>CM067846.1:167031932-177031932 GCA_034509565.1 Triticum monococcum | reverse complement strand
TGCATTTGGATTGTAGTCCACAATGTCTCCTGTGTTCAGCAAAGTTTGCCCTATAATGTTTATTGTTCTGCAGATGCTATCAACACCTGTAATCATGTTCATGAGCCTTGTGGCTTCTGAATTCTCATGTCTGAATCCTCCTAGTCAATATCAGTTGTGCTTAAATGAATTGTTTTGCTAATTAAGTTACTTACTCACATCTTATTCTCGTTGTACAGTACTACTGGTTGCCCCTTTGGTGAGGGTTGCCATTTCCTCCATTACTTCCCCGGTGGCCACCAGGCTGTTGCAAAGATGAGCAACCTGGGTAGCCAAGCATTTGCACATCCCCAAGGAAGAATGCCCGCAGGATCTGCTGTTCCAGATGGCCAACCTACACCAACTGTCAAGACTAAATTGTGCAACAAGTATAACTGCGGAGGGATGCAAATGGGGTGACAAGTGCCACTTTGCACATGGTGAGAGGGAGCTCGGCAAGCACACGTTCATCAACAATTCCATGCCACCCCGTATGGGAACAAGGCCCATCGGCCACTTTGGACCTCCGGCAATGCCCGGCCCTGCCATGACCACCCCAACAGGCTTCGGGGCTTCTTCCACAGCCAAGGTCAGTGTCGATGCGTCCCTCGTAGGTGGCATCATCGGGCGGGGTGGAGTCAACACAAAGCAGATATCCCGAGTCACTGGGGCCAAGCTGGCCATCCGGGACCACGAATCAAACAAGGCCTTGAAAAATATTGAGCTCGAGGGCACGTTTGATCAGATCAACAATGACAGCGCCATGCTTAGGGAGTTGTTCTTCAGGATCAGCGGCGGCGCCAACGCCTCTCTGCCGAGTGAGAACCTTGCCGGAGGATCTCACTGTGGCGGCGGCGGCGGTGGGCCGGGAAGCAACTTCAAGACCAAGCTGTGCGACAACTTCACGAAAGGATCGTGCGCGTTTGGCGACAGATGCCACTTTGCCCATGGCGAGAACGAGCTGCGCAAATCGGCTGCCGCGTGAGGTTGATCTACCCACCCATTAGTCAGTGTAACTGTGAACCCCCTTTTTTTGCGGGTGAGTGTAACTGTGAACCCTTGAGGGCTGAAGATTTATTCTCTGACTGTCCTTGGGATAATGCCATCGATTTTATGGATTTCATATCTGTCATGACTTCTATCAGCCTTTTGTGGTTTTTATTAGTAGAAAGCTTGACGTGTTTCATTTCCGGCAAGTCGGCATCTGAACTTTCATGTTGAAACCTGAACCTGAACTTGATATACTCCAAGTCGGCCTCTGAACTTTCATGTTGAAAACTTAACCTTCGCGTGATATTGCCGAGGCCGGGGGAGACATGTTGAGTTGCAGAGTCGCAACACTGACCACAGAGGCTCGGACTCTTGGGGCGTGTTTGGTTGCCGTAGTCTACAGTAGCTGCATTGCATAGCCTTCTCAACTTAGTCCAGCTATGCAAATGCAGCCTCAAATGCATCATCTGCAAGTTGTTTGGTTGTCTGCATGCCCTCTTGTCTGCATGGGCTGAACCACACTGTCTGGTGTTTGGTTGCCTGCATGTTAGTGGATAAACCCAAGGCATGATGTTTGGTTGTATGCAACGTCTGGTGTGTGATAACCTTTTTGGCTAGTTGGTGAGGTTACCAGTACACTTCAGCACAACCATGTACCACACATCATAAGCAGAGCAGAGTATAAACAGAGCATCAACTACTTAACAACATAGTTCAGATAGCATAGTACCACACATCATAACGATAGTTCAAACAGTTCAACGCATAAACCATAAAGCAGACTCGATAGTACTTAGGAAGGAGGTGCCCCGACCCTAGTCCCTGGCGGCGAAGGCTTGATCGTGCTTCCCGCACTTGTTGACCACCTCTGCCATCGTCGTCGAAATGATGACCTTGAGGGTGTCGGGAGTCAGGAGTTTGAACATGTAGCCGATCTTGATCTGATGAACGGCGGCGAAGGTGGCCCAACCCTGATCCAGGGTCACCCTGCCATTCATCAGCTTCACCGTCACCCTCCAGGAGCAGCCGGTGTTGTTCCTCAGCTTGAACTCCGTCGGCACCGCGGCGAAGTGCTTGGTGAAGTCCAGGGACAAGGGGATGCACTCAACCTTCGGTGCAAGGATGACCTTGCAGAAGTGAGTTGGGCCACCCCCCTCATGGTAGTGGTCGTAATTGCGGCGCTTGCTGCTGGTGGGCTCCTCCATGCGCTCGTCGTCGCCAACCGTTGGTGTCTTCGGTTCTTCCTCGGCGGTGGGCGGCAGCACCACCTCGGGCATTGGATGAACCGCCTCTTTGCCCTTCTTGTCAACGACCGGGAGCACCTCCATGCCCATCTCACTGCTCTCCTCGATCTACACACAATTCATGGAGTCAGGCACAACACAGAGTTCATGGCTTATTGAAGAGCATGTAGTTAAAACCGTTGGAAATATGCCCTAGAGGCAATAATAAATTGATTATTATTATATTTCCTTGTTCATGATAATCGTTTATTATCCATGCTAGAATTGTATTGATAGGAAACTCAGATACATGTGTGGATACATAGACAACACCATGTCCCTAATAAGCCTCTAGTTGACTAGCTCGTTTATCAATAGATGGTTACAGTTTCCTGACCATGGACATTGGATGTCATTGATAACGAGATCACATCATTAGGAGAATGATGTGATGGACAAGACCCAATCCTAAGCCTAGCACAAGATCATGTAGTTCGTATGCTAAAGCTTTTCTAAATGTCAAGTATCATTTCCTTAGACCATGAGATTGTGCAACTCCCGGATACCGTAGGAGTGCTTTGGGTGTGCCAAACGTCACAACGTAACTGGGTGGCTATAAAGGTACACTACAGGTATCTCCAAAAGTGTCTGTTGGGTTGGCACGAATCGAGACTGGGATTTGTCACTCCGTGTAAACGGAGAGGTATCTCTGGGCCCACTCGGTAGGACATCATCATAATGTGCACAATGTGATCAAGGAGTTGATCACGGGATGATGTGTTAGGGAACGAGTAAAGAGACTTGCCGGTAACGAGATTGAACAAGGTATCGGGATACCGACGATCGAATCTCGGGCAAGTATCGTACCGATGGACAAAGGGAATTGCATACGGGATTGATTAAGTCCTTGACATCGTGGTTCATCCGATGAGATCATCGTGGAACATGTGGGAGCCAACATGGGTATCCAGATCCCGCTGTTGGTTATTGACCGGAGAGTCATCTCGGTCATGTCTGCATGTCTTCCGAACCCGTAGGGTCTACACACTTAAGGTTCGATGATGCTAGGGTTATAAAGGAAGTTTGTATGTGGTTACCGAATGTTGTTTGGACTCCCGGATGAGATCCCGGACGTCACGAGGAGTTCCGGAATGGTCCGGAGGTAAAGATTTATATATGGGTAGTCCTGTTTTGGTCACCGGAAAAGTTTCGAGTTTTATCGGTAACGTACCGGGACCACCGGGAGGGTCCCGGGGGGTCCACCAAGTGGGGCCACAAGCCCCGGAGGGCTGCATGGGCCAAGTGTGGGAGGGGACCAGCCCCAGCTGGGCTGGTGCGCCCCCCACCAAGGCCCAAAGCGCAAGGAAGAGGGGAAGGGGGCAAACCCTAGGGCAGATGGGCCCTAAGGCCCACCCTGGTGCGCCTCCCCCTCTCCCCTCCCCTTGGCCGCCCCTAGATGGGATCTAGGGGGCTGCCGCCACCCCTAGGGAGGGAACCCTAGGTGGGGGCGCAGCCCCTCCCCTCCCCCTATATATAGTTGAGGTTCGGGCTGCCCAATACACATGAGTTCCTCTCTTTCTTGGCGCAGCCCTATCCCTCTCTTTCTCCTCATATCTCGCAGTGCTTGGCGAAGCCCTGCTGTATCACCACGCTCCTCCACCACCACCACGTCGTTGTGCTGCTGCTGGATGGAGTCTTCCTCAACCTCTCCCTCTCTCCTTGCTGGATCAAGGCATGGGAGACGTCGTCGGGCTGTACGTGTGTTGAACGCGGAGGTGCCGTCCGTTCGGCACTAGGATCTCCGGTGATTTGGATCACGACGAGTACGACTCCTTCAACCCCGTTCTCTTGAATGCTTCCGCTTAGCGATCTACAAGGGTATGTAGATGCACTCTCCTTCCCCTCGTTGCTGGTTTCTCCATAGATAGATCTTGGTGACACGTAGGAAAATTTTGAATTTCTGCTACGTTCCCCAACAGTGGCATCATGAGCTAGGTCTATGCGTAGTTACTATGCACGAGTAGAACACAAAGTAGTTGTGGGCGTTGATTTTGTTCAATATGCTTACCGTTACTAGTCCAATCTTGATTCAGCAGCATTGTGGGATGAAGCGGCCCGGACCGACCTTACACATACTCTTACGTGAGACTGGTTCCACCTACTGACATGCACTAGTTGCATAAGGTGGCTAGCGGGTGTCTGTCTCTCCCACTTTAGTCGGATCGGATTCGATGAAAAGGGTCCTTATGAAGGGTAAATAGCAATTGGCATATCACGTTGTGGTTTTTGCGTAGGTAAGAAACGTTCTTGCTAGAAACCATAACAGCCACGTAAAACATGCAAACAACAATTAGAGGATGTCTAACTTGTTTTTGCAGGGTATGCTATGTGATGTGATATGGCCAAGAAGAATGTGATGAATGATATGTGATGTATGAGATTGATCATGTTCTTGTAATAGGAATCACGACTTGCATGTCGATGAGTATGACAACCAACAGGAGCCATAGGAGTTGTCTTTATTTATTATATGACCTACGTGTCATTGAACAACGCCATCTAATTACTTTACTTTATTGCTAACCGTTAGCTGTAGTAGTAGAAGTAATAGTTGGCGAGACAACTTCATGAAGAAACGATGATGGAGATCATGGTGTCATGCCGGTGACGATGATGATCATGGAGCCCCGAAGATGGAGATCAAAAGGAGCAAAGTGATGATGGCCATATCATGTCACTATTTGATTGCATGTGATGTTTATCATGTTTATACATCTTATTTGCTTAGAACGGCGGTAGTAAATAAGATGATCCCTCATTAAAATTTCAAGTAAGTGTTCCCCCTAACTGTGCACCATTGCGAAAGTTCGTCATTTTGAAGCACCATGTGATGATCGGGTGTGATAGATTCTTACGTTCGAATACAACGGGTGTTGACGAGCCTAGCATGTACAGACATGGCCTCGGAACACATGCAAAACACTTAGGTTGACTTGATGAGCCTAGCATGTACAGACATGGCCTCGGAACACAAGAGACCGAAAGGTCGAGCATGAGTCGTATGGTAGATACGATCAACATGAAGATGTTCACCGATGTTGACTAGTCCGTCTCACGTGATGATCGGACACGACCTAGTTGACTCGGATCATGTAATCACTTAGATGACTAGAGGGATGTCTATCTGAGTGGGAGTTCATGAACTTAATTATCCTGAACAAAGTTAAAAGGATTTTGTAAATTATGTCGTAGCTCGCGCTTTAGTTCTACTGTTTAGATATGTTCCTAGAGAAAAATTAGTTGAAAGTTGATAGTAGCAATTATGCAGACAGTAAAAGGCTTATGTCCTTAATGCACCGCTCAGTGTGCTGAACCTCGAACGTCGTCTATGGATGTTGCGAACATCTGACATACACATTTTGATAACTACGTGATAGTTCAGTTAAATGGTTTAGAGTTGAGGCACCGAAGACGTTTTAAAACGTCGCGAAACATATGAGATGTTTCGAGGGCTGAAATTGGGATTTCAGGCTCGTGCCCATGTCAAGAGGTATAAGACCTCCGACGATTTTCTTAGCCTGCAAACTAAGGGAGAAAAGCTCAATTGTTGAGCTTGTGCTCAGATTGTCTGAGTACAACAATCATTTGAATCGAGTGGGAGTTGATCTTCCAGATGAGATAGTGATGTTTCTCCGAAGTCATTACCACCAAGCTGCTAGAGCTTCGTGATGAACTATAATATATCAGGGACATATATGATGATCCTTGAGATATTCGCGATGTTTGACACCACAAAAGTAGAAATCAAGAAGGAGCATCAATTGTTGATGGTTGGTGAAACCACTAGTTTCAAGAAGGGCAAGGGCAAGAAAGGGATACTTCATGAAACGACAAGTCAGTTGCTGCTCAAGTGAAGAAACTCAAAGTTGAACCCAAGCCCGAGACTAAGTGCTTCTATAATAAAGGGGAACAGCCACTGGAGCAGAATTACCCTAGATACTTGGTAGATGAGAAGATTGTCGATAGAAGTATATTGGATATACATTATGTTAATGTGTACGTTACTAGTACTCCTAGTAGCACCAGGGTATTAGATACCGGTTCGGTTGCTAAGTGTTAGTAACTCGAAATAAAAGCTACGGAATAAACGGAGACTGGCTAAAGGTGAGCTGACGGTATGTGTTGGAAGTGTTTCTAAGGTTGATATGATCAAGCATCGCACGCTCCCTCTACCATCAAGATTGGTATTAAAACCTAAATAATTGTTATTTGGTGTTTGCGTTGAGCATAGACATGATTGGATTATGTCTATCGCGATACGGTTATTCATTTAAGGAGAATAATGGTTACTCTGTTTATTTGAATAATACCTTCAATGGTCTTACGCCTAAAATGAATGGTTTATTGAATCTCGATTGTAGTGATACACATGTTCATGCCAAAAGATATAGGATAGTAATGATAGTACCACCTACTTGTGGCACTGCCACTTAAGTCATATCGGTATAAAACGCATGAAGAAGCTCCATGTTGATGGATCTTTGGACTCACTCATTTTTGAAACGATTGAGACATGCGAACCATGTTAGTTGGTAGATATGCATGAAGAAACTCTATACAAATGGATCGTTTGGACTCACTTGATTTTGAATCACTTGAGACATGCAAATCATATCACATGGGCAAGATGACTGAAAGCCTCATTTTCAGTAAAATGGAACAAGAAAGCAACTTGTTGGAAGTAATACATCTTGATGTGCGCAGTCCAATGAGTGCTGAGGCGTGTAGTGGACATCGTTATGTTCTTACTTCACAGATGATTTGAGTAGATGTTGAGTATATTTACTTGATGAATCACGACTCTGAATTATTGAAAGGTTCAAGTAATTTCAGGGTGAAGTTGAAAGATCGTCGTGACAAGAGGATAAAATATCTATGATATGATCATAGAGATGAATATCTGAATTACGAGTTTGGCACAGAATTAAGACATTGTGGAAATTGTTTCACAACTAATACAGCCTGGAACACCATAGTGTGATGGTGTGTCCGAACATCATAACTGCACCCTATTGGATATGATGCATACCATGATGTCTCTTATCGAATTACCACGATAGTTTATGGGTTAGGCATTAGAGACAACCACATTCACTTTAAATAGGGCACCACGTAATTCTGATGAGATGACACCGTATGAACTATGGTTTAGAGAAACCTAAGCTGTCATTTCTTAAAAGTTTGGGGCTGCGACGCTTATGTGGAAAAAGTTTCAGGCCGATAAGCTCAAACCCTAAGCGGATAAATGCATCTTCATAGGACACCCAAGACAGTTGGGTATACCTCCTGTCTCAGATTCGAAAGCAATAAGGGATTGTTTCTAGCATCGGGTCCTTTCTTGAGGAAAAGTTTCTTTCGAAAGAATTGAGTGGGAGGATGGTGGAGACTTGATGAGGTTATTGAACCGTCTCTTCAACTAGTGTGTGGCAGGGCACAGGAAGTTGTTCCTGTGGCACCTACACCAATTGAAGTGGAAGCTTATGATAGTGATCATGAAACTTCAGATCAAGTCACTACCAAACCTCGTAGGATGACAAGGATGAGTACTACTTCAGAGTGGTATGCAATCTTGTCTTGGAAGTCATGTTGCTAGACAACAATGAACCTACGAGCTATGGAGAAGCGATGGTGGGCCTGGATTCCAAAATG
Source organism: Triticum monococcum (assembly GCA_034509565.1). Taxonomy (NCBI): domain Eukaryota; kingdom Viridiplantae; phylum Streptophyta; class Magnoliopsida; order Poales; family Poaceae; genus Triticum; species Triticum monococcum. The sequence continues at coordinate 177,023,992 of CM067846.1, read as the reverse complement.
GCTCGAGGCCATATAATCCGAGAGAGGATCCATATATGAAAACAAAGTGTAAACTTTGGAAGAACTACTCGATGGTCGTAAGGCTGTTGAGTACAGATGGTTTTTAAAAGGAAGACGGACAATGATGGCAAGTATCACCATTAAGAAAGCTCGACTTGTCGTTAAGATGTTTTCCGACAAGTTCAAGGAGTTGACTACGATGAGACTTTCTCACTCGTAGCGATGCTAAGAGTCTGTTGGAATTATATTAGCAATTACTGCATTATTTGTGAAATCTTGCAGATAGGATGCCAAAAACCATTGTTTCCTCGACAATTTTTGAGGAAAGGTTGTATGTGATACAACCGGAAGGTTTTGTCAATCCTGAAAGATGCTAACAAGTATGCCAAGCTCCAGCAATCCTTCTAAGGACTGGAGTAAGCATCTCGGAGTTGGAATGTATGCTTTGATAAGATGATCAAAGTTTTGGGTGTATACAAAGTTTATGAGAAACTTGTATTTCCAAAGAAGTGAGTGGGAGCACTATAGAATTTCTGATAAATATATGTTGTTGACATATTGTTGATCAGAAATGACGTAGAATTTCTGGAAAGCATATAGGGTTATTTGGAAAGTGTTTTTCAATGGAAAGCCTGGATTAAGCTACTTGAACATTGAGCATCAAGATCTATAAGGATAGATCAAAACGCTTAATAGTACTTTCAAATGAATACATACCGTGACAAGATTTTGAAGGGGTTCAAAATGGATCGGAAAAGAAGGAGTTCTTGGCTGTGTTATAAGGTGTGAACATTGAGTAAGACTCGAAACCTGACCACGGCAGAATAGAGAGAAAGGACGAAGGTCGTCCCCTATGCTTTAGACGTAGGCTCTACAGTATGTTATGCTGTGTACCGCACCTGAAGTGTGCCTTGCCATGAGTCAGTCAAGGGGTACAAGAGTGATCCAATAATGGATCACAGGACAGCGGTCAAAGTTATCCTTAGTAACTAGTGGACTAAGGAATTTTCTCGATTATGGAGGTGGTAAAAGAGTTCGTCGTAAAGGGTTACGCCGATGCAAACTTTGACACTAATCCAGATTATTCTGAGTAGTAAACTGGATTCGTATAGTAGAACAGTTATTTGGAATAGCTCCAAATGTAGCGTAGTAGTTGCATCTACAAGATGACATAGAAATTTGCGAAGTACATATGGATCTGAATGTTGCAGACCCGTTGACTGAAACCTCTCTCACAAGCATAACATGATCAAACCCAGAACTCTTGGGTGTTAGTCACATGGGGATGTGACCTTGAGTGTTAATCACATATCAATGTGAACTGGATTATTGACTCTAGTGCAAGTGGGAGACTGTTGGAAATATGCCCTAGAGGCAATAATAAATTGATTATTATTATTATATTTCCTTGTTCATGATAATCGTTTATTATCCATGCTAGAATTGTATTGATAGGAAACTCAGATACATGTGTGGATACATAGACAACACCATGTCCCTAGTAAGCCTCTAGTTGACTAGCTCGTTGATCAATAGATGGTTACAGTTTCCTGACCATGGACATTGGATGTCATTGATAACGGGATCACATCATTAGGAGAATGATGTGATGGACAAGACCCAATCCTAAGCCTAGCACAAGATCATGTAGTTCGTATGCTAAAGCTTTTCTAAATGTCAAGTATCATTTCCTTAGACCATGAGATTGTGCAACTCCCGGATACCGTAGGAGTGCTTTGGGTGTGCCAAACGTCACAGCGTAACTGGGTGGCTATAAAGGTACACTACAGGTATCTCCGAAAGTGTCTGTTGGGTTGGCACGAATCGAGACTGGGATTTGTCACTCCGTGTAAACGGAGAGGTATCTCTGGGCCCACTCGGTAGGACATCATCATAATGTGCACAATGTGATCAAGGAGTTGATCACGGGATGATGTGTTACGGAACGAGTAAAGAGACTTGCCAGTAACGAGATTGAACAAGGTATCGGGATACCGATGATCGAATCTCGGGCAAGTATCGTACCGATGGACAAAGGGAATTGCATACGGGATTGATTAAGTCCTTGACATCTTGGTTCATCCGATGAGATCATCGTGGAACATGTGGGAGCCAACATGGGTATCCAGATCCCACTGTTGGTTATTGACCGGAGAGTCATCTCGATCATGTCTGCATGTCTCACGAACCCGTAGGGTCTACACACTTAAGGTTCGATGACGCTAGGGTTATAAAGGAAGTTTGTATGTGGTTACTGAATGTTGTTTGGAGTCCTGGATGAGATCCCGGACGACACGAGGAGTTCCGGAATGGTCCGGAGGTAAAGATTTATATATGGGAAGTCCTGTTTTGGTCACCGGAAAAGTTTCGAGTTTTATCGGTAACGTACCGGGACCACCGGGAGGGTCCCGGGGGTCCACCAAGTGGGGCCACAAGCCCCGGAGGGCTGCATGGGCCAAGTGTGGGAGGGGACCAGCCCCAGGTGGGCTGGTGTGCCCCCCCACCAAGGCCCAAGGCGCAAGGAAGAGGGGAAGGGGGCAAACCCTAGGGCAGATGGGCCCTAAGGCCCACCCTGGTGCGCCTCCCCCTCTCCCCTCCCCTTGGCCGCCCCTAGATGGGATCTAGGGGGCTGCCGCCACCCCTAGGGAGGGAACCCTAGGTGGGGGCGCAGCCCCTCCCCTCCCCCTATATATAGTTGAGGTTTGGGCAGCCCAATACACATGAGTTCCTCTCTTTCTTGGCGCAGCCCTATCCCTCTCTTTCTCCTCATATCTCGCAGTGCTTGGCGAAGCCCTGCTGGATCACCATGCTCCTCCACCACCACCACGCCGTTGTGCTGTTGCTGGATGGAGTCTTCCTCAACCTCTCCCTCTCTCGTTGCTGGATCAAGGCATGGGAGACGTCGTCGGGCTGTACGTGTGTTGAACGCGGAGGTGCCGTCCGTTCGGCACTAGGATCTCCGGTGATTTGGATCACGACAAGTACGACTCCTTCAACCCTGTTCTCTTGAACGCTTCCGCTTAGCGATCTACAAGGGTATGTAGATGCACTCTCCTTCCCCTCGTTGCTGGTTTCTCCATAGATAGATCTTGGTGACACGTAGGAAAATTTTGAATTTCTGCTACGTTCCCCAACAAAAACGACATGACTGTCACTCTTCCTCCTCTCCATCGCGCCTATGTTTACTCACCCTGACCACCACTACTTACCCACCCCCTCTTCTCTCACTATCAACCTTCCTCCTCTCCATCGCCATGAGCTCCAGCTCCAGCTCCAACGGCAACCCCTTCCCTTGGGGTATTGGATGGAGGGCCTTCTTCCTCGGGTGGTCGGCTGGTGACCGCACCAAGTTTGAGAACACCATGGAGGTGTGCTCGAACTTTGGCTCCATGCCTGACATGCAGAAGGAATCTGATGCAGTGCTCATGAGGGCCAACGTACAAGAGTTGAAGACGCCGATTCCTATCCCAGCGAAGGGCGCGATGGCAGTCGACATCATTCGCTGGGCCATGAATCAGGCTGTCTCCGACGATGCTAAACAAAGGAAGAGGTGGTCCAAGTACAAGAACTACTTGGCTCTTAATGACCGCCATGCTGCAGTGTACTGGGAGACGGCAATCGTGCCGCCGGCGGTCATCGATGGGGAGCCTAAGGAGGAGGAAGAACTGGTGCAAATGCCGGTGAGGGCGCCAGAGTCAGGCCGTCGTATGTGGCAGATCGACCTCGACTCCCAGAGGACGACGACCCGCCGCTCCGCACGACGGTCATCGGTGGGGAGCCTAAGGAGGAGGAAGAACCGGTGCAGATGCCAGTGAGGGCGCCGGAGCCAGGCCGTCGTACCTGGCAGATCGACCTCGACTCCCCGAGGACGACGGTGACCCGCTGCTCCGCACGGCGATGGACAAGAAGATGAAGGCCAACCACTCGACCTGCCGCTCCGCACGCCTCAACGGCCGCCGACGTTAGCCAGTGTCTGTCGTGTACCCCCAATCCCCCTTCTACTTTATCCGCATCTACCTCTATTCCGATCTTGCATGAACTCGTAAGAACTAGTAGGAATTGCCATGCTTATCTACCTCTATTCCCCATTTCCTTCTCCGCCGTGGATCGAATCTACCGCCGGATCGAACGTGAAAAAGTAGTGCATGATGAACAGAAAAGTGCTTACCGCATTGCCGCGGGCCAGGCGATGATCCGCTCGCCGGTGATGGAGTCTGGTGGTCTTCTTGCTCTCCTCCGATCCGCCGCCGCCGGTGAGAGTTGGGAGAGTGGAGGAGAGTGGGGAGAGGAAGCGGTGAGGCTAATAACTGCCGGCGCTTCGGGAAGCAACACAGCTTCTCGAGCGTGGCCGCGCGCGTGCAGCCGCCGCCGCCCACGTGCACTGTACGGGCCCGAGTCTGGAGAAACCGCCGATTCGAGCGTTCCCAGGGAGCTAGGCCCAGGAGTGCTTTAATCATCGTGCCATGCAGACCCAACAATGTATAAAACCAACCAAACATCTCGTTTTCTTCCAGCGCGGGTCTGATAGGCCTCAGGCTAGTCATAGTGGGAGTAACTTATGTAGTAACATAGCGCACTTCAAGATTTTTTTTGCTTATGTGGCATATATTTAATGAGGAGAGAGATGTTTAGAGTAACATAATATGTTACTGTAACATAGCGCTTTCCGAGAAAGAATGAGTCTATAAGCTAATAAATGAAGTCATCTATGACACTACTACCATGTTACTTTGCACTATGGAGATAGTAACTTAGACTAGTGTCATATGCATGACACTAGTATAAGTTACTCCCCACTATGACCAGCCTCATGCAGGCAACCAAACACGCCCTTGGTCTACGTTCTCAAAGTTTGTGATCTGCTCGCACATTAATAAGCCTGGGGAGTTGAAGAAGCTCGCTGCATCTCGCGCATGCAGCGGTCGAACCAGTTGCACCAGCCAATCGTCGCCACGGATCAACGTCTCAATCGACGCCTTGTTCCTGGGTGCATTAGTCAATCCATTCAATCGAGAAGCATTAACGTTCACACAATGTGCGCCCTCTCACAATGTACACGTCGGACTAGGTACGGGACAAAAAAGTTCGTGTCGGGGGTGCTAATCCCACGGACACCTATGGGACCGGCGGACCGAGCCCCTTTCGGTTCGGTAGGGGGCGGAGAGAGCACGAAGAGCAGATCGAGGCGAAACGCACGAGCACGCGATCAGTTTACCCAGGTTCGGGCCGCACGGATGCGTAAAACCCTACTCCTGCTTTGTGGTTTGTATTGTGTTCTTGCTTGGGAGCGCTGAGTGCTACAGTACCCACCAGCAGCTAACGAGACCGAGCGTGAGTGTTCTGTTTTGCCGACCCCCTCTACGTTGCACATGGGCCTCCTTTTATATGCTTAAGGGGTCACCGACAGGTGGCAACGTAGATGAGGGTAAAAATGGAAAAGGCGTGGTGGTTGGCACCGCCGCCTACTACAGTGTATCATACCTAACCCTGACGGCAGGGGACAAGGGCATTAAATGCCTGTCTGCGTCGCCTAGATGGTGCAGAAAGGGACCGCCAGGGACGCCACTGCTTGCCACGATGGCAATCTTGTCAGCGCCGCTTGCCACCATGTACCGCTAGCTGCACAGCCTCCCGCCACGTACGCCTGGAAGGGTCCCAGAGCGACATGTTGGTGGATGTGCTGGAGCGCAGGTACAGAGCGGAGGCTTGCGGCGGCAAGTGCCTAGCCGCGGTCGTTGTCTTGTTGCGTCTAGGAGCTTGTCGCTCACCAGGCCTTGCCGGGACGCGTGGTGCATCGTGGCAAGTTTCTTGGGATGCCTTGGTTGGCCTTCCCGGCAAGCTCCTCTTGCCGGGGTCTTGTCTCCTTCCCGGCAAGCTCCTCTTGCCGGGGTCTTGGATACTTTGTTCTTGAATGGCTCCAAAGGAGCCACGGAGGACCTTGGCGGTCACCTGGCAAGCCTTGCCGCGGGACGCTGCGACTGCCCGTGCACAAGTTCGGGATACTAGGGTACCCCTACTCTAGTACACCGACAGGAGCCCCCGGGCCTGGGCCATACACGGTGCCGAGCGCTGTTGGGCCAGGCCCAAAACAGGGCACGGGCACGCGCGGCCTGGTTTATGCTGTATCTCTCTCCGCATCCACCGCGCCCTTCCCGAACGGCACGCATCGAATGCGGCGTCGTGGGAGAGATCGTGGGTGGTTTCTTTATTAGGAAAGGCAGAACGCCCGCCCCCTCTCTCTTTATAAGCAGGGGAAGCAGGGGTAGTGCGCCCATTCGCCCCCTTTCCACTCCAATCTCGGAAGCCTCTGCCGCGCCTCCGTCTTCCCCAAAGCAAAGAGAGCAGCGCCTTGCCCCCCATCGCCACCAGCACCACCAACGCCATCGACCCCCTCCACCACTTCCGCCATGGCTCCAAAAGCCGACAAGGGGAAGGCTGTGAAGTCGACCGAGGCGCAGCGGCTTGCGGCGCTGCGGAAGGAGCGGGCAATCTCCCCCCCCCCAAGCTTGCCGCAAAGGAGCTGAGGGAGTACTACTACCTCTTCTGGTCGACGGAGACGCGAACGCATCCGAGCACGAAGGTACTTCCGGCCGCCGCTCATAAAATGGCTCCAAACGGATATCCCTTCTTCGCCGTGTTCTTTTACTACGGGCTCTGCCCGCCCTTCTCGTAGTTTTTCTGTGACATCATGAACACCTACAGACTCTGCCTCCTTGATTTCACCCCCAATGCCGTTCTGACCATGGCAGTTTTCGCGCATCTCTGCGAAAACTTTGTCGGAGTCCACCCCAACGTAGCCCTTTTCCGCCACTTCTTTATGCCCCGAGTAGAGAGAGGAGAGCCCTTATCTGGCGGAATCGCCTGGATCTCGAGGGTCGGCAAGAAGGATTCTTATCTGGAGGGAGAGTTCCGCGGCAAGTGGGAGGAGTGGAGAGCAGACTGGTGCTGGATTGTCGAGGAGAACCCGCAGCCATTTACCGCCCGGCGCCAAGCCCCAGCGACACGCGGCAGCGATTGGAGCGACGTGGCCCCAGAAGACGATAGGCTGAAGATTGCCATCACCAGGATCCAACGCCTCAGGCTTGCCGGACTCACTGTAGGCGCCATTGGCGCAGATTTTCTTCGCCGCCGCATCGCCCCCTGCAGGAACGGAGGAGGCCCGCCTGGGAGTTCAAGAACGCGGCGGATATCATGAGGCTGCGTCCGGGCCTCAACTACAACTTTACTGTCCTGGAGCTCAACGCGATGCTCCAGAAGCTCTTCAAGTACGACCCTGAGCATCCCGAAGTTTTTAGGTTGCCGCAGGGCATCGTTCCACTGTGCAACAACTCCGCGCTCGACCGCATCAGGGCAATGATGCCGCTGTGCGACTCGCATGGACTTGTGCCAACTTGGCAAGAGCCTGCAGATGAGGTCGTGCAGGAATTCTTCGACTGCTTGGTAGAAGTGCCGATCCGCCCCAACGAGAAGAATGGCCTCACTCGCGACACCACTGATGCGGAGTTGAAGTGCATCGCCACCAGGCTGGAAGCGGCGGCGGCAGCCGCAGCTGCGGGCGAGTTTGGATTCACCTTGGAGGAGGCAGAGGCAGCAGAAGCGGCAAACCGTGCCGAGCGGGAGGAGCTTGCTGGCAAGAAAGAGCTTGCCCGGCAAGAGGAGCTTGCTAGCAAGAAAGATCTTGCCGGGCGTGACGCCGAGCCGAGCGAGCCCGCCGAGGATACGAGCGGCTCATTGGAGATCAACTCCTCTTCCTCCTCATCCTCAGACAGCTCGCCGCAAGCAGAGCCTCCATCTCCACCAAGAAGGCGTCTTCGCAAGGCCGGGGACGTAGCGAGGCGGCAGGCGAGTCGACAGTCGCCGCGCCGCGCAACACGCTCCACCGCGGCAAGCACTGTTGCCGCGGGAGCGCCTCACACTGCTGCGGCAACTGGAGCGGGGTCCTCCCGGACCACTGCTTCTGCTCCCGCCAAGCGGCCAAGGGAACCTACTCCTCCACCTTCCCGCACCGCACGCGAGCCGGACTTCGACTTCTCCGCGTTCAGCTCCGACGAGGAAGAAGAAGAAGAGTAAGATTCTCTTGTTGTACTTGTAGTTCTTCAATTCTTGCTGTTCTGTCTTCTATCTTACTTGCTTCACTCTGAACCTTTTCCTTTTTAGGACTCTGGCCCAGAGGGCAGCGAAGAGAGCCAAGGCCCCGGTGATTATCATCGAGGACGAACCCACCGCGACAGCAGGGGATGCGCCCGAGACAACCTTGCCGGACCCGGCAACTGTTCTCCAGAGCAACCCCCAGCGTAAGTATCTGGCTTGCTTTCCGCTGTTGGGCGTGCATGGAGATGCTTGCTTTGCTGATATCTGGTTGTTGACTTGTGCAGGAGCAGAGCAGCCCCACCAGGAGCGCCTGGAGGCCACCCCCGAAACGCCAAGGGAGAGTCCTCCGGCAAGGGAGAGGTCCCCGGCAAGGGAGAGCTCTCCGGCAAGGGAGAAGTCTCCGGCAAGGGAGGGCACCAGCGGCCCCCCGGCGGCAGAGACCACAGCCGCAGATCCTGGCACAGGTAATCTTCTCGCTTCAGAACTTCCCTTGGGTTCTTCTTCTTTTGATCTTCTTTTTCTTCTTTTTTTTGGATATTTGCTTGATTCTTCTCCCCTTTCCGGCTGTCAGATCCATCTGCTGCGGAGCCGATGGAGACCGAAGTTGCCGCCGACGACGCCGTTGCCGCCGAGGAAGCAGCCGGCGCTGATGATCCTGCCGGCGCAGAGATCGCCAAGGCTGCCGCCGCAGAAGCAGGCGGGGGATCTGGAGATCGTACTGACGACCCTGAGGCCGCAGGAGCGCCAGGCGCTACGTCGACCGCCAATCCCTCCGCCGCTGCTGCAGCGTCGGGCCCCGATGAGCCCCAGCCAGGCGTCTACTTGAAGGCCAGCAACGACATCTTCATCAATCTCCCCTGGGCGTCAAGCTCCAGGGCGCCGGTCGAAGGAGAGAGCTTTGACGGAGAAGTGCTTGCTTCCGCTGGGCTGGCGCTGGTTGACGCGCCAAGCAGCAGCAGCGGCGAGCCTGAGGAGGAGCGGCTGCTGCGGAAGCTGGTGTCACTCTACCGCGCCCGGCAAGCCAAGATGGAATCCCGTGAGGCGCTTATCACGAAGGCGGGAGTCGACATCGAGAAGCGCGCGGAGGAGCTCCGGGGTCACAATCAAGAAGCTCTCCGAAGCCTGGCAGTGGAGCGGGCGCGACTTGCCGAGGAGCGGGAGGCCTTCCTCCTCGAGCGGGCTGAAGTCGAAGAGCAACAAAGGCTTGCCGCTGAGAAGCTGTCCGTGCAGGAGGGCGAGTTGGTGCAGCGGAAGGTTAATCTTGACAGCCACGAGGAGGAGCTTGCCGCGCGCGAGAGAACGTTTGGCGGAGCCCTCAAGCAAGCAGAAGATGCTGCCGCAGCTGCCGAGGCCGCCAAGAAGGAGCTGGAGACGAAGGTGTTGGGGAACGTAGCAGAAATTCAAAATTTTCCTACGTGTCACCAAGATCTATCTATGGAGAGACTAGCAACGAGGGGGAGGAGAGTGCATCTACATACCCTTGTAGATCGCTAAGCGGAAGCGTTCAAGTGAACGGGGTTGATGGAGTCGTACTCGTCGTGATTCAAATCACCGATGACCAAGTGCCGAACGCACGGCACCTCCGCGTTCAACACACGTACAGCCCGGTGACGTCTCCCACGCCTTGATCCAGCAAGGAGAGAGGGAGAGGTTGAGGAAGACTTCATCCAACAGCAGCACAACGGCGTGGTGGTGGTGGAGGAGCGTGGCTATCCTGCAGGGCTTCGCCAAGCGCCACAGAAGAGGAGGAAGAAGAGTCGCAGGGCTGCACCAAGAGAGATTGAATCGCGTGTGTTATGGGCAGCCCTAGGCCTCATATATATAGGGAAGGGGAGGGGCTGCGCCCCCTCTAGGGTTCCCACCCCTAGGGGGGCGGCAGCCCTAGATGGGGAGCAAGGGGGGCGGCCAAGAGGGGGAGAGGAGAGGGAGGCGCACCAATATGGGCCCTAAGGCCCATATCCCCTAGGGTTTGCCCCCTTTCCACCTCTTAGGCGCCATGGGCCCTTATGGGAGGTGCACCAGCCCACCAAGGGGCTGGTCCCTCACCACTCTTGGCCCATGCAAGCCTCCGGGGTTGGTGGCCCCACTTGGTGGACCCCCGGGACCCTCCCGGTGGTCCCGGTACGTTACCGATAAACCCCGAAACTCTTCCGGTGACCAAAACAGGACTTCCCATATATAAATCTTTACCTCCGGACCATTCCGGAACTCCTCGTGACGTCCGGGATCTCATCCGGGACTCCGAACAACATTCGGTAACCACATACAAACTTCCTTTAAAACCCTAGCGTCATCGAACCTTAAGTGTGTAGACCCTACGGGTTCGGGAACCATGCAGACATGACCGAGACGTTCTCCGGTCAATAACCAACAGCGGGATCTGGATACCCATGTTGGCTCCCACATGTTCCACGATGATCTCATCGGATGAACCACGATGTCAAGGACTTAATCAATCCCGTATACAATTCCCTTTGTCTATCGGTACGATACTTGCCCGAGATTCGATCGTCGGTATTACGATACCTTGTCCAATCTTGTTACGACAAGTCTCTTTACTCGTTCCGTAACACATCATCCCGTGATCAACTCCTTGATCACATTGTGCACATTATGATGATGTCCTACCGAGTGGGCCCAGAGATACCTCTCCGTCACACGGAGTGACAAATCCCAGTCTCGATTCGTGCCAACCCAACAGACACTTTCGGAGATACCTGTAGTGCACCTTTATAGTCACCCAGTTACGTTGTGACGTTTGGTACACCCAAAGCATTCCTACGGTATCCGGGAGTTGCACAATCTCATGGTCTAAGGAAATGATACTTGACATTAGAAAAGCTTTAGCATACGAACTACACGATCTAGTGCTATGCTTATGATTGGGTCTTGTCCATCACATCATTCTCCTAATGATGTGATCCCGTTATCAACGACATCTAATGTCCATGGTTAGGAAACCGTAACCATCTATTGATCAACGAGCTAGTCAACTAGAGGCTTACTAGGGACATGGTGTTGTCTATATATCCACACATGTATCTGAGTTTCCTATCAATACAATTCTAGCATGAATAATAAACGATTATCATGAACAAGGAAATATAATAATAACTTATTTATTATTGCCTCTAGGGCATATTTCCAACAGTCTCCCACTTGAACTAGAGTCAATAATCTAGTTCACATTGCCATGTGATTAACACTCACAGGTCACATCGCCATGTGACCAACATCCAAAGAGTTTACTAGAGTCAATAATCTAGTTCACATCACTATGTGATTAACACTCAATGAGTTATGGGTTTGATCATGTTGCTTGTGAGAGAGGTTTTATTCAACGGGTCTGAACCTTTCAGATCCGTGTGTGCTTTACAAATCTCTATGTCATCTCCTAGATGTAGCTACCATGTTCTATTTGGAGCTATTCCAAATAACTGTTCTACTTGGAGCTATTCTAAATTGTTGCTCCATTATACGTATCCGGTATCTCTACTCAGAGCTATCCGGATAGGTGTTAAGCTTGCATCGACGTAACCCTTTACGACGAACTCTTTTACCACCTCCATAATCGAGAAAATTCCTTAGTCCAGTAGTTACTAAGGATAACTTTGACCGCTGTCGTGTGATCCATTCTTGGATCACTCTTGTACCCCTTGACTGACTCATGGCAAGGCACACTTCAGGTGCGGTACACAGCATAGCATACTGAAGAGCCTACGTCTTAAGCATAGGGGACGACCTTCGTCCTTTCTCTCTATTCTGCCGTGGTCGAGCTTTAAGTCTTAACTTCATACCTTACAACTCAGGCAAGAACTTCTTCTTTGACTGATCCATCTTGAACACCTTCAAGATCATGTCAAGGTATGTGCTCATTTGAAAGTACCATTAAGCATTTTGATCTATCCTTATAGATCTTGATGTTCAATGTTCAAGTAGCTTAATCCAGGTTTTCCATTGAAAAACACTTTCCAAATAGCCCTATATGCTTTCCAGAAATTCTACGTCATTTCTGATCAACAATATGTCAACAACATATATTCATCAGAAATTCTGTAGTGCTCCCACTCACTTCTTTGGAAATACAAGTTTCTCATAAACTTTGTATACACCGAAATCTTTGATCATCTCATCAAAGCATACATTCCAACTCCGAGATGCTTACTCCATTCCTTAGAAGGATTGCTGGAGCTTTGCATACTTATTAGCATCTTTCAGGATTGACAAAACCTTCTGGTTGTATCACATACAACCTTTCCTCATAAATCGTCGAGGAAACAATGTTTTTGACATCCTATCAGCAAGATTTCATAAATAGTGCAGTAACTGCTAATATAAGTCCAACAGACTTTTAGCATCGCTACAGGTGAGAAAGTCTCATCGTAGTCAACTCCTTGAACTTGTCGAAAAACATCTTAACGACAAGTCGAGCTTTCTTAATGGTGATACTTATCATCATTGTCCGTCTTCCTTTTAAAATCCATATGTACCTAACAGCCTTACGACCATCAAGTAGTTCTTCCAAAGTCTACACTTTGTTTTCATATATGGATTCTCTCTCGGATTATATGGCCTCGAGCCATTTATCGGAATCCGGGCCCACCATCGCTTCTCCATAGCTCGTAGGTTCATTGTTCTCTAGCAACATGACTTCCAAGACAGGATTACGTACCACTCTGAAGTAGTACGCATCCTTGTCATCCCACGAGGTTTGATAGTGACTTGATCTGAAGTTTCATGATCACTGTCATAAGCTTCCACTTCAATTGGTGTAGGTGCCACAGGAACAACTCTTTGTGCCCTACTATACACTAGTTGAAGTGATGGTTCAATAACCTCATCAAGTCTCCACCATCCTCCCACTCAATTCTCGAGACAAACCTTTTCCTCAAGAAAGAACCCGATTCAAGAAACAATCTCTATTGCTTTCAGATCTGAATTAGGAGGTATACCCAACTGTTTTGGGTGTCCTATGAAGATGCATTTATCCGCTTTGGGTTCGAGCTTATCATCCTGAAACTTTTTCACATAAGCGTCGCAGCCCAAACTTTTAAGAAATGATAGCTTAGGTTTCTCTAAACCACAGTTCATATGGTGTCATCTCATCGGAATTACGTGGTGCCCTATTTAAAGTGAATGCGGTTGTCTCTAATGCCTAACCCATAAACTATCATGGTAATTCGATAAGAGACATCATGGTATGCATCATATCCAATAGGGTGCAGTTATGATGTTCGGACACACCATCACACTATGGTGTTCCAGGCTGTATTAGTTGTGAAACAATTTCCACAATGTCTTAATTCTGTGCCAAACTCATAATTCAGATATTCATCTCTATGATCATATCATAGATCTTTTATCCTCTTGTCACGACGATCTTTCAACTTCACCCTAAAATTACTTGAACCTTTCAATAATTCAGACTCATGATTCATCAAGTAAATATACTCAACATCTACTCAAATCATCTGTGAAGTAAGAACATAATGATATCCACCACATGCCTCAGCACTCATTGGACTGCACACATCAAAATGTATTACTTCCAACAAGTTGCTTTCTAGTTCCATTTTACTGAAAACGAGGCTTTCAGTCATCTTGCCCATGTGGTATGATTTGCATGTCTCAAGTGATTCAAAATCAAGTGAGTCCAAGCGGTCCATTTGCATGGAGTTTCTTCATGCATATACACCAATAGACATGGTTCGCACGTCTCAAACTTTTCAAAAACGAGTGAGCCCAAAGATCCATCAACATGGAGTTTCTTCATGCATATACACCAATAGACATGGTTCGCACGTCTCAAACTTTTCAAAAACGAGTGAGCCCAAAGATCCATCAACATGGAGCTTCTTCATGCGTTTTATACCGATATGACTTAAGTGGCAGTGCCACAAGTAGGTGGTACTATCATTACTATCTTATATTTTTTTGGCATGAACATGTGTATCACTACGATCGAGATTCAATAAACCATTCATTTTAGGTGCAAGACCATTGAAGGTATTATTCAAATAAACAAAGTAACCATTATTCTCCTTAAATGAATAACCGTATCGCGATAGATATAATCCAATCATGTCTATGCTCAACGCAAACACCAAATAACAATTATTTAGGTTTAACACCAATCTCGATGGTAGAGGGAGCGTGCGATGCTTGATCATATCAACATTGGAAACACTTCCAACATATCGTCAGCTCACCTTTAGCTAGTCTCCGTTTATTCCGTAGCTTTTATTTCGAGTTACTAATACTTAGCAACCGAACCGGTATCTAATACCCTGGTGCTACTGGGAGTACTAGTAAAGTATACATTAACACAATGTATATCCAATATACTTCTATCGACTTTGCCAGCCTTCTAATCTACCAAGTATCTAGGGTAATTCTGCTCTAGTGGCTGTTCCTCTTATTACAGAAGCACTTAGTCTCGGGTTTGGGTTCAACCTTGGGTTTCTTCACTAGAGCAGCAGCTGAATTGCCGTTTCATGAAGTATCCCTTCTTGCCCTTGCCCTTCTTGAAACTAGTGGTTTTACTAACCATCAACAATTGATGCTCCTTCTTGATTTCTACTTTTGTGGTGTCAAACATCGCGAATATCTCAAAGATCATCATATATGTCCCTGATACATTATAGTTCATCACGAAGCTCTAGCAGCTTGGTGGTAATGACTTCGGAGAAATATCACTATCTCATCTGGAAGATCAACTCCCACTTGATTCAAATGATTGTTGAACTCAGACAATCTGAGCACAAGCTCAACAATTGAGCTTTTCTCCCTTAGTTTGTAGGTTAAGAAAATCGTCGGAGGTCTTATATCTCTTGACGTGGGCACAAGCCTGAAATCCCAATTTCAGCCCTCGAAACATCTCATATGTTTCGCGACGTTTCAAAACATCTTCGGTGCCTCAACTCTAAACCGTTTAATTGAACTATCACGTAGTTATCAAAATGTGTATGTAAGATGTTCGCAACATCCATAGACGACGTTCGAGGTTCAGCACACTGAGCGGTGCATTAAGGACATAAGCCTTCTATGAAGCAATGAGGACAATCCTCAGTTTACAGACCTAGTTCGCACAATTGCTACTATCAACTTTCAACTAAATTTTCTCTAGGAACATATCTAAACAGTAGAACTAAAGCGCGAGCTATGACATAATTTGCAAAATCCTTTTGACTATGTTCAGGATAATTAAGTTCATCTTATGAACTCCCACTCAGATAGACATCCCTCTAGTCATCTAAGTGATTACATGATCCGAGTCAACTAGGCCGTGTCCGATCATCACGTGAGACGGACTAGTCAACGTCGGTGAACATCTTCATGTTGATCGTATCTTCTATATGACTCATGCTCGACCTTTCGGTCTTCTGTGTTCCGAGGCCATGTCTATACACATGCTAGGCTCGTCAAGTCAACCTAAGTGTTTCATGTGTGTAAATCTGTCTTACACCCGTTGTATGTGAACGTTAGAATCTATCACACCCGATCATCACGTGGTGCTTCGAAACAACGAACTGTCGCAACGGTGCACAGTTAGGGGGAACACTTTCTTGAAATTTTAATGAGGGATCATCTTATTTACTACCGTCGTTCTAAGTAAACAATATGTATAAACATGATAAACATCACATGCAATCAAATAGTGACATGATATGGCCAATATCATATTGCTCCTTTTGATCTCCATCTTCGGGGCTCTATGATCATCTTGTCACTGGCATGACACCATGATCTCCATCATCATGATCTCCATCATCATGTCTTCATGAAGTTGTCTCGCCAACGATTACTTCTACTACTACAGCTAACGGTTAGCAATAAAGTAAAGTAATTACATGACGTTTATGTTGACACGCAGGTCATAAATAAATTAAGACAACTCCTATGGCTCCTGCCGGTTGTCATACTCATCGACATGCAAGTCGTGATTCCTATTACAAGAACATGATCAATCTCATACATCACATATATCATTCATCACATCCTTTGGCCATATCACATCACATGGCATACCCTGCAAAAACAAGTTAGACGTCCTGTAATTGTTGTTTGCATGTTTTATGTGGCTGCTATGGGTTTCTAGCAAGAACGTTTCTTACCTACGCAAAGACCACAGCGTGATATGCCAATTGCTATTTACCCTTCATAAGGACCCTTTTCATCGAATCCGATCCGACTAAAGTGGGAGAGACAGACACCCGCTAGCCACCTTATGCAACTAGTGCATGTCAGTCGGTGGAACCAGTCTCACGTAAGAGTACGTGTAAGGTCGGTCCGGGCCGCTTCATCCCACAATGCCGCCGAATCAAGATAAGACTAGTAACGGCAAGCATATTGAACAAAATCAACGCCCACAACTACTTTGTGTTCTACTCGTGCATAGAATCTACGCATAGACCTAGCTCATGATGCCACTATTGGGGAACGTAGCAGAAATTCAAAATTTTCCTACGTGTCACCAAGATCTATCTATGGAGAGACTAGCAACGAGGGGGAGGAGAGTGCATCTACATACCCTTGTAGATCGCTAAGCGGAAGCGTTCAAGTGAACGGGGTTGATGGAGTCGTACTCGTCATGATTCAAATCACCGATGACCAAGTGCCGAACGCACGGCACCTCCGCGTTCAACACACGTACAGCCCGGTGACGTCTCCCACGCCTTGATCCAGCAAGGAGAGAGGGAGAGGTTGAGGAAGACTTCATCCAACAGCAGCACAACGGCGTGGTGGTGGTGGAGGAGCGTGACTATCCTGCAGGGCTTCACCAAGCGCCACAAAAGAGGAGGAAGAAGAGACGCAGGGCTGCACCAAGAGAGATTGAATCGTGTGTGTTATGGGCAGCCCTAGGCCTCATATATATAGGGAAGGGGAGGGGCTGCGCCCCCTCTAGGGTTCCCACCCCTAGGGGGGCGGCAGCCCTAGATGGGGAGCAAGGGGGGCGGCCAAGAGGGGGAGAGGAGAGGGAGGCGCACCAATATGGGCCCTAAGGCCCATATCCCCTAGGGTTTGCCCCCTTTCCACCTCTTAGGCGCCATGGGCCCTTATGGGAGGTGCACCATCCCACCAAGGGGCTGGTCCCTCACCACTCTTGGCCCATGCAAGCCTCCGGGGTTGGTGGCCCCACTTGGTGGACCCCCGGGACCCTCCCGGTGGTCCCGGTACGTTACCGATAAACCCCGAAACTCTTCCGGTGACCAAAACAGGACTTCCCATATATAAATCTTTACCTCCGGACCATTCCGGAACTCCTCGTGACGTCCGGGATCTCATCCGGGACTCCGAACAACATTCGGTAACCACATACAAACTTCCTTTAAAACCCTAGCGTCATCGAACCTTAAGTGTGTAGACCCTATGGATTCGGGAACCATGCAGACATGACCGAGACGTTCTCCGGTCAATAACCAACAGCGGGATCTGGATACCCATGTTGGCTCCCACATGTTCCACGATGATCTCATCGGATGAACCACGATGTCAAGGACTTAATCAATCCCGTATACAATTCCCTTTGTCTATCGGTACGATACTTGCCCGAGATTCGATCGTCGGTATTACGATACCTTGTTCAATCTCGTTACCGGCAAGTCTCTTTACTCGTTCCGTAACACATCATCCCGTGATCAACTCCTTGATCACATTGTGCACATTATGATGATGTCCTACCGAGTGGGCCCAGAGATACCTCTCCGTCACACGGAGTGACAAATCCCAGTCTCGATTCGTGCCAACCCAACAGACACTTTCGGAGATACCTGTAGTGCACCTTTATAGTCACCCAGTTACGTTGTGACGTTTGGTACACCCAAAGCATTCCTACGGTATCCGGGAGTTGCACAATCTCATGGTCTAAGGAAATGATACTTGACATTAGAAAAGCTTTAGCATACGAACTACACGATCTAGTGCTATGCTTAGGATTGGGTCTTGTCCATCACATCATTCTCCTAATGATGTGATCCCGTTATCAACGACATCTAATGTCCATGGTTAGGAAACCATAACCATCTATTGATCAACGAGCTAGTCAACTAGAGGCTTACTAGGGACATGGTGTTGTCTATATATCCACACATGTATCTGAGTTTCCTATCAATACAATTCTAGCATGAATAATAAACGATTATCATGAACAAGGAAATATAATAATAACTTATTTATTATTGCCTCTAGGGCATATTTCCAACAGAAGGTGGCGCAGCTGGAGGCCGATCTCAAGGCGAGCGGTGACGAGCTTGCCGCGCTCAAGCTTGAGCGGGAGAAGGACGCCCACAGCTATTCAGAGCTGCAGACCCGTCTCGCCGAGAAGGGCAAGGAGCTTGACGCCGCCAAGGACTCCAATGCAGATCTTGAGTTGAAGCTGATCACTTTGACCAAGACGCTGGACGGCGCCAAGGAGCAGGAGACGGCCTTGAAGGAGGAGGTCAAGGCCGGCAAGGCGTTGCTGGCGAGTGCCGCTGCCGCCCAGAGCACTCTCCGGGAGAATGTGGAGCACTGGACGGAGGGTCTTGTGGATGTTGCCGCAGACATCGACAGGGAGCTGGCGCAGCTGGGAATGGAGGATCTCGGGTATCCCTCCGACGAGACCTCCAACCCAGCGCCAAGCTCACCTCGTTTTTCAAAGGCGTGGCGACGGCCCTCCGGCGACTCCGGGAGAGGATCCCAAAGCAGCTGGCTAATGAGTCACGCAAGATCTGCGCGGGAGCTCTTCAGAAGGTGCTGGTGAAGGTGGCGTTCCGCAACCCGGGCCTCAACCTCACCAACGTCCTCAGGTCCTTGCCGCCGGATGCTGATCTGGAGGCGCTCAAGGCCCTTGTCGCACCCATTGTGGACAAGGTGAGCGGGATCAAGAGGGTTGAGGGTGATCGCGTAGATTAGGCCGCCCGTTTTCTTTTTTTCTTGTCGTTGTTGGTCATGTTATGAAAACAATCTGTTAGAGCCGCGACAAGCTATCTTGTAATATAACTTTATCCGGTGCAATGATTGCAATGTTATTTCCTTTACTTGATTCCTTCCTTTGTATGTTTTTGCCCTACGCTTTTAGGGAACTTGCCGGCGCAGGCACCTTGGCCGCGAGCGCTGAGTGCGGGACGTCAGCAGCCTGCTGGCGGTGCCGCTACCGACAAGAAACCTTGTCGCAGCTAGTCGCAGCTCTCTTAAGTTGTTGAGCGGACTCGAAACAACAGTAAGGGCGCAACTAGCTACGAGTTGGTTCCTCCGCGCACAGGTTTTCCATACAAAGCACGGTCGTTCAAGGGAGATAACTTAAAAATTTTAAAAATCTGATTGCTCAAACTTTGGCAACTTATCTTTTCTGTCGTTTGCTTCCCAGCAAGGCGAAACTTTCTTGAACGATGCCTGGTCCATACCATTATCTTCTCCTTTCCCCCTAGCAAACTTGTGGGCGAGGGAACCTTCTTTTCCTTGAAAAAAGAAAGAGGAGAAAAGATATGGAGCCTTATGGCTCGTTGTTGCTTACCGGGGGTAAGTGCTGCACAAAGTGTTAGATAACACATGCAAAATTATAAAAAGCATGAAATCGACAAAGTGTGTGGAGCACATGATCTTTATGCACGGGATCTGCGCCCGGCTTTGTACAAAGGATTACATGCAACAGCGGCAAGACTTGTACAAAAGGTGGTTGCTGGAACGGGTTCCGGCAACCGCGCCCTACGGGTAAAACTTATGAAGATGCTCAATGTTCCAGGAGTTGCTCACTGGAATGCCATCCTCGGTCTCAAGGCGGACAGCGCCAGGCCTAGTGACTCGTTTCACCCGGTAAGGGCCTTCCCACTTTGGTGTCAACTTGTTGGAATTCTTGGCGAACTGAACGCGCTGAAGAACAAGGTCGCCTTCCTCGAGACTTCTGGTGTTAACTTTGCGGCTATGGTAGCGGCGCAAAGCTTGCTGGTAGCGAGCAGCTCGCACAGCAGCCTGAAGACGGTCTTCCTCAAGGAGCAGCACGTCATCTTGTCGCAGCTGCTCTTGCTCAAGCTCATCATAAGAGAGCACTCGAGGCGACCCGTATACGAGTTCCGTGGGGAGAACTGCCTCTGCTCCATAGACTAGAGCAAAAGGTGTCTGGCCAGTGGCTCGATTTGGCGTTGTCCTGGTCGACCAAAGAACCACCGGCAGCTCCTCGGTCCAGTTTCTTCCGCACTTGTGCAGCCTGTCGAAAGTTCTGGTCTTGAGGCCACACAGCACTTCAGCATTTGCCCTCTCCGCTTGACCGTTGCTTCTCGGATGAGCAACAGAAGCAAAGCAGACCTTGGCGCCAAGATCTTGGACGTACTGCATGAAGGCGCGGCTCGTAAATTGTGTACCGTTGTCGGTGATTATCCTGTTAGGGATCCCGAAGCGGCAAACAATTGACCTGAAGAACTTGACTGCTGACTGTGCTGTCACCTTCCTCACTGGTTCCACTTCCGGCCACTTTGTGAACTTGTCGATTGCAATGTACAAGTACTCAAAGCCCCCAACTGCTCGGGGAAAGGGGCCGAGGATATCGAGCCCCCAGACCGAAAATGGCCAGGATAAAGGGATCGTCTGGAGAGCTTGAGCTGGCTGGTGTATCTGCTTGGAATGGAACTGGCACGCTTCACACTTGGTTACTTATGCAGTTGCATCCTGGAGGGCTGTCGGCTAGAAGAAACCTTGCCGGAATGCTTTGCCGGCAAGTGCTCTTGCGCCAATGTGGTGACCACATATGCCTCCATGTATCTCCGCCAACAGCTTCTGTCCATCTTCTCGGTGAATACACTTCAATTTCACACCATTGAGTCTTCTTCTGTACAGTGTGCTGTCGACAAACTGGTACATACTTGACTGCCGTGCTACTCTTTCTGCTTCTTCTTGCTCTTTGGGAAGTTCTCCTGTCTGAAGGAAATGGACAATCTGCTGCGCCCATGCTGGAGCTTGTGGCTCGACAACAAGGACTAAAGGCATATTTGCTGCTGCGGGAACATCCGCTTCTACGGCAAGAACCTGCGGCTCTGCCGGAGCTTGACATTCCCCAGCAAGCTTGCCAGAGCAAAACTTGTCGGGAGCGTCTGCTTCAACGGAACAAACCCTAGGGCTTGCCGGAGCAGACTGCTCCTCAGCACTCTTGGTGTTGATCTTGGGGACCTTCTTGGCGGCGGCTTCGGGAAGCTCTGCCGGAAAATAGTCACCAGAAATCAACTTCCTCTTCTTGCTCTGTCTAGTTGATGGGGTTACGGACGGTCGAGTCAGCTTGAGCACAAAGATCCCTGGTTCCACAGGTAACTTAAGTGCGGCGCACTTTGACAGGCCATCAGCAATGTCGTTCTGAGCTCTTGGGACATGCTCCATCTGCAGGCCGTCAAAGTGCTCTTCTAGCTTTCTCACTTCGTCAACGTAGGCTTCCATCAACGGACTCTGATAACTCTTGTTCACTTGGCGGACGACGAGCTGCGAGTCACCCCTGACAATGAGCTTCTTGATCCCAAGGTCTGCCGCGATCCTGAGACCGGCAAGCAAGCCTTCATACTCTGCAGTATTGTTTGTCGCTTGCTCCTTGGGAAAGTGCATCTGGACTACGTACTTGAGGTGCTCTCCGGTGGGTGCGACAAGCAGCACACCAGCGCCGGCGCCTTGCAGCGAGAAGGCACCGTCAAAGTACATGAGCCACTCTTTGCTTGCTTCCTTGACGGGGATGCTCGTTTCTGGAATTTCTTCATCTGGTGTTGGCGTCCACTCTGCTATGAATTCTGCCAATGCTCTGCTCTGGATAGTTGAAGTACTCTCAAACTTGAGGCCAAAGCTTGACAGTTCCAGTGCCCACTCAACAATCCTGCCCGTCGCTTCTGGATTCTGCAATATCCTCTTCAGCGGAAAGCGAGTGACAACTGTGATCTCATGTGCTTGGAAGTAATGGCGCAGCTTTCTCGAGGCCATGAGAAGGCCGAAAAGCAATTTCTACACACCAGAGTACCTTGACCTAGCCCCCTGCAGAAGGGAACTGACAAAGTAAACTGGGCGCTGCACCATTCTCTTCTGTATCTCCTCGCACACCTGCGCAGATCCATCTTTGTCGGGACCAGAGCTTGTCGGGGAAGCCCCCTGCTTGTTGCTGGATGCGCTTGCCATGGTTGCCGGCTCGTCGTCTGCCTCCCTCTCCGCTACTAACGCAGCACTAACCACTTGATTGGTTGCCGCTATATACAGCAGCAACTTCTCTTGTGGCTTAGGTGCGACAAGTGTTGGAGTGGAGGACAGGTATCTCTTCAAGTCCTGTAGCGCAGCCTCCGCTTCCGGAGTCCATTTCATTGGACCTGCCTTTTTCAAAATTTTGAAAAACGGCAGGGCGCGCTCAGCAGACCGAGAGATAAACCTGCTGAGAGCGGCCACGCAACCGGCAAGTCTTCATACATCCTTGACGCGCTTTGGTGCTTCAATCTGCTCAATGGCCTTGATCTTGTCGGGATTGGCTTCGATTCCCCGCTGAGACACGAAGAACCCGAGAAGCTTGTCGGAGGGGACTCCGAACACACACTTCTCGGGGTTGAGCTTGAGGTTGATCTTGCGCAGATTTGCAAAGGTCTCGTCTAAATCTTGAATCAGAGTTGCCCTGTCCTTGCTCTTGACCACTATGTCATCCATGTATGCTTCCACATTTCTATGCATTTGTGGCTCAAGAGCGACATGGACTACCCTTGCAAATGTTGAACCAGCATTCTTTAAACCGAAAGGCATCCGTATGAAACAGTACGTGCCACATGGAGTAATGAATGCGGTTTTCTCCTCATCCTCTTCTGCCATGAAGATTTGATGGTATCCTGAGTATGTGTCAAGAAATGAAAGCAAGTCACATCCGGCCGTGGAGTCAACAATCTGGTCAATGCGTGGCAAGGGAAATGGGTCTTTGGGACAAGCTTTATTAACATCGGTAAAGTCGATACAAAGCCTCCATTTCCCGTTTTCCTTGCGCACGACTACAGGATTGGTCAATCACATAGGATGGAGCACTCCTCTGACAAGGCCTGCTGCTTCCAATTTCTTGATCTCTTCTGCAATGAACTCTTGGCGCTCCACTGCTTGCTTCCTGACCTTCTGCTTGACGGGCCGCGCATGAGGACAAATGGCAAGATGGTGCTCAATTACTTTCCTGGTAACACCGGGGATGTCAGACGGTTGCCACGCAAACACGTCGACGTTCGCCCGCAGGAAAGCAATGAGCGCGCTTTCCTATTTAGGGTCCAGAGTGGCACTGATGGTGAAGGTACCACCAGTGCCGTCCTCCTTGGCGGACACTTTCTTGGTCTCTGGCGGAGCTGCCATTGCCTTCTTACACTTGCCGGTGGAGCTCGATGGTGCGTCCTCGACGGTAGCGTAGCACTCCGAAGAGGTGCGCTTGCCGGAGTGGGCATCAGAACTCTTGCCGGACTTGGTCTTCTTCTTCCCCCCGGGAGCTTCAGCGGCAAGTGACTTGCGATCTGTTGTGGCTGCTGCTTCCCGGTAGATCTTGTCGGCGCAGATAAGAGCATCCTTCTTGTCGCCAGGGACAGAGA
Source organism: Triticum monococcum (assembly GCA_034509565.1). Classification (NCBI taxonomy): domain Eukaryota; kingdom Viridiplantae; phylum Streptophyta; class Magnoliopsida; order Poales; family Poaceae; genus Triticum; species Triticum monococcum. Next base: position 177,000,359 of record CM067846.1, on the reverse strand, counting down.
TGACGCTTATCGGGCCTGGCATCTTGAGCATGTTGTATGCGTAGTGAGAGGCTGCCATGAACTTGGCGAGTGCTGGGCGGCCGAGTATCCCATTGTAAGGCAATGGAAAATCGGCAACGTCAAAAGCGACCCTCTCAGTCCTGAAGTTCATCTCGCTGCCAAATGTTACCGGCAACGTGACCTTCCCCTTCGGCTTGCTCCTTCCCGGGTTGATTCCTTGGAATGTGCCGGTCTCTTCGAGCTCGCTGTCAGGGATCTGGAGTTTCTGGAGTACAGCGGAGGAGATCAGGTTCAAGCCGGCCCCGCCGTCAACTAGCATCTTAGTGACCTTGAGGATGCAGATAGTTGGTGAAATCAACAACGGCAAGCACCCGACCGCAGTTGTGCGATCAGGGTGGTCCTCAATATCAAAGATGATAGGCGTGCTGGACCATTTCAGAAGCTTGCGTGACTCGACAGGCGGTTCCGCCGCATTGACTTCCCGCATCCACTGCTTGAGTTGGCGGTGCAAAGTATGCAGAGAAGCGCCGCCGTCAACGCACAAGACCTTTGTGGCTTTCTGGAACTCCTGCTCACTGGTCTCGACATCATCCATGTCTTCGTCGTCGTCGTCTTCTTCTTCATCCTTGTCGCGGCCGCGGGGAGGTCTGTCTCCTTGCCGCTGCTTGGCCTTGCCGCGGCGTCCTACCCGGCCGGTGTGCTTCTTGCCGGATTCTCCAGCGCCTCCTTGGGCCCTCTCCTTGTCACGTCGCTCGTACTCAGCCTTTTGCTGCTGGACAAGCTGTTCGACCTTCTTGCAGCTCTGGAGGTCATGGCCCTTGGTGCGGTGGATCTTGCAGTACTTCTTGTCGGTGCCGTCCTGCTTGTCGGCGACCGCCACAGCCTGGCAGTTGGTGCATGCGGCAATCTCCTTGCCGGAGCTACCAACTTTGGCTTTCTTGGCGCCACCTTCGTTGCCGGACTGCTCAACGACTAACACCTCTTTGCCTTTCTTCTTCCTGTTGTTCCGCCGCCGGTTTCTCTTTGCCGGGGCAGCATCCTCGCTGTCAGATCCTCCTGCTCCAGTATTCTCTCCGGGGAGTTTCCTCCCTTCCTCAGCACGTGCACACTTGTCGGCTAGGTGTAAGGGCTTATTTATCCCTACGGTGTTTTGGTGATTGATGACAATGCATTTGCGGACTAATCATGTGCTTTGAGTGCTTTCAGATATTCATCCTTCGGCACGGAACGATTATTTCCCCTCGGCGCTCTACTCAAGACGGTGTAGTCTATTCCGTGACTTTGTTGGTGGACTAAGTTTCATAGTAGTCACCGTACTATCAAGTGGGGGTCCGCTTCGGTATGGCTTGGGTGGAATCAACACGTACACGTTCTCATCACACCCTCCGTTTCTTTCCGCACCTACGGGGCCTTTCTTTCCCTCCTTCCTCTGCTTGTCCAGGACCCAGCGGTAGTACCGCGGTCCACAGCGGTAGTGCGGCTGAGACTCCCTAAGCGGTAGTACCGCTCCCGGAGCGGTAGTACCGCTCCCCGAGCGGTAGTACCGCTGGGTGGCCTCAGCGGCAGTACCTCTGCGGTTCCGTGCTACTGCCGTCCTGTCAATGCGTCTGTAGCGGTAGTACCGCTCCTCGGAGCGATAGTACCGCTTGCTGGGGCTCAGCCGCAGTACCGTGGTGGCATGGTGCTCCTTCCGCTTCGATTCTTGCGTGCATTTTCTCGTGTCGGGTTTTGCGGTACTAGCTGCGGCAGTAGTGGCGGTAGTACTGCTTGGGAGCGGTAGTACCGCTCTACCTCCGCGGTAGTACCGCCCTGGGCCCCTGCCCCAGGCCTTCTCTTCTGGCGCGGTAGTACCGCTGAGGGGGAGCGGTAGTACCGCTTGAGGGCGGCAGTACCGCCCTGGGCCCCTGCCCCAGGCCTTCTCTTCTGGCGCGGTAGTACCGCTGAGGGGGAGCGGTAGTACCGCTTGAGGGCGGCAGTACCGCTCTGCCTCCGCGACAGTACCGCCCTCTGCGGGGCTGAGTGGGGGGTAACGGTTGACTTGTTTCCCCCACTATAAAAGGGCTCCTTCTCCTCCCTCTTTGCCTCACCTCTTCCACCAACCTTCATTATTGCCCAAGCACCATTTATTGCTCAAGCTCCATTGCATACCCCAAGCTTCCTCTTGCCCGATCTATCTCCCTAGCCAATCAAACTCGTTGATTTGCTCGGGAGTGGTTGAGAAGGCTCTGATCTACACTTCCACCAAGGGATTTTTGATTCCCCCATTCATCCTTAGCGGATCTTGTTACTCTTGGGTGTTTGAGCACCCTAGACGGTTGAGGTCACCTCGGAGCCATATTCCATTGTGGTGAAGCTTCGTGGTCTTGTTGGGAGCCTTTGATTAAGTTGTGGAGTTTGCCCCAACCTTGTTTGTAAAGGTTTGGTCGCCGCCTTCAAGGGCACCAATAGTGGAATCACAGCATCTCACATCGTGTGAGGGCATGAGGAGAATACGGTGGCCCTAGTGGCTTCTTGGGGAGCATTGTGCCTCCACACCGCTCCAACGGAGACGTACTTCCCCTCAAAAGGAAGGAACTTCGGTAACACATCCTCGTCTTCACCGGATCCACTCTTGGTTATCTCTTACCTTTACTTGTGCAAGCTCTTTAGTGTTTATTCCCTTGCTTGCTTGTGTGCTTGTTGTTGTTGCATCATATAGGTTGCTCACCTAGTTGCACATCTAGACAACCTACTTTGATGCAAAGATTAATTTGGTAAAGAAAAGCTAAAAATTGGTAGTTGCCTATTCACCCCCCCCCCCCTCTAGTCAACCATATCAATCCTTTCAATTGGTATCAGAGCCTCGTCTCTTTATTAAGGACTTTACTGTCCAAAGAGTATGGTTGATACCGTAGACGGTGCGGAGGAACACTCCGGTGTGAATCCTATCTCGTCTACGGGCGATGGGGGAACTTCGGTCTCTCGTGAGGAGTTCAATGTAGCCTTGGAGACATTGAAAACCTCCATGACGACCAAAGTTGAAAGCATGTTTACTAAATTCCTTGAGGGGCTTAAACTATCCACGGCACCATTGAAAGTGGGGGATCCCGCCAACAAGGTGTCGGATGCTACCCCCGACAAGGGGGAAGCTAGTAGTGAAAAGGCTCCTTCTTTGAGTGGCAAGAATGGCACCGGCATCTTTGCCCACGTGGAACCACCACTTGTTTATGGTGGACCGGTTCCTTCTACTCATTTGAATCATGCCGGTCCTCCTCCTAAGATTGTGAAAAATGAGGATTTTGATTCTTGGGTTTACCGCTTTAAACGTCATTTAAATCATGTGAACACTAACCTTTGGAGAATCATTGAAGAAGGTTTTTACCCACATGATCCAAGCAACCTCACTCCTCGAGAAGCCGCGGACAATCAATTCAATGAGAATGCTCTCTTCATCATTCAATATGCAATTCCACCCGAAGACCTACCTCATCTTCGCCCTTACTCCTTGGCCAAAGATGCATGGCATTGTGTCGTGTCTCTCTACCGGGGAAGCGCAAGCATTCAACGCTCCAACTATGAAGTGGTACAAGATGAGGCCGATGAGTTTGCAATGAAGGAAGATGAAGAGCCTCGTGAGCTTTTTCGGAGAGTCACCAAACTCGCGGTCTCACTACGAGATCACGGGAGCAAGGACACGGATGATAATTGGATCAAGCGCAAATTCCTCAAGGCAATGATGCCCTACCACAAGGCCATGTCCTCCGTCATCCGCCAAAGACCGGACTTCCACACTTTGACCTCAAGCGAGGTGTTGGATGAGTTTGTGGCCATGAACATCTTGGACAAGACCGCCGACAATGCGGTGCTCCGGTCTCAACGGGCAAAGAAGCCCAACCTTGCTTTGAAGGCCAAGCTCACCGTGGAAGAAGAAGAAGAGGAAGAAGAGGAGAGCAACCCCGAAGATACAAAGTATGCATATCATGAACACATGGCTCTTGCTTCAAGGCAATTTTGGAGCAAGAAAAACTCGAGGCCCAACTTTAGCAAAAACAACTCAAGTGGGACAAGGGGCAAGCAACGTGTGAGGACTTGCTACAATTGCGGCAATGTGAGTCATTTCGTTGCGGAATGCCCGTATGAGAAGAGGGAAGATAATGGTGGCAAACTCATCCGAAAGGACAAGGCCAAGTCGTTCCCCAACAAGAACAACTTCACCAAGAAGACTCCTCCCAAGGCCTTGGTTGTGCAAGAAGAGTACAATGAGGATGATGACGATGATGAAGATGATGAGACGGTTGCCATGGCCTCCGTTGCCATTGCAACAACGTCACAAGTGTCTCTCTTCGACTCACCCAACGAGAGCACCAACGCCAAGTGCCTCATGGCTAAAGCCACCAACAAGGTAACCCCCAACATCAAAACTACCATCATTAATCATCCTTCCCCATTGGATTGCATGAATGAAGTTGAGGGAGCTAATGTGGAGGCTAACGAGTTTGAGGCCTTTATGGGTAAACTCAAGGGAAAATCCAAAAAGCACTTTGTTGCTCTCTTGGAACAACTTGGTGAGGCCAATGACATGAGCGAGGCTCATGAAGACACCATCTCGAAGATGGAAGGGCATAGTCGTGACTATGCCGATGAGATTTCGGATCTTTCCAATGCTCTTGAGGAAGAGCGTGGTCTTCGTTTGGCTCTTGAGGAGTCACACAACGTTGATCATGCTAAGTTAGAGAAAGATTATGATCATGTCCTAGTTGTGTCTCGTGTACTAAACTCCGAGAAGGCCAAACTCGGGGTTGATCTTGCTAGACTCAAAGAGGAGTTTGATATACTCGACAAGGCCCACAAGGCCTTGAAGGGTATTCACGCGAGTCTCAAGGAGTCTCATGATCAACTCCAAGTGAAGCTAACTAAGGAGAAAGCAACTTTTCCTCATATGGTTTTACTTGATAACGCAAATGCTACTAACCCGTGTTGTGAGCATATGCATCTTGTTGAGGAAAATGCATTATTGAAGGCGCAACTTGAGAGAGGCCTTGTGACGTGCATACAAGGCAAGAAGAACCTCAATGATCTCTTGATCAACCAAAAGGGAGGTGTGGCGAAGGAAGGGGTTGGGTACGTCCCCAACTCCAAGAACAAGAAGAAGGATGACAAGACCAAACGACCTCCTCCCCTCATGCAAACTTTTGTGAGGGCGGGAGAGAGTGTTCCCGTGGAGAAGAAGAAGAACAAAGTCAAGAAGGGCAATGTCACCTCACCCAACAAGGCCGGCGATTTTAATCCTTCTTATGTGTTGTGCCGTGCTAGTGATGGGCATGTTTATGCCAAATTTGTTGGCTCTCTTCATGAGTACATTGAATGGTCTATTTGGGTTCCTAAGACCCTTGTTACTAACATCAAAGGACCCATTACAAAATGGGTACCTAAAACCAAGCATTGATCTCTTGTAGGTGTTTGCTTCCGGTGGTGGATCATGGTTGCTCGACAGCGGAGCTACAAATCATATGACCGGAAGCAAGGACTTGGTGGTGGACGTGCGCACGGTTCCATCTATGCCCACCAATGTCGAATGGGGTGACACCTCATCTTCTAAGGTATTGGGACTTGGCAAGGTGGTCATCTCTCATGATCTCACGATCGAGAAGGTCATGCTTGTTGAGTCCCTTGCATACAATTTACTTTCCGTTCGTCAACTTGCAATCATGGGCTTTGCCACTTTCTTTGATATCGATACCGTGGCCCTCTTGTGGAGCAAGACTCTTAAAGTAGCCTTTGTTGGGCATGTCGAGAACGGTCTATATGTGATTAACTTTTCGAAGCGACCCACTAAGACCGCGACATGCCTAATGGCTAAAGTTGATGTGGGATGGCTTTGGCATCGCCGTTTAGCCCATGTCAATATGAGATCTTTGCAAAGTCTCCTAAAGGGGGACCATGTCCGTGGACTAACGAATGTTAGTTTTGCTAAAGATCGTGCTTGTAGTGCCTGTATCGAAGGAAAGCTACATGAGAAGGCTCACCCTCCCACGACTATCATTTATTCAAAAAGGCCTTTGGAGCTCCTTCACATGGATCTCTTTGGGCCTCCGTCCTTCGATAGTCTTGGAGGAAGAAAGTATTGCTTGGTGATTGTGGATGACTACTCAAGGTACACGTGGGTGTATTTCTTCAAGAGGAAGAGTGAGACCCAACAAACCGTCATTGACTTTGCAAATGAAGCACAACGTCAACACAATGCAAAGATTTTGACGATAAGAAGTGACAACGGCACCGAGTTCAAGAACTACACCTTGGATGAATTTCTTAGTGATGAGGGAATCAAGCATCAATATTCCGCACCGTACACCCCTCAACAAAACGGTGTTGCGGAGAGGAAGAACCGGACGTTGATGGATGCGGCAAGGACCATGATGGCGGAGTTCAAGTCTCCATACAACTTTTGGGCCGAAGCCATCAACACTGCGTGTCATGCATCAAATCGGCTCTACCTCCGCAAGGGTTTGAACAAGACTCCTTATGAGATACTCACCGGTAACAAGCCCAACCTCAAGTACTTCCGGGTGTTCGGGTGTAAGTGCTTCATTCTCAAAAAGGGTGTTCGTTTGTCTAAATTTGAGGCTAGAGCTTATGAGGGCATATTTGTTGGTTATGCTACAAACTCTCATGCTTACCGTGTCCTCAATAAATCCACGGGACTTGTTGAGGAGACGTGTAATGTGGAGTTTGATGAAAATAACGGCTCCCAAGTGGAGCAAAGTGGCACTTGTGATGTAGGTGATGAAATTCCTCCTCAAGCCATAAGAAGAATGGGTGTTGGTTTCATCCTACCCATTGAGGAACCCCTTGTGGCCGAAGGAGAAGGACAATGCTCCACTCAAGTGGAGCCATCACCAACCCAAGGCCCACACGCTTCCGAAGAACAAAGTGAAGGCCCTCAACCTCATGAACAAGACCAAGGGCAACATCATGCTCAAGACGGTGTTGACACACCAAGTGATGCCCAAGGTCAAGTACTCTCCCTCGAGCAAGTTCAAGACCAAGAACAAGCTCATGACGACACTCAAGATAATCAAGTAACCGCTCCTCAACTCACTACCGAGGAGGAATTAGAGCGTCGGGCCGCCAAGGTTGCTTCCAAGCTCTCCACCAAAGACCATCTCATGACGAATGTGCTTGGAAGCTTAAGAAAGGGGGTAAGCACTCGTAGACAATTAGCAAATTATTGTGAGCATCATGCGTTTGTCTCTTGTGTGGAACCCCACAAGGTTTATGAGGCGCTAGAAGATCCGGATTGGCTTAATGCCATGCATGAAGAACTCACAACTTCGAGCGCAACAAAGTGTGGAGATTGGTGCCAAGGCCAACGGGGACCCACAATGTTATTGGAACCAAGTGGATATTCAAGAACAAGCAAGATGCCCATGGGATTATCGTTCGCAACAAGGCTCGTTTGGTAGCACAAGGCTACTCCCAAGTCGAGGGTATCGACTACGGTGAAACCTTTGCTCCCGTTGCTCATCTTGAATCCATTCGCATGTTGATTGCATATGCTTCTCATCATAACTTTAAGTTACATCAAATGGATGTGAAGAGTGCTTTTCTTAATGGTCCCATTAATGAATTGGTGTACGTCAAGCAACCCCCCGGGTTCGAGGATCCCTACTTTCCCGATCATGTGTATCAACTCGATAAGGCACTCTATGGCCTTAAACAAGCCCCACGTGCGTGGTATGATCACCTTACCGAGTTGTTACAAGACCGTGGGTTTGAAGTTGGGGTAATCGACCCCACTCTTTTTACTAAGAAGGTCAAAGGGGAGTTGTTTGTGTGCCAACTATATGTTGATGATATTATCTTTGGTTCTCCTAACAAAGCCTTCAATGAGGAATTTGCCGCTCTCATGACCTCAAAGTTCGAGATGTCCTCCATGGGGGAGTTGAAGTTCTTTCTAGGGTTCGAAGTGAAGCAAAGAAGAGAAGGAACCTTCATCAATCAATCCAAATACACTCAAGACATGCTCAAGATATTCAAGCTAAGTGACGTCAAGCCGGCTTCCACCCCAATGCCCACCAAGTGCCAACTCGACCTTGATCCAAATGGTAAAGTGGTGGATCAAAAGGTATATCGTTCCATGATTGGTTCCTTGCTTTACCTTTGTGCATCTAGACCGGACATCATGTTGAGTGTGGGAATTTGTGCACGGTTTCAAGCCGCACCTAAGGAAAGTCACTATGTGGCGGTCAAACGAATCTTTCGATATTTGGCTCATACCCCAAACTTTGGCCTATGGTACCCAAGAGGATCAAACTTCAAGCTTGTAGGGTTCTCGGATTCGGATTGGGCGGGAGACAAAGTGGATAGGAAGTCCACTTCCGGAGGATGCCAATTCCTTGGTTGCTCTTTGGTAAGTTGGTCTTCCAAAAAGCAAAGTTGTGTGTCTCTCTCGTCCACCGAAGCGGAGTATGTTGTGGCCGGTAGTTGTTGTGCACAACTCTTGTGGATGAGGCAAACTTTGAAGGATTACGGTGTCACTTGTGACAAAGTGCCTCTTTGGTGTGACAACGAAAGTGCCATCAAGATTTCTCTCAACCCGGTGCAACACTTCAAGACGAAGCATATTGAGATTCGGTATCACTTCATCCGGGATCACATCAGGCGAGGAGAGATCGAGCTCAACTATGTCAACACTCATGACAACCTTGCAGATATTTTCACGAAGCCCTTGGATGAAGCAAGATTTCGCGAGTTAAGGCATGAGCTAAATATCATTGATTCGAGCAATGTTACTTGAACCCGTGCACACCCTACCTCACTCAATTTGTTGTCTAGTTTAGGTGTAGGCATGGACATAGGGGGAGTGTTGTTCTCTCAATGAACTCTCCCTCCCCCCATTATGCATAAATTGATCAAGTCTTTCACTTTTTGCCATTGTTGATTGCACGTGTGCTTAAAAGACGAGTTTTGGTCATGGGCCCAAGGTTCAAATCTTCGCGGCGCCATACCTCTTGACTCAAACATAGGTGGCTTCGGCCACCGCCCTCTCTTGGCCTCTTGCTGGTGTGCTTCTTTCTTTTTTTCTTCGTTGCGGTTTCTTTTTTTCGAGCTAGGCCTTGTGATCTAGTTGTCGCCGTGTGCTGGGGCGGTACTGCCGCTGCTGGCGAGCGGTACTACCGCTGGTAAGCGGTACTACCGCTCCCAGCGCGGTACTACCGCAGTGGGGCGGGGGCCAGGGGTTTTTATAGGGGCAGGGGAGGCTTCTTCCTCCCCATACCCATTCGCTCGCCCCCTCGTGCCTCTCTCTCTCTCCAGCACCGTTCCGGCGCAGAAGGGCTCCGGTGGATCTCCTCCTCCGGGGCATCCCTCTCCATTTCCTTCGGTGGAGTCGATCCCCACCTCGTCCTCTTGCCATGGATGCCGGTATTGCCCCCGTTCCTTCTCTCTTTTGGTCTTGTGTTTAGATCTTGTGCTTTAGGGGCAATGTTGGTTGCATCTCTAGATTTTTGGCTAAATCTAGGCTTGAGTTAGTTGGAGTAGGCAACTAGATCATCGAGATTGATGTTTGGTAGGATTATGTTTGAATTTGGTAGGCCGGTAGTGCCGGATCTGTCCACGGTAGTAGTAGGTCACTGTTTCACCGCCCAAGCTTTGAAACTGCTGTGCATCCGCCTCCAGCGGTACTACCGCTCCCCCTGGAGCGGTACTACCGCTTGACCTCGCGCGGTACTACCGCTCCCTATGGGGCGGTACTACCGCTCGGGGCGGTACTACCGCGGGTAGGGCACGGTACTACCGCTGCATGCCAACTTCCACCATTCTCCTACATTGCCTTTGATTTGTTTGTTGGCTTATGCTCGTCTCTTCTGTTTGTTTTGCGTCTTTTGTGTGTTTGGCTCCAGGTGATGACACTTCTGAGCAGCATGGTCGCCGTATCAACCCTGGACGTGCCACCTCCAAGCGTTACCGGACCTCAGAGCCTGCCGGTGTTTCTTCCAGCACTCAGCCGCCTCCAGCGAATGCTTCAGCAAGTGTTCCTCCTCCTCCTCAGCACCAGAAGCGAGCCGCCAACAAGCCAAAAGGGAAGACTGTGACCGAGATGAACAACAAGGAGTTCTGGGAGAAGCGTCGTCGCAACCCCTATACGGTGGACCAAGAACCCACTTTGGTCAACCGCCCGTTCTGGAACCGTTTTCAGTTTGCCATCTTTTTTGATGTGATCAAGGCCAAGAAGAATCTGTTTGTTGATGTTCGCTCTATTGACGTTGATGCCATGGAGAAGGATCCAGAGTACTTTGGGGAAGCCCTTCAGATGTGCACTCAGCTGAACATTCTCAGGATCATGCAGTTCAACAAGGATTTCGATGCGGATCTGTTGGCTCAGTTCTTTGCCACCGTTCACCTTGGAACAGATGGTGACCGGACCCTGACCTGGATGACCAATGGCAAGCTGCTTTCTGTCAAGTGGCGGGCGTTCATGGAGTTGCTTGATGTGGTGGATAACGGGCTTGAGACTCCAGTCGGTTTCCGTCCTCACCGCAATGATACCTCCACCCATAAGCAAGCCCTTTGTCCCTACTGCACTGTCAAGATCCACCCTGTCACTGAGAAGAAGACCTACGAGCTGTGTCCATATCTGGACATTCTTCATCGCATTTTCCGTGAGACTCTCTTCCCTCGCATTGGGAATCTGGATCAGGTTCACTCCTACCTCGTGGACATGCTCCTTTTCTGTCAGCATGAGAAGGAAGCCAGCACTGGAGAGAGCCTGGATATCTCTCATGTCATGTGGTCTGAACTTGTCTCCGCCGTGTCTGAGCGCAAGTGTCCTATCTATGGTCCCTTCATCATGAGGCTCATTGAGAGGGCCTGGGCACAGACCTACCCCAGAGTGCTGCTAGAGACTGGAGATTTAGTTTCCCATGAGGTCAAGCGTCTGAGGAAGAAGGACAACTGGTCTGCACCTCACACAGGGGGTCCTTCTACTGCTGCCACCGGGGGCCCGTCTGCCGCTGCAACTGCCATGGACACTGAGGGTGGGGATGCTCCTCCTGGCCATGATGAGGACCTTGGCCACTCCAGTGCAGAACCATCATGGGCCCAGAAACTCAAGCGCAAGATGAAGAAACTCTTCTGTCTGGAGTCCCATGGTCAGTATATGACTCATGTGGCGGAGAAAAATGCCAGGTCGCGCCACAAGGAGCTCATGCGCCAGCTGGGCGCCACAGTTGTCAGTGGATCCGAGGGACAGATCACTGAAGAGGAGGACTGGATACATCAGAACTGCCACTAGACCGACTCCGATGCCGAGCAGTTCTCTCCCCATGATGCAGATGCAGAGATGTGATGATCACCTGGAGTCGTAGTGTCTCTCTCGACCTTTTTGGTGTCTCGCTGCCAAAGGGGGAGAGAGTGTAGGGATTTGATTTGCTCGTTTCGCTTCTTGTGTCGTGCTTTGCTTTTAGTCTTGTGCGTTTCCCTTGGTTTGGTTTGTTGTGAGACTTAAGTTCCCGTCATATGGTGTAAGACATATGCTACCTTAGCTATCTTATCTATGTTTATGCACCTCGGTATCTTATAGCTTGCTTATCCTATCATATATGTTGTTCTCATGTATCTTACTTAGGTTGTTTGGTCTCTAAAATATAGCGGGAGCTGTGATCCTAGTGTGTGTGCCCTTCAGTCCCTAGTACTCATCCAGTTTGCACACATCCAGGGGGAGCCTATCTATATTTTAGAGGCGTGAGCTCTCTTGCATTCTTTGTCATTACTCTTTTTGTGCAAATCCCGTATTGTCATCAATCCACCAAAAGGGGGGAGATTGTAAGGGCTTATTTATCCCTACGGTGTTTTGGTGATTGATGACAATGCATTTGCGGACTAATCATGTGCTTTGAGTGCTTTCAGATATTCATCCTTCGCCACGGAACGATTATTTCCCCTCGGCGCTCTACTCAAGACGGTGTAGTCTATTCCGTGACTTTGTTGGTGGACTAAGTTTCGTAGTAGTCACCGTACTATCAAGAGGGGGTCCGCTTCGGTATGGCTTGGGTGGAATCAACACGTACACGTTCTCATCACACCCTCCGTTTCTTTCCGCACCTATGGGGCCTTTCTTTCCCTCCTTCCTCTGCTTGTCCAGGACCCAGCGGTAGTACCGCGGTCCACAGCGGTAGTGCGGCTGAGACTCCCTAAGCGGTAGTACCGCTCCCTGGAGCGGTAGTACCGCTCCCCGAGCGGTAGTACCGCTGGGTGGCCTCAGCGGCAGTACCTCTGCGGTTCCGTGCTACTGCCGTCCTGTCACTGCGTCTGTAGCGGTAGTACCGCTCCTCGGAGCGGTAGTACCGCTTGCTGGGGCTCAGCCGCAGTACCGTGGTGGCATGGTGCTCCTTCCGCTTCGATTCTTGCGCGCATTTTCTCGTGTCGGGTTTTGCGGTACTAGCTGCGGCAGTAGTGGCGGTAGTACCGCCCTGGGCCCCTGCTCCAGGCCTTCTCTTCTGGCGCGGTAGTACCGCTGAGGGGGAGCGGTAGTACCGCTTGAGGGCGGCAGTACCGCCCTGGGCCCCTGCCCCAGGCCTTCTCTTCTGGCGCGGTAGTACCGCTGAGGGGGAGCGGTAGTACCGCTTGAGGGCGGCAGTACCGCTCTGCCTCCGCGGCAGTACCGCCCTCTGCGGGGCTGAGTGGGGGGTAACGGTTGACTTGTTTCCCCCACTATAAAAGGGCTCCTTCTCCTCCCTCTTTGCCTCACCTCTTCCACCAACCTTCATTATTGCCCAAGCACCATTTATTGCTCAAGCTCCATTGCATACCCCAAGCTTCCTCTTGCCCGATCTATCTCCCTAGCCAATCAAACTCGTTGATTTGCTCGGGAGTGGTTGAGAAGGCTCCGATCTACACTTCCACCAAGGGATTTTTGATTCCCCCATTCATCCTTAGCGGATCTTGTTACTCTTGGGTGTTTGAGCACCCTAGACGGTTGAGGTCACCTCGGAGCCATATTCCATTGTGGTGAAGCTTCGTGGTCTTGTTGGGAGCCTCCGATTAAGTTGTGGAGTTTTCCCCAACCTTGTTTGTAAAGGTTCGGTCGCCGCCTTCAAGGGCACCAATAGTGGAATCACGACATCTCGCATCGTGTGAGGGCGTGAGGAGAATACGGTGGCCCTAGTGGCTTCTTGGGGAGCATTGTGCCTCCACACCGCTCCAACAGAGACGTACTTCCCCTCAAAAGGAAGGAACTTCGGTAACACATCCTCGTCTTCACCGGATCCACTCTTGGTTATCTCTTACCTTTACTTGTGCAAGCTCTTTAGTGTTTATTCCCTTGCTTGCTTGTGTGCTTGTTGTTGTTGCATCATATAGGTTGCTCACCTAGTTGCACATCTAGACAACCTACTTTGATGCAAAGATTAATTTGGTAAAGAAAAGCTAAAAATTGGTAGTTGCCTATTCACCCCCCCCTCTAGTCAACCATATCGATCCTTTCACCAGGGCATACAGCTCACTGACGTCTCTGATCCTGCACATCGCCATCTCCTCCCGCATCCTGCGGTTACGCACGTTCTGATGGAACGCGCTGATGACCGCGGCAGGGTGGATATCTGGGATGTTGCGTTGTACACGGCTGAATCTCTGAATGTACTTGCGCAGGGGCTCTCTTTCCTTCTGGGCGAGCAGATGAAGGTCACTCTCTTGGCCATGAGGTTTGTGGCCGCCTGTAAAGGCGCCGACAAACTGATGGCATAGGTCTGCCCAAGAGGATATGGAGTTGTCCGGCAAATGCATGAGCCAGGACCTGACGTCGGGCTTGAGCACCAGCGGGAAGTAGTTGGCAAGGACCTTGTCGTCCCGCCCCCCGGCAGCCTGCACCGCGATGGTGTAAATGCTGAGGAACTCTGACGGGTGCGACTTGCCGTCGTACTTCTCTGGTACGTCTGGCTTGAAATTCTTCTGGCTGGGCCACTAGACTTGCCGCAGCTCACGGGTAAACGCAGGGCAACCTACCGCGTACGGCAAGTCGCCTGGTTCCCCTGGCGCATGCATGTCGACAGAGGGCCCAGCGCGCTGGTCTGATTAACGCCGCGCTTCTCTTCGGCGCTCGATGCGTGTACGAGCGTCTTCTTGTTGTCGTTCGTGAAGAACTTGGCGCTGATCGCGACGAGTTCGTGGATCTGATGACGCGGTGGAGTCGCTGTCGTGGTGGATCCGGCGAGTCGGCGATCTTGGCCTTCGGGGCGGAGAGTGCACGGTGGTTGCACCCCCACCGATCTTGTCGCCACCGACTCGTGCCTGGCTAACTTGCCGCGGAAGCGAAGTACTCGGCTGCCGTGGATTGTCGCCGTTGGCGAAGCCGATGAGACTCTGAATGGTGGCCCTCCAGTCGTCGATCTTGTCTGCCGTTGGAGGGTAGTCTAGGAGCAGTTGGGCTCGCGCCAAAACTTCTGCTGAAGTGGCAGGCGGCGGTGGCGAACGATGCGAGGAGCGGGATATGCTCGGACTTCTAACCATGTTAGAAGGAGCAGTATCTCGTCCAGGCGACCGTGCCCCGCTCGCGCCAGCATGTTGGCGTGCATGCTGGTCTTGAGCACTCCGAGATCCACCAGCTCGATCTTGGCCCAGCAAACATATGGTACCATGAGTACCATGACGCTGCTGGTCCTGCGCCTCCTGGGATGGGCGCGGTGCGTGTACGGACGCCGAGGTCTTGGAGTGCGCCCGGTCGTTGTGGGAGCTGACTGCGCCGCCGATGGGCAGCGCAGCCTTGTCCTTGGACCTGGCAGCACCGTGAGCTCCCTCGTCGACGCCCGTTCTTCCGCCAGCGTCTACCCCACCAGCCGTTTGCTCCGGCGATGGTGGGTTCGGCGCAGACGGAGCAGCCGCCTCCGAAGCCTTCTTCTTCGGCGGCATGTCGATGAAGGCGATGAAGATTTAGCTCGTGCGAACGCCGGATCAGGTTCACACAGCCTCGACGCTCCCCTACCTGGCGCGCCAAAGATGTCGGGGGTGCTAATCCCACGGACACCTATGGGACCGGCGGACCGAGCCCCTTTCGGTTCGGCAGGGGGCGGAGAGAGCACGAAGAGCAGATCGAGGCGAAACGCACGAGCACGCGATCAGTTTACCCAGGTTCGGGCCGCACGGATGTGTAAAACCCTACTCCTGCTTTGTGGTTTGTATTGTGTTCTTGCTCGGGAGCGCTGAGTGCTACAGTACCCACCAGCAGCTAACGAGACCGAGCGTGAGTGTTCTGTTTTGCCGACCCCCTCTACGTTGCGCATGGGCCTTCTTTTATATGCTTAAGGGGTCACCGACAGGTGGCAACGTAGGTGAGGGTAAAAATGGAAAAGGCGTGGCGGTTGGCACCGCTGCCTACTACAGTGTATCATACCTAACCCTGACGGCAGAGGACAAGGGCATTAAATGCCTGTCTGCGTCGCCTAGACGGTGCAGAAAGGGACCGCCAGGGACGCCACTGCTTGCCACGATGGCAATCTTGTCAGCGCCGCTTGCCACCATGTACCGCTAGCTGCACAGCCTCCCGCCACGTACGCCTGGAAGGGTCCCAGAGCGACACGTTGGTGGATGTGCTGGAGCGCAGGTACAGAGCGGAGGCTTGCCGCGGCAAGTGCCTAGCCACGGTCGTTGTCTTGTCGCGTCCGGGAGCTTGTCGCTCACCGGGCCTTGCCGGGACGCGTGGTGCGTCGTGGCAAGTTTCTTGGGATGCCTTGATTGGCCTTCCCGGCAAGCTCCTCTTGCCGGGGTCTTGGATACTTTGTTCTTGAATGGTTTCAAAGGAGCCACGGAGAACCTTGATGGTCACCTGGCAAGCCTTGTCTTGGGACGCTGCAATTGCCCATGCACAAGTTCGGAATACTAGGGTACCCCTACTCTAGTACACCGACACTTCGATTCGTTGAGAACAAGAGAGAGAGATTGGCCAGCTCCCAGCCCCCCGTCCCCACAGGCAAGCCTCCTCTCTCTCTCCTCTCTCGTGAGCCCTCTCTCACCCGCGACTCCTCGCCGCCGCCGCCACGGCCACTCCCGTCCGGCCGATTCCGTCGAGTCCGACGGCGGGTGGCAGACTGACGACCTTCCCTCGCTCTGCTCCTTCCTCCCATCCCTCCAGATCCGGCCTCCCGCGCTCGCTGCCGACCCTCAGCCATGGCTAGGGTTACGGGCGCGGCGTCCCCTTCGTCGCTGGCGAGGCTTTGGCGGCCTGCGGTGGCTCGTCCCGCCCACGTGTGGCTCCACCTCATGGACGTTCCTCTTCAGCGGCGTCGCCGGACTAGCTCCACGCGCGGGTTCCCCAAGGTGAGTGCGATGCCGATGAGAGACGGCATCCGAGGACATCATCACGCTCAACTCGAGCTGCTCCCCCACCGTCCCGCAGCCGGCTGCTGCTCCCACCGCCTGCCCCCTCTCCTCTCCCGTCGCCGGGAAATGGCTACACCACCAGCTCCGCCGCCTCAACGTCCCCGACCACCAGGTGCCTTCCCAGACCCGCGGTCTATCTATCCCCCGTTCTGCTCGATTGTGCGGATTTTTTTTTCAATGTCGATTTGGAGATGAGCTAGCAGTTTTTGATACGATCAAATTTGCTGGACTAGCCTTGTGGACTTTTTTTTTTCCGTAGTCGGTGGATTCGTCGAGAAAATTAAGCCTTTTCGTGTATCAGCTTCGATGTTTCTGTATAACACGTTAACCAAAACTTTGCAAGTTGATGCTCTGAGGGTAGGACTCCGAAGTCTGACAAGCACTTCCGCTTCAACCAGAGTCACCTACAGCAATAGGTGCTCCAATGCATATTCGACTTGTTGTGCTACAGAGCCAGTGCTCCTATGCATATTCGACTTGTGCTACAAAGCCAGAAGCGCTACCAGTGGAAACACCCTCATCGGATATGCTTGTTGATTCCTTCGGGAGGTTCCACAACTACTTGAGAATCTCCTTGACTGAGCGCTGTAACTTGAGATGTCAATACTGCATGCTTGCCTTAGTCTAGAGACATTAAATATTAGTTTGAACACATTGATTCCTGCAAATTCGGAGGCAAAGAAAGTCCACTGAAGAAGCTCTCTGTAACTGCTATTTAGTCTTCAAACACACATGCCTATTATATCATGGAGGACTATTTTAGTGAGCATTGTTAAATAGTATATGGAAGATGCGGCTTCAACTGTCCGAAATTTCCACTTTGAGCTCACAAGTAGTTATTTCTGTAAGCCATTGTTCTTGTTCTCTTTCTTTTGTTTAGCCCTTTTCTGAACTGGCATAGGTTCCGTTGGCAACCTTCCCCTACACCACAACCTATGTTCCATAAGCAAGTTTATTTATACTGCCCAAAATTTACTAATATGGGTTGGATCATGCATTTGCAACTTATAGTGTTTGTTCTTTTTATTGTGCTATTAACACAGCACCTTACAAAAGTTGTGTCTTTGAAATAATGGTCAAACTGCTCTCTGCAGTCCTATCATTAATTATGATTTTGAAGCAAAACTATCAGTATCTAATTCTAACAGTATGATAGCACCCTGGTTATATTTGTAGGTTTTTAGGCTGGGCACATATATGTCATATTTTTCATCAATAAAATAGCTTATAATATGTGACTACAAAAGACGAGTAAAACCTGTTCACTGGAACCATAGAAAAGCTATTCCTTTTACGTTTGGTGAGCACAAAACATACATAAAGATTTTGAATCTGCATTTATTGAACTCTCTACAGGCCTACTGCATTCGGATTTATTGTTCCGTACTGGAAGTGCCTGAAGAGCTTGAATCGTCCATTTTGTATTAGAATGAGATTTAAGATTCAGTACAGGAGTCAAGATGTTAATGAGAGGTCTGTCTCATTCTACTCAACTGAAATTTTGTTTTGTACAATATCTACTGAGTTTACTTCCTGTTTTGTAGGCGATCTAGAATGATTACAGGTATTAATGAAGTAGACCCCATTAGGTGGATTGGTTCAAAATGGAAAAGCCTGCTGGTAGGTATTCCGATCGTTTGTATTAAGCATTTATGTTCTTAGCAATTCAGAACACTATTATCTTTGGATTTCCTTGCAGTATTCTAGAAACATGTATTTTCTTTCGGACCTTTTATGTTGTCTGACCATGAATTTGGCTTAAAATGCTCCTGGTGAGGCTTGAAAGTGACACAGTGTGCCAAGGCCCACCGTCACATTCAGGTTCATTCACCCTGAAATTTATTTAGAGCAACTTGCCTATCCATCTTACATCCTTACAAAAAAGTGTGTTCCCATGGAGCCTGAAATGCACTTTTGTAGCTTTTAACTTTTGGGTAGGGGTACTTTTTTAAACATAGCATGGTTATGAAAATGTCTAATTAGAAAAATGAATTGATATGAGGAGTTATGTCCTAATTTGCTCTAGATGTAGATCACTGAAGATGCATGAAGAGTTGTACCTTCTTATCAAACATGAATTTATAGCCGGACGGTTCACTGGTTATCTGTGAACTGAAATGATGCCCTCTTGTTCAGGTAAGATGGGATGATGGCTCAGACTGTAACAGCCAAAATAGACCATCTCCATGGGAGATCGAGATAGTTGGTGGCTTAGTCTCCATTGCCCAGTCTCTGTCAAAATCCAGTTCTAAACGAGCTAAACTGTGCCCTCGGGGCAATTTAGACGTCTCAAACTAAAGCAACTCGAGTTGCGGTGGTGGTCCGCAACTCCATCACCGTCTTCCTCGGCAGGAGCATCCGCCGCTGCTGCTCGCCGTCTGTCCACGGCACCGGTGTTGGTCTCCTTCTCACCTTCCGTGCTCTCTTCCCATCCCGCCTCCCACTGCCGCCACCACTCCTCGAGGTACTCACATCAGCATTTAGAAAAGCTAGAGCTATAACTCATTTTGTGATCATGAGGGATATGCATATCAGGATGCCCTGTGGATTTGGATTTTTCACAATCGGTACACAGTAAAGTACTTTTGGATTGGCCGGGCGGTGAGCTGCAGTGCCGCTAGCTCGTCGACGACGGCTACGATGACATCTGTGGCGTCCCTTGGTTCTTTCTCCTCGACAGCGACCTTCTTGACGGTATGGTCTTCCTCCTCTTCCCCTCCCTTAATTTCTATGGTTTTTAAGTTGGTTCAGTAGTTGATTCAGTAGTTGATTCACGGTCCATGAGTTTGGATAAAACGACAGGCGGCGGCAGAAAGAGCCGTTCCACGACGAATCTCTGGTACAATGGCTCCTTCCTCGGTTTCCCCGGTTCGGGATTCAAGTTCCTAATAAATGGATACTGTTTTTTCTTGATTGTGACTTTTGGAATTTTTTATTTGATAGATGAGAGGGCAAGCAAAAGGTGATCAATCAATGGAGACGAAGTATTTGTCAAATTGCTTGCAAGGGTGGTGAGAATTTACTGGTCATCATTTGTCTAGTGTCATAATCTTAGAGCTTTTTCTGATTCTCTAGAATGTTGGAACAGTCTTGCTGTTTCAGTTTACATTTGGATGGTCATGGTCTGTGCAGATGAAGTTCTTTTGGATTAATTTTTCCACCGTTCCTTTCCTGTTATATCTCAGGCTGTACGATCTCTGCAGATTGCCGCTTCTTTGTTCTGCCGGTGGAGGTTCAGTGTATCATTGCAAGTTCCTTACACCGGCAAATTCAGTATTTTTGTATTTTTTGGACGCACGCCTGTTCTTTGACTATAAAACAGCAGAGATTTCTTTTTTTCTCGAGTCTAATCATTTTTTGATGCATTGCAGCTTTGCTATCAAACTCTCAAAAAGGAAAAAGCAACTTTATTCTAATTTTTGGAGAACCTTCATGTAGAGTCACTACCTCGACAGAGACAAATATGCAATCGAGAATATATTCGATGGGTTTTCACTTCTCAGGCAAAGCTTGGTGGATATTTTTACTGGTTCAACGTTTGCTTTATTGCTTTCTTACCTTTCGTTCTTCAAGACAATATTTTCCTAGCAGTGCTTGATAACTTTAAATCCATCTTTTTGTTGTTTGCATTATCACAAAACAGTGTTGTTCTACCTTTTTGTTTTTGAATTTTGATTGATCATGAGCAACGACAATGCAACCTACAAGTAACTATTATGTTTTCTCCAGTCCTCTGTCCATATTCTATTAATTGGTGACTTATCTATACGTAGTTAATACACTCGGTTGTAGTTTTATATCATGTTTCCTTTAGGTTTGTACGTAGGATGTTCCTTTTATTTTTTAGACTCTAATGTTCCTGATGACATACATACATCTTGCTGTTTTGGAAACTGCTTCTTCTTGGGAATAATGTTGGATCTTTCCTGAGATGGTTTACTATATTAATCCCTTGAAATCATTAGGCCAGTAATAAAGGTTGCATTTCATCACATTGAGGTAACATTCTAATTTGTGCTATCTCAGGTTCAGAAGGTTGGTGAAACCCGAAGGTCACGGGATCAACACCTCTTGGCGCAAACAACCTTTCACTTATGATATTTGTATTATGTTGAAACTGCAAAATATCATTCCAGGGTTGAATGCCTAAATGTTGATATCTGCATGCTTCTAAATTTACATCGTGAATCATATTTATGCTGCTACTTTTTCCCCAAATTTTGTATTATTTCGTCCAAAGCGTGATAATGTGCATTGCATTTGTATTGCTCTATCGTATTTTTACATTTGCATTTGTCATTGCTTTCATAATCTGTATTTTGACATATACGACACATATCAAAAACTAATTAGAAGGTGCGCATTCCCACCTGGCACCGCCCATCTACCTCTCAAGAGGCCCGCAATAGCGGGCCCCAACCACTAGTTACCAGTAACGCTCCCCAGCATGGCAGCATAGGAGGGGCGTCGCCGGCCGTACGTCCACTGGCCTCCCCCACCCCGGATTATATACATAGTGCGGCTTGGCTCGTACTGTAGAGATTCAGTGAACCGCAGTAGATGTATTAGGCTGAAAATTTCCGCCGCCGGCGAGATGAGCTCGTCCTCGGCGCCTCGTGATGACGCCACTATGCCGAGGTACGCTACGCTCGTTCGTGCAGCGACCGTCATGCGGCCTGCCGACTGACGGAGGCATGCGCGTCGTTAATTCCTTCTCGACTTATGCGATTATTCTGACCGGCCGATCGTTGCAAGGGAGGAGGAGGAGAGGGATGCTGTCATCGCGAGGCGGATGGAGAAGATGACGTACTCGAGGGAGCTCCTGCTTGCCGTCGGCAGCTTGGAGGCATGCAAGCTGCTGCCCGCCGACGCCGACTTGTCCAAGCACCCCGATGACGCCGCACTGTTGGTTCCTTCCCAAATTCTGGCTGGCCGCTCGGCTGGAAGAGCACCTGGAGGTCAGCCGAGTGGCGAAACTAGCTTGCTCGTTTCGCCTCCAGATTTTCCATGTATTACCATCGTACTATTAACTTGGAACCGCATGATTGGTCGTTTTGGTGTAGCAGAGCCGGAGGCGTTTGAAGCAGGCGCAGGAAGCAAATCGAAGCCATGCGTCAGGTTCTTCAGGTAACCCCTTTCTGGGACAGCGTTAAATGAACATGGCGGGCGAGTTGGATGAGATGAATTGTATGGATGGGTTCGATGGCTCTCAAGTTTGCCGAATTTGTTGTTTGCATTCCCTCTGATTGTAGTGTCCAGCTAGTTACTTAACCACCAGCTCCCCTGATTTCGGCATCAGTACAGATCTGATCACTTTCTTGTCCCCCATCGTGCAGCACCGCAGGCTGCCGCTTTGGCTCCAACTGCCACTTCATCCACGACATTCCGGCCGGCTCCCAGGCCGTCGCAGAAACGAGCATTCCGAGTGGCCCAGCTACAGCACAAGACGAGAACGAGCTTGCCATGCTCAATCCAACGCCACCGCCCATGGGCATGGACCAACCAAGCCCCACCGGTGACCATGCACTCAGAGCGCCGACGCCTTCCAGCGCAGCTCCGGCGAGCTTCGGCGCTTGGGCGACGGCCAAGATCAGCGTGGACGCGTCCCTCGCAGGCGCCGTCATCGGGCGGAGCGGAGCGACCATAAGGGAGATATCCCGGGCCAGCGGCGCCAGGCTGCGCATTCGCGACCACGAGCGGGACGCCGGCCTGAAGAACGTGGAGCTGGAGGGCACGCCAGAGCAAATCAGGCACGCCAGCGCCATGGTCTGGGAGCATCTGCCGGTGCCCGGCGGAGGGCGATATAACGGCGTCAAGACCAGGCTGTGCGCGCACTTCGCCAGAGGGTCCTGCACGTATGGCGACGGCTGCCGCTTCGCCCACAGCGAGAGCGAGCTCCGCAGGCCGGCTCCTGCTGCTCGAGAGCCGTGTGGTTGGTAGCGATCCATCGACCGCTGGATGAGATCAGTGTAACTCTAAACTTGGGATTATGTCGTCGATTTTATGGATTTTGTACCGCAGCTTAGTCACTGATGACTTTTTAGGGCATCTCCAGCCGTGCCTTCAGGAAGGCTTTTCCAGGCGTTTTTTTCGCACCGGCGCCGAAAAAACGGCCCAACCGCGTCCCAGAAGCCCGATTTTTGCCGGCTTGGGCCGAAAACAGCGCCGGCGGATCCAGGCCGAACCCGGCGCGCTAGGGGGCGCCGGGGCGAACTGTTTTGGCGCGAAACAGCCGCGGGCCCGCCGCGTCAGCGACTCTACCCTCTTCTCGCCCCTTCGTCGTCCTCATCGCCTCGTATCCCGCGCCGAATCAATGCCAAAGCTGCCGCGCCGGTCAGCCTGTGCCATTGATGCTCACGGGCGGCGGAGTGAAGCCTGGATGACGCGCGTCCCTCGCCCTCCCTCGCCCGCCACGCGTGCTCACGGCGGCTCGCACACGGGGCAGCGCCTCGGGCTATATAAGACGCGCCCCAGCACACTCGGCGACTCGTACTCTCTCGCCGTCGTCGTTCCTCCCTCTCCTCTCTCGCCGTCGTCGTTCCTCCTTCTCTCTCTCGCCGTCTCCAGCACCCATGGCCGAGCGCTTCCCAGGCGACGGCACGGCGGCGAACGGCTTCGGCCGCCGCCATCTCCACGAGCACGAGGCTCGCCTCCTTTTCGAGGCCGAGTACCCGGTCCCGCCGGACATGCGGGTGCCCGGGGCTTGGAGGATCAGCGCCGGCGGCGTGCCGGTGCCACCATCATCCACCGGGGCGGCGCGGCGTGCGGAGATCGCACGCATCCGCGCGTCCCTGCCGCGGGCGGCGAGGGGTCATGGTACGCCCCCGACAGCCCGCTCTGGGAGCCCTACTTCCGCCGCTGTCACGCCGAGCAGCTCGAGGCCACCAACGGCGTCGTGCCCTCTAGCAGGCTCAACTCCAATGGCCGGCGCCGGTGGTGGGGCGTGCCCGGGCGCACGTTGGAGGCCGTCCTCGAGTACATCGAGGGTGGCAACACGCCGCGCCTCGAGTACCCCGCTCCCCCGTCCTTCTCACGCCGCCGGGGAAGCTCCTGGACCCCGAGGCGCATGGAGACCGGGGGGTCCTCCTCCTCGTCCGGTGGCTCGCCCTGCCTCCGCCCCGTCAAGCCGGAGCCCCAGGGCACGCTGGTCAGCGCGCGCACCCGCAGCTCCGGCGTCCGCATCGGCGCCAACGCCTCCCCACCCACCGGCCGCTTCGTCCTCGTCGAGCCCAAGCCGGAGCCCGACCTCCCCGTGGAGTACGAGGAGATAGCCCGGCGCGGCATCTTCGACGAGGACGCCCTGCGGTGGGCGCGGGACGACTAGCTCCGTGACGAGATGGTCCGGCAGTGCCGGGCCCTGGAGGAGATCGCTGCCCACAAGCGTGGGCGCGAGGACGAACACGGCGTCGTGGTCCTCGACAGCGACGACGACGACGACGCCCCCGGACCGTCCAACCCGCCGCACCAACCGGGGGAGGGATGCAGCAGGGACGGCGGAGGCGCAGGCGGGGGCGGCGGCGACGACGACGACGACGGCGGTGACTACACGCGGTTCTACAGCCTCCTCGGCATGTAAAACCGCGTGGGCGGGCGATGAGGTGGGCGGCGAGGGAGACGGCGGGGGTAGCCCACGGAAGTTTTTTTTCTTTTTGTAAAATATGTTTAAGTTTGAACGAACTCGCCGATGTTCACGTTAAATTTAAGTCGTTTTTGCGCTGTTTTTGACTTTTTTTAACTAACCATGGGCGCCGCGACTGGGGAGCATCACACCCCCAGTGCGCGATTTAGCGCCGGCGCGCCCCAGGGAGCGATTTTTTGCCCCTCCTGAAGGGCCAACGGCTGGAGATGCCCTTATGAGGCTCTTCTGTTTTCAGTACAGTGGTTCGTTTATCTGAGTGACCTGCAGTTTAGCCTCCCTGTCACCATCTATCTAGGCCGTAGCGGCTTGTGAGAGGCCTCTACATTTTTTTCCTCGAAAAGAACGAATACCCTCGGCCTCTCCATCTCATGATGCACACACTCATCCTATATACCTAAGAGATTCATCCCCACTAACTTATTTATCTCAACATGCAAGCATGCCACATCATCATACAATTATGAATGGGATAAGACCCACCTCATCATGCAACCATGCATGGGGAAAAACCAACCACCACATGCAACCATGCATGGAAAAAAATTCATTCTATTATTCTACTTATATTCAACAAATATTTTACAACTGTACCTAATAAAATATACTAAGTTGTATACATTTTTTTATTTTGTTTCACATTGTTACTAATTCAAATATTTATATTCCACACAATCAAATATCATCTAAATATACTGCAACCGATTCTCGCAACAACGTGCGGGTTATCATCTAGTTTTATTAAAAATTGTGTGAGGTTTAAAACATGGTCTCAAATAATCTGACAAAACTCTAAAAAAGTTGTGACAACCGGCGAAAATAGGGTAAGATGACTAAACACCTATGCTATTGTTGGTCCGCCATCCAAACCGGTTCTAAGTATCCTGTGCGACCATTTTTCATCGGTTGCATCCAATATCCATAAAGTTCCTATGCTGCGCATGGTTGAGTAACAACCACAAATGGATCTATGTCGATGCCCTGAAGATACTGTAAAAAATTGATGATTGTTTGTTTGTTAAAGAAGACGGCAATTTCAAATGGTCCAAAGTAAGTACACATTCCTACTTGAAATATGTACCGTCATCTTAGACTCTACTCTATTTAACCATGCCCCAAATAAATTCGATAAAGTGGTGGGGGAGAACATTGAAGGACGCATGAATGGTCCACCACAGTATCGTTGTTTTGATTCATTCTGATCACAAGCCACACCATTTACTATCAATCCAACTATGCTTTACTAAGTTATTCTTTGTCAAGATTACTCTCTTATGCACAAATCACATAAATTTTTTAATTTTTAACGGCATGTTTGATTTTTCCAAATGTGAAGCGGACTCGGGATATGCGTGGTGAGAGGCCTCTACTACTACAGCATGGCGCCTCAAATCCACCTCAAACGTCTGGGCGGATGACACAGTCACGCAAATGCGACCCAGACGGGCTCCTCAAATGCCTGGGCTGACCGACACCCCTCATATCCAGCCCAAATATGGGATGAATATGAGGGCGCTCGGATGCGTCCATCATGTCGGACTAACGATGAGGCCCCATGCGGAGTCGCCCGGAAACCCGGTGGTCTGACATGCGTCTCCTTTGGTGGAAGGTGTGAACGTCACGTGGCGCTACTCCGGCTCGCCGCCCGGGGGCAACTCCGGCTATTTAAGTCGACCGACATCCCCCAACCCTAGCCCATCCACCTCCCTCTCCACGCCGCCAGCCCAAACTCATCCACCTCCCTCTCTGCGCCGCCAGCCCAAACTCATCCACCTCCTCTATTGTGACGCCCCCGATTTGATCGTACACTAATCATACACACAAATGTGTATGATCAAGATCAAGGACTCACGGGAAGATATCACAACACAACTCTAGACACAAATTAAAATAATACAAGCTTTATATTACAAGCCAGGGGCCTCGAGGGCTCGAAAACACAAGAGTCAGCGGAAGCAACAATATCTGAGTACATACATAAGTTAAACAAGTTGCCATAAGATGGCTAGCATAAACTGGGATACAGATCGAAAGAGGCGCAAGCCTCCTGCCTGGGATCCTCCTAAACTACTCCTGGTCATTGTCGGTGGCCTGCACGTAGTAGTAGGAGTCGTCGTCGACGGTGGTATCTGGCTCCCGAACTCCATCGTCTGGTCGCAACAAACGGGTATCGAAAGGGGAAAAATGGGGAAGCAAAGCAACCGTGAGTACTCATCCAAAGTACTCGCAAGTAAGGAGCTACACTACATATGTATGCATTGGTATCAAATGGAAAAGGGGTATCATATATGGACTGAACTGCAGAATGCCGGAATAAGAGGAGGATAACTAGTCCTGTCGAAGACTACGCTTCTGGCAACCTCCATCTTGCAGCATGTAGAAGAGAGTAGATGGTAAGTTCACCAAGTATCATCGCATACCATAATCCTACCCGGCGATCCTTTCCTTGTTGCCCTGTGAGAGAGCGATCACCGGTTGTATCTGGCACTTGGAAGAGTGTATTTTATTAAGTATTCGGTTCTAGTTGTCATAAGGTCAAGGTACAACTCCCGGTCGTCCTTTTACCGAGGGACACGGCTATTCGAATAGATAAACTTTCCTGTACGGGTGCACCACATTTCCCAACACGCTCGATCCCCATTGGCCGGGCACACTTTTCTGGGTCACGTCCGGCCTCGAAAGATCAACACGTCGCAGCCCCACCTAGGCACAACAGAGAGGTCAACTCACCGGTCTAAATCCTATGCGCGCAGGGGTCTGGGCCCATCATCCATTGCACACCTGCACGTTGCGTACGCGGCCGGTGAGCAGACCTAGCAACCTCCATTACAAAGGAAGTTGCGTTACGCGGTCCAACCCGGCGCGCGCCGCTCAGTCGCTGACGTCATGAAGGCTTCGGCTGATACCACGACGTCGAGTGCCCATAACTGCCCCCGCTTAGTTGGTTAGTGCGTATAGGCCAGTGGCCAGACTCAGATCAAATACCAAGATCTCGTTATGCGTGTTATTTGAAGCAACCGCGAACGCCGACCAATGACCAGGCCCACCTCTCTCCTAGGTGGTCGCAACCTGCCCTGTCGCTCCGCCACAAAGTATCAGTCGGGAGCCATCGGGAACCCAGGCCCACCACTATCTGGGTGGAACCACCTGCCCCTTCAGCCCCCACATCGGAATCACATGCGGGTACTCTACGAGCCGACCCGACTTTAGTCATCACCTGTATAGTATGTATGTATGTATGTATATACCCGTGATCAACACCCAACGTGATCATGGCCCGATAGTATAGCATGGCAGACGGACACGAATGTAGGGTCACTGATGATAAACTAGCATCCTATACTAAGCATTTAGGATTGCAGATAAGGTATCAACAACTGTAGCAACAATGACATGCTATGCATCAGGATAGGATTAATGGAAAGCAGTAACATGCTACACTACTCTAATGCAAGCGGTAGGGAGAAGAATAGGTGATATCTGGTGATCAGGGGGTGGTGGCTTGTCTGGTTGCTCTGGCAAGATGAAGGGGTCGTCAACATAGTAGTCGATCGGGGCACCAGCAGCGACGTCAGTCTCGTAGTCTACCGGAGAGAAGAGGGGGAAGAAACAATGAATACAATGCAAATAGATGCATAACGATGCATGACATGACAACGAGCGGTGCTAGGCGTGCCCTAACACGGTAGGAGGTGATACCGGCGAAGGGGGGAAACATCCGGGAAAGTATCCCCGGTGTTTCGCGTTTTTGGATAGATGAACCGGAGGGGAAAAGTTATGTGTTTGCTATGCTAGGGATGTGTGGCGGACGAGCGGGCTATGTATTCGGATTCGTCTCGTCGTTCTGAGCAACTTTCATGTACAAAGTTTTTTCATCCGAGCTACGGTTTATTTTATATTATTTTTTACAAGATTTAATTATTTTTAGAATTTATTCAATTATTTTAAATCAACATTATCCAGAATAGTGTTTGGAGACGTCATCATGACGTCTGCCTAACGTCAGCAGTCAACAGGGTGTTGACTTAGTCAAACTGATGTGTGGGTCACATATGTCATACACTGTTAGTTAATTAGGATAATTAGTTAATTAGGCTAATCTAATCAGGATTAATTAAGGTAATTATTTATTAAATTAATTAATAATTTAATTATTTATATTTTTAATTAATTCCTTTTTTCTTTTTTTAAACGTTCAGGGGGGCGTGGGCCCCAAATGTCAATGGGCCAAAGGCCATAGTGGGTTAACGGGGCGGGCACAGGCGCACCTGAACGGGCGCTCGCCTGCAGGGGGTGCGTCAGAACGAGGCCGTAGGGGCGCGCGCGGCCGGTAATGTCTACTACACAACCTTCTTCTTGTAGACGTTGTTGGGCCTCCAAGTGCAGAGGTTTGTAGGACAATAGCAAATTTCCCTCAAGTGGATGACCTAATGTTTATCAATCCATAGGAGGCGTAGGATGAAGATGGTCTCTCTCAAGCAACCCTGCAACCAAATAACAAAGAGTCTCTTCACACCCAATATAATGGTAAATTGTATAGGTGCACTAGTTCGGCGAAGAGATGGTGATACAAGAGGTATATGGATGGTAGATAAAGGTTTTTGTAATCTGAAAATATAAAAACAGCAAGGTAACTAATGATAAAAGTGAGCGTAAACGGTATTGCAATGTGTGGAAATAAGGCCTAGGGTTCATACTTTCACTAGTGCAAGTCCTCTCAACAATGATAACATAATTGGATCACATAACTATCCCTCAAGATGCAACAAAGAGTCACTCCAAAGTCACTAATAGCGGAGAACGAACGAAGAGATTATGGTAGGGTACGAAACCACCTCAAAGTTATTCTTTCCTATCAATCTGTTGGGCTATTCCTATAAGTGTCACAAACAACCCTAGAGTTCGTACTAGAATAACACCTTAAGACACAAATCAACCAAAACCCTAATGTCACCTAGATACTCCAATGTCACCTCAAGTATCCGTGGGTATGATTATACGATATGCATCACACAATCTCAGATTCATCTATTCAACCAACACATAGAATCTCAAAGAGTGCCCCAAAGTTCCTACTGGAGAATCACGACGAAAACGTGTGCCAACCCCTATGCATAGGTTCATGGGCGGAACCCGCAAGTTGATCACCAAAACATACATCAAGTGAATCACGTGATATCCCATTGTCACCACAGATATCCACCGCAAGACATACATCAAGTGTTCTCAAATCTTTGAAGACTCAGTCCGATAAGATTACTTCAAAGGGGAAACTCAATTCATTACAAGAGAGAAGAGGGGGAGGAGAAACATAAGATCCAACTATAATAGCAAAGCTCACGATACATCAAGATCGTGCCAAATCAAGAACAGAGAGAGAGAGAGAGATCAAACACATAGCTACTGGTACATACCCTCAGCCCCGAGGGAGAACTACTCTCTCCTCGTCATGGAGAGCACAAGGATGATGAAGATGGCCACCGGAGAGGGATTTCCCCCTCCGGCAGGGTGCCGGAACGGGTCTAGATTGGCTTTCGGTGGCTACGGAGGCTTTTGACGGCGGAACTCCCGATCTATTGTGCTCTCGGATGTTTTTAGGGTATATGGAGATATATAGGCGGAAGAAGTATGTCAGGGGGGCCACGTGGGGCTCACGAGGGTGGAGGGCGCGCCCAGGGGGTGGGCGCCCCCCTGCCTCGTGGCCTCCTTGCAGGCCCCCCGACGTGCACTCCAAGTCTTCTGGGCTTCTTTCTTTCAAAAAATGAGTTCCGTGAAGTTTTAGGTCAATTGGACTCCGTTTGATTTTCCTTTTCTTCGAAACCCTAAAACAGGGTAAAAAACAGAAACTGGCACTGGGCTCTGGGTTAATAGGCTAGTCCCGAAAATGATATAAAAGTGTATAATAAAGCCCATAAACATTCAAAACAGTAGATAATATAGCATGGAGCAATCAAAAATTATAGATACGTTGGAGACTATCAGCATCCCCAAGCTTAATTCCTGCTCGTCCTCGAGTAGGTAAATGATAAAAACAGAATTTTTGATGTGAAATGCTACTTGGCATAATTTCAATGTAATTCTTCTTAATTGTGGTATGAATATTCAGATCCAAAAGATTCAAGACAAAAGTTCATATTGACATAAAAATAATAATACTTCAAGCATACCAACTAAGCAATTATGTCTTCTCAAAATAGCATGGCCAAAGAAAGCTATCCCTACAAAATCATATAGTCTGGTTATGCTCTATCTTCACCACACAAAATATTTAAATCATGCACAACCCCGATGACAAGCCAAGCAATTGTTTCATACTTTTGATGTTCTCAAACTTTTTCAATCTTCACGCAATACATGAGTGTGAGCCATGGACATAGCAGTATAGGTGGAATAGAATGGTGGTTGTGGAAAAGACAAAAAGGAGAATATAGTCTCACATCAACTAGGCGTATCAACGGGCTATGGAGATGCCCATCAATAGTTATCAATGTGAGTGAGTAGGGATTGCCATGCAACGGATGCACTAGAGCTATAAGTGTATGAAAGCTCGACAAAAGAAACTAGTGGGCGTGCATCCAACTTGCTTGCTCACGAAAACCTAAGGCATTTTGAGGAAGCCCATCATTGGAATATACAAGCCAAGTTCTATAATGTAAAATTCCCACTAGTATATGAAAGTGACAACATAGGAGACTCTCTATCATGAAGATCATGGTGCTACTTTGAAGCACAAGTGTGGTAAAAGGATAGTAGCATTGTCCCTTCTCTCTTTTTCTCTCATTTTTCTATTTTTTTATTTGGGCCTTTTTTATGGCCTCTTTTTTTGGGCTTCTTTGGCCTATTTTATTTATTTTTCGTCCGAAGTCTCATCCCGACTTGTGGGGGAATCATAGTCTCCATCATCCTTTCCTCACTGGGACAATGCTCTAATAATGATGATCATCACACTTTTATTTACTTACAACTCAAGAATTACAACTCGATACTTAGAACAAGATATGACTCTATATGAATGCCTCCAGCGTGTACTGGGATGTGCAATGATGCATGAGTGACATGTATGAAAGAATTATGAACGGTGGCTTTGCCACAAATACGATGCCAACTACATGATCATGCAAAGCAGTATGACAATGGTGAAGCGTGCCATAATAAACGATACGGTGGAAAGTTGCATGGCAATATATCTCGGAATGGCTATGAAAATGCCATGATAGGTAGGTATGGTGGTTGTTTTGAGGAAGATATATGGTGGATTTATGGTACCGGCGAAAGTTGCACGGTACTAAAGAGGCTAGCAATGGTGAAAGGGTGAGAGTGCGTATAATCCATGGACTCAACATTAGTCATAAAGAACTCACATACTTATTGCGAAAATCTATTAGTTATTGAAATAAAGTATTATGCGCATGCTCCTAGGGGGATAGATTGGTAGAAAAAGACCATCGCTCGTCCCCGACCGCCGCTCATAAGGAAGACAATCAATAAATAAATCATGCTCTGACTTCATCTAATAACGGTTCACCATACGTGCATGCTACGGGAATCACAAACTTCAACATAAGTATTTCTCAAATTTACAACTACTCAACTAGCATGACTCTAATATCACCATCTCCATATCTCAAAACAATTATCAAATATCAAACTTCTCTTAGTATGCAAAACACTCATAAGAAGATTTTACTAATCTTGAATACCTAGCATATTAGGATTTTAAGCAAATTACCATGCTATTAAGACTCTCAAAATAATATAAGTGAAGCATGAGAGTTAATCTATTTCTTCAAAATAAAACTACCACCGTGCTCTAAAAGATATAAGTGAAGCACTAGAGCAAATGACAAACTACTCCGAAAGATATAAGTGAAGATCAATGAGTAGTCGAATAATTATGGAACTACGTGAAGACTCTCTAACATTTAATAATTTCAGATCTTGATATTATATTCAAACATCAAGCAAAGCAAAATAAAATGACATTCTAAGAATGGCAAACATCATGTGAAAAAGCAAAAACTTAGGATCAACCGATACTAACCGATAATTATTGAATAAGAAAGGTGGGATGCCAACCGGGGCATCCCCAAGCTTAGACGCTTGAGACTTCTTAAAATATTGTCTTGGGGTGCCTTGGGAATCCCCAAGCTTGAGCTTTTGTGTCTCCTTAATTCCTCTCATATCACGGTCTCCCTAAATCTCAAAAGCTTCATCCACACAAAACTCAACAAGGACTCGTGAGATAAGTTAGTATAAACCATTGCCAAAACCTTATCATACTCTACTGTAGAAAATCCCTAAAATTATTATTCAACATTTCATACTAAATGCCTCTGCATATTTGATAGTCCTATCCTCAAATAGAATCATTAAAGAAGCAAACATATGCAAACAATGCAAACATAACAGCAATCTGCCTAAACAGGACAGTCTGTAAAGAATGCTGCAACATCCATACTTCCCTAGCTCCAAAAATTATGAAATAAAATTCCCACTGTATTAAATTTACGAGATCTTAATATGCAAAAGGTTTCAACATTTTATCACATTCTGACTTTTCTAAGGAATTATTGCAACAGCGGTAAACTTTCTGTTTTCAAACAGCGACATGTATACTTGTAACATAGGCATAGTAAAGGCTATCAATGCCACTTTTATTGAAATAAAAGATGCAAAAAATTGTTCTAAATAACAGCAATCAAGTTCTAACAAAATAAATTGACTCTCCAAGCAAAACACGTATCATGTGGCGAATAAAAATATAGCTCCAAGTAAAGTTACCGATGAACGAAGACGAAAGAGGGGATGCCTTCCGGGGCATCCCCAAACTTAGGCTCTTAGTTGTCCTTTAATATTACCTTGGGGTGCCTTGGGCATCCCCAAGCTTAGTCTATTTCCACTCTTTATTGCATAGTCCATCGAATCCTTACCCAAAACTTGAAAACTTCACAACACAAAACTTAACAGAAAACTCGTAAGTTCCGTTAGCGAAAGAAAACAAAACACTACTTCAAGGTACTGTAATGAAATCATTATTTATTTATATTGGTGTTAAACCTACTGTATTCCAACTTATCTATGGTTTATAAACTCTTTTACTAGCCATAGATTCATCAAAATAAGCAAACAACACACAAAAAAACAGAATCTGTCAAAAACAGAACAGTCTGTAGTAATCTGAATCAAACGTATACTTATGGAACTCATAAAATTCTCAAATAAATTGCTGGACCTGAGGAATTTATCTATTAATCATCTGAAAAATAATTAACTAAATAGCACACTCCAAATAAAAATGGCAGCAATTCTTGTGAGCGCTAAAGTTCCTGTTTTTTACAGCATGATCAACAAGACTTCCCCCAAGTCTTCCCAAAGGTTCTACTTGGCACAAACACTAATTAAATGCATAAAACCACATATAAATAGAGGCTAGATGAATTATTTATTACTAAACAGGAACAAAAAACAAGGAACTAAAATGAAATTGGGTTGACTCCCAACAAGCGCTATCATTTGACGCCCCTAGCTAGGCATGATGATGTCAATGATGCTCACATAAAAGATACGAATTGAAACATAAAGAGAGCAGCATGAAGAATATGACTAGCACATTTAAGTCTAACCCACTTCCTATGCATAGGGATTTTGTGAGCAAACAACTTATGGGAACAAGAATCAACTTGCATAGGAAGGTAAAACAAGCATAACTTCAAAATTTTAAGCACATAGAGAGGAAACTTGATATTATTGCAATTCCTACAAGAATATATTCCTCCCTCATAATAATTTTCAGTAGTATCACGAATGAATTCAACAATATAACCAGCACCTAAAGCATTCTTTTCATGATCTACAAGCATAAAAAATTTACTACCCTCCACATAAGCAAAATTCTTCTCATTTGGAATAGTGGGAGTATCATAAGAGACTTGAATACAATAAATTGATTCCACATTAAAAGAGTAATGTTCAGAGAAGGGGTAATCATCATCATGACAAGTTTTATAAATATAATCACGACTTTTTATAGCATATGTATCATCACAATAATTATCATAAGTAGGAGGCATGCTATCATCATTATAAATTTGCATATCATAACTTGGGGGACTAAAAATATCATCTTCATTAATCATAGCTTCCCCAAGCTTGGGACAAACATTAATTGCAGCAAATATATTCTCAAAAACATCATCTTCATCAAACATAGCATCCCCAAGCTTGGGCCTTTTCATATCATAAGCATAATCACTCTCATCATGAATAGTATGGATAGCACCAATAGTATAGCAATTATTATATTTTTCCAAGCAAGTGCCAAATAGATTTTCAAGATCATAAGAAGCATCATTATCTTCCACAATTATATTTTCATGAGGCACAATAGTAATAGGAGCAACATTATTTGGGGGAGATATCTTTTCAGCTTTCTTCCTTTTTCTTTTATTCTTCTTCACCACATCATGTGTGGGTTCAATCCTCTTTTTGGAGCTCCTTATTAATGAGATTGGTTGAATAGGAGGCTCCTCCTCGTTACCTAATTCACCATAAGAAATAATAGGAGAATATTGGGAAGTCTCTTCCCTTTCGTTAGCATTCTCTTCATCTTCTATTTGTTTTCTTTTCTTTATGTAATTGGCAATATAAGGATTTTCAATGCAATTCACCGCGCAATACATATAAATTTCCTCTAGATCAAAATGAAGAACTTTATCAAGGGCAAATTTTGGAATATCCTTAGTTCTATGTTTAATTTCTTCATAACCCAAGAGCAAACTAAGTTCATTATGATGTGCAAGGGAAATCAAGTCATCACAATTTTTGGACACCATACGCTCATGAAACAATTTACATTGGGTACTAAAATGATCACGTTCATTGCAAAGTTCACAAGTGGGGCTAAGAAAAGATAAATTTTCAGCACATTCATCTAGCTCTTCTTGCAACAATTTGGTTTCTAAGTACTTATGCCTCTTGCAATATCTATCTTCCCTATTTCGTGTGTACTTGCAAACCGAGTCTACTCCACAAAAATTGACATGTGTATAGGAGGCATTTTCATCATAACTAGTGCAATCATCATTAGCATCATGGATATTCAAAGAATTCATACTAACAACATTGCAATCATGCTCATCATTCAAATATTTAGTGCCAAACATTTTAGAGATGTCTTCTTCTAGCACTTGAGCACAATTATCCTTTCCATCATACTCACGAAAGATATTAAAAATATGAAGCGTATGAGACAAACTCAATTCCATTTTTTGTAGTTTTCTTTTATAAACTAAACTAGTGATCAAACAAGAAACTAAAAGACTCGATTGCAAGATCTAAAGATATACCTTCAAGCACTCACCTCCCCGGCAACGACGCCATAAAAGAGCTTGATGTCTACTACACAACCTTCTTCTTGTAGACGTTGTTGGGCCTCCAAGTGCAGAGGTTTGTAGGACAGTAGCAAATTTCCCTCAAGTGGATGACCTAAGGTTTATCAATCCGTAGGAGGCGTAGGATGAAGATGGTCTCTCTCAAGCAACCCAGCAACCAAATAACAAAGAGTCTCTTATGTCCCCAACACACCCAATACAATGGTAAATTGTATAGGTGCACTAGTTCGGCGAAGAGATGGTAATACAAGTGGTATATGGATGGTAGATAAAGGTTTTTGTAATCTGAAAATATAAAAATAGCAAGGTAACTAATGATAAAAGTGAGCGTAAACGGTATTGCAATGTGTGGAAATAAGGCCTAGGGTTCATACTTTCACTAGTGCAAGTCCTCTCAACAATGATAACATAATTGGATCACATAACTATCCCTCAACATGCAACAAAGAGTCACTCCAAAGTCACTAATAGCGGAGAACGAACGAAGAGATTATGGTAGGGTACGATACCACCTCAAAGTTATTCTTTCCAATCAATCTGTTGGGCTATTCCTATAAGTGTCACAAACAGCCCTAGAGTTCATACTAGAATAACACCTTAAGACACAAGTCAACCAAAACCCTAATGTCACCTAGATACTCCAATGTCACCTCAAGTATCCGTGGGTATGATTATACGATATGCATCACACAATCTCAGATTCATCTATTCAACCAACACATAGAACCTCAAAGAGTGCCCCAAAGTTCCTACCGGA
This sequence comes from Triticum monococcum, assembly GCA_034509565.1. Lineage (NCBI taxonomy): Eukaryota > Viridiplantae > Streptophyta > Magnoliopsida > Poales > Poaceae > Triticum > Triticum monococcum. Next base: position 176,964,226 of record CM067846.1, on the reverse strand, counting down.
GAATCACGACGAAAACGTGTGCCAACCCCTATGCATAGGTTCATGGGAGGAACCCGCAAGTTGATCACCAAAACATACATCAAGTGAATCACGTGATATCCCATTGTCACCACAGATATCCACCGCAAGACATACATCAAGTGTTCTCAAATCTTTAAAGACTCAATCCGATAAGATTACTTCAAAGGGGAAACTCAATTCATTACAAGAGAGAAGAGGGGGAGGAGAAACATAAGATCCAACTATAATAGCAAAGCTCGCGATACATCAAGATCGTGCCAAATCAAGAACACGAGAGAGAGAGAGAGAGAGATCAAACACATAGCTACTGGTACATACCCTCAGCCCCGAGGGAGAACTACTCCCTCCTCGTCATGGAGAGCACCGGGATGATGAAGATGGCCACCGGAGAAGGATTGCCCCCTCCGGCAGGGTGCCGGAACGGGTCTAGATTGGCTTTCGGTGGCTACGGAGGCTTCTGGCGGCGGAACTCCCGATCTATTGTGCTCTCGAATGTTTTTAGGGTATATGGAGATATATAGGCGGAAGAAGTACATCAGAGGGGCCACGAGGGGCTCACGAGGGTGGAGGGCGCGCTTGGGGGGGGGGGGGAGGGCGCCCCCCTGCCTCGTGGCCTCCTCGCAGGTCCCCCGACGTGCACTCCAAGTCTTGTGGGCTTCTTTCCTTCCAAAAATGAGTTCCGCGAAGTTTCAGGTCAATTGGACTCCGTTTGATTTTCCTTTCTTCGAAACCCTAAAACAGGGTAAAAAACAGAAACTGGCACTGGGCTTTGGGTTAATAGGTTAGTCCCCAAAATGATATAAAAGTGTATAATAAAGCCCATAAACATTCAAAATAGTAGATAATATAGCATGGAGCAATCAAAAATTATAGATACGTTGGAGACGTATCAGCCGGCGATGGGGCAGCTGTAGCGGGGGCAAGGCATGGCCCGGGTGAGCGGCGGGGCGCCCAATGCAAGCGCGGCGGGGGCTGGGGGCGTGGGGCGCCGGCAGCGGTAGTGGGAAAACGGGGCCAGCGCGGGCAACCGCGACAGCAGGCGAAGGGGCATGCGGGGGGTGGCAGCAAGCGGGGCCAGGGCGCGGTCAGCGGGCGTCGTCGGCAGGCACGCGGCGAAGGCGCGGGAGCGAGCGTGGCCCAGTGTGCGTGGGGCTGCAGGCGCAGGTGTGCGGGAGCAACCGCAGGAGCAGCGTGGGCGAGCCTGCGCGCGAGCACGGCGTGTGTGGGTGGAAGAGCTCGCGCGAGCAGGGAGGCGTGGAGCAGGAGGCCGCAGCCGGTCGCGTGCGTGTGCATACGGGACAGGGGGAGAGAAGAGGCCGGGGCTCACGTGTTGGGGAACCCAGTAATTTCAAAAATTTCCTACGAACATGCAAGATCATGGTGATGCATAGCAACGCGAGGGGAGAGTGTTGTCCACGTACCCTCGTAGACCGAAAGCGAAAGCGTTAGCACGACGCGGTTGATGTAGTCGTACGTCTTCACGATCCGACCGATCAAGTACCAAACGCACGAGACTTCCGAGTTCTGGACACGTTCAACTCGATGACGTTCCTCGAACTCCGATCCAGCCGAGTGTTGAGGGAGAGTTTCGTCAGCACGACGGTGTGGTGATGATGATGATGTTCTACCGACGCAGGGCTTCGCCTAAGCACCGCTACGATATGATCGAGGTGGGTTATGGTGGAGGGGGACACCGCACATGGCTAAGAGATCAAGAGATCAATTGTTGTGTCTTTGGGGTTCCCCCTGCCCCCGTATATAAAGGAGTGGAGGAGGGGGAGGGCCGGCCCTCTCTATGGCGCGCCCTAGGGGAGTCCTACTCCCACCGGGAGTAGGATTCCCCCTTTCCTAGTAGAACTAGGAGCCCTTCCAAGTAGTAGGAGTAGGAGGGAAGGAAAGGGAAGGGAAAAGGAGAAGGAAGGGGCGCCCCCCTCCCTAGTCCAATTCGGACCAGCCCATGGGGAGGGGTGCGGCCACCCTTTGAGGCCTTTCTCTCCTTTCCCGTATGGCCCATTAAGGCCCAATACGAATTCCCGTAACTCCCGAGTACTCCCGAAAATACCCGAATCACTCAGAACCTTTCCGATGTCCGAATATAGTCGTCCAATATATCGATCTTTACGTATCGACCATTTCGAGACTCCTCGTCATGTCCCCGATCTCATCCGGGACTCCGAACTCCTTCGGTACATCAAAACACATAAACTCATAATATAACCGTCATCAAACTTTAAGCGTGTGGACCCTACGGGTTCGAGAACTATGTAGACATGACCGAGACACGTCTCTGGTAAATAACCAATAGCGGAACCTGGATACTCATATTGGCTCTTACATATTCTACGAAGATCTTTATCGGTCAAACCGCATAACAACATACGTTGTTCCCTTTGTCATCGGCATGTTACTTGCCCGAGATTCGATCGTCGGTATCTCAATACCTAGTTCAATCTCGTTACCGGCAAGTCTCTTTACTCGTTCCGTAACACATCATCCCGCAACTAACTCATTAGTTGCAATGCTTGCACGGCTTATAGTGATGTGAATTACGGAGTGGGCCCATAGATACCTCTCCGACAATCGGAGTGACAAATCCTAATCCCGAAATACGCCAACCCAACAAGTACCTTCGGAGACACCTGTAGAGCACCTTTATAATCACCCAGTTACGCTGTGATGTTTGGTAGCACACAAAGTGTTCCTCCGGTAAACGGGAGTTGCATAATCTCATAGTCATAGGAACATGTATAAGTCATGAAGAAAGCAATAGCAACAAACTAAACGATCAAGTGCTATGCTAACGGAATGGGTCAAGTCAATCACATCATTCTCTAATGATGTGACCCCGTTAATGAAATGACAACTCATGTCTATGGCTAGGAAACTTAACCATCTTTGATTCAACGAGCTAGTTAAGTAGAGGCATACTAGTGACATACTGTTTGTCTATGTATTCACACATGTATTATGTTTCCGGTTAATACAATTCTAGCATGAATAATAAACATTTATCATGATATAAGGAAATAAATAATAACTTTATTATTGCCGCTAGGGCATATTTCCTTCAGTCTCCCACTTGCACTAGAGTCAATAATCTAGTTCACATCGCCATGTGATTTAACATCAATAGTTCACATTACCATGTGATTAACACCCATAGTTCACATCGTCATGTGACCAACACCCAAAGGGTTTACTAGAGTCAATAATCTAGTTCACATCGCTATGTGATTAATACCCAAAGAGTACTAAGGTGTGATCATGTTTTGCTTGTGAGGGAAGTTTAGTCAATGGGTCTGCCACATTCAGATCCGTATGTATTTTGCAAATTTCTATGTCAACAATGCTCTGCACGGAGCTACTCTAGCTAATTGCTCCCACTTTCAATATGTATCCAGATTGAGACTTTGAGTCATCTGGATCAGTGTCAAAACTTGCATCAATGTAACCCTTTACGACGAACCTTTTGTCACCTCCATAATCAAGAAACATATCCTTATTCCACTAAGGATAATTTTGACCATTGTCCAGTGATCTACTCCTAGATCACTATTGTATTCCCTTGCCAAACTTAGGGCGGGGTATACAATAGGTCTGGTACACAGCATGGCATACTTTATAGAACCTATGGCTGAGGCATAGGGAATGACTTTCATTCTCTCTCTATCTTCTGCCGTGGTCGGGTTTTTAGTCTTACTCAACTTCACACCTTGTAACACAGGCAAGAACTCCTTCTTTGACTGGTCCATTTTGAACTACTTGAAAATCTTGTTAAGGTATGTACTCATTGAAAAAACTTATCAAGCATCTTGATCTATCTCTACAGATCTTGATGCTCAATATGTAAGCAGCTTCACCGAGGTCTTTCTTTGAAAAACTCTTTTCAAACACTCCTTTATACTTTGGAGAATAATTCTACATTATCTCCGATCAACAATATGTCATTCACATATACTTATCAGAAATGTTGTAGTGCTCCCACTCACTTTCTTGAAAAATACAAGCTTCACCGCAAGCCTGTATAAAACTATATGCTTTGATCAACTTATCAAAGTGTATATTCCAACTCCGAGATGCTTGCACCAGTCCATAGATGGATCGCTGGAGCTTGCATATTTTGTTAGCACCTTTAGGATTGACAAAACTTTCTTGTTGCATCATATACAACTCTTCTTTAATAAATCCATTAAGGAATGTAGTTTTGTTTATCCATTTGCCAGATTTCATAAAATGTGGCAATTGCTAATATGATTCAGACAGACTTAAGCATAGATACGAGTGAGGAACTCTCATCGTAGTCAACACCTTGAACTTGTCGAAAACCTTTTTGCGACAATTCTAGCTTTGTAGATAGTAACACTACTATCAGCGTCCGTCTTCCTATTGAAGATCCATTTATTTTCCATGGCTTGCCGATCAACGGGCAAGTCAACCAAAGTCCACACTTTGTTCTCATACATGGATCCCATCTCAAATTTCATGGCCTTAAGCCATTTCGCGGAATCTGGGCTCATCATCGCTTCCTCATAGTTCGTAGGTTCGTCATGGTCAATTAACATGATCTCCAGAACAGGATTACCGTACCACTCGGTGCGGATCTCACTCTGGTTGACCTTACGAGGTTCGGTAGTAACTTGATCTGAAGTTACATGATCATCATCATTAGCTTCCTCACTAATTGGTGTAGGAGTCACATAAATAGATTTCTGTGATGAACTACTTTCCAACAAGGGAGCAGGTACAGTTACCTCATCAAGTTCTACTTTCCTCCCAGTCACTTCTTTCGAGAGAAACTCCTTCTCTAGAAAGGATCCATTCTCAGCAACAAATATCTTGCCTTCAGATCTGTGATAAAAGGTGTACCCAACAGTTACTTTTGGGTATCCTATGAAGATGCACTTCTCCGACTTGGGTTTGAGCTTATCAAGATGAAACTTTTTCACATAAGCATTGCAACCCCAAACTTTAAGAAACGACAGCTTAGGTTTCTTGCTAAACCATAGTTCATACGGTGTCGTCTCAATGGATTTAGATGGTGCCCTTTTGATGTGAATGCAGCTGTCTCTAATGCATAACCCCAAAACGATAGTGGTAAATTGGTAAGAGACATCATAGATTGCACTCTATCAAATAAAGTACGATTATGACATTCGGACACACCATTACGCTGTGGTGTTCCAGGTGGCATGAATTTGTGAAACTATTCCACATTGTTTTAATTGAAGGCCAAACTCGTCACTCAAATATTCGCCTCTGCGATCAGATCGTAGAAACTTTATTTCTTGTTACGATGATTTTCCACTTCACTCTGAAATTCTTTGAACTTTTCAAATGTTTCAGGCTTATGTTTCATCAAGTAGATATACCCATATCTGCTCAAATCATCTGTGAAGGTCAAAAAATAACGATACCCATAGCGAGCCTCAACACTCATTGGACTGCATAGATCAGTATGTATTATTTCCAACAAGTTTGTTGCTTGCTCCATTGTTCCGGAGAACGGAGTCTTAGTCATCTTGCCCATGAGGCATGGTTTGCAAGCATCAACTGATTCATAATCAAGTGATTCCAAAAGCCCATCAGCATGGATTTTCTTCATGCGCTTTACACCAATATGACCTAAACGGCAGTGCCACAAATAAGTTGCACTATCATTATTAACTTTGCATCTTTTGGCTTCAATATTGTAAAAATGTGTATCACCACGATCGAGATCCAACAAACCATTTTCATTGGGTGTCTGACCATAGAAGGTTTTATTCATGTAAACAGAACAACAATTATTCTCTAACTTACATGAATAACCGTATTGCAATAAACATGATCCAATCATATTCATGCTCAACGCAAACACTAAATAACATTTATTTTAGGTTTAACACTAATCCCGAAAGTATAGGGAGTGTGCGATGATGATCATATCAATCTTGGAACCATTTCCAATACACATCGTCACTTCACCCTTAACTAGTCTCTGTTCATTCTGCAACTCCCATTTCGAGTTACTATTCTTAGCAACTGAACCAGTATCAAATGTCGAGGGGTTGCTATGAACACTAGTAAAGTACACATCTATAACATGTATATCCAATATACCTTTGTTTACTTTGCCATCCTTCTAATCCGCCAAATACTTGGGGTAGTTCCGCTTCCAATGACCAGTCCCTTTGCAGTAGAAGCACTCAGTTTCAGGCTTACACTACTAGGGAAAACCCTATACACAGAATCTTAGCAGCAGCGTGGCTCAAAAAGGAGCGCTGCTGCTAATTAGCAGTAGCGCGGGTGTGGAAAACCCGCTACTGACAAGTGCTTAGCAGTAGCGTGCTCGGCGTAACCCGCGCTGCTACAAATATTGACCGAGACCGATGTGCCAGGTGTCCTCCGCTTATTTGCTGTTGTTGCCTCGTCTTTTGCTTGCGTGTCATGCATTTCATATCTTTGCATCATGTGCATTGCATCATGTCATAAATCTTTTGCTTCCAAACTAAATAATTTGTGTGGATCTTCGATCCATTTAAATCGAGGGAAGAGTGACTTCTCTTTATAACTTTATCCTACTAGTTTTTAGGGAGCTATTATAAATATTGCATTAATTTGGAATCATCGAAACACACGTGCAAAATAATTCCCATGTCTACTCCTCTTTGATTTTGACCTTCAAACCTTGCCAATATCTCTCATCTCTTTTCTCGAGGCTCCTCCAAAAACCTCAACATTTTTGGACACCTCTAATTCCTAGCCCTTGTTCAAACCATTTGAATTAAATTCAAATGATTTTGAACTAAATCCTTGCGATCATGCCTCTCCTATTTTTCTTGGAACCAGTGCATTTTTGTGAGTCCGAGAATATTTTGCGTGCGCCAATTCTTTGCCTATCCCTCTCTTTCTTTTCGTCTCTCCATTTCTTTTATGTTAAGGGAGATATGAGAGAGAGTGAGAGAAGAGAGATAGCCCAGGCCGACCAAGACTCCAGCACAGGCCCATTTGTCTCTCCAAGGCCCAGCCACTCCCTCCTAACCCTAGATGGCCCGAAGCCTAGCTCCTGCACCGCACTCATCTCCCTCTCGTTCCCGCAGCGCCACCATCTCCCCTCGATGCCATCTCTCTCCCTCGCAACACCATTCTCTCCCTCGATCCCCACTCCTCTCTTCCACCTCGCGCTGCCCCTCTCCTCGCCCTTCCTCGCCCCGCACGCGAGACCTCCCCGACCACTGCATCCCTGCTCGCGCCCAGATCCCATCGCCGTCTGGCCCGTGGAGCCGCCCACTGCTCCGCTTCGCCGCCCGGCGCGTATCCCGCGCCTCCCGACCCGGTGCTCCCCTGCACATGCGCCCGAGGCCGCGGCTTCCTCGTCCCGGTCCATGGGGGACTCGCCGGAGCCCAGCCGTTGGACCAGCAGCTCCCGCGCCACGCCTCTGCTCCGCCCTCCGCCTTGCTGTCCCGACGTGCCTCGTCCTCGTCGACTTGCTGCACCACGCTCGTTGCCGGACCTCGCGTCGCCGGCCCGCTTCCTGCCGCTGCTCACGCACCGCCAGTCCTTGCTGCTGCCCACTCGAGGACCTCGTGTTGCTTCGTTCCGGTGACCATATGGACCGCCAAGTTCGACTACGATCCTCGAGACCATCGTGTTGCACGCCAACATGAGTACGACCACGGACGGCTTACCCGCGGATGGATTTCGTCAAGTTCAACGACGACCCGTGAAGCACATGGGCACATCAAGTTCCTCTCCGAACGTGAACGACTACCATCACCGAGACCGCAAGTACCACGACAACCCCGAAGGGATTCGGACCCGTCAAGTACCTCTTCGAAAACGAACATGTACCCCTACTTCCAGTACCGTCACGAGAACAACTACTTCCTCTACGAACTCGACCCGCTCGAGAATGCTCCCTTGGAAGGTATAACCACCGAGACGACGCTAGTGAACGAATGTTGTGCGATGTATGAGATGCTCGTGTTTGCACCGTGTCCGAATTGTCTCTCATTTCCATGCCACTAACCCGTGGAGACCCGGTAGTCGGGAGCACCCCACCATCTCTAGCAAGTTTCGCACATCCGCACGCTTCCTTTTGCACCGGTATCTCCATGAGCTACCGGAACCGATATGTTGCCGTGGCATCATTTTCGGTATCGTTGTCGTGGCACCCCTTTTGTTTCCGCCACGGTGACCAATGCTTCATAATGCTCTTGTCTACTTCTAATAAAAAATTGCATAAACTTTTTCATGTCATCCGCATCATGATAACAACAATTAAAATGTTTAAATTGTTGTTTGCTTCAAATTGCTAATGCATATGGGGATTTACCGGATTTGTTGTTTGTTTTATCTGGCCCCATTTAAATTGTTTAGATGGTGTAGTTTTGTTATGCCTCACCTCTTGCCATGTTTAACAACATTTAATATTGTTGGGTACCTAAACGAGAGAGAACTAAATAATTGTTGTGGTGTTTCGTCAATATGCAAATCGTTGCATATTGAGCTCCATTTAACTTGTAGTTTTATTTGTGCCCCTTGCCATGCCATGGATTTTTAAACCGGACATGCATCATACTTGATTGTGCATCATGCCATGTTATGTGATGGTTGTTTACTATGTTGTGTGCTTCTTTTCTGGTGTTGCTTCTCCGGGTTGGTTCCGTTAACGTCGTGTTTGTGAGGACCCGTTCGTCTACGTCCGTTTGTCTTCTTCATGGACTCGTTCTTCTTCCTTGCGGGATTTCAGGCAAGATGATCATACCCTCGAAATCACTTCTATCTTTGCTTGCTTAGTTGCTCGCTCTTTTGCTATCCCTATGCTGCGATACCTACCACTTGCTTATCATGCCTCCCATATTGTTGAACCAAGCCTCTAACCCACCTTGTCGGGTGAAGATTGAAGTTTGTTCCTTGTTGGAACATGGAGATGTTGTTCCTTGTTGGAACATGTTTACTTGTTGGGATATCACAATATATCTTATTTAATTAATGCATCTATATACTTGGTAAAGGGTGGAAGGCTCGGCCTTATGCCTGGTGTTTTGTTCCACTCTTGTCGCCCTAGTTTCTGTCATATCAGTGTTATGTTCCCGGATTTTGCGTTCCTCACGCGGTTGGGCTATTATGGGAACCCCTTGACAGTTCGCCTTAAGTAAAGCTCTTCCAGCAAGGCCCAACATTGGTTTTACCATTCGCCACCTAGCCTTTTTCTTTCCCTTGGGTCGGCCAGCCCAAGGGTCATCATTATTTTACCCCCTGGGCCAGTGCTCCTCTGAGTGTTGGTCCAACTGAGCGATGTCCGAGGCTACCAGGGGCAACTCTGGGCTGGCTTACCCGACGTCTTGCTCATCCGGTGTGCCCTGAGAATGAGATATCTGCAGCTCCTATCAGGATTTGTTGGCACATCTGGGTGGTGTTGCTGGTTTAGTTTTACCCTGTCGAAATGTCTTGTTGTACCGGGATACTGAGTCTGATCGGATGTCTCGGGTGGAGGTCTATTCCTTCGTTGACCGTGAGAGCTTGTGATGGGCTAAGTTGGGACACCCCTGCAGGGATTTGAACTTTCGAAAGCCGTGCCCGCGGTTATGGGCAGATGGGAATTTGTTAACGTCCGGTTGTAGAAAACCTGAAGTCGACCTTAAATTAAAATGAATCAACTGCGTGTGTAACCGTGATGGTCTCTTTCCGGCGGAGTCCGGGAAGTGAACACGGTTGTTGGAGTTATGCTTGACGTAGGTTGCTATAGGATCACTTCTTGATCATAGTTTCTCGACCGTGCTTTGCCTTCTCTTCTCGCTCTCATTTGCGTATGTTAGCCACCATATATGCTAGTCGCTTGCTGCAGCTCCACCTCATACTTTTACCTTACCCATAAGCTTAAATAGTCTTGATCGCGAGGGTGCGAGATTGCTGAGTCCCTGTGGCTCACAGATACTTCCAAAACCAGCTTGCAGGTGCTGATGAGTTCGTGCAGACGACGCAACCAAGCTCAGGAGGAGCTCGGTGAAGATCTTGACTTTTGTGTTGTTTCGTTCTAGTTGATCAGTAGTGGAGCCCAGTTGGGGTCGATCGGGGACCTTTGTCGCAATTGGGGTTCTTCTTTTATTTTCGTTCCGTAGACGGACCTTGATTGTATTTGGATGTTGTAATGTTTTATTCCTGTAATTGTGTGAAGTGGCGATTGTAAGCCAACTATGTATCTCTTTCCCTTATGTATTACATGGGTTGTGTGAAGATTACCTCACTTGCGACATTGCTTTCAATGCGGTTATGCCTCTAAGTCGTGCTTCGACACATGGGAGATATAGCCGCATTGAGGGCGTTACAAGTTGGTAATCAGAGCCTTCCCCGACCTTAGGAGTCCCATTGCTTGATCGTTTTTAGCGGCCGAGTTGTGTCTAGAAAAATGTTTTGAGTCATTTAGGAATTATATATCAGAGAGTTAGGAATTCTTTTTACTTCCCAGTCTCCTCATCGCTCTGGTAAGTCTTCCTGACGTAGAGTTTTGACTCTTCTCTTCCCAAATTTCACTAAATTTTTTTTAGGATCACGCAGGTATTCTGGAATCGTTCCGATGGTTTTGTGACGAGAACATTGTCTTGGTGCCTCCTGTCAGGGGTTTTGTGGATGTGTCCCGGGGAGTTGAGCTCTGAGGTGTTGTCGTCACAATTTTATCGTTGCAGTTCCGGAATACCTGAGTTTAGTACGCCGACATCGAAAATCTCTTTTATGCAGTTCGTTGGTGAGATTACCTCGACGCCACCCAGTACTGGGGTGGGAGTTCGGGAGTATTGCCATAACTTGTATAACGGATGCTTTTTGAAGGTTGAGGTAGATGATTTCCGAAGGTTTCTTGGTTATGTGTTGAAGGATGGATACAGATGGATGTAGGATTTGCTAGTTTGGGTGAGATATTATGCTTCCCCTGTATCCCCAACACCTGATTGCATAACCGGAAAGGTTCGGGAGTTTCATAAGTGGGAATTCAAGTAGCTTTTAGGATATCTTTCCAACAGATGTATGATATGAAATTGGGGTTCGACGTCTAGTGGTCCGCCTATTCACGGTCGATTTTACAGTGGTCTCGTTGTGTCTTAAAGAGTCCTTGGCTATGCCGACTCGGGGACGCTTCGTATGTTATGTGCACTGCCTTGCACATGATGGTGCTGTACGATCGAGCCCATGTAGGCCCCACCACGAAAACTTCGGACGAAATCTCTATCATATGTTTGTTCCGGCTTATTCTGCAAGCCAACCCTTTGTTTTTGTTTTGAGTTGTGGTATTCGAGTTGCTTCGAAGTCAAATGTTGATTCCATCCCTTTCCTAAATGGTGTTCTCATACTCCGATGTGAATACCAATCCCTCTTAATCATCGAGATTGTGTTGTCAATCCTTTTCAACCGGCGTGTTTCTCTTCAAGTGGGTCCGATCACTTCAACATCAGCAAGACCAATTATCATTTCTTCTCAACGGTGTTCGTTTCATTCTCAACAGTGTTTTCCCGCCCACCCACCCTTTTTCTTCAAGGACTCATATGTCTTAATCAAGTATCCTTTTATTCATGAGAAGTCTCTCCATTTTTTTCCGTCAATATTCTTACCCGGCGGTTCTCAAGAAGATGTTCTACTAGTTCGTCACTCTTCACTCGTTTTCTTCTCCGGTGAATTCAAATCAAGCTTTCGGTGTTGATCTCATACCCCTTTTTCCTAGTTTCAAATACCTTCTCTTGCCGGTGCACCTCATAATAATTCACTTCTCACTATTCTTTTGTTCCGGCGTGCTAAAGCTTTCTCAATGGGCTCGTCTTGTCATTCAAGATCCTTTCAAGCTCTTTCGAGATTGTTATCTCATTCAAGTCATTTAATTCAACCGGTGCAATCTCTCTTTTAAATCTTTTCAATGGTGTTTCTTTTGAGTGGGCCCTAACCCACAGGTCTTTTCCCAGGATCTTACCTGACTCTTCTATTTTTCCCGGAGCTACCCTCAAATTCATCTTAAAGTTGACGTATGAATGATTTATCATCAGTCACATGTATTTCTCCAAGATCTTTCAAATTATTTTCATTGTTGGCTCAACCTCTTCGTTTGATTCTTCCGGAGTGTCTAAATAATTCTTGGTGGTGTTTCTCCTCGCCATTCTCAACATTTGAAGACCGAAGAAGAGTTTTTCCTCCATATCTTATCCGTTCTCTCAGAGATTCGTGGCTCTAGTTCGAGGCCATCCTCTCAGAATTGTTTGATTGTGAGAATTCTTTCCACCCATCCGGAGCATTTCATAAATTGTTTTCCATTTCTTTCCTCCGAAGGCCATCTTTTCAAATATTATTCATTTCAGCTTTCAGCTCTCGCTCTCCAAATCTTACCGGGGCTTCATTCATATATTTCTCTAATCAAGCTTCTTCATTCAGTTGCAAACCCTTCCCGGTGTTCTTTATGTCTTCTTCGTTCATTTTCAATTCTTACGGTGGTTCTTTCAAGAGTTCCTCTTCCTTCATTTATCATATCAATTTATTTGTTATTTCAATCATACCGGTGGTGCATTAAAGACCTTCCCAAGTTTGCGCTATATCTATCTTAATCCTTTCAACGAGAATAAGTAGTATGCCAAATCCGTTGCTTGTCATCAATTTAATTGATGAAGGATGAGCATAACATAATTCTTATTCTTGATTCACCCAAATGTTTAATTTCCTATTCCGGAGGCTAATCAAATTCTCGGTTTCTTTGTTTCATCTTCTATTTTTCCTGGAGTTCCAACCTTTTTTCAATTAGTTCATCACGGAGATCTATCTAAATCATTACAAGGTTTCACCTTGTGTTTTCAACTTCTCTCTATTTTCGTTATTCTTTTTGATTACCGGAGTTTCTTCATGGAGGCTATACATGGTGGTCCATCAACGATTTATATCCCTTCTCCAAGAGTTCGTTGAGATTCTTTTCTAAGAGCTCAAGCATTCTTCATCTTGTAATCCGGAGTGCAATTCTTTCTTCCGTATCATTGGAGGTGGTATTATGTCATTCTTGATATTTTGAATTCATGTTTCATGATTCACATGTTTTCATGAATGAGATATTTTAAATCCATCAATCTCATCATTGGAATTTGTCTTGGGTTATAGTTCACCTAAAGCCTTCCCTAAGGATTGTTGTTATATGGTGCTCATAAATGACCCAAGTTCTTATTCTATCCTCCCGGTGAGATACTTCCTCGTCTCCTTGTTCTTATTAATCCAATTTATTTTCTCCCGTGAGTGGCAGGGTGTTCACCTCATAATTTGAGATGTCTTCTATAAGACCATATCAAGCTTATTCTTTTCGTTGTTGGTTTTCCAACAACTCCGTTCGACCCTTCTCCTAAGGATGCCTTCTCAAGCTCTTTTGGCAGAAGTTGGCATTTTCTCGTCATTTCTCCTATTTCAATTATCTATCTTCTATTCCTCCGTTCCGAAGGCATTGTGATGTTGCTCTCCGCACCCATCTTCTTGCTTTGTCGGGACCATGTTTTGATCGTGCTTATCCTTTTAACCGGAGTATTGTGTCCCTTTGCTCAAGATCTTTCATTTTATCAAGTTTTTTTCATCTCTTTTAAACCGGAGTGCTGTCCGAGATCTTTCTTACCCCTTGTTCCATTCATTCAATAGTTACGGAGGCAGCGTTTTGTGTTTTCATCAAGTATCTTCTCATCTTATCAAGTTCTTACTCAATTCCATTTCCTTTCAATCAGAGTGCTGCCCGAAGTTGTTCTTTCTCTTCCTCTTTCATAACGGAGTGTCTTCAACTTCGTTCATCTCCGTTTATTCTATTCTCGAAAATGGCTTAACTCTGCAAGGTTCTTTGGTTTCACTTGTTTGTCAAAAGAAGCAACTTAGTTTACCTCTTCTCTTTCTCCTCCGTTTTCCCTCCGGTGCCATTCTAGATCTCGGGACGAGATCCTCTCGTAGTGGTGGAGTGTTGTAATGCCCCGAGACCGATGTGCCAGGTGTCCTCCGCTTATTTGCTGTTGTTGCCTCGTCTTTTGCTTGTGTGTCATGCATTTCATATCTTTGCATCATGTGCATTGCATCATGTCATAAATCTTTTGCTTCCAAACTAAATAATTTGTGTGGATCTTCGATCCATTTAAATCGAGGGAAGAGTGACTTATCTTTATAACTTTATCCTACTAGTTTTTAGGGAGCTATTATAAATATTCCATTAATTTGGAATCATCGAAACACACGTGCAAAATAATTCCCATGTCTACTCCTCTTCGATTTTGACCTTCAAACCTTGCCAATATCTCTCATCTCTTTTCTCGAGGCTCCTCCAAAAACCTCAACATTTTTGGACACCTCTAATTCCTAGCCCTTGTTCAAACCATTTGAATTAAATTCAAATGATTTTGAACTAAATCCTTGCGATCATGCCTCTCCTATTTTTCTTGGAACCAGTGCATTTTTGTGAGTCCGAGAATATTTTGCGTGCGCCAATTCTTTGCCTATCCCTCTCTTTCTTTTCGTCTCTCCATTTCTTTTATGTTAAGGGAGATATGAGAGAGAGTGAGAGAAGAGAGATAGCCCAGGCCGACCAAGACTCCAGCACAGGCCCATTTGTCTCTCCAAGGCCCAGCCACTCCCTCCTAACCCTAGATGGCCCGAAGCCTAGCTCCTGCACCGCACTCATCTCCCTCTCGTTCCCGCAGCGCCACCATCTCCCCTCGATGCCATCTCTCTCCCTCGCAACACCATTCTCTCCCTCGATCCCCACTCCTCTCTTCCACCTCGCGCTGCCCCTCTCCTCGCCCTTCCTCGCCCCGCACGCGAGACCTCCCCGACCACCGCATCCCTGCTCGCGCCCAGATCCCATCGCCGTATGGCCCGTGGAGCCGCCCACTGCTCCGCTTCGCCGCCCGGCGCGTATCCCGCGCCTCCCGACCTGGTGCTCCCCTGCACATGCGCCCGAGGCCGCGGCTTCCTCGTCCCGGTCCATGGGGGACTCGCCGGAGCCCAGCCATTGGACCAGCAGCTCCCGCGCCACGCCTCTGCTCCGCCCTCCGCCTTGCTGTCCCGACGTGCCTCGTCCTCGTCGACTTGCTGCACCACGCCCGTTGCCGGACCTCGCGTCGCCGGCCCGCTTCCTGCCGCTGCTCACGCACCGCCAGTCCTTGCTGCTGCCCACTCGAGGCCCTCGTGTTGCTTCGTTCCGGTGACCATATGGACCGCCAAGTTCGACTACGATCCTCGAGACCATTGTGTTGCACGCTAACATGAGTACGACCACGGACGGCTTACCTGCGGATGGATTTCGTCAAGTTCAACAACGACCCGTGAAGCACATGGGTACATCAAGTTCCTCTCCGAACGTGAACGACTACCATCACCGAGACCGCAAGTACCACGACAACCCCGAAGGGATTTGGACCCGTCAAGTACCTCTTCAAAAACGAACATGTACCCCTACTTCCAGTACCGTCACGAGAACAACTACTTCCTCTACGAACTCGAACCGCTCGAGAATGCTCCCTTGGAAGGTATAACCACCGAGACGACGCCAGTGAACGAATGTTGTGTGATGTCTGAGATGCTCGTGTTTGCACCGTGTCCGAATTGTCTCTTGTTTCCATGCCACTAACCCGTGCGGACCCGGCAGTCAGGAGCACCCCACCATCTCTAGCATGTTTCGCACATCCGCACGCTTCCTTTTGCACCGGTATCTCCATGAGCTACCGGAACCGATATGTTGCCGTGGCATCATTTTCGGTATCGTTGTTGTGGCACCCCTTTTGTTTCCGCCACGGTGACCAATGCTTCATAATGCTCTTGTCTACTTCTAATAAAAAATTGCATAAACTTGTTCATGTCATCCGCATCATGATAACAACAATTAAAATGTTTAAATTGTTGTTTGCTTCAAATTGCTAATGCATATGGGGATTTACCGGATTTGTTGTTTGTTTTATCTGGCCCCATTTAAATTGTTTAGATGGTGTAGTTTTGTTATGCCTCACCTCTTGCCATGTTTAACAACATTTAATATTGTTGGGTACCTAAACGAGAGAGAACTAAATAATTGTTGTGGTGTTTCGTCAATATGCAACTCGTTGTATATTGAGCTCCATTTAACTTGTAGTTTTATTTGTGCCCCTTGCCATGCCATGCATTTTTAAACCGGACATGCATCATACTTGATTGTGCATCATGCCATGTTATGTGATGGTTGTTTACTATGTTGTGTGCTTCTTTTCTGGTGTTGCTTCTCCGGGTTGGTTCCGTTAACGTCGTGTTTGTGAGGACCCATTCGTCTATGTCCGTTTGTCTTCTTCACGGACTCGTTCTTCTTCCTTGCGGGATTTCAGGCAAGATGATCATACCCTCGAAATCACTTCTATCTTTGCTTGCTTAGTTGCTCGCTCTTTTGCTATGCCTATGCTGCGATACCTACCACTTGCTTATCATGCCTCCCATATTGTTGAACCAAGCCTCTAACCCACCTTGTCGGGTGAAGATTGAAGTTTGTTCCTTGTTGGAACATGGAGATGTTGTTCCTTGTTGGAACATGTTTACTTGTTGGGATATCACAATATATCTTATTTAATTAATGCATCTATATACTTGGTAAAGGGTGGAAGGCTCGACCTTATGCATGGTGTTTTGTTCCACTCTTGCCGCCCTAGTTTCCGTCATATGGGTGTTATGTTCCCGGATTTTGCGTTCCTCACGCGGTTGGGCTATTATGGGAACCCCTTGACAGTTCGCCTTAAGTAAAGCTCTTCCAGCAATGCCCAACATTGGTTTTACCATTCGCCACCTAGCCTTTTTTCTTTCCCTTGGGTCGGCCAGCCCAAGGGTCATCATTATTTTACCCCCGGGGCCAGTGCTCCTCTGAGTGTTGGTCCAACTGAGCGATGTCCGAGGCTACCAGGGGCAACTCTGGGCTGGCTTACCCGACGTCTTGCTCATCCGGTGTGCCCTGAGAATGAGATATGTGCAGCTCCTATCGGGATTTGTCGGCACATCTGGGTGGTGTTGCTGGTTTAGTTTTACCCTGTCGAAATGTCTTGTTGTACCGGGATACCGAGTCTGATCGGAATGTCTCGGGTGGAGGTCTATTCCTTCGTTGACCGTGAGAGCTTGTGATGGGCTAAGTTGGGACACCCCTGCAGGGATTTGAACTTTCGAAAGCCGTGCCCGCGGTTATGGGCAGATGGGAATTTGTTAATGTCCGGTTGTAGAAAACCTGAAGTCGACCTTAAATTAAAATGAATCAACTGTGCGTGTAACCGTGATGGTCTCTTTCCGGCAGAGTCCGGGAAGTGAACACGGTTGTTGGAGTTATGCTTGACGTAGGTTGCTATAGGATCACTTCTTGATCATAGTTTCTCAACCGTGCTTCGCCTTCTCTTCTCGCTCTCATTTGCGTATGTTAGCCACCATATATGCTAGTCGCTTGCTGCAGCTCCACCTCATACTTTTACCTTACCCATAAGCTTAAATAGTCTTGATCGCGAGGGTGCGAGATTGCTGAGTCCCTGTGGCTCACAGATACTTCCAAAACCAGCTTGCAGGTGCCGATGAGTTCGTGCAGACGATGCAACCAAGCTCAGGAGGAGCTCGGTGAAGATCTTGTCTTTTGTGTTGTTTCGTTCTAGTTGATCAGTAGTGGAGCCCAGTTGGGGTCGATCGGGGACCTTTGTCGCAATTGGGGTTCTTCTTTTATTTTCGTTCCGTAGACGGACCTTGATTGTATTTGGATGTTGTAATGTTTTATTCCTGTAATTGTGTGAAGTGGCGATTGTAAGCCAACTATGTATCTCTTTCCCTTATGTATTACATGGGTTGTGTGAAGATTACCTCACTTGCGACATTGCTTTCAATGTGGTTATGCCTCTAAGTCATGCTTCGACATGTGGGAGATATAGCCGCATCGAGGGCGTTACAATTTAGCAGCAACACGGTGCCGTGAGCCGCGCTACTGCTATAGCTGTAGCAGTAGCGCAGTTTTTCTGAGGTCGCTGCTGCTAATTTTCAAATCGGGCACACTCTTGGTCCCGATTAGGAGTAGTGCTTATACCGAAAGCGCGCTGCTGCCACTTTCTTAGCAGCAGCGCATTTTACGTACCGCGCTACTACTAATCCGCACCCACCACCTTTTCCCCGCCTGTCCTCCCCCTTCCCCAAATCCCTCCTCTCTTCCGCCACTCCCTCCTCTCTCTCTCCATACGTTCTCACATTAACCTCTTGCCCATGCGCCCCTCCTCGTCCATGGCACCGAAAGAGGGCGCCGCCTCGTGCCACCGGCGTCTAGGAGCTCACCGGTCTTCCACCACCGTCTAGGAGGCCGCCGCCTCGCGCCACCACGCCGGATACCTAACCACCGGTGACCAGCCGCGCTACTCCCTCCATCTCCTTCCTCTCTCCCTCGGTTTTCTTTCTCTCTCTCTCTCTCTCTCTCCCTCTGGTTTGATTCACAATCCCATGTCCATGCCCGTGCAGGTAGTCGCCATGGATGACCATATCTGGCATGGTCGGGAAGAGGAGCCCCACGCCGCTGCCTTGCTCTTCCATGGAAACATGCCCTCCTCCAACAGCCACCGCCGAATCTGGTCTGCCGCTGCTTGTTCATGGCTCTGGCGACCCCAACCATCGCTGGATCAAACAACTGCTGCCATTGACAACACGCACGGGATCGAGATATTTTTTTTGCTTTTGAAAGTAATAGTAGTAGTGCGGGGTATAACACCCGTTATAGATAATTAGGAGTAGCGTTGTACTGCAACGCATGCTACAACTAACCATGTATAGCAGTAGCGCGTGTCAACTCGCGCTACTGCTACAAGTTAGCAGTGGCGCCGTATCAGTAGCGCGGGCGCCCGCGCTACTGATACACCCAAAACCCGTGCTACTTCTAGGCTTTTCCCTAGTAGTGTTAGGTCCTGACTTGGGTTTTTTCACTTGAGCAGCAACTTGTTTGCCGTTCTTCTTGAAGTTCCCCTTTCTTCCCTTTGTCCCTTTACTTGAAAATAGTGGTTTTACCATCAACACTTGATGCTTTTCTTGATTTCTACCTTCGTCGATTTCAGCATCACGAAGAGCTTGGGAATCGTTTCTGTTATCCCTTGCATATTATAGTTCATCACGAAGTTCTACTAACTTGGTGATGGTGACTAGAGAATTCTGTCAATCACTATTTTATCTGGAAGATTAACTCCCACTTGATTCAAGCGATTGTAGTACCCATACAATCTGAGCACATGCTCACTGCTTGAGCTATTCTCCTCCATCTTTTAGCTATAGAACTTGTTGGAGACTTCATATCTCTCAACTCGGGTATTTACTTGAAATATTAACTTCAACTCCTGGAACATCTCATATGGTCCATGACGTTCAAAATGTCTTTGAAGTCCCGATTCCAAGCCGTTTAAGCATGGTGCACTAAACTATCAAGTAGTCATCATATTGAGCTAGCCAAATGTTCATAACATCTGCATCTGCTCCTGCAATAGGTTTGTCACCTAGCGGTGCATCAAGGACATAATTCTTCTGTGCAGCAATGAGGATAAACCTCAGATCACGGATCATCCGCATCATTGCTACTAACATCTTTCAACTTAGTTTTCTCTAGGAACATATAAAAAATAAAACAGACGAGCTAAACGCGAGCTATTGATCAACAACATAGATATGCTAATACTACCAGGACTAAGTTCATGATAAATTTAAGTTCAGTTAATCATATTACTTAAGAACTCTCACTTAGAAATACATCCCTCTAATCTTCTTAGTGATCACGCGATCCAAATCAACTAAACCATAACCGATCATCACGTGAAATGGAGTAGTTTTCAATGGTGAACATCACTATGTTGATCATATCTACTATATGATTCACGCTCGACCTTTCGGTCTCAGTGTTCCGAGGCCATATCTGCATATGCTAGGCTCGTCAAGTTTAACCTGAGTATTCTGCGTGTGCAAAACTGGCTTGCACCCGTTGTAGGTGGACGTAGAGCTTATCACACCCGATCATCACGTGGTGTCTGGGCACGACGAACTTTGGCAACGGTGCATACTCAGGGAGAACACTTTTTATCTTGAAATTTAATGAGAGATCATCTTATAATGCTACCGTCAATCAAAGCAAGATAAGATGCATAGAAGATAAACATCACATGCAATCAAAATGTGTGACATGATATGGCCATCATCATCTTGTGCCTTTGATCTCCATCTCCAAAGCATCGTCATAATTTCCATCGTCACCGGCATGACACCATGATCTCCATCATCTTGATCTATATCAATGTGTCGTCACATGGTCGTCTCGCCAACTATTGCTCTTGCAACTATTACTATCGCATAGCGATAAAGTAAAGCAATTATTTGGCGCTTGCATCTTATGCAATAAAGAGACAACCATAAGGCTTCTGCCAGTTGCCGATAACTTCAACAAAACATGATCATCTTATGCAACAACTTATATCCCATCACGTCTTGACCATATCACATCACAACATGGCCTGCAAAAACAAGTTAGACGTCCTCTACTTTGTTGTTGCAAGTTTTATGTGGCTGCTACAGGTTTAGCAAGAACCGTTCTTACCTACGCATCAAAACCACAATGATAGTTTGTCAAGTTGGTGCTGTTTTAACTTTTGCAAGGACTGGGCGTAGCCACAGTCGGTTCAACTAAAGTTGGAGAAACTGACACCCGCTAGTCACCTGTGTGCATAGCACGGCGGTAAAACCAGTCTCGCGTAAGCGTACGCGTAATGTCGGCCCGGGCCGCTTCATCCAACAATACCGCCGAACCAATGTATGACATGCTGGTAAGCAGTATGACTTATATCGCCCACAACTCACTTGTGTTCTACTCGTGCATATGACATCTACGCATAAAACCTGGCTCGGATGCCACTGTTGGGGAACGTAGTAATTTCAAAAATTTCCTACGCACATGCAAGATCATGGTGATGCATAGCAATGAGAGGGGAGAGTGTTGTCCACGTACCCTCGTAGACCGAAAGAGGAAGCATTAGCACAAGTACCGAACGCACGGCACCTCCGAGTTCTGCACACGTTCAACTCGATGACGTCCCTCGAACTCCGATCTAGCCGAGTGTTGAGGGAGAGTTTCGTCAGCACGACGGTGTGGTGACGATGATGATGTTCTACCGACGCAGGGCTTCGCCTAAGCACCGCTACGATATGATCGAGGTGGATTATGGTGGAGAGGGGCACCGCACACGGCTAAGAGATCAAGAGATCAATTGTTGTGTCTTTGGGGTGACCCCTGCCCCCGTATATTAAGGAGTAGAGGAGGGGGAGGGCCGGCCCTCTCTATGGCGCGCCCTAGGGGAGTCCTACTCCCACCGGGAGTAGGATTCCCCCTTTCCTAGTAGAACTAGGAGCCCTTCCAAGTAGTAGGAGTAGGAGGGAAGGAAAGGAAAGGGAAAAGGAGAAGGAATGAAGGGGGCGCCCGCCCTCCCTAGTCCAATTCGGACCATTCCATGGGGAGGGGTGCGGCCACCCTTTGAGGCCTTTCTCTCCTTTCCCGTATGGCCCATTAAGGCCCAATACGAATTCCCGTAACTCCCCGGTACTCCCGAAAATACCCGAATCACTCAGAACCTTTCCGATGTCCGAATATAGTCGTCCAATATATCGATCTTTATATCTCGACCATTTCGAGACTCCTCGTCATGTCCCCGATCTCATCCGGGACTCCGAACTCCTTCGGTACATCAAAACACATAAACTCATAATATAACCGTCATCGAACTTTAAGCGTGCGGACCCTACGGGTTCGAGAACTATGTAGACATGACCGAGACATGTCTCTGGTCAATAACCAATAGCGGAACCTGGATGGTCATATTGGCTCCTACATATTCTACAAAGATCTTTATCGGTCAAACCGCATAACAAAATACGTTGTTCCCTTTGTCATCGGTATGTTACTTGCCCGAGATTCGATCGTCTGTATCTGAATACCTAGTTCAATCTCGTTACCGGAAAGTCTCTTTACTCATTCCATAACACATCATCCCGCAACTAACTCATTAGTTGTAATGCTTTCAAGGCTTATAGTGATGTGCATTACCGAGTGGGCCCATATATACCTCTACGACAATTGGAGTGACAAATCCTAATCTCGAAATACGCCAACCCAACAAGTACCTTCGGAGACACCTGTAGAGCACCTTTATAATCACCCAGTTACGTTGTGATGTTTGGTAGCACACAAAGTGTTCCTCCAGTAAATGGGATTTGCATAATCTCATAGTCATAGGAACATGTATAAGTCATGAAGAAAGCAATAGCAACAAACTAAATGATCAAGTGCTATGCTAACGGAATGGGTCAAGTCAATCACATCATTCTCTAATGATGTGACCCCATTAATCAAATGACAACTCATGTCTATGGCTAGGAAACTTAACCATATTTGATTCAACGAGCTAGTCAAGTAGAGGCATACTAGTGACATACTGTTTGTCTATGTATTCACACATGTATTACGTTTCCAGTTAATACAATTCTAGCATGAATAATAAACATTTTTCATGATATAAGGAAATAAATAACAACTTTATTGTTGCCTCTAGGGCATATTTCCTTCATCATGGTGGTTCATAGGGCAGTGGCAGCGGGTGTCGAGGATGAGTCGAGGAGGTCCGGCGAGGCGGCATCGGCGACGGGGACGGGGAGCGCCAGCGATGGAGAGGACCGTGGCGATGGCTTCCGGTGATGGGTCGCAGGGGGGGGGGTCGATCGGCGCGGTTGATCCCACGAGGGAGAGGCGCAGGAGGTCCGGGGATGGCAGCGGGTAACGGGGCAGCGCCGGGCGGCGTGGTCGGGGCTGAGCCCCGATCCAGATTGGGGTGGGGGCAAGAGGGAGGAGAGAGTGGGGGAAATCATGTGGGGGAGTGGGGGGTTAGGGTTCCCGTCGGTGGGGGTTATGGAGCGGAGTGGGTGGGGCGGCCTGGACAGTGGGTTGTCCGGCTGGGCCGGTTGGCCCAGTGGGGGGTTTCTTTTTTTATTTTTTATTTCCTGTTTTGTTCTTTGCCTTTTATTTATTCTTTGGTTTGTTTTTATTTTAATTTCCTTTCTGTTTAGTTTTTACTAAAAATCTAAAATGACCCCTAAATTAGTAGTAACACAAAACCCACTACAAGCAAAAGGTTTTACCCCAAAACAATTTAGCTTTGTATTTTGTTAATTATAAAAGCATTTAAATATTGGTTTTTGCTACGGTTTTATTCATCTTAGAGTATTTAAACATTTTATAAAGTGGGGTTTCCTCACCACAATTACTTGCGATTTATTTGTCACAAACCGAACATTTTACAATTAAAGTTTGAAAACTTTTGATGTTTTCCTTTAATCAAATTTTGAATTTGGATCGGTTTCAAACTAACGCGAGATTAGCAACAATAATCGAGGTGACATGGCATCGTTAGCAGAGGTTTACTGCAGCGTAACTATCCGGGCGTTACAATTCTCTTCCACTACAAGAAATCTCGTCCTAAGATTTAAGAGGAGAGTAAGGGTGAATGGATTTGGTTACGAAATTCTAACGAGTCTTCTCGGTCTTGGTTGCTCTCCTCGAAGAGGTCGATCCATAACGCTGATGTCTTCATACTTCAGCTTGAGGTCATCATGATGAAGTCGGCATCCTTTCTTAGAGAACTCCATCGTACTTACGAAAGATAAGAGGGGAAAACTCTATAAGGATGGATTCTAACAAAATTGAGCATCAGACGGTTAACTCAGGGGAAGAAGCATAAGTATCCCTTGAATTGAAACTTAAGAAGATATAGAGAGCAAAGTAAGAAGGTACCATGAGAAGTTTCAAACGGATAGGCAATGGTTCGATGTCTGAAACAACGTGCAAAAAGGGTCCAGAGCAACGAGATTGAGTATTTCGTCTGTTACCAGAATGGATGACTAGGACGGTGGCCCGTGAATTACATACGAGGTCACACGCGAGGGATAACTTTGGAAACCGTGGGTGTACAGGAGAGTCAGGTTTCGATCCTGTGGAACTGTGGGTTATGGGCCCACCATGTGGGTTAAAAGCAGGAAGGGCGGTAATGTCTTGCACGATCATGTAAGCAAGGCATGTCAGAGGATAGCCTGTCAGTTATGTCGGCAACAACATCGGTACCAAGGGCGAGGGACGAAGAGAACCATTTTCCTGCTCGTTGATCGAGGCGGACCAATAAGCAAAGTTCTCATCCATCGGTGGCTACTAGAATGTCATCAACAATAATAACAGGGTCTTGCTGACAGAATTGTAGATCGAGGTGTTTACATAAGTAGGATAATTTTACTGCTTATTCCATATAGACCTCAAGAAAGGTTAAACCAAACAATGGAAAGGAAAAGGTAATCATCATATTAAATAGAACAATGGAAAGGAAAATGTGCTTAAACCTATATTTCAAGGGTATATCCTTCCCAAGGACAAGTAGAGCATGATATCTGTCGGATTCACGGGTTCCGGCAGACCCTTAAGGTTCGAACACTGGGGTGCACGCGGAAATCACGCCTTCTACCTCCCCGTCTCACAAAGATCTAAACTACTAATAGAACTGCACAAGGGACATAAGATTTATACTGGTTCGGGCCACCATTGTGGTGTAATACCCTACTCTAGTGTGCGGTGGGTGGATTGCCTCTTGGGGCTGATGATGATGAACAATACAAGGAAGAACAGCCTCGCGAGGGTCTGTTCTTGGCTGGGGCGATGAACTGCTAGGAGGAGTTCAGTCACCCTTCTCTCTCTCTCTCTCTCTCTCTGATTTTTCATCCCCTCTACCATGTGGGTGACTGGTCCTATTTATAGAGGCCATGGTCCTCTTCCCAAATATCGAGCAGGAAGGGAGCCAACAATGGCGGGCTAATTTGAAGGGGGACAACAAGTATCCACTATCCTGACAAAAGCAGTCTTCGCCTGCGCAAAGCTCTGGTGATGACGCCATCTTGGGCTCCATGGTGACCTCCGTCTCGTAGTCCGCCTGGTCTTGGTCTCGTTGCACCGAAATGGCAACCTTTGCCTGACGCGTCGGTACTCCATGGCTGCGCTTGCCCCCTTTGCACCAAAGAGGAAAGAAGGACACTGCGCGTGCTGGCGCCCGCCTGGCTCCCTCGATCGTCATGGCTTGCGTCATGGGCACCTCGCGAGGTACCCGCCTTGATTCCTCCGCCTCCTCACGAGCCAGCCTGAGGAGGCTGCGCCTGAGGATGCGCCGTGTCGTCCGCCCCGCGAGGCTTGGCCCCTCATGAGGGTCTTGAGTCTTGCGTTGATGAAGATGGGCCATGCTAGGCCTCCTTTGAGCCACGCCGCAGGCCGCAGGCAGGCAAGTCTGGGGACCCCCGTTCCCAGAACGCCGACAGTAGCCCCCGGGCCCATGGTGCGCATGGACTTGGCCGTGTTGAGAGGCGAAAGGGCAAGGGCGAAGAGCCGCGGGCGCCAACAGCCTGCGGCCTTGGGCGCCGCGTGGGGGTTGATGGGACGTGGGCGTCTCCACTTCCCCATGATGCCTCGGTGATCATGCGAGTTGGACAGGTCCCTGCATGCAGATCGTGTCATAATTACCTGTGATCGTGGAGGCCGGTGGTTGGCCTTCACCGGCTATAAGTACGGCGCGGCACGTGCCCTTCTAGTCCATCTCTTCTTGTTTTCCCCCTTGCCTCAATTCTTGCCCCACCTTGGTGTGATGGCTCCATCGAGGAGGTACTTGGCTGCGGAGAAGGGGAAGGCCCTCCAGGTCGGTCCTGCCTCTCCCCCGCCCAAGCGCGGTCGTGGGCGCCCTCGGAAGCATCCGGTGGCCGCCCCGGTAGCGTCTGGTGGTCATGGTGGTGGCTCCCAATGCGGCGGCGAGCGAGCCGCTATGGCCGAGGGACGTGCCTGGGTTGCGCGCTCCCCCAGGCCGCGCTTTCGCGCTGCACAGGTGCTGCCGGAGTTCGTCGTCTGGTCGGCGGAGCCGACTAGCGCCCGGCTCCAACTCCATCGCTTCCTCCTTGGTGAACTCCCGGCCGGTGCTCCTGGTGGCCTCTGGCTCCAGGCGGAGGGCTGCTGCAGTAGGTCCTCGTGGGCCATGCTGGAGGTCTCCGCCAATGGGGGCCTGGCCTTAACTCGTGGCTGGCAGGCGTTCGCCCGCGCTCGTGGCCTGGGGCGCTGGTGCACCCTGCACTTTAGGTTTGATGGCGACGCCACCCTCTATGTGAGGGTGTTTGGGGAAGATGGTCGCCGCATGGGGTGTTGCCCTGAGACGACGACCGTGGCCGGGGGCCCCGCCCCGACGGTGATGGAGAAGATAGCGCCCGCGCGGATGGCGGCGCTCGAGACTCCCCGAGCTTCGTCAGCTCTTCCTCAAGTGACTCCTCCAGCAGTGGCCGCAGTCAACCCCCGCGCCGTCGAGCTTGCTTGGGAGGTGATGGCTCGTCCGCCCGCTGTCGTGCCCTGGTGAAGTGCGAGAGGGAGTCTTCTTGAGGCCCGGAGGCTGCCCGGGTCGCCTCCGCGGGCTGATGTGAGGAGGGTTGCACCAGGCTCGTCCCTTCCTTTCCCTTTTGTTTCCTGTGTAAGACAAAACTGCTGCATGGAGCCCCGCTGGGGCGTGTTGGGAATTATTGCCGTTTTAGCCATTACCTTGATCTTATTTTTGTGCCTCTTAACTACACGCCTGTGCGTAGATAGTCTTTGACCCCTGCCGGGGGGCGACCGACCCAGGCCCTGTGTGCGCGTCGCGGTGCCCGAGGGGCACGGACTAGAGGGGTGCTCCTGTAACGTGCCCGGGCCATGAAACCTTCCAGCGGCTAGAGCAGAAATGCTCGCGAGGACGTTTGAGTACCATCCCTCGCGAGGTCGTTTATGAGAGAAAACAAAGCGAGGAGCGAAAAACGACGAACCACAAATCAGCAACAGCGACAACTTCAATAAGACTTCAAATGCAAGTAAACACGTCAACTACGGAAAGCAAATGAAAAAGCCGCGTCCGGCACCTAATCAAGTCTTCGACGTCTTCTCACCAACGCGGAGCTAAGTGCCGCCACTGGGCATGGGAGGGAGCCCCAGGGCTTGAGGCTGGCGCTCCTGAGACTCCGGGGCGTGTACAGCCCCACTCATTATTACGTGAGAGTGTCACGGGGCGGCGAGCTTCACAGGCATTGGCCTTGCTTCACAGGCTCCGGGCCTTTTCCAAAATGCGATAGTCTTCACAGGCACTCGCCTTGCTTCACAGGCTCTGGGCCTTTTCCAAAAAGGGATAGTCTTCACAGGCACTCGCCTTGCTTCACAGGCTCTGGGCCTTTTCCAAAACGCGATAGTCTTCACAGGCACTCGCCTTGCTTCACAGGCTCTGGGCCTTTTCCAAAAAGGGATAGTCTTCACAGGCACTCTCCTTGCTTCACAGGCTTTGGGCCTTTTCCAAAACGCGATAGCTTCACAGGCACTCGCCTTGCTTCACAGGCTCTGGGCCTTTTCCAAAACGGGATAGTCTTCACAGGCACTCGCCTTGCTTCACAGGCTTTGGGCCTTTCCAAAAAGGGATAGTCTTCACAGGCACTCGCCTTGCTTCACAGGCTCTGGGCCTTTTCCAAAACGCGATACCTTCAAAGGCACTCGCCTTGCTTCACAGGCTCTGGGCCTTTTCCAAAACGGGATAGTCTTCACAGGCACTCGCCTTGCTTCACAGGCTCTGGGCCTTTTCCAAAAAGGGATAGTCTTCACAGGCACTCGCCTTGCTTCATAGGCTCTGGGCCTTTTCCAAAACGCGATAGCTTCACAGGCACTCGCCTTGCTTCACAGGCTCTGGGCCTTTTCCAAAACGGGATAGTCTTCACAGGCACTCGCCTTGCTTCACAGGCTTTGGGCCTTTCCAAAAAGGGATAGTCTTCACAGGCACTCGCCTTGCTTCACAGGCTCTGGGCCTTTTCCAAAACGCGATACCTTCAAAGGCACTCGCCTTGCTTCACAGGCTCTGGGCCTTTTCCAAAACGGGATAGTCTTCACAGGCACTCGCCTTGCTTCACAGGCTCTGGGCCTTTTCCAAAAAGGGATAGTCTTCACAGGCACTCGCCTTGCTTCACAGGCTCTGGGCCTTTTCCAAAACGCGATAGCTTCACAGGCACTCGCCTTGCTTCACAGGCTCTGGGCCTTTTAGGGGTAGAACCTCCGGAGGTGCTGGATGTTCCACACGTTCTAGATCGGCTCCCCCTCTTGAGTCTCCAAGCACACGAAGCCTGGCCTGGAAACATGAACAACCTTGAACGGGCCCTCCCACATGGGAGAGAGCTTGTGCAGCCCTTCCTTGGAGAGAACCCGCCTGAGTACGAAGTCTCCTACCTCGAGGGTCCTGGGGCGGATGTTGCGGCAGTGATATCGTCGTAGCGCCTGTTGGTACCTTGCCGCTCGCAGCGCGGCTTCCCGGCGGCGTCCCTCCCCTAGTACGAGGTCCATCCCCCGCATGGCATCCTACTGCGCCTCGTCGAACGCCAGGACCCGCGTGGAGCAATGCCTGACCTCGTGAGGAAGGACTGCTTCGGCTCCATAGACCAGGAAGAACGGGGTCTCCCCAGTTGGTTTGGTTGCGGTTGTGCGGATGGACCACAACACGGACTGGAGCTCGTCGTACCAGCCTCTGCCGTAGGCCTCCAGCTTCTTCTTGAAGGTCCTGGTCTTCAGGCCTCTCAGGACCTCCACGTTAGCTCGTTCGGCCTGCCCATTGCTTTGCGGGTGTGCCACCGAAGCGTCGCATATCTGCGTCCCAAGGTTAGCACAATATGTTTTGAAGAGATTACTGGTGAACTGCGAACCGTTGTCTACGATGATGCGATTCGGCACCCCGAACCGGCTCACGATACCCCTGATGAACTTGACCGCGGAGCCAGCGGGGATGGTACGGACAACCTCCACTTCTGCCCACTTGGTGAACTTGTCAATGGCGACGTAGAGGTAACGGTAGCCCCCTGGCGCCCGAGGGAACGGGCCCAGAATATCCAACCCCCAAACTGCGAATGGCCACGAGATGGGTATTGTCTGCAGGCCCTTCGCCGGTTGATGGATCTGCTTGGAATGAAACTGGCAGGCCTCACAAGCTTTTACCAATTCGATCGCGTCGTTGAGCACGGTGGGCCAATAGAACCCGCTGCAGAATGCCTTGCCGACGAGGGTCCGTGATGATGAGTGGTGTCCGTAGTCTTCGCCGTGTATGTCCTCCAGTAGTTCCTTTCCTTGCTCCCTGGAGATGCAGCGCAGAGACACACCGTTTGGTCGCTTCCGGTAAAGTTCTCCATCTCTGATGCAATATGTCGTGGCCTGCTGCGCCACACGCTCCGCTTCCTCTTCTTTTTCCGGTAGGGCCCCTTGCGTTAAGT
Source organism: Triticum monococcum (assembly GCA_034509565.1). NCBI lineage: Eukaryota > Viridiplantae > Streptophyta > Magnoliopsida > Poales > Poaceae > Triticum > Triticum monococcum. The sequence continues at coordinate 176,934,861 of CM067846.1, read as the reverse complement.
AACTCTGGAGTTCTGCGATCCAGAACTCCTCTTGAGGTTCCATCGTCAGGAGCAGGCGTGCTCCTGAGGTCGGCCCACAGACCGGGGCTCCTGAGGCTGGCGGCTGGGGGAGCTCCTCTCGAGACTAAGCGGTGTTTGATAACATTGGCTGTGCTGAGGGTTTAAAGAGCCGCTCTTCGAAGACGCCGGGTTCCTGCGGCAACCGCCTGGATGCCCGTCCGGCTATGTCGTCAGCTTCCTGATTGGTGCCACGGGGCACGTGCTTCAGCTCCAGCCCCTAGAACTGCTTTTCCATCCTGCGGACCTCCGCTAGGTAGGCCTCCATATGCTCGTCCTTCGGCTCGTACACCTTGTTGGAGAAGTTGACTAGGAGCTGCGAGTCGCCCTTGATGGTGAGGCGTTTCACTCCCAGGGCTACCGCGGCCTTCAACCCGGCTATCAATCCCTCATATTCTGCAATCTTGTTGGAGACCTTTTCACCTTGCTGGAAACAGAGCTACACGGCATAGTAGAGCTTATCCTGAGTGGGTGATATCACCACCGCACCAGCCCCCGCGCCGTGTCTAGAGAACGCACCATCGAAGTACATGACCCAGCCTTCCGGCGCCTCACTCCCTAGAGAGAGGGACCGATCCTCGTTGTCCCTGAGGCCTGGTGCCTCCGCCCATTCCGCTATGAAATCCGCCAACGCCGCTCCCTTGATGACCCTGGTTGTGCTGAACTCGACCTGAAATGCCTGCAGCTCCATGTTCCACTCGGCGACCCTTCCGGCTGAGTTAGGGCTCCTGAGCACTCTCTCCAGGGGGTACGATGAGACAACCTTGATGGGATGAGCCTGGAAGTAGTGACGCAGCTTGCGTGAGGCTACCAGCAGCGCGAGGAGGAGCTTTTGAGGCATTGGGTACCGTGCCCTCGCGTCCCGTAACACCGTGCTAACAAAGTAGACGGGATGCTCAACAAGGCTGAGAGTATCTGGGGCCGCGACGCCCTCGAGAGGCAAGGGCGCCTCGCGAGGTGACGTGGCCTCGGGAGGTGGACCATCCGGGCGTGCAGCCTCACCTGCCTCTGGTGCATTCTTCGGCAGCTGACCCTCCGCAACTGCGGTTGCGACTTCTGTAGGCTTTCCTTGTTCCCGTTTTGTCTTGCCTCGGGCTGCCGCTGCGGTCTTGACTTGGCGTTCCTCCCTAACCACCACCAGGGCTGCGCTGGCGGAGTAGGGAGTGGCAGCGAGGTAAAGCAGCAGGGGCTCTTGAGGGCATAGAGCCACCATGATTGGGTGACTGGTCAGGTACCTCTTGAGATCTTGAAACGCCTTATCTGCCTCTTCAGTCCATTCAAAGGGCCCCTTTTTCTTCATCAGCTGAAAGAAAGGCAGCGCTCGCTCCCCTAATTTGGAAATGAAGCGCCCTAGCGCGGTCACCCACCCAGTGAGCTTCTGCATTTCCCTGAGGGTCTTTGGCGGACTCATGTCCTCGACTGCCTTGACCTTCTCAGGATTGGCCTCGATGCCACGATGGGACACGAGGAATCCCAAAAGCTTGCCCGAGGGGACGCCAAACACGCATTTCTCCGGGTTGAGCCACAGGTTTACCGCGTCGAGGCTCGCGAAGGTCTCCTCCAGGTCTTGTATCAGGGTCTTGGCCTCCCGAGATTTTACTACAATGTCATCAACGTAGGCTCAACATTCTTTCCGAGTTGTGGGCCCAAGGTGATGTGCATCAGCCGCTGAAAGGTTGCCCCTGCGTTACGCAGTCCGAACGGCATGCATGTATAGCAGTATACCCCGCACGGGGTTAAGAAGGCAGTCTTCTCAACGTCTTCTACCGCCATCTTGATCTGGTGATACCCGAAGAAGGCGTCCAGGAAGCATAGCAGGTCACACTCCGCAGTGGAGTCGACTATCGGGTCGATGCGGGGGAGCGGAAATGGATCTTGCGGGCATGCTTTGTTGAGGTTGGTGAAGTCGACACACATGCGTTCCTTCCCCCCTTTCTTGGGCACAACGACAGGGTTGGCCAACCAATCCGGGTATCGGACCTCGCGAATGACCCCAGCGGCTTCTAGCTTGCGGGTCTCTTGGACAATGAAGGCCTGCTTCTCCACGGACTGCCGCCTGGCCTTCTGCTTCACGGGGTGCACATTTGGGCACACGTTGAGGTGATGCTCGATGACACTCCTGGGGATTCCCGCCAGCTGATCAGGCTCCCAAGCAAATACCTTCTTGTTCGCGCGCAAGAACTTGACCAAGGCCTCCTCCTGCTCAGGCTCAAGGTTGGCGCCTATGGTGAAAGTGGCACTGGAGGACCCGTCCTCGTCAACGGGTATCTGCTTGGTTTCTGCCTTGTCCTGGGTGAACAACTGCTTCTTCTTGGCGGGCGCAGCCCCCTTGGGCTCAGGGGTCTTCGCATTGACGGGCCGTGCCGATGCCGCCGTCTTGTAGGCGAGCTTGAGTACTCGCAGGGTGTCCCCGGTGTCCCCGTGCACGGCGAGGGTGCCGCTGCTCCTGGGCATCTTCATGAGGTTATACGCCGGGTGCGTGGCGGCCATGAACTGAGCCAGCGCCGGGTAGCCGAGGATGGCATTGTAAGGGAGGCCGATAGGGGCGATGTCGAAGTCGACCATCTCCGTGCGGAAGTTGTCGTAGGTGCCGAAGGTTACCGGGAGCCGGATCTGTCCCAGGGAGTCGGATGATCCGCCCCCGACGCCCGAGAAAGATCGGCTGGGTCGCAACCGCTCCTGGGGTATGCAGAGGAGGTTGAAAATCTTGACCGAAAGCACGCTGAGGCCCGCGCCGCCGTCAACGAGAGTTCTGGTGACGGCCACCTGGCAGATGGTGGGGGTGCATAACAGGGGGAGCGTGCCCGAGCCGACCAGGTTGGTGGGTTGGTCCTCCGAGCTGAAGGTCAGATCGGCCTCGCGCGCCGCCCGGTCCGGGGGAGCCCCCTGCCGTGCGGAAACGGCGCTAACCTGGCGGGCAAAAGGCTTGACGTGGCGACTCGTGGGCGGTGCCTGCGAGCCGCCCAGGAGGGCCACAACAACCGGAGGCGTCGATGTTGCGGTGCAGCCACTTCGCCGCGTAGGCAGATGCTGGGGGGGTGCTTGCCGCTCGTTCCCCGTCGGGCCAGTGGCGGTGTTGACGGTGGGCGACGGGGGACAACGAGAACGCCCACCGGCGAGGGCCGCCAGGGCGACACGAGCTCGCCTGGCGCCGTACATGGATGCGGCGGTCGTAGGAGAGCGAAGTGGTAGAATACAGATTCCGGCGCACCCCTACCTGGCGCGCCAAATGTCAGATTCACGGGTTCCAGCAGACCCTTAAGGTTCGAACACTGGGGTACGCGCGGAAATCAAGCCTTCTACCTCCCCGTCTCACAAAGATCTAAACTACTAAAAGAACTGCACAAGGGACACAAGATTTATACTGGTTCGGGCCAGCATTGTGGTGTAATACCCTACTCCAGTGTGCGGTGGGTGGATTGCCTCTTGGGGCTGATGATGATGAACAATACAAGGAAGAACAGCCTCGCGAGGGTCTGTTCTTGGCTGGGGCGATGAACTGCTAGGAGGAGTTCAGTCACCCTTCTCTCTCTCTCTCTGATTTTTCATCCCCTCTACCATGTGGGTGACTGGTCCTATTTATAGAGGCCCTGGTCCTCTTCCCAAATATCGAGCGGGAAGGGAGCCAACAATGGCGGGCTAATTTGAAGGGGGACAACAAGTATCCACTATCCTGACAAAAGCAGTCTTCGCCTGCGCAAAGCTCTGGTGATGACGCCGTCTTGGGCTCCATGGTGACCTCCGTCTCGTAGTCCGCCGGGTCTTGATCTCGTTGCACCAAAATGGCAACCTTTGCCTGACGCCTCGGTACTCTGCGGCTGCGCTTGCCCCCTTTGCACCAAAGAGGAAAGAAGGACGCTGCGCGCGCTGGCGCCCGCCTGGCACCCTTGATCGTCATGGCTTGCGTCATGGGCACCTCGCGAGGTACCCGCCTTGATTCCTCCACCTCCTTGCGAGCCAGCCTGAGGAGGCTGCGCCTGAGGATGCACCATGTCGTCCGCCCCGCGAGGCTTGGCCCCTCGCGAGGGTCTTGAGTCTTGCGTTGATGAAGATGGGCCATGCTGGGCCTCCTTTGAGCCACGCCGCAGGCAAGTCTGGGGACCCCCTTCCCAGAACATCGACAATATCCATGACAGGATATAATGTAGTAAATTCTTTAGGTATGGGGAGAGAAATTTCCTGACATTAGCCATACAACGGTGTTTGGATAATTGAGCAGGAAACATTTAGCATTGGGCTTAGAATGTTCTTGTTGAAAATTGGAGTACCATAGACATGCATCGAGATAGCATTGACACGGTCATCAAGTGAAGATCAGACTTTGGAAACACAAAGGATCCATCAGGAACGGCTTATAGAACAAGTCTTACAATTTCCTCATGGAAGAATGGCTAACCTTGCTAAAAAGGAAACTATAACAATAGGCCCTTCGGCCAGGTGCGCTAGGCATGACATCACCTTACTGGGTCATATGAGGACCAGTGATATAACTCTTGAAAATATGTTCCAACCATCATATCTGACCGAGATTCAAATGTAACACCCTCGATGCGACTATATCTCCCACGTGTCGAGGCACGACTTAGAGGCATAATCGCATTGAAGGCATATGTCGCAAGTGAGGTAATCTTCACACAACTCATGTAATATAATAAGGAAAAGGATACATAGTTGGCTTACAATCGCCACTTCACACAATTACATGAATAAAGCATTACATCAACCAAATACACTCATGGTCCGACTACGGAACCAAAATAAAAGAAGAACCCCAAATGCGACAAAGGTCCCCATCGACCCCAACTGGGCTCCACTACTGATCAACTAGAACGCAACAACATAAAGGGCAAGATCTTCATCGAGCTCCTCCTGAGCTTGGTTGCGTCATTTGCTCGGACTCATCGGCACCTGCAAACTGGTTTTGGAAGTATCTGTGAGCCACGGGGACTCAGCAATCTTGCACCCTCGCGATCAAGACTATTTAAGCTTATGGGTAAGGTAAAAGTATGAGGTGGAGCTGCAGCAAGCGACTAGCATATATGGTGGCTAACATACACAAATGAGAGCGAGAAGAGAAGGCAAAGCACGGTCGATAAAAGTATGATCAGGAAGTGATCCTGGACTACCTACGTCAAGCATAACTCCAACAACCGTGTTCACTTCCCGGACTCCGCCGAAAAGAGACCATCACGGTTACACACGTAGTTGATTCATTTTAATTAAGGTCAACTTCAGGTTTTCTACAACCGGACGTTAACAAATTCCCATCTTCCCATAACCGCGGGCACGACTTTCGAAAGTTCAAATCCCTGCAGGGGTGTCCCAACTTAGCCCATAACAAGCTCTCACGGTCAACGAAGGAATAGACCTCCACCCGAGACATTCCGATCAGACTCGGTATCCCAGTACAACAAGACATTTCGATAGGGTAAAACTAAACCAGCAACACCGCCCGAATGTGCCGACAAATCCCGATAGGAGCTGCACATATCTCTTTCTCAGGGCACACCGGATCGTCCAAACTTCCGGTAGGCCAGCCCAGAGTTGCCCCTGGTGGCCACCGGCGGCTGACAAGTTGGACCAACACTCAGAGGAGCACTGGCCCGGGGGTTAAAATAAAGATGACCCTTGAGTCTGCAGAACCCAAGGGAAAGAAAAGGCTAGGTGGCAAATGGTAAAACCAATGTTGGGCATTGCTGGAGAAGCTTTACTTAAGGCGAACTGTCAAGGGGTTCCCATTATAGCCCAACCGCGTAAGGGACGCAAAATCCGGGAACATAACACTGATATGATGGAAACTAGGGCGGCAAGAGTGGAACAAAACACCAGGCATAAGGCCGAGCCTTCCACCCTTTACCAAGTATATAGATGCATTAATTAAATAAGATATATAGTGATATCCCAACAAGTAAACATGTTCCAACAAGGAACAACATCTCCATGTTCCAACAAGGAACAAACTTCAATCTTCACCTGCAACTAACAACGCTATAAGAGAGGCTGAGCAAAGCGGTAACATAGCCAATCAACGGTTTGCTAGGACATGGTGGGTTAGGGGCTGAACATGGCAATTTGGGAGGCTGACAAGCAAGTGGTAGGCATCGTAGCAATGGCATAGCAAAGAGCGAGCAAACTAGCATAGCAAAGATAGTAGTGATTTCAAGGGTATGATCATCTTGCCTGAAATCCCGCAAGGAAGAAGAACGAGTCCATGAAGAAGACAAACGGAACGTAGATGAACGGGTCCCCACAACACGACGTTATTGGAACCAACCCGAAGAAGCAACACCGGAAAGAAGCAAACGACATAGTAAACAACCACCACATAGACATGGCATGATGCGTAAACAAGAATGATGCATGTCCGGTTTAAAGAGGCATGGCATGGCAAAGTGCAACAAACAACACTACAAATTAAGTGGAGCTCAATATGCATCGGGATGCATATTGACAAAACACCACATCAATTATTTAGTTCACTCTCGTTTATGTACCCAACAATATTAAATGTTGATTAACATGGCAAGAGGTGAAGCAAATGAAAACTACCTATCTAGTCAAGTTTAAATGAGGCCGGGAACATCAAACAACAAATCCGGAACTCCTCATGTGCAAATTTTGGTTATGGTACTGTTCTGCCCTAAACATTATTTTAGAGTTGTTTAACATGCAAAGTAAGGTCACCATGATAAACTAGGCAAAATTCTACCCCATATACATATAAAGATTATTAAAATCGGAGTTACGGTTATTTAGTTATGAATAAAATCATTTCAACATGGCATAGGGGCAAATTAATGCAAACAACATTTTAAGCATTTTAACATGGCAAGAAATTGGCATATTATTAAGCTACACATAATACTGAGCAAGTTTCATATATAAAGTATTTTAATCCGATGCACAGTTAAATAGTTATTAAATGCATGATGTCTAGGGGGGTTTTTGCAAAACTGGGTTCTCTGGAAATTAGCTAAAACGTTCTGCGGAAAAAAAAACATCTCGGGCCGGATCTGGTGGCCCAACAACAGGAAAAAAAAGGATGAGGCGCCAGGGTGTGGCCTCACCCAGTGGGCCTTGGCCCGGTTCGGTGGGAGGAGGGGCCCAGGCAGGAGCTGGGCCAAGCAAGAGGCCCGGCTGGGCTGGATCGGGCGAAGGGGAGGCGGCCCGCGCGAGGGGGATCTCGTCCCCGACCTCCCGCCGAGGCCGAGGCGACCCATGGTGGCGGCGGCAGAGGCCGGTGATGGCCTGAGGCGGCGGGGCGAGGCGGATCCGGCAGGTGAAGGCGGCGGGGTGAGGAGATCCAGTCCAAATCGGGGTCGAGGCGCGAGCTTGACGGGCGGCTTGGTCCATGGCGGCGATGGTGGTCCTGCAGGGAGGCCTCGGGCGCCATGGTGTCGGAAGGAGGCGGCTCGTCACGGCTCGTCGGAGCGTGTCGGAGACGGGGCGAAACCAAGGTCGAGGAGGCGCAGAACCACTTGATCCGGTGGCGAGGCGAGCTTCGTCGGGCGTCCATGGCAGGGCCTTGGTTCCCCTGGTACATAGACAAGGAGAGAGTTCAGAGAGAGGGGGAGCAAAGAAGGAAACAGAGAGAGGCGAGGGCGCGAGGTCGGCCTGGGGCTGCTGCTGCGGCCGGCTCGAGGAGAGCTGCCGGTCTCAGGCGCGTGAGGAGGGAGGAGCTCGAGCGCGAGGAAGAGCTCGGTGATGGCGTGCTCCTCTCCTCTGGATTGAGCGAACCAGGGGCACGGGGGCGAGGGGCACGGCCTCGATCCCATCCGGATCGAGCAGAAGGGCTGCGGTTGGAGGCCGAGAGAATTTTTGATCGAGGGCGCAGGCAGCTGGATTGATGAGGAGCAGTGGAGAGAGCTGGTTGGATTGGTGGGACAAAGGGATTGGGGAATGGATCCCAAGAGATTTTGAGTGGGTGGCGGCGGCTGAGGGGACAATCCTCCTAGAATTTAGGGTTAGGTTGATTTATATAGTAGGGAACTAGGTTTAGGGGCTACCTCGTCCCTCAGATCGTAATCGAACGGACACGAATAAATAGGCTAGGAAGGCTCGATTACAAAACGGAGACGTTTTGTAGACGTTTGGGGATGATCCGGATCCAACGGTGACGACTATCCGGGTCGGATCGGGACAACTTTTTGGACGCGCGCGCGAGGAGGGTCGCGGGCTGACGAGAGAGGTTAGGTAGGGCCTGGCAGTGAGTAGTGGGCTGTGTAGACGGTCTCGAGCTGAGAGAAGAGAAGAGAGGGAGGCCCGGCGACTATTTCCGGAGACCGAAAACGTCCGACGTTAGACCGGCTATAATGCCGCAATATTTATCCGTTGGGGCGTCAAACGAACTCCGATTGCGATGAAACTTGACAGGCGGTCTGTCTACACTATAATAAGACCACACGTCAAATCTCATCTCATTCCGAGAACATTTTTCGGTCACTTAAAAAATAATATTTCGGACGTGCCGCGGGCGCGTGCAAGTGTGTCTGGGCTCAGAACGGACAACAGAAGGAACGAGGAGACCGGGACGGATGCAAGTTTTGAAAACATGATGATGCAATGCACATGATGACATGACAAGATGCAACACGCAAGAAAATGACACGACAACGACAACGAATAACTGGAAGACACCTGGCACATCGGTCTCGGGGCGTTACAACACTCCACCACTACGGGAGGATCTCGTCCCGAGATCTAGAATGGCACCGGAGGGAAAACGGAAGAGAAAAGAGAAGAGGTAAAAACTAAGTTGCTCCTTTGACAAACGAGTGAAACCAAAGAACCTTGAAAAGGTTGAACAAATTCGAGAAAAGAATAGAACGAAGGAGAACAAAGTCGAAAACACTCCGTTATAAAAGAGGGACAAAGAACATTGCGAAACCTTGAGGTTGAAGGTAAGATATATATTGAAACACTCCGGTTAAGGAAGGGGATCAAGGAAAAACCAAAATCGGGCAGCACTCCAGTTGAAAAGAAAAGAATTGAATAAGGTCTTGAAAAGATGAAAAGATACTTGATGAAATCACAACACACTGCCACCAGAACTATTAAATGAATGGAACAAGGGGTAAGAAAGATCTCAGACCGCACTCCGGTTGAGAAGGGAGTCAAAATTTGATAAGATGAGAGAGCTCAAATGAAAACACGACACTCCGGTTGAGAAAAAGGATGCAAGACTTGATAAGGCGAAAAGAACTTGAGCAGAATGGCACCACACTCCGGTTAAATGGATAAGCATGACAAGAACATGATCTTTGACAAAACGATATGATGGGTTGAAAAAAGCAACATGACAATGCCTCCGGAACAAAAGAGTAGAGTAAAGATAATTGAGACAAGCGAATGTAGAAGACAATGCCAACTTCTGCTACAAAAGAGCCTGAAAAGGCATCTTTATGAGAAGGGTTGAACGGAGTTGTTGGAAAACCAATAACGAAAAGAATAAGGTTGATATGGTCCTATGGAATACATCTCAAATTAAGAGATGAAAACCTGCCACTCACGGGAAAAGAATTTGATTGGTAAGAACTAGGAGACGAGAAACTTATTTCACCGGGAGGATAATTGAAGAACTTGGGTCATTTATAAGCACCATAATTAGCAACAATCCTAAGGGAAGGCTTTAGGTGAAATATAACCCAAGATAATTCCAATGACGAGATTGATGGATTTAAAATATCCCAATCTTGACAACATGTGAATCATGACAATATGAACTCAAATTATCAAGAATGACATAATACCACCTCCAATGATACGGAAGAAAGAATAATTGCACTCCAGATTGCAATACGAAGAAAGCTTGAGTTTCTGTGAAAAGAAACTTGATGAACATTTAGAGAATGAATTAAATCCTTTATGAGCCATCATGTAGAGTCTCCATGAAGAACTCCGGTAATAAAAGAATGATCCAAAATAATTGAATGATGAAAAGAATAAGATTGAAGCCTCACAATGATTTAGATAGAGATCTCCGTGATAATATAATTGAAAGAGGTTGGAACTCCGGGAAAAGATAAGATGAACAATGGAGATCAAGAATTTTTGATGAGCCTCCGGAATAGGGAATTACTCATTTGGATGAAACAAGAATAAGAATTATGTTATGCGTATCCTTCACCAATTCAAATTGATGACAATCAATGGATTTGACATACTACTTATTCTCGTAGAAAGGATTAAGAGAGATATAGGACAAACTTGAGAAGGTCTTCAACGAAACACCGGTGGAATCGAAATAACGAATGAATTTATAAAGAAGAGAAATCTTGAAAGAACCACCGTAAGAATTGAAAATGAACAGAGTAAAGATAAAGAAACACCGAGAAGAATTAAGCAAATGAACGAAGATGCTTTCGAGAATTTAGATACATGAGAACGAAGAGATCACGAGCCGATTAAAGATCACTTGAACGAAGCACTGGTAAAATAGGAGACTGATAACTGACAGCTGAGAATGAATAAACCTGAATTGACGGACTCCGGATAACAAACTGAGAAGACTCTTAAATTGCTCCGGAAGGGTGAAAAGAATTCTCACGATGAAAACAATTACGAGAGGATGGCAACAAGTTAGAATCACGAATCTTGAAGAGAATGGATCAAAAATGAGAGAAACTCTTCTTCGGTCTTCAAATGACAACGAGAAACACCACCATGAATTGTTGAGGCACTCCGGAATGAATAATGGAAAGGTTTAGCCAATGATGAAAAGAATTGACAGATCTTGAGAAGACATTTGACTGATGATAAATCATTCTTACGTCAAACTTCGAAAGAATTTATGCTAGCTCCGGGACCCACTCGAAAGAAAACACCGCTGAACGATTTAAAAAAAAGAGGTTGCACCGGTTGAATTAAATGACTTGAGTGAGGGGACATCCTCGAAAGATCTTGAACGAATGCAGAGTGGAAACCACGAATCTTCGAGATATCTTGAGCACTCCGGAATAATAGAATAGCAAGCGGGGAATGATTATGAATTGCACCGGCATGAGAAAACATTGTCATGAGGAAAGGGTATGATCAACAAAACTTGACTTGGTTCCACCGGAGAAGAAAGGAATGGAGAAAGAAGAACGAGTAGAGCATCTTCATGAGAAACACCGGGTAAAAACATGAAGGAAAAAGAATGGAGAGACTTCCATCAATAAAATGGATACTTGAATAAGACATCGGATTCCTTGAAGAAAAACAAAGGGAGGGAGGGTGGGAAAAACAAAGACAATTTGGAATGGAAGAAACGAACACCATTGAGGAACTTAGAGTTGATCTTGCGGATGTTGAAATGATCGGATCCACTTGAAGAGAAACAAACCGTTGAAAAGGATTGACATGATAGTCTCGATTATCAGGAGGATTAGTATTCACATTGGAGTATGAGAACACCATTTGGGGAAGGTATGGAATCAACACTTGACATTGAAGCAACTCGAATACCACAACTCGAAACAAAAACAAAGGATTGGCTTGCAGAATAAGCCAGAGCAAACATATGATAGAGATTTCGTCCGAAGTTTTCGTGGTGGGACCTACACGGGCTCGATCGTACAGCACCATCATGTACAAGGCAGTGCACATGACATACGAAGCGTCCCCGAGTCAGCATAGCCAAGGACTCTTTAAGACACAACGAGACCACTGTAAAATCGACCGTGAATAGGCGAACCACTAGACGTCGAACCCCAATTTCATATCATACATCTGTCGGAAAAGATATCCTAAGAGCTACTTGAATTCCCACCTATGAAACTCCCGAAACTTTCCGGTTATGCAATCAGGTGTTGGGGATACTGGGGAAGCATAATATCTCACCCAAACTAGCAATACCTACATCCAGCTGTATCCATCCTTCAACACATAACCAAGAAACCTTCGGAAACCATCTACCTCAACCTTCGAAAAGCATCCGTTATACAAGTTATGGCGATACTCCCGAACTCCCGCCCCAGTACTGGGTGGCGTCGAGGTTATCTCACCAACGAACTGCATAAAGGAGATTTTTGATGTCGCGCACATATCTCAAGTATACCAGAATTGCAACGATAAAATTATGATGACAACACCTCAGAGCTCAACTCCCCGGGACACTTCCACTAAACCCCTGACAGGAGGCACCAAGACAGTATTCTCATCATAAGCCATCGGAACAAATCCAAGATATCGCGTGATCCTAAATTTTTTTTAGTGAAATTTGAGAAGAGAAGAGTCAAAACTCTACGTCAGGATGCCTTACCAGAGCGATGAAGAGACTGGGAAGTAAAAAGAATTCCTAAGCTCTCCGATATATAATTCCTAAAGGACTCAAAACATTTTTCTAGACACAACTCGGCTGCTAAAAACGATCAAGCAATGGGGGCTCCTAAGGTCGGGGAAGGCTCTGATTACCAACTTGTAACACCCTCGATGTGACTATATCTCCCACGTGTCGAGGCACGACTTAGAGGCATAATCGCATTGAAGGCATATGTCGCAAGTGAGGTAATCTTCACACAACCCATGTAATATAATAAGGAAAAGGATACATAGTTGGCTTACAATCGCCACTTCACACAATTACATGAATAAAGCATTACATCAACCAAATACACTCATGGTCCGACTACGAAACCAAAATAAAAGAAGAACCCCAAATGCGACAAAGGTCCCGATCGACCCCAACTGGGCTCCACTACTGATCAACTAGAACGCAACAACATAAAGGGCAAGATCTTCATCGAGCTCCTCCTGAGCTTGGTTGCGTCATCTGCTCGGACTCATCGACACCTGCAAACTGGTTTTGGAAGTATCTGTGAGCCACGGGGACTCAGCAATCTCGCACCCTTGCGATCAAGACTATTTAAGCTTATGGGTAAGGTAAAAGTATGAGGTGGAGCTGCAGCAAGCGACTAGCGTATATGGTGGCTAACATACGCAAATGAGAGCGAGAAGAGAAGGCAAAGCACGGTCGATAAAAGTATGATCAAGAAGTGATCCTGGACTACCTACATCAAGCATAACTCCAACAACCGTGTTCACTTCCCGGACTCCACCGGAAAGAGACCATCACGGTTACACACGCAGTTGATTCATTTTAATTAAGGTCAACTTCAGGTTTTCTACAACCGGACGTTAACAAATTCCCATCTGCCCATAACCGCGGGCACGACTTTCGAAAGTTCAAATCCCTGCAGGGGTGTCCCAACTTAGCCCATAACAAGCTCTCACGGTCAACGAAGGAATAGACCTCCACCCGAGACATTCCGATCAGACTCGGTATCCCAGTACAACAAGACATTTCGACAGGGTAAAACTAAACCAGCAACACCGCCCGAATGTGCCGACAAATCCCGATAGGAGCTGCACATATCTCTTTCTCAGGGCACACCGGATCGTCCAAACTTCCGGTAGGCCAGCCCAGAGTTGCCCCTGGTGGCCACCGGCGGCTGACAAGTTGGACCAACACTCAGAGGAGCACTGGCCCGGGGGTTAAAATAAAGATGACCCTTGAGTCTGCAGAACCCAAGGGAAAGAAAAGGCTAGGTGGCAAATGGTAAAACCAATGTTGGGCATTGCTGGAGAAGCTTTACTTAAGGCAAACTGTCAAGGGGTTCCCATTATAGCCCAACCGCGTAAGGGACGCAAAATCCGGGAACATATCACCGATATGACGGAAACTAGGGCGGCAAGAGTGGAACAAAACACCAGGCATAAGGCCGAGCCTTCCACCCTTTACCAAGTATATAGATGCATTAATTAAATAAGATATATAGTGATATCCCAACAAGTAAACATGTTCCAACAAGGAACAACATCTCCATGTTCCAACAAGGAACAAACTTCAATCTTCACCTGCAACTAACAACGCTATAAGAGGGGCTGAGCAAAGCGGTAACATAGCCAATCAACGGTTTGCTAGGACATGGTGGGTTAGGGGCTGAACATGGCAATTTGGGAGGCTGACAAGCAAGTGGTAGGCATCGTAGCAATGGCATAGCAAAGAGCGAGCAAACTAGCATAGCAAAGATAGTAGTGATTTCAAGGGTATGATCATCTTGCCTGAAATCCCGCAAGGAAGAAGAACGAGTCCATGAAGAAGACAAACGGAACGTAGATGAACGGGTCCTCACAACACGACGTTATTGGAACCAACCCGAAGAAGCAACACCGGAAAGAAGCAAACGACATAGTAAACAACCACCACATAGACATGGCATGATGCGCAAACAAGAATGATGCATGTCCGGTTTAAAGAGGCATGGCATGGCAAAGTGCAACAAACAACACTACAAATTAAGTGGAGCTCAATATGCATCGGGATGCATATTGACAAAACACCACATCAATTATTTAGTTCACTCTCGTTTATGTACCCAACAATATTAAATGTTGATTAACATGGCAAGAGGTGAAGCAAATGAAAACTACCTATCTAGTCAAGTTTAAATGAGGCCGGGAACATCAAACAACAAATCCGGAACTCCTCATGTGCAAATTTTGGTTATGGTACTGTTCTGGCCTAAACATTATTTTAGAGTTGTTTAACATGCAAAGTAAGGTCACCATGATAAACTAGGCAAAATTCTACCCCATATACATATAAAGATTATTAAAATCGGAGTTACGGTTATTTAGTTATGAATAAAATCATTTCAACATGGCATAGGGGAAAATTAATGCAAACAACATTTTAAGCATTTTAACATGGCAAGAAATTGGCATATTATTAAGCTACACATAATACTGAGCAAGTTTCATATATAAAGTATTTTAATCCGATGCACGGTTAAATAGTTATTAAATGCATGATGTCTAGGGGGGTTTTTTGCAAAACTGGGTTCTTTGGAAATTAGCTAAAACGTTTTGCGGAAAAAAAAACATCTCGGGCCGGATCTGGTGGCCCAACAACAGGAAAAAAAGGATGGGGCGCCAGGGTGTGGCCTCACCCAGTGGGCCTTGGCCCGGTTCGGTGGGATGAGGGGCCCAGGTAGGAGCTGGGCCAAGCAAGAGGCCCGGCTGGGCTGGATCGGGCGAAGAGGAGGCGGCCCGCGCGAGGGGGATCTCGTCCCCGACCTCCCGCCGAGGCCGAGGCGACCCATGGTGGCGGCGGCAGAGGCCGGTGATGGCCTGAGGCGGGGGGCGAGGCGGATCCGGCAGGTGAAGGCGGCGGGGCGAGGAGATCCGGTCCAAATCAGGGCCAAGGCGCGAGCTTGACGGGCGGCTTGGTCCATGGCGGCGGCGGTGGTCCTGCAGGGAGGCCTCGGGCGCCATGGTGTCGGAAGGAGGCGGCTCGTCATGGCTCGTCGGATCGTGTCGGAGACGGGGCGAAACCAAGGTCGAGGAGGCGCAGAACCACTCGATCCGGTGGCGAGGCGAGCTTCGTCGGGCGTCCATGGCAGGGCCTTGGTTCCCCTGGTACATAGACAAGGAGAGAGTTCAGAGAGAGGGGGAGCAGAGAAGGAAAGAGAGAGAGGCGAGGGCGCGAGGTCGGCCTGGGGCTGCTGCTGCGGCCGGCTCGAGGAGAGCTGCCGATCTCAGGCGCGTGAGGAGGGAGGAGCTCGAGCGCGAGGAAGAGCTCGGTGATGGCGTGCTCCTCTCCTGTGGATTGAGCGAACCAGGGGCACGGGGGCGAGGGGCACGGCCTCGATCCCATCCGGATCGAGCAGAAGGGCTGCGGTTGGAGGCCGAGAGAATTTTTGATCGAGGGCGCAGGCAGCTGGATCGATGAGGAGCAGTGGAGAGAGCTGGTTGGATCGGTGGGACAAAGGGATTGGGGAATGGATCCCAAGAGATTTTGAGTGGGTGGCGGCGGCTGAGGGGACAATCCTCCTAGAATTTAGGGTTAGGTTGATTTATATAGTAGGGAACTAGGTTTAGGGGCTACCTCGTCCCTCAGATCGTAATCGAACGGACACGAATAAATAGGCTAGGAAGGCTCGATAACAAAACGGAGACGTTTTGTAGACGTTTGGGGATGATCCGGATCCAACGGTGACGACTGTCCGGGTCGGATCCGGGACAACATTTCGGACGCGTGCGAGGAGGGTCGCGGGCTGACAAGAGATGTTAGGTAGGGCCTGGCAGTGAGTAGTGGGCTGTGTAGACGGTCTCGAGCTGAGAGAAGAGAAGAGAGGGAGGCCCGGCGACTATTTCCGGAGACCGAAAACGTCCGACGTTAGACCGGCTATAATGCCGCAATATTTATCCGTTGGGGCGTCAAATGAACTCCGATTGCGATGAAACTTGACAGGCGGTCTGTCTACACTATAATAAGACCACACATCAAATCTCATCTCATTCCGAGAACATTTTCCGGTCACTTAAAAAATAATATTTCGGACGTGCCGCGGGCGCGTGCAAGTGTGTCTGGGCTCAGAACGGACAACGGAAGGAACGAGGAGACCGGGACGGATGCAAGTTTTAAAAACATGATGATGCAATGCACATGATGACATGACAAGATGCAACACGCAAGCAAATGACACGACAACGACAACGAATAACTGGAAGACACCTGGCACATCGGTCTCGGGGCGTTATATCAAATCTGATTGGTGTCAGGATACCTCAGACTCAGGATGCCTCAGAAGAAAAGGTGCAACACAAATTTGATGAGATGTCATTATAAAACTCTCGGGAAATCAACTATGGAAGCGAGTTCCGAAACAAGAGTTCATCATTAAACCAAGGAGAGTATGAGGAAGTGGCCGATGAACTCATTGACAATTCATCGAGATTTCCAAAAAGGTGGATTTCCACAATCATGTGAACAAGGAGATAACATTTGTCCGATCAAATGGTATAATGATGTATGCTCGAGGAAAACATACACAATTTAACGATGATAGAAGGGTGCACCTTGAAATCTAGACTAGGTAGCACAATGAATGTTTGAATGATGATTCAATAAGCAATAGACTTAGAATGAAACCATCGACCGTTAACTTCAAAGCAATAGGGTGGCTAGAAGGGCAGAATCCAAACAGTATCGTTCACTTGTTGGTGTCCCGGTTAGAATCGACAGAGAGACCGAGAAAGAATGGTGATGGTGAGAAGTATCACATAGAAAGAATTAATAGCTGGAGCAATTCTCTCAACACCCTTGACATAAAAGATGGTAATACTCCAAGATAAAATCCTAATATAAGTTGGATAGAAAGGAACTCTAGGTGCAACACAAAGCATGAACAAGTTTTGTGTCAAAGTGAATGCAAGAATGTTGTCGATGTTAATAAAAATCATCGAGCGGAGAAGGATGGCATTTCTCATCATGAATTCAATTGATATCCTGGAAGAGCTCAGAATGCTGATCATGATCACGACACAATTTTTCGAGAGATCTCATGAAGATGTAATCGATCGGTGATGACACCAAGTGGAAGGAATGATGAAGCGAAAGGTTAATGGAACCACGGGTACGACACCAACTCGGAAACAAGCTTGTTGTTCAAGGCGAAATGATATAACGAGTAAGATCGATGTAAGCTTAGCTCACTGTCGAAAAATTGTGCTCCGGGAAGAAGGACCAGGTAGCATAGTTAAAATTTAGCACAAAAATGATATAGCTGATCGGGCCAGGAATGACTTGAAGGATTAATAAACTCATAAGCAATGAAAAATATTTAAGAGTTATTGAATCAGAGTGTAGAGTTGATTTACTTATCGGTGTTCTCGAGTGACTAATAACTCAGAACCCGTGGGAACTCTGAAATCAGTGAGAAGCAATAGTAGATGAAGACTCATAAGCAGTTATGTAGTTCTGTGATATTCTCTAGATATCAAAGGTGAAACTCGGAGGTAGATCGGATGTCACATCCCTAGTTCTGGTATGACCTAGGCTAGCTAGTCATGTGTGCATCATGTTTAAATTCCATTTAAATTTGAAATGGGGAATTGTGAAACCCTCAGAAATCATTTCTGGAAATGACCCAGGTAAAAATTGGTCCAAAAGGGTCCAAGAAAATGTTCATGTCTCTCTCTGAAAATATTGGGCAGAGGTAAAATTCTAACCAATATTTTTAGGAGCTCATAAATATTTATTTTGGCCAATTGGAATTAATCCATAAATTATTTGTGTTGGATAAATATTTATATATATATAAAATATTGTCCAATAATTCTGAATTTTGGTGAGGGATTTTGGATTAATCCCTTAGGCCCTTGCAAAAATTGTCAGAATTAAATAAAATGATTTGGTATTTTTATCAAATCAAAACAAATGTCAGAAAATAGAAAAGAAAACAAAAATGGAAAAAAAACCTACCCGGACTTACCTGGGCCACTTGCTGGCCTGGCACTATGCAGCCAACCGGCCCAGCTGTGCGGCCCAGCTGGCCCAGCTCGCCTCCTCCTCTGTCTTCTTCCTCACGCCTACTGGCAGAGGCGTGTGGCCGCCGTGCGTGCGCGCACGCGCTCGCCAGCTCCTGCTTGCCGCTGCTGCTGGAGACGGCCACGAGCGCCATGACACCCCCCCTGACCGCCCCTCTCTCTTTGGACCCCCTCCTTCTCCTCTCCCCTCTCCTCTCCCTCGCTTTATCTCTCGCGTCCGAACGCGCCCGCCGCCACCGACGAGCACCACCGTGGCAACCGGCCACCTCCCGCCCTGCCGCTGCGCCCAGGAGCTCCGCCACATCACCGACTACCTCTCCGTCAAGTCACGCGCCTCGGGAGGCCCTGGAGAGTCGCCATCGCCGCCGTCTTCATCTCCAATCGCCGGAGATCGTCTTCGCCGCCCCGCCGACTCCAGCCCCTCCCCGAGCTCGCTGACCGCCTCGTCCGAACCGCCGTGAGCTTCTACGCCGTTCCCCTCTCCCCGTTTCTCCATTCTCGCATCGTAGCTTCGTTCCCCGCCATGGCCGAAGCTTCTTGCTGCCGTTCATGTCACTGTCTGGTCACCGCAGCCCGCAACCGAGCGTGTCACAGTGCTCTTGGTGCCACGAGGGTGCCGTAGAGCCGTCGGGTGACCCCCCCACCCCCCGCGCGCTCTGTAGCCTTGTGCCCGCTCGAGCCGAGCTCCGGCCGCCACTGCAAGCCTCGCTCCGGCGAGCTCCGCAGCCTCCCGTCTGCTCCCCTGGATGCGGACGAGCCCGGGCTACGCCCCGGTGCCCTTATCCGCCGCCCCCGTGGCCTGTAATGCGGACGCCACCGCGTCCTGAGCTCGCCGCCGACGACCTCGCCGGCCTGACAGGCGGGCCCTGTCAGCCAGGTGATTAGCTTAGTAAAACCCCCTTGTTTAGGGTAACTCTGACACTGACAGTGGGCCCCTGCGCCCTAATGTTTTAATTAGATTAGTAAAACCCCCTTGTTTAACACTGTGTCACTGACGTGTGGACCCCACACGTCATGTTTGACCTGGTCAGCACCGTTGACTTGCTGACGCAGGCATGACGTCATGCTGACACCGTTATCTATTTTCTGGATTTAAATTAAATCAGGAAATTCCAGAAAATGATATAAACTTCAAAAAATCATAGAAATTCAACCGTAGCTCGGATTGAAATAATTTATATATGAAACATTATCAAAAAAAATGCAATCTATCCATCTGTTCTAGTTTCATGCATGACAAACCAACTTATACCTACTGTATAAATGAAAACATGTAAATGGCATATATAAGAGCTTAATTTGGAGTTGCATTTGAACCCTTGATTCAAATGGACTTCATTCAATTTAAAAGCTAGTTGCATTAGCTCAATCAGCATCACATATTCATGCCATGATCATGCATCATATTGTTGCATATGCATGTGTTTTGATTGTCAACACCGTTCCTTCTCGATAGGTCCTGCTCCGGAGACCGTTCCAGAGTACCTGTCTGAGGAGCAGTGCCCCCCTGTTGATCTACCAGGCAAGCAAACCCCCTTGTTCATTCCAATACAATCCTACTCTCTCGCTCCTGCTCTCATTATTGCATTAGGACAACAACGATTCAACTGCTACTTTATGCTGCGGTAGTTGAACCCATTCCTCTGCATGACCTGTCATTGCCACAGTAAATAGTTAAAACCCACTAGCATGTGTAGGAGTTGATTGAGCCATGTTGTGTTCTTGCCATGCCATGCCTGCTATTGCTTAGAGTTGTGTCAGGTCTAATTCATTGGGAATGAATTGGAGTGGTACGATATGTTCTGGCTGAGAGTTAAGCGTGTGAACACGATTTGGTAAAGGTAGCGGTGAGAGGCCATGTAGGAGTACATGGTGGGTTGTCTCACCGGAACCGTCCTTAAGCACTGAGTTCTGTGTATGTTGTCCAATGACTAGCTACTACCACACATTGGGCTCCGGGCACTCCAAGCTCTCTCGACTTATTAACCAACTTGATCTCTGTCCAGGAGTTGCGATTAGTTTCTGGTGTTTGTAGGTAGTGTTAGTAGTCTACCAGGTGGCACCCGGCCAGGTGGGCTTGGGACAGACTAGGCACAAGTGGCACGGTGTACCAAGCATAGATCCATCCGGCGAGGTGGGCTTGGGAACCCTGCACACATCATTTGGGGCCGTGAGCGACACCCCGGCCGGATCTCCTTGCGGATGGAACCCGAATAGGCGATAAACCTGGACTAGAGTCTTGTGTGGTTAGTCAGGTCATGGCCGACACCCTCGCCAGGCTTCTGCTTGAAGGTTGCCGAGATACATGATGTGTACATGGTGGCAAGTGGTGAGAGCGTGTGTCAAGAAGTACACCCCTGCAGGGTTATCATGATCTATTCGAATAGCCGTGTCCTCGGTTATGGACTTCTTCGATGCTTACGTGGTACATAGACAACTTAAAGTGGATACTCTAAAATGCTCAAGACAAGTGTGAGTGCTATGGATGGCCTTCTCATAAGGAGACGAGGATAAATCCATAGTAGTGTATTGATGTGGTGACTAGTGGACTCGTGTGCGCTGCCTCACCTCAAAGAAGTTTCTCGTTGCCGTAGAACAGGATAGCCACTGAGTCAAAGCTGGCTTGCTGCAACTAAACCCCACATTATCTTCTTGATACAAATGCATGTATGATAGGATCTGATGTAAGTCTTGCTGAGTACCTTTGTACTCACGTTTGCTTTATTTATGTTTTGCAGATGAGACATCTGTCTCACTAGTAGTACCACTTGGACTTCGACGAGTAGCTTGTACCTCAGCTACGATCTTGATCGGACGTTGTAGATAGTCAGGCTCACAGCCTTTTCTTTTGTAGTTGTCTGTACTCAGACATGAAATGCTTCCGCTTGTTGCTTGTATGCTCTGAATGATGGGTCATGTGACCCCTGTTTGTATTTATGCTATGTGGCTGTTCTGAGCCTTTATCTATATGAGTTTGCGTTATGTTGTGATGCCATGTTGTACAGCACATACTTGCGTGTTATGCGTACGTGTAACGTGTACTGCTATGTGTGGGATCCGACAATCTGGTTGTTTATCCTTGGCAGCCTCTCCTATGGGGAAATGTAGTCTAGTGCTTCCTTGAGCCATAGTAGTCCGCTACAGCCTGGTTCACCAGAGTCCTGCTAGCCCAGCACTACTGCTCAGGACACTTGACTGGCCGGCATGTGTTTCACTTCGTTCCTGTGTCTGTCCCTTCGGGGAAATGTCACGCGGTGACATCCGGAGTCCTGTAAGCCCAGTGCTACAGCCCGGATTCACACGTTGATGACTGACATGCTCGATGTGATTCATGTATGCCTGTCCTCATGAGTTAGTGCCGCTTTGGATTCATGACTAGCCATATTGGCCCGGGTTCTTTGTCATATGGATGCTAGCGACACTATCATATACGTGAGCCAAAAGGCGCAGACGGTCTCGGGCCAGGTAAGGTGGGACCCGTGGGAATACCGTGCGTGAGGCCGCAAAGTGATATGATGTGTTACATGCTAGATCGGTGTGACTTAGGATCGGGGTCCCGACGGCTTTGGTATTAGAGCCTGACTGCCTATAGGATTTCCAAGCCAACCTGGTCGAAGTTGAGTCTAAAAATTCTTTAGTTATGTAAGGGAATTGATTGTGGGAAGGAACGTAAGGCTCTTTTTACTCCTTATACCTCATGGCTTTCTGATCTGAGTTGTCCTACCTTTCCTACGGGGTTAAGGAACTAGGCTTTCTCTTCCGTCTATCAGGATCACGTGTTACTACTCCGTAGTTCCATAGGATTGGTCGATCAGAGTCATATCCCAGTTTTCGAGTACTTCCGGTGTAGTCTGTTTGGCAATATCTCAGAATCTTGAGTGATGATGTTGAGTATGGTGCTACTTCATCTTTTGCAGAATGTCTCATTTTGAGCATTTTACTGCCGTTATGCTGCCGAAATTGTCCTAGGAGTTCAAGAGATAGTATTTTTTCTCGTACTATAATCTACATCCTTATGATGATGCTGAATCCATCCTTGTTCCCCGGGTTGGTTCTTCAGGATGTTGCTGGTTAACCGAAGTTCTGTTGCTTGTATCCGGAACCACGGAGATGGTAGGGATGAGGATCCTCCCGATCAGTCTTCGTTGGCAGAGTTCATGCTAGAGATGGAGAGGAACAAGCGTGAGTCTAACCGCTTGCTAGCACGTATTGAGGAGAATACCTACCAGCAGCACAAAGAGTTTGTGTCCATTCATGACTTCATTGGCCTGAAACCACCTACCTTCCATCATTCCATTGAACCATTTGATGCAGATGACTGGCTCCGTAGTATCACACACAAGCTGCGTTCTGCGAACGTAGCTGAAGGTGACAAGGTCACCTATGCTGCTTATCACCTGGAAGGTCCTGCTAGTATTTGGTGGCATAACTATGAGGCTATGCTTCCAGCTGGCCAGATACCCACCTGGAGAGATTTCATTGAGGCTTTTCGCGAGCATCACATCCCTCAGGCTCTCATTGACCGCAAGAGAGAAGAGTTTTGTAGTTTCACCCAGAGTAAGATGGCTGTTGATGCTTACAGTAGAGAGTTTGAGAACCTTGCCCGCTATGCTACAGAAGAAGTGTCCACGGACGCCAAGAAGCAGGCTAGGTTCCGGAAGGGTCTCAACCCCAAGTTGCGTCGTGATCTCCACTTGCACCATTGCAATACATTCCAGGCTCTTGTGAACAAGGCCATTAATGCAGAGACAGCTCAGCTCACTTACGAGGAGTCTCGTAAGCACACCCGTGATTTGGTTTCTTCCTCCAGTTCTACTTCGCAGAAGCGCCGGATTTGGGTTCCGAACTCCGCTCTTCCACCCGGTTACTCACCGAGGCCCTCTTATGTGGCGCCTCACGCAGTTCAACTGTATGCTACACCCATGACTATTGGTAGACCACTTGTCAATGCGGGTCCTTGTCCTACCTCCAAGATCTGTTACAAGTGCAGAGAGCCAGTCCACATTGCCCGTATTTGCACTCAGACCCGTGTTGATCCATCCCAGCCCGAGAAGTCTGTTGGCCATGGTAGTAAGCCATCACGCAAGATGATCAGTGTCAAGTTAGCTCCCACTAAACATGGACGTGTGCATCACGTCTCAGCTAAAGACGCTCATGATGATCCAGATGTCGTTCTTGGTACACTCCTTGTCAACTGTCACCCAGCTTCACTTCTATTCGATACTGGGGCATCTCACTCCTTCATTTCCGAAAGTTATGCCCGTTTGCACGACATGTCATTTTGTGATATGCCCTCCCCACTACTCATTCAAACTCCTGGATCCAAGTGGCAAACATCTAGGATAAGTTATGGCAATGAAATACATGTTGACAGACTTGTATTCCTAGCTTCCTTGATATCTCTTAAGCCTGCAGATATTAACATCATCTTGGGTATGGACTGGATGAAAGCTCATTATGCCAAGATTGATTGTTACACCAGGTCTGTTCAGCTCACACACCCCTCTAGCAAGATAGTCACTGTCTCCACCAAAATTGCAGAGCGTCAGCTATATTCTCTAAATGCCAGCCCTCTTCCGGACCTTGAAGATATCCCGGTAGTCCGCGACTTTCCGGATGTCTTTCCAGAGGAACTGCTAGGTATTCCACCTGACAGAGATGTAGAATTTGTCATAGATCTTATCCCAGGAACTGCCCCAATTTCTAGGAGAGCTTACAAGATGGCACCCTTAGAGCTAGCCGAGCTTAAGAAACAACTTGATGAGTCCTTGCAAAAGGGTTTCATCCGTCCTAGTTCTTCTCCCTGGGCTTGCCCCGTTCTCTTCGTCAAGAAGAAGGATGGTACGGACCGAATGGTTGTAGATTATCGTCCCGTTAATTTGGTCACGATAAAGAACAAGTATCCACTCCCCAGGATCAACGATCTGTATGATCAGCTCGCTGGATCCTCAGTCTTCTCCAAGATGGATTTGAGGCTAGGCTACCACCAAATCAAGATCAAAAACGGGGACATTCCTAAAACGGCTTTCGTCACTCGTTATGGCCAGTACGAGTACACCGTCATGTCCTTCGGTCTAACCAATGCTCCAGCTACATTCTCCCGTTTGATGAACTCGGTCTTCATGGAGTACCTAGATAAGTTCGTCGTGGTTTACCTCGATGATATCCTTATTTACTCGAAGAACGAGGAAGAGCATGCCGAACATCTTAGACTTGTGTTAGAAAAACTCAGGAACACCACCTTTACGCCAAGTTCTCCAAGTGCGAATTTTTGTTGCCAGAAGTGACCTATCTCGGCCACGTAATCTCTGGTAAGGGCATTGCTGTCAATCCCGAAAGAGTTCAAGCCGTTCTTGATTGGACTCCACCTAAAACGGTTAAGAAAGTTAGGAGTTTCCTTGGCCTAGCCAGTTATTGTCGCCGCTTCGTTGAGAACTTCTCCAAAGTGGCCAAACCTCTCACGGAACTTCTCAAGAAAGATAAAAAGTTTGAGTGGTCCCCACAGTGTGAGCACAGTTTTCAGGAACTGAAAAGACGCCTGACTTCTGCTCCCGTACTTGTGCCACCGGATTTCACTAAAGACTTTGTTATCTACTGTGATGCCTCACGACAGGGACTAGGTTGCATTCTTATGCAAGATTGCCATGTGATTGCCTATGCATCTCGACAGTTGCATCCACATGAGGAGAATTATCCTACACATGATCTAGAGCTTGCAGCCGTAGTCTATGCACTTAAGACCTGGCGACATTACCTTCTCAGTAAACGTTGCGAGATATACACCGACCACCAGAGTCTCAAGTATATCTTCACCCAACCAGATTTGAACCTTAGGCAAAGATGTTGGTTGGAGTTGATCTCAGATTACGACTTAGGAATTACCTATACCCCAGGCAAGGGAAATGTCATGGCTGATGCGCTAAGTCGTAAGTCTTATTGCAACAATCTCATGTTGCAGCAGGGCCAACCACTTCTCCATGAGGAATTATGTAAGCTTAACCTCCACCTTGCTCCTCACGGATTCCTTTCTACGTTGGTGGCGAAACCTACTCTTGTGGATCAAATCATCTCTGCTCAGCAGCAGGATACGGGAATTTCCCGGATCAAGAGAAACATTAACAAGGGAGTTGGTGGTAGTTTCTCTATAGATGATCATGGTGTTGTTTTCTTTGAGAGTCGCTTGGTGGTTCCCAAGAATCAACATCTTCGACAATTAATCCTTAAGGAGGCGCATGAATCTCCTCTCACGATTCATCCCGGTAGTACTAAGATGTATCAGGACCTACGCCAGAGGTTCTGGTGGACTAGGATGAAGAGAGAAATTGCTGAGTTCATTGCTAACTGTGACGTTTGTCGTCGCGTTAAGGTAGAACATCAGAGGCCTGCTGGCACTCTTCAGCCTTTAGCTATTCCTGAATGGAAATGGGATAAAGTTGGTATGGACTTCATCACCAGCTTTCCCAGGACCAAGAGAGGGAATAATGCTATCTTCGTAGTCATTGATCGTCTTTCCAAAGTGGCTCACTTCCTACCTGTTCGAGAGAGTATCACCGCTAGTCAGCTCGCTGACTTATATATTTCTCGAATAGTGTCACTTCATGGTGTTCCACTAGATATCAATTCAGACCGTGGTAGTCTTTTCACTTCTCACTTCTGGGAGAGTGTCCAAACTGCCATGGGCACCCATCTTTCTTTCAGTACCGCTTTCCACCCTCAATCAAGTGGTCAGGTGGAAAGGGTCAACCGGATTCTTGAAGACATGCTTAGAGCTTGTGTTATCTCATTCGGTATGGATTGGGAGAAGTGTCTTCCTTTCGCCGAGTTTGCTTATAACAATAGCTACCAATCCAGCCTCAAGAAAGCTCCTTTCGAGGTTCTGTATGGACAAAGATGTCGAACACCTTTGAACTGGTCAGAAACCGGTGAAAGAAAATTCTTTGGACCGGATATGATCCAAGAGGCAGAAGAGCAAGTTCGCATCATTCGTGAGAATTTGAAAACCGCCCAATCTCGTCAAAAGAGCCAGTATGACCGTCGTCATAAGGAAGTGGCTTATGAAATTGGCGACAAAGCTTACCTTCGGGTTACCCCTTTGAAGGGTACCCATCGATTCGGTATCAAGGGCAAGTTGGCTCCTCGTTACATTGGTCCTTTTCGCATTCTCACTAAACGAGGAGAGGTTGCCTACCAGTTGGAACTACCACCACATCTTTCTCGAGTTCATGATGTCTTCCACGTCTCTCAACTCAGGCGTTGCTTCTCGGATCCCATCCGCGAAGTGGACCACGAAACGCTTGATCTCCAAGATAACCTCACATATTGAGAGTACCCTGTTCACATCCTTGATCAAGCAGAGCGTGTTACCCGATGTCATAACATCAAGTTCCTCAAGGTTCAGTGGTCTCATCACTCCGAGAGAGAAGCTACCTGGGAGCGTGAAGATCGTCTTCGACTGGAGTACCCCGCTTTCTTTCTGCCGACTCCTGAATCTCGGGACGAGATTTCTTCGAGTGGGGGTGAGTTATCACATCCCTAGTTCTGGTATGACCTAGGCTAGCTAGTCATGTGTGCATCATGTTTAAATTCCATTTAAATTTGAAATGGGGAATTGTGAAACCCTCAGAAATCATTTCTGGAACTGACCCAAATAAAAATTGCTCCAAAAGGGTCCAAGAAAATGTTCATGTCTCTCTCTGAAAATATTGGGCAGAGGTAAAATTCTAACCAATATTTTTAGGAGCTCATAAATATTTATTTTGGCCAATTGGAATTAATCCATAAATTATATGCGTTGGATAAATATTTATATATATATATATAATATTGTCCAATAATTCTGAATTTTGGTGAGGGATTTTGGATTAATCCCTTAGGCCCCTGCAAAAATTGTCAGAATTAAAAAAAATGATTTGGTATTTTTATCAAATCAAAACAAATGTCAGAAAATAGAAAAGAAAAGAAAAATGAAAAAAAAACCTACCCGGACTTACCTGGGCCACTTGCTGGCCTGGCACTATGCAGCCAACCGGCCCAGCTGTGCGGCCCAGCTGGCCCAGCTCGTCTCCTCCTCTGTCTTCTTCCTCACGCCTACTGGCAGAGGCGTGTGGCCGTCGTGCGTGCGCGCACGCGCTCGCCAGCTCCTGCTTGCCGCTGCTGCTGGAGAGGGCCACGAGCGCCACGACACCCCCCCTAACTGCCCCTCTCTCTCTGGACCCCCTCCTTCTCCTCTCCCCTCTCCTCTCCCTCGCTTTCTCTCTCGCGTCCGAACGCGCCCGCCGCCACCGACGAGCACCACCGCGGCCACCGGCCACCTCCCGCCCTGCCGCTGCGCCCAGGAGCTCCGCCACATTGCCGACTACCTCCCCGTCAAGTCACGCGCCTCGGGAGGCCCTGGAGAGTCGCCATCGCCGCCGTCTTCATCTCCGATCGCCGGAGATCGTCTTCGCCGCCCCGCCGACTCCAGCCCCTCCCCGAACTCGCTGACCGCCTCGTCCGAACCGCCGTGAGCTTCTACGCCGTTCCCCTCTCCCCGTTTCTCCGTTCTCGCACCGTAGCTTCGTTCCCCGCCATGGCCGAAGCTTCTTGCCGCCGTTCATGTCGCCGTCGTCGCCCTGGTCACCGCAGCCCGCAACCGAGCGTGTCATAGTGCTCCTGGTGCCACGAGGGTGTCGTAGAGCCCTCGGGTACCCCCCCCCCCCCCCCCCGCGCGCGCGCTCTGTAGCCTTGTGCCCGCTCGAGCCGAGCTCCGGCCGCCGCTGCGAGCCTCGCTCTGGCGAGCTCCGCCGCCCCCGCAGCTTCTCGTCTGCTCCCCTGGATGCGGACGAGCCCGGGCTACGCCCCGGTGCCCGTATCCGCCGCCCCCGTGGCCTGTAACACGGACGCCATCGTGTCCTGAGGTCGCCGCCGACGACCTCGCCGGCCTGACATGCGGGCCCTGTTGGCCAGGTGATTAGCTTAGCGCTAATCACCATTTAAGCTAACTCTGACACTGACAGTGGGCCCCTGCGCCCTAATGTTTTAATTAGATTAGTAAAACCCCCTTGTTTAACACTGTGTCACTGACGTGTGGACCCCACACATCATGTTTGACCTGGTCAGCACCGTTGACTTGCTGACGCAGGCATGACGTCATGCTGACGCAGTTATCTATTTTCTGGATTTAAATTAAATCAGGAAATTCCAGAAAATGATATAAACTTCAAAAAATCATAGAAATTCAACCGTAGCTCGGATTGAAATAATTTATATATGAAAAATTATCAAAAAAATGCAATCTATCCATCTGTTCTAGTTTCATGCATGACAAACCAACTTATACCTACTGTATAAATGAAAACATGTAAATGGCATATATAAGAGCTTAATTTGGAGTTGCATTTGAACCCTTGATTCAAATGTACTTCATTCAATTTAAAAGCTAGTTGCATTAGCTCAATCAGCATCACATATTCATGCCATGATCATGCATCATATTGTTGCATATGCCTGTGTTTTGATTGTCAACACCGTTCCTTCTCGATAGGTCCTGCTTCGGAGACCGTTCCAAAGTACCTGTTTGAGGAGCAGTGCCCCCCTGTTGATCTACCAGGCAAGCAAATCCCCTTGTTCATTCCAATACAATCCTACTCTCTCGCTCCTGCTCTCATTATTGCATTAGGACAACAACGATTCAACTGCTACTTTATGCTGCGGTAGTTGAACCCATTCCTCTACATGACCTGTCATTGCCATAGTAAATAGTTTAAACCAACTAGCATGTGTAGGAGTTGATTGAGCCATGTTGTGTTCTTGCCATGCCATGCCTGCTATTTCTTAGAGTTGTGTCAGGTCTAATTCATTGTTATGAATTGGAGTGGTACGATATGTTTTGGCTGAGAGTTAAGCGTGTGAACACGATTTGGTAAAGGTAGCGGTGAGAGGCCATGTAGGAGTACATGGTGGGTTGTCTCACCGGAACCGTCCTTAAGCATTGAGTTCTGTGTATGTTGTCCAATGACTAGCTACTACCACACATTGGGCTCTGGGCACTCCAAGCTCTCTCGACTTATTAACCAACTTGATCTCTGTCCAGGAGTTGCGATTAGTTTCTGGTGTTTGTAGGTAGTGTTAGTAGTCTACCAGGTGGCACCCAGCCAGGTGGGCTTGGGACAGACTAGGTACAAGTGGCACGGTGTACCAAGCGTAGATCCATCCGGCGAGGTGGGCTTGGGAACCCTACACACATCGTTTGGGGCCGTGAGCGACACCCCGGCCGGATCTCCTTGCGGATGGAACCCGAATAGGCGATAAACCTAGACTAGAGTCTTGTGTGGTTAGTCAGGTCGTGGCCGACACCCTCGCCAGGCTTCCGCTTGAAGGTTGCCGAGATACATGACGTGTACATGGTGGCAAGTGGTGAGAGCGTGTGTGAAGAAGTACACCCCTGCAGGGTTATCATGATCAATTCGAATAGCCGTGTCCTCGGTTATGGAGTTCTTGGATGCTTACGTGGTACATAGACAACTTAAAGTGGATACTCAAAAATGCTCAAGACAAGTGTGAGTGATATGGATGGCTTTCTCGTAAGGAGACGAGGATGAATCCATAGTAGTGTATTGATGTGGTGACTAGTGGACTCGTGTGCGCTGCCTCACCTCAAAGAAGTTTCTCGTTGCCGTAGAACAGGATAGCCACTGAGTCAAAGCTGGCTTGCTGCAACTAAACCCCACATTATCTTCTTGATACAAATGCATGTATGATAGGATCTGATATAAGTCTTGCTGAGTACCTTTGTACTCACGTTTGCTTTATTTATGTTTTGCAGATGAGACATCTGTCTCACTAGTAGTACCACTTGGACTTTGACAAGTAGCTTGTACCTCAGCTACGATCTTGATCGGACGTTGTAGATAGTCAGGCTCACAGCCTTTTCTTTTGTAGTTGTCTGTACTCAGACATGAAATGCTTTTGCTTGTTGCTTGTATGCTCTGAATGATGGGTCATGTGACCCCTGTTTGTATTTATGCTATGTGGCTCTTCTGAGCCTTTATCTATATGAGTTTGTGTTATGTTGTGATGCCATGTTGTACATCACATACTTGCATGTTATGCGTACGTGTAACGTGTACTGCTATGTGTGGGATCCGACAATCTGGTTGTTTATCCTTGGCAGCCTCTCCTATGGGGAAATGTAGTCTAGTGCTTCCTTGAGCCATAGTAGTCCGCTACAGCCCGGTTCACCGGAGTCCTGCTAGCCCAGCACTACTGCTCAGGACACTTGACTGGCCGGCATGTGTTTCACTTCGTTCCTGTATCTGTCCCTTCGGGGAAATGTCACGCGGTGACATCCGGAGTCCTGTTAGCCCAGTGCTACAGCCCGGATTCACACATTGATGACCGACATGCTCGATGTGATTCATGTATGCCTGTCCTCATGAGTTAGTGCCGCTTTGGATTCACGACTAGCCATGTCGGCCCGGGTTCTTTGTCATATGGATGCTAGTGACACTATCATATACGTGAGCCAAAAGGCGCAAACGGTCCCGGGCCAGGTAAGGTGGCACCCGTGGGAATACCGTGCGTGAGGCCGCAAAGTGATATGATGTGTTACATGCTAGATCGGTGTGACTTAGGATTGGGGTCCTGACATCGGAATAGATACTGATCTGTATCGTAGACTTGCGATAGTAGATACTTTAATCTTGTCAGAATAGATGAGGCATTGGAATGGTTTCCTTTCAAATATATTGAATAAGGTTAGCATGGTCGAAACCGTAAGTACAAGGGGTCCAATTTACGATACCGGAAGAATTATTCAAATGATTAAATATTCTTGCAAGAAGCTTTCATGATAAGTTCCAGACCATGTCCGTGGGCATGAACACAAAGGTTCAGGGTCGACTCCCACTTCTGCAATGCATAACCTTTCATTCACTTCTCGTTTTCGGAAAAGTTGTAGTGTTGAAATTTTATTTGGCGAAGCAACAACAAGAGTATGACTCGTGAAAACGCTCGGGTTCATACAGTTTGGGGAAGGCATTGGTTCAACCCATCGGGGCATCATAGGAGCATATATCATAAATTTCAAGAATAAATAACACAAGCTCGATAGTAGAGCATGCTTGAGAAAGCAGAGGATACAATTTACCAAAGGCATTATGTATCCAAGGAAAGGCTCACAAGCTTATTGAATATGAAGGACGTTGTCAGATAAAATCCGACAAAGGGTCTGGTGGTCCATAAGGGATCTGATGCAAGCATCAGTATTCAACCAGAGGAAGAAATAATGCAAGGAGATCATGTTATAGAAACAACTGACTAACTCAAAGCTCAATTGCAAAGGAATTATGAATTCCAAGACAAGGCATCAAAAGCAATGCTCTGATTTGGGATGGATAAGTTGAGTAGTCTTAGGGGTACAACAAATGGCAATTTGATTGGTCGAGATCCAGCTCATGTTTAAAATTTCGTCTGAGCCGGGAGGATGAATCAAGGGACTCAAAATGATAATGACAAGGGATACTATGAATATTGCTAGCCATATGGAACGCAACCATAATGCAAGCAGACAAGTATTTGTGGGCAGAGGATTACCGGAAGATCAGATAGTATTACAATGTGTCTTGTGAATCATATGAACAACAGGGGAAGAATGGATACTCAGTAAGTGCGAGGAATTATCCGTAGAGGGTATTCATGTGGCAAGAACTACAAGGCAGTAAGCTCAAAGGATTCTCGGAACAACGGAGAGCAGTTCGGGGCATCTTGTAATAACAAGATCAATGGGATTGAATGTAAGAATGGCAGGTGTATGCAGTTATCAATAAGGATATAAAAGTGGTAGGGAATTTGCATAGGCGGTGGTTACAAGTGTCTCGGGAGAACATCATAGAGTAACCTCGGAATCTTCGGGTGCAGCAGACGATCATCGGTAATAAGGTGTTCTCCGGGTGAAAGTGATCACGAGATCCTAATGTTAGATTTAACGAAATTCATTTAACCTGAATAGAAGAGAGATCAGAGTCCCAGAGTATAGACGAGGAATAAAAGATCCTAATACCACCCAATGGCGACGTGGGCGCATGGGCCGCACAACCATGTTAGTAAAATAGTTTTCATCGACTAGACTCAACTTCGGCCAAGGAGTGTGGAAGGGGGATTCCTACAGCCAGTCGGCTCTGATACCAACTTGTGACGCCCCTGATTTGATCATACACTAATCATACACGCAAATGTGTATGATCAAGATCAAGGACTCACGGGAACATATCACAACACAACTCTAGACGCAAATTAAAATAATACAAGCTTTATATTACAAGCTAGGGGCCTCGAGGGCTCAAATACATAAGCTCGAGAACACAAGAGTCAGCAGAAGCAACAATATCTGAGTACAGACATAAGTTAAACAAGTTGCCATAAGATGGCTAGCACAAACTGCGATATAGAACGAAAGAGGCACAGGCCTCCTACATGGGATCCTCCTAAACTACTCCTGGTCATCGTCGGCGGCTTGTACATACTAGTAGGAGTCATCGTCGACGGTGGCATCTGGCTCCCGGACTCCATCGTCTGGTTGCAACAAACGGGTATCGGAAGGGGAAAAAGGGGGAAGCAAAGCAACCGTGAGTACTCATCCAAAGTACTCACAAGCAAGGAGCTACACAACATATGTATGCATTGGTATGAAATGGAAAAGGGGTAGCATATGTGGACTGAACTGCAGAATGCTGGAATAAGAGGGGGATAGCTAGTCCTGTCGAAGACTACGCTTCTGGCAACCTCCATCTTGCAGCATGTACAAGAGAGTAGATGGTAAGTTCACCAAGTATCATCGCATAGCATAATCCTACTCGGCGATCCTCTCCTCGTTGCCCTGTGAGAGAGCGATCACCGGTTGTATCTGGCACTTGGAAGGGTGTATTTTATTAAGTATCCGGTTCTAGTTGTCATAAGGTCAAGGTACAACTCTGGGTCGTCCTTTTACCGAGGGACACAGCTATTCGAATAGATAAACTTCCCTGTAGGGGTGCACCACATTTCCCAACACGCTCGATCCGCTTTGGCCGGTCACACTTTTCTGGGTCATGTCCGGCCTCGGAAGATCAACACGTCGCAGCCCCACCTAGGCACAATAGAGAGGTCAGCACGCCGGTCTAAATCCTATGCGTGCAGGGGTTTGGGCCCATCCCCCATTTCACACCTGCACGTTGCGTACGCGGCCGGTGAGTAGACCTAACAACCTCCATTACAAAGGAAGTTGCGTTACGCGGTCCAACCCGGCGCGCGCCGCTCAATCGCTGACGTCATGAAGGCTTCGGCTGATACCACGACGTCGTGTGCCCATAATTGTCCCCGCGTAGTTGGTTAGTGCATATAGGCCAGTGGCCAGACTCAGATCAAATACCAAGATCTCGTTATGCGTGTTATTTGAAGCAACCGCAAACGACGACCAGGGACCAGTCCCACCTCTCTCCTAGGTGGTCACAACCTGCCCTGTCGCTCCACGACAAAGTATCAGCCGGGGGCCATCGGGAACCCAGGCCCACCACTACCTGGGTGGAACCACCTGCCCCTTCAGCCCCACATTGGACATGCGGGTACTCTACGAGCCGACCCAACTTTAGTCACCACCTGTATAGTATGTATGCATGTATGTATATACCCGTGATCAACACCCAACGTGATCACGGCCCGATAGTATAGCATGGCAGACGGACAAGAATGTAGGGTCACTGATGATAAACTAACATCCTATACTAAGCATTTAGGATTGCAGATAAGGTATCAACAACTGTAGCAACAATGATAGGCTATGCATCAAGATAGGATTAACGGAAAGCAGTAACATGCTACACTACTCTAATGCAAGCGGTAGAGAGAAGGATAGGCGATATCTGGTGATCAAGGGGGGGGCCTTGCCTGGTTGCTCTGGCAAGATGAAGGGGTCGTGAACACAGTAGTCGATCGGGGCACCAGCAGCGACGTCAGTCTCGTAGTCTACCGGAGAGAGGAGGGGGAAGAAACAATGAATACAATGCAAACAGATGCATAACGATGCATGACATGACAACGAGCGGTGCGAGGCATACCCTAACGCGGTAGGAGGTGATACAGGCGAAGGGGGGAAACCTCTGGGAAAGTATCTCCGGTGTTTCGTGTTTTTGGATAGATGAACCAGAGGGGGAAAGTTGTGTGTTCGCTATGCTAGGGATGTGTGGCAGACGAGCAGGCTCGTATTCGAATTCGTCTCGTCGTTCTGAGCAACTTTCATTTACAAAGTTTTTCCATCCGAGCTACGGTTTATTTTATATTAATGTTTATAAGATTTAATCATTTTTGAATTTATTTAATTATTTTAAATCAACATTATCCAGAATAGTGTTTGAGGACGTCATCATGACGTCAGCAGTCAACACGGTGTTGACTTAGTCAAACTGACGTGTGGGTCCCGCATGTCATACACTGGTAGTTAATTAACAATAGTTAATTAGGTTAATTAGTTAATTAGGCTAATCTAATCAGGATTAGTTAAGTTAATTAATTCTTTAATTAATTAATAATTTAATTATTTTTAATTATTATTTATTTATTTATATTTATTTAAATTAATTCTTTTTTTAACATTCAGGGGGCGTGGGCCCCAACTGTCAATGGGCTAAAGGCCATAGTGGGTTAACGGGGCGGGCATGAGCGCACCCGAATGGGCGCTCACACGCAAGAGGGTGCGTCAGAACGAGGCCGGAGGGGCGCGCGCGGCCAGCGATGGGGCAGCTGCAGCGGGGGCAAGGCGTGGCCCGGGTGAGCGGCGGGGCGCCGAACGCGAGCGCGGCAGGGGGGCGCCGGCTGCGGCAGCGGGCTGACAGGGCCGGCACGGGCAACCGCGGCAGCAGGCGAAGGGGCGTGCAGGGGCGGCAGCAAGCGGGGCTAGGGCGCGGTCAGTGGGCGTCGCCGGCAGGCACGCGGCAAGGGCACGGGAGCGAGCGTGGCCCAGCGTGCGTGGGGCTGCAGGCGCAGGCGTGCGGGAGCAATGGCAGGAGCAGCGCAGGTGAGCCTGCGCGCGAGCACGACGTGTGTGGGCGGAAGAGCTTGCGCGACCAGGGAGACGCGGAGTAGGAGGCTGTGGCCGGTTGCGTGCATGTGCATACGAGACAGGGGGGGAGAGGAGGCCGGGGCTCACGACGGTTCGTAGGGCAACGGCAGCGTGTGTCGAGGAGGTCCGGCAAGGCGGCATCGGCGATGGGGACGGGGAGCGCTGGCGACAGAGAGGACCGTGGCGATGGCGTCCGGCGATCGGTCCCAGGGGGGTCGAGCGGCGCGGTTGATCCCACGAGGGAGAGGCGCGGGAGGTCCGGGGATGGCAGAAGGCAACGGGGCAGCACCGGGCGGTGTGGTCGGGGCTGAGCCCCGATCCAGATCAGGGTGGGCGCGAGAGGGAGGAGAGAGTGGGGGAAATCGCGCGGGGGAGTGTTGCGTTAGGGTTCCCGTCGGTAGGGGTTATGGAGGGGAGTGGTGTTGGGGAACGTAGTAATTTCAAAATGGGACAATTGCATTTTTGCCCCTAGTTGGTTCCGACCCACGGGTTTTGCCCTTACTTTTCGAGCTTGCTCAGTTTTGCCCTTACTTTTTCCGTCGAGGTCCCTTGAATGCCCTTTGACCGTTTGACCAAAACTTTGAAAATTCATAACTAATTCATATGAACTCAGAAAAATGCAAATAAGATATCAAAATGTTTAGATAAACATTACCTTTATGCACATATCATTTGCATTCATGACAAAACCACCCTTTAAACTACCTGAGGTAATTAATGTTATTAACATTATTAAAAATAAAAAGGTATAAACAATATTTTTTCATGAATAAAAATTACAAGCAAATGTAGGTGATGTTTCATGAACATCCTGATATCGTATTTCCATTTTTCTGAGTTCATATCAATTTGTTATGAATTTTCCAAATAATTGTCAAAGTCGTTAGAACATTCATAACGAGATGATACGAACTCAGAAAAAAGCAAATAAGATATCTGGATGTTCAGAAAACATCACCTACATATGCATGTACTTTTTATTCATGAAAAAAATATTGTTTATACCTTTTTTATTTTTAATAATGTTAATAACATTAATTACCTCAGGTTGTTTAAAGGGCACTTTTGTCCTGAATGCAAATGATATGCACATAAAGGTAATGTTTATCTGAACATTTTGATATTTTATTTGCATTTTTTCGAGTTAATATGAATTAGTTATGAATTTTCAAAGTTTTGGTCAAACGCTCAAAGGGCATTCGAGGGACCTCGACGGAAAAAGTAAGGGCAAAACTGAGCAAGCTCGAAAAGTAAGGGCAAAACCCGTGGGTAGGAACCAACTAGGGGTAAAAATGCAATTGTCCCTTTCAAAATTTTCCTACGCACACGCAAGATCATGGTGATGCATAGCAACGAGAGGGGAGAGTGTTGTCTACGTACCCTCGTAGACCGTTCACGGAAGCGTTATATCAACGCGGTTGATGTAGTCGTACGTCTTCACGTCCGACCGATCCAAGTACCGAAAGCATGGCACCTCCGAGTTCTGCACACGTTTGGCTCGGTGACGTCCTCGCCTTCTCGATCCAGCAAGAGGGGCGAAGTAGTAGATGAGTTCCGGCAGCACGACGGCGTGGTGACGGTGTTGGTGAAGAACAATCTCCGCAGGGCTTCGCCTAAGCACTACGAAAACTATGACGGAGGATAAACTAGAGGAGACAGGGTTGCCGGCACACGGCTTGGTGTTTCTTGATCTGTCTTTGGTGCTAGCCCTGCCCCTCTATTTATATGTTGAGCCCTGGGGTCGAAACTTGGAGTAAAAGCCTCCAGAAAGTCGGTTTCACCCGAAAGGCAAGAGTCCTTCTCGGACTCCAGGGCCCGACGGCAGGGTTCCCGGCGTCTGGACCCAGACGCCAGGGACCCTGGCGTCTGGCCCCTGGACTCTGCAAAACTTCCTTTTGCTTTCCAAAAACCTTATGGGCTTTCCCCTTTGGCCCAAATAAAGTGTTCTCGTACCCAAACATTTCGGGAAACATCCGGAACCCCTTCCGGTGATTTCCGGAACCCTTCCGGTGACCAAACACTATTATCCCATATATCAAACTTTATCTCCGGACCATTCCGGAGTTCCTCGTCATGTCCGTGATCTCATCCCGGACTCCGAACAACATTCGGTCACCAACATACATAACTCACATAGTACTATATCGTCAATGAACGTTAAGCGTGCGGACCCTACGGGTTCGAGAACTATGTAGACATGAACAAGACACCTCTCTGGTCAATAACCAATAGCGGGACCTGGATGCCCATATTGGCTCCTACATATTCTATGAAGATCTTTATCGGTCAGACCGCATAACAACATACATTGTTCCCTTTGTCATCGGTATGTTACTTGCCCGAGATTCGAACGTCGGTATCTCAATACCTAGTTCAATCTCATTACCGGCAAGTCTCTTTACTCGTTCCGTAATACATCATCTCGCAACTAACTCATTAGTTGCAATGCTTGCAAGGCTTATGTGATGTGCATTACCGAGAGGGCCCAGAGATACCTCTCCGACAATCGGAGTGACAAATCCTAATCTCGAAATATGCCAACCCAACATTCACCTTTGGAGACACCTGTAGAGCTCCTTTATAATCACCCAGTTACGTTGTGACGTTTGGTAGCACACAAAGTGTTCCTCCGGTAAATGGGAGTTGCATAATCTCATAGTCATACGAACATGTATAAGTCATGAAGAAAGCAATAGCAACATACTAAACGATCGAGTGCTAAGCTAACGGAATGGGTCAAGTCAATCACATCATTCTCCTAATGATGTGATCCCGTTAATCAAATAACAACTCTTTGTCTATGGTTAGGAAACATAACCATCTTTGATTAACGAGCTAGTCAAGTAGAGGCATACTAGTGACACTCTGTTTGTCTATGTATTCACACATGTATTATGTTTCCGGTTAATACAATTCTAGCATGAATAATAAACATTTATCATGAAATAAGGAAATAAATAATAACTTTATTATTGCCTCTAGGGCATATTTCCTTCAGTCTACCACTTGCACTAGAGTCAATAACCTAGTTCACATCGCCATGTGATCTAACATCAATAGTTCACATCTTTATGTGGTTAACACCCATAGTTCACATCGATATGTGACCAACACCCAAAGGGTTTACTAGAGTCAGTAATCTAGTTCACATTGCAATGTGATTAACACCCAAAGAGTACTAAGGTGTGATCATGTTTTGCCTGTGAGGGAAGTTTAGTCAACGGGTCTGCCATATTCAGATCCGTAAGTATTTTGCAATTTTCTGTGTCTACAATGCTTTGCGCGGAGCTACTTTAGCTAATTGCTCCCACTTTCAATATGTATCCAGATGAAGACTAAGAGTCATCCGGATCAGTGCCAAAACTTGTATCGACGTAACCCTTTTACGACGAACCTTTTGTCACCTCCATAATCGAGAAACATATCCTTATTCCACTAAGGATAATTTTGACCGCTGTCCAGTGATCTACTCCTAGATCACTATTGTACTCCCTTACCAAAATTAGTGTAGGGTATACAATAGGTCTAGTACACAGCATGTCATACTTTATAGAACCTATGGCCAAGGCATAGGGAATGACTTTCATTCTCATTCTATTTTCAGCCGTGGTCGCGCTTTGAGTCTTACTCAATTTCACACCTTGTAACACAGGCAAGAATTCTTTCTTTGCTTGTTCCATTTTGAACTACTTCAAAATCTTGTCAAGGTATGTACTCATTGAAAAAAACTTATCAAGTGTCTTAATCTATCTCTATAGATCTTGATGCTCAATATGTAAGCAGCTTCACCGAGGTTTTCTTTGAAAAAATCCTTTCAAACACTCCTTTATGCTTTGCAGAATAATTCTACATTATTTCCGATCAACAATATGCCATACACATATACTTATCAGAAATGTTGTAGTTCTCCCACTCACTTTCTTGTAAATACAGGCTTCACCGCAAGTCTATATAAAACTATATGCTTTGATCAACTTATCAAAGCGTATATTCCAACTCCGAGATGCTTGCACCAGTCCATAGATGGATCGCTGGAGCTTGCATATTTTGTTAGCACCTTTAGGATTGACAAAACCTTCTAGTTGCATCATATACAACTCTTCTTTGAATCCATTAAGGAATGTAGTTTTGTTTATCCATTTGCCAGATTTCATAAAAATGCGGCAATTGCTAACATGATTTGGACAAACTTAAGCATCGCTACGAGTGAGAAAATTTCATCGTAGTCAACACCTTGAACTTTGTCAAAAACCTTTTTCGACAAGTCTAGCTTTGTAGATAGTAACACTACTATCAGCGTCCATCTTCCTCTTGAAGATCCATTTATATTCTATGGCTTGCCAATCATTGGGCTAATCCATCAAAGTCCATACTTTGTTCTCATACATGGATCATATCTCAGATTTCATGGCCTCAAACCATTTCGCGGAATCTGGGCTCATCATCGCTTCCTCATAGTTCGCAAGTTCGTCATGGTCCAGTAACATGACTTCCAGAACAGGATTACCGTACCACTCTGGTGCGGATCTCACTCTGGTTTACCTACGAGATTCGGTAGTAACTTGATCTGAAGTTACATGATCATCATCATTAGCTTCCTCACTAATTGGTGTAGTAGTCACAGGAACAGGTTTCTGTGATGAACTACTTTCCAATAAGGGAGCAGGTACAGTTACCTCATCAAGTTCTACTTTCCTCCCACTCACTTCTTTTGAGAGAAACTCCTTCTCTAGAAAGGATCCATTCAAAGCAACGAATATCTTGTCTTCGGATCTGTGATAGAAGGTGTACCCAACATTTTCTTTTGGGTATCCTATGAAGACGCACTTCTCCGATTTGGGTTTGAGCTTATCAGTTTGAAACTTTTTCACATAAGCATTGCAACCTCAAACTTTAAGAAACGACAGCTTAGGTTTCTTGCCAAACCATAGTTCATACGGTGTCATCTCAATGGATTTAGATGGTGCCCTATTTAACGTGAATGCAGCTGTCTCTAATGCATAAACCCAAAATGATAGTGGTAGATCGGTAAGAGATATCATAGATCGCACCACATCTAATAAAGGACGGTTATGACGTTCGGACACACCATTACATTGTGGTGTTCCAGGTGGCATGAGTAGTGAAACTATTTCACATTGTTTTTAACTAAAGGCCAAACTCGTAACTCAAATACTCTTCTCTACAATCAGATCGTAGAAACTTTATTTTCGTGTTACGATGATTTTCCACTTCACTCTGAAATTCTTTGAACTTTTCAAATGTTTCAGACTTATGTTTCATCAAGTAGATATACTCATATCTGCTCAAATCATCTGTGAAGATCAGAAAATAATGATACCTGTCGTGAGCCTCAATATTTATCGGACCACATAGATCAGTATGTATGATTTCTAACAATTTTTTTGCTCGCTCCATTGTTCTGGAGAACGGAGTCTTAGTCATCTTGCCCATGAGGCATGGTTCACAAGCATCAACTGATTCATAATCAAGTGATTCCAAAAGCCCATCAGCATGGAGTTTCTTCATGCGCTTTACACCAATATGACCTAAACGGCAGTGCCACAAATAAGTTGCACTATCATTATTAACTTTGCATCTTTTGGTTTCAATATTATGGTTATGTGTATCACTACAATCGAGATCCAACGAACTATTTTCATTGGGTGTGTAACCATATAAGGTTTTATTCATGTAAACAGAACAACAATTTATTCTCTTACTTAAATGAATAACCGTATTACAATAAACATGATCAAACCATATTCATGCTCAACGCAAACACCAAATAACATTTATTTAGGTTCAACACTAATCCCGAAAGTATAGGGAGTGTGCGATGATGATCA
This sequence comes from Triticum monococcum, assembly GCA_034509565.1. Lineage (NCBI taxonomy): Eukaryota > Viridiplantae > Streptophyta > Magnoliopsida > Poales > Poaceae > Triticum > Triticum monococcum. The sequence continues at coordinate 176,893,572 of CM067846.1, read as the reverse complement.
TATCGATCTTGGAACCACTTCCAACACACATCATCACGTCACCCTTAACTAGTCTCTGTTTATTCTGCAACTCCCGTTTCGAGTGACTAATCTTAGCAACTGAACTAGTATCAAATACTGAGGGGTTGCTATAAACACTAGTAAAGCACACATCAATAACATGTATATCAAATATACTTATGTTCACTTTGCCATCCTTCTTATCTGCCAATCACTTGGGGTAGTTCCGCTTCCAGTGACCAGTCCCTTTGCAGTAGAAGCACTTAGCCTCAGGCTTAGGACTAGACTTAGGCTTCTTCACTTGAGTAGCAACTTGCTTGTCGTTCTTATTGAAGTTCCCCTTCTCCCTTTTGCCCTTTTCTTGAAACTAGTGGTCTTGTCTACCATCAACACTTGATGTTTTTCTTGATTTCTACCTTCGTCGATTTTAGCATCACGAAGAGCTTGGGAATTGTTTCTGTTATCCCTTGCATATTATAGTTCATCATGAAGTTCTACTAACTTGGTGATGGTGACTAGAGAATTCTGTCAATCACTATTTTATCTGGAAGATTAACTCCCACTTGATTCAAGCGATTGTAGTACCCAGACAATCTGAGCACATGCTCACTAGTTGAGCAATTCTCCTCCATCTTTTAGCTATAGAACTTGTTGGAGACTTCATATCTCTCAACTCGGGTATTTGCATGAAATATTAACTTCAACTCCTGGAACATCTCATATGGTCCATGACGTTCAAAACGTCTTTGAAGTCTCGATTCTAAGCCGTTAAGCATGGTGCACTAAACTATCAAGTAGTCATCATATTGAGCTAGCCAAACGTTCATAACGTCTGTATCTGCTCCTGCAATAGGTCTGTCACCTAGCGGTGCATCAAGGACATAATTCTTCTATGCAGCAATGAGGATAAACCTCAGATCACGGATCCAATCCGCATCATTGCTACTAACATGTTTCAACACAATTTTCTCTAGGAACATATCAAAATAAACACAGGGAAGCAACAACGCGAGCTATTGATCTACAACATGATTTGCAAAATACTACCAGGACTAAGTTCATGATAAATTTAAGTTCAATTAATCATATTACTTAAGAACTCCCACTTAGATAGACATCCCTCTAATCCTCTAAGTGATCACGTGATCCAAATCGACTAAACCATGTCCGATCATCACGTGAGATGGAGTAGTTTCATTGGTGAACATCACTATGTTGATCATATCTACTATATGATTCACGCTCGACCTTTCGGTCTCCCTGTTCCGAGGGCATATCTGTATATGCTTGGCTCGTCAAGTATAACCTGAGTATTCCGCGTGTGCAACTGTTTTGCACCCGTTGTATTTGAACGTAGAGCCTATCACACCCGATCATCACGTGGTGTCTTAGCACGAAGAACTTTCGCAACGGTGCATACTCAGGGAGAACACTTCTTGATAATTAGTGAGAGATCATCTTAAAATGCTACCGTCAATCAAAGCAACATAAGATGCATAAAAGATAAACATCACATGCAATCAATATAAGTGATATGATATGGCCATCATCATCTTGTGCTTGTGATCTCCATCTTCGAAGCACCGTCGTGATCACCATCGTCACCGGCGCGACACCTTGATCATCATCCTAGCATCGTTGTCGTCTCGCCAATCTTATGCTTCCACGACTATCGCTACCGCTTAGTGATAAAGTAAAGCATTACAGCGCGATTGCATTGCGTACAATAAAGCGACAACCATATGGCTCCTGCCAGTTGCCGATAACTCGGTTACAAAACATGATCATCTCATACAATAAAATTTAGCATCATGTCTTGACCATATCACATCACAGCATGCCCTGCAAAAACAAGTTAGACGTCCTCTACTTTGTTGTTGCAAGTTTTACGTGGCTGCTACGGGCTTATGCAAGAACCAACCTTACCTACGCATCAAAACCACAACGATAGTTTGTCAAGTTGGTGCTGTTTTAACCTTCGCAAGGACCGGGCGTAGCCACACTCGGTTCAACTAAAGTTGGAGAAACTGACACCTGATAGCCACCTTTGTGCAAAGCACATCGGGAGAACCGGTCTCGCGTAAGCGTACGCGTAATGTCGGTCCGGGACGCTTCGTCCAACAATACCGCCGAACCAAAGTATGACATGCTCGTAAGCAGTATGACTTATATCGCCCACAACTCACTTGTGTTCTACTCGTGTATATAACATCAACACATAAAACCTAGGCTCGGATACCACTGTTGGGGAACGTAGTAATTTCAAAATTTTCCTACGCACACGCAAGATCATGGTGATGCATAGCAACGAGAGGGGAGAGTGTTGTCTACATACCCTCGTAGACCGTTCACGGAAGCGTCATATCAACGCGGTTGATGTAGTCGTACGTCTTCATGTCCGACCGATCCAAGTACCGAAAGCACGGCACCTCCGAGTTATGCACACGTTCGGCTCGGTGACATCCTCGCCTTCTCGATCCAGCAAGAGGGGCGAAGTAGTAGATGAGTTCCGGCAGCACGACGGCGTGGTGACGGTGTTGGTGAAGAACAATCTCCGCAGGGCTTCGCCTAAGCACTACGAAAACTATGACAGAGGGTAAACTAGAGGAGATGGGGTTGCCGGCACACGGCTTGGTGTTTCTTGACCTGTCTTTGGTGCTAGCCCTGCCCCTCTATTTATATGTTGAGCCCTGGGGTCGAAACTTGGAGTAAAAGCCTCCAGAAAGTCGATTTCACCCGAAAGGCAAGAGTCCTTCTCGGACTCCAGGGCCAGACGCCAGGGTTCCCGGCGTCTGGACCCAGACACCAGGGACCCTGGTGTCTAGCCCCTGGACTCTGCAAAACTTCCTTTTGCGCTTTCCAAAAACCTTGTGGGCTTTCCCCTTTGGCCCAAATAAAGTGTTCTCGTACCCAAACATTTCGGGAAACATCCGGAACCCCTTCCGGTGATTTCCGGAACCCTTCCAGTGACCAAACACTATTATCCCATATATCAAACTTTATCTCCGGACCATTCCGGAGTTCCTCGTCATGTCCGTGATCTCATCCCGGACTCCGAACAACATTCGGTCACCAACATACATAACTCACATAGTACTATATCGTCAACGAACGTTAAGCGTGCGGACCCTACGGGTTTGAGAACTATGTAGACATGACCGAGACACCTCTCTGGTCAATAACCAATAGCGGGACCTGGATGCCCATATTGGCTCCTACATATTCTACAAAGATCTTTATCGGTCAGACCGCATAACAACATACATTGTTCCCTTTGTCATCGGTATGTTACTTGCCCGAGATTCGATCGTCGGTATCTCAATACCTAGTTCAATCTCGTTACCGGCAAGTCTCTTTACTCATTCCGTAATACATCATCTCGCAACTAACTCATTAGTTGCAATGCTTGCAAGGCTTATGTGATGTGCATTACCGAGAGGGCCTAGAGATACCTCTCCGACAATCGGAGTGACAAATCCTAATCTCGAAATACGCCAACCCAACATTCACCTTTGGAGACACCTGTAGAGCTCCTTTATAATCACCCAGTTACATTGTGACGTTTGGTAGCACACAAAGTGTTCCTCCGGTAAACGGGAGTTGCATAATCTCATAGTCATAGGAACATGTATAAGTCATGAAGAAAGCAATAGCAACATACTAAACGATCGAGTGCTAATCTAACGGAATGGGTCAAGTCAATCACATCATTCTCCTAATGATGTGATCCCGTTAATCAAATAACAACTCTTTGTCTATGGTTAGGAAACATAACCATCTTTGATTAACGAGCTAGTCAAGTAGAGGCATACTAGTGACACTCTGTTTGTCTATGTATTCACACATGTATTATGTTTCCGGTTAATACAATTCTAGCATGAATAATAAACATTTATCATGAAATAAGGAAATAAATAATAACTATATTATTGCCTCTAGGGCATATTTCCTTCAAGTGGGTGGGGCGGCCTGGCCAGTGGGCTGTCCGGCTGGGCCGGTTGGCCCAGTGGGGGGGGGGTTCTTCTTTTTTTATTTCCTATTTTGTTCTATTCCTTTTATTTATTCTTTGGTTTGTTTTTATTTTACTTTCCTTTCTGTTTAGTTTTTACTAAAAATCTAAAATGACCCCTAAATTAGTAGTAACACAAAACCCACTGCAACCAAATGGTTTTACCCCAAAACCATTTAGTTTAGTATTTTATTAATTATAAAAGCATTTAAATATTGGTTTTTGCTATGGTTTTATTCACCTTAGAGTATTTAAACATTTTATAAACTGGGGTTTCCTCACCACAATTACTTGCAATTTATTTGTCACAAACCGAACATTTTACTATTGAAGTTTGAAAACTTTTGATGTTTGCCTTTAATCAAATTTTGAATTTGGATCGGTTTCAAACTAATGCGAGATTAGCAACAGTAATCGAGGTGACGTGGCATCGTTAGCAGAGGTTTACTATAGTGTAACTATCCGGGCGTTACAATTCTCCTCCACTATAGGAAATCTCGTCCTGAGATTTAAGAGGAGAGTAAGGGTGAAGGGATTTGGTTAATAAATTCTAACGAGTCTTCTCGGTCTTGGTTGCTCTTCTTGAAAAGGTCGATCCATAATGCTGATGTCTTCATACTTCAGCTTGAGGTCATCATGATGAAGTCGGCATCCTTTCTTTGGGAACTCCATCGTGCTTACGAAAAGATAAGAGGGGAAAACTCTATAAGGACAGATTCTAACAAAATTGAGCATCAGACGGTTAACTCAGGGGAAGAAGCATAAGTATCCCTTGAATTGAAACTTAAGAAGATATCGAGAGCAAAGTAAGATGGTACCATGAGAAGTTTCAAACGGATAGGCAATGGTTCGATGTCTGAAACAACGTGCAAAAAGGGTCCAGAGCAATGAGATTGAGTATTGCGTCTGTTACCAGAATGGATGACTAGGACGGTGGCCCGTGAATTATATACGAGGTCACACACGAGGGATAACTTTGGAAACCGTGGGTGTACAGGGGAGTCTTGTTTCGATCCTGTGGAACTAGGGGTTATGGGCCCACCATGTGGGTTAAAAGTAGGAAGGGCGGTAATGTCTTGCACGATCATGCAAGCAAGGCATGTCAGAGGATAACCTGTCAGTTATGTCGGCAACAATATCGGTACCAAGGGCGAGGGACGAAGAGAACCATTTTCCTGCTTGTTGAACGAGGTGGACCAATAAGCAAAGTTCTCATCCATCGGTGGCTATCGGAATGTCATCAACAATAATAACAGGGTCTTGCTAACAGAATTGTAGACGAGGTGTTTACATAAGTAGGATAATTTTACTGCTTAGATCATATAGACCTCAAGAAAGGTTAAACAAAACAATGGAAAGGAAAAGGTTATCATCAGATTAAATAGAACAATGGAAAGGAAAATGTGCTTAAACCTATATTTCAAGGGTATATCCTTCCCAAGGACAAGTAGAGCATGATATCCATGACAAAACAATGTAGAGAACTCTTTAGGTATGGGGAGAGAAATTTCCTGACATTACCCATACAACGGTGTTTGGATAATTGAGCAGGAAACATTTAGCATTGGGCTTCAAATGTTCTTATTGAAAATTGGAGTACCATAGACATGCATCGAGATAGCATTAACATGGTCATCAGGTGAAGATCAGACTTTGGAAACACAAAGGATCCATCAAGAACGACTTGTAGAATAAGTCTTACAATTTCCTCATGGAAGAATGGCTAACCTTGCTAAAACGGAAACTATAACAATATGCCCTCCGGCCAGGTGTGCTAGGCATGACATCACCTTACCGGGTGATATGAGGACTGAAGGAAATATGCCCTAGAGGCAATAATAAAGTTAAAATTTATTTCCTTATATCATGATAAATGTTTATTATTCATGTTACAATTGTATTAACCGGAAACATAATACATGTGTGAATACATAGACAAACATAGTGTCACTAGTATGCCTCTACTTGACTAGCTCGTTGATCAAAGATGGTTACGTTTCCTAACCATAGACATGAGTTGTCATTTGATTAACGTGATCACATCATTAGGAGAATGATGTGATTGACTTGACCCATTTCGTTAGCTTAGCACTTGATCGTTTAGTTTGTTGCTATTGCTTTTTTCATGACTTATACATGTTCCTATGACTATGAGATTATGCACCTCCCGTTTACCGGAGGAACACTTTGTGTGCTACCAAACGTCACAACGTAACTGGGTGATTATAAAGGTGCTCTACAGGTGTCTCCGAAGGTACTTATTGGGTTGGCGTATTTCAAGATTAGGATTTGTCACTCCGATTGTCGGAGAGGTATCTCTGGGCCCTCTTGGTAATGCACATCACATAAGCCTTGCAAGTATTGCAACTAATAAGTTAGTTGTGGGATGATGTATTACGGAACGAGTAAAGAGACATCCGGTAACGAGATTGAACTAGGTATTGAGATACCGACGAACAAATCTCGGGCAAGTAACATACCGATGACAAAGGGAACAACGTATGTTGTTATGCGGTCTGACCGATAAAAGGTCTTCGTAGAATATGTAGGAACCAATATGAGCATCCAGGTTCCGCTATTAGTTATTGACCGGAGACGTGTCTCGGTCATGTCTACATTGTTCTCGAACCCGTAGGGTCCGCACGCTTAACGTTACAATGACAATTTCATTATGAGTTTATATATTTTGATGTACCAAAGGTTGTTCGGAGTCCTGGATGTGATCACGGACATAACGAGGAGTCTCGAAATAGTCAAGACATAAAGATTGATATATTGGACGACTATATTCAGACACAGGAATGGTTCCGGGAGTTATCGGATATAAAACGGAGTACCGGGGGTTACCGGACCCCCCCCCCCCCCCGGGGGGGGTTATTGGGCCTCATGGGCCCAAAGTGGAGCAGAGGAAGGGCGGCCAGGGCAGGCTGCACGCCCCCTCCCCCTCTAGTCCGAATTGGACAAGGAGGGAGGGGCGGCGCCCCCACTTTCCTTTCTCTCCTCTCTCCCTTCCTTCCCCCTCTCCTAGTTGGACAAGGAAAGGAGGGAGTCCTAGTCCCGGTAGGAGTAGGGCTCCTCCCTGGCGCGCCTCCTCCTGGCCGGCCGCCCATCCCCCTTGCTCCTTTATATACAGGGGCAGGGGGCACCTCTAGACACAACAATTGATCCTTGAGATCTATTAGCCGTGTGCGGTGCCCTTCTCCACCATAATCCTCGATAATATTGTAGCGGTGCTTAGGCGAAGCCCTGCGACGGTAGAACATCAAGATCGTCACCACGCCGTCGTGCTGACGGAACTCTTCCCCGACATTCTGCTGGATCGGAGTCCGGGGATCGTCATCGAGCTGAACGTGTGCTAGAACTCGGAGGTGCCGTAGTTTCGGTGCTTGATCGGTCTGGCCGTGAAGACGTACGACTACATCAACCGCGTTGTGCTAACGCTTCCACTTCCGGTCTACGAGGGTACGTAGACAACAATCTCCCCTCTCGTTGCTATGCATCACCATGATCTTGCGTGTGCGTAGGATTTTTTTTGAAATTACTACGTTCCCCAACAGTGGCATCCGAGCCTAGGTTTTATGCATTGATGTTGTGCACGAGTAGAACACAAGTGAGTTGTGGGCGATATAAGTCATACTGCTTACCAGCATGTCATACTTTGGTTCGGCGGTATTGTTGGATGAAGCGGACCGGACCGACATTACGCGTACGCTTACGCGAGACTGGTTCTACCAACGTGATTTGCACACAGGTGGCTGGCGGGTGTCAGTTTCTCCAACTTTAGTTGAACCAAGTGTGGCTACGCCCGGACCTTGCGAAGGTTAAAACAACACCAACTTGACAAACTATCGTTGTGGTTTTGATGTGTAGGAAAGAACGGTTCTTGCTAAACCCGTAGCAGCCACGTAAAACTTGCAACAACAAAGTAGAGGACATCTAACTTGTTTTTGCAGGGCATGTTGTGATGTGATATGGTCAAGACATGATGCTAATTTTTATTGTATGAGATGATCATGTTTTGTAACCGAGTTATCGGCAACTGGCAGGAGCCATATGGTTGTCGCTTTATTGTATGCATTGCAATTGCGTTGTAATGCTTTACTTTATCACTAAGCGGTAGCGATAGTCATGCAGGCATAAGATTGGCGAGACGACAATGATGCTATGATGGTGATCAAGGTGTCGTGCTAGTGACGATGGTGATCATGACGGTGCTTCGAAGATGGAGATCACAAGCACAAGATGATGATGGCCATATCATATCACTTATATTGATTGCATGTGATGTTTATCTTTTATGCATCTTATCTTGCTTTGATTGACGGTAGCATTATAAGATGATCCCTCACTAAATTATCAAAGTATAAGTGTTCTCCCTGAGTATGCACCGTTGCGAAAGTTCTTCGTGCTGAGACACCACGTGATGATTGGGTGTGATAGGCTCTACGTTCAAATACAATGGGTGCAAAACAGTTGCACACGCGGAAAACTCAGGTTTAACTTGACGAGCCTAGCATATAACAGATATGGCCTCGGAACACAAAGACCGAAAGGTCGAGCGTGAATCATATAGTAGATATGACCAACATATTGATGTTCACCATTGATACTACTCCATCTCACGTGATGATCGGACATGGTTTAGTTGATTTGGATCACGTGATCACTTAGAGGATTAGAGGGATATCTTTCTAAGTGGGAGTTCTTAAGTAATATGATTAATTGAACTTAAATTTATCATGAACTTAGTACCTGATAGTATCTTGCTTGTCTATGTTTGATTGTAGATAGATGGCTCGTGCTATTGTTCCGTTGAATTTTAATGCGTTCCTTGAGAAAACAAAGTTGAAAGATGATGGTAGCAATTACACGGACTGGGTCCGTAACTTGAGGATTATCCTCATTGCTGCACAGAAGAATTACGTCCTGGAAGCACCGCTAAGTGCCAAGCCTGCTGCAGGAGCAACACCAAATGTTATGAACGTCTGGCAGAGCAAAGCTGATGACTACTCGATAGTTCAGTGTGCCATGCTTTACGGCTTAGAACCGGGTCTTCAACGACGTTTTGAACATCATGGAGCATATGAGATGTTCCAGGAGTTGAAGTTAATATTTCAAGAAAATGCCCGGATTGAGAGATATGAAGTCTCCAATAAGTTCTATAGCTGCAAGAAGGAGGAGAATAGTTCTGTCAGTGAACATATACTCAAAATGTCCGGCTATCATAATCACTTGATTCAACTGGGGGTTAATCTTCCTGTTGATAGTGTCATTGACAGAGTTCTTCAATCACTGCCACCAAGCTACAAAAGCTTCGTGATGAACTATAATATGCAAGGGATGAATAAGACTATTTCTGAGCTCTTCGCAATGCTAAAAGCCGCGGAGGTAGAAATCAAGAAGGAGCATCAAGTGTTGATGGTCAATAAGACCACTAGTTTCAAGAAAAAGGGCAAAGGGAAGAAGAAAGGGAATTTCAAGAAGAATAGCAAACAAGTTGCTACTCAGGAGAAGAAACCCAAGTCTGGACCTCAGCCTGAGACTGAGTGCTTCTACTGCAAGCAGACTGGTCACTGGAAGCGGAACTGCCCCAAGTATTTGGCGGATAAGAAGGATGGCAAAGTGAACAAAGGTATATGTGATATACATGTTATTGATGTGTACCTTACTAATGCTCGCAGTAGCACCTGGGTATTGGATACTGGTTCTGTTGCTAACATTTGCAACTCGAAACAGGGGCTACGAATTAAGCGAAGATTGGCTAAGGACGAGGTGACGATGCGCGTGGGAAATGGTTCCAAAGTCGATGTGATCGCGGTCGGCACGCTACCTCTACATCTACCTTCGGGATTAGTATTAGACCTAAATAATTGTTATTTGGTGCCAGCGTTGAGCATGAACATTATATCTGGATCTTGTTTGATGCGAGATGGTTATTCATTTAAATCAGAGAATAATGGTTGTTCTATTTATATGAGTAATATCTTTTATGGTCATGCACCCTTGAAGAGTGGTCTATTTTTGATGAATCTCGATAGTAGTGATACACATATTCATAATGTTGAAATCAAAAGATGCAGAGTTGATAATGATAGTGCAACTTATTTGTGGCACTGCCGTTTAGGTCATATCGGTGTAAAGCGCATGAAAAACTCCATACTGATGGACTTTTGGAACCACTTGATTATGAATCACTTGGTACTTGCGAACCATGCCTCATGGGTAGGATGACTAAAACGCCGTTCTCCGGTACTATGGAGAGAGCAACAGATTTGTTGGAAATCATACATACAGATGTATGTGGTCCAATGAATGTTGAGGCTCGTGGCGGATATCATTATTTTCTCACCTTCACAGATGATTTAAGCAGATATGGGTATATCTACTTAATGAAACATAAGTCTGAAACATTTGAAAAGTTCAAAGAATTTCAGAGTGAAGTTGAAAATCATCGTAACAAGAAAATAAAGTTTCTACGATCTGATCGTGGAGGAGAATATTTGAGTTACGAGTTTGGTCTACATTTGAAACAATGCGGAATAGTTTCGCAACTCACGCCACCCGGAACATCACAGCGTAATGGTGTGTCCGAACGTCGTAATCATACTTTATTAGATATGGTGCGATCTATGATGTCTCTTACTGATTTACCATTATCGTTTTGGGGTTATGCTTTAGAGACGGCTGCATTCACGTTAAATAGGACACCATCAAAATCCGTTGAGACGACGCCTTATGAACTGTGGTTTGGCAAGAAACCAAAGTTGTCGTTTCTAAAAGTTTGGGGCTGCGATGCTTATGTGAAAAAGCTTCAACCTGATAAGCTCGAACCTAAATCAGAGAAATGTGTCTTCATAGGATACCCAAAGGAGACTGTTGGGTACACCTTCTATCACAGATCCGAAGGCAAGACTTTTGTTGCTAAATTCGGAGTTTTTCTAGAGAAGGAGTTTCTCTCGAAAGAAGTGAGTGGGAGAAAAGTAGAACTTGATGAGGTAACTGTACCTACTCCCTTATTGGAAAGTAGTACATCACAGAAACCGGTTTCTGTGACACCTACACCAATTAGTGAGGAAGCTAATGATATTGATCATGAAACTTCAGATCAAGTTACTACCGAACCTCGTAGATCAACCAGAGTAAGATCCGCACCAGAGTGGTACGGTAATCCTGTTCTGGAAGTCATGCTACTAGATCATGATGAACCTACGAACTATGAAGAAGCGATGGTGAGCCCAGATTCTGCAAAATGGCTAGAAGCCATGAAATCTGAGATGGGATCCATGTATGAGAACAAAGTGTGGACTTTGGTTGACTTGCCCGTTGGTCGGCAAGCAATTGAGAATAAATGGATCTTCAAGAAGAAGACTGACGCTGATGGTAATGTTACTGTCTATAAAGCTCGACTTGTTGCAAAAGGTTTTCGACAAGTTCAAGGGATTGACTACGATGAGACCTTCTCACCCGTAGCGATGCTTAAGTCTGTCCGAATCATATTAGCAATTTCCGCATTTTATGATTATGAAATTTGGCAAATGGATGTCAAAACTGCATTCCTAAATGGATTTCTGGAAGAAGAGTTGTATATGATGCAACCAGAAGGTTTTGTCGATCCAAAGGGAGCTAACAAAGTGTGCAAGCTCCAGCGATCCATTTATGGACTGGTGCAAGCCTCTCGGAGTTGGAATAAACGCTTTGATAGTGTGATCAAAGCATTTGGTTTTGTACAGACTTTTGGAGAAGCCTGTATTTACAAGAAAGTGAGTGGGAGCTCTGTAGCATTTCTGATATTATATGTGGATGACATATTATTGATTGGAAATGATATAGAATTTCTGGATAGCATAAAGGGATACTTGAATAAGAGTTTTTCAATGAAAGACATCGGTGAAGCTGCTTACATATTGGGCATTAAGATCTATAGAGATAGATCAAGACGCTTAACTGGACTTTCACAAAGGACATACCTTGACAAAGTTTTGAAGAAGTTCAAAATGGATCAAGCAAAGAAAGGGTTCTTGCCTGTGTTACAAGGTGTGAAGTTGAATAAGACTCAATGTCCGACCACCGCAGAAGATAGAGAGAAAATGAAAGATGTTCCCTATGCTTCAGCCATAGGCTTTATCATGTATGCAATGCTGTGTACCAGACCTGATGTGTGCTTTGCTATAAGTCTAGCAGGGAGGTACCAAAGTAATCCAGGAGTGGATCACTGGACAGCGGTCAAGAACATCCTGAAATACCTGAAAAGGACTAAGGATATGTTTCTCGTATATGGAGGTGACAAAGAGCTCATCGTAAATGGTTACGTTGATGCAAGCTTTGACACTGATCCGGACGATTCTAAATCGCAAACCGGATACGTGTTTTTACTGAACGGTGGAGCTGTCAGTTGGTGTAGTTCTAAACAAAGCGTCGTGGCGGGATCTACATGTGAAGCAGAGTACATAGCTGCTTCGGAAGCAGCAAATGAAGGAGTCTGGATGAAGGAGTTCATATCCGATCTAGGTGTCATACCTACTGCATCGGGTCCAATGAAAATCTTTTGTGACAATACTGGTGCAATTGCCTTGGCAAAGGAATCCAGATTTCACAAGAGAACCAAGCACATCAAGAGACGCTTCAATTCCATTCGGGATTTAGTCCAAGTGGGAGACATAGAAATTTGCAAGACACATACGAATCTGAATGTTGTAGACCCGCTGACTAAGCCTCTTCCACGAGCAAAACATGATCAACACCAAGGCTCCATGGGTGTTAGAATCATTACTGTGTAATATTATTGACTCTAGTGCAAGTGGGAGACTGAAGGAAATATGCCCTAGAGGAAATAATAAAGTTATTATTTATTTCCTTATATCATGATAAATGTTTATTATTCATGCTAGAATTGTATTAACCGGAAATATAATACATGTGTGAATACATAGACAAACATAGTGTCACTAGTATGCCTTTACTTGACTAGCTCGTTGATCAAAGATGGTTATGTTTCCTAACCATAGACATGAGTTGTCATTTGATTAACGGGATCACATCATTAGGAGAATGATGTGATTGACGTTACCCATTTCGTTAGCTTAGCACTTGATCGTTTAGTTTGTTGCTATTGCTTTCTTCATGACTTATACATGTTCCTATGACTATGAGATTATGCAACTCCCGTTTACCGGAGGAACACTTTGTGTGCTACCAAACGTTATCACGTACCTGGGTGATTATAAAGGTGCTCTACAGGTGTCTTCGAAGGTACTTGTTGGGTTCGCGTATTTCAAGATTAGGATTTGTCACTCCGATTGTCGGAGAGGTATCTCTGGGCCCTCTCGGTAATGCACATCACATAAGCCTTGCAAGCATTGCAACTAATAAGTTAGTTGCGGTATGATGTATTATGAAACGAGTAAAGAGACTTGCCGGTAACGAGATTGAACTAGGTATTGAGATACCGACGATCAAATCTCAAGCAAGTAACATACCGATGACAAAGGGAACAACGTATGTTGTTATGCGGTCTGACCGATAAAAGATCTTCGTAGAATATGTAGGAACCAATATGAGCATCCACGTTCCGCTATTGGTTATTGACCGGAGACGTGTCTCGGTCATGTCTACATTGTTCTCGAACCCGTAGGGTCCGCACGCTTAACGTTACGATGACAGTTTCATTATGAGTTTATATATTTTGATGTACCGAAGGTTTTTCGGAGTCCCAGATGTGATCACGTACATAACGAGGAGTCTCAAAATAGTCGAGACATAAAGATTGATATATTGGACGACTATATTCGGACACAGGAATGGTTCCGGGAGTTATCGGATATAAAACGGAGTACCGGGGGTTACCAGAACCCCCCGGGAGGTTAATGGGCCTCATGGGCCCAAAGTGGAGCAGAGGAAGGGCGGCCAGGGCAGGCTGCACGCCCCCTCCCCCTCTAGTCCGAATTGGACAAGGAGGGAGGGGCGGCGCCCCCCTTTCCTTTCTCTCCTCTCTCCCTTCCTCCCCCCTCTCCTAGTTGGACAAGGAAAGGAGGGAGTCCTACTCCCGGTAGGAGTAGGACTCCTCCCTGGCGCGCCTCCTCCTGGCCGGCCGCCCCTCCCCCTTGCTCCTTTATATACGGGGGCACCTCTAGACACAACAATTGATCCTTGAGATCTATTAGCCGTGTGTGGTGCCCTCCTCCACCATAATCCTCGATAATATTGTAGCGTTGCTTAGGCGAAGCCCTGCGACGGTAGAACATCAAGATCATCACCACGCCGTCCTGCTGACGGAACTCTTTCCCGACATTCTGCTGGATCGGAGTCCGGGGATCGTCATCGAGCTGAACGTGTGCTAGAACTCGGAGGTGCCATAGTTTCGGTGCTTGATCGGTCGGGCCATGAAGACGTACGACTACATCAACTGCGTTGTGCTAACGCTTCCGCTTCCGGTCTACGAGGGTACGTAGACAACACTCTCCCCTCTCGCTGCTATGCATCACCATGATCTTGCGTCTGCGTAGGATTTTTTTTTGAAATTACTACATTCCCCAACAAGGACCAGTGATATAACTCTTGAAAATATGTTCCAACCATCATACCTGACCGAGATTCAGATCTGATTGGTGTCAGGATACCTCAGACTCAGGATGTCTTAGAAGAAAAGGTGCAACACAAATTTGATGAGATGTCATTGTAAGACTCTCGGGAAATGAACTATGGAAGCGAGTTCCGAAACAAGAGTTCATAATTAAACCAAGGAGAGGATGAGGAGGTGGCTGATGAACTCAACAACAATTCATCGAGATTTCCAAAAAGGTGGATTCCACAATCATGTGAACAAGGAGATAACATTTGTGAGATCAAATGGTATAATGATGTATGCTCGAGGAAAACATATACAATTTAACAATGATAGAAGGGTGCATCCTGAAATCTAGACTGGGTAGCACTATCAATGGTTGAATGATGATTCCATAAGCAATAGACTTAGAATGAAACCATCGACCGTTAACTTCAAAGCAATAGGGTGGCTAGAAGGGCAGAATCCAAATAGTACCGTTCACTTGTTGGTGTCCCGGTTAGAATCGACACAGAGACCAAGAAAGAATGGTGATGGTGAGAAGTATCACATAGCAAGAATTAATAACTGGAGCAATTCTCTCAACACTCTTGACATAAAAGATGGTAATACTCCAAGATAAAATCCTAATATAAGTTGGATAGAAAGGAACTCTAGGTGCAACACAAAACATGAACAAGTTTTGTGTCAGAGTGAATGCAACAATGTTGTCGATGTTAATAAAAATCATCGAGGGGAGAAGGATGGCATTTCTCATCATGAATTCAATTGATATCCTGGAAGAGCTTAGAATGATGATGATGATCATGACACATTTGTCGAGAGATCTCATGAAGACGTTATCGATCGGCGATGACACCAAGTTGAAGGAATGATGAAGCGAAAGGTTAATGGAACCACGCGTACGACACCAACTTGGAAACAAGCTTGTTGTTCAAGGAGAAATGATATGACAAGTAAGATCGATGTAAGCTTAGCTCACCGTCGGAAAATTGTGCTCTGGGAAGAAGGACCAGGAAGCATAGTTAAAATTTAGCACAAAAATGATATAGCCGATCAGGCTAGGAATGACTTGAAGGATTAATAAACTCGTAAGCAATGAAAATTATTTAAGAGTTATTGAATCGGAGTGTAGAGTTGATTCACTTATCGGTGTTCTCGAGTGACTAATAACTCAGAACCCATGGGAACTCCGAAATCGGTGAGAAGCAATAGTAGACGAAGACTCATAAGCAGTTATGTAGTTCTGTGATATTCTCTAGATATCAAAGGTGAAACTCGGAGGTAGATCGGAATAGATACTGATCTGTATCGTAGGTTTGCGATAGTAGGTACTTTAATCTTGTTAGAATAGATGAGGCAATGGAATGGTTTCCTTTCAAATATATTGAATAAGGTTAGCATGGTCGGAACCATAACTACAAGGGGTCCAATTTACGATACCGGAAGAATTATTCAAATGATTAAATATTCTTGCAAGAAGCTTTCATGATAAGTTCCACACCATGTCCGTGGGCATGAACACAAAGGTTCAGGGTCGATTCCCACTTCTGCAATGCATAACCTTTCATTCACTTCTCATTTTCTGAAAAGTTGTAGTGTTGAAATTTTATTCGGCGAAGCAACAACAAGAGTATGACTCGCGAAAATGTTTGGGTTCATACAGTTTGGGGAAGGCATAGGTTCAACCCATCGGGGCATCTTAGGAGCATATACCATAAATTTCAAGAATAAATAACACAAGCTCGATAGTAGAGCATGCTTGAGAAAGCAGAGGATACAATTTACCAAAGGAATTATGTATCCAAGGAAAGGCTCACAAGCTTATGAATATGAAGGACGTTGTCGAATAAATCCGACAAAGGGTCTGGTGGTCCACAAGGGATCTGATGCAAGCATCAGTATTCAACCAGAGGAAGAAAGAATGCAAGAAGATCAGGTTATAAAAACAACTGACTAACTCAAAGCTCAATTGCAAAGGAATTATGAATTCCAAGACAAGGGATCAGAAGCAATGCTCTGATTAGGGATGGATAGGTTGAGTAGTCTTAGGGGTACAACCGATGGCAATTTGATTGGTCGAGATCCAGCTCATGTTTAAAATTTCGTCTGAGCCGGGAGGATGAATCAAGGGACTCAAAATGATAATGACAAGGGATACTATGAATATTGCTAGCCATATGGAACGCAGCCATAATGCAAGCAGACAAGTATTTGTGGGCAGAGGATTACCGGAAGATCAGATAGTATTACAATGTGTCTTGTGAATCATATGAACAACAGGGGAAGAATGGATACTCAGTAAGTGCGAGGATTTATCCGTAGAGGGTATTCATGTGGCAAGAACTACAAGGCAGTAAGCTCAAAGGATTCTCGGAACAACGGAGAGCAGTTCGGGGCATCTTGTAATAACAAGATCAATGGGATTGAATGTAAGAATGGCAGGTGCATGTAGTAATCAATAAGGATATAAAAGTGGCAGGGAATTTGCAAAGGCGGTGGTTACAAGTGTCACAGGAGAACATCGTAGATTAACCTCGGAATCTTCGGGTGTAGCAGATGATCATCGGTAATAAGGTGTTCTCCGGGTGAAAGTGATCACGAGATCCTAATGTTAGATTTACCAAAATTCATTTAACCCGAATAGAAGAGAGATCAGAGTCCCAGAGTATAGACGAGGAATAAAAGATCCTAATACCACCCAATGGCAACGTGGGCGCAGGGGCCGCAGAGCCATGTTAGTAAAACAGTTTTCATCGACTAGACTCAACTTCGGCCAAGGAGTGTGGAAGGGGGATTCCTACAGGCAGTCGGCTCTGATACCAACTTGTGACGCCCCTGATTTGATCGTACACTAATCATACACGCAAATGTGTACGATCAAGATCAAAGACTCACGGGAGGCACAACACAACTCTAGACACAAATTAAAATAATACAAGCTTTGTATTACAAGCCAGGGGCCCCGAGGGCTCGAATACATAAGCTCAAGAACACAAGAGTCAGCGGAAGCAACAATATCTGAGTACAAACATAAGTTAAACAAGTTGCCATAAGATGACTAGCACAAACTGGGATACAGATCGAAAGAGGCGCATGCCTCCCGCCTGGGATCCTCCTAAACTACTCCTGGTCATCATCGGCGGCCTGCATGTAGTAGTAGGAGTCGTCATCGACGGTGGCATCTGGCTCCCGGACTCCATCGTCTGGTCGCAACAAACGGGTATCGAAAGGGGAAAAAGGGGGAAGCAAAGCAACCATGAGTACTCATCCAAAGTACTCGCAAGCAAGGAGCTACACTACATATGTATGCATTGGTATCAAATGGAAAAGGGGTAGCATATGTGGACTGAACTGCAGAATGCCGGAATAAGAGGAGGATAGCTAGTCCTGTCGAAGACTACGCTTATGGCAACCTCCATCTTGCAGCATGTAGAAGAGAGTAGATGGTAAGTTCACCAAGTATCATCGCATAGCATAATCCTACCCGGCGATCCTCTCCTCGTTGCCCTATGAGAGAGCGATCACCGGTTGTATCTGGCATTTGGAAGGGTGTATTTTATTAAGTATCCGGTTCTAGTTGTCATAAGGTCAAGGTACAACTCTGGGTCGTCCTTTTACTGAGGGACACGGCTATTCGAATAGATAAACTTCCCTGCAGGGGTGCACCACATTTCCCAACACGCTCGATCCCCTTTGGCCGGGCACACTTTTCTGGGTCACGTCCGGCCTCGGAAGATCAACACGTCACAGCCCCACCTAGGCACAACAGAGAGGTCAGCACGTCGGTCTAAATCCTATGCGCGCAGGGGTCTGGGCTCATCGCCCATTGCACACCTTCACATTGCGTACGCGGCCGGTGAGCAGACCTAGCAACCTCCATTGCAAAGGAAGTTGCGTTACGCGGTCCAACCCGCTGCGCGCCACTCAGTCGCTGACGTCATGAAGGCTTCGGCTGATACCACGACGTTGAGTGCCCATAACTGTTCCCGCTTAGTTGGTTAGTGCGTATAGGCTAGTGGCCAGACTCAGATCAAGTACCAAGATCTCGTTATGCGTGTTATTTGAAGCAACCGCGAACGCCGACTAGGGACCCGGCCCACCTCTCTCCTAGGTGGTCACAACATGCCATGTCGCCCCGCCACAAAGTATTAGTCGGGGGCCGTCGAGAACCCAGGCCCACCACTACCTGGGTGGAACCACCTGCCCCTTTAGCCCCCACATCAAAATGACATGTGTGTACTCTACGAGCCGACCCGACTTTAGTCACCACCTGTATAGTATGTATGTATGTATGTATGTATGTATGTACCCGTGATCAACACCCAACGTGATCACGGCCCGATAGTATAGGACGGCAGACGGACAAGAATGTAGGGTCACTGATGATAAACTAGCATCCTATACTAAGCATTTAGGATTGCAGATAAGGTATCAACAACTGTAGCAACAATGACAGGCTATGCATCAGGATAGGATTAACGGAAAGCAGTAACATGCTACACTACTCTAATGCAAGCGGTAGAGAGAAGAATAGGCGATATCTGGTGATCAAGGGGGGGGGCTTGCCTGGTTGCTCTGGCAAGATGAAGGGGTCGTCAACACAGTAGTCGATCGGGGCAGCAGCAACGACGTCAGTCTCGTAGTCTACCGGAGAGAAGAGGGGGAAGAAACAATGAATACAATGCATAACGATGCATGACATGACAACGAGCGGTGCGAGGCGTGCCCTAACGCGGTAGGAGGTGATACCGGCGAAGGGGGGAAACATCCGGGAAAGTATCCCCGGTGTTTCGTGTTTTCGGATAGATGAACCGGAGGGAAAAAGTTGTGTGTTCGCTATGCTAGGGATGTGTGGCGGACGAGGGGCTGCGTATTCGGATTTGTCTTGTTGTCTGAGCAACTTTCATGTACAAAGTTTTTCCATCCAAGCTACAATTTATTTTATATTAATTTTTATAAGATTTAATCATTTTTGGAATTTATTTAATTATTTTAAATCAACATTATCCAGAATAGTGTTTGCTGACGTCATCATGACGTCAGCCTGACGTCAGCAGTCAACACGATGTTGACTTAGTCAAACTGACGTGTGGGTCCCGCACGTCATACACTGTTAGTTAATTAACAATAATTAATCAGGTTAATTAGTTAATTAGGCTAATCTAATTATGATTAATTAAGTTAATTAATTCTTTAATTAATTAATAATTTAATAATTTTTAATTATTTATTTATATTTTTAATTAATTCTTTTTTTTAACATTCAGGGGGGCGTGGGCCCCAACTGTCAATGTGCCAAAGGCCGTAGTGGGTTAAGGGGGCGGGCACAGGCGCACCCGAACGGGCGCTCGCCCACAGGGGGTGCGTCAGAACGAGGCCGCAGGGCGATGGGGCAGCTGCAGCGGGGGCAAGGCGTGGCCCGGGTGAGCGACGGGGCGCCGAAGGCGATCACGGCGGGGGGGGGGGGGGGGCGGCGACAGCGGCCGGACAGGGCCGGCGCGGGCAACCGCGGCAGCAGGCGAAGGGGCGTGCGGGGCGGCAGCAAGCGGGGCCAGGGCGCGGTCAGCGGGCGTCGCCGGCAGGCACACGGCGAGGGCGCGGGAGCGAGCGTGGCCCAGCATGCGTGGGGATGCAGTCGCAGGCGTGCGGGAGCAACGGCCGGAGCAGCGCGGGCGAGCCGGCGCGCGAGCACGACGTGTGTGGGCGGAAGAGCTCGCGCGAGCAGGGAGGCGCGGAGCAGGAAGCCGTGGCCGGTCGTGTGCGTGTGCATACAGGACAGGGGAAGAGAAGAGGTCGGGGCTCACAGCGGTTCGTAGGGCAACGACAGCGGGTGTCGAGGATGAGTCGAGGAGGTCCGGCGAGGCAGCATCGGCGACGGGGACGGGGAGCGCCGGCGACAGAGAGGACCGTGGCGATGGCGTTCGGCGATGGGTCACAAGGGGGTCGAGCGGCGCGGTTGATCCCATGAGGGAGAGGCGCGGGAAGTCCGGGGATGGCAGCGGGCAACAGGGCGGCGCTGGGCGGCGTGGTCGGGGCTGAGCCCCGATCCAGTCGGGTGGGGGCGAGAGGGAGGATAGAGTGGGGGAAATCGTGCGAGGAAGTGGGGGTTAGGGTTCCTGTCGTTGGGGGTTATGAAGGGGAGTGGGTGGGGCGGCCTGGCCAGTTGGCTGTCCGGCTGGGCCGGTTGGCCCAGTGGGGGGGGGGTATTTTTTTATTTCCTGTTTTGTTCTTTTCCTTTTATTTATTCTTTGGTTTGTTTCTATTTTACTTTCCTTTCTGTTTAGTTTTTACTAAAAATCTAAAATGACCCCTAAATTAGTAGTAACACAAAACCCACTACAACCAAAAGGTTTTACCCCAAAACCATTTAGTTTAGTATTTTATTAATTATAAAAGCATTTAAATATTGGTTTTTGTTACGATTTTATTCACCTTAGAGTATTTAAACATTTTATAAAGCCGGGTTCCCTCACCACAATTACTTGCGATTTATTTGTCACAAACCAAATATTTTACTATTAAAGTTTAAAAACTCTTGATGTTTGCCTTTAATCAAATTTTTCATTTGGATCGGTTTCAAACTAATGCGAGATTAGCAACAGTAATCGAGGTGACGTGGCATCGTTAGCAGAGGTTTACTATAGCGTAACTATCCGGGCGTTACATCTATCCCGCTCTTTCCACGCTCTCCGGCTTCGCCATGGTCCGGCAAAAAATAACCGCGTACTCTATGCTCACGCCCGAGCGCTGATACCAGATCGATCGAGGCGAGCGTGTCACCCACATCGCTGCCGGGCTGCCTTCGGGCTCGCCGGAGCCGGAGGAGAAGGGAGAGGAGCAGTAGCCGGCTCCAATGGAGGTGGCGGATTACGAGGCACCGGCTCTGAGCTTCAACATGGAGGACGCCGAGCAGGAGTTCGCGCCCGCCCAAGCGGCCGAGATGGTGGAGCAGCAGGCCATTTGGAGTTCATCAAGAATGATGCCTATGTGAAGGCCAACCGACCAAGGTTGTCGGAATCGCGATTCTGTTATACGATTCTACGACTTTACGATCCAAACTTACCGTTCTGATTCTACGATTTTAGTTCATGGAATCTACGTTTCTACGATCCCGATAGTGAAGATTCTACGATTTGCGATCCTACCATCAGAGCTCCGATTCGATTCAAAATCACGATTCTGACAACCTTGCAACCGACAGTTCATCCGACAGGAACAAGCGGCGACCGACACACTCTTCGTTGAGGTCGAGACGAAGATGGATGCGGAGGCCGACGCAAGAGCCGGAGCTGCGCGCTGCCGTCCATGTACTCCGAGCCGGGCACAGAGATAGTGGACATCTCCGACAAAGACTAGGGTACTTGATCTACATAGTACGTGGATTTTATGTTTTGCATGTTTTTTTATGAATGTAAGATTTCTTGTATGGGATATTCGGATGCGGATGAGCAAATTTAAGGGTTGATCGGTCATTACCTGCGGACGTGTCTGAGTGTATCTGTTGACGTTTGATGGTCCGGATTTGCCTACTTGGATTGTAGATGCTCTAAATTATGGCACAGCATATTTTCCTTGCCCGGCAAATTGGCCTATGAACTTTTCGGTTGAAATTTGAAGTCGACATGATTTAAGTTGCATGTAGTCGCGACACGATTTCCCCTCGACACTCTTGGTCTGCAACCTCAATGTTTGTGCTCTGCACACACGTATAAGCCTGGGGAGTTGAAGTTGAAGATGCTGAATATGTATGCAGCGGCTGAACCAGTGCACCAGCCAATCGTCTCGGTGGATCAACGTCACAGGCGACGTTTCATTGGCGATCGAGCATGCGCCGGGACTTCTCCCCAGTCACCCAATTATACTAGTACTGATGGAAACGCTCCCTAGCATAGGTCCACTGGCCTCCCGGAGAATACATAGAGAGACTTCCCTTGGGCTGAGCTCCCGCTGCCATCGACATGGGCTCGGCGCCTCGTGACGATGCCACTATTCCAACCCCCGTCGCCATGCCCAGGTACGCACGCGCGCTGGTTCATGCCGCGACCGTCAGGCAGCGTGGGCCATCAATCGAGGCACGCATGGTTAGTTCCTTCCTTGCACTGATCTGACTAATCTGACCGCCCGATAGATGCCAGGGAGGAGGAGGGGCGGGCGAAGAGGATCACGTACTCGAGGGAGCTGCTGCTCGCCGTCGGCGGCTCGGAGGCCTGCAAGGCGCTGCCCGCCGGCTTCCACCTGCTGCTGTCCAACGACCCGAGCACCGTGACACTCTGGGCGTCGGGAGCGGCGAGGGGTTGCGATTGCTCGCCTCGCGCGGAGGCTCGGGGCGCCCGCCCGGCTGGAAGAGCATGCGGAGCTGGCCACGGGGCTTTGCCTCGGCGAGCCCGAGGTGAGTAAATCCAAGCACTATTGATCGACTTGGTGCACTTGATGATGACTGATCGATTGATTTGGTGTAACAGAGCCGGAGTCATTCCAGACGGGCGTAGGGGAGTAAATACAAGCCATGGCCATGCACACGATTCTTCAGGTAATTATTATTTTGTTTAACATAATGACTAGATTCCTGGGCTATGGGCGGAGCGAAGGACATTTTGCTAGTTCCATGCCGCCCGCCATGACTGTTTAGTTCTTTTTGTAATAGCTGTACATTAATTTGTGTATATGAAAAAATAACACATGTTTTGAGACACTTTTTGTTAATCCAAAGAACTCGTGCTTGAAGCAAGTGACTTGGAAAAAGGAATATGTTATATTCTTTATTCTTATTTGTATCTATGGAAGTACAGGTACTACACTCTAACAAAATGAATTAATTAGATTTCATGAGAACTGATGTCAGCGTGAACACGTACTCTTGTCCCGTTGCTTTAAGTGGCCGGTTCAGTAGAGCTCATCCGCGTGATATGCATATTGCCATCGTGCAGTACTGCAGGCTGCCGCTTTGGTGAGGATTGCCTCTTCACCCACGACTTCCCGGGCGGCTACCAGGCCGTCGCAAACCTGGGCAGCCTGGGCGGTGAAGCTCCTTCGCAAGACGAGAAGGAACTTTCCGAGCCTCTGTCCCAGGACAAGTCAGCGCCACCACACATAGAGCGAGGGACCGCTGGTCGCCACGCACCTCCACTGGCGCCCAACCCCGGCACGGCAGCTCCGGCGGGTTTCGGCGCTCCGGCGACGGCCAGGATCACCGTGGACGCGTCCCTCGCGGGCGCCGTCATCGGGCGGGGCAGAGCGACCATCAGGGAGATATCCCGGGCCAGCGGCGCCAGGCTGCGCATCCGCGATCACGAGCGGGACGCCGGCCTGAAGAACGCGGAGCTGGAGGGCACGCCCGACCAGGTCAGGCACGCCAGCGCCATGGTCTGGGAGCATCTCCCGGTGCCCGGCGGAGGGCGATATAACGGCCTCAAGACCAGGCTGTGCGCGCACTTCGCCAGAGGGTCCTGCACCTATGGCGACGGCTGCCGCTTCGCCCACAGCGAGAGCGAGCTCCGCAGGCCGGCCCCTGCTGCTCGAGAGCCGTGTGGTTGGTAGCTGTCCATGGACGACCGCTGGATGAGACCAGTGTAACTCTGAATTTGGGATTATGCCGTCGATTTGATGGATTCCATATTGCATTTTAGTCATGACTTTTATCAGCATGTTCTGTCTTTAGTACTGTAATTCATTTTGTCAATTATCTGTACTATACAAAATTGAGAGGGTTTTTTTTAAGTTCAAAATTGAGAGTTTTTAGGGTACAATTGTACTACCGAGTATTAAGTTGATCCAATGGTTAACATGATTTCTCTCAGAGTTTGGTCCGAGGCTAACTTGGTAATGTGGATTTATGCTTTCACGTGAATTCTAATAATCAAAGGCGCAGATCCAGGCCTCCCTCGTCCAGGACGTGTGCAGTTCGGCCGCCACCAGGTCCTCCACCGCTCACTGGAGCGCGAAATTGCTTCACTTACTGATGATGCTTACGGAAACTGTCATACGGACAGATGTGCCAGCGCCTAATTCATCCCTTCCCCTGAATTTCAGGGATGGGGCCCTCCTCCTTCCAATCTGATGATTTCATTTCAGTCCGTAAGTTTAAATGCATTAAAAGTTGCCTGTAAGTGTAGCATCTCTCCATTAGAGCGCCTCTCTAGCATCCCGATGCCGCCTCCGCTAGCTGCAGACCCATGCCTATTGACAAAATAATTTTATTTTGGATATGTTCATTGCTAAAGAATTCCGCAGCAATCCCCGTGGCGTTATCCAAACAAGCAATATGTCATATGCTTGTACCCGATTTTTTGCCGTCCATCTGGGATGATGTCCAATCAACCTACTCCACCATGTTCTCAGCCATGCAATGTATTCCGTGGTCATGTGATATTCTGTTATGTGTATATGAACATGTACCATAATAATTATGGGGTCGTAGCCTATAGATTCTCTTGTCAACAAGTCCTTTGGGCCCATGTCCTTCAAATTCGTGCAAGTACTGCACTGCTCATTAGCTATGCTAGTCTAGGCACAAAATCTGTTACGCATAACGTTTGAGGCTGCTATTTAAGAAATGACACACATATGTTTAATCTGGTCGGTAATTATCTCATAGTATCATGAACATTTTTTGGGGAAATTACACTATAAAGTTATGCGGAAATGATCCCTGAATGGCTCTGCACCAAGATTCACTCGTGAATCATGAATTAATCTGCAAATCTGGGTGCGGTTGTGTGGGGATGGGCGTCGTGGTGGTTCGTGGTGATGAGGCTGCCCAAGGGGATTCAGATTTTGAATTGTGTCCCGCTCGGGTGACGAGACACGGCCCGTAGGCGAGTACGCGGTAGGTGCAGGAGTAGACAGGTCGGCAAATACAATGTGATTGTATTCGTTCTATATGGCGCTAAGAAAACTGGAATAGCCATATACGGGTGGGCCATGTGGGGCAGGCTCACGCCAATCCTCATGATTCAGCGACAACAACCTTGCGTTTCACGCAACCAATAGCATATTCGCTCTATGTATTCTAAGACTTTTGTTTTTTTATAATTGCCATAGTAAATTTAAGACAACAAACATTTTTTTAGGGGGGGGGGGGGGGGGGGGAGGAGGGGGGGGGGGCATTGGCCCCTAGGTTAAATATCTCGGCTTCTAATGTGAGGTTAGGTTGAATGTGATATCTCTACGATTATCTTACACAATTTTTTAAACTTGAATTAGCTATCCGCCAAGACCACAAGCCATAGATTTGTTTCAGAAGCTAAGCATCCGCCCCTAGGTTAAATATCTCGGCTTCTAATGTGAGGTTAGGTTGAATGTGATATCTCTACGATTATCTTACACAATTTTTTAAACTTGAATTAGCTATCCGCCAAGACCACAAGCCATAGATTTGTTTCAGAAGCTAAGCATCCACCGTTTATCAGTACCCAGCTCAAAAAGATCCAACGGTTGATAATTCGTGGATTCGCTATGTACGGATAGGCATCAAGGTTACTCCACCAGCTTTCTGAAATGCTTCAAACTGATCCACGCACGTCTTCGCGCAAAAGTACGTAAGATCTTTTGTGGATGTTTAGAACTTCAATGCTCAATGGGTGGAGGCTTAGAAGATCCGGCAAACAACAATGATAGACTATAGCTTTCTTAGAAAAAAGTAATAAACTATAGCTTTTATGCAAATCAAAGCACTGGACTGTTTGTATCCACCAAACATTCGAACGCAACAATTTGACACTTCAACGGAATTTAACATTTAAAGGCATGCATACTACTCCTTTTGTACGAAAATACAAGATGTTTTTGTATTTCAGATAAACTAGCAATGCATTCATACTAAAAAGAATTAATGGAGAACATATGCATAGCACGTACCATCTAATAGTGTGATATAGTACCCCTTTAATATATTCTAATTTTAAGAGGGGGGGGGGGGGCATTGGCCCCCGGTTAAATATCTCGGCTTCTAATGTGATGTTAGGTTGAATGTGATATAGTACAACTTTAATACATTCTAATTTAAATTTTAATAAGTTCATTGCTAAAAAATTCTACTTCTGAATTTGCCATGTCACTAGACAATTTCCTCATGACCTGTATAGGATTATATAGTGTTTGCCATGGATCATGGCAAAATTACTCTATAGGAATCTATGAATTTTGATTTTGAATTTATATGGAAAATTTACTCTGTGCTTGTGTTTACTTGTTTCGAAACTGTGCCAGTGCATCCTCAAAAAAAAACCTGTGCCAGTGCAATTTTTACATGTGTCCCATGGCAAATACTACCATGTTTTAGTACATAACACGGCAATACATTAATCATGAATATGCCAAACAATTTAACATATAGGTGCATTCATTTTTATGGTGAACATGACAAACTTCGTGCTATGTTTTCGTATGAACATGGCTAAGACTAGCCACAATGGAGAGTAACATACACTAGTAACATACACATATCTCTAGGCTATGTTACTACTTTCATAATGGGTAGTAACTTAGGTGTGGTGTCATGCAAAGCTTCATTTATTAAACTTATATTGCATTGGGAGATGTGATGTTACAGTAACTAGCTAAGTTTTTTTACGAGGGCAGTAACTAGCTAAGTAACTAGAACTACCTCTCTCTTTATTAACTCATTGCCATCTTTATTAACTCATTGCCATATAGACAAATTTGCTGAGTTAGAGGGTGCTTGGATTCAAGGGACTATTTTTAGTCTGACTAAAAATAGTCTCTTTTAGAGGCTAAAGTTCCAAGCACCCCTGACTAAAGAGAAGTTAGGACTAGTCTTGAGACTAAAAATTTTTAGTCATAGGAAACCTACTAAAATATGTATTAGCTCTCTCTCTCCTCATTTAATTCCTCTCCTTTAACACATGCGAGTTCTGGATTGGAGGGTTTGGAGGATAATAAATGCTCAATAACTTGATTTTAGTCTCTTTAGTATTTGGATCTAAGCATGGGTGAGGCTAGCAAGTTTTAGTCCCACTACTTTTAGTCATGAGACTAAAACGTATCCAAGCACGACTCGAAGTTACTGCTCAAGTTACTCCCACTGTGGCTAGTCTAGACAATGTGAACATAACTTATTCAAACCACCAGATGGCGCTTTATCAAAAAAAAAACAGATGGTAATATTTTTTCATACCATACGACAAACTATATACTCCTTGCCTTGTTGTTTCGCAGCAAGTTGGCCTCTGAACTTGGAGGTTGAAATTTGAACCTCCGAGTTGCAGAGTCGCCACACTGACCAACAGCACGATTCACCCCACGTTTGTGCTCTCCCCACACATTCATAAGCTTGGGGAGAAGATCCGCGTGCCGTTGCAGCCCCTGGGGAGTTGAAGTCGAGGAAGCTGAATGTGCATGCAGCGGCTCAACCCAATCGTCGCGATGGATCAACGTCACAAGCGACGCCTCGTTCCTGCATGCGCGACTGCACCAGAGGCAGAGGCTCTTGATTGGCGATCAAGCTTGCGCCGGGACTTGTCCGGTCAATCAATTTACCAGTAACGCTCCCCTACCATTACCATAGGAGGAGGGCGCCGGCGGCCGTACGTCCACTGGCCTTCCCCACCCCAGGGGTATTTAGTATTTACATACCGCGACTTCTCTGCTCCCAGCTTTTTTCACGCCATTGCCTACTTCTTGGCGACGCAGTGAACCACCATAGAAACAGCATGTATTAGACTGAACCTTGGCTGCCGGCGACATGAGCTCGGCGACTCATGACGATGGCGTTGTTCCTCCCTCCGTCACCATGCCCAGGTACGCACGCCTGTTCATGCTGCGTGCGACTGTCCATCGTGGTTAGTTCCTATCCTACCTGACTGATCTGATAGATCTGACCGGGGCCGATCGATGTAAGGGAGGGGCAGAGGATCATGTACTCGAGGGAGCTCCTGCTCGCCGTCGGCAGCTCCGACGACTGCAAGGTGCTGCCCGCCGGCGTCGACCTGTCTAAGCACCCCGATGACGTGAAGCTCTGGGTTCGCGCGGAGGCTTGGGCCGCCCACTCGGTTGGAAGAGCAGCACCTGGACGCCAGGGGAGGCCGGAATTGCCTCAGCGAGCGCGAGGTGAGTCGATTGGTGTCCAGGCGAAAGAAACTGGCTTCGTCGTTTCGTCTTCAGATTTTCCATTCAGTGCCAGCATCTGTACTTCGAACCGCATGATCGGTTGTTTTGGTGAAGCAGAGCCGGAGTCTTTTGAAGCAGGCGTAGGAAGCAAATCGAAGCCATGCATCAGATTCTTCAGGTACTCAAATACTTCAAAAGTTCCTGTTCTGTTTGCATTGTGCTGGTTCGGTTGTTTATCCGCATGATGTTCCCATCGTGCAGTACCGCAGGTTGCCGCTTTGGTGACAACTGTCGCTTCATCCATGACATCCCCGGCGGCTACCTGGCCGTCGAGAAAATGGGCATCCTGAGTGGCGCAGCTCCTGCTCCTCCACCAGCACAAGGCGAGGAGAAGCCCGGCAAGCATTTGTCCACGCACAACGCGACGCCACCACCCATGGAACCAACTCCCACCGGTGACCATGCGCATCAAGCACAGACGGCGCCCGACCCCCGCAAGGAAGCGGTGGCGAGCTTCGGCGCTTCGTCGACGGCCAAGATCAGCGTGGACGCGTTCCTCGCGGGCGCCATCATCGGGCGTGGCGGAGCCACCATAAAGCTGATATCCCGGGCCAGCGGCGCCAGGCTGCGCGTCCGCGACCACGACTGGGACGCCGACTTGAAGAACGTGGAGCTGGAGGGCACGTTCGATCAGATCAAGAACGCTTACGACATGGCCATGGAGCAGCTGATCCACGTTGTCAACCATGACGGCGGCGGTGCCCCTTCGCCTGCGGCGGGAGCAAACACGACGTCCCACGGCGGCGGATGGCAATTAGACAGTTTCAAGACCAAGCTGTGCGGGCACTTCGCCAGGGGATGCTGCACTCATGGCGACGGGTGCCGCTTCGCCCACGGCGAGGGCGAGCTGCGCAGGCCGGTTCCTGCTCCTCGTGATCCGGGTGGTTGGTAGCGATCGACCGGTTGATGTGATGTGACGACTCTGATTGAAGTCGTGGACTTTCTGCCTGCTCTTGCGCTTATGTGAATGTTCCGCCTTGCTCTGTCAGTTTGTGACGACCTCATGTGCGCTAGCTGCTTGTTGCCGTTGGGGTAAACCGGGTATTTCATTTGTCAGCTGTTCGTGTTGCAACTTGCAACCCAAATCATTTTCTGCTTTGACGCAGAGGTGTTCGTTGTCTTTTTTCAGTGTTCACAAGAGGTACAAAACATCCTAAATATCATACTCCCTCCATCCTAAAATAAGTATCTTAACTTTGTACTATAAATTTTAATATAAAGTTATGCTAAGGTTGAGTTAGTATAAAATTATACTAAGGTTGAGACACTTATTTTGGGATGAAGGGAGTACTACTTAGACTGCTCCGGAGAGTAACATAGATTAGTAACTTGCCGATGTTATTAGTCTATGTTACTATCTCCATAGTGGATAGTAACATATGAGTGGTATCATGAAAGAGTTCATTTATTAGGCTATAGGCACATTATGTCTTGAAATGTGTGATGTTACGGTAATTAGCTAAATTACCACAAACCCTTCTCTCCTTATTAATTAGCTGCCACATAAGCAATCTTGTATTGAAATGTGTGATGTTATTAGTTAAGTTACTCCCATTGTGCCTAGTCTTATGTCGAGTGGATGAGCGCGTAGTTCATGGTGGGAGCGCGGTTGTGTCGCCCCACTAACCTGGGTTCAACTCCTCTTCATGTTGAATTTAACGTCTCACATTCTCTCTTTAATGTTATGATGTTGGGTTCCTTCCCAATTGGTCTAGTTTTCATAAGAATAATGCCGAGGTCCATGTACCATTGAACGATCATTACCGAACGAGCCGCTGATGCATCGTTATTGTCGTTTCCTTATGGAGATAGTCTGACTTTGTCGATGGCATCCGATAAGCCTTCGTGCACATGCCATAAGGACCTGTGCTCTAGTGTTGAAGTTTTCGTCATTGAACTAATCTAAAACATTGACATTAAATCTCACCGTTTTGCACACATGACGAAAAACCCATATCTCGCCGTCCAAGGAAACCATAGTAATCTACATCGAAGCTCTGCCGACTCTGTCCTGGAAGATGTACCCGAGTTGGATCAAAACTCGAAAGACCAGCTCAAAGATGAAGCATCGTCGTCCGAAATAATGTGGCCCCTGTGAGGATTAAAAGAAACTAACCGAAACGACTAATCGAACCGAGGCACTGAGACTTCCCTCACTGAAACGACTAATCGGACCGAGGCACTGAGACTTCCCTCCCCACTACTGACTGTCGGAGCGGAGCGGCAGACATAGAGAAGGCGAGTCCATTGCCTCGCCGATGGAGTCGAGGGATTGAAGCTTCACCCTATCTGCCACCGCGTGGTAGCTTCAGTCATCATACCCTGCACCAGAAGTTCAAAACAGATTTTCCCAATTTTATCAAGCATGGCTTTTTTCCTCTCAAGAAAAAAACACGCATGGTGGACATGATACATACATTCGTACAAGAGCGATACAAAGATATTACTCTCAGACGAACCTTAGAACATTGTTAATAGTAAAGTTATTATTTATAGTTAATCATATAAAAGCAACTACTCCTTTGGCCAGGTTTATTGGGCCTTTCAGCAAGTCAGTCGTATTCACCTTTTCAAGGCCATTTGAGAGCTAAGGTTCATTCCCACACCGGAGGATACTCTTCTCGACTGGTGGTTGGCCACGAGGTCCAATTTCAGAATAGCATTCAAGCGCGGCTTTGACACGGTCGTCATCGCGACAACTTGGGCTCTTTGGAAGCAACGCAATGCCAGAGTTTTTCACCGGATCAGCCAGCAGAAGACCGCATCCGAGCTGGCCCTTGCCATCATCGCGGAGCTAAAAGAATGGAGACTGGCGGGCTTGGGTGGAGGAGGTTATGTCTCGTTTTGTGAGAGTGTTGGCATAGCCTAGTTAGTTGGGTGCCTAGGGTGTGCTTTCTTTAGGAAGCTCTTTTCGTTCTTGTATCTTTTGTAAATAACGCTTGCTCTCTTCTTCTATAAAGGTATGGTACGCCTTTGACGTACTCCCCAAAAAAAACTAAGGTTAATAATAAAGCCAGCTGTTGAATATTTTTCGTTGACATGTCATCTATTGTCAATCAAATAATCAGCATGTATGGTAGTAGCTATACAGAAGTATTTTTTTAATATATGACCCTTTTTGCACTCATAAAAAAATTTAAAACCGGTACTGTAGCTGACTCTTAATCTATAGTTTGTTTCCTCTCTTTTTTAAGGGCATCTTCAACACCGACCCTCAAACTGCCCACATATGTCTGGATCGCGTGCTTCGGACGTGTTGTGCCATCCAATACGGGCCTGCATCGGTCCGCGGGGCGGTCCGACGCATTTTTTCTCGCAGACTGGAGACAAACGTGGGGGCTTTACGCGTTCGGACAACAGTCACGCCCGCTTGTGACCACCCTGCCCCACCCAAACCATCCTTCCTCACCAGCGCACATTCCCGCACGACGCCAGTTGCCCGCATTCATACCGCCACAGAGCAGCCGCTCCACATTGAAGCCGGCTCAGAGCGGACGCGGCCTCTCACTGCCTCCGCCATTGAAGCGATGCGCCGGTCGAGGGCACCGCCGCTGCACACACAGCTGAACACGCCTCCTCATTGCATTCAAACGTCTCCATTAAACCCGTGTGTGTGCCGAGAAACCTACTCTGGCTATATGCCCGTTCATGAGCGGGTCAGCATTAATCAACAATACCGGGCAAGCTCCTCCCGTCAGCCGGCTATTTAAAGGAGACCAGACTTCGGGCAAGAATAGCACCACTCCGCCGCTCCCCATCTCCTCCTTTCACCATTTTCTTCACCCTTTCGATGGCATTCAACGAGCAGGAAGAGCAATTCTCCGACATAAAAGTCGTCTGGGTGGCCTGCCGAGCCTGCCGAATACAAGCCAGGCAACTCGCTGCTCGACCTCCCTCGCGTAGCCCGATGGAGCAAGCTGTCGCTCCAAGCTGGTGCGTGGTTCAGTAACTCGCCGCTCCAAGCCAGCTCGCGGAGGAGGGGCGAGTTGCTCCAGGGACGGGCATCATGGCTGCCATGGACAAGGCCAGACGTCGTGCCATCCGCCATCAACGTTGTTATAACCGTGCTTGGTCGGTGGAGAAAGACTTGGAGATCGAATAGTCGGTCGCCAGCACGTCCACGCCCGCCGCTGCCACCATCTTCCAGGAGTAGTAAAACACGGGAGGCCCCTGCCGCTTGGGTCCCAGGAAGGCCACCGCCGGCACGTCGCCGGTGTGAACAATCGGTGACTTTCCTAGTTCGGCGCAGACCATTGTCGACCCTCGGCTTCACGGAAGAGGAGTAGGCACCCTTCTTCTGCGGCTAAAGCACCCTCTTTGCCACTCCAATGAGCGGCGCAACCGGACATAAGGAAGATACAGGGGGAAAATATAGCTCCGGGCTCCCTGCAGTCAGATGAATGGGCCTCCGGACATGGATGATGACCCACAACTATATGGGATCAATTGTAGCTCTTTTCGATAAGTAAGAGTGTCGAACCAGAGAAGGAGCATGAGAAATTTACAAGTGGTTTTCAGCAAGGTAATGTCTGCAAGTGCTGAAATTGTAAGTAACAGAGTAGTTTAATAGCAAGGTAATTTGTAACGAGCAAGTAACGATAGTAGTAACAAAAGTGCAGCAATATAGCCCAATCCTTTTGAGGAAAAGGACAGGCCAAAACAGACTTCTATAGTAATCAAAGCGTTCTTGAGGGTATACGGGAATTTCATCTAGTCACTTTCATCATGTTGATTCGATTCATGTTCGCTACTTTGATAATTTGATATGTGGGTGGACCAGTGCTTAGGTGTTGTTCTTACTTGAACAAACCTCCTACTTATGATTAAACCCCTCGCAAGCATCCGCAACTACGAGAAAAGTATTAAGAATAAATTCTAACCATAGCATTAAACTTTTGGATCCAATCGGTCCCTTATGGAATAGCGCATAAACTAGGGTTTAAGCTTCTGTCACTCTCGCAACCCATCATCTAATAACTACTCCACAATGCATTCCCTTAGGCCCAAATATGGTGAAGTGTCATGTAGTCGACGTTCACATGACACCACTAAGGGAATCACAACATACATACTATCAAAATATCGAACACATATCAAGTTCACATGATTACTTGCAACATGATTTCTTTCGGGACCTCAAGAACAAAAGTAACTACTCACAAATGATAATCATGCTCAAGATCATATGAGTATTAAATATCATATTGGATCTGAACATATAATCTTCCACCAAATAAATCATATTGTAATCAACTACAAGATGTAATCAACACTACTAGTCACCCACAAGCACCAATCTATAGTTCCGGTACAAAGATTAACCACAAGAGATGAACTAGGGTTTGAGATGAGATGGTGCTGTTGAAGATTTTGATGGAGATTGCCCTCCCCAAGATGGGACAGTTGTTGGTGATGATGATGATGATGATTTCCCCCTCCGGGAAGGAAGTTCCCCGACGGAATCGCTCCACCGTGGGGCAAAAGTACTCCTGCCCAAGTTCCGCCTCGAGACAGCGGTGCTCCGTCCCAAAAGTCCTCTCCTTATTTTTTCTAGGTCAAAATGACTCATATACCAGAAGATGGGCACCGGAGGTGGGCCGAGGGGAGCACAACCCACCAGGGCGCGCCTGGGCTCCCTGGCGCGCCCAGGTGGGTTGTGTCCACCTGGTGGGCCCCCTCTGGTACTTATTGGCTCCAATATTCCTCAAATATTTCATAAAAAATCTCTGTAAAGTTTCAGCTTGTTTGGAGTTGTGCAGAGTAGGTGGCCTGACGTAGCTTTTCCTGGTCCAGATTTCCAGCTGTCGGAATTCTCCCGCTTTGTGTGTACCTTGCATATTATGAGAGAAAAGGCATTAGAATTATTCCAAAAAGCATTATTAAGCATAAAAACATCATAAATAACAGTAGAAAAACATGATGCAAAATGGACATATCAACTCCTCCAAGCTTAGACCTCGCTTGTCCTCAAACGAAAACCAAAATCGAAAAACATGTCCACATGCTTAGAAAGAGAGGTGTCGATAAAAATAAAATATGGACATAGAAGCATCAAGTAGATTATTATAACTACAACAAATTTAAATGTGAAACTTTTATCATAGCACTTTTATCATGGACTTCTCATGAATAAGTAACAATTCATCACACTATCGAAGTATAAAGCATAAACTCTATTAGAAACCAACAAACTATGTTCTCAGTCAACTTTGCAATTGCAATTCAACCATCATATAGTCTTCTATAATTGCTAACACTCACCGCATACACATGAGAAAACCGTTTCAATCGGACACATAGAAAGATAGGGGCTTATAGTTTCACCTCCCAACGTATTCACCTCAAGGGTGATGTCAACAATAATAACTCATGCTACCCATATTCAACTGGACATATGTGCCTAGATCTTTCCTCACCACATGATGTGTGACGCCAGTATAATTAAGCTACAATAATTCCCCTGTTAACGACGCCATGTCACCACCATTACTGTTGTTAAACTCGCGTTGATTCAATTCCCGTTCGAATTCAAAATTCAAGATCAAAGCAAACAATAAATTTATAAACATTAAAACTAAAAAGTTCGGGTTGTGCCAAATAATGCATAGGTAATTATGGTGGAGAAATCACACTTTTATAAAATATTTAAATACTCTAAAATGAACAAAACAGTAGCAAAAACAATTATTTGAAAGCCTTTATAATAATGAACAATCACAAACTATTTTACTTTATGTGCCAGGTTAAATGTGGCTCTGGCATATTTACATATACTAAATTAGGTACAAATTTAATATTTTACTAAAACTAAGGTATATTGGAACTTAGAGAAAACAATAAAAGAAAATAAATAAAATAAAAGAAAATAAAAACAAAAAACCCACTGGGCCAACCGTGGCCCAACTGACCAGCCCAACTAGGCAAAGGCCCAGCCGCCCCCCTCGCACTCCCTTATCCTCCCGGGCACCGAAACCCTAACCCCACGACCCCCCACTCACTCCTCCCTCTCTCCCCCGACTAGATCGGGATCGGGCGACCCCGACCCCGTTGCCGCGCCATCGCAGTCACCTCGTCGACACTGCATGGCCACCCCTGGAGGACCACCTCATCGGACCTCGCTTCCCCATCCCCCCCTCGTCTGCTTCCCCCACCTCTCGATCCCGATCTGGATCGGGAAGGGGAACGAACCCAATGCCCCTCGCCGCCTCGACAACTCCTCCTCGCTGGACGCCATCACCATCGTCCTCCCCTGCGTCGCGTCGTCCCCGCCCCCCACCACGAGCACCACTGCCTCGTACCCTACAGGCTCGATGTTTGGGAGCCCCGCTTCCTCCCCTCTCCCTCGGGCGAAGCCCCGCCATAGCCGCTCCCGCTCGCGCACTTGCCCATCATGCCCCGCCGCGGTCCTGCTCGCTCCATCACCGCAGCCCGCTCCGGCCTCCACTGCCGTGTGCACGCGCCCACCGCGCCCACGCGCGGTTCAGACGACCTCCCCTGCTCGTGCCCCTCGCCTCGGAGCGTTGGGCCGCGCCACGCGCGCGCTCACCAGCCGCCGCCCTTGCTTCCCGCGCTGACCGCGTCTCGCTCGCTGCCGCGCATCGTGACCACCCCTAGTCACGCCCTCACCTGCGCGCCCCTCTGTGCCATGTGCCGCCGTTTCCCGCTGCTCCTGCCGCCTCTACTCGCCCCGCCGCCCGCCTACACTCGCCCAGCCGCAGCCCCGCCTCCACCGCTGCTCGCTGGCTCGGCCCCGCACTGGCCGCACCACCCCTCCCGCTCCGCCCCTCACCGTAGGCCCCAGGCCACTGGCTTCCCCTGCTCCAGCGCCCTACCGTGGCCACATGCGCCAAGTCGGGTGCGCCCCTGTTGGCCACACCTGTAGTGCCACTGCACCCAGCGCCTGCTCGCCCGTGCCCGCCAAGGCCACACGGGCCTTTGATAGCTTGGCCCCGCCCCATGTGCCAATGACAGGTGGGCCT
Organism: Triticum monococcum; assembly: GCA_034509565.1. Classification (NCBI taxonomy): domain Eukaryota; kingdom Viridiplantae; phylum Streptophyta; class Magnoliopsida; order Poales; family Poaceae; genus Triticum; species Triticum monococcum. The sequence continues at coordinate 176,856,893 of CM067846.1, read as the reverse complement.
AGTCCTAGAACGATTATATATAAAAAGATTTTTAAAAAATTATAAAAAATATATAAAAGTTAATTAATTAAGCAAATTAATTAAACTAATTAATTATAATTAATAAACCTAATCATTTAGTTAGACTAACTAAACCTGATTAGTTGGTCTTAGTCTATGACATGCGGGACCCACATGTCAGCTTGACCCAGTCAACACCTCTGTTGACTGCTGACGTCAAGCTGATGTAGTAATGCTATTTTCGAATTAAATTAATAATAATGATTTATAAATTGATTAAAACTTTGATAAATCATAGAAAATAAACCGTAACTCGGATGAAAATACTTTGTACATGAAAGTTGCTTAGAACGACGGGACGAATCCGAATACGTAGCCCGTTCGTCCGTCACACATCCCTAGCATAGCGAATACGCAACTTCCCCCCTTCGTTTCATTTGTCCAAAAACGTGAAACACCGGGGATACTTTCTCGGATGTTTCCCCCTTCGCCGGTATCACCTACTGCCGCATTAGGTCACATCTAACACCGCTCATTGTCATGTCATGCATCGTCATGCTTATGTTTGCATTATATTTATTGTTTCTTCCCCTTCTTCTCTCGCTAGACCTTGAGACCGACGCCGCTGCTACCTAGTACGACTAGGTGTTGACGAACCCTCCTTCTTGCCAGAGCAACCAGGCAAGCCCCCCCCCCTTGATCACCCAATATCGCCTATTCCTTCTCTCTACTGCTTGCATTAGATTAGTGTAGCATGTTACTACTTTCGGTTAATCCTATTATGCTGCATAGCCTGTCATTGTTGCTACAGTTGTTACCCTTAACTGCTATCCTAAATGCTTAGTATAGTATGCTAGTATTCCATCAGTGGCCCTACATTCTTGTCCGTGTGCTATGCTATATTATCGGGCCATGGTCACTTCGGGAGGTGATCACGGGTATATACATACTACACTATTATACATGTTACATGGTGGTGAGTAAAGTCGGGTCGGCTCATAGAGTACCCGCAAGTGATTCCGATGTTGGGGCTGAAAGGACAGGTGGTTCCATCCCGGTAGTGGTGGGCCTGGGTTCCTGACGGCCCCCGACTGTTACTTTGTGCCGGAGCTACAGGGCAGGTTGAGACCACCTAGGAGAGAGGTGGGCCAGACCTTGGTCGGCGTCTGCGGTTACATCAATTAACATGCTTAACGAGATCTTGGTATTTGATCTGAGTATGGCCACTGGCCTATACGCACTAACCAACTACGTGGGAACAGTTCTGGGCACTCGACGTCGTGGTATGAGCCGAAGACTTCTTGACATCAGCGACTGAGCGGCGTGCGCCGGATTGGACTGGAATGCCTGCTCTTGTATTAGGGAGGCTAGGTCTGCTTTCGGTCGCCCATGCAACGAGCAGGTGTGCAATGGGCGATGGGCCTAGACCCCTGCGCGCTTAGGATTTAGACCGGTGTGCTGACCTCTCTGCTGTGCCTAGGTGGGGCTGCGATGTGTTGATCTTCCGAGGCCGGGCATGACCCAGGAAAGTGTGTCCGGCCAGAGGGATCGAGTGTGTTGGGAAATGTGGTGCACCCCTGCAGGGAAGTTTATCTATTTGAATAGCCGTGTCCCTCGGTAAAAGGACAACCCATAGTTGTACCTTGACCTTATGACAACTAGAACCGGATACTTAATAAAACCCACCCTTTCAAGTGCCAGATACACCCGGTGATCTCTCTCTCTCATAGGGCGACGAGGAGAGGATCGCCGGGTAGGATTATGCTATGCAATGATACTTGGTGAACTTACCATCTACTCTCTTCTACAGGCTGCAAGATGGAGGTTGCCAGAAGCGTAGTCTTCGATAGGACTAGCTATCCCCCTCTTATTCTGGCATTCTGCAGTTCGATCCACAGATACTATCCTTTTCATTGAAACCAATGCATATGTAGTGTAGATCCTTGCTTGCAAGTACTTTGGATGGGTACTCATGGTTGCTTTTCTCCCTCTTTCCCCCCTTTCCATTCTTCTCGGTTGTCGCAACCAGATGCTGGAGCCCAGGAGTTAGACGCCACCATCGAAGACCACTACTACTACCACGAGGGTGCTTACTACTACATGGAGGCCGCCGATGACCAGGAGTAGTTTAGGAGGATCCCAGGCAGGAGGCCTGCGCTTCTTTTGATCTGTATCCCAGTTTGTGCTAGCCATCTTATGGCAACTTGTTTAACTTATGTCTGTACTCATATATTGTTGCTTCCGCTGACTCGTCTATGATCGAGCACTTGTATTCGAGCCCTCGAGGCCCATGGCTTGTATTATGATGCTTGTATGACTTATTTTATTTAGTGTTGTGTTGTGATATCTTTCCGTGAGTCACTGATCTTGATCGTACACGTTTGCGTGTATGACTACACTACAAAAAAAGACACATCCGTGACATTTTGGGACAAACGAATTTTTTTGTCATACTTATGACACTTCTATGACGATAATTGTGACAAAACCCGGTATCATCATAGATGTGGTGGGCTCCTACTTCTATGACAAAAAATCATGACAGAAAATGGGCTTTTCGTCCTGGGCGGGTCGGAGACACAGCTGCATGACATTCTTTTGGCCGTCCATGACGGAAAAAACCGTGGTAGAAGCAAGGGCTAGGAAAATATCGGGGTGTTCCCGGTTACGGTGGGCGGTCGGGGCCGAGCGATGCGCGTTTCTCTCATACACGCACGCGCGTGTGTGTGAGGCATTGGGCTCTAACTGAACCCGAGCGAGGCGTTCGCCTGTTGAACCCGAGCGATTGCACTGCAGGCTACGCGTTACTGAACTCGAGCGATCGATCGATGGCTGTTAACTGAACCCGATCGAGCCATTCCTTTGCTACTGCTACTAACTGAAGCCGACCGAAGCTGCCTCTGGATGAACCGTGAGCGTTGCTGGGGGGAGGGTTGGATGAACAATTCCCGGTGAGGGTGGATGAACAGGACCCCGTGGTGTTGCCTCTGGATGAACAAGTCCCTGATTGATCGAGCCGGTTGGGGCTAGATGCACAGGACCCCATGGAGGGCTGGATGAACAGTAGACGGTGGATGGCTAGATGAACTGTAGCCTGTGGAGGGGTGGTTGAACAGGAGTCTGTGGAGAGGGCTGGTTGAACAGTAGCCGGTGGAGTAGCGCGCGGTGGAGGCTGGATGAACAGGAGCCCATGGATGAACAGTCGCATGTGGAGGCTGGAGGAGGTCGACGGTGGATGAACAGTAGCCCATGGAGGCTGGAGGGGGTCGACGGTGGAGATTAATAGTATCCCATGGAGTCCCGTATTGCGGTACGCCACACCCCTCCCGATGAACAGGACCCTCGTTTCGACCGTAGGGCTCCAACACAAGTCCGTTTCCTCCGTTTTGCGGTACGCCACACCCCTCCCGATCAACAGGACCCCGTTTCGACCATCGGAGGTCCGTTTCCTCCGTTCTGCGGTATGCCAGACTCCTCCCGATGAACATGATCCCGTTTCGACATGGCCGGTCGAACACAAGGCCGTTTCCTCCGTTCTGCGGTACGCCAGGCCTCGTTTCCATCGGCTGTTCTGTCCAAGCCCTCCCGATGAACACGACGACGCATTCCGGTCCGACCTAGCCGGTTGGCTTCCCATGAACATGACGACGACGCAGTTTCTTCGTTCCGACCCAGCCATGTACACGAGCCCTGGCCGTACGTATGCGCGAGTAGGCATTCGAGACCCCGCCCGTATGTACGTACATGGCCGTATTTTCTTTCTTGCACACTGGCCATTGTACGTACGTGTACATGCTACATGCGCGCCTCTACTATGACACGTGCACGCCTCTACATCAACCAGTATGTATGTACACGTTCGCGACCAGAATGACAACGCTACGTACGCTTCGACCAGGTGGGTCTCGACTGTCAGGCACTTCCTTGCATGCAAAGATGTAGCTGGTGGGTCCCAGCCAATGTTGGGGATATCGCTTATCGAGAACTTATTGATCGACCCATGATAAGGGATAAATCGGACAATTTATCGGCATATCAGCCGATTTATCGCCATATCGGCCGATTTATCGGCCAATTTATCTTATCGGTCAGACACCGGTAAGCGATAAATTGGTTGATTTATCGAAATATCGGAAGATATCTTGAACAGTGGTCCCAACAGTCAGGGGGGCAAATCTTTTTTTTGCCCAGAGGCACTTCCTTGCGTGCGAAGATGTAGCTAGTGGGTCCCAGCAGTCAGGGGAAACGTTTTTTTCGCGAAATACGGTGGCCCGTCTGGTGGATCCCCGCTGTCAGGTGGAGGAATAATTATTTTGCGCGTAATAAGGAGGCACTTCCTTGCTGCGGCCGTGGACCTAGCTTTCAGCCTCTCCACATACAGTCCACGTCCGATGGAAGTTGTTCCTTGACCACGTTGACCATGCCGCGCTGAGAGAACAAGGGCGATGGACGACAGCGAGGCCTAGGAAGGGGATGACGCGGAGCCGGGGAAGACGTGGCAGTGGATGCCCACGCGTAGAGGAGTATGAGGGTTCACTGGTTCGCTGTGGTGTGAGGCTGCCGTCGCCAGAGAATAACAGGGGTTGTGGGTGAGTAGAGGGATGGCCTAGCCAGCAGTGGGAGTGGTAGGGGCGGTGAGGCCTCCACGACATCGCAGTAGGCCACGGGAGGCAGGAGCACAAGGCACGACCGGCGCTGGTTTGGGCGGCTGGAGCAAGAAGACTAGAGGTTGAAGAAGCACTACGGCCGTTGGATGGACATCGTATGGTCACTCGAGCTAGAATAGTTCATATTGACTAAGTTGACAAAGCCCTCCGTCCCCGTCAACTTAGTTGGCCCACAAGTCAGCCTCCCACTATTGTGGGTCCCAGCTAGTAGGGGGAGTATTTGAAAGTGCAACTATCCCCGGGTGGTTTTGGTAATTCCTAACAACATATAGCTCATTGAGCTAACATTATTCCAAGATTAATATTTCAGGAAAAGCTCAATGAATGGCATGGCATGGATGAGGAAAGTGGATCCCTCAAAATTCTAAGGACAAAAAGTTTGGCTCAAGCTTCAAAATCAAGACTCTACATTTTATATTTTAGTGATCCAAGATCACATTGAGTCTATAGGAAAAGCCAATACTATCAAGGAGGGATGAGGTGTTGCTTAATGGCTTGCTTGCTCAAAGTGCTTAGTGATATGCTCCAAAATCCTCAACTACTCTCCCACATCCACATATGACCTAAACCAAAAGTCAAACTCGGCCCCACCGATTCTTTCTATCCAGCGCCACCGAGTTTCAAATGTCATAGCCACTGCCACAAACCCTAGGCAAATCGGTCTCACCGATAGGGATCTCGGTCTCACAAAGATGGGATTGTAATCTCTCTGTTTCCCTTCGTGACATTTCGGTCTTACCGAGATGAGCGATCTGTCCCACCGAGATTGCAATGTAAACTCTCTGTTTCCCTTTTGTAACATTTCGGTCTCACCAAGATGAGCGAATCGGTCCCACCGAGCCCGACCAACTCTCTGGTTAGCTTATTACCAAAATTGGTCCCACCGAGTTTGTGTAATCGGTCACACCGAGATTACGTTATGCCCTAACCCTAACCATATCGGTCCTACCGAGTTGCATCTCAGTCCCACCGAAAATCCTAACGGTCACTAGGTTTGCTGAATCGGTCCGACCGAGTTTAACCATTCGGTCCCACCGAGTTTGGTAAATTGTGTGTAACGGTTAGATTCTGTGTGGAGGCTATATAAACCCCTCCACCCACTCTTCATTCGTGGAGATAGCCATCAGAACATACCTACACTTCCAATACACATTTTCTGAGAGAGAACCACCTACACTTGTGTTGAGGTCAAGATATTCCATTCCAACCATATGAATCTTGATCTCTAGCCTTCCCCAAGTTGCTTTGCACTTAAATCTTCTTTCCACCAAATCCAAATCCTGTGAGAGAGATTTGAGTGTTGGGGAGACTATCATTTGAAGCACAAGAGCAAGGAGTTCATCATCAACACACCATTTGTTACTTCTTGGAGAGTGGTGTCTCCTAGATTGGCTAGGTGTCACTTGGGAGCCTCCGACAAGATTGTGGAGTTGAACCAAGGAGTTTGTAAGGGCAAGGAGATCGCCTACTTCGTGAAGATCTACCGCTAGTGAGGCAAGTCCTCCGTGGGCGACGGCCATGATGGAATAGACAAGGTTGCTTCTTCGTGGACCCTTCGTGGGTGGAGCCCTCCGTGGACTCGCGCAACCGTTACCCTCCGTGGGTTGAAGTCTCCATCAACATGGATGTACGATAGCACCACCTATCGGAACCATGACAAAAACATCCGTGTCTCCAATTGCATTTGAATCCTCCAAACCCTTCCCTTTACATTCTTGCAAGTTGCATGCTTTACTTTCCGCTGCTCATATACTCTTTTGCATGCTTGCTTGAATTGTGTGGAGATTGCTTGACTTGTGCTAAGATAGCTAAAATCTGCCAAGAACTAAAATTGGGAAAAGGCTAGATTTTTATTTGGTTAAGTAGTCTAATCACCCCCCTCTAGACATACTTTCGATCCTACAAGTGGTATTAGAGCTTTGGTCTCCATTTTCTTTGATTTCCATAGCTTTTGGTGGTCATAGCCTTGGTTTCACAACCTAGGAGAGTATGGCGTCTAGCAAGGGAAATTATCACCGTAGAGGTCCTTACTTTGATGGTACTAATTTTGCTAGTTGGAAGCATAAGATGAAAATGCATATTCTTGGACATAACGCCGCCGTTTGGGCTATTGTGTGTTGGCTTGCAAGGTGAATTCTTTGATGGGAGAGAACCGAATCGTGAAGCTACCGCAGATGAGTTGAAGATGCTACAATACAATGCTCAAGCTTGTGATATCCTCTTCAACGGATTGTGCCCCAAAGAATTCAACAAAATCAGTCGTCTTGAGAATGCAAAGGAAATTCGGGATACTTTGATTGACATGCATGAAGGTACCGACTCCGTCAAGGAATTCAAATTGGATGTGCTTCAAAGTCAACTTGACAAGTTCAAAATGAAGGATGGTGAAGGTGTCGCTGAAATGTACTCTAGGCTTGCTCTTATCACAAATGAGATTGCCAGCTTAGGGAGTGAAGAGATGACCGATAGATTCATCATCAAGAAGATCCTAAGAGCCTTGGATGGAAAATATGATACCGTGTGCACATTGATCCAAATGATGCCAAATTACAAAGATCTCAAGCCAACGGAAGTCATTGGAAGAATTGTTGCTCATGAGATGTCACTCAAGGATAAAGAGGAACTTCACAACAAATCAAGTGGTGCTTACAAAGCCTCATGTGAAGCCCCCACATCATCGAGTGAGAAACAAACCTTCAATGAAGAATTGAGCTTAATGGTGAAGAACTTCAACAAGTTCTACAAGAGTAGGAGCAAAGAGAGAAGCTCCAAGTCAAGGTCCTACAATGACAAAAGATCTTCTAGTCAAGAGCGAAACTGCTAGAATTGTGGAAGGCCCGGACACTATTCCAATGAGTGTACGCCCCCTACAAGAGAAGAGAAGATTCTCCCAAGAGAAGAAGTAGAAGAGAAGAATCACCATCTAGAGAAAGGAGTAGAGATGATCGTTATGAACGAAGACCCTCACGGAGAAGCAAGGATTCGGAAAGAAAGGACAAGTCATCAAGGAGGTACACAAAATGAAGACATCAAGCTCATGTTGGTGAATGGGTATCCGGCTCCGACTCCGACAACCACTCCGAGAGAAGCTATCACTCCGACTCCGAATATACTCAAGATGAAGGTGTTGCCGGTCTAGCACTTGTGAAAACCAACTCCTACGACATATTTGACTCACCAAATGAAGGAGTTGGAACATGCTTCATGGCTAAAGGCCCAAAGGTATCACACCCCGAGTATGTTGATTTCAATAGTGATGAAGATGACTTGTTAGGTGATGATGATTTACTTGTTGACAATTCTAGTGATGAATACTATGATGAAACGTCAATTAATCATGCTAATCAAGATAAAACGAATGACAATGATAGGGAGAAGATTGAGTCTCTAACTAAAGAACTAAACACTCTTAAGTTAGCTCATGAAACTACCTTAGGAGATCATCGAGAACTTTTAAGGACTCATGAGAAATTACGCTTTGAAAAGCTCAACCTTGAGCAAGAGCATGAGTTCTTAAAAGCAATCAATGATGATCTTCGTAAGAAAAGTTCTTCTTACATTGCCAAGCGTTTACTCTTATCCACTTACATGCCTCAAGTCAAGTCTAGTAACAAGAACAAGAAAGATTCTTCCTCTAGTAGTAACAATAATCATGCTAAATCCAATATTGTTGCTTCTAGTAGTTCTCTTGATTCCACTAATGATTCTCTTAGCCAAGTTACACTTGAGCAAGAAAATAGCTTATTGAAGGGAATTATAGAGAAAGGTGTTTACAAGAGCCTTGCCGGAAGTAAGCAATTTGAGGAAATTGTACGCAAGCAAGGAAGGCACCGAAAGAATCAAGGTGTTGGTTTTGAACGAAAGTTCAATGCCAATGGAGTTGAGTGGGAAGAAGATCAATACCCCAAGACGAAGTTTGTTCCTCAACAAGAGAAGTATGATCCTACTTCTCTCAAAGGGACACAAGCTCAAGATGATCTTCCACCACAAGACCACAAGCAAAAAGGCAAGGACAAGCTTCAAGAGGAAATTGATGCATTTGAAGAAGCTCCTAAGGCCTTAGTCAAGTGGGTTCCCAAGACTACTTCAAGTTCCACTTCATCAAGTACAACTACAACACCGAGGATTCCAATCAAGATGGTGTGGATCCCGAAGAAGAAGAACTAGAGAGTTCTTGAGGGTGACTCCGCCAACATACTTCACTCTTATCATCTTGGCAAGAACAAGTGCAATCAACTTCCACATCTTGCACTAGTTCAAGGAGTCACAAACCCTCTTGTTGGTAAGACAAGGGACAAGGTAACTAACCCGTGTAGGTATTGAAAGTGCAACTCACTCCAATGGATAGCTCCAAATGATCTACATCAACATTGAGCATCCACATCTTCAACATCTACATGAAGTCATCATCGACAAAACCCAAGGTTAGTTCATCCCTCTTAGGGGGGATCTCACATCTAGGGGGAGCTTTACTCTAAGAATTGAGCTAAAGCAACTCTAATGGTGTGAACACAACAATGCTTTATGTAAAAGTGGTAACCCCACTTGTGCTTAAACGATGAGTATGACCTATGACCAAATTTTCTCATTTGACTCCTAAGTTAATATACTCATATATAGATGACCTAGTCATCGCAAATTGTTTGATAGATGCTAGAATTGGTTGTGCATGCTTTGCCACATATTTCAATTGCCATTTTATCTTGTGAGCATGTTGATTGCATATTTTACTCATTCGAGGACATCCACTTGTTGTTTTGATTGATTGGTTTTCTTTTGCCAAGTGGATGGACAAGAATGCCTAAGAACCCTCTCTAGCTATCTATTCTTTTCTTGTCTCAAACTCTATTCATGCTACATCACAAAATTTGATCAAGTCAGATTCGAACCACTCTGTGTGAGGAGCACTCGGAGTCCCCGATTCGTCATAGACTTAAACTTCCAAAACTTCTTTGTGCATTTCGGTTTGACCGATTCATCCATTTTGGTCATACCGAGATCACTAAGTCGATCTAGGTTTTCAATCTCGGTGCAACCGATTTGAACTTTTCGGTCACGCCGAGTTGCTGTAACTGTCAACAGTTATGCATCTCGGTGCCACCGAGTTGTTCCACTCGGTCACACCGACAGGGTCGGGCTATATATACTCACGGGCAAAATTTTGGAAATTTCTCCGAAACCCCTTCGCCCGCGCATAGCTCGCTCTGCCTCCTGGGTCTCCGGATCGTCCTCCTCGTCGCCAGCCGCCTCCTATCGCTGGTCTCCGCCGCCGTCAACGGAATTCTTCCCCGCCGTTGCCGCTGTAGCGAGTTCATCGCCGAACTAGGGTATGGACTCAATCACAGTGCTATCCCCGTCCGATTCCTAGCACATTGTGTTCATTATAATTCTTACCACGATTGAAACGCTTCAATCCGGTCAAAACACTCCGTAGATTAGAGTTGAATCGAAAATTTAGGGTTAGGTTTCCGCCGAAACCATCTCGGACCCAGCGGGTTGCAGAACTCGGTTCCACCTATTCGGCCAAGGCCATTGCACATGTGGTTCTCGGTCTGACCAAGAATTGCAAATCGGTGTGACCGAGTTCAGGACTTTGTGAAACCCTAGCAGTCTCGGTGCCACTAAACTGTGACTCGGTCTGACCGAGTTCACTAGTTTAGGTTCCAACAACTGCTTCGGTATCACCGAGTTTGCAAATCGGTTGATTCGAAATGCTTTCTATGGAAAACTAAAACTAAGTTTTTGACTCATTCTTTTGCAAAAACCTCTGCATTTTGTGATGCTCATCCACTCTATCTCATCTATATCTATTCACAGGGTCTGCTGTCAGTGTTTGCAACATGTCTGACCAGAGTGACAGCCAGAACAGGTCAGAGGAGCAGGTTCACCTGAGTGAGGGCACTAGTCCCTCTAGCAGTTCAGATGATGGTAGCAGGAGCACCCCAAGCAATTTGCCAAAGGCTGCCACTAGAGCAAGCAAGAAGAAAACTTCAGAGTCTGAGGATGAAGACTATGTGGCCACTGAGGATGAGGCCACATCAAAGAAGAAAGTGGTTAAGAAGGAGTACAGCTCAGCTGCAGTTAAGCCAGGGATGAAGATCAAAAGGCCAGCAGGAAGACAACCAATGTCTAAGGCAGAGCATCGTCTCAAGCATCTTTGGAATCTCAACCCAAAGAGCCTGCTACAGAAGGAAAGAAAAGGAAGGAAGGGGTCAAGAAGACCATGGCCATAGTGATTGGAAAGGCTTCCATGATGGAAGAAGAAGAGGAAGAAGAGGTTGCTGCACCAGCACCCAAGGCACATAAGCTTATGGGTGATGCTATCAGGACGGGGGCTGCATCATCAAAGCCCAAAGAAGCACCCAAAGCTGCCTCCAAGCCCAAGACTGCACCAAAGAGAAATACCAGAAACATACCAGTTGCTGAGAAGAACTAGGCCCCAGTTCCTGAGACTGTTGCTGAAGAAGAAGATGAAGAGCATGTTCTGGGAAAATTGAAGCCAAAAATTCCAGACCACAATGATGCTCATCCTGTGGCTGAGAACATGAAGATCAGGAGAGACTCAGGACTGAGGAAATGGAGAGAGACAGATCCATATGCTACCAGGAGAATGACTACTGTTGATTACAGGTTCCACACAAAGGAACAACATGATTTCTATGAGACAGTGTTGTTGGACAAGAAGCCTATAGCGTGTGATATGAGGTGGGTCAACTGGACCTACATGAAGGAAAATGAGGAACACTATCCTGGTGTGTTTGACAGCTTCAGTGCTTGTGGAGTTGCAGACTTTGTTGGGCAGAAGCTCACAAAGTGGAATGAGGAGCTCATAATGCAATTCTACTCCACAACACACTTCTATCCAGATGGTAGGATAGTATGGATGTCTGAAGGTACAAGGTACCACTCAACTGTTGGGGAATGGGCAAATTTGATCAATGCTCCTAAGGAAGAAGAAGATGACTTGGATGTCTATGCCAAGAAGAAGATGGATCACAACTCTATGGCAAATATGTACAAGGAGATTCCTGAAGAAGATCTCGAGACTCACCAGTTTGGGTCAGTAAAACACTTGTTGCCAGGGCTGCCTACAATCAATTGGATCCTTAGGCACACTCTCTTGCCCAAGTCTGGTGATCACAGAATGATCAGAGGCCATGCAATTAACTTGCTACATATATTTGATGTGCCACAGAAGTTCAAGGTCATGAGCCTTATAGTTGAGACTATCAAGAGAACTGCAGCTGACCAGAAAAGAAGTTGTGGATATGCCCCACAGATCCAGGAGTTAATAAACTCAAAGATGGGCACACGCACATACTTGTTGGATAAGGAACACTTGCCTATCTATCCTGACTTCGAGGACAACCAAGTTGTGATGAATGAAGATGAACCCTCCTCAGTGCAAGCACAAGCAAAGAAGGAGAAGGCAAAGAAAGAGAAGGCTGCCAAGATGCCAACTCAAGAGGAGCCATTTGAGTACTTTTTGAAAAGCAAGCAGGACCAACTTGGTTACTTGATAGCATCATCTCTGAGGATTGAGAAGGGGTTGGCCACCCTAACTCAAAACCAGGAGAGCCTGGAGAGAATCGTGGAACAAAAATTCTATGATTTAGATGTCAAAGTAACTGAGATTCAGTCTGTTGTGGAGCAGCTACAGGATGACATGCAGGAGAGGAAGGGCAAGACAACCACTGATGCATTTTCCAGAGTGCCTCGAGCTCAGAGATCTGCTGCAGTGCATGTTCCAGACACCAGAGTCACTTCATCTGCACCAGCTACAGCTTCAGTGCCACCAGCTCCAGCACCTACCCCATCAGCTCTGTCTACTTCGACTGAAGCCTTCGTCCTTGGAGTTCTCCGGACACCACCACCTGAAGACCAAGCCTGAGAGACGTTTTAGTTCTATGCATTTTCTATGAACTTTTTGGTAACTTGTTGCCAAAGGGGGAGAAAAATGTATAGATCATAGGCTTCGAGAGAGAGAGAGAGAGTTTGCTTTTGTTCTCTCTTATCTTCTTGGTTGAACATTGTTTATCTTTTGATTGCTTGAGATACTACGCTATTATCTGTGAGACATTGATGATCATGTGGTTGATCATAAGCTACACTTATGCTTGTTAGATGATATTATCTTACTTATCCTTATATGATCATTCACTTTGCTTGGTGATGAGTGTATGTATTTAATTCTTATTGTTTTGAGCACTCCACCAAGATGTATGTGACATGGAAGAGTAACCCATGATCCTAACTCACTATGCATTTGCACTCCAAAGCAAATCTTAAAATATGCACAAATTTAGGGGGAGCTCTTGCTTTTCACATACTTCTCAAAGCGACAATATCTTTCACTCTTATTATCATTTGTCGAAGCTTTGATCTATATGTTGTCATCAATTACCAAAAAGGGGTAGATTGAAAGTGCAACTATCCCCGGGTGGTTTTGGTAATTCCTAACAACATATAGCTCATTGAGCTAACATTATTCCAAGGTTAATATTTCAGGAAAAGCTCAATGAATGGCATGGCATGGATGAGGAAAGTGGATCCCTCAAAATTCTAAGGACAAAAAGTTTGGCTCAAGCTTCGAAATCAAGACTCTACATTTTATATTTTAGTGACCCAAGATCACATTGAGTCTATAGGAAAAGCCAATACTATCAAGGAGGGATGAGGTGTTGCTTAATGGCTTGCTTGCTCAAAGTGCTTAGTGATATGCTCCAAAATCCTCAACTACTCTCCCACATCCACATATGACCTAAACCAAAAGTCAAACTCGGCCCCACCGATTCTTTCTATCCGGCGCCACCGAGTTTCAAATGTCATAGCCACTGCCACAAACCCTAGGCAAATCGGTCTCACCGATAGGGCTCTCGGTCTCACCGAGATGGGATTGTAATCTCTTTGTTTCCCTTCGTAACGTTTCGGTCTTACCGAGATGAGCGATCTGTCCCACCGAGATTGCAATGTAAACTCTCTGTTTCCCTTTTGTAACATTTCGGTCTCACCGAGATGAGCGAATCGGTACCACCGAGCCTAACCAACTCTCTGGTTAGCTTATTACCAAAATCGGTCCCACTGAGTTTGTGTAATCGGTCACACCGAGATTACGTTATGCCCTAACCCTAACCATATCGGTCCTACCGAGTTGCATCTCAGTCCCACCGAAAATCCTAACGGTCACTAGGTTTGCTGAATCGGTCCGACCGAGTTTAACCATTCGGTCCCACTGAGTTTGGTAAATTGTGTGTAACGGTTAGATTCTGTGTGGAGGCTATATATACCCCTCCATCCACTCTTCATTCATGGAGAGAGCCATCAGAACATACCTACACTTCCAATACACATTTTCTGAGAGAGAACCACCTACACTTGTGTTGAGGTCATGATATTCCATTCCAACCATATGAATCTTGATCTCTAGCCTTCCCCAAGTTGCTTTCCACTCAAATCTTCTTTCCACCAAATCCAAATCCCATGAGAGAGAGTTGAGTGTTGGGGAGACTATCATTTGAAGCACAAGAGCAAGGAGTTCATCATCAACACACCATTTGTTACTTCTTGGAGAGTGGTGTCTCCTAGATTGGCTAGGTGTCACTTGGGAGCCTCCGACAAGATTGTGGAGTCGAACCAAGGAGTTTGTAAGGGCAAGGAGATCGCCTACTTCGTGAAGATCTACCGCTAGTGAGGCAAGTCCTTCGTGGGCGACGACCATGATGGAATAGACAAGGTTGCTTCTTCGTGGACCCTTCGTGGGTGGAGCCCTCCGTGGACTCGCGCAACCGTTACCCTCTGTGGGTTGAAGTCTCCATCAATGTGGATGTACAATAGCACCACCCATCGGAACCGCGACAAAAACATCCGTGTCTCCAATTGCGTTTGAATCCTCCAAACCCTTCCCTTTACATTCTTGCAAGTTGCATGCTTTACTTTCCGCTGCTCATATACTCTTTTGCATGCTTGCTTGAATTGTGTGGAGATTGCTTGACTTGTGCTAAGATAGCTAAAATCTGCCAAGAACTAAAATTGGGAAAAGGCTAGATTTTTATTTGGTCAAGTAGTCTAATTACCCCCCCGTCTAGACATACTTTCGATCCTACAGTATTCATTTTTTTTGTGTGTAATAAGGAGGCACTTCCTTGCGTGCAAAGATATAGCTGGTGGGTCCGAGCTATCAGTGGCGGTAACATTGTTTTCACGAAATACAGAGGCCCTTTCGGTGGGTCCCAGATGTCAGGTGGAGGAATCATTATTTTGCTCGTAATAAGGAGGCATTTCCTTCCGTGCGGCCTGTGACCCAGCTGTCAGCCTCTCCATGTACAGTCCACTTCAGATGCATGTCGGTCATTGACCACGTTGACCAGGCCACGCCGAGAGCACCAGGGTGGTGGACGACGATGAGGCCTAGGAAGGGAACGACATGGAGGCAGGGAAGACTCGGCAGTTGTTTCCCACGCGGAGGGGAGTACGACTGTACGAGGGTTTACTGGTTCGTCTGCCGTCGCCGGAGAATAATAGAAGGTGTGGGTGAGTAGAGGGATAGCTAGGCCAGCGATAGGAGTACGGTGGGGCGGCGAGGCTTGCGCGGCAGCACAGCCGGCCGCGGGGAGGAAGGAATAGGCAGTCCCGCCGGTGCTTGTTTGAGCGGCTGGAGCAGGAAGAGCAGAGATTGAAGAAGCACGACGGTCGTTGGATGGACATCCAACAGTCAGTACTTGTGCGTCAACCTTTTTTTAGGAAAGCCTCAAATCTGTGGAAAACAACATACAACCCATCAGCCATTATTTCTAATAATTTACAGCCCATTTGCTAATTCTTAAGGTTTTTTTGGAGCCCATATTCTTTTTGTTAGCATTACAGCCCATATTGTGGCCACGGTTAAGAATTGTACGAAATTTTGCATATTTCGGTGTGGTCCGAACTGTTTTTAATCCTGAAATTTGGAGTCACATTCAAACTGATTTAAAAAATAAATGTATATCAATATAAAATCCAACAAATTGTCCACGCATAAAAATCAATGCAATTTAAAATCTCGAAATGAAAAAAAAGAAATTTGAAACTAATTGCCGGTTTGATGTGTTTTAAAAATGTACAACCCATTTCTCATTACTGATATGCCATTTTCTCGGCCAGCCGAATGAAGCTCTCCTCGTCTTGAAAGATTTCCAGCCCAACAGGCCTGACAAAGCGACTTACTTGGCAAATCACAAAAAACTAGGCTGTGGCCGTGAACCCACCTACGGCCGTGGACCCAGTTGTCAGCCTCTTCACGTACAGTGCTCTTCCGATGGAAGTCGGTCGTTGACCACATTGACCACACCACACCGAGAGCACCAAGGCGGTGGACGATGGCAAGGCCTAGGAAGGGGACGACACGGAGCCGGGGAAGACGCGGCAGTGGATGCCCACGCGGAGAGGAGTACGTGGGTTCACTGGTTCGGCTGTGGTGTGGGGCTGCCGTTGCCGTAGAATAACAGGGGGTGTGGTTGAGTAGAGGGATGCCCTGGCTAGTGGTGGGAGTAGTAGGGGGCGGTGAGGCCTCTGCGGCATCACAGCCAGCCACGGGAGGCAGGAGCACGAGGCACGACCGGCGCTGGTTTGGGCGGCTGGAGCAAGAAGACCAGAGGTTGAAGAAGCACCACGATAACTGGAGCTAGAATCGTTCATATTGACTAAGTTGACAAAGCCCTCCGTCCCCGTCAACTTGGTAGGCCCACAAGTCAGCCTCCCACTATGCTGGGTTCCAGATGGCAGGGGGAGTATTCATTTTTTTGTGCATAATAAGGAGGCACTTCCTTGCGTGCGAAGATAGCTGGTGGGTCTGACCTGTCAGCGGGGGGGGGGGGGGGGCACTTTTTTTTCGCGAAATATAGAGGCCCTTCCTGTGGGTCCCATATGTCAGGTGGAGGAATCAAAGACTTGAGAAGGCGTAGAGAACAAGCTAGTGTACCAGTAAAGAGAT
Source organism: Triticum monococcum (assembly GCA_034509565.1). Classification (NCBI taxonomy): domain Eukaryota; kingdom Viridiplantae; phylum Streptophyta; class Magnoliopsida; order Poales; family Poaceae; genus Triticum; species Triticum monococcum. The sequence continues at coordinate 176,840,258 of CM067846.1, read as the reverse complement.
GTTGCTGAGTTTTAGAAAAAAGAGAGACGTGCTCTTGTAGCTGGTTTGAATCCAAACCTAGACTATGACTATATATGGTGCTATGGTACTCTGCAAGCAATGAAACTGACATATCCAACATTTGCTTCTCCTCTTCTCTACTTACTCTGTCTAGCATCAGAAGCTCTAGCTGCAATAACCATGTCCGCTGGCTGCTCATCCACCTGCTCTTCAGCAGGCAACAACCAAATATGCGCCAAGTCGCCACCCGTGCCTTCCCCTGTGGGTCTCATCACACCCCGCCGGCACCGGTTGCTCATCGCAACCCGCTGCCGTTGGTGTGGTGCCACTGCTGCAAATCACGCAGAGTCATCCGTCGCGTCTCAACCACAATCCTCAGCCCTGGCCGAGTCTTCAACAAATTCCCGAATCATGGGGTAATAATATGTTTAAGTGTTGTTCTGCTGCTTTCAGTTGCTAATTTTTTAATAGTTTGGTCGATGATCTTCCAATTTGATTCGTGCAGAAAAGGGAAGATTCGTGTGATTTTTTGGGAAGTTGTTGATGTGGGGGAGTGCAACTACTCTGATTATTTGGTTAGCCGAGGAATCCCAATACCAGCAGGTTGGGGTGTTGGACAAGTAACTAAAGGAACGAAAGAAGAGGAAGATGCAGAGCAGAAGGTTAAAGATGCAGTTCCTCTGATCATGGCCAAGCAACAGCTGTTGAACGGCCTTGACAGCAATGAGGAGATGAAAGAGCTTGTGAAGATAATGGGCAAAATCGATGTGCTCAGTAGGATGATTGTCTCTTTATTTGCAGTGTATATAGCACTCGTGATGTATTCAGTGGCTATGACATGAGCACTTTGCTGAAACTAGTAATGAATAAAACCCATGTAGCAGGCTGGGCGTAGTGTTGTGAACATCTAATGATTTCTATTAACGGAAATCAGGGGGTATCCCCTTTTGCTCATAAATAAATAAATAGCAAAGGCCCTTTGGGTAACAAATAAATAAATTAGCAGAGACCCTGTCGGGTCAGCTTTGTTCTCATTCAAAGACGTCAAGCAAATTGCAGTCCAACAACAAACTATGTCATCAAATTCAAGTTTCACAGCCAAATTTGAGTACAACTAAACAACAATCTCATCATGTTTTAGTCGTCATACAATCACCAAACACAAATCAGCATACATATCAAGTGATGTTCTCACAGGAAAATAGTAAACAACATGTTCATCAGGTTTCAGTTGTCATAGCAAACACAATTTCACATAGTAGATTAAAAAACGTCTTCTGACAGGCAAATACGACAAACACAATGTAATCATCATCCGCAGCAGCAGCGTCAACATCTTCACCATGTGTATCAGTCTGAATCGTAATTCCCCATGGTGTCATCTTCTTCTTCGTCCTCAACGCCCTCGAATGTTGGCTTCTTCTTGATCAACTCTTGTATGTCCACAGCACGATAGGCAATCTTTTCGGCGACGTCATTGACGTGATGGTTCTCAAAGATATTAGGAACATCTGTGTTATCCTGTACATCAGGAGCAGTGTAAGCATCATCTTGTTGTGCAACTTCACTAAACAAATTCCTCTGCTCAAACCTTTACAATACTCTCCAGTCATCGCTACGCGCAAATGTGTCTTCCAAGAAAAATATGTGTGTTGCTTGATTTGCCAAAATAAAAGGCTCGTTGGTCTGGTACGCCGCCTTGACATTGATGGATTTGAAATAATCATCAGCTCTGGGTTTTGCGATCCTGGAAAACAGGTTATACCTACGATAGCACAATAGAACCACACACCGATGATCCTTGAAACTGGAGATATACTGCAACTGAACAATGCCTGTTATGTTAGCATACATTTCAGTTGTCTCTTTGTCATACGTATCCGTGCTCATGATGGCACTGTTTTGTGTCTTCCTGCCTTCGTCTCGTGCAAGGGTATTGTAGCGCACATCTCCAACAACGCAAGATTCATAATGTCTTACCTGAGTATCAGGACCCATTGCTAGTGAGTAAAGGGCATCATCAACTGCCTGCCCATCCTCCCACATCTTCTTAACCTATGGTTAGAAAATAGACAAGCCGATCATCTTATGTACTCAATATATTAAAAAAACTGACAGTGCAATTCAAAAGCTTACATGGCTCTTGAACCATTTCGCAAATCCTGCCATAACCAGTTTGTCAATGTTTCTTGGATTTTGCGGCAGTAACTCTTTTTGTAGATGCTGCACAACATGGTGATCGCGTCAAACATCTAAATATATAAGAATGTGCTGTAAGTTTAGTAGATTACGATGTATAAGCTGCAGTACTTAGCACTTACTTGATATAAGGTAGTATCTCAGGACAGTTATTCAACACATACCAAACCATTTTGTCCAAATCTTTAGATTTGTCCTACTGTCGACTCTTCCCTGTAACTCGAACAGAATAATCAAAAACATTGAGCCCGGGATTGTCTTCATCCACCTCTTTGCTAAGCTGATCAGCTGTTTCAATGTATTTTGAGCAGAATGTCAACGCTTCTGTAGCAATGTAGGCCTCTGCAATGGAACCCTCGGGTCTAGTTTTGTTCCTAACATAGCCCTTGAAAGTGCCTAGCCGCCTTTCAATAGGGTACATCCAGCCATACTGTACTGGACCTCTAAGTAGTGCCTCATCAGGTAGATGAACAGCCAAATGCACCATCACATCAAAGAAGGCTGGAGGATTTATCTTCTCAAGGTCGCATAGGATAGTTGGTATCTTGTCTCTAAGACACTTCAAAGCATCTATCCTGATATTTCTACTATAGAGTTCCCTGAAGAATTGTCCCAACTCTACAACTACTCCGTATAAGTCAGGGCAACCCAATCCTCTAAGGATAACAAGTAAAACACTTTGAAGTAGGACGTGGCAGTCATGAGTTTTCAACCCTTATACCTTGTTTCCATATGCATTGACTCTCCTTTCAGGGTTGGAAGCAAATCCATGTGGGAATCTCACACGTGACAGGACCTCGCAGAATTATTTTCTTTTTACCTTGTCCAAGACATACACAGCTGGTGCCATATCCCGTGGTTTACCTTCATCTTGCACCTGCAAATCCTGTCTGGGACCCAGGTGTGTCAAATCAATCCTAGATTTTAAGGTATCTTTCGTCTTTCCTTCAATATTAAGAAGTGTGCCGATAATGCTGTCACATATATTTTTCTCGATGTGCATCACATCAAGATTATGCCACAGATCCAAATCTTTCCAATACTCCAAGTCCCACAAAGTGGACCTACGGGTAAACAATAATCTCTCTTCTGCCCTGCCACACATCCTTTTCCCGCTACCATTACCAGGATGGTTTCCTGGTGTAATATGCCTGACCTTCTCTAATTCCACTTGCAACTCATCGGCGGTGAGCCTCTTTGGCGCATCACGGTTTTCATGCTTGGCATTGAACACATGTCTTCGGTATTTTCTAGGATGCGACTTGTCCTTGGCAAGGAAACGACGGTGTCCAATGGAACAGATCTTGCTAAGTATTGTGTATGACAGCGGATTCCTGTCACAGCGAACACATGCATTGTAACCATGTGTCGTTTGCCCTGACATAGTGCCCAAAGCCGGATAATCATGGATGCACCAAATTATAACAACACGCAGAAAGAAATCAGCTGGTGGGCTGCTATATAGGTCTCGAGTGAGAACACCCCTCCATAGCTGTTGAAGTTCCTCCATAAGAGGCTCCATGAACAAATCAAAATCCTTTCCAGGACTTTTTGGACCAGGGATGAGCAAGGCCATCATGTAGTTTGATTCTTTGGTGCATACATTTGGAGGCATGTTGTAAGGGATAACAAGCACTGGCCACATGCTATATGTGGCGCTCTGGTGGCCACATGGGTTAAATCCATCTGAAGCTAAGCCAAGTCTAATGTTTCTCGGGTCAGCAGCAAACTTTTCGTGTTTCTGATTGAAGCTTTTCCACTCACTACCATGTGATGGGTGGCTCATTACATTCTGATCTCTGTACTCCTGGTTCCTAGAATGCCATAGTACATCCTATCTTGTTTTAGCATCACGAAACAACCTCTGCAATCTTGGTGTAATTGGAAAACGTCTCAGAACATTATGAGCAATCCTCTTCACAGCATCACCATCTTTCCATATTGATGATTTGCATTTCGGGCATTCACTTAAGTTGGCATAATCCTTCCAGAATAGAACACAATTATTCTTACAGACATGGATAATATCATATCCAATTCCAACTGCACGAAGGAAATTCTTCATTTTACTCTATGTGTGTGGCAGCTCAGACACATCTGGGAAAGCTTTGTGGAAAGCAGCCAACATTGCATCGAATGATTTGTTGGTCATCTGCTCAGATGTCTTCACCTGAAGAAAGGTGACCATAGCTGAGAATACTGATAGCTTATTTCCTGGGTGACAGCCATGTTGCATTGTTCCAACATGCGGGCCCACCATTTTTCTTCTGCAGGTGAAAGTTCACGGAATGAACGAGCATTTTGTAGCATTGTTTCAATGTTGGTCAAACTCACTGGCTCCGCCACCACCTCCTCCTCCTCTTCCACCTGAGCATCAGGCAGATCAAGATGGTGATCTGCTGCTTCCATGTAGTCAATAACATTGACGTTCATAGCTTCACCATGATGAACCCACCTAGCATATGTGACCGACATCCCATACAAGTGTAGATGATTTTGCATAGTTGACTGGGGTCTTGTAACCGAAGTCATACAATTGCTACACGGGCAGAGCACATCTGATTTCGGACCACCGTACTCAGCTTTGATAAAGTTCATGAAGTTTTCAACCCCCTTGACATATGCAGCGGAGAATCTTCGAGCAGAAGTTATCCAAGTCCTGTCCATCTTTTAGACATACAAATTAATTCTTCTACTAGATATTACATGAAGTCTAGAAAAAATACTAGGTCGATGTCTAAAGTTATGGCAAGATATTTGGACGAGCAGATCTAAGTAACGAAATATATGTAAAGCTAATTCAGCAAACAGATTTGAGTGCTAAATTATGGCAGGCTGTTTCAGCAGTCAACGAGGCCGAGCACACAACCATCAAACTATCGAAGGCCATCACAGCAACAAAGATCGAGTATAAAATGGTGTAGAGCTATTTCACCTAACAGATTGGCTACTAGACCATGGCAATCTTCGTTACAACAAATATATGGCAGGATATTTTAGCAACTAATCGGCCTTGGCATGCCATCTCAGCTAAGCAGATTGAGCATAGAACAGGGCAAGGAAGCTTCTTAAGCAGAGCATATTGACTGTAAACTACTTCGTCAAACAGTTAGATTAACAACGCCTATCAGCTAACATTTAGCGCTACACCGACATGGACGAGGCCTCAGTCTAGAATGCGCATACCGTGAGAGAAGCTGACCATCGTGCGTCTCGACACGAACGTCGCTAGCGGTGGCGGCGCTGACCACTGTGTGCCTCCACAAGAACGTTGCCAGCGGTGGCGGCGCGGCTAGAGGACAGCAGTCTACGAGAGCATACTGTGGGAGTGAGAGGATCGTCGTGCATCCCCCTCGATGAACCGCGGCGCCGACGTATCGGCACGGCGGGGAGGGCGGCTTTGGCAGAGCGAATGGAGTGAAGGGGGACTGGGGGAGGGGGGTTTGGGGAATATTACTGGCTAGTTGGCCGAAGGGCGTTTGAATCTAGGATTTGGGGGGAATTTTTGGGTGGGTGGGGGTGGAGGATTTTCGCGCGGCGGGAGGGGGGAGTTTGGCGCATGGTCGGTTTCTCCAAGTGCAGTCCCACGTGTCAGTGAAGAGACAAGCCGAAGTGCGTTCCGTTGCGTGAGCCGTGTGCAGGACCAAACATGTGTGGGGTGCAATGCGACCGCGACAGGGGTGCTGTGAGTGTACCGCCTTTTTTCCTTTTAAACTAGGTGCTTTGCCCCCTCAAAAAAACTTGTTGCTTCGAGCGATCCATTGGTACTACTACTAGTAATCTGGTAATCCCGACTAAAACGGCGCGGCCGGGTCTTTTCCCGCACGATATGTAGGGAGGTTGGCTTAGTTGGGTTTTTTAGGACGAGTAATGCTACACCTACGTAATCCCAGTTATGTAATTAATGTAATGTGAAACGTGTGAGCTGTTGATTATAGATTGGGGGGAGGGAGGGACCCACCACCATGAAAATCAGGGGAGGAGAGAGAGAGGCAATTTACGTTAACCCGTTTGTAGGTTCCCGTAGATGTAGAAAGATGTGAAATGCGTGAATGTGTAGTGGACGTACTATTGGAGAGCCTAAGATAAATTGTGTATGTATAGACCCTATGTGTTTATTTTACTTTGCATGTTAGCATTGTCTCGGTTCAATAAAAAGCAGCGTTGGTGATGATGGTGTGCCTGTCATCCTGCAATATAGGCCGTCCGATCTATATCTAATGAATAGGAAGGAAACTATGACAATTTACCCGCACTCCTCTCCACATTTGCAGATAAGGCCTTCCCTCGTTCATCCTTTTCTCCCACAAGATCTTGATCTTTCATGCAACGCACGGGCATCTTGCTAGTACTCCTACAATATACTATATTGTTGTGGAAGTTCATATACACCGGCCGAGATTAATGCAAACACGGGAAATTTTCATTACATTTCGAACTTTTATAGGACAGAAAAATAAAAGAAACCCGACCCTAAACCTATTCTATGGCAGCGACCGACGTCATCCATCTGCGATCTCTATGTACGGGGGCGGGGTTCAAGACCCATGAAGTGAAGGTGCAGTCTCTGGTGAGGAAGAGTAGAACACGGGATACGGACCAGCCAGTTGGCACACCATGCCCTGCCGCCTCCCATGCCCTACTCATCCTCGGAGGAGTTCCCGACCTCAGCGGTGCCGTATGTTGGACGGCAGCAAGTAGGACGCGTGGCTGACGGTGCTCCCGTCGCCGGCCGCCAACGTGGCCACCGCTTGTGCGGTCGCGTCCGCGCCCGGCTACGCCACTATTGCGTCGCGAGGGCAGCGACCTCGAGCTTCATCCCCGAAGACAAGCTCTCCCACAGAGTGTTCGCGCTTGCGGTCATGGCGGATGTGGTGCCAGGTAGGAGGATGATGCACTATGGTGTGGAGGTTAGCTGGGCGTTTCCGCTTTAAGTAGCTCATTCCGGCGAGGCCAAGTGTCCTGGTGCGTCATTAAGTCACCGGAGTTGGTTCCTCGGGCACTGAGCCTCTTAACGATGATATACGGACGAACAACATGAATGTGGGTAGCTGGCACCGGCTGGGAACGCACCGCGCGACGATGCGAGGGATGAGGGTTTTTGGTGTGCCAGGGTAGTCAGCTGCGGTCGCCGCAACGTTGGAGATGCCCTTTGCTCACATGTGATCGATGCATGTCATTGAAAAATCAAGATGACCTGACATGGTCTCAGGTCCTGAGGATGCAGTTGGCTATGCTACACCAGTCCGCAGACGCGTTGTAACACCCTCGATGCGACTATATCTCCCACGTGTCAAGGCACGACTTAGAGGCATAATCGCATTGAAGGCATATGTCGCAAGTGAGGTAATCTTCAAACAACCCATGTAATATAATAAGGAAAAGGATACATAGTTGGCTTACAATCGCCACTTCACACAATTACATGAATAAAGCATTACATCAACCAAATACACTCATCGTCCGACTACGGAACCAAAATAAAAGAAGAACCCCAAATGCGACAAAGGTCCCCGACCGACCCCAACTGGGCTCCACTACTGATCAACTAGAACGAAATAACACAAAGGACAAGATCTTCAACGAGCTCCTCCTGAGCTTGGTTGCATCATCTGCACGGACTCATCGGCACCTGCAAACTGGTTTTGGAAGTATCTGTGAGCCACAGGGACTCAGCAATCTCGCACCCTCGCGATCAAGACTATTTAAGCTTATGGGTAAGGTAAAAGGTATGAGGTGGAGCTGCAGCAAGCGACTAGCATATATGGTGGCTAACATACGCAAATGAGAGCGAGAAGAGAAGTCAAAGCACGGTCGATAAAAGTATGATCAAGAAGTGATCCTGGACTACCTACGTCAAGCATAACTCCAACAACCGTGTTCACTTCCCGGACTCCGCCGGAAAGAGACCATCATGGTTACACACGCGGTTGATTCATTTTAATTAAGGTCAACTTCAGGTTTTCTACAACCGGACGTTAACAAATTCCCATCTGCCCATAACCGCGGGCACGGCTTTCGAAAGTTCAAATCCCTGCAGGGGTGTCCCAACTTAGCCCATCACAAGCTCTCACGGTCAACGAAGGAATAGACCTCCACCCGAGACATTCCGATCAGACTCGGTATCCCAGTACAACAAGACATTTCGACAGGGTAAAACTAAACCAGCAACACCGCCCGAATGTGCCGACAAATCCCGATAGGAGCTGCACATATCTCTTTCTCAGGGCACACTCAGATTGTCTTAGGTACGGGTAGGCCAGCCCAGAGTTGCCCCTAGTGGCCACCGGCAGTTGACAGGTGGACCAACACTCAGAGGAGAACTGGCCCGGGGGGGTAAAATAATGATGACCCTTGAGTCTGCAGAACCCAAGGGAAAGAAAAGGCTAGGTGGCAAATGGTAAAACCAATGTTGGGCATTGCTGGAGAAGCTTTACTTAAGGCGAACTGTCAAGGGGTTCCCATTATAGCCCAACCACGTAAGGGACGCAAAATCCGGGAACATAACACCGATATGACGGAAACTAGGGCGGCAAGAGTGGAACAAAACACCAGGCATAAGGCCGAGCCTTCCACCCTTTACCAAGTATATAGATGCATTAATTAAATAAGATATATTGTGATATCCCAACAAGTAAACATGTTCCAACAAGGAACAACATCTCCATGTTCCAACAAGGAACAAACTTCAATCTTCACCTGCAACTAACAACGCTATAAGAGGGGCTGAGCAAAGCGGTAACATAGCCAATCAACGGTTTGCTAGGACAATGGTGGGTTAGAGGCTGAACATGGCAATTTGGGAGGCTGACAAGCAAGTGGTAGGCATCGTAGCAATAGCATAGCAAAAGAGCGAGCAAAGTAGCACAGCAAAGATAGTAGTGATTTCGAGGGTATGATCATCTTGCCTGAGATCCTGCAAGGAAGAAGAACGAGTCCATGAAGAAGACAAACGGACGTAGACGAACAGTTCCTCACAAACGCGACGTTATCGGAACCAACCCAAAGAAGCAACACCGGAAAGAAGCAAACAACATAGTAAACAACCACCACATAATCATGGCATGATGCACAATCAAGTTTGATGCATGTCCGGTTTAATGAAACATGGCATGGCAAAATGCACAAACAATCCTACAAATTAAGTGGAGCTCAATATGCAACGAATTGCATATTAACGGAGCACCACATCAGTTATTTAGTTCGATCTCGTTTATGTACCCAACAATGTTAAATGTTGTTAAACATGGCGAGAGGGGAAACATGATGAAACTATCTAATCTAGGCAAGTTTAAATGAGGCCAGAAGCAACGAACAACAATTCCGAAAAATCCTCATAGAATATTTTAGATTTGGTACTGTTCTGCCCTAAACATAATTTTAGAGTTTTTAAGCATGCAAAATAAGGCCACCATGACAAACTAGGCAAAATTCTACCCCATTTACATATAAAGTTTATTTAATTCGGAGTTACGGTTATTTAGTTATGAATTAAATCATTTTAGCATGGCATAGGGGCAAATTAATGCAAACAACATTTGAAACATTTTGAACATGGATGAAAATGACATATTATTAAACTAGATGAAATTCTAGGCAAGTTTCATATATAACTTATTTAGATCCGATGCACCATAGTGAAGTTACTAAATGCATGAAACTAGGGGGTTTTCTGAAAAACTGCAATTCCCTGGAAATAATAGCTAAAATCGCAACAGAGGAAAAAACATGCATCGGGCCGAATCTGGTGCAAATGGGCCAACAGGAGCAGGCACTGGGGCATCTCACCCATGGGCTATGGCCTGGTTCGGGGAGGTTTCGGACATGGTTACCAAGGGGTTCGATGCACTGAGCAGAGAGGGTTTCGGACAGTGCGGTCGCATCGGACAACTCCGGAACCGAAGAGGGGAAGGAGGATGGACTAGGTGGGCTGTGTAGACGGTCTCGAGCTGAGAGAAGAGAAGAGAGAGAGAGGGCCCGGCAACTGTTTTCGGAGACCGAAAACGTCCGACGTTTTGACCGACTATACTGTCGCTATAGTTATCTGTTGGGGCGTCAAACGAACTCCGATTGCGATGAAACTTGGCAGGCGGTCTATCTACACTATAACAAGACCACACGTCAACTTTCATCCCATTCCGAGAACATTTTCCGGCCACTTATAAAATAATATTTCGGACATGCCGCGGGCGCGTGCAAGTGTGTCTGGGCTCAGAACGGACAACGGACGGAACGAGGAGACCGGGATGGATGCAAGTTTTGAAAACATGATGATGCAATGCATATGATGACATGACAAGATGCAACACGCAAGCAAATGACATGGCAACGCCGGCGAATAACTGGACGACACGTGGCACAACGGTCTCGGGGCGTTACAACACTCCACCACTACGAGAGGATCTCGTCCCGAGATCTAGAATGGCACCGGAGAGAAAACGGAGGAGAAAGAGAAGATGGAAACTAAGTTGCTTCTTTGACAAATGAGTGATACCAAAGAACCTTGAGAGTTTGAACAAAAGACAGAAACAAGCAACGGAGATGACGAAGTTGAAAACACTCGCTAGAAAAGAGGGACAAAGAACATTTCGAAAACCTTGAGGTTGAAGGGAAGATATATATAGAAAAACACTCCGGTTAAGGAAGGGGATCAAGGAAAAATCAAAATTCGGGCAGCACTCCGGTTGAAAAGAAAAGGAATTGAATAAGGTCTTGATAAGATGAGAAGATACTTGATGAAATCACAACACACTGCCACCGGAACTATTGAATGAATGGAACAAGGGGTGAGAAAGATCTCAGACCGCACTCCGGTTGAGAAGGGAGTCCAAATTTGATAAGATGAGAGAGCTCAAATGAAAACACAACACTCTAGTTGAGAAAGGGATGCAAGACTTGATAAGGCGAAAAGAACTTGAACAAAGGGGCACAATACTCCGGTTAAGCAAGATAGGGAAGGAATAAGAGTGATATAATTTGTACTGCACCCCGTCTGTAAATGGAAGGAATTAAACTTGACAAGATGAGAGGATACTTGTAAAGAGGACACAACACTCAGATAAAAGTATAGGCATGGAAAGATCATGATCTTTGACAAAACGAGATGATGGGTTGAAAAGATGAACATCACATTGCCTCCAGAACAAAAGTAAGAATGGAATGGAGTGAACGAAGGAAAACAATATCTTGAGAGAGCACGGTTACAACAGAAGCTAGAACGGAGTTGTTGGAAAACCAACAACGAAAGAATCATCTTGATATGGTCTTATGGAATACAACTCAAACATTTATGAGGTGACAACCTGCCACTCACGGGAAAAGCATTGGATTGATATCAACACTGAGACCAGAAAGTATATCACCGGGAGGATAAATGAAAACTTGGATCATATATTATCACCATTAATAGCATTACTCCTTAGGGGAAAGCTTTAGGTGAAATATAACCCAAGATAACTCCAACGAAGAGATTGATGGATTTAAAATATCCCAATCTTGACAACATGTGAATCATGAAAACAAGTGTTGGGGAACGTAGCAGAAATTCAAAAATTTTTCTACGTATCACCAAGATCTATCTATGGAGAGACTAGCAACGAGTAGAAAGAGAGTTCATCTACATACCCCTGTAGATCGCTAAGCGGAAGCGTTCAAGTGAACGGGGTTGATGGAGTCGTACTCGTCGTGATTCAAATCACCGATGACCAAGTGCCGAACGCACGGCACCTCCGCGTTCAACACACGTACAGCCCGGTGACGTCTCCCACGCCTTGATCCAGCAAGGAGAGAGGGAGAGGTTGAGGAAGACTTCATCCAACAGCAGCACAACGGCGTGGTGGTGATGGAGGGGCGTGGCTATCCTGCAGGGCTTCGCCAAGCACCACAGAAGAGGAGGGAGAGAGAGATGCAGGGCTGCACCAACAGAGGGAGAAAACTCATCTGTTGGCAGCCCCAAAACCTCAAGTATATATAGGGGGGAAGGGGGCTGCGCCCCCCTTTAGGGTCTCCCACCCCAAGGGGTGCGGCCAGCCCTAGATCCATCTAGGGGGGGCGGCCAAGGGGGGGAGAGGGGAAGGAACCCACTAGGTGGGCCTTAAGGCCCAACTGGACTAGGGTTTGCCCCCTCCCACTTATCCTTGCGCCTTGGGCCCCTTGTGGGGGGCGCACCAGCCCTCCTAGGGGCTGGTCCCCTCCCACACTTGGCCCACGCAGCCTTCTGGGGTTGGTGGCCCCACTTGGTGGACCCCCGGGACCCTCCCGGTGGTCCCGGTACGTTACCGATAAACCCCGAAACTCTTCCGGTGTCCAAAACAGGACTTCCCATATATAAATCTTTACCTCCGGACCATTCCGGAACTCCTCGTGACGTCCGGGATCTCATCCGGGACTCCGAACAACATTCGGTAACCACATACTAACTTCCTTTACAACCCTAGCGTCATCGAACCTTAAGTGTGTAGACCCTACGGGTTCGGGAGACATGCAGACATGACCGAGACGTTCTCCGGTCAATAACCAACAGCGGGATCTGGATACCCATGTTGGCTCCCACATGTTCCACGATGATCTCATCGGATGAACCACGATGTCAAGGACTTAATCAATCCCGTATACAATTCCCTTTGTCTAGCGGTATTGTACTTGCCCGAGATTCGATCGTCGGTATCCTGATACTTTGTTCAATCTCGTTGCCGGCAAGTCTCTTTACTCGTTCCATAACACATCATCCCGTGATCAACTCCTTGATCACATTGTGCACATTATGATGATGTCCTACCGAGTGGGCCCAGAGATACCTCTCCGTTTACACGGAGTGACAAATCTCAGTCTCGATTCGTGCCAACCCAACAGACACTTTCGGAGATACCTGTAATGTACCTTTATAGCCACCCAGTTACATTGTGACGTTTGGTACACCCAAAGCATTCCTACGGTATCCGGGAGTTGCACAATCTCATGGTCTAAGGAAATGATACTTGACATTAGCAAAGCTTTAGCATACGAACTACACGATCTAGTGCTATGCTTAGGATTGGGTCTTGTCCATCACATCATTCTCCTAATGATGTGATCCCGCTATCAACGACATCTAATGTCCATGGTTAGGAAACCGTAACCATCTATTGATCAACGAGCTAGTCAACTAGAGGCTTACTAGGGACATGGTGTTGTCTATGTATCCACACATGTATCTGAGTTTCCTATCAATACAATTATAGCATGGATAATAAACGATTATCATGAACAAGGAAATATAATAATAATCAATTTATTATTGCCTCTAGGGCATATTTCCAACAGTCTCCCACTTGCACTAGAGTCAATAATCTAGTTCACATCGATATGTGATTAACATTCACAGGTCACATCGTCATGTGACTAACACCCAAGACTTTTAGGTTTGATCATGTTGCTTGTGAAAGAGGTCTTAGTCAACGGGTCTGAACCTTTCAGATCCGTGTGTGCTTTACAAATCTCTATGTCATCTCCTAGATGTAGCTACCACGTTCTATTTGGAGCTATTCCAAATAACTGTTCTACTTGGAGCTATTCTAAATTGTTGCTCCATTATACGTATCCGGTATCTCTACTCAGAGCTATCCGGATAGGTGTTAAGCTTGCATCGACGTAACCCTTTACGACGAACTCTTTTATCATCTCCATAATCGAGAAAATTCCTTAGTCCACTAGTTACTAAGGATAACTTTGACCGCTGTCCTGTGATCCATTCTTGGATCACTCTAGTACCCCTTGACTGACTCATGGCAAGGCACACTTCACGTGCGGTACACAGCATAGCATACTGTAGAGCCTATGTCTCAAGCATAGGGGACGACCTTCGTTCCTTTCTCTCTATTCTTCCGTGGTCGAGCTTTAAGTCTTAACTTCATACCTTACCACTCAGGCAAGAACTTCTTCTTTGACTGATCCATCTTGAACACCTTCAAGATCATGTCTAGGTATGTGCTCATTTGAAAGTACCATTAAGCGTTTTGATCTATCCTTTATAGATCTTGATGCTCAATGTTCAAGTAGCTTAATCCAGGCTTTCCATTGAAAAACACTTTCCAAATAACCCTATATGCTTTCCAGAAATTCTACGTCATTTCTGATCAACAATATGTCAACAACATATACTCATCAGAAATTCTATAGTGCTCCCACTCACTTCTTTGGAAATACAAGTTTCTCATAAACTTTGTATAAACCAAAATCTTTGATCATCTCATCAAAGCACACATTCCAACTCCGAGATGCTTACTCCAGTCCTTAGAAGGATTGCTGGAGCTTTGCATACTTATTAGCATATTTCAGGGTTGACAAAACCTTCCGGTTGTATCACATACAACCTTTCCTCATAAATCGTCGAGGAAACAATGTTTTGACATCCTATCTGCAAGATTTCATAAATAGTGCAGTAATTGCTAATATAATTCCAACAGACTCTTAGCATCGCTACAGGTGAGAACGTCTCATCGTAGTCAACTCCTTGAACTTGTCGAAAACATCTTAACGACAAGTCGAGCTTTCTTAATGGTGACATTTACCATCATTGTCCGTCTTCCTTTAAAATCCATCTATACTCAACAGCCTTACGACCATCAAGTAGTTCTTCCAAAGTCTACACTTTGTTTTCATATATGGATCCTCTCTCGGATTATATGGCCTTGAGCCATTTATCGGAATCCGGGCCCACCATCGCTTCTCCATAGCTCGTAGGTTCATTGTTGTCTCGCAACATGACTTCCAAGACAGGATTACGTACCACTCTGAAGTAGTACACATCCTTGTCATCCTACGAGGTTTGGGAGTGACTTGATCCGAAGTCTCGTGATCAATATCATAAGCTTCCACTTCAATTGGTGTAGGTGCCACAGGAACAATTTCCTGTGCCCTGCCACACACTAATTGAAGAGACGATTCAATAACCTCATCAAGTCTCCTCCATCCTCCCACTCAATTCTTTCAAGAGAAACTTTTCCTCGAGAAAGGACCTGATTCTAGAAACAATCCCTTATTGCTTTCGAATCTAAGACAGGAGGTATACCCAACTGTTTTTGGGTTGTCCTATGAAGATGCATTTATCCGCTTTGGGTTTGAGCTTATCGGCCTGAAACTTTTCCACATAAGCGTCGCAGCCCCAAACTTTTAAGAAATGACAGCTTAGGTTTCTCTAAACCATAGTTCATACGGTGTCACCTCATCGGAATTACGTGGTGCCCCTTTTAAAGTGAATGTGGTTGTCTCTAATGCCTAACCCATAAACTATTGTGGTAATTTGATAAGAGACATCATGGTATGCATCATATCCAATAGGGTGCAGTTATGATGTTCGGACACACCATCACACTATGGTGTTCCAGGCTGTATTAGTTGTGAAACGATTTCCACAATGTCTTAATTCTGTGCCAAACTCGTAATTCAGATATTCATCTCTATGATCATATCATAGATCTTTAATCCTCTTGTCACGACGATCTTTCAACTTCACACTGAAATTACTTGAACCTTTCAATAATTCAGACTCGTGATTCATCAAGTAAATATACTCAACATCTACTCAAATCATCTGTGAAGTAAAAAACATAACGATATCCACTACATGCCTCAACACTCATTGGACTGCACACATCAAAATGTATTACTTCCAGCAAGTTGCTTTCTGATTCCATTTTACTGAAACCGAGGCTTTCAGTCATCTTGCCCATGTGGTATGATTTGCATGTCTCAAGTGATTCAAAAAATCAAGTGAGTTCAAATGGCCCATTTGCATGGAGTTTCTTCATGCATATATACCAATAGACATGGTTCGCATGTCTCAAACTTTTCAAAAATGAGTGAGCCCAAAGATCCATCAACATGGAGCTTCCTCATGCGTTTTATACCGATATGACTTATGTGGCAGTGCCACAAGTAGGTGGTACTATCATTACTATCTTTTGGCATGAACATGTGTATCACTACGATCGAGATTCAATAAACCATTCATTTTAGGTGTAAGACCATTGAAGGTATTATTCAAATAAATAGAGTAACCATTATCCTCCTTAAATGAATAACCGTATTGCGATAGACATAATCCAATCATGTCTATGCTCAACGCAAACACCAAATAACAATTATTTAAGTTTAGCACAAATCTCGATGGTAGAGGGAGCGTGCGATGCTTGATCATATCAACATTGGAAACACTTCCAACACATATCGTCAGCTCACCTTTAGCTAGTCTCCGTTTATTCCGTAGCTTTTATTTCGAGTTACTAACACTTAGCAACCGAACCGGTATCTAATACCGTGGTGCTACTAGGAGTACTAGTAAAGTACACATTAACATAATGTATATCCAATATACTTCTATCGACCTTGCCAGCCTTCTTATCTACCAAGTATCTAGGGTAATTCTGCTCCAGTGGCTGTTCCTCTTATTACAGAAGCACTTAGTCTCGGGTTTGGGTTTAACCTTGGGTTTCTTCATTAGAGCAGCAGCTGAATTGCTGTTTCATGAAGTATCCCTTCTTGCCCTTGCCCTTCTTGAAACTAGTGGTTTCACTAACCATCAATAATTGATGCTCCTTCTTGATTTCTACTTTCGTGGTGTCAAACATCGCGAATATCTCAAGGATCATCATTTATGTCCCTGATATATCATAGTTCATCACGAAGCTCTAGCAGCTTGGTGGTAATGACTTCGGAGAAACATCACTATCTCATCTGGAAGATCAACTCCCACTCGATTCAAATGATTGTTGTACTCAGACAATCTGAGCACAAGCTCAACAATTGAGCTTTTTCTCCTTTAGTATGTAGGCTAGAAGAACCGTCGGAGGTCTTATACCTCTTGACATGGGCACGAGCCTGAAATCTCAATTTCAGCCCTCAAAACATCTCATATGTTTCGCGACGTTTCAAAAACGTCTTTGGTGCCTCAATTCTAAACCGTTTAACTGAACTATCATGTAGTTATCAAAACGTGTATGTCAGATGTTCGCAACATCCATAGACAACGTTCGAGGTTTAGCACACTGAGCGGTGCATTAAGGACGTAAGCCTTCTAAGAAGCAATGAGGACAATCCTCAGTTTACGGACCTAGTCCGCATAATTGCTACTATCAACTTTTAACTAATTTTTCTCTAGGAACATATCTAAACAGTAGAACTATAGCGTGAGCTACGACATAATTTGCAAAATCCTTTTGACTATGTTCAGGATAATTAAGTTCATCTTATGAACTCCCACTTAGATAGACATCCCTCTAGTCATCTAAGTGATTACATGATCCGAGTCAACTAGGCCGTGTCCGATCATCACGTGAGACGGACTAGTCAACATCGGTGAACATCTTCATGTTGATCGTATCTACCATACGACTCATGCTCGACCTTTCGGTCTTCTGTGTTCCGAGGCCATGTCTATGCACATGCTAGGCTCGTCAAGTTAACCCTAAGTGTTTTGCATGTGTAAAACTGTCTTACACCCGTTGTATGTGAATGTAAGGATCTATCACACCCGATCATCACGTGGTGCTTCGAAACGACGAACTTTGGCAACGGTGCACAGTTAGGGGAGAACACTTCTTGAAATTTTTATGAGGGATCATCTTATTTACTACCGTCGTTCTAAGCAAATAAGATGTATAAACATGATAAACATCACATGCAATCAAATAGTGACATGATATGGCCAATATTATTTTGCTCCTTTTGATCTCCATCTTCGGGGCTCCATGATCATCATCGTCACCGGCATGACACCATGATCTCCATCATCATGATCTCCATCATTGTGTCTTCATGAAGTTGCCTCGCCAACTATTACTTCTACTACTATGGCTAACGGTTAGCAATAAAGTAAAGTAGTTACATGACGTTTAAGTTGACACGCAGGTCATAAATAAATAAAGACAACTCCTATGGCTCCTGCCGGTTGTCATATTCATCGACATGTAAGTCGTGATTCCTATTACAAGAACATGATCAATCTCATACATCACATATATCATTCATCACATCCTTTGGCCATATCACATCACATGGCATACCCTGCAAAAACAAGTTAGACGTCCTCTAATTGTTGTTTGCATGTTTTACGTGGCTGCTATGGGTTTCTAGCAAGAACGGTTCTTACCTACGCAAAGACCACAACGTGATATGCCAATTGCTATTTACCCTTCATAAGGACCCTTTTCATCGAATCCGATCCGACTAAAGTGGGAGAGACAGACACCCGCTAGCCACCTTATGCAACTAGTGCATGTCAGTCGGTGGAACCAGTCTCACGTAAGAGTACGTGTAAGGTCGGTCCGGGCCGCTTCATCCCACGATGCCGCCGAATCAAGATAAGACTAGTAACGGCAAGCATATTGAACAAAATCAACGCCCACAACTACTTTGTGTTCTACTCGTGCATAGAATCTACGCAATAGACCTAGCTCATGATGCCACTGTTGGGGAACGTAGCAGAAATTCAAAAATTTTCCTACGTATCACCAAGATCTATCTATGGAGAGACTAGCAACGAGTAGAAAGAGAGTTCATCTACATACCCTTGTAGATCGCTAAGCGGAAGCGTTCAAGTGAACGGGGTTGATGGAGTCGTACTCGTCGTGATTCAAATCACCGATGACCAAGTGCCGAACGCACGGCACCTCCGTGTTCAACACACGTACAGCCCGGTGACGTCTCCCACGCCTTGATCCAGCAAGGAGAGAGGGAGAGGTTGAGGAAGACTTCATCCAACAGCAGCACAACGGCGTGGTGGTGATGGAGGGGCGTGGCTATCCTGCAGGGCTTCGCCAAGCACCACAGAAGAGGAGGGAGAGAGAGATGCAGGGCTGCACCAACAGAGGGAGAAAACTCATCTGTTGGCAGCCCCAAAACCTCAAGTATATATGGGGGGGAAGGGGGCTGCGCCCCCCTTTAGGGTTTCCCACCCCAAGGGGTGCGGCCAGCCCTAGATCCATCTAGGGGGGGCGGCCAAGGGGGGGAGAGGGGAAGGAACCCACTAGGTGGGCCTTAAGGCCCAACTGGACTAGGGTTTGCCCCCTCCCACTTATCCTTGCGCCTTGGGCCCCTTGTGGGGGGCGCACCAGCCCTCCTAGGGGCTGGTCCCCTCCCACACTTGGCCCACGCAGCCTTCTGGGGTTGGTGGCCCCACTTGGTGGACCCCCGGGACCCTCCCGGTGGTCCCGGTACGTTACCGATAAACCCCGAAACTCTTCCGGTGTCCAAAACAGGACTTCCCATATATAAATCTTGACCTCCGGACCATTCCGGAACTCCTCGTGACGTCCGGGATCTCATCCGGGACTCCGAACAACATTCGGTAACCACATACTAACTTCCTTTACAACCCTAGCGTCATCGAACCTTAAGTGTGTAGACCCTACGGGTTCGGGAGACATGCAGACATGACCGAGACGTTCTCCGGTCAATAACCAACAGCGGGATCTGGATACCCATGTTGGCTCCCACATGTTCCACGATGATCTCATCGGATGAACCACGATGTCAAGGACTTAATCAATCCCGTATACAATTCCCTTTGTCTAGCGGTATTGTACTTGCCCGAGATTCGATCGTCGGTATCCCGATACTTTGTTCAATCTCGTTGCCGGCAAGTCTCTTTACTCGTTCCGTAACACATCATCCCGTGATCAACTCCTTGATCACATTGTGCACATTATGATGATGTCCTACCGAGTGGGCCCAGAGATACCTCTCCGTTTACACGGAGTGACAAATCTCAGTCTCGATTCGTGCCAACCCAACAGACACTTTCGGAGATACCTGTAATGTACCTTTATAGCCACCCAGTTACGTTGTGACGTTTGGTACACCCAAAGCATTCCTACGGTATCCGGGAGTTGCACAATCTCATGGTCTAAGGAAATGATACTTGACATTAGCAAAGCTTTAGCATACGAACTACACGATCTAGTGCTATGCTTAGGATTGGGTCTTGTCCATCACATCATTCTCCTAATGATGTGATCCCGCTATCAACGACATCTAATGTCCATGGTTAGGAAACCGTAACCATCTATTGATCAACGAGCTAGTCAACTAGAGGCTTACTAGGGACATGGTGTTGTCTATGTATCCACACATGTATCTGAGTTTCCTATCAATACAATTATAGCATGGATAATAAACGATTATCATGAACAAGGAAATATAATAATAATCAATTTATTATTGCCTCTAGGGCATATTTCCAACAACAAGAACTGAAATTATCAAGAATGATATAATACCACCTCCAATAACATGGAAGAAAGAATTGCACTCCGGATAGCAAGATGAAGAAAGCTTGAGCTCCTTTGAAAAGAATCTCAATGAACACTTCGAGAAGGAATTAAATCCTTGAAGAACCATCATGTAGAACATCTATGAAAAACTCCGGTAACAAAAGAATAAAAAGACAGAGAAATTGAAACCACAAGGAGAATCCTTGCAATGATTAGATGAAGCTTTCCGACGAGATAGAGTGGAAACTTGGAACTCCAAAAAAAGATAAGATGAACAATTGAGATAAAGAATTTTGATGAACCTTCGGAATAAAGAATAGATCACTTGGATGAAACAAGAATAAGAATTATGTTATGCGTATCCTTCACCAATTAAATTGATGACACTCAACGGATTTGGCACACTACTTATTCTCGTAGAAAGGATTAAGATAGATATAGCACAACTTGAGAATGCCTTCAACGAAACACCGGTGGAATCGAAACAACGAATGCATCGATATGATAACGAAAGAAGAGGAATCTTGCACGAACCACCGTAAGAAATGAAAATGAGCGAAGAAAAGATAAAGGGACAACGGGAAAAATTAGCAAATGGACGAAGATGCTTGAGAGAATTTAGATGGAGTTTAATATAATAGATCATGGACCGATTAGAGATCACTTGAACGCTGCACCGGTATGATTTAGAGTATGAGAGCTGACAGCTGGAATGAATAAGTCTTCTTAAATGATGGGCTCCGGATGAACAAACTGAAAAGTCTCCTGAATTACTCCGGATGGTTGAAAAGAATATCTCACAATCGCAAATAATTATGAGAGGATGGCAACAAGACAGAATCACGAATCTTGAAGAGAATGGAACAAGATTAAAGAGAAACTCTTCTTTGGTCTTCAAAATCCAAGAATGACGACGAGAAACACCACCAAGAATTATTTAGACACTCCGGAAGAATCGAAATGAAGAGGTTGATCCAATGATGAAAAGAATTTGAAAGATCTTGAAGAAATACATATGACTGATGACAATCCATTCTTACGTCAACTTTGAAAAGAATTTGGGAGTAACTCCGAAAAGAATGGAAGAGTCAGGTAAGATCCTGGGAAAGACCTATGGGTTAGGGCCCACTCAAAAGAAACACCGTTCAAATGATTTAGAGGAGAGGTTGCACCGGTTGAATTAAGTGGCTCGAATGAGGGAACACCCTTGAAAGAACTTGAACGAAAGTAGAGTGGAAACACGAATCTTTGAGATATCTTGAGCACTCCGGAACAATTGAATAGCGAGAAGTGAATGATTAAGAATTACACCGGCATGAGAAAACATTGAAATACGGAAAAGAGTATGATCAACACCGAAAGCTTGAATTGGTTCCACCGGAGAAGAAAAGAACGAAAGATGATGAACTTGAAGCTCCGTTAGAATCTTCATGAGAATAACCGGATAACAATATTGATAGAAAAGAATGGAGAGACTTCACATCAATAAGATGGATACTTGAATAAGACATCGGATTCCTTGAAGAAAAACAAAGGGAGGGAGGGTGGGAAAAACAAAGACAATTTGGAATGGAAGAAACGAACACTGTTGAGGAACTTAGAATTGATCTTGCGGATGTTGAAAATGAACGGATCCACTTGAAGAGAAGCACACCGGTTAAAAGGATTGACATGACAAACTCGATGATCTAGAAGGATTAGTATTCACATAGAAGTACGAGAACACCATTTGGAAAAGGTATGGAATCAACATTTGACTTCGAAGCAACTCGAATACCACAACTCAAAACAAAACAAAGGATTGGCTTGCAGAATAAGCCGGAACAAACATATGATAGAGATTTCGTCCGAAGTTTTCGTGGTGGGACCTACACGGGCTCGATCGTACAGCACCATCATGTACAAGGCAGTGCACATGACATACGAAGCGTCCCCGAGTCAGCATAGCCAAGGACTCTTTAAGACACAATGAGACCACTGTAAAATCGACCGTGAATAGGCGAACCACTAGACGCCGAACCCCAATTTCATATCATACGTCTGTCGGAAGGATATCCTAAGAGCTACTTGAATTCCCACCTATGAAACTCCCGAAATTTTCCGGTTATGCAATCAGGTGTTGGGGATACAGGGGAAGCATAATATCTCACCGAAACTAGCAAATCCTACATCCAGCTGTATCCATCCTTTAACACATAACCAAGAAACCTTCGGAAATCATCTACCTCAACCTTCGAAAAGCATCCGTTATACAAGTTATGGCAATACTCCCGAACTCCCGCCCCAGTACTGGGTGGTGTCGAGGTTATCTCACCAACGAACTGCATAAAGGAGATTTTCGATGTCCGCGAACATATCTCAAGTATACCAGAATTGCAATGATAAAATTATGATGACAACACCTTAGAGCTCAACTCCCCGGGACACTTCCACTAAACCCCTGACAGGAGGCACCAAGACAGTATTCTCATCATAAGCCATCGGAACAAATCCAAGATACTCGCGTGATCCTAATTTTTTTTGTGAAATTTGAGAAGAGAAGAATCAAAACTCTACGTCAGGATGCCTTACCAGAGCGATGAGGAGACTGGGAAGTAAAAAGAATTCCTAAACTCTCCGATATATAATTCCTAAATGACTCAAAACATTTTTCTAGACACAACTCGGCTGCTAAAACGATCAAGCAATGGGGCTCCTAAGGAAGGGGAAGGCTCTGATTACCAACTTGTAACACCCCTCAATGCGACTATATCTCCCACGTGTCGAGGCACGACTTAGAGGCATAATCGCATTGAAGGCATATGTCGCAAGTGAGGTAATCTTCACACAACCCATGTAATATAATAAGGAAAAGGATACATAGTTGGCTTACAATCGCCACTTCACACAATTACATGAATAAAGCATTACATCAACCAAATACACTCATGGTCCGATTACGGAACCAAAATAAAAGAAGAACCCCAAATGCGACAAAGGTCCCCGATCGACCCCAACTGGGCTCCACTACTGATCAACTAGAACGAAACAACACAAAGGACAAGATCTTCAACGAGCTCCTCCTGAGCTTGGTTGCGTCATCTGCACGGACTCATCGGCACCTACAAACTGGTTTTGGAAGTATCTATGAGCCACAGGGACTCAGCAATCTCGCACCCTCGCGATCAAGACTATTTAAGCTTATGGGTAAGGTAAAAGGTATGAGGTGGAGCTACAGCAAGCGACTAGCATATATGGTGGCTAACATACGCAAATGAGAGCGAGAAGAGAAGTCAAAGCACGGTCGATAAAAGTATGATCAAGAAGTGATCCTGGACTACCTACGTCAAGCATAACTCCAACAACCGTGTTCACTTCCCGGACTCCGCCGAAAAGAGACCATCACGGTTACACACGCAGTTGATTCATTTTAATTAAGGTCAACTTCAGGTTTTCTACAACCGGACGTTAACAAATTCCCATCTGCCCATAACCGCGGGCACGGCTTTCGAAAGTTCAAATCCCTGCAGGGGTGTCCCAACTTAGCCCATCACAAGCTCTCATGGTCAACGAAGGAATAGACCTCCACCCGAGACATTCCGATCAGACTCGGTATCCCAGTACAACAAGACATTTCGACAGGGTAAAACTAAACCAGCAACACCGCCCGAATGTGCCGACAAATCCCGATAGGAGCTGCACATATCTCTTTCTCAGGGCACACTCAGATTGTCTTAGGTACGGGTAGGCCAGCCCAGAGTTGCCCCTAGTGGCCACCGGCAGCTGACAGGTGGACCAACACTCAGAGGAGAACTGGCCCGGGGGGGTAAAATAATGATGACCTTGAGTCTGCAGAACCCAAGGGAAAGAAAAGGCTAGGTGGCAAATGGTAAAACCAATGTTGGGCATTTCTGGAGAAGCTTTACTTAAGGCGAACTGTCAAGGGGTTCCCATTATAGCCCAACCACGTAAGGGACGCAAAATCCGGGAACATAACACCGATATGACGGAAACTAGGGCGGCAAGAGTGGAACAAAACACCAGGCATAAGGCCGAGCCTTCCACCCTTTACCAAGTATATAGATGCATTAATTAAATAAGATATATTGTGATATCCCAACAAGTAAACATGTTCCAACAAGGAACAACATCTCCATGTTCCAACAAGGAACAAACTTCAATCTTCACCTGCAACTAACAACGCTATAAGAGGGGCTGAGCAAAGCGGTAACATAGCCAATCAACGGTTTGCTAGGACAATGGTGGGTTAGAGGCTGAACATGGCAATTTGGGAGGCTGACAAGCAAGTGGTAGGCATCGTAGCAATAGCATAGCAAAAGAGCGAGCAAAGTAGCACAGCAAAGATAGTAGTGATTTCGAGGGTATGATCATCTTGCCTGAGATCCTGCAAGGAAGAAGAACGAGTCCATGAAGAAGACAAACGGACGTAGACGAACAGTTCCTCACAAACGCGACGTTATCGGAACCAACCCAAAGAAGCAACACCGGAAAGAAGCAAACAACATAGTAAACAACCACCACATAATCATGGCATGATGCACAATCAAGTTTGATGCATGTCCGGTTTAATGAAACATGGCATGGCAAAATGCACAAACAATCCTACAAATTAAGTGGAGCTCAATATGCAACGAGTTGCATATTAACGGAGCACCACATCAGTTATTTAGTTCGATCTCGTTTATGTACCCAACAATGTTAAATGTTGTTAAACATGGCGAGAGGGGAAACATGATGAAACTATCTAATCTAGGCAAGTTTAAATGAGGCCAGAAGCAACGAACAACAATTCCGAAAAATCCTCATAGAATATTTTAGATTTGGTACTGTTCTGCCCTAAACATAATTTTAGAGTTTTTAAGCATGCAAAATAAGGCCACCATGACAAACTAGGCAAAATTCTACCCCATTTACATATAAAGTTTATTTAATTCGGAGTTACGGTTATTTAGTTATGAATTAAATCATTTTAGCATGGCATAGGGGCAAATTAATGCAAACAACATTTGAAACATTTTGAACATGGATGAAAATGACATATTATTAAACTAGATGAAATTCTAGGCAAGTTTCATATATAACTTATTTAGATCCGATGCACCATAGTGAAGTTACTAAATGCATGAAACTAGGGGGTTTTCTGAAAAACTGCAATTCCCTGGAAATAATAGCTAAAATCGCAACAGAGGAAAAAACATGCATCGGGCCGAATCTGGTGCAAATGGGCCAACAGGAGCAGGCACTGGGGCATCTCACCCATGGGCTATGGCCTGGTTCGGGGAGGTTTCGGACATGGTTACCAAGGGGTTCGATGCACTGAGCAGAGAGGGTTTCGGACAGTGCGGTCGCATCGGACAACTCCGGAACCGAAGAGGGGAAGGAGGATGGACTAGGTGGGCTGTGTAGACGGTCTCGAGCTGAGAGAAGAGAAGAGAGAGAGAGGGCCCGGCAACTGTTTTCGGAGACCGAAAACGTCCGACGTTTTGACCGACTATACTGTCGCTATAGTTATCTGTTGGGGCGTCAAACGAACTCCGATTGCGATGAAACTTGGCAGGCGGTCTATCTACACTATAACAAGACCACACGTCAACTTTCATCCCATTCCGAGAACATTTTCCGGCCACTTATAAAATAATATTTCGGACATGCCGCGGGCGCGTGCAAGTGTGTCTGGGCTCAGAACGGACAACGGACGGAACGAGGAGACCGGGATGGATGCAAGTTTTGAAAACATGATGATGCAATGCATATGATGACATGACAAGATGCAACACGCAAGCAAATGACATGGCAACGCCGGCGAATAACTGGACGACACGTGGCACAACGGTCTCGGGGCGTTACAACACTCCACCACTACGAGAGGATCTCGTCCCGAGATCTAGAATGGCACCGGAGAGAAAACGGAGGAGAAAGAGAAGATGGAAACTAAGTTGCTTCTTTGACAAATGAGTGATACCAAAGAACCTTGAGAGTTTGAACAAAAGACAGAAACAAGCAACGGAGATGACGAAGTTGAAAACACTCGCTAGAAAAGAGGGACAAAGAACATTTCGAAAACCTTGAGGTTGAAGGGAAGATATATATAGAAAAACACTCCGGTTAAGGAAGGGGATCAAGGAAAAATCAAAATTCGGGCAGCACTCCGGTTGAAAAGAAAAGGAATTGAATAAGGTCTTGATAAGATGAGAAGATACTTGATGAAATCACAACACACTGCCACCGGAACTATTGAATGAATGGAACAAGGGGTGAGAAAGATCTCAGACCGCACTCCGGTTGAGAAGGGAGTCCAAATTTGATAAGATGAGAGAGCTCAAATGAAAACACAACACTCTAGTTGAGAAAGGGATGCAAGACTTGATAAGGCGAAAAGAACTTGAACAAAGGGGCACAATACTCCGGTTAAGCAAGATAGGGAAGGAATAAGAGTGATATAATTTGTACTGCACCCCGTCTGTAAATGGAAGGAATTAAACTTGACAAGATGAGAGGATACTTGTAAAGAGGACACAACACTCAGATAAAAGTATAGGCATGGAAAGATCATGATCTTTGACAAAACGAGATGATGGGTTGAAAAGATGAACATCACATTGCCTCCAGAACAAAAGTAAGAATGGAATGGAGTGAACGAAGGAAAACAATATCTTGAGAGAGCACGGTTACAACAGAAGCTAGAACGGAGTTGTTGGAAAACCAACAACGAAAGAATCATCTTGATATGGTCTTATGGAATACAACTCAAACATTTATGAGGTGACAACCTGCCACTCACGGGAAAAGCATTGGATTGATATCAACACTGAGACCAGAAAGTATATCACCGGGAGGATAAATGAAAACTTGGATCATATATTATCACCATTAATAGCATTACTCCTTAGGGGAAAGCTTTAGGTGAAATATAACCCAAGATAACTCCAACGAAGAGATTGATGGATTTAAAATATCCCAATCTTGACAACATGTGAATCATGAAAACAAGAACTGAAATTATCAAGAATGATATAATACCACCTCCAATGACATGGAAGAAAGAATTGCACTCCGGATAGCAAGATGAAGAAAGCTTGAGCTCCTTTGAAAAGAATCTCAATGAACACTTCGAGAAGGAATTAAATCCTTGAAGAACCATCATGTAGAACATCTATGAAAAACTCCGGTAACAAAAGAATAAAAAGACAGAGAAATTGAAACCACAAGGAGAATCCTTGCAATGATTAGATGAATCTTTCCGACGAGATAGAGTGGAAACTTGGAACTCCAGAAAAAGATAAGATGAACAATTGAGATAAAGAATTTTGATGAACCTTCGGAATAAAGAATAGATCACTTGGATGAAACAAGAATAAGAATTATGTTATGCGTATCCTTCACCAATTAAATTGATGACACTCAACGGATTTGGCACACTACTTATTCTCGTAGAAAGGATTAAGATAGATATAGCACAACTTGAGAATGCCTTCAACGAAACACCGGTGGAATCGAAACAACGAATGCATCGATATGATAACGAAAGAAGAGGAATCTTGCACGAACCACCGTAAGAAATGAAAATGAGCGAAGAAAAGATAAAGGGACAACGGGAAAAATTAGCAAATGGACGAAGATGCTTGAGAGAATTTAGATGGAGTTTAATATAATAGATCATGGACCGATTAGAGATCACTTGAACGCTGCACCGGTATGATTTAGAGTATGAGAGCTGACAGCTGGAATGAATAAGTCTTCTTAAATGATGGGCTCCGGATGAACAAACTGAAAAGTCTCCTGAATTACTCCGGATGGTTGAAAAGAATATCTCACAATCGCAAATAATTATGAGAGGATGGCAACAAGACAGAATCACGAATCTTGAAGAGAATGGAACAAGATTAAAGAGAAACTCTTCTTTGGTCTTCAAAATCCAAGAATGACGACGAGAAACACCACCAAGAATTATTCATCGGACAACTCCGGAAGCGAAGAGGGGAAGGAGGATGGACTAGGTGGGCTGTGTAGACGGTCTCGAGCTGAGAGAAGAGAAGAGAGAGAGAGGGCCCGGCAACTGTTTTTGGAGACCGAAAACGTCCGACGTTTTGACCGACTATACTGTCGCTATAGTTATCCGTTGGGGCGTCAAACGAACTCCGATTGCGATGAAACTTGGCAGGCGGTCTATCTACACTATAACAAGACCACACGTCAACTTTCATCCCATTCCGAGAACATTTTCCGGCCACTTATAAAATAATATTTCGGACATGCCGCGGGCGCGTGCAAGTGTGTCTGGGCTCAGAACGGACAACGGACGGAACGAGGAGACCGGGACGGATGCAAGTTTTGAAAACATGATGATGCAATGCATATGATGACATGACAAGATGCAACACGCAAGCAAATGACATGGCAACGCCGGCGAATAACTGGACGACACGTGGCACAACGGTCTCGGGGCGTTACACGCGTCCTAGCGCCCCATGCATCCTTGACGAGCCGGGTGTTGGGGTGTGTTTGGATTGTGGCCAAAGTGCACCTTACCAAAATTTTGGTCATGACCCAAAGATTGGTCTTTGTTTGGATGGTTGCCATTTTTTGGCATGCCAATGAACTCTAGCCAACTCTAGTTCATTTTTCTTGCCAATGTCGGCCAAATCATGGGCAACCAAAACCTCAACCAAAATTTTGGCTACCCAATGCTTTGATGGGGCCACCTTGGGCACAAACCAAACATACTGTTGGTCATGCCATAGCACTAACGCCACACTCGGCACACTGAAACCGACCATGTCTAACGACGATGAGCGTGTCGCTCACCACGGTCGCCATGTCCAGAGGCGGTGCTGGAGGTGCGCCACGTTGTTGGCCCCCACGACCCACATGAATGGTTGCCGGTGGCGAGGAGGTCGTGGGCCAGCTCCTCCATTGGACTAGTCTGCGCTACATCATCCCGATAGGTGTGCCCACATGTCGGTTTCCCTGTTTTCCCAGCCATATTGGAGCGTCAGTGCTCCGTGTTGCGCATTAGGCCTTTCACTATGTAGGCCAAGCAAGACAACTTATTGTTTATTTGAGCCGTTCAAGTATAATCATGTGGAGTTTGCTTATTCTCATTCCTCTCCAACCCTCTTCTCCATCGATCATGTCGCCCTCCGGTCGAGTCCATCCTCCCGCATGTCTCATTTGAAGATTCCGTCGAGTATCATTCGCATGTGTCCCTAGACCATGCTTGTATTTCCAATGTTTTATAATTTGTCCGACATGCATACAAACAAACGGTTCGTTTAAAGTTTCTCTTTGCCTCCACTACGTGTCGCTTCGCGTCTTAGTTTTGACATCCCATTCGGTTCATGCCCGGACACATGTTGACGAGATCGATTGATGTTTAGAGATCAATTGCATGTTGTGGAAGGAGATAAAGGTTTGGTCTGTTTCTATGATAGAAATGACAGGCGCGCGGGGGGGGGGGGGTCTATGGGGATCAGAGGGAGTATATTATACGTTCATGAGCGAAACGAACGTATTGTACCCACCCTAGTCCTCTTTCGATCGATCTCCGGACCCCGAGATGAAATCGAGAGAGAGCGAGTGGGGGCATGTGTGATACCTAAGGCGGATTCAAAATTTTGAACCGGTGGTCATAGCATCCGCAAATCATATATAATGGGTATTCAATGTTTGTTTCGTTTTTGAACGTACAATACACTCCCTCCTATCCTTTCTAGTTACATATAAGTTTTATGTGTAGTCAAAGTATCTCTAATTTGATCAAAAAAGTTTCAACATTCAACAACGCCCAATCAATATTGTCAGATTCGTATGTACTCCTAGATTTGTACTCGAGATGGTTTCCAATTTGTTTTCAACCATTTGAACGTGCTTGTTCTCGCGCATGCTCTTCCTACTAGGATTTCGCCACGTATAGCCAGTCCAATAGTAACTTTTTTAAGCTCTCTGTCCAATAGTACTAGTGGAGTACTGACAACATCTGTACTAGAGTATGCATTGCTCATAGTAGTACTCCCTCCTTCCATTTATATAGGGCCTATGTGGAGGAAAGAGATGTGAAAAAGTAAGGGGAGTGAGCTCTCATCCAAGAGCCTAGCTATATACGCATTCCTAGTTAAATACAATAAATGTGAAGAAAGAGATGGAGAGGAGATGGAAAAGAGTACGAATACAATAGCCAACCTTACAATTTTTTGTCCAAAGAAAGGCAGGGTTTTCCTTCGCGGGATTAATCCATACAAATCCTCGTTTCACGTGTCAATTAATGCATATTTTTTCTCCAAAGCCCAAAGAGCTAACCATCTCACTCCTCATCGCTTGATTAATACAGCGCCTTGCAAACTAACCTTCTCACTTCCGCATGCATGCAGGGGATATTAATGTCCTTGGTTGGTTGTACGAGGCAAACCCCATCAATTTTGCCTCGATTAGTGTTAGTGACCTTTTGCAAGTTGTAATTTTGATATACTGGCCTTGTGTAAAAAAAATGGAGGTAGTAACTATGTTTTACTTCCTTCCCCATTGCGGTGACGTCGATGATATCTCGAACGTTGTGGTTTGGCGAAGTGCGTTCGATGGAGAACAGCATTGAGGGAGACCACGGTAAGTTGTTCGCAAGCGCGGTGAGATGGTTTCTCGAAGAAGACGATGGAGAAGCGGGGTCAGCGAAGAGTGAAATGATGGTTGCTTCGTCTGTGCTTTGTGATTTTACGCCTCTCTTCTTTATGATTTGTGATAGAAGGGACAGGGAAGTAGACTCTGTGGTCTATACTGTACATGCGTCCAAGCACGGGAGAAAGAGGAGAGACGTTGCATTTTTCTATTCCTTCAATCAATCAACCAGGGAGCTTCGGTTCCATCCTTTTGGCTTTGGCAACACCGTCCACAATGGCTCCCACGATGCCAAAAGCTATTTTCACATTTGGCTACACATTGTGGATGCCCTTAACCGTACCACTTAGTTTTGTTCCTATGTGCTATCTATACAAATCTCAATTATATTGATCTAAAAAAATTATAGAATCAAGATTAGTAAAAAGGAGGTGATTTTGCCGTGCGGATGGCAGGGGAGGTTTCTCATTTTAGAGGACGTTGTCCTGGCGGTTTTCTAACATGTGGTCCCACGTGTCAATGCTTTACCAAGCCGATCTGCGTCCCACATGAGGCAGAACAACGGCAGAAGCAACACGTGGCTAACTTGAAGAAGATGACGGAGAAGCGGATTTAGCAACGAGTGAAATGATGGTTGCTTCGTCCCTCCAACTTCTTTTTTAGCATTATTACTTTGTCCCTCCAACTTAACTGCGGGAAAGGTGCAGCTTTGTGATTTGACGCCTCATTGCTCATTACTACGCCGGCGCCATGACTGGGTGCTTCACCCCGCCTGCTCTGCACTGTATTCCGGTATGACACGTGGACCCGGTAGCTTGATGTCCCACATGTCGGCGAAAGGGACTAGAAGATTTATGAAAGCGAGCGCTCCACTCTTACAACGGATGAGTACACGACACGACAGCCCAGTGAACTATCACTTGTACTGTATAGTACTATAGTTTTGCTGTTTCGCACGATCCATCGATACAAACCCGATTAAACAGGAAAGGGCAGGATTTTTCCCGCGCGGTATATGATACTGGCCATACATTTCAAAGGCAATTTTAATGTATGCAAACTGAATAATTAAGTAACAATATGATATCTAGTAAAACTAAAAACACATATGATTTATTGTGTTAGAGTGTAGTAGTAGTGCTGTATTGCATAGTTGTTAGATGTAACATGCGAGAACGCGTAGAGATGTAGTTTTGGAGGGCCTACAGAGAGAAAAGCGTAATACGTTCACCGAACTTCAGAATAAGCTGATTACGGTTACTATATATGTTTTGCGGTGATTATACGGTCACTTGCTCACGGTTCAGCATCGGATTGCACTCTGTTGACCGGCCAAATAGTCTGCGTGGCACCATGTTGACTAGTTAAATTGACCATGTTCCTTGTGGGTCCCACCTGTCAGTTCGCATAGGGAAAAGGTCAGATAAACACAAATTTATGCAGGCGCGACAAGACTCCAATCCGTGCGCGGGAATCGCTTGGTTGTGTATGTGTCTGTCAGGGCCTGATGTGTGCGCATGCATGTGTAGGTTGAGCACTTGAGCGTGAGAGTGTGTGTTGGTCGTGTGGTGTACTAGTGTGTACATGCATGCGTGCATGTGTGCGTGTGAGTGCTGTGTGTGTGCGTGGCTGCATGTGTACGTGTGAGTGTTGCATGCGTGCGTGGGTGCATAAGTTCGTGTGAGTGTTGCGTGCATGCAGTTCGTGTGCATGCGTGCGTGTGTGTATAATCACCACACCAGCTCATGTGTGTTAAAATAGACGGCTCAGCATACCAATACAAGGCCACCTTGTCTTCTGTGCCCGCAGTCATGACTTCGAACCACCGTCCAATATTTTTTTGTCGTTTGTTTTCATTCTTACTAGCAAGATGCCCATGTGTTGCACGTAACATCAAGATGCATTTGTATGACTAGTTTATCTTGTGAGAGAAAAAGGATGAACGAGGGAAGGCCTTATTTGCAAATGTAGAGAGGTGTGTGGGTTCCTTTTTGCAAAATTGTCATAGTTTCTTTCCTATCCATCAGATATAAATCGGACGACCTATATTGCATGATGGCAGACACACCATCATCACCAACTCTATTTTTATAAGTGTGTATTTTATATTTTATAAGAGTGTAGATGTAGAGTAGATACAAGCCGACAGGTGGGCCCAATGGTAGTGAGATAATGTGATGCAACACTAGAAGTGCCACGTGGAGCGTTTAACTAGTCAACTAGTCGTGTCTTGAGGAAATACAGAGTTGTATGGTGAGCCCGTGACTGTATAATAACCACAAAACGTAAATGGTGACCATAATGAGTGGATTCTGAAGTCCAATGTACGTATCGTGCTTTCGCTTCAAATACAATGATCGTCACTGTATATATCGCGAGAGAAAGATGAAATGTGTGTGAATGTGCTGGGGGCTTACTTTTAGAGGACCTGGAGATAGTTTGTGTGCATGCGTGAAAGGGGCGTAGAGGGGGGGGGGTATGCGATGGAGAGAGATGCTCTTCGTTTCTCTTTATTATGACTAACTTTATATATAGTATAAACATATACAAATTCAAAGTGCGGAATAAATATCATTGTGGGCACCATGCAATGCAAATTAGCATTCATACTCCGCCATATAACTTTGTAATGTTGTATATATGTAGAAATTCTAAAATAATTTTTTGGCCACACTTTATTCAAAAGGATTGTTGTATGCGATATAAACATGAAGAGAGGGCTTTTTAGATCAATGGGGTATGGGATGTAACATGTGTGAATGTGTAGTTGATGCATTTGGCAGGGCCTAGAGAGGTATGTGTGTGTACTACGTATTCAAGAGAAGCATGGATAGAGGGGCCGGCGGGGGGGTTGGGGGGGGGGGTGGGTGGGTGGGAGAGATAGCCACGAGAAATGAGAGTGGTCTAGAGAGAGATGAATGTGACGTCACGGTGAGAGATTCCCTTGAGTGTGTATATGCAAGGGGGGAGTGGATAGAGGCACCAGGAGAATATATTTTTTGTGTGTGGTGTCTGTGTTGGTATGTGTGGGTGTGAGAAGATAACAAGACGTGGGGGCAGAGGGTGTGTCACCGCGTGATGTCCGGTGGGTCGAGGTGAGGCCCTTTGTTCGGTTCCGTCCTCCGCCACATTGGTCGGCCCGTGACGCATTTAGGGAGACCCATGGATGACTAGTCGTACAAGACAAAGATAACATAATTGTGAAGGACTTTGTGTCCACTGACAAAGCCGGCTAGGATTTGTAACCCTAGGTTCTTGGACTAAGGTAACCCCTTTATCTCTGATATTACTATTCATCCAACCTAACTTTAAGGGGCATCCTACAGAATGCTCTGCTAGAATCATACTTGTCGATTAGGAAGAGAGGTGTGAGACAATGCGTGAGAGACAGGCCTAAAGATAATGTGCATACAGGAGACACGCAGGCAGATCTATGTATATAGAAAGGGTCGATGGGGATTGTGCATGTGTATGCTTGCGAGAGGAAGAGTGCTTGTGATAAAGGTTAGTGAAAACAGTCGTAAAAGGTTACGAGAGGGAGGGAGGGTTATATCGAGAGCATGTGTGCAAGAAAGACATCTCGGTTGAGAGTGTGTGAGCATGTGTGAGAGACCACTGATGGAGAGTGAAACTACACGTAAAAGACTGTTGTACACATTGATTAAAGATATAAATTGTATCCAAATATTAGGATGGGATCATGATATTTGCAATTCACGTAAGGAACGGTCATTAGTCCATTAGACATCTAGATTCTATCGAATTTGAGCATGTCTATGTTATTATTTGACACAATTGATCCACATAGTTAGTATTTTGAACTCCAGACAATGCATCGCTTTAGCAATTGAATATAAACTTGAGTATAGTTCATGTTGTGTGTGTAAAGCACATTATACATACAAAAGTTACACAATGAACATTATAAATAGCTACCTATGAACTAGCATACATTTGAATTCAACTTAAGGTGGTTTAAAAAATCGAATTCAACATGAAGTCCATTCAATTATTTGGATTTGATATCATGACATTTGTAAATCATACCTAAATTATGGGGGCACCAATCTTTGCTCCGATTTTGTACATAATAGCGTATGTAGTCGTGTACAAAATAGATTCAAATTTAGCTCCTCCATTCCAAAATAATCGTAGTTATAGGATTTTCAAGTGTCAAAATTTCAAAAAGAAGCAGATAATTTAATGAGGTTTTCAAACATACAAGGTCAAATTTAACGTTGTCTATTTAGGTCAATCCTCAGAGTTCAAGAGTACTCTAAACATGAATGCTTGTGGTTCAAAATTTCGAACGAAGCGCCAAAAGAGCCTCTACTCGCCCGAAACCGCGTGAGACCAATGTTTGGTAGTACAAGGAAATTACTTTTCTAATAACTCCGACCCGTGAAACCTACTGGCCCAACATCCAAAGGTTTAAACCGGGGTAGGTTTGTAGCTTCATCTAGACGCCACGCAACCGCCTCCGAAAAACATTGATACACAATGGCCGCCTAAGCACACCTACGCGCGACCGAAATCGCTCCCGCCCACTATTTGGGAGACCTGGGATTATCATCCTACCCCTAACCCGTAGTAGGTCCAAAATTTAAGAGGGGGGCAAAGTTTGTACTTTCCCCAAATTTCAAACAAGCGTGTCCCATCTTCTGTTCAAAAAAGCCAAAAACAAGCGCGTCCCAGACTGAAACATGGTTCTCCCCCTCCCCCCGCCCGCCCGTCCGATTCCCCATTCGTACTCCGTGGGCGCAAAAACTACCTCTCCACCAGCCGCGAAACCCCGACGTCCTCCGTCCTCCGTCCGCCACCACATCCCACCCATCAACTGCCGCCCTCCTCCATCACGCCGGAGCCGATACCCCGACGTCGTCATCCACCGCAACCTCAACCGCAACGCCCTCCACGGCTAGTAGTTGAAGCCGAGGCCGAGCCATCCGTACCCGAGCTAGTTCAACCACGCCATCCTGGGCCTCACCGTTACCGCTCCAACTTTGCCACCCTCCACCGCACCGGAGCTGCTCCTGCTACACCGTCCTTCGCCACCTCGGATTTGCTTCCCCTCGACCGATATACGACCGCTGAAACACAGTCAACCATTTGGCCATGGGTTTGTCCAAGGATCCACGGTTCTCCAAAACATCGGTTCCCCCGGGAGAAAAAAGAAGATCGCCACGACATATGGAGGAGACCACACTGGCAACCAATAAGGGTACTCCTCTTCCCTTATTCGTGCAAATCTTATGTGTCTGCTTGCATGGTATTCATCCCACACAAGACACTAGCTGACCGCTTCTTCTTGATACTAGGTGTTCCTAGTAACTCGCGATGCACAAGGTTTCTCCTCATATACTATTTCACCTTAGCTAAAGGTCCGTCGCCCCCCTGAATTTCAATTCCTGGTCAGTTGATTCCCAATTAACGGAAGCATTCCCCGGTGTAACAGGCGCTAGTCCGCCTATTACGCTGGGGAAGCAACGCCTCGGTGTTTATCTTAGGGGTGTGTGGAGCCTAGAGATACTGGCGCCCGGTCTGGAGGTCAGCCGGGATTAAAGGGATGGCCTGGGGGCGCTGCCATGAACGGCGGTGGTGTGAGGTCAAGGGGAGGGCGGGGTGGCGGAGGCAGGGGTTTGGGCCGGTGGTCGCTGGCGGTTCAAGAAATATCGTCAACAGTGACTGGCGGGAGGTAGATGAAGGCCATCTGCCCGTTCCTTATAGATCGAACGGTTCATTAAAAAAATTGATTGACCTATTTATTTTCAGTTGACTGTTATCTTGATATGACCACATGTGGTGGTGTGCTGGAGGAGTACCTGCATTTCCTGTGCTCATATATTACAAAATCATACGGAGTAGAATCTAATTTTGTTTGCCATGCAATGTTGTAGAGCTATCATATGTCTCGTGTCAATTATTTTTCAGCCACCTGCTATCTGCTACTTTTACACTGCACTAGTTCCGCACACACTTCACCCATCTCTCACTATTGTGTTTTTATGCAAGGGTATTTCAGAGTCTGCCTTGAGAGAAGCAGAAAAGAAAAGAGAGAAGTTGCTCCAGCTTTCTACGCGGGTAAGCATGACAAGTTAAAGAGCTATAAAGGGTGCAGTGTCAGCAGATGGAGACGGTAAACATAGCTCTGGAGTTGATGACCTCGCTCGCAATGAACCACCATCCCAGGTGCTTGCTTTAACTTTGCGGTGTCATATGTGGTTGCATGTTCCATATGGTGTCTAGCTTGTATTCAAAAGGCCGAAGTCGGTCTTTATTAAGATAAGGAAAGATATTTTTTACATGAACCACCATCCCGTGAGCACCAGAAGACAAATAGCTAGTCAGGGCACTGGCCGAGCCAGTGACAAGCCCAGCAAAGACAGACATCACCTGGAAGCCAACTAAAAAGCCACGATGGTGGCGAAGCAGCCCGCCTCCCACCAGGCTCTCAGGTCCTAGATGATCATGCTCACCACTCCAGCCGGATGTCTAGCTTGTATTGCTTCCAATTAGGTTAAATTGCATCTGGTTAGCTTACACATTATACCTTTGAATATGACATGCCTTTCTGTTTTTGGTACATACTAGTACATCTGTGTATTAACCATGTTCTTACATAAAACTAATGTTCTTGTGTATCCCTCATCAATCACTTATGATGAGGCAGTCAGGCAAGTGGACTACTCCTCATTTAAAGAATGCAGCGTCAGCCTCCCGACATGATTCTCAAGAAACAACAAGGCTAGATGAAGATAGTGAACGTAGCTCTGTAGTTGATTACCGCATTTCCCCTACACTAGTATCACAGGTGCTTGCTCTAACTTGGCAGCATGATATGTGGTTGCATGTTGCATATGGTGTCTAGATTGTAATTCTTCCAATCTTGTTAAACTGCATGTGCTATTCTGCTTAGCTTATACATTATACCTGTTAATGTGACAAGCCTTCCTGTATTTAGTACATAGTACATCTGTCTATTAAGCATGTCCTTACATAAAACTATTGTTTTTTTGTATCCCGCATCAATCAATATGATGAGACACCTTTAGTATATGCAGTGCGATATTAGTTGCATCTTTCATATGATTTATAGCATGCGCTGCTTCTAATTTGTTGAAATTCCATTTATGATGGGACGCTTTTAACTTGACAGAGTCATATTGGTTGCATCTTTCATGTGGTGTGTAGCTTGCATTGCTTCTTATTTGTTGGAATGGTTTATGCTTAGTTTACACAAACAGTTGTGAACATGCCATGCCGTCCTGTTTTTCGTACATATTCCATCCTGGTATCATGTGTTTGCCTTACATCAAAGTAGTGATTGTCAGTATCATGCATGAATGAGTTCTGAAGAGAGAATTTTATTGCTTTTTCTTGTCAGTTTTACTTGACAATTCAAAATCAATAAAGCGGAAGGAAGTTAGCAAGGCAGCGGATAAAGGTGCTCCTTCCAAACGGAGGGCCTCTACAATTTCTACGCGTCCATCCCCCCAAGATGATTTCCAAGACAACACATGCATAGACACTCAACGTAGCTATGTTTATGATGAGCACGCCTCCCCTAGTGCACCATCACCGGTGCTCCCTCTAACTTGGCAGTGTTATATGTGGTTGCATGTTATGTGTGATGTCTAGCTTGTATTGCTTATAATTTTGTTGAATTCCATCTTCTTAATTTACACATTATACTTGAATAAGACACGTGTTCTTGTTTCTAGAACATACAATATCTGTCTATCACACCATGTTCTTACATCAAATTACCACTGTTGTGTAACCCGCAACAATCACTTATCATAAGACACGTTTGACTTTAGAGTGTGATATATGTTACATCTCACATTCTTTTCTAGCTTGTACTACTAATTTGTTGAAATGGCACTTATGACAAGACAGTTTTAACTTGGTAGAGTGATATTCATTGCATCTTTCATATGGTGTCTAGCTTTCATTGCTTCTAATTTGTTGAAATGCCTTCTCCTTAGTTTACACATCATAAGCTGTGAATATGTAATGGCACTAATGACGAGAGACCTCTAACTTTTGGTAGTGTGATGTTGTTTGCATCTTGCATATGATTTATTTCTTGTATTGCTTCACATTTGTTTAAACGCCATTTATGATGAGACACTATTAACTTGGCAGAGCGAAATTTGTAGCATCTTTCATATGGTGTCTACCTTCCATTGCATTGCTTCTAATTTAGTGAAATGTCTTCTACTTAGTTTACACATCATAGTTCTGGTTATCTCTTCCGTCCTGTTTTTCGTACATATTACATCCTCCTATCATGTGGTTGTCTAACATCAAAGTTCAGTTCATCTGTATCATGAATCAATTTGTTCTGAAGAACTAAATTATTATTCATTTTTCTTGTTGGCGACTTACCATGGCACAGAGAAAGATGAAGAAACATAGAATGGCAGGGAATGGGAACCGGAAGAATTTTGCAGATTCTACAGGTACTGATGGTGTAATAGAAGGTCAAAGTCTAGCGGAAAATTCTGCAAACAGGGCATCCCATGCTACACGAGCTGCAGAAAAAGCCAAACAGAAACAAATAGCTGCCACCAAACAAGCAGAGATAGCCCTAGTTCTTGCAACACCTTCCACAGTACTACCAGTTGCACGAGTTACTCGTGCGTCAACTGAGCTAGCAGCACGTTCCCAAGCTCCCTTGCCACCTGACACTACTTCCCAAGCACTCTTGACACAAGACGAGTTGGCAAGATCAGATGAAGCTTGTGAGCTTCAACAGCAAGAAGGTAGTTGTTGGAGTCAAGTTACAGTTGCATGCTTCTTTATATGTAGTCTCATAGTTTGATGTACACTAACACTTCCTATGTTCGTTGTTGGACTAGCACCTAGGCGCAAGAGGAAACAAACATCAAGGATAATGCTCGATAGGTTAACTAAATCTAGAGGAGGAAGAATGGAGATCCGTTTTGAGGCTGGTTTAAAAAGGCCACGTGATGCTACAGAGTCAGCCAAGTTAGTATCAGAGGCAGTGGTTGCCGTTAGGTGTCATGTATGTATCCTCCCAACATGGATGCAGTACAGGAATGACAAAGATGAAACCCAGTTCAACACCTTCCTCGACCATTTATCTGTAAGTATGGTTATGTATGGAAACTAGTAATATCG
Source organism: Triticum monococcum (assembly GCA_034509565.1). Classification (NCBI taxonomy): domain Eukaryota; kingdom Viridiplantae; phylum Streptophyta; class Magnoliopsida; order Poales; family Poaceae; genus Triticum; species Triticum monococcum. The sequence continues at coordinate 176,800,056 of CM067846.1, read as the reverse complement.
TCTTGCTCTGTCCCATACTTTCTAGGTTGCCGATAATGAGACTCCCATAAGTTTCAACAGATGACGTTCAAGTTGGATAGCCAAGATGATGCAACCAGACAAGCTTGCACCCATGTTTTCAAGTCTGCTCTGTGACAGTATCGGTATAACTTGAGGAAAACTCACTTTGAAGGCAAGGCTAACAGTGAACTTTCCCAAACATCTCCAATGGAAAATATATCGGATGAAGACTGGAGGGGCCTCGTTAAACACTGGTCTGATCTGAAGTATCAGGTACATTATATATATGTGATCAGATCACATGCTGAAGTCCTATTTATGCATGTGCCACACAAATCTATCTTCTTGTAGGTGAACTGTTCAAAGAACAAGGCCAACCGTACGAAAGTGAAATTCCAACAGACGATAGGATCTCGTAGCTATATTGCACACTGCGAGGCTCTTGTAATTAGCTGCTGTTTCACTCTTTTCGTTGTACCATATTATCAGATCTATATTGACATGTTCCAAATGCAGAGGAAAGCCCGCAAGGACCAAACAGTAACTGAACCAAATGCTGTGGAAATCTTCAAGGACTGTCACACCAGCAAGAAGAAGGGCTTGACTACACCAGTCAAAGCCGCTATTGTAAGTCCTTAATCCTCATGCCTTTTAACTACTACTTACTCTGACTTGTGCCTTGAACTGCGTGGTCTGTAGCCAATGTCTATTACTCTTTTCAATTTTATACACAATTGTCTTAGCATATCATTGCACCTTACAAGGTTTAAAAGAGAGGAGTAATGTTCCTTTGATCTTGACCTTTAATCTAGTTCCGTGCTGGACTTGCCCACACAATGTTACAATTGCTTGTTTGTCTGTTCTCAGTTGTTTTGTGATATGAATCATGCCATACTATGCTTACCATATTATAAACTTCGTCTCTTTATCCTTAGCCCTCAATACAATGTGAAGAAATAGACAATACATTAGCGATGCTACATGGTCATATGTTTGGAACCTAGTTTTATTATGTACTTTGCAATAAAATACAACTAATATTTTACATGGGTTCACCAGAATAAGTTCTGTATATAGACCAAAGCTATTTTGTTTGGTTTTGCTGCCTCCTTAATATCTTCTGTTTTGGTACTACTAATGTAAAACCTCAACTTTTCAGCTAGCTATGGAAAAAATGGTGGAACCGCCACCTTTTGAAGGTGGCGAGACAACTATAACCACAATGTCAGCTCTTGCTGCAGTGGGTCAGTACCTGTCCACTAACAATGCCAAAAGCACGTTCCTACGTAATACTGGGTTGGTTGTTAAGGCAATCTCGTCCAAACTGCCTCATGATCAAGATATGCAAGCTCAAAACTATGTTTTATCTGCGCTCCAGACACAAGTCCATTCCCTAACAAAGACCCTTTGTGAAACAAGGAGAGACATTGTTCGATGTTGTCAAGATATGCATGGTTTTGAAACAAGACTATTAGACATTTTCTATGTTGTTCAGGAGCCTAGGAGAACTAAAGGCGAAGGTTATGGTGCTCCATCAGACAATACAACATGAAAACGTAACAGTCAGGTCAAATGAACCGAGCTTCTGCACTTCTGGTGGTGCATTTATCTGCTAGACTGTTAACTTTTATGCCAACCTTCCTTTTGTTTTATAGTTGTAATTTGTTTTGGTGCGGTACCAAATTTGTTCTTAATGTGGAGCCACCGGCTAAAGAAAACAGCAAGCCATTTTTTATAGTGTAGGGTGTTCCCTATATTTGCACTGGTGGCGAACTTTGATGCCCAATGGATGTAATATGTGTAATAGCCGTGATAGCCTAGCGTAAGTTGCTTGCTTATTTATTTCCTTATTGTCTTGTTTATTTGTTTCTTGTAGTCAGTGCAGTTCTTTTTCCGCGGTTTGATAGTGGCCGCAATAACCTATTTTTTAAAACTAGGCCACATTAACCATGGGCTACATATTTACTGTAGTTAACATGGGCCTCCTACGGGTCATAGAAATAATGGGCCTTCTAAGGGCCATAGAAACAATGGGCCTTCTACGAGGCATAGAAACAATGGGCCTTATACGGGCGTAGACACAATGGGCCTTCTATGGGCTGTATCATCGGTTGGCCAAACATGGGCCAATAACAGACCACATTATGGTCGTAAATGGGCTAGAGTTGAAATCGTCCATTCATGGGCCAACCATAACGGGCCGTCATTAATCGGCCGTATTTGATGACGCTATGAAAATGGCCCAACGTATTAACGGGCCACAAACGGGCCAACTGTAACCACGGGCTGAATTTGGCCCACAAGCAGAAAATGACAGTAACGGGCCGAAAGTAAACGAATTCTGGAAATGAGCCCAAGAATAAATGGGCCCTGAGAAGGCCGAAAGATAACATGGGCTGGAAACGGCCCAACGAAATAATGGGCCATAAATGGGTATAAAGTGATACACTGTCCATTACAGGCCTGTTTTACCATGGCCCGTTAATGGGCCTAGGGTTATTAAGGGCCTCATATGGGCCAAAATACGTCATGGGCCATACATGGGCCGTAAGTTAAAACAGGCTGGAATTATACTGGACGTCCTAGATGACGCTACTGGGCCTAATTCGGATAGGCCGTAAACGGCCCTGGGTTAGCGGGCTGTAAATGGGCTATATGCGAACAAGCCGTTAATAGGCTTGCCGTGGGCCGATCCGCCACCTTTTGACCAAGTCAAACGGGCCGGCCTTTTCACAGGAATGGGCCTCTGTTGGGCCATGCCACGTGTCGATGTATCATAGGCGCTTTGGGTACAATGAGTGGATGACATCTGTCCCAACGGTGAGCCGACACATGTTTCCTCCAGCCAATGATGATTTTACACATGGAAAATCCCCATTGGTCGGGGCTATTAACGGGTTATCGGATCCAAAACCGGACCCGATAGCTTAACGGTGTTCCATTACGATGGATGCCATGTGTCGGTCACCCTTGATGAAAGCACTTCTGTGACGCGCGATTTATCGTCATGGAAGTGGACACTTCCATGATGATAATTTTGGTAATGTCATGGAACACTTCTATGACAGCACAGGTATGACTATCTTGATTCTGTCATAAATTTGTCATGGATGTACATGCATGACAGAAAACCTGACCTACTGTGACAAACACGTATCATCACGGAAGTGTATTTTTTGTAGTGTTAGTGTACGATTGAATCGGGGGCGTCACATGATGCTTGCCAAAGGAGAAAAATAAAAAGGAATAGAGAGAAAAACTTTGACTCTTGCATAAAAGTAAAAGATAGGCTGTTCGCAGAGGGAAGCAGAGGTTGCCATGTGCTTCTTTGTTTGTATGCTCAACCCCTTAGTGCAAAAAAACCGTCACGTTGTATTGCCCCTTGTGATGGCAACCTTTATTATGCAGTCTGTCGCTTTTATTCTTCAGCATCACAAGTTCGTACAACGCTCAATTTTCTCTTACACTAAATGATCTCACACTTTTAGAAGCAATTTTTATTGCCTGATTGCATCGATGACAACTTACTTGAGGGATCTTGCTTAATCCCTAGGTAGGTATGGTGGACTCTTGAAAATAAGATTTGGGTTTAAGGGTTTTTGGATGCACAAGTAGTATCTCTACTTAGTGCAGAATTTTTGGCTAGCAAAGATAGGGGCAGGCACCACATGTTGATGGATCTATGACAATATAATGTGTGAATATGAACAACATAAATCATTACATTGTCTTCCTTGTTGTCGGTGTCAAAGCCAGCGGATCTCGGGTAGGGGGTCCCGAACTGTGCGTCTAGGCTGGATGGTAACAGGAGGCAGGGGACACGATGTTTTACCCAGGATCGGGCCCTCTTGATGGAGGTAAAACCCTACTTCCTGCTTGATTAATATTGATGATATGGGTAGTACAAGAGTAGATCTACCACGAGATTGGAGAGGCTAAACCCTAGAAGCTAGCCTATGGTATGATTGTATGTTGTGATTGTTGTCCTACGGACTAAAACCCTTCGGTTTATATAGACACCGGAGAGGGTTAGGGTTACACAAGGTCGGTTACAAAGGAGGAGATATCCATATCTGTATTGCCTAGCTTGCCTTCCATGCCAAGTAGAGTCCCATCCGGACACGAGACGAAGTCTTCAATCTTGTATCTTCATAGTCTAACAGTCCGGCCAATAGAGATAGTCCGGCTGTCCGGAGACCCCTTAATCCAGGACTCCCTTAGTAGCCCCTGAACCAGGCTTCAATGATGATGAGTCCGGCGCGCAGTATTGTCTTCGGCATTGCAAGGCAGGTTCCTTCTCCGAATACATCACAGAAGAATTTGAATACGAGGATAGTGTCCGACCCTGCAAAATAAGTTCCACATTCCATCGTAGAGAGAATACTATTTTCGCAAATCTAATTTGCTGGCTTGTTTTGGCAGCATGATGTTATGTCATGGCCCGGTGATTATTCGAACTGTTTCCTTTAACCAGCCCCGCACATAACGCGAGGCAGTTTTTCGACACGTCTTGTCAAAGCAGAGATCGTGTCTCCTTATTACGGGATTCTCATCAATACGGGCATGGGTAACCCAACCGCGCCATCAATTACGGAGCTTGGGGGATAAGCGAGTTTTACCAGGTAAGTGGGAACGCTCAGTTTCTTCCGCCCATATAAAAGGATAAGGATTCACCTTCCTATCCACGCCTTCTTCCTCCTTTGCTCATCCGTTTTCGCACACTCGAACTCTAGCGCCCAAGTCCACACTTCCCACCTCAACCTTATCCAACCATGTCAGGAGCGGGAGGCAGGTGGATGATCTCCTCCGTCACGGAGGGAGACATCAAGAAACTGTGCGGAGCCGGATACTTAGCCGCGAACATCGCGCATCGGCTGCCTGCTGCGGGGCAGATCGTCCCTACCCCGAAACCTCACGAGACGGCAGTTTTCCTTCACCACTTCCTCCGCGGACTAGGGTTTCCCCTCCATCCATTCGTCCGTGGTCTCATGTTCTACTATGGGCTAGACTTTCATGATCTGGCCCCGAACTTCATCCTCAACATTTCGGCGTTCATCGTCGTGTGTGAGGCTTTCCTCCGCATCCGGCCCCACTTCGGCCTGTGGTTAAAGACCTTCAATATCAAGCCGAAGGTGGTACGAGGCCAACAAGCAGAATGCGGCGGAGCCATGGTGAGCAAGATGCCCAACGTTATATGGCTCGAAGGCTGCTTCGTGGAGACAATAAAGGGCTCGCAATCAGCATGGTTCTACATCACCGAGCCGCGCGACGCCAAATGGGTGGCAGCCCCCGAGTTTGGATCCGGATTCCCCACACGGCTCACTTCCTGGAAAGAGAAGGGCTTGTCGTGGGGTTCGTCGGTGGAGCTGGATGGACTCCGGAAATGTATCCGGAGTATGGCGAGCAAGAAGCTCAAGCTTGTCAACATAGTCCAAGTTATGCTCATCCGCCGGATCCTCCCGTGTCAACAACGGGATTTTACCTTGTGGGAGTTCGACCCGGCCCGGCACTAGACTGTAAGTGAGCTCTTTGATACGACGCACAAGGACGTCTGGAAGGTGCTGTTCAAGGGCGCCGAGGTCCCTCCTTCTCTCGCCGAGGACCGCGGACTAAGCGCAAAGCGCCTAGCACATTCGGTGAGTTCAATACGTCCCGTAGGACCTTTATTTTCCCTAGCTTAATTATGTTCAGGGTCTAATCTCCATGCCTTTGACAGGACTGGGTGGAGATGTCGGGGCAGATTAACTACCCGGCCCCTTTGCCCGAAGATACTGCGGGTGCTCTCCTGACGGAGATGCTGACTCCGGCTCATTACAAGGTGCGGAGAAGACCAAGAAGGCCAAGGGAACCCGAAAGAGTTCCCGGTGCCAGGTGTTATCGGACTCATCGTCCGATAACTCTGCAACACACTCCTCCCCCGAAGACGAGGAGGAAGAAGATGTTCCCCCTCCAGGTGGGGGAGACAATAAAAGGAAGGCCGCCCCAACTGGGGAGGCCGAAGGGTCCAAGAAGGGGAGGATTCTCCTTCCGGAAAGTTCCACCGCCGCCGACGAGGGCGAAGACGAGTGGTTGCCTCGGGCCAAGCCCCCCGGGAGATCGTAAGTATTCGGATACCAGAGTAACTCATAGAATTCCTTTGTCGCACTGTTTTTCCTAACGCCGAACATAATTATGCAGGCTGCCACGAGCCAGTATCGATGTATCATCGGATGGCTCCTTGGGCTTGTCGGACATGGATAGCGATCCAGTCCCTACCGCCACCTCCCCTCATCCTGCCAACGACGCCAAGGTGTTGTCTCAAGAGGCACCGGATCGAGGGGAGACAGTCCCGGAGGTGCCTCAAGGCGACCTTCCGGACTCCGGGAGCCGAGGGGATGGGGCCCCTGAGAGCTCCGAGTTCGGCCCTCAGCCGAACACCGCGCTGGACCCTCCAGCGGTTCCGGGCTCGGGCAGGCGGACTCCTTCTAAGAGGGGCACGACGCATGTGCCGGTGACCTCTGTCCATCCAGAGGCGCCGGACAGTCTGCTGGAAGCGCTTCGCAGCGCTTCCATCGACGAGGAGCACCGCACTATTATGAGTGCGGTGATCCAGAAGGTTCAGTCCGCAAAGAGCGGATTGACTGAAGCCTGTGCCAGCCTTCTGACAGGCTTTGAGGTAAGTGTTTTAAAATGTAGTAGAAATATTACCGTATATACAGTAGCCCCTGATGCTTTGTTCGGTGTTCACAAAGAAAAGCCGAGCAGAGGATCAAATAATATCGCAGGAGTCTAATATAAGTATGTCAATATGCATATGCAGGCTTCGCTGCTGGCGTCCACCGCACTGACTGCGGAGGTTGCCTTGCCAAGAGGCAGCTCAAGGAGAACAAGGGTAAGTAATACCCTTCCTATAGACATGTATATATAAAAGAGGACGCGATTGCAAAATGACAGGATCATCGTATGTTTGCCAGGGGCCACGACCGAGGTGGCGACCCTGAAGCAAGCGCTAACTAAGGCCAAATATAAAGCGGCCAAGGAGCGCACCGAGCGAGAGAAGCACGAGGCTCGGGTTGGCGAGGTGCAGCAAGAGCTCCAGGCTCTCGTGGCGAAGCACGAGGCATTGGAGCTTGACTCAAAGACGCAGGAGTCTGAGCTTGCCTCGGCCCTCGAGAGCGCAAAACGTGCCAAGGTCGAAGCCCAAAAGGCTCTCCAAGAGATCGACGCGATGAAGAAGATAGTGGCGGGTAAGGCTTTCTATATGAAAAGCAAGCATGTAAAAGTAAATTACCGATTACTTACCCAAATCCGGAGCTCTCCAGGAGCATTTGCAGATTTGCCCCGCAGCGTGTCCGATGCCACGCAGTTTTACCAGGCCGAGGAGGGGAGCTCAATGGAGAAGCTGTTCTGGTCTCAGTATACTGGGACCGAACACCCAATGCCTCTGAGGGACCAGCTAAAGCAGCTGGTCGAGCTGCACAAGGCGGCCGAACAGGCCATGAAGGGCCTTATAGTCCGGCTGTTGCCTGGCGACGTCCTTCCGAACAGCTACTTCGGTCTGGTGAGGCGGCTTGTGGATGCCTGCCCACGGCTGGAGGTCATCAAGTGGTCCGTCTGCATCGAAGGTGCACGCCGGGCTTTCGCCCGTGTGAAGGTGCAGTGGGCCAAGCTAGACGCTGTGAAGCTGATCAAGGAAGGGCCACCGCAGGGCAAGGAGCATCGCACCCCCGAAATTTATTATGAGGGTATCCTGAAGGGTGCCCGTCTTGTAGCGGACGAATGTTCAAATGATGTAATATTTGAGTAAACTTGCTCGTGTGATCCTGTATGATGAAAAATTGTTTCATATGTGCTATGCAACGCTTGTGTGAATTTAAAATATTACCTTCTGTTTGGCTGTTTATCCAATCTGAGAGATGGCTAGTCCTCGGCTTCTGCCCCCATGCCACGAGTGCTGGGGTGTTCGGGATAAACCTGAGCACTCTTGTTCCCATGTTTGGGTCCTTTGAGGGAGGTGCTCAGCACAGTGAACAAGGCAACCAGACTAATAATGCTTTATCACTCTCACTTAGCCATAGAATTCTATAATTTTAAATTTCGGCGAAGCCCCTGGTATTCAGAAGGCCGAATTTGGGGCGCGATACACGCCTTTAAGCCGGACAGGGCCGGCCCCTCGCTCTAAGAGGCATAAGTCTTTAGGGACTCGAAAACCTCGCCGAACAGCGACCAGTCTCTCGCCTTATCATGAGAGTCAGTTTTAGCTTTCTCTACTGAGGTGCTGAACCCAGCAGAACCGGGGCACAATCGCAGTAGTTCTCCTAGCGCTACCTTAGCCAATAGAGCAAAACATAAGGTACCAAAACGTAGGAGCCAGGAAAACCCAACATTTGACCAAAGACATGATTCGGAGCTGATGCATATAATGCTATAAGTTTGGGGTGCCGCACTTGTGAAAGTGTTCGGACTTTTCACACCGTATTGTGAGGTACGTAAGCCCCTGGTGTATTAGCCGTACCAAGGTGTACGGTTGCAAGGTGTCATTAATGAACACACACACACACACACACACATATATATATATAACAAGAATGCAATAATAGTCGTAATGTCATGCATTGTTTATTAGAAAATTGCTTTAGAGCAGAGTGATACAGATAGTGCGGTAAACAAAGACTAGGACTATGTCCCTTCCAAGTGCAAGCCGAGGAATGATATTAAATCGAATATTTCGCTCGTTACTGTAATAAACCTGGGAATTCCGTGGTATGACATAGCTGTCTGCCTCCTTGGTTGCTGCATCATGTGTTCGGCAATAATGCTGCTGGACAGTGTTTCCAGAGATTAAGGTCCTGAAAAAAAAGAAAAATAACCAAACAGGAAGCCCCTAGTGCGGTTTAAGCCGCATCTTGGGGCGTGCCGCAGTTGTGCCCCCTCCCGACCTGTGCCCATGTTATTTTTAATGCGTAATTATGTACGCGCGACACGAGTTTCACCGATGGGCTGGGATTGGGGGTGGCCGTCGTATTGCTACGCGAGCTCAGATCGCGCCAGGCGGTCTATTTGCCGATTGCCCCGAGCGCGCTTGAAGGTGTCCGGGCTTTGAAGCGCCGAACTGGTTGATTGCCTTAAGAGGCTACTTTGCGCTTCTGCTGCGAGGGCCGCGGTGTGCTCCTCTGTTTGGAGAGAGTGCTCTGTGTTTCCATTGACTGTAATAACTCCACGAGGTTCTGGCATCTTGAGCTTGAGGTATGCATAATGCGGTACCACATTGAATCTAGCAAATGCGGTTCGCCCGAGTAGCGCGTGATAACCATTGCGGAACGGGACTATATCGAAGATTAACTCTTCACTTCGGAAGTTATTCAGGGATTCTAAGACCACCTCCAGTGCAATGGGCCTCTACACATGGGTTGACGCCTTTAAAGGTCGTTTTTGTGGGTTTGATCCTTGAGGGGTCTATACCCATTTTGCGTACTATGTCCTGATAAAGTAGGTTCAGGCTGCTGCCGCCATCCATAAGGACTCGAGTGAGGTGAAATCCGTCAATGATTGGGTCTAGGACCAATGCGGCGAATCCGCCATGACGGATACTAGTGGGGTGGTCCCTGCGATCGAAGGTGATCGGACAGGAGGACCAAGGGTTGAACTTTGGGGCGACTGGCTCCAACGCATATACGTCCCTGAGCGCATGCTTCTGCTCCCTCTTGGGGATGTGGGTTGCGTATATCATGTTCACCATCCGCACTTGCGGGGGAAACCTCTTCTGTCCTCCAGTGTGCGGCTGTCGGGACTCCTCCTCGTCATCGCTATGCGGCCCCTTGTCCTTGCTTTCGGCAATTAACTTGCCGGCCTGCTTGAACACCCAACAATCCCTGCTGGTGTAATCGGCTGGCTTGTTTGGGGTGCCGTGTATTTGACATGAGCGATTGAGTATACGGTCCAAGCTGGACGGACCCGGCGTACTTTGTTTGAATGGCTTTTTCCGCTGACTGGGTTTAGAGCCTTTGAAGCCGGCATTGACTGCCGTATCCTCAGTATTTTCGCTGTTAATGCGGCGCTTATGTTTGTTGTGATGTGACCTGCTATTGCCGTCCTTGGTACCTGAGGTACCATGGTTCTTTGATATGTTATTACTGCGAGCCAGCCAGCTGTCTTCTCCCACACAAAAGTGGGTCATGAGCGTCATGAGAGCTGCCATAGATTTCGGCTTTTCCTGACCAAGGTGCCGGGCTAGCCACTCGTCTCGGATGTTGTGTTTGAAAGCCGCTAAGGCCTCCGCATCCAGACAGTCGACGATTTGATTTTTCTTTGTAAGGAACCGAGTCCAGAATTGCCTGGCCGACTCTTCTGGCTGCTGAATTATGTGGCTCAAGTCATCGGCGTCTGGTGGTCGCACATAAGTGCCCTGAAAGTTGTCGAGGAATGCGGCTTTCAAATCTTCCCAACAGCTAATGGAGTCCGCTGGCAAGCTGTTAAGCCAGTGCCGCGCTGGTCCTTTGAGCTTTAGTGGGAGGTATTTGATGGCGTGTAAGTCATCACCGCCGGCCATGTGGATGTGGAGGAGGAAATCCTCAATCCATACTGCGGGATCTGTTGTGCCGTCGTATGATTCAATATTTACAGGTTTGAAACCTTCTGGGAATTGATGTTCCATTACTTCGTTTGTGAAGCATAGGGGGTGTGCGGCGCCTCTGTATTGGGCTATATCGCGACGCAGCTCGAATGGGTCTTGCCCGCGGTGTTCAGCCCGGCCGGATTTGCTTTGTATCCGACGTGACGTTTATCGTCTTGCAGAGTGGTGCGCCGTCGTGATCCGTAGATAGATCTTGCATGCTTTGCTTTGTCCTCCAATATGTCTCGCAGGTCTGGCGTATCTCCCCATGCCTTTTTATTTGAATGACGTCGGGGTGGAGGCTGAGTTTTTGGCTGGAATGCCTCTCTATCACGGCCACGAGGTGGCCGATCAGCCGTATCATATGCTTCTTCCTCCAGTCGGGGTAGTAACCTGTACTTTGGGTAATTCTTGGAGGGGCGCTTGAGTTTATATTCCTCGGCCGCGAGGACTTCAGTCCATCTGTTAGCTAGCAGATCTTGATCAGCTTGAAGCTGCTACTGCTTTTTCTTCAGGCTATTTGCCGTGGCCATAAGCCGGCGCTTGAAGCGCTCTTGTTTGACGGGATCCTCTGGTATGGCGAATTCACCGTCGCCGAGGCTTGCCTCGTCTTCGGAGGGGGGTATGTAATTGTCATCCTCCTCCTCTCCGTCTGCCGCTCTCTCAGGAGAGCTGGCTCCTTCATCCTCCTGCTCCAAATCTTGCTGGAGGGGATTGTTGTTGTCTTCGGCACTATCCGGAGTGTTATTATCTCCTGTGCCGGTATCACCACTTTTGCTTTGGCGGGACTTAGAGCAGCGCTACTGATGTCGGCGCTTGGGTTGCTTCTTGGAGGGGTCATCCTCCGCTATCTCGTCGCCATTGCCTTCGTTGGGTGTATCCACCATGTATATGTCATATGAAGAGGTGGCTTTCTAGTGCCCTATAGGCGCTGGTTCATGTTCGTCTCCTACATCATCGTCCATACCGTCGATGTCTTCGGAGTCGAAGTCGAGCATGTCGGTTAAATCATCGACAGTGGCTACAAAGTGGGTGGTGGGTGGGCGTCAAATTTCTTCGTCGTCCGCATCCCAATCTTGTTGGCCATAGTCCGGCCAGGGCCCTCCTGACAAAGAGAGAGACCTTAGTGAATTCAGAATGTCGCCAAAGGGCGAGTGCTGAAAGATATACGCGGCGGTGAATTCGATGATCGGCGCCCAACCGGATTCGATTGGTAGGGGCGCGGATGGCTCGGAGTCTGGAAAAGAGTCCGACACCTTGGAGTCACAGGCTGCGCAGAGGGTTAGGCTGGTGTTCGGCTCGATCACCATTGAGACTGCAGCCCCTGAGGCGGTGTCTAACCACCCATCCTCGATTGGCGCAGTTGGCTCTGAGCTAAGGGTCGGAGCTGATGAGGGCGCGGCCTCTGGGGTACTGCTCAGCGGCAGATCTAGGTCATACCCATCGTGACAGTGCGGCGCGTCCGGCTGTGGCTCGAATCTGTCGAAGATCAAGTCTCCAAGGATGTCGGCCGTGTAGTTCAAACTTCCAAATCTGACCTGACGGCCAGGGGCGTAGCTTTCAATCTGCTCCAAAAGGCCAAGCGAATTAGCCCGCAGTGCAAAGCCGCCGAATACGAAGATCTGCCCGGGGAGAAAAGTCTCACCCTAGACCGCATCGCTATCGATGATAGTAGGAGCCATCCAGCCTAACGGCGACGACACAGAGGAACTCTCAATGGAAGCACCAATGTCGGTGTCAAAACCGGCGGATCTTGGGTAGGGGGTCCCGAACTGTGCGTCTAGGCTGGATGGTAACAGGAGGCAGGGGACACGATGTTTTACCCAGGTTCGGGCCCTCTTGATGGAGGTAAAACCCTACGTCTTGCTTGATTAATATTGATGATATGGGTAGTACAAGAGTAGATCTACCACGAGATCGGAGAGGCTAAACCCTAGAAGCTAGCCTATGGTATGATTGTATGTTGTGATTGTTGTCCTACGGACTAAAACCCTTCGGTTTATATAGACACCGGAGAGGGTTAGGGTTACACAAGGTCGGTTACAAAGGAGGAGATATCCATATCCGTATTGCCTAGCTTGCCTTCCACGCCAAGTAGAGTCCCATCCGGACACGAGACAAAGTCTTCAATCTTGTATCTTCATAGTCTAATAGTCCGGCCAATAGAGATAGTCCGGTTGTCCGGAGACCCCTTAATCCAGGACTCCCTCACTTGTCCAACGTCAAAATTTTTGGCATATAATATTTTGATGGGGGCTCACAATCACAAAAGATTTTTAGGATAGTGTATTTATATGTGAATCTTATCTTCCCTTATTAATTCTTTCATGAATTGCATCATTGACCAATTCTATGTTTGTCAATCTCTAATAAAATTTCTACTTATAACTTTTCTTATGTGGTGTCATCACTTACCATAAGATTAGCATATGTTATTTTTAATTTATTTCCTTTCTTTTTATTGCAACATGAACTTAAAGACAACAAAAACTCAAACTAAACTTTATTATATATCTTGCACATGATTACAAGGATAGATCACTAAGCAAGCTCTTGAAAAGAAAGGATCAAACTAAACTTTTATTCATCTAAAGCAAAAGATCAAACTAAAATAAGTAAAGGCAAAAGATAGTGGGGGTGATACAATACCGGGGCACCTCCCCCAAGCTTGGCGGAAGCCAAGGGGAGTGCCCATACCCGATGCTCAATTTTCTTTTGGTGATGAAGAAGAAGGTGATGGTGGTGAAATAGAGATCTTGTCCTTGGGTTTCCATGGCAAAGGTCCACCATCATAAGAGGAGGAGTGAGTCTCACGGGTCCTGCAACTGGCATCCAAACTCATACCTTTAAACCTCGCCTCATATTCAAAGACTTGGTTTTGGAGATCGTAGATCTGGCTTTGGAGGAAGTTGATTTGCTCGTTGAGGGTGAAGATGATGTCCTTCATGGACTTGCCATCCACCTTGAGATCACGGGTAAGATCCGTGATCATGAGGTGATTGGCATTGAGTCCACGCTCCACCATCCCCTTGCACCAGAAGACCTCCTTCTCCATAGCTTCAAGCCTGACCTCCACGGTTCCTGTCCCCTTGGGACCTTGCGCATCACGGATGTGAAGCACCCCCTCATGGATCTAGATGACCTGAGGGTGCTGCACCACCTCCCACAAATATGGGTTGATGACGTTCCTGAAGAACGTGTCCTTGGAGGAGCTTGAAGCAGCCATGGTAGATGGGATCTAATAGAAAACAACAAGGAAAAGAAAACAGAATTTCTCTGTGATAGGTTGGTCAATAGGTTCGGGGGGTATATAAAGATTTTTTTATCTTGGGAAACAAGCAAATGGTAGAAAAACGAAGTCCGAAAGGTACCCGAGGTGGGCACAACCCACCTAGGCACGCCTGGCAAGGCAGGCGTGCCCTGGTGTCTTGTGCCCACTAGGGTGACCTTCCTCGTTGTTTCTTATTTTCCTAATTTTTCTATATTCCAAAACTGACAAAAAATATTTTTGCGAATTTTTTAGAGTCCTTTTACTTACCGTATCACGTACCTCCTTTTTTCACGATTCTAGAGTGTTCCGGAAGGACTCTTTTATGTGTTCTTTCGGTGTCAAAGTTTGGATAATTACTTTCAACATTAATGGGCATACCTGAGATATAATGTTTTATTCGTTGCCCATTATTTATTTTGATAGATCCTGACCGATAAAATTCCTCGATAACATAGGGCCCTTCCCATTTTGAGAGGAGTTTTCCTGTAAAGAATCTAAAACGAGAGTTGTACAAAAGAACATATTCTCCAACTTTAAACTCACGCTTTTTAATCCTTTTATCATGCCATCTTTTAACTTTTTCTTTAAGTAGCTTGGCATTTTCTTAAGCTTGGGTTCTCCATTCATCTAAAGAGCTAATATCAAATAACCTCTTTTCACTGGCAAGTTTGAAATCATAGTTGAGTTCTTTGATTGCCCAATATGCTTTATGTTCTAACTCAAGAGGCAAATGTCAAGCCTTTCCATAGACCATTTTATAAGGAGACATGCCCATAGGGTTTTTGTATGTTGTTCTATAAGCACAAAGTTCATCATCTAATTTCATAGACCAATTCTTCCGGGACCTATTGACAGTCTTTTGCCAAATTAATTTTGTTTCTCTATTGCTAAGTTCAACTTGACCACTAGACTAGGGATGATAAGTTGATCCAATTCTATGGTTAACATCATACTTGGCAAGCATTTTAGGGAAAGCACCATGAATAAAGTGTGAACCACCATCAGTCATTAAATATCTAGGAGTCCAAACCTTGGGAAAATAACTTCCTTAAGCATTTTAATAGAGGTGTTGTGATCAGCACTACTGGTTGGAATTGAAGGAAATATGCCCTAGAGGCAATAATAAAGTTGTTATTTATATTTCCTTATATCATGATAAATGTTTATTATTCATGCTAGAATTGTATTAACCGGAAACTTAGTACATGTGTGAATACATAGACAAACAGAGTGTCCCTAGTATGCCTTTACTAGACTAGCTCGTTAATCAAAGATGGTTAAGTTTCCTAACCATAGACATGTGTTGTCATTTGATAAATGGGATCACATCATTAGAGAATGATGTGATGGACAAGACCCATCCGTTAGCTTAGCATTATGATCGTTTAGTTTATTGCTATTCCTTTCTTCATGACTTATACATGTTCCTATGACTATGAGATTGTGCAACTCCCAAATACCGGAGGAACACTTAGTGTGCTATGAAACGTCACAACGTAACTGGGTGATTATAAAGATGCTCTACAGGTGTCTCCGATGGTGTTTGTTGAGTTGTCATAGATCGAGATTAGGATTTCTCACTCTGAGTGTCGGAGAGGTATCTCTGGACCCTCTCGATAATGCTCATCACTATAAGCCTTGCAAGCAATGTGACTAATGAGTTATTTGCGGGATGATGCATTACGGAACAAGTAAAGAGACTTGTCGGTAACGAGATTGAACTAGGTATGATGATACCAACGATCGAATCTCGGGCAAGTAACATACTGATGACAAAGGGAACAACGTATGTTGTTATGCGGTTTGACCGATAAAGATCTTCGTAGAATATGTAGGAGCCAATACGAGCATCCAGATTCCGCTATTGGTTATTAACCAGAGATGTGTCTCGGTCATGTCTACATAGTTCTCGAACCCGTAGGGTCTGCACGCTTAACGTTCGATGACGATTTGTATTATGAGTTAAGTGATTTGATGTATCAACATTTTTTCGGACTCCCGGATGAGATCACAGACATGACAAGGAGTCTCGAAATGGTCAAGACATAAAGATTGATATATTGGAAGGCTATATTCGGACACCGGAATTGTTCCGGAGAACTTCGGGTATTTTCCGGAGTACCGGGAGGTTACTGGAACCCCCCGAGGAGTTGATGGGCCTTAGTGGGAAGGAGAGGCGGCAGCCAGGAGGTGCCCCCTCGAGCCCATTCCAAATTGGACAAGGGGTTGGGGGCGCACCCCCCTCTTCCTTCCTTCCCTCTTCTCCTTTAGGTGGAAACCTACTAGGACTTGGAGTCCTAGTAGGATTTCCCTTCTCCCGCACGCCCTAGCCTGGCTGGCCGGCCTCCCCGTCCATCCTTTATATACGGGGGCAGGGGGGCACCCTAGAACACACAAATTGATCTTTTAGCCATGTGCGGTGCCTCCTTCCATAGATACACACCTCAGTCATATCGTCGTAGTGCTTAGGCGAAGCTCTGCACCGGTAACATCATCATTACCGTCACCACGCCGTCGTGCTAACGAAACTTTCCCTTGTCCTCAACTGGATCAAAAGTTTGAGGGACGTCACCGAGCTAAACGTGTGTACATCGTGGAGGTGTCGTACGTTTGGTACTTGGATCAGTTGGATCGCGAAGACGTTCGACTACATCAACCGCGTTATTAAACGGTTCCGCTTTCGGTCTATGAGGGTACGTGGACACACTCTCCACGCTCATTGCTATGCTTCTCCTAGATAGATCTTGCGTGATCGTAGGCATTTTTTTTAAATACTAAGTTCCCCAAAAGTGGCATCCGAGCCAGGTCTATACATAGATGTTATATGCATGAGTAGAACACAATGAGTTGTGGGCGATAATAGTCATACTGCTTACCAGCAGGTCTTACTTTGATTCGGCGGTATTATTGGATGAAGCGGCCCAGACTTACATTACATGACTGCATTCTTGAGACTGGTTCTACCGACGTGCTTCGCACATAGGTGGCTAGTGGGTGTCTGGTTCTCCAGCTTTAGTTGAATCGAGCTTGACTACGCATGGTCCTTGTTGAAGGTTAAAACAACACACTTGATGAAAAATCGTTGTGGTTTTGATGCGTAGGTAAGAATGGTTCTTGCTAAAGCCCGTAGTAGCCACGTAAAACTTGCAACAACAATGTAGAGGACGTTTAACTTGTTTTTGCAGGGCTTGCTGTGATGTGATATGGTCAAGACATGATGATATATAAATTATTGTATGAGATGATCATGTTTTGTAATAGTTATCGGCAACTAGCAGGAGCCATATGGTTTTTGCTTTATTGTATGAAATGCAATCGCCATGTAATTGCTTTACTTTATCACTAAGCGGTAGCGATACTCGTAGAAGCAATAGTTGGCGAGACGACAACGATGCTTCGATGGAGATCAAGGTGTCAAGCTGGTGATGATGGCGATCATGACGGTGCTTTGGAGATGGAGATCAAAGGCACAAGATGATGATGGCCATATCATATCACTTATTTGATTGCATGTGATGTTTATCCTTTATGCATATTATTTTGCTTAGTACGGCGGTAGCATTACAAGATGATCTCTCACTAAATTTCAAGGTATAAGTGTTCTCCCTGAGTATGCACCGTTGCTACAGTTCATCGTACCGAGACATCACGTGATGATCGAGTGTGATAAGCTCTACGTTCACATAAAACGGGTGCAAGCCAGTTTTGCACACGCAAAATACTCAGGTTAAACTTGACGAGCCTAGAATATGCACATATGGCCTTGAAACACTGAGACCGAAAGGTCGAGCGTGAATCATATAGTAGATATGATCAACATAGTGATGTTCACCATTGAAAACTAACCATCTCACGTGATGATCGGACATGGTTTAGTTGATATGGATCATGCGATCACTTAGATGATTAGAGGGATGTCTATCTAAGTGGGAGTTCTTAAGTAATATGATTAATTGAACTTTAATTTATCATGAACTTAGTACATGATAGTATTTTGCATGTCTATGTTATTGTAGATCAATGGCCCGTGCTACTGTTCCTTTGAATTTTAATGCGTTCCTAGAGAAAGCTAAGTTGAAATATGATGGTAGCAACTACACAGATTGGGTCCGTAGCTTGAGGATTAACCTCATTGCTGCACAGAATAATTACATCCTAGAAGCACCACTGAGTGCCAAACCTGCTGCAGGAGATACGCCGGACGATATGAACACCTGATAGAGCAAAGTTGATGACTAGTCAATAGTTCTGTGTGCCATGCTTTACGGCTTAGAACCGGGACTTCAATGACATTTTGAACATCATGGAGCATATGAGATGTTCCAGGAGTTGAAGTTAATATTTCAAGCAAATGCCCGGAATAAGAGATATGAAGTCTCCAATAAGTTCTATAGTTGCAAAATGGAGGAGAATAGTTCTGTCAGTGAACATATACTCAGAATGTCTGGGTACCACAATCACTTGACTCAACTGGGAGATAATCTTCCTGTTGATAGTGTCATTGACAGAGTTCTTCAATCACTTCCACCAAGCTACAAAAGCTTCGTGATGAACTATAATATGCAAGGATGGATAAGACAATTCCTGAGCTCTTCGCGAGGCTAAAGGCTGTGAAGGTAGAAATCAAGGAGCATCACGTGTTGATGGTTAACAAGACCACTAGTTTCAAGAAAAAGGGCAAAGGGAAGAAGGGGAACTTCAAGAATAATGGCAAGCAAGTTGCTGCTCAAGTGAAGAAGCCCAAGTCTGGACCTAAGCCTGAGACTAAGTGCTTCTAGTGCAAAGGGACTGATCACTGGAAGCGGAACTGCCCCAATAATTTGGCGGATAAGAAGGATGGCAAAGTGAAAGGTATATTGATATACATGTTATTGATGTGTAACTTACTAATGCTCGTAGTAGCACATGGGTATTTGATACCGGTTCTGTTGCTCATATTTGCAACTCAAAACTGGGGCTACAGATTAAGTGAAGAATAGCTAAGGACGAGGTGACGATGCGCGTGGGAAATGCTTCCAAAGTCGATGTGATCGCCGTCGGCACGCTACCTCTACACCTACCTTCGAGAATAGTTTTAGACCCGAATAATTGTTATTTGGTGTCAGC
This sequence comes from Triticum monococcum, assembly GCA_034509565.1. Taxonomy (NCBI): domain Eukaryota; kingdom Viridiplantae; phylum Streptophyta; class Magnoliopsida; order Poales; family Poaceae; genus Triticum; species Triticum monococcum. The sequence continues at coordinate 176,781,088 of CM067846.1, read as the reverse complement.
GTTAAGCATGAACATTATATCTGGATCTTGTTTGATGCGAGACAGTTATTGATGTCTACTACACAACCTTCTTCTTGTAGACATTGTTGGGCCTCCAAGTATAGAGGTTTGTAGGACAGTAGCAAATTTCCCTCAAGTGGATGACCTAAGGTTTATCAATCCATGGGAGGCGTAGGTTGAATATGGTCTCTCTCAAACAACCCTGCAACCAAATAACAAAGAGTCTCTTGTGTCCCCAACACACCCAATACAATGATAAATTATATAGGTGCACTAGTTCGGCGAAGAGATGGTGATACGAGTGCAATATGGATGGTAGATATAAGTTTTTGTAATCTGAAAATATAAAAACAGCAAGGTAACTGATGATAAAAGTGAGCACAAACGGTATTGCAATGCGTTGAAACAAGGCCTAGGGTTCATACTTTCACTAGTGCAAGTTCTCTCAACAATAATAACATAATTGGATCATATAACTATCCCTCAATATGCAACAAAGAGTCACTCCAAAGTCACTAATAGTGGAGAACAAACAAAGAGATTATGGTAGGGTACGAAACCACCTCAAATTTACTCTTTCCGATCGATCTATTCAAGAGTTCGTACTAGAATAACACCTTAAGACACAAATCAACCAAAACCCTAATGTCACCTAGATACTCCAATGTCACCTCAAGTATCTGTGGGTACGATTATACGATTTGCATCACACAATCTCAGATTCATCTATTCAACGAACACAAAGAACTTCAAAGAGTGCCCCAAAGATTCTAACGGAGAGTCAAGACGAAAACGTGTGCCAACCTATGATGCCCCGAGACCGATGTGCCAGGTGTCTTCCAGTTATTCACTATTGTTGCCTTGTCATTGCTTGCATGTCATGCATTGCATATCATGTCATCATGTGCATTTCATTTGCATACATGTTCGTCTCATGCATCCGAGCATTTTCCCCATTGTCCGTTTTGCAATCCGGCGCTCCTATGTCACCCGGTGTCTCTTTCTACCTCTTTTCGTGTGTGGGTGTTAAACATTTTCGGATCGGACCGAGACTTGTCATGCGGCCTTGGTTTACTACCGGTAGACCGCCTGCCAAGTTTCGTGCCATTTGGACTTCGTTTGATACTCCAACGGTTAACCGAGGGACCGAAAAGGCCTCGTGTGTGTTGCAGCCCAACACCCTTCCAAAGTGGCCCAAAAACTCACCTAAACCTCTTCCATCATCTCGGCCGTTTGATCATGATCGCATGGCCGAAAACCGCACCTCATTTGGACTCTCCTAGCTCCCTCCATCTATAAATATGTGATCCCCTCCGAAATTTCGGATCATTTCGCACCCTAACCCTAGCTCCCCGCTCCTCTACGCCGCCGGACGCGTCCGAACCGGGCCGGACGTGTCCGACTTGCCCCGCCGCCGCCACGTGTAGCCGCCCCATTGGTCCGGCCGCATCTCCTCTGCTGCAGGCCCGCCGGAGCCCATCGCGGGCCCTCCCGACCCGTTCTCGTCGCCGCCGCGCTCCGCGAGCGCCCCGCCCAAACCGCGTCGTCTGCCTTCGCCCGCGCGCCGCCGCACTTCCTCCTGCCGGCGAGCTCGCCATGGCGCCCTACCCCGCCGTCCGCCGCCTTGACCGGCGACCACCGCCGCACGCCTCGCCGGCGCGCACCGCCTTCGCCGTCATCGCCCGACCCCGATCTAGCCCCGTCGAACCGGATCCGGCCGTCCCTACTTCTCCCTGCACCGTTCCCTTGCTGGCGTCGCGTCGGAGCCGCCGCCTCGCTCTGCCTCCCCAATCCAGGAGGGATCGATGGAGTCGAGCCGGCCTAGCCAACCGGCCCGCGGAGGTCCAGCGCCGGCCTGCCCCGCCTACCTCCTCCTCAGCTCGGCCGAGCCCATTTGGGGTGAGCCAATGCCGGTTCCCTTATCTCTCGCCCCGTGCGACCCTTACTATCTTACGCTCAGTTTCAGATATGGAAATATGTCTAAGTCCCCCAGATTCCAGTCTTATTGGGCATTTTCATCGCATCATAACTCATCTTCCGTGGCTCTGATTCGTGCGTGTAGCATATCAAAATGTTCGTCTCGACGAGTACATCATTTCATCTCTTTGCATCATTTTCATTTGAGCTCATCTTGATGCCCGAAATGCTGTTGGAAGAGGACTATGTGATGAATTTGTCAGATCTATTTCAGCAAATGGCATTTTTTCATTTTTGCCATGATTAATGTGTGCATGCTATGATCCTAAGCTCTACATGTGTTTTGTTATATGCCATGCCATCTTTACAAGGGTGCTTGCCATGTATTTTTGTGATATTTGTGGTGACTAGCACAAGCTTGCAAAGTAGCATAATCGTTAATGCTGTTTTCAGGGACTTAGAATTTCACTAAGTCCTTGTTCTATTTTTGTTTTTGTGCCATATGTTCATGTTGTTTCCTAGTGATCCATGCCTCTTTTGAGGATGATCAGTAAGGATGTTTTGTTAACATTGTGGTGCTCTATCCATCCTTATCTTTGTTTGCATTTATGGAGCATCCTAGCTTGAGTCAATCATGCTCTACGTTTGCTATTAAATGTTCCTGGCAGATTGTTAACATGTTTAGCGATTTTGCCGGGCTTGTTGCTATTGATCAGTGTATGCTATGATGTTGTTCTTGCCATGTCTAGCTTCTATGCCATGTATTCTTGATGGGTGTATGCTTAGTTTGTCATGCCATGCTCTATAGTGAGTGCATCAAACTCGTAAACATGCCTACTTGTTAACTGATTTGCATGCTCCAGTTTTTCACTAAGTCTGAATCTGTTTATGTTTTTGCCATGTTCACATGCTTGCAATTGTATTCTCTGATCCCTTTTGGCTCATTGTCACTAAGGGACTTTTGTTAAGTGCTTTGAGTAGCTTCATGCCATGCCTTTCTTTGCCATGTTAAGTTCCTGTAGCTTGTAGTTTTCATGCTCTAAAGTGTGCTTCCTGATGATAAATTCCAGACTTATGTTAATTTCACTAAGCCTGAAACCTGTTATCATTTGCACTTTTGCTATGCTTGTTTGAACCTATTAATGAGTGAATTAGCCGTAGCTCAGTGTTCATCTTTTGTCAAGCATCTTGAGTGGATCCCTGCCATGTATTTTGTTGCCATGTTTGAGTGCAGTAGCATATTTATCTTGTTGCATTTAGATGGCTACTTGCTGTTTATCGCAGGCCGGTGCCATATTTGTTTTGCTTGCCATTTCCAAACCGTGCATCCGATTCCGGTGATCTTTATATCGATTTGAACCGAAATCACATCACCTTTCCAGTGGCACTCTTGTATTTCCAGGTTGAAGCCAGGTTCAATCATCCATTTCCAAATCATGCATATGCATCACATACCGCATCCTGCATATCATACCATGTTCATGTGTTGGTTGTTTACTATGTTGTGTGCTTCTTTCCGGTTTGCTTCTTCGGGTTGGTTCGGTAACGTTGTGATTGTGAGGACCAGTTCGACTACGTCCGTTTGTCTTCTTCATGGACTCGTTCTTCTTCCTTGCGGGATTTCAGGCAAGATGACCATACCCTCGAAATCACTTCTATCTTTGCTTGCTAGTTGCTCGCTCTTTTGCTATGCCTATGCTGCGATACCTACCACTTGCTTATCATGCCTCCCATATTGTTGAACCAAGCCTCTAACCCACCTTGTCCTAGCAAACCGTTGTTTGGCTATGTTACCGCTTTGCTCAGCCCCTCTTATAGCGTTGTTAGTTGCAGGTGAAGATTGAAGTTTGTTCCTCGTTGGAACATGGAGATGTTGTTCCTTGTTGGAACATGTTCACTTGTTGGGATATCACAATATCTCTTATCTAATTAATGCATCTACTTGGTAAAGGGTGGACGGCTCGGCCTTATGCCTGGTGTTTTGTTCCACTCTTGCCGCCCTAGTTTCCGTCATATCCATGTTATGTTCCCGGATTTTGCGTTCCTTACGCGGTTGGGTTATAATGGGAACCCCTTGACAGTTCGCCTTGAATAAAACTCCTCCAGCAATGCCCAACATTGGTTTTACCATTCGCCAGCTAGCCTTTTCTTTCCCTTGGGTAGGCCTGCCCAAGGGTCATCTTTATTTTAACCCCCCTGGGCCAGTGCTCCTCTGAGTGTTGGTCCGACCGAGTAGACTGCGGGGCCACCTCGGGGCAACTTGAGGGTTGGTTTTACTCGTAGGATGTTGTTGGAAATATGCCCTAGAGGCAATAATAAATTAGTTATTATCATATTTACTTGTTCATGATAATCGATTATTATCCATGTTAGAATTGTATTGTTAGGAAACTCAGATACATGTGTGGATACATAGACAACACCATGTCCCTAGTAAGTCTCTAGTTGACTAGCTCATTGATCAATAGATGGTTACGGTTTCCTGACCATGGACATTGGATGTCGTTGATAACAGGATCACATCATTAGGAGAATGATGTGATGGACAAGACCCAATCGTAAGCCTAGCACAAAGATCGTGTAGTTCGTATGCTAAAGCTTTTCTAATGTCAAGTATCATTTCCTTAGACCATGAGATTGTGCAACTCCCGGATACCGTAGGAGTGCTTTGGGTGTGCCAAATGTCACAACGAGACTGGGTGGCTATAAAGGTACACTACAGTTATCTTCGAAAGTGTCTGTTGGGTTCGCACGAATCCAGATTGGGATTTGTCACTCCGTGTAAACGGAGAGGTATCTCTGGGCCCACTCGGTAGGACATCATCATAATGTGCACAATGTGATCAAGGAGTTGATCACGGGATGATGTGTTATGGAACGAGTAAAGAGACTTGCGGGTAACGAGATTGAACAAGGTATCGGGATACCGACGATCGAATCTCGGGCAAGTATCGTACCGCTGGACATAGGGAATTGAATACAGGATTGATTGAATCCTCGACATCATGGTTCATCTGATGAAATCATCGTGGAACATGTGGGAGCCAACATGGGTATCCAGATCCCGCTGTTGGTTATTGACCGGAGAGTTGTCTCGGCCATGCCTGCATGACTCCCGAGCCCGTAGGGTCTACACACTTAAGGTTCGATGATGCTAGGGTTATAGCGAATAGATGTATGTGGTTACCGAATGTTGTTCGGAGTCCCGGATGAGATCCCGGACGTCACGAGGAGTTCCAGAATGGTCCGGAGGTAAAGATTTATATATGGGAAGTCATCATACGGTCACCGGAATAATTCGAGGGTTACCGGTATTGTACCGGGACCACCGGAGGGGTTCCGGGGGTCCACCGAGAGGGTCCACCCGCCCCGGAGGGCCCTATGGGCTGTATGTGGAGAGGGACCAGCCCCTTAGTGGGTTGGGCGCCTCCCCCCTAGGGCCCATGCGCCTAGGGTTTGGGGGAACCCTAAAAGGGGGGCTCCCCCCTTGCCTTGGGGGGCAAGGCAACCCCCCTTGGCCGCCGCCCCCTCCTCAGATTGGATCTGAGGGGGCCGGCCCCCCTCTCCCTTGCCCCTATATATATGTGGGGGGTGGGAGGGCAGCCGCACCCAAGTCTTGGCGCAGCCCTCCCCCTCTCCCAAGTTCTCCTCTTCTCCCGCGGTGCTTGGCAAAGCCCTGCAGGATTGCCACGCTCCTCCTTCACCACCATGCCGTCGTGCTGCTGCTAGATGGAGTCTTCCCCAACCTCTCCTTCACCCCTTGCTGGATCAAGGCGTAGGAGACGTCACCGGGCTATACGTGTGTTGAACGCGGAGGTGCCGTCCGTTCGGCACTAGGATCATCGGTGATTTGGATCACGACGAGTACGACTCCATCAACCCCATTCACTTGAATGCTTCCGCTTAGCAATCTACAAGGGTATGTAGATGAACTCTCCTTCCCTCGTTGCTAGATTACTCCATAGATTGATCTTGGTGTTGCGTAGAAAATTTTGAATTTCTACTACGTTCCCCAACAGTGGCATCATGAGCCAGGTCTATTGCGTAGATTCTATGCACGAGTAGAACACAAAGTAGTTGTGGGCATTGATTTTGTTCAGTATGCTTACCGTTACTAGTCCAATCTTGATTCGGCGGCATTGTGGGATGAAGCGGCCTGGACCGACCTTACACGTACTCTTATGTGAGACTGGTTCCACCGACCGACATGCACTAGCTGCATAAGGTGGCTAGCGGGTGTCTGTCTCTCCCACTTTAGTCGGATCGGATTCGATGAAAAGGGTCCTTATGAAGGGTAAATAGCAATTGGCATATCATGTTGTGGTTTTTGCGTAGGTAAGAAACGTTCTTGCTAGAAACCCATAGCAGCCACGTAAAACATGCAAACAACAATTAGAGGACGTCTAACTTGTTTTTGCAGGGTATGCTATGTGATGTGATATGGCCAAGAAGAATGCGATGAATGATATGTGATGTATGAGATTGATCATGTTCTTGTAATAGGAATCACGACTTGCATGTCGATGAGTATGACAACCGGCAGGAGCCATAGGAGTTGTCTTTATCTATTGTATGACCTGCGTGTCATTGAACAACGCCATGTAATTACTTTACTTTATTGCTAACCGTTAGCTATAGTAGTAGAAGTAATAGTTGGCGAGACAACTTCATGAAGACACGATGATGGAGATCATAAGTGTTAGTAAACTCGAAATAAAAGGCTGCGGAGTAAACGGAGACTAGCTAAAGGTAAGCTGGCGATATGTGTTGGAAGTTTTTTCCCAAGCTTGATGTGATCAAGCATCGCACGCTCCCTCTACCATCAAGATTGGAGTTTGCATTGAGCATAGACATGATTGGATTATGTCTATCACAATACGGTTATTCATTTAAGGAGAATAATGGTTACTCTGTTTATTTGAATAATACCTTCAATGGTCTTGCACCTAAAATGAATGGTTTATTGAATCTCGATCATAGTGATACACATGTTCATGCCAAAAGATATAAGATAGTAATGATAGTACCACCTACTTGTGGCACTGCCACGTAAGTCATATCGGTATAAAATGCATGAAGAAGCTCCATGTTGATGGATCTTTGGGCTCACTCATTTTTGAAAAGTTTGAGACATGTGAACCATGTCTATTGGTGTATATGCATGAAGAAACTCCATGCAAATGGACCATTTGGACTCACTTGATTTTGAACCACTTGAGACATGCAAATCATACCACATGGGAAAGATGACTGAAAGCCTCGTTTTCAGTAAAATGGAACTAGAAAGCAACTTGTTGGAAGTAATACATTTTGATGTGTGCAGTCCAATGAGTGTTGAGGCGTGTAGTGGATATCGTTATGTTCTTACTTCACAGATGATTTGAGTAGATGTTGAGTGTATTTACTTGATGAATCACGAGTCTGAATTATTGAAAGGTTCAAGTAATTTCAGGGTGAAGTTGAAAGATCGTCGTGACAAGAGGATAAAATATCTATGATATGATCATAGAAATGAATATCTGAATTACGAGTTTGGCACAGAATTAAGACATTGTGGAAATTATTTCAAAACTAATACAGCCTGGAACACCATTGTGTGATGGTGTGTCCGAACATCATAACTGCACCCTATTGGATATGATGCATACCATGATGTCTCTTATCAAATTACCACGATAGTTTATGGGTTAGGCATTAGAGACAACCACATTCACTTTAAATAGGGCACCACGTAATTCCGATGAGAGGACACCGTATGAACTATGGTTTAGAGAAACCTAAGTTGTCATTTCTTAAAAGTTTGGGGCTGCGACGCTTATGTGAAAAAGTTTCAGGCTGATAATCTCGAACCCAAAGCGAATAAATGCATCTTCATAGGACACCCAAAACAGTTGGGTGTACCTCCTGTCTCAGATCCGAAAGCAATGAGGGATTGTTTCTAGAATTGGGTCCTTTCCCGAGGAAAAGGGTTCTCTCGAAAGAATTGAGTGGGAGGATGGTGGAGATTTGATGAGGTTATCGAACTGTCTCTTCAACTAGTGTGTGGTAGGGCACAGGGAATTGTTCCTGCGGCACCTACATCAATTGAAGTGGAAGCTTATGATAGTGATCATGAAACTTCAGATCAAGTCACTACCAAACCTCGTGGGATTACAAGGATGCGTACTACTTCAGAACGGTACATAATCCTGTCTTGGAATTCATGTTGCTAGATAACAATGAACCTACGAGCTATGGAGAAGCGACGGTGGGCCTGGATTCCAAAATGGCTCGAGGCCATATAATCCGAGAGAGGATCCATACATGAAAACAAAGTGTAGACTTTGGAAGAACTACTTGATGGTCGTAAGGCTGTTAGGTACATATGGATTTTAAAAGGAAGACAGACAATGATGGTATGTATCACCATTAAGAAAGCTCGACTTGTCGTTAAGATGTTTTCCGACAAGTTCAAGGAGTTGACTGCGATGAGACTTTCTCACTCGTAGTGATGCTAAGAGTCTATTGGAATTATATTAGCGATTACTACATTATTTATGAAATCTTGCAGATAGGATGTCAAAACATTGTTTCCTCGACGATTTTCTTGAGGAAAGGTTGTATGTGATACAACCAGAAGGTTTTGTCAATCCTGAAAGATGCTAACAAGTCTGCAAAGCTCCAGCAATCCTTCTAAGGACTGGAGTAAGCATCTCGGAGTTGGAATGTATGCTTTGATGAGATGATCAAAGATTTTGGGTGTATACAAAGTTTATGAGAAACTTGTATTTCCAAAAGAAGTGAGTGGGAGCACTATAGAATTTCTGATGAGTATATGTTGTTGACATATTGTTGATCAGAAATGACGTAGAATTTCTGGAAAGCATATAGGGTTATTTGGAAAGTGTTTTTCAATGGAAAGCCTGGATTAAGCTACTTGAACATTGAGCATCAAGATCTATAAGGATAGATCAAAATGCTTAATGGTACTTTCAAATGAGCACATACCTTGACATGATCTTGAAGGTGTTCAAGATGGATCAGTCAAAGAAGGAGTTCTTGCCTGAGTTGTAAGGTATGAAGTTAAGACTTAAAGCTCGACCACAGCAGAAGAAAGAGAAAGGACGAAGGTTGTCCCCTATGCTTTTGTCATAGGCTCTATACAGTATGCCATGCTGAGTACCGCACCTGATGTGTGCCTTGCCACATATCTGGTAAGAGGGTACAAAGGTGATCACCAGATAGCGGTCTAAATTATCCTTAGAGGAATAAGGATATGTTTCTCGGTTATGGAGGTGATAAAGAGTTCGATGTAAAGAGTTACGTCGATGCAAGCTTAACACCTATCCGGATAGCTCTGAGTAGAGATACCGGATACGTATAATGGAGCAACAATTTAGAATAGCTCCAAGTAGAACAGTTATTTGAAATGGCTCCAAATGTAGCGTAGTAGTTGCATCTACAAGATGACATAGAAATTTGCGAAGTACACACGGATCTGAATGTTGCAGACCCGTTGACTGAAACCTCTCTCACAAGCATAACATGATCAAACCCAGAACTCTTTGGGTGTTAGTCACATGGGGATGTGACCTTGAGTGTTAATCACATATCGATGTGAACTGGATTATTGACTCTAGTGCAAGTGGGAGACTGTTGGAAATATGCCCTGGAGGCAATAATAAATTAGTTATTATCATATTTCCTTGTTCATGATAATCGTTTATTATCCATGCTAGAATTGTATTGTTAGGAAACTCAGATACATGTGTGGATACATAGACAACACCATGTCCCTAGTAAGCCTCTAGTTGACTAGCTCGTTCATCAATAGATGGTTACGGTTTCCTGACCATGGACATTGGATGTCGTTGATAATGGGATCACATCATTAGGAGAATGATGTGATGGACAAGACCCAATCCTAAGCCTAGCACAAAGATCGTGTAGTTCGTATGCTAAAGCTTTTCTAATGTCAAGTATCATTTCCTAAGACCATGAGATTGTGCAACTCCCGGATACCGTAGGAGTGCTTTGGGTGTGCCAAACATCACAACGAGACTGGGTGGCTATAAAGGTACACTACAGGTATCTTCGAAAGTGTCTGTTGGGTTGGCACGAATCGAGACTGGGATTTGTCACTCCGTGTAAACGGAGAGGTATCTCTGGGCCCACTCGGTAGGACATCATCATAATGTGCACAATGTGATCAAGGAGTTGATCACGGGATGATGTGTTACGGAACAAGTAAAGAGACTTGCCGGTAACGAGATTGAACAAGGTATCGGGATACCGACGATCGAATCTCGGGCAAGTATCGTACCGCTGGACAAAGGGAATTGAATACGGGACTGATTGAATCCTCGACATCATGGTTCATCCGATGAAATCATCGTGGAACATGTGGGAGCCAACATGGGTATCCAGATCCCGCTGTTGGTTATTGACTGGAGAGTTGTCTCGGCCATGTCTGCATGACTCCCGAGCCCGTAGGGTCTACACACTTAAGGTTCGATGACGCTAGGGTTATAGGGAATAGATGTATGTGGTTACCGAATGTTGTTTGGAGTCCCGGATGAGATCCTGGACGTCACGAGGAGTTCCGGAATGGTCCGGAGGTAAAGATTTATATATGGGAAGTCATCATACGGTCACCGAAATAATTCGGGGGTTATCGGTATTGTACCGGGACCACCGGAGGGGTTCCGGGGGTCCACCGGGAGGGTCCATCTGCCCCGGAGGGCCCTATGGGCTGTATGTGGAGAGGGACCAGCCCCTTAGTGGGTTGGGCGCCTCCCCCCTAGGGCCCATGCGCTTAGGGTTTGGGGGAACCCTAAAAGGGGGGCGCCCCCCTTGCCTTGGGGGGCAAGGCAACCCCCCTTGGCCGCCGCCCCCTCCTTAGATTGGATCTGAGGGGGCCGCCCCCCCTCTCCCTTGCCCCTATATATATGTGGGGGGTGGGAGGGCAGCCGCACCCAAGTCTTGGTGCAGCCCTCCCCCTCTCCCAAGTTCTCCTCTTCTCCCGCGGTGCTTGGCAAAGCCCTGCAGGATTGCCACGCTCCTCCTTCACCACCATGCCGTCGTGCTGCTGATGGATGGAGTCTTCCCCAACCTCTCCTTCACCCCTTGCTAGATCAAGGCGTAGGAGATGTCACCGGGCTGTACGTGTGTTGAACGCGGAGGTGCCGTCCGTTCGGCACTAGGATCATCGGTGATTTGGATCACGACGAGTACGACTCCATCAACCCCGTTCACTTGAACGCTTCCGCTTAGTGATCTACAAGGGTATGTAGATGCACTCTCCTTCCCTCGTTGCTAGATTACTCCATAGATTGATCTTGGTGTTGCGTAGAAAATTTTGAATTTCTGCTACGTTCCCCAACAGATGTCTCATCTGAGTGTGCCCTGAGAACGAGATATGTGCATCTCCTATCGGGATTTGCCAGCACATTCAGGCGGTGTTGCTGGACTTGTTTTACCATTGTCGAGGATGTCTTGTAACCGGGATTCCGAGTCTGATCGGGTCTTCCTGCTAGAAGGAATATCCTTCGTTGACCGTGAGAGCTTGTTATGGGCTAAGTTGGGACACCCCTACAGGGATTTGAACTTTCGAAAGCCTTGCCCGCGGTTATGGGTAGATGGGAATTTGTTAATGTCCGATTGTAGAAAACCTGAAGTTGATCTTAATTAAAACACATCAACCGCGTATGTAACCGTGATGGTCTCTTCTCGGCGGAGTCCGGGAAGTGAACACGGTGTTGGAGTAATGCTTGACGTAGGTTGTTCTAGGATCACTTCTTGATCATAGTTGTTCGACCGTGCTTTTGCCTTCTCTTCTCGCTCTCTTTTGCGTATGTTAGCCACCATATATGCTAGTCGCTTGCTGCAGCTCCACCTCATACTCTTTTACCCTACCTATAAGCCTAAATAGTCTTGATCGCGAGGGTATGAGATTGCTGAGTCCCCGTGACTCACAGATACTTCCAAAACCAGTTTGCAGGTGCCGATGTTACCGAGCAGGTGACGCAACCAAGCTCAGGAGGAGCTCGATGAAGATCTTGTCCTTTGTGTTGTTTCATTCCAGTTGATCAGTAGTGGAGCCCAGTCGGGACGATCGGGGATCTGTGTAGCATTTGGGGTAGTCTTCTTTTATTTGGTTCCGTAGTCGGACCTTGATAGTATCTGGTTGATGTAATGCTTTATTCATGTAATTGTGTGAAGTGGCGATTGTAAGCCAACTATGTATCTCTTTCCCTTATGTATTAAATTGGGTTGTGTGAAGATTACCTCACTTGCGACATTGCTTTCAATGCGGTTATGCCTCTAAGTCGTGCTTCGACACGTGGGAGATATAGCCGCATCGAGGGCGTTACACAACCCCTATGCATAAGTTCACGAGGTCACGGAACTCGCAAGTTGATCACCAAAACATACATCAAGTGGATCACGTGATATCCCATTGTCACCACAAATAAGCACATGCATGACATACATCAAGTGTTCTCAAATCCTTAAAGACTCAATCCGATAAGATAACTTCAAAGCGAAAACTCAATCCATCACAAGATAGTAGAGGGGGAGAAACATAACAAGATCCAAATATAATAGCAAAGCTCGCGATACATCAAGATCGTAACACCTCAAGAAGACGAGAGAGAGGGACCAAACACATAGCTACTAGTACATACCCTCAGCCGCAAGGGTGAACTACTCCCTCCTCGTCATGGAGAGCGTCGGGATGATGAAGATGGCCACTGGTGAGGAATCCCCCCTCTAGTAGGGTGCCGGAACAGGGTCCCGATTGGTTTTTGGTGGCTACAGAGGCCTGCGGTGGTGGAACTCCCGATCAATTCTATTCTATGATGTTTTATGGTATATGGACATATATAGGCCAAAGAAGTCGGTCAGGGGAGCCACGAGGGGCCCACGAGGGTGGGGGGCGCGCCTCCCTGCCTCATGGCCACCTTGAAGCTTCCCTGACGTCGACTCCAAGTCTCCTGGATTGCTTCCGTTCCAAAAATAACTCTCCCGAGGTTTCATTCCGTTTGGACTCCGTTTGATATTCCTTTTCTTTGAAACACTGAAATAGGCAAGAAAACCACAATTTGGGCTGGGCCTCCGGTTAATAGGTTAGTCCCAAAAATAATATAAAAGTGTATAATAAATCCCATAAACATCCAAAATAGATAATTTAATAGCATGGAACAATAAAAATTTATAGATACATTGGAGATGTATCAGCTATTCATTTAAATCAAAGAATAATGGTTGTTCTATTTATATGAGTAATATCTTTTATGGTCATGCACCCTTGATGAGTGGTCTTTTTTTATTGAATCTCGATAGTAGTGATACACATATTCATAGTATTAAAGCCAAAAGATATAAATTAAATAATGATAGTGCAACTTATTTGTGGCACTGCCGTTTAGGTCATATTGGTGTAAAGCGCATGAAGAAACTCCATGTTGATGGGCTTTTGGAATCACTTGATTATAAATCACTTGATGCTTGAGAACCATGCCTCATGGGCAAGATGACTAAGACTCCGTTTTTCGGAACAATGGAGCAAGCAACAGACTTATTGGAAATAATACATACTGATGTATGTGGTCCGATGAGTGCTGAGGCTCGCGGCGGGTATCATTATTTTCTGACCTTCACAGATGATTTGAGTAGATATGGGTATATCTACTTGATGAAACATAAGTCTGAAACATTTGAAAAGTTTAAAGAATTTCAGAGTGAAGTGGAAAATCATCATAATAAGAAAAGTAAGTTTCTACGATCTGATCGTGGAGGTGAATATTTGAGTTACGAGTTTGGTCTTCATTTGAAACAATGTGGAATAGTTTCACAACTCACGCCACTTGGAACACCACAGCGTAATGGTGTGTTCGAACATCGTAATCGTACTTTATTAGATATGGTGTGATCTATGATGTCTCTTACTGATTTACCGCTATCGTTTTGGGGTTATGCTTTAGAGAGGGCTGCATTCACGTCAAATAGGGCACCATCTAAATCCATTGAGATGACACCATATGAACTGTGGTTTGGCAAGAAACCAAAGTTGTCATTTCTTGAAGTTTGGGGCTGTGATGCTTATCTGAAAAAGCTTCAACCTGGTTAGTGCGAACCCAAATCAGAGAAATGTGTCTTCATAGGATACCCAAAGGAGACTGTTGGGTACACCTTCTATCACAGATCCGAAGGCAATATATTCGTTAATAAGAATGGATCCTTTCTAGAGAAGGAGTTTCTCTCGAAAGAAGTGAGTGGGAGGAAAGTAGAACTTCATGAGGTAATTGTACATGCTCCCTTATTGGAAAGTAGTTCACCACAGAAATCAATTCCAGTGATTCCTACACCAATAAGTGAGGAAGCTAATGATGATGATCATGAAACTTCTGATCAAGTTACTACTGAACCTCGTAGGTCAACCAGAGTGAGATCCGCACCAGACTAGTACGGTAATCCTGTTCTGGAGGTCATGTTACTTGACCATGACGAACCTACGAACTATGAGGAAGCGATGATGAGCCTAGATTCCACGAAGTGGCTTGAGGCCATGAAATCTGAGATGGGATCCATGTATGAGAACAAAGTGTGGACTTAGGTTGACTTGCCCAATGATTGTCAAGCCATAGTGAATAAATGGATCTTCAAGAAGAAGACTGACGCTGACGGTAATTTTACTGTCTACAAAGCTCGACTTGTTGTGAAAGGTTTTCGACAAGTTCAAGGAGTTGACTACGACGAGACCTCTCACCCGTAGCGATGCTTAAGTCTGTCCGAATCATGTTAGCAATTGCCGCATTTTATGATTATGAAATTTAGCAAATGGATGTCAAAACTGCATTCCTTAATGGATATCTTAAAGAAGAGTTGTATATGATGCAACCAGAAGGTTTTGTCGATCCAAAAGGTGCTAACAAACTGTGCAAGCTCCAGCGATCCTGGAGTGTTCCGGAAGGACTCTTTTATGTGTTCTTCCGGTGTCAAAGTTTGGATAATTACTTTCAACATTAATGGGTGTACCTGAGATATAATGTTTTATTCATTGCCCATTAACAACCTTTGGGTTAGTACCTTCGGCATTATTTATTTTGATAGCTCCTGACCGATAAACTTCCTCGATAACATAGGGTCCTTCCCATTTTGAGAGGAGTTTTCCTGCAAAGAATCTAAAACAAGAGTTGTACAAAAGAACATATTCTCCAACTTTAAACTCACACTTTTGAATTCTTTTATCACGCCATCTTTTAACTTTTTCTTTAAGTAACTTGGCATTTTCATAAGCTTGGGGTTCTCCATTCATCTAAAGAGCTAATATCAAATAACCTCTTTCCACCGGCAAGTTTTAAATCATAGTTGAGTTCTTTGATTGCACAATATGCTTTATGTTCTAACTCAAGAGGCAAATGACAAGCCTTTCCATAGACCATTTTATAAGGAGATGTGCCCATAGGGTTTTTGTATGTTGTTCTATAAGCCCAAAGTGCATCATCTAATTTCTTAGAACAATTCTTCCGAGACCTATTGACAGTCTCTTGCAAAATTAATTTTATTTCTCTATTGCTAAGTTCAACTTGACCACTAGATTGAGGATGATAAGGTGATCCAATTCTATGGTTAACATCATACTTGGCAAGCATTTTACGGAAAGCACCATGAGTAAAGTGTGACCTACCATCAGTCATGTACGAGGAAATCGTGTACATAGGTATCTACAAGGCCAGTGAGGACGCTACGACGTTGGCCTGCCTCAACCGGCTGGAAGCCTTGGATGCCTTTTCTGAGAAGCACCTCGACCTCGCCACAAAAGTCGCCGCTCCTTAGCCGCCGGTCGCTGGGCCGGCGCACTAAGTTGAGGAGGAGGAGGTCGTACGTTCATGGATCCATCTTTCTTCTTGCCTTCTATAACCACCACTGCGATCGCATCATCGTGGCCTTAATTCTTATTGTGCTGTTGCATTCTCGTTCCAGTCAATACCGACATGTGCGATCCCTTTGCTTAATTAGATGCATCACTGTTACTAGAACTCCATCCGTTAATTTATAAGTTGAGCTTACCTTTTCCATCAACTTCGTGCAACACGCGGGCATCTTGCTAGAAACACTAGAATATGTCTATATAATCCGTATGTGATAGTCCATTTGAAATCTCAAAAAAGACAAATATTTAGGTACGGAGGGAGTAATATATTAGGAGTATATCAAAACAATAGTGATTTCTTTCAAGTTTGTGAACAAATACTATTATTCTACTACTTTGGATCCGTCGCAACGCACGAGCACATTGCAGGTAAAAGGAAAAGGCCTGCCGCGTTCGCGTCGCACCCCCACACGCCCAGGAATCGGGAGTAAAACACGACCCGTCCAACACGACACATAGCTTAGGGGAGGCGTGTTGCCTAGCTTTTTCACTTTCATGTGGGACCGCCATTGAGAAAACCGACACCCCGCCCGCCGCCGGGTTGGAAAACAGAAACAAGGGGAAGATCTAGCTGTAGCACGGAAGCCAAGAAATTTGGTGTCAGACGGGGCTCGTTGATAGAGTAGGAGCATTCCGTACTAGTACTACTCCTACTAGTACCAAGTTTGTACTCTTAATACTATATTACTAGTACTATCACTATACAACTAGTAGGTATGTGCACGGCACATCATCGTAGGAACAAAAAACAGGAAGATCTTGTTTTGGGTGATTTAGCTTTTCTTCAATCAACGTAGTATGAATAATATGATGTGGGGGGCACCCATGAAGCTTATGTGGCTTGGTTGCATGGCTACGGAAGGTTAGAGAAGAATAAATAGATAATGTGTTTAGAGTGCACTACACTAAATAGATATATATACTTTGGATCCATTGCAATGGACCGACACATCTATATCTATATACCCCCTATATAGTGTGTGAAAAACTTTGAAAGTTGGTCGTTGGATGAAGCCAATCTGACGGTACAAAGATGGCAAATCCGATCACTACTGGCCGTTGGTATCATCCACCAGATTCTGCCACATGTATAATCTAGAAGAATCCATGGTTGAACTTAATTCATGACTAAGGGCCTCTTTGATTCATAGGATTGCAGAAACATAGGAATAGGAAAAAAGTAGGATTGGAATGGCATGTTCATTGGATCCCTATAGGATTTGAGTTTGTTTGATTGTGTCACATGAAAACAAAGGATTTCTTTCAAGAGGTTGGAGTACATGTTAGAATTCCTGTGAGACGTAGTACATCTGAATCCTTAGGAAAATATTCTACATGATTCAATCCTATGAATCAAACGACCAACGTAGGAAAAATTCCCAAGGATTCTAATCCTTCAAAGATCCTATGAAAATCCTTTGAATCAAACAGACCCTAACTTTGCCACAACTAAGCTTAGGCAAAGTTATTAGTTCTTCAAAATGAGAGAAACAAGTTGGCAAGCCTAAGGGAATCTTGCCACATTTTTTGTGTGTATGTCATGTGGGGCCTTAGTGTGGCTTGCCTAAGGTGTGGCTTGAACCAAACACTCACCTAAGTTAATCAAACTTGCCTAACCTTACATTCCACCAGATTTTGCCACATGTTAGAATCCAGAAAGCTCCACATGTAGAAGCATAATGCACAAACCACCAGAATCTCATGCGTGCAATGCACGTGTACCTTACTAGTACTAGTAGTTGGTAGTAGTAAGAAACAAATTCCAGTTTTGGCACGAGCTCGTACTGCGGGAGCACCACAAGGCCTGCCGCAGGAGTTACATTTCCCTCTCAGCGCCCACGGGACCGAACTTCAGTGGCTTAGTGCCCGGCCTATGAGTGAATGACATGCGGACCTTAAATGCGGCTGGCCCACATGTCATTCTCATGGTGGTGGCGTGGTTTGCGACTCACTCGTTCGAGATGAACCGGCCGGTGGTGGCGTGACCGTGGCGAGGGTGCCACAGCTGGGCGTCGGGGCGTTACGAGGCGTAGATGGCCACATCGGCGGGTACTACCTGTAGTACTCCCTCCGGTCCTTTTTACTCTGCATATTAGGTTTGTCCGAAGTCAATCTCATCCAACTTTGACCAAGTTTATATAAAAAATTATAGACATTCACATAACAACACCAATATCATTAGATTCATCTTGGAATATATTTTCATATTATATTTATTAGATATTATAGATGCTAATAATTTCTAATATAAATTTGGTCAAACTTAGCAAAGTTTGACTTTTGGCAAATCCAATGTGTAGAGTAAAAAGGACCGGAGGGAGTACATAAGTACTCCAGCTGAGGATTGATGCTCGGGACGAAATGTGTCACAGCCGCTGGATGAAAATTCGATGGTGCGGGAGTATGGATAGGAGCACAGCTGCGGAGCAGGCAAACCGCGTCCAATCGGGTGTGTCTGTGGTTGATGGTCACCGCAGTTCAGCTGGCCCGCATGTCATGCACACAAAGGCAGAGGAGCGGTGGGGCTGAGAGGGATGAGGGGCACGTCAGGGGGATGAGGATCCCCTGATGCGAACAATCCTACCATTCAGTCACTGACATGCGGGACCCATAAGCATGGGTCCCACCTGTCAGCGAAGGAAAGACAGGGCAAGGCAGTGATAGCCATGTCAGAGGATCCATGTCCACGTCGGGGACGTTGTGCCGTGGGTTGGAGCGGCGTCGTGGGGATCGCGTGTGGGTGTGGCAGTAGAAGAAACAAGAAACGTGATGGTCGACGTGGTTCAACTTCCATGGGCAAGCTGTCATGTGTGCTGACACATGTATATCAAAACTAGAGTGTTTATATTTCAAGCACATGAACAAGTATTATTCTACTACTTTGGATCCATTGCAACGCACTGGCTAGCACATTGGTAGTAGTAGTGTCCATCTCTATCTCTAGAGGCCTTCCCTCGTTCATCATTTTCTCTCACAAGATAAACTACTCATACAAATGCATCTTGATGTTCCGTGGAACGCACGAGGATGTTTCCTTGGGGGTCTCTCCAGCGCGGCGTGGCCATACTTGCAAGTTGACGCCCCTTGAGATGCCGACGTTGAGGGGCACTCGGATTTCTTCCGATGAGCAGGTAAGATGAGTTTGATCACGTAGTAAATGCATTCTAAAGACTACTTCCATGTCCATTTCCTAATTCTCCCCTGTCCACTGTTTCACAGGTTAGGCTCGGTGCGAGTGGAGATTGGCTTGCATATGTACAGGAGGGTACCAACATCAATTTGCACAACATTTACAATGGTGACACCATTCCCGTAGAACCTTTGTCCAACATTGGGATCGGTCATGCAACGGGCTACCGCATGAATTGGTACGATGGAACCACGGTGAGATTGAATAAGATAGCACGAACCTTGCACATGGCGGTCAAAGGCAGACCATGCTGTCTGCGGCCGATTTGTTGCCGTACGAGTAGGAAGACGTTGTGCTCCTTTCTAACCGCATCGTTGCGATGACAAACCAGGGGACTTATTTTGTATGGGACACATCCTATGATATACTCCCTCTCTCCCTGTTTATTTGTTTTGAATCTTTTGGTTTTATAAGTTTCAAATTCAAATTTAGAGCTCCCCATCACATGTTGAGATTACAATGTCCATTAAATCGTTGCGTGCATGTATAGTAAAGAAACAAATCTCGAGTTTGGCACGGGTTCGTGCTGCGGGAGCACCACAAGCCCCGGCGCAGGAGTAACATTTTCCTCTCAGGGCCGTCGGGACTGAGCTTCAGCGCCTTACTACACCTACCTTTGAGTCAATAACACGTGGACCCGATAGGTGACTGGTCCACATGTAATGCTCCCATAGGCAGAGGGGCAGTGGGACCAAGAGGGGTGAGCCACAGGTCGGGGGACGTGTGGTTTCATGGGTTCGAGCGGCGTCGTGGGAATCGCGGGTGGCTGTGGTAGAAACTTGATGCTCGCCGCATTTTAGGTGGCCCACATGTCATGCACACAAGCTCGCATGTCTACGGACACATGCACTGCATACCGATCACTGGAAGGAGTAGCAGAGAAAGCTATATATGCGGATAAATAGTTCCTTATAGTCAAGCAGACCCACGCTGTCGGACTTCGGGTTCCGGCAGACCCTTAAGGTTCGAACACTTGGGTGCACGCGGAAATCTCGCCTTCAACCTCTCCGTCTTGATGGGATCTAAACTACCAAAAGAGCTGCATGAAAGACACAAGATTTATACTGGTTCGGGCCACCGATGTGGTGTAATACCCTACTCCAGTGTGTGGTGGATGGATTGCCTCCTGGGGCTGGTGTGGATGAACATACAAGGAAGAACAGCCTCGCGAGGGTCTGTTCTTGGCTGTGGTGATGAACTGCTATGAAGAGTTCAGTCACCTTTCTCTCTCTTTCTCTCTCAGATCCCGGACCGAACAACCAGGAATCGAACGGAACCCCTTGCTATGTGGGTGGCTAGTCATATTTATAGAGGCCCTGGTCCTCTCCCCAAATATTGAGCGGGAAGGGATCCAACAATGGCGGGCTAATTTGAAGGGGGGCAGCGAGTACATCTATCCTGACAACAGCAGTTTTCGCCTGCCAAAGGCTCTGGTGATGACGCCGCGCTGGGCTCCATGGTGACCTCCATCTCATAGTCCTCCTGGTCTTGATCTCGTTGCACCGAAGAGGCAACCTTTGCCTGATGCCTCGGTACTCCGCAGATACGCTTGCCCCCTTTGCACCAAAGAGGAAAGAGGGACGCTGCGTGCGCTAGCACCCGCCTGGTGCCCCGTGTCGTCATGGCTTGCGTCATGGGCACCTCGCGAGGTACCCTGCCTTGAACTCTCCGCCTCCTCGCGAGCCAGCCTGACGAGGCTGTGCCTGAGGATGCGCCGTGTCGTCCGCCTCGCGAGGCTTGGCCCCTCGCGAGGGTCCTGAGCCTCGTGTTGATGACGATGGGCCGCGCTGGGCCCCCACTTGAGCCACGCCGCAGGCCGCAGGCAGGCAAGTCTGGGGACCCCCGTTCCCAGAACGCCGACAGTAGCCCCCGGGCCCAAGGCGCGCATTGACTTGGCTGTGCCGAGAGGCAAAAGGGTAGGGGCGAAGCACCGCGGGCCCTATCAGCCTGCGGCCTTGGGCGCCGCCTGGCGTTGCTTGGCCGTGGCGTCTCCGCTTCCCCACGACGCCTTGGTGATCGTGCGAGTTGGACAAGTCCCTGCATGCAGAATGTGTTATGATTACCTGTGATCGTGGAGACCGGCGGTTGGCCTTCGCCGGCTATAAGTACGGCACCGCTCGTGCCCGTCCAGTCCATCTTCTCTTGCTCTCTCCTTCGCCTCAGTTCTTGCTCCGTCTTGGTGTGATGGCTCCGTCGAGGAGGTACTCGGCCGCAGAGAAGGGGAAGGCCCTCCAGGTCGGTCCTGCCTCTACCCCACCCAAGCGTGGTCGCGGGCGCCCTCGGAACCACCCGGTGGTCGCCCCGGCGGCTTCCAGCGGCCATGGGGGGGGGGGGGGGCTCCCAGCGCGGCGGCGGGCAAACCGCCGCAACTGGAGGGCGCGCCTGGGTTGCGCGCTCCCCCGGGCCGCGCTTTCGCGCCGTGCAGGCGCCGCCGGAATTCGTCGTTTGGTCAGCGGAGCTGGCTCGCGCCCGGCTCCCGCTCCCTTGCTTCCTCCTTGGCGAACTCCTGGCCGGCGCTCCTGGTGGCCTCTGGCTCCAGGCGGAGGGCTGCTGTAGCAGGTCCTCGTGGGTCGCGCTGGATGTCTCCGCCAGCGGGGGCTTGGCCTTTAGTCGCGGCTGGCAGGCGTTTGCCCGCCCTCGCGGCCTGGAGCGTCAGTGCACTCTACACTTTAGGTTCGATGGCGACGCCACCCTCTATGTGAGGGTGTTTGGGGAAGATTGTCGCCGCGTGGGGTGCTGCCCTGAGGACGATAACCGCGTCCGTGAGCCCCGCTCCGATGGCGATGGGGGAGATAGCGCCTGAGCGGGTAGCGGCGTCAGCGACTCCCCCGGCTTCGTCAGCTCTTCCTCAAGCGACTCCTCCAGTGGTGGCAGCAGTCCTCCCCCGCGCCGTTGGGTTTGCCTAGGAGGTGGTGGTTCATACGCCCGCCGTCGTGCCTCGGTGCAGCGCGAGAGGGAGTCCGCCTGAGGCCCAGAGGCAGCCTGTGTCGCCGCCATGGGCTGATGCGGGAGGGGCGGCGCCAGGCTTGCCTTTTTCCTTTCTCTTTTGCTCCCTGTGTAAGACAGAACATATGCATGGAGCCCCCTTGGGGCGTGTTGGGAAATGTTGCCGCTTCAGCTATTACCTTGATCTCATTTTTGTACTTCCTGATTTCCCGCATGTGCATAGATAGCTTTTGACCCCTGCTGGGGAGTGGGGCAACCGACCCAGGCCCTATTTGCGCGTCGTGGTACCCGAGGGGCACGGACTAGGAGGGGTGCTCCTGTAATGCGCCAGGGCCGTGAAAACCCTCCTGTGGCTAGGGCAAAAACCCTCGCGAGGGCGTCTGAGCACCATCCCTCGCGAGGTTGTTCACGAGAGAAACCAAAGCGAGGGGCGAAAATCGACGAACCATAAATCAGCAACAGCGATAACTCCAATAAGACTCCAAATGCAAACGAACACGTCAACTGCGGAAAGCAAATGGAAAAGCCGCGTCCGGCACCTAATCTAGTCTTCGATGTCTTCTCACCAGCGTGGAGCTAAGTGCTGCCACTAGGCGTGGGAGGGAGCCCCAGGGCCTGAGGCCGGCGCTCCTGAGACTCCGGGGCGTGTACAGCCCCACTCATTATTACATGAGAGTGTCACGGGGTGGCGAGCTTCACAGGCATTGGCCTTGCTTCACAGGCTCTGGGCCTTTTCCTTGAGCGCGAGGGCTTCACAGGCACTTGCCTTGCTTCACAGGCTCCGGGCCTTTTCAAAAAGAGATGATCTTCACAGGCACTCGCCTTGCTTCATAGGCTCCGGGCCTTTCCAAAAGAGATGATCTTCACAGGCACTCGCCTTGCTTCACAGGCTCCGGGCCTTTCCAAAAGAGATGGTCTTCACAGGCACTCGCCTTGCTTCACAGGCTCCGGGCCTTTCCAAAAGAGATGCTCTTCACAGGCACTCGCCTTGCTTCACAGGCTCCGGGCCTTTCCAAAAGAGATGATCTTCATAGGCACTCGCCTTGCTTCACAGGCTCCGGGCCTTTCCAAAAGAGATGATCTTCACAGGCACTCACCTTGCTTCACAGGCTCCGGGCCTTTCTTAGGGGTAGAACCTCCGGAGGTGCTGGATGTTCCACGCGTTCTAGACCGGCACTCCCTCCTGAGTCTCCAAGCGCGCGGAGCCGGGCCTGGAAACATGAACAACCTTGAACGGGCCCTCCCACATGGGAGAGAGCTTGTGCAATCCCTCCCTGGAGAGGACCCGCCTGAGCACGAGGTCTCCTACCTCGAGGGTCCTGGGGCGGACGTTGCGGCAGTGGTATCGCCGCAGCGCTTGCTGATACCTCGCCGCCCGCAGTGCGGCTTCCCATCGTCGTTCCTCCCCCAACACGAGGTCCGTCCCCCGCATGGCATCCTGCTGCGCCTCGTCGAACACCAGGACCCGCGCGGAGCGATGTCTGACCTTTTGAGGGAGGACTGCCTCCGCTCCATAGACCAGGAAGAATGGGGTCTTTCCAGCCGGCTTGGTCGCGGTGGTGCGGATGGACCACAACACGGATTGAAGCTTGTCGTACCAACCTCGGCCACAGGCCTCCAGCTTCTTCTTGAACGTGCTGGTCTTGAGGCCTCTCAGGACCTCTGCGTTGGCTCGTTCGGCATGGCCGTTGCTTCGAGGGTGCGCCACTGAAGCGTAGCATATCTGTGTTCCAAGGTTAGCACAGTATGTTTTTAAGAGGTTACTGGTGAACTGCGAACCGTTGTCTGTGATGATGCGGTTCGGCACCCCGAACCGGCTCACGATGCCCCTGATGAACTTGACCGCGGAGCCCGCGGGGATGGTGCGGACGGCCTCCACTTCAGCCCACTTGGTGAACTTGTCCACGGCGACGTAGAGGTAGCGGTAGCCCCCTGGCGCCCGAGGAAACGGGCCCAGGATGTCCAGCCCCTAGACTGCGAATGGCCATGAAAGGGGTATAGTCTGCAGGCCTCCGGCCGGCTGATGGATTTTCTTGGCGTGGAACTGGCAGGCCTCACAAGCTTTCACCAGCTGTACGGCGTCATTGAGTGCGGTAGGCCAATAAAACCCACTGCGGAACGCCTTGCCGACGAGGGTCCGTGACGATGAATGATGTCCACAGTCTCCACCGTGTATGTCTTCCAGCAGTTCCATTCCTTGCTCCCTGGAGATGCAGCGCAGGGATACATCGTTTGGTCGCTTTCGGTAGAGCTCTCCATCCTTGATGCAGTACGCCGTGGCCTGCCGTGCCACACGCTCCGCTTCCTCCTCCTTCTCCAGCAAGGTCCCTTGTGTTAGGTAGCTCCGTGATCCAGCACCCCTCCTGAGGTTCCATCGTCAGGAGCAGGCGTGCTCCTGAGGCCGGGCCACAGACCGGGGCTCCTGAGGCAGTTGGCTGGGGGAGCTCCTCCCGAGGCTGAGCCGTGTTTGATAGTGACGGCAAGGCTGAGGGCTTGAAGAGCCTCTCCTCGAAGACGCCAGGCTCCTGAGGCAGCCGCCTGGATGCCCGCTTGGCGATGTCGTCGGCCTCCTGATTGGTGCCACGGGGCACATGCTGCAACTCCAACCCCCAGAACTGCTTCTCCATCATGCGGACCTCCGCAAGGTAAGCTTCCATGTGCTCGT
This sequence comes from Triticum monococcum, assembly GCA_034509565.1. Classification (NCBI taxonomy): domain Eukaryota; kingdom Viridiplantae; phylum Streptophyta; class Magnoliopsida; order Poales; family Poaceae; genus Triticum; species Triticum monococcum. The sequence goes on along the minus strand of CM067846.1, from coordinate 176,756,452 downwards.
CTTTCGGCTCGTACACCTTGTTGGAGAAGTTCACGAGGAGCTGTGAATCGCCCTTAATGGTAAGGCGCTTCACCCCCAGGGCTGCCGCGGCCTTCAGGCCCGCTATTAGACCCTCGTATTCCGCTATGTTGTTGGAGACCTTTTCACCTTGTTGGAAGCAGAGCTGTACGGCGTAGTAGAGCTTGTCCTGAGTGGGCAATATAAGCACCGCTCCAGCCCCAGCACCATGTCTGGAGAACGTCCCGTTAAAGTGCATGACCCAGCCTTCTGGCGCCTCGCTCCCCAGGAAGAGGGACCGATCCTCGCCGGCCTTGAGGCCTGGTGCCTCTGTCCATTCTGCCACAAAATCCGCCAATGCTGCTCCTTTGATGACCCTGGTTGTGCTGAATTCAAGCTGAAACGCCTCCAGCTCTATGTTCCACTCAGCGACCCTTCCGGCTGAGTTAGGGCTCCTGAGCACCCTCTCCAGGGGGTATGACGAGACGACCTTGATGGGGTGAGCCTGGAAGTAGTGACGCAGCTTGCGCGAGGCTATCAGTAGCGCAAGGAGGAGCTTCTGAGGCATTGGGTACCGTGCCCTTGCGTCCCGTAGCATCGTGCTGACAAAGTAAACTGGGTGCTCGACAAGACTGGGAGCATCTGGGGTTGCCGCGCCCTCGGGAGGTGAGGGCGCCCCGCGAGGCGTCGCGGCCTCGGGAGGTGGACTACACGGTTGGGTGGCCTCTCCTGCCCCCAGTGCATTTCCCGGCTGCTGACCCTCCTCAGCTGTGGTTGTGGCTCCTGCAGGCTTTCCTTGTTCCTGTTTTGTCCTGCCCCGGGCTGCCGCTGTGGCCTTGACTTTGTGTTCCTCCCTAACCGCCACCAGGACTGCGCTGGCAGAGTAGGGTGTGGCGGCGAGGTACACTAGCAGGGGCTCCTGAGGGCGTGGAGCCACCATGACTGGGGACTGGTCAGGTACCTCTTGAGATCTTGAAACGCCTTATCTGCTTCTTCAGTCCACTCAAAGGTCCCTTTCTTCTTCATTAGCTGGAAGAAAGGCAGCACTCGCTCCCCCAGTTTGGAGATGAAGCGCCCTAGCGCGGTCACGCACCCCGTGAGCTTCTGCATTTCTCTGAGGGTCTTTGGCGGGCTCATGTCCTCGACTGCTTTGACCTTCTCGGGGTTGGCCACGATGCCACGATGGGACACGAGGAATCCCAAGAGCTTGCCCGAGGGGACGCCAAACACACATTTCTCCGGGTTGAGCCGCAGGTTTACTGCATCGAGGCTCGCGAAGGTCTCCTCCAGGTCTTGTATCAGGGTCTTGGCCTCCCGAGACTTTACCACTATGTCATCGACTTAGGCTTCGACATTCCTTCCGAGTTGCTGACCCAAGGTGATGTGCATCAGTCGCTGAAAGGTTGCCCCTGCGTTACGTAGCCCGAATGGCATGCATGTATAGCAGTATACCACGCACGGGGTCAAGAAAGCAGTCTTCTCAACGTCTTCCATGGCCATCTTGATCTGGTGATACCCGGAGAAGGCATCCAGGAAGCATAGCAGGTCGCACTCCGCAGTGGAATCGACAATCTGGTCGATGCGGGGGAGCGGGAACGGATCTTGCGGGCATGCCTTGTTGAGGTTGGTGAAGTCGACACACATGTGTTCTCCCCCCTTCTTGGGCACAACGACAGGGTTGGCCAACCAATCCGGGTAACGGACCTCGCGAATGACCCTAGCGGCCTCTAGTTTGCGGGTCTCTTGGGCGATGAAAGTCTGCTTCTCCGTGGACTGCCGCCTGGCCTTCTGCTTCACGGGGCGCACATTTGGGCACACGTTGAGGTGATGCTCGATGACGCTCCTGGGGATCCCCGCCAGCTAATCGGGCTCCCAAGCAAATACCTTCTTATTCACGCGCAAGAACTTGACCAAGGCCTCCTCCTGCTTAGGCTCAAGGTTGGCGCCTATGGTGAAAGTGGCACTGGAGGACCCGTCCTCGTCGACGGGTATCTTCTTGGTCTCTGCCTTGTCCTGGGTGAACAACTGCTTCTTCTTGGCGGGCGTAGCCCCCTTGGGCTCAGGGGCCTCCGCGTTGGCGGGCCGTGCCGACGCCGCTGCCTTGAAGGCGAGCTCGAGTACTCGCTGGGCGTCCCCGGTGTCCCCGCGCACAGTGAGGGTACCATTGCTCCCGGGCATCTTCATGAGGTTGTACGCCGGGTGCGTGGCGGCCATGAACTGGCCAGTGCCGGGTAGCCGAGGATGGCGTTGTAAGGAAGGCCGATGGGGGCAATGTCGAAGTCGACTGTCTCCATGCGGAAGTTGTCGTAGGTGCCGAAGGTCACCGGGAGCCGGATCTGCCCCAGGGAGTCGGATGATCCGCCCCCGACGCCCGAGAAGGGTTGGCTGGGTCGCATCCGCTCCCGGGGTATGCGGAAGAGGTCGAAAGTCTCGACCGAAAGCAAGCTGAGGCCCGCGCCGCCGTCGATGAGGGTCCGGGTGACGGCCACCTGGCAGATGGTGGGGGTGCACAACAAGGGGAGCGCGCCTGAGCTGACCGGGTTGGTGGGGTGGTCCTCCGAGCTAAAGGTCAAATCGACCTTGCTCGCCGCCCGGTCCGGGGGAGCCCCCTGTCGCGCGGCAACGGTGCTAACCCGGCGGGCAAAAGGCTTGACGTGGCGACTTGTGGGCGGCTTCGGCGAGCCGCCCAGGAGGGCCGCAACGACCGGAGGCGTCGGTGCCGCGGTGCAGTTGCTCTGTCGCGTAGGCGGATGCTGGGGTGGTGCTTGCAGCTCATTTCCCGCCGAGCCAGTGGCGGTGTTGACGGCGGGCGGCGGGGGACGACGAGAGCGCCCACCGGCGGGGGCCGCCGGGGCGGCGCGAGCCCGGCTGGCGCCGCGCATGGTTGCGGCGGCCGGAGGAGGGCGGAGCGGTGGAAGACGGATCCCGGCGCACCCCTACCTGGCGCGCCAAATGTCGGATTTCGGGTTCCGGCAGACCCTTAAGGTTCGAACACTAGGGTGCGCGCAGAAATCTCGCCTTCAATCTCTCCGTCTCGATGGGATCTAAACTACCAAAAGAGCTGCACGAAAGACACAAGATTTATACTGGTTCGGGCCACCGATGTGGTGTAATACCCTACTCCAGTGTGTGGTGGATGGATTGCCTCCTGGGGCTGGTGTGGATGAACATACAAGGAAGAACAGCCTCCCGAGGGTCTGTTCTTGGCTGTGGTGATGAACTGCTATGAAGAGTCCAGTCACCTTTCTCTCTCTTTCTCTCTCAGATCCCGGACCGAACAACCAGGAATCGAACCCCGGAATCGAACCGAACCCCTTGCTATGTGGGTGGCTAGTCCTATTTATAGAGGCCCTGGTCCTCTCCCCAAATATTGAGAGGGAAGGGATCCAACAATGGCGGGCTAATGTGAAGGGGGACAGCGAGTACATCTATCCTGACAAAAGCAGTCTTCGCCTGCCAAAGGCTCTGGTGATGACGCCACGCTGGGCTCCATGGTGACCTCCGTCTCGTAGTCCTCCTGGTCTTGGTCTCGTTGCACCGAAGTGGCAACCTTTGCCTGATGCCTCGGTACTCCGCGGATACGCTTGCCCCCTTTGCACCAAAGAGGAAGAGGGACGCTGCGCGCGCTGGCACCCGCCTGGTGCCCCGTGTCGTCATGGCTTGCGTCATGGGCACCTCGCGAGGTACCCTGCCTTGAACTCTCTGCCTCCTCGCGAGCCAGCCTGACGAGGTTGTGCCTGAGGATGCGCCGTGTCGTCCGCCTTGCGAGGGTCTTGAGCCTCGTGTTGATGACGATGGGCCGCGCTGGGCCCCCACTTGAGCCACGCCGCAGGCCGCAGGCAAGCAAGTCTGGGGACCCCCGTTCCCAGAACACCGACACATGCTACTACTCTGTTCCAAAGACATGCACACCATCGAAATAGTCCATCTATATCAATATACACCGAGAGGGAATAATTTTTTTTACAAGAGAGGAAATAGTTCATCCATCCATAATGCCCTCCTGCTGGTGCAGCCTCTTCTTGTTGTTGTTGTTGTTGTTGTTGTTGTTGTTGTTGTTGTTGTTGTTGTTGTTGTTGTTGTTGTTATTGTCATTCTCTGTGGGAGACGGCTTCGCAACAAGCTCTTTGGACCTTGCAGCTATCTCGAAACTCACACGGGCATCGAGGGCAGCATATTTTATCCGCTCGTACGTCAAGGGATAATTCTCCCATCCAGACGACCTTAATGCCATCGTCTCGTCACCCTTCTGAAGATTTGTACCGAGCACAAAATTTGCTACGTCGAATAGGGATGGTGTCTGTTTATCACAATCTTCTACAGGAATTTTGATTCCGGTTTGTAGGTCAGCGATTGTATGGCTTCAGCTTCTGTTTGTCCCCTTCGATGGCTGCCCCACAGAAGTATACATCCTCCCGAGACAAGAAATCGTGAAGCTCACGTGGTATGGAGGGAGAGTGTATGATGTGGTACACCAAAACATCATCTTCGTGGGACAGCTGAAGGACGACGGTGCACTGGATCTTCCCAGGGGCACGCTCCGTGTACTCTGCGTCGAGACCGATGACCCTTGTCTCTACCTTTTCGAGGGAGTTGGATACATTGTTGATCCACTGCCGAACAACCCTTGGGTGGACGGTAACGGTGGCAACTATGCGCATCGAGCCTTTGACGAGGACATGTTGGATGATAAAAACCTGCATCTCGATCTCTTCCGCCATTTGGAACCGCTGGAACGGAGGGCTATGGTTTAGAGAATTAGAATTAGATGGCTAGTCTAACTGAATTACTAGATGCTTATTTAAAGAGGTTAAAACAATGTGAACGCAATGGGGTTTGGATGCAAATCAAGACGAAGGGGAGGTGAAGAAGCCGAGGAGAATCAGTTCCCGATGGAGAAGTAAATGGGAGAAGTGGCATGCAGGTAGTTGATTAGATGACTAGGTAGACTAAACGAAAAGGATATGCGGGTAGACTGATGAGTCGTACTTGTTCGTGTACGTGCCCATCCTTCCTGATAGGTGGGACCTATGCATGCAAACAGATAAAAAAATGTCCTGGATATAGGACATGGATAACACTGTATATTTAGTGTAGAATCTTTCTAATACTTTGAATTTTGGCCACTACTTCTGCTGTTTAGTAACTTTTCTGAATTTTGGCCACTACTACAGTAAGTTCAAGTGAGTAACTGTAGTAACTTCAAGTGAGTAACTCCATTTCTGATTTTTTTACATAAAACTAACCATGATATTTGTTCCTCTATTCTGGTCATAATTATAATCAGATTGTTGAACCCTTAATCATTCTCATAATGTTTACATGATGCACAATTATACTGCCGTCCAAACTACTCCATACACACACTGTCGAAACTGACAAGATGGTGGTGGAGGTAGGAATAAATGTTCAGTATTGGTGCATTTTCTGTGCTTACAAAATTCAGATTGAATTTCACTACCAAAAGAAAAGAAGTGGAGATTAAATGTTGCTTTCCACTAACTTCACCTGTGTATAACTCTTTTGGTGCATTTTCTGCAGAACCTATGTGTAGCTGCAGCATACAGGCCAGTTCATCAACTGCTCGAAGAAGAAAAGAAGGTGGCATTTCCTTGCCTTTAGCATACAGGCCAGTTCACTTCATGTCCTCTGGTGCTATATTTCTAAGAACATCCAAGTTTTTACTTATCACTTTGCTAGCATTCACAAGTCTATTGAAGCGTGCATGTCTCTGTGAATCTTGTTGTCTACTCCAAGTAGATGGTGTGTAGCCTGGCAAAGGATATTAGTACTTAGTGCATTCTAAGTTTAAAACCACTCTAGATTTACAAGTGTTTACTGAAGATGACAAATGTTTATTTAGTTCTAAATTTGAAGTAACTAGTAGATGAACAATATTCATCTTTTTCTGTATATGAAGAAGAATAAACCTAGCTAATTCAAATAATTCGAATTTTAGGTACATGTTTTATCAACTCTTAGTTAAGGGGTTGTGGCAGTTTTCAGTTTTCAGTTTTGTGCTGCTTGAATTGATTCTACAGGAATATTTAGGGAAGAGTCATGGCTATGCTTAGCTCTCTGTAAAATGAATGACTGAAATTGGACAATTGGAAACCTTAGGTATGTTTGCAATTGGACAAATGGTGTATAAATCCAAATAAAGCAAATAAATTCAAATGATTCAAATAAATCCAAATAAACATGGTTTATCTTCATTTTGCATAAACATGGTTGAGTATTACAGAGTAATTGACAACAAATTGACCTGGTTGGAATTCATACAGCAACAGTAACAGTTAACTGAACTTCTTTTGCGTGCATTTATCACTCCAAAAAACTTTCAGTAACAAGTGAGCAGCATCTGCATTTTCTCAGTGAACTTTTGAGTGCATTTATCACTTGTTAGAGTATGCTACAGCTTCTGCAAATCACAAACTCCTTTAGTTTACATCTCAGTTTTAGCAAACACTACAGTTTCGGTAAAGGAGTCATAATTGAATTACAGGCACTGTAGTTTCTCTACAGTATTGGAACACTGAACATTTTCAGTTAACTGTAGCAAGAAAAACTTCCAAAAACTAGCAGATCTCCAAGAATGCCAAGAGTATTACTCAATGAATTTGATGGCATCAAACTAAATTTTCACTATAATCTGCTCATCATTTAGCAGCACTGTACAACCTTTGTCCTGGATTATTTCTCTAGCTTTGTGTCCCCTGAATGAATTTGCTCCGCCTGTACTGAGAACAGTAAATTCAGACTCACAACAACAGATTGAACAGCAGCAGTAGCAGAGGCGGGCGGGGCAGACTCACCAGCACAGGTGGGAGTGGTAGCAGAGGCGAGGCATAGGAAAAGGCAAAAGCAGCATCAGAGGTCCACGGCGCCGGCGTCGTCCACCAGTAGCAGCATGAGAGGCGGGAGTGGCCGGAATTGTCCACGGCGCCGGCGGCCGAAGCGGACGAAATCGGAGGCGCAGGTGGGCGGCGAAAGTGGGCGAACGTGGGCGGCGACCTTCAACGGGGCCGGCGACGTAGCTCGAGGAGGGCGCCGGCGCAGGTCGCCTTCACGGCGGGCGGTGCAGGTGGTAAGCTGTGGCACAGGTGCAAGCGGGCGGCGGCGCTGTTGTTGGTCGCGGCACAGATCCAGGCGGGCGGCGATGGCTGCAAGGCGCGAGCGACGGGGGAGGAGGAAGGAAGGAGATGGACTTCTTTTGTGACGTGTTTAAAACTCTGTGGGTTTTTTTGCAAAAAAATAATACACTGCCCTGTGGACAACTTTTCCCGGACAGAGGGAGTACTAGTTAAATCCGAGCTATGGGTGTGAAGCACTGATATGCCAGTACATTTGATTGTGACCTGTTCTAATTTTGTACCTGAACTTTTTTTAGAAAGGGTTGTACGTCAACTTAATGTGCTAGCATAACTTATTGTGTTGTCTGTCTGTTTTCTTTGCACAACATTCAAGATATTCCCCCGTCATTGATAAAGATGATGGACCGTTATGTACGACTTCGTTGGTTTCAACATAGCCCTTCCCGTAGCGATCCACTGCTTCCATCATGATTGTGCCGCCTGCGTGAAATTTTTGTATACAAGTTCAGTGTGCTATCATGTTCTATATGATTGTGTCAACTATATAATTTTTTACTGAGCATCAGCAATGCATATGGCTGAAAGATGTATTTACGAGCATTGACCAATGGGTCTCTCTCTCTCTCTCTCTCACACACACACACGCACACACATGCGTACACGCACAAGCGGGACCTGTTGAATTATTTATTTGCTTGTGACAGCTTTTAATTAGGTTCCACTCTAATCTAACTTTTTTCTTAAGTTATTAATTGAGCTCAGTGACTTCAAAAAGTTGTACAGAAGCCTTGTTTGGGCCTTTCCGGCGTCGCTGAATGTGGGCTGAGTAACCATGTTAGGTCGTATTGTACTACACAGGCCTTGTTTTCAACATCAGCAATGCAACTGGGCCAACAGTTGTACACAATATCCGGGTCAACTTGTTATTCTCCACCCCGCTGGGCTGCAAACTTTCCTAGGAGGTATGCATTAGGCTTAACAAGAAAATGGACTTTAAGAAATAATAAATAGGATATAATTATAATAACTTGACAGTTACTATGCATGAAACACGTAATTAGTTTGAAAAATATATTATTTTTGGAATTTGAAAATTTTAATTTCATTACTTGTTGCGTGCGCAATATTTCGTTGGATTTTAACGTAATACAACTTTATTTTGAAATTATATTTGACCTGACTAGAAATTTCGGATAAAAATATTTTGGATCCCATCAAAATGTGGGAATTTTTTCTGAATTCTGTTTTGAGATGTTGTTTGAAATTATTAATCGTTGTCCTAGCTAGAAGTTGGGTTATACTTTTACCAAACTGTCAATGGGCTGTAGTAAATTCCATTAGAATTAAAAAATGGGCTGTACATTCTTACAAATCGCAAATGGGCTATATGTTCTCTGCCAAATCCGAGCTGTGGGCCTACTAAGTTGACGCGTACCAAGGGCTTTGTCAACTTAGTCAATATAAACGATTCTAGCTGCAGTGATCGTACGATGTCCATCCAACGGCCGTAGTGCTTCTTCAACCTCTGATCTTGTAACATCCCAAATTTTCAATTTGGAATGTTATACACTAGATCATCATTGCATATCATATTTTAATTGTATTTTGGTTGATCCTAGAAATTCTACGCAACTCAAGGACCCTCGGAGAGAGTTGGGGATTTCGTTATTTTCATATTTGAATTTTCTCAAATTTTGAAAATAGGATCATTTGATTTTATTTATTTTATCTTTAATTATTTCTATTATAAATTTTTTGAGAGAGGGAATAAAATGACATTCCCAAAATTAATAAATATTGAGGATTTAATAAAAAAATCAAATAAGATTTTGTTTTGGTTTTATTTGCTATTTTATTTCAATTTAGGAAAAATTACACATTTTCAAAAATTGCATTGAGGGCCAAGAAAACGTTCATCCTGTTCTAAATAATTTATTTAGACGGTGAAAATTTGTTTTAGCATTTTTAGAATTTTATTTATTTCTCTAGAATTTTTGTTAGTTGCAGTGTTATTGTTTTTTTAAAGAGACCCCCGCGCCCGACTGGGCCAAGGGCCCAGCCGAGCCAGGCCGGCCCAGCCGCCACCGCCTTCCGCCCTGGCCGGGACCGGAGTCCCGACCGCCACCGCTGCCGAGTCCGGGGAGGACACGCCTCCCGAGGCCGCCCCCTTCCACATGTTCGCCACCCCTCCTTTATAACCCTGCCGAGCCCCCACTGGAGCCCCACACCACCGCCGCCACACGTCGCAGCCGCCGCCCGCGCCGCCTACCGCCGCCGCCGCCGCTTGGAGCCGCCGCCCCACACCACCCGCCGCCGCCCGGAGCCCCGCCGGAGCTTCGCCGGAGCCCCGAGCCGAGGTAGCCGCCGCCGGTTTTCTGAGAAAAACCACTTCGGTTTTTTTTAAGAAAACCCTATTTTTCGTTTTTTTAAATAGATCGGTTTTTCTTTGGTTTATTTATTTAGCGAGCGTTCGCTCGTTCGTTCGTTTTACCGAACACGTTCATCGTTTAGTTCCAGTTAACGAGCGTTCGTTCGTTAACCTATTCGTCGTTTTTCTTTTTCTTGGATTAAATCCGCGATTTTTCTGATCGCGATTTCTGATCCGATGTTCGTTTTAGTTTAACTTTTCGCTCGTTTATCATAATCAGGCGATTCAAGCGCCTGGAGTTTCGTCTCGAAACCCTCTTTCCGTTTAACCAACTCAAACAAGTTTTTGCCTCTGTAAAAATTTCCCTAGATCTAGAATAGTAAACGAAGCCTGTTTCTTTTGCCGTTTGTCTTTTGTTGCTTCGTTCGATTTGGTTCTTTTTGCCAACCGGAATTCTTAAGTTGAACTTTCTGGTTAGATCTCTTATTTGAGTTTACCTATGCATTAGTTGAGTACTTATTGTATGCTTGTTTGTTTGCGATAGAGTACCCGGAGTGCGCCACTTGCTACTTTGAATCGCTAGGTTTCACGGATCTTCAGCAAGGCAAGTAACACTTTGATCATACCTCCTACTACCCAGTTTTATTGCATTAGATCAATCCTCACACATTGCATGATCAGGATCTAATTAAATTGTGGGTTTGGGAAGTAGGTGAGGTAGTACCTATTACCTGTTTATTATCAAACCTTTGGGAGTTACGTCTACATTTTTTATGCCATGCTATGCTAGTAGACGTGGATTGGGTGAGTGAAATCCATGACAGATGTGAGTTTGTTAAATTAATGGTTTATCTAAGGTGGAAACTTAAATACACATCTGGGTGGATTGAGGCACCTAGGTATTCCAGCGATTGCCTGTTTTTCTTTTGGACCGCCACCCAGGCTCAAAGGGATCATGAGATTATTCATACTAGAAACTTCCGTGTGCAGCCACAAGCTACTATGGGCTCTAGCATAGTTGACTAAGTCGTGCGAACTCTTACAGTGGTAGACTAGCATATGTAGGGTATGTAGGTTGGTACGGTCTACCCGTTTGTAAGGTGCTAGCGCTTCTGAAAGACTATGTCTCGGTCATCCGTTTCTCAAACACCATGTAGTGCGAGAAATCCCAACGTAGGAGATCGAGTCTTGTGTGGAAAAGTGTGCAAACCTCTGCGGAGTGTATAAACTAATCATGGTTAGCCGTGTCCCCGGTTATGGACGTCTTGAGTATCTAGTACTTGGATTATCATGTGAATCTCATCATGTTACTCTAATTAATTTCGTTGGGTTTTAATGATGATGCTTAATTGGGATTGGGAATGCTGTCAACCATTCTCAATGTTTAACAACTACCATGATAGTTAAATAAAAAATTTATTCCTTTGTAGTAGGGAAATATTGGCTTTATGCAAAAATGTAACCATAGAGCTTTCCACCAGCCAAATATGCATATAGAATAGCCTTATTCTTTTACTGCTCTCTATGTGTTACATTGCCAGCATATTCCATGTGCTGACCTGTTTCGAGCTGCAACGTTAATGTTGCAGACTTTTCAGACGACGAGTAAGGAGTCTTTTAGGTCATGGTTCTATACTCAGTGATGCCGATGGAGTTGATGGACTCACTTATCTTCCAAGCCTTCCGCTGTTATCGTTATTAGATGGCCTTAAGCCATATTTATTGTAATAAGTTCTCTTTTGAGACTCTCAATGTAATAAGTGTGTGATTGCTACTCTATTATAAATCCTTCAAGTACTGTGTGGTGTCAGCATTACTGATCCAGGGATGACACCTGAGCACAGAGATTGGACCGTTTGAGGTCTGGTTGCTACAAGATGGTATCAGAGCACACGCTGACTATAGGACACGACCACTAAGCTAAAGCCTAGATCACCACTCTCTTCTCTTTCTGACCTCTCATCTTTTCTACTCTTTTAGGATGGCGGATGCAAGGAACAAGTTCATGCAACCGGATGAAGATACACCCTTTGGATGTCATTTGAAGGAAGTCACTAGATATCTGAACATCGGAGTACCAAGCTTTACCGGAACCTACAACGCCACATTACCTGAAGAGGAGTGCTGGATGATTCAAGTTCAAGTTCCAGGAAGGACGTTCATGCCAGTCACTGAGCCCATAGAGTTTTCATTTGATGCACCAACTTGGAGTCTAGGAAAGAGCATGGCAGCTCACATCGCCATGGGATGCATTGGAGAAGTTTACCACAATGATCTCAAATATACTATCTACCAGATTTGTGGGCGCCGAGATGAGCACTGGGAGATGATCAGCACCAAGAAGGATAGATCAATTGCAGCTTTTATCAAGGAGTTAAACCAGCACATTCGACGTCAGGAGAACCAGATGTGCGTCGACATGATAGATCTGAAGAAGGCGAAGACAAGAATCAAGGAACTGTAGGAAGAACTCAAGGCTACATGTGAAGATTATGAAGAGGAAATTAAAGTACTAGTGGAGAAGAATGACGATCTGATCAAGAAGAATGGAATATTTATGGGAGGCCCTACACCAGTAGAAGAAGACGAAGAACCCAAGGAGATTCGCCCCAAAGACTACATCATCATCGACGACACCGACTCGGGTCCAGATGATAGCGATGATGACTATGTAGATGAAGCTGGAGAAGATATCATGGAGTCCACAACCGAAGAATATTTCTAGTTGACCACCCCAACAGTAGTAGTAGTCCACCATGTAAATATAGTAGTCCGAGCACTTTTGCGATAGTTAGATCGATTGTATGCCCTTGTTTGATTGAATGAAGTGAATTGTTTGCTTTTGCCTCATGTGCATATGGGTAGTGTTTTCTCTCTAGACCCCTCTCTATTATTAAATCTCATCTTTTCTAATCCCTCAGATGCCTTTGAGATGTGACCCCGGATTTACCTTCCCACCGGAGCTCACCCAGTTGATCCAGCAGCAGAACACATTGATGCAGTTGCTAGTCCAGAATCAGAATCAGGGAACAACAACAACAACCCACCACCACTTGTTGATCACTTAGCCCGTTTTCTTAGGCTAAATCCGCTGGTGTTTTCCAGTAGCACTGAGCTGATAGTAGCGGATGATTGGCTCCGCAAGACAGCAAGGGAGTTGACCACGGCAGGATAGACAGATGCGGAAAAGGTTTAGTTTGCCGCATATTAGCTTGAAGGGCCCGCAGCATCATGGTGGGAGAATTTCACAGCCATTTTCCCTGTCGACACTGTCACATGGGACCAGTTTCAGCAGGCTGTCCTTACTGCCCATGTTTCAGCAGGAGCTATGGCCATGAAGAAGCGAGAGTTTCGCAACTTGCGCCAAGGAGGACAGAAAGTTGGCCAGTATGTGGAGGACTTTAGTAAGCTAGCACGTTATGCCCCAGATGACATTGCTACAGATGCAACTAAGCAGGAGAAGTTTCTGGAAGGACTGAATGATGAATTGAGCATGCAGTTGATGGTAGCAACCTTCAACAACTACGAGGAGTTGGTAGACCATGCTCTCATGATTGAAGGGAAGTAGCAGCAAATTGAGAACTGCAAGAGGAAGTATGGACAAGGGAAGTACAATTCAGGAGCTCGGTAGAAGCCACATTTTACCCCTAGATCAGGAGGACATTTTCAGCATACCCATGGAGGAGGTAGCTCGCACAATCATAATGGCACCAATAATGGTAATGGGAAATGGAGGAAACAACGGCCAGAACTGTACAAACCCATCAACCCCAACCAAGAGAGACCTGAGCCAAGTCACTTGCTTTAAGTGCCAGAAGACCGGACATTATTCTAATGAATGTCCTGAAGCCTAGAATGGAAATGACAATGGAAGCTCTGGGAAGAAGCCGAACCCTTTCAACAGGGGACAGGTGAACCACGTAAATGTCGAGGAGGTTGAAGCCCAGCCCGATGCAGCAATAGGTAAGTTTTTGGTTAAGTCATTTACTGCACTCATTCTTTTTGATACTGGTGCATCGCATTCATACATATCAAGGGGATTTGTGGATAAGTATAAACTGCCAACCCAAGCCCTTAGGTCACCCATGTTAGTAACATCGCCTGGAGCAGAGTATATGGCTAGTCTATGGTGTGATCGGTTACCATTAAGGATTGGTAACTACGTATTTCCCTCAGACCTAATAGTATTGGAATCTCAAGGATTGGATGTGATATTAGGCATGGATTGGTTATCAAAGTATGAAGGGAACATTGAATGTGCCAGTAAGTCAATTTTGCTTACCACCCCAGAAGGGAGAAGCATCAAGTATGTATCCCAGCATGTGCTGGAAAGGACTCAAGTAAATTGCCTAACAGGAGTTGTGCAGGAGGAAGTACCAGTAGTGAAGGATTTCCCTGGTGTATTTCCAGAGGAGTTGCCAGGCATGCCACCGGATAAAGATATTGAGTTTTTGATTGAGCTTTTGCCAGGCACAGGGCCAATATCTAAAAGACCATATAGAATGCCCGCAAAGGATTTGGAAGAGATTAAGAAGCAGAATAAGGAGTTACTGGATAAAGGATATATCCTCCCAAGTTCTTCACCTTGGGGATCGCCGGTACTTCTAGTGGAGAAGAAGGATGGATCATTAAGGATGGTTGTTGATTATCGAGGATTGAATGAAGTAACCATCAAGAACGAATACCCACTACCGATGATCAATGATCTGTTTGATCGATTGTAAGGAGCTAAGGTATTTTCCAAGATCGATCTGTGATCGGGATACCATCTGTTGAAGATTCGAGAACAGGATATACCTAAGACGGCTTTTACCACCAGGTATGGGCTGTACGAGTATACCATTATGTCATTTGGTCTGACTAACGCACCTGCATATTTTATGAACATGATGAACAAAGTGTTTATGGAGTTTTTGGATAAGTTCGCCGTGGTGTTCATTGATGATATCCTGGTATATTCGAAGAATGAAGAGGAGCATAAGGAGCATTTGCGTTTGGTACTTGGTAAGCTCAAAGAACATCAGTTATATGCCAAGTTTAGCAAATGTGAGTTTTGGTTGAAGGAAGTTGGATTTCTCGGACACGTTATATCTGTAGAAGGTATAGCAGTAGATCCCACTAAGGTTGACACTCTGACAAATTGGGAAGCCCCAACCATAGTTGGAGAGATCCGGAGTTTTCTTGGACTTGCAGGATACTACCGGAGATTCATTGAAAATTTCTCGAAGATTGCGAAACCTATGACAGAGTTGTTCAAGAAGGATACCAAGTTCATATGGACTGAGGAATTTGAGGCTAATTTCCAGGAGTTGAAGAAACGCTTGGTTACATCACCAGTGTTGATTTTGCCAGATCAGACCAAGGATTATGAGGTGTATTGCGACGCTTCACATTAAGGACTTGGAGCAGTGCTTATGCAAGAAGGAAGAGTTGTTTCATATGCCTCATGACAGCTTAAGCCTCATGAGTTGAACTATGCCACGCATGATTTGGAGTTAGCAGCCGTAGTACATGCACTGATGACTTGGAGACATTTTCTCATTCGAAATCATTTTGAGGTGTACACGGATCACAAGAGTTTGAAGTATATTTTCACGCAGAAGGATTTGAATCTCAGGCAAAGGAGATGGTTGGAACTCATCAAGGATTATGATATGAGATTGCATTATCACCCTGGAAAGGCTAACGTAGTAGCTGACGCGTTGAGCCGTAAGAGCCATGTCACACCTTAATGATGGGAGATTTACCAAGGGAGTTAGCCGAAAATCTTCGTGAGCTATGTTTGGAGATAGTTCCGAGAGGCTATGTAGCAGCATTGGAGATTCAGTCTACTTTGATGGATAAGATCAGAGAAGCTTAGAAGACAGATAAGGAGATTGCTTCTATTAAGGAGAAAATGAGCAAAGGAAAAGCTAAAGGATTTCGTGAGGACGAGCATGATACCGTATGGTTTGAAGACCGTGTTTATGTGCCCAATGACCCGGAGATCAGGAAGTTGATTATGCAAGAGGCCCATGATTCACCATATTCGATTCACCCAGGAAATACCAAGATGTATTTGGATTTGAAGGATATTTTCTGGTGGACCGGAATGAAGAAGGATATTGCAGAGTATGCACCAGTTTGTGATGTATGTCAAAGAGTTAAGGTAGAGCATCAGAAGCCAGCAGGATTGCTACAGCCATTGCCGATACCCGAATGGAAGTGGGATAAGCTAGGCATAGATTTTATTATGGGATTGCCCAGAACTCGCTCAGGCTATGACTCGATTTGGGTTGTAATCGATCATTTGACAAAATTAGCTCATTTTATTCCAGTAAAGACTACCTATACTAGTGCCAAGTTGGCAAAGATATACATGACCAGGATCGTATGTCTGCATGGAGTTCCAAGGAGTATAGTATCAGATAGAGGAACCTAGTTTACCTCAAAGTTCTGGAATCAGTTGCACGAAACTTTGGGTACCAGGCTAGAATTCAGTACATCTTTCCATCCGCAGACAGATGGACAGACCGAGAGAGTCAATCAGATTTTGGAGGATATGCTGAGAGCTTGTGCGCTAGATTACGGATCTAGTTGGGACGAGAATTTGCCATACGCAAAGTTCTCCTATAACAACAATTATCAATCCAGTTTGAAGATCGCCCCTTTCAAAGCCTTGTACGGAAGGAGGTGCAGGACCCCGTTGTCATGGGATGAAGTTGGAGATCGCCAGTTGTTTGGACCGGATTTGATTAAGGAGTTTGAACAGAAGGTGAAATTGATTCGTGGTAGGCTCAAGGTATCCCACTCCAGACAGAAGAGCTACGCAGATGCAAAACGCAAGGAGACAGTTTATGAAGTCAAAGACCGAGTTTATCTTCGAGTATCTCCACTTCGAGTATCCAATCTCCATCAACTACAAGGAGTGATCAACACTACTAGCAACCCACAAGTACCAACCTGAGGCTTTGGGATAAAGATTGGATACAAGGGACGAACTAGGGTTTGAGATGAGATGGTGCCGGTGAAGATGTTGATGGAGATTGACCCCCTCCCAATGAGAGGATCAATGCTGATGACGATGGCGATGATTTCCCCTCCCAAAGGGAAGTTTCCCCAACAGAATAGCTCCGCCGGAGCCCTAGATTGGTTCCGCCAAGGTTCCACCTCGTGGCGGCGGAGTTTCGTCCCGTGAGTTAGCTTATGATTTTTTCCTGGATAAAAGACTCCATATAGCCAAAGATGGGCATTAGAGGGCTGCCAAGGGGCCCATGAGGTAGGGGACGCGCCCAGGGGGTAGGGCGCCCCCCACCCTTGTGGATGGTGGGTGGCCCCCCTTTGGTACTTATTTCGCCCAATATATTTTTTTATTCTGAAACATCCTCCTGTGAAGTTTCAGGACTTTTGGAGTTGTGTAGAATAGGTCTGTAATATTTGCTCCTTTTCCAGCCTAGAATTCTAGCTGCCGGCATTCCCCCTCTTCATGTAAACCTTGTAAAATGAGAGAGAATAGGCATAAGTATTGTCACATAATGTGTAATAACAGCCAAAAATGCAATAGATATCAATATAAAAGCATGATGCAAAATGGACGTATCAACTCCCCCAAGCTTAGACCTCGCTTGTCGTCAAGCGGAAGCCGATATAAAAAAATATGTCCACATGTTTAGAGATAGAGGTGTTGATAAAATAAAATACGGACATGAGGGCATCATGATCATTCTTATAACAACAACATATATATGTATTGCCATATGATTTCTTATGCTAAAGTAACAATTCCTTCACAATTTCAAGTATGAATCAGAAAATTCATTGAAAACTAACAAACTATAATCTCAGTCATTGAAGCAATTGCAATTTATCATAACATCAGAAAGAGTCAATATAAGAGCTTTTCAGCATGTCCACATACTCACCATCATTTAGTATTTCACAATTGCTAACACTCGCATAATATTTATGGTTATGAAGTTTTAGTCGGACACAGAGAAAGATAGGGGCTTATAGTTTTTGCCTCCCAACCTTTTACCTCAAGGGTAATGTCAACGATAATAGTTCATGAAAACTCACATCCAATTAGCTATATATATCAGGATCTTTCCAACACATTGTGCTTGCGAAAGGATAAAATGTAAAAAGGAAAGGTGAAGATCACCATGACTCTTGTATGAATTATAAGACAAGAATAAAAGATAGGCCCTTCGCAGAGCAAAGCAGAGGTTGTCATGTACTTTTATGGTTGGATGCACAAAATCTTAATGCGAAAGAACGTCACTTTATATTGCCACTTGTGATATGGACCTTTATTATGCAGTCCATTGCTTTTATTTCTTCCACATCACAAGATTGTATAAAGCTTATTTTCTCCACACTAAGAAATCATACATATTCAGAGAGCAATTTTTATTGCTTGCAACAATGACAACTTACTTGAAGGATCTTACTCAATCTATAGGTAGATATGGTGGACTCTCATGGCAAAACTGGGTTTAAGGATATTTGGAAGCACAAGTAGTATCTCTACTTGGTGCAAAGAATGTGGCTAGCATGAGAGGGAAAGGCAAGCTCAACATGTTGGATGATCCATGACAATATAATTTATTTCGCATATAAGAAAACATAACCCATTACATTGTCTTCCTTGTCCAACATCAACTATTTAGCATGTCATATTTTAATGAGTGCTCAAAATCATAAAAGATGTCCAAGATAGTATATTTATATGTGAACACCTCTCTTTCTTTATTACCTCCTATTAATTGCAACAATGACCAAAACTATGTTTGTCAATTATCAACAACTTTTATTCAGCATACTCTTTATATGTGAAGTCATTACTCTCCATAAGATCCATATGATCTCTTTATTTCTTTTTATTATTTCTCTTTTATTTTATTACCTCAAGACCATAGCAAGATAATCAAGCCCTTGACTCAACACTAATCTTTATTATATATAGCTGACGAACTCGATTACATAGAAGGATCATAAAGCAAAACTCAAAACTAGATCATACTAAAACTTTATTCTACTAGATCAAGATATTACCAAAAGGGTCGAACTAAGAAAAACGGTAAAGATAAAAGTGTGTTGGTGATACGATATTGGGGCACTCCCCCAAGCTTGGCAGTTGCCAAGGGGAGTGCCCATACCCGTGCGTTTATTTCTCCTTCTTCGGAGGTGGTGATGATGGAGTTGTTGATGGCGTGTGCTTCTTCCTTAATTTCCGCTTGAGGATAGAATTTTTCTCCCTTAGGTCGCCGATCTCCTGCTCAAGGCTTAATACCTTTTTGCAAAGTTCCTGTTTGTTCTCCTGTAAGAGGAGAAAAGGGATAAACTTGATCTTAGGTTTCTTTGCTCTATCAGGGAGGCTTGACTTTTTGAACTCCACATGCATGTCCCCAGGTTGAGGTAGTGGGACTTCATCTTCATCTGATCTCGTCTCCTCCTTTCCCCTAGGCTCATAGTCTTCTTCCTCCGTGGTCAATGCTCTAAGTCCCCATAGGCCTTATGATCTGCAAGGTAATCAGCCACATAGCTTTCTCCCTCCGAATCTTGGGATGACATATTGCTCTAATCTGCAACAGAAACATCTCGAAACAAATAACAAAGGATATTTGCATGATACGGTGGTCAAAACCTCCGGGGGATTATATAATGATTTTTTACCGACCAAAAGAAGTATCGTGCAAGAAAACGGAGTCCGGAGGGCACACGAGATGCCCATGAGGCAGGGGGCGCGCCTCCACCCTCGTGGACGCCTCGTGTACTTCCCGGACTGCTTCTTATTTTCCTATTTTCTTAAATGTTCCAAAACGGAGAAAAATTGCTATTAGAACTGTTTTGGAGTCGGTTTACTTACCGTACCTCATACCTCTTCCTTTTCGGAGTCTAAAACATTATGGAAAGTGTCCCTTATGTATTCCTCCAGGGTTACGGTTTCAATAACATTAGTTTCAACATTTATGGGATTACCTCAGATATAATGTTTGATTCTTTGACCGTTCACCACCCTCGGATTTGTGCCTTCGAAGTTGTTGATTTTTATGGCACTGGAACGATAGACCTCCTCAATGACGTAAGGACCTTCCCATTTACAAAGGAGTTTGCCTGCAAAAATCTTAAACGAGAGTTGTATAAGAATACATAATCACCTACATTAAACTCATGTTTTTGTATCCTTTTATCATGCCATCTTTTAACTTTTTCTTTAAACAGTTTGGCATTCTCATAGGCCTAGGTTCTCCATTCATCAAGTGAGCTAATGTCAAAAATCCTCTTCTCACCAGCAAGTTTGAAATCATAAGTGAGCTCTTTAATGGCCCAATGGGCCTTATGTTCTAGTTCGAGAGGTAAGTGACAAGCTTTTCCATGAACCATCTTATACGGAGACATACCCATAGGATTTTTATATGCAGTTCTATAAGCCCATAATGCATCATCAAGTTTCTTGGACCAATTCTTTCTAGATCTATTAACAGTCTTTTGAAAAATTAATTTAAGCTCTCTATTACTCAATTCTACTTGACCACTAGACTATGGGTGATACGGAGATGCAATTCTATTATTAACGTCATTCTTTGCAAGCATTTTATGAAAAGCACCATGAATAAAATGTGAACCACCATCAGTCATTAAATATCTAGGGACTCCAAACCTCGGAAAAATAACTTCTTTAAGCATCTTAATAGAGGTGTTATGATCAGCACTACTAGTTGGAATAGCTTCTACCCACTTAGTGATGTAATCAACAGCAACTAAAATATGTGTATACCCATTAGAGGAAGGAAACGGTCCCATATAATCAAAGGCCCAAACATCAAATGGTTCAATAACAAGTGAATAATTCATAGGCATTTCTTGACATCTACTAATATTACCAATTTTTTGACATTCATCACAAGACAAAACAAACTTACGGGCATCCTTGAAGAGAATAGGCCAACAAAAACCGGATTGCGATACCTTATGTGCAGTTCTATCTCCAGCATGGTGTCCTCCATAAGCCTCAGAGTGACACTTGCGTAGGATCTGTTCCTGTTCATGCTCAGGTACACAACGTCTAATAACACCATCTACTCCTTCTTTATAAAGGTGTGGGTCATCCAAGAAGTAATGTCTTAAATCATAGAAAAACTTTTTCTTTTGTTGGTATGTGAAACTAGGTGGTATAAATTTAGCAACAATATAATTAGCATAATCAGCATACCATGGAGCAGTACGAGAACCATTTATGGCTGCTAGTTGTTCATCAGGAAAGCTATGATAACCCACAAGTATAGGGGGTCACAACAGTTTTTGAGGGTAGAATATTCAACCCAAATTTATTGATTCGACACAAGGGGAGCCAAAGAATATTCTCAAGTATTAGCAGCTGAGTTGTCAATTCAACCACACCTGGCAACTTAATATCTGCAGCAAAGTATTTAGTAGCAAAGTAATATGATAGTAGTGGTAACGATAGCAAAAGTAATGTTTTTGGTATTTTGTAGTGATTGTAACAATATCAACGAAAAAGTAAATAAGTGAAGAACAATATATGGAAAGCTCGTAGGCAATGGATCGGTGATAGAGAATTATGCCGGATGTGGTTCATCATGTAACAGTCATAACCTAGGGTGACACATAACTAGCTCCAATTCATCAATGTAATGTAGGCATGTATTCCGAATATAGTCATACGTGCTTATGGAAAAGAACTTGCATGACATCTTTTGTCCTACCCTCCCGTGGCAGCGGGGTCCTAGCAAAAACTAAGGGATATTAAGGCCTCCTTTTAATAGAGTACCGAACCAAAGCATTAACACATAATGAATACATGAACTCCTCAAACTACGGTCATCACTGCAAGTGGTCCCAATTATTGTCACTTCGGGGTTGCCAGATCATAAACATAGTAGGTGACTATAGACTTGCAAGATAGGATCAAGAACTCACATATATTCATGAAAACATAATAGGTTCAGATCTAAAATCATGGCACTCGGGCCCTAGTGACAAGCATTAGGCATAGCAAAGTCATAGCAACATCAATCTCAGAACATAGTGGATACTAGGGATCAAACCTTAACAAAACTAACTCGATTAAATGATAAATCTCATCCAACCCATCACCGTCTAGCAAGCCTACAATGGAATTACTCACGCACGGCGGTGAGCATCATGAAATTGGTGATGGAGGATGGTTGATGATGACGATGGCGACGGATTCCCCTCTTTGGAGCCCTGAACGGACTCTAGATCAGCCCTCCCGAGAGAGTTTAGGGCTTGGCGGCGGCTTCGTATTGTAAAACGCGATGAATCCTTCTCTCTGATTTTTTTCTCTCCGAACACGAATATATAGAGTTGGAGTTGAGGTCGGAGGAGCTCCAGGGGGCCCACGAGGTAGGGGGCTCGCCCAGGGGACAGGTGCGCCCCCACCCTCGTGGCTAGGGTGTGGGCCCCCTGGTCTTGATCTTTTGCCAGTATTTTTTTATTATTTCCAAAAATAATCTCCATGAAGTTTCAGGTCATTCCGAAAACTTTTGTTTCTGCACATAAATAACACCATGGCAATTCTGCTAAATAACACCATGGCAATTCATGCAAGTTAGAGTCCAAAACAAGGGCAAAAGTGTTTGGAAAAGTAGATATGACGGAGACGTATCAAGCTATCATCAATAGGTAGTGGGTCATCAAGAACATTCTCTAACCTAGACAAGTTGTCTGCAACGGGGTTCTCAGCTCCCTTTCTATCAATAATATGCAAATCAAATTCTTGTAGCAAGAGAACCCATCTAATAAGTCTAGGTTTGGCATCTTTCTTTTCCATAAGATATTTAATAGCAGCATGATCAGTGTGAACAGTTACTTTAGAATCAACAATATAAGGTCCGAACTTATCACAAGCAAACACAACCGCTAAAAATTCTTTTTCAGTAGTAGCATAATTTCTTTGAGCACTGTCTAGAGTTTAACTAGCATATTGGATAACATTTAATTTCTTATCCACTCTTTGTCCTAGAACAGCCCCTACAGCATAATCACTAGCATCACACATAATTTCAAATGGCAAATTCCAATCAGGAGGCTGAACAATAGGCGCATAAATCAAAGCTTTCTTAAGTATTTCAAATGCTTCTACACAATCATCATCAAAGACAAAAGGAACATATTTTTGTAAGAGATTAGTTAGAGGCCTATAAATTTTAGAGAAGTCCTTAATGAACCTCCTATAAAAACCGGCATGACCAAGGAAACTTCTTATAGCTTTAATGTCCTTAGGACACGGCATCTTTTCAATAGCATCAACTTTAGCTTTATCAACTTCAATACCTCTTTCAGAAATTTTATGCCCCAAGACAATACCTTCATTAACCATAAAGTGGCACTTCTCCCAATTCAAGACAAGATTAGTTTCTTCACATCTCTACAAAACTCGATCAAGGTTGCTTAAGAAATCATCAAAAGAAGTTCCATATACAGAAAAATCATCCATTAATACCTCAATAATCTTTTCACAAAAGTCAGAGAATATAGCGGTCATACATCTTTGAAAGGTAGTAGGTGCATTGCATAAACCAAAAGGCATACGACTATAAGCAAAGGTACCGAAAGGGCAAGTAAAAGTTGTCTTTTCTTGATCCTCTTTTGACACAGGTATTTGAGAGAAACCAGAATAACCATCTAGAAAGCAAAAATGTGTATGTTTGGATAATCTTTCTAGCATTTGATCAATAAAAGGTAAAGGGTAATGATCCTTTTTAGTAGCTTTATTTAATTTGCAGAAATCAATTACCATTCTATAACCTGTAACAATTCTTTGTGGGATCAATTCATCTTTATCATTAGGAACAACAGTAATGCCTCCCTTCTTAGGGACACAATGGACATGACTTACCCACTAGCTATTAGCAACAGGATAAATTATACCTACCTCCAGAAGCTTTAGTATTTCTTTTCTTACCAATTCTTTCATCTTAGGATTTAACCGTCATTGGTGATCAACAACCGGTTTAGCATCCTTCTCCAATTTTATTTTGTGTTGGCATAAAGTGGGACTAATGCCCTTAAGATCATCACGTGTATATCCAATAGCAGCACGGTGCTTCTTCAGAGTTTTCAATAATTTCTTTTCTTCATGCTCTGAAAGGATAACACTGATAATAACAGGATATATCTCTTTCTCATCAAGATAAGCATATTTAAGAGTATCAGGTAAAGGTTTAAGCTCAGACACGGGATCACCCTTGGGTGGAGGAGGATCCCCTAGAATTTCAACAGGCAAGTTGTGTTTCAAAATAGGTCCCTGTTTAAAGAATACTTCATCTATTTCCCTTCTTTCATTGATAAACATATCATTTTCATGGTCTAGAAAATATTGTTCTAAAGGATCATTAGGAGGCAGGGCAATAGAAGCAAGACCAATAATTTCATCTTTACTAGGCAATTCTTTATCATGGGGTCCCCCAAACCAATAGTAACTACATCCTTTTTGCAGTCTATCCTAGCATTAACAGTATTCAAGAAGGGTCTACCAAATATAATGGGACAAAAGTCATCTTGTGGGGAACCAAGAACAAGAAAATCAGCAGGGTATTTAACTTTCCGACACAAGACTTCAACATCTCTAACAATCCCAACTGGTGAAATAGTGTCTCTATTGGCAAGCTTAATTGTAACATCAATATCTTCTATCTCAGCAGGTGCAATGTCATGCATAATTTCTTTGTATAAGGAATGAGGTATTGCACTTGCACTAGCACCCATATCACATAAGACATTATAGCAATGATCTCCTATTTTAACAGAAATAACAGGCATGCCTACAACAGGTCTATGCTTATTTTTAGGATCAGGTCTAGCAATTCTAGCAGCTTCATCACAAAAGTAAATAACATGCCCATCAATATTATCAACCAAGAGATCTTTAACCATAGCAATATTAGATTCAACTTTAATTTGCTCAGGGGGTGTACGTGTTCTAGTATTACTCTTACGAACCATAGTTGAACCTTTAGCATGATCCTTTATTCTAACTGGGAAAGGTGGTTTCTCAATATAAGCAGTAGGAACAACAAAATCATTATAAGTGATAGTCTTTTCTTCAACTTCAATAGGTGCAACTACTTTTACTTAAATGGGAGGATTATATTTAAACCACTTCTCCTTAGTGAGATCAACATGAGTAGCAAAGGATTCACAGAAAGAAGCTACTATCTCAGAGTCAAGTCCATATTTAGTGCTAAATTCCTGGAAAGCATCGGTATCCATAAAAGATTTAACACAATCAAACTTCGGTGTTATACCTGACTCCTTACCTTTGTCGAGATCCCAATCTTCAGAGTTGCATTTAATTCTTTCCAATAAATCCCATTCGAATTAAATAGTCTTCATCATAAAAGAGCCTGTATAAGAAGTGTCGAGCATGGAGCGATTATCGAGAGAAAGCCGAGCATAAAAATTTTGAATAATAATTTCTCTTGATAGCTCATGATTGGGAGATGAATATAAAATTGACTTAAGCCTCCCCCAAGCTTGAGCGATGCTTTCTCCTTCACGAGGCCAAAAATTATATATATAATTACGATCATGATGAACAAGATGCATAGGATAAAACTTCTGATGAAATTCCAATTTCAATCGGTTGTAGTTCCATGATCCCATATCATCACATAGCCTAAACCATGTCAATGCCTTTCCCTTCAAAGATAAAGGGAAGCCCTTCTTCTTGATAACATCCTCGGGCATACCTGCAAGCTTAAATAATCCACAAACTTCATCCACATAGATTAGGTGCAAATCGGGTTGTAATGTTCCATCTCCTGTAAAAGGATCATCTAGCAGTTTCTCTATCATACCCGAAGGAATTTCAAAGTAAATGTGACGCCCCCGATTCAATCGTATACTAATCATACACGCAAATGTGTACGATCAAGATCAAGGACTCATGGGAAGATATCACAACACAACTCTTCAAATAAAATAAGTTATACAAGCATCATATTACAAGCCAGGGGCCTTGAGGGCTCGAATACAAGAGCTCGATAATAGACGAGTCAGCGGAAGCAACAATATCTGAGTAAAGACATAAGTAAACAAGTTTGCCTCAAGAAGGCTAGCACAAACTGGGATACATATCGAAAGAGACGCATGCCTCCTCCCTGGGATCCTCCTAAACTACTCCTGGTCGTCGTCAGCGGCCTACATGTAGTAGTAGGCACCTCCCGAGTAGTAGCAGTCGTCATCGACAGTGGCGTATGGCTCCTGGACTCCAATGTCTGGTTGCAGCAATCGAGTATAGGAAGGGGGAAAATGGGGAGCAAAGCAACCGTGAGTACTCATACAAAGTACTCGCAAGCAAGGAACTACACTACATATGTATGCATTGGTATCAAATGGAAAAGGGGTAACATATGTGGACTGAACTGCAAAATGCCAGAATAAAAGGGGGATAGCTAGTCCTATCGAAGACTACGCTTCTGGTAACCTCCATCTTGCAGCAGAAGAAGAGAGTAGATGGTAAGTTAACCAAGTAACTTCACATAGCATAATCCTAACCGATGATCCTCCCCTCGTTTCCCTGTGAGAGAGCGGTCACCGGTTGTATCTGGCACTTGGAAGGGTGTGCTTTATTAAGTATCCGGTTCTAGTTGTCATAAGGTCAAGTACAACTCCAAGTCGTCATGTTACCAAAGATCATGACTATTCGAATAGATTAACTTCCCTGCAGGGGTGCACCACATTTCCCAACACGCTCGATCCCCTTTGTCCGGACACACTTGTCTGGGTCATGCCCGGCCTCGGAAGGTTAACACGTTGCAGCCCTACCTAGGCACAACAAAGAGGTCAGCACGCCGGTCTAAATCCTATGGCGCAGGGGTCTAGGCCCATCACCCATTGCACACCTGCATGTTGCGTACATGGCCGGTGACCAGACCTAGCCTCCCTTATAAAAGAGCAGGCATTCCAGTACAACCCGGCGCGCACCGCTCAGTCACTGACGTCACGAAGGCTTCAGCTAATACCACGACATCGAGTGCCCATAACTGTTCCCGCGTAGTTGGTTAGTGCGTATAGGCCAGTAGCCAAACTCAGATCAAATACCCAGATCTCGTTAAGCATGTTATTTTGAAGTAACCGTGAACGCCGACTAGGGCCAGGCCCACCTCTCTCCTAGGTGGTCTCTAACGGCCATGTCGCTCCGCCTCAAAGTAACAGTCGGGGGCCGTCGGGAACCCAGGCCCACCACTACCTGGGTGGAACCACCTGCCCCTTCAACCCCCAACATTGGAATCACTTGCGGGTACTCCATGAGCCGACACGACTTTAGTCACAACATGTATAAAGTATATAATATATACCCGTGATCAGCTCCCAAGTGATCACGGCCCGATAGTATAGCATGGAAGACAGACAAGAATGTAGGGCCACTGATTATAAACTAGCATCCTATACTAAGCATTTAGGATTGCAGGTAAGGTATCAACAGTTGTAGCAACAATGACAGGCTATGCATCACAATAGGATTAACGGAAAGCGGTAACATGCTACACTACTCTAATGCAAGCAGTAGAGAGAGATTAGGCGATATTTGGTGATCAAGGGGGGGCTTGCCTAGTTGCTCTGGCAAGTAGGGGTCGTCAACAACATAGTCGGGCGGGGCACCAGCAGTAGCGTCAGTATCGTAGTCTACAGGAGAGAAGACGGGGAGAAACAATGAATACAATGCAAACAGATGCATAACGATGCAAGACATGTTAAGTAGCGGTGCTAGGTGTGCCCTAACGTGGTATGATGTGATGCCAGTGAAGGGGGGAAACATCCGGGAAAATATCCCCGGTGTTTTGCTTTTTTGGACAGATGAAATGGAGGGGGGAAGTTGCGTGTTCGCTATGCTAGGGACGCGTGGCGGACGAACGGGCTGCGGATCCGGGTTTGTCTCGTCGTTCTGAGCAACTTTCATGTACAAAGTTTTCCATCCGAGCTACGGTTTATTTTATATTAATTTTAAAAGATTTAAATCATTTTTAGGATTTATTTAATTATTTAAATTCAACATTATCCAGAACAGAGCACGCTGACGTCAGCATGACGTCAGCAGTCAACAGAGGAGTTAACTGGTCAACTCACGTGTGGGTCCCGTTCATCATTGACTGTTTAGTCTAATTAGGGTTTAACTAATATAATTACGGTTTAATTGAACTAACTACTTAATTAGATTAATTAAACAAGATTAAATAACTTAATTATTTATTTATTTTAAGTATTATTTATTTTTTTAATTCTTTTTTTTCTTTTTTTAACGTTCTCAGGGGCTGGGCCCCGTTTGCTATAGGCCCATAGGCCAAACGGGTGCGGGCGTGGGCGTCGGCGCCCGACTGGGCGAGCGCCCAGATTGACAGGCAGGGGAGGGCGCGCCAGCCACTTGCGTGTCGAGGCCGCCGGCGAAGAGCGGCGCCAGCAGAGGGCTGCGCGCGCGGGAGGGGGTGCGAGGCGGCGGGGGCCGCGGGTGCCGGGCCGGGTCGAGCTCAACAAGCCTCTGCCGCGGCGAGGCAGCCAGCGGCGGCAGTGAGTGGATGTAGGAGAGGTCAGGGGAGGCGGGGAACAGCACGGGAGGAGTCGGAGAGCGGCAGCAGCAGTAGCCACTACAGGGAGGTGTGGCCGCGGCGATGGAGCGGCAACAGCGAGGCGAACGCACGCGAGGGCGACGACAAGCGCCGATGCGGGGTCGTAGCAGGGAGGCGGCAACGCAAGCAGAGGCGGCGGGAGCAGCGGGTGCGCGTGCACGTGAGGGTGCCGGCAGGGGCGCGCTGGGTAGGGCGGCGCGTGGGGGCGCGGGGTGAGAGGAAAAGGGCTCGGGTCCAGTCGGGGAGGGCGAGGGCAGCGAGCGGGCGCTCCCGGCACGACGAGCATGGAGGTGCGGCCGCGAGTCAGAGGGCGGGGCCAGCGGCAGAGCGAGCAGCTGCAGCGATGGCTAGCGGCAACAGCAGCAAAAGTAGCAGCGAGCAGCAGCGGCGGCCGGCAGGGGCGACGTGGCGCTAGGCAGCGAGCAACAGCGACCAGTAGCAGGGGTCACGGGTGCGGCTTGGGGAGGCCGAGCGGGGCAACTGCCGGCGGAGTACGCGGGCGTGGTGGCCGCCGCGGGCGCGCGCGGGCGAGCAGGGGAGGAGAGGAGAGTCGTGGCTCACGGGGGGAGTAGGGTCTGGGGCAGCGGGTGTCGAGGAGGGGGCAGGGACATCGTGCGTAGGGGGAGGCAGGCCGGCGAGGGGGGGTCCGGCGAGGCGATGGACGGCGTGGCGGCCTCCTCCTCCGATCCCAATCCAATCGGGGCAGAGAGGGGGGAAGATATTTTGGGGGGAGTGGGGTTGTCGGTGGACTGGGGGAAGTGGGGGTTATGGAGAGACGATGGGCCGGCCTGGTGGGTCGTGGCCCAGTTGGGCCGGTTGCCTGCTGGGCCGGAGCCCCGGGGGGGTTTCTTTCCCTTTTTTGTTTTGTATTTTCTTTTTCTTTTATTTATTTTCTTTTCTGTTTTAATTCAATTTGAAATATTTATGCACTTTATAAAACTGTATCTTCTACACCATAATTATCTATGTAATATTTAGTACCAACCAAACATTTTTATTTTAATGTTTGAAAACTTTTATTATTTACCAAACTTTGAATTTGAATTTTGGACCGGTTTTGATCTAACGATGATTAGCAACAGTAACGGAGGTAACGTGGCACCATTAGCATGGGATTACTATAGCTTAATTACCCGGGCGTTACGGTAAACATTTTTAGTAGATTCAGTAGGTTGAGGAGCAACTCTTTGCTCTACTGGTCGGGGTGAAGATACCCCGAAAAAGCCCCTCAAAGGATTATGTTCCATAGTAACAAGTGACAGTAAATTTCGGCACACTATATAAATTTTTCCTTACCAAATTCCACCTACCAAAGGCGCTTCACTCCCCGGCAACAGCGCCAGAGAAGAGTCTTGATGACCCACAAGTATAGGGGATCTATCGTAGTCCTTTCGATAAGTAAGAGTATCGAACCCAACGAGGAGCAGAAGGAAATGATAAGCAGTTTTCGGTAAGGTATTTTCTGCAAGCACTGAAATTATCGATAATAGATAGTTTTGTGATAAGGTAATTTGTAACATGTAACACGTAATAAAAGTAAATAAGGTGCAACAAGATGGCCCAATCCTTTTTGTATCAAAGGACAAGCCTGGACAAACTCTTATAGAAAGGAAAGCGCTCCCGAGGACACATGGGAATTATCGTCAAGCTAGTTTTCATCATGTTCATATGATTCGCATTGTGTACTTTGATAATTTGATATGTGGGTGTGATGGAGTCATGGATTAGGGGGTCCTCGGACAGCCGGACTATATACTTTGGCGAGACTCTTGGACTATGAAGATACAAGATTGAAGATTTCGTCCCGTGTCCGGGTGGGACTCTCCTTTGCATGGAAGGCAAGCTTGGCAATTCGGATATGTAGATCTCCTCCCTTGTAACCGACTCTGTGTAACCCTAGCCCCCTCCGGTGTCTATATAAACCAGAGTGTTTAGTCCGTAGGACAACAACAATCATAATCATAGGCTAGCTTCTAGGGTTTAGCCTCTTTGATCTCGTGGTAGATCAACTCTTGTAATACTCATATCATCAAGATCAATTAGGCAGGAAGTAGGGTATTACCTCCATCGAGAGGGCCCGAACCTGGGTAAACGTTGTGTCCCCTGCCTCCTGTTACCATCCGCCTTAGATGCATAGTTCGGGACCCCCTACCCGAGATCCACCAGTTTTGACACCGACATTGGTGCTTTCATTGAGAGTTCCACGGTGTCGTCGCCATAAGGCTTGATGGCTCCTTCGATCATCGACAATGATGCGATCCAGGGTGAGGTTTTTCTCCCCGTACAGATCTTCGTATCCGGCGGCTTCGTACTGCGGGCCAACTTGCTTGGCCATCTGGAGCAGATCGAGAGCTACGCCCCTGGCCATTAGGTCAGGTTTGGAAGCTTGAAGTATAGTACCGACATCCGCGGAGACTTGATCTTCAACGGATTCGAGCCCATGTCAGGTGCCCCGCACGGTTGCGATGAGCATGACTTAGCTCTGCCGCCGGACGGTGTTCGAGAGATCACACCTGTGGCTACTCCGGCCCTCAATCCTGAGCAGATTGTGCCATCCGAGGACGGGTGGATGGACCCCGCCACGGAGGCCGCACACCCAGCGGCGATAGAGCCGAATATTGACTTCACCTCCTCTGAGGCCTGTGTTGCCGGACCCTTGGATTCGTCCCCGTCCACAGGCTCCGAACCGCCTACGTTCGTGCCTATCGAATCTGATTGGGCACCAATCATGGAGTTCACCTCCATGGATATCAAGGGCGAGTGCTAAATTCATTAAGGTCTCTCTCCTTGTCAGGACGCCCTTGGCCGAACTGTGTCCGGCTCGAGTGGGAAGCGGACGACGAAGAAATCCGTCCCCCACCCACCACCCACTTAATATCCACTGTCGACGACTTAACCGACATGCTTGATTTTGGCTCCGAAGACATCGACGGTATGGACGACGATGCAGGAGAAGAACAGGAACCACCGCCCACAGGGCGTTGGACATCAACCTCATCATATGACATATACATGGTGGACACCCCCAAAGAAAGTGATGGCAATAAGGCAACGGAGGATAATCCCCTCGAGAAGCAATATAAGCACCGGTGTCATCGGCGCCACTCTAAGCCCCGCCATAGCAAAAGCAGCGATACCGGCACAAAAGACAATAACGCTATGGACAGTGCCGAAGACAATCCCCTCCAGCCAGGTTTCGAGCGGGAGGATGGGCAAGCTAGCCCTAAGGAAT
Source organism: Triticum monococcum (assembly GCA_034509565.1). NCBI lineage: Eukaryota > Viridiplantae > Streptophyta > Magnoliopsida > Poales > Poaceae > Triticum > Triticum monococcum. The sequence goes on along the minus strand of CM067846.1, from coordinate 176,725,168 downwards.
AGGCGGTAGACGGAGAATCAGAGGATGACAATTACATGCCTCTCTCCGATGACGAAGTGAGCCTCGGTGGCGAAGAATTTATCGTGCATGAGGATCCCGTCGAGGAGGAATGCTTCAAGCGCCGGCTTATAGCCACAGCAAAAAGCCTGAAGAAAAAGCAACAGTAGCTTCAAGCTGATCAAGATCTGCTAGCGGATAGATGAACCGAGGTGCTGGCAGCCGAGGAATACGGACTCGAGCGCCCAACCAAAAGTTACCCAAAGCACAGGTTGCTACCCCAACTCGAGGAGGAAGCATTAAAGCCTACACTACCAGTGTATGATGCAGCGGACCGGCCACCTCGTGGCCGAGACAAAGCGGCGTATCAGCTCGAAGTCCAGCCCGCACCCCGTCGCCAGTCAAACAAAAACACCAAGGCCCGGGGCAACACGCAGGACCTGCGAGCCGTATTGGAAAACAAAGCAGGACATGCAAGATCGATCTACGGATCACAGGGGCGCGCCCCAACGAGTGCCGACGACCGTCACGCCGGATATACTAAAAACAAATCCGGCCAGGCCGAATATAGCAGACAAGACTCGTATGAACTGCGTCGTGATATAGCCCGGCACAGAGGCGCCACACACCCCCTATGCTTCACTGATGAAGTAATGGATCCTGAATTCCCAGAAGGTTTTAAACCCGTGAATATTGAATCATATGATGGCACAATAGACCCCGCTGTATGGATCGAAGATTTCCTCCTCCACATCCACATGGCCCGCGGTGACGATCTACATGCCATCAAGTACCTCCCATTAAAAGTCAAAGTACCTGCTCGGCATTGGCTCAATAGCCTGCCGGCAAACTTCCAGGGCACTTATGTGCGACCACCAGATGCCGATGACTTGAGTCACATAACCCAGCAGCCAGGGGAATCAACCAGGAAATTCTGGACTCGGTTCCTAACTAAAAAGAACCAAATCATCGATTGTTTGGATGCCGAGGCCTTAGCGGCGTTTAAGCATAACATCCGAGACGAGTTGCTCGCCCGACACCTTGGCCAAGAAAAGCCGAAATCCATGGCAGCCCTCATGACACTCATGACCCGCTTTTGTGGAGGCAAGGATAGTTGGCTGGCTTGCAGCAACAACACTTCAAGAAACCCTGGCAATTCAGATGCCAAAGATAGCAACGGCAGGCCACGTCGCAACAGACACAAGCGCCGCAACAATGGCGACAACGCCGAAGACACGGCAGTTAATGCCGGATTCAGTGGCTCTAAATCCGATCAGCGGAAAAAGCCGTTCAAAAGAAGCAATCCGGGCCCGTCCATCTTGGACCGCATACTTGATCGTTCGTGTCAAATTCATGGCACCCCCGATAAACTAGCCAACCACACCAACAGAGAATGCTGGGTCTTCAAATAGGCCGGCAAGCTAAATGCCGAAAACAAGGAAAAGGGGCCGCATAGCGACGACGAGGAGGAGCCCCGGCCGCCGAACACAAGAGGACAGAAGAAATTACCTCCCCAAGTGAAAACGGTAAACATGATATATGCAACCCATATTCCCAAGCGGGAACAGAAGCGTGCACAGAGGGGGCGTCTATGCGATGGAGCCAGTCGCCCCAAAGTTCAACCCATGGTCTTCTTGTCCGATCACCTTCGATCGCAGGGACCACCCCACCAGTATCCGTCATGGCGGTTCTGCCACATTGGTCATTGACCCCATCATTGACAGATTTCACCTCACTCGAGTCCTTATGGATGGTGTAGCAGCCTGAACCTGCTATATCAGGATATAGTGTGTAAAATGGGAATACACCCCTTGAGGATCAAACCCACCAAAACCACCTTTAATGGTGTCATCCCAGGTGTAGAGGCCTATTGCAAGGGCTCAATAAAACTGGAAGTAGTCTTTGGATCTCCGGACAACTTCCGAAGCGAGGAGTTAATCTTCGATATCGTCCCCTTCCGCAGTGGCTATCATGCACTGCTCGGACGAATCGCATTTGCCAGATTCAATGCGGTACCGCATTATGGATACCTCAAGCTCAAAATGTTAGGACCTCGCGGGGTGATAATAGTTAATGGAAACACAGAAAGCTCTCTCCGCATGGAGGAGCACACTGCGGCCCTCGTAGCAGAAGCGCAAAGCAGCCTTATGAGGCAAACCGCCAATTCAGCAAAAAAGACCTCGAACACCTTCAAGCGAGTCCTGAGTATCCTGGAAGAGGATGGCCAGGCACGTTTAGAGCTCGCCTAGCAATTCGGCCTCCGTCCTAGTCCCAGTCAAGCGGCGAAATTTGCGCCCCACGTACATAATTACGCACTCAAGATACCACAGGCATAGGCGGAGGCACAACCATGGCACGGCCCACAATGTGGCTTAACCGCTTCAGGACCCATATACCTTTAACATTTTCTTCCTTTCAGGCCCCTATTCTCTGAAAGCCCTCTCCGATCGTCTGATTATCGGACCCGTCACGGGAAGGAAACACCAAGGAAGCAAGAAGCTTTGACGTACAAGGGAATCCTCAGGCGGTCTCCAATAACGATCGATATACCTGTTTTGCATACCCACACGCAGCTTGACCTTGGATAGGACATGTCAAATAGTCCTATCTTTTACTTATTGCACTACATGTATGCATACACTTTGACGTATCATTTAAATAACAATGTACAACATTAGCTCATTATTGCATTCCTTTACCCTTTTTTCCCTGTCTGCTTATTTACGACAAATCGCACCCGTACATTTTGATACGGGTAGTGCGCCAGGGGCTTCAGTTTACCCCATAACATGGCATGAAAAGTCCGAACACTTTTGATAGTGCGGCACCCTGAACTTATAGCATTATATGCATCATCTCCGAATCATGTCTTGGGTCAATAGTTGGGTTTGCCCGGCTCCCATGTTTTGGTACCTTACGTTCCACTATATCGGCTAAGGTAGCACTGGGAGAACTACTGCGATCGTGTCCCAGTTCTTTCGGACGAGCACCTAAGTAGAGAAAGCCGAAAACTGACTATCATGATGCGGCGAGAGTTGGTCGCTGTTCGAGAGCTCTCAAATCCTTAAAGTTTTTTTCCACTTCGGGCGAGGAGTCGGCCTTGTCCAATTTAGGCGTACATAGCGCCCCAAGTTCGGCCTTCCGAATACTAGGGGCTTCGCCAAAATTTAAAATTGTAGACTTCTATGGCTAAGTGAGAGTGATAAAGCTTTATAGTCTGATTGCCTGGTTCGTTGTGCTGAACACCTCCTTCGAAGGACCCAAAACTGGGATAAAGAGTGATCAGGTTTATCCCGAACACCTCAGTACTAGTTACATGGGGGCAGAAGCCGATGACTGGCCAACTCTCAAATTTTATAAACGGCCGACAGAAGGTAATATTTTAAATTAACAAGCGTTACATAGCGCACATGAACTCATTTCACATTACAGGATCACATGAGTACATTTATTCAAATATTACATCCTTAGCACATTCCTCTGCCACAAGGCGAGCACCCTTCAGGACACTATCATAATACTTTTCGGGGTGGTGATGCTCCTTGCCCTCCGGCGGCCCCTCCTTCACCAGCTTTTCGGCGTCCATCTTCGCCCAGTATACTTCACCCGGGCAAAAGCCCTGCGCACACCCTCAATGCAGATGGACCGCTTTATGACTTCAAGCCCGGGGCAAGCATTCACAAGCCGCCTTACCAGGCCAAAATAGCTGGCGGGCAGGGGCTCGCCAGGCCACATCCGGACTATGAGGCCACTCAAGGCCAGTTCGGCTGCCTTGCGAAGCTCGACCAGTTGCTTCAACTGGTCGCTCAAGGGCATCAGATGTCCGGTCCCAGTATACAGAGACCAGAACAACCTCTTCGTCGAGCTCCCTTCCTCGGCCCGGTAGAACTCCACGGCATTCGACACACTACTGGGTAGATCTGCGAACGCTCTTGGAGAGCTCCGAATTCGGGTAAGTAAAAGGAAAGTTTCCTTCACATGCTTGCTTTGCATAAAGAATGCCTTACCCGCCGCTATCTGTCTGACCGCCTCAATTTCCTGGAGGGCCTTTTGGGCTTCTGCCTTGGCATTTTGTGCGTTCTCGAGGGCCTTTGCAAGCTCGGACCCTTGCGTCTTAGAGTCACACTCCAAGGACTCGTACTTCTTGACAAACTCCTGGAGCTCTTGTTGAACCTCGCCGACTCGGGCCTCTTGCTTCCCACGCTCGACGCGCCCCTTGGACGCTTTGCCTTCGGCCTCAGACAACGCCTTCTTCAGGGTCGCCACTTTGGTCGTGGCCCCGAGCAAAATTCATGACGATCCTATGATCTAACAACCAGTTTCCTTTTTCTTTATCAATAAGCAGACGAGGTATCACTTACCTTTGTTTTCTGTGAGCCTCCTCTTGGTAAGGCCGAGATCTTCTTCGGACCGCTCAAGGTCTCGCTTCAGTGCGGAGACCTCCGCCGTGTGAGCCGCAGCGGCCAGCAGTGAAGCCTGCTTATTCACATAGACATATTCTGATTAGACTCCTGTGATTTTTATTTGATCCTCTGTTCGTCCTTTCTTCCGAACACCAAATAGAGCATCAGGGGCTACTGTCTATGTTGTAACATTTTTTCATAATTTGATTACTTACCTCGAAGCCTATTAGGAGGCTGGCACAGGCTTCAGTCAGTCCGCTTTTGGTGGACCGAACCTTCTTGACCACCGCACTCATGATTGTGCGGTGCTCTTCGTCAATGGAAGCGCCGCGAAGCGCTTCCAGCAAATTGTCCGATGCCTCTGGATGGACAGAGGCCATCGGCATAGACAGCTTGTCCCTCTTAGACTTGCTGCCCCCAGCATTAGAGCCACATGGGAGTCTTGCCCTCGTGCGCCCAGTGTCCGGAATGTCGCCTTGGGGCGCCCCTGGAATTATCTCCCCTTGGCTCAGCACCCTCTGAGACAACACCTCGACGTCATCCGTAGGGAGGGGGAGGAGGCGGTTGGGAGTGAATCGTTGGTCATCTCCAACAGGCCCAAAGACTCATCCGATGAGGATACGCCGATATGGGCTTTGGATGGGCTGCATGATCATGTTCATCACGATAAGAAGAAATAAAATAAAACATACCAAGAACTATTATGGTATCCGAATACTTACGACTTCGCCAGGGGCTTGTCCCTGGGTAACCACTCCTCGTCGCTAAAAGAGGCCGCCGTGGAGCAGTCCAGAAGAAGAGTCCTTCCCTTCTTGGACCCTGCGGCCTCCTCGGACGGGGCAGCCTTCCTTTTCCTGTCTCCCCCGGCCTTCTCCTTGGCCTTCTTCTCCGGCGCCTCATAGGGCGTCGGAACCAGCATCTCTGTTAAGAGAGCACTTGCTGGATCCTCGGGTAGTGGGGCCAGACAATTGATCCGCTCCGCTGTCGCGACCCATTCCTGTTAAACGGCGTGGAGGCTTAGATCCCCCAGATGATTGTACTGGGGAAAGAAACATCTTATGAGATATAAGGAGCTTACCGGATTGGCAAGGCGCTTTGCGTTGAGTCCGTGATCCTCAATAAGGGGAGGAGGTACCTCGGCAGACTTGAATAGCACCCTCCAGATGTGCTGGTGTGTCGTGTCGAAGAGCTCTCGCAGAGTCTGGTGCTTAGCCGGGTCCCACATATTGAAGGCCCGTCTTTGACACGGGAGGATTCGGCGGAAGAGCATGACCTGGACCACATTGACAAGCTTGATTTTCTTGCTTATCATGTTTTTAACACAGTTCTGGAGTCTGGTCAGCTCCACCGATGAACCCCAGGATAGGCCCTTCTCTTTCCAGGAGGTGAGCCGCGTGGGGATGACGGATTGAAATTTGGGGGCCGCCACCCAGTTGGTGTCACGCGGCTCGGTGATGTAGAACTACCCCGATTGCCACCCCTTCACTGTCTCCACATAGGAGCCTTCGAGCCAGGTGACGTTGGGCATTTTTCCCGCCATGGCGCCTTTGCATTCCGCTTGCTGTCCGACCACCACCTTCGGTTTAACATTGAAGGTCTTGAGCCACAGACCGAAGTGGGGCTTGATGCGGAGGAAGGCCTCGCACACGACGATAAACGCCGAGATGTTGAGGATGAAATTGGGGGCCAAATCATGGAAGTCGAGCCCGTAGTAGAACATGAGCCCGCGAACAAATGGGTGGAGGGGAAACCCCAGCCCACGGACGAAATGGGTAAGGAATACAACCCTTTCATAGGGTTCGGGGGTAGGGAAGATCTGCCCTGCGTCTGGGAGCCGGTGCGCGATATCTGCGGCCAGGTATCCGGCTTCCCAGAGCTTCGTAATGTTCTCCTCCATAACCGAGGAGACCATCCACTTGCCTCCCACTCCGGACATGTTTGGAGTGGTTTTGTGGAGGAAATGCGAACTTGGGCGCTGGAGCTCGAGTGCGCGAGAATGGATGGGCAGGGAAGAAGAAGGCGCGGGTAAAAAGGTGGAGTCCTTGTCCCTTTATAAGGGTGGAAGAAACCATGCGCCTCCCCACCTGCCTAGTAACTCGCTTATTCCCCAAGCGCCGTGATTGATGGCACGGTTGGGTTACCCACACCCGTATTGATGAGAATACCGTAATAAGGGCACATGATCTCTGCTTCGACAAGACGTGCCAAGAAAACCACCTCGCAATATGTGCAGTAGCTGGTTGAGAAAAACCGTTTGAATAATGATCGGGCCATGGCGTGATGTCATGTTATGAAAAGTTGTCAGCGGATTAGATTTGTGGAAACATTATACTCTACGGTGGTATGTGGAATTTGTTTTGCAGATCCGGACACGATCCTTGTGTTCAAAATCTTCTATGGAGTACTCGGAGAAGGAACCCGCCTTGCAATGCCGAAGACAATCTGCGCGCCGGACTCATCGTCATTGAAGCCTGGTTCAGGGGCTACGGAGGGAGCCCTGGATTAGGGGGCCCTCGGACAGCCGGACTATATACTTTGGCCGGACTGTTGGACTATGAAGATACACGATTGAAGACTTCATCCCGTGTCCGGATGGGACGTGTTGGAAATATGCCCTAGAGGCAATAATAAAAGCATTATTATTATATTTCCTTGTTCATGGTAATTGTCTTTATTCATGCTATAATTGTGTTATCCGGAAATCGTAATACATGTGTGAATAACAGACACCAACATGTCCCTAGTAAGCCTCTAGTTGACTAGCTCGTTGATCAACAGATAGTCATGGTTTCCTGGCTATGGACATTGAATGTCATTGATAACGAGATCACATCATTAAGAGAATGATGTGATGGACAAGACCCAATCCTAAACATAACATAAAGATCGTATAGTTCGTTTGCTAGAGTTTTGCAATGTCAAGTATCTTTTCCTTAGACCATGAGATCGTGTAACTCCCAGATACCGTAGGAGTGCTTTGGGTGTACCAAACGTCACAACTTAACTAGGTGACTATAAAGGTAGACTACGGGTATCTCCGAAAGTGTTTGTTGGGTTGACACGGATCAAGACTGGGATTTGTCACTCCGTATGACGGAGAGGTATCACTGGGCCCACTCGGTAATGCATCATCATAATGAGCTCAAAGTGACCAAGTATCTGGTCACGGGATCATGCATTACGGTACGAGAAAAGATCAAGAAGGAGGAGACGTCTCCCGTCCCGTACGTGTGTTGAACGCGGAGGTGCCGTCCGTTCGGCACTCGGTCATCGGTGATTTGGATCACGTCGTGTTCGACTACATCATCCCCGTTCGTTGAACGCTTCCGCACGCGATCTACAAAGGTATGTAGATGCATCTCATGACTCGTTGCTAGATGAACTCCTAGATGGATCTTGGTGAAACGAGTAGGAAAATTTTTGTTTTCTGCAACGTTCCCCAACAGTGGCATCATGAGCTAGGTCTATGCGTAGTTCTTCTTGCGCGAGTAGAACACAATTTGTTGTGGGCGTGGATTTGCCAACTTTCTTGCCGCTACTAGTCTTTTCTTGCTTCAGCGGTATTGTGGGATGAAGCGGCCCGGACCAACCTTACACGTACGCTTACGTGAGACCGGTTCCACTGACTAACATGCACTAGTTGCATAAGGTGGCTGGCGGGTGTCTGTCTCTCCTACTTTAGTTGGAGCAGATTCGATGAACATGGTCCTTATGAAGGGTAAATAGAAGTTGACAAATCATGTTGTGGCTTTCACGTAGGTAAGAATACGTTCTTGCTAGAACCCTAATTCAGCCACGTAAAACTTGCAACAACAATTAGAGGACGTCTAACCTGTTTTTGCAGCCAGTGCTTTGTGATATGATATGGCCGAAGTTGTGATGAATGATGAATGATCTATATGTGATGTATGAGATGTTCATGCTATTGTAATAGGAATCACGACTTGCATGTCGATGAGTATGATAACCGGCAGGAGCCATAGGAGTTGTCTTTATTCTTTTATATGACCTGCGTGTCATTGAGAAACGCCATGTAAATTACTTTACTTTATTGCTAAACGCGTTAGCCATAGTAGTAGAAGTAATAGTTGGCAAGCAACTTCATGGAGACACGATGATGGAGATCATGATGATGGAGATCATGGTGTCAAGCCGGTGACAAGATGATCATGGAGCCCCAAGATGGAGATCAAAGGAGCTATGTGATATTGGCCATATCATGTCACGTTTATTATTTGATTGCATGTGATGTTTATCATGTTTTTGCATCTTGTTTACTTAGAACGACGGTAGTAAATAAGATGATCCCTCATAATAATTTCAAGAAGTGTTCCCCCTAACTGTGCACCGTTGCGACAGTTCGTTGTTTTGAAGCACCACGTGATGATCGGGTGTGATAGATTCTAACATTCACATACAACGGGTGTAAGACAGATTTACACATGCAAACACTTAGGTTGACTTGACGAGCCTAGCATGTACAGACATGGCATCGGAACACAGAAGACCGAAAGGTCGAGCATGAGTCGTATAGAAGATACGATCAACATGAAGATGTTCACCGATGTTGACTAGTCCGTCTCACGTGATGATCGGACACGGCCTAGTTAACTCGGATCATGTTATACTTAGATGACTAGAAGAGGGATGTCTATCTAAGTGGGAGTTCATAAATAATTTGATTTGATGAACTTAATTATCATGAACTTAGTCTAAAATATTTACAATATGTCTTGTAGATCAAATGGCCAACGTAGTCCTCAACTTGAACGCGTTCCTAGAGAAAACCAAGCTGAAAGACGATGGCAGCAACTACACGGACTGGGTCCGGAACCTGAGGATCATCCTCATAGCTGCGAAGAAAGATTATGTCCTACAAGCACCACTGGGTGACGCACCTGTCCTCCCTGCTGAACAAGACGTTATGAACGCTTGGCAGGCACGTACCGATGACTACTCCCTCATTCAATGCGGCATGCTTTACAGCTTAGAGCCGGGGCTCCAAAAACGTTTTGAGAGACACGGAGCATATGAGATGTTCGAAGAGCTGAAAATGGTTTTTCAAGCTCATGCCCGGGTCGAGAGATATCAAGTCTCCGACAAATTCTTCAGCTGTAAGATGGAGGAAAACAGTTCTGTCAGTGAGAACATACTCACTATGTCTGGGTTGCATAACCGCTTGACTCAGCTGGGAGTTAATCTCCCGGATGACGCGGTCATTGACAGAATCCTCCAGTCGCTTCCACCGAGCTACAAGAGCTTTGTGATGAACTTCAATATGCAGGGAATGGAAAAGACCATTCCTGAAGTATTTGCTATGCTGAAATCAGCAGAGGTAGAAGTCAAGAAGGAACATCAAGTGTTGATGGTAAATAAAACCACTAAGTTCAAGAAGGGTAAGGGTAAAAAGAACTTCAAGAAGGACGGCAAGGAAGTTGCCGCGCCTGGCAAGCAAGCTGCCGGGAAGAAGCCAAAGAATGGACCCAAGCCCAAGACTGAGTGTTTTTATTGCAAGGGAAGTGGTCACTGGAAGCGGAATTGCCCCAAATACTTAGCGGACAAGAAGGCCAGCAAAACAAAAGGTATATGTGATATACATGTAATTGATGTGTACCTAACTAGTACTCGTAGTAGCTCTTGGGTATTTGATACCGGTGCAGTTGCTCACATTTGTAACTCAAAGCAGGAGCTGCGGAATAAACGGAGACTGGCGAAGGACGAGGTGACGATGCGCGTCGGGAATGGTTCCAAGGTCGATGTGATCGCCGTCGGCACGCTGCCTCTTCATTTACCTACGGGATTAGTTTTAAACCTCAATAATTGTTATTTAGTGCCAGCTTTGAGCATGAACATTGTATCGGGATCTCGTTTAATTCGAGATGGCTACTCATTTAAATCCGAGAATAATGGTTGTTCCATTTATATGAGAGATATGTTTTATGGTCATGCTCCTATGGTGAATGGTTTATTCTTAATGAATCTCGAGCGTAATGCTACACATGTTCATAGTGTGAATACCAAAAGATGTAAGGTTGATAATGATAGTCCCACATACTTGTGGCACTGCCGCCTTGGTCACATAGGTGTCAAACGCATGAAGAAGCTCCATGTAGATGGACTTTTAGAGTCTCTTGATTATGAATCATTTGACACGTGCGAACCATGCCTCATGGGTAAAATGACCAAGACTCCGTTCTCAGGAACAATGGAGCGAGCAACCAACTTATTGGAAATCATACATACTAATGTGCGCGGTCCAATGAGTGTTGAGGCTCGCGGTGGCTATCGTTATGTTCTCACTCTCACTGATGACTTGAGTAGATATGGGTATGTCTACTTAATGAAACACAAGTCTGAAACCTTTGAAAAGTTCAAGGAATTTTAGAGTGAGGTTGAGAATCAACGTGACAGGAAAATCAAGTTTCTACGATCAGATCGTGGAGGAGAATACTTGAGTCACGAATTTGGCACACACTTAAGAAAATGTGGAATAGTTTCACAACTAACGCCGCCTGGAACACCTCAGCGTAACGGTGTGTCCGAACGTCGTAATCACACTCTATTAGATATGGTGCGGTCTATGATGTCTCTTACCGATTTACCGCTATCTTTTTGGGGCTATGCTTTAGAGACTGCCGCATTCACTTTAAATAGGGCTCCGTCGAAATCCGTTGAGATGACACCGTATGAATTATGGTTTGGGAAGAAACCTAAGCTGTCGTTTCTAAAAGTTTGGGGATGCGATGCTTATGTCAAGAAACTTCAACCTGAAAAGCTCGAACCCGAGTCGGAAAAAAATGCGTCTTCATAGGATACCCTAAAGAAACTATTGGGTATACCTTCTACCTCAGATCCGAAGGCAAGGTCTTTGTTGCCAAGAATGGATCCTTTCTAGAGAAGGAGTTTCTCTCGAAAGAAGTAAGTGGGAGGAAAGTAGAACTTGATGAAGTATTGCCTCTTGAACCGGAAAATGGCGCAACTCAAGAAAATGTTCCTGAGGTGCCAGCACCGACTAGAGAGGAAGGTAATGATAATGATCAAGATACTCCTGATCTAGCTCCTACTGAAATTCGAATGTCCACAAGGACACGTTCCGCACCAGAGTGGTACGGCAACCCTGTCTTGGAAATCATGTTGTTAGACAACGGTGAACCTTCGAACTATGAAGAAGCAATGGCGGGCCCGGATTCCGACAAATGGCTAGAAGCCATGAAATCCGAGATAGGATCCGTGTATGAAAACGAAGTATGGACTTTGACTGACTTGCCCGTTGAACGGCGAGCCATAGAAAATAAATGGATCTTTAAGAAGAAGACAGACACGGATGGTAATGTGACCATCTATAAAGCTCGGCTTGTCGCTAAGGGTTATCGACAAGTTCAAGGGGTTGACTACGATGAGACTTTCTCACCGGTAGCGAAGCTAAAGTCCGCCCGAATCATGTTAGCAATTGCCGCATTCTACGATTATGAAATATGGCAAATGGACGTCAAAACGGCATTCCTTAATGGTTACCTTAAGGAAGAATTGTATATGATGCAACCGGAAGGTTTTGTCGATCCTAAGAATGCTGACAAAGTATGCAAGCTCCAACGCTCGATTTATGGGCTGGTGCAAGCATCTCAGAGTTGGAACATTCGCTTTGATGAGATGATCAAAGTGTTTGGGTTTACGCAGACTTATGGAGAAGCCTGTGTTTACAAGAAAGTGAGTGGGAGCTCTGTAGCATTTCTCATACTATATGTAGATGACATACTTTTGATGGGAAATGATATAGAACTCTTGGACAGCATCAAGGCCTACTTGAATAAGAGTTTTTCAATGAAGGACCTTGGAGAAGCTGCTTATATATTAGGCATCAAGATCTATAGAGATAGATCGAGACGCCTCATAGGTCTTTCACAAAGCACATACCTTGATAAGATATTGAAGAAGTTCAATATGGATCAGTCTAAGAAGGGGTTCTTGCCTGTACTGCAAGGTATGAAATTGAGCTCGGCTCAAAGTCCGACCACGGCAGAAGAAATAGAAGAGATGAGTGTCATCCCCTATGCCTCAGCCATAGGTTCTATTATGTATGCCATGCTGTGTACCAGACCTGATGTAAACCTTGCCGTAAGTTTGGTAGGAAGGTACCAAAGTAATCCCGGCAAAGAACACTGGACAGCGGTCAAGAATATCCTGAAGTACCTGAAAAGGACTAAGGAAATGTTTCTCGTTTATGGAGGTGACGAAGAGCTCGTCGTAAAGGGTTACGTCGACGCTAGCTTCGACACAGATCTGGATGACTCAAAGTCACAGACCGGATACGTGTATATTTTGAATGGTGGGGCAGTAAGCTGGTGCAGTTGCAAGCAGAGCATCGTGGCGGGATCTACATGTGAAGCGGAGTACATGGCAGCCTCGGAGGCAGCACATGAAGCAATTTGGGTGAAGGAGTTCATCACCGACCTCGGAGTCATACCCAATGCGTCGGGGCCGATCAAGCTCTTCTGTGACAACACTGGAGCTATTGCACTTGCCAAGGAGCCCAGGTTTCACAAGAAGACAAGGCACATCAAGCGTCGCTTCAACTCCATTCGTGAAAATGTTCAAGATGGAGACATAGATATTTGTAAAGTACATACGGACCTGAATGTAGCAGATCCGTTGACTAAACCTCTCCCTAGGGCAAAACATGATCAACACCAGAATTCCATGGGTGTTCGATTCATCACAATGTAACTAGATTATTGACTCTAGTGCAAGTGGGAGACTGTTGGAAATATGCCCTAGAGGCAATAATAAAAGCATTATTATTATATTTCCTTGTTCATGGTAATTGTCTTTATTCATGCTATAATTGTGTTATCCGGAAATCGTAATACATGTGTGAATAACAGACACCAACATGTCCCTAGTAAGCCTCTAGTTGACTAGCTCGTTGATCAACAGATAGTCATGGTTTCCTGGCTATGGACATTGAATGTCATTGATAACGAGATCACATCATTAAGAGAATGATGTGATGGACAAGACCCAATCCTAAACATAGCATAAAGATCGTATAGTTCGTTTGCTAGAGTTTTGCAATGTCAAGTATCTTTTCCTTAGACCATGAGATCGTGTAACTCCCGGATACCGTAGGAGTGCTTTGGGTGTACCAAACGTCACAACGTAACTGGGTGACTATAAAGGTAGACTACGGGTATCTCCGAAAGTGTCTGTTGGGTTGACACGGATCAAGACTGGGATTTGTCACTCCGTATGACGGAGAGGTATCACTGGGCCCACTCGGTAATGCATCATCATAATGAGCTCAAAGTGACCAAGTGTCTGGTCACGAGATCATGCATTACGGTATGAGTAAAGTGACTTGCCGGTAACGAGATTGAACGAGGTATTGGGATACCGACGATCGAATCTCGGGCAAGTAATATATCGATTGACAAAGGGAATTGCATACGGGGTTGATTGAATCCTCGACATCGTGGTTCATCCGATGAGATCATCGTGGAGCATGTGGGAGCCAACATGGGTATCCAGATCCCGCTGTTGGTTATTGACCGGAGAGTCGTCTCGGTCATGTCGACATGTCTCCCGAACCCGTAGGGTCTACACACTTAAGGTTCGGTGACGCTAGGGTTGTGAAGATATGTATATGCAGTAACCCGAATGTTGTTCGGAGTCCCGGATGAGATCCCGGACGTCACGAGGAGTTCCGGAATGGTCCGGAGGTAGAGAATTATATATAGGAAGTGCTGTTTCGGCCATCGGGACAAGTTTCGGGGTTACCGGTATTGTATCGGGACCACCGGAAGGGTCCCGGGGGTCCACCGGGTGGGGCCACCTATCCCGGAGGGCCCCATGGGCTGAAGTGGGAAGGAACCCAGCCCTTAGTGGGCTGGGGCGCCAACCCCTAAGGGGCCCATGCGCCTAGGGTTAGGGGAAACCCTAAAAGGGGGGCGCCCCCTTGCCTTGGGGGGCAAGCCCGCCACCCTTGGCCGCCCCCCCTAGGAGATCCATCTCCTAGGGCCGGCGCCCCCCCCTTGGCACCCCTATATATAGTGAGGGAGAGGAGGGACTTGAGGCTATGCTTTTGGTGCTTCCCTCTCTCCCTGTTACATCTCCCTCTTGCGTAGTATAGGCGAAGCCCTGCTACTGTGACGCCCTGCATCCACCACCACGCCGTCATGCTGCTGGATCATCATCAACCTCTCCTTCCCCCTTGCTGGATCAAGAAGGAGGAGACGTCTCCCGTCCCGTACGTGTGTTGAACGCGGAGGTGCTGTCCGTTCGGCACTCGGTCATCGGTGATTTGGATCACGTCGTGTTCGACTACATCATCCCCGTTCGTTGAACGCTTCCGCACGCGATCTACAAAGGTATGTAGATGCATCTCATGACTCGTTGCTAGATGAACTCCTAGATGGATCTTGGTGAAACGAGTAGGAAAATTTTTGTTTTCTGCAACGTTCCCCAACAGGACGCTCCTTTGAGTGGAAGGCAAGCTTGGCATTTCGGATATGTAGATCTCCTCCCTTCTAACCGACTCTGTGTAACCCTGGCCCCCTCCGGTGTCTATATAAACCAGAGGGTTTAGTCCATAGGACAACAACAATCATAATCATAGGCTAGCTTCTAGGGTTTAGCCTCTTCGATCTCGTGGTAGATCAACTCTTGTAATACTCATATCATCAAGATCAATCAAGCAGGAAGTAGGGTATTACCTCCATCGAGAGGGCCCGAACCTGGGTAAACATTGTGTCCCCCGCCTCCTGTTACCATCCGCCTTAGACGCACAGTTCGGGACCCCCTACCCGAGATCCGCCGGTTTTGACACCGACAGGGTGGACCGGTGCTTGGGTATTGTCCTTCCTTGGACAAGCATCCCACTTATGATTAACCCCTATTGCAAGCATCCACAACTACAACAAAAGTATTAAGGTAAACCTAACCATAGCATGAAACATATGGATCCAAATCAGCCCCTTACGAAGCAACTCATAAACTAGGGTTTAAGCTTCTGTCACTCTAGCAACCCATCATCTACTTATTACTTCCCAATGCCTTCCCCTAGGCCCAAGCAATGGTGAAGTTTCATGTAGTCGACGTTCACATGACACCACTAGAGGAAAGAAAACACACATCTCATCAAAATATCGAACGAATACCAAATTCACATGACTACTTATAGCAAGGCTTCTCCCATGTCCTCAGGAACAAACGTAACTACTCATAAATCATATTCATGTTCATAATCAGAGGGGTGTTAATATGCATAAAGGATCTGAACATATGATCTTCCACCGAATAAACCAACTAGCATCAACTACAAGGAGTAATCAACACTACTAGCAACCCACGGGTACCAATCTGAGGCTTTGGGACAAAGATTGGATACAAGAGCTGAACTAGGGTTTGAGATGAGATGGTGGTGATGAATATGTTGATGGAGATTGACCCCCTCCCGATGAGAGGATCGATGATGATGATGATGATGGTGATGATGATTTCCCCCTCTTGGATGGAAGTTTCCCCGGCAGAACAGCTCTGCCGGAGCCCTAGATTGGTTCCGCCAAGGTTCCACCTCGTGGCGGCGGAGTTTCGTCCCGTGAGTTAGCTTATGATTTTTTTCCTGGACGAAAGACTCCATATAGCCAAAGATGGGCATCAGAGGGCTGCCAGGGGTCCCACGAGGCAGGGGGCGCTCCCAGGGGGTAGGGCGCGCCCCCCAGCCTCGTGGATGGTGGGTGGCCCCCTTTGGTACTTCTTTCGACCAATATTTTTTATATTCTGAAACGTGCTCCCGTGAAGTTTCAGGACTTCTGGACTTGTGCAGAATAGGTCTCTAATATTTGCTCCTTTTCCAGCCCAGAATTTCAGCTGCCGGCATTCCCCCTCTTCATGTAAACCTTGTAAAATAAGAGAGAATAGACATAACTATTGTGACGTAATGTGTAATAACAGCCCAAATGCAATAAATATCAATATAAAAGCATGATGCAAAATGTACGTATAAGTCGCCGCCTTCCAATGGGGTAGACGCACCGCGAGTGATAACCCACAAGTATAGGGGATTAGTTGTAGCCACTTTCGATAAGTAAGAGTGTCAAACCCAATGAGGAGCTAAAGGTAGAACAAATATTCCCTCAAGTTCTATCGACCACCGATACAACTCTACGCATTATCTACGTTCGCTTTACCTAGAATAAGTATGAAACTAGAAGTACTTTGTGGGTGTTGTTGGATAGGTTTGCAAGATAATAAAGAGCACGTAAATGAAATCTAGGGGCTGTTTAGATAAAGACACAACTAAGTTAGTTTTAGTAGAGAGCTTTTTTTCAAGAGAAAGTTATTTGTCCTTAGGCAACCGTTAACTAGACCAGTAATCACTATTGCAATTTTATATGAGGGAGAGGCATAAGCTAACATACTTTCTCTTCTTGGATCATATGCATTTATGATTGGAACTCTAGCAAACATCTGTAACTACTAAAGATCATTAAGGTAAAACCCAACCATAGCATTAAAGTATCAACTCCTCTTTATTCCCATACGCCATGACCCACTTATCCGTGTTTGTATTTCGATCACTCATGCAATGCAGACAATAAGCAAACCATGAACATATTGCAAACCCTACCGTGGGGATTCCTCATGCTTGCACGATACGGAGAGCACCATAGGACAGCACCAATAATAAAACATGCAACTCAAACCAATCACGATCATCAATCAACCCATAGGATAAAACGGATCTACTCAAACATCATAGGATAGCCATACATCATTGGGAAATAATATATAGCGTTGAGCACCATGTTTAAGTAGATATTACAGTGGGGAGAAGAGGTGTTAGACTGCTGCATAGAGGGGGAGAGAGTTGGTGATCACGGTGGTGAAGTTGTTGGTGTAGACCGCGGTCATGATGATGGTCCCGGTGTTCCGACGCCGCTGAGAAAGAAGAAGTGATATCCCCCTTCTCCTTCTTCTTCCTTGACCTTCCCTCTAGATGGGAGAAGGTTTTCCCCTCTGGTCCTTGGCTTCCATGGCGGCGGAGGGGCTAGAGTCCCTCTGAGATTGGATCTCTCTTTCTCTCTCTCTCTCTCTCTCTCTCTCTCTCTGTGTGTTTCCTTCTTTTTCTGCATTCCCAGATTCTGGCCTTTCACCGTCTCTTAAATTCCCAGAGATCCGTAACTCTGATTTTAACACGATTTTACTCGGATATTAGCTTTCTTGCGCTAGAAGAAGGGCACCAACCGCCGTAAGGAGTGGCCACAAGGACCAATGGCGCGCCCTACCCCCTAGGGTGCGCCCTCCGTCCTTGGGGGGCCCTCCGGCATCATCTCGCGTTGATTCTTTTTCCCGAAAATCACATATATTCCAAAAATAATCTCCGTAAGTTTTTATCCCGTTTGGAATCCGTCTGATATGGATTTTCTGCTAAACGAAAAACAGGCAACAAACAGGAACTGACACTGGGCACTGGATCAGTACGTTAGTCCCAAAAAATAATATAAAAAGTTGCCAAAAGTATATGAAAGTTGTAGAATATTGGCATGGGACAATCAAAAATTATAGATATGATGGAGATGTATCAGCATCCCCAATGTTAATTCATGTCGTCCTCGAGTACGTAAATGATAAAAAGAAGATAATTTTTGATGTGGAATGCTACCTAGCATAATCTTGATCATATAATCTAATCATGGCATGAATATTAAGACATGAGTTATTCAAAGCAATAGTCTGTTGTTTGACATTAAGACAACAATACTTCAAGTATACTAACAAGATAATTATGTCTTCTCAAAATAACATGGACAAAGAAAGTGTAACACCCACAATGCGGCTATATCTCCCACGTGTCGGGGCATGACTTAGAGGCATAGCCGCATGGTAGGCATGTCGCAAGAGGGGTAATCTTTACACATCCCATGTACTGAATAAGAATGGGATAAAGAGTCGGCTTCAATCGCCACTTCACACAATACATAAATAATCATACATCATCCAGAATACAATCAAAGGTCCAACTACGGAACCAAAATAAAGAAAGACAACCCCAAATGCTAGATCCCCGATCGTCCCAACTGGGCTCCTCTACTGATCATCCGGAAAAGACACATAGTAACGGCCCGAATCTTCGTCGAACTCCCACTTGAGTTCGGTAGCGTCCCCTACACTGGAATCATCGGCACCTGCATCTGTTTGGAAGTATCTGTGAGTCACGGGGACTCAGCAATCTCACACCCATGAGAAGAAGACTATTTAAGCTTAAGGGTAGGAAAGGGTAGTGAGGTGGAGCAGCAGCAAGCACTAGCATATATGGTGGCTAACTTACGCAAATAGAGCGAGAAGAGAAGCAACGCAGGGTCGAGAAGCTAATAGTGATCAAGAAGTGATCCTGAAGCTACTTATGCTCAAGCATAACACGAGACTGTGTTCTCTTCCCGGATTCCGCCGAAAAGAGACCATCACGGCTACACACGCGGTTGATTCATTTTAATTAAATTAAGTGTCAAGTTCTCTACAACCGGATATTAACAAATTCCCATCTGCCCATAACCGCGGGCATGGCTCTCGAAACTTTATACCCTACAGGGTGTCCCAACTTAGCCCATCACAAGCTCTCACGGTCAACGAAGGATATTACTTCTCCCGGGAAGACCCGATCAGCCTCGGAATCCCGGTAACAAGACATTTCGACAATGGTAAAACAAGACCAGCAAAGCCACCCGATGTGCCGACAAATCCCGGTAGTAGTCGCACGTATCTCGTTCTCAGGGCAACATCGGATGAGACAGGCTACGAGTAAAACCAACCCTCGAGTTTCCCTGAGGTGGCCCTGCAGGCGGCTCGGTTCGGACCAACACTCAGAGGAGCACTGGCCCGGGGGGGGGGGGGGGTTAAAATAAAGATGACCCTTGAGTCTGCAAAACCCAAGGGAAGGTATATGGTGGTAGGTAGGCAAATGGTAAAACCAAGGTTGGGCCTTGCTGGAGGAGTTTTATTCAAAGCGAACTGTCAAGGGGTTCCCATAAAACCCAACCGCGTAAGGAACGCAAAATCAAGGAACATAACACCGGTATGACGGAAACTAGGGCGGAAAGAGTGGAACAAAACACCAGGCAAAAGGCCAAGCCTTCCACCCTTTACCAAGTATATAGATGCATTAAAGTAAATAAGATATAGTAATGATATCCCAAAAATATCCATGTTCCAACATGGAACAAACTTCATCTTCACCTGCAACTAGCAATGCTATAAGAGGGGCTGAGCGAACGCGGTAACATAGCCAAACAACGGTTTGCTAGGAAAGGTGGGTTAGAGGCTTGACATGGCAATATGGGAGGCATGATATAGCAAGTGGTAGGTAACGCGACATAGCAATAGAGCGAACAACTAGCAAGCAAAGATAGAAGTGATTTCGAGGGTATGGTCATCTTGCCTGCAAAGTTCTCAGAGTTAACGAAAGCTTGATCCTCGTTAGCGTACTCAACAGGTTCCTCGATCACGTACTCACCTCCCGGCTCTACCCAAAGCAAGAACACAAGCAAAGGACCAACAATCAATCACGGTGCAATGCACAAGCAACATGATGCAAAACATGGCATGATATTCAAGACATGATATGCAATGCATATGCGTGCTATGGAAGGGAAAGAATGAGCAAGGCATCAACTTGGCAAACCAAGTGTGCCGCTGGAAAGATGAGATGATTTCGGTCGAAATCAATATAAAGATCGCCGGAAACGGATGCACAGTTTGCAAATGGCAAGCAAAAAAAGGATGGCACAATTCTGCATTTAACAACACGATGCCATCTAGAATGCAACAAGAAACTAAGCTACTACACTCCAACATAGCAAAAAAGCATATGGAAGTAATGTACACAAGATTCTTGGCAAATCATGAACACTGAGCTACGGCTAAATCACACAATAGCAGGTTCAAACAACCATGTAAAAAGTGCAAAGATATCAGCTTCACAGACTTAGTGAAAATACTAACAAGCCAGAAATAACATCAGGAAGCAATGTTTAGAGCAAGAACACAACATGCTACAGGAACATATCATAGCAATACAAGGTATGGAATGAATATACTAAATGAGTAGAACAAAAGTCTATTACTGATCATGAGCCAAAAAGGCACAGAAGATATGATGGCACCATGTAAACATAAAAAGTTTTATTAACAGTTTCAAACTTAGCAGAAAACAGAGCATGGCATAAACAGAATTATGAAGGCATCTTTGCGAGCTCAAATCACTCACCACAAGGCATTGCATAACAAGATAAGCATACTAACAGCAATAAGACATGTTCATGAAGCTAACCATGGAAAGAGCAAGTTCATAGCATGCATGGTTCACTAACAACAGCCATGGAAAAATTGATTAACATGTAAACAATGTGCCAGGAACGTTTTATAGCAAAAGTAGAGTAAGATTAAGACATGCTAGGGCATTCCATAATTACAAACAGGGGCATAGATGGATAGAGCATAACCATATGTTCAAAACATCCTTACTGAAGTATCTCAAAAAATCATGGATCTCACTATAGCATCATGTTTACATGGCACCAAAATAACAGCAGGAAAATGATAGTAAAAATCCCAAGTCCCTGAAAACAGCAATATCTCGAGGCCTAGTTTGCATGCTTGTGCTAGTCACCACATTGATCACAAAAATATAAGGCAAGCACCCCTGTAAAGATGGCATGACATAGACCAAAACACATGTAGAGCTCATCCTCATATGAAGCACACATCAAATGTGGCAAAAATGACAAAACATGATAATCTAATAAGTAGCATCAATAAACATTTTATAGCACTCTTGCATCAATGATATGGGCATCAAGATGAACTTAAGCAAGCATGTCACAATGGAATGAAATGAATAGCATCTCCCAATGAACATTTTGATATCTCATATGCATGAAACGGAGCTACCTTCACGGAGATACGATGCAATGAACAGGGCATGAAAAAGTTGCAGAAAAAAGGACTTAGAGAAAATATACCCCTCCGAAACAGATCTAGGGTTACGTCTTGCACGCGAACCAAGGTTCGCCAGAAGGAGCTGGACGAAGTTTGGAGGTCCGGTGGCGTGCGGGACTTGCCGGATCCGAGGAGGAGGTCCGCCGGAGGAGAGGAGGAGGGGGTTGCCGCGGCGCGGTCGCTGGAGTTGAAGCGGCGCGGGCGCGGAAGACGAGGAGCGGCGGCCGGCGAGATTGCGGAGCAACGGCGGTCGACGATTGGCGATGGGGGCGGCGTCCGGAGGCGGAGAACGGCGCGGCGGAGCCAGGGCGCAGTCGCCAGCGGGCGGCGGCGGCGGGGTACGGGCCCGCGGGGGCCGGCGATAGGCTTGGCGGGCTTCGGCGGCGGCGGTGGTAGGGCGCCACATGTCAGTGCGCGAGTGGATGGGGCGCGGCGGTAGACGCGTCTGTCTCGATCCGGACGTGTCCGTCGGCGGAGAGGGAGCAGGGCTAGGGTTTCATCCGTGAAAAATCAAGGAGGGGCACATATTTATAGCTAGGAGGAGGTAGGAGTGTCCAAATGGAGTGTAGTTTTTGCCCACACGATCGTGATCCGACGATGGAGGACATGAGAGTGGTTTGGATGGGTTATTGGGCCGTTTTGGAGGGGTCTTGGGCTGCAACACACAAGAGGCCTTCCCGGTAACCCGGTTAACCGTTGGAGTATCAAATGGACTCCAAATGGCACGAAATTTGATAGGAGGTCTACCAGTGGTGTACCAAGGCCACTTGGCAAATCTGGGTCCATTCAGAGAATGTTTAACACCTTCTCATGAAAAGAGACAAAAGGGGTACGCTGGTGCACGTAGGAGTGTCAGATTCTAAAACGGGCAACGGGGAAAATGCTCAGATGCATGAGACGAACATGTATGCAAAATGAGATGCACATGATGACATGATATGAAATGCATGACATGAACAAAATGCAAAACGAAGACAAAAACCCAACCACGAAGGGAAATCTCATAACTTAAAGCCGGAAATGGCAAGAGTCGGAGTTACAAATATGGCAAGTTACATCCGCGGTGCTACAGAAGGCTTATCCCTACAAAATCATATAGTGTGGCTATGCTCCATCTTCATCACACAAAATATTCAAATCATGCACAACCCCGATGACAAGCCAAGCAATTGTTTCATACTTTTGATGTTCTCAAACCTTTTCAACTTTCACGTAATACATGAGCATGAGCCATGGACATAACACTATAGGCGGAGTAGATGGTGGTTGTGGAGAAGACAAAAAGGAGATAGTCTCACATCAACTAGATGTACTATCGGGCTATGGAGATGCCCATCAATAGATATCAATGTGAGTGAGTAGGGATTTCCATGCAATGGATGCACTAGAGCTATAAGTTTATGAAAGCTCAAAAATAAAACTAAGTGGGTGTGCATCCAACCTGCTTGCTCATGAAGACCTAGGGAAATTTGAGGAAGCCCATGATTGGAATATACAAGCCAAGTTCTATAATGAAAATTCCCACTAGTATATGAAAGTGATAACATAGGAGACTCTCTATCATGAAGATCATGGTGCTACTTTGAAGCACAAGTATGGAAAAGGATAGTAACATTGCCCCTTCTCTCTTTTTCTCTCATTTTTTTTTCTTTCTCTCTTTTTTTCTTTCTCTCTTTTTTTCTTTCTCTCCTCTTTTTTTTCTTTCTTTTATTTTCTCACATCGGACAATGCTCTAAAAAGGAAGACCACCATACTTCTATTTACTTTTACTTACAACTCAAAAATTACAACTCGATACTAGAACAAGATATTACTCTATATGAATGTCTCCGACGGTGTATCGGAATGTGCAATGAATCAAGAGCGACATGTATAAAAAATGATGAACGATGGCTTTGCCACAAATACGATGTCAACTACATGATCATGCAAAGCGATATGACAATGATGATGCGTGTCATAAATAATGTGGAAAGTTGCATGGCAATATATCTCGGAATGGCTATGAAATGCTATAATAGGTAGGTATGGTGGCTGTTTTGAGGAAGGTATATCATGGGTTTATGGTACCGGCAAAAGTTGCACGGTACTAGAAAGGCTAGCAATGGTGGAAGGGTGAAAGTGCGTATAATCCATGGACTCAACATTAGTCATAAATAACTCACATACTTATTGCAAAAGTCTAGAAGCTATCGAAACAAAGCATTAGACGCATGCTCCTAGGGGGATATATTGGTAGGAAAAGACCATCGCTCGTCCCCGACCGCCACTCATAAGGAAGACAATCAGTAAATAAATCATGCTCCAACTTCGTTACATAATGGTTCACCATACGTGCATGCTACGGGAATCACAAATTTCAACACAAGTATTTCTATAGTCCACAATTACCCACTAGCATGACTCTAATATCACCATCTTTATATCACAAAACTATTGCAAGGAATCAAACATATCATATTTAGTGATCTACAAGTTTTATGTAGTATTTTATGACTAACCATGTGAATGACCAATTCCTGTCAACTCTCTAAATAGATATAAGTGAAGCAAGAGAGTTTAATTCTTTCTACAAAAGATATGCCACTCTCTAACAAATATAAGTGAAGCAAAAGAGCATTCTACAAATGGCGATTTTCTATGTGTAGAGAAACAGGCAATCCAAACTTCAAATGATATAAGTGAAACACATGAAGCATTCTATAAAGCCATACTCCAAAGATATAAGTGAAGTGCAAAGAGCATTCTATAAATCAACCAAGGACTATCTCATACCAGCATGGTGCATTATTAAAATAAAAATAAAAGGCACACGACGCTCCAAGATTTACGCATATCATGTGAAGAATAAAAATATAGCTCTAAGTAAAATTACTGATGATCATTAGAAGAAAGAGGGGGTGTCTTCCGGGGCATCCCCAAGCTTAGTTGCTTGGGAGTACTTGAATATTACCTTGGGGTGCCTCGGCCATCCCCAAGCTTAGGCTCTTGCCACTCCTTATTCCTTCATCCATCGTGATCTCACCCAAAACTTGAAAACTTCAATCAGACAAAACTTAACAAAATCCTCGTGAGATCCGTTAGTATAATATAGCAAATTACCACTTTAAGTGTTGTTACAAACTCATTCATATTTTATTTTTGCATTGTAGCTACTGTAATATAACTTTTCCATGGCTTATACCACCGATACAATCGATAGTTTCATCAAAACGTGCAAAACAATGCATCAAAAACAGAATATGTCTTAAACATGGCAGTCTGTAGTAATCTGAATATCAACCATACTTATGTAACTCCAAAAATTCTGAAAAAATAGGAAACCGTAAAAAAATTGTACATAAGTACTTTGCAAAAAGTTTCATAACCGTTTGACTTTCTAGTAAAAATGTAAAATCGCGCACTACAGCCATGGTTTCTGTTTTTGCACCGCACAAACCAAACAAGCAATCTAATCATCCTAATGGTAAATCTTGGCACATTATTTTTACTAGCACAAATGCCCGTGCGTTGCAACGGGAGAATAATAATAATATCGCATACATCTAGCCTAATAAGCATGACTCAAAGACTCAACCTAGCGTGCCGTGCACGTCCATGTCCTCTATTTTAACACGGCATCCATCTATCACCCCTTTTCTTGATTTTCGGCCCGACAGACGGTGACCCCGGTGTCCACCTGATCATAATGCATCTAGACGTGGTCAACCCCAAGGCAATGAGATTGACCATCACATGACACACCTGTCATTGAATCGCACCAGCCCAATGGATTAAACGATGTCAGTGCAAGGGAATGTTTAAACTAATCTCTTGAGCTGGGGTTGAGGGTTGCCCTCTGTGTCCCTCGGGCACATGCTCCATACAATGTCT
This sequence comes from Triticum monococcum, assembly GCA_034509565.1. Taxonomy (NCBI): domain Eukaryota; kingdom Viridiplantae; phylum Streptophyta; class Magnoliopsida; order Poales; family Poaceae; genus Triticum; species Triticum monococcum. The sequence continues at coordinate 176,699,903 of CM067846.1, read as the reverse complement.
CATGCACAACCCTCGTGCTTCGTTCTGGAGCAAACATATGTGGCCCTGTACGAAAGTTGTCCAGATCGAGGAACTGGGTTATAGTCTAGGTCGTCAATGTATAAAATGATCGGTCGCTTCGTGGGTGGGTTCTTTAGGGCCAATTCATAACATTGGACATGATAATGTGCGGCTAACGACAATGTTGGACACTTAACCCCTACCACATTGAGCGCTAACTTGGTAGCATGCCAGCAAGTCGCTGCCAAGGCAACTCGCTTACGGCTCCAAGCAACTAATATCAATTGATGATTCTAGGGGATGCGCCCACTCCCATGACATGCATGTTCGCTACGTTGCATGCGCCAACTGCCACATCAAGATCTATCGTTTGCTAGTTGCGTGGAAACCACGCTTGCTTGCCTTGATTGGCTCTACCAAATCAGCCAAATCAGTAGTTGCCTACTTCTCTCTTCTAGCTGCACCACTGAAATATATATGAACTTAGACTGCACAAGGTTTAGTAAATTAATAGGCACACTATCAACTTGTGTGTGCTCTGGTCTCAATTTGGATATGTGGCGCCAACATTGTTGTTTGAATCCATTAGTAATGGTTGATTGGTGAAGCTATAGTTAGATCTCATAGTACTTTCAGCTTGTAATCTGAATTGAACCGACAATTACTTGAAGAAAATAACAAAAAGATGCAGTATTGCAAGTGCAAGTGTGAGTGTGAATCATTTGGGATTGGGACGAAAAGAATGTCATCTGTTGTGGTGTATAAATACGATATAGCTCATTTTATTCCATGAGAGTGTTTTTTTGCGGGAGTATTCCATGAGAGTCGGCTGGCATAGTTGGTTAATGTGGTGGGATTTGCACCTCATGTAGCCAGTTTGAATCCCACTAATGCACATATTTTTGCTGATTTTCCAAAAAAAGAATGGAACTCAAGTAGGCACAGGTCCATGAGAGAAGAGTATTCGCCAAGGCTTGTTTGCAGAAGGAATGACGTACACAAATTGTGACTCGGTGTACGAAACACCGCCGATTCTATTTGATCCTTGTGAGCGTCAAAACATTGTCGCTTCACTGAAGGTGGCGTTTAGACGGCCGACTTTTTCGGACCTTTCAATCAGAATTTCAAAATTTGTTCATATTTTTAGAAAATGTTCGTATCTTTTTTCAATAGAAGTACGTAATTCCAAATTTTATTCATGTTCTTAAAGAATTTACGTAATAAAAAGAGTTCACCGTATAGAAAAAATTTACGTAATAAAAAGAGTTCACCATATACATTTGAAAACTCTTCACTGTATATAAGAAAAGTTCATTGTATATAGAAAATTTGTTCGGTGTGCATTTAAAAAATTCACCATATATTAAAAAATTATTTAGTGTGTATTTGAAAAACATGCACTGTATAATAAAAAAACTTCAGTGTGTATTTTAAAATCACTTTTTTCAAACATTTCTGAATTTTTTGCTAGTTAAAAAATTACATTTGAAAAAAATATTCACTATATACTAAAAAAATGTTCAGTGTATATTTATGGCCGAGCATTAATTTTGTCACCAAACTCGATCTAGTTGAGTGCCTGCAAACTAAAGGCCCCGTGTTCCTCTCGGGCCTCCTATTTTTGGCTGGTTTTCCAAAGAAAAAAAGACATCAAAAATGTCCTATGTAGATTTATAGTGTAGCGCTACTTTTCAACACCAAACACTGTAAGGGTGAGTGGCTAGGACCTTAGCCCTAAACCTGGAGGTCCTGTGTTCGATCATCCTTTGGGTCCTTTTTTACATTTTTCTACTAAAATTAAAAACTAAGGAAGGGCGTGTGGATGGTTTTAAAAAAAACTCAGGAGCGACGTACGAAATTTGTGACTCGATGTACGAAACGGCGCTAGACCAAAAAAGTGGAGAAACAATCCTCCCTTTAATATTAGGTAAAGATTATACAATGGATTTATACAAGGGGATAATTATTTTTGTGAGAATCTTCATGAAAAATTCTACATTGTTTCCACGAGCATGAACACAAGTGTTCAAGGTCGACCCTCACTTCTCCAATGCATAACTTCCAATCGCTTCTTTTTTATGAAAACGTTTTTAAGTTCCCCTCTATATTTTTTGTTTTTAAACTTTATAAAAGCACTCAAAAGAAAGAAATGACTCTCTAAACTTCCGGGTTGTCTCCCTGGCAGCGCTATCTTTAAAGCCATTAAGCTAGGCATAAAGTGCTCAAGTAATGAATCCACCTGGATCCCAAGCTATATCAAAAGCTAATTTTAATTAACAATGATTTGGCATTTAGTAATGAGCAAAAAGCAACATATATCATGCAATGACAAAGTCTAACTCTCTTCTTATGCATCGGCATGTCATACAAGAACAATTCATGCATATCAAGTAAAGGCCAATGCATAGTATAAGCAATTTCTTGCAATTTTATCGTGTTGGAAACATAGAGAGGTGGAGCTGTAGTTCCTCTCTCATAATAATTGCAAGTAGGAGCAGAAAACACAAGCATATAAAATTCATCAAAATTATCATGTGCAACATTAAAAGGCAACCCATCAATATAATCCTTACAAGAACAAACTTCTCCGATATAGTGTAGTTTTGGAGAATTTAAAAAGATAATAGGACTATCATGTGTGGGTGCAATAACAACAATTTCATTCTTAACATAAGGAACTATAGCAAGTTCATCTCCATAAGCATAATTCATATTGGCATCTTGGCCACAAGCATAGCAATTATCGAGTTCATCAAAAAGGGATGTTTCAAATGAATCAACGGGATGATAGCAATTATCATAGCATTCATCCTTCGGTAAGAACGAAGGAACATTGAACCATGTATGAGTTGGAGGGTTACTCTCATGAGAAGGTGGGCATGGGTAGCTAATCTGTTCTTCCTCCTTTTGTTCTTCGCTCTCCTCATCATCGCTTTCATCCAATGAGCTCATAGTTTCATCAATTTCTTCTTCCATAGACTCCTGCAAAATGTTAGCCTCTTCTTGGAAACCGGAGGAGTCCTCGATATATGGTTTAACATAGGCATTAGAAGCATAATTATCATAACAATATTTAAGTATGGCAAAAATTTCAGATTTGTAAAGAGTAGCATCATACGTTTCAATCAAAGAAGCAATTTCATAAGCACCCTTAAAAGCAACAAATTCTTCAATTTGTTGAACATCATAGTAATTATAAACACCCTTAGCATACGAAGATACGATTCCATTATCACTAAACTCACATTGGTAGGGAAGGTGTTTCTTAGGGTCTTCAGAACAACAAGTAACATCATATATTTCACATAAATTCCAAGCATAGCATTGCAAACGGTGAATTTGATCCCGTAAAAGTTTCCCTTTTGAGATAAGCAGTGTCGCACATAACAAGCATGCTCATCTAAATATTTTCCCTGAACTAAGCCAGTTGGGGTTTCAACACGAGCACATAGGGATCAAAGATGATCCAAGTAGAAAGCTTCAGTAGTATGATAGATTTTGGGTGGTTCTTCAACCATTGGTTTAGTAGCTACAACTATTTTTTTGGTATTTTTGCGTTTCCTACCCATAACTGAAGATAGACGACAACTTAGAACAGAAAATAAAAACTACTTAGTGATAAAGCAAACAAGCACACGCGAGAATATTCACCCCACGCTATTGCTCCCCGGCAATGGCGCCAGAAAAAGGTCTTGATAACCTACAAGTATAGGGGATCAGTTGTAGCCTCTTTGAATAAGTAAGAGTGTCAAACCCAACGAGGAGCTAAAGGTAGAACAAATATTCCCTCAAGTTCTATCGACCACTGATACAACTCTACGCACGCTCTACTTTCTCTTTACCTAGAACAACTATGAAACTAGAAGTACTTATAGTCAAAAAAACTAGAAGTACTTTGTGGGTGTTGTTGGATAGGTTTGCAAAATAATAAATATCACATAAATAAAATCTAGAGGCTGTTTAGATAAATACACAACTAAGTTAGTTTTAGTAGAGAGCTTTTTGTCACGAGAAAGTTATTTGTCCTTAGGCAATCGATAACTAGACCGTAATCACTATTGCAATTTTATATGAGGGAGAGGCATAAGCTAACATACTTTATCTTCTTGGATCATATGCACTTATGATTGGAACTCTAGCAAACATCCGTAACTACAAAGATCATTAAGGTAAAACCCAACCATAGCATTAAAGTATCAAGTCCTCTTTCTTCCCATACGCCATGACCCACTTATCCGTGTTTGTGTTTCTATCACTCACGCAACATAGACAATAAGGAAACCATGAACATATTGCAAGCCATACAATGGGGATCCCTCACGCTTGCGCGACATGGAGAGCACCATAGGACAACACCAATAATAAAACATGCAACTCAAACCAATCACGATCATCAATCAACCCATAGGACAAAACGGATCTACTCAAACATCATAGGATAGCCATACATCATTGGAAAATAATATATAGCGTTGAGCACCATGTTTAAGTGGAGATTACAGCAGGGAGAAGAGGTGTTACATCGCTGCATAGAGGGGGAGAGAGTTGGTGATGACGGTGGTGAAGTTGTTGGTGTAGATCGCGGTCATGATGATGGCCCCGGCGGTGTTCCGGCGCCACCGGGAGAGAGGGGGTGAGCCCCCCTTCTCCTTCTTCTTCCTTGACCTTCCCCCTAGATGGGAGAAGGATTTCCCCTCTGGTCCTTGGCTTCCATGGTGGCGGAGGGGTGGGAGCCCCTCCCAGATTCGATCTCTCTCTCTCTCTCTCTCTCTCTCTCTCTTTCCTTTTGTTTCTGCGTTCTTAGATTCTAGCCTTTCACTGTTTCTTAAATTCTCGGAGATCCGTAACTCCGATTGGGCTGAAATTTTAACACGGTTTTTATCCGGATATTAGATTTCTTGCACCACAAGAAGGGCACCAACCTCCTTAAGGAGTGGCCAAAAGGACCAGGGGCGCGGCCTCCATCCTTGTTGGCCCCTCGGGCATCGTCTTGCGTTGATTCTTTTTCCCAAAAATCATATATATTCCAAAAATAACCTCTGTAAGTTTTATCCCGTTTGGACTCCGTATGATATGGATTTTCTACGAAATAAAAAACATGCAACAAACATGAACTGGCACTGGGCACTGGATCAATATGTTAGTCTCAAAAAATAGTATAAAAAGTTGCCAAAAGTATATGAAAGTTGTAGAATATTGGCATGGAACAATAAAAAATTATAGATACGACGGAGACTTATCAGCGAGCTGGTCCACGAGTCCCTGGAACTACGCCGCCGTGTATTTCCTGATGGACAATGGAAGACCCAGATACTTGCACGAGAAGGTAGTGCTCGAACAGCCGAGAGTGGCGCGCACTAGGGCCATCTCATCCTGGGAGCAGCGTATCGGCAATGCGGCACTCTTCGACATGTTGACTTGTAGTCCAGAAGCCTGACCAAAGATGCGTAGAATGGAATTGCATGTGACCAATCTGTCCTTTTCGGCTTGAGGAAGATTGTGACATCGTCCATAAACATCGATACCCGCTACATGACGCCCGAGCATGTGAGGGGTGCGAGGATGCCGGCGGCCATTGCCTTATGGAATAATCTGTGGAGCGGCACCATGCACAAGATGAATAGCATAGGGGAGATTGATCCCCGTGTCTTAGGCCGCAACAATTGAAGATTGTCTCCCCAGGCACCCCATTGACCGCGATCCTGGTTGTTGATGTTGATAGGATGCCACAGATCCAAGCTCTCCATCATGCCCCAAAGCGCATTTGTTCTAAGACATCTAGAAGGAATGACCACTGGATGGTGTCGAACGCTTTGGAGATGTCTAGTTTCACTAGAACTATGGGGTCCCGAAATGCATGCAGACGGCAGGTCGTGCACTGCACAAGCATGAAGTTATCATGAAGAGATCGCCCGCTCAGAAACGCTCTTTGGTGGTCCTGTTGGGGAACGCAACATGCAATTTCAAAAAAATTCCTACGATCATGCAAGATCTATTTAGGTGATGCATAGCAACGGGAGGGGGAGAGCGTGTCCACGTACCCTCATAGACCCAAAGCGGATAACGTGGTTGATATAGTCGAACGTCTTCTCGATTCAACCGATCAAGTACCGAACGTACGGCACCTTCGAGTTTAGCACACATTCAGCTCGATGACGTCCCTCAAACTCTTGATCTAGCAAAGTGTCGAGGCAGAGTTTCGTTAGCATGACAGCGTGGTGACGGTGATGGTGATGTGATCCGTGCAGGGCTTCGCCTAAGCACTACCACAATATGACCGGAGGAGTAAATGGTGGAGGGGGGCACCGCACACGGCTAAGAAACAATTGATGTACTTAGAGGTGCCCCCTGCCCCCGTATAGAAAGGAGGGAGAGGGGAGGAGGCTGGCCTAGGGCGCGCCAAGTGGGAGGAGTCCGACATGGAACCCTAGTCCAATTCGCCCCCCCCTTCCCTTTTACTGGAAGGGGAAAGGGGGAAGCAGTAGGAGGAGGAGAAGGAAAGGGGGGCCGTGCCCCCACCCCTTGTCCAATTCGGACTCCCCATGGGGGGGGGGGCGCCACCCCTTGTGGGCTGCCTTCCCATCCCTCTATGGCCCATATGGCCCATATCTTTCCCCCGGGGGTTCCGGTAACCCCTCGGTACTCCGATAAAATACCGAAACGCTCCGGAACAATTCCGGTGTCCGAATACTATCGTCCAATATATCAATCTTTACCTGTCGACCATTTCGAGACTCCCCGTCATGTCCGAGATCTCATCCAGGACTCCGAACAATCTTCGGTCACCAAAAAACGTAACTCATAATACAAATCGTCATCGAACATTAAGCATGCGGACCCTACAGGTTCGAGAACTATGTAGACATGACCGAGACACATCTCCGATCAATAACCAACAATGGAACCTGGATGCTCATATTGGTTCCTACATATTCTAAAAAGATCTTTATCGGTCAAACCGCAATGACAACATATGTCATTCCCTTTGTCATTGGTATGTTACTTGCCCGAGATCCGATCGTTGATATCTTCACACCTAGTTTAGTACCGTTACCGGCAAGTCTCTTTACTCATTTTGTAATGCATCATCCTGCAACTAACTCATTAGTCACATTGCTTGCAAGGCTTATCATGATGTGCATTATCGAGAGGGCCCAGAGATACCTCTCTGATACTCGGAGTGACAAATCCTAATCTCGATCTATGCCAACCCAACAAACACCTTCGGAGACACCTGTGGAGTATCTTTATAACCACCCAGTTACATTGTGACGTTTGATAGCACATAAGGTATTTCTCCGGTATTCGAAAGTTACATAATCTCATAGTCAAAGGAATATGTATAAGTCACCAAGAAAGAAATAGCAATAAAACTTAGCGATCATTATGCTAAGCTAACGGGTGGGTCCTGTACATCACATCATTCTCCTAATGATGTGATCTTGTTCATCAAATGAAAACACATGTCTATGGTCAGGAAACTTAACCATCTTTGATTAACGAGCTAGTCAAGTAGAGGCATACTAGGGACACTCTGTTTTGTCTATGTATTCACACATGTATCAAGTTTCCGGTTAATACAATTCTAGCATGAATAATAAACATTTATCATGATATAAGAAAATATAAATAACAACTTTATTATTGCATGTAGGGCATATATCCTTCAGTCTCCCACTTGCACTAGAGTCATTAATCTAGATTACATTGTAATGATTCTAACACCCATGGAGTCTTGGTGCTGATCATGTTTTGCTCGTCGAAGAGGCTTAGTCAATGGGTCTGCAACATTTAGATCCTTATGTATTTTTCAAATATCTATGCCTCCCTCATTGACTTGATCGCGGATGGAGTTGAAGCATCTCTTCATGTGTTTGGTTCTCTTGGAAATCTGGATTCCTTCGCTAAGACAATTGCTCCAGTATTGTCACAAAAGATTTTCATTGGACCTGATGCAATAGGTATTACACCTAGATCGATGTGAACTTCTTCATCCAGACTCCTTCATTTGCTGCTTCCGAAGCAGCTATGTACTCCACTTCACACGTAGATCCCGCCATGACGCTTTGCTTGGAACTGCACCAACTGACAGGTCCACCATTCAATATAAATACGTATCCGGTTTGTGACTTAGAGTCATCCGGATCAGTGTCAAAGCTAGCATCAACATAACCATTTAGGACAAGCTCTTTGTCACCCCCATAAACGAGAAACATATCCTTAGTCCTCTTTAGGTACTTCAGCATGTTCTTTACCACTGTCCAATGATCCACTCCTGGATTACTTTGGTACCTCCCTGCTAAACTTATAGCAAGGAACACATCAGGTCTGGTACACAGCATTGCATACATGATAGAACCTCTGGCTGAGGCATAGGGAATGACTTTCATTTTCTCTTTATCTTCTGAAGTGGTCGGGTATTGAGTCTGACTCAACTTCACACCTTGTAACACAGGCAAGAACCCTTTCTTTGACTGAGCCATTTTGAACTTCTTCAAAACTTTATCAAGGTATGTGCTTTGTGAAATTCCAATTAAGCGACTTGATCTATCTCTATAGATCTTGATGCCCAATATATAAGCAGCTTCACCGAGGTCTTTCATTGAAAAAATCTTATTCAAGTATCATTTTATGCTATCTAGAAATTCTATATCATTTCCAATCAACAATATGCCATCCACATATAATATTAGAAATGCTACAGATCTCCCACTCACTTTCTTGTAAATACAGGCTTCTCCAAAAGTCTATATAAAACCATATGCTTTGATCACACTATCAAAGCGTATATTCCAACTCCGAGATGCTTGGACCAGTCCGTAAATGGATCGCTAGAGCTTGCACACTTTGTTAGAACCTTTAGGATCGACAAAACCTTCTGGTTGCATCATATACAACTCTTCTTTAAGAAATCCATTAAGGAATGCAGTTTTGACATCCATTTGCCAAATTTCATAATCATAAAATGTGGCAATTGCTAACATGATTCGGACAGACTTAAGCATCGCTACGGGTGAGAAGGTCTCATCCTAGTCAACTCCTAAAACTTGTCGAAAACCTTTCGCAACAAGTCAAGCTTTGTAGATAGTAACATTACCGTCAACGTCGGTCTTCTTCTTGAAGATCCATTTATTCTCTATGGCTTGCCGATCATCGAGAAAGTCAACCAAAGTTGATACTTTGTTCTCATGCATGGATCCCATCTCAGATTTCATGGCCTCAGGCCATTTCTCAGAATCTGGGCTCATCGTCACTTCCTCATAGTTCGTAGGATTTCCATGGTATAGTAACATGACTTCTAGAACAGGATTACCATACCACTCTGGTGCGGAACGTACTCTGGTTGACCTATGAGGTTCGGTAGTAACTTGATCTGAAGTTTCATGATCATCATCATTAGCTTCCTCACTAATTGGTGTAGGCATCACGGGAACAGTTTCCTATGATGAACTACTTTCCAATTCACGAGAAGGTACAATTACCTCATCAAGTTCTACTTTCCTCCCACTCACTTCTTTCGAGAGAAACTCCTTCTCTAGAAAGGATCCATTCCTAGAAACAAATATCTTGCCTTCGGTTCTGTGATAGAAGGTGTATGAACGGTTCTTGCTAGAAGCCCGTAGCAGCCACGTAAAAATTGCAACAACAAAGTAGAGGACGTCTAACTTGTTTTTGCAGGGCATGTTGTGATGTGATATGGTCAACACATGATGAGATATAAATTGTTGTATGAGATGATTATGTTTTGTAAAAGTTATCGGCAACTGGCTGGAGCCTTATGGTTGTTGCTTTATTGTATGAAATGCAATCGCCATGTAATTGCTTTACTTTATCACTAAGCGGTAGCGATAGTCGTAGAAGCAACAGTTGGCAAGACGATAACAATGCTATGATAGAGAACAAGGTGCCAAGCCGGTGACAATTTAGATCATGACGGTGCTTTGGAGATGGAGATGAAAGGCACAAGATGATGATGGCCATATCATGTCACATATTTTGATTGCATGTGATGTTTATCCTTTATGCATCTTATTTTTCTTAGTACGGCGGTAGCAGTATAAGATGATCCCTCACTAAATTTCAAGGTATAAGTGTTCTCCCTGAGTATGCACCGTTGCTACAGTTCATCGTGCCGAGACACCATGTGATGATCGGGCGTGATAAGCTCTACGTTCGCATACAACGGGTGCAAGCCAGTTTTGCATGTGCAGAATACTCGGGTTAAACATGACGAGCCTAGCATATGCAGATTCGGCCTCAAAACACTGAGACCGAAAGGTCAAACGTGAATCATATAGTAGATATGATCAACATAGTGATGTTCACCATTGAAAACTACTCCATCTCATGTGATGATCGGACATGGTTTAGTTGATATGGATCATGTGATCATTTAGATGACTAGAGGGATGTCTATCTAAGTGGGAGTTCTTAAGTAATATGCTTAATTGAACTTTAATTTATCATGAACTTAGTACCTGATAGTTTTTGCATGTCTATGTTGTTGTAGATCAATGGCCCGTGCTACCGTTCCCTTGAATTTTAATGTGTTCCTAGAGAAAGCTAAGTTGAAAGATGATGGTAGCAATTACATGAACTGGGTCCGTAACTTGAGGATTATCCGCGTTGCTGCACAGAAGACTTACGTCCTGGAAGCACCGCTAGGTGTACCACCTGCGCTAGCAACTGCAGACATTGTGAATGCCTGGTAGTCATGTGGTGATGACTACTCGATAGTTCAGTGTGCCATGCTTTACGGCTTAGAATCGGGACTTCAAAGACGTTTTGAACATCATGGAGCATATGAGATGTTCCAAGGGTTGAAGTTAATATTTCAAGCAAATGCCCGAGTTGAGAGATAAGAAGTCTCCAACAGTTCAATAGCTGCAAAATGGAGGAGAATAGTTCTGTCAGCGAACACATACTCGGAATGTCTGGGTACCACAACCACTTGACTCCGTTAGGAGTTAATCTTCTTGATGATAGTGTCATTGACAGAGTTCCTCAATCACTGCCACCAAGCTATAAAGATTTCATGATGAACTATAATATGCAAGGGGTGGAAAAGATTATTCCCGAGCTCTTCGCAATGCTAAAGGCTGCGGAGGTAGCAATCAAGAAGGAGCATCAAGTGTTGATGGTTAGCAAGACCACTAGTTTCAAGAAAAGGGGCAAAGGGAAGAAGGGGAACTTCAAGAAGAACAGCAAGGAAGTTGCTGCTCAAGGGAAGAAGCCCAAGTCTAGACCTAAGCCTGAGATTGAGTGCTTTTACTGCTAAGGGATTGGTCACTGGAAGCAGAACTGCCCCAAGTATTTGGCGGATAAGAAGGATGGCAAATTGAAAGGTATATTTGATATACATGTTATTGATGTGTACCTTACTAATGCTTGTAGTAGCGCCTGGGTATTTGATACTGGTTCTGTTGCTCATATTTGCAACTCGAAACAGGGGCTGCGGATTAAATGAAGATTTGCTAAGGACAAGGTGACGATGCGCGTGGGAAATGGTTCCAAGGTTGATGTGGTTGTCGTCGGCACGCTACCTCTACATCTACCATCAGGATTAGTTTTAGACCTGAATAATTGTTATTTGGTGCCAGCGTTGAGCATGAACATTATATCTGGATCTTGTTTGATGCGAGACGGCTATTCATTTAAATTAGAGAATAATGGTGATATGTCTCCAACGTATCTATAATTTTTTATTGTTCCATGCTATTATATTACCTGTTTTGGATGTCTAACGGGCTTTATTATACCTTTTTATATTATTTTTGGGACTAACCTATTAACCGAAAGCCAGTGCAAATTGCTGTTTTTTTGCCTATTTTAGTGTTTCGCAGAAAAGGAATATCAAACGGAATCCAAACGGAATGAAACTTTCGCGAGGATCGTTTTTGGAACAAACGCAATCCAGGAGACTTGCAGTGGATGTCAAGAAAGCAGCGAGGAAGCCATGAGGCAGGAGGGCGTGCACCCCACCCTCGTGGGCCCCTTGCAGCTCCACTTACCTACTTCTTTCGCCTATATATACTCTTATACCTTGAAACCTTCGGGGAGAGCTACGAAACACCTTTTCCACTACCGCAACCTTCTGTACCTGTGAGATCCCATCTTGGGGCCTTTTCCGGCGATCTGCCGGAGGTGGATTCGATCACGGAGGGCTTCTACATCAACACCATAGCCTCTCCAATGATGTGTGAGTAGTTTACCATAGACCTTCGGGTCCATAGTTATTAGCTAGATGGCTTCTTCTCTCTCTTTGGATCTCAATACAAAGTTCTCCTCGATCTTCTTGGAGATCTATTCGATGTAACTCTTTTTGCGGTGTGTTTGTCGAGATCCGATGAATTATGGATTTATGATCAAGATTATCTATGAACAATATTTGATTCTTCTCCGAATTCCTATATGCATGATTTGATATCTTGCAAGTCTCTTCGAATTATCAGTTTGGTTTGGCCTACTAGATTGATCTTTCTTGTAATGGGAGAAGTGCTTAGCTTTGGGTTCAATCTTGTAGTGTCCTTTCCCAGTGACAGCAGGGGCAGCAAGGCACGTATTGTATTATTGCCATCAGGGATAAAAAGATGGGGTTTATATCATATTGCTTGAGTTTATCCCTCTAGATCATGTCATCTTGCCTAATGCGTTACTCTGTTCTTATGAACTTAATACTCTAGATGCATGCTGGATAGCGGTCAATGTGTGGAGTAGTAGTAGTAGATGCAAAATCGTTTCGGTCTAGTTGTCACAGACGTGATGCCTATGTTTATGATCATGCCTAGATATTCTCATAATTATGCGCTTTTCTATCAATTGCTTGACAGTAATTTGTTCACCGACCGTAATATCTGCTATCTTGAGAGAAGCCACTAGTGAAACCTATGGCCCCCGGGACAACTTTACATCATATAAGTTTTCAATCTACAATTCTAGTTTACTATTTATTTTTCAATCTTTATTTTCCACTCTATACCACAAAAATAGCAAAAATATTTATCTTATTATCTTTATCAGATCTTACTTTTGCAAAGTGGACGTGAAGGGATTGACAACCCCTTTATCGCGTTGGTTGCAAGGTTCTTATTTGTTTGTGCATGTACTAGGCGATTTGCGTGTAGTCTCCTACTGGATTGATACCTTGGTTCTCAAAAACTGAGGGAAATACTTACGCTACTTTGCTACATCACTATCGGATGTGGGGCTCCGGCTAACCCTTAAGGTTCGAACACTGGGGTGCGCGCGAAGTCTTTCCCTCCTACCGATCTACGCTCTAGCTTGCTAAGATCTTGCGGACGAACTCGATGAACTCGCAACACAGAAAGACACGGGGTTTATACTGGTTCGGGCCACCGTTGTGGTGTAATACCCTACTCCAGTGTGGTGCTGGTGGATTGCCTCTTGGGCTGATGATGAACAATACAAGGGGAAGAACAGCCTCCTGAGGTTGAGCTATTCTTGTGCTTTTGGACTTGTGTGTATCTCGGGGTCTGATGAGCCCTCTGGGTCTGATGATCTCTCTGGGTCTGATGATCTCTCTGGGTCTGATGAGCTCTCTCTCTACTGTGGTGGCTAGTCCTATTTATAGAGGCCCTGGTCCTCTTCCCAAATATCGAGCGGGAAGGGAGCCAAGAATAGCGGGCTAATTTGAAGGGGGACAGCTAGAACAAGCTATCCTAACAAAAGCGGTCTTCGCCTGTGAAAGGCTCTGATGGTGACGCCGTCTTGGGCTCCACGATGACCTCCGTCTTCCAGTCCATGGTCTTGGTCTTGTTGCACCGAAATGCCAACCTTTGCCTGATGCCTCGGTACTCCACGGTTACACTTGCCTCCTTTGCACCAAAGAGGAAACAAGGACGCCACACGCGCTGGCGTCCGCCTGGCGCCCGCCTGGTGTCGATCGTCATGACTCACGTCATGAGAGCCTCGTGAGGTTCGCCATGCCTTGATATCTCCGCCCCTCGCGAGCCTGTCTGACTAGGCCGCTCAGGAGGAGGTCTTGCGTCGTCCACCTCGCGAGGCTTGGACCCTCGCGAGGGTCTTGGATGCTTTGTTGGTGAAGATGGGTCGTGCGACCTGCTGGCTCCACCACGCCGCAGGCCGCAGCCAGGCAAGTTTGGGGACCCCCGTTCCCAGAATGCCGACAGTAGCCCCCGGGCCCAAGGTGCGCGCGGGCTTGGCTTCGCGGCGAAGCCAAGGGTCAAGTTCAGAGCACCACGAGCCCCAAAAGCCTGTGGCCACGGTCCATGCGTGGCGGTTGATTGTACGTGGGCGTCTACACTTCCCCACGCTGCCTCGGTGACTGCACGACTTGACAAATCCCTGCGGCATGCAAGGGAAACCATCATTACCTGCGATCGTGGGAGACGCCGGTTGGCCTTCTCTTGCTATAAATGGGGAAGGGGGCGGAGCCCCCGTTGCCCATCTCTTCCTTGCTTGCTCGCTTCTTCTTTGCTTCATTACTTGCAGTGCCTCCGATGGCACCACGAAGGAAGTTCTCTGCCGAGAAGGGGAAGGCCCCTCACGAGGTCCCCGGTTCCCCGGCGCCCAAGCACGGTCGCGGCCGTCCGCGCAAGCATGCTGCGACCCCCGCCGTGGCCCACTGTCGAGGCGGCGCCGCGGCACGCGGAGGGGACCGTCCCAACCATGGCGGTCCAGCTGACGAGGGGAGGCGCGCGATGGTGGCGCGGCCTCCCCGCCCGCGCTTCCATTCAGCGGAGGTGTCGCCGCAGTTCGTTGTCTGGTCGGAGAACCCAGCCGGCAACTGCCTCCAACTTCCGCGCTTCCTTGTCGATGAACTGTCGGCCCCTGGTCCAGGCGGGCTCTGGTTGCAGGCGGATGGTTGCTGCAGCAAGGCCTCCTGGGTCGCGGTCGAGACTTCCGCCATGGGAAACATAGCCCTGGCCCGCGACTGGCAGACGATCGCCCACGCGCGCGGCCTGGGCAGGCGGTCTACGCTCCACTTCAAGTATGACGGTGGGTCGACCCTCTATGTGAGGGTGTTTGGGGAAGATGGCCGCCGCGTCGGGTGCTGCCCCGAGACGAACGACGGTGAGGAGGTGCTTGGCCTTGGTGACGGTCGCGACAAGGATGAGGGCGAGCCTGCCCTCGGCGGCGACCGCGTCTCTTCCAGCTACGGTGGCTCTTCCTCTAGTGACAGCTCCAGCAGCGGTGGCTACGACTAGCCGCTATGCCGCCGCGCCCGCTTCGAAGGAGGCAGCGGGTCATCTCATCGCCGCACCTCCGTGAAGCGTGAAGAGGGGTCTGGCTAGGCTCGGGGCGTCGCTAAGGGCCTGCCTCCACGGATTGCTGAAACGCCGCTTTGTTTAGCTTTTTCCTTTTTTCCTGAATCAGAAAATGAAACCAGTATGGGCCCAGAGGGGCGTGTATCGAACTGTGGTTCTTGGTTAATGCAATGTGCGTGTTATTCCCATGTCGTGTTGTTATTTTGCGCAAAGATAACCTAACCTGGCATGTTTGGGACGCCCTTTCCTTCACGAGATGACTGCGTTTGCTCAGAAACTGCAAAAAAATTGTTAGGGGTGCGCTAGAGGATTTGTCATTCACTCAAACCTTGACTTGTCGCTTTGCATCACGGTACCCGAGAGGAACGGATTAGGAGAGATGCGCCAGCTTCCAGGCTCGAATGAGGGTGACTCGCAAGAAGGCAGAGAGAAGAAAAATGCTCGCGAGGGCACCTGCCTAGCCCCCTCGCGAGGTATGCGAGAGAAAGATCATGAGCAAACCAGAGCCGAAAAACGCGGTAAAAGGCGAAGGAACCAAATCAGCAAGGAACGCCAAAGGCAAACTTTGGTTAAGGAGAAACGAGCCAACTGCAGAAAGCAAATGAAAAGCCGCGTCCGGCACCTAATGTAGTCATCAAGTCTTCTCACCAGCGCGGAGCTAAGTGATGTCCACTAGGCGTGGGAGGGAGCCCCAGGGCCTGAGGTCGGCGCTCCTGAGACTCCGGGGCGTGTACATCCCCAACTCATTATTACGTGAGAGTGTCACGGGCGGCGATTCTTCGCAGGCACCGGGCCTTCTTCATTGGCTCTAGGCCTTTCTTCACAGGCTCTGGGCCTTTCTTCACGGGCTCTGGGGCCTTGCTTCACAGGCTCTAGGCCTTGCTTCATGGGTAGAACTTCCGGAGGTGCTGGATGTTTCAGGTGTTTTGGATAGGTGTCCCCTCTTGCGTCTCCAGGCGGACGGCGCCAGGCCGGGAGACGTGGATGACCCTGAATGGGCCCTCCCACATGGGTGAGAGCTTGTGCAACCCTTCCCTGGAGAGGACCCGCCTCAGGACCAGGTCACCCGTCTCGAGCGTCCTGGAGCGAATGTTGCGGCAGTGGTAACGCCGCAGTGCTTGCTGGTACCTTACCGCCCTTAATGCAGCTTCGCGACAATGTTCCTCCCCCATCACGAGATCCATCCCCCGCATGGCGTCCTGCTGCGTTTCGTCGAACGCCAGGACCCGCGCGGAGCGATGCTTGACCTCATGAGGGAGGAATGCTTCAGCTTCATAGACGAGTAAGAACGGAGTCTCGCCCGTTGGCTTGGTAGTGGTGGTGTGGATGGACCATAGCACGGACTGGAGCTCGTCGTGCCAGCCCCTGCCGCAGGCCTCCAGCTTCTTCTTGAAGGTCCTGGTCTTGAGGCCCCTCAGGACCTCAGCGTTGGCGCGCTCAGCCTGACCATTGCTCATGGGGTGGGCCACTGAAGCGTAGAAGATCTGCATTCCAAGGTTAGCACTGTAGGTTTTAAAGAGGTTACTAGTAAATTGCGAGCCGTTATCTCTGATGATGCGGTTGGGGACCCTGAAGCGGCTCAAGAGGCCCTTGATGAACTTGACAGCAGAGCCGGCTGGGATGGTCCGGACGGCTTCCACTTCCGCCCACTTGGTGAACTTGTCGAAGGCGACTCAAAGATAACGGTAGCCCCCTGGCGCTCGTGGGAACGGGCCTAGGATGTCTAGCCCCCAGACCGCGAACGGCCACGTGAGCGGGATGGTTTGGAGGCCCTGAGCAGGCTGATGGATTTGCTTGGCGTGGAATTGGCAAGCTTCGTAGGACTTCACCACCTCAGCTGCATCGTTGAGTGATGTGGGCCAATAGAATCCGCTGCGGAAGGCCTTGCCGACGAGGGTCCATGATGATGAGTGATGTCCACAGTCCCCGCCGTGTATGTCAATCAGCAGCTCCCTCCCTTGATCGCTGGAGATGCAGTGCAGCGTGACATCGTTCGGCCGTTTCCTGTACAACTCGCCGTCTTGAATGCAGTATGCCGTGGCTTGTCGGGCCACGCGCTCCATGTCTTCTTCCTTCTCCAGCAGTGTCCCATGCATCAGGTACTCCTTGAACCCCTTGGTCCAGCACTCCTCCTGGGGCTCGAGCGCCAAGAGTAGCTGAGCTCCTGAGGTTGGGCCGCAAGCTGGGGCTCCCGTGGACCGCGGGTTGTGGGAGCTCCTCCCAAGACTGAGTCATGCTTGAAAGAGGTGGTGTAGTTGACGGCTTGAAGAGCCACTCTTCGAAGACACCGGGCTCTTGCGGTTGCCGCTTGGATGCTCTCTTGGCGATGTCGATGGCTTCCTTGTTGGTGCCCCGGGGCATGTGCTGCAGCTCCAAGCCTGCGAACTGCTTTTCCATTTTGTGCACCTCCGCAAGGTAGACCTCCATGTGCTCATCCTTTGGCTCGTACACTTTGTTGGAGAAGTTGACGAGGAGCTGCGAGTCGCCCTTGACGGTAAGGCGCCTCACCCCCATAGCCGCCACAGCCTTTAGGCCGGCTATGAGGCCTTCGTATTCTGTGATATTGTTGGAGACCTTCTCGCCGTGCTGGAAGCAGAGTTGCACGGCGTAGTAAAGCTTGTCCTGAGTGGGCGAGATGAGCACTGCTCCAGCCCCCGTGCCCTGGTGCGCAAAGGCGCCATCAAAATACATGACCCAGCTGTTTGGCGCCTCACTTCCTGGGGAGGTGGACCGATCTTCTCCTTCCTCAAGAGCCGAGGCATCTGTCCATTCTGCCACAAAATCAGCGAGCGAGGCTCCCTTGATGACCCTGGTGGCGCTGAACTCCAGCTGGAATGCTTGCAGCTCGATGTTCCATTCAGCGACCCTTCCGGCTGAGTTTGTGCTCCTGAGTACCCTCTCCAATGGGTAAGACGAGACGACCTTGATGGGGTGCCCCTGGAAGTAGTGTTGTAGCTTGCGCGAGGCCACCAAAAGCGCAAGCAGGAGCTTTTGCGGCATGGGGTAGCGTGCCCTTGCGTCCCGCAATACGGTGCTGACGAAGTACACCGGGAGCTTGGCGAGGGCTGGCACACTGATGAGGCTCGGGTCTTGTGGAGATTGTGGCGTATCCTAAGGTGGAGGGTTTCTTGAGACTTGGCCATCCTCAGGAGTTTCCACGACGTTGCCCTGCCGAGCTTGATCTTCCGCCGCTGATGGCCCCGGCGTGCCTTCCTGACCCTGCGCTGCATCAGCTCTGGCTTGGTGCGGCACACCCTTCTCTTTGCGCTCCTCCCAAACCGCCACCAGCGCCGCGTTGGCGGAATACGGGGTGGCGGCGAGGTAGAGTACCAGAGGCTCGAGAGGCCGTGGCGCCACCATCACCGGGGGGCTGGTGAGGTATTTCTTGAGGTCTTGGAAGGCCCTGTCGGCCTCCGGGGTCCACTCAAAGGGGCCTTTCTTCTTCATGAGCTTAAAGAAGGCTAATGCGCGCTCGCCTAGCTTAGAGATGAAACGCCCTAACGCGGTCACCTGTCCTGCCAGCTTTTTCATCTCCTTGAGGGTCTGTGGCGGGCTCATGTCTTCGATGGCCTTGATCTTTTCTGGGTTCGCCTCGATCCCTCTGTGGGATGCGAGAAACATTAGCAGCTTGCCAGAGGGGACACCAGTACTACAAAAAAATACACTTCCGTGATGATACGTGTTTGTCACAGTAGGTCACGTTTTTTTCATGCATGTACATCCATGACGATTTTATGACAGAATCAAGATAGTCATACCTGTGCTGTCGTAGAAGTGTTCCATGACATTACCAAAATTATCATCATGGAAGTGTCCACTTCCATGACGATAAATCACGCATCACAGAAGTGCTTTCGTCAAGGGTGACCGACACATGGCATCCACCGTAACAGAACGCCGTTAAGCTATCGGGTCGGGTTTTCGATTCGATAACCCATTAACAGCCCCGACCAATGGGGATTTTCCATGTGTAAAGTCATCATTGGCTGGAGGAAACATGTGTCGGCTCAGCGTTGGGACAGGTGTCATCCGCTCATTGGACCGAAGGCGCCTATGATACGGCGACACATGGCACGGCCCAACAGAGGCCCATTCCTCTGAAAAGGCCGGCCCGTTTGACATGGTCAAAAGGTGGCGGGCCGGCACATGGAAAGCCTGTTAATGGCATGTTCGCATGTAGCCCATTTACAGCCCGCTAACCCAGGGCCCGTTACGCCCTATCCGAATTAGGCCCAGTGGCGTCATTTGGGTCGTGCAATATGATTCAGCCTGTTTTAACTTCCGGCCCATGTGTGGCCCATGACTTCTTTCGGACCATATGAGGACCTTTGTAACTCTTGGCCCATTAATGGCCCATGGTGAAACTGGCCCGTAATGAACAGTGTATCACTTTATACCCATTAATGACCCGTTATTCCATTGGGCCGTTTCCAGCCCAAGTTATCTTTCGGCCTTCTCAGGGCCCATTGATTCTTGGGCTCATTTGCAGCATTCGGTTACATATGACCCGTTACTGTCATTTTCTGCTTGTGGGCCAAATTCAGCCCATCGTTACAGTCGGCCCGTTGCGGACCGTTAATACGTTGGGCCGTTTTCATGTCAAAAAACCCCGTTGGGCCGTTTTAATAGAGTTATCAAATACGGCCTATTAACGGCCCGTTATGGTCCACGAATAGTACAACCCATGATTGGCGAAATGATGATACGCCCCGTAGAAGGCCCATGGATCCTATGGCCCATATGAGGCCCATGGATAGTACAGCCCGTAGAAGGCCCATGGATCGTACGGCCCGTAGAAGGCCCATGGACCCTCACTACAAAAAAAGACACATCTGTGACGTTTTATGCCGAACGATTTTTTTTCTGTCATACATATGACACTTCTATGACGATAATT
Organism: Triticum monococcum; assembly: GCA_034509565.1. Taxonomy (NCBI): domain Eukaryota; kingdom Viridiplantae; phylum Streptophyta; class Magnoliopsida; order Poales; family Poaceae; genus Triticum; species Triticum monococcum. Next base: position 176,679,758 of record CM067846.1, on the reverse strand, counting down.
GTGACAAAACCCGGTATCATCATAGATGTGGTGGGATCCTACTTCTATGACAAAAAATCATGACAGAAAATGGGATTTTCGTCCTGGGCGAGCCGGAGATGCAGCTGCATGACATTCTTTGGGCTGTCCATGATGGAAAAAACCGTGGTAGAAGCGAGGGGGAGGAAAATTTCGGGGAGTTCCCGGTTACGCTGGGAGGTCAGGGGCCGAGCGATGCGCGTTTCTCTCGTACACATATGCGTGTGTGTGCGAGGCGTTGGCTCTAATTGAACCCGAGCGAGGCGTTGGGCTCTAACTGAACCCGAGCGATTGCACTACAGGCTACGTGATACTGAACCTGAGCGATGGATCGATGGCTGTTAACTGAACCTGATCGAGCGATTCCTTGGCTACTGCTGCTAACTGAAGCCAATCGATGGGATGAACAGTGAGCGTTGCGGGGGGTTTGGATGAACAATGAGCGGTGGCGTTGCCTCTGGATGAACAGGACCCCATGGTGTGGTGGAGGGTTGGATGAACAGTGGACGGTGGAGGGGTGCCCGTGGAGGGGTGGATGAACAGGACCCCGTGGTGTGGAGGGCAGGATGAACAGTAGACGGTGGAGGGGTGCCCGTGGAGGGGTGGTTGAACAGGACCCCGTGGTGTGGAGGGTTGGATGAACAGTAGACGGTGGAGGGGTGGTTGAACAGTAGCCGGTGGATTAGCGCGCGGTGGAGGCTGGATGAATAGGAGCCCGTGGAGGCTGGAGGAGGTCGACAGTGGATGAACAGTAGCTCGTGGAGGCTGGAGGGGGTCGACGGTGGAGATGAACAGTATCTCGTGGAGTCCCGTTTTGCGATACGCCACACCCCTCCCGATGAACAGGACCCCCGTTTCGACCGTAGCGCTCCAACACAAGTTCGTTTCCTCCATTTTGCGGTACGCCACACGCCTCCCGATCAACAGGACCCCCGTTTCGACCGTAGGAGGTCCATTTCCTCCGTTTTACGGTACGCCACACCCCTCCCGATCAACAGGACCCCCGTTTCAAACGTAGGATGTCCGTTTCCTCCGTTGTGCGGTACGCCAGGCCTTGTTTCCATCGCCTCTTCCGTCCAAGCCCTCCCGATGAACACGACCACGCATTCCGTTGCCTCCCCATGAACACGACGACGACAATGTTTCTCCGTTCCGACCCAGCCATGTACACGAGCCCTCGCCGTACGTATGCGCGAGTAGGCGTTCGAGACCCCGCCCGTATGTACGCATACGTGGCCGTATTTTCTTTCTTGCACCCTGGCCGCCTCTACTACGACACGTGTGCGCCTCTACATCCACCAGTATATATGTACGTACACGTTCGCGACCAGAATGGCAACGCTACGTACGCTTCGACCAGGTGGGTCCCGACTGTCAGGCACTTCCTTGCCTGCGAAGATGTAGCTAGTGGGTGCCAGCGGTCAGGGGGCGAAATACGGTGGCCCGTCCGGTGGGTCCCTGCTGTCAGGTGGAGGAATAATTATTTTGCACGTAATAAGGAGGCACTTCCTTGCTGCGGCCGTGGACCCAGCTGTCAGCCTCTCGACGTACAGTCCACGTCATGGAAGTCGTTCCTTGACCACGTTGACCACGCCACGCCGAGAGCACCAGGGCGGTGGACGACAGTGAGGCCTAGGAAGGGGACGACGGGGAGCCGGGGAACCCGCGGCAGTGGAAGCCCGCGCGCGCGCGGAGAGGAGTACGAGGGTTCACTAGTTCGGCTGCGGTGTGAGGCTGCCGTCGCCGCAGGGCCTGGCCAGTGGTGGGAATAGTAGGGGGCGGTGAGGCCTCCGCGGCAGCACAACCGGCCACGGGAGGCAGGGGCATGCGGCACGACCGGCACTGCTTTGGGCGGCTGGAGTAAGAAGACCAGAGGTTGAAGAAGCACTACAGCCGTTGGATGGACATCGTACGGTCACTGGAGCTAGAATCGTTCATATTGACTAAGTTGACAAAGCCCTTCGTCCCCGTCAACTTAGTAGGCCCACAAGTCAGCCTCCCACCAAGGTGGGTCCCAGCTAGCCGGGGGAGTATTCATTTTTTTGTGCGTAATAAGGAGGCACTTCCGGTGGGTCCGAGCTGACAGCGGGGGGAACGTTTTTTCGCGAAATATGGTGGCCCGTCCGGTGGGTCCCAGCAGTTAGGGGGAAATGATTTTTTTCACAAAATACTGGTGGCCCATCTGGTGGGTCCCTGCTGTCAGGTGGTGGAATAATTATTTTCCGCGCAATAAGGAGGCACTTCCTTGCGGCTGCCATGGACCCAGCTGTCAGCCTCTCCACGTACAGTATTCTTCCGATGGAATTCGGTCGTTGACCGCATTGACCATGGCGTGCCGATAGCACCACGGCGGTGGACGACAGCGAGGCCTAGGAAGGGGACGTCGCGGAGCCGGGGAAGACGCGGTAGTGGATGCCCACGCGGAGAGGAGCACGAGGGTTCACTGGTTCGGCTACGCTGCCATCGCCGCAGAATAACAGGGGGTGTGGGTGAGTGGAGCGGAGGGATGGCCTGGCCAGCGGTGGGAGTAGTATGGGGGCGGTGAGGCCTTCGCGGCAGCACAGGCGGCCATGGGAGGCAGGAGCAGGCGGAAACGACCTCGTTATTCTGCCATTGTTCGATTGTCTTCTCCATGGAGGGAACAGGCCGGAAACGACCTCGTTATTCTTGCCCCAATTTGAAAGATGACGTGGTGGAGGAACTCATTGATCGGTGCGACGTCATCACCTCAGCTAGCATGGCAGGTTTGTTCCAGCCCATTCTCGACTCAACTAATAACATCATTGCAAGGAACCCAAGGGTCAAGGAGCGGTTTGATCTCCCCTATCTTCTTCGCCGTGACCCTGCTCGTTGGCGAGCGGACGACGGAGACCTCGCCTTGTGCAAGTTGATGCTGCTTGATAATGATACGTGTGATGTCAAGATGCCATCGCTTAAGGGTAAGTCCTGGGCTGGCACAAATGGAGATTGGGTTGTTTATATTGGGTACAATTGCGAGTGGGAACTTGTGAATGTGTACACTCGTCAGCGGATTCCACTTCCAAAAATCTTCGAGTGCCCTGAGGTTGAGCACACAGATGATCTACGTACGTTCAAATACGATCATGGTGATTGTTGTGTACTGAAGATAGTAATTTGTCGAGTTCCCAACCGCTCTTGGAATTACAAAAACTATGATGTTGTTGCTATCTTCGACAAGCTAGTTGCCGTCCTTCGTGGTTCGACTGGATGGATATTACTCAAAAATCAGTTTCTATACACGGATGTGTACTGTGATGCAATTGAATACAAGGATCTTGTGTTTGCTGCCACCTCTCGTGGCACTGTTTTTGCATGGGATCCTCGTTCGGTACGTTTGTCTTCCAGCGTAATTATAATTGTTTCATCCACATGCATGCGGGTTAGCAACTTTCCCTTTACTAATTAACCTTCTTCTTGTGTTTCCAAGGTCCTGTGGACATCCCACCACCTATACTTGAAGATTTTTATAACCAAGGGGGAGATGACGATGGTGATGATCACGAGCATGAGGACGAGCAGTGCCGATATACTCTGTGGCGCCTGGCAACTAATTCCGATGGATCGCCTCTTCTTGTGTGTATACAGCCCACTGATGATGTTACTGCTAAGGAAGCAGGTGTAGTCTCCCATGGTCGCACTCTCCGAACCTATTCCAACACCTGTTGCATGGTCTTCGGGATGGATACTAGTGTGCTAGCGCCAACTCCTTCTCCCTGGCACAGAATTGATAGTCTTGGAGAAAACTCGCTCTTCCTTGGACCAAACTATCCGATGATGGTGAAAGGCGATCCAACCGCTGTTGACACATTTATGAGAAGCAACTGTGTCTATACCTCGGACATTTGCGTGGTTCCCTACCCTGGTACTGATATAGTAGGCCGCTTCAGCCTGGATGATCAGTCCTGCATTGGTCTCCAGATCGACAATGCATGGCCCGTCGCAGAGAATCACTTGTGGTTCAAAGCAAGCGTTTCCAATGCTGAGGAATGGTTGAGTTGAAGTTCATTTCATTGCTTGTTATTTGTTGTGTGGTGAAAACTTTAGTATTTATAATGTATCCTCGTTGTCGATGTGGGTTGATGATCTGTTGTTCTATGTAGTAAAATGATATGCCTGTGATAAACTTACTAAATTAATGAATGGCTTTCGAGTTGCTTCTCTGAGTGAGTGGTGCGACGAGGCAAAAAAATATTTTCCGAATACATAATTGTACGTGCATTGCAACAGGTTATCGGATGAGGCCAATCAACAATAGTAGTACACTATTTGTACTAGCTTCACATGCTTCGCGCGTCGGGCGGGTGTTTTTACTGTAGCCATATGTTAATGTGTTTGTTGTACGTAACCAGCACCTCGAATCCTCGATACTAGTATACTATATAGTAGGAGTAAGTAGTAGGAGTAGTAGGGTTGCATGGGCCAGAACAAGCATTCACGTCCAGGAGTACGGCACACGCCACCACCACGACATCCATCTGACACCATATTATTTCTTGGAGTTCGTGCGAGAGCAATCTCTTCAACCTCGTCATTTCTCTAACTTCAGCCATCGTGCGGCGGGCGAGGTGGGGGTTTTCCGATAGTCGGTTTCCTTAACTGCGGTCCCACTTGTAAGGCCAACTCCAACGCATGACCCCAAACGGACCTCCGTTTTGCATGAACTCCAACGATAATTTTGACTACTCCTGTAGTAAGTTGGATTAGTGCCTTCTCGACGCATTCATTATTGATCTGCGGAGGCTCGATCTTGCCTGCTTCTTTCTTCTTTGAGTGTAAAGAAGTAGACGTTGCTTCCTCGCATCTAGTCTCATGTCTAGCCTCTATTCTATACTAGCTAAAAGTGATAGAACATCTACTAAATTGCGCTCTATCAATATATGTATGTACTCTTCTTCCCAATACAAAAACTTGCATCCATTCTACTCCCTCCGTTGCACAATACTACATGCCTTCTATTTGTCAAAATATATATGTATCTAGACATGTCTTAGCATATAGGTACATCCATTTTTGGACAAATGGAAGTCAAGTATTTTGGAACGGAGGGAGTACACAATAAAATATTTAAGTTAGCACAACTAGTCTAATCCGAGAGCAGAACCAAAGATTTGGTCGGGTTCTTCCTCCTTTTGCTGACACGTGGGACATCCAGCATCCAGGTCGTGTCATGAAAGAAAATAGAGTGGTAGTTGAAGCCACGAGATGTGCATCATGGGTTAAACTGTAAATAGAATCTTACTACTCTTGAGTAACTCCAAAAGCGGCCACCGAAGATCTTTGTTGGATTTTTTTTTCATCACCAGCACGTCGAGGTGAAAGATGTGCAGGTTCAGTGGGTCCTCTTGCGTTTTCACTAACATGTGGGGCCGCATGTGAGAAAACAGACGATGGGCTCCGCGCATCCGCTGGGTGGCTGAGAAGAGAGATAGAGGAGGGCTGAGCACGGACTGCAGGAAATTTGTTCTACGTACCTCGATATAGGCTCGATATAGTGGGGTGGCATGGGCCATAACTAGCATTCACGTCTAGCAGTACGGCACACACCACCCACACGATTCCCATCCGACACCAATTTTCTTGGAGTCCATGCTACAGCCATCTCTTCTCCCTCCTGTCCTCTTTTCTCAGCCATCACGCGGTGGGCAGGGTGGGGGTTTGGCGATAATCGGTTTGCTCAACTGTGGTCCCACTTGTAAGTGAAAATGCAACACCGCGTGCATTCCCGCTTGAGAGGCATGCCGGACCAACCATGTGGGGGTGCGACGTGAACACGGCAGGCTTTTCCTTTTGAACTCGTAACTTGTAAAATTTGGTTTTGCTCCATGGCGCGACTGATAGATAGAAAATAACGATTTTGCCTAGAGTAATGAGAAGTTTGCTTCTGGCGCCGTTCATGCATGGAGTACGTACGAAAATTATGAAGTTGATGCGAAAGGTAAGATAACTATTGTAGTATCATATACTACTACATGGATTTGACGGAAGGATAAAAATACATACGGAACATTCAACAACATCCTCATGCCCTAGTGCGCCGGGTCACCAACCGACGTGTGAGGAGCAGCGGCGTTGGCGGCGAGCTCAACGTGCTTCTAAACAGTGTCGTCCAAGGTTGCCCTGCGCTCCAAGAAGGCCAGCGCCCTATCGTCCACCTCTTGCATGTACTAGTCCTTGTGGACGATTTGCGCATAGACGTGGGTGATTATGTCGATGGTGTCTTGCTGCGCCAGGCGCTACGCGGCGAGCGCAACCTCGAGGTGGACATTCTCCAGCGCGACGGCGGGCAGTCACAGGGCCACTAGTGCGTCGAAGAGGTTGTTACCATAGTGGCTGTTGAGGGAGGCGGGCATCGCAGAGCCTGGGCGCGTCGGCTGGAGGCTTACGTCAAAGTCGTCCGCAAGCTTCTTGACGATGGTGAACTTGTCGAGGAAACCGACGAGGACCTCGTCGAACAAGGATGCGAAGTTGTCGTCCAAGCAGCCCCTCGCCCTGGCGGCCTCAAGCAATACTACCTGCCAGGCCACAGGCCGGCGTCGTGGACCATCTGGCATAGCCGGCTGATGCTCACGCTCATCGCCTCCATGGGTCTAGCGTAGCTTCTAGTCAACTGATCTTGCGATTCGAGTGATCACTTAGGCCTTGGTTAGCGTGCGTAGGTGCGTAGGATTTTGTACTACTCCTCGGCCCTCTACTGCACCTGCCTTTGGCTGTATGATAGGTGGGCTAGCCACCCCGTGGGGCCACGTGTCATTCACCCAAAGGCAGTTGCCGTAAGTCAATGAAGCTACGTCCCCCTCTGTGCCGGTGCAGTATAGTCATCTCACTGGACCTCTAGTTGGGGCCAAACAAGAGAAGTTTGATGTTTGCTGGTTTATTGGTCCCCTTTGCATTTTGCGCCAAGTTTTGACCTTTGATTTAACTAATAAAATGTTAATGCATGTAAACAAAAATGTTGTGTAAGTCACCTTACGAAAACCAAATAATCCCAAAATACTAAGGCATGGTGCATTAACTCCCTCCTTGTTTCTTATTTCGTGACATATCAACCAATGAGAGATGTGGGTCGTGCATGCTTTCAATGACTTGAGACTAGTACCAAACATGACATGCAGTGTTTAGTTCATTGCATGTAATCCTATTACAGTACTCTAGTTAGCAAAAAAACATTAAGTTCTCTTGCCGATACGAATAAAACACCATGTATTTATTTACAGAGGGAGTAGTACATTTTTGGTGACATGCATTACTAGATATTGCTAGTCAATACTAAAATCCAGATGGACGTGGAAGTACTCCTAAATCCAGACGGTGGTGCTACTAGCACTAGTAGTAGTACTACCAATGTAGTAGTAGGAGTACTACCACTGTACTACCAGTTGGTCAAATTATTGCGTGCTGCTCCTCACAGTGAAGTGACAAGACCCTGCGCCGGAGATGACACCTGAGTATAGGCACCGTGTTCGGCATACCATAGTCAGCCTCACCGTCTGCAGTCACTATCATCATGGATGTAGAGCTAGCCTGCTTACAACTAGCCATGTTCGACATAATTTCCCGTGCGTAGATGCCCGTGCATTGCACGGAACACCAAGATTGGGGGTGGACGGCTCCGGCAGCGGCCATCGCGCCAGATTTTTCCACGACCTTCTACTCCTAGATGTGGTGGGGAGGAGATGAGGCTGATTGTGAGACACAAGGAGTTGTTTGTAAACAGGGAACAAGTGTGGGCATCTTTTTGCAAAAATGGAGAAGCTTGGTTTGTATGCGTCAGATCTAGATCTGACGGCTATTGGTGAAAGATGGGAAGCACAACATCATCACCAACTCAGGACCTGTTTGATTCACAGGATTTTGAAAACGCAGGAATAGGACACGGCAATATTACAAGTTTCAAACTGATATTACAAATGTTAGGAGTAATCCTGCACCTACAAAGAGGGAATTACTAGGTAGTTTACGTAAGAACTTTCGTTACTTTAGGTGGATGCAGCATTATCGTACAAACTAAAATCCACCGCCCTGACAAGTCACTAATGGGCAAATAAGTTTTCGAGTCTCTGGCCACTTGATGTTTCAAAAACAAATTCAGCTTCTGCGGAGACTTTGTCATTTAGGCTTAGACGCGTGCGGTGATCAGCACGCCATTCATTATTGCACCAGAGAACGCCAAACCTCATTACCTTGAGCACACTTGCCTCCAGAACAAAGAACCTGGCCAATTTAATCTCAGATGTGTTGCCTCGGTAGTCGATCAAATCAATTTCTGTAAGATGGAGATCAAGGCATTCGATGAGATTGTTATAGTGCAGCACATTTTTCACTTCCGGGTCTTTTTTTATCTGCAAAAGAAGAGAACATATTAGAGCATCTGGCTGCATAAGATTGTCGTGTCATCAAGAGGTACCAATATCATTCACTCATACGATAGGGTTGGCTGGCTAGTGATATTTTTTCACTCTCTCTCTCTGTGTTTCCTCTCATTTAACTAGGAGCACGTGAAGAGCTTGGGCATTTGTTGCCTTCCACTATGTGGCCGATGCCATATTTCACAAAAGTATGCCACATAATACGCATCGATGTCAAATCAAAAGATTTTGGCACCGCTCTCACGATGTGAGAGAGTTGGCATCGTTGTGCACACAGACCCACATGTATAAACAAATCAATCAAACCAACTACACCAGCCTCTCACTCTCCCAAACAAGTGTTTTTTATTGCCTCGGTCCTCTCTCTCTCCCACGCAGTGTTTTTTCATTGCGTGAGTTAATTTGGCACCGGAGCAAAGTAGGTGATCCAGATTGGGACACCAGGTGAGCAATGGAGGGGCATCGATGCCAAATGCATCACAAGTGAATTTGGCACATGTTTTGGCCTACATAGCCCACTTTTGTAATACTACCTCGTATTTAGTATAAAATTTTGACCATAGATTTACCTAAGAAAATGCCAATGCATGTCACTAAAAATTACACCATTTGAAATTATGTTCAAATACGAATCCAACGATATAGTTCTTAGTGACATGCATTAACATTTTGTCAGTTAAATCTATGGTCAAATTTTGATACTACAAAATTGGAAGAGTAAACCAGGACGGAGGTAGTACTTGCTCTTAGGGTAACCATAAGTTACTTTCCACTATGACTAGCCTAGGCTACTATAGTAGTACAGCATAAAAACGATGCAGGTGATCACGTGAGAAAAAATACTAAAAACATTTCTTTCGGTGCAGTGCGTAGATGCAGTTTTGAACACTACACTTGTCATCGTGATTTGGGAAAATTACAAAAAAATTGAGCTACGTTGTGATTACCGTTTACTTATAGGAAAGAAGTTTCACCTCGATGAGTAGCTTCTCCGTGCACGGTAAGCATGTAAGGAATCCAACAACTTGATCCAGATTGGGGCCGATAGATTTTAGTGCTAAGATCTTCACTATGCGCATGGACTGGGTCAAGCTTGTGGGAATCATTTTCTGGAAGACGGTCGTAAATACATCAAGAAGAAATTAAAAAATGTGAATTTCAAGAAGACGGAGAAGATGATGAGTGTTATACCTGAACGATTACGAATCCAATAAAGAGTTCGGAGAATTTGGCAGATGAGTACACCAATGCTGTCAATTTCGGCGCGTCAATGACCCTGATTTTTGTTGGACCTTCTAGATCCGATACAAGCAATCTCTCAAGGAAAGGCGCATTCTCAATGACCATAACATGGAACAGATGGAGTGATCTCTTCCCAATTGATGTCTTGTTGCTGGGCCAGCAAGACACATAAATCCATCAGAGATTCGTCGAGGCGATGTGGAGGCTAATGACCCCGTGGATCTTCTCAAGACGAAGGTACTCAAGCGCAGTACAGCTGCGGAGCAGGTGCTCCATAGCCTTCTTCGAGATGACAATGTCGAAGAGGTCGAGCTGCTTGAGTTGAGGGACAAGAAGAGCGGGCGCGGCATTAATCTGGGGAAGATAGCAGGAGCTGAAGCTGGCGCGGCGCAGCGTTGGCGTGAGGCGGAGCGCGGACGGCGGCAGAGAGCGACATCGTCCAGCTTCAAAGTTGAGCTCCTCGAGCTGATCTAGGGCGGGGGATAAGAACCACTCGTCGAACTTGGGTTGGACCTTGCAGTTGGTACTCAACATGCGGATGGCAAGGCGTTTGGCTGGCCCAGGGTGCGATGAAAGGATCTTGGAGACTGCAGCCATACGTTTGCAATCCCCGTCGCAGAGGCAGCTATCGACGGTGAGGTTGAGGGGGACGCAGCTCCAGAGGGGGCGCCACCGCCAGGAGAGCAGGGCAGTCCGCATAACAAATTTGGTGTGGAGGAGGCGGATGATGATGAGCAGCGTGTTGTCGGGGAGGCTGCTGATGAAGTCCAGGCTCGCCGGATGCGGTTTTGGCTCGAGCCGCCTCCGCTTGTTGGCTGCCTCGCCGTCCATCTCAACCGGCGGCGACGCCGGTGTACACGTGTGCTGGTGTGTGTTGTGTGCTGGGTGTGCGCGAGTGCGCCCTTCTGTGCATGCCGCCGCGCAGTGGTGAATTGTGCGCGAGTGCGTCCTTCCCATGCAAGAAGTTTGTCCTCAATGCGCCCTCAATTTACTAGCGTGCGGGGTGCTACCCCGAGTGGTTTCCACTTTGTTTACTTCACCGCGTGTCAGATGGGCCTCTAGTTTACTTATTTTCACCCACTGCCACATGGGCCAGCACACAAAGATACAGAACACGAGCTGACAAGGCAACATGTGGATTGGTTGACCGGTCAACTAAACAATATACGGAGCTATACGCTGACACAGTGAGCGTATAATCCGTCAGTATAGAGAGTTCGAGTGACAGGGGAGGCCCGTGAGAGATAGCAGAGAGAGAGAGAGAGAAAGAGCTACTCCCTCCGTTTGATAATGTAGTTCCAACATTTTTCAAGTCAAACTTTTGAAACTTTCACCAAGTTTATAAAGAAATTACTTATATCTATAATACCAAAGATAAATGATATTATGAAGTAAGTACATGTTGTGATGAATCTAATGATCATTCCTGATGTAAATGTTTTTCTCCACATATACCTGGTCAAACTTTTCCGAGGTTTGACTTTTCAAAACATCCATATGCTTATGGACGTGACAGAGTCCCTAACAAGAGAGAGAGAGAGAGTGAAAAAAGTGTGTGTGCGTGTGTGAAAGAGACATGGACAACACACAATAAAAGTAGAGAAAAAGCGTACGTGTCTTATGCAAACATATCACACATGCATCTTCGACAACGAGGCAAGGTGAGGAGATAGTGTGTGGTTGTTTGGAACCGAGAGAGCAAGACCCCTAGCACGTGGCCAAGAGGGGTCTGACAAACAAGGAAGATAGGTCGAGAGAGACGTATGGAGAAAATGCAGACATGGGGAGGAGAGAGTGTATGTTTGTCATAGAGAGATCCCCTGGAGATCGTGATGGGACTACATGGGTGGGAGATCGAGTGACAAGGTGTGTGCGCGATAAAAGATGCCCCGAGAGATATCGAGATAGACGTATGGATGGAAGGAGACAATACGTGTGTTCCTGATGGCTAGTAAGAGATAATCATACTTAGGATCAAGGGGGGGAGTGCTTGCGCCTATGATGGATTGAGGCATTATGGTACTTAGGGGGGTGCATGTCACATGGAGAGAGAACAAGGGCGGAGAGTGTTGGATGGGTCTATATGTATAGCGCGAGCGAGACATGTGTTTGTGTGAACCAGGGAGATATAAGGCCAGTTTGGCTTGCGTCCTGAGCATCTTTTGCCTGGTCTGGGGTTGTGGCTGGATTTCATGCACGCTTGTTTGGTTGCTACCCTGTGAAAAACAAAGCCCGCCTGGCCTGGGTTCCCTTGCACTTTAATTAGCCTGGCTGAACTCCAGACACTACAAGTAACCTGGCACAGGCAACCGATTTCGAACGCCTGGCCGTGCCTGGTCGTGTGGCCATGAGGCTAACAGCAACATGGATGTATATTATCATTAAATAATTGATGCATGGATTCATTGATGGGACGTTGATGCTTTGCCTGGCCCAGGCATGAACCAAACGCTTCAGCACCACACAAGCCTGGTCAGGCAGAAATATTTTACATCTCACGTCCACACCAGGCAGTACCGGCCATCAAGGCATGAGGGTCAGGTCACGAACCAAACTGGCCAATAAAGTTTGAGAGAGATTGAGGAGCCCCGATAAGGCTGAGTGGTGCGTCAGATAGCTGAGAGGGGGAAAGAGATATTCCATCCGCTCGATAATGCATTGCATGTAAAATTTTTAGAAGTCAAACTTTGGAAACTTTGATCAGGTTTACGCAAATGTTATTTATATCTACAATACCAAAGATACATCATACAAAACTACATCTCATGGTGAATCTAATGGTATATGTTTGCCGTACTAGATGTAATTCTTTTTCTCCACGTACATGGTCAAACTTTGTGATCTTTGACTTTTCAATAAATCTGTATGCTATGGACCGAGGAGAGTGCCTCAGTCGAGACAGATCAAGTGCGTGTGAAGGAGAATGAGTAAGTGTGCAAAAAGAGTATGCGTGTGAAAGAGAAAGTGACAACAAACGATAAATTAGAAAGAGAGAGTGTTTTTTTTTGTTTCTTATGCGAACATATCACGCATGCATCTCCGAGATGGAAAAGCGAGGCGAGGAGATACACGAAGATAGCTAGTGTGTGATTGTTTGCAACGGAGAGAGACACCCCTGTAGCACATGTCCAATAGAGGTGTGGCCAACGAGGAACAAAGGTCGAGAGGGACACATGGATGGCATGGACGCATGGGGAGGGAGAGAGGGTGTGTTTGTGATAGAGAGATCCCGTCGAGATCGTGAGGGGACTATATGGGTGGGAGATCGAGGGAGTGCGTGCACGATAGAAAGATGCCCCGAGAGAAATCGAGATAGACCATGCACATGTTTGTGATGGAGACTAAGATTAGCTAGTCATATACATATAGGGGGGACTGCGTGTGCCTACAATTGAGTGAGAGACCATCATACTTGGCTAGCTGGGCATGAGATTGTGTGTGTGTGTGCGTGTGAGATGGAGAGAGAACGAGGGGGAGAGATAGAGTTTTAGATGGGCCTATCGAGTGCGAGTGAGATATGCATGTGTATGTGTGATCCAGGTGGATGGAGAGTTTGAGAGAGGGGGAAGAGCTCCGGGATGACATAGTGGTGCGTGAGGGAGTTACAGGCAAATAGCCAAGGAATCTGTGTGCGTACGATGAGTGCACCCAAGATATCTAGCTTGGACTAGCTAGAGTATCATACATAGTGTGCGAGAGAGACCTATATATGGTGTATATATGCATGTGAACTAGAAAGACCCCCCCCCCACACACACACACAAAGAGAGAGAGAGAGAGAGAGATGGAGAGAAAGGGAGAGGGACCAACAATGTTTTTGTGTCGGATGTGTGCGACATAATTGAAGATTGTCGGCGAGAGAGAGAGAACAGGAGTCCGAGAGAGGGAGAGGTCGCGTCTTATGCATCAAAGACTGATATAAACCATGTTTCGATATAAACTTGCATTCAAATATTTAAATTGGAGAACATGTTGTCTGCAATCCACACATGAACGGATATATGCGTATATCAAACAAGTTCATTAATTTGACTTTCAACATGTTCATGGAGTGCTATAATACTGTACAACATGCTACTCGATTAAGGTGTTCAATTTTGGATTTAGTTCACTATTTTGACCTATTGAACGAGCTATTTCATTGAATCGAGATATTTCATTTTGGGTTTGATTCATGTTTTTGAGTGGGTCAACTATTTGTCATATAGTAAATCGCTAGCAACGAGCATGTAAAAACACATTACTCCCGAGCATCATCTCTCTATCTAAAAAAGAAGCGGCAAGCTAATATTTCAAAATTTGATCCGAATCAACTTGGTAAGGTAGACGTGGATGCTCGTTCTCCCAAAATTTGAACGAACCGTTAAACATCCTCTCTACTCAATGGAATTCGCCCGTGCAAATAAATGGGATACACGAAATTACCGTCCTATGTGGGACACACATCAATTGGCCCGTTGTACATCGAGGGTAGGTTCGTAACTTCATCCAAGCGCGCCTTCTTCTCGGCCGAAATGACATGTGCCGAATAATTCATAAACCATGGTCGGCAAAACACACTCTCCTCGCCCGAAATAGCTCGCGCTCACTATTTCAAAACACACTCTCCTCGCCCGAAATCGCTCGCGCCCACTATAGTTCAAAACACGCCCTCCTCGCCCAAAATCGCTCCCGCCCACTATTTGGGGAGAAGCAAAGTTACTCTACTATCCCCGACCCTCAATACACAGACCCAAGCCGAGAAGCCTATAGGCAAGGGTAGAACTGTAACTCCCCCTCACATTTCAGACAAATGCGTCCATAAGACATGGTTCCACTCCCCTCCCAATTCCCCCCCCCCCCGCCCGCACCCATTCATACCTCGTGGGCACCAAATCACCTTCTCCTCGGGAAGCTCCCTTCTCCCGAGCCGCGAAACCTCAGCCCCACCTCCATGGCACCCCCACCGCACCAATTTCATAGCCGCCCTCCTCCCTAATGCCGGAGACGCTGTCCATTTGTCGTCGTGCACTGGGCCGTGCGCCTCTTACTCCGTGCTGCTGGTGCTGCCTCGACAACGGCCGCGTGAACCGTACTGGAGCCGATTCACCCCGCCGTTGTTCACGGCGCCGGAGCGGCTCCAACTTCGGATCCGTCCAGAGTCCTGGCACTGCTTCGGCGTAGCCGTCGACCATCGTGACATCGCTCTTTCCCTGCCGCCGGTCGCCACCGCAACCGCGCCGGCCTCACCGACTCGGCAGCTGGACCTGCCTACTTCACCATGCCGCCAGATAGGTCGCACCCTCATCTTAAATCACTTTATTTAGGCGTCAATTGTCTGAATTTTTATTCTGGGCCAATCAATTTGCAATGGGAAGCAACACCCCTCGAGGCGGCGGAGCTCCTAGGCTGCCGGTTGGCTGGTGTCTAACGTAAGGGTGCGGTGCCGCAAGTTCGCCGCGGAAGCAGCGCTTAGATGGCTATCTTTTAGAGTTGCGTCGGTTGAAGGTACTGCCGCCGCCGGATCTGGATGACGGGGAGTCTTTGTGGATTGGCCCGGGGGCGGCGCAACCACGGCAGTGCGGTGGGGCGGGGAGCGGGGTTTTGGCCGGGGCCACGGATGGCGGAGGTAGGCTGCTCTGCCGTTGGTCGCTGGCTCTTCGGGGAAGATTCCGAACAGTGTCAGCCGGGAGGCACAAGACGGCCAACCATCCGGCGTAGATCGGACAGTACCAAAATAAAATAGAATCGTGTGACCCCAATTTAGACTTCGGTCAACAGACATGTGACCACTCTCGTACCATGATGTTGATCTCTTAGTGTATTTCTTCAGATCAAAGAGATATGTCGTTCTTAACATTATGCGTTATCTCCATCTTTAGACACACCGTCTTCCGACTCACCGCAGCTGCTCCAACAAGAGAAGCATACACCAGAAGGGAGCTATAGTTCCCACTCAACACTTCCCTGCATCGAATGCGCGTGCCCGACATGCACAGCCACAACAACTCCAGGGCCATCGACAAGTCAGCACATGATGCTCACTCCTATGGATGGCAGCCCGATAGGTTGTACCCTCATCTTACTTGTGTGCAACATTTATGGCTTTGTTATTCATCTAAGCATGGAAAATAGATCGTCACATTTCACTGTATATTCATGTTGATCTCTTACGGGTCTTGTTCAGGAGTTAACGTTGTTCCATAGTTCAGCTAAGATACTTGTTCTTTAGGTAACACTGTTCCATAGTTATCATCCATCAGCCAATGCTATCCCACAGGCTGGTGATTATAGTATTATACCACTTCTAGTATTTCCTATGTTGTTCTTTAATACTTTTGTGTGCCATCTAGTTAATCTTGAGTACAAACGATACATATTATGTAGCTTTCATCTGTGTTCTCCCTTTAGTTTATGAGACATGTTGCTGCTAGTTAACCCCAGTCCTACTATTTATGTCGTCTCCTACAGGCACTCATTACATAAATCTAACTACTAATTGTCTTCCATGCATGTCAGATATAATTGCACACACTGATATATCCACAAGAACCTCACGGAGCAATGTAAAGGCCAATAAACTTGATGTCAATGATACCCAATATGATGGAACATGTAAAGGCAGTTCTTCAGAAGAATTGCAGAAAGATGATGAATCCTCTTCACCCCACAAGGTCCTTGCTCTAACTTGGCCTGTGATATGGGTACAACATGCATATAATGTCCTGAAGTGTATCTACTCTGTTGCAATGCCATGTGCTTAGCATGCTGATCATGCATGTAAATATGTCATGCCTTCCTGTTTTACATTCTGCTAGCATACAGTTTTACATTCAACTAGTGTTTTTTTGTTGTGTTGTCCTGTCGTATCCCTAGCTCCTACACCATACTCCCTCCGTCCGGATTACATGTTGCCGAAATGGATAAAAAAGGATGTATCTAGAACTGAAATATGCCTAGACCCATCCATTTTTTCCGGATGGAGGGAATACATGTCAATATGTCATGCCTTCCATTTTTTCCGGATGGAGGGAATACATGTCAATATGTCATGCCTTTCTATTCTTCAGTACCTATTCCATCTCTTTGCTGCTGCATGTTTTATAATTAAAGCACCATTCTTCTATACAAGGCATGCAAGGGGAAGACGACTATGTTAGAATATGAAGGGTTACAAACAAGGCCTTTGCAAAAGATCCAAATGCTAGGAGATAATAAACCAACTCCAGTTTTTATAGATACTACTCCAGCACAGAGAAACCCAACTCCTACTGATAATAAGTCGATTCCAGTGGCCAAAGAACTAGTCCGCTCCAGTCCAGCAAAAATATGTCAACTCAATTCTAAGAAGCGTGTGCGTATCCTTGCATCATGAAATTTTATAGCATGCTGATCATATTTTCTACATGTTTCTTACCCATCTCTCTTTTAGAAAATAAGCTTAACAGATAGAAGATTTTCTGCAATGGTATCGTTTATGAGGAAAGATTCTTGCAGGAATTCTCTGTGCTCCAATATGTAAGTACCTGTTGTATATCACTATATTTTTACAGCAGCATGTATTTTGTTAATCAGCGTGAATCCAAGCTTTATCTGATCTAAATTTAGTTGTAGCAAAATGTATGATTAAAGGCCACAATGTTGATTTCTTCAAGGAAAACTGCCTGGTAGTTTTGCATCCTGAGCTGCATGAGTGTACTATCTCATTTCAGTGGGTTTGAATACTTTGGTTCTGCAGTGGCTTTTCAGTGTTTTTTTACTATGTTGTCCTGTTGCATCCCTAGCTCTTACATCATACTCCCTCCGTCCGGATTAAATGTCGCAGAAATGGATAAAACTGGATGTATCTAGAACTGAAATACGCCAAGACCCATCCATTTATTTCCGGATGGAGTGAATACATGTCAATATGTCATGCCTTTCTATTCTTCAGTACCTATTCCATCTCTGATGTAGCATGTTTTATAACTGAATCACCATTCTTCTATATAAGGCATGCAAGGGGAAGACGGCTATGTTAGAATCTGAAGGGTTACAAACCAGGTCTTTGCAAAAGATCCAAACGCCAGGAGATAATAAACCAACTCCATTTTTCATAGATACTGCTCCAGCATAGAGAAACCCAACTCCCACTGATAATAAGCAGATTCCAGTGGCCAAAGAACTAGTCCGCTCCAGTCCAGGAAAAGAATGTCAACTCCATTCTAAGAAGCGTGTGCGTATCCTCGCATCATGAAATTTTATAGCATTCTGATCATATTTTCTACATGTTTCTTACCCGTCTCTCTTTTAGAAAATAAGGTTCAACGATACAAGACTTCCTCCATTGGGATCATATTCGAGGAAAATATCTTGCGGGAATTCTCTGTGCTCCAGTGCTGATGTAAGTACCTGTTGTATATCACTATATTTTTACATCAGCATGTATTTTGTTAATTGGCGTGAATCTAACCTTTATCTGATCTAAAATTAGTTGTAGCAAAATGTTAAAGGCGCCAATGTTGATTTTTGTAAGGAAAACTGCCTGGTAGTTTTGCGTACTGAGATGCATGAATGTGTTATCTCATATCATGCACATTACTGAATTGTAGTGCTTCTCTGGTTGCCCATTCATTCATTGTGTCAATGTTGCTTTCGTATTACCTTACCTGGCTGATGATAGTTGTGCCATATTGTGTTAATTTGGTGTAGGCTAGTGTCCCAAACGTTCATTGTGTCAATGTTGCTTTCCTATTATCTGACTTGGCCAATGATAGCAATGCTAGTGTGTTAATTTTGTGCAGGCTGCTGAAGATAAGAAGACAAACTCTGAAAACAGCAAGGCAACCCCATTGTTTCTTTCCAGTAAATCTAGGCCAGGTAATATGGCAATAACTCATGATTAATCTGTTTGGTTCCTGTCCTAATTTACGTTATGATGCAGTGGTCAAGACACTCTCCACTATCAATAATACAAGCCTGCCAAAATCGCCATCTGAATCTGTTCAGTATCCTCTGTCTTGAATGCAACAGAATAAATCTATGTTTGTGAACCAATTAATGGCTGAAGCAATGATGGAAATGGTGGATGAATCAGAGGTGCAGAGTCGTGCGACACAACAACTGATCAATGTTTTCAGAGACAGTGTGGCAAAGCAGCAAGAACTTGCCCGCATGCTTATGGGCGTCATCTGTGCTGAGGTTGCAGATTGTGACGTTGTAGATGGTTAGGTTTTGCTCATTTATTTGCACTGGCATCAATCTTTGATTGCCTAGTGGATGTAATTTCCTGTAATATATTCTGGATGTGCAACGTTATTCCCTGTATGTCGTACCTTTGCTCGTCGTAATGGGCTCAAATTATCTAATTTGGCCTAAAGACATGAACGAACTTTAGTGTGCCCATTGAGTTAATGGGCTGTTACTAGGCTGAAAGTTAATGGTCGGCCCTCTTACCTCCCGGGTCATTAACAGGCCGACATCGAAGCGGGCAACAGGTGGCCCAAATTATTTCATGGGTCGTTAACAGGCTGTTACTAAGTTTGGGCTACATATGGCCCAACTATACTGTAGGCCTTTAGCAGGCCGAAAGAGACAGTGGGCTTGTATTGGACCATGAAGAGCATGGGCCGCTAAGAGGCTGAAAGTCAGGTCATATTGTAAATGGCCCAACTGTGTTGTGGGCCTTTAGTGGGCCGAAAGACAAACCGGGCTGGTATTGGACCATGAAGGGCATGGGCCGTTAAGAGGGCAAAACTAAGGTCCGACTACAAATGGCCCAACTCATTTATGGTCCGTTAACAGGCCGAAAGGCACACAGGGCCGGGAATTGGCCCAACACTTAAATGGGTCGCTAAAAGGCCAAAACTCAGGTCCGACTACAATTGGCCCAACTGATTTATGGGCCGTCAACAGGCTGAAAGTGACACCGGGCCAGAAATTGGCCCAACACTTAAATGGGCCACTAAAAGGCCGAAACCCAGGTCCGACTACAAATGGCCCATCAGATTTATGGGCCATCAACAGGCTGAAAGACACACTGGGCCGGAAATTAGCCCAACATTTAAATGGGTCGCTAAAAGGCCGAAAGATGTACATCCTGAACATTGGCCCATCCATTAAATGGGCCGTTAACAGGCCGAAAGTATATAGCGGGCTGTTAACGAGCTCGAACTAACGATGGGCTGCAATGGTGTCAAATCTTTAACAGGCCGAATTGGCACATCTCGTATGGGCCGTGGGCTTAAATGGACCTGACACAAGTAGGCCTTATATGGGCCGGCCTGCTAATTTTTACTGGGCCGGCCTTTTTCACCAGAATGGGCCACTGTTGGGCCATGCCACGTGTCGACATATCATAGGCGCCTATCTGACCCACTGACGAGCTAACACGTGTTTCGTCCGGCCAATAAGAATTTTACACATAGAAATTTCCCATTGGTCGGGGCTGTTAACGGGTTATCGGATCCAAAACCCGACTCGATAGCTTAATGGTGTTCCGTTACAGTGGATGCCACGTCGGTCACCCTTGACGAAAGCACTTTTGTGACCCGCGATTTATCGTCATGGAAGTGGACACTTCCGTGATGATAATTTTGGTAATGTCATGGAACACTTCTATGACAGCACAGGTATGACTATCTTGATTCTGTCATAAATTTGTCATGGATGTACATGCATGAAAAAAAAGCGACCTACTATGACAAACACGTATCATCACAGAAGTGTATTTTTTTGTAGTGCCTAAGGCCCGTATAGAAGGCCGATGGATCCTACGGCCGGACGAAGGCCCATGGATCATACAGCCTATAGGAGGCCCATGGTTACAACAGTCCGTGTGTTGCCATGATTATTTTGGCCTAGTTACCAAAAATAGGCTATTGTGGCCACTATAAAAAAATAGAAAAAGAACTGCAGTGACTACAAGCAAACAACTAAACAAGACAATAAGGAAATAAATAAGCAAGCAATTAACGCTAGCCTATTACCGCTATTACACATATTACATCCACTGGGCATCAAAGTTCGCCACCAGTGCAAATATAGGGAACAAAGCAGCACATTACATACATTGGCCGTCAAAATTGGCCACCAACGCAAATAAACACGGCAGCAAAACAAGAGCATAACTGAAAGAACTTCAGAAGAGCTCAAGAAACATTATCCTAGGTATCCACCATGCTGGCAATAAGCTTAGCAAGCTGATTAGCTTTGTCCTATTTGGCGCTTAATCCTCCAACGCTTGCTATTGCACCAGAAAGTATGCATCTGAATGCTCCAGGGACTTCTGTAGTCCTTCCGCTTCTTGTCGCATCATAGCTGATCGACGTCTTTCAGCTTGTAGTTGAGACTCAAGAAACCGAACTGATTCAGATAGTGAGTTTGAATAGCTTGTGCAAGCAGTAGTGGACAGTAACTCGAACACTAAACCAAGACAGGACTTTGGGGTTGTCTCATTGTCTTCAAGATAGTCTTCCTTAGCTGTTTTATCAGCTTTGTTGGAGACCAACAAGGATGTGTCACTATCCTGAACCTTATCTGCATTACTTCATTTACCATTGCTTAATAAGGCACTCTTCCCCAATATTCTGTCAGCATTCTAAAAGAGGAAACAAGCAGACACATAACAAGTTTAGCATGTACTAGTATATGAAACTCATTTCGGTGAACCAGTTCATTAGTAAGGTGGACAGGATTAAACTACCAAGTCTTCTATTGCCAAGTACTAGTACATAATAAAAGCATCAAACAAACATATATCTATGTACTATGTTCACTGCATTGTCTTGCCAAATCAAAATAGAGACACGGTTCAAATCATATCAGTTCAAGACAAAGCAGCAGTGAAAGAACACAAAGCGTGGGAAACTACATGGCACAACAAGATTTCATATGGGTACCACGGGTCTACATGTACAACAACACTATTGGTTCTGTTGTGATGCTAGTAATGTGCATGATATGAAAGTCAAGTGTATTCACAATTGAATTGAAATCAACAGAGCTATTGATAAGATCAAACCTGTTAAAGAAACATGCGTGAACATACTTGTTGTGCCATTGGAGTTTTGATTGGATCCTTCAATTCAAAAATAAGTTTGTAGGAGTAAATACAGTGATACAAGAGCAAAGCAATCATAGTTAAAAAAGGCACGCCTAAGCGAGCGCTTAAGCGTGCCTAGGCTCTAGGCGTTGGCAAAACGCATTGCGCATAACTACGCATAATATGTGCATAACTGCGCATAAGCATGCGCTTTGGTCAGTAAAGCGCAAGGCGGTGGCAAACGCACAATTAACGCCTAGCGCTTTTTTGAACTATGATAGCAATGGCATCTTAAATTAGAACAATTGTTCTTTAGGTTTAGGCACTTGTTCTACATGAACAGAGTACAGTAAGACGCAAGAATATAATACTTAAAAATATAAAATGAGCTCATAGACCTTACCACATTCTTGGTTCGGGACCAGTACAGAACGAGGCGTTCCCAGTCATCGTCCGGTAAATGTGTCTCAGGAGAACGTAAGGGAATTTGATGAGTTTCTTTGCCGGTGAAGTATGTTTTCTTTAGGTAATTCCGATACTGCCATCAAGCATTCTTGAAGATAGCAGAGGTATGAGCACAGGTTACCCCATCCTGAGTTTCCAAATCGGTCCTTCTCTATAGAGAAAAATGGGAAAAATTGCTATATTATAACCATCATGGAGTTAGGATGTATGGGACAAAGCAAAGTAATTTCCATGAATAACATTACTTACACATAACTCCTGGACAAACACCTGCAACTGGCATTTTCCTTCATCTTCAGTATAATATTTCCAAGATGGGAAGATACGCACATATGATTTAACAACATCAAATGCGATAGATGCTAAACTACGACTAGCTAGTTGTGCTTCCTCCACGGGAATAGGCGTACTAACTGGTGGAGTTGGGGTTCACCGTGATAGTACTGGCCCTTTGGGCACTAGAGCTGCCTTACTAACTGCTCTTGTTTGGGAGCTCTGTGGTGGAGATGGTGTTGTGTCAACAGGAACTGGGTTACTATCGGCTGGGGTTGGGGTTAGATTGGGTGAAGCTGGTTCTCTGTCTATCGCAGTAGGGGTACAATCTGCGAGAGTTTGGGTTATGTGTGGTAGGGCTGGTTCTTGTGCATGTACAACTGGGGTGCTATCTCCACCAAGAGGTAGCACTGTTTTATTTGAATACCATGTTTTTAGTCCGCTAGATACTGGCATCACCCGCTCCAATTCAAATGGCTGATAAACAGGAAACATAGTTGAATGTACGGACATTGTATGAGAGACAGATGCAATAGATAGTGTGGAAAAAAGAGGGCATGAAATAGTTGACATGTATATTGTTTAACTAAAACGGATAGCATGACATAATTTCACATATATGATGTCTATCTAAACTGGATAGCATAGCATAACATAATTCAAAGATATGATGAATAACTAAACAGGATCGCATGACATAATTCACATACATGTTATCTAAGTAATCAGGATCGCATCATTTAATTCACATATGTGATTTATATGCTAAACAGAGGGCATTCGATATGATGTCTGAACTAAGAACATAGTGTTGAATATTGTGTATATGATGTCTAAACTATGCAATGCAAGACATTGTATGCATGATATGAGCAGTATAACTGTGCCAAGTTAGAGCATACACCTCAGTGGGGGAATAGGACTGGTCATCTGTCTCTGAATCCATCTGTGAGGAGCTATCGGGACCCAACAAGAGATCTGCTTCGACAGGTAGCACTGTCTGCTCTGAAGGCCTTGTTTTCACTCCAGATTTTTCCATCTCCCACCCAAATGGCTGATTCACAGGAAGAGTAGTTTAATGTACAAACATTGTCGACAAATGGAAATGTACTGAAGAAAAGGATGGGAAAGATATCATTCAAATATATGATGCCTGGTTAAACAAGATGGCATTGCACATTTCACATATATTATGGTTGGCTAAAAGACATGAGACTGCATAATTCCCATATATGATATAGAAGCTAAACAGGTGGCATTACAAAACATGTCTAAACTAAGCAGATGACATATATGATGTCAAAAGTAGGCACTGCAAGGCAACATATGCATGATATGACTAACATCATCATGCCAAGGTAGAGCAAACACCTTGGGGGGTAAATAGGAGTGGTCAGCGGCGTCTGAATCCGCCTCAGAACAGATATCTTCCTCTGGATTACAATCTGGAGAGGGGTGGGGAGGGTTTGCCATTGAACCCACCATGGAGCGATGTCTGCATGACATTGTATTGCCGCGCAAAACTCTTCTCCTTTTCTCTACATGTTCAGCATGACTGTGTACAATATCTGACATGCATACGAAAAAATATGGTGAGATTATGTAAGGAGAGCATGCAGAAATTTAGAGTGATGGTAACAACCAGTGGATCGACGTTTTTCCGTTGAACCAAAATAGCCCTAATGGATCAATGTGAATGTATAGTAATAAGTGATGCAACAAGTGTACAACCTCTTTGCCGTAGCCGTGTCGACCTCAACATCATTGGGTTGGTCGCTGAAGCAGTTGAGGCAGAGGTGGCTGTCGGAGGTGTGGAGGAGGATCTGACGAATCTGTAG
Source organism: Triticum monococcum (assembly GCA_034509565.1). Taxonomy (NCBI): domain Eukaryota; kingdom Viridiplantae; phylum Streptophyta; class Magnoliopsida; order Poales; family Poaceae; genus Triticum; species Triticum monococcum. The sequence continues at coordinate 176,655,534 of CM067846.1, read as the reverse complement.
ATGGCGTCCAGGGCACTGCTCTGTTGTGATGGATCGCTTTGTCATTGGAGCAGCCCCGGTGGGCCGCAAGACGTCAAGGCTGAAGCACCACAAGACAGACATCGTCAATCTCAAGTGGGATTCTAATAGCATCTCCAATAGATGATGTAAAATGGATGTAAAATTAACATCACCAAAAACCACCTGGCTACAACAGATGAGGTAAAAACCGTTAACTCTGAACTTAACTGTCGAAACTGAAATTTACTGTGGAATCTGAATGCTATTGTCGAAACTAAACGCAATGGTAGCAAAGAGGCACTTGACATGTAGTTTAGGGAGGGCATGCAGTTCATTTTCAACCTGCACCCCCCTGAGCCGCCAGCCACCACCGGCCGAACCGCCGGCCCCAGTGCCACCTCGCTGCCCCGAAACAACTCGCCACCGCCGCCCCGGCCAGCCATTTAGGCCCCCCGCCCCCCACCCTGAACCCTAAGATAGATAGTGGGGTACCTCTCCAGCGAGCCCCCGTCCCCGCTGCGGGTGGTTCTTCCTTAACTCCGGCGAGCCCCCCAACCCCTGAAAATCGACTGACCCAAAAGTCGATTCAGTCGACTGAAGTGTGGCTTAATCGGAGCAGAGTAACAGCACGAGAGAGGGGGAGAGCAGCAGCAGCAGCTGGGCGAGCGAGCGATCGAGCGAGAGCCGGAGCAGCAGCAGCAGCACGAGCGAGAGAGAGCCGGAGTAGCAGCAGCAGATCTAGCTGGTGTGGACGCCACCGCCGAAGGGGCCTCACATTGGGGGAGAGCCGCTGTGGAGATGTCGCCCGTGGCGCTGGCTTCAAGGTAGCCGCTCCATGGGGGTGCGGGATGGAGCACCGTCGGCGCTGGGAGGTCGAGTTAAGGAGAAGGTGCGATGCGATGAGTGTACAACCTCTTTGGTGGCGCCAAATAGGCCTCGGCTTCGTCCGAGGAGTCGGTGAGGATGCTGCGGTTCTGGTGGAGCAGGTTAAGGCGGCGCTGTGGGGATGGAGTAGCCGCGATAGACGAGGCGATCATCGGAGCAGCTCCTTGGAGGTGGAGGACAGGGCGGCTGAACCGGCGGGGCGGCGAGATGGACGACGGATCCTCATCCGGGGAGGTGGACGAGGGACATCGAGCTGTTGCGGTGGACGACGTCGTCGGGGAAGAGGCTCCGGCTGGGCAGCGGTGATGTGGCGGACGGAGGAGGGTGGGGTTTCGCGGCTGGAGCGGAGAGGTTATGGCGGCCTGGGATTTCGAATGGCGAAAAGGGGGCGATGGGAGGGGGTGAAGCATGACTTAGGGACGCGCTTGTCCAAATTGTAGGGTGTGTTACAAAAGTACCCCCCCCCCACCGATTTGAACTAGCGGCCCTTTCGGCACAGGGTTAGAAGGGGGATTTCGCTTGTCGGGATTTGACAGCTGGAGGGAGTTTTCGCGCGCGTTTTAATTTCGAGATAGCAAGGCGCGGGTTGTGAAGGCGCCAGTTTTGGGAGCACGATATCTGAATTTTCGGGATATAACAAGACGTGGGTTGAATTTTAGAGACAAGCCTAACATGTAGTAATATTGTACTTGTACATACCAAATCAATTCGCACTTCCCTCAACCAAAAAGAAAACGAAAAAAAATAAAACTATTCACACCACACAAAGAGAGAGTCTTGCCCCGTTTTACTATAGAAATGCTATTCAAAGCTACTCCCTCATTCCATCTATATAGGGCCTAATGCGTTTTTTGATGCTAACTTTGACCAAATATTAGAGCAATGATATATTACATGCAACTTACACAAAGCACGCCGTTAAATTCATCTGTGAAAGGTTCTTTGAATGATATAATTTTCACATTGTGCATGTCATGTACTATTAATCTTGTCAATAGTCAAAGGCGGTCTTAAAAATCTCATTACGCCCTATTTAGATGGAAGGAGGGTGTATGAATCCATGTTATGTCCGATTAAATTTTTTCGCTTGTTGTATAATGCATGTAACCTACTCATACCACATTTTAGTGCATTCCAAATGTCTATACTACTGCTGCAATTCGAACTAAAATTGAATTCGTTTCTCTATTTCAATAAGAATCTACAATCATGATTGTTGCCAACTTCAACCATCATAGTTTCCTTGCTATCCACCAGATATAAATTGGACGGCCTATAATGCAGGATGGCAGGCACACCATCATCAACAACTCCGTTTTTTATAAGAGTAGAGATAAAATATATTAAATGTAGTATAACATGTTCATAACCACACCATGTGTATCACCGTTATATATATTCACACATGTGTCGGCTTGAAACACTATGATAAATTCTTTAAATATCTGAATTCGCTTTTTATAATGAAGTATATATGATATCTATTTGTCTTTTACACCCACACAACCCTCTTATCTTTGTAGCTAGCGCTAACTTTCTCTTGTGCATGCACATGCCCGCATCCCTCTCACCCTCCCTCAGCATTCTCTAGCTCCATCGTGCAAATTCGTCTTTTCACTTTAGGTCGTTCACCCATGGTGTGTGTAGGCCCCCCAGCTCCTTCTTTACGGCACACATCGATCGATATGCCTCTCTAGTCAGGTGTGCCTAGCACAAACACAAGCTTCCCCTCTTCTCTTGTCACCGTCCATGCCTCACTCCCACCACTCTTTTCATCGTTCTCGTACTCGTACACTCCTCCCCCCTCGATATAGTATGCCCCTCGTACGACCTCCTACATGCATCCCTCTCTCTCTATCCTTCTCCTCGTGCCTCATTTGCTTCTAACACACACATGCATGTATACCGATCGATCTCCCAACATATACCTAGATCGACTCTAACTACCCCGCCCCCATCGATCGACGTACCTCACAAGTTATGTCTCTCCTTTCTCTAACAAAGGGCGATTGATCTTCCTATGTAGTTACGTCTGCTTACCACAACCACATCGTCCCCCATCATTCGTGCATGCCTCCTGACCCGTCTCTCACATGCACATGCACAGACAACAAGCATCCATCTCCTATCTTATTGATATTGCGGGAGTGCCCTCCGTTTGTCTAGCAAGCCTATCCCACCATTTGTTAGAAGCAACTCCACTACCACCCCCTCCAACACTCTAGCTCTATCTCTCTCCCAACCTTATTCCTCTCCTGCACATATGCATGGATGTCGATCGATCTCCCTTAATACATGAGGCAGATCGATCTCCTTAATACATGAGGTAGGCCTCTCTCCTCCTCCACACATATACCAGCCATTGTACCTCTATAGTTAATTGGGCCTCCCTCTTCCCCCACCACACACCGATAGTCGAGCGCTGTAGGTAGGTATCCATGCCATAGAGACAAATTGCACATGTCCCAGCTCACGTTCCAGTAGGCCAGCCACTCTATATCTTTGACGTGGGCACACACAAATTCGATGCCACTCTTTATCGATCGCGCGCGTACACACACATATCATCATCCCTCTCTTCGATTCTATGGACACCTCAAGCCGATGATACCTCCACTCTCTTCTCATGGATCGCCCCCTCTATATATATGTTATATCCATGACTCTATTTCACACACATTGCATATGTTGCATTTTTTGATTGACCCCCCCCCTCGAAAAAACTCTCAAGAACCCACACACTATATCTCTCTAGGTTTGTATCTCTCTCACACAACCCCACGTAGGTGGTGTACATATACAAGAAGAGAATAGGTGCACCGTGCACGTACTCACGCTTCGTGCCCAGCCACACCCGCGCGGGTACACGGTGGAGCTCATTTCTTTACGAAATGGCAGCCCACATGCTAATTTGAACGCCTGTAGCGGTTGTTTACCTAGGGAGGTCGTGTACCACGCGTGCACAAAACAAAGTTCGACTTGACGCGTTGCCGTGTTATTTTTAAATAAATTATAGCGCTCAATGGCACGTACACAGAATATAAAATGATTTTTATGGAGAAAAAGGTAGTCCTCTCACTATATACAATGGAGCCTGCCTGCCTGGTTTGTCGCTCTTCAGAGTATCTCACACAAGGCTATGGTGGCCTCTCTCTCTCTCACCGTTGGTCACTGATCCGGCCGCATCCCGTCCGCCGGGGGAAAGGGAGGCGGTGGCCTCTCTCTCTCTCTCACCGTTGGTCACTGATCTGGCCGCATCCCGTCTGTCGCGGAAAGGGAGGAAGTGCATCGTTTCTCCGTTCAACGACGCCGAGGCAGCATGTCCCGATCTGCGATACATGCCGTTCTCTCTGACCAAGCTCCGGCACGGCAGGGCCTACGCCACCTGCTCGCAGATTCCGCCGGCCGCTACTCACCTAGTTACATCCCGACGACCTCCAGGTGTCCCCTTCGGCCTTGCTCCATTGCCCGTCTTCCCACGTCGCTGCATGTGGATCTTCCATAGTTCTTTGCCCAAAACATAGCTCGTCCGGCGTACTTTCCATATTACATTCTCGTCCTCACACTATTTTAGACAAACACAACCATGTTGTTTTCTTCCCTTAGGACAAGGAATATGCTTCTTTTTGTCGTCGCATGTGTCATCACGGCAATTTTTTCCTTTCTACCTCTTTTTTGCAAATAGGGCTATCCATTTCACCTCGTTTCTATTGCGACCTTTTGGTGAACTGCACAAATCACTTTTTTGTTAAGAGTGTTTTGTGCAGTTGTACTAAAATGTCACACGGGCAACGTCTCTACATTTCAATGCGACTGCACAATGGGAGATTGGTTTTGCTCTATCCTCCTCATCCAACTCCGAGCCTAATCTTCTCCAACTAGTTAGTCTTAAGAGAGACTGCAAAGGTGACCAGCTTCTATTTGTGTGTTTATTGTTTCATCAGCAGTCCTCTATTATCATAATCACACTTAATATCTTTGGAACAGGGACGCTCAGCTCTATTTTAGTGGAACTGCACAAAATGATCGGAATGTTGCATGCTCCAGACAGCTACTTTTTTCCCAACATGCCTTGTTGATTTAGACAGAGTTGGGGGGACGTTGCTGCCAATGAAAGCATGGATCAATTTTAATTTAACACCTTCTCACAACTTTGTCTTCAGTTGTGATGTAATTATTAGATCTGATATGCTAATAATTGACATGCATTAGCAAGGAAGTTAGTTTTTTATTGTTTCCGAAAGAGCATCGATGGCAAGACACGTAAAACAAAAGCTGAAAGCTCACACCATTGTACAATTTCATGTCGCTGGAAAATTATTTGTATAGTACGTCAATTATGTAAACAAATGATGGAAGCTTGATAGCATTGCCAGAAGCCTCTTCATCATCCGGGTCCATGTGCCATGCACAAAATTATACTCCTTCGTTCCTAAATATTTGTCCTTTTACAAATTTCAAACGGGCATATTTTAGAGTGTAGATTCACTCATTTTGCTTCGTATGTGTACTCCCCCCATTCCTAAATATTCTATTCATCTTTCTAGAGATTTCAACAAGTGACTACAAATGGAGCAAAATGAGTGAATCTACACTCTAAAATATGTCTATATACATCCGTATGTGCCAGTCCATTTGAAATCTCTAAAAAGACAAATATTTGAGTAGTCACTCTTTGAAATCTCTAGAAAGACAAATACTCCGGAGTATATTTAAGAACCGAGGGGGTAGTGCACGACCGCATGGGAGACTCAGCCCGGTCGTTGCACCGCATTAATAGTGAGTAATGAGCAGTCAAATCATAAGCCCCACCTTTCCCACTGTAAGTTGCTCTGAAGAAGCAACCATCAATACGCTCTTCTTTGAATCCGCTCATACTACTCCATCTGTCATTGTTTATACAGCGCGCTTCAGAAAAAAGAAAAAAATCTGTGGGACCAAGGCGACTAGCGATCGGCCTGAAAAATAGCATTGGTAGTTATAGCACGGCATCTATTACTAGAGGGAATAATGCGTACACACATGCATGTAGTGCTTCCACCCCGGGTACACACATGCATGCACTTACTCCACTCCGTAGTAGTACAGTACATGGAGAGAAAATTGTGGACTTGATTGCGGTTACCACGCCCTAATTAATTGAGCATTAAACCAAACGCGTCCAAAGTCTCTCTGGTGGTGGAAATTCATTGAGAGAAATGCATCATAATGAAGCGCGCCCTGTAAACTGTGACGGAGGAAGGAGTAGTATGAAGGTGCAAAACCAAGTATGCATATGGCTAGTCGGTCAACGCACCTCCTCTTGGCATATCACTGACATGTGGGACAGGAGTGTGAGCAAACCGATCTCAATTGATGGCAAAGAGCCAACCCGTCGTTCCTTGAGAGGGACGAGGAGCGAGAACACACAGACGGGCTCGCATGGAGGCCAAGATATATTCGAGCATGGTTGGTTGATCGATATCATTCATTACATGTTGGGCTGCCATTTTCCGCCCTTCTCCGGAATAAACGTGTACTTTATCAAAGATAAAAAAATAAGAGTACAGACGCTCCACCATGCGGTTCTAGTAGTAGTACTACTCGTACTTCTGCGCTTGGCTCTTCGCCTCTTCATGAAGTCGAACAATGATGGTACTCCGCATGTTGGGTACTACAATGTATGCCTCCGACAATCTGACACCGAATGGACTGATGCATGTCCACCGAGGGTAGGTTGCACTAGTCAAAAGGCATAAGCGAGCTTCACCTTGTCCTGCAAGCTTCTCCTCGTTCTGCGAGTTGACGGGACACACCAAAAAGTAGTGCTAGTCCATACTCCCTCCTTTCCGGTTAATATGGCTTAATCTTTTTTGCGGGAAAATGAGAGAGCTTTATTCATATATAAGCATTCTTAGGACGATCAGCCAAGACACTGGTCACTAGGAAGCGAGGTACCCTGCAAAAAAAGAAGTAGGAAGCGAGGTGTTTCATCAAGCTAGCTCTCGGCCACATTCAAAGTGCAGCAAGCATGGTTCGCACAAAGATGCGCCGCAAGGTTTGCTGGCCTGTTTACATGCTGAATAACAAAAAAGAGGAAATATTACCGAGTGCTACTATTTGTAACAGGATGAGCCAGAATTAAGCGAGAATTGTGGCGAGTGTTCCATGCAATCAACTTCCATTATCACATGCGAGAACCCTCAAAGAGAACCAAATGTGTTGAAGATTGCTTTATCACAATTTAAAATTATAATAAGAGTGCAGACGCTCCTCCATCCAGTTCCTAGTACTAGTATAGTATGTACCTTTATAGACTATAGTAGTAGTACTAGTAAACTTTGCGCTTGGTTGTTCGCCTATTTGGGAAGTCGAACAATTATAGCACTAGTAGTATAGTGTATGCTTCTGGCAATCTGACACCGAATTAACTGTTGCACATCCACTGCCTGAGCGAGGGAGAGCTTGCATTAGTCAAAAGTTTCTCCTTGTCCTGCGAGCCACCGCGCGCAAGCTTCTCCCGTTGTCGGTGTCAAAACCGGCGGATCTCGGGTAGGGGGTCCCGAACTTTGCGTCTAGGCCGGGTGGTAACAGGAGGCAGGGGACACGATGTTTTACCCAGGTTCGGGCCCTCTTGATGGAGGTAAAACCCTACGTCCTACTTGATTGATATTGATGATGTGGGTAATACAAGAGTAGATCTACCACGAGATTAGAGAGGCTAAACCCTAGAAGCTAGCCTATGGTATGATTGTATGTTATGGTAGTTGTCCTACGGACTAAAACCCTTTGGTTTATATAGACACCGAAGAGGGTTAGGGTTACACAAGGTCAGTTACAAAGGAGGAGATATCCATATTCGTATTGCCTAGCTTGCCTTCCACGCCAAGTAGAGTCCCATCCGGACATGAGACGAAGTCTTCAATCTTGTATCTTCATAGTCTAACAGTCCGGCCAATGGAGATAGTCCGACTGTTCGGAGACCCCCCAATCCAGGACTCCCTTAGTAGCCCCTGAACCAGGCTTCAATGACGATGAGTCCGGTGTGTAGTATTGTCTTCGGCATTGCAAGGCGGGTTCCTTCTCCGAATACATCATAGAAGAATTTGAATACGAGGATAGTGTCCGACCCTGCAAAATAAGTTCCACATTCCACCGTAGAGAGAATAATATTTTCGCACATCTAATTTGCTGGCTTGTTTTGGTAGCATGACGTTATGTCATGGCCCGATGATTATTCGAACCGTTTCTTTTAACCAGCCCCGCACATAACGCGAGGCAGTTTTTCGACACGTCTTGTCAAAGTAGAGATCATGTCCCCTTATTACGGGATTCTCATCAATACAGGCATGGGTAACCCAACCGCACCATCAATTGCGGCGCTCGGGGGATAAGCGAGTTTTACCAGGCAAGTGGGGACGCCTAGCTTTGTCCGCCCATATAAAGGGACAAGGATTCACCTTTCTATCCACGCCTTCTTCCTCCCTTACCCATCCGTTTTTGCACTTTCGAGCTCTAGCACCCAAGTCCGCACTTCCCACCTCGACCTTCTCCAATCATGTCCGGAGCGGGAGGCAAGTGGATGGTCTCCTCCGTCATGGCGGGAGACATCAAGAAACTGAGGAGAGCCGAATACCTGCCCAACGACATCGCGCACTGGCTCCCAGATGAGGGGCAGCTCATCCCCACCCCTAGGCCCCATGAGAGGGTAGTATTCCTCACCCATTTCCTCCGCGGACTGGGATTCCCTCTCCATCCCTTCGTCCGGGGGCTCATGTTTTATTACGGCCTGGATTTCCACAATCTGACCCCGAACTTCATCCTCAACATCTCGGTGTTTATCGTCATGTGCGATGCCTTCCTCCGCATCAAGCCCCACTTCGGCTTATGGCTGAAGACCTTCAATGTCAAGCCAAAGGTGGTGGGCGGCCGCCAGGCGGAGTGCGGAGGTGCCATGGTGGGCAAGATGCCCAACATAACATGGCTCGAGGGCTCCTTTGTGGAAACCATAAAGGGGTGGCAATCGGGGTGGTTCTATATCACCGAGCCGCGCGACCCTGCATGGGCAACGGCCCCCGAGTTCCGATGTGGCATCCCCACGCGGCTCACCTCCTGGAAAGAGAAGGGCCTGTCCTAGGGTAGTTCGAAAGAGCTGACCGGACTCCAAACATGTATTCAAAACATGGTGGACAAGAAGCTCAAGCTTGTCAACATAGTCCAAGTTACGCTCATCCACCGGATACTCCCGTGCCAACAACGGGAGTTCAACTTGTGGGAGTTCAATCCGGCGCAGCACCGAACTCTGAAGAGGCTCTTCGACACGACTCATGAAGACGCCTGCAGGGTGCTGTTCAAAAGTGCCGAGGTCCCTGCCCCTATTACTGAGGATCGCGGATTCAGCGCGAAGCGCCAAGCCAGTGCGGTAAGCTGCTTTACCTTTCACGGGATACTCATTTTTTATATAGATTGACTCTATGCGGGATCTAAACTCCCGTACCTTTGACAGAACTGGCAGAAGATGGCCGGACAGATCGATTGTCCGGCTCCTTTGCCCGAAGGCCCCGCAGACGCTCTTCTAGCGAAGATGCTGACTCCAGCCCCTTATAAGGTGCCGGAGAAGACCAAGAAGGCCAAGGGAACCCGAAAGAGTTCCCGACGCCAGGCGTCGTCGGACTCACCATCTGATGACTCTGCGGTGCACTCTTCCATCGAAGACGAGGAAGAAGAAGAAGAAGATGCTCCCCCACCGACTGGGGGAGACAAGAAAAGGAAGGCCGCCCCAACTGGGGAGGCTGGAGGGTCCAAGAAGGGAAGGACTCTCCTTCCGGACAGTTCCACCGCCGCCGACGAAGGCGAAGGCGAGTGGTTGCCCAGGGTCAAGCCCCCGGGGAGATCGTAAGTATTCAGATACCAGAGTAACTCCTAGGATTCCTTTGTCGCACTGCTTTCCCTAACGCCGAACACAATTATGCAGGCCGCCACGAGCCAGTATCGATGTATCATCGAACGGCTCCTTGGGCTTGTCGGACATGGATAGCGATCCAGTCCTGACCGCCACCTCCCCTCATCCTGACGACGATGCCGAGGTGTTGTCTCAAGAGGCACCAGATCGAGGGGAGACAGTCCTGGAGGCGCCTCAAGGCGACCTTCCGGACTCCGGGAGCCGCGGGGACGAGGGCCCTGAGAGCTCCGAGTTCGGCCCTCAGCCAAACACCGTGCCGGACCCTCCAGCGGTTCCGGGCTCGGGCAGGAGGCCTCCTTCTAAGAGGGGCAAGACGCCTATGCCGGTGACCTCTGTCCATCCAGAGGCACCGGACAATCTGCTGGAAGCTCTTCGCAGCGCTTCCATCGACGAGGAGCACCGCACTATTATGAGTGCGGTGATTCAGAAGGTTCAGTCCGCCAAGGGCGGATTGACTGAAGCCTGTGCCAGCCTTCTAACAGGCTTTGAGGTAAGTGTTTTAAAATGTAGTAGAAATATTACCGCATAGACAGTAGCCCCTGATGCTTTGTTCGGTGTTCACGAAGAAAAGCCGAACAGAGGATCAAATAATATCGCAGGAGTCTAATATAAGTATGTCAATATGCATATGCAGGCTTCGCTGCTGGAATCCGCCGCACTAACTGTGGAGGTCGCCATACTGAAGCAGGACCTCGAGGGGTCCAAGAAAGAGCTCGGCCTTGCCAAGAGGCAGCTCGAGGAGAACAAGGGTAAGTAATACCCCGTCTATAGATATGTATATATAAAAAAGGACGCAGTTGCAAAATGACAGGATCATTGTATGTTTGCCAGGGGCCACGACCGAGGTGGCCACCCTGAAGCAAGCGCTCACCAAGGCCGAAGATACAGTGGCCAAGGAGCGCACCGAGCGAGAGAAGCACGAGGCTCGGGTGGGCGAGGTGCAGCAAGAGCTCCAGGCTCTTGTGGCAAAGCACGAGGCGTTGGAGCTTGACTCCAAGACACTGGAGTCTGAGCTTGCCGCGGCCCTCGAGAGTGTAAAAAGTGCCAAGGCCGAAGCCCAAAAGGCCCTCCAAGAGATCAACGCGATGAATAAGATAGCGGCGGGTAAGGCTTTCTATATGCAAAGCAAGCATGTAAAAGTAAATTACCGATTACTTACCCGGATCCGGAGCTCTTCAGGAGCATTCACAGATTTGCCCCGCAGTGTGTCCGATGCCGCACAATTTTACCAGGCCGAGGACGGAAGCTCGACGGAGAAGCTGTTCTAGTCTCAGTATGCTGAGGCCGAACATCCGGTGCCAATGAGCGACCAGCTGAAGCAGATGGTCGAGCTACATAAGGCGGCCGATCAGGCCATGAAGAGCTTTATAGTCCGGTTGTGGCCTGGCGACGCCCTTCCGAATAGCTTCTTCGGCCTGGTGAGGCGGCTCGTGGATGCCTGCCTGCGGCTGGAGGTCGTCAAGCAATCTATCTGCATTGAAGGTGCACGCCGGGCTTTCGCCCATGTGAAATTGCAGTGGGTCAAGCTAGACGCCGTGAAGCTGATCAAGGAGGGGCCGCCAGAGGGCAAGGAGCACCGCCACCCCGAGATGTACTACAAGGTTGTTCTGCCAGGCGCCCGTCTCATTGCGGACGAGTGTTTGAAAGATGTAATATTTGAATGAGACTTGCTTGTTTGATCATGTATGTATGAAAACTTGTTTCATATGCGCTATGAAATGCTTGTTGGAATTTAAAATATTACCTTCTGTTTGGCTGTTTATCCTATCTGAGAGATGGCTAGTCCTCGGCTTCTGCCCCCAGGCCACGAGTGCTGGGGTGTTCGGGATAAACCTGAGCACTCTTGTTCCCATGTTTGGGTCCTTTGAGGGAGGTGCTCAGCACAGTGAACAAGGCAACCAGACTAATAATGCTTTATCACTCTCACTTAGCCATAGAATTCTATAATTTTAAATTTCGGTGAAGCCCCTGGTATTCAGAAGGCCGAATTTGGGGCGCGATACATGCCTTTAAGCCGGACAGGGCCGACCCCTCGCTCTAAGCGGCATAAGTCTTTAGGGACTCGAAAACCTCGCCGAACAGCGACCAGTCTCTCGCCTTATCATGACAGTCAGTTTTAGCTTTCTCTACTGAGGTGCTGAACCCAGCAGAACCGGGGCACAATCGCAGTAGTTCTCCTAGCGCTACCTTAGCCGATAGAGCAAAACGTAAGGTACCAAAACGTAGGAGCCGGGAAAACCCAACATTTGACCGAAGACATGATTCGGAGCTGATGCATATAATGCTATAAGTTTGGGGTGCCGCACTTGTGAAAGTGTTCGGACTTTTCACACCGTATTGTGAGGTACATAAGCCCCTGGTGTATTAGCCGTACCAAGGTGTACGGTTGCAAGGTGTCATTAATGAACACATAGATATATATATATATAACAAGAATGCAATAATAGTCGTAATGTCATGCATTGTTTATTAGAAAATTGCGTTAAAGCAGAGTGATACAGATAGTGTGGTAAACAAAGACTAGGACTATGTCCCTTCCAAGGGCAAGCTGAGGAATGATATTAAATCGAATATTTCGCTCGTTACTGTAATGAACCTGGGAATTCCGTGGTATGACATAGTTGTCTGCCTCCTTGGTTGCTGCATCATGTGTTTGGCAATAGTGCTGCCGGACAGTGTTTCCAGAGATTAAGGTCCTGAAAGAAAAAGAAAAATAACCAAACGGGAAGCCCCTGGTGCGGTTTAGGCCGCGTTTTGGGGCGTGCCGCAGTTGTGCCCCCCCTCCCCACCTGTGCCCATGGTATTTTTAATGCGTAATTATGTACGCACGGCATGAATATCGCCGTTGGGCTGGGATTGGGGTGCCCGCCGTATTGCTACGCGAGCTCAGATCGCGCCAGGCGGTCTATTTGCCGATTGCCCCGAGCGCGCTTGAAGGTGTCCAGGCTTTGAAGCGCCGAACTGGTGGATTGCCTTGAGAGCCTGCTTTGTGCTTGTGCTGCGAGGGCCGCGGTGTGCTCCTCTGTTCGGAGAGAGCGCTCTGCGTTTCCATTGACTGTAATAACTCCGTGAGGTCCTGGCATCTTGAGCTTGAGGTATGCATAATGCGGTACCGCATTGAATCTAGCGAATGCAGTTCGCCCGAGCAGCGTGTGATAACCACTACGGAACGGGACTATATCAAAGATTAACTCTTCGCTTCGGAAATTATCCGGGGATCCGAAGACCACTTCCAGTGTAATTGAGCCTGTGCAATGGGCCTCTACACCTGGAATGACGCCCTTAAAGGTTGTTTTCATGGGTTTGATCCTTGAGGGGTCTATACCCATTTTGCGCACCGTGTCCTGATAAAGCAGGTTCAGGCTGTTGCCGCCATCCATAAGGACTCGAGTGAGGTGAAATCTGTCGATGATTGGGTCTAGGACCAGGGCGGCGAATCCGCCATGACGGATACTAGTGGGGTGGTCCCTGCGATCGAAGGTGATCGGACAGGAGGACCAAGGGTTGAACTTTGGGGCGACTGGCTCCAATGCATATACGTCCTTGAGCACACGCTTCCGCTCCCTCTTGGGGATGTGGGTTCGGGCCCTCTTGATGGAGGTAAAACCCTACGTCCTGCTTGATTAATATTGATGATATGGGTAGTACAAGAGTAGATCTACCACGAGATCAGAGAGGCTAAACCCTAGAAGCTAGCCTATGGTATGATTGTATGTTATGGTTGTTGTCCTACGGACGAAAACCCTTCGGTTTATACAGACACCGGAGAGGGTTAGGGTTACACAAGGTCGGTTATAAAGGAGGAGATATCCATATCCGTATTGCCTAGCTTGCCTTCCACGCCAAGCAAAGTCCCATCCGAACATGAGACGAAGTCTTCAATCTTGTATCTTCATAGTCTAACAGTCCGGCCAATGGAGATACTCCGGCTGTCCGGAGACTCCCTCACCCGTCCTGCAACCTTCTCCTCGATCGGCAAGTTGACGGGACACAGCAAAGTAATGCTAGTCCATACTGCCTCCTCTCTGGTTAATATGGCTTAATTTCAAACGAGATAAATACACTATTTGTCACTGTATATTTGTAAAAATACAGTCAGTGGACTTCATAATACACTCATTGCGCTCAATATATATATATATATTTCGGTGTTTATACTGTCACTAGCTCACCCTGACTGAGTATGTGTGTGCATACACGTGTAGGTTGAGCACTTGAGCGTGACCATGTATGTTCTATCGTGTGCTCGGACATGCATGCATTAGGGCATCGCGTGCGTTTTTGCGTCCATGTGTACGTGTGACTATTGCATACACGTAGGGGGAGTACGTGTAGGGGCCACTAATGAGCAGTCAAATCACACAGTAAGTTAGTTGGAAGAAGCAACCATCATTTCACTCTTGAATGACACGTACGCAATATAAAATGGTTCATATGGAGAGAAAAAGAAAACCACTATATATACACTAGCAGGAGCCTAAGCTACAAGCCTGCTTGCTTAGGTTGCTCTCTTCACAAGCATAGAATGACGGGCCTGATCCCGCAGCTGGGGGAAGGGAACAATGTTCTGCGTAGACGCGGTCGACATCGGCGAGGGAGAAAACCCACAGTCGGTGCATCCCAATCGGGGGTCACCGCGGTATGGGCCGATGCCACGTCCCAACCGCCTTTCTAGCTACAGCCCAATGTCCCAGGTAGTCCATCTTCCTTTTGGAGCTGGCTTGCTCCACTACCGTAGCTCCATCTCCATGTCGATATTTCTCTACTTCTACCGGCTTCTAATTGTGATGAGTTTATGTCTCATGAACTAGTACCAGTACTATTATTCTAATCACACTTCTTCAATATCTTTGCCATCAGGGATGCTCAGGTCGATTTAGTGGAACTGCACAAAAGCATCGTATGATCCGAGGGTGCCAGTCGTCTTTCCTTCGACAGGTTCTACCTGGCCACAAAATTAAATCATGTTTAGGGTTTAGGGTTTAAGTCATAGTGACCCCATCAGTAGTTTTTCTTTCGTACACACTCTCACAATTTTTTTCTTTAGTTGTGAAGTAAATATTGGCTATGATCTGTGAATCATTGAGATGCATCAGCATGCGTGTTAGTTTTCCTTTGTATTTGATGGAATGTTGTAACGGGGCAACCTTGGAATAGGAATGAAAATGGAGTGGAAAGTTTACGTTTTTCCGGAGAAAGAATGGAAACGGAGAGAAGCCAACGTTTCGTTTCGTTGGATCGTGCCATCGAGAAAAACCAACGTTTAAATCACGTCTGTCGTATTCATGTCTCACCCTCCTCCACAGCTCAACCCCACAAGGTCGCTCGGCATGCCACTCACCGCAAACCGAGTATACGATAACTTTCCCGTCTACTTGTCGATGGATTGCGCCATGGAGTACTAGCACTACCGGAAGAGATTGATGAGTTGGGGGAGGACAGCTAGGTGTAGCACAGACTCCCAAGAACTTTTTACATGCATGTTGTAGCCGGCTATTGCGACCTTTGAACGCGGAGCATCCACGTGCACCCAGAAGCGGCGCGGGCGACGCTCTCTCGGCCGGCGCGCCGCTTCAATGCCGGCGCCAGTGAGAGGTCGCGTTCGCTCTGGCCGGGCATGAATGCGGCACTGACCGTTTCGGGAGGGAAGCACGCGCGGGTGATGAAGAGGGTTCGGGTTGGTCAGGACTGGCCATGGCAGCGGTCCGGACGTGCGCAAACAAGAGATGTTGTACGTTAATATTGCTGCGTATATAATTAACAACGTAAATAATGTGCCAATTGGACAAATATGATTGGAGATGGAGATGGAAATGGAATTTTACGTAAACTACAGTAGTATGTAAGCAGGTGCAGTGAAGGCACCGGAGCTCAGTCCGTACTACAGTAGCTTATACATATATATATATATATATATATATATATATATGTATATGTATATATATTGTTCGCTAGGGTTTGCACTCTCCACACGCTCGCCGCACTACATATATGTTACACGCTGGAGGCTCAGCGTTCATTTGCTAGGGTTTGCTATATTCATAGTCTCTCACCCTCTCTTCACCAGATCTAAACAAGACTGTGTTGGCCTCTTGTCTCTCCCTCCCCCCTCACAACTGGTGAAGGAGGCATCTGTATCCCGTCACACTGGGAAGGGGAGGAGGTGGAGCATTCACTCTATCGCCTTCGGCGAGGGAGGCAATCCATTGCCGGCTGCGCTGTTCTCTTTCACCCAGCGCCTGTGCAGGAGGGCCACCGACCCCTTCTTCCTTGCTGCCGTACATAGTATGGGCAAATCCGGCCTCCCGTCGCACACCTTGCCACATCCCGATGACCCTAAGGTATAAGTTTCTTTGAAACCGTCGTTGCTCTAGCTGCATGTGGATCTTTCTCGATCTGTAGTTGAATCTAGGTCTTGGTTCAAAGAGGAAAGAAGGGTGCGGTGGGCTGGAGCAAGAATCTAGGACGTGGTTCAATGAGGAAAGGAGGGGCGGAAAGTAGTATAGACTGGCTATCCAGCCACTTTGTAGGTCGAAAAGGGAAAAAGGGGGTAACCCAGTACACACATCTGTAAGGAACCGATCTCTTTGTTGAAAAGGGAAAGAAACTGAGGGGTCGGGTAGTTTGTGCAGGACTAGATTTGTTGCCCTCACATAGGAAGAAGGTTCAAAGAGAACAAATATGGGACCAGCGCATATATGCTGCTTAGCTACATACTCTGCATCACCCATTTATACGTGTGGACGCACATGGTGCTGGCATGTCCCATACAGCTATTTTACTGTTGTTAATCTAAGAATGCCGCCGGAAAATTGAAGCAATGCCACTGTTAAAAGTAAATTACATTTTTTAATGAATGTTGTTTCAAGAGAATGTCTCTATTAATATGAATCAATGCAGCCATTTTAGAAATGCTACTGTCCTACTTTGTTTTCCATCCAAGATAAGTTAGATGCTTCTTTCTGTCACCGTTTGTTTCATCCTCCTTTACCGGCAAGTAATTGTTTCCTTTTTTGCCTCTGTTAAAACAGGGGTATCGATTCAACTTGTTGCTATTGCGACATTTTGCTTCGCTACTCGAAACACTTATGTTTTAAGAGTGTTTTGTGCAGTTCAACTTGAATGTCACACCGTTGACTTTGCTTAATTTTGGTGGAACTGCACAAAAGGAGATCGAGATTTGTTTCCAGTCTTCATGGCGAGTTGTTTCAAATCTTGGTCTCAACCACATGATGTGCAGTGTGCTTTGAGATGTTGTGCTACTTGTTTTGGTACTATTTTAAATAAATGTTGAATTGAAGCTATTGTATTGCTGTCTTTTCCCATTAAGTAGTGAACAAAAATGGGACCAACCCAGACATGATGCTTGTTGCTTTGTTATAACAAATTCAGCATCACCCCCTTTATAAGCCAGTAATTGATGCCACTCTCAGAATTAACTACTGAATCTTATTTCAAAACTGCAACACTTGTTAGGGATTGGTGGGATTACCATTTTTGTGGCCGCATGTTTCATCCTCCTTTATTAGCTAGTAATTGATTCCTTTTTTGCCTCTATTTAAACAGGGATATCTATTCAACTTGTTGCTATTGCGACATTTTGCTTTGCTACGCGAAACACTTTGCTTGATTTCAGTGCAACTGCACTAAACGAGATTGGATTTCCTATTCGTGTTGGCAGATTCGTATTTTATCTTGTCCGTCTCATGAAAGGTCAGTACAGGCCTTCATCCACATGATTGTGTAGTGTGCTTTGAGATGTTGTGCTACTTGTATTGGTACTGTTTTAAATAAATGTTGAATTGAAGCTATTGTATTTCTGTCTTTTCCCATTAAGTAGTGAACAAAAATGGGACCAACCCAGACATGATGCTTGTTGCTTTGTTACAACAAACTTTGCATCACCCCCTTTATAAGTAGATGGAAGCACATACTGTTGTTGCGCCCACTCTCCCCTGGAACTGTTTATGCTTTCATTAATCTAATGCCGCTGGTAAAATTAAGCAATGCCACTCTCAGAATTAATTAACTATTGATTCTTAGTTCAAAACTGCAACACTTGTTAGGAATGGTACTATCCTGCTTTGTAGTTCTTTCTACATGTTTAACCAAGGTATTGTTAAGATAATGTCTCTGTTAAAATGAATCAGTTGCATTGTTTTAGGAATGGTACTTTTCTGCTTTGTCGTTCTTTATACATGTTGAAACAAGGCATTGTTAAGATAATGTCTCAGTCAATATGAATGAATCACACTGATGGTGAATTGCTACTCTCCTGCTTTGTTTCCCATTAAGATAAAGTAGATTAGTAGATGATTTTCTTCTGGCAGTACAAGTCATCAACCGTTATTTCTTAGTAATTGTTTCCCTTATACCTATTGTTGCTTACAGGGATATCAAAATTAAATCTAGGTTTTAATCCGACTTCGCTTTTAGTTGAACTGCACAAAAGGAGCCAATGTGTAAGGCAAACTGCTGCATTACTGGGTCCAGTTGGTCGTTCCACTTTGCAAAAAGAAGCAGTCACTATTTGCGCTACATTACAGAAGGAATGACCGAGAAGGTTTACAGAGTATTATTAGACACCGGTGACATGACTAGTCTGCAGAGACCATTGGCAATTTAACAACACATGGAGTGCCCTGGGCAAAAAGTGCCCAAACAAGTACAAGAAGCTACGACATGACTCCACGATCATAGGCATTGCATATTTTGAATGGGAAAAGCTTGTCAAAGTTTAATCATTGATGTTAGCAAGAATACGTTAGTTTAATATATTGGAATTGGAAAACCTTGTCAAAATTTGCTCATTGATGTTAGCCAGAAGACATGCATTTGATATTTTTGAGTGGGACGCCCTTGCTGTGAGCAGCGTCGAGTGTTTTTTCCTATTCCTGTGTTCAGTTTAGAAGTAAATAGTTACTCTGCTGAGATATTTCTGTGTTAAGAGTTTGCTCTGAATATTGTCTATATAATGCCAGGCCCTGTGTTTGATTGCAAAGTTGAGCTTGGAATGTTGTGGCATGCGGCATCACGAGCTGTTCACTGTGCCTCCTGAGAATAATGCTTCGTATTGTTTTGCATGTCGATCTAATGCCAGTGATTTGCTTGTTAAGAAGATCATCCTCTTTTGTTGTTTCCGTGCTTAAGAAGTTCATCGTCTGATGTTTCATTCATAGCCTATACGACAAGTCGGGTAGGTTAGACGCGAAACCATATGATCTTCCGACCAACTCATGATATTAGGCCGTGATTGGATCATCATTTTCCAACCAAAACCGCTTGTAAAACTGACACTTGTAAATTAAAGCAGATGGTCTCGGGCGAAGGCGCTTGGTTGGTTGATTTCGACTAGTAAAATATCAGAAGTACTTCACACACGATAAAAACGTTGAACGACACTCGGACGATTGCTAATCCAGCCGTTAGCTGCTGTTTCAGCCTTGCCCATGGATGGCATGATATGCACGTCATGCATATATCGTCTGGTAATGTCGTCCATATAGCAGTGCTCGTAAAATATACACTGGTCTCTCAAATTACACGCGTAACCCGCCGGTTTTACTTACAGACCTCGGTTTCATTACGCCTGTATTTTAAGCGTTGTTTCCGATGACGAGTAAATTACACTTGTATGTTAATACAAGTTTGAAATAAACCAGAGCTCCCAAGCGCGGCCTTACCGTTTCATGTCGTCTCAGTTTCTCGAAGGTGCTCATAGGTGTCCGATGATCCTGGCTTCCTGAATGAGCAGTGGGCGCTGTATCAGACCAACCGTAGGGCCCGCGAGGCCCTCTCCGTTGTCCTTTGAGTTGTTGCGCTCGCCGTGGCGCCGAGCATTGTTAACATCGTCAACGAACATGAGGATTCAGGAGATGACTTTATTTTGACTGGATGACACAAGGGCCATAGTCGTACGTACGCAAGTGCCTCCTTATTATGTACAACTATATTTTTTTGCTTTCTCCTGGTTTCCTGACATCACGGTCACACACCATTGTCAACCTATGTAGTCACTATAAACGAGAGAATTGCACAAGGTGTGGCCGACAACTAGGACTAAGTAGCTCGAGCAGTATTTGTGTTTTTGAGGCGTGAGCACTGCAGAGTTTTTCTTGGCGATGATTTCGTTGTTGTTCATAGGAGAGAAGGGTATTAACTGGGCGGGCTGTGGCCCGTCTAGCCCAGGCCAGATATCCAGCCCAGATACTAATTTTTTTCAAGATGAAAATGGCTAGCCTAGCTATACGTCTTTTTGAGGAATACCCAGGCAAGGTCAACTTGTTATTCTCTGCCCCGCTGGGCTGCAAATCTTTCCTAGGAGGGATGCATTAGGCTTAACAGGAAAATGGGCTTCAAAAAATAATAAATGGGATGTAATTATAAAAACTGGGCAGTAACTATAAAAAAATGCACCAAACACGAAATTAGTTTATAAAATATTATTTATGGATTTTGAAAATCTTAAATTTTCATTGTTGCGCACGCAATGTTTCATTGGATTTTTACGTAATACAAATTTATATTTAATCTGACTAGAAGTTTCGGGATAAAAATATTTTGGATCCCATCAAAATGTGGGAAATTTTATGGAATTCTGTCTTCAACGGTTGGTTGAAATTACTAATCATTGTCCTAGCTAGAAAATGGGTTGTACTTTTAACAAACTGTAAATGGGCTGTTGTAAATTCCATTAGAATTCAAAAATAGGATGTACATTCTTACAAAACGCAAATGGGCTAAAATTTCTCTGCCACACACTTGTGGGCCTACTAAGTGACGCGTCCCCTAAAAAAATAAGTTGACGCGTATGCAAGGCTTTGTCCACTTATTATAGTCAACACACGGTTCTAGCAGTAGTGGCCATTGGATGTCTATCCAACGGATGTCGTGCTTCTTCTTCAATCTCGGATATTCTTAGCTTCGGCCACCCAAAAAATGATTCCTCCCCCTGACATCTGGGGCGCACCGTTTCGGAGGCTGACCTGTGGGCCTACTAAGTTGGAGCGTACCAAGGGCTTTGTCAACTTAGTCAATATAAACGATTCTAGCTTCAGTGACCGTACGATGTCCATCCAACGGTCGTAGTACTTCTTCAACCTCTGGTCTTCTTGGTCCAGCCGCCCAAAGCAGCGTCGGTCGTGTCGCCTGCTCCTTCCTCCCGTGGCCGGCTGTGCTGCCGCGGAGGCCTCACCGCCCCCATACTACTCCCACCGCTGGCCAGGCCATCCCACCACTCACCCACACCCCCTGTTATTCTATGGCGACGGCAGCCTCACACCGCAGCCGAACCAGTGAACCCTCGTACTCCTCTCCGCGCGGGCTTCCACTGCTGCGTCTTCCCCGGCTCCGCGTCGTCCCCTTCCTAGGCCTCGCCGTCGTCCATCGCCCTAGTGCTCTCGGCGCGGCGTGGTCAACGTGGTCAACGACCGACTTCCATTGGAAGAGTACTGTACGTGGAGAGGCTAACAGCTAGGTCCACGGCGGCCGCAAGGAAGTGCCTCCTTATTACGCGCAAAATAATTATTCCTCCACCTGACAGTGGGGACCCACCAGACGGGCCACCTTATTTCGTGAAAAAAGTTTCCCACCTGACTGCTGGGACCCATCGGACGGGCCGCCGTATTTCGCGAAAAAAAACGTTCCCCCCACTGTCAGCTCGGACCCACCGGAAGTGCCTCCTTATTACGCACAAAAAATGAATACTCCCCCTGCTAGCTAGGACCCACCTTGGTGGGAGGCTGACTTGTGGGCCTACTAAGTTGACGGGGACAGAGGGCTTTGTCAACTTAGTCAATATGAACGATTCTAGCTCGAGTGACCGTACGATGTCCATCCAACGGCCGTAGTGCTTCTTCAACCTCTGGTCTTCTTGCTCTAGCCTCCCAAAGCAGCGCCAGTCGTGCCGCCTGCTCCTACCTCTCGTGGCCGGCTGTGCTGCCGCGGAGGCCTCACTGCCCCCTACTATTCCCACCGCTGGCCAGGCCCTGCGGTGACGGCAGCCTCACACCGCAGCCGAATGAGTGAACCCTCATACTCCTCTCTGCATGGGCATCCACTGTCGCATCTTCACCGGCTCTGCGTCGTCCCCTTCCTAGGCCTCACCGTCGTCCACCGCCCTGGTGCTCTCGGCGCGGCGTGGTCAACGTGGTCAAGGAACGACTTCCATCGGACGTGGACTATACATGGAGAGGCTGACAGCTGGGTCCACGGCGGTAGCAAGGAAGTGCCTCCTTATTACATGAAAAATAATGATTCCTCCACCTAACAGCACGGACCCATCGGACGGGCCACCGTATTTCGTGAAAAAAACGTTTCCCCCTAACTGTTGGGACCCACCAGCTACACCTTCGCATGCAAGGAAGTGCGTCTGGGAAAAAACGGTTCGCCCCTGACTACTGGGACCCACCAGCTACATCTTCGCACGCAAGGAAGTGCGTCCGGGCAAAAAAAACCAAAACGATTCGCCCCCCTAACTGCTGGGACCCACCAGCTACATCTTCGCAAGCAAGGAAGTGCCTGACAGCCGGGACCCACCTCGTCGAAGCATACGTAGTGTTGTCATTCTGGTCACGAACATGTACGTACATATATACTGGTCGATGTAGAGGCACGCATGTGTCGTAGTAGAGGCGCGTACGTGTCGTAGTAGAGGCACGCACGTAGCATGTACACGTGCGTACGGCGGCCAGGGTGCAAGAAAGAAAATACGGCCATGTACGTACATATGGGCAGGGTTGCGAACGCCTAGTCGCACATACGTACGGCGAGGGCTCGTGTACATGGCTGGGTTGGAACGGAGAAACAGCGTCATCGTCGTGTTCATGGGGAGGCAACGGAATGCGTCGTGTTCATGGGGAGGCAACGGAATGTGTCATGTTCATGGGGAGGGGTGTGGCGTACCGCAAAATGGAGGAAATAGACCTCCTACGATTGAAACGGGGGTCCTGTTGATCGGGACGAGTGTGGCGTACCGCAAAACGGAGGAAACAGACCTCCTACGGTCGAAACGGGGGTCCTGTTGATCGGGAGGGGTGTGGCGTACCGCAAAACGGAGGAAACGGACCTCCTACGGTCGAAACGGGGGTCCTGTTGATCGGGAGGGGTGTGGCGTACCACAAAACGGACGAAGCGGACCTCCTACGGTCGAAACGGGGGTCCTGTTGATCGGGAGGGGTGTGGCGTACCGAAAAACAGACGAAACGGACCTCCTACGGTCGAAACGGGGGTCGTGTTCATCGGGAGGGGTGTGGCGTACCGCAAAACGGGACTCCATGGGATACTGTTCATCTCCATCGTCGACCTCCTCCAGCCTCCACGGGCTACCGTCGACCTCCTCCAGCCTCCACAGCGCGCTACTCCGACGGCTACTGTTCAACCACCCCTCCACTGTCTACTATTCATCCAGCCCTCCACACCACGGGGTCCTGTTCAACCACCCCTCCACGGGCACCCCTCCACCGTCTACTGTTCATCCAGCCCTCCACACCATGTGGTCCTATTCATCCAGAGGCAACGCCACCGCTCACTGTTCATCCAAACCCCCTTCCCCCCCTCCCGCAATGCTCACTGTTCATCCAATCGATCGGCTTCAGTTAGCAGCAGTAGCGAAGGAATCGCTCGATCGGGTTCAGTTAACCGCCATCGATCGATCGCTCGGGTTCAGTAACGCATAGCCTGCAGTGCAATCGCTCGGGTTCAGTTAGAGCCCAACGCCTCGCTCGGGTTCAGTTAGAGCCAACGCCTAGCACACACGCGCGTACGTGTATGAGAGAAGCGCGCATCGCTCGGCCCCCAACCTCCCACCGTAACTGGGAACTCCCTGAAATTTTCCTCGCCCTCGCTTCTACCACGGTTTTTCCGTCATGGACGGCCCAAAGAATATCATGCAGCTGCGTCTCCGGCCCGCCCAGGACGAAAAGCCCATTTTCTGTCATGAGTTTTTGTCATAGAAGTAGAAGCCCACCACATCTATGATGATACCGGGTTTTGTCACAATTATCGTCATAGAAGTGTCATATGTATGATAGAAAAAAAATCGTTCGGCCCAAAATGTCACGGATGTGTCTTTTTTTTGTAGTGCAAACACACACTTCTCCGGGTTAAGCCTCAAGTTCACCCGGCGCAAACTCTCAAAGGTCTCCTCCAAGTCTTGAATCAATGTCCTCGCCTCGCGAGATTTGACCACTATGTCATCAACGTAGGCCTCTGTGTTCCTGCCGAGCTGCCGCCCCAAGGTGATGTGCATCAGCCGCTGAAAGGTTGCGCCCGCGTTGCGAACGCCGAAAGGCATGCAGGTGTAGCAGTACACCCCACATGGTGTCAAGAAGGCCGTCTTCTCCACATCCTCCACCGCCATCTTGATCTGATGGTATCCAGAGAACGCATCCAGGAAACACAACAAATCGCACTCGGCGGTGGAGTCGACGATTTTATCGATGCCTGGAAGGGGGAACGGATCTTGGGGGCAGGCTTTGTTGAGGTTGGTGAAGTCGACGCACATCCGTTCCTTCCCACCTTTCTTTGGTACTACAACGGGGTTCACCAGCCATTCGGGGTATCGAACTTCTTGGATGGTACCTCCCGCCTCCAGCTTGCGTGTCTCTTGGACGATGAAGGCCTGCTTCTCAGTGGACTGTCGTCTTGCTCGCTGCTTCACGGGGCGTACGTTGGGGCACACCCTTAGATGATGTTGGATTACCTCTCTCGGGACCCCTACCAGTTGATTGGGCTCCAACATGAATATCTCCTTGTTCGCCCGCAAAAACCTCACCAAAGCTTCTTCTTGTCCCAGGTCAAGGCTGGTTCCTATGGTGAAGGTGGCTCCTGAAGACCCGTCCTCGTTGACCGGCACCTGCTTGGTCTTTGCCTTGTCTTGGGTGAACAGCTGCTTTTTCTTGGTGGGCGCGGTCTCCTTGGCCTCGGGCGCACCGGTGTCGGCTGGTTGCGCTGCTGCCGCGGTCTTGAAGGCGAGCCTGAGCGCCATCACGTCCTCCTTAGTGTCCCCCTTGATGGTGAGGACGCCCATGCTCCCTGGCATCTTGATGAGGTTGTGATACGTCTCCAACGTATCTATAATTTTTGATTGCTCCATGCTATATTATCTACTATTTTGGGAAATATTGGGCTTTATTATCCACTTTTATATTACTTTTGGGACTAACCTATTAACCGAAGGCCCAGCCCAGATTTGTTGTTTTATGCCTATTTCAGTGTTTTGAAGAAAAGGAATATCAGACGGAGTCGAAACGGAACGAAATCAACTGGAGAAGTTATTTTTGGAAGGAAACACACCTGATGGGCTTGGACCCCACGTCAGAAGATACGGGAGCTGCCCACGAGGGTGGGGGCGCGCCCCCTACCTCGTGGGGCCCCCGTGGCTCCCCTGACGTGCTTCTTCTACCTATATAACTCCATATACCCTAAAACTTCCAGAACTCAAGATAGATCGGGAGTTCCGCCACCAGAAGCCTCCGTAGCCACCAAAAGTCAATTGGGACCCTGTTCCGACACCCTGCCGGAGGGGGGAACCCTCACCGGTGGCCATCTTCATCATCCCGCAACTCTCCATGACGAGGAGGGAGTAGTTCTCCCTCGGGGCTGAGGGTATGTACCAGTAGCTATGTGTCCGATCTCTCTCTCTCTCGTGTTCTTGAGATGATACGATCTTGATGTATCGCGAGCTTTGCTATTATATTTGGATCCTATGATGTTTCTTCCCCCCTCTTCTCTCTTGTAATGAATCGAGTTTCCCCTTTGAAGTAATCTTATCGGATTGAGTCTTTAAAGACTTGAGAACACTTGATGTATGTATTGCCGTGGATATCTGTGGTGACAATGGGATACCACGTGCCACTTGATGTATGTTAAGGTGACCAACTTGCGGGTTTTGTGACATTGGGAACCTATGCATAGGGGTTGGCACATGTTTTCGTCGTGATTCTCCGGTAGAACTTTGGGGCACTCTTTGAGGTCCTTTGTGTTGGTTGAATAGATGAATCTGAGATTGTGTGATGCATATCGTATAATCATGCCCACGGATACTTGAGGTGACATTGGAGTATCTAGGTGACATTAGGGTTTTGGTTGATTTGTGTCTTAAGGTGTTATTCTAGTACGAACTCTAGGGCTGTTTGTGACACTTATAGGAATAGCCCAACGGATTGATTGGAAAGAATAACTTTGAGGTGGTTTCGTACCCTACCATAATCTCTTCGTTTGTTCTCCGCTATTAGTGACTTTGGAGTGACTCTTTGTTGCATGTTGAGGGATAGTTTTATGATCCTATTATGTTAGTATTGTTGAGAGGACTTGCACTAGTGAAAGTATGAACCCTAGGCCTTGTTTCCTAGCATTGCAATACCGTTTACGCTCACTTTTATCATTCGTTACCTTGCTGTTTTTATTATTTAAGATTACAAATACCTTTATCTACTATCCATATACCACTTGTTTCACCATCTCTTCGCCGAACTAGTGCACCTATACAGTTTACAATTGTATTGGGTGTGTTGGGGACACAAGAGACTCTTTGTTATTTGGTTGCAGGGTTGCTTGAGAGAGACCATCTTCATCCTACACCTCCTACGGATTGATAAACCTTAGGTCATCCACTTGAGGGAAATTTGCTACTGTCCTACAAACCTCTGCACTTGGAGGCCCAACAACGTCTACAAGAAGAAGGTTGTGTAGTAGACATCAAGCTCTTTTCTGGCATCGTTGCCGGGGAGGTTAGCGCTTGAAGGTATATCTTTAGATCTTGCAATCGAGTCTTTTAGTTTCTTGTTTTATCACTAGTTTAGTTTATAAAAGAAAATTACAAGAAATGGAGTTAAGTTTGCCTCATATGATTCATCTTTTTAATATCTTTCGTGAGTATGATGGAAAGGAAAATTGTGCCAAAGTGCTAGAAGAAGAATGCATTAAAATGTTTGGCACTAAATCTTTGAATGATGAGCATGATTGCAATGTTGTTAGTATGAATTCGTTGAATATCCATCATGCTAATGATATGCAAAGCCATAAGCTTGGGGAAGCTATGTTTGATGAAGATGATATTTTTTGTCCCCCAAGCTTTGATGAGAAAATTTATTACGATGAAAGCATGCCTCCTATCTATGATGATTATTGTGATGGAACATATGCTTTAAAGAATAATAATAACAATGAACCTTGTCATCTTGATCTTAATTTTCAATCACATGATAGTTATTTTGTTGAGTTTGCTCCCACTATTATTCATGAGAAGAATTTTGCTTATGTGGAGAGTAGTAAATTTTGCATGCTTGTAGATCATTAAAAGAATGCTTTAGGTGCTGGTTATATTGTTGAATTCATTCATGATGCTACTGAAAATTATTATGAGGGAGGAACATATGCTTGTAGGAATTGCAATAATAGCAAGTTTCCTCTCTATGTGCTTAAAATTTTGAAGTTATGCTTGTTTTACCTTCCTATGCAAGTTGATTATTGTTCCCACAAGTTATTTGATCACAAAATCCCTATGCATAGGAAGTGGGTTAGACTTAAATGTGCTAGTCATATTCTTCATGATGCTCTCTTTATGTTTCAATTCTTATCCTTTATGTGAGCATCATTTTCATTATCATGCCTAGCTAGGGGCACTAAACGATAGCGCTTGTTGGGAGGCAACCCAATTTTATTTTAGCTCCTTGCTTTTTGTCCCTGTTTAATAATAAATAATCCATATAGCCACTGTTTAGATGTGGTTTTATGTGTTTAATTAGTGTTGTGCCAAGTAAAACCTTCGGGAAGACTTGGGAGAAGTCTTGTTGATCATGCTATAAAAAACAGAAACTTTAGCGCTCATGAGAACTGCTTCCATTTTTATTTGGAGAGTGCTATTTAGTTAATTATTTTTGCAGGTGATTAATATATAAATTCCTCAGGTCCATCAATTTATTTGAGAATTTTATAAGTTCCAGAAGTATACGTTTGATTCAGATTACGACAGACTGTTCTATTTTTGACAGATTATGTTTTCTATGTGTTGTTTGCTTATTTTGATGAATATATTGCTAGTAAAATAGTTTATAAACCATAGAGAAGTTGGAATACAGTAGGTTTCACACCAATATAAATAAAGAATGAGTTCATTACAGTACCTTGAAGTGGTGATTTATTTTCTTATACTAACAGAGCTTACGAGTTTTCTGTTAAGTTTTGTGTTGTGAAGTTTTCAAGTTTTGGGTAAGGATTCGATGGACTATGGAATAAGGAGCGGCAAGAGCCTAAGCTTGGGGATTCCCATGGCACCCCAAGGTAATATTCAAGGATATCCAAGAGCCTAAGCTTGGGGATGCCCCGGAAGGCATCCCCTCTTTCGTCTTCGTTCATCGGTAACTTTACTTGGAGCTATATTTTTATTCACCACATGATATGTGTTTTGCTTGGAGCGTCAATTTATTTTGTTAGGATTTGCTTGCTGTTATTTAGAACAATGTTTTGCATCTTTTCTTTCATAATTTTTGGAGCTAGGGAAGTATGGATGTTGCAGCATTCTTTACAGACTATCCTATTTAGGCAGATTGCTGTTATGTTTGCATTGTTTGCATATGTTTGCTTCTTTAATGATTATATTTGAGGATAGGACTATTAAATATGCAGAGGCATTTAGTATGCAATGTTGAATAATAATTCTAGTGATTTGATACAGTAGAGTATGATAAGGTTTGGCAATGGTTTATGCTAATTTATCTCACGAGTCCTTGTTGAGTTTTGTGTGGATGAAGCTTTTGAGATTTAGGGAGACCGTGATATGAGAGGAATTAAGGAGACACAAAAGCTCAAGCTTGGGGATGCCCAAGGCACCCCAAGATAATATTTCAAGAAGTCTCAAGCGCCTAAGCTTGGGGATGCCCCGGTTGGCATCCCACCTTTCTTCTTCAACAACTATCGGTTAGTATCGGTTGATCCTAAGTTTTTGCTTCTTCACATGATGTTTGCTATTCTTAGATGTCATTTTATTTTGATTTTCTTGCTGTTTGAATAGAGTACCAAGATTTGAAATTATTAAATTTTAGAGAGTCTTCACATAGTTGCATAATTATTCGACTACTCATTGATCTTCACTTATATCTTTCGGAGTAGTTTGTCATTTGCTCTAGTGCTTCACTTATATCCTTTAGAGCATGGTGGTAGTTTTATTTTGAAGAAATAGATGAACTCTCATGCTTCACTTATATTATTTTGAGAGTCTTAAATAGCATGGTAATTTGCTTAAAATCCTAATATGCTAGGTATTCATTAATAACAAAATTCTCTTATGAGTGTGTTGAATACTATGAGAAGTTTGATGCTTGATGATTGTTTTGAGATATGAGGATGGTAATATTAGAGTCATGCTAGTTGAGTAGTTGTGAATTTGAGAAATACTTGTGTTGAAGTTCATGATTCCCGTAGCATGCACGTATGGTGAACCGTTATGTGATGAAGTCATAGCATGATTTATTTATTGATCGTCTTCCTTATGAGTGGCGGTCGGGGACGAGCGATGGTCTTTTCCTACCAATCTATCCCCCTAGGAGCATGCACGTAGTACTTTGTTTCGATAACTAATAGATTTTTGCAATAAGTATGTGAGTTCTTTATGACTAATGTTGAGTCCATGGATTATACGCACTCTCACCCTTCCACCTTTGCTAGCCTCTCTAATACCGCGCACCTTTCGCCGGTATCATACACCTACCATATACCTTCCTCAAAACAGCCACCATACCTACCTATTATGGCATTTCCATAGCCATTCCGAGATATATTGCCATGCAACTTTCCACCACCTAGTTCATCATGACACATTCATCATTGTCATATTGCTTAGCATGATCATGTAGTTGACATTGTATTTGTGGCAAAGCCACCATTCATATTTCTTTCATACATGTCACTCATGCATCATTGCACATCCCGGTACACCGCCGGAGGCTTTCATATAGAGTCATACTTTGTTTTAGTATCGAGTTGTAATCATTGAGTTGTAAATAAATAGAAGTGTGATGATCATCATTCAATAGAGCATTGTCCCAAAAAAAGAGAAAGGCCATAAAAAGAAAGGCCAAATAAAAAAATTAAATAAAAAGGGGCAATGCTACTATCCTTTTTCCACACTTGTGCTTCAAAGTAGCACCATGATATAGCGAGTCTCATATATTGTGCTTCAAAGTAGCACCATGTTCTTCATATAGAGAGTCTCATATGTTGTCACTTTCATATACTAGTGAGAATTTTACGTTATAGAACTTGGCTTGTATATTCCAATGATGGGCTTCCTCAAAATGCCCTAGGTCTTCATGAGCAAGCAAGTTGGATGCACACCCACTAGTTTCTTTTGTTGAGCTTTCATACATTTATAGCTCTAGTGCATCTGTTTCATGGCAATTCCTACTCACTCACATTGATATCTATTGATGGGCATCTCCATAGCCCATTGATATGCCTAGTCGATGTGAGACTATCTTCTCCCTTTTTGTCTTCTCCACAACCACCACTCTATTCCACCTATAGTGCTATATCCATGGCTCACGCTCATGTATTGCGTGAAGATTGAAAAAGTTTGAGAACATCAAAAGTATGAAACAATTTCTTGGCTTGTCATCGGGGTTGTGCATGATTTAAATATGTTGTGTGGTGAAGATGGAGCATAGCCAGACTATATGATTTTGTAGGGATAGCTTTCTTTGGCCATGTTATTTTGAGAAGACATGATTGCTTAGTTAGTATGCTTGAAGTATTATTATTTTTATGTCAATATGAACTTTTGTCTTGAATCTTTCAGATCTAAATATTCATATCACAAGTAGGAATAATTACATTGAAATTATGCCAACTAGCATTCCACATCAAAAATTATCTTTTTTATCATTTACCCACTCGAGGACGAGCAGGAATTAAGCTTGGGGATGCTTGATACGTCTCCAACGTATCTATAATTTTTGATTGCTCCATGCTATATTATCTACTGTTTTGGGAAATATTGGGCTTTATTATCCACTTTTATATTACTTTTGGGACAAACCTATTAACCGAAGGCCCAGCCCAGATTTGCTGTTTTATGCCTATTTCAGTGTTTTGAAGAAAAGGAATATCAGACGGAGTCGAAACGGTACGAAATCAACTGGAGAAGTTATTTTTGGAAGGAAACACACCTGATGGGCTTGGACCCCACGTCAGAAGATACAGGAGCTGCCCACGAGGGTGGGGGCGCGCCCACCCCCCCCCCCCCCTAGGGGCGCGCCCCCTGCCTCGTGGGGCCCCCGTGGCTCCCCTGACGTGCTTCTTCTGCCTATATAACTCCATATACCCTAAAACTTCCAGAACTCAAGATAGATCGGGAGTTCCGCCGCCAGAAGCCTCCGTAGCCACCAAAAGTCAATTGGGACCCTGTTCCGACACCCTGCCGGAGCGGGGAACCCTCACCGGTGGCCATCTTCATCATCCCCCAACTCTCCATGACGAGGAGGGAGTAGTTCTCCCTCGGGGCTGAGGGTATGTACCAGTAGCTATGTGTTCGATCTCTCTCTCTCTCTCGTGTTCTTGAGATGATACGATCTTGATGTATCGCGAGCTTTGCTATTATATTTGGATCCTATGATGTTTCTTCCCCCCTCTTCTCTCTTGTAATGAATCGAGTTTCCCCTTTGAAGTAATCTTATCGGATTGAGTCTTTAAAGACTTGAGAACACTTGATGTATGTATTGCCGTGGATATCTGTGGTGACAATGGGATACCACGTGCCACTTTATGTATGTTAAGGTGACCAACTTGCGGGTTTCGTGACATTGGGAACCTATGCATAGGGGTTGGCACATGTTTTCGTCGTGATTCTCCGGTAGAACTTTGGGGCACTCTTTGAGGTCCTTTGTGTTGGTTGAATAGATGAATCTGAGATTGTGTGATGCATATCGTATAATCATGCCCACGGATACTTGAGGTGACATTGGAGTATCTAGGTGACATTAGGGTTTTGGTTGATTTGTGTCTTAAGGTGTTATTCTAGTACGAACTCTAGGGCTGTTTGTGACACTTATAGGAATAGCCCAACGGATTGATTGGAAAGAATAACTTTGAGGTGGTTTCGTACCCTACCATAATCTCTTCGTTTGTTCTCCGCTGTTAGTGACTTTGGAGTGACTCTTTGTTGCATGTTGAGGGATAGTTTTATGATCCTATTATGTTAGTATTGTTGAGAGGACTTGCACTAGTGAAAGTATGAACCCTAGGCCTTCTTTCCTAGCATTGCAATACCGTTTACGCTCACTTTTATCATTCGTTACCATGCTGTTTTTATTATTTCAGATTACAAATAACTTTATCTACTATCCATATACCACTTGTTTCACCATCTCTTCGCCGAACTAGTGCACCTATACAATTTACCATTGTATTGGGTGTGTTGGGGACACAAGAGACTGTTTGTTATTTGGTTGCAGGGTTGCTTGGGAGAGACCATCTTCATCCTACGCCTCCTACGGATTGATAAACCTTAGGTCATCCACTTGAGGGAAATTTGCTAGTGTCCTACAAACCTCTACACTTGGAGGCCCAACAACGTCTACAAGAAGAAGGTTGTGTAGTAGACATCAGGTTGTAGGCCGGGTGAGTCACCGCCATGAACTGAGCGAGAGCCGGGTACCCTAGGATGGCATTGTACAGGAGACCGATGCGGGCGATGTCAAAGTCCACCAGCTCGGTGCGATAGTTGTCTCACGTGTCAAAGGTGACAGGGAGGCGGATCTGCCCTAGAGGGTGAGC
The DNA here is from genome assembly GCA_034509565.1 of Triticum monococcum. Classification (NCBI taxonomy): domain Eukaryota; kingdom Viridiplantae; phylum Streptophyta; class Magnoliopsida; order Poales; family Poaceae; genus Triticum; species Triticum monococcum. The sequence goes on along the minus strand of CM067846.1, from coordinate 176,622,938 downwards.
AACTCCACCACCCACTCGTGTGAAGGGCTTGCTGAGGCCGAGCCGTTCAAGCGGCACATGAAGAAGGCTGAAGGCTTCCACAAAGAGCAAGTTGAGGTCGGCGCCGCCGCCGATGAGGGTCTTGGTGACGGCCACGTTGCAGATGGTGGGCGTGCAGAGCATCATGAGCGTCCCTGAGCCGGCGGTGGATCCGGGGTGGTCTTCCGAGTCGAAGATGAGGTCGGCCTCTGGCGCAGCCCAACCCGGCGGAGCCCCTGGGCGCTTGCAGGCTGCCCCAATCTGACGGAAGAAAGGCTTGACATGGCGATCTGAAGGAGGTGCTTGGGAGCCACCCAGCAGTGACGCGATTGCGTGGTGTGCTGGCGCCGCATAGCGCGCAGTGAAGAGGTCGCGGAGTTCCCCCCCAGGACGTCACCGTGGATCCCGGGAGGTTGAGCAGCCAAGCGCGCGGCTTGCCGGCGAGGGCCAGGGGGAACAAGTTTGCCATGATCATGTCATCGCCTCCGGCTTCAAGGACGACCTCCTCGTATGTTAGCAGGAACAGCGCCGAGTCTGCCACGCCATCGTAACGCGGCGGCATCTCCGGCCTGAACTTGGCCGGCCACTGCACTCGCCGCAGAGTGGAGGCCAGGGCTCGGTACCCAGACTCCCTGTTGCTGGTGTCGACCATAGAGGTTGGTGGCGGGGCACCTGCTATGGGAGCATAGTGTAGCGGCACGACGCACTGGTTGGTGGAGAGAAGCCCCGGCGCACCCCTACCTGGCGCGCCAAATGTCGGATGTGGGGCTCCGGCTAACCCTTAAGGCTCGAACACTGGGGTGCGCACAAAGTCTTTCCCTCCTACCGATCTACGCTCTAGCTCGCTAAGATCTTGCGAACAAACTCGATGAACTCGCAACACAGAAAGACACGGGATTTATACTGGTTCGAGCCACCGTTGTGGTGTAATACCCTACTCTAGTGTGGTGGTGGTGGATTGCCTCTTGGGCTGATGATGAACAATACAAGGGGAAGAACAGCCTCCTTAGGTTGAGGTGTTCTTGTGCTTTCGGACTTGTGTGTATCTCGGGGTCTGATGAGCCCTCTGGGTCTGATGATCTCTCTGGGTCTGATGATCTCTCTCTCTCTACTGTGGTGGCTGGTCCTATTTATAGAGGCCCTGGTCCTCTTCCCAAATATCGAGTGGGAAGGGAGCCAACAATGGCTGGCTAATTTGAAGGGGGACAGCTAGTACAAGCTATCCTGACAAAAGCGGTCTTCGCCTGTGAAAGGCTCTGGTGGCGACGCCGTCTTGGGCTCCACGATGACCTTCGTCTTGCAGTCCATGGTCTTGGTCTTGTTGCGCCAAAATGGCAACCTTTGCCTGATGCCTCGGTACTCCGTGGCTGCGCTTGCCTCCTTTGCACCAAAGAGGAAACAAGGACGCAACGCGCGCTGGCGCCCGCCTGGTGTTGATCGTCATGGCTCACGTCACGAGAGCCTCATGAGGTTCGCCTTGCCTTGATATCTCCGCCCCTCGCGAGCCTGCCTGACTAGGCCGCTCGGGAGGAGGTCTTGCGTCGTCTGCCTCGCGAGGCTTGGACCCTCGCGAGGGTCTTGGATGCTTTGTTGGTGAAGATGGGTCGTACGGCCTGCTGGCTCCGCCACGCCGCGGGCCGCAGGCAGGCAAGTCTGGGGACCCCATTCCCAGAACACCGACAATCACCCTTTTCTCTTCAAGGGAAAACCAATGCATGCTCAAGAGGTAGCAAGAAGGATTTATGGCACCGTTGCCGGGGAGATCTACGCACAAGTCAAGACATACCAAGTACCCATCACAAACCCTTATCCCTCGCATTACATTATTTGCCATTTGCATCTCGTTTTCCTCTCCCCCACTTCACCTTTGCTGTTTTATTTGCCCTTTTCCATCCGTCTCTTTCCGCTTGCCTCTTGTGTGTTCGTTCTTAGTGCGGTTTGTTGCTATCATGTCTGAAACTTGGGAGGTTATCATTGAAAACGGTAGTAGTAACGATGGGGGAAACGTTGATGCTTTTGATTATCCTCATGAAGAACCTACTATTTTACACACTAAAAAGTTTCGGATCGGTAGTGGTAATATTATTGGAAAAGGAGTTATTCAAGATTTCTTTACTTGCGCCGGTGCTTTACCCACCATGAGCGGGTCTATTCTTCATAAAACTAGTAGTCTTGCGGATTCCACCATTAAGCTATGGGAAGGATTAATGATGTTCTTATTGTTGCAAATAGGAATTATGTGCCCATAGATTTTATTGTTCTTGATATAGATTGCAATCCTACTTGTCCTATTATTTTTGGTAGACCTTTCCTTAGAACGATTGGTGCAATTATTGATATGAAAGAAGGAAATATTAGATTCCAATTTCCATTAAGGAAAGGCATGGAACACTTTCCTAGGAAGAAAATTAAATTACCTTATATGAGAGCCACTTATGGATTGCATACCAAACATGGCAATACCTAGATCTATTCTTGTTTTTATGCCTAGCTAGGGGCGTTAAACGATAGCGCTTGTTGGGAGGCAACCCAATTTTTTTTTGTTCCTTGATTTTGTTCCTGTTTAGTAATAAATAAATCATTTATACTATGTTATGATTGTGTTTTTATGCTTTAATTAATGTTTGTGCCAAGTAAAGCCTTTAGGATCTTCTTGGATGATTGTTGTTTGATCTTGCTGAAAAAACAGAAAGTATGCGCTCACGAGAATAATTTTTGTTTTTTACCAGAGAGCGATAAAATACCAATTCCAACTGAAGTAGATTAATATACAAATTACCCTAGTCTTCCTAATTTTTTAAATTTTTGGAGTTACAGAAGTATTCGAAACGTACAGATTACTACAGACTGTTCTGTTTTTTATAGATTCTGTTTTTCGGGTGTTGTTTGCTTATTTTGATGAATCTATGTCTAGTATCGGGGGGTATGAACCATAGAGAAGTTGGAATACAGTAGGTTTAACACCAATATAAATAAAGAATGAGTTCATTACAGTGCCTTAAAGTGGTGATTTGTTTTCTTATACTAACAGAGCTCATGAGATTTTCTGTTGAGTTTTGTGTTGTGAAGTTTTCAAGTTTTTGGGTAAAGATTTGATGGATTTTGGAATAAGGAGTGGCAAGAGACTAAGCTTGGGGATTTCCGAGGCACCCCAAGGTAAAATTCAAGGACAACCAAAAGCTTAAGCTTGGGGATGCCCCGGAAGGCATCCCCTCTTTCGTCTTCGTCTACCGTGTAAATTTACTTGAGGCTATATTTTTATTCATCACATGATATGTGTTTTTCTTGGAGCGTCTTGTATGATTTGAGTCTTTGATTTTTAGTTTACCATAATCATCCTTGCTGTACAAACCTTTTGGGAGAGACACACATGAAAAGAATACTCTATGTGCTTCACTTATATCTTTTGAGCTAGATAATTTTGCTCTAGTGCTTCACTTATATTTTTTTAGAGCACGGTGGTGGTTTTATTTTGTTGGAATTATTGATCTCTCATGCTTCACTTATATTATTTTGAGAGTCTATTAGAACATCATGGTAATTTGCTTTGGCTATAAAATTAGTCCTAATATGATAGGCATTCAAGATGGGTATGATAAAAACTTTCATATAGAATGCATTGAATACTATGATACTTGATAGATGTTTTGAGATATAAAGGTGGTAATGTTAGAGTCATGCTAGTTGGGCAATTGTGAAATTGAGAAATACTTGTGTTAAAGTTGGCAAGTCCCGTAGCATGCACGTATGGTAAACATTGTGTGACAAATTTGAAGCATGGGGTGTTCTTTGAGTGCTTTCCTTATGAATGGCGGTTGGGGACGAGCGATGGTCTTTTCCTACCAATCTATCCCTCTAGGGGCATGCGTAGTAGTACTTTGCTTCGAGGGCTAATAAACTTTTGCAATAAGTATATGAGTTCTTTATGACCAATGTGAGTCCATGGATCATACACACTCTTACCTTTCCGCAATTTGCTAGCCCCTACAGTACCGTGCATTTCCCTTTCTCACCTCGAGAGTTGGTGCAAACTTCGTCGGTGCATCCAAACCCCGTGATACGATACCCTCTTTCACACATAAGCCTCCTTATATCTTCCTCAAAACAGCCACCATACCTACCTATTATGGCATTTCCATAGCCATTCCGAGATATATTGCCATGCAACTTTCCACCGTTCCGTTTATTATGACACACTCCATCATTGTCATATTGCTTTGCATGATCATGTAGTTGACATCGTATTTGTGGCAAAGCCACTTTCATAATTCTTTCATACATGTCGCTCTTGATTCATCGCATATCCCGGTACACCGCCAGAGGTATTCACATAGAATCATATTTTTGTTCTAGTATCGAGTTGTAACATTGAGTTATGAGTAAATAAAAGTGTGATGATCATCATTATTAGAGCATTATTCCATGTGAGGAAAGTGAAAAATAAAAGAGGCCAAAGAAGCCCAAATAAAAAAAGAGGCCAAAGAAGCCCAAACAAAAAAATGAGAGAAAAAGAGAGAAGGGGCAATGTTACTATCCTTTTTCCACACTTGTGCTTCAAAATAGCACCATGGTCTTCATGATAGAGAGTTTCTTATTTTGTCACTTGCATATACTAGTGGGAATTTTTTATTATAGAACTTGGCTTGTATATTCCAATGATGGGCTTCCTCAAAATGCCCTAAGTATTCGTGAGCAAGCAAGTTGGATGCAGACCCACTTAGTTTCTTTTGATGAGCTTTCATACACTTATAGCTCTAGTGCATCCGTTGCATGGCAATCCCTACTCCTCGCATTGAAATCAATTGATGGGCATGTCCATAGCCCGTTGATTAGGCGCGTCAATGTGATACTTTCTCCTTTTTTGTCTTCTCACATAACCCCCATCATCATATGCTATTCCACCTATAGTGTTATATACATGGCTTGTGCTCATGTATTGGGCAAGGGTTGAAAAGGCTAAAGCGCATTAAAAAGTATGAACCAATTGCTCGGCTTGTCATCGGGGTTATGCATAATGGGAGCATTTTGTGTGAAGAAAATGAAGCATGGCCAAACTATATGATTTTGTAGGGATAAGCTTTCTTTGGCTATGTAATTTTGATAAGACATAATTGCTTGCTTAGCATGCTTGAAGTATTACTATTTTTATGTCAATATTAAACTTTTATCTTGAATCTTTTGGATCTGAATATTCATGCCACAATAAAGAGAATTACATTGAAAATTATGTTAGGGAGCATTCCACATAAAAAAATCTATTTTTATCATTTACCTACTCGAGGACGAGCAGGAATTAAGCTTGGGGATGCTTGATACGTCTCCAACGTATCTATAATTTTTGATTGTTCCATGCTATTATATTACCTTTTTTGAATGTTTAATGGGCTTTATTATACCTCTTTATATTATTTTCGGGACTCCTATTAACCGAAAGCCCAGTGCAAATTGTTGTTTTTTGCCTATTTCAGTGTTTCGCAGAAATGGAATATCAAACAGAGTCCAAACGGAATGAAACCTTCGCGAGGCTCGTTTTTGGAACAAACGCAACCCAGGAGACCCGGAGTGGACGTCAAGAAAGCAGTGAGGAAGCCACGAGGCAGGTGGGCGCGCCCCCCACCCTCGTGGTCCCCTCGCAGCTCCACCGACCTACTTCTTTCGCCTATATATACTCTTATACCCTGAAACCTTCGGGGGGGAGCCACGAAACACCTTTTCCACCGCCGCAACCTTCTATACCCGTGAGATCCCATCTTGCGGCCTTTTCCGGCGATCTGCCGGAGGGGGATTTGATCACGGAGGGCTTCTACATCAACACCATAGCCTCTCCGATGATGTGTGAGTAGTTTACCACAGACCTTCGGGTCCATAGTTATTAGCTAGATGGCTTCTTCTCTCTCTTTTGATCTCAATATAAAGTTCTCCTCGATCTTCTTGGAGATCTATTCGATGTAACTCTTTTTGCGGTGTGTTTGTCGAGATCCGATGAATTGTGGATTTATGATCAAGATTATCTATGAACAATATTTGATTCTTCTTTGAATTCTTATATGCATGATTTGGTATCTTTGCAAGTCTCTTCGAATTATCAGTTTGGTTTGGCCTACTAGATTGATCTTTCTTGCAATGGGAGAAGTGCTTAGCTTTGGGTTCAATCTTGCGGTGTCCTTTCCCAGTGACAGCAGGGGTAGCAAGGCACGTATTGTATTGTTGCCATCGAGGATAAAAAGATAGGGTTTATATCATATTGCTTGAGTTTATCCCTCTACATCATGTCATCTTGCCTAATGTGTTACTCTGTTCTTATGAACTTAATACTCTAGATGCATGCTGGATAGCGGTCGATGTGTGGAGTAATAGTAGTAGATGCAGAATCGTTCCGGTCTACTTGTCACGGACATGATGCCTATTGAAACGTCTCCGTCATATCTACTTTTCCAAACACTTTTACCCTTGTTTTCGACTCTAACTTGCATGATTTGAATGGAACTAACCCGCACTGGCGCTGTTTTCAGCAGAATTGCCATGGTGTTATTTATGTGTAGAAACAAAAGTTCTCGGAATGACCTGAAACTCCACGAAGATTATTTTTGGAAATAATAAAAAATACTGGCAAAGAATCAAAGGCCAGGGGGCCACACCCTAGCCACGAGGGTGGGGGGCGCGCCAGCCCCCCTGGGCGCACCTGCCCCCCTGGGCGTGCCCCTGCCTCGTGGGCCCCCTGGAGCTCCACCGACCTCAACTCCAACTCCATATATTTGTGTTCGGGGAGAAAAAAATCAAGGAGAAGGATTCATCACGTTTTACGATACGGAGCCGCCGCCAAGCCCTAAACTCTCTCGGGAGGGCTGATCTGGAGTCCGTTCGGAGCTCTGGAGAGGGGAATCCGTCGTCGTCGTCATCAACCTTCCTCCATCACCAATTTCATGATGCTCACCGCCGTGCATGAGTAATTCCATCGTAGGCTTGCTAGACGGTGATGGGTTGGATGAGATTTATCATGTAATCGAGTTAGTTTTGTTAGGGTTTGATCCCTAGTATCCACTATGTTTTGAGATTGATGTTGCTATGAGTTTGCTATGTTTAATGCTTGTCACTAGAGCCCGAGTGACATGATTTCAGATCTGAACCTAGTATGTTTTCATGAATATATGTGAGTTCTTGATCCTATCTTGCAAGTCTATAGTCACCTACTATGTGTTATGATCCGGCAACCCCAAAGTGACAATAATCGGGACCACTCCCGGTGATGACCATAGTTTGAGGAGTTCATGTATTCACCATGTGTTAATGCTTTGGTCCGGTACTCTATTAAAAGGAGGCCTTAATATCCCTTAGTTTTTGCTAGGACCCCGCTTCCACGGGAGGGTAGGGCAAAAGATGTCATGCAAGTTCTTTTCCATAAGCACGTATGACTATATTCGGAATACATGCCTACATTATATTGATGAATTGGAGCTAGTTCTGTGTCACCCTATGTTGTGACTGTTACATGATGAACCACATCCGGCATAATTCTCCATCACCGATCCAATGCCTACGAGCTTTTCACATATTGCTCTTCGTTATTTACTTTTCCTACTGTTACAATTACTATAAAACACCAAAAAAATACTTTTGCTATCGTTACCTTTTACCACCGTTACCACTACTGTCATATTGCTTTGCTACTAAATACTTTGTTCCCGATATTAAGTTTCCAGGTGTTGTTGAATTGACAACTCAGCTGCTAATACTTGAGAATATTATCTGGCTCCCCTTGTGTCGAATCAATAAATTTGGGTTGAATACTCTACCCTCGAAAACTATTGCGATCCCCTATACTTATGGGTTATCAAGACTATTTTCTGGCGCCGTTGCCGGGGAGCATAGCTCTATTCTTTGAGTCACTTGAGATTTATATCTGCTGGTCACTATGAAGAACTTGAAAGACGGGAAAACAAAAATGTATCCCTCAACTACGAGGGGAGGTAAGGAACTTCCATCTAGCTCTGCACTTGATTCACCTTCTGTTTTGAGTAAGCTTGTGACACCTAAACCTACTTCTGTTATTAATTCTGATATGTCGCATATTATTGATGATGCCACTTCTACTATGCATGATACTTATGATGAAACTACTTCTATGCTTGATACTACTGTGCCACTTGGTGAATTTCTCGATGAACAACTTGCTAGGGCTAGAGAGAATGAAATTATTGAAACTGATAATATTGATGAAAGTGATGATGAAGGCTCTCCTAATAAATATGAATTGCATGTTGTGCCTAAGGGCTATGTTATGGATGAAGAAACTAAAAGAAACTTTCTTGCATGCAAGGATAGAAGTGATCTTAAGAAATCATTAGCTAAGCTTAAACAAAAAACTCTGAATGCTAGAATGAAATATGATCCTGCTTATGCTACTTCACCTATCTTTGTTACTGATAAGGATTATGAATTCTCTATTGATCCTGATATAATTATTTTGGTTCAATCTGATCCTTTTTATGGCTATGAATCTGAAACTGTTGTGGCACATCTTACTAAATTAAATGATATAGCCACCCTGTTCACTAATGATGAGAGAACTCGCTACTTTTATATCCTTAAAATATTTCTGTTCTCATTAAAGGGTGATGCTAAGATATGGTTTAATTCTCTTGATCCTAGTTGTGTGCATAGTCCCTAGGATATGATTTATTACTTCTCGGCTAAATATTTCCCTGCTCATAAGAAACAAGCTGCCTTAAGGGATATATATAATTTTATGCAAATTGAAGAAGAGAGTCTCCCACAAGCTTGGGGGAGGCTTCTCCAATTACTTAATGCTTTGCCTGATCATCCTCTTAAGAAATATGAAATACTTGATATCATTTATAATGGACTAACCGATGCTTCTAGAGACCACCTAGATAGTTCTGCTGGTTCTGTTTTCACGGAAAGAACACCGGATGAAGCTGAAATTCTATTGAATAATATGTTGACAAATGAAAATAATTGGACACTTCCTGAGCCAGCTCCTAAACCTATTCCTAAACCAACTCCTAAGAAAAGGGGTGTTCTATTTCTCAGTCCTGAAGATATGCAAGAGGCAAAGAAATCCATGAAAGAAAAGGGTATTAAAGTTGAAGATGTTAACAATTTACCTCCTATTGAAGAAATACATGGTCTTAATTTACCGCCTGTTGAAGAAATACATGGTCTTGATAACCTGACACGGGTAGTAAAGGTAAATTCTCTCTATAGATATGATAAAGCTGAAATCCGTCCTACTAAGTTTGCTAGGCAATGTTTGGATGATTTTGATAACTTTATGGTTAAGCAAGAAGACTTCAATGCTTATTTTGGTAGACAATTGAAACAAAATGCTTATATGATTGAACACTTGGGTGATTATATGTCTAGAGTTAAAGGTGAACTTAAACTCATTAGTAAACATGCTTCTATGGTTACCACTCAAGTAGAACAGGTACTTAAACCTCAGAATGGTTTACTCAATGAATTAAGTAGTAAGAAAAATGATAATGTTGCTAGAGTTATGACTAGAGGTGGTAAAATGACCCAGGAACCTTTGTATCCTGAGGGCCATCCTAAGAGAATTGAGCAAGATTCTCAGAGAAATGATATTGATGCACCTAGTCCTTCTAAAAGGAAGAAAAAGAAAAATGATAGGACTTTGCATGCTTCTAGTGAACCTATTGCTGAACCACCTGAGAATCTCAATGATATTTCTATTTCTGATGCTGAAACACAATATGGTAATGAACATGAACCTAATGATAATGTTCATGTTGATGCTCAACCTAGCAATGACAATGGTATAGAAATTGAACCTGCTGTTGATCTTATAACCCACGATCAAAGAATCAACATTATGATAAGAGAGACTTTGTTGCTAGGAAACATGGTAAAGAAAGAGAACCATGGGTTCAGAAACCCATGCCTTTTCCTCCCAAACCATCCAAGAAAAAGGATGATGAGGATTTTGAGCGCTTTGCTGAAATGATTAGACCTATCTTTTTGCGTATGCGATTAACTGATATGCTCAAAATGAATCCTTATGCTAAGTATATGAAAGATATTGTCACTAATAAAAGAAAGATACCGGAAGCTGAAATTTCCACCATGCTTGCTAATTATACTTTTAAGGGAGGAATACCTAAGAAACCAGGACATCGCGGAGTACCAACTATACCATGCTCCATTAAAAGAAACTATGTTAAAACTGCTTTATGTGATCTTGGAGCCGGTGTTAGTGTTATGCCTCTTTATTTATATCGTAGACTTGATTTGAAATAAGTTGACACCTACAGAAATATCTTTGCAAATGGCTGATAAATCAACTGCTATACATGTCGATATTTGTGAGGATGTGCCTGTTGTGGTTGCAAACACTACTATTTTAACGGACTTTGTTATTCTTGATATTCCCGAGGACGATAGTAGGTCTATTATTCTTGGAAGACCCTTTTTGAATACGACAGGGGCTGTTATTGATTGCACCAAAGGCAATGTCACTTTTCATGTTAATGGTAATGAGCATACGATACACTTTCCGAGGAAACAACCTCAAGTCCATAGTATAAATTCTATTGGAAATTTTCAACAATCACTATTGGAGGTTTTGAATTTCCTCTTCCTACTGTCAAGAAGAAATATGATATTCTTATTGTTGGGGATGTGCATATCCCCGTTGAGGTAACCTAGTGTTATTCAAAAATTCTCTGGTTCCATGTCATTCGGAATGAGTTTGTTAACAAGACCCGATCAACCTTGTTAGTGGATTCCTTTTCATGAGCATGAGATGGATGGATTTAGAAAACACAAGTCTATGTACCCTCTTTTTACTTTCTGTTATTTATATTAAGTAAAGCAAAAATAGTATTTTCTGTCAGTTTTCTGAATTATCCGTGCAATATAAAAATACCCCGAAAATAAAAGTTCTCCAAATGCCCTGCCAATTTAATATGATTTTTTCTGGAATATTTGAGAATATCTGGCACTAAGAACACCGCAGGGGGAGCAAGCACCTGGCCACGAGGGTCCAGGGCGCGCCCACCCCCCTAGGCACGTCCCCTGCCTCGTGGGCCCATGACAGATCCCCTCCACTTATTCCTGCACCCACACCTTCTTCTTCCTCCCAAAAAAATCACCATCCAGCTCAAGCACGAGTTCTAGCTCATTTTGCTGCGATTTTCGATCTCCTTGCTCAAAGCACCTCTCACAAAACTACTTTGGGGGGATTGTTCCTTGGTATGTAACTCCTCCATTAGTCCAATTAGTTTTTGTTCTAGTGCTTTATTCATTGCAAATTTGTGCTTCCTAGGTGACCATGTTCTTGAGCCTGCATGTCAAATTTATATGGTTCCAAGTAGTTCTAATGCATGATATAGGTCCTAGGCACTTCTAGGAGTAGTTGCTATCAATTTTGTTGAGCTTGGTTCACTTTTATTTGAAGTTACTAAAAATTTCAGATTTTTTCAGAAAATAATGAAGAGATTTTTTAGGGGCTCATCGAGCCGAAGCTCGAAGGAAAAGCAAAATGAAGAAGCAGAGAGGCCCAAATATAATCTGCCTCGCACCGCGGAGGTTCAGCCGTGTGAATGGCCTTCCAATGATTTCTTGAGAGCAGTTGGGATTTATGACGATTTTTATGAATTGGCTAAGAATGCAGGCCTCACCGACTTCCTCCGCAACCAACGCGAACAGTATCTCTTACTCACCAATACTTTTGTGCAAAACTTCTACTATTATCCTAAGGAATCACCTCCTTCAGTAGAGTTTCATTTATATGATGTGGTTAAGAACATGTCACTATATGAATTTTGCATGGTTTGCAAAATACCTTTCGAGGGTAGCTTAGAGGAACCACATCGTAGAGATGCGGACGGGTTTATTGACACTATTACTGTAGGGGAAACTAGGAAGGTTTCCGATGCAAGAATCACTAGCATACATTTTCCTGTTTTACGCTACTTTGCAATATTTGCTTGTCGTTGCTTAATTGGCCGCGGAAACTGTGGAAACCTTAGTGTTCCTGATATTATTATTTTGTTCCATGGTTTATTCCATGACGACTCTGTTAGTATGGGTGGTATTATTGCCAAACGGTTAAGTCTGAACCGTACAAAGGGCCCCATCTTTGGAGGTGTCTATGCTTCACGCCTTGCTGCATAGTATAACATACCTATTCGGCACTATGAAAAGGAAGAAAAATTGTTGCCTACTGTTTATTTAGATTATAAGAATATGGTAGAGCATGATTTTATTGTAAAGAATAGGGAAAGGGAACTTAAATACAAATTGTTCTTTGATAAACATCATCCTGAGACTATTACCCTGCCTGCTCCTTCCTTGTTTGATTTATCTACAAGCAAGTACCTTGTTCCGTTGGAGGCCATTCACGCCTACCGGAACCCTACATCAGCTGTAGAGCAAGAGCCGGAACCACAATTTGATCCTCCACGACAGTCTAATTACCAGTGGGATCCAGAGGTGATTGCCAGCCAGTGGCAATCTGAGTATCCATCACAGCACGACCCCAACTAAAACTTTGGATATCCACCAGGCCATCCGTGGCAATAAACCCACTTAGGCCAAAAGCCTAAGCTTGGGGGCGTACGTATTTCTCACTGACATTACATTCATGTTCACACACTCATTGCTAGTTATTGGTGCTTATACTTTTTCATTGTAATATCCATGCTAGTTTATTTTCCTTTTTATGCTTTCTTCTTGTGTGTTTGATAAACCTTAAGAAAAACCAAAAAAATTAGTTGTAGCTTTTAGCTAGTTTTAATTTCCATGCTTGTAGTAGTAATTAAAAAGAAAACCCAAAAAGATTTCCTGTTCTTCTTTTGCTTGTTGGGAGCTTTCCCGTGTAAATAGTTTTATTTCTTTTCTTTGGGGGTCGATAGGAGAAGACCATAATTAAATTGTTAAAGTGTCTCTTATATGCATTATTGTTGATCGGACAAAAGAGCCCATATTGTCTTGTCTTCTCATGTTTATTGAATGCTTGCATATTCCAGCTTAGTCCAATGCACGTGCACTATTACTATTATTCACATCGTTCGGTCGTGCAAGTGAAAGGCAATGATGACGATATGTGATGGACTGATTGAGATGAGAGAAGCTGGTATGAACTCGACCTCTCTTGTTTTTGTAAATATGATTAGTTCATCGTTCCTGATTCAACCTATTATGAATAAACATGTTTGCAATGACAATTAGACATTATAGTTGCTTATGCCATGCTTAATTAGCTAGGAGCTTATAATGGTTTACCTTGCGTGCCAACATGCTATTAAAATGGTTGTGATGTGGTATGATAGGGTGGTATCCTCTTTTGAACGATTCGAGTGGCTTAACTTGGCACATGTTCACGCATGTAGTTGAAACAAAATCAACATAGCCTCTACGATATTTATGTTCATGGTGCATTATATCCTACTCATGCTTGCATTCGGTGTTGATTAATTTTAATGCATGTTCATGACTGTTGTCACTCTTTAGCTGGCCGCTTCCCAGTCTTTTTCTAGCCTTCACATGTACTAAGCGGGAATACTGCTTGTGCATCCAATCCTATAAACCCCAAAGTTATTCCATATGAGTCCACCATACCTACCTATATACGGTATCTACCTGCCGTTCCAAGTAAATTTGTATGTGCCAAACTCTAAACCTTCAAATAAACATTATGTTTTGTATGCTCGAATAGCTCATGTATCAACTAGGGTTGTCCGTATCTTCCATGTTAGGAGGGTTATTCTCAAGAGGAGTGGACTCCGCTCCTCACTCACGAGAAAATGGCTGGTCACCGGGATGCCCAGTCCCATGCTTTATGCAAATCAAATCAAAATAATTGCAAACAAAACTCCCCCGGGACTGTTGTTAGTTGGAGGCACTCGCTGTTTCGAGCAAGCCATGGATTGATGCTTGTTGGTGGAGGGGGAGTATAAACTTTACCATTCTGTTTGGGAACCGCCTATAATGTGTGTAGCATGGAAGATATCGCCATCTCTAGGTTGTTATGTTGACAATGAAAGTATGCCGCTCAAAATATTATTCATATCTAATTCAAAACCGAGCTCTGGCACCTCTACAAATCCCTTCTTCCCTCTGCGAAGGGCCTATCTATTTACTTTTATGTTGAGTCATCACCCTCTTATTAAAAAGCACCAGTTGGAGAGCACCGCTGTCATTTGCATTCATTACTGTTAGTTTACATTGAGTATGACTTGACTGGATCTCTTTTACCATGAATTACAATGTCTAGTCAGCCCTTGATCTTTAAAGGTGCTCTGCATTTATGTTTTGCGGTCTCAGAAAGGGCTAGCGAGATACCATCCTGTTATATCATATCATGATTGTTTTGAGAAAGTGTTGTCATCCGAGATTTATTATTATTGCTCGCTAGTTGATTATGCCGTTGATATGAGTAAACATGAGACCTAAGTGTTATTGTGAATGTGGTTAGTTCATAATCCTTGCTGAAAACTTGAATGCTGGCTTTACATATTTACAACAACAAGAGCAAACAAAGTTTGTAAAAGTTTTTCTTTATCACTTTCAGTTTCTCAACTGAATTGCTTGAGGACAAGCAAAGGTTTAAGCTTGGGGGAGTTGATACGTCTCCGTCGATCTACTTTTCCAAACACTTTTGCCCTTGTTTTGGACTCTAACTTGCATGATTTGAATGGAACTAACCCAGACTGACGTTGTTTTCAGCAGAATTGCCATGGTGTTATTTATGTGCAGAAACAAAAGTTCTTGGAATGACCTGAAACTCCATGGAGATTATTTTTGGACATAATAAAAAATGCTGGCAAAGAATCAAGGCCAGGGGGCCCACACCCTAGCCACGAGGGTGGGGGCGCGCCCCCCTGCCTCATGGCCCCCCTGGAGCTCCACCGACCTCAACTCCAACTCCATATATTCGTGTTCGGGGAGAAAAAATCAAGGAGAAGGATTCATCGCGTTTTACGATATGGAGCCACTGCCAAGCCCTAAACTCTCTCGGGAGGGCTGATCTGGAGTCCGTTCGGGGCTCCAGAGAGGGGAATCCTTCATCGTCGTCGTCATCATCAACCTTCCTCCATCGCCAATTTCATGATGCTCACCGCCGTGCGTGAGTAATTCCATCATAGGCTTGTTGGACGGTGATGGGTTGGCTGAGATTTATCATGTAATCGAGTTAGTTTTGTTAGGGTTTGATCCCTAGTATCCACTATGTTCTGAGACTGATGTTGCTATGACTTTGCTATGCTTAATGCTTGTCACTAGGACCCGAGTGCCATGATTTCAGATCTCAACCTATTATGTTTTCAAGAATATATGTGAGTTCTTTGATCCTATCTTGCAAGTCTATAGTCACCTACTATCTGTTATGATCCGGCAACCCCAAAGTGACAATAATCGGGACCACTCCCAGTGATGACCATAGTTTGAGGAGTTCATGTATTCACCATGTGTTAATGCTTTGGTCTGGTACTCTATTAAAAGGAGGCCTTAATATCCCTTAGTTTCCACTAGGACCCCGCTGCCACGGGAGGGTAGGACAAAAGATGTCATGCAAGTTCTTTTCCATAAGCACGTATGACTATATTCGGAATACATGCCTACATTATATTGATGAATTGGAGCTAGTTCTGCGTTACCCTATGTTGTGATTGTTACATGATGAACCACATCCGGCATAATTCTCCATCACCGATCCAATGCCTACGAGCTTTTCACATATTGCTCTTCGTTTATTTACTTTTCCTACTGTTACAATTACTATAAAACACCAAAAAAATTACTTTTGCTATCGTTACCTTTTACCACTGTTACCACTACTACCATATTACTTTGCTACTAAATACTTGGTTGCAGATATTATGTTTCTAGGTGCAGTTGAATTGACAACTCAGCTGCTAATACTTGAGAATATTCTTTGGCTCCCCTTGTGTCGAATGAATAAATTTGGGTTGAATACTCTACCCTCGAAAACTGTTGTGATCCCCTATACTTGTGGGTTATCACCTATGTTTATGATCATGCCTAGATATTCTCATAATTATGCGCTTTTCTATCAATTGCTTGACAGTAATTTGTTCACCCACCGTAATATATGCTATCTTGAGAGAAGCCACTATTGAAACCTATGCCCCCCGGGTCTACTTTACATCATATAAGCTTCCAATCTACAATTCTAGTTTACTATTTATTTTGCAATCTCTATTTTCCAATCTATACAACAAAAATACCAAAAATATGTATCTTATTATCTTTATCAGATCTTACTTTTGCAAAGTGGCCGTGAAGGGATTGACAATCCCTTTATCACGTTGGTTGCAAGGTTCTTATTTGTTTGTGCAGGTACTAGGTGATTTGCATGTACTCTCCTACTGGATTGATACCTTGGTTCTCAAAAACTGAGGGAAATACTTACGCTACTTTGCTGCATCACCCTTTCCTCTTCAAGGGCAAACCAACGCATGCTCAAGAGGTAGCAAATGGTTCCTCTATTTATATGAGTAATATTTTTTATGGTCATGCACCCTTGATGAGTGGTCTATTTTGTTGAATCTTGATTGTAGTGGTACACATATTCATAATATTGAAACCAAAAGATGCAAGGTTGATAATAATAGTGCAACTTATTTGTGGCACTACCGTTTAGGTCATATTGGTGTAAAGCGCATGAAGAAACTCCATGTTGATGGGCTTTTGGAATCACTTGATTATAAATCACTTGATGCTTGCGAACCATGCCTCATGGGCAAGATGACTAAGACTCCGTTCTACAGAACAATGGAGCGAGCAACTGACTTGTTGGAAATAATACATATTGATGTATGCGGTCCGATGAGTGTTGAGGCTCGCGGAGGGTATCGTTATTTTCTGACCTTCACAGATGATTTAAGCAGATATGGGTATATCTACTTGATGAAACATAAGTCTGAAACATTTGAAAAGTTCAAAGAATTTCAAAGTGAAGTGGAAGATCATCGTAATTAGAAAATAAAGTTTCTACGATCTGATCGTGGAGGTGAATATTTGAGTTATGAGTTTGGTCTTCATTTGAAACAATGTGGAACAGTTTCGCAACTCACGCCACCTGGAACACCACAACATAATGGTGTGTCCGAATGTTGTAACCATACTTTATTAGTAACAAGAAATTAAAGTTTCTACGATCTAATCCTGGAGGTGAATATTTGAGTTATGAGTTTGGTCTTCATTTGAAACAATGTGGAATAGTTTCACAACTCACGCCACCTGGAACACCATAGCTTAATGGTGTGTCCGAACGTCGTAACCTACTTTATTAGATATCGTGCCATCTATGATGTCTCTTACAGACATATTGGGGTTATGCTTTAGAGACGGCTGCATTCACGTTAAATAGGGCACCATCTAAATCCGTTGAGACAACACCATACGAATTGTGGTTTGGCAAGAAACCTAAGCTGTCGTTTCTTAAAGTTTGGAGCCTCGATGCTTATGTGAAAAGGCTTCAACCTGATAAGCTCGAACCCAAATTGGAGAAATGTGTCTTCATAGGATACCCAAAAGAGACTGTTGGGTATTGATACATCTCAAACGTGTCTATATTTTTTGATTGTTCCATGCTATTATATTATCTGTTTTGGATGTTTAATGGGCTTTAATCTACCTTTTTATTATTTTTGGGACTAACCTACTAACCAAAGGCCCAGTGCAAATTGCTGTTTTTTGCCTATTTCAGTGTTTCTCAGAAAAGGAATATCAAACGGAATCCAAATGGAATGAAACCTTTGGGAGAGTTATTTTTGGAACAAACGTGATCCAGGAGACTTGGAGTTGACGTCAAGAAAGAAGCAAGGAGGCCACAAGGCAGGGAGGCATGCCCAGGGGTGTAGGCACGCCTCCACCCTCGTGGGCCCCTCGCAGCTCCACTCACGTACTTCTTCCTCCTATATATATACCCATATACCCCGAAAAAATCCAGGAGCGCCACGAAACCCTATTTCCACCGCCGCAACCTTCTGTACCCGTGAGATCCCATCTTGGGGCCTTTTTCGGTGCTCTGCCGGAGGGGGAATTGATCATGGAGGGCTTCTACATCAACACCATAGCCTCTCCGATGATGTGTGAGTAGTTTACCACAGACCTTCGGGTCCATAGTTATTAGCTAGATGGCTTATTCTATCTCTTTGGATCTCAATACAAAGTTCTCCTCGATTCTCTTGGAGATCTATTTGATGTAATTCTTTTTGCGGTGTGTTTGTCGAGATCCGATGTATTGTGGGTTTATGATCAAGATTATCTATGAACAATATTTGATTCTTCTCTGGAATCTTTTATGCATGATTTAAATATCTTTGCAAGTCTCTTCAAATTATCAGTTTGGTTTGGCCTACTAGATTGATCTTTCTTGCAATGGGAGAAATGCTTAGCTTTGGGTTCAATCTTGTGGTGTCCTTTCCCAGTGATAGCAGGGGCAGCAAGGCACGTATTGTATTGTTGCCATCGAGGATAAAAAGATGGGGTTTATATCATATTGCTTGAGTTTATCCCTCTACATCATGTCATCTTGCCTAATGCGTTACTCTGTTCTTATGAACTTAATACTCTAGATGCATGCTGGATAGCGGTCAATGTGTGGAGTAATAGTAGTAGATGCAGAATCGTTTCGGTCTAAT
Source organism: Triticum monococcum (assembly GCA_034509565.1). Classification (NCBI taxonomy): domain Eukaryota; kingdom Viridiplantae; phylum Streptophyta; class Magnoliopsida; order Poales; family Poaceae; genus Triticum; species Triticum monococcum. The sequence goes on along the minus strand of CM067846.1, from coordinate 176,604,270 downwards.
TGTCACGGACATGATGCCTATATACATGATCATGCCTAGATATTCTCATAACTATGCGCTTTTCTACCAATTGCTCGACACTAATTTGTTCACCCACCGTAGAATTTGCTATCTTGAGAGAAGCCACTAGTGAAACCTATGGCCCCCGGGTGTATTCTCCATTATATTATTCTCCCGTCAACAAGCTATTTCTGTCTCCATTTATTTTGCAATCTTTATTTTCCAATCTATACAACAAAAATACCAAAAATATGTTTCTTATTATCTTTATCAGATCTCACTTTAGTATGTGATCGTGAAGGGGTTGACAACCCCTTTATCGCGTTGCTTGTGAGGTTCTTGTTTGTTTGTGAAGGTACTAGGGACTTGCGTGTAGTCTCCTACTGGATTGATACCTTGGTTCTCAAAAACCGAGGGAAATACTTACGCTACTGTGCTGCACCACCCTTTCCTCTTCAAGGGAAAACCAACGCAAGCTCAAGAGGTAGCAAGAAGGATTTCTGGCACTGTTGCCGGAGAGATCTATGCACAAGTCAAGACATACCAGGTACCCATCACAAACTCTTATCCCTCGCATTAAATTATTTGTCATTTGCCTCTCATTTTCCTCTCCCCCACTTCACCCTTGCCGTTTTATTCGCCTTCTTTTCCGTCCGCCTTTTTTCTGCCCGTATCTTGTTGCTTGCTTCTTGTTTGCTTGTGTGTTGGATTGATTGTTTGTCACGATGGCTCAAGTTAATACTAAATTCTGTGACTTTTCCAATACCGACAATAATGATTTTATTAGCACTCTGATTTCCCCTCTTACCCATGCTGAATCTTGTGAAATTAATACTGCTTTGCTGAATCTTGTCATGAAAGATCCATTTTCTGGCCTTCCTAATGAAGATACCGCTACCCATCTAAACAACTTTGTTGATTTATGTGATATGCAAAATAAGAAAGATGTGGATAATGATATTGTTAAATTGAAGCTATTTCCCTTTTTGCTTAGAGATCGTGCTAAAACTTGGTTTTCGTCTTTGCCTAAAAATAGTATTGATTCATGGAATAAGTGCAAAGATGCTTTTATCTCTAAGTATTTTCCTCCCGCTAAGATCATCTCTCTTAGAAACGATATCATGAATTTTAAGCAACTTTATCATGAGCATGTTGCACAAGCTTGGGAGATGATGAAATTAATGATACGTAATTGCCCTACTCATGGATTAGATTTATGGATGATCATACAAAAATTTTATGCCAGATTGAATTTTGCTTCTAGAAATCTTTTAGATCGGCCGCGGGAGGCACATTTATGGAAATCACTTTAGGAGAAGCTACTAAACTCCTAGATAATATTATGGTTAATTATTCTCAATGGCATACCGAAAGATCTACTAGTAAAAAGGTTCATGCTATAGAAGAAATTAATGTTTTGAGTGGAAAGATGGATGAACTTATGAAATTGTTTGCTAATAATGGTGTTTCTTTCGATCCTAATGATATGCCTTTGTCTACCTTGATTGAGAATAATAATGAATCTATGGATGTGGATTTTGTTGGTAGGAACAATTTTGGTAACAACGCTTATAGAGGAAACTTTAATCCTAGGCCGTTTTCTAGTAATTCCTCTAATAATTATGGTAATTCCTACAACAACTCTTATGGAAATTTTAATAAGATGCCCTCTGATTTTGAGACTAGTGTTAAAGAATTTATGATTTCGCAAAAGAATTTCAATGCTTTGCTTGAAGAAAAATTGCCTAAGATTGATGAGTTGGCTAGGAACATGGATAGAATTTCTCTTGATGTTGATTCTTTGAAACTTAGATCAGTTCCACCTAAGCATGATATCAATGAGTCTCTCAAAGCCATGAGAATTTCCATTGATGAGAGCAAAGAAAGAACCACTAGGATGCGTGCTAAAAAGGATTGCTTCATAAAAGCGTGTTCTTCCAATTTTCTCGATAATAAGGATGAAGATCTAAAAGTGATTGATGTGTCTCCTATTAAATCTTTGTTTTGCAATATGAATCTTGATAATGATGGGACTGGAGATGAGTCAACTTTAGCTAAAAGGCGTCCCAATGATTCAGAGTTTTTAGATATTGATGCAAAATTATTAAAAGTGGGATTGAAGAGGTCAAAACTTTACATAGCAATGAAGCAACTATTTTGGATTGCAATGAATTTAATTATGATAACCGCTCTTTGATAGATTGTATTTCCTTGTTGCAGTCCGTGCTAAATTCTCCTCATGCTTATAGTCAAAATAAAGCTTTTACCAAATATATCATTGATGCTTTAATGAAATCTTCTGAAGAAAAGCTTGAATTAGAAGTTTCTATCCCTAGAAAAATTTATGATGAGTGGGAACCTACTATTAAAATTAAAACTAAAGATCATGAATACTTTGCTTTATGTGATTTGGGTGCTAGTGTTTCCACGATTCCAAAAACTTTGTGTGATGTGTTAGGTTTCTGTGAATTTGATGATTGTTCCTTAAATTTGCACCTCGCGGATTCCACTATTAAGAAACCTATGGGAAGGATTAATGATGTTCTTATTGTCGCAAATAGGAATTATGTGCCCATAGATTTCATTGTTCTTGATATAGATTGCAATCCTACATGTCCTATTATTCTTGGTAGACCTTTCCTTAGAACGATTGGTGCAATTATTGATATGAAAGAAGGAAACATTAGATTCCAATTTCCATTAAGGAAAGGCATGGAACACTTTCCTAGAAAGAAAATTAAATTACCTTATGAATCTATTATGAGAGCCACTTATGGATTGTATACAAAAGATGACAATACCTAGATCTATTCTTGTTTTTATGCCTAGCTAGGGGCGTTAAACGATAGCGCTTGTTGGGAGGCAACCCAATTTTATTTTTGTTTCTTGCTTTTTGGTTCTGTTTAGTAATAAATAATTCATCTAGCTTCTGTTTAGATGTGGTTTTATGCTTTTAATTAGTATTTGTGCCAAGTAGAACCTTTGGGAAGACTTGGGGGAAGTTTATGTGATCTTGCTGTAAAAAACAGAAACTTTACTGCTCATGAGATTTGCTGCCATGTTTTAATGGAGAGTGAAATTAGGTTGATTATTTTTTAAGATGATTAATAGACAAATTCCTCACGTCCACCAATTTATTTCAGAATTTGTGGGGTTACAGAAGTATTCGAAACCTACAGATTACTACAGATTGTTCTGTTTTTGACAGATTCTGTTTTTCGTGTGTTGTTTGCTTATTTTGATGAATCTATGGCTAGTATCGGGGGGTATGAACCATAGAGAAGTTGGAATACAGTAGGTTTAACACCAATATAAATAAATAATTAGTTCATTGCATTACCTTGAAGTGGTGGTTTGTTTTCTTATACTAACGGAGCTCATGAGATTTTCGGTTGAGTTTTGTGTTGTGAAGTTTTCAAGTTTTGGATAAAGATTTGATGGATTTTGGAATAAGGAGTGGAAAGAGCCTAAGCTTGGGGATGCCCAAGGCACCCCAAGGTAAAATTCAAGGACAACCAAAAGCCTAAGCTTGGGGATGCCCCGGAAGGCATCCCCTCTTTCGTCTTCGTCCATCGGTGACTTTACTTGATGCTACATTTTTATTCACCACATGATATGTGTTTTGCTTGGAGCGTCTTGTATGATTTGAGTCTTTGATTTTGTGTTACCACAATCATCCTTGCTGTACACAACTTTTGGAGAGACACGCATGAATCGGAATTTATTAGAATACTCTATGTGCTTCACTTATATCTTTTGATCTAGATAATTTTGCTCAAGTGCTTCACTTATATCTTTAAGAGCACGGTGGTGGTTCTATTTTATAGAAATTATTGATCTCTCATGCTTCACTTATATCATTTTGAGATTTATTTAGAACGGCATGGTAATTTGCTTTGGCTATAAAATTAGTCCTAATATAATAGGCATCCAAGATGGGTATAAAAAAAACTATCATAAAAAGTGCATTGAATACTATGAGAAGTTTGATACTTGATGATTGTTTTGAGATATGAAGATGGTGATATTAGAGTCATGCTAGTTGAGTAACTATGAATTTTAGAAATACTTGTTCTAAAGTTTGTTATTCTCGTAGCATGCACGTATGGTGAACCGTTATGTGAAGAAGTCGGAGCATGATTTATTTATTGATTGTCTTCCTTATGAGTGGCGGTCGGGGATGAGCGATGGTCTTTTCCTACCAATATATCCCCCTAGGATCATTCGCGTAGTAGTTCGTTTCGATAACTAATAGATTTTCACAATAAGTATGTGAGTTTTTTATGACTAATGTTGAGTCCATGGATTATACGCACTCTCACCCTTTCACCATTGCTAGCCTCTCTAGTACCGCGCAATTTTTGCAGATACCATAAACCCACCATATACCTTCCTCAAAAAAGCCACCATACCTACCTATTATGGCATTTCCATAGCCATTCCGAGATATATTGCCATGCAACTTACCATCGTTCCGTTTGTTATGACACGCTTCATCATTGTCATTTTGGTTTGCATGATCATGTAGTTGACATCGTATTTGTGGCAAAGCCACCTTCATAATTTTTCATACATGTCACTCATGAGTCATTGCACGTCCCGGTACACCACCGGAGGCATTCACATAGAGTCATATTTCTTTCTAAGTATCGAGTTGTAATTTTTCGAGTTGTAAGTAAATAAAAGTGTGCTGGTCATCATTACTAGAGCATTGTCCCATGTGAGGAAAGGATGATGGAGACTATGATTCCCCCACAAGTCGGGATGAGACTCCGGATGAAAAAGAAAAGAGAAAGGCCATAAAAAATAGAAGGCCAAAAAAGAAAAGAAAAATGAGAGAAAAAGAGAGAAGGGACAATGCTACTATCCTTGTACCACACTTGTTCTTCAAAGTAGCACCATGATCTTCATGATAGAGAGTCTCCTATGTTGTCACTTTCATATACTAGTGGGAATTTTACATTATAGAACTTGGCTTGTATATTCCAATGATGGGCTTCCTCAAAATGCCCTAGGTCTTCATGAGCAAGCAAGTTGGATGCACACCCACTTAGTTCTTCTGTTGAGCTTTCATACACTTATAGCTCTAGTGCATCCGTTGCATGGCAATCCCTACTCACTCACATTGATATCTATTGATGGGCATCTCCATAGCCCGTTGATATGCCTAGTTGATGTGAGACTATCTTCTCCTATTTGTCTTCTCCACAGCCATCATTCTATTCCACCTATAGTGCTATGTCCATGGCTCGCGCTCATGTATTGCGTGAAGAGTGAAAAAGTTTGAGAACATCAAAAGTATGAAACAATTGCTTGGCTTGTCATCGGGGTTGTGCATGATTTAAATATTTTGTGTGGTGAAGATGGAGCATAGCCAGACTATATTATTTTGTAGGGATAACTCTCTTTGGCCATGTCATTTTAAGAAGACATGGTTGCTTTGCTACTATGCTTGAAGTATTATTATTTTTATGTCAATATTAAACTTTTGTCTTGAATCTTTCGAATCTGAACATTCATGCTGCAATAAATAAAATTACATTGAGAATTATGCTAGGCAGCATTCCACATCAAAAATTCTATTTTTTTATCATTTACCTGCTCGAGGATGAGCCAGAATTAAGCTTGGGGATGCTTGATACGTCTGCAACGTATCTATAAAAAATTTTATTGTTCCATGCTTTTATATTATCTGTTTTGGATGTTTAATGGGATTTAATATACCTTTTTATTATTTTTGGGACTAACCTACTAACCAAAGGCCTAGTGCAAATTGCTATTTTTTTTGCCTATTGCAGTGATTCGCGGAAAAGGAATATCAAACGGAATCCAAACGGAATGAAACCTTCAGGAGAGTTATTTTTGGAACAAACGTGGTCTAGGATACTTGGAGTTGACGTCAAGAAAGAAGCAAGGAGGCCACGAGGCAGGGAGGCACGCCAAGGGGGGTAGGCGCGCCCCCACCCTCGTGGGCCCCTTGCAGCTCCACCGGTGTACTTCTTCCTCCTATATATACCCATATACCCCAAAAACATCCAAGAGAAGCACAAAACCCTATTTCCACCACCGCAACCTTCTGTACCCGTGAGATCCGATCTTGGGGCCTTTTCCAACGCTTTGTCGGAGGGGGAATCAATCACGGAGGGCTTCTACATCGACACCTTAGCCTCTCCGATGATGTGTGAGTAGTTTACCACAGACCTTTGGGTCCATAGTTACTAGCTAGATGGCTTCTTCTCTCTCTTTGGATCTCAATACAAAGTTCTCCTCGATTCTCTTGGAGATCTATTCGATGTAATTCTTTTTGCGGTGTGTTTGTCGAGATCCGAGAATTGTTGGTTTATGATCAAGATTATCTATGAACAATATTTGATTCTTCTCTGAAATATTTTATGCATGATTTAAATATCTTTGCAAGTCTCTTCGTATTATTGATAACCCACAAGTATAGGGGATCGCAACAGTTTTCGATAAGTAAGAGTGTCGAACCCAACGAGGAGCTAAAGGTAGAACAAATATTCCCTCAAGTTCTATCGACCACCGATACAACTCTACGCACGCTTGACATTCTCTTTACCTAGAACAAGTATGAAACTAGAAGTACTTTGTAGGTGTTGTTGGATAGGTTTGCAAGATAATAAAGATTATGTAAATAAAAACTAGGGGCTGTTTAGATAAAGACACAACTAAGTTAGGTTTAGTAGAGAGCCTGTTGTTACGAGAAAGTTATTTACCCCTAGGCAATCGGATAACTAGACCGGTAATCATTATTGCAATTTTATATGAGGGAGAGGCATAAGCTAACATACCTTTTCTACTTGGATCATATGCACTTATGATTGGAACTCTAGCAAGCATCCGCAACTACTAAAGATCATTAAGGTAAAACCCAACCATAGCATTAAAGCATCAAGTCCTCTCTATCCCATATGTAAACAGCCTACTTACCCGGGTTTGTGTTTCAGTCACTCACGCAACCCACTATAAGCGAATCATGAACGTATTGCAACACCCTACAACGGGGATCCCTCACGCTTGCGCGACACGGAGAGCACCATAGGACAACACCAATAATAAAACATGCAACTCAAACCAATCTTGATCATCAAATAGCCCATAGGACAAAATAGATCTACTCAAACATCATAGGATAGCCATACATCATTGCGAAATAATATATAGCGTTGAGCACCATGTTTAAGTAGAGATTATGGCGGGTAAGAGAGAGGTTACACCGCTGCATAGAGGGGGGAAGAGTTGGTGATGATGGTGGTGAAGTTGTTGGTGAAGATTGCGGTGATGATGATGGCCCTCGGTGGCACTCCGGCGCCACCGGAAGCGAGGGGGAGAGAGCTCCCCTCCTCCTTCTTCTTCTTCTTCCTTGACCTCCTCCCTAGATGGGAGAAGGGTTTCCCCTCTAGTCCATGGCCTCCATGGCACGGGAGGGGCGAGAGCCCCTTCGAGATTGGATCTGTCTCTCTGTCTCTCTCTGTTTCTGCCTTCTTAGATTCTACCCTTTCACCGTTTCTTATATTCCCGGAGATCCGTAACTCCGATCGGACTGAAATTTTAACACGATCTCTATGCGGATATTAGTTTTATTGCGGCGATAGAAGGGCATCAACCGCCTTACGGGGTGTCCACGAGGGTCAGGGGCGCGCTTGCCCCCCTGGGACGCGCCCCCCTGCCTCGTGGCCCCCTCGGGCATCGTCTCGCGTGGATTTTTCTTCCCAAAAATCATATATATCCCAAAAAAATCTCCGTCAGTTTTTATCCTGTTTGGACTCCGTTTGATATGGATATTCTGTGAAACAAAAAACATGCAACAAACAGGAACTGGGCACTGGATCAATATGTTAGTCCCAAAAATAGTATAAAAAGTTGCCAAAAGTATATGAAAGTTCTAGAATATTGGCATGGAACAATAAAAAATTATAGATACGATGGAGACGTATCAGCATCCCCAAGCTTAATTCATGCTCGTCCTCAAGTAGGTAAATGATAAAAAAGATGATGTGGAATGCTACCTAGCATAATCTTGATCACATATCTAATCATGGCATGAATATTAAGACACGAGTGATTCAAAGCAATAGTCTATCATTTGACATAAAAACAATAATACTTCAAGCCCACTGATAAAGCAATCATGTCTTTTCAAAATAACATGGCCAAATAAAGTTATCCCTACAAAATCATATAGTCTGGCTATGCTCCATCTTCACCACACAAAATATTCACATCATGCACAACCCCGATGACAAGCCAAGCAATCGTTTCATACTTTTGACGTTCTCAAACCTTTTCAACTTTCACGCAATACATGAGCATGAGCCATGGACATAGCACTATAGGTGGAATAGAATATGATGGTGGAGAAGACAAAAAGGAGAAGATGGTCTCACATCAACTAGGCGTATCAACGGGCTATGGAGATGCCCATCAATAGATATCAATGTGAGTGAGTAGGGATTGCATGCAATGGATGCACTAGAGCTATAAGTGTATGAAAGCTCAAACTAGAAACTAAGTGGGTGTGCATCCAACCTGCTTGCTCATGAAGACCTCAGGCATTTGAGGAAGCCCATCATCGGAATACACGAGCCAAGTTCTATAATGAAAATTCCCACTAGTATATGAAAGTGATAACTCAAGAGACTCTCTATATGAAGAACATGGTGCTACTCTGAAGCACAAGTGAAAGATCGTGGATGTCGCCTAGAGGGGGGGTGAATAGGCGTTTTAAAATAATTACGGTTTAGGCTTGAACAAATGCGGAATAAACCTAGCGGTTAATTTGCCAAGCACAAAACCTAAAACAACTAGGCTCACCTATGTGCACCAACAACTTATGCTAAGCTATAAAAGCAACTGTGAGATAGCAAGATATATGACAAGAAACAATATGGCTATCACAAAGTAAAGTGCATAAGTAAAGGGGCTCGGGTAAGAGATAACCGAGGCACGTGGAGACGATGATGTATCCCGAAGTTCACACCCTTGCGGATGCTAATCTCCGTTTGGAGCGGTGTGGAGGCACAATGCTCCCCAAGAAGCCACTAGGGCCACCGTAATCTCCTCACGCCCTCGCACAATGCAAGATGCCGTGATTCCACTAAGGGACCCTTGAGGGCGGTCACCGAACCCGTACAAATGGCAACCCTTGGGGGCGATCACCGAACCCGTACACTTTGGCAATCCTTGGGGCGGTCACCGAACCCGTCAAATTGCTCGGGGCGATCTCCACAACCTAATTGGAGACCCCGACGCTTGCCCGGAGCTTTGCACCACAATGATTGAGCTCCGAACACCAACAACCGTCTAGGGCGCCCAAGCACCCAAGAGGAACAAGCTCAAGGGTACCAAGCACCCAAGAGTAATAAGCTTCTCAACTTGTAACTTCCACGTATCACGTGGAGAACTCAAACCGATGCACCAAATGCAATGGAAAGGGCACACGGAGTGCCCAAGTCCTTCTCTCTCAAATCCCACCGAAGCAACTAATGCTAGGGAGGAAAATGAGAGGAAGAACAAGAAAGAGAACACCAAGAACTCCAAGATCTAGATCCAAGGGGTTCCCCTCACATAGAGGAGAAAGTGATTGGTGGAAATGTGGATCTAGATCTCCTCTCTCTTTTCCCTCAAAAACTAGCAAGAATCCATGGAGGGATTGAGAGTTAGCAAGCTCGAAGAAGGTCAACAATGGGGGAAGAACACGAGCTCAAAGGGGTAAAGTTCAACGGGGAAGAAGACCCCCTTTTATAGGAGGGGGAAAATCCAACCGTTAACCCCCACTCAGCCCCGCAGAGAGCGGTACTACCGCGGAGGCAGGGCGGTACTACCGCTCGTAAGCGGTACTACCGCTCCCCCTCAGCGGTACTGCCGCGCCAGAAGAAAAGGGCTGGGGCTGGGACCCAGAGCAGTACTACCGCAGAGGTAGGGCGGTACTACCGCTCACAAGCAGCACTACCGCCACTACTACCGCAGCAAGTACCGCAAAACCCGACACGAAAAAATGCGCACTCGAATCGAAGCGGAAGGAGCACGAAGCCACAGCGGTACTGCAGCTGTGCCCAGCAAGCGGTACTACCGCTCCGAGGAGCGGTACTACCGCTTAGTGGACTGCAGCCGTACTACCGCTCCAACCACTGTGTCGAGGCGGTAGGAGCACGGATCCGCAGAGGCACTGCTGCTGAGGCCATCAAGCGGTACTACCGCTCCGAGGAGCGGTACTGCCGCTTAGTGAGCCTCAGTGGTACTACCGCTGGGTCCAGGAGAAAAACCACACTCCAGAAAACCAGAACTGCCATAACTTCTGCATATGAACTCCGAATTGAGCAAACTCAAGCTTGTTGAAAACAAGACGACGAGTAGCATCAAAACAGCGACTGGTTATAGTAAGAAGAGGCAGGGGAGGTATGCCAACAAAAAGAGGAGTGAAACCTCCAACCGAGAAGAACCGGCAAAACCTCCAACATCGAAAACATCATAGAAGATGCATGCGAACTCCGTTTTCGATGAACTCAAGCTTGTCATCAAGATTACCATAAGCTCTAAGACTCACAAAGAGAACCAAACAAGAACCAAGAAAGATGATGCAAGGATGCAATGGTTTGAGCTCTTAGCAAACGATACGATCAAGCTACTCATCGAGAGCCCCCCTTGATAGTACGGCAATCGATCCTATAACCCGGTCTCCCAACTACCATCATGAGACCGGTAAAGTAGAAAACCTATCAAGGGCAAACCTTTGCCTTGCACATGGTCCACCTGAGCTAGATGATGACAATCTTGACTCCCTCAAGTTGGACCACCTTTCTTGATTGTGTTGACTCGATGAAGACTAGTTGATTTCTCCCACATACTCCACTATGGGTGAGCCACTCTTCCGCACATCTTCACAAGTCCATTGACACCACAAAGGACGGCAAGCTTCAAGCATTTGATCTCTTCGTGATACTCCACTTGAACTTGCACACCGCAACCTAACCCCACAAAGAACTCTCACGAAGACCATGGGTTAGTACATAAAGCGTAATTGACAATGCTTACCATACCATTGGATCACTTGATCCCTCTCGGTACATCTTCTATGCTTTGTGGGTTGATCAACTTGATTCACTCTTTAACTTAGTCTTGATCAACCTCTCACAAGACCAATCTTTAGGTAATTCCTTGAATAGCACCTTGGTCGACACAAACTCTCCTTGAAACCAACACATGTACTCCAAGAAAAGCCTGTGGACAAAACCTTCAAATATAACTCAAGGCAACCATTAGTCCATAGAGATTGTCATCAATTACCAAAACCAAACATGGGGGCACCGCATGTTCTTTCAACAAGTGTGGTAAAAGGATAGTAACATTGCCCCTTCTCTCTTTTTCTCTCATTTTTATATATATTTTTATTTTCTCTTTTTTGGGCCTTCTCTTTTTTTGGCCTTTCTCCTTTTTTATTTTTTTCATTTTTTTCGTCCGGAGTCTCATCCCGACTTGTGGGGGAATCATAGTCTCCATCATCCTTTCCTCACTGGGGCAATGCTCTAATAATGATGATCATCACACTTTTATTTACTTATAACTCAATATTACAACTCGATACTAGAACAAAGATATGACTCTATATGAGTGCCTCCGGCGGTGTGCCAGGATGTGCAGTGATCTAGCGTAGCAATGACATCAAAAAACGGACAAGCCATGAAAACATCATGCTAGCTATCTTACGATCATGCAAAGAAATATGACAATAAATGCTCAAGACATGTATATGATGATGATGATGATGGAAGTTGCATGGCAATATATCTTGGAATGGCTATGGAAGTGCCATAATAGGTAGGTATGGTGGCTGTTTTGAGGAAGGTATATGGTGGGTTTATGGTACCGGCTAAAGTTGCACGGTACTAGAGAGGCTAGCAATGGTGGAAGGGTGAGAGTGCGTATAATCCATGGACTCAACATTAGTCATAAAGAACTCACATACTTATTGCAAAAATCTATTAGTCATCAAAACAAAGTACTACGCGCATGCTCCTAGGGGGATAGATTGGTAGGAAAAGACCATCGCTCGTCCCCGACCGCCACTCATAAGGAAGACAATCAATAAATACCTCATGCTCCAACTTCGTTACATAACGGTTCACCATACGTGCATGCTACGGGAATCACAAACCTCAACACAAGTATTTATACAATCCACAAATACCCACTAGCATGAATCTAATATCACCATCTTTATATCGCAAAACTATTGCAAGGAATCAAACACATCATATTCAGTGATCTACAAGTTTTATGTAGGATTTTATGACTAACCATGTGAATGACCAATTCCTGTCATCTCTCTAAATAGATATAAGTGAAGCAAGAGAGTTTAATTCTTTCTACAAAAGATATGCCCACACTCTAACAAATATAAGTGAAGCAAAAGAGCATTCTCTAAATGGCGGTTGTCTATGTGAAGAGAAACAGGCAATCCAAACTTCAAATGATGTAAGTGAAGCACATGAAGCATTCTATAAAGCCATACTCAAAAGATATAAGTGAATTGCATAGAGCATTCTATAAATCAACAAAGAACTATCTCATACCAGCATGGTGCATAAAAGAAAAATGAAAACTAAAAGCAAAAGACGCTCCAAGATTGCACATATCACATGAACAAAACGAATCCGAAAACATACCGATACTTGTTGAAGAAAGAGGGGATGCCTTCCGGGGCATCCCCAAGATTAGACGCTTGAGTATCCTTGAATATTTACTTGGGGGTGCCTCAGGCATCCCCAAGCTTGAGCTCTTGCCTCTCTTCCTTCTTCTCACATCGAGACCTTCTCGATCATCGAACACTTCATGCACACAAAACTTCAACAGAAAACTCGGTAAGATCCGTTAGTATAATAAAGGAAATCACTAATCTACGTACTATTGCAAACCAATTCATATTTTATTTCGGCATTGTGTCTACTGTAATATAGCTTTTCCATGGCTTAATCCACTGATAGGAATTGATAGTTTCATCAAAACAGGCAAACTATGCATCAAAAACAGAATCTGTCTAAAACAGAACAGTCTGTAATAATCTGAACATTCACCATACTTCTGATACTTGAAAAATTCTTCCAAAATTATGACAAATAAAAAATTTGTATAGAAATACATTGCAAAAAGAATCAGAACCATTTGACATTCCAGTAAAAAAAATTAAAATCGCGCACTACATCCAAAGTTTCTGTCCTGCACCGTACAAACCATCAAGCAAATGTAAACATCCTAAAGGCAAACCTTGGCACATTATTTTTATAATACAATGGAATTGTACAAGGGGGTAATTATTTTTGTTGAAAAGTTTCTGTAATCAAGATTCACAAAGTTGCCGTGAGCATGAACAAAGTTCAAGGAGCTCTCCCACTTCAACAATGCTTGTCTCTCTCACTTTCACTTTCCTTTTTGAAAAAGTTTTGGGTTCCCCTCTTTATTTTTTTTGTTTTTAAACTATATGAAAGCACTCAACAGAAATAAATGACTCTCTAAAACTTCTGGGTTGTGTCCCTGGCAGCGCTTTCTTTAAAGCCATTAAGCTAGGCATATAGTGCTCAAGTAATGGATCCACCCGGATCCCAAGGTATATCAAAGCCAATTTTAATTAACAATGATTTGTAATTTAGTAGTGAGCACAAAGTAACATATATAATGTAATGACGAAGTCCAACTCTCTTCCTATGCATCGGCATGTCATAAAAGAACAATTCATGCACACATAGTAAAGGCCAATGCATAGTATAAACATTTTCTTGCAATTTTATCATGTGGGAAGCATAGAGAGGTGGAGATATAGTTCCTCTCTCACAATAATTGCAAGTAGGAGTAGCAAGCACATGCATATTATATTCATCAAAATCATCATGTGTAACGGTAAAAGGCAACCCATCAATATAATCCTTAATAAGGGCAAACTTCTCTGATATAGTGTAGTTGGGAGAATTCAAAAAGATAATAGGACTATCATGCGTGGGTGCAATAGCAACAATTTCATGTTTAACATGAGGAACTATATCAAGTTCATCTCCATAAGCACGATTCATATTGGCATCTTGGCCACAAGCATAGCAAGCATCATCAAACAGGGATATTTCAAGAGAATCAACGGGATCATAACAATCATCATAGTAATCATCCTTCGGTAAGCACGAAGGGAAATTAAACAATGTATGAGTTGGAGAGTTACTCTCATTAGAAGGTGGGCACGGGTAGCTAATCCGCTCTTCCTCCTTTTGTTTTTCGCTCTCCTCATCATCTTTTTCATCCAATGAGCTCACAGTTTCATCAATTTCTTCTTCCATAGATTCCTGCAAAATATTAGTCTCTTCTGGGACAGCGGAGTACTCCTCAATATATGGTTCAACATAGGCATTAGAAGCATAATTATCATAGCAATATTTAAGTATGGCAAAATTCTCAGATTTGTAAAGAGTAGCATCATACTTTTCAATCAAAGAAGCAATTTCATAAGCAGCCTTAAAAGCAACAAATTATTCAATTTGTTGAACATCATAGTAATTATAAACACCCTTAGCATACGAAGATACAATTCCATTATCACTAAACTCACATTGATAGGGAATGTGTTTCTTAGGGTTTTCAGAACAACAAGTAAAATCATATATTTCACATAAATTCCAAGCATAGCATTGCAAACGATGAATTTGACCCAGTAAAAGTTTCCCTTTTTCAGATATACGGTGTCGCACATAACAAGCATGCTCATCTTAAGATTTTCCCTCAACTAAGCTAGTTGGGGTTTCAGCACAAGCACATAGGGATCGAAGATGATCCAAGTAATAAGCTTCAGGAGTGTGATAGATTTTGAGTGGTTCTTCAACCATTGGTTCAGTAGGTACAACTAATTTTTTTGGTATTTTGTGTTTCCTACCCATAACTAAAGATAGAAAACAACTAAGAACAGCAAATAAAAATTACTTAGTGATAAAGCAAACAAGCACACACGAGAAAATTCACCCCATGCTATGGCTCCCCGGCAACGGCGCCGGAAAAAATGTCTTGATAACCCACAAGTATAGGGGATCGCAACAGTTTTCGATAAGTAAGAGTGTCGAACCCAATGAGGAGCTAAAGGTAGAACAAATATTCCCTCAAGTTCTATCGACCACCGATACAACTCTACGCATGCTTGACATTCGCTTTACCTAGAACATGAAACTAGAAGTACTTTGTAGGTGTTGTTGGATAGTGTCGGTGTCAAAACCCGCGGATCTCGGGTAGGGGGTCCCGAACTGTGCGTCTAGGCGGATGGTAACAGGAGGCAGGCTACACGATGTTTTACCCAGGTTCGGGCCCTCTTGATGGAGGTAAAACCCTGCGTCCTGCTTGATTTATTCTTGATGATATGGGTATCACAAGAGTTGATCTACCACGAGATCTGAGAGGCTAAACCCTAGAAGCTAGCCTATGGTATGATTGTCTGTTGTCCTACAGACTAAAACCCTCCGGTTTATATAGACACTGGAGAGGGTTAGGGTTACACAAGGTCGGTTACAAAGGAGGAGATATCCATATCCGTACTGCCTAGCTTGCCTTCCACGCCAAGTAGAGTCCCATCCGGACATGAGACGAAGTCTTCAATCTTGTATCTTCATAGTCCAACAGTCTGGCCAAAGGATATAGTCCGGCTGTCCGGAGACCCCTAATCCCGGACTCCCTCAGTAGCCCCTGAACTAGGCTTCAATGATGATGAGTCCAGCGCGCAGTGTTGTCTTCGGCATTGCAAGGCGGGTTCCTCCTCCGGATATACCATAGAAGAGTTCAAATAAAAGGATGGTGTCCGACCCTGTAAAACAAGTTCCATATATCTCCGCAGAGAGAATAATATTTCCACAAATCTAATCTGCTGACACGTTTTGGCCACAAGACATTAAGCCATGGCCCAGCGATTATTCGAACCGTTTCCTTTAACTAGCCCCGCACATAACGTGAGGCAGTTTTTTGACACATCTTGTCAAAGCAGAGATCGTGTCCCCCTTATTATGGGATTCTCATCAATACGGGCGTGGGTAACCCAACCGCACCATCGATTATGGCGCTTGGGGGATAAGCGAGTTTTACCAGGCTAGTGGGGGCGCATAGTTTCGGCCGCCCTTATAAAGGGACAAGGTTTAACCTTTTTCTACCCACGCTCCTTCCTCCTTGCTCATCCACTCTTGCGCACTCGAGCTCCAACGCCCAAGTCCACATCCTTCCCCTCAACCTTCTCCAAACATGTCCGGAACGGGGGGCAAATGGATGGCTTCCTCCGTTACGGAGGGGCACATCAAAAAGCTGCACGGCGCCGGATACTTAGCCGTGAATATCGCGCATCGGCTGCCCGCTGCGGGGAAGATCATTCCTACCCCGAAACCTCATCAGAGGGTAGTCTTCCTCCACCACTTCCTCCATGGATGGTCTCATGTTCTACTACGGGTTGGACTTTCATGATCTGGCCCTGAACTTCATCCTCAACATTTCGGCGTTCATCGTCGTCTGTGAGGATTTCCTCCGCGTCCAGCCCCACTTCGGCCTGTGGCTGAAGACCTTTAACATCAAGCCGAAGGTGGTGGGAGGCAAACAAGCAGATGCGGCGGAGCCATGGTGGGCAAGATGCCCAATGTCACATGGCTTGAGGGCTCCTTCATGGAGACCATAAAGGGGTGGCAATCGTCCTGGTTCTACATCACCGAGCCGCGCGACACCAAATGGGCGGCGGCCCCCGAGTTTCGATCCGGATTCCCTACACGGCTCACTTCCTGGAAAGAGAAGGGCTTGTCGTGGGGTTCATCGGTGGAGCTGGATGGACTCCAGAAATGTATCCGGAGTATGGCAAGCAAGAAGCTCAAGCTTGTCAACATAGTCCAGGTCATGCTCATCCACCGGATCCTCCCGTGTCAACAACGGGATTTTAACTTGTGGGAGTTCGACCAGGCCCAGCACCAGACTCTGAGCGAGCTCTTCGATACGATGCACAAGGACATCTGGAGGGTGCTGTTCAAGGGCGCTGAGGTCCCTCCCTCTCTCGCCGAGGACCGCGGGCTAAGCGCAAAGCGCCTAGCGCGTTCGGTGAGTTCTATGCATCCAGTAGGATATTTATTTCCCCTAGCTTAATCATGTGCAGGGTCTGAGCTCCATACCTTTGACAGGACTGGGTGGAGACGTCGGGGCAGATTAACTATCCGGCCCCTCTGCCCGAAGACACTACAGACGCTCTCCTGACGGAGATGCTGACTCCGGCTCCTTACAAGGTGCCGGAGAAGACCAAGAAGGCCAAGGGAACCCGAAAGAGTTCCCGGCGCCAGGTGATATCGGACTCATCATCCGAGGACTCCTCGGCGCACTCCTCCCATGAAGACGAGGAGGAAGATGAAGACGCTCCCCCTCCAGTCGGGGGAGACAAGAAAAGGAAGGCTGCCACAACTGGGGGGCGAAGGGTCCAAGAAGGGAAGGACTCTCCTTCCGGACAGTTCCACCACCGCCGCCGAAGGCGAAGATGAGTGGCTGCCCAGGGCCAAGCCCCTGGCGAAGTCGTAAGTATTCGGATACTAGAGTAGCTCATAGCATTCCTTTGAAGCACTGCTTCTCCTAACGCCGAATCATGATTATGCAGACCGCCCCGAGCCCGTATCGATGTATCCTCGTCAGACGGCTCCCTGGACTCGTCAGATATGGATAGCGATCCACTTCCGACCGCCACCTCCCCTTGCCCTACGGACAACGCCGAGGTGTTTTCTCAAGAGGCACCGGGTCGAGGGGAGACAGTCCCGGAGGCGCCTCAAGGCAACCTTCCAGACTCTGGGAGCATAGGGAACAAAGCCCCCGAGGGCTCCGAGTTCGGCCCTCAGCCGAACACCGCGCCGGAACCTCCAGTGGTTCCGGACTCGGGCAAGCGGCCTCCTTCCAAGAGGGGCAAGACGCCTGTGCCGGTGACCTCTGTCCATCTAGAGGCACCGGACAATCTGTTGGGAGCGCTTCGCAGCGCTTCCATCGACGAGGAGCACCGCACTATTATGAGTGTGGTGGTCCAGAAGGTTCAGTCCGCCAAGAGCGAACTGACTGAAGCCTGTGCTAGCCTTCTAACAGGCTTTGATGTAAGTTTTTGAAATATAGGAGAAATATTACCGCATAGACAGTAGCCCCTGATGCTCTGTTCGGTGTTCATAAAGAAAAGCCGAACAGAGGATCAAACAATATCGCAGGAGTCTAATATAAGTATGTCTATATGCGTATGCAGGCTTCGTTGCTGGCCTCTGCCGCACTGACTGCGGAGGTCGCCGCACTGAAGCGGGACCTTAAAGGGTCCAAGGATGAGCTCGGCCTTGCCAAGAGGCAGCTCGAGGAGAACAAAGGTTGGTGCAGTTCCAAGCAGAGCATCGTGGCGGGATCTACGTGTGAAGCGGAGTACATAGCTGCTTCAGAAGCAGCTAATGAGGAGTATGGATGAAGGAGTTCTATCCTATCTAGGTGTAACACCTAGTGCATAGGGTCCAATGAAAATATTTTGTGACAATACTGGAGCAATTGCCTTGGCGAAGGAATCCAGATTTCACAAGAGAACCAAACAACTCAAGAGACGCTTCAATTCCATCCGCGATCAAGTCAAGGAGGGAGACATAGAGATTTGCAAAATACATATGGATCTGAATGTTGCAGACCCATTGACTAAGCCTCTTCCATGAGCAAAACATGATCGGCACCAAGACTCCATGGGTGTTAGAATCATTACTATGTAATCTAGATTATTGACACTAGTGCAAGTGGGAGACTGAAGGAAATATGCCCTAGAGGCAATAATAAATATGTTACTTATATTTACTTATATCATGATAAATGTTTATTATTCATGCTAGAATTATATTAACAGGAAACTTAATACATGTCTGAATACATAGACAATACATAGTGTCCCTAGTATGCCTCTACTTGACTAGCTCATTAATCAAAGATGGTTATGTTTCCTGACCATAGACATGTGTTGTCATTTGATGAATGCTACGTCTTGAGCTTGCGTTGGTTTTCCCCAAAGAGGAAGGGGTGATGCAGCAGAGTAGCGTAAGTATTTCCTCAGTTTTTGAGAACCAAGGTATCAATCCAGTAGGAGGCCACGCTCAAGTCCCTCGTACCTGCACAAAACGATAGCTACTCACAACCAACGCGATTAGGGGTAGTCAATCCCTTCACGGTCACTTACGAGAGTGAGATCTGATAGATATAATATTTTTGGTATTTTTGGCATAAAGATGCAAAGTAAAAAGTAAAAGCAAAGTAAAAAAGCAAAGCAAGATTAAAGTGATGGAGATTGATATGATGAGAATAGACCCGGGGGCCATAGGTTTCACTAGTGGCTTCTCTCAAGAACATAAGTATTGTACGGTGGGTGAACAAATTACTGTTGAGCAATTGACAGAATTGAGCATAGTTATGAGAATATCTAGGCATGATCATGTATATAGGCATCACGTCCGTGACAAGTAGACCGAAACGATTCTACATCTACTACTATTACTCCACTCATCGACCGCTATCCAGCATGCATCTAGAGTATTAAGTTAAAAACAGAGTAACGCCTTAAGCAAGATGACATGATGTAGAGAGATAAATTCATGCAATATGAAATAAACCCCATCTTGTTATCCTCGATGGCAACGATGCAATACGTGCCTTGCTGGCCCTTCTATCACTGGGAAAGGACACCGCAAGATCGAACCCAAAGCTGAGCACTTCTCCCATGGCAAGAACTACCAATCTAGTTGGCCAAACCAAACGGATAATTCGAAGAGACTTGGAAAGATAACCAATCATACATAAAAGAATTCAGAGAAGATTCAAATATTATTCATAGATAGACTTGAACATAAACCCACAATTCATCGGTCTCAACAAGCACACCGCAAAAAGAAGATTACATCGAATAGATCTCCACAAGAGAGGGGGAGAACTTTGTATTGAGATCCAAAAAGAGAGAAGAAGCCATCTAGCTACTAACTATGGACCCGAAGGTCTGAGATAAACTACTCACACTTCATCGGAGGGGCTAGGATGATGTAGAAGCCCTCCGTGATGACGGACCTCTTCCGGCGGAGCTCCAGAACAGGCCCCAAGATGGGATCTTGTGGATACAGAAAGTTGCGGCGGTGGAATTAGGTTTTTGGCTCCTGTTCTGATCGTTTGGGGTACGTATGTATATATAGGAGGAAGGAGTACGTCGGTGGAGCTCCGAGGGGCCCATGAGGCAGGGGGCGCGCCCTAGTGGGGCGCCCCCCACCCTCATGACCTCCTCTTTGACTCCTTGGAGTAGGGTCCAAGTCTCCTGGATCATGTTCGGTGAGAAAATCACGTTCCCGAAGGGTTTATTCCGTTTGGACTCCGTTTGATATTCTGTTTCTCCGAAACACTGAAATAGGCAAAAAACAGCAATTCTGGGCTGGGCCTCCGGTTAATAGGTTAGTCCCAAAAATAATATAAAAGTGGAAAATAAAGCCCAATATAGTCCAAAACAGTAGATAATATAGCATGGAGCAATCAAAAATTATAGATACATTGGAGACGTATCAGGCATCCCCAAGCTTAATTCCTGTTCGTCCTCGAGTAGGTAAATGATAAAATGAGAATTTTTGATGCGGAGTGCTACTTGGCATAATTTCAATGCAAATCTTCTTAATTGTGATATGAATATTCAGATTCGAAAGATTCAAGACAAAAGTTTATATTGACATAAAAATAATAATACTTCAAGCATACTAACAAAGCAATTATGTCTTCTCAAAATAACATGGCCAAAGAAAGTTATCCCTACAAAATCATATAGTCTGGCTATGCTCTATCTTCACCACGCAAAATATTTAAATCATGCACAACCCCGATGACAAGCCAAGCAATTGTTTCATACTCTAACTTTTTCAAAACTTTTTCAATCTTCACGCAATACATGAGCGTGAGCCATGGATATAGCACTATAGGTGGAATAGAATGGTGGTTGTGGAGAAGGCAAAAAGAAGGGGAAGATAGTCTCACATCAACTAGGCGTATCAACGGGCTAGCCCATCAATAGATATCAATGTGAGTGAGTAGGGATTGCCATGCAACAGATGCACTAGAGCTATAAATGTATGAAAGCTCAACAAAAAAAACTAAGTGGGTGTGCATCCAAATCGCTTGCTCATGAAGACCTAGGGCACTTGAGGAGGCCCATCATTGGAATATACAAGCCAAGTTCTATAATGTAAAATTCCCACTAGTATATGAAAGTGATAACATGAGAGACTCTCTACTATGAAGATCATGGTGCTACTTTGAAGCACAAGTGTGGTAAAAGGATAGTAGCATTGCCCCTTTTAATTTATTTTCTCTTTTTTGGGGGGGCCTTCTTTTTTTTCTTTGGCCTTTCTCTTTTTTTTCTTTTTTTGGGACAATGCTCTATTAAATGATGATCATCACACTTTTATTTATTTACAACTCAATTCTAAAACAAAGTATGACTCTATATGGATGCCTCCGGCGGTGTACCGGGATATGCAATGAATCAAGAGTGACAAGTATGAAGAAATTATGAACGGTGGCTTTTCCACAAATACTATGTCAACTACATGATCATGCTAATATGACAATGATGAATGTGTCATGATGAACTAGATGGTGGAAAGTTGCATGGCAATATATCTCGGAATGGCTATGGAAATGCCATAATAGGTAGGTATGGTGGCTGTTTTGAGGAAGGTATATGGTAGGTGTATGATACCGGCGAAAGGTGCGCGGTATTAGAGAGGCTAGCAAAGGTGGAAGGGTGAGAGTGCGTATGATCCATGGACTCAACATTAGTCATAAAGAACTCATACACTTATTGCAAAAATCTAGAAGTTATCAAAGCAAAGTATTACGCGCATGCTCCTAGGGGGATAGATTGGTAGGAAAAGACCATCGCTCGTCCCCGACTGCCACTCATAAGGAAGACAATCAATAAATAAATCATGCTCCGACTTCATCACGTAACGGTTCACCATACGTGCATGCTACGGGAATCACAAACTTTAACACAAGTATTCTTTAAATTCACAACTACTCAACTAGCATGACTTTAATATTATCACCTCCATATCTCAAAACAATTATCATGCTTCAATCTTTTCTTAGTATTCAACACACTCAAAAGAAAGTTTCACAAATCTTGAATACCAAGCATATTATTATTAAGCAAATTACCATGCTATTAAGAGACTCTCAAAATAATTTAAGTGAAGCATGAGAGATCAATAGTTTCTTTAAAACAAATCCACCACCGTGCTCTAAAAGATCTAAGTGAAGCACATAGAGCAAAATTATAACGCTCAAAAGATATAAGTGAAGCACATGGAGCAAAACTATATAGCTCAAAAGATATAAGTGAAGCACATAGAGCAAAACTACATAGCTCAAAAGATATAAGTGAAGCACATAGAGTATTCTATCAAATTTTAATTCATGTATGGCTCTCTCAAAAGGTGTGTACAGCCAGGATGATTGTGGCATACTAAGACACAAAGACACAAATAATACAAGACGCTCCAAGCAAAACACATATCATGTTGGCGAATAAAAATATAGCTCCAAGTAAATTACCGATGGAAGTGGACGAAAAGAGGGGATGCCTTCCGGGGCATCCCCAAGCTTTGACTTTTTGGTGTCCTTGGATTATCTTGGGGGTGCCATGGGCATCCCCAAGCTTAGGCTCTTGCCACTCCTTGTTCCATAATCCATCAAAAGAATTCACCCAAAATTTGAAAACTTCACAACACAAAACTTAAAGTAGAAAACTCGTGAGCTCCGTTAGCGAAAGAAAACAAAAGACCACTTCAAGGTACTGTAATGAACTCATTCTTTATTTATATTGGTGTTAAACCTACTGTATTCCAACTTCTCTATGGATTATAAACTATTTTACTAACCATAGATTCATCAAAATAAGCAAACAACACACGAAAAATAGAATCTGTCAAAAACAGAACAGTCTGTAGTAATCTGTATCTAACGCAAGATCTGGAACCCCAAAAATTCTAAAATAAATTGATTGACGTGAGGAATTTATCTATTAATCATCTGCAAAAAGAATTAACTAAATATCACTCTTCAAATAAAAATGACAGCAGTTCTAGTGAGCACTAAAGTTTCTGTTTTTTACAGCAAGTTCAACAAGACTTTCCCCAAGTCTCAACGGTTCTACTTGGCACAAACACTAATTAAACACAAAAACACAACCAAAACAGAGGCTAAATAATTTATTTATTACTAAGCAGGAGCAAAAAGCAAGGAATAAAAATAAAATTGGGTTGCCTTCCAACAAGCGCTATCGTTTAACGCCCCTAGCTAGGCATAAAAGCGAGGATAGATCTAGGTTGTGCCGTAGTAATAAGATAGATCGGTGAAGCTCATTTCATATTCTCTACGTTCAGCAGCAAGTTTTCTTTGGGGAAAGCAAAAGTAATCAAAAGGGCTAAATTTAATAGGACAGAAGTCCCCAAGATCAATTTTAGGAGGTATAGGTTCCTCTTTCGGCCCTTCGTATTGTACAACCAATTCATCATTATAAGCATTCTTTTGATAAAACTTTGTGAGCCTAGACTCAAGAGAGTATCCTAGCTCATTATTTCGAATAGCCAAATCATCATTAAGTTCAGAGATTCTATCAATTAAAATATTGGTTGGCACCTTTTTTCTGAGGTTTTCATTAAAAGCAACATAGTCAGGAGATTGAAAGCGCATAATTTCTTCTTGATCGAAGAGGATAGATTCTATGGGAGGACGACCAGCATCCACCCTATAGTGCACAAAGATTTCTTTGGCTTCTTTTATTATAAATCTGAATTCATGAGCCAAAAAGATAGTAGTGGCACGCTTAACAGAGGAATGCTCGATATTAGAAAATCCTAGGAAAACTCTTTGTATAGATGGGTGCATATGCATAAATTGCCTTTCAAGTTCAACGATAAGCATGGCAATAGCGTCTGCAAGACTACTAGTTCTATGGAGAATAGAACCGCCCATAGAGGCAAAGCACCGACACAAGTAAAGAAATCTTGAATAACTCCTTTTCCAATAATATTACCACTACCGATTCGAAATCTTTTTGTATCGTAGGTAGGGGTTTCTTCAGCACGAGCATCAGAATTTTCCATGATATTGTTATCGCCCATATTGGCGATAACTTCCCCAATTTCAGACATAACGACAAGCAAGCAAACTAGCACACGAGCAAACAAAGAGGCAAGCAGGCAAAAGATACAAATAGAGAGGGAGGATAGAGAGAGAGGGTGAATAAAACGGCAAGGGTGAAGTGGGGAAGAGGAAAATGAGAGGCAAATGGCAAATAATGTAATGCGAGAGATAGGGATTGTGATGGGTACTTGGTATGTTGACTTTTGCGTAGACTCCCCAGCAACGGCGCCAGAAATCCTTCTTGCTACGTCTTGAGCTTGCGTTGGTTTTCCCCGAAGAGGAAGGGATGATGCAGCAGAGTAGCATTAGTATATCGCTCAGTTTTTGAGAACCAAGGTATCAATCCAGTAGGAGGCCATGCTCAAGTCCCTCGTACTTGCACAAAACGATAACTACTCGCAACCAACGCAATTAGGGGTTGTCAATCCCTTCACGGTCACTTACGAGAGTGAGATCTGATAGATATAATATTTTTGGTATTTTTGGTATAAAGATGCAAAGTAAAAAAGTAAAAGCAAAGTAAAAAAAGCAAAGCAAGATTAAAGTGATGGAGATTGATATGATGAGAATAGACCCGGGGGCCATAGGTTTCACTTGTGGCTTCTCTCAAGAGCATACGTATTCTACGGTGGGTGAACAAATTACTGTTGAGCAATTGACAGAATTGAGCATAGTTATGAGAATATCT
Organism: Triticum monococcum; assembly: GCA_034509565.1. Classification (NCBI taxonomy): domain Eukaryota; kingdom Viridiplantae; phylum Streptophyta; class Magnoliopsida; order Poales; family Poaceae; genus Triticum; species Triticum monococcum. The sequence goes on along the minus strand of CM067846.1, from coordinate 176,579,354 downwards.
AGGCATGATTATGTATATAGGCATCACGTCCGTGACAAGTAGACCGAAACGATTCTGCATCTACTACTATTACTCCACTCATCGACCGCTATCCAGCATGCATCTAGAGTATTAAGTTAAAAACAGAGTAACGCCTTAAGCAAGATGACATGATGTAGAGAGATAAATTTATGCAATATGAAATAAACCCCATCTTGTTATCCTCGATGGCAACGATGCAATACGTGCCTTGCTGCCCCTTCTGTCACTGGGAAAGGACACCGCAAGATCGGACCCAAAGCTAAGCACTTCTCCCATGGCAAGAACTACCAATCTAGTTGGCCAAACCAAACGGATAATTCGAAGAGACTTGCAAAGATAACCAATGATACATAAAAGAATTCAGAGAAGATTCAAATATTATTCATAGATAGACTTGAACATAAACCCACAATTCATCGGTCTCAACAAACACACCGCAAAAAAAGATTACATCAAATAGATCTCCACAAGAGAGGGGGAGAACTTTGTATTGAGATCCAAAAAGAGAGAAGAAGTCATCTAGCTACTAACTATGGACCCGAAGGTCTGAGATAAACTACTCACACTTCATCGGAGGGGCTAGGATGATGTAGAAGCCCTCCGTGATGACGGCCCTCTTCCGGCGGAGCTCCGGAACAGGCCCCAAGACGGGATCTCGTGGATACAGAAAGTTGCGGCGGTGGAATTAGGTTTTTGGCTCCTGTTCTGATCGTTTGGGGGTACGTATGTATATATAGGAGGAAGGAGTACGTCGGTGGAGCTCCGAGGGGCCCACAAGGCAGGGGGCGCGCCCCACCCTCGTGACCTCCTCTTTGACTCCTTGGAGTAGGGTCCAAGTCTCTTGGATCACGTTCGGTGAGAAAATCACGTTCCCGAAGGGTTTATTCCGTTTGGACTCCGTTTGATATTCTGTTTCTCCGAAACACTGAAATAGGCAAAAAAACAGTAATTCTGGGTTGGGCCTCCGGTTAATAGGTTAGTCCCAAAAATAATATAAAAGTGGAAAATAAAGCCCAATATAGTCCAAAACAGTAGATAATATAGCATGGAGCAATCAAAAATTATAGATACGTTGGAGACGTATCAATGAACGGGATCACGTCATTAGAGAATGATGTGATGGACAAGACCCATCTGTTAGCTTAGCATTATGATCGTATAGTTTATTGCTATTGCTTTCATCATGACTTATACATGTTCCTCTGACTATGAGATTATGCAACTCCCGAATACCGGAGGAACACCTTGTGTGCTATCAAACGTCACAACATAACTCGGTGATTATAAACATGATCTATAGGTGGCTCCGATGGTGTTTGTTGAGTTGGCATAGATCGAGATTAGGATTTGTCACTCCATGTATCGGAGAGGTATCTCTGGGCCCTCTGGGTAATGCACATCACTATAAGCCTCGCAAGCAATGTGACTAATGAGTTAGTTACGGGATGATGCAATACGGAACGAGTAAAGAGACTTGCCGGTGACGAGATTGAACTAGGTATGAAGATACCGATGATCGAATCTCGGGCAAGTAACATACCGATGACAAAGGGATTGACGTATGTTGTTATGAGGTTTGAATGAGTAAAGAGACTTGCCGGTAGCGAGATTGAACTAGGTATGAAGATACCGACGATCGAATCTCGGGCAAGTAACATACCGATGACAAAGGGATTGAAGTTTGTTCGGTGTCCCGGATGAGATCACGGACATGACGAGGAGTCTCGAAATGGTCGAGAGGTAAATATACATATATTGGAATGTTATATTCGGACATTGGAATGGTTCCAAGTGATTCGGGTATTTTTTTTTCCGGAGTACCAAGGGGTTACCGGAACCCCCGGGAAGTTAATGGGCCTTAGTGGGCTTGAGTGGAGAGAGGGAAGAAGGGTCACGAGGTGGCGTGTAACATCCCAAATTTTCAATTCAGAATGTTATACATAGGTCATCAATGCATATCATATTTTATTTGCATTTCAGTTGTGATCCTAAAAATCCTAAGCAACTCAAGGACCCACGCAGAGAGTTGGGGATTTCACGATTTTCATATTTGAATTTTCTCAAATATTGAAACAGGGATCATTTTGATTTTAATTATTTTTCTCTTCGAAAAATATTTCATATTAAAAATATATGAGAGGAGATAATATGACTTCTCCAAAAAAAAATATTGGAGGAAAAATATTAAAATCAAATAAATAATTTTATTTGGTTTTTATTGCAATTTTATTTGAAATAGAAAAATATGCATATTTCTAAAATTGCATTTTAGGCTAAGAAAATGTTCACCATGTTCTAAATATTTTTATTTAGACGGCAAAAATTTGTTTTAGTATTTTTCGATCTTTTTTATTTATTAGGATTTTTCCGGCGAAATCTGTTTAAAAAACGCGAACCGCCTTAACGGGCCGTGTCCGAACAGGACACTGCCGCCCAGGCCTTTATAAGGTGAGGCGACGCCGCCCCCAGCCCACCAGCCGCCCCGCGCCCTGCCCCAAACCCTAGACGCCGCTGCCCGCTGCCGCGCCGCGCCGCCGTCGTTGACCGGTTGGTTTTTTTAGTTTAACCCTGGTTTTTTTAGTTCCGCGGTTTATTTTATTAGATCGGATTTTCTGCGGTTTATTTATTTAACGAATGTTCGTTCGTTTAGATATGTTAGTGAACGGTTTTCGTTAGATTGGTTCTGTTAGCGAACGTTCGTTCGTTAGTCTTTTGCTTTTTATTTTATTTTTGGCCAGGGACCTATTCGTAATTATTTTTATTACAGATTAGCCCCTGATCTTCAAACCCTCATAACTTTTTAACCGTTTGTCCAAATCCAGTGAACCAACGCCAAAATCTTCGTCTCGAAACCCTCTTTTTGTTTAATCAACTTGAACAAGGTTTTGACAATTTAAAATTTGGTTTCAACCAGATTTGAATTCGAAGTTTTTTTACCGTAGTTTTAGTTCCTAGCTCCGATTAGATTGATTCTTTTTGTAGATCGAATCTCTTCAGTTGAGTTTTCAGATTCGATCTTCTTATTTAAGTTTTACCCGTGCATCTTTGCTTGATTGCTTATGTATGCTATTGTTTGTTTGCGATAGAATTCCCGGAGTGCGAAGCGTGCTACTACGAGTCACTAGGCTTTGCGGATCGTCAGCAAGGCAAGTAACACATTGATCATACTCCTTTCATACCCAGTTTTTGTGCATTAGTTACAATCCTCAAACATTGCATGATTAGGATATGATGATGTAGAACCTATTACCTGTTTTATTATCAAACCATGGGAGTTACTTCCACGTTATGCTTATTGCCATGCTATGCTCGTAGATGTGGATTGGGTTTGAGTGTAACCATGACAGATGTGAGATGTTAATTAATGGTTAACTTAAGGTGGCTACTTAAATACACATCTGGGTGGATTGGTGTAATGCCCCGAGACCGATGCTCCAGATGCCTTCCGTTTATTTTAGTTGTTGTCGGTTGTTTATTATGTTTGTTACATTATCATAATTGTTTTGCATGTTTCATTCCACTACGTTACATGCCATGATCATGTTGAGTGCCATTGTTATTTTGCTTCTTGCATCGTGTTCATCTTTTATTATATTGCATTGTGCCATCCTTGTTTGTTGCCAGGGTTGTCTCACTTGCTTTCTTCTATGCTTCATGATGTGATGTGCCCCTTGTCATTTTATTGCATTGCATCATGATCATCATGCCTTGGTTTGCGTGAACCCTCTTCTTATTAGCTCCGCCTCATTTCTTCACCATGCACATACCAGCAGCCATTCATCAATTTCACCCAAGTTTCTATCCCATCCAAACTCTCCTTTCTTCTTTATTTTTTTCTTGTGTCATTTTTTCCTGTTCAGAAAAATGTTCAGCCTTTCCCTACAAATCCTAAATAATGCCAAGACCACCTTCTCCAATTTTCAGGTCTTCTGGAAGTGTTTTTGGTTGGGCTAAGGATTTATTCGAGTTTGAGTTATTCTCAAACTTGCTTGAATTTTCAGTCTCTAAAATTCCCAGAGCATTTTATTTAAAATGTTCATCTTTCCAGGACTCCATACATATATTCTTATCTTTCGAATTCCATTCCTGCCCTTCTATTCTTTTCCTCCAAGTGTTTTCTATTCCGGAGAAGGAAAAGGAAAGAATATAGAGGGAGAGAGAGAGCCCAGCGCCTCAACCCAGCCATGGCCTAGAGCAGCCACTTACTCCCTCCGATGCAGCCCATCCAGCCCACCAGCGCCCCTGTTCTTCTTCTTCTTCCCTCCTGTACGGCAGCGCATCCAAGATCTCCATGTCGGCACGCCTGATGATTTGACGGCCGGAGACTGCCCTAGAGCCCTATTTAACGCGTCATGTGCCTTGCCCTAGACCTCCTCTTTCCATTCCCTCCTTCTCCTGCCCTCGCCGCCACCTAGGTAAGCCTCTCCATGCCAAGCTGTTGCCATGAACGAGAAGGAGACCAAGCTCCTCTCCGGCGTGATCCAACAAGCAGCCGCCATTTTCTTCGTCCGGAGCCTCGCGTGCCTCGTCATCGTCTTCCTCGACTACGCACACGACCACACGGTCCCCATAGCTCCTTCCACGATGTCCTCTACGTCGTCTTCTTTCTCCGGCTTGATCCTCGTCGTAGCCGTCTTCGTCTTCTTCCACGACCACTTATGCATCCCTGCCTTCGTCCTCGACCCCGTAGCAAGTCCCTGGAGCCCAGGAGCGTGCCCCTCCATGACGATTACCTCCCCTGCTTCTTCTTCTTCACGGACAGCGTGCTCCATCGCCGTCTTCAGCACCTCGTCGCCCTCTCCTTCACCTCCCAACGTCCTCGTCGAGCCACTCGAGCCAGTGGTGAGCCGCTGCTCCTTCCCATCTCCTTCCCCGTCATATTTCATCGTCGTCGTTGTCGTTTCCACGCGTACCGGAGGGCCTGCTCGCCGTTGTTTCTTCATCCACAACCAAAGCAGGCGCCCTGACCACGAGGTCATCGCCCTTGTTCCCACGCGCTCACGCACACACGCAAGCACGAGCACACTCGGATCCACGCCCAGAACCCACCGCTTGCATCCACACACGCACACACCCACGCGATGCATGCGCTCATGCACTCAGCCTTAGCCCATCGCCATGCCCGAGACGAGCTCAAGCTCGTGCTCGAGCAGCCCCGTGCGTGCATGTTCTGTAGCAGCCCCGCTTGCAGGAACCGCAACCCCACCAAGTTCCGCACCCCTGCTGGCGCTCTCTAGCCTCCACCGTCACTGCTTTGGTCGCCATCGTCGCCGGCGATCTCCGTGCGGCCATGGAGGGCCAAGGTCGGCCCTTTCAGATGGTCTTATTATGTTTTCCTACTACCATGTTGAACATGCAGCAGCAGCAGCGCAGTCGTCTTCACACTGCTCCTCTATCCAGGAGGTCGTGGGATCAAGTCCTAGCCGCCCCTCTGTTTCCTTTTTATTTTTTCTGCTCACACACACTCATCCGTGTCAGGCCAGATTTGCTGCTGGGCTTCCACAGTGCGCACCATTCGGCCCGCATCCTTTTTTTTATGTTCGCTGCGATTTGTCTAATTCCAAGTGCATGCATATTTACAGAAAATGCCACTGGTTTTGCATTGTTGATAACTAAAGATCCATGCATCCATTTGAAACATGTCATATATGCATTTTGTTCATATTTTCATGTTCTTCAACAGTATGCAACTTTCATCCTTGTTAAAAATGTTTAACTTGCTGCTTGATTAAGTTTGCTTAAATAACATGCTAAAATGTTTTATTTCATAACTAAATAAACATAGCTCCGTTTTAAATAAACTTTATTTTCCTGTTTAACAACTCTAAAATTATGTAATAGGCAGAACAATACCCCCATATTTTTGCTCTGTTTCCTTTTTATTTTTCCTGCTCACACACACTCATCCGTGTCGGGCCAGATTTGCTGCTGGGCTTCCACAGTGCGCACCATTCGGCCCGCATCCTTTTTTTTATGTTCGCTGCGATTTGTCTAATTCCAAGTGCATGCATATTTACAGAAAATGCCACTGGTTTTGCATTGTTGATAACTAAAGATCCATGCATCCATTTGAAACATGTCATATATGCATTTTGTTCATATTTTCATGTTCTTCAACAGTATGCAACTTTCATCCTTGTTAAAAATGTTTAACTTGCTGCTTGATTAAGTTTGCTTAAATAACATGCTAAAATGTTTTATTTCATAACTAAATAAACATAGCTCCGTTTTAAATAAACTTTATTTTCCTGTTTAACAACTCTAAAATTATGTAATAGGCAGAACAATACCATATCCAAATTATGCACATGAGGATTTTTTCGGAATTGTTGTTTGTTGTTCCGGCTTCATTTAAACTTGCCTAAATAGGTGGTTTTTATATGCTTCACCTCTTGCCATGTTTAACAATATTTAGTATTGTTGCGTACATAAATGGGAGAGAACTAAATATTTGATGTGGTGTTCCGTCAATATGCAACTCGTTGCATATTGAGCTCCACTTAACTTGTAGAGTTGTTTCTGCACTTTGCCATGCCATGCCTCATTAAACCGGGCATGCATCATACTTGGTTGTGCATCATGCCATGTTTATGTGGTGGTTGTTTACTATGTTGTTTGCTTCTTTCCGGGTTGCTTCTCTCATTAGCTTCGGTTTCGTTCCAGAGTTGTGAGATCCGTTCGACTACGTCTATTTGTCTTCTTCATGGACTCGTTCTTCTTACTTGCGAGATCTCATGCAAGATGACCATACCCTCGAAATCACTTCTATCTTTGCTTGCTAGTTGTTCGCTCTATCTCTATGTCGCGCTACCTACCACTTGTTATATCATGCCTCCCATGTTGCCATGTCAAGCCTCTAACCCACCTTCCTAGCAAACCATTGTTTGGCTATGTTACCGCTTTTGCTCAGCCCCTCTTAGAGCGTTGCTAGTTGCAGGAGAAGCTGAAGTTTGTTCCAAGTTGGAACATGGATATGTTGGGATATCACAATATCTCTTATTTTAACTAATGCATCTATATACTTGGTAAAGGGTGGAAGGCTCGGCCTTATGCCTGGTGTTTTGTTCCACTCTTGCCGCCCTAGTTTCCGTCATACCGGTGTTATGTTCCTTGATTTTTGCGTTCCTTACGCGGTTGGGTGTTATGGGAACCCCTTGACAGTTCGCTTTGAATAAAACTCCTCCAGCAAGGCCCAACCTTGGTTTTACATTTGCCTAACAACCTATACCTTTCCCTTGGGAGTAATTAACCCGAGGGTCATCTTTATTTTAACCCCCCCCCCCCCAGACCAGTGCTTCTCTAAGTGTTGGTCCGAAACAGAGCCACTTGCAGTGCCACCTCGGGGAAACTTGAGGGTTGGTTTTAGTTTTACATAGTATTCATCCGGTGTTGCCCTAAGAATGAGATATGTGCAGCTCCTATCGGGATGTCGACGCATCGGGCGGTCTTGCTAGTCTTATTTTACCATTGTCGAAATGTCTTGTAACCGGGATTCCGAGTCTGATCGGGTCTTCCTGGGAGAAGGAATATCCTTCGTAGATCGTGAGAGCTTGTGATGGGCTAAGTTGGGACACCCCTGCAGGGTTTCAACTTTCGAACGCCGTGCCCGCGGTTATGGGCAGATGGGAATTTGTTAATATCCGGTTGTAGAGAACTTGACACTTAACTTAATTAAAAATGCATCAACCGCGTGTGTAGCCGTGATGGTCTCTTTCCGGCGGAGTCCGGGAAGTGAACACGGTTCTTGTGTTATGCTTGAACATAAGTAGTTTCAGGACCACTTCTTGATCACTTTTAGCTTCACGACTGTTGCTTTGCTTCTCTTCTCGCTCTCATTTGCGTATGTTAGCCACCATATTTGCTTAGTGCTTGCTGCAGCTCCACCTCACTACCCTTTCCTACCCATAAGCTTAAATAGTCTTGATCTCGCGGGTGTGAGATTGCTGAGTCCTCGTGACTCACAGATTCTTCCAAACAGTTGCAGATGCCGATGATACCAGTGCAGGTAACGTAACTAATCTCAAGTGGGAGCTCGATGAAGATCTTGATCTTTGTGTTGTGTCTTTTCCGGTTGATCAGTATTGGAGCCCAGTTGGGACAATCGGGGATCTAACATTTGGGGTTGTCTTCTTTTATTTTGGTTCCGTAGTCAGACCTTTGATTGTATTCTGGATGATGTATGATCTATTTATGTATTGTGTGAAGTGGCGATTGTAAGCCAACTCTTTATCCCTTTCTTATTCAGTACATGGGATGTGTGAAGATTACCCCTCGTGTGACAAGACTACCAAGCGGCTATGCCTCTAAGTCGTGCCCCGACACGTGGGAGATATAGCCGCATTATGGGTGTTACAATTGGTTGCGGGCACCTGGAGAATCCAGTGTTGTCCTAGGATATCCTGGAGTACCCGTGTGATCATCCTACGGTTCGCCACCCAGGCTCAAAGGGATCATAAGATCATTCATGCTAGAAACTTCCGTGTGCAGCCACAAGCTATTATGGGCTCTAGCATAGTTGAGTATGTTGCATGACCTATTCCAGTGGTAGGCTAGCAGATGTAGGGGATGTAGGTTAGTACTGTCTACCCAGGGTTAGAGTTAATGCTTCTAAAAGACGGTGTCTCGGTCATCCATTTCTCAAACACCATGTAGTGCGAGAAATACAATGGAGGAGATCGAGTCTTGTGGGGAAAAGTAGGCAAACCTCTGCAGAGTGTATAAACTAATCATGGTTAGCCGTGTCCCCGGTTATGGACATCTTGAGTATCTGGTACTTGAATTATTGATTTGATCTCATCACTCTAAGTTAATTTGTTGGGTTGCTAATTACTTTATAATTGGGATTGAGTTGGAGGAACCTTCTCGGTGTTTCAATCACCATGATAGTTAAATAAAAATACATTCCTTTGTTGTAGGGAAAAAATGGCTTTTCGCAAAACAATATAACCATAGAGCCTCCACCAGCCATATATGCATGTAGTGATAGCATTTATCTGTTCATTGCTCTACTGTGTTATATTGCCAGCATATTCCATGTGCTGACCCATTTCGGGCTGCAACATATCATGTTGCAGACTTCTCACACGAAGAGTAAGGTGCGCTAGGTGGTTTGTCATGCACTCAGCTATGTCATTGGAGTTGATGGACTCACTTTATCTTCCAAGCCTTCCGTTGTTATCTTGTTTTAGATGGCCTTAAGCCATATTTATTGTAATAAGTTCTTTCTTGAGACATTTGATGTAATAAGTGTGTGATTGCCACTCTGTTATAAATCCATTCGAGTACTATGTGTGTCAGCATTAACAATCCAGGGATGACACTAAACACGGAGATTTGACCGCCTGAGGTCGGATCGCTACAAGATGGTATCAGAGCACACGCTGAATGTAGGACACGACCACTAAGATGAGCCATAGGTCACTCTTCTCTACTCATTTCTGACTCCTCTCCATTTTCTACTCTTTAGGATGGTGGACTCGAGGAACAAGTTTGCACAACTGGATGAAGACACACCTTTTGGACGACACTTGAAGGAAGTCACTAAGTACCTGAATATCGGAATACCAAGCTTCACCGGGACCTACACCGCCACTTTACTAGAAGAGGAGCATTGGATGATTCAAGTTCAAGTTCCAGGAAGGACGTTCACCCCAGTTACTGAGCCCATAGAGTTTTCATTTGATGCACCAACCTGGAGTTTAGGAAAGAGCATGGTAGCCCACATCGCCATGGGACGCATCGGAGAAGTTTACAACAAGGAACTTAAGGACACTATCTACCAGATATGTGGGCGCCGAGATGAGCAATGGGAGATAGTCAGCACCAGGAGGGACATGTCCATTGCAAGTTTCATCCAGGAGTTAAACCAACACATTCATTGCCAGGAGAACTAGATGTGCGTAAACATGATAGATTTGAAGAAGGTGATGACCAGGAACATGGAGCTAGAGGAGGAACTCAAGTCTACACGCGACGGATATGAGGAGGAAATCGCAATACTCGTGGAGAAGAATGACGACCTGACAAGGAAGCTAGGAGTATTCATGAGAGACCCTGCGCCAGGAGGAGAAGACGACGAACCCAAGGAAATTCGTTCTGAAGACTACATCATCATCGATGACACTGACTCCGACCCGGATGGTAGTGATGATGATTATGAAGACGAAGCAGGAGCGGATATCATGGAGTCTTCCACCGATCAAAATTTCTAGTAGACCACCATATTAATAGTAGTATTTCCCCATGTATATAGTAGTAGTCAGAGCACTTTGTAACGATAGTTCTAGACCGATTGTATGCCCTTGCTTGAATTGATTTGGTGTGACATGATTGTGTTTGTCTCATGTGCATATGGGTAGTGCTTTCTCACTAGACCTCATTCTATTCTAATCTCTCCCCTCTAAACCCATCAAATGCCTCCAAGACGTGACACCGGATTTGTCTTCCCACCTGAGATCACCCAGTTGATCCAGCAGCAGAATGCCTTGCTACAACAACAACAACAACCCTCCACCACCACCTCCAGTTGACAACTTAGCTCGTTTTCTGAGGTTCCAGCCGCTGGTGTTTTCCAGTAGCACCAAGCCAATAGTTGCTGATGACTGGCTACGCAGGATTGGAAGGGAGTTGACCACCACGGGTTACAGAGATGCTGAGAAGGTGCGTTTTGCCGCACATCAATTGGATGGACCTGCAGCCGCATGGGGGGAGAATTACATGACCACTTTCCCTATAGCCAATGTCACTTGGGATCAGTTTCACAAGAATTTCGCACGGCACATGTCTCAACTGGGGCTATGAGCATGAAGAAGCGTGAGTTTCGCAACTTGCGCCAAGGAAACCGTACTGTGGGGCAGTACGTGGATGAGTTCAGTAAGTTAGCCTGTTATGCCCCGGATGATGTGGCCACCGATGCCGCGAAGTAGGAGAAGTTTATGGAAGGGCTAAATAATGAGATGAGTATGCAGTTGATGGTAGAGACATTCGCTAACTATCCGGAGTTGGTAGACAGGGCTCCTATGATTGAAGGGAAGCAGCAGCAGATTGAGAGCAGCAAGAGGAAGTATGGAAAGGGGAAGTACAACTCAGGAGCTCAGCAGAAGCCTCGTTTCACCCCAAACTCGGGAGGATTTACCCATAACCATGGAGGCCATACTCACAATGGAGGAAGTTCGCATAACCACAGTGGCCCCAAGAATGGAAACGGGAATGGAGCAGGCAGCAATCAGAACCGCTCTAACCCAGCAACGCCCGCTAAGAAGGATCTAAGTCACATTACTTGTTTCAAGTGCGGGAAGACTGGACATTACGCCACTGAATGTTCTGAAGCAAAGAATGGTAATGTCAATGGAAGCTCTAGGAAGAAGCCCAACCCTTTCAACAGGGGACAAGTGAACCACATGAACGTGGAGGAGGTTGAAGAGCAGCCAGATGCAGTTGTCGGTAAGTTTTTGGTTAAGTAATTTACCGCTCTCGTTCTTTTTGATACGGGTGCATCGCATTCATACATTTCAAGGGGATTTGTGGACAAGTTTAAGTTACCCACCATAGCCCTTAGGACACCCTTGTTAGTAAGCTCACCAGGTGCAGAGTATATGGCCAGCCGATGGTGCGATCAGATACCCTTAACCATTGGTAGCCATGTTTTCCCCTCAGACCTAATAATTCTGGAGTCGCAAGGATTGGATGTGATACTAGGAATGGATTGGTTATCGAAGTATGGGGGAAACATTGACTGTGCTAGTAGGTCAATTCTACTCACCACCCCGGAGGGAAAACGGATCAAGTATGTATCCAGGCATGCGCCGAGGAGGACCCAAGTAAATTCTCTCACGGGAGTTGTTCAGGAGGAAGTGCCTGTAGTGAAGGATTGTCCATATGTATTTCCAGAGGAGTTACCAGGCTGCTGCCTGATCGAGACATTGAGTTTTTGATAGAGTTATTACCCGGCACCGGAACGATATCGAAGAGACCATGCCGGATGCCCGCAAATGATTTGGAGGAGATTAAGAAGCAGATCAAGGAGTTATTGGAGAAAGGATACATTCAACGAAGTTCATCACCGTGGGGAGCCCCAGTGCTCTTAGTTAAGAAGAAAGATGGATCATTGAGAATGGTTGTTGATTATCGTGCATTGAATGAAGTGACGATTAAGAACAAGTATCCACTGCCGATGATCAATGACTTGTTTGATCAGTTGCAAGGAGCTAAAGTATTTTCCAAGATCAATCTGCGATCAGGGTACCACCAGCTGAAGATTTGAGAACATGATATACCCAAGACAGCTTTCACCACAAGCTACGGGTTATATGAGTATACGGTTATGTCATTTGGATTGACTAATGCCCCGGCCTATTTCATGAGTATGTTGAATAAGGTGTTCATGGAGTTCTTGGATAAGTTTGTCATGGTGTTCATAGTTGATATCTTGGTATACTCGAAGAATGAAGAGGAGCACAAGGAGCATTTGCGTTTAGTTCTCGAGAAGCTCAGAGAACACCAGTTATACGCTAAGTTCAGTAAGTGTGAGTTTTGGTTGAAGGAAGTTCGATTTCTTGGACATGTTATATCAGGTGAAGGTATAGCAGTGGACCCTACTAAGGTTCAGTCAGTCACTGAGTGGTTGGCACCCACCTCAGTTGGAGAGATCCGCAGTTTTCTAGGACTTGCGGGATACTATCGGAGATTCGTTGAGAATTTCTCCAAGATTGCAAAGCCTATGACAGAGCTGTTGAAGAAAGACACCAAATTCAAATGGACTGATGAATGTGAGGCAAGTTTTCAGGAGTTGAAGAAACGTTTGGTTATAGCCCCAGTGTTGATCCTGCCGGATATACGCAAGGATTTCCAAGTGTATTGCGACGCTTCTCGCTTAGGACTAGGAGGAGTACTTATGCAAGACGGAAGAGTTGTTTCATATGCCTCACGTCAGCTTCGACCGCATGAGTTGAATTATGCTACGCATGATTTGGAGTTAGCAGGTGTAGTTCATGCACTCAAAACCTGGAGACAATTTCTTATTGGAAACCGTTGTGATGTGTACACGGATCATAAGAGTTTGAAGTACATTTTCACACAGAAGGAGCTTAACCTCAGGCAAAGGAGATGGTTAGAGCTCATAAAGGATTATGATATGAAGTTGCACTATCATCCAGGCAAGGCCAGTGTCGTAGCAGACGCTTTGAGCCAGAAGAGTTACGCCAATACCCTCATAAGCGGAGGATTGCCAAAGGAGTTAGCCGAGGATCTCAGGGAGCTTCGTTTGGAGATAGTCCCTAGAGGTTTTGTTTCCACAATGGAGGTTTAGTCAACACTATTGGGAAAGATTCGAGAAGCTCAGAAGGATGACAAAGAAATTGCTGAAATAAAGGAAAAAATGAGCAAAGGAAAGGCCAAAGGTTTTCGTGAGGATGAGCACGACACCTTGTGGTTTAAGGACCGTGTATATGTGCCCAATAATGCGGAGATCAGGAAGTTGATACTTCAGGAAGCTCATGACTTGCCATACTCGATACACCCCGGAAACACCAAGATGTATCTGGATTTAAAGGAGCGTTTCTGGTGGACTGGAATGAAGAAGGATATCGCCGAGTATGTAGCCGTATGTGATGTATGTTAAAGAGTGAAGGCAGAACATCAGAAGCCAGCAGGACTACTGCAGCCTATGCCGATACCCGAATGGAAGTGGGACAAGCTTGGCATGGATTTTATCACCGGATTATCCAGGACCCGGTCGGGATCTGATTCTATCTGGGTAGTAGTGGATCGTCTGACCAAAGTAGCTCACTTTATCCCAGTGAAGACCACCTATACCAGTGCAAAGTTGGCCAAGATATACATGACCAGGATTGTATGTCTGTACGGAGTTCTGAGGACCATCGTATCAGATAGAGGAACACAGTTTACTTCAAAGTTTTGGCACCAACTGCACCAGACTTTGGGTACTAGGCTAGAGTTCAGTACAACCTTGCATCCGCAGACAGATGGACAGACCGAGAGAGTCAATCAGATCCTGGAGGACATGTTGAGAGCTTGTGCGCTAGATTATGGATCTAGTTGGGATGACATTTTACCCTACGCAGAGTTCTCATACAACAACAGCTATCAGGCCAATTTGAAGATGGCACCTTTCGAAGCATTGTATGGAAGAAGGTGCAAGGCACCATTGATGTGGGATGAAGTCGGAGACCGTCAGTTGTTTGGACCAGACTTGATCAAAGAGTCTGAAGAGAAGGTTAAGTTGATTCGAGATAGACTGAAGGTAGCTCAGTCCAGGCAGAAGAGTTATGTAGACTCGAAACGCAAGGAGGTAGTATATGAAATCGGAGACAAAGCATATCTCCGTGTGTCACCTCTGCGAGGAGTTAAACGTTTTGGAGTCAAGGGAAAGCTAGCCCTGAGATTTGTAGGACCATACCGAGTTTTGGAACGTATGGGAGAAGTGGCCTACAAGTTGGAGTTACCCGAAGGATTGTCAGGAGTTCATGATGTGTTTCACGTTTCTCAGTTGAAGAAGTGTCATGTTGAGATGGTTGATATCCCTCTGAGAGATACAGTTCCCCTAGAGGCAATTCAGTTGGATAGTGATCTGACCTATGAGGAGAAACCAATCAAGATTCTCGAGTTTGCCAGCCGAGTTACACGCAGCAAGATTATTAAGTTTTGCAAAATACAATGGAGCCACCATGCCGAGGATGAAGCCACCTGGGAACGAGAGGATGATCTACGGAAAGACCACCCACGCCTATTTTCTAGCCAACCCGAATCTCGAGGACGAGATTCATCTTAAGGGGGGTAGGTTTGTAACATCCCAAATTTTCAATTTGGAATGTTATACATAGGTCATCAAAATCCTAAGCAACTCAAGGACCCACAGAGAGAGTTGGGGATTTCACGATTTCCATATTTGAATTTTCTCAAATATTGAAATAGGGATAATTTTGATTTTAATTGTTTTTCTCTCCAAAAAATATTTCATACTAAAAATATATGAGAGGAGATAATATGACTTCTCCAAAGTAAAAGAAATATTGGAGGAAAAAATATTAAAATCAAATAAATAATTTTATTTGGTTTTTATTGTAATTTTATTTGAATTAGAAAAATATGCATATTTCTAAAATTGCATTTAGGCCAAGAAAATGTTCATCATGTTTTAAATATTTTATTTAGACGATGAAAATTTGTTTTGGCATTTTTAGATTTTTATTTTATTTATTAGGATTTTTCCGGCGAAATCCGTATAAAAAAGTGAACCGCCTTAACAGGCCATGTCCGAACAGTACACTGCCACCCGGGCCTTTATAAGGCGAGGCAAGGCCGCCCCCAGCCCACCAAGCCGCCCCGCGCCCCGCCCCAAACCCTAGCAGCCGTTGCCCGCGCCACCGCTAGCCGCCGCCGCCGGTTCCCGCCGCCGGAGCCGCCGCCGTTGACCGCTCATTTTTTTTAGTTTAACCCGGTTTTTTTAGTTTCGTGGTTTATTTTATTAGGTTGGTTTTTCATCGGTTTATTTATTTAACGAACGTTCGTTCGTTTAGATCTGTTAGTGAACGGTTTTCGTTAGATTGGTTCTGTTAGCGAATGTTCGTTCGTTAGTCTTTTTCTTTTTCTTTTATTTTCAGCCAGGGACCTATCCATGATTATTTTTATTGCAGATTAGTCCCTGATCTTCGAATCCTCGTAACTTTTTAACCATTTGTCCAAATCCAGTGAAACCAACGCCAAAATCTTCGTCTCGGAACCCTCTTTCTGTTTAATCAACTTGAACAAGGTTTTGACAATTTAAAATTTGGTTTCAAGCAGATTTGAATTCGAGTTCTTTTGATCGTAGTTTTAGTTCCCTAGCTCCGATTCGATTGATTCTTTTTGCAGATCGAATCTCTTCAGTTGAGTTTTCAGATTTGATCTTCTTATTTGAGTTTTACCCATGCATCTTTGCTTGATTTCTTATGTATGCTATTGTTTGTTTGCGATAGAATTCCCGGAGTGCGTAGCGTGCTACTACGAGTCACTAGGTTTTGCGGATCGTCGGCAAGGCAAGTAACACATTGATCATACTCCTTTCATACCCAGTTTTTGTGCATTAGTTACAATCCTCAAACATTGCATGATTAGGATGTGATTAACTTGTGGGTATTGGGAAGTAGATGATGAGGTAGAACCTATTACCTGTTTTATTATCAAACCCTGGGAGTTACTTCTACGTTATGCTTATTGCCATGCTATGCTCGTAGACGTGGATTGAGATTGAGTGTAACCATGACAGATGTGAGATGTTAATTAATGGTTAACTTAAGGTGGCTACTTAAATACACATCTGGGTGGATTGGTTGCGGGCACCTGGAGAATACAGTGTTGTCCTAGGATATCCCGGAGTACCCGTGTGATCATCCTACGGTTCGCCACCCAGGCTCAAAGGGATCATAAGATCATTCATGCTAGAAACTTCCGTGTGCAGCCACAAGCTATTATGGGCTCTAGCATAGTTGAGTCTGTTGCATGACATCTTCTAGTGGTAGGCTAGTAGATGTAGGGGATGTAGGTTGGTACTGTCTACCCGGGGTTAGAGTTAATGCTTCTGAAAGACTATGTCTTGGTCATCCGTTTCTCAAACACCATGTAGTGCGAGAAATCCAACTGAGGAGATCGAGTCTTGTGGGGAAAAGTGTGCAAACCTCTGCAGAGTGTATAAACTAATCATGGTTAGTCGTGTCCCCGGTTATGGACATCTTGAGTATCTGGTACTTGAATTATTGACTTGATCTCATCACTCTAAGTTAATTTGTTGGGTTGCTAATTACTTTCTAATTGGGATTGAGTTGGAGGAACCTTCTCAATGTTTCAACCACCATGATAGTTAAATAAAAAGATATTCCTTTGTTGTAGGGAAAAATTGGCTTTTCGCAAAACAATACAACCATAGAGACTCCACCAGCCATATATGCATGTAGTGATAGCATTTGTCTGTTCATTGCTCTATTGTGTTATATTGCCAGCATATTCCATGTGCTGGCCCATTTCGGGCTGCAACATATCATGTTGCAGATTTTTCAGACGAAGAGTAAGGTGCGCTAGGTTGTTTGTCATGCACTCAGCTATGCCGTTGGAGTTGATGAACTCACTTTATCTTCCAAGCCTTCCGCTGTTATCTTGTTTTAGATCTCCTTAAGCCATATTTATTGTAATAAGTTCTCTCTTGAGACATTCGATGTAATAAGTGTGTGATTGCCACTCTGTTATAAATCCATTCGAGTATTGTGTGTGTCAGCATTACCGATCCAGGGATGACACTGAACACAGAGATTTGACCGCCTGAGGTCGGATCGCTACATGGCGCGCGCCTCCCCCTGCCCAAACCGAATTGGACAAGGGGTGGGGCACAGCCCCCTCCTTCCTTCTCCTTCTCCCCTCCTTCCTTTCCCTCCGGTGGAAGAAAGGAAAAGGGGGGCGAATCCTACTTGGACTAGGAGTCCAAGTAGGACTCCCCCCTTGGCGCGCCCCTCCTAGCCACCGGCCTCTCTCCCTCCCTCATTTATATACGTGGCTAGGGGGCACCCTAATAGAACAACAGACAATCTCTTAGCCATGTGCGGTGCCCCCTCCACAGTTTAACACCTCATTCATATCATCGTAGTGCTTAGGCGAAGCCCTGCGCCGGTAACTTCATCATCAACGTCGCCATGCCGTCATGCTGACGGAACTCCCCCTCGCCCTCAACTGGATCAAGAGCTCGAGGGACGTCATCGTGTTGAACGTGTGCTGAACACGGAGGTGACGTATGTTCGGTACTTGGATCGGTTGAATCGTGAAGATGTTCGACTACATCAACCGCGTTACTAAACGCTTCCGCTTTCGGTCTACGAGGGTACGTGGACACACTCTCCCGTCTCGTTGCTATGCATCTCCTAGATAGATCTTGCGTGATTGTAGGAAATTTTTTGAAATACTATGTTCCCTAACACACGCCACCCCTTGTGGGCTGCCTCCCCTTCCCTCTATGGACCATATCTTTCCCCGGGGGGTTCCGGTAACCCCCCGGTACTCCGATAAAAACCCGAAACGCTCTGGAACCATTCCGGTGTCTGATATGTCTCCAACGTATCTACTTATCCTAACGCTTTTCTTCTTGTTTTGGACTATAATTTGCATGATTTGAATGAAACTAACCCCGTACTGACGTTGTTTTCAGCAGAACTACCAAGGTGTTGTTTTGTGCAGAAATAAAAGTTCTCGAAATGGAACGACACTTTGCGAGGATTTTTTTATACAATAAACAAGAATTTCTGGAGCCAAGATCCACCGGAGTAAAGGAAATATGCCCTAGAGGCAATAATAAAGTTGTTATTTATATTTCCTTATATCATGATAAATGTTTATTATTCATGCTAGAATTGTATTAACCGGAAACTTAGTACATGTGTGAATACATAGAGAAACAGAGTGTCACTAGTTTGCCTCTACTTGAATAGCTCGTTGAATCAATGATGGTTATGTTTCCTAACCATAGACATGAGTTGTCATTTGATTAATGGGATCACATCATTGGAGAATGATGTGATTGACTTGACCCATCCGTTAGCTTAGCACGATGATCGTTTAGTTTGTTGCTATCGCTTTCTCCATAACTATACATATTCCTATGACTATGAGATCATGCAACTCCCGAATACTGGAGGAAGACTTTGTGTGCTACCAAACGTCACAACGTAACTGGGTGATTATAAAGGCGCTCTACAGGTGTCTCCGATGGTATTTATTGGGTTGGCATGGATCAAGATTAGGATTTGTCACTCCGATTGTCGGAGAGGTATCTCTGGGCCCTCTCGGTAATGTACATCACAATAAGCCTTGCAAGCAATGTAACTAATGAGTTATTTACGGGATGTAGCATTACAGAACGAGTAAAGAGACTTACCGGTAATGAGATTGAACTAGGTATTGAGATACCGACGATCGAATCTCGGGCAAGTAACATATTGATGACAAAGGGAACAACGTATATCGTTATGCACTTTGAACGATAAAGATCTTCGCAGAATATGTAGGAACCAATATGAGCATCCAGGTTCCGCTATTGGTTATTGACCGGAGACATGTCTCGGTCATGTCTACATAGTTCTCGAACTCGTAGGGTCCGCACGCTTAACATTCGGTGATGATCGGTATTACGAGTTTATGTGTTTTGATGTACCAAAGGTAGTTCTGAGTCCCGGATTTGATCACGGGCATGATGAGGAGTCTTGAAATGGTCGAGACGTAAAGATCGATATATTGGAAGCCTATGTTTGGACATCGAAATGGTTCCGGGTGAAATCGGGAGTATACCGGAGTACCGGGAGGTTACCGGAACCCCTCGGGAGGTATATGGGCCTTATTGGGCATTAGTGGAAGAGAGGGGAAAGAAGCAAAGGAGGGGGCACCCCCCCCCCCCAAGCCCAATCCGAATTGGGAGGGCCCCCCCCCCTTTCCTTCCTTCTTCCCTCTCCTTCCTTCTCTGTTAGAACCAAAAAAGGGAAGGGGGAATCCTACTCCTGATGGGAGTAGGACTCCTTGGGGCGCGCCTAGAGAGGCCGGCCCCCTCCCCCTCCTCCACTCATTTATATACGGGGGAGGGGGCACCCCATAGACACACAAGTTGATCATTGATCTTTTAGCCGTGTGCGGTGCCCCCCTCCACCATAATCCACCTCGGTAATATCGTAGCGGTGCTTAGGTGAAGCCCTGTTCCAGTAGCAACATCATCACCGTCATCATGTCGTCGTGTTGACGAAGCTCTCCCTTGAAGCTCTACTGGATCGTGAGTTCACGGGATGTCACCGAGCCGAACGTGTGCAGATCGCGGAGGTGCCGTATCTTCGGTACTAGATCGGTCGATCGTGAAGACATACGACTACATCAACCACATTGTCATAACGCTTCCGCTTACGGTCTACGAGGGTACGTAGATGATACTCTCCCCTCTCATTGCTATGCATCACCATGATCTTGCGTGTGCGTAGGAATTTTTTTGAAATTACTGCGTTCCCCAACATGGAGGGGGCACCTGGGTGGGCACAAGCCACCAGGGCGCCCCCCCCCTCCTGGCACGCCTAGGTGGGTTGTCCCCACCTGGTGGCCCCGCAGACCCTGATTCCAACTCCATAAATACCTATTTTCCAGAAAAAAATCAGGGAGAAAGAATTATCGTGATCCACGAGACGGAACCACCGGAACCTCCTGTTCTTCATTCTTCATCATCACCAACCCTTCTCCATCGCCAATTCCATGATGCTCCCCACCGGGAGTGAATAATTCCTTCGTAGGCTCGCTGGTCGGTGAGGAGTTGGATGAGATTCATCATGTAATTGAGTTAGTTTTGTTAGGGCTTGATCCCTAGTATCCACCTTGTTCTAAGATTGATGTTGCTATGACTTTGCCATGCTTAAAGCTTGTCACTTTGTGCGCGGGTGCCATAAACTCAGATCTGAACCATTTATGTTATCACCATTATATCCATGTTCTAGATCCGATCTTGCAAGTTATAGCCACCTACTACGTGTTATGATCCGGCAACCCCGGAGTGACAATAGTCGGGACCACTCCCGGTGATGATCGTAGTTTCAGGAGTTCATGTATTCACTATGTGCTAGTGCTTTGCTCCGGTTTTCTATTAAAAGGAGTCATTAATATCCCTTAGTTTCCAATAGGACCCCGCTGCCACGGGAGGGTAGGACAAAAGATGTCATGCAAGTTATTTCCATAAGCATGTATGACTATTTACGGAATACATGCCTACATTATATTGACGAATTGGAGCTAGTGCCGTATCGCCCTAGGTTATAAATGTCTCATGATGAATATCATCCAACAAGTCACCGATCCAATGCCTACAAATTTATCTTATATTGTTCTTGCTAAGTTACTATTGCTATTGTTATTGTTGCGCTTGTTACAAAACTACTGCTATCACTGCTGTTATTGTTGCTACTATTATCAAAACTATCATACTACTTTGCTACTGATCACTTTGCTACAGATAATTAATCTCGAGGTGTGGTTTAATTGACAACTCAGTTGTTAATACCTTCAAATATTCTTTGGCTCCCTTTGTGTCGAATCTATAAATTTGGGTTGAATACTCTACCCTCGAAAACTGTTGCGATCCCCTATACTTGTGGGTTATCAAGACCTTTTTCTGGCGCCGTTGTCGGGGAGCATATCTATATTGTTGAGTCACTTGGGATTTTTATAGATTTATCAGTATGAAGAATCTGAAGGATGCTAAGACTAAGATATTTCCCTCGAAGACGATGGGAGGTAAGGAACTGCCATCCAGTTATGCTTTAGATTCACCTGCTGTTATAAGTAAACTTGCAACACCACCACATGCTATTAATTCTGATATGTAGCAAGTTATTGATGATGCTACTTCTGCTATGGATAATGCTTATGATGATTCTAGTACCTTGCTTGATAATGATGATATGCCACTTGGTGAATTTCTTGATGAACAAATTGCTAGAGTAATACAACATGATGTTGTTGAATCTGATGATGAGCTTGAAACTGAAACTCCTAAAACACCTGCTAGAACTAGCCTTCCTAGATATGAGTTGCCTAAGGTACTGGAAGGTTATGTTATGAATGAGGAGACAACTAGAGATATTCTTGCTTGTAGGGATAGAGATGATCTAGAGAAATTATTATGCAAGTATAAAGAAAAATCTATGAATGCTAGAATGAAATATGATCCTAAGTTTTCTACTTCACCAATATTTATTGATGATAAATATTATGAATTCTCTGTCGACCTAGAGTTAATTACTTTGGTTGTCTGATCCTTTCCATGGTTATGAAACTGAAATTGTTGTGGCACATCTTACTAAGTTGAATGACATAGCCACCCTTTTTACTCATGATAAGAAAACTCGCTATTACTTTATTCTCAAATTATTTCCGTTCTCATTAAAGGGTGATGCTAAATCTTGGTACAATACTCTTGCTCCTGGTTGTGTGCGTAGTCCCCAGGATATGATTTATTACTTCTCTGAAAAATACTTCCCTGCTCATAAGAAACAAGTTGCCTTGTAGGAAATATTCAACTTTGTTCAAACTAAAGAAGAGAGTCTCCCACAAGATTGGGGGAGGCTTTGCCAATTACTTAATGCTTTGCCTGATCATCCTCTTAAGAAAAATGAAATACTTGATATCTTCTATAATGGACTAACTGATGCTTCTAGGGATTTCCTAGATAGTTGCTGGTTGTGTTTTTAGGTAACGGACTGTTGGACAAGTTGAAGAATTATTGAATAACATATTGAAAAATATGATGATTGGACTCTTCCTGAACCACCACCTAAACTCACTCCGAAGAAGGGGGTATATTATATCTCAGTCCTGAAGATATGCAAGAGGCAAATAAATCTATGAAGGAAAAAGGTATTAAAGCTGAGGATGTTAAAAATTTACCTCCTATTGAAGAAATACATGGGCTTAATACACCACTATTG
This sequence comes from Triticum monococcum, assembly GCA_034509565.1. Lineage (NCBI taxonomy): Eukaryota > Viridiplantae > Streptophyta > Magnoliopsida > Poales > Poaceae > Triticum > Triticum monococcum. Next base: position 176,556,846 of record CM067846.1, on the reverse strand, counting down.
CCTAAGGTGGTAGAGGTAAATTCTCTAATGAAATTCAATGATAATGGCAATCCTCACAATATGCATCCTAGCCAATGCCTTTATGAGTTTGAAAACTATATTAGAAAACAAGATCACTTCAATGCAAATGTTATGAAACAATTGGAATACAATTCTGATATGATTGCTCGTTTGAGTGACTTGTTATTTAGAATCTCAAATGATGTTAGATGTGTTGGAAAGCATGCTTCTATGGTTCAAACTCAGTTAGAACAAGTTGCTAAATCACAAAGAGAATTGCTTGATGAAATGAATCATAATATACATGACTTTGTTGTTAGAGTTACAACTAGAGGAGGTAAAATGACTCAGGAACCACTTTATCCTCAGGGACACCCAAAAAGACTTGAACAAGATTCACAAAGAGTTAACAATGATGCACCTAGTCCTTCTAGAAAGAAAAAGAAAAAGAAAAATGATAGAACTTTGCATGCTTCTAGTGAACCCGAAATAGAAAAACCTCCTGATAATGATAATGAAACATCTATCTATGATGCTGAAACTCAGTCTGGTAATGAACACTCACCTTCTGATAATGAAAAAGATAATGATGAGGTTCATGAAGATGCTCAACCAAATAATAAAGAACCAGACAATGATGTATAGATAGAACCACCGGTTGATCTTGATAACCCACAACCTAAGAATAAAAGATATGACAAAAGAGACTTCATTGCTAGAAAACACGGTAAAGAAAGAGAACTGTGGGTTCAAAAACCTATGCCCTTTCCACCTAAGTCAACTAAAAAGAAAGATGAAGACGAATCTGAACGTTTTGCTGAAATTTGAGGCCGGTCTTTTTGCGTACTCACTTGACTGATATCTTGAAAATGCCTCCTTATGCAAAGTACATGAAAGACATCATCACCAATAAGAGAAAAATACCGGAAGCTAAAATCTCCACTATGCTTGCTAATTATACTTTTAAAGATGGAGTACCTAAAAACTTGGAGATCCGAGAATACTAACTATACCTTGCTCTATCAAAAAGAATTATATGACAACTGCTTTGTGTGATTTGGGAGCTCGTGTTAGTGTTATGCATTTCTCTTTATATAAAAGACTTGATTTGAATAAACTCACACCAACGGAAATATCTTTGCAAATGGCTGACTGAAAGCACAAGTGCTCCCTGGGTGATTTTGGTAATTAATGTCAACATATCTCTTGTTGGACTAATACTTTCATCTAGCATATTTCAGATAAGTCCAACAGTGGAGTGGCATGGACTGGAGGATGTGGGACCCCTTCAAGATGATGAAGACAAATGATTGGCTCAAGCTCAAAGCTCAGGACTCTACACTTTTCATTTTAGTGATCCAAGATCACATTGAGTCCATAGGAAAGCCAATACTATTAAGAGGGGATGAGGTGTTGCTTAATGGCTTGCTTGCTCAAAGTGCTTAGTGATATGCTCCAAACCCCTCAACCACTTTCTCACATCCACATTTGTCCCAAACCAAAAGTCAAACTCGGCCCCACCGAAGCTTTCTATCCGGCGCCACCGAGTTCTCTTGACATAGCCACTGCCAGAAACCCTAATCAATTCGGTCTCACCGAGATGGGCTTGCAAACTCTTTGTTTCCTATTGCATTAATTTCGGTCCCACCAAAATATGAAATCGGTCCCACGAGTTTGCTTGGCCAACTCTCTGTTTTTCTTATTACCCAAATCGGTCCCACCGAGTTTGTGTAATCGGTCCAACCAAGATAAGGCTTTACCCTAACCCTAGCACATCGGTCACACCGAGTTGATCATACCGGTCCCACCAAAAATCCTAACGTTCACGTTTTGAACTAAATCGGTCTGACCGAGTTATATGGTTCGGTCCCACCGAGTTTGGTGATTTGTGTGTAACGGTTAGATTTTGTGTGGAGGCTATATATACCCCTCCACCCACTCTTCATTCGTAGAGAGAGCCATCAGAACATGCCTACACTTCTAACATACATTTTTTGAGAGAGAACCACCTACACTTGTGTTGAGGTTAAGATATTCCATTCCAACCACATAAATCTTGATCTCTAGCCTTCCTCAAGTTGCTTTCCACTCAAATCATCTTTCTACCAAATCAAATCCTATGAGAGAGAGTTGACTGTTGAGGAGACTATCACTTGAAGCACAAGAGCAAGGAGTTCATCATCAACACACCATCTATTACCTTTTGGAGAGTGGTGTCTCCTAGATTGGTTAGGTGTCACTTGGGAGCCTCCGTCAAGATTGTGGAGTTAAACCAAGGAGTTTTTTCGGGCAAGGAGATCGCCTACTTCGTGAAGATCTACCCTAGTGAGGCAAGTCCTTCGTGGGCAATGGCCATGGTGGGATAGACAAGGTTGCTTCTTCGTGGACCCTTCGTGGGTGGAGCCCTCCGTGGACTCGCGCAACCGTTACCCTTTGTGGGTTGAAGTCTCCATCAACGTGGATGTACGATAGCACCACCTATTGGAACCACGCCAAAAATCTTTGTGTCTCCAATTGCGTTTGCACACTCCAATCCCATCCCTTTACATTCTTGCAACTTTCATGATTTACTTTCCGCTGCTCATATACTCTTGTCATGCTTGCTTGATATGTATTGTGAATGTTTAAACTTGTGCCAAAACTCCACTTCAACTTAAAGAAATTAAAAACTGCAACTTTTCTTGCTAAGAGTCTATTCACCCCCCTCTAGACACCTCTTCTTGATCCTTTCAATTGGTATCAGAGCATTGGTCTCCATTGCTTTGGTTTAAACACCTTTGGAGGAAGATGGATGAGTCTGCGTTGGGGAGTCTTAGACGTAGAGTGCCTATACTTGATGGAGAGTACTTTCATGAGTGGAAAATGAGATGCTTGAGATTTTCAATGAATATCATTTGAACAAGTACATTACTAGCCCTTGTGCACCTCATATTGATCCTTTGCATCCTACCCTTGATGAGTCTATTGACATGATCCGTAATCTTAGAACTGTCAATTTAATCACTAGAGGTTTGCCTAGAAGCTTTCTTGCTAGCTTTCCTACTCTTGATTGTGCCTACACCTTATGGAAATTTCTTGAGGAACGATTCCCAAACTATTCCTTGAAAAATCTAGATGAGATTCTTCATAAGTCTATTGCCTTGAGTAAGATGAGTTCCAATGATCCCAAATTTGGTGATTGCTTATCTGAGCTTACTAATTTTACGAGTGCCAAAGGAGATGTTGGAATCATTAGTAATATCATTTCCGAATTCATTAGAATTCATAGAGATGAACATTGTTACGGTCATACTTCTAATGAATCACTCTCTCTAGGAATTGATCCACCACATGACGATGTTGAACATGGATACTACGATGAGGATGATGATAGTGACTATGATCTTGATGATGCAATGAGCACTTTGGTCTTATGGCTAATCTTTGTGGCTACATGGCCGGAGGAAAGGAATGGTTCTTGATAGTGGGTGTACCGATCATATGACCGGAGACAAAGATGTGTTTCATGAGCTTGCTGAAAATGATGGCCCTCAAAAGTATGTCACTTTTGGTGATAACTCAAAGGGTGAGGTGGTTGGCCTTGGTAAGGTGGCCATCTCTCATGATAGCTCCATACAAAATGTTATGCTCGTTGAATCTCTTGGCTACAATTTACTTTCCATATCTAGACTTGCTGACTTTGGTTTCAATGTCCTATTTACTGAAGTAGATTGCCAAGTCTTTCGTAGAGATAACCATAAAATGGTCTTTATTGTTACACATAGAGGTGATCTTTACATTGTTGATTTCACTAAGAAGGCTCAACCTAGAACTTGCCTAATTGCTAAATCCTCGAAAGGTTGGTTGTGGAATAGAAGGTTAGGTCATGTGGGCATGTGAAATCTTGATAAGCTTATTAAAGGTGATCATATCCTTGGAGTAAAAGATGTTATATTTGACAAGGATAGACTTTGTAGTGCTTGTAAAGCAGGAAAACAAGTTGGAGGAAGCCACCCCGTGAAGAACATTATGACCAAAAGAAGACCGCTCGAGCTACTTCATATGGATCTTTTTGGTCCCAATGCCTATAAGAGTCTCGGTGGTAACTCATTCGGTCTAGTTATAGTTGATGATTTTTCAAGATTTACATGGGTGTTCTTTTTGATGATAAATCGCAGGTCCAAAGGATCTTCAAGAACTTCGCTAGGAAGGCCCAAAATCAATTTGAAGTGAAGATCAAGAAGGTTCGCAATGACAACGGAGCGGAGTTCAAGAACGCAAATGTGGATACCTTTCTTGATGAAGAAGGGATTTCACATGAGTTCTCGGCTACGTACACGCCTCAACAAAATGGAGTTGTTGAGAGGAAGAACCGAACTCTTATTGAGATGGCGAGAATGATGCTTGATGAGTACAAGACTCCAAAGCACTTTTGGGCAGAAGCCGTTGAGACAGCTTGTCATGCGACAAATCACTTGTATCTTCACAAGCTACTCGGCAAGACAGCATACGAACTTCTCAATAGTAACAAACCCCAAGTTGGATACTTTCGAGTATTTGGCTCAAAGTGTTACATTCTTGATAAGCATCGTCGTTCTAAATTTGCTCCTAAATCTCATGAAGGTTTCCTACTTGGTTATGGCTCAAACTCTCACACTTACCATGTCTACAACAATTTCACCCGAAAGGTTGAAGAAAGGTAGATGTGAAGTTTGATGAATCTAACGGCTCGCAAGTAGAGCAATTTCCAATTGATGTAGGAGATAAAGATCCTTCGGAAGCAATCCAAGACCTGTCTATTGGCAAGATCCGTCCAACGGAGGTGAAGGAGAGTACCTCATCCGTCCAAGGGGAAGCTTCTACCTCACGACAAGGTGAACCAAGAGTCTACATGGAAGCATCCACGAGTGGGACACACCAATATGAATAAAACAAGGAAGTACACCAAGATGAACCTCATCAACCTCCTTCTCCACCACGACAAGAGAACAACAACGCCAATAATGAAGAAGTCCAAGAAGAAGAACGAGATGATGAAGAAGATGTTCCACCCCAAGCAAAACAAAAGCTCTCACGAGTTCGAGCAAGAGTCGCTAGAGACCATCCCGTCGAGAAAATATACAATGATATCCAAACCGGGAGAATCACTCGCTCTAAATCTCGTTTGGCTAATTTTTGTGAACATTATTCATTCATATCTAGCATTGAACCTATGAAGGTTGAAGAAGAATTGGAAGATCCGGATTGGATAAATGCCATGCATGAAGAGCTACACAACTTTGAGAGAAACCAAGTGTGGACATTGGTCGAGAAGCACGACAACAACCACAACATCATTGGTACCAAATGGGTGTTTCGCAACAAGCAAGACGAAGATGGTCAATTTGTCCGCAACAAAGCTCGTCTCGTCGCCCAAGGCTACACTCAAGTCGAAGGTATGGACTACGATGAGACATATGCCCCCGTTGCTAGACTTGAGTCCATCCGCATCTTACTTGCCTATGATAATCACCATGATATCACTTTATACCAAATGGACATTAAGAGTGCTTTTCTAAACGGTGAGATTGAGGAGGAGGTTTATGTTAAGCAACCTCCCAACTTCATCAATCCTAATAAACCCGATCATGTTTACAAACTTCACAAAGCTCTTTATGGCCTTAAACAAGCTCCTATAGCATGGTATAAATGCTTTACCAAGTTCCTTATTGAAAAAGGCTTTGAGATTGGAAAGATAGATTCTACTCTTTTTACTAAAAGGGTTAATGATGAATTATTTGTATGCCAAATTTATGTTGATGATATCATATTTGGCTCAACTAACCCTCATTTTAGTGAGAAGTTTCGAAAACTAGTGTCGGAGAAGTTTGAGATGTCTATGATGAGTGAACTCAAGTTCTTAAAGAATGTCATCTTAAAGTGTGAAAAGGATAGTGAGATACTTAATACATACACCAAATTTTGGCATTTGGTATCCTAAGAGGTCCTCTTTTGATCTTGTTGGCTATTTTGACTCGGACTATGCCGGAGACAAGGTTGATAGAAAGTCCACTTCGGGTACTTGTCAATTTCTTGGTAGATCTCTTGTGTCTTGGTCTTCCAAGAAACAAAACTCGGTATCCTTATCCACCGCCGAAGCAGAATACATTGCCGCCAGTTCATGTTGTGCTCAATTACTTTGGATGACCCAAACTCTTAAAGATTATGGGATCAATGTGAAACATGTTCCATTGCTTTGTGACAATGAGAGTGCTATTAAGATTGCTCACAATCCCGTGCAACATTCTCAAACTAAGCATATTGAAGTTCGTTACCATTTCATTCGAGATCATGTTGCTAAAGGGGACATTGATCTTAAACATGTTCGTACCGATAAGCAATTGGTGGATATATTCACCAAACCGCTTGATGAGAAAGTATTTTACCATTTGAGAGGTGAATTGAACATCATTGATGCTTCAAACTTGGAGTAGGAACTCCATTTGGATACATGCAAGGCATGAGACTATGACTAATCCTTGACTTTTCTCTTATGATGATGATCATATATCTTGGATATATTTGCACCCTTGCATGCTATCTAACCTTTGTAGGTACTTGGATGAATCTAAATCTATGAGATTGCAACTCACTCACATTTTGAGCAATCTCTACATCACCAAGTCTCTACTCCATGGTGGTTGAAAAGAAGGAAGCATGAAACCCTTCAACATATCCTTTGACAAATTCTATGTATCAAATTTCATTTGGTATCAAATTTCATGATTGTCATTTTGGATACACAGGTGCTCTTCCTTGCAAAACTAACCCATGTAGGTAGATGAACTCAACTCCAAGTGGTGCTCCCAACCATACTTGCACTACATCAACTTTGAGCACCCCACGCAAGTTCAACTACATGATCAAGATCAACACCACCACCCAAGGTATGTCATTCCATCTTAGAGAAGCTTTACCTCAAGTCATAAGTCAAAGCAACTCAACAAGATGTGAATACATCAAATGCATAAACAAAAAATGGTAACCCCATTTTGAGCTTAAACGATGAGTATGACTTACGATCAAGTGTTCTAACTTGACTGCTCAGTCAATGTACTCTAACATAGGTGACTTTGTCACCGCCCAATTCTAGATGAAGTTCTCCAGTGTTTTCTTGAGTTGTTGCATACTTCATCTAGATTTTCTTTTCTTTGTTGGAGTCCTGCATTTCCCTGCATCCAATTCCTTGAAAATCTTTCAGTTAATTCCTTGCAAATCTTTGTGAGATCTTATTTTGCCTAGTGAGCTGAGGTGACAAGTGTTCTCTCTATGTTGGACTCGGTCATACCGATCTATTGCTTTCGGTCACACCGAACCAACTCGGTGCCACCGAAAACTATAACTCGGTATCACCCATTTCACTGCAGAGAAGACAATTTGCCATTTGTTCCTATAGTTTTACTCCAGCTCCACTCGATGATTCTTGTCCTCTACCAGCATCACAATCTATATGCTGCTTTGCTCTGTGACTCAAGGGCCAAACCTATTTGACTCACACTCCAGAACATCCCTTCTTGGAAATTGATGTCAAAGGGGCGAGAGAGATCACATCAAAGCTTATTCTCTTCAATAGGGGGAGAAAGATAAAAAGGGAGAGAGAGGTAATCACATCAAAGGCCCCAGATGCTTGGTATTCAATAGGAGAGAAGTCACATGTCTTTAAGAGGGGAAAGACCATCAAAGGCCCTAGATGCTTGGTATTCAAGAGGAGAGAAGTCACATGTCTTTAAGAGGGGAAAGACATGTCTATGTTACAGTTATGATCTGTTTTGCTCTAATTTTTGTTTCCCTATGTTCTCCCATTATCCAATACAAGATTCAGGGGGAGAAAGACTGCTAGGGAAGGAAATCTGTGAATTCAATTCATTGCATATCTTTACCTTTTGGGGGCATGTCTATATCAAATAGAGTACTCAGTACTCACTCACTACATGTCATCCCAGTCTTGGTACTCTTGTGGTTTCTTTTGTTTGCTCTGGCTTGGAGTCGTATCTGTGTTATCTAACCTTGTTTGCTCAGGTTCATTTCCTCCTAAGCCAACTCAAGACCACAAGGTAAGTATATGCATCACACTCATGTGCATGAGGACTTCTTGCTGATGTACATATTGTTTGCAAGAAAGACTCATGAGCATGTAGGTACATTTCCTATATTTACATCTTTTGCTCTCATGCATATAGCCAAGATACATGTAACACATTGCTTACTTTGTCATGCTATGCATTCACATGCTCCTATATTCCATATTTACATGATTGCATACATATAGGGGGAGCCTATGCATGTTACATGTCTTACCAAAGCTTTACTTGTTATTCTCTATATCTTTATCTAAAGCTTTGATGTATGTTGTCATCAATTACCAAAAAGGGGGATACTGAAAGCACAAGTGCTCCCTGGGTGATTTTGGTAATTCATGTCAACATATCTCTTGTTGTACTAATACTTTCATCTAGCATATTTCAGATAAGTCCAACAGTGGAGTGGCATGGACTAGAGGATGTGGGACCCCTTCAAGATGATGAAGACAAATGATAGCCAATACTATTAAGAGGGGATGAGGTGTTGCTTAATGGCTTGCTTGCTCAAAGTGCTTAGTGATATGCTCCAAAACCCTCAAACACTTTCTCACATCCACATTTGTCCCAAACCGAAAGTCAAACCCGGCGCCACCGAGTTCTCTTGACATAGCCACTGCGAGAAACCCTAATCAATTCAGTCTCACCGATGGGATCTCAGTCTCACCGAGATGGGCTTGCAAACTCTCTGTTACCTATTGCATTAATTTCAGTCTCACCGAAATATGAAATCGGTCCCACCGAGTTTGCTTGGCCAACTCTCTGTTTTGCTTATTACACAAATCGGTCCCACCGAGTTTGTGTAATCGGTCCAACCGAGATAAGGCTTTACCCTAACCCTAACACATCGGTCCCACCGAGTTGATCATACCGGTCCCACCGAAAATCCTAACGTTCACATTTTGAACTAAATCGGTCTGACCGAGTTATACGATTCGGTCCCACCGAGTTTGGTGATTTGTGTGTAACGGTTAGATTTTGTGTGGAGGCTATATATACCCCTCCACCCACTCTTCATTCGTGGATAGAGCCATCAGAACATGTCTACACTTCCAACATACATTTTTTGAGAGAGAACCACCTACACTTGTGTTGAGGTCAAGATATTCCATTCCAACAACATAAATCTTGATCTCTAGCCTTCCTCAAGTTGCTTTCCACTCAAATCATCTTTCTACCAAATCAAATCCTATGAGAGAGACTTGAGTGTTGAGGAGACTATCACTTGAAGCACAAGAGCAAGGAGTTCATCATCAACACACCATCTATTACCTTTTGGAGAGTGGTGTCTCCTAGATTGGTTAGGTGTCACTTGGGAGCCTCCGTCAAGATTGTGGAGTTGAACCAAGGAGTTTGTACGGGCAAGGAGATCGCCTACTTCGTGAAGATCTACCCTAGTGAGGCAAGTCCTTTGTGGGCAATGTCCATGGTGGGATAGACAAGGTTGCTTCTTCGTGGACCCTTCATGGGTGGAGCCCTCCATGGACTCGCGCAACCCTTATCCTTCGTGGGTTGAAGTCTCCATCAACATGGATGTACGATAGCATCACCTATCAGAACCAGGCCAAAAATCTTCATGTCTCCAATTGCATTTGCACACTCCAATCCCATCCCTTTACATCCTTGCAACTTGCATGATTTACTTTTCGCTACTCATATACTCTTGTCATGCTTGCTTGATATGTATTGTGAATGTTTAAACTTGTGCCAAAAATCCACTTCAACTTAAATAAATTAAAAAAGCAACTTTTCTTGCTAAGAGTCTGTTCACCCCCCTCTAGACACCTCTTCTCGATCCTTTCACTGACAAATAAACTGTCATACCTATCGGTATCTGTGAGGGTGTGCCTGTTGTTGTTGCTAATGTTACTATTTTGACCGACTTTGTTATACTTGAGATGCCCGAGGACAACAACATGTTGATTATCCTTGGTAGACCCTTCTTGAATACTGCAGGGTCTGTTATTGATTGCAATAAAAGCAAGGTCACATTTCATATCAATGGTAATGAGCATAGGGTACACTTTCCAAAGAATCAATTCCAAGTGAATGGTATTATGTTATTGAAAAATCTCCGACAATCACTACTGGAAGTTTTCAAATACCTGTACCTGCTGCCAAAAATAAATATGAAATGCTTATTGTTGGGGACATTCATATCCCCATTGAGGTAACTTAGTGATTTAGGACAGTTCTTCGGTTTCATGCTAATCTAAAGTGGTTGTTAATAAGACTTGATCAACCTTATTAATGGATCATTTTTTAGAGGTATGAAGTTGATGAATTTAGTAAGCACTACCTTATGTCGCTACTTTTTGTTTCCTGTTTTTATTAGTTAAATAAAATAAAATGCCATGTGTTTGTCTATTTTATGAATTTTCCGTGCAATAAAAAATGATCCAAAAATAAAAGTTCTCAGAATGCTTTGAAAATTTAATACGATTTTTTCTGAATATTTCTGAATTTCTAGTGCAAATAACATCAGAGGGAGGTGCACCAAGTGGGCACAACCCACCTGGGCGCGCCAGGACCCCCAGGCGCGCCCTGGTGGGTTGTGGTCCGCACGCGGGCCCTCTCACTTATCTCTTCACACCAAATCGTCACTTACCTCTAGAAAAAAATTCTCCATTGCTCTCTCTCCCCTGTTCTTGCTCTCAAACCCACGGATTTCGATCTCTTTGCTAGAAGCTCCATTTTCTAAACTGTTTCGGGGGATTGTTGCTTGGTATGTGACTCCACCGTTTGTCCAATTAGTTTTTGTTTTAGTGGTTTATATTTTGGATAATTAGCTACTCTTGGTGCTGCTGTAGATGAGCTTGCATGTTGAATTCTTAGAGTTCTAAGTAGTTTGAATGCTCTCTATGGCCTCTATGTATCCCTATGAGTAGTTGCTATCAATCTTGTAAAGTTTTGTTGATAAATTTTTGTTACTCAAAAATTTTCAAAAAATTGTACGTGAACACGATGAACCTTTTTGGAAGGAGTTCTTAGAGGAGGCGATCCTCGGGGGCATCTTCTAGTGACAGCTGCGGTCGCCGGTCTTATGTTGAACCAAGTGAAAGTTCCACATGAGATGCCACCACCAAAACATGCTTATGGCCCTGCGATGACTATATGATGCGTGTGGGCATTAAGGAGGAATTGGACCAATATTTTCACAATGACGATCTCGGTCCCTACATTTCAGATAACAAAGGAAGATACTTTGTCCCTGAGAGCGAGGCCCCAGCTCACAACGCGGTAGTGGAGGCAGCACAGCAGGCCGAGGCATTCTCACCAAGAGCCTCCGTGAGCTACCACGCCAACTACTATCCAGGCTACTAATTGATTACCAAGTTATGCCAAAAGCCTAAGCTTGGGGGAGTACGTGTTTCTCACCGACATTACATTCATGCTCACTTATTTTCATCTGTCGGTGTTCACACTTTTTCATTGTATCATCCATGCTTAAATTTATTTTCTTGCTTTCTTCTTGTGTGTTTGGAAAACTTTAGAAAAACCAAAAAAAATAGTTGTAGTTAGTTTACTTTCTATGCATGCTTAGTAGTAGCACTAAAAAGAAAACCCAAAAAGATTTCCTTGTTCTTCTTTTGCTTATTGGGAGCTTTCCCGTGTAAATAGTTTTTCTTGTTTTTGCTTTTCCCTTTTATTTGCTTGTTCAAGAAAACCAAAAACTCCAAAATTATTCCAGTGTGTTTCTATGAATTTCTTTTCTTTTTATTCGAGTCTTACCGAGGAGAAGACCACGATGAAAATGTTGAGTGGTTCTTATATGAATAATTGTTGATCTAATAAAGAGCCCGCTTTACCTTGCCTTCTCTTGTTGAATAAAATGTTTTGCAGATTCCAGCTTATTCCACGGCACTCTTGCACTATTATTATTTCCATATCATTCGGTCGTGCAAGTGAAAGGCAATAATGACGATATTCGATGAACTGGCTATGGCAGAGAGAAACGGGTATGAACTCGACTTGTTCTGTTTGTGTAAATATGTTTAACCTAGTATACATGATTCAGCCCATTATGATTAAATATATTTGCAATGACAATTAGAGATTATAGTTTCTCATGCCATGCATAAGTAGCTAGGAGTGAATAATGATTTATCTTGGATATCAACATTGCGTTAAAATGATTGTGATGTAGTATGATGATATGGTATCCTCCTCTGAATGTTCGAGTGGCTTGACTTGGCACATGTTCATGCATGTAGTTGAATCAAAACTAACATAGCCTCTATGATATTTATGTTCATGGTACTCATATCCTACTCATGCTAGTGTCCAACGTTACTTATGCATAATGCATGTTCATGACCGTTGTTGCTCTCTAGCTGGCCGCTTCTCAACCTAATTGCTAGCCTTCGCCTGTACTAAGTGGGAGTTACGCTTGTACATTAAAAACCTTGAACCCAAAAGTTATTCTAGATGAGTCCACTATACCTACCTATATGCGGTATTACCCTGCCGTCCTAAGTAAATTTGCATGTGCCACCTCTAAAAACTTCTAATAAATATCCCTTTTGTGTGCCTAGATCATTCATGGAACGAAAGGAGGTGGTCGGTATCTTCCATGCTAAGCGGGTTATTCTCAGGTCGAGTGTTTATTCACTTGCCATCACACGAGAAAAGGACGGTAATAGGGATGCCCTGTCCCAAACTGCAAACAGAAAAAGCTTACAAATAATGAAACAAAAACTCCCAATGGAGTCAAAACCTTTACTTTTATCGCTTGGGAACCGCCACTAGCGTGCTAAGCATGGAAGATATTGATAACTGATGGTTGTGAAGTAAATGAGAAGGGTGCATGTCTCAAAATATCATTTATCTCTGTTTAAAAACTTGAGCTCTGGCACCTCTGCAAATCACTGCTTCCCTTTGCGAAGGGACTATCTATTTACTTTTACGTTGTGTCATCACCTTCTAAAACAAGCGCTAGAACCTGAGAGCACTGCTGTCATGACTCATGCATTGTGTGTAGCTAATGTTGGGTGCATCATGAATGGATCTTTTCTACCATGAATTACAATGTTTAGTCGCTGCTTGAACTTTGGAGGTGCTCTGCATTTATGTTTTGCGGTCTCAGAAAGGGCTAGCGAGATACACTATTCTAATATTATATCATGGTTGTTTTGATAACGTGTTGCCGTTGAGATATCTTATTATTGCTCGCTAGCTGATTATGTCATTGATATGAGTTAATATAATCTTTAAGAGTTATTGTCGACATGGTTAGTTATAATGTTGGCTGAAAACCTGGGTGTTGTTTAAGCTTATTTATGCAAATAAGAGCAAAAGAGTTCGTAAAAGTTTTTCTTTTTCACTTTCAGTTTATCAACTGAATTGCTTGAGGACAAGCAAAGGTTTAAGCTTGGAGGAGTTGATACGTCTCCAACGTATTTACTTTTCCTAACGCTTTTCCTCTTGTTTTGGACGATAATTTGCATGAAACTAACCCCGGACTGACGTTGTTTTCAGCAGTACTACCATGGTGTTGTTTTTGTGCAGAAATAAAAGTTCACGGAATGAAACGAAACTTTGGAGGATTTTTTATACTATAAACAAGAATTTCTGGAGCCAAGATCCACCGGAGGGGGCACCTGGGTGGGCACAACCCACCAGCCCCCCCTCCTGGCGCGCCCAGGTGGGTTGTCCCCACCTGGTGGCCCCGCAAACCCTGATTCCAACTCCATAAATACCTATTTTTTCATATAAAAAATCAGGGAGAAAGAATTATCATGATCCACAAGACGGAGCCGTCGTCACCTCCTGTTCTTCATCGGGAGGTCGGATCTAGAGTCCGTTTGGGGCTCCGGAGAGGGGGGTCTTTGTTCTTCATCATCACCACCCCTTCTCCATCGCCAATTCCATGATGCTCCCCACCGAAAGTGAGTAATTCCTTCGTAGGCTCGCTGATCGGTGAGGAGTTGGATGAGATTCATCATGTAATCGAGTTAGTTTTGTTAGGGCTTGATCCCTAGTATCCATATCCACTATGTTCTAAGATTAATGTTGTTATGACTTTGCCATGCTTAATGCTTGTCACTTTGGGCCCGGGTTCCATGAACTCAGATCTGAACCGTTTATGTTATCACCATTATATCCATGTTCTAGATCCGATCTTGCAAGTTATAGTCACCTACTACGTGTTATGATCCGGCAACCCCGGAGTGACAATAGTCGGGACCACTCCTGGTGATGACCGTAGTTTGAGGAGTTCATGTATTCACTATGTGTTAATGCTTCATTTCGGTTCTCTATTAAAAGGAGGCCTTAATATCCCTTAGTTTCCAATAGGACCCCGCTGCCACGGGAGGGTAGGACAAAAGATGCCATGCAAGTTCTTTCCATAAGCATGTATGACTATTTACGAAATACATGCCTACATTATATTGACGAACTGGAGCTCATGCCGTATCGCCCTAGGTTAAAACTATCTCATGATGAATATCATCCAACAAGTCATCGATCCAATGCCTACGAATTTATCTTATATTGTTCTTGCTAAGTTATTACTGATATCTTTGTTGTTGCGCTTGTTACAAAACTACTGCTATCACTGCCGTTGTTGTTGCTACTATTATCAAAACTATCATACTACTTTGCTACTGATCACTTTGCTGCAGATAATTAATCTCCAGGTGTGGTTGAATTGACAACTCAGTTGCTAATACCTTCAAATATTCTTTGGATCCTCTTGTGTTGAATCTATAAATTTGGGTTGAATACCCTACCCTCAAAAACTGTTGCGATCCCCTGTACTTGTGGGTTATTAGTGTCCGAATACTATCGTCCAATATATCAATCTTTACCTCTCGACCATTTCGAGACTCCTCGTCATATCCGTGATCTCATCTGGGACTCCGAACAATCTTCGGTCACCAAAACACATAACACATAATACAAATCGTCACCGAACGTTAAGCGTGCGGACCCTACGGGTTCGAGAACTATGTAGACATGACCGAGACACATCTCCGATCAATAACCAATAGTGGAACATGGTTGCTCATATTGGTTCCTACATATTCTACAAAGATCTTTATCGGTCAAACCGCAATGACAACATACGTCATTCCCTTTGTCATCGGTATGTTACTTGCCCGAGATTCGATCCGTATCTTCATATCTAGTTCAATCTCGTTACCGGCAAGTCTCTTTACTCGTTCCGTAATGCATCATCCCGCAGCTAACTCATTAGTGACATTGCTTGCAAAGCTTATCGTGATGTGCATTACCGAGAGGGCCCAGAGATACCTCTCCGATACTCAGAGTGACAAATCCTAATCTCGATATATGCCAACCCAACAAACACCTTCAGAGACACCTGTAGAGCATCTTTATAATCACCCAGTTATGTTGTGACGTTTGATAGCACAGAAGGTGTTCCTCCGGTATTCGGGAGTTGCATAATCTCATAGTCAAAGGAATATGTATAAGTTGTGAAGAAAGCAATAGCAATAAAACTTAACGATCATTATGCTAAGCTAACGGGTGGGTCTTGTCCATCACATCATTCTCCTAATGATGTGATCCCGTTCATGAAATGACAACACATGTCTATGGTCAGGAAACTTAACCATCTTTGATTAACGAGCTAGTCAAGTAGAGGCATACTAGGGACACTATGTTTTGTCTATGTATTCACACATGTATTAAGTTTCCGGATAATACAATTCTAGCATGAATAATAAACATTTATCATGATATAAGGAAATATAAATAACAACTTTATTATTGCCTCTAGAGCATATTTCCTTCAGGTTCCCCGCCAGATGTGGTAGCTCCGCAGCCAACCGTGTCGCCAGGACCTTTTCAAAGATCTTGATTGCATCGTGGGTGAGGCTCATAGGCCGGTAGTCCTTGAGTTCAACCGCCCCAACCACTTTAGGTAGGAGCAAAACGATGGCCTTGTTGATTGCGGGCAAGCCACGCATGTTGCCTTGAAAGAAGTGCTCCAATACCCGCATAAGGTCGTCCTTTATTATGTGCCATCATGAAGCACAGAATCGGCCCGTGAACCCGTCCGGCCCCGGCACTTTGTCAAGTGGTATCCCCTTCACAATTTTCTTGACCTCCTCACAGGAGAAAGGGGCCTCAAGGTGTGCAAGATCACGTATGGACGGGCCCAATGTATCCAAGTTCAGCGCGAAGGCCCAATGTAGGGCCGACCCAAATAGCCTCGAGTAGTAGTTGTACACTGCCTCGGCATCTCTTCCTGGCCTGCCAGTACTCGCTCAAAGATTGCAAGGACATGATGGCATTGCGCCACTGCCGGTGACACGCCTGCCGGTGGAAGTACGTTGTGTTCGCCTTGCCCTTGTTGGGTTGCAGCATCCGTGATTGCAGGCGCACAACCATGCGTTGCAGCGACGTAAGCCCGAGCAGCTTCTACTTCAGAACTTTGTGCAGGCCATGCTCCCTCACTAAGAGCTCCCTGTTATCCATGCCTTGATCGAGCCTCGCAATGACCTCAAGGGCGATCAAGGTTTGCAACTTCACGTTGCCAATCCACCGGTCACTCCACCTTTGCAAAGCCTTGGAGGTGGCCCTCAGCTTGTTGTCCAGAGCCGTGAATGCATTCCCCGTTCCAGGCACTGAGTGCCAAGCCATCTCAACGGTCTCGAAGAACCCCTCTGCCTTGGGCCAGAAGGCTTCGAAACGGAACTGTTTGCCCACCATAATATCCGCATTTAGGTCTAACGTGAGGGGTGTGGTCCAACACCGCCGACCCAAGGGCAGTGAGAAGGCACGTCAGGTGCAGATCCTCCCAGCAACTAGACACGAAGACATGGTCAATCTTCTCAGGAGTGGGATGTTGTCGCTCGTTCGACCATGTGAATCTCCTCCCGTTTAGGCATAGCTCCTTAAGTTCAAGGCGATTGAGCCGCGCCTGGAACCTAGCCATCATTCTATGATTCACCGCATCGTTGCTCTTGTCTTCGGGGTTGACTAGGAGACTGAAATCTTCGGCTACCATCCAAGGGCCGATGCGCAAGTCCCTAACGTCAAGAAGTTCCTGCTTGTACTCCACTTTCTCCGCGTTGCCTTGTGGCCCATACACGCCGGTGAGCCACCATTCGGTCCCCTCGACTGGCTTCGCCAAAGCCATAAGCATGTTCGTAGTCCGGTGAGGGTTGGACACCGCCACCGCTGTGACATCCCACACTATCAAGGTCCCACTGCGCGTGCCCACGGCTAGGAGGTAGAAGAAGCTCTTGAGTCTATTACCCAGGCAATGCCTAATGACTTCGGGGGATACAACTTCCAGTTTGGTCTCCTAGAAACACACGATGGACGGGCTCACGCTTGCTATGACTTGGAAGATCACGTTTCGCCTTGCCGGGGAGTTGAGCCCCTTAACATTCCACACCAGCAGCTTGTATGGTTGTGTCGCCATAGAAAAGGCCCACAAACCACCGACTCGGGCGCTCGGTGCCCCGCCTCCACCTCGGCCCCGTTGTCCTGCATCAGCAGGATAGAAGCATCCCAACCAAAAAGGGCCAAAATCGCAGCGATTTGGTCGTCCATCAACGGTCTGGAGAACAACTCCGCGTACATGAGAGTACCTCTAGCTCTAGGGTGTAAACAACACCGTGGAAGCCATCATGCAGGTCTCCTCTATCAACGGCAACACGTAGGTAAGTTCCGAGGGTTTATTCTTCCTCCAAAACCTCACCGTTTTCCCTCATGGAACGTAGCCCGTGCCACTGACGTAGTACAGTGCAGGCGAAGAAGGGACATGCACCCGAGGTGAGCAGAGCACGTACGCACGCACGCACCCATCGATGAGCCAGCGCACGTACGCACGGCACGGTAAACGTGACGTAACACTCCCTGGGAGGGGACGAGATTTGCCTACTCCCTCGTCGTGTGCCCATCCGTGCTCCCGTCTACGTGGCTTGATTTGATTGGAGCAAAATAAGGCCTGGCCCCACCCCCTTAAAATCAAGGGAAAGATGATTAGATTAGAAAGAAAAAAGAAAAAAAAAACAGCCGTAGGATTAAGTGGGAGCACAGATGGGAGCACGAGGAGGGAGCAGGCAGGCAAGCCGGATCCCCTGGGAGGGCGCCGGCCGCCGTCTGCTGGCCTCCCGTGTTTCTCACGTGTTCCGGTCATTTATTATTTATTTACTTATTATTGTTGCCGCAGGGGCCATGAGTCCATGACGCGTGCATATATAGGCCGGTTCGGGATCGCCGTAATAAAGCTGTGGATCTTAGCAGTGTTGCTCACACAAGCTGTGCTCCTTCCGCCGTCCGCCGTCCGCCGTCGAGATGAGCTCCACCCCTGACCCCGATGCTCCCAGCAGGTAACCAGCTTCTGTACGTGCCGATGTATTGTGCCTTGTGCGTCTATGATGCGTGATTCGTGACGGGTTCTGGTTAACGTACTCAGGGAGGAGGAGAAGAGGAGGATCGCCTACTCGAGGGAGTCCATGCTCTCTGTTCGTGAGGCCTGCCGCGACAAGCTTCCCGCTGGCATCCACGCATGCAAGAGGGAGGTCGAGGCGGCATCACTCACGTGGGAGTCGGAACCGCGGGGTGGTGAGTACGGCCGGCGTCTCTTCTCCTCCCGGCGGTGCTGTGTTGTAATTTTAGAAACGCTCTTATATTTCTTTGCGAAGGGAGTACATGAGTACATCACTTTTCTTCTGTCTTAGATGGTCGCCTCATTCAAATTGTGTCTTTTTTTTCGAAGAAAATAGTTTGACAGGTTTGTTTTTTATGGAACAGCACGCCTGATTGGCGGTTCATGGAGCTGCGCTTTTTTTCTTCATTTTTGGATTATGCGATTCAAACATTCCTCTGATGTAACAGGGTCGGAGCCACCACGAACGCGTGCGGGAAGCAAATCGAAGAAGATAGACAAGATCTGCACCAGGTTTTTCAGGTTGGCATTCCGCAAGCATACCTGTTATGTTGCCTTTCAATTTTCTCAAAAAAAGAATGTCGTGGCGCTCACAAACCAGTGAACAAAAATTCATATCTACGAACAAGGATTTCGCTGCAGCAGATTAATTTTCTCTCATGTAATTCCTCGCGGTGGATCTTGTTTTTCTCGCCAACTGCGCAGCGGCGGCGACTGCCCCTTCGGCGAGGACTGCCGTTTCCTCCATCGCGTTCCCAGCGGACACCAGGAACCCGACCAGGCTGTTACCAAGAAGATGAGCAAGCTGGAGCTAGGCGACGACCCGGCTCAACCACGGGCGCCCATGTCTGCCACTGCACCGGCCACTGTCAAGACTCGGCTCTGCAAGAACCACGGCTCGCCGGAGGGGTGTAAGTGGGGGGACAGGTGCCACTTCGCGCACGGCGACCGCGAGCTCGGCAAACCCATGGGACCCGGGAGCAGCTTCAAGACCAGGCTGTGCGTGAGCTTCGTCGCCGGTGGGTCGTGCGCCTTCGCCGGCAGGTGCCACTTCGCCCATGGCACGGACAAGCTGCGCAGGCCAGACGCGTCCTGAGGGTCTCAAGATCAAAACGTTTCTCTTCCTCATGGTGTTTGTGTTGATCGGCCAGTGAGTATCGTCTGCATACTACTACTTTCGTTCTCAGAAATGCATAAACAGAAGCTCTGCATTCCGTCAAAAAACAGAAGCTCTGCATCTCCTGTCGGTAAACAGACCGATAAGTTTCTTGTCTATCCCTGCCGTGGCCCGATGGTTTTCCAGTTCTGTGGAGGAATGATCTAAAGGCAAAACTAAAAATGGAGTGGAAGAAACCCGCTCATTGTCAAAATTATAGACTATGAATAGGAATATATATTTTTCAAAACGGAGGCAAGTTTTGTCACGTCAACTAATAATTAAGAAGAAAATTGCCCAATTAGTTAACAGAAAATCAAGCAAAAACCAATACAATCAAACCGTAAGCAGACTACTCACAAATGCTGAATAGGAACTTTGGTTCAGCTAGAAGCAAACCTTTTCTTTTTCTCTATCAGCACAAGCATATTACTCTGAGCGACATTATACAAGTCCGATTCCAAGAACATTATTTAAGCCGACTGATCTAAAGAACTACAGTAGCATTTCTATTGAGCTTACATTTCTATTGCCCTCTTTCCTCTCCCGGAGGAATCTCGTCTCAAGGTAAGAACTAGCACAAGCGGTGCTATGGCACACCTTGTTCTACAATGGGTACGTTAATCAGGCAAATACCTCCTACATACAGACACAGCGTAGACCTCGGCACAAGGCATTTCAAGCAGGCATGATCACTCCTGATCTATGAATAGACGCTTGCGTTTGGAGCTTCTGTCCTCCTCGGGTGTCTCTGCAACAACCATCTGCTCCTGAAGAACCAAACCCCGGTTCCGGCAAAGTTTCCTTATCGGTGTTCGTTGCGCACACGGCTCCAGCTGTTCTCGCTCTTCAGAAGAGAGGCTGTGCGCGGTCCTGTGCGGCATCAGTTCTTGCCCTTCAGGAACGACTTCTTTCATAAGCTAAAAACAGGTCAAAAGAAAGGAAAGATCAGATTATTTGAGAGATTAAAATCTCCTGTGAATTCTGATACTGTGTGCTTTTATCTTGCCCGCAAAGGGGGGGTGGAGAGAGACAATGAGTCACTGGTTTAGCAAACATAGGAGCCATTTTAGAGGAAGATGCAAATGGAGTCAATAAAATTTCTTCCTAAGTTAGGAGGGTAAAGATGATTTCTGTTGCAAACTAAATAAAGGATGCTAAGCTCATGGATCCAAGACAATAAACTGCATAAATGGCCCATCTAGTCAGGGGGCAGACAGCCCTACTCATTCAAACAAGGTATACAACCTTATTAGTTTGGAAAGTTAGGATTAGATCCGTATGGACCATGTTATCCATCCTTCTATAAGAGAGGATGTGCACTCAGCTATGATCAACCAACCATGTGCTATCTCCTGCTGCCTCCTCTAACCCTGTTACCTTGCTCTTCCTTCTTAAGCCTAATCTGATCTACCCTATGATTTAACCTAAGGACCATTACAAAAGCAGCAGCACCATGCGGTCATAGTGGTACTCAAATCAAATAGAAAGCTGTTTCTATTTATTAATTTCTATTAACAGAAGTCAATACAGGTTTTACTGCTCTTGCCTGAATGCACTACAAACAATGAGGTTGATCATCCAGGTCAAATATTGAAATACCGTAAGAGTACCTTCCAATCTCTGTAATCATATCTGAAAACAAAATGGCTGTAGGACACTTCTCCTGACGCTATGGCACTAGCAGCAGGCGCATTTCGTGGATCTGCGCAAGGCCAACAGAATTATGTAAGATACATGAGCATCTCTGTGGTACTATTAAAGCACAAATGAAACCATATGAGAAAATTCTTACAGACTATATGGTGCCCATTGTCATCAATGTTTATTGCCACCCTGCCATCTTTAACTAGGAAAGACAATGCAAAAACATTCTCAACCGTTTGGGCAAATGATTGTCTGTTCAAAACAAGGGTCTCCAGCCTCGCACGCTTATTTTTCCTCAGGATATCAAATACAACAGTCACATTCCGGTCAGTGTCTGTCTTTGCTCCCTCAGAAGAATCAGCAAGCTGCACATTAAGAAGATGATATTAATCCACTATTGGAGGTGATCATACATTTCTGACAAAAATAATAATGCTATGGCAGGGAAGAAGTCTAGCTAGCAACCCAGAAACTCAATAGCGGCTACAGAAGATAGCAAACATATGAATGGTACTGCCTAAGATGTGTCTTTCAAAAAAAACAGAAGGTGATTGATAACTTTACCCAAATGATAAGTGCCACACGTGTGGCACGAAGTAACACCGCCCTGACGTTTTTTATAACTAAAATTGCCATCCTAAAAAAAACCCAAAAAACTGAAACTTGCCATCCAAACAGAAAGTTGCCATGCTTCACAATTAAAGTTGCCATCCTCGAGTAACTAAACTTGCCATCAAAAAACGTCAGGGCAGAATTGCTTCGTGCCACACATGTGGCACTTATCAGGGTCCTAACTTTAAGCATAGAATTAATTAAGATTTACGCAACAGTGACCAAAGATTGTCCAAACTATGTCGCCCATCAATAACAGAAGGCAAACAGATGGCAAAACAAATCATGGGAGAAATGTACAAATGGGTGTTATTAATCTCTAGTGCTTTATTAATTATGCTAGACAAAAGCATGTGATACCTCTTCAGGACAAGTATTTTCAGTTGGCCTGGCACTTCTTTTTCTACTAACAACTGAAAGCTTCCGCTGCTTTACTTCTGTATCCATGGGTCCAAGCCTGCAAGGATTAAGAGCATGCATGGTTTAAGTCATATACCAAGTAGGCACTGCAAAAAAATGTTGAGAACTAGTAATAAGAAGAAAGGAGCTTAATTACATGGTGCAGCATCCAGGCGCAGCCCTGAAGACATGTGAAGCAGAAAGCCCAACATCAGCCCAGCGCAACAAGACAGGCTCGGAATCAAGGGTTGCTTGCTGCCCAAATTTCTTCAGCAATGCTGTTACGAAATCAGAAGGTGTGATTCCTTCACTTGACTGGGACCTCACGGATTTTACCAGCGTGGTTGTAATATCTAGCAGAGCCTCTGCATCCGCTACTTGCTCCCTGGGTCTCTGCACTGCAGTGTGGACGGACATCTCATTTTGGGGTTTTTATATAGCATAAATATTTCAAAGCTCCAACCAGTAAAACATACTCCCTCCTTTCCTAAATATAAGTCTTTTTAGAGATTTCATTATGGACTACATACGAAGCAAAATGAGTGAATCTACACATTAAAGTATGTCTATATACATCCGTATGTAGTTTGTAGTGGAAGCTCTAAAAAGACTTATATTTAGGAACGGAGGGAGTAGAAAATAGTAGACATTTTATTTTAAGTAAGGGCTTGTTCCAGTAGGAGAAGGGGATTTGGATTTTAGCTATAGAAATCCTTCGGATTCTGTCTAACCTTAAAAAAAGTCCAAAATCCCTCATCAACACACATTTAGCAAACATTTTGACATGCCACAGTGAGCTCAAGGCATGCCAATACTCGCCCACGTTTGTCTAGAAATGCAATCTTGCAGACAAACAGCCATGCATTGAGTGACAAGATCAAAATGTGTCCCACATGAACATGCAAGAACAACCTGCAGTTTATTTATGATGCATGCTACTATAGACAGCTCCATTATACTGTATGACGCGGAAATACAGAATACTTCAGAAAGCTCCAAAATAAAACAAGGCAGAACTACGAACATGATGTGAAAGTAAGCTTATGATCATGCTGCACATTCTACAAGATGCGCCAAAGCTACATGAACACAAGTTCACATCATTTGCTCAATGGTTTACTTCTAGTGATGTCCCCTGGACATATTGGTTTTTAGACCAGTTTGCTTCTACTAGTAATTTAAGTCCGTCTGAATCCGTTATTAAAAGATAAATACACGGTCCATTTCACACTTGGAGACTATTACAACTTGTGATTGTACATTGTGGTGACTTAGACAGACTGATAGACCCGGTCGAAAGGGCCGGGGTTCTTTTTATGTCATGGCTATAGTCCCCAGTTCACCCATCTGAGAGAGGAAAAACAAGCGCGGGTCGCAAGATCAATATAGTATGATTATTCGTGGTCTTACCTTGCTCGTGCAAGCTCTCCACCTGCGTGATGATGGAGGCGAACTTGTCGGAGTCCTCCTTCGCCATGTCATCCCTCTCCTCTGCGCCACACACAAGCGCACACAAAAACAACTCAGAATCGCACCACGCCAAACCCCCGAAACGGAGCCGCACAAAAGGAACCCGAACAGGAGGGGCGTACCGTTGATGAGGCTCTTCATGGCGTGGTACTGGGACCGGAGCATCCGGCGCTCCGCCAGCCCCTGCTGCTGCTGCCGCCTGCCGCCGCCGCCGGCCTCGCCGCGGCCCTCTGCCCCGGACCCCTCCGCCGCCGCCGCCGCCGCCATGGGGAAACTGACCTAACCCTAGGCCCCAAATCGATCCCAACCCTAGCTAGCGCTGCGGGGCTGAGAGCGACGGGTGAAGGGAAGTGAAGGGCGGGTGGGGGAATGGAAAATTTTGCCGAAAATTTGGAGACGGGGAGGGAATAAGAAGCAGAGGCGGGGGATTTGAAAGCTCCGCCTCCGCGGTCGCGGGTGGTGTGCGGTGCGCACGAAGTTTTTGATTTTGCGGCCGCCGGTTGAATCCCGACCCCGCGGCGTGTAAAAATTCCCAGCCAGCGGCTAGGAGCGCGGGTTGAATGGGCCCACCCGGCAGTGACGGGGCGAGACGGTGAGAGGCGGTGGATGTGCGGAAGATCTTTTTCTTTTGAGACACTACTAAGGGCCTCTTTGATTCGTAGGATTTTGAAAACATTTTTTTTAGATAAACAGGAGGTTTTCCTCCCCGGTTCCATTACCAGCATGAAAACCAAAACGTGATCTCCAGTTATACAGTAGCTCACTTAGAGGAGCAATTCAGCCTAAACGGCATTAAAAGATAAAAAAAGGGAAATCAGGGAAACAGATCTTTGAAAAGATCAGGCGGCACACAGGCCCGAAATTAGAGTACCACAAATCAGACTGAAATCTTCACGTTTGTGTCCGCTTCCATCTCCGCAGCCCTTCTGAGCTTGAGTGGTGGCGCTGAGGCTGCTTGAGGAGACCAGCAGACAAGCGTCGAGACTGGGCTACTCAGCAATTTTTTGCTCTTCAAGGCACTCTTCTTTGGAGAATGGAAACGCCAGTCATCGTTAGAGATCTTCAGCTTGCCCCATTGATTCACGACCCCATCCTTCGTACAACCTCCCAGCATCAGCCACTTGCTATTCTCAGCGGCTGGAGCAAAAAGGATGTAAGTGCTGTCAGGAAAATCTCCAGACGAGCTTTGCCATTTTCTGGCGCCAAGACCGCCCAGAACTTGAGGGTTCTGAGGATCAGCCTCCAAACCTGCAAGATCGATGTCCAAACGGTGTTGTTAAAGATAATAGAGTTCCTATACTTCCACAAACATCAGAGGACAGCCGATGAAATTATATTTAGAGCAGAATTCTTTCTATTAGATACCCAAAATCTGGCTACAGATTCATATCCTATTCCCATCCGGACCTGAAAGTGGTCAGCCACAAACGACCAAATGTTTTTTGCTACGATACATTCAAAAAACAAGTGAGTGTTAGTTTCCTGTTCAGAGCAAAAGACGCAATCCAGAGGTTTAATGATGTGCCTTTTCCTCAGGTTGTCTCTTGTCATCAACTTGTTATACGAGAAAAGCCATAAGAAAACGTGGATCTTCGGGGGCACATAAAGTTTTCACACCGCAGGGATGAAAACTGGTTGTACCCCACGAAAATTGATCACCTGATACAGAGAGCTTGATGAGTAAACACCTTTGCTTTCAAGCTGCCATATCAGTGAATCGATGTCCTCACAGAGAGCAATGCTTCTGGCGCACTCGACTAGGTGGTGCCATTGCTCCATGAGTTTATCATCAAAGTTCCTTCTGAAAGTCAGCTTGAGAGTATCCCCATCCCAGACCTCTTTAATAGTTCTAGTTTGCTCATTACAGACTAAGTATACAGGCCAAAATTGGGTAGCTAGAGGGGAGGTCCCAAAGCAGGTATCTTCCCAGAATCTAATCCTCTCACCATTACCTACCTTCCATCTAAATCCAAACTTCAGGTTTTGGATGATGGATTGGAATCCTTTCCAAAACCTAGAAGAGTTTGGAGTAGGGTTAACAGCAAAGAGATTAGGCTTCCCAGACAAATATTTTTGTTCTATGATGGATTTCCAAGGTTTCTCCCCTTCCTCATAGAATCTTTTGACCCAAGATCCTAAAAGGCAAGTGTTAACCTTTTGAAGGTTTGGAATTCCAAGACCTCCAAATTCTTTCTTTATACATATCATTTTCCAACTAGCAAGGTGAAGTTTTCTATGCCCTTCAAAGTCATTCCACAAGCAGTTAGCCATCTGGGAATTGATCATGTCTATGGCCCACTTAGGGAATTTGAAAAAGGAAAGAAGGTAAATAGGGATGCTAGCCAGACATGCTTGAATGAGCACAAGCCTGCCTTTGTAGGAGAGGAGCTTCCCTCTCCATCCAGCAATCCTTTTCATGATCTTGTCTATAAGGGGTTGGATGTCCTCCCTTCTAAGTTTGTCATAGTGAAGGGGTATCCCTAGGTACTTAATAGGGAAAATCCCTTCAGTACATTCCAGTACTTGAATGAAGCAATCAGTTTCATCCTTTTCCATGTTAATGGAGATCAATTCACTTTCACTGTAATTGATTCTCATCCCTGAAACCTGCTCAAAGCAGTTCAATACCATCTTCAGGTTTGAGGCATGCTGCAGGTTTTTATCTAGGAAGAGGATGGTATTATCTGCATATTGCAGGCAGATGATCCCTTCAGGGCAGACTTCAGGGCAGAGCCCTGTAATCATATCCTGATTGGCTGCCTTTATCAGCATTCTAGTGAGAGCATCTACTACTAGGTTAAATAACAGTGGGGAAATGGGGTCTCCCTGCCTGAGCCCTTTCCTTGTGAGAAAGAAGTCACTTTCACTGTTGTTCACCTTGACTCCAATGGACCCCCCATGGGTAATCTGCTTAATCCACTGTGTCCATCTCTCCCCAAAACCTCTAAACTTAAGTAGTTTCTCTAGGAATTCTAGGTTGACCTTGTCAAAGGCTTTTTCATAGTCTAGTTTTAACACCAATCCTTGTCTCCTGCTAGAGTGGATTGAGTGCAGCACCTCGTGTGCTGTGACTACACTTTCTAAGATATACCTGCCTTTTAGGAAGGCAAATTGGTTACTAGCTACCAGCCTTTGCAGGATTTTTGAGAATCTGTTGGTGAGTACCTTAGTGAAAGTCTTAAAGCTACAGTTCAAAAGGCTGATGGGCCTAAATTTTCTCATAGAGGAAGCATCTGTTTCTTTGGGGATTAGGGTCAGCATAGCAAAGTTAAGTCTGTGTATGTCAAACTTTCCATTGTGGAAGTCTAAAAACATACTCAACAGATCTTTCTCAGTAGTTCCCAAAAGTGTTGGTAGAAAAAGAAGGGGATTCCATCAGGCCCCGGGGCTCCATCAGAGTATGAGTCAAAAACAGCCTGTTTGACCTCCTCTTCTGAAAAAGGAGCTTCTAATGTGCTATTCTCCTCAGGAGTTACTTTTTCTCCCTCAGAGAAAAAGTTTTAGTTCATTCTGAAGCCATTCCCATTCTCTTTTTTGAACAAATCTTTGTAATAATCACTAGCAATTCTAAGCATCTCAGCATTATCAGTGACAGGACCTTCAGGTCCATCCAGAGAGTGGATGATAGTTTTCCTTCTTCTCTGGTTGGCCACAACATTAAAATATGCAGTGTTCCTATCACCTTCTTTAATATCTCTATCCCTAAATCTCTGCTTTGCTTTAACCTCTTCTTGAAGCCAGATTTTCTGGAGCTCAGAGTGGATGAATCTAATTCTAGAAAATTCAGCTTCAGAAAGGTTTGTGGCTTCAGACTTAATATCAAGCTTATCAAATTCCTCTAAGAGGATTTTTTTTGTATCTTCTAAGTTGGGCCTCTTCATTGGAGCTCCACCCCTTAGTGATTTTCCTGAGTTTTCTAATTTTAATTTGCCAGTTCTCAATATGGGAGGAGGCATTAGTGGTCTCATTCCAAATTCTAGTAACTAGATTGGAGAAGTCTTCTCTTAGGAGCCACCATTTCTCCATTTTATAACTACTACACTTAGGGGTTTGGTTTAAACCAGACTCCTAAATTAAAGGAACATGGTCACTCCCACACCTAGGCAAAGCCCTATAGGATGCCATGGGGAAGATCATGCCCAACTCAGTATTACAGAAAAGCCTATCTATGGTGGACATGATTAGGTCTACCTGATTGTTGGCCCAGGTGAATCTCCTGCTGGACAGCTTAATCTCAAGCAAGCTCCAGATCTCAACCCAGGCATTGAAATTATCACTCCATCTATGGTTAATATTGCCATTACTTTTATCCTTGGCATATCTCACTAGGTTAAAATCTCCCCCTATAAGGGTGGGAAGGGGGTCTTCTAAAAACAAGGTATGAAGCTCAGAGATAAATTCCTCCTTCCCTTCTTCATAAGGAGAACCATAGACAGTAATGACTCTAAATGAATTATCAGTAGTTTTCAACTTCACAGCACAACTAACAGAAGATTCTAAGTTGGACCAGGAGACAACTTCTAAGATGTCCAGGTCCACTCCCATCAGGATGCCCCCAGCAGAGCCTTGGGCTGGTAGGTGATGCCAGGAAAAATTTCTATTACCTACCAGAGATTTTAGGAAGGAGTCAGAAAACTCCTCTTTCTTAGTTTCTTGGAAACCTACAATGGAAGCATGGGTTTTAGCCATAGTTTCCAGGATCAAAGCTTTCCTACCAGGGGCAGCAATCCCACTCACATTCCAGAATAGGGCATTCATGTAACAAGCCTAGTTCTGGGGTGCTTGCCCCTTCTATTCTTACAAACCAAATACCACACTTCACTATTGCTACCATCGACATTATTATCACTAGGCGTTTTCTTTGGGGTGATGAAATCTGATTCAGAACCTTCAGTTCTGTCAGGGATCACACACCCCTCTCTACCTTGATTAGCTACATTGCTGGTAGGATCAACATCTACTTTTTCTTCCAAAATAACATCTATACCTATTTTATTAGCAACAGGAAGGAAACTGGGATTATTGAAAAGGGAGAAGGGTTTGTTCTTTATACCTTCTCTGTTGGTGATTGCATCTTGAGCATCTTTGAACTGTTGAGCCTTCGGAAGGATGGTTCTGGTGTCTCCAGCAACCCTAGCACTCATCCTGGTAGCTTGGACAGGGCCCCAAATCTTCTTGTTGTTATGCTGTTGGATTGGTGGGAAATCTTCTTCATATTTCTGGCTCTTATCCTCCACGGCTTCCTCAGTATTGCTTCCAGGCAGGTGCAGAGTTTCTATTGACATGTCATCCTCTTCATCTTCAGTGCTAATACCATCATCCTCCCAGCTTTCCATTTCCCTCAGGAGGCTGAAACCATCCTCCAGGTTCCTATCTTCTAGCAGGCAACTAAGAGCACTACTTTTAATGTTTTGTAGTGGGTCTGGCAGCTTGTTCCTTAGCAGAGTAGCTGGGGTGGGGGGCTCCATCTTTTCCTGGCAGTGATCACCGGCCCCCCTGTTCATTCCACTACTTGAGCTGGTCCTAGATCCATTATCCGAGCTCTTGGAACTTTTATGAGAGGTTGTATCATCATTGCTTTTGCTGTTGTGGTTGTTGTCATTTCCCCCATTCTGCTGATTACTGGTTTGTCCTATTGTCTGCTCATCCATAACAGCACTTGGTGGCTCCACCTCAACTTTGATCTTGTACAGCTTACTATGGATTCCAAAAATTCTCTCTTTGGGTATCCTGGAGTGGTCTTTACAGGATATCTTGACCCTGATAGTTTCATAGAAATTCTGGAAATTGTGTTGCCAGTCCACATCCAACAGGACACCAAATGTGGATGTGATTTGGTCCAGCAGTGACCATTCACACCACTTGGGGTTCATGTTTCTTAACTTGATCCAGATCTTCTGTAACTCCTCTTCAGCAGTGATCTCTCCTTTCCAAACTTCTACATTCACTATGGTGTTCTCTTTTGACAATCCAAAGCAGGGGTATCCAGCCACCTGTTCAACATCAATCTCAGGAGGGAATTTGACTAGGAATGACCACTCATCTAGAGCATTGATGGGCCAAGGCCAATTGGTTTTGTAGATGCTGGTGATTTCTGTTGCCAGTTCTTGTTTTGAGATCTCCCCAGCCTCCACAAAAACTATACCAACATTCTTCAGCCACCCAGTGTGCTGGGCATTCACATCAGGGGCATCCAGGTGGTAAAAACCAAGTCCTTGTGCAGCACTTCCGACGAACTTTGCTGTCGAGTGCGGCTTCTTACTGACTGGGCA
Source organism: Triticum monococcum (assembly GCA_034509565.1). Lineage (NCBI taxonomy): Eukaryota > Viridiplantae > Streptophyta > Magnoliopsida > Poales > Poaceae > Triticum > Triticum monococcum. The sequence continues at coordinate 176,526,822 of CM067846.1, read as the reverse complement.
ATCTTCTACCTTGTGATTGATCATTTTGCAGATAAAGCAGCATTGGGGCTTCGTACACTTGTCTTTGTGGTGCCCGGGGTCACCACAATTGTAACAGGTAACCCCAGCATAGGACATCAGACCTGGGTTGGTCGCTAGCGTCCTCTGATTTGCATCTTTTCTTTTCTTCTGTTGGGTTTTGACTTGTGATCTAATCTGTGGCTGGTTACCACCATGAGCTTCCCCTTGGATCCCCCCTTGCCCGCTTGGTTGCCCTTGAGGCAGTTGCGGAGGAGCGAACCATTGCCGCTGCCCCCCCCCCCATGGCGACGGGTAAGGTCCTGGGAACTGACCTGGGAAAGCCCATGGCGGCGGCGGGCCTTGGTAACCAAATCCAAAGAACGGCTGTTGCGGCTGCAGCCCGCTCCCCTGGTTGATCTGCTGGTGGTCGGGAGGCCAATTCCCTGCCTGATCCCCCCTGCCGCCTCTGTTCTTGGCTCTGCCCCGCCCGCGCCCTCCATCCGCCATGAGATCTGGGTCGGGGCGGTGGCCGCCGCGGTTGCGAGGTTGGTTGGGAGAGGCGGAACCCTAGCATCTCCTCCCTCCACCCCACTTTTTATAGGCACCCAGAGCTAATTGTACCACCCTTCCGCCTCATCACTGTGATCATCTGGCAGCTTGGTGGGTGATTTGGCGGTTGCGTCAGCCATGTGGCCATTTTGAATCCTACCGCTTCTCCTCCAGTCCATGAATCTGAAACCCCCCGATGCTTCCATGACCAGAAGCGCCTCTGCTTTTTGCTTCGATCCAAAATCTATTACCGGGACTCTGTCAGATTCACAGCCATTGTGATGCTCTCCTGTAGCTGTAATCTCCAGAAAAATGGCCAACGGATTCGCCTTGCTCTCAGCGGTGATTCCTGTGCCACCATTGTCCAGGAGATCACCACCCTCGTCGGCGTCGATCTGCCCGTCAGGAACAAGGACAGTTCGCGATCCGTGGCGAACGACAGGATCCTGGTGACTAGCTTATGTACCGATTCACGACCCCTCCTTGGAATCCTCATTGATGCGGCCACCGCCAGCATCATCACTGAAATCTCCTCCTCTTCGCTGATATGTGCTTGGGCAAACTCTGTTCCTCGTCGGTCGCTCATGGTGAGTGGGTGTGGACGGGGGCATGGGTTCACTTTGTCTGGACAGCTCCTTCCAGGCTCCTTCCACCGAGAAGATGCATTCAGCCAGCGCACTGTTCATCCCAAATCCGGCTCCACGGTCCTCATGCGCCGCACAGTATCTATCCCCCGTGACCAAAACTGCCTGAGCTTCGAGATTCAGGGGCTGTAGCTGCCGCAGTCCCTGTCCGACTCCGGAGATAGGTAGGGCCATGGATCCACCTCCTCCGAATCCGGTGGAGGGCTGGAAGGCAGGCGCCCGAGGATTCCTTCCCATCACGCCCTGCGGCGGGCATCGCCGCATTTCGCTTCCGTTTTCGCCCAAACAACGAACGCTTCCGGCTGTTCCCTCGGACTTGGCATCTGGGCTTTCTCCTCCCTCGTGCCCTCGAAGTAGATCCTCCGAGCGAGGTTGAGCAGCTCTCGATCCGCTTGGATTTGGCAGGTTTGAGCGTACCCCGCTTTGCAGAGTTTTTGAAACGGATCTCGACTCCTCTCCGCAGTGAGATCCGCCTCTCTCCACTCCTTCACGCACTGCATCCACGAGCCGGTGTCGTCGCGGATCCGCATCGCCCTCTCTGTCCACCTCTGCATCCTCGTCGCCTGAAGCGTCGCCAGAGAGACCGATCCAATCGGGCGCAGCTTCTCTGGGAATGCTTGGTAAATGAATGGCAAAGGCATCCGAATCACCGTCGAGCCCGGCGGGACCCCGTGCGGGAGGGACCTGGGAGGCGAGCCTGTGGATCTGGTCTGGCGAGGCATGGGGGCATCGAGAGGTGGCTGCGGGGGCGGTGGGGAGCGGGCCATCGACGGCGGCGGTGGGGGTAGGTGGGGAAGGGGAAGGGGAAAGCGCGGTCGCAGGAGCGGGCATGGGGAAGAGCCTCCGATTCCCGGTCGATTTTGAAAACATAGAAATAGGAAAAGTGTAGGGTTGGAGTGGCATGCCCATTTGAACCCTATAGAATTAGCAATGATTGCTTGTTGCCACGGGAAAAACAAAGGAATTATAAAAAGAGGTTCGAGTGGATGTTAAATTTCCTATGAAATGTAGTACAGAAGATTCCATAGGAAAAATTCCTATGGGATCCAATCCTATGAATCAAAGGACCAACATAGAAAAAAATCCTAAGGATTTCAATCCTCCAGAAATCCTATAAAATTCCTTTGAATCAAAGAAGCCCTAAGCTTGGTTGCACGTACGGCATCCGCCTTCTGAACCATACAATCTGCACGCCCTACCCATTCGATGGAAGTCAACGTAACATGACTACTCTTTTCTTTCTTCTCATTGCAGAACGCCGCACGCACATCCTCGCCTGGGTAGCAAACTTAGGTGGCATCGCACGCAGAACACCGACAACAACTCTGGCACACTCACGGTACCGGCTCATAGCACGGTGGCGCCGTTGCAGCACCGGCTCGAAGCACGGCGCAAGCCGTCGTCGCAGCACCGCCGGAGCAGTTTGAGCCACCGTCGCAACAGTTGAGCCGCCGTCGCCGCGGCCGAGATGTCGTCTCAGCACGGCGGAGCCGTCACAACATCTACGTGCGGCACACCGACATCCCCGGCTCCTCGCCACACCACCTCCAGCGACGCCGCCCATCGCAACACTGCTTGTAGCAGCTCCAGCGGCCTCACAAGTGGTTGCAGCATAACCGGTAGCCCCCCGCGACGACGAGCACCTCTTGCAGATCGGTGACCCCTACAAGCATTGTCGGCCGGCGCCAAATCGCAGCAGCGGCTCGCAGCAACGCCACTGCTATAGCAACTCCGATGGACTCGGAGCAATCCCCGCCGCAGACTTTCGCAGCATCATTACCATCGAGCGTCGAAGCACCTCATCCGCCGTCGCAGCAGCGGTCGCCCCGTCTCATAGCGGCGGAGCTCTCTTCTCGGGTTCACTTGGGGTGGGAGGTGGCACTAGTTGCGTAACAGAGCTTGCAAGAGGCGGATCCATGGTAGCGTGCTGTAAAGCTTGGGGAAACCCCTCGCCGGCGAGAGATATAATCAGCGGTGAAGAGAGCTCGAGAAAGGAAAGGATGGGAGAAAGAAGATAAGGATAAGGATGGTTTGCACTGGCCCATGGGACAAGTGGCGTAAGAAGCAGGCGGCTGCGTGCAACGTTATTTACATCCGGATGGAGCGAAGGAGTTTCCTATTATTATTAAAGTTTTAAAAAATAGGTAATCAAAGTTTTAAATAGTCGGCTATACCATCGATATAGCCCCGCTATAGCGGTTTGAGCAGGATGACATTCATACACATATATCAACTAAAGTTATTAAATAGTCGATTATAGCCTTGGTGTGGCTAATTTTAAAAACCATTGCTATTTGGCGTAGCCCGCTATTTAAAACTATAATAATTATGTGAAAAATCGTAGGTCCCCATCGAATAAAAACATATTAATAAAATAAAGAAAAATGTAATAAAATGCAATGAGTATATTTGTTATCACTCTGTATCAATCACTAGTAGACCGACTATGTTTGAGAGATATTAAAAAAACTATCCTGGTTCTCTTGATCAAAGCCTGGCGAAGCTAGGCCAGGCAGGCTATGTTGGTCTTTTTTTAGGATGCCGATAACTGTCACACGTGTGGTATATTTAACATGCGCCCATACACCGTGTGTGGTGTGAGCAGGAGGCGGTCCACACGGGCTGTGTGTGGGCAGATATTAGAATTGTCCACATGTGTGGGCGGGGCTACTTCGTGCCACATGCCCAACAAGTACTACTTATCTCCACCTCGCGTGTGTGGCACGAAGCAAAAATGCCCACACGTCCTAGCGCAGCTACGCTAGGTACCCCGCGGGATGACAATTTAGTTGTCATCCTGGTATGCAGATGTAGTTATCCGGGATGGCAAGTGTAGTTGTAAAAGCATGGCAATTCTATCTGTTTTGGTTAACTATAGTTGCCATGTCTAATTTCTGATAGTTGCCGCGTGTAATCAAACTGTAGTTACCGTGTGTGATTAACTATTTGCCACATATAGTCAAACAATAGTTGCCATGTGTGGTCCAACCATAGTTGCCATGTATTGTTAATCACAGTTGTCATGTGTGTTTATCTGGTTGCCACGTACGCGCAACTGCAGTTGTCGTCTAGCAAAGAATCACAGTTGCCATATGTGCTTTACCTAGTTGTCACGTTCGCGTAACTGCAGTTGTCATTCACAACGTATGAGTGTCATGTGGACGAAAAGCAGTTCGCCCACACGCGCATGAACTAGATGGTGGCTGTGTGGGCAAAAACTAGTTCGTCCACACAGCGCAGTTGGCAAACAGCATGGTGCGGGCATGTGGGCAAACTCTCCAACGCCCACACACCAGCCCCGTCCTACGTGGCACACCAAATCCACATTTTCATGTCAAGATTCATGCAAAAGACAGTGGACAACGATTCAGGCGTGTGGACGAATTGGGAAATGCCCACACGTGTGGGCTTAGTGTTTCCATTTTTTTATCGCTTCCTAGGCTGAGTTGACGGGGAAACGAACAGTTATTTAGGATGCAAAAGGATTTTGTCTAATCTAAGGTGAAAAATAAGTTATTGAAAGATGCTCAAAAGCAATTAGATTTAGGCACTAGTTTCCTCCCATATTTTTTAGCGTCTGGTTGAGAAACTTCGCCAAGAGCTTTCAGTACTTACTTTTCTTTGGATGAGAAAAAAGAAAAACTATGGAATGGAGAAAGTACAAATGAACCTCAGGTGCCTGCAAATTAATGTGTTTTTTAAACAAAACATAACATTAGCTATTGATCATAATTTGGTAAGAAGCAAACAGGCTGCTTTCTTCACAATCTTCCAAAGCATGGCATCTTTTTCCTCGGAGAAAGGAAGGAAAGCCTGGACTTCTTACTTTTCCTGCTCTAAAATAATTGATGAACTTGACTGACCAAGAACACACATTTTGACATAAATGATAGTATGTACACCAAAATTTCAACAAAACAACGGGAGCAACTCAAAAAGATCCAGATGTTTCTTCATGCACTTTCTCTTGAACTCACGCATGTCTTCTCTTTTTATACCATCAGTGCTCCGAGGAACTTAAGCCTTCGGATTGAGGCCTAGGCAGACATATGTGCACGACCTAAATGACAGAACAACAGGCCTAGAGATGTAGACAAGCTCACGGCGATGGTCATGTAGTAAATTAGAGTCTTGAAGTATGTCATGGCTCTTCTGTGGACATGCACGTCCCGAGCGCAAGCAGCGCAATGCAGATGAGCAAAGCACCAGCGACGTTCATCATCTTGTTCTACCCGTCATTGCTCTCACCGAACGACAACCCGCAGAGCACTGGTGGAAGTGGCCCAACGTTCATCACCCAAGAAGATCCGAAAGGCTTTACTTGGCACAAACACTAATTAAAACACAAAAGACACAGTCATAACAGTAGCATAATTGTGCTAACTCTCAAGAACATAAAGCAAAAAGCAAAAATAAATTTTATTAATTGGGTTGCCTCCCAACGAGCGCTATAGTTTTACGCCCTTAGCTAGGCATAAAACAAGGATCTGAGTTTTGTCTTCTGTAGTTTTGGCAACTTTTGTAAGGGTTTTCTCAAACCCGGGAGGCTCTTTATGCTTCCCTAAAATCTCCGGAAAAGAAGCCATCTTTAGATTCAAAATATCCAATCGCTTGTTGTAAAGAGTAGTCAAGGTATTCATGCGATTGACACTACCATTGAGATGTTTGAGGGGTTCATTATATTTTTGTAATTGAACCATATGTTTATGCAAATCACCAAGTTTATCTAACATTTGAACTCCCTCTGGGGTGAAAGAAAACCCCTTCTTTTGAGGTGTAACCCCCAAAATTCCTTCTAAAATTTCATAGGAAGCATTAGCATCAAGCTCAATAAAATTCCCTTTGGCGGCAAAATCTAAGAGTTATCTATGATGCAAAGCCAATCCTATGTAAAATTACGAAGCAAGATCTTAGCACCCCCCTTTAAATTGCAAATACGATAGGATTCCATAAGCCTATACCAAGCATCTTTCATATTGTCTCCTTGTCTTTGCTTGAAGTATAGAACTTCAAAATCTGGTAACAAAGGAGGAGTAGACACGCTAGCCATCAGGACTAGAAAGCAAGAGAACAGCGAACGAAAAAGAGGGCGAATAAAATGGCAAATTTTTGTGAAGTGGGGGAGAGAAAAACGAGAGGCAAATGACAAATAATGTAAATTATGAGGAGATGAGATTTATGATTAGGAACCTGTTATATGTTGAAGATCCTCCCCGGCAACGGCGCCAGAAATTCCTTTTGATGCGGCTTGAAGCTACATCAGTATTTCCTCAAAGAGGAAGGGATGATGCAGCACAGCGACGGTAGGTATTTCCCTCGGTGATGAGACCAAGGTTATCGAACCAGTAGAACCAAGCAACAATACGTAAGTGGCGTCTGCACACAAATAACAACTACTCGCAACCCGATGTATTAAAGGGGTTGTAAATCCCTTCCGGGTAACGGTGCAAGAAAATTGGCAAAACAGACGTGAATAAATTGTAGTAGATTGTTAGATCGAACGCCAAATAACAATAAATTACAGCAAGGTATTTTTGTATTTTTGGTTTAATAGATCTAAAAATAAAAGGCAAAGGAAAATAGATTGCAAAGGCAAATATATTAAAGAAGAGACCTGGGGACCGTAGGTTTCACTAGTGGCTTCTCTCTCGAGAGAAAATAGGAAAGGACGGGTAAACAAATTACTGTTGGGCAATTGATAGAACTTCAAATAATCATGACGATATCCAGACAATGATCATTATATAGGCATCACATCCAAGATTAGTAGACCGACTCCTGCCTGCATCTACTATTATTACTCCACACACCGACCGCTATCCAGCATGCATCTAGTGTATTAAGTCCATGGGGGAATAGAGTAATGCAATAAGAACGATGACATGATGTAGACAAGATCTATCTATGTACAGATAGACCCCATCGTTTTATCCTTAGTAGCAACAATACATACATGTCGGTTCCCCTTCTATCACTGGGATCAAGCACCGTAAGATCGAACCCACTACAAAGCACCTCTTCCCATTGCAAGATAAATAGATCAAGTTGACCAAACAAAACCCAAATATCGGAGAAGAAATAAGAGGCTATAAGCAATCACGCATATAAGAGATCAAAGAAGATTCAAACAACTTTCATGGATAAAAATATCGATCTAATCATAAACTCAAAGTTCATCCGATCCCAACAAACACACCGCGAAAAGAGTTACATCATATGGATCTCCAAGAGACCATTGTATTGAGAATCGAAAGAGAGAGAGGAAGCCATCTAGCTACTAACTACAGACCCGAAGGTCTACAAAGAACTACTCACACATCATCGGAGAGGCACCAATGGAAGTGGTGAACCCCTTTGTGATGGTGTCTAGATTGGATCTGGCGGTTCTGGACTCTGCGGCAGCTGGAATCGATTCTCGTCGACTCCCCTAGGGTTTCTGGAATATTGGGGTATTTATAGAGCAAAGAGATGGTCCGGGGGGCACCCGAGGTGAGCACAACCCACCAGGGCGCGCTTGGGCCTCCTAGCGTGCCCTGGTGGGTTGTGCTCCCCACGGAGCACCCCCGAGGCGCTGCCTTGGCCCATTGGGTGTCTTCTAGTCCAGAAAAAATCTCCAAAAAGTTTTGCTGCATTTGTACTCCGTTTGGCATTGATTTCCTGCGATGTAAAAAACATGCAAAAAATAGCAACTGGCACTTGGCACTATGTCAATAGGTTAGTACAAAAAAATGATATAAAATGACTATAAAATGATTGTAAAACATCCAAGATTGATAATATGACAACATGGAACAATCAAAAATTATAGAAACCTTGGAGACGTATCAGCATCCCCAAGCTTAATTCCTGCTCGTACCCGAGTAGGTAAATGATAAAAACAGAACTTTTGATGTGGAATGCTCCCTAACATGTCATCTCATATTCTTTTCTTTATAGCATGGACATTTGGAATTTTATATTGTTCAAAGAAATAGTATAGTTTTGACATGATAATTTAAATACTCAAGAATGCCAACAAGCAACCATGTCTTTCAAAATATCAATGGTAAAATAAGCTATGCCTAGCCCATTATGCTCAATCATTGATCCATTCATGAAACACACTCACATATTAACTACACCCAATGCTCAAGTACGATCATAGTGCCTCCTAGTTGGTGATTTATAAGAGAAGATGGAGACTCAAATTCAAAATAAAAATTTTATAAAGTAAAATAAAGGCCCTTCGCGGAGAGAAGTATGGATTTGTAGAGGTGCCAGAGACTCAAAGCGAAAATTGAGAGATAAAAACATTTTGAGAGGCGTATTTTTCCCACCAACGAAAACGACTTAGAGTTCCCAACACTTTCCATGCTAGATATATCATACGCGGTTCCCAAACATAAATTAAAGTTTATTCCTTTTTCTACCATACTTTCACTTTCCATGGCTAACTGTATTCACGGGTGCCTTCTATACCAACACTTTATAAGGAATTTATTATTTGACAACATAAAGTAAATTCATTTTTCATTTCGGTACCGGGCATCCTAATACCTTTGCCTTACTCTCGTGCAATGACAAGTGAATAAACACTCATCGTGAGAATAACACATCTAGCATGGAAAATATTAGCCACCCCTCACCGCATTGTTAGCGGTATGAGCACACAAAAGAGAAATTTATTTTGAATATTAGAGATGGCACATACAAATTTGCTTAGAACGGCAAAAGAATACCACATATAGGTAGGTATAGTGGACTCATATGGCAAAACTGGTTTAAAGATTTTTGGATGCACAAGTAGTGATCATACTTAGTGCAAAATGAATGCTAGCAAAAGATTGAGAAGCGGCCAACCAAGAAACGAATAATCTCATAAGCGAGCATTAAGCATAATTAAAACCGAATAATGCACCACAAGTAGGATGTAATTTCATCACATAATTATTGACTTTCGTGCTTGCATAGGGAATCACAAACCTTAACACCAATATTCCTACTAAAGCATAATTACTCATCAAGATGACTCACATATCACATCATCATATCTCAAAACTATTACTAAGAATCAAGTTTATTTTGCCCAATGATCTTCATGATTTTTTTATCGTATCCTTCTTGGATATCTATCACTTTGGAACTAATTTCATATGTTGCGTTTGAAAAGCTCAAACAAATATAAGTGAAGATCATGAGCATAAAATTTCTTTCTCTCAAATTAATTTAAGTGAAGCAAAAGAGAATTTCTTGAAAATTTTACTAACTATCAAATAAATCTAAGTGAAGCAAGAGACCATTTCATAAAAAAATACTAAAGCACACCGTGCTCAAAAAGATATAAGTGAGGCACTAGAGGAAATCCATAGCTCATAAAAATTTAAGTGAAGCATAGAGAGCAATTCTAACAAGTCATGGCATAATATTGGCTCTCTCAAATAGGTATGTCCAGCAAGGGATCAAGACTTAAAACACAAAATAAAACAAGCAAAGACTCATATCATACAAGACGCTCCAAGCAAAACACATAGTATGTGACAAATAAAAATATAGCTTCGAGTAAAATAACGATGGTTGTTAGAAGAAAGAGGGGATGCCACTCAGGGGCATCCCCAAGCTTAGTTGCTTGCTCCCTTTTGGATAATAGTTTGGGATGCTGGGGCATCCCCAAGCTTAGGCTCTTCTTACTCCTTATTCCTTCATCCATCATAAGATAACCCAAAACTTGAAGACTTCAATCACACAAAACTCAACAAAAGCCTTCGTGAGATCCGTTAGTATAAGAAAACAAATCACTACTATAAGTGATGTAGCAAACCAATTCATATTTTGTTCTTGCATTATATCTATTGTATTCCAACTTTTCTATGGAAAAAACTCATCAAAGAAAACCATAGAGCCATCAAAACAAGCACACAACGCAAAGAAAACAGAATCTATCAAAAATAGAATAGTCTATAGCAATCTGGATATTTCGAATATTTCTGTTACTCCAAATACTCTGAAACCTTAGGACAACCTGGGCAATTTGTATATTAATCTTCTTCAAAAGCAATTGGTATTTTATCGCTCTCTAGTTAAAAACAAAAATTATTTTCACGAGCGCAAAAGTTTATGTTTTTTCAGCAAGATCAAACAACTATCACCCAAGAAGATCCTAAAGGCTTTACTTGGCACATACACTAATTAAAACACAAAAAACAATCGTAACAGTAACATAATTGTGCTAACTCTCAATAACAGAAAGCAAAAAGCAAAAATAAATTTTATTAGTTGGTTGCCTCCAAAAGAGCGCTATAGTTTTACGCCCTTAGCTAGGCATAAAGCAAGGATCTAAGTTTTGCCTTCCATAGTTTTGGCAACTTTTGTAAGGGTTTTCTCAAACCCGGTAGGCTCTTTACGCTTCCCAAAAATTATCCGAAAAAGAAACCATCTTTAGATCCAAAATATCCAATCACTTGTTGCAAAGAGTAATCAAGGTATTCATGCGATTGATACTACCATTGAGATGTTTGAGTGGTTCATTATATTTTTGTAATTTAACCATATGTTTATGCAAATCAACGAGTTTATCTAACATTTGAACTCCCTCTAGGGTGAAAGAAAACCCCTTCTTTTGAGGCGGAACCCCCAAAATTCCTTCTAAAATTTCATAGGAAGCATTAGCATCAAGCTCAATAAAATTCCCTTTGGCGGCAAACTCTAAGAGTTATCTAAGATGCAAAGCCAATCTTATGTAAAAATTACGAAGCAAGATCTTAGCACCCCCCTTAAAATTGCAAATACAATAGGATTCCATAAGCCTATACCAAGCATCTTTCAAATTGTCTCCTTGTCTTTGCTTGAAGTATAGAACTTCAAAATCAGGTGATAAGGAGGAGTAGACACGCTAGCCATCGGGACTAGAAAGCAAGAGAATGGCAAATGAAAAAGAGGGCGAATAAAATGGCAAATTTTTGTGAAGTAGAGGAGAGGAAAATGAGAGGCAAATGGAAAATAATGTAAATTGCGAGGAGATGAGATTTGTGATTAGGAACCTATTATATGTTGAAATCCTCCCCGGTAACGGCGCCAAAAATTCCTTTTGATGCGGCTTGAAGCTACGTCGGTATTTCCCCAAAGAGGAAGGGATGATGCAGCACAACGACGATAGGTATTTCCCTCAGTGATGAGACCAAGGTTATTGAAACAGTAGGAGAACCAAGCATTAATATGTAAGCGGCGCCTGCACACAAATAACAACTACTTGCAACCCGATGTATTAAAGGGGTTGTAAATCCCTTTCGGGTAACGGTGCCAAAAAATTGGCAAAACGATGTGAATAAATTGTAGTTGATTGATAGATCGAACGCCAAATAAAATAAATAAGAATAAATGGAAGCAAGGTAATTTTGTATTTTTGGTTTAATAGATCTGAAAATAAAAGGCAAAGGAAAATAGATCACAAAGGCAAATATATTAAAGAAGAGAGCCGGGGCCGTAGGTTTCACTAGTGGCTTCTCTCGAGAAAAAAATAGCAAACGGTGGGTAAACAAATTACTGTTGGGAAATTGATAGAACTTCAAATAATCATGACGATATCCAGACAATGATCATTATATAGGCATCACGTCCAAGATTAGTAGTCCGACTCCTGCTTGCATCTACTACTATTACTCCACACATCGACCGCTATCCAGCATGCATCTAGTGTATTAAGTTCATGGGGGAATAGAGTAATGAAATAAGAATGATGACATGATGTAGACAAGATCTATCTATGTAGAGATAGACCCCATCGTTTTATCCTTAGTAGCAACGATACATATGTGTCGGATCCCCTTCTATCTCTGGGATCAAGCACCGTAAGATCGAACCCACTACAAAGCACCTCTTCCCAATGCAAGATAAATAAATAAAGTTGACCAAACAAAACCCAAATATAGGAGAAGAAATATGAGGCTATAAGCAATCATGCATATAAGAGATCAAGGAAGATTCAAATAACTTTCATGGATAAAAAGATAGATCTGATCATAAACTCAAAGTTCATCCGATCCCAACAAACACACCTCAAAAAGAGTTACATCATATGGATCTCCAAGAGACCAATGTATTGAGAATCGAACGAGAGAGAGGAAGCCATCTAGCTACTAACTATAGACCCGAAGGTCTACAAAGAACTACTCACACATCATCGGAGAGGCACCAATGGAAGTGGTGAACTCCTTTGTGATGGTGTCTAGATTGGATCTGGCGGTTCTGGACTCTGCGGCAGCTGGAATTGATTCTCGCCGACTCCCCTAGGGTTTCTGGAATATTGGGGTATTTATAGAGCAAAGAGATGGTCCGGGGGGCACCCGAGGTGAGCACAACCCACCAGGGCGCGCCTGGGCCTCCTAGCGTGCCCTGGTGGGTTGTGCTCCCCCCGGAGCACCCCCGAGGCGCTGCCTTGGCCCATTGGGTGTCTTCTGGTCCAAAAACAAATCTCCAAAAAGTTTCGTTGCATTTGTACTCCGTTTGGTATTGATTTCCTGTGGTGTAAAAAACATGCAAAAAACAACAACTGGCACTTGGCACTATGTCAATAGGTTAGTACCAAAAAATGATATAAAATGACTATAAAATGATTGTAAAACATCCAAGATTGATAATATGACAACATGGAACAATCAAAAATTATAGATACGTTTGAGACGTATCAATAATCACCCAGTTACGTTGTGACATTTGATAGCACACAAGGTATTCCTCCAGTATCCGGGAGTTGCAAAATCTCATAGTCGAAGGAATATGTATTTGACATGAAGAAAGCAATAGCAATAAAACTGAACGATCAATATGCTAAGCTAAAGGAATGGTCTTGTCCATCACATCATTCTCCTAATGATGCGATCTTGTTCATCAAATGATAATACATGTCTATGGTTAGGAATTTTAACCATCTTTGATTAATGAGTTAGTCTGGTAGAGGCTTACTAGGGACACGGTGTTTTGTCTATGCACACTACCGCAGGATGTTGCTAATGCGACACTACGATCAGAGACCCTTTGACGAAATCTTGTGCGATGCATTAATCACAAACGGGGATGTAAAAAACCCGTCAAAAAGGTGCAAAACGTTTGCAATGGTAGAGCCATAAAACACGATTCAGATTTTAGTTGCATGTGCGATTCAGAGCACACGGTTAACCCGTTTGAACTGTTTGCGATGAGGCAGAACAATAGAAATGGGCAGCCATATCAATGTGTGTGTGCGATATACGGCATACAGTTCGCTTCAATGAACTGTTTGCTAATAGGGAGTGCAACAGAAACAGTTAGCCAGATCAAGGTGTGTGTGATATAGGACATACGGTTCACTCGGACGAACTTTTTCGATTTGCGAACACAACAGAAACGTTCAACTTAACAAGATGTGTGTGATACGTGGCAAATAGCCGACTCGAATGAACTGTTTGTGATGAGAAATTACAACACACATGGTTAATACAGTTAGTTCGTGTGCGATTCTGTGTGTATAAAAAACTTTGAAAAATGCAAACTAGTTGCTTGCGGTGGCTAGGAGTATCGCACACGATGCGTCTGTGAGTACTCGTGTGCGATGATTAGTAAGTTGCACATTCGGCCGCAAGGGTGCTATGCTGATCATGGAGTCCGAGAAGACCATTGTCGGAAGGCCGCCAACTTAGCCTTTTAGCTTATATTTTATTACAATTGTATGCATATGTAGGCCGTGAGTGTTATGGGCCTTGCGGCATGTGGCATTTTAAATTATCCTGATTATGTAAGACAATTATTAGGAATTATTAACCGTTGCCATTGTAAATTTGCCTCAACGACGAGCAGAGCGCGCACAGGGATGCCAGAGCGGAGCGCACCGCGGGCGCCTCAATGGTGAGCAAAACGCGTGGACGGACGTGAGAATAGCGCACCGCGGCCGCCTCAACGGCGAGCAACCATGTGGTCAACCTTCTGCCATTAATAAATTTTGACCTTGTTTCTCGTCACATTGTAGATTACAACACAATAAGTAATTGCAAATCTGTTCACACCTATCAAACTAATATGTGTTCACACCTAGCACCGGGCTATAAAAATTACCCACTCGAAAATTAATTCACAGCTCCTCTCCTCATCACCCACAAAATTGGTCTATCTTGTCAAGTCGTTCCGCCATGATAGGTAGGAGGAGTTTAGGGTGGACATATAACCAGGCAGCAAAGACCAAGGTCGTGGAAGCACTAGAGAGGTCCCGCCGCAAAGCCGCAACCGCAGTAGAGATGTCCCTGCGCGCCGCGGAGCCCTCGAACGAGCTGTCACGGGCATGCGAGGGCTCTCACAAGCGCATTCGCAGCGTCAGCCATCGCGACGAGCCGACATTCCTGAAGTCCTTCACCGGCGACGACGGCATTCTCGCTGGCGTCACTACGCAGCAGGAGCTGGTCGACGACTTGATGAAGCTACTCAAGATCAGCGATGCCTCGATTGACAAGGCGACCGGCCTCATCGAGCAACTCATGGGTGACAATGCGAAGCTCCTCAAGGCGCTCGCCGAGAAGGAGGAGGAGGCAGCTGGCTGGAAGATGCTGCATGAGCATAGCAGTGCCTCAGGGATGACGCTGACATCGGTCATCGAGGAATTAATGGGTGACTTGAGGAAGCTTCGGATCGAGCACAAGCAGGAGGTGGAGGAATCCGTGGCTGCTTTCAAGCAAAGTCATGAGGAATTTAAGAAGGAGCTGGAGGATGTCGTCGCCCGACGATCCATCGATGAGTAGAGACAATAGTGACCCAGATCATTGTCTGCAATTTCCTTCTTCTCTTGCCCCCAAGTCTTCCGGGCTTTGCCGCATGTGGCATTTTAAATTATCCGGAATATGTAAGACAATTATTATCTGCGCCATTGTAAATTTGTCGTCGTATTATTCATTGCCATTTTATTTGTGGTCGTATTATTCGTTGCCCTATGTGGAAATTTAAATTAGGGCGGAATACGAGTTGAAAACACGAACAAAGCAAATGCTGCCATGGGATCACAAGCAAACACCCTCCGTGCATGTGCTTTAATTAACTCATTAATGGAGAAGTTGTGAGTGAGGCGGGCGACGACTGGTGCATGGAGGTCAAAGAGGTCGCTTCCCGGTGAGCATGGGCGGCCTTGCTGCTCACATGTGTCCCGTCGAGCCTGCGAGGTGGACAAGATGCACGTGTCCCGTCGAGCCTGCATGGCGGACTGCTCGCACGCGTCCCGTCGAGCCTGCACGGCGGACTTCTCGCGCTCGTCCCGTCTAATCAGACAGCTGCACGCATGCCACCAAGTATGGTTAAATTTCGAAATGGTTAATATAATTGTAGGATCGAAAGTATGTCTAGAGGGGGGTGATTAGACTACTTGGCCAAATAAAAACTTAACCTTTTCCCAATTTTAGTTCTTGGCAGATTTTACCTATCTTAGGGCAAGTCAAGCAATCATCACACAATTCAAGCAAGCATGCAAAGAGTATATTGGCAGCGGAAAGTAAAGCATGCAACTTGCAAGAATGTAAAGGGAAGGGTTTTGAGGATTCAAATGCAATTGGAGACGCGTTTTTCCCGTGGTTTGGATAGGTGGTGCTATCCTACATCCACGTTGATGGAGACTTCAACCCACGAAGGGTAACGGTTGCGCGAGTCCACAGAGGGCTCCACCCACGAAGGGTCCACGAAGAAGCAACCTTGTCTATCCCACCATGGCCATCGCCCACGAAGGACTTGCCTCACTAGCGGTAGATCTTCACAAAGTAGGCGATCTCCTTGCCCTTACAAACTCCTTGGTTCAACTCTACAATCTTGTCGGAGGCTCCCAAGTGACACCTAGCCAATCTAGGAGACACCACTCTCCAAGAAGTAACAAATGGTGTGTTGATGATGAACTCCTTGCTCTTGTGCTTCAAATGATAGTCTCCCCAACACTCAACTCTCTCTCATAGGATTTGGATCTGGTGGAAAGAAGATTTGAGTGGAAAGCAACTTGGGGAAGGCTAGAGATCAAGATTCATATGGTTGGAATGGAATATCTTGGTCTCAAGACATGAGTAGGTGGTTCTCTCTCAGAACATATGAGTTGGAATGGTGTGTGTGTTCTGATGGCTCTCTCCACGAGTGAAGAGGAGGTGGAGGGGTATTTATAGCCTCCACACAAAATCCAACCGTTACACACAATTTACCAATCTCGGTGGGACCGAATCAAAAAACTCGGTCGGACCGAAATAGTAAACCTAGTGACCGTTAGGAATTTCGGTGGGACTGACATGCAACTCGATAGGACCGATTCGGTTAGGGTTTGGGCATAACGTAATCTCGGTGAGACCGATTGCACAAACTCGGTGAGACCGAGTTTGGCAATAAGCTAACCAGAGAGTTGGTCAGGTAAACTCGGTGGGACCGACTCGCTCTTTCGGTGAGACCGAAAAGTTACAGGAAGGAAACATAGAGTTTACATTGCAATCTCGGTGGGACCGATTCGCTCTTTCGGTGAGACTGAAAAGTTACGAAAGGGAAACAGAGAGTTTGCAATCCCATCTCGGTGAGACCGAGATCCTTATCGGTAGGACCGAATTGCTAGGGTTTGGCAGTGGCAAATGACAAGTGAAACTCGGTGGCGCCGGATTGAAAGAATCGGTATGACCGAGTTTGGCTTAGGGTTTAGGTCATTTGTGGATATGGGAAAGTAGCTGAGGATTTTGGAGCATATCATTAAGCACATAAAGCAAGAGGCTCATTAAGCAACACCTCATCCCTCCTTGATAGTATTGGCTTTTCCTAAAGACTCAATGTGATCTTGGATCACTAAAATATAAAATGAAGAGTCTTGAACTTTTGAGCTTGAGCCAATTCTTTGTCCTTAGCATTTTGAGGGTTCCACTTTCACATCCATGCCATGCCAATCATTGAGCTTTCCTGAAATAATCATCTTGAAATAGCATTAGCTCAATGAGCTATATGTTGTTATGAATTACCAAAACCACCTAGGGATAGTTGCACTTTCAATCTCCCCCTTTTTGGTAATTGATGACAACATATAGATCAAAGCTTCGACAAATGATAATAAGCATGAAATATATCGTCGCTTTGAGAAGTATGTGACAAGTAAGAGCTCCCCCTAAATTTGTGCATATTTAGAATTTGCTTTGGACTGCAAATGCACAAGGAGTTAGAGTCATGGGTTACTCTTCCATGTCACATACATCTTGGTGGAGCACTAAAAAATGATAAGATTGAAATACATGCACTCATCACCAAGAATAGTGAGTGATCACATAAGATAGATAGAATAATAATAGCATTAAGCAAACATTAAGTGTAGCTTATGATCAAACACATGATCATCGATGTCTCACAGATAAGGACGTAGTATCTCACACACAAGCAAATAAAGTTCGAAAAACCACCAAATAAAACAAGAGAGAATCATAGCAACACTCTCTCTCGAAGCCTATGATCTATACATTTTCTCCCCCTTTGGCAACAAGTTACCAAAAAGTTCCTAGAAAATGCATAGTGCTAAGTCGATGCTCAGGCTTGATCTTCAGGTGGTGGTGGAGTCCGGAGCACTCCAAGGACGAAGCCTTCGGTAGACGTGGTCAGAGTTGAGGCTGAAGTGGATGCTGGAGCTGGTGGAACTGAGGCTGTGGCTGGTGCAGACGTTGTAGCTCTGGTGTCAGCAACTAGCAGTGCAGACGACCTCGAACCTCGTGGCACCCTGGCAAAAGCATCAGTCGTGGTCCTGCCTCTCCTCTCATTCATGTCATCCTGGAGCTGCTCCACGGCAGTCTGTATCTCTGTCACCTTGATGTCCAAATCATAGAAGCTATGTTCCATGATCCTCTCTAAGCTTGCCTGGTTCTGAGTCAGGGTGGCAAGCCCTTGCTCAATCCGCAGGGTGGACGCAATCAGGTAACCAAGCTGCTCTTGTTTGGTTTTCAGGAAGTAATCAGATGCCTCCTCTTGAGTAGGCATCCTGGCAGCTTTCTCCTTCTTCGCCTTCTCCTTCTTAGCTTGTGCATGGGCAGATGATGGCTCATTCTCAGTCATGATCACTTGATTATCTTCGAATTCTGGACGGATGGGCAGGTGTTCCTTATCCAACAGGTATGTGCCCGTGCCCATCTTTGAGTTGATGAGCTCCTGAATCTGTGGGGCATACCCACAACTCCTCTTCGGATCGGCAGCTGTCCTCTTGACTGTTTCCACTATGAGGCTCATGACTTTGAATTTCTGAGGTACATCAAAGATGTGTAGCAGGTTAATGGCATGACCTCTGATCATCCGGTGATCTCCAGACTTGGGCAGAAGAGTGTGCCTAAGGATCCAGTTGATCGTAGGCAATCCTGATAGCAAGTGCTTCACAGACCCAAACTGGTGAGTGTCAAGATCATCTGTGGGAATCTCCTTGTACATATTTGCCATGGAGTTGTGATCCATTTTCTTCTTGGCATAAATGTCCAAGTCATCTGCTTGCTCCTCTGGGGCATTGATCAACTTCGCCCATTCCTCAACAGTTGATTGGTACCTTGTACCCTCTGACATCCAAGTGATCCTGCCATCCGGGTAGAAGTGTGCTGTGGAGTAGAATTGCATGATTAGCTCCTCGTTCCACTTTGTGAGCTTCTGCCCAACAAAGTCTGCAACTCCACATGCACTAAAGCTGTCATACACTCCAGGATAGTGTTCCTCATTTCCCTTCATGTAGGTCCAGTCGACCCATCTCATGTCACATACTATTGGCTTCTTGTCAAGCAAAACTGTCTCATAGAAATCCTGCTGCTCCTTGATGTGAAATCTGTAGTCCACTGCAGTCTTTCTCCTAGAAGCATATGGATCTACTTTTCTCCACTTCCTCAGCCCTGAATCTCTCCTGAGCTTCATATCCTCAGTCACAGGATGAGCATCGTTGTGGTCTGGGATCTTGGGCTTGAGCTTTCTAAGGACATTCTCTTCCTCTTCCTCTGCAGCTTCAGGCACTGGGGCCTTGTTCTTTTCAGTGGCTGGGATGCTTCTTGTGTTTCTCTTTGGCTTTGGCTTTGGAGCTGACTTGGCCTTGGAAGCAGCTCCCCCTGATTTTATGGCATCACCCATTAGCTTGGGTGCCTTGGGTGCTGGTGCAACAACCTCTTCTTCTTCCTCCTCATCTACCATGATGGAGGCCTTGCCAAGCACTCTGGCTATAGTGTTCTTGACCCTTTCCTTCCTCTTTTTGCCTTCAGCAGCAACTGGCTCTGTGGGTGCAGGCTTCACAGTTGAAGCTCTAACCTTAGACATGGGCTGCCTGCCAGCTGGCCTTTTGAACTTCAACCCTGGCTTTGTAACTGCTGCTGGCTCAGCTCTCTTGGAGGTGGCTTCCTCCTCTGCCACATAATCCTCATCTTCAGAATCTGAGGTTCTCTTCTTTCTCTGACGTGTGGCAGCTTTAGGCAGATTACTGGGAGTGCTCCTGCTGCCGTCATCTGAGGAACTTGAGGGGCTAGTGCCCTCACTCAACTGCACTTGCTGCTCTGACAAGTTCTGGCTGTCACTCTGGTCTGACATGATGCAAACTCTGACTGCTGACCCTGTGAATAGATTATAGATGAGATAGAGTGGATGAGCATCACAAAATGCAGAGATTTTTGCAAAAGAATAATTCAAAAACTTAGTTTTAGTTTCCCACTGAAATCATCTCGAATCTACTTATTTTCAAACTCGGTGACACCGAAGCAGTTTTGGCACCAGAACTAGTGAACTCGGTCAGACCGAGTCACAGTTCGGTGGCATCGGGACTGCTAGGGTTTCACAGAGTTCCAAAATCGGTCACACCGATAAGTAATTCTCGGTCAGACCAAGTTTTACTTGTGCAATGGCATAAGCCAAATCGGTGGGACCGAGTTTTTCAACTCGGTGGGTCCGAGATGGTTTCGGCGGAAACCTAACCCTAAAATTTTTGAATTAAACCTAATCTACGAGTTCATTGACTGGATAGGAGTTTATCAAACGTGGCAAGAATCATGATGATCACAATGTGCTAGGAATCGGATTGGAGAATAGCACAAAGATCGAGTCCATACCCTAGTTCGGCGGAGACTCGCTAGGGCAGTAACGGCGGGGCAGAATTCCGTTGACGGCGACGGAGACCAGCGACTGGAGGCTGCTGGCGGCGAGGAGGACGATCCGGAGACCCAGGAGGCAGAGCGAGCTATGCGCGGGCGAAGAGGTTTCGGAGAAATTTCCAAAATTCTGCCCGTCACTATATATAGCCCGACTCTGTCGGTGTGACCGAGTGGAACAACTCGGTGGCACCGAGATGCAAAACTGTATACAGTTATTGCAACTCTGTGTGATCGAGTGGTTCAAATCGGTTGCACCGAGATCGAAAACCTAGATCAACTTAATGATCTCGGTTGGACTGAAAGTATGGTATCGGTCAGACCGAGAATCACAAAGAGGTTTTGGAAGTTTAAGTCTATGACGAATCGGGGACTCTGAGCGCTCCTCACACAGAGTGGTTCGAATATGACTTGATCAAGTTTTGTGATGCAGCATGAATAGAGTTTGAGACGAGAAAAGCATAGATAGCTAGAGGAGGTTCTTAGGCATTCTTGTCCATCCACTTGGCAAAAGAAGATAAAGCCAAACAATCAAAACAACAAGTGGATGTCCTCGAATGAGTAAAATATGCAACCAACATGCTCACACAATAAGATGGCAAATGAAATATGTGGCAAAGCATGCACAATCAATTCTAGCATCTATCAAGCAATTTGCGATGACTAGGTCATCTATATATGAGTATATTGACTTAGGAGTCAAGTGAGAACACTTGATCATAGGTCATACTCATCGTTTAAGCTCAAGTGGGGTTACCACTTTTACATAAAGCATTGTTGTATTCACATCTTTAGAGTTGCTTTAGCTCAAGTCTTAGAGTAAAGCTCCCCCTAGATGTGATATCCCCCCTAAGAGGGATGAACTAACCTTGGGTTTTGTCGATGATGACTTCATGTAGATGTTGAAGATGTGGATGCTCAATGTTGATGTAGAGCACTTGGAGCTATCCATTTGAGTGAATTGCACTTTCAATTCCTACATGGGTTAGTCCCACAAGGAACAAACAAGGATATCCATAGACATAAAGTGATGCATACACAAGATGATGTCCATGAAAACTTTAGGTTACCTTGTCCCTTGTCTTACCAACAAGAGGGTTTGTGACTCCTTGAACTAGTGCATGATGTGGAAGTTGATTGCACTTGTTCTTGCCAAAATGATGAGAGTGAAATATGTTGGCGGAGTCACCCTCAAGAACTCTCTAGTTCTTTTTCTTTTGGATCCACACCATCTTGATGGGAATCCTTGGAGTTGTAGTCGTACTTGATTAAGTGGAACTTGACGTGGTCTTGGGAATCCACTTGACTAAGGTCTTAGGAGCTTCTTCAAATGCATCAATCTCCTCTTGAAGCTTGTCCTTGCCTTTTTGCTTGTAGTCTTGTGGTGGAAGATCATCTTGAGCTTGTATCCCCTTGAAAGAGGTGTCATACTTCTCTTGTTGAGGAACAAACTTTGTCTTGGAGTATTGATCTTCTTCCCATTCAACTCCATTGGCATTGAACTTTCGTTCAAAACCAACAACTTGATTCTTCCGGTGCATTCCTTGCTTGCGCACAATTTCCTCGAATTGCTTACTCCCGGCAAGGCTTTTGTACACTCCTTTCTTTATAATCCCCTTCAATAAGCTATTTTCTTGCTCAAGTGTAACTTGGCTAAGAGAATCATTAGTGGAATCAAGAGAACTACTAGAAGCAACAATATTGGATTTAGCATGATCATTGTTACTACTAGAGGAATAATCTTTCTTGTTCTTGTTACTAGACTTGACTTGAGGCATGTAAGTGGATAATAGTAAACGCTTGGCAATGTAAGAAGAACTTTTCTTGCGGAGATCATCATTGATTGCTTTTAAGAACTCATGCTCTTGCTCAAGATTGAGCTTTTCAAAGAGTAATTTCTCATGAGCTCTTAAAAGTTCTCGATGATCTTCGAAGATAGTTTCATGAGCTAACTTAAGAGTGTTTAGTTCTTTAGTTAGAGCCTCAATCTTCTCCTTATCATTGTCATTCGTTTTATTTTGATTAGCGTGATTAATTGATGTTTCATCATAGTACTCATCACTAGAGTTGTCAACAAGCAAGTCATCATCACCTAACAAGTCATCTTCATCACTATTAAAATCGACATACTCGGGGTGTGTTACCTTAGGACCTTTGGCCATGAAGCATCCTCCAATTCCTTCATTTGGTGAGTCAAATATGTCGTAGGAGTTGGTTGACACAAGTGCTAGACCGGCAACACCTTCATCTTGAGTATCTTCGGAGTCGGAGTGATAACTTCTCTCGGAGTGGCTGTCGGAGTCGGAGCCGGATACCCATTCACCAACATGAGCTTGATGTCTTCGTTTTGTGTAGCTCCTTGATGATTTTTCCTTCCTTTCCGAATCCTTGCTTCTCCATGAGTATCTCCGTTCATAACGATCATCTCTACTCCTTCTCTCTCTTGGTGGTGATTCTTTGCTTCTTCTTTTTGGAGAATCTTCTCTTCTCTTGTAGGGAGCCATACACTCATTGGAATAGTGTCCAGGTCTTCCACAATTATAGCAGTTTCGCTCTCGACTAGAAGATCTTTTGTCATTGTAGGACCTTGACTTGAAGCTTCTATCTTTGCTTCTACTCTTGTAGAACTTGTTGAAGTTCTTCACCATTAAGCTCAATTCTTCATTGAAGTTTTGTTTCTCACTTGATGATGTGGGGACTTCACATGAGGCTTTGTAGGCACCACTTGATTTGTTGTGAAGTTCCTCTTTATCCTTGAGTGACATCTCATGAGCAACAATCCTTCCAATCACTTCTGTTGGTTTGAGATCTTTGTAATTGGGCATCATTTGAATCAATGTGCACACGGTATCATATTTCCCATCCAAGGCTCTTAGGATCTTCTTGATGATGAATCTATGGGTGATCTCTTCACTTCCTAAGCCGGCAATCTCATTTGTGATGAGAGCAAGCCTAGAGTACATTTCGGCGACACCTTCACCATCCTTCATCTTGAACTTGTCAAGTTGAATTTGGAGCACATCAAACTTGGATTCCTTGACGGAGTCGGTACCTTCGTGCATATCAATCAAAGTGTCCCAAATTTCTTTTGCATTCTCAAGACGGCTGATTTTGTTGAATTCTTCGGGGCACAATCCGTTGAAGAGAATATCACAAGCTTGAGCATTGTATTGCAACATCTTCAACTCATCCGCGGTAGCTTCACGGTTTGGTTCCCTCCCTTCAAAGAACTCGCCTTGCAAACCAACACAAACAATAGCCCATATGGCGGGGTTATGTCCAAGAATATGCATTTTCATTTTATGCTTCCAACTAGCAAAATTAGTACCATCAAAGTAAGGACCTCTACGGTGATAATTTCCCTCGCTAGACGCCATACTCTCCTAGGTTGTGAAACCAAGGCTATGACCACCAAAAGCTATGGAGATCAAAGCAAACGGAGACCAAAGCTCTGATACCACTTGTAGGATCGAAAGTATGTCTAGAGGGGGGGGGGGTGATTAGACTACTTGACCAAATAAAAACTTAACCTTTTCCCAATTTTAGTTCTTGGCAGATTTTACCTATCTTAGGGCAAGTCAAGCAATCATCACACAATTCAAGCAAGCATGCAAAGAGTATATTGGCAGCGGAAAGTAAAGCATGCAACTTGCAAGAATGTAAAGGGAAGGGTTTTGAGGATTCAAACGCAATTGGAGACGCGGATGTTTTTCCCGTGGTTCGGATAGGTGGTGCTATCCTACATCCATGTTGATGGAGACTTCAACCCACGAAGGGTAACGGTTGCGCGAGTCCACGGAGGGCTCCACCCATGAAGGGTCCACGAAGAAGCAACCTTGTCTATCCCACCATGGCCATCGCCCACGAAGGACTTGCCTCACCAGCGGTAGATCTTCACGAAGTAGGCGATTTCCTTGCCCTTACAAACTCCTTGGTTCAACTCCACAATCTTGTCGGAGGCTCCCAAGTGACACCTAGCCAATCTAGGAGACACCACTCTCCAAGAAGTAACAAATGGTGTGTTGATGATGAACTCCTTGCTCTTGTGCTTCAAATGATAGTCTCCCCAACACTGAACTCTCTCTCATAGGATTTGGATCTGGTGGAAAGAATATTTGAGTGGAAAGTAACTTGGGGAAGGCTAGAGATCAAGATTCATATGGTTGGAATGGAATATCTTGGTCTCAAGACATGAGTAGGTGGTTCTCTCTCAGAACATATGAGTTGGAATGGTGTGTGTGTTCTGATGGCTCTCTCCACGAGTAAAGAGGAGGTGGAGGGGTATTTATAGCCTCCACACAAAATCCAACCGTTACACACAATTTACCAATCTCGGTGGGACCGAATCAGAAAACTCGGTCAGACCGAAATAGTAAACCTAGTGACCGTTAGGAATTTCAGTGGGACTGACATGCAACTCGGTTGGACTGATTCGGTTAGGGTTTGGGCATAACGTAATCTCGGTGAGACCGATTGCACAAACTCGGTGAGACCGAGTTTGGCAATAAGCTAACCAGAGAGTTGGCCAGGCAAACTCGGTGGGACCGACTCGCTCTTTCGGTGAGACCGAAAAGTTACAAGAAGGAAACATAGAGTTTACATTGCAATCTCGGTGGGACCGATTCGCTCTTTCGGTGAGACGAAAAGTTACGAAAGGGAAACAGAGAGTTTGCAATCCCATCTCGGTGAGACCGAGATCCTTATCGGTAGGACCGAATTGCTAGGGTTTGGCAGTGGCAAATGACAAGTGAAACTCGGTGGCGCCGGATTGAAAGAATCGGTATGACCGAGTTTGGCTTAGGGTTTAGGTCATTTGTGGATATGGGAAAGTAGCTGAGGATTTTGGAGCATATCATTAAGCACATAAAGCAAGAGGCTCATTAAGCAACACCTCATCCCTCCTTGATAGTATTGGCTTTTCCTAAAGACTCAATGTGATCTTGGATCACTAAAATATAAAATGAAGAGTCTTGAACTTTTGAGCTTGAGCCAATTCTTTGTCCTTAGCATTTTGAGGGTTCCACTTTCACATCCATGCCATGCCAATCATTGAGCTTTCCTGAAATAATCATCTTGAAATAGCATTAGCTCAATGAGCTATATGTTGTTATGAATTACCAAAACCACCTAGGGATAGTTGCACTTTCAATAATACAGCCGTTTGCGATATTAATGTGTCAGCTTTTTGTTTCAAAAAGGACTTCGTTCGCTACTAATGTGTGTGCCTCTTCTCAAACTGGACGATTTTTTTACCACGACATATATGTGCCATGTCATGAAACCATACCAAGCTTCATGTTTTTTGGGTGAGTTTTTGATTTACTGGGATTTAAAAACCGAGATTCTCAATTTTCAGGACGACAACAAGTTTGTAATTCATTCACATTCCTTAAATGAGACCTAAACATGCACCCAATGACACATGTACGATTTCCCACCCAATTTGCTTCACTGGAGCATGTGTTTGTAGTTCAAATTTGAATTATGGACTACATTAAATGCGTAGAAAACTTAGTAATTAGTAATATACAATGGCTAAACAAACCCTGAACAGTTTCAAATTTCAACCTGACACTCTTGTTATTCTATGTTGCCTGTAGAAAACAAAGTTCAAGGCGAGAAGAGGCAGCGATTATCGTTTCGCCCACAAGAGGGGCATGTTTTGTAACACCCCGGATATAACTTTCCCAATTTGTACTCCAACTCTTGCCGTTTCCGGCGTTAAGTTATATTTATTTCTCGGGTTCGGGTCTTTGTCTTCGTGTGTTGTTATCGTTGTCATGCATCTCATATCATGTCATCATGTGCATTGCATTTGCATACGTGTTCATCTCATGCATTCGAGCTTTTTCCCCGTTGTCTGTTTTGCATTCCAGCGCTTCGTTCTCCTCTGGTGGTAATTTCTAGCTTTCTTCCGTGTGTGGGGATTAAACATTTCCGGATTGGACCGAGACTTGCCAAGCGGCCTTGGTTTACTACCGGTAGACCGCTTGTCAAGTTTCGTACCATTTGGACTTCGTTTGATACTCCAACGGTTAACCGCGGGACCGAAAAGGCCTCATGTGTGTTGCAGCCCAACACCCCTCCAATTTGGCCCAAAACCCACCAAACTCTGCTCCATCATCTAGAGCGTTCGATCACGATCGCGTGGCCGAAAACCGCACCTCATTTGGACTCTCCTAGCTCCACTTATGCCTATAAATAGCCCCCCCCGTTTTCGGATCATCTCCTCCCATGAAACCCTAGCTAAAAAAAGGATCTCCGCGCTGTGCCGGACATGTTCAACCCCGCCGGACGCGTCCGCCGCCGCCGCCCGCAGCCACACGCGCGCCGCCACGTGGCGAGTCGCCACCTCCGCCGCCGCGAGCCCGCCAGGCCCGGGGACGGCCCCCGCAGCCCATCCGCCGAGCGCCGCCAGGTCGCCTCGTCCCCGCTGCCTCTTCCCACTCCGGTGGCCGGAGCCGCCACCGCCGCCATCGCCGCCGCGCCTCCTCCCAGCCCCGAGCGCTACGCCGCCCCACGCCATCGCCGCCATCGCCGCCGCGCCTCCTCCCGGCCCCGAGCGCCGCGCTGCCCCACGCCATCGCCGGCCGGCGCCGCCGCCCCCGTCCTCCGGCCTCCCTCGCACTCCAGCAAGCCGCCGCCTCTTCCCCCGTCATTGCCGGTGAACAGGAGCAAGATTCTGACGAACCTCGTTCCGCGTGCATCTCAGATCTGAGATCTGGAAAACCCTAACGGTTGACTTTTTCCCCTCTCCCACCATTTTTTGTGCATACTTTGACCGGCCATATCTCCGCATCCGTAGCTCCGATTTGGACATATAGTATATCAAAATGTTCGTCTCGACGAGTACATCATTTCATTCCATTGCATCATTTTCATTTGAGTTCATCTTGATGCCCGAAATGCTGCTAGAAGGAGGCTTCGTGAGTTAATTGTCAGATCTGTTAGTTCATCTTAGACTTTTGTCATTTTTGCCATGATTGTTGTGTGCATGATATGCCTGTGAGTCCTTCATATGTTTTGTTAAGCATCTTGTTATCTTTCCAGAGGTGCAACCCATGCATTTTTAGGATGTGTGTGGTGACTTGTGCAAGCTTGCAAAGTGAGGCACCCGGTAAATCTGTTTTCAGGGACTTAGTGGATTTCACTAAGTCTGGGATTGTTTAGTTCACGATGCCATATGTTCATGCTGTTTCCTAGTGATCCGTGCCTCTTTTGAGGATGATCAGTAAAGGAGTTTTGTTAATCTTGTTATGCTCTATCCATCCATGTCTTTGTTTGCACATGTGGAGTACCCTAGCTTGAGTCAATCGAGCTCTACTTTTGCTTCGTG
The DNA here is from genome assembly GCA_034509565.1 of Triticum monococcum. NCBI lineage: Eukaryota > Viridiplantae > Streptophyta > Magnoliopsida > Poales > Poaceae > Triticum > Triticum monococcum. The sequence continues at coordinate 176,499,211 of CM067846.1, read as the reverse complement.
GTAAATCTGGGCAGATTGTCAACTTGTTTGCGATTTTGCCGATGTTATTGTAGTTGATCCGTGCATGCTATGCCATTGTTCTTGCCATGTCTAGCTAGCATTGTGTGCCTTCTTAATGGATATATGCTTGCCTTGCCATGACTTGCACCGTAGTGAGTGCATCGAGCTCGTTTACATGCCTTCGTGAGTTATATTTCAGCATGTCTTAGTTTTCACTAAGTCTGAAAACTGATTGTGTTTTAGCTATGTTCGTGTGCTTGTTAGTATATTTTGTGATCCCTTTTGGCCCCAGGTCACTTAGGGACTTTTGTTAATCTTGTTGAGTAGCTCCATGCCATGTCTTTATTTGTCATGTTCAGGTCCTGTAGCATGTTGTTTTGCTGCTCCGAAGAGAGCTTCATGATCTGAAATTTTAGACAAGTGTTAATTTCACTAAGTCTGAAATCTCTTTTGCATTTGCGTTTTTGCCATGCTTGTTTGAACCTCATAATGGATGAATTGGCCATGGCTCAGTGCTAGTGTTTTGTTAAGCATCTTGAATGCTTCCCTGCCATGTATTTTGATGCCATGTTTGAGTTCTGTAGTATGTTCATCTCATTGCATTTCGATGACTACTTGCTGTAAATCGCAGACCGGTGTCATATTTGAATCGCTTGCCATTTCCAAACCGTAACTCCGATTCCGGCGTTCTTTATATCGTTTTCAAGTGATTTCAACCCCTCTTTCCAGTGGCACACTTCGTTTTCCAAGTTGAGGCCAGGTTCATGCATTTCCTATCATATCTTGCATATGCATCCCGCATTGCATCCCGCATAGCATACCATCATTGCATCTTATTGTTTGAGCTTGCACGTGGTTGATTGTATCCTTGTTGCTTGTTTGTCTTGTTTGGGTAGAGCCGGGAGACGAGTTCGCTAACAAGGAGCCCGTTGAGTTTGCTTTCGAGGATCCAGTCAACTTTGATAACTTTGCAGGCAAGATGATCATACCCTCGAAATCACTACTATCTTTGCTATGCTAGTTTGCTCGCTCTTTTGCTATGCCAATGCTATGATGCCTACCATTTGCTTGTCAGCCACCCAAATTGCCATGTTCAGCCTCTAACCCACCATTGTCCTAGCAAACCGTTGATTGGCTATGTTACCGCTTTGCTCAGCCCTTCTTATAGCGTTGTTAGTTGCAGGTGAAGATTGGAGTCGTTCCTTGTTGGGGCTTTTATTTACTTGTTGGGATATCATTATATTGCTATGTTATCTTAAATGCATCTATTTACTTGTTAAAGGGTGGAAGGCTCAGCCTCTCGCCTAGTGATTTGTTCCACTCTTGCCACCCTAGTTTCCGTCATATCGGTGTTATGTTCCCGGATTTTGCGTTCCTTACGCGGTTGGGTGATAATGGGGAACCCCTTGATAGTTCGACTTGATTAAAGCTTTTCCAGCAATGCCCAACATTGGTTTTACCATTTGCCACCTAGCCTCTTTTTCCCTTGGGTTTCTGGAGCCCGAGGGTCATCTTTATTTTAGCCCCCCACGGGCCAGTGCTCCTCTGAGTGTTGGTCCGAACTAGAGTCCTGTGCAGCGCCCCCTCGGGGAAACTCGAGGTTTGGTTTTAGTTGTATGGAGCGCTCATCTGAGTGTGCCCTGAGAAAGAGATATGTGCAGCTCCTATCGGGATTTGTCGGCACATTCGGGCAGTGTTGCTGGTCTTGTTTTAACCTGTCGAAATGTCTTGTTGTACCGGGATACCGAGTTTGATCGGAATGTCTCGGGTGGAGGTCTATTCCTTCGTTGACCGTGAGAGCTTGTCATGGGCTAAGTTGGGACCCCCCTCCAGGGATTGAACTTTCGAAAGCCGTGCCCGCGGTTATGGGCAGATGGGAATTTGTTAATGTCCGGTCGTAGATAACTTGAACCTTAATTTAATTAAAATGAATCAACAGAGTGTGTTACCGTGATGGCCTCTTCTCGGCGGAGTCCGGGAAGTGGACACGGTGTTGGAGTTATGTTTGCGCAGGTTGCTCTCTAGTTTCTCGTTCGCGCTTTTCTCTCTCTTCTCGCTCTCTTTTGCGAATAAGTTAGCCACCATATATGCTAGTCGCTTGCTGCAGCTCCACATATATTTACCCCATCCCACCTATTAAGCTTAAATAGTCTTGATCGCGAGGGTGCGAGATTGCTGAGTCCCTGTGGCTCATAGATTACTATTACACCAGATGCAGGGACAGATGATACAGCTCCAGATGGCGCGTTTGAGCTCAAGTGAGAGTATGACGAGGATTCTCAGCGTTACTATGTGTCTTTTCCTGATGATCAGTAGTGGTGCCCAGTTGGGGTGATCGGGACCATGTCGCTTGTTGGGTTGTCTTTTATTTTGGCGCCGTAGTCGGGCCATGAGTGTTTGGATGATGTATGTTATTTATGTACTTTGATGTGACATGGCGAGTGTAAGCCAACTATGTATCTCCCCTTTTATTCTATATATTACATGGGATGTTGTGATGATTGCCTAACTTGCGACATTGCTTTCAATGCGGTTATGTCTCTAAGTCGTGCCTCGACACGTGGGGGCTATAGCCGCATCGAGGGCGTTACATGTTTCCCTACCAGAACCACGAGGGTTGTGACAAACTCCGGTTTGTAAGAGGCTTGTAATATAGCTTCGCCCAAATTGGACAATTATATGTACCATGTAGTGACACCATGCCAATTTTCATGATTTCCTGGTGAGTTTTGGATTTATAGAGATTTAAAAACCGAGATTCGTAATGTTTGTGGCCAAGCCAGGACGGCGATACGATTGAATTCATTCCCATTCGTTCCATGGGACCTAAACATGCACCCCAAGGAAACACGTACGTTTGTTCTAGCCATTTTGGTGCACTGGAACATGTATTTGTATTTCGGATTTGAATTATGGACATTAAATGCCTAGAAAACTCAATTAATGAATAAAAAAGGTCAAACGAACCCTGGATAATTTCAAAGTTTAGCGTGAATCTCCCGTTGTTCCGTGTCACATGTAGAAGAAAGTACTACAAGGCTAGAAGAGGGAGCGATTATCGTTTTGCCCACAAGGGGACATGTTTCCCTATCGAAACCACGAGGGTTCTTGCGATATGCTCTGGTTTGTAAGAGGTTTGTAATAAAGCTTGGCCCAAATTGGCAATGTTTTTACCACGACATATATGTGCCATGACGTGACACCATGCCACATTTGATGAATTTCTAGTGAGTTTTGGATTTATGGGGATTTAAAAACTGAGATTCAAAATGTTTGAGGACGAGCTAGGACACCGATATGGTTGTACTTCGTTCCCATTCCTGGCGTGGGACCTAAACATGCTCCCAAGGACACATGTATAATTTTTCTAGCCATTTTGGTGAACTGGAGCATGTATTTCAAGTTCATATTTGAATTATGGACATTAAATGCCTAGGAAACTCAATGACTGTATAAAAAGGCCAAACAAACCATGAATAAGTTTAAATTTCAACATGGATATCATGTCATTCCATGTTGCCCGTGGAACAAAATAGAATGCGAAAAGAAGAAGTGATTACGCCTCGCCCACAAGGGGAACACGTTTCCCTATCGGAACCACGAGGATTCTTTGAGAGAAGCTCTGGTTTGTAAGAGGTTTGTAATAAAGCTTGGCCCAAATTGGAAAATGTTTTTACCATGACATATATGTGGCATGACGTGACATCATGCCACCTTTGATGACTTTCTGGTGAGTTTAGGATTTACGGGGATTTAAAAACCGAGATTCCAAATGTTTGAGGATGATCCAGGACGCGGGTACGGTTGTAATTCATTCCCATTCCTTGCATGGGACCTAAATATGCACCCAAGGACACATGTATAAATTTTCTAGCCATTTTGGTGAACTTGAGCATGTATTTGAAGTTTAGATTTGAATTATCGACATTAAATGCCTAGGAAACTCAATTAGTGTATAAAAAGGCCAAACGAATCCTGGATAAGTTTAAATTTCAGCACGGATATCATGTCGTTCCATGTTGCCCGTAGAAGAAAATACAAGGCGAAAAGAGGCAGTGATTACGTTTCGCCCACAAGGGGGACACATTTCCCTATCGGAATCATGAGGCTTCTTTGAGAGAAGCTTCGGTTTGTAAGAGGCTTGTAATAAAACTTGCACCAAAATGGACGAAAAAATTCCTCGACATATATGTGCCATGTCATGACACCATGCCAGGTTTCACGATTTTTTGGTTAGTTTTGGATTTACGGGGATTTAAAAACCGAGATTCTTCTCATGAAATGTTTTCAAAAATCACACGGTTCACTCACGAAAGTCGTGTGCCTACCAAACCGTGGCCGATGCCCCTCCCCTGGCCCCCTGCTGCACGCGCAATCTGAGTCGTGCATTCTGATTGGCCAGAACCCAAACCCCACGGATCGTACGTGTGCACCGTTGGATGCTCCCAGATCAAATGACAACCCTGAGCCCTTTCGACAGCACATGTAGTACATGGGTAAGCACTGTGCGCATGCATTGTGCTAGCTCACGCTTCCTTCTCTACTAGGGTTTCTAAACAGGCTACCGTTTCTTGCCACTCCTCTCCTCGGTTTCCTGCCTCTTCTCCCATCGTTTTCCCTCTACCAGCGTCGGTGCTCATTGAAGGCTAGCGGCGACACACCGGCCATGTAAATATCCCACACAGTTTCTAAAAGCACAAATGTGTGTGATAGGAGGGAGTAGGTCCCATAGGGTGACCAACGTGAAACCCTTAATGGCAATGAGTCAATTCTTATCAGCAAGGGCCGGCTTCCCATCCGCTAGCCTAGTCGAATAGAACGCAGAAGTTAAGCATGCTCGGGCTGGAGTTGTCCAAGGATGGGTGACCCGGTGGGAAGTTGCATATCTCAAGCTTCATGTAAATGCTATGACATGGTCATTATAGAGATATATCATATCTCTATAGTGACCTATCATGCCATTTATACAAACCTTGGGATCCTTGTTTTGCTAATTTGTAGACTATATTTTATGGGTTATTTTTTGCTCTAAAAAATTAAAGAATGATTGACTTGACTTGTCATGGAAATTATATAAACCTACTATGTTTTTATGGGTTATTTTTCCTCTAAAAAATTAAAGAATGATTGACTTGACCTGTCATGAAGATTATATAAACCTTTTTCAGGTTGCATGCAGGGTATAGGGGGCATGGTGTTCTTCTCGAGCATGTCTCGCTTGTGCGGCTTATAGACACGGCACATATCTATGGGCTCCCCGAGGTATATATACTATCCTTTACTGACAATTAGGGGGGCCCACACAATCTATCCCTTTGACGCAACAACGAGAAGGGTTTGACCATGATGGTTTCCTATTGATACTAGTAAGGTACATGTGCATTGCACACATGAGATTTGGTAACGAAATTATGAATAAATACCACACTATAGCATGCAAGCTTTGAGTCATATATGCATGATATAGATGTTCGTTTAGTTCTTATAGTCCATCTCATCCAAAATCAATTAGTTTTATAAAAAATCTATTTTAAGATTCATGGAATTGTGCATTGTAAAGCATAAAGTAAATACAAAAGTGACAATTCATTTAAAAAAGTTTGGGCAATTAAGTTATGGAATATTCTAGAGAACAAAGGAGAAGTGCTTGTGTTTTGAGGTTTGTGCATTATGCTTAAGTTCAACCATGGAGTCTTCTAGATTGTACATGTGGCATAATCTGGTGGAATGTAGATGATATCCAACGGCCAGTAGTGCTTGGATTTGCATCTCTGTACCATCGGATTGGCTTCATCCAACAACCAACTTTCAAAGTTATTCGCACACTATATAGGGGTATAGATATAGATGTGTCCCATTCTAGACCAAATAAAGTTTGAGCGCATGTGTGGGATGACACCCCCCACCTCGAAGTTGGGAAACTGACATCATATGTATTGAATCAGGCTCGGAGTCGGGTACGGTGTTTGGTTTGTAATGTAGTTGGTAGCCCATCGAAGTTCTGCATTTGGGATTTAAACACATCACACACCACCATACCATACACATTTTCGGGCCGCATGCAGTGTATACGGGGTCTTCTGATCGACCATGTCTCCCTTGTGCGGTTTTTTTGTGACGACATGCATATCTGTGGGCTCCCTGAGTGTATATATATCATCCCTTTGATTGATAATGAGGGGTATGTGTTGGCCATGAATGTATTCCTCCTAGTTCGTGTTAGGGTTGGTCTCCGTCACATGTCGCTCAACCAAAGCTCGAGCTCATGCATTGTCAGGATTCCCTCCCACATGCTCGGATTGCTGGGTTTGACCTACATCATACCCTGCGTATCTCATCCTTAACTACCTTGCCTTCATTGTTGTTTTCTGTATCGAGAGGTAGGCACCACATCTAAATTGTACATTATTCTATATTGAAAACACACATCACCCCTTCCCAACATACATCATTTTGGGCCACATGCAAGAGGTGCTGGTTTTGTGGTCCCTCTCGTGTGATTTTTTATGATGGTTCAATCTATTGGCCTAAGCGGTTTATCAACAACAGCAGTTGTCGTTTGACCAAACGATAGATTCATTGGTCCGTCTTATGGTAGGTCATGGCGACATGCATGTATGACCAAAGTATCGATCATTATGTGCATCCGCCCCACTGACACGAAGTGGGAGGTGGTGGGCCAAGCATCCTAGCTAGGTATGACATTATGTAATCGACATATATATCCAAGGGTGCTTTCAGGTTTGCGAGGCACGTGGCACCAAAGTTATGCATTGTGTATTTAAAGTTTTAAACATCCCCAATATTCCTACATATATTTGGCCACTTCCAGGTGGTTCTTGACTTCTGGCCCCTCTCATCGATCTTCGACGACGCGCCCAACCCTGGGCCCGCATGGTCAAAGTTGTGCATTGGAATTTTGAACATCACAAACCACCCTTTAAACTCATATATATTTGGGCCACATGCCGGTGTGGCTGTCTTCTGACCCTCTCTAATGTTATTTTTTGCTGCAAAGATTCTGATGACGCTCAACGGACACAGGTATAATATCTTAACCGTGTGCGATACAAGTGCGCTGTGAATCACCACGCCTGCACAAGCGTGAGCAAAGGTGGAGGTACCGGCTCAACCATGTGCGATGCAAGTGTGCTGTAAAATCACCACGACCGCGCAAGAGCGAGCAAAGGGTGGAGGTACTGGCTTAACCGTGTGCGATGCAAGTGCGCTGTAAAACCACCACTTGTGCAAGCTAAAGGCGGGTACATTTATTTGGAAATTAGGACGAACCGTGCGCAATATACGAGCTAGCTAGAAATATAAAAACAAACAACCCGGCTTTAGCGTTGCAAAAATCGGCGGTTCCGCGCCACTTTTCCTTATTATCTTACACGCATATTGTTATTGGACCGTGCGCGATCTTGGGCACTCCCTCCCCACATCAATTCCTTTACCCAAATTTTAGTAGTCGTTGTACTTCAACCATCGCCCACACTCCTCCAGCACCGACCTTATTGTAAAATTGCAGTAGCCGAGGCATTTGAACCGTCACCCTCCCTCGTCCACCACCATCTCCACCCACCATTACTAAAATTTTCAGTAGCTGCGGCGTATCCTCAAACACCCCCTCCCCAGTCCCCTCCCCCCTCGAACCCTAGCTCGCGGCCACCACCGCCAACCCTTGTCGGTCTGCCCGTTCCTCCTAGCTTAGATAATAAAGTTCAGGTTACCCAGCGATTCCCATGTTGTCACCCCACTCCCTTGAGTTTTTAGATGAGGCCTGTGGTGTCCCTCCCCGCCAGATCCACATCCCCTACTCCAGAATGTCGCAGCCTAAGCTCGACCACGTATCCCGGGGAGCCCAACGAGCGTTCGGCCAAGAAGAGGTTTGTCATGGCCTCTCCGATGGACGTTGGCGAGGTGGCCGTCGTTCACCCCAATCTGTCGATCCCGGAGCAACACGTCATCGTGGAAGCCGGCGAAGACGTTGACTACATTGCCATGCCGAAGGCTTCATGTCAGCGGGCTAGCATATTACTGTATCTCGGGAAAGCTGGCTATGACATCAAGCTCGTCCACAATGACGGCTTCACGCGGGCCATGTCACAGGTTAAGTGGTCCATCCCCAATCCTTCTGGTTCAACCGCCGTCGATCTCTTCGACGGCCCTGCCGCTGATCTCCTCCGCCAAGCGGTCAAGGATTTGTGAGCTTTATACGCCATCGAGCCCATTTTGTCATTTCTGAAGGACACATTCTACGACGGCGGCTTCGGATCCTCAATTGCCAAGTCAGATCTCATCGACCATGACCACGACCACGAGGAGGGCACCCACGAAGGTTCTTCCAAGGTGAAACAACCCATCTGTGATATCAGAGAGCGCACCATGGGTTTGTGCTCTTCCAACTGGAAGGATCCTGTCCATGAAATGTGAGGCAACATTCTATCAGCAAATCTTACCTTTTCTAGCTTGCCAACCCGTACCCTTTGTTGTTGTAGCATTTGTCATGCGGTGCTTTAACTGTGTCATGTTTAATTATTTCAGTTATGCAAAAATGTATTGTTCAATAGGGCTATGTGATGTTTAAGTATGAATTGTCCACTTTAGTTTCACGAATGGCTATATTTGGTTGTTTATAGTGAGTAGATGCCTTGTTTATCTGTATTTGGTTGTTAGGTTGGTTGGAGTGAGCATTTTTCCAGTTATCGAGCAGATGCCTTGTTTATATGTATTTGGTTCATAGTTTGGTTGCAGTGAGCATTTGTCTAGTTATCAAGCAGATGCCTTGTTTATGTGTATTTGGTTGTTAGGTTGCTTTTTTAGCATTTGTCCAGTTATCAAGCAGATGCCTTGTTTATCTGTATCTGCTTGTTAGGTTGGTTGCAGTGAGCATTTGTCCAGTTTTCAAGCATATGCCCTATTTATCTATATTTGCTTGTTAGGTTGGTTGTAGTGAGACTCTGTCCAATTTTCAATGGCTATATTTGGTTGTTATACTGGTCATTTATGCCTTGTTTATTTTAGTCATTCACAATGTGTCATTCATTATGTGCAAGTCGGAACTGTGCCACTCGACTACATCAATACCAGTTTGAACGGCTATATTTGGTTCAAGTTATTCCTGGTGTAGTTAACACATATGCCCTTTATTTCAGTTTTACACATTTATCTAGTGTGATGTTTAAGCATTACCTACATTCTATTCATTTTCAACAATACCAGTTTGAATTGCAATATTTGATGGTTGTTAAGCCCGTTGTCGGTAACATTGCCTTCCATTTTATATCTGCTTTAACAACATGCTGAAACCAACACATTCAAGCTATCATTTGGAGATGATGTTGTTTACCTTTGCTATATTTGTTTGATGTTAAGGTTGATGTACTTTTCATGCCTTTCCACTACTTATGCAGGACAACAACATGAGTGGCCACCATTTTCTGCCGAGGTTAGCTTCATCCCTCGGCTTGTACTCCCCCTGTCGTTCCATAATGTAGTGCATATAGATCCAGGACGGGACACTTGTTAGCTTCTAATATTGACTTGTTGATTGTAGGTACATATGCCCTTGGCAAGGATCCACGCATCAACCCTTTTTGTGTATGGGGCAATGAGATATCCATTAACAAGCATCAAGTGAGGGAACTGATAAGGATTATTAGCAAAAAGATATGAATGGTGGCAAGCAAATTATTTGTTTATGCTCTATCCAACACAACAGTGAGCTGTAGGATGGTAACTACAAACTCTGCAGCCTTCTCTTTTTACTGCCCATAATGAGTTGTTAGACAACAATGTCTGAATATTTTTGTTCGTAGTGGTTCCCAAAGCAGTTCACTCAAGATTACCTCGCGAAGTACATGATTGGTGGACACGCAATGAAGGTTAAAGTATTTCATCCAGACTACAATGAGCGTCGATAAGTCGTAATGAAGACAGTGAAGGATGGACGGGCAACCATCACAAGGGGTTGGCCTAGAGTCATGCGCGCATTATGCATGGAGGAGGGCATAATATGGGCATTCCACTTCACCTTCTCCAGCGACCAAAATGTCTTTCGCCTCTCTCTTTACAGTCTTTAGTACAACTGTGGTTCATCATTCTTTACTTGGTGCTTATGTAGTTCTTCAGTATATGTACCTGTGTGCTACCTCTTGAGCATGTGTTGGTTTTCCCTTGAAGAGGAAAGGGTGATGCAGCAAAGTAGCGTAAGTATTTCCCTCAGTTTTTGAGTACCAAGGTATAAATCCAGTAGGATACAACGCAAAAGTCACCTAGTACCTGCACAAACAATCAAGAACCTTACAACCAACGCGATAAAGGGGTTGTCAATCCCATCACGGTCACTCGCAAAAGTGAGATCTAATAAAGATAGTAAAGTAAATATTTTTGGTATTTTTATTTTATGGATTGGAAAGTAAAGATTGCAAAATAGTAAACAAGATGCGATGTAAATAAGAAAGATGCAATATAATAAGAAAGAGACCCGAGGGCCATAGGTTTCACTAGTGGCTTCTCTCAAGATAGCATGTATTACGGTGGGTGAACAAATTACTGCCAAGCAATTGATAGAAAAGCGCATAGTTATGAGAATATCTAGGCAATGATCATGAATATAGGCATCACGTCCGTGTCAAGTAGATCGAAACGATTCTGCATCTACTACTATTACTCCACACATCGACAACTATCCAACATGCATCTAGAGTATTAAGTTCATAAGAACAGAGTAACGCTTTAAGCAAGATGACATGATGTAGAGGGATAAACTCAAGCAATATGATATAAACCCCATCTTTTTATCCTCGACGGCAACAATACAATATGTGCCTTGCTGCCCCTACTGTCACTGGGAAAGGACACCACAAGATTGAACCCAAAGCTAAGCACTTCTCCCATTGCAATAAAGATCAATGTAGTAGGCCAAACTAAACCGATAATTCGAAGAGACTTGCAAAGATATCAAAACATGCATATAAGAATTCAGAGAAGAACCAAATATATTCATAGGTAATCTTGTTCATAAACCGACAATTCATCGGATCTCAACAAACACAACGCAAAAGAGTATTACATTAAATAGATCTCCAAGAACATCGAGGAGAACTTTGTATTGAGAATCAAAGAGAGAGAAGAAGCCATCTAGCTAATAACTATGGACCCGAAGGTTTGTGGTAAACTACTCACGCTTCATCGAAGAGGCTATGGTGTTGATGTAGAAGCCCTCCGCGATCGATTCCCCCTCCGGTAGATCACCGAAAAAGGCCCCAAGATGGGATCTCACGGGTACAGAAGGTTGCGGCGGTGGAAAAGTGGTTTTGTGGCTCTCTGCGATGGATCTAGGGTATAAGAGTATATATAGGCAGAAGAAGTATGTCGGTGGAGCTACGAGGGGCCCACGAGGGTGGGGGCGCGCCCTCGTGGCCACCTCGTGGCGTTCTAGACTTCAACTCCAAGTCTTCTGGTTTGCTTTCGGTCTAAGAAAGATCATCACGAAGGTTTCATTCCGTTTGGTATTCCTTTTCTGTGAAACTCTAAAATAGGCAAAAAAACAGCAACTCGCACTGGGCCTCCAGTTAATAGGTTAGTCCCAAAAATAATATAAAATAGCATATTAAAGCCCATTAAACATCCAAAACAGATAATATAATAGCACGGAACCATAAAAAATTATAGATACATTGGAGACGTATCACTGTGCATTGAATTATGCATTCGTGGCTGCACCTATATTTGTAATAAACATGGTTGGATATGAAATAAGTGATTTCCTACTTTCAAATTCAAAACATGTGATTTTAAAATTAGGGATTAATTGGGGATTACACTGCACACAGTTTGCGAAAGTGAAACGTCTGCGATAGACGTGGAGATCAGAAATGTTTCTAGGATCCACTAAGTGTGCGATCAACCTCCACTACACACACGACATCCTCTTGAAAACCGTTTGCGTTAGGACACCTTGCGCAAATGTTTACCACATAAAAACTGTGTGCGATGGACGGCCTTTGCCACACAGTTTCTTCTACGCACTGTGTGTGATGTATTCAATAACGCAAACGATAAAACTGTTAATATCGTGTGCAATGGGAACGCTATCACAAACAATTTAACGGGGAAAATTGCGTGTGATGTACCTGTGAATGGAAACGTTTTCCTAGGAGCGACTATGTGGGATGTACATACAAATGGAAATGTTTAGCGGGGACTGAATGTGTGAGATGTACTTGCGACCGGAAACAATTTCGCCTGTATAATTGTATTTTTAGCTCTACTGTACGTATTTCCGTATTTGAGCGCTCGCCGGTCGTACACGACCTCATTTTGCTGAGCGTGTGTGCCATGAGGGCATATCCACGACGGTTTCTGGGTCATGTGGGAAGGACCCCCTATCGACGTCACTCACTAGGCGACGGTTCCAAATGCCGTCGCGGAAAGGGGTTAAAAACCGTTTGCATAGCACCGACGCGTACCGGTGGTATCCACACATGTATCAAGTTTCCAGTTAAAACAATTCTAGCATGAATAATAAACATTTATCATGATATAAGGAAATATAAAATAACAACTTTATTATTGCCTCTAGGGAATATTTCCTTCAGTCTCCGACTTGCATTAGAGTCAAATAATCTAGTTCACATCACCATGTGATTTAACACCAATAGTTCATATCTTTATGTGATTAACACCCATAGTTTACATCGCCATGCGACCAACACTCTAAGGGTTTACTAGAGTCAATAATCTAGTTCACATCGCTATGTGATTAACACCCAAAGAGTACTGAGGTGTGATCATGTTTTGCTTGTGAGACAAGTTTTAGTCAACGGGTCTGCCACATTTAGATCCGTATGTATTTTGCAAATTTTTGTGTCTACAATGCTCTGCATGGTGCTACTCTAGCTAATTACTCCCATGTTCAATACGTATCTAGATTGAGACTTAGAGTCATCCAGATCAGTGTCAAAGCTTGCATCGACATAACTCTTTATGACAAACTCTTTACCACCTCCATAACCGAGAACCATTTCCTTAGTCCTCTTTAGGTACCTAAGGATAATTTTGACCGTTGTCCAGTGATCTACTCCTAGATCACTATTGTACCCCCTTGCCAAACTCATGGCAAGGTATACAATAGGTCTAGTATACCACATGGCATATAGAACATATGGCGGAGGCATAGGGAATGACTTTCATTCTCTCTCTATCTTCTGCCGTGGTCGGGCTTTGAGTCTTACTCAACTTCACACCTTGCAACACAGGAAAGGACCCTTTCTTTGACTGATCCATTGAACTACTTCAAAACTTTATCAAGGTATGTGCTTTGTGAAAGTCCTATCAAGTGTCTTGATTTCTATATATCTCGATGCCCAATATATAAGTAGCTTCACTGAGGTCTTTCATTGAAAAATTATTATTCAAGTATCCTTTTATGCTATCCAAAAATTCTATATCATTCACGATCAACAATATGTCATCCACATATAATATCAGAAATGCTACAGAGCTCCCACTCACTTTCTTGTAAATACAGGCTTCACCATAAGTTTGTATAAAACCATATGCTTTGATCACCTTATCAAAGCATATATTCCAACTCTGAGATGCTTGCACCAGTCCATAGATGGATTGCTGGAGTTTCCACACTTTGTTAGCACCTTTAGGATCGACAAAACCTTTTGGTTGCATCATATACAACTCTTCTTTAATAAATCCATTAAGGAATGTAGTTTTGACATCCATTTGCCAGATTTCATAAAATGCGGCAATTGCTAACATGATTTGGACAAACTTAAGCATCGCTACAAGTGAGAAAGTCTCATCGTAGTCAACTCCTTGAACTTATCAAAAACCTTTTGCGATAAGTCGAGCTTTGTAGATAATAACACTACCATTAGTGTCCGTCTTCGTCTTGAAGATCCATTTATTCTTAATGGCTTGCCGGTCATTGGGCAAGTCCACCAAAGTCCACACTTTGTTCTCATACATGGATCCTATCTCAGATTTCATGGCCTCAAACCATCTGTCGGAATCTGGGCTCATCATAGCTTCTTCATAGTTTGTAGGTTCGCCATGGTCTAGTAACATGACTTCCAGAACAGGATTACCGTACCACTCTGGTGTGGAACGTGCTCTTGTTGACCTATGAGGTTTTGTAGTAACTTGGTCTGAAGTTTCATGATCACTATCATTAGCTTCCTCTCTGGTTGGTGTAGGCATCACGGGAATGGTTTTCTATGATGAGCTACCTTCCAATTCGAGAAAAGGTACAATTACCTCATCAAGTTCTACTTTCCTCCCACTCACTTCTTTCGAGAGAAACTCCTTCTCTAGAAAGGATCCATTTTTAGCAACAAAGATCTTGCCTTCGGATCTGTGGTAGAAGGTGTACCCAACAATTTCTTTTGGGTATCCTATGAAGACACACTTCTCTGATTTGGGTTCGAGCTTATCAGGCTGAAGCTTTTTGACATAAGTGTCGCAACCCCAAACTTTATGAAATGACAGCTTAGGTTTCTTGCAAAACCAAAGTTCATACGGTGTCGTCTCGACGGATTCAGACGGTAGCCTATTTAACGTGAATGCCGTTGTCTCTAATGCATAACCCCAAAACAATAGTGGTAAATCGGTAAGAGACATCATAGATCACACCATATCTAATAAAGTACGGTCATGACGTTCGGACACACCATTACGCTGTGCTGTTCCAGGTGGCGTGAGTTGTGAAACTATTCCACATTATTTTAAATGAAGGCAAAACTTGTAACTCAAATATTCGCCTCCACGATCATATCCTAGAAACTTTATTTTCTTGTTACGATGATTCTCCACTTCACTCTGAAATTCTTTGAACTTTTCAAATGTTTCAGACTTGTGTTTCATTAAGTAGATATACCCATATATGCTCAAATCATACGTGAAGGTCAGAAAATAATGATACCAACCGCGATCTTCAACACTCATCAGACCGCATACATCGGTATGTATTCTTTCCAATAAGTCATTAGCTTGCTCCATTGTTCCGGAGAACAGAGTTTTAGTCATCTTGCCCATGAGGCATGGTTCGCAAGTATCAAATGATTAATAATCAAGTGATTCCAAAAGCCCGTCCGCATGGAGTTTCTTCATGCGCTTTACACCAATATGACCTAAACGGCAGTGCCACAAGTATGTTGCACTATCATTATCAACTTTGCATCTTTTGGCATCAATATTGTGAATATGTGTACCACTACGATCGATATTCAATAAACCATTTATATTAAGTGTATGACCATAGAAGGTTTTATTCATGTAAACAGAACACCAATTATTCTTTGACTTAAATGAATAATCGTACTACAATAAACATGATCCAATCATATTCATGCTCAACACAAATACCAAATAACATTTATGTTAGGTTCAACACTAATCCCGAAGGTAAAAGGAGTGTGCGATGGTGATCTTATCAACCTTGGAACCATTTCCAACACACATCGTCACCTTGCCCTTAACTAGTCTCTGTTCATTTTGCAACTCCTGTTTCGAGCTACTAATCTTAGCAACTGAACTGGTATCAAATACCCTGGGGTTACCATGAACACTACTAAAGTACACATAAATAACATGTATATCAAATATACTTTTGTTCACTTTGCCATCCTTCTTATCCGCCATGTATTTGGGGTAGTTCCGCTTCCAGTGACCATTCCCTTTGTAGTAGAAGCACTCAGTTTCAGGCTTAGGTCTAGCTTTGGGGATCTTCACGGGAGTGGCAACTTGCTTGTCATTCTTCTTGAAGTTCCCTTTCTTTTCCTTTGCCCTTTTCTTGAAACTAGTGGTCTTGTTAACCATCAACACTTGATGCTATTTCTTGATTTCTACCTTCGCCGATTTCAGTATCGTGAAGAGCTTTGGGAATCGTTTTCGTCATCCCTTGCATATTATAGTTCATCACGAAGTTCTAGTAACTTGGTGATAGTGACCAGAGAACTCTGTCAATCACTATCTTATGTGAAAGATTAACTCCCACTTGATTCAAGCGATTGTAGTACCCAGACATTCTGAGTACATGCTCACTAGCTGAGCTATTCTCCTCCATCTTGTAGGCAAAGTACTTGTCAGAGGTCTCATACCTCTTAACATGGGCATGAGTCTGAAATATCATTTTTAGCTCTTGGAACATCTCATATGCTCCATGGCATTCAAAACATTTTTGAAGTACCGGTTCTAAGCCGTAAAGCATGGTGCACTAAACTATCAAGTAGTCATCATTTCGAGCTTGTCAGACGTTCATAACGTCTACATATGCTCCTGCAATAGGTCTATCACCTAGCGGTGCATCAAGGACATAATTCTTCTGTGTAGCAATAAGAATAATCCTCAGATCATGGACCCAGTCCGCATCATTGCTACTATCATCTTTCAACTTAGTTTTCTCCAGGAACATATCAAGAATAAAACAGGGAGCTATACATGGGCTATTGATCTATAACATAGATATGCAAATACTATTAGGACTAAGTTCATGATAAATTAAGTTCAATTAATCAAATTACTTAAGAAATTCCACTTAGATAGACATCCCTCGAGTCATCTAAATGATTACGTGATCCAAATCAACTAAACCATGTCCGATCATCACGTGAGATGGAGTAGTCTTCAATGGTGAACATCTCTATGTTGATCATATCTACTATATGATTCACGTTTGACCTTTAGGTCTCCAGTGTTCCGAGGCCATGTCTCTACATGCTAGGTTTGTCAAGTTTAACTCGAGTATTCCGCATGTGCAAAACTGTCTTGCACCTGTTGTATGTGAACGTAGAGCTTATCACACCTGATGATCACGTGGTGTCTCAGCACGACGAACTGTCGCAATGGTGCATACTCAGGGAGAACACTTATACCTTGAAATTTTGGTAAGGGATCATCTTATAATGCTACTGCCATACTAAGCAAAATAAGATGCATAAAAGATAAACATCACATGCAATCAAAATATGTGAAATGATATGTCCATCATCATCTTGTGCCTTTGATCTCCATATACAAATCACCATCATGATCTCCATCGTCACCGGCTTGACACCTTGATCTCCATTGTAGCGTCGTGGTTGCCTCGCCAACTATTGCTTCTACAACTATCGCTGACGCATAGTGATAAAGTAAAGTAATTACATGGCATTTGCATTTCGTACAATAAAGAGACAACCATAAGGCTCCTGCCGGTTGTCAGTGACTTTTACAAAACATGACCATCTCATACAATAACGTATATCACATCATGTCTTGACCATATCACATCACAACATGCCGTGCAAAAACAAGTTAGACGTCCTCTACTTTGTTGTTGCAAGTTTTACGGTGCTGCTACGGGCTTCTAGCAAGAACCGTTCTTACCTACGCATCAAAGCCACAATGGTGATTTATCAAGTTTGCTGTTTTAACCTTCAACAAGGACCGCCCGTAGTAAAATTCGATTCAACTAAAGTTGGAGAAACAGACACTCACCAGCCACCTTTATGCAAAACTAGTTGCATGTCTGTCGGTGGAACCGGTCTCATGAACATGGTCATGTAAGGTTGGTCCGGGCCGCTTCATCCAACAGTACCGCCGAATGAAAATAAGACATTGGTGGTAAGCAGTATGACAATCAATGCTCACAACTCTTTGTGTTCTACTCATGCATATCATCTACGCATAGACCTGGCTCTGATGCCACTGCTGGGACACGTAGCATGCAATTTCGAAAAATTTCCTACGCTCATGCAAGATCTATCTAGGAGATGCATAGCAACGAGACGGGGAGAGTGTGTCTACGCACCCTCGTAGACCGAAAGTGGAAGCGTTTAATAACGCAGTCGATGTAGTCGAACTTCTTCTCGTTCCGACCGATCAAGCACCGAGCGTACAACACCTCCGAGTTCTGCACACGTTCAGCTCGATGACGTCCCTCGCCTTCTTGATCCAGCACGACGGTGTGGTGACGGTGATGGTGAAGTGAGCCTCGCAGGTCTTCACCTAAGCACCACGAAGATATGACCGAGGGTGTAAACTGGGGAGGGGGGCGCCGCACACGGTAGGAAATTGTCTGTTGTGTGCTAGGCACCCCCTCCTCATATATATAGGTGGGAGGGAGGGAGGAGCAGCCATAGGAGGCGCCCAAGTAGGAGGAATCCTACTTGGAGTCCCTCCCAAGCCGTGTGCCCCCTGCCATATATAACCGAGGTGGAAGGAAAAGGGGGAGAGGGAAGGAAGTAGGAATCCTAATCCACACTTTTCTTGCCCTCCCCTCTTTCCTTCTCCTCCTCATAGGGATGGCCTCTATAGGGGCACAATAGGGCTGGTGTGTTCCCTCACTTGGCCCATAAGGCCCATATCTTTGTCGGGGGTGCCCGAAACTCCTTCCCGGTGACCCGATAAGTACCCGATACCCTCCAGAACACTTCCGATGTCCGAATACCATCGTCCTATATATCAATCTTTACCCCTCAGCCATTTTGATACTCCTTGTCATGTCCATGATCTCATCCGGGAGTCCGAACAACATTCGGTCACCAAATCACATAACTCATATAATACTAAATCATCATCGAACGTTAAGCATGAGGACCCTACGGGTTCAAGAACTGTGTAGAATGACCGAGACACCTCTCCGATCAATAACCAATAGCGGAACCTAGATGCTCATATTGGTTCCTACATATTCTACGAAGATCTTTATTGGTCGAACCGTTATGACAACATATGTTATTCCCTTTGTCATCGGTATGTTACTTGCCCGAGATTCGATCGTCGGTATCTTCATACCTAGTTCAATCATCCCACAACTAACTCATTAGTCACTTTGCTTGCAAGGCTTCTTATGATGTGCATTACCGAGAGGGCCCAGAGATACCTCTCTGATACTCGGAGTGACAAATACTAATCTCGATCTATGCCAACCCAACAAACACCTTCGGAGATACCTGTAGAGCATCTTTATAATCACCCAGCTACGTTTTGACGTTTGATAGCACACAAGGTATTCCTCCAGTATCCGGGAGTTGCATGATCTCATAGTCGAAGGAATATGTATATGACATGAAGAAAGCAATAACAATAAAACTAAACGATCAATATGCTAAGCTAATGGATGGGTCTTGTCCATCACATCATTCTCCTAATGATGTGATGCCGTTCATCAAATGACAACACATGTCTATGGTTAGGAAACTTAACCATCTTTGGTTAACGAGCTAGTCCAGTAGAGGCTTACTAGGGACACGATGTTTTGTCTATGTATCCACACATGTATCAAGTTTCCTGTTAATATAATTCTAGAATGAATAATAAACATTTATCATGATATAAGGACATATAAAATAACAACTTTATTATTGCCGCTAGGGCATATTTCCTTCATCACGAACACCATGTGTGACAGTACTACTAGGACCATGTGGAGCCGGGATTTCGACCACCTCTTGAGCTTGAGCCAATAGTGGCTGACCTTCTCATTTTTTCCTCGTTCATGTCTCGGTTGTCTCTCAGATCAGCAAGTTGGTATCCACAAGAAAATGATATGTTGGTTTTTGGAGTTTTGGGTGTGAGTTCTTTGTAATGTTCAGTAAAATATTTTGAAATTTTAGACATGAGAGATGTTTGTTACATTCTGAAAAATGAGAGTCGGTCCACCAATAAGGTTGGCTATTGGTGCAATATCTGCCTACCTTATGTTTTGGAGATTGTTGACAGAAACAGGTATGGACTAATTTGTTTCACTACAAAAAAGGCACTTCTGTGATGATACGTGTTTGTCACAGTAGGTCACATTTTCTGTCATGCATGTACATCCATGACTATTTTACGACAGAATCAAGATAGTTATACCTGTGCTGTCGTGGAAGTGTTCCATGACATTACCAAAATTATCATCACGGAAGTGTCCACTTCCATGACGATAAATCGCGTGTCATGGAAGTGCTTTCGTCAAGGGTGACCGACACATGGCATCCACCGTAACGGGTCGCCGTTAAGCTATCGGGTTAAGTTTTGGATCCTATAACCCGCTAATAGCCCGGACCAAGGAGGAATTTCCACATGTAAAATTCTCATTGGCCGAAGGAAACACGTGTTGGCTCACCATTGGGATAGATGTCATCCATTCATTGGACAGGAGGCGCCTATGATACGTCAACACGTGGCACGACCCAACAGAGGCCCATTCCGATGAAAAGGCCAGCCTGTTTGACTTGGTCAAAAGGTAATGGGCTGGCCCATGGAAAGCCTGTTCCTATATAGCCCATTTATGGCCCGCTAACTCATAGCTCGTTACGGCCTATCAGAATTAAGGCCAGTAGCTTCATCTGGGCCATCCAATATGATTCCAGCCTGTTGTAACTTCCGGCCCATGATGTCTTTCGGCCCATACGAGGCCATTTGTAACTCTTGGCCCATTAACGGCCTGTGGTGAATCTGGCCCGCAATGAACAGTGTACCGCTTTATACCCATTAACGACCCATTATTCATTTGGGCCGTTTCCAACATGTGTTATCGTTTGGCCTTCTTAGGGCCCATTTATTCTTGGGCTCATTTCCAGCATTCGGTACTTACGCCCATTATTGGCCTTTTCTGCTTGTGGGCCAAATTCACCCCGCGGTTACAATCGGCCCGTTTGCAACCCGTTAATCCATTGGGTCATTTTCATAGCATCGTCCAATACGGCGGATTAACGACGACCCGTTATTGTCAGCCCATGAATGGACGATTCCAAAGCTAGCCTATTTACGACCCATAATGCGATCTGTTATTGGCCCATGGTTGGCCTATCGATCATATGGCACATAGAAGGCCCATTGATGCTACGACCCATAGAAGGCCCATTGTTTCTATGACCCGTAGAAGGCCCATTGTTTCTACGGCCCGTAGGAGGCCCATGGTAACTATAGTAAATATGTAGCCCATGGTCATTGTGGCCTAGTTTTAAAAAATAGGTTATCGCGGCCGCTAGCAAACCGCGGAAAAAGAACTGCACTGACTACAAGCAAACAAATAAACAAGACAATAAGGAACTAAATAAGCAAGCAACTTACGCTAGGCTATCACGATTATTACACATATTACATCCATTGGGCATCAAAGTTCGCTACCAGTGCAAATATAGGGAACAAAGCAGCATATCACATACACTGGTCGTCAAAGTTGGCGACCAGTGCAAATAAACGCCGCAACAAAACAAGTCCAGAATTGAAACCACTTCAGAAGAGCTCAAGAAACAATATCCTAGGTACCCATAATGCTGGCGCTTAAATCCTCATAATTGCATCACATGAGAACATAATTGTTTATACAACTGAAACTGAAATCAACATAGAGCAAGAAGTTAGAACATCAATCCAGTTAAAGAAATAGGTTTAAAACATACCTGTTGCGCCATTGGAGTTTCCTTGGATCGTTCATATTTGAAATAGTTGGTATGAGTAAATACAGTGATGCAATAGCAAAGGAGTATGGACCATAGCTATGGAATCTGACCTGATAACAGTTGCTCTTCTGCTTTAAACATGGAGTTTGGGTTCGCTGTGGTGGTCTTCGTGCTTTGGGCACTGCAGTTGCTTTACAAACTGCTCGTGTGGGGGTACTCTGTGGTGTACATGGTGCTTTGTCAACTAGAAGTGGGTTACTATCCACTGGGGTTGGGGTTAGATGGGTTGTAGCTAGTTCTCTACCCAACGGTCTAAGTGTGCAATCTGGAAGAGTCTCGATTATGTGTGGTGGGGCAAGTTTGTGGGCCAGTACAACCATGGTTCTATCTGCATCGACGGGTAGCACTGTCTTTTGTGAAGAACGAGTTTTTTGCTCCCTTAGATTCTGCCATCACCCCCTCCAATTCAAATGGTTGATAAACAAGAAAATAAATTGAACGTACAGACATTGTATGATAGACAGATGTGGTAATTCACATATATGTTGTCTAAGCAAATAGGACAACATGACACAATTTCACATATATGATGCCTAACTAAACAGGATAGCATGACACAGTTTCAGATATATGATGGATAACTTAACAAGATATAATTCACATAAATGTTAATGATAGCAGGTAGATTATAGCTTTAGTTTAAAAAGATAGACAATGGATCATCTATTGTTTGTTGCCCACCCAACATGAACCACATAGAAGACCCCAGATGAACAAGATAGTAGACAGATACTATTCGTTGCTGCCTCGATATAAGACCCACGAGCATTTTAAAACTCAAGTTTGAACGATAAAGTAGCAAGTAATAATAACCGATGTATAACATAAGCAAACACGAAAGACTGCGACCTCTCTTACGGAACTGTGTTGTTCTCAGGTTCATCTGCTCAGTCGATGTGGTAATGCAGTTGGCGCGCCTGCCGGCAACGGGGAAGATGATCTGAGGCGGCGAAAGAAAGTTTGCAGGGGGAATCTCTACTACAGTGAACGCTTTTGTTGAGGGTGCACCTCAGGTGGGGTGGATGACGGCACGGCAGGAGCAGGACATAACAGACAGAGTTTTCTTTGACGCCTACCTGAAAATGAAGTAAATCTATAAGGGCTCCTTAGAATTGGAGGGTTCTATAAACGCAGGGACAGGAAAACACGGTAATAGGATAGGAATGCATGTGCAAGACAGAGCATTTGGAAACATAGGATTTCTGTGAACCTCGGTGTTTGGTTCACATGAATTGGAAGAACACAAGAATGGAGAAACATGGTCAAATTAAAGTCAAACCACGTGAAAATGAAAAAAAAATAAGAATCTTATTATGCCAGTAATGCAATTAGTCATGTTCTTCATGCATATTAATTTGAAAAGGATGTCCAACTGGATATTAAAATTCCTACCATTTTTCTTTGAAAGAGACACCAAAGGAAAAAAATCCTCCAGTTTTGCTTTGCTCCACTCCTAACCAAATGCACGAATAGTAGTACCATAGTAGTTCCATAGCAAAGGATCCCTAAGGGATCGACATGAATGCACAGTAACAAAGTGATGCAACGAGTGTACAACCTCTTTGGCATAGCCTTGTCGACCTCAACATCATTGGGTTGGACATGGAGGGTGGTGATGCTGGTATGACTGTCGTAGGCGGGGAAGAAGATCTGAGGCCTCTAGAAATGTCGCCGAGGGTATTGCTCCACTGTGATGGACTATTCCGTTGTTGGAGTAGCCCGGGTGAGGTGTATGGCGTCGAGGCTGAAGCAGGACAAGACAGACAATGTTAATCTGAAGTGGGACTCTAATATTATCTGCAATAGATGATCTAAAATACATCACCAAAAAGTGCTAGATGTAAAATGCATCAGCCGTGCCACGACCACTCCGACATATGTTGTAAATACTGTTTACTCTGAACTTAACTGAAGAAACTGAACTTTACAGTCGAAACTGAATTTTACTGTCAAAACTAATTGAACTAGTAGAAGAGCATTGCAATATATGTTTAGGGTGTTCGAGCACTAGTAGCAGAGAAGCAGTGATCTAAATCAGCAGACGCTTGAGCAGGGAATGCACTAGCGGAGAGCAAGTCGTGCAGCAGAACCACGAGCTAGTGCTAAAGTAGCAACTCCTGTAGTTGCCGGAGGTCGTGCAGCAGCAGCACGAGCGAGAGCAAGAGCAGAGAGCAGCACGAACGAGAGCAAGAGTGGAGCAGCAATGCGACCAACAGCAATAGCAGAGCAGAGCAGCAGCATGAAGTGGCCGCCGAGGAAGCAACGACATGGGGGGGGGGGGAGACGCCGTGGATGAAGTGGCCGGCGACGACACCGTCGATGGAGACCCACCATGGCCGCTTGATATCGAGCACCGGCAGCCCCGTGAGATTGAATAAAAGATAAAATGCAGCAGTGAGTGTAGAACCTCCTTGGTGGCGCCGAGTTGGCTCGGCTTCATCGGAGGAATTGGTGAGGGTGCTGCGGTTCCGGTGGGGCAGGTCAAGACGGTGTTGTGGGGATGGAGGTGGCGCGATAGACGAGGCAAACATCAGGGAAGCTCCTTGGAGGTGGAGGATGGGGCGGCTGATCTGACGGGATGACGAGATCAACAACGGATCCTCATCCGGTGCAGTGGATGAGGGACGGCGAGCTGTTGTGGTGGACGACGTCGTCGGGGAAGAGTCTCTGGCTGGGCGGCGGTCGGCAGGCCGACCGAGGAGCGTGGGGTTTCGTGGGTTTTGGCGGCCTTGGTGTACGAATGGGGGGACGAAGGGGAAGGTAGGGGGGAGCCATGGCTTAGGGACATGCTTGTCTGAAATGTAGGGTAAGTTACCAGCATACCCCCACTAGCTTTGACACCGCGACGTCGAGCCGACATTTTTGGCTGAGGGGTAGAAGGGGGATTTCGCGTGTTTGGGCTGCGGGGCCGATTTCAGATGAGGAGGGAGTTTTCGCGCGCGTCAAAATTTCAGGATAACAAGGCGCGGCACGGGATGAAGAGGCGGGAGTTTCAAAGCAGATGAGACAAAAGATACTCGAGCTTCAAATTTCGGGATAACAAGGCGCGGATTCCTTGTTCGGCAGAACAAACTTAACGTGTACAAAAAAACAATTCATACAAGACACAAGAGAGTCATGTCCCCTTTTACTATATTGCTATAAATGTCATTGAAAAAACTACAAGAAAAATGTAAAAAAATCGAGAGAACAAGATTACCCTGTACAGTACCAAATCGATTCACACTTCCCTCAACAACAACAAAAAATAAATCAATTCCACAAAATGAATGAGTCATATCCCTTTTTATATGATTACAAATGCTAGGATTTCGAATTTCAATTTTTGAATCCACGTTATGTTGAATTCGAATATATCGTTAGGTGACCTTGCGATTTATAATAGATGTAGTCCTACATTTTGATCTTCCATCATATATGAACATTTTACTCCATGCTATGAACATATATATTGTTGTCTACCATATGGACTAAATTTGAATCAATTTTCCTTATTTGAATATGATTGTTGTCAAGTTATACAATCATTTAAATATTATCTTGATAACAAAAAACATGCATATAGCAGTAATCATATTTCACTCTAAAGTACATGTAACATACGATCTCCAATTCAAATATTTGTATTCATTTTATGTTGAATTCAAATCAAAGTACATTCGTGTAGGTGGCGAGATGTTCGGGATAATCTAAACCCTGTTTTCATATGTATATAATTCCTGGCTGAATTGGGAGAAGTTTTAGTATAAGCTTCTTACAAAACTGGAGATTCTCTCAACAAGCCTCGTGGTTCCGAGAGGGAACGTGTCACCTTTGTGTGCGAAACAATATACGCTGCCTCCCCCAGATTTTCTTTACAGAGGCAACATAGAACTATATGAGTGACCTGTTAAATTTTGGAATTATTCCAGGTTCGTTTGGCCTTTTTATACATTAAATGAGTTTCTGGACATTTAATGTGCATAATCCAAATTTGAACTGCAAGCACATGTTTAGGTGCACCAAAATTGGTTGAAAAATCACATGTGTGTCCTTGGGTGAATTTCTAGGTCCCATGCAAGAAATGGGAATGAAATTCAAACATCTGGGCGTCGTGACTCGGCTGAGAACATCGAGAAACTTGGTTTTTAAATTCATGTAAATCCAAAACTCGGCTGGAAATCATGAAACTTGGCATGGTGTCATGTCATGGCACTAACACACTATGGTAAAAATTTGGGCCAATTTGGAACAAGATTTGGTATAAGCTTCTTGCAAACGGGAGCTTCTCTCAAGAAGGCTCGTGGTTCTAAGAGGGAACGTATCACCTTTGAGTGTGAAACGATATACGCTGCCCCCCCTTGAGTTTCTTTACAAAGGCAACATAGAACTACATGAGTGCCCTGTTAAATTTTGGAATTATTCCGGGTTCGTTTGGCCTTTTTTATACATTAATTGAGTTTCTGGTCATTTAATGTGCATAATTCAAATTTGAACTACAAACACATGCTCCCTTGCACCAAAGTTGGTTGAAAAATCACATGTGTGTCCTCGGGTGAATTTGTAGGTCCCTTGCAAGAAATGGGAATAAAATTCAAACAACTGGGCATCGTGGATCGCCGGAGAACATTGAGAAGCTTGGTTTTAAAATTCTTATAAATTCAAAACACGCCTGAAAATCATGAAACTTGGCATGGTGTCATGTCATGGTACTACCATGCCCTGGTAAAAAATGGCTGAATAGGAACAAATTTTGGTATATTCTTCTTGCAAACCAGAGCTTCTCTCAAGAAGGCTTGTGGTTCTGACGGGGAACGTGTCACCTTTGAGTGCGAAACAATATACGCTGCCCCCCTTGAGTTTCTTTACAGAGGCAACATATAACTACATGAGTGCCCTGTTAAATTTTGGAATTATTCCTGGTTCATTTGGCCTTTTTTATACATTAATTGAGTTTCTGGTCATTTAATGTGCATAATTCAAATTTGAACTACAAGCACATGCTCCTGTGCACTAAAGTTGGTTGAAAAATCACATGTGTGTCCTCCGGTGAATTTCTAGGTCCCATGCAAGAAATGGGAATGAAATTCAAATATCTGGGCATCGTGGCTCGGCCGAGAGCATTGAGAAGCTTGGTTTTAAAATTCATGTAAATCCAAAACACGCCTGAAAATCATGAAACTTGGCATGGTGTCATGTCATGGTACTACCATGCCGTGGTAAAAAAATTGGCAGAATAGGAACAAGCTTTGGTATAAGTTTCTTGCAAACCGGAGCTTCTCTCAAGAAGGCTCGTGGTTCTGAGAGGGAATGTGTCACCTTTGTGTGCATAATTCAAATTTGAAATAGAAGCACATGCTCTAGTGCACCAAAGCTGGTTGAAAAATCACATGTGTGTCCTCAGGTAAATTTCTAGGTCCCATGCAAGAAATGGGAATGAAATTCAAACATCTGGGTGTCGTTGCTCGGCTGGAAACATTGAGAAACTTGGTTTTTTAATTCTTGTAAATCCGAAACACGCATGAAAATCATGAAACTTGGCTTGGTGTCATGACATGGCACCAACATGCTATGGTAATTTTGCTGTCCGATTTGCGAAGGCGCACACATTAACAATCAACAAAGTCATTTTGGAATAAGTGTTGTCACGTTACAATCGGAAACACAACTATCATTGAAACCGTGGGTGTTCTATTTACCATTTACATGCCGCCACGCGTCCCCTTTTTTATTAGCTAGGAGGCGCCGTGTAGGGTAGCTATTTGAGTACGGGAGGCATGCGGTCAGACCCCTGCGCGTGCTTATCGGGAGGAGAGCCCTTTGACCTCCACCTGCCGTCCACCTCTCTCCCAAGGCCTCCATTAATGGTGCCCGACCCTCTGTTTAACAGCATGGCAATGTCTCACTCGACTGAGATTTAAGAGAGAAAAAAGAAAATCTAAAAAGAAAATTTGCACGGATCTTGATGTAAGATTCGACGGACCTATATATCATCTACTGCGACTTATAGCAAGACTGATGAATAGTTATAAGGATGAAAAGAGCAGATAATAATTGTCTTACATAATTAGGAAGATAATTAAAAAAGCCACATGTGGCTACGCCCGAAATAGACAAGGGCAAAAGAAGAAGGAAGACGCATACAATGGTCTGGCTCGCTGATCTCTACTTTCTTTATGTGCTGGCATGCTGCAGGTCGCGGAGACTAGTTCTCGCGGCGGGCGATGATCTCTTTCATCAGTTTCATGTCCTTAATATGCTGCTTGGCAACATCCATGGATTCCTCCACCAGCTTGTTTCCCTCGATGCGGAGCATGGCATTCTCGCCCATAAGTTTCTTAACGATGACGCCTGTCCTCTACAACAAGGCAGCGGTCTCCTCCTCCTGCTTCGCCCTTCCGGCGATCTTCGCCCTCAGCGGGCTGCGCTCGCCCTGGAGCTTTGCATTGCCCTCCCCTAGTTGCCGGATGACGCCGATAGCCTTGTCCTGCAACCTCGCCCAGTCGGAGATCTGATCCATCTGGCTATGGACCAGCGCATGCATGTGCCTGTAAGAGTCCTCGCTTGCCCCCGAGAAATTTTCCCAGGCCGCCACGGCGCGGCGGGACCTCCGTGCTGCTTTGGCGGCACAGCAGAACGTCTCTATTGCTTCCGCGGCGTGGCCGGACCAGTCTGCTACATCAACGGCGCGGTGGAACCTCCGTGCTGCTTCGGCAGCGCGGCGGGACCTCTGTGCTGCTACTGCTGTGTGACTGGACATGTCGGCTGCTTGCGCGACGAGGCGGGACATCTCTCATGCTTCCTCTTCCATGCTCGCCTCTCCCTGGTGGAAATCTCTCGACCCAGAACTCACGCTGGCCATGGCTTGATTGACTTGATTGTTTTTTGTGGATGAGGAGTTGAGGAGGAATGTGCAATCATCTTGGCATAGTAGTATTTATAACCGAGTACTACTAATACGCTCCTAAGTGGGAAACCGTTTAGGTTGTGATCGGTGTGAACAAGTTTGCAATTAAATATAGCGTGGTAGTAGTAATTTGGAATGTGACGAGACACGCTCAAAATGTATTGACTGTTCTAGTTTCGAAGTGCGGCACTATTCCCGGATGGCGTAACGTGGGCACGTGTTCTCGGCCGTGGTGTAGCATATGCCATGGTACTAGTTCTTTTTCTACTGCTGTGTATGTGCAAAAACCGGCACCGTCGGATACATATCTTACGCTTGGCATTCGATAGGAATAACCTCGTGGCGAGCTATAGACTAGTCTTTTTTCCAGATGCATTACACCTATCTCTCAAGACTTCTCGCATGCACCATCACTACTCCCTAGGTCGATGCCACCCACATACACTTGTACTCTGAGTTTAGTACATTATACAGGAAGAGAAGAGGTGCACACACACACTCGTCCTCTTTCACACACGCATTTGTAGCTATGAATTGTAGTGGTCTCAACCATCTGATTGGCTCTATCATAGGTTTCACGTTGCTCATTGGCCTTGAGATTGAGACGTTTAAAACGCGGAGGCTAAGATGGAGGCGTGAGGTTTTGGTTAATGTGCGGGCCGCACACGGCACCAGCATGACACGAGCTTCGTCTGCCTGGTGCGCATGCAGTCGGGTGAGTTGTCCAAGTATAGACACAACCAGACCCTCGTTGGTACCCGCGCCTGTACTTTGGCTGGTCATAGTGGAGAGTAACATAGACTAGTTACTAGTCTATGTTACTAGTACCTTCATAGTGGGTAGTGTCATATAGAGGATGTAATAACATAGTACTACATGTCTTCATTTATTACTTTGTAGACTCATTTTGCATCGGAAAGTGCTATGTGATGGTAACATATTAGGCTAGTCATAGTGGGAGTAACTTAACTACTCCCTCCGTCTAGGTGTGTAAGTCACCTTACGAAAATGAAATGAACCCAAAACACTTAGGCACAGTAATTAACTCCCTTCTCGTTTTATATTTCATGACGTATCAACCAATAAGATATGTGGGCCATGCATGCTTTTAACGACTTGAGACTAACAAACATGACATGCAGTGGTTAGTTCATTGCATGCAATGCTATTAATTAGCAAAAAGACATTAAGTTCTCTCGTTTTTCCCTCCGCCTTGGTCGCGGTGCACAACCTAAGATGACTTAGACTACCCACAGTGGGAGTAACATAGATGGTAACATCACACTTATCTAGACAAAATAGATGATGTGGCATGTAATTAATGAAGAAAGAGAGGCACGTGGTAACATAGCTATTTACAATAACATCACACATATCAAGAAAAGATGAGTCTACAACCTAATAAATGAAGTGATGCATGACACAACACATATGTTACTACCCACTTTGGAGGTAGTAACATAGACTAGTAACATATGCATGTTACTACTCTAAGTTACTCCCCACTGTGGCTTGTCTTATACACCTAGATGGAGGGAGTAGTAACATAGCGCACTTCGAGAAAATTCAACTTATGTGGCAAGTAATTAATAAGAGGTGGTAACATAATATGTTACTGTAACATAGCGCTTTCCAAGACAAGATAAATGAAGCCATCTATGATACTACTGTTATGTTACTTTGCATTATGAAGGTAATAACTTAGACTAGTGTCATATGCATAACACTAGTCTAAGTTACTCCCCACTCTCTATTTGCCTCTCTCCTCATTAATTACTTGCCACCTCATCATTTTTGCTTATGTGGCATCTATGTTACTACCTATGTTACTCCCACTATGACCAGCCTCATGCGTAGAGAAATTAGGATCGGAGGGAGTACTACTAGTAGTACTACTTTGATGTGTCGCGTCAACTCGCACAAGTATGCAGCACTTCCTGGACAAACAAGCATATAAATTGTTATACATACTTCTTATAAGCAGTTATACTTCTTACCCAAAGGATCTTTATATCCAAGAGACACAAAATATCCGTTCAACTATTGGAAATTACTTTAACTGCTGATATTATGTCGAAGTAATTGCTGCATCGCCACCAAAGCCCACCATCTCTTAAGCTAAAGTAGAATGAGCTAACCCCTATATTAGCATATTACTAAGATAAACATAATGCACTGTAGAACCATATAGGATGTGAGCTTCTCAATCTGAATGTGGAGGGACACCAGCTTAGCCCCGGCCAGTAGCTTGGGCAGAACTATGAAGAAGGTCAGCTCATGCATGGCAGCGTCGCCGGGATCCTTGCTGCTTGTCACCTCCATTTCCACCATGACGGCGTTGGTCCTGCCTTTGGGCTCCCCCGGCGGGCCGTTCGCCCACAGCTTGGCTATGTAGTGCGGAAGTGGGGACGGCCCCGCTCTGACGCAGATGACCGACACACACTACAAAAAAGAGACACATCCATGACATTTTGGGCCGAACGAATTTTTTCTGTCATACTTATGACACTTCTATAACAATAATTGTGACAAAACACGGTATCATCATAGATGTGGTGGGGTCCTACTTCTATGACAAAAAATCATGACAGAAAATGGGCTTTTCATCCTGGGCGGGCCGGAGACGCAGCTGCATGACATTCTTTGGGCCGTCCATGACGGAAAAAACCGTGGTAGAAGCGAGGGCGAGGAAAATATCGGGGTGTTCCCGGTTACGGTGGGTGGCCGGGGCCGAGCGATGCGCGTTTCTCTCGTACATGCACACGCGTGGGTGTGAGACATTGGGATCTAACTGAACCCGAGCGAGGCGTAGGGCTCTAACTGAACCCGAGCGATTGCACTTCAGGCTACACGTTACTGAACCCGAGCGATCGATCGATGGCTGTTAACTGAACCTGATCGAGTGATTCCTTCGCTACTGCTGCTAATTGAAGCCGATCGATGCTGCCTCTGGATGAACAGTGAGCGTTGTTGGGGGGGGGGTTGGATGAACAGTTCCCGGTGGGGGTGGATGAACATGACCCCGTGGTGTTGCCTCTGGATGAACAGGACCCCAATCGATTGAGCCGGTTGGGGCTGGATGAACAGGACCCCGTAGGGGGCTGGATGAACAGGACCACCCCGTGGAGGGTAAGATGAACAGTAGATGGTGGAGGGTTGGATGAACAGTAGCTCGTGGAGGGGTGGTTGAACAGGAGCCCGTGGAGAGGGCTGGTTGAACAGTAGTCGTTGGTGTAGCGCGGTGGAGGCTAGATGAACAGGAGCATGTGGATGAACAATCGCAGGTGGAGGCTGGAGGTGGTCGACGGTGGATGAACAGTAGCCCGTCGAGGCTGGAGGGGGTCGACGGTGGAGATGAACAATATCCCTTGGAGTTCCGTTTTGCGGTACGCCACACCCCTCCCGATGAACAGGACCCCCGTTTCGACCGTAGCGCTCCAACACAAGACCGTTTCCTCCATTTTGCGGCACGCCACACCCCTCCCGATCAACAGGACCCCCGTTTCGACCATAGGAGGTCTGTTTCCTCCATTTTGCGGTACGCCAGACCCCTCCCGATTAACAGGATCCCGTTTCGAACATGGCCGGTCGAACACAAGGCCGTTTCCTCTGTTCTGCGGTATGCCGGGCCTCGTTTCCATTGGCTGTTCCGTCCAAGCCGGCTGGCTCCCACACGTTCCGTTGCCTCCCGATGAACACAACGCATTCCGTTGCCTCCCCATGAACATAGCGATGATGCAGTTTCTCCATTCTGACCCAACCATGTACACAAGCCCTGGCCTTACGTACGCGCGATTAGGCGTTCGAGACCCCGCCCATATGTACATACGTGGCCGTATTTACTTTCTTGCACCCTAGCCGCTGTACGTACGTGTACATGCTACGTGCGCGCCTCTACACGTGCGTGCCTCTACATCGCCCAGTATGTACGTACATGTTCGTGACCAGAATGACAATGCTACGTACGCTTCGACCAGGTGGGTCCCGACTGTCAGGCGCTTCCTTGCATGCGAAGATGTAGCTGGTGGGTCCTAGCAGTCAGTGGGGCAAATCGTTTTTTTGCCCGGACGCACTTCCTTGCGTGCGAAGATGTCGCTGGTAGGTCCCAATAGTCAGGCGGGAACCGCTTTTGCAAAATACGGTTGCCCGTCCGGTGGGTCCCTCCTGTCAGGTGGAGGAATCATTATTTTCCGCGTAATAAGGAGGCACTTCCTTGTTGTGGCCGTGGACCCAACTGTCAGCCTCTCCACGTACAGTCCACGTCTGATGGAAGCTGTTCCTTGACCACGTTGACCACGCCGCGCCGAGAGCACCAGGGCGGTGGACGACGGCGAGGCCTAGGAAGGGGACGACGCGGAGCCGGGGAAGACACGGTAGTGGATGCCCACACGTAGAGGAGTATGAGGGTTCGTTGGTTCGCTGCGGTGTGAGGCTGCCGTCGCCGCAGAATAACAGGGGGTGTGGGTGAGTAGAGGGATGGCCTGGCCAGCGATGGGAGTAGCAGGGGGCGGTGAGGCCTCTGCGGCATCGCAGCCGGCCACGGGAGGCAGGAGCACGAGGCACGACCGGCGCTGCTTTCGGCAGCTGGAGCAAGAAGACCAGAGGTTGAAGAAGCACTACGGTCGTTGGATGGACTCGTACGGTCAGTGGAGCTAGAATCGTTCATATTGGCTAAGTTGACAAAGCCCTCCGTCCCCGTCAACTTAGTTGGCCCACAAGTCAGCATCCCACTATTGTGGGTCCCAGCTAGTAGGGGGTATTAGTTTTTTGTGCGTAATAAGGAGGCACTTCCTTGCGTGCGAAGATATAGCTGGTGGGTCCGACCTGTCAGCGGTGGGAACATTTTTCACAAAATACAGAGGCCCTTCCGGTGGGTCCCAGCTGTCAGGTGGAGGAATCATTATTTTGCGCGTAATAAGGAGGCATTTCCTTGCGTGCGGCCATGGACCCAGCTGTCAGCCTTTCCACGCATAGTCTACTTCCGATGGTGTTGTTCGTTGACCACGTTGACCACTCCGCGCCGGGCGCATCCAAGGCGGTGGACGACGGCGAGGCCCCGGACAACAACGAGACAGAGATGGGAAGACGCAGTAGTAGAGTCGCAGACGGAGAGGTGTACAAGGGTTAACTAGTTCTGGTGCGGTGTGGTTCGGCAGTCGGTGGAGAAGAATAGGAGGTGTGGAGGGGTGGAGGGATGGCCTGGCCAATGGTGGAGTAGTGCTTCACAGTGAAGCGTGCTAAGCAGAGCTGCTAGCAGCAAGAGGCGGGAGCAGGTGGTCCCGGAGGCGCTGGAGGAAGAAGACGAGAGATTGAAGATGGATGCCGGTCGTTGGATGTAAATCCAACGGCTAATGATGTCAGAATCATTTGTTGACTAAGTTGACAATGACTTGCATTGGCTCCAACCTATTGGCCCACATTTCAGCCTCCAAAAATGTGGCACGCATTCAACCCATTTTTTTCAGAATTTACAGTCTTTTTTTGCGGGGTAGAATTTACAGTCCATTTGATCTCTTTTTTTTGAATTACAGTCCATTAGCTAGGCTGGGTGAACAAATAATGTAGCGTCCATGCGGCCCATTTATGTTTTTCCAAAAAAAAATACAGGCCATTTGCACTTTCTCGAAATACACGATTATGCTAGGCTTATTCTAATTATAATGTTGGGGTGGGTGCAGCAATGTTATCAAAAAATAAACAGGGGCTGAGCATTTATATATATATATATATATATATATTTAAATAATAAGTGATTTATTATTACATTGGTCCTTAAATCTTACCAAGCTTTTGTACACAATCACCAGGATTTTCGTTGCCAAAAAAAAATCCAGGGTTGTCACATCCCTAGTTCTGGTATGACCTAGACCAGCTAGTCATTTGTGCATCATGTTTAAATTCCATTTAAATTTGAAATGGGGATTGTGAAACCCTCAGAAATCATTTCTGGAAATGACCCAGATAAAAATTGCTCCAAAAAGGTCCAAGAAAATGTTCATGTTGCTCTCTGAAAATATTGGTCAGAGGTAAAAAGCAAACCAATATTTTAAAGAGCTCATAAGTATTTATTTTGGGCATTTGGAATTAATTCAGTAATTATTTGCGTTGGATAAATATTTATATATATATATATATATAAAATATTGTCCAAAAATTATGCCAGTAGTTGAGGAGCTCAGGAATAATACCACTAGCCCCTGCAAAAATTGGCATAAGTAAATAAAATGATTTAGTATTTTTACTAAATCAAAACAAATGTCAGAAAATTAGAAAAGAAAAACAAAAGTGGAAAACCTACCTGGACCTTACCTGCGGCCAGCTCGTGTGCTGGCCCAGCACTGTGTGCCCTGGCCGGCCCAGCTAGCCAGCCCGACCCATCCCCACCTCCCCTGTCGTCTTCCTCCTCTTGACAGGAGGATGAAGGGCGCGTGGTCGCTGTGTGCGCGCGCATGCGCTGCGCCACCTCCTTCTTCCGCCGATGCGGGAGAGGCTCCTGGAGCCGCCGCATACTCCCCCGACCCCCCTCTCAACTTTCCCCCCGAGTCGATCCCCTTCTCTGCCGCCTTCCCCTCGCTTTTCTCCCACGGCCGAGCACTGCCGTCGCCGCAGCTCGTCGCCGCCGCAACCATCGCCTCCCGCTCGCCCTCTCTCCGTGTCTGCGAGCTCTGCCACCTCGCCCTGAAGCTCTCCGTCGAGCCACGCGCCTCGGGAGGCCCTGGAGCGCCTCCATCGCCGCCGTCTTCATGTCCGACCGCCGTGGATCCCCATCGCCGCCCCGCCGTCTTCAGTGCATCCCCGAGCTCGCCGTCAAGCCCACCGAGACCACTGTGAGCTGCTGCTTCTCCTCCCCCTCTCCGTTTGCTCACTTGCATGCCGTAGCCGCTGCCTTGCCGATGACCGTGACCGTCGCCACCTAAGCTCGTCGCCGACGCAGCTCCGGTGACCAAATGGTCGCCCCGGCGAGTCCAAACCTCTCCCCGCACCCCGTAGAGCCTCGCTAGTGCATCCGCTCGCCCGCTAGCACGCCGCAGCAGCAAGACCACCGATGGCCGAACTCCGACGGCCGCAAAAGAGCTTGCCGCCGTCGGCTCAGGCCACCCCAGCTCCTCCCGCTCGCTCCATTAGATGTGCCGCATCGCCAGCTAGCCGTAGTAGCAAACCACGAGTAAAACCGTGCCCTGTGGGCGTTTTCCGAGCCGCGCCGCTGTCTCGGGCCTCGCCAACGTCGAGTCGCTGGCGGGTTTGACCCGCTGACCGGGGTTGACCCTCCCCCTTGTGTCACTGATGCATGGGCCACCCCCTGACATCTTTAGTTAGTATTAGATTAACACTAATTAACCTAGGTTAGTTACCTAGTTAGTCACTGACCAGTGGGCCCGGCGCACACTAATCCTAATTAGACTAAATAAACCCCCTGTTAACTAACTGAGTCACTGACGTGTGGACCCCACACGTCAGGTTTGACTTGGTCAGCACCTTTGACCTGCTGGCGCGATGCTGCTATCATGCTGACGCAATTACTTCTTTTCTGGTATTAAAATAAATCAAGAAATTCTAGAAAATGCTATAAACTTCAAAAATTCATAGAAATTCAACCGTAGCTCAGATTGAAATAATTTATATATGAAAAATGATCAGAAAAATTCAATCTATCCATCTGTACCATTTTCATGCATGACAAACCAACTTATACCTACTGTATAAGTGAAACACTAAAATGGCTTAGATAAAGAGCTTGATTTAGAGATGCATTTGAATCTTTGGTTCAAATGGATTTCATCCAAATAAAAGCCAGTTGCATTAGCTTAATTAGCATCACATATTCATGCCATGATCATGCATCATATTGTTGCATATGCTTGTCTTTGATTATCGACACCGTTCCTTCTCGATAGGTCCTGCTCCGGAGACCGATCCAGAGTACCTGTCAGAGGAGCAGTGCCCCTTGTTGATCTACCAGGCAAGCAAACCCCCTTGTTCATTCCGATACAATCCTACTCTCTCGCTCCTGCTCTCATTTATTGCATTAGGACAACAATGATTAAACTGCTACTTTATGCTGCGGTAGTTGAACCCATTCCTCTGCATGACCTGTCATTGCCACAGTAAATAGTTAAAACCCACTAGCATGTGTAGGAGTTGATTGAGCCATGTTGTGTTCTTGCCATGCCATGCCTGCTATTGCTTAGAGTTGTGTCAGGTCTGATTCATCGGGAATGAATTGGAGTGGTACGATATGTTCTGGTGCTGAGAGTTAAGCGTGTGAACACGATTTGGTAAAGGTAGCGGTGAGAGGCCATGTAGGAGTACATGGTGGGTTGTCTCACTGGAACCATCCTTAAGCACTGAGTTCCGTGTATGTTGTCCAATGACTAGCTACTACCACACATTGGAATGCTTAAATGCCCCTCTCGACTTATTAGCCAACTTGATCTCTGTCCAGGAGTCGCAAATAGTTTCTGGTGTTTGTAGGTAGTGTTAGTAGTCTACCAAGTGGCACCCGGCCAGGTGGGCTTGGGACAGACTAGACACAAGTGGCACAGTGTACCAAGCGTAGATCCACCGGGCGATGTGGGCTTGGGAACCCTGCACATATCGTTTGGGGCCGTGAGCGACACCCCGGCCGGATCTCCTTGCGGATGGAACCCGAATAGGCGATAAACCTGGACTAGAGTCTTGTGTGGTTAGTCAGGTCGTGGCTGACACCCTCGCCAGGCTTCCGCTTGAAGGTTGCCGAGATACATGACGTGTACATGGTGATAAGTGGTGAGAGCGTGTGTGAAGAAGTACACCCCTGCAGGGTTATCATGATCTATTCGAATAGCCGTGTCCTCGGTTATGGACTTCTTGGATGCTTACGTGGTACATAGACAACTTGAAGTGGATACTCTAAAATGCTCAAGACAAGTGTGAGTGCTATGGATAGCCTTCTCGTAAGAAGACGAGGATGAATCCATAGTAGTGTATTTGATGTGGTGTTTAGTGGACTCGTGTGCGCTGCCTCACCTCAAAGAAGTTTCTCGTTGTCGTAGAACATGATAGCCACTGAATCAAAGCTGGCTTGCTGCAACTAAACCCCACATTACCTTCTTGATACAAATGCGTGTATGATAGGATCTGATGTAAGTCTTGCTGAGTACCTTTGTACTCACGTTTGCTTTATTTATGTTTTGCAGGTGAGACATCTGTCTCACTAGTAGTACGGCTTGGACTTCGACGAGTAGCTTGTTACCTCAGCTATGATCTTGTACCATTGGGAGGGACTTGTAGATAGTCAGACTTCTTAGCCTTTTTCTTTTGTAGTTGTCTGTACTTAGACATGTAATGCTTCTGTTGCTTGTATGCTCTGAATGATGGGTCATGTGACCCCTGTTTGTATTTAATGCTATGTTGCTCTTCTGGGCCTTTCTATATGAGTTGCGTTATGTTGTGATGCCATGTTGTACATCACATAATTGCATGTTATGCGTACGTGTGATGTGTATTGCTATGTGTGGGATCCGATAATCTAGTTGTTTATCCTTGGCAGCCTCTCTTATGGGGAAATGTAGTCTAGTGCTTGCTTGAGCCATAGTTGTCCGCTACAGCCCGGTTCACCGGAGTCCTGCTAGCCCAGCACTACTGCTTAGGACACTTGACTGGCCGCCATGTGTTCCACTTCATTCCTGTGTCTGTCCCTTCGGGGAAATGTCACGCGGTGACATCCGGAGTCCTGCCTAGCCTGCTACAGCCCGGGTTCCCCGGTGTCCTGTTAGCCCAGTGCTACAGCCCGGATTCACACGCTGCTGACCGACATGCTCGATGTGAATCATGTATGCCTGTCCCCATAGGTTAGTGCCGCTTTGGGTTCACGACTAGCCATGTCGGCCCGGGTTCTCTGTCATATGGATGCTAGCGACAGGATCATATACGTGAGCCAAAAGGCGCAAATGGTCCTGGGCCAGGGTAAGGCGACACCCGTGGGAATACCATGCGTGAGGCCGCAAAGTGATATGAGGTGTTACCGGCTAGATCGATGTGACTTGGGATCGGGGTCCCGACAAGGATTTTATTGTTAAGAAATTATTTTTATAAGTTAATAAGATGTGGGATATTGTTTTCTTACATATGTAAGTATTTGTTAAATATATGATGACAATAACAATAATATATAATAACATATAAAATATTTTAAATATATATATATATATAATATAATTAGAAGGGAAACATAAGTTGGACTAGGTGTTCCTATTCTTATATAGAAAAATAGAACAGTACATAAATTGGGCTGCCGATGTTTCAGGAAAAATAAAACCTCGGATGGGAGGTCCATAGGACGGTCGATACATGATGGCCCTCAAGAAAATACAAACAGGCCTATGGACCTCCCATCCGAGGTCGTGGGCTGCGCATGTTAAAAAAGAAAGCCTAGACGGGGCAGCCCAAAACACAGCTGATACTTGCTGCCCCAGTGATAATAAATGATACCTGCCAGCTCCCCGGCTTCGTTGTGAATTTATCTCCTATAGTAACTATGTTGAAGCACCTAAATAAATGTAACTATGTTGACAAACCCGTGGGCCCCAACGTCAGTATATCATTAGGAGGAAGTATTTTTTCGATGAGGCACTTGCTTGCGTACGGTCATAGACCTGGTGGGTCCCGACTGTCTGCCTCTCCACGTACAGTCCTCTCCAGATTCCTCTCGTTTGTTCAGCATGTTCACAACGGCAGACAGCGGCATCGCGGCGAGCGCACAAAGGTGCAGGAGAAGATCCGACCACCTAAGGAAGTGCCTTATTAGTAACGAAACAACTGAACTAGCCTAGTGGCCGAGTGACACTACCCGACAGCTGTTCCGCCCGGGTTCGATTCCACGTGTGCAGAGAAAATATCTCCAATTTTTTTGCCTCTGCCTTTATTGACATGTGTGTCCCAATTGTTATCTATGCACACCACGTCCAACACTTGCCAAAACTTTGTCCCTCATTTTCTCTGTTTTTCACACACTCGACATTATGTCGGCATCTTGAAAATAGCATATCTTTTTGACCATGCATCATATGAAGATGTGCTATGCATGAATGTTAATCAACATGATGTTAACTGGCTGGTAGTTCTAGTTTCGGCCATGAATAAAACTTCCAACATGATGTTAACACTGTTTGAAAAGGCCGTGTTAATATAAATGCTCTGCCTCTGAAAGTTGCAGTTTCTTATTTGAAACTGAACTTGGAGTTTCTTATCTGAAACTGAAACTTGCAGTTTCTTCTCTGAGAATCACCTGTCAGCGGCCGAAAGGCAGGGGAACCTCTCCTCTCCATCATCTCCATTCCAAAACCACCATCTCGCCTCTCCCTCTTCTCCATTTCAAAACCACCCCTCTCCTCTCCATCATCTCCATTCCAAAACCACTGTCTCGCCTCTCCCTCTTCCCTATTGCAAGACCACCGTCTCTCCTCCCATCTTCCAAAACTAGCACCGGACCACTCAGAAGGACATCTATGGAGGGGATGCAGCAGCAAATCAAGCAGATCGCCGGCGGCGACCAGGCAAAGTTAGCCAGGTTGAAGGAGATCCTTACTTGGTTTGACAATGAGTGGGAGATTTCGAGGACGGTGAGGGCCATGTGGCAATGTATGCGAAAGAGCGAGACGATGGCGATGAGGGTAGTGATGTACTCCTCGGCGGTAGTCACGCCACAGTCCTTCGAGTTTATCGAGTATCTCCTCTGGGCAATGGAGCAGACAGATTCGCCCGAGGCAAAAGTCAGGCGGAGGTGGTGGGCGTACAGGTCGAAGGTCAAGCACCCAGAGGATAACGAATCGATCGAGTACGGTGTGCCGTTCGTGAGGGTGCAGAGCCAGCCGGAGCCACAGGAGTATTCATTCTCCCACCGCAAGAGGAGGCTGGATGGTGCGACGTCCCTTCCCCGCCGTTCTCCACGGTTCCATCGACGCTCGTGACGTTTCAACGGCGTCGGTAGGGTTTAAGGTAAGCTTCGCACTAACCTAATCTTCCATCTGCTCATGCTTACAATCAGTGTGACAATTAGTAAAAATCATGCTTACAATCAGTCTCCGAGTACTATGCCAATCACCCTAAAATAGCGCTGGACCTTTGGGTCAAAGTTGTGACACTATGTACAAATAAAGAAAAATAGGTTGGTGCTTCTTTGAGAAAAGAGTACACCCCTAGAAAACTGCCAATATAAGCTACTAGTATTTTTTAAGTCTAAGATACTAGTATTTGGTTAGAGGATTTGCTGCCGAGAAAGATCCGTCCACAGTGAGCGCCACACATCCCACTAATGGTGGTGGATGCCAATGCTTAGATGGAGCAGGGTTGGTGTCGGTAATTTTTACATGGCACCTCACACTCTGCATATATGTTGGTTCCATCCGTACATTTGTGCAGTTCCACCAAAATGCAGCTGAATAACCCTGTTTGCACAGATAATGAAAATGCATGATTACATTATAGTGGCACTAGTTGATGAAACATACACTAATAAATAGAAGAAAATATTACATCATACTGGAAATCGACCCAAGTCTCCCCGATACACCTTCTGCCAGTGATGAACATCAGTGTACAGTGGTAGTACAAGGAGGGTCCTTGAGACATTCGAATCTCTATTTTTGTGCAGATCAATTAAAATTAAGCACCCCAGTTTGCAGAAACGCTTAAACATTAACAATGGGACTAGTTGATGAAACATACATTAACAAAGAGAAGCACTTTCTTTATCTACACTAGAAATGAAATGATAGAGAGGACACTCGCTCTATTTTAACTGTATTATTACTTCATTTTATCAATGACACTAGGGTCGAGCAGGTGTCAAATGAGGTGTACCGTGCGTCGCAAGGATGAAGGCCGGGGGTACTTAGACTGGGATGCTAAAGCTGGCTCTTTCAGTTCCTATCTCCCCCTGATGTTTCTGTGGTAGCATTTGGGTTGTAATCCAAACTTGGTCGACCTCGTGCTGCGTCCCCCTACCTGCCTAGCTTATGTGGCGAACTTGTCTCCTGCTAGTACTCAGTTCGTTCTAGTAGTAGTTGCATAACTGCCTGTTTACACTGAGATGTTGTCGGATAATGGTTCTCTATGGCTGGGTTTCTTTAATGAAATGGGAGGGAACCCCCTCTTTTGATATATAAAAAAACAGTGGCACTAGCGGGGCCAAAACATTGCCTCAAATTAATAGTGCCACTAGATTAAGGTGCAAAATAATAACATTACTGCTTTATCATGGCAGGGCCAAAACAGTAGCACAAGAGCAGGATCAACATGCAGGATCTTTGGCAAACAGTCATACCAAAAAGGAATATACCTTGTGATGGGAACCATATCTGCAGTCAACGCCATCGTAGAAGGGATGACACCAGTCACCAACATGGATGATTCAATTCATGGGACCTTTTGGTGCAGTTCACCTAAAATGAAGCAATGTCCCATGAGCTAGCAGCTTCTTCTTCTTCTTCTTTTTAAGAAAAGGGCTCCAGCCCCGGCTCCATTTCCATCAGAAAACAAAACCCACAGAGCTTCTTCTTCATTAGTTGCAATAAAACTGAGCAATATCAAGGTTGGTCGTGAAGCTCCTAGAGAGTAGGCGGACCAGGACAGTTGCTTATCTAACGAAAAGAAGCAACTTATCTTAATGGGAAATTTAGCAGGACATGAAAAAAGTGCCATTGATTCATATTACTGGAGGCATTACATTGAAAACAACATTGGTTTAACGTGTCCTTGCTTTTAACAGTGCGACAGCTACATTTTACCAGTGGCATTACATAAGAGCGGCTCGGGGCAACAAACATCAGAAGAGGATATCTGGGTTGATCCCATTTTTGTTCGGTATATAGCCACCTTATACTGTGTGAGGCTAGCAAATCTAGTGCTGGACTTACTCTGTTGACTTGTCCCCAAGTCCCCACTTTCTTTCCTTTTTCAACCAATAGATCAGGTTTATATTGAGTTTGTACCGCGTTCCCTTTATTTCCCTATTAGACCTAGAGACCAGTTGGATAGCCAGTCTCTGCTACTTTTCGCCCCCATTATTTCCTCTTTCGACCAAGTCCTAGATTCAGGTAACAAATCTCCCCCACCCCACCCCCTTTCTTCCTTGTTTGAACCAAGTACTACTAGATTCGAGTGCATGAACTAGTTTTACCTCTTAACAGTAAAAAAATTAGGTGGTTTTTGAACAGCCGGTCGATCCTATCTACACGAGGGGGGCTGAGAAATAGTAAAAGATACAAATGCAGCGACATCAGGAGCTCGGGAAGTAGAGCAAGGCCGGTTTCGAAGGAAGTTATACCTGAGGGTCATCGGGATGTCGCTAGGTGGGCGGCGGGAGGCCGGATCTGCCCACACTATAGCCGCAAGAAAGAAGGGGTGGGAGGCCCTCCCTCGCCAGCGATGCTTGGGAGAGAACGGCAAGGCACGCTGATCGGGATGCGCCAGCAGTGGGTAAGAGCCATCGCCGAGGATGACCGCGTGAACATTGCAACTTCTCACCTTCCCCGACGGAGAGGATCCGGCTGGATCTGTGACCAGCGGTGAGTAGAGAGAGAGAGGCCACCGCTGTCGTGTTTAGATCTGGAGAGGACGAGACAGTGTGAAGAGAGCAACACTAGCAAGCAAGCGCGGAGGCTCCTGCCTATATAGTGGGGTACTAGTTTTCTTTTGTCTACCGACCGGAGCCGGCTTGACCTCGGCAATGACTGTCGAGAAGTCTTCATGCACGTGCCCCGGAGGCGCAGTTGTCGTCATTTTGATCTGAAGCACCAGATTATAACATATAACACGAAAAAATGCCACATGACAAGAAATCATAACCTCATTGCCCAAAGGAGACAAGATGATTCCCGACGGACAAACTAGACGAGGATCAAAGCTCAAAATAAAGATAAACTCGTAGAAAAGGGGTCCCTCGATAGATGTCCTAATTAACATAGCCGGCTTGACCTAGATGGCAGCTGAGTAGTCTTCGTGTATGCGCTCCCAATGACTAGCCCAACTCAGTTGTCGCTGTTTAACCCTCGCAGTGATCCGAAGCACATGACACCTAATTTTGCGAGATGACAAGAAACCTTTTTTTAGATTTCTCACCAGAACTACAACCCTGTACAACACAGCCTGCACGATATGTAGACGATAGCCAATCCAGGCGTGTCTGCTGGAGTCTGGTCACATGCATGGATGAACTGATCTTCCGTGTCTTGCAGGGATCGTCCAGGTACCAACGTATGTACTTCTATTAACTCACCCAACTTGTGGGGCCGGGGAGTGTG
Source organism: Triticum monococcum (assembly GCA_034509565.1). NCBI lineage: Eukaryota > Viridiplantae > Streptophyta > Magnoliopsida > Poales > Poaceae > Triticum > Triticum monococcum. The sequence goes on along the minus strand of CM067846.1, from coordinate 176,455,592 downwards.
CCTATGGTCGGTTCTCAATTGCAGTCCCACATGTGTGTGCAAATGCAATATGATGCGCGTTCCATTCGAAGAGCAGCGTGCTAGACCGACCGACCATCTGGGGTGTGACGCGAACGCGGCAGGCGTGCTGTATACTCTGTACATGTGTACCGCCATTTTCTTGAGGCTTTGCTCCATGGCGCAATCCATGGATACAAAATTAGTATACTATACTATTTAAAAGTCGAGGGCGAGGCTTTTCCTACGCGGTAAGCGGGGCAGTTCCGCCTAGTCGGTTCGACAAAGACGCGAGAAGATGAGGGAGTAGGCTGCTGCAAACGTAGGGCTGTGTGATTTGACAGTGAGTTACTGCTGGACAGGTGGGGCCTGGTGATTTGACTTGCCATTATCATTTTAACTGCGGCGCTACGACCGGCTTGAGTCTCTCGATTCCTGACCACCTCCATACAGGTGCCTCTCCTGATGCTCCACCATGTAGAGGCCGGCTCTTGCTTGAGAGCCCACTCCTCCACTTTTTCCTTGCCTCTTTCCCCCAGATATGCAAAAATGCCATGTAAAGCGGCCTTATAGCCCACTATTGTACTTGATCCTATAGGTGCTAAGCCTGCCACATAGGCATAAAGTATGACGTGGCAAGTTAATTAAGAAGAGAGAGACTAGTTTGGTGACCCCAGGAAGAAACAGTGATAAGCGCGTGTACCTAGATGAAGCAAACTTAGCAACAAAAAACTAAGCACCTATGCATTGGGGACTTGAGTTGCTAAGCCATTTAATTCCCGTAGCACCTCATCTAAGCACCATTTCATTGGAAGAGCTCACTCCTTGGCAAATGCAATAAATACTACGAAGAAAGAGATAGAGAGAAGTAAACAAAAAATACTCTTATAGCCAACCTTATAGCTAACCTTGTTGTATGAGTGACTAAGTGATGACTATGTATGACATGCCAACATCAAATAGCCTAATGCACTGTCTTAAATCTCCAAGGGCGCGACCGCGCGAGTGAGGCGACAGTCGTGGTAGGCGCAACCATGATACAGGCTGCTGGTAGCCCTTGGATCTGAGATCGAATGGTCGCATGCTAAGTTGCTGAAAATTTGCAGAATAACCCTCTAGGATAGGATATTCACCCATAGGTCTAGAATCACGCCATGCAACCGTTCGATGTCAGATCCAAGGGCTCTCGGAAGCCCGTATCATGGGAGAATAGAAAGCTTCATATCACCTGTAATTTTCCCGATGCTTGACATGACATCGAAAGCCATTTAATTGGGCATCGAGTAGACATGATCTCTAATTGGGCCCCCATAGTACTGTGCGTGAATCCATTTATCCACCAGGCAAGCCAGTACCCTGCCATTCGCGCGCGCCCCCCACTCAACATTTTTACAATCGATAAACCGCTCCTAGTTGTCCTGTCCTTTCACATTACGGCAGTTCCATAATCCTAACCCTCCTCCCAAATCCATGGCATCCCAAATCTCCATGATCGGTGGTGAGTACAAGGTTAGAACCATCACCAGCGATGAGTTCTACGTCATCTACACCCGTTCTTCCGCAAAGGTCAAAGAATGCCTTGCTCGCTTCAAATGCATGTTCGAAAACTCAAATGATGAGTGGGTCGCTGGGCTAGATGTTGAGTACACCATAGTCCTGGGAAGCGATAAGAAACTAAAGGAGGCAGAGAAGAAGAAGCCCGCCGTGATCCAGGTTTGCGTGCATGACTTATGCTTGGTCTACCACATATGCCACGCCGACGTTGAGTGCCAGGATTTTAAGAATTTCCTCAAGGACGACCGAGTCAAATTCATTACTGTAGACTTTAGGAACGACATGGAAATCCTGGGTCGGATAGGCCTCGTTGTAGGAGACCCCTTCGACCTCCAGAAGAAAGAGCTGGCGCCCTCCCGTGATCAGCCTTCAATGCTGACCCTGGCAGGAGCCATGGTTCATCCTTCGTACGGTACACTGAAGAAACCCCCGTTCAAGTTTCATCATGCATGGGAGTGGAATGTACTAGATATAGACCACATCCACTATGCTGCAATGGATGGCTACCTTTATTTCAATATCTAAAAGGGTTGGATGAAGAGAAAGAGCCAAGTGTCTGGTTCAAGCAAAGAAGTATCGGCCAAGAGGAAGAGGGACAAGGACGAAGTCGAGGACATGGATGAGGAGTCAGAGTAAGGTGGTAGTGTCGTTGCTCATGGTGGTTCTAATGCAGTGCCTACCGGATTAGTTGCTTAGTTTAATTTCAGGTGTGCTTAGTTTTATTTGAGGGGTGTGTTGTGCTGAGCCCCCAGCAGAACTATGTTATGTTCCTTCTTGTTATATTTCATACATTTCATCTTTTAGTTGGTATAGTACTACCACTTGTTTCTTCACATTGTATACGTACAATATATATGGCCAACATCATATAGCCAGCAGTTTAGTTGTCAAAGAATTTTAGGGTGCTTAGTTTTGTCAAAGAATTCCAGGGTGCTTAGTTTTATTTGAGGGGTGTGTTGTGCTGGAGACCATTAACTTATCATTGCGAGAATCGGCTTATTTTTGTCATGTAACATGGTCAACGGGTTTGACATGAAAATAACAATGTCTAATGGCATTTCTAATATACGCTGCCTCCCCCCAGATTTTCTTTACAGAGGAAACATAGAACTATATGAGTGCCCTGTTAAATTTTGGAATTATTCTGGGTTCGTTTGGCCTTTTGTAACACCCCGGATGTTACTTGCCATATTTGTACTCTGACTCTTGCCATTTTCGGCGTTAAGTTATGAGATTTCCCTCATGGTTGGGTTTTGTCTTCACTTTGCATTTTTTCCATGTCATGCATTTCATATCATGTCATCATGTGCATCGCATTTGCATACGTGTTCGTCTCATGCATCCGAGCATTTTCCCCGTTGTCCGTTTTGCAATCCGGCACTCCTACATCCTCCGGCGCCCCTTTTGTCTCTTTTCGTGAGCGGGTGTTAAACGTTCTCGGAATGGACCTAGATTTGCCAAGCGGCCTTGGTACACCACCGGTAGACCGCCTGTCAAGTTTCGTACCATTTGGAGTCCGTTTGATACCCCAGCGGTTAACCGGGGAACCGTAAAGGCCTCGTGTGTGTTAACCATAAAGGCCTCGTGTGTGTTGCAGCCCAACACCCCTCTAAAGTGTCCCAATAACCCATCCAAACCCCCTCCATCCTCTCGGCCGCTCGATCACAATCGCGTGGTCGAAAACCGCACCTCATTTGGACACTCCCACCTCCTTCTATGTATAAATAGGTCCTCCCCGTTCAAATCCAGGTCGAAACCCTAGTCTCCTCCTTCCTCCGTGCGCCGGACACGTCCACCGGCGCCGGACACATCCACCGCCGCCGCGCCCAGCCAACCCACGCGCGCCACGTGTCCCCGCCACCGCCGTTCCCACCGTGCGCCACTACGGGCCCGCGCGGCCCAGATCCGGCCCGTGGGGCCCATCCCATCGCCGCCGCCGACCGCGGGAGCCCGCGCCCAAGCTCCGCGAGCTCCCCGCCTCCCGCGCCCGTCCTCGCCGGCGCTATTCTTCCACCGCCGCCGTCCGCAGCTCGCCGGCCATGCCGCCCGCCGTCGCCGGTCCCCGCGTTAGCGCCTCCGTCCGCCGCCTCACTGACCACCGCCTCCGCCCTCTTCGTCCCCGGCTCCGGTGACCCCGCACCTGGATCCGCCTCTCCACCTCGCCGGCACACCTCTCCGGCGAAAACTCCGGCCACCGTGGCGACATCTCCGGCCGTCCTCGTCATCCACGCCAGATCTGGATCTGATCCAGAAGGTTGACCCCGTTTTTGTCTCTAAGTCATGAAAATTGTACATTCTGGTGCTACCTTTGACCTGCCATAACTTCTCATCTGTATGCTCCGTTTTGTGCATGGAATATATCAAAATGTTCAACATGATGTGCTCTTCATTTTGTTCCATTGTGACATGCTTGTTTGAGTCCATCTTGATGCCCAAATAATTGATGCAAGAGTGCTATAAAATGTTAGGTGCTGATTCTTAGCAGAGTATGGGCATTTGTCATTTTTTCTACAATTGTTGTGTGCTGCATATGGACTTGAGCTATACATGTATTTTGGTCTATGCCATGCCATCTTTATAGGGGTGTATGCCATGTATTTTTGTGATCTTTGTGGTGACTAGCACAAGCATGCAAAGTATCTCTCGTGATATTGCTGATTTCAGGGACTTATGATTTTACTAAGTCATTGCTCTGCTATTATTTTTATGCCATGTATTCATGTTGCTATAGTGAGATCCATGCTTCTTTTGAGTTACTTCAGTAAGGATGATTTGGACATATGGTTATGCTCTATCCATACATGCCCCTGTTTGTAATTATGGAGTGCCCTATCATGACTCAATCTTGCTCTACTTTTGCTATAAAATTTTCTTGGCAGATTGTTTATATGTTAATCAATTTTGCCAAGGTTGTTGTAGTTGATCCGTGCATGATATGGACTTGTTCTTGCCATGGTTAGCTTCATGAACATGCCATCTTGCTGTAGGTATTCTTAGCTTGTCATGCAATGCCTTGTGATGAGTGAATCGAGCTTGCAAAGATGCCTTCATAATTCTGTTTTGCCATGCCCAGTTTTCTGCTAAGTCTGAATCTGTTAACGGAACTTGCTATGTTTACATGGGTGCCATCATATCTTCTGATCCTTTTTGACTCATGGTCAGTAAGAGACTTTTGTTCTATGCTTTGAGTAGATTCATGTGATGCCTTGCTTTGCTATGATATGTTCATGTAGCATGTTGTTAGCTTGCTCTAAACATGTCTTCTTGATGTTAATTCCTGGTATGTTGTTGTTTTCAAGTCTGTGATGCTGATATCTTTTGCACTTTTGCCATGCTTGTTTTAACATGCTATTTTGTGATTTAGCCATAGCTCAGTGTTCATATTTTGTCAAGCATCTTGAGTAGATCACTACCATGTGTTTTGTTGCTATGTTGGAGTGCAGTAGCTTAGTTTCTTGTTGCATTCTAGTTGGCATCGTGCTATTAATCGCAGAATCATGCCATTCTTGTTTTGCTTGCCATTTGCAAACCGTGCATCCGATTCCGATGATCTTTATATCGATTTCGACCGAAATCATCTCATCTTTCCAGCGCCACACTTGGTTTGCCAAGTTGAGGCCTGCTTCAATCTTTCCCTTCCGAAGCACGCATATGCATTGCATATCACATCTCACATATCATGCCATGTTTTGCATCATGTTGATTGAGCATTGCACCGTGGTTGATTGTTGTTCCTTTGCTTGTGCTCTTGCTTTGGGTATAGCCGAGAGACGATTACGTGATCGAGGAACCCATTGAGTACGCTTACGAGGATCAAGCTTTCATCAACTCAGAGAACTTTGCAGGCAAGATGACCATACCCTCGAAATCACTTCTATCTTTGCTTGCTAATTGTTCGCTCTATTGCTATGTCGCGATACCTACCACCTGCTATATCATGCCCCCATATTTCCATGTCAAGCCTCTAACCCACTTTTCATAGCAAACCGTTGCTTGGCTATGTTACCGCTTTTGCTCAGCCCCTCTTATAGCGTTGCTAGTTGCAGGTGAAGATGAAGCTTGTTCCTTGTTGGAACATGGATATTGTTGGGATATCATTATTATATCTTGTTTACTTTAATGCATCTATATACTTGTTAAAGGGTGGAAGGCTCGACCTTATGCCTGGTGTTTTCTTCCACTCTTGCCGCCCTAGTTTCCGTCATACCGGTGTTATGTTCCTTGATTTTGCGTTCCTTACGCGGTTGGGTGTTATGGGAACCCCTTGACAGTTCGCCTTGAATAAAACTCCTCCAGCAAGGCCCAACCTTGGTTTTACCATTTTCCTACCCACCACCATATACCCTTTCCCTTGGGTTCTGCAGACTCAAGGGTCATCTTTATTTTAAACCCCCCGGGCGAGTGCTCCTCTAAGTGTTGGTCCAAAACGGGCAGCCTGTGGGGCCACCTCGGGGCAACTCGAGGTTTGGTTTTACTCGTAGCCTGACCTATCCAGTGTGCCCTGAGAACGAGATACGTGCGACTCCTATCGGGATTTGTCGGCACATCGGGCGGCTTTGCTGGTCTTGTTTTACCATTTTCGAAATGTCTTGTAACCGGGATTCCGAGTCTGATCGGGTCTTCCTGGGAGAAGGAATATCCTCCGTTGACCGTGAGAGCTTGTGCTGGTCTAAGTTGGGACACCCCTGCAGGGTTTTGAACTTTCGAAAGCCGTGCCCGCGGTTCTGGGCAGATGGGAATTTGTTAATGTCTGGTTGTAGAGAACTTGAAACTTAACTTAATTAAAAATGAATCAACCGCGTGTGTAGCTGTGATGGTCTCTTTTCGCCGGAGTCCGGGAAGAGAACACGGTCTCATGTTATGCTAGAACGTAAGTAGCTTTAGGATCACTTCTTGATCATTTTTAGTTTTTCGACCGTGCTTTGCTTCTCTTCTCACTCTCTTTTGCGTAAGTTAGGCACCATATATGCTAGTGCTTGCTGCAGCTCCACCTCACTACCCTTTCCTACCTTTAAGCTTAAATAGTCTTGATCGCGAGGGTGTGAGATTGCTGAGTCGCCGTGTTGGGGATATAACTATCAGTTAAGACCCGCCTAGGAGTGGCCGGGTCAGCCCCAATGGTGGGTTACAAAGGGAGCCTAGTAAACATTAAGATGATAGTTTATCAAATCTTACAGAAGACCTAAAAGGCCTAGAGGCGGCTTAAGGCCCAATATTGTAAACCGCCGTATGTAAGGAAAGACTTGTAGAGAAAGGCATGTAAAAGAAGTCACCGAGCCGGACACGATTTATGAGCCGGCCGGGACTCTGTAGGCCACCAGGCGTCAACCCATGTATATAAGGGGATGACCCGGTGGCGGCTTAGGGCAAGAAACGAGAGATCGATAACCAAGCCGGCGAGTTAGCCTCTTGGTGATCGAAACCCCAGCAATACCAAACACAACTAGACGTAGGCTTTTACCTTCATCGTAAGGGGCCGAACTAGTATAAAACCTCTCGTGTCCTTTGTCCTGATTAACCCCTTTAAGGTTCCTAGTTGTGATGGCCCTACGACTAAGTCCTTCCACTAGGACATCTACCGTGACAATTCCACGACAGTTGGCGCCCACCGTGGGGCCAGTGCACGATGGATTTGAGTTCTTGAAGGGCAACTTCGAAGGGCTCAAGGGATACGCTGTGGGCCGGATGACCAAGAGTCGTCGCGGCAAGCTCTACATCGACGACGAAGGCTGGGGCCCTGAGGTCGGCTCAATTGAGTACGGGTACTGGGTCCTCGTCGGTGGAATTCATATCTTCATCGGCCAGATCGGCCAGTCAGGCCCTGAGCCGGACGTCCACACCAACCTCGTCGAGACGGCTCAGCGTGCGAGGACCACCCGTGTTCAATTTGTCGTGAAGCATGCTTTCGTAGGCTGCCTCCACGATGGTGAGTACTCTGAAGGATCGGTGGAAGGCGCTGAGACGGCCATCTGTTCTGACGCTACATCATCAACAGGTGAGACGGACTCTTTGTATCAGCTGCAGGATGGCATGCTCGGGGGCTGTTCCGATGGCAGCAGTATTCCGGACCCCCTTGAGCTGCCAAATTGGGCCGAAGTCTTCATGGCAGGGAAACAACCCGGGTAGAACTCCAAAGCAGCTGCAGCAACAGCTATTGGGTCAGCCGCAGCCGGGTCAGGAGATCCCGCGTGCCCCCAGCTCAGATTCTAATGGACCTCACGGATAAACTGATGACTCTGTTAACCGCCGTGGTAGAACCGGCGGATAGAGCCCAGCATGACGCAGAGGTGGCACGCATGCGGGAAGAGATGGTACAAGATAAAGAAAATTTAGCAGCAGAGGAGGTCAGGATGGCAGCAGAGCAGGTGACTTTAGACGTTCGTGCGCAACATCTTCAAGTAGAGACTTTCCGGCTCTCGGTGGATCTGAATGCGTCAAATGAGGTCATGAGAAGAAGGCATCAGAAAACTCAGTCACGTCTACCTCTAACGCTCGATCCTAGGAACCTTTTTCATACACCCGGGGCTGGGGCAAGCAACCCGCCGGAGGCAAATCGGATCACGACGCCCGGGGCACCGGTTCAACCGCGTGCCATGGAGCCACCTCGCATACATACCGCTCCGCCTCATTATGTGCTGACACCGCTGGTCACTTCTCCAATCCCTTGGAAAACCTCATTGCAGCATCGGCTCGTTTGGCGGCTCTCCCGATGGAAGGCGACTCTCCGGCAACAATCGAAACGCGAAGGGTGAGGGAACTTCTTCAAACAGCTCTGGCACAGCAGGATGCGTACTCTTACAGTCGAGACAGGATCCATTCAACTCCTCGCCCAAGCCGGAGCCCAAGCTACAGTAGGTATATGGACTCGGCTGACATGTCAAGTAATGCTCAACGCCACAACCGGCCGCACATGCATGAGCCGGTACAGGCCGGAGCCCTTAACTTGGCGGACCAGGAAAGGATCCGACAAGAGGCTGAGCGAGCGGTTCAACTGGCAGCGGAGCAAGCGGCTCATCAGACTTTTCTGGCTTATCCAGCAACCTCGGTCGAGGTAGGAGTGGCCACAAGAACCGGAGGTGTCCCTTGCCTGGTGCCAGCCATACATAATGAGCGTTTGCCAAAAGACATCAAGGGGCCTCGTAAGGTGCCTAATTACACGGCCGACTTGCAGCCTGGGGCTTGGATAGAGAGTTATGAGATGGCTATGGAGTTGTTGGAGGTCAGCGATGCAACAATGGCTAAGTATTTCACTATGATGTTGGATGGAACAGCTCGTACTTGGCTGAAGGGGTTGCCACCCAATTCTATCGGCTCATGGGCAGAATTGAAGGCCCGGTTCATCCAGAATTTCAAGGACATGTGTAAACAGCCTATGTCGATTGTGGACCTGACTAATTGTAAACAAGAGGACGGTGAATCTACAACCCATTGGGTGCGCCGGGTCAAGGAGATAATACATTCGTCTGATAAGATGGATGCCAGCTCAGCAGTCTTGATGTTGGAGAAAAATTGCCGTTTTGAACCTCTGAAGCATAAGTTGGGGCGGTTCAAGCGTGACTGCAATGACATGGGCCAGTTGATGGCGGCTCTCGTCAAGTATGCTGATTCTGATAGTACCAAGGACCCGGTGTCTGACGAAGAAAAGACAGCGAAGGGAAAGAAGAACGACAACGGCAAGGGTCACCAGCATAACTCGGCAAATCAAGGAGGTAATAAACGTAAGGCTAATGAATTTGTCACTAAAACCAATGCGCAGGGCGGCAATCAACAATGCAAGGGTAGGCAACCCCCTCGGTCGGGCGGGTCAGGTCCTACCCTTGAGTAACTATTGAATGAACCTTGTCCAAGACACGACACCCGGGAGAAGCCAGCCACCCACCTATGGAAGGATTGTACAATCATGAAGGCATTTAAAAATTCAAATGCATTCGATGGAGGTCATGGCCCAGGCGGCGGTTCAGGTGGGGGCAGTTTTCATGGCCCGGGCGCCGGATCAGGTGGAGGAGGATTCCACGGTCAGGGCCATCCTGGTAACCAAGGAGGATATAATCCACAACCCGACCAAAGTAATCAGCAGCAACAGTCCGGATAACAGAGCAACCCAAAATAGCTGAATAGTGGGCAATAACATGTGTTCACCACTAGTTTATGTAAGAGGGACCAAAAGCTTCACAAGAGGGCCGTCAATACCATTGAGCCGGCGATTCCACGTTACTTACGTTGGTCAGAGCAACCTATTGTGTGGAGCAGAGAGGATCACCCACCCCGGGTTGATAATCCAGGTCACTTGGCCTTGGTAGTGACGCCTCAGGTCGGTGGATATAAATTCACTAAGGTACTCATGGATGGAGGCAGCAGCATCAACATCCTCTACTATGAGACGTTCCGTCGGATGGGTTGACTGATAAGAGTCTTAAGCAATCCAACACTATTTTTCACGATGTGGTACCTGGCAAGTTGGCATACCCAGTTGGTAAGATCGAACTGGAAGTAGCCTTTGGGGATGAGTATGACTCAAGAGCAGAAAAATTAACCTTTGAGGTGGTTAAGATCAAAATCCCATATCATGCTCTGCTTGGACGGCCGGCTTATGCCAAGTTCATGGCTCGGCCGTGTTATGTGTATTTGCAGCTCAAGATTCCGGGATATAAGGGCACCATTACAGTACATGGAAGCCAAAAAATAGCCTTGGAGTGTGAAGAAGGTGATGCTGCCTATGCTGAGTCTGTTTGTGCAACAGAGGAGTTAAAGTATTATAAGGATCATGTTGACCCGACAGACATGACGTCTTTAAAGAAACCAATAATGGAGCATGAGCCGGTGTTGAAGTTCAAATCAGCTGATGACACCAAGATGGTTGACTTTGTGCCTGGTGACTCATCCAAGCAGTTCATCATCAGTGCAAACTTGGATCCAAAATAGGAAAGCGCGCTCATCGAGTTCATCCGTGAGAACCGGGACATCTTTGCATGGAAACCTTCCGACATGCCGGGTGTCTCGAGGGAACTCGCTGAGCACACTCTCAATATTGATCCAAAGTTTAAACCTGTTAGACAGTTTCTGCGATGGTTCAATGAAGAAAGGCGCAAGGCCATTGGAGAAGAGGTGGCCCGGCTCTTGGCGGTCGGGTTCATTGTGGAAGTCTTTCACCCAGAGTGGTTAGCCAACCCGGTGCTTGTACTAAAAAAGAACGGCACCTGGCATATGTGTGTGGATTACACCGATTTATACAAGGCTTGTCCGGCCGACCCTTTTGCCCTCCCCCGTATTGATCAGATCATCGATGCTACGTCGGGTTGTGCACGTTTGAGTTTCTTGGATGCTTATCCAGGTTATCATCAGATCAAGATGGCAGTCAAAGATCAGGAGAAGACAACTTTTATCACTCCATTTGGAGCTTTCTGCCATGTGTCTATGCCTTTTGGGCTTAAGAGTACCCAGGCGACTTACCAACGGTGTGTGCAGAATTGTCTTCACAATCACATTGGGCGTAATGTTCATGCTTATGTGGATGATATAGTGGTAAAATCCAGGAGGGAGGAAACCTTGGTCACAGATCTGAAAGAGACCTTCGATAACCTCTGGGTCTACAAAATGATGCTTAACCCGGCTAAGTGTGTTTTAGGGTCCCAGCCGGCAAGCTTTTGGGTTTTTGGTGTCCAACCGAGGTATTGAAGCTAACCCGGAGAAGATTAAGGCAATCACATCCCTGGCCAAACCAACATGCATCAATGACGTTCAACGGCTGGCGGGTCGTGTTGCTGCTTTGAGCCGGTTCATAAGCCGGTTAGGGGAGATGGCGATGCCTTTGTATCAAATGATGAAGAAAACGGATGACTTTGTTTGGAGCGATGCTGCAAACTCTGCTTTTGAGGATCTGAAGACACAGCTTGCTGAGCCGCCGGTCCTTGCTGCTCCAATTGAGAAAGAGCCAATGTTGTTATACGTAGCCGCCAACTCACGAGCTGTTAGTGTGGCAATTGTGGTGGAGCGCAAGGAGGTTGGCAAGGAACATCTGGTTCAACGGCTGGTTTACTACGTCAGTGAGGTGTTAATTGAATCCAAACAACGATATCCACATTTTCAGAAGCTCGTATATGGGGTGTTCATGGCGAGCCGGAAGCTTAAACATTATTTTCAGGGCCACCCAATCACTGTGGTTAGTTCTGCTCCTTTGGGAGACATCATTCAAAACAGAGAAGCCACTGGACGAGTCGCCCAGTGGGCCATTGAGCTTGGGTCTCATGGGTTGAAGTATGTACCACGTACTGCGATCATGTCTCAAGCACTGGTTGATTTTATTAATGACTGGACAGAGATGCAGATGCCGGAAGATAAACCAGACAACACATATTGGACTATTCACTTTGATGGGTCCAGACAACTGGAAGGCTCGGGGGCTGGAGTTGTTTTAACCTCCCCTCGAGGTGACAAATTTTGTTATGTGTTGCGGCTGATGTTTCCTTGCACTAACAACACAGCTGAATATGAAGCCTTGCTCCATGGTCTTCGAGTGTCCAAAGAGATGAGCCTGAGCTGGGTTCGGTGTCTTGGCGACTCATATTTAGTGGCTCAACAAGTATCAGGCAAGTGGGATTCCAAAGATCCTCTCATGGCGGCTTATCGCCGTGAAGTTGATGCTGTTGCAGGGCATTTTAAAGGTTATCAGGTGGAGCACATTGACCGTAGGAAGAACGAAGCGGCTGATGCTTTAAGCCGGTTGGGATCTCAGCGTAAGCCGGTGCCACCTAACACCTTTTTGGATGTTTTGCATAACCCGTCTGTTAAGTTACCCACAGAAGAAGATCTAGCCGTTCCTGACCCGGAGGCACAGTTGGTGGCGGCTCTTCATGTCATCCCAGATTGGACAGTGCCGTTCTTGGCTTACATGACCCGGGAGAGTTGCCAGTGGATGAGACCCTGGCTCGACAGATAACCCGGCGGTCTAAGTCAATGACGATTTCTGATGGAGAACTATACCATCGCAACGTCTCTGGAGCGTTTCAGCGGTGTGTTTCCCCTGAAGAAGGCCAAGAAATACTTCGTGAGATCCATGAAGGCGATTGTGGTCATCACGCCGGGTCAAAATCTCTGGCCAAGGCTTTCGTCACGGTTTTTACTGGTTGACAGCTCACGCTGATGCAGAGGATCTAATCAGTAGATGTGATGGATGTCAATAATTCACATGACGAGCACATGTGCCGGCTCAAGAGCTCCGGATGATTCCAATCACTTGGCCGTTTGCGGTCTGGGGGCTCGACATGGTTGGACCTTTCAAAAGGTCAAAAGATAAAAAGACACATCTTTTAGTGGCAGTTGATAAATTCACAAGGTGGGTTGAGGCAGAGCCGGTGAGTAAGTGTGATGCGGCCACAACGGTTTAGTTCATGAAAAAGGTGATCTTCCATTTTGGTTTTCCACATAGCATTATCACTGACAATGGCACTAATCTATCCCAAGGGGCTATGGAGGAGTTTTGTCAACGTGAGCATATTCGGCTTGATGTTTCTTTTGTAGCTCATCCTCAATCCAATGGTCAAGCTGAGAGAGAAAATCAGGAAATTTTAAAAGGTCTCAAACCCTCGCTTATGGTTCCCTTACAGCGAACGCCGGGTTGTTGGTAGAGGAATTACCCTCGGTGCTGTGGAGTATCACCACCACGCCTAACAGGCCTACAGTACACACCTTTCTTCATGGTGTATGGAGCAGAAGCAGTATTGCCTAGTGACATCCGTCATGACTCGCCCCGTGTGGCGGCTTATGTTGTAGCTAATAATGAACAAGCCAGACATGATGCACTTGACTTGTTAGATGAGGAAAGAGACTTAGCAGTGGCTCGATCAGCAATTTATCAACAGGACCTGCGCCGTTATCACAACCGCCGGGTTAAGTCCAGGACTTTTCAGGAAGGCGACCTGGTGCTCCGGCTCATCCAGGATCTGTCAGATGCACACAAGTTATCCCCACCTTGGGAAGGACCCTTTGTGGTCAGCAAGAACTTAAACAACGGGTCATATTACCTCATTGACGTTCGAGAGCACAAAGACTCACGTAAGTTGGAAGAGGAGACCCGCCGGCCATGGAATATTGCTCAACTTCGTCCATACTACACTTGATCCACCGGCTCTCAACATGTACATACGTTGATGTTATATATATCATGATAAGTAATAAAGTAGGACCATCGGTCTCTTTTTCTTTTCAGAAAAATTACACATCTTCATTATTTTTTACTATTATTTTTAAATGACTATTAAGGAGCTGATCATATTTGAATCAAGTTTAACCTTTTTTGGTCTGGCTTATGATCGTATTCGAATCTAGCTGCAACTCTCATGGTCACTTGGGGGCTTCCAGTTCAAACATAGGTCGTATTCGAACCAAAAAGAACATAGCTATCATAACCCTTTTGATCGGCTCAAGGCCAAACTCATTAGGGGGCTTCTTGATCGTATCCGAATCATAGCTTAACCCCTTTTGGGTCCGACTTGGATCATATTCGAATCAGGGTCGTTAAAAACCTCTCAAGATCACTTGGGGGCTTCCTGTTCAAACATAGGTCATATTCGAACCAAAGAGAACATAGCTGTCGGTACCCTCTTGATCGGCGCAACCCCAAAGCCACTGGGGGCTATATGGTCGTATTCGAACCTTAGCTCAACCCCTTTGGTCCGGTTTACTGATCATATTCGAATCAGAAACCCCCAATCTTTAGTCACAAGGCTAATGTTGTTTCACACCTGTTATTTATCTTATTGGTTTTTTGATATCTCAACTTTCATAATAAATCAATCATGGTCTTTTCACCGGCTTGACTATATGACAACAAGCCACCAGGGCATGATAATCATCAGGTATTCAGAAGCATTGACTTCTCGCAAAGACTTGATTATCAACCTCATACATGGGTCATGTAAATCGGTGGTCCGGAGGTCAAAAGATACAGGTACAACTATTGTTTATGAACAATTTCCTTCTGTATTCATCAAAGGTTATTTCAACCGTTGTTTTTCTTTTTACAACTGGTTCTGCTTTCTACTATGATAACAGTTTTGGTTATAAACCGAGTGTTCTGACCCGTTCGGTACTAAGCCGCCAAAGCAAGTTTTTTCCTTTTTATCTACAGGACCAGAGATCAATTATTGCAGGGACAACCATAAATATGATGCATATATTAATAGAGTAACACACAGTGTCTTATCCACGATGGCATAGGCAGAATATGCAGTGTTTTCACAACTAATCTATTACAAGGCTTTTACAAGCCCATGAAGATGGTCATCACTCCTCCCTCGCCAGTTCACTGCCCTCTGCTGATTGGAAGCTGGGTTTTGACCAATCAAAACCGTTCATGGCGATGAATTCCGCTTCTTTGTCAATCAGGCCGGTCGGATCAGCTTCCGGAGCAAATGTATTTTCACGAACAGTCGGGATTAAATCGGTTACTTTATAGGAGGGAGTCGCCATCTTCTTATTATCCAAATCAAAACCCGGCTGATATTTATCGATATTCGTTTCATCCCCAAGAATGGTGGCCTGAGGTCGCACCTCCCTCACGCAGGCAACAAAGTCATCCTGTTCAAACAGTGACCCATCTTCCTTTACCGTGGGGTACCCTCTGGCTACATCAGCCGGGTCTAGATCTGGCACCCAAGCCTTGGAACGGCTCATGGCAGTCAAAGCTCCGGCTCTAGCACAGGAACGCTTGACTTCTTGGAACCTGGCGGGAAAAATTGACAGCTTCTTTAACACATCGCTGAGCCGGTTGGGTCCTTGATTGACAGGAGAGATAGCGGCGAGTGCTCGTTGTGCGCCAATGTACAACTGCTCTACCAAGGTATAAACCGCCTTCAACTTAATCATGTGGTCTTGACTCAGATTTTTGCTTCGAGGGCCTGCGTATGTTTTGAACACAAAGGGTCAGCTAGCGACTTGCAGTCCGGATCAAAATAAGGTAAAAAGTTAGTACATATGGCTTACCAAAGATGGCAGACACCATTTGTGACACCCGGTTCTTTAAACTGGCCAGCTCTGTCGTAAGCTCTTCAAGGGATGCTTCAGCCTTCTCGGCACGTTGTGTCAGAAGCGATTTTTCTTTAGCCCAGGTTTTCTTCTTGGCAGTAAAACCAGCTTTTAATTTTTCCGTCTCAGAGAGACTCACTTGCAGTTTAGAGTCAGCAGACTTGATCTCTGCCTCCTGACCTGCCAGCCGGGCCTTGGCGTCAGTTAATTGCGAGCTTAGTTCAGATATGGCATTCTGCAAACCATACCCAGATAAGTCAAGATTTCAGTTAATGTTCAAAAGTCAAGATTCAAGTCTCAAATACTTTGCGTTGCAAAACTACTTGACACTTGGGGGCTAATGTATGCCAAACAATTTTTTATGACTAACAAATACTTTAAGTCCCAAGTACTTTACAAAGTAACAACACTTGGCAGTTGGGGGCTAATGCACGCTATTCAGCAAGTTTCTCAAGGATAAGCTGGTTTACAATGTTATTTTTGGATACGGTACAAGGCAATTCAAAGTACCGGCTCATTTATGGTCAAATGAACCGGCCCTTGGGGGCTATGGATGAAGCTTTGTTCTATCTTATTGTACTCCAGGAAAATCTAAAAAGAAAAAAGTCTTAGCCTATATCATAAAGTCTACAGATCATTCCGGTTCCCTCATAATCTGAAGATTTGGGGGCTGGCGGAATATAAGTAAGCCAGAAGAACATACCTCGTATTTCAGCTGCAACTTCTTGACCATTTCTATCTGTGAGTCACGACTGGAGTGCACATGGCTGAGATAACCAGATAATATGTCGTTGGCATTCATATGGTCATAGTGAGAAATATCAAAATGCACTTTCCGTCTCTCCAATGCCTCTTGTTTCTCCGTGTGCCGAGCCAACACGGTAGGATTTCTCGGCTGAATAAAGCGGCTCCCGGTGATTAGAACGTCTTCCGTAGACAGTGATGACGGGTTGGCCGAGCTGGATGGTCCGGTTGCAGAAGGATTCATGGTGGTTTCATCAACTGACGGCTTAGGAGGATTGAATTCATCATTGACAGGCGGGTCTTCTGGAGTGTCAGTTAATGGAGGAGAAGGTGGCCTAGCCGGTTCAGATGCAAGGATTAGCGGGTCTTCCACCAGTTTAGCTACTTTTGCCTTCTTGGACTTAGCTTGGCCACTAAGAGAAATGTTGCAGAACTATCAGTACAAAGATACGATTTGAAAAACCTGGAAAAGGAGGATTTTTCATTACCCAGGGGTAGTCTTGAAGGCCGGAAATTGGGTCTGCGACGAGTCGCCAGAAGAGCGAGACACCTCCTGAAAAGATAAAATAAAGTTAAAATAATGCAAGGGAAAGGATCCATTAAACAGAAAGTTAAAGACAAAGAAGTAAACCTCATTCCGGCGCTTTTGAGGAGTTTGTTAAAGAATAACATGCGGTTCGTCTTCGGTCCGGGGTTGACAACGGCTCTTATGTCGCTGCTTTTTCAAAAGAAAGTGAGGGTCCAGATAAGCCAAAGGGTGGGAAAACCTTACTTTCCGGGTTACGACTCGAAGTTTCTGTCTTGGCAAATGTGCTGAGTCGGAGGAAATAGTTACCTCTTCTTCCACGGCCTGACTGGCCCCAGTGTCATCCTGGTAATGATCAGTGTTAATAAGGTTATTAAAGAGTTGGCCAAGGGAGTCAAGGGCTACCTCAGACTCAGAAGTATCGTCAAGTTTCATCATGTCTTCAGCAGTGCTCTTCTTCTTCTTTTTGGACCTCCGGGTCGTCTTCTTGGCGGTTATGGCGGCGACTCTTGCTTTCTTGGCAGCTTCGTGGTCATATTTAACCTTCCAAAAGTCAGATTTGGCCTGCAAACAGGTAAAAACAAGATGAAAGGTCAGGCAAGTGTTAAATAATACGGCTGAGAAAAATGCAAAGGAGAGAGATCAGAGTCTCCTTACTTCTGGCACCGGGTTAAGCTTGCAGAAAGGGTTTAACCCGACGATACTGCAGTCTTCGTATTTTCCGTTCACCAGAAGGGTTGACATTGAAACAATATATTCTTCCGTCAATTGAACGGGGCTATGACGAAGAGAGTCATCTGGGCCTCCAGCATACTCGTACATCAATTTTGATCGACGGATTAGAGGAATAACCCGCCATGAGATCCAGCAGCGGGTCAGGTCAACTCCGGTCAAGCCGTTCCCTAATAAGGCGTTAATCCTTTTTATTGATGGGATCAACTTCCTGCGTTCGGCAGCCGTAAGCTTGTCAGGGAGCGCGAATTTGGAGTCAAGACGCTCGGCGCGATACCCCGGCAGTGGCTTCTCGTTTACCGGTGAAGTGTCTTGACAATAGAACCAAGTCTGGTTCCAGTCTTTTGGATGACTCGGCAAGACTATGAGGGGGAAGACAGTGCCCTGCCGACGCTGAATGGAGATGCCTCCAAGCTCCAAGCTAAGGCCATTGGTGCACTCGTTCTGCCAGTTCAGATAAAAATATTCTCTAAACAGTTCCACGGTCGGCTCTTCCTAAAGGTACACTTCGTAGAGTACTTGGAAATCACCGATATTAGATATGGAATTGGGCCCAATATCTTGAGGGTGAAGTTTGAAAAAATGGAGGACATCTCTAAAGAACTTTGAGTCGGGCGGTGAAAAGCCACAGTTCATGTGGTCAGTAAAAACAATGACTTCACCATTTTGTGGATTGGGCCGTTCTTCGTCCGGGTCAGGTGCACGGTAAGACATGACATTTTTTCCTGGCAAAAATCCTATGGAGAAGAACTCCTTCAAACGTTCCTCAGTCACGGTTGAGGGAACCCAGTTGCAGACAGTCGGCGTTTTGGATGGCATAGTGTTCAAAAACACGCTGAAAAGAAGGTAACATGCCGGCTCAGTTCAATACATATGATGAAAGTACAAAATGATACAGCGGAGTAATGACGGCTTAATTAAGGGCTAATGTCATATAAGGAAAAGTCAGCTGGCACAGTAAGCCGCCATGACCACAAACATTTGAGAAATACCGGCAAGAGAAATTGGTTAAGTATGGAGACAAACAGGTTTCTTAACTTCTGGATATTTATATGGATCAAATGGCTATTCAAAATGAAAAAAATTCCTAGACCTAAAAATACAGTCCAGATGGGTTCATCAGCTCTAAAAGATATCTGTGCAAAGGAAAGGGATCTACTAACATCTAAAATGGATGAAAAACAACTACCGCATGAACACATCTTCTCTTTGGATCAAGAAGAAGCTGTAGTAGAAGAACTACAAGGAAACCGTGATGAACTGCGAAGAACACGCAGAAACCCTAATGCGGATCTGAGGAACAGGAAGGTGAGCACTTACAACCACGAATCTTCTGCGGAGGTCGCCGCCGTTCTCTGGACCGATTCGGGTTGATGCAGCGGCCAAGGTCGACGGAGTCGGAGGTGAAGCGCGATGGCAGTGAAGCTCGAGCAGCAGGAGGGTTGTGAGAGGAAGAAGACGGAGAGAGAGAGAAGAATGAGGAAGGCCGGGGCGTGCCTATTGATACGTCTCCAACGTATCTATAATTTTTGATTGCTCCATGCTATATTATCTACTATTTTGGGCAATATTGGGCTTTATTATCCACTTTTATATTATTTTTGGGACTACCTATTAACCGGAGGCCCAGCCCAGATTTGCTGTTTTATGCCTATTTCGGTGTTTTGAAGAAAAGGAATATCAGACGGAGTCGAAACAGAACGAAATCAACTGGAGAAGTTATTTTTGGAAGGAAACACACCTGATGGACTTGGACCCCACGTTAAGGAAGGAACGAGGTGCTCACGAGGGTGGGGGGCACGCCCACCCCCTAGGGCGCGCCCCCTGTCTCGTGGGGCCCTCGTGGCTCCCCTGACGTACCTCCTGCACCCATATATACCTATGTGACCTAAAACTTCCAGAACGCACAATAGATCGGGAGTTCCGCCGCCAGAAGCCTCCGTAGCCACCGAAAACCAATCTAGACCCATTTCGGCACCCTGCCGGAGGGGGCAATCCTTCTCCGGTGGCCATCTTCATCATCCCGGTGCTCTCCATGACAAGGAGGGAGTAGTTCTCCCTTGGGGCTGAGGGTATGTACCAGTAGCTATGTGTTTGATCTCTCTCTCTCTCTCTCTCGTGTTCTTGATTTGGCACGATCTTGATGTATCGCGAGCTTTGCTATTATAGGTGGATCTTATGTTTCTCCTCCCCCTCTTCTCTCTTGTAATGAATTGAGTTTCCCCTTTGGAGTTATCTTATCGGATTGAGTCTTTAAAGACTTGAGAACACTTGATGTATGTCTTGCCGTGGATATCTGTGGTGACAATGGGATACCGCGTGCCACTTGATGTATGTTTTGGTGACCAACTTGCGGGTTCATGAACCTATGCATAGGGGTTGGCACATGTTTTCGTCGTGATTTTCCGGTAGAAACTTTGGGGCACTCTATGAGGTTCTATGTGTTGGTTGAATAGATGAATCTGAGATTGTGTGACGCATATCGTATAATCATACCCACGGATACTTGAGGTGACATTGGAGTATCTAGGTGACATTAGGGTTTTGTTTGATTTGTGTCTTAAGGTGTTATTCTAGTACGAACTCTAGGGCTGTTTGTGACACTTATAGGAATAGCCCAACGGATTGATTGGAAAGAATAACTTTGAGGTGGTTTCGTACCCTACCATAATCTCTTCGTTCGTTCTCCGCTATTAGTGACTTTGGAGTGACTCTTTGTTGCATGTTGAGGGATAGTTATGTGATACAATTATGTTAGTATTGTTGAGATGACTTACACTAGCGAAATTATGAACCCTAGGCCTTGTTTACCATCATTGCAATACTATTTACGCTCACTTTTATCATTAGTTACCTTGCTGCTTTTATATTTTCAGATTACAAAAACTATTATCTACTATCCATATTGCACTTGTATCACCATCTCTTCACCGAACTAGTGCACCTATACAATTTACCATTGTATTGGGTGTGTTGGGGACACAAGAGACTCTTTGTTATTTGGTTGCATGGTTGCTTGAGAGAGACCATCTTCATCCTATGCCTCCTACGGATTGATAAACCTTAGGTCATCCACTTGAGGGAAATTTGCTACTGTCCTACAAACCTCTGCACTTGGAGGCCCAACAACATCTACAAGAAGAAGGTTGTGTAGTAGACATCACCTATTTATAAGGGAAAAGGTGAACAGACGGGCGCGAAAATCGAGGAAGAGCCGAATAATGGTTATCTAACTAGATGGACGCCTCGATTCTCGGAAGGCATTAAAGATGAAGATCCGTTGGGAGATGATGTCATCAAAGTTTTTCTTATTTTCCAAAGATGACATCATGGCGGGTTACAAAAACCTCTGCGAGGATAAGAGGATGGATTTCATCTAAGTATTGAAGATTGACAAAGAACAAAGTTCGAAGTCAACCTGGGGCCTAATGTTGGGGATATAACTATCAGTTAAGACCTGCCCAGGAGGGGCCGGGTCAGCTCCAATGGCGGATTACAAAGGGAGCCCAGTAAACATTAAGATGATAGTTTATCAAATCTTATAGAAGGCGTAAAAGGCCTAGAGGCGACTTAAGGCCCAATATTATAAACCGCCGTATGTAAGGAAAGACTTGTAGAGAAAGGCATGTAAAAGAAGTCACCGCGCGCGGACACGATTTATTAGCCGGCTGGGACTCTGTAGGCCACCAGGCGTCAACCCGTGTATATATATAAAGGGACGACCCGGTGGCGGCTTAGGGCAAGAAACGAGAGATCGATAACCAAGTCGGCGAGTTAGCCTCTTGGTGATCGAAACCCCAGCAATACCAAACACAACTAGACGTAGGCTTTTACCTTCATCATCAGGGGCCGAACTAGTATAAAACCTCTCGCGTCCTTTGTCCCGATTAACCTCTTTAAGCTTCCTAGTTGCGATGGCCCTACGACTAAGTCCTTCCACTAGGACATCTGCCGTGACAATTCCACGACACCCCGTGACTCACAAATACTTCCAAAACAGATGTAGGTGCCGATGATGCCAGTGCAGGGGACGCTACTGAACTCAAGTGGGAGTTCAACGAGGATTCGGGCCGATACTATGTGTCTTTTCCGGATGATCAGTAGAGGAGCCTAGTTGGGGCGATCGGGGATCTAGCATTTGGGGTTGTCTTTCTTTATTTGGTTCTGTAGTCGGACCTTGATTGTATTTTGGATAATGTATGATATATTTATGTATTGTTTGAAGTGGCGATTGTCAGCCAACTCTTTATCCTTTTCTTATTCAGTACATGGGATGTGTAAAGATTACCCCTCTTGCGACATGCCTACTATGCGGTTATGCCTCTAAGTCGTGCTCCGACACGTGGGAGTTATAGCCGCATCATGGGTGTTACAAGTTGGTAATCAGAGCCTTCCCCGACTTAGGAGCCCCCTGCTTGATCGAATTGCTGACGTTGTTGAGTCTAGAAAAATGTTTTGAGTCTTATAGGATTATATATATCGGAGAGTAGGATTCTTTTTACTCCTCAGTCCCTTCGTCGCTCTCGTGAGACCTCCTAACGTAGAGTTTTGACCATTCTCTCCTCAAATTTCACTAATTTTTTTAGGATCACGCGGGTATCTTGGAATTGTTCCGATGGTTTTGTGATGAGAACATTGTTCTTGGTGCCTCCTGACATTTAGGGGTTGTGGTAGTGTCCCGGGGAGTTGAGCTCCGAGGTGTTGTCGTCACAATTTTATCGTTGCAGTTCTGGAATACTTGAGTTCACCGACATCAAAAACCTCCTTTATGCAGTTGTTGGTGAGATAACCTCGATGCCACCCAGTACTGGGCGGGAGTTCGGGAGTATTGCCATAACTCATATAACGGATGCTTTTCGAAGGTTGAGGTAAATGATTTCCGAAGGTTTCTTGGTTATGTGTTGAAGGATGGATACAGCTGGATGTAGGATTTGCTAGTTTTGGGTGAGATATTATGCTTCCCCTGTATCCCCAACACCTGATTGCATAACCAGAAAGTTTCGGGAGTTTCATAGGTGGGAATTCATGTAGCTCTAGTATTTCTACCCGCAGATTCTTGGTTTGTGATTGGGTAATCCTTACCAATTATTTGTTCATACCCGTACCTTGTTGCTTTATTCATCTACCTATTGTCTAAGTGGCTTCTCAACTTATGGAAGTGTGATGATTTACTTTGGAATTCATTCGTTAATTCTTGCTCGAATGTTAAGGCTATATGTTGCAATTTCGATCCTTTGATTCAGCTTTCAAGATGCTTAGTTTGCTACCCTCAATCAGTTCCTCGCAAATCAGCCGAAGTCCTTCAGTAACCGTGTCGAGGCCACAGACGCCGACGACTGGCTCGTGGATATCTGCAAACATTTTGAGTGTAGCAATGTCAGGCCTGAGGACTTTGTCAAGTATGCTTCGTTCCAACTCAAAGACCAAGCTGCTGAGTGGTATCAACAATACAAAGATTCCAGAGGAGGTCGTGTGATTACCTGGGATGATTTACGCCGAGACTTCAAATCTCACCACATTCCTCAAAGTGTTGCTGAGAGTAAGCGCGAGGAGTTCCGCAATCTCAAGCAAGGCAGCATGTCTGTTTACCAATACAACATCCTGTTTCAGAGACTTGCTCGCTTCGATAAACAAGATGTCCCTGATGAGAAGAGCATGATTTATCAATTCAGAGGAGGCCTTAGAGAAGATCTGCAATTAGCTCTCGTGCTTTTTGAGCCGACCAAGTATGATGAATTCTATAACATGGCACTAAAGCAAGAGGCTGCTCAGCTCAAGTGCGATGCTTCTAAGAAGAGAGTCAGGGTTGCAGCTCCTTCTTCTTCAACTCAAGTGGTAGCTAAGCAGCAGAAGTTCTGGTTGCCTCCTCCTCCTCCGTTCCGTCAGCCTTATCAACAGAAGAGTAAAGGTGACAATGGATCTTCCCACCCACCCAACCCAGGCTATCAGAACAAAGCTCCATCTCATGCTCCAAGGTCAAGGGCTCCTTATCACCGTACGCTCTTAGAGGTTACTTGCAAAAAGTGTCAGCAGAAAGGGCACTATGCGAACAAATGCTTCAACCAAAGGCGCCTTCCGCCTCCTCCTCCCGTGAGATCTGCCAGCAATGCAGTGGTCAAGCATAATCCCAAGCATGCTAAGGTCAACATGATGAACATAGCTCAGGCAGAGGACTCTTCAGAAGTGATCATGGGTAACCTTCCAGATAACTCCATTCCTGCTAAAGTTCTTTTTGATACTGGTGCATCGCATTGTTTCATGTCAAGACCATTTTTTGCCAAGAATGAATTCACTTCTTCTCATTTGGGCAAATCCATGGATATCGTTTCTCCGGGTAAATGGTTGAGTGCCAGTTTGGTGGTTCCGGATGTTTCTATCAAGATGGGAGACTATAGATTTCTGTCTTCTCCAATGGTCCTTGGGTGACTCGGATATTGATCTAATTCTCGGGATGGACTGGCTTTCTAAGCACAAGGATCAGCTTGATTGTGCTGCCAAGCAGATTCAATTGACACACTCGTCTGAGGATGTGATCATCTATGTCGCTCGTGATGAAACCATTCGGTTGTTTTCTCTCAATGAGAAGGGCGAATTGAATGCCATGTCTCAGATTCCAGTCATCGATCTTGAGCCTGGCATGGAACTTGTTTGCAAATGTCCTTACAAGCTTGGACCAGAAGAGTTGAAGGAGTTGAAGAAACAGCTCGATGGACAAGAGTGTCTGGGTCTGATCAGATCGAGTTCTTCTCCATGGGGTTGTGGTGTTCTTTTTGTCCAGAAGAAGGATGGCACGGACCGACTTTGTGTCGACTACCGTCCATTGAACAAGAAGACAATAAAGAACAAGTATCCACTTCCCAACATCAATGAGCTTTTTGAGCAACTTAAAGGTGCTCAAGTATTCTCCAAGCTTGACCTCCGTATGGGTTATCATCAGATTCGCATTCGTGAACAAGATATCCCCAAGACAACATTCAGAACAAGCTATGGTTCTTATGAATACACTGTCATGTCTTTCGGCCTTGTCAATGCTCCTCCAACGTTCCCTCGCATGATGAACTTCATCTTCAACCCTTACACAAATGATTTCGTCTTGGTGTATCTTGATGATATTTTGGTCTTTTCCAAGAAGGAGGATCATGCCAAGCATTTGAGATTGGTTCTCAACAAACCCAGAGAACATTAGTTCTATGCGATGTTTTCAAAGTGCGAGTTTTGGCTCGATGAGGTTCTCTACCTTGGGCATATCATCTCTGCCAAGGGCATAGTTGTTAATCCTAAGAAGGTGTCTGGAATTGTGAATTGGGAACCGCCTCAGAATGTGAAGCAGCTCCGCAGTTTCCTTGGGCTTGCAAGCTATTGCCGAAGATTCGTTCAGAATTTCTCTAAGATTGCAAAGCCTCTTTCCAACCTTCTCCAGAAGCACGTCAAGTATGTCTGGACTCCTGATTGTGACATCACTTTCAACACCCTCAAAGAGAAGCTAGTCACATCTCGTGTTTTGACTCCTCCTGATGAATCCAAACCATTCGAAGTTTTCTGTGATGCCTCCTTGCAAGGTCTTGGTGCTGTGTTAATGCAAGAGAAGAAAGTTGTGGCTTATACCTCTCACCAGTTGAATCCCAACGAAAAGAACTACCCCACTCATGACCTCAAGTTGGCGGCAGTTGTACATGCTCTGTTAACCTGGAGACATCTCTTGTTGGGAAGGAAAGTGAACATCTTCACTGGTCATAAGAGTCTCAAGTACATCTTCACTCAGCCCAACCTCAACCTCAGACAGACTCGTTGGGTTGAAATGATTCAAGAGTATAATCTGAGTATTGAATATACCCCAGGCAAGGCCAATGTCATTGCAGACGCTTTGAGCAGGAAGGCTTACTGCAACAGCTTAATTCTCAAGCCCTTCCAACCGGACCTTTGTGAGGCTTTCCGCAAACTTAATCTCCAAGTTGTTCCTCAAGAATTTCTTGCCAACCTCCAAGTCTCTCCTACTTTGGAAGATCAAATTTGTGAGGCACAACTTCTTGATGCAATGGTGAAGAAGGTGAAAAATGGGATTGCCAAGACCAACCCAAGTACAAGTGCTATCGCCTTGGTGACAAAGATACTCTATTCTTCGAGGATCGAATTGTGGTTCCTAAGGGTGATCTACGTAAAGTCATTATGAACGAGGCTCACAATTCCCTCCTATCCATTCATCCTGGAAGTACAAAGATGTACCATGACCTCAAGCAGTTGTATTTGGTGGACTCGAATGAAGCGAGAAATTGCTCAGTTCATGAATGAATGTGATGTCTGCAGAAGAGTGAAAGCAGAACACCAATGGCCATCTGGTCTCCTCCAACCTCTTGCTATTCCAGAATGGAAGTTCGACCATATTGAGATGGACTTCATGACTGGATTTCCCAAGTCCAAGCGTGACAATGATGCGATCTTTGTTGTCATCAACAAGCTTACTGAAGTGGCTCATTTTCTTCCTATCAAAGAATCTATCACAGCAGCTCAGTTGGCAGAGCTATATACCTCCAGGATTGTCTCTTTGCACGGCATTCCGCAGTTGATATCTTCAGATCGTGGAAGCATCTTCACTCCTATGTTCTGGGACTCCTTTCAGAAGGCCATGTGCACCAACATTCGCTTCAGCACAGCCTTCCATCCTCAAACTAGTGGACAAGTCGAGCGAGTCAATCAAATTCTTGAATATATGCTCAGGGCTTGTGTCATTTATTTCGGTATGAAGTGGGAAGATTGTCTTCCATATGCCGAGTTCTCCTACAACAACAGCTTCCAAGCGAGTTCGGGCAAGGCCCCATTCGAGATTCTCTATGGCAAAAAGTGTCGTACTCCTCTTAATTGGTCAGAGACTGTTGAACGCCAACTTCTTGGCAATGACTTAATCACAGAAGCTGAAGAAATGTGCAAAGTCATCCATGAAAATCTCAAAGCTTCGCAATCGCGCCAGAAGAGTTACTCAACATGACAGATGCAAATCTTACCAAATTGTTTGTACGTGGTTGCACACAGGTCATCCAAAACAACCGTTTGCGTTCAAGGGATGCACAAATCCCACGTTGCGGATTTTCCCTCGACTTAAGGGGGAAGACCATAGCTCTCACTTTGCATACGGGTGTTCTATCTAAAACGTTTGCCATCAAGAGCTGCAGAAATCCTGCTCGGCACATTTTCTCTTGGCTACCTGGGGAAGTTGTCGGCACGCCTTCCATTTAGTCAAACACTCAAGCACCTGTCCACACGGCACCTCCTAGCCATTAAAAGTGTGAGGCGTGGCATCACGTGAATGGTTAACAGAACACACACAATTTAAATTATACAAAACGTTTGAGATGTTACCGTGGCAGCTATTTGTTTCAAAATGCATTTGTTGGTTGTTATTTGAGTGCGCCTTCTCTCAAAATGGACACGAAAAATACCACAACATGTCGGGTGTCATTCCATTATAGCATGCCAAGTTTCATGAATTTCAGATGAATTTTGGATTTACTAGAATTTAAAAACTAAGTATCTCAATGTTTTGCCGGCAATCAACAATGCCCTAGTGTTTGAAATTCATTCCCATTTCTTGCATGGGACCTAAGCATGCCCCGAAGGACACATATTTGATTTTTCAACCAATTTATACGCACTGGAGCTTGTGCAAGTAGTTCAAATTTGAATTATGCACATGAAATGCCTAGAAAACCTAGTTAATGTATAAAAATGTCCAAACGAACCCCGAAAAATCCCAAAAGCAAACACAACACTCATGTTGTTCTATGTAGACATTAGAAAATTTTTGAAAGCAATAAGAGGCAACAGATATCCTTTCGTCCCCAAAGGTGGCACATTCCCTACCGAAACCATCATGCTTGTTGTGAGAAGCTAAGGTTTGTGAGAAGCTTATACCCAAACCTGCCCCAAATGGGACAAATTTTTTACCATGGCATGTTGATGCCACTCCATGATAGCATGCCAAGTTTCATGAATTTCAGACGAGTTTTGGATTTACTAGAATTTTAAAACCAGGTATCTCAATGTTTTGCCAGCAATCAACAGCGCCCTGGTGTTTGAAATTCATTCCCATTTCTTGCATGGGACCTAAGCATGCTCTGAAGGAAACAAATTTGATTTTTCAACCAATTTATATACACTGGAGCTTATGCATGTAGTTCAAATTTGAATTTTGCACATGAAATGCCTAGAAACCCAGTTAATGTATAAAAATGTCCAAACGAACCCCGAAAAATTCCAAAATTGAACACAAAATTCCTTTTGTTCTATGTTGACACTCGAAAAAATTTGAAAGCAACAAGAGGCAACGGATATCATTTCGTCCCCAAAGGTGGCACGTTCCCTACCAAAACCATCACGCTCGTTGTGAGAAGCTAAGGTTTGTGAGAAGCTTATACCCAAACCTGCCCCAAATGGGACAAAAAATTTACAACGGCATGTTGATGCCGCTCCATGATAGCATGCCAAGTTTCATGAATTTCAGACGAGTTTTGGATTTACTAGAATTTAAAAACCAGGCATCTCGATGTTTGCGGCCGAGTGACGGTGGCAGTGTGTTTGAAATTCATTCCCATTTCTTGCATGGTACCTAAACATGCAATCAAGGACACATATTTGAATTTTCAACCAGTTTATATGCACTTGAGAATGTGCATGTAGTTCAAATTTGAATTATGCACATAAAATACCTGGAAAATCTAGTTAATGTATAGAAATGTCCAAACAAACCCCGAAAAATTCCTAAATTGAACACAAAATTCCTTTTGTTCTATGTTGACACTCGAAAAAATTTGAAAGCAATAAGAGGCAACGGATATCGTTTCGTCCCCAAACGTGGCACGTTCCCTACCAAAACCATCACGCTCGTTGTGAGAAGCTAAGGTTTGTGAGAAGCTTATACCCAAACCTGCCCCAAATGGGACAAAATTTTTACCACGGTATGTTGATGCCGCTCCATGATAGCATGCCAAGTTCATGAATTTCAGACGAGTTTTGGATTTACTAGAATTTAAAAACCAGGTATTTCAATGTTTGCGGAAGAGTGGTGGTGGAAGGGTGTTTGAAATTCATTCCCATTTCTTGTATGGGACCTAAGCCTGCAACCAAGGACACGGATTTGATTTTTCAACCAGTTTATATGCACCGGAGAATGTGCATGTAGTTCAAATTTGAATTATGCGCATAAAATGCCTGGGAAACCCGTTTAATGTATAAAAATGTCCAAATGAACCCCGAAAAATTCCAAAATTAAACACAACACTCCTGTTGTTCTATGTTGACACTCGAAATTTTTTGAAAGCAATAAGAGGCAACGAATATCGTTTCGTCCCCAAAGGTGGCACGTTCCCTACCGAAACTATCACGCTTGTTGTGAGAAGCTCTGGTTTGTGAGAAGCTTATACCCAAACCTGCCCCAAATGGGACACAATTTTTACCATGGCATGTTGATGCCGCTGCATGATAGCATGCCAAGTTTCATGAATTTGAGATGAGTTTTCGATTTACTAAAATTTTAAAACAAGGTACCTTAATGTTTGCGGCTGAGTGACGGTGGCAGGGTGTTTGAAATTCATTCCCATTTCTTGCATGGGACCTAAGCATGCAACCAAGGACACATATTTGATTTTTCAACCAGTTTATATGCACCGGAGAATGTGCATGTAGTTCAGATTTGAATTATGCACATAAAATGCCTGTGAAACCAAGTTAATATATAAAAATTTCCAAACGAACCCTGAAAAATTCCAAAATTAAACACAATACTCGTGTTGTTCTATGTTGACACTCGAAATTTTTTAAAATCAATAAGAGGCAACGGATATCGTTTCGTCCCCAAAGGTGCCATGTTCCCTACCGAAACCATCATGTTTGTTGTGAGAAGCTCTTGTTTGTGAGAAGTTTATACCCAAACCTGACCCAAATGGGACAAATTTTTTACCACGGCATGTTGATACCGCTCCATGATAGCATGCCAAGTTTCATGAATTTCAAACGAGTTTTGGATTTACTAGAATTTAAAAACCAAGTATCTCAATGTTTGTGGCTGAGTGACGGT
The DNA here is from genome assembly GCA_034509565.1 of Triticum monococcum. Taxonomy (NCBI): domain Eukaryota; kingdom Viridiplantae; phylum Streptophyta; class Magnoliopsida; order Poales; family Poaceae; genus Triticum; species Triticum monococcum. The sequence continues at coordinate 176,425,950 of CM067846.1, read as the reverse complement.
GGTAGGGTGTGTGACATTCATTCCCATTTCTTGCATGGGACCTAAGCATGCAACCAAGGACACATATTTGATTTTTCAACCTGTTTATATGCAGTGGAGCATGTGCATGTAGTTCAAATTAGAATTATGCACCTAAAATGCCTACAAAACCAAGTTAATGTATAAAAACGTCCAAACAAACCTTGAATAATTACATTTTTTATGACACACCTATAGTTGCATGTTCACTTCAGATAAAAGTTCTAGCAATTCAAACACCATCCTTTCTAGCTGTGAACCCATTACATAATTCAAATCAAGATGTTAAATCAAGTAGATCACACACAGTTTCTTTTCACCAACTGCGTGAGATGCAGCACAAAATATCTTGGAGCACCGCCGGTGTATAGTACGCCTATGGCTTACGCGAGAAGGTGTGCCTGCTACAGTCCATAGCCGGCGTGTCAAGCACACTATCTCACTCCCCAAATATCATTTCACTGTTCATTCGTCGCCGGTGAAAGATGGGGACATGGACCCACGTCGTGAGGACAACTTCGGCGGCCCACTCCGGCGAGAGCATGGCCGCCAAGTGCATGCTAAAAAGCTTCGTGAGGGCGACCGCAGTCTGCGTCCGGTCGGCCAAGGCATCCCAAACGGACGATGTTGCTTCTCATGTGGCGGCAGCAGCATCTGCCTCGGGGATAGCAACTGGCGAGAGCGGCACAACATTTGTCCGTTCCACAGCGGTAGCCTTAGCCCTGATGGAGGCCGCCCACTACCATGTCAAGGCCATCCACGCCCAGCTCATGGCGGTCACCACACAAATCGAATGAAGCTTCTCCGACAATGGTCAGCAACCCACGATCGAAGAGTTGGCAATCACCGAGAGAGTTCGAGCAGCCGTCCGTTCCTGCGTGGCATACCTTGCCACGGCGGAGCCCGCCAGAGCCCAGATCACGGCCGCCCACACCCAGCTCGTGGCGGCCTATTCCAAAGATATGGCGAGATGCTTCCCGAGTATGGTGCAATTGATGCCATGGAGCCCCTTCCCCAGGAGACCGTCGGGCGTGAGCTGGACATGGAGGCGGCGACGGAGATCGACGAGCACCAGGCATAGTCGTACTCTTTGTTTTGTTTAATCAAGAGCACCGGTCTTTAATTTGTTAGAGTAATGTTTAGGTCAGCTACCTCTATTTAATTCCTAAACTTGCTTAATTAAGAAGTTAGTCTCCTTTGTGTACCCAAATTATGCAATGACGTGGATGACCACTGTAACTGGGGAAATTCGAACCAAAATTCTTGACGTTCAAACTCAACACACACAAGTTAAGCTATCTGAATCGTTTATGATGTTCACATATCGTACACAATTCTGAATAAAGGACCGTGTCTGATGACACTCTGCGCGCCAGCTTTTTTGCTGAAGCGATTCCAAATTTTCGGCTTCCACAAAAATATCTACCTCCCCGCCCCCTCCCCCTTACCAAAAGCCACATTACCCCTATTTCTGCCTTCCTTTCCAAGTTGAAACCTTCACTCCTTGTTTGCAGCACCGCCTCCTCACTGGGGACCCTCCTCCACGCTACTCGACCTCGCCTATCCAGGCAGGTAATCCACACCCGACCCCCATCCTCCTTCTCCTTCCACATCCCACATGCCCCGACCGCTGGCGTGACACCTTCCACCCAAATCACAGACCCCTCCACCAAATAAGCACCGCCCTAAGCCATGGTCCGCCCAGTATAGCCAGGATCACAAGGACCATTTGGCAGCGGAGAAGAAAATCACGGCCGCACGGATGGATGAGGTCGCGATGGCTGACATTCGTGTCGACCCCAGATCTTGGAGGAGTACCTCGCCGTCGAGGCCACTGTCGATGCCTCACGCAGCGACAACACGACGCGGTTGGTTGTTTGGTTCAATTCTGCAATGCGATGTTCAATTGTTGTGGGTGCATTCTTTTATTGTATACCATGTGAGAAATAAATCTAATTTGGTTGTACTAAATACATGAGAAACAAATACAATTGCTATATTTCCATGTTGTTAAGCATGCTTGGTTTGGATAACTATCTGATCTTCTATTAGGAGTATGTTATATTGTGCAATATGGTGCTCAGTTAATGTTTGGTTCATTGTTGTGGTGTTTAGCTAACTGCTTAGTTCAATTCTACACTGTGATGTCCAATTGTCGTGGGTAGAATTTTGTATTGTTGTGCATGTGAGGAATAAACCGAATTTGGCTGCACTTAATACATGAGAAACATATACAAGTGCTGTATTTCCTAGTTCTTAATCATGTTTGGTTTGGATAAACGGGCTTTCCTTGTGGCTTGAATTAATCTGATGAATCTGTAATGTGCTTATTTTTCATCAACATATTTTACTGATAGCATGCAAACTCTTACTTAACCTGATGACTAACTATCTTATATGTGTTGCAGGAAATAATGGGAAGCACTAAGGTTTACAATCGAGGTTTGCACATGCATGGTCCATTGTCTAATAGCACATTATTGGGCAATTGCAGGAACCATTCTAATATTTAGGTTTTTAACAATTTGGTCTTGCACACGTAGGTCCTGCTGTCAGAGGTTTTGACCCACTGTTCGACCCTTTTGCATATGGGGAAATGAGTTGTCCATGAATATCAATCAAGTCAAGAAACTCAGAAAGATTGTTAGGATAAAGAAATTAGCGACAAAAAACAACAAGATCTTTGTCTGCACAATGAAGAAGACAACAGTTCACTACAGGATGGTACTAACTATTATACCTTGCCTTTTTTATTCCTTTGCCCCATTTCCAATATAGAGAAGATATTTATGCACATCCTTGTTTTCAGGCCTTTCCAAAGCAGTTCAATGATGATTACCTCTCAAACCACTTGTCTGGCCAGGAGGCAAGGAAGGTATTCATACAACACCCGCGGTTCAATATTGAAGTGTTCCTGAAGAGGATGGAGGATGGACGGTCAATCATCCACAGGCACTGGCCTAAAGTTACAAATACCTTCAACATCAATGAAGGCTCAATATTCGCCTTCTGTTTTAGCAGTTTTCCAGATGAGATACATCTATCTATGTACCATCTATGATGCTAATTTCGAAAGGTTATAGATGTTGCATGTGAAACTTGGTCCTGGTGTAGTTGAGTAATGGGGTAGCTGAGTGCTGAAGCTATATGATGTTGTACTATGATGTATTTCAATTATGAAAATGAAATATATTGTGTGCTTAATATGAAATGTCAATTAGATTAATAAATGGATTATGAATAATCGGATAATTAGCATGCTAATTGGGTTTTGCTATTGCAAACGGTTGTTGAAAAAATACCATGGGCGATGACCTCAGGAAACGCACACAGTTTCTAGGAATAAACCGTGTTGGATCAATGAACAATCACACATGACTTTCTCTTGAAAACTGTTTGCATTAGGCCACCTTGCGCAAACGTTTATGTAGCGACCAGACCTCAAACAGTCTGATCTCTGTGCTCCGGTGTCATCCCTGGATCAGTAATGCTGACACCACACAGTACTCGGAGGATTTATAGCAGAGTAGCAATCACACACTTATTACATCGATTGTCTCAAAAGAGAACTTATTAAAATAAATATGGCTTAAGGCCATCTAATAACGATAACAGCGGAAGGCTTGGAAGATAAGTGAGTCCATCAACTCCAACGGCATCACTGAGTATAGAACCACGACCTAAAAACTCCTTAATCGTCGTCTGAAAAGTCTGCAACATTAACGTTGCAGCCCGAAAACGGGTCAGCACATGGAATATGCTGGCAAGGTAACACATAGAGGGTAATGGAATGAAACAGCTATACTATATGCATATTTGGCTGGTGGAAAGCTCTATGGTTACAGTTTTGCGTAAAGCCAATTTTCCCTACTTCAAAGGAATAAATTTTATTTAACTATCATGGTGGTTGTTAAACATTGAGAATGGTTGACAGCATTCTCAGTCCCAATTAAGCATCATCATTAAACAAACCCAACAAAATTAATTTAGAGTAACATGTTGAGATTCACATGATAATCCAGGTACTAGATACTCAAGATGTCCATAACCGGGGACACGGCTAACCATGATTAGTTTATTACACTCTGCAGAGGTTTGCGCGCTTTTCCCCACAAGACTTGATCGCCTCCGTTTGGTTTCTCGCACTACATGGTGTTTGAGAAGACGGATGACCGAGACATAGTCTTTCAGAAGTGCTAGCACCTTACGATCGGGTAGACCGTACCACCTACATCCCCTACATCTGCAAGTCTACCACTGTAAGAGTTCACACGACTTAGTCAACTATGCTAGAGCCCATAATAGCTTGTGGCTGCACACGGAAGTTTCTAGTATGAATAATCTCATGATCCCTTTGAGCCTAGGTGGCGGTCCAAAAGAAAATAGGCAAGTCCTGGAATACCCAGGTGCCTCAATCTACCCAGATGTGTGTTTAAGTTGCCACCTTAGATAAACCATTAATTATCAATCTCACATATGTCATGGATATCACTCACCCAATCCACGTCTACTAGCATAGCATGGCATAATAAGCAAACGTAGAAGTAACTCCCAAAGGTTTGATAATAAACAGGTAAGAGGTACTACCTCATCTACTTCCCATCCCACAGTTTAATTAGATCCTAATCATGCAATGTGTGAGGATTGATCTAATGCAATAAAACTGGGTAGTACAAAAGGTATGATCAAAGTGTTACTTGCCTTGCTGATGATCCGTGAAACCTAATGATTCGAAGTAATAGTGTCGGGACCCCGATCCCAAGTCACACCGATCTAGCATGTAACCCTTCATATCACTTTGCGGCCTCACGCACGGTATCCCCACGGGTGCCACCTTACCTGGCCCGGGACCGTTTGCGCATTTTGGCTCACGTATATGATAGTGTCGCTAGCATCCATATGACAGAGAACCCGAGCCGACATGACTAGTCGTGAACCCAAAGTGGCACTAACCTATGGGAACAGGCATACCTGATTCACATCGAGCGTGTCGGTCAGCAGCGTGTGAATCCGGGCTGTAGCACTGGGCTAACAGGACTCCGGGAACCCGGGCTGTAGCAGGCTAAGCAGGACTCCGGATGTCACCGCGTGACATTTCCCCGAAAGGACAGACATAGGAACAAAGTGAAACACATGCCGGCCAGTCAAGTGTCCTGAGCAGTAGTGCTGGGCTAATAGGACTCTGGTGAACCGGGCTGTAGCGGACTACTATGGCACATGGAAACAGAAGACTACATTTCCCCATAAGAGAGGCTATCAGAGGTAAACAACTAGGTCGTCGGATCCCACACATAGCAATACACGTTACACGTACGCATAACATGCATGTATGTGCTGTACATCATGGCATCACAACATAACTCCAACTCATATAGATAAAGGCCTAGAAGAGCCACATAACATAAATACAAACAGGGGTCACATGACCCATCATTCAGAGCATACAAGCAACAAGCGGAAGCATTACATGTCTGAGTACAGACAACTACAAAAGAAAAAGACTAAGAAGCCTGGCTAAACACGACCCTCCCAAGGGTACAAGATCGTAGCTGGGATACAAGCTACTCGTCGAAGCCACTAGTGTAACCAACTGCAAAACATAAATAAGCAAACATGAGTACAAAGGTACTCAGCAAGTCTTACTTCAGAGCTATCTACATATGCATCATTATCAACAAAGGGGGTGGTGGAGTTTAACAGCAGCAAGCCAGCTTTGACTCAATGGCTAATCTATACTACGAGTATCAGAAACTTCTTTAGGTGAGAAGATGCACACGAGTCCACAAATTCACCATATCAATACTCCACTATGGATCCGTTCCCGTCTCCCTACGAGAAGGCCATCCATAGCACTCACGCTTATCTTGCGTATTTTAGAGTATCCACTTCAAGTTGTCTGTGTACTATATAAGTCCTCCAAGTTTCCATATCCGAGGAAAACGGCTATTCGAATAGATAATATTGACCCTGCAGGGGTGTACTTCTTCACACATGCTCTCGCCACTTATAGCCCTGTACACATCATGTACCTTGGCAACCTTCAAGCGGAAGCCGGGCGAGGGTGTCGGCCACGACCTGACTAACCACACAAGTCTCTCGTCCAGGTTTATCGCCTATTCGGGTTCCATCCGCAAGGAGATCCGGCCGGGGTGTCGCTCACGGCCCCAAACGATGTGTGCAGGGTTCCCAAGCCCACCATCCGGGTGCCACTTGGTACACCGTGCCACAATGCCTAGTCTGTCCCAAGCCTGTCCCGTCGGACACCACCTGGTAGACAAGTAGCACTACCTACAAACGCCAGAAACTAGTTGCAACTCCTGGACAGAGATCAAGTGGATTAATAAGTCGAGAGGGGCCGGATAACCGGAACCCAATGTGTGGTAGTAACTGGACTTGGATAACATACACAGAACTCAGTGCTTAAGGACGGTTCCAATGAGACAACCCACCATGTACTCCTACATGGCCTCTCATCGCTACCTTTACCAAAATGTGTTCACACACTTAGCCTTTACCAGTAGGACATGTTCACCACTCCGATTCATTCCCGATGAATCAGACCTGACACAACTCTAAGCATAGCTGGCATAAAGAAAACAAGCATGGATGAGCAGGCACATCAAGGCTCAAGAAACTCCTACTCATGCCAGTGGGTTTCAACTATTTACTGTGGCAATGACAGGTCATGCAGAGGAATGGGTTCAGCTACCGCAGCAAAAAGTAGCAGTTTGAATCGTTGTTGTCCTAATGCAGTAAAAGGAGCAGGAGCGAGAGAGTGGGATTTATCGAGATGCTCAAGGGGCTTTGCTTGCTTGATAGATCCACGAAGAAGCACTGCTCCTCAGACAGGTACTCGGGACACCTTCCGGAGTAGAACCTATCGAGAGGGAACGGTGCCGGCAATCAATAAACAACCATATGCAACAATATGATGCCTGAAGATAACATTCAAAGATGCTATGATTTGCCCTAATGCATCTAGTATCAATTTGGTTGAAGTCCATATGAACCAAGGGTTCATATGCAAACCCCAATTTAAGTATATAACATGCCATTATTACGTTTTCACTTATACAGCAAGTATAAGTTGGTTTTTCATGCATGAAACTAGCATAAATGGATTCCTTGCATTTTTTTGATAATTTTTCATATATAATTTATTTGATTTGGAGTTACGGTTGAATTACTATGATTTTTTGAAGTTTTAACTATTTTCTGGAATTTCCTGATTAATTTTAATACCAGAAAATGATTTATTGCGTCAGCACAATGTCATGCTTACGTCAGCAGGTCAAAGGCGGCTGACCAGGTCAAACCTGACGTGTGGGGCCCAGACGTCAGTGTCTGTGGTTAATCCTAATCTAAAAATAAACCTAATCTGGTTTAGTTAATGGGGTTGGGCCCACGCGTGAGTGACCCATTTAATTAATTAGGGATAATTAGTTGTTAAACTAATCTTAACTAAAAACCTGACAGGGCCGGGCCCACATGTCACTGACCCAAACGGTTAAACTGGTCAACTGGGGGGTCAAACACGGTCAGCCCGCCGGCGTTTTGCGCCGGCGAGGCCGAACGCGGCGGAGGGCCTCGGAATCGCGCTATAGGCCACGGTTTGGATCGTGGGAGGGTCCTATGGGGAGCTGGGGCTGAGCCTCGTGCGTGGGTGGTGGAGTTGGACCAAATGGTCGCCGGAATCGACGCCGACGACGAGGTTTGCGGCGGCCGTGGTTCGTCCATCGACGGAACGAAGCTACGGTGGACAGGAGGACGAACGAATGCTTGTTTTGGGCTCCTGGGACCATGCTGAGCACAGACACACGCTCAAACGCGGGCGGCAGCAACTGTGGCCGCGGCGGCTACGTGGCCGGCGGAGCAAAGCTCTCGACCGTGACGGCGAAGCTAGCTAGAGGGAGAAATCGACACTTGGAGTAGAGGGAGACGACGGAGGGGCTCACTGGGATCACGCAGGGAGGGTCAGCGAGCTCGGGGAAGCACGGGCGGCGGCGAATCGCCGGCGGTGATCGGCGGCACCCGAGGTGATAGACGAGCTCGAAGGCGTCACCACGGTGCTCCTGGGTTCGGGATCTTCTGCATGGAGGAGCGGTGCGTCGTCATGGAGCTTTTGGACACGGGGAAGGGGCGAGAAGATCACGGTGCTCACGGTGGCAGCGAACGGCGGCGACGGACCCGTTCGGGCGTGCTACAAAGAGAGAGCAGGGGAAGGGAGAGTGAGCTGCGAGAGAGGGAGAGGAGAGAGGGGCTTCGAGGCGTCTCCAGGCGCGGGATTGGGTCATCGGGGAGCTCGACACGGCGAAGCAGGAGGTGGCGCGGCCGGCTGCGTGCGCTGGCTGCCAGTGGGCATAAGGTTGAAGACAACCTTGCCCCTGGTGGGCTAGGCCACTGCTGGGCCGTGGTGGGGCGCCAGGTAAGTCAGGTAAGAAGCCCAGGTAGGTTTTCTCCTGTTTTGTTTTCTTTTCTATTTTCTGACATTTGTTTTGTAACTAAAAGAAATGTTGAATCATTTCCATAAATGCTGAAAATAATTGTGGCATCTAGATATAATATTCTAGAGGCCCTCACCAATTCCCAACATTTTTGGAGCTAATAAAAATGTTTATATAATTTAAACAGCTCCAATTCAAATATTTATGCATTGATTCAAAAATCCAAAATGAGAAGGAAAAATGTGCATCACCTCTGGTTGTTGTTCACAACATTTTCCAAAGACCATGAACATTTTTGAAAAGCATTTTGGGTTCATTGAAATTCCACTTTTAATTTGAACCTATTTGAATTGCTTTGGTGCTAGGGTTTGCAACTTCCCCATTTCAATTTCATTTGAAAATTAAACATGATGCACAAAGCAAGCCAAGGACCATACCAAACTAGGGATGTGACAACTCGCCCCCGCTCGAAGAAATCTCGTCCCGAGATTCAGGAGTTGGCGGAAAGAAAGCGGGGTACTCAAGTCGAAGACGATCTTCTCGCTCCCAAGTAGCTTCTCTCTCGGTATGATGAGACCATTGAACCTTGAGAAACTTGATGTTATGACGTCGAGTGACACACTCTGCTTGATCCAGAATGTGAATGGGGTACTCTCGATAAGTGAGGTTATCTTGGAGATCAAGCGTTTCGTGGTCCACTCCGCGGATGGGATCCGAGAAGCAACGCCTGAGTTGAGAGACGTGGAAAACATCATGGACTCGAGAAAGATGTGGCGGTAGTTCCAACTGGTAGGCAACCTCTCCTCATTTAGCGAGAATGTGAAAAGGACCGATGTAACGAGGAGCCAACTTGCCCTTGATACCGAAACGATGGGTACCCTTCAAAGGAGTAACCCGAAGGTAAGCCTTGTCGCCAACTTCATAAGCCACTTCCTTATGACGACGGTCATACTGGCTCTTTTGACGAGATTGGGCTGTTTTCAAATTCTCACGAATGATGCGAACTTGCTCTTCTGCCTCCTGGATCATATCCGGTCCAAAGAATTGTCTTTCGCTGGTTTCTGACCAGTTCAAAGGTGTTCGACATCTTCGTCCATACAGGATCTCGAAGGGTGCTTTCTGAAGACTGGATTGGTAGCTATTATTATAAGCAAACTCGGCAAAGGGAAGACATTTCTCCCAATCCATACCGAATGAGATAACGCAAGCTCTAAGCATGTCTTCGAGAATTTGGTTGACCCTTTCCACCTGACCACTTGATTGAGGGTGGAAAGCGGTACTGAAAGAAAGATGGGTGCCCATGGCAGTTTGGAAACTTTCCAGAAATGAGAGGTGAAAAGACTGCCACGGTCTGGATTGATCTCTAGTGGAACACCATGGAGTGACACTACTCGGGAGATATATAAGTCAGCGAGCTGACTAGCAGTGATACTCTCTCGAACAGGTAGGAAGTGAGCCACTTTGGAAAGACGATCAATGACTACGAAGATAGCATTATTTCCTTTCTTGGTCCTGGGAAAGCCGGTGATGAAGTCCATACCAACTTTGTCCCATTTCCACTCGGGAATAGCTAAGGGTTGAAGGGTGCCAGCAGGTCTTTGATGCTCTGCCTTAACGCGACGACAAACGTCACAGTTGGCAATATACTGAGCGATTTCTCTCTTCATCCTAGTCCACCAGAACCTCTGGCGTAGGTCCTGATACATCTTTTTACTACCGGGATGAATCATGAGAGGGGATTCATGGGCCTCCTTAAGGATCAGTTGCTGCATCTGTTGACATTTGGGAACCACCAAACGGTTACCAAAGTAAACAACACCTCGTTCATCCATAGAGAAACAACCAGCAACTCCCTTTGAAATATTCTTCTTGATCCGGGAGATTCCCGTATCATGCTTCTGAGCCTCTATGATCTGATCCGTAAGGGTAGGTTTCGCCACCAAGGTAGAAAGGAAACCATGAGGAGCTATGTGAAGGTTAAGCTTACAGAATTCCTCATGGAGGGGTGGTTGACAATGTTGCAACATGAGGTTGTTGCAATAGGATTTACGACTTAAAGCATCAGCCATGACATTGGCTTTGCCTAGGGTCTAGGTGATTCCTAAGTCGTAATCCGAGATCAACTCCAACCAACGTCTCTGTCTGAGATTCAGATCCGGTTGGGTGAAGATATACTTGAGACTCTGATGGTCGGTGTAGATTTCGCAACGGTTACCAAGAAGGTAATGTCGCCAAGTCTTAAGTGCATAGACTACGGCTGCAAGCTCCAGATCATGTGTAGGATAATTTTCCTCATGTGGATGCAACTATCGAGATGCATAGGCAATCACATGACGATCCTGCATAAGAATGCAACCTAGTCCTTGACGCGAAGCATCGCAATAGATAACAAAGTCTTTAGTGAAATCCGGTGGCACGAGTATGGGCGCAGAAGTCAGGCGTCTTCTCAGTTCCTGAAAACTGTGCTCACACTGTGGGGTCCACTCAAACCTTTTATCTTTCTTGAGAAGCTCTGTGAGGGGTTTGGCCACTTTGGAGAAGTTTTCAATGAAGCGGCGACAATAACTGGCTAGACCAAGGAAACTCCTAACTTGTTTGACTGTTTTGGGTGGAGTCCAATCGAGAATGGCTTTGACTCTCTCGAGATTTACAGCAATGCCCTTACCGGAGATCACGTGGCCCAGATAGGTCACTTCTGGCAACCAAAATTCACACTTGGAGAACTTGGCATAAAGGCGATGCTCTCTGAGTTTTTCTAACACAAGCCTAAGATGTTCGACATGCTCTTCCTCGTTCTTCGAGTAAATAAGAATATCATCGAGATAAACCACGACGAACTTATCTAAGTACTCCATAAAGATCGAGTTCATCAAGCGGGAGAAAGTAGCTGGAGCATTGGTTAGGCCGAAAGACATCACTGTGTACTCGTATTGACCATAACGAGTGACAAAGGCCGTTTTGGGGATGTCCCCATTTCTGATCTTGATTTGGTGGTAGCCTAACCTCAAATCCATCTTGGAAAAGACTGAGGATCCAGCGAGCTGATCATACAGGTCGTTGATCCTGGGGAGCGGATACTTGTTCTTTATCGTGACCAAATTAACGGGATGATAATCTACAACCATCCGGTCCGTACCATCCTTCTTCTTGACGAACAGAACGGGGCAAGCCCAGGGAGAAGAACTAGGACGGATGAAACCCTTTTGCAAGGATTCATCGAGTTGTTTCTTAAGCTCGGCTAGCTCTAAGGGTGCCATCTTGTAAGGTCTCCTAGAAATTGGAACAGTTCCTGGGATAAGTTCTATGACAAACTCTACATCTCTGTCAGGTGGGACACCTGGCAGTTCTTCTGGAAAGACATCCGGGAAGTCACGGACTACCAGAATATCTCCAAGGTCTGGAAGAGGGCTGGCATTAAGAGAATAGAGTTAACGCCTTGCAACTCTAGTGGAGACAGTGACTATTTTGCCAGATGGATGTGTAAGTTGAACAGATCTGGTGTAACAATCAATCTTGGCATGATGAGCTGTCATCTAGTCCATACCCAAGATGATGTTAATATCTGAGGACTTGAGAGATATCAAAGAAGCAAGGAAAACCAGTCTATCAACAAGGATTTCATTACCATGGCTTACCTTGGAGGTTTGCCATTTGGAACCAGGAGTCTGGATTATTAATGGAGTTGGCATATCACAAAATGACATGTCGTGCATCCGAGCATAACCTTCAGATATGAAGGAGTGGGATGCTCCAGTATCAAACAGAACTGAAGCTGGGTGACAATTGACAAGAAGTGTACCCAGTATGACATCGGGATCATCTTGAACTTCTGAAGCTGAGACATGGTGCACACATGCTCGTTCAATGGAGGCTGGCTTGGTACTGATCATCTTGACTGATGGCTTTTCACGGCCAACAGACCTCTCAGACTGGGGTGGAGCATAACTGGACTGAGGGCAGTCACGTGCATAGTGTCCTGGTTCTCCGCAGGTAAAGCAAGTTCCTGAGGTAGGACGTGGACCTACGTTGGCAAGTGGTCCACTAATAGGCCTGAGTGGAGCATGTTGCTGAGTTGGGTGAGGCGCCACATAGGATGGCCTCGGTGCATATCGAGGTGGAAGAGCCGAGTTCGGAATCCAAATCCGTCGCTTCTGAGAGCCAGAGCGGGAGGAAGAACCCAGATCACGGTTGTGCTTACGAGACTCCTCGTAAGTGAGTTGAGCTGTCTCTGCATTAATGTCCTTGTTCACAAGAGCCTGGAAAGTATCACAATGATGCAGGTGGAGATCACGACGCAACTTAGGGTGGAGACCCTTCCAGAACCTAGCCTGCTTCTTAGCGTCCGTGGACTCTTCTTCTGTAGCATAGCGGGCGAGGTTTCCAAACTCCCTACTGTAAGCATCAACAGGCAGCTTACCCTGGGTAAAATTACAGAACTCTTCCCTCTTGCGGTCAAAGAGAGCCTAAGGAATGTGGTCCTCACGAAAAGCCTTGGTGAAATCCCTCCAGGTAGGAATCTGACCAGCTGGAAGCATAGCCTCATAGCTCTGCCACCAAATACTAGCAGGTCCTTCCAAGTGATATGTAGCATAGGTGACCTTGTCACTTTCAGCGACGTTCGCAGAATGCAACTTGTGAGTGATGCTTCGGAGCCAGTCATCCGCATCGAGTGGCTCAATGGAATGATGGAAGGTGGGTGGTTTCAGACCAATGAAGTCGGTGATGGAAACCAACTTCTTACGCTGATGTGCGGTGTTCTGCTCAATCTGTGCCAGCAAGCGGTTAGTCTCACGCTTGTTCCTCTCGGATGCTAACAAGAACTCTGCCACCAAAGGTTGGTCAGGAGGATCCTCGTCCCTACCATCTCCATGGTTCTTGCTATGAGCAACTGAAGCTCGGTTAGCAGACGACATCCTGACACAGAAACCAAGGAAACAAGGATGGAATTAGCATCGACCTAGGGATGCGAAATTTAATGCAAAAGCATTGGAAAGTCTTGAAATCCTGGGACAATTTCGGCAGCATAACGGCTGTAAATGCTCAAAAGGATTTTTGAGACATTCATCAAAGGAATAGCATAATCAATCAGCATCATAATATCAAGGTTCTGGGTCAAACTGAGGACACACAGAAGTAGTAGAACTATATTGAGACACAACCCAACAATCCTAAGACTTTACGGTTTAGTAACACGTCATCCTGAGAGATAGAGGAGAAGCCTAGGCCTTAACCCTCGTAGAAAAGAAGAGGCTGACTCAGAAAGAATGACATGAGGTAAAGGAGTAAAAAGAGCCTTACGTTCCCTTCCACAATCAATTCCCTTATGTAACTAAAGCATTTCTAGACTCAACTTCGACCAGTTTGGCTTGGTAATCCTACAGTCAGTCAGGCTCTGATACCAACGCTGTCGGGACCCCGATCCCAAGTCACACCGATCTAGCATGTAACCCTTCATATCACTTTGCGGCCTCACGCACGGTATCCCCACGGGTGCCACCTTACTTGGCCCGGGACCGTTTGCGCATTTTGGCTCACGTATATGATAGTGTCGCTAGCATCCATATGACAGAGAACCCGGGCCGACATGACTAGTCGTGAACCCAAAGTGGCACTAACCTATGGGAACAGGCATACCTGATTCACATCGAGCGTGTCGGTCAGCAGCGTGTGAATCCGGGCTGTAGCACTGGGCTAATAGGACTCCGGGAACCCGGGCTGTAGCAGGCTAAGCAGGACTCCGGATGTCACCACGTGACATTTCCCCGAAGGGACAGACAGAGGAACAAAGTGAAACACATGCCGGCCAGTCAAGTGTCCTGAGCAGTAGTGCTGGGCTAACAGGACTCCGGTAAACCGGGCTGTAGCGGACTACTATGGCAAATGGAAACACAAGACTACATTTCCCCATAAGACAGGCTATCAGAGGTAAACAACTAGGTTGTCGGATCCCACACATAGCAATACACGTTACACGTACGCATAACATGCATGTATTGCTGTACATCATGGCATCACAACATAACTCCAACTCATATAGATAAAGGCCCAGAAGAGCCACATAGCATAAATACAAATAGGGGTCACATGACCCATCATTCAGACATACAAGCAACAAGCGGAAGCATTACATGTCTGAGTACAGACAACTACAAAAGAAAAAGACTAAGAAGCCTGGCTAAACACGACCCTCCCAAGGGTACAAGATCGTAGCTGGGATACAAGCTACTCGTCGAAGCCACTAGTGTAACCAACTGCAAAACATAAATAAGCAAACGTGAGTACAAAGGTACTCAGCAAGTCTTACTTCAGAGCTATCTACATATGCATCATTATCAACAAAGGGGGTGGTGGAGTTTAACAGCAGCAAGCCAGCTTTGAATCAATGGCTAATCTATACTACGAGTATCAGAAACTTCTTTAGGTGAGAAGATGCACACGAGTCCACAAATTCACCATATCAATACTCCACTATGGATCCGTTCCCGTCTCCCTACGAGAAGGCCATCCATAGCACTCACGCTTATCTTGCGTATTTTAGAGTATCCACTTCAAGTTGTCTATGTACTATATAAGTCCTCCAAGTTTCCATATCCGAGGAAAACGGCTATTCGAATAGATAATATTGACCCTGCAGGGGTGTACTTCTTCACACACGCTCTCGCCACTTATAGCCCTGTACACGTCATGTACCTCGGCAACCTTCAAGCGGAAGCCGGGCGAGGGTGTCGGCCACGACCTGACTAACCACACAAGTCTCTCGTCCAGGTTTATCGCCTATTCGGGTTCCATCCGCAAGGAGATCCGGCCGGGGTGTCGCTCACGGCCCCAAACGATGTGTGCAGGGTTCCCAAGCCCACCATCCGGGTGCCACTTGGTACACCGTGCCACAATGCCTAGTCTGTCCCAAGCCTGTCCCGTCGGACACCACCTGGTAGACAAGTAGCACTACCTACAAACGCCAGAAACTAGTTGCAACTCCTGGACAGAGATCAAGTGGATTAATAAGTCGAGAGGGGCCGGATAACCGGAACCCAATGTGTGGTAGTAACTGGACTTGGATAACATACACAGAACTCAGTGCTTAAGGACGGTTCCAATGAGACAACCCACCATGTACTCCTACATGGCCTCTCATCGCTACCTTTACCAAAACGTGTTCACACACTTAGCCTTTACCGGTAGGACATGTTCACCACTCCGATTCATTCCCGATGAATCAGACCTGACACAACTCTAAGCATAGCTGGCATAAAGAAAACAAGCATGGATGAGCAGGCACATCAAGGCTCAAGAAACTCCTACTCATGCCAGTGGGTTTCAACTATTTACTGTGGCAATGACAGGTCATGCAGAGGAATGGGTTCAGCTACCGCAGCAAAAAGTAGCAGTTTGAATCGTTGTTGTCCTAATGCAGTAAAAGGAGCAGGAGCGAGAGAGTGGGATTTATCGAGATGCTCAAGGGGGTTTGCTTGCCTGATAGATCCACGAAGAAGCACTGCTCCTCAGACAGGTACTCGGGACACCTTCCGGAGTAGAACCTATCGAGAGGGAACGGTGCCGGCAATCAATAAACAACCATATGCAACAATATGATGCATGAAGATAACATTCAAAGATGCTATGATTTGCCCTAATGCATCTAGTATCAATTTGGTTGAAGTCCATATGAACCAAGGGTTCATATGCAAACCCCAATTTAAGTATATAACATGCCATTATTACGTTTTCACTTATACAGCAAGTATAAGTTGGTTTTTCATGCATGAAACTAGCATAAATGGATTCCTTGCATTTTTTTGATAATTTTTCATATATAATTTATTTGATTTGGAGTTACGGTTGAATTACTATGATTTTTTGAAGTTTTAACTATTTTCTGGAATTTCCTGATTAATTTTAATACCAGAAAATGATTTATTGCGTCAGCACAACGTCATGCTTACGTCAGCAGGTCAAAGGCGGCTGACCAGGTCAAACCTGACGTGTGGGGCCCACACGTCAGTGTCTGTGGTTAATCCTAATCTAAAAATAAACCTAATCTGGTTTAGTTAATGGGGTTGGGCCCACGCGTGAGTGACCCATTTAATTAATTAGGGATAATTAGTTGTTAAACTAATCTTAACTAAAAACCTGACAGGGCCGGGCCCACATGTCACTGACCCAAACGGTTAAACTGGTCAACTGGGGGGTCAAACACGGTCAGCCCGCCGGCGTTTTGCGCCGGCGAGGCCGAACGCGGCGGAGGGCCTCGGAATCGCGCTATAGGCCATGGTTTGGAGCGTGGGAGGGTCCTATGGGGAGCTGGGGCTGAGCCGCGTGCGTGGGTGGTGGAGTTGGACCAAATGGTCGCCGGAATCGACGCCGACGATGAGGTTTGCGGCGGCCGTGGTTCGGCCATCGACGGAACGAAGCTACAGTGGACGGGAGGACGAACGAATGCTTGTTTTGGGCTCCTGGGACCATGCTGAGCACAGACACACGCTCAAACACGGGCGGCAGCAACTGTGGCCGCGGCGGCTACGTGGCCGGCGGAGCAAAGCTCTCGGCCGTGACGGCGAAGCTAGCTAGAGGGAGAAATCGACACTGGGAGTAGAGGGAAACGACGGAGGGGCTCACTGGGATCACGCAGGGAGGGTCAGCTAGCTCGGGGAAGCACGGGCGGCGGCGAATCGCCGGCGGTGATCGGCGGCACCCGAGGTGATAGACGAGCTCGAAGGCGTCACCACGGTGCTCCTGGGTTCGGGATCTTCTGCGTGGAGGAGCGGTGCGTCGTCACGGAGCTTTTGGACACGGGGAAGGGGCGAGAAGATCACGGTGCTCACAGTGGCAGCAAACGGCGGCGACGGACCCGTTCGGGCGTGCTACAGAGAGAGAGCAGGGGAAGGAAGAGTGAGCTGCGAGAGAGGGAGAGGAGAGAGGGGCTTCGAGGCGTCTCCAGGCGCGGGATTGGGTCATCGGGGAGCTCGACACGGCGAAGTAGGAGGTGGCGCGGCCGGCTGCGTGCGCTGGCTGCCAGTGGGCATAAGGTTGAAGACAACCTTGCCCCTGGTGGGCTGGGCCACTGCTGGGCCGTGGTGGGGCGCCAGGTAAGTCAGGTAAGAAGCCCAGGTAGGTTTTCTCCTGTTTTCTTTTCTTTTCTATTTTCTGACATTTGTTTTGTAACTAAAAGAAATGTTGAATCATTTCCATAAATGCTGAAAATAATTGTGGCATCTAGATATAATATTCTAGAGGCCCTCACCAATTCCCAACATTTTTGGAGCTAATAAAAATATTTATATAATTTAAACAGCTCCAATTCAAATATTTATGCATTGATTCAAAAATTCAAAATGAGAAGGAAAAATGTGCATCACCTCTGGTTGTTGTTCCCAACATTTTCCAAAGACCATGAACATTTTTGAAAAGCATTTTGGGTTCATTGAAATTCCACTTTTAATTTGAACCTATTTGAATTGCTTTGGTGCTAGGGTTTGCAACTTCCCCGTTTCAATTTCATTTGAAAATTAAACATGATGCACAAAGCAAGCCAAGGACCATACCAAACTAGGGATGTGACAAACAGGCGGCGCACTCCAGGTACTCTATCGCAGACAAACAAACAAGCATACAATAAGTACTCATCTAATGCACAGGTAAAACTCAAATAAGAGATCTAACCAGAAGGTTCAACTTAAGAACTCCGGTTGGCAAAAAGAATCAAATCGAACGAAGCAATGAAAGTCAAACGGCGAAAGAAAACAACTTCGTTCTAGTAATCTGGATCTAAGTCAAATTTTGCAGTAGCAAAAACTTGTTTAAGTTGATTATTCGGATAGAGGGTTTCGAGACGAAACTCTAGGCGCTTGAATCGCCTGATTCTGATAAACGAACGAAAAGTTATACTAAAACGAAAATCGGATCAGAAATCGCGATCAGAAAATAACCGCGGAAAACCCGACGAAAAAGAAAAATGACGAACGGATTAATCCGAAAAAATAATAACAAATAAATAATAAAAAAAATAAATAATAAAAAAACCGAAAATAAAACCGACGAAAACCGATCGGTTTTTTAAACCGGCACGGATTTCGAGGCGGCGGCGAACCTCGGGCAGCGCGCTGCTCCGGCGGTGGCGGCGGCGGATCGGGCGTGGGGCTGGTGTGGGCTGGGGCTCGGGTGCGGCGCTATATAAAGGCGCCCCCGGGCGGAGTCCCGCTCGGGCACGGCCCAAGGTCCGTTTTTTTATGCTCGGAAAATATAAAAAGAAATACTAAACGGACTCCAAAAATCCCGAAATAAATTTTCCCGGGCTTCTAAAATCAAGCCCGAGAAAGTGAACATTTATTTGGGACCTAAATGCAATTTTGAAAAACGCGTAATTTTCCTAAATTCAAATAAAAATATCGAAAAACTCCGAAATAAATCTTATTTGATTTTATTATTAAATCCTCAATATTTCTATATTTTGGGAAAGTCATTTTATTCCCTCTCTCATAATTTTGTAATAGAAATAATCGATGATAAAATAAATAAAATCAAATGATCCTATTTCCAAAATTTGAGAAAACTCAAATATGAAAATGACGAAATCCCCAACTCTCTCCGTGGGTCCTTGAGTTGCTTAGAATTTTCTAGGATCAAAACCCAAAAGAAGATAAAATATGATATGCATGATGATCTAATGTATGACATTCCAAATTGAAAATTTGCGATGTTACAGTTTACCACACAAAAACTGTGTGTGATGGACAGCCTTTGCCACACGGTTTCTTCTACAGACCATGTGTGATGCATTCAATAACGCAAACGATTTAACGGGAAAAAATGTGTGTGATGTACCTGTGAACAAAAATGTTTTTCTTGGAGCGA
Organism: Triticum monococcum; assembly: GCA_034509565.1. Classification (NCBI taxonomy): domain Eukaryota; kingdom Viridiplantae; phylum Streptophyta; class Magnoliopsida; order Poales; family Poaceae; genus Triticum; species Triticum monococcum. The sequence continues at coordinate 176,406,637 of CM067846.1, read as the reverse complement.
CTGTGTGGGATGTACATACGAATGGAAACATTAGCGGGGACTGACTGTGTGGGATGTACTTGTATTTTTTAGCTCTACTGTATGTATTTCCATATTTGAGCACTCATCGGTCGCACACGACCTCATTTTGCCAAGCGTGTGTGCCAGGAGGGCATATTCCCGATGGTTTCTGGGTCGTGTGGGAAGGACCCCCTATCACCCACACTCACCAGGCGACGGTTCCAAATGCCATCGCGAAAAGGGGTTAAAAACCGTTTGTATAGGACCATTGTACTGTGCGAGCTATAATACTTGCAAAACACTCACCGAAGAGAAACGTTGGGGCTGATGAGCTCGTGGTACGCTTATAGGTATGATCCATCATCAATCGTCCAATAGCCCAAGCTCCTAAAATTGTAGGCTTAGCGATCGATCAGACAATAGTCGACACAGATACATTCGGGCTCATTTGGTTCATAGGGTAGGAAAATCGTAGCAAAAGTACAGAGATGTGGTACAGTGGGTTTTAGTGATATGACGTGGTATAGTGCCATCCAGTCTTCGCGTCTGGTAGCAGTATTGTTGGTATAGTAAGTTTTCTTGAAGAAGCGGAATTCAACGAAGTCATGATGGTTCCTTCATCCAACCAACTTAAAGTGGGAAAGGTTGGGCCTGCGCTACGACCGGGGTGGACCAGGATAATTTTGTGCATGGCAGGTGGACCAGGATGGTCAATGTCCCACATGTCTGCGAATGGAAGTATTCTTTCCGATATAGAGGACGAGCAATGAGTATTCATTGTTTATTTTTGATGAAAGTTATTGTCTCCACTATTACGACGGAGGAGTGTGAAACACGGTAGCCCAGTGAACTTGGCATGTGCACCACTCCCTCCTTCCTCATGTAATACTACCATAGTGTTGACTATAAGGTTGGTTATAAGGTTATAAATTTTTCTCACTTTCTCTCTATCTATTTCCTCTCAAATGTTTTTACCTTTCTTTTTTAGACACAATTGTTTTTATACCTCTTTTTGTAAAATTAGTTTTTTATACCTAGGAGCACATGTAGAGGCGTGCTCTTGCAGGGCCCACTCCTTGACTTTGTCAATGCCTCTCTCTCCTCCACATAAGCGGGCTTATAGCCCAGTATTTTACTAGTACTACTTGCTATGAATGCGGGCAGCTGGCGTCTGAGGGGGGAGCGCGTGCGGGAGGGGGGGGGGGTTTATGGTGGGCCAGGGCGGTCAGAAGCGGGCTTGGAAGTGGTCCGGACTGCCGCATGGCCCACCTCACATTATCACCATATATTCCTTGGAGTCCATGCACAGCGGGTGGGCGATCTCTTCTCCCTCCCCCGTCTCTCTCTTCTCAGTCGACGCCTACCGAGCGATTAGATTTCGGCTATCGACGGTTTATTCAATTGCAGTCCCACATGTCAGTGAAAATGCAAGACAACGTGTGTCCCCTTTGGTGAGCAGTGTGCAAGCCGGACTATCAGGGGTGCGATGCGTACGAGTCATAAGTGTGCCGCCTTTTCCTTTTGAACTTGCAAAGAGTAACATTTTCATGCGATCGATCGATAGAAATCCAGAACAAAATGACGAGGGCGGGGCTTTCGCGCGTGTTAGGCGGGCTAGTTTGAGTTATATGACGTGCTACAGTGCCATCCACTTGCTCCATTTTTATGTAAGCAAGAGTCTATGCTCTTACATGGGAGGAGTGTGAAACACGACGGATCTGATTTTGACTGAGGGATAACTGTGAAATAATGGAGCATTGTTAGCGATTATAGCATGACAGTTAGGGCATCTACAGCGCTCGCTCACAAATTTACACCGGCATATGTCCGAGGACACTAATGCCAAAGGATGCCATCCAATGCTGCCCGCATACCTTTCGACAACTATATGAACTAACCAGACGAAATTTGTGCAAAGAAAGAAAATTTCAAATTAACCGGATGAAATTCATTACATTTCGAAAACTTTTCCTATAAAATGGATGAAATTCATTACATATTTCACACAAACCATAATCAAACCTATTGTAAACCTAATCTAAATGATCACCGGCGCCCGACCACCATGTCCGGCCATGAACCCTGAGAAAGCCGGCTATTGCCTTTGCCTCCTTCTCATCTGCCTCGATAACCACCTCCTCCGGAGCACAAGGTTCTGAATATTTCCGCCTCCACGTCGCCGTCAAGTGGCTAATTGCCCGCCGATGTTTATCCCACCAAGCTTGGCATTGACTAAGTGGAGGAGCGGTGGCCTTCCTGTGACTAGAGCGGCGGCGACCTACCATGTACTAGTTTTCCTCCCTGTCGGCTACGCCCGCTGTCGGTGTCAAAACCAGCGGATCTCGGGTAGGGGGTCCCGAACTGTGCGTCTAGGCGGATGGTAACAGGAGACTGGGGACACGATGTTTTTACCCAGGTTCGGGCCCTCTCGACGGAGGTAAAACCCTACGTCCTACTTGATTAACATTGATGATATGGGTGGTACAAGAGTAGATCTACCACGAGATCAAAGAGGCTAAACCCTAGAAGCTAGCCTATGGTATGATTGTATATTCATCCTACAGACTAAAACCCTCCGGTTTATATAGACACCGGAGAGGGCTAGGGTTACACAGAGTCGGTTACAATGGTAGGAGATCTACATATCCGTATTGCCAAGCTTGCCTTCCATGCCAAGGAAAGTCCCTTCCGGACATGGGACGAAGTCTTCAATCTTGTATCTTCATAGTCCAGGAGTCCGGCCGAAGGTATAGCCCGGCTATCCGGACACCCCCTAATCCAGGACTCCCTCAGTAGCCCCTGAACCAGGCTTCAATGATGACAAGTCCGGTGCGTAGATTGTCTTTGGCATTGCAAGGCGGGTTCCTCCTCCAAGTACTTCATAGAAGATTTTGAACACAAAGGTAGTGTCCGGCTCTGCAAAATAAGTTTCCACATATTGCCATAGAGAGAATAATATTTACACAAATCTAATCTGCTGACATATTCCGTAGCATGACATCACACCACGACCAAGTCTTTATTCGAATCGTTTTACTGTCCCACCTCAGCGCGTTTAGCGAGGCGGTTTCCTTGGCACGTCTTGTCAAAGCAGAGATCGTGTCCCCTTATTCCGGGATTCTCATCAATACGGGCGTGGGTAACCAAACCGCACCCGTTGGTATGTTTTCTCGATCAAAGGCGAGTCCCAAACGGTCACGGGGAGGGCCCTTGGTATTCAACCTCTTATAAAGAGACCAAGGCCTTACTCCTTTCTTTCAATCTCAAACGAGTTCGCCCTTCGCCCCGAGTTCCAACACCCAAGGCTCCAGATTTCAGGCGCTTCAGACCTACGACAATGTCCGATTCCGACCTTCGAGGCCGATGAATGCCCTCCTCCATCACGGAGGAGGACGTGCTGAAGTTGAGAGAGGCCATGTTCTTTACCGGCGAAATCTGGCATAGGATGCCTGCTCAAGGGCAGGTCATTCCCACTCCCAAGCCTAGTGAGAGTGTGGTGTTCATGTCTCACTTCCTTTAGGGGCTAGGCTTCCCAATGGATCCCTTCGTGAGGGGGCTCATGTTTTATTATGGGCTGGAATTTCACGACTTAGCTCCGGAGTCCATCCTCCATATTTCCTCATTCATCGTTATGTGTGAAGCCTTCCTCCGTATTACTCCTCACTTCGGACTATGGCTCAAGACCTTCAAAGTAGAGCCAAAGATGATCGAGGGACGGCACGCGGAGTGCGGAGGTGCTTTTATAAGCAAGAATGCTGGTACTCCATGGCCCGAGGGCTCTTTTCAAGAGGAGTCCAGCTTATGGCAACGAGAGTGGTTTTACATCACCGTTCCCAGGGGCACCAAGTGGGTGGCGCCACCTGCCTTTCGCTCGGGTCCCCCACCATAGCTAGTGTCATGGGTCAATAAAGGACTGGACTGGGGGCCATCCAAGGACGTGCCCTTGTTGCAGGGCCGCAATTGAGATCTCTTAGAAAGAGACATTAGCCTGGTCGCGGTGATGCAGGTCTTGTTGATCCGCTGAGCCTTGCCCGGCAAACGTCGCCCCCTTCGCCTGTGGGAGTTCAATCCGGAGGGACCACGAGCTCTCCAGCATTTCATGGGTGCAACGCCCGTGGAGATGTACAAGTTGTTCTTCGAATCACAAGCAATGTGTCCGGACTTGACCGAGGACGCAGGCCTGAGCTGCAATCGCCCAGATACTCAAGTAAGTAGCCTTGTGCCCGGACTCGCTATCCGTATATTTATCATAAAGTTGCCCCTGAAAGAGCTGTCCTTTAAACATGAGTGGATAGCGAAAGCAAAGCTAATCAGTTGTCCGGCCCCCTCCCCGAGGCCACGCCTGTCGGATTTCAGGTTCCGACAGACCCTTAAGATTCGAACACTGGGGTGCGCGCGGAGATTACGCCTTCTACCGCTCCATCTCGCAAAGATCTAGACTACTGAAAGAAATGCACAAGAGACACAAGGCTTATACTGGTTCGGGCCACCGTTGTGGTGTAATACCCTACTCTAGTGTGTGGTGGGTGGATTGCCTCTTGGGCTGATGATGATGAACAGTACAAGGAAGAACAGCCTTGCGAGGGTCTGTTCTTGGCTGGGGCGATGAACTGCTGGGAAGAGTTCAACCACCTTTCTCTCTCTCTCTCTCTATGCCTACTGCCTCCTTTCTCGATTGTTTATCCCCCTTGCTATGTGAGTGGCTGGTCCTATTTATAGAGGCCCTGGTCCACTTCCCAAATATCAAGCGGGAAGGGAGCCAATAATGGCGGGCTAATTTGAAGGGGACAACAAGTATCAGCTATCCTGACAAAAGTAGTCTTCGCCTGCGCAAAGCTCTGCTGATGACGCCGTCTTGGGCTCCACGGTAACCTCTGTCTCGTAGTCCTCCTGGTCTTGGTCTCGTTGCACCGAAATGGCAACCTTTGCTTGATGCCTCGGTACTCCGTGGCTGCGCTTGCTCCCTTTGCACCAAAGAGGAAAGGAGGACGCTGCGCGGGCTGGCACCCGCCTGGTGCCCTGAGTCGTCATGGCTTGCGTCATGGGCACCTCGCGAGGTACCCCGCCTTGATCTCTCTGCCTCCTCGTGAGCCAGCCTGACGAGGCCGTGCCTGAGGAAGCTCCGTGTCGTCCGCCCCGCGAGGCTTGGCCCCTCGCGAGGGTCTTGAGTCTTGTGTTGATGAAGATGGGCCGTGCTGGGCCCCCTTTGAGCCACGCCGCAGGCCGCAGGCACGCAAGTCTGGGGACCCCCGTTCCCAGAACGCCGACAGTAGCCCCCGGGCCCAAGGCGCGCCCGGACTTGGCCGTGCCGAGAGGCGAAAGGGCAAGGGGGAAGCGCCGTGGGCCCTAACAGCCTGCGGCCTTGGGCGCCGCGTGACGGTTGATTGGACGTGGGCGTCTCCACTTCCCCATGACGCCTTGGTGATCGCGCGAGTTGGACAAGTCCATGCATGCAAATCGTGTCATGATTACCTGTGATCGTGGGGGCCATTGGTTGGCCATCGCCAGCCATAAGTACGGGCCGGCGCGCGCCCTTCCAGTTCATCCCCCCTTGCTTCTCCTCTTTCTTCATGGCCCCGTCGAGGAGGTACTCGGCCGCTGAGAAGGGGAAGGCTTGCCAGGTTGAGCCCGCCTCTCCCCCATCCAAGCGTGGCCAAGGGCGCCCTCGCAAGCATCCTATGGCCACCACGGTGGCTCCCCGCGGCTGGAGGCGATCTTCATCACGGCGACGAGCGGGTTGCTACAGCCAGGGGGCGCGCTCCGGCTGCGCGTCCCCCCAGGCCGCGCGTTCGTGCTGCCGGAGTTCGTCGTGTGGTCGGCGGAGCTGGCTAGCACCCGGCTCCCACTTCCTCGCTTCCTCCTCGGCAAGCTCCCGGCCGGCGCCCCGGGCGGCCTCTGGCTCCAGGCCGACGGCTGCTGTAGCCGAGCCTCGTGGGTCTCCCTGGAGGTCTCCGCGGCCGGGAGCCTGTCCCTGGCCCGTGGTTGGCAGACGTTTGCTCGTGCGCGTGGCCTGAGCCATCGGTGCACCCTACACTTCAAGTTCGACGGCGACGCCACCCTCTACGTGAGGGTGTTTGGGGAAGATGGTTGCCGCGCAGGGTGTTGCCCCGAGGGCGACGACCGCGGCTGGGAACCCAGCTCCGGTGATGATGGAGGGAGCAGCGCTCACGCGGTTGGCGGCGTTCGGGGTTCCTCAAGCTTCTCCGATTCTTCTTCAGGTGGCGACTCCTCTAGCGGTGGCCGCAATCAGCCTCCACGCCGTCGTATCTGCTTGGGGGGTGGCAACGTGTCTGCACGCCGCCGCGCCCTAGTGAAGCGCGAGAGGGAGTCCACCTGAGCTCCGGAGGCGGCTCGGGCCTTCCCCACGGGCCGGTGTGAGGCGAGCCGCATCGGATTTGTTCCTCCTTTTCCCTTTTTCCTGCGTAACAAAGACAATAGTGCGGAGCCCCGCGGGGGCGTGCTTGGGTTATTGCTGTTAATCATCGTTTTGCTTTCGTTACCGTTCCTTCCGGCTATGTGCCCAAGCGTGGATAGTTCCCGACCCCGGCCGTGGGGGGGGGGGGGCGACCGACCCAGGCCTTTGTTTGTGTCGCGGTGCCCGTGGGGCGCGGACTGGAGGGGTGCTCCTGTAAGGGGCCCAAGTCGCGAACTCCTTGAATGACTAGGATAGGAACGCTCGCGAGGACGCTCAGCTGCCCCCTCGCGAGGCCTTGCACAAGAGAAATCAAGGCAAGAGAGTGAAAAGCCGAAGAACCGCAAGCCAAAGACGGCAACAACTTCAATTAAACTTCAAATGAGAAGGAACAAGCCAACTGCGGAAAGCAAATGAAAAGTCGTGTCCGGCACCTAATCTAGTCTTCGACCTCTTCTCACCAGCGTGGAGCTAAGTGCTGCCACTGGGCGTGGGAGGGAGCCTCAGGGCCTGAGGCCGGCGCTCCTGAGACTCTGGGGCGTGTACAGCCCCAACTCATTATTACGTGAGAGTGTCACGGGCGGCGAGCTTCACAGGCATTGGCCTTCTTCACAGGCTCCGGGCCTTTTCCAAAATGCGATAGCTTCACAGGCACTCGCCTTGCTTCACAGGCTCTGGGCCTTTTCCAAAATGTGATAGCTTCACAGGCACTCGCCTTGCTTCATAGGCTCTGTGCCTTTTCCAAAATGTGATAGCTTCACAGGCACTCGCCTTGCTTCACAGGCTCTGAGCCTTTTCCAAAATGCGATAGCTTCACAGGCACTCGCCTTGCTTCACAGGCTCTGGGCCTTTTCCAAAATGCGATAGCTTCACAGGCACTCGCCTTGCTTCACAGGCTCTGGGCCTTTTCCAAAATGCGATAGCTTCACAGGCACTCGCCTTGCTTCACAAGCTCTGGGCCTTTTCCAAAATGCGATAGCTTCACAGGCACTCGCCTTGCTTCACAGGCTCTGGGCCTTTTCCAAAATGTGATAGCTTCATAGGCACTCGCCTTGCGTCACAAGCTCTGGGCCTTTTCCAAAATGCGATAGCTTCACAGGCACTCGCCTTGCTTCACAGGCTTTGGGCCTTTTCCAAAATGCGATAGCTTCACAGGCACTCGCCTTGCTTCACAGGCTCTGGGCCTTTTCCAAAATGCGATAGCTTCACAGGCACTCGCCTTGCTACACAGGCTCTGGGCCTTTTCAGGGGTAGAACCTCCGGAGGTGCTGGATATTCCATGCATTCTAGACCGGCACTCCCTCCTGAGTCTCCAAGCATGCGGAGCCGGGCCTGGAAACATGAACAACCTTGAACGGGCCCTCCCACACGGGAGAGAGCTTGTGCAGTCCGTCCCTGGAGAGAACCCGCCTGAGCACGAGGTCTCCTACCTCAAGAGTCCTGGGACGGATGTTGCGGCAGTGATATCGCCGCAGCGCTTGCTGGTACCTCGCCGCTCGCAGCGCGGCTTCTTGGCGACGTTCCTCCCCCAACACGAGGTTCATCCCCCGCACGGCGTCCTGTTGCGCCTCATCGAACGCCAGGACCTGCGCGGAGCAACGTCTGACCTCGTGAGGGAGGACCGCTTCCGCTCCGTAGACCAGGAAGAATGGGGTCTGTCCAGCCGGTTTGGTCGTGGTGGTGCGGATGGACCACAGCACGGACTGAAGCTCGTCATACCAACCTCTGCCACAGGCCTCCAGCTTCTTCTTGAACGTCCTGGTCTTGAGGCCCCTCAGGACCTCCGCGTTGGCTCGCTCGGCCTAGCCGTTGCTTCGGGGGTGCACCACTGAGGCGTAGCATATCTGTGTTCCAAGGTTAGCACAGTATGTTTTGAAGAGGTTACTGGTGAACTACGAACCATTGTCCATGATGATGCGATTCGGCACCCCGAACCGTCTCACGATGCCCTTGATGAACTTGATCGCGGAACCCGCGGGAATGGTGCGGACAGCCTCTACTTCCGCCCACTTGGTGAATTTATCCACGGCAACGTAGAGGTAGCGGTAGCCCCCTGGTGCCCAAGGAAACGGGCCCAAGATGTCCAGACCCCAGACTGTGAATGTCCACAAAAGGGGGATAGTCTGCAAGCCTCCTGCTGGCTGATGGATCTGCTTGGCATGGAACTGGCAGGCTTCACAAGCTTTCACTAGTTCCACGGCGTCATTGAGCGCGGTGGGCCAATAAAATCCACTGTGGAACGCCTTGCCAACGAGGGTCCGCGATGATGAATGATGTCCGCAGTCTCCGCCGTGTATATCTTCCAGTAGTTCCTTCCCTTGCTCCCTGGAGATGCAACACATGGATACATCGTTTTGGTCGCTTCTGGTAGAGCTCTCCGTCTTTGATGCAGTATGCCGTGGCCTGGCGTGCCACTCGCTCCGCTTCCTCCTCCTTCTCCGGCAGGGTCCCTTGCGCTAAGTAGCTCCGGAGCTCCGTGATCCAACATCCCTCCTGAAGTTCCATCGTCAGGAGCAGGCGCGCTCCTGAGGCCAGACCACAGGTTCGAGCTCCTGAGGCAGGTGGCTGGGGGAGCTCCTCCCAGGGCTGAGCCGTGTTTGATAATGACGGCAGAGCTGAGGGCTTGACGAGCCGCTCCTCGAAAACGCCAGGCTCCTGGGGTAACCGCCTGGACGCACGTTTGGCGATGTCGCCGGCCTCCTGATTGGTGCCATGGAGCACATGCTGCAACTCCAACCCCCAGAATTGCTTCTCCATCCTGCGGACTTCTGCAAGGTAGGATTCCATGTGCTCATCCTTCGGCTCGTACACCTTGTTGGAGAAATTGACAAGGAGCTGCGAATCGCCCTTGATGGTGAGGCGTTTCACTCCCAGGGCAGCCGCGGCCTTCAAGCCCGCTATTAAACCTTCATACTCCGCTATGTTGTTGGAGACCTTTTCGCCTTGCTGGAAACAGAGTTGCATGGCGTAATAGAGCTTGTCCTGTGTGGGCGATATAAGCACTGCCCCAGCTCCAACGCCATGCCTGGAGAACGCCCCATCGAAGTACATGACCCAGCCTTCTGGCGCCTCGCTTCCTGGGGATAGGGACCGATCCTCATCGGCCTTGAGGCCTGGCGCCTCCGTCCACTCTGCCACAAAATCTGCCAACGCTGCTCCCTTGATGACCCTGGTCGTGCTGAATTCGAGCTAAAACGCTTGCAGTTCTATGTTCCACTCAGCGACCCCTCCAACTGAATTAGGGCTCCTGAGCACTCTCTCCAGGGGGTATGACGAGATGACCTTGATGGGGTGACCCTGAAAATAGTGCCGCAGCTTGCGCGAAGCCACCAGTAGCGCGAGGAGGAGTTTCTGAGGCATGGGGTACCGTGCTCTTGCATCCCGCAGCACTGTGCTGACGAAGTACACTGGGTGCTCAACGAGGCGGAGTGTGTCAGTGCTGGTGGCTCCTTCCGGAGACCGTGGCGCCTCTTGTGGCAATGAGACCTCCTGAGACTGGCCATCTGGAAGAGGGGCCTCTTCCGCCTCTGGTGTGCCCCTCTGCGTCGGCTGATCCTCCTTAGCCGCGGTGGCGGTTTCTGTAGGCCTTCCTTGTCCCTGTTCTGCCTTGTCCCGGGCTGCTGCCATAGTTTTGATTCGGCGCTCCTCTCTGACTGCCACCAAGGCTGCGCTGGCGGAGTAGGGAGTGGCGGCGAGGTAAAGCACCAGGGGCTCCTGAGGGCACAGAGCCACCATGACCGGTGGGCTGGTCAGGTATCTCTTGAGATCCTGGAACGCCTTGTTGGCCTCTTCCGTCCACTTGAAGGGCCCCTTCTTCTTCATTAGCTGGAAGAAGGGCAGGGCTCGCTCCCCCAACTTGGAGATGAAGCGCCCTAGCGCGGTCACACGCCCCATGAGCTTCTGCATTTCTCTGAATGTCTTTGGTGGGCTCATGTCTTCCACCACCTTGAAATTCTCTGGGTTAGCCTTGATGCCTCGGTGGGACACGAGGAAACCCAAGAGCTTGCCTGAGGGGACTCCGAACACACACTTCTCTGGGTTGAGCCATAGGTTCACTGCGTTGAGGCTCGCGAAGGTTTCCTCCAAGTCCTGTATCAAGGTCCCGGCCTCCCGAGACTTTACCACAATGTCATCGACGTAAGCTTCAACATTCTTCCCGAGCTGCGGGCCCAAGGTGATGTGCATCAGCCGCTGAAAGGTTGCCCCTGCGTTACGCAGCCCGAGTGGCATGCACGTGTAGCAGTATACCCCACACGGGGTCAGGAAGGCTGTCTTCTCGACGTCTTCTACCGCCATCTTGATCTGGTGATACACAGAGAAGGCATCCAGGAAGCATAGCAGGTCGCATTCCGCAGTGGAATCGACGATCTGGTCGATGAGGGGGAGCGGGAACGGATCTTGCGGGCATGCTTTGTTGAGGTTGGTGAAGTCGACACACATACGCTCCTTCCCTCCCTTCTTTGGCACAACGACAGGGTTGGCCAACCAATCTGGGTATCGGACCTCGCAGATGACTCCAGCGGCCTCTAATTTGCGGGTCTCTTGGACGATGAAGGCCTGCTTTTCTATGGACTGCCGCCTGGCCTTCTGCTTCACAGGGCGCACGTTGGGGCACACGTTGAGGTGATGCTCGATTACACTCCTGGGGATCCCTGCCAACTGGTCCGGCTCCCAAGCGAATACCTTCTTGTTTGCGCGCAGGAACCCGACCAGGGCCTCCTCCTGCTCGGGTTTGAGGTGGGCGCCTATGGTGAAAGTGGCGTTGGTGGACCCGTCCTCATCGATGGGTATCTGCTTGGTTTCTGCCTTGTCTTGGGTGAACAACTGCTTCTTCTTGGCGGGTGCAGCCCCCTCGGGCCCGGGGGTCTCCAAGTCGGCGGGCTGTGCCGCCGCCGCCGTCTTGAAGGCGAGCTTGAGCGCCCGCAGCGCGTCCCCGGTGTCTCCGTGCACAGTGAGGACACCGCTACTCCCGGGCATCTTCATGAGGTTGTACGACGGGTGCGTCACGGCCATGAATTGGGCCAGCGCTGGGTAGGCGAGGATGGCGTTGTAAGGGAGGCCGATGGGGGCAATGTCGAAGTCAACCAGCTCCGTGCGGAAGTTGTCGTAGGTGCCGAAGGTCACTGGGAGCCGGATCTACCCCAAGGAACTGGACGGCTTGCCCCCAACGCCTGAGAAGGGCCGGTTGGGTTGCAGCCATTCCAGGGGTATGCGGAGGAGGTTGAAGGCCTCGACCAAGAGCACGCTGAGGCCCGTGCCGCCATCAACGAGGGTTCTAGTGACGGCCACCTGGCAGATGGTGGGGGTGCACAACATGGGGAGCGCGCCCGAGCAGGCCGAGTTCTAGGGGTGGTCCTCCGAGCTGAAGGTTAGTCTGGTCTCGGGCGCCGCCCGATCCAGGGGAGCCCCCTGCCGCATGGAAGCGGCGCTGACCCGGCGGATGAACGGCTTGACGTGGTGACTTGTGGGCGGCGCCCGCGAGCCGCCCAGGAGGGCCGCGACGACCGGTGGTTTTGGCGTAACGCGATGGGACGGCGCAGGAGAGCCCCCTGTGGCGCGGACGAGCTCGGCGACGCGGTCGAGCCATTCCCCGTAGACGTCGGCGGGGCGGCAGCGTAGGAGCTCGTTTGCTGCAATGAGCGCAGCTCGAGCCTCCAAGGGTGCGCGGAGCGCACGGGACAAAGAACCAGCTGGTGTGAGTGATGGAGTAGCGGTGCGGCCGTCTTGCCGCACGGAGGGATGCTGAGACGACGCTTGCTGCTCGCCCCCGCTAGGCCGGTGGCGGCGTTGATGGCGGGTGACGGGGAACGACGAGGACGTCCGCCGACGGCCGCCGTCTGGGCAACGCGGGAGGCGATGGCGGCCCAGCGCTCGGCGCGGGCCCGTCGAGCGTCGGACATGGATGCGACGGTCGGAGGAGAACGGGGCGGTGGAAGACGAATTCTGGCGCACCCCTACCTGGCGCGCCAAATGTCGGATTTCGGGTTCCGGCAGACCCTTAAGGTTCGAACACTGGGGTGCGTGCGGAGATTACGCCTTCTACCGCTCCGTCTCGGAAAGATCTAGACTACTGAAAGAACTACACAAGAGACATAAGGCTTATACTGGTTCGGGCCACCGTTGTGGTGTAATACCCTACTCCAGTGTGTGGTGGGTAGATTGCCTCTTGGGCTGATGATGATGAACAGTACAAGGAAGAACACCCTTGCGAGGGTCTGTTCTTGGCTGGGGCGATGAACTGCTGGGAAGAGTTCAGCCACCTTTCTCTCTCTCTCTCTCTCTCTCTCTCTCTCTCTCTCTCTCTCTCTCTCTCTCTCTCTTTCTATGCCTACTGCCTCCTTTCTCGATTGTTTATCCCCCTTGCTATGTGAGTGGCTGGTCCTATTTATAGAGGCCCTGGTCCTCTTCCCAAATATCGAGTGGGAAGGGAGCCAACAATGGCGGGCTAATTTGAAGGGGGACATCAAGTATCAGCTATCCTGACAAAAGTAGTCTTCGCCTGCGCAAAGCTCTGGTGATGACGCCGTCTTGGGCTCCACGGTGACCTCCGTCTCGTAGTCCTCCTGGTCTTGGTCTCGTTGCACCGAAATGGTAGCCTTTGCCTGATGCCTCGGTACTCCGCGGCTACGCTTGCTCCCTTTGCACCAAAGAGGAAAGGAGGACGCTGCGCGGGCTGGCACCCTGAGTCATCATGGCTTGCGTCACGGGCACCTCGCGAGGTACCCCGCCTTGATCTCTCTGCCTCCTCGTGAGCCAGCCTGATGAGGCCGCGCCTGAGGAAGCTCCGTGTCGTCCGCCCCGCGAGGCTTGGCCCCTCGCGAGGGTCTTGAGTCTTGTGTGGATGAAGATGGGCCGTGCTGGGCCCCCTTTGAGCCACGCCGCAGGCTGCAGGTAGGCAAGTCTGGGGACCCCCGTTCCCAGAACACCGACAACGCCGGATCCCGTGCTAGTCAGGATGTTGGAGGTTGTGCCTTCGGAGGAAAGGGAGGGAGGGGCAAGGAAGCTACAGACTCCTTGAAGAAGGTTGTACGAAAGGGAGGAATCGAAAATTCCTCTCCTCAGGGGAAGAAGAGGACCGCCTCTCACGACCCGGATACCATGGCCTCAAAGCAGGGGAAGAAATCTTCGTCAGAGGATCCTGTGCCAGGGGATACTTCGGCCGAATTATGCCCTTAAGGGGATCAACCCTCCACCGAGCCGTAAGTAGAGAGGAGTTTTTCTTTTTAAGAAATGAGAGAAATTCGTGCGTTATATCTGAGAAGAGTAATCGAAAATTTACCTTGTAGCTCGGACCTTAGCCCTTCTCAGCAGAGCTCGTCTTCGGGGGATCTTCTTCCGGAGATGATGGAGAGCGGAATACCTCCCCCTGCCGTACCGCCTTGTGAGGCGGGCGACCCTGAGGAATCATCGCGGAGGGTTTCTCCGAATCCGGCAGGGTCGGAAGGTAGTCATATGGCCCCCCAAAGCCCTCCGTGTCCGGCCTTCGAAAAGGGCCATCGGACAAGTCCGGCAACGTCCAGTGCGCGGTCGGAGGAGCTGAAGGATCTGCTAGGGCGAGCATCTATCTCAGAGGAGCACCGTGCATTGATGGGTACGGTGATTGAGAGGATTTCATCCGCGCAGAGCGGATTGCACGAGGCCGTCAGGAGTTTACTGACAGGTTTTGTGGTACGCGAAATAATGTACCCTTTTTGGACAGTTGCGCATAAATAAGATGCACCCTGTGTAGATAGTAGCCCCTGAGACTCTGTGCGTTGTCAAAAGTGACGGCGCGCAGAGGATCATAATCCCAGGTCTAATATGCCGCCTTCATACGTAGGTGGCGAAGTGTCGGGTGGCCATCCGGACTGATGAATTTGCCGAGCTAAAGCGGCAACTTGACGTGGCAGATGCCGACATCACGCTTGTCAACAAGCGGCTTGACGAGGCACAAGGTATGTAATTATTCCGGTGGCACCTGGTAAGAGGAGCTTTATGCCAGTATCTTACAATGTGTGCGCTTGATGCAGATGGTGCTGCTGCCATGGAGAATCTTTGGGCGGAACTTGCCCGAGCCAAGGAGCAAGCCAGGAAAAGTGATGCGGCTGCCGGAAAGGCAATTGAAGAGCTGAAAGCCGAACAGGCTGCTCACTGCCGAAGCAAGAAGGAAATGGCCGAGATGGCTGTGAAGCTGAAGAGCGCTGCTAACCGTTGCAAGCTTCTTGAAAAAGAAGATCAGGCGGAACAGACGGACCTGGAGAAGGCCGTTGCCAATGCCAAGGATGCTCGCTCTGCAATGAGAGCTATGAAGGAGGAGCTTCGTCAGGCTGGAGAGATCGAGGCTGGAAAGCCCTTTATGCTGCGGAGGAAGTTCTGTGATCCTAAACATGCTCCATTAGATCGGATGTGGAGTACGGCGGACACCTATCTGGATTTGGCAGCAAGTGTCACAGATGCGGCCGAACACTTCCGAGATTAAGAAGATCACGAAGTGGAAAAGCTCTTTTGGTCGCAGTTCCACTATCCAGAGCGTCCACTATCATTAGCCGATCGTTTGGCCAAATGGGCCGAGCTAAATAGGTTGTCCGGACTTGCCATGAAGTATGTCATGAGTCATCTGTGGCCAGAGAGGCCAGAGCCGAAAAGTTATTTCAACTTGGTATAGCAGTTCCTTGGTGCGGCGCCACATATCAATGTGATGAAGAGGTCAGCATGCATAGAGGGTGCGCGGATGGCTCTTGCCCATATCAAGACATACTGGGCGGAAATGGAGGCCATCGCTGTTGCATCCCCAGACTCGGATGGAAGCCGAGTACCTGCCAAGCACTATTTTCAGGAAGTTCTGCAAGGCGCTCATTTAATAGAGACGCAGTGCTCGAAGGATACTATATTCGAATAGCATATATTATTGTAAAACAATATTTTGATAAATTGTAGGATCTTTTTTACTTGTGCCTGCAAGTATTATAATACCTCCTGTGCGGCCGTTTAACATATATGTATATATAATCTAAAAGATGGCAGTCGTCGGCTTGAGCCCCCACGCACATAATGCGGGGGTGTTCGTAGAAGGCGCATTTTCACACTTGATCCAACGTCTTGGTCCTACAAAGGAGGTGATAGCGCAGCGAACTAGGCAATCGGACTATGATGCTTTATCACTTTCACTTAGCCATAAGAGTTTGACAGTGAGGCTACTTATATAGCCCTTGGTGGCGCCTGCGCTCACTCGAACTCGGGGCGTGTATGTGCCTGGCCGGGAAGCAGCCCTTCGTTAATGTGGAGGAATCCTAAAGATTCCGGTAAGTCATCGAGTGGTTGACCAGTCTCACGCTATATCATGACAGTCAGTTTTCGGCTTTCTCTACTAAGGTGCTCGCCTGGCCGAACCGGGGCACAATCGCAGTAATTCTCCTGGTGCCGCCTTAGCCGATAGAGCAGAACGTAAGGTAGCAAAACACAGGAGCCGGGCAAACCCAACATTTGACCAAAGACATGATTCAGAGCTGATGCATATAAGGCCAAACTCGCGACGCCGAACACTCCCTAAGGTATTCGGTCTTTATGAGGGCGGGCGGGATAACGCCCTTAGTAATAAGCCCCTAGTGTCCAGGTACGCGCAAAACTCTGACGTGGCCACATGCCAAAACGCCAGCCTCCTCCTTGGTTATACCAAGAAACCATGGGATGTGTATCAACAAGAGACAGTAAAAAAGGTTTACGCAGGGTCTTAATCTAAAAAGAATCCTTGGAACGGTTCCCTGCTGCACGTCTGCGCCTGTGTCTCCGTTGTGTCGTATCCTAGACGGGCGTAGCATGGTGTTCATCTATAAAAGAGAGGAACTTATTTGAAGAAAGATCGTGTCGAACATGAGTTATACTAAATAAACAAAGTATAAATCGAAATGGGTAAAATTGAGCTTTATTGTCTCTTGTTTTATATGCGCGGAGCCCCTAGTACAGGGGTATACGGCTATTAAGCCTTTATCAATTGTATGTTTATGCCGGACTCATCTAGCCGTGTCCGTGGTCTTGACGACCTGTTTAGGTGCTTTGGCTGGTGAAGCCGCTTTATTGTGGGGCTGTCAAGGCAGCCGCACTGTCTTCCGCGCGAGAGGAACACTCAATGTTTTTCCTTTAATGAGATGATGCCTCGTGGACCGGGCATCTTAAGCGTAAGAGATGCATAATGCGGCATTGCGTTAAAGCGGGTAAAAGCTTCGCGTCCCAGCAGTGCTTGATAGCTACTTGAGAATGGGGCTATGTGGAAAGTTAGCTGTTCGCGACGGAAGTTATCGAGGGAGCCGAACATAACTTCTAGCCGGAAAGAACCCATGCGACGGGCATCCGGGCCTGGCGTTACCCCTTGAAAGGAGGTTTTGCTATGGCAAATTTTTGTTGGGTCTATCCCCATGTTGCGGATTGTGTCCTGGTATAACAGGTTTAGACCACTGCCGCCGTCCATCAGGACATTTGTAAAGTGGAGTCCGCCGATTATTGGATCTAATACCAAGGCAGTCCAGCCTGCATTCTGGATACTTCTAGAGTAATCCTGATGGTCGAAGGTGATCGGTTTTAACAACCATTGGCGAGACTCCTTTGGGATAGGCCGTATGGCGCGTATATCTGTTGGCGCCATTCTGTTCGTCACATGAAGTAAGTTTACTGTTTTGACTTCTTGTGGGAAATCCTTTTGTTTCTTGGTGCTCTGCTTGTGGGGTTCGTCGTCGCCCTCACTTGGTGTGTCGAGCCCCTTGTGTTCGGTGTTGAGTTTGCCGGATTGCTTGAAAACCGAACAATCTCTATGGGTATGGTTCGCAGGCTTCTCGGGAGTACTGTGTATTTGACATATCTTGTCCAAGATTTTGTTTAAGTTGGATAGCTCGTCCCGGTTATCCTTGAGGGGCGGCTTTCTCTGATTCTGCCGCGAGCTTTTGAATCCAGCGTTGACTGCCGTGCTCTTTGGGCTCTTTCCCTTATTCCGACGCTGGTCCTTGCTGCGTCGGGGTTTTCCGTTTCCATCCCCAACTTCGGATGTACTTGGGTCGCTGGTGCTACATCTTGCCAACCACCTGTCCTCTCTTGCGCAAAAGCGGGTCATGAGGCTTGTTAATGCGGCCATTATTTTTGGCTTTTCCTGGCCGAGGTGTCTGGCGAGCCATTCGTCTCGAACGTGATGCTTAAAAGCTGCTAGGGCTTCGGCGCCCGGACAGTCGACTATCTGATTCTTTTTAGCAAGAAATCTGTTCCAGAATTTCCGGGCTGACTCTCCGGGCTGTTGAGTTATGTGACTGAGATCGTCTGCATCCGGAGGGCGGACATAGGTCCCTTGAAAATTTGCCCGGAAAGCACCCTCAACCTCTTCCCAACTTCCAATGGTGTTTTCGGGAAGGCTTTTGAGCCAATGCCGGGCTGGCCCTTTAAGCTTGAGGGGTAAGTATTTTATGGCATGGAGGTCATCTCCTCTGGCCATGTGTATGTGGAGGATATAATCCTCGATCCAGACCCCAGGGTCTGTTGTTCCATCGTACGCCTCTATGTTTACGGGCTTGAATCCCGCTGGAAATTCATGGTCCAGCACCTCATCGGTGAAACATAGGGGGTGTGCGGCACCCCTGTATTTGGGTGTGCCGTGATGTACGGATATTTGTTGTGTTGCATTGCTTACTAGAGCTTGCTTTCTTGGCCCATAGATAGATCTGGCTGGGCCATTTTTTTGATGCGGATCCTTTGGTGGATCGCATGCCGGCTTGTGTGCGGCGCCGCTTGCCGCTCCATGCTGGCCATGCGGTCATCTATCCGACCGGGTGGCTTTCCTATTTTTTGACTGCGGGGGCTCTAAGGCCTCCTCGTCAAATTCAGGCAGTAGCTTTCGCTTTGGATAGCTTTTTGTGTGGCGACTGCCGCCATATTTGTCTGCGGTGTTGCGTACTTTGCTCCATCTGATTCTGAGTGCATCTTCTGCAGTTTTGAGATTCCGCTTCTGCTTTTTCAGGCTACGCGCAGTGGCGACGAGCCTTTTGTGGAGGTTCTTCTGCTCCATGAGCCTATCCAGCGTAAGGTCGTCTGGACTGTTATTTTCGCTGGGGACGGGGTGTTCGGTTTGTTTATCCAAGTTTCCCTATTCGGACGGTTGCTCGAAGGCATGTTCGTCGTCCGCCGGCTCGTCCTGCTCTATGGCTGGGTCTGTATGGCTGTTGTCTCTGTCGAGGCGGGGCTTGGAGCGGCGCTTACGTCGCCACTTTGATTGCTTTTCGAGTGAATGATCCCTCGTTGCATCCCTGTGTTCCTCATCGTCTCTTCCTTTGGGTGTGTCCACCATGTATACATCATGAGATGAGGTGGCTATCTAGTGCCTTATAGGCGTTGGTTCATGTTCATCTCCTACATCGTCGTCCATACCGTCTATGTCTTCGGAGTCGAAGTCGAGCACATCATTTAAATTATCGACAGTGGCTACGAAGTGGGTGGTGGGTGGGCATCGAATTTCTTCGTCGTCCACATCCCAATCCTGCCGGTCATAGTACGGCCAGGACTCTCCTGACAAAGAGAGAGACCTGCGTGAATTCAGAATGTCACCGAAGGGCGAGTGCTGAAAGATGTCTGCGGCGGTGAACTCCATGATTGGCGCCCAATCGGATTCGATCGGTAGGGGCACGGAGGGCTCGGAGTCCGGAGAGGAGTCACGGGCTTCATAGAGGACAAGGCTGGTGTTCGGCTTGATCGCCGTAGAGATTGCAGTCCCCGAGGCGGTGTCTAACCACCCATCCTTGATTGGTGTGGTCAGCTCTGAGCCAAGGGTCGGAGCGGACACAGGTGCGGCCTCTAGGGCACTGTTCGGCGGCAGAGCTAGATCTTGCCCACCGGGACAGTGCGGCGTGCTCGGCTGCGGCTCAGATCCATCGAAGATCAAGTCTCCACGGTCGTCTGCTGTGTAGTTTAAACTTCCAAATCTGACCTGACAGCCAGGGGCGTAGCTTTCGATCTGCTCCAGATGGCCAAGCGAATTGGCCCGTAGTGCAAAGCCGCCAAATACGAAGATCTGTCCGGGGAGAAAAGTCTCACCCTGGATCGCATCATCGTTGATGATCGGAGGAGCCATCGAGCCTAAAAGTGACGACACAGAGGAACTCTCAATGAAAGCACCAATGTCGGTGTCAAAACCGGCGGATCTCTGGTAGGGGGTCCTGAACTATGCGTCTAGGCGGATGGTAACAGGAGACCGGGGACACGATGTTTTTACCCAGGTGCGGGCCCTCTCGATGGAGGTAAAACCCTACGTCCTGCTTTATTAACATTGATGATATGGGTAGTACAAGAGTAGATCTACCACGAGATCAGAGAGGCTAAACCCTAGAAGCTAGCATATGGTATGATTGTATATTCGTCCTACGGACTAAAACCCTCCAGTTTATATAGACACCGGAGAGGGCTAGGGTTACACAGAGTCGGTTACAGTGGTAGGAGATCTACATATCCGTATCTCCAAGCTTGCCTTCCACGCCAAGGAAAGTCCCTTCCGGACACGGGACGAAGTCTTCAATCTTGTATCTTCATAGTCCAGGAGTCTGGCCGAAGGTATAGTCCGGCTATCCGGACACCCCATCCAGGACTTCCTCACCCATGCACATGCGATGGCTTCGTGGTCGTGGTGGCAGAGGGCGGCCAGGGGGGGAGTCGGCGTTCTCCTTCGTCTGCTCCTGCGACAGTACGTCCAAGAGAGCTTTGGAGCACGCCTGGAGCGGAGCCGCCGATGTCCTTCGTCTGCTCCCACAATAGTACGTCCAAGAGAGCTTTGGAGCGCTAGGAGGCCATGGTTGGAGTGGTGCCGATAGAAGGAAGGGACCAGAGGAGAATGAGTGTGGGTCTTTGGCTATGGTTGGGAGTTGGGGATCAAGTTAATATAGTGGGCGAATGGCAATGATGACGGCTGGCACCGGAGTAGGTTCATCGACAGCCGCGTGTCATTAATGTGGGCAGAGGATGGAAGGATGGTCGTGGTGTCGTTAACGCGAAGCAGTCCCTTGCACCGGGGTGCCACGCGGGTGGCGCTCTCTCGGCCGTCGCGTTGCTGCAATGTCGGCGCCAGTGAGATGTTGCGTCGGACATGAATGCGGATGCTGCTTCAGTGACTTAATTGTAGGTGTAGTTGGGTCACTGAAATGTGGGCCCAATAGGCATCTGGCCCGCATGTCAGTGACACACCAACTACACCTGCAGTTAAGTCCCGTGAATGCGGCATTCATGTTCTGGGGAGAGGGTGACCGTTTCAGGCGGGAAACGCGCACTAGCGATGGAAGGGGTTTCGGTAGGCCAGGGCGGTCAAACGCTGGCGTGGTGGTAAAATGTGAACTCATGGATGATGAGCCTTTGAAGCGTCTGCGGCATGTATTGACAACCAGGTGTCCATGCAACCACTCTTGTCGCCAGATAGCCTTCGGTGACCACCATTAGACACCACACAACCATGCATAACTTACGAATAATGGACGAATCGATCAGACACACACTCGTGTGCAGTTGCACTATGATCGGTCACTCACGATACATATATAGGTACCATAGTACCCTCTCTAGCTGGGTTGTTTTATAGATTGTCATTGTGATGGATGATATGCATGATCAAGGCGCCGAGTCACGAGTATGACTATTGGTGTTGAGCTAGGCAAATACATGCTCGGTGTTCGCGAAGGCCTCCAGCAAACGTCTAAACAGTAATGTTAGGCACCGCCGGGGCGCGCAGGTGACGGGCTCGCTGTTTGCGTTGCACCATGAATAGGACTTTGATTGAGAAGGCGACATGCATGCACTAGCATGGTTTGACAGCGTGAGTGTCTGCACGTGTACATGCTACTTGCCTCTTTGGACGGTGTGCACTAATGTGTGCATCACGTATAATATAAAAATCAGTTTGTGCATTTGACGCAAAGTATTTCATTTTCATTTGGCTGACGAGTGTACGTTGCAGCGACGAGTCCGTGGTTTGATTCCTCACATACGCATAATATTGGTTTTTATTTATTTCTCCACTGACAGGTAGGCCCGCATAGATATATAGATAAAGAAGACGAGTTGATGAGGCGCATGCGGACTGTTTGACTGGTCAACCAGACAAATACGGAGCTATATGTACACTGAGCCAGTGACTGTATAATCACCATATCTTGTATACAATGATCAAAGTGAGCTATCAAGACAGGTTCGATGATCGCAATGCATTTTACTCGGTAATAAATGACCAGGATTTAGGGGGAATCCAAATTTCCTTCGTCTTCTGTCCTTGAGCTCTTGACAAACCAATGCACTATACGATTGTCTAGCCACTCCACCCCAGAGCTCTCACCAAGCGTCATTCATGCCACCGTGCCGCACAATAACCGGTAAGGAAACGATGGCATCCCGCTGCGCCGAGTTCCTTGCCTCCCACGACCGCACACAAAACGGTAGGAAAGCGATGGCATCCCGCCATGTCGAGTTCATTGTCGCTCGCGACCTCACACCTACGTGGACAGAATTTGTTGCTGCCAAGGCCAAATGGGTGGTAGAGCAAGAGGCGACCAAAGCCGCACAGAGGGAGCGGAAAAGTCAGAAAGCACTCAATAAAAGAGAGCCCGCCGCCGCAAGAAAGAAGAGGACACAAGCGCTGTTGCGGAGAGGCCGGCAGAGATCCAAGCACGGTGGGGTGTCACCGACAAAGCCGGGAAGGAGAACAACGGCGTCTGGCCAGCATGTGAGAAGTAGTAGTACTAGTAGTTAGTGTGTGTGTGTCTGTGTCGCCCGTACGTTTGTTTAACTAATTACGAGCATGTACCAGTACTAGTTACTACTGTAGTTTTTAGAGAAAATTACCAGTACATTAGCCTAGAATCAATGGAAAATTTCATATCCTATGCATCAAATGGCATCTCTTTCTCTATAGGAATTGAGATGCATGTCATCTCACTTCCTATGATTTTCATATTCCTATAAAATTCCTATCCTATGAACCAAAGGATGCCTCTGCTGGAGTAACTACTGTAGCTAGCAGTACTGCTGGTACAGTAGTTTTCTTCAAGAAGCGGAATTCAATGAAGTCATGATGTATCCTTCATCTGAGCAACTTCACAGTGGGAAAGGTTGGGCCTGCGATTTGACGGCTCATTGGTCATTATTACTGCAGCGCGACGACCAGGGTGACTCTCCCTTGGAGTTCTGCATGCATGGCAAGTGGACTAGGATGGTCGACATGCCACATGTCAGCAAACGAAAGTATTCTTTCCGATATCGAGGAGCAAGGAAACCGCATGGTATAGTATCACTACTGATTTATATTCATTTTTTATTTCTTATGAATGCTAGCGTTTCAACTCTTACGACGAAGGGGTGCGAAACACGGCACGTGCTGGATGTCCCACATGTTAGCGAAAGGAGTGGGACATGAACAGCGTGGTAGAGCGTCTCCACTTCTTCCACTTCTGGGTCGGAGACCACACGTAGTAGTACTAGTGGTATGAACGATACAAAGTGCGACCCGGAGAGAAAGCCACATCTAGTTGGAAGGTCTCGGGGCATAGACGTAAATAAATATAAAACCTAATATGTGCCTCCAATTAATATATATAGTAGTAGTAGAGTACTTAGGCACGTACTCCATAATGTCACCGTGCATTGCGCGTACAATATTTAGTGGCAGTAAGAGACAAATGCCTATATGCCACGCATATTCATACTATTTGTGCCTTTCTACTTCACTTACTGTGCTACATTACTCAGGTTCGTACGTCCACTCCTGGGTACATGTCCGTCTCGTAGTTCCAGTCCCACGTGTTCTTCATAGATGGAATGATCCATAACTGTGGGCAACGAGAGTCCATATCATCGCAGTTAGTGTGGCTCCCCACGATGGAGACTCTATGGCCAGCCTCGATGCGGAGCAGTCGTGTGCACCGGGAAGTGGCGCTCTCGCGGCCGTCACGATGCTTCAAAGTCGGCGCCAGTGAGAGGTCGCCTCCGCTCTGGTCGGGCATTAATGCGGCACTGACGCTCTGGGGCGACGCTGACCTTTTCACGTGGGAAGCGCGCACCGACAAGGAAGGGGGGTTGGGTCGGCTAGGGCAGTCAGACGCGGGCATGGTGGTGGTATTGGTTTTGAATCGTTTCAGGTGTAGTACTGGTAGTTTGCAAAACTACTCAATTATTACACTCAGTTTCCTAAGAAATTGTGGTAAAAACCAACGTTACTCCACAACCCGCTTCCCTTCTCCTTCCTCTTCCACCGCCCGTGCATGTCTGCGGGAAGCGACGGTCAACCCTTATATAGGAGTGCTAGCACAAAAAGATGCATGCATGACCACTAAAATTTCTAGATTAAAGCGCCGCTCCGGTGAAAGTATGGTGTATGTCGTTACCTTCCGTCGGGCCATGGCTACCGGGCGATGGTGACCAGAGAAGAGGCGGCAGGAGGGGAATGAATGGAGCTACTATTTGGGTTCATTGTTCGGCTTAAATAAATGTGCACCATCACGTGTACCCGCGGGTGCACAAATTGTAACATACGTGTCTGCTTAAGGGGGCGTCACGTAACGGGTGTGTGTGTGAGATTCTGAGAGACAGAGTGCGTGTGTGCAACTCTACTCTTCGGACATGTACTCAACCTTTTGCATCGGGATATAAGTATAATGGTATTACACTTTAGCTAGTGATTTACGTGGCCATGTTAATGTGGTTGTGTAAAAAATGTCACTTCCTGCTCATGATTTGTGTTATATAATTACTAGAAAGATGCCCGTGCATTGCATAGAACATCAAGATTCATTTTTTTTACAAAACACTTGTTGTGATTGACCCATGCAGGAGTAATCCCATGTGTAAAAACTAATGATATCTCGAGAATTTTATCAGAAAAATGGTATCTCGAGAATTTCATCGAAAAAATGAAAGATGAGAGATAAGGTGAGGAGGAGTGGAGCGTGGTGGTGACTGGTGGTCGGACTGGGCGGAGGCATGGGGATGGACGGCGCCGGCAGGCGGTAGTGGCCACCATGCTAGATTGTTCCAGAGACTTCCTTTTTTAATTGCTCAGCAATGAGGTTGTGGGAGATAAGGATGAACAAGGAAAGGCCTTATCTGTAAATGTGGAGAGAGGTGCGGGTATCTTTTGTAAAATTGTCATAGTTTGCTTTCTATCCGTCAGACATAGATCGGACGGTCTATATTACAAGATGGCAGGCACACCATCATCAGCAACTCGGTTTTTTTACAAGAGTAGAGATGATAAGTTTGCTAACTACTAAAGTAAAGTGGAATTTGTCCATGTTATACAAGTAAATTAAGGTGATTGTTTATCATACGGGTAAGGTTGGACGAAGGGTGGTAGGAACAAATGCTCCGCCAAGAGCATGTGTGTGTGAGATGGAGTCTTAGTGTGTGTGGGGGGTGGGTGCGTGCATGCATGTGTGTGTGTGTGTGATGCGGAGTCCTCGGTGGCGAATGTAATTTAAGTGGGTGTGGCTTCATCATAGAGAGGTGGGGTAGCTAGAAGGAGATTGTTTAAGTGTGAGGGAGGGGGTAGCTAGAAGGAGATTGTTTAAGTGTGAGTGTGTGTTTTACCCATCCAGTCGAGAGTTATGTGGACACAAGAAGAGAACGACTCGATGCGGCATTAGGGCTGAGGGTAATTAACTACGTATGGAGAAATAGGAGAGCTTGAACGTGCATGTGTGAGAGGTATACATGTATATGTGGGATGTGTGTTTGTGTGTGTATGTGTGTGTGCGCGCGAGCGCATGATCGAGATGAAAGAAAGAAGACATAAGTCATAAGATCAACGACATGGGAGAGACGGATCGGTATGACAATATGCATGCATGTGAGAGTGCAGGGAAGAAGGCCCAATAATTGATCATGTGTTTTTTCTTTAAGAGTTCGTGGCATGGGCTGGAGCATGCATCTATGGCGAGCAGAGGGAACGAGACACAACGATTGTGCAAAAGAGATGAACCTATAGATGCATGTATGGAGAGACATATATAGTGTGTGTGATAGGAAGCAAGAGTGTGTGCAAGAAAGAAATGTTGACGGAGAAACTACAGATAGATACAGAGATAGAGATACTAGCTAGAGGGACATCGGCTAGTTTGAGCGTTGGAGATGACCGCCGGGTGGTTCAGAGGGTGGAGTTATGTGTGTGTGAGAGAAAGATAAAAAGAGGTCACTTGACTACATGTAGAGAGAAACATATATAGTGTGTGTGATAGGAAGCAAGAGTGAGGGCGAGAAAGAAGGTTGATGGAGAAACAGATAAATAGAAAATAAAGATGCTAGCTAGTGTGTGTTAGAGATAGGAGTCGAGTGGATCAGAAGGCTGAATTATGTGTGTGGGTGTGAGAGAGATAGAGAGAGGGCGCATGTGAGTCACATACAAACAAATATCAGAGAGAAATGAGATCCCGAGAGACGGATTTTTGTGTCTGCAAGAGATAAAGATATTTCACAACGAGAGTGGTAGCTAGAGATACATATGAGGGAACGCAAGACATCTCTACGGAGAGAGAGTGTGTGTGAGCGACATACAAGAGAATGGTGGAGAGATATGAGACCCTGGCAGACAGAGTCTGTGTTTGTGTGTGAAAAAGAGATATTTAAGAGGAAGAGTCGTAGCTTCTCATACCTAAGGAGCGAAAGACATCTCGGTGTGAGAGGGGGTGTGCGAGTGGCACACAGGGGAATAGTAGAGAGAAATGAGACCCCGGGATACGAAGTTTGTGTTTGTGTGAGAGAAAGATATTTCACATGGAGAATCATAGTTAGAGACACATAGCAGGGAGCGAGATATACTTAGAGAGAGATAGAGTGATGAAGGTTGAGAGAGAGAGAGAGAGTACCGTCAATGTGTTACGAAGATAAAAGATGATTGTCGACATACAGGTAGCACGAGAGATACCCGAGAGAGGATTAACGCATATAGGTCTAGAGAGATACTCCTATATAAGCATGAGTGATAGCTATATGAGATGAATATCTGGATTAAAGGGGATTCAAATATTTAAACTAGAGATCACGACATCAATAATATCATAACACAAATTGGTGTATCAAACATGCATATATATTCATTTGAATTTGGGGACACGTGTAATGTTATATAGTTTATCAATATTAGTGATCCATAGATTCTTTAATTAGAGACAAATGCATGGTTTATATGCAATTAATGTCTAAACGGGACTACACTATTTGTTGTGTGTGTGAAACACATTATACATGTTTGAGAAGTAAAAAAGAAAACTGCATGAAACACACATTAATTGGAGACAGTTAGCGAGGAATGCATACATTGGATTTCAACATAAAGTGGTTTCAAATATTTGAAAATCCAAATTAATATGGATGTGGCCTTATGAATCTGAGATCATGCCATTTGTAAACCATATTTATGTATAAAGGGTGTTGTGCTTTTTAAAGTATATATAAAAAATGATGTATATAGAATTTTATTCCAATCGAAAATGGATCCTGCCCAAACAAAAATAGAATACAAACTGGATTCGAATTGAGTTGGCATGGTAAACATGCACTCTTGCTCTACAAAAATTTGAACGAAGCAGGGAAAGTCGCAATAACCGCCCGAAACCAAAATCTGCGAGATGGAAATTACTGCATATCCCTGACACGCAAAGCCTATCGACTTGATTTCTATAGGTTTCGATAGGGGTAGGTTTGTAATTTCACTCAAACGTGACATAACCGCGTCTCACTCGGATTCATACACGGTGGGCGCCAAAACACAGTGTCTCCTCCGCCGAAATCGACTCCCTCCCCGATTCATACACGGTGGGTACCAAAACAAACTCTCGTCAGCAAATATTCAGTGTATGCGAGATTACCGTCCTATCCCCAACAGACTGATATTACTGTGATGTAGGAAATTTTAAACGGGGGCTAAGTTTGTAAATTTCCTCGCATTTGAGACTGCACCCTGAAGACATGGTTTCCCCCTTCCTCTCTCCCTCCATTTACCCATTCGTACTCCGTGGGCGCCAAAACATCCTCTCCAACCCATCCACCTCCGTCCGCCACCCCATCCACCGCCGTCCTCCTCCACCATGCCGGAGCTGATACCCCGACGTCATCGTCCATTACAAGAGATTGACCTCTCTCGTCCACGACTTCGGACTGGGATCCTTGCATCCCGTCCTCTCGTTTCATCCCCGTCGTCGTCCACCTTGCCGGCGCCGCTCCTACGACCGTCTCGCCCATCGCGCCCCGCCGCCACCATCTACCCTCCTAGATCTGCTTCCATGCTGCCGACAGCCATCGCTACCGCAGCACCATCAAATTCTCAACAAATACATACACGGTGCCACACCAGAGGCGGTACTCTTTCGTATCTGCTCAACTTATTTACCGCAACAAGAAAATAGATCGCCACTGCTTTACTCTGATTTCTTGTCCATCACTTACTTATTAGTTGAAAGCAAACATTGGTTGCGAAGTTGCCTTTGTCTGGTTTGCACCTTCAGATCCGCCATGGCACGCTCAACACTGTACTCGCAATGCTTATGGTTTTCCCCTTTTATATTCCAGACTAGTTAAATGATAGTAGACTAAATTTCAAAATTGGGTCAGTCGATTTTTGAGAGCTCGCCGGAGTTCGCCGGTGCAAAGGAAGGGGCTCGGGTGGGGATGCTGGTGTGTGGGGGGCAGTGGTCGGGCCTCACCGAACGAAGAAAACTCCACGCCGGTGGGGGTGGGGTGGGGATGGGGTGGCGGAGGAACACATGTGGTGGGGGCGGTTCAGGGGAGGGCGGGGGGGGGGGGGTCGGGGTCGGTGGTTCAGTCGGCGGCCCGTGTGGTGTTCTGTATGGGGAGAATCAGAGACGAAGAAGAAGGGTTAGGAGATGTAGTATCTTCATCCAACCACCTGAAATGGTCGACTGACCCAAATGACAAAAGTGACGCGACTTGCATGCAGACATGCCTTCATATTTGTACCATCATCGTAGTTTCTTAGCAATGCTCCTGAATCCATCAAGCTAAACAACGTGCCACTCATAATTCCAAACTTGTTGCTCAAATACGAATCTGATATGATGCTAATATTACTAAAACAGATAACGTCTAATTGGTCAGCTAATGTTCCTACTTTACTTTCAAAAAGCACGTGCACCACATATAGAGAGACAATAGGGAGTTGCATTCTTAATGCGCTCTGGTTCATCTTGTGTGAGCACTGCGCAACGAACATTTTATTTTCCAAAATCTGCTTGCTCTTCTTTAGCATGTTCCTCTTCCGTTCTTCTTTAATAAGTACTCTCTCCATTCCTAAATATAGGTCTTTGTATAGATTCCACCATGGACTACATATGGAGCAAAATGAGTGAATCTACACTCTAAAATGTATCTGTATACATCTGTATGTGATCCATAGTGAAAATCTCTACAAAGACTTATATTTTGGAATGGAGGGAGTATGATAGTAGTACAATATGTTCCTTGTAGTGAAGATGAGCAGGGACATTTGCAGTATAGAGCTCTATACGGTCGGTTGTGATGGACACGTTGAACTCTTCGGGCCTCTGTGATTCGTAGGATTTTATAAACATGGGAATAGGAATTGTAGTGGCCTGCCCACTTGTCGGTGTACTAGAGTAGGGGTACCCTAGTATCCCGAACTTGTGCGCGGGCAGTCGCAGCGTCCCGCGGCAAGGCTTGCCGGGTGACTGCCAAGGTCCTTCGTGGTTCCTTTGGAGCCATTCAAGAACAAAGTATCCAAGACCCCGGCAAGAGGAGCTTGCCGGGAAGGAGACAAGACCCCGACAAGAGGAGCTTGCCGGGAAGGCCAACCAAGGCATCCCAAGAAACTTGGCACGACACGCCACGCGTCCCGGCAAGGCCCGGTGAGCGACAAGCTCCCGGACGCGACAAGACAATGACCGCGGCAAGCCTCCACTCTGTACCTGCGCTCCAGCACATCCACCAACGTGTCGCTCTGGGACCCTTCCAGGCGTACGTGGCGGGAGGCTGTGCAGCTAGCGGTACACGGTGGCAAGCGGCGCTGACAAGATTGCCATCGTGGCAAGCAGTGGCGTCCCTGGCGGTCCCTTTCTGCACCGTCTAGGCGACGCAGACATGCATTTAATGCCCTTGTCCCCCGCCGTCAGGGTTAGGTATGATACACTATAGTAGGCGGCGGGGCCAACCGCCACGCCTTTTCCATTTTTACCCTCATCTACGTTGCCACCTGTCGGTGACCCCTTAAGCATATAAAAGGAGGCCCATGCGCAACGTAGAGGGGGGGGGGGGTCGGCCAACAGAACGCTCACGCTCGGTCTCGTTAGCTGCTGGTGTGTACTGTAGCACTCGGCGCTCCCGAGCAAGAACACAATACAAACCACAAAGCAGGAGTAGGGTTTTACGCATCCGTGCGGCCCGAACCTGGGTAAACTGATCGCGTGCTCGTGCGTTTCGCCTCGATCTGCTCTTCGTGCTCTCTCCGCTCCCAAGCAAGAACAGAATACAAACCACAAAGCAGGATTATGAAAGCAATGACAAATGCAAATGTAAAAATACGATAGAGCAATACAAATGCAATGCACATTATCACGCTTTGGACAAAATAATACAAAATTTGGGGAAAAAGTAGCAGCATAAATATGATTCACGATGTAAATTTAGAAGCATGCAGATATCAACATTTAGGCATTCAACCCTGGAATGATATTTTGCAGTTTCAACATAATACAAATATCATAAGTGAAAGGTTGTTTGCGCCAAGAGGTGTTGATCCCGTGACCTTCGGGTTTCACCAACCTTCTGAACCTGAGATAGCACAAATTAGAATGTTACCTCAATGTGATGAAATGCAACCTTTATTACTGGCCTAATGATTTCAAGGGATTAATATAGTAAACCATCTCAGGAAAGATCCAACATTATTCCCAAGAAGAAGCAGTTTCCAAAACAGCAAGATGTATGTATGTCATCAGGAACATTAGAGTCTAAAAAATAAAAGGAACATCCTACATACAAACCTAAAGGAAACATGATATAAAACTACAACCGAGTGTATTAACTACGTATAGATAAGTCACCAATTAATAGAATATGGACAGAGGACTGGAGAAAACATAATTGTTACTTGTAGGTTGCATTGTCGTTGCTCATGATCAATCAAAATTCAAAAACAAAAAGGTAGAACAACACTGTTTTGTGATAATGCAAACAACAAAAAGATGGATTTAAAGTTATCGAGCACTGCTAGGAAAATATTGTCTTGAAGAACGAAAGGTAAGAAAGCAATAAAGCAAACGTTGAACCAGTAAAAATATCCACCAAGCTTTGCCTGAGAAGTGAAAACCCATCGAATATATTCTCGATTGCATATTTGTCTCTGTCGAGGTAGTGACTCTACATGAAGGTTCTCCAAAAATTAGAATAAAGTTGCTTTTTCCTTTTTGAGAGTTTGATAGCAAAGCTGCAATGCATCAAAAAATGATTAGACTCGAGAAAAAAGAAATCTCTGCTGTTTTATAGTCAAAGAACAGGCGTGCGTCCAAAAAATACAAAAATACTGAATTTGCCGGTGTAAGGAACTTGCAATGATACACTGAACCTCCACCGGCAGAACAAAGAAGCGGCAATCTGCAGAGATCGTACAGCCTGAGATATAACAGGGAAGGAACTGTTAGGGTGGAAAAATTAATCCAAAAGAACTTCATCTGCACAGACCATGACCATCCAAATGTAAACTGAAACAGCAAGACTGTTCCAACATTCTAGAGAATCAGAAAAAGCTCTAAGATTATGACACTAGACAAATGATGACCAGTAAATTCTCACCACCCTTGCAAGCAATTTGACAAATACTTCGTCTCCATTGATTGATCACCTTTTGCTTTCCCTCTCATCTATCAAATAAAAAATTCCAAAAGTCACAATCAAGAAAAAACAGTATCCATTTATTAGGAACTTGAATCCAGAACCGGGGAAACCGAGGAAGGAGCCATTGTACCAGAGATTCATTGTGGAACAGCTCTTTCTGCCGCCGCCTGTCGTTTTATCCAAACTCATGGACCGTGAATCAACTACTGAACCAACTTAAAAACCATAGAAATTAAGGGAGGGGAAGAGGAGGAAGACCATACCGTCAAGAAGGTCGCTGTCGGGGAGAAAGAACCAAGGGACGCCACAGATGTCGTCGTAGCCGTCGTCGACGAGCTAGCGACACTGCAGCTCACCGCCCGACCAATCCAAAAGTACTTTACTGTGTACCGATTGTGAAAAATCCAAATCCACAGGGCATCCTGATATGCATATCCCTCATCATCACAAAATGCTGATGTGAGTACCTCGAGGAGTGGTGGCGGTAGTGGGAGGCGGGATGGGAAGAGAGCACGGAAGGTGAGAAGGAGACCAACACCGGTGCCGTGGACAGACAGCGAGCAGCAGCGGCGGATGCTCCTGCCGAGGAAGACGGTGATGGAGTTGCGGACCACCACCGCAACTCGAGTTGCTTTAGTTTGAGACGTCTAAATTGCCCCGAGGGCACAGTTTAACTCGTTTAGAACTGGATTTTGACAGAGACTGGGCAATGGAGACTGAGCCACCAACTATCTCGATCTCCCATGGAGATGGTCTATTTTGGCTGTTATAGTCTGAGCCATCATCCCATCTTACCTAAACAAGAGGGCATCATTTTAGTTCACAGATAACCAGTGAACCGTCCGGCTATAAATTCGGTCTCGTTAGCTGCTGGTGGGTACTGTAGCACTCAGCGCTCCTGAGCAAGAACACAATACAAACCACAAAGCAGGAGTAGGGTTTTACGCATCCGTGCGGCCCGAACCTGGGTAAACTGATCACGTGCTCGTGCGTTTCGCCTTGATCTGCTCTTCGTGCTCTCTCCGCCCCCTGCCGAACCGAAAGGGGCTCGGTCCGCCGGTCCCATAGGTGTCCGTGGGATTAGCACCCCCGACATCTTTGGCGCGCCAGGGCTGCTGCTGCAGAAGCAGGCGGGGGATCTGGCGATCGCACTGACGACCCTGAGGCCGCAGGAGCGCCAGGCGCTGCACCGACCGCCGATCCTTCCCCCGCTGCCGCAGCGCCAGGTTCCGAAGAGCCCCAGCCTGGCGTCTACTTGAAGGCCGGCGACGACATCTTCATCAACCTCCCCTGGGCGTCAAGCTCCAGGGCGCCGGTCGAGGGAGAGAGCTTCGACGGAGAAGTGCTCGCCTCCGCCGGGCTGGCACTGGTTGACGCGCCAAGCAGCAGCAGCGGCGAGCCCGAGGAGGAGCGGCTGCTGCGGAAGCTGGTGTCACTCTACCGCGCCCGGCAAGCCAAGCTGGAATCCCGCGAGGCGCTTGTCGCGAAGGCGGGAGTCGACATCAAGAAGCACGCGGAGGAGCTCCGGGGTCACAATCAAGAAGCTCTCCGGTCCCTGGCAGTGGAGCGGGCACGACTTGCCAAGGAGCGGGAGGCCTTCCTCCTCGAGAAGGCTGAAGTCGAAGAGCAACAACGGCTTGCCGCTGAACAGCTGTCCGTGCGGGAAGGCGAGCTGGTGCAGCGAAAGGTCAATCTTGACAGCCACGAGGAAGAACTTGCCGCGCGCGAGCGAATGTTTGGCGGAGCCCTCAAGCAAGCAGAAGACGCTGCCGCAGCTGCCGAGGCCGCCAAGAAGGAGCTGGAGACGAAGGTGGCGCAGCTGGAGGCCGATCTCAAGGCGAGCGGTGACGAGCTTGCCGCGCTCAAGCTTGAGTGGGAGAAGGACGCCCTCAGCTACTCGGAGCTGCAGGCCCGTCTCGCCGAGAAGGGCAAGGAGCTTGATGCCGCCAAGGACTCCAATGCGGATCTTGAGTTGAAGCTGATCACTTTGACCAAGACGCTGGACGGCACCAAGGAGCAGGAGACGACCCTGAAGGAGGAGGTCAAGGCCGGCAAGGCGCTGCTGGCGAGTGACGCTGCCGCCCAGAGCACTTTCCGGGAGAACGTGGAGCACTGGACGGAGGGTCTCGTGGATGTTCCCGCAGACATCAACAGGGAGCTGGCGCAGCTGGGAATGGAGGATCTCGGGTATCCCTCCGACGAGAACCTCCAGCCCAGCGCCAAGCTCACCTCGTTCTTCAAAGGCGTGGCGACGGCCCTCCGGTGACTCCGGGAGAGGATCCCAAAGCAGCTGGCCGACGAGTCGCGCAAGATCTATGCGGGAGCTCTTCAGAAGGTGCTGGTGAAGGTGGCCTTCCGCAACCTGGGCCTCAACCTCACCAACGTCCTCAGGTCCTTGCCGCCGGATGCTGATCTAGAGGCGCTCAAGACCCTTGTCGCACCCATTGTGGACAAGGTGAGCGGAATCAAGAGGGTTGAGGGCGATCGCATAGACTAGGCCGCCCGTTTTCTTCTTTTCTTGTCGCTGCTGGTCATGTTATGAAAACAATCTATTAGAGCTGCGACAAGCTATTTTGTAATATAACTTTATCCTGTGCAATGATTGCAATGTTATTTCCTTTACTTGATTCCTTGCTTTGTATGCTTTTGACCTACGCTTTTAGGGAACTTGCCGGCGCAGGCACCTTTGCCGCGAGCGCTGAGTGCGGGACGTCAGCAGCCTGCTGGCGGTGCCACTACCGGCAAGAAACCTTGTCGCAACTAGTCGCGGCTCACTTAAGTTGTTGAGCGGACTTGAAACAAAGTAAGGGCGCAACAAGCTACGAGTTGGTTCCTCCGCGCATAGGTTTTCCATACAAAGCACGGTCGTTCAAGGAAGATAACTTAAAAATTAAAAAATCTAATTGCTCAAACTTTGGCAACTTATCTTTTCTGTCGTTTGCTTCCCGGCAAGGCAAAACTTTCTTGAACGACGCCTGGTCCATACCATTATCTTCTCCTTTCCCCCCGGCAAACTTGTGGGCGAGGGAACCTTCCTTTCCTTGAAAGAAGAAAGAGGAGAAAAGATATGGAGCCTTATGGCTCGTTGTTGCTTACCGGGGGTAAGTGCTGCACAAAGTGTCAGATAACACATGCAAAACTATAAAAAGCATGAAATCGACAAAGTGTGCGGAGCACATAAGCTTTATGCACGGGGTCTGCGCCCGGCTTTGTACAAAGGATTACATGCAACATCGACAAGACTTGTACAAAAGGTGGTTGCCGGAATAGGTTCCGGCAACCGCGCCCTATGGGTAAAACTTACGAAGATGCTCAATATTCTAGGAGTTGCTCACTTGTGTGCCATCTTCGGTCTCAAGGCGGACAACGCCAGGCCTAGTGACTCGTTTCACCCGGTAAGGGCCTTCCCACTTCGGCGTCAACTTGTTGGAATTCTTGGCGGACTGAACATGCCGAAGAACAAGGTCGCCTTCCTCGAGACTTCTGGCGTTAACTTTGCGGCTATGGTAGCGGCGCAAAGCTTGCTGGTAGCGAGCAGCTCGCACAGCAGCCTGAAGACGGTCTTCCTCAAGGAGCAGCGCGTCATCTTGTCGCAGCTGCTCTTGCTCAAGCTCATCATAAGCGAGCACTCAAGGCGACCCGTATACGAGTTCCATGGGGAGAACTGCCTCTGCTCCATAGACTAGAGCGAAAGGTGTCTGGCCAGTGGCTCGATTTGGCGTCGTCCTGATCGACCAAAGAACCACCGGCAGCTCCTCAATCCAGTT
The DNA here is from genome assembly GCA_034509565.1 of Triticum monococcum. Taxonomy (NCBI): domain Eukaryota; kingdom Viridiplantae; phylum Streptophyta; class Magnoliopsida; order Poales; family Poaceae; genus Triticum; species Triticum monococcum. The sequence goes on along the minus strand of CM067846.1, from coordinate 176,371,618 downwards.
TCTTCCGCACCTGTGCAGCCTGTCGAAAGTTCTGGTCTTGAGCCCACGCAACACTTCAGCATTTGCCCTCTCCGCTTGACCGTTGCTTCTCGGGTGAGAAACAGAAGCGAAGCAGACCTTAGCGCCAAGATCTTGGACGTACTGCATGAAGGTGCGGCTCGTGAATTGCGTACCGTTGTCGGTGATTATCCTGTTAGGGATCCCGAAACGGCAAACAATCGACCTGAAGAACTTGACTGCTGACTGTGCTATCACCTTCCTCACTAGTTCCACTTCCGGCCACTTTGTGAACTTGTCGATTGCAACGTACAAGTACTCAAAGCCCCCGACTACTCAGGGAAAGGGGCCGAGGATGTCGAGCCCCCAGACCGAAAATGGCCAGGATAAAGGGATCGTCTGGAGAGCTTGAGCTGGCTGGTGTATCTGCTTGGAATGGAACTGGCACGCTTCACACTTGGTTACTTGTGCAGTTGCATCCTGGAGGGCTGTCGGCCAGAAGAAACCTTGCCGGAATGCTTTGCCGGCAAGTGCTCTTGCGCCAATGTGGTGACCACATATGCCTCCATGTCTCTCTGCCAACAGCTTTTGTCCATCTTCCCGGTGAATACACTTCAATTTCACACCATTGAGTCTTCTTCTGTACAGTGTGTTGTCGACAAACTGGTACATACTTGACTGCCGGGCTACTCTTTCCGCTTCTTTTTGCTCTTCGGGAAGTTCTCCTGTCTGAAGGAAATGGACAATCTGCTGCGCCCATGCTGGAGCTTGTGGCTCGACAACAAGGACTAAAGGCATATCTGCTGCTGCGGGAACATTCGCTTCTACGGCGAGAACCTGCGGCTCTGCCGGAGCTTGACGTTCCCCAGCAAGCTTGCCGGAGCAAAACTTGTCGGGAACGTCTGCTTCAACGGAACAAACCCTAGGGCTTGCCAGAGCAGACTGCTCCTCAGCACTCTTGGTGTCGATCTTGGGGACCTTCTTGGCGGCGGCTTCAGGAAGCTCTGTCGGAAAATAGTCACCAGAAATCAACTTCCTCTTCTTGCTCTGTCAAGTTGATGGGGTTACGGACAGTCGAGTCAGCTTGAGCACAAAGATCCCTGGTTCCACAGGTAACTTAAGTGCGGCGCACTTTGACAGGCCATCAGCAATGTCGTTCTGAGCTCTTGGGACATGCTCCATCTGTAGGCCGTCAAAGTGCTCTTCTAGCTTTCTCACTTCGTCAATGTAGGCTTCCATCAACGGACTCTGATAACTCTTGTTCACTTGGCGGACGACAAGCTGCGAGTCACCCCTGACAATGAGCTTCTTGATCCCAAGGTCTGCCGCGATCCTGAGACCGGCAAGCAAGCCTTCATACTCTGCAGTATTGTTTGTCGCTTGCTCCTTGGGAAAGTGCATCTGGACTACGTACTTGAGGTGCTCTCCAGTGGGTGTGACAAGCAGCACGCCAGCGCCAGCTCCTTGTAGCGAGAAGGCACCGTCAAAGTACATGAGCCACTCTTTGCTTGTTTCCTTGACGGGGATGCTCGTTTCTGGAATTTCTTCATCTGGTGTTGGCGTCCACTCTGCTATGAATTCTGCCAATGCTCTGCTTTGGATAGTTCAAGTACTCTCAAACTTGAGGCCAAAGCTTGACAGTTCCAGTGCCCACTCAACAATCCTGCCTGTCGCTTCTGGATTCTGCAGTATCCTCTTTAGCGGAAAGCGAGTGACAACTGTGATCTCATGTGCTTGGAAGTAATGGCGCAGCTTTCTCGAGGCCATGAGAAGGCCAAAAAGCAATTTCTGCACACCAGAGTACCTTGACCTAGCTCCCTGCAGAAGGGAACTGACAAAGTAAACTGGGCGCTACACCATTCTCTTCTGTATCTCCTCGCACACCTGCGCAGATCCATCTTTGTCGGGACCAGAGCTTGTCGGGGAAGCCCCCTGCTTGTCGCTGGATGCGCTTGCCGCGGTTGCTGGCTCGTCATCTGCCTCCCTCTCCGCTACTAATGCAGCACTAACCACTTGATTGGTTGCCGCTATATACAGCGACAACTTCTCTTGTGGCTTAGGTGCGACAAGTGTTGGACTGGAGGACAGGTATCTCTTCAAGTCCTGCAGCGCAGCCTCCGCTTCCGGAGTCCATTTCATTGGACCTGCCTTTTTCAAAATTTTGAAAAACGGCAGGGCGCGCTCAGCAGACCGAGAGATAAACCTGCTGAGAGCAGCCACGCAACCGGCAAGTCTTCATACATCCTTGACGCGCTTTGGTGCTTCAATCTGCTCAATGGCCTTGATATTGTCGGGATTGGCTTCGATTACCCGCTAAGACACGAAGAACCCGAGAAGCTTGCCGGAGGGGACTCCAAACACACACTTCTCGGGGTTGAGCTTGAGGTTGATCTTGCACAGATTTGCAAAGGTCTCGTCTAAATCCTGAATCAGAGTTTCCCTATCCTTGCTCTTGACCACTATGTCGTCCATGTATGCTTCCACATTTCTGTGCATTTGTGGCTCAAGAGCGACATGAACTACCCTTGCAAATGTTGAACCGGCATTCTTTAAAGCGAAAGGCATCCGTATAAAATAGTACGTGCCACATGGAGTAATGAATGCGGTTTTCTCCTCATCTTCTTCTGCCATGAAGATTTGATGGCATCCTGAGTATGCGTCAAGAAATGAAAGCAAATCACATCCGGCCGTGGAGTCAACAATCTGGTCAATGCGCGGCAAGGGAAATGGGTCATTGGGACAAGCTTTATTAACATCGGTAAAGTCGATACAAAGCCTCCATTTCCCGTTTGCCTTGCGCACAACTACAGGATTGGCCAACCACGTAGGATGGAGCACTCCTCTGACAAGGCCTGCTGCTTCCAATTTCTTGATCTCTTCTGCGATGAACTCTTGGCGCTCCACTGCTTGCTTCCTGACCTTCTGCTTGACGGGCCGCGCATGAGGACAAACGACAAGATGGTGCTCAATTACTTTCCTGGGAACACCGGGGATGTCAGACGGTTGCCACGCAAACACGTCGACGTTCGCCCGCAGGAAAGCAATGAGCGTGCTTTCCTATTTAGGGTCAAGAGTGGCACTGATGGTGAAGGTACCACCAGTGCCATCCTCCTTGGCGGACACTTTCTTGGTCTCTGGCGGAGCTGCCATTATTTTCTTACACTTGCCGGTGGAGCTCGATGGTGCGTCCTCGACGGTAGCGCAGCACTCCGAAGAGGTGCGCTTGCCGGACTGGGCATCAGAACTCTTGCCAGACATGGTCTTCTTCTTCCCCCCGGGAGCTTCAGTGGCAAGTGACGTGCGATCTGTCGCGGCTGCTGCTTCTCGGTAGATCTTGTCGGCGCAGATAAGAGCATCCTTCTTGTCGCCAGGGACAGAGATGACGCTTATCGGGCCTGGCATCTTGAGCATGTTGTACGCGTAGTGAGAGGCTGCCATGAACTTGGCGAGTGCTGGACGGCCGAGTATTCCGTTGTAAGGCAATGGAAAATCGGCAACGTCAAAAGTGACCCTCTCAGTCCTGCAGTTCATCTCGCTGCCAAATGTTACCGGCAACGTGACCTTCCCCTTCGGCTTGCTCCTTCCCGGGTTGATTCCTTGGAATGTGCTAGTCTCTTCGAGCTCTCTGTCAGGGATCTGGAGTTTCTGGAGTACAGCGGAGGAGATCAGGTTCAAGCCGGCCCCGCCGTCAACTAGCATCTTAGTGAACTTGAGGTTGCGGATAGTTGGTGAAACCAACAACAGCAAGCACCCGACCGCAGTTGTGCGATCAGGGTGGTCCTCAATATCAAAGATGATAGGCGTGCTGGACCATTTCAGAAGCTTGCGTGATTCGACAGGTGGTTCCGCCGCATTGACTTCCCGCGCCCACTGCTTGAGTTGGCGGTGGGAAGTATGCAGAGAAGCACCGCCGTCAACGCACAAGACCTCTGTGGCTTTCTGGAACTCCTGCTCACTGGTCTCAACATCATCCATGTCTTCGTCGTCGTTGTCTTCATCCTTGTCGCGGCCGCGGGGAGGTCTGTCTCCTTGCCGCTGCTTGGCCTTGCCGCGGCGTCCTCCCCAGCCGGGGCGTTTCTTGTTGGATTCTCCAGCGCCTCCTTGGGCCCTCTCCTTGTCGCGCCGCTCGTACTCAGCTTTTTGCTGCTGGACAAGCTGTTCGGCCTTCTTGCAGCTCTGGAGGTCATGGCCCTTGGTGCGGTGGATCTTGCAGTACTGCTTGTCGGTGCCGTCCTGCTTGTCGGCGACCGCCACAGCCTGGCAGTTGGTGCATGCGGCAGCCTCCTTGCCGGAGCTACCAACTTTGGCTTTCTTGGCGCCACCTTCGTTGCCGGACTGCTCAACGACTAGCACCTATTTGCCTTTCTTCTTCCTGTTGTTCCGCCGCCGGTTTCTCTTTGTCGGGGCAGCATCCTTGCTGTCAGATCCTCCTGCTCCAGTATTCTCTCCGGGGAGTTTCCTCCCTTCCTCAACACGTGCACACTTGTTGGCCAGGGCATACAGCTCACTGACGTCTCTGATCCTGCACATCGCCATCTCCTCCCGCATCCTGCGGTTACGCACGTTCTGATGGAATGCGCTGATGACCGCGGCTGGGTGGATATCTGGGATGTTGCGCTGTACACAGCTGAATCTCTGAATGTACCTGCGCAGGGGCTCTCCTTCCTTCTGGGCGAGCAGGTGAAGGTCACTCTCTTGGCCATGAGGTTTGTGGCCGCCTGTAAAGGCGCCGACAAACTGATGGCATAGGTTTGCCCAAGAGGATATGGAGTTGTCCGGCAAATGCATGAGCCAGGACCTGACGTCGGGCTTGAGCACCAGCGGGAAGTAGTTGGCAAGGACCTTGTCGTCCCCCCCCCCCCCCCCGGCAGCCTGCACCGCGATGGTGTAGATGCTGAGGAACTCCAACGGGTGCGACTTGCCGTCGTACTTCTCTGGTACGTCTAGCTTGAAATTCTTATGGCTGGGCCACTGGACTTGCCGTAGCTCACAAATAAACGCAGGGCAACCTACTGCATACGGCAAGTCGCCTGGTTCCCCTGGCGCATGCATGTCGACAGAGGGCCCAGCATGCTGGTCTGATTGACGTCGCGCTTCTCTTCGGCGCTCGATGCGAGTACGAGCGTCTTCTTGTTGTCGTTCGTCAAGAACTTGGCGTTGATCGCGACGAGCTCGTGGATCTGATGACGCGGTGGAGTCGCTGTCGTGGTGGATCCGACGAGTCGGCGATCTTGGCCTTCGAGGTGGAGAGTGCACGGTGGTTGCACCCCCATCAGTCTTGTCGCCACCGGCTTGTGCCTGGCTGACTTGCCGCGGCTGCGAAGTACTCGGCTGCCGTGGATTGTCGCCGTTGGCGAAGCCGATGAGACTCTGTATGGTGGCCCTCCAGTCGTCGATCTTGTCCGCCGCTGGAGGGTAGTCTAGGAGCAGTTGAGCTCGCGCCAAAGCTTCTGCTAGAGTGGTGGGCGGCGGCGGCGAACGGTGCGAGGAGCGAGATATGCTCGCACTTCTAACCATGTTAGAAAGAGCAGTATCTCGTCCAGGCGACCGTGCCCCGCTCGCGCCAGCATGTTGGCGTGCATGCTGGTCTCCAGCGCTCCGAGATCCACCAGCTCGATCTTGGCCCAGCAAACGAATGGTACCATGAGTACCATGACGCTGCTGGTCCCGCGCATCCTGGGATGGGCGCGGCTCGTGTACGGACACTGAGGTCTTGGAGTGCGCGCAGTCGTTGTGGGAGCCGACTGTGCCGCCGATGGGTCGCGCAGCCTTGTACTTGGACCTGGCAGCACCGTGACCTCCTTCGTCGACGCCCGTTCTTCCGCCGGCGTCTACCCCACCAGCCGTTTGCTCCGGCGATGGTGGGTTCGGCGCGGATGGAGCAGCCGCCTCCGAAGCCTTCTTCTTCGGCGGCATGTCGATGAAGATGATGAAGATTTAGCTCGTGCGATGGTCAGAACAAGGGGCGTCGACGAACGGCTCCAAAGGGTCGTCAGTGCGATCACCAGATCCCCCGCCTGCTTCTGCAGCGGCAGCCCTGGCGGCCTCTTCGCCGGCGGTCTCATCAGCGCCGACTGCTTCCTCGGCGGCAACGGCGTCGTCGACGGCAACTTCGGTCTCCATCGGCTCCGCAGCAGATGGATCTGACAGCCAGAAAGGGGAGAAGAATCAAGCAGATATCCAAAAAAGAAGATCATAAGAAGAAGAACCCAAGGGAAGCTCTGAAGCGAGAAGATTACCTGTGCCAGGCTCTGCAGTCGTGGTCTCCGCCGTCGGGGGGCCACTGGTGTTGTCCCTTGCCGGAGAGCCCTCCCTTGCCGGGGACGTCTCCCTTGCCGGAGAGCTCTCCCTTGCCGGGGACCTCTCCCTTGCCGGAGGACTCTCCCTTGGCGTTTCGGGGGCGGCCTCCGAGCGCTCCTCGTGGGGCTGCTCTGCTCCTGCACAAGTCAACAAACAAATATCAGCAAAGCAAGAATCTCCATGCGCGCCCAACAGCGGAAAGCAAGCCAGATACTTACGCTGGGGGCTGCTCTGGAGAACAGTTGCCGGGTCCGGCAAGGTTGTCTCGGGCGCATCCCCTGCCGTCACGGTGGGTTCGTCCTCGATGATAATCACCGGGGCCTTGGCTCTCTTCGCTGCCCTCTGGGCTAGAGTCCTAAAAAGGAAAAGGTTCAGAGTGAAGCAGATGAGATACAAGACAAAAAAGCAAGAATTGAAGAATTACAAGTACAACAAGAGGATCTTACTCTTTTTCTTCTTCCTCGTCGGAGCTGAACGCGGAGAAGTCGAAGTCCGGCTCGCGTCCGGCGCGGGAAGGCGGAGGAGTAGGTTCCCTTGGCCGCTTGGCGGGAGCAGAAGCAGTGGTCCGGGAAGACCCCGCTCCAGTTGCCGCAGCAGCATGAGGCGCTCCCGCGGCAACAGTGCTTGCCGCGGTGGAGCGTGTCACGCGGCACGGCGACTGTCGACTCTCCTGCCGCCTCGCTACGTCCCCGGCCTTGTGAAGACGCCTTCTTGGTGGAGATGGAGGCTCTGCTTGCGGCGAGCTGTCTGAGGATGAGGAGGAAGAGGAGTTGATCTCCAACGAGCCACTCGTATCCTCGGCGGGCTCGCTCGGCTCGGCATCACGCCCGACAAGATCTTTCTTGCCGGCAAGCTCCTCTTGCCGGGCAAGCTCTTTCTTGCCGGCAAGCTCCTCTCGCTCGACACGGTTTGCTGCCTCTGCTGCCTCTGCCTCCTCCAAGGTGAACCCAAACTCGCCCGCAGCTGCGGCTGCCGCCGCCTCTTCCAGCCTGGTGGCGATGCGATTCAACTCCGCATCGGTGGTGTCGCGAGTGAGGCCATTCTTCTCGTCGGAGCAGATCGGCACATCTACCAAGCTGTCGAAGAATTCCTGCGCGACCTCGTCTACAGGCTCTTGCCAAGTTGGAACGATCCCGTGTGAATCGCACAGCGGCATCATTGCGCGGATGCGGCCAAGCGCAGAGTTGTTGCACAACGGAACGACGCCCTGCGGCAACCTAAACACTTCGGGATGATCTGGATCATACTTGAAGAGCTCCTGGAGCATCGCGTTGAGCTCCAGGATAGTGAAGTTGTAATTGAGGCCCGGACGCAGCCTCATGATATCCGTCGCATTCTTGAACTCCCAGGCGGGCCTCCTCTGTTCCTGCAGGGGGGCGATGCGGCGGCGAAGAAAATCTGCGCCAACGGCGCCTACTGTGAGTCCGGCAAGCCTGAGGCGTTGGATCCTGATGACGGCAATCCTCAGCCTATCATCTTCCGGGGCCACGTCACTCCAATCGCTGTCGCGCACTGCTGCGGTTTGGCGCCGGGCGGTAAACGGCTATGGATTCTCCTCGACAATCCAGCACCAGTCTGCTCTCCACTCCTCCCACTTGCCGTGGAACTCTCCCTCCAGATAAGAATCCTTCTTGCCGGCCCTCGACATCCAGGCGATTCCGCCAGATAAGGGCTCTCCTCTCTCTACTCGGGGCATAAAGAAGTGGTGGAAAAGGGCTACGTTTGGGTGGACTCCGACAAAGTTCTCGCAGAGATGTGCGAAAACTGCCATGGTCAGAACGGCATTGGGGGTGAAATCAAGGAGGCAGAGCCCGTAGGTGTTCATGATGTCGCAGAAAAACTCAGAATAGGGCGGGCAGAGCCCGCAGTAGAAGAACACGGCGAAGAAGGGATATCCGTGTGGAGCCATTTTATGAGCGGTGGCTGGAAGTACCTTCGTGCTCGGATGCTCTCGCGTCTCCGTCGACCAGAAGAGGTAGTAGTACTCCCTCAGCTCCTTCGCGGCAAGCTTGGGGGGGGGGGATCGCCCGCTCCTTCCGCAGCGCCGCAAGCCGCTGCGCCTCGGTCGACTTCACAGCCTTCCCCTTGTTGGCTTTCCGAGCCATGGCGGAGGTGGTGGAGGAGGTCAACTGCGTTAGTGGTGCTGGTGGCGATGGGGGGCAGGGCGCGGCTCTCTATGCTTTGGGAAGACGGAGGCGCGGCGGAGGTTTCCAAGATTGGGAAAGCAGCTGGCGAATGGGCGCACTACCCCTGCTTCCCGTTGCTTATAAAGGGGGAGGGGCGGACATTCCACCTTTCCGAATAAACAAACCACCCATGATCTCTCCCACGATGCCGCGTTCGACGCGTGCCGTTCCGGGAGGGCGTGGTGGATGCGGAGTGAGATACGACGTAACCCAGGCCGCGCGTGCCCGTGCCCTGTTTTGGGCCTGGCCCAACAGCGCTCGGCACCGTGTATGGCCCAGGCCCGGGGGCTCCTATCGGTGTACTAGAGTAGGGGTACCCTAGTATCCCGAACTTGTGCACGGGCAGTCGCAGCGTCCCGCGGCAAGGCTTGCCGGGTGACCGCCAAGGTCCTCCGTGGTTCCTTTGGAGCCATTCAAGAACAAAGTATCCAAGACCCCGGCAAGAGGAGCTTGCCGGGAAGGAGACAAGACCCCGGCAAGAGGAGATTGCCGGGAAGGCCAACCAAGGCATCCCAAGAAACTTGCCATGACGCGCCACGCGTCCCGGCAAGGCCCGGTGAGCGACAAGCTCCCAGACGCGACAAGACAACGACCGCGGCAAGGCGCTTGCCGCGGCAAGCCTCCACTCTGTACCTGCGCTCTAGCACATCCACCAACGTGTCGCTCTGGGACCCTTCCAAGCGTACGTGGCGGGAGGCTGTGGAGATAGCGGTACACGGTGGCAAGCGGCGTTGACAAGATTGCCATCGTGGCAAGCAGTGGCGTCCCTGGCGGTCCCTTTCTGCACCGTCTAGGCGACGCAGACAGGCATTTAATGCCCTTGCCCCCTGCCGTCAGGGTTAGGTATGATACATTGTAGTAGGCGGCGGTGACAACCGCCACGCCTTTTCCATTTTTACCCTCATCTACGTTGCCACCTGTCGGTGACCCCTTAAGCATATAAAAGGAGGCCCATGCGCAACGTAGAGGGGGGGGGTCGGCCAACAGAATGCTCACGCTCGGTCTCGTTAGCTGCTGGTGTGTACTGTAGCACTCGGCGCTCCCGAGCAAGAACACAATACAAACCACAAAGCAGGAGTAGGGTTTTACGCATCCATGCGGCCCGAACCTGGGTAAACTGATCGCGTGCTCGTGCGTTTCGCCTTGATCTGCTCTTCGTGCTCTCTCCGCCCCCTGCCGAACCGAAAGGGGCTCGGTCCGCCGGTCCCATAGGTGTCCGTGGGATTAGCACCCCCGACACCACTTGAATCCTATAAGATTAGCAAGGAAATGCAGGGAGCTGTGTCGCCTTTAAGAGTTACACTGATATTAACAGTACCACACCTTCAGTTGAAGAGAGCTGGTATCTGAAGCCTTTCTAGACGTACCAGCAATACTAGCACATATATTCCAGCAAGTTCCACTTTGCTGATTTTACTCCTGATGCTTACGGTTTTCCTGTTATATCTACACTATGATATGTGTAGGTGCTTTGTGTCTTACTAGCACTAGTTCACCCTTTAAAGCTAAATAACACACCAATCATACATCCTAAGGTTCTTCAAGTACGGATGTGATATGATACTGACATTAGCTAACAGACACACATTTAATTGGTTAGCTAATGCTCCCAATTGAGTTTCCAAATGCATGTGGCCACATATAGAGAGACATCATGGAATTGCATTTCTGTGGGCGCTCTGATTCATCATGGGTGGGCAACAAAAATTGTATAGAAAGAAGGGGAATCTCAATAATATGCTTCCTCTTCTGTTCTTTAACATGTTCCTTTTCTGTTCTTCTTTAGTAAGCACAGTATGTTCCTTGTTGGGAAGGGGGGCAAGGACATCTGCAGTCGACAGCTCTATTGGGCCGGTTCTGCTAAATGATTTCGCACTTCATGTTGGTCTGCCATAATACCCCGAAAATGGTGGGAGCCGCGCAGTCTTTGATAGAATAAACTGATAGTAACAGTTGTGAGCCTTCAGATGAATAGAGCTGGCCCGTAGGTGATCGATAGGCTGCATATTAGTAGCGGTAAAACCATGTGCTTTCCAGCCAGTTCTGCTTTCTTGATTTATTTATGGTGGTGGTTATGGTGTACCCCTATTATCTACACTACGATCTGCCTACTGGCTCTGCACTCTTGTTATCATGGTTTGGCAACAAACTTTCTATACAGTATATTATGAACCTATCATCTGCCAACTATCCTTAAATCTGGGGGTCCCAACAGGGAGCCTATTTTTTGTGTAGTTGTGCCAGATTAAGCGATTCCATGCGGCTCCTAGAAGCCCCCAGCCCCCTCGTCTTGACGGTGGTCATCATTCCTTCTTGGTGGTGGCGGCAACGGGGGGTAGACCGGCGTTGCCCCGAGGGCGATCCTCATGAGGCTGGTCCCTCCAGCCGCCCTCGCGAGGATGATCCTGCCAGCGGTCCTCACGAGGCCTGTCACGCCACTCCTGGCGTGGGCCACGGTCATCCCAGCGTCCGCCTCCATGTCCTCCTCCTCGACCGTAGCCCCGGTCGCTGCGCTCGGGGCGTCACCAAAGCGTCCTTCACGAATGGCTCTGAGTTCTTGACAGTCACTGGTGTTGTGGGTGTTCAGGTTGTGGAAGGCGCAGAATGTTCGGCTACCCTTGGATGACTCGGGCTGGTCCCTGCCTCGCTTGGTGTTCGGCTCCGCTGCGAGCACGGCTGCTTCCTTGTGCTTCACGTCCTTGGCCTTGGCCTTCTTCTTCTCTACGCCTGAAGCAAGTGGCTCGAGGAGGGAGAGGCGCCCCTCCTCAGCTCTTGCGCACTTGGTCGCCAGATTGAACAGCTCCTGAGATGTGCATAGCTCCTCATGGATAGCGAGCTCCTCCTTCATCTTGGTGTCGCGGACGCCGTCAGAGAACGCGGAGATGATGACCTCGTCCATAACCTCGGGGATCTTGAGGCGAGTGTTGTTGAAGCGTTGGATGTACTTCTGGAGGGTCTCTCCTGGTTGTTGCTTGATGCAGCGCAGGTCACTCGCGGCCGGCGGGCGGTTGCAAGTGCCCTGGAAGTTGGCGACGAAGTGGTCGCGCATCTCGTCCCAGGAGGAAATCGAGCCTTGCTACAGGTTCAGGAGTCAGGAGAGAGCACCATCCTTGAGAGCCATAGGAAACCAGTTCTCCATGACTTTCTCGTCGCCGTTGGCCGCTCTGATGCTTAGCTCGTAGAGCTGCAGGAACTCCGCGGGGTCGGGGGTGCCGTCGTAGCAAGGAGGCAGATCCGGCTTGAACTTGCCCGGCCAGGCGACGCTACCCAGCTCGGGGGTGAAGGCGCGGCAGCCGGCCGTGGTCGCCGGGGCCCGTCTCGGAGGTGGTGCTTGGACTTGATGAGGCCTGCGCGCTGCCACCGCGGGTAGCATGGGGTCTTGGCGAGGCGGCGTGGGGAGCGCGGGTGCAGCTTCTCACGGCCGACAAATTTCTTGGCAGCTTATTTCTTCACGCGCGGGCACCGGGTGTGGTGGATCGCGTCGTGGGGCCGCGCGCCTTGGCGCCAAGGCGCCGTCTTGGGGCAGAGGTGGTGGAGGCGCTTCAGGAGCTACGCCGCCCGTGGCTGGAGGAGGGCGAGGTAGAGAGAGGGGCGGCGTCGGGGAGCCCCCTGCAGCGCGCACGAGCTTAGCAACGCGGTCGAGCCATTCCTCATAGAGGTCGTCGATAGGGCGGTAGCGCAGGAGCTCGTTCGCCATGAGGAGCGCGGCCTGCACGTGCATGGGAACGCGACGTGTGTGGGATGAGGAACCGGATGGGGTCGGAGTTGGAGTGGCGGTGTGGTTGTCCTGTCGCACCGATGGGTGCAGCGAGGACGCTTGCTGCTCGTTCCTCGCCGGGCCGGCGGCAGCGTTGGTGGCAGGCGACGGGGAATGATGAGGTGGCCCGCCGAGAGGAGCCATCTGAGCAACGCGGCCGGTGAGGGCAGCCCGACGCTTAGCTCGAGCGCGGCGAGCGTCCGCGATGGAGACGACGGAGCGCCAATCGACGAAATAGAGGCTACGGCGCACCCCTACCTAGTGCGCCAAATGTCGGATCTGGGGTTCCGGCAAGTTCGAACATTGGGGTGCGTGCGAAGTTCTTTCCCTCCTATCGATCTACGCCCTAGCTCGCTAACGTCTCGCGGACAAACTCTACGCACTCGCAACACAAAGACACAAGATTTATACTGGTTCGGGCCACCGTTGTGGTGTAATACCCTACTCTAGTGTGGTGGTCGTGGATTGCCTCTTGGGATGATGATGAACAGTACAAGGGGAAGAACAGCCTCTTGAGGTTGAGGTGCGCTTGTGTTCGGTGTGGCTAAGGGTTGGCTCTCGATCTAATCTTTCTCTCCTCTCTACCCCTCTCTCTTTGTGGTGGCTAGTTCTATTTATAGAATCCCTAGTCCTCTTCCCAAATATTGAGCAGGAAGGGAGCCAACGATGGCGGCCAATTTGAAAGGGGATAGCTAGTACGAGCTATCCTGACAAAAGGTGGTCTTCACCTGCCAAAGGTTCTGGTGATGACGCCGTCTTGGGCTCCACGGTGACCTCCGTCCTGCCGTCCTGCGGGTCTTGGTCTCATTGCACCAATATGGAAACCTTTGCTTGATGCATCGGTACTCTGCGCCTTCTCTTGCCCCCTTAGCACAAAAGAGGAAGCAAGGACACTGCGCACGCTGGCACCCGCCTGGCGTCAATCGTCACAGCTCACGTCACGAGAGCCTCGCGAGGTTTGCCCTGCCTTGATATCTCCGCTCCTCGCGAGGCAGCCTGGTGAGGCCGCTCCTGAGGAGGTCTTGCGTCATCCGCCTCGCGAGGCTTGGCCCCTCGCGAGGGTCTTGGTTCCTTGTCGATGAAGATGGGCCGTACAGGCCTGCCAACATAGCCACGCCATGGGCCCCAGGCAGGCGAGTCTGGGGACCCCCGTTCCCAGAACGCCGACAATATCATCCACATAAGCATGAACATTGCGACTGATCTGATTATGAAGACAATTTGGCACACAACACTGATAAGTCGCATGGGCACTCTTGAGCCCAAAAGGCATAGATACATAGCAGAAGGCTCCAAAAGGAGTTATAAAAGTTGTCTTCTCCTGGTCCTTAACTGCCATCTTGATCTGATGGTAACCAGAGTATGCATCCAAAAAACTGAAACGCTCACAACCCGCCGTAGCATCAATGATTTGATCAATACGAGGGAGAGCAAAAGGATCTGTCGAACAAGCCTTGTTCAAATCTGTGTAGTCCACACACATACACCAAGTGCCGTTCTTCTTAAGTACCAGCACTGGATTAGCCAACCACTCAGGATGAAATACTTCAATGATAAACCCAGCCGCCAAGAGCCTGGCTACCTTCTCACCAATGGCCTTGCGTCTTTCTTCATTGAACCGGCGGAGGAATTGCTTAACTGGTTTAAACCTGGGGTCAATATTGAGAGTGTGCTCAGCGAGTTCCCTCGGTACACCTGGCATGTCAGAGGGTTTCCATGCAAAGATGTCCTTGTTCTCACAGATGAACTCGATGAGCGTGCTTTCCTATTTCAGAATCAAGTTAGCACTGATACTAAACTGTTGAGATGAATCGCCAGGAACAAAATCAACCAGCTTAATCTCATCAGCCGATTTAAACTTTAAGGCCGGATCATTCTCTGTAGTTTGTTGCTTCAACGAAGTCATATCTGCCGGATCAACATTGTCCTTGTAGAACTTCAACTCTTCTATTGCACAAACTGACTCAGCATAAGCCGCATCACCTTCTTCACATTCAAAGCGATCTTACGGCTTCCATGTACCGTGATGGTTCCCTTGTGACCCGGTATCTTGAGCTGCAGATAAACATAACAGGGCATTGCCATGAACTTGGCATAAGCCGGCCGTCCAAACAAGGCATGATATGGGCTCTTGAAATTTACTACTTCAAAGGTCAATGTTTCTGATCTCGAGTCATGCTCATCCCCAAAAGCCACCTCCAGAGTTATCTTCCCAATAGGATACGCCGATTTACCAGGCACCACACCGTGAAAAATGGTGTTTGATGGTTTAAGATTCTTATCTGTTAACCCCATGCCACGGAAGGTTTCATAATAAAGGATATTGATACTACTTCCTCCATCCATAAGTACCTTGGTGAACTTGTATCCTCTAGCCTGAGGTGCCACCACTAATGCCAGATGACTTGGTTTATCCACCCGAGGTGGATGATCCTCTTGACTCCACACAATGGGCTGTTCAGACCAGCGCAAGTAACGGGGCACCGCCGGTTCAATGGAGTTTACTGCCCTTTTATGAAGCTTCTGATCGCACTTGCACAGACTTGTGGTGAATACATGGTACTGCCCACTATTCAATTGCTTCGGGTTGCTCTGGTAACCCGACTGCTGCTGTTGCTACTGACTCCCCTGATGATTATAACCACCTTGGTTGCCCTGATTGCCTTGATTGACATGTCCGCTCTGATTACCGTGAAAACCTGAACCGGAATTGCCTCCACCGTAACCCAGCCCATGAGATCCAGGGCCTAAACCGCCACCCGATCCGTGATCATACCGAAAAAATCTGAATTTTTGAATTCTTGCATAATATAACAATCCTTCCAGAGGTGTGTGGCCGGCTTATCCCGTGACCCGTGCTTCGGGCAAGGCTGGTTTAACAGGTGAGACATGCGCTCTAGATTGGGATTTGGTGCTCCACCACGCGGGGGCGGTTTACCCTTATGATACTGGCCTTTGTCCTGCGCGTTGGTATTAGCCACAAAATCAAAACTGCTATCCGCTTTATGCTTACCGTTGTTTCCGTGACCCGCCGGGTTATGCTGCTGCCCTTTGGTGCTGCCGCTCTTCTTTCCCTTCCCTGTCTTGTCGTCATCAAACTCGGGGTCCTTGGTACTATCAGAGTCGGCATACTTCACCAGAGCTGCCATAAGTGTTCCCATGTCATTGCAATGACGTTTGAGCCGTCCCAATTTCAACTTTAGAGGTGCAAACTAGCAATTTCCTTCCAATGTTAAAACTGTTGTATCGGCGTTGATGCGGTCTAATGAATGCAAAATCTCCAAAACCCGGCGCACCCAACGGGTTGTTGACTCTCCTTCCTCCTGGACACAGGCAGCTAAATCCACAATTGACATGGGTTGCTTGCACGTATCCTTGAAATTCTAGATAAACTGGGCCCTTAACTCGGCCCACGACCCAATGGAGTTAGCCAGCAGGTTTTTCAACCATGTGCGAGCTGTTCCCTCCAACATCATGGTAAAGTATTTGGCACACGCTGCATCATCCACATCCAGCATCTCCATTGCCATCTCATAGCTCTCAACCCATGACTCGGTGGATAAATCGGTAGTGTAATTCGGCACTTTACGCGGGCCTTTGAAATCCTTCGGCAGCCGTACATTACGCAGTGCTGGGACGAGACACGGTACCCCCAAAGAACTGGAGGTAACCCTTGGTTCCACCGACATTGTTGGACGAACCAGAGTAAGTTGGCGGGCTTCATGCTGCACCGCTAACTTGGCCTCTCGACATGCCCTAGCGCGATCCACCACATCCTGAGCATCACCACCGCCACCCGCCGGGTTATGACCTCGGGGTGGATTACGATTCCGCGCACTTCTTGACACGGCCGGTTCATCCATTTGCCTACTATAACTCTGGCTCGGGCGGGGAGTAGAATGAATCCTTTCGCCGCTATATGAATAGGCATGCTGCTGAGTTAAGGCTGTCTGAAGGAGCTCCCTAGCCCGTCGTGTCGGGAGAGCTGCCAATCGTGAAGCAGCGGCAACGATGTTATCCATCGGGTTAGATTAATGACCCGAAGGCGTTGAAACGTGTCGTGATGGGACGTTGTTCTGGCGTGGTTGAGGGGGCGGATCCATCGCACGCAGCTGAACCGGTGCCCCTGTTCCAGGTGCCTCGCCTTGGTTTACCATTGGCTAGTTGCTGGTGCCTGCTCCTCGCGTGTTAAAGAGGTTTCTTCCCTCGTAAACTGGTCGCAGGTGAGATCGGTACCTTCTCATGACATCGTCTGACGCACTTTGGTCCAGCATAAGACGATAGGCTTGTGCCTCTAACTCGGCCCGCTCAGTGGCCATCCTGGTGTTCTCTGCTGCCGGATCCACCTTAGCTTGATCTATCTGATCTTTTACCTTTGCAATCTCAGCGTTATGCTGATCCCGGTTTGCCGCGTCAACTTCCACCGCTAGCAATGTTGCCAAAGCATCGAACAAATCGGACAAAACCTAAGCCGGTGGTGGTGCAGAGCCCCTTGCTCCTGCTGGTGTTGCCGCTGCTGAACCGGAAATCACCGCTGTGGCGGTAGAAGAATGTTGCATCGATTGTGTACCGGCCATGAAGATCGCAACTCGGCTCGGTGGTTCAAGGAGGTCCGGAATACTATCACCATCGGAACCACCGCTAATCCGGCCATCATGCAACTGATACAATGACTCGGTTTCTCCGGTTGAAGATTCGTCATCAGAGTAAACGACGGTTTCGCCACCAGATACCGATCTATCCTCGGATTCCGCTCCATGGATGACTCCCACGAAGGCACGCTTCATGGCAAGCTGACTGCGGGCAGGTCTTGCACGCTGAGCCATCTCGATGATGTCGGTGCAGACGTCCGGCTCAGGGCCCGGTTCACCGATCTTGCCAATGAAGACATGTATTCCACCAAAGGGGACCCGGTACCCATACTCGATCGAGCCGGCCTCGGGGCCCCAACCTGCATCGTCGATGTAGAGTTTGTCGCGACGACTCTTGGTCATCCGACCCATAGCATATCCCTTGAGTCCTTCGAAGCTGCCCTTCAAGAACTCGAAACCATCGTGCGATCGCCCCACGGTGGGTGCCAACTGTCGTGGTTTTGTCACGACAAATGTCCTAGTGAGAGGACTTATTCGTGGAGCCATCGCGATGGGTTAGCTTAAAGGGGTTAAAGCGGAACAAGGGACGCAAGGAATTATACTTGTTCGGCCCCTTACGATGAAGGTAAAAGCCTACTCCAGTTGTGATGGTATTGCTAAGGTTTCGATGACCAGGGAGCAAATCTACTTTGCCTGGCTCTCGAATTATTGTTTTCGTTGTCCCGAAACCGCCACCGGGTCATCCCTTTATATACATAGGTTGACACCCGTCGGTTTACAGAATCCTGAGGCCGGCTCATAAACGTGTCTGGCTCGGTCTCTACTCTTTCTATCTTACATCACAAGTTTACATATCAATGTTGGTTTATGTCTATAGGCCTTAATCCACCTTTGGGCCCTGGGCCTTCATAAAGCACCACCGTCTTTGTCTTCATGGGCTTCAAATATAATAACTCATTATGGGGATAACCCGGCCTCTCCTAGCCGGTTTATGCCCAGCAGTAATATCCCCAACAACGCTCATGAGGGAGTTTACGTGAGTCCTCTTTGGGGTATGCCTGGATACATACTTAATCCTTTTTCCTTCCGGGGTGGTGAGCAGAATTGACCTACTAGCACAATCAATGTTTCCTCCAAACTTCGATAGCCAATCCATACCTAGTATCACATCCAATCCTTGTGACTCCAGAATTATTAGGTCTGAGGGGAAAACATGGCTGCCAATGTTTAAGTGTAACCGTTCACACCATCAGCTGGCCATATACTCTGCACCTGGTGAGCTTACTAGCAAGGGTGTCCTAAGGGCTAAGGTGGGTAACTTAAACTTGTCCACAAATCCCCTTGAAATGTATGAATGCGATGCACCAGTATCAAAAAGAACGAGAGCGATAAATGACTTAACCAAAAACTTACTGATAACTCCATCTGGCTGCTCTTCAACCTCCTCCACGTTCATGTGGTTCACTTGTCCCTTGTTGAAAGGGTTGGGCTTCTTCCCAGAGCTTCCGTTGCCATTTCCATTCTTTGCTTTAGGACATTCGGTGGCGTAATGTCCAGTCTTTCCGCACTTGAAACAAGTAACGTGACTTAGATCCCTCTTGGCGGGTGTGGTTGGGTTAGAGCGGTTCTGATTACTGCCTGCTCCATTCCCGTTTCCATTCTTGGGGCCACTGTGGTTATGCTAACTTCCTCCATTGTGGTTATGACCTCCATGGTTATGGGTATATTCTCCTGAGTTCAGGGTGAAACGGGTTTTTTGCCGAGCTCCTGAATTGTACTTCCCTGGTCCATTCTTCCTTTTGCGGCTCTCAATCTGCTATTGCTTCCCTTCAATCATAAGAGCCTTATCTATCAACTCCTGGTAGTTGGTAAATGTTTCCACCATTAACTGCATACTCATTGAAAGTGCGTTATATCGACTAGAGGGGGGGTGAGTAGGCGATTTTTATGGAAGTCTTCAAAACGTGGAAGTTATGAAGACAAACAGTAGAGATATGCCTATTACTATGCAGCGGAAGGTAGACTACACTAGGCAAGCCATGGTCAAGTATTCAATAGAGTGAAAGCACAATGACAAATAGCTGGAGTGTAATAAGAATCAGGTAGGAAGATATTATGAAGCCAAACAGAACATACATTCACGTTGTGAAGACAAAATATAGAGCAAACATGCAATGACTTCACAACGAGTAACAGTAAGTAAAGGGAAGTGAAGATGAAACCAATGACTCGTTGAAGACAATGATTTGTTGGACCAGTTCCAGTTGCTATGACAACTGTATGTCTGGTTGGAGCGGCTAGGTATTTAAACCTTAGGACACACAGTCCCGGACACCCAGTCCTGAACACACAGCTCAGGACACCCAGTCCTCACCGTATTCTCCTTGAGCTAAGGTCAGACAGACCTCGCCCAATCACTCTGGTAAGTCTTCAAGGTAGACTCCCAAACCTTCAGAGACTTCGTTCACCGGCAATCCACAATGTCTCTTGGATGCTCAGAACGCGACGCCTAACCGGCTGGAGGATGCACAATCCTCAAGTGTAATAAGTCTTCAGATCACTCAGACAAGAAGACTTAAGTGATGCCCAATTCTCTCTGGCTCTGGGTGGTTAGGGCTTTATCCTCGCTAGGTATTCTTTCTCTCAAAGGCTTCGAGGAGGGTTGCTCTCAAACGACAAAAGCCGTGCACTGAATCTGAGCAGCCAACCGTTTATGGTTGTAGGGGGTGGGCTATTTATAGCCACTTGGCAACCCGACCTGATTTGTCCGAAATGACCTTGGGTCACTAAGGAACTGACACGTGTTCCAACGGTCAGATTTCAAACTCACACGGCAACTTTACTTGGGCTACAAGCAAAGCTGACTTGTCCGACTCTGGACAAGATTAGCTCTCATAGTCTTCACTCGAAGACATAAGTTTTTAATTAGGCATCACTTCAGTCATTCTGACTAGTTCTCTTGGACCCCACTTAACAGTACGGTGGTTCCTATGACTCAACACAAATGAAAAAGAACTATGAAGGATCTAAGTCTTCGAGCTCCATAGGCTTCATGTGGTGTCTTCTCTTGTCATAGTCTTCAATGTGAATATCTTCATATACCACCTTTGTCTTCAATGCCTTCAAACATTTTTAGGGGTCATCTCTGGTAGGAAAACCGAATCAATGAGGGACTTCTACCTGTGTTATCCTACAATTCTCACAAACACATTAGTCCCTCAACTAGGTTTGTCGTCAATACTCCAAAACCAACAAGGGGTGGCACTAGATGCACTTCCAATCTCCCCCTTTTTGGTGATTGATGACAAACTAGTTGAAGTTTTCAACGGGGAATATAATCTGTGAAATTGTAAAGGATAAGGAATTGTCTTCATAAGTTGCAAGGGCTCCCCCTGAAGATGTGCATATAAGTAATTTGCTTTTGGAATGCAAATGCACATGGCAGGTTGTACTTGTGGAGATCCACTTCAACTTATGATGACAATTCACCATGCATGTAAAAGTATATGAAGATAATGTCATGCATAATGGAAAATGGACGTCTGCAGAATGATCTAAGTGCGGAATTTATCGTCGCACATGCGGAATTTATCTTCGCAAAGCAAGGTGGCAAACAAGTAGCAGACGACCATCGAGTTTAAGTGTTACAACTCAAAGAACCAAATGTAGCAAAACGAGAGTTGTAAGCACGAAGCAAAATATAGCAAAATATAAAGCACCCGCCCATATGGACCTGCTTGAAGACTATCAACCCCATATGCTTCTCCCCCTTTTGTCAGTAAGGACCAAAAAGGTTTGAAGACATAGAGTGTCTACTCATTCCCATGAGCAGTAGGATCGTTGGTGGTGTTTGGCGGTGCTGAAGAGGGTGGTGGTGAAGTAGCATCGTCTTCATTCTCGATAACTCTGGCAGTCACTGTTGTAGCAGAGGAAGAGAACTCAGAGTATTCAAGTGATGGAGTTCCTCGTAGCACAGCCCTTTGAGGAGGTGTGGAGTCAAACTTGAATCGCTCTGTGAAGCCATCCTCTTGAAGATCGGCTTCAGAACACATCATCGTGAGTCCTTTCCATGTGCGGCGACATGTTTCATGGGCAACGAAAGCATTCTTGGTGGCAAGATTGCAAATGCGATTAACATCCACCAAGAGGCTTTTCATCTGACGCTTCAGCCAGTCATGATGCCTATCATGTTTCTGATGTAGAGCCACAAGAAGCTCTCGGTCGTTGAGAACATGAGTGCGCTTCTTGGGTCTTGGAGCAGTTGTGATGTCAGTGGCTTCAGTGGAAGCAGGGCGTGGTGCACGTGTAGCGCCAGCCAAAGGATACACCCGAGAGACTTCTTCAACTCCTTCAATGTTTTGAGTGAAGCTCTGGTGTTCTGCATTCTGAAGACTTAGAGGTTGCTTGGCAGGCTCAGGATAGATGGCTTCAGCAGAGGTATCCACACCAGGCAAGAAGATCCAATGGTTGCGGGCTGAGGGCTGATACGAGATAGCAGAGTGAAGTTTGATCAGCCGCATTACCCAAGGGGCGTAGAACTTCAAACCAAACAGATCTGAGCCTGATGCAGCAAGTTGACGTATGAAGAAGTCCTGTGCATTGAAGCATTTGCCATGAAGGATATAGAATATCAGTGTCTTCATTGCACCCTCAATCTTGGCATTTGGAGAGTGTCCTTTAATGGTCCAGAGAGTCCGCCTGATGATGTGATAGATGGTTCTTGGCAGATACTCATGGTCTTCAACAAAGAATGATATGGGATAAGCAGCATCTTGGGGCAATGGTTTCATCATGCTGAGCATCTCACTCATATCAGGTTCAGGCCTCTGAAAGATGCTCTCAATAGCTTCAGTATGCAGCTGACAGCCTTGCTCGAAGAGATCGCCAGGAGTGGGCAAGCCAGTGAGCTCAATGATGTCAAACGCATTGGCTTCGTGATGAACATTGCCAGTCATCCACTCCAGGACCCAAGTCTTCGAATCTCTGTTGTACCCACGAATGTGGAGTGTGGCATAGAATTGGAGCAGCAGCTCTTCATTCCAATGCTCTTGGTCAGTTATGAATGGCAGCAGTCCAACTTGCTTGAAGCTATCCAAAGCTTCTTCTAGGCAGGGCAAACCAGCTATAGCTTCAACGTCAAGGCGCTTGTGTGGGAAGATGCTACCTTGGTTGTACAATATGCATGAGTAATAGCTTCACTGAGGATAGCTCCAGAACCGATCTAATGAAATCCTTTCCCTTGAGTAGGGGTTCTTGGAGCTATTGAAGAATGTATTGTCTGCCCTGAAGCCATTGATGTTGAAGGATCCAGGTGCTGATGCAGGACCTGGGAACCTTGGCAGTCTTGGGATTGGCTTCTGTACCTGAGGCCTGTGCTCAACATGATTGTCGAACTGGGGACCGGCAGCAGACTCAGGAACAGAAGTGTCAGGATCAGTGGCTTCGCTGTCTTCTGATGCTTTTGGTGGGGAGGGCTCCACATTAGCTTCATTGTTAGTTGTGGCAGCCTCATGATTTTCATCCTCCACTTGACGAGCTGGAGGGTCGGGCACAAGCACGTTCTCCGTAAGAACTGCTTCTTGGTGAGACGGGGGGGACTGGTGGTACTTCTTTGTCTTCGGCTGATGCAGCCGGAATGTCTTTAGCAGAGACTTGAGGCCTTGGACCTTTGCGAAGCCTGCGCAACGCGGGCGACGCATGTGGGGTTTGAGTGGGCTGGGCCTCAATGTCTTCTTCCTCTTGTGGGCGATCCGCCCATGAGGCATCCTGGGCAATTGGGGTCAATGGATGACCAATGCTGATGAGTTCGCTGTTGTCTTGCTAAGGAAGGACTGCATCATCTTCTACATTGTCATGTTGACCAATGTCTTCAGAAGTGATGGGATCAGCTGCTGGAATGTCTTCAGCTTCATGAGCCTTTGTGGAAGCAGGATCATGGATAGTTAGTTGGCGTTCAGCTTCAGGATAGACCATAGAAATGGGTTCAACCATCAAGGGCTCTATGGGAGCAGCTCGATCTTTCTTGGTCTTCCTCTTCTTCTTAGAGGGGGCAGTTGCAGATGCTTCAAGATATTTTCTCTTCCTTGCTTCAGCCTCAGCAGTCTTGGTCTTCTTGAGCTCTGAAGCAGTTGACCGGCTCTTTGGATTCGAGCCAGTCATTGCAGTTGGGAAGACAATCGGAACTTCTTCTTGCCTTGGTGCATCGGGTTCAGCCGTAGCAGGCTGCTTTTTCTTCTTCGCGGCCATCCTGGGTCGATGCCAGGACGCCCAAGTGCCTTGCATTTTTCAGCCTCATTATAGGCTTGCACACATCTGTTAGCTAGAGTCTTCATGCGCTCACGCGAACCCTGAGCTTCTGCGCATTTCTTCAGAAAGGCTTCCTTGAGCTCATGCATCATGATCTTGAAGTTCTTCACATCTTGCACGCTGAGCTTGGCCATATGCTTCTTGAACTGATCCTTTTCAAAGTTAATCCTCTGCTTCAGTTCAACGACGCGCTGGGCGATGGCTAGTTCTGAAGCAATGGCGCCTTGGAAGGCGACACTAAGGCCAATAGGTAGCTGCAGATCATCAAAGCTGATGTTTGGCGTGTCAAACCACTCATCAATGAAGTTGTGGATGATGGTTACATCAAAGAGCGGCAGATCATTGAAGATTTCTGCTTCTTCTTTGCTCTTGATGAGTTGCTCAAGAGCGTCATCTGCTAGGTCTTCATCACTTGACAGGTCAATGTCATCATTGCGCAGAATGGCAGCAGCTGTGAGCTCTTGGCCGCTGTGTGGCAGAGGCACCTTGGCCTTCTGGGGCTTTGAGATGCGTGATAAGTCTTCAGACTGCATACTGTCTTCAGGAGGTGCAGTTGTCAGTGGCTTTGCCCTTGAAATTTTGGGTGAAGGGGCAGGCTTTGAAGCTTTAGGCTTCTTCATCTTCTTTGGCTTCAGCACTGCATGAGCTTCTTCTAATTCAGAGTCAGCTGGAGGCTCATTCACTGCAGTCCCTTGAACTAAGATGCGGGTGATGAGGCCTTCAAGGTTGGCATACGGACCGATGACATTGGGTTCTGCTTCTCGTGTGCCATCTGCCCTTGGTGCTGAGGGACCAGGGTTGAAGTCTAGCCCAAACTTCTTCTTGTTCTGCTTCGCTGAGTTTTGGGCAAACTGGAAGTTGCGCTTGAACAGATTGTCGTCACGACACCAGAGTAGTGACGACGGATGTGCATCATCAGGCTATGGCCCACGGACCATGCATGGATAGAAGCCTTGGGTAATGGCTTCATCTCTGGACCTGGGTAGAAGATTCTTGTATAGGATGTCTCCCCACGGTCTTTTGATGGCACTTTTCTCAGCGTACTCTTGGGTTATGAAGCGGTATTTGAACCATTGTTCTGCCCAATATCGTCGAATCCATTGGATTCGGGTCTTGCGCTGACTGTAATCCTCTTCGGGATTTGTCTTGTACATTTCTGCGAGTTCATCTGGCAGATCTCTGGATGTTCCGCCACGATGCTGTCAGCCCCCCTTCCTTGCTGCTTTCTCTGAAGCCATAAACTTTAACTTGAAAGGCTTCAAGATGTTCAAAGGCTTCAAAGGCTTTCTCTTGCTGGACCAACAGGAACTGGCTTCAGGAGAATTTATGTGATGCTGTAAGAATTCTGCAAATGAATGCAGACTATGAGAACCAAAGGATTCTCCCACGGACATGTACCTGTGACAGCATTAAGGTGCGAGGGAAGGGGAAGAGGTCATATGCATTCTCAGAAGATTTTGAAGATAAATCAGTTTAGAAGACATTGACCTCATCGTGCGAAGACATTCACTCATAGATAAGAAGTTGGTTCCAGATTCGTACGAATCCACAGATCTGTACAAGTGAGGAACCTAACTACTTTGTGAAGCACAAGTGAATATACTAGGCATGTTATGAGATGCAGTGTGAGGGAGATCTAACTTGTGTGAACAGAAACTGCTTGTGGTAGAAAGTGATAAATCCATAGGATCAACAGTGCTGTAAAAAGGGAGTTTTATTTACCACACTAAGAACTGCTAAATGAAGTGGGAGATGAGGCCGAGCAGTTCAATCTTCCGTGCCCTAACTTAGCGACGGAGGACACCTACGGCGACGGCGGAGAGGACGATGTCCGCGATCGGCGTGAAGACGGTGTTGGAGAGGTTGCGGCAGCGAAGCGCTTCATCGCCGGCGTCGTCGAGGGCTAGCGGTGGCGCTAGGGTTCGTGCGAGGGTGGAAGAAGGGATAATGACCGCTGTGAGTGTCTATTTATAGGTACAGGGGCGGCAGTGCGCTATTACACAGGTGTGTAACGCCCCATATGTAACCTTCCCCAATTGTACTCCAACTCTTGCCGTTTCCGGCATTAAGTTATATTTAATTCTTGGGTTCGGGACTTTGTCCTCGTGTGTTGTTTTTGTTTTCGTGCATCTCATATCATGTCATCACGTGCATTGCATTTGCATACATGTTCGTCTCATGCATTCGAGCATTTCCCCTGTTGTCCGTTTTGCATTCCGGCGCTTCGTTCTCCTCCGGTGGCCATTTCTAGCTTTCTTTCGTGTGTGGGGATTAAACATTTCCGGATTGGACCGAGACTTGCCATGCGGCCTTGGTTTACTACCGGTAGACCGCCTGTCAAGTTTCGGGTCATTTGGACTTCGTTTGATACTCCAACGGTTTACCGAGGGACCGAAAAGGCCTCGTGTGTGTGCAGCCCAACACCCCTCCATTTTGGCCCAAAACCCACCAAACTCAGCTCCATCGTCTCGTTCGTTCGATCACGATCGTGTGGGCGAAAACCGCACCTCATTTGGAGCTTCCTAGCTCCCTCTACCTATAAAATAGCATCTCCCTCAAAATTCTCGGATCCAAAACAACCCTAACCTAGCTCCTCTCCCACCGCGCCATGCCGGACACGTCCGTGTCGGCCGGACAAGTCGCCGCCGCCGCCCGCGACGAACCAGGGCGCGCCATGTGTCCCGGGCGGGTCCCCAGTTCGCCGCGCCACCCGAGGCCCGCCGAGGCCCGCGGGGAGCCCCCCCTGGCCCGTTCCTCCGCCGCCCGTTCGCCCGCACCCCGCCGCCTCTCTTCCCCGAGGCCGGCCACCCGGCGCCGCCGCGTCGCCATTTTCCGGTCGCCCGAGCCGCCGGAGCTCCTCGCCGATCCACCGCCGCCTCCACGCCACCGTCCCGCGCCGCCGTGCGCGCCGCCCCGCGCTTCCCCGCGCCGGAAGCCGCGCCCCACCGGATCGCTGGAGCTCGCGGCGCTACAGTACCGCCTCGGGAGCTACAGTACCGCCGCGCCCGATCCGGATCTGTGAACAGTAACCCTAACCGGGGTTGACTTTCCCTCTCTCCCTTTATTTTTTTATGCAAATTTTGACCGCTCATATCTCCTCATCCGTAGCTCCGTTTTGGGCGTATGATATGTCAAAATCTTCGTCTCGACGAGTAAATCATTTCGTTCCATTGCATCATTTGCATTTGAGGTCATCTTGGTGCCCAAAATGCTGTTGGAAGGAGGCATGTTGAGTTAAATTGCAGATCCATTAGTTCAACATGCACTTTTGTCATTTTTGCCATATTTAATCCGTGCATGATATGCCTGTGCCCCTTTGGGATGAATTGTTAAGCATGTTGTCTTCCTTCCAGAGGTGCCTCCCATGTATTTTTAGGATGTGTGTGTTGTCTTGTGCAAGCTTGCGAAGAGGGCTACCTGAGATTACTGATTTCAGGGACTTAGTGAAAATCACTAAGTCTGGCCCGTTTTAGTTCACGATGCTATATGTCCGGCTTGTTTCCTAGTGATCCGTGCCTCTTTTGAGGATGATCAGTAAGAGTGATTTGTTATGCTTGTTGTGCTTAATCCATCCGTGTCTTTACTTGTTATGTTGGAGCAACCTAGGTTGACTCAATCGAGCTCAACTTTTGGATAGTTGCTGTGTTGGGCAGATCGTGAACTCTTTTGCAATTTTGCCGGAGTGATTGCTAGTGATCCATGCATGCTATGCCATTGTTCTTGCCATGTATAGCTAGAATTTTGTGCCTTCTTAATGGATATATGCTTACCTTGCCATGACTTGCACCGTAGTGAGAGCATCGAGCTCGTTTACATGCCTCCGTGAGTTATTATTTCAGCATGTCCCAGTTTTCACTAAGTCTGAAAACTGATTGTGTTTCATCGATGTTCGTGTGCTCGGTAGAGTATTTTGTGAACCCTTTTGGCCCCAGGTCATTTTGGGTGTTTTGTTAAGCTTGTTGAGTAGCTCCATGCCAAGCTCTTACTTGCCATGTTCAGGTTTTCCTTCATGTTGTTTTGCTGCTCCGAAGAGAGCATCGTGGTCTGAAATTTCAGACTAGCGTTTATTTCGCTAAGTCTGAAATCTGTTTTGCTTATTCAGTTTTGCCATGCTTGTTTGAAGCCCTTAATGGATGAATTTGCCTATGCCTCAGTCCTGATGATTTGTTAAGCTTGATGAGTAAATCACTGCCATGCAATTTGTTTTCATGTTTGGTGGCTGTAGCTTGTTTATTTTGTTGCATTTAGGAGCCTACTTGCTGTAAATCGCAGATCGGTTCGTTTAGTAAATCGCTTGCCATTTCTTAACCGTAGCTCCGATTGCCATGATATTTATATCGTTTTCAGGGGATTTCTTCCCCTCTATCCAGTGGCACACTTGGTTTTCCAAGTTGAGGCCAGGTTCATGCATTTCCTGTTACATGTTGCATTTTTGCATCCCGCATCGCATCCCACATAGCATATCATCTTTGCATCTTACTGGTTGTCTTTGCACGTGGTTGATTGTATCCTTGTTGCTTGTTTGTGTTGTTGGGTAGAGCCGGGAGGCGAGTTCGCTAACAAGGAGCCCGTTGAGTTTGCTTTTGAGGATCCAGTCAATTCTGACAACTGTGTAGGCAAGATGATCACACCCTTGAAATCACTACTATCTTTGCTATGCTAGTTTGCTCGCTTTTTTGCTTTGCCAATGCTACGATGCCTACCACTTGCTTGTCAGCCTCCCAATTGCCATGATTGAGCCTCTAACCCACCTTTGTCCTAGCAAACCATTGATTGGCTACGTTACCGCTTTGCTCAGCCCCTTCTTATAGCGTTGTTAGTTGCAGGTGAAGATTGGAGCCATTCCTTGTTGGAACCTTTATTTACTTGTTGGGATATCATTATATTGCTATGTTACCTTTACTCATCTATATACTTGGTAAAGGGTGGAAGGCTCGGCCTCTCGCCTAGTGTTTTGTTCCACTCTCGCCGCCCTAGTTTCCGTCATATCGGTGTTATGTTCCCGGATTGTTGCGTCCCTTACGCGGTTGGGCTATAATGGGAACCCCTTGATAGTTCGCCTTGATTAAAGCTTTTCCAGCAATGCCCAACATTGGTTTTACCATTTGCCACCTACCCTTTTCTTCCCTTGGGTTTCCGGAGCCCGAGGGTCATCTTATTTTAGCCCCCCCGGGCTAGTGCTCCTCTGAGTGTTGGTCCACCCTAGAGCACCGTGCGGGGCCGTCCCTCGGCAACTTGGGTTACGTTGGCTCCCGTACGCTTAGCTTATCCGGTGTGCCCTGAGAAAGAGATATGTGCAGCTCCTATCGGGATTTGTCGGCGCATTCGGGCGGTGTTGCTGGACTAGTTTTGACCTGTCGAATCATCTTGTTGTACCGGGATACCGAGTCTGATCGGTGGGTCCTGGGTGGAGGTCTATTCCTTCGTTGACCGTGAGAGCTTGTTATGGGCTAAGTTGGGACCCCCTGCAGGGATTGATCTTTCGAAAGCCGTGCCCGCGGTTATGGGCAGATGGGAATTTGTTAATGTCCGATTGTAGATAACTTGAACTTAATTAATTAAAATGAATCAACTGCGTGTGTTGCCGTGATGGCCTCTTCTCGGCAGAGTCCGGGAAGTGGACACGGCGTTGGAGTTATGTTTGCGTAGTCTGCTCTATTTAGTTTCCGCTCGTGCTTCGCCTACTCTTCTCGCTCTCTTTTGCGAACAAGTTAGCCACCATATATGCTAGTCGCTTGCTGCAGCTCCACTCACATTACCCCTTCCTTACCTATTAAGCTTAAATAGTCTTGATCGCGAGGGTGCGAGATTGCTGAGTCCTTTGTGGCTCACAGATTACTATTACACCAGATGCAGGGACCGATGATACTCCTCCGGATGGCGCGTTCGAGCTGAAGTGGGAGTACGACGAGGACTCTCAACGATACTATGTTTCTTTTCCTGATGATCAGTAGTGGTGCCTATTCGGGGTTCGATTCAGGGCTTAGTCGCTTGTTGGGGGTCTTTTCTATTTTGGCGCCGTAGTCGGGCCCTGAGTGATTGTATGATGGATGTTATTTATGTACTTTGATGTGACGTGGCGAGTGTAAGCCAACTATTATTATTCCCCCTTTATATTATATATGTACTTGGGTTGTGTAATGATTCCCGACTTGCGACATTGCTTTCAATGCGCCTATGTCTCTAAGTCGTGCCTCGACACGTGGGAGACATAGCCGCATCGAGGGCGTTACAAGTTGGTAATCAGAGCCTTCCCCGACCTTAGGAGCCCCATTGCTTGATCGTTTTTAGCAGCCGAGTTGTGTCTAGAAAAATGTTTTGAGTCCTTAGGAATTATATATCGGAGAGCTTAGGAATTCTTTTTACTTCCCAGTCTCCTCATCGCTCTGGTAAGGCATCCTGACGTAGAGTTTTGGCTCTTCTCTTCTCAAATTTCACTAAAAAAAATTTTAGGATCACGCGAGTATCTTAGTTTTGTTCCGATGGCTTATGATGAGAATACTGTCTTGGTGCCTCCTGTCAGGGGTTTAGTGGAAGTGTCCCGGGGAGTTGAGCTCTGAGGTGTTGTCATCATAATTCTATCGTTGCAATTCTGGCATACTTGAGATATGTGCGCGACATCGAAAATCTCCTTTATGTAGTTCGTTGGTGAGATAACCTCGATGCCACCCAGTACTGGGGCGGGAGTTCGGGAGTATCGCCATAACTTGTATAACGGATGCTTTTTGAAGGTTGAGATAGTTGGTTTCCGAAGGTTTCTTGGTTATGTGTTGAAGGATGGATGCAGCTGGATGTAGGATTTGCTAGCTTGGGTGAGATATTATGCTTCCCCTGTATCCTCAACACCTGATTGCATAACCAGAAAGTTTCGGGAATTTCATAGGTGGGAATTCAAGTTGCCTTAGGATACCTTTCCAACAGATGTGTGATATGAAATTGGGGTTCGACGTCTAGTGGTTCGCCTATTCACGGTCGATTTTACAGTGGCCTCGTTGTGTCTTAAAGAGTCCTTGGCTATGCTGACTCGGGGACGCTTCGTATGTCATGTGCACTGCCTTGTACATGATGGTGTTGTACGGTCGAGCCCGTGTAGGTCCTACCACGAACACTTCGGACGAAATTTCTATCATGTGTTTGTTCCGGCTTATTCCGCAAGCCAACCCTTGGTTTTATTTCGAGTTGTGGTGTTCGTTCTTCTTCGACGTCATATGTTGATTCCATCCCTCGTTGATGTACCTCTTCTACCTGATTCTTCGTGGCTTCGCAATTTAGGAATATGTGACCACTTCAAGAGAAGTGCATTCGTTCGTTTTGTTCGGATGTGAAGACTTTATGTTGCAATTTTCATTCCGTTGGTTTCACCTTCAATATTTATTTATTTGTGTGCTAATGGTGGTCAACCTCTTCTGGATGGCTCCCGCTAAGAGCACCAGTCAGAACCAGAATCAAGATCCTCCGCCACCTCCGCCTCCTCCGGAAGCATGGCAGGCTATGATGGCTGCTACTAATGCAAATACTCAGCTGATCATGCAAATCATCCAAGAGCGGAATCAAAGCAGTCAAGCGAATCAAGGCAACAACCAGAACCAGTTTGCAACTCTGAATCAGTTCCTCACAAATGGTCCAAAGACGTTCAGCAACTGCGTTGAGGCTATCGATGCTGATGATTGGTTAGTCGATCTGGGCAAGAATTTTGAATGTAGCAACGTCAGACCTGAAGATTTCGTCAAGTTCGCGTCTTTCCAGCTCAAGGATCAGGCCGCAGAGTGGTTTCAGCAGTACCGGGATTCCAGAGGTGGACGTTTGATCACTTGGGATGATTTCCGTCGTGATTTTCGAGCTCATCACATTCCTCAAAGTGTGACTGAAAGCAAACGTGAAGAATTCCGCAATCTGAAGCAAGGCTCTTTGTCTGTATATGACTACAACAAGTTGTTCCAGAAGCTCACCCGTTTTGCCAAGCAGGATGTTCCTGATGAGAAGAGCATGATCTATCAGTTCAGAGGTGGTCTTCGTGAAGAAATTCAGCTCGCTCTTGTCCTCTTCGAGCCGCTGAGATACGATGAGTTCTACAACATGGCACTGAAGCAAGAGGCTTCTCAGCTCAGGTGTGATGCTTCCAGGAAGCGAGTCAGAGACACTACATCTTCGTCCTCTACTCAAGTGACCAAGCAGCAGAAGTATTGGCTCCCTCCTCCTCCGTTCCGTCAGCCGTATCAGCAGAAGAGCAAAGGTGGCAGTGGTTCATCCCACCTACCCAACCCAGGCTTTCAGAACAAGACTTCGTCTCAAGCTCCAAGATCAAGTGCTCCGTACCACTGTCCGCTCTCAGAGGTCACGTGCAACAAGTGCCAACAGAAGGGTCACTACGCCAACAAGTGTTTCAACCAGAGGCGTCTTCCTCCTCCTCCTCCTGTCAGATCGACCAGTACAGCTGTGGTCAAGCATAATCCCAAGCACGCCAAGGTCAATATGGTGAATGCAGCTCAGGCAGAGGAATCGTCAGATGTGATCATGGGTAACTTTCCAGTTAATTCTATTCCTGCAAGAGTTCTTTTTGACACGGGTGCATCGCATTGTTTCATGTCAAGATCTTTTGTTTCCAAGCATGACTTTGTTTCAAAGATGTTGGGTAAACCTATGGGAGTGGTTTCTCCGGCTAAGTCTATGAGGGCTATGTCAATAGTCCCGGATGTTTCTATCATGTTGGGTGATTTCAAGTTCTTGGCTTCTCCAATGGTTCTGGGCAATTCCGATATCGACCTCATTCTTGGGATGGACTGGCTCTCTAAACATAAAGCTCACCTTGATTGCGCAGCCAAGCAGATTCAACTGACTCATTCGTCTGAGGAAGTGATTGTCTTTGCTGCTCGGGATAATACCATCCGGTTATTCTCTCTCAATGAAAAGGGTGAATTGGATGCTATTTCGCAGATTCTGGTTGTTTGTGAGTATCAAGATGTCTTCCCTGAAGAACTCCCAGGCATGCCTCCAAACCGGCCTGTTGAATTCGTTATTGAACTTGAGCCCGGTACGGAACCGGTGTGCAAACGGCCTTACAAGCTCGGCCCCGAAGAGTTGAAGGAGTTGAAGAAACAGCTCGATGTGCAAGAAAGAATGGGTCTCATTCGGCCTAGTACTTCTTCGTGGGGTTGTGGTGTTCTTTTTGTGAAGAAGAAGGATGGAACGGACCGACTTTGTGTTGATTACCGTCCATTGAACAAGAAGACCATCAAGAACAAATATCCACTTCCCAACATTAATGAGCTATTCGAACAACTCAAGGGTGCCCAAGTATTCTCCAAGCTTGATCTCCGTATGGGTTATCATCAAATTCGCATTCATGAACAAGATATTCCAAAGACGGCGTTCAGAACAAGCTATGGGTCATATGAATACACAGTTATGTCTTTTGGCCTCGCCAATGCTCCTCCGACGTTCTCACGCATGATGAACTTCATCTTCAACCCCTACACCAACGACTTTGTTTTGGTCTATCTCGATGATATCCTGGTTTTCTCGAAGAACAAGGAAGATCATGCCAAACACTTGCGTTTGGTTCTTAACAAGCTAAGGGAACATCAATTCTATGCCAAGTTCTCTAAGTGTGAGTTTTGTCTCGATGAAGTTCTTTATCTTGGTCATATTATCTCTGCCAAGGGCATTTCCGTGGATCCTGAGAAGGTGTCTGCAATTGTTAATTGGGAACCTCCTCAGAATGTGAAGCAACTTCGTAGCTTCCTCGGTCTTGCAAGTTATTGCCGAAGATTCGTTGAAAACTTCTCCAAGATCGCAAAGCCTCTCTCAAATCTTCTTCAGAAGCACGTCAAGTACGTTTGGTCTCCGGAGTGTGATGTTGCTTTCAACGCTTTGAAAGAGAAATTGATCACTGCTCCAGTTCTAACTCCGCCTGATGAAGCCAAGCCATACGAGGTCTTTTGTGATGCCTCTCTCCAAGGTCTCGGTGCAGTACTGATGCAAGAGAAGAAAGTTGTTGCTTATACCTCTCGCCAATTGAAGCCTAATGAGAAGAACTACCCCACTCATGATCTTGAGTTGGCGGCAGTTGTGCACGCATTGTTGACTTGGAGACATCTTCTCTTGGGAAGGAAAGTGGACATCTTCACTGATCACAAGAGTCTCAAGTACATCTTCACTCAGCCTAATCTCAACCTCAGGCAGACTCGATGGGTCGAAATGATTCAAGAGTACAATCCGAGTATCAAGTATACTCCAGGCAAGGCTAATGTGATTGCTGACGCTTTGAGCAGAAAAGCATATTGCAACAGTCTGATTCTCAAGCCTTATCAACCCGAGCTTTGTGAAGCCTTCCGCAAACTTAATCTGCAAGTTGTTCCTCAAGGTTTCCTTGCCAACCTTCAAGTTTCTCCTACCTTGGAAGACCAGATTCACCAAGCCCAGCTTCTTGATGCTATGGTGAAAAAGGTGAAGATTGGAATTGCAAAGAGTCAGTCCAAGTACAAGTGCTACCGACTTGATGACAAGGACACTCTCTTCTTCGAGGATCGAATTGTTGTGCCAAAAGGTGAACTTTGTAAAGTGATCATGAATGAGGCTCACAACTCTCTCCTCTCCATCCACCCTGGGAGCACAAAGATGTATCAAGACCTGAAGCAAACTTATTGGTGGACTCGAATGAAGCGCGAGATCGCTCAATTCGTGAATGAATGTGATGTCTGCAGAAGAGTGAAAGCAGAACACCAAAGGCCAGCAGGTTTCCTCCAACCTCTCGCCATTCCAGAATGGAAGTTTTACCACATTGAAATGGACTTCGTCACTGGGTTTCCTAAGTCCAAGCGTGGCAATGATGCTATATTCGTTGTCATCGATAAGCTCACCAAAGTGGCTCATTTCTTGCCTATCAAAGAGTCAATCACTGCAGCTCAATTGGCGGAGCTCTACACCTCTCGCATTGTCTCTCTGCACGGTATTCCTCAAGTGATATCTTCAGACCGTGGCAGCATCTTTACCTCCAAGTTCTGGGATTCTTTTCAGAAGGCCATGGGCACCAACATTCGCTTCAGCACTGCTTTCCACCCTCAAACAAGCGGTCAAGTCGAGCGTGTCAACCAGATTCTTGAAGATATGCTCAGGGCTTGTGTTATCTCCTTCGGCATGAAGTGGGAGGATTGCCTTCCTTATGCTGAATTCTCGTACAACAATAGTTTCCAAGCAAGTTCCGGCAAGGCCCCGTTTGAAATTCTGTATGGTAGGAAGTGCCGTACACCTCTCAACTGGTTTGAAACCGGTGAACGTCAGCTGCTGGGTAATGACCTGATCACAGAGGCAGAAGAAATGTGCAAGGTCATTCATGATAACCTCAAAGCAGCCCAATCTCGTCAGAAGAGCTACTACGACAGCAAGCACCGTGATTTGGCTTTCGAGATCGGAGATCATGTCTACCTCCGCGTCTCTCCTATGAAAGGGACTCGTCGCTTCGGTATCAAAGGGAAGCTTGCCCCAAGATACGTCGGGCCTTTCAAGATCGTCAGCAAGAGAGGCGACCTCGCCTATCAACTCGAGCTTCCTGCAACCTTTGCCAATGTTCATGATGTGTTCCACGTCTCGCAACTCCGAAAGTGCTTCAAGACGCCTGAGCGCACCGTCAACTTCGAGGACATTGAGCTCCAAGAAGATCTCTCCTACCGTGAGCACCCAGTTGCAATCCTTGAAGAGACTGAACGCAAAACTCGCAACAAGTCAATCAAGTTTCTCAAAGTCAAGTGGTCACACCATTCCGACCGTGAAGCTACCTGGGAACGGGAGGATCACCTCCGTTCTGAGTACCCGGAGTTCTTTCAGTCCTAGATCTCGGGACGAGATCTTTTCGTAGTGGTGGAGTGTTGTAACGCCCCATATGTAACCTTCCCCAATTGTACTCCAACTCTTGCCGTTTCCGGCATTAAGTTATATTTAATTCTCGGGTTCGGGTCTTTGTCCCCGTGTGTTGTTTTTGTTTTCGTGCATCTCATATAATGTCATCACGTCATGTCATCACGTGCATTGCATTTGCATACATGTTCGTCTCATGCATTCGAGCATTTTCCCCGTTGTCCGTTTTGCATTCTGGCGCTTCGTTCTCCTCCGGTGGCCATTTCTAGCTTTCTTTCGTGTGTGGGGATTAAACATTTCCGGATTGGACCGAGACTTGCCATGCGGCCTTGGTTTACTACCGTTAGACCGCCTGTCAAGTTTCGTGTCATTTGGACTTCGTTTGATACTCCAACGGTTTACCGAGGGACCGAAAAGGCCTCGTGTGTGTGCAGCCCAACACCCCTCCATTTTGGCCCAAAACCCACCAAACTCAGCTCCATCGTCTCGGTCGTTTGATCACGATCGTGTGGGCGAAAACCGCACCTCATTTGGAGCTTCCTAGCTCCCTCTACCTATAAAATAGCATCTCCCTCAAAATTCTCGGATCCAAAACAACCCTAACCTAGCTCCTCTCCCACCGCGCCGCGCCGGACACGTCCGTGTCGGCCGGACAAGTCGCCGCCGCCGCCCGCGACGAACCAGGGCGCGCCACGTGTCCCGGGCGGGTCCCCAGTTCGCCGCGCCACCCGAGGCCTGCCGAGGCCCGCGGGGAGCCCCCCTGGCCCGTTCCTCCGCCGCCCGTTCGCCCGCACCCCGCCGCCTCTCTTCCCCGAGGCCGGCCACCCGGCGCCGCCGTGTCGCCATTTTCCGGTCGCCCGAGCCGCCGGAGCTCCTCGCCGATCCACCGCCGCCTCCACGCCACCGTCCCGCGCCGCCGTGCGCGCCGCCCCGCGCTTCCCCGCGCCGGAAGCCGCGCCCCACCGCGCCGGCCTCCTCCTCCCCGCCTCGCCTGCGGCTCGCCGGAGCCGGCCGGCATCGCCGGAGCTCGCGGCGCTACAGTACCACCTCGGGAGCTACAGTACCGCCGCGCCCGATCCGGATCTGTGAACAGTAACCCTAACCGGGGTTGACTTTCCCTCTCTCCCTTTATTTTTTTATGCAAACTTTGACCGCTCATATCTCCTCATCTGTAGCTCCGTTTTGGGCGTATGATATGTCAAAATCTTCGTCTCGACGAGTACATCATTCCATTCCATTGCATCATTTGCATTTGAGGTCATCTTGGTGCCCAAAATGCTGTTGGAAGGAGGCATGTTGAGTTAAATTGCAGATCCGTTAGTTCAACATGCACTTTTGTCATTTTTCCATATTTAATCCGTGCATGATATGCCTGTGCCCCTTTGGGATGAATTGTTAAGCATGTTGTCTTCTTTCCAGAGGTGCCTCCCATGTATTTTTAGGATGTGTGTGTTGTCTTGTGCAAGCTTGCGAAGAGGGCTACCTGAGATTACTGATTTCAGGGACTTAGTGAAAATCACTAAGTCTGGCCCGTTTTAGTTCACGATGCTATATGTCCGGCTTGTTTCCTAGTGATCCGTGCCTCTTTTGAGGATGATCAGTAAGAGTGATTTGTTATGCTTGTTGTGCTTAATCCATCCATGTCTTTACTTGTTATGTTGGAGTACCCTAGGTTGACTCAATCGAGCTCAACTTTTGGATAGCTGCTGTGTTGGGCAGATCGTGAACTCTTTTGCGATTTTGCCGGAGTGATTGCTAGTGATCCATGCATGCTATGCCATTGTTCTTGCCATGTATAGCTAGAATTTTGTGCCTTATTAATGGATATATGCTTTCCTTGCCATGACTTGCACCGTAGTGAGAGCATCGAGCTTGTTTACATGCCTCCGTGAGTTATTATTTCAGCATGTCCCAGTTTTCACTAAGTCTGAAAACTGATTGTGTTTCATCGATGTTCGTGTGCTCGGTAGAGTATTTTGTGAACCCTTTTGGCACTAGGTCATTTTGGTACTTTGTTAAGCTTGTTGAGTAGCTCCATGCCATGGTCTTACTTTCCATGTTCAGGTTTTCCTTCATGTTGTTTTGCTGCTCCGAAGAGAGCATCGTGGTCTGAAATTTCAGACTAGCGTTAATTTCGCTAAGTCTGAAATCTGTTTTGCTTATTCAGTTTTGCCATGCTTGTTTGAAGCCCTTAATGGATGAATTTGCCTATGCCTCAGTCCTGATGATTTGTTAAGCTTGATGAGTACATCACTGCCATGCAATTTTTTTTCATGTTTGGTGGCTGTAGCTTGTTTATTTTGTTGCATTTAGGAGCCTACTTGCTGTAAATCGCAGATCGGTTCGTTTAGTAAATCGCTTGCCATTTCTTAACCGTAGCTCCGATTGCCATGATCTTTATATTGTTTTCAGGGGATTTCTTCCCCTCTATCCAGTGGCACACTTGGTTTTCCAAGTTGAGGCCAGGTTCATGCATTTCCTGTTACATGTTGCATTTTTGCATCCCGCATCACATCCCGCATAGCATATCATCTTTGCATCTTATTGGTTGCCTTTGCACGTGGTTGATTGTATCCTTGTTGCTTGTTTGTGTTGTTGGGTAGAGCTGGGAGGCGAGTTCGCTAACGAGGAGCCCGTTGAGTTTGCTTTTGAGGATCCAGTCAATTCTGACAACTGTGCAGGCAAGATGATCACACCCTTGAAATCACTACTATCTTTGCTATGCTAGTTTGCTCGCTCTTTTGCTTTGCCAATGCTACGATGCCTACCACTTGCTTGTCAGCCTCCCAATTGCCATGATTGAGCCTCTAACCCACCTTTGTCCTAGCAAACCATTGATTGGCTACGTTACCGCTTTGCTCAGCCCCTTCTTATAGCGTTGTTAGTTGCAGGTGAAGATTGGAGCCGTTCCTTGTTGGAACCTTTATTTACTTGTTGGGATATCATTATATTGCTATGTTACCTTTACTCATCTATATACTTGGTAAATGGTGGAAGGCTCGTCCTCTCGCCTAGTGTTTTGTTCCACTCTCGCCGCCCTAGTTTCCGTCATATCGGTGTTATGTTCCCGGATTGTTGCGTCCCTTACGCAGTTGGGCTATAATGGGAACCCCTTGATAGTTCGCCTTGATTAAAGCTTTTCCAGCAATGCCCAACATTGGTTTTACCATTTGCCACCTACCCTTTTCTTCCCTTGGGTTTCCGGAGCCCGAGGGTCATCTTATTTTAGCCCCCCCCCCCGGGCCAGTGCTCCTCTGAGTGTTGGTCCACCCTAGAGCACCGTGCGGGGCCGTCCCTCGGCAACTTGGGTTACGTTGGCTCCCGTACGCTTAGCTTATCCGGTGTGCCCTGAGAAAGAGATATGTGCAGCTCCTATCGGGATTTGTCGGCGCATTCGGGCGGTGTTGCTGGACTAGTTTTGACCTGTCGAATCATCTTGTTGTACCGGGATACCGAGTCTGATCGGTGGGTCCTGGGTGGAGGTCTATTCCTTCGTTGACCGTGAGAGCTTGTTATGGGCTAAGTTGGGACCCCCCTACAGGGATTGATCTTTCGAAAGCCGTGCCCGCAGTTATGGGCAGATGGGAATTTGTTAATGTCCGGTTGTAGATAACTTGAACTTAATTAATTAAAATGAATCAACTGCGTGTGTTGCCGTGATGGCCTCTTCTCGGCAGAGTCCGGGAAGTGGACACAGCATTGGAGTTATGTTTGCGTAGTCTGCTCTATTTAGTTTCCGCTCGTGCTTCGCCTACTCTTCTCGCTCTCTTTTGTGAACAAGTTAGCCACCATATATGCTAGTCGCTTGCTGCAGCTCCACTCACATTACCCCTTCCTTACCTATTAAGCTTAAATAGTCTTGATCGCGAGGGTGCGAGATTGCTGAGTCCTTTGTGGCTCACAGATTACTATTACACCAGATGCAGGGACCAATGATACTCCTCTGGATGGCGCGTTCGAGCTGAAGTGGGAGTACGACGAGGACTCTCAGCGATACTATGTTTCTTTTCCTGATGATCAGTAGTGGTTCCTATTCGGGGTTCGATTCCGGGCTTAGTCGCTTGTTGGGGGTCTTTTCTATTTTGGCGCCGTAGTCGGGCCCTGAGTGATTGTATGATGGATGTTATTTATGTACTTTGATGTGACGTGGCGAGTGTAAGCCAACTATTATTATTCCCCCTTTATATTATATATGTACTTGGGTTGTGTAATGATTCCCGACTTGCGACATTGCTTTCAATGCGCCTATGTCTCTAAGTCGTGCCTCGACACGTGGGAGACATAGCCGCATCGAGGGCGTTACAAGGTGCCCCTGGCGATTCGCATCTGAGTAACACGTGGCCATCATGCGGAATTTTGGGGTTTGTTCCACGTCCCACGCACGCCTAGATTGTCGGGTGGTCGTTCCTACTTCTTCGGATTTCATGTGGATGAATGAGCATTGAAAACGGACTTAAAGGTTGTCTTTGTGTCGTCTGCTGACAAGGGCGCAGAGAAGACATTCGACAGTTTCAATAGAATGCATATGACTTGGAGAGATAGAATTTGAGATAGAAAGCATAGAGAGGTTAGGGTCCGATCACATTCACTTAGTTCAAAAGATTCAAACAAGAAGACATAGCTATAAGTGAATGATGTAGAGGACAGAACACTAGTATATATATATATCTATACAATCAACATAGTGAAGATAATCATGAAGACATGTTGAGATTGAAGCCAAACCAAATGTGAAGACATTGCAAGGTAACGCCATGAGTGAAACACTTCAAAATAGAACGTTTGGTGGTGGCGTTACCCACCGTATAGGAAGTATTAGACCCACACACGGCGCACAATTATCATGGCGCTCCGAAGTCAAATTCCATATTAATGTATTCACACTTAGAATGTATGTCTTCATTGATTGAAGATATACGTTACTTCATGTGTTGCACATATAAGTCATCAATATGCATAAGTGTTAGGATGTGTGCCTGATCACAGGACATTTGAGGATTCCAGGATATTTAGCTCACACCGTAACTTGCAAAATCTCTTCTCATCCAAGGGCTTGGTGAAGATATCTGCCAATTGCTCTTCAGTGTTGACGTGTGTGATATCAATATCTTCCTTCACAACATGATCTCTGAGAAAGTGATGACGAATTTCTATGTGCTTTGTCTTCGAGTGCTGAACTGGGTTGTTGGCAATCTTGATGGCGCTCTCGTTGTCGCAGTAAAGTGGCACTTGCTTCAGATGAATTCCATGGTCCTTGAGAGTTTGCTTCATCCACAGAAGCTGAGCGCAGCACGATCCAGCAGCAATGTATTCAGATTCAGCAGTGGAGAGGGATACACAGTTCTGCTTCTTTGAAGACCAACATACAAGTGATCGTCCCAGAAAGTGACATGTGCCTGATGTAGACTTCCGATCAACCTTGTCACCAGCATAATCAGCATCCGAGAATCCAACCAGATCAAACTATGAGCCCTTTGGATACCATAATCCTAGAGTTGGGGTGTGAGCCAAATATCGAAGAATTTGCTTCACAGCTAAGTGATGCGACTCCTTTGGTGCCGCTTGAAATCGAGCACACATGCAAACACTAAGCATAATATCTGGCCTAGATGCACATAAATAAAGCAAAGAACCAATCATGGAGCGGTATACCTTTTGATCGGACTCTTTACCATTGTCGTCGGGACCCAGATGATGTTTGGCTGGCAATGGTGTTGTGAAGCCTTTGCAGTCTTGCATACCAAACTTCTTCGGGCACTCTTTGAGATACTTCTCTTGAGATATGAAGATGTCGTTGCGTTGTTGTCGTATTTGAAGACCGAGCAAGAACTTCAGCTCCCCCATCATGGACATCTGATATTGCTCTTGCATCGTGTATCCAAACTCTTCACTGTACTTTTGATTGGTGCAGCCGAAGATAATGTCATCCACATATATTTGGCACACAAACAGTTCACCATCATATGACTTCGTGAAGAGAGTGGGGTCTAGGGAACCAGGTATGAAGCCTTTGCTCTTTAGGAAATATTTGAGTGTGTCATACCAGGCCCGAGGGGCTTGTTTGAGGCCATACAGTGCCTTTTTGAGCTTGTATACCATGTCAGGATGTTTTGGATCTTCAAAGCCAGGCGGTTGTGCAACATACACTTCTTCTTCAATCTTGCCATTGAGGAAGGCACTCTTCACATCCATTTGATATAGAAGTATGTTATGATGATTTGCATAGGCCAGCAGTATACGTATGGCTTCAAGTCTAGCCACAGGAGCAAATGTTTCATCGAAGTCAATGCCTTCCACTTGAGTATATCCTTGAGCAATGAGACGAGCTTTGTTTCTGACAACTTGACCATGCTCATCTTGCTTATTGTGGTATATCCATTTGGTGCCTATTATATTGTGCTTCCGTGGATCAGGACGCTTAACCAGTTCCCATACATTATTCAGCTCAAACTGTTGAAGCTCTTCTTGCATAGCTTGAATCCATTCAGGTTCCATGAAGGCTTCTTCAACTTTCTTGGGTTCTGTTATTGAGACGAACGAGAAATGCCCACAAAAATTTGCCAGCTGAGTTTCCCTTGATCGAGTGAGCGGACCAGGTGCATTGATGCTGTCAATTATTCTCTCAATCTGCACTTCATTGGCAATACGAGGATGTACAGGGCGAAGACTTTGCTCTTGCTGATCATTGTCATTGTTGGAGGGATTGTCTTCAGGTTGAGCATTGTCTTCAGGTTGATCTAGTGCGGAGATGATGAGTTCCTCTTCAAGATGAGCTTCAGAAGGTATGATTTCTCCAGTTCCCATTAGCTTGATTGATTCACTGGATGGAACTTCATCTAGCACATTTGGCAGGTGCTATCTTTGTGAACCGTTAGTCTCATCAAACCGCACATCCACTGTTTCAACCACTTTATAATGAAAGAGGTTGAAGACTCTGTAGGAGTGCGAATCC
Organism: Triticum monococcum; assembly: GCA_034509565.1. Taxonomy (NCBI): domain Eukaryota; kingdom Viridiplantae; phylum Streptophyta; class Magnoliopsida; order Poales; family Poaceae; genus Triticum; species Triticum monococcum. Next base: position 176,329,675 of record CM067846.1, on the reverse strand, counting down.
TTTCCATATCCAAGCATAAAACCCTCATGTGCTTTTGGGGCAAACTTTGAAGTGTGATGTGGGTCCTTGATCCAGCACCTTGCACCAAATACTCTGAAGTAACTGACATTTGGCTTCTTGCCAGTGAGGAGCTCATACGATGTCTTGTTCAGAAGCTTGTGAAGATACACACGATTAATTGTGTGGCATGCAGTATCAATGGCTTCAGGCCAGAATTTTCTTGGAGTCTTGTATTCATCTAGCACTGTTCTGGCCATCTCAATGAGTGTTCTGTTCTTGCGTTCGACAATGCCATTCTGCTGTGGCGTGTACGGGGCTGAGAATTCATGTGTGATGCCCAAGGTATCAAGATATGTATCAAGGCTGGTGTTCTTGAATTTAGTGCCATTGTCACTTCTGATGTGCTTTATCTTGGCACCATAGTTGTTCATTGCTCGATTGGCAAAGCGTCTGAAGACATCCTGCACTTCAGTCTTGTAAAGGATTATATGCACCCAAGTGTATCTAGAATAATCATCAACAATGACAAAGCCATAGAGACAAGCAATAGTAGTAAGAGTTGAGTAATGAGTGGGACCAAAAAGATCCATGTGAAGCAGCTCGAAGGGTCGAGTGGTGGTCATGATTGTCTTCGAGGGATGTTTGGCCCTCATCATCTTTCCTGCTTCACAGGCACCGCATAAGTGATCTTTCTTGAACTTGACGCCCTCGATGCCTATGACATGCTTCTTCTTTGCAAGGGTGTGGAGGTTCCTCATGCTAGCATGCCCAAGCCTCTGATGCCAAAGCCAGCATTCTGAAGCTTTCGCCAGAAGACATACTGCAAGCTGTGGCCCTGCTGAGAAATCTACCACATACAAATCATCTTTCTGATACCCTTCAAACACTAGAGACTTGTCAGATTCCATTAGTACCAGGCAACGATATTTTCCAAATATTACGATCATGTTCAAATCGCAAAGCATTGAGACAAACATTAAGTTGAAGCCAAGGGATTCAACAAGCATGACTTTATCCATGTGTTGATCCCTTGAGATTGCAACTCTACCTAGACCCAATACCTTACTTTTACCAGTGTCAGCAAATGTGATGTGGCTCTTGTCGGATGGACGTAAGGTTGAGTCCATAAGAAGGCTTCTTTTGCCAGTCATGTGATTTGTACACCCACTGTCAATAATCCATTCTGAAGATGCTGGTGTCGTACCCTACAGTGCAGTTAGGGGGATAGGCTTCACGAAGAGAATTGTGAAGCAACAACATTTGACGAACCAGTGGGTTATGAAAACTTAGATCCAGATTAGGACTAATAGGGAGAGTAGCATGCGATTCAGGAACGAAGTATATAGTAATGCCATTCGGGAATTTGATCTTGCTCCCTACAAGATGTTTAAGGTCCCCAGCATGTTTTCTGCTGGAGACCTTTCCCTGCAAAAGAGAGTTAAGCTTTCTTAGCCACCCACATCTTCAAGGGTGGCTTGGAAGCAATAAGTCTAAGTGCAACATCTGAGAATTTTGGCTTTGGAGCCCTAGCAAACAGTCTAGCAGGCGGACAATAGTACTCATAAGAATAGGCAGAATAGTTCTTGGTCATATGAACATGGCGGTTTGATGAACCGCTCTCATATTCATATGTCTGAGTATGGTTTTCCTGCAAAACATTTGCGTTAGTACGACTCGGGTGAGTCCTCTGTCTGTATGAAGCCTTTGGTCTGAGGTTTGTCTTCTTCATGTGAGGTGTCATGAAGACATTCACAGGAAGATTTTCCAGACACCTTTTCGGAACCTAGATCTTCTTCATAGGCGGTCCATTCCTGCAGTTAGTACCAATGTACCTGGCAAACACTTTACCATTTTGATTTTTAAACAGTACATAGTTTGCATCAAAGGATTCATCAATGATAATGGGGTTAGCACAAGTGAAGCCAGATAGATTGGATGGATCTGCTGAAGGTTCCTTTGCAGCAACCCACATGGTTTTGGGGTACTGCTCAGGTTTCCAGTAAGAGCCATCTGCATTAATTTTCCTTACAAACCCAACAACCTCTTTCCTAGGGTTTCGGTTCAGAATCTGCTTCTTGAGGACATCACATAATGTCTGATGCCCTTTAAGACTTTTGTACATCCCTGTTTCAAGCAATGTCTTCAACCTAGCATTCTCATTAGCAATAGCGGTGGTATCCTCAGCAGAGGGGTTAGTTACCACATCAACAGTTGAAGATATTGCAACAACAGTAGCAGTGGAACATTCAGCAACAGAAGTAGCATTATCACGCTCAATGCATTTAAGACATGGTGGTTCAAATCCTTCCTGAGCGGAACTGATCTGTTTGGCGTGAAGTGACTCATTTTCCTTTTGAAGATCTTCATGAGCCGCTCTCAATTTCTCAAGATCTTGCTTCCTTTGAAGATAATCATAGGAAAGCTTTTCATGAGTTGTTGAGAGAGTATCATGACGACTTTCAAGTTCCTGATACTCAACGTGAAGATTTTTTATGTCTTCAATTAAGGATTCAGATCGAGTCATTTCAGCACCCAACAGATCATCGCTTCTGTCTAACAGTTTTTGAATATGTTCCATAGCTTTTTGTTGTTCAGTTGCAATTTTAGCAAGTGTTTTGTAGCTGGGTTTTGAACCACAATCAGAGTCATCGTCACTGGATGTTTGATAGTGAGTAGTGCGTGTGTTTACCTTGGCACCGCGTGCCATGAAGCAGTAGGAAGGAGTGGAGTAGTCCTTGTCATTTGCATCGGTGTCGGTGGTGAAGTCATTGTCTTTAGTGTTGAAGATGGACTTGGCAACGTATGTTGTAGCCAGACTTGCAATGCCAGAATCAGACTCCTCCTCGGACTCCACCTCCGCCTCCTCAGAAGCGGACTCCTCCTCTGAGTCCATTTCCTTGCCAACAAATGCACGTGCCTTGCCAGATGAGCTCTTCTTGTGTGATGAAGACTTTGAGGAAGACTTGGAAGAAGACTTTGAGTATTTCTTCTTCTTCTTGTCGTCAGAGTCATATTCCTTGCTCTTCTTCTTCTTTCTGTTCTCATTGTCCCACTGTGGACACTCAGAGATGAAGTGTCTAGTTTTCTTGCACTTGTGGCATGTTTTGTTCTTATAGTCATGAGCAGAAGCTTCATCATTCCTTGAGCTTGATCGTGAAGACTTTCTGAAGCCTTTCTTCTTGGTGAATTTTTGGAAATTTTTCACAAGCATTGCAAGTTCCCTTCCAATGTCTTCAGGATCATCAGAACTGCTGTCAGATTCTTCTTCAGATGAGGAAACAGCTTTTGCCTTCAAGGCACGAGTTCGCAAATAGTTTGGACCGTAGATATCTCTTTTCTCAGAAAGCTGAAACTCATGTGTGTTGAGCCTCTCAAGTATGTCTGACGGATCGAGTGTCTTGAAATCAGGACGTTCTTGAATCATCAGGGCTAGGATGTCAAACGAACTATCAAGTGATCTCAGCAGCGTCTTGACGACTTCATGTTTGGTGATCTCAGTGGCGCCGAGGGCTTGAAGCTCATTTGTGATGTCTGTGAGTCGGTCAAATGTGTGCTGGACATTCTCATTGTCATTTCTCTTGAAGCGGTTGAAGAGGTTACGAAGGACACTGATTCTCTGATCTCTCTGGGTTGAGATGCCTTCATTGACCTTGGAGAGCTAGTCCCAGACCAGCTTGGATGTCTTCAAAGCACTCACACGGCCATACTATCCTTTGGTCAGATGACCACAGATGATATTCTTGGCAGTAGAGTCTAGTTGAATGAATTTCTTGACATCAGCAGCAGTGAGACCTTCTCCAGCCTTGGGAACGCCGTTCTCGACGACATACCATAGGTCGACGTCAATGGCTTCAAGATGCATGTGCATCTTATTCTTCCAGTAGGGATATTCAGTTCCATCGAAGACGGGGCACACAGCGGAGACTTTAATTATCCCTACAGTCGACATAGCTAAAACTCCAGGTGGTTAAACCGAATCACACAGAACAAGGGAGCACCTTGCTCTGATACCAATTGAAAGTGCGTTATATCGACTAGAGGGGGGTGAATAGGCGATTTTTATGAAAGTCTTCAAAACGTGGAAGTTATGAAGACAAACAATAGAGATATGCCTATTACTATGCAGCGGAAGGTAGACTACACTAGGCAAGCCATGGTCAAGTATTCAATAGAGTGAAAGCACAATGACAAATAGCTGCAGTGTAATAAGGATCAGGTAGGAAGATATTATGAAGCCAAACAGAACATACATTCACATTGTGAAGACAAAAGATAGAGCAAACATGCAATGACTTCAGAACGAGTAACAGTAAGTAAAGGGAAGTGAAGATGAAACCAGTGACTCGTTGAAGACAATGATTTGTTGGACCAGTTGTAGTTGCTGTGACAACTGTACGTCTGGTTGGAGCGGCTAGGTATTTAAACCTTAGGACACATAGTCCCGGACACCCAGTCCTGAACACGCAGCTCAGGACACCCAGTCCTCACCGTATTCTCCTTGAGCTAAGGTCACACAGACCTCGCCCAATCACTCTGGTAAGTCTTCAAGGTAGACTCCCAAACCTTCACAGACTTCGTTCACCGACAATCCACAATGTCTCTTGGATGCTCAGAACGCGACGCCTAACCGGCTGGAGGATGCACAGTCCTCAAGTGTAATAAGTCTTTAGATCACTCAGACAAGAAGACTTAAGTGATGCCCAATTCTCTCTGGCTCTGGGTGGTTAGGGCTTTATCCTCGCTAGGTATTCTTTCTCTCAAAGGCTTCGAGGTGGGTTGCTCTCAAACGACAAAAGTCGTGCGCTGAATCTGAGCAGCCAACCGTTTATGGTTGTAGGGGGTGGGCTATTTATAGCCACTTGGCAACCCGACCTAATTTGTCCGAAATGACCCTGGGTCACTAAGGAACTGACACGTGTTCCAACGGTCAGATTTCAAACTCACACCGCAACTTTACTTGGGCTACAAGCAAAGCTGACTTGTCCGACTCTGGACAAGATTAGCTCTCATAGTCTTCACTCAAAGACATAGGTTTTTAATTAGGCATCACTTCAGTCATTCTGACTGGTTCTCTTAGACCCCACTTAACAGTACGGTGGTTCCTATGACTCAACACAAATGAAAAAGAACTACGAAGGATCTAAGTCTTCGAGCTCCATAGGCTTCATGTGGTGTCTTCTCTTGTCATAGTCTTCAATGTGAATATCTTCATATACCACCTTTGTCTTCAATGTCTTCAAACATTTTTAGGGGTCATCTCTAGTAGGAAAACCGAATCAATGAGGGACTTCTACCTGTGTTATCCTGCAATTCTCACAAACACATTAGTCCCTCAACTAGGTTTGTCGTCAATACTCCAAAACCAACAAGGGGTGGCACTAGATGCACTTACACTCATCTCATCATTCAGCCCTTCCATAAACTTCTCTTGTTTCGCGGCATCTGTGGCCATGTCATCTGGGGCATAACGAGCTAACTTGCTAAACTCATCCATATACTGTCCCACAGTATGGTTTCCCTGGCGTAATTTGTGAAACTCACGCTTCTTCATGCTCATAGCTCCAGTTGAGACATGAGTAGTGCGGAGCGCTTGCTGAAACTACTCCCAGGTAACATTGGCTATGGGGAAAGTGGCTGTGTAATTCTCCCAACATGAGGTTGCGGGTCCATCTAATTGATGTGCGGCAAAATGCACCTTCTCAGCATCTGTGCAACCTGCGGTGGTCAACTCCCTTCCAATCCTACGTAGCCAGTCATCAGCAACTATGGGCTCGGTGCTACTGGAAAACACCGGTGGTTGTAACCTCAGAAAATGGGCTAAGTTGTCAACTGGAGGGGGTGGCGGTTGGTTGTTGTTGTTATTATTATTATTGTTGTTGCCTTGATTCTGAACTAGCAACTGCATCAGTGTATTCTGCTGTTGGATCAACTGAGTGAGCTCCGGTGGGAAGACAAATCCGGGGTCACATCTCGGAGGCATATGATGGGTTTAGAGGGGAGAGATTAGAATAGAATGAGGTCTAGTGAGAAAGCACTATCCATATGCACATGAGACAAGCATAAACATATCACACGAAAACAATCTCAAGCAAGGGCATACAATCGATCTAACTATTGTTATAGTGCTCAGACTACTACTATATACAAGGGGGGAATACTACTAATAATATGGTGGTCTACTAAAAAATTTAATCGGTAGAAGACTCCATGATATCTGCTCCAGGTTCGTCTTCATAATCATCATCACTACTGTTGGGGTCGGAGTCGGTGTCATCGGTGATGATGTAGTCCTTGGGATGGTCGTCGTCTCCTCCTAGCGCAGGGTCTCCCATGAATACTCCTAGCTTCCTTGTTAGGTCGTCATTCATCTCCACTAGTACGGTGATTTCTTCCTTGTATCCGTCGTGTGTAGACTTGAGTTCCTCTTCCAGATCCATGTTCCTAGTCATCAACTTCTTAAGATCTATCATGCTTGTGGACATTTGGTTCTCCTGGCGACGAATGTGCTGGTTTAACTCCTGGATGTAGGCTGCAATGGACCTGTCCTTCCTGGTGCTGATCATCTCCCATTGCTCATCTCTGCACCCACATATCTGGTATATAGTGTCCTTAAGATCCTTGTGATAAACTTTGCCGATGAGTCCTATGGCGATGTGGGCTGCCATGCTCTTTCCTAGACTCCAGGTTGGCGCATCAAAGGAAAACTCCATGGGCTCAGTTACTGGCATGAATGTCCTTCCTGGAACTTGAACTCGAATCATCCAACGCTCCTCTTTGGGTAAAGTGGCGGTGTAGGTCCCGGTGAAGCTTGGTATTCCAATGTTCAGGTACCTGGTGACTTCCTTCAAGTGTCGTCCAAAAGGTGTATCTTCATCCGGTAGTGCAAACTTGTTCCTTGTGTCCACCATCCTATAGAGTAGAAGACGGAGAGAAGTCAGAAATGAGTAGAGAAGAGTGACCTATGGCTCATCTTAGTGGTCGTGTCCTACATTCAGCGTGTTCTCTGATACCATCTTGTAGCAATCCAACCTCAAACGGTCGAATCTCTGTGGATAAGTGTCATCCTTGGATCAGTAATGCTGACACACACAGTACTTCGAAGGATTTATAACAGAATAGAAATCACACACTTATTACATTGATAGTCTCAAGAGAGAACTTATTACAATAAATATGGCTTAAGGACATCTAAACAAGATAACAGTGGAAGACTTGGAAGATAAAGTCAGTCTAGCAACTCCAACGGCATAGCTGAGTGCACGAGAACGACCTAGCGCACATTACTCTTCGTCTGAAAAGTCTGCAACATGATATGTTGCAGCCCGAAATGGGTCAGCACATGGAATATGCTGGCAACATAACACAGTAGAGAAATGCACAAGTAAAGACTATCACTACATGCATATGATGCTGGTGGGGGCTCTACGGTTTTAATGTTTTTGCGAAAAGCAATTTTTCCCTACAACAAAGAAATATATTTTATTTAACTATCATGATAGTTGTTAAACATTGAGAAGGTTCCTCCAACTCAAGCCCAATTAAACAGTATTAATAACCCAACAAATTGATTAATAGAGTGATGAGATCAACATGATAATCCAAGATCCAGATACTCAAGATGTCCATAACCAGGGACACAGCTAACCATGATTAGTTTGTACACTCTACAGAGGTTTGCACACTTTTCCCCACAAGACTCGATCTCCTCCATTGGATTTCCTGCACTACATGGTGTTTGAGAAACGGATGACCGAGACACAGTCTTTCAGAAGCATTAACTCTAACCCCGGGTAGACCGTACCAACCTACATCCCCTACATCTGCTAGCCTACCACTGGAAGAGGTCATGCAACTTACTCCACTATGCTAGAGCCCATAATAGCTTGTGGCTGCACACGGAAGTTTCTAGCATGAATAAATCTTATGATCCCTTTGAGCCTGGGTGGCGAACCATAGGATGATCACACGGGTACTCCGGGATATCCTAGGACAACACTGGATTCTCCAGGTGCCCACAACCAATCCACCCAGATGTGTATTTAAGTAGCCACCTTAAGTTAACCATTAATTAACAATCTCACATCTGTCATGGATACACTCAAACCCAATCCACGTCTACGAGCATAGCATGGTGGTATAAGCATAACGTAGAAGTAACTCCCAAGGTTTGATAATAAAAGGGAAATAGGTTCTACCTCATCATCTACTTCCCAACACCCACATGTTAAGAAATCCTACTTATGCAATGTTTGAGGGATGTAACTAATGCATAAAAACTGGGTAAGAAAAGACTATGATCAAAGTGTTACTTGCCTTGCTGATGATCCGCAAAACCAAGTGACTCGTAGTAGCACGTTGCGCACTCCGGGAATTCGATCGCAAACAAACAATAGCGTACATAAGCACTCAAGCAAAGATGCAAGGGTAAAACTTTAAATAAGAAGATCCAAACTGAAAGTTCAACTGAATAGCTTCAATTTGCAAAAAGAATCAATCGAATCGGAGCTACAGAACTAAAACTACGGTCAAAAGAACTTCGAATTCAAATCTGCTTGAAACCAAATTTTAAATTGTCAAAACCATGTTCAAGTTGATTAACTGGAAAGAGGGCTTCGAGACGAAGATTTTGGCGTTGGTTTCACTGGATTTGGACAAACGGTTTAGAAACAGCAAGGGTTTTAAGTTCAGGGGCTACTCTGCGATAAAAATAATTGCGGATAGGTCCCTGGCTGAAAATAAAATAAAAATAAAAGACTAACGAACGAATGTTCGCTGTCTGAACCTAACCGGCTAACAACGTTCGTTAAAACGAACGAATGGATGAACGTCCACTAAATAAAATACACCGACGAAAACCGATCTAAGAAATTAAACCGGAAAACTAAAAAACCGGGGTTAACCAAAGAAAAACCGACCGATCAAACGGGTGGGGTCAACGGTGGTGGCTCCGGTGAGATCCGGCGCGGCGGCGACTCGGCAGCGGCGGCAACGTCGTTGTTGGCGCGGGGCTGCGGGGTGGGGTGGGGTGGCATCGTTGGCGTCTGCGACGCGGCGGCGGCGGCTCGGCTTGGGGTCCCAGGGGGGCCGAGCTCGGCTTTTAAGGGGAAGGGGAGGGGACACGCCCTCGAGAGGCGTATCTGAGGCGGACACGGCCGGCAGTGGCTGCGGGGCAGACTCTCGCTGTGGGGGACGGCGGCGGCGCGCGCGGTTGGGCCGGCTCGGCTGGGCCTTCGGCCCAGTCGGGCGAAGTTTTTTTTTAAAGATTCCACCAAGAAAAAAATCCTAAATAAGTAAAAATAAAAATTTAAAAATACCAAAAAATAATTTCACCGTGTAAATAAAATATTTAGAACTTAGTGATCATTTTCTTGGCCTAAAATGCAATTTTTCTAATTCAACTAAAATAGCAATAAAATCCAAATAAAATAATTGATTTTATTTAATAATTTTCCTCCAATGTTTCTTTTGTTTTGGAGAAGTCATATTATCCCCTCTCATATATTTTGATATTGAAATATTTTCGGAGAGAAAAATAATTAAAACCAAAGTGATCCACTTTTCAATATTTGAGAAAATTCAAATATGTAAGCAATAAAATCCCCAACTCTCTTCGTGGGTCCTTGAGTTGCTTAGGATTTTAGGATCACAAAGCCAAAATGCAAATAAAATATGTTATGCATATGATGACCTATGTATAACATTCCAAATTGGAAATTTGGGATGTTACATGTTCAATTCTTCAGGGTGCAATTTTGTATTGTCTTCCATGTGAGAAATAAATTGAATTTTTCTTTACAAAATACATGAGAAACAAATACAATTGCTATATTTCCAAGTGGTCAAACATGCTTGGTTCGGTTAACTGTCTGATCTTCTATTAGGAGTATGTGGTGTTTAGTTAACTACTTGGTTCAGTTCTGTAATGCGATGTCCAATTTTCGTGGGTAGAATTTTGTATTGTTGTGCATGTGAGGAATAAATCAAATTTGGCTGCACTTAACACATGAGAAACATATACAAGTGCTATATTTCCTAGTTCTTAATCATGATTCGTTTGGATAAATGGGTTTTCCATGTGGCTTGAATTAATCTGATGAATCTACAATGTGCTTATTTTTCATCAACATATTTTAATGATAGCATGTGAACCCTTAATTAACCTGATGACTAACTACCTTATATGTGTTGCAGGGAAACAATGAGAAGCACTGAGGTTTACAATCGAGGTTTGCACATGCATGGTCCTTTGTCTAATAGCACATTATTGTGCAATTGCAGGAACCATTCTATTATTTAGGTTTTTAACAATTTTGTAACGCCCCGGATGTAACTTTCCCAATATGTATTCCAACTCTTGCCGTTTCCGGCGTTAAGTTATTTTTATTTTCTCGGGTTCGGGTCTTTGTCTCCGTGCGTTTTTATCATTGTCATTCATCTCATATCATGTCATCATGTGCATTGCATTTGCATACGTGTTCGTCTCATGCATTCGAGCATTTTCCCCGTTGTCCGTTTTGCATTCCGGCGCTTCGTTCTCCTCCGGTGGTCATTTCTACCTTTCTTTCGTGTGTGGGGATTAAACATTTCTGGATTGGACCGAGACTTGCCAAGCGGCCTTGGTTTACTACCGGTAGACCGTCTGTCAACTTTCGTACCATTCGGACTTCGTTTGATGCTCCAACGGTTAACCGAGGGACCGAAAAGGCCTCGTGTGTGTTGCAGCCCAACACCCCTCCAATTTGGCCCAAAACCCACCTAAACCTGCTCCATCATCTAGAGCGTTCGATCACGATCGCGTGGCCGAAAACCGCACCTCATTTGGACTCTCCTAGCTCCCTCTATGCCTATAAATAGGTCCTCCCCCGAAATCCTCGCGCAAACGCTAGCACCCTCTCTCCCCTCACCCGCCGGACATCATCCCGCCGCCGGACATTGTCCGCCTCGCCGTCCGCCGCCACATGGCACCCTCTCATTGGCCCCACGCCTCAGCCCCACTTCGTCGCCGCCGCCAGCCCGTGAGGCCCGGGACGGGCCCTCCTGGCCCACGCGTGCCCCGCACCTCCCCCGAGCCGCAGCGCCCCGCCCGCCGCCTCCTTCTCCAACTCCGGCGGCGCGAGCCGCGCCGCACTGCGCACCATCGCCGGCGCCGCCGCGTCCGGCCGCCGCGCCCCTCGAGTCCGGCCCTGCGCCGCCCGGCGCCGCGCCACCCGCCACCGTCCGCCGCCCCTCGGCGTCCGCGCCGCCTCCCAAGACCGGCAAGGCCGGCCCCCGCTTCTCCTCCGTGCTCCGGCGAGCCCCAAGTCCGACTCTGGTGAACCTCGGATTGCGTGCCCGATCTAGATCCGGATCTGAGATGGTGGACTTTTTGCCCGAAACCCTAGCTCATGTGCTCCTGTTCATCGTGCCGTAACTTTGCATCCGTAGCTCCGTTTTTGGCACATAGCATATCAAAATGTTCGTCTCAGAGAGTACATCATTTCATTCCATTGCATCATTTTCATTTGAGTTCATCTTGATGCCCGAAATGCTGTTAGAAGAGGGCTACTTGAGATAATTATCAGATCTGCTACTCCATTTAGACATTTGTCATTTTTGCCATGATTATTGTGTGCATGATATGCCCTGATGCTCTACATATGTTTTGTTAAGGGTTTTGCCATCTCTCCAGAGGTGCAACCCATGTATTTTTGTGATGTGTGTGGTGACTAGTGCAAGATTGCAAAGTGGTGCACTTGGTAATTCTGTTTTCAGGGACTTAGCAATTCCACTAATTCCTTTAGTTGTTTATCTCATGTTGCCATATGTTCATGTTGTTTCCTAGTGATCCGTGCCTCTTTTGAGGAGGATCAGTAAGGATGTTTTATTAACCTTGTAGTGCTCTATCCACCCATGTCTTTGTTTGCAATTATGGAGCACCCTAGCTTGAGTCAATCGAGCTCTACTTTTGCTACTTTGTGAATCTGGGCAGATTGCCAACTTGTTTGCAATTTTGCCGGTGTTGTTGTAGTTGATCCGTGCATGCTATGCGATTGTTCTTGCCATGTCTAGCTTGCATTTTGTGTGTTCTTGATGGATGTATGCTCAGCTTATCATGACTTGCACCGTAGTGAGTGCATCAAGCTCGTTAACATGCATCCTTGAGTTATGTTTCAGCATGTGCCAGTTTTCACTAAGTCTGAAAACTGATTATGTTTTTGCTATGTTCCCATGCTTGTTAGTATATTTTCTGATCCCTTTTGGCTCAAGGTCACTAAGGGACTTTTGTTAAGCTATTTGAGTATCTCCATGCCATGTCTTACTTTGCCATGTTCAGGTCCTGTAGCATGTAGTTTTGTTGCTCCGAAGAGTGCTACTTGGTCTGAAATTCCAGACAAGTGTTAATTTCACTAAGTCTGAGATCTGTTTACCATATGCATTTTTGCCATGCTTGTTTGAACCTGTTAATTGATGAATTGGCCGTAGCTCAGTGCTAGACTTTTGTTAAGCATCTTGAATGCTTCCCTGCCATGTATTTTGTTGCCATGTTTGAGTGCTGTAGCATGTTCATCTCATTGCATTTAGATGACTACTTGCTGTAAATCACAGAACGTGGTCATATTTGAATCGCTTGCCATTTCCAAACCGTAACTCCGATTCCGGCGTTCTTTATATCATTTTCAAGCGATTTCGTCTCATCTTTCTAGTGGCACACTTGGATTTCCAAGTTGAGGCCAGGTTCATGCATTACCTGTCACATCTTGCATATGCATCCCGCATCGCATCCCGCATAGCATATCATCCTTGCATCTTATTGTTTGAGCTTGCACGTGGTTGATTGTGTTCCATTTGCTTGTTTGTCTTGTTTGGGTAGAGCCGGGAGACGAGTTCGCTAACGAGGAGCCCGTTGAGTTTGCTTTCGAGGATCCAGTCAACTCTGACAGCTTTGCAGGCAAGATGATCATACCCTCGAAATCACTACTATCTTTGCTATGCTAGTTTGCTCACTCTTTTGCCATGCCAATGCTACGATGCCTACCATTTGCTTTCAAGCCTCCCAATTGCCATGTCAAACCTCTAACCCACCATGTCCTAGCAAACCGTTGATTCGCTATGTTACCGCTTTGCTCAGCCCCTCTTATAGCGTTGCTAGTTGCAGGTGAAGATTGGAGGCCGTTCCTTGTTGGAACATTTATTTACTTGTTGGGATATCATTATATTTCCATGTTATCTTAATGCATCTATATACTTGGTAAAGGGCGGAAGGCTCGGCCTCTCGCCTAGTGTTTTGTTCCACTCTTGCCGCCCTAGTTTCCGTCATATCGGTGTTATGTTCCCGGATTTTGCGTTCCTCACGCGGTTGGGTTATAATGGGAACCCCTTGATAGTTCGCCTTGATTAAAGCTTTTCCAGCAATGCCCAACCTTGGTTTTACCATTTGCCACCTAGCCTTTTCCCTTGGGTTTCGCGGACTCAAGGGTCATCTTATTTTAACCCCCCCCCCCCCGGCCAGTGCTCCTCTGAGTGTTGGTCCGAACTGAGCTGCCTGCGGGGCCACCTCGGGGCAACTTGAGGGTTGGTTTTACTCATAGCTAGTCTCATCTGAGTGTGCCCTAAGAACGAGATATGTGCAGCTCCTATCGGGATTTGTCGGCACATTCGGGCGGTGTTGCTGGTCTTGTTTTAACCTGTCGAAGTGTCTTGAAGAACCGAGGTACCGAGTTTGATCGGAACGTCCTGGGAGGAGGTCTATTCCTTCGTTGACCGTGAGAGCTTGTCATGGGCTAAGTTGGGACTCCCCTGCAGGGATTTGAACTTTCGAAAGCCGTGCCTGCGGTTATGGGCAGATGGGAATTTGTTAATGTCCGGTTGTAGATAACTTGAACCTTAACTTTATTAAAATGAATCAACCATGGGTGTTACCGTGATGGCCTCTTCTCGGCGGAGTCCGGGAAGTGGACACGGTGTTGGAGTAATGTTTGCGTATGTTATTCACTAGTTTTTCGCTCGCGCTTTGCCTCCTCTTCTCGCTCTCTTTTGCGAATAAGTTAGCCACCATATATGCTAGTCGCTTGCTGCAGCTCCACATATATTTTTACCTTACCCTACCTATTAAGCTTAAATAGTCTTGATCGCGAGGGTGCGAGATTGCTGAGTCCAGGTGGCTCACAGATTAGTATTACACCAGATGTGGGTCTAGATGATTCCGCTCCAGGTGACGCACTCGAGCTCAAGTGGGAGTTCGACGAGGACTCTCAGCGTTACTATGTTTCTTTTCCTGATGATCAGTAGTGGTGCCCAGTTGGGGGTGATCGGGACCATGTCGCTTGTTGGGCTGTCTTTCATTTTGGCGCCGTAGTCGGGCCATGACTGTTTGGATGATGTATGTTATTTATGTACTTGATTGACGTGGCGAGTGTAAGCCAACTATGTTATCCCTTTTCATTATCTATATTACATGGGATGTTTGTGATGATTGCTTGACTTGCGACATATGCCTTCAATGCGATTATGCCTCTAAGTCGTGCCTTGACACGTGGGAGATATAGTCGCATCGAGGGTGTTACAAATTTGGTCTTGCACATGTAGGTCCTACTGTCACAAGTTTTGACCCACTGTTCGACCCTTTTTGCATATGGGAAAATGAGTTGTCCATGAATATCAGTCAAGTCAAGAAACTTAGAAAGATTGTTAAGATAAAGAAATTAGCGACAAAAAACAACAAGATCTTTTTCTGCACAATGAAGAAGATAGCAGTTCACTACATGATGGTACTAACTATTATACCTTGCCTTTTTTATTCCTTTGCCCCATTTCCAATATAGAGAAGATATTTATGCACATCCTTGTTTTCAGGCCTTTTGAAAGCACAAGTGCTCCCTGGGTGGTTTTGGTAATTAATGTCAACATATTTCTTGTTGGACTAATGTTTTTATCTAGTATATTTCTGATAAGTTCAACATATGGAGTGGCATGGACAAGAGGATGTGGAATCCCTTCAAGATGCTAAGGACAAAGGATTGGCACAAGCTCAAAAGCTCAAGGCTCTACATTTTCAGTTTAGTGATCCAAGGTCACATTGAGTCCTTACGAAAACCAATACTATTAAAAGGGGGTGAGGTGTTGCTTAATGGCTTGCTTGCTCAAAGTGCTTAGTGATATGCTCCAAAGCCCTCAACCACTTCCTCATATCCACATATGTCCCAAACCGAAAGTCAAACTCGGCCCCACCGATTTGATCCATCAAGCGCCACCGAGTTCACTTGACATGGCCACTTGAAAGCACAAGTGCTCCCTAGGTGGTTTTTATAATTGATGACAACATATCTCTTGTTGGACTAACGTTTTCATCTAGTATGTTTCAGATAAGTTCAACAATGGAGTGGCATGGACTAAAGGGTGTGGGAAGGTCTCCAAGATACTAAGGACAAAGGATTGGCTAAAGCTTGAAGTTCAAGACTCTTCATTTTACATTTTAATGATCCAAGATCACATTGAGTCCATAGGAAAAGCCAATACTATCAAGGAGGGATGAGGTGTTGCTTAATGAGCCTCTTGCTCAAGTGCTTAATGATATGCTCCAAAATCCTCAGCTACTTTCCCATATCCACAAATGACCTAAACCCTAAGCCAAACTCGGTCATACCGATTCTATCTATCCGGCGCCACCGAGTTTCACTTGTCATTTGCCACTGCCAAACCCTAGCAATTCGGTCTCACCGATGGGATCTCGGTCTCACCGAGATGGGCTTGCAAACTCTCTGTTACCTGTTGCAATATCTTTGGTCCAACCGAGATATGTAATCGGTCCCACCGAGTTTGCTTGGCCAACTCTCTGTTTCGCCTATTACCCAAATCGGTCCCACCGAGTTTGAGTAATTAGTCAAACCGAGTTTTGGATTTTCCCTAACCCTAGCACATCGGTCCCACCGAGTTATTCCAATCGGTCCCACCGAAAATCTCTAACAGTCACTAGGTTTACCGTTTCGGTCCGACCAAGTTTGTTGATTCGGTCCCACCGAGATTGGAAAACTGTGTGTAACGGTTGGATTTTGTGTGGAGGCTATATATACCCCTCCACCTCCTCCTCATTCGAGAGAGAGCCATCAGACTAAGCCTACACTTCCAGCATCCTATTTCTGAGAGAGAACTACCTACTCATGTGTTGAGGCCAAGATATTCCATTCCTATCACATGAATCTTGATCTCTAGCCTTCCCCAAGTTGCTTTCCACTCAAATCTTCTTTCCACCAGATCCAAATCCTATGAGAGAGAGTTGAGTGTTGGGGAGACTATCATTTGAAGCACAAGAGCAAGGAGTTCATCATCAACACACCATTTGTTACTTCTTGGAGAGTGGTGTCTCCTAGATTGGCTAGGTGTCACTTGGGAGTCTCCAACAAGATTGTGGAGTTGAACCAAGGAGTTTGTAAGGGCAAGGAGATCGCCTACTTCGTGAAGATCTACCGCTAGTGAGGCAAGTCCTTCGTGGGCGATGGCCATGGTGGGATAGACAAGGTTGCTTCTTCGTGGACCCTTCGTGGGTGGAGCCCTCCGTGGACTCACGCAACCGTTACCCTTCGTGGGTTGAAGTCTCCATCAACGTGGATGTAGGATAGCACCACCTATCCGAACCACGGGAAAAACATCCGTGTCTCCGATTGCGTTTGAATTCTCCAAACCCTTCCCTTTACATTCTTGCAAGTTGCATGCTTTACTTTCCGCTGCCTATATACACTTTGCATACTTGCTTGATATGTATTGTGAGTGGTGAAATTATGCTTAAACTCCACTCAAACCGAAAAAGCTTAAAAATTGCAACTTTGGCATGAAGTGTCTAATCACCCCCCTCTAGACACATCTACTTCAAGGTCCTACAAGTGGTATCAGAGCTTTGGTCTCCATTGCCTTGGTTTAATCACCATTGGAGGAAGATGGATGTGTCTACTTTAGGGAGTCTTAGACATAGAGTGCCTATTCTTGATGGAGAATATTTTCATGAGTGGAAAAATGAGATGCTTGCAATTTTCAATCAATATCACTTAAACAAGTATATTGCTAGCCCTTGTGCACCTCACATTGATCCCTTGCATCCTACCCTAGATGAAGATATTGACATGATTCGCAATCTTAGAACTATTGAGCTCATCATTAGAGGATTGCCCAAAAACTTGATTGCTAGTTTGCCTACTCTTAATTGTGCTTATACTATATGGAAATTTCTTGAGGAACGATTTCCCGACCATTCCTTAAAAAAATTGGACAAAATTCTCCATAAATCTATTGCCTTGAGTAAGATGAACTCTAGTGATCCTAACTTTGGTGATTGTCTACTTGAGCTTGCCAATCTCAAGCGAGCTAAGGGAGATGTTGGAATCATTAGTGATATTATATTCGAAGCTATAAGAATTCATAAAAGTGACCATTTTGATGATCATTTATCTAATGAATTACCCTCTCTAGGAAATGATGAGTCACGAGATCATGGTGAACATGGATACTATGATGATGATGATGATAGTGACTTCAATCTTGATGGTGCAATGAGACACTTTGGTCTTACGGCAAATCTTCGGGGATATGAATTAGGAGGAAAGGAATGGGTTCTTGATAGTGGATGTACTGATCATATGACCGAAGATGAAGAGATGTTCCATGAGCTTGCTGAAAATGATGGCCCTCGAAAATATGTCACCTTTGGTGATAATTCAAAGGGTAAAGTAGTTGGCCTTGGTAAGGTGGCCATCTCACATGATAGTTCCATTCAAAATTTCATGCTCGTTGAATCTCTCGGCTACAACTTACTTTCAGTATCTAGACTTGCTGATTTCGGTTTAAATGTCCTATTTACTGAGGTAGATTGCCAAGTGTTTCATCGAGACAATCATAAAATGGTCTTTACTGGTATGCGTAGAGGTGACCTTTACATTGTCGACTTCTCTAAAAAGGCACAACCTAAAACTTGCTTTATTGCTAAATCCTCAAAAGGTTGGTTGTGGCATAGACGACTAGGTCACGTTGGCATGAGAAATCTTGACAAGCTTATTAAAGGAAATCATATCCTTGGAGTTAACGATGTCATATTTGATAAGGATAGACTTTGCAGTGCTTGTCAAGCAGGTAAACAGGTTGGAGGAAGACATCCCGTGAAGAACATCATGACCACAAGGAGGCCACTCGAGCTACTTCATATGAATCTTTTTGGTCCCAACGCCTACAAGAGTCTCGGTGGAAATTCTTTTGGTCTAGTTATAGTTGATGATTTTTCAAGATTTACGTGGGTGTTCTTTCTTAATGAAAAGTCGCAGGTTTAGAAGATCTTCAAAAATTTCGCTAGGAAGGCCCAAAATCAGTTTGACGTGAAGATCAAGAAGGTTCGGAGTGACAATGGAACGGAGTTCAAGAATGCAAATGTGGACACCTTTCTTGACGAAGAAGGGATTTCACACGAGTTCTCGGCTACGTACACACCTCAACAAAATGGAGTTGTTGAGAGGAAGAAACAGACGCTCATCGAAATGGCAAGAACGATGCTTGGTGAATACAAGACGCCGAAGCACTTTTGGGCAGAAGCGGTTGAGACAGCTTGTCACGCAACAAATTGCTTGTATCTTCACAAGCTACTCGGCAAGACAGCATACGAGCTCCACACCGGTAACAAACCCCAAGTCGGATACTTTCGAGTATTCGGCTCAAAGTGCTACATTCTTGATAAGCATCGTCGTTCAAAGTTTGCTCCTAAATCTCATGAAGGTTTTCTACTTGGTTATGGCTCAAACTCTCACACTTACCGTGTCTACAACAATTTCACCCGAAAGGTTGAAGAGACGGTAGATGTGAAGTTTGATGAATCTAATGGCTCGCAAGTAGAGCAATTGCCAATTGATGTAGGAGACAAAGACCCTTCAGAAGCAATCCAAGACTTGTCCATAGGCAAAGTTCGTCCAACGGAGGTGAAGGAGAGTACTTCATCCGTCCAAGTGGAGGCTTCTACTTCACAACAAGGTGAACCAAGAATTGATACGGAAGCATCCACAAGTGGGACACACCAAGATGAAGAAGACAAGGAAATGCATCAAGACGAACATCAACAACCTCCTTCTCCACCACGACAAGAGAATGACAACGTCAACAATGAAGAAGGCCAAGAAGAAGAACAAGATGAAGAAAATGTTCAACGAAGACCCAAGCAAAAGTTCTCACGAGTTCGAGCAAGAATCGCCAAAGATCATCCCGTCGAGCAAATCTTCAATGATATACAAACCGGGAGAATCACTTGCTCAAAAACTCGTTTAGCTAACTTTTGTGAAAACTATTCATTCATCTCTAGCATTGAACCTATGAAGGTTGAAGAAGCATTGGACGATCCGGATTGGATAAACGCTATGCATGAAGAGCTACACAATTTTGAGAGAAACCAAGTTTGGACATTGGTTGAGAAGCCTGAAAACAACCACAACATCATTGGTACCAAATGGGTGTTTCACAACAAGCAGGATGAAGATGGACAAGTGGTTCACAACAAAGCACGTCTCGTCGCCCAAGGATACACACAAGTCGAAGGTATGGACTATGGTGAGACATGTGCTCCCATTGCTAGACTTGAGTCCATTCGCATCTTACTTGCCTATGCCAATCACCATAACATCACCTTGTACCAAATGGACATTAAAAGTGATTTTCTAAATGGTGAAATAGAGGAGGAAGTTTATGTCAAACAACCTCCCGGCTTTGTCAATCCTAAGAAACCTAATCATGTTTACAAACTTCACAAAGCTCTTTATGGTCTTAAACAAGATCCTAGAGCATGGTATAAATGCTTGACCAAGTTCCTTATTGCAAGTGGTTTCGAAATTGGTAAAATTGATTCTACTCTTTTTACTAAAAGGGTTAATGGAGAACTATTTGTATGCCAAATTTATGTTGATGATATCATATTTGGTTCAACTAACCCTCTCTTTAGTGAAAAGTTTAGAAAGCTAATGTCAGAGAAGTTTGAGATGTCTATGATGAGTGAACTCAAATTCTTTCTCGGTTTGCAAATCAAGCAAACTAAGGAAGGTACATTTGTCTCTCAAATGAAGTACACCAAGGACCTATTCAAGAAGTTCAATATGCAAGAATGCAAAGGTATGTCTACACCCATGCCTACTAGTGGACATAATGATTTGACCAAAGATGGTGAACCGGTTGATAAAAAGGTCTATCGCTCTATGATTGGTTCATTGTTATACCTATGTGCTTCACGTCCTGATATTATGCTAAGTGTGTGCATGTGTGCAAGATATCAAGCTGCCCCTAAAGAATGTCATCTTAAGGCCGTGAAAAGGATAGTTAGATACTTAATTCATACACCAAATTTTGGCATTTTGTACCCTAAGAGGTCTTCTTTTGATCTTGTTGGCTATTCCAACTCGGATTATGCCGGAGACAAGGTTGATAGAAAGTCAACTTCGGGTACTTGTCAATTTCTTGGTAGATCTCTTGTGTCTTGGTCTTCCAAGAAACAAAACTCCATGTCCTTATCCACCACTGAAGCTGAATACATTGCTGCTGGTTCATGTTGTGCTCAATTACTTTGGATGACCCAAACTCTTAAAGATTATGGGATCTATGTGAAACATGTTCCATTGCTTTGTGACAATGAAAGTGCTATTAAAATTGGTCATAATCCTGTACAACATTCTCAAACTAAGCATATTGAAGTTCGTCATCATTTCATTCGAGATCATGTTGCTAAGGGTGACATAAATCTTAAGCATGTTCGCACTGATAAGAAATTAGCGCATATATTCACTAAACCACTTGATGAGAAAGTGTTTTGCAGGTTGAGAGGAGAATTGAACATCATTGATGCTTCGAACTTGGAGTAGGAACTCCATTGGATACATGCAAGACATGAGCTTATGACTAATCCATGATATATCTCTTATGATGACTATCTTATGTCTTGGATATATTTGTACCTTGCATGTTGTCTAACCCATGTAGGTGCTTGGTTGAATCTAATTCCATGAGATTGCGACTCACTCACATCTTGAGCAATCTCTACATCACCAAGTCTTTACACGATGGTGGTTGAAGACAAGGACGCACAAATCATTCAAACATATCCTTTGACAAATTCTATGTTGAGCTTCATGAATGTCACTTTTGGATACACAAGTGCTTTTCCTTGCAAGAACTAATCCATGTAGGTAGGTGAACTCACACTCCAAGTGGTGCTCCCAACTCTTGATGAGCTACATCAACCTTGATCACCCACACAAGTTCAACTACATGAGCAAGAACCACACCACCACCCAAGGTATGTTATTCCATCTTAGAGAAGCTTTACTCCAAGACATGAAGTCAAAGCAACTCAACAAGATGTGAATACATCAAGATGCTTAAACAAAAAATGGTAACCCCATTTTGAGCTTAAACAATGAGTATGACCTATGATCAAGTGTTTTCACTTGACTCCTAAGTCAATATACTCTAACATAGGTGACTATGTCACCGCCCAACTCTAGATGAAGTTCTCTTGTGTTCCTTCTTTGTGTTATTGCATCTGTCTCATGCATGTTTATTTTCTTTCTCTTTTTCAAAAAAAAAACTTCATCTAGATCTTTCAGTTTCTTCTCTTTTCTCTATGCTTTTGTTCTGCATTTTCTGCATTTTAATTCCTTGCAAATCCTTTAGGTAATTCATTGCAAATCTTTGTGAGCTCCTACATGTCTAGTGAGCTGAGGTGACAAGTGTTTTTCCCTTTGTAAACTCGGTTTCACCGACTTGCAATTTTCGGTCCAACCGAATCTTTTCGGTACCACCGAAATATGCCACTCGGTGCCACCGACTTTGCAATCAGAAAAACAGTTTGCCACTTGATCTATATTTCTTCTGATCCAGCTTCACTCAATGAATCTTGTCTCAATTTTATTCTTTGCTTTATGCTGAGTCTCAAGGACCAACCCTATTCGACGGATTCCAGAAAAACCTTCTTGGAAATTGATGTCAAAGGGGGAGAGAGAGATCACATCAAAGCCTATCTTCGGAGAGAGAGATCACATCAAAGCCTATCTTCGGGGAGAGAGAGATCACATCAAAGCACTAAAGGGGGAGAGAAAGTCTCAAGGATCCCAGACGTCCCAGATAATGTATTAAGGTGGAGAAAGAGATCTCTAGGGGGAAAGACAATACTCAAGGATCCCAGATGCTTGATGTTCAAGAGGAGAGATGTCACATGTCTTTTTAGGGGGAAAGACATATTCATTTGTATCTTTTAGCTCTGATTTTCTGTTCCCTATCTTCTCCCAATATCCCATGAAAGATTCAGGGGGAGCAAGACACCCCTGGGAAAGAAATCTGTCAAATTCATTGCATATCTTTACTCTTGGGGACATGTTGAATCCAATGTGGTACCTTGTACTCAGTCTCTACATGTCATCCCAGTCTTGGTATTCTTGTGGTTTCTTTTGTTTGCTCTGGCTAGTGGATGTACCTGTGTTATCTAACCTTGTTTGTGCAGGTTCATTCCGTCCTAAGCCAACTTAAGACTACAAGGTAAGTGTATGCATCAAAATCATGAGTATGAGGAATTCTTGCCTATGTACATACTGTTTGCAAGAAGGACTCATGAGCATGAAGGTATTTTCCTTAATAATCTTTTGCTCTGATGCATATGGCCAATATACATGTAACACATTGCCTACTCTATCATGATTATGCTCTCACATGCTTCTATATTTTATATTCACATGATTGCATACATGTAGGGGGAGCCTATGTTTGTTACATGTCCTTCCAAAGCTTTACTTACTATTCTTTGTATCTTTATCTAAAGCTTTGATGTATGTTGCCATCAATTACCAAAAAGGGGGAGATTGAAAGCACAGGTGCTCCCTAGGTGGTTTTGATAATGGATGACAACATATCTCTTGTTGGACTAACGTTTTCATCTAGTATGTTTTAGATAAGTTCAACAATGGAGTGGCATGGACTAAAGGGTGTGGGAAGGTCTCCAAGATACTAAGGACAAAGGATTGGCTAAAGCTTGAAGTTCAAGACTATTCATTTTACATTTTAGTGATCCAAGATCACATTGAGTCCATAGAAAAAGCCAATACTATCAAGGAGGGATGAGGTGTTGCTTAATGAGCCTCTTGCTCAAGTGCTTAATGATATGCTCCAAAATCCTCAGCTACTTTCCCATATCCACAAATGACCTAAACCATAAGCCAAACTCGGTCATACCGATTCTATCTATCCGGCGCCACCGAGTTTCACTTGTCATTTGCCACTGCCAAACCCTAGCAATTCGGTCTCACCGATGGGATCTCGATCTCACCGAGATGGGCTTGCAAACTCTCTGTTACCTGTTGCAATATCTTCGGTCCAACCGAGATATGCAATCGGTCCCACCGAGTTTGCTTGGCCAACTCTCTGTTTCGCCTATTACCCAAATCGATCCCACCGAGTTTGAGTAATCGGTCAAACCGAGTTTTGGATTTTCCCTAACCCTAGCACATCGGTCCCACCGAGTTGTTCCAATCGGTCCCACCGAAAATCTCTAACGGTCACTAGGTTTACCGTTTCGGTCCGACCGAGTTTGTTGATTCGGTCCCACCGAGATTGGAAAACTGTGTGTAACGGTTGGATTTTGTGTGGAGGCTATATATACCCCTCCACCTCCTCCTCATTCGAGAGAGAGCCATCAGACTAAGCATACACTTCCAGCATCCTATTTCTGAGAGAGAACTACCTACTCATGTGTTGAGGCCAAGATATTCCATTCCTATCACATGAATCTTGATCTCTAGCCTTCCCCAAGTTGCTTTCCACTCAAATCTTCTTTCCACCAGATCCAAATCCTATGAGAGAGAGTTGAGTGTTGGGGAGACTATCATTTGAAGCACAAGAGCAAGGAGTTCATCATCAACACACCATTTGTTACTTCTTGGAGAGTGGTGTCTCCTAGATTGGCTAGGTGTCACTTGGGAGCCTCCGACAAGATTGTGGAGTTGAACCAAGGAGTTTGTAAGGGCAAGGAGATCGCCTACTTCATGAAGATCTACCGCTAGTGAGGCAAGTCCTTCGTGGGCGATAGCCATGGTGGGATAGACAAGGTTGCTTCTTCGTGGACCCTTCGTGGGTGGAGCCCTCCGTGGACTCGCGCAACCGTTACCCTTCGTGGGTTGAAGTCTCCATCAACGTGGATGTAGGATAGCACCACCTATCCGAACCACGGGAAAAACATCCGTGTCTCCAATTGCGTTTGAATTCTCCAAACCATTCCCTTCACATTCTTGCAAGTTGCATGCTTTACTTTTCGCTACCTATATACACTTTGCATACTTGCTTGATATGTATTGTGAGTGTTGAAATTATGCTTAAACTCCACTCAAACCGAAAAAGCTTAAAAATTGCAACTTTGGCATGAAGTGTCTAATCACCCCCCTCTAGACACATCTACTTCAAGGTCCTACACCACTGCCAGAAATCCTAATCAATTCGGTCTCACCGAGATGGGCTTGCAACTCTCTGTTGCCTGTTGCAATTATTTCGGTCCCACCGAGATAAGCAATCGGTCCCACCAATTTGCCTGACCAACTCTCTGTTTTTCTTATTACCAAAATCGATCTCACCGAGTTTGTGTAATCGGTGAAACTGAGATGGGGTTTTACCCTAACCCTAGCACGTCGGTCCCACCAAGTTGATCATATTGGTCCCACCAAAATGCCTAACGGTCACATTATGAACTGAATCGGTCTGACCGAGTTTTCTGATTTGGTCCCACCGAGTTTGGTAAATTGTGTGTAACGGTTAGATTGTGTGTGGAGGCTACATATACCCCTCAACCCTTCCTTCATTATAGAAGAGAGCCATCAAAACATGCCTACACTTCAGCATTCATTTTCTGAGAGAGAACCACCTACTCATGTGTTGAGACCAAGATATTCCATTCCAAGCATTTGAATCTTCATCTCTAGCCTTCCCCAAGTTGCTTTCCACTCAAATCATCTTTCCACCAAATCCAAATCTGTGAGAGAGAGAGTTGAGTGTTGGGGAGACTATCATTTGAAGCACAAGAGCAAGGAGTTCATCATCAACACACCACCTATTACCTTTTGGAGAGTGGTGTCTCCTAGATTGGTTAGGTGTCACTTGGGAGCCTCCGTCAAGATTGTGGAGTTGAACCAAGGAATTTGTATGGGCAAGGAGATCGCCTACTTCGTGAAGACCTACCCTAGTGAGGCGTCCTTTGTGGGCGATGGCCATGGTGGGATAGACAAGGTTGCTTCTTCATGGACCCTTCGTGGGTGGAGCCCTCCGTGGACTCACGCAACTGTTACCCTTGGTGGGTTGAAGTCTCCATCAACATGGATGTATGATAGCACCACCTATCGGAACCATGCCAAAAATCTCCGAGTCTCTAATTGCGTTTGCACATTCCAATCCCATCCCTTTACTTTCTTGCAAGTTGCATGCTTTACTTTCCGCTGCTCATACACTCTTGCCATGCCTGCTTGATTGTATTGTGTATGGTTAAACTTGTGCTAAAACTCCACCTTAACTTAAAGAAATTAAGAACTGCCACTTTTCTTTACTAAGAGTCTATTCACCCCCTCTAGACACCTCTTCTCGATCCTTTCAATTGGTATCAGAGCATTGGTCTCCATACAAAATGTTATGCTCGTTGAATCTCTTGGATATAATCTACTTTCCGTATCTAGACTTGATGACTTTGGTTTCAATGTCCTATTTACTGAAGTAGATTGCCAAGTGTTTCGTAGAGATAACCACAATATGGTCTTTACCGGTTTACGTAGAGGTGACCTTTAGATTGTTGATTTCACTAAAAAGGCTCAACCTAGAACTTTCTTAATTGCTAAATCTTCTAAAGGTTGATTGTGGCATAGAAGATTAGGTCATGTGGGCATGCAGAATCTTGATAAGCTTATTAAAGGTGATCACATCCTTGGAGTAAAAGATGTTATATTTGACAAGGATAGATTGTGAAGTGCTTATCAAGCAGGAAAACAAGTTCGAGTAAGTTATCCCGTGAAGAACATCATGATCACAAGGAGACCGCTCGAGCTACTTCATATGGATCTCTTTGGTCCCAATGCCTACAAAATTCTCTGTGGTAACTCATTTGGTCTAGTCATAGTCGATGATTTTTCAAGATTTACATGGGTGTTCTTTCTTGATGATAAATCGCAGGTCCAAAGGATCTTCAAGACCTTCGCTAGGAAGGCCCAAAATCAATTTGAAGTGAAGCTCAAGAAGGTTCGAAGCGACAATGGAACGGAGTTCAAGAACGCAAATGTGGATACCTTTATTGACGAAGAAGGGATTTCACATGAGTTCTCGGCTACGTATACGCCTCAACAAAATGGAGTTGTTGAGAGGAAGAACCAGACTCTTATCGATATGGCAAGAACGATGCTTGATGAGTACAAGACGCCAAAACACTTTTGGGCGGAAGCGGTTGAGACAGCTTGTCATGCAACAAATCGCTTGTATCTTCACAAGCTACTCGGCAAGACGGCATACGAGCTTCTCACCGCTAACAAACCCCAAGTTGTATACTTTCGAGTATTTGTCTCAAAGTGCTACATTCTTAATAAGCATCGTTTTTCTAAATTTGCTCCTAAATCTCATGAGGGTTTCCTACTCGGTTATGGCTCAAACTCTCACACTTACGGTGTCTACAACAATTTCACCCGAAAGGTTGAAGAAACGGTAGATGTGAAGTTTGATGAATCTAACGGATCGCAAGTAGAGCAATTGCCAATTGATGTAGGAGACAAAGACCCTTCAGAAGCAATCCAAGACTAGTCTATTGGCAAGATTCGTCCAACGGAGGTGAAGGAGAGTACCTCGTCCGTCCAAGTGGAAGCTTCTACCTCATGGCAAGGTGAACCAAGAGTTGACATGGAAGCATCCACAAGTGGGACATGCCAAGATGAAGAAAATGAGGAAGTACACCAAGATGAACGTCATCAACCTCCTTCTCCACCTAGACAAGAGAACGACAACGCCAATAATGAAGGCCAAGAAGAAGAATGAGTTTATGAAGAAGATGCACCACCCTGACCCAAACAAAAGCTCCCACGAGTTCGAACAAGAGTTTCACGAGACCATCCCGTTGAACAAATCTTCAACGATATTCAAACCGAGAGAATCACTCGCTCTAAAACTCGTTTGGCTAATTTTTCTGAACATTATTCATTCATCTCTAGCATTGAACCTATGAAGGTTGAAGAAGCATTGGAAGATCCGGATTGGATAAATGCCATGCACGAAGAGCTACACAACTTTGAGAGAAACCAAGTGTGGACATTGGTCGAGAAGCCCGACAACAACCACAACATCATCGGTACCAAATGGGTGTATCTCAACAAGCAAGACGAAGATGGACAATTACTTCACAACAAAGCACATCTCGTCGCCCAAGGCTACACTCAAGTCGAAGGTATGGACTATGGTGAGACATATGCCCCCGTTGCTAGACTTGAGTCCATCCGCATCTTACTTGACTATGCTAATCACCATGATATCACCTTGTACCAAATGGACATTAAAAGTGCTTTCCTAAATGGTGAAATTGAGGAGAAAGTTTATGTTAAACAACCTCCCGGCTTTGTTAATCCTAAGAAACCCGGCCATGTTTACAAACTTCACAAAGCTCTTTATGGTCTTAAACAAGCTCCTAGAGCGTGGCATAAATGCTTGACCAAGTTCCTTATTGAAAAAGTCTTTGAGATTGGAAAGATTGATTCTACTCTTTTTACTAAAAGGGTTAATGGTGAATTATTTGTGTGCCAAATTTATGTTGATTATATCATATTTGGTTCGACTAACCCTCATTTTAGTGAAAAGTTTGGGAAGCTAATGTCCGAGAAGTTTGAGATGTCTATGATGAGTGAACTCAAGTTCTTTCTTGGTTTGCAAATCAAGCAAACTAAGGAAGGCACCTTTGTCTCTCAAACAAAGTACACCAAGGACTTATTCAAGAAGTTCAACATGCAATAAAGCAAAGGTATGAAAACCCATGGCAAACCAGTTGACCAAAAGGTTTATCGCTCTATGATTGGTTCATTATTATATCTATGTGCCTCCCATCCCGATATTATGCTAAGTGTGTGCATGTGTGCATGATAGCAAGCAGCCCCCAAAGAATGTCATCTTAAGGCTGTTAAAAGGATAGTGAGATACCTAATACATACACCAAATTTTGGCATTTGGTATCCTAAGAGGTCTTATTTTGATCTTGTTGGCTACTCCGATTCGGACTATGCCGGTGACAAGGTTGATAGAAAGTCCACTTCAGGTACTTGTCAATTTCTTGGTAGATCTCTTGTATCTTGGTCCTCCAAGAAACAAAACTCGGTATCCTTATCCACCGCCGAAGCGGTATACATTTTTTTTACCTGGAAGACTGCAGGGCTTACACCCCACAGCATTTTATTAGAAAAGAACCAAACAGATACAAAACAAGGTTCCTCAAGGTGAGGAACAAACAAAAAGAAAAACTATACAAGATAGGCTAAATTAAACTGAAGAGAAAGAAAAATCACTAAAATCTACAACTAGAAAAGGTTGAATATACATCTGTGGTGGCCCTCAAGGAGGCAAGAAATCAATCCACTTGAGTAGAGCTTCCTTGTATCTGGTCTTGATCCGGTGTGAAAGGAGAGTAATATCATGAATAAACCCATTTCTCCACTGCCTAAAAGATGGGTTGACATGCCTAAAAGCCCTGTCATTCCGAACTTTCCAAATATTCCACCATGCAAGAAATACCACTTCTGAGAAAAAAGGCTTATTGAACTCCTTCCTGGCATGTAAGGCAATTTGCACCATATCATTGCTATCCAGCCAGGAAACTTGCAGATAGTTCCAGATTCTCATACTGAAGGTACATTGGAAGAAAAGATGGTTCCTATCCTCAAGCACTCCAGTCGGGCACAGGACACAACTAGGTCCATCATCAATTTTCCAATGGCGTCATTGAATTATATCCTTGGTGTTAACTCTGTCCAAAATTACCAGCCAGGCAAACATTTTAATTGTCATGGTACATCAACTCTTCCAAACCCAGCTCGGAATAGGATTGGCAGGAAGAGGCTGGTGAACAAAATCAGGCAAACATTTGAAGCGGTATACATTGCCGCCGGTTCATGTTGTGCTCATTTACTTTGGATGACCCAAACTCTTAAACATTATGGGATCTATGTGAAACATGTTCCATTGTTTTGTGACAATGAAAGTGCTATTAAGATTGCTTATAATCTTGTGCAACATTCTCAAACCAAGCATATTGAAGTTCATCATCATTTCATTCGAGATCATGTTGCCAAAGGGGACATTGATCTTAAGCATGTCCGTACCGATAAGCAATTGGCGGATATATTCACCAAACCGCTTGATGAGAAAGTATTTTGCCGTTTGAGAGGTTAATTGAACATCATTGATGCTTCAAACTTGGAGTAGAAACTCCATTTGGATACATGCAAGGCATGAGCCTTTGACTAATCCTTGATGTTTCTCTTATGATGATGATCATATGTCGTGGATATATTTGCACCCTTGCATGCTATCTAACTCTTGTAGGTGCTTGGATGAATCAAAATCTATGAGATTGCAAATCTCTCACATCTTGAGCAATCTCTACATCACCAACTCTCTACAATATGGTGGTTTAAGACAAGGAAGCATGAAACCTTTCAACATATCCTTTGACCATTTCTATATATCAAATTTCATTTGGTATCAAATTCATGATTGTCAATTTGGATACACAAGTGCTCTTCCTTGCAAGACTAACCCATGTAGGTAGATGAACTCAAACTACAAGTGGTGCTCCCAATCTTTGATGAGCTACATCAATCTTGAGCATCCAACACAAGTTCAACCACATGATCAAGTTCAACACCACCACCCAAGGTATGTTATTCCATCTTAGAGAAGCTTTACCCCAAGTCATGGGTCAAAGCAACTCACCAAGATGCGAATACATCAAATGCTTAAATGAAAAATGGTAACCCCATTCTGAGCTTAAACGGTGAGTATGACCTACGATCAAGTGTTCTCACTTGACTCCTTAGTCAATATACTCTAACATAGGTGACTTTGTCGCTGACCAATTCTAGATGAAGTTCTCTAGCGTTTCTCTGTATTCTTGCATTTGTCTCTTGCATGTTTGTTTCCCTTCTCTTTTCAAAAAAAAAACTTCATCTAGGTTTCTTTTCTTTTTCTTTGTTTTGTTCTGCATTCCCTGCATCAAATTCATTGTAAATCCTTCAGTTAATTCCTTGTAAATCTTTGTGAGGTCTTATTTGCCTAGTGAGCTAAGGTGACAAAATTTTCTCCATATGTTGAACTCGGACACACCAAATTGCTACTTTAGGTCAAACCAAACAATTTCGGTGCCACCGAAGAATACAAGTCGGTGCTGCCGATTTCAGTGTTGAGAAGACAATTTGCCACTTGCATCCTGCCTTTTTTTCTCCAGCTCCACTCAATGATTCTTGTCCTCTGCTAACATCACACTCTAAGTGCTACTTTGCTCTGTGACTCAAGGACCAAACCTATTTGACTCACAATCCAGAAGATCCCTTGTTGGAAATTGATGTCAAAGGGGAAGAGAGAGATCACATCAAAGCTTACTCACTTAAAAATGGGAAGAGTACTTCCACTACAAAAAATACACTTTCGTGATGATACGTGTTTGTCAAAGTAGGTCGCGTTTTTTGTCATGCATGTACATCCATGACGATTTTATGACAGAATCAAGATAGTCATACATGTGCTGTCGTAGAAGTGTTCCATGACATTACCAAAATTATCATCATGGAAGTGTCCACTTCCATGACGATAAATGGCGCGTCACAAAAGTGCTTTCGTCAAGGGTGACTGACACGTGGCATCCACCATAACGGAACGCCTTAAGCTATTGGGTCGGGTTTTGGATCCAATAACCCGTTAACAGCCCCGACCAATGGGGATTTTCCACGTGTAAAATCATCATTGGCTGGAGGAAAAACGTGTTGGCTCATCGCTGGGACAGATGTCATCCACTCATTGGACAGAAGGCACCTATGATACGTCGACACATGCACAGCCCAACAGAGGCCCATTCCTGTGAAAAGGCCGGCCCGTTTGACTTGGTCAAAAGGTGGTGGGCCGGCCCATGGAAAGCCTGTTAACGACATGTTCGCATATAGCCCATTTATAGCCCGCTGACCCAAGGCCCGTTACGCCCTATTCGAATTAGGCCCAGTAGGGTCATCTGGGCCATCCAATATGATTCCAGCCTGTTTTCACTTCTGGCCCATGTATGGCCCATGACGTCTTTTGGCCCATATGAGGCCCTATGTAACTCTTGGCCTATTAACGGCCCGTGGTGAAACTGGCCCGTAATGAGTATTGTATCACTTTACACTCATTAACGGCCCGTGGTGAAACTGGCCCGTAAAGAACAGTGTATCACTTTATACCCATTAACGGCCCGTTATTCTGTTGGGCCATTTCCAGCCCATGTTATCTTTCGGCCTTCTCAGAGCCCATTTATTCTTGGGCTATTTTCCAACATTCGTTTACTTACGGGCCGTTACTGTCATTTTCTGCTTGTGGGCCAAATTCAGCCCGTGGTTACAATCGGCCCGTTTGTGGTCTGTTAATACGTTGGGCCGTTTTCATAGCGTCGTCAAATACGGCCTATTAACAATGGCCTGTTATGGTTGGCCCATGAACGGACGATTCCAACTCTAGCCCGTTTACGGCCAGAATGCGGTCTGTTTGGCCCATGTTTGGCCAATCGATCATAGGGCCCATATAAGGCCCACTGATGATACGACCCATAGAAGGCCCATTGTTTCTACGGCCCATAGAAGGCCCATTGTTTCTACGGCACGTAGAAGGCCCACTGTTTCTATGGCCCGTAGAAGGCCCACTGTTTATACGGCCCGTATGAGGCCCAGTGTCACTACAGTAAATATTAGCCCATGGTTATTGTGGCCTAGTTTTAGAAAATAGGTTATTGCAGCCACTAGCAAACCGCAGAAAAAGAACTGCACTAACTACAAGCAAACAAATAAACAAGACAACAAGGAAATAAATAAGCAAGCAACTTACACTAGGCTATCACGGCTATTACACATATTACATCCACTGGGCATCAAAGTTCGCCACCGGTGCAAATATAGGGAACACAGCAGCATATAAACGCCGCAGCAAAACAAGACCAGAACTGAAACCACTTCAGAAGAGCTCAAGAAACAATATCCTGGGTACCCATAATGCTGGCAAGATTCTTAGCAAGCTTATTAACATTCTCTTGTTTGGCGCTTAAGTCCTCCAGCGCTTGCTTTTGCACCAAAAAGTATGCATCTGAATTCTGCAGGGACTTCCTCAGTCCTTTGGCTTCCTGTCGCATAACATCTGATTGATGTCTTTCAACTTGAAGTTGAGACTCAAGAAGTCGAACTGATTCAGGCAACGAGTCCGAAGAGTTGGTGCCAGCAGTGGTAGCCAGTAACTCGAACACTACATCAAGACGGGGCTTTGGGGTTGTCTCAGTGTCTTCAATATAGTTTTTATCAGCTTTCTTGGAGACCAACAGGGATGTCTCACTATCTTGAACCCTATCTGCATTACTTCCTTTACCATTGCATAACAGGGTACTCTTCTCCAATATTTTATCCGCGTTCTAAAAGAGAAACAAACAAACACATCTCAGGTTTACAATGTAGTATATGAAACTCATTTTGGTAAACCAGTTCAGTAGTAAGGTGGACATGATAAAAGCATGAAACAAACATATATCTATGTAGTATGGTCACTGTATGGTCTATATCATTCTAGTTTATGTTGCCAAATCAAGATAGATACAGTTCGAATCATATCTATTTAAGACAAAGCAGCATAGACAGAATATAAGTGTGGGAAACTACACAACAATAACAACACTTGTAATGTGCATGGCATGAGAACATAACTGTTTATTCAATTGAAACTAAAATCAACATAGAGCAAGTTACAACAGCAAACAGCCAAACACGTTGAAGAAACAGGTTTAAAACATACACGTTGCGCCATTGGAGTTTCAATTGCATCCTTCAAATTTGAAATTAGTTGGTATCAGTAAATACAGTGATGCAAGAGCAAAGTAGTATGAACCATAGCTACGGAACCTGACCTGAGAACAATTCTTCTTCTGCTTTAAGAGTTGACTTCGGGTTCAGAGTGGTGGTCCTCGTGATTTGGGCACTGCAGTTGCCTTACTAACTGCTCGTGTTTGGGTGCTCTGTGGTGGAGACGGTGATGTGTCAACGAGAACTGGGTGTCTATCTGCTAGGGTTGGGGTTAGAAGGGGTGTAGCTGGTTCTCTGTCCAACTGGGTAGGGGTACAATCTGCATGAGTGTGGGTTATGTGTGGTGGGGCTGGTTCTAGGGCAAGTACAACCCTGGTTCTATCTGCATCGACAGGTAGCACGATCTTTTCTGAAGACCGTGTTTTTACTCCCACAGATACTGCCATCACTCCCTCCAATTGAAATGGCTGATAAACAAGAAAAGTAATTGAATGTACAAACATTGTAAGATAGACAGGTGCAATGGATAGTAGGGAAGAAAACATGGCATCAAATAATTCACATTTATGTTGTCTAAGCAAACATAATAGCAGGACATAATTTCACATATATGATGGCTAATTAAACAGGATAGCATGACACAATTTCACATGTATGATGGCTAACTAAATAGGATAGAATGACATACTTCAAAATATGATGACTATGTAAATAGGATGACATGATATAACTATACGATGTGTCTATTAAAGTGGTTGGCATGCCATAAATCACAAACATGATGGCATGATATAATTCACGGATAACATGACATAATTTAAAATATGATGACTATGTAAACAGGATGAGATGATATAACTATATTATGTCTTTAGAAAATGGGTTGGCATGTCATAATTCAGATACATGTTGTCTATGTAAACATCATGGCATGACATAATTCAAATATATGATTTATATACTAAGGAAGTGAGCAGAGGGCAATCGCATATATGATGTGTCAACTAAGGAGATGGCATTCAATATTGTGTATATGATGTAAAAACTAAGCATTGCAATACAACATATGCATTATATGAGTAATATAACCCTGCCAAGTTTGAGCATACACCTCAGGGGGATAATAGGACTGGTCATCTGCCTCTGAATCCTCCTCTGAAGAGCTATCTGTAACCAGCAAGATATCTGCTTCAGCAGGTAGCATTGTCTGCTCTGAAGACCTTGTTTTCACTCCAGATTTCTCCATCACCAATTCAAATGGCTGATGCACAGGAAGAGCAGTTGAATATACAAGCATTGTCGACAAAAGCAATGAGAAATACAAAAAAGGACGGCATGATATAATTCACATATCTGACGCTTGCCTAAATAGCATGGCATTGCATAATTCACATACATAATGCCTTGCAACAAGATAACATTGCATAATTCAGATATATAATGTCTTGCAACAAGATGGCATTGCATAATTCATATATATGGTAATTAGACACTAAACAGGTGGCATTCACACAAAGCATGTCTAAACTAACACTACTAGGGAAAAGCCTATACACAGAATCTTACCAGCAGCGCGCTTTAAAATAAGGCGCTGCTGCTAACTAGCAGTAGCGCTCGCGCACAAACCTCGTTGCTGAAATGAATGTATCGGTAGCGCGCCCACTCTAAGATGCACTACTGCTATAATTGCCACGACGTTGCCGCGAGGCTAGTTCTAGCAGCAGCGCGCTTGTATGAAGAGCGCTACTGCTAGGGACCATAGTAGTAGTGCATTTACACAATAACCGCTACTGCTAAGTTTACTAAAAAAAGTAGTCCCACCTCGCTTCGTGAAGAGAGTTTGTACCACCTTAAATATGTTACTTCTCAAACTTTCACAACCACTTGGTCTTCACTGAACTCTATGTGTAAAATTTGTGGCCGCAATATGAGTCTTCCGCAGTTCCTAAACTGGTGAGGACTCATATTGACAAATCATATTGTACACAAAAAGATCATTGATGATCAATGTATTTTTTATGTCTATTTTTACATGCTGACACATAGCAGTAGCGCGCTCTTTGTGAAAGGCGCTACTGCTAGGTCGTTTAGCAGTAGCGCCTTTTGCTATAGCGCGCTACTACTAAGCCATTCCATCTCCCCCATTCTCCGACCTATCCGATCCACTCACACTCACACTCACTCGATCTCCCCCTCAACCCCCCACGCCGGTCCTCCCCCATCGCCCCTCCTCCGATCTGTGCTGCCGCCACCTCCTCCTTCTCGCTGGACTCGGTACCAGCCTCCTCCTCCGTCCTCCGTCTAGTCGCCGCTAGCCGGCCCCTCCTCGCTCCGCCTTCCTTCTCCGTCCTCCCTCCACTTGCTGCCGGCTGGCCCCTCCTGGCTCCATCTTCCTCCTCCGTCCTACTCTCTTCTCCCTCCTCGAGTCGCCCCTCCTTCTCCCTCCTCCCTCCTCCATCCACAACCCCTCCTCCCTGCTGCATTTTGATTTAGTAGGCTAGTTGATTTAGAACATTTTAATTTAGTTGATTCGGTATGTAGTTGATTTACTTGATTTAGAACATCTTGATTTAGTTGATTTAGTAGGCTAGTTGATTTAGTTGATTTAGTAGGCTAGTTGATTTAGAACATTTAGATTTAGTTGATTTAGTATGCTAGTGGATTTAGTAGGCTAGTTGATTTAGTTGATTTAGTATGCACCATTTTATTGTTATTTTTCAGTACATGGATAGGTAGATGCTTTTGTCTTTTGGTAATAAGTTATTTTTTAGCAAAATGTAGGTGCCAATTTAGTTAAATTTGCCACTTGTTTTTTTAATCAATTATCTTAGGCAATAGGGGCCAGATGAGATGAAATGTCTTGGTAGTTGGTACCCTTATTTGGTAGATATTTGTGAAAAGTTTTTTTGGCAATAGGTGCCACCGAAATGCTTTGTCCATAAAATTGCTTCTCGCGGAAGAACCAAAAATATCACATGCTACTGTTTTTCTTTCCTGTGAAGTGAATCGTTAATCCTTTGCTCATATTGCTTTAGGAAAATGGCGCCACCACCACCACCACTATGTCAACTGTGCAAGTCAAGGTGCACCAGCAGCGTTGCAACTGGCAAGCTGTTCGACATCTACTTCCAGCCGAGTTTTCATCATGCGGTGGTAAGAAATTAGATGAAATGTAACAACTATTTTATTTTTAGTGTTGGCATTACTGCATTATGTCATTTTGCTTTTTTACACAGATCGTCCCATGCAATGTGAGGTTGAAATTCAACAAGCTGACAGGAGACACTGTGACATTTGAGGCTCCTGGGGGCCGTACACTATGGAGGTCGAGAAAGGATGCAACATGTTGCAGATGGAGGAGATGGATGGGCCCATTCCTTGCCCACATGCGTCTTACTGGTGGTGAGTTGATCAGCTTCTCCTTCAGAGCAGAAAGACCCAAGCTGGCTGTCATTTATCTCAACCTGGTGGAAGATGAGGAAGATGATGAAGATGACGAAGATGATGAAGATAATGAGGACCCACTCGATGAAGATGATGAGAACCCACTTCATGAAGCCATCATAGCTCAAAGAATGAGGCTGAGCGAGGAGGAGGTGTGCAACCTATGGGACATAATTCCGCCACGTGATGACTTTGTCGGGGTGCCATTCGTGACCCGCCTGACATGTACCATGGTTGATCGGCATGAAATGGTATGTTATACGTATTTCCTGTAGTAATTTGATGATATATATGTGCTTTATTGTTATACTTACAAATGCAAATTACTCGATGATATGCTTAGTGAATCCGATGATATGCTTAGTGTAGAGTCCAATGATATGCTTTGTGGAATCTAGTCAATGATATGCTTTAGTGTAGAGTCCGATCACATGCTCTTATTAGTGTAGAATCCAATGAACTATTAATAGTGTAGATAATCCATATATACTTCTTAGTAGGATTCATGATTAGTTAGTACAAATGCGTAGTACTGTGTCTTTTGATAGTGTAGAAATCTAGACTTAATAGAAATATATTTGCAAGAGTATGTGCGAGGCTATTTATTAATTGATATGTTTTTCTTATTCATAAATTGCCAAAGAACCTATCTGTGAGTTGTGGTATCGAGCCTGATGAAGAAGGCTCAGCTGGACTACGCCTTACCACAAGGGGCTCCGTCACCACCTGTACTTACCGCATGGACACAGACGGACGCACACACTTAAACTCGGCTGGGTGGAAGAGATTCCTCGTTGGCAAGAATCTTCGTGTTGGACAGCCATCCTAATTACTATCAGGAACACCCGCCGCCCAGGCTTGAGGATGATGATCGTCATCGATATCATCTAGAACTACATGTGTGTGTGTGTGTGTGTGGCTATATCATCTAGAACTACATATGATGATCGTCGTCGATATCATGTAGAACTACATATAATGATCGTCGTCGATATTATCTAGAACTACATATGATGATCGTCGTTGATATCACCTTGTACTGCTTGAGGATGCATGTTGAGTATATATGAAATTATTATCTAGTACTCCCTCGGTTCCAAATTACTCGTCGTGGTTTTAGTTCAAATTTGAACTAAAACCACGACGAGTAATTTGGAACCGAGGGAGTACTACCTAGTACCTATAATGCTTTATGAAATTGATATCTAGTAGTACCTAGTATCTGGAAGTTGTTGTTTATTGAAGCTGAAACGGGGTAGGAAGCCGGGGGGAAATGATGAAAGATATAGCAATAGCGCGGGGCAAGGAAATCGCTACAGCTAATTAATAGTAGCGCGTTCCGAAAACGCGCTGCTGCTATAGTCCAGAGTAGTAGCGCGTGTACAGACCGCACTACTACTAACAGTTAGCTGTAGCGCCTTATTGGTAGCACAGCTGCCCGCACTGCTAATAGCCCCAAAACCCACGCTACTGCTATGGTTTTCCCTAGTAGTGTAAGCAAATGACATAGCAATGCAAGATACCATACACACGATATGAGTAGCATAACCCTGCCAAGTTAGGGCATGCACCTTGGGGGCGAAATATGACTGGTCATCTGTCTCTGAATCCTCCTCTGAGGAGCTATCGGTAACCAGCAAGACATGCGCTTCGTCAGATAGCATTGTCTGCTCTGAAGACCTTGTTTCCACTCCAGATTTTTCCATGACCGTGTCGAATGGCTGATGCACAGGAAGAGTAATTGAATGTACTAAAAATTTTGACAAATTTAACACGTAATAAAAAAATGATGGCATGATATAATTCACATATAAGATGACTAGCTAACCAAGGTGGCATTGCAAAATTCACATATATGATGCCTGGCTAGACAAGATGGCATTGCATGATTCACATATATGATAAAGAAACTAAATAGATGGCATTGACACAAAGCATGTCTAAACTAAGCAGATGACATCTTTAATGTATACAGTAAGCAATGCAAGGCACCATATGCATGATATTACCAACATCAGCATGCCAAGTTAGAGCGAAGACCTCATGGGGTAAATAGGAGTGGTCTTCTCCTTCTGAATCCCCCTTAGAACAGTTATCTTCCTCTTGATTACGATCCGAAATGGGTGGAGGGGGCTGCCTTTGCACCCACCATGGAACGACGTCTGCATGAAATTTTATTGCCACGCAAGGCTCTTCTCTTTTGCTCTACAAGATCAGTTCCATTGTGTACAATAACTGGCATGCATAGGAATAAAACATAGTGAGATTATGTAAGGAGTGCATGCACAAATCCAGAGTGATGGTAGCAAACTGTGGATAGACCCAAAACCAATGATAGTAGGCAGATAATAGCTTTAGTTAAAAATACAGATAATGGCTCCTTTAATGTTTGTTTGCACCCAACATGAAACTCATAGTAGACACCGGAGATTAACCAGACAGTAGACAGATAGTACTGATTGCTGCCCCAATATGTACCCCACAACCATTTAAAAACTCAAGTTTCAGCATTAGTTTGGACCTGACTCAGAGTCTAATAGGTGAACACGACGATAATGTAGCATGTCATCATATTAAGCGACGCATAACGTAAGCAGACACGGAAGAGTGCGACCTCTCTTGCGGACCCGTGTATTCCTCACGGTCATCTGCTCAGTTGATGATGGTAATGCAGTTGCTGTAGCTGCCGGCGGCGGGGAAGAAGATCTGAGGCGGCGAAAGACAGTCTGGAGAGCGGATCCCTGCTGTGGTGAACCCTTCCGTCGTTGGAGCAGCTGAGCTAGGGTGGAACACAGCGCCGCGTGAGCAGGACAAACCACACAAGGTTTTCTTTGACACATATCTGTAACAGAAGTAATTGAGTAAGGGCTTGTTTGAATTTGAGGATTCTAACAATGTAGGGATAGGAAATAGACAGGAATAGGATAGGAATGCACGTGCAAAACAGAGAATTTAAAAACACGGGATTTCTGCCAATCTGGGTGTTTGGTTCACAACAAATGGAAGATCACAGGATGCAAAAAAGCATGGTGAGATTAAGTCAAACCACAAGAAAATGTACGGTTATAATGCTATTATGCTACTATCTCTTAGTCTTGTGCTTGATGAATAGGAATATGGAAAGGAGGAGAAGTGGAAATTAGAATTCCTATGGTTTTTCTTTCAAGGAGACACTAAAGGAACAAATCCTACAGTTTTCCTTTGCTCCATTCCTTTGCACCAAATTCATGAAAAGTAGTACCATAGGAAACTTTCCAATTCCGATGTTTTTCATTTACTTTTCCTTTCAAGCACTCGTGATTCTAGTAGGCAGGCTTGAGCAAGGAAAATCCTACACTAAAAAATGTTTTTGTGCTACTTCTATTGCTTTGGGCCCAGGCCACTGCCATACTAGCTCAACTCCCAGGCCCATCGACAAATGCACAGCTCAAACGCGCAGAGATAAATAATGATGGCGGTCAAGAGAGTCCATCACGGATAGCTAAGTTGCCTAGTACCTCACTGCTTGTCATATAGTAGGATAAAATAATCATATTTCCCTTACTACGAGTGCTCAGTGGACAATATATATAACATGCAGAGTAAAAAAGAGGTGCAACAAGTGTACAACCTCTTTGGCGAAGTCATGTCGATCTCAGCGTGATTGGGTTGGCCGGTGAGGATGCTCCGGCTGACTTGGCTGTCGGAGGAGGGGAAGAAGATCTTAGGCGTGTGCAGATGGAGCCCGAGGTACTGCTCCCCTGTGATGGAGGGTTTCGTTGTTGGAGCAGCTCCGATGAGTTGTACGACGCCGAGGCTGAAGCAGGACAAGAGAGACAACGAACAACGTTAGCCTGAGTGGAATTCTAATAGCATCTCCAATACATGACGTAAAATGCATAACCACAAAGTGCTAGATGTAAAATACATCAGCCGCTCATCTCTGAACTTAACTGTCGAAACTGAATTTAACTGTTAAAACTGAACTTAACTATCGAAACTGAACTTAACTGTCGAAACTGAATTTTGCTGTCGAAACTGAACGCACTAGCAAGGTGAGGCTACACATCCATCGACTGACTTTTTCATCTCTGGTCAGTCAATTTTGCAGCTGTTGGATACGAAATCAAGGGCTTGCGGTTCATCTTCAACCTCCACCCCTCTGAGCCGCCAGCCACCACCGGCCAAACAACAGCCCCCCGCCGCCCGCGGCCGGTGGTGCACCACCCCGCTCGCCCCGAAAACACTCCCCACCGCTGGTCCGCCGCCGCCCCGGACATCCCTCTAGCCCCCCCCCCCCCCCCCCCGTGGCGAGCTTTTTCTCCGGCGATCCCCACGCCAACGCCCCGCCACCGTCGGTGACCACCGCCCCCATCCTGAACCCTAAGATAGATAATGGGGTACCTCTCTGGCGAGCCCCCCTCCCCGTTGTGGTTGGTTCTTCCTTCACCCCGGCGAGCCCCCCCCCCCCACCCCCTGAAAATCGACTGACCCAAAAGTCGATTCAGTCGACTGAAGTGTAGCTAAATCGAAGCAGCATCGCAAGCAAGAGCAAGAGCGAGAGCAGCAGCAAGAGCAAGAGCAGAACAGGCAGGGGACCGAGAGCAAGACCAGAGCAGCAGCGCAAGCGAGAGCTAAAGCAGCAGCAGCTCCTACTGATGTGGACGTCGCCACCGAGGGAGCGACACCGTGGAGGAAGTGGCCGGCGATGCCGCCGTGGATGGGGCCGTGCCGTGTCGGCTCAGGACAGAGCGTCGGCAGCACCGTGAGATCGAATCAAGAAGAAAATGCGGCAAATAGTGTACAACCTCTTTGGTGGCGCCAATTAGGCTGCAGCTTCTTCTGAGGAAACGTGATGATGATGCTCTTCTAGTGGTGCAGGTGAAGATGGCGGTGTGGGAATGGAGGTGGCGTGAAAGACGAGGGGGGCGTCGGGGCAGCTCCTTGGAGGTGGAGAACGGGGTGGCTGAATCGGCGGGGCGATGAGATCGACGACGGATCCTCATCTGGTACGGTGGATGAGGGACGTCGAGGTGTTGCTGTGGACGACGTCGTCGGGGAAGAGGCTCCGGCTGGGTGGCAGACGGAGCAGGGTGTGGGGTTTCGTCGTGGGTTTTCGCGGCCTTGGTGTATGAATGAGTGGGCGGATGGGATGGCAGTGGGGAACCATGGCTTAGAGACGCGCTTTTCCGAAATGTGGGGTAAGTTACGAAAGTAGCCCCACTGATTTGATGCGGTTCTTTCAGTTCAGGGGTACCACGGGCATTTCGCGTGTCAGGATTTCAGAGGAGGTGGGAGTTTTCGCGTGCGTTGTAATTTCGGAATAGCAAGGCGCGGGTTGAGATGGAGGGAGTTGTCGGAGCACAATGAGACAAAGATATATCTTAAATATTTCGGGCTAACAAGGCGCGGGTTGAAGAGGCGGGAGTTTCGCAGCACGATAGACAGAGACGCTAGCTTGAATTTTCAGCATAACAAGGCGCGACTTGAAATTTCGGAAGAACAAGCTTAATGTGTACCCCAAAAAGACAATTTGCACCTCAACACGCACACCACACACACACAAACACCATTTAGACTAGAGTAAGGTACACGTGCA
This sequence comes from Triticum monococcum, assembly GCA_034509565.1. Taxonomy (NCBI): domain Eukaryota; kingdom Viridiplantae; phylum Streptophyta; class Magnoliopsida; order Poales; family Poaceae; genus Triticum; species Triticum monococcum. Next base: position 176,287,594 of record CM067846.1, on the reverse strand, counting down.
TTGCACGCATGAGATTTGGCAACCAAATTATGAATAAATACCACATTATAGCATGCAAGCTTTGAGTCATATATGCATGATGTAGATGTTCGTTTAATTCTTATAGTTCATTTTATTCAAAATCATCTAGTTTTTATAAGAAAGCTAATCTATTTTAAGATTCATGGAATTGTGCGTCGTAAGACATAAAGTAAAAACAAATAATGGCAAATCATGTAGAAAAACATTTGGGAAATTCTGATACGGAAGATTCTAGAACAAATAAGAAGTGCTTGTGTTTTGATGTTTGTGCATTATGCTTAAGTTCAACCATGGAGTCTTCTAGATTATACATGTGGCGAAATCTGGTGGAATCTAGATGATATCCAACGGCCAGTAGTGCTCAAACTTTCCATCTTTGGACCATCGGATTCCTCATCCAACGACCATCTTTCAAAGTTAAAGTTACCCGCACACAATATAAAAAAATATAGTATATATAGGGGTATAGATATAGATATGTCATGCGAAAACCGCCCATCATCTCCAATTAGAATAGTGTGTCCATGCATGGTTGCGACGTGGCCAAATGATGTCTGCCATCGGTATATCAAATCCAAATCAGTCTGACCTTGTTCAATGTGTATACATTACAACATGCTCGTTTCCAAACCACACCGCACAGATCTCCGTTATATTCATGCATGCATGGGTTTCAAACATCAGGATCTCTTATTCAAATATTTGAATTCAACTTTTACATTGATTATGACCTCACCTATTCTTTTACACCCACACAGTAGTCTTCTCTTTATAATTGTACCACTAACTTTCTCTCGTGCATGCATGCACACACACTACCAGTCGGCATTATCCATCGCACGCATGCAATCTTTTTCTTCAGGTCGGTCTCCCATGAAGGCACACACCCACACACATCCCCCTCTCCATCATATCAGGCATTCTTTATCTCTCACGCGTGCATGCGCAATGATCGATGTTCCTCTATGTGTATATAGCTAGGTCTTTCATAGTTTTCCACACAAACCGATCAATCGATATATCCAGTGAGGTCTCACCCTCTTTCCCACGTCCACATCGATCAGTCTATAACCTCTCTATATAGGATTAACATATATAGCTAATACACCCACATTAATTATATATCCAACGTCCCCCTCTCATCATCCATGCCTTCCGCTTCATCTCTCAGACGCGTGCACAATAGCGAAGACAGGGGGTAGTAAGGGCCCTGCCCCCCTCCCCCCTAACATCACTATATATCAAGGCTAATATGAATGTGATCATTAGACAATTGCTGCTAAAAATGGTTTAAGTTCATGAGTTGACCCTCCTCGTAAAGGATTAGCAATGCTTGGCCCCTAGCTCATTTATTTTTCATCGTTCCGCCACTGCATGCAACAGCGCACGTGTTCGCCCCCTCTCTCTAAATATCGATCTCGCACTTGTGCATTCCTTCATAGTCTCCCTCCACTCGGCCCCTCGCACCATCTTCTAGCACCCCACCAGATTTTGCCACATGTACAATCTAGCAGACTCCATGGTTGAACTTAAGCATAATGCACAAACCTCAAAACAACAGTGGTTCTCTTTTGTTCTAGAATCTTCCGTATCATAACTGGCCAAACTTTTTTTCTAGTTGAATTGCCATTATTTGTTTTTAGTTTATGCTTTACAACGCACAATTCCATGAATCATAAAATAGATTAAGGGCTTCTTTGATTCAAAGGATTCTCAAAGGAATTTTGGAGGATTCTAATCATTAGGAATTTTTCCTATCTTGGTTGTTTGATTCATAGGATTGTAAACCATAGGAATTTTTCCATATGATTCATTTGCACTAGATTTCATAGGAAACATCCCATCCACTCAAACCTCTTTGAAAGAATTCTGTGTTTTTTCTATGCACAATCAAACACTCGTACAATCCTGTAGGATTCAAGACGACATTCCACTATAATCCCATGTTTTTCCTATTCCCGCGTTCTTAGCTTTTTTATAAAAACTAACTGATTTTGAATGAGATGAACTATAAGAATTAAACGAAGGGCTACATCAGGCATATATGACTCAGAGCTTACATGCTATAGTGTGGTATTTATTCATAATTTGGTTGCAAAATCTCATGCGTGCAATGCACGTGTACCTTACTAGTACTTCGAGTATGTGCAAAACACGTAAATTAGAATACCAATGGCACGCTACACAGTGTCTCTCTTACAGTTCATGAAGCCACGTGGCACATGTGGAGGCATTGTCGCGACCTCCTTGCGTGGATTGATCACAGTGACGTGCTTCTGGTTCCAGAAGAATGTACTCGTCCTCCCTGAGCCATACTGGCGGTACATGCACGAAGCGAAGATGTGCACGCACGCCACACATGCACTCATTCCCTCGCACGCACACGCGGGTACATCGGCAGACGCAATTTTGTACCAAGATCCACTCCATGTGATAATTTGACGTGTGTAAAGTCGTTCACTTCATTGATGGTCAATTAATACAGTGCATGCAAATTGAGTGGACGTGAGGGCGGAAGAAAGACATTATTACTCCACTGCGCGCATGCGAGTAGTTAAATCGTGGGTTGCTAGTAGTACTTCCATTGGTCTCGTTCGTATTTTGTGCCAATTTTTGACAGTAACATAATATTTACGCATTTGCGCAGTGTAGTACTTGAAATTTATGTTCCGCTAAACTCATGAGGAGCCGTTTCGGGCCTCGAAACCAAAACCATCAATTTATCTTTATCTTGTTCCCATCACATTCGAAAGCCTGCTCACACCTACTAGTACGTACCAAACCTGAACGTGTTCCCACTATGCAGGTATTAGTACTAGTGCTAGTACTTAGGTTATAAAAAGGGAAACTACCTAACCGAAAATTACTCTACCTTTCCTCCTCATAAGTGCTTCTTCTTCATCCGTCGTTGCCATGGCCGGTGAGCAGAGCTCTAGGTCAAGAACTACTCGTAACAAGGGAGCGGCAACCAAGGCTGCGGAAAAAAAGAGAGGGCTCGCCACCACACAGATACCTCGAAAGATCTCTCACGGGCAGGCGATGGCTCCCAGGAGCGCCCTAGCCGCGGAGGCGAACATGCCGAGCCGGCGGAGCTGGAGTCCCTCGGCGGCATTGTTGGGGAACGTAGTAATTTCAAAAAAATTCCTACGCACACGCAAGATCATGGTGATGCATAGCAACGAGAGGGGAGAGTGTTGTCTACGTACCAACGCAGACCGACTGCGGAAGCGATCACACAACATAGAGGAAGTAGTCGTACGTCTTCCCGATCCGACCGATCCAAGCACCGTTACTCCGGCACCTCCGAGTTCTTAGCACACGTTCTGCTCGATGACGATCCTCGGGCTCCAATCCAGCAAAGCGTCGAGGAAGAGTTCCATCAGCACGACGGCGTGGTGATGATCTTGATGTACTACCGACGCAGGGCTTCGCCTAAGCACTGCAACAATATGATCGAGGTGGAATTTGGTGGCAGGGGCACCGCACACGGCTAAGGAACGATCACCAAGGATCAACTTGTGTGTCTAGAGGTGCCCCCTGCCCCCGTATATAAAGGATCCAAGGGGGAGGGGTGCACCAGCCAGGGAGAGGGCGCAGGACGAGTCCTACTCCTACCGGGAGTAGGACTCCCCCCCTCAATCCTATTCCAACTAGGATTCCCAAGGGGGGAAAGAGAGAGAGGGGGGGCGGCCCCTTCTCCTAGTCCTAATAGGACTAAGGGAAGGGGGGCGCCCGGCCACCTATGGGCTGCCCCTTTTCTCCTTTCCACTAAGGCCCATGAAGGCCCATATGGCTCCCGGGGGGTTCCGGTAACCTCCCGGTAATCCGGTAAAATCCCGATTTCACCCGGAACACTTCCGATATCCAAATATAGGCTTCCAATATATCAATCTTTATGTCTCGACCATTTCGAGACTCCTCGTCATGTCCGTGATCACATCCGGGACTCCGAACAACCTTCGGTACATCAAAATGCATAAACTCATAATAACTGTCATCGTAACGTTAAGCATCCGGACCCTACGGTTCGAGAACAATGTAGACATGACCGAGACACGTCTCCGGTCAATAACCAATAGCGGGACATGGATGCCCATACTGGCTCCTACATATTCTACGAAGATCTTTATCGGTCAGACCGCATAACAACATACGTTGTTCCCTTTGTCATCGGTATGTTACTTGCCCGAGATTCGATCGTCGGTATCCAATACCTAGTTCAATCTCGTTACCGGCAAGTCTCTTTACTCGTTCCGTAATACATCATCTCACAACTAACATCTTAGTTATAATGCTTGCAAGGCTTATGTGATGTGTATTACCGAGAGGGCCCAGAGATACCTCTCCGACAATCGGAGTGACAAATCCTATTCTCGAAATACGCCAACCCAACATCTACCATTGGAAACACCTGTAGTACTCCTTTATAATCACCCAGTTACGTTGAGACGTTTGGTAGCACCCAAAGTGTTCCTCCGGCAAATGGGAGTAGCATAATCTCATAGTCATAGGAACATGTATAAGTCATGAAGAAAGCAATAGCAACATACTAAACGATCGGGTGCTAAGCTAATGGAATGGGTCATGTCAATCAGATCATTCAACTAATGATGTGACCTCATTAATCAAATAACAACTCTTTGTTCATGGTTAGGAAACATAACCATCTTTGCTTAACGAGCTAGTCAAGTAAAGGCATACTTGTGACACTCTGTTTGTCTATGTATTCACACATGTATTATGTTTCCGGTTAATACAATTCTAGCATGAATAATAAACATTTATCATGATATAAGGAAATAAATAATAACTTTATTATTGCCTCTAGGGCATATTTCCTTCACTCTCCCACTTGCACTAGAGTCAATAATCTAGATTACACAGTAATGATTCTAACATCCATGGAGCCTTGGTGCTGATCATGTTTTGCTTGTGGAAGAGGCTTAGTCAACGGGTCTGCAACATTCAGATCCGTATGTATCTTGCAAATCTCTATGTCTCCCACCTGGACTAGATCCCGGATGGAGTTGAAGCGTCTCTTGATGTGTTTGGTCCTTTTGTGAAATCTGGATTCCTTTGCTAAGGCAATTGCACCAGTATTGTCACAAAAGATTTTCATTGGACCCGATGCACTAGGTATGACACCTAGATCAGATATGAACTCCTTCATCCAGACTCCTTCGTTCCCTGCTTCCGAAGCAGCTATGTACTCCGCTTCACATGTAGATCCCGCTACGACACTTTGTTTAGAACTGCACCAACTGACAGCTCCACCGTTTAAAGTAAACACGTATCCGGTTTGCGATTTAGAATCGTCCGGATCAGTGTCAAAGCTTGCATCAACGTAACCTCTTACGGTGAGCTCTTTGTCACCTCCATATACGAGAAACATATCCTTAGTCCTTTTCACGTATTTCAGGATGTTCTTAACCGCTGTCCAGTGATCCACTCCTGGATTACTTTGGTACCTCCCTGCTAAACTTATAGCAAGGCACACATCAGGTCTGGTAGACAGCATTGCATACATGATAGAGCCTATGGCTGAAGCATAGGGAACATCTTTCATTTTCTCTCTATCTTCTGCTATGGTCGGGCTTTGAGTCTTACTCAATCTCACACCTTGTAACACAGGCAAGAACCCTTTCTTTGCTTGATCCATTTTGAACTTCTTCAAAATCTTGTCAAGGTATGTGCTTTGCGAAAGTCCAATTAAGCGTCTTGATCTATCTCTATAGATCTTTATGCCTAATATGTAAGCAGCTTCACCGAGGTCTTTCATTGAAAAACTCTTATTCAAGTATCCCTTTATGCTATCCAGAAATTCTATATCATTTCCAATCAGTAATATGTCATCTACATATAATATCAGAAATGCTACAGAGCTCCCACTCACTTTCTTGTGAATACAGGCTTCTCCAAAAGTCTATATAAAACCAAATGCTTTGATCACACTATCAAAGCGTTTATTCCAACTCCGAGAGGCTTGCACCAGTCCATAAATGGATCGCTGGAGCTTGCACACTTTATTAGCTCCCTTTGGATCGACAAAACCTTCCGGTTGCATCATATACAACTCTTCTTCCAGAAATCCATTCAGGAACGCAGTTTTGACATCCATCTGCCAAATTTCATAATCATAAAACGCGGCAATTGCTAACATGATTCGGACAGACTTAAGCATCGCTACGGGTGAGAAGGTCTCATCGTAGTCAACCCCTTGAACTTGTGAAAACCTTTTGCGACAAGTCGAGCTTTGTTGACAGTAACATTACCATCAGCGTCAGTCTTCTTCTTGAAGATCCATTTATTCTCAGTTGCTTGCCGATCAATAGGCAAGTCAACCAAAGTCCATACTTTGTTTTCATACATGGATCCCATCTCAGATTTCATGGCTTCAAGCCACTTTGCGGAATCTGGGCTCACCATCGCTTCTTCATAGTTCGTAGGTTCATCATGATCTAGTAACATGATTTCCAAAACAGGATTACCGTACCACTCTGGCATGGATCTTGCTCTGGTTGATCTACGAGGTTCAGTAGTATCTTGTCCTCAAGTTTCATGATCATCATCATTAGCTTCCTCACTTATTGGTGTAGGTGTCGCAGAGACGGTTTTCTGTGATGTACTACTTTCCAATAAGGGAGCAGGTACAGTTACCTCGTCAAGTTCTACTTTCCTCCCACTCACTTCTTTCGAGAGAAACTCCTTCTCTAGAAAGGATCCATTCTTAGCAACGAATGTCTTGCCTTCGGATCTGTGATAGAAGGTGTACCCAATAGTCTCCTTTGGGTATCCTATGAAGACACATTTCTCCGATTTGGGTTCGAGCTTATCAGGTTGAAGCTTTTTCACATAAGCATCGCAGCCCCAAACTTTAAGAAACGACAACTTTGGTTTCTTGCCAAACCACAGTTCATAAGGCGTCGTCTCAACGGATTTTGATGGTGCCCTATTTAACGTGAATGCGGCCGTCTCTAAAGCGTATCCCCAAAACGATGGCAGTAAATCAGTGAGAGACATCATAGATCGTACCATATCTAGTAAAGTACGATTACGACGTTCGGACACACCATTACGCTGTGGTGTTTCGGGTGGCGTGAGTTGTGAAACTATTCCACAATTTTTCAAATGTACACCAAACTCGTAACTCAAATATTCTCCTCCGCGATCAGATCGTAGAAACTTTATTTTTTCTTGTTACGATGATTTTCAACTTCACTCTGAAATTCTTTGAACTTTTCAAATGTTTCAGACTTGTGTTTCATTAAGTAGATATACCCATATCTGCTTAAATCATCTGTGAAGGTGAGAAAATAATGATATCCGCCACGAGCCTCAATATTCATCGGACCACATACATCGGTATGTATGATTTCCAATAAATCTGTTGCTCTCTCCATAGTACCGGAGAACGGTGTTTTAGTCATCTTGCCCATGAGGCACGGTTCGCAAGTACCAAGTGATTCATAATCAAGTGGTTCCAAAAGTCCATCATTATGGAGTTTCTTCATGCGCTTTATACCGATATGACCTAAACGACAGTGCCACAAATAAGTTGCACTTTCATTATCAACTCTGCATCTTTTGGTTTCAACATTATGAATATGTGTATCACTACTATCGAGATTCGTCAAAAATAGACCACTCTTCAAAGGTGCATGACCATAAAAGATATTACTCATATAAATAGAACAACCATTATTCTCTGATTTAAATGAATAACCGTCTCGCATCAAACAAGATCCAGATATAATGTTCATCCTCAACGCTGGCACCAAATAACAATTATTTAGGTCTAATATTAATCCCGAAGGTAGATGTAGAGGTAGCGTGCCGACCGCGATCACATCGACTTTGGAACCGTTTCCCACGCACATCGTCACCTCGTCCTTTGCTAGTGTCCGCTTATTCCGTAGTCACTGTTTCGAGTTGCAAATATTAGCAACAGAACCAGTATCAAATACCCAGGTGCTACTGCGAGCTCTAGTAAGGTACACATCAATAACATGTACATCACATATACCTTTGTTCACCTTGCCATCCTTCTTATCCGCCAAATACTTGGGGCAGTTCCGCTTCCAGTGACCAGTCTGCTTGCACTAGAAGCACTCAGTTTCAGGCTTAGGTCCAGACTTGGGTTTCTTCTCCTGAGCAGCAACTTGCTTGCTGTTCTTCTTGAAGTTCTCCTTCTTCTTCCCTTTGCCCTTTTTCTTGAAACTAGTGGTCTTGTTGACCATCAACACTTGATACTCCTTCTTGATTTCTACCTCCGCAGCTTTCAGCATTGCAAAGAGCTCGGGAATAGTCTTGTTCATCCCTTGCTTATTATAGTTCATCACAAAGCTCTTGTAGCTTGGTGGCAGTGATTGGAGAATTCTGTCAATGACGCAATCATCCGGAAGATTAACTCCCAATTGAATCAAGTGATTATTATACCCAGACATCTTGAGTATATGTTCACTGACAGAACTGTTCTCCTCCATCTTGCAGCTATAGAACTTATTGGAGACTTCATATCTCTCAATCCGGGCATTTGCTTGAAATATTAACTTCAACTCCTGGAACATCTCATATGCTCCATGACGTTCAAAACATCGTTGAAGTCCCGATTCTAAGTCGTAAAGCATGGCACACTGAACTATCGAGTAGTCATCAGCTTTGCTCTGCCAGACGTTCATAACATCTGGTGTTGCTCCAGCAGCAGGCCTGGCACCCAGCGGTGCTTCCAGGACGTAATTCTTCTGTGCAGCAATGAGGATAATCCTCAAGTTACGGACCCAGTCTGTGTAATTGCTACCATCATCTTTCAACTTTGCTTTCTCAAGGAACGCATTAAAATTCAACGGAACAACAGCATGAGCCATCTATCATAAACAAGCAAGATACTATCAGGTACTAAGTTCATGATAAGTTTAAGTTCAGTTAATAAAATTACTTAAGAACTCCCACTTAGATAGACATCCCTCTAATCCTCTAAGTGATCATGTGATCCAAATCAACTAAACCATAACCGATCATCACGTGAGATGGAGTAGTTTTCAATGGTGAACATCGTTATGTTGATCATATCTACTATATGATTCATGCTCGACCTTTCGGTCTCTGTGTTCCGAGGCCATATCTGCATATGCTGGGCTCGTCAAGTTTAACCTGGGTATTCTGCGTGTGCAAAACTAGCTTGCACCCGTTGTAGATGGACGTAGAGCTTATCACACCCGATCATCACGTGGTGTCTGGGCACGACGAACTTTGGCAACGGTGCATACTCAGGGAGAACACTTCTTGATAATTTAGTGAGAGATCATCTTATAATGCTACCGTCAATCAAAGCAAGATAAGATGCATAAAAGGATAAACATCACATGCAATCAATATAAGTGATATGATATGGCCATCATCATCTTGTGCGTGTGATCTCCATCTCCGAAGCACCGTCATGATCACCATCGTCACCGGCGCAACACCTTGATCTCCATCGTAACATCGTTGTCGTCTCGCCAATCTTATGCTTCCACGACTATCACTACCGCTTAGTAATAAAGTAAAGCATTACATCGTGATTGCATTGCATACAATAAAGCGACAACCATATGGCTCCTGCCAGTTGCCGATAACTTGGTTACAAAACATGATCATCTCATACAATAAAATTTAGCATCATGCCTTGACCATATCACATCACAACATACCCTGCAAAAACAAGTTAGACGTCCTCTACTTTGTTGTTGCAAGTTTTACGTGGCTGCTACGGGCTTAAGCAAGAACTCATCTCACCTACGCATCAAAACCACAACGATAGTTTGTCAAATAGACTCTGTTTTAACCTTCTCAAGGACCGGGCGTAGCCACACTTGGTTCAACTAAAGTTGGAGAGACAGTCGCCCGCAAGCCATCTATGTGCAAAGCACGTCGAGGGAACCGGTCTCGCGTAAGCGTACGCGTAATGTTGGTCCGGGTCGTCTCGTCCAACAATACCGCCGAACCAAAGTATGACATGCTGGTAGGCAGTATGACTTGTATCGCCCACAACTCACTTGTGTTCTACTCGTGCAAATAACATCAAACCATAAAACCTAGGCTCGGATGCCACTGTTGGGGAACATAGTAATTTCAAAAAAATTCCTACGCACACGCAAGATCATGGTGATGCATAGCAACGAGAGGGGAGAGTGTTGTCTACGTACCAACGTAGACCGACTGCGGAAGCGATCACACAACGTAGAGGAAGTAGTCGTATGTCTTCCCGATCCGACCGATCCAAGCACCGTTACTCCGGCACCTCCGAGTTCTTAGCACACGTTCAGCTCGATGACAATCCTCGGGCTCCGATCCAGCAAAGCGTCGAGGAAGAGTTCCGTCAGCACGACGGCGTGGTGACGATCTTGATGTACTACCGACGCAGGGCTTCGCCTAAGCACTGCAACAATATGATCGAGGTGGAATTTGGTGGCAGGGGGCACCGCACACGGCTAAGGAACGATCACCAGGGATCAACTTGTGTGTCTAGAGGTGCCCCCTGCCCCCGTATATAAAGGATCCAAGGGGGAGGGGTGCGCCGGCCAGGGAGAGGGCGCAGGAGGAGTCCTACTCCTACCGGGAGTAGGACTCCCCCCCTCAATCCTATTCCAACTAGGATTCCCAAGGGGGGAAAGAGAGAGGGGGGGCGGCCCCTTCTCCTAGTCCTAATAGGACTAAGGGAAGGGGGCGCGCGGCCACCTATGGGCTGCCCCTTTTCTCCTTTCCACTAAGGCCCATGAAGGCCCATATGGCTCCCGGGGGGTTCCGGTAACCTCCCGGTAATCCGGTAAAATCCCGATTTCACCCGGAACACTTCCGATATCCAAATATAGGCTTCCAATATATCAATCTTTATGTCTCGACCATTTCGAGACTCCTCGTCATGTCCGTGATCACATCCGGGACTCCGAACAACCTTCGGTACATCAAAATGCATAAACTCATAATAACTGTCATCGTAACATTAAGCGTGCGGACCCTACGGTTCGAGAACAATGTAGACATGACCGAGACACGTCTCCGGTCAATAACCAATAGCGGGACCTGGATGCCCATATTGGCTCCTACATATTCTACGAAGATCTTTATCGGTCAGACCGCATAACAACATACGTTGTTCCCTTTGTCATCGGTATGTTACTTGCCCGAGATTTGATCGTCGGTATCCAATACCTAGTTCAATCTCTTTACTGGCAAGTCTCTTTACTCGTTTCGTAATACATCATATCACAACTAACATCTTAGTTATAATGCTTGCAAGGCTTATGTGATGTGTATTACCGAGAGGGCCCAGAGATACCTCTCCGACAATCGGAGTGACAAATCCTATTCTCGAAATACGCCAACCCAACATCTACCATTGGAAACACCTGTAGTACTCCTGTTATAATCACCCAGTTACGTTGTGACGTTTGGTAGCACCCAAAGTGTTCCTCCGGCAAATGGGAGTTGCATAATCTCATAGTCGTAGGAACATGTATAAGTCATGAAGAAAGCAATAGCAACATACTAAACGATCGGGTGCTAAGCTAATGGAATGGGTCATGTCAATCAGATCATTCAACTAATGATGTGACCTCGTTAATCAAATAACAACTCTTTGTTCATGGTTAGGAAACATAACCATCTTTGATTAACGAGCTAGTCAAGTAAAGGCATACTAGTGACACTCTGTTTGTCTATGTATTCACACATGTATTATGTTTCCGGTTAATACAATTCTAGCATGAATAATAAACATTTATCATGATATAAGGAAATAAATAATAACTTTATTATTGCCTCTAGGGCATATTTCCTTCAGGCATGCCCGATCAGCTTAATAAGCACCTCAATAAGCAGAAGGAGTTCATCCAAGGCTTGATGGAGTTGCTGAAGGAGAGCCTCAACGACATGCCCGCTGAGCTCAATCAGCAGGGGGAGTTGACCGCCGACTTGGTGATGCTACTGAAGAAGAGCATTGCCTCGGAGAAGAAGGCGACCGGTGAAATCCTGCGACTTCAGGAGGACAAGGTGAAGCTATGCCACGAGATCGACCTGTTGAAGGAGAAGAACGCCGGCTGGAAGAAGCTGCATGAGAATAGTAGTTCCTCGATGAAGATGTTGCAGGCCCTCGTCATGGAACAGAAGGAGGAGTTGGCGAAGCTCCGCATCGAGCACCCGGCTGCTGTCAAGGTACGTAATGCGGTCATGGAACATATGATGAAGGCTCGCATCGAGAAATCCCGCGTCATGCACAGAATGAAGAAGATGGCGGAGGAGACGCGCAAGGAGATGGAGGTCGTGGAGGTGATGAAGAAGCAGTTACGACTCCGCGGCGAATTAGATCATTTGGGGTGATAATCTTCCTTCTTCTTTTGCTCATGTGTTTCATCTTTTGCTTCGGGTGTTTCGCCGCACGTGTCATGTTCTCTGCGAGGCATGAATACAACAATGGGTTTTTTAGGGAATGAATAGAACAATGCTAACAATGAGATGACTAGCAAATTAGATCATTTTTTATCGCCATTGGCACTGGGCTGCCGTGTTTCGTGCTCCTCCATCGCAGTACTACTCCAGTGGAAAACTTGAGTATACCGCATGGTTCTTTGCTCCTCCTTGATCAGGTCATCGGCGCATTTATACGAGTAGTCAAATCACAAGGCCCCGCCTTCTAGCAGTAACGACCCGTCAAATCACAAAGGCCCTCGCCTCTCGTGAAACCGACCAAGCTAGACTGCCCCGGCCTCTAGCCTTTTAAAAAATGTATACTTTTGTACAGCAGTAGTATCGATGGATTGCGCCATGGAGCAAAACTTGAAATTAAAAAAAGGGAGATTTACATTTTCCCCCTAACTTTGTCCCGACCTCATCTTTACCCCTAAATAAAAACAATGCTCAACTTTGCCCCTCTTCCGATAAGTGTGCTTATAGAAATGCCCTTCCGTACATTTTCCATCCAGTCAAAGGCCTTTGACCGTTAAGTGCGCGTATAGAAAAATCTAACGGTCAAAGGCCTTTGACTGGACGGAAAATGTAGGGAAGGGCATTTCTATAAGCGCACCTAATGGAAGAGGGGCAAAGTTGAGCACTATTTTTATTTAGGGGTAAAGATGAGGTCGGGACAAAGTTAGGGGGGAAATGGAATTGGCCCTTAAAAAAGGTGGTACATATAGAGAGCGCTCGTCGCCAAATTATGCATATAGTACTATTAAAAAGGCTAGTCACAATAATGGTGTCCAGCACAACCCACCCCTCAAATAAAACTAAGAGGGTGCTTGGATACGTTTTAGTCCCATGACTAAAAGTAGTGGGACTAAAACATGCTAGCCTCACCCATACTTGGATCCAAATACTAAAAAGGCTAAAATCAAGTTAATGAGCATTTATTATCCTCCAAATCCTCCAATGCAGAACTAGCATGTGTTAAAGGAGAGGAGTTAAATGAGTAGAGAGAGGACTAATCCACATTTTAGTAGGGGTACCCCTGACTAAAAAAATTAGTCTCAAGACTAGTTTTAGCCCCTCTTTAGTCAGGGGTGCTTGGAACTTTAGCCTCTTAAAGAGACTATTTTTAGTCAGACTAAAGTAAGTCCCTTGGATCCAAGCACCCTCTAAGCATCCTGGAATTCTTTGACAAAACTAAGCACCCTGGAATTCTTTGACAACTAAACTGCTGGCTATATGATGTTGGCCATATATATTGTACGTATATAATGTGAAGAAACGAGTTGTAGTACTATACCAACTAAAAGATGAAATGTAAGAAATACTAGTATGTATGTACTGAAGAGTTAAAGTAACGAGAAGAAACATAACATGTATGTACTGAAGAGTTAAAGTAACGAGAAGAAACATAACATAGTTCTGCTGGAGGCTCAGCACAACACACCCCTCAAATTAAATTAAGCACACGTGAAATTAAACTTTATAACTATTCCGGTAGACAATGCATTAGAACCACCATGAGCAACGACACTGCCACCTTACTCGGAGTCCTCGTCCACGTCCTCGACTTCGTCCTTGTCCCTCTTCCTCTTGGCCGATACTTCTTTGCTTGAACCGCACACTTGGTTGTTGCTCTTCATCCAACCCTTGTAGATATTGAAGCAAAGGTAGCCATCCATTGCAGCGTAGTGGATGTGGTCTATATCTAGTACATTCCACTGCCATGCATGATGATGAAATGTGTATGGAGGTTTCTCCAGTTTACCGTACATAGGATGAACCATGGCTCCTGCCAGGGTCAGCATTGAAGGCTGACGAGAGGACACCAACTGATTCTTCTGGAGATCGAAGGTGTTGCCTACAACGAGGCCTATCCGACACAGGACTTCTTTGTCGTTACCAAAGTTTACAGTAACGAATTTGACTAGGTTGCTCTCAAGGAAGTCCTTAAAATCCTGGCACTCAACGTCGGCATGGCATATGTGGTAGACCAAGCATAAGTCATGCACGCAAACCTGGATCACGGCGGGCTTCTTCCTCTCTTCGTCCTTTAGATCCTTCTCTCGTCCCAGGACTGTGGTGTACTCAACATCTAGCCCAGCAACCCACTCATCATCTGAGTCTTCGAACATGCGTCTGAAGCGAGAAAGGCATCCTTTCACCGTCGCGGAAGAACGGGTGTAGATGACGTCGAACTCATCGCCGATGATGGTTCTAACCTTGTACTCACCGCCGATCATGGAGATTTGGGACGCCATGGATTTGGGAGGAGGGTTAGGATTAGTGGAACTGCCATAATGTGAATGGACGGGATGACTAGGAGCGAACCGCCGTAGTATTGAAGGACGTGCGGGGACGAGTAGGAGCGAACTGCGAGCGTGCGAACGGCAGGGTAGTGGCTTTCCATTCTCCCATGATACGGGCTTCCGAGAGCCCTTGGATCTGAGATCGAACGGTTGCATGGCGTGATTCTAGACCTATGGGTGAATATCCTATCCTAGAGGGTTATTCTGCAAATTTTCAGCAACTTAGCATGCGACCGTTTGATCTCAGATCCAAGGGCTGCCAGCAGCCCGTATCTTGGTCGCGCCTACCACGACCGTCGCGTCGCTCATGCAGTCGCGCCCTTGGAGATTTAACACAATGTGTTAGGCTATCTGATGTTGGCATGTCATACATAGTCATCACTTAGTCACTCATACTACAACAAGGTTGGCTATAAGTGTATTTTTTTACTCCTCTCTATCTCTTTCTTCGTACTCCCTCTGTCCCATAATATAAGAATGTTTTTGACACTAGTGTAGTGCCAAAAACGTTCTTATATTATGGGACACATGGAGTACTAGTATTTATTGCATTTGCCAAGGAGTGACCTCTTCCAATGAAATGGTGTTGCTAAGTTTGCTTCATTTAATTAGCTATAGAATCAAAATTGTCTTTTCACCTAGGTACACGCGCTTAGCACCATTTCTTCCTTGGGTCACCAAACTAGTCTCTCTCTTCTTGATTAACTTGCCACATCAGACTTTATGCCTATGTGGCAAGCTTAAGCACCTGTAGGAGCAAGTAAAAGTAAGTGCAATAGTGCGCTTTACATGGCATTTTTGCATTTGTGGAGGAAAGAGAGGCAAGGAAAAAGTGGAGAAGTGGGCTCTCATGCAAGAGCCAGCCTCTACTACATGGTGGAGCATTGGGAGAGGCACCTGTATGGAGGTGGTCAGGAATCGGGAGACTCATGCCGGTCGTAGCGCCGCAGTTAAAATGATAATGGCAAGTCAAATCATGGGGCCCCACCTGTCCAGGAGTAACTCGCTGTCAAATCACACAGCCCTACGTTTGCAGCAGCCTACTCCCTCGTCTTCTCGCGTCTCTGTCGAACCGACTAGGCGAAACTGCCCCGCCGCCTACCGCGCAGGAAAAGCCCTGCCCTCGACTTTTAAATAGTATACAGTATACTAATTCTGTATCCATGGATTGCGCCCGTGCCATAGAGCAAAGCGTCTAAAAAACGGCGGTACACATGTACGGAGTATACAACACGCCCGTCGCGTTCGCGTCGCACCCCAGACGGTCGATTGGTCTGGCACGCTGCTCTCCGAATGGAACACATGTCATACTGCGTTTGCACACACATGTGGGACGGCAATTGAGAACCGACCATAGGCACACTCCCCGGCCCCGCAAGTCGGGTGACTTAATAGAAGAGGGAGACGAGTGATAGTACTAGAGAAGTGTTGTACTGCGTTGGTACCTGGACGATCCCTGCAAGACACGGAAGATCAGTTCGTCCATGCATGTGACCAGACTCCAGCAGACACGCCTGGATTGGCTATCGTCTACATATCGTGCAGGCTGTGTTGTACATGGCTGTAGTTGTGGTGAGAAATCTAAAAAAAGGTTTCTTGTCATCTCGCAAAATTGAGTTGGGCTAGTCATTGGGGGCACATGCACGAACAGTGACTACTCGGCTGCCATCTAGGTCAAGCCGGCTATGTTAATTAGGACATCTATCAACGGACCCCTTTTCTACAAGTTTATCTTTAATTTGAGCTTTGTTCCTCGTCTAGTTTGTCCGTCGGGATTCATGTTGTCTCCTTTGGGCAGTGAGGTTATGATTTCTTGTCATGTGGCATTTTTTTAATGTTATATGTTATAATCCGGCGCTTTAGATCAAAATGATGACAACTACGCCTTCGGGCCACGTGCATGAAGACTTCTCGACAGTCATTGACGAGGTCTGGCCGGCTCCGGTAGACAAAAGAAAACTAGTACTACTCCACTATATAGGCAGGAGCCTCCGCGCTTGCTTGCTAGTATTGCTCTCTTCACACTGTCTCGGCCTCTCCAGATCAAAACACGACGGTGGTGGCCACTCTCTCTCTCTCTCTGCTCACCGCTAGTCACAGATCCAGCCGGATCCTCTCCGCCGGGGAAGGTGAGAAGGTGCAGCATTCACGCGGTCATCCTCGGCGACGGCTCTTACCCACTACTGGGCGCGTCCTGATCAGCCTGCCTTGTCGTTCTCTCCCAAACACCGCTGGCGAGGGAGGGCCTCCGACCCCTTCTTCCTCGCCGCCGTAGTGTGAGCAAATCCGGCCTCCCGCCGCCCACCTAGCGACATCCCGGCGACCATCAGGTATAACTTCCTTCAAAACTGGCCTTGCTCTACTTCCAAAGCTCCTGATGTCGCTGCATTTGTATCTTTTACTGTTTCTCAGCCCCCCTCGTAGATAGGATCGATCGGCTGTTCGAAAACCACCTAATTTTTTTACGTTTAAGAGGTAAAACTAGTTCATGCACTCGAATCTAGTACTACTTGGTTCAAACAAGGGAGAAAGGGGGTGGGGGTGGGGGAGGATTTGTTACCTGAATCTAGGACTTGGTCAAAAGAGTAAATAATGGGGGCAAAAAGTAGCAGAGACTGGCTATCCAACTGGTCTCTAGGTCTAATAGGGAAATAAAGGGAAACACAGTACAAACTCAATATAAACCCGATCTATTGGTTGAAAAGGGAAAGAAAGTGGGGACTGGGGGACAAGTCAACAGAGTATGTCCAGCACTAGATTTGCTAGCCTCACACAGTATAAGGTGGCTATACCGAACAAAAATGGGACCAACCCAGATATCCTGTTCTGATGTTTGTTGCCCCGAGCCACTCTTATCTAATGCCACTGGTAAAATGTAGTAGTCGCACTGTTAAAAGTAAGGACACGTTAAACCAATATTGTTTTCAATGTAATGCCTCCAGTAATATGAATCAATGGCACTTCTTTACATGTCCTGCTAAAATTTCCCATTAAGATAAGTTGGTTCTTTTCGTTAGAAATGCAAATGTCTTGGTCCGCCTACTCTCCCAGGCCCAAAGTAATGTCGTATTTAACGGTTGTCATAGTTAATCCTAATGCCCACACTAATATCTAGCAATGCCAGTGCTTTAGAAATTGCTACTGTCCTTGTAGGATTGCCATTCAGATAAGGAACATGCTTCTTTTCATTTGATGCATGTTTCATCACTTGTTAGTCACCCTCCTTTCCACCTGTTTTGTGCAAACAGAGATATACATTTCACGCTCGATCTTAGTTGAACTGCACAAATGATATCCAAATTATAGTTGAGCATTCCAGGAGTTTCACAACCAACCTTGATGTTGCTCAATTTTATTGCAACTAATGAAGAAGAAGCTCTGTGGGTTTCGTTTTCTGATGGAAATGGAACCGGGGCTAGAGCCCTTTTCTTAAAAAAATTGAAGAAAAAGCTGCTAGCTCACGGGACATTGCTTCATTTTACGTGAACTACACCAAAAGGTCCCATGAATTGAATCATCCATGTTGGTGACTGAAAGAGCCAGCTTCAACGTCCCAGTCTAAACACACCCGGCCTCCATCCTTGCAACACACGGTACACCTCGTTTGCCACCTGCTCGACCCTAGTGTCACTAATAAAATGAAGTAATAATACAGTTAAAATAGAGCGAGTGTCATCTCTATCATTTCATTTCCAATGTAGATAAAGAAAGTGCTTCTCTTTGTTAATGTATGTTTCATCAACTAGTCCCATTGTTAATGTTTAAGTGTTTCTGCAAACTGGGGTGCTTAATTTTAGTTGATATGTACAAAAATAGAGATTTGAATGTCTCAAGGCGCCTCCTTGTACTACCACTATACACTGATGTTCATCACTGGCAGAAGGTGTATCTGGGAGACTTGGGACGATGTCCAGTATGAGGCGTACCATATGAGGCGTCGTAGGGCCCATCTTGCCCTCGTGGCATGGCATACTATGATACTATCGCAATATTTTCTTCTAATTATTTTGTGTGTTTCATCAACTAGTGCCACTATAATGTGATCACGCTTTTTCATTATCTGTGCAAACAGGGTTATTCAGCTGCATTTTGGTGGAACTGCACAAATGTACGTATGGAACCGGCATATATGCAGAGTGCGAGGTGTTCTAAGTAAAAAATTACCGACACCAACCATGCTGCATGCACGCATTGGCATCCACCATCACCAATGGGATGTGTGGCGCTCTCTGTGAATGGATCTTTCTCGGCAGCAAATCATCTAACCAAATACTAGTAGCTTATATTGGCAGTTTTCTAGGGAGTACTCTTTTCTGAAAGAAGCACCAATCTATTTTTGTTTATTTGTACACTGTGTCACAACTTTGACCCAAAGGTCCAGAGCTATTTTAGGGTGATTGGCATAGTACTCGGAGACTGATTGTAAGCATGATTTTCATTAGCTGTCACACTGATTGTAAGCATGAGCAGGTGGAAGATTAGGTTAGTGTGAAGCTTACCTTAAACCCTACCGCCGCCGTTGAAATGAGGCGAGCGTCGAGGGAACCGTGGAGAACAGCGTGGAAGCGACGTCGCGCCATCCGGCCTCCTCTTGCGGTGGGAGAACGAATACTCCTGTGGCTCTGGCTGGCTCTGCACCCTCATGAACGGCACACCATACTCGATCGATTCGTTATCCTCTCGGTGCTTGACCTTCGACCTGTACGCCCACCACCTCAGCCTGACTGTCACCTCGGGCGATCTGTATGCTCCATCGCCCAGAGGAGATACTCGATGAACTCGGAGGACTGCAGCGTGACTGCCGCCGAGGAGTACATGTACATTGCCGCCCTCATCGCCATCGTCTCGCTCTTTCGCATACAATGCCACATGGCCCGCACCGTCATCGAAATCTCCCACTCATTGTCAAACCAACTAAAGATCTCCTTCAACCTGACTAACTTTGCCTGGTCACCGCCGGCGATCTGCCTGATTCGTGTTGGGGAACGTAGTAATTTCAAAAAAATTCCTACGCACACGCAAGATCATGGTGATGCATAGCAACGAGAGGGGAGAGTGTTGTCTACGTACCAATGCAGACCGACTGCGGAAGCGATCACACAACGTAGAGGAAGTAGTCGTATGTCTTCCCGATCCGACCGATCCAAGCACCGTTACTCCGGCACCTCCGAGTTCTTAGCACACGTTCAGCTCGATGACGATCCTCGGGCTCCGATCCAGCAAAGCGTCGAGGAAGAGTTCCGTCAGCACGACGGCGTGGTGACGATCTTGATGTACTACCGACGCAGGGCTTCGCCTAAGCACTACAACGGTATGATCGAGGTGGAATTTGGTGGCAGGGGCACCGCACACGGCTAAGGAACGATCTCAAGGATCAAATTGTGTGTCTAGAGGTGCCCCCTGCCCCCGTATATAAAGGATGAGAGGGGGAGGGCTGGCCGGCCAAGCAAGGGAGGCGCAGGAGGAGTCCTACTCCTACCGGGAGTAGGACTCCCCCCTCCAATCCTATTCCAACTAGGACTCCAAGGGGGAAAGAGAGAGAGAGGTGGCCGGCCACCTCTCCTAGTCCTAATAGGACTAGGGGAGGGGGAGGCGCGCAGCCCTCCATGGCAGCCCCTTTCACCTTTCCACTAAGGCCCATGTAGGCCCATTTGGCTCCCGGGGGGTTCCGGTAACCCTCCCGGTAATCCGGTAAAATCCCGATTTCACCCGGAACACTTCCGATGTCCAAACATAGGCTTCCAATATATCAATCTTTATGTCTCGACCATTTCGAGACTCCTCGACATGTCCTTGATCACATCCGGGACTCCGAACAACCTTCGGTACATCAAAATGCATAAACTCATAATAACTGTCATCGTAACATTAATCGTGCGGACCCTACGGTTCGAGAACAATGTAGACATGACCGAGACACGTCTCCGGTCAATAACCAATAGCGGGACCTGGATGCCCATATTGGCTCCTACATATTCTACGAAGATCTTTATCGGTCAGACCGCATAACAACATATGTTGTTCCCTTTGTCATCGGTATGTTACTTGCCCGAGATTCGATCGTCGGTATCCAATACCTAGTTCAATCTCGTTACTGGCAAGTCTCTTTACTCGTTCGATAATACATCATATCACAACTAACATCTTAGTTATAATGCTTGCAAGGCTTATGTGATGTGTATTACCGAGAGGGCCCAGAGATACCTCTCCGACAATCGGAGTGACAAATCCTATTCTCGAAATACGCCAACCCAACATCTACCATTGGAAACACCTGTAGTACTCCTTTATAATCACCCAGTTACGTTGTGACGTTTGGTAGCACCCAAATTGTTCCTCCGGCAAACGGGAGTTGCATAATCTCATAGTCGTAGGAACATGTATAAGTCATGAAGAAAGCAATAGCAACATACTAAACGATCGGGTGCTAAGCTAATGGAATGGGTCATGTCAATCAGATCATTCAACTAATGATGTGACCTCATTAATCAAATAACAACTCTTTGTTCATGGTTAGGAAACATAACCATCTTTGATTAACGAGCTAGTCAAGTAGAGGCATACTAGTGACACTCTGTTTGTCTATGTATTCACACATGTATTATGTTTCCGGTTAATACAATTCTAGCATGAATAATAAACATTAATCATGATATAAGGAAATAAATAATAACTTTATTATTGCCTCTAGGGCATATTTCCTTCAGTCTCCCACTTGCACTAGAGTCAATAATCTAGATTACACAGTAATGATTCTAACACCCATGGAGCCTTGGTGCTGATCATGTTTTGCTCGTGGAAGAGGCTTAGTCAACGGGTCTGCAACATTCAGATCCGTATGTATCTTGCAAATCTCTATGTCTCCCACCTGGACTAGATCCAGGATGGAGTTGAAGCGTCTCTTGATGTGTTTGGTCCTTTTGTGAAATCTGGATTCCTTTGCCAAAGCAATTGCACCAGTATTGTCACAAAAGATTTTCATTGGACCCGATGCACTAGGTATGACACCTAGATCGGATATGAACTCCTTCATCCAGACTCCTTCGTTCGCTGCTTCCGAAGCAGCTATGTACTCCGCTTCACATGTAGATCCCGCTACGACGCTTTGTTTAGAACTGCACCAACTGACAGCTCCACCGTTTAAAGTAAACACGTATCCGGTTTGCGATTTAGAATCGTCCGGATCAATGTCAAAGCTTGCATCAACGTAACCTCTTACGGTGAGCTCTTTGTCACCTCCATATACGAGAAACATATCCTTAGTCCTTTTCAGGTATTTCAGGATGTTCTTGACCGCTGTCTAGTGATCCACTCCTGGATTACTTTGGTACCTCCCTGCTAAACTTATAGCAAGGCACACATCAGGTCTGGTAAACAGCATTGCATACATGATAGAGCCTATGGCTGAAGCATAGGGAACATCTTTCATTTTCTCTCTATCTTCTGTAGTGGTCGGGCATTGAGTCTGACTCAACTTCACACCTTGTAAAACAGGCAAGAACCCTTTCTTTGCTTGATCCATTTTGAACTTCTTCAAAATCTTGTCAAGGTATGTGCTTTGTGAAAGTCCAATTAAGCGTCTTGATCTATCTCTATAGATCTTTATGCCTAATATGTAAGCAGCTTCCCCGAGGCTTTCATCAAAAAACTTTTATTCAAGTATCCCTTTATGCTATCCAGAAATTCTATATCATTTCCAATCAGCAATATGTCATCCACATATAATATCAGAAATGCTACAGAGCTCCCACTCACTTTCTTGTAAATACAGGCTTCTCCAAAAGTCTGTATAAAGCCAAATGCTATGATCACACTATCAAAGCGTTTATTCCAACTCCGAGATGCTTGCACCAGTCCATAAATGGATCGCTGGAGTTTGCATACTTTGTTAGCTCCCTTTGGATCGACAAAACCTTCTGGTTGCATCATATACAACTCTTCTTCCAGAAATCCATTCAGGAATGCAGTTTTGACATCCATCTGCCATATTTCATAATCATAAAATGCGGCAATTGCTAACATGATTCTGACGAACTTAAGCATCGCTACGGGTGAGAAGGTCTCATCGTAGTCAACCCCTTGAACTTGTCGAAAACCTTTTGCGACAAGTCGAGCTTTATAGACAGTAATATTACCGTCAGCGTCAGTCTTTTTCTTGAAGATCCATTTATTCTCAATTGCTTGCCGATCATCGGGCAAGTCAACCAAAGTCCATACTTTGTTCTCATACATGGATCCCATCTCAGATTTCATGGCCTCAAGCCACTTTGCGGAATCTAGGCTCACCATCGCTTCTTCATAGTTCGTAGGTTCATCATGATCTAGTAGCATGACTTCCAGAATTGGATTGCCGTACCACTTTGGTGCGGATCTCACTCTGGTTGATCTACGTGGTTCAGTAGTATCTTGTCCTGAAGTTTCATGATCATCATCATTAGCTTCCTCACTAATTGGTATAGGTGTCGCAGAAACAGTTTTCTGTGATGTACTATTTTCCAATAAGGGAGCAGGTACAGTTACCTCGTCAAGTTCTACTTTCCTCCCACTCACTTCTTTCGAGAGAAACTCCTTCTCTAGAAATGATCCATTCTTAGCAACGAATGTCTTGCCTTCGGATCTGTGATAGAAGGTATACCCAACTGTCTCCTTTGGGTATCCTATGAAGACACATTTCTCCGCTTTGGGTTCGAGCTTATCAGGTTGAAGCTTTTTCACATAAGCATCGCAGCCCCAAACTTTAAGAAACAACAACTTTGGTTTCTTGCCAAACCATAGTTCATAAGGCGTCGTCTCAACGGATTTTGATGGTGCCCTATTTAACGTGAATGTGGCCGTCTCTAAAGCATAACCCCAAAACGATAGCGGTAAATCAGTAAGAGACATCACAGATCGCACCATATCTAGTAAAGTACAATTACGACGTTCGGACACACCATTACGCTGTGGTGTTCCGGGTGGCGTGAGTTGCGAAACTATTCCACAATTTTTCAAATGTACACCAAACTCGTAACTCAAATATTCTCCTCCACGATCAGATCGTAGAAACTTTATTTTCTTGTTATGATGATTTTCAACTTCACTCTGAAATTCCTTGAACTTTTCAAATGTTTCAGACTTATGTTTCATTAAGTAGATATACCCATATCTGCTTAAATCATCTGTGAAGGTGAGAAAATAACGATATCCGCCACGAGCCTCAATATTCATCGGACCACATACATCGGTATGTATGATTTCCAATAAATCTGTTGCTCTCTCCATAGTACCGGAGAACGGTGTTTTAGTCATCTTGCCTATGAGGCACGGTTCGCAAGTACCAAGTGATTCATAATCAAGTGGTTCCAAAAGCCCATCAGTATGGAGTTTCTTCATGCGCTTTACACCGATATGACCTAAACGGCAGTGCCACAAATAAGTTGCACTATCATTATCAACTCTGCATCTTTTGGCTTCTACATTATGAATATGTGTATCACTACTATCGAGATTCAACAAGAATAGACCACTCTTCAAAAGTGCATGACCATAAAAGATATTACTCATATAAATAGAACAACCATTATTCTCTGATTTAAATGAATAACCGTCTCGCATTAAACAAGATCCAGATATAATGTTCATGCTCAACGCTGGCACCAAATAACAATTATTTAGGTCTAATATTAATCCCGAAGGTAGATGTAGAGGTAGCGTGCCGACCGCGATCACATCGACTTTGGAACCATTTCCCACGCGCATCGTCACCTTGTCCTTTGCTAGCGTCCGCTTATTCCGTAGTCCCTGTTTCGAGTTGCAAATATTAGCAACTGAACCAGTATGAAATACCCAGGTGCTACTGCGAGCTCTAGTAAGGTACACATCAATAACATGTATATCACATATACCTTTGTTCACCTTGCCATCCTTCTTATCCGCCAAATACTTGGGGCAGTTCCGCTTCCAGTGACTAGTCTGCTTGCAGTAGAAGCACTCAGTTTCAGGCTTAGGTCCAGACTTGGGTTTCTTCTCCTGAGCAGCAACTTGCTTGCTGTTCTTCTTGAAGTTCCCCTTCTTCTTCCCTTTGCCCTTTTTCTTGAAACTAGTGGTCTTGTTGACCATCAACACTTGATGCTCCTTCTTGATTTCTACCTCCGCAGCTTTCAGCATTGCGAAGAGCTCGCGAATAGTCTTGTTCATCCCTTGCATATTATAGTTCATCACGAAGCTCTTGTAGCTTGGTGGCAGTGATTGGAGAATTCTGTCAATGACGTAATCATCTGGAAGATTAACTCCCATCTGAATCAAGTGATTATTATACCCAGACAATTTGAGTATATGCTCACTGACAGAACTGTTCTCCTCCATCTTGCAGCTATAGAACTTACTGGAGACTTCATATCTCTCAATTCGGGCATTTGCTTGAAATATTAACTTCAACTCCTGGAACATCTCATATGCTCCATGACGTTCAAAACGTCGTTGAAGTCCCGATTCTAAGCCGTAAAGCATGGCACACTGAACTATCAAGTAGTCATCAGCTTTGCTCTGCCAGACGTTCATAACATCTGGCGTTGCTCCAGCAGCAGGCCTGGCACCCAGCGGTGCTTCCAGGACGTAATTCTTCTGTGCAGCAATGAGGATAATCCTCGGGTTACGGACCCAGTCCGTGTAATTGCTACCATCATCTTTCGACTTTGCTTTCTCAAGGAACGCATTAAAATTCAACGGAACAACAGCACGAGCCATCTATCTACAATCAACATAAACAAGCAAGATACTATCAGGTACTAAGTTCATGATAAGTTTAAGTTCAGTTAATCAAATTACTTAGGAACTCCCACTTAGATAGACATCCCTCTAATCCTCTAAGTGATCACGTGATCCAAATCAACTAAACCATAACCGATCATCACGTGAGATGGAGTAGTTTTCAATGGTGAACATCGTCATGTTGATCATATCTACTATATGATTCACGCTCGACCTTTCGGTCTCTTTGTTCCGAGGCCATATCTGCATATGCTAGGCTCGTCAAGTTTAACATGAGTATTCTGCGTGTGCAAAACTGGCTTGCACCCGTTGTAGATGGACGTAGAGCTTATCACACCCGATCATCACGTGGTGTCTGGGCACGACGAACTTTGGCAATGGTGCATACTCAGGGGGAACACTTCTTGATAATTTAGTGAGAGATCATCTTATAATGCTACCGTCAATCAAAGCAAGATAAGATGCATAAAAGATAAACATCACATGCAATCAATATAAATGATATGATATGGCCATCATCATCTTGTGCTTGTGATCTCCATCTCCGAAGCACTGTCATGATCACCATCGTCACCGGCGCGACACCTTGATCTCCATCGTAGCATCGTTGTCGTCTCGCCAATCTTATGCTTCCACGACTATCACTACCGCTTAGCAATAAAGTAAAGCATTACATCGCGATTGCATTGCATACAATAAAGCGACAACCATATGGCTCCTGCTAGTTGCCGATAACTTGGTTACAAAACATGATCATCTCATACAATAAAATCAGCATCATGCCTTGACATATCACATCACAACATGCCCTGCAAAAACAAGTTAGACGTCCTCTACTTTGTTGTTGCAAGTTTTACGTGGCTGCTACGGGCTTAAGCAAGAACTCATCTCACCTATGCATCAAAACCACAACGATAGTTTGTCAAATAGACTCCGTTTTAACCTTCTCAAGGACCGGGCGTAGCCACACTCGGTTCAACTAAAGTTGGAGAGATAGTCGCCCGCAAGCCATCTATGTGCAAAGCACGTCGAGGGAACCGGTCTCGCGTAAGCGTAAGCATAAGGTTGCTCCGGGTCGTCTCGTCCAACAATACCGCCGAACCAAAGTATGACATGCTGGTAGGCAGTATGACTTGTATCGCCCACAACTCACTTGTGTTCTACTCGTGCAAATAACATCAAACCATAAAACCTAGGCTCGGATGCCACTGTTGGGGAACGTAGTAATTTGAAAAAAATTCCTACACACACGCAAGATCATGGTGATGCATAGCAACAAGAGGGGAGAGTGTTGTCTACGTACCAACGCAGACCGACTGCGGAAGCGATCACACAATGTAGAGGAAGTAGTCGTACGTCTTCCCGATCCGACCGATCCAAGCACCGTTACTCCAGCACCTCCGAGTTCTTAGCACACGTTCAGCTCGATGACGATCCTCGGGCTCCGATCCAGCAAAGCGTCGAGGAAGAGTTCTGTCAGCACGACGGCGTGGTGACGATCTTGATGTACTACCGACGCAGGGCTTCGCCTAAGCACTACAACGGTATGATCGAGGTGGAATTTGGTGGCAGGGGGCACCGCACACGGCTAAGGAACGATCTCAAGGATCAACTTGTGTGTCTAGAGGTGCCTCCTGCCCCCGTATATAAAGGATGAGAGGGGGAGGGCTGGCCGGCCAAGCAAGGGAGGCGCAGGAGGAGTCCTACTCCTACCGGGAGTAGGACTCCCCCCTCCAATCCTATTCCAACTAGGACTCCAAGGGGGAAAGAGAGAGAGAGGTGGCCGGCCACCTCTCCTAGTCCTAATAGGACTAGGGGAGGGGGGAGGCACGCAGCCCTCCATGGCAGCCCCTTTCACCTTTCCACTAAGGCCCATGTAGGCCCATTTGGCTCCCGGGGGGTTCCGGTAACCCTCCCGGTAATCCGGTAAAATCCCGATTTCACCCGGAACACTTCCAATGTCCAAACATAGGCTTCCAATATATCAATCTTTATGTCTCGACCATTTCGAGACTCCTCGTCATGTCCGTGATCACATCCGGGACTCCGAACAACCTTCGGTACATCAAAATGCATAAACTCATAATAACTGTCATCGTAACGTTAAGCGTGCGGACCCTACGGTTCGAGAACAATGTAGACATGACCGAGACATGTCTTCGGTCAATAACCAATAGCGGGACCTGGATGCCCATATTGGCTCCTACATATTCTACGAAGATCTTTATCGGTCAGACCGCATAACAACATACGTTGTTCCCTTTGTCATCGGTATGTTACTTGCCCGAGATTCGATCGTCGGTATCCAATACCTAGTTCAATCTCGTTACTGGCAAGTCTCTTTACTCGTTCCGTAATACATCATCTCACAACTAACATCTTTAGTTATAATGCTTGCAAGGCTTATGTGATGTGTATTACCGAGAGGGCCCAGAGATACCTCTCCGACAATCGGAGTGACAAACCCTAATCTCGAAATACGCCAACCCAACATCTACCATTGGAGACACCTGTAGTACTCCTTTATAATCACCCAGTTACGTTGTGACATTTGGTAGTACCCAAAGTGTTCCTCTGGTAAACGGGAGTTGCATAATCTCATAGTTATAGGAACATGTATAAGTCATGAAGAAAGCAATAGCAACATACTAAACGATCGGGTGCTAAGCTAATGGAATGGGTCATGTCAATCAGATCATTCAACTAATGATGTGACCTCGTTAATCAAATAACAACTCTTTGTTCATGGTTAGGAAACATAACCATCTTTGATTAACAAGCTAGTCAAGTAGAGGCATACTAGTGACACTCTGTTTGTCTATGTATTCACACATGTATTATGTTTCCGGTTAATACAATTCTAGCATGAATAACAAACATTTATCATGATATAAGGAAATAAATAATAACTTTATTATTGCCTCTAGGGCATATTTCCTTCAATTCGCTGCTGCATCCTCTCCATAGATGTCCTTCTGAGTGGTCCGGTGCTAGCTTTGGAAGATGGGAGGAGAGATGGTGGTCTTGCAATAGAGAAGAGGGAGAGGCGAGACAGTGGTTTTGGAATGGAGATGATGGAGAGGAGAGGAGGTGGTTTTGCAATGGAGAAGATCAGAAGAGGGAGAGGCGAGACGGTAGTTTTGGAATGGGGATGATGGAGAGGAGAGGAGGTGGTTTTGCAATGGAGAAGATCAGAAGAGGGAGAGGCGAGACGGTGGTTTTGGAATGGAGATGATGGAGAGGAGAGGAGGTGGTTTTGCAATGGAGAAGAGGGAGAGGAGCATGCGGCAGCGATTTAGGATTGGACGAGAGGGCCGGCGCGTTGTGACTGGATCAAAATCAAAATCAATTTACCCTTCAATTAAGAAAGTGACCCCACATTAACTAGTCTCCCTTTTATTCTAGGTCATAATTGACCATGATTTTCGCACATAAAATATATGTTATACATTGCAAAAATAATATAATTTGAAAGTACATTCAGATATGAACCAAACGATACAATTTTTGGTGACATGCATTCATATTTTGCTTGTCAAATACAGTACGTGGTTAAACTTTGACCCAAAATACGCAAAACAACAAAAAAAATACTTTCAAGACCAGCGCCGCTCTTCCGCTCTTCTCCTCTTAAACCACCGCCGCTCCTCTCATGTTCCAATATAAATGCAGCGCCGCTCCTCTCCTCTTCCATTTCAAAACCACCGCCCCTCCTCTCCTGTTCCAGTCCAAAACCAGCGTCGCTCCTCTCCCATTCTAATCCAAAACCAGCGCTGCTCCTCTCCTCTTCCATTCAAAAACCACCGCCGGCGAGTGAAGGTGTTGTGGATAAGTAGATCGATGGAGTACAACCGATACGTGAGGATCGCAGACGGTGACCCTGTGAAGCTAGCTAGGATGTTGGAGATACAGTCTTGGTTTGACAACAAGGACCAACTAGCGGCGACGGCGACATCCATGGCCAAATATTTGCAACAGAGCAAAAAGGCGGCGATACTCCCGGAGGGAGTCGTGCCGGAGTACATAGAGCTGCTCCTCTGGGCCATGGAGAAAACAGATTCACTGAATCCGATCGTGAGGGAGCGGTGGTGGGAGTACCGATCCCAGATGGAGCATCCACCAAAGATTGAAGGATCGAGCATCTACAGGGTGCCGTTTGTGAGGGTGTCCTTCCAGAGGGAGTCGGTGGAGTCTTCGTCGACCGAACCCAACCGCAAGAGGAGAAAAGCAGTTGGCCCGACGACGCTTCCCCGCCATCGTCTCCCTCACCGTTCACATCGTCTCACGGGGTGGCTGTCTGCTGCCGAGGAATAGGAGGGGGCTGCCCCCCAGCCCAATAGTCGGGCAGGTTGTGAATTGTTAGGAGGAGCTTAGGGTTGTCAGTATTTGTAGGTTGTGAATTGTGTTTTGTGTTGTGTATTTTGAGAGTACTTTCAGATATGAATGTCTTTTGAATTTCGGATTTGCAGTATTTATGAAGCATTTAATGAATTCTAGAGATCTATTTTAAGCACTTAAAATGTAGTTTCATAGGAGTATAAAAGTACAGATAATGTGATTCTTAGAGAAGAAACTGCAAGTTTCGGTTTCAGATAAGAAACTGCAAGTTCAGTTTTAGATAAGAAACTGCAACTTTCAGAGGCAGAGCATTTATATTAACACGGCCTTTTCAAACAGGGTTAACATCATGTTGGAAGTTTTATTCATGGTCGAAAATGGAACTACCAGCCAGTTAACATCATGCTGATCAACATTCATGCATAGCACATCTTCATATGATGCACAGTCAAAATGCCCATACAATGTCGAGTGTGCGAAACACAGAGAAAATGAGGGACAAAGTTTTGGCAAGTGTTGGACGTGGTTTTGTGCTGCCCCATCTAAGCTTTCATTTTTAACATGCGCAGGCCACGACCTCGGATGGGAGGTCCATAGGCCTGTTTGTATTTTCTTAGGGCCGTCATGTATCGACCGGACTATGGACCTCCCATCCGAGATTTTATTTTTGGCATCCCAATTTATGTATTTTTTTGAAGAAAACGCAGAGGTCTATTCTATTTTTCTATATAAGAATAGGAACATCAGGTCCAACTTATGTTTCCCTTCTAACTATATTATATATATTTAAATTATTTTATATGTTATTATATATTATTTTAATTGTCATCATATATTTAACAGATACTTACATATGTAAGAAAATAATATCCCACATCTTATTAACTTACAAAAAATATGTCTTAACAAATAAAATCCTGGATTGTTTTGGCACGAAAATCCTAGTGATTGTGTACAAAAGCTTGGTAAGATTTAAGGACGAATGTAATAATATCACTTATTATTTAAATATATTTATAACAAAATGCTCAGCCCCTTTTATTTTTTCATAACATTGCTGGCCCAACCCAACATTATAATTAGAATCAGCCCAGCAAAATCGTGTATTTCGAGAAAGTGCAAATGTCCTGTAATTTTTTAGGAAATAAAATAAATGGGACGCATCGACGCTACATTATTTGTTCACCCAGCCCAGCTAATGGCTGTAATTCAAAAAAAGATCAAATTGACTGTAAATTATATCGTGCAAAAAAAAGACTGTAAATTCTGAAAAAATGGGTTGAATACGTGCCACATTTTTGGAGGCTGAAATGTGGGCCAATAGGTCGAAGCCAACGCAAGTCGTTGTCAATTTAGTCAACAAATGATTCTGACATGTTAGCCGTTGGATTTACATCCAATGACCGACATCCATCTTCAATCTCTCGTCTTCTTCCTCCAGCGCCGCCGGGACCACCTCCCGCCTCCTGCTGCTAGCAGCTCTGCTTAGCACGCTTCGCTATGAAGCGCTACTCCACCGTTGGCCAGGCCATCCCTCCACCCCTCCACACCTCCTGTTCTTCTCCACCGACTGCCGAACCACACCGCACTAAAACCAGTTAACCCTCGTACACATCTCCGTCTGCAACTCTACTCCCGCGTCTTCCCATCTCTGGCTCATTGCTGTCCGGGGCCTCGCCGTCATCCACCACCTTGGATGCGCTCGGCGCGGTGTGGTCAACGTGGTCAACGAACGACACCATCGGAATTAGACCATGTGTGGAGAGGCTGACAGCTAGGTCCATGGCCGCACACAAGGAAATGCCTCCTTATTATGCGCAAAATAATGATTCCTCCACCTGACATCTGGGACCCACCGGAAGGGCCTCTGTATTTTGTGAAAATAACATGCCCCCCGCTAACATGTCCGACCCACCAGCTATCTTCGCACGCAAGGAAGTGCCTCCTTATTACGCACAAAAAAATGAATATTCCCCCTGCCAGCTGGAACCCAGCATAGTGGGAAGCTGACTTGTGGGCCTACCAAGTTGACGGGGACGGAGGGCTTTGTCAACTTAGTCAATATGAACGATTCTAGCTCCTGTTACCGTACGATGTTCATCCAACGGCCGCAGTGCTTCTTCAACCTCTGGTCTTCTTGCTTCAGCCGCCCAAACCAGCGCCAGTCGTGCCGCGTGCTCCTTCCTCTCGTGGCCGGCTGTGATGCCGCGGAGGCCTCACCGCCCCCTACTACTCCCACCGTTGGCCAGGCCATCCCTCTACTCACCCACACCCCCTGTTATTCTATGGCGACAGCAGCCTCACACCGCGGTCGAACCAGTGAACCCTCGTACTCCTCTTCGTGTGGGCATCCACTGTTGCGTCTTCCCCGGCTCCGAGTCGTCCCCTTCCTAGTCCTCGCCGTCGTCCACCGCCGTGATGCTCTCGGCGTGGCATGGTCAGTGTGGTCAAGGAACGACTTCCATAGGACGTGGACTGTACGTGGAGAGGCTGACAGCTGGGTCCACGGCCGCAGCAAGGAAGTGCTTCCTTATTACACACAAAATAATGATTTCTCCACCTGGCAGTGGGGACCCACCGGACGGGCCACTGTATTTCGCGAAAAAAACGTTTCCCCCTGACTGCTGGGACCCACCAGCTACATCTTCGCACGCAAAGAAGTGCGTAAGGGCAAAAAAACAATTCGCCCCCCTGACTGCTGGGACCCACCAGCTACATCTTCGCACGCAAGGAAGTGTGTCCGAGCAAAAAAACGATTCGCCCCCTGACAGCTCGGACCCACCAGCTACATCTTCGCACACAAGGAAGTGCCTGACAGTCGGGACCCACCTGGTCGAACATATGTAGCATTGTCATTCTGGTCGCGAACGTGTATGTACATATATACTGGTGGATGTAGAGGCACACACGTGTCGTAGTAGAGGCGTGTACGTGTCGTAGTAGAGGTGCGCACATAGCATGTACACGTACGTACAGCGGCCAGGGTGCAAGAAAGAAAATACGGCCACGTATGTGTACATACGGGCGGGGTCTCGAACGCCTACTCACGCATACGTACGGCCAGGGCTCGTGTAGATGGCTGGGTCGGAACAGAGAAACAGCGTCGTCGTCGTGTTCATGAGGAGGCAACGAAATGCGTCGTGTTCATGGGGGGGCAATGAAATGCATCGTGTTCATGGGGAGGCAAGAGAATGCGTCGTGTTCATCGGGAGGCAACGGAACGCGTGGGAGCCAACCGGCTGGGTCGGAACGGAATGCGTGGTCGTGTTCATCGGGAGGGCTTGGACGGAATAGGCGATGGAAACAAGGCCTGGCGTACCGCAAAACGGAGGAAACGGACCTCCTACGTTCGGAACGGGGTCCTGTTGATCGGGAGGGTGCGGCGTACCGCAAAACTGAGGAAACGGACCTCCTATGGTCGAAACGGGGGTCCTCTTGATTGGGAGGGGTGTGGTGTACCACAAAACAGACGAAACGGACCTCCTACGATCAAAACGGGGGTCCTGTTGATCGGGAGGGGTGTGGCGTACCGCAAAACGGACGAAACGGACCTCCTAGGTCGAAATGGGGGTCCTGTTCATCGGGAGGGGTGTAGCGTACCGCAAAACGGGACTCCACGGGATATTGTTCATCTCCACCGTCGACCTCCTCCAGCCTCCACGGGCTCCTGTTCATCCAACCTCCACCACGCGCTACTCCATCGGCTACTGTTCAACCACCCCTCCACGGGCACCCCTCCACCGTCTACTGTTCATCCAGCCCTCCACACCACGGGGTCCTATTCAACCACCCCTCCATGGGCACCCCTCCACCGTCTACTGTTCATCAGTCCTCCACACCACGGGGTCCTATTCATCGAGAGGCAACGCCACCGCTCACTGTTCATCCAACCCCCCCCCCCCCGCGCAACGCTCACTGTTCATCCAATCAATCGACTTCAGTTAGCAGCAGTAGCAAAGGAATTGCTCGATCGGGTTCAGTTAACAGCCATCGATCGATCGCTCGGGTTCAGTAACGCGTAGCCTGCAGTGCAATTGCTCGGGTTCAGTTAGAGCCCAATGCCTCGCTCGGGTTCAATTAGAGCCAACGCCTCGCACACACGCGCGTACGTGTACAAGAGAAACGGGCATCACTCGGCCCCCGACCTCCCACCGTAACCGGGAACTCCCCGAAATTTTCCTCCCCCTCGCTTCTACCGCAGTTTTTTCCGTCATGAACGGCCCAAAGAATGTCATGCAGCTGCGTCTCCGGCCCGCCCAGGACGAAAAGCCCATTTTCTGTCATGATTTTTTGTCATAGAAGTAGGAGCCCACCACATCTATGATGATACCGGGTTTTGTCACAATTATCGTCATAGAAGTGTCATATGTATGACAGAAAAAAAAAATCATTCGGCCCAAAATGTCACGGATGTGTCTTTTTTTGTAGTGTTCAAAGGGGGAGAGTGCTTAATCACATCATACAGAGAGAGAGAGACCCCAGAGACCCCAGATGATTCGTATTCAAGAGGAGAGAAGTCACATGTCTTTAATAGGGGAAAGACATGTTAGTTTGTCTTATGTTTCTGTGATCTCATCTATTTTGCTCTGATTTTCTGTTCCCTATATTCTCCCATTATCAAATATAAGATTCAGGGGGAGAGAGACATCTAAGTGAAGGAAATCTTGAATTCATTGCATATCTTTATCCTTGGGTACATGTCTATATCCAATGGGAGTACCTAGTACTCATTCTCTACATGTCATCCCAGTCTTGGTACTCTTGTGGTTTTCCATTTGCTATGTTTAGTAGATATATCTGTGTTATCTAACCTTGTTTACTCAGGTTCATCTCTTCCTAAGCCAGCTTAAGACCACAAGGTAAGTATATGCATCTCACCCATGTGCATGATGATCTCTTGTTGATGTACATATTGTTTGCAAGAAGGACTCATGAACATGAAGGTACAATTCCTATATCCACATCATTTGCTCTGATGCATATTGCTAAGATACATGTAACTCATTGCTTGCTCTATCATGGTTATGCATTCACATGCTCTTATACTCTGCATTTACATGATTGCATACACGTAGGGGGAGCCTATGCATGTTACATGTCTTTTCAAAAGCTTTACCTACTATTCCTCATATCTTTATCTAAAGCTTTGATGTATGTTCATCAATTACTAAAAAGGGGGGAGATTTAAAGCACAAGTGCTTTGGGTGGTTTTGGTAATTAATGTCAACATATCTTTTGTTGAAATTATGTTTTTATCTAGTATATTTCAGATAAGTTCAACAGATGGAGTGGCGTGGACAAGAGGATGTGGAACCCATTCAAGATGCTAAGGACAAAGGATTGGCTCAAGCTCAAAAGCTCAAGGCTCTACATTTTCAGTTTAGTGATCCAAGATCACATTGAGTCCTTAGGAAAGCCAATACTATTAAAAGGGGATGAGGTGTTGCTTAATGGCTTGCTTGCTCAAAGTGCTTAGTGATATGCTCCAAAGCCCTCAACCACTTTCTCATATCCACATCTATCCCAAACCAAATGTCAAACTCGGCCCCACCGATTTGATCCATTCGGCGCCACCGAGTTCACTTGACATAGCCACTGCTAGAAACCCTAATCAATTCGGTCTCACCGATGGGATCTTGGTCTCACCGAGATGGGCTTGCAAACTCTCTGTTGCCTGTTGCAATTATTTCGGTCCCACCGAGATAAGCAATCGGTCCCATCGAGTTTGCCTGACCAAATCTCTGTTTTGCTTATTACCAAAATCGGTCTCACCGAGTTTCTGTAATCGGTCAAACCGAGATGAGGTTTTACCCTAACCCTAGCACATCGGTCCCAGCAAGTTGATCATATCGCTCCCACCGAAATGCCTAACGGTCACATTATGAACTGAATCAGTCTGATCGAGTTTTCTAATTCGGTCCCACCGAGTTTGGTAAATTGTGTGTAACGGTTAGATTTTGTGTGGAGGCTATATATATATACCCCTCCACCATTCCTTCATTATAGAAGAGAGCCATCAGAACGTGCCTACACTTCAGCATTCATTTTTTGAGAGAGAACCACCTACTCATGTGTTGTGACCAAGATATTCCATTCCAAGCATTTGAATCTTGATCTCTAGCCTTCCCCAAGTTGCTTTCCACTCAAATCATCTTTCCACCAAATCCAAATCCGTGAGAGAGAGTTGAGTGTTGGGGAGACTATCATTTGAAGCACAAGAGCAAGGAGTTCATCATCAACACACCGTCTATTACCTTTTGGAGAGTGGTGCCTCCTAGATTGGTTAGGTGTCACTTGGGAGCCTCCATCAAGATTGTGGAGTTGAACCAAGGATTTTGTACAGGCAAGGAGATCGCCTACTTCGTGAAGATCTACCCTAGTGAGGCAAGTCCTTCGTGGGCGATGGGCATGGTGGGATAGACAAGGTTGCTTCTTCGTGGACCCTTCGTGGGTGGAGCCCTCCGTGGACTCGCGCAACTGTTACCCTTCGTGGGTTGAAGTATGCATCAACGTGGATGTACGATAGCACCACCTATCAGAACCACGCCAAAAATCTCCGAGTCTCCAATTGCGTTTGCACATTCCAATCCCATCCCTTTACTTTCTTGCAAGTTGCATGCTTTACTTTCTGCTGCTCATACACTCTTGCCATGCCTGCTTGAATGTATTGTGAATGGTTAAACTTATGCTAAAACTCCACCTTAACTTAAAGAAATTAAAAACTGCCACTTTTCTTTACTAAGAGTCTATTCACCCTCCTCTGGACACCTCTTCTCGATCCTTTCACCTTTCCAAAGCAGTTCATTAATGATTACCTCTCAAACCACCTATATGGTCAGGAGGCGAGGAAGGTATTCATACAACACCCACAGTTCAATATTGAAGTGTTCCTATAGAGGACGAAGGATGGACGGTCAATCATCCACAGGCATTGGCCTAAAGTTGCAAAGACCTTCAACATCAATGAAGGCTCAATATTTGCCTTCTACTTCAGTGGTTTTCAGATGAGATACACATGTCTATGTACCGTCTATGATGATAATTTCAAAAGGTTATAGATGTTGCATGTGAAACTTGGTGCTGGTGCAGTTGTGTAATGGGGTAGCTGAGTGCTGAAGCTATATGATGTTGTACTCTGGTGTATTTCAATTATGAAAATGAAATATATTGTGTGCTTAATATGAAATTTCAATTAGATTAATAAATTGATTATTAGTAATAGGATAATTAGCAACTAATTGGGTTTTCTATTGCAAACTGTTATTGAGAAAACACCGTGGGCGATGACCTGAGACAACGCATGCAGTTTCTAGGAATAAACCGTGTTGGATTAATGAACAATCACACACGACATCCTCTTGAAAACTATTTGCGTTAGGCCACCTGGCACAAACGTTTACCACATAAAAATTGTGTGTGATGCATTCAATAATGCAAACAATAAAAATTTTAATACCGTGTGGAATGGAAATACTATCACAAATGATTTAACGGGGAAAATTGTGTGTGATGTGCCTGCGAACAGAAGCGTTTTCCTTGGAGCGACCGTGTGGGATCTATATACGAACGGAAACGTTTAGCGGGGACTGACTGTGTGGATGTACTTATGATCGGAAATGATTTCGCCTGTATAATTGTATCTTTTAGCACTATGATAACCCACAAGTATAGGGGATCGCAACAGTTTTTGAGGGTAGAGTATTCAACCCAAATTTATTGATTCGACACAAGGGAGCCAAAGAATATTCTCAAGTATTAACAGTTGAGTTGTCAATTCAACCGCACCTGAAAGACTTAATATCTACAGCAAAGTATTTAGTAGCAAAGTAATATGCAAGTAACGGTAACAGTGGCAAAAGTAATAGTATTGATTTTGTAGTGATTGTAACAGTGGCAATTGAAAAGTAACTAAGCAAAGATCAATATGTGAAAAGCTCGTAGGCAATGGATCAGTGATGGATAATTATGTCGGATGCGATTCCTCATGTAACAGTTATAACATAGGGTGACACAGAACTAGATCCAGTTCATCAATGTAATGTAGGCATGTATTCCGAATATAGTCATACGTGCTTATGGAAAATAACTTGCATGACATCTTTTTTCCTACCCTCCTATGGCAGCGGGGTCCTATTGGAAACTAAGGGATATTAAGGCCTCCTTTTAATAGAATACCGGACCAAAGCATTAACACTTGGTGAATACATGAACTCCTCAAACTATAGTCATCACCGGGAGTGGTCCCGATTATTGTCACTTCGGGGTTACCGGATCATAACTCATAGTAGGTGACTATTGACTTGCAAAATAGGATCAAGAACTCACATATATTCATGAAAACATAATAGGTTCAGATCTGAAATCATGGCACTCGGGCCCTAGTGACAAGCATTAAGCATAGCAAAGTCATAGCAACATCAATCTCAGAACATAATGGATACTAGGGATCAAACCCTAACAAAACTAACTTGATTACATGATAAATCTCATCCAACCCATAACCGTCTAGCAAGCCTATGATGGAATTACTCACGCACGGCGGTGAGCATCATGAAATTGGTGATGGAGGAAGGTTGATGATGACGATGGCGATGGATTCCCCTCTCCGGAGCCCCGAACGGACTCCAGATCAGCCCTCCCGAGAGAGATTAGGGCTTGGTGGCGGCTCCGTATCGTAAAACACGATGAATCCTTCTCTCTTAGTTTTTTCTCCCTGAACGTGAATATATAGAGTTGGAGTTGAGGTCGGTGGAGCATCAGGGGACCCATGAGACAGGGGGGCGCGCCTCCACCCTCGTGGATAGGGTGTTGACCCCCTAACATTGATTCTTTCGCCAGTATTTTTTATATATTCCAAAAATATTCTCCATGAAGTTTCAGGTCATTCTGAGAACTTCTTATTTCTGCACAAAAATAACACCATGGCAATTCTGCTGAAAACAGCGTCAGTCCAGGTTAGTTCCATTCAAATCATGCAAGTTAGAGTCCAAAACAAGGTCAAAAGTGTTTGGAAAAGTAGATACGATGGAGACGTATCAACTCCCCCAAGCTTAAACCTTTGCTTGTCCTCAAGCAATTCAGTTGACAAACTGAAAGTGATAAAGGAAAACTTTTACAAACTCTGTTTGATCTTGTTGTTGTAAATATGTAGAGCCAGCATTCAAGTTTTCAGCAAAGATTATGAACTAACCATATTCAGAATAACACTTAGGTCTCATGTTTACTCATATCAATGGCATAATCAACTAGGGAGCAATAATAGTAAAACTCGGATGACAACACTTTCTCAAAACAATCATAATATGGTATAACAAGATGGTATCTCGCTAGCCCTTTCTGAGACCGCAAAACATAAATGCAGAGCACCTCTGAAGTTCAAGGACTGGCTAAACATTGTAATTCATGGTAAAAGAGATCTAGTCATAATCAATGTAAACTAATAGTAATTCATACAAATGACAGCGGTGCTATCCAACTGGTGCTTTTTAATAAGAGGATGATGACTCAACATAAAAGTAAATAGATAGGCCCTTCTCAGAGGGAAGCAGGGATTTGTAGAGGTGCCAAAGCTCGATTTTGAAATAGAGATAAATAATATTTTGAGTGGTATACTTTCATTGTCAACATAACAACCAAGATATCTCGATATCTTCCATGCTACACACATTATAGGCGGTTCCCAAACAGAATGGTAAAGTTTATACTCCCCCTACCACCAACAAACATCAATCCATGGCTTATCCAAAACAACAGGTGCCTCCAACTAACAACAATCCTGGGGGAGTTCTGTTTGCAATTATTTTAATTTAAGCATGGGACTGGGCATCCCGGTTACCAGCCATTTTCTCGTGAATGAGGAGCGGAGTCCACTCCTCTTGAGAATAACCCACCTAGCATGGAAGATATAGACAACACTAGTTGATACATGAGCTATTCGAGCATACAAAACAGAATTTCATTTGAAGGTTTAGAGTGTGGCACATACAATTTTACTTGGAACGGCAGGTAGGTACCGCATATAGGAAGGTATGGTGGACTCATATGGAATAACTTTTGGGGTTAATGGAAGGGATAATATATCTGGGCTTCTTATTCTCTTCACTTTGCTTATCTTTCGAGCTTCGGCTCGAAGAGCCCCTCAACAATCTCTTCATCATTTCCTCTGAAAAATTTCTAAAATTTTTAGTGACTCAAAATAAAAGTGAATCAAACTCAACAAGATTGATAGCAACTACTCCTACAAGTACCTAGAGGCCATATCATGCATTGAAACTACTTTTGACCACATAAATTTGACATGCAAGCTCAAGAGCAGGGTCACCTAAGCAGCAAAAAATTGCAATAAATAAAGCACTAGAACAAAAACTAATTGGACCATTGGAGGAGTCACATACCAAAGAACAATCCCCCAAAGCAGTTTTGTGAATGGAGCTTTGGGCAAGGAGATCGAAAATGGCAGCAAGATGAGCTAGAACTCAGGTTTGAGCTGGTGGAGGATTTTTTCTGGAGGAAGACGAAGTGTGTGGGTGCAAGAATAAGTGGAGGGGACCCACGTGGGGCCCACGAGCCAGGGGGCGCGCCCTGGACCCTCGTGGCTAGGTGGTGAGGCCCCCTGGTGTCTTCTCAGTGCCAATAATTCTTAAATATTCTAGAAAAAATCATATAAAATTTTGAGGACATTTGGAGAACTTTTATTTTCGGGGTATTTTTTATTGCAAGGATAATTCAGAAAATAGACAGAAAATACTGTTTTTACTTTATTTAATCTAAATAACAGAAAGTAAAAGGAGGGTATAGAGAGTTGTGCTTTCTAACTTCATCCATCTCATGCTCATCAAAAGGAATCCACTAACAAGGTTGATCAAGTCCTGTTAACAAACTCTCTTCGAATAACATGAAACCGAAGAATTTTCGAATAACACTAGGTTACCTCAACGGGGATATGCATGTCCCCAACAATAATAATATCATATTTCTTCTTGACAGTAGGAAGAGGGAATTCAAAACCTCCAATAGTAATCGTTGGAATTTTCCAATAGAATTGACACTGTGGACTTGAGGTTGTTTCCTCGAAAAGTGTGTCGTATGCTCATTACCATTAACATGAAAAGTGACATTTCCTTTGTTGCAATCAATAACAGGCCCTGTAGTATTCAAAAAGGGTCTACCAAGAATAATAGACATACTATCGTCCTCGGGAATATCAAGAATAACAAAGTCCGCTAAAATAGTAACGTTTGCAACCACAACAGGCACATCCTCACAAATACCGACAGGTATAGTAGTTGATTTATCAGCCATTTGCAAAGATATTTCAGTAGGTGTCAACTTATTCAAATCAAGTCTACGATATAAAGAGAGAGGCATAACACTAACACCGGCTCCAAGATCACATAAAGCAGTTTTAACATAGTTTCTTTTAATGGAGCATGGTATAGTTGGTACTCCTGGATCTCCAAGTTTCTTTGGTATTCCACCTTTAAAAGTATAATTAGCAAGCATGGTGTAAATTTCAGCTTCTGGTATCTTTCTTTTATTTGTAACAATATCTTTCATGTACTTAGCATAAGGATTCATTGTAAGCATATCAGTCAAACGCATACGCAAAAAGATAGGACTAATCATTTCAGCAAAGCGCTCAAAATCCTCATCATCTTTTTTCTTGGATGGTTTAGGAGGAAAAGGCATGGGTTTCTGAACCCATGGTTCTCTTTCTTTACCGTGTTTCCTAGCAACAAAGTCTCTCTTATCATAACGTTGATTCTTTGATTGTGGGTTATCAAGATCAACAACAGGTTCAATTTCTACATCATTGTTATTGCTAGGTTGAGCATCAACATGAACATCATCATTAACATTATCACTAGGTTCATGTTCATTACCAGATTGTGTTTCAGCATCAGAAATAGAAATATCATTCGGATTCTCAGGTGTGTCAACAATGGGTTCACTAGAAGCATGCAAAGTTCTATCATTTTTCTTTTTCTTCTTCTTAGAAGAACTAGGTGCATCAACATTAGTTCTCTGAGAATCTTGCTCAGTTCTCTTAGGTTGGCCCTCAGGATACAAAGGTTCCTGAGTCATTTTACCCCCTCTAGTCACAACTCTAATAGCATTATCATTTTTCTTATTATTTAATTCATTAAGCAAATCATTCTGAGCTTTAAGTACTTGTTCTACTTGAGTGGTAACCATAGAAGCATGTTTACTAATGAGTTTAAGTTCACCTTTAACTCTAGATATATAATCACTCAAGTGTTCAATCATACATGCATTATGTTTCAATTGTCTACTAACATAGGCATTGAAGTTTTCTTGTTTAACAATAAAATCGTCAAACTCATCTAAGCATTGGCTAGCGGACTTATAACGAGGAATATCACCTTCATCAAATCTATAGAGAGAATTTACCTTTACTACCTGTGTCGGGTTGTCAAGACCATGTATTTCTTCAATAGGTGGTAAATTCTTAACATCTTTGGCTTTAATACCTTTTTCTTTCATAGATTTCTTTGCCTCTTGCATATCTTCAGGACTGAGAAATAGAATACCCCTTTTCTTAGGAGTTGGCTTAGGAGTTGGTTCAGGAAGTGTCCAATCATTTTCATTACTCAACATATTATTCAATCGCAATTTAGCTTGATCAACAGTTCTTTCCCTGAAAACACAACCAACACAACTATCCAGGTGGTCTATGGAAGCATCGGTTAGTCCATTATAAAAGATATCAAGTATTTCATTTTTCTTGAGAGGATGATCAGGCAAAGCATTAAGTAATCGGAGAAGCCTCCCCCAAGCTTGTGGGATACTCTCTTCTTCAATTTGCACAAAATTATATATTTCCCTTAAGGCATCTTGTTTCTTATGAGCAGGGAAATATTTAACAGAGAAGTAATAAATCATATCCTGGGGACTACGCACACAACCAGGATCAAGAGAATTAAGCCATGTTTTAGCATCACTCTTTAATGATAACGGAAACAACTTAAGGATAAAGTAATAGCGAGTTTCTCATCATTAGTGAACAGGGTGGCTATATCAATTAATTTAGTAAGATGTGCCACAACAGTTTCAGATTCATAGCCATAAAAAGGATCATATTCAACCAAAGTAATTAACTCAGGATCGACGGAGAAATCATAATCCTTATCGGTGATACAGATAGGTGAAGTAGCAAAAGCAAGGTCATGTTTCATTCTAGCATTCAAGGATTTTTCCTTCAGCTTAGCTAACAGTTTCTTAAGATCATATCTATCATTGCAAGCTAAAAAGTCTCTAGCAGTTTCTTCATCCATAACATAACCCTCAGGCACAACAGGCAATTCATATCTAGGGGGAGAATCTTCATCATCACTTTCATCAATATTATCAGTTTCAATAAATTCATTCTCTCTAACCCTGGCAAGTTGTTCATCAAGAAATTCACCTAATGGCACAGTATTATCAATCATAGAAGTAGTTTCATCATAATCATCATGCACAGCAGAAGTGGCATCATCAATAACATGCGACATACAAAATAAATAACAGGTGTAGGTGTCGCAAGTTTACTCAAAATAGAAGGTGAATCAAGTGTAGAGCTAGATGGCAGTTCCTTACCTCCCCTTGTAGTTTAGGGAAAAATCTTGGTTCTTTCATCTTTCAAGTACCTCATAGTGATCAACAGATATAAATCCCAAGTGACTCAAAGAATAGAGCTATGCTTCCCAGCAACGGCGCCAGAAAATAGTATTGATAACCCACAAGTATAGGGGATCGCAACAGTTTTCGAGGGTAGAGTATTCAACCCAAATTTATTGATTCGATACAAGGGGAGCCAAAGAATATTCTCAAGTATTAACAGTTGAGTTGTAAATTCAACCGCACCTGAAAGACTTAATTTCTGCAGCAAAGTATTTAGTAGCAAAGTAATATGGAAGTAACAGTAACAGTAGCAAAAGTAATAGTATTCGTTTTGTAGTGATTGTAACAGTGGCAACGGAAAAGTAACTAAGCAAAGATCAATATGTGAAAAGCTCGTAGGCAATGGATCAGTGATGGATAATTATGTCGGATGTGATTCCTCATGTAACAGTTATAACATAGGGTGACACAGAACTAGCTCCAGTTCATCAATGTAATGTAGGCATGTATTCCGAATATAGTCATACGTGCTTATGGAAAATAACTTGCATGACATCTTTTTTCCTACCCTCCCGTGGTAGTGGGGTCCTATTGGAAACTAAGGGATATTAAGGCCTCCTTTTAATAGAGTACCAGACCAAAGCATTAACACTTGCTGAATACATAAACTCCTCAAACTATAGTCATCATCGGGAGTGGTCCCGATTATTGTCACTTCGGGGTTACCGGATCATAACTCATAGTAGGTGACTATTGAGTTGCAAAATAGGATCAAGAACTCACATATATTCATGAAAACATAATAGGTTCAGATCTGAAATCATGGCAATCGGGCCCTAGTGACAAGCATTAAACATAGCAAAGTCATAGCAACATCAATCTCAGAACATAATGGATACTAGGGATCAAACCCTAACAAAACTAACTCGATTACATGATAAATCTCATCCAACCCATCACCGTCCAGTAAGCCTACAATGGAATTACTCACGCACGTCGGTGAGCATCATGAAATTGGTGATGGAGGAAGGTTGATGATGAAGACGGCGACGGATTCCCCTCTCCGGAGCCC
This sequence comes from Triticum monococcum, assembly GCA_034509565.1. NCBI lineage: Eukaryota > Viridiplantae > Streptophyta > Magnoliopsida > Poales > Poaceae > Triticum > Triticum monococcum. Next base: position 176,243,041 of record CM067846.1, on the reverse strand, counting down.
CGAACGGACTCCAGATCAGCCCTCCCGGGAGAGATTAGGGCTTGGCGGCGGCTCAGTATCATAAAACGCGATGAATCCTTCTCTCTCATTTTTTCTCCCCGAACGTGAATATATAGAGTTGGAGTTGAGGTCGGTGGAGCATTAGGGGGCTGACAAGACAGGGGGCGCGCCCCCATCCTCGTGGACAGGGCGTGGGCCCCCTGACGTTGATTCTTTCGCCAGTATTTTTATATATTACAAAAATATTTTCTGTGAAGTTTCAGGTCATTTCAAGAATTTTTATTTCTGCACAAAAATAACACCATGGCGATTCTGCTGAAAACAGCATCAGTCCGGGTTAGTTCCATTCAAATCATGCAAGTTAGAGTACAAAGCAAAGTCAAAAGTGTTTGGAAAGTAGATACGATGGAGACGCATCACACTACTGTATGTATAACCGTATTTGAGCGCTCGTCGGTCGCACACGACCTCATTTTGCCGAGCGTGTGTGCCAGGGGGGCATATCCCCGATGGTTTCTGGGTCGTGTGGGAAGGACCCCCCCCCCCTATCGCCCACACTCACTTGGCAACGGTTCCAAATGTCATCGCGGAAAGGGGTTAAAAACCGTTTGTATAGCACGTCGCTGTACTAGTGACTCCAGATGCATGCAGGAGTCGGTCGATGTGTGGAGTAAGAGTAGTAGATGCAGAATCGTTTCGGTCTACTTGACACAGACGTGATGCCTATATTCATGATCATTGCCTTAGATATCGTCATAACTTTGCACTTTTCTATCAATTGGTCGGCAGTAATTTGTTCACCCACCGTACTATTTGTTATCTTGAGAGAAGCCTCTAGTGAAACCTATGGCCCCCGTGTCTATTTTCCATCATATAAGTTTCTATTTTCCATTATATAAGTTTCCGATCTACAATTTTAGTTTCCAATTTACAATTTTGCAATCTTTTACTTTTCGATCTATAAACCAAAAATATCAAAAATATTTACTTTACCATTTATTTATCTTCATCAGATCTCACTTTTGCAAGTAAACGTGAAGGGATTGACAACCCCTTTATCGCATTGGATGCAAGTTGTTTGATTATTTGTGCAGGTATTAGGTGACTTGTGCATTGTCTCCTTCTGGATTGATACCTTGGTTCTCAAACTGAGGGAAATACTTATTTCTACTTTGCTGCATCACCCTTTCCTCTTCAAGGGAAAAACCAACACAAGCTCAAGAAGTAGTAGGCGACCATCCGGCTGAATTTCGGCGCCGCGAAGATGGACTGCGAGGTCGGAGGATGAATTGGCGGCGGCAGCGGGGCGGGAGGCGGGAGGTGAAGCTGGCAGAAGTGGGTTTGGGACAACCAAAAGTCGGGGATCAGCAAAATCGGGTGAAATTCCGCACATACGAAGGAATTGGGCTTGCGGATGCGGGATCCCACAATTTTTTTCGGGACGGCCCGATTTGGAGTATCTGTTCAGGCCGGGGATACAGGATGGATCCACAAACCCTAACCCTAACCCTAACCGCTCTCTCCGGAGGCTAGGCATGGAATTGGAGCTATAAGGCAACATGTTTTATATTGTAAAAAAGAAAAGAGAGCACATTTCACAAAATCCGGCGTGCCTGATCGTAATGACGTGGTGGAGCCCAATCCGCCCGACGCGGGAAGTGGAACTGACCCAGCGGCCCGCCAGCCTGACTCGGAAAAACAAATCTGTGTTTGAGTTGGGTCGAAAACCCTAAACCCAGATCAATCGAGAGCGTCTTCTCGGTCGCAATCCAGCAATCGAAGCTCTGCTCCCTACTCCCGCGAAATCTCAATCTTTCGCCTTCGAGCTCCTCCTGCTCCCGCCAAATCACGCTCCCGTTCCTGCTAAATCGAGCTCATGAACATGGTCATGTAAGGTTGGTCCGGGATGCTTCATCCAACAATACCGCCGAATCAAAATAAGACATTGGTGGTAAGCAGTATGACTATGATCGCCCACAACTCTTTGTGTTCTACTCGTGCATATCATCTACGCATAGACCTGGCTTGGATGCCACTATTGGGAAACATAGCATGTAATTTCAAAAAAAAAATCCTACGCTCACGCAAGATCTATCTAGGAGATGCATTGAAATGAGAGATGGAGAGTGTGTCCACGTACCCTCCTAGACCGAAAGTGGAAGCGTTTGACAACACGGTTGATGTAGTCGAACTTCTTCTCGTTCCGACCGATCAAGCACCGAACGTACGGCACCTCCGAGTTCTGCACATGTTCAGTTCGATGGCATACCTTGAACTCTTGATCCAGCAAAGTGTCGAGGGAGAGTTTCGTCAGCACGACGGTGTGGTGAAGGTGATGGTGAAGTGATCCGTGCAGGGCTTCGCCTAAGCACTACGACAATATGACCGGAGGCATAAACTGTGGAGGGGGGCGCCGCACACGGCTAGGAATGAATGTTGTGTGTTCTAGAGGTGCCACCCCCACGAGAGGGAGAGGGGCTGGAAGGGGCGCCCCAAGTAGGAGTAATCCTACTTGGGCGCCTCCTCCAAGTCGGCCTCCCCCCTTCCATATCCATCGGAGGGGGAAGGAAAGAGAGAGGGGAGGGGAAGGAAAGGGGGAGGCCGAATCCTCCCCTTTCCTTCTCCCTTCCCTTCCTTTCCTTCTCCTATTCGGCCTATAGGGGGCGCACCAGCCCCTTTTGGGGCTGGTTTGTCCCTCTCTTGGCCCATTAGGCCCATATAGCTTGTCGGGGATTGCCCGGAACCCCTTCCGGTGACCCGATACGTACCCAGTACTCCCGGAACACTTCCGGTGTCCGAATACTATCATCCTATATATGAATATTTACCTCTCGACCATTTCGAGACTCCTCGTCATGTCCGTGATCTCACCCAGGACTCCGAATAACATTCAGTCACCAAATCACATAACTCATATAATACAAAATCGTCATCGAACATTAAGCGTGCGGACCCTGCGGGTTCGAGAACTATGTAGACATGATCGAGACACCTCTCTGGTCAATAACCAATAGTGGAAACTGGATGCTCATATTGGTTCCCACATATTCTACAAAGATCTTTATCGGTCGTACCGTAATGACAACATACGTTATTCCCTTTGTCATCGGTATGTTACCTGCCCGAGATTCGATCGTCGGTATCTCCATACCTAGTTCAATCTCATTACCGGCAAGTCTATTTACTCGTTCTGTAATACATCATCCCACAACTAACTCATTAGTCGCATTGCTTGCAAGGCTTATTATGATGTGCATTACCGAGAGGGCCCAGAGATACCTCTCTGATACTTGGAGTGACAAATCCTAATCTCGATCTATGCCAACCCAACAAACACCTTCGGAGAGACCTGTAGAGCATCTTTATAATCACCCAGTTATGTTGTGACATTTGATAGCAGACAAGGTATTCCTCCGGTATCCGGGAGTTGCATAATCTCATAGGCGAAGGAATATGTATATGACATGAAGAAAGCTATAGCAATAAAACTGAACGATCAACATGCTAAGCTAACAGATGGGTCTTGTCCATCACATCATTCTCCTAATGATGTGATCTCGTTATCAAATGACAACACATGTCTATGGTTAGGAAACTTAACCATCTTTGATTAACGATCTAGTCTAGTAGAGGCTTACTAGGGACACGGTGTTTTGTCTATGTATCCACACATGTATCAAGTTTCCGGTTAATACAATTCTAGCATGAATAATAGACATTTATCATGATATAAGGAAATATAAATAACAACTTTATTATTGCCTCTAGGGCATATTTCCTTCACCACCCACATATCAAATCATCAAAGTAGCGAACACAAATCAAACCAACATGATGAAAGTGACTAGATGAAATTCCCGTGTACCCTCAAGAACACTTTGCTTATCATAAGAGACCGTTTTGGCCTGTCCTTTGCCTCAAAAGGATTGGGCTACCTTGCTGTACTTTTGTTACCATTACCGTTACTTGCTCGTTACAAATTATCTTGCTATCAAACTACTCGTTGCTTATAATTTCAGTGCTTGCACAGAATACCTTGCTAAAAACCACTTGTCATTTCCTTCTGCTCCTTGTTAGGTTCGACACTCTTACTTATCAAAAGGACTACGATTGATCCGATATACTTGTGGGTCATCACTACCCTCCCGTGGTAGCGGAGTCCATATGGAAATCTAAGGGATATTAAGACCTCCTTTTAATAGAGAACCAGAACAAAGCATTATCACTTAGTGAATACATGAACTTCTCATACTACGGTAATCACTGGAAAGAATCCCAATTATTGTCACCTTGGGGTATGAGGATCATAACATGTAATAGGTGCATACAACTTGCAAGATAGGATCAAGAACTCAAATATATTCATGAAAACATGGATGGTTCAGATCTGAAATCATGGGACTCGGGCCCTAGTGACAAGCATTAAGCATAGCAAAGTCATAACAACATCAATCCCAGAACATAGTGGATACTAGGGATCAAGCCCTAACAAATTGACTCGATTATATGACAAATCTCATCGAACTCCATCACCGTCCAGGAAGCCTATGAAGGAACTACTCACTCTCAGTGGCGAGCATCATGGAATTGTTGATGGAGGGTGGTTCATAATGATGATGACATCGAATCCCCCTCTTTGGAGCCCTGAACACACTCTAGATCAGCCCTCCCGGTGAAGAACAGCAGGTGGTGGTGGCTCCGTATTGTAAATTGTGATGAAATTTTCTCTTTGATTTTTTCTTCACGAGATGGTACTTATAGCATTGGAATTAGTGCAACTGGAGGCTCAGGGGGTCATAAGTTCACAGGGCGCGCCCCCTAAGCTTGTGGCTCCTGGGTGGCCCCCTCCGGTAGTTCTCTCCATCAATATTTTTTTATATATTCTGGAAATAATCTCCATAATTTTTCAGCACAATCCGAGAACTTTTATTTCTGCACAAAAATAACACCATGGCAATTCTGTTGAAAACAATGTCAGTCCAGGTTAGTTCCCTTCAAATCATGCAAATTAGAGTCCAAAGCAAGAGCAAAAGTGTTTGGAAAAGTCGATATGTTTGGGACGTATTGTTAGAAATATGCCCTAGAGGCAATAATAAAATGGTTATTATTATATTTCCTCGTTCATGATAATTGTCTATCGTTCATGCTATAATTGTGTTATCCGGGAAATCGTAATACATGTGTGAATACATAGACCACAACATGTCCCTAGTGAGCCTCTAGTTGACTAGCTCATTGATCAATAGATGGTTACGGTTTCCTGACCAAGGACATTGGATGTCATTGATAACGGGATCACATCATTAGGAGAATGATGTGATGGACAAGACCCAATCCTAAGTATAGCACAAGATCGTGTAGTTCGTCTGCTAGAGCTTTTCTGAATGTCAAGTATCATTTCCTTAGACCATGAGATTGTGGAACTCCCAGATATAGTAGGAGTGCTTTGGGTGTACCAAACGTCACAACGTAACTGGGTGGCTATAAAGGTGCACTACAGGTATCTCCAAAAGTGTCTGTTGGGTTGGCATGAATCGAGACTGGGATTTGTCACCCCGTATGACGGAGAGGTATCTCTGGGCCCACTCGGTAATGCATCATCATAATGAGCTCATTGTGACTAAGTAGTTGGTCACAGGATCATGCATTACGGAACGAGTAAAGTGACTTGCCGGTAACGAGATTGAATGAGGTATTGGGATACCGACGATCGAATCTCGGGCAAGTAACATACCGATTGACAAAGGGAATTGTATACGGGATTGCTTGAATCCTCAACGTCGTGGTTCATCCGATGAGATCATCGTGGAACATGTGGAAGCCAACATGGGTATCCAGATCCCGCTATTGGTTATTGGCCAGAGAGTTGTCTCGGTCATGTCTGCATGGTTCCCGAAACCGTAGGGTCTACACACTTAAGTTTCGATGACGCTAGGGTTATTAGGAAGACTTGTATATGATTACCGAATGTTGTTCGGAGTCCCGGATGAGATCCTGGACATTACGAGGAGTTCCGGAATGGTCTGGATGTGAAGATTTATATGTAGGAAGTTGTCATACGGTCACCGGAAAGGTTCGGGGGCATATCGGTATTGTACTGGGGCCACCGAAGGGGTTCCGGGGGTCCACCGGGAGGGGCCACCTCTCTCGGAGGGCCTAATGGGATGTAGAGGAAAGGGAACCAGCCCTACCTGGGCTGGGCGCATCCCCCCTTGGGCCCATGCGCCTAGGGTTGGGGGGGGGAACCCTAAAGGGGGCGACCCCCTTGCTTGGGGGGCAAGCCCCCTCCCCTTGGCCGCCCCCCCCCCCCCCTCTAGGTCTCATCTAGAGGGGGTCGGCCCCCTTCCTCCTTCCCCTATAAATAGAGGGGCAAGGGGAGGGTTGCACACAACATCCAAGGCGCAGCCCCTCCCCTCCCCAACACCTCTCCTCCTCCGCAAGAGCTTGGCGAAGCCCTGCCGGAGTACTGCTGCTCCACCACCACCACGCCATCGTGCTGCTGTTGGAGCCCTCTTCCTCAACCTCTCCCTCCTCCTTGCTGTATCAAGGCACGGGAGACGTCCTCGCTCCATACGTGTGTTGAACGCGGAGGTGTCGTCCGTTCGGCGCTGGGATCATCGGTGATTTGGATCACGACGAGTACGACTCCATCAACCCCATTCTCTTGAACGCTTCCGCTCGCGATCTACAAGGGTATGTAGATGCACTCCTCTCCCTCTCGTTGTTAGATGACTCCGTAGATTGATCTTGGTGATGCGTAGAAAATTTTAAATTTCTGCTACGATCCCCAACAGTGGCATCATGAGCTAGGTCTATGCATAGTTTCTATGCACGAGTAGAACACAAGTTGTTGTGGGCGTCGATTTTGTCAATTTACTTGCCGTTACTAGTCTTATCTTGATTCGGCGGCATCGTGGGATGAAGCAGCCCAGACCGACCTTACACGTATGCTTACGTGAGACTGGTTCCACCGACTAACATGCACTAGTTGCATAAGGTGGCTAGCAGGTGTCTGTCTCTCCCACTTTAGTCGGATCGGATTCGATGAAAAGGGTCCTTATGAAGGGTAAATAGAAATTGGCATATCACGTTGTGGTTTTGGCGTAGGTAAGAAACGTTCTTGCTAGAAACCTATAGCAGCCACGTAAAAACTTGCAAGAACAATTAGACGACGTCTAACTTGTTTTTGCAGCATATGTCGTGTGATGTGATATGGCCAAAAGGATGTGATGAATGATATATGTGATGTATGAGATTCATCATGTTCTTGTAATAGGAATCACGACTTGCATGTCGATGAGTATGACAACCGGCAGGAGCCATAGGAGTTGTCTTAATTTATTTATGACCTGCGTGTCAACTTATACATCATGTAATTACTTTACTTTATCGCTAACCGTTAGCCATAGTAGTAGAAGTAATAGTTGACGAGACAACTTCATGAAGACACGATGATGGAGATCATGATGATGGAGATCATGGTGTCATGTCGGTGACGACGATGATCATGGCGCCCCGAAGATGGAGATCAAAAAGGAGCAAAATGATATTGGCCATATCATGTCACTATTTGATTGCATGTGATGTTTATTATGTTTTACATCTTATTTTCTTAGAACGACGGTAGCATAAATAAGATGATCCCTCGCAATAATTTCAAGAAAGTGTTCTCCCTAACTGTGCACCGTTGCTAAGGTCCATTGTTCCGAAGCACCACATGATGATCGGGTGTGATAGGTTCTAATGTTCGCATACAATGGGTGTAAGCCAGATTTACACACGCAAAACACTTAGGTTGACTTGACGGGCCTAGCATGTACAGACATGGCCTCGGAACACAGGAGACCGAAAGGTCGAACATGAGTCGTATAGAAGATACGATCAACATGAAGATGTTCACCGATGATGACTAGTCCGTCTCACGTGATGATCGGACACGGCCTAGTTGAATCGGATCATAAATCACTTAGATGACTAGAGGGATGTCTATCTGAGTGGGAGTTCATTAAATAATTTGATTAGATGAACTTAATTATCATGAAATTAGTCTAAAATCTTTACAATATGTCTTGTAGATAAAATGGCCCACGCTAATGTTGTCCTCAACTTCAACGTGTTCCTAGAGAAAACCAAGCTGAAAGACGATGGTAGCAACTATATGGACTGGGTCCGGAACTTGATAATCATCCTCATAGCTGCCAAGAAAGCATATGTCCTTGAAGCACCGCTAGGTGAAGCACCACCCCCAGCAAACCAAGACGTTATGAACGCTTGGCAGTCCCGTGCTGATGATTACTCCCTGGTTTAGTGCGGCATGCTTTACAGCTTAGAACTGGGGCTCGAGAAGCGTTTTGAGCAACACAGAGCATATGAGATGTTCCAAGAGCTGAAAATGGTTTTCCAAGCTCATGCCCGGGTCGAGAGATATGAAGTCTCCGACAAGTTCTACAGTTGTAAGATGGAGGAGAATAGTTCCGTCAGCGAGCACATACTCAAAATGTCTGGGTTGCACAACCGCTTGTCTCAGCTGGGAGTTAATCCCTCGGATGATGCGGTCGTTGACAGAATCCTTCAGTCGCTCCCACCTAGCTACAAGAGCTTTGTGATGAACTTCAATATGCAGGGGATGGAAAATACCATTCCTGAGGTATATTCAATGCTGAAATCAGCGGAGGTGGAAATAAAAAAGGAACATCAAGTGTTGATGGTGAATAAAACCACTAAGTTCAAGAAAGGCAAGGGTAAAAAGAACTTCAAGAAGGACGGCAAGGGAGTTGCGGCGCCCGGTAAGCAAGCTGCCGAGAAGAAGCCAAAGAATGGACCCAAGCCCGAGACTGAGTGTTTTTATTGCAAGGGAAGTGGTCACTGGAAGCAGAACTGCCCCAAGTACTTAGCGGACAAGAAGGCCGGCAACACTAAAGGTATATGTGATATACATGTTATTGATGTGTACCTTACCAGTACTCGTAGTTGCTCCTGGGTATTTGATACCGGTGCGGTTGCTCATATTTGTAACTCAAAATAGGAGCTGCGGAATAAGCGGAGACTGGCGAAGGACGAGGTGACGATGCGCGTCGGGAATGGTTCCAAGGTCGATGTGATCGACATCGGCACGCTACCTCTACATTTACCTACGGGGTTAGTTTTAAACCTCAATAATTGTTATTTAGTGCCAGCTTTGAGCATGAACATTGTATTAGGATCTCGTTTAATATGAGATGGCTACTCATTTAAATCCGAGAATAATGGTTGTTCTATTTATATGAGAGATATGTTTTATGGTCATGCCCCGCTGGTCAATGGTTTATTCTTATTTAATCTCGAACATGATGTTACACATATTCATAGTGTGAATACCAAAAGATGTAAGGTTGATAATGATGGTCCCACATACTTGTGGCACTGCCGCCTTGGTCACATTGGTGTCAAACGCATGAAGAAACTCCATGCAGATGGACTTTTGGAGTCTCTTGATTATGAATCATTTGACACGTGCGAACCATGCCTCATGGGCAAAATGACCAAGACTCCGTTCTCCGGAACAATGGAGCGAGCAACCAACTTATTGGAAATCATACATACTGATGTGTGCGGTCTAATGAGTGTTGAGGCTCGCGGTGGCTATCATTATGTTCTCACCCTCACTAATGACTTGAGTAGATATGGGTATGTCTACTTAATGAAACACAAGTCTAAGACCTTTGAAAAGTTCAAGGAATTTCAGAGTGAGGTTGAGAATCAACGTGACAGGAAAATCAAGTTCTTGCGATCAGATCGTGGGGGAGAATATTTGAGTCATGAATTTGGCACGCACTTAAGGAAATGTGGAATAGTTTCACAACTCACACCGCCTGGAACACCTCAGCGTAATGGTGTGTCCGAATGTCGTAATCGCACTCTATTAGATATGGTGCGATCTATGATGTCTCTTACCGATCTACCGCTGTCATTTTGGGGCTATGCTTTAGAGACTGCCACATTCACTTTAAATAGGGCTCCGTCGAAATCCGTTGAGACGACACCATATGAATTATGGTTTGGGAAGAAACCTAAGCTGTCGTTTCTAAAAGTTTGGGGATGCGATGCTTACATGAAGAAACTTCAACCTGAAAAGCTCGAACCCAAATCGGAAAAATGCGTCTTCATAGGATACCCTAAAGAAACTATTGGGTATACCTTCTACCTCAGATCCGAAGGCAAGATCTTTGTTGCCAAGAATGGATCCTTTCTAGAGAAAGAGTTTCTCTCGAAAGAAGTAAGTGGGCGGAAAGTAGAACTTGATGAAGTATTGCCTCTTGAACCGGAGAGTGGGGCAGCTCAGGAAAATGTTCCTGAGGTGCCTGCACTGACTAGAGAGGAAGTTAATGATGATGATCATGAAACTTCAGATCAAGTTGCTACTAAACTTCGTAGGTCCACAAGGACACGTTCCGCACCAGAGTGGTACAGCAACCCTGTCCTAGAAATCATGTTGTTGGACAATGGTGAACCGTCGAACTATGAAGAAGCGATGGTGGGCCCACATTCTGACAAATGGCTGAAGCCATGAAATCCGAGATAGGATCCATGTATGAAAACGAAGTATGGACTTTGACTAACTTGCCTGTTGATCGGCGAGCCATAGAAAATAAATGGATCTTTAAGAAGAAGACAGACGCGGATGGTAATGTGACCATCTATAAGTCTTGCCTTGTCGCTACGGGTTATCGACAAGTTCAAGGGGTTGACTACGATGAGACTTTCTCATCCGTAGCGAAGCTGAAGTCTGTCCGAATCATGTTAGCAATTGCCGCATTCTATGATTATGAGATATGGCAAATGGATGTCAAAACGGGATTCCTTAATGGTTTCCTTAAGGAAGAATTGTATATGATGCAGCCGGAAGGTTTTGTCGATCCTAAGAATGCTGACAAGGTGTGCAAGCTCCAACGCTCAATCTATGGGCTGGTGCAAGCATCTCGGAGTTGGAACATTCGATTTAATGAGATGATCAAAGCGTTTGGGTTTATGCAGACTTATGGAGAAGCATGTGTTTACAAGAAAGTGAGTGGGAGCTCTGTAGCATTTCTCATATTATATGTGGATGACATACTATTGATGGGAAATGATATAGAATTCTTGGAAAGCATAAAGGCCTACTTGAACAAGTGTTTTTCAATGAAGGATCTTGGAGAAGCTGCTTATATATTAGGCATCAAGATCTATAGAGATAGATCGAGACGCCTCATTGGTCTTTCATAGAGTACGTACCTTGACAAGATATTGAAGAAGTTCAATATGGATCAGTCAAAGAAGGGGTTCTTGCCTATGTTGCAAGGTACGAGATTGAGCACGGCTCAATGCCCGACCACGACAGAAGATAGAGAAAAGATGAGTGTCGTCCCCTATGCCTCGGCCATAGGGTCTATTATGTATGCCATGCTGTGTACCAGACCTGATGTAAACCTTGCCGTAAGTTTGGTAGGAAGGTACCAAAGTAATCCCGGCATGGAACACTGGACAGCGGTCAAGAATATCCCAAAGTACCTGAAAAGGACTAAGGATATGTTTCTCGTTTATGGAGGTGACGAAGAGCTCGTCGTAAAGGGTTACGTCGATGCTAGCTTCGACACAGATCTGGATGACTCTAAGTCACAAACCGGATATGTGTATATTTTGAATGGTGGGGAAGTCAGCTGGTGTAGTTGCAAGCAAAGCGTCGTGGCGGGATCTACATGTGAAGCGGAGTACATGGGAGCCTCGGCGGCAGCACAAGAAGCAATCTGGGTGAAGGAGTTCATTACCGAACTAGGAGTTATTCCCAATGCGTCGGGCCCGATGACTCTCTTCTGTGACAACAATGGAGCTATTGCCCTTGCCAAGGAGCCCAGGTTTCACAGGAAGACCAGGCATATCAAGCGTCGCTTCAACTCCATTCGTGAAAATGTTCAAAATGGAGACATAGATATTTGTAAAGTGCATACGGACCTGAATGTCGCAGATTTGTTGACTAAACCTCTTCCTCGTGCAAAACATGATCAACACCAGAACTCTATGGGTGTTCGATTCATCAGAGTGTAACTAGATTATTGACTCTAGTGCAAGTGGGAGACTGTTGGAAATATGCCCTAGAGGCAATAATAAAATGGTTATTATTATATTTCCTCGTTCATGATAATTGTCTATTGTTCATGCTATAATTGTGTTATCCGGAAATCGTAATACATGTGTGAATACATAGACCACAACATGTCCCTAGTGAGCCTCTAGTTGACTAGCTCGTTGATCAATAGATGGTTACGGTTTCCTGACCATGGACATTGGATGTCATTGATAATGGGATCACATCATTAGAAGAATGATGTCATGGACAAGACCCAATCCTAAGCATAGCACAAGATCATGTAGTTCGTCTGCTAGAGCTTTTCTGAATGTCAAGTATCATTTCCTTAGACCATGATATTGTGCAACTCCCGGATACCGTAGGAGTGCTTTGGGTGTACCAAACGTCACAACGTAACTGGGTGGCTATAAAGGTGCACTACAGGTATCTCTGAAAGTGTCTGTTGGGTTGGCATGAATCGAGACTGGGATTTGTCACTCCGTATGACGGAGAGGTATCTCTGGGCCCACTCGGTAATGCATCATCATAATGAGCTCAGTGTGACTAAGTAGTTGGTCACGGGATCATGCATTACGGAACGAGTAAAGTGACTTGCTGGTAACGAGATTGAACGAGGTATTGGGATACCGACGATCGAATCTCGGGCAAGTAACAATACCGATTGACAAAGGGAATTGTATACGGGATTGCTTGAATCCTCGACATCGTGGTTCATCCGATGAGATCATCATGGAACATGTGGGAGCCAACATGGGTATCCAGATCCCGCTGTTGGTTATTGGCCGGAGAGTTGTCTCGGTCATGTCTGCATGGTTCCCGAACCCGTAGGGTCTACACACTTAAGATTTGATGACGCTAGGGTTATTAGGAAGACTTGTATGTGATTACCGAATATTGTTCGGAGTCCCGGATGAGATCCCGGATGTCACGAGGAGTTTCGGAATGGTCCGGAGGTGAAGATTTATATGTAGGAAGTTGTCATACGGTCGCTGAAAAGGTTCGGGGGCATATCGGTATTGTACCGGGGCCACCGGAGGGGTTCCGGGGGTCCACCAGGAGGGGTCACCTCTCTCGGAGGGTCTAATGGGCTGTAGAGGAAAGGGAACCAGCCCTACATGGGCTGGGCGCATCCCCCCTTGGGCCCATGCGCCTAGGGTTGGGGGGAAACCCTAAAAGGGGCGCCCCCCTTGCTTGGGGGGCAAGCCCCCTCCCCTTGCCCCCCCCCCCCCCCTCTAGATCTCATCTAGAGGGGGGGCGGCCCCCTTCCTCCTTCCCCTATAAATAGAGGGGCAAGGGGAGGGCTGCACACAACATCCAAGGCGCAGCCCCTGCCCTCCCCAACACCTCTCCTCCTCCGCAAGAGCTTGGCGAAGCCCTGCCGGAGTACTGCTGCTCCACCACCACCATGCCGTCGTGCCGCTATTGGAGCCCTCTTCCTCAACCTGTCCCTCCTCTTTGCTGGATCAAGGCGCGGGACACGTCCTTGCTCCGTACGTGTGTTGAACGCGGAGGTGTCGTCCGTTCGGCGCTGGGATCATCGGTGATTTGGATCACGACGAGTACAACTCCATCAACCCCGTTCTCTTGAATGCTTCCGCTCGCGATCTACAAGGGTATGTAGATGCACTCCTCTCCCTCTCGTTGCTAGATGACTCCGTAGATTGATCTTGGTGATGCGTAAAAAATTTTAAATTTCTGCTACGATCTCCAACACGTATTAAAGTCTTTTCACAGAACAATTCATGTAAACCATCCCGCAAATGTTTCACGGGACGCGTTTGCGGGATATGTTGCGTGTCGAAGGGCTCGTGGCCAGCAAATACAAATATAGGCAAATATTTTCATGTTCATCATCACAAGTGCATATATATATATATATATATATATATATATATATATATATATATATATATATAGTGATACTATTCATCACCCAGGGTGCAGAATAAATTATTCTTCACCCGAGGTAATCTTACGATCATTTGATAATTAAATTACGTTTGGAATTTAAATAGTTACATTCCTATTGATTCACTACGTAAAATTTGGCATAAAAAATAAAAATATAGGTCATAAGACAAGAAAATTTGCAATTTATGTGTATTTTACACTATGTTTTTATGTTTGTAATTTTACATAACATAAAATATTTTTTACGACGACTATATATTTTCTTACAGTCTCTTTCACGTCGGAAATAAGACAAAACTTACAGAACGTAAAATTATGATGAATTAATGGTAAAATAAAAGGGGGTGAAGAATAATTATCCCTCACCCACGGTGACAAATATTAAGGCCGCTGCACGCCCACTCGTTCGTCATCTCCGCCGATCCCCAACCTCCTCCCGATCTCCCCTGCAGTCACCGACGGGGCGCCGGCCCGGCTTCAGGCCACCGGCGCCGCACCATCCCACCACCTCCACCCGGCGCGCCGCCGTCCCGACTCCCAACCACCTCCACCCCGACACCAGTACCACCCCGTTGCCGACCCCGATTACTCCCGGCGCTGCCGCCCGCTTCTCCTTCCGGCGAGCCGCCGCCCCCGCCTCCACCCGGCGCGAGGCCGCCCCGCCTCCTTCCGGCACCACCTTTCTACCTTCTACGGTTGCCGTGCCTCCCCAGGACCTCCACCCGCCGCCGCCGCAAGTCCCCATCGCCTCCGCCCGGCGCCGCCGCCACTGATCCCCATTGCCTCCGTTCGTCGTCACCACGGCTCCCCAACACCACCACCCGAGCAACTGCTGCGGTCCTGGATCCCGCGTGTCGTCGCGAGCCGTGGATCCCATGTGCCGCCTCTGAGCCGTGGATCCCGCTCAGTTCAACTTCACCGAAGCCTCAAGTCCGATGGGTTGTGCGTGGGAGGTGGTGCTGCTCCGGTAGGTAGTCCGTCCACGAGCATGGCGCGTCGATGGCTGCCTCCTCCTGTTCCCTCCAACCCCGAGCGCGGCGTCTCCACGCTCCACTCGCCGGTGACCACCAGCCCATGTGCAGATTGGGCACTACCTGCAGGTGGAGGAGATGTCGACCTGCAGCAACAAGGGATCTCGACCTGCAGCTAGCCAAGCGCCGCCACAACAATCCACACCACCTACAGTCGGCACTGCACACCTGGGCCTTTCAACTTCGCCATATATCAGGTCGTTCAACTCCGCCCCTGCTCCTCGTGGATGACCTTCAGTCAACGGTGGCTTCTCCTCGGTCCATGAACGAGGTTGCTCAGTGGCACGCACGAGCCGGGGAGGCTGCAGTTCGGTGGCGCGTACACATAGTTTGTCTTTGACCTGTGGCATCATCCTGCTGGTTGGTGACCAACGGAGCTGGCCTAAGGCATGGTCTTGCTCGCCGACACTGGGCGCTGACTCGGCTGGAAGGAAGAAGGAGCTCCAGCCTATGAAGTTCGCCCGGTGAGCCTGTGCAGTCCAACGGCGCATGTGTGCTTGTGTCCGGTTCACGGCCGTAGCGTGTGTGGTGCTCGCGTGCACACGACAGCCACATGCTGTGTTAACAGAAGCCAGGCTAGAAGCAGAATGCAATACCTTCATACGAGTGTGCACGCAAGACAGAGACAGAGAAGTTCAGGCAATGCAATGGTGCAGCCGCGGCAGCATCGATGACAATGGTGTGGCGTTCTTGGTGCTCTCTCCCTCTACTGCCTTGCTTGTTGTGATGCCACCGCTTCTGCATGTTTGTACTAAGGCGACTACCCATCTGTCTTCACAAGTGATTCTTGTTTGGCAATTTGGAGGAACTTGCCACTCTAAAAATCTAACTCTACATCGTCCTTGTTTTTGTTCTTCAGAAGTTCAGGTAACTAGGTTGCTGACTACGTAAAGCTGCTCTTTTCTTCTTGAAGCATTAAAGTTGCTCTGGTTGTGCTAGTTAGTACAAAAGCATAATCTCGTAAAGTGCATAATGCTCATGCGCTTGGACACTGGGCATGGAATATTTTAGTGGTGTGTTCCTCTTATTCGTCCTTGATTCTAGATGTGTTCTGAACAGTGATATGAGAGTAAAAAAAAGTTTATTTCATCGGCGCCACCGTTGCAGCATGACGTTCAGCAATGCCACCTCTGGGTCGTTCAACTACACCACCGCTGGAGGTTCACATATGTAGCGCCCCCAGATGCTCTGACGAGATTTGGGCCTCATAGTTTTGATTTCATACTTTCGCTCATCGGCGCCCCCGCAATATGCTTGCACTACTATGCTACTACAAATCAGCAGGCCAAAAATTGAACTTCACCAAAAACTAGAAAAAAAGATGAGTTGATGAAAAAAAAAGGAGCATGTGGTTTCGTTCACCTAAAGTGCCAACATAAAAAGAATCAGTTTTGGTTCTCTGTAGTTATTTCCCCAAGCTTGAGGGAGCACCGACCATCCCCAAAAGTGTGTTTTTCTACAGTTTTTTTAGTTTAGAGCATGGTGAGAAATGAGAGATACAACATGTCTTTGTTGGTATGGCAACAAGCCGAGAGAATATTAACTAAAAATATGTTTTTTTCTTGATCCATTGTTTCTGTACTTGGCTTATGAAAAAATGAATTGATGTACGTCCAGATATCCCTCGTTTGCAACAAATCGAGTAAATAATTATTTTTCAATTTTTCTTGAAGTTCAAATTGGTGAATCCAGGCCGTTCAAGTCCCCTGATCTCCCTCGTTTCTAAAAATGGGATTTTGCCTGTTTTAAATTTGAAGTTATGAAAAGGATGATCCCCGTTTCTAAATAAACCTAGAAGGTCAAATTAAAATAAGGGAATGGTTCAATGTTTTTTGTTTCTTACAAAACTTGGATTTTTGCCATTAATGGAAAATAAAACAAGATGAACAAATTGAAAGATGAAGCAATTTAATGTTTATAAAAAAATTCAGATTTTTTCTCATTACTAAAGAATAAAAACATGAAATTCAAATTGAAAAATGAAGTAGTTCAACCTATATAAAAAACTCAGATTTTCCTCATTAATAAAGAAGTTCAATTTGAAAAAGCGGGTCGGTTAAAAAATTATTACAAAACTCGGACTTTTCGCGTACATAAGAATAAAACAAAGAAGTCCACATTACGGAAAGGAAACAGGGAGAAGTTCGAACAGACACGCCCAGAAGTTCAACTTCGTCTTGAAGTGCATTTTTTGAAAACTCTGCTTTCACGATCAAGGCATCACAAATGATCTTGCCATTTTAAAAAATTCTTCAGAACGGCTTGGAATTACAGAAAACTCTCTACATGAAAAGGTTTCACATTTTTGATAGCTTTCCAATGGTGTATCATTTGCCCCGTTCCGATAAATTATGCAAACATGATGACAAGAAAACATTTTTGGACATTTTCAAAATTAACTCAAAACATTTAAAACTCAAATTCTTTTTATTTCTAAGAAAAATAAAAGTATGAAGTTCAATTTCAAAAATAAATTTTACACTTACATCACATAGAACACGACTGACCAGAATAATTCGCGCGGAGAGACACGGTTGCGAAGATAGCCCAAAGGTCGGGTTCCTACATAGGAAAGTTCAGGTTGTGTAACTCAGCAAGTTCAGGATTTTTCCCGTTACTAAGAGAAATAAAACCACGAAGTCCAAATTAAAAATATGGAGAAGTTCGATGATTATAAAAACTCAGATTTTCCTCGTATTAAAGAATGCAAACAAGAATTTCAAAAATGAAATAACAAGAAGTTCAACTTTTAAAAATAGAGCGCTTCAAAATTTCATAAAAAAGATTAAGAAAAAAACCAGGAAGTCCATATTAGAAAGACGGAGAAGTTCGATGATTATAAAAAATTCAGATTTTCCTCGTTATTAAAGAATGGAAACAAGAACTTCAAGAATAAAATAAAGAAGTTCAACTTTGAAAAATGGAGCGCTTCAAAATTCATAAAAAGGGATTAAGAAATTCAGATTAAAATTCAGATATTCTCACGTAACCGAGAGAAATTCAGATTGATAACTGCTAGAAATTCATGTACTACATGATGTGCATTTTGTATTAAAAAGAATAAAAAACAAAGACTAAAAGTTTTGTTGTTATAAGTTCTAGTCCTCAGTCGGAAAAATATTTCTAGATTACACTAACATCATATAGAACATGACTAACATGAATAATTCGTGGGGAAAGCCACGGTTGCGAAGATAGCCCGAAGGTCGGGTTCGTAGAGAGGGAAGTTCAGGCGCGTTACTCAGGCAGTTTAGGTTGTGATCAGAATATTATTCTAATCCCGTGATCAGAATAGTGTTTGTGTGTGTGTGTGTAGTAACACTATTCTAATCCTGGGATTAGAATAACTATTTGGATCACGGGGCCCTATATAGGGGCGATCAGACATTCCCGAGATCGTAACACAGAACCGACCAGCCCACCCTACACCTCCCGAACGGCCCATTAGCTAACCCATGACCTTCTACTCCCCACCTCGACCAAACCAACCCACCGCCGCGACTAGACTCAATCCCGCCGCCACTACCGGCCTCCCTCCGGCCGCCGCGGCTAGCCTCCCTCCCCCGCCGCGCCCGGCATCCACCCCCCGCTGCTGCAGCCAGCCTCCTCCCGCCATGGCGCCCAGCCTCCCTCCCTCCGGCCGCCGCGCCCAGCCTCCCTCCCGCCGCCGTGCCCAGACCCCGCCCTAGTCCCGCCTGGATTAGGTCGGGCCCCACCGCCGCACATCCACCTCATCAGCATCGAGGGTGGAAGGCGACCAGATCCAGCCGACCACGACCCCCGGCAAGGCACGGGAAAACAGGGCGAGCGGATGCCCTCCTGTTCGTGCCAGGTGGAGCGACTATATTCGTCGCGGGGCTCCGATGAAACCTCGTCTGCCGCCTCTTCCCCACCTTAGGCCAGTCCCCTCTTCATCCTCTATGTGTCGGCGTTCTTCACACCTAGCATCTCTGCTCGTCGTCACCTCCTGGCCCCCGGTCCGCGGCGGACCTTGCCTTCTTCCGCTAGTCACTAAGTGTCCATTAGCCCTCGAATCCAGCGTGCAACCTGCCCTTCCTCCTCTGATAGAACTTCACCAGCTGCTCTTGTCCATGCATTTCCCCACAGACATTGGTCGTGCTTCCCTTGGCACCTCTCATGTGCGTAAAGATGTGCAAAAAGCTGCTGATGTTGGCTCTGCTTGCCATGTTTTTGCTTGGTCTTGGTGATCGATTTGGGTATACCAGGAAGAAGGAAAAAAGGCCACAAAGGAAAAAAGGGAGAATAAACAAAGATTGGAGTGTCTCACGGTGTGGATAAGATATGTGCAGCATTACCGGATCATGCACTTTGGTGATGAAACACCAAAAGAAAAACTCAGGGAATTCATGACAAAAAGTTCATTTAATACTAGAAGGCAAAGGCAAAATAACGAAATTACAAACCTTGGATATTTTTGTTACTAAAGAATAAAATAAAAGAAGTTCAAATTAACAAAACAAAGAAATTCAATGTTTAATAAAAAACATTGAACAAATTTATAGAAAAAGTGGATTTTTGCTGTTTCTAGAAAAAACTTAGAGGTTCAAATCAAAATAAAAGAGAACTTCAGCGTTTATTACAATCCCAAGGAGGCCAAATTAAAGAAAACAAAAGCATCTCAACACAAATTTATTGAAAAAGGGGATTTTCTTCGCTGAAAAACCCCTTGAAGTTCAAATAAAAAAATGGAATGACTTGAAATTTATTTAAAAACTATGATTTTTATTCCCAAACTAGGTATTTTCCATTACTAACAGAAATAAAACCTAGAAGTCCAAATTAAAAAAATGGAGTAGTTCAATGTTTAAAAACCCCCTCGAATTTTCATTGTTACTAACGATTGAAATCAAGAAGTTCAAATTGAAAAAACGCAGTAGTTCGATGTACACGAATAAACCCAGAAGTTCAGTTCGAAATAACGAAGAAGTTCATCATTTATTAAAAAAACTCCAATGTTTTCCATTTCTAAAAATACACAAAAAGGATTAAAATTTTAAAAATGGAGCGGTTTGGTGTCTATAAAAATATAAGATTTTTTGTCAAACTAACGGGGCGATTCAGCATTTAAATAAGAATACTGTCCGACCTTCAATTGCGTGCAATTCGATGTATACACAAAAATGCGACAAAAGTTCATAGTGAAAACAACGAGAAGTTCAAGTACTGCAAGGAATGCATTTCAGGTGAGAAATAAAAGTGTAGAAAAATAAAAGTTTAAAAGGTTTGTTGAAAAGAAGTTCAAGTGCTCTTTCCGGGGAAGTTCAAAAATTCTTACGAGAGAGGTTCACCTTGTATTTCCATGTTCGATTTTTTCCGTATAAAAATCAAATACAATTCTTTACTCAAAATATAAAAAGGTGAAGTTCAAATTGAAATAAGAGATGTTTGGAGTTTATTAAAACCTAGGATTTACCTATTCAAAAATTAAAAAACACAACGCCATTTTTTGCACTTTTAAAAACAACTCATAAATGAAAAAATTGGTTGCTAGAAGTTCAAGTGCTCGGCGAGGAAAAGTTCAAAAAATTCTTGTGAGAGAAGTTCACCGTGTATTTAGATGTCCGAAATACATAAAAAATATGTTGTTTTTGGTGTTTTAAAATAATTCTTTCAAACCAGAGAGAAGTTCACGTACTACATGGTGTGTATTTCATATAAGAAAAAAACAATAAAGTAAAACAGAGTGAAGTTCAAACAAACATACCCCAGAAGTTCAACTACTTCATGCAGTGCAAAAAACAGCACGTCAAAAACAGAGTGGGGTTCAAACAGACATGCCCGATAAGTTCAACTACTTCACGCAGTGCGTTTCCATTCTCAATGAAGGCAGGAATCATGAACTCGTCATTTCTCTAATTTACTTCAAAACGACAGAAATATCATTTGTGTAAGTTCAAGTCCTTGATCGAAGAAAGTTAAAAAAATATTGTGAGAGAGGTTTGTACAAAAAGAGTATCATTTGTGTAACACTTACGAAATGAGTGAGAAAATTACAAAGGAAAATATGTCACAGAAGTTCAACGTGAAAACAGAATGAAGTTCAACTACTATAGTGAATGAATTTGAGATGAAAAACTTTTAAAATCGTCGCGAGTATGAAAAAATGATCAACACGGGAAAGTTGCGTGTTTAAAATAGCTTTCCATCGGTATATCACTTGCTCAATTCCAGTGAGTGGATGGAGAGCTACAAGCAGTGGATGAAGAGCTACGAGCAAGAAAAGCACGTGAAAAAATAGAGTGAAGTTCAGGTACACGTGCCGAGAAGTTCAGTTTCTTCACGTGGTGCATTTTTAAAGAATCTGTTTCGCAATAAAGGCAGAACGAATGATCTTGTCATTTTCGCAATTACTTGAAAACGGCTGGGAATCAGAGAAAACCATCAACATGAAAAAGTTTCGCATTTTTCATAGCTTTTCAACGCTATATTATTTGCCCTATTCCGATAAAATTTGTAGAAAATATGACAAAAATACATTTTTAGCTATTTTCAAAACTGACTTAAAACCGAAATAATTGGGAGCAAAAATATATACCAAAATGTTTCGCATTTGCTCAAGCTTTCCAACGCCATATCATTTGTTGCATTCGGACGCACGGTTAAAAAATTAGCTCGAAAATACGAACTCGGTAGGACTTGGACCATTTTCTAAATTACTCTTAAACCATTCAAAATTAGAAAAAACTTTCAAGATGAAAAAGTAGCGCATTTTCATAAGCTTTCCAACGCCATATCATATGCCTCAATTGGATTAGCCGTTTAGAAATGACATTGAAAATACAAACTCAACTGTTCGGTTTACGAAATTTTACATTTTTTTCAAATTACTCTTTAACCATAGGGAATTAGAGAAAACTTTCAACATGTGGAAGGAGCGGTTTTGCAGCAGCTTTCCAACGCCATATTATATGCCTCATTGCAATAAACGGTTTAGAAATGCGATCGAAAATACGATTCACGTTTTTTGTGTGAAGAAAAAACGGTTTTCAAAACTGCTCTTAAACCGCTTATATTTTGTCAAAAATTTAAGTTGGGTCATGATATTGGTGTCCATAGCTTTCCAACGGTATATCGCAAGCCCCGTTTGGGAAATGTTAGCGGAAGTTCAACCTAGTACACGGGAAGTTCAACATACTACGAGCAGGGCAGGTCAGGTTGTCATCAGAATATTATTCTGATCCCGTGATCAGAATAGTGTTTATGTATATGTATATTCAGGCGCGTTACTCAGGCAGTTCAGGTTGTGATCAGAATATTATTCTGATCCCGTGATCACAACCTGAACTTCCCGAGTAACACGCCTGACCTTCCCAGTGTGCTAGGTTGAACTTCAGCTAAAAGGTGTCTAAATGGGGCTTGCTATATACCGTTGGAAAGCTATGGACACTAGTATCAGGACCCAAGTTAAATTTTTAGCAAAATATAAGCGGTTTAAGAGCAGTTTTGAAAACTATTTTTTCTTCGTACAAAAAATGTGAATCATATTTTCGATCGCATTTTTAAACCGTTTATCGGAATGAGGCAAATAATATGGCGTTGGAAAGCTGCTGCAAAACCGCTCCTTCCACACGTTGAAATTTTTCTCTAATTCCCTACAGTTAAAGAGTAATTCGTAAAATCGTAGATTTCGCAAACGGAACACCCGAGTTCGTATTTTCGATGCCATTTCTAAACGGCTAATCCAATTAAGGCAAATAATATGGCGTTGGAAAGCTTATGAAAATGCGCTACTTTTTCATGTTAAAAGTTTTTCTAATTTTGAACAGTTTAAAAGTAATTTAGAAAACGGTACAAGTTCCACCGAGTTCATATTTTGAAGCTAATTTTTAACCATACGTCCAAATGCAGCAAATGATATGGCGTTGGAAAGAATGAAGAAATGCGAAACCTTTTTGTATATATTGTTTCTCCTAATTCATTACAGTTTTATGTCAGTTTTAAAAATGGATAAAACGTATTTTTGCCGTAATTTCTACAAACTTTATCGGAATGGGGCAAATAATATACCGCTGAAAAGCTACAGAAAATGCGAAACTTTTTCATGTTGATGGTTTTCTCTGATTCCTAGCCGTTTTTAAGTAATTTCAAAAACAACAAGATCATTCGTTCTGCCTTTATCGCGAAACAGATTCTTCGAAAATGCACCGCGTGAAGAACCTGAACTTCTCGGCATGTCTACTTAAACTTCACTCTGTTTTGCACGTGTTTTTTTTGCTCGTAGATCTCCATCCACTACTCGTAGCTCTCCATCCACTCACCGAAATTGAGCAAGTGATATACCGATGGAAAGTTGTTGTAAACACGCAACTTTCCCATGTTGATCATTTTCTCATACTCGCGATGATTTTAAAAGTTTTTCATCTGATATTCATTCAGTGTAGTAGGTGAACTTCCTGTTGTTTTCACGTTGAACTTTTGTGACGTATTTTTCGTTTGTAATTTTCTCATTCATTCGTCAGTGTTACACAAATGATATTCTTTTTGTACAAACCTCTCTTACAATAACCTTTTTAACTTTCTCCGACCGAGTACTTGAACTTATAACAACAAAAAAATTGGGCCTTAGCTTTTAATTCATTTTCTCATATTAAACACACACCATGTAGTACATGAACTTTTTCCATTTTTATAATTTGAAATTTTGTTTCCTTTTTGAAATCAAATCGCTCCCAAATAATAACTGAACTTCTTCATGGATTGAGAGAATTATTTTAAAACACAATTTTTTTGTGTTTTTGAACATGGAAATATAAGATGAACCTCTCTCGCAAGAATTTTTGAATTTTCCGGGATAGAGCACTTGAACTTCTGTCAATAAACCTTTTAAGCTTTTATTTTTCTATACTTTTATTTCTCACCTGAAATTCATTCCTTGCCGTACTTGAACTTCTCGCTGTTTTCAAAATGAACTTCTCTCACATTTTTGTGTATACGTTGAGTTACACAGAATTGAAGGTCGAACGTCATTTTTTTCCATTTTAAAACATGTAATTGGAGGTCGAATGACCCGCAATATAAATTCTAAACCGTGCACGGAGGTGCACGTGAACTTCTTGCAATAAATCTGAGTTTTCTATATACTTCTAAATTCTCTGTTATTTCAAATTGAACTTCTTAATCTCATTCATAGGAAAAAATATGTTTTCAAATAAGCATCAAACATTTTTTTAAATTGAAACTCGTACCTTTATTTTTCCTAGAAATGGAAAAAATTGAGTTTTTCGTAAACATCAAACTACTCCTTTTATTTTAATTTGAACCTTTTTAATTTTAATCTTTAGTAACGAAGAAAACGTGTGTTTTTATAAATATTGAACTTCTCTTTTTTATATAATTTGGACTTCTTGGTTTATTTCTTTTAGCATCAAAATATCTCAGTTTTGTCATAAATATTGGACACGCTCCATAATATTTTTCTAATTAATTTTTCTAAACTATTTTTTGTTATTTTAATTTGAGCTTCCCTTGAGGAAACTTGTTGAACAGGAGGAACTTTTTGAACTTTCCTGGTATGTGCACTTGAACTTCTAGCAACAAAAAATTGGACTTCACCTTTTATTCATATTTTTCTCATACCATGCAGTACGTGAACTTCCGTCTGTTGTCAATTTGAACTTCTCCCTATTTTACTTTAGTAAAGGAAAAAATCTGAGTTTTTTATAGACATCAAAACCGCTCTAACTTTTTTTCAACTTCTTTTGTGTGCTTTTTAGAAATGTGAAGATTTGAAGTTCTTCATTTTATTTCTTTTAGTACCAAGAAAATGTGAGTTTTTATAAACAACGAACTTCTCTATTTTTGAAATTTGGACTTCTTGGTTTTATTCTTAGAATATATAAATTTATTCTTACATTTTTTCCGAAATGCACCTTTGTACTATATGCGAACTTCAACTTTTTTTATACATGAACTTCAATGTGAATTTAAATTTATTTTAGAATTGGGGAAACTTCATATTTATTAAACTTTTTTGAAATGTTATGTTATTTAATTTGACCTTTCTTGGATTTTTTAGAAACATGGAAAATATGTTTTGCAATAAAAATCAAAGTACCTTTTTTGAACCTCTTTGTTTTGATAAGCATCTTTCAATTTATGATTTTTGCTGGAGTTTTAGTGTTTGAACTTCTAGTGGCTTTTATATTGAGCTTCTGTGAATTTTTGTGTTTGAGTCAGCAAATACACATTCATATTTTCATTAAACAAAGGAATGGCAGGACTGATGTTGTAAAAGTAGCAAGCACAATAGAGCACCAACATACACATTCATATTTCTCAATCTCTCACTCCGTATAATGCAAAAGATGCACACGTTTCAACAAAATTTTAACTTTTGTTTACCAAAGCCGCAAGAAGTAGCGATAGTACAACAAAACACAAATTCTTATATATTAATTGTTAATTCCCTTTTGCTCTAGTACAACGACTGCAACCTACTAGTGGAAGCGAGCTTTTTTCACAGAGCATGTAGTAACAACACCGAGGACAGTAAAGCATACAACAAAAACTCTACTCTCTCTCACTATTGACATAAATGACAGCGACCAAAAGCACAAAGAGATGCCGGACTCCAGGAAGGTTGACGAGCAACGGGATGGCACCTCCTGACCTCGGCATGGACCTTATAATTATGAAACACTCTGCAACATGGAGGAAGAAAGGCTCGGATCTGGAGGAAGAAGCCAGCGACACGATGAAGTTCAAATTTGCCATGGGAAGAAAGTCAACGACAACTACAGGGTGGGGGAACCTGTTGGGGAACGTAGTAATTTCGAAAAATTTCCTACGCACACGCAAGATCATGGTGATGCATAGCAACGAGGGGGAGAGTCTGATCTACGTACCCTTGTAGATCGCAACGGAAGCGTTGACACAGCATAGAGGAAGTAGTCGTACGTCTTCTTCCCGATCCGATCGATCCAAGCACCGTTACTCCGGCACCTCCGAGTTCTTAGCACACGTTCAGCTCGATGACGTTCCTCGGGCTCCGATCCAGCAAAGCGTCGAGGAAGAGTTCCGTCAGCACGACGGCGTGGTGACGATCTTGATGTACTACCGACGCAGGGCTTCGCCTAAGCACTGCAACGGTATGATCGAGGTGGAATTTGGTGGCAGGGGGCACCGCACTCGGCTAAGGAACGATCTCAAGGATCAACTTGTGTGTCTTGGGGTGTCCCCTGCCCCCGTATATAAAGGTTGGAGGGAGGGGGGCTGGCCGGCCAAAGAGAGGGAGGCGCAGGAGGAGTCCTACTCCTACCGGGAGTAGGACTCCCCCCTCCAATCCTATTCCAACTAGGACTCCTTGGGAAAAAGGGAGAGGAAAAGAGAGAGAGGTGGCCGGCCACCTCTCCTAGTCCTAATAGGACTAGGGGAGGGGGGGAGGTGCGCAGCCCTCCTTGGCAGCCCCTTTCACCTTTCCACAATAGCCCATGTAGGCCCATTTGGCTCCCGGGGGCTTCCGGTAACCCTCCCGGTAATCCGGTAAAATCCCGATTTCACCCGGAACACTTCCGATGTCCAAACATAGGCTTCCAATATATCACTCTTTACGTCTCGACCATTTCGAGACTCCTCGTCATGTCCGTGATCTCATCCGGGACTCCGAACAACCTTCGGTACATCAAAATGCATAAACTCATAATGACTGTCATCGTAACGTTAAGCGTGCGGACCCTACGGTTCGAGAACAATGTAGACATGACCGAGACACGTCTCCGGTCAATAACCAATAGCGGGACCTGGATGCCCATATTGGCTCCTACATATTCTACGAAGATCTTTATCGGTCAGACCGCATAACAACATACGTTGTTCCCTTTGTCATCGGTATGTTACTTGCCCGAGATTCGATCGTCGGTATCCAATACCTAGTTCAATCTCGTTACTGGCAAGTCTCTTTACTCGTTCCGTAATACATCATCTCATAACTAACATCTTAGTTATTATGCTTGCAAGGCTTATGTGATGTGTATTACCGAGAGGGCCCAGAGATACCTCTCCGACAATCGGAGTGACAAACCCTAATCTCGAAATACGCCAACCCAACATCTACCATTGGAGACACCTGTAGTACTCCTTTATAATCACCCAGTTACGTTGTGACGTTTGGTAGTACCCAAAGTGTTCCTCCGGTAAACGGGAGTTGCATAATCTCATAGTTATAGGAACATGTATAAGTCATGAAGAAAGCAATAGCAACATACTAAACGATCGGGTGCTAAGCTAATGGAATGGGTCATGTTAATCAGATCATTCAACTAATGATGTGACCTCGTTAATCAAATGACAACTCTTTGTTCATGGTTAGGAAACATAACCATCTTTGATTAATGAGCTAGTCAAGTAGAGGCATACTAGTGACACTCTGTTGGTCTATGTATTCACACATGTATTATGTTTCCGGTTAATACAATTCTAGCATGAATAATAAACATTTATCATGATATAAGGAAATAAATAATAACTTTATTATTGCCTCTAGGGCATATTTCCTTCAGTCTCCCACTTGCACTAGAGTCAATAATCTAGATTACACAGTAATGATTCTAACACCCATGGAGCCTTGGTGCTGATCATGTTTTGCTCATGGAAGAGGCTTAGTCAACGGGTCTGCAACATTCAGATCCGTATGTATCTTGCAAATCTCTATGTCTCCCACCTGGACTAAATCCCGGATGGAGTTGAAGCGTCTCTTGATGTGTTTGGTTCTTTTGTGAAATCAGGATTCCTTTGCCAAGGCAATTGCACCAGTATTGTCACAGAAGATTTTCATTGGACCCGATGCACTAGGTATGACACCTAGATCGGATATGAACTCCTTCATCCAGACTCCTTCGTTCGCTGCTTCCGAAGTAGCTATGTACTCCGCTTCACATGTAGATCCCGCTACGACGCTTTGTTTAGAACTGCACCAACTGACAGCTCCACCGTTTAAAGTAAACACGTATCCGGATTGCGATTTAGAATTGTCCGGATCAGTGTCAAAGCTTGCATCAAAGTAACCTCTTACGGTGAGCTCTTTGTCACCTCCATATATGAGAAACATATCCTTAGTCCTTTTCAGGTATTTCAGGATGTTCTTGACCGCTGTCCAGTGATCCACTCCTGGATTACTTTGGTACCTCCCTGCTAAACTTATAGCAAGGCACACATCAGGTCTGGTACACAGCATTGCATACATGATAGAGCCTATGGCTGAAGCATAGGGAACATATTTCATTTTCTCTCTATCTTCTGCATTGGTCGGGCATTGAGTCTGACTCAACTTCACACCTTGTAATACAGGCAAGAACCCTTTCTTTGCTTGATCCATTTTGAACTTCTTCAAAATCTTGTCAAGGTATGTGCTTTGTGAAAGTCCAATTAAGCGTTTTGATCTATCTCTATAGATCTTTATGCCTAATATGTAAGCAGCTTCCCCGAGGTCTTTCATCGAAAAACTTTTATTCAAGTATCCCTTTATGCTATCCAGAAATTCTATATCATTTCCAATCAGTAATATGTCATCCACATATAATATCAGAAATGCTACAGAGCTCCCACTCACTTTCTTGTAAATAGAGGCTTCTCCAAAAGTCTGTATAAACCCAAATGCTTTGATCACACTATCAAAGCGTTTATTCCAACTCTGAGATGCTTGCACCAGTCCATAAATGGATCGCTGGAGTTTGCACACTTTGTTAGCTCCCTTTGGATCGACAAAACCTTCCGGTTGCATCATATACAACTCTTCTTCCAGAAATCCATTCAGGAATGCAGTTTTTACATCCATTTGCCAAATTTCATAATCATAAAATGCGGCAATTGCTAACATGATTCTGACAGACTTAAGCATCGCTACGGGTGAGAAAGTCTCATCGTAGTCAACTCCTTGAACTTGTCGAAAACCTTTTGTGACAAGTCGAGCTTTGTAGACAGTAACATTACCATCAGCGTCAGTCTTTTTCTTAAAGATCCATTTATTCTCAATTGCTTGCCGATCATCGGGCAAGTCAACCAAAGTCCATACTTTGTTCTCATACATGGATCCCATCTCAGATTTCATGGCTTCAAGCCACTTTGCGGAATCTGGGCTCACCATCGCTTCTTCATAGTTTGTAGGTTCATCATGATCTAGTAGCATGACTTCCAGAACAGGATTACCGTACCACTCTGGTGCGGATCTTACTCTGGTTGATCTACGAGGTACAGTAGTATCTTGATCTAAAGTTTCATGATCATCATCATAAACTTCCTCTCTTATTGGTGTAGGTCTCACAGAAACAGTTTTCTGTGATGTACTATTTCCCAATAATGGAGTAGGTACAGTTACCTCGTCAAGTTCTACTTTCCTCCCACTCACTTCTTTCGAGAGAAACTCCTTCTCAAGAAAGTTTCCGAATTTAGCAACAAAAGTCTTGCCTTCGGATTTGTGATAGAAGGTGTATCCAATAGTTTCCTTTGGATATCCTATGAAGACACATTTCTCCGATTTGGGTTCGAGCTTATCAGGTTGAAGCTTTTTCACATAAGCATCGCAGCCCCAAACTTTAAGAAACGACAACTTTGGTTTCTTGCCAAACCACAGTTCATAAGGCGTCGTCTCAACGGATTTAGATGGTGCCCTATTTAACGTGAATGCGGCCGTCTCTAAAGCATAACCCCAAAACGATAGCGGTAAATCAGTAAGAGACATCATAGATCGCACCATATTTAGTAAAGTACGATTACGACGTTCGGACACACCATTACGTTGTGGTGTTCCGGGTGGCGTGAGTTGTGAAACTATTCCACAATTTTTCAAATGTACACCAAACTCGTAACTCAAATATTCTCCTCCACGATCAGATCGTAGAAACCTTATTTTCTTGTTACGATGATTTTCAACTTCACTCTGAAATTCTTTGAACTTTTCAAATGTTTCAGACTTATGTTTCATTAAGTAGATATACCCATATCTGCTTAAATCATCTGTGAAAGTGAGAAAATAACGATATCCGCCACGAGCCTCAATATTCATCGGACCACATACATCGGTATGTATGATTTCCAACAAATCCGTTGCTCTCTCCATAGTACCGGAGAACGGTGTTTTGGTCATCTTGCCCATGAGGCACGGTTCGCAAGTACCAAGTGATTCATAATCAAGTGGTTCCAAAAGCCCATCAGTATGGAGTTTCTTCATGCGCTTTACACCGATATGACCTAAACGGCAGTGCCACAAATAAGTTGCACTATCATTATCAACTCTGCATCTTTTGGCTTCAACATTATGAATATGTGTATCACTACTATCGAGATTCAATAAGAATAGACCACTTTTCAAGGGTGCATGACCATAAAAGATATTACTCATATAAATAGAACAACCATTATTCTCTGATTTAAATGAATAACCGTCTCGCATTAAACAAGATCCAGATATAATGTTCATGCTCAACGCTGGCACCAAATAACAATTATTTAGGTCTAATATTAATCCCGTAGGTAGATGTAGAGGTAGCGTGCCGACCGCGATCACATCGACTTTGGAACCGTTTCCCACGCGCATCGTCACCTCGTCCTTTGCTAGTGTCCGCTTATTCTGTAGTCCCAGTTTCGAGTTGCAAATATTAGCAACAGAACCAGTATCAAATACCCAGTTGCTACTGCGAGCATTAGTAAGGTACACATCAATAACATGTATATCACATATACCTTTGTTCACCTTGCCATCCTTCTTATCCGCCAAATACTTGGGGCAGTTCCGCTTCCAGTGACTAGTCTGCTTGCAGTAGAAGCACTCAGTTTCAGGCTTAGGTCCAGACTTGGGTTTCTTCTCTTGAGCAGCAACTTGCTTGCCGTTCTTCTTGAAGTTCCCCTTCTTCTTCCCTTTGCCCTTTTTCTTGAAACTAGTGGTTTTGTTAACCATCAACACTTGATGCTCCTTCTTGATTTCTACCTCCGCAGCTTTCAGCATTGCGAAGAGCTCGGGAATTGTCTTGTTCATCCCTTGCATATTATAGTTCATCACAAAGCTCTTGTAGCTTGGTGGCAGTGATTGGAGAATTCTGTCAATGACGCAATCATCCGGAAGTGTAACTCCCAATTGAATCAAGTGATTATTATACCCAGACATTTTGAGTATATGCTCACTGACAGAACTGTTCTCCTCCATCTTGCAGCTATAGAACTTATTGGAGACTTCATATCTCTCAATCCGGGCATTTGCTTGAAATATTAACTTCAACTCCTGGAACATCTCATATGCTCCATGACGTTCAAAACGTCGTTGAAGTCCCGGTTCTAAGCCGTAAAGCATGGCACACTGAACTATTGAGTAGTCATCAGCTTTGCTCTGCCAGACGTTCATAACTTCTGGTGTTGCTCTTGCAGCAGGCCTGGCACTCAGCGGAGCTTCCAGGACGTAATTCTTCTTTGTAGCAATGAGGACAATCCTTAGGTTACGGACCCAGTCCGTGTAATTGCTACCATCATCTTTCAACTTTGCTTTCTCAAGGAACGCATTAAAATTCAACGGAACAACAACACGAGCCATCTATCTACAATCAACATAAACAAGCAAGATACTATCAGGTACTAAGTTCATGATAATTTTTAAGTTCAGTTAATCAAATTTACTTAAGAACTCCCACTTAGATAGACATCCCTCTAATCCTCTAAGTGATCACGTGATCCAAATCAACTAAACCATAACCGATCATCACGTGAGATGGAGTAGTTTTCAATGGTGAACATCAATATGTTGATCATATCTACTATATGATTCACGCTCGACCTTTCGGTCTCCGTGTTCCGAGGCCATATCTGTATATGCTTGGCTCGTCAAGTATAACCTGAGTATTCCGCGTGTGCAACTGTTTTGCACCCGTTGTATTTGAACGTAGAGCCTATCACACCCGATCATCACGTGGTGTCTCAGCACGAAGAACTTTTGCAACGGTGCATACTTAGGGAGAACACTTCTTGATAATTTAGTGAGAGATCATCTTATAATGCTACCGTCAATCAAAGCAAGATAAGATGCATAAAAGGATAAACATCACATGCAATCAATATAAGTGATATGATATGGCCATCATCATCTTGTGCTTTGTGATCTCCATCTCCGAAGCACCGTCATGATCACCATCGTCACCGGCGCGACACCTTGATCTCCATCGTAGCATCGTTGTCGTCTCGCCAATCTTATGCTTCCACGACTATCACTACCGCTTAGCAATAAAGTAAAGCATTACATCGCGATTGCATTGCATACAATAAAGTGACAACCATATGGCTCCTGCCAGTTGCCGATAACTCGGTTACAAAACATGATCATCTCATACAATAAAATCAGCATCATGTCTTGACCATATCACATCACAACATGCCCTGCAAAAACAAGTTAGACGTCCTCTACTTTGTTGTTGCAAGTTTTACGTGGCTGCTACGGGCTTAAGTAAGAACTCATCTCACCTACGCATCAAAACCACAACGATAGTTCGTCAAATAGACTCCGTTTTAACCTTCTCAAGGACCGGGCGTAGTCACACTTGGTTCAACTAAAGTTGGAGAGACAGTCTTCCGCAAGCCATCTATGTGCAAAGCACGTCGAGGGAACCGGTCTCGCGTAAGAGTACGCGTAAGGTTGGTCCGGATCGTCTCGTCCAACAATACCGCCGAACCAAAGTATGACATGCTGGTAGGCAGTATGACTTGTATCGCCCACAACTCACTTGTGTTCTACTCGTGCAAATAACATCAAACCATAAAACCTAGGCTCGGATGCCACTGTTGGGGAACGTAGTAATTTCGAAAATTTTCCTACGCACACGCAAGATCATGGTGATGCATAGCAACGAGGGGGAGAGTCTGATCTACGTACCCTTGTAGATCGCAACGGAAGCGTTGACACAACGTAGAGGAAGTAGTCGTACGTCTTCTTCCCGATCCGACCGATCCAAGCACCGTTACTCCGGCACCTCCGAGTTCTTAGCACACGTTCAGCTCGATGACGTTCCTCGGGCTCCGATCCAGCAAAGCGTCGAGGAAGAGTTCCGTCAGCACGACGGCGTGGTGACGATCTTGATGTACTACCGACGCAGGGCTTCGCCTAAGCACTGCAACGGTATGATCGAGGTGGAATTTGGTGGCAGGGGGCACCGCACACGGCTAAGGAACGATCTCAAGGATCAACTTGTGTGTCTTGGGGTGTCCCCTGCCCCCGTATATAAAGGTTGGAGGGAGGGGGGCTGGCCGGCCAAAGAGAGGGAGGCGCAGGAGGAGTCCTACTCCTACCGGGAGTAGGACTCCCCCCTCCAATCCTATTCCAACTAGGACTCCTTGGGGAAAAGGGAGAGGAAAAGAGAGAGAGGTGGCCGGCCACCTCTCCTAGTCCTAATAGGACTAGGGGAGGGGGGAGGTGCGCAGCCCTCCTTGGCAGCCCCTTTCACCTTTCCACAATAGCCCGTGTAGGCCCATTTGGCTCCCGGGGGGTTCCGGTAACCCTCCCGGTAATCCGGTAAAATCCCGATTTCACCCGGAACACTTCCGATGTCCAAACATAGGCTTCCAATATATCAATATTTACGTATCGACCATTTCGAGACTCCTCGTCATGTCCGTGATCTCATCTGGGACTCCGAACAACCTTCGGTACATCAAAATGCATAAACTCATAATAACTGTCATCGTAACGTTAAGCGTGTGGACCCTACGGTTCGAGAACAATGTAGACATGACCGAGACACGTCTCCGGTCAATAACCAATAGCGGGACCTGGATGCCCATATTGGCTCCTACATATTCTACGAAGATCTTTATCGGTCAGACCGCATAACAACATACGTTGTTCCCTTTGTCATCGGTATGTTACTTGCCCGAGATTCGATCGTCGGTATCCAATACCTAGTTCAATCTCGTTACTGGCAAGTCTCTTTACTCGTTCCGTAATACATCATCTCATAACTAACATCTTAGTTATTATGCTTGCAAGGCTTATGTGATGTGTATTACCGAGAGGGCCCAGAGATACCTCTCCGACAATCGGAGTGACAAACCCTAATCTCGAAATACGCCAACCCAACATCTACCATTGGAGACACCTGTAGTACTCCTTTATAATCACCCAGTTACGTTGTGACGTTTGGTAGTACCCAAAGTGTTCCTCCGGTAAACGGGAGTTGCATAATCTCATAGTTATAGGAACATGTATAAGTCATGAAGAAAGCAATAGCAACATACTAAACGATCGGGTGCTAAGCTAATGGAATGGGTCATGTCAATCAGATCATTCAACTAATGATGTGACCTCGTTAATCAAATAACAACTCTTTGTTCATGGTTAGGAAACATAACCATCTTTGATTAACGAGCTAGTCAAGTAGAGGCATACTAGTGACACTCTGTTGGTCTATGTATTCACACATGTATTATGTTTCCGGTTAATACAATTCTAGCATGAATAATAAACATTTATCATGATATAAGGAAATAAATAATAACTTTATTATTGCCTCTAGGGCATATTTCCTTCAGAACCGGCGACACGGCTAGAAGGCGGGCGTCAAGAAGGACCAGGTGAGGGAGGTCGACCAATGCAGCAGGGTAGGTGGGTCACGCCAGTTGTGGGCCTAAGGCGCTGGCGGCGATGGTGGTTGGTGGAAGTCGAGTGCAGCCCGTTTGACCTCAACACTGGGGGTGATTGGTGCGGGTGGTCCGTGTCGGTGGTGGTGTGCAGGATGTGGTGGTCGCGACGCGCGCAGAGGTCCACTGCCGGGCGGCGCGGTGGTGGGATCCAAGGATAGCGGCCGGGGCGGCAGGTTGGGATCCAGGTCCGACGGTGGCATGCTGAGATCCAGGGCCGATGGCGCGTGGGGATCCAGGCTCGGCTACGCATGGATCCAGGGCCGGTGGCGGGAGGAGCGTTGGGGTCGGGGGTCGTCGACGAGGCTGGAGTGGCCGGTGGCGGGAGGCGCGCTGAGGTCGGGGGATGGCGACGAGGCCGGAGTGGTCGGCGACAGGACGTGCATCGTGGTCGGGGTGGACGAGCGTGGGGGCGCATCGGGGTCGGGGGTAGGGACGGGGGTGGCCGGCGGGGGGGAGGCGCGCCGACTCCGGCAGCGGGAGGCGCACCGGAGCTAGGGCGGCGGCAGTTGTGGCAGGGGGCGAGAGGTCCACGGCGCTGGATCAGGGAGGTTGGGGATCGAGGACGAGGTGGTGGGCGTGGCCGTGGCCCTTTTTTCCTCTGTGAGTTCAGGAATTCAGGAGGACCTCCGCTATATATATATATATACAAATATATACATATATATATACATCTGGGATATTCTGTTACGCGTAACAGAATAATATTCTGTTACCCTTTTTGAACTGACGTGGTTCACAGTTTGGACTGACGTGTTTTTTAACAAGAACTGATCTTCCTGCGTGCACGACGGACTGAAACAGGGGATGCAACGTGGAGCTTTCGGTCGTTCCCCGGCGCGATGTTGCGGGCCATTCGTTGCTAGAGGAGACGTGTAAGGGGTTCCGCACGTCCGCGCGCTCAGCTGGATGAGTTTTGCGATCTGTAGTCACCGGAGGTGACGGTGTGTGCATTTTTGGCGGCGGGCGTGATTTTGGGCGTCAGTGTTTACTGTAGTGTTCGTGGGCCTCAATTTACGTCGTGTTTGTCGTTTTTGATGTGAGAATTATCGGTATGTTATAGTTTTTTGAGATTTTTTCATCTGTAATTTATGATTACAGGTTTTTGTGTTCTTGGTCGTTTTCCACGCCCGCCATGGAAATCTGTTCTTCTTTTTCTGTTGTTTTACTTTCGAATTGGTATTGCAGGGAGAGATATAAGGACTGTATGAAAAGATTTGCATTGTCAATTTTGCTTTTTTGAGTTGTTTCTACCCCGGATTCCCATGTTGTTTTGTCGTTGGCGGAGGTTGTGTATGGCGGCTGACTTTAAGCTGCGATTTTTGGTAATCTGGTCAAACTGTGTAATTAAGTTGCGTGTTTTTCAGTGTTGTTTTGAATTGATGCCCGTATGTGTAGTTGGACTGCTGCCGTGTCGAAGTTTTGTTACTGTGTGTTGACATGGGAGCCGCACCGATGGCTCTGCACTTTGATTATAAAGCCCGAGCCCTCTGTCAGTTTCATTCTACGAGCTGCAACCAAAGAAAAGGGAGATGGATCCTGAGCTGGGAGAGGTTACAGAGGAGGAGGGGGACACCATAGATGTTAGGGCTGCAGTAGCGGAGCAGAGGAGGAGGAGGCGCAGGCGCAGGCAGATGGCGCGACGTGCTGCCGAGCAGGAACTGGAGGCAGAGTTCAACAGACGACTTGCGCGTGAGGTGATGGATACTTGCAACTCCAATGAATTGGAGCTTCTTTTCCCAGAGGGCAGGGGAAGGAACCATATTCAGATCATTAGTTGGGTTAGGGCGAGAGCAGCCACGGCTCCACATCCATCCACCAGGGCAAAATGGCGTCGTTTCTTTGATCGTTATGACTGAAGTAGTGAATATTATGTTTTTAAGATTTTTGTTGTGAGGGAGCAGATGTTCGAATGACTAAATGAATTCAACTTTGTTTTTTGTCTCTAAATGTGTTGTTTTGTCTGCATATGTTCGACATGTGCACCTTTGAACTGCTTGGTTTTCTGAAGTTGAACTGATCTGCGGTCAAATGTTGGATGGCTTGTGTAATAACTATTTCCTACCAGCTGGCTGCCCATCTGCCTATTTATTATTTTTATAATCTGCGAGTGTCCCTGACTATAAACGTTATCCATCTATGTGTGGTGTGTGGCCAAGTCTTCCCCCTCCCTTTTATTCATTCTTCCAGAATCAGATCTAGGTTCCTCTCTCTTCTCTTCGTTGCCTTTTTCTCTGTTCCTGTGTGTTCGATGGAGGATTGTTCATGCGTATGCCTGGTAAAGATGGCGCGCATAGCTGACGGCTGTGTGTACGAGTCTGGTTTGGAGCTCACTCAGGCTCAGC
Organism: Triticum monococcum; assembly: GCA_034509565.1. Classification (NCBI taxonomy): domain Eukaryota; kingdom Viridiplantae; phylum Streptophyta; class Magnoliopsida; order Poales; family Poaceae; genus Triticum; species Triticum monococcum. The sequence goes on along the minus strand of CM067846.1, from coordinate 176,206,025 downwards.
GGCGTGGGCAACTTTCTTGTTTGCTGTACGGCAACCATGGGTTTCGTACACCCTATGTTTGTCGCCTGATGGATGGTGACTTGAAGGAATCATGGGTATGTGTTTCTATTCATTTTGTTTTCTACTTTCTTGTTGGTTTCTGTTCGAAACCCATGGACTGGATCTGCAGTTTTGTTTTATGAATAGCTTGTCTATATTTTTTTAATTTGGTTTTGTTGGATTTTTAATAGTAGGGATTTCTGTGTGTATTTGTTCATTACTTAACAGTATTTAAACCATTTTTTGTATAATACCTGATCTGTTTATGAATAGATGTTTTTACTGTAGGTGTATTGATATGTATATTTTTCAGTTTAGTCAGTTCACATGTCTAGTTAGTTTTGTGTTATTGTTTTGGTTCAGATTTTTTCCATTTTAGTTTGTTATGCAAATCGTTCCTATATCTGTGTAAAAATTCAGTTATGTCAGGTGTTCATTTTGTTTTGTACTCCCATGTCCATTTGCAGAAAATGTCACCCAGGATCAGGATTGTTGCTCCTAGTTCCGGTGTTCTGAAGATGGAGACTTCAGACAAGAATGGGTATCAGTTGATGGATGTTGCCTACCACATCGACTTTGATGGTTGCATCAACCTAAGTACTCGGTGGAAGGAGTTTGCGGCTGAGTCTGGATTTGAGGATGGTGATGTGGTTATGGTTGTGTTCTTGAGAGAAGATGACTCTCTGACGTTCAGAATTTATGTGATGTAGGTTTAAATGTGGCAAATGACGCCGGCTTTGAGATTTGTGTATGGTTGATTATGTTGCAGTATTTTTTATTTTAAAACATTTGCATGTGAGATGGTTGAATTGTATGGTTTTATCAGAATGGTATGGAACTAGTTATGTAATGTTTTTCCTATTGTTCTGCTCAATTATAAGTGTTTTATTTATACATTCTTTATACTAGTACTGGAACATTTTCTATAGTTGAACTGATGGGCATCCTTTGTTTTGGCTGGTATATATTTCATGTTCATAACTCGGAGACGGTGCTATACGCTGATGATTTTTTAGAACCCTATTTTTGTTATTGAGTTTGCTGAACTTACATTCTGTTAATGATAGTACTGCTCTATTTTAGGGTGTCAATTACCAATCAAATTTGTTTGTTGTATAATATTTTTTTCTTACTTTTTTCATGAATTTTGGAGCATGTTTTTTTCTTTTTATAGATGAATAATGATAGTTTTGGTATTTTATAAAATAAAAAAAATTAATCTTCGCTGCACAGTACTTTCTTTTTATTTTTGTACTTGAACCTTATGAATTGTAGTAGTTGAACTTTTTTGTAAATTCGTTTCTGAAATTTTAATTTTCAGTTTTATATATGTATATATATATTTTTTTTACTTCTTACCATTAAGATGTGTTTGAACTTTTTCACAATATTTTTGTTTATTAACTGATTTTTTCTTGTGATTTTTTTAAATTTATTTTCATTTTTTATTTTTTGTCGTGCGTGATCTACTGGATTTTTGTAATGGGGTGAAGTACTTTGTTGGGCCATCGGCTTGGGTCGTTGTATTCGGCGCGGATAGCTTCTCTCGCGCGGCTGTGCAGCACGGCGTGCGCGTGAGCTATGTGTTTAGTCCCACCTCGCTAGTCGAGGGGGCTCTAGACTTGTTTATAAGCACAGCCGACGCTCAGCAGTCGAACTCCTCTGAACACTTTCCTGAGCGCTTATACACGGCGCTCTCTCTCTCTCTCTTGACCTATGGACCCTGTACGGCAGGCCCTGCCGGTATGCGGATTACTAGGGATTCGCCCACGGGCTCGAGTTCAAGTATCTAGCATTTGTCAGGGCCTGCGTCTGTCCTTGGGCGGTCAATTTTTTTTGTTTTTTTGGATCTAGTACTTGACTACACCAGTAACTTGGACTGGTACTTTTTTGTCCTTGTGCTGTCAATTTTTTCTTTTTTTTGTTTGTTTGAATATAGTACTATGGCATGACTTGCCCCCGCACCGAACCGTACCGAGGGGCATTGTTGTACTGACACATCTTCCTTGTATGGACTTTGCCCCATTATCTATCTTAGGGGGGGTGGGTGCGTGGGTTTAGGGTGGGGGGAAACAGAATAACCGCACTGCGCCTGTCAAACGAGCGCACTGCCGCGTTAGCGCGAGGCCGAGCCGGGGGGAGGGGGGATCGGGACCCCCTCCCCCATCCCAGCGAGGCCGAGCCAGGAACGAGCCGTAGCAGGCGACGACGCGGCGTGCCGCTATTGGGGAACGTAGCAGAAATTCAAAATTTTCCTACGTGTCACCAAGATCTATCTATGGAGAAACCAGGAACGAGGGGAAGGAGAGTGCATCTACATACCCTTGTAGATCGCTAAGCGGAAGCGTTCAAGTGAACGGGGTTGAAGGAGTCGTACTTGTCGTGATCCAAATCACCGGAGATCCTAGTGCCGAACGGACGATACCTCCGCGTTCAACACACGTACAGCCCGGTGACGTCTCCCATGCCTTGATCCAGCAAGGAGAGAGGGAGAGGTTGAGGAAGACTCCATCCAGCAGCAGCACAACGGCGTGGTGGTGGTGAAGGAGCGTGGTGATCCAGCAGGGCTTCGCCAAGCACCGCGAGATATGAGGAGAAAGAGAGGTAGGGCTGCGCCAACAAGGAGAGGAACTCATGTGTATTGAGCAGCCCAAACCTCAAATATATATAGGGGAAGGGGAGGTGCTGCGCCCCCACCTAGGGTTCCCTCCCTAGGGGTGGCGGCAGCCCCCTAGATCCCATCTAGGGGCGGCCAAGGGGAGGGAGAGGGGGAGGCGCACCAAGGTGGGCCTTAGGGCCCATCTGCCCTAGGGTTTGCCCCCTTCCCCTCTTCCTTGCACCTTGGGCCTTGGTGGGGGAGCGCACCAGCCCACCTGGGGCTGGTCCCCTCCCAAACTTGGCCCATGCAGCCCTCCGGGGCTTGTGGCCCCACTTGGTGGACCCCCAGGACCCTCCTGGTGGTCCCGGTACGTTATCGATAAAACCCGAAACTTTTCCGGTGACCAAAACAGGACTTCCCATATATAAATCTTTACCTCCGGACCATTCCGGAACTCCTCATGACGTCCGGGATCTCATCCGGGACTTCGAACAACATTCGGTAACCACATAGAAACTTCCTTTATAACCCTAGCGTCATCAAACCTTAAGTGTGTAGACCCTACGGGTTCGGGAACCATGCAGACATGACCGAGATTACTCTCCGGTCAATAACCAACAGCGGGATCTGGATACCCATGTTGGCTCCCACATGCTCCACGATGATCTCATCGGATGAACCATGATGTCAAGGACTTAATCAATCCCGTATACAATTCCCTTTGTCTAGCGGTACGATACTTGCCCGAGATTCGATCGTCGGTATCCCGCTACCTTGTTCAATCTCGTTACCGGCAAGTCTCTTTACTCGTTCCGTAACACATCATCCCGTGATCAACTCCTTGATCACATTGTGCACATTATGATGATGTCCTACTGAGTGGGCCCAAAGATACCTCTCCATTTACACGGAGTGACAAATCCCAGTCTCAATTCGTGCCAACCCAACAGACACTTTCGGAGATACCTATAGTGTACCTTTATAGCCACCCAGTTACGTTGTGACGTTTGGCACACCCAAAGCACTCCTACGGTATCCGGGAGTTGCACAATCTCATGGTCTAAGGAAATGATACTTGACATTAGAAAAGCTTTAGCATACGAACTACATGATCTTGTGCTAGGCTTAGGATTGGGTCTTGTCCATCACATCATTCTCCTAATGATGTGATCCCGTTATCAATGACATCCAATGTCCATGGTCAGGAAACTGTAACCATCTATTGATCAACGAGCTAGTCAACTAGAGGCTTACTAGGGACATGGTGTTGTCTATGTATCCACACATGTATGTGAGTTTCCTATCAATACAATTCTAGCATGGATAATAAACGATTATCATGAACAAGGAAATATAATAATAATCAATTTATTATTGCCTCTAGGGCATATTTCCAACAGTCTCCCACTTGCACTAGAGTCAATAATCCAGTTCACATCGATATGTGATTAACACTCAAGGTCACATCCCCATGTGACTAACACCCAAAGAGTTTTGGGTTTGATCATGTTATGCTTGTGAGAGAGGTTTCAGTCAACGGGTCTGAAACATTCAGATCCGTATGTACTTCGCAAATTTCTATGTCATCTTCTGGATGCAGCTTCCACGTTCTATTTGGAGCTATTCCAAATAACTGTTCTACTATACGAATCCAGTTTACTACTCAGAATAATCTGGATTAGTGTCAAAGTTTGCATCGGCGTAACCCTTTACGACGAACTCTTTCACCACCTCCATAATTGAGAAAATTCCTTAGTCCACTAGTTACTAAGGATAACTTTGACCGCTGTCCTATGATCCATTCTTGGATCACTCTTGTACCGCTTGACTGACTCATGGCGAGGCACACTTCAGGTGCGGTACACAGCATAGCATACTGTATAGAGCCTATGACAAAAGCATAGGGGACGACCTTCGTCCTTCCTCTTTCTTCTGCCGTGGTCGAGCTTTAAGTCTTAACTTCATACCTTACAACTCAGGCAAGAACTCCTTCTTTGACTGATCCATCTTGAACACCTTCAAGATCATGTCAAGGTATGTGCTCATTTGAAAGTACCATTAAGCGTTTTAATCTATCCTTATAAATCTTGATGCTCAATGTTCAAGTAGCTTAATCCAGGCTTTCCATTGAAAAACACTTTCCAAATAACCCTATATGCTTTCCAGAAATTCTATGTCATTTCTGATCAACAACATATATTCATCAGAAATTCTATAGTGCTCCTACTCACTTCTTTGGAAATACAAGTTTCTCATAAACTTTGTATACACCCAAAAACTTTGATCATCTCATCAAAGCATACATTCCAACTCCGAGATGCTTACTCCAATCCTTAGAAGGATTGCTGGAGCTTTGCATACTTGTTAGCATCTTTCAGGATTGTTAAAACCTTCTGGTTGTATCACATACATCCTTTCCTCAAGAAAATTATGAGGAAACAATGGTTTTTGACATCCTATCTGCAAGATTTCATAAATAATGCAGTAATCGCTAATATAATTCCAACAGACTCTTAGCATCGCTACGAGTGAGAAAGTCTCATCGTAGTCAACTCCTTGAACTTGTCAGAAAACATCTTAACGACAAGTCGAGCTTTCTTAATGGTGATACTTACCATCATTGTCCGTCTTCCTTTTAAAATCCATATGTACCTAACAGCCTTACGACCATCAAGTAGTTCTTCCAAAGTCTACACTTTGTTTTCATATATGGATCCTCTCTCGGATTATATGGCCTCGAGCCATTTTGGAATCCAGGCCCACCATCGCTTCTCCATAGCTCGTAGGTTCATTGTTGTCTAGCAACATGACTTCCAAGACAGGATTACGTACCACTCTGAAGTAGTACGTATCCTTGTCATCCCACGAGGTTTGGTAGTGACTTGATCTGAAGTTTCATGATCACTATCATAAGCTTCCACTTCAATTGGTGTAAGTGCCACAGGAACAACTCCCTGTGCCCTGTCACACACTAGTTGAAGAGACGGTTCAATAACCTCATCAAGTCTGCACCATCCTCCCACTCAATTCTTTCGAGAGAAACTTTTCCTCGAGAAAGGACCCGATTCTAGAAACAATCCCTTATTGCTTTCGGATCTGAGACAGGAGGTATACCCAACTATTTTGGGTGTCTTATGAAGATGCATTTATCCGCTTTGGGTTCGAGCTTATCAGCCTGAAACTTTTTCACATAAGCGTCGCAGCCCCAAACTTTTAAGGAATGATAGCTTAGGTTTCTCTAAACCATAGTTCATACGGTGTCATCTCATCGGAATTACGTGGTGCCCTGTTTAAAGTGAATGTGGTTGTCTCTAATGCCTAACCCATAAACTATCGTGGTAATTCGATAAGAGACATCATGGTATGCATCATATCCAATAGGGTGCAGTTATGATGTTCGGACACACCATCACACTATGGTGTTCCAGGCTGTATTAGTTGTGAAACAATTTCCACAATGTCTTAATTCTGTGCCAAAATCGTAATTCAGATATTCATCTCTATGATCATATCATAGATCTTTTATCCTCTTGTCACAACGATCTTTCAACTTCACCCTGAAATTACTTGAACCTTTCAATAATTCAGACTCGTGATTCATCAAGTAAATATACTCAACATCTACTCAAATCATCTGTGAAGTAAGAACATAACGATATCCACTACATGCCTCAGCACTCATTGGACTGCACACATCAAAATGTATTACTTCCAACAAGTTGCTTTCTAGTTCCATTTTACTGAAAACGAGGCTTTCAGTCATCTTGCCTATGTGGTATGATTTGCATGTCTCAAGTGATTCAAAAACAAGTGAGTCCAAACGGTCCATTTGCATGGAGTTTCTTCATGCATATACACCAATAGACATGGTTCGCATGTCTCAAACTTTTCAAAACGAGTGAGCCCAAAGATCCATCAACATGGAGCTTCTTCATGCCTTTTACACCGATATGACTTACGTGGCAGTGCGACAAGTAGGTGGTACTATCATTACTATCTTATATCTTTTGGCATGAATATGTGTATCACTACGATCGAGATTCAATAAACCATTCATTTTAGGTGCAAGACCATTGAAGGTATTATTCAAATAAATAGAGTAACCATTATTCTCCTTAAATGAATAACCGTATTGCGATAGACGTAATCCAATCATGCCTATGCTCAACGCAAACACCAAATAACAATTATTTAGGTTTTAATACCAATCTCGATGGTAGAGGGAGCGTACGATATTTGATCAACCTTGGAAATACTTCCAACACATATCGTCATCTCACCTTTTAGGTAGTCTCCTTTTATTCCATAGCCTTTTGTTTCGAGTTACGAACACTTAGCAACCGAACCGGTATCTAATACCCTGGTGCTACTAGGAGTACTAGTAAAGTACACATTATAATGCATATCCAATATACTTCTGTCGACCTTGCCAGCCTTCTCATCTACCAAGTATCTAGGGTGGTTCTGCTTCAGTGACTATTCCCCTTATTACAGAAGCACTTAGTCTCGGGCTTGGGTTCAACTTTGGGTTTCTTCACTAGAACAGCAACTGATTTGTTGTTCCATGAAGTATCCCTTTCTTGCCCTTGCCCTTCTTGAAACTAGTGGTTTCACCAACCATCAATAATTGATGCTCCTTCTTGATTTCTACTTTTGTGGTGTCAAACATCGCGAATATCTCAAGGATCATCATATATGTCCCTGATATATTATAGTTCATCACGAAGCTCTAGAAGCTTGGTGGTAATGACTTCGGAGAAACATCATTATCTCATCTGGAAGATCAACTCCCTCTCGATTCAAATGATTGTTGTACTCGGACAATCTGAGCACAAGCTCAACAATTGAGCTTTTCTCCCTTAGTTTGCAGGCTAAGAAAATCGTTGGAGGTCTTATACCTCTTGACGTGGGCACGAGCCTGAAATCCCAATTTCAGCCCTCGAAACATCTCATATGTTTTGCGACGTTTTAAAGCGTCTTCGGTGCCTCAACTCTAAACCGTTTAACTGAACTATCACGTAGTTATCAAAATGTGTATGTCAGATGTTCGCAACATCCACAGACGACGTTCGAGGTTCAGCACACTGAGCGGTGCATTAAGGACATAAGCCTTCTATGAAGCAATGAGGACAATCCTCAGTTTATGGACCTAGTCCGCATAATTGCTACTATCAACTTTCAACTAATTTTTCTCTAGGAACATATCTAAACAGTAGAACTGAAGCGCGAGCTACGACATAATTTGCGAAGACCTTTTGACTATGTTCAGGATAATTAAGTTCATCTTATGAACTCCCACTCAGATAGACATCCCTCTAGTCATCCTAGTGATTACATGATCCGAGTCAACTAGGCCGTGTCCGATCATCACGTGAGACGGACTAGTCAACATCGGTGAACATCTTCATGTTGATCGTATCTTCTATACGACTCATGCTCGACCTTTCGGTCTCTTGTGTTCCGAGGCCATGTCTGTACATGCTAGGCTCGTCAAGTTAACCTAAGTGTTTTGCATGTGTTTCGAGGCCATGTCTGTACATGCTAGGCTCGTGAACACCCATTGTATTCGAACGTAAGAATCTATCACACCCGATCATCACGTGGTGCTTCGAAATGACGAACTTTTGCAACGGTGCACAGTTAGGGAGAACACTTTCTTGAAATTTCAAAGAGGGATCATCTTATTTACTACCGTCGTTCTAAGCAAATAAGATGCAAAAACATGATAAACATCACATGCAATCAAAAGGTGACATGATATGGCCATCATCACTTTGCTCCTTTTGATCTCCATCTTCGGGGCTCCATGATCATCATCGTCACCGGCATGACACCATGATCTCCATCATCGTGTCTTCATGAAGTTGTCTTGCCAACTATTACTTCTACTACTACAGTTAATGGTTAGCAATAAAGTAAAGTAATTACATGGCGTTGTTCAATGACACGCAGGTCATATAATAGATAAAGACAACTCCTATGGCTCCTGCCGGTTGTCATACTCATCGACATGCAAGTCGTGATTCCTATTACAAGAACATGATCAATCTCATACATCACATATAATTCATCACATTCTTCTTGGCCATATCACATCACATAGCATACCCTGCAAAAACAAGTTAGACGTCCTCTAATTGTTGTTTGCATGTTTTACGTGGCTGCTATGGGTTTCTAGCAAGAACGTTTCTTACCTACGCAAAAACCACAACGTGATATGCCAATTGCTATTTACCATTCATAAGGACCCTTTTCATCGAATCCGATCCGACTAAAGTGGGAGAGACAGACACCCGCTAGCCACCTTATGCAACTAGTGCATGTCAGTCGGTGGAACCAGTCTCACGTAAGAGTACGTGTAAGGTCGGTCCGGGCCGCTTCATCCCACAATGCCGCCGAATCAAGATTGGACTAGTAACGGTAAGCATATTGAACAAAATCAATGCCCACAACTACTTTGTGTTCTACTCGTGCATAGAAACTATGCATAGACCTGGCTCATGATGCCACTGTTGGGGAACGTAGCAGAAATTCAAAATTTTCCTATGTGTCACCAAGATCTATCTATGGAGAAACCAGCAACGAGGGGAAGGAGAGTGCATCTACATACCCTAGTAGATCGCTAAGCGGAAGCGTTCAAGTGAACGGGGTTGAAGGAGTTGTACTCGTCATGATCCAAATCACCGGAGATCCTAGTGCCGAACGGACGGCACCTCCGCGTTCAACACACGTACAGCCTGGTGACGTCTCCCATGCCTTGATCCAGCAAGGAGAGAGGGAGAGGTTGAGGAAGACTCCATCCAGCAGCAGCACAACGACGTGGTGGTGGTGGAGGAGCGTGGTGATCCAGCAGGGCTTCGCCAAGCACCGCGAGATAGAGGAGAAAGAGAGGTAGGGCTGCGCCAACAAGGAGAGGAACTCATGTGTATTGAGCAGCCCAAACCTCAACTATATATAGGGGAAGGGGAGGTGCTGCGCCCCCACCTAGGGTTCCCTCCCTAGGGGTGGCGGCAGCCCCCTAGATCCCATCTAGGGGCGGCCAAGGGGAGGGGAGAGGGGAAGGCGCACCAGGGTGGGCCTTAGGGCCCATCTGCCCTAGGGTTTGCCCCCTTCCCCTCTTCCTTACGCCTTGGGCCTTGGTGGGGGAGCGCACCAGCCCACCTGGGGCTGGTCCCCTCCCACACTTGGCCCATGCAGCCCTCCGGGGCTTGTGGCCCCACTTGGTGGACCCCCGGGACCCTCCCGGTGGTCCCGGTACGTTACCGATAAAACCCGAAACTTTTCCGGTGACCAAAACAGGACTTCCCATATATAAATCTTTACCTCCGGACCATTCCGGAACTCCTCATGACGTCCAGGATCTCATCTGGGACTCCGAAAAACATTCGGTAACCACATACAAACTTCCTTTATAACCCTAGCGTCATCAAACCTTAAGTGTGTAGACCCTACGGGTTCGGGAACCATGCAGACATGACCGAGATTACTCTCCGGTCAATAACCAACGGCGGGATCTGGATACCCTTGTTGGCTCCCACATGCTCCACGATGATCTCATCGGATGAACCACGATGTCAAGGACTTAATCAATCCCGTATACAATTCCCTTTGTCTAGCGGTACGATACTTGCCCGAGATTCGATCGTCGGTATCCCGATACCTTGTTCAATCTCGTTACCAGCAAGTCTCTTTACTCGTTCCGTAACACATCATCCCGTGATCAACTCCTTGATCACATTGTGCACATTATGATGATGTCCTACTGAGTGGGCCCAGAGATACCTCTCCGTTTACACGGAGTGACAAATCCCAGTCTCGATTCGTGCCAACCCAACAGACACTTTCGGAGATACCTGTAGTGTACCTTTATAGCCACCCAGTTATGTTGTGACATTTGGCACACCCAAAGCACTCCTACGGTATCCGGGAGTTGCACAATCTCATGGTCTAAGGAAATGATACTTGACATTAGAAAAGCTTTAGCATACGAACTACATGATCTTGTGCTAGGCTTAGGATTGGGTCTTGTCCATCACATCATTCTCCTAATGATGTGATCCCGTTATCAATGACATCCAATGTCCATGGTCAGGAAACCGTAACCATCTATTGATCAACGAGCTAGTCAACTAGAGGCTTACTAGGGACATGGTGTTGTCTATGTATCCACACATGTATCTGAGTTTCCTATCAATACAATTTTAGCATGGATAATAAACGATTATCATGAACAAGGAAATATAATAATAATCAATTTATTATTGCCTCTAGGGCATATTTCCAACAGCCGCGGCGTCGCATGCGGAGGCGAGTCCGTAACATGACTTGCCCCATTATCTTATCTTTTTTATTTCTTAGGGGTGTGGGTGCGTGGGGAAATAGAATAACCACGTTTTCTATCTTTTTTAGGGGTGTGGGTGCGTGGGGGAAACATGACTTGCCCCCGCACCGAACCGTACCGAGGGGCATAGTTGTACTGACACATCTTCCTTGTATGGACTTTGCCCCATTATCTATCTTAGGGGGTGTGGGTGCGTGGGTTTAGGGTGGGGGAAACAGAATAACCGCACTGCGCCTGTCAAACAAGCGCACTGCCGCATTAGCGCGAGGCCGAGCTGGAGGGGAGGGGGGTCGGGACCCCCCCTCCCCCATCCCAGCGAGGCCGAGCCAGGAACGAGCCGTAGCAGGCGACGACGCGGCGTGCCGCGGCGTCGCATGCGGAGGCGAGTCCGTAACATGACTTGCCCCATTATCTTATCTTTTTTATTTCTTAGGGGTGTGGGTGCGTGGGGAAACAGAATAACCGTGTTTTCTATCTTTTTTAGGGGTGTGGGTGCGTGGGGGAAACATGACTTGCCCCCGCACCGAACCGTACCAAGGGGCATAGTTGTACTGACACATCTTCCTTGTATGGACTTTGCCCCATTATCTATCTTAGGGGGTGTGCGTGCGTGTGAAAGTGCAACTATCCCTGGGTGGTTTTGGTAATTCATAACAACATATAGCTCATTGAGCTAATGCTATTTCAAGATGATTATTTCAGGAAAGCTCAATGATTGGCATGGCATGGATGTGAAAGTGGAACCCTCAAAATGCTAAGGACAAAGAATTGGCTCAAGCTCAAAAGTTCAAGACTCTTCATTTTATGTTTTAGTGATCCAAGATCACATTGAGTCTTTAGGAAAAGCCAATACTATCAAGGAGGGATGAGGTGTTGCTTAATGAGCCTCTTGCTCTATGTGCTTAATGATATGCTCCAAAATCCTCAGCTACTTTACCATGTCCACAAATGACCTAAACCCTAAGCCAAACTCGGTCATACCGATTCTTTCAATCCGGCGCCACCGAGTTTCACTTGTCATTTGCCACTGCCAAACCCTAGCAATTCAGTCCTACCGATAAGGATCTCGGTCTCACCGAGATGGGCTTGCAAACTCTCTGTTTCCCTTTCGTAACTTTTCGGTCTCACCGAAAGAGCGAATCGGTCCCACCGAGAATGCAAGGTAAACTCTATGTTTCCTTCTTGTAACTTTTTGGTCTCACCGAAAGAGCAAGTCGGTCCCACCGAGTTTGCCTGACCAACTCTCTGGTTAGCTTATTTCCAAACTCGGTCTCACCGAGTTTGTGCAATCGGTCTCACCGAGATTACGTTATGCCCAAACCCCAACCGAATCGGTCCTACCGAGTTGCATGTCAGTCCCACCGAAATTCCTAACGGTCACTAGGTTTACTATTTCGGTCCAACCGAGTTTTCTGATTCGGTCCCACCGAGATTGGTAAATTGTGTGTAACGGTTGGATTTTGTGTGGAGGCTATAAATACCCCTCCACCTCCTCTTCACTCGTGGAGAGAGCCATCAGAACACATACACCATTCCAACTCGTATGTTCTGAGAGAGAACCACCTACTCATGTGTTGAGACCAAGATATTCCATTCAAACCATATGAATCTTGATCTCTAGCCTTCCCAAGTTGCTTTCCACTCAAATCTTCTCTCCACCAGATCCAAATCCCATGAGAGAGAGTTGAGTGTTGGGGAGACTATCATTTGAAGCACAAGAGCAAGGAGTTCATCATCAACACACCATTTGTTACTTCTTGGAGAGTGGTGTCTCCTAGATTGGCTAGGTGTCACTTGGGAGCCTCCGACAAGATTGTGGAGTTGAACCAAGGAGTTTGTAAGGGCAAGGAGATCGCCTACTTCGTGAAGATCTACCGCTAGTGAGGCAAGTCCTTCGTGGGCGATGGCCATGGTGGGATAGACAAGGTTGCTTCTTCGTGGACCCTTCATGGGTGGAGCCCTCCGTGGACTCGCGCAACCGTTACCCTTCGTGGGTTGAAGTCTCCATCAACATGGATGTAGCATAGCACCACCTATCCGAACCACGGGAAAAACATCCGTGTCTCCAATAGCGTTTGAATTCTTCAAACCCTTCCCTTTATATTCTTGCAAGTTGCATGCTTTACTTTCCGCTGCCAATACACTTTTTGCATGCTTGCTTGAATTGTGTAATGATTGCTTGACTTGTCCTAAGATAGCTAAAAACTGCCAAGAACTAAAATTGGGAAAAGGTTAAGTTTTTATTTGGTCAAGTAGTCTAATCACCCCCCCTATAGACATACTTTCGATCCTACAAGTGGTATCAGAGCTTTGGTCTCCATTTGCCTTGATCTCCATAGCTTTTGGTGGTCATAGCCTTGGTTTCACAACCTAGGAGAGTATGGCGTCTAGCGAGGGAAATTATCACCGTAGAGGTCCTTACTTTGATGGTACTAATTTTGCTAGTTGGAAGCATAAAATGAAAATGCATATTCTTGGACATAACCCCGCCGTATGGGCTATTGTTTGTGTTGGCTTGCAAGGTGAGTTCTTTGATGGGAGGGAACCAAACCATGAAGCTACCGCAGATGAGTTGAAGATGTTGCAATACAATGCTCAAGCCTGTGATATTCTCTTCAACGGATTGTGCCCCGAAGAATTCAACAAAATCAGCCGCCTTGAGAATGCAAAGGAAATTTGGGACACTTTGATTGATATGCACGAAGGTACCAACTCCGTCAAGGAATCCAAGTTGGATGTGCTCCAAAGTCAACTTGACAAGTTCAAGATGAAGGATGGTGAAGGTGTCGCCGAAATGTACTCTAGGCTTGCTCTCATCACAAATGAGATTGCCGGCTTAGGAAGTGAAGAGATGACCGATAGATTCATCATCAAGAAGATCCTAAGAGCCTTGGATGGGAAATATGACACCGTGTGTATGCAAATGATGCCCAATTACAAAGATCTCAAGCCAACGGAAGTGATTGGAAGGATTGTTGCTCATGAGATGTCACTCAAGGATAAAGAGGAACTTCACAACAAATCAAGTGGTGCCTACAAAGCCTCATGTGAAGTCCCCACATCATCAAGTGAGAAACAAACCTTCAATGAAGAATTGAGCTTAATGGTGAAGAACTTCAACAAGTTCTACAAGAGTAGAAGCAAAGATAGAAGCTTCAAGTCAAGGTCCTACAATGACAAAAGATCTTCTAGTCGAGAGCGAAACTGCTACAATTGTGGAAGACCCGGACACTATTCCAATGAGTGTACGACTCCCTACAAGAGAAGAGAAGATTCTCCAAAAAGAAGAAGCAAAGAATCACCACCAAGAGAGAGAAGGAGTAGAGATGATCGTTATGAACAGATATACTCATGGAGAAGCAAGGATTCGGAAAGGAAGGAAAAATCATCAAGGAGCTACACAAAACGAAGACATCAAGCTCATGTTGGTGAATGGGTATCCGGCTCCGACTCCGACAGCCACTCCGAGAGAAGTTATCACTCCGACTCCGAAGATACTCAAGATGAAGGTGTTGCCGGTCTAGCACTTGTGTCAACCAACTCCTACGACATATTTGACTCACCAAATGAAGGAATTGGAAGATGCTTCATGGCCAAAGGTCCTAAGGTAACACACCCCGAGTACGTTGATTTTAATAGTGATGAAGATGACTTGTTAGGTGATGATGACTTGCTTGTTGACAACTCTAGTGATGAGTACTATGATGAAACATCAATTAATCATGCTAAAACAAATGACAATGATAAGGAGAAGATTGAGGCTCTAACTAAAGAACTAAACACTCTTAAGTTAGCTCATGAAACTATCTTCGAAGATCATCGAGAACTTTTAAGAGCTCATGAGAAATTACGCTTTGAAAAGCTCAATCTTGAGCAAGAGCATGAGTTCTTAAAGGCAATCAATGATGATCTCTGCAAGAAAAGTTCTTCTTACATTGCCAAGCGTTTACTATTATCCACTTACATGCCTCAAGTCAAATCTAGTAACAAGAACAAGAAAGATTCTTCCTCTAGTAGTAACAATGATCATGCTAAATCCAATATTGTTGCTTCTAGTAGTTCTCTTGATTCCACTAATGATTCTCTTAGCCAAGTTACACTTGAGCAAGAAAATAGCTTATTGAAGGGAATCATAGAGAAAGGAGTGTACAAGAGCCTTGCCGGGAGTAAGCAATTCGAGGAAATTGTGCGCAAGCAAGGAATGCACCGGAAGAATGAAGGTGTTGGTTTTGAACGAAAGTTCAATGCCAATGGAGTTGAATGGGAAGAAGATCAATACCCCAAGACAAAGTTTGTTCCTCAACAAGAGAAGTATGATACTTCTTTCAAGGGGACACAAGCTCAAGATGATCTTCCACCACAAGACTACAAGCAAAAAGGCAAGGACAAGCTTCAAGAGGAGATTGATGCATTTGAAGAAGCTCCTAAGACCTTAGTCAAGTGGATTCCCAAGACCACGTCAAGTTCCACTTCATCAAGTACGACTACAACTCCAAGGATTCCCATCAAGATGGTGTGGATCCAAAAGAAGAAGAACTAGAGAGTTCTTGAGGGTGACTCCGCCAATATATTTCACTCTCATCATTTTGGCAAGAACAAGTGCAATCAACTTCCACATCATGCACTAGTTCAAGGAGTCACAAACCCTCTTGTTGGTAAGACAAGGGACAAGGTAACCTAAAGTTTTCATGGACATCATCTTGTGTATGCATCACTCTATGTCTATGGATATCCTTGTTTGTTCCTTGTGGGACTAACCTATGTAGGTATTGAAAGTGCAATTCACTCAAATGGATAGCTCCAAGTGATCTACATCAACATTGAGCATCCACATCTTCAACATCTACATGAAGTCATCATCGACAAAACCCAAGGTTAGTTCATCCCTCTTAAGGGGGACACCACATCTAGGGGGAGCTTTACTCTAAGACTTGAGCTAAAGCAACTCTAAAGATGTGAATACAACAATGCTTTATGTAAAAGTGGTAACCCCACTTGAGCTTAAACGATGAGTATGACCTACGATCAAGTGTTCTCACTTGACTCCTAAGTCAATGTACTCATATATAGATGACCTAGTCATCGCAAATTGCTTGATAGATGCTAGAATTGTTTGTGCATGCTTTGTCACATATTTCATTTGCCATCTTATTGTGTGAGCATGTTGGTTGCATATTTTACTCATTCGAGGACATCCACTTGTTGTTTTGATTGTTTGGCTTTATCTTCTTTTGCCAAGTGGATGGACAAGAATGCCTAAGAACCTCCTCTAGCTATCTATGCTTTTCTCGTCTCAAACTCTATTCATGCTGCAACACAAAACTTGATCAAGTCAGATTCGAACCACTCTGTGTGAGGAGCGCTCGGAGTCCCCGATTCGTCATAGACTTAAACTTCCAAAACCTCTTTGTGATTCTTGGTCTGACCGATACCATACTTTCGGTCCTACCAAGATCATTAAGTTGATCTAGGTTTTCGATCTCGGTGCAACCGATTTGAACCACTCGGTCACACCGAGTTGCAATAACTGTATACAGTTTTGCATCTCGGTGCCACCGAGTTGTTCCACTCGGTCACACCGACAGGGTCGGGCTATATATAGTGACGGGCAGAATTTTGGAAATTTCTCCGAAACCTCTTCGCCCACGCATAGCTCGCTGTGCCTCCTGGGTCTCCGGATCGTCCTCCTCGCCGCCAGCAGCCTCCTGTCGCTGGTCTCCGCCGCCGTCAACGGAATTCTGCCCCGCCGTTGCCGCCGTAGCGAGTCTCTGTCGAACTAGGGTATGGACTCGATCTTTGTGCTATTCTTCAATCCGATTCCTAGCACATTGTGATCATCATGATTCTTGCCACGTTTGATAAACTCCTATCCAGCCAATGAACTCGTAGATTAGGTTTAATTCGAAAATTTTAGGGTTAGGTTTTCGCCGAAACCATCTCGGACCCACCGAGTTGAAAAACTCGGTCCCACCGATTTGGCTTATGCCATTGCACAAGTAAAACTCGGTCTGACCGAGAATTACTTATCGGTGTGACCGATTTTGGAACTCTGTGAAACCCTAGCAGTCTCGGTGCCACCGAACTGTGACTCGGTCTGACCGAGTTCACTAGTTCTGGTGCCAACACTGCTTCGGTGTCACCGAGTTTGAAAATCGGTAGATCCGAGATGATTTCAGTGGGAAACTAAAACTAAGTTTTTGAATTATTCTGTTGCAAAAATCTCTGCATTTTGTGATGCTCATCCACTCTATCTCATCTATAATCTACTCACAGGGTCAGCAGTCAGTTTGCATCATGTCAGACCAGAGTGACAGCCAGAACTTGTTAGAGCAGCAAGTGCAGTTGAGTGAGGGCACTAGCCCCTCAAGTTCCTCACATGATGGCAGCAGGAGCACACCCAGCAACCTGCCTAAAGCTGCCACACGTCAAAGGAAGAAGAGGACTTATGATTCTGAAGATGAGGACTATGTGGCAGAGGAAGAGGCTACATCAAAGAGAGCTGAGCCAGCAGCAGGCACAAAGCCAGGCCTGAAAATCAAAAGGCCAGCAGGCAGGCAGCCCATGTCAAAGGCTAGAGCTTCAACTATGAAGCCTGCTCCCATTGAGCCCGTTGCTGCTGAGGGCAAGAAGAGGAAAGAACGAGTGAAGAAGACTGTGGCCAAAGTGCTTGGGAAGGCCTCCATCATGGTAGATGAGGAGGAGGAAGAAGAAGAGGTTGCTGCACCAGCACCCAAGGCAGCCAAACTTATGGGAGATGCCATAAGGTCAGGGACAGCTGCATCCAAGCCCAAGGAAGCACCCAAGGCTGCATCTAAGCCTAAGAGTGCACCAAAGAGAAACACCAGAAGCATCCCAGCCACTGAGAAGAACAAGGCCCCAGTGCCTGAAGCTGCAGAGGAAGAGGAAGAGAATGTCCTTCGGAAGCTCAAGCCCAAGATCCTAGACCACAACGATGCTCATCCTGTGGCTGAGGATATGAAGCTCAGGAGAGATTTAGGGCTGAGGAAGTGGAGAGAAGCAGATCCGTATGCTTCTAGGAGAAGGACTGCAGTGGACTACAGGTTTCATACCAAGGAGCAGCAGGATTTCTATGAGACTGTTTGCTTGACAAGAAGCCAATTGTGTGTGACATGAGATGGGCCGACTGGACCTACATGAAGGAGAATGAGGAACACTACCCTGGAGTATATGACAGCTTTAGTGCGTGTGGAGTGGCAGACTTTGTTGGGCAGAAGCTCACAAAGTGGAACGAGGAGCTAATCATGCAATTCTACTCCACATCACACTTTTATCCGGATGGCAGGATCACTTGGATGTCAGAGGGTACAAGGTACCAATCCACTGTTGAGGAATGGGCGAAGTTGATCAATGCCCCAGAGGAGCAGGATGATGACTTGGACATTTATGCCAAGAAGAAGATGGACCACAACTCTATGTCCAACATGTACAAGGAGATTCCGAATGAAGCACTTGACACGTTCAAGTTTGGCTCGGTGCACTATCTTCTGTCAGGATTGCCTACGATCAACTGGATCCTTAGGCACACTCTTCTGCCCAAGTCTGGAGATCACAAGATGATCAGAGGTCACGCGATCAATTTGCTTCATGTCTTTGATGTGCCTTAAAAATTCAAAGTCATGAGTCTCATAGTGGAAACAATCAAGAGGATAGCAGCAGACCAGAAGAGGAGCTGTGGATATGCCCCACAGATTCAGGAGCTCATCAACTCCAAGATGGGCACGGGCATATACCTCTTGGATAAGGAACACCTGCCCATCCGTCCAGACTTCGAGGATAACCAAGTGGTCATGACTGAGAATGAGCCATCATCTGTCCATGCACAAGCTCAGAAGGAGAAGGCGAAGAAGGAGAAAGCTGCCAGGATGCCTACTCAAGCGGAGGCATCTGATTACTTCCTGAAAACCAAACAAGAGCAGCTTGGTTACCTGATTGCGTCCACCCTGCGTATTGAGCAAGGACTTGCCACCCTGACTCAGAAGCAGGCAAGCCTAGAGAGGATCATGGAACAGAGGTTCTATGACTTGGACATCAAGGTGACACAGATACAGACCGCCGTGGAGCAGCTCCAGGAGGACATGAATGAGAGGAGAGGCAGGACCACGACTGATGCTTTTGCCAGGGTGCCACGAGGTCCGAGGTTGTCTGCACTGCCAGTTGCTGACACCAAAGCTACAACGTCTGCGCCAGCCACAGCCTCAGTTCCACCAGCTCCAGCATCCACCTCAGCCTCGACTCCGACCACGTCTACCGAAGGCTTCGTCCTTGGAGTGCTCCGGACTCACCACCACCTGAAGATCAAGCCTGAGTGTCGACTTAGCACTATGCATTTTCTAGGAACTTTTTGGTAACTTGTTGCCAAAGGGGGAGAAAATGTATAGATCATAGGCTTCGAGAGAGAGTGTTGCTTTTATTCTCTCTTGTTTTATTTGGTGGTTTTTCGAACTTTGTTTGCTTGTGTGTGAGATACTACGTCCTTATGTTTGTGAGACATCGATGATCATGTGTTTGATCATAAGCTACACTTAATGTTTGCTTAAATATTATCATTCTATCTATCGTTTCTGATCATTCACTATTCTTGGTGATGAGTGCATGTATTACAATCTTATCATTTTTGAGCGCTCCACCAAGATGTATGTGACATGGAAGAGTAACCCATGATTCTAACTCCTTGTGCATTTGCAGTCCAAAGAAAATTTTAAATATGCACAAATTTAGGGGGAGCTCTTACTTGTCACATACTTCTCAAAGCGACGATATATTTCATGCTTATTATCATTTGTCGAAGTTTTGATCTATATGTTGTCATCAATTACCAAAAAGGGGGAGATTGAAAGTGCAACTATCCCTAGGTGGTTTTGGTAATTCATAACAACATATAGCTCATTGAGCTAATGCTATTTCAAGATGATTATTTCAGGAAAGCTCAATGATTGGCATGGCATGGATGTGAAAGTGGAACCCTCAAAATGCTAAGGACAAAGAATTGGCTCAAGCTCAAAAGTTCAAGACTCTTCATTTTATGTTTTAGTGATCCAAGATCACATTGAGTCTTTAGGAAAAGCCAATACTATCAAGGAGGGATGAGGTGTTGCTTAATGAGCCTCTTGCTCTATGTGCTTAATGATATGCTCCAAAATCCTCAGCTACTTTCCCATGTCCACAAATGACCTAAACCCTAAGCCAAACTCGGTCATACCGATTCTTTCAATCCGGCGCCACCGAGTTTCACTTGTCATTTGCCACTGCCAAACCCTAGCAATTCGGTCCTACCGATAAGGATCTCGGTCTCACCGAGATGGGCTTGCAAACTCTCTGTTTCCCTTTCGTAACTTTTCGGTCTCACCAAAAGAGCGAATCGGTCCCACCGAGAATGCAAGGTAAACTCTATGTTTCCTTCTTGTAACTTTTCGGTCTCACCGAAAGAGCAAGTCGGTCCCACCGAGTTTGCCTGACCAACTCTCTGGTTAGCTTATTTCCAAACTCGGTCTCACCGAGTTTGTGCAATCGGTCTCACCGAGATTACGTTATGCCCAAACCCCAACCGAATCGGTCCTACCGAGTTGCATGTCAGTCCCACCGAAATTCCTAACGGTCACTAGGTTTACTATTTCGGTCCAACCGAGTTTTCTGATTCGGTCCCACCGAGATTGGTAAATTGTGTGTAATGGTTGGATTTTGTGTGGAGGCTATAAATACCCCTCCACCTCCTCTTCACTCGTGGAGAGAGCCATCAGAACACATACACCATTCCAACTCGTATGTTCTGAGAGAGAACCACCTACTCATGTGTTGAGACCAAGATATTCCATTCAAACCATATGAATCTTGATCTCTAGCCTTCCCAAGTTGCTTTCCACTCAAATCTTCTCTCCACCAGATCCAAATCCCATGAGAGAGAGTTGAGTGTTGGGGAGACTATCATTTGAAGCACAAGAGCAAGGAGTTCATCATCAACACACCATTTGTTACTTCTTGGAGAGTGGTGTCTCCTAGATTGGCTAGGTGTCACTTGGGAGCCTCCGACAAGATTGTGGAGTTGAACCAAGGAGTTTGTAAGGGCAAGGAGATCGCCTACTTCGTGAAGATCTACCGCTAGTGAGGCAAGTCCTTCGTGGGTGATGGCCATGGTGGGATAGACATGGTTGCTTCTTCGTGGACCCTTCGTGGGTGGAGCCCTCCGTGGACTCGCGCAACCGTTACCCTTCGTGGGTTGAAGTCTCCATCAACGTGGATGTAGGATAGCACCACCTATCTGAACCACGGGAAAAACATCCGTGTCTCCAATAGCGTTTGAATTCTTCAAACCCTTCCCTTTATATTCTTGCAAGTTGCATGCTTTACTTTCCGCTGCCAATACACTCTTTGCATGCTTGCTTGAATTGTGTAATGATTGCTTGACTTGTCCTAAGATAGCTAAAAACTGCCAAGAACTAAAATTGGGAAAAGGTTAAGTTTTTATTTGGTCAAGTAGTCTAATCACCCCCCTCTAGACATACTTTCGATCCTACAACGTGGGTTTAGGGTGGGGGGAAACAGAATAACCACACTGCGCCTGTCAAACGAGCGCACTGCCGCGTTAGCGCGAGGCCGAGCCAGGGGGGAGGGGGGGTCGGGCCAGGAACGAGCCGTAGCAGGCGACGACGCGGCGTGCCGCGGCATCGCATGCGGAGGCGAGTCCGTAACATGACTTGCCCCATTATCTTATCTTTTTTATTTCTTAGGGGTGTGGGTGCGTGGGGAAACAGAATAACCGTGTTTTCTATCTTTTTTAGGGGTGTGGGTGCGTGGGGGAAACATGACTTGCCCCCGCACCGAACCGTACCGATGGGCATAGTTGTACTGACATATCTTCCTTGTATGGACTTTGCCCCATTATCTATCTTAGGGGGTGTGGGTGCGTGGGTTTAGGGTGGGGGAAACAGAATAACCGCACTGTGCCTGTCAAACAAGCGCACTGCCGCGTTAGCGCGAGTCCGAGCCGGGGGGGAGGAGGGTCGGGACCCCCCCTCCCCCATCCCGGCGAGGCCGAGCCAGGAACGAGCCGTAGCAGGCGACGACGCGGCGTGCCCCGGCGTCGCATGCAGAGGCGAGTCCGTAACATGACTTGCCCCATTATCTTATCTTTTTTATTTCTGAGGGGAAAAACTTCACCGTTATGAATTGTTTTTACATTTGTACTTTTTTGATAATTTTTTTGTACTGTTGTGAGTTATTATTTGTACTTTAGCCGTTTGTTTTCACCATCTATATTAATTCTTTTTATTTGTATTTGATTTTTGGTATTATCTATTGTAACTGGCTAGAGATAGTGGGCTTCGCCACGGTTGTGGGCTTTAGGCGTCCATCTTCTCCCAGTCATCTTTTAACCCTCCACTCACCTTAAAAACGTCTTGAACAGCCATCTGAATGATTCTGCATCCTCATCTCTTATCAGGGCGAAACCAAAGAATGTAGTCTGTAAGTGGTTGTTAGTACCGACAAACACCCCAAGTGGCATATGGTACTTGTTGGTCTTGTACGTGGTGTCAAATGTTACGCAGTCACCGAAGTCCTGATATGCGCCTCGGCAGCTTGCGTTCGCCCAGAATATGTTCTTAACTCTGTCGGACTCATCGAGTTGCATGTCACAGAAGAAATCCCTGTTTATAGCTTTCATCTCCCTAAAGAAGTTGACAGTCTTTAGGACATCATCCACATCATCAATCCTTGAATTCTTTGCTTTCCTGCATACAAAAAGTTTCATTGAAAAATGCACGTTGAACTGGCATCAGGTGATGCGTTGCTTGATATGTTTGTACTGACAGAGGAAAAAAGATGTAGGCGGTTTATGGGAGGAGAACAAGTTTGTACTTACATGTTAATCAGGTCTTTGGCATTCATTTCGAGGAAGTAGCTACCAGGGTCATCACCGCCCAGAATGCTCATGATTTGCACGTGTTCAATGCCTTTGAACTGCAGGTACTTGACGTACTCCAAGATTGTTTTGTCAAAGTTTTTGTGGGAGTGCAAGAAGACAAGCATTTGCGGAGTGAGCTGTAGCCTGTGGTTGTGTTCCCAGACTATCTCTTTTACGACAAGTGTTCCATCCTTTTCAATCTTCAGCCTCATTTTAGCCCCGCAGTTAGTCCTGGCTGTCGTTTTGTTCCGCTGTCTATTTGCTTCAGACACCTTTGATTCATAAACTCCATGGCACGTGCAATAAAGGTAGGCTCTGGTCTTAAACTTGGGGCCTTCCCTGACAGCAAAACCAGCGTGCTTCGCATATACGTTGTAGAAGTTCTTAGTTTCTTCAAAAGTTTCAAACCTCATCTCTAGCCTTGGCAGAACATAAGCTTCAATGTCAGGTGGCTGCACACAACAGTGACAAAACAAAAATGTTAGATGGAGTGGTCACAGCACCATGGTATGGACTGTGCTTGTATTTTTTTTCTATATGGATACTTACATGTGTATAGCTCTGGGCTGCCTCTGGTGTTTGTTGTTCTCCCTGGTTTATGGGCGCCGGTGGTGTCACCCTTGGCACATGCAGCAATGCATCTCTTGGAGGGAGCAACGATGACGAAGATCTCCGTCTCTCGTTGTACGGACGTCTCTCCTTAGATTCATTGTGATGTTGCTCCTGTCTATATGGCTCATATCTTGTACTTTTGAACCTGCTAGAGTGGCCAAAATTTCTGTCCTTTTACCCTGGTCTTCCCCTCGCAACTGCTTTTGCAGCACGGATGATTGATGTTGACAGAGCGACTGGTGGAAGCCTTCTTGTCCTTGGCTTTTTGCATGCGTTGGGGAAGGAAAACATTTGTTGTTGGTGATATTGTTGGCCTAGTTGCAACCCAGTAGCGGCAAAGCTTGCATTCCCAGACATTGCTGTTTGCTGTATAGAAGGACCTGTCCGTGCTTCTGATGATTGCGGTGTATCTTCAAATCTGCCTGTACTATTGAAATATCCAGGCGGTATTTCTGGTGTTACCCAACCAGGTGGTGCCCCATATCTGTTTTGCTCATGAAATGCTTGTTGCGTGCGCCGCCTTGCATGCTTCTGCAAACAACATTCAAAAGTTTTTGGGATTAATCTAGTTTCGTTTTTCAATCGAACTGATGAACGTTCATGTTCAAACACGGATGTACTGATGTACTGTTTTTTTAGCACTGTTTTGTAAACTGGACATTGAACTCATGCATGACTTCTCCTTTGTTCTTCTGTAACTTATGCAACTACACTTGAAGTACTCCTAGTTTATGTATCATTGAACTTACTGTGTAACTGTGGCACTCTCTCGTCACTATCTACCTGGACTGACGCATATGTGCTATTTTTTCTAACTTGAACTGAAGATAGTATATTAGATGCACTGACAGTAACCTCGACATCCTAATCGTGCATCAATGCATATACATTACAAGTACTGCTAGCTTATGTATCACTGAATTTATTGTGTAGCAATTTTATAATTTTTTTGTAACAGTTTTGTTACTCGTTCGAACTGACGCAATTACATGACTTGTACTCTTAGGAATAACAACATACAACTCTCAGCGGTAGCTGAACCTTGTCACAATACCTGGACTGACGCATATGTGTTATTTTTCTTTTAACTTGAACTGAAGATAGCATATTAGATGCACTGACAGTAACCTCGACATCCTAATCGTGCATCAAGTGGCAGGGGTGTCAATGAACTAATGCTAGCATTTGCAATGTACCATCGGTTTCTTCTTCATAGCAGGACTGACGAACTGATAGAGTGACACAAACTTGGGGAGCAGACATTACCTCCAATGTACTATCTTCTTCTTCTACCTCTCGTGGGCGTCTTACTGGCATGTTCTTGCGAGGCGGCACCATTGACGCAGCACCTGCTTGTGGTGGACGTCTGGCGAAGAGGTTCGTAGAGGAAGCACCTTGCGGGGATAACTGCCCCGAAGAAGGAGACCTAGCGACGGAGGGAGGCATGAGGCGGGGATGACGGCTCCGACGATGGACCCGGCGAAGGAGGGTGGCAGGAGGCAGGGATGACGACCCCGACGATGGATCCGGCGACGGAGGGAGGCAGGAGGCAGGGATGACGACTCCGACGATGGATCCGGCGACGGAGGGAGGCAGGAGGCAGGGATGACGACCCCGACGATGGATTCGGCGACGGAAGGAGGCAGGAGGCAGGGATGACGACCCCGACGATGGATCCGGCGACGGAAGGAACGAGGAGGCGGCGGCGGATCCGTCGCCGGCCAATCACGGCGCCGCGGGCTCTCTCGCTCCGGCTGCGCCCGCTATGGCTGCCTCCGGCGGTAGGAAGCGAGTCAGATTGGGGCTGGATCGGTCGTGGACGTGTCGCGCCTTATAGGGGGCGAGGGTAACAGAATAATATTCTATTACCGGTAACAGAATAGTCCAGCCCTATATATATAGTGTTACTATTCATCACCCAGGATGCAGAATAAGTTATTCTTCACCCGAGGTAATCTTACGATCATTTCATAATTAAATTACGTTTGGAATTCAAATAGTTACATTTGTATTGATTCACTACGTAAAATTTGATATGAGAAAATTAAAATATAGGTCATAATACAAGAAAATTTACAGTTTATGTGTATTTTAGACTATGTTTTTACGTTTGTAATTTTACATAACATAAAATATTTTTTACGGCGATTATATATTTTCTTACGGTCTCTTTTTGCGTCGGAAATAAGACAAAACTTACGGAACGTAAAATTGCGGTGCATTGATGGTAAAATAGAGAGGGGGGGGGGGGTGAAGAATAACTATTGCTCACCCAGGATGACGAATAGCGCGACCCTATATATATATATATATATATATATATATATATATATATATATATCACTAATTGATCATCATACTAGTTCGTCGCATCCAATGCACAACATACGAGGTATCAAGTTTAGGCTCATGAATGCATGATAAAACAAGACAAAAGATACTCAAATGACATAGATAAATCAAGCAACATTCTCATTGTTGTGAAGAATGTCACCATCAACATCGCCCCTGGCACCTCCATCACCATCATCCACATTGACCAGAGAGTTCGCACCACCATCGCCATCATTCACATTGACCGGAGAGCTCGCACCACCATCTTCACGAACTTGAACCGAAGAGCTCGCACCACCATCCTCACGAACTTGGACAGGAGAGTGAGCACCACCACCATTCACATGGCTTGCTGAAGCACCACCACCCATGCCGAAGCCACCATCACCCATGTCGAAGCAACCACCACCAATGTGGAAGCTGGCACCACCACCACCACCAACCATGCCGAAGCCACCCCCACCCCACCACCCATGCCAAAGCCACCACCAATATTGCCGAAAGAAAAACACCCATCAAACCCAACACCATCACCGTCCATAAGTTTTTGAAGCTCCATCTTCCTTCAGAGCATGATCTCCATTCTTTTCATCTCCCAAAAGTCTCTTTCCATTGCATCCATGCCCTCCGGATTCATCATCATGAACCGGTCCTCCTCGGCGGTCGTCTCGTCCTTCCTCTTTTTTCTCCCCTAGGATGAGCTTGCGCTCCTCGAAGGCACACCTATTCTCACACTTCTCCTCTTTGTGCTTCTCTTTCTCCTCGGCCATAGCCACTTTTGCATCCCAATGCTTGGCTAGCATAGCCTCCTTCATCTTTGCCATCTTCAACGCAAAAGGACCCGATCACCTCCTTTTTGCCTTGCTAACCCTAACCGCTCTCTCCGGGGGCTCGATGTTGATTTGGAGTTAGAAGGCAACACATGGAGCAGCGACGGAAGGAATTGGAGCGACAACGGAAGGAGTTGCGGCCGTGGGAGGCCAGGGCATATAGAGCTGCGGCGACACATGGTATGACGCACCAGGGGGCGGCCATCCGGCTGAATTCTGGTGCCGCGAGGAAGGACAGCAAGGTCGGAGGATGGATTGGTGGCGGCGGCGGGGTGGGAGGCGGGAGGTGAAGCCGACGGAAGTGGGTTCGCGACAACCGAAAGGGGATTCGACAAAATCAGGTGAAATCCGCACATATGAAGGGATTGGGCTCGCGGATGCGGGATCCCACAAATTCTTTTTCGGGACGGCCCGATTTGAAGTATCTGTTCGGACCGGGGATATAGTATGGATCCCATAAAACGGCAGTTATTATAGCGGACAGGACCGGTTCGCGGGATCTGCTAGACATGTTCTAACCCTAACAACTCTCTCCTGAGGCTCGGCGTGGAATTGGAGAAGGCAACACGTTTTATTACATTATATAAAAAAAAGAGCACGTTTCGCAAAATCCAGCGTGCCTGATCGTAATGACGTGGTGGAGCCCAATCCGACCGACGCGGGAAGTGGAACCGACCCTGCGGCCCGCCAGCCTGACCCGGGGAGGAAAAAAAACCAATCCGTGTTCGGGTCGGGTCGAAAACCCTAAACCCAGATCGATCGACCGAGACCGTCTTCTCGGTCGCAACCCAGCAATCGAAGCTCTGCTCCCTGCTCCCGCGAAATCTCAATCTTTCGCCTTCGAGCTCCCGCCAAATCACGCTCCTGCTCCCGCGAAATCGAGCTCCCGCCCTGCTCCCGCCGAATCCAATATGCCGCGACACCGCCGCTGCAGCCGGCTGCGCCGCATCGCCGGCGGCGTCTCAGTCGGAGCTCTCCTGCTGTTAGCCGGAAGCGGAGGCCACAACGCCTACTCGGGCCGCCCGGTATTCTCGCTGCCCCTCGGCCTCGGCGCCCCCTTCCCGCTCGTCGCCGACAGTCCGGCGCCCCCGCCCTTCCCGTTCGCTGCCGACTTTTCTCCGTCGCCGTCCCCGCAATCCCAATACTCGCCCTTCCGCCTCAGCGATGACAGCCTCGCGCGGCGCCTTCTGCCCCTCCGCCTCCGCGCCAGCCAATCGCCGCCGCAGCAGGACGCGGATGCGGTCCTCCTTCCCGACCAGGAGGTCCTGATCCTGGACGACGCTGAGCCTACCGGCGACGCCATCTGCGCCTTCCAGGGCGGGGCTTCCTCCCCGGCGAGACCGCTCGGGAGGCTGCCGGCGTCCGGACTTCACGCATACGTCTGCCGCCTTCCCGACCCAGCGCAGAGCTTCCAGCAGCTCCAAGCGCCGCTCTTACTCCACTCCTCCACCTCCTCGGCCGCCGCAGCTGCTCCAGATTCCCCTTCTCCTTCTCCGGGCCGCGCATTGCTTAACTGGAGCAGCGACCCGATAGTGTTTGACTCGGCTCTTCTGGACGGAGGCGACGTGCTCGTCTTCGCTAAGGGAATCAGCCGCCGCCAAGGCCTTCAGTGCCTGTATCGCTACAGCGACGGCGCCGATACCATGCTGGCAACTACACCGGCAATCACCTCAGTACAGCAAGTTACTCGCTGCCCCTCGCCGCCGACACCTGTCAAGTCAGGAGGAAGCACCAAGGTTCTTGTCACACTAGGGGTCACCGGCGAGGATCCCATGCCCTCCCTTGCAACCTTTCGTCGACAGCAAGCTGAATCTTCTTCGGTGACTCCTCAAAAGAGTTCAATTTGCGCCTGCACAATGGGACGCAACATCTCCAAGTTTCTCAGGGAGTGGGCACTCTACCATAGTGCGATTGGGGTGGATCAGTTCTTTATCTATGATAATGGCAGCGAGGACAACTTGGCAGGCCTAGTGGCGCAGCTCATATCCTCCGGGCTCAACATCACAACCGTGCCATGGCCTTGGACCAAGGTCCAAGAAGCTGGTCTGTCTCATTGCGCGGCCACACAGCAAGCTTCGTGCCAATGGATGGCTGTCATAGATGTTGATGAGTTCATCTTCTCAACAAGCTGGGCAGGATTAGAGAAGCCATCAAAATCTTTGCTAGAGCCCGTTATTTCTGTTGATGATAGGGTTGGCCAAATATACCTTGCTTGTTATGATTTTGCCCCCTCGGGCCAAACAGCACATCCACCGGAGGGGGTCTGCCAGGGCTACACTTGCCGGTTGAAGAGCCCGCAGCGGCACAAATCCTTGGTCCGCCTCGACGCCGTGGAACCATCCCTCATGAATGTGGTCCATCATTTTAAGCTCAAGCCTGCTTTCAAAAGCATCTGGACCGCGTTCGCACGTGTTAACCACTACAAATACCAAGCTTGGTCGGAGTTCAAAGTCAAGTTCAAGAGGTGCGTGTCCGCTTATGTGGCTGACTGGAAAGATTCGATCAACCTCGACTCAAAGGACCGGGCTCCTGGCTTAGGAGTTGATGACACCGAACCAAAAGGCACAAAGATACTGCGAGGTTAAAGACAATATCCTTCAGCTGTTATCTGCAAGATGGTTCGGTGTCGGATTTGGGAAC
This sequence comes from Triticum monococcum, assembly GCA_034509565.1. NCBI lineage: Eukaryota > Viridiplantae > Streptophyta > Magnoliopsida > Poales > Poaceae > Triticum > Triticum monococcum. Next base: position 176,176,710 of record CM067846.1, on the reverse strand, counting down.
CCTCATTAGCTCCAGTCAGATCAGGTAACACACAATGGTAAGATCTACCACCTCTCCCCCTCTTTTACATAGTAATTTCTGTTTATTTACACTAACAAAACGTAAATCAAAACCACTAAGTTTTCCAGAATTAAAAATTATCTCTTAAATTGGATGGTATACACCTTTTAAATAGGCTTTAGTTTTTTTTGTGTGAATAAAAATAGGCTTTAGGTTGATCGGGAAGCACCACAATATGTGTGTGTTGCTCAATGATGAACATACTCCCTCTAGTCTAGTTCTGAAGAAGCCCCCATAATGCAACTTTTACTGCTTATTTTCGTTAACTATAAAACTCTTCAAATCTATACGTACTTCTTTAAAATACTTTATGAGAGATAACCTTTATTTTTATTATACATCATTACTGTAAAGTTCTTCGAGACAATATTTTTTTGAAAGTACTTTATGAGATAAACCTACACATTGTTTTCACATTTCCAATCCAAAAATATTATGAAATATAGTGAGTCAAAGTTTGGAAAAAGTTAATTAAACCCATGCCTAAACCAATAACTTTTCCAGAACTAGAAGAGGGAGTATAATAATAACCTGAGAGCATTTTCCCTGTCGATGGTTAGCAGTTTGTTTTCGCTATTCAAGCTCTTGCTGTCCTTCTTTTTCCATCCTGAACTGTTAAGAACAGATTTATGTTCATTTTGCCTTGATACTCAGCATGTGACACGGTGCTTTAATATTGGTTCTTTTGCTAAAATTGGATGACTTCTTTTCCTTGAATGATTTTGGCTTAACAATTGGACTTAGATCAGTTGAATTTGTAATGCTTAGCTGGAGCACAACATGAAGCCTCTTTATTTTATTTTATTTTTGGGTCTGTGTGGGCTCGAGTACTAATCAGTGAAAGCTTCACACAAATGATTTCAAATCTTGTTTGTTGATTGAGGTCCATTTCTTAAGTATCTATTGGCTGATCCTTATGGTTGTTTGGCTTCTATTCTGAAACTTTTTGATTGAGATGCTGGTCTACACTTTGTTGGCTTTTCTTTAAAAAAATGAATCTTGGTTTATGATGCAGGTAAGCTTTGGCTTATATGGTTTTGTTCCAGTTTTGACTTGTTTTAATTAGCTGGAAACATCTTTGGAAAAAGTCTTTCTTGATATGGAACTCATACATCAAAATGCATCTCCAATGGAGAATGCGACATTGTCAGACTGATCTTGCAACTTGAACATGTGAACTAGTGTATTGAAATTACCTTTGCTGCCTGGTTTCTACTGATTCGAAGAAACGGGTTCAGCATTTACCCATGGCTGAATACTGTACAACAGTTCTTTTCATTCGTCTCTCCAAGAGACTCCTTTTGAGGCCTTATATGGATATCCACAGCGACAAATCAGTGAGTTCTCGATGGTAGGCACTGCTGTCAACACTGACAACTGCTGTCAACGCTGAAGCGCAGTAGTTGACATGATTTACTTGGAAGCTTCAGCCATATGCTTTCGGCCTTCACTCTCACATCAAGCTGCAAAGGAAGTTCTTTGGACCATTTCGAGTACTGTATCATGTGGGCACTGTGGCATATCACCTGCAGCTGCAAACGTGGGTATCCACCCAGTGTTCCACATTAGCCAGCTGAATTTTCCTCTGGATGACGCAACTTGGGAAGACGTGGATTTCATGAAGCATACATTCCCAGCCTTTTTCAAGAAGACAGTCAAAGCATGGCGCCGTCAACCTTCAGCTTCTTGAAGACAAGATCGCGCTCACAACGGGGCATTGTGACTGAACTTGCTAGGTGTTTTAGTCTTCAGTTAACTGTACCGGTTCAGATAATGAACGGCTGGGGATCAATGACGGAAAAGAAGATCGGATGGCTTGCATTCGCTCATCGTCTACCTCTAGCTTATTTACTTTTCACTGTTGCTTTTCTTACCTCTTTATTCCCTCCTTGCCAACCACGGCTGTAACAGAACAATGTATGCGTTAGACGGGATAAGCCCCGATCAATCAATATAGCACTACGCGGCCTCCCATGGGAGGTGAGACGCTTCTGATATTTCACAAGGATGACTTCTTTTCATTGAATGATTTTGGCTTAATAGTTGGGCACCACATGTAGCCTCTTTATTTTATTTTGTTTATTTATTTTTGGTTTTGGGTGAGCTGGGCTAATAATTCATGAAAGCTTCACCCAAGTGATTTCAGATCCTATTTGTTAACTGAGGTCCATGCTTAAATATCTATTGCCTGATCCTGAGTTGTTTGGCTTCTGTTCTGAAACTAGTTCATTTCTCGTGAAGTCATGATTTTGGTGAGATGTTGGTCTGCACTTCCCTTTAGAAAACGAATCTTGGTTTTCTATGACTTTACTTGGAACTTATCTATAATGACATAGTTAAGTTTTGGCTTATATGGTTATCTTCCAGCATTTACAAACAAGACAGAAAGCCAAGTTCAAAAATCTTACCACTGAAGAAGAGGAAGAACAGTTGTACGCTTTGTAATTTTTTATCCTTTTGTAATCTAGTGCATGGCTTTGTACTCCTTTTCCTTCCCAAGGATGGAAAATTTTAACGAGGCAGCCACTAAGAAAGCTCAAGATTTATTCCACATAAACTTTGCCTCAGGTTTTGAGTTTCATGTATTTTTTTTCAGATTTTCAGATTTTTTAAGTAATTGGGCCGTAATGGCCTATTAGGACCAAACGGCCCATTACAGACCGGCCGGCACGTTTAACATCTATGCCATATCTGGGCCTGATAGTGCAGCACACGTGCCATCACGGCAACCCATTTATGAACAAACCGCCCTGGATCGTGCTGCCAGGCATGTTTAGTGGAGGGCCAGGCCGTGCCGGCCCACTTGGCCAGGTTTGCTAGTGGGGATACGGTGGGCCGTTCAAAAAATAAAAACATTCAATCATAGCCAACATGCCTGACAACCGGCAGCGGGCTACGCCACGACGGTCACAACGAAGCGGAGCAACCCACCACCGCGCCCACACCAATGGCGACCACCTCTTGCTCCTTGCCGCTCACCTCCACCGCGGCCCTCTCCGCTTCTCAGTCGGCCTCCCCCTCTTCCAAGCGCTTCCTCCCAGAGTAGGTGGGGATGGAGGGGTATTTACAGCCTTCACCTAAAATCCAACCGTTACACACTTTTGACTCATCTCGGTGACACTGGAGCAAAATCTCGTTGAGATCGACATGTGTAAAAGATATGAATGTTTGGCTTTTCGGTGGGACCGAAGTGGAAATCTGAGACAGACCGAAATGTGATAACCTAGGCAGGACTTTGTTTCATAGTTCCAATCAGTTCAACTCGGTGATTCCAAAATGAACAAATTGGCTTATAGAAACTTGGCCACAGCAACTCGGTGAGACCGAAATTTTAGGATTTGGCTTTGGCAGTGTATAGGATCAACTTGGTGGATCCGGGATAAATCTTTTTAGTGGGACCAAGATGAAACTTTAGGGTTTGGACATATGTGATTTGGAGAAGGTGTTTGAGGATTTTTGGAGCAGTATCACTAAGCACTTGAGTAATTGAGTCATGATCAAAACCGCATCCCCTTTTAATAGTATTGACTTTCCTATTGACTCAATGTGATCTTGGACCATTTAACAAAAAATGTAGAAAATGCAGAGTCTCAAGGCTTTGCCAATCCATGTCCTTAGCATTTCGAGGGGTCCATAATCTCATGTCCTTGCCATGCCAATCATTGATCTTTTCTGAAATCTATTTTCAATAAGCATTAGATCAATGATATATATGTTGTTATGAATTACCAAAACCGTTCGGGGATTAGTTGCACTTTCAACGACCAAGGGGAAGAAGGCATGGGAAACTTTGTGGAAGGTCCAGGTTCCAGGCAAGGTTAGAGTGTTCCTTTGGCGTTTATCGAAACATTTGATCCCCACTAATGATGTCAGGGCTCACCAGCGCATGACCAATTCAAGCGCGTGCGGCATCTATGGAGCACCGGATTCGTGGAGGCATTCATTGGTCGATTACACAATGTCCAGGTGTACCTCGGCATTAGTTAATGAGGAGCTGGCACAAAAGATAGCATCCACTACCCAACCGAATGCGAAGCAATGACTGTTCACGCGCATGGAAACATTGCCACATGACCTCTTTGTGAAACTTTCTGTTACTCTGTGGCTATATGGGCAGCTAGAAGGAAAGCTATTCACGAGGGCATCTTTCATAGCCCGCATGCGGTACAAGGCTTCATCAATCATTATATCAAAGATCTTGACATGATCAAGGAAGGAGGGCGGACTCCAGTTCGAGCAGCGCTTGTTCCACCCAGTGTACCACCATCAAGACCAAGAGCTCCACCCCCCGGGGTTCAGTAAGATCCATGTCATCGTGGGAGTCCAACTAGGAAAAAGAGGCTCGGCTGTAGCAGTATGCAGAGACAACACAGGGAATTATTAGGGAAGCTCGGGATTGATGATTGACGTTTCACATGATCCGACCACGTTTGAGGTGATCGCATATCGGGAGGCACTTGCGTTAGCAACGGATCTGCATCTACAAAATGTCGCTACTCACAACTAGCGGTGAATGCGGTAGCCTTAAGGGTCGAAGAAAAGCTATGGAGCTATTATCGACGAAATTAAATCCCAAATAGCTTTTTTCACTTTTAACTTTTCTTTCGAATGTCGTGTTGTGAATTATGAAGCACATAAGTTAGCGAAGTATCCCCTCCGTCCAAAAATACTTGTCATCAAAATGGATAAAAAAAGATGTATTTAGAACTAAAATACATTTAGATACATTTCATTTTATCCATTTTGATGACAAATATTTCTGAACGAAGGGAGTATGCTTTTAGACTGGATCCTGAGATCATGTTTGATTTGGCCAACCTCATGACCCAACTTGTATCCCATTTTGTGTGGAGTTTGATGAATACAATTTTGTCTTACCACTAAAAAAAAAATCAGTCATACCGGACAGGCCTGACGACCGGCAGCGGGCGACGCCACGACGGTCACAGCGAAGCAGAGCAACCCACCTCCGTGACCGCACCAATGGCGACCATCTCTTGCTCCTCGCCGCTCACCTCCACCGCGGCCCTCTCCGCCTCCCAGCCGGCCCCCCCCTCCTCTAAGCGCTTCCTCCCCTTCCCGTCCCGCCCGCCGCGCCCCGGGACCCGCCTCCGCGCGGGCTCCCTCAGGGAGTGGAGCGAGTTCGAGGACGCCGTCGAGAGCAAGGACCTCTCCCGCGCGCTCCGCTTCCTGCAGTCCGTGGAGCCCGCGTCTTATCCGGAAGCGGCCACGAATGCGGCTACGCAGGTGGCTCTCCCCCTGTCGCCGGGGCGGGACTGGGAGGTGCTGGACACCTGCATCGACGCAGATGACATGCGGCTCGTCGGCCGGGCGTACCAGTTCCTCTCCGACCGCGGGGTCCTCGCCAACTTCGGCAAGTGCAAGAACATAGGTAAACGCCGATCTCTCGTTAATTGTCCCATTTTTTGCGTGATAATTGAATGGGTTTGAGGGCCATTTTATCCAAAATTAGTATCCCAGTTGCCAAACTGCCTTCAAATTTGTACTTGGTGTAGAATTCGGTTTGTTAGCTGTTAGCAATGTTCGATGAGGTCTGCGGGGTTCATGGTAAAATCCAGCATTCTAGCTTGTATAAGGTAGTTGGCTATGTAGAATGCGAAGCTGTGAACTGATCTGAAAGTGTTTCACTATACTGATTCAGTCAAGGAACGCCCTGAAATTTTGCACTTGGCTTGCTCTGTATTTACAGCAATGCACTGATAGTTTTCATTTAGGTCAAGAGATATTTTATACCCTTTTTGCTGCAGTTCTGGAGGGACCGAGAGAAGTTACGCCGACAATTTTAAAGGAGATGACAGGCCTGGAAGGTGAAAATTGAGGCAATATTCCCTTTCTTTCATCTGTGTTCTTCCTTATTCAAACATTGAAGTGGCATTCTTTTTCAAACTCATACTGCAACACTCCTTGTCTTACCAGTGGATATGTGAAATAGGATAATGCACCAATTTAGGACTTCACCTTCTTATGTAGCCCTTATCTTCTTCATGTTTTACTTTTCTCAGCTGCAAAGCTTGCACCAAAGAAGTGGGGTCTCTCAGGAAATTCTCGTTATGTTCTGGCTACTTTTTTTGGCGGTGCATCTTTTCTACTAACCCAAGGAGTGGATGTACGGCCTAACTTGGCTGCGATATTGGCGTTAGCAACCGGAGATGCACTTTTTCTTGGTGGTACTTGTGCTGCACAAATCTCATGTTTCTGGCCTCCATACAAGCGCAGAGTCCTTGTACATGAAGCCGGACATCTTCTTACTGGTATTTCTTTCCTTCAATGTCTCACACTGTTTTATGGTCTCAAGTCCTGTATCGATCCAACTTTGGGATGGTAGCTTTTATTTGTTAGTTTTGCAGTCTGCTATTTGCATTGTTCAGGATATCGGTAACTGGTACCATATCGGTCAGGTGACGATAAGGGATAATATAGGCGAATTGGCCAGTTAATTGGCCGATAAACCAGTTAATCGGCTATTCGGTGACCCACCGAGTAGCGATTAACTGGCCAATATTTGGAACAATGGCTATTTGTATAGCATCTGACTTCTGAGACTAGTTTTTACCCTAACACATCTTACTTTCATGAACCTGTGTCTAGCTTATCTAATGGGCTGCCCCATACGAGGAGTCATCCTGGATCCTTTTGTGGCACTGCGGATGGGCATTCAAGGCCAGGTACCACCTTTACTATTTGTTTCTTTTATTATATGTATGTTGTGCTAGTTGTTTTTTTATGTTTATTATCTGATGAAGTAGTGTAATTTCTGTCGTTTCAATACATCATCCCGCCTTCTCAAAATTTTGAGTTAAGTTTACTTACAAGTTACAAGTAACAAATGTTCTACTGCCATCACTAGCAAGTGGTGTGACTGAGTTCAATCTGCCCATGTTCCTGCATACATTATTAAGAAAGTATGCACAAGTATTTTGTTTTCAAGTTGGATTTAGATGCAGTTTTAGAAGTATTTGCTGATCTAGAAGGCTAATAAACCTCACCAAGTTGGTATGTATTAGCCAAGACTAAAGAAATATGTCTTGTAAGAAGTGGCTGAGCTAGCCAGCCTTTGGAGCCTGGGCAAAGCCTAACTGTGGCTATGGTAGTTTTAAAAGAATAGGTCCCCGCCCCAGTTCCATTGACCACGAAACCAAATCGGTTCAGGTTTTACATCACCAGTCCACGGGGGAATAACAGAAGCGTTACCCCAGCAAAACAAAAGAAGTAAATAAAAAGTTCAGAGAACGTCTTGTACATCTATTAACCGTGTTACAAGGAGATAACAAAAGACATCCACACGACCAGAACCCCAGATCGCACTCAGATGTTGGGGACGACATGAAGCATCATCTCATTCTCCACGAATTTCAGCGAGGTGGCTTCCAGCCAGCGGCCCAGCGCACAAGACTGGCCGTAGTACCTTCCCAGGCTTCAGAATTAGCATGCCGCGGCCATGGGAACTCCATCTTCAGAGACTCAGGATGGAACCACTCTGTCTATCTGCTCTCTTGCACCCTCCGAGCAGAGGAGTTGCCACTGAAAGAAATGCAGCAATTTTCCACCAACTCACCCGCATTCCGGACAAATATGTGCTTGATTAAAGCAAATATGATTATGAAGCTTCCACAACCCCCATAACGTCATTTGCTACTTTATGGTTGTATTACTTATCCACAAACAGGCTCCAGCCTCAAAGTAAGTTAGCAATGCCTGGAAGTCCAGTGAAATGAGAAATCACTTTCCAAGCATGCATGCCTCAGCTTCAGAACAGAGTACACATGATACCGAAAAAGGCTTTTGCCCTGCTTTATATATAAAGCAAACCTCCGAAGCCACAAGGTCCAACAAAGGTCACACAGCAAACACACGCACCCACACCCCGCACACGAAGTAGCACAACACAAGGTACAAACAGGTTCTGCTGAGGGCACAGCTCAACAAGCCCAAAAATGAAAAACAAGTGGCGGCACAGAATGTGAGGATCTAATCGGGCTCTGGTGGCGGAGGAGGAAGCGGCGGCGCCAAGCGGAGAGCCATCGCGTGAAGATCAGCGATGATGGTGGTGATGGCATCTCGGTCCCGGGGGCGGCTAAGCGGCCGCCAAAGCTGTAAATAACCACACATTTTGAACACAACGTCAGTAGCACGTCGTAGAGGCACACGCTAGATCACAAGCTTATTTCGGACCGTCCACAGTGTCCAGGCAAGGACCCCAATCGTCAGCCACCTAGTGTGGCGGACAGCTGGCGGTGAAGCCTGGAGTTCGGCGAAGAGGTTGGGGAAGTTGTTGTGGCACCAACTACCACCCACCACTTCGCGGAGGCAACTCCATAGGAATTGTGCGGATACGCAAGAGAAGAAGATGTGTTTCGAGTCTTCTTCTGTCCCATAGAGCGGACACATCCCATCTCCCGGGCCATTCCGCTTGAGCACTTCCACACCGGAGGGGACCCGACCTCTGATCCATTGCCACAGGAAGATCCGGATTTTCAGCGGTAGACGGATCGACCAAATCACCACGAGAGGCTCAGGTCCGGGTGTCGTCGCGATGGCCTGGTACATGGATTTAGTGGAGAAGCTACCTGACGGCTCTAGATGCCATGAGAAGCGGTCATTCGCGTGCTCCATGTTAGGCTCATGTAGGGCGATGCATGCTAGAAGGTCCTGCCAGGCGAGGAGGTCCGGGGGCCCGAAAGGCCGCCGGAACACGAGGCGCCCTAAGTCAATAAGGGCCACCTCGACAGAGATCCTAGGTTCGACCGCGATGGCGAACAAATCCGGGAAATGGGCCGCGAAAGAGCGGTCCCCGGCCCACCGGTCGAACCAGAAGAGGGTGGACGCTCCAGACCCCACCGAGATGGAGGTCCTGATGCGGAGGACCGGGAGCAACTATATTAGAGATTGCCAGAACTGAGGCAACCAAACCACTGACAGAAGGCGAGCGGCTGGCCATGCGGGTATTTATTCTGAATGATGCATAGACAAAGGCCCCCTTCCCCATTCGCAATCTGCCACAGCCAGCGAGTCAGCAGGGCAATGTTCATGTGTTTGGATGACATGATCCCAAGCCCGTCTTGATCCCGCGGTATCCACAGGTAGGTCGTGGGGAAGGCACCCAGCTTGCAATTAAGGCGGTCAGCGATGCTTTGGCTCTCGGATGGGGAGTAGCCCAACACCATAACCTTGCTCTTGTCAAAGTTAATCTTGAGCCCTGACATTTGTTGGAAGCAGAGGAGGAGGAACTTCAGGTTCGTGATGTCGTTCTCGGAGCCTTCCACCATGGTGATGGTGTCATCCGCATACTGCAGGAGGGATACGCCATTCCCTCCCACCAGGTGCGGGACTATCCCGCGGAGGTGGCCCGCCTCTTTAGCCTTGTCGAGGATGGAGGCGAGCGCATCGACCACCATGTTAAACAAGAACGGGGAAAGAGGATCGCCCTAACGCACCCCACATAAGGTGGGGAAGTAGGGTCCGATCTCCTCGTTGATGTTAACGGCGGTCCGGCCCGAGGAGACCATCTGCATGACCCTGGTAACCCAACGATCATTGAAACCCTTCCGGTGTAAAACTTCCCGAAGGAAGGCCCAGCTGACCATGTCATAACCCTTGTGGAAGTCCAGCTTCTGGAAGACCGCCTTGAGGTGTTTGGAGCGAACCTCATGGAGAGCCTCATGGAAGAACTCCATCCAGGATATAGCGTCCCTGGATGAAGGCCGACTGGTCGGGGTGGGTGATGCGGTCCGCAAGAGGGTCACCCTATTGGCGTACCCCTTTGCCAGGATTCGGAAGATCACATTGATCACCGTGATCGGGCGGAACTGGCGAATGTCGAAGGCATCACACACCTTGTGGATGAGTGTGATAATCCCATAATTAAGGCGGGCTAGGTCGATGGAGCCCACAAAAAACTCCTCAAGAAGGGCCATGACCCCCTGCTTAATGACATTCCAGAAAGTCTGGAAGAACTTCACAGGGAGGCCATCTGGCCTCGGAGCGGACGTCAGGTTCATGCCCTTAATGGCAGCCCAGACCTCCTCCTCCGAGAACGGAGCCGTGAGGGCTGCATTATCTGCCGCGGAAACGCGCATGTGCTCAGGCTAGATGTCGTGGGCCAGAGCAACTCCTCCCCGAGGGGAGGCTGAGAATAGGGCCTTATAGAAGCCGTCGACATGGGTCCGGATGTCCTCCAGTCGCCGCAGGAGGGTCTCACTGTCCCAAAGCAAGGGGATGGTGTTCCGGCGCCGCCGGCCATTGGCAATGGCCTGAAAATATGCCGTATTGGCGTCCCCCTTGAGGACCCAATTTTGTGTGCCCCGCAGACGTCAGTAGGCCTCCTCATCCGTATATATGACCATGAGCTGATCCTCAAGATCGTACCGGAGTAGCCACTCCTCCGAGGTAAGGCCCGTGGAGTCGGCCCGGAGGTCTAGGGCCTGGATGGAGTCGAGGAGGGATTTCTTTCATTCTCGCAGGTTCCGGCCAAGGTAGATCAGGCACATTCTGTCTTTTATTTAAATTGTCTCTATTTAGGAGCCTGGGAAAATATGGATTTTTGGTGGGACAGCTTAGCTTCCAAACAGCAGGAACATGTACAGGCATAACTCCCTTAAAGTTGATGATAATGTAAAATTAACTAGCCGAGTACATCCCTTTTGATTCAAACTTCCAGATAATAGCATCATCATACTCATTAATCTGAAGCAAATTAGCAATATGAATCACATCAAACTGTTTGTTGAGCCGATTCTGATCTACACATCTTCTAAAAGTATCTTTTATATTGCACCCAATCCTAGATGTCAGGGAAATATTATGCCCATACAACTCCTAGAATTGAATAGCAAGACTTGAGGTGCCAAACCAATGGTCTTCCAAGAACTTTACCTTTTTGACATTTCCAACCTTCCACTGATATCCCATCATACCAGCTTTTGCAGCCCATAAGACACCCTCCTCCAAAAGGGAGAGATATCATTGGTAGGACAGGCAAATAAGTTTGGGTCCTGAGTTCTATACTTGCAAAACAATTATCTGTTTCTAGAGTTTGTTGTCATTTAAATGGTACTCCCTCCGTCTCATAATGTAAGACATTTTTTGACACTAGTGTAGTGTGAAAAAACGTCTTACATTATGGGACGGAGGGAGTATCTTTTAACCCAAGGTCTGGAAGACACATGCTCATATCTGTACCCCTAAACCACCAAATTATTTTTTTCCTGTGTCAACAGATACCAATGGGCTCCAAATTCTTTTTTTCCTGTGTCAACAGATACCAATGGGCTGGATGATATTTATGATGGCTCATATCCAGAAGCAGTATGCCATCTGAGAATTTATGAGAGCTATAGCCCATTTAGGGAATTTAATGATACTCATCATGTAAATAGGAATATTTGCTTACCAGGATTGAATAAGAACTAATTTCTCACTATCAATGACAGATTGCAAGTCCTCCTTTCTAAGTTTGTTATAGTGCCAGGGAACTCCAAGATACTTCATAGGAAATTCCCCTAATCTGCAACATAAGGTTTGGGCATAACTTTGGCCTTAATCAGCATCGATGTTGATAGGCATAAGTTCACACTTGTGATGGATATTTGTTCCAAGCAAGAGAGGATCCGCTTAAGGATCATGGCAGATTTTTTTTTTCGAACCAGATATTAAACCATGCCTAGCAGATTTCATCAGCATTCTAGTGAACACTCAGTTACTAGGTTAAATAGTAAAGGAGAGATAGGGTTGACCAGCTTCAAAGAAGTTGCTATTGATGTCATTAATTCTATCACCAACAGATCCTTTATAGAGCAAGGATTGTATCAAATTCATCCATTTAGCACCAAAGCCCCTCTGGTGCATCATAGAATTAATAAATTCTCTATTTACTATCAGGCCTTCTCATAATCTAGCTTAAACATAGAACCAGATTGCTCGCTGTGTGCTACATCATGAATAATTTCATGTGCATTGCTATGGTAGTGAACTTTTGCCCAAACATTAGTCATCTTCAACCTCAAACACAGCACTGTTTCTACTAAAAAAATGTTTCTAAGGGAGGCTTGCCAGCCGAGCCCAGCCAGCTGCCCAGGGTTGCCAGGAGGGCAGGAGGTGGCTCCGCCAGTGCTCGTAAGAGTAAGAATATAGGATTAGACTTCCTTGTTTTTCTTTGTGCAGATTGTGGCACAATGTGTCAAAAAATCCTTAAGGATCTGAGATATGCTTTTCATAGAGATCTCAAGATGTGTAATCTCACACCTCTGCAGGCAGGAACACAGTTCTGGGACGCAAAAATGGAGAAAGAACTTGGTGAGGGTCATCTGTCTAGTACAGCATTTGACAGGTATGTAACCAGGTGTTATGTTTCGATTTCGACACTTGGAGTTGTTGGACATCGTCTCTTCTGTACTGAAGCGAGATCGTAATTGCAGATACTGCATGATTCTGTTTGCTGGAATCGCCGCAGAAGCACTTGTATACGGGGAGGCAGAAGGAGGAGAAAATGACGAGAATTTATTCAGGAGTTTGTGTGTTCTGCTCGATCCTCCGCTTTCTGTCGCACAGGTCTATATTCTTCTTCTGATGTGTCTCTTCTTACCTTCGTCTTAATAAACCAAAAACAGTCCATGAGTATCTTTCGTTGCTTATCACCAGATGGCAAATAGAGCTCGCTGGTCAGTGATGCAGTCTTACAACCTCCTGAAGTGGCACAAGAAAGCGCATAGAGCTGCCGTCAAAGCACTTGAAAGCGGACATGGTCTCAGCATCGTCATTAGGAGGATCGAAGAAGCCATCGCCTCCGACAGATAGCTGGGGATGTTGATATCTTACACGTATTCCTGCCGATAAGGTTTACTTACTGAGAGGTTTCAGCAATGCAAAGAAGTTGACGCACACAAGAAATCTTGCTACTTGCTGAGGCAAGAAGTGGAGTGAAACTGGGACTGCACGCGCTCTTCAATGAAATCATAACCATAATATAGTATGGCTCGTCGATCCATTGATGTGGGTAAAGGAGGAAAAGGATCATCTGATGCATGTGTAGCCAGATGAGCTCCCGTGGAAATTTGCAAGCTGGGAAAAAGCTATGTGCTTGGTGTTGTTGCCAGTATGCCATAAATGTGCATATATATAGGAGATGTAAAGAAGTGATGATGATGAATATTTTTTTGTACGCTTGACAAATATAAACATAGGTAACAATAGATATAGCTTTTTGTTTCAGTGCTTTTGACAGCTATCTGGTTGATTGGATGACCGATCGTTGTCTATGGCTTGATTCCATGCTCCAAACATGATATAATACTCGGATATGCAGAACTCACAACTCTATTAGAAAGTAGAATGACCAAGTTTTACAAGAACTCTCAAGTGGATGAGATCGATCGAGTGGTCTCAGTTGGAGATGGGATCGCACATGTTTATGGATTGAACGATATTCAAGCAGGAGAAACGGTGGAATTTGCCAGCGGTGTGAAAGTTTTTCTCTTTTGAGAGAAGCCCACATGCCACTCTTCTATCCCACCGTACCACGGTACCACAGAGGGTATCGGTGGCCTCGTGATCTCCATGAACAGAGATCACTACTAAAAAACTATAACTATAAGGACTCGAACCAGAATTTCGCCTCTGCCATTTTCAGTTCATTGTGTGGACATAAACATTTGCAAAAGGACGCGTCACTCGAAGCAAACGGCTTCCATTTATGTTTGCTCGCTTGCCGATCGAAGCAGCTCTGGACTTCAGACCCAGGGAATAATACAACCTGCCAGTGCAAAGTCACAAAGATAAGTTCTGAATTATACCCCTCAGGTTCAGCATTGTACTAGTACTTGTTCTTGAAAACAGCATCTCAGCAACTCTAGACCCCTACGACATACATCCACGCATTTGACACAAGTGAAAGAAAACATTGCCTATTTGCACGTCCAGTATAATGTCTTGGAGCTGAACTCCTCTTTTTTTTTCCTTTTTTTTTGTTTTGCGAATGGTCTTTTAGACTGGCGGGTTCTAGTAGTATATACAGTATGAAGCAACCAACACACCGCGTATGGAAACGCTCCCAGGCATTGCATATCCCGAGCTCGCCATACATATAAACTGCCAGATCAAGGAGACGGTGCATATATATCTTGTAACCAGCTAAAAACTCAAAAGAAGAGTCACAGCATTATTTGAGGATACATGTACGCAGCTTGATCAACACTTCAGCAGCACCATTGCTGCAGTGACTCGTCACATTCTCCAGATAACTGAAGCTTACTCCGCTGATACAAGCTTACAACGATTGGGCTATCGCCTTTCAGAAATGAAATGAAAAGAAGAAAGGTTATCTCTCGCAAAAAGGGTTTATCATTGGATCACATGTCCTCCCTGGAGAGAGCCTGTCACCACCGGAGGCCCGCTCTGGAGAGTGCCGTCGTCGCCGGAGGCGTGCTTTCCATCATCTGTGTCGCTTTCAGGCCCTTCACCACCTCCAGCATGGTCGGCCTCGCCCACGGGTCGTCAGCGGTGCAGCCCCGGGCGATGGCGAGCACGCGCGCCATCTGCTGCCTGCACGCGCCCGAAGCCGGCAGGAGGCAGGGATCGAACACCTCCTTCTCGCGGCGGCGCGCCACCATCCACTGCACCCAGCCGACGAGGCTTCCGCCGCCTTCATCCACCTCCTGCCCCGTCGGCTCCTGCCCGGTCAGCAGCTCTAGCATGACGACGCCAAAGCTGTAGACGTCGCCCCTCGCAGTGCATTGCATCGACAGCCCGTACTCCGGGGGGATGTAGCCGAGCGTGCCGGCGAGGTTGGTGCTGACATGGGTCTCGCACGCACTGATGATCCTCGCGAGGCCGAAGTCGGAGACCCTCGGCTCCAGGTCCCAGTCCAGCAGGATGTTGCTCGATTTCATGTCCCGGTGGATGATATGGGGCACGAAGCCGTGGTGCAGGAACGCCAGGCCCTTGGCAGAGCCGAGGCATATCTTAAGACGGTCTGGCCATCCCAGCGAGTAGGCTGCGTCAGTCCGGTTCTTCCTCAGCCATGCCTCGAGGCACCCGTGCTCCATGTACTCGTAGATCAGGAACCGCTCATCGCCGGAAGCGCAGTAGCCAAGGAGGGGAACAAGGTTTGGGTGTTTCACCTTCCCAATGGTCTCTATCTCAGCTTGGAATTCACGGTTGTCCTGGAGCTGGTGGCCACCGTGCAACCTCTTGACAGCAACTTGCCGGCCTCCGAAGAGTGCTGCCCTGTAGACAGTGCCAAAGCCACCGTCGCCTATGATGTGTAGATTACTGAAATTCTCAGTGGCTTTCAAGATATCATCTGCGGCGACCCTCATCAGTGAGTGCTCAAATGTCGCAAGGTTGATGCTCAGAGGTTCCCGTGACTTCTTCCCTAGGAGTTTGCTCCTTAAGGTTTCCTCGGAGGTCACCATGGTCTTGCTCGCAGGTACAAGAGCCCATGAGGACCTTCTCTTCAATAGTCTCCGTCTCAAGTAAACCCCCAGAAGAACCAATAGAATGATAATGATCGTAATGCCACAGACGATTGCCGCTAGTGAAACTTGATAAGATGGATGAGCCGCCTTGTGATTGATGTTATTAGCAGCACAGTCCGCTAAGTTGTACATGCCAACGATGTGGTTACCAGAGAAGTTGGCAAACACAAGGTTAAACATATCACATATACCACATGGGATGGTGCCACTGAAATCATTGCTTGATAAGTCAAGATAGTTCAAAGTGGTAACATCGCAGACAGCTGAAGGCAGGCTCCCATTGAGGCTATTGCTGTGGATATCAAGAGAGGTCAGCCCTGTGAAGTTGGAGATAGACACATCGAGGCTCCCTGAGAAATGGTTATTGCTTGCATTGAACGTGTTCAGGGCACTCGCGGATCCTTCATCCCCATCGGGACAGGAGAATAGTATTTCTCCAGAGAGGTTGTTGTTACTGACATCCAGACGGCTTAGGTGATGGTTGCAGAGCAAAGACTGGGGTAGATTGCCAGTAAGCGTGTTACCCGACAAGTTCAGCTTATAAATTGCAGGAAGAATGTGGCCTATCTCAGCAGGAATGGATCCATTCAGGCGGTTATTAGACAGAGAAAGGCCCTGAAGTTGTACAGATGGCGCAGACCAAGGAAGCATATGTCCTACTAATGCATTGAAAGACAGGTCAATGGTTGCAAGACCCATCAGCTCGCCAAGCTCTGCAGGAATAGTTCCATTCAACAAGTTGCCTTGCAGGTATAGTTCCGCCACTACAGCACAATCCTTGATCGTTGTTGGGATCTGACCAGTCAATTGGTTGTATGACAGGTCAAGAAGTCGTTGGTGCTGATAAAATCTCAAATCAACGTGAGACGTGTGCGAGAATCCCACACAGATCTTGGAAGGGATAGTGCCTGACAGCTGATTATTAGACAAAGCCAAACTATTAAGCAGTGTCAAGCGTGATATCTCCCTTGGGATGTGTCCGGTCAGACTGTTATAGCTCAGCTCTAGCGTGACGAGGTTTGTGCAGTTGAAGAGCTCTACCGGGATGTTCCCAGACAACATATTGCAACGCAGAGACAATGTTATCAGACTCTTTAGAGTGCCGACCGACCGTGGAATTGGTCCTTCCAAGTAGTTATTGTCAATCCGCAGAATCTTCAAGTGGGAAAGTTCGGCAATGCTCTCAGGGATCATGCCGGTGAGGTTATTATCACTGAGATAGAGTTCCTGAACAGTTGATGACTCCCAGAACTTGTCAGGCAGAGACCCCGTGAAATTGTTCTGGGTGAGATCCAGGCTTACTAGCGGTAGCTCAGCCAAGTATTCTGGTATCTCACCACAGAGCTGGTTAACTTGCAAACTCAGTATAGTGAGGTTCCTGCATCCTTTGAATGTCTCCTTGATACTCCCTGTCAGATTGTTACTATACAAGTTGAGTGTCCGCAGAGAGATAGCTTGACACACCCCGGCAGGGATAGGACCTGAGAGCAGGTTCTTTCCGGCAGAGAATTCAACCAAATGCTGCAAAGGCAGCAATGGCAGAGGCCCACTGAACATGTTGTTCACCAACGATATGGACTTAATATTCCCCCAGTTTTGAAGCCAATCTGGAATGTGACCCGACAGTCTGTTACCTTCCGCTTTAAAGCTGATAATAGCTTCTAACTCTGCAAGTTCTTCAGGGATAGAGCCAGTAAAATGATTGAAGGACAGGTCTATAACAGTAATCTTCTTGCAGTTACCAAGTTCTTTCGGTATGGCCCCAGTGAGCCCTGCACGAACTGCTAATAATTTAATTAGATTGCTCAGTTCACCGACAGATGTTGGGAGTTCAGCAGTGAAGTTGTTCCCTGATATATCAAGAGTCATCAAGCTTTCAAGACCACCGATTGACCGAGGTATGGCACCATTGAACTTGCAGTTGGAGAGTTTAAGCACTTTTAGCCGCTTCAGGTGACCAATCTCTTCTGGAATGCTTTCAGTGAAACCATTGTTCATTAAATTTATAACTTCCAGGTTTTCTAGTTGACCAATCTCCTCAGGAATTGGCCCAGTCAAACCGTTTGACGACAAAACAAGTCTCCTGAGGTTCACCAATGTGCCTATTCCAGGAAATATTGATCCAGTGAGGCTGTTATTGCTTGCGGCAAGGTATGAGAGCCGGGTCAGATTACTGAAAGCTGCCGGTAACGACCCACTGAATGTGTTCCTGTTAAGGTTCAGAAACTCCAGGTTCTGCAAGGTTCCCAGCTCTGGAGGAAGGCTTCCAGAGATGGAATTCATGGACATGGATAGCTTAGTGAGGTGCTGAAGCTGACCAATGGCAGGGCTCAGTTGTCCGGAAAGGCAGTTTTTGTCAAGCACCAGTTCTTTAAGCATCTTCAAGTCAAATAGTGAAACTGGTAGGGGGCCAGCGAGCTGATTATTGCTCAGGTCTAGGTACTGGAGCTGCCGCAAATTTCCCACAACTTCTGGGAGCTCACCATTGAACTGACATCCACTGACCTTTAACCGAACAAGCAACTGGAATGTCCCGATGCATGACGGAAAGGGGACATAGAGTGGCACATGGGACAGATCTATGGCCACAACCGCGTCTCCCGCACAAGTTATACCTGACCAGCTGCATGGAGGAGTTTTTGGATCAAACCAGTCATGGAGAAAGCCTTTCCCTTGAGGAATTGCATTCCTCAGAGCAAATAGATTCCTTTTATCAGATTCCGGCGATGCAGATATACGGATAATACAGAGAAGTTGGACCAACAGGTAGAGGCTATCCTGGAAAAGGAGGGGACAATCAAGAGTAAGTATCAGTGCTGAGGTAACAGAGTTTTGAACAATGAAAATACATCAAACCAATAAATCTTGCAGGCAAACAAATGAAATAAGGTGCTAAAAAATATCCCCTCCGTTCCTAAATATAAGCCCTTTTAGAGATTCCAATACCAACTACATACAAAGCAAAATGAGTGAATTTACACTCTAAAATATGCCTATATACATCTGAATGTAGTCCTTATTGAAGTCTCTAAAAAGTCTTATATTTAGAAACGGAAGGAGCACTTGGCAGAAAAAACTAATCAGGGCATCTTCCATGAGCCAATAGACGATCGTGGATTCAACAAAGCAGAAGGTGATTCAACAAAGCATAAGCTGGTGTTCTAGATTGGTATATACATATGCTAAATAAGAAATAAGAAATTACTATGTAAGATTAAGAGTCCCAGGCAAGGGGAATCTGGATACATGCCAATGTAATTCTAAATACCATCGCCAGCTTCCAAAGAAATTGCACGTGCAAGATTGCTCTTGTACAAACTGTCCAGATATGTCATGCCATTTGCAACACTTACCTGAATATGCTACTCTGTCAGGGTCAAAATGTTCATTTTACATTTCACATTTGTAGCGAAATGCCCTTCCTTGGCTGTTGTTTTCACATCCACACACAGCCAATACATCGAACAGGTTGTGGGCGGCGGCGGACAATCCATCACAGCTCTTTCCTTCTCCCTCTTCTCCGGCAATGCTGCCCGGTTCTCTTTCACCTCGCAGATGGGCTCACCGGCAATCGTCCGGCACGTCATGACGTTCCTCGCCGTCAGTCGTCACCCCCGACCCGAGGTGTTAGCCTCGACGGTCCTGGTGTTCGCGGAGGCACCAGACGGGGAAAGGGAGCCGCCAGGGCCGGGGCGATGACGAGGGACAGGCAGAGGTCGGCGCGCGGCGAGGGGGCGACGGCGGGAACGGATAAGAGCGCGACGGGAAGCTGCAGCGTCGCGTCCCTCGAGCTACAGCGAGAGGCCTCCATCGATCTGCGGGCCGGCGGCGAACGGCCGGCTACTTGGCGTTTACGCAGTGCGGAATCTTGAATTCTTGACCGGCGAAGCTCACGGTGAGCTATGGCGGCGGGTAGGGGTGGCGGTGGTGGTGGCGGGACTGGAACGCACAAACTTCTATCTTGGCGGTGGGTAGGGGGTCACTGCTCCGCCGTATTAAAATCATTTTAACTGTAAATTGGCTTTATATTTTTTGAGCAAATAAAATGGCTTTATATTGAAACGACCTCCAGAAGACCCGTATATACGGAAAGTTCACTCACTGAGGACTCATTCGGTTTGGAGAAAATCAAAACGTAAGAACTAAGAGTAGTATAGGAATTTGATAGGATGACACTTGTATCTAAGGAATTGACTTGCCTCGTTTCTACGTGCAAAATGAACTTTGAGTGGATGTGTAATTTCCTCCAAAAACATAGAAAATGAGTAGTATTCCTACGAAATTCCTGTACGCATTTCCTACAATCCGAATGTATATATAGAAAATTTTCCTTTGAAATCTTTGTTCCTATATTTTTCCTACAAAAATCCTCCAAACCGAATGAGGCATGAGGATGTGTCACTTCAAACCTGCCATTAGATTGATGTCCGGTTCTACAAATGGCTTTACATATAATTTAAGTTTAAGATCAACCATCACAGACATTACAACGCAACGTTGGGAGCGTGCCCTAAGCAAAACAACAAAGTCGCGTCTCGACCAACACCAGTCACCTCAAAGAGCAACAACTACAACCGGGCCTCCCTTCCTGACGCACCAACCACCCTAGAATGCCTAAAAGGAGATGGCGAGTGGATGGCGGGATTCGGATAGACCCAAGCAAGTTATCGTCTTTGACTCACCGGCAACGGCGTACCGATGAATATCTACCTGGACCAGCGCCAAGCATCGAAGAGCCGCAACACAAAACCTCCAAACCATGTCTCCCCACACGAGGCTATCAACAGTCACCATGTCAGAGACACCGCCATCGCCGATCCGAAAAGGGGCCTAGGCTTTCGCCCGGAGACAACAACCCAAGCAAGAGGGGGGACATGCCGACACACCTCCGCGACGCCTTCAAGGAGGGAAACGACACCCACAGGCGCCGTCGCCGCTAGCATCGGCCGAAGACGGGCAAGATTTTCATCTGTAATGTCGCGCACTTCCAACCATCCCCACTGTATTGAGGCCACTATCCATGTTGGGTTACTCCGCCACCGCCGTAGCACCTCGCCAATGTGATCAGAACGTCGTGGAACACCGACACACCGCACAACCTTCGTCACACAGCTCACCTTCCACCTCCGGCACGACCAAGACCCTGCAACACCAGAACAAATCTCGACCTCATGCAACACCCAACCTACCAACTCCTGGCTGGCAGAAGCATAGCGGTTGCGGCTTAGAGCCCCAGATTGGGCAGCAACGAGCCCTAGATCCGGTCCAAGCCCTCTCCTTTAGCACCTGTGCCAGTGCCACCAGGAGGACACCACCGCTCGTCCAAACACCGCAGCGAGGTCCGGCCGCTGCTCGCGCGGTAACACCTGGGCGAGCGTCGTTGTGCCTCTCCATGTCCGAGCGGCGTCGCCTCCGCTGTCACCCATGTCGGCTCCACTTGGACGGCACCCCCACGCATGTGCTCCTCCACTATGCTCCACGCCGTGCACCGCCGCGCTCCGTCGTGCCTGCGCTCTTCACTGTGCCCCACACACGCACCTCGCTGTGCCCCACACGCGCACCTCGCTATGCCCCGCCGCACCGGAAGAACTCACTCGTGCTGCCCGCTTGACGCCCTCCCCCGCGCGAGGAAGGCATGTGGGGGCGCGCCGACCACACTCGTCGTCTTTGTGGGCCAGGTGCCGCCGCTGCCGTCGGCGGCGGCGGCGGCAAGGGGATCTCATGGAGGCGGGGGCTTCTCGGCGCTAGGTTTGGCGCCTCCAGAGCCTCCCGAGCGAGCGGCCCGGGAGGGGAAAGGGGATCAAACTGGATTTTTCTTACAAGTAAACAAATAGGATTATCGCCCTGGAAGGCATGGTGTGCTCCCTCTACCATGAACCCCATGAAACTGTCGATCACCTTATCTTCCGGTGCATGTTTGCTTCGTTGTTCTAGAACTCGCTTGGGATTGTTGTTCTTGAAAAAGCGCCGAAGTGCGAAATCTCCACCTCATGGACGTGCCAACCGCTGTCAGCCCCGACACTACCAATGCCTTCACCGTCTTGTGTTGTTGGCAACTCTAGAAGCATCACAATGGGGTGGTCTTGGGGTTTAGAGGCCTCACACCCTCTCTCTCCCTCTGCTTTGGAAGGCATGTCGGGATGATGCTACTCTTGGCGCTCACATCTGTCGACTGCCTATCATCCTGAAGCAGGCGGCCAGATTGCTCGCAATTGGACCCCCTCCCTCCCGCGGTGCCTTTGATTTCTCTTTTTTCTCTTTGGGTGACTTCATTTACCTTCTTTGTAAACATTTGAGATCTGCCTCCTTTTGGCAATATATTCAGGTGGGAAATGCTCGGATCCCCCTCTCTCCCTCGGCTTTGATTTTTTCCTTACAAAAATAGAAAAGGAAAGCAAAACTGAAACAGAAAAGTTTGATCGGATTGTTTATCACTCACGAGCAACGAAATGGCATCACACCTAACCGGAAAAAACTCTCAAATATCAACGCGTAGAGCCAAGCCAAGAGTGCACATGTCCCTTTCTCTCTCTCAAATAATAATAATAAGAAGAAGGGTGCACATGCATATGCAATTAATCTACTTGAGACAAGGATCTTAATTCTTAAACCGAGTAGAGTATGTACCTTCCAAAGCATGACTCTGTGCTTGATCAATTCTCGCGAGCCGCGACAACAACTCAACCGTTTGAGCAACGAGAAGAGGAACGAGCGACCTCCCCACACCACTGCGGCTTTACTCAGGGGCGCTGACCGGCGGCGGCGAGGGAGAGGATGGAGAAGGAAGGAGCGCCAGAGGTAGCGGATGGGAACACCACCCGTGTCACCCTTCGGGGGGGGGGGGGGGGGCAGAGGATTCCGAAGAATGTGCTTCCTATCCTCTGCACTCTATTCTTTCATCTTCACCACTGCAACCAGAGCAAGCCCAACTACACCAGATCTGGGTACCGCCAGAGCAGGCCAGGGCCTCGCGCCGCTAAATCCCTTGCTGCCCATACGACCAAGAGGTGCCGCCACCACGGAGCATGTCGGAAAGACAACCGTGTAGCACACTGCTGGATTGCTTGCCTTGGTACCCCCCCCTCCGATTTCTCTTTTTTTTTGTGTTGTGAACATTTGAGGGCTGCCTCCTTTTGGAAATATATCCAAGTGGCAAATTCCTGACTCCCTCTCCCCCCACCCCCCATGTTATTTATATTTTACAAAAATAGAAAAGAAAAGCAAAAATGAATTCGTCACTGATTGAGCAATGAAATGGCATCACGGTGTGTTATAGGGATGTTGTTGATCATTGCTTTATATATAAAGCAAGGCGAAAACCTTTTTTGATAAATGGCATCACGGTTAACCGGACAAAGCTCTCGAGTCTCAATGCACAGAGCCAAGCCAAGTGTGCACATGCCCCCCACCCCCACCCCCCCTCTCTCCAAAAAAGAAGAAGCAGTGTGCACATGCATATGTGATTAATCAACTTGAGGCAAGAATCTTAATTCTTAAACGGAGTAGAGTATATACCTTCCAAAGCATGACTGAGCAACGAGAAGTAGAAACGGCCGACCTGATCTCACCCGTATAGAGAGGGGAAAGAAATCCTGAAAACAAGGGATGCAAAAGCAAGCACGGGCTGGACCATGCATGCAAGCAATTAATTAGTTAATGATATCCAAAAAAAGCTGCCAAACAGTTACCAATTGGCAACCACTCTAAAGGATAAGGATTTGTTTAGGACACATTTATATATGCCTTAGTTATCACACATCTAAATAACTCAATCAATTTAAAAAAATAAAAAAAATGCTTGCATGAATCTTAGCATAAAATCAATGCCATTGAACTCAGATGTGCAATACTTAGAGCACATTTTGATGTGCTTTAGACTAGCCACAATGGGTAGTAACATGGAGTAGTAACATGCCCATGTTATTAGTCTATGTTACTACCTCTATAATGGGGAGTAACATATGTGTGGTAACATGGAGCCCTTCATTTATTAGGCTATATGCATATTTTGCTTTGATATGTGTGATGTTACTCATACTAATAGTAACTAGCTATGCTACTACTTTCATCTTTTTCTTCATTTATTGCATGCCACATCACCTATTTAATCTAAATATGTGTGATGTTACTATCTATGTTATTCTCATTGTGGATAGTCTTAGCAAAACTAAAAAGGGTAATCATCATTCAAGAATAGGAAAAAGAGTAGAGTTACGGTAGCATTTACTGACATGTCGAGCTATTGGGGCCGCTCTCGGCCGGGGCGATATGCAACCAGGGCCCTTTCAATTTATTACTAGATTTCGAAATATAGCAATAACGGGGCAAAATAATGTAGTACGGGATTGCAATCTTGAATAAATTTATTATAGGATTGAAAAATATATGCCCCTTGGGTGTATACCTGCCGTGCATGCATGTCCCACAGAAGGCAAATTATATGTGAATACGAATAAGAGTAGACTTCACGGCGATAGGACCAGCGCGTGATCGGTGTAACACACTTCAGGCATGCAGACCTCAGCGCGTTGCACACGTACGAGACTTGTCAAAATTCAAATGCCCCTGGCAATTCCAAACTCACTAGCTACTGTAGATGATATGTAATTCTTCTCTTGAGGATATATAGATCGACCTGTAATTATTATTTTTATCTGTAATTCTGCTGGTACTACAGATCGGCCGGAACAGAGCAGGAGACGAGCAAGGAAACAAACACGGCATCTAGACGTGGAAGGGGCCATGCAGATATGGAAGGAAAAATGAAAAAAGCGAGGAGGGACCGACGCGTCTCTGCTTACTCGCTCGATCGGCGACAGAGTCTCGCTCGATCGGGGTGCTGGCCTGCCGGCGACAGAGTACCGCCGGTGATCGCGGCCTGCCGGCGACGCCTCGATCGACTGTCCCGTGCGTGCTCGTACTATCTTGTTGTACTGTCCTGTGATGTGAGGACGAGAGAGAGGCATGAGCGTGCAGCAAGAGAGAGGGCACGGAGAGACCGGAGGGCGCGCCATCTTGCTTTACTAGGTCTATCCCACGCGCGATGGGCGCGCTCGCCGACTCGCGGGCGACGTGTTCCAGGCGCGGCCACGCAGTCTCGGCGAGCTGGCGAGGAGAGGAGGAATGAAAGAGACAAATGACGGCGTTCCTGGGAGGGTGGCGGCGTATTTGTATGGGTTTCGGCTAGGAACGGGAAAGAAAAGGGTGCATGCATGGTGGTGGTTGCCATCCCGGGCCTTCGCCTTGAATCCGCCGGCTACCTTCCATTTCTATTTGGCCTGCCACCTTGTGCTCCACACCGCGTTGCTGCCGATCTCGTTTTTTTTGTTCAGTTGGGTTTCTCATCTTTTTGTCGGCCGTGTAGATCTCTGCTCTAGGAGTGGTGAGTTCTTCCTTCTTTGTACCTGCCGGCGGCCAATACGGGGTTTGGACTCACGGTTTAGGGTCTAGGCTCGCCGAACCTCCACTATAGAAAGGGCGGGTAGCGTGGCAGCGATTCAGGTGTGACAAGTGAAGAGAGTCGATGTTAAGGCATGGAAGAACATGTGGCGCACGGCGGGGAGCGGGGCGCACGCACCAACTTCACTGAAGTGTTTGTGACGGGCCAGGGACGGCGACCAGGTATGACTCACCTACATAGTAATGATATTAACAATGTTGCGAGTGGGACGGGGTTAGAGTGTGGTGTAAGATATATGAGTAGTAGGCATTAAATTTGATGACTATAGACAAAACAAAATAGGGGTGAGATCACCTTCTGTGAGTAGCGGATGCGGGGTTTTTGACCTGAGGGCAGTTGCCTTCGAAATGGGAAGGGGGAGCTTTGCTACACAGATGGAAGGATTTCACGGACGTGCTAGCGTGGAAAGTTGTGATTGGGAAAAAGAGGTGAAGCGGGCCCACCCCCATAAAAATCAGGGGGGAGTTTAGCAGTAAGTTGGAAGGGGTCCGTTGCGGCCTCGTAAAGCACCGTGTGTGTAGCATTTTTGAAGGGGGGGGGGGGGGGGGTTGCCTAGATGGTAGAGATTTAGAGCATCTTTTTTGAGGTAACTACGTGTTCATAATAACAAATCACGATTATAACATCACAGTAGCACAATTCTAGACAAAGCGAGGACACATATCTCGGTGTGACTGAAAAAGGGAGACCCGCTAAAATTCAAAATACAACCAAGCCTTAGAGGGTCACTTCACAAAGAACAACCATCAACCGTCTCCGACCTTTGTCGTCGTTGAATCACCGCTGAATTGGAAGGACACGAAGAACTTTCACACCCTGGTTTAGAGGAGCACCATCACGACAAAGGCCGCTTTATGAGCCAATGAAATAATCCGTCGCAAGCGACAGAACCATATCCGATGTGGCACGTTGGCCGGGGAACATCCCCATGCTTCCTGCTAGACACCGGCACCACCGTCTTCATCAGATAAAGTCGAAAAACAACACAGGGGATGCATGTTGTCGACCACCAAGCCATTTGTTCCGCTCAGGTCATCACAGCAACAGTCAAAGAGAATGACACTTCCCGGACCAAACCAAAAGAAACCAATCTCGTTGATCCAAGCGATAATTGAGGAATACATGCCATCGACTCTTTGACGCCGCCACAAACAACGCCGTCATCGCAACACCTTTATTCAGTAGTACGCCGCCGCTGTCACCATCAAAGCCGCTGTGCCACAAGACCTAGCCCGATCCTATCTACAAGCCGACGATGAGGCACTGGGGCTCCCCAACCCTCCCGCTGCCAAAGCAGCAGACAGAGGAAGGGAAAGACCACGGCCTCGCCACCGGCGCTGGAAGAAGGGAAATAGATCCTCCTTTTGTTCCGTGTAGGGAGCGCGAGGAAAGTGAGAGAAGAAACTGTCCCCGGTCTAGGGCATCCCCTTTGAGTGTGAAGATAGTGATAGATAGGTATAGTAACAGTAGTTCTTCATTGTGAAGATGACAAATGAGGGCCCACGAACATGTCAATGACACATTATGTTTTCTCCTTTTTGGTTTGTTGCAATCGATGCATAGTGTTATTTGTGACAACCATTAATCGACAATTGCGATCTTTAAAATCGTTCCACAACATCAATAATTATAGTCGCAACACACATAACTTTTACTTCTATCTAAAATGGCATCCATTAATTACCTCCATTTTTTAGAAGTGTAGAGAGTAGTATTTTGATGTTGACATTAATTCACGAAATGGATACAAATTTAGAACACAACCTCATCATATAGACATATCTATTTACCATAATTCTATATATTTGACATATAATGTATAGAATTACGAGGCACAACATATAACTTTTAACTTCAATGGAACAACGTACATTATGTCATGGGTGATATGCTTAGTATTGTAATATGGTTTATCATGTTGATAGTATATAGTTTTCGTGTTTTACTTTTATAGTCCTTTAGATCCACACTAATATGTATGGTGATGGTGGTGATTGCAGAACAAGAATGATAATCTATGAAATCCACTCTTTGGTGTCTATGTGTGGTGGACATGTTGGAAATATGTCCTAGAGTCAACAATAAAGTGGTTATTATTATATTTCCTTAATCATGATAAAAGTTTATTATTCATGCTAGAATTGTATCGACCAGAAACTTAAATACATGTGTGGATACATAAACAAATACCGTGTCCCTAGTGAGCCTCTACTAGACTAGCTTGTTGATCAAAAGATGGTTAAGGTTTCCTGGCCATAGACATGAGTTGTCATTTGATAACGGGATCACATCATTAGGAGAATGATGTGATGAACAAGACCCATCCGTTAGCATAGCATATGATCGTTTAGTTTATTGCTACTGCTTTCTTAATGTCAAATACATATTCCTTCGACCTCGGGTTTATATGGGTTTCGGTGAGGAACGGGAAAGAAAAGGGTGGATGGTGGGGGTTGCCACCCCGGGCCTTCGCCTTGAATCCGCCGGCTACCTTCCATTTTGGTTTGGCTTGCCACCTTATGCTCCACACCGCGTTGCTGCCGATCTTGTTTTTTTCCAGTTAGGTTCCTCACCATTTTGTCGGCCGTGTAGATCTCTGCTCTAGGAGCGGCGAATTCTTCCTTCTTTGTACCTGCCGGCGGCGAATACGGGGTTTGGATTCACGGTTTAGGGTCTAGGATTGCCGAGTCTCCACTATAGAAAGGGCAAGTGGTGTGGCAGCGATTCAGGTGTGACAAGTGGAGAGAGTCGACGTTAAGGCATGGAAGAACATATGGCGCATGGTGGGGAGCGGGGCGCACGCACCAACTTTACTGAAGTGTTTGTGATGGGCCGGGGACGGCGACCTGGTATGACTCACCTACATAGTAATGATACTAACAATGTTGCGAGTGGGACGGGGTTAGAGTGTGGTGTAAGATATATAAGTAGTAGGCATTGAATTTGACGGCTATAGACAAAATAGGGGTGAGATCACCTTCTGTGACTAGCGGAGGCGGGTGTTTGACGTGAGGGCAGTTTCCTTCAGAATGAAAGAGGGGTGTGGGGGGAGGGGGGAGCTTTACTACACACACGGAAGGATTTCATGGACGTGCTGACGTGGAAAGTTGTGATTGGTAAGAAGAGGTGAAGTAGGCCCATGATATGTGTCCAACGTATCTATAATTTTTGATTGCTCCATTCTATGTTATCTACTGTTTTGGGCAATATTGGGCTTTATTATCCACTTTTATATTATTTTTGGGACTAATCTATTAACCGGATGCCCAACCCAGAATTGTTGTTTTTTTGCCTATTTTAGTGTTTCGAAGAAAAGGAATATCAAATGGAGTCAAAACGGAACGAAATCAACTAGAGAAGTTATTTTTGGAAGGAAAGCTACCGGAAAAGCTTGGAGTGCACGTCAGGAAAGAAGGGAGGTGCCCACAAGGGTGGGGGGCGCGCCCCCTGCCTCGTGCCCCCCCTTCGTGTTGGAAATATGCCCTAGAGGCAATAATAAAAGCATTATTATTATATTTCCTTGTTCATGATAATTGTCTTTATTCATGCTATAATTGTGTTATCCGGAAATCGTAATACATGTGTGAATAACAGACACCAACATGTCCCTAGTAAGCCTCTAGTTGACTAGCTCGTTAATCAATAGATAGTCATGGTTTCCTGGCTATGGACATAAGATGTCATTGATAACGAGATCACATCATTAGGAGAATGATGTGATGGACAAGACCCAATCCTAAACATAGCATAAAGATCGTATAGTTCGTTTGCTAGAGTTTTGCAATGTCAAGTATCTTTTCCTTAGACCATGAGATCGTGTGACTCCCGGATACCGTAGGAGTGCTTTGGGTGTACCAAACGTCACAACGTAACTGGGTGACTATAAAGGTAGACTACGGGTATCTCCGAAAGTGTCTGTTGGGTTGACACGGATCAAGACTGGGATTTGTCACTCCGTATGACGGAGAGGTATCACTGGGCCCACTCGGTAATGCATCATCATAATGAGCTCAAAGTGACCAAGTGTCTGGTCATGGGATCATGCATTATGGTACGAGTAAAGTAACTTGCCGGTAACGAGATTGAACGAGGTATTGGGATACTGACGATCGAATCTCGGGCAAGTAATATATCGATTGACAAAGGGAATTGCATACGGGGTTGATTGAATCCTCGACATCGTGGTTCATCCGATGAGATCATCGTGGAGCATGTGGGAGCCAACATGGGTATCCAGATCCCGCTGTTGGTTATTGACCGAAGAGTCGTCTCGGTCATGTCTACATGTCTCCCGAACCCGTAGGGTCTACACACTTAAGGTTCGGTGACACTAGGGTTGTGAAGATATGTATATGCAGTAAACCGAATGTTGTTCGGAGTCCCGGACGTCACGAGGAGTTTCGGAATGGTCCGGAGGTAAAGAATTATATATAGGAAGTGCTATTTCGGCCATCGGGACAAGTTTCGAGGTTACCGGTATTGTACCGGGACCACCGGAAGGGTCCCGGTGGTCCACCGGGTGGGGCCACCTATCCCGGAGGGCCCCATGGGCTAAAGTGGGAAGGGACCCAGCCCTTAGTGGGCTGGGGCGCCACCCCTAAGGGGCCCATGCGCCTAGGGTTAGGGGAAACCCTAAAAGGGGGGCGCCCCCTTGCCTTGGGGGGCAAGCCCCCCACCCTTGGCCGCCGCCCCCCCTAGGAGATCCATCTCCTAGGGCCGGCGCCCCCCCTGGCACCCCTATATATAGTGGGGGAGAGGAGGGACTTGAGGCTACGGCTTTTGGTGCATCCCTCTCTCCCTGTTACATCTCTCTCTCTTGTAGTATAGGCGAAGCCCTGCTACGGTGACGCCCTGCATCCACCACCACGCCGTCGTGCTGCTGGATCATCACCAACCTCTCCTCCCCCCTTGCTGGATCAAGAAGGAGGAGACGTCTCCCGTCCCGTACGTGTGTTGAACGCGGAGGTGCCGTCCGTTCGGCACTCGGTCATCAGTGATTTGGATCACGTCGTGTTCGACTACATCATCCCCGTTCTTTGAACGCTTCCGCACGCGATCTACAAAGGTATGTAGATGCATCTGATGACTCGTTGCTAGATGAACTCCTAGATGGATCTTGGTGAAACGAGTAGGAAATTTTTTGTTTTCTGCAACGTTCCCCAACAGTGGCATCATGAGCTAGGTCTATGCGTAGTTCTTCTTGCGCGAGTAGAACACAATTTATTGTGGGCGTGGATTTGTCAACTTTCTTGCCGCTACTAGTCTTTTCTTGCTTCAGCGGTATTGTGGGATGAAGCGGCCCGGACCAACCTTACACGTACGCTTACGTGAGACCGGTTCCACCGACTAACATGCACTAGTTGCATAAGGTGGCTGGCGGGTGTCTGTCTCTCCTACTTTAGTTGGAGCGGATTCGATGAACAGGGTCCTTATGAAGGGTAAATAGAAGTTGACAAATCACGTTGTGGCTTTCACGTAGGTAAGAAAACGTTCTTGCTAGAACCCTAATTCAGCCACGTAAAACTTGCAACAACAATTAGAGGACGTCTAACTTGTTTTTGCAGCAAGTGGTTTGTGATATGATATGGCCAAAGTTGTGATGAATGATGAATGATCTATATGTGATGTATGAGATGTTCATGCTATTGTAATAGGAATCACGACTTGCATGTCGATGAGTATGACAACCGGCAGGAGCCATAGGAGTTGTCTTTATTCTTTTATATGACCTGCGTGTCATTGAGAAACACCATGTAAATTACTTTACTTTATTGCTAAACGCGTTAGCCATAGTAGTAGAAGTAATAGTTGGCGAGCAACTTCATGGAGACACGATGATGGAGATCATGATGATGGAGATCATGGTGTCAAGCCGGTGACAAGATGATCATGGAGCCCCAAGATGGAGATCAAAGGAGCTATGTGATATTGGCCATATCATGTCACGTTTATTATTTGATTGCATGTGATGTTTATCATGTTTTGCATCTTGTTTACTTAGAACGATGGTAGTAAATAAGATGATCCCTCATAACAATTTCAAGAAGTGTTCTCCCCTAACTGTGCACCGTTGCTAAAGTTCGTCGTTTCGAAGCACCACGTGATGATCGGGTGTGATAGATTCTTACGTTCACATACAACGGGTGTAAGACAGTTTTACACATGCAAAACACTTAGGGTTAACTTGACGAGCCTAGCATGTGCATAGACATGGCCTCGGAACACAGAAGACCGAAAGGTCGAGCATGAGTCGTATAGAAGATGCGACCAACATGAAGATGTTCACCGACGTTGACTAGTCCGTCTCACGTGATGATCGGACACGGCCTAGTTAACTCGGATCATGTAATACTTAGATGACTAGAGGGATGTCTAATCTAAGTGGGAGTTCATTATATAATTTGATTAGATGAACTTTATTATCATTAACATTAGTCTAAAATATTTTACAATATGTCTTGTTGATCAAATGGCCCACGTAGTCCTCAACTTCAACGTGTTCCTAGAGAAAACCAAGCTGAAAGACGATGGCAGCAACTATACGGACTGGGTCCGGAACCTGAGGATCATCCTCATAGCTGCCAAGAAAGATTACGTCCTACAAGCACCGCTAGGTGAAGCTCCCGTCCCACAGAACCAAGACGTTATGAATGCTTGGCAGACACGTGTTGACGACTACTCCCTCGTTCAGTGCGGCATGCTTTACAGTTTAGAACCGGGGCTCCAAAAGCGTTTTGAGAGACATGGAGCATATGAGATGTTCGAAGAGCTGAAAATGGTTTTCCAAGCTCATGCCCGGGTCGAGAGATATGAGGTCTCCGACAAGTTCTTCAGCTGTAAGATGGAGGAAAACAGTTCTGTCAGTGAGCACATACTCACTATGTCTGGATTACATAACCGCTTGACTCAGCTGGGAGTTAATCTCCCGGATGATGCGGTCATTGACAGAATCCTCCAGTCGCTTCCACCAAGCTACAAGAGCTTTGTGATGAACTTCAACATGCAGGGGATGCAAAAGACCATTCCTGAGTTGTTTTCAATGCTGAAATCAGCTGAGGTAGAAGTCAGAAAGGAACATCAAGTGTTGATGGTCAATAAAACCACTAAGTTCAAGAAAGGCAAGGGTAAAAAGAACTTCAAGAAGGACGGCAAGGAAGTTGCCGCGCCCGGCAAGCAAGCTGCCGGGAAGAAGCCAAAGAATGGACCCAAGCCCGAGACTAAGTGCTTTTATTGCAAGGGAAGCGGTCACTGGAAGCGGAATTGCCCCAAATACTTAGCAGACAAGAAGGCCGGCAAAACAAAAGGTATATGTGATATACATGTAATTGATGTGTACCTTACCAGTAATCGTAGTAGCTCTTGGGTATTTGATACCGGTGCAGTTGCTCACATTTGTAACTCATAGCAGGAACTACGGAATAGGCGGAGACTGGCAAAGGACGAGGTGACGATGCGCGTCGGGAATGGTTCCAAAGTCGATGTGATCGCCGTCGGCACGCTACCTCTTCATTTACCTACGGGATTAGTTTTAAACCTCAATAATTGTTATTTAGTACCAGCTTTGAGCATGAACATTGTATCAGGATCTCGTTTAATTCGAGATGGCTACTCATTTAAATCCGAGAATAATGGTTGTTCTATTTATATTAGAGATATGTTTTATGGTCATGCTCCTATGGTGAATGGTTTATTCTTTATGAATCTCGAACGTAATGC
The DNA here is from genome assembly GCA_034509565.1 of Triticum monococcum. Taxonomy (NCBI): domain Eukaryota; kingdom Viridiplantae; phylum Streptophyta; class Magnoliopsida; order Poales; family Poaceae; genus Triticum; species Triticum monococcum. The sequence goes on along the minus strand of CM067846.1, from coordinate 176,143,983 downwards.
TACACATGTTCATAGTGTGAGTACCAAAAGATGTAAGGTTGATAATGATAGTCCCACATACTTGTGGCACTGCCGCCTTGGTCACATAGGTGTCAAACGCATGAAGAAGCTCCATGCAGATGGACTTTTAGAGTCTCTTGATTATGAATCATTTGACACGTGCGAACCATGCCTTATGGGTAAAATGACCAAGACTCCGTTCTCAGGAACAATGGAGCGAGCAACCAACTTATTGGAAATCATATATACTGATGTGTGCGGTCCAATGAGTGTTGAGGCTCGCGGTGGCTATCGTTATGTTCTCACCCTCACTGATGATTTGAGTAGATATGGATATATTTACTTAATGAAACACAAGTCTGAAACCTTTGAAAAGTTCAAGGAATTTCAGAGTGAGGTTGAGAATCAACGTGACAGGAAAATCAAGTTTCTACGATCAGATCGTGGAGGAGAATACTTGAGTCACGAATTTGGCACACACTTAAGAAAATGTGGAATAGTTTCACAACTCACGCCGCCTGGAACACCTCAGCGTAACGGTGTGTCCGAACGTCGTAATCGCACTCTATTAGATATGGTGCGGTCTATGATGTCTCTTACCGATCTACCGCTATCTTTTTGGGGCTATGCTTTAGAGACTGCTGCACTCACTTTAAATAGGGCTCCATCAAAATCCGTTGAGACGACACCGTTTGAATTATGGTTTGGAAAGAAACCTAAGTTGTCGTTTCTAAAAGTTTGGGGATGCGATGCTTATGTCAAGAAACTTCAACCTGAAAAGCTCGAACCCAAGTCGGAAAAATGCGTATTCATAGGATACCCAAAAGAAACTATTGGGTATACCTTCTACCTCAGATCCGAAGGCAAGATCTTTGTTGCCAAGAATGGATCCTTTCTAGAGAAAGAGTTTCTCTCGAAAGAAGTAAGTGGGAGGAAAGTAGAACTTGATGAAGTGTTACCCCTTGAACCGGAAAATGGCGCAACTCAAGAAAATGTTCCTGAGGTGCCTGCATCGACTAGAGAGGAAGTTAATGATGATGATCATGAAACTTCTGATCAAGTTGCTACTGAACTTCGAAGGTCCACAAGGACACGTTCCGCACCAGAGTGGTACGGCAACCCTGTCTTGGAAATCATGTTGTTAGACAACGGTGAACCTTCGAACTATGAAGAAGCGATGGCGGGCCCGGATTCCGACAAATGGCTAGAAGCCATGAAATCCGAGATAGGATCCATGTATGAAAACAAAGTATGGACTTTGACTGACTTGCCCGTTGAAAGGCGAGCAATAGAGAATAAATGGATCTTTAAGAAGAAGACAGACGCGGATGGTAATGTGACCATCTATAAAGCTCGGCTTGTCGCTAAGGGTTATCGACAAGTTCAAGGGGTTGACTACGATGAGACTTTCTCACCGGTAGCGAAGCTAAAGTCCGTCCGAATCATGTTAGCAATTGCCGCGTTTTACGATTATGAAATATGGCAAATGGACGTCAAAACAGCATTCCTTAATGGTTTCCTTAAGGAAGAATTGTATATGATGCAGCCGGAAGGTTTTGTCGATCCTAAGAATGCTGACAAGGTGTGCAAGCTCCAACGCTCGATTTATGGGCTGGTGCAAGCATCTCGGAGTTGGAACATTCGCTTTGATGAGATGATCAAAGCATTTGGGTTTACGCAGACTTATGGAGAAGCCTGCGTTTACAAGAAAGTGAGTGGGAGCTCTGTAGCATTTCTCATATTATATGTAGATGACATACTTTTGATGGGAAATGATATAGAACTCTTGGACAGCATTAAGGCCTACTTGAATAAGAGTTTTTCAATGAAGGACCTTGGAGAAGCTGCTTATATATTAGGCATCAAGATCTATAGGGATAGATCGAGACGCCTCATAGGTCTTTCACAAAGCACATACCTTGATAAGATATTGAAGAAGTTCAATATGGATCAATCTAAGAAGGGGTTCTTGCCTGTGTTACAAGGTATGAAATTGAGCTCGGCTCAAAGTCCGACCACGGCAGAAGAAATAGATGAGATGAGTGTCATCCCCTATGCCTCAGCCATAGGTTCTATTATGTATGCCATGCTGTGTACCAGACCTGATGTAAACCTTGCCGTAAGTTTGGTAGGAAGATACCAAAATAATCCCGGCAAGGAACACTGGACAGCGGTCAAGAATATCCTGAAGTACCTGAAAAGGACTAAGGAGATGTTTCTCGTTTATGGAGGTGACGAAGAGCTCATCGTAAAGGGTTACGTCGATGCTAGCTTCGACACAGATCTGGATGACTCAAAGTCACAAACCGGATACGTGTATATTTTGAATGGTGGGGCAGTAAGCTGGTGCAGTTGCAAGAAAAGCATCGTGGCGGGATCTATGTGTGAAGCGGAGTACATGGCAGCCTCGGAGGCAGCACATGAAGCAATTTGGGTGAAGGAGTTCATCACCGACCTCGGAGTCATACCCAATGCGTCGGGGCCGATCAAACTCTTCTGTGACAACACTGGAGCTATTGCACTTGCCAAGGAGCCCAGGTTTCACAAGAAGACAAGGCACATCAAGCGTCGCTTCAACTCCATTCGTGAAAATGTTCAGGATGGAGACATAGATATTTGTAAAGTACATACGGACCTGAATGTAGCAGATCCGTTGACTAAACCTCTCCCTAGGGCAAAACATGATCAACACCAGAATTCCATGGGTGTTCGATTCATCACAATGTAACTAGAATATTGACTCTAGTGCAAGTGGGAGACTGTTGGAAATATGCCCTAGAGGCAATAATAAAAGCATTATTATTATATTTCCTTGTTCATGATAATTGTCTTTATTCATGCTATAATTGTGTTATCCGGAAATCGTAATACATGTGTGAATAACAGACACCAACATGTCCCTAGTAAGCCTCTAGTTGACTAGCTCGTTAATCAATAGATAGTCATGGTTTCCTGGCTATGGACATAAGATGTCATTGATAACGAGATCACATCATTAGGAGAATGATGTGATGGACAAGACCCAATCCTAAACATAGCATAAAGATCGTATAGTTCGTTTGCTAGAGTTTTGCAATGTCAAGTATCTTTTCCTTAGACCATGAGATCGTGTGACTCCCGGATACCGTAGGAGTGCTTTGGGTGTACCAAACGTCACAACGTAACTGGGTGACTATAAAGGTAGACTACGGGTATCTCCGAAAGTGTCTGTTGGGTTGACACGGATCAAGACTGGGATTTGTCACTCCGTATGACGGAGAGGTATCACTGGGCCCACTCGGTAATGCATCATCATAATGAGCTCAAAGTGACCAAGTGTCTGGTCATGGGATCATGCATTATGGTACGAGTAAAGTAACTTGCCGGTAACGAGATTGAACGAGGTATTGGGATACTGACGATCGAATCTCGGGCAAGTAATATATCGATTGACAAAGGGAATTGCATACGGGGTTGATTGAATCCTCGACATCGTGGTTCATCCGATGAGATCATCGTGGAGCATGTGGGAGCCAACATGGGTATCCAGATCCCGCTGTTGGTTATTGACCGAAGAGTCGTCTCGGTCATGTCTACATGTCTCCCGAACCCGTAGGGTCTACACACTTAAGGTTCGGTGACACTAGGGTTGTGAAGATATGTATATGCAGTAAACCGAATGTTGTTCGGAGTCCCGGACGTCACGAGGAGTTTCGGAATGGTCCGGAGGTAAAGAATTATATATAGGAAGTGCTATTTCGGCCATCGGGACAAGTTTCGAGGTTACCGGTATTGTACCGGGACCACCGGAAGGGTCCCGGTGGTCCACCGGGTGGGGCCACCTATCCCGGAGGGCCCCATGGGCTAAAGTGGGAAGGGACCCAGCCCTTAGTGGGCTGGGGCGCCACCCCTAAGGGGCCCATGCGCCTAGGGTTAGGGGAAACCCTAAAAGGGGGGCGCCCCCTTGCCTTGGGGGGCAAGCCCCCCACCCTTGGCCGCCGCCCCCCCCTAGGAGATCCATCTCCTAGGGCCGGCGCCCCCCCTGGCACCCCTATATATAGTGGGGGAGAGGAGGGACTTGAGGCTACGGCTTTTGGTGCATCCCTCTCTCCCTGTTACATCTCTCTCTCTTGTAGTATAGGCGAAGCCCTGCTACGGTGACGCCCTGCATCCACCACCACGCCGTCGTGCTGCTGGATCATCACCAACCTCTCCTCCCCCCTTGCTGGATCAAGAAGGAGGAGACGTCTCCCGTCCCGTACGTGTGTTGAACGCGGAGGTGCCGTCCGTTCGGCACTCGGTCATCAGTGATTTGGATCACGTCGTGTTCGACTACATCATCCCCGTTCTTTGAACGCTTCCGCACGCGATCTACAAAGGTATGTAGATGCATCTGATGACTCGTTGCTAGATGAACTCCTAGATGGATCTTGGTGAAACGAGTAGGAAATTTTTTGTTTTCTGCAACGTTCCCCAACAGTGGCATCATGAGCTAGGTCTATGCGTAGTTCTTCTTGCGCGAGTAGAACACAATTTATTGTGGGCGTGGATTTGTCAACTTTCTTGCCGCTACTAGTCTTTTCTTGCTTCAGCGGTATTGTGGGATGAAGCGGCCCGGACCAACCTTACACGTACGCTTACGTGAGACCGGTTCCACCGACTAACATGCACTAGTTGCATAAGGTGGCTGGCGGGTGTCTGTCTCTCCTACTTTAGTTGGAGCGGATTCGATGAACAGGGTCCTTATGAAGGGTAAATAGAAGTTGACAAATCACGTTGTGGCTTTCACGTAGGTAAGAAAACGTTCTTGCTAGAACCCTAATTCAGCCACGTAAAACTTGCAACAACAATTAGAGGACGTCTAACTTGTTTTTGCAGCAAGTGGTTTGTGATATGATATGGCCAAAGTTGTGATGAATGATGAATGATCTATATGTGATGTTCATGCTATTGTAATAGGAATCACGACTTGCATGTCGATGAGTATGACAACCGGCAGGAGCCATAGGAGTTGTCTTTATTCTTTTATATGACCTGCGTGTCATTGAGAAACACCATGTAAATTACTTTACTTTATTGCTAAACGCGTTAGCCATAGTAGTAGAAGTAATAGTTGGCGAGCAACTTCATGGAGACACGATGATGGAGATCATGATGATGGAGATCATGGTGTCAAGCCGGTGACAAGATGATCATGGAGCCCCAAGATGGAGATCAAAGGAGCTATGTGATATTGGCCATATCATGTCACGTTTATTATTTGATTGCATGTGATGTTTATCATGTTTTGCATCTTGTTTACTTAGAACGATGGTAGTAAATAAGATGATCCCTCATAACAATTTCAAGAAGTGTTCTCCCCTAACTGTGCACCGTTGCTAAAGTTCGTCGTTTCGAAGCACCACGTGATGATCGGGTGTGATAGATTCTTACGTTCACATACAACGGGTGTAAGACAGTTTTACACATGCAAAACACTTAGGGTTAACTTGACGAGCCTAGCATGTGCATAGACATGGCCTCGGGATCATGCATTACGGTACGAGTAAAGTAACTTGCCGGTAACGAGATTGAACGAGGTATTGGGATACCGACGATCGAATCTCGTGCAAGTAATATATCGATTGACAAAGGGAATTGCATACGGGGTTGATTGAATCCTCGACATCGTGGTTCATCCGATGAGATCATCGTGGAGCATGTGGGAGCCAACATGGGTATCCAGATCCCTCTGTTGGTTATTGACCGGAGAGTCGTCTCGGTCATGTCTACATGTCTCCCGAACCCGTAGGGTCTACACACTTAAGGTTCGGTGATGCTAGGGTTGTTAAGATATGTATATGCAGTAACCCGAATGTTGTTTGGAGTCCCGGATGAGATCCCGAACGTCACGAGGAGTTCCGGAATGGTCCGGAGGTAAAGAATTATATATAGGAAGTGCTGTTTCGGCCATCGGGACAAGTTTCGGGGTTACCGGTATTGTACCGGGACCACCGGAAGGGTCCCGGGGGTCCACCGGGTGGGGCCACCTATCCCGGAGGGCCCCATGGGCTAAAGTGGGAAGGGACCCAGCCCTTAGTGGGCTGGGGCGCCACCCCTAAGGGGCCCATGCACCTAGGGTTAGGGGAAACCCTAAAAGGGGGGCGCCCCCTTGCCTTGGGGGGCAAGCCCCCCACCTTTGGCCGCCGCCCCCCCTAGGAGATCCATCTCCTAGGGCCGGCGCCCCCCCTTGGCACCCCTATATATAGTGGGGGAGAGGAGGGACTTGAGGCTACGGCTTTTGGTGCATCCCTCTCTCCCTGTTACATCTCTCTCTCTTGTAGTATAGGCGAAGCCCTGCTACTGTGACGCCCTGCATCCACCACCACGCCGTCGTGCTGCTGGATCATCACCAACCTCTCCTCCCTCCTTGCTGGATCAAGAAGGAGGAGACGTCTCCCGTCCCGTACGTGTGTTGAACGCGGAGGTGCCGTCCGTTCGGCACTCGGTCATCGGTGATTTGGATCACGTCGTGTTCGACTACATCATCCCCGTTCTTTGAACGCTTCCGCACACGATCTACAAAGGTATGTAGATGCATCTGATGACTCGTTGCTAGATGAACTCCTAGATGGATCTTGGTGAAACGAGTAGGAAATTTTTTGTTTTCTGCAACGTTCCCCAACACTTCGGTCCACCGACGTGCTTCTTTCACCCATATATACCTACGTATCTTAAAACTTCCAGAACACACAATATATCAGGAGTTCCGCCGTCAGAAGCCTCCGTAGCCACCGAAAACCAATCTAGACCCGTTCCGGCACCCTGCCGGAGGGGGCAATCCTTCCCCGATGGCCATCTTCATCATCCCGGTGGTCTCCATGACGAGGAGAGAGTAGTTCTCCCATGGGGCTGAGGGTGTGTACCAGTAGCTATGTGTTTGATCTCTCTCTCTCTCTCTCTCTCTCTCGTGTGTCTTGAGGTGATATGATCTTGATGTATCGCGAGCTTTGCTATTATAGTTGGATCCTATGATGTTTTCTCCCCCTCTACTCTCTTGTAATGGATTGAGTTTCCCCTTTGAAGTTATCTTATCGGATTGAGTCTTTAAATATTTGAGAACACTTGATGCATGTCTTGCCATGCGTATTTGTGGTGACAATGGGATACCACGTGATTCACTTGATGTATGTTTTGGTGATCAACTTGCGGGTTCCGCCCATGAACCTGTGCATAGGGGTTGGCACACGTTTTTGTCGTGATTCTACGGTAGAAACTTTGGGGCACTCTTTGAGGTTCTATGCATTGGTTGAATAGATGAATCTGAGATTGTGTGATGCATATCGTATAATCATACCCATGGATACTTGAGGTGACATTGGAGTATCTAGGTGACATTAGGGTTTTGGTTGATTTGTGTCTTAAGGTGTTATTCTAGTACGAACTCTAGGGCTGTTTGTAACACTTATAGGAATAGCCCAACGGATTGATTGTAAAGAATAACTTTGAGGTGGTTTCATACCCTACCATAATCTCTTCGTTCGTTATCCGCTATTAGTGACTTTGGAGTGACTCTTTGTTGCATGTTGAGGCATAGTTATGTGATCCAATTATGTTATTATTGTTGAGAGGACTTGCACTAGTGAAAGTATGAACCCTAGGCCTTATTTCCACACATTGCAATACCGTTTACGCTCACTTTTACCATTAGTTACCTTGCTGTTTTTATATTTTCAGATTACGAATACTATTATCTACTATCCATATACCACTCGTATTACCATCTCTTCGCCGAACTAGTGCACCTATACAATTTACCATTGTATTGGTGTGTTGGGGACACAAGAGACTCTTTGTTATTTGGTTGAAGGGTTGCTTGAGAGAGACCATCTTCATTCTACGCCTCCTACGGATTGATAAACCTTAGGTCATCCACTTGAGGGAAATTTGCTACTCTCCTACAAACCTCTGCACTTGGAGGCCCAACAATATCTACAAGAAGAAGGTTGTGTAGTAGACATCAAGCTCTTTTCTGGCGCTGTTGCCGGGGAGGTTAGCGCTTGAAGGTATATCTTTAGATCTTGCAATCGAGTCTTTTAGTTTCGTGTTTTATCACTAGTTTAGTTTATAAAAGAAAACTATAAAAAATGGAATTGAGTTTGTCTCATACGCTTCACCTTTTTAATATCTTTCGTGAGTATGATGGAAAGGATAATTGTGCTCAAGTGCTAGAAGAAATCTATAAAATGTTTGGCATTAAATATTTGAATAATGAGCATGATTGCAATGTTGTTAGTATGAATTCCTTGAATATCCATGATGCTAATGATATGCAAAGCCACAAGCTTGGGGAAGCTATGTTTGATGAAGATGATATCTTTTGTCCCCCAAGTTTTGATGAGCAAATTTATTATGATGAAAGCATGCCTCCTATTTATGATGATTATTGTGATGACACGTATGCTTTAAAGAATAATAATAACAATGAAACTTGTCATCTTGATTTCAATTTTCAATCCCATGATAGTTACTTTGTGGAGTTTGCTCCCACTACTATTAATGAGAAGAATTTTGCTTGTGTGGAGAGTAATAAAATTTCTATGCTTATAGATCATGAAAAGAATGCTTTAGGTTCTAGTTATATTGTTGAATTCATTCATGATGCTACTGAAAATTATTATGAGGGAGGAATATATGCTTGTAGGAATTGCAATAATATCAAGTTTCCTCTCTATGTGCTTAAAGTTTCAAAGTTGTGCTTGTTTTACCTTCCTATGCAAGTTGATTCTTGTTCCCACAAGTTGTTTGCTTACAAAATCCCTATGCATAGGAAGTGGGGTAGACTTAAATGTGCTAGTCATATTCTTCACGATGCTCTCTTTATGTTTCAATTCGTATCCTTTATGTGAGCATCGTTGAAATCATCATGCCTAGCTAGGGGCGTTAAACGATAGCGCTTGTTGGGAGGCAACCCAATTTTATTTTAGTTACTTGCTTTTTGTTCCTGTTTAGTAATAAATAATTGATATAGCTTCTGTTTAGATGTGGTTTTATGTCTTTAATCAGTGTTTGTGCCTAGTAGAACCTTTGGGAAGACTTGGGAAGAGTCTTTTTGATCATGCTGTAAAAAACAGAAACTTTAGCGCTCACGAGAATTGCTGCTATTTTTATTTGGAAAGTGATATTTAGTTAATTCTTTTTGCAGATGATTAATAGATAAATTCCTCAGGCCCAGAAATTTATTTTAGAATTTTATGAGTTCCATAAGTATACGTTTGATCCATATTACTACAGACTGTTCTGTTTTTGACAGATTCTGTTTTTCATGTGTTGTTTACTTATTTTGATGAATCTATGGCTAGTAAAAGAGTTTATAAACCATATATAAGTTGTAATACAGTAGTTTTAACACCAATATAAATAAAGAATGAGTTCATTACAGTACCTTGAAGTGGTGATTTATTTTCTTATACTAACGGAGCTTACGAGTTTTCTGTTAAGTTTTGTGTTGTGAAGTTTTCAAGTTTTGGGTAAGGATTCAATGGACTATGAAATAAGGAGTTGCAAGAGCCTAAGCTTGGGTATGCCCAAGGCACCCCAAGGTAATATTCAAGGATAGCCAAGAGCCTAAGCTTTGGGATGCCCTGGAAGGCATCCCCTCTTTCGACTTCGTTCATCGGTAACTTTACTTGGAGTTATATTTTTATTCACCACATGATAGGTGTTTTGCTTGGAGCATCAATTTATTTTGTCAGGGTTTGCTTTATATTATTTAGAATAATGTTTTGCATCTTTTATTTCAATAAAAGTGGCATTGATAGCCTTTACTATGCGTATGTTACAAGTATACATGTTGCTGTTTGAAAACAGAAAGTTTACCGCTGTTGCAATAATTCCCTAGAAAAGTCAGAATGTGATAAAATGTTGAAACCTTTTACATATTAAGATCTGATAAATTTAATACAGTGGGGATTTTCTTTCATAATTTTTGGAGCTAGGGAAGTATGGATGTTGCAGCATTCTTTACAGACTATCCTGTTTAGGCAGATTGCTGTTATGTTTGCATTGTTTGCATATGTTTGCTTCTTTAATGATTCTATTTGAGGATAGGACTATTAAATATGCAGAGGCATTTAGTATGCAATGTTGAATAATAATTTTAGTGATTTGCTACAGTAGAGTATGACAAGGTTTTTGCAATGGTTTATACTAACTTATCTCACGAGTCCTTGTTGAGTTTTGTGTGGATGAAGCTTTTGAGATTTAGGGAGACCATGATATGAGAGGAATTAAGGAGACACAAAAGCTCAAGCTTGGGGATTCCCAAGGCACCCCAAGATAATATTTCAAGAAGTCTCAAGCATCTAAACTTGGGGATGCCCTGGTTGGCATCCCACCTTTCTTCTTCAACAATTATTGGTTACTTTCGGTTGATCCTAAGTTTTTGCTTCTTCACATGATGTTTACCATTCTTAGATGTCATTTTATTTTGTTTTGCTTGCTTTTTGAATAGAATACCGAGATATGAAATTATTAAATGTTAGAGAGTCTTCACATAGTTGCATAATTATTCGACTACTCATTGATCTTCACTTATATCTTTCAGAGTAGTTTGTCGGTTGCTCTAGATCTTCACTTATATCTTTTAGAGCATGGTGGTAGTTTTATTTTGAAGAAACAGATGGACTCTCATGCTTCACTTAGATTATTTTGAGAGTCTTAAATATCATGGTAATTTGCTTAAAATCCTAATATGCTAGGCATCCAACAATAGTAGAAACTTTCATATAGAGTATTGAATACTAAAAGAAGTTTGATGCTTGATGATTGTTTTGAGATATGGAGGTAATAATATCAAAGTCGTGCTAGTTGAGTAGTTGTGAAATTGAGAAATACTTGTGTTGAAGTTTGCAAGTCCTGTAACATGCACGTATGGTAAACGTTGTGTAACAAATTTGAAACATGAGGTGTTATTTGATTGTCTTCCTTATGAGTGGCGGTCGGGGACGAGCGATGGTCTTTTCCTACCAATCTATCCCCCTAGGAGCATGCGTGTAGTGCCGAGGTTTTTGATGACTTGTAGATTTTTGCAATAAGTATGTGAGTTCTTTATGAATTATGACTAATGTTGAGTCCATGGATTATACGCACTCTCACCCTTCCATCATTGCTAGCCTCTTCGGTACCATGCATTGCCCTTTCTCATATTGAGAGTTGGTGCAAACTTCGCCGGTGCATCCAAACCCCGTGATGTGATACGCTCTATCACACATAAACCTCCTTATATCTTCCTCAAAACAGCCACCATACTGTAACATCCTCGATGCGACTATATCTCCCACGTGTCGAGGCACGACTTAGAGGCATAATCGCATTGAAGGCATATGTCGCAAGTCAGGTAATCATCATAAACATCCCATGTAATATAAATAATGAAAAGGGATAACATAGTTGGCTTACACTCGCCACGTCAATCAAGTACTTAAATAACATACATCATCCAAACACTCATGGCCCGACTACGGCGCCAAAATGAAAGATAACCCAACAAGCGACAAGGTCCCGATCACCCCCAACCGGGCACCACTACTGATCATCAGGGAAAGAAACATAGTAACGTTGAGAGTCCTCGTCGAACTCCCACTTGAGCTCGAACGCGTCACCTGGAGCGGAATCACCTGGACCTGCATCTGGTGTAATAGTAATCTGTGAGCCACAGGGGACTCAGCAATCTCGCACCCTCGCGATCAAGACTATTTAAGCTTAATAGGTATGGCAAGGTAAATATAAGTGGCGCTGCAGCAAGCGACTAGCATATATGGTGGCTAACTTATTCGCAAAAGAGAGCGAGAAGAGGAGGCAAAGCGCGAGCGAGAAACTAGAGAGCAATCCGCGCAAACATTACTCCAATACCGTGTCCACTTCCCGGACTCCGCTGAGAAGAGGCCATCACGGTAACACACTTAGTTGATTCATTTTAAATTATATTAAGGTTCAAGTTATCTACAACCGGACATTAACAAATTCCCATCTGCCCATAACTGCGGGCACGGCTTTCGAAAGTTCAATCCCTGCAGGGGAGTCCCAACTTAGCCCATGACAAGCTCTCACGGTCAACGAAGGAATAGACCTCCACCCGAGACATTCCGATCAGACTCGGTATCCCGGTACAACAAGACATTTCGACAGGTTAAAACAAGACCAGCAACACCGCCCGAATGTGCCGACAAATCCCGATAGGAGCTGCACATATCTCGTTCTCAGGGCACACTCAGATGAGCAATCCGTACAACTAAAACCAAACCTCGAGTTTCCCCGAGGGGGCGCTGCACAGGGCTCTAGTTTGGACCAACACTCAGAGGAGCACCGGCCCAGGGGGGGGGGGTTAAAATAAGATGACCCTCGGGCTCCGGAAACCTAAGGGAAAAAGTGGCTAGGTGGCAAAAGGTAAAATCAAGGTTGGGCATTGCTGGAAAAGCTTTAATCAAGGCGAACTATCAAGGGGTTCCCATTATAACCCAACCGCGTAAGGAACGCAAAATCCGGGAACATAACACCGATATGACGGAAACTAGGGCGGCAAGAGTGGAACAAAACACTAGGCGAGAGGCCGAGCCTTCCACCCTTTACCAAGTATATAGATGCATTAAGATAACAAGATAATATGATGATATCCCAACAAGTAAATAAATGTTCCAACAAGGAACGGCCTCCAATCTTCACCTGCAACTAGCAACGCTATAAGAGGGGCTGAGCAAAGCGGTAACATAGCCAATCAACGGTTTGCTAGGACATGGTGGGTTAGAGGTTTAACATGGCAATTTGGGAGGCTGACAAGCAAAAGGTAGGCATCATAGCATTGGCATAGCAAAAGAGCGAGCAAACTAGCATAGCAAAGATAGTAGTGATATCGAGGGTATGATCATCTTGCCTGCAAAGCTGTCAGAGTTGACTGGATCCTCGAAAGCAAACTCAACGGGCTCCTCGTTAGCGAACTCATCTCCCGGCTCTACCCAAACAAGACAAACAAGCAACAAGGATACCATCAACCACGTGCAAGCTCAAACAATAAGATGCAATGATGGTATGCTATGCGGGATGCGATGCGGGATGCATATGCAAGATATGACAGGAAAAGCATTAACCTTGCCTCAACTTGGAAATCCAAGTGTTCCACTGGAAAGATGAGATGAAATCGCTTGAAAATGATATAAAGAATGCCGAAATCGGAGTTACGGTTTGGAAATGGCAGGCGATTCAAATATGACACCGGTCTGCGATTTACAGCAAGTAGGCATCTAAATGCAATGAGATGAACATGCTACAGCACTCAAACATGGCATCAAAACACATGGCAGGGAAGCATTCAAGGTGCTTAACAAAAGTCTAGCACTGAGCTACGGCCAATTCATCCATTAACAGGTTCAAACAAGCATGGCAAAAATGCAAATGGCGAACAGATCTCAGACTTAGTGAAATTAACACTTGTCTGAAATTTCAGACCAAGTAGCACTCTTCGGAGCAACAAAACAACATGTTACAGGACCTGAACATGGCAAAGTAAAACATGGCATGGAGCTACTCAAATAGTTTAACAGAAGTCCCTTAGTGACCTTGAGCCAAAAGGGATCAGAAAATATACTAACAAGCACATGAACATAGCAAAAACATAATCAGTTTTCAGACTTAGTGAAAACTGGCACATGCTGAAACTTAACTCAAGTAGGCATGTTTACGAGCTCGATGCACTCACTACGGTGCAATTCATGGCAAGACAAGCATACATCCATTAATAAGGCACAAAATGCAAGCTAGACATGGCAAGAACAAAGGCATAGCATGCACGGATCAACTACAACATCTCCGGCAAAATTGCAAACAAGTTGACAATCTGCCCAGATTCACAAAGTAGCAAAAGTAGAGCTCGATTGACTCAAGCTAGGGTGCTCCATAATTGCAAACAAAGACATGGATGGATAGAGCACTACAATATTAACAAAACTCCTTTACTGATCATCCTCAAAAGGGGCACGGATCACTAGGAAACAACATGAACATATGGCATCATGAGATAAACAACTCCAGGACTTAGTGAAATTACTAAGTCCCTGAAAATAGAGTTACCAAGTGCCTCACTTTGCAAGCTTGCACTAGGCACCACACACATCACAAAAATACATGGGTTGCACCTCTGGAAAGATGACAAAACCCTTAACAAAACATATGTAGAGCATCAGGGCATATCATGCACACAACAATCATGGCAAAAATGACAAATGTCTAAGATGGAGTAGCAGATCTGACAATTAACTCAAGTAGCCCTCTTCTAACAGCATTTCGGGCATCAAGATGAACTCAAATGAAAATGATGCAATGGAATGAAATGATGTGCTCTCTGAGACGAACATTTTTATGTGCTATATGCATGAATCGGAGCTACGGATGCGGAGATATAGCAAGTTGAATAAGGGCACATGGATCTGGGACTTAGGGGAAAAAACGGGGTCAACCCTAAAACTTGGATCTGGATCTGGGGACACGGTTCCCGAGGCGGCGGCGCACTGTTCACCGGCGGTCGCCGGCCGGAGTTGGGGAAGCCGGAGAGGGGCGCCAGCGACGAGGGAGAGGAGGAGGAGGCCGAGGAGGCGCGCGGCGAGGCGTGGACGTCGAGGTGGCCGGGGTTGGCGCGGGCGGCGTCTCGGGCGGCCGGCGACGAGGGTTGGTGGCGGCGGCGGCGACGGGCATCGCGGTGGTTTGGGCGGCGGGGCACCTGGGACGAGGCGGGCGGCGCCCGCGGTGAAGATGGGCCGGGAGGGCCGGCTCCGGGCTCCCCGGGCCGCGCGATAGCGGGGGCAGGCGATGTGGGGCGAGGGCGGCGCGGCCTATGAGAGGGCGCCACATGGCGGCGGATGGCGGGGCGGACAATGTCCGTCGGTGGCGAAATGTGTCCGGTGCGCGCGAAGACGAATGGATCTAGGGTTTCGGGGGGGGGGGAGAAGGAGATTTTCGGGGGGATCTTTAAATAGGCATAGAGGGAGCTAGGAGAGTCCAAATGAGGTGCGGTTTTCGGCCACGCGATCGTGATCGAACGCTCTAGATGATGGAGCTGAGTTAGGTGAGTTTTGGGCCAAATTGGAGGGGTGTTGGGCTGCAACACACACAAGGCCTTTTCGGTCCCTCGGTTAACCGTTGGAGTATCAAACGAAGTCCCAAATGATACGAAACTTGACAGGCGGTCTACCGGTAGTAAACCAAGGCCGCTTGACAAGTCTCGGTCCAATCCGGAAATGTTTAATCCCCACACACGAAAGAAAGCTAGAAATTACCACTGGAGGAGAACGAAGCGCCGGAATGCAAAACGGACAACGGGGAAAATGCTCGAATGCATGGGACGAACACGTATGCAAATGCAATGCACATGATGACATGATATGAGATGCATGACAACGATAACAACACACGAGACAAAAACCCAAACCCGAGAAAATAAAATAACTTAACGCCGGAAACGACAAGAGTTGGAGTACAAATTGGGAAAGTTATATCCGGGGTGTTACACATACCTACCTATTATGGCATTTCCATAGCCATTCCGAGATATATTGCCATGCAACTTTCCATCATTCCGTTCATCATGACACATTCATCATGGTCATATTGCTTAGCATGATCATGTAGTTGACATAGTATTTGTGGCAAATCCACCATTCATAATTCTTTCATACATGTCACTCTTGGTTCATTGCATATCCCGGTACACCGCCGGAGGCATTCATATAGAGTTATCTTTGTTCTAGTATCGAGTTGTAAATAAATAGAAGTGTGATGATCATCATTATTAGAGCATTGTCCCAAGTGAGGAATAATAAAAAAAGGCCATAAAAAAAGGAGAAGGCCCCCAAAAAAGAAAGGCCATAAAAAAGAATAGGCCCAAAAAATGAGAGAAAAAGAGAGAAGGAACAATGTTACTATCATTTTACCACACTTGTGCTTCAAAGTAGCACCATGATCTTCATAGTAGAGAATCTCTCATGTTATCACTTTCATATACTAGTGGGAATTTTTCATTATAGAACTTGGCTTGTATATTCCAACAATGGGCCTCCTCAAGTGCCCTAGGTCTTCTTGAGCAAGCAAGTTGGATGCACACCCACTAGTTTCTTTTGTTGAGCTTTCATACATTTATAGCTCTAGTGCATCCGTTGCATGGCAATCCCTACTCCTTGCATTAACATCAATCGATGGGCATATCCATAGCCCATTGATTAGCTTCGTTGATGTGAGACTTTCTCCTTTTTGTCTTCTCCACATAACCCCATCATCATATTCTATTCCACCCATAGTGCTACGTCCATGGCTCGCACTCATATATTGCGTGAAGGTTTATGAGTTTGAGATTACTAAAGTATGACACAATTGCTTGGCTTATCATCGGGGTTGTGCATGATGAGAGCATTCTTGTGTGACGAAAATAAAACATGACTAAACTATATGATTTTGTAGGGATGAGCTTTCTTTGGCCATGTTGTTTTGAGAAGACATAATTGCTTAGTTAGTATGCTTGAAGTATTATCATTTTTATGTCAATATGAACTTTTGTCTTGAATATTTTGGATCTGAATATTCATGCCACAATTAAGAAGAATTACATTAAAATTATGCCAAGTAGCACTCCGCATCAAAAATTCTGTTTTTATCATTTACCTACTCGAGGACGAGCAGGAATTAAGCTTGGGGATGCTTGATACGTCTCCAACGTATCTATAATTTTTGATTGCTCCATGCTATGTTATCTACTGTTTTGGGCAATATTGGGCTTTATTATCCACTTCTATATTATTTTTGGGACTAACCTATTAACCGGAGGCCCAACCCAGAATTGCTGTTTTTTTTGCCTATTTCAGTGTTTCGAAGAAAAGGAATATCAAACGGAGTCGAAACGGAACGAAATCAACTAGAGAAGTTATTTTTGGAAGGAAAGCTACCGGAAAAGCTTGGAGTGCACGTCAGGAAAGAAGGGGCGCGCCCCCTGACTCGTGGCCACCCTTCGGTCCACCGACGTGCTTCTTTCACCCATATATACCTACGTATTCTAAAATTTCCAGAACACACAATAGATCGGGAGTTCCGCCGCCACAAGCCTCCGTAGCCACCGAAAACCAATCTAGACCCGTTTCGGCACCCTTCCGGAGGGGGCAATCCTTCCCCGATGGCCATCTTCATCATCCCGGTGCTCTCCATGACGAGGAGGGAGTAGTTCTCCCTCGGGGCTGAGGGTATGTACCAGTAGCTATGTGTTTGATCTCTCTCTCTCTCTCTCGTGTTCTTGAGGTGATACGATCTTGATGTATCACGAGCTTTGCCATTATAGTTGGATCCTATGATGTTTTCTCCCCCTCCACTCTCTTGTAATGGATTGAGTTTCCCCTTTGAAGTTATCTTATCGGATTGAGTCTTTAAAGATTTGAGAACACTTTATGTATGTCTTGCCGTGCGTATCTATGGTGACAATGGGATACCACGTGATTCACTTGATGTATGTTTTGGTGATCAACTTGCGGGTTCCGCCCATGAACCTATGCATAGGGGTTGGCACATGTTTTCGTCGTGATTCTCCGGTAGAAACTTTGGGGCACTCTTTGAGGTTCTATGTGTTGGTTGAATAGATGAATCTGAGATTGTGTGATGCATATCGTATAATCATACCCATGGATACTTGAGGTGACATTGGAGTATCTAGGTGACATTAGGGTTTTGGTTGATTTGTGTCTTAAGGTGTTATTCTAGTATGAACTCTAGGGCTGTTTGTGACACCTGTAGGAATAGCCCAACGGATTGATTGGAAAGAATAACTTTGAGGTGGTTTCGTACCCTACCATAATCTCTTCCTTCGTTCTCTGCTATTAGTGACTTTGGAGTGACTCTTTGTTGCATGTTGAGGGATAGTTATGTGATCCAATTATGTTATTATTGTTGAGAGGACTTGCACTAGTGAAAGTATGAACTCTAGGCCTTATTTCCACACATTGCAATACCGTTTACGCTCACTTTTACCATTAGTTACCTTGCTGTTTTTATATTTTCAGATTACAAATACTATTATCTACTATCCATATACCACTTGTATTACCATCTCTTCGCCGAACTAGTGCACCTATACAATTTACCATTGTATTGGGTGTGTTGGGGACACAAGAGACTCTTTGTTATTTGGTTGCAGGGTTGCTTGAGAGAGACCATCTTCATCCTATGCCTCCTACGGATTGATAAACCTTAGGTCATCCACTTGAGGGAAATTTGCTACTGTCCTACAAACCTCTGCACTTGGAGGCCCAACAATGTCTACAAGAAGAAGGTTGTGTAGTAGACATGAGTCCACCCCCATAAAAATCAGGGGGGGGGGGGAGTTTAGCAATAAGTTGGAATGGGTCTGTTGCAGCCCCGTAAAGCTCCGTGCGTGTAGCATTTTTTAGGGGGGGGGACGGGTTCCTATATGGTAGAGATCTAGAGCATCCCCCGTTTGAGGTAACTATGTGTTCAGAATGACAAATCAGGATTATAACATCACAATAGACCAATTCTAGACAAAGCAAGGAGGACACGTATCTCGGTATGATTGCAAAAGGGCCTCCTAAAATTCAAAATACAACCAAGCCTTAGGGGGTCACTTCACAAAGAACAACCATCAATCATTTCCAACCTCCGTCGTCGCCGAATCACCACCGAATGGAAGGAGATGAAAAACTTTCACGCCGTGGTCCAAAGGAGCACCATCGTGGTAAAAGCCGCTTTGTGAGCCGATGAAACCGTCCATAGCGAGCGACAAAACCATCTCTGATGTGGCGCGTCGACCAGGGGAATATCCCCATTCTTCCCACTAGACACCGGCACCACTGTCTTCATCGGATAAAGTTGAAAAACAACACAGGGGATGCCTGCTGTCGACCACCAACCCATGACCAAGCCATTTGTTATACCGCTCAGGTCATCCTAGCAACAGTCAAAGAGAACGACAAATCTCGGACCAAACCAAAAAAACCTAACCTCATTGATCCAAGCGGCCATTGAGCAATACATGCCATCGACTCTTTGACGCCACCACGAACAACGCCGTCTAGATGGGGAGAGTCGCAACACCTTTATTCGGTAGTAGGCCGCCACTGTCACCATCAAAGCCGTTGCGCGATGAAGACCTAGCATATCCTATCTACAAGCCAACGATGAGGCACCGGGGCTCCCCAACCCTCCCGTTGCCGGAGCAGTAGACAGAGGAAGGGAAAGCCCATGGCCTCGCCACCAGTGCTGACGAAGGGAAACAGCTCCTCCTTTTGCGCCGTGTAGGGAGCGCGAGGAAAGTGAGAGAAGAAACCATCCCTGGTCTAGGGCATCCCCTTTGAGTGTGAACATAGTGATATATAGTTACAGTAACATCAGTTCTTCATTGTAAAGATGACAATTGAGGACCCACGAACATGTCAATGGCACAATATGTTTTCTCGTTTCGGTTTGTTACAATCTATAGGATCGAAAGTACTAGAGGGGGGGGGGGGGTGATTAGACTACTTGACCAAATAAAAATCTAGCCTTTTCCCAGTTTTAAGTCTTGGCAGATTTTAGCTACTTAGCACAATGCAAGTAATCAACCTACACATGTAATTCTAAGAGTATAGCGGCGGAATGTAAAACAATTGCATATGAAAGTAAAGGGAGGAGTTTGGAGGGAGCAAACACAATGTAGACACGGAGATTTTTGACGTGGTTTCGATAGGTGGTCCTATTGTACATCCACGTTGATGGAGACTTCAACCGACGAAGGGTAACGGTTGCGTGAGTCCACGGAGGGCTCCACCCATGAAGGGTCCACGAAGAAGAAACCTTGTCTATCCTACCATGGCCATTGCCCACGAAGGACTTGCCTCACTAGGGTAGATCTTCACGAAGTAGGTGATCTCCTTGCCCGTACAAACTCCTTGGTTCAACTCCACAATCTTGATGGAGGCTCCCAAGTGACACCTACCCAATCTAGGAGACACCACTCTCCAAATGGTAATAGATGATGTGTTGATGATTGATAACCCACAAGTATAGGGGATCACAACAGTTTTCGAGGGTAGAGTATTCAACCCAAATTTATTGATTCGACACAAGGGGAGCCAAAGAATATTCTCAAGTATTAGCAGCTGAGTTGTCAATTCAACCACACCTGGAAACTTAATATCTGCAGCAAGGTATTTAGTAGCAAAGTAATATGATAGTAGTGGTAACGGTAGCAAAAGTAATATTTTTGGTGTTTTATAGTGATGATAACAATAGCAACGGAAAAGTAAATAAGCGAAGAACAATATATGGAAAGCTCGTAGGAAATGGATCGGTGATAGAGAATTATGCCAGATACGATCGATCATGTAACAGTCATAACCTAGGGTGACACAGAACTAGCTCCAGTTCATCAATGTAATGTAGGCATGTATTCTGAATATAGTCATACGTGCTTATGGAAAAGAACTTCATGGCATCTTTTGTCCTACCCTCCCGTGGCAGCGGGGTCTTATTGGAAACTACGGGATATTAAGGCCTCCTTTTAATAGAGTACCGGACCAAAGTATTAACACATAGTGAATACATGAACTCCTCAAACTACGGTCATCACCAGGAGTGGTCCCGACTATTGTCACTTCGGGGTTGCCGGATCATAACACATAGTAGGTGACTATAAACTTGCAAGATAGGATCAAGAACTCTCATATATTGATGAAAACATAATAGGTTCACATATGAAATCATGGCACTCAGGCCCTAGTGACAAGCATTAAGCATAGCAAAGTCATAGCAACATCAATCTCAGAATATATTGGATACTAGGGATCAAACCCTAACAAAACTAACTCGATTACATGATAAATCTCATCCAACCCATCACCGTGTAGCAAGCCTACGATGGAATTACTCACGCATGGTGGTGAGCATCATGAAATTGGTGATGGAGGAAGGTTGATGATGACGATGGCGACGGATTCCCCTCTCCGGAGCCCCGAACGAACTCCAGATCAGCCCTCCCGAGAGAGTTTAGGGCTTGACGGCGGCTCCGTATCGTAAAACGCAATGAATCCTTCTCTCTGATTTTTTTCTCCCCGAAAGTGAATATATGGAGTCAGGGTTGAGGTCGGTGGAGCGTCAGGGGGCCCACGAGGCAGGGGGCGCGCCCAGGGGGGTAGGGCGCGCCCCCACCCTCGTGGACAGGTGGAGGCCCCCCCTAACATGGATCTTCCTTCCAGTATTTTTTATATATTCCAAAATAATTCTCCATTGATTTTCAAGTCATTCCGAGAAATTTTATTTATGCACAAAAATAACACCATGGCAATTCTGCTGAAAACAACGTCAGCCCGGGTTAGTTCCATCCAAATCATGCAAGTTAGAGTCCAAAACAAGGGCAAAAGTGTTTGGAAAAGTAGATACGACGGAGACGTATCAACTCCCCCAAGCTTAAACCTTTGCTTGTCCTCAAGAAATTCAGTTGATAAACTGAAAGTGATAAAGAAAAACTTTTACAAACTCTGTTTGCTCTTGTTGTAAATATGTAAAGCCAACATTCAAGTTTTCAGCAAAGATTATGAACTAACCATATTCACAATAACATTTAGGTCTCATGTTTACTCATATCAATGGCATAATCGACTAGCGAGCAATCATAATAAATCTCGGATACAACACTTTCTCAAAACAATCATGATATGATATAACAAGATGGTACTTCGCTAGCCCTTTCTGAGACCGCAAAACATAAATGAGAGCAACTTTAAAGATCAAGGACTGAATAGACATTGTAATTCATGGTAAAAGAGATCCAGTCAAGTCATACTCAATGTAAACTAACAGTAATGAATGCAAATGAAAGCGGTGCTCTCCAACTGGTGCTTTTTAATAAGAGGATGATGACTCAACATAAAAGTAAATGGATAGGCCCTTCACAGAGGGAAGCAGGGATTTGTAGAGGTGCCAGAGCTCGGTTTTGAAATAGATATGAATATTATTTTGAGCGTTATACTTTCATTGTCAACATAACAACTGAGAGATCTCGATATCTTCCATGCTACACACATTATAGGCGGTTCCCAAACAGAATGGTAAAGTTTATACTCCCCCTCCACCAACAAGCATCAATCCATGGCTTGCTCGAAACAACGAGTGCCTCCAACTAACAAGAGTCCCGGGGGAGTTTTGTTTGCAGTTATTTTGATTTGATTTGCATAAAGCATGGGACTGGGCATCCAGGTGACCAGCCATTTTCTCGTGAGTGAGGAGCGGAGTCCACTCCTCTTGAGAATAACCCGCCTAGCATGGAAGATACAGACAACCCTAGTTGATACATGAGCTATTCAAGCATACAAAATAGAATGTTTATTTGAAGGTTTAGAGTTTGGCACATACAAATTTACTTGGAACGGCATGTAGATACCGTATTTAGGTAGGTATGGTGGACTCATATGGAATAACTTTGGGGTTTATGGAATTGGATGCACAAGCAGTATTCCCGCTTAGTACAAGTGAAGGCTAGAAAAAGACTGAGAAGCGACCAGCTAGAGAGCGACAATAGTCATGAACATGCATTAAAATTAATCAACACCGAATGCAAGCATGAGTAGGATATAATGCACCATGAACATAAATATCAGGCTATGTTGATTTTGTTTCAACTACATGCGTGAACATGTGCCAAGTCAAGCCACTCGAATCATTCAAAATAGGATACCACCCTATCATACCACATAACAACCATTTTAATAGCATGTTGGCACACAAGGTAAACCATTATAAGCTCCTAGCTAATTAAGCATGGCATAAGCAACTATAATCTCTAATTGTCATTGCAAACATGTTTATTCATAATAGGCTGAATCAAGAATGTTGAACTAATCATATTTACAAAAACAAGAGTGGTCGAGTTCATACCAGCTTTTCTCATCTCAATAAGTTCATCATATAATCATCATTTTTTCCTTTCACTTGCACGACCGAATAGTGTGGATAATAATAATAGTGCACGTGCATTGGACTAAGCTGGAATCTGCAAGCATTCAATTCAAGAGAGAAGACAAGGTAATATGGGATCTTTTGTCAGATCAACAATAATGCATATAAGAGCCACTTTAACATTTTCATTATGGTCTTCTCCTCTTGACCCCCAAAGGAAAGAAAAGAAATAAAACTATTTACACGGGAAAGCTCCCAACAAACAAAAGAAGAATGAGAAATATTTTTGGGTTTTATTTTTAATTACTACTACAAGCATGGAAAGTAAACTAATTAAAAAGCTACAACTAATTTTTGTTTGTTTTTATTAAGGTTTATTAAACACACAAGAAGAAAGCATAAAAAGGAAAATAAACTAGCATGGATGATACAATGGAAAAGTATGAGCACCGACAACTAGCAATGAGTGTGTGAACATGAATGTAATGTCGGTGAGAAATAAGTACTCCCCCAAGCTTAGGCTTTTGGCCTAAGTTGGTCTATGGCCACGACAGGCATGGCGGATATCCAAAGTAATAGTTGGGGTCATACTGAGAAGAATCCCCTGGTGCCACTGGTTGGCGATCTCTTCTAGATTCCATTGATAAACAGACTGCCAGTGAGGATCAAATTGTGGTTCTGGCTCTGGCTCTGTAGCTGGTGTGGGGTTTCGGTAGGCGTGAATGGCCTCCGGCAGAACAAGGTACTTGCCTGCAGATAAGTCAAACAAGGAAGGAGCAGGCAAAGTAATAGTCTCAGGTGATTTTTATCAAATATCAACTTGTACTTAAGCATCTTTTCCTTGTTCTTAACAATAAAATCATGTGCTACCATACTCTTATAGTCTAGAAAAACAGGAGACAACAACTTTTCTTCCTTCTCATAATGTCTAATAGGTATGTTAAAATGTGCAGCGAGGCGCGAGGCAAAAATGCCTCCCAAGATGGGGCCCTTAGTATAGTTAAGATTTAACCGCTTTGCAACAATAGCGCCCATACTAAATGTGTCATCACGGAACAAGGCATGACACAAAATAACAATATTAGGGGCACTAAGGTTGCCACAGTTTCCGCGACCAATTAAGCATCTACTAGCAAATATTGCAAAGTAACATAAAACAGGAAAATGTATGCTAGTAATTCTTGCATGGGAGACTTTCCTCATTTCCCCTACAGCAATTGTATCAATAAACCCTTCCACATCGTCACGGTGTGGTTCCTCTACGCTGCCCTCAAAAGGTATCAAACAAACCTGACAAAAATCATGAAGTGACATCTCCTTATGCTCATCCCTCATCATATAAATAAATTCCACCGTAGGTGGTGAGCTCCTAGCATGGAAATGAAAGTTTTGCACAAAGATATTGGTGAGTAAGAGATACTGTTCGCGTTGGTTGTGGAGGAAGGCGGTGAGGCCTGCATTCTCAGCCAATTCATAGAAACCATCATAAATCCCGGCTGCTCTCAAGAAATCATCACAAGGCCATTCACACGGTCGAACCTCCGCGGTGCGAGGGAGATTATACTTTGGGCTTCTTGTTCTCTTCACTATGTTTATACTTCGAGCTTCGGCTCGATGAGCCCCTCAAAAATCTCTTCATCTTTTTCTGAAAATTTCTGAAATTTTTAGTAACTTCAAAATAAAAGTGAACCAAACTCAACAAAATTGATAGCAACTACTCCCACAAGTGCCTAGAGACAATATCATGCATCAAAACTACTTTTGACCACATAAATTTGACGTGCAAGCTCAAGAAAAGGGTCACCTAAGCAGGAAAAATATGCAATGAATAAAGCACTAGAACAAAAACTAATTGGGCCATTCCAGGAGTCACATACCAAAGAACAGCCCCCAAAGAAGTTTTGTGAATGGAGCTTCAAGAAAGGAGATCTAAAATGGCAGCAAGATGAGCTTGGACTCGGGTTTGAGCTGGCTAGTGATGTTTTTGGGAGGAAGAAGGAGTGTGTGGTAGCTAGAATAAGTGGAGGGGAGCCACCGTGGGCCCATGAGGCAGGGGGCGCGCCCTGGACCCTCGTGGCCAGGTGCTTGCTCCCTGTGCTGTGTTCTCAGTGCCAGATATTCTCAAATATTCCAGAAAAAATCATATTTAAATTTCAAGGCATTTGGAGAACTTTTATTTTCAAGGTATTTTTTATTGCATGGATAATTCAGAAAATAGACAGAAATTACTATTTTTTTGCTTTATTTAATATAAATAACAGAAATTAAAGAGAGGGTACAAAGAATTGTGTTTTCTAAATTCATCCATCTCATGCTCATCAAAAGGAATCCACTAACAAGGTTGATAAGGTCTTGTTAACAAACTCATTTCGAATAACATGGAACCGTGGAATTTTCGAATAACAATAGGTTACCTCAACGGGGATATGCATGTCCCCAACAATAAGAATATCATATTTCTTCTTGACAGTAGGAATAGGAAATTGAAAACCTCCAATAGTAATAGTTGAAAATTTTCCAATAGAATTGATACTATGGACTTGAGGTTGTTTCCTCGGAAAGTGTACCGTATGCTCATTACCATTAACATGAAAAGTGACATTGCCTTTGGTGCAATCAATAACAGCCCCTGCAGTATTCAAAAAGGGTCTTCCAAGAATAATAGACATACTATCGTCCTCGGGAATATCAAGAGTAACAAAATTAAAATAGTAACGTTTGCAACCACAACAGGCACATCCTCACAAATTCCGACATGTATAGCAGTTGATTTGTCAGCCATTTGCAGAGATATTTCAGTAGTTGTCAACTTATTCAAATCAAGTCTACGATATAAAGAGAGAGACATAACACTAACACCGGCTCCAAGATCACATAAAGCAGTTTTAACATAGTTTCTTTTAATGGAGCATGGTATAGTTGGTACTCCGGGATCTCCAAGTTTCTTTGGTATTCCACCCTTAAAAGTATAATTAGCAAGCATGGTGGAAATTTCAGCTTCCAGTATCTTTCTTTTATTAGTAACAATATCTTTCATGTACTTAGCATAAGGATTCATTTTAAGCATATCAGTCAAACACATACGCAAGAAGATATGTCTAATCATCTCAACAAAGCGCTTAAAATCCTCATCATCCTTTTTCTTGGATGGTTTAGGAGGAAAAGGCATGGGTTTCTGAACCCATGGTTCTCTTTCTTTATAGTGCTTCCTAGCAACAAAGTCTCTCTTATCATAACGTTGATTCTTTGATTGTGGGTTATCAAGATCAACAACAGGCTCAATCTCTACCTCATTGTCATTACTAGGTTGAGCATCAACATGGACATCATTATTAACATTATCACTAGGTTCATGCTCATTACCAGATTGTGTTTCAGCATCAGAAATAGAAATATCATTGGGATTCTCAGGTGTGTCATCAATAGGTTCACTAGAAGCATGCAAAGTCCTATCATTTTTCTTTTTCTTCCTCTTAGAAGGACTAGGTGCATCAATATTATTTCTCTGAGAATCTTGCTTAATTCTCTTAGGATGGCCCTTAGGATACAAAGGTTCTTGAGTCATTTTACCACCTCTAGTCATAACTCTAACAACATTGTCATTTTTCTTACTATTTAATTCATTGAGAAAATCATTCTGAGCTTTAAGTACTTGTTCTACTTGAGTGGTAACCATAGAAGCATGTTTACTAATAAGTTTTAGTTCACCTTTAACATTAGCCATATAATCACTCAAGTGTTCAATCATATAAGCATCATGTTTCAATTGTCTACCAACATAAGCATTAAAATCTTCTTGCTTAACCATAAAGTTATCAAACTCATCTAAGCATTGGCTAACAAACTTAGTAGGAGGGATTTCAGCTTTATCATATCTATAGAGAGAATTTACCTTTACTGTGTCAGGTTATCAAGACCATGTATTTCTTCAACAGGCGGTAAATTAAGACCATGTATTTCTTCAATAGGAGGTAAATTCTTAACATCTTCAGCTTTAATACCTTTTTCTTTCATAGATTTCTTTGCCTCTTGCATATCTTTAGGACTGAGAAATAGAATACCCCTTTTCTTCGGAGTTGGCTTAGGAGTTGGTTCAGGAATTGGATCAGGGAGTGTCCAATTATTTTCATTAGTCAACACATTATTCAATAGAATTTCAGCCTCATCAATAGTTCTTTCCCTGAAAACACAACCAACACAACTATCCAGGTGGTCTCTGGAAGCATCGGTTAGTCCATTATAAAAGATATAAAGTATCTCATTTTTTGAGAGGATGATCAGGCAAAGCATTAAGTAATTGGAGAAGCCTCCCCAAGCTTGTGGGAGACTCTCTTCTTCAATTTGCACAAAATTATATATTTCTCTTAAAGCAACTTGTTTCTTATGAGCGGGGAAATATTTAGCACAGAAGTAATAAATCATATCCTAGGGACTACGCACACAACCAGGATCAGGAGAATTAAACCATATCTTAGCATCACCCTTTAATGAGAACGGAAATAATTTAAGTATATAATAATAGCGAGTTTTCTCATCATTAGTGAACAGGGTGGCTATATCATTTAATTTAGTAAGATGTGCCACAACAGTTTCAGATTCATAGCTGATACGTCTCCAATGTATCTATAATTTTTGATTGCTCCATGCTATATTATCTACTGTTTTGGACATTATTGGGCTTTATTATCCATTTTTATATTATTTTTGGGACTAACCAATTAACCGGAGCCCAGCCCAGAATTGATGTTTTTTTGCCTGTTTTAGGGTTTCGAAGAAAAGGAATACCAAACGGAGTCCAAACGGAATGGAACCTTCGGGAATGTGATTTTCTCAACAAACAAGACCTGGACCCTACGTCAAGACACAAAAGAGGAGGCCATGAAGTAGGGGGGCGCGCCTACCCCCTAGGCGCGCCCTCCACCCTCGTGGACCCCTGTTGCTCCACCGACGTACTCCTTCCTCCTATATATACCTACGTACCCCCAAATGATCAGATACGGAGCCAAAAACCTAATTGCACCGCCGCAACTTTCTGTATCCACGAGATCCCATCTTGGGGCCTGTTCTGGAGCTCCGCCGGAGGGGGCATCGATCACGGAGGGCTTCTATATCAACACCATAGCCCCTCCGATGAAGTGTGAGTAGATTACCTCAGACCTATGGGTCCATAGTTATTAGCTAGATGGCTTCTCTCTTTTTGGATCTCAATACAATGTTCTCCCCTCTCTTGTGGAGAACTATTCGATGTAATCTTCTTTTTGCGGTGTGTTTGTTGAGACCGATGAATTGTGGGTTTATGATCAAGTCTATCTATGAACAATATTTGAATCTTCTCTGAATTCTTTTATGTATGATTGGTTATATTTGCAAGTCTCTTCGAATTATCAGTTTGGTTTGGCCTACTAGATTGATCTTTCTTGCAATGGGAGAAGTGCTTAGCTTTGGGTTCAATCTTGCGATGTCCTTTCCTAGTGACAGTAGGGGCAGCAAGGCACGTATTGTATTGTTGCCATCGAGGATAAAAAGATGGGGTTTTCATCATATTGCATGAGTTTATCCTTCTACATCATGTCATCTTGCTTAAGGCGTTACTTTGTTTTTAACTTAATACTCTAGATGCATGCTGGATAGTGGTCGATGAGTGGAGTAATAGTAGTAGATGCAGGCAGGAGTCGGTCTACTTGCCTCGGACGTGATGCCTATATACATGATCATACCTAGATATTCTCATAACTATGCTCAGTTCTATCAATTGCTCAACAGTAATTTGGTCACCCACCGTAGAATACCTATGCTCTCGAGAGAAGCCACTAGTGAAACCTATGGCCCCGGGTCTATCTTTATCATATTAATCTCCTACTACTTAGTTATTTCCTTTGCTTTTTTACTTTGCCTTTATTTTACTTTGCATCTTTATCACAAAAATACCAAAAATCTTATCTTATCATATCTATCAGATCTCACTCTCGTAAGTGGCCGTGTAGGGATGGACAACCCCTATTTGCATTGGTTGCAAGGATTTATTTGTTTTGTGCAGGTACGAGGGACTCGCGCGTAGCCTCCTACTGGATTGATACCTCGGTTCTCAAAAACTGAGGGAAATACTTACGCTACTTTGCTGCATCATCCCTTCCTCTTTGGGGAAAACCAACGCAGTGCTCAAGAGGCAGCAATAGCCATAGAAAGGATCAGATTCAACTAAAGTAATTATTTGAGGATCAACAGAGAAATCATAATCCTTATCAGTAACAAAGATAGGTGAAGTAGCATAAGCAGGATCATATTTCATTCTAGCATTCAAAGTTTTTTGTTTCAGCTTAGCTAAAAGTTTCTTAAGATCACTTCTATCATTGCAAGCAAGAAAGTCTCTAGCAGTTTCTTCATCCATAACATAACCCTCAGGAACAACATGCAATTCATATCTAGGGGGAGAATCTTCATCATCACTTTCATCAATATTATCAGTTTCAATAATTTCATGAAGAAATTCACCAAGTGGCACAGTAGTATCAAGCATAGAAGTAGTTTCATCATAAGTATCATGCATAGCAGAAGTGGCATCATCAATAACATGCGACATATCAGAATTAATAGCAGAAGTAGGTTTAGGTGTCGCAAGCTTACTCAAAACAGAAGGTGAATCAAGTGTAGAGCTAGATGGCAGTTCCTTACCTCCCCTCGTAGTTGAGGGGAAAATATTGGTTCTTTGATCTTTCAAGTTCTTCATAATGATAAGCAGATATAAATCCCAAGTGACTCAAAGAATAGAGCTATGGTCCCCGGCAACGGTGCCAGAAAATAGTCTTGATAACCCACAAGTATAGGGGATCACAACAGTTTTCGAGGGTAGAGTATTCAACCCAAATTTATTGATTCGACACAAGGGGAGCCAAAGAATATTCTCAAGTATTAGCAGCTGAGTTGTCAATTCAACCACACCTGAAAACTTAATATCTACAGCAAGGTATTTAGTAGCAAAGTAATATGATAGTAGTGGTAACGGTGGTAAATGGTAACAGTAGCAAAAGTAATATTTTTGGTGTTTTATAGTGATGATAACAATAGCAACGGAAAAGTAAATAAGCGAAGAACAATATATGGAAAGCTCATAGGCAATGGACCGGTGATAGAGAATTATGCCGAATGCGACCGATCATGTAACAATCATAACCTAGGGTGATACAGAACTAGCTCCAGTTCATCAATGTAATGTGGCATGTATTCCGAATATAGTCATACGCCCTTATGGAAAAGAACTTGCATGGCATCTTTTGTCCTACCCTCCCGTGGCAGCGGGGTCCTACTGGAAACTAAGGGATATTAAGGCCTCCTTTTAATAGAGTACCGGACCAAAGCATTAACACATAGTGAATACATGAACTCCTCAAACCACGGTCATCACCGGGAGTGGTCCCGCCTATTGTCACTTCGGGGTTGCC
Organism: Triticum monococcum; assembly: GCA_034509565.1. Lineage (NCBI taxonomy): Eukaryota > Viridiplantae > Streptophyta > Magnoliopsida > Poales > Poaceae > Triticum > Triticum monococcum. The sequence continues at coordinate 176,113,612 of CM067846.1, read as the reverse complement.
GGATCATAACACATAGCAGGTGACTATAGACTTGCAAGATAGGATCAAGAACTCTCATATATTGATGAAAACATAATTGGTTCAGATCTGAAATCATGGCACTCGGGCCCTAGTGACAAGCATTAAGCATAGCAAAGTCATAGCAACATCAATCTCAGAACATAGTGGATACTAGGGATCAAACCCTAACAAAACTAACTCAATTACATGATAAATCTCATCCAACCCATCACCGTCCAGCAAGCCTACAACGGAATTACTCACGCACGGCGGTGAGCATCATGAAATTGGTGATGGAGGAAGGTTGATGATGACGATGGCGACGGATTCCCCTCTCCGGAGCCCCGAACGGACTCTAGATCAGCCCTCCCGAGAGAGTTTAGGGCTTGGCGGCGGCTCCGTATCATAAAACACGATGAACCCTTCTCTCTAATTTTTCTCTCCCCGAAAGTGAATATATGGAGTCAGGGTTGAGGTCGGTGGAGCGTCAGGGGGCCCACGAGGCAGGGGGCGCGCCCAGGGGGTAGGGCGCGCCCCCACCCTCGTGGACAGGTGGAGGCCCCCCTGACTTGGATCTTCCTTCCAGTATTTTTTATATATTCCAAAATAATTCTCCGTTGATTTTCAGGTCATTCCGAGAACTCTTATTTCTGCACAAAAATAACACCATGGCAATTCTGCTGAAAACAACGTCAGTCCGGGTTAGTTCCATCCTAATCATGCAAGTTAGAGTCCAAAACAAGGGCAAAAGTGTTTGGAAAAGTAGATACGATGGAGACGTATCAATGATGAACTCCTTGCTCTGGTGCTTCAAATGATAGTCTCCCCAACACTCAGCTCTCTCTCATGGGATTGGATTTGGTAGAAAGATGTTTTGAGTGGAAAGCAACTTGGGAAGGCTAGAGATCAAGATTTATGTGGTTTGAATGGAATATCTTGACCTCAACACAAGTGTAGGTGGTTCTCTCTCAGAAAATGTATGTTGGAAGTGTAGGCATATTCTCATGGCTCTCTCTCAGAATGAAGAGTGGGTGGAGGGGTATATATAGCCTCCACACAAAATCTAACCGTTACACACAAATCATCAAACTCAGTGGGACCGAATCATAAAACTCGGTCAGACTGATTTAGTTCAAAAATGTGAATGTTAGGGTTTTCGGTGGGATCGATTCCATCAGGGTTAGGTCATAACGTAATCTCGGTGAGACCGATTACACAAACTCGATGGGACCGATTTTGGTAATAGACAAATAGAGAGTTGGTCAGGCAAACTCGGTGGGACCGATTCGCTCATCTCGGTTAGACTGAAACGTTACAAAGGGGAAACAGAGAGTTTGCATTGCAATCTCGGTGGGACCGATCGCTCATCTCGGTTAGACCAAAACGTCATGAAGGGAAACAGAGAGTTTGCAATCCCATCTCGGTGAGACCGAGATCCCTATCAGTGAGACCGAAGTGACTAGGGTTTCTGGCAGTGGCTATGTCAAGTGAACTCGGTGGCGCCGGATAGAAGATTTTGATGGGGCTGAGTTTGACTTTTGGTTTGGGACATATGTGGATATGAGAAAGTAGTTGAGGGTTTTTGGAGCATATCACTAAGCATTTTGAGCAAGTAACTCATTAGGGAACACCTCACCCCCTTTTAATAGTATTGGCTTTTCCTATGGACTCAATGTGATATTGGATCACTAAAAGTAAAATGTGGAGTCTTGTGCTTTGAGCTTGAGCCAATCTTTTGTCCTTAGCATTTTGAGGGGTCCACTTTCTAATCCATGCCATGCCAATCATTAAGCTTTCCTGAAATATTTATCTTGAAATAGCATTAGCTCAATGAGCTATATGTTGTTAGGAATTACCACAACCACCCAGGGATAGTTGCACTTTCAATCTCCCCCTTTTTGGTAATTTATGACAACATATAGATCAAAGCTTCGACAAATGATAATAAGATTGAAATACATCATCTCTTTGAGAAGTATGTGATAAGCAAGAGCTCCCCCTAAATTTTTGCATTATTTAAAATTTGCTTTTGAATGCAAATGCACAATCGATTAGGTTCATGGGTTACTCTTCCATGTCACATACATCTTGGTGGAGCGCTCAAAATGATAGAAATTAATAGCATGCACTCATCACCAAGCAAGTGAATGATCATATATGAGATATAAAAGATAGTATCATTCAACCAATCATTAAGGTAGCATATGATCAACCACATGATCACATAAGTATCTCACGAGGACATAAGGACATAAAGTATCTCACACAAGCACACAATAAAAAGTTCAACCAAAGGCAAGAGAGATAAAAAGCAAGACACTCTCTCTCGAAGCCTATGATCTATACATATTTCTCCCCCTTTGGCAACAAGTTACCAAAAAGTTCGAAAATGCATAGTGCTATACATCTCTCAGGCTTGGTCTTCGGGAGGTGGTGTAGAGAGAACTCCAAGGATGAAGGCTTCCGATGATGTAGTTGGAGCCGATGGAGGTGGAGTAGGTGCTGGAGGTGGCACTGGAGCTGTAGCTGCTGGTGCTGACACTGTAGCTCTAGCATCTGAAACTAGCACTGCAACAGACCTTGGACCTCGTGGCACACGCTGAAAAGCATCAGTAGTTGCCTTTCCTCTCCTCTCCTCTACTTCCTCCTGAAGCTGCTCAACTGTAGTATGAATCTTAGTCACCTTCAGGTCAAGATCATAGAATTTTGTCTCCACAATCCTCTCCAGGCTCTCCTGATTCTGAGTTAGGGTGGCCAAGCCCTTCTCAATCCTCAGCGTAGCTTGAATCAGATAGCCTAATTGATCTTGCTTGCTCTTCAGGAAAACTTGAGATGCCTCTTCAACACTGGGCATCTTGGCAGCTTTCTCAGCCTTTGCCTTGGCCCTCTTCTCCTGGACTTGAGATGATGATGGTTCCTCCTCATTCATCACAATAGTGTTGTCTTCAAACTCAGGATGTAAGGGTAGATGCTCCTTGTCTAGCAAATAAGTTCATGTGCCCATCTTAGAATTGATGAGCTCCTGAATATGTGGAGCATACCCACAACTTCTCTTTTGATCAGCAGCAGTCCTCTTGATCATTTCTACAATCAAACTCATAACTTTGAACTTCTGAGGGACATCAAAGATTTGCAGCATGTTGATGGAGTGTCCTCTAATCATCTTGTGATCTCCTGACCTGCGTAGCAATGTGTGCCTTAAGATCCAGTTACTGGTAGGTAGACCAGACAACAAGAAGTGTACAGATCCAAGCTTGTGTGTCTCCAAAGCCTTATCAGGGATCTCCTTGTACATGTTTGCCATGGAGTTGTGGTCTTTCTTCTTGGTGGCATACACATCCAAGTCATCTTCATGTTCTTTGGGGGCATTGATTAGCTTGGCCCATTCTTCAACTGTGGACTGGTACCTGGTACCTTCAGACATCCATACTATCCTTCCGTCTGGATAGAAGTGGGCAGTGGAGTAAAACTGCATGATCAGCTCATCATTCCATTTAGTGAGCTTTTGTCCAACAAACTCATCTACTCCACATTCCTTAAAGTTGTCATATACTCCTGGGAAGTGATCTTCATTCTCCTGGATGTATTCCCAATCCACCCATTTCATGTCACACACAATGGGCTTCTTATCAAGCAAAATTGTCTCATAAAAGTCTTGTTATTCCTTTGTATGGAACCTGTAGTCAACTGCAGTCCTCCTCCTAACAGCATAGGGATCAGACTGTCTCCACAATCTCAGTCCTGTATCTTTCCTGATGTGCATGTCCTCAGTGACTGGATGAGCATCATTGTGGTCAGGAATTTTGGGCTTCAACTTCCTCAAAACAAGAGAATCATCTTCCTCTTCTTCAGCTTCAGGCACTGGGGCTGTCGGAGTAATGGGCCATGGGTAGCCTAACCCGGGTCCCTGAGCATTTCAAGACATCAGGCCGGATGCACCCCTCAAGTGTCGAGGACGAAGCGCCGCCTTCTGGTGGCTGGCAGGTTCAAGCGGCCGGCTGCCAGAGGACGAACAAGCACCAGAAGATGGCCCCAAGATGAGCCGACTCCCAGTAGGTGGCCTCTCGAGAGGCCGGCTCTTGGCAGGTGGACCGCGGTGCCCTCAAATTATGCACGCCCATAAAGGAGACAAGACAGGATGTGGCTACAGTATAGCCCATCACCCCCATATCCAGGGCGGGGCACAGCCACAGTGTCCCGTACCGGCCGAGATCTCCGCACGGTGCAGCACTGTTGCCATCCCGCCCTTGACGTCACCCCTGTCAGGTGGAACCCTGTTCCCATGACGGCCTGCAGGCGGCAGGCCCTACCAGGCAGCGAGAGCCCAGAGGGTGGCAGTGCCTGACCAGTCAGACCCAAGGGAGGCCGACCTCTAGCAGGCGGCCCACTCTTCCCTCGGAGTCCACGCGCCATTAACCAGACAAGACACGGTGTGGCTATAGTGATCTCCCACCAGACGGTGAGATTGTAGCCACGCCCCCTCGACCAAGCATGCGTCATTAGCATTACGACTACAGTAACAAGCAGCCAGCCGGACCCGCAAGCGGCGGAGGCGGCCTGTCGGCTCCATACTGGACCAACCGGCAGGGCCCACCAGGCGGCGGGCCCCAGCGGCCGATGGAGGAGCCGGCGACAGGAGACACTGACAGCCGGGTCCTACACCCGGCCATATTACCATTGTACCCCTGGGGGGTAGGCCTATATAAACCCCCCAGGGCACCCATGCAAAGGGTTCCCAATTGGTTAGACCTAGACACACACATAGAGGGAGGAGAGAGCTAGCCCTGCTTTCTTCTACCTCTAGCATACAGCTCGAGGAGCACCATTGTACTCACTAGTGCCTTAGTGATCATGCGGAGACCCCGCAGAGCAGGATTAGGGGTGTTATCTCCTAGGAGAGCCCCGAACCTGGGTAAGATTCACCGACGTGCATGTCTTCGCCTCATCCCGTTTCCTGGCACCGGCGACGTCCTACTAGCCCCCATCATGATTAGCCATCCTTTGGCATATGTCACACCAAACCCCCGACATTTGGCGCCCACCATGGGGCTAGGTGCACCATCATCCGGAGATCTGTTCTGGACGGGAACCCTCTTCCTCCTTGCTGAGCGCAGCCAGCCAGGCACGCCGGATGGCGTTTGCACCGACGCGTTGCATGGCGCAGAGGTCGCCTGCGCGGCAAGCTGCCTTGCCGACCTTGTTGGCGAGATCCGCCTCTCCAACGAGCCTGCATCCGACACAGGCAACGACTGCCTTGAGAGCCGCCTCGTCAGCTTCCTCGACCAACTCGACGTCGCTGGCGAGCCGGCCGTCGACTTGGAGTCGGTCCGCTCTGCCGACCCGATGCTCGTCGACTCTCACACGGTGTCGCTCGACGCATTCCCTACCAATGTGGTGATCATTGATGATCCTGTCCCTCGCACCGACAGCGGCGGCATCACCGTCACGGAGGTGCTCGTCATCAGCCACGATGGAGTTTCCGGTGACGGTGCCCGAGACCCGCTCCAAGCAACCCTGCAAGACCTGTCTGCACCCATCGCAGAAGACGCCGACGCCGAGACGCTGGAAGCCCGCCGCGTCCAGCTTGTCGAGAGCGCCAAGAAGCTAGCCAACATGAGACGCCTTTCGGAGGCTTATTACCGCGAGATGGACCGCGCCGTTGGCGGCACGCTGGCTCTAGGCGAATCCAGCCGCATCGGTATGGTCCAGCAGTGCGGCACGACCATTGCCGGCATGTTCGGGGCTGATCGCCCCGTTTACGCCACACCTATGGAGAACATACGAGCCGTCCAAGTGGCGTCAGATGAGCTGGACAACCTGGAGGGCGACGAGCGTCGCTACATGACGGAGCGCGTCCAGTGACTCATCGATGCGGCTGCCAAGCTGCAAGAAGCTGGCTGCCGCGTCGGAGACCCCAACCGGCGGAACAACGACCCGCCCTCCCTGCCAGGAGCATGGCATGACATCCCAGATGCCGACTGATGGCAACCACGGGTGACGAAACAAGGAGCCGGCTGCCAGCCGCAGCCGGACGCACATCACCATCGAGCACGACCAAGACGGCCGCCCTCGTGCGATGGAATGACCAGGCGGCTACCAGCCTCCCCAACGCAGAGAAAAGCGTGTGTCTCTGCCGCACGTCGATCATCCGAGTCTTCGAGGTTGGCTTGGACCCCGAGAAGGAATCAGAGAGAATGATTCCCACCACCAGTTCGATCATCTGAACCGATCCCTGGCGCTAGAAGAAGAAGATGCGCTGGGCCCACCTTGCTTCGGCCCCCGCATCAGAGATGAGCCCTTCCCCAAAGGGTTCACGCTCCCAAGAGATACGCCCAAGTATACCGGCTCCGTGAAGCCGGAGGACTGGCTGGTCGACTACTCCATAGCCGTCAGCATTGCAAATGACAACAAGCGTGCTGCCATGAAGTACGTTCCACTCATGCTCCAGGGCACCGCCCGGACATGGTTGAACAGCCTGAAGCCTCGCAGCATCAACGACTGGGTAGATTTCACTGAGGCCTTCGTCCGCAACTTCACCAGCACATACAAGCGGCCTCCCAAGCCTCGCCAGCTCTCCTTGTGCATGCAAGGCCCCAACGAATTGACTCGCGACTACCTCATGCGTTGGGCCGAGCTGCGCAACTCTTGCGAGGGCGTGCACGAGGTGCATGCCATTGAGTACTTCACGGCCGGGTGCAGAGAAGGCACTTTGCTCAAACACCGGCTCCTCTGCGATGAGCCGATGACCCTCGACGAGCTGCTGATCATAGCAGACAAATACGCCACGGCCGATTCCTCCATGAAGACGAAGATTCAAGTTGATGCATATGGCAAGGTGGCTCCTCGGGCTCCTCAGACCCCGGCTGGTGATACCAGTCAGCGCTAGCAGCAAAGCGACAACAAGCGAAAAGCCCCGATGCTGGTTTCCACCAGCCGGTAGGTGGCAGCAGTCGAAGACCGGCAGCCTCCTTCCAAGCGCCAGAAGGGCGGCAAGCCCAACTGGCAGCCCGCGTTCTCCTATGAGCAGACTCTTGATGCTCCCTGCAAATTCCACAGCGGCGTGAAGCCGTCCAACCACACCACTCGGAAATGTCATTGGCTCACACGAATTTCCAAGGGCGAAGGGCTGCAACCACTGCCACCTGCTGGCCAGCCGCCTCCGCCTCCTCAGTAGCCGGTGACATGCCTAGCAGTCGACGCCATTCAAGATCAATTCCCTGAAGAGCATGGAGCGTATGTTGTTTTCAGTAGTGTGGCCAATGATAGGCGCAGCCGGCGCCGACAGTCTCGTGAGGTGAATGCCGTAGCCATTGAAGCTCCAGAGTTCATGCACTGGTCAGAGCGGCCAATCAGTTGGAGCCGGGCTGATCACCCGGAAGTAATGCCTTCTCCGGGCTCTTACGCTTTGCTTTTGGAGGCCACCTTTGCCACGGAGAGGCGAGCTGCTCGTTTCTCCCGAGTCTTGATAGATGGCAGAAGTAGCATCAATATCCTGTACCGTGATACCATGGAGAAGCTGAAGATCAAACCCAGGCATCTCCTGCCCAGTCGGTATGTCTTCCACGACATAGTTCCTGACCTTTCTCACTCACCAATCGGCAAGATCCAGATAGATGTCCTCTTCGGGGATAAAGACCATTTCCGCCGAGAGCCCATCAGGTTTGAGGTGGTCGACCTGGAAAGCCCGTACCACGCACTGCTTGGCCGACCTGCTTTAGCCAAGTTCATGGCAGTGCCACATTATGCCTACCTCAAGATGAAGATGCCGAGTGCCAAGGGAGTCATCACCATCTCCGGAGATTATCATAAGTCGTCCGACTGTGCGGCCGCCAGCAGCCGGCTGGCCAAGTCCCTTGTGATCGTTGCCGAGAAGTGGCTCCTTGACCGGGTTGTGGCCATGGCCAACAAGCAGCTGGAATGTCTCACAATCCCAAGGAGGCGGAAGCCGAAGGATCCTTCAAGTCGGCCAAGTAGACAAAGAAGATACCGTTGGACCCAGAGCACCCGGAGAGGTACGCTGTCATAGGCGCAAACCTTGACATCTCATAGGAAAGCGAGCTTGTCGATTTCATCCGTGAGAATCGAGACATCTTCGCATGGTCTCCCAAAGACATGTCGGGAGTCCTGGCGGATTTCGCCGAGCACAAGCTACATGTCAGAGAAGATGCGAAGCCAGTCAAGCAACCCCTCCGCCAAATATCGGAGGAGAAGAGAAGAATCATGGGAGAAGAGATCGCCCGTCTGTTGGCAGCTGGCTTCATCATGGAAGTTTTCTTCCCAGAATGGCTTGCCAACCCAGTCCTTGTACTGAAGAAGAATAACAAATGGCGCATGTGCATTGACTACACCAGCCTCAACAAGGCCTGCCCAAAGGATCCGTTTGCTCTGCCACAGATAGACCAAGTGATAGACTCCACAGCCAGATGCGAGCTGTTGAGTTTTTTGGATCCTACTCAGGATATGACCAGATCAAGTTGAACCCGGCAGACCTTCTGAAGACCGCATTCATCACACCATTTGGAGCCTTCTGCTACCTGACTATGACATTCGGCCTGAGAAATGCCGGTGCCACTTGTCAGCATTGCATGCAGAAGTGCCTCCTCAAACAACGCGACAGAAATGCCCACGTCTACTCCGTCTTCTCCGACAATGAGCAAGCAGATGCCTTGGCACGGATCGGCTCCACCCGGCAAGCAATACCAGCTGGTGTCTCCCTTCAGCGCCTCCTCAAGCCGTCGATCAAGCCATCTCCGGAATCTGAGTCCATCTTTGTGTCGGCTCCTCCCGGGGCCGACGGATCTGACTCTAGGGCTGCGGCAGCCGGCTCGCGGACCTCGGCAGTCGGCACGGGTACTGTGACAGTCGCACCTGGCCCGGAAACTTCACAACCCGGCTCGGGGACTGCAACAGTCGGCCTGGGGACTTCACCAAGCGGCTCGGGGACTGCAGCAGTCGCACCCGACCCAGGGACTTCAGAGCCCGGCCCAGGGGCTGCAGCAATCGGCCCAGGGACTTCATCGACACAGCAAGCGGCAGCCAACGCCAACCCGCCGCCTCCCAGCCCAACCGCCCTTGTGCAAGTTGCAGTTCTGGCAGTCGAAGAAATAGCAGCACCTTCATGGGCGCAGCCCATCCTCAACTTTCTGGTGAACAAAGAGCTGCCGACTGATGAGATCTCATCCCAGCAAGTGCAATGTCGGGCAGCAGCATATACCATTGTCAACAGAGAACTTGTGAGACATAGTGTCACTGGTGTGTACCAGCGCTGCGTGGAGCCGGAGAAAGGCCAAGCAATCCTCAAAGACATCCACCAAGGCGAGTGTGGCCACCATGCGGCTTCCAGATCACTCGTGGCTAAAGCTTTCCGCCACGGTTTCTTCTGGCCGACTGCCTTGGAGGGTGCCAAGGATCTAGTCAAGAACTGCAAGGGGTGTCAGAAGTTTAGCTCACAGCAACATCTGCTGGCTTCTGCACTCAAAACCATTCCCTTAGCATGGCCTTTTGCCATCTGGGGCTTGGAAATGGTGGGACCATTCAAGACAGCACGCGGCGGCATGACTCATCTGCCTGTCGCCATGGACAAATTCACCAAGTGGATAGAAGCAAAGCCAATCAAGAAGTTGAATGGTCCGACTGCCATTACTTTCATTGCAGATATCACCAATCGGTCCGAAGTACTAGACAGCATCATCACGGATAATGGCACAAATTTTGCCAAAGGAGCCTTTGTCCGTTTCTGCGCGATGCAGGGCATCTGACTGGACCTAGCATCCTTTGCCCATCCGCAGTCAAACGGCCAAGTTGAGCGAGCAAACAACCTCATCCTTTCCGGCATCAAGCCCCGACTGGTCGAGCCTCTGGAGCGGTCGGTCGGCTGCTGGATTGATGATCTGTCGGCCATCCTCTGGAGCCTGCGCATAACTCCAAACAAGTCAACCGGCTTCACGCGTTTCTTCCTCGTCTACGGTGCCGAAGCTATCATCCCGACGGACATTGAGTTCTACTCACCTTGCATCACCATGTACACCGAGGCGGAAGCAAAAGAAGCACGAGAAGACGACGTCGGTCTGTTGGAGGAGGGCTGGTTGTTAGCTCTCAGCCGATTCGCCATCTACCAGCAGAGTCTGTGCCGCTACTACAACCGGAAGGTCAAGCCAAGATCTTTCCAGGAGGGAGACCTTGTGCTCCGGCTGATCCAGCAAATAGCCGGCCAGCACAAGCTCTCGGCACCTTGGGAAGGCCCATTCATCATTAGCAAAGTTTTGGGCAATGACTCCTACTACCCGATCGATGCTCAGAAGCCCAGAGCACGCAAGAGAGACGACTCCGGCAAACAGACAGAGCGGCCATGCAATGCAAACCTCCTTCGAAGATTTTACAGTTGATGTAGTATGTACCACACTATCTTTTGTATTAAGTACGAAGACTCCGGGTCCCCCGAGAAGAGCTTGGGGGCTACCCCCTTTTCTATATATGATAAGTATTATGCCTATGAATGTGTTATTTCATTATTCCGCCTGGCACCGGGTTCGACCAGTTGGCCCGGGGGCTCACCGCCTTGTACTATGTGAAGCTTCCTACAGTCGGACAAGTAGTGTGTTGGCACCTAAGCCTTCTCCTGCTAGAAGCCGCAGCTCGCAGAGCGACTGTCCGGTGGGTAGGAGTTACATGCAGGAAAGGGTGTCCACATGAAAAATGGCTAAGGACCCCAAGCATGGACATAGTTCAGGTCGGCTCCCCGCCTCATCGACCGGCTGCTAAAACAGCCAGCCGGTCGACCTCTACTTAACTTGCTAACACTCTAATCGGCTAAGTACTTGCCCTCCCGAAAGCAGCTAAGTACTTGACCAAGCCACAGCCCACAGAGCGGCTGTTTGGCCGGCAAGGTGGCAACCAAGGGAGGGCGGCAAAGAAAAAAGGCCAAGAAGCAGAAAGCAAGAAAAGTCAGAACTCGGCAAAAGCACAACTTCTATGAAAGCATATTTACATGTCAAAAGGCCCTTGGCCAGCATTCAACAGAGTTTGAAATACACCCGCGGGTGGAATTGCACAAATTTAACAAAGTTTGTCGAGACGGATAAAACAGGGAAAATAAAGATAAGTCGACGTCCTAGGGAGCTGCAGAGGGGTCCGGCTGGGTGGCGGAGTCGGTGGTGCCGGTTGATGGAGTGGATGGCTGGTCAGTCTCCACTTGGTCGCCTCTAGTAGCAGTCGCGCACTCGAGTGCGGCTCGTTGTTCGAGGCACGATCAAGCTGGGGCTGGCCGTCTGCTCCGACCTCTGGCGCTTCTTCTTCGCCTTCCTCGTCCTCCTCATCTTCTCCCTCGCCGCTGGAGTCGATCATCTCGGCCGAGTCCTCGTCATCCTCCGGGTTCAGCCCGAACCACTCCGGTGGTGCCTCGGCACCATTCTCAGCCAGCTTAGGAATGAAGAGGCTTGATACCTCTCCAAAATATCTATAATTTTTGATTGTTCCATGCTATATTATATTCTGTTTTGGATGTTTAATGGGCTTTATTATACACTTTTGTATTATTTTTGGGACTAACCTATTAACCGGAGGCCCAACCCAAATTGCAGTTTTTTTTGCCTATTTCAGTGTTTCATAGAAAAGGAATATCAAACGGAGTCCAAACGGAATGAAACCTTCGGGAACGTGATTTTTGGAACAAACGTGATCCAGAGGACTTGGAGTCGACGTCAAAAAACGAACGAGGAGGCCACGAGGTAGAGGGGCATGCCTACCCCCTAGGCGCGCCCTCCACCCTCGTGGGCCTCTCGTAGCTCCACCGACCTACTTCTTCCTCCTCTATATACCTACGTACCCCCAAACCATCAGACACGGAGCCAAAACCCTATTTCCACCGCCACAACCTTCTATACCCGTGAGATCCCATCTTGGGGCCTTTTCCGACGCTCCGCCGGAGGGGGCATCGATCATGGAGGGCTTCTACATCAACACCATAGCCTCTCCGATGATGTGTGAGTAGTTTACTTCAGACCTTCGGGTCCATAGTTATTAGCTAGATGGCTTCTTCTCTCTCTTTGGATCTCAATACAAAGTTCTCCTCGATTCTCTTGAAGATCTATTTGATGTAACTCTTCTTTTTGCGGTGTGTTTGTCGAGATCCAATGAATATTTGGTTTATGATCAAGATTATCTATGGACAATATTTGAATGCCCTCTGAATTCTTTTATGTATGATTGGTTATCTTTGCAAGTCTCTTTGAATTATCAGTTTGGTTTGGCCCACTAGATTGATCTTTCTTGCAATGGGATAAGTGCTTAGCTTTGGGTTCAATCTTGCGGTGCTCGATCCCAGTGACAGAAAGGGAAACAACACGTATTGTATTGTTGCCATCGAGGATAAAAAGATGGGGTTTATATCATATTGCATGAGTTTATCCCTCTACATCATGTCATCTTTCTTAAGGCGTTACTTGGTTCTTATGAACTTAATACTCTAGATGCATGCTGGATAGCGGTCGATGTGTGGAGTAATAGTAGTAGATGCAGGCAGGAGTCGGTCTACTTGTCACGGACGTGATTCCTATATACATGATCATACCTAGATATTCTCATAACTATGCTCAATTCTATCAATTGCTCGATAGTAATTCGTTTACCCACCGTAATACTTATGCTTTCTTGAGAGAAGCCACTAGTGAAACCTATGCCCCCCGGGTCTATTTTCCATCATATTAATCTTCCTTCAACAAGCTATTTCAATTGCCGTTTATTTTGCTTTCTTTACTTTTACTCTTTATCACAAAAATACCAAAAATATTATCTTATCATATCTATCAGATCTCACTCTCATAAGTGACCATGAAGGGATTGACAACCCCTTTATCGTGTTGGTTGCGAGGTTCTTATTTTTTTGTGTAGGTGCATGGGACTTGAGCGTGGCCTCCTACTGGATTGATACCTTGGTTCTCAAAAACTGAGGGAAATACTTACGCTACTTTACTGCATCACCCTTTCCTCTTCAAGGGAAAACCGACGCAGTGCTCAAGAGGTAGCAAGAAGGATTTCTGGCGCCGTTGCCTGGGAGTCTACGCACAAGTCAAGACATACCAAGTACCCATCACAAACCCTTATCCCTCGCATTACATTATTTTCCATTTGCCTCTCGTTTTCCTCTCCCCCTCTTCATCCTTGCCGTTTTATTCACCCTCTTTTCCGTTCGCCTCTTTTCCGCTTGCTTCTTGTTTGCTTGTGTGTTGGATTGCTTGCTTGTCACGATGGATCAAGATAATACTAACTTGTGTGACTTTGCCAATACCAACAATAATGATTTTCTTAGCACTCTGATTGCTCCTCTTACCGATGCTGAATCTTGTGAAATTAATGCTGCCTTCCTGAATCTTGTCATGAAAGATCAATTTGCCGGCCTTCCTAGTGAAGATGCCGCTACCCATCTAAATAGCTTTGTTGATTTGTGTGATATGCAAAATAAGAAAGATGTGGACAATGATATTGTTAAATTGAAGCTATTTCCTTTTTTGCTTAGAGATCGTGCTACAGCTTGGTTTTCGTCTTTGCCTAAAAATAGTATCGATTAATGGAATAAATGCAAAGATGCTTTTATCTCTAAGTATTTTCCTCCCGCTAAGATCATCTCTCTTAGAAATGATATTATGAATTTTAAGCAACTTAATCATGAACATGTTGCACAAGCTTGGGAGAGGATGAAATTAATGATACGTAATTTCCCTACTCATGATTTGAATTTGTGGATGATTATACAAATTTTTTATGCCAGATTGAATTTTGCTTCTAGAAATCTTTTAGATTCGGCCGCGGGAGGCACTTTTATGGAAAATCACCTTAGGAGAAGCTACTAAACTCCTAGATAATATTATGGTTAATTATTCTCAATGGCATACCGAAAGATCTACTAGTAAAAAGTGCATGCGATAGAATAAATTAATGTTTTGAGTGGAAAGATGGATGAACTTATGAAATTGTTTGCTAATAAGAGTGTTCCTTCTCATCCCAATGATATGCCTTTGTCTACCTTGATTGAGAATAATAATGAATCTATGGATGTGAATTTTGTTGGTACGAATAATTTTGGTAACAACGCTTATAGAGGAAACTTTAATCGTAGGCCGTATCCTAGTAATTCCTCTAATAATTATGGTAATTCCTACAACAATTCTTATGGAAATTTTAATAAGTTTCCCTCTGATTTTGAGACTAGTGTTAAAGAGTTTAAGAATTCGCAAAAGAATTTCAATACTTTGCTTGAAGAAAAATTGCTTAAGATTGATGAGTTGGCTAGGAACGTGGATAGAATTTCTCTTGATGTTGATTCTTTGAAACTTAGATCGATTCCACGTAAGCATGATATCAATGAGTCTCTCAAAACCATGAGAATTCCCATTGATGAGTGCAAAGAAAGAACCGCTAGGATGCGTGCTAAGAAAGATTGCTTTGTGAAAGCGTGTTCTTCTAATTTTTATGGGAATAATGATGAAGATTTAAAAGTTATTGATGTGTCCCCTATTAAATCTTTTTTTTGTAATATGAATCTTTATAATGACGGGACTGGAGATGAGTCAACTTTAGTTAGAAGGCGTCCCAAAAATTTGAAGTTTTTAGAGCTTGATGCAAAATTGGTAAAAGTGGGATTGAAGAGGTCAAAACTTTAGATATCAATGAATCCACTATATTGGATTTCAAGGAATTTAATTATGATAATTGCTCTTTGATAGATTGTATTTCCTTGTTGCAATCCATGCTAAACTCTCCTCATGCTTATAGCCAAAATAAAGCTTTTACTAAACATATCGTTGATGCTTTGATGCAATGTTATGAAGAAAAACTTGAGTTGGAAGTTTCTATCCTGTCGTGGGTTTGTCACAACAGATGTCCTCGTGAAAGGACTTAGTCGTGGAGCAATCGCTACGGGTTAGCTTAAAGGGGTTAAACCGGACAAGGGACACGAGGGATTATATACTAGTTCGGCCCCTTCGATGAAGGTAAAAGCCTACATGTAGTTGTGATTGGTATTGCTGGGGTTTCGATGACCAGGGAGTGAATCCGCTTTGCCTGGTTCTCGACTTGTTGTCTGTTCTCCCTAAACCGCTGCCGGGTCATCCCTTTATATACATAGGTTGACGCCCGCCGGTTTACAGAGTCCCGAGGCCGGATCATAAACGTGTCCGACTCGTACTCTATTCCTTCTAACTTAAAATACAAGTTACACAAAAGAGTCGGTTTACATCTACATGCCTTAACCCACCTTTAGGCCTTGGGCCTTCGTAAAGCGCCACCATCCTCACGTCTTTATGGGCTTCTATATTCATGGAGTTAACTCGGCCACTCCTAGCCGGTTTACCTCCAGTAGTCATATCCCCAATATATCCCTAGAAAACTTTATGATGAATGGGAACCTACAATTCAAATTAAAATTAAAGATCATGAATGCTATGCTTTGTGTGATTTGGGTGCTAGTGTTTCCACGATTCCAAAAACTTTGTGTGATTTGCTAGGTTTCCGTGAATTTGATGATTGTTCTCTCAACTTGCACCTTGAGGATTCCACCATTAAGAAACCTATGGGAAGAATTAATGATGTTCTTATTGTTGCAAATAGGAACTATGTGCCCGTAGATTTCATTGTTCTTGATATAGATTGCAATCCTTCATGTCCTATTATTCTTGGTAGACCTTTCCTTAGAACGATTGGTGCAATTATTGATATAAAGGAAGGAAATATTAGATTCCAATTTTCCTTAAGGAAAGGTATGGAACACTTTCCTAGAAATAAAATAAAATTACCTTATGAATCTATTATGAGAGCCACTTATGGATTGCCTACTAAAGATGGCAATACCTAGATCTATCCTTGCTTTTATGCATAGCTAAGGGCGTTAAACGATAGCGCTTGTTGGGAGGAAACCCAATTTTATTTTCATTCTTTGTTTTTTTCTACTGTTTAGTAATAAATAATTTATCTAGACTCTGTTTTGGTTGTGTTTTTGTGTTTAATTAGTGTTTGTGCCAAGTAGAACCGTTGGGAAGACTTGGGGAAAGTCTTTTTGATCTTGCTGTAAAAAACAGAAACATTAGCGCTCACG
The DNA here is from genome assembly GCA_034509565.1 of Triticum monococcum. Lineage (NCBI taxonomy): Eukaryota > Viridiplantae > Streptophyta > Magnoliopsida > Poales > Poaceae > Triticum > Triticum monococcum. The sequence continues at coordinate 176,097,525 of CM067846.1, read as the reverse complement.
AGAATTGCTGCTATTTTTTATTGGAGAGTGCTATTTAGTTAATTATTTTTGCATATGATTAATATATAAATTCCTCACGTACAGCAATTTATTTTAGATTTTTTTTGGTTCCAGAAGTTTGCGTTAGCTACAGATTACTACAGACTGTTCTGTTTTTGACAGATTCTGTTTTTCGTGTGTTGTTTGCTTATTTTGATGAATCTATGGCTAGTAATAGAGTTTATAAACCATAGAGAAGTTGGAATACAGTAGGTTTAACACCAATATAAATCAATAATGAGTTCATTACAGTACCTTGAAGTGGTGTTTTCTATTCTTTCGCTAACGGAGCTCATGAGATTTTCTGTTAAGTTTTGTGTTGTGAAGTTTTCAAGTTTTGGGTAAGGATTTGATGGATTATGGAACAAGGAGTGGCAATATCCTAAGCGTGGGGATGCACAAGGTAGCCCAAGGTAAATCTAAGGACACTAAAAGCCAAAGCTTGGGGATGCCCTGGAAGGCATCCCCTCTTTCGTCTTCGTCCATTGGTAACTTTACTTGGAGCTATATTTCTATTCACCACATGATATGTGTTTTGCTTGGAGCGTCTTGTATGATTTGAGTCTTTGCTTTTAGTTTAACACAATCATCCTTGCTATACACACCTTTTGAGAGAGACACACATCATTTGGAATTTATTGGAATACTCTATGTGCTTCACTTATATCTCTTGAGCTATATAGTTTTTGCTCTAGTGCTTCACTTATATCTTTTTAGAGCACGGCGGTGGTTTGTTTTATAGAAACTATTGTTCTCTCATGCTTAACTTATATCATTTTGAGAGTCCTACAAAACAGCATGGTAATTTGCTTTAATTGTGAAATTAGTCCTAATATGATAGGCACCCAAGATTAGTAAAAACTTTCTTATAAGTGCGTTGAATACTAAGAGAAGTTTGATGCGTGATAATTGTTTTGAGATATGAAGATGATGATATTAGAGTCATGCTAGTTGACTGGTTATGAATTTGAGAAATACTTGTGTTAAAGTTTGTGATTCCCGTAGCATGCACATATGGTGAATCGTTATGTGATGAAGTGGGAGCATGATTTATTTATTGATTGTCTTCCTTATGAGTGGCGGTCGGGGATGAGCGATGGTATTTTCCTACCAATCTATCCCCCTAGGAGCATGCACGTAATACTTTGTTTTGATAACTAATATATTTTTGCAACAAGTATATGAGTTCTTTATGACTAATGCTGAGTCCATGAATTATATGCACTTTTATCCTTCCACCATTGCTAGCCTCTCTAATACCGCACACTTTTCACCGGTATCATACACCCACCATATACCTTCATCAAAACAGCCACCATACCTACCTATCATGGCATTTCGATAGCCATTCCGAGATATATTGCCATGCAACTTACCACCGTTCTGTTTACTATGACACGTTCCATCATTGTCATATTGCTTTGCATGATCATGTAGTTGACATCGTATTTGTGGCAAATCCACCGTTCATTATCTTCATACATGTCACTCTTGATTCATTATCCCGGTACACCGCTGGAGGCATTCATATAGAGTCATATTCTGTTCTAAGTATTGAGTTGTAATACTTGAGTTGTAAGTAAATAAAAGTGTGATGATCATGATTATTATAGCATTGTCCCAAGTGAGGAAAGGATGATGGAGACTATGATTCCCCCACAAGTCGGGATGAGACTCCGGACTAAAAAAAGAGGCCATAAAAAAGGAGAAAAGGCCCAAATAAAAAAATATGAGAGAAAAGAGAGAAGGGACAATGCTACTATCCTTTTCCACACTTGTGCTTCAAAGTAGCACCATGATCTTTATGATAGAGAGTCTCTTGATTCGTCACTTTCATATACTAGTGGGAATTTTTCATTATAGAACTTGGCTTGTATATTCCAATGATGGGCTTCCTCAAATTTCCCTAGGTCTTCGTGAGCAAGCAAGTTGGATGCACACCCACTTAGTTTTCATTATTGAGCTTTCATACACTTATAGCTCTAGTGCATCCGTTGCATGGCAACCCCTAATCACTCACATTAATATATATTAATGGGCATCTCCATAGCCCATTGATACGCCTAGTTGATGTGAGACTATCTTCCCCTTTTTGTCTTCTCCACAACCACCATTCTATTCCACCTATAGTGCTATATCCATGGCTCACGCTCATGTATTGCGTGAAGATTGAAAAAGTTTGAGAACACCAAAAGTATGAAACAATTGCTTGGCTTGTCATCGGGGTTGTGCATGATTTAAATATTTTGTGTGCTGAAGATAGAGCATAGCCAGACTATATGATTTTGTAGGGATAACTTTATTTGGCCATGTTATTTTGAGAAGACATGATTGCTTTATTAGTATGCTTGAAGTATTATTACTTTTATGTCAATATTAAACTTTTGTCTTGAATCTTTCGGATCTGAATATTCATACCACAAATAAGAGAATTACATTGAAAATTATGCTAAGTAGCATTCCACATCAAAAATTCTGCTTTTATCATTTACCTACCCGAGGACGAGCAGGAATTAAGCTTGGGGATGCTTGACACGTCTCCAACGTATCTATAGTTTTTGATTGTTCCATGCTATATTATATTCTATTTTGGATGTTTAATGGGCTTTATTATTCACTTTTATATTATTTTTGGGACTAACCTATTGACCGGAGGCCCAGCCCAAATTGCTGTTTTTTTGCCTATTTCAGTGTTTCGCAGAAAAGGAATATCAAACGGAGTCCAAAGGGAATGAAACCTTCGGGAACATGATTTTTTGAACAAACGTGATCCAGAGGACTTGGAGTGGACGTCAAGAAACGAACAAGGAGGCCACGAGGCAGGGGGCGCGCCTACCCCCTGGGCGCGCCCTCCACCCTTGTGGTCCCCTCGTAGCTCCACCGACCTACTTCTTCCTCCTATATATACCTACGTACCCCCAAACCATCAGACACGGAGCCAAAACCCTATTTCCACCGCCGCAACCTTCTGTACCCGTGAGACCCCATCTTGGGGCCTTTTCCGGCGCTCCACCGGAGGGGGCATCGATCACGGAGGGCTTCTACATCAACACCATAGCCTCTCCGATGATGTGTGAGTAGTTTACTTCAGACCTTCGGGTCCATAGTTATTAGCTAGATGGCTTCTTATCTCTCTTTGGATCTCAATACAAAGTTCTCCTCGATTCTCTTGGAGATCTATTCGATGTAACTGTTCCTTTTGCGGTGTGTTTGTCGAGATCCAATGAATTGTTGGTTTATGATCAAGATTATCTATGAACAATATTTGAATCTCCTCTAAATTCTTTTATGTACGATTGGTTATCTTTGCAAGCCTCTTTGAATTATCAGTTTGTTTTGGCCTAATAGATTGATCTTTCTTGCAATGGAAGAAGTGCTTAGCTTTGGGTTCAATCTTGCGGTGCTCGATCCCAGTGACAGGAAGGGAAACGACACGTATTGTATTGTTGCCATCGAGGATAAAAAGATGGGGTTTATACCATATTGCATGAGTTTATCCCTCTACATCATGTCATCTTGCTTAAGATGTTACTCTGATCTTATGAACTTAATACTCTAGATGCATGCTGGATTGCGGTCGATGTGTGAAGTAATAGTAGTAGATGCAGGCAGGAGTCGGTCTACTTGTCATGGACGTGATGCCTATATACATGATCATACCTAGATATTCTCATAACTATGCTCAATTCTATCAATTGCTCAACAGTAATTCGTTTACCCACCGTAATACTTATGCTTTCTTGATAGAAGCCACTAGTGAAACCTATGGCCCCCCGGGTCTATTTTCCATCATATTAATCTTCTGTCAACAAGCTATTTCAATTGCCGTTTATTTTGCTTTCTTTACTTTTACTTTTTATCACAAAAATACCAAAAATATTATCTTATCATATCTATCAGATCTCACTCTCGTAAGTGACCGTGAAGGGATTGAGAACCCCTTTATTGCGTTGGTTGCGAGGTTCTTATTTGTTTGTGTAGGTGCGTGGGACTTGAGCGTGGCCTCCTACTGGATTGATACCTTGGTTCTCAAAAACTGAGGGAAATACTTACGCTACTTTACTGCATCACCCTTTCCTATTCAAGGGAAAACTAAGCAGGGCTCATGAGGTAGCAAGGCTGGTGTCGGTGTACTCGGCGATCGCCACTGCCCGTCTGACAAGGTCGCGCTCCACTACCACCATCTCCTCCTGGGCCTCCTGCCGAAACATGGTTAACTGGGCTAGATTTAGCCCAGGATACCACGCCTTGACAAACTCCAAGGCTCGGCATGCTCCAGCCCGGGTCGAGGAACCCTTCCAAGCCTCAAGACGGCCGGCCGCCACCTCCAGCTAGTCGGCAGTCCGACTAGGAGTACGCGGAGCCGGCATGTCTGGCCAAAGGGCGGAGATCGCCTGGGCCCCGACACGCTGAAGACGGAAGAGCATCGGATGAGCCGGCCGAAGGCGGGCCTGGATGCTGAGGAGTTGTTTGCTAAGAGTCTGGGGGCGTCGACAGCAATCTGCACGCCTTCCGCCCTTCGTTCCTCACGATAAGCCTCGATAGCCTCATTGGTGGTGTCAGAATGGCCAGGAAAGAAGTCTGCTCAGGCAGGAAGCAAAAAGATCAGAAGATCAGAAGCCAGAAGCTAGAAGCCGGCAACCCAAAGAAAGAAAAAGAAGAAAGCTTACCATCAACCATGTCTTCAATCCTGCCGAAGCCGGACATCAGCAGTGCCTCCTTGTCGGTCCAGGTGGAGCATTCGGTCTCGAACTTAGCGAGGAGATTGGACTCCTTCACCTCCACCTCCATCCGGTCCTTCTGGAGAAGCTCCGCCAGTTGCATGGCCAGTCGGTCGCACTCCTGAGCCAGGTCGTTGCACTCTACCTCCTTGGCACGCAATGCAGTGTTGGCTTCACCCAGTTGCCGCTGCAAGGCGGCATTGGCCTCTACAAGAGCGGAGAAAGAAAAAAAGATGTCAATAACCAGCAAAGAAGAAGTATAGTTGCCAGGGAGATCTGGCCCGACTGCTCAGCAGTCGGCCCGAATGTCGGGGACTATAGCCCGTGGGTGCGCTATCGCGTCCCCGTAGAGAAAGAAAATAGTGACTTACTTCGGCTTTCTGCCAAGTCGGCGGTCGTTCGGTCCAGATCTCAGATGTTGGAGTTAAAGGTGGCCGTGCGAAGATTATGATAGTCCTGCAATGAAGATAGAAGAAAAGTTAGCACTCGGAGCCCGCCAAGTAAAGTTTTGGGCCTCCTGCTCAGTAGCCAGCCCGAAACTCGGGGGCTACACCCAGTGGGTGCGCTGGCGCGCTCCCACAGAGAAGTACAAGAATCAAAGACGAAGAAGTAGGAAACATACCCGAATGGCCGCTCGCGAATCCAGGAACGCCCTATTGCACTGCTGAAGAGCGGTGGCCTCAGCTTGGAGTTTGGCCTGGACGTCCAGGATCGCTTGATTGAAAGCGCCCATCCCGCTTCCACGCACCCATTCAGCCTGAGCGGTGCTAGTTGCTTCAGCATCCGAGGCTGACGAGCTCGCAATACTAGCTTCCAGCGGTCGTGGCACCGAAGTCGCCTTCGCACCTCGGCGACGCGATGGTGTGCGGACCTCAGGAGTCGGGCCGGTCACCACCTCATTTCCAGCTGGCGGTGCCAGCGGGGCGACCGACTGCTTGTCCCATGCTCTGTCAGACGGCAACAGTGAAGACACGGCTACCTCTGGCATGGCGACGTCGGCAGCTCCCCTCTCCATGACTGGCTGTTTGTCGCCGGCTCCCCCAGTCGGCGCCGTGAACTCTGGTGGCGGCGGCGTGGAGTTTAGGGGCATGACGAACAATGGCGCCTGATGGTACGCGGCTTCTTCGGCCAACTTCTTCGCCGCGGCATCGGCCTCCACATCCGCCAGCTTCCTCAACGCAGCGGCCTCCGCCTTGTCCGCCTCCGCCCGCTCCTTGCGGGCGGCTTCCCACTCCTCGCGGGCGGCTTCCCACTCCTCGCGCACCTCCCGCGCATTTCGTTCCTGCGCCTCCCGGAGGTCGGCCGCAGGGTCGATTCGCCGGGTGGTGGCAGAAGTCTCCGCCGACCCAATGACTAAGGCGGCGACCGGCTTCTCAAGAGAGAGCGGAGCCCTAAGCCAAGAAAATAAAGCAGGACAACTCAGATAGAATGGACAAGAAAGGAAGGCACAAGGAAAAGACACTTACGCCGACACCATATGGGGCACTTTCGGAAGCTTCTGAAGCTTGGCCGCCTTCGTAGTGGCCTCCTTCCGCCTGGTAGTGGTGGTCGGGTTCTTGGTCTTCTTCGACGTGCTGCCAAACAAGGCGGTACCCTGTTTGCGCTTGCGCGTGCCGCCTTGAGTAGCCGGCTCGGCGGAAGGGCCCACGTCTGCCTTGCCGGCGCCTCGCGCATGACGCGGCTCATCCTCGTCTTCGTCGTCATCGGGCCAGGTCTCGATGCCGCCTACGTCTTCCGAGGCACCCACTCCGTCGCCGCCGCCTATGGCGTCGTCCTCCAGGGCGACCGCCCCCAAGTCAGGGTCGTCCACATCGCTCACTGCCCGGTCCGACAGGTAGTCTCCACCCGGCCCTACGATGGCGGTCGTTGCCAGAGACATGAAGATCTGTATTCACAAGACCGACTGTTCAAGACGGCAATACCAACACCAAAACAAATACTAAAAAGAAATGAGTTGAAGAACTTACAGGAGGCAGCGGGTTGGCCCGGGAGTATGGCCGCATGCCGAACCGCCAAGACCCTTCCGACAGCTTGAGGTCAGAGATTTCGTTCACCATGCGGGCGACCTCAGTAGTTGGCATGTCCCTCGTGCATGTCCGGCTCGGGTCCCGGTGCCCGCTCATCCGACAGATCAGATGAGGCCAGCCTTGGAGCGGGAGAACCCGACGCTTGACGAAGGCGACCAACAGGCCGGACGCCTTGAGGCCTGCCGCGTCCGTCAGCACCTGGAGCCGGTTGATGGCGGCGGTGGCGTTAGCTGACAAGGGCTTCGGCTTGTAGCCCCAGTTGGCCCGAGGTTCGGCCGGAGGGCCAGCCTCGTAGGGAGGCAAGTTGATGAAGTCAAGGGCGGGGTCGACGTTCTCCGCATAGAAATATGATTTCTGCCATAGTTTGACCGACTATGATAGCTTGATGGCGGGGAAGGCGTTCTTCACGGACGGGTGGTGTCGTGGTTCTAAGTCTGACAGTAATGTAGGGGGGTAAGTATGGAGAGGCGAGATCTTAGCTATGGAGAAGTTGTAAGGACGCAAGGTTTATGAGTTCAGGCCCTTCTTGGAAGAAGTAAAAGCCCTACGTCTCGGAGCCCGGAGGCGGTCGACTGGATTATGTGAGTATGAGTTACAGAGGTGCGAACCCTTGTCTCGGAGGAGGGGGGTGGCTTATATAGAGTGCGCCAGGACCCCGGCCAGCCCACGTTACAAAGGGTTCAATGTACATTAAGGCAGGGCGTTACTGGTAACGCTAGTAATAAAGTGCTATGATGACCATAAAAGCTACTTAATGACCGACCGTTAGCATGCGGAGTGACTTTGGGTCTCCTGGCCGTCGAGTGGTTGGATCTTGGTCGAGTGATTGCTTCTTGGTCGAGTGTCTTCGAGTCTGTCGAGTGGAACACCTCCAAGTCGATTGAAAGGTGATTTCTTCTAGAGATGTCCTTGGGTAGGGCAGTTAGGACAGGTCCGTGACCCTACCCTAGGTACATAGCTTCATCATTAGCCCCCAAATGGATCGAGGTTTGAGTGGGGAAGGAGTTCAGGACTTCTCCGACTCGTTTTCCATGCCGTGAGCATATCTTGTCTCGGATCAACGGACCTGAGTGATGACAACAACTTCCTTTTCAGTCGCCTTGATCCATTCTTAATTCTTCGTCGAGTGAGTTTCTTTACTTGTAAGGCTCCGAGTGACGGCGGGGAGGAGATCTTTGGTCTGACAAGTTGTTTGCTGCCCGCGGATTTCGTGGGATCCGAATTTTGGGAAGCGCGCGGGATGGGGTAGGCCGCAGTAAATGGATGGGATAGAGCAGAGCCGCCTCGATCCCCGTGCCACCTTTTTCGCCACGTATCGCTCGCGCGGTCGTTACGGGATTTGACAGAGCCATCTAGGCCTACCTACCAGCCACTCGGAAGCGGCCTCATATAAGGCGTTGGACCGGAGTCTCCCGAACAGTGTGCCCCATTACCTCTTCTCCTCCTCACGCCTCTCCGCTGTGCTCGCTCTCGCCCCAGCGCCACCGCACCACACGCGTCTCGCCGGCGACAATGGTGAAGGAGAAGACAACGGCTCTGGAGCGGGCAAAGAAGGCGACGGCGAGGTCAAAGGGGAAGGCGACGAGCCAGGGAAGATCTTCCTCGCGGACTGGCCTGCCGAAGGGTTGGATCCAGGGTGACTGGATCCACTCGAGGATCTGCCAAGAAGACCTCGACGACCTGGCCGAGGGAGGGCTGATCCCCTACGACTCGGCACGGCTTCCGGGAAAGGAATCCGAGCCGCAACCCCGGGAGGGTGAGCGCGTTCTTCTTGCCACCCACGTCGACCGTGGGTTTTCCTTGCCTCCTCATCCTTTCTTCCGAGGGTTTCTGAACTTCTTTGGGGCTCAACTCCACCATTTTACCCCCAACTCAATCGTTTATCTTGCCGCGTTCATTTCCTTGTGTGAGAACTTCCTGGGTTGTCGGCCTCACTGGGGTCTTTTCAAGCATATTTTCACTTGTCGCTCCCAGACAGTGAAAAAGGCTAATCCGAGTGACGAGAGGACCCAAGTGATCCAGATGTGTGGGGGTCTTGGCATCCAGATGAGGGGGAAAAGCTCCTTTCTGGCCATGATTCTTCCCGACTCAGTTCGCGGATGGCAGTCGACCTGGTTCTACTGTAAAGACCAGTCGACGCCAGGGCAATCGACTGGCCTCCCTCCCTTTACCATGGACCGAGTGGAAAAACCCTCCCCTTTGAAGGTGCTCCCGGAGGAGAAGGCGCATGTGAAGGTGTTGGTCAACCGAGTGGTCCAGCTTATTCATGACGGGGTCACTGGTATGGATCTCTTGGAGGTCTTCCTTCAGCGGCGCATCCAGCCTCTCCAAGCCCGAGACCATCCGATGTGGATGTATTCAGGTCTTGAAGACTCCACTCGGATCCACCCGGAGGAGGTCGACGATGACACACTGGAGAAGTGGCTGTCGAGCATCACCGGGAACAAGGACAACCCCAGAGGAGCCAGGAGAGTTCCCCCATTCGACCAGTCGCATGCACCAGAGCAGGTCTGATTCTAAGTTTTTGCTTGTAATCTGAATTCACTCACGCAGCTGTCTGTATTGCGTCGACTGACTTTGTCCTCCCTGCTTTCTTTCAGGCCATTACTGAAATGTATTCGATGCCCAACGGGGAGCAAGAGCAAGCTCTGGAAGGCGAGGCGAGTGGTGGCGAAAGTGGCGAGTGGACTTCCGATGGTGAAGGGGATGGAGGAAGCAACGACTCAAGTGATGGGGAAGAAGTTGTCGACGTTCTGGGAATGGGGGTCACCAGACTTGCCTGCCTGCGGCCTGCAGCGTGGCTCAAAGGAGGCCCAACATGGCCCATCTTCATCAGCACAAGACTCAAGACCCTCGTGAGGGGCCAAGCCTCGCGAGGCGGACGACACGGCGCATCCTCAGGCGCAACCTCCTCAGGCTGGCTCACGAGGAGACGGAGATATCAAGGCGGGGTACCTCACGAGTTGCCCGTGACGCAAGCCATGACGATCGAGGGTGCCAGGCGGGCGCCAGCGCGCGCAGCGTCCTTCTTTCCTCTTTGGTGCAAAGGGGGCAAGCACAGCCGCGGAGTACCGAGGCATCAGGCAAAGGCTGCCATTTCGGTGCAACGAGACCAGGACCAAGCGGACTACGAGACGGAGGTCACCATGGAGCCCAGCACGGCGTCACCGCAGAGTCTTTCGCAGGCGAAGACCAACTTTAGTCAGGATAAGAGTACTTGCTGTCCCCCTTCAAATTAGCCCGCCATTGTTGGCTCCCTTCCAGCTCGATATTTGGGAAGAGGACCAGGGCCTCTATAAATAGGGACCGGCCACCCACGTAGCAAAGGGTTCGGTTTTCGTGAGGAGGCACACATAGTAGAGGGTTCGGTTCATCGTGTGGATCCGGCTAGCAAGCAGAGAGAGAGAGAAAGAGAGAGAGAGAAGGTGACTGAACTCCTCCCAGTAGTTCGTCGCCCCAGCCAAGAACAGACCCTCGCGAGGCTGTTCTTCCTTGTATTGTTCATCATCATCAGCCCCAAAAGGCAATCCATCCACCACACATTGGAGTAGGGTATTACAACACAATGGTGGCCCGAACCAGTATAAATCTTGTGTCTCTTGTGTGATTCTTTTAGTAGTTAGATCTTTGTGAGACGGGGAGGTAGAAGGCGTGATTTCCGCGCGCACCCCAGTGTTCGAACCTTAAGGGTCTGCCGGAACCCGAAATCCAAGATTTGGCGCGCCAGGTAGGGGTGCGCCGGAATCCGTCTCCCACTGCTCCGTTTTCCTCCGACCATCGCATCCATGTCCGACGCTCGTCGGGCCCGCGCCGAGCGCCGGGCCGCCATCGCTTCTCGCGTCGCCCAGACGGCCCCCGTCGGTGGGCGTCCTCGTCGTTCCCCGTCGCCCGCCATCAACGCCGCCACCGGCCCGGCGGGGGGCGAGCAGCAGGCATCGTCTCGGCACCCGTCCGTGCGGCAAGACGGCCGCACCGCTACTCCATTACTCTTGGAGACTCGAGCTGCGCTCCTCGCGGCAAACGAGCTCCTGCGCTACCGCCCCGTCGACGACGTCTACGAGGAGTGGCTCGACCGCATCGCCGAGCTTGTTCGCGCCGCAGGGGGCTCTTCCACGCCGTCCGTTCCTCTGCGCCACACTCCGCCCCGCGCGGGCAACGAAGCTCCAGAGGCGCACCAGCTGCCTCCCCTCCAAGAAGATGCCATGGCTCCAAGGCGCTTGGCCCCTGGGTGGAACCCGCTCCGTCAGGCGCCAGCGCAGCAAGAGCAGAGCTGCCAAGAAGTTCCTCGCCTGCAAGGGGCTGCCAGGGCGCTCCCCGCTCCGGCACGCCGCGACCCTGCTCTAGCTCCGGCGCACCAAGACCCCACCCTGCTCCTAGCTGCAGCACGTGGGGACCCTCAAGACCAAGCTCTCCACCAACCGAAGCCTTTCGTGGCCACCGCAGGCTGCCACGCCTACACCACTGAGCTGCGCACATCGCATGGCCCGGCAAGTTCAAACCTGACCTATCTCCTCGTTACGACGGCACAAACGATCCCGCAGAGTTCCTCCAGCTCTATGAGCTGGGCATCGAGGCTGCCAGTGGAGATGAAAAGGTCATGGCGAACTGGTTCCCCATGGCGCTCAAGGAAGGAGCTCGAACCTGGCTCCTGAATCTGGCTCTAGGCACGATCTCCTCCTGGGACCAGATGCGCACCCGCTTCATCGCCAACTTCCAAGGTACTCGCGACCGGCCGCCCGCCGTGAGCGACATGCACCGCATCAACCAACAACCCGGAGAGACCCTGCAAAAATACATCCAGCGCTTCAACAGCGTGCGCCTCAAGATCCCCAAGGTGTGCGAGGAGGCCATCATCTCGGCCTTCTCCGACGGCGTGCGCGATGTCAAGATGAAGGAGGAGCTGGCGATGCACGAAGACCTCTGCACCTCCCTGGAGCTGTTCAACTTGGCGAACAAGTGCGCTAGGGCTGAGGAGGGACGTCTCTCCCTCCTCGAGCGGCCTGCCGCGGACCCAGAAGAGAAGAAGCCCAAGGCCAAGGACGTGAAGCGCAAGGGGGCTGCCGTGCTCGCGGCAGAACCAGACACAAAGCGGGGCATGGATCTGCCCGAACCCTCCAGAGGCAGCCGGTACTGTGTGTACCATGACCTCCACACCCACAACACCAACGAATGTCAAGAACTCCGCGCCATGCGAGAAGGAAGGATCGGCCGTTGCCCTGACCATGCTGACCGGGGCTACGGCCGAGGTGGAGGAAGAAACCCAGGACGCTGGGAAGATCGCGGCCCGCGCCAGGGGTGGCGCGACCAACCTCGCGAGGACCGCTGGCGGGACCTGCCTCGCGAGGGAGACTGGAGGGATCAGCCTCGTGAGGATCTCCCTCATGGCAATGCAGGCCTACCTCCACTGCCGCCTCAGCTAAGGAGGAACGAAGACTGCCATCAAGACGAGGGGGCTGGGGGCTTCCAAGAGCCGCGTGCAATCGCCTGCATCCTAGGCGGGGCTCAAGCCCCAGCCTCTCAACGCATCTTCAAGCAGTTTGCCCGCGAAGTGAATGCAGTTCTCCCCAAGCTCGAAGCAACGCGCCCCCTCAGGTGGTCGGCATGCGCCATCACGTTCAGCTCGGCAGACCAGCTCAAGTGCGCGGCCACGGCAGGAGTCCTCCCGATGCTCTGCTCCCCAGTCATCAGCAACGTGCTGGTCACCAAGACCCTCATCGATGGTGGGGCGGGGCTCAACGTCCTGTCCGTGGAAACATGCAACAACCTCCAAGTGCCCTATGACCAGCTTCAGCCGACCAAGCCTTTCTCCGGGATCATCAACGGTTCCACAGTCCCGATCAGGCAGGTCCGCCTCCCTATCACCTTCGGGGCTCGCAGCAACTACCGCACCGAGCTCATCGACTTCGACGTCGCCCACATCCGCCTGCAGTACAACGCCATCCTCGGGTACCCAGCACTGGCCAAGTTCATGGCTGCGGCTCACCACGGCTACAACGTCCTCAAGATGCCAGGAAGTGGCGGCGTCATCACGGTGCCCTGTGAAGAGAAGGACGCAGTGTGTTCCCTGGAGCGAGCCTATCAGGCCGCGTCGCTAGAAGACCCAGATCGCGGAAGCAGGAGGCTTCCTGAGACCACCCCAAAGAAGAAGAAGACGTCGTCAGGCTCAGCCCCTCAGGAGGCAGGCCCTTTAGGGCCCGTCTCTGCCCAGGGGGACCCTCCTTCCATCGCATAGGGAAGCGCGCCCAGCGCCCTCCTCAGGCAGGGCTCGGGGGCTCTCACCTGGAGGGCCACCGACCTAGCCAGGGTCACGAGGGAGGTGCTTGGGCACCATGTGGAAGCGTGCTTTGCAGCACGTTTCCCCCGAGAAGGAGCCAGGCGAGGAAAGTCAGACCAGCAGGAGTTCGTTGACAAGGCCATTCAAGAACTACAGGAGACAAGGATTACCGCCGCCTACCAGCTGTGGCCCCACATCCAGGCGAGGATGGTGGGCTGCGCGTCCGCGTCGACGTACCAGGGCTCAATCAGATCGCCACGACGGAGCGTCTCTGGCCCTCACAAGTGGGGCGCTGCGGGGGTCCACCCCACAGCTATGTTCGCATGCCTTACGGCCTGCCGAGCATGGCTGCGGCGTACCAGTGCCTCATGAGGGGCATCATGGAGGCTCAGGAAGACAGGCGTTCCGCGGCCTTGGTGGAGATGAAGGCAGCTCACGAGGAGTTACCAGTGCCTCCGGAGCCTCCCAAGGCCCCGGGGCCTGGGGGCTCGTGAGGATCAGCTTCCGCAGCCCGTCAAGTCTGCTGCACCAACGCCACTTCGCCGACGACATCCTCAGGTGACATCTTTCAAGTTCCATTCCCAGCTGGGAGCGCCCTCCCAGGGTTGCATCACTCCCAGGCCGCATGGGTCCGTCCCTGCGGCATGTATCCCCTTTTACCTTTCGGTCATTAGTTTGCCTTGTTGGGGGCGCCCCTCGGGCAGCATCATCCCCAAGCCGCTCGGGCCAGACCCAGCGGCGTGTATCTCCCTCGCGTTTATTTCCAACTATGCATTGCCTATCACGCTTAACTGAATGGTGCCTGTCCGCGGCATCCTTTCTTCTCCATGTCGGCCACTTGCACGTTAAAGGGGGGGGGGTGCCTGAGCATCACGACTCAGGGCTCTTAGTGGCTCTCCAGCCCTCACCCTCTGGCCTTGTCCATGGCATCGCGACCTGGCATACCAGCGACGGCTGAGACAAGCTCGAGGGCCGGGACCCAAGGACGTAGAGTACCGGCATCTAACCAAATTTTGCAGGGACACATCTCAAGATATGGCCCAGTGCCAGGCACAACCCGCCTAGGGGTAGGGCCTCGTGAGTCCCACGCTGGCTCACGGGTGCCCAGATACACCTCACCTACTCCAACCAGCAAGCCCTTGAGCGACTAACGATCGACTAATGACTGCCATGGCAACCCCATCTTCTTTCTGTGATGAACCTGCAGGATCCTTGGAGGGGATGGCGCTAGCCAAGGCCCTCACGAGGTTCCCTTCACCCTCGCCCGCGCGAACCGCTTGCACGTTAAAGGGGGGGTGCCTGAGCATCGCGACTCAGGGCTCTTACTGGCTCTCCAGCCCTCACCCTCTGGCCTTGTCCACGGCATCGCGACCTGGCATACCAGCGACGGCTGAGACAAGCTCGAGGGCCGGGACCCGAGGACGTAGAGCAGAAAGGGGAGCAGAGGCGAGGGGGAAGGGGCTCGCGAGGACCTTGCCGAGCGATTCCGCTCCTGCCGACGCGCGAACCCGGCGGCGCACCAGGAATAATCCCCGACTCTCGAGATAAGTCACCTCCCACAGCGCTGGCTACCGTGGCACTACCCCCGCACCTAAGGCAATTCCATACTAGCGATGTTGCTTCCCTTTCTCACCAAGCAACGGCTGCTTGGGCGCCAAAGGGGACCTCCTGAGCATCGCGACCCAGGGGCTCTTACCAGACCCCGGGTCGCTCACCTCCTGGCCTTGACCACGGCATCGTGACCTGGCATACCAGCGACGGCTGACGCCGCCTTGGGACTGGGACCTGTCGGTGTAGAGCACCAAGCCCTCACGAGGTTCGACAGGGAGAACTAAGCTATGACGAAATCAGCAACTCACACAAATCCATGGCAAGGGTCATATATTAACAAATGGGACTACAGACACCTTACAAGCCCCCGTGGGGCGCATTTTGATTCCTCGCAGGGAACGGATCCTAAGGAGTGCTAACTACACGGGCTCCTGCAAAAGATGCCAGCATCAACAGTGGGCCGTCGGGCGCTGGCGCCAACCCCATCCAGATCAGGGTCGGCGACGGCCTGACGAGCCCGCCCTGCTCCGGGAGCGGCGCCGGCTCGGGGGCTCGTAGCTGTCATCGCTTGTCTCCGGAGTCGCGAAGATTTCGCTGGAGTCGCTGGACCCCCCGGCGCCTTCGCCAAGGAAGCGGTCGACGGGCTTAGCCCTCACTAGGGCAAGGTCCTGGCCACCTCTCCTGCGGCAACACTCCAGCCGGCGCCCGATCGCGTCGAAGACCTTGAAGAACATCACCGCGGCGCCATCGTACTCCAGGTGGACCGCGAAGACGCCCCTGTCCTTGCAAACCCGGGCGACTTCTCTCTAGCCGCGGGACAAGTAGACCTCGCCCGGGGCAGCGTCCACGACCTCTGCCTCGGCCGCAAGGGCGCTGCAGCCGGCGTGCTGCAGCCAGAGCTCCAGAGGCCCTCCTGGAGGGACGACGGAGGCAAAGAAGGGAGGCAGACGGATCCAGGATTGAAGAGGAACGACGACGTGGGGCACGAACTCGTGGGAGGAGCCCTCGGCATGGACTCCGGGAGGAACAACCCACTCCTTCGTGACCCGACGGCGCCGGCCACGGAGATCAGCATCGACACCCTCGGGGCCCTCGGTGGGGGCGTACAAAGGAAGCGGGAACCCCGGCGGAGCCCGCTCGCACCGGGGCCTCGGCTCCACCTGATGGTCTTCCCCGCCCCGGCTGCAAAGGGCGAGCCGTTTCTTCGGCGGGAGCAGGTATGGCCCATCTCGAGGAGCTTTTCCCTTCTCCGCTGCGGAGAACCGGCGGATCGGAGCCATCACACCAAGATGGAGCAAGGACCAGGAAGAAGGAGAAGCCAGGAGGAATGGACTGGAAGGGCACGCACCGTACAGTACTTATAGCCGGCGAAGGCCAACCGCCGGCCTCCACGATCACAGGTATTCATGACACGATTTGCATGCAGGGACTTGTCCAGCTCGCGCGATCACCAAGGCGTCATGGGGAAGTGGAGTCACCCACGTCCCATCAACCGCCATGCGGCGCCCAAGGCCGCAGGCTGTTAGGGCCCGCGGTGCTTCGCCCTTGCCCTTTCGCCTCTCGGCACGGCCAAGCCCATGCGCGCCTTGGGCCCGGGGGCTACTGTCGGCATTCTGGGAACGGGGGTCCCCAGACTTGCCTGCCTGCGGCCTACAGCGTGGCTCAAAGGAGGCCCAACATGGCCCATCTTCATCAGCACAAGACTCAAGACCCTCGCGAGGGGCCAAGCCTTGCGAGGCGGACGACACGGTGCATCCTCAGGCGCAACCTCCTCAGGCTGGCTCGCGAGGAGACGGAGATATCAAGGCGGGGTACCTCACGAGTTCCCCATGACGCAAGCCATGACGATCGAGGGTGCTAGGCGGGCGCCAGCGCGCGCATTGTCCTTCTTTCCTCTTTGGTGCAAAGGGGGAAGCACAGCCGCGGAGTACCGAGGCATCAGGGAAAGGTTGCCATTTCGGTGCAACGAGACCAGGACAAAGCGGACTACGAGACGGAGGTCACCATGGAGCCCAGCATGGCGTCACCGTAGAGTCTTTCACAGGCGAAGACCAACTTTAGTCAGGATAAGAGTACTTGTTGTCCCCCTTCAAATTAGCCTGCCATTGTTGGCTCCCTTCCCGCTCGATATTTGGGAAGAGGACCAGGGCCTCTATAAATAGGGACCGGCCACCCACGTAGCAAAGGGTTTGGTTTTTGTGAGGAGGCACACAGAGTAGAGGGTTCGGTTCGTCGTGTGGATCCGGCTAGCAAGCAGAGAGAGGAAGAGAGAGAAAGAGAGAGAGAGAAGGTGACTGAACTCCTCCCAGTAGTTCGTCGCCCCAGCCAAGAACAGACCCTCGCGAGGCTGTTCTTCCTTGTATTGTTCATCATCATTAGCCCCAAAAGGCAATCCATCCACCAGACACTTGAGTAGGGTATTACACCACAATGGTGGCCCGAACCAGTATAAATCTTGTGTCTCTTGTGTGATTCTTTTAGTAGTTTAGATCTTTGTGAGACGGGGAGGTAGAAGGCGTGATTTCCACGCGCATCCCAGTGTTCGAACCTTAAGGGTCTGCCGGAACCCGAAATCCGACAGAAGTTGAGTCGCCTCCTCGCATAGAGAGACGATCCAAGCTTGACCAAGATCGGCCGAGTGCCCGCGACAAGGCAACTGCTCAGGCTGGTCAGTCTTCGAAGCGTCCTCGGGTCTCTTCACCAACCACGACTAAGAAGGCGCCAAAGCACCTCAAAGTTGTAGAGCCGAAGACTCGGAAGGCGCTGCCGAAGATCAAGATCGATATCCCTGTCGCCTCTGCGTGAGTGTCTCCCCTTGTATTCGCTCGACGCTCCGCGCTGTTGCTGTTTGTTTTTCTTGTTTTAACTGGACGAACTTTGGAATTGTCAGCGCTGCCACTTCCGGGACCTCAGCTTACAGGGATGATGATGAGGTGATGGAGGATGCGGTCACTTCTAATCCGAGTATCACTTCTGCCATACTATCTTTGTTCAGTCGATTCAACTACAATGTGCACCATTGGGTGACATGATTTTGGCAATTGAACTTTGCACAGCTCCCAACATTATTGACCTCCCTGATGATGATGAAGAGCCCGAGAGGCCTTTGTCGAGGAAGAATAGGCGAGCTCCTGCAAGCGAGGCGCCACAGTCGACGCTGAGGGCGGAACCAGTCGTTCAAGACACTGGTGACGTCAATCGGGGTTCTGTTACCTTCGCCGAGCCCCTGTCGAGTGCCTTGCCTTCTTCGTCGGCTGCTCAGGCCCCTGTCGACCCGCCTTCAGTTTTTGCGACCCATCATGTCCCAGAGGACGAGGTGAATGCTGCTAGGGAAGCCATACGCCAGGCGGGCATTATGATGGAGAAGATGAAGACGGTGCGGGACGCCAGCCAAGCCGCCTATGATGCCAGTTCGGCTCTCCAGAGCAACGTTCAGGTTAGTCGGCTATCTGAAGATTATTTCCGAAAATCTTTGCATCTGTACACCCACTGGGTGCGTTGGTTAAAGTTTTGGACTAGTGGGGGCACGCTGAGTGCACCCACTGGGTGTAGTCCCCGAGACTACGGTGGACTGCTGGCAGTCGACAGTAGTCTTTGTATTTTGTCGAGTAAAAACCGAACTGGTAGTTTGTTTCTTCCACTCGATCTGGTCGAGTGGGACCAGAACCGGTGGGGGCACGCAAAGTGCACCCACTGGGTGTAGTCCCCGAGACCGCGGTCGACTGCTGGCAGTCGACTGTGGTCTGAGCTCTACTTTGTCTCCCTTTTTTTTGAACTCGACTCCGGCGGGCCGGTCTAGTGGGATCAGAACCGGTGGGGGCACGCAAAGTGCACCCACTGGGTGTAGTCCCCGAGACTATGGTGGACTGCGGGCAGTCGACCGTAGTCTTAGTACTTAATGTCTTTGTCGTTTTTTGCTGTGGAATAATTTCTCCCCTTCGATTTCAGAAATCTTGTGATCTTGGAGCTCGCTTCGCTGATTTGGAAAGGCAGCAGATTCAACTGAAACTTGACTTGGAGCCGGCCAGGACAGAACTGCAGACGGTCAGAGACGGCGCCGCTGGTAAGACAAGTTTGTCGACTGGTCAGTTTTAGGCTCAAGCACCCTTCTGCTATTTCTGAATCAATCATCATTTCTTTGCAGAAAAGCTGAGAGAAGCTTTGGCGAAAAAGGATCAGGATTTGGCTGCTGCCCAGAAGGAGGCTGACGACAGGACCGCTGTGGCCGAACAGAAGCTGGCTTCAGTCGGCCAGTTGGAAGAAGAGAATACCAGGCTGAAAACCGCTCTGAATGACTCCAACAAGGAGTGCTCGCGCTGGAAGAAGGCGAATCTCGTTCAAGGCGAGAAAATGCAAGGCATTGCTTGCAGGAGGGATGATCTGGAGAGCTATCTGAGGAGTCTTGCCAAGAAGCTGTACATCAAGCTTGAAGGTGCACATTCTGTTCTGACTGATTTTTTTTGTGTCGACTCAGTGTATGAAAATTGACTTATCCTTGGATCGTGAATGCAGAGTTTTGCCAGAACTTTGAAGAGGAGACTAGGCGGATCGAACCAGGTCTGGATCCAATGAACTCTCCTGTGAAAGATGAAACTGCCATGAATCTGCTCCGACTGGAATCTCGCATCGACGGTGCCGTGGACTACTTGGCGCGACTGAAGGTCGCCATGTCACGGATCGACCCGTCACTTTGGCCAGAGGCTATGCTCCAAAACGATCTTGAGTCTCTGATGACTCGACTTAACGGAATCCCGGACCGAGTGTAGGAGTGGAAGAAGTCTTCTGCTCGGTGTGGCGCTGATGTGGCTCTGTCCTTGGTTCGTGTCCACTTCAAGGAGGTGCGACAAGACAACCTGGCTGCAATCAAGGTCGCCAACACCCAGAAGCACGACTTCCGAACTTTTATGGAGACTTTCATAGCTGCCGCCACTCGGATTGCTGATGGCGTCGACCTGGATGAGTTCGTCGAGCCTGCTAGCCCTCCTCCCGCAGAGTGAGGAAACTCTTATGTCCCACCTTAAATTTGCCTCGGAATGCCGAGTGGTTTTTGTAACCGTTAAACTTTTTCAGGCTGCATGCCCGAGTACTTCGATCTGTGATCCGGAACCTTCAGAATTTATCTGAACTTGGTTTACCGTTGAATATCTTTATGAATCTCCCGCTGAGTGAACCCATTCTTTATTCGAGACAACTTTCTGTATTCGCAGTGCAGCTCCGAAGGAGGGGGAAGCAGTCGACCCATGTCTTGTATTTGTGGGGAAGCTCCCCAGGGGAAGGCGGAGGTCGACCCACACCCTGTTACTGCAGAGTGGGACGGAGCACACATTGTATTTGTGGTGAAGCTCTCCAGGAGAAGGTGGCGGTCAACCCACACCCTGTTGTTGTAGAGTGGGACGGAGCGCACATTGTATTTGTGGCGAAGCTCTCCAGGAGAAGGTGGCAGTCGACCCGCCCCTCGTCGTCCTTGAGGATTGAGATGTGTTTCGTACTTAGGCGAGTACTAGACTGCAGCTAAGCCCCCGAGTGGGAGGATCGCTCTCCACTCGGTAGGATTTTTTCAAACTTAGGCGAGTGCCGGACTGCAGCTAAGTCTTCTAGTGAGAGAACTTAGGCGAGTACTGGACTGCAGCTAAGCCCCCGAGTGGGAGGGTTGCTCTCCACTCGGTAGGATTTTTTCAAACTTAGGCGAGTGCCGGACCGCAGCTAAGTCTTCTAGTTAGAGAACTTAGGCGAGTACTGGACTGCAGCTAAGCCCCCGAGTGGGAGGATTGCTCTCCACTCAGTAGGATTTTTCAAACTTAGGCGAGTGCCGGACTGCAACTAAGTCTTCTAGTGAGAGAACTTAGGCGAGTACTGGACTGCAGCTAAGTCCTCGAGTGGGAGGGTTGCTCTCCACTCGGTAGGATTTTTTCAAACTTAGGCGAGTGCCGGACCGCAGCTAAGTCTTCTAGTGAGAGAACTTAGGTGAGTACTGGACTATAGCTAAGCCCCTGAGTGGGAGGGTTACTCTCCACTCGGTAGGATTTTTTCAAACTTAGGCGAGTGCCGGACCGCAGCTAAGTCTTCTAGTGAGAGAACTTAGGCGAGTACTGGACTGCAGCTAAGCCCCCGAGTGGGAGGATTTCTCTCCACTCGGTAGGATTTTTCAAACTTAGGCAAAACGGATTCGCAGCTAAGCCCCCGAGTGGGAGGATTGCTCTCCACTCGGTAGGATTTTTCAAACTTAGGCGAGTGCCGGACTGTAGCTAAGTCTTCTAGTGAGAGAACTTAGGCGAGTACTGGACTGCAGCTAAGCCTCCGAGTGGGAGGATTGCTCTCCAGTCGATAGGATTTTTCAAACTTAGGCGAAACGGATTCGCAGCTAAGCCCCCGAGTGGGAGGATTGCTCTCCACTCGATAGGATTTTTCAAACTTAGGCGAGTGCCGGACTGCAGCTAAGTCTTCTAGTGAGAGAACTTAGGCGAGTACTAGACTGCAACTAAGCCTCCGAGTGGGAGGATTGCTCTCCACTCGATAGGATTTTTCAAACTTAGGCGAGTGCCGGACTGCAGCTAAGTCTTCTAGTGAGAGAACTTAGGCGAGTACTGGACCGCAGCTAAACCTCCGAGTGGGAGGATTGCTCTCCACTCGGTACTATTTTTCAAACTTAGGCGAAACGGATTCGTAGCTAAGCCCCCGAGTGGGAGGATTGCTCTCCACTCGGTAGGATTTTTCAAACTTAGGCGAGTGCCGGACTGCAGCTAAGTCTTCTAGTGAGAGAACTTAGGCGAGTACTGGACTGCAGCTAAGCCTCCGAGTGGGAGGATTGCTCTCCACTCGGTAGGATTTTTCAAACTTAGGCGAAACGGATTCGCAGCTAAGCCACCCCCTGGAGGATTTCTTACGCAAACAAAACAATAATAATCACTGGGAAAATTATAACGCTCTTGTCTTTGATAAATAAACTACAGGAGTTTTTCTTATTACATCTCATCCGATTGAGAATTCAAGTATAAAAGGGCCGGAGTAGTTCCGCATTCCAGGCTCGTGGCTCATCGATCTGGCGATCGACATTGTAGAGGTGGTATGCTCCATTGTGGAGGACTCTGGTGACTATGAAGGGGCCTTCCCAAGTAGGAGCGAGCTTGTGTGGTTTTTGCTGATCCACTCGGAGGACTAAGTATCCTTCTTGGAAGGCTCGGCTCTTCATGTTTCCGGCATGGAATCGACGCAAGTCTTGCTGATAGATGGTCGATCGAATCAAGGCCATTTCTCTTTCTTGTTCTAGGAGGCCGACTGCGTCCTGCCGGGCTTGTTCTGCTTCATCTTCTGAGTAGAGCTCGACTCTGGGAGCGTTGTGAAGCAGGTCACTTGGTAAGACCGCCTCAGCTCCGTAGACCAGAAAGAATGGGGTTCTTCCGGTTGATCGATTCGGGGTTGTCCTCAATCTCCAAAGGACTGATGGGAGCTCGTCGACCCATGCACCTGCTGCGTGCTTGAGATCGCGCATCAACCGGGGTTTCAGTCCTTTGAGAATTAGGCCATTTGCCCTTTCTGCTTGTCCATTCGACTGGGGGTGAGCGACCGAAGCATAGTCGACCCGAGTGCCCTGAGAGGCGCAAAAGGCCCTGAACTTGTTGGAATCGAAGTTTGACCCATTGTCTATGATGATACTGTGCGGAACTCCATATCTGAATATTAACTCTCTGATGAAACTGATAGCGGTGCAAGCATCGAGATTCTTGATAGGCTTGGCTTCAATCCATTTGGTGAACTTGTCGACTGCTACCAGCACATGAGTGAAGCCGCTCCTGCCTGTTCTCAGTGGCCCAACCATGTCCAGCCCCAAACAGCGAAGGGCCAGACGAGTGGAATGGTTTTCAGGGCTGACGCGGGCTTGTGTGGCATATTGGAGTAATACTGACATCCTTCACATTTGTCGACTATCTCTTTTGCCATCTCATTGGCTCTCGGCCAGTAGAACCCCGCTCGGTATGCTTTAGCCACAATGGTCTGAGAGGACGCATGATGACCACAGGTCCCCGAGTGGATATCGTTAAGGATCAGCTGACCTTCTTCTGGCGTGATACACTTCTGGCCGACCCCAGTCGCGCTTTCTCTATATATCTGTCCCTTTATGACTGTAAAGGCCTTGGATCGTCGGATGATCTGTCGAGCCTCTTCTTCGTCTTCTGGGAGTTCTTTCCTTAGGATGTACGTGATGTACGGTTCTGTCCAGACGGGAGTGATAACCAACACTTCCATGATCAGATCGACCATAGCTGGAACTTCAACTTCAATCGGATCCGTGGCGCTTTTTGGCTGCGGGGCCTCTTCCGTGAAGGGATCCTCCTGGACTGATGGTGTGTGGATGTGCTCCAGAAACACATTGCTGGGAATGGCTTCTCTTTCGGAACCTATTTTTGCCAAATCATCAACTGCTTGATTTTTCAGTCGGGGTATGTGGTGAAGCTCTAACCCCTCGAATTTCTTCTCCAGCTTTCTCACTGCATTGCAATAACCAGTCATGGCTGGACTTCTGACATCCCATTCCTTCGTCACCTGATTAACCACCAAATCTGAGTCACCATAGACCATGAGGCGACGGGCGCCGAGTGAGATGGCCATGCGCAACCCATATAAAAGTGCTTTGTATTCTGCCTCGTTATTG
The DNA here is from genome assembly GCA_034509565.1 of Triticum monococcum. Classification (NCBI taxonomy): domain Eukaryota; kingdom Viridiplantae; phylum Streptophyta; class Magnoliopsida; order Poales; family Poaceae; genus Triticum; species Triticum monococcum. Next base: position 176,074,263 of record CM067846.1, on the reverse strand, counting down.
GAGGAATCAAAGTGGATTTGAAGAACATATCTGAGTTTATCTCCTCTGGGGGAGACCAACACCACTCCGGCACCGGAACCACTCAGCATCTTGGAGCCATCGAAGAACATAGTCCAATGCTCTGAGTGAATCTGAGTCGGCAGCTGCTGTTCAATCCACTGAGCGACGAAATCTGCGATTGCCTGGGACTTGATAGACTTCTTTGCCTCAAACTTGATATCTAGGGGAAGGAGTTCGATCGCCCATTTTGCCACTCGACCAGTTGCATCCCTGTTATGCAGGATCTCTGACAATGGAGCGTCACTGACGACTGTAATGGAATGATCAGAGAAGTAGTGAGCAACTTTCTTTGTGGTCATCTAAATCCCATATACAAGCTTCTGATAGTGAGGATATCTTTGCTTTGATGGGGTCAAGACTTCAGAAATATAATATACTGGGCACTAAACTTTGAAGGTTTTTTCTTCCTCTTCCCGCTCGACTGTAAGTACCGTACTGATGACTTGTCCTGTGGCTGCAATGTAAAGCAGCAAAGGCTCCTTGCTGATTGGGGCAGCAAGCACTGACTGGGTGGAGAGCAGAGCTTTGAGCTCTGCAAATGCTGCATCAGCTTCAGGAGTCCACTCGAACTTGTCGGACTTCTTCATCAATGAGTAAAGAGGCAATGCCTTTTCACCGAGACGAGATATGAATTGACTTAGGGCGGCCAAGCAACCAATAAGCTTTTGGACGTCGTGCACTCGCACATGGCTTTTCATTCGGACTATAGTGCCAACTTTTTCTTGATTGGCGTCGATTCCCCGTTCGGGAACGAGAAAACCGAGTAACTTTCTGCCAGGGACTCCGAATGTGCACTTTGATGGATTAAGCTTGATATCATACCTCCTGAGGTTGGCAAAGGTTTCAGCAAGGTCAGTCAGTAGGTCAGAACCCTTCTGTGACTTGACCATGATATCATCCATGTATGCTTCTACATTTCGACTGATTTGAGTGAGTAAACACTTCTGAATCATCCTCATGAATGTGGCTCCGGCATTCTTGAGGCCGAACGGCATGGTAACATAACAGAAGCACCCGAATGGAGTGATGAAAGCTGTCTTGATCTTGTCAGGTCCATACAGACGGATCTGATGGTACCTGGAATAGGCGTCCAAGAAAGACAGTCGCTCACATCCCGCGGTCAAGTCAACTATCTGGTCGATGCGGGGGAGAGGAAAATGATCTTTCAGGCAGGCCCGATTGATATGTTTAAAATCAATGCACATGCGAAGTGACTTGTCATTCTTGGGGACCATGACAACGTTGGTGAGCCACTCGGAGTGGTAGATTTCTCGGATGAACTCCGCTGCTAAGAGCCGAGCCACCTCCTCGCCAATAGCCTTTCTATTTTGGATGGTGGACCGTCGGAGATGTTCCTTGACAGGTTTTACTTTTGAGTCGACTCTCAGGCGATGCTCAACCAGCTCCCTGGGAACACCTGGCATGTCAGAAGGCTTCCATGCGAAAATGTCCCAATTCTCATGGAGGAACTGGATGAGCGCTTCTTCCTATTTGGAGTCGAGTGTTGTCGAGATATGAGTCGGAGCAGCGCTGGGGTCGGTCGGGTGGATGTGAGCTGTCTTCGTATCGCCAGTCGACTGGAAAGCTGACTCTATAGCGGGCTTCTTGGCTCGCAACAAATCACTCGGGTCTGCAGTCTTTTGGTATTCCTACAACTCCACCACTGCCATCTGTGCGTCAGCGATCTTCGAACCTTTCTGAAAACATTCTTCCGCTTTCTTCCAATCGCCCGTAATGGTGATCACACCTTTGGGGCCAGGCATCTTCAATTTGAGATACACGTAACATGGTCGGGCCATGAAGCGCGCATAAGCCGGCCTGCCCAGAATAGCGTGATAGGCACTCTGGAAGTCCACAACTTCAAACGTCAACTTTTCTTTGCGGTAATTCTTGGAATCACCAAAAACCACATCAAGAGCAATCTGGCCGAGTGATTCAGCCTTCTTCCCAGGAATGACTCCATGGAAACTCATGTTGCTGGCACTGAGTCTAGACATCGGAATGCCCATCCCTTTCAACGTCTCAGCGTATAATATGTTCAAACCACTGCCACCATCCATCAGGACTTTGGTCAGTCGAGTGCCTTCAACAACTAGGTCGACCACCAAAGCTTGCCTCCCAGGGGTGGCGATGTGTGTTGGGTGGTCGGACTGGTCGAATGTTATGGCAGTCTGAGACCATTTTAGGTAACTAGGTGTCGCCGGAGTGACCATATTCACCTCTCGGTTAATAACTTTCAGTCGACTTTTGCTCTCAACATCAACAAAAATCATCTGGGTGGAATTGACTTGAGGGTATCCGTCATCACTGTCCTCTTTGTCCTCGACCTTGTCTGACTCCTTTTCCTTACCCTTGGGCTGCTTGCCCTGGAACTGCTGGATCAAGAGTCGACACTGTCGAGTGGTATGTTTCGGGTAAATAAAATTACCCTCTTCATCTTTCTTTGTGTGGACGAGACATGGTAAGTCCAACACATCATTTCCCTCCTGGTCTTTAACCTTTTTGGGGGTTCCAAGGCCCTTTAGGTTTCCCTTTAGACTTTCCTTGGGCCAAAGCTAAGGCTTCCCTGGGAGCCGCTGGCTCGGCTTTCCACTTCTGTTTCCGATTGGAATTGCCTCCGGTTTCTTGGGCGACTGACTTGAGCTTGCCACTCCTGAGTCGATCCTCATCTTCACCATTAGCGTACTTGGTGGCAATCGCCATCATCCGATTCAGGGACATATCTCCGGTTCGACCGAATTTCAAATTCAGTTCTCTGTACTTGACACCTTCCTTGAAGGCACAAACTGCTTGGTGGTCAGGCACATTCTCCACCGAGTGATGTAACGTGATCCATCTCTGGATGTAATCCCTCAAAGTTTCATTCGGCTTTTACACACAAGACCGCAGTTCCGTCAGTCCTGCTGGTCGCTTGCATGTGCCTTCAAATGTGGTGACGAACACTCGGGAGAGATCTTCCCAAGTGTAAATGCTGCTAGGCGCTAACTGGTTTAGCCACGCTCTGGCCGAGCCCTCGAACATGAGAGGCAGGTGCTTCATGGCCACTTCATCATTGCCGCCGCCAATCTGGACGGCCACCCGGTAGTCCTCAAGCCAAGTATCGGGCTTGGACTCGCCAATGAACTTACTGACTCCAGTCGCCAACCTGAAATTGGGAGGAATCGCAGTAGCCCTGATGGCTCTACTAAAGCACTCTGGCCCCGAAACATGTACTCTGCTGCTGGCAGGCGCTTCTCTGTCGTGGCCTTCTCGGTGAGCCCTGTTCCTGTCGACCAGACCTTGGACGAGGATGGATCTCGCGTCAAAGCCTGGCCCTCTGGGGTCGACTGGAATCCTTCGCCCACCACTATGAGGGCGCCTGTCATCCTGCTGGCGAGGCACATACGACCCGCTCCTCGGGGGAGGCGTGGGCACTCGACGTCGACCGTCACGATCGACTCGGTGATCATACTGCTCATGGTTCCCATACTGGTCACGCTGGTCTCCACGTCCCTCACGCCTCGGGGGCGATCTCGGGCTGTGAGCCGACTGGACTATGTCCGCGGCAATGGATCTGCTGTGAATTCTGTTCCGCGACTGAGAAACAGCGGAATTCTGATCTCCTGCTGCCCGGAGTAACGCTCTGATCTGCAGCAAGCCTCTGCCAGCCTCCGACTGGGAAGGCTGAATCGACTCCGCTATATGGGCCGCAGCTGCTAAATTCTGAATCGGAGTCCGATATACCCGCGGGGGCGGGAAGAGCTGACGTCAACTGGATTCGGGAACCCGTTGTCGCGCACGCTCGTCGAGTGCTCGCTGGAGGTTCTCCAGTCGAGTGCGCTCAGCCAGGTTTGCCAGGCGCGCGTCCTCCAAGGCACGAGCCTCGGGGGTTTTTCCAACGATAGGAGTGTGCAGCGCATCCACATTCCGGCGGTGAAGTTCTTCTCTCTGCAGCGACGTGAGAGGCTCGGGAAGATACTCCTCATGGGGACGCGACGGGTCGCCTCCTCCTGCACCTCCGTCGGTGCGGGTAAAACCGGGGGGACTGGGCGGTCCATCGACCATCAGAACCTCCGCCGCCGGATCGCTGCTGTCGCACTCGGATGCAGTCTCTTCAGAGCCAGTCGACAGGTCAAACAGGCCGTAGAGGGATTCGTCGGGCTCGATCGCCGTGACTTGAGGGGTGGCCGACTAACGGGCCACCGCGTGTCTCACCTACCGCTGAAGTCTCGACCGACCGGAGCGCTTGTGCCGGAGGGAAACGGGGAGGGAGGACAACGTAGGAGCCGACCGGTAGGGGGTCGACGGTTGCCGCAGGAGAACGCCGCGGACGCACGCGCTAAAGTGCGTTGCCCCGCGGATAGGGAGCGCGTCCACGTCGAGCGGAGCCTCCTGAAGCCAGGCGGAGTCATCGGCAATGAACGTGAGCGTGCCGAGACGGATCTCGCGGCCCTCCACCAAAACTCCGTCGAAAACTATGATGATTCGGGTCGGAAAAGATCGCAACTCCTCCAACAAAACGCTAAAACACCCGCCCCATGGTGGGCGCCAACTATCGTGGTTCTAAGTCTGACAGTAATGTAGGGGGGTAAGTATGGAGAGGCGAGATCTTAGCTATGGAGAAGTTGTAAGGACGCAAGGTTTACGAGTTCAGGCCCTTCTCGGAAGAAGTAAAAGCCCTACATCTTGGAGCCCAGAGGCGGTCGACTGGATTATGTGAGTATGAGTTACAGAGGTGCGAACCCTTGTCTTGGAGGAGGGGGTGGCTTATATAGAGTGCGCCAGGACCCCGGCCAGCCCACGTTACGAAGGGTTCAATGTAGATTAAGGCAGGGCGTTACTGGTAACGCTAGTAATAAAGTGCTATGATGACCATAAAAGCTACTTAATGACCGACCGTTAGCATGCGGAGTGACTTTGGGTCTCCTGGCCGTCGAGTGGTTGGGTCTTGGTCGAGTGATTGCTTCTTGGTCGAGTGTCTTCGAGTTTGTCGAGTGGAACACCTCCAAGTCGATTGAAAGGTGATTTCTTCTAGAGATGTCCTTGGGTAGGGCAGTTAGTACAGGTCCGTGACCCTACCCTAGGTACATAGCTTCATCAGGTGGCGCACCGCGATGAAGGCCACACTGGGCTGCCTTCTCCCCGGTGGAGGTGCCCAGCTTGCTGTAGAAGAATGCTCCCCACAACTTGATGGTGGGGAGGATGCCGAGATAGCCCTCGCACATCGTGACGAAGGCGGAGAGCAACATCACAGTGTTGGGCATCAGGTGATGCGGCTGAAGGTGGTAGAAGTTGAGGAAGGAGCGGAAGAATCCGCTCGCAGGCAAGCCAAAGCCGCGGAGGAAGTGCGAGCGGAAGATAACCCGCTCGCCTCCCTGCGGCACCGGCGAGATCTCTGCCTCCGGCGGCACACACACCTTGATGTAGCCCGCGCCGGGCAGCCGCCGTGTGGCGTGAAGGAAGGTGAGGTGGTCGTCGATGATGACCGAGCCATCCCAATCCCCTCCCCTCTCGGGCGTCATGGAGTCTGAGCTCGGTGGGGAAATGGCGCGGCGATGGGTGCAAGAGCCGCGGCGGAGGAGGCTGATGGCGATGAGCTGCTGTGGTTCTTTGGCAGGGCGCAGAAGTGCGGCGACAGCAAGAGGAGAGGGAGGTCGAGAATGGCAAAGGGGAGGAGTGCGCACGTGCTCCGCCGCTCCCCTTCCCCCTACTTATAGCCCCTGGGCTGCGAAGCCGAGGGGGCGGGGCGTGGGATCGTGGGATTAATTGCGCCCACGACCCCACATCCCCACGATTATTGCGCGAGTTACTGCGCGCAGTAACTCCGCGCGGAATCGCAACGGTCCGCCTCGGCCGCAGCGGATCCGCCCGCGTGCCGAGGCCCGGTCATGGCGGGCCCAGCCTGCTGTCACGTCCCATCGCGTGCCTAGGTTGGCAGGCTGGCCCAGATGGCTGGCGTCGCGTGGCGTGCTCGCAATGTGCAGTGGGCTATAAGCTTAGAAGGCACGCCACCCGATTCCCACCTTGACAATTCAAAGTCAGCCGACCAATCCGCCTGGTCATGGCCGACTCCCGGCGGACAGCTTACCAGAAGATGGATGAAGCATTCAGCAAGAGCACTCAAAGAAGGAAACTGCTGAGGCACCTCGGCCTGTCAGCCGCGACACCTCACTAGCTTCGGGGACTACTATCGGAGTAATGGGCCACGGGTAGCCTCACCCGGGTCCCTGAGCATTTCAAGACATCGGGCCGGCTGCACCCCTCAAGCGTCGAGGACAAAATGGCACCTTCTGGTGGCCGGCTAGCTCAAGCGGCCGGCTTCCAGAGGACGGCCAAGCACCAGAAGACGGCCCCAAGATGAGCCGACTGCCAATAGGTGGCCTCCCGAGAGGCCGGCTCCTAGCAGGCGGACCGCGGCGCCCTCAAAGTCTGCACCCCCATAAAGGAGACAAGACAGGATGTGGCTACAGTATAGCCCATCACCCCCATATCCAGGGCGGGGCGCGTCCACAGTGTCCCGTACCGGCCGAGATCTCCGCAGGGCGCGGAATTGTTGCCATCCCGCCCTTGACGTCACCCCTGTCAGGTGGGACCCTGTTCCCACGATGGCCTATCGGTACGGCCTGCAGGCGGCGGGCCCTACCAGGCAGCAAGAGCCCAGAGGGCGGCAGCGCCTGACCAGTCGGACCCGAGGGAGGCCGGCCTCTAGTAGGCCGCCCACTCTTCCCTCGGAGTCCATGCGCCATTAACCAATCAAAACACGGTGTGGCTACAGTGATCTCCCATCGGACGGCGAGACTGTAGCCACGCCCCCCTCGACCAAGCATGCACCATTAGCATTACGGCTACAGTAACAAGCAGCTGGTCGGACCCACAAGCGGCGGAGGCGGCCTGTCGTTTCCGTACTGGACCAGCCGGTTGGGCCCACTAGGCGGCGGGTCCCAGCGGCCGGGGGAGGAGCCGGCGACAGGAGACACTGACAGCAGGGTCCTACATTGACAGCCGGGTAGGCCTATATAAACCCCCCAGGGCACCCATGCAAAGGGTTCCCAACCGGTTATGTCAGATGTGGGTTTCCGGCAAACCCTTAAGGTTCGAACACTGGGGTGCGAGCGAAGTCTTTTCCTCCCACCGATCTACGCCCTAGCTCGCTAAGATCTCGCGGGCGAACTCGACGCACTCGTAACGCAGAAAGACACAAGATTTATACTGGTTCGGGCTACCGTTGTGGTGTAATAACCTACTGTAGTGTGGTGGTGGATTGCCTCTTGAGCTGATCATGAACAATACAATGGGAAGAACAACCTCCTGAGGTTGAGGTGTTCTTGTGCTAGGCTAACTTGTGTGGGCGAGAGTGATCTAAGATGTTGTCCGTGCCTATGGTGATGGCTAGTCCTACTTATAGAGGCCCTAGTCCTCTTCCCAAATACTGAGCGGGAAGGGAGCCAACAACGGCGGGCTACTTTGAAGGGGGACAGCTAGTACAAGCCATCCTGACAAAAGGTGGTCTCCCCTTGCGAAAGGCTCTGGTGGTGATGCCGTCTTGGCTCCACGATGACCTCCATCTTGCCGTCCTTCTAGTCTTGGTCTTGTTGCACCAAAATGGCAACCTTTGCCTGATGCCTCGGTACTCCTCGCCTGTGCTGGTTTCCTTAGCACCAAAGAGGAAACAAGGACGCTGTGCGTGCTAGCGCCCGCCTGGCGCCCGCCTGGTGTCGATCGTCATGGCTCATGTCACGAGAGCCTAGTGAGGTTCGCCTCACCTTGATAACTCCACTCCTCGAGAGCCTGTCCGACTAGGCCACTCCAGAGGAGGTCTTGTGTCGTCCGCCTCGCGAGGCTTAGCCCCTCGCGAGGGTCTTGGATGCCTTGTTGATGAAGATGGGCCGTACGGCCTGCTGGCTTAGCCACGCAGCGGGCCGTAGGCAGGAAAGTCTGGGGATCCCCGTTCCCAGAACACCGACAGTAGCCCCCGGTCCCAAGGTGCGCTCAGGCTTGGCTTCGCGGCGAAGCCAAGGGTCAAGTACGGAGCACCGCGGGCCCCAAAAGCCTGCGGCCTCGGTTGGCGCGTGGCAGTTGATTGGGCGTGGGCGTGTCCACTTCCCCATGCTGCCTCGACAACTGCATGACTTGACGAGTCCCTGTGACATGTAAGGAAAACGATCATTACCTGCGATCGTGGGAGGTGCCGGTTGGCCTTCTCTTGCTATAAATTGGGAGGGGGGGGGGGAGTCCCCGTCGCGCCCGTGTTGCGCAGCCCGAAGGGCATGCAGGTGTAGCAGTACACCCCACATGGTGTCAGGAAGGCCGTCTTCTCCACATCTTCCACCGCCATCTTGATTTGGTGATACCCTGAGAACGCATCCAGGAAGCACAGCAGGTCACACTCGGCGGTGGATTCAACGATCTAGTCGATGCGCGGGAGTGGGAACAAGTCTTGAGGGCAGGCTTTGTTAAGATTAGTGAAGTCGATGCACATCCATTCCTTCCCGCCTTTTTTCGGCACCACGATAGGGTTCTCCAGCAATTCGGGGTATCGGACCTCTCGGATGGCACCTGCCGCTTCCAACTTGCGTGTCTCTTGGACGATGAAGGCCTGCTTCTCAGTGGACTGCCGCCTCGCTCGCTGCTTCACGGGGCGGATGTTGGGGCATACCCTTAGATGATGCCGGATCACCTCCCTCGGGACCCCTAATATCTCCTTGTTCGCGCACAAGAACCTCACCAGGGCTTCTTCTTGTTCCGGGTCAAGGCCGGCTCCTATGGTAAAGGTGGCTCCCGAAGACCCGTCCTCACTGACCGATACCTGCTTGGTTTCCGCCTTGTCTTGGGTGAACAACTGCTTCTTCTTGGTGGGCGCGGCCTCCCTGGCCGCGGGGGCACTGGCGTCGGTGGGTTGTGCTGCTGCTACGGTCTTGAAGGCGAGCCTGAGCGCCATCACGGCCTCCTTAGTGTCCCCCTTGATGGTGAGGACACCCTTGCTCCCTGGCATCTTCATGAGGTTGTAAGCCGGGCGAGTCGCCGCCATGAACTGAGCGAGAGCCGGGTACCCGAGGATGGCATTGTACGGGAGACCGATACAAGCGATGTCGAAGTCCACCAGCTCGGTGCGGTAGTTGTCGCGTGTGCCGAAGGTGACAGGGAGGCGGATCTGTCCCAGGGAGTGGGCAGCTCCACCACCCACTCCCGAGAAGGGCTTACTGAGGCCGAGCCGCTCGAGTGGCATGTGGAGAAGGCTGAAGGCTTCCACAGAGAGCAAGTTGAGGCCAGCACCACCGTCGATGAGGGTCTTGGTGACGGCCACGTTGTAGATGGTGGGCGTGCAGAGCATCGGGAGCATTCCGGAGCAAGTGGTGGAGTCGGGGTGGTCTTCTGAGCCGAAGGTTTGGTCGGCCTCTGGCGCAGCCCAGCCCGGCTGAGCCCCTGGGCGCCCGGAGGTGGCCTTGATCTGACGGAGGAATGGCTTGGCATGGCGGTCTGAGGGCGGTGCTTGAGAGCTGCCCAGTAGGGCCGCGACTGCGTGGTGCACCGGCACTGCGTAGCGAGCAGTGAAGAGGTCGCGGAGCTCCTCCCAAGATGCCACCGTGGATTCGGGAAGGTTGAGCAGCCAGGCGCGTGGCTCGCCGGCGAGGGCCATGGGAAGCCAGTTGGCCATGACCTTGTCATCACCCCTGGCTTCGAGGACGGCCTCCTCGTATGCCAGCAGGAAAGCTGATGGGTCCACCGTGCCATCGTAACGCGGAGGCATCTCCGGCCTGAACTTGGGTGGCCACTGCACCCACCGCATGGAGGGGGCCAGGGCTCGGAGCCCCCTGGCCCCATTGTCCACGCTGACCGTCGGAGTCGGAGGCAGGGCGCCTGCCATGTGGGCGAAGCGCGGTGGCGACGGAGCGCAGATCGACGGAGGGGAAGCTACGAGGCACCCCTACCTGGCGCGCCAAATGTCAGATGTGGGGTTCCGGCAAACCCTTAAGGTTCGAACACTATGGTGCGTGAGAAGTCTTTTCCTCCCACCGATCTACGCCCTAGCTCGCTAAGATCTCGTGGGCGAACTCGACGCACTCGCAACGCAGAAAGACACAAGATTTATACTAGTTTGGGCCACTGTTGTGGTGTAATACCCTACTCCACTGTGGTGGTGGATTGCCTCCTGGGCTGATGATGAACAATACAATGGGAAGAACAACCTTCTGAGGTTGAGGTGTTCTTGTGCTAGGCTAACTTGTGTGGGTGAGAGTGATCTAAGATGTCATCCGTGCCTATGGTGGTGGCTAGTCCTACTTATAGAGGCCCCGGTCCTCTTCCCTAATACTGAGCGGGAAGGGAGCCAACAACGACGTGCTAATTTGAAGGGGGACAGCTAGTACAAGCCATCCTGACAAAAGGTGGTCTCCGCCTGCGAAAGGCTCTAGTGGTGACGCCGTCTTGGGCTCCACGATGACCTCCATCTTGCCATCCTTCTGGTCTTGGTCTTGTTGCACCAAAATGGCAACCTTTGACTGATGCCTCGGTAGTCCTCGCCTGCGCTGGTTTCCTTAGCACCAAAGAGGAAATAAGGACGCTGTGCGCACTGGCGCCCGCCTGTTGTCGATCGTCATGGCTCACGTCACGAGAGCCTCGTGAGGTTCGCCTCGCCTTGATATCTCCGCTCCTCAAGAGCCTGCCCGACTAGGCCACTCCAGAGGAGGTCTTGTGTCGTCCGCCTTGCGAGGCTTGGCCCCTCGCGAGGGTCTTGGATGCCTTGTTGATGAAGATGGGCCGTACGACCTACTGGCTTAGCCATGCAGCGGGCCGCAGGCAGGCAAGTCTAGGTACCCCCATTCCTAGAATGCCGACAGGTTAGACCTAGACACACACATAGAGAGAGGAGAGAGCTAGCCCTGCTTTCTTCTACCTCTAGCATACACCTCGAGAAGCACCATTGTACTCGCTGGTGCCTTAGTGATTATGCGGAGACCCCGCAGAGCAAGACTAGGGGTGTTATCTCCTAGGAGAGCCCCGAACCTGGGTAAGATTCGTCGGCGTGCATGTCTTCGCCTCATCCCGTTTCCTGGCACCGGTGACGTCCTACTAGCCCCCATCATGATTAGCCATCCTTTGGCATATGTCGCACCAAACCACCGACAGGGGCCTTGTTCTTCTCCTCAGTAGGTATACTCCTGGTGTTCCTCTTGGGTTTTGGGGGTTTCTGACCAACAGCCTTGGGAGCAGATTTGGGCTTAGATGGAGCAGCCCCTGACTTAATTGCATCTCCCATAAGTTTCTGAGACTTGGGAGCTGGTGCAGCATCCTCTTCCTCTGGATCTTTCATAATGGAGGATCTACCAAGCACTCTGGCAGTGGTCTTCTTGACCCTTTCCTTCCTCTTCTTTCCTTCTCCAACAACCTCTTCAGTTGGCTTGGAGGTTTCAACAGTTGAGGCTCTAACCTTCAAGGTTGGCACCCTCTTAGTAGGGGCCTTCTTGTGCAAGCCAGGCTTAGTTGTAGAAGTAGACCCATATTATTTCTTCAGCACCTTCTTCTTGGAGCAAACTTCCTCCTCAACAGCCATATAATCCTCATCTTCAGAATCTTAGGTGTTCTTCTTCCTTGACCTGGTGGCTGCTTTGGGCAAGTTGCTTGGTGTGCTCCTGCTGCCATCATCAGAGGTGCTAGAGGGACTAGTGCCCTCACTCAATTGCACCTGTTCCTCTGACTTGTTCTGGCTGTCGCTCTGGTCAAACATCTCTACAAACTTATTAACAGCAGACCCTGTGAATAGATATATATGAGGTAGAGTGGATGAGCATCACAAAGTGCAGAGTTTTTGTAGAAAAGATGACTTAGAAACTTAGTTTTAGTTCTTCACAGAAAGCATTTTGGATCTACCAATTTGTAAACTCGGTGATATCGAAGCAGCTTTTGGAACTTAAACTAGTGAACTCGGTCAGACCGAGTCACAGTTCGGTGGAACCGAGACTGCTACGGTTTCATAAAGAATCGAACTCAGTCACACCGCTTTGTAGTTTTTGGCCAGACTGAAATTGCAAGTGCTATGGCCTAAGCCAAACCGGTGAGACCGATTTCTACAATTCGGTCGGTCCGAGATGAGTTCGGCGGAGACCTAACCCTAAATTCCCAAATCCAATCTAATCTAAAGGATGTTTTCAGTGGATAGATTGATTGCATATGTGATCATGATCATAGCAAAGTAATGTGCTACAAATCAGAGCTAAACGAATAGCACAAAGGATCGAACTCATACCCTAATTCGGTGGAGTTCGCTACGGCGGCAACGGAGGGGTAGAAATCCGTTGACGGTGATGGAAACTAGCGGCAGGAGGTCACTGCCAGTGAGAGGACGATCCGGAGACCCGAGGAGGCAGAGCGGGATACGCGCGGGCTGAGAGGTTTCGAAGAAATTTCCAAAATCTCACCCGTGGGTTTATATATCCCGACCCTGTCGGTGTTACCGAGTGGAACAACTCGGCGGCACCGAGATGCAGAATCGCAAGCGGATGCTGCAACTCGATGTGACCGAAAAGTTCTAATCGGTTGCACCGAGATTGAAAACCTAGATCAACTTAGTGATCTCGGTGTGACCAAAATGGATGGCTCGGTCATACTGAAATGCACAAAGAGGTTTTGGAAGTTTAAGTCTATGACGAGTCGGGGACTCCAAGTGCTCCTCACACAAAGTGGTTCGAATCTGACTTGATCAAACTTTTTGATGTAGGATGAATAGAGTTTGAGATGAGAAAAACATAGATAGCTAGAGGGAGGTCTTAGGCATTCTTGTCCATCCATTTGGCAAAAGAGAAAAATACAAACAATCAAAGCAACAAATGGATGTCCTCGAATGAGTGAAATATGCAATCAACATGCTCACACAATAAAATGACAAATGAAATATGTGACAAAGCATGCACAATCACTCTAGCATCTATCAAGCAATTTGGCGATGGCTAGGTCATCTATATATGAGTATATTGACTTAGGAGTCAAATGAGAACATTTGATCATAGGTCATACTCATCGTTTAAGCACAAGTGGGGTTGCCACTTTTACATAAAGCATTGTTGTGCTCACATCATTAGAGTTGCTTTAGCTCAATTGATTAGAGTAAAGCTCCCCCTAGATGTGATATCCCCCCTAAGAGGGATGAAATAACCTTGGGTTTTGTCGATGATGACTTCATGTAGGTGTTGAAGATGTAGATGCTCAATGTCTATGTAGATCATTCGGAGCAATCCTTTGGAGTGAGTTGCACTTTCAATACCTACACGGGTTAGTCCCACAAGGAACAAAGAAGGATATCCATATCCATAGACATAGAGTGATGTTCACGTAGGATGATGTCCATGAAAGCATTACGTTACCTTGTCCCTTGTCTTACCGACAAGAGGGTTTGTGACTCCTTGAACTAGTGCAAGATATGGAAGTTGTTTGCACTTGTCCTTGCCAAGATGATAAGAGTGAAGTATGTGGGCGGAGTCACCCTCAATAACTTTCTAGTTCTTCTTCTTAGGGATCCATGCCATCTTGATGGTAATCCTTGGAGTTGTAGTCATACTTGATGAAGTGGAACTTAACGTAGTCTTGGGAACCCACTTGACCAAGGCCTTAGGTGCTTCTTCAAATGCATCAATCTCCTCTTGAAGCTTGTCCTTGCCTTTTAGCTTGTGGTCTTGTGGTGGAAGATCATCTTGAGCTTGTGTTCCTTGGAAAGAAGTAGGATCATGCTTCTCTTGTTGAGGAACAAACTTCGTCTTGGGGTATTGATCTTCTTACCACTCAACTCCATTATCATTGAACTTTCGTTCAAAACCAACACCTTGATTCTTCCGGTGTCTTCCTTGCTTGCGTACAATTTCCTCAAATTGCTTACTTCCGGCAAGGCTCTTTGTAACGCCCTCGATGCGGCTATATCTCCCACGTGTCGAAGCACGACTTAGAGGCATAACCGCATTGAAAGCAATGTCGCAAGTGAGGTAATCTTCACACAACCCATGTAATACATAAGGGAAAGAGATACATAGTTGGCTTACAATCACCACTTCACACAAATACATGAATAAAGCATTACAACATCCAAATAGATTCAAGGTCCGACTACGGAACCAAAATAAAAGAAGAACCCCAAATGCGACAAAGGTCCCGATCGACCCCAACTGGGCTCCACTACTGATCAACTAGAACGAAACAACACAAAGGACAAGATCTTCATCGAGCTCCTCCTGAGCTTGGTTGCGTCACCTGCTTGGTAACATCAGCACCTGCAAACTGGTTTTGGAAGTATCTGTGAGCCACGGGGACTCAGCAATCTCGCACCCTCGCGATCAAGACTATTAAGCTTATGGGTAAGGTAAAAGTATGAGGTGGAGGTGCAGCAAGCGACTAGCATATATGGTGGCTAACCTATTCGCAAAAAGAGAGCGAGAAGAGAAAGCAAAAGCACGGTCGAACAACTATGATCAAGAAGTGATCCTAGAACAACCTACGTCAAGCATAACTCCAACAACCATGTTCACTTCCCGGACTCCGCCAGAAAGAGACCATCACGGTTACACACGCGGTTGATGCATTTTAATTAAGGTCAACTTCAGGTTTTCTACAACCGGACGTTAACAAATTCCCATCTGCCCATAACCGCGGGCACGGCTTTCGAAAGTTCAAATCCCTGCAGGGGTGTCCCAACTTAGCCCATGACAAGCTCTCACGGTCAACGAAGGAATAGACCTCCTCCCGAGACATTCCGATCAGACTCGGTATCCCGGTTCTTCAAGACATCCTCGACAATGGTAAAACAAGTCCAGCAAAGCCGCCCGATGTGCCGACATCCTGATGGGAGCTGCACATATCTCGTTCTCAGGGCAACACCGGATAGGTCAAGCTACGAGTAAAACCAGCCCTCAAGTTTCCCCGAGGTGGCCCCGCAGGCTGCCCATTTCGGACCAACACTTAGACAAGCACTGGCCTGGGGGGGGGTTAAAATAAAGATGACCCTTGGGCTGGCCTAACCCAAGGGAAAAAAAGGCTAGGTGGTGAATGGTAAAACTAAGGTTGGGCCTTGCTGGAGGAGTTTTATTCAAAGCGAACTGTCAAGGGGTTCCCATTATACCCAACCACGTAAGGAATGCAAAATCCGGGAACATAACACCGATATGACGGAAACTAGGGCGGCAAGAGTGGAACAAAACACCAGGCATAAGGCCGAGCCTTCCACCCTTTACCAAGTATATAGATGCATTAATTAAATAAGATATATTGTGATATCCCAACAAGTAAACATGTTCCAACAAGGAACAACATCTCCATGTTCCAACAAGGAACAAACTTCAATCTTCACCTGCAACTAACAACGTTATAAGAGGGGCTGATCAAAGCAGTAACATAGACAAACAACGATTTGCTAGGACAAGGTGGGTTAGAGGCTTGGTTCAACAATATGGGAGGCATGATAAGCAAGTGGTAGGTATCGCAGCATAGGCATAACAAAAGAGCGAGCAACTAGCAAGCAAATATAGAAGTGATTTCGAGGGTATGGTCATCTTGCCTGAAATCCCGCAAGGAAGAAGAACGAGTCCATGAAGAAGACAAACGGACGTAGTCGAACGAATCCTCACAACACGACGTTACCGGAAACAACCCGAAGAAGCACACCGGAAAGAAGCAAACAACATAGTAAACAACCATCACATAAACATGGCATGATGCACAATCAAGTATGATGCATGTCCGGTTTAAAGAGGCATGGCATGGCAGTATGCACAAACAATCCTACAAATTAAGTGGAGCTCATTATGCAACGGAGTTGCATATTGAAGAAAAACACCACGTGACTTATTTAGTTCCCTCTCGTTTAGGTACTCAACAATGTTAAATGTTGTTAAACATGGCAAGGGATGAAACATGAGTAGAAAACATAGTTAGGCATTTTAAATGAGGCCGGAAACATCAAACAACAATTCCGGTACATCCCCATATGCATTTAGAAAATTGATGGAAACAACAAATATAATCATTTTAAATGTTGTTATTATGATGCAAATGACATATGCAAGTTTAAAGCAATTTTATGAAAATGTTGACATGAGCATGTTATGAAGCATTTGTCACCGTGGTGGAAGAAAGGGGTGCCACGGCAACGAATCCGAAAATGATGCCACGGCAACATATCGGTTCCGGTAACTCGATTGAGATACCGATGCAAAGGAGAAGTGTGCGGATGCGTGCAAAAGATGGTGGGGCGTTCCCGGATTCTGGGTGTCCCATGAGTCGACGACGGTGACAAGGCAAAAGAGGGGCAACGTGCACCGACAATTCGGGCACGGCGCAAGCTCGAGCATCTCATACATCACACATGCATTCGTTCACGGGCGGCATCTCAAGGGTTATACCTTCAAAGCGTGTGTTATCGGAGGGGGGTTCGAGTTCGATGCGGTGTAGGGGAAGTAGACGTTCTCGGGACGTCGAGGGAAGTAGTGGTTCATGCGACGGTAGTCGAAGTAGTCATCCTATCGTTCATCGGCAATCATCGGAGCGGTAGTGGTACATGTTTCAAAGAGGAACTTGGCAAATCCGAGTAACTTGGGGTCGACGGTAGTTGATCACGTTCGTAGTTGCATGAGTTTCCGTAGATGTTCGAGTCATCGGTAGCGGTTTCCGGTGAATCCCAAAACGGTCTTGGCGTCTTCATGCGTAGGGGTACTCGGCATCGTGGTACTTGTGTTTTTGGACTTGCCAATCTCGTCCTTGCAATGGTAGTCAAACTTGAAGTTTTTGGTTCATGGGTTTTCACGACGGTAGTCGTACGCGTGTCGGAGAGGGACTTGGCGCATCCAAGTCCTTGGAGGTTCCTTGTTGTCCTTGTGTCTTGGTGCGGTACTTAACGATTCCAGGATGTAGAGGTGCAATTGTCGTAGCCGTGTCGTCGTTCACGTATCACCATGGTGTAGTCATACTTGGCGTGGAGGTAGCCGACCAGGGGTACATGTCGATGGTCGTCGTGGTCTTGGCAAGTTCCAGTGCGGCAGCGGAATGGAGGGAGATGAGGCCAGCTGGTTGTGCACGTGAAGAGAAAGGTCGGCCCTAGGCGAACCACGGCATCGACGAGGCGCTAGCGACAGAGGCATGCAACAAGTGAGGCGCATGGAGGCGGACAGAGCTGCTGGTGTTTGGCGCCATGTATCGAGAGAAGATGGACGAGGCAAAAGGCGGCGACGGACTTGACGAGGACGCAGGCGGGACTTGGCGATGGCGAGACATGGCGTCCATGGGGCCCTACTCCAACATCGACAGGGGCCGAGGCGCGGTGCTCCAGGTCGGTGGTGGAGTTCGCCGGGCG
Source organism: Triticum monococcum (assembly GCA_034509565.1). Taxonomy (NCBI): domain Eukaryota; kingdom Viridiplantae; phylum Streptophyta; class Magnoliopsida; order Poales; family Poaceae; genus Triticum; species Triticum monococcum. The sequence continues at coordinate 176,056,898 of CM067846.1, read as the reverse complement.
ACGGAGGCGCGGCGCTGGCGAAGGGAGGCCATGGCAGATGGGGGCAGCGGGGAGCAGCAACCTGCTGTTGGTCGCCGGCGCGGACGACGCAAGGGGCGGCGGGCGTGCGGCTCCAGGGACTTGGTGCGGCGGCCTCAGCAGCAATGGGCGCGGTCATGGCGGGGCTTGACTCCTCGTTGGTGCTGGTCGCGGGAGCAAGCGGCGACGAGGACGGCGCTGGGGCGCTCTTGATCGAGCGAGGGGGGCTGCGGGGATTGAGCAGAAGGGTGGATCGGGAGAGGGCTGCAGCGAGAGGAGGGAGAGATGAGGAGCCGGGCACCCTGCAAGCTATCGATCTCTCTCTCTCTCTCTCTGACGGCGCTGGAAGGGAGGACCGAACGAGGGGAGAGGGAGTCTGCGAGGGGATCGGGCTAGGTTTCGATCGAGGCTAGGTTTAGGTGGGTGCGGATGGGCCTTGGGAGGCCGGCCCAAAGGAGAGGGAGGCTGCTCGGCTCTCCACTCCCTCTCTCATCTATTATTTCTTTAACAGAAAACAAGAGAAGAAAAAGAAATGAAGAGGGGGTTTAGGGAGCAAAGTTGGACTCGCGAATAAATTTCCCGGACTCACAAAAATATGTTAGGTCCGAGAAAATTAGGAAAGACCAAGATTGAAAGAATAAATTCAAATTTCTTTGAATTTAATTCAAAAGGTTTGAACTAGGGTAGGTTCTAGGAGTTTCCAAAAATGTTGAGAATTTTGGTAGAGCTCCGGAAAATGATGAAAGAATAAATGGCAAGGTTCGAGGTCAAGCAGCGAGATAACAAAGGCATGGGGACATTTGCAAGTGTGTTTTAGGTGATTCCATAAGAATGGATAATTTTATAATAGCTCCACTAATATCGGGAGGATATATTATAAAGAGAAGTCATCCTTCCCTCGATTTAAATGGATCGAAGATCCACACAAATTATTTAGTTGAGATGCAAAAGATTTATGACATGATGCAATGCACATGATGCAAAGATGAACGCAACAAACCAACAACTCACACGACGAAAACCCGAAAACATGGAAGGCATCTGAAGTTCGGGTCTTGGGGCGTCACACTCTTGTAAACACCTTTCTCTATAATTCCCTTCAATAAGCTATTTTCTTGCTCAAGTGTAACTTGGCTAAGAGAGTCATTAGTGGAATCAAGAGAACTACTAGAAGCAACAACATTGGATTTAGCATGATTGTTGTTACTACTGCAAGAAGAATCTTTCTTGTTCTTGTTGCTAGATTTAACTTGTGGCATGTAAGTAGACAAGAGTAAACGCTTGGCAATGTAAGAAGAACTTTTCTTGCGAAGATCATCATTGATTTCTTTTAAGAACTCGTGCTCTTGCTCAAGGTTGAGCTTTTCAGAACATAGCTTCTCATGAGTCTTTAAAAGTTCTTGATGGTCTTCCAAGGTAGTTTCATGAGATAACTTAAGAGTGTTTAGTTCTTTAGTTAGACGCTCAATCTCCTTCTTATCATTGTCATTCGTGTTATCTTGATTAGCATGATTAATAGCAAGTTCATCATAGTTTTCATAACTAGAGTTGTCAACAAGTAAATCATCATCTCCTAGCAAATCATCTTCATCACTATTGAAATCAACATACTCGGGGTGTGATACCTTTGGGCCTTTAGCCATGAAGCATCTTCCAATCCCTTCATTTGGTGAGTCAAATATGTCGTAGGAGTTGGTTGACACAAGTGCTAGACCGGCAACACCTTCATCTTGAGTATATTCGGAGTCAGAGTGATAAATTCTCTCGGAGTGATCATCGGAGTCGGAGCCGGATATCCATTAACCAACATGAGCTTGATGTCTTCATTTTGTGTAGCTCTTTGATGACTTGTCCTTCCTTCCCGAATCCTTGCTTCTTGTGATGTTCTTCATCCATAACGGTCATCTCTACTCCTTCTCTCTCTTGTTGGTGATTCTTCTCTTCTACTTCTTCTTTTGGGAGAATCTTCTCTTCTTTTGTAGGGATCCGTACACTCATTGGAATAGTTTCCGGGTCTTCCACAATTATAGCAATTTCGCTCACAACTAGAAGAACTTTTGTCATTGTAGGACCTTGACTTGGAAGTTCTTTCCTTGCTTCTACTCTTGTAAAACTTGTTGAAGTTCTTCACCAATAGGCTCAATTCTTCATTGAAGGTTTGTTTCTCACTTGATGATGTGGGAGCATCACATGAGGCTTTGTAATCATCACTTGACTTGTTGTGAAGCTCTTCCTTATCCTTGAGTGACATCTCATGAGCAACAATTCTTCCAATGACTTTCGTTGGCTTGAGATCTTTGTAATTGTGCATCATTTGGATCAATGTGCACACGATATCATATTTTCCATCCAAGGCTCTTAGGATATTCTTGCTGATGAATCTATCGGTCATCTCTTCACTTCCTAAGCCGGCAATCTCATTTGTGATGAGAGCAAGCCTAGAGTACATTTCAGCGACACCTTCACCATTCTTCATTTTGAACTTGTCAAGTTGACTTTGAAGCACATCCAATTTGGATTCCTTGACGGAGTCGGTACCATCGTGCATATCAATCAAAGTATCCCAAATTTCCTTTGCATTCTCAAGACAGCTAATTTTGTTGAATTCTTCGGGGCACAATCCGTTGAAGAGAATATCACAAGCTTGAGCATTGTATTACAGCATCTTCAACTCTTCCGTAGTAGCTTCTTGGTTCGGTTCTCACCCATGAAAGAATTCACCTTGCAATCCAATACACACAATAGCCCAAACGGCGGGGTTATGTCCAAGAATATGCATTTTCATCTTATGCTTCCAACTAGCAAAATTAGTACCATCAAAGTAAGGACCTCTATGGTGGTAATTTCCCTCACTAGACACCATACTCTCCTAGGTTGTGAAACCAAGTCTATGATCACCAAAAGCTATGGAAATCAAAGCAAATGGAGACCAAATCTCTAATACCACTTGTAGGATCGAAAGTATGCCTAGAGAGGGGGGGGGATGATTAGACTACTTGACCAAATAAAAATCTAGCCTTTTCCCAATTTTAAGTCTTGGCAGATTTTAGCTACTTAGCACAATTCAAGTAATCAACCTACACATGGAATTCTAAGAGTATAGCAGCGGACTGTAAAACAATTGCATATGAAGGTAAAGGGAGGAGTTTGGAGGGAGCAAACGCAATGTAGAAACGAAGATTTTTGGCGTGGTTCTGATAGGTGGTGCTATCATACTTCCATGTTGGTGGAGACTTCAAACCATGAAGGGTAACGGTTGCGCGAGTCCACGGAGGGATCCACCCACGAAGGGTCCACGAAGAAGCAACCTTGTCTATCCCACCATGGCCATCGCCCACGAAGGACTTGCCTCACTAGGGTAGATCTTCACGAAGTAGGCGAACTCCTTGCCCGTACAAACTCCTTGGTTCAACTCCACAATCTTGACGGAGGCTCCCAAGTGATACCTAACCAATCTAGGAGACACCACTCTCCAGAAGGTAATAGATGGTGTGTTGATGATGAACTCCTTGCTCTTCTGCTTCAAATGATAGTCTCCCCAACACTCAGCTCTCTCTCATGGGATTGTATTTGGTAGTAAGATGATTTGAGTGGAAATCAACTTGGGAAGGCTAGAGATCAAGATTTATGTGGTTGGAATGGAATATCTTGACCTCAACACAAGTGTAGGTGGTTCTCTCTCAGAAAATGTATGTTGGAAGTGTAGGCATATTCTGATGGCTCTCCCTCAGAATGAAGAGTGGGTGGAGGGCTATATATAGCCTCCACACAAAATCTAACCGTTACACACAAATCAGCAAACTTGGTGGGACAGAATCATAAAACTCGGTCAGACCAGTTTAGTTCAAAAATGTGAACGTTAGGATTTTCCGTGGGACCGACATGTCAACTCGGTGGGACCGATTCTATTAGGGTCAGGGCATAACGTAATCTCGGTGAGACCGATTACACAAACTCGGTGGGACCGATTTTGGTAATAGACAAACAGGGAGTTGGTCAGGCAAACTCGGTGGGACTGATTCACTCATCTCGGTTAGACCGAAACGTTACGAAGGGGAAACAGAGAGTTTGCATTGCAATCTTGGTGGGACCGATCGGTCATCTCAGTTAGACCGAAACGTCATGAAGGGAAATAGAGAGTTTGCAATCCCATCTCGGTGATACCGAGATCCCTATCGCTGAGACCGAAGTGACTAGGGTTTCTTACAGTGGCTATGTCAAGTGAACTCGATGGCCTCGGATAGACGATTTCAGTGGGGCCGAGTTTGACTTTTGGTTTGGGACATATGTGGATATGAGAAAGTAGTTGAGGGGTTTTGGAGCATATCACTAAGCATTTAGAGCAAGTAACTCATTAAGCAACACCTCACCCCCTTTTAATAGTATTGGCTTTTCCTATGGACTCAGTGTGATCTTGGATCACTAAAAGTAAAATGTAGAGTCTTGTGCTTTGAGCTTGAGCCAATCTTTTGTCCTTAGCATTTGGAGGGGTCCACTTTCTAATCCATGACATGCCAATCATTGAGCTTTCCTGAAATATTTATCTTGAAATAGCATTAGCTCAATGAGCTATATGTTGTTAGGAATTACCACAACCACCCAGGGATAGTTGCACTTTCACAATCGATGAATATTGTTATTTGTGACAACCATTAGTCGACAATTGTGATCTTTAAAATCATCCCACAACATGAATAATTATAGTTGCAACACACGGAACTTTTACTTCTATCTAAAATCGCATCGGTTAATTACCTCAATTTTCAGAAGTATAGAGAGTAGTATTTTGATGTTGACATTAATTCGCAAAATGGATACAAATTTAGAACACAACCTCATCATATAGACATATCTATTTTCCATAATTCTATATATTTGCCATATAATGTATAAAATTACCAGGCACGACATATAACTTTTAACTTCATGCAACAATGTACATTATGTCATGTCTGATATGCTTATGTAGTATTGTAATATAGTATATAGTTTTCATGTTTTACTTTTTATAAACCTTTAGATCCACATTAATATGTATGGTGATGGCGGTGATTGCATAAAAAGAATGATAATATATGAAATTCACTCTTCGGTGTCTATGTGTGGTGGGCGATGTAGGGTTGTTTGGTTCGCTACCTGATGGCATTTAGCCTAACCTGAAACTTGTCTGCAAATCACTAGGTCATGTTGGGCTCGCTACTTGAAATGGTCGGTAGGTCCTGGTGTGAATGGTCAGGCATCTCAATTAGTCAGTTAGGCCTCTAATTTCTAGCGCCTGGGCTCAGGCTAACTACTGCCTGACTTTTAATACTAGCATCGGGGCTTGTGGCAGCCAATAGCAGCCATCCTTTAGTGCTTTAGATAGGTTGATACTAGTACACCACATCAGACAACAACCAAACACATATCTTCTCATCTTGCCTGACATGCAGAAAAATTCAGCTTGCCACGTCCCTACAATGTGCCACTTTTTCTTAGGAACATTAGTTAGGACGCAAACCAAACAACCCCTAGTGCCAGTACTAGCACTTTTGAGGCCTCCTTTGGCTCATAGAATAGGAAAATTATAGGAATAGGAAAATCATAGGAAATGAGATGACATGTATCTGAAATCCTATGAATAGGAATAAGAAAGAGGATGCCCTTTGGTTCATATCATAGGATTTTTTCATTGAGTCTAGATTAATGTTCATTTTCCTATGAAATGTGGATATAGGAATAATTCCTCCATAGGAATAGGCTTGTGTTCCTACAAACCAAAGGGCTCTAAAGGAATTTATCCTATACAAATCCTATCCTACGAGATTCCTATAAAATTTCTACAAAACAAAGAAGGTCTGAAGCCCTAGTGCAAAGCAGGTAGAGTGGGTCCAACAACAATAATAGAGTAAAAGAAGTACTCTCATGTTATATGTTGCACGTGATTGTGCAAACTACCTTGCATATTTATCCGGGCCTGACCATCCAGCGTATCCCATGCGAGGCATAACTCACTCAAGAAATTAAAGAAAAGTTCTTGCCTGGACAGTACCACAATCTTTTATGTCATGGAAGACCCAAACAACATTATGTAGGTGCACCGCCGACCCTCCCAAGACAAAAGAAATCCATTTTCTATTATAGAAGTATGTGGCCAAAACATTCGTGGCAATACTGTTGGAAATATACCCTAGTGGCAATAATAAAGTGGTTATTATCATATTTCCTATTCATGATAAATGTTTATTATTCATGCTAGAATTGTATTGACCGGAAACTTAAATACATGTGTGAATACATAAACTACACCATGTCCCTAGTAAGCCTCTACCAGAATAGCTCGTTGATCAAAGATGGTTATGGTTTCCTAACCATGGACATGAGTTTTCATTTGATAACGGGATCACATCATTAGGAGAATGATGTGATGGACAGACCCAACTGTAAGCTTAGCATCAGATCGTTTAGTTATTTGCTATAACTTTCTACATGTCAAGTATCAATTCCTTAGACCATGAGATCATGCCACTCCTAGATACCGAAGGAATGCCATGTGTGCTATCAAACATCACTTGGTAACTGGGTGATCATAAAGGTGCTCTACATGTATCTCCGAAGGTGTCTGTTGGGTTGCATGAATCAAGACTGGGATTTGTCGCTCCGAGTAACAGAGAGATATCTCTGGGCCCTCTTGATAATACAACATCATAAGAAGCTTCATGTGACTAATGAGTTTAGTCATGGGATCTTGTATTACAGAATGAGTAAAGAGATGTTGGAAAACATTGCATGGAAAACAAAATAATTTCTAAGCACACACACGATCTATCCATGGTGATGCATAACAACAAGAGGGGAGAGTGTGTCTACGTACCCTCGTAGACCGTAAGAGGAAGCGTTTAGGCACACAGTTGATGTAGTCGAACTTCTTCACGATCCAACCGATTGAGTACCAAACGTACAACACCTCCGCGTTCAGCACACGTTCAGCTCGGGGACGTCCTCGCCTTCTTGATCCAGCAAGATGGTGAAGTAGTGGATGAGTTACGTCAGCACGACAGAGTGGTGATGGTGGTGGTGATGCTATCTCCGTAGAGCTTCACCTAAGCACTAACTGTCGGATGTGGGGTTCCGGCAAACCCTTAAGGTTCAAACACTGGGGTGCGCGTGAAGTCTTTCCTTCCCATCAATCTACGCCCTAGCTCGCTAAGATCTCGCAGACGAACTCGACGAACTCGCAACACGGAAAGACACGAGGTTTACTTGTTCGGGCCACCGTTGTGGTGTAATACCCTACTCCAGTACTGTGGTGGTGGTGGACTGCCTCTGGGGCTGATGATGAACAGTACAAGGGAAGAACAGCCTCCTGAGGTTGAGGTGTTCTTGCGAGTAGGCTCTCGATCAGGTTGGATCAAGCTAAGATCAGATGCCATCTACTATGGTGGCTAGCTCTACTTATATAGGCCCTGGTCCTCTTCCCAAATATTGAGCGGGAAGGGAGCCAACAACGGCATGCAAATTTGAAGGGGGATAACTAGTACAAGCTATCCTGACAAAAGTGGTCTTCGCCAGCGAAAAGCTCTATCGGTGACGCCGTCTTGGTCTCCACGATGACCTCCGTCTTGCCGTCCTCCTGGTCTTGGTCTCATTGCACCAATATGGCAACCTTTGTCTGATGCCTCGCTACTCTTCGTCTGCACTGGCCTCCTTAGCACCAAAGAGGAAATAAGGACGCTGTGCGCGCTGGCGCCCGCCTGGTGTTGTGCGTCATGGCTCACGTCATGAGGGCCTCGTGAGGTTTGCCCCGCCTTGATATCTCCGCTCCTCGTGAGACTGCCTAGCTAGGCCACTCTAGAGGAGGCCTTGCATCATCCTCCTTGCAAGGCTTGGACCCTCGCGAGGGTCTTGGATGCTTTGCTGGTGAAGATGGGTCGTACGGCTTGCTGGCTCAGCCACGCCACGGGCCGCAGGCAGGCAAGTCTGGGAACCCCCGTTCCTAGAATGCCGACATGTCACACCCTGCATTTTGTAACATGTCATTTTCATTATTAAATCATGAAAAATTGGACCAACAAAAACTTTTGCATTATTTGGCTTTTATTTTGGAGTTGGTTTTCTCTGAGTGATTTTTCAAGTGCTCTTTAAAGTCAACTACTCCACCTTCTGTACTTCATCTCCTTGCCCCAAACTTCTGCCCAGTGATCATGCCATGTGTATAGTACAGTATAGTATTTTCCCACAAAAATAATCTGGCCAAATAGTATTTTCAAAATTTAGTTTTCTAAAAACCCCTGAGTTGAGGTTTGCACTACAAGTACTTGATTTGGTGTATGAAAAATATTTCAAAGAGTATATTTGAAACCTATTAGATATAGGATTCCCATAAACCACAAAAAACTAATTTTAATAGTTATTTTCCTATTTTATTTAAAAGATTTTTCTTAAGGCCAGAAATGGTCTTTTATAGGGAAAAATTATTTTAATGTTTCAAAATATTTGACAAAAATCAGGGAAACTCAGTGGACATATATTTTCCATATATAAGAGTTTCAACACATGGTCATGTTCATAATATTGGACAAAACCTCCCAAAACTGTTTCTGCCCATTTCAAGGATTTGAAATATTTCTACAGGAAATATTTTCATAAAAATCCAAGGAAAATCCAGCAAGTCACAAATGCATATTGTAGTCACCTTGCAAATCCTCATCGCAATTAAGGTCAGTTTGGTTCACCAAAATGCACCAAAACCCTCTCTGACCAGAATCAAATTTGAACAACTTTGTACTACCAACTATCTCTCCTTGACCCCAACTTTTGTGATCATGTTCATATGACCAAATGAGGCCACTACACCAAGTGGTGCATCAAGGAGAAATGATTTGATCAACTAGATCTACACAAGTTCATTTCTGCTAATTTCTAGGGTTTACAAAAGTTGCATTGGCAACTTTGCCCAAATACGCTCAAAATTGGTGGAAGACCCTAATTATATGTGTCATTCCACCCTGTGGAGTCTCATGGCAAACGGAAACCATCTACTTGCCCAAACCAGCATCAAACACCTTCTGCCACTTTACAAAAATCCCATTTTTGGCCTCTTCCACTAATCTCTGTAGGCTAAACTTTCTACCACGACCCCTCCTAGTCCCCCTCTAGCACCTGTGAGCTTTGCTGCCTGAGGAAGCAATGATGAAGGGGGGGGGGAGAACCCCATTTTTCTTCTCTGCACAGTGGATTCCTCTCTCTCTCAGCCTCCTCTCTCCTCTCAGCCTTCCAGAGCATCCAAGGCACTCCCCAGCTTTTGCCCATACCCCTTTCAGCTGCCAGACACAAGTGGACACGCACGGACGCGGGAAAGCCGCGGATGCCGGCCAAAGTCACGCTCTCGAGTGCCTGACAGGGCACCCGACCGTTGACGCCGCGCCTCCCGGCCACCTTGAGCCTCCCCCGCACGCCAGTCGATGCCCCTCGATGTCCGCTCCATGCCAGCAGACCGCCCACTTGCTCCCGCGCCCTCCTCTCTCTCCTACAGCTCGCGCCAGAATGCCGCCCCGTTCGGCCAATGCTCGCGCCGCTCCTATGGCCCGCCTGCAGCTCGCCCCGCTCCTCCTCTCTCTCCCTGGCACCCTAGACCACTCTCACGAACACCCCCGAGCCCTCCATTCCTCTCTAACGGACACCCGAGCCGATCGTGCGGGCACCCGTAGGCCGCGCCTACAGTGGACCTCGGCCAGCCTATAAAAGGCGACCCCGAGCCTCTCTATCACTCCCTGTCACTCCCCCACACTCCTAATCCACCTCCCGCACCACCCATTTGTCCCCAGAGCCGTTCGAGCTCGAGATCGAGCTCGAGCTCGGCTGCCTCGGCTCACCGGACTTCACGAGGTACAGGCCTCCCCACTCCTCCTCTGCCCTGATCTGGAGCCACCACGCCCTATTGATCATTTCCCCCCTTGTCTCCCTCTCTGTAGCTGCCGGAAATGGCCGAAGTCACTGCCTCCTGAAGCTCCTCCGCCGCAGCTCCTCGTCACCGGCAAACCAGGCACCCCCGCTGACCAAGGCCACCACCCACCAATGTGCGGCAGCCTCCTAAGCCATCCCCGCACTCGCTGGAGCTCGCCGTGGCCTGCATCGTTGCCGGTGAGCACCGCGACCCCCCTGTCCACAGGTTAGTGAGGACAGGCGGGCCCCACCTATCATCCTCTCCCTCGTTTCCATGCCCCTCTCTCTGTCCTGCGGGCCCCGGCCGTCAGTTTTGAAATGGGCGGGCGCGCGCTGTGCGCTGGCTCGGCTGGGTCGGCCCGCTAGCTGGGCCTACTGCCCCGCAGCTGTTCTGGCCCGGCAGGCACAGTGCCCTTTTTCTTTTTCTTTTCTGTGGCTTTTCCAAAAATTCCACAGAATTATTTATTTATCCAAATGCAATAATTCCAACTCCTAAATTCTTGTAATAATCCCACCTATTTATGGTGCAACTTTCATTCAAATCCAACAACCTTTTCTTCACTGTAAATATTTAAATGTGATTTTAAGCATTTAAATAAACCTTTGAAAACCCATTTCTCCTATTCTGCTACTCCAAATCCAAAACTAGGAATTTTCCCCTTCTTAGTTTTCAACCTAGTATTTAACAAAAACGAGTTGACATTTTTCTGAGCACTTTGGTTTTTCTGTTTTATTATTGCCTTATTTTTCTTGTTATTATTTTGCGACGATAGATTGCGTTGCTGACGAAGGAGTTGGACCAGAAGACTTTGAAGACCCAGAAGACTTTGTTGAGCCAGGCAAGCAGCCCTTTGACCATGTCTATGAAACCCTTTTATGCATTTCATATAGCACGTTATTATTGTTGCATCGGAATCATGATGAGATGGTAGCCACTTTGGTGGGTAGCCTCCATTTCCTCCTTGCTGATACTTGCATTGTGCATGACCCTACCTTCTTATGAGGGTTGTGCCGGTGGGAGTAGATAGGATGCTAAAGTAGTTGCTACGCAAAAAGGGATGGGAATGTGCATGGTGATGGAGACAAAGTATTTTCAAAAGACTTTTCGAAAACCCCGTCGGGTGCCACTTATGCCCGAGGGAGATAATGAGATGGGTAACCACTTGATGATGAAGTGGTATACCGAGGCAAGTGTGTGTGTTGTTTTCAAAACGGATTAGATTTAAGATTTGTCGACTGTCCCAACCTTACATGCGCAACCACTCTACCCTTGTATGGGAAAGGGCATTATTGATTACCTAGGCCAATACTAGCTTGGAGCCCGCATTACTAGTGACGAGAGAGTTGTTGGTGCGCTCTCTCGGGATGGGGCCGTGCCAGGTAGGGCGGCCAAGAACATTTTTATGGGGCACCGGACACACCGTTGGTACCCCGTGCCAGTGGTATGTGATGAATATAGGAGCGGGGCTCCACAATTTTAAGTTGTGAAATGTTGGGCACGGGGGTTACTACCAATCGAGTGGACTCCATGTTAGTGTCGTCTAGGGAAAGATAGTGATCGGGTGCTTACCCCGGGTACTTGAGGTATCGCGGGTCGTGGATGACACGGAAGCTCCCCGGATCTTGTGGGTAAAGTGTGCAACCTCTGCAGAGTGTAAAACTATTCGAATAGCCGTGTCCATGGTCAAGGACAGTTGGGCGGTGCTGCTTAAACTACGTCCACATGTTTGCAAACCAGTGTGTGTGTTTGGATAAGTGGGAAGAGCTACTTGGGTCGAGTCAAGGGACTTGACATGACTGAGTTGGGATGATGCCCACTCTATTTATGTTGATATCTGTAACCTGCCCTCATGATTACTTGAATTCTCCTTATGCATGTCGTACAAGTTGTTGAACATGTCATTGCACTCAAAACTAGCTTTCCGCAAAAAATTACCTATATCATGCATTGTTGTACTTTGAACCAAAACATGGGTAGCTTGCGAGTACATTCAAAGTACTCATTGGCTTGCCACTGGTTATTTAATTGGCTAGGCATGGAAGAACATGAGTTCGAAGAAGAGTTCTTTGAAGAAGAACATGCGAACTAGGACGTTTCCCAGTCAGAATGCCTGTAGGGTTAAGGCAGATGGCATGGGTTCTACTTATCGACGAAGAATTTTCCGCTGCTTAAGTTTATTTGGTATACAGCCCTTGGAGCTTTATCTATGTAAGACTTGACCATAATGGTCAAAATTTGTGTAAGACGATATGTATGGATGTAAGACTCTTGTTATTCAGCTTTCGTGTGTTCAGTGAGCATTGATCTCTGGGATCACTGTACACGTGCATTCGGTGATCATGACTTGTGAGTCAGGGTCCCCACACGATAGTAGCCCCCAAGCCCAAGGTGCGCTCGGGCTTGGCTTCGCGGTGAAGCCAAGGGCCAAGTTCGGAGGACCGCGGGCCCCAAAAGCCTACGGCCTCGGTTGACGCGTGGCGGTTGATTGGACATGGGCGTCTCCGCTTCCCCATGCTGCCTCAACAACTGCTTGACCTGACAAAAGGCTGGCGCAGGCAGCACTTGCCTTCGTTGCTTCTGCCTTGCCTCGCTCCAGATCCCCTTTCTCGCTCTTCGCTGTCGCTACCTCCAGATCTGCCCCAGTCTTGCTCTGCATCTGCCGCTCATGGCGCTGTGCAAGGTCAGGACCTCCTCGACACCGGTTTGGTACGAGCCCACTCTTGAGGCGCCCACCGTCATGGAGAAGAGCCTCGCCTCCATGTGCCTGCTGACAGCAGGAGAGAGTAATGAGTGGGGGAAGACGGAGCTCCGGCTTGCGTCTGATGAGCTGGAGCCTGAGGGGAGCACCTTCTTCCCCTTCTTCTCGAGCAGCATCGCTGTTGAGTTGGTTCCTCCCTTCTTTGATTTCTTTTGTGAAGTCCACGACCACTACGGGCTGCAGGCATTGCACCTCCATCCCAACTCTGTCCTCCTCCTGTCCATCTTTGCCTACTACTGTGAGGCGTACCTGGGCGTGATGCCATCCATGGCGCGCCTGCGCCATTTCTTCTTCCTCCGTGTCAGCGGCGAGCATGCCTCCGGATGCGCTAACTTTGTTGCCTGCGGCAAGGCCAACTCGATCTCGAGCACCGGGAAGAGAGCCGACAACATTCGATCCAAGTGGGTCATGATGGACGCCAAGCACGCCCATCCGTGCCTGGTGTTGCCGACGGAGGCGCCACGGCAGGGCAAGGGGTGGCCCAAGGCGGAGCTTGTCGACGAGCGGGCATCGTCAATGCTGGGGCAGATGATGACCGACCTGAAGCCGGGAAACGCGACGGCGGCCAAGATAACGGGGGCGATGCTCCTGAGGGAGTTATTGATGCTGCGGGTTGCCCCACTCCAGGCGTGCGCGCCCCCTCTGGGAGCTCGAAGAAGAGGAAAAGAAGACCTGCCTGAGGCTAGGGGACCTGCCTGGCGATGAATTGGACACCATCCTGCGCCTCCTAGTCGGGGACAACCAGGAGTACCCGCCTAGCGCCTTCGTTCCCCTATTCCAACACATGGGCCGGGAGGAATTGGTCGCCTCCAGGCCGACTTTTTATGCGCGCGGGCTGGTGCCGCCGGCGCTTCCGGGAGCTCCTATGGTGCAAAAACTGATGGAGGTGTCTTCTGGCGAGTCCCGCGGAGAGGGGGAAGAGGAGGTGGACTCGGAGAAGACCCCGAAAGAGGTGGGGGAGGATTCCCCTCTGAGCAAGGCCGAGATTCTCTGCGCCCTTCCTGATGATGCTGAAGCCGACGCCTACCAAGGGGAGAGGGAGCAACCCCTCATCCCGATGAAGGGTAGGTCATCACTGGTGGTCCGTGGTGCCGCCTCCACCCCAACACCTCCTGGGGTTGGATCCGGTTCTGCCTCCGCACCGCCTGGCACCGCCGGAGCCCAAACGCCTGCCCTTCAGGTCCCGATGTTGTCAGGCTTCAAGCTTGACAAGAGAAAGATGGAGTACTTCGCGGTGGACCGGTAGGTGTCCCGAGCTTCACTTTATCCCTGTCGGTACTTGTTATTTCCTGACGCCCGCCCTTGGTTGATCAGGCCGGCATCTTCGGCGAAGAAGAGGAAGGAGGATACGGCGGCTGTGCCTCCCTCCGCAGAGAAAGGAGGCAGCAGTGCCCGCATCTCCCAGCCCGGTCGTCCTTGCGGGGCCAAGAGGAACATCCCTGCATGGAATCAGCCCCCATGGCCCCGCTGGCTCCGAAGGTGCCGGCGCTTGGCGCGGCTGATGAGGTCCCAGCTGCTCCGGAACCTGCGGTCTCCCAAGCCCTGGCAACGGTGTCACTTCCTCCCACCGCAGCACCTCCACTCCCTGGTTCTTCTGCTTCTACTGCTGTCTTGGAGCATGCCCTTTCGGAGATCACCCAGCCGCAGGCGGATCTCCAGAGCGCGGACCCGCGCCTGGTGGCCGGGCGTCTGGAGTTGGCCTCTGGCTGGCTTCACTCCGACCTGGCGATTCGCATGGCACTAGGCCAGGCTGCTGCTGCTTCCGAGGAGAAGCAAGGAGCCGCCAGCGCTGCTGCCGATCGTGAGGCGGAGCTGAAACATGCCAAGGCCGCTAGTGACCACTGCCAAGTGCTGGAGGGCGAGTTGCAGAGCCTGCACAACAAGCACGCCGAAGATGTACGCTGCCGCCAAGCGAAGGAGGAGGAGATGAAGGCCCGGGAGGAAGCCGTCAAGAACTGTGATGCTGAGCTGGCGGAGCTGGGGAAGAAGCAGGCCGCCGAGCGCAACCGGTTGGAAGAGTTGGAGCGGAAGATGGGGACAAGGGAGGCCGATCTTGATGCCAAGGCGCGAGTCCTGGCCGAAGACCGCGTGGCCTTCGCCGATCTCGAGAAGATGTCTCGCAAGGCGCTGAAGACAGTCTACGAGCATGGATTGGAGAAGCCGCTAGACACCGACGAGGACGGCCCCGCCCAGCTGCTTCCTCTCGTGGTGAAGGCGCTTGGGGAGGTCGTTGATGGCCTCAGTCCCATGGCGGAGGCAGAAGCTCGCGTCCTGTCTTCAGCCGCACTGACTCGCGTCTTCAGCCATCTGCACCTCCGCGACCCCAGCGCTCGCCTTGCCGAGCTACTAGAGCCTGTGGCTGAAGATCACCGCGAAGCTGCCGCCGCGGCTATACAAGATCAAGTGGAGGCCTTGCTGGGGAGGTTCCGCAGCTTTGTCTCTGATCCTCTGTCTGGCGACGCCGCGGATCCGGCCACTGGTGGTAAAGGTGAGAAAATCGTTGCCCACAGGGGAGCACCTTCCGTAGGCGATGGCGATATCCAGGGGTGACCTATGGCTATTCTTCCCGTTTTGTTCCTGCGACATGTATCAGGCCTCGTGGAGGCGTTTAGACTTTTCATTTGGTATTGTGAGAACAATATGCTTGTAATATCTGCTTTGAGGTTTTGTGATTTCCTTCCTATTTGCTTTGCGTTCTGCGTCGGCAGAGCCCAGCCCCGCGCATACCTCAACCGCCATTGGGCCGACCGGAGACCAGGATGGACCAAGGAGTGAGGGGCTACGTGACCAATTAGGCTCCTGAGTCGCGATGCTCAGGAGTCCCCCTTGACGCGCAATCAACATATAGGGAGAGTTTGTGAGGATAGATCAATGTTCTACGTCGGCAGAGCCTGGCCATGCGCATACCTCAACCGCCATTGGGCCGAGCGGAAACCAGGGCGGACCAAGGAGTGAGGGGCTACGTGACCAGTTAGGCTCTTGAGTCGCGATGCTCACGAGTCCCCTTGACGTGCAAACAATTTCCATACCTACCCTCGCCGAGGCCTCGGGAGGGGCGCGCGACGCCCAGGTCCGGGGGACCTGGTTGGGTAGCGTGCGCTTGGGCGTTACCCAAGCACAACCCGCATGCCTAGCCCCCTCATGTAGCTCTCCCGAGGGGAGGCATTGTGGTGAGGCTGGGCGCTAAGCTCTGGGCTCCCTGAGGTTGGTACGACCGTGGGGCCGCCCTCAGTTGTTTATCACCAGCGCAGAGCATAGTGCTTCCGCTTGTGCACGGACATAGCCGCTCCTCGGCAGTGTCGACAGCCAGCGCAAAGCATGGTGGTTCCACTTGGGCGTGGGATGGGGGCCCCCTCCGGGAGGAGCCCCCGGGGCATGTACAACCCCGGCCTGACACGTGGCTTGCACAACAGGGCTGCGAGGTGTATCTGGGCACTCGTGAGCCAGCGCGGGACTCACGAGGCCCTACCTCAAGGCGGGTTGCGCCTGGTCTTGAGTCTTGGTGACTGTATGTCCCTGCAAGGTGGTTAGATGCAAGCACTCTACGTCCTCAGGTCTCGGCCCTCGAGCAAGCTCAGTCGCCACTGGTATGCCAGGTCGCAATGCTGTGGTCAAGGCTAGGGGGTGAGGGATGAAGAGCCAGTAGGAGCTCCTGAGTCGCGATGCTCAGGAGCCCCCCTTTTAACGTGCAAGCGAATTGCATAGGATGAACAGACCCATGGTGGGCAGCAATCGAGCAGGTGACAGAAGTTGGCAGGTTAAGCATGGAGAGCAGATCAACTTGGATAAATGCAGGAAGATGCGTGCCACCGGGTCTGACACAAGTGGCTTGGGGATGATGCAGCCCGAGGGGCGCCCCCAACAAGGTAAGCTAAAGATGTAAGCAAAAGGGATACATGCTGCAGGGACGGACCCACGCGGCCTGGGAATAATGCAACCCGTGCGGTGCTCCCAGCTAAACGAGCTTGGAAGATGTCACCTGGTTTTGTAGACGAAGTAGAGTTGGTGCAGCTGAAGGTGTGCGTTGAAGAAATGACTCCTCATGAGCCGCCAGAACCCTAAGCCTCGGGAGGCTCTGGGGCTCGGGAGGTTCCCTGAAGACCGTCTCCATCTCCTCTAGAACGGCGTGGTACCTGGCTTCCTGAGCCGCCAGGACACGTCGCATGTTGCGCTGATAGGCCGACGCCACGCTCAACAAGCCAAAGGGCATACAAACATAGCTGTGCGGCGGGCCCTCGTAGCGGCCCACACGCGAAGGCCAGAAACGCTCCTGAGAAGCGGCCTTGTTGAGCCCTGGGATGTCGATGCGGACACGCAGCCTAGCATCCTCGCCAGGATGCGGAGCTGCGCCTTGTGGGCGGCTCTCGCCGCGCATGGCTCTTGCTTCTTGCAGTTACTGGGTGGTCTTTGTGATGAACTCCTGAGTGGTGGGCACTCCTTGCCCTGTGCTGTCCTGAGGGTCACGTGCTGCAAGCACGCCTCCAAGTGGTTCCCAAGCACCTCCCCCGTGAGGTTGGCAAGGTCCGAGGCCCTCCAAAAGAGAGCCCCCGAGCCCTGCCTGGGGAGGGCGCCGGGCGTGCCTTCCTATGCGATGGAGGGAGGCACCCCTGGAGTGGGCGCTGGTCCCGACGAGGCTCCTGCCGCGACGCCATCCTCCTGAGGTCCTGCACGGCGCGGCTTCTTCTTCTTAGGGATGGCCTCCAGAGGGCCTTCATTTCTGCTATCGGGGTCGTCGATTGCTGCGACTTGAAAGGCGCGCTCGAGGGAGCACACCGCATCCCTCTCTTCACACGGGACTGTGATGATTCCTCCGCTTCTTGGCATCTTGAGAACATTGTAGCCGTGATGAGTGACTGCCATGAACTTGGCCATGGCTGGATACCTGAGGATGGCATTGTATGGCAGGCAGATGTGCGCGATGTCGAAGTCGATGAGCTCGGTGCGGTAGTTCTTGCGCTCCCCGAAGGTGATGGGAAGGTGGACCTGCCCTATTGGTGTGGTGGAGTCGTCGGTCACTCCTGAGAAAGGCTTGGTGGGCTAGAGTTGTTCATAAGGCACTCGGAGGTTGTCGAACATGTCGACGGATAGGACGTTGAGCCCTGCACCACCGTCGATGAGGGTCTTGGTGACCTGCACATTGCTGATGATTGGGGAACACATCATAGGGAGGGCGCCAGCGGTGGCTGCGCACTTGAGCTGATCCGCCGAGTTGAAAGTGATGGCGCATTGGGACCACCTAAGCGGGCGCGTGGCCTCGAGTTTGGGGAGCGCTGCGTTCACCTCGCGAGTGAACTGTTTAAAGGTGCGCTGAGAGGCTGAGGCCTGGGCGCCGCCCAAGATGCAGGCGATCGCACGCGGCACCTGGAAGCCCCCAGCCCCCTTGTCCTGGTGGTGGTCATTGTTCCTTCTTGGTGGCGGCAGCGGGGGGAGATCAGCGTTGCCCTGGGGGCGATCTTCACGCGGCGGGTTCCTCCAGGCGCCCTCGCGAGGCTGGTCCTACCAGCGGTCCTCACGAGGCCGCTCGTGCCACTCCTGGCATGGGCCACGGTCGTCCCAGCGTCCGCCTCCACGTCCTCCTCCGCGGCCGTAGCCCCGGTCATTGCGCTCGGGGCGTCGACCGTAGTGTCCTTCTTGTATGGCTCTGAGCTCTTGACAGTCGCTGGTGTTGTGGGTGTTCAGGTTGTGGAAGGCGTAGAACGGTCGGCCGTTCTTGGATGACTCGGGCTGATCTCTGCCCCGCTTGATGTCGGGCTCCGCTGCGAGCACAACTGCCTCCTTGCGCTTCACATCCTTGGCCTTGGCCTTCTTCTCCTCCGCGCCCACGGCTGGCAGCTCAAGGAGAGAGAGGCGCCCTTCCTCAGCTCTTGCGCACTTGGTCGCCAAGTTGAATAGCTCCTGAGGTGTGCAGAGCTCCTCGTGGATGGCGAGCTCTTCCTTCATCTTGACATCATGGACGCCGTCGGAGAACGCGGAGATGATGGCCTCGTCCGTGACCTTGGGGATCTTGAGGCCGGTGTTGTTGAAGCGCTGGATGTACTTCTGGAGGGTCTCTCCTGGTTGCTGCCTGATGTGGCGTAGATCACCCGTGGCTGGTGGGCGGTCGCGAGTGCCCGAGAAGTTGGCGATGAAGCGGTCGCGCATCTCGTCCCACGAGGAGATCGAGCCGTGCTGTAGGTTCAGGAGCCAGGAGCGAGCTCCATCCTTGAGAGCCATGGGAAACTAGTTCGCCATGACCTTTTCGTCGCCGTTGGCCGCTTCGATGCTCAGCTCATAGAGCTGTAGGAACTCCGCGGGGTCGGCAGTACCGTCGTAGCGAGGAGGCAGGTCCGGCTTGAACTTATCCGGCCAGGTGACGCTACACAGCTCGGGGGTGAAGGCGCGGCAGCCAGCCGTGGTTGCCAGGGCCCGCTTCAGAGGTGGAGCTTGGTCTTGACGAGGTCCGCATTGCACTGCTGCGGGCGGTGCGCGGTCTTGACGAGGTGGCACGGGGAGCGCAGGTGCAGCTTCTCGCAGCCGCAGAATTTCTTGGCAGCTTATCTCTTCGCGCGCGGGCGCCGGGCGCGGCGGATCATGCCGCGGAGCCGCGCGCCTTGGTGCCAAGGCGCCGTCTTGGAGCTGAGGTGGTGGAGGCACGCCATGAGCCCCGTCACCCGCGGCTGGTTCAGGGGGAGGCAGAGAGTGGGACGACGCCGGAGAGCCCCCTGCGGTGTGGACGAGCTCGGCGACGCGGTCGAGCCACTCCTTGTAGAGGTCGTCGATGGGGCAGTAGCGCAGGAGCTCGTTCGCCGCGAGGAGCGCAGCCCTTGCCTCCATGGGAGCGCGGTGCGCGTGAGACGAAGAACCGGCAGGGGTCAGTGATGGAGTGACGGCGCGGCCGTCCTGCCGCACCGAAGGATGCAGCAAGGACGCCTGCTGCTCGTTCCCCGCCGGGCCGGTGGTAGCGTTGGCGGCGGGAGACGGAGAACAGCGATGTGGCCCACCGACGGGAGCCGTCTGAGCGACGTGGGCGGTGAGGGCAGCCCGACGCTCAGCTCGAGCACGGCGAGCATCCGCCATGGAGACGACGGAGCGACAAACTGATGGAAGGGAAGCTACGGCGCACCCCTACCTGGCGCGCCAAATGTCGGATGTGGGGTTCCGAAAAAACCCTTAAGGTTCGAACACTGGGGTGCACGCGAAGTCTTTCCTTCCCATCAATCTACGCCCTAGCTCGCTAAGATCTCGCGGACGAACTCGACGAACTCGCAACGCGGAAAGACACGAGTTCTATACTAGTTCGGGCCACCATTGTGGTGTAATACCCTACTCCAGTGTGGTGGTGGTGGACTGCCTCTGGGGCTGATGATGAACAATACAAGGGAAGAACAGCCCCTGGTCCTCTTCCCAAATATCGAGCTGGAAGGGAGCCAATAACGACGGGCAAATTTGAAGGGGGACAACTAGTACAAGCTATCCTGACAAAAGTGGTCTTCGCCTACGAAAAGCTCTGTCGGTGACATCATCTTGGGCTCCACGATGACCTCCGTCTTGCCGTCCTCCTGGTCTTGGTCTTGTTGCACCAATATAGCAACCTTTGCCCGATGCCTCGGTACTCTTCGTCTGCTATGGCCTCCTTAGGACCAAAGAGGAAATAAGGACGCTGTGCGCGCTGGCGCCTGCCTGGCGCCCGCTTGGTGTTGTGCGTCATGGCTCACGTCACGAGGGCCTCGTGAGGTTTGCCACGCCTTGATATCTCCGCTCCTCGTGAGCCTGCCTGGCTAGGCCACTCCAGAGGAGGCCTTGCGTCATCCGCCTCGCGAGGCTTGGACCCTCGCGAGGGTCTTGGATACTTTGCTGGTGAACATGGGTCGTACGGCCTGCTGGCTCAGCCACGCCGCGGGCCGCAGGCAGGCAAGTCTGGGGAGCCCCGTTCCTAGAACGCCAATAACTAAGAAAATATGACCGAGGGATTAAACTATGGAGGGGGTGCCACACACGTCTAAGAGATTGTCGTGGTTATGTGTGGCGCCCCCTCCCACATTTATACAGGTGGGGGGGGGGGGGGGGGAGCAGCCAAGGAGGCGCCCCAAGTAGGCTGAATCCTACTTAGGGTCTCCCCCAACCTGTGCCCCCTTTCCTTTTTAGGTGAGCGGGGAAAGGCACGGGAGGGAGCCCCCCTTTCCTTTCTCCCATGAGAAGGGGTAGGGAGGAGGGGCTAGCCCTCCCCCTTTTCCTTCCGTAGGGCCAGCGGCCAGGGAGAGGGGTGCGTCAGCCCCCTTGTGGGCTGGTCTACCCCCCGTCGGCCAATTAGGCCCATACACCTAGCAGGGGTGTCCGGAACCCTTTCGGTGACCTGATGACTACCCGGTGCACTCCGAAACTCTTCTGGTGTCCGAATATCATCATCTTATATATCAATCTTTACCTATGGAGATCCTCGTCATGTCCATGATCTCATCCGGGACTCCGAACAACATTCGGTCACCCAATCCATATAACTCATATAACACTATATCATCAACGAACGTTAAGCGTGCGGACCCTACGGGGTTTGAGAACTATGTAGACATGACCGAGACACCTCTCTGGTCAATAACAAATAGCGAAACCTGGATGCCCATATTAGCTCCTACATATTCTATGAAGATCTTTATCGGCCGAACCTTATGAAAACATACGTAATTCCCTTTGTCCATCGGTATGTTACTTGCCTGAGATTCGATCGTCGGTATCTTCATACCTAGTTCAATCTCGTTATCAACAAGTCTCTTTACTCGTTCCGTAATACATGATCTTGTAACTAACTCATTAGTCACTTTGCTTGCAAGGCTTCTTATGATGTGTATTACCAAGAGGGCCCAGAGATACCTCTCCGATACTCGGAGTGACAAATCCTAATCTCGATCTATGCCAACTCAACTAACACCTTCATAGATACCTATAGAGCATCTTTATGATCACCCAGTTACGTTGTGACGTTTGATAGCACACAAGGTATTCCTCCGGTATCCAGGAGTTGCATAAGCTCAAAGTCGAAGGAATGTGTATTTGACATTAAGAAAGTAATAGCAATAAACTGAATGATCAATATGCTAAGCTAATGGATGGGTCTTGTCCATCACATCATTCTTGTAATGATGTGATCCCGTTATCAAATGACAACACATGTCTATGGTTAGGAAACCTTCACCATCTTTGATCAATGAGCTAGTCTAGTAGAGGCTTACTGGGTAAATGGTATTTGTTTATGTATTCACACATGTATTTAAGTTTCCAATCAATACAATTCTAGCATGAATAATAAACCTTGATCATGAATAAGCAAATATAAAAAAACAACTTTATTATTGCCTCTAGTGTATAGTTCCTTCAGTCTCCCACTTGCACTAGAGTCAATAATCTAGATTATATTGTAATGAATCTAACACCCATGGAGTCTTGGTGCTGATCATGTTTGCTCGCGGAAGAGGCTTAGTCAACGGGTCTGCTACATTTAGATCCGCATGTATTTTGCAAACTTCTATGTATCCATCCTTGACCTTTTCACGAATGGAGTTGAAGCGTCTCTTGATGTTTTTAGTCCTCTTGTGAAACCTAGATTCCTTCACCAAGGCAATTGCTCCAGTGTTGTCACAAAAGATTTTCATTGGACCCGATGCACTGGGTATTAGCACTGGTATAGAGAAGTGCTATACAAACGGTTTTTAACTCCTTTCCGTGACGGCGTTTTGAACTGTCGCCAAGTGAGTATGTGTGATGGGGGGGGGGGGTCCTTCCCACACAACCCAGAAACCTTCGGAGATAGGCCCTCCAACCACACAAGCGGGGGCAAAATGAGCTCGTGTTCGATCGGGCGAGGCATCGAAACCCAATCGTTTCCGTTAGTATGTACATCCCACATAGTGAATCCCAAAAAATGTTTCTGTTCGTATGTATATCACACATAGTTTTTTGTGTGGAAACGTTTGTGCAAGGTGGCCTAACACAAATAGTTGTTTGCCAGAAGCCGTGTGTGATTGTTAGTTGATCCTACACGCCTACTTTCTAGAAACCGTGTGGGTTGTTTGAGTTCATCGCCCACCGTGTTGTCTGAGTAACCGTCTGCAATAGGAAACCCAAATAATCAGGGTAATTAGCCTATTGTTGATAATCCTTGTAGTAATCAAATTGACATTTCTTATAAAACACACCAGATATTTCATATCCGTATAACGGCAATAACGACATCTAGGATTTCATAATCGAATTATATCAGATAGCTTCAACACTTAGTTACACCAAAGAGGGATACAACTAGCTATGCCATTACAAAACAACACCAAGTTTCTTATGCAACATCGAAAACCTTTGGAAAAGTAACATCATACACGGTAAATAGATAGATGAATCTCATCTGGGAAACTGCAGAAGCGGAAGGCGAATATTGAGCCTTTAGTGATTTTGAATGTCCTTGCAACTTTAGGCTAATGGCTATGGATAATTGCCCGCCCAACCATCGTCCTCTTCAGGAAGACTTCAATATTGTACCATGGGTGTTGAATGAATACCTTCCCCGCCTCTTGACCATGCAGGTGGTTTGACAGGTAATCATCGATGAACTGCTTTGAAAAGTACTAAAAACAAAGATATGCATAAATCACTGTTATAAATTTTGAAATGGTGCAAGGGGTAAAAACAAGGTGCAAGAGTTAGCACCATCCTACAGTTGACTGATGTCTTCTTCATTGTGCAAACCAAGGTCTTGCTGTTATTTGTCGCAAGTTTATTTATCCTAACAATCTTTCTGAGTTTTTTTTGACTTGACTAATATTCATGAACATCACATTTCCTCGTATGCAAAATGGGTCGAACAGTGGGTCTAAGCCTATGACAGCAGGACCTACATGTGCAAGACCAAATTCTAAGAAACCTAAATATTAGAATGATTCCTGCAACTGCACAATAATGTGCTATTAGTGAAAGGACCATGCATGAGCAAACCTCGATGGTAAACCGCAGTGTCTCCTATTATTTCCCGGCAACACACATAAGTAAGATCTTGATCAAGTTAACTAAGAGTTGCCATACTATCAGTAGAATATGTATTGAGTACATCCAAATTCGATTTATTTCTCACATGCATAACAATACGAAATTGTACCCACAACAAATGAAAATAAAGTTGCAAATGGAACCAAATAGTTAAATGGACAGTTGATCAAATGAACCAAAACAGTTAACTGAGCATGACATTGCAGAATAGAACATGTACTAGAAGATAAGACAGTTAGCAAAACCAAGAATGCTTGAGAACAGTACTACGAAATGTAGCAATTGTTGGACCAAACTGTTAACTAAACATTACATTTCAGAATATCGATTGCATATTAACATTACAAAGGACAAATCACTAGAAAGCATTGGCGGTGGCCTCGAGAAAACAACACAAACTGTATTTTAAAGTAGACAACCACGTGGCAGTGTCGACGGTGGCCTCGAAGACGAGGTGCTCCTCCAAGATCTAGCGGCCGACACTCATGGCATTCATAGCGACCTCGTCCACGCGTGCGGTCGCGATTTGATTCTCCACTTCCAGATGCTACTAAGCTCCACGTTATACTGTGTGCAAAATGGTTGTGGGTGGCGCTTAATTGGAGGACGGGGCCAGTGATTTCGGCGGAAGGTGTCGCGCCATCGGTCGGGGCATGTGGGACGGGGAAGGAGGAGAATGATGTGGGTGGGTGTGGATTACCTGACCATATCGACGTGGCCACAAAGCAAGAAGAAGGGTCGGAAGCGAGGAGGCCGCGCAACAATAAGAAGGGTCGGCGACGAGGAGGCAGCGCTGCAAATAGAAGGGTCGCCAGCGAGGAGAAGGCGCTGCAAGAAGAAGGGTCGCCGACGAGGAGGCTGAGCTGCCAGTAAGCAGCAGTGAAGGTTTGAACTTGGAAAGCAAGGAGGAACAATGGAAATGTGGCTTTTGGTGGGAGGGGGGCAGGGAGATAGATATTTCCGCGGTGGCAGAAAAATTTCACTCGGTGCCGCGAGAAAATGGCGCGCGAGTGTGGTTCAAGTGCCGGCGGTGGACTGTAGAAGACAAAGCGCCAACATATTTTATATCACCTCCCACACGATTCTTGCTAGTAATATGTTCATGGTAAACCTGATTTTTCATTCTATTTTGAAAGACAAAATGGTGTTACGGAGGGAAAGGATGGTGTTTGAATTGATAGAACATTTATCTACAGTGAACATGCAACTATATGAGTCTCGTGTCAAAATTTGAAATTATTCTGGGTTCATTTAGCCTTTTTATGCATTAATTGAGTTTCTAGGCATTTAATGTGCATAATTCAAATTTGAACTACAAGCACATGCTCCAGTGCACCAAAGTTTGTTGAAAAATCACATGTGTGTCTTTGTGTGAATTTATAGGTCCCATGCGAGAATGGAATGAAATTTGAACATCTGGGCGTGGTGGCTCGGTCGGAAACATGGATAAACTTGGTTTTTAAATTCCTGTAAATCCGAAACTCGCCTGAAAATCATGAAACTCGGCATGGTGCCAACATACTCTGGTAAAAAAATTGGCACCAACATACTCTGGTAAAAAAATGGCTGAATTGGGACAAGTATTGGTATAAGCTTCTTGCAAATTGGAGCTTCTCTTAAGAAGGCATGTGGTTTCGAGAGGGAACGTGTCACCTTTGTGTGCGAAACGACATACGCTCCCCCCTCTTGATTTTTTTACAAAGCAAACATAGAACTATATGAGTGTCATGTTAAAATTTGGAATTATTCCAGGTTCGTATGGCCCTTTTTATGCATTAATTGAGTTTTCTAGGCATTTAATGTGAATAATACAAACTTGAACTATAAGCAAATGCTCCAGTGCACCAAGGTTTGTTTAAAATCACATGTGTGTCCTTGGGTGAATTTCTAGGTCCCATGCAAGAAATGAGAATGAAATTCAAACATCTGGGCGTCGTGGCTCGGTCGGTAACATTGAGAAACTTGGTTTTTTAAATTCCTGTAAATTCAATACTCGCATGAAAATCATGAAACTTGGCATGGTGTCATTTCATGGCACCAACATGTTGTGGTAAAAAAATTGGCCCAATTGGGACAAGTTTTGGTATAAGCTTCTTGTAAACTTGAGCTTCTCTCAACAAGACTCATGGTTCCGAGAGGGAATGTGCCACCTTTGTGTGCGAAACGATATACGCTGCCTCCCCCCTTGATTTTTTATAGAGGCAACATAGAACTATATGAGTGCCGTGTTAAAACTTGGAATTATTCCGGGTTCGTTTGGACTTTTTATACATTAATTGAGTTTCTTGGCATTTAATGTGCATATTTCAAATTTGAACTACAAGCACATGCTCCAGTGCGCCAAAGTTGGTTGAAAAATCACATGTGTGTCCTTGGGTGAATTTCTAGGTCCCATGCAAGAAATGGGAATGAAATTCAAATATTTGGGCATCGTGGCTCGGCCGGAAATATTGAGAAACTTGGTTTTTTAATTCCAATAAATCCAAAACATGCATGAATATCATGAAACTTGGCATGGTGTCACGACATGGCACCAACATGCCGTGGTAAATTTTTTGGCTGAATTGGGACAAGCTTTGGTATAAGCTTCTTGCAAATCGGAGCTTCTCTCAAGAAGGCTCGTGGTTCTGAGAGGGAACATGTCACCAACATACACTGCCTTCTCCCACCTTGATTTTTTACACATGCAGCTTAGACCAATAGGAGATTCGTGCTAAATTTTGGAATTATTTTGGGTTTGTTTGGCCTTTTTATACATTAATTGAATTTCCAGGCATTTAATGCACATAATTCAAATTTGAACTACAAGCACATGCTCCAGTGTGCCAAAGTTAGTTGAAAATCATTTGTGTGTACTTGGGCGAATTTCTAGGTCCCATGCAAGAAATGGGAATGGAATTCAAACATCTGGGCATCTTGGCTCAGCCGAAAACATCGTGAAACTTTGTTTTAAAATTCCCGTAAATCAAAAACTCACCTGGAAACCATGAAAGTTGGCATGGTGTCATGACATGGCACCAACATGTTGTGGTAAATTTTTTGTCCGACTTGCGAAGGTGCACACATTAACCATGAACAAAGTTATTTTGGAACAAGTGTTGTCATGTTACAATCGGAAACACAGGTGTTATTGAAACCATGGGCGCTCTACTTACCATTTACATGCCACCACACATCCTTTTTTTATTGGCTAGGAGGTGTTATGCGGGGTAGCTATTTGAGTACGGGAGGCGTGCGATCAGACCCCTGCGCGTGCTCATCAGGACGATAGCCCTTTGACCTCTATCCACTGCCCACCTCTCTCCCGGCATCTCCATTAATGGCGTCCGATCCCCTGTTTAATGGCGTGGCTATTTCTCAGTCGACTGAGATTTGAGTGAGAGAAAAGAAAATCTGAAAATAAAGTTTTGCACGAATCTTGATGTAAGATCCGACGAACCTATATAGCATCGACTGCGACTTATAGCAAGACTGATGAATATAAGAACGATGATAGTGGATAATAATTGTTTTACATATTTAGGAAGATAATTTAAAAGCCACATGCGGAAACGTCTGAAATACACAAGGGCAAAAGAAGAAGGAAGACACAGACAACAATCTGGCTCGCTGATCTCTACTTTATTGATGCATTGCTATAGGCCGCAGAGACTAGTTCCCACAGCGAGCGGCGGTGAGCTCTTTCATGTCCTCAAGACGCTGCTTGAGAGTATCCACAGATTCCTCCACCAGCCTTTGGCGCTCGATGTGGAGCAAGACATTCTTGTCTATAAGTTTCTTGGTGATGACGCCGGTCCTCTTCAACAAGGCAGTGGTCTCCTCATGCTACTTCTTCATTCCGGCAATCTTCGACCTCAGCAGGTCACGCTCGGTGCGGATCTTCGCCTTGTCCTCCCCTAGTCCCCGGATGACGCTGGTAGCATTTCCAAACGAGGCATTCATCTTTTCCTACAACTTCATCTTGTCGGAGATCCGACCCATCAGGTCATCGAGCATAGCACGCATGTGCCCGTGAGAGTCCTCACCTGCCCATGAGACATTTTCCCAGGCTGTCGCGGCGTGGGAGGACATATCTGCTCCATTTGCAGCATGGCGGGACATCTCTGCTGCTTCCGCTGCGCGACCGGACCAGTTTGCTGCGTCGACGGCGCGGCGGGACCTCTGAGCTGCTACGGCGGCGTGGAGGGGACATGTCGGCTACTTTCACGGCGAGGTGGGACATCTCTCGTGCTTCCGCTTCCATGCTCGCCTCTCCCTGGTAGTAATCTCTCGATCTAAAACTCATACGGGCCATGGCAGACGCAAGGGAACGATGATGAATGACTTGTTTGTTTTTGTGGCTGAGGAGTTGAGGAGGAATGTGCAGTCATCTTGGAGTAGGTAGTATTTATAACTGAGTAATAATACGCTCCTAAGTGGGAAACCATTTAGGTTTTGCTTGGTGTGAACAGGTTTGCAATTAAATATAGCATGGTAGTAATTTAGAATGTGATGGGACACATGCTCAAAATTTATTGACGGTTCTATAATTTCTAAGTGTGGCACTATTCCTGGACGACCTAACGTGGGCATGCATTCTCGGACACGTACATGGCGTCTGCTAAAGGAAATACGCCCTAGAGGCAATAATAAAGTTATTATTTTATATTTCCTTATATCATGATAAATGTTTATTATTCATGCTAGAATTGTACCAACCGGAAACTTGATACATGTGTGGATACATAGACAAGACACCGTGTCCCTAGTAAGCCTCTACTAGACTAGCTCGTTAATCAAAGATGGTTAAGTTTTAACCATAGACATGTGTTGTCATTTGATGAGCGGGACCATGTCATTAGGAGAATGATGTGATGGACAAGACCCATCCGTTAGCTTAGCATATTGATCATTTAGTTTTATTGCTATTTCTTTCTTCATGTCAAATACATATATTCCTTCGACTGTGAGATTATGCAAGTCCCGGATACCGCAGGAATACCTTGTGTGCTATCAAACATCATAAAGTAACTGGGTGATTATAAAGATGCTCTATAGGTATCTCTGAAGGTGTTTGTTGGGTTGGCATAGATCGAGATTAGGATTTGTCACTCTGAGTATCGGAGAGGTATCTCTGGGCCCTCTCGGTAATGCACATCATAAGAAGCCTTCCAAGAAAAGTTACTAATGAGTTAGTTACAAGATGATTTATTACGGAACGTGTAGAGAGACTTGTCGGCAATGAGATTGAACTAGGTATGTGGATACTGACGATCGAATCCCAGGCAAGTAACATACCGATGGACAAAGCGAATAATGTATGTTGTCATAACCATTCGACCAATAATGATCTTCATAGAATATGTAGGAGGCAATATGAGCATCTAGATTCCACTATTGGTTATTGACTAGAGAGGTATCTCGGTCAGGTCTACATAGTTCTCGAACCCATAGGGTCTGCACGCTTAACGTTCGATGACGATTTAGTATTATGTGAGTTATGTGATTTGGTGACCGAATGTGACTGAATGTTGTTCAAAGTCCCAAATGAGATCACGGACATGACGAGGTGTCTTGAAATGTTCGAGAGGTGAATATTGATATATAGGAAGATGGTATTCAGACACCAGAAGTGATCCGGAGGGTATCGGGTACTTATCGGGTCACTGGATGGTGGTTTGGGCACCCCCGGCAATCCTATGGGCCATATGGGCCTTGTAAAGGAATACACCATCCCACAAGGGGCTGGTGCGCCCTATAAGGCTATAGGAGGAGGAGAGGGAAGGGGGAAGGGAAAGGAATGTGTGGATTATGATTCCCACTTCATTCCCTCACCCCCTCTTTCCTTCCCCTTCACGCATACATGGAAAGGGGGGCACAGGGCAAGGCAGGCCCCCTAGGGAGCGGCGACCAACCCTAGGGTGCCCCTGGCTACCTCTCCCCCTCCCACCTATATATATGAAGGAAATATGCCCTAGTGGCAATAATAAAGTTGTTATTTATATTTCCTTATATCATGATAAATGCTTATTATTCATGTTAGAATTGTATTAACCGGAAAATTGGTACATGTGTGGATACATAGACAAAACACCGTGTCCCTAGTAAGCCTCTACTAGCACTAGTACATGTCGGTGCTATACAAACGGTTTTTTACCCCTTTCCGCGATGGCATTTGGAACCGTCGCCAAGTGAGTGTGCGCGATAGGGGGGGTCCTTCCCACACAACCCAGAAATCGTCGGGGATAGGCCCTCCTGGGACACATGCTGGGGCCATGTGCGATCGGGCAAGGCATCGAAACCCAATCATTTCCATAGGTATGTACATCCCACATGGTGAATTCCAGAAAAAATATTTCTGTAGGTATGTACATCCCACACGGTGAATTGTAGAAACACATTTCCATAGGTATTTACATCCCACATGGTGAATCCCAGAAAAACATTTCTGTAGGTATGTATATCACACACAGTCAATCCAAGGAATACGTTTCCGTTCTTATGTACATCCCACACAGTCAATCTAGGGAAAACGTTTCCGTTCATATGTACATCCCACACAGTTTTATGTGTAGGCTCGTGTGTGAAAGGTGTAACTATCACACACAGTCTACCTTGGTTAACCGTTTGCTTTTATCAACTACATCACACACGATTTGATGAAGAAAATTGTCTGGCTTTGGGCTATCCATCACAAGCGCTTTTACTGCTAGAACCGTTTGCAAAGGTCCATGGCACATTTAGCAGCTTTATTAGTTTACAATTAATAATTCTAGTATTACGAAAATTCACATTTCATATTGAACAGCTGTTTGCCAATTTCATATCAGGCACATAAATATATTATAACATCACAGTACGATAGCTACATGAAAACAACACAGTACAACATATACCTAGTTCAACTTCATAAAAACAATATATTCATTTCCCTAGTCGAGATCATTCAGGCTCATCTTATCCACTTCTACTTTCAGTTCAGTAAGAACCTGTTTTGCACTGGCCAACTAGGAAAGTGCTTCCTCCTTCGCCAACACCATCTTAGCAAAGTCTGGTTAAAAAAATTTGAGCTGATTCTCCACCTTCCACTTTTTATCCCGCTTCTTCAAATATTCTTTAGCGTTGACAACAGTTTCTCTAAGCCTACGTCCGTTCTCTTCCTCATAGATGCTCCAGAGCTTTGCTAAACACATCTTCAAAGACTGTGGCCACTCTTGATCAACCCACTCCAAGTAGGAACACTTCCTTTCATCCTATCATATTTAAAACTAGATCAGTAACAATTGTAGGGGAAATGGGTTTATAGCAACATAGAAAATCACCAATGCTTATTTTGAAAAACTGAAGAAACATGTTAATTATGACATATCTTCTCAAAAAGACCAATGTGCAAATGAATTAATTGCTACTGAGACAGCAACCAAATTCTGGAACATCAGAAGCTATAATTAACTACAGCAATGCTACAAGTTCTTACTCTTGTACAATAAATAACAAATTGAACATTTTATGAGGAAGGTAAATATAATTGCAACAACATAGCGACCGTTTTTGGATGACAGCAAATTGATACTAACAGGTGTGTACATGCACAAATTTAGTAACATAGAACTAATAGCACTAAGGTCGTCCACTATGTATGCCGAAACTGGGGTAAAGACAACTATTGCTACATCTCGCACCGGTGCCCTGCACTGGCGAGCTGACGCAGCGGAAAAAAAATCAGGGACCCGGACTCCGGAGCACATAGTTGCTCCGATGCCCAGTTCCTTCGTGCCATAAAGATTTAGTATTTTACTGCTTGGCTGCTCGGATGTGTGGACCAAAGTTGGCTGCACAAACTGCTGAAGCGGTGCCAAATAATTTTCTAATGGCACCACTGATGAGATGGCAACAATTTAAGATACTATGTACAAACTGTGACGCTGTCTTAGGATGCGTTTGGTTGAAGGTGTGGTATGAATGGGTTGGGACCGTGACAGTGTTTGAATCACATCTAACATATGATTTGTAACAACAAAAGAGGGTCTAACCTTCTCTGCACATGCCAGAAACTTCCTCCCACTATCCACAGATTCAAAAACAACTAGCTTCACACGTGGAGATTGATGGTGACAACGAACAGATAGATCTTCAGCCACCCGGCTCCATTCGTTGCCACTGATGGTCCTAGGGAGCTACAAGAGGAAGAAATGACTCAAATCGACTGCCGAGTAAAAATCCTTCATTCCAAGTCATAGCCCGAGAGAGAGAAGAGAGGCATACCCAGGTGGTGAAGGATTCGTCGCCGAAGGAGGAACCGTTGGAGAGGTCTTTGAAGAAGACCATGGCGACCCCGACGGTAGGATGCGAGACGACGAGAGCGAGGAAGTGGCTATAGCTTAGGAAGGAAGGAGGAAATAGAGGAAATGTGACTTGTGGTCGGGGAGAAAAGGGGGCAGGGAAGGGGGGAGGGGGCGGGGGTAGATATTTTGGCGGTAGGCCAAAATTTTGGAAATGTGGAGGGAAACTTTGCGTGCGGTGCCGCCGGACCAATCACTTTGAACAATTGTGTGCTTTGTTTGGACATTTTATGCATTAATTGAGTTTTCGATGCATTTATGTGCATAATTCAAATTTTAAGTACATGCACATGCTCCAATGCATATAAATTGGTTGAAAATTCAAATTTGTGCCCTTGGTAGCATGCTTAGGTCCCATGCAAGAAATGGGAATGGATGTCAGACACCCTGCCACGGTCACTCGGCCGCAAACATTGAGATACCTGGTTTTTAAAGTCTAGTAAATCCAAAGCTCATCTGAAATTCATGAAACATGTCATGCTATCATGGAGCGACATCAACATGCCGTGGTAAATTTTTTGTCCCATTTGGGGCAGGTTTGTGGATATGCTTCTCACAAACCAGAGCCTCTCACAACAAGCATGATGGTTTCGGTACGGCATGTCCCACCTTTGTGGAC
This sequence comes from Triticum monococcum, assembly GCA_034509565.1. Lineage (NCBI taxonomy): Eukaryota > Viridiplantae > Streptophyta > Magnoliopsida > Poales > Poaceae > Triticum > Triticum monococcum. The sequence goes on along the minus strand of CM067846.1, from coordinate 176,024,247 downwards.
GAAACGATATCCATTGCCTCTTATTGCTTTCAAAATTTTTCTCGTGTCAACATAGAACAACAGGAGTGTTGTGTCAATTTTTGAGATTTTTTGGGGTTCGTTTGGACAGTTTTATGCATCAATTGAGTTTTCAATGCATTTAGGTGCATAATTCAAATTTGAACTACATGCATATGCTCTAATGCATATAAATTGGTTGAAAAATCAAATCTGTGTCCTTGGGTGCATGCTTAGGTCCCATGCAAGAAATGGGAATGAATGCCAAACACCCTGCCACGCCCACTCGGCCGCAAACATTGAGATACCTGGTTTTTAAATTGTAGTAAATCCAAAGCTCGTCTGAAATTCATGAAACTTGGCATGCTATCATGGAGCGGCATCAACATGCCGTGGTAAATTTTTTGTCCCATTTGGGGCAGGTTTGGGGATATGCTTCTCACAAACCAGAGCTTCTCACAAGCCTCATGGTTTCGGTAGGGAACGTCCCACCTTTGGGGACGAAACGATATCCATTGCCTCTTATTGCTTTCAAATTTTTTCTCGTGTCAACATAGAACAACAGGAGTGTTGTGTCAATTTTTGAGATTTTTTGGGGTTCGTTTGGACAGTTTTATGCATCAATTGAGTTTTCAATGCATTTAGGTGCATAATTCAAATTTGAACTACATGCATATGCTCTAATGCATATAAATTGGTTGAAAAATCAAATCTGTGTCCTTGGGTGCATGCTTAGGTCCCATGCAAGAAATGGGAATGAATGCCAAACACCCTGCCACGCCCACTCGGCCGCAAACATTGAGATACCTGGGTTTTAAATTCTAGTAAATCCAAAGCTCATCCGAAATTCATGAAACTTGGCATGCTATCATGGAGCAGCATCAACATGCCGTGGTAAAATTTTTGTCCCATTTGGGGCAGGTTTGGGGATATGCTTCTTACAAACCAGAGCTTCTCACAACAAGCATGATGGTTTCGGTAGGGAACGTCCTACCTTTGGGGACGAAACGATATCCATTGCCTCTTATTTCTTTCAAAAAATTTCTCGTGTCAACATAGAACAACAGCAGTGTTGTGTCAATTTTTGGGATTTTTCGGGGTTCGTTTGGACATTTTTTTGCATTAATTGTGTTTTCAATGCATTTATGTGCATAATTCAAATTTGAACTACATGCACATGGTCTAATGCATATAAATTGGTTGAAAAATCAAATCTATGTCCTTGGGTGCATGCTTAGGTCCCATGCAAGAAATGGGAATGAATTTCAAACACCAGGGCACCGTTGATTGCTGGCAAAACATTGAGATACTTTATTTTTAAATTCTAGTAAATCCAAAACTTGTCTGAAATTCATGAAACCTGGCATGCTTTCATGGAATGGCACCCGACATGCTGCGGTATTTTTCGTGTCTATTTTGAGAGAAGGCGCACTCGAATAAAAACCAACAAATGCATTTTGAAAAAATAGCTGTCATTTTAATATCTCAAACAGTTGTACAATTCAAATCGTGTGTGTTCTGTTAACCATTCACATGATGCCACGTGTCTTCCTTTTAATGGCTATAGGAGGTACCGTGCAGACAGCTGATTGACCTTGACTGAACGGGAGGTGTGCAAGCGGAGTCCGGTGTGCAGGCTGACCGAGAGGCGTGCAAGCTGTCCTCCAATGTGCAGGCTCACCAGAAGCGTGCGAGCTATATGCTATGCAGGCTCACTGGGAAGTGAGCCCTTTGATTTCCATGGCCGCCCGCCTTCCTCTCCATTAATGGCGCTCGAGCCGCTGTTTAATACAGGCGGCCTTACTGTTCACCTCCCATTCCCCTCCCCCCCGCAGACCTCCACCAACGCCATGGTGCAGAATGATCACCTGCCACTAGTCTTCAAGTTTGGTGAAGTCAACTCCGAGTCGGAGGAGATAGAAAATAAGGAGGAATGGGGCCTCATGGACATGGCCCAAAATGAGCTGGCCGCGGCAGTTGCTGCCCCCTCTCCTGTCCCAGCTCCCATCCCCGCGCCCGCGCCAGTGACCATCCCCGTAGGATTGACGGGATGGTCGCCAAGCACTATCACAGAGCTGCAAGCTGCGGGCATCTGCGAGGTCATCGCCGACCCGCGCGAGCTCGTGTACATGCTAGCGCCAGCGCCCATGCCCATGCCCGTGCGCGCCCCTCCACCCAATGTGGCGCCGGCCCCCGTGCGTTTGGCTGCACCCGCCGCGACCGTGCCCCTGACCGTGCGCGCCCCTCCATCCACCGCAGCACCGGTCCCCGTGCATTTGGCTACACCCGCCATGCCTGTGCCCGTGCCTGTGCGCACGCGCCCCTCAGCGGCATGGGACGCTGCCGTCAACTGCTACCTCTCAGCGGCGCTAGTTGCCGTCCTCCCGCACCCCGCCCGTCGATCGCACGATGACATGATGTTTGATTTACAAGTGAAGAACATTTTGTGTTGCCTTGAAGACTTCAACAACGGTGTCCCGGAGGATGACAACGACAAGGACGGCGTGGCACGCCGCCTCCGCTGTCGCTGGAAATAGTTTTTGGGTTTAATACTGCATCTTGAATTCTCTATAATATGAATATAAATTCGTAGTGTGACTGAATGAAAGATATGGTTTGAAAAAACTTGCATTTTTCTCTCTTAATTTATGGACTTATCAAACGATTTTCTTTTGAAAAAACGTCAATGGTATTTAAATATAAAACACTCATCACAAATGTTTTAGTTAGAATACCCATATGCAAACAGACAACTTCCCCAGGAAGCCAAGGGAAAATGTGCCGAGCAGGATTTCTACAGCTCTTGATCGCAAACGTTTTAGAAAGAACACCCACATGCAAAGTGAGAGCTATGGTCTTCCCTTGCAGTGCAGGATTTGTGCATCCCTTCAACGCAAACGGTTGTTTTGCATGACCCGTGTGCAACCACGTAGAAACAATTGGGTAAGATTTGCATCTGTCATTTTGGGTATGTTGCCATTTGTCAAACTGGAAAGATTGACGTTTATTTATATAGTAACATTGCCATTTGTCAACCTTGTAATAATGTGATTTGTCAAAATATGCAGCTAAAAATCACTAGCACTATCTAATTTTTGCAACTAAAATCACTAGCACTATTCATATGGACACCACTAGTAGGCGTGAGTTGATGGACGCATATGCAAATGTACCATTGATTACATACAACAAGCCATCAACCCACAACGACAACGTGGATACATGTTGGATTATAGATCATTTCCAACAAAACATTCTAGTAAAGTAAAGTTTTTCTCAAACAAAAGATAACAAAGCGATGAAATGAACTTCAGCTCAACCACTCGTCGGTGTTGGAAATGCTTGCTTTGAACCAGAAGTGATTCTCTGGGAAGGGCCAACTACTGTCAATCTCGAGACCAATGTAGGACTGATCATCCAGGCTGAAGCGGCCTATGTTAGGACCCATATTGGGATGGTAGGGAAGCATAGCAATGTCGGAGGTATAGATACAATTGCTTCTCATAAATGGTAGTAACATTGTGTCAACAGCAGCTCGATCGCCTTCCACCATCATTGGATAGTTTTGTCCAAGGAAGAGCGATTTTCCTCGAAGACTTTCAATACTGAACTGAGGAGAAGGTGTTGGCGCTAGTACACTAGTATCCATCCCGAATACCCTTCAACGGATGTTGGAATAGGTCCGGAGAGTGCGACCATGCGAGACAACACCTGCTTCCTTAGTAACATCAGCAGTGCCCCGTATACAAAAAAAGAGGTGATCCATCGGAATAAGTTGCCAGGCGCCACTGAGTATATGGGTCCTACTCGTCCTCATGCTCGTGATCATCAGCATCGTCATCTCCCCCTAGGTTAGAAATTTTTTCAAGTATAGGTGGTGGAATGTTCACAGGACCTTGGAAACACAAGAAGGTTAATTAGTAAAGGGAAACTAGCTAACCCACATACATGTGGATGAAACAATTATAATTACGGTGGAAGACAAACGTACCAAAAGCATCATGATTCCATACAAAAACAGTGCCATGAGTGGTGGTAGCAAACACAAGACCCTTGTATTGAATTGCATCAAAGTACTCATCTGTGTACATAAATTGATTTTTGAGCAACATCCACTGAGGCGTGGAAGGACGACAACAAGCTTGTCGAAGATAGCAACAACTTCATAGTTCGTGTAATCCCAAGAGCGGTTGGAACTCGACAAATTTCTATCTTCCGTAGGCGACTGTCACCATGATCGTATTTGAACTCACGTAGAATACCGGTGTACTCAACCTTTGGGCAGTCTGATATTTTTGGAAGTGGAACCCGGTGACGAGTGTACACGTTCACAAGTTCCCATTCGCAGTTGTACCCAATATAAACAACCTAATCTCCATTAGCGCCAGCCCAAGCCTTGCCCTTAAGTGATGGCATCTTAACATCACATGTATCATTATCAAGCAGCATCAACTTGCACAAGGCGAGGCTTCCGTCGTCCCCGCGCCGGCCAGCAGGGTCACAGCAAAGAAGATAGGGGAGATAAAACTACTCCTGGACCCTCGGGTTCCTTGTAATGATGTTATTAGTTGAGTCAAGAATGGTCTTGAACGAACCTGCCATGCTAGCCGAGGTAATGACGTCGCACCGATCAATGAGTTCCTCCACCATGTCATTTTCAGATCGGGGCAAGAATAATGGGGTCCTTTCCGGCCTGTTCCCTCCATGGAGAAGGTGATCGAACAATGGCAGAAGGAAGGGTGATGGAAAATGGAGGGATGAAGAGCGTGCGATAGCAGTTCCAAGTCGAGAGGGAAAGGCGAAGATGCGGTGGACGGTTGCCACGGTACAAGAAGAGGCTAGTGGGGAGCGAATGGTTGCCACAAAGGTCACACACTAACGACAAGGTCAAGTGAACCGCATGCCGTATATCTCACATACCTTGATCTGGCTGACCATTTCTTTTGTGTTGCCTAATCACAAACAGTTCATCCGAGTGAACCATATGCGGTACATCGCACACACCTTCATCTGGCTGCCCGTTTCTTTTGTGTTGCCTAATCACAAACAGTTCATCCGAGTGAACTGTATGCTGTACATCGCACACACCTTCATATGGCTGCCCATTTCTTTTGTGTTGCCTAATCACAAATAGTTCATCCGAGTGAACCCTATGTTGTATATCACAACCACCTTCATCTGGCTGCCCGTTTCTTTTGTTCTCCCTCATCACAAATAGTTACTTAAACTAAACCGTGTGCCCTGCATCGCACACGCAACTAAAATCTGAACCATGTTTGATGCATCTATCATCGGAAATGTTTTCCACCTTTTTTGATGTTTTTTACACCACCATTTTCGATTATTGCCTCGCACACAGTTTCGTCGAAGGGTCTTTGATAGTAGTGTCGCATTAGCAGCATCCTGCAGTAGTATAGACTAGCTTGCTGATCAAAGATGGTTAAGTTTCCTAACCATAGACATGTGTTGTCATTTGATTAATGGGATCATATCATTAGGAGAATGATATGATGGACAAGACCCATCCGTTAGCTTAGCATAATGATCGTTAGGTTTTATTGCTATTGCTTTCTTCATGACTTATACACATTCCTTTGACTATGAGATATGCAACTCCCGGATACCGGAGGAATACCTTGTGTGCTATCAAACGTCACAACGTAACTGGGTGATTATAAAGATGCTCTACAGGTATCTCCGAAGGTGTTTGTTGGGTTGTCATATATCGAGATTAGGATTTGTCACTCCGAGTATCGGAGAGGTATCTCTGGGCCCTCTCGATAATGCACATCATAATAAGCCTTGCAAGCAATGTGACTAATGAGTTAGTTGCAGGATGATGCATTACGGAAAGAGTAAAGAGATTTGCCGGTAACGAGATTGAATTGGGTATGGAGATACCGACGATCGAATCTTGGGCAAGTAACATACCAATGACAAAGGGAATAACGTATGTTGTCATAACGGTTCGACCAATAAAGATCTTCGTAGACTATGTGGTTACCAATATGAGCATCCAGGTTCCACTATTGGTTATTGACCAGAGAGGTGTCTCAGTCATGTCTACATAGTTCTCGAACCCGTAGGGTCCTGACGCAGAACGTTCGATGATGATTTGCATCATATGAGTTATGTGATTTGGTGACCAAATCTTGTTCGGAGTCCTGGATGAGATCATAGACATGACAAGGAGTCTCGAAGTGGTTGAGAGGTAAAGATTCATATATAGGACGACAGTATTTGGACACCGGAAGTGTTCCGGGGGTACCAGGTACATATCGGGTCACCAGAAAGGGTTCCGGGCACCCCCGACAAAGATATGGGCCTTATTGGGCCATGGGCAGGACAGACCAGCCCCTAGTGGGCTGTTGCACCCCCATATGAGCCGGCCTAAGTGGAGAAAGGAAAAGGGGAGGAGGAAAGGAAATAGAGGGAATAGGATTCCCCTTCCTTTCCCCTCTCCCCTCTTTCCTTTCCCCCTCCGGAGAAAAGGAAAGGGGAGGCCGAATTGGAGGAGGCCCCCAAGTGGGATTCCTCCTACTTGGGGCGCCCCATAGCTGTCCCCCTCCCCCTCCCACCTATATATATGTGGGGAGGGGGCGCCTAGAACATACAACAAACAATGTTAGCCGTGTGCGGTGCCCCCTCCATAGTTTACGCCTTCGGTCATATTCACGTAGTGCTTAGGCGAAGCCCTGCGCGGATCACTTCACCATCACCGTCACCACACCATCGTGCTGACGGAACTCTCCCGCGACACTTTGCTGGATCAAGAGTTAGAGGGACATCATCGAGCTGAACATGTGCAGAACTCGGAGGTGTCGTACGTTCGGTGCTTGATCGGTCGGAACAAGAAGAAGTTCGACTACATCAACCGCGTTGTCAAACGCTTCCGCTTTCGGTCTAGGAGGGTACGTGGACACACTCTCCCCCTCTTGTTGCTAAGCCTCTCCTAGATAGATCTTGCGTGATCGTATGATTTTTTTTTTAAATTGCATGCTATATTTCCCAACAATATATTTGGGGAGGGGGCGCCTCACAAGTACACAACATCAATTGTTAGCAGTGTGCACGCCCCCTTCCATAGTTTACACCCCGGTCATATTCTCGCGGTGCTTAGGCTAAGCCCTGCGCTGATCACTTCACCATCACCATCACCATGTCGTCATGTTGACGGAACTCATCTACTTCCTCAACACCTTGTTGGATCAAGAAGGCAAGGAACATCATCGCACTGAACGTCTGCAGTAGTCGGAGGTGCCGTACGTTCGGTGCTTGATCGGTCGAAGCTAGAAGAAGTTCGACTACATCAACCGCGTTGTCAAATGCTTCCGCTTTTGGTCTATGAGGGTACGTAGACACACTTCCTCCCTCTCGTTGCTATGCATGACCTAGGTAGATCTTGCGTGAGCATAGGAATTTTTTTTAAATTTCATGCTACGTTTCCCAACATTTGCACCATAGGGTGCACCACAATAGGGTATGTCAGCACATGTCTTGTTCCATCAACCGCGCACGCTTCTTTTAATTAGAATGTGTGCCCGTTTAGTGCACACACATTGATATGTCTATCTATTTTTGTTTGTTGTGGCTAATCACAAACAGTTCACCCATTTGAAGTGTATGCCGTCGATCACAGACACCTTGATCTAGCTGAGCATTTCTATTGTGTTACCTAATCGCAAACAGTTCATCTATGTGAAGTGTATGCTCTCAATCACACACACCTTCATCTGGATACCCGTTTCTGTTGTTCCGCCTCATCACAAATTGTTCATTGGGGTGAACTGTATGCCGTATATCGCACACACCTTGATCTGGCTGCCCGCTTCTGTTGTTCTGTCTCATCGCAAACAGTTTGTATGGATCAACCATACGCCCTGCATCCAACACACAACTAAAATCTGAAACGCGTTTGATGTATCCTTCATCGCAAACGTTTTGCATTTTTGATGTTTTTTTACATCACCGTTTGCGATTAATGCATCCCACACTGTTTCGTCGAAGGATCTCTAATTGTAGTGTCGCGTTAGTAGCATCCTGCAGTAGTGTACACCCAGATCGGATATGAACTCCTTCATCCAGACTCCTTCATGTGCTGCTTCCAGAGCAGCTATGTATTCCGCTTCACACGTAGATCCCGCCACGACGCTCTGCTTGGAACTGCACCAACTGACAGCTCCACTATTCAATATAAATACGTATCTGGTTTGTGACTTAGAGTCATTCGGATCAGTGTCAAAGCTAGTAGCGTCGACGTAACCATTTACGACGAGCTCTTCGTCACCTCCATACACGAGAAACATATCCTTGGTCCTTTTCAAGTACTTCAGGATGTTTTTGACCGCTGTCTAGTGATCCACTCCTGGATTACTTTGGTTCCTCCCTGCCAAACTTATGCCAAGGCACACATCATGTCTGGTACACATAATAGTGATACGTACATTTTGCATCATGTTTACCTACTGTTATTTATAATGTTTTTATGCATAATAATGCTTTTTGGAGTAATTCTAATGCCTTTTCTCTTATAATATGCAAGGTTCACACAAAGAGGGAGAATTCTGGCAGCTGGAAATCTGGACCTGAAAAAGTTACATCAGGCTACCTATTCTGCACAACTCCAAATGAGCTGAAACTTCAGGAGGTATTTTTATGGAATAAATAATAAATACTGGAGCAAATAACTACCGGAGGGAGGTCACCTGGTGAGCACAAGACACCAAGGCACGCCAGGTGCGCCCTGGTGGGTTGTGCTCAGCCCAGCCCACCTCCGATGCCCATCTTCTGGTATATAAGTCATTTTGACCTAGAAAAAAGAAAGGGAGGACTTTCGGGACAAAGCGCCACCGCCTCGAGGCGGAACTTGGGAAGGAGCACTTTTGTCCTCCGGCAGAGCGATTCTGCCGGGGGAACTTCCCTCCCGGAGGGGAAAATCATCATCATCATCATCACCAACAACTCTCCCATCTTGGGGAGGGCAATCTCCATCAACATCTAGAACAACACCATATCCTCTCAAACCCTAGTTCATCTCTTGTGTTCAATCTTTGTACCGGTACTATAGGTTGGTCTTGTGGGTGACTAGTAGTGTTGAATAGATCTTGTGGTTGATTACTATATGGTTTATTTGGTGGAAGATTATATGTTCAGATCCATTATGTTATTTAATACCCCTCTAATCTTGAGCATGATTATCATTTGTGAGTAGTTACTTTTGTTCTTGAGGTCACGGGAGAAATCTTGTTGCAAGTAATCATGTGAATTTTATATGTGTTTGATATTTTGGTGGTATGTATGCTGTGATTCCCTTAGTGGCGTCTTGTGAACGTCGACTACATGACACTTCACCATATTTGGGCCTAAGGGAATGTATTGTGAAGTAGTTATTATATGATGGATTGCGAGAGTGACAGAAGCTTAGCCCCTAGTTTATGCGCTATTCCATAAGGGACCGAATGGATCCAAAAGTTTAATGCTATGGTTAGAATTCATTCTTAATACTTTTCTCGTAGTCGCGGATGCTTGCAAGGGGGTTAATCATAAGTAGGAGGTTTGTTGAAGTAAGAACATCACCTAAGCACCAATCCACCCACATATCAAATTATCAAAGTAGCAAACACAAACCAAACCAACATGATGAAAATGACTAGATGAAATTCCCGTGTACCCTCAAGAACACTTTGCTTATCATAAGAGACTATTTTGGCTTGTACTTTACCTCAAAAGGATTGGGCTACCTTGCTGCACTTTTGTTACAACTATTTTTACTTGCTCGTTACAAATTATCTTGGTATCAAACTACTCATTACTTATAATTTCAGTGCTTGCAGAGAATACCTTGCTAAAAACCACTTGCCATTTCCTTCTGCTCCTCGTTGGGTTCGACACTCTTACTTATAGAAAGGACTACGATTGATCCCCTATGTTTATGGGTCATCACATAACATACATGATAGAACCTATGGCTAAGGCATAGGTAATGACTTTCATTTTCTCTCTATCTTCTGCAGTGGCTGGTCTTTGAGTCTGGCTCAATTTCACACATTGTAACACTGGCAAGAACCCTTTCTTTGACTGATCCATTTTGAACTTCTTCAAAACTTTATCAAGGTATGTGCTTTGTGAAAGTCCTATTAAGTGTCTCGATATATCCCTATAGATCTTGACGCCCAATATATAAGCAGCTTCACCGAGGTCTTTCATTGAAAAATTCTTATTCAAGTATCCTTTTATGCTATACAGAAATTCTATATCATTTCCAATCAATAATATGTCATCCACATATAATATAAAAAATGCTACAGAGCTCCCACTCACTTTCTTCTAAATACAGGCTTCACCATAAGTCTATATAAAACCATATGCTTTGATCACCTCATCAAAGCGTATATTCCAACTCTTAGATGCTTGCACCAGTCCATACACTACTGGAAACAGAGAATTTGCCATCAGTCAGTTCTTTGCCATCTGCTAGCAGATGGCAAAGAACGTCTTTGCCATCTGCTTATAAAAAACAGATGGCAAAGAACTGACAGACGGCAAAGAACATGGTTGCCATCAGCCAATTCTTTGCCATCTGCTAGTGGATGGCAAATAATCTTTGCCATCTATCAGCAGATGGCAAAGAGGGTGGCAAATCCTGTGCCCGTTAAGAGTGTGACGGCGTACCAGCCCCACCTCTTTGCCATCTGCCAGCAAACGGCAAAGATTCTTTGCCATCTGCTGGCAGATGGCAAAGTGATGGGGCTATTTTTTTCCAGGTAAAAAAAACCGTGGGGTTATTTTTGTTCTCATTGGTTGAAATGTTTGTGTCATGGATTGATGACATGGCATCCATCCATCATTCCATCCATCCCATTTATCTAAACAAAAAAAAGAGAAAAAAAGAAAAGAACCCCCACCCTCCGGGCAGCCCAACCACCCAAACCCTATCCCATCCCACTCCATCGTCGCTGCCCCCAGATGCAATCTCGCCGCCGCCACGCTCACGCACGCTCGCCGCCGCCATCCATCCATCCTCTCCAGCTCGCGCACGCTCGCCGCCGCCACGTCCGCTGCCGCGGCCGCACTCAGGGCGCAACGGCCTCCTCCCCGCTCGCCGCCCTCCTCGCCTCATCCAAGGCCGCCTCCTCATTCTACTCCGACGATGATGGCGGGATAGTCCAGCGGGGCCCGGTGCGGGCCTCGTCCATCCCGGCCCCCGCCATCGCCCCAACCAGGGCCACCTCCGCGCTTGTCCCCGCAGACGAGCGGGGCTCCCTCTTCGTGCGACTCCCTGTTCATTCTCAAGGAGCGTGTCGTCCGCCACTGGCAGGGGCGGAGGCGGCACCGCGTACTCCCAGGACCGGGAGTGGTACTTGAAGTCGTCGCACTGCAGCACCGCGCACAGCTGCACACCGCGAAGTACTTGTGAGCAGGGCCGGTCCTGAGGGCACTCCGTGCGCGCAGTCTCCTCGGCCTCTACTCCTTCTCTTCCCCGAGATTGGCGGAAAATCAGGAAGGTCCACGGAGCCTCGTCTGCTTAGTCTAATTGTGATTTTTGGCTGTCGGCGTGGTTAATGGAAGAACATAATGCAGTTTGCAACTCCCGTCTCTCCCTTTATAGGCTTTTCTGATTGTTCATTTGTTCGTGAAGGCAAGGTCTTGCGTGAAGGTCATCCTCCTACATCGCTGTGTCAAGCACTCTGATTTCTCGTGTTGATTGGAGTTAGAAAAGAGGAACCCAGATTTTTGTCCGCAGCAACAAGATCTTGCAATTTCTAATTTTCTTTTCTAGCCATCTACGTGATTCAGGTGCCTGGTTCCATGCCCTCCTTTGCATTTTTTTAGTTTAATCAGCAGCGTTTTTAGTTTCTTCTATCATATGTTTGTGTGCTAATTCCATGCCTTGCTCCAGTAAATAACAAGACTGTTCTTAATTTACCAACATGTCATCTAGAATGTATCCATCTGCTAATGACTTGGAGTCATAGAAATGAACTATTGACACTTTTTTAGAACAGATGCAACTGCTTATAATTCTAAATAATTAGCTTTAGTTACTGTTAAAAACAACCTGTGAAAAATTAAGGATGATAATAACTTGAGTGGGTACCAAAGTGTATCGAATTTACCTAATATTCCGCATATAAGTATCGATGGACAAGAGCGAACAACTTTTACCTTCAATATTTATGAGCTTGTTTTTTCATACTCTAGATCAGAATGCAACATAGATTATAGTGTACTGACTTTTTCTTTGCAAAAGATTATAGTATTGTACAGTGGCTCTGCCCCAACTCGGTTGTACTGAACCTTATAGTTTCAGTGTTAGTTTTTAGCTGTCATCTTTCTCTTTAAATTGAGTTAATTTCCTTGCCGAAATTAGGTTGATGCCTTGTGTACTGTTTTTCTTGATATGTTTGATGTTCACCGATCGTCCAGATTTACTAGCACACCAGATAGAATTTGGGACTGATGCCATTCAATAGATTTTCTAGACATTTTATTGTGTCTCATGCTGAAAAAGAAAATGCACAATGAGCTTGTTTGACTTTTTTGATGCTTAGAGTATACTTGATCAGGGGGCAGTGTTATTTCCTGTGATCTTTCATGTCATTTGCTAGTGTGATGCTTCAAGATGACAAATTTAAAAACCTAAACTATTGTAAATAAGCGTTCTGCATCTTGAGCATTTAAATGTGAGCACTTAACCATTGTACAGCTTTTGCATATTTTGTTTTGTATTTCTTTTATAAACTAGCGGGGTGACCCGCGCATTTGCGCGGCTAGATTTTACAAAAGATGTATCTCTCCTAATATAGAGAGTGTCTTGAATACTCTACTTGGACCATTGTTTCTTATATGAACATGTTTTTTTTCTGGAAAATAATACTTTGAAAACAAACCATTAATGGAATATTCCTTGATGTAATCAAGCTAAAGCTTAAAAATGTTTAAGTGTACAAATTTTCTCTATAGCTTTTAGGATTCATTGTCTATATCTAATTAGAAACCAAAGGAGTAACATGTTGAGGTTATGCTTTAAGAAATCCTTTCACATAATTTAAAAGTTCAAATCTAAACATTGTTAGAAGCTCTCTTCTACATTGTTCTCATCAAAGCATTTCTTTTTAAATCATGCATATAGTTTTCATCTAGTAATTAAGTGAAACTAATATGACTTATCACGTATTTGATATTATTTCTTAATTTGAATATTTACTCCTGTATGATGTAACCATTCCATGATGGCTTTCACTTGAAAAACATTAATCGTTGCTGCTTCAATGTATTTTGTCTTGCCTTCCTTGAAAATATAGTCACTCACCGCCACATCATATTGGATTCAATCTTACATTTTTTAGGATTTAAGAAAGTTTCAATTATTATTCTTTTTAATCTACTTCAGATAGTTCTTAACATGGGAAGGACATAAAATTTGAGTTGCCAAAACTCAACTCTCTTCCACAGTCCCATCCAACTCAATCTTGTCGATACATATATTACATTTTTCTATGTTTTGTTGACAAAGCAACCAACGTATCTTGATACATCTGCTGCATGTTACATTCACATGGGTTATCCGTTTTCATATTGTGCATGGTACAGAAAATAAATGAAATTCTAATTTTATTTGAAACTGGATCCGTGTTTCAGCACTGTTTTAGTTCCAAAGTTGCTTAGATTTGTTTATGTTCAAAAAGAATGTACATTACATTATATTTTTGTTGACTTGAATCTGTTATGCCCTTGATTTTTTTACTTAGCTTAACCCAGAACAACAACATCCTTGATATTTACTGATCCCCACCTCGCTCTTTGCACTCGCAGACTTGAAAGCATCTATCGTCCCAGCTTTCAGAATGGAGAAACTAGTGAGTTTCATATATGATCTGAATGAAATGTTTAGGACTTGCGGCAGCGGACTTTGCTACTGGTGCGATCTATTTCCTGTTTTTGTCTACTAATCATCAGTTACTAGAATTTACCTTCTGCCTGCTACTGCTTGTTTCTTGACGCCACTAGTTTATGCTGAAATGTGGAGACTTTACACCTTGCAAGATCATTCGGTGGTGGTGACCCATATGATGGCGATTCGCTCCGGCCATTCTAGTTTTGGCGGTGGTGGTGCTGCTGCTCCTATGATGGTAGACTCGTCTGATTCCCCTAGCCGCATCCATGGTGATGAAGCTCGGCCTAGGCTAGAACCCCCTCCAGTGAGCTCCTCACGTCCTCTTATACCCCTCCTACTTGCTTGTTGGTTCTATGCTCCGCCTTTGTGAGGTGTAATTGTTCAATTTTGTTCATAGTCGAGCATTGGATGATATTGTATTTGTCATGATGTACATGGTTCATGAACTATGCCAACCTGCAGCTTTGTTGTACTAGTGATAGTAGGATAATCTTCTTCTTCTAGTCTTCTTCTTCTAACTTTCTTCTTTCCCATTTTACAGATTTGCTTAAGATCACGGAAGCTTGGGTTTATGGAGTGCTTGTATTTAGTTTTTGTTTTGACCTTGTGAAACTTGCTACCTATGGATGAAACTGTGTAATATTGATGAAACTATGTATATGTACGGATGAAACTTGCTACTATTGGTAACATGTGTTGGATATATATGTGTTCATGACTATTGGTAATATGTGTTGAATATGCTATATTGGTCATATAAATATATTTGTGTTTGATTTTCCGTGAAAATGAACTGATATAAGAAAAACAAAATTAAATGGGGCAATATAGTCACTTTGCCATCAGCTGGCAGATGGCAAAGAGGCCACGTGTCATCTACATGTAAAATTTGGGCTGGCCTATTTGGGCTCTTTGCCCAGCAGATGGCAAAGCTCTTTGCCATCTGCCCGCAGACGGCAAAGCATGTAGCCTTTGCCATCTGCTGGCAGACGGCAAAGAGCCTGCAGCCTTTGCCTTCTGCTGGCTAACGGCAAAGTATGCCGTTAGCCTTCTAACGGGGCTAACCCCGTTAAGAGGCTTTGCCATCTGCCAGCTGATGGCAAAGCCAAAGGCTCTTTGCCATCAGCTAGCATATGGCAAAGAAGCCTTTGCCGATAGGGTTTCAGACAAACTGTTTGCCATCTGCTGGCTGATGGCAAAGCCTTTGCCATCCGCCGACCATGCCTTTGCCATCTGCCATGGCAGATGGCAAAGTGCCAGATTCCAGTAGTGATAGATGGATCACTAGACCTTGCAAACTTTGTTAGCAACTTTAGGATCCACAAAACCTTATGGTTGCATCATATACAACTCTTCTTTAAGAAATCCATTAAGGAATGCAGTTTTGACGTCCATTTGCCAGATTTCATAATTATAAAATGCGGCAATTACTAACATGATTCGGGCTGACTTAAGCATCGCTATGGGTGAGAAGGTCTCATCGTAGTCAACCCCTTGAACTTGTCGAAAACATTTTGCGACAAGTAGAGCTTTGTAGATGGTGACATTAGTATTAGCGTCTGTCTTCTTCTTAAAGATCCATTTATTCTCAATGGCTTGCCGATCATCGGGCAAGTCCACCAAAGTCCATACTTTGTTCTCATACATGGATCCTATCTCAGATTTCATAGCCTCAAGCAATTTATCAGAATCTGGGCTCATCATAGCTTCTTCATAGTTCGTAGGTTCGCCATGGTCTAATAACATGACTTCCAGGACAAGATTACTATACCACTCTGGTGTGGAACGTGCTCTGTTCGACCTACGAGGTCTAGTACTAACTTGATCCAAAGTTTCATGATCATCATGAGCTTCCTCTCTAGTTGGTATAGGCATCACGGGAACGAATTTCTCTGATGTGCTACTTTCCAATTCGAGAGAAGGTACAAACTCATCAAGTTCTACTTTCCTCCCACTCACTTCTTTCGAGAGAAACTCCTTCTCTAGAAATGTTCCATTCTTGGCAACAAAGATCTTGCCTTCGGATCAATGGTAGAAGGAGTACCCAACCGTTTCCTTAGGGTATTCTATGAAGACACACTTCTCCAATTTGGGTTTGAGCTTATTAGGCAGAAGCCTTTTGACATAAGTGTCGAAGTGCCAAACTTTAAGAAATGACAGCTTAGGTTTCTTGCCAAACCATAGTTCATATGGTGTCGTCTCAATGGATTTATACGGTGCCCTACTTAACGTGAATGCGTCTGTCTCTAATTCATAACCCCAAAACGATAGTGGTAAATTGACAAGAGACATCATAGAATGCACCACATCCAATGAAGTACGGTTATGACGTTCGGACACACCATTACACTGTGGTGTTCCAGGTGGCGTGAGTTGTGAAACAATTCCACATTGTTTTAAATGAAGGCCAAACTCATAACTCCAATATTCGCCTCCGCGATCAGATTGTAGAAACTTTATTTTCTTGTTACGATGATTCTCCACTTCACTTTGAAATTCTTTGAACTTTTCAAATGTTCCAGACTTGTGTTTCATCAAGTGGTGTCAGTGGGAAACGACACCTATGGGGTCACTGGGATCCCTTCTATGGTTCGCGGGCGCGGGGTTGTGTAAAGAGTGGGTCTGGCGGTCAGCACACAAATCGTTTACCCAGGTTTGGGCCGCGGAGACGCGTAAAACCCTAGTCCTGCTTTGATGTATATTTAGGTGTTCTTGTGTTCTTGAACTAGCTGCGGTGGCTCTCTAGTCCAAAAGATCCGAATCCCCTTCCAGTACGCCTCGGACCTCCTTTTATAGACAAAAAGGGGTTGCCACAGTGGCACACATGAGGTGGAAAGGTGTACAGGGGCTGAATTTATCCCCTGCATCGTCAGACAAACACATTTAATGCGCTGTCGACGTGCCCCTCTTGCTTTATTAGGGACAACAAAGAAGCTCGTCCCAGCTATCGTCGCCTCGCCTGGCTCCAACACGCGTCCAAGCTGACGAGGCGTTGTAGCACCATGTTGGCTGGCTGCTAGGCTGGCACGGTGGTGGAGCCTTCACAAAGATCTGCATGCCACCACGCAGGTGCTTATTGAGTTGGTGTAGAGGTCGAGCGCTGCCACGCAGGCGCCTGCCCAGCTGGTCGAGCTGGCAGCCGCATGGGAGCGGTGGTGGAGTCTTGGCAGACGTGGGCCTCAGTGCAGCCCCATATGTGTCCACGACAAGCATCTTGCCGAGGGCCTAGCAAGGGTCTCGCTGTAGCACCGTGGTCGTCCCCGACAAGGATCTTGCCGGGAGTCTCGTGGATATCCTCGGCAAGGATCTCGCCAAGGATCGCCGTCTTCTGGTTCTCATCTGATCTTGTGTATCTATGATCTCTACAAGGATCTACATGCCACAACGGAGGTGCCTCCTGAGCCTTGGTTCCAATATGGTGTTGGAACCCCTTGGGCTCGAGGGTGGCACACTCTGCTGGCATCAGGAAAGTTGCCCCGGCAAGGATCTTGCCCAGGCTGCGGAAACCACCCCGGCAAGGGTCGTGCTGGGGGAGTACACATCACCCCCTTTCTCTCTTTGCGCCTCTGGTCTTGGCGTTGCTTTGGTTGTCTTGTGCTCCGACATCCCTCCTCTGCCCTGGTTAGTGTGGCTGCGGGCGTGGCCCTGACTACCCGTGCACAAGTAAAGGGGTGCAAAAGGAGAGCCCCTACTTTTGTACACAGACAGGAGCCCCAGGGCCTGGGCCACACATAAGCACGACGCATTGTTGGGCTAGGCCCAGAACGGTGCACGGGCAGGTGCAGAGGATTTTTACCGCAGTAACTTCTCCATCCGCTGCGCTTCCCCACTACCCGTGTTGCACGCGTGATGTGGAGGGTCATGCGTGATGCGGGGGGTCATGCGTGGGGCGGTTTACACACGCATGCGTCATATATATCATGGTAAAGAGGCATCTCGCGCCTTCCTCGTAAAAAGGAATGATCGCGGGTGCGCTGCTCATTTACCCTCTGTGTCTTCTCCAATCTCGGAACCACTGTCCCTTCCTTCTTCCTCCTCAAGCCCTTGCTCTCGCTCGCCGCCACCTCATTTTCGCTGCACTTTCTCCTCCACCTCTCGCAGCCGCCATGGCATCCAAAACCAGCAAGAGCAAAGGTGTGGCCAGGGATGCCGGGGGACAGAGTCGCCGGAGAGCGAGTCGGCGGCGCGGCGGACACAGCTCGCCTACTTCCCCTCGATGGTCGACGTGGTCCACCTCCGAGACAACTTCATGACCCTGTGGGGGTGCAGGACGGTGGGAGAGACGACGGGGCATCTTCCACGCGCATCATCCCTGCCAATTGCGCCAAGGCCGCCCCGAATCGGTACCCATTCTTTGTCGACTACTTTTCCTGCAGCCTTTGCCCCCTTTCTCTGATTTCTTCAACGACATCATGCACACCTACGGCTTCCACCTTCTGGATTTCACTCTAAATGTCGTGGCATGCATGGCTCTTTTTGCCTATCTCTGTGAGGGTTTCGCCAGAGTGCTTCCCAGCTCGGCGTTCTTCCGCCACTACTTTTATCCTCGGATCCAGAAGGGATGCGCCATCTCCGGTTGTGTCACTTGGATCCCAAGGCCCCTTGAGAAAGTGACAAATCCGAAGGGTACTCAAAAGGAGAGGTGGGAGGAGTGACGGAGCCGGTGTTGCTGGATTGAGGAGAAGGACCCCCAGGAATTTTTCCAAGTTCGCCAGACGCCGCTGGTTCGCAAAGATGACTGGGGCAAAGTTGATGCCCAGGATGGGAGGCTCACGGTCGCCACCACCAGGATCCAACGCCTTGTCGCTGTTGGGCTCACCCTGGAGATGATTGGGGCGGATGTCAACCGCCGCCGAATCGCTCCACTGCACAACAAGGGGAGGCCGGCCTGGCTTTTTCAGCAACGCGGCTGATATCATGAGACTTCGCCCCGGCCTGAATCATAACTTCACGGTGATGGGGCACACCCATTTCTGCCAGCGACTGTTCCAGCTCGACGTGAGTCGCGACGGCAGGGCCGAGAGGGCCGGCAAGGCCGCGAAGGCCGGCGAGGTGACAAAGGGGCCCTAGTTCGGGTTGCCGGCGGGGGTGGTCTTGCCGAGCAACAACTCTCGCCAAACCGACATCATCGCCATGATGCCAGACTTTAACGCGCATGGCCTTGACCCGAATTGGGCCGAGCCGGAGGAGGATCAGGTGCAGGAGTTCTTCGACACCTTGGTGGAGAAGTACGTCCGCGAGGAGCCGCGGCTTATCTAGGACACCACCCAGGTAGAGCTGGACTACATCGCCGCCAGGGCGGCGGAGTCGGAGCTCGCCAAGGAGGCCGGCAGCGCTGGCGGCATGGAGGACGAGGCTGCGATGGCCGCGGAGGAGAAGGAGCTCGCCCAGTAGGCGGAATCCACTGGGAAGGCCAGTAGCACCAGCACCGGTGCCCCTCTCATCAAAGATGACATCGATGAGCCGTCCGGGGAGGAGGCCGAGGCTGTCGAGCCCCCAGCCATGGGGAGAGGGCGTGTCGTGCGGCGGGCCGTCTCCGGAGAGCCGGTCTGCCCCTGCAGGACCGCACAACCGCAACAACCTCCAGAGGCGTCCATGCCTTAGACGAGGGCCGCGGCGGCGGGGAAGGCGGTGAAGGTTGCGGTGGCGAAGAAGAGAGCGGCTGCCCCTTCTCCGTCCAAGTGTCCCCCGACCCCACCTGCTTCCCCTACCCCATAGGTGATGACACGGAGGTCTTCTTCGACCTCTGGTCTCTTAGCCCGAGGAGGAAGAGGAAGGCAGCGGAAGAAGAGGTGGAGGATGAGTAAGTGTCTTGTCTTTTTGTCATCCCCGTCCCCTCGGACCGTGCCACTTTCCTTGACTTGTCTTCATCTTCACAGGGATAGGGAGACGCTGGCCCAGAGGGTGGCGAAGAGGGACAAGGCCTGGGTGGGTGGCCAGCCCCCGGCAGGCACCTCGAGTACGCCGCTGGTGGTGGTGGAGAGCAGCCCCCGGCGCAGCCCCTAGCGTGCGTTCATCACTCGCTCCCCACTGACGTGCACTTGGGCACGATTTCTTGGTGCTGACCTTGCCATGGTTGCAGGAGGAGAATGGCAGCAAGGGGAGCCACTGAGGGCCACCCTCAACACGCTGTCCCCATCGACCACGCCACCCCGAGGGGGGGGGGTCCCCGACAAGGGCGCCAAGCACCGAGCCCATACGCACGGAGGAGGAGGAGGCCCCGGGCACCAGCGGCTCCGTCCCGGCACCGAATGTTGGTGGGGAGGGGGCCACTTCGTCCTAGCTTGGCATAGGTGAGTCATTTGCCTCCCATTCCTGCTTGTTTTTCTTCTTTCAAATTTTGATCTTGGCTTCGCCTCATCCTCCTTCTAGGTACCCAGATCCTTCCTCGGTGGACTGGGAGGACATGGACACCATCATCGGAGATGTCGCCAAAGAGGCCGCAGCCGAGGCCGACGAGATCACCATTGAGGAGGCCGCCAAGGACGTTGCTAAGGACGCTGCTGAGGGGCCCACCGGGGAGCCC
The DNA here is from genome assembly GCA_034509565.1 of Triticum monococcum. Classification (NCBI taxonomy): domain Eukaryota; kingdom Viridiplantae; phylum Streptophyta; class Magnoliopsida; order Poales; family Poaceae; genus Triticum; species Triticum monococcum. Next base: position 176,003,827 of record CM067846.1, on the reverse strand, counting down.
GGAAAGGCCGCTGCCGAGGAGACCGGCAAGGGGCCTGCCGGGGAGGCCAGCAAGGCCGCTGCTGAGGAGGAGGTGGTCGACGACTAGCCTTCCTCCTCCACCGCTTATGGCTCGGGCAAATATCTGAAGGTGGGCAACGACTTGTTCGCCCACCTCCCATGAATGGAGAGCATCCAGGGGCGCCCACCGAGGGGGAGGTGTTCGACGACGAGGTGCGTGGCGCCGCCGGGCTCGAGGTCGTCGACAGATCGAGCATCGGTGGTGGCGGTTCCCAGGAAGAGCGGCTCCTCCAGAGCATGAGTGCCAGCTTCCACAAGCTTCAGGCACTTCACCGTGCCCTCCTGGACAAGGCCAAGTCCAGGTTGGCAACGGTGGACAAGGCGGAGGTGGACCGAGAAGGGCGCATCGCCGAGGCGCAGGCTTGGTTCCGCCAGGCCTGTGAGGAATTCAAGGCCGCCAAGGACCAGCTGGCCGAGCACAGGCTGGAGCTTGTCATGAAGCAGGCCGACATCAAGAAGGCCTGGGAGACGGCGAGTCGACAAGCCGCCAAGGAGGAGGCCGCTCGGCTCCAGCACCAGGCCGAGCTGAACTCCCAGGAGGAGGACCTTGCCGCTTGCGAGGAGAAGCTCGCCGTGACACTCCGCGGCAAGGACGAGGAGGTCCAGGAGCTCATCGTGCAGCAGACCCAGAAACTGGAGGAGAGGCACGAGGAGGGCCTCAATGCTCAGGCCCAGGCCCATGCCGGCAAGGTGGACGAGCTGGAGGCAGAGCGTGATGGGATGAAGAGGCATGTCCAGGAGCTGACGGGGGAGAGGGACGCGGCCAAGGGTGCATTGGCTGACGCACAGGCCGCAGTCCTTGAGAAGGCCGATCTACTGTCCACGGCCAACAAGTCCATCAAGGACCTGAAGCTGAAGATGGAGGGTCTTGAAGGGACGCTCTCGGAGGTCAGGGCCCGGGAGGAGACCCTGACCAAGAATCTGGAGGAGGAGAGGCAGCTGCGGAAGAACAAGGGCGCCAGCCACGCAGAATTTGTGGCGGGCGAGAAGCTCTGGGTCAGCCGCCTCGCTGAGGTCGCCGGCAGGCTCACCATGCAGCTGGCTACCATGGGGATGTCCAACGTGAGGTACGTCCCAGAGCTGAACATGAGTCCTAATGCCAGGCTGACTCTATTCTTTGAGTGTCTTCTCGGGGCCCTGTAGCGGCTTCGCTCCAACTGGCGGCCTGTCTAGCCGAAGAGGACTGGAGGCTTTACCAAGGTGCCATGACCAAGGTCCTCAACAAGATGGCGTACTAGAACCCTGACCTCAACTTTGAAGCTTCGCTGGATAGCTTGCCGGATGACGTGGACCCCACGCCGCTCGAGGAGCGCATCGAGCCCGTCATCAGCCGCATCGACATAGTTCAGAGGGTACAAGGCCAACACCGGGACTAGGAACCCCGTTTCTTATCGCCGCTGCAGGTTCATGACCAAGACAATTTTTATCTTTAGTTAGAACCGCAACAAAAATAATGTAATATAACTCTGTAGTACTTTTGAAACGATGCATTTTGTTTTCCCGTTTGATCTCCCCTTGTATGTCCACCCTACGTTAATCGGGCAGGTTTGCCGGCATGGAAACCCAGGCGGTGCCTTGAGGACGGATCCTTAATGGCCTGCCGGGTATGCTTGCTGTCAGACAAACCACCTCACTGCTCTTGATGCGGTCGCTCGAGCTGTTGAGCGAACTCAAGACAGAACGAGAGCGTTGCCAATCATAGAAGGTCACCCTACTGTTCTCGATGTAGCCGCTCAAACTGTTGAGCGGACTCGAAACAGAATGAGGGTGTTGCCGATAGTGGTAGGGCCCCAGTGTGTGCAGGTTTTCCATACACAGGGCAAGATCGTCGACGATGATAACCATATGTATAAAAAGGAATTACTCAAAGTTTCGCATGACTTAGCTTTTCTGTCGCTGCATGAGCGTTCGCCGCGTCCACCAAGGACGCCATTTGTTCGCTCGTCTTCTTTCTTGAAGCGATGACCACGATAAAGTCGATGCTTCAACCAGACCGGATTCTCACAACTGCGCACCCCCTACCAGGCGCGCCAGAGATGTCGGTGGGAAACGACACCTATGGGGTCACTAGGATCCCTTCTACGGTTGGCGGGCGCGGGGTTGTGCAAAGAGCGGGTCTGGCGGTTAGCACACAAATCGGTTACCAGGTTAGGGCCGCGGAGACGCGTAAAACCCTAGTCCTGCTTCGATGTACATTTAGGTGTTCTTGTGTTCTTGAACTAGCTGCGGTGGCTCTCTAGTCCAAAAGATCCGAATCCCCTCCAGTACGCCTCGGGCCTCCTTTTATAGACAAAAATGGGTTGCCAAAGTGGCACACAGGAGGTGGAAGGGTGTACAGGGGCTGAGTCTATCCCCTGGCATCGTCGGACAAACGCATTTAATGCGCTGCCGATGTGCCCCTCTTGCTTTATTAGGGACGACAAAGAAGCTCGTCCCACCTGTCGTTGCCTCGCCTGGCTCCGACGCGAGTCCAAGCTGACAAGGCATTGTAGCGCCACGTTGGCTGGCTGCTGGGCTAGCGTGATGGTGGAGCCTTCACGAAGATCTGCGTGCCACCACGCAGGTGCTTGTTGAGTTGGTGTAGAGGCCGCACACTGCCATGCAAGCGCCTGCCTAGATGGTCGAGCTGGCAGCCATATGAGAGCGATGGTGGAGTCTTGGTAGACGCAGGCCTGGCTGCGGCCCCGTAGGCATCCTCGGCAAGGATCTTGCCGAGGGCCCGACAAGGATCTCGCTGTGGCACCACGGTCATCCCCGGCAAGGATCTTGCCGGGGGTCTCATGGATATCCTTAGCAAGGATCTCGCCAAGGATCATCGTCTTCTGGTTCTCATCTGATCTTGTGTATCTATGATCTCTACAAAGATCTGCATGCCACAACGGAGGTGCCTCCTGAGCCTTGGTTCCAATATGGTGTTGGAACCCCGTGGGCTCAAGGGTGGCGCACTCTGCTGGCGTCAGGCAAGTTGCCGCGGCGAGGATCTTGCCAAGGCTGCAGAAACCACCCCGACAAGGGTATTGCCGAGGGAGTCCACCTCGCCCCTTGCTCTCTTTGCACCTCTAGACTTGGTGTTGCTTTGGTTGTCTTATGCTCCGACATCCCTCGTTTGCCCTGCTTAGTGTGGCCGTGGGCGCAGCCCTGACTTCCTGTGCACAAGTAAAGGGGTGCAAAAGGAGAGCCCCTACATTTGTACACCGACAAGTGGATATACCCATACCTACTCAAATCATCGAAGGTCAGAAAGTTATGATACCTGCCGCGTGCCTCAACACTCATCGGACCGCATACATCGGTATGTATTATTTCCAATAAGTCATTAGCTTGCTCCATTGTTCCGGAGAACAGAGTTTTAGTCATTTTTCCCATGAGGCATGGTTCGCAAGTATCAAATGATTCATAATTAAGTGATTCCAAAAGTCCATCCGCATGGAGTATCTTCATGCGTTTTACACCAATATGACCTCAACGACAGTGCCACAAATATGTTGCACTATCATTATCAACTTTGCATCTTTTGGCATCAATATTATAAATATGTGTATCACTACAATCGAGATTCAAAAAGAATAGACCATTCAACAAGGGTGCATGACCATAAAAGCTATTCTTCATGTAAATAGAACAATCATTATTCTCCGATTAAAATGAATAACCGTCTCGCAATAAAAAAGATCCAGATATAATGTTCATGCTCAACGCTGGCACGAAATAACAATTATTGAGGTCTAAAACTAATTTCGAAGGTAGATGTAGAGGTAGCATGCCGATGGTGATCACATCGACCTTGGAACCATTCCCGACACGCATCGTCACCTCGCCCTTAGCCAATCTTCGTTTATTCCGCATCTCCTATTTCGAGTTACAAATATGAGCAACTAAACCAGTATCAAATACCCAGGCGCTACTATGAGCATTAGTAAGGTACACACCAATAAGATGTATATCAAATATAGCTTTGTTCACTTTGCCATCCTTCTTATCCGCCAAGTATTTGGGGCAGTTCCGCTTCCAGTGACCATTCCCTTTGTAGTAGAAGCACTCAGTTTCATACTTGGAGTCCAACTTTGGGTTTCTTCTCGGGAGTGGTAACTTGCTTGGCATTCTTCTTGAAGTTCCCTTTCTTTCCCTTGCCTTTTTCTTGAAACTAGTGGTCTTGTTAACCATGTACACTTGATGCTTGTTCTTGATTTCTACCTCCGCGGCCTTAAGCATTGCGAAGAGCTCAGGATCATTTTATTCATCCCTTTCATATAATAGTTCATCACGAAGCCTTTGTTGCTTGGTGGCAGTGATTGAAGAACTTTGTCAATAACACTATCAATTGGAAGATCAACACCTAGCTGAGTTAAGTGGTTATGATACCCAAACATTTTGAGTATGTGTTCACTGACAAAACTGCTCTCCTCCATGTTGCAGCTGTCGAACTTGTTGGAGACTTCATATCTCTCAACCCAAGCATTTGCTTAAAATATTAACTTCAACTCTTGGAACATCTCATATGCTCCATGACGTTCAAAACGTATTTGAAGTCCCGGTTCTAGGCCGTAAAGCATGGCACACTGAACTATCGAGTAGTCATCAGATCGAGCCTGCCAGACGTTCATAACATCTGCAGTAGCTCCTACAGTAGGTCTATCATCTAGTAGTGCATCAAAGACATAATTCTTCTGTGTAGCAATGAGGATAATCTTCAAGTTATGGACCCAGTCCGTGTAGTTGCTACCGTCATCTTTCGACTTAGTTTTCTCTAGGAACGCATTAAAATTTAGGGGAACGGTAGCACAGGCCATTGATCTACAACACAGATATGCAAAACTATTTAGACTAAATTCATGACAAATGAAGTTCAATTAATCAAATTACTTAAGAACTCCCACTTGAATGAACATCCCTCAAGTTATCTAAGTGATACATGATCCAAATCAACTAACCCATGTTCAATCATCATGTGAGATGGGGTAGTCATCAATTGTGAACATATCTATGTTGATCATATCTACTATATCACTCATGTTCGACCTTTCGGTCTCCAGTGTTCCGAGACCATGTCTGTACATGCTAGGCTCGTCAAGTTTGACCCAAGTATTCTACATGTGCAAAACTGTCTTACACCTCCTGTATGTGCACGTAGAGTCTATCACACCCAATCATCACGAGGTGCTTCGAAATGATGAATTGTGGGAACGGTGCATACTCGGGCAGACCACTTTTATCTTGAAATTTATTGAAGGGATCATCTTATATTGCTACCGCCATTCAAGGAAAAATAAGATGCATAAAGGATAAACATCACATGCAATCAAAATATGTGACATGATATGGCCATCATCATCTTGTGCTTTTGATCTCCATCTCCAAAGCATCATCATGATCTCTATCGTCACCGGCTCGACACCTTAATCTCCATCGTTGCATCAGGGTCATCTCGCCAACTATTGCTTCTACAACTAGTGCTAATGCATAGGAATAAAGTAAGCAATTATATGGCGCTTGCATTTCATACAATAATTAAGAGACAACCATAAGGCTCTTGCCGGTTGTCGATAATACAAAACATGATCATCTCATACATCAATATATATCACATCATATCTTGACCATATCACATCACAACAAGCCGTGCAAAAACAAGTTAGACGTCCTCTACTTTGTTGTTGCAAGTGTTATGTGGAAGCTATGGGCTTCTAGCAAGAACCGTTCTTAACTACGCAAAAACCACAATGGTGATTATCAATTTTGTTGTTTTAACCTTCTTCAAAGACCGGCCGTACTCAATTCGATTCAACTAAAGTAGGAGAAACAGACACCGCCAGCCACCTTTTATGCAAAACTAGTTGCATGCCAGTTGCTGGAACCGGTCTCATGTGCGTGTACATGTAAGGTTTGTCCGGGCCACTTCATCCCACAATACTGCCAAATCAAAATAAGATGTTGGTGGTAATTAGTATGACTATCACCGCCCACAACACTTTGTGCTCTACCGAATCATATCATCTATGCATAGACCTGGCTCGGATGCCACTGTTGGGAAACGTTGCATGGAAAATAAAAAATTCTATGCACACGCAAGATCTATCCATGGTGATGCATAGCAACGAGAGGGGATAGTGTGTCTATGTACCCTTGTAGACCGTAAGCGGAAGCGTTTATTAACGCGGTTGATGTAGTCGAACTTCTTCGTAATCCAACCGATTGAGTACCGAACTTACGACACCTCCGCGTTCACCACACGTTCAGCTCGATGGCGTCCTCGCCTTCTTGATCTAGCAAGATGGTGAAGTAGTGGATGAGTTTCGGCAGCACGACGACGTGGTGACGGTGGTGGTGATGCTATCTCCTCAGGGCGTCGCCTAAGAACTACAAAAATATGACTGAGGGATTAAACTATGGAGGGGGCGCAGCACATGATTAAGAGATTGTTGTGGTTATGTGTAGCGCCCCCCTCCCACATATATAGGTGGGCGAGAGGGAGCAGCCAAGGAGGCGCCCCAAGTAGGCCGAATCCTACTAGGGGTCTCCCCCAAGCCGCGCCCCTTCCCTTTTTAGGTGAGCGGGGAAAGGCAGGGGAGGGAGTCGCCCCCCCTTTTCCTTTCTCCCATGAGAAGGGTAAGGCAGGAGGGGCTAGCCCTCCCCCTTTTCCTTCCCTAGGGCCGGCGGCCAGGGAGAGGGGCACGCCAGCCACCTTGTGGGATGGTCTGTCCCCCCTTGGCCCATTAGGCCCATACTCCTAACGGAGGTGTCTGGAACCCCTTCCCGTGACCCGATGACTACCCGGTGCACTCTGAAACTCTTCTGGTGTCCGAGTATCATCGTCCTATATATCAATATTTACATCCGGACCATTCTGGAGCCCCTTGTCATGTCCGTGATCTCATCCGGGACTCCAAACAACATTTGGTCACCAAATCCATATAACTCATATAAAACTATATCATCAACGAATGTTAAGCGTGCGGACCCTACGGGTTCGAGAACTATGTAGACATGACCGAGACACCTCCGGTCAATAACCAATAGAGGAACTAGGATGCCCATACTGGCTCCTACATATTCTACTAAGATATTTATCGGTCGAACCTTATGACAACATACGTAATTCCCTTTTGTCCATCGGTATGTTACTTGCCCAAGATTCGCTTGTCGGTATCTTCATACCTAGTTCAAACTGGTTATCGACAAGTCTCTTTACTCGCTCCGTAATACATCATCTTGCAACTAACTCATTAGTCAATTTTCTTGCAAGGCTTCTTATGATGAGTATTACCGAGAGGGCCCAAAGATACCACTCCGATACTCGGAATGACAAATCCTAATCTTGATCTATGCCAACTCGACAAACACCTTCGGAGATACCTGTAGAGAATCTTTATGATCACCCAGTTTTGTTGTGATGTTTGATAGAACACAAGGTATTCCTCCAGTATCCGGGAGTTGCATAATCTCATAGTCGAAGGAATGTGTATTTGACATTAAGAAAGCAATAGCAATAAACTGAACGATCAATATGCTAAGCTAATGGATGGGTCTTGTCTATCACATCATTCTTCTAATGATGTGATCCCGTTATTAAATGAGAACACATGTCTATGGTTAGGAACCTCAATCATCTTTGATCAATGAGCTACTCTAGTAGAGGCTTACTAGGGACACGATATTTGTTTATGAATTCACACATTTATTTAAGTTTCTGATCAATACAATTATAGCATGAATAATAAACCTTTATCATGAATAAGGAAATATAAAATAACAACTTTATTATTGCCTCTAGGGCATATTTCCTTCAAGAGACTTGTTGGTAATGAGATTGAACTAGGTATGGAGATACCAACGATCGAATCTCGGGCAATTAACATATCGCCGGACAAGGGGAATTGCATACGGGATTGACTGAATCCTTGACATCATGGTTCAACCAATAAAGATCACTACTGCAGGATGCTGCTAACGCGACACTACAATCACAGATCCTTCGACGAAACTATGTGCGATGCAATAATCGCAAACGGTGGTGTAAAAAACCATCAAAAAAGGTGCAAAACATTTGCGATGGTGGATGCATCAAACATGGTTCAGATTTTAGTTGTGTGTGCGATGCAGGGCATACAGTTCAGTTCAATTAATTGTTTGCAATGAGGAGGAACACAAGAAATGGGCAGCCAGAAGAAGGTGTGTGTGATATACAGAATACGATTCACTCGGATGAAATGTTTGTGATTAGGCAACACAAAAGAAACGGTCAGCCAGATCAAGGTGTGTGTGTGATATACGGCATGCGGTTCAATCAGATGAACTGTTTGCTTCGAGCCAAGAGAATAGAAACAGTTCAATATAACAAGATGTGTGTGATACGCGGCAAACATGTCTGTAGTCGGAAACATGTGGGAAGACCTATAACAACACATGCGATTCCTGTTAACAAGCCATGTGTGTTGTGAGCAAACGATTACTGGTATACAATTGAGTGATTGATGAAAACATCATCGACGGGTTCCATTGTTTAGTCTATGTGCAATGTGATTTTCTTTGTTCGCACAACATATATACTTAAAAAGATAGCATTGCATTGCATAACCAAATTAAACATACAATTACACAAGTGACTACACGCATAACATTTCCACACACCAAAGGAAGCAATTTCATGCATACTAAACTAGGAGAAATGAGGATCTAATCATCTATTTATTGTTGCGACGACGCTTGCCATTGCTTTGCTTCTGGCTGAATCCCTGGCCATTTTGGGGAAGGAGGCACTTCCTCATGTCAACGATCCGCCTGTACATGTCGTAGCTCGTGTATGCCTCCTTGGCCGCATACACGCCGTGAGCTTTGTCGAGTATCTCCATCCAGGCCGAGTGCCAGGCACACTTGTCCTTGTTGCAGGAATCCTTCATGTCTCTGTAGTAGGGGTCATGATGGCCTCGGCGAGGTGAACCAGTGAGTCCTTCTCATGCTCCTTGCTCCCCCAGATCTTGTATTGGCCCTGGATGTCGACAAGATTCTGGTAGGTGATGCCCAAATTCTTGAGCGCCTTTACATCGTTGGTGATGTCCACCGTAGTGAACATGTAGTGGGGGCTGTTGAAAAACCTGGTGAAACGCTCGCAAGGCCTTGTGGCCAGGCTGTAGTGGTAGAAGAGGACGTGGTGGCGCACGCACATTTGGACGACGACGACCTTGGTACGAGACCCGGCACAAGCGCGGGTGTACTCAAGGTCGAACCCGACCACCTTGTACTTCTCCTCGGCAAGCAACAACTCCATGATGTGGATGTAGTGCTCCACCCAGACCGGGTCGTTGGTGTACACCACTGAGAGGTCCGTGAACCTTCTTTGCATGTCCAACACGGCATGCATGGTGAACTGCTGCTCATCGTCGGCAGCCACTTGGAGCGCCATTGGTGCCGCGCAGGATACCCTCTAAGAATTTCTCATGCTGGGTGTGCTTCTTGCAATGGTGAGGCACGATCAAAAGGTTGAAGAGACACAAGGGTTAAATGGCCGCTGTAATAAATGGGGGCCGACCGGCCTGTAATCGTCACGTCTTGTCACTGCGTTCATAGCGGAGGATTCCAGTGCACACTTGACAACACCGCACCACACACATTTTGTTTGACCATGCATGGTCTCAAAGAAGTGCCAAATGTATCGTCGGTGAGCCTGTTCCCGCGCTACCATGCAGTTTACCGCGCTAGCTTCCCACCCGGCTAGTTTGGCCACGCCTCAGCTAGAAGAGGGACAAATCGTGGGCGTTTATTAGCAAAAAGCTTTGTAAAAACGAAGTGTGTGGAATGACTTCAGTCATAATTTTATCCATGGGTGATGAGGTCATAGTTACACAGAAGGGTGATGATGTACAGTCGAGTGCGATAATTAATTCTGCACTCTACAAGGCACATGGTTGAAGAAACCAACTATGTGCAATAATGTCGAAGATCGCAGTCGAGTTAGCTATACAGATTGTGTGCTGTGAGACCGACAAGGTAAACAAATTCGAGAATGGTTAATAAAATCTAAGACCATTGCATATTGAGGTCAAAATAGTGCTACCAATATACAAATCTCATACGATGCCATTTCAATGATTGTACCACAAAAGCTCAATATGAGGTTCAAATTCCAAAGTTATATGGCTCAAATTCGAAGATTACAAGGTTCAAACTGATATTAGAAATGAAATCCAGCTCATCAGCTGCAAACCCTCGCGCTGATCTGCTAAAGATGGATACCAGAGAGGTTCAAACTAATATTACCGCTTCTAAGTCTGGTTTGAAACCTCATAATTTTTGCAAAGGGGTCAGCCACTTAGAAGTCATGTATGGGGTTGACACGATGACTTTTGATTACTCTGTCATCTGAAGTTCCAAATCGAAATTCAGCATTTTGGAGCATATTCCATACTGCCGCAGGCGCCAGCGCTGATCAACAAACCATTCATTTTTGCGAAATAAATGTAGGGAAAACCTCATTACCTTGAGCACCTTTGCTCTCAAAACAAAGGACCTAGTGAATATAATCTCTGGTAAGGTCCCTCGGTAGGAGTTCAAAGTGATTTTTGAGAGATGCAGATATAGGCATTCGACGTGATTGTTATATTGTATCACATTATCCACCATTGGGCCTAATCTTATCCGCAAAAGAATAAAACGTGTTAGTGCCTACATGCAGTTTTGAACACTACTACATGCCTATTTGGTTTATAGGATTTGTAAAATGCACTAACATGCCATCCTTGACCTGACATGATTAACATGGGCATTTGATTACATTCTAAAAAAATGTAGCCTCTTCACAAGAGGTCGGAGTGGATGAAAAGTTCCCTAAGAAAACTATTACAAATGAATCCGAAGGAGAAATGCTTATGGATTGTAACCATATGGATCAAGCAACCAATATGGGGGGGCATGTATGTACTGAAATCCTCCAAAAGAATCCTTCAGAAATCGTAGTACGTTGTCATTGTAAACTTGGAAAAAGGTGTCACAAATTGAACTCCCTTATGGTTAATATTTAACAGGAAAGGGACATCACCTCGATATATATCTTCTCCAGGCACGGAAAGCATCTCAGGAAACCGACAACTTGCTCCAGGTTGGGGCCGATAGATTCTAGTGCCAAGACCTTCACTGTGCGCGGTTTCGGGGTCAAGCTTGTTGGAATCAATTTCTGGATGACAGACGAACAAACGTCTTCAAAATTAGAAATAGTGTTAATTTGTAGAAGGAGAGGTAGAAGGCGGCTGTTGTACATGAACGGGTGTGGATCCAATAACAAGTTCGGAGTATTTGTCAGACTAGTAGCCCACCACTATCAATTTCGGCGCAGAAATGACATTGATTCTTGTTGGACCTTCTTGATCAACTACAACTAATCTCTGAAGTGCAGGTGTGTCCTCAATGACAATACTGTGGTACACATCTTTTGATGCCTTCCTGCCGCACCAACAACACACAAAAATAGTCCAAAGAGTCATGGAGGTGATGGAAGCTGCTCAACCCATTGATCGCCTGAAGATGAAGGTACTCGAGTGCAGTACTGTCACCACTACAAAAAATACACTTCCGTGATGATACATGTTTGTCACAGTAGGTCACGTTTTCTGTCATGCTTGTACATCCATGACAAATTTATGACAGAATCAAGATAGTCGTACTTGTGCTGTCGTAGAAGTGTTCCATGACATTACCAAAATTATCATCACGGAAGTGTCCACTTCCATGACGATAAATCGCGCGTCATGGAAGTTCTTTCGTCAAGGGTGACCGACACGTGTCATCCACAGTAACAGGTCGCCGTTAAGCTATCGGGTCCGGTTTTGGATCCGATAACCCGTTAACAGCCCGGACCAATGAGGATTTTCCACGTGTAAATTTGTCATTGGCCGGAGGAAACACGTGTTGGCTCACCGTTGGGATAGATGTCATCCATTCATTGGATAGGAGGCGCCTATGATAAGTTGACACGTGGCACGACCCTAAAGTGGCCCATAAAGATTAAATGGGCCGGCCCAACTAAAGTCCCACGAGATTTCGCCGACCATAATGGGCCGGCCCAACTAAAGGCCCACGAGATTTTGCCGGCCATAAGGGCCAGCCCAGCTAAAGCCCACGAGATTTCGCCGACCATAATGGGCTGACCCAGCTAAAAGCCCACAAGATTTTGAGGACACTAATGGGCCGGCCCATTAACAGGCTGCCATGTTTTGGGCCAAATGCCGACGCATAATTGATTTGGTCCATTAACAACCTGCCATGTTCCGGGCTGAATAAAGGCCCATATGAGATCCGGCCCGTTAAAAGCCTACCAAGTTCTGGGCCAAATTACGGCCCAGATTAGATCCGGCCCTTTAAGAGGCTTTGGGCTAAATTATGGCCATATCAAATTTGGCCCGTCAACTGGACGCTATGCTTTTGGGCCCACTTGCTAAAGGCCCATTTAGTAATTCGGCCTGATATTAGTTTGGCCTGTTGAAGGCCTGTTTAACATTTCGGCCCTATATTTATTTTGGCCTATTAAAAGACCGTCATATAGTTGGGCCTAACTACGGCCCGGTTTGCATCCGGCCTGCTCACCGCTGATAATCTGATTAGGCCAAACAAGGACCGAGACAATTTTGGCCTGTTAACGGCCCCTGATGTGATTGGAACAATCATGGGTCGGGGTCTATTTCGGCATGCTGCTGGCCCGTGAGATGTTCGGCACATTTCAGGCCCAACCTACTTTTCAGCCTCCTAAAAGCCCATTGAGTTTTCTTGCGAAAATAGGGTCGGCGGTTTACTCGGCCTATTAGAGGCCCAAATCTACTAGTGGGCCAGTTTACATTTAGGCCTGCTAACGGACCGATTATGTAGTGATTTACATGACGACCCGATTATGTACCATAATTTTATGGTTGGCCAGTTTACTGCGAAGACAGGATATATATATAGTAAAATAACTGCAGCATCATGAATAAGAAAAAACCTAGACTATACAGTAAAGAAATTACAGCATATTACATCCACTAGGCATCAAAGTTCGCCACTATGATAATAAAGCACAAGTAGACAGCAAATTACATACACTGTGCATCAAAGATCCCCACCAGTGCAAATAAACACGCCGACAAAATAATATACAAAACTGACAGTACTTCAATAAAGTTCAAGAAAGGTTAGCCCTGCTCGGGAGCTGCAGTGCAAGCAGCTGAGCAAGCTGATGAAACTGCGCTTGTTTGACACTTATATCTGTTGGGGATCGTAGAAATAATTCAAAAAAATTCCTACATGTCACCAAGATCAATCTAGGAGATGCTAGCAATGAGAGAGAGGGAGTGCATCTTCATACCCTTGAAGATCGCTAAGCGGAAGCATTGTAAGAACGCGGTCAGTGGAGTCGTACACGCAGCAATTCAGACCGCGGTCGATTCCGATCTAAGCACCGAACAACGGCGCCTCCGTGTTCAACACACGTATAGCTCGGGGATGTCTCCTCCTTCTTTATCTAGCAAGGGGAGAGGAGAAGTTGAGGGAGAACTCTGGCAGCACGATGGCGTGGTCGTGATGGAGCTCATGGTTCTCCGGCAGAGCTTCGCCAAGCGTGACGGAGGAGGAGGAGGAGGAGGGGGAGGAGGAGGTGTTGGAGAGGGGGAGGGCTGCGCCAGGGGAAGGGTGTGGCATCCCTCCCACCCCCACTATTTATATGGGAAGGGGAGTGGGGGCCGCCCCCCAGATCCCATCTACAAGGGGGGGGGGGCAAGGGGCGCGTAACTTGCCCCCCAAGCATGTGGGAGGCGCCCCCACCCCTAGGGTTTCCCAACCCTAGGCGGCTTGGGCCCCTTGGGGGGAGGCGCAATGGGCTGGTTCCCTCCTTGTTCAGCCCACTAGGCCCACCGGGGCAGGTGGCTCCACCCGGTGGACCCCCCTAACACCTTTCGGTGGTCTAGGTACAATACCGATAACCCCCGAAACCATTCCGGCGACTGAAACTGGACTTCCCATATATAGATCTTCACCTCCGGACTATTCTGGAACTCCTCGTGATGTCCGGGATGTCATCCGGGACTCCGAACAACCTTCGGCAACCACATACTATTCCCATAACAACTCTAGCGTCACCGAACCTTAAGTGTGTAGACCCTACGGGTTCGGGAACCATGCAGACCTGACCGAGACATCTCTCCGACCAATAACCAACAACATGATCTGGATACCCATGTTGGCTCCCACATGTTCCACGATGATCTCATCTGATGAAGCATGATGTCGGGGATTCAATCAATCCCGTATACAATTCCCTTTGTCTATCGGTATGTTACTTCCCCGAGATTCGATCCTCGGTATCCCTATACCTTGTTCAATCTCGTTACCGGCAAGTCTCTTTACTCGTTCCGTAACGCATGATCCCATGGCTACCTCATTAGTCACATTGAGATCATTATGATGATGCATTACCGAGTGGGCCCAGAGATACCTCTCCATCATACGGAGTGACAAATCCCAGTCTCGATTCGTGCCAACCCAACAGACACTTTTAGAGATACTTTTAGTGCACCTTTATATCCACCCAGTTACGTTGTGACATTTGGTACACCCAAAAAATTACTACGGTATCCGGGAGTTGCACAATCTTATGGTCTAAGGAAATGATACTTGACATTAGAAAAGCTTTAGCAAACGAACTACACGATCTTGTGCTACGCTTAGGATTGGGTCTTGTCCATCACATCATTCTCCTAATGATGTGATCCCGTTATCAACGACATCCAATGTCCATGGTCAGGAAACCATAACCATCTATTGATCAACGAGCTAGTCAACTAGAGGCTTACTAGGGACATGTTGTGGTCTATGTATTCACACATGTATTATGGTTTCCGGTTAATACAATTATAGCATGAACAATAGACAATTATCATGAACAAGGAAATATAATAATAACCATTTTATTATTGCCTCTAGGGCATATTTCCAATAGTCTCCCACTTGCACTAGAGTCAATAATCTAGTTCACACCGCCATGTGATCAACACTTGTAGTTCACATTGCCATGTGACTAACACCCAAAGAGTTTACTAGAGTCAATAATCTAGTTCACATCACCATGTAATTAACACTCAATGAGTTCCAGGGTTTGATCATGTTATGCTTATGAGAGAGGTGTCAGTCAATGGGTCTACAACATTCAGATCCATGTGTTCTTTGCAAATCTCTATTTCATATTGTAGATGTTGCTACTATGCTCCACTTGGAGCTATTCCAAATGGTTAATCCACTATACATATCCGGTTTGCTACTCAGAGTCATCCGGATAGGTGTTAAAGCTTGCATCGACGCAACCCTTTACGCTGAACTCTTTATCACCTCCATAACCGAGAAACATTTCCTTATTCCTAAGGACAATTTTGACCGCTGTCCAATGATCCACTCCTAGATTACTCTTGTACTCCCTTGCCAGACACGTAGCAAGGCACATCGTGGTACACAGCATGGCATATTGTATAGAGCCTATGGCTAAGGCATATGGGACGACTTTCATCCTTTCTCTTTCTTCTGCCGTGGTCGAGCTTCAAGTATTAACTTCACACCTCACAACTCAGGCAAGAACTCCTTCTTTGACTGATCCATCTTGAACTCCTTCAAGATCATGTCAAGGTATGTGCTCTTTGAAAGTATTATCAAGCGTCTTGATCTATCTCTATAGATCTTGATACCCAACATGTAAGCAGTTTTACACAGGTCTTCCTTTGAAAAACTCCATTT
The DNA here is from genome assembly GCA_034509565.1 of Triticum monococcum. Taxonomy (NCBI): domain Eukaryota; kingdom Viridiplantae; phylum Streptophyta; class Magnoliopsida; order Poales; family Poaceae; genus Triticum; species Triticum monococcum. Next base: position 175,988,027 of record CM067846.1, on the reverse strand, counting down.
AAACAAACCTTTATGCTTTCTAGAAATTCTAAATCATTTCCGATCAACCATATGTCATCCACATATACCTATCAAAAATATTGTAGTGCTCCTACTCACTTTCTAGAAAATACAAGTTTCTTGCAAACTTTGTATAAACCCAAATGCTTTGATCGCCTCATCAAAGCGTATGTTCCAACTCTGAGATGCTTGCTCCAGTCCATAGAAGGACCGCCGGAGTTTGCATACCTTTTAGCATCCTTAGGATCGACAAAAACTTCTGGTTGTATCACATACAACCGTTCCTCACGGAGACCGTCAAGGAAACTTTGTTTTGACATCCATCTGCTAGATTTCTTAAATGAAAAATGCAGCAACTGCTAACACAATTTTAACAGACTTTAGCATCACCATGATTGAGAAAGTCTCATCACAGACAACTCCTTGAACTTGTCGAAAACTTCTTTGAGACAAGTCGAGCTTCATAAATGGTGACATTACCATCATCGTCTGTCTTCTTATTAAAGATCCATTTATTCTCAATGGCTTGCCGATCATCAGGCAAGTCCACCAAAGTCCATACTTTCTTCTCATACATGGATCCTATCTCGGATTTCATGGCTTCCAGCCATTTTTTGGAATTCAGGCCCACCATCGCTTCTTCATAGCTCATAGGTTCATTGTTGTCCAACATGACCTTTGAGACAGGGTTACTACTCAGAAGTTGTAAACACCCTTGTCGACCTACGAGGTTTGATAGTAATTTGATCTAAAGCTTCATGATCATCATCATTAGCTTTCTCCTCAACTGACGTAAGTGCCACAGAAACATGTTTCTTTGATGCGCTACTCTATGGTTGAAGTGAAGGTTCAACAACCTCATCAAGTTCTATCTTCCTCCCACTCAATTCTTTCGAGAGAAACTCTTTCTCGAGAAATAACTTGTTCTTAGCGACAAACACTTTGCCCTCAGATCTGAGACAGAAGGTATACTCAATCATCTTGTTTGGGTATTCTATGAAGACACAATTTTCTGCTTTGGGTTCGAGCTTTTGTGGTCGAAGCCTGTCGACATAAGCATCGTAGCCCCAAACCTTAAGAAACAATAACTTTGGTTTCTTACCAAACCATAGTTAATACGGTGTCATCTCCACGGACTTAGATGGTGCCCTATTTAAAGTGAATGTAATTGTATTTAATGCATAACCCCAAAAAATAGCGGTACATTGGTACGAGACATCATATATCACACCATATCCAATAAGGTTCGATTACGATGTTCGGACACACCATCACGCTATGGTGTTCCAGGCGGCGTCAACTGTGAAACGATTCCACCTTATCTTTAGTGATTGCCAAACTCATAACTCAGATACTTTCCCTTTGATCAGATCGAAGGAACTTGATCTTCTTGTTATGATGATTCTCAACTTCACTCTGAAATTGCTTGAACTTTTCGAACATTTTAGACTTATGCTTCATTAAGTAAATATACCCACATCTACTCAATTCACCGGCGAAGGTGAGAAAACAACGACATCCACCACGCACGTCAACACTCATCGGACCGCACACATCAGCATGTATGATTTCCAACAAGTCACTTGCCCATTCCAATGTTCCAAAGAATGGGATTTTAGTCATCTTGCCAAAGAGGCATGGTTCGTATGTGTCAAGTGATTCAAAATCAAGTGACTTCAAAAGTCCATTAGCATGGAGGTTCTTTCATGCGCTTTACACCAATATGACCTAAGCAGCAGTGCCACATGAAAGTGGTACTATCATTATCAGCCCTACATCTTTTGGCATCAATGTTATGAACATGTGTATAACTACGACTGGGATTCAATAAACCATTCACATTGGGTGCATGACCATAGAAGGTATTATTCATGTAAACAGAATAACCATTATTCACTGACTCAAATGAATAACCGTATTGCAATAAACATGATCTAATCATGTTCATGCTCAACGCAGACACCAATGCAAACAAAATTTATCTAGGTTCAACACTAATCCCGAAGGTAGAGGGAGTGTGCGATGGTGATCACATCAACCTTGGAAACACTTCCAACACACATGGTCACCTTGCCCTTAGCTAGTTTCCGTTTATTCCGTAGCTTTTGTTTCGAGTTACCAATATTAGCAACTGAACCGGTATCTAATACCCATGTGCTGCTAGGAGTACTAGTAAGGTACACATCAATAATACACATATATCGAATATACTTTTGATGAAGTTGCCAGCCTTCTTATGTTGGGGAACGCAGTAATTTCAAAATTTCCTACGCACACGCAAGATCATGGTGATGCATAGCAACGAGAGGGAAGAGTGTCGTCCACGTACCCTCGTTGACCATAAGCGGAAGCGTTATGACAACGCGGTTGATGTAGTCGTATGTCTTCATGATCGACCGATCCCTAGTACCAAACGTACGACACCTCCACGATCTGCACATGTTTAGCTCGGTGACGTCCCGCGAACTCACGATCTAGTAGAGCTTCGAGGTAGAGTTTCATTAGCACGACGGCATGATGACGGTGATGATGATGCTACCGGAGCAGGGCTTCTCCTAAGCACCGCTACGATATAACCGAGGTGGATTATGGTGGAGGGGGCACCGCACACGGCTAAAAGATTAATGATCAACTTGTGTGTCCATGGGGTTCCCCCTAGCCACGTATATAAAGGATGGAGGGAGGACAAGGCCGACCCTCATAGGGCACGCCCAAAGTGTGGAGTCCTACTAGGACTCCCTAGTCCTAGTAGGATTCCACCTCCCACATGGAATAGGAAAAAGGGAAGGGAGAAGGAGAAGGAAGGAAGGGGGCGCCCCCTTTCCCTAGTCCAATTCAGACCAGTCCATGGGGAAGGGGCGCGGCCACCCTTAGGCCTTTCTCTCCTTTCCTGTATGGCCCATTAAGGCCCAATACGAATTCCCATAACTCTCCGATACTCCGAAAAATACCCGAATCACTCAGAACCTTTCCGATGTCTGAATATAGCCTTCCAATATATCGATCTTTACGTCTCGACCATTTCGAGACTCCTCGTCATGTCCCCGATCTCATCTGGGACTCTAAACAAACTTCTATATATGAGGGGGGCACCGCTAAGGTAAACCTGTATCCCACAAAGCTTTCAAGCTCTGAAATCCGGTTTGAAATTCTGGTTTAAAAAGAATTCATCTCTCGCAAGTTCGAGTTTTCAGAAAAAATTGTAGGGACCAAAGAGAGTTTGTTGCACATCACAACTCAAACATAGGCACCCGGCGAGCATAGCTCAGAAATATATCATTTGAGAGCTTCCGGCTTATTGAGCTAGGCTACGATTACCCTTTGATCCAGCTCATAGCCATGTTTACAGGTCATTTGGGGGCTTCCTATTTAAACATAGGTCGTTTTCGAACCAAAGAGAACATAGCTGTCGTAACCCTTTTGATCGGTGTCGGTGTCAAAACCGGTGGATCTCGGGTAGGGGGTCCCGAACTGTGCGTCTAGGGAGGATAGTAACAGGAGGCAGGGGACATGATGTTTTACCCAGGTTCGGGCCCTCTTGATGGAGGTAAAACCCTACGTCCTGCTTGATTATTCTTGATAATATGAGTAGTACAAGAGTTGATCTACCACGAGATCGGAGAGGCTAAACCCTAGAAGCTAGCCTATGGTATGATATATGTTGTCCTACAGACTAAAATCCTCCGGCTTATATAGACACCGGAGGAGGTTAGGGTTACACAAGGTCGGTTACAAAGGAGGAGATATACATATCCGTATTACCTAGCTAGCCTTCCACGCCAAGTAGAGTCCCATACGGACACGGGACGAAATCTTCAGTCTCATATCTTCATAGTCCAACAGTCCGGCCAAAGGATATAGTCCGGCTGTCCGGAGACCCCCTAATCCAGGACTCCCGCAGTGTTGTCTTCGGCATTGCAAGGCGGGTTCCTCCTCCGAATACACCACAAAAGAGTTTGAATACAAGGATAGTGTCCGACCCTGCAAAATAAGTTCCACATACCACCGTAGGGAGAATAATATTTCCACAAATCTAATCTGTTGACACGTTTTGACAGCATGACATCATGCCATGGCCCGGTTTTTATTCGAACCGATTTTCTTAACCAGCCCCGCACATAACGCGAGGCGGTTTCTCGACACGTCTTGTCAAAGCAGAGATCGTGTTCCCCTTATTACGGGATTCCCACCAATACGAGCGTGGGCAACCCAACCGCGCCACCAATTACGGCGCTTGGGGCATAAGCGAGTTTTACTAGGCTAGTGGGGGCGCGTAGTTCCGTCCGTCCTTATAAAGGGATAAGGTTTCACCTCTTTCTACCCACGCCTTCTTCCTCCTTGCTCATCCATTCTCGCGCACTCGAGCTCCAACGCCCAAGTCCACATCTTTCTCCTCAACTCTCTCCAAACCTGTCCGGAGCGAGAGGCAAGTGGATGGCCTCCTCCGTCATGGAGGGGCACATCAAAAAGCTACGTGGAGCTGGATACTTAGCCGCGGATATCGCGCACCGGCTACCAGCCGCGAGGCAGGTCGTCCCTACCCCGGAACCTCACGAAAGGGTGGTTTTCGTTCCCCACTTCGTCCGCGGACTGGGGTTTCCCCTCCATCCATTTGTCCGTGGCCTCATGTTCTATTATGGGCTGGACTTTCATGATCTGGCCCCGAATTTCATCCTCAACATCTCGGCGTTCATTGTCGTGTGCGAGGCTTTCCTCCGCAACCGGCCCCACTTCGGTCCTGTGGCTGAAGACCTTCAATATCAAGCCGAAGGTGGTGGGCAGCCAACAAGCTGAATGCGCGGAGCCATGGTGGGGAAAATTACCAACGTTATATGGCTCGAGGGCTCCTTCATGGAGACCATAAAGGGGTGGCAATCGGGGTGGTTCTACATCACCGAGCCGCGCGACACCTACTGGGTGGCGGCCCTCGAGTTTTGATCCGGAATCCCCACGCAGCTCACTTCCTGGAAGGAGAAGGGCCTGTCCTAGGGTTCATCGGTGGAGCTGGACGGACTCCAGAAGTGTATCCGGAACATGATAAGAAAGAAACTTAAGCTTGTCAACATAGTCTAGGTCATGCTCTTCCGCCGGATCCTCCCGTGTCAACAACGGGATTTCAACTTATGGGAGTTCGACCCGGCCTAGCACCAGACTCTACACGAGCTCTTCGACACGACGCATAAGGATGTCTGGAGGGTGCTGTTCAAGGGCGCCGAGGTCCCTCCTTCTCTTACCGAGGACTGCGGGCTAAGCGCGAAGCGCCCTGCGAATTCGGTAAGTTCTGTACATCCGATAGGATATTTATTTCCCATAGCTTAACCATGTGCGGGGTCTGAGCTCCCATGCCTTTGACAGGACTGGGTGGAGACATCGGAGCTGATTAACTGTCCGACCCCTCTGCCCGAAGACCCTGCGGACGCTCTCCTGACGGAGATGCAGAGTCCGACTCCTTATGAGGTGCTGGAGAAGACCAAGAAGAAGGCCATGGGAACCCGAAAGAGTTCCCGGCGCCAGGTGGTATCGGACTCATCATCCGATAACACCGATACGCACTCCTCCCGTGAAAACGAGGAGAAGGAAGATGAAGATTCTCCCCCTCCAGCAGGGGAGACAAGAAAAGGAAGGCCTCCCTAACCGGGGAGGCCGAAGGGTCCAAGAAGGGAAGGACTCTCCTTCTGGACTGCTCCACCACTGCCGCTGACGGCGAAGACGAGTGGCTGCTCAGGGCCAAGCCCCTGGCGAAGTCGTAAGTATTCGGATACCATAGTAACTCATAGCATACCTTTGTGGCACTGCTTCTCCTAACGTCGAATATGATTATGGAGTATGCCCCAAGCCCGTATCGACGCATCATCGTCGGACGGTTCCTTGGACTCGTCGGACATGAATAGTGATACACTTCCAACTGTCTCCTCTCCTTGCCCTACGGACAATGCCGAGGTATTGTCTCAAGGGGCACCGAGCCGGGGGGAGATAGTCCCGGAGGCGCCTCAAGGCGACCTTCCGGACTCCAGGAGCAAAGGGAGCAAGGCTCCCAGGGGTTCCAAGTTCGGCCCTCAGCCGGGCACCGCGCCGGAACCTCCAGCGGTTCCGGACTCGAGCAGGCGGCCCTCTTCCAAGAGGGGCAAGTCACCCATGCCAGTGACCTTTGTCCATCCAGAGGCACCGGACAACCTGCTGGGAGCGCTTCGCGGCGCTTCCATCGATGAAGAGCACCGCACTATTATGAGTGCGGTGATCAAGAAGCTTCAGTCCGCCAAGAGCGGACTGACTGAAGCCTGTGCCAGCCTTCTAACAGGCTTTTAGGTAAGTATTTAAAATATAGGAAAATATTACCGCATAGAAAGTAGCCCCTGATGCTCTATTTGGTGTTCACAAAGAAAAGCCGAATAGAGGATCAATAATATCTGCAGGAGACTAATATAAGTATGTCTGTATGTGTATGCAGGCTTCGCTGCTGACCTCTTCCGCACTGACTACAGAGGTCGCCGCATTGAAGCAGGACCTCGAGGGGTCTGAGAAAGAGCTCGGCCTTGCCAAGAGGCAGCTCGAGGAGAACAAAGGTAAGTAGTACCTTGTCTATATATAAAAGAAAATGTGGTTGCGAAATGACAGTATCATCATGAATGTGCCAAGGGCCACGGCCGAAGTGGCGACCCTGAAGCAAGCGCTGTCCGAGGTCGAAAACAAAGCGGCCAAGGAGCGCACCAAGCGGGAAAAGCAAGAGGCACGGGTGGGCGAGGTGCAGCAAGAGCTCCAGGCTCTCGTGAAGAAGCACGAGGCTTTGGAGCTTGACTCGAAGACGCGAGAGTCCAAGCTTGCCGCGGCCCTCGAGAGCACAAAGAATGCCAAGGCTGAAGCCCAAAATGCTCTCCAGGAGATTGAGGCAATGAGGAAGATGGCGGCGGGTAAGGCATTCAATATGTAAAGCAAGCATGTGAAAGTAAATTACTTGTTACTTACCCGAGTCCGGAGCTCTCCAGGAGCATTCGCAGATTTGTCCCGTAGCGTGTCGGATGCCGCGAAATATTACCAGGCCGAGGAGGGAAGCTCGACGGAGAAGTTGTTTTGGTCTCAGTATACTGGGACCGAACACCCGATGCCTATGAGCGACCAGCTGAAGCAATTGGTCGAGCTGCACAAGGCGGCCGAACAGGCCATGAAGGGCTTTATAGTCCGGATGTGGCCTGGCGATTCCCTTCCCAACAGCTACTTCGCCCTGGTGAGGCGGCTTGTGGATGCCTGCCCACGGCTGGAAGTCATCAGGCGGTCCGTCTGTATCGAAGGTGCCCGCCGGGCTTTTGCCCATGCAAAGGTGCACTGGGCCAAGATGGATGCTGAGAAGCTGGTGAAGGAGGGGCCGCCACAGGGCAAGGAGCATCGCCACCCCGAAATGTATTATGAGGGTGTCTTGAAGGGTGCCCGTCTTGTGGTGGACGAGTGTGCGAAGGATGTAATTTTTGAATGAACTTGCTCGTGTGATCCTGTATTATGAAAACTTTTTCATATGCTCTATGCAACGCTTGTTTGAATTTAAAATATTACATTCTGTGCGGCTGTTTATCAAATCTGAGAGATGGCCAGTCGTCGGCTTCTGCCCCCATGCCACGAGTGCTGGGGTGTTCGGGATAAACCTGAGAACTCTTTTTCCCATTTTTTGGTCCTTTGAGGGAGGTGCTCAGCACAATGAACAATGCAATCAGACTATAATGCTTTATCACTCTCACTTAGCCATAGAAGTCTTCAATTTTAAATTTTGGCGAAGCCCCTAGTATTCGGAAGGCTGAATTCGGGGCGCTACACACGCCTTAAGCCGGACAAAGCTGACTCCTCACTCTAAGTGGCATAAGTCTTTAGGGCCTCGAGACCTCTCGAACAACGACCAGCTCTCGCCTTATCATGACAGTCAGTTTTAGCTTCCTCTACTGAGGTGCTTAGCTCAGATGAACCGCGGCACAATCGCAGTAGTTCTCCCAATGCTACCTTAGCCGATATAGCGGAAAGTAAGGTACCAAAATATGGGAGCCGGGCAAACCCAACTATTTACCCAAGACATGATTCGGAGCTGATGCATATAATGCTATAAGTTCGGGGTGCCGCACTGTCGAAAGTGTTCGGACTTCTCACGTCGTATTATGGGTTATGCTTAAGCCCCTAGCATATTGGCCGTACCAGAGTGTACGGGTGCTGGATGTCATGAATGAACATATATATATATATATAAAGGAAGAATAGAGAATGCGATAATAGTCTAGTGCTACGCATTGTTTATTCAAAAAGGTGCATCAAAGCAGAATGATACAAGTAGTGTGATAAGCAAAAAGTAGGACTATTTGACATGTCCCCTCCAAGGGCAATGTCGGTGTCAAAACCGGCGGATCTCGGGTAGGGGGTCCCGAACTGTGCGTCTAGGCGGATGGTAACAGGAGGCAGGGGACACAATGTTTTACCCAGGTTCGGTCCCTCTTGATGGAGGTAAAACCCTACGTCCTGCTTGATTAATATTGATGATATGTGTAGTACAAGAGTGGATCTACCGCGAGATCAGAGAGGCTAAACCCTATAAGCTAGCCTATGGTATGATTGTATGTCCCTACAGACTAAAACCCTCCGGTTTATATAGACACCGGAGAGGGCTAGGGTTACACAGAGTCGGTTACAATGGTAGGAGATCTACATATCCGTATCGCCAAGCTTGCCTTCCATGCCAAGGAAAGTCCCTTCCGGACACGGGACGAAGTCTTCAATCTTGTATCTTCATAGTCCAGGAGTCCGGCCGAAGGTATAGTCCGGCTATCCGAACACCCCTAATCCAGGACTCCCTAGTAGCCCCTGGACCAGGCTTCAGTGACGACAAGTCCGGCGTGCAGCTTGTCTTCGGCATTGCAAGGTAGGTTCCTCCTCCAAGTACTTCATATAAGATTTTGAACACAAAGGTAGTGTCCGGCTCTGCAAAATAAGTTTCCACATATTGCCATAGAGAGAATAATATTTACACAAATCTAATCTGCTGACGTATTCCGTAGCGTGACATCACACCATGGCCAAGTCTTTATTCGAACCGCTTTACTGTCCCACCTCACCGCGTTTAGTGAGGCGGTTTCCTTGGCACGTCTTGTCAAAGCAGAGATCGTGTCCCCTTATTCCGGGATTCTCATCAATACGGGCTTGGGTAACCCAACCGCGCCATTGATTACGGTGCTTGGGAGATAAGCGAGTTTTACCAGGCTGGTGGGGACGCATAGTTGCATCCACCCATATAAGGAGATAAGGATCCACCTTTTCATCCACGCCTTCTTCCTCCTTTGCCTATCCATTTACATGCACTAGAGCTCCAGCGCCCAAGTCCGCACACCCCACCTCAACCTTCTCCAGCCATGTCCGGAGCGGGAGGAAAGTGGATGGTCTCCTCCGTTACGGACGGACACATCAAAAAACTGAGGAAGGCCGGATACTTGTCTAATGACATTGCGCACCGGCTTCCTGAAGAGGGGCAGCTCATCCCCACCCCTAGGCCCCATGAGAGGGTGGTGTTCCTCCCCCATTTCCTCCGTGGACTGGGCTTCCCTCTCCACCCATTTGTCCGGGGGCTCATGTTCTACTATGGCCTGGATTTCCACGATCTGTCCCCGAACTTTATCCTCAACATCTCGGCGTTTATCGTCGTGTGCGAGGCTTTCTTCTGCATCCGCCCCCATTTCGGTCTATGGTTCAAGACTTTCAATGTCAAGCCGAAGGTGGTGCGCGGCACCCAGGCGGAGTGCGGAGGCGCCATGGTGGGCAAGATGCCCAATGTCCTATGGCTCGAGGGCTCCTTCGTGGAGACCCTAAAGGGGTGGCAATCGGGGTGGTTTTACATCACCAAGCGGCGCGACCCTGAATGGGTCGCAGCCTTCGAGTTCCGATCCGGACCCCCTACGCGGCTCACCTCCTGGAAAGAGACGGGCCTGTCGTGGGGTAAAAAAGGAGAGCTGGTCGGACTCCAAACATGCGTCCAAACCTTGGTGGACAAGAAGCTCAAACTTGTCAATGTAGTCCAGGTTATGCTCATCCACCGGATCCTCCCGTGTCAACAACGGGCTTTCAACCTGTGGGAGTTCGACCCGGCGCGGCACCGAACTCTGAGCAGGCTCTTCGACACGACGTATGAAGATGCCTGGAAGGTGATTTTCAAGGGCACCGAGGCCCCCACATCCGCTACTGAGGATCGCGGATTCAGCACGCAGCGTTACACTCGTGCGGTAAGCTGTTTTTACCTTTTATAGGGTCTTAGTTTTTCATAGTTTGACTCCATGCGGGATCTAAGCTCCCTTACCTTTGACAGGATTGGCAGGAGACGTCCGGACAGATCAATTGTCTGGCTCCTTTGCCCGAAGGCCCAGTGGACGCTCGCTTGGCGAAGCTGCTGGTTCCGGCCCCTATGTGGTGCCGGAGAAGAAGGCCAAGAAGAAGGCCATGGGGACTCAAAAGAGTGCCCGGCACCAGGAGGTGTCGGATTCATCATCCGACGACTCCAAGACGCACTCCTCCCATGAAGACGAGGAGGAAGAAGAGACCTCTCCCCCTCCAGTGGGGGGAGGGAAGAAAAGGAAGGCCGCCCCAACTGGGGAGGCCGAAGGGTGCAAGAAGGGGAAGACCCCTCCTCCGGACTACTCCACCAATGCCGACGACGGCGAAGAGGAGTGGAAGCATAGGGCCAAGCCCCTGGCGAGATCGTAAGTATCCGGATATCAGAGTGATTCATAGTATTCCCCCATTGCACAACTTTTCCTTATGTCGAACATGTTTATGCAGTCCACCCAAAGACCGGCTTGACGTGTCATCGAGCGGTTCCCTGGATTCATCAGATGTGAATTCGCTTCCGACGGCTACCTCCCCCCATCCTACGGACGACGCCGAGGTGGCGTCCCAACAGGTTCCAAGCCAGGAGGAGGTGGTCCTGGAGGCGCCGCAAGGCGACCTCCCTCACTCCAAGCATAAAGGGGATAGAACCCCCAAGGGCTCCAAGTCCGGCCTTGAGCCGGACACCGCACCGGAACCTTCAATGGTTCCGGACTCCGGTAGGTAGCCTCCTTCCAAGAGGAGCAAGCCTACCGAGCCGGTGACCTCCATCCAACCGAAGGCACCGGACAATCTGCTGGAGGTGCTTAACGGCGCCTGCATCGACGAGGAGCACCGCACTATTATGAGTGCGGTAATCCAGAAGGTTCTGTCCGTGAAGTGCGGACTGACTGAAGCCTGTGCCAGCCTTCTAATAGGCTTTGAGGTAAGTAAAGAATATGTAAAAATATTACTACATAGACAGTAGCCCCTGATGCCCTGTTCAGCGTTCGGAAAGAAAAGCCGAATAGAGGATCTAATAACATTCGCAGGAGTCTAACATAATCAAGTCAATATGCGTATGTAGGCTTCGCTGCTGGCCTCCGCCGTACTGACTGCGGAGGTGGATACGCTGAAGCAAAACCTCGCGCGGTCCGAGAACAAGCTCAGCCATGCCAAGAGGCAACTCGAGGAGAAGGAAGGTAAGTAATACCTTGCGCAAGTATATAGAGAAGATGTGGTTGCAAAAAATGACAGGATCAACGTGCTATTATAGGGTCCACGACCGAGGTGGCAACCCTTGAGAAAGCGATGTCCGAGGCCGAAAACAGAACGCCCGCGGAGCTCACAGAGAGAGGGAAGCAGGAGGCACGGGTGGAGGAGTTGCAGAAAGAGCTCCAGGCTCTCGTGTAAAAACACAAGAGTTTGGAGCTTGACTCAAAGACGCAAGCGTCCGAGCTTGCGGCAGCCCTCGAAAGCGCGAAGTCTGCCAATGCCGAAGCCCAGAAAGCCCTCCAAGAAATTGAAGCGATGAAGAAGATAGCAGCGGGTAAGGCATTCATTATGCAAAGCAAGCACGTGAAAGTGAATTACTTGTTACTTACCCGAGTCCGAAGCTCTCCAGGAGCATTCACAGATTTTCCCCGTAGTGCGTATGATGCCGCCGCCTACTACCAATCCGAGGAGGGGAGCTCGACGGATAAGGTGTTCTGGTCTCAGTATGCTTAGGTCGGACAGCTGGTGCCTTTGAGCGACCAGCTGAAGCAAATGGTCGAGCTCCACAAGGTGGCCGAACAGGCCATAAAGGGCCTCGTAGTTCGGCTTTGGCCTGGAGAGGCTCTGCCTAGGAGCTACTTCAGGCTGGTGAGGCGGATGGTGGATGCCTGTCCATGACTTGAAGTAATCAAGTGCTCCGTCTGCATCGAAGGTGCCCGTAGGGCGCTTGCCCGTGCTAAAGTGCACTGGGGCAAGATGGATGCGGAGAAGCTGGTGAAGGACGGGCCGCCGCCGGGCAAGGAGCATCGCATCCCGGAAGCGTATTATGAGGGCGTCCTGAAGGGTGCCTGCCTTATAGCGGATGAATGCTCCAAAGATGTAATTTTTGAGTAAACTCGCATTTGTGATCCTATACGCTGAAAACTTGTTCATATGCGCTAAGCAACGCTTTTGAATTTAAAATATTACCTTCTGTGCGGCCATTTATCAAATTTGAGAGATGGCGAGTCGTCGGCTTCTGCCCCCATGCCGCGAGTGCTGGGGTGTTCGGGATAAACATGAGCGCCCTTTTTCCCATTCTTGGGTCCTTCAAGGGAGGCGCTCAACACAACAAACAAGGCAATCGGACTATAATGCTTTGAACACTCTCACTTAGCCATAGAATTCTATAATTTTAAATTTCGGCGAAGCCCCTAGTGTTCGGAAGACCGAGTTTGGGGCGCTATCCTCGCCTAGACCGGACAAAGCCGACTCCTCGCTCTAAGTGGCATAAGTCTTTAGGGACTCGAAAACCTCTCGAACAGCGACCAACCCTCGCCTCATCATGACGGTCGGTTTTAGCTTTCTCTACTGAGGTGCTTAGCCCAGCTCAACTAGGGCACAATCGCAGTAGTTCTCCTAGTGCTACCTTAGCCGATATAACGGAACGTAAGGTACCAAAATATAGGAGACCGGCAAACCCAACTATTGACCCAAGACATGATTCGGAGCCGATGCATATAATTTTATAAGTTCGGGGTGCCACACTTGTGAAAGTGTTCGGACTTCTCACACCGTATTGTGGGGTACTTAAGCCCCTGACGTATTGGCCGTACCAAATTGTACGGGTGCAACATGTCATTAATGAACATATATTCGTAAAAAAAGTAATGCAATAATAGGCGGAAGCTATGCATTGTTTATTTTAAAAAGCTGCGATCAAAGCAGAACGATACAAATAGTGCAATAAGCAAAAGATGGGACTATTTAACATGTCCTTTCTGGGGGCGAGCTGCAGAATGGTTTGTGAAACAGGTATACTACTCGTTATAGAGACCACCTTAGAGTTCCATAGTGCAGCGTAGCTTTCTGCTTCCCTGGTTGTATCGTTTGTGCGGCAATTGTACTGCCGGACAAGCCTTCCGAAGAATGGAGTCCTGAAAATAAGAGAAAATTAAGAAATCGGCAGCCCCTAGTGCGGTTTAAGTCGCGTTTCGGGCGTGCCGTGATGGTGCCCTCCCCCTTTGCCCATGGTATTTCCAGAGCGTAGTTATGTATGCGCAACACTGGTTTCGCAAGTTCGCGAGGGCTGGCGTTGGGGCCACATTGCTACGCTTGCCCGGAACGTGCCAGGCGGTCTTGTTGTAGGTTACTCCAGGCGCGCTTGACGGTGTCCAGACGTTTAATGGCCAGACTGGAGAATTGCCTTGAGAGGCTGCTTTGTACTTCCGCTGCGATAGCCGCCGTATGCTCCTCCGTTCGGAGAGAGCGTTCGGTGTTTCCATTGACCATGATGACTCCTCGAGGGCCTAGAATCTTGAGCTTGAGGTATGCGTAGTGCGGCACCACATTGAACTTGGCAAATGTGGTTTGCCCGAGCAGTGCGTGGTAGCCACTACGGAACGTGACTATGTCGAAGATTAACTCCTCGCTTCGGAAATTATCCGGAGATCCGAAGACCACTTCAACTGTAACTGAGCCTGTACAGTTGGCCTCTACACCTGGTATGACGCCTTTAAAGGTCGTTTTAGTGGGTTTAATCCTCGAGGGCTCGATGCCCATTTTCCGCACTGTATCCTGGTAAAGTAGGTTCAGGCTGCTGCCGCCATCCATAAGGACTCTAGTGAGGTGAAATCCGTCAATAATTGGGTCTAGAACCAATGCGGCGAATCCACCATGACGGATGCTAGTGGGGTGGTCCCTTCGATCAAAAGTGATCAGGCAGGAAGACCATGGGTTGAACTTTGGGGCGACTGGCTCCATCGCGTATTTAAAGCAGGTATGGTGGCATGAATACCAAGCTGAGGAATGATATTTAATGCAGGTACTTCACTCGTTATCAGAAATCACCTGGGAGTTCCGTGGTGCGACATAGCTTTCTACCTCCTTGGTTGTTGCATCGTGTGTCCGGCAACCGTACTGCCGGACAGGGCTTCCAGAGGTTAAAGTCCTAAAAGAGAGAAAAATAACAAACCGGGAAGCCCCTAGTGCGGTTGAGACGCGTCTTGGGACGTGCCGTAGTCGTGCCCCCTCCCCACCTGCGCCCATGGTATTTTCAATGCGTAATTATGTACACATGGCACGGACTTCGCCGTTTGGCTGGGACTGGGGTGGGGGCCGCATTGCTATGCGAGCTCGGAACGTGCCAGGCGGTCTTGTTGCCGATTACTCCGAGAGCGCTTGAAGGTGTCCGGGTCCTTAATCGCCGGACTGGTGGATTGCCTTAAGAGGCTGCTTTGCGCTTTTGCTGCGAGGGCCGCAGTGTGCTCCTCCCTGTGGAGAGAGCGCTCTGTGTTTCCATTGACTGTGATGACCCCCCGAGGTCCTGGCATCTTGAGCTTGAGGTATGCATAATGCGGTACCGCATTGAATCTCGCAAATGCGGTTCGCCCGAGCAGTGCATGATAGCCACTATGGAACGGGACTATATCGAAGATTAACTCCTCGCTTCAGAAGTTATCCGAGGATCCGAAGACAACTTCCAGTGTGACTAAGCCTGTGCAATGGGCCTCTACACCTGGTATGATGCCTTTGAAGGCCGTTTTTGTGGGTTTGATCCTTGAGGGGTCTATACCCATTTTGCGCATTGTGTCCTGATAAAGCAGGTTTAGGCTGCTGCCGCCGTCCATAAGGACTCGAGTGAGGTGAAATCCGTCAATGATTGGGTCTAGGACTAGTGCAGCGAATCCACCATGACGGATACTTGTGGGGTGGTCCCTACGATCGAAGGTGATCCGACAGGAGGACCATGGGTTGAACTTTGGGGTGACTGGCTCCAACGCATATACGTCCCTTAGCGCACGCTTCTGCTCCCTCTTGGGGATGTGGGTTGCGTATATCATGTTCAACGTCCGCACTTGTGGGGGCAACCTCTTCTGTCCTCCGGTGTTCGGCAGCCGGGGCTCCTCCTCGTCATCGCTATGTAACCCCTTATCTTCGTTTTCAGCATTTAACTTGCGGGCCTGCTTGAACACCCAACAATCCCTGTTGGTGTGGTTGGCTGGCTTGTCGGGGGTGCCATGTATTTGACACGAGCGATCGAGTATACGGTCCAAACTGGATGGGCCCGGAGTGCTTCTTTTGAATGGCTTTTTCCGCTGACCGGGTTTAGAGCCTCTGAATCCAGCATTGACTGCCGTATCCTCGGTATTGTCTCTATTGACGCGGCGCTTATGATTGTTGCGACGTGACCTGGCATTGCTATCCTTGGTATCTAAAGTACCGCGGTTCTTTGATATGTTATTGCTGCGAGCCAGCCAGCTGTCTTCTCCCGCGCAAAAGCGGGTCATGAGTGTTGTCGGTGTCAAAACCGGCGGATCTCGGGTTGGGGGTCCCGAACTGTGCATCTAGGATCGATGGTAACAGGAGGCAGGGTACACGATGTTTACCCAGGTTTGCGCCCTCTTGATGGAGGTAATACCCTACGTCCTGCTTGATTGATATTGATGATATGAGTATTACAAGAGTTGATCTACCACGAGATCGTAGAGGCTAAAACCCTAGAAGCTAGCCTATGGTATGATTGTTGTATATGATCTATCGACTAGCCTGGCCTCGGTTTATATAATGCACCAGAGGCCTAGGATAACAAGAGTCCTAGGCGAATACGCCGGTGGGGAGGAGTCCTTGTCTTGATCACCAAGTCTTGTGGAATCTTCCATGTATGCAGCAGCTGTCCGAATTGGCCCATGAGTATACGGCCATCGGGGTCCTCAGCCCAATCTAACAGATTGGGAGACGACGTGGTGAGTACCCCCTAGTCCAGGACACCGTCAGTAGCCCCCTGAACCGGTCTTCAAGTTAGGGAAGCTCCTCGATTCTTCTGAACTGTTGTTCATCTTCGGTTGTCGGTCTTGAAAACTGGTTCAACAAATCTTCTCATCTTCGATCTTGAGGATCGCCGAAATGCATTCGATGAGTTTGCACGTCGGGTATCCGAGGAGCCCCTTTAAGTTTCTGGCCTTTAACAATGCCTTGTTATTTTTATGCCACACCTCGGGTTTGAAGTTGTTCCCTGGAGGCAGTTTCCTCTTGCGTCCGAGCTCTAATGCCGGACTGCATTCGAGGTATCTTTTGCAGCCGAGCACCAATGCCGGACTGCTTCCGAGCTCCAACGCCGAAATGTATCCGAGCTCCAACACCGGACTTTGTCCAAGCTCCAACGTCGGACTATATCCAAGATGTCATAGATCATCTTGGTCCAAAAAAGTTGAAGGACTCTAGCCGAGCTTAATGCTGGAAATGCCCTCTATGGAGTTAGCCACTAGCGCTCGAGCTTTATGTCGGACTGCTTCCGAGGTGGTGCACCACCCCGACTATGGGCCAATTTTTTGTCAATATTTTTTATTGGTGCAATTTATTCTCTACCGAGATATATAGCCGGTAACCCTCAGCGTGTGTATCGGTTTGAAACCCGAGATGCACTGGAAGGATGATGTAAGACCACTGATCCCAGTAGCCGCTGAGACTCAGGCTGATTTGCAAAATCGGCCTGAGGATCAAGTCCTAGCTCGGCAGAATACTTTGCGATACAAAAAGCGGCGTGCTCAGTCCTCGAGGCTCAGGTTGGGTGCGGCCGACCAACCTGAGGATCATAATCTCCTCGGAAAATGTATTGCACTTAAAATTTTCTGCATTGGACAGGCAATGCAGTAGCCCCTGAGACACTGGTTGGGTGGCAACACCAGATCAGGGGATCGATGTGCCCCTTTAATATTTGTAAATAATAAGCCCGAAGCCCAGTAGCCCCCGAACCTTAATGCGGGCACGGGTGGCCGAATTAAGGATCGATATCCATAGTAAAATCACAAATTATGTGTAATGACTCTATGTATCCAAGTACTTTACATCCTTAATGCTCGGATCCGCATTGTACAAAACTTTGTTGATCGACCATCGGCTTCCACCTCCTCGGCTAGTAGCCGAGGAGTGTTTGTCCTACTTTATAAAGCCTTTATGAGGGCAAAGTTTACGAGAAACAAGGCAATCTTGCCATACGGTTTTATAAACAAAGGTACGCAGAGAGATATGTTATATTACTGTTTAACATAAGAAATGTCTTCCAAAGAAAATAGTCCCGCTATCGGTTCCTTTCTTTGGGTTGTCATGCTAAGCATGATCATGAAACCTTAGCTCTAATGTAAGAGCAAAATATCGCGGATTTAGTTTGGGAGGCCAGTTAATAGCCCCCGGTAGTGTTCGGCGACAGTCGAGGTCAAGCCGTAAACACTTCGGCCATTGCTATGAATGGCCCATCATTTAACACCGTCATCGGATCGCTGACCAGTTTACGCTTATAGTGACAGTCAGTTTTCGGCTTTCTCCACTGAGGTGCTTAACCATGTGAGTTGGAAGCACAATTGCAGTGGTTCTCCCTTTGCACACCTAGCCGAACAAAGCGGAACGTAGGGGGCAAGCGCAGGAGCCGGGCAACCCAACTATTGACCGAAGACACTATTTGAAACTAATGCATATATAGTGAGATCCGAGAATGTTTTTGCCGAATCTATAAAGGTGTCCGGCATTGCACTGTGAGACTTGTGCTGGAAACACACAAATAGTTTAAAAGTGCCAAAAAGCTTGGAAAACCAAAAAAACGTCAGTAAAAACATGATGTCCGAACAAGATCAAGTGTTTGGTGCCAATCCGAAAATTGGAAGAGAAAGAAAAAATTGTGCTTCTGTCGTGTTTTGACAACGACCAAGAAGAAAACACATTTACAGCTCATATATAAATTTTAAGAGCCCCCAAGTGACTTGGGTAAGAATTTTATGTATAATGATTGTATGTACCGAAGTACTTATATGATATTTGTGTTCCCCCGAACTTTAAACGCGTCTTAACCGACCGTCGGCTTCTCCCTCTTCGGCCAAGGGCCGAAAAGTGCAATGTACTCCACCTGTCGAGAGTAGCGACGGTGTTTCCGATGACCAGGCAATCAGGCCATAAGGCTATAACAGACAAAGCGCGCTTAGGGAACTTATGCTATATTACTAACGAAGTATAAGAAGCATCTTCGAAGAAAATAGTACCCCCACCGATACCTTTCTTCGGTGGTCATTATTACTATGAGACTTGTGCAATAGATTTTTTGTACTCATGAGTTCCGTTGTGTGCCGACCATGATTGAAAACAATAAGAGCGCTAGCTTTCGGCTTCACCCAGTCTGAGGTCAGAGCTCGGATGACCCGGTCGTGACAATCGCAGAGGTGCTCCCTTTACTCCCTAGCCGAACAATTGGGAACGTAGGGGTAAGAACAGGAGCCAGGCAACCCAGCTTGCAAATCGCTTAGGTCAATATGGTGCATACTGTGGCGTAATACACGAACAAGGAACAAAGCCGTACAAGTATAATCATATGCAAGAGGAAAAGCTCCATCAAGGGAGCCCCCAAGTAAACAGGGTATTTGAATTTGTGTGTCACAAACAAAGTTTTGACAAGGAGATTCTCTACAAGCAACTTTTTTTCAAAAAGGTATAATGCTTGGTCGAACCGAACATAAGTTAAAAATTTAAAACTTTGAGCATGAAGGCAACTTAGCTGGTTAATGTGTTCGGTATTGATGACACGGCCCGAGCTTGATGCGGGAGAAGGTTCCATCCCCCAAGCCGGTCCCAAGGTGGCGGAGCAAAGAGCTCGACACTCCGAAGTGGTGACATAGCATGGTCAATGCGGGCCGGCAGAGTGATGCCAAAGTCCCTGCCATGGGGCAATGAAGTGTTGACGAAGCCCCCCATCCAGCCGAGGTGACGTGGTATGTCAGTACGCCGAGTTGACGATACTGCCCAACCCGGATCATTTTCCTGTGCACAAAAAATAGTGCAAACCGGAGATAATAGTAATAGTAATAAATAAATAAA
This sequence comes from Triticum monococcum, assembly GCA_034509565.1. NCBI lineage: Eukaryota > Viridiplantae > Streptophyta > Magnoliopsida > Poales > Poaceae > Triticum > Triticum monococcum. The sequence goes on along the minus strand of CM067846.1, from coordinate 175,968,653 downwards.
AATCGTTGCATAATAAATAATTTATGCAAAGCGAGTAATAAAAAGAAATATGGCCTGGCGCCGAAGTCAATGTCGATGCAGGGCGTCGGCGTGATGCGGTAAAGGCGTGGCAAAGCCTGAATTCACAGGTCTGTCCGAGTTTCGGATGCGGCGTTCGCTGGACCATGTACGGAAAATGATCGAACCACCATGCGACTATCGTTAATGCGGCCATCATTTGATAGACCTGGTTTATTTGTTGTAGGAATCCGAAGAAAGGTGATTCCAAAAATTGGGACTTGATCCGCACACCCATTCCCTGATGGGCGATAAAGCGACGGTATGGCGATGCTGGCAAAGGTTGGCTCGTCAAGGCAAAGCCCTCGGTCCGGCTAACATGACGGAGCTGGTCGGCTAGTGACGCCGAAGTCTCCGGAGTAGGTTGATGAAGAGATGGCGAAGCCCCCGGTCCAGCCGAGATGTCGAAGCCTCCATGTCAGCCGATGAGTCGAAGTAGGTCAGCGTGATGTACACCAGCTTGAAGAAGCAATAGTGCGGCCCTGCCGATGCAGGTCGTGGTCGATGTCAGCTTGATGAAGTGACCGTGCGGCGATGCCGGTATGCCCGCTCCGTGTAATCTGTGGGGCAGCGATGTTGGTGATGATTTATCCTTCGCGATGCCGGACTCTTGTTCGGCTTGCCGAGATGATGATCCGAAGAAGTTGAGCTCGGCTCAACAAAGTGACGATGTGTCTAGCGCAGGTCGGCGGCCTTGGAGCAATATTGCCGGACTAGTTTGACACCAGCATGATGATTAAGATGACCTCAGGGGAGGCTTAAAAATTTATGGGCACGTGTTTAAAAACAACGCACAATACCCTAGAATAGAATTCCTCTAAAAAGGTTGTCCAATACACGTTCATAAAGAAACATGAATTCGGGTCGGATCCGTATTCGCGCAGAAAACAGATCCGAAAATTGGTCCACTTATCGGATGGTTCCCAGAGTTTGAACCGTCGGATCGAGCGGAAATTTGGAGGGGTGGTAGATATGTGAATTCCACAGTAGATAAACGGTTGGATCTTCCGAAGGACCTGCGACCTGGGCTATGGAGACCACGCCCTAAACTCGTCCAGATTCCCGTCCAGATTTGACAGGGCTCCAGTATATCGTAGATTGTCGGAGATTCCTCCATCGGAACTCGACGAAATTTTGCATGGCTGTTGTATACGTAATTCCACACTATTCCACCGAAGCAATCGTCAAACCGACGCTCGAGGAGGTGGTGACGGCGAATACAAGTTCGCTGTCGATAAAAATAGCACCGCCGCGTGAGGGCAACGTTGACATTGAGCCCTCGAGCTCCATGGATGACTCCTCTATGATCATGATAGAGATCGGAGTTGATGTTGAAAAAGGCCCCCGTCTGAACATGATGATCGGAGATGGAGCACGGTCCTCGGTCGAGCCAAGGTGACCAGTCGAGCCGGTGACGAAGATGCCGGCGTCACAGTTGACCCGCGGGCGAGCCATTGATCCTTTTGCCGATCACACAGCAGAACTCTCAATGAAAGCACCAATGTCGGTGTCAAAACCGGCGGATCTCGGGTAGGGGGTCTCAAACTGTGTGTCTAGGATCGATGGTAACAGGAGGCAGGGGACACGATGTTTACCCAGGTTTGGGCCCTCTTGATGGAGGTAATACCCTACATCCTGCTTGATTGATATTGATGATATGAGTATTACAAGAGTTTATCTACCACGAGATCATAGAGGCTAAAACCCTAGAAGCTAGCCTATGGTATGATTGTTGCATATGATCTATCGACTAGCCTGGCCTCGTTTTATATAATGCACCAGAGGCCTAGGATAACAAGAGTCCTAGCCGAATACGCCGGCGGGGAGGAGTCCATGTCTTGATCGCCATGTCTTGTGGAATCTTCCATGTATGCGGCAGCTGTCCGAACTGGCCCATGAGTATACGGCCATGGGGGTCCTCGTCCCAATCTAACAGATCGGAAGACGATGTGGTGAGTACCCCCTAGTCCAGGACACCGTCAAGTGTCGTGAGGGCTGCCATGGATTTCGGCTTTTCCTGGCCAAGGTGCTGGGCGAGCCACTCGTCGCGGATGTTGTGCTTAAAAGCTGCTAGGGCCGCTGCGTCCGGACAGTCAATGATTTGATTTTTCTTTGTCAGGAACCGTGTCCAGAATTGCTTGGGCGATTCCTCTGGCTGCTAAATTTTGTGGCTCAAGTCATCGGCATCTGGTGGTCGCACATAAGTGCCCTGGAAGTTGTCGAGGAATGTGGCTTCCAGATCTTCCCAACAGCCAATGGATTCTGCTGGCAGGCTGTTGAGCCAATGCCGAGCTGGTCCTTTGAGTTTAAGTGGGAGGTATTTGATGGCGTGTGGATCATCACCGCGGGCCATGTGGATGTGCAGGAGGAAGTCCTCGATCCATACCACAGGATCTATTGTGCTGTCGTATGATTCTATATTTACAGGTTCGAAACCCTCTGGGATTTTATGATCCATTACTTCGTCTGTGAAGCATAGGGGGTGTGCGGCGCCTCTGTACTGGGCTATGTCGCGACGCATCTCAAATGAGTCTTGTCCGCTGTGTTCGGCCCGGCCGGATTTACTTTTACTGTATCCGGCATGACGGTTATCGTCCCGTGTGGTGGCGCGCCCTCGTGATCCGTAGATCGATCTTGCGTGTTTTTCTTTGTCCTCCAATACGTCTTGCAGGTCTAGCGTGTTTCCCCATGCCTTGACATTTTTATTTGAGTGGCGTCGGGGTGCGGGCTGAGCTTTTGGCTGAAATGCCTCTCTGTCACGGCCACGAGGTGGCCGATCAGCCGCGTCATACACTGGAGATGTAGGTTTTAATGCTTCCTCCTCCAGTCAGGGTAGCAACATGCGCTTTGGGTAACTCTTGGAGGGGCGTTCGAGTTCATATTCCTCGTCCGCAAGGACATCAGTCCATCTCTCAGCTAGCAAATCTTGATCGGTTTGAAGCTGCTGCTACTTTTTCTTAAGGCTATTTGCCGTGGCTATAAGCCGGCGCTTGAAGCGCTCTTGCTCGATGGGATCCTCAGGCACGACAAATTCACCATCGTTGAGGCTTGCCTCGTCTTCGGAGGGAGGCATGTAATTGTCCTCCGCCTCTCCATCTGCCGCTCTCTCGGGGGGGGCTAGCTTTTCCATCCTCCTGCTCTAGATCTTGCTGGAGGGGATTGTTGTCATCTTCGGCACTGTCCGGAGTGCTATTATCTCCTGTGCTGGTGTCACCGCTTTTGCTTTGGTGAGACTTAGAGCGGCGCCGCTGACATCGGCGCTTGGGTTGTTTCTTGGAGGGGTCATCCTCCGCTGTCTCGTCGCCATTGCCTTCTTTGGTGTGTCCACCATGTATATATCATATGATGAGGTGGCTGTCCAGTGCCCTGTGGGCAGTGGTTCCTCTTTGTATCCCACATCGTCGTCCATACCGTCGATGTCTTCGGAGTCGAAGTCAAGCATGTCGGTCAAATTGTCGACAGTGGCTACTAAGTGAGTGGTGGGTGGGCGCCGAATTTCTTCGTCATCCGCATCCCAATCCTGCAGAACATAGTTCGGCCAGGACTCTCCTGACAGGGAGAGAGACCTTAATGAGTTCAGTATGTCGCCGAAGGGTGAGTGCTGAAAGATATCCGTGGAGGTGAACTCCATGATCGGCGCCCAGTCGGATTCGATAGGCACGGGCACAGGCGATTCGGAGTCCGTGGCTGGGGAAGAATCCGGCAGTTCGCCACGGCTCCCGTGAAGGGTAAGGTCGATATTCGGCTCGATCGCCGCTGAGAATACGTCCTCCGTGGCGGGGTTTATCCACCCGTCCATGGATGGCACAATTGGCTCTGAATTGAGGGTCGGAGCGGTTGCTGGTGAGGTCTCCTAAACACTGTCCGATGGTAGAGCTAAATCATGCTCATCGTGACCGTGCGGCGCACTCGGCAGAGGCTCGAATCCGTCGAAGATCAAGTCTCCCGGATGTCGGCCGTGTAGTTTAAGCTTCCAAACCTGACCTGGTGGCCAGGGGCGTAACTCTCGATCTGCTTCAGATGGCCAAGCGAGTTGGCCCACAGTGCGAAGCCGCCGAATACAAAGATCTGCACGGGGAGAAAAGTCTCACCCTGGACTGCATCGCTATCGATGATTGAAGGAGCCATCAAGCCTAATGGTGACGACACAGAGGAACTCTCAATGAAAGCACCAATGTCGGTGTCAAAACCGGCGGATCTTGGGTAGGGGGTCCCGAACTGTGCATCTAGGGCGGATGGTGACAGGAGGTAGGGGGCACGATGTTTACCCAGGTTCGGGCCCTCTTGATGGGGGTAAAACCCTATGTCCTGCTTGATTATTCTTGATAATATGAGTAGTACAAGAGTTGATCTACCATGAGATTGGAGAGGCTAAACCCTAGAAGCTAGCCTATGGTATGATATATGTTGTCCTATAGACTAAAACACTCCGGTTTATATAGACACCGGAGGAGGTTAGGGTTACACAAGGTCGGTTACAAAGAAGGAGATATACATATCCGTATTGCCTAGCTTGCCTTCCACGCCAAGTAGAGTCCCATCCGGACACGTGACGAAATATTCAATCTCGTATCTTCATAGTCCAACAGTCCGGCCAGAGGATATAGTCCGGCTGTCCGGAGACCCCCTAATCCAAGAGTCCCTCAATCGGCACAAAGCCAAACTCACTAGGGGGCTTCTTGATCGTATCCGAATCATAGCTTAACCCCTTTTGGGTCCGACTTTGATCGTATTTGAATCAGGGTCGTTAAAAACCTCTCAAGGTCATTTGGGGGCTTCCTGTTCAAACATAGGTTGTATTCGAACCAAAGAGAACATAGTTGTCGGTACCCTCTTGATCGGCGCAACGCCAAAGCCACTGGGGGCTACACGATCGTATTCGAATCCTAGCTTAACCCCTTTGGAATGGTTTACTGATTGTATTCGAACCAGAAACCTCGATTTTTTATTTGGTTTAAGTTTTTGCAAACAATTTTTTGGGTTTTGAGACTTTTTGCTAATATCTGAAGCATATAAGTGTGGTTTCGTTTAAACCCGGCTTGGCTTTGGACGATAAGTCGCCATCATGTGACAATCATCATATATTTGGAAGTATTGGTTTCTAAGGATTGGGTTATCACCCTTACTGCACAGGTCATGTAAACCGGCAGTACAAATTAAATATCACAATGGTTATATGTGGGATATTATGATCCGCCCTGCGGTAAACCGCCAAGGGAACTTGTGATTTACTTATGTGCATGATAAGACTACATTTGAGTGGCTACCCGCCCTGGCTTTTGATGTTAAGTCTCCAGGGCATATGTTGTTTAAACTTTGTGCAGGATTTACAAAGCTATGACCTACATAAATGATTAAGTTCCAGCCCATCATCAAAGATTGATATTGGTGTCTCAAAAGGGTTATCAATTCTTGATTTTCTCAAAGGCTATAAGCCACCGGGTTATAAAAATTCCGGCTTACAATGAATGCGCATTAAGTCGCCATCGGCCAAGAGCCGCCGAGTATTTAAAACTCCAGATTTACTTATCAACTGGTAAGGTATTCATATCTTTCATAGCCAAAATTGGCTGGATTTTCATAATGATATTGAATGATTGAGGTTTTTAAACTGGATTATATTATTCAAAACTTCAAATAGCCAACATGGCTGGATTTTTATTATGGTTATCAATAACCAATATTATGATTGAGGTTTTCAAAGTCGCTTTAGCGCAATGGCTATCATATTATCAATGGATATGTTTTATTCTACAATAAAGGGAATAGTCCCGAGTCGCTGCAGGCTTACGACCCGACAATTGGGGGCTACATTATTCAAATTAAGATTACATCAAAAATACAAGTCCCACATCACTGCCAGCATACACCATGGGACTTAGGGGCTAATGCAAAGTCATTTTTTGCTCAACTTATTGAAGACCCGACTCATCACATCATAATGAGCCGGCCCTTGGGGGCTATCAATTGCTCCTGTCAACAATTCAAGGTACACAAGTTTTATTCCATTATATTAAAGGATCCACTTCTCAGTTGATAAAGCACAAGGCTCTTAACCTTGTGGACATGGGTTCAAGCCCCATGATGGGGGTTACATCATATGATATTATTGTCAATGAAGTATATGTAAAGTCCCAGCTCAGTATTATCTTACTAACCCGGCCCTTGAGGGCTACACATTGCTGATTCAAAATCTACATGATCATATCTACAAAGTCCCTGCTGATTATTGCATAATGACCCGGCCCTTGGGGGCTACACTGGTTGAAAGTTTTATGAGCATCAGGCAATTACAAATCCCAGGTTACCGCAAGCATGACAACCCGGCACATGGGGGCTACGTATATGGAGTATTCAGTATTTACTAGTGACTGAGATGAACGACATGGATTTCTTCAAAGCGGTAGTATTTATATTGAAGCAAGTCTTAAGCCATCACTTTGTTCTGCTCAAGACTTGGGGGCTACAAGTAATATGGATATAAGGGAGAAAAATCTTCAAATTCTCAGTTTTGAATAAACCAGATTGACCCAGTGTCTGCAACAATCATAACCCGGTGTCATCAATAATCATGAACCGGCGTTGGCAACAATCATGAATCGGCGTTGGCAACAATTATGACCCGGTGCTATCAATATTTACAAACCGGATATTTTGGTAATGATAAACCGACAAGTTCTACAAGCCGGCTGAAAGTCAGATGAGTTTTTCAAGACCAATATTTTTTCAGCCGGCGCTTGGGAAGCCGATTCAAGTGGAATATTTATTACAATATTTCTCTATAAAGATACCAATGTATGCAAATTGGCTCTGAAGCTGGCCTATTGACCCGGATTTCTCAAAAGAAGTATCTGGATTTTTGCATTGGAAAGGTTTGGACATATCTGTTAAAAGAGATTTGCTATAAGATCTTTGAGTATGCATCCAGGAGGAAATGAGAAGGAGTTAAAGATGATCAGGTGCCGGTTCAGGAAACTATTTAACCCAAAGCACAACCTATCAAGTTTGTCATTGTGTTTATTTTACAAGATCTGTTTAACATGGATAAATCCAAATTAAACTGGGGGCTAATGTTGTGGATATATCCGGCGGTATGACCCGGCCGGAATCATGACCCGGTCGGGCTTGGCAACTCACCAGAGACCTGGCTGGAGCTTGGCGACTCACTGGTGATCCGCCCGGACATGGCGGTTTACATGTAACGCGCCTGGACATTGTGACTCACTTGAGACTCGGCGGGCGGATCAGAAGGACGACATTTGTCGTGACATTTCCACGAAAATGGGCATCCCAAAGTTAGGCTCTTGCCACTCCTTGTTCCATAATCTATCAAATCTTTAACCAAAACTTGAAAACTTCACAACACAAAACTTAAAGTAGAAAATCTCGTGAGCAAAAGAAAACAAAAGACCACTTCAAGGTACTGTAATGAACTCATTTTTTATTTATATTGGTGTTAAACCTACTGTATTCCAACTTCTCTATGGTTTATAAACTATTTTACTAGCCATAGATTCATCAAAATAAGCAAACAACACACAAAAAAGAGAATCTGTCAAAAACAGAATAGTCTGTAGTAATCGGTATCTAGCGCAAGATCTGGAACCCCAAAAATTCTAAAATAAATTTCTGGACGTGATTAATTTATCTATTAATCATCTTCAAAAGGAATTAACTAAATAGCACTGTCCAAGTAAAAATGACAGCAGTTCTCGTGAGCGCCAAAGTTTCTGTTTTTTTACAGCAAGATTAACAAGACTTTCCCCAAGTCTTCCCAACGGTTCTACTTGGAACAAACACTAATTAAACACACAAAAAAACACAAACAAAACAGAGGCTAGATAAATTATTTATTACTAAACAGGGGCAAAAAGAAAGGAATAAAAATAAAATTGGGCTGTGTAACGCCCCATATGTAACCTTCCCGAATTGTACTCCGACTCTTGCCGTTTCCGGCATTAAGTTATATTTAATTCTCAGGTTCGGGTCTTTGTCTCCGTGTGTTGTTTTTGTTTTGGTGCATCTCATATCATGTCATCACGTGCGTTGCATTTGCGTACATGTTCATCTCATGCATTCGAGCATTTTCCCCGTTGTCCGTTTTGCATTCCGGCGCTTCGTTCTCCTCCGGTGGCCATTTCTAGCTTTCTTTCATGTGTGGGGATTAAACATTTCCGGATTGGACCGAGACTTGCCATGCGGCCTTGGTTTACTACCAGTAGACCGCCTGTCAAGTTTTGGGTCATTTGGACTTCGTTCGATACTCCAACGGTTAACCGAGGGACCGAAAAGGCCTCGTGTGTGTGCAGCCCAACACCCCTCCATTTTGGCCCAAAACCCACCAAACTCAGCTCCATCGTCTCGGTCGTTCGATCATGATCGTGTGGGCGAAAACCGCACCTCATTTGGACTCTTCTAGCTCCCTCTATGCCTATAAATACCCCCTCCCGAAATTCGGATCTCTCTCCCTCTCCGAAACCCTAAAATCACCTCGCGCGCCGCCGGACATGTCCAGATCCGCGCCGGACAAATCCCCGCCGCCAACCGCCACCTGACACCTGTCCCTGGCCCGGTCCCCGCATAGCCGCCGAACGCGCGGGCCCGCCAGGCCCGAGGCCAGCCCCCGCCGCCGCCTACCCGGGCCGCGCCCCGCGCCTCCACCCGCCGCCGCCTCTTCGAGCTCCGGTGACCGGCGCCGCCGCATCGCCATCGCCGCCCGAGCCGGCGCACTCGGATCCGGCCGCCCGAGCCGGCCTCCTCGCCCGGCGCCGCCACCGTCCGGCGCCCTCCGCCGCCGCACGCCGCCCCGGGTCACCGGATCCGGCCCCGGCGACCACCTCCTCCACGCCGGCCGCCCCAGCACTCCGGCGAGCTTCCCCGGCGTCTTCTCCCTCGCCGGTGAACAATAGCGCCGGCCGGTGAATAGTGTTTCGCGGGATCCAGATCTGAGCTACAGTGAAACCCTAGGGGGTTGACTTTTTCCCTCTCCCGTTAATTTTTCGTGCTACCTTTGACCTGCCATATGCTTGCATCCGTAGCTCCGATTTGGGCATATGATATTTCAAAATCTTTGTCTCGACGAGTACATCATTTCATTCCATTGCATCATTTGCATTTGAGGTCATCTTGTTGCCCAAAATGCTGTTGGAAGGAGGCATGTTGAGTTAAATTGCAGATCCGTTAGTTCAACATGCACTTTTGTCATTTTTGCCATGTTTAATCCGTGCATGATATGCCTGTGCCCCTTTGGGATGAATTGTTAAGCATGTTGTCTTCTTTCCAGAGGTGCCTTCCATGTATTTTTAGGATGTGTGTGTTGTCTTGTGCAAGCTTGCGAAGCGGGCTGCCTGAGTTTATCGATTTCAGGGACTTGGTGATTTTCACTAAGTCTGGGCCGTTTTAGTTCACGATGCTATATGTCCGGCTTGTTTCCTAGTGATCCGTGCCTCTTTTGAGGATGATCAGTAAGAGTGATTCGTTATGCTTGTTGTGCTTAATCCATCCATGTCTTTACTTGTTATGTTGGAGCACCCTAGGTTGACTCAATCGAGCTCAACTTTTGGATAGTTGCTGTTTTGGGCAGATCGTGAACTCTTTTGCGATTTTGCCGGAGGTATTGCTAGTGATCCATGCATGCTATGCCATTGTTCTTGCCATGTCTAGCTATAATTTTGTGCCTTCTTAATGGGTATATGCTTGCCTTGCCATGACTTGCACCGTAGTGAGAGCATCGAGCTCGTTTACATGCCTCCGTGAGTTATTATTTCAGCATGTCCCAGTTTTCACTAAGTCTGAAAACTGATTGTGTTTCATCAATGTTCGTGTGCTCGGTAGAGTATTTTGTGAACCCTTTTGGCCCCAGGTCATATTGGGTTTTTTGTTAAACTTGTTGAGTAGCTCCATGCCATCCTCTTACTTGCCATGTTCAGGTTTTCTTTCATGTTGTTTTGCTGCTCCGAAGAGAGCATCGTGGTCTGAAATTCCAGACTAGCGTTAATTTCGCTAAGTCTGAAATCTGTTTTGCTTATTCAGTTTTGCCATGCTTGTTTGAAGCCCTTAATGATTGAATTTGCCTATGCCTCAGTCCTGATGATTTGTTAAGCTTGATGAGTACATCACTTCCATGCAATTTGTTTTCATGTTGGGTGGCTGTAGCATGTTCATTTTGTTGCATTTAGGAGCCTACTTGCTGTAAATCGCAGATCGGTTCGTTTAGTAAAACGCTTGCCATTTCTAAACCGTAGCTCCGATTGCCATGATCTTTATATCGTTTTCAGGGGATTTCTTCCCCTCTATCCAGTGGCACACTTGGTTTTCCAAGTTGAGGCCAGGTTCATGCATTTCCTGTTACATCATGCATTTTTGCATCCCGCATCGCATCCCGCATAGCATGTCATCTTTGCATCTTATTGGTTGCCTTTGCACGTGGTTGATTGTATCCTTGTTGCTTGTTTGTGTTGTTGGGTAGAGCCGGGAGACAAGTTTGCTGACGAGGAGCCCGTTGAGTTTGCTTTGAGGATCCAGTCAATTCTGACAACTGTGCAGGCAAGATGATCACACCCTTGAAATCACTACTATCTTTGCTATGCTAGTTTGCTCGCTCTTTTGCTTTGCCAATGCTTCGATGCCTACCACTTGCTTGTCAGCCTCCCAATTGCCATGATTGAGCCTCTAACCCACCTTTGTCCTAGCAAACCATTGATTGGCTATGTTACCGCTTTGCTCAAGCCCCTTCTTATAGCGTTGCTAGTTGCAGGTGAAGATTGGAGCCGTTCCTTGTTGGAACATTTATTTACTTGTTGGGATATCATTATATTGCTATGTTATCTTTAATCATCTATATACTTGGTAAAGGGTGGAAGGCTCGGCCTCTCGCCTAGTGTTTTGGTTCCACTCTTGCCGCCCTAGTTTCCGTTATATCGGTGTTATGTTCCCGGATTGTTGCGTCCCTTACGCGGTTGGGCTATAATGGGAACCCCTTGATAGTTCTCCTTGATTAAAGCTTTTCCAGCAATGCCCAACATTGGTTTTACCATTTGCCACCTACCCTTTTCTTTCCCTTGGGTTTCCGGAGCCCGAGGGTCATCTTTATTTTTAGCCCCCCACGGGCCAGTGCTCCTCTGAGTGTTGGTCCGAACCAGGCAGCCCGCGGGGCCACCTCGGGGAAACTCGAGGGTTGGTTTTACTCGTAGCTTGACCTATCCGAGTGTGCCCTGAGAAAGAGATATGTGCAGCTCCTATCGGGATTTGTCGGCACATTCGGGCGGTGTTGCTGGACTAGTTTTGACCTGTCGAATCATCTTGTTGTACCGGGATACCGAGTCTGATCGGTGGGTCCTGGGTGGAGGTCTATTCCTTCGTTGACCGTGAGAGCTTGTTATGGGCTAAGTTGGGACCCCCCCTGCAGGGATTGATCTTTTGAAAGCCGTGCCCGCGGTTATGGGCAGATGGGAATTTGTTAATGTCCGGTTGTAGATAACTTGAACTTAATTAATTAAAATGAATCAACTGCGTGTGTTGCCGTGATGGCCTCTTCTCGGCGGAGTCCGGGAAGTGGACACGGCGTTGGAGTTATGTTTGCGTAGTCTGCTCTATTTAGTTCCCGCTCGTGCTTTTCCTTCTCTTCTCGCTCTCCTTTGCGAATAAGTTAGCCACCATATATGCTAGTCGCTTGCTGCAGCTCCACTTACATTACCCCTTTCCTACCTATTAAGCTTAAATAGTCTTGATCGCGAGGATGCGAGATTGCTGAGTCCTTTGTGGCTCACAGATTACTATTACACCAGATGCAGGGACCGATGATACTTCTCCGGATGGCGCGTTCGAGCTGAAGTGGGAGTACGACGAGGACTCTCAGCGATACTATGTTTCTTTTCCTGATGATCAGTAGTGGTGCCTATTCGGGGTTTTTGATTCAGGGATTAGTCGCTTGTTGGGGGTCTTTTCCATTTTGGCGCCGTAGTCGGGCCATGAGTGATTGTATGATGGATGTTATTTATGTACTTTGATGTGACGTGGTGAGTGTAAGCCAACTATTATTATCATCCCCCCTTTATATTATATATGTACTTGGGTTGTGTAATGATTCCCGACTTGCGACATTGCTTTCAATGCGCCTATGTCTCTAAGTCGTGCCTCGACACGTGGGAGACATAGCCGCATCGAGGGCGTTACAGGCTGCCTCCCAACAAGCGCTATCATTTAACGCCCCTAGCTAGGCATAAAAAGCAAGGATAGATCTAGGTATTGCCACCTTTGGTAGGCAATCCATAAGTGGCTCTCATAATAGATTCATAAGGTAATTTAATTTTCTTTCTAGGAAAGTTTTCCATGCCTTTCCTTAATGGAAATTGGAATCTAATATTTCCTTCCTTCATATCAATAATTGCACCAATCGTTCTAAGGAAAGGTCTACCAAGAATAATAGGATATGAAGGATTGCAATCTATGTCAAGAACAATAAAATCTACGGGAACATAATTCCTATTTGCAACAATAAGAACATCATTAATTCTTCGCATAGGTTTCTTAATAGTGGAATCCGCAAGGTGCAAGTTTAGAGAGCAATCATCAAAATCACGGAAACCTAACAAATCACACAAAGTCTTTGGAATCGTGGAAACACTAGCACCCAAATCACATAAAGCATAAAACTCGTGATCTTTAATTTTAATTTTAATAGTTGGTTCCCACTCATCATAAAGTTTTCTAGGGATAGAGACTTCTAATTCAAGTTTTTCTTCATAAGATTGCATCAAGGCATCAACGATATGTTTAGTGAATGCTTTATTTTGACTATAAGCGTGAGGAGAATTTAGCACGGATTGCAACAAGGAAATACAATCCATTAAAGAGCAATTTTCATAATTAAATTCCTTGAAATCCAAAATAGTGGGTATAGCAACATCTAGGGTTTTAATTTCTTCAATCCCACTTTCATCAATTTTGGCATCAAGATCTAAAAACTCTGAATTCTTGGAACGTCTTCTAGGTAAAGGTGGATCATAATCAGTCCCATCATTATTAAGATTCAGAGTGCAAAACAAAGATTTAATAGGGGACACATCAATAACTTTTAGATCTTCATCTTTTTTTCATAGGAACTAGAAGAACACGCTCATATAAATGCATCTTTCTTAGCACGCATCCTAGCGGTTCTTTCTTTGCACTCATCAATGGAAATTCTCATGGCTTTGAGAGACTCATTGATATCATGCTTAGGTGGAATAGATCTAAGTTTCAAAGAATCAACATCAAGAGAAATTCTATCAACGTTCCTAGCCAACTCATCAATCTTAAGCAATTTTTCTTCAATCAAAGCATTGAAATTCTTTTGCGACGTAATAAATTCTTTAATATTAGATTCAAAATCAGAGGGCATATTATTATAATTTCCATAAGAATTGTTGTAGGAATTACCATAATTATTAGAGGGATTACTAGGATAAGGCCTAGGATTAAAATTTCCTTTATACGCGTTGTTACCAAAATTGTTCCTACCAACAAAATTCACATCCATAGATTCATTATTATTCTCAATCAAAGTAGACAAGGGCATATCATTAGGATCAGAAGAAACACTCTTACTAGCAAATAATTTCATAAGTTCATCCATCTTTCCACTCAAGACATTAATTTCTTCTATCACATGCACCTTTTTATTAGTAGATCTTTCAGTATGCCATTGAGAATAATTAACCATAATATTATCTAGGAGTTTAGTTGCTTGTCCTAAAGTGATTTCCATAAAAGTGCCTCCCGCGGCTGAATCTAAAAGATTTCTAGAAGCAAAATTCAATCCGGCATAAATTTTTTGTATAATCATTCACAAATTTAAACCATGAGTAGGGCAATTACGTATTATTAATTTCATCCTCTCCCAAGCTTGTGCAACATGTTCATGATCAAGTTGCTTAAAATTCATAATATCGTTTCTAAGGGAGATGATCTTAGCGGGAGGAAAATACTTAGAGATAAAAGCATCTTTGCACTTATTCCAAGAATCAATACTATTATTAGGCAAAGACGAAAACCAAGCTTTAGCACGATCTCTAAGCGAAAAAAGGAAATAGCTTCAATTTAACAATATCGTTATCCACATCTTTCTTCTTTTGCATATCACACAAATCAACGAAGCTATTTAGATGGGTAGCGGCACCTTCACTAGGAAGGCCGGAAAACGGATCTTTCATGACAAGATTCAGCAAAGCAGTATTAATTTCACAAGATTCAGCATCGGCAATAGGAGCAATCGGAGTGCTAATAAAATCATTGTTGTTGGTATTTCTAAAGTCACACAATTTAGTATTATCCTGAGCCATCGTGACAAGCAAGCAAACTAACACACAAGCAAACAAAAAGCAAGCGGGCAAAAAGAGGCAAATAGAGAAAGAGAGGGAGGATAGAGAGAGAGGGCGAATAAAACGGCAAGGGTGACGTGGGGGAGAGGAAAACAAGAGGCGAATGGCAAATAATGTAATGCGGGAGATACAGATTGTGATGGGTACTTGGTATATTGACTTTTGTGTAGACTCCCCGGCAACGGCGCCAGAAATCCTTCTTGCTACCTCTTGAGCACTACGTTGGTTTTCCCCGAAGAGGAAGGGATGATGCAGCAAAGTAGCATAAGTATTTCCCTAGGTTTTTGAGAACCAAGGTATCAATCCAGTAGGAGGCTACGCGCGAGTCCCTCGTACCTGCACAAAACAAATAAATCCTCGCAACCAACGCGATAAGGGGTTGTCAATCCCTACACGGCCACTTACGGGAGTGAGATCTGATAGATATGATAAGATAATATTTTTTGTATTTTTATGATAAAGATGCAAAGTAAAATATAAACAAAGTAAAAAAGCAAAGGAAATAACTAAGTATTGGAAGATTAATATGATGAAGATAGACCCGGGGGCCATAGGTTTCACTAGTGGCTTCTCTCAAGAGCATAAGTATTCTACGGTGGGTGAACGAATTACTGTTGAGCAATTGACAGAATTGAGCATAGTTATGAGAATATCTAGGTATGATTATGTATATAGGCATCACGCCCGAGACAAGTAGACCGACTCCTGCCTGCATCTACTACTATTACTCCACTCATCGACCACTATCCAGCATGCATCTAGAGTATTAAGTTAATGAAAATAGAGTAACACCTTAAGCAAGATGACATGATGTAGAGGGATAAACTCATGCAATATGATGAAAACCCCATCTTGTTATCCTCGATGGCAACAATACAATACGTGCCTTGCTACCCCTACTGTCACTGGGAAAGGACACCGCAAGATTGAACCCAAAGCTAAGCACTTATCCCATTGCAAGAAAGATCAATCTAGTAGACCAAACCAAACTGATAATTCAAAGAGACTTGCAAAGGTAACCAATCATACATAAAAGAATTTAGAGAAGATTCAAATATTATTCATAGATAGACTTGATCATAAACCCACAATTCATCGGTATCAACAAACACACCGCAAAAAGAGGATTACATCGAATAGATCTCCACAAGAGAGGGGGAGAACATTGTATTGAGATCCAAAAAGAGAGAAGAAGCCATCTAGCTAATAACTATGGACCCGTAGGTCTGAGGTAAACTACTCACACTTCATCGGAGGGGCTATGGTGATGATGTAGAAGCCCTCCGTGATCGATGCCCCCTCCAGCGGAGCTCCAGAACAGGCCCCAAGATGGGATCTCATGGATACAGAAAGATGCGGCGGTGGAATTAGGGTTTTGGCTCCGTATCTGATCGTTTGGGGGTACGTAGGTATATATAGGAGGAAGGAGTACGTCGGTGGAGCAATAGGGGCCCCACAAGGGTGGAGGGCGCGCTTGGGGGGGAGGGGGTAGGCGCGCCCCCCTTTATCGTGGCCTCCTCTTTTGTGTCTTGATGTAGGATCCAAGTCTCCTGGGTCTTGTTCGTTGAGAAAATCACGTTCCCGAAGGTTTCATTCCGTTTGGACTCCATTTGATATTCCTTTTCTTCGAAACCCTAAAATAGGCAAAAAAACAACAATTCTGGGCTGGGCCTCCGGTTAATAGGTTAGTCCCAAAAATAATATAAAAGTGGATAATAAAGCCCAATAATGTCCAAAACAGTAGATAATATAGCATGGAGCAATCAAAAATTATAGATACGTTGGAGACGTATCAGAGACTCGGAGTAGTGTTAATATCTACAAAGCTCGACTTGTCACAAAAGGTTTTTGACAAGTTCAAGGGGTTGATGAGATTTTCTCACCCGTAGCGATACTTAAGTCTGTCCGAATCATGTCAGCAATTGTCGCATTTTACGACTATGAAATCTGGAAAATGGACGTCAAAACTGCATTCCTTAATGGATTTCTTAAAGAAGAGTTGTATATGATACAACCAGAAGGTTTTGTCGATCCTAAAGGTGCTGACAAAGTGTGCAAGCTCTAGCGATCCATCTATGGACTGGTGCAAGCATCTCGGAGTTGGAATATACGCTTTGATGAGGTGATCAAAGCATATGGTTTTATACAGACTTTCGGTGAAGCATGTATTTACAAGAAAGTGAATGGGAGCTCTGTAGAATTTCTAATATTATACGTAGATGGCATATTGTTGATTGGAAATGATATAGAATTTCTGGATAGCATAAAAGGATATTTGAATAAGAATTTTTTCAATGGAAGACCTCGGTGAAGCTGCTTACATATTGGGCATCAAGATCTATAGAGATAGATTAAGACGCTTGATAAGACTTTCAATGAGTGCATACCTTGACAAGATTATGAAGGAGTTCAAAATGGATCAGTCAAAGGAGTTCTTGCCTGTATTGTAAGGTATGAAGTTGAGTAAGACTCAAAACCCGACCACAGCAGAAGATAGAGAGAGGATGAAAGTCATTCCCTATGCCTCAGCCATAGGTTCTATAAAGTATGCCATGATGTGTACCAGACCTATTGTGTACCTTTCCATGAGTTTGGCAAGGGGGTACAATAGTGATCCATGAGTAGATCACTGGACAACGGTCAAAATTTATCCTTAGTTACCTAAGCGGACTAAGGAAATATTTCTCGGTTATGGAGGTGATAAAGAGTTTGTCGTAAAGGGTTACGCCGATGCAAGCTTTGACACCAATTTGGATGACTCAGAGTCTCAATCTGCACACATATTGATAGTGGGAGCAATTAGCTAGAGTAGCTCCATGTAGAGCATTGTAGACATAGAAATTTGCAAGATACATACAAGCAAAACATGATCACACCTTAGTACTCTTTGGGTATTAATCACATGGTGATGTGAACTAGATTGTTGACTCTAGTAAACTCTTTGGGTGTTAGTCACATGGTGATGTGAACTATGGGTGTTAATCACATGGCGATGTGAACTGTGGGTGTTAATCACATGTCGATGTGAACTAGATTATTGACTCTAGTGCAAGTGGGAGACTGAAGGAAATATGCCCTAGAGGAAATAATAAAGTTGTTATTTTATATTTCCTTATATCATGATAAATGTTTATTATTTATGCTAGAATTGTATTAACCGGAAACTTAATACATGTGTGGATACATAGACAAAACACCGTGTCCCTAGTAAGTCTCTACTAGACTAGCTCGTTAATCAAAGATGGTTAAGTTTCCTAACCATGGACATGTGTTTTCATTTGATGAATGAGATCACATCATTAGGAGAATGATGTGATGGACAAGACCCATCCGTTAGCTTAGCATATTGATCGTTCAGTTTTATTGATATTGCTTTCTTCATGTCAAATACATATTCCTTCGACTATGAGATTATGGAACTCCCGGATACTGGAGGAATACCTTGTGTGCTATCAAACGTCACAACGTAACTGGGTGTTTATAAAGATGCTCTATAGGTATCTCCGAAGCTGTTTGTTGGGTTGGCATAGATCGAGATTAGGATTTGTCACTCCGAGTATCGGAGAGGTATCTTTGGGCCCTCTCGGTAATACACATCATGATAAGCCTTGCAAGCAATGTGACTAATGAGTTAGTTACAGGATGATGTATTATGAAACAAGTAAGGAGACTTGCTGGTAACTAGATTGAACTAGGTATGAAGATACCGACGATCAAATCTCGGGTAAGTAACATACCGATGACAAAGGAATAACGTATGTTGTCATTACGGTACGACCGATAAAGATTTTCATAGAATATGTTGGAACCAATATGAGCATCCAGGTCTGGATGTTGGTTATTGACCGGAGAGGTGTCTCGGTCATGTCTACATGGTTCTCGAACCCGTACGATCCGCACGCTTAACGTTCGATGACGGTTTTGTATTGTATGAGTTGTGTGATTTGGTGACCGAATGTTGTTCGGATCCCGGATGAGATCACATACATGATGAGGAGTCTCGAAATGGTTGAGAGGTAAAGATTCATATATTGGATGATGATATTTGCACACCGGAAGTGTTCCGAGGGTACCGGGTACAGATCGGGTCACCGGAAGGGGTTCCGGGCATCCCCCCGGCAACTACATGGGCCTAATGGGCTGACAAGGGGACAGACCAGCCCCTAGGGGGCTGGTGCGCTCCATGTAGGCTGAAATAAGGGGGGAAGGAAAGAGGGGAAGAGAGAAAGGACGGGGAGCAATTCGGCCTTCCCCTTCCTTCTCTCCTCCCTCCTCCTTCCTTCCCCCTCCGGATGAATATGGAAGAGGGGAGGCCGAATTGGGAGGCGCCCAAGTAGGATTCCTCCCCCTTGGGGCGCCCCCTTGGTTGCCTCTCCTCCCCTCCAACCTATATATATGAGGGGGCACCGCTAGAATATAGATCAACCATTGTTTGTCGTGTGCGGCGCCCCCTCCATAATTTACGCCTCCGGTCATATTCACGTAGTGCTTAGGCGAAGCCCTACGCGGATCACTTCACAATCATCGTCACCACACCGTCGTGCTGACGGTACTCTCCCTCGACACTTTGCTGGATCAAGAGTTCGAGGGATGTCATCGAGCTGAACGTGTGCAGAACTCGGAGGTGACGTATGTTCGGTGCTTGATCGGTCTGACGGGGTAATGGACCACGGGTACCCCGAAGACGGCAAGATGATATTTCAAGACATCGGGGCTAGCAAAGCCCCTCAGTCCGACTGCCCGGCCGCTCCTGCCGGCTCCCCGTCCGACTGCACTACCCGGCCGGCTACCGACTGCCGGCTGCCGACTACGCCAACCAGTCGGCTGCCGACTGCAGCCCGACCCGACATCAACGAAGACAACCATACCGCGATGCCGTCGTCTACAGTGTACCGCGTCCCCTGGGTACTGATTTATAAAGTATCCCAGGGGACAAGCATGACATGTGCCATGCCTCTAGCCATGCCTACATGGCTTGGCATGTAAGCTACCCAAGGTAGCTTACATCCAACGCCACCACCAAGCTTACATGCCAAGCTAGCTCCACACTATATATATGGGCTCACATCCATCCATCCAGGGATGATGGATTCCCTCATGCCCACATGCTTTCACGGCCACTAGCATACCACATGCATACATTTACCAAGTCAGATGCCTATGGCACTGACCTTAGATACAGCTCTAGGAGCGACTCTGTACCAGATATACCAGATATACTCAGACATGCAGGAGTAGGGGTATCATCTCTCCGGAGAGCCCCGAACCTGGGTAAACTACCGCGTGCTACTCGCATACCCGCTCCCGGTCCTATCAGCAGCAGTCCTACCCACACACTAAGCCCTTGTGGTATCTGTCGACTCGCAAGCCCCCCGTGAGAAATACCACGACAGTTGGCGCCCACCGTGGGGTGGTACTATGCTACCGCGCTGCTGCTGGTTTCGCTGTCCGGGCGGGACCATCTTCGCCATCACCGCCGCGGCGTCGCGCCGTCTCTCCGGTAGCGCTCGGGGGCTCGACATCGACCCGCCTCCGGCACGGCCGCGAGGGATGGCGCATCCTCGCCGTCGGCCTCTTCGTCATCACCACCGCAACGCCGGCCGCCCGTCCGTGCGCACGCCGCGCCGAGCCTCGCTTCGTCGGCCGCGTCCATTCGCGCGCCGCTCGCATCTGCTCCCCTCCTCGCTACGCCTTGCTCTGGCCGGAATGTGCTGTCGCCCCTCCACATTTCGCCTATCCGAGCTAGCTAGATGCTAGTCAAACGTGGTCAAACACTATTCGTACACCATTCAGATGCTAGCCATACATTAGTCAAATGCTAAGTTTCCTCTGAGCCTCCAAGGTGTTGGCTCGCCTGCATCCTGCTTCGCCCACGCGCACGCCCAGCCGCGGCCGCGCTGCTCCGTCACGCCCGTCGGCTTCGCCTGGGCCGCCTCCCGCCGCGCCCGCCGGCTTCGCCCGGGCCGCCTCCCGCCGTGCCCGCCGGCTTCGCCCGGGCCGGCTCCGGCTTCGCCCAGGCCGGCTCCGGCTCCTCCTGGTCGTACGTCGGCCGCCTGCTCCACCGTGCTCCCACCGTCGTCCTATGTTACGGCCGCGCCCGAGCGCCCCCGACGGCCGCTTCCGCATCTCCGGCCTCGCGCCCTCGCCCTCGCGTCGTTCGGCCGTATCCGGCTGCGACTCGGCGGCTGCTCCTTGTCCGCCTGCTGCTCGCCGGCTGGCTCTGGGCAGGCCGGCTCTGGGCCGCCTTCCCGCGCCCGGCCGCGTCCGGCCCCGCACCTCTCCGCCTCCTGCGGCCCCGCACTCCGGCTGCGCAGTTCCCGGTCCCGGCCACCCCCGCGCTTGTCCGGCCTCTCGCACGCACCCCCGGCCGCCACGCGCCGCGCCGGCTGTCGCCCCGGCCGCCTACTCCGGCTGATCCACCCGCGCCGTCTGCTCCGCTCCACCCGTGCGGGCACCCGGTCGGCCTCTGCCGCACCCTTCGCCTCCGCCGGCTCCGGGTGGCCGGCTCGCCGCCCCGCCTCCGCTAGCACCCGGCTCGCACCAGCGGCCCCCACTGTTCGCTGCTGCCATCTTTTGCGGGCGGAGAAGAACGAAAAGAAAGAGAGGAGCCGGGAGAAAAGTCAAGGGCCTGGCTGGTAAAAAAGAGAGAGAGAGAGAGAGAGAGAGAGAGAGAGAGAGAGAGAGAGAGAGAAGGTCTATCCGACTCCGCAGACTGCACTCCTGCCGACCGCTTTGGCGAATAGCCCGCGTTACCGCTAGGCCGGCTGGTCCGTCTGCCCGCTTTGATGCCTGGCCGACTGCAAAGAGCCCGACTGCCATGTCGGGTTCTGCCTGCCCAACCGACTGCAGAAGAAAGAGAACAAGACAAAGTAGTTGCCGGAAGATCCGGCCCGACTGCTCAACAGTCGGCCCGAATCTCGGGGGCTACACCCAGCGGGTGCGCTGACACGCCCCCGCGAGAGAAGAAGACAAAGTAGTTGCCGGAACATCCGGCCCGACTGCTCAGCAGTTGGCCCGAATCTCGGGGGCTACACCCAGCGGGTGCGCTGACGCGCCCCCGCGAGAAAGAAGACAAAATAGCTGCCGGAAGATCCGGCCCGACTGCTCAGCAGTCGGCCCTACACCTAGCGGGTGCGCCGGCGCACTCCGCGAGCGCCGAGTCACGCCGGCTATGTTCGACGACCGCGACTACACGAAAATCAATGTGAGCTCCTCACCCGCATATTTTTGCACTATGCAAGCACGGATAACCCCGAGCGTTGCTCGGGGGCTGTCTCCGCATTTTATTACAGTAGCATCACTGTTTGCCCCGGCGCCAGCCAGAGTTGGCCCAGGGGCTGGCCGCTTGGCCTGAGACGTTAGTTCCCGCAGACGGCTTAGTACCATGCGCGGTACCAAAGGCCCACTCTTAGTCACAGACCGCAGAGCGGCTGACGACTAGCAAGAGCGAACGCTGGAGGCCACCCACGCGAAAAACGCCCAGGAAGAAAAACGTTTGGGCGACCCGGCCGTTTTCCTTTACAAGTATCTACTCGGTTGAATCTGCTCCCAGACTCTGAGTACTGTACACTCCACTTCGCGGCCCACTCTCAGCCACAGACCGCAGAGCGGCTGTCCAGCAAGCAAGAGCACGGGCCAGAGAGTGGAGGGAACATGAAAAAGATTGAAGGGGGCTCGGACGAAACCGAGTCGGCACCCTCCGCATAAAACTTGCAAATGCTAAAAGCAAACATATGATATATCTTAGTGGACTAACTTTGTCTTTTGCATGATCATTTCCATGAACACTCGCCAAAAAACCTCCGCCCAACTTTGCCAAGTCGCCCGGAGGCTTGGGGGCTACTGACGGAGTAATGGACCATGGGTACCCCGAAGACGGCAAGATGATATTTCAAGACATCGGGGCTAGCAAAGCCCCTCAGTCCGACTGCCCGACCGCTCCTACCGGCTCCCCGTCCGACTGCACTACCCGGCCGGCTACCGACTGCCGGCTGCCGACTACGCCAACCAGTCGGCTGCCAACTGCAGCCCGACCCGACATCAACGAAGACAACCATACCGCGATGCCGTCGTCTACAGTGTACCGCGTCCCCTGGGTACTGATTTATAAAGTATCCCAGGGGACAAGCATGACATGTGCCATGCCTCTAGCCATGCCTACATGGCTTGGCATGTAAGCTACCCAAGGTAGCTTACATCCAACGCCACCACCAAGCTTACATGCCAAGCTAGCTCCACACTATATATATGGGCTCACATCCATCCATCCAGGGATGATGGATTCCCTCACGCCCACATGCTTTCACGGCCACTAGCATACCACATGCATACATTTACCAAGTCAGATGCCTATGGCACTGACCTTAGATACAACTCTAGGAGCGACTCTGTACCAGATATAGCAGATATACTCAGACATGCAGGAGTAGGGGTATCATCTCTCCGGAGAGCCCCGAACCTGGGTAAACTACCGTGTGCTACTCGCATACCCGCTCCCGGTCCTATCAGCAGCAGTCCTACCCACACACTAAGCCCTTGTGGCATCTGTCGACTCGCAAGCCCCCCGTGAGAAATACCACGACACGGTCGGAACGAGAAGAAGTTCTACTACATCAACCGCGTTGTCAAACGCTTCCGCTTTTGATCTACGAGGGTACATGGACACACTCTCCCCCTCTCGTTTCTATGCATCTCCTTGATAGATCTTGCGTGAGTGTAGGAGTTTTTTAAAATTGCATGCTATGTTTCCCAATGCCACGTCCTAGGTACATGGATGATTTTATTTCTAAAACTACAATGGGGGAAGAGAGAGGAGTGTCAGAAGCAAGAGTGGCTAGTTTGCATTTTTCCTGTTTTACGTTGCTATGCATTATTTGCCGGGAGATGTCTTATTGGTCGTGGAGAGTGTGGAACTCTCAGTTCACCTGACCTTGCTATTTTGTGCCATGCTTTATACACTGACAAAACTTTTAGTTTGGGCACTATGGTTGCTCATCGGTTACACACGAACCGGACGAAGGGTGCTATGTTTGGTGGTGTTTATGCCTCCCGCGTTCCTAAACATTTTAAGTTTCCTGTTAGGCATGATGAAAAAGAGGATATGTGGCTACCCGCCAAATATTTAGACCATGCTAGTATGGTAGCGCATCACTTTATTAATAACAAGGATAAGAACCAATGGCTGCACTATAACTTAGTATTCAGTCAGGGCACCTATGAGATCATTACTTTGCCTGCACCTTCTTTGTTCGATATTCGTTCAGGCAGGTGCATTATTATGCCCAAGGACATTTATGCATATTGGGAACTGACGCAAACCCCAGTACCTGAGCCAGCACCAGCACCTGCTCTGTACCAGCAACCTGTTTATCAGTGGGTGCCACAAGAGCTCGCCAACCAGTGGAACCCTCAGAACCCTCCGCAGTATCGGGGAGAGGGTTATTTCAAGCCATGTCCCTAGACCAATTTAGGCCAAAATCCTAAGCTCGGGCAGTACATATTTCTCACCGACGTTACATTCATGTTCGCACATTCGTTACAGTTGTCGGTGCTCATCCTTTTTCATTCTATTATCCATGTTAGTTTAGTTTTCTTGCTTTCTTCTTGTGTGTTTGAAAAACTTTGATAAAATCTAAAAATATTTCTCGCTTCCTTTTAGTTTTCTTTCGAGTTTAATTAGTTGTAGTATTGAAAGGAAACCGAAAAAGATTTCTCGTTCTTCTTTTGCTTGTTGGGAGCTTTCCCATGTAACTAGTTTTCTCGTTTTCGTTTTACTTTCTTAAGAAAAACAAAACTCCAAAAATATTTCAGTTTGTTTCTTCGAAATTCTTTTCTTTTCTTTGGGTCATAAGGAGAAGACCACGATGAAAATGTTGAGTAGCTCTGATATGCATTATTGTTGATCTAACAAAGAGCCCATACTAACTTGTTCTCCATTGAATAAAAGTTGCAGATTCCATCTTAGTCCAATGTACGTGCACTCTTATTATTATTCACATCATTCAGTCGTGCAAGTGAAAGGCAATAATGACGCTATTTGATGAAATGACTGAGATGAGGAAAAGCTGGTATGAACTCGACCTATTTTGTTTTTGTAAATATGATTAGCTCGTCGTTCTTGATTTCGCCCACTATGAATGAAACATGTTTGCAATGACAATTAGAGATTATTGTTACTCATGCGATGCTTAATTAGCTAGGAGTGGATAATGATTTATCTTGTATGCCAACATGCATTTAAAATGGTTATGATGTAGTATGATAGGATGGTATCCTCTTCAGAATGATTCAAGTGGCTTGACTTGGTACATGTTCACACATGTAGTTGAACCAGAAACAACATAGCCTCCACAATATTTATGTTCATGGTGATGTATATCCTACTCATGCTTGTACTCAATGTTAATTAACCTCAATGCATGTTTATGACCATTGACGCTCTCTAGTTGGTCGCTCCTCAATCTTTTGCTAGCCTTCGCTTGTACTAAGCGGCAATACTGCTTGTGCATCCACTTCCTTAAACCCAAAGTTGTCCCATATGAGTCCACCATACCTACCTATATGCGGTATTTACCTGCGGTTCCAAGTAAATTTGCATGTGCCAAAATCTAAACCTTCAAATAATAATCTGTTTTCTATGCCCGAATCGCTTATGTAGCGACTAGGGGTTGTCATTATCTTCCATGCTAGGTGGGTTATTCTCACGATGAGTGTTTATTCACTTCTCATTCACGTGAAAGTGGCTTGTAATTGGGATGCCCAGTTCCATGCTCAAAATCAAATCAAAATATAATAATTAAACAAAACTCCCCCGGACTATTGTTTGTATGGACAGTACCCATAGATTCGGCTAGCCGTGGAGTGTGATTGTTGGTGGAGGGGAGTAAAAACTTTACCATTCTATTTGGGAACCACCTATAATGTATCTAGCATGGAAGGTAGTGAGATCTCTTCGTTTTTATGTTGACAATGAAAGCATACCTCTCAAAATTATATTCATCTCTATTTTAAAAGCTTCGTGTTCTGGCACCTCTGCAAATCCCTTCTTCCCTCTGTGAAGGGCCTATCTATTTACTTTTATTGTTGAGTAATCATTCTCTTATTAAAAGAACCAGTTGGAGAGCACTATTGTCATTTATATGCTTTGTTTTTATTTATTGTTGAGTATGGTGTGACTGGATCTCTTTTGCCATGAATTATAATGTCTAGTTAGTCCTTGATCTCTAGAAGTGCTCTGTATTTATGTTTTGTGGTCTTAGAAAGGTCTAGCGAGATACCATTATGTCATATTATATCATGATTGTTTGAAAAGTGTAGTCATCAGAGATATATTATTATTGCTCGCTAGTTGATTATGCCATTGATATGAGTAAATGTGACACCTACATGTTATTGTGAATATGGTTAGTTCATAATCTTTCCTGAAAACATCAATATTTTCTAGACATATTTGCACCAACAAGATCAAACAGAGATTGTAAAAGTTTTTCTTTGTCACTTTCAGTTTGTCAACTGAATTTCTTGAGGACAAGCAATGGGTTAAGCTTGGGGGAGTTGGTACGTCTCCATTGTATATACTTTTCCAAACTCTTTTGCCCTTGTTTTGGACTCTAATTTGCATGATTTGAATGGAACTAACCCGGACTAACATTGTTTTGAGCAGAATTGCCATGGTGTTATTTTTGTTTAGAAATCAAAGTTCTCGGATTGACCTGAAAATTTACGGAGAATTTTTGTGGAAGAAATAGAAAATACTGGCGCTAGAAGTTACCAGAGGGGGGCCACCCCTGGGCTACAAGCCCAGGGGCGCGCCCCCTGGCTTGTGGGGCCCCTGGACCTCCTCCACCCTAACTCCAACTCTATAAATACCTATTCGGGAAGAAAAAAAATCAGGGAGAAGGATTCGTCACATTTTACGATACGGAGCCGTCGCCTCCTGTTCTTCATTGGGAGGGCTAATCTAGAGTCTGTTTGGGGAATCCGTCACCATTGTCATCATCAACCTTCCCGCATCACCAATTTCACGATGCTGACCATCGGGAGTGAGTAATTCTATCGCAGGCTTGCTGGACGGTGATGGGTTGGATGATATTTATCATGTAATTGAGTTAGTTTTGTTAGGGTTTTATCCCTAGTATCCACTATGTTCTGAGATTGATGTTTCTAACTTGCTATGACTTTGCTATGCTTAATGCTTGTCACTAGGGCCCGAGTGCCATGATTTCATATCTAAAACTATTATGTTTTCATGAATATATTTGTGTTCTTGATCATATCTTGCAAGTTGTAGACACCTATTATGAGTTATGATCTGCATACCCCAAGGTGACAATAATTGGGATTCTTTCCAGTGATTACCACAGTTTAAGTTCATGTATTCACTATGGGCTAATGCTTCAATACAGTTCTCTATTAAAAGGAGGCCTTAATATCCCTTAGTTTCCATTAGGACCCCGCTGATGACCCACAAGTATAGGGGACCAATTGTAGTCCTTTCGATAAGTAAGAGTGTCGAACCCAACGAGGAGCAGAAGGAAATGACAAGTGGTTTTCAGCAAGGTAATTTCTGCAAGCACTGAAATTGTCATTAATGAGTAGTTTGATCTTTGATAACATGGTAATTTGTAACGAGCAAGTTATGGTAATGGTAAATAAAGTGTAGCAAGGTAGCCCAATCCTTTTGTGGCAAAGGACATGCCAAAACGGTCTCTTATAATAAGCAAAGCATTCTTGAGGGTACACGGGAATTTCATCTAGTCACTTTCATCATATTGGTTTGATTTGTGTTCGCTAATTTGACAATTGATATGTGGGTGGACCGGTGCTCGGGTGTTGTTCTTACTTGAACAAACCTCCCACTTATGATTAACCCCCTCGCAAGCATCCACAACTACGAGAAAAGTATTAAAATAAAATCTAACCATAGCATTAAACATTTGGATCCAAATCGGTCCCTTACAAAGTAGCACATAACTAGGGTCTAAGCTTCTGTCACTCTAGCAACCCATCATCTAATAACTACTCCACGATGCATTCCCTTAGGCCCAAATATGGTGAAGCGCCATGTGGTCGACATTCACATGACACCACTAAGGGAATCATAACATACATATCATCAAAATATCGAACACATATCAAGTTCACATGATTACTTGCAACATGACTTCTCCCGTGACCTCATGAACAAAAGTAACTACTCACAAATTATTATCATGCTCAAGATCATAGGGGTACTAAATATCATAATGGATCTGAACATATAATCTTCCACCAAATAAACCATATAGTAATCAACTACAAGATGTAATCAACACTACTAGTCACCCACAGGTACCAATCTGAGGTTCCGGTACAAAGATTGAACACAAGAGATGAACTAGGGTTTGAGAGAAGATAGTGTTGTTGAAGATGTTGATGGAGTGTAACATCCCAAATTTTCATTTTGGAATGTTATACACAGGTCA
This sequence comes from Triticum monococcum, assembly GCA_034509565.1. Lineage (NCBI taxonomy): Eukaryota > Viridiplantae > Streptophyta > Magnoliopsida > Poales > Poaceae > Triticum > Triticum monococcum. The sequence goes on along the minus strand of CM067846.1, from coordinate 175,940,773 downwards.
TCATTGCATATCATATTTTATTGCATTTTGGCTTGATCCTCGAAATCCTAAGGAACTCAAGGACCCTTGGAGAGAGTTGGGGATTTCCCTATCTTCATATTTGAGTTTTATCAAATATTGAAACGAGGATTTTTGGTTTTAATTATTTTTCTCTCCGAAAATATTTCATATTAAAATATATGAGAGGAGATAATATGACTTCTCCAAAATAAATGAAATATTGGTGGAAAAAGATTAAAATCAAATATTTGATTTTTATCCGGAGTTTACTGCTATTTTATTTGAATTAGAAAAATTACACGTTTTCCAAAGTTGCATTTTAGGGCCAAGAAAATGTTCATCTTGTTCTAAATATTTTATTTAGACGGTGAAAATTTGTTTTGGCATTTTTAGATATTTATTTGATTTTCTAGGATTTATTTGGTTTTGGCGAAATTATTTAAAAAAACGCGCAGCGCCCGACTGGGCCAAGGCCCAGCCGAGCGAGGCCGCCGGCCCAAGCCGCCCGCGCCTCGTCTCCGAGCTGGAGACCACGAGCACCACCACCGCCACTAGCGGAGTCCGGCCAGGACTCCTCCCGCGCCGCTTGGCCCTTCCCCAAGCTACCGCACCCCCCTTGGACCTTGAGCCGCCCCGTGCCACCCGCCGCCGCAAGCCGCCCGCCCCGTCGCCTCGTGCTATCGGCGCCGCTGCCCCGTGCCGCCGCTTTCCACCGCCGCCGTCGCTGCCCCGCACCGCCGCTTGCCTCGCGCCGCCCCGCCCCACTCGCCGGAGCCGCCCTGCCGCGCGGACCTCGCCGGAGGTATAAGCGTCGTTCGGTTTTTTTATAAAAACCGGTTCGGTTTTTGTTAGAAAACCCTAGTTTTTTTGGATAGATCGATTCGCCGGTTTTCTCGGTTTAGTTACTTTGCGGACGTTCTCCGTACGTTCGTCATAACAAACGTGTTCACTCGTTAGCCGCAGACAATGAACTCTCGTTCGTTAGCCTGTTCGTCAGTTTTCTTTTTTTGGATTGTTCCGCGATTATTTTCAATCGCGATTTCTGATCCGATTTTCATTTTAGTTTATCTTTTCGCTCGTTTGTTGGAATCAGGCAATTCAAGCGCCTAGATCTTTGTCTCGAAACCCTCTTTCCGTTTAACCAACTTGAACAAACTTTTGCTACTACAAAATTTGACCTTAGTCTAGATTAGTAAACGGATCTTGTTTCTTTCGTAGTTTGAGTTTCGTTGCTCCGTTTGATTTGATTCTTTTGGCAAACCGGAGTTCTTTAGTTGAACTTTCTGGTTAGATCTTCTTATTTGAGATTTACCTGTGTTTCTTTGCTTGATTGCTTATGTATGCTATTGTTTGTTTGCAATAGAACACCCGGAGTGCGAAGCGTGCTACTACGAGTCCCTAGGTTTTGTGGATCATCAGCAAGGCAAGTAACACTTTGATCATACCCCTTTATCACCCAGTTTTCTGCATTAGATCCAATCCTCAAACATTGCATGGTGAGGATGTGATTAACATGTGGGTTGGGAAGTAGTTGATGAGGTAGAACCTATTGCCCTGTTATATTCAAACCCTTGGGAGTTACTTCTACGTATTGCTTTTATTGCTATGCTATGCTCGTAGACGTAGTTGGGTGAGTGAAATCCATGACGGATGTGAGATTGTTAATTAATGGTTCAACTTAAGGTGGCAACTTGAATACACATCTGGGTGGATTGTTTGTTGGGCACCTGGGGAATCCAGTGTTGTCCTAGGATATACCGGAGTACCCGTGTGATAATCCTATGGTCCGCCACCCAGGCTCAAAGGGAACTGAGATATTTTCATGCTAGAAACTTCCGTGTGCAGCCACAAGCTATTATGGGCTCTAGCATAGTTGAGTAAGTTGCGTGAAGCTCCCGAAGAGGTGGATCAGCAGGTAGAGGGATGTAGGTTGGTATGCTGCCCGGAGTAAGGGGTTAATGCTTCTGAAAGACTATGTCTCGGTCATCCGTTTCTCAAACACCCTGTAGTGCGAGAAATCCAATGGAGGAGATCGGGTCTTGTAGGGAAAAGTGCGCAAACCTTCGCAGAGAGTATAAACTAATCATGGTTAGCCGTGTCCCCGGTTATGGACATCTTGAGAATCTAGTACTTGGAGTATCATAAGTATCTCATCACTCTAAACTAATATTGTTGGGTTGATAATTACTTTAATTGGGATTGAGTTGGAGGAACCTTCTCAATGATGTTTAAACTACCATGATAGTTAAATAAAAACTATTCCTTTGTTGTAGGAAAAATTGGCTTTTTGCAAAAACCATAACCATAGAGCTTTCCACCAGCCAAATATGCATGTAGTGATAGCATTATTCTGTTCTTGCTCTACTGTGTTACTTTGCCAGCAGATTCCATGTGCTGATCCGTTTTCGGGGTGCAACGTATTATGTTGCAGACTTTTCAGATGAGGAGTAAGGTTCGTTAGGTCGTTGCCGTGCAACTCAGCTATGCCGTTGGAGTTGATGGACTCACTTTATCTTCCAAGCCTTCCGATGTTATCGTATTAGATGGACTTAAGCCATATTTATTGTAATAAGTTCTCTTTTGAGACATTTGATGTAATAAGTGTGTGATTGCTACTCTATTATAAATCCTCGAGTACTTTGTGTGTCAGCATTACCGGTCCAGGGATGACACTGAAGCACAGAGACTTGACTGTTTGAGGTCGGGTCTCTACATGGAGATTGGCCTCCCAAAGATGAGAGGGATGTTGGTGATGACGATGGCTTCGATTCCCCCCTATGAGAGGGAAGTTACCCGATAGAATTGCTTCGCTGTAGGAAAAAAGTGCTCCTACTCAAGTTCCGCCTCGAGATGGTAGAGCTTTGTCCCAAAAGTCCTCTCCTAATTTTTTTTCTATGTCAAAATGACCTATATACCAGAAGATGGGCACTGGAGGTCGGCTGGGCTGAGCACAACCCACCAGGGCATCCCTGGGGGCCTGGTGCGCCCTGGTGTCTTGTGCTCACCAGGTGGCCCCCATCCAGTAGTAATTTGCTCTAGTATTTTTTATATATTCCTGAACAATTCTCCATAAATTTTTAGCTCATTTGGAGATGTGCAGAATAGGTATCTTTGACATAGCTTTTTCAGGTCCAGAATTCCAGCTGTAGGCATTCTCCCTCTTTGTGTAAAACTTGCATATTATGAGATAAAAGGCATTAGAATTACTCCATAAAGCATTATTATTCATAAAAACATTGTAAATAACAGTAGGAAAACATGATGCAAAATGGATGTATCAAGTCCCCAAGCTTAGACCTCGCTTGTCCTGAAGCGAAAATCCGATATCGAAAAACATGCCCACATGCTTAGAGAGAGAGGGGCGTCGATAAAAAAAATACATACATAGAAGCATCACGCTTATTATTATAACAGCAACAAACTTTATCATAGAACTTTATCACATAACTTTATCATATAGCTTCTCATGAACAAGTAACAATTCATCAGAACATCGAAGTAAAATCATAAACTCTATTGAAAACCAACAAACTATGTTCTCAGTCAACTTTGCAACTACAGCTCATCATATTTTTAGGAAGGGTCTCGTATCGGAGCTTTTTGGCAAGTCCACATACTCAACCATCATATAATCTTCTATAATTGATAACACTCACCTCATACACGTGAGAAAAAAGTTTCAACCCAACACATTGAAAGATAGGGGCTTATAGTTTCGCCTCCCAACGCATTCACCTCAAGGGTGATGTCAACATAATAATTCATGCTCACTCATATCCAACTGGATATATGTGCCTAGATCTTTCCTCACCACATGATGCTTGCAAAAAGAGAAAATAAAAAGGAATAGGAAAGAATACTTTGGCTCTTGCATAAAAGTAAAAGATAGGCCCTTCACAGAGGGAAACAGAGGTTGTCATGCGCTTTTTGGTTTGTATGATCAATCTCTTAGTGCAAAAGAACGTCATGTTATATTGCCCCTTATGATAGCAATATTTATTATGGAGTCTGTTGCCATTATTACTTTGCCATCAGAAGTCTGTACAACATTCAATTTTCTCTTACACTAAATGATCCAACACATTCAGAAGCAATTTTAATTGCCTTATTGCACCGATGACAACTTACTTGAAGAATCTTACTCAATCCATAGGTAGGTATGGTGGACTCTCAAAATAAGATTTTGGGTTTAAGGGTTTTTGGATGCACAAGTAGTATCTCTACTTAGTGTGCAATTTTTGGCTAGCAATGATATGGGGCAAGCACCACATGTTAAAGGATCTATGACAATATAACTTTTGTGTGGATATGAACAAACATAAATCATGACGTTGTCTTCCTTGTCCAACGTCAACAATTTTGGGATACAATATTTTCATGGGGGCTCACAATCATAAAAGATGTCCAATATAGTGTATTTGCATGTGAATCTTCTCTTCCCTTATTAATTATTTCATGAATTGCATCATTGACCAATGCCATGTTTGTCAACTTTCAACAAATTTTACCACTTGTACATTTCTTTATGTGATGTCATTACTTACCATAAAATTAGCATATGATCTTTTTTTCATTATTTCCTTTTATTTTGATCAAAACATAAAAGTAAAGAAATGAAAAGTTGAAATACTCTTTCTAGGGGCAAAGTTTGTTTTTGCCACTCTAGTTTTTGCCCACTTTGCTTATGCCACTCTAGAATTTGACATTTCACTTTTGCCACTCTTAGCTTTTGACAATATATCACTTTTGCCATTTAGTGGCGAAAGCAAAATTTTCAGAGTGGCAATTGTGATACATTGTCAAAAGCTAAGAGTGGCAAAAGTGAAATGAAAAATTATCAGTTTTGCCACGGAATGGCATTTGTGATGTATTATCGAAAGCAAAGAGTGGCAAAAGTGAGATGCCAAATTCTAGAGTGGCATAAGCAAAATTGGCAAAAGCTAGAGTGGCAAAACCAAAGTTTTCCCTTATTATATATCTCGCACACGATTACATAGACTGATAGATCACTAAGAAAACACTCAAAGATAGATTGAACTAAACTTTTATTCAACTAATTCAAAAGATAACTGGAGATCAAACTAAAATAAATAAAGGCAAAGAAGGTGGTGTGATACGATACCGGGGCACCTCCCCCAAGCTTGGCACAAGCCAAGGGGAGTACCCATACCATGTGCCGAAGTCTCCTTTGGTGGTGAAGATGATGATGGTGGTGGTGATGAGGTAGTAAGTTTGTCTAGCTTGTGTCGGAGGCTAAAATTGTTTTCCCTGGGATCCTCATTCTCTAGCTCAAGCTTTAATATCTTCTTGCATAACACTTCCTTGCTTTCCTGGAGGAAACGAGGAGGGATAAGTTTGGCTTCATCCTCCTCATATGTGAACCACACATAGGGAAAGGTGTCCTTGAAGATATTCGGGTCCAGGGGCTGGTAAGAAACTGGGCACTCTCCCTTCGAATCTTGAGACGATGTATTTTCAGATCTGTCAGAAAAACAACACGAAACAAGAATAGATCATTTATTTGCGATACATTGGTCAATACGTTCGGGCGTATATAAGTATTTTTTCTCTTGAGAAACAAGCAAACGGGAGGAAAACAGAGTCGAGAAGGTTCCCAAGGTCGGCACAAGCCACCTGGGCGCGCCGGGCAAGGCAGGCGCGCCCTGGTGTCTTGCGACCTCCTCGGTTGCCTTCCTGGTTATTTCTTATTTCCTAATTTTTTTAATATTCCAAAACTGACAGAAAATATTTTTGCGGATTTTTCAGAGTCCATTTATTTACCGTATCACGTACCTTCTCTTTTTCAGGGTTCTGGAGGGTGCCAAAAGGTTTCTTATATTTGTTCCTCCAGTGTCATGGTTTGAATAATATTGCTTACAACATTAATGGGCATACATGAGATATAGTGTTTAATTCTTTGCCCATTGACCACCTTCAGGTTAGTACCTTCGACATTATTAACTTTGATAGCTCCAAAATGATAAACCTCTTCGATAATATATGGTCCTTCCCATTTGGATAGAAGTTTTTCTACAAATAATCTAAAATGAGAGTTGTACATAAGAACATACTCACCAACTTTAAATTCCCGCTTTTGGATTCTTTTATCATGCCATCTTCTAACTTTTTCTTTAAATAATTTGGCATTCTCATAAGCTCAGGTTCTCCATTCATCTAGCGAGCTAATATCAAATAACCTCTTTTCACCAGCAAGTTTGAAATCATAGTTGAGTTCTTTAAATACCCCATATACTTTATGTTCTAACTCAAGAGGAAAATGATAAGCTTTTCCATAAACCATTTTATAAGGAGACATGCCCATGGGACTTTTATAAGCTGTTCTGTAGGCCCAAAGTGCGTCATCCAATTTCTTAGACCAATTCTTTTGGGACCTATTGATAGGTTTTTGTAAGATTAGTTTTATTTCTATGGTTAACATCATATTTGGGGAGCATTTTATGGAAAGCACCATGAATAAAGTGTGAACCACCATCAGTCATTAAATATCTAGGGACTCCAAACCTAGGGAAAATAACCTTTTTAAGCATTTTAATGGAAGTGTTATGATCAACAGTACTAGTTGGAATAGCTTCTACCCACTTAGTAACGTAATCAACAACAACCAAAGTATGAGTATACCCATTAGAGGAAGGAAAAGGTCCCATATAATCAAAACCCCAAACATCAAATGGTTCAACAGCAAGTGAATAGTGCGTATGCATTTCCTGACGCTTACTCATATGTCTCCAACGTATCTATAATTTATGAAGTATTCATGTCATGTTTACAACAATTATATATGGTTTTGGTATGATTTGCATGGAACTAACCCGGACTGACGCTGTTTTTAGCAAAACTACCATGGTGTTGTTTTTTGTGCCGAGTGAAAGTTCTCCAAATGAGATGAAACTTTTTGACATTTTTTTAGAACAAAAGAGACCCCTGAAGCTTCATTTGAGGGCGAGAAGTGTCACGAAGAATGCACAACCCACCAGGGCGCACCTGGGGGGTGGCTTGCCCCGGTGGGTTGTGCTCACCTTGAGGCCCATCTTAGTGTGATTCCAACACCCAAATATCTTATAAATAGAGAAACCATCAGAAATAACCCTAGATCAGAAGTTCCGCCACCGCAAGCCTTTATCGCCACGGAAAACCAATCTAGACCCCATTCTGGCATTCCACCGAAGGGGGGAATCATCACTGGCGGCCATCTTCATCATCCCGGCGGTCACCATGATGAGGAGGGCGTAGTCCACCCTCGGGGCTAAGGGTTTGTACCGGTAGCTATGTGTTTAATCTCTCTCTCTCTCTCTTGTGTTCTTGAGATGTCACGATCTTGATGTATCGCGGGCTTTATTAATATAGTTGCATCATATGGTGTTTTCCCCTCTCTATCTTGTTGTGATTTGAGTTTTCCCTTGGAGATTTCATTTTATTGGATTGAATACTTTTATGGATTTGACAGCACTTGATATATGTCTATCATATGAATACTCGTGGTGACAATGGGGTATTATATTGATTCACTTGACCTATGTTTTGGCACTCAACTCGCGGATTCCCGAGGTGACATTGGGGTAATCTATGCATAGGGGTTGATGCACGTTCTCGTCTTTTGTTTCTTTGATACAAATCTTAGGGCATTCTTTGAGGTTCTTTGTGTTGGATTGAGTATTATGAATCTGAAATTGTTTGATGCATATCGTATAATCAAACTCACGGATACTCACTGTGACATTCGAGTATCTAGGTGACATTAGAGTTGGTTGATGTGTATCATATGGTGTTATTTTAGTACGAGCTCTTGGTTAGATCGATTGGAAAGAATAGCTTGGTGTTATTTTAGTATGAGCTCTAGGATAGATTGATCGGAAAGAATAGCTTTGAGGTGGTTTCTTACCCTACAAACAATTTCTTCTTATGTTCTCTGCTACATAGGAACTTTGGAGTTATTCTTCAACGCACGTTGAGGGATGATTATATGATCCAATTATATTAGCACTGTTGAGAGATTGCATTAGCGAAAGTACGGACCCTAGGCCTCATGTTCAAGCATTGCAATACCGTTTGTGCTCCGTTTTATCAATTGCTACCTTGCTGTTTTTATTGTTCCTGTTACAAAAATCAATATCTACTATCATTACTATGCTTGTATCACCATCTCTTCGCTGAACTAGCGAACCTATACAAATTACCATTGTATTTTGTGTGTTGGGGATACAAGAGACTTTTTTTTATTTGGTTGCGGGGTTGTTTGGCAGAGACCATCTTCATCCTACGCCTCCCATGGATTGATAAACCTTAGGTCATCCACTTGAGGGAAATTTGCTACTGTCCTACAAAACTCTGCGCTTGGAGGCCCAACACTATCTACAAGAACATGTTGTGTAGTATACATCACTTACCGATATTACCAATTCTTTGACATTCATCACAAGATAAAATAAACTTACGGGCATCCTTGAAGAGAGTAGGCCAATAAAAAACAAGATTGTAATACCTTATGAGCAGTTCTATCTCCCGCATGATGTCCTCCATAAGCTTCGGAATGACATTTCCGTAAGATTTGTTCCTATTCATGCTCAGGTACATACCATCTAATAATACCATCTAATACTTCTTTATAAAGATGTGGGTCATCCCAAAAGTAATGTCTTAAATCATACATGATTTTTTTCTTTTGTTAGTATGTTAAACTAGGTGGTATATATTTAGCAACAATGTAATTAGCCGTCAGCATACCAAGGAGTGTTATGAGAAACATTTGTTGCAGCTAGTTGTTCATCAGGAAAATTATCATCAATAGGTAGCGGGTCATCAAGAATATTTTCTAATTAACCTAGACAAGTTATCAGCTACAGGGTTCTCATCTCCTTTTCTATCAGTAATATGTAAATCAAATTCTTGTAGCAAGAGAACCCACCTAATGAGTCTAGGTTTAGCATCTTTCTTTTCCATAAGATATTTTATAGCAGCACGATCGATGCGAACAATTACTTTGGAATCAACAATGTAAGATCTGAATTTGTCATAAGCAAACACGACTGCTAAAAATTCTTACTGCTAAAAATTCTTTTTCAGTAGTAGCATAATTTCTTTGGGCACCGTCTAGAGTTTTACTAGCATAATGGATAACATTTAATTTTTTATCAACTCTTTGTCCTAAAACAACACCAATAGCATAATCACTAGCATCACACATAATTTCAAAGGCAACTTCCAATCAGGTGGTTGAACAATAGGTGCAGAAGTTAGGGCTTTCTTAAGTGTTTCAAAGGCTTCTACACAATCATCATAAAACAAATGAAATATCCTTTTGTAAAAGATTTTGTAAGAGGCCTATAAATTTTAGAGAAGTCTTTAATAAACCTCATATAGAAACCAGCATGACCGAGAAAACTATGAACAGTGGCGGAGCGAGAAATTTTGTGAAGCCTGGGCAAATTTGAACCTAGCTAAATGTCTAATTTGAGAATTGAAATCAGGTGTTTAGACCAAGTTTTTTCTCTTGCTACCGATTTTTCTAGAAGGGGCTGCAAGAATCGGTTTTTGAAAAATCTCAGAAATTTTGGATATCTACCTAAAAGTATTTAAATGGGGTTTGAGTCCTCCCTAACCAATCGTGGCCATATTTTTAAAAATGCTAATAACATTAAAATCAAAATCAGACTGGCAAGACTAGTAGTCGATATGATGACCTCGAAAGCACTTCCAATGAGCTAGGGGCTATGCTGCGTTACAATTTTCATATGGGTTCTTTGACACTACCTGAACGTGTAGCAAAAAAATCAGGGTCCGGCAAAATATCCGGTAACTAGTCGGTTTTCAAAAATTTCAACCGGTAAAGAAATGTTTGGTTCAGATACACAACATATAAAATAATACTGAATTCCCATATCACAAATCTACATGACTAATGAAGCAAAATAATGCATATAATAGTAATCAAAATGTAATTCTAAAGTGAAGTACTCCATTGTAAACAAATATAAGATGTTTTAGGTCACTAAATTACATTTGCTTATAAAACTAGTAATATGTAACCTAAATGACAACACCCCACGCTCTAACCTCAAAAGTTGAAACATAATAGGTCTATCAATCTTCAAATTAGTTAGCAATCTCATCTAATCACGAAAGAGGGAACAAGTAGCCGCCGGCAGCCGGCCGATGATGCAAGCCATTCCTAGGATGGATCCACTCTGACTCAATTCATGTAGCGGCCCGGTCCCAATGGACTGTAGTCTCTGTGCTTAAGTGTCATCCCTAGATCGGTATACTGACACACAGAGTACTCGAGGAATTATAACAGAATTCAATCACACACTTATTACATCGAGGTCCTCATAAAGAGTGATTATTAAAATAATATGGCTAAAGGCCATCTAATAAAATAACTGCGGAAGCTTCGAAGGTAAATGATTCCATCCAACTCCACGACAGAACTGAGTGCAAGACAACAACCTATCACACCTTAATCCTCGTTTAAAAACTCTGCAACATGAGACGTTGCAGTCGTGTAGGTCAGCACATGGAATATGCTCGCAAGATCACACTATAGAGCAATGATGAACAATAGCTATCACTACATGCATATTTGGCTGGTGGAGGCTCTAAGTTTAACATTTTCATAAAGCTAATTTTCCCTACAGCAAAGGAATAGATTTTATTTCACTACCAAGCTTATACCGTTATTGAGAAGGTAACCCCAACTCAATCCCGAAATTAAACAAGTATCAATAATAAAATTAGCAACCCAACAATTTTTTAGTAAAGTAATGAGATCAACCAATAGCTCAAATACCAGATACTCAGAATTGTCCATAACCGGGGACACGGCTAATCATGATTGGTTTGTACACTCTGTAGAGGTTTGCGCACTTTTCCCCACAAGACTCGACTGCATCCATGATCGTAAGTTCAAGACATAGCCTTTCTGAAGAGGTCCCCTTAACCAATAGATAGGCCGGTACACCTACAATTCCCCTACATCTGCTAGCCCATCATGGAAAGGATTCCCACAACTTACTCAACTATGCCAGAGCCCATAATGGCATGTGGCTGCACACGGAAGTTTCTAGGCATGAATAATATTATGATCCCTTTGAGCCTAGGTGGCATTCCATAGGATGATCACAGGGGTACCCCAGGATCTCCTAGGATAACACTGGATTCCCTAGGTGTAACATCCCAAATTTTCAATTTGGAATGTTATACATAGACCATCATGCATATCATATTTTTCTTGCATTTTGCCGATCCTAGAAATTTCACGCAACTCAAGGACCCTCAGGGAGAGTTGGAGATTTCGTTATTTTCATATTTGAGTCTTCTCAAATTTCGGAAAAAGGATCATTGGATTTGTCGGAGTTTTATTTGCCTTTTATTTGGATAGGGAAAAATGCGCGTTTTAAAAATTTGCATTTTAGGCCCGGAGAAAAGTTCATTTTGTTCGACTCATTTTTAGGAGTCGGGGAAAATTTACTTTATTAGATTTGGAGTTCGTTTAGATCTCTTTTTGTTTTTTTTTCTAAGCGCGGAACCGGTTAAAAAAAGAGAGTCCCAGCGACTTGGGCCTAAGGCCCAAGCCACCGAGCCGGCCGGCTCCCAGGCCAGCGAGCGCGCGCGCCCCAGGCGCCAGAGACCGCCGCCGTTTCCTTTGTAGGATTCCTAGTAGGATTCATCTACTTTCGTTTTTTTCTAGATCTTTTCCCTCTTTTCTTTCCTATTCCTAGTCTAATTCTTGTCCCCTACCCCAAGTTTTCTCCCCCTCCCCAATATAAATACTCCCACACCCCCCCTCTAAACACATCAAATCCAAAGCCCAAAGCCCCAAGCACACCGAGCCCCACACCCGTGCCGCGCCGCCGCCGCATCACCCGCGCTGTCGCCGCCCCTTGCCACGCCGCGCCGCCGCCGCACCACCCGCGCCGCCGCCGCACCTTGCCGCCGCCCACGCCCACGCCGCCGGAGTTCCTCGCCGGAGACTTCACCGGAGGTAGCTCACGCTACATCTATTCTTTTCATCGGATCGTTTTCTTCTAATCGTTCCGATTCTTTTTCTCCGATTCGTTTTTCTTCGCGAAACCGTTCCGGTTTTCTACATCGGTTTTACGATTGGTTTTCTTCTCCGAAACCCTAGATCGGATCCGTTTCTTTTCCGATTTAGTTGTCTTATGACCGTTCGCCGGACCGTTCGTCATAACGAACGTGATCACCGGATTATTCTTCTAGGTTAACGAACGTCCGTTCGTTTAACCGTTCTTCTTTTTCTTTCTGCCGGATTTATTCCGTGATCACGATCTCAGATCTGATCTTCTTTCTAGTCTATCTTCTCGCTCGTTTATCGGAATCAGGTGATTCAAGCGCCTGGAGTTTTGTCTCGAAACCGCCATTCCGTCTAGTCAACTTTAACTAAGTTTTTCGTACTGTAAAATTTGACCTAGTTTCAACTTGCTAGAACCGAGTTGTTTTCCGCCGTTTGTTTTCGGTTTCTTTGTTCGGTTCTTTCTTTCTTCTCAACCGGAGTTCTTAAGTTGAACTATCTGGTTCGATCTTTTGTTCGAGTTTTACCTGTGCATTAGATGAGTACTTATTGTATGCTTTTTGTTTGTCTGTGATAGATTACCCGGATTGCGCCGCCTGTTACTTCGAATCTCTAGGACTCGCGGATCATCAGCAAGGCAAGTAACACTTTGATCATACCTTTTCTACAACCCAGTTTTATTGCATTAGATCCATCCTCACACATTGCATGATTAGGATCTAATTAAATTGTGGGATGGCAAGTAGATGAGGTAGTACCTATTACCTGTTACTATGAAACATTTGGGAGTTACTTCTACGTTTGCTTATTATGCCATGCTATGCTAGTAGACGTGGATTGGGTGAGTGATATCCATGACAGATGTGAGATTGATTATTTTAATGGTTTATCTAAGGTGGCAACTTAAACACACATCTGGGTGGATTGAGGTGCCTGATGTCTATCAGGACTTGCCTGTTTTTTTATGGACCGCCACCCAGGCTCAAAGGGATCATAAGATCTTTCATGCTAAATACTTACGTGTGCAGCCACAAGCCATTATGGGCTCTGGCATAGTTGACTAAGTCGTGTGAACTCTTACAGGGTAGACTAGCAGATGTAGGGGAAAGTAGGTGTACCGGTCTATCCAACGTAAGGTGCTAGCGCTTCTGAAAGACTGTCTCTCGGTCATCCGTTTCTCAAACACCAGTAGTGCGAGAAAACCAACGGAGGCGACCGAGTCTTGTGGGGAAAAGTGCGCAAACCTATGCAGAGTGAAATAAACTAGTCATGATTAGCCGTGTCCCCTGTTATGGACAATCTTGAGTATCTAGTACTTGAATATCATGTGAATCTCAACATGTTACTTCTAATTAATATTGTTGGGTTTTAATTCTAATTTTAATTGGGATTGAGAATGCTGTCAACCATTCTCAATGTTTAACAACCACCATGATAGTTAAATAAATTTATTCCTTTGTAGTAGGGAAAAATTGGCTTTACGCAAAACAGTAACCATAGAGCTTTCCACCAGCCAAATATGCATATAGTATAGTTGTTTCATTCCATTACTCTCTATGTGTTACCTTGCCAGCATATTCCATGTGCTGACCCGTTTCAGGCTGCAACGTTAATGTTGCAGACTTTTCAAACGACGATTGAGGTGCTTTTAGGTTGTGGTTCTATACTCAGTGATGCCGTTGGAGTTGATGGACCCATTTATCTTCCAAGTCTTCCACTGTTATCGACACTAGATGGCCTTAAGCCATATTTATGTAATAAGTTCTCTTCAGAGACATCGTTGTAATAAGTGTGTGATTGCCACTCTGCTATAAATCCTTCGAAGTACTGTGTGGTGTCAGCATTACTGATCCAGGGATGACACCGGAGCACAGAGATCAGACTGTTTGAGGTCTGGTCGCTACACTAGGTGCCCACAACCAATCCACCTGGATGTGTATTAAAGTAGCCACCTTAAGTTTCCCTTAGTTAGTATCTCTCACAACTTGCATGATTCCCTCATACCAATCCCCGTCTATGAGCATGGCTAAGCAATATGAGCATAACGTATATTCCCGGGTGATCAAAGGAATTAGGTTCCTACCTCATCAACTACATAACAATAACCACATGTTCCCAATCCTACTCATGCAATGTTTGAGGGTGTAACTAATGCATAAAAACTGGGTAATAAAAGGGTAACTTGCCTTGCTGACGATCGGAAAACCCTAGAGATTCCTAGTAGCAAGCTTTGCACTCCAGAAAATCTATCATAGACAAACAATAGCATACATAAGCACTCAAACATGAAGATGCAAAGAAAACCAGAGAAAATGACCTTTACAGAAAGTTTAGGTCAAGAACTTCAATTTGCAAAAAGAATCAACTAAATAGGAGTTACGAAACTCAAGTTACGAACAAAAGAAATTCAAATTCAAATCTGTTTGAAACCAAACTTTAACTTTCAAAAACATTTTTAAGTTGGTTATGTGGATAGAGGGGATCATAACGAAGAATTTGGCATTGGTTTCATTGGGTTTGGACTAACGAGAAAAAAGTTGTGATCATTTGAAGAACAGGGACTAATCTATGAAGAAAATAATTATGAATAGGTCCCTGGCCAAAAATAAACAGAAAAGAAAAATCTATTGGACGAACGTCCACAACAGAAACTAATCTAACGAATCTGTTCATCAAAGATCCTAAACGAACAAACGTTCGATAAATAAAACCAATCGGGTTTTTAAAGATAACCTTGGAAAACAGTAACTAAAAAAAGTAAACCGGACCGGGGCGGTTTTTACCGGTTCGGTCTTCGACGGCTCCGGCGGGCTCCAGCAATGGCGAGGCGAGGCGATGGCGGCTCGGGCGTCGGCGGCAAGGCAGCGGCGCGGGCAGCGGCGACTATGAGCGGCGGCGGCGCGGCGACTGCGAGCGGCAGCAGTGCGGCAGCGAGGCAGCGCCCCGGCATCGGCGGCAGGTGGCGTCGGCTCGGTGGCAGCTTGGGAGAGAGAGGGGCAGGGACAGCGGCTTATAAGGAGGGGGAACGACTTGGAGAAGGGGCAGGGGAGGAGGAGTCCGGCGGGGAGACGGCGCCGGCGAGCCGCAGCGGCGGCGGACTCCCGCTTGGAGTAGGTCATGCGGGAGAGACGGGTGGCTGGGCCGACCGGCCTTCGGCCTAGTTCGGTCCAAAAACTTTTTTAATAAAACATTTTTCTCTATCTGATACTATGGTCCTCAGAACTCCATGCAGACATACGATCCTGGTCATATATATCTTGGCCAACATAGCACTCATATAAGTGGTCTTCACGGGGATAAAGTGAGCCACCTTGGTCAAGCGATCTACTACAACCCAGATGGAGTCATATCCCAAATGAGTCCTGGGTAATCCGGTGATGAAGTCCATGCCAAGATTATCCCACTTCCATTTGGGTATCGGCAAGGGTTGAAGTAATCCTACTGGTTTCTGATGCTCTGCCTTAACTCTCTGACATACGTCACATAATGCTACATACTCGGCAATATCCTTCTTCATACCTGTCCACAAGAAACGTTCCTTCAAATCCAGATACATCTTGAGGTTGCCTACATGAATCGAGTAAGGCGAATCATATGCATCCTGAAGAACTAACTTCCTGATCTCTGGGTCATTGGGCACATAGATGCGATCCTCAAACCATAAAGTTCCGTGTTCATCCTCACGAAAACCTTTGGCCTTTCCTTTACTCATCTGTTCTTTTATCTCTGCAATTTGCTTGTCTGTCTTCTGGGCTTCTCTGATCTTTCCCAACAAAGTGGACTGAACTTCCAATGCTGCAACAAAACCTCTCGGAACTATCTCCAAGCGAAGTTCTCGGAGATCATCGGCTAACTCCTGCGGTAATCCTCCGGTTATAAGAGTATTGACATAACTCTTGCGGCTCAAAGCATCCGCCGCAACATTGGCCTTTCCTGGATGATAATGTAGTTTTATGTCATAATCACTTATGAGCTCCAACCATCTCCTCTACCTGAGATTCAACTCCTTCTACGTGAAGATATACTTCAAACTCTTATGATGCGTGTAAACGTCACAACGATTTCCGATAAATAAATGTCTCCAGGTCTTGAGCGCATGCACTACGACTGCTAACTCCAAATCATGTGTGGCATAATTCAACTCATGAGATCGAAGCTGACGTGAGGCATATGAAACAACTCTTCCTTCTTGCATAAGAGCGCCACCAAGTCCCTGTCGGGAAGCGTCGCAATATACCTGGAAATCCTTGCGTATGTTCAGAAGAATTAGCACTAGGGCTGTAACCAAACATTTCTTCAACTCCTGAAAACTGGCCTCATAGTCCTCTGTCCATTTGAAATTGGTGTCCTTCTTTAGTAACTCAGTCATGGGCTTCGCAATCTTGGCAAAATTCTCAATGAATCTCCTATAATATCCTGCGACTCCAATGAAACTTCGTATCTCTCCAACTGAGATGGGTGCCAACCACTCGGTGATAGACTGAACCTTGGAAGGGTCTACTGCTATACCTTCTCCTAATATGACATGTCCGAGGAATCCTACTTCCCTCAACTAAAACTCACATTTTCTAAACTTGGCATATAGTTGATGTTCCCTCAGCTTCTCGAGAACCAAGCGCAAATGTTCCTTGTGTTCTTCTTCATTCTTCGAGTACACCAATATATCATCAATGAACACCACAACAAACTTATCCAAGAAATGCATGAACACCTTATTCATCATACTCATAAAGTAGGCATGGGCATTAGTCAATCCCAAAGACATGATCGTGTACTCATATAGCCCATACCTTCTGGTAGACGCAGTCTTAGGTATATCCTGTTCTCGGATCTTCAGCTGGTGATGTCCTGATCGAAGATTGATCTTGGAGAAAACTTTAGCTCCCTGCAGGTGGTTAAACAAATCATTGATCATCGCTAGAGGATATTTGTTATTGATCGTCACATCATTCAATGCTCGATAATCAACTACCATTCTCAAGGATCCATCCTTCTTCTCAACTAGAAGCACTGGGGCTCCCCACGGTGATGAACTTGGTCCAATATAACCTTTCTACAATAACACCTTAATATTCTTCTTAATTTCCTCCAGATCATTTGCAGGCATCCGGTACGGTCTCTTGGATATTGGTTCGGTGCCTGGCAACAGCTCGATCATTCAGTCCTTCAAGAAAATTCTCCTGCTTCGTGGCATCTATGGCCACATTATCTGGGGTGTAGCATGATAAATTGCTGAACTCGTCCACGTACTATGACACAGTATGATTCCCTTGGTGTAAGTTGTAGCACTCACGCTTCTTCATACTCATGGCTCCAGTTGAGACATGTGCTGTGCGGAAGGCCTGCTAAAACTGATCCCATGTAACATTGGCCACGGGGAAGGTGGTGGTGTAGTTGTCCCACCATGAGGCTGCAGGTCCATCAAGATGATGTGCGGCAAAGCGCAACTTCTCTGCATCCGTGCATCCAGCAGTTGTTAGCTCTCTACCGATCGTGCGGAGCCAATCATCAGAAACAATCGGCTCAGTGCTGCTAGAGAATACTGGCAGATTCAACCTTAGGAAACGGGCTAGGTTGTCAACTAGGGGTGGTGGAGGTGGGTTTTTGTTGTTGTTGCCTTGGTTCTAGACGAGCAACTGCATCAAGGCATTCTGCTGTTGGATCAACTGGGTGAGCTCCGGCGGGATAACGAATCCGAGGTCTCATCTCGGAGGCATCTGATAGGTTACACGGGTGAGAATAGAATAGAATAGGGTCTAAAGAGATATTTCACTACCCATATGCACACGAGACAAACATATTCAATCCACACCACTCAATTCAAACATGATTCATACAATTGATCTAAGCTACTATTACAAGATCTCGCGAATGATTTCTAACTACTTGGAAGAATTCTAATAATAATATGGTGGTCGACTAGAAAATTTGATCGGTGGAAGACTCCATAATATCAGCTCTAGCTTCGTCTTCAAAATCATCACTGTCCTCGTCATCTCTATCTTCTTCAGCATCACTGTCGGTGTCGGTGTCATCAAGTATGATGTAGTCTTCAGAACAAATGTCCACTTCAGGTTTCGGTCTCACTACAGATATTCCTATATTCTTCCTCAGGTCTTCATTCTACTCCAGTAGCACAGCAATTTCCTCTTCATATCCATCGCGTGTTGCTTTGAGTTCCTCTTCTGGTAAAGTTGCATTGAAGGTTTCGGTGAAGCTTGGTATGCGATGTTCAGGTACTTGCTGACTTCCTTCAAGTATCGTCCGAAAGGGGTGTCATCATCCGCTGAGTGAACTTGTTCCTGGGGTCTGACATCTATAGAGTAGAAATAGAGAAGGATTAGAAATGAGTAGAGAAGAGTATCCTATGACTTTTCCTAGTGGTCGTGTCCTACAGTCAGCGTGTGCTCTGATACCATCTTGTAGCGACTCGATCCCAATGGACCATAGTCTTCGTGCTTAAGTGTCATCCCTGGATCGGTATACTGACACACACAGTACTCGAGGAATTATAACAGAGTTTAATCACACACTTATTACATCAAGGTCCTCTTAAAGAGTGTTTATTACAATAATATGGCTGAAGGCCATCTAATAAAATAACTACGGAAGCTTCGAAGGTAAATGAGTCCATCCAACTCCATGGCAAAATTGAGTGCAAGACAATGACCTATCGCACCTTAATACTCGTCTAAAAATTGTGCAACATGAGACGTTGCATCCGTGTAGGTCAGCACATGGAATATGCTGGCAAGATCACACTATAGAGCAATGATGAGCAATAGCTATCACTACATGCATATTTGGCTGGTGGAGGCTCTAAGTTTAACATTTCATAAAGCTAATTTTTCCCTACAACAAAGGAATAGATATTATTTCACTACCATGTTTATACCATTATTGAGAAGGTAACCCCAACTCAATCCCAAAATTAATCAAGTATCAATAATAATATTAGCAACCCAACAAATCTTTTTTTAGTGAAGTGATGAGATCAACCAATAACTCAAATACCAGATACTCAAAATTGTCCATAACCGGGGACACGGCTAATCATGATTAGTTTGTACACTCTGCAGAGGTTTGCGCACTTTTCCCCACAAGACTCGACCGCATCCATGATCGGAAGATCGAGACATAGCCTTTATGAAGAGGTCCCCTTAACCGATAGATAGGCTGGCACACCTACAATTCCCCTACATCTGCTAGCCCATCATGGAAAGGATTCCCACAACTTACTCAACTATGCCAAAGCCCATAATGGCTTGTGGCTGCACACAGAAGTTTCTACGCATGAATAATCTTATGATCCCTCTGAGCCTGGGTGGCATTCCATAGTATGATCACATCGGTACCCCGGGATCTCCTAGCACAACACTGGATTCCCCAGGTGCCCACAACCAATCCACCCAGATGTGTATTAAAGTAGCCATCTTAACTTCCCCTTAGTTATTATATCTCACAACTTGCATGATTCCCTCATACCAATCCCCGTCTACGAGCATGGCTAAGAAATATGAGCATAACGTATATTCCCGGGTGATCAAAGGTATTAGGTTCCTACCTCATCAACTACATAACAATAACCACATGTTCCCAATCATAATCATGCAGTGTTTGAGGGTGTAACTAAGGCATAAAATTGGGTAATAAAAGGGTATGATCAAATGTAACTTGCCTTGCAGACGATCGATAAACCCTAGAGATTCGTAGTAGCAAGCTTCACACTCTAGAAATTCTATCATAGACAATAATAGCATACATAAGCACTCAAACATGAAGATGCAAAGAAAACCAGAGAAAATGATCAAAAATAAATCTCCAACATTTCTTTACTGTTTTTGAAGAATTCATATTATCTTCTATCTTTATTTTATTTATTTGAAATTATTGGGAAAATATTTTGAATAAAACTCTTTGATCAAATTTGCCAATTTTGAAAATTCAAAAATGGATTTTTGTGAAAACCTCCAACTCTCTCGATTGGTCCTTGAGTTGCTTATGGTTTCTAGGATCAAAATTCAAATAAAAATAAATTCCAAAAACTCTCAAATGATGAATGCATATGAATGATCTAAATAACATCCAAATTGAAAATTGGGATGTTTAGTTCATCACCGGCAACACGTGCAGCCTACGTCGGCCTCCACTCACCGCCGCCCGCCAGTATGTCGCCGATCAACTCACGATTCCACCATCTGGAATAGCTGAATAGCTACATCATGGGGAGGTGGAGCGATCCACCGATTCTGATCCTTCTCATTTTTTTAGAATCCTGATCCTTCTCGTCTGGGGCACAATAGCCAGACTACTTACTAGACCAGTAGCCCACTAGGCCTAGTTCTCATTTGAGTAATCCAATGCCAGGGAGTAAGGCTTGTTTAACCTACCCAAATGAAGCCCATTAGCTGATTAGCGAACCATAACCAGCCCAGCTACCACTACAAAGAAAATACACTTCCATGATGATACGTGTTTGTCACAGTAGGTCGTGTTTTTTGTCATGCATGCACATCCATGAAGATTCTATGAAAAAATCAAGGTAGTCATACATGTGCTGTCGTAGAAGTGTTCCATAACATTACCAAAATTATCATCACGGAAGTGTCCACTTCCATGATGATAAATCGCGCGTCATAAAAGTGCTTTCGTCAAGGGTGACCCACACATGGCATCCACCGTAACGGGTCGCCGTTAAGCTATCGGGTTCCGATTTGGATCCGATAACCCGTTAATAGCCCAGACCAATGGGGATTTTCCACATGTAAAATTATCATTGGCTGGAGGAAACACATGTCGGCTCACCGTTGGGACAGATGTCATCCACTCATTGGACATAATACACCAATGATACGTCGATACGTGGCACGGCCCAACAGAGGCCCATTCCTATGAAAAGGCCGACATGTTTGACTTGGTCAAAAGATAGAAGGCCGGCCCGTGGAAAGCCTGTTAATGGCCTGTTCACACATTGCTTCTACGACCCGTAGGAGGCCCAGGGTCACTACAGTAAATATGTAGCCCATGGTTATTGTGGCCTAGTTTTAAAAAAATATGTTATTGCGGCCATCAGCAAACCGCGGAAAAAGAAATGCACTGACTACAAGCAAACAAATAAACAAGACAACAAGGAAATAAATAAGCAAGCAAATAACGCTAGGCTATCACAGCTATTACACATATTCTATCCACTGGGCATCAAAGTTTGCCACCAGTGCAAATATAGGAACAAAGCAGCATATCACATACACTGGTGGTCAAAGTCGGTGACCAGTGCTAATAAATTCCACAGCAAAACAAGTCCAGAACTAAAACCACTTCAGAAGAGATCAAGAAACAATATCTTGGGTACCCATAATACTAGCAAGATGCTTAGCAAGGTTATTAACTTTCTCTTGTTTGGCGCTTAAATCCTCCAGAGCTTGTTGTTGCACAAGAAAGTATGCATCTGAATTCTGCAGGGACTTCCTTAGTCCTTCAGCTTCTTGCCGCAACACAACTTGCTGATGCCTTTTAGCTTGTAGCTGAGACTGAGAAGCCTAAGTGATTTAGGCAGCGAGTTTGAAGAGCTTGTGCCAGCGATGCTGGCTAGTAACTCGAACACTACATCAACACAGGACTGTGGGGTTTTCTCACAGTCTACAAGATCGTTTTTATCACCTTTCTTGGAGACCAACATGTTTGTCTCACTATCTTGAACCTTATTTGCATTACTTTCTCTACCATTGCATAGTGGGGTGCTCTTCTCCAATATTCGGTTCACATACTACAAGAGAAATAAGCAGACACAACACAGGTTTAGCATGTAGTATACGAAACTCATTTTGGTAAACTGGTTCAGTAGTAAGGTGGACAGGATAACATGAAACAAACATATATCTATGTACTATGGTCACTGTATTGTCCATATCATTCTAGTTTATGTTTCCAAATCAAGATAGAGACACAGTTCAACTCATATATTTTTAAGACATGGCATCATATACAAAATATAAGTGTGAGAAACTACACACCATTGGCAACACTTGTAATGTGCATCACATGAGAACATAACTTTTTATACAACTGAAACTGAAATCAACATAGAGCAAGAAGTTAGAACAACAATCCAGTGAAAGAAATAGGTTTAAAACATACCTATTGCGCCATTGGAGTTTCAATTGGATCCTTCAAATTCGAAAGTAGTTGGTATGAGTAAATACAGTGATGCAACAACAAAGGAGTAAGGACCATAGCTACGGAATCTGACCCGAGAACAGTTGCTCTTCTGCTTTAAACGTGGAGTTTGGGTTCACTGTGGTGGTCTTCGTGCATTGGGCAGTGCGGTTTCTTTACAAACTAACCGTGTGGGGGTACTTGATAACCCACAAGTATAGGGGATCAATTGTAGCCTCTTTCGATAAGTAAGAGTGTCTAACCCAACGAGGAGCTAAAGGTAGAACAAATATTCCCTCAAGTTCTATCGACCACCGATACAACTCTACGCATGCTTGATGTTCGCTTTACCTAGAACAAGTATGAAACTAGTAGTACTTTGTAGGTGTTCTTGGATAGGTTTGCAAGATAATAAATATTACGTAAATAAAAAGTAGGGGATGTTTAGATAAAGAAAAAACTAAGTTAGTTTTAGTAAAGTGCTTTTTGTTACGAGAAAGTTATCTGTCCCTAGGCAATCGATAACTAGACTGGTAATCATTATTGTAATTTTATATGAGGGAGAGGCATAAGCTAACATAATTTCTCTACTTGGATCATATGCACTTATGATTGGAACTCTAGCAAGCATCCGCAACTACTAAAGATCATTAAGGTAAACCCAACCATAGAATTAAAGCATCAAGTCCTCTTTATCCCATACGCAACAACCCCCCATACTCGGGTTTGTGTTTCAGTCACTCATGCAACCCACTATAAGAGAATCATGAACGTATTGCAACACCCTACAGCGGGGATCCCTCATGCTTGCGCGACACAGAGATCACCATAGGACAACACCAATAATAGAACATGCAACTCAAACCAATCTCGATCATCAAATAGCCCATAGGACAAAACGGATCTACTCAGACATCATAGGATAGCCATACATCATTGGGAAATAATATATAGCGTTGAGAACCATGTTTAAGTAGACATTACAGTGGGTAAGAGAGAGGTTACACCGCTGCATAGAGGGGGGAAGAGTTGGTGATGATGGCGATGAAGTTGTTGGTGAAGATTGCGGTGATGATGATGGCCACGACAGCATTCCGACGCCACCAGAAGAGAAGGGGAGAGGGGCCCCCTTCGTCTTCTTCTTCCTTGACCTCCTCCCTAGATGGGAGAAGGGTTTCCCCTCTGGTCCTTGGCCTCCATGGTGTGGGAGGGGCGAGAGCCCCTCCGAGATTGGATCTGTCTCTCTATCTCTCTCTGTTTCTGCGTTCTCAGATTCTTCCCTTTCACCATTTCTTATATTCCCGAAGATCCGTAACTCCAATTGGGCTGAAATTTTAACACGATCTCTATCTGGATATTAGCTTTCTTGCAGCGAAAGAAGGGCATCAACCGCTGTCGGATTTTGGGTTCCAGCAGACCCTTGAGGTTCGAACACTGGGGTGCGCGCGGAGATTTCACCTCCTACCTACCTGCACCCCTCCGCCTCGCTAAGATCTAGGCTTTGGAAAGAACAGCACAAGAAACACAGGGTTTATACTGGTTCGGGCCACTGTTGTGGTGTAATACCCTACTCTAGTGTGTGGTGTGGTGGATTGCCTCTTGGGCTGATGATGATGAGCAATACAAGGAAGAACAGCCTCGCGAGGATCTGTTCTTGGCTAGGGCAATGAACTGCTAGGAGGAGTTCAATCACCCTTATCTCTCTCTCTTCTCGCTTCTCTCTCTGATCGATCGAACCCCCGGGGTCTCTGATACTCGATCCTCGATCTCTACCCTTGATCCTTGATACTCGATCTCGAACCTCCCTCCCTGTGGGTGGCTGGTCCTATTTATATGCAAAGGCCCTGGGCATCTTCCCAAATATTGAGCGGGAAGGGCGCCAACAATGGGCCATTTTGAAGGGGAACATCTGGTACACTTATCCTAACTAAAGTTGGTCCTTGCCTGCCAAAGACCATGGTGGTGATGCTGGCTTGGGCCCCACAATGACTTCCTCCCTGCCGTTGGACTGGTCTTGGTCTCGTTGCACCGAAATGGCAACCTTTGCCTGATGCCTCAGTACTCCGCGGCTGCGCTTGCCCCCTTTGCACCAAAGAGGAAAGGAGGACACTGCGCGGCTGGTGCCCGCCTGGCGCCTTTGGTCGTCATGGCTTGCGTCACGGGCACCTCGTGAGGTACCCCGCCTTGATCTCTCCGCCTCCTCGCGAGCTAGCCTGATGAGGCCGTGCCTGAGGAAGCTCCGTGTCGTTTGCCCCGCGAGGCTTGGCCCCTCGCGAGGGTCTTGGGTCTATGTTGACGAAGATGGGCCGTGCTGGGCCCCCCTTTGAGCCATGCTGTAGGACGCAGGCAGGCAAGTCTGGGGACCCCCGTTCCCAGAACGCCGACAGTAGCCCCCGGGCCCAAGGCGCGCCCAGACTTGGCCGTGCAGGGAGGAGGAAGGGCAAGAGCGAAGCGCCGCGGGCCCTAATAGCCTACGGTCTTGGGCGCCGCATGGCGGTTGATTGGATGTGAGCGCCTTAGCAACCGCGCGAGTTGATAAAGGAGCGGCATCCGCCTAGGCTTTGCTTTTTGCTTTCTCCGGTTGCTACTCAGATCTGCTTTCTTGCGCCTCTCCTTCCTTCCTCCAAAATTTCCAGATCTACTCCGACCGCGTGACCTAGGAAGCCATGGCGCCTCGTCAGTCCCCGGCCGTAGCTTGGTACTCGTCTGCCATGGACTCGCCGAACGTGTCGGAGGCGAGCCTCGCCCGGTTGCGCTGGATGGCGGTAGCGCGGGGCATCGACGGGGCGAAGGTGTTCAAGGCCGGCTCCGCCGCCCCTGAGGGCCAAGGGAGCACCTTCTATCCGTTCTTCGTAAGCGCCATTGCTGCTGGCCTGGTGCCTCCCTTCTCCGAGTTCTTGTTCTCTGTCCTCCGCCATTATAAGCTACAGGCTCTGCATCTCCACCCCAACTGCGAGGCTCACGTAGGGGTGTAGCCCTCAGTGGCCTTGCTGCGCCACTACTTCTACCTCCAGACCTCTCGCGGTCCTGCTTCTGCATGTGCGAGCTTCATCGCGTATGGTGGCGCCATTGCCATTTCAAACCCCGGGAAAAGGATTGAGGGCTTCAGGAGCAAGTGGGTCTTGGCAGATGCTGGGCGCATCCACCCTCGGCTGATCTTGCCCACGGAGCAGCCCATGAGCTCCAGCGATTGGGGTCGAGCAGAGCTTGTGGACCCCCGCGTGAAGCTGGTGTTGGAGAAGATGGACGCGGATCTGAGGCCGGCCAACATGGCGGCAGCGAAGCTGACCAGCGCGTCGCTGCTGAGGGAATTCCTGGATCACCAGCTGGCTCCGCTTCGGCAGTACTCACTTCCGATGTGGACGCCCCATCCGAGCCCCGCGGCCTTGGCCGACGGAGATCTGGCTGCGGTCCTCCAATCTCTGGTCAGGGGTGATGTGGCGAGGTTGGAGGGTGCTCCTACGCCCTTGTCCCTCCGCGACGACTGGGAGCAGGTAGTGGAGTCCATGCCCGTCTTCAATGGGGACGGACCCGTGCCCATGGAAACTCCCAGGGAATCGGTGGACGTGTCCTCCGACGACTCCAACGAAGAGGAGGAAGGAGGGGAGCAGGAAAAAGGGCCTGACTCCGAGGCGACTGACGGAGAGTCGAGGGCTCCCCTCCCCCGGCATTGGTCCCGCGTTCTCCGCCTCTCTCTGAGCGATGACGACGAGGATGATGACGAGCAGGACGGCGGGAGCTTGCCCCTGATCCCGAAGAAGGATAGGACCGGGCTGATCTCTCGTGGGTCTGCCCCGGCCCCGAGGCGGACCGCAGACGCACCTTCCGCTTCCAAGCTTCCTGAGGTTGACCCTTCTAGCCGGCTTTCAGGCTTCAAATTTGGCCGGAGGCCGCTTGAGCTCACTAGCGACGACCCGTAAGCGCTTGATTCTTATCTTTACTTCTTATTCTTCTTTTGAGGCTTGACGTCCGCATCTCTTGGATAGGCTAGCGCCCACAGCAAAGAAGCCGAAGGGAGCTCCTGAGGTTCCATCCGTGGCAGCGCCTCTGCCCGCGAAGGAGGGTGACCGCGACGCACGGGCTTCTCCTGCCCGGTCATCCTTGCGAGGCCTGGCTGAGCCGGCTGGGGCGTGCTCAGTCCCCATGGCCAAAGTGACTACCGAGGTGCCTTTGCCTGCTGCCGCCACTACAGCCGTTGGGGCGCAGCAGACTCCGCCTCAAGATGCTGTGGCCGCGCTGCCGCCTTCTCCTTCTACTCCACCGACTACTGTCTCTCCGACTCCTCCTGCCATTCTGGATCGTGCTGCTGCTGAGCTGGACCGGCTGCAGCAGGAGCTTCTTGGCGCCGACCCTCGCATGGTGGCCGGGCGCTTGGAGCTAGCTTCAGGATGGATTCGCTCCGATGCTTCGATTCGGGCGGCGCTGGCCCAGGCCTCAACAACTTGCAATGAGGAGAAGCAGGCCGTCCTTGAGGCGAAGGCTGCTCGTGATGCAGCCCTGGGGGAGGTGGTCACAGTCCATGGTCGCTGCAAGGCGCTGGAGGACGAGCTGCAAGGCCTGCGGGACCAGCTCGCAAAAGAGGTCCGCCTTCGCCAAGAGTAGGAAGAAGGCATGAAGGCTCGCGAGGCGGCCGTCAAGGAGAGGGAGGTCAAGCTCAGGAAGCGCCGCGACCGCCTAGGCGCGCTGGAGCAGGAGTTGGGGCGAGGAAGGCCGAGCTGGACGACAAGGCCCTGGTTCTTGCCGAGGACCGCTTGGCCTTCACGGAGATGGAGGCGAAGGCTCGCTCCTTACTGAGGACGCTTTACGACAGCGGCCTGGAGAGCCCGCTAGCTGGCGCCGAGGACGGCCCCGCCAAGCTGCTTCCCTTCCTAGTTTGTGCTCTTGAAGATGTCGCCCTTAGCCTTGGCCCCACGGCCGAGGCCGAGGCGCGTGTCCTGTCTTCTGCAGCGCTGACGCGGGTCCTCACCCACATCTACCTTCGCGATCCAGGTGTCGACCTCGACAGCCTGCTGGAGCCAATAAGCGGCGAGCGTGCCGCTGCCGCTGCCGAGGCCGTGAAGGGTCACGCAGAGGCTCTGCTGGGGAAGTTCCGGGCCTTCAGCACCAAGCCGAAGCAAGGCGCTGCCGACCCTGCTGCTCCATGAGGCGAATCCACTCCGCGCTGCTCCACCGCCGACAAGTGACTCCGTTGCGGCTCCTGTCCTACCTTTAATTCCTGCACATGTATCATGCCTCGGGGAGGTGTTTAAACTTGCGTTTGGCATTGAGATAATAGTGTGGACTGTAATATTTGCTTTTGAATTCCTTGAAATTTGTGCTTTTCCTTCCTACTTGCTTATGTTCTACGCCGGCAGAGCCCAGCCCCGCGCATACCTCACCCAGCGTTAGCCCCGACCGGAAACCAGGACGGGACCAAGGAGTGAGGGGCTACGTGACAAGTTAGGCTCCTGAGTCGCGATGCTCAGGAGTCCCCCTTGGCGTGCGAACAGCAAGTAGGGAGGTGTGATGTGGGTGGATCTACCATTCTACGTCTACAGAGCCCGGCCGCGCGCATACCTCAACTGCCGTTAGCTTTTCGGAACTAAGGAGTGAGGGGCTACGTGACCAGTTATGCTCCTGAGTCGGGATGCTCAGGAGTCCCCCTTGACGCTCAAACGGCCTTCGTACCTTGGCTCCACTCAGGGAGAGACGCGCGACGAACTAGGCCCGGGGGGCTTGGCTGGGCGGCGTGCGTCTGGGCGTGACCCAGGCGCAGCCCCCGTGCCTAGCCCCCTCGCGCGGCACTCCCGAGGGGAGGCGTTACGATGAGGCTAGACACTGAGCTCTGGGCTCCCTGAGGTTGATGCGGCCCGGGGGCCACCCTCAGTTGTTTATCACCAGCGCAGAGCATAGCGCTTCCGTATGTGTACGGGCATAGCCGCTCCTCGGCAGTGTCGTCAGCCAGCGCGGAGCATGGTGCTTCCACTGGTACATGGGAGGGGGCTCCCCTCTGGGAGGAGCCCCCGGGGCGTGTACAGCCCCGCCCTGACACGTGGCTGGCACGGTAGGGCCTGGCGAGGTGTATCTCGGCACCCGCGAGCCAGCGCGGGACTCACGGGGCCCTACCTCTAGGCGGGTTGCGCCTGGCACTGGGCCTTATCTTGTGATGTGTCCCTGCAAATTTGGTTAGATGCCGACACTCTACGTCCTCGGGTCCCGGCCCTCGAGCTGGTCTCAGCCGTCGCTGGTATGCCAGGTCGCGATGCCGTGGACAAGGCCAGAGGGTGAGGGCTGGAGAGCCAGTAAGAGCCCTGAGTCGCGATGCTCACGTACCCCCCCCCCTTTAACGTGCAAGTGGTCGGCATGGAGAAGAAGAGGTGCCGTGGACAGGCATAAAATAATCAAGCATGGTGGGTCGAACGCATAGCCGGAAACAAACGCAAGAGGGGTACATGCCGCTGGGCCTGGCCCGAGCGACTTGGGGATGATGCAGCCCGAGGGGCGCCCCCAACAAGGTAAGCTAACAACATGAAATAAAAGGGATACATGCCGCAGGGACGGACCCACCCGACCTGAGAATAATGCAGCCCTGGGGGGCGCTCCCAGCTGGAAATGAAACTTGAAAGATGTCACATGATGATGTTGAGGACGAAGGACTGTTGGTGTAGCAGACTCGGTGGGCCGCGGAAGCCGATCCTCACGAGCCCCCAGGCCTAGGGGCCTCGGGAGGCTCCGGAGGCGCTGGTGGCTCCTCGCGGACCATCTCCATCTCCGCCAGGGCTGCGGAATGCCTGGCCTCTTGTGCCTCCATGATGCCCCTCATGAGGCACTGGGACGTGGCAGCCGCGTTCAGCAAGCCGTAAGGCATGCGAACGTAGCTGTGGGGTGGACTCCCGCAGCGCCCCACTTGCGAGGGCTAGAGGCGCTCTAGAGAGGCGACTCAATTGAGCACTAGTATGTCGATGCAGACGCGCAGCCCACCATCCTCGCCTGGATGGGGAGGCACTGCTGGTAGGCGGCGGCCGCCTTTCATGACTCTTGACTCCTGTAGCTCCTGAATGACCTTGCTGACGAACTCCTGAGGGTTTGGCTCTCCTTGCCTTACTCCTTGAGGGAAACGTGCTTCGAAACACGCCTCCATGTGGTGCCCAAGCGCCTCCCTCGTGACCCTAGCCAGGTCGGTGGCCCTCCAGGGGAGAGCCCCCGAGCCCTGCCTGAGGAGGGCGCCGGGTGCACTTTCCTATGCGATGGAAGGAGCTTCCCCCTGGGCAGGCGCAGGCCCAGAGGGGCCTACCTCCTGAGGGGCCGGGCCAAACGATGTCTTCTTCTTCTTGGGAGCGGTCTCGGGAAGCCTCCTGCTCCCGCGATCTGGGTCTTCCTGTGATGCGGCCTGGAAGGCTCGTTCTAGGGAACACACCGCGTCCTTCTCTTCATAGGGCACCATGATGACTCCGCCACTTCCTGGCATCTTGAGGACGTTGTAGCCGTGGTGAGTTACGACCATGAACTTGGCCAGCGTTGGGTACCCAAGGATGGTGTTGTACGGCAGGCGAATGTGAGCAACGTCGAAGTTGATGAGCTCAGTGCAGTAGTTGTCGCGTGCCCCGAAGGTGACAGGGAGGCGGACCTGCCCAATCGGGACCGTGGAGCTGTCGGTGACTCCGGAGAAAGGCTTGGTTGGCTGAAGCTGGCTGTAGGGCACTTGGAGATTGTTGAATGTTTCCACGGACAGGACGTTGAGCCCTGCCCTGCCGTCAATGAGGGTCCTGGTGACTACCACGTTGCTGATGATTGGGGAACAAAGCATCGGGAGGACTCCGGCTGTAGCCGCACACTTGAGCTGATCTGCTGAGCTGAACGTGATGGTGCATGCCGACCACCTGATAGGGTGCATGGCTTCGAGCTTGGGGAAGACTGCATTCACTTCGTGGGCGAACTGCTTGAAGATGCGTTGAGAGGCTGGGGCTTGAGCCCCGCCCAGGATGCAGGCGATCGCGCGCGGCTCCTTGAAGCCCCCAGCCCCCTCGTCCTGGTGGCGGTCCTCATTTCTCCTTGGCTGCGGCGGCAGCGGAGGGAGGCCGGCGTTGCCTTGCGGGCGATCCTTGCGAGGTTGATCCCTCCAGTCTCCCTCGCGAGGCGGATCTTGCCAGCGATCCTCGCGAGGTTGATCGTGGCGCGGGCCACGGTCTTCCCAGCGTCCTGCGTTCCTTCCTCCTCCTCGATCGTAGCCCCGGTCACCGTGGTCGGGGCGACGACCGATCCTTCCTTCTCGCATGGCTCGGAGCTCTTGACATTCGTTGGTGTTGTGGGTGTGGAGGTCGTGGTACACACAGTACCGACTGCCCTTGGAAGGTTTGGGCTGATCTCTGCCCCACTTGGTGTCTGGTTCTGCCGCGAGCATGGCAGCCCCCTTGCGCTTCACATCCTTGGCCTTGGGCTTCTTCTCTTCTGGGTCTGCGGCAGGCAGTTCGAGGAGGGAGAGATGCCCTTCCTCAGCCCTGGCGCACTTGGTTGCCAAGTTGAACAGCTCCAAGGAAGTGCACAGGTCTTCATGCATCGCCAGCTCCTCCTTCATCTTGACATCACGCACGCCGTCGGAGAAGGCTGACATAATGGCCTCCTCAGTCACCTTGGGAATCTTGAGGCGTGCGTTGTTGAAGCGCTGGATGTACTTCTGCAGGGTCTCCCCGGGTTGTTGCTTGATGCGGCGCATGTCGCTCACGGTGGGTGGCCGGTCGCGAGTACCTTGGAAGTTGGCGATGAAGCGGGTGCGCATCTCGTCCCAGGAGGAGATCGTGCCTGGAGCCAGGTTCAGGAGCCAGGTGCGGGCCCCGTCCTTGAGCGCCATGGGAAACCAGTTCACCATGACCTTCTCACCTCCGTTGGAAGCTTCGATACCCAGCTCATAGAGCTGGAGGAACTCCGCAGGGTTGGCCGTGCCGTCGTAATGAGGAGGCAGGTCAGGCTTGAACTGGCTGGGCCACGCGACACTGCGTAGCTCGGTGGTGAAGGCACGGCAGCCTGTTGTGGCCACGGGAGGCCTTGGGTGACGGAGAGCTTGGTCTTGCATGTCCCCACACGCTGCAGCTGGGAGCAGCGCGGGGTCTTGACGTGCGGGAGCAGGAGCATGGTCGCGACGCGCTGGAGCAGGGAGCGCCCGGGCAGCTTCTTGCGGGCGAGGGACTTCTTGGCAGCTCTGCTCTTGCCGCGCTGGCACCTGACGGAGCGGGTTCCGCCCAGGGGCCACGCGCCTTGGAGCCATTACGCCTTCTTGAGGAGGAGGCGGCCGGGGCGCCGCCGGAGCCTCGTCGCCCGCGCGGGGCGGGGTGCGGTGCAGCGGAACGGACGGCGCAGGAGAGCCCCCTACGGCGCGGACGAGCTCGGCGACGCGGTCGAGCCATTCTTCGTAGACGTCGTCGACGGGACGGCAGTGCAGGAGCTCGTTTGCCGCGATGAGCGCAACTCGAGCCTCCATGGGTGCGCGGAGCGCGCAGGACGAAGAACCAGTCGGGGTGAGCGAGGGAGGAGCGGTGCGGCCGTCTTGCCGCACTGACGGATGCTGAGACGATGCTTGCTGCTCGTCCCCCGCCGGGCCAGTGGCGGCGTTGACGGCAGGTGATGGGGAACGGCGAGGACGCCCGCTGACAGGAGCCGTCTGGGCGATGCGGGAAGCGAGAGTGGCCCGGCGCTTGGCGCGGGCCCTACGAGCGTCAGACATGGACGCGATGGTCGGTGGAGAACGGGGTGGTGGAAGACGAATTCCGGCGCACCCCTACCTGGCGCGCCAAATGTCGGATTTCGGGTTCTGGCAGACCCTTGAGGTTCGAACACTGGGGTGCGCATGGAGATTTCACCTCCTACCTAACTGCACCCCTCCGCCTCGCTAAGATCTAGGCTTTGGAATGAACAACACAAGAAACACAGGGTTTATACTGGTTTGGGCCACCGTTGTGGTGTAATACCCTACTGAAGTGTGTGGTGTGGTGGATTGCCTCTTGGGCTGATGATGATGAGCAATACAAGGAAGGAAAGCCTCGCGAGGATCTGTTCTTGGCTGGGGCGATGAACTGCTGGGAGGAGTTCAATCACCCTTCTCTCTCTCTCTCTCTCTCTCTCTCTCTCTCTCTCTCTTCTCGCTTCTCTCTCTAATCGATCGAATCCCCTGGGTCTCTGATACTCGATCCTCGATCTCTACCCTTGATCCTCGATACTCGATCTCGAACCTCCCTCCCTGTGGGTGGATGGTCCTATTTATATGCAAAGGCCCTCGGCCTCTTCCCAAATATTGAGCGGGAAGGGCGCCAACAATTGGCCATTTTGAAGGGGAACATCTGGTACACTTATCCTGACTAAAGTTGGTCCTCGCCTGCCAAAGACCCTGGTGGTGACGCTGGCTTGGGCCCCACAATGACTTCCTCCCTGCCGTTGGACTGGTCTTGGTCTCGTTGCACCGAAATGGAAACCTTTGCATGATGCCTTGGTACTCCGCGGCTGCGCTTGCCCCCTTTGCACCAAACAGGAAAGGAGGACACTGCGCAGCTGGCGCCCTCTTGGCGCCTTTGGTCGTCATGGCTTGCATCACGGGCACCTCGTGAGGTACCCCGCCTTGATCTCTCCGCCTCCTCGCGAGCCAGCCTGATGAGGCCGTGCCTGAGGAAGCTCTGTGTCATCCGCCCCGCGAGGCTTTGCCCCTCGCGAGGGTCTTGGGTCTGTGTTGATGAAGATGGGCCGTGCTGGGCCCCCCTTTGAGCCATGCCGCAGGCCGCAGGCAGGCATGTCTGGGGATCCCCGTTCCCAGAACACCGACAACCGCCTTACGGGGCGCACCTGCCCCCTTGGGGCACGCTCCCTGCCTTGTGGCCCCCTCGGGCATCGTCTCGCACGGATTTTTCTTCCAAAAAATCATATATATTCCAAAAAAATTCTCCGTCAGTTTTTATCCCGTTTGGACTCCGTTTGATATGGATATTCTGCGAAACAAAAATCATGCAACAAACAGGAACTCGCACTGGGCACTGATCAATAAGTTAGTCCCAAAAATAGTATAAAAAATTGCAAAAAGTATATGAAAGTTGTAGAATATTGGCATGGAACAATGAAAAATAATAGATACGATGGAGACGTATCAGCATCCCCAAGCTTAATTCCTGGTCGTCCTCGAGTAGGTAAATGATAAAAAAGATAATTTTTGATGTGGAATGCTACCTAGCATAATCTTGATCACATATCTAGTCATGGCATGAATGTTAATACACGTGTGATTCAAAGAAATTGTCTATCATTTGACATAAAAACAATAATACTTCAAGCCTACTAATAAAGCAATCATGTGTTTTCAAAATAACATGGCCAAAGAAAGTTATCCCTACAAAATCATATAGTCTGGCTATGCTCCATCTTCACTACACAAAATATTCACATCATGCACAACCCTGATGATGAGCCAAGCAATTGTTTCATACTTTTGACATTCTCAAACCTTTTCAACTTTCACGCAATACATGAGCGTGAGCCATGGACATAGCACTATAGGTGGAATAGAATGGTGGTTGTGGAGAAGACAAAAAGGAGAAGATAGTCTCACATCAACTAGGCATATCAACGGGCTATGGAGATGCCCATCAATAGATATCAATGTGAGTGAGTAGGGATTTCCATGCAACGAATGCACTAAGAGCTATAAGTGTATGAAAGCTCAAACTGAAAACTAAGTGGGTGTGCATCCAACTTGCTTGCTCATGAATACCTTGGGCGTTTGAGGAAGCCCATCATCGGAATATACAAGCCAAGTTCTATAATGAAAATTCCCACTAGGATATGAAAGTGATAACTCAAGAGTCTCTCTATATGAATAACATGGTGCTACTCTGAAGCACAAGTGTGGTAAAACAATAGTAACATTGCCCCTTCTCTCTTTTTCTCTATTTTTTTTGTTTTTTTGGTGGGCTTCTTTGGCCTCTTTTTTTATTTGGGCTTCTTTGGCCTCTTTTATTTATTTTAAAGTCCGGAGTCTCATCCCTACTTGTGGGGGAATCATAGTCTCCATCATCCTTTCCTCACTGGGGCAATGCTCTAATAATGATGATCATCACACTTTTATTTACTTACAACTCAATACTAGAACAAATATATGACTCTATATGAATGCCTCCGGCGGTGTATCGGCATGTGCAATGATCTAGCATAGCAATGACATCAAAAAACGGACAAGCCATGAAAACATCATGCTAGCTATCTTACGATCATGCAAAGCAATATGACAATGAATGCTCAAGTCATGTATATGATGATGATGGAAGCTGCATGGCAATATATCTCGGAATGGCTATGGAAATTCCATGATAGGTAGGTACGGTGGCTGTTTTGAGGAAGGTATATGGTGGGTTTATGGTACCGATGAAAGTTGCGCAATACTAGAGAGGCTAGCAATGATGGAAGGGTGAGAGTGCGTATAATCCATGGACTCAACATTAGTCATAAAGAACTCACATACTTATTGCAAAAGTCTATTAGCTATTGAAACAAAGTACTACGTGCATGCTCCTAGGGGGACAGATTGGTAGGAAAAGACCATCGCTCGTCCCCGACCGCCACTCATAAGGAAGACAATCAATAAATAAATCGTGCTCCGACTTCATCACATAACGGTTCACCATACGTGCATGGTACGGGAATCAAAAACCTCAACACAAGTATTTCTACGATCCACAACTACCCACTAGCATGACTCTAATATCACCATGTTTATATCGCAAAACTATTGCAAGGAGTCAAACATATCATATTCAGTGATCTACAAGTTTTATGTAGGATTTTATGACTAACCATGTGAATGACCAATTCCTGTGTAACACCCTCGATGCGACTATATCTCCCACGTGTCGAGGCACGACTTAGAGCCATAATCGCATTGAAGGCATATGTCGCAAGTGAGGTAATCTTCACACAACCCATGTAATACATAAGGGAACAGATACATAGTTGGCTTACAATCGCCACTTCACACAATTACATGAATAAAGCATTACATCATACAAATACACTCAAGGTCCGACTACGGAACCAAAATAAAAGAAGAACCCCAAAAGCGAAAAAGGTCCCCGATCGACCCCAACTGGGCTCCACTACTGATCAACTAGAACGAAACAACACAAAGGACAAGATCTTCGTCGAGCTCCTCCTGAGCTTGGTTGCATCATCTGCATGGACTCATCGTCACCTGCAAACTGGTTTGGAAGTATCTGTGAGCCACGGGGACTCAGCAATCTCACACCCTCGCGATCAAGACTATTTAAGCTTATGGGTAAGGTAAAGGTATGAGGTGGAGCTGCAGCAAGCGACTAGCATATATGGTGGCTAACATACGCAAATGGGGGCGAGAAGAGAAGGCAAAGCACGGTCGAAAAAGTATGATCAAGAAGTGATCCTAAAACAACCTACGTCGAGCATAACTCCAACAACCGTGTCCACTTCCCGGACCCCGCCGGAAAGAGACCATCATGGTTACACATGCGGTTGATGCATTTTAATTAAGGTCAACTTCAGGTTTTCTACAACCGGACATTAACAAATTCCCATCTGCCCATAACCGCGGGCACGGCTTTCGAAAGTTCAAATCCCTGCATGGGAGTCCCAACTTAGCCCATGACAAGCTCTCATGGTCAATGAAGGAATAGACCTCCACCCGAGACGTTCCGATCAGACTCGGTATCCCGGTACAACAAGACATTTCGACAGGGTAAAACTAAACCAGCAACACCACCCGAATGTGCCGACAAATCCCGATAGGAGCTGCACATATCTCTTTCTCAGGGCACACTCAGATGAGACTAGCTACGAGTAAAACCAACCCTCAAGTTTCCTCGAGGTGGCCCCGCAGGCAGCTTAGTTCGGACCAACACTCAGAGGAGCACTGGCCCGGGGGGGGGGGTTAGAATAAAGATGACCCTTGAGTCTGCAGAACCCAAGGGAAAGAAAAGGCTAGGTGGCGAATGGTAAAACCAATGTTGGGCATTGCTGGAAGAGCTTTACTTAAGGCGAACTGTCAAGGGGTTCCCATTATAGCCCAACCACGTAAGGGACGCAAAATCCGGGAACATAACACCGATATGACGGAAACTAGGGCGGCAAGAGTGGAACAAAACACCAGGCATAAGGCCGAGCCTTCCACCATTTACCAAGTATATAGATGCATCAATCAAATAAGATATATAGTGATATCCCAACAAGTAAACATTTCCCAACAAGGAACGACATCTCCATGTTCCAACAAGGAACAAACTTCAATCTTCACCTGCAACTAACAACGCTATAAGAGGGGCGGAGCAAAGCGGTAACATAGCCAAACAATGGTTTGCTAGGACAAGGTGGGTTAGAGGCTTGGTTCAACAAAGTAGGAGGCATGATAAGCAAGTGGTAGGTATCGCAGCATAGGCATAGCAAAAGAGCGAGCAACTAAGCAAGCAAAGATAGAAGTGATTTCGAGGGTATGATCATCTTGCCTGAAATCCCGCAAGGAAGAAGAACGAGTCCATGAAGACGACAAACGGACATAGACGAACAGGTCCTCACAAACACGACGTTACCGGAACCAACCCAAAGAAGCGACACCGGAAAAAGAAGCACACAACATAGTAAACAACCAACACATGAACATGGTATGATACGCGGGATGCGGGTTGCGATGCAAATGCATGATTAGACAAGGAATGCATGAACCTGGCCTCAACTTGGACAACCAAGTGTGCCACTGGAAGGATGAGGTGATTTCGGTTGAAATCGATATAAAGATCACCGGAATCGGAGTTACGGTTTGGAAATGGCAAGTGATTCAAATATGACACCGGTCTGCGATTTACAGCAAGTAGTCATCTAAATGCAATGAGGTGAACATGCTACATCACTCAAACATGGCAACAAAATACATGGAAGGGATGCATTCAAGATTCTTAACAAAAGTCTAGCACTGAGCTACGGCCAATTCATCCATTAGGAGGTTCAAACAAGCATGGCAAAAATGCAAACGGTAAATACATCTCAGACTTAGTGAAATTAACACTTGTCTGGAATTTCAGATCAGATAGCACTCTTTGGAGCAACAAAACTACATGCTATATGACCTGAACATGCCAAAGTAAAACATGGCATGGAGCTACTCAAAGAGCTTAACAAAAGTCCCTTAGTGACCTTGAGCCAAAAGGGATCACAAAATACAATTGCAAGCATGTGAACATAGCAAAAACATAATCAGTTTTCAGACTTGGTGAAAACTGGGACATGCTGAAACTTAACTCAAGTAGGCATGTTTAAGAGCTCGATGCACTCACTACGGAGCAAGTCATGGCA
Organism: Triticum monococcum; assembly: GCA_034509565.1. Taxonomy (NCBI): domain Eukaryota; kingdom Viridiplantae; phylum Streptophyta; class Magnoliopsida; order Poales; family Poaceae; genus Triticum; species Triticum monococcum. The sequence continues at coordinate 175,903,248 of CM067846.1, read as the reverse complement.
AGACAAGCATACATCCATTAAGAAGGCACAAAGCGCAAGCTAGACATGGCAAGAACAATGGCATAGCATGCACGGATCAACTACAATAACATCGGAAAAATCGCGAACAAGTTGACGATCTGCCCAGATTCACAACGAAGCAAAAGTAGAGCTCGATTGACTCAAGCTAGGGTGCTCCATATATGCAAATAAAGACATGGATGGATAGAGCACTACAATATTAACAAAACTCCTTTACTGATCATCCTCAAAAGAGGCACGGATCACTAGGAAACAACATGAACATATGGCATCATGAACTAAACAATCCCAGGACTTGGTGAAATTACTAAGTCCCTGAAAACAGAATTACCAAGTGCCTCACTTTGCAAGCTTGCACTAGGCACCACACACATCACAAAAATACATGGGTTGCACCTCTGGAAAGATGACAAAACCCTTAACAAAGCATATGTAGAGCTCATGGGCATATCATGCACACAATAATCATGGCAAAAATGACAAAAGTCTAACATGGAGTAGCAGATCTAACAATTAACTCAAGTAGCCCTCTTCTAACAGCATTTCGGGCATCAAGATGAACTCTAATGAAAATGATGCAATGGAATGAAATTATGTACTCTCAAAGATGAACATTTTGATATGCTATATGCCCAAATCGGAGCTACGGATGCGGAGTTATAGCACGATGAACATGGCCATAAGGATCTGGGAATTTCGGGGACTTGGTGAAATTACAGTGAGCGTCGAATAGTTAAAACGCGCACGCGCGGGATATAGCAGGCGCTCACCCAAATGAGCTCGGCCCAGGACGGGGAAGCAGGCCGAGGTAGTGGGCCGGATCGGGCTTGGTGGACCACGGATGCGGGAGGAGGCCCAGCGTGCAAGGCGTCGTCCTCCTCCTCGATCCCGCCTGGATCGCGGGAGGCAGAGGTGGCGGTGGTGCCGTTCGCCGGCGGGGCAGCGGCAAGGAGGGGCGGAGGAGGCCAGGGAAGGCCGGGAACGAGCGGATCCGGGCGTGGGGTCCCCGGATTTGGTGACGAGCGAGGTCGGGGAGGACCACGACGAGCTCGGCGGCGGCCCTGCAAAACAATGGTGGCGGCGGCACGGGCTTAGAGGAGAGGGAGAGCAGGGGAGGAAAAGGAGGGGAAGAGGAGGCGCGGGGCACTGCCTGGCCGAGGGCGCGACGACGGCGGAACTCCGGTGGCCGGACCGGTGACGAGAGGCGGCGAGGTGCGGTTGCCGGCGGCGAGGTACGAGGCGGCGGCGGAGAACTCCGGCGGAGGTCCGGCGAGACGGCGCGGCGCGGATCCCCTCGGGCCTGGCGCGGCCCGGGGCGGGCCGGAGATGGGCTCCACGGGCCCGGCGCCGAAGTGGGGCGCGGGAGGACACATGTCGGCTCCGAATTAGACGAAGGTGGCGGCAGACATGTCCGGGCGGTGGGAAAATGTCCGGCGGCACGGAGGGAGTTGGATCTAGGGTTTGGACTGCGGGATTTCGGAGGGGATCACATATTTATAGGAAGAGGGAGCTAGGAGAGTCCAAATGAGGTGCGGTTTTTGGCCACGCGATCGTGATGGAACGACCGAGATGATGGAGCAGGGTTAGGTGGGTTTTGGGCCAAATTGGAGGGGTGTTGGGCTGCGACACACATGAGGCCTTTTCGGTCCCTCGGTTAACCGTTGGAGCATCAAACGAAGTCCAAATGGTACGAAACTTGACAAGCGGTCTACTGGTAGTAAACCAAGGCCGCATGACAAGTCTCGGTCCAATCCGGAAATGTTTAATCCCCACACACAAAAGAAAGGTAGAAATGACCACCGGAGGAGAACGGAACGCCGGAATGCAAAACGGACAACGGGGAAAATGCTCAGATGCATGGGACGAACATGTATGCAAATGAAATGCACATGATGACATGATATGCAATGCATGACACGCAAGCAATGACAACACAAACAACAGCGAATAACGGGACGACACCTGGCACATCGGTCTTGGGGTGTTACAACACTCCACCACTACGAGAGGATCTCGTCCCGAGATCTAGAATGGCACCGGAGGGAAAACAGAAGAGAAAGAGAAGAGGTAAAACTAAGTTGCTTCTTTGACAAACGAGTGAAACCAAAGAACCTTGCAAAGGTTAAGCCATTTCGAGAAAAGAATACAATGGAGATGAACAAAATTGAAAACACTCCGTTAGAAAAAGAGGAACAAAGCACATTGCGAAAAACCTTGAGGTTGAAGGGCAAGATGTATATTGAAACCACTCTGATTAAAACGAGATAGAGAATGATTAAGAATGATATAATTTGAGAAGCACTCCGTCTGAGAAGGGAGGCAAAACTTGGCAGAATGGGAAAAATTCGAAAAGCAGGCATGACACTCCGGTTAAAAGGATAGGATGAAAAGAACACGATCCTGACAAAACAAGAAGATGTGTTGCAGAGAGCAACATCACAATGCCTCCGGAACGAAAGAGTAGAGCAAAAATAATTGAGACAAATGAATGTAGAAGACAATGCCAACTTCTGCTAAAAAAGAGCCTGAAAAGGCATCTCTAGGAGAAGGGTTGAACGGAGTTGTTGGAAAACCAACAACGAAAATAATAAGCTTGATATGGTCTTATGGAATACAACTCAAATTATGAGGTGACAACCTGCCACTCACGGGAAGAAGAATTGGATTGGAATGAACAAAGAGACGTGAACGCTATTTCACCGGGAGGATAGAAGAAGAACTTGGGTCATTTATGAGCACCATATAACAACAATCCTTAGGGAAGGCTTTAGGTGAAATATAACCCAAGACAATTCCAATGACGAGATTGATGGATTTAAAATATCTCATTCATGACAACATGTGAATCATGAAACATGAATTCAGAATATCAAGAATGACATAATACCACCTCCAATGATACGGAAGAAAGAATTGCACTCCGGATTACAATATGAAGAAAGCTTGAGCCTCTTAGAAAAGAATCTCGATGAACACTTCGAGAATGGATTAAATCCTTGATGAACCATCATGTAGAGCTTTCATGAAGAACTCCGGTAACAAAAGAATAAAAAGACAGAGAAATTGAAACCACAAGGAGAATCCTTGCAATGATTAGATGAAGCTTTCCGACGAGATAGAGTGGAAACTTGGAACTCCGGAAAAAGATAAGATGAACAATTGAGATCAAGAATTTTGATGAACCTCCGGAATAGGGAATTAACCATTTGGATGAAACAAGAATAAGAATTACATTATGCGTATCCTTCACCAATTAAGTTGATGACATTCAACTGATTTGGCACACTACTTATTCTCGTAGAAAAGATTTAAGATAGATATGACATAAACTTGAGAATGTCTTCAATGAACCACCGTAAGAATTGAAAATGAACGAAGAGCAGATAAAGAAACACCGGGAAGAATTAGCAAATTAACGAAGATGTTTGAGAGAATTTAGATACAAGTGAACGCAGAGAAACCCATGCTGATTAGAGAAATTTGGATGATGCACCAGATAGATTTGGAGAATAATAGCTGAAAACTGAAATGAATAATATTTGAAAAAAGGCCTTCGGAGTATAGAAATGGAAATAACTCATGAAATGCTCTGGATAGGTGAAAAGAATTCTCACGATCAAAACAATTACGAGAGGATGGCAACAAGCTAGAATCACGAATCTTGAAGAGAATGGAGCAAGATATGGAGGTAAAAATCTTCTTCGGTCTTCAAAATCTGAGAATTACGACGAGAAACACCACCATGAATTATTTAGGTACTCCGAAAGAATCAAACGAAGAGGTTGAGCCAACAATGAAAAGAATTTGAAATATCTTGGAGAAATACATGTGACTGATGATAAATCATTCTTACATCAACTTTAAGATGAATTTGAGGGTAGCTTTGGGAAAATAAGAAGAGTCAGGTAAGATCTTGGGAAAAGACCTATGGGTTAGTGCCCACTCAAAAGATACACCGTTGAATGATTTAAAAGAGAGAACGCACCGGTTGAATTAAATGGCTTGAATGAGATAACAATCTCGAAAGAGCTTGAGCGAATGTAGAGTGGAAACACGAATCTTCTGAGATATCTTTAGCACTCCGGAACAATAGAATAGCGAGAGGTGAACGATTAAGAATTGCACCGGCATGAGAAAGCCTTGAAATACGGAAAAGAATATGAGCACCGAAAGCTTGAATTGAATCCACCAGAGAAGAAAAGAATGGAGAATGATGAACTTGAACCTCCGTTAGAATCTTCATGAGAAACACCGGATACGAACATTGAAGGAAAAGAATGGAGAGGCTTCACAAGAATAAAAGGATGCTTGATTAAGAAATCTGAGTCCTTGAAGAAACAAGGGTGGGTGGGCGGGAAAAAACAAAGGCAACTTGGAGACGGACGAAACAAACACCGTTGAGAAGAAGTGATAATTGATCTTGCGAAAGTTGAAATGATCGGATCCACTTGAAGAGAAACACACCGGTGAAAAGAAATTGAAATGACGAACTCGATGATCGAGAAGGATTAGTATTCACATCGGCGTATGAGAACACCATTTGGGGAAGGTATGGAATCAACACTTGACATTGAAGCAACTCGAATACCACAACTCAAAACAAAAACAAAGGATTGGCTTGCAGAATAAGCCGGAACAAACATATGATAGAGATTCCATCCGAAGTTTTCATGGTGGGGCCTACACGGGCTCGATCGTACAGCACCATCATGTACAAGGCAGTGCACATGACATACGAAGCATCCCCGAGTCGGCATAGCCAAGGACTCTTTAAGACACAATGAGAGCATTGTAAAACCGACCGTGAATAGGCGGACCACTAGACGTCGAACCCCAATTTCATATCATACATCTGTCGGAAAGATATCCTAAGAGCTACTTGAATTCCCACCTATAAACTCCCGAAATTTTCCGGTTATGCAATCAGGTGTTGGGGATACAGGGGAAGCATAATATCTCACCCAAAACTAGCAAATCCTACATCCAGCTGTCTCCATCCTTCAACACATAACCAAGAAACCTTCGGAAATCATCTACCTCAACCTTCCAAAAGCATCCGTTATGCAAGTTATGGCAATACTCCCGAACTCCCGCCCCAGTACTGGGTGGCGTCGAGGTTATCTCACCAACAAACTGCATAAAAGAGATTTTCGATGTCGGCGTACTAAACTCAGGTATTCTAGAACTGCAACGTTAAAATTATGACGACAACACCTCAGAGCTCAACTCCCCGGGACACTTCCACAAAACCCCTGACATGAGGCACCAAGACAATGTTCTCATCACAAAACCATTGGAACGATTCCAAGATACCCGCGTGATCCTAAATTTTTTTTTGTGAAATTTGAGAAGAGAAGAGTCAAAACTCTACGTCAGGATGCCTTACCAGAGCGATGAGGAGACTAGGAAGTAAAACGAATTCCTAAACTCTCAGATATATAATTCCTAAATGACTCAAAACATTTTTCTAGACACAACTCGGCCGCTAAAAACGATCAATCAGTGGGGGCTCCTAAGGTCGGGGAAGGCTCTGATTACCAACTTGTAACACCCTCGATGCGACTATATCTCCCACGTGTCGAGGCACGATTTAGAGGCATAATCGCATTGAAGGCATATGTCGCAAGTGAGGTAATCTTCACACAACCCATGTAATACATAAGGCAAAAGATACATAGTTGGCTTACAATCGCCACTTCACACAATTACATGAATAAAGCATTACATCATCCAAATACACTCAAGGTTCGACTACGGAACCAAAATAAAAGAAGAACCCCAAAAGCGACAAAGGTCCCCGATCGACCCCAACTGGGCTCCACTACTGATCAACTAGAACGAAACAACACAAAGGACAAGATCTTCGTCGAGCTCCTCCTGAGCTTGGTTGCGTCATCTGCACGGACTCATCTTCACCTGCAAACTGGTTTGGAAGTATCTGTGAGCCACGGGGACTCAGCAATCTCGCACCCTCGCGATCAAGACTATTTAAGCTTATGGGTAAGGTAAAGGTATGAGGTGGAGCTGCAGCAAGCGACTAGCATATATGGTGGCTAACATACACAAATGGGAGCGAGAAGAGAAGGCAAAGCACGGTCGAAAAAGTATGATCAAGAAGTGATCCTAAAACAACCTACGTCGAGCATAACTCCAACAACCATGTCCACTTCCCGGACCCCGCCGGAAAGAGACCATCACGGTTACACACGCGGTTGATGCATTTTAATTAAGGTCAATTTCAGGTTTTCTACAACCGGACATTAACAAATTCCCATCTGCCCATAACCGCGGGCACGGCTTTCGAAAGTTCAAATCCCTGTAGGGGAGTCCCAACTTAGCCCATGACAAGCTCTCACGGTCAACGAAGGAATAGACCTCCACCCAAGACGTTCCGATTAGACTCGGTATCCCAGTATAACAAGACATTTTGACAGGGTAAAACTAAACCAGCAACACCGCCCGAATGTGCCGACAAATCCCGATAGGAGCTACACATATCTCTTTCTCAGGGCACACTCAGATGAGACTAGCTATGAGTAAAATCAACCCTCAAGTTTCCCCGAGGTGGCCCCGCAGGCAGCTCAGTTCGGACCAACACTCAGAGGAGCACTGGCCCAGGGGGGGTTAGAATAAAGATGACCCTTGAGTCTGCAGAACCCAAGGGAAAGAAAAGGCTAGGTGGCGAATGGTAAAACCAATGTTGGGCATTGCTGGAAGAGCTTTACTTAAGGCGAACTGCCAAGGGGTTCCCATTACAGCCCAACCGCGTAAGGGACGCAAAATCCGGTAACATAACACCGATATGACGGAAACTAGGGCGGCAAGAGTGGAACAAAACACCAGGCATAAGGCCGAGCCTTCCACCCTTTACCAAGTATATAGATGCATTAATCAAATAAGATATATAGTGATATCCCAACAAGTAAACATGTCCCAACAAGGACCGACATCTCCATGTTCCAACAAGGAACAAACTTCAATCTTCACCTGCAACTAACAACGCTATAAGAGGGGCTGAGCAAAGCGGTAACATAGCCAAACAACGGTTTGCTAGGACAAGGTGGGTTAAAAGCTTGGTTCAACAAAGTAGGAGGCATGATAAGCAAGTGGTAGGTATCACAGCATAGGCATAGCAAAAGAGCGAGCAACTAAGCAAGCAAAGATAGAAGTGATTTCGAGGGTATGATCATCTTGCCTGAAATCCCGCAAGGAAGAAGAACGAGTCCATGAAGACGACAAACGGACGTAGATGAACGGGTCCTCACAAACACGACGTTACCGGAACAAACCCGAAGAAGCAACACTGGAAAAAGAAGCACACAACATAGTAAACAACCAACACATGAACATGGTATGATATGCGGGATGCGGGATGCGATGCAAATGCATGATTGGACAAGGAATGCATGAACCTGGCCTCAACTTGGACAACCAAGTGTGCCACTGGAAATATGAGGTGATTTCGGTTGAAATCGATATAAAGATCACCGGAATCGGAGTTACGGTTTGGGAATGGCAAGCGATTCAAATATGACACCAGTCTGCGATTTACAGCAAGTAGTCATCTAAATGCAATGAGATGGACATGCTACAGCACTCAAACATGGCAACAAAATACATGGCAGGGATGCATTCAAGATTCTTAACAAAAGTCTAGCACTGAGCTACGGCCAATTCATCCATTAGGAGGTTCAAACAAGCATGGCAAAAATGCAAACGGTAAACAGATCTCAGACTTAGTGAAATTAACACTTGTCTGGAATTTCAGATCAGATAGCACTCTTTGGAGCAACAAAACTACATGCTACAGGACCTGAACATGGCAAAGTAAAACATGGCATGGAGCTACTCAAAGAGCTTAACAAAAGTCCCTTAGTGACCTTGAGCCAAAAGGGATCACAAAATACAATTGCAATCATGTGAACATAGCAAAAACATAATCAGTTTTCAGACTTGGTGAAAACTGGGACATGCTGAAACTTAACTCAAGTAGGCATGTTTACGAGCTCGATGCACTCACTACGGAGCAAGTCATGGCAAGACAAGCATACATCCATTAAGAAGGCACAAAGTGCAAGCTTGACATGGCAAGAACAATGGCATAGCATGCACGGATCAACTACAATAACTTCAGCAAAATCGCAAACAAGTTGATGATCTGCCCAGATTCACAACGAAGCAAAAGTAGAGCTCGATTGACTCAAGCTAGGGTGCTCCATATATGCAAACAAAGACATGGATGGATAGATCACTACAATATTAACAAAACTCCTTTACTGATCATCCTCAAAATAGGCACGAATCACTAGGAAACAACGTGAACATATGGCATCATGAACTAAACAATCCCAGTACTTCGTGAAATTACTAAGTCCCTGAAAACAGAATTACCAAGTGCCTCACTTTGCAAGCTTGCACTAGGCACCACACACATCACAAAAATACATGGGTTGCACCTCTGGAAAGATGACAAAACCCTTAACAAAGCAGATGTAGAGCTCATGGGCATATCATGCACACAATAATCATGGCAAAAATGACAAAAGTCTAACATGGAGTAGCAGATCTGACAATTAACTCAAGTAGCCCTCTTCTAACAGCATTTTGGGCATCAAGATGAACTCTAATGAAAATGATACAATGGAATGAAATTATGTACTCTCAGAGATGAACATTTTGATATGCTATATGCCCAAATCGGAGCTACGGATGCGGAGTTATAGCTTGATGAACATGGCCATAAGGATCTGGGAATTTCGGGGACTTGGTGAAATTACAGTGAGCGTCGAATAGTTAAAACGCGCACGCGCGGGATATAGCAGGCGCTCACCCAAATGAGCTCGGCCCAGGACGGGGAAGCAGGCCGAGGTAGTGGGCCGGATCGGGCTTGGTGGACCACGGATGCGGGAGGAGGCCCAGCGTGCAAGGCGTCGTCCTCCTCCTCGATCCCGCCTGGATCGCGGGAGGCAGAGGTGGCGGTGGTGCCGTTCGCCGGCGGGGCAGCGGCAAGGAGGGGCGGAGGAGGCCAGGGAAGGCCGGGAACGAGCGGATCCGGGCGTGGGGCCCCCGGATTCGGTGACGGGCGAGGTCGGGGAGGACCATGACGAGCTTGGCAGCGACCCTGCAAAACAATGGTGGCGGCGGCGCGGGCTTAGAGGAGAGGGAGAGCAGGGGAGGAAAAGGAGGGGAAGAGGAGGCGCGGGGCACTGCCTGGCCGAGGGCGCGACGACGGCGGAACTCCGGTGGCCGGACCAGTGACGAGAGGCGGCGAGGTGCGGTTGCCGGCGGCGAGGTACGAGGCGGCGGTGGAGAACTCCGGCGGAGGTCCGGCGAGACGGCGCGGCGCGGATCCCCTCGGGCCTGGCGCGGGCCGGAGATGGGCTCCACGGGCCCGGCGCCGAAGTGGGGCGCGGGAGGACACATGTCGGCTCCGAATTGGACGAAGGTGGCGGTGGACATGTCCGGGCGGTGGGAAAAATGTCCGGCGGCACGGAGGGAGTTGGATCTAGGGTTTGGACTGCAGGATTTCGAAGGGGATCACATATTTATAGGAAGAGGGAGCTAGGAGAGTCCAAATGAGGTGCGGTTTTCAGCCACGCGATCGTGATCGAACGACCGATATGATGGAGCAGGGTTAGGTGGGTTTTGGGCCAAATTGGAGGGGTGTTGGGCTGCGACACACACGAGGCCTTTTCGGTCCCTCGGTTAACCGTTGGAGCATCAAACGAAGTACAAATGGTACGAAACTTGACAGGCGGTCTACCGGTAGTAAACCAAGGCCGCATGACAAGTCTCGGTCCAATCCGGAAATGTTTAATCCCACACACAAAAGAAAGTTAGAAATGACCACCGGAGGAGAACGGAACGCCAGAATGCAAAACGGACAACGGGGAAAATGCTCAGATGCATGGGACGAACATGTACGCAAATGAAATGCACATGATGGCATGATATGCAATGCATGACACGCAAGCAATGACAACGCAAACAACAGCGAATAACTGGACGACACCTGGCACATCGGTCTCGGGGCGTTACATCATGTCATCTCTCTAAATAGATGTAAGTGAAGCAAGAGAGTTTAATTCTTTCTACAAAATATATTCCCACGCTCTAACAAATATAAGTGAAGCAAAAGAGCATTCTACAAATGGCGGTTTTCTATGTAAAGAGAAACAGGCAATCCAAACTTCAAATGATATAAGTGCAGCACATGAAGCATTCTATAAAGCCATACTCAAAAGATATAAGTGAAGTGCATAGAGAATTCTATAAATCAACCAAGGACTATCTCATACTAGCATGGTGCATAAAAGTAATATGAAAACTAAATGCAAAAGACGCTCCAAGATCTGCACATATCGCATGAACAAAACGAATCCGAAAACATACCGATACTTGTTAAAGAAAGAGTGGATGCCTTCCAGGGCATCCCCAAGCTTAGATGCTTGAGTCTCCTTGAATATTTACTGGGGGTGCCTCGGGCATCCCCAGGCTTGAGCTCTTGCCTCTCTTCCTTCTTCTCACATCGAGACCTCCTCGATCTTCGAACACTTCATCCACACAAAACTCAACAGAAAGCTCGGTAAGATCCCTTAGTATAATAAAGCAAATCACTACTCTAAGTACTGTTTAAAACCAATTCATATTTTGTTTTTGCATTGTAGCTACTGTAATATAACTTTTCCATGGCTTAATCCACTGATATAAATCAATAGTTTCATCAAATCAAGCAAACAATGCATCAAAAACAGAATCTGCCTAAAACAGAACAGTCTGTAATAATTTGAACATTCACCATACTTATGATACTTTAAAAATTCAACCAAAATTAGGAAAAATAAAAAAAATTTATATAAATACAATGCAAAAAGAATCAGAACCATTAGACATTTCAGTAAAAAATGTAAAATCGCGCACTACGGCCAAAGTTTTTGTTGTAACATCCCAAATTTTCAATTTGGAATGTTATATACTAGATCATCCATGCATATCATATTTTATTTGCTTTTGTCTTGATCTAGAAATTCTGCGCAACTCAAGGACCCACGGAGAGAGTTGGGGATTTCGTTATTTTCATATTTGGGTTTTTTCTCAAAATTTGAAAATAGGATCATTGATTTTATTTATTCTATCTTCAATAATTTCTATAATAAAAATATGAGAGAGGGAATAAAATGAATTTCCAAAAATAAATAAATATTGAAGGTTTAATAAAAAATCAAAATAACATTTTATTTCGGAGTTTTCTCGCTATTTTATTTGGATTTAGGAAAAATTGCACGTCTTTCAAAACTGCATTTTAGGGCCAAGAAAATGTTCATCTTCTTCTAAATATTTTATTTAGATGGTGGAAATTTGTTTTGGCATTTTTAGATTTTTATTTATTTCTCTAGGATTTTTCTTAGTTCGCCGGGATTTAAAAAAAATCTCCGCGCCCGACTGGGCCGAAGGCCCAGCCGAGCCAGGCCGGTCCGCGCCGCCGCCGACCCGGACTCCTCCACGCCGCCGCCGCCTTGCCCCTTCCCCAAGCCGCCACCCCCTCCCTTTAAATACCGCCGGCGCCCTCCCCACCCCGTCACCCAACCTGCCCCGCCGCCGATAGCAGCAGCCGCCGCCGCCGCCGCCTCCTGCCGCCGCAGCCTCGCCACCCCACGCCGCCCCGCCGCCGCACCGGAACCCCATCGGAGCCGAGCCGAGGTAGCCGCCCCGCCGCCCTGGTTTTCTAAAGAAACCGATCCGGTTTTTTTAGAAAACCCTAGATTCGTTTTTTAGAAATAGATCGGTTTTATTTTTTCCGGTTTAGTTGTTTAGCGAGCGTTCGCCCGTTCATTCGTTTTAACGGACGAATTCGCCGTTTAGTTTCAGTTAACGAATGTTCGTTCATTAATCTGTTCGTCCGTTTTTCTTCTTCTCAGATTTTTCTGCGGTTATTTCTGATCCGATTTTCGTTCTAGCATAACTTTTCGCTCGTTTATCGGAATCAGGCGATTCAAGCGCCTGGAGTTTCATCTCGAAACCCTCTTTCCGTTTAACCTACTCAAACAAGTTTTTGCTTCTGTAAAATTTGACTTAGATTCATATTAGTAAATGAGGTTTTTTTCTTTCGCCATTTGACTTTCGTTGCTTTGTTCGATTTGATTCTTTTTGCAAACCAGAGTTCTTAAGTTGAACTTTCTGGCTAGATCTTTTATTTGAGTTTTACCCGTGCATTAGATGAGTACTTATTGTATGCTTGTTTGTTTGCAATAGAGTACCCGGAGTGCGCCGCTTACTACTTTGAATCTCTAGGTTTCGCGGATCATCAGCAAGGGAAGTAACACTTTGATCACACCTCTTTACTACCCAGTTTTATTGCATTAGATCAATCCTCAAACAATTGCATGATTAGGATCTGATTAATATGTGGGTTTTGGGAAGTAGATGAGGTAGTACCTATTACCTGTTTTATTATCAAACCCTTGGGAGTTACTTCTATGTTTGCTTGTTATGCCATGCTATGCTAGTAGACGTGGATTGGGTGAGTGTATCCGTGACGGATGTGAGATTGTTAACTAACGGTTTATTTAAGGTGGCAACTTCAATACACATTTGGGTGGATTGAGGCACCTGGGTATTCCAGCGATTGATTTGTTTTTCTTTATGGACTGCCACCCAGGCTTAAAGGGATCATGATATTATTCATACTAGAAACTTCCGTGTGCAGCCACAAGCTACTATGGGCTCTAGCATAGTTGACTAAGTCATGTGAACTCTTACAGTGGTAGACTAGCAGATGTAGGGGATGTAGGTTGGTACTGTCTACCCGATCGTAAGGTGCTAGCGCTTCTGAAAGGTCATCCGTTTCTCAAACATCATATAGTGCGAGAAAATACAACGGAGGATATCGAGTCTTGTGGGGAAAAGTGCGCAAACCTCTGCAAAGTGTATAAACTAATCATGGTTAGCTGTGTCCCTAGTTATGGACGTCTTGAGTATCTAGTACTTGGATTATCATGTGAATCTCATCATGTTACTTTAATTAATATTGTTGGGTTTTAATGATAATGCTTAATTGGGATTGAGAGGATGTCTATCTTCTCAATGTTCAACAACCACCATGATAGTTAAATAAAATTTATTCCTTTGCAGTAGGGAAAATTTGGCTTTATGCAAAAACTGTAACCATAGAGCTTTCCACCAGCCATATATGCATGTAGTATAGCTTTATTCTTTCATTAGTCTCTATGTGTTACATTGCCAGCATATTCCATGTGCTGACCCGTTTTCGGACTGCAACGTTCATGTTGCAGACTTTTCAGACGACTAGTAAGGTGCCTTTAGGTCATGGTTCTATACTCAGTGATGCCGTTGGAGTTGATGGACTCACTTATCTTCCAAGCCTTCCGCTGTTATCGTTATTAGATGGCCTTAAGCCATATTTACTGTAAAGGCCATATTTACTGTAATAAGTTCTCTTTTGAGACACTCATTGTAATAAGTGTGTGATTGCTACTCTGTTATAAATCCTTCAAGTACTATGCGTGTCAGCATTACTGATCCAGGGATGACACTGAAGCACAAAGATTAGATCGTTTGAGGTCTGGTCGCTACAAGATGGTATCAGAGCACACGCTGACTGTAGGACACGACCACTAAGCTAAAGCCCTAGATCACTACTCCCTCTTCTCATTTCTGAGTCCTCATCTTTTCTACTCTTTTAGGATGGCGGATGCAAGGAACAAGTTCACGCAATCGTATGAAGATACACCCTTTGGACGTCACTTGAAGGAAGTCACTAGATACCTGAACATCGGAGTACCAAGCTTCACCGGGACCTACAATGCCACTTTACCTGAGGAGGAGCACTGGATGATTCAAGTTCAAGTTATAGGAAGGACATTCGCACCAGTCACCGAGCCGATAGAGTTTTCCTTTGATGCACCAACCTGGAGTCTAGGAAAGAGCATGGCAGCCCACATCGCCATGGGATGTATTGGAGAAGTTTACCGCAATGATCTCAAGGATACTATCTACCAGATTTGTGGGCGCCGTGATAGGCATTGGGAGATGATCAGCATCATGAAGGATAGATCAATTGCAGCTTTCAACCAGGAGTTAAACTAGCACATTCGACGCCAGGAGAACCAGATGTGTGCATGCATGATAGACCTGACGAAGGCCATGACCAAGATCACGGAGCTGGAAGAAGAACTCAAGTCTACACGTGATGGATATGAGGAGGAAATAGCAACACTCATGGAGAAGAACGGTGATCTGAAGAAGAAGCTAAAAGTATTCATGGGATTTCCAGTGACTAGAGGAGAAGACGAAGATTGCACTTGTCCAGAGAACTACATGATCATCGACGACACCGACTCAGACCCAGATGATAGCGATGATGACTATGTTGATGAAGCTGGAGCAGATATCATGGAGTCTTCATCGGAGCAGTTTTTCTAGTAGACCACCAAATCAGTAGTAGTATTCCCCCATGTAAATAGAGTAGTCCGAGCACTTTCGCGATAGTTCTAGACCGATTGTATGCCCTTGATTGATTGAGTGAAATGTTTGTGTTTGTCTCATGTGCATATGGGTAGTGTTTTCTCATTAGACCTCATTCTATTCTAATCTCTCCCCTCTAAACCCATCAGATGCCTCCGAGACGTGACAATGGATTTGCCTTCCCACCGGAGCTCACTCAGTTGATCCAACAGCAGAATGCGTTGATGCAGTTGCTAGTCCAGAATCAGAATCAGGGGAACAACAACAAAAACAATCCACCACCACCACCACCTGTTGACCACTTAACCCGTTTCCTTAGACTGAATCCACCGGTGTTCTTCAGTAGCACCGAGCCTATATTAGCAGATGATTGGCTCCGCAAGATTGGAAGGGAGTTAACCACTATAGGATGTACTAATGCTGAGAAGGTGCGCTTTGCCGCACATCAGTTGGATGGACCAGCAGCATCATGGTGGGAAAATTACATTGTCACCTACCCTATAGCCACGGTGACATGGGACCAATTTCAGCAGGCTTTCCGTACTGCCCATGTTTCAGCAGGAGCTATGGCCAAGAAGAAGCGTGAGTTTCGCAACTTGCGCCAAGGAGGACAGATAGTTGGCCAATACGTGGATGACTTTAGTAAGTTAGCACGTTATGCCCCGAATGACGTTGCTACGGATGCAGCTAAGCAGGAGAAGTTTCTGGAAGGACTAAATGATGAGTTGAGCATGCAGTTGATGGTAGCAACTTTCAACAACTACCAGGAGTTGGTAGATCGTGCTCTTATGATTGATGGGAAGCAGCAACAGATTGAGAACCACAAGAGGAAGTATGGACAAGGTAAGTACAATTCAGGAGATCAGCAGAAGCTACGTTTTACCCCTAAACCGGGAGGACATTTCCAGCATACCCATGGAGGAGGTAGCTCGCACAATCATAATGGCCCCAAGAATGGTAATGGGAATGGAGGAAGCAACGGCCAGAACTGTACCAACCCATCAACACCAGCCAAGAGATGTTGGAAATATGCCCTAGAGGCAATAATAAATTAGTTATTATTATATCATATATCATTGTTCATGATAATCATTTATTATCCATGCTAGAATTGTATTGATAGGAAACTCAGATACATGTGTGGATAAATAGACAACACCATGTCCCTAGTAAGCCTCTAGTTGACTAGCTCGTTGATTAATAGATGGTTACTGTTTCCTGACCATGGACATTGGATGTTGTTGATAACGGGATCACATCATTAGGAGAATGATGTGATGGACAAGACCCAATCCTAAGCCTAGCACAAGATCGTGTAGTTCGTATGCTAAAGCTTTTCTAATGTCAAGTATCATTTCCTTAGACCATGAGATTGTGCAACTCCCGGATACCGTAGGAGTGCTTTGGGTGTGCCAAATGTCACAACGTAACTGGGTGGCTATAAAGGCACACTACAGGTATCTCTGAAAGTGTCTGTTGGGTTGGCACGAATCGAGACTGGGATTTGTCAGTCCGTGTAAACGGAGAGGTATCTCTGGGCCCACTCGGTAGAACATCATCATAATGTGCACAATGTGATCAAGGAGTTGATCATGGGATGATGTGTTACGGAACGAGTAAAGAGACTTGCCGGTAACGAGATTGAACAAGGTATCAGGATACCGACGATCGGATCTCGGGCAAGTATCGTACCGCTAGACAAAGGGAATTGTATACGGGATTGATTGAATCCTTGACATCGTGGTTCATCCGATGAAATCATCGTGGAGCATGTGGGAGCGAACATTAGTATCCAGATCCCGCTGTTGGTTATTGACCAGAGAGTTGTCTTAGCCATGTCTGCATGACTCCCGAGCCCGTAGGGTCTACACACTTAAGGTTCGATGACGCTAGGGTTATAGGGAGAGTATGTATGCGGTAACCGAATGTTGTTCGGAGTCCCGGATGAGATCCCGGACGTCACGAGGAGTTCCGGAATGGTCCGGAGGTAAAGATTGATATATAGGAAGTATGGTTTTGGCCACCGGAAGTGTTCCGGGCATAACCGGTAGTGTACCGGGACCACCGGAGGGGTCCGGGGGTCCACCAGGCACTACAAGAAACATGTCAACTTATGACCTTCTGTCAGTGACCCTCGAAGAATTGGTCATAAATTTATGACCATTTTAGACCAATTGGTCAAAAGTTGTCTGGGGGGCTCTAAACCCTAAACCATAACGACCATTTTGGTCAGAAAGGTCATAATTTCATTAGAGGAAATGGTCGTAAAGCTAGTAGCACTGTCCACTGCCTCATGCCTAGTTGATAACGACCAATATAAAATGGTCACTACACTTGAGTTTGAATGAATTGGGATGATTAGGCAGCCACCTTGCTTATGTGTCACTGTCTTGGTGTCATTTTTGCTTGAGTTTTAATATTCAACAGATAGACGGGGCACACATTGACAGGCGGGACCCATTTGACAGGTGGGCCGAGCGCTTAATTCACCCAAAAAAGATGCATGAGGCGGGACTCGAACCCACGACCTCGCGCTTGGTTGGCTCGCATGCTACCGCTGGGCTAGAGAGGGACAGTTGCTCACATCTGGGAGTTTATCTATACATTATATAGAACTACGGCTCTCTTGTATCATTGACAAGTGGGACCTTCCGACCAGGTGGCATCGAACAGAGCAACGATTTGCAACACTGACAGGCGGGACCCATTTGACAGGTGGTTGAGCGAGCATTTAATTGCCTAAAAAAATATGTGCTAGCGGTGACTCGAACCCACGACCTCGTGCTGGGTTCGCTCGTTCGTTACCGCTGGGCTAGAGAGAGATTGTTGCTAATGTGTGGGTAGTTTTCCATATAGTATATAAAACCACGGCTCTCGTGTACCAGTGACAAGTGGGACCTTCCGACCAAGTGGCGGCAGGTGGCATCGAACAGAGCAACACTTAGCGTTTTTCTAGGTCTTCCGACCAGGTGGCGGCGGGCGGCGGCGGAAGTAACCAGGTGACCTCGCCCACGGCCTCGTGGCGGAAGCAACCAGCAGGGGGCGGAGGCGGGGGCGGGGCCGGCAACGGAGGTGGGGGCGGGGCCGGCAGGGGGCGGAGGCGAGGCAGGGCGTGGAGGCGGGGGCCAGCAGGGGCGTAGGTGACCGACGGTGGTGGGGGCTCACCGAGCATGGGGGACTCGCCGCCGCCACAAACACACCTCCCGGTATGCACCCCTCACCTCCTCCCCCCTCTCCTCTCTCGTCACCCGAGCAGTGGGAGATGGATTTCAGTCAGATGTTCTTCAGCATAGATGAATTTTGTTGATGCACTGTTAGTAGTTAGGAGATAGCTTGCTTGTTTGGTAGATAATGCATAGATGAATTTTCTTGATGTGCTGTTAGGAATTGTTCAACTTGTTTGTTAATAATTCTTCAGGCCTTGTAGTTAGGCAATTAGCATATAAAATTTTCTGGAATTTTAGCTTTCATTACTTCCATCCATTTTCATTAATTAATGTTGATGCACTTAGGTTGATTTGCTAAGTTGCAACAATTTGTTGTCTTTGGCAGATGGACAGAAGCTGGATTAGAGAAGGAGTTAGAAAGTTTTCGAAAGAACATATGAAAGGAGTTGATGATTTCATGGCATTTGTTTGGGAAAATTTTGCCAACGGTGCTCACATTCTTTGCCCATGTTGTGAATGCCTCAACCGTCCAACAATGGCTCAACGAAGAGTGGAAGATCATCTGCTTCTTAATGGGATGTCCAGCACATATGATAGATGGATATATCATGGAGAACCTTTAGACAGACAACCTCAACATTTTGAAGCTGATACAGAGGCCCCTCATATGATGGGTGGTGGTGATGCTGGCATTGATTTCATGGAAAAGGTTTTGCGAGATAATGTTGTTTTTGAGGAAGAGGATGGGCATGAAGATGATAGGATTCCTGACCTATTGAAGGACTTGTACAATGCTGAAGATCGTGCTGATGGACAGAAATCTTTTTTTGCTGAGGTGTTAGAGGAGGCGAAGTGCGCAGCTCATGGAGGGGGTAAATTTTCAAGATTTACCTTCACCGTGAAGTTACTCCACATCAAGTCTTTCTACCGGATTAGCAATGCCGCATTCAACGCAATACTCCGTCTTTTGAGCTTGCAATTCCCTAATAGTTGTGTTCCCATATCTTATGATGAAGCATTGAGCATAATCCGCAGGCTGGGGTGAGGTTATGTGTCAATACATGTGTGCCCAAATAACTGTGTCTTGTTTCGGAAGGATTTAGCCAAGCATGACAACTGTCCAAAATGCAATGCATCTAGGTGGAAAGATGCTGATGGGAAGAAGTCAATACCGGAGAAGGTACCGAGGCACTTTCCCTTGATACCAAGGCTACAGCGGATGTTCATCTCGAAGAAATCATCGCGTGAGGTACAGTGGCACAAGCTGAAGCGGCAACCTGTGGACAATGAGCTGAGCCATCCAGCGGATGGAGAGGCATGGAAAGAGTTTGACCGTATACATTTTGATTTTGCTGCAGATCCAAGGAACATAAAACTTGGCATTGCCACAGATGGGTTTAATCCGTTTGGGAACATGAGCACGTCCTATAGCATGTGGCCAGTTTTTGTGGTGCCGTACAACCTGCCACCATGGGCATGCATGGATCAGTCCAACTTCATGATGTCATTGCTTATCCCGGGTCCAGATTCTCTAGGAAAGGATTTTGATGTCTTTATGGAGCCCCTTGTAGAAGAACTGCTCCAGCTCTGGACTGGTGTACCTACATACGATGCCTTGAGTCCGGAAGAAAAGTTCAATCTACGTGCTGCAATCATATGGTCCATCCATGATTTCCCGGCTCTGCACACTCTGTTTGGGAAGATCACAGCGGGTTATCAGGCTTGTGTCCATTGTGACAAAGACCCTTGCTCAAAGATAATAAGGAGCAAGATATGCTATATTGCGCACCGTCGCTTTCTTCCCCGAAACCATCGCTGGCGAAGAAGCAAAGATTTTAATGGTGAGAATGAAACCCGTGACAAGCCAGCTGAATTCACTAAAGAAGAGCTGGAGCAGCAACTTGAAAAGGTGAAAGATGTGAGACCAGGAAAGCTGGCGAAGAAAAGAAAGCGTGAGGAAGGTCAATGTTGGGACCGCAGGTCTTGTTTGTGGGACCTGCCATACTGGGCTGATCTGAAATTAAGGCATAATCTCGATGTAATGCACATTGAGAAAAACATATGTGAGAATCTGCTAGGGACGTTTCTAAACATTGAAGGGAAGACAAAGGACACGGTTAGTTCTAGGCTTGATTTGGAGGACATGGGCATAAGAGAAGATTTGCATCTACAGCACAATGAAGATGAAGATTCATTTGAAATTCCACGAGCATGGTATACAATGAATAAAGAACAAAAGCTTGCATTCTGTGAATTCCTAAGAGCGGTGAAATTTCCAGATGGTTATGCTGCTAACCTAGCAAAGTGTGTTACTTCTGATGGATTCAAGCTTTCAGTACTGAAAACCCATGATTGTCACATCCTCCTCCAAAGGATTTTACCGGCGGGCCTCCGAGGAATCATGCACAAGGATATATATGAAGCGGTTGCTGAGCTGGGAAATTTCTTTAGAGAACTGTGCTGCAAAACCCTCAAGTTAACTGTCTTGGAAAGGCTTGAAAAAGAAATCCCAATTATTCTTTGCAAGCTCGAGAAGATTTTCCCTCCAGCTTTCTTCACCGTGATGGTCCATTTGGCGGTGCACTTACCCAAAGAGGCAATGCTTAGAGGCCCTGTGCAATACGGTTGGATATACCCAATCGAAAGAAGGCTTCTTACTTGTAAGCGTTATGTGCGAAACACGGCAAGACCTGAAGGTTCTATTGCTGAAGCATATGTCGTTGACAAGTGCTTGACTTTTTGCTCTAGATACTTTGGTGATGTGGAAACAAGATGGAACCGGCCGGGCAGAAATAGAGAGCGGTCTGATTCGCAAAGTGGTGATGTCTCTGTTTTCAACCATGGTGTGAACTTTCTTGGAGCCTCACAATACTTGGAGGCTGGTGATGAGTATGACAAGATGGTTTTGTTTGTGCTCAGCAATTGCGCCGAGGTTCTACCATATATCGAGTACGTTATATCTTGTGCACTCATTATATATATATATATATATATATATTTGCTTGGGTTGGCACCAGCCTAATGTTTTAATTCACATGTTTTGTTGGCATTGCAGGAAATGCAAGGAAGAGTTAAATCAGGAAGAAAGCAATATCAATGTTGCTAAAAGGGTTGCCAAGGTGTTTGCTAAGTGGTTTAAGAATCATGTGAGATCTTTAGCCACATGTTTTATGTTTTCTGTGTTATTCACCCATTGTTAAATACCATTGTTTGCTAAATGGTTTATTTGTGAAGATTGGAAAGTTGCATGAGGAGAAGAAGGTCAGTGATGATCTATTTGCTTTGGCATGCTTACCGGATAAGCGAGTGAGAGTGTATTCAGCATGCATTGCTGACGGTGTCCGGTACCACACCGTTGACCGCGAGGAAAAAAGGAAGACAAAGAATAGTGGAATCGTCACTGAGGGGTCACATGATGGTCAGATCATTGACTTCTATGGTCAGTTGAGAAGCATCGTAGAGTTGCAGTACAACTCTACTGGAGGCATCCATCGCTTGGTTGTCTTATTTCGCTGTGACTGGTTTGAGCTTGGTAGCAAGAAGAGGAGAGACTCTTTTGTCAAATATGATGGCCACTTCAAAAGCATCAACACTGCAAGGTGCTGGTATAAGAGTGATCCCTTTATTCTAACAACACAAGCAACAATGGTGTTTTATCTGCCAGACACTCTTTTGCACGGAAAATGGCGAGTTGTGCAAAACTTTCAGCACAAACCTCAGCCCTGTTGATGAAGCAGGCACTGTCCACACAGACCTCAGCCCTGTTGCACCTTCTATTGACAGGAACACTGTCATCAATGAAGAAGAACAGCAGCTTGTGCTTCAATCAGGCAAGTTGATCTTTGCAATGCTATCTTTTCCTAGTGCATTTTCCAAATGGAATGATCATGTATGCTTTTGTCGATTCCTGCATTTGTCGATTTCTATTCTAATTTATGAGTTCAGTTTCATTTTCAGATGCAATGACTCCCAAGACTAGACTTAGAAAGGGCAAAGGGCTAGAGAGGATCACCAAGTCGCTTGGTAGCAAGGTGCCTATCCAAATTGCCGAAGGGATGATTCGTCCAGAGAAGCCTCTGCAGGCAGCAAAGCTTGCTTCTGAGTGTGGACTCGTTGCAAAAAGCCATCTTCCGGTTCTTCCTCACTTCAAGCTATACAAAAAAATGCTAGTCTATTGGAGAACTACATTGGGAAAGTTGCTGTAAGCTACTTGTTTCATAGTTAATGTGCTATCTATTTTCTGTTACACCTATGCATGATCACTAATATTGTTCCTACCTTGTTTGCTATCTTGGTAAGCAAATTTTGAGATGAACACGGACTCGGAGACCATCAAGACCTCGTGCAAAGATATTCTGCAGAAATATTCAAAGAACAGACGCCATCAGATCAAGAAGAAGTATTTTGATACCGTAGCCGCAAATAAAGTCAACATTAAGTCTCCGGTGCCTGATCTAACGGATGGTGAATGGAAAGCTCTGGTGGAGATGTGGTCTACCCCAAGACACAAGGTTTGTCTCTGCTTTGTTTGATGCTTTATGTTCTGCACATGATATGCTAGTGCTAGATCATGCTGACAGTATGCTTTTTTGTAGGAAACCTGTTTTGTCGAACAAGATGAATCGAGAAAAAGTCGTGTACAATCAAAGAACTGGTTCCAGGCACTACACAGCACACATTTTTGCCACTGTGAGAACTCTTCTCTAGAGACCTTACCGTTTGATCCTCATTGAATAACATTTCTAATTCTTGCTGAATAACATTTTGATTTTTGTTGAAAAACATTTCAAAAAGAAGAGCGTAAGGGTGAGGAGCTGTCTGCGATTGACTTGTTTAAGGCCACCCACAACAGCAAGAAGCACAGGTTTTCGGAGCCAGTCAAGACTGCTATAGTAAGTCACTCCATGCTTTGCCCTGTTTGATTCGCAGCCAGCTTTGATGCTTTGATGATTTGATGTTGTTTGACTCGGAGCCAGTCAAGAACACATGCTATGTTCCATGCTTTGATGTTGTTTGATAGTTCAACAACGATATCAGAACTTGCTGTAGCTATTTGATGCATTTTTTATGATATGATGAAATTTGATCTGAATGTTAGTTTGATGATCGGCTCACTCGGGATAAATTAAGTGATCATATTGTTCCAATTGCATGTCTCCATTCTAGGCTTAATGAAGTGATCATATTTGTTCCATCCTATATAGAACCACCATTCTAGGCTTAATGAAGTGATCATATTGTTCCAATTGCATGTCTCCAGCTCACTAGTCATCATCTTCTTGTATAGATTTTGTGTGCTGGTTTGGTTACTTCAAATAATCCATTTGTGTGCTGGTTTGGTTTCTCTTGCTTGGTTTGGTTTGCAAAATGTGAAATAGATCTCCCACTAATGCCTATCATTTTCCTCCATATGCTAGCTTGAGATGGAAAAAATGAAGGAAGCGCCGGTACCAGAAGGTGAAGAGCCAAAGTCTGCTGTTGAAATTGTCGAACAAGTCCTCAAGACCGAAGTCAAGCAAAGCACATTCCTTAGGAATGTTGGGCTCCAGTCATCTAGGAACAACTCCGGCAAAGTTGCTGCTCATGTTCGTGACCTTGAGCAGAAGCTGGAGAGGTCCGAGCTTCAAGCTGAACTGGTGCAAGAAGAATTGGCGGCAATCAAGATGAAGGCGGAAGAATCTGAAGCTGCATGCGACAAGGAACTTGAGCTGCTGCGCAAGAAGTCTCAAGAACAGGAAGAGAAGTTAGCCCACTTGATGGCTCTCTTTGGAGCTAAGGTAGTTTGATGGCTGTGCTGTGAACCTCTTTGTCTTTGAGATAAGGTAGTTGTTGCATTTTGAACCTGTGAACCTGGGAGCTGAGCTGAGAGCTGTTGCATTTTGTTGCATTTTGCTGTTTAAACTAGAGCACATGGATCCTATGAAGTTATGTGATCACTTGGGAACCTGGGCCTTTCTGTGAAGTT
Source organism: Triticum monococcum (assembly GCA_034509565.1). Lineage (NCBI taxonomy): Eukaryota > Viridiplantae > Streptophyta > Magnoliopsida > Poales > Poaceae > Triticum > Triticum monococcum. The sequence goes on along the minus strand of CM067846.1, from coordinate 175,879,611 downwards.
ATGTGATCTTGTGAACCTGGATCACTTGTGGATCATTTTTTTTATTTTCTGTGAAGTTATGTGGATCACTTGTGCACCTGGGCTTGTGGATCACTTGTGCACCTGGGCCTTTCTGTTTATAGTTATGCAAAATGAGAACCTGGGCTCTAAAAAGGCCAAGGCCCAAACAAGAATTAGACCAAAAAGGCTTGGGCCTAAAAAAAGAAATGACTGTAAGAAAAAATTATAAAAGGCTGCATAACAGAAAATAAAAAGGCCAAGGCCCAAATTCGAACTAGACTAAAAAGGATGTGGCCCAAAACAATAGTGGAATATAAAAAAATCATGAGAAAAAGGCTCCACTCCCAGAAAATAAAAGGCCAAATTATTGGGCCAGGCCCATGCAGATAAGAAAAATAAAGAGAAAAAAAATTAAATGGGCTGAATTATTGGGCTTGGCCCATCAAGACGGCTGAAATGGACCGGGCTGATTCTATTTTACGACCTTTTCATTTGGTCGTAAGTCTGCCACGTCAGCTTGCCACAGTGGATCTGACGTGGTGTGGTTGGATTGCTAGTGACCAAAACAGTTGGTCGTTAAATCTACGACCTTTTTTTTGGTCGTAAACATTTGCGACCATTCCAGAAGAAAGGTCGCTAATGTTAGTTTATGACGGCCAGCTTTTGGCCTTATGTTTTTGGTCACAAAAAGGTCACAAATGGAAATTTGTGACCATTCAGTGACCAATAGTGGTGGTCACAAGTTGACATATTTCTTGTAGTGAGGTGGGGCCACCAGCCCCGGAGGCCTACATGGGCCAATAGTGGGAAGGGACCAACCCCTAGGTGGGCTGGGGCACCTCCCACCAAGGCCCAAGGCGCCTCCTAGAGGGGAGGGGGGCAAACCCTAGGGCAGACGGGCCTTAAGGCCCACCCTAGGTGCGCCCCCTCTCTCTTCCCCCTTGGCCGCAGCCCTAGATTGGTTTTGGGGCTGCCGCCACCCCTAGGGAGGGAACCCTAGATGAGGGCGCAGCCCCTCCCCTTCCCCTATATATAGTGGAGGCAAAGGGGCAGCCCAACACACGAGGTTCTTCCCCTATTGGCGCAGCCCTACCCCTCTCCCTCCTCGTCTCTCGTAGTGCTTGGCGAAGCCCTGCTGGAGTTCTGCGCTCCTCCACCACCACCACGCCATCGTGTTGCTGCTGGACGGAGTCTTCCCCAACCTCTCCTTCTCCCCTTGCTGGATCAAGGTGTAGGAGACATCACCGGGCTGCACGTGTGTTGAACGCGGAGGAGCCGTTGTTCGGCGCTTAGATCAGAATCAACCGTGATCTGAATCGCTACGAGTACGACTCCTTCATCCGCGTTCTTGCAACGCTTCCGCTTAGCGATCTACAAGGGTATGTAGATGCACTCTCCTTCCCCTCATTGCTAGAGTACTCCATAGATTGATCTTGGTGATGCGTAGAAAATTTTAAATTTCTGCTACGATCCCCAATAGTGGTATTAGAGCTAGGTCAATGCATAGTTTCTATGCACGAGTAGAACACAAAGCAGTTGTGGGCGTCGATATTGTCAATTTACTTGCCGTTACTAGTCTTATCTAGATTCGGCGGCATCGTGGGATGAAGCGGCCCGGACCGACCTTACACGTACTCTTACGTGAGACTGGTTCCACCGACTGACATGCACTAGTTGCATAAGGTGGCTAGCGAGTGTCTGTCTCTCCCACTTTAGTCGGATCGGATTCGATGAAAAGGGTCCTTATGAAGGGTAAATAGAAATTGGCATATCACGTTGTGGTTTTCGCGTAGGTAAGAAACGATCTTGCTAGAAACCTATAGCAGCCACGTAAAAACTTGCAACAACAATTAGAGGACGTCTAACTTGTTTTTGCAGCATATGCCTTGTGATGTGATATGGCCAAAAGGATGTGATGAATGATATATGTGATGTATGAGATTGATCATGTTCTTGTAATAGGAATCACGACTTGCATGTCGATGAGTATGACAACCGGCAGGAGCCATAGGAGTTGTCTTAATTTATCTATGACCTGCGTGTCAACATAAATGTCATGTAATTACTTTACTTTATTGCTAAAGCGTTAGCCATAGTAGTAGAAGTAATAGATGACAAGACAACTTCAAGAAGACACGATGATGGAGATCATGGTGTCACGTCGGTGACAACGATGATCATGGAGCCCCGAAGATGGAGATCAAAAGGAGCAAAATGATATTGGCCATATCATGTCACTATTTGATTGCATGTGATGTTTATCATGTTTTACATCTTATTTGCTTAGAACGACGGTAGCTTAAATAAGATGACCCCTCACTAAAATTTCAAGAAAAGTGTTCCCCCTAACTGTGCACCGTTGCGAAGGTTCGTTGTTTCGAAGCACCACGTGATGATCGGTGTGATAGATTCTAACGTTCGAATACAACGGGTGTAAGCCAGATTTACACACGCAATACACTTAGGTTGAATTGACGAGCCTAGCATGTACAGACATGGCCTTGGAACACAGAAGACCGAAAGGTCGAGCATGATTCGTATAGAAGATACGATCAACATGAAGATGTTCACCGATGTTGACTAGTCCGTCTCACGTGATGATCGGACACGGCCTAGTTGACTCGGATCATGTTTCAATTAGATGACTAGAGGGATGTCTATCTGAGTGGGAGTTCATTAAATAATTTGGTTAGATGAACTTAATTATCATGAACATAGTCTAAATTGTCTTTGCAAATAAGTTGTAGATGAATAGCTCACGTTGTAGCTCCCTGTTTCAATACGTTCCTAGAGAAAGACCAAGTTGAAAGATATTGTAAGCAATGATGCGAACTAGGTCCGTAGTCCGAGGAGTGTCCTCCCTGCTACACAGAAGGCTTACGTCCTTAATGCACCGCTCGATGTGCAAACCCCTACAACGTCGTCTGTGGATGTTGTGAACACCTGACAGACACATCCTGATGACTACTTGATAGTTTAGTGAACCATACTTTACGGCTTAGAATCGGGATTCAAATGACGTTTTGAAGGCCATAGAACATATGAGATGTTCCAAGAGCTGAAATTGGGATTTCAGGCTCATGCCCGTGTTGAGAGGTGTGAGACCTCTGACAAGTTCGTTTGCCAACAAGATGGAGGAGAATAGCTCAGCTAGTGAGCATGTGCTTAGAATGTCTGGGTGCTACAATCACTTAAATCAAGTGGGAGTTAAACTTCCAAATAAGATAGTGATTGATAGAGTTCTCTAGACACTATCACTAAGCTACTAGATCTTCGTGATGAACTATGACATGCAAGGGATGGAGTTCATCCCGGAGCTGTTCGCGATGCTTAAGACCGCAAAAGGTAGAAATCAAGAAGGAGCATCAAGTGTTGATGGTTTAACAAGACCACTAGTTTCAAGAAGGGCAAGGGCTAGAAGGGAAACTTCATATGGATGGTAAACCAGTTGCCGCTCAAGTGAAGGAACCCAAGGTTGAACCCAAACCCGAGACTAAGTGCTTCCATTGTAAGGGGAACGGTCACTGGTAGCGGAATTACCCCAAATGCATGGTAGATAAGAAGGCTGGCAACTTCAACAAAGTATATACGTGTTATTAATGTGTACCTCACTAGTACTCATGGTAGCACCTGGGTATTGGATACCGGTTTAGTTGCTATTATTGGTGACTTGAAGCAAAAGCTACGAACTAAACGGAGACTGGCTAAGGGCGAGGTGACGATGTGTGTTGGAAGTGTTTCCAAAGTTGATGAGATCACCATCGCACGCTCCATCTGCCTTCGGGATTAGTATTGAACCTAGATAAATGTTATCAGGTGTCTACGTTGAGCATGAATATGATTAGATCATGTTCATTGCATTACAGTTATTCATTTAAGTTAGAGAATACTGGTTATTCTGTTTACATGAATAATACCTTTCATGGTCATGCACCCTATGTGAATGGTTCATTGAATCTCGGTCGTGGTAATACACATGTTCACGCCAAAAGATGTAGAGTTAATAATGATAGTACCACTTTGTTATGGCACTGCCGCTTAGGTCATATTGGCGTAAGATGCATGAAGAAACTCCATGTCAATGGATGTTTGGAGTCACTTGATTTTGAATCGCTTGACACATGCGAGCCATGCCTCATGGGCAGGATGACTAAGACCCCGTTTTCAGGTACAATGAAACGAGCAAGTGACTTGTTGGAAATCATGCATGCTGATGCGTGTGATCCAATGAGAATTGAAGCGTGCGGTGGATATCGCTATTTTCTCATCTTCACTGACGATTTGGGTAGATATAGGTATATCTACTTAATGAAGCACAAGTCTGAAACGTTTGAAAAGTTCAAGCGATTTCAGAGTGAAGTTAAGAATCATCATAACAATAATATCATGTTCCTACGATCTGATCAAAAGGGGATTTTCTGAGTTATGATTTTGGCAATCACTTAAGACATTGTGGAATTGTTTCACAATTGAAGCCACCTGGAACACCACAAGGTAATGGTGTGTCCGGACGTCGTAATCGAACCCTATGAGATATGGTGCGATCTATGATGTCTCTTACCAATCTACCGTTTTCATTTTGAGGTTATGCGTTAGAGACAGCTGCATTCACTTTAGATAGGACACCATCTAAGTTCATTGAGACGACGTCATATGAACATTGGTTTGGCAAGAAACCAAAGTTGTCGTTTCTTAATGTTTGGGGATGCGATGCTTAGGGCTTCAGCCGGAGAAGCTCGAACCCAAAGCGGACAAACACATCTTCATAGGATACCCAAGGGTGACAGTTGGGTATACCTTCTATCTCAGATCCAAGGGCAAATTGTTTGTCGCTAAGAACGGGTCCTTTCTCGAGAAGGAGTTTCTCTTGAAAGAATTGAGTGGGAGGAAGATAGAACTTGATGAGGTTGTCGAACCTTTACTTCAACCAGAGAGTGATGCAACACAGAAAGATGTTTTCTGTGGCGCCTACGTCTGTTGAATAGGAAGTTAATGATAGTGATCATAAAGCTTCGGATCAAGTTGCTATCGAACCTCGTAGGTCGACAAGGATATGTACTACTCCTAAGTGGTACGATAATCCTGTCTTAGATATCATGTTGTTAGACAACAATGAACCTACGAGCTATGGAGAAGCGATGGTGGGCCCGTATTCCGACACATGGTTAGAAGCCATGAAATCTGAGATAGGATCCATGTATCAGAACAAAGTATGGACTTTGGTGGACTTGCCTGTTGATCGGCAAGCCATTGAGAATAAATGGATCTTTAAGAAGAAGACGGACGTGGGCGGTAATGTTACCGTCTATGAAGCTCGACTTGTGGGAAAGAGTCTTTTCACAAGTTCAAGGAGTTGACTACGATGAGAATTTCTCACCTGTAGTGATGCTTAAGTCCGTTGGCATCATGTTAGCATTAGCTGTATTTTTCGATTATGAAATCTGACAGATGGATGTCAAAACAAGTTTCCTTACCAGTTTTCGTAAGAAAAGTTGTATGTGATACAATAAAAGGTTTTGTCGATCCTAAGGATGCTAAAAAGGTATGCTGGCTCCAGCAATCCTTCTATGGACTAGAGCAAGCATCACGGAGTCGGAATATATGCTTTGATGGAGTGATCAAAGCTTTTAGGTTTATACAATGTTTGCTAGAAACTTGTATTTACAAGAAAGTGAGTGGGAGCACTACAACATTTCTGATAAGTATATGTGGATGACATATTGTTGATTCGAAATTATGTAGAATTTCTGGAAAGCATAAACGGTTGTTTGAAGAGTGTTTTTCAAAGGAAGACCTGGATAAAGCTGCTTACATATTGGGCATCAAGATCTATAGAGATAGATCAAAACGCCTGATGATACTGTCAAAGAATGCACACCTTGACATGTTTTTGAAGGAGTTCAAAATAGATCAGTCAAAGAAGGGGTTCTTACCTGAGTTGTAAGGTGTGAAGTTGAGTAAGACTCAAAGCTTGACCACGGCAGAAGAAAGAAGAAGGACAAAGGTCGTCCCCTATGCTCTTGTCATAGGCTCTATATGGTATGCCATGCTGAAGTACCGCACCTAATGTGTGCCTTGCCACATGTCTGGCAAGAGGGTACAAAGGTGATCTAGGAGTGGATCACCAGATAGCGGTCAAAATTATCCTTAGAGGAATAAGGAAATGTTTCTCGGTTATGGAGGTGATAAAGAGTTCGACGTAAAGAGTTATGTCGATGCAAGCTTAACACCTATCCGGATAGCTCTGAGTAGAGATACCGGATACATATAATGGAGCAATAATTTGGAATAGCTCCAAGTGGAACGTGGTAGCAGCATCTACGATATAAAGTTTTGCGAAATACATAGGGATTTGAATATGGCAAGACCCGTTGACTACAACCTCTCTCACAAGCATAACATGATCAAACCCAGAACCCTTTGAGTGTTTATCACATAGTGATGTGAACTAGGTCATTGAGTCTAGTAGACTCTTGGATGTTGGTCACATGGCGATGTGACCTGTGAGTGTTAATCACATGGCGATGTGAACTAGATTATTGACTCTAGTGCAAGTGGGAGAGTGTTGGAAATATGCCCTAGAGGCAATAATAAATTAGTTATTATTATATCATATTTCATTGTTCATGATAATCATTTATTATCCATGCTAGAATCGTATTGATAGGAAACTCAGATACATGTCTGGATAAATAGACAACACCATGTCCCTAGTAAGCCTCTAGTTGACTAGCTCGTTGATCAATAGATGGTTACGGTTTCCTGACTATGGACATTGGATGTTGTTGATAACGGGATCACATCATTAGGAGAATGATGTGATGGACAAGACCCAATCCTAAGCCTAGCACAAGATCGTGTAGTTCGTATGCTAAAGCTTTTCTAGTGTCAAATATCATTTCCTTAGACCATGAGATTGTGCAACTCCCGGATACTGTAGGACTGCTTTGGGTGTGCCAAACGTCACAACGTAACTGGGTTGCTATAAAGGCATGCTACAGGTATCTCCGAAAGTGTCTGTTGGGTTGGCACGAATCGAGACTGGGATTTGTCACTCCATGTAAACGGAGAGGTATCTCTGGGCCCACTCGGTAGGACATCATCATAATGTGCACAATGTGATCAAGGATTTGATCACGGGATGATGTCTTACGGAACGAGTAAAGAGACTTTCCGGTAACGAGATTGAACAAGGTATCGGGATACCGACGATCGAATCTCGGGCAAGTGTCGTACCGCTAGACAAAGGGAATTCTATACGTGATTGATTGAATCCTTGACATCGTGGTTCATCCGATGAGATCGTCGTGGAGCATGTGGGAGCCAACATGGGTATCTAGATCCTGCTGTTGGTTATTGACCGGAGAGTTGTCTCCTCCATGTCTGCATGACTCCTGAGCCCGTAGGGTCTACACACTTAAGGTTCAATGACGCTAGGGTTATAGGGAAAGTATGTACGGGGTAAATGAATGTTGTTTGGAGTCTCGGATGAGATCTCGGACGTCATGAGGAGTTCCAGAATGGTCCGGAGGTAAATATTGATATATAGGAAGTATGGTTTTGGCCACCGGAAGTGTTCCGGGCATCACCGGTAGTGTACCGGGACCACCGGAGGGGTTCGGGGGTCCACCAGGTGGGGCCACCAGCCCCGGAGGCCTACATGGGCCAATAGTGGGAAGGGACCAGCCCCTAGGTGGGCTGGGGCACCTCCCACCAAGGCCCAAGGCGCCTCCTAGAGGGGAGGGGGACAAACCCTAGGGCAGATGGGCCTTAAGGCCCACCCTAGGTGCGCCCCCTCTCTCTTCCCCCTTGGCCGCAACCCTAGATGGGTTTTGGGGCTGCCGCCACCCCTAGGGAGGGAACCCTAGATGGGGGCGCAGCCCCTCCCCTTCCCCTATATATAGTGGAGGCAAAGGGGCAGCCCAACACATGAGGTTCTTCCCCTGTTGGCGCAACCCTAACCTCTCCCTCCTCGTCTCTCGTAGTGCTTGGCGAAGCCCTGCTGGAGTTCCGCGCTCCTCCACCACCACCACGCCGTCGTGCTACTGCTGGACGGAGTCTTCCCCAACCTCTCCTTCTCCCCTTGCTGGATCAAGGCGTAGGAGACGTCAGCGGGTTGCACGTGTGTTGAACACGGAGGCGCCATTGTTCGGCGCTTAGATCGGAATCAACCGCGATCTGAATCGCTACGAGTACGACTCCTTCATCTGCATTCTTGCAATGCTTCCGCTTAGCGATCTACAAGGGTATGTAGATGCACTCTACTTCCCCTCTTTGCTAGATTATTCCATAGATTGATCTTGGTGATGTGTAGAAAATTTTAAATTTCTGGTACGATCCCCATCAAGAGAGACCCGAGCCAAGTCACTTGCTATAAGTGCCAGAAGACTGGACATTACGCGAATGAATGTCCTGAAGCCCAGAATGGAAATGGCAATGTAAGCTTTGGGAAGAAGCCGAACCCTTTCAATAGGGGACAGGTGAACCACGTTAACATGGAGGAGGTTGAAGCTCAGCCAGATGCAGTAATAGGTAAGTTTTTGGTTAAGTCATTTACTGCACTCATTCTTTTTGATACTGGTGCATCACATTCATACATCTCAAGGGGATTTGTGGATAAGTATAAACTGCCAACCCAAGCCCTTAGGTCACCCATGTTAGTAACCTCGCCTGGAGCAGAGTATATGGCTAGTCTATGGTGTGATCGGTTACCATTAAGGATTGGTAACTATGTATTTCCCTCGGACCTAATAGAATTGGAATCTCAAGGATTGGATGTGATATTATGCATGGATTGGTTATTGAAGTATGGAGGGAACAATGAATGCGCCAGTAAGTCAATTTTTCTTACGACGCCAGAAGGAAGAAGGATCAAGTATGTATCCCGGCATGTGCCGAAGAGGACTCAAGTAAATTCCTTATCAGGAGTTGTGCAGGAGGAACTACCAGTGGTGAAGGATTTCCCTGACGTAATTCCAGAGGAGTTGCCAAGCATGCCACCGGATAGAGATATTGAGTTTTTGATTGAGCTTTTGCCAAGCACAGGGCCAATATCTAAGAGACCAGACAGGATGCCCGCAATGGATTTGGAGGAGATTAAGAAGCAGATTAAGGAGTTACTAGATAAGGGATATATTCGCCCAAGTTCGTCACCTTGGGGATCACCAGTACTTCTAGTGGAAAAGAAGGATGGATCGTTAAGGACGGTTGTTGATTATCAAGGATTGAATGAAGTAATAATCAAGAACAAGTACCCACTGCCGATGATCAATGATTTGTTTGATCGATTGCAAGGAGCTAAGGTATTTTCCAAGATTGATCTGTGATCAGGATACCATTAGTTGAAGATCCGAGAGCAGGATATACCTAAGACGGCTTTTACCACCAGGTATGGGTTGTACGAGTATACCGTTATGTCATTTGGTCTGACTAACGCACCTGTATATTTCATGAACATGATGAACAAGGTGTTTATGGAGTTTTTGGATAAGTTCGTCGTGGTGTTCATTGATGATATTTTGGTCTACTCAAAGAATGAAGAGGAGCATAAGGAGCATTTGCGTTTGGTACTTGAGAAGCTCAGAGAACATCAGTTATATGCCAAGTTCAGCAAATTTGAGTTTTGGTTGAAGGAAGTTGGATTCCTCGGACACGTTATATCCGGAGACGGTATAGCAGTAGATCCCACCAAGGTTGTCACTGTGACAAATTGGGAAGCCCCAACAATAGTTGGAGAGATCCGGAGTTTTCTTGGATTCGCAGGATACTACCGGAGGTTCATTGAAAATTTCTCAAAGATTGCAAAACCTATGACGGAGTTGTTGAAAAAGGATACCAAGTTCAAATGGACTTAGGAATGTGAGGCCAGTTTCCAGGAGTTGAAGAAACGTTTGGTTACATCACCAGTGTTGATTCTGCCAGATCAGAGCAAAGATTATGAGGTGTATTGCGATGCTTCACGTCGAGGACTTGGAGCAGTGCTAATGCAGGAGGGAAGAGTTGTTTTGTATGCTTCACGATAGCTGAGACCTCATGAGTTGAATTATGCCACGCATGATTTGGAGTTAGCAGTTGTAGTGCATGCATTGAAGACTTGGAGACATTTTCTCATTGGAAACCATTGTGAAGTGTACATGGATCACAAGAGTTTGAAGTATATTTTCACGCAGAAGGAGCTAAATCTCAGGCAAAGGAGATGGTTGGAGCTCATCAAGGATTATGATATAAGATTGCATTATCATCCCGGAAAGGCTAACATAGTAGTCGATGCGCTGAGCCGTAAGAGCCATGTCAACACACTAATGATGGGAGATTTACGGAGGGAGTTAGCCGAAGACCTTCGTGAGCTATGTTTGGAGATAGTTCCGAGAGGCTATGTAGCAGGATTGGAGATTCAGTCTACCTTGATGGATAAGATCAGAGAAGCTCAGAAGACTGACAAGGAGGTTGCCTCTATAAAGGAGAAGATGAGCAAAGGAAAAGTTAAAGGATTTCGTGAGGATGAGCACGATACCCTATGGTTTGAAGACCGTGTTTATGTGCCTAACGACCCGGAGATCAGGAAGTTGATTCTGCAGGAGGCCCATGATTCACCATATTCGATTCACCCAGGAAATAGCAAGATGTATTTGGATTTGAAGTATACCTTCTGGTGGACCGGAATGAAGAAGGATATTGCAGAGTATGTACCCGTTTGTGATGTATGTCAGAGAGTAAAGGCAGAGCATCAGAAGCCAGCAGGATTGCTACAGCCATTGCCAATGCCCGAATGGAAGTGGGATAAGCTAGGCATGGATTTTATCACGCGATTACCCAGGACCCGTTCAGGCTATGACTCGATATGGGTTGTAGTCGATCGCTTGACGAAGGTAGCTCATTTCATCCCAGAAAAGACCACTTACACCAGTGCTAAGTTGGCGAAGATATACATGACCAGGATCGTATGTCTGCATGGAGTTTCGAGGAGCATTGTATCAGATAGAGGAACCCAGTTTACCTCAAAGTTATGGAATCAGTTACACGAAACTTTGGGTACTAGACTAGAGTTCAGTACAGCTTTACATCCGCAGACAGATGGACAAACCGAGAGAGTCAATCAAAATTTTGGAGGATATGCTGAGAGCTTGTGCGCTAGATTATGGATCTAGTTGGGATGACAATTTGCCATATGCAGAGTTCTCTTACAACAACAGTTATCAATCCAGTTTGAAGATGGCCCCTTTCGAAGCCTTGTACGGAAGGAGGTGCAGGACCCCATTGTCGTGGGATGAAGTTGGAGACCGCCAGTTGTTTGGAACGGATTTGATTAAGGAGTCTGAACAGAAGGTGAAATTGATTCACGATAGGCTCAAGGTAGCCCAGTCTAGGCAAAATAGCTACTCAGATTCTAAATGCAAGGAGACAGTTTACAAAGTCGAAGACCGAGTTTATCTTCGAGTATCTCCACTTTGAGCAGCTAAGCGCTTTGGAGTTAAGGGAAAGTTAGCGCCACGCTTTGTAGGACCATACAAGGTTTTGGAGTGTATGGGAGAAGTAGCCTACAAGTTGGAATTGCCCGAAGGATTGTTAGGAGTTCACAATGTATTCCACGTTTCCCATTTGAAGAAGTGCCACGCTGAGATGGCTGATATACCGTTGAGGGATACAGTGCCACTGGAGGCGATTCTGTTGGACAGTGATTTGACCTATGAGGAGAAACCCGTCAAGATTCTTGAGTATGCCAGCCGAGTCACCTGCAGCAAGGTTATCAAGTTTTGCAAAGTTCAGTGGAGCCACCACACCGAGGATGAAGCCACCTGGGAGCGAGAGGAAGATCTGCTGAAGGACCACCCTCACCTATTTTCTAGCCAACCCGAATCTCGAGGGCGAGATTCATCTTAAGGGGGGTAGGTTTGTAACATCCCAAATTTTCAATTTGGAATGTTATATACTAGATCATCCATGCATATCATATTTTATTTGCTTTTGGCCTGATCCAGAAATTCTACGCAACTCAAGGACCCACGGAGAGAGTTGGGGATTTTGTTATTTTCATATTTGGGTTTTTTTCTCAAATTTTGAAAAAACAATCATTGATTTTATTTATTTTATCTTCAATTATTTCTATAATAAAAATATGAGAGAGGGAATAAAATGACTTTCCCAAAATAAAGAAATATTGAAGGTTTAATAAAAAATCAAGTAAGATTTAATTTTGGAGTTTTCTTGCTATTTTATTTGAATTTAGGAAAAATTGCATGTTTTTCAAAACTGCATTTTAGGGCCAAGAAAATTTTCATCTTGTTCTAAATATTTTATTTAGACGGTGAAAATTTGTTTTGGCATTTTTAGATTTTTATTTATTTTTCTAGAATTTTTCTTAGTTCGGCGGGATTATAAAAAAATCTCCGCGCCCGACTGGGCCGAAGGCCCAGCCGAGCCAGGCCGGTCCGCGCTGCCGCCGCCTTCCCCGCCCCGCCACTGACCCGGACTCCTCCGCGTCGTCGCCGCCTTGCCCCTTCCCCAAGCCGCCACCCCCTACCTCTTAAATACCGCCGCCGCCCTCTCCACCATGCCACCCGACCTCCCCCGTCGCCGATAGCAGCAGCAGCAGCCGCTGCCGCCGCCAGGAGCCGCAGCCTCGCCACCCCACACTGCCCCGCTGCCGCACCGGAACCCCACTGGAGCCCCGCCGTAGCCGAGCCGAGGTAGCCACCCCGCCGCCCCGGTTTTCTAAAGAAACCGATCCGGGTTTTTAGAAAACCCTAGATTCGTTTTTTAGAAATAGATCGGTTTTATTTTTTTCCGGTTTAGTTGTTTAGCGAGCGTTCGTCCGTTCGTTCATTTTAATGGACGAATTCGACGTTCAGTTTCAGTTAACGAACGTTCGTTCGTTAATCAGTTCGTCAGTTTTTCCTTTTCTCGGATTTTTCCGTGGTTATTTTTTATCGCGATTTCTGATTCGATTTTCGTTCTAGTATAACTTTTCACTCGTTTATCGGAATCAGGCGATTCAAGTGCCTGGAGTTTCGTCTCGAAACTCTCTTTCCATTTAACCTACTCAAACAAGTTTTTGCTTCTGTAAAATTTTACTTAGATCCAGATTATTAAATGAGGTTTGTTTCTTTCGCCGTTTAACTTTTGTTGCTTCGTTCGATTTGATTCTTTTTGCAAACCGGGGTTCTTAAGTTGAACTTTCTGGTTAGATCTTTTATTTGAGTTTTACCCGTGCATTAGATGAGTACTTATTGTATGCTTGTTTGTTTGCGATGGAGTACCCGGAGTGCGCCGCTTGCTACTTTGAATCTCTAGGTTTCGCGGATCATCAGCAAGGCAAGTAACACTTTGATCATACCTCTTTACTACCCAGTTTTATTGCATTAGATCAATCCTCAAACAATTGCATGATTAGGATCTGATTAATATGTGGGTTTTGGGAAGTAGATGAGGTAGTACTTATTACCTATTTTATTATCAAACCCTTGGGAGTTAGGGCATCTCCAGCCGTTGGCCCCCCAGGGGGCGTCTAAAACCGCCGCCTGGGGGTGAGCCGGCGCAAAAAATGGCCCTGGGGGCGAGTCGGTCCCCAGCCGTCGGCCCCAGGGCCGCCCCAGGCGCGTATTAAAGTAAAAAAAGTACCGTTCGATGAAGTTATGATAAAAACTAGTTAAATTTCGGCCAAACATGGAAAATTTCGGTGAAATTCGTGCATTTTCATTACATTAACCTAATCTAAAAAAGAAAGGGGCTGAAGTCGTCGCCGCCATCGTCGTCGTCAGCCTTCTCCTCCTTGACGCGGGCACCCCTGCTGGACCCCTACCCTGCGTCGCCATGGCGGACTGGCGGCGGCACGTCGTCGTCATCATCGTCGTTGTCGCATAAGACGACGACCCCGTCTTCATTGCGGCCACGTCGGCGCTCCTCGAAGCGGTGCAGGGCGGCGTGCTGGCGCTCCTTCTCCTTCTCCCGGCGTGCCTTCTCCATCGCAATGGAGTCCTGGCGCGCCCATTCTAGGGCCGCTCGTCGTCGTCGAACTCCGCCTTCACCGGCGCTAGCCCCGGCACCGTCTTCACCGGCGCCAGCCCCGGCTCCATCTTTGGCTTGACGAAGCGCGGAGGAACCAACGAGGAGGAGGTGCGCCGGCCGCCCTCGTTGATGACGATGCCGACGCTGCGAGTGCGCCGACCGATTGGCGTCTCCGTCGCGGGCTCGGCCTTGACGCCGAGAAGCGTCGGAGAACCGGAGGAGTTGGAAGATGAGCGAGAGGAGGAAGACGAGGAGGAGGCGAACCTCCTTGGTGCCCATGCGCGTCGGTGTTGCGACGGGGCAGCCCCCGTCGCAGGATAGGTCAACGGTGGGTTATTGTCGCCATCGAGGTACGCCAGCACGCCATCCAGCGTGCGGCCGGGGATGCCCCACCACAGGCGGCGCCCTCGCTGTTCTTCACGTTGCCGACCACCGGCGCGTCGTTGGTGGAGGCTAGGCGCTGCTGCTGGCGGCGCTGGAAGTACGCCGCCCAAGCCGCGTGATTGACGGCGGCGTACTGGGGGAGGGAGCGCTCGTCGTCAGTCAGGGAGGCGCGCGCGACCTCGACCTCCTCGGCGAAGTACCTGGGCTTCGCCACGGCATCGGGTAATGGCGGAATGGGCACTCCCCCGTCGCTGAGCTGCCACCCCGTCAGCCCGGCGAGCATGTCCGGCGGCGCTGGGATGTTCGCCTGGAACAAGAGCCAGGACTCCTGTTCGCGGAGCGAATGGCGGCCGAAGCCGTTCGCCGCTGCCTCATCTCCGGGGAAGCGCTCTGCCATGGCGACGGGCTCGGCGGTGGTAGAGAGGGAGAGAGAGGGGCTGCCGGTGGCGCTCGGGGGAGGAAGACGGAGACGGAGAGAGAGGGGTTGGGCGGCGGCGAGGGGCGAGTCTGGTGTGGGCACAGGTGAGAGACCGCCGGCTTTTACAGCCGCTCCACGCCCGTGTGTACGCGTGCGAGGGAGGGGAGGCATCGGTGCGCCGTCCCGTGACGCGCCGCCCATGAGGAATCAATGGCAAGGCTGCCGCCGGCAGCCTTGCCATTGATTCCCCGCGGGAACCGAGGTAGTTGGGGGAAGACGAGCCGCCGTGTCCCTGACGCGGCTGGCCCGCGGCTTTTTTGTGCCAAAACAGTTCGCCCCGGCACCCCCGGGCCCCCCCAGCGTGCCGGGTTCGGCCTGGGTCCGCCGGCGCTATTTTTGGCCCAGGCTGGCGAAAATCGGGCTCCTGGGGGCGCGACTGGCCCATTTTTTCGGCGCCGGCGCAAAAAAACGCCTGGGGAGGCCTTCCTGGGGGCGCGACTGGAGATGCCCTTACTTCTATGTTTGCTTGTTATGCCATGCTATGCTAGTAGACGTGGATTGGGTGAGTGTATCCATGACGGATGTGAGATTGTTAATTAATGGTTTATTTAAGGTGGCAACTTTAATACACATCTGGGTGGACTGAGGCACCTGGGTATTCCAGCGATTGCCTGTTTTTCTTTATGGACCGCCACCCAAGCTCAAAGGGATCATTAGATTATTCATACTAGAAACTTCCGTGTGCAGCCACAAGCTACTATGGACCGTAGCATAGTTGACTAAGTCGTGCGAACTCTTACAGTGGTAGACTAGCAGATGTAGGGGATGTAGGTTGGTACTGTCTACCCGATCGTAAGGTGTTAGCGCTTCTGAAAGACTATGCCTCGGTCATCCGTTTCTCAAACATCATGCAGTGCGAGAAAATAAAACGGAGGAGATCGAGTCTTGTGGGGAAAAGTGTGCAAACCTCTGCAGAGTGTATAAACTAATCATGGTTAGCCGTGTCCCCGATTATGGACGTCTTGAGTATCTAGTACTTGGATTATCATGTGAATCTCATCATGTTACTTTAATTAATATTGTTGGGTTTTAATGATAATGCTTAATTGAGATTGAGAGGATGTCTGTCTTCTCAATGTTCAACAACCACCATGATAGTTAAATAAAATTTATTCCTTTGCAGTAGGGAAAAATTGGCTTTATGCAAAAACTGTAACCATAGAGCTTTCCACCAGCCACATATGCATGTAGTATAGCTTTATTCTTTCATTACTCTCTATGTGTTACATTGCCAGCATATTCCATGTGCTGACCCGTTTTCGGGCTGCAACGTTCATGTTGCAGACTTTTTAAACGACGAGTAAGGTGCCTTTAGTTCGTGGTTCTATACTCACTGATGCCGTTGGAGTTAATGGACTCACTTATCTTCCAAGCCTTCCGCTGTTATCGTTATTATATGTCCTTAAGCCATATTTACTGTAATAAGTTCTCTTTTGAGACACTCATTGTAATAAGTGTGTGATTGCTACTCTGTTATAAATCCTTCAAGTACCGTGCATGTCAGCACTACTGATCCAGGGATGACACTGAAGCACAGAGATCAGATTGTTTGAGGTCTGGTCACTACATCTATCCTGCACCGTACAAACTAACAAGCAAAGTAAACATCCTAAAGGCAAACCTTGGCACATTATTTTTATAATCCAATGGAATTGTACTAGGGGATAATTATTTTTGTTGAAAAGTTTCTGTAATCAAGATTCACAAAGTTTCCATGGGCATGAACAAAGTTCAAGGACGTCCCCCACTTTCATAATACTCGTCGATCTCACTTTCACTTTTCTTTTTGAAAAGGTATGTGTTCCCCTCTTTATTTTTTTGTTTTAATATATATAAAAGCACACAACGGAAATAAATGATTCTCTAAAACTTCCGGGTTGTCTCCCTGGCAGCGCTTTCTTTAAAGCCATTAAGCTAGGCATATATGCTCAAGTAATGAATCCACCCGGATCACAAGGTATATCAAAGCCAATTTTAATTAACAATGATTTGTAATTTAGTAGTGAGCACAAAGTAACATATATCATGCAACAATGAATTTTAACTCTCTTTCTATTCATCGGCATGTCATAAAAGAACAATTCATGCACACATAGTAAAGGCAATGCATAGTATAAACAGTTTCTTGCAATTTTATCGTATCGGAAACATACAGAGGTGGAGATATAGTTCCTCTCTCATAATAATTGCAAGTAGTAGCAGCAAGCACATGCACATTATATTCATCAAAATCATCATGTGTAATAGTAAAATGCAACCCATCAATATAATCCTTAATAAGGGTAAACTTCTCTGATATAGTGTAGTCGGGAGAATTCAAAAAGATAATGGGACTATCATGCGTGGGTGCAATAGCAACAATTTCATGTGTAACATAAGGAACTACAACAAGTTCATCTCCATAAGCATAATTCATATTGGCATCTTGGCCACAAGCATAGTGAGCATCATCAAAAAGGGATATTTCAAGAGAATCAACGGGATCATAACAATCATCATAGCAATCATCCTTCGGTAAGAATGAAGGGAAATTAAACAATGTATGAGTTGAAGAGTTACTCTCAGTAGAAGGTGGGCACGGGTAGCTAATCCGCTCTTCCTCCTTTTGTTCTTCGCTCTCATCATCTTTTTCATCCAATGAGCGCACATTTTCATCAATTTATTCTTCCATTGGCTCCTGCAAAATATTAGTCTCTTCTTGGACAGCGGAGTAGTCCTCCGTATATGGTTCAACATAGGCATTAGAAGCATAATTATCATAGCAATATTTAAGTATGGCAAAATTTTCAGATTTGTAAAGAGTAGCATCATACTTTTCAATAAAAGAAGCAATTTCATAAGCACCCTTAAAAGCAACAAATTCTTCAATTTGTTGAACATCATAGTAACTATAAACACCTTTAGCATACGAAGATACGATTCCATTATCACTAAACTCACAATGATAGGGAAGGTGTTTCTTAGGGTTTTCAGAACAACAAGTAAAATCATATATTTCACATAAATTCCAAGCATAGCATTGCAAACGATGAATTTGACCCAGTAAAAGTTTCCCTTTTTCAGATATACGGTGTCACACATAACAAGCATGCTCATCTAAAGATTTGCCCTCAACTAAGCTAGTTGGGATTTCAGCACGAGCACATAGGGATCGAAGATGATCCAAGTAAAAAGCTTCAGGAGTGATAGATTTTGAGTGGTTCTTCAACCATTGGTTCAATAGGTAAAACTATTTTTTTGGTATTCTGCGTTTCCTACCCATAACAAAAGATAGAAAACAACTAAGAACAGCAAATAAAAATTACTTAGTGATAAAGCAAACAAGCACACACGAGAATATTCACCCCACGCTATGACTCCCCGGCAACGGCACCAGAAAAAGGTCTTGACAACCCACAAGTATAGGGGATCAATTGTAGCCTCTTTCGATAAGTAAGAGTGTCGAACCCAATGAGGAGCTAAAGGTAGAACAAATATTTCCTCAAGTTCTACCGACCACCAATACAACTCTACGCACGCTTGATGTTTGCTTTACCTAGAACAAGTATGAAACTAGAAGTACTTTGTAGGTGTTGTTGGATAGGTTTGCAAGATAATAAAGATTACGTAGATAAAAAGTAGGGGATGTTTAGATAAAGAAACAACTAAGTTAGTTTTAGTAAAGATTTTTTGTCACGAGAAAGTTATCTGTCCCTAGGCAATCGATAACTAGACCGGTAATCATTATTGCAATTTTATATGAGGGAGAGGCATAAGCTAACATACTTTCTCTACTTGGATCATATGCACTTATGATTGGAACTCTATCAAGCACCCGAAAATACTAAATATCATTAAGGTAAAACCCAACCATAGCATTAAAGCATCAAGTCCTCTTTATCCCATATGCAACAACCCCCCTTACTCGGGTTTGTGTTTTAGTCACTCACGCAACCCACTATAAGCGAATCATGAATGTATTGCAACACCCTACAGCGGGGATCCCTCACGCTTGTGCGACACAGAGAGCACCATAGGACATCACCAATAATAAAACATGCAACTCAAACCAATCTTGATCATCAAATAGCCCATAGGACAAAACGGATCTACTCAAACATCATAGGATAGCCATACATCATTGTGAAATAATATATAGCATTGAGCACCATGTTTAAGTAGAGATTACAGCGGGTAAGAGAGAGGTTACACCGCTGCATAGAGGGGGGAAGATTTGGTGATGATGGCGGTGAAGTTGTTGGTGAAGATTGTGGTGATGATGATGGCCACGGCAGCGTTTCGGCGCCACCGAAAGAAAAGGGGAGAGGGGGGCCCTTCGTCTTCTTCTTCCTTGACCTCCTCCCTAGATGGGAGAAGGTTTTCCCCTATGGTCCTTGGCCTCCATGGCGTGGGAGGGGCGAGATACCCTCCAAGATTGGATCTGTCTCTCTGTCTCTCTCTGTTTCTGCGTTCTCAGATTCTTCCCTTTCACCGTTTCTTATATTCCCGGAGATCCGTAACTCCGATTGGGCTGAAATTTTAACACGATCTCTATCCGGATATTAGATTTCTTGTGGTGAAATAAGGGCATCAACCTCCTTACGGGGTGGCCATGAGGGTCAGGGGCACACCTGCCCCCCTGGGGCACGCCCCCCTGCCTCGTGGCCCCCTCGGGCATCGTCTCGCTTGGATTTTTCTTCCCAAAAATCATATATGTTCCAAAAAAATCTCCGTTAGTTTTTGTCCCATTTGGGCTCCATTTGATATGGATATCCTGCAAAACAAAAAATGCAACAAATCGGAACTGGCACTGGGCACGGGATCAATATGTTAGTCCCAAAAATAGTATAAAAAGTTGCCAAAAGTATATGAAAGTTGTAGAATATTGACATGGAACAATCAAAAATTATAGTACGATGGAGACGTATCAGTACTCTGTGGTGGACATGGTGCTTTGTCAACTAGAAGTGGGTTACTATCCGCTGGGGTTGGGGTTAGTTGGTTGTAGCTAGTTCTCTGTCTAATGGTGTAATTGTTCAATCTGGAAGAGTCTCGATTATGTGTGGTGGGGCTAGTTTGTGGGCCAGTACAACCATGGTTCTATCTGCATCGACGGGTAGCACTGTCTTTTGTGAAGAACGGGTTTTTGCTCCCTTAGATACTGCCATCACCCCCTCCAATTCAAATGGCTGATAAACAAGAAAAGAAATTGAACGTACAGACCTTGTATGATAGACAGATGTGGTAATTCACATATATGTTGTCTAACCAAACAGGACAGCATGACACAATTTCACATATATGATGCTTAACTAAACATGATAGCATGACACAGTTTCAGATATATGATGGATAACTTAATAGGATATAATAGCATAATTCAACATATGATGAGTATATAAGCAGGATCGCATGACAGAACTATATGATGTCTTTCTAAAATAGGTTGGGATGAAATAATTCACATACATGTTGTCTAAGTACACAGGATGGCATGATATAATTGACATAATTGATTCATATACTAAGCAGCTGGCACTCGCATGTATGATCTCTAAACTAAGAAGATGGAATTCAATATTGTGCATATGATGTCTAAACTAAGCAATGCAAGACACCATATGCATGATATGAGAAATATAAACATTACAACTTAGAGCATACACCTCAGGTGGGATATAGGACTGGTCATCTGTCTCTAAATCCTCCTCTAAGGAGCTACCTGTAACCATCGAGATATATGCTTCAACAGGTACCATTGCAAGCTCTGAAGACCTTGTTTCCACTCCTGATTTTTCCATAACCGGCACAAATGGCTGAAACACATGAAGAGTAGTTCAATATACACAGATTGTCGACAAATGGAATACTTAATGAAAAAAGATGGCATGAGATAATTCACATATATGATGCCTGGCTACATGGTAGTGCATAATTAACATATATGATAACTGGCTGAAAAACATGGCATTGCATAATTCACATATCTGATATAGAAAGCAAACATGAGGCATTCACACAAAGCATGTCTAATCTAAGCAGATGGCAAGGCAATGCAAGACACCATATGCATGATATGAGCAATATAACCCTGCCAAGTTAGAGCATGCACTTCGGAGGGGGGGAATACGACTGGTCATCTGTCTTTGAATCCTCCTCTGAGGAGCTATCTATAACCACCAAGAAATCTGCATCGACAGGTAGCACCAACTACTCAGAAGACCTTGTTTTCACTCCAGATTTTCCCATGACCGACTCAAATGGCTGATGCACAAGAAGAGTAGATGAATGTATAAACATTGTTGACAAATGAAATACATTATGAAAGAAAAATATGGCACGATACAATTCACATATACGATGACTGGCTAAACAGGATGGCATTGCATGAGTCACGTATATGATGCCTGGCTAAAGAAGATGGCATTGCATAATTCCCATATACTCCCTCCATTCCTAAATATTTGTCTTTTTAGAGATTTCAAATGGACTACCACATACGGATGCATATAGACATATTTTAGAGTGTAGATTCACTCATTTTGCTCCGTATTAGTCAGTTGTTGAAATCTCTAAAAAGATAAATATTTAGGAATGGTGGGAGTATGATATAGAAACCAAACAGGTGGCATTCACTCAAAGCAAATCTAAACTAAGCTGATGACATATAAGATGTATAATGTAAGCAATGTGAGGCGCCATATGCATGATATGACCAACATCAGCATGCCAGGTTAGAGAAAACACCTCAGGTGGGAAATAGGAGTGGTTGGCTCCCTCTGAATCCCCATACGAACAGTTATCTTCCTTTGGAATACAATCTGGAATGGCGGGAGGGGGGCCACTTCGCCCACCATGGAGTGGCGTCTGCATGACATTATATTCCCATGCAACGGTCTTCTCTTTTTCTCTACATGTTGAGTATGATTGTGTACAATAATTGACATGCATAATAAAAACATAGTTAGATTATGCAAGGCCTAAGGGGTGCATGCAGAAATCAAGACTGATTGTAGCAAATGAGTGGATAGATCCAAAACTAATCATAGCAGGTAGATTATAGCTTCAGTTTAAAAAGATAGACAATGGATCATCTACTATTTGTTGCCCACCCAACATGAACCACATAGAAGACCCCAGATGGACCAGATAGTAGACAGATACTATCCGTTGCTGCCTCGATATGTTCCCCATAGGCATTTTGAAACTCAAGTTTGAACGAAAAAGTAGCAAGCAATAATAACCGATGTATAATGTAAGCAAACACGAATGAGTGTGACCCCAGGTTCATCTGCTCAGTCAATGATGGTAATGCAGTTAGTGTGGCTGCCAGCAACAGGGAAGATGATCTGAGGCGGCGAAAGAAACTCTGCAGGGGGAATCTCTGCTGCAGTGAATGCTTCTGTGAATGGTGCACCTCAGGTGGGGTGAATGATGACACGGCAGGAGAAGGACATAACACACAGAGTTTTCTTTGACACCTATCTGAAAATGAAGTAAATCTGTAAGGGCTCCTTAGAACTGGAGGATTCTATAACTGTGGGACGGGAAAAACACAAGAATAGGATAGGAATGCATGTGCAAAACAGAGCATTTGGAAACATAGTATTTCTGTCAACCTGGGTGTTTGGTTCACATGAATTGGAAGAACACAGGAATGAAGAAACATGGTCAAATTAAAGTCAAACCATGTCAAAATGAAAAAAATAAGAATCTTATTATGCCAATAATGCAATTAGTCCTGTTCTTCATGCATATTAATTTGAAAAGGACGTCCAAGTGGATATCAATATTCCTACGTATTTTCTTTGAAAGAGACACCAAAGGGAAAAAAATCCTCCAGTTTTGCTTTGCTCCACTCATTCTAACCAAATGCACGAATAGTAGTACCATAGTAGTTCCATAGCAAAGGATCCCTGAGGGATCGACATTAATGCAGAGTAACATAGTGATGCGACGAGTGTACAACCTCTTTGGCATAGTCTTGTCGACCTCAGCATCATTAGGTTGGACGTGGAGGATGATGATGCTGGTGTGACTGTCGGGGGCGGGGAAGAAGATCTGAGGCCTCTAGAAACGGGAACGAGGGTACTGCTCCACTGTGATGGACGGTTTCATCGTTGGAGCAGCTCCGGTGAGGTGTACGGCAGCGAGGCTGAAGCAGGACAAGATGGACAATGTTAATCCGAAGTGGGACTCTAAATATCATCTATAGTAGATGATGTAAAATACATCACCAAAAAGTGCTAGATGTAAAATGCATCAGCCGTGCCACAGCTGCTACGAGAGATGCTGTAAATACTGTTCACTCCGAACTTAACTGAAGAAACTGAAGTTTACAGTCGAAAGTGATTGAACTAGTAGGAGAGCATTGCAATAGATGTTTAGGGAGTTCGAGCACTAGTAGCAGAGAAGCAGTGATCTAAATCAGCAGTCGCTTGATCAAGGGAAGCACTAGCAGAGAGGAAGTCGTGCAGCAACACCGCGAGTGAGTGCTAAAGAAGCAACTCCTGTAGCTACCAGAGGTCGTGTAGCAGCAGCAGTAGCACGAGCGAGAGCAAGAGCAGAGCAGCAGCACAAACGAGAGCAAGAGCAGAGCAGCAGCACGACTGTCAACAATAATAGAGCAGAGCAGAAGCATGAATGAAAGCAAGAGCAGTGCGGAAGCGCGACCGACAGCAAGAACAGAGCCGCAGCACGAGCTAGAGCTGGAGCAGTAGCAGCAGCGCGAGCGAGAGCCAGAGCAGCTGCAGCTAGTGCCGATGTGTAAGTCATCGCCGAGGAAGCAACGACATGGGGGAGAGACGCAGTGGGTGAAGTGGATGGCGACGGCGCTATTGATGGAGACCCGCCATGGCTGCTCGATATCGACCACCGGTAGCACCGTGAGATTGCATAAAAGATAAAATACAGCGGTGAGTGCAGAACCTCCTTGGTGGCACCGAGTAGGCCTTGGCTTCATCGGAGGAATTGGTGAGGGTGTTGCGGTTCCGGTGGGGCAGGTCAAGACGGTGCTGTGGGGATGGAGGTGGCGCGATAGACAAGGTGAACATTGGGGCAGCTCCTTGTAGGTGGAGAAAGGGGCGGCTAATCTGGCGGGACGACGAGATCGACGACGGATCCTCATCCGGTGCGGTGGATGAGGGATAGCAAGCTGTTGCAGTGGACGACGTCTGATAACCCACAAGTATAGGGGATCGCAACAGTTTTCGAGGGTAGAGTATTCAACCCAAATTTATTGATTCGACACAAGGGGAGACAAAGAATATTCTCAAGTATTAGCAGCTGAGTTGTCAATTCAACCACACTTGGAAAACTTAATATCTGCAGCAAAGTATTTAGTAGTAAAGTAATATGATAGTAGCGGTAACAGTGGAAAAAGTAATAGTATTGGTTTTGTAGTGATTGACAGTGGCAACGGAGAAGTAACTAAGCGAAGATCAATATATGAAAAGCTCGTAGGCAATGGATCAGTGATGGATAATTATGTCGGATGCGATTCCTCATCCAATAGTTATAACATAGGGTGACACAGAACTAGCTCCAGTTCATCAATGTAATGTAGGCATGTATTCTGAATATAGTCAGATGTGCTTATGGGAAAGAACTTGCATGACATCTTTTGTCCTACCCTCCCGTGGCAGCGGGGTCCTATTGGAAACTAAGGGATATTAAGGCCTCCTTTTAATAGAGTACCGGACCAAAGCATTAACACTTAGTGAATACTTGAACTCCTCAAACTACTTTCATCACCGGTAAGTATTCCGATTATTGTCACTTCGGGGTTAATGGATTATAACACATAATAGGTGACTATGGACTTGCAAGATAGGTTCAAGAACTCACATATATTCATGAAAACATAATAGGTTCAGATCTTAAATCATGGCACTCGGGCCCTAGTGACAAGCATTAAGCATAGCAAAGTCATAGCAACATCAATCTCACAACATAATGGATACTAGGGATCAAACCCTAACAAAACTAACTCGATTACATCAATCTCATCCAACCCATCACCATCCAGCAAGCCTGTGATGGAATTACTCACACATGGCAGTGAGCATCATGAAATTAGTGATGGAAGAAGGTTGATGATGACGATGGCGATGGATTCCCCTCTCCGGATCCCGAACAGACTTCGGATCAGCCCTCTCAAGAGAGATTAGGGCTTGGTGGCGGCTCCATATCGTAAAATGCAATGAATCCTTCTCTCTGATTTTTCCTCCCCGAACATGAATATATAGAGTTGGAGTTGAGGTCGGTGGAGCATCAGGGGGCCCATGAGGCAGGGGGCACACCCCAGGGGGTGGGCGCGCCCCCACCCTCGTGGATAGGGTGTGGGCCCCCTTGCGTTGATTCTTTCACTAGTATTTTTTATATATTCCAAAAATATTCTCCGTTGATTTTCAGGTCATTCTGAGAACTTTTATTTCTGGACAAAAATAACACCATGGCAATTCTGCTGAAAACAGCGCCCGTCCGAGTTAGTTCTATTCAAATCATGCAAGTTAGAGTCCAAAACAAGGGCAAAAGTGTTTGGAAAAGTAGATACGTTGGAGACGTATCAACTCTCCCAAGCTTAAACCTTTGCTTGTCCTCAAGCAATTTAGTTGACAAACTGAAGTGATAAAGAAAAACTTTTACAAACTCTGTTTTCTCTTGTTGTTGTAAATATGTAAAGCCAGCATTCAAGTTTTCATGAAAGATTAGGAACTAACCATATTCACAATAACATTTAGGTCTCATGTTTACTCATATTAATGGCATAATCAACTAGCGAGCAATAATAGTAAATCTCGGATGGCAACTGAGGGAGTCCTGGATTAGGGGGTCTCCGAACAACCGGACTATATCCTTTGGCCGGACTGTTGGACTATGAAGATACAAGATTGAAGACTTCGTCCCATGTCCGGATGGGACTCTCCTTGGCGTGGAAGGCAAGCTTGCCAATACGGATATGTAGATCTCCTCCCTTGTAACCGACTTTGTGTAACCCTAGCCCCCTCCGGTGTCTATATAAACTGGAGGGTTTAGTCCGTAGGACAACAGACAATCATACCATAGGCTAGCTTCTAGGGTTTAGCCTCTACGATCTCATGGTAGATCAACTCTTGTAATACTCATATCATCAATATCAATCAAGCAGGACGTAGGGTATTACCTCCATCAAGAGGGCCCGAACCTAGGTAAGCATCGTGTCCCCTGCCTCCTGTTACCATCCGCCTTAGACGCATAGTTCAGGACCCCCTACCCGAGACCCGCCGGTTTTGACACCGACATTGGTGCTTTCATTGAGAGTTCCACTGTGTCGTCATCATAGGTAAGGATGGCTCGTCTTGTTGTCAAGGACAACATCACCTCTAGGGGAGCCCTGGCTGTAGGCCAAACTCTCCGACTAGGCGGCTTCGTCATGACCACCCGCTCGGCCGCTGTGCCAACAACGGATTCTTGGGTCATCGAAAATAGCCTCCACATCGGCTCGAAATTCACCGAGCAGATGGATCCAATGGAGCTCTCCTCTTTGAATGAGCTCTTGGATCGCATCGTCGGTCTGGGAGTTGCTACGGACTACAATTGGATTGGGCTTAAACCCGACCAAAGGGAAATTAACTCTCCACCAGTCACCCATCAGACAGCGGTGGTGGAGGAGCAATGCGGCGATTCTCCCTCTATCCTGAGGATGAACTATGTCCGGATTCCCGAGCTCTCCGAGCCGGATACCCGCTCACAGGAGGACATCGCCCTAACCCTGAACCTAGAATCAGGCTGCATACCGAACTTGCGGGGCAACATCCCTAAGCCCGAACTTCCAAGATCGGAAACTCCCCTGCCCCGGGGTCTCAGATTGGGTCAAAGTCCGGACTTAAATCCACCCACCCACCCAGATACAAATGATGTTTCCCACATTAGGCAAGAGCCCCAAGAGACAATACATCACTATTGGGCTAGATTCCTCCTTGTAATGAACAAGGTCAAGGACTATCGGGAGGAAGACGCAATTTCGTTCTTTTGCAACAATTGCACGGACAAGGGAATCCTCAACGCCAATAGTCGCTGTGACATAGCACAGTTCGCTGACCTGGCAGCCATAGTACGGAAGTACTATGCGATGGAAAGCGCCTAGAAAACCCAAACAAAATTTTGGGATAATCCGGCTCTGACAAAACCCCCAGTCCGAACTAAAAGGGTGCACTCTCATAAGTCACCCGACTCAATTACAAAGAAGCAAAAGCCCACTACAGGCGTGGAACCGTATTGGAGGGATGGCTTAATGGGCCCTGCAAAATTCATAGTACAGCAGATACCATACCAACACATAGCCTTAGAGCATGTTGGGTACTCTGGCAGGTGGCCAAGAGCAGTGAGGATCTTCTCATCCAAAACACCTCAGAGCACCCTCCCATGGATAACAATACTTCGAGACCTTCGCCTCGAATAATAGGCGTAAGCGAGCACTCCGTAGCCTTACCGAAGTCTGCCATGTGGCAGCAATAAATCCATGGAGCGACACGGCAATCACCTTCAATGCCAGTGACGAACCTAAATTCTGAACAGCCTGAGCACCAGCCGCCTTGGTCCTCAGTCCAATTGTGGACGGCATTCGGCTCACTAAAGTGCTCATGGACGGCGGCAGTGGATTAAACCTCATTTATGAGGAGACTCTTCAAAAAATGGAAATAGACAGAAACCGTATTGAGCAAAGCAGCACGACCTTCCGAGTAATCATCCCTAGTCGGGAGGCACGTTGCGCTGGGAAAATCACACTAGATGTGGTACTCGGCACTCCAGAGAATTACAGGTCCGAAGAAATTACATTCCAAGTGGCCCAGTTCAGTAGCGGATACCACGCCCTTCTAGGGCGGGAGGCATTCATGATCTTCCAAGCCATACCCCATTACGGGTACATGAAGCTCAAAATGTCCAGGGCCAACGGAATCATCACTCTAGCTAGTGATCCGGACACAGCACTCCGCGCCGAGAACAAAACAGCCGCACTGGCCCTCGAGGCATTATTTGAAGCCCTTGTGGCGGAGGAATTAACCGCGCTGCGCTCCACAGTGGACAGGGACGACGTGATACTAGACAAAAGATCCAAGTCCACTTATTTTAAACCAGCGGATGAAATAGTCAAATTCCAAGTCCATCCAACGGACCCCACAAAAACAGCATCCATCGGGGCATAGTTAAACCCCGCTGTAGACGCCGCACTACGGGAGTTCCTGCGCGAGAATTGGGACATATTCGCCTGGCACCCTTCAGACATGCCAGGAATCCCACGCAGGCCGGCGGAGCATAGCCTTAACATTCTAAAGGGATTCAAGCCGGTCAAGCAGACTCTTCGGCGTTTCTCCAAACCTAAGCGACAAGCCATGGGAGAGGAGCTAGACAAGTTGCTGGAGGCCGGATTCATTAGAGAAATAAAGCATCCGGACTGGCTAGCAAACCTGGTGATGGTACCAAAGAAGGACAAATCCTGGCGCCTATGTGTCGACTTCAAGGACCTTAATAAGGATTGCCCAAAGGATCCCTTCCCCCTTCCTCGCATCAACCAAATTATCGACGCTACCACAGGACACGACCCATTGTGCTTCCTCGACGCATACTCAGGTTACCACCAGATTAAGATGGCGGAGTCCGATCAAGCCGCAACAGCATTTATCACTCCATATGGCCCCTTCTGTTTTAATACAATGCCCTCCGGGCTCAAAAACACCGGCGCAACATATCAGCGCATGATTCAGACATGTCTGGAAAAGCAGATCGGCAAAATAGTGGAGGCATACATAGATAGTGTTGTCGTTAAAACCAGACATGTCGACTCCTTAATAGACGACTTGAGGCTTATGTTCGACAATCTCCGAACATACGACATTACGCTCAATCCGGAAAAATGTGTTTTTGGCGTACCCGCCGAAAAGCTCCTGGGCTTTATCGTCTCCAGTAGAGGAATTGAAGCAAATCCGACTAAAATCTGAGCTCTGTCGCAGTTGGCTATCCCAACTGACCTCAAGCAAATCCAGAAGTTAACTGGATGCGTGGCGGCCTTAAGCCGCTTTATCTCCCGATTAGGAGAAAAGGCACTCCCCCTTTATCGCCTTCTTCGGCACACTGAACACTTCAAGTGGACGAACGCAGCCATAGCCGTATTGGAAGAAATAAAAGCCATCCTGGCCACCAACCCAATCTTGGCCGCGCCAAATGTCGGCGAACCAATGGTGTTATATATAGCGGCAACCCACCAAGTTGTAAGCGCAGTGCTAGTCATCGAATGAGAGACGGACAGACACAAATTCCCACTTCAAAAGATGTTCTATTATGTGTCCGCTGTCCTCACTCCATGTAAATCACGGTATCCGCATTATCAAAAGATAGCATACGCGGTATTTATGGCATCCCGGAAATTATGACACTACTTTCAAGAGTGTTCAATCATGGTGGCTTCAGAAGTACCACTCAATGACATAATAAACAACTGCGATGCCACATGCCGGATTGCCAAATGGGTTATCCAGCTCCTCCCGTTCGACATAACATATAGACCACGGCGAGCCATTAAGTCACAAGTACTGGCCGATTTCGTCGCTGAATGGACAGTAGCCGAACTCCCTAAAGAGTACGGCGCATACTCCAATTGGATCATGCACTTTGACGGCTCTAAAATGCTAGCGGGTCTGGGGCTGGCATCGTCCTGACGTCCCCCACCGGAGATACAGTCCAATACCTACTAAAAATACTATATACAGACTCCAACAACGCAGCCGAATACGAGGCCCTATTACATGGTCTCCGGATGACAGTTTCCATGGGCATTCAACGCCTGGAGGTGCGTGGGGACTCGAACCTTGCAATATCTCAAATAAATGGAGACTTTGATGCCAAGGATCCGAAAATGGTGGCATATCGGAAT
This sequence comes from Triticum monococcum, assembly GCA_034509565.1. Lineage (NCBI taxonomy): Eukaryota > Viridiplantae > Streptophyta > Magnoliopsida > Poales > Poaceae > Triticum > Triticum monococcum. The sequence goes on along the minus strand of CM067846.1, from coordinate 175,849,855 downwards.
GAAGTCCTCAAAATGTCAGCTCGGTTTGAGGGGCTTGAATTCCACCATGTGGCTCTGGAAAACTATCAAGCAGCGGATATCCTCACCCGTATCGGCGCTAAGCGCGATCCTGTCCCACCTAACATCTTCTTGGAAAGGTTGTTTAAGCCATCCGTGGTATGGGAAGGGGACACCGGTAACAATAGTCCGGACCCGACGACAACACCAGATATCGAACATTCTAACACAATCGGAGGCTCTGCCATCAAAAAGACACCTTCAGCTCACGTGATAATGGCCGTCATCGCCCCGTGGACAGAACCTTTCCTGGCCTACCTAACCAGGCAGGAACTAGTCGAGGACCAAAATGAGGCACGCTGCATAATGCGGCGATCTAAAGCCTACAAGGTCCATGAGGGAGAGCTTTATAAGAAAAGCACTACCAGAGTCCTTCAAAGGTGCATCTCTGAAGAGGAAGGGAGGAAGCTTTTGGCAGACATCCATGCTGGACTCGGTGGCCACCATGCCGCAGCCCGGGCCCTTGTAAGCAAGGCCTTCCGTAGATGTTTTTATTGGCCGACGGCCCGAGCAGATGCACAGTATCTTGTCCAACATTGCGTTGGTTGCCAGCTTTTTGCAAACCAAAGACATATGCCGCCCACCGCTCTCCAAACAATCCCCATTACTTGGCCCTTTGCGGTCTAGGGGCTTGATATGGTCGGACCCCTTAAAGGGGGAACCCACAAGAAAAAATACTTACTGGTCATGGTGGATAAATTCACCAAATAGATAGAAGCCAAACCTGTTAAAACGGTTGAATCCGGACCGGTGATAGACTTCATATCTGGGGTTGTACACCGTTACAGCATCCCCCACGGAATCATCACTGACAATGGCATGAACTTTACAGCCGACGAGGTAAAACTTTGGTGCAGCAACATGGGAATCAAGCTCGATTATGCTTCTGTCTATCACCCGCAAACTAACGGTCAAGTCGAGCGAGCAAATGGTCTCATCATGAGCGGCATCAAACACAGATTAGTGCGATCCTTAAAGGAATCAAACACGCATTGGGTAGAGGAGCTCGACTCCGTACTATGGGGGTTGCGGACCACGCCGAATCGCACTACCGGATACACACCATTCTTTATGGTGTACGGCGCAGAGGCGGTTCTGCCCTGCGACATAATTCAGGACTCACCTCGAGTGCGCATGTACGAAGAAAAAGAGGCCGAGCTCGATCGGCAGGACAGTTTGGACGCCCTGGAGGAGGAGCGCGACGTGGCAAAAGCCCATTCCGCATTCTATCAGCAACATGATCGAAGGTATCAAAGCAGAGAAGTACGGGCAAAAACCTATAACATTGGCGAACTAGTTCTACGCCTGCCGGAGAAGAAAAAGAACAAGCTCAAGCCCAAATGCGAAGGTCCCTTCATTATTGACCAGGTTCTGACAGGTGGAGCGTACCGTCTGCGAGATGCATCGGACAATCGACTCGAGCCAAACCCATGGAACGCAACCAGACTCCAAAGATTCTAAGCCTAGTGCCGGACTCTTTGTTCGTCTCCTTACCTCCGTCAATTTTTTGCATATCAATTATCTGTATTTTCTCTCTTTCTCTCTATTTTTATTCTCCTAAAGGCCTTAAAAGGCTAAACTTGTGTCTTGGTTACACAATCTTGATGCGCTAACCGCGCTCATTATACCTGGGGGCTTCTTATACATAAGCTTAATATAACTATTTTTCTGGGCTTTATGCCGCACACATGTGTTACTCTTCCGCATGTACCTTTTTTTGCCATTATATGCATCGATATGACTTCAGTTTTGGCCAAGCTGGGTTGCCTGGCTCTTGTATTTATGCCCTACGTTCCCGTTAATTCGGCTAGGGCATAAGGGTAGCACCTCTGTGATTGTTACTGCCGGGTCAGCCGGATGTGTACCTCAGACTGGGTGGAGCCAAAAGCTAGCGTTCTTAAGAGAATATTCGGTCGGTGAACAAAAGATGAATTTTATTTAATTTGACACATGCCTCTAGATGTTTATAGCCCGCGTCTCTTTTCGCAGTTCGGACATGCACATTAGGGCATGCGTACCCAGGGAAAGGAACCCTTAATGGAACTATTCTCCCTGGAAGATGTTTCTTCCTATCCATGTAATATAACATAGCTAGTTGGGTACTTGTCTGTTCAAGCACTTATGACCCCTACGCCTGGTTTCCATGCATACCCCGGTTTTTACATAACCAAGTGGGTATTCGGATACACTCCGGACGATCGGGTCCAGAGGTCGAAGCGAAAAGGTTCGCCATGACAAATGATTTACAATCCGGCTAGGGACATTATATATGTCACTTGAAGTACACAGTCACTAAGACTAATTAAATTCTTCTTCTATACCATCCAAAAGGTTGTCTAGCCTACAATCCTGTTGGGAATACTTTGCGGCTAATTCTACTTGGTCATACACCAAACTGACGGGGATCTCTTTCCCATCGGGCCCCATAGGTCCGACCTCGGCCATGTGGTTTGGATCAGCTTTGGTATATCGCGTCTTCACCATAGCCCAGGCTTCCCTTGCACCTTGTCGGCAGGCTGATATCTTCCATAATCGGAAGCGCCGCCGCGCTCCCTTGAGCTTCTCCTGGCAGGGAGGCGGAAGGCCACAAGGCTTGGGCAATACCCTGCATCACCTGCCGAACTTGTTCGTGCAGTTGTGAGAGCTTTGGTAGAAGATCACCCGCAGACCCGGGCATCTTGTCCGCGAGACGACCCGTCAGCATACCTGCAAACATAACTCTGTTAGCCGGCTTCTTCGCCGAACTCCTTCAAAAGTTTGTTCAAGCACTTACTAAAAATGCCGCATCGAAGCCACTTATTCTCCTTTACGGAGTATGCAAGCTGGGCTCGGACGTCTTTCAGTTCCACGTCCAGCCGGATATTGGCATCCTGGAGATTATTTTTCTCCTGCCTGACCCGCGTAAGCACGCGCTCGCGAGCATTTAGCTGTCGATTAGCACATTGTGCATCCTCCGGCACGGCCTCCGGATTCACTCCAGGGTCATCTGCAACATCTACTGTTAGATTTGCATGCATGCCGCATACTATCTGGTACCTGTAATTCTTTGCAATGGAAGCAAATGTTACCAGAGGGGGCCTTCTCGGACTCCTTCAACGCAGTCACCGCGGCCTATAGCTGGGCTTTGCACTCTTCCAGCTCTTGTGCAATAAGGTATTCTTCTCTGTAAGAACCTGCACAAATAATGATCCTTAAATCAGTTGTGTCAACTATTTCAAGTCTGAGGGCTACTGATATATATATATATATATATATATATATATATATATATATATATATATATAATCGTCAGATTTTCCTACCCGTATATCCTTTACATACTGGCCCGTGGCTCTGGCAAGACCATTTTGAGCAGCATGGATGTACGCGTCTCCTGAGTTGAAGGCATCGAATGCCTCTTGGGAGAAACAAGCGTCACAGAGTACGGCCCGGCGACGCCTGTGATTCATGGTGCTATCCACTTCGGAATTTGTAGCGGATAGTCTGTCCGCATCCTCTGTAGGAGGAGCATCCAGCGTCTGCCCTGTTGATGTCTACTACACAACCATATTCTTGTAGTTTTTGGGCCTCCAAGTGCAGAGCTTTGTAGGACAGTAGCAAATTTCCCTCAAGTGGATGACCTAAGGTTTATCAATCCGTAGGAGGCATAGGATGAAGATGGTCTCTCTCAAGCAACCCTGCAACCAAATAACAAAGAGTCTCTTGTGTCCCCAACACACCCAATACAATGGTAAATTGTATAGGTGCACTAGTTCGGCGAAGAGATGGTGATACAAGTGCAATATGGATAGTAGATAATAGTTTTTGTAATCTGAAAATATAAAAACAGCAAGGTAACGAATGATAAAAGTGAGCGTAAACGGTATTGCAATGCTAGGAAACAAGTCCTAGGGTTCATACTTTCACTAGTGAAAGTCCTCTCAACAATAATATCATAATTGGATCACATAACTATCCCTTAACATGCAACAAAGACTCACTTGAAAGTCACTAATATTGGAGAACAAACAAAGAAATTATGGTAGGGTACGAAACCACCTCAAAGTTATTCTTTCGAATCAATCCGTTGGGCTATTCCTATAAGTGTCACAAACAACCCTAGAGTTCATACTAGAATAACACCTTAAGACACGAATCAACCAAAACCCTAATGTCACCTAGATACTCCAATGTCACCTCAAGTATCTGTGGGTATGATTATACGATATGCATCACACAATCTCAGATTCATCTATTCAGCCAACACATAGAACCTCAAAGAGTGCCCCAAAGTTTCTACCGGAGAATCACAACGGAAACGTGTGCCAACCCCTATGCATAGGTTCATGGGCGGAACCTGCAAGTTGATCACCAAAACATACATCAAGTGAATCACGTGATATCCCATTGTCACCACAGATACGCACGGCAAGACATACATCAAGTGTTCCCAAATCTTTAAAGACTCAATCCGATAAGATAACTTCAAAGGGAAACTCAATCCATTACAAGAGAGTAGAGGGGGAGGAGAAACATAAGATCCAACTATAATAGCAAAGCTCGCAATACATCAAGATCGTGCCAAATCAAGAACACGAGAGAGAGAGAGAGCAAACACATAGCTACTGGTACATACCCTTAGCCCCGAGGGAGAACTACTCCCTCCTCATCATGGAGAGCACTAGGATGATGAAGTTGGCCACCGGAGAGGGATTCCCCCCTCCGGCAGGGTGCCGGAACGGGTCTAGATTGGCTTTCGGTGCCTACGGAGGCTTCTGGCAGCGAAACTCCCGATCTATTGTGCTCTCCGTTAGTTTTAGGGTATATGGAGATATATAGGAGGAAGAAGTACGTCAGGGGGCCCACGAGGGTGGAGGGCGCGCCCAGGGGGGTGGGCGCGCCCCCTACCTCGTGGCCTCCTCGAAGCTTCCCTTACGTGCACTTCAAGTCTTCTGGGCTTCTTTCCTTCCAAAAATGGGTATCGTGAAGTTTCAGGTCAATTGGACTCCTTTGGTTTTCCTTTTCTTCGAAACCCTAAAACAAGGTAAAAACAGAAACTGGCACTAGGCTCTGTGTTAATAGGTTAGTCCCAAAAATGATATAAAAGTGTATAATAAAGCCCATAAACATCCAAAATAGAAGATAATATAGCATGGAGCAATCAAAAATCATAGATACGTTGGAGACATATCAGCATCCCCAAGCTTAATTCCTGCTCATCCTCAAGTAGGTAAATGATAAAAACAGAATTTTTGATGCGGAGTGCTACTTGGCATAATTTCAGTTTAATTCTTCTTAATTTTGGCATGAATATTCAGATCCGAAAGACTCAAGATAAAAGTTCATATTGACATAAAAATAATAATACTTCAAGCATACTAGCTAAGCAATTATGTCTTCTCAAAATAACATGGCCAAAGAAAGTTCATCCCTACAAAATCATATAGTTTAGTCATGCTCCATTTTCGTCACACAAGAATGCTCTCATCATGCACAACCCCGATGACAAGACAAGCAATTGTTTCATACTTTAGTAATCTCAAACCTATAAACTTTCACGCAATACATGAGCGCGAGCCATGGATATAGCACTATGGGTGGAATAGAATATTATGATGGGGTTTATGTGGAGAAGACAAAAAGGAGAAAGTCTCACATCAACGAGGCTAATCAATGGGCTATGGAGATGCCCACCGATTGATGTTAATGCAAGGAGTAGGGATTGCCATGCAATGGATGCACTAGAGCTATAAATATATTAAAGCTCAACAAAAGAAACTAAGTGGGTGTGCATCCAACTTGCTTGCTCACGAAGACCTAGGGCACTTGAGGAGGCCCATTGTTGGAATATACAAGCCAAGTTCTATAATGAAAATTCCCACTAGTATATGAAAGTGACAAAACAAGAGACTCTCTATCATGAGGATTATGGTGCTACTTTGAAGCACAAGTGTGGCAAAGGATAGTAGCATTGTCCCTTCTCTCTTTTTCTCTCATTATTTTTTTTAATTTTTTTGGGCCTTCTCCTTTTTTTATGGCCTTTCTCTTCTTTTTTTTGGGCCTTCTCTTTTTTATGGCCTTTCTCTTTTTTTTCTCTTTTTTATTCCTCACTTGGGACAATGCTCTAGAAAATGATGATCATCACACTTCTATTTATTTACAACTCAATGATTACAACTCGATACTAGAACAAAAGATGACTCTATATGAATGCCTCTGGCGGTGTACCGGGATATGCAATGAATCAAGAGTGACATGTATGAAAGAATTATGAATGGTGTCTTTTCCATAAATACTATGTCAACTACATGACCATGCTAAGCAATATGACAATGATGAATGTGTCATGATATACGGAATGATGGAAAGTTGCATGGCAATATATCTCGGAATGGCTATGGAAATGCCATAATAGGTAGGTATGGTGGCTGTTTTGAGTAAGATATAAGGAGGTTTATGTGTGAAAGAGAGTATAATATCACGGGGTTTGGATGCACCGGCGAAGTTTGCGCCAACTCTCAATGTGAGAAAGGGCAATGCACGGTACTGAAGAGGCTAGCAATGATGGAAGGGTGAGAGTGCGTATAATCCATGGACTCAACATTAGTCATAAAGAACTCACATACTTATTGCAAAAATCTACAAGTCATCAAAAACCTCGGCACTACGGCATGCTCCTAGGGGGATAGATTGGTAGGAAAAGACCATCGCTCGTCCCCGACCGCCACTCATAAGGAAGGCAATCAAATAACACCTCATGTTTCAAATTTGTTGCATAACGTTTACCATACGTGCATGCTACAGGACTTGCAAACCTCAACACAAGTATTTGTCAATTTCACAACTACTCAGCTAGCACGACTTTGATATTATTACCTCCATATCTCAAAACAATCATCAAGCATCCAACTTCTCTTAGTATTCAATACACTTATATGAAAGTTTTTACTATTCTTGGATGCCTAGCATATTAGGATTATTTAAGAAAATTACTGTGCTATTTAAGACTCTCCAAATAATCTAAGTGAAGCATGAGAGTTCGTCTATTTCTTCAAAATAAAACTACCACCATGCTCTAAAAGGATATAAGTGAAGCACTAGAGCAAATGACGAACTACTCCGAAAGATATAAGTGAAGATCAATGAGTAGTGGAATAATTATGCAACTATGTGAAGACTCTCTAAAATTTAATAATTTCAGATCTTGGTATTTTATTCAAACAGCAAGCAAAACTAAATAAAATAACATGACGCTCCAACAAAAACACATATCATATGGCGAATAAAAATATAGCTCCTAGTAAAGTTACCGATGAACGAAGACGAAAGAGGGGATGCCTTCCGGGGCATCCCCATGCTTAGGCTCTTGGTTGTCCTTGAATATTACCTTGGAGTGCCTTGGGCATCCCCAAGCTTAGGCTCTTTCCACTCCTTATTCCATAGTCCATCGAATCTTTACCCAAAACTTGAAAACTTTACAACACAAAGCTTAACAGAAAACTCGTAAGCTCCGTTAGTATAAGAAAATAAATCACCACTTAACTACAGTTGTGAACTCATTCTAAATTCATATTGGTGTAATATCTACTGTATTCCAACTTATCTATGGTTCATACCCTCCAATACTACTCATAGATTCATCAAAATAAGCAAACAACACATCGAAAACAGAATCTGTCAAAAACAGAACAGTCTGTAGTAATCTGGATCAAACCTATACTTCTCGAACTCATAAAATTCTCAAATAAATTTATGGACCTGAGGAATTTATCTATTAATCATCTGCAAAAACAATTAACTAAATAGAACTCTCCAAATAAAAATGGCAAAAATGCTCGTGAGAGCTAAAGTTTCTGTTTTTTACAGCATGATCAACAAGACTTTCCCAAAGTCTTCCCAAAGGTTCTACTTGGCACAAATACTAACTAAAAGCATAAAAACACATCTAAGAAGAGGCTATATGAATTATTTATTACTAAACAGGAGCAAAAAGTAAAGAACAAGAATAGGATTGGGTTGCCTCCCAACAAGCGCTATCGTTTAATGCCCCTAGCTAGGCATGATGATTTCAATGATGCTCACATAAAGGATAAGAATTGTAACAATAGAGAGCATCATGAAGAATATGACTAGCACATTTAAGTCTAACCCACTTCCTATGCATAGGGATTTTGTGAGCAAACAACTTATGGGAACAATAATCAACTAGCATAGGAGAGCAAAACATGCATAACTTCAAGATTTTCAACACATAGAGAGGAAACTTGATATTATTGCAATTCCTAGAAGCATAAGTTCCTTCCTCATAATAATTTTCAGTAGCATCATGAATGAATTCAACAATATAACTAGAACCTAAAGCATTCTTTTCATGATCTACAAGCATAGAATTTTTATTACTCTCCACATAAGCAAGATTCTTCTCATTCGGAATAGTGAGAGTATCATAAGAGACTCGAATACTATAAATTGTTTCAACATTAAAAGAGTAATGTTCAAACAAAGGGTACTCATAATCATGACAAGTTTTATAAATATAATCACTACTTTTTATAGCATAAGTATCATCACAATAATCATCATATGTAGGAGGCATGCTATCATCATTATAAATTTGCATATCAAAACTTGGGAGACTAAAAATATCATCTTCATTAAACATAGCATACCCAAGCTTAGGACAAACATTAATTGCAGAAAATATATTCTCAAAAACATCATCTTCATCAAACATAGCATCCCCAAGCTTGGTCCTTTTCATATCATAAGCATAATCACTCTCATCATTAATAGTATGGATAGCACCAATAGTATAGCAATTATCATATTCTTCCAAGCATGTAGCGACCAGACCTCAAACGGTCTGATCTCTGTGCTCAGGTGTCATCCCTGGATCAGTAATGCTGACACCACACAGTACTCGGAGGATTTATAACAGAGTAGCAATCACACACTTATTACATCGAGTGTCTCAATAGAGAACTTATTACAAAAAATATGGCTTAAGGCCATCTAATAATGATAACAGCGGAAGGCTTGGAAGATAAGTGAGTCCATCAACTCCAACGGCATCACTGAGTATAGAAGCACGGCCTAAAAACTTCTTAATCGTCGTCTGAAAAGTATGCAACATTAACGTTGCAGCCCGAAACGGGTCAGCACATGGAATATGCTGGCAAAGTAAGACATAGAGAGTAATGGAATGAAACAGCTATACTACATGCATATTTGGATGGTGGAAAGCTCTATGGTTACAGTTTTGCGTAAAGCCAATTTTTCCCTACTACAAAGGAATAAATTTTTATTTAACTATCATGGTGGTTGTTAAACATTGAGAATTGTTGACAGCATTCTCAATCCCAATTAAGCATCATTATTAAACAAAACCCAACAAAATTAATTTTAGAGTAACATGTTGAGATTCACATGATAATCCAAGTACTAGATACTCAAGATGTCCATAACCGGGGACACGGCTAACCATGATTAGTTTATACACTCTGCAGAGGTTTGCGCACTTTTCCCCACAAGAATCGATTGCCTCCGTTTGGTTTCTCGCACTACATGGTGTTTGAGAAGACGGATGACTGAGACATAGTCTTTCAGAAGCTCTAGCACCTTACGATGGATAGACCGTTACACCTACTTTCCCCTACATCTGCTAGTCTACCTTGTAAGAGTTTGCACGACTTAATCAACTATGCTAGCGCCCATAATAGCTTGTGGCTGCACACGGAAGTTTCTAGTATGAAAAATCGCATGATCCCTTTGGGCCTGGGTGGTGGTCCATAAAGAAAAACAGGCAATCCTGAAATACCCAGGTACCTCAATCCACCCAGATGTGAATTTAAGTTGCCACCTTAGATAATCCATTAATTAACAAACTCACATCTGTCATGGATATCACTCACCCAATCCACGTCTACTAGCATAGCATGGAAAAATAGGCAAACGTAGAAGTAACTCCCAAAGGTTTGATACTACAACAGGTAATAGGTACTACCTCAACTACTTCCCATCCCACAATTTAATTAGATCCTAATCAGGCAATGTTTGAGGATTGATGTAATGCAATAAAACTGGGTAGTATGAGGTATGATCAAAGTGTTACTTGCCTTGCTGATAATCCTCGAAACCTAGAGATTCGAAGTAACAGGTGGCGCACTCCGCGTATTCTATGCAGACAAACAAACAAGCATACAATAAGTATTCATCCAATGCACATGTAAAACTCAAATAAGAGATCAAACCAGAAGGTTCAACTTAAGAACTCCGGTTTGCAAAAAGAATCAAATCCAACGAAGCAACGAAAGTCAAACGGCAAAAGAAACAGGCTTCGTTTACTATTCTGGATCTAGGGAAATTTTTACAGTGGCAAAAATTGTTTAAGTTGGTTAAACGGTTAGAGGGTTTCGAGACGAAACTCGAGGCGCTTGAATCGCCTGATTCTGATAACCGAGCAAAAAGTTATGCTAAAACGAAAATCGGATCAGGAATCGCGATCAGAAAAATCGCAGATTTAATCCGAGAAAAAGAAAAACGACGAACGTTCGCTAGAATGAACGAACGGACGAACACTTGCTAAATAAATAAACCGGAAAAACTGATCTATTAAAAAAACCGAAACTAAAAAAACCGCTACTTTTTTTCTCTCTTTTAAAAAAAACGGGCGGCGAAAACGAGGTTGACCTGGGTCCGGCGGTGGCGGCGGCGGTTCCGGCGGCAACGGCGGCGAATTAGGGTTTCGGGCGCGTTGGGCTGGGCGGCTCGGGACGGCGGTATTTAAAGGTTGCCCCGGGCGGAGTCCCGCTCGGGTACGGCCCGAAGTCGGTTCGCGTTTTTTTTATTATTCCACGCAGAAAACAAATAAAATAAATACTAAACGGACTCCAAAAATCCCGAAATAAATTTTCCCGGTCTTCTAAAATCAAGCCTCACAAGGTGAACATTTATTTGGGGCCTAAATGTAATTTTGAAAAACGCACATTTTTCCTAAATTCAAATAAAATACCGAAATACTCGGAAATAAAATCTTGTTTGATTTTATTATTAAATCCTCAATATTTCTTTATTTTGGGAAATTCATTTTATTCCCTCTCTCATATTTTTGTAATAGAAATAATTGATGATAAAATAATTAAAATCAAATGGTCCTATCTTCAAAATTTGAGAAAACTCAAATATGAAAATAACGAAATCCCCAACTCTCTCCGAGGGTCCTTGAGTTGCGTAGAATTTTCTAGGATCAACCAAAATGCAATAAAATATGATATGCAATGATGGTCTAATGTATAAGATTCCAAATTGAAAATTTGGGATGTTACAAACCTAGCCCCCTTAAGATGAATCTCGCCCTCGAGATTCAGGTTGGCTAGAAAATAGGTGAGGGTGGTCCTTGAGCAAATCTTCCTCTCGCTCCCAGGTGGCTTCATCCTTCGTGTGGTGGCTCCACTAAACCTTACAAAACTTGATAACCTTGTTGTGAGTGACTCGGCTGGCAAACTCGAGAATCTTAACAGGTTTCTCCTCATGGCACTGTGTCATTGAAAGTATGAACCCTAGGCCTTGTGTCTCTCAAGGGTATGTCAGCCATCTCCGCGTGACACTTCTTCAACTGAGAAACGTGGAACACATCATGAACTCCTGACAATCCTTTAGGTAATTCCAACTTCTAGGCCACTTCTCCCATACGTTCCAATACTCGGTATGGTCCTACAAATCGTGGCGCTAGCTTTCCCTTAACACCAAAGCGCTTTGTTCCCCGAAGTGGAGATACTCAAAGATAAGCTCTATCTCCAACTTCGTAAACTGTCTCCTTGCGTTTAGAATCTGCATAACTTTTCTGTCTGGACTGGGCTATCTTGAGCCTATCGCGAATCAATTTCACCTTCTGTTCAGACTCCTTAATCAAGTCAGGTCCAAACAACTGCCAGTCTCCAACTTCATCCCACGACAACGGTGTTCGGCACCTTCTTCCGTACAAGGCTTCAAAAGGGGCCATCTTTAAACTGGATTGATAACTGTTGTTGTAAGAGAATTCTGCATATGGCAAATTGTCGTCCCAACTAGATCCATAATCTAGCGCACAAGCTCTCAGCATGTCCTCCAAAATCTGATTGACTCTCTCGGTATGTCCATCTGTCTGTGGATGAAAAGCTGTGCTGAACTCTAGTCTGGTTCCCAAAGTTTCATGCAATTGATTCCAGAACTTTGAGGTAAATTGGGTTCCTCTATCTGATACTATGCTCCTTGGAACTCCATGCAGACAAACGATTCTAGTCATATATATCTTTGCCAACTTTGCACTGGTATAAGTGGTCTTTACCGGGATGAAATGAGCTACTTTCATCAACCGATCGACTACAACCCAAATCGATTTATAGCCTGAACGAGTCCTGGGTAATCCTGTGATAAAATCCATGCCTAACTTATCCCACTTCCATTCGGGTATCGGCAATGGTTGTAGCAATCCTGCTGGCTTCTGATGCTCTTCCTTTACTCTCTGACATACATCACAAACTGCTACATACTCCGCAATATCTTCCTTCATTCCGGTCCACCAGAAAATATCCTTCAAATCCAAATACATCTTGATATTTCCTGGGTGAATCGAATATGGTGAATCGTGTGCCTCTTGCAGAATCAACTTCCTGATCTCCGGGTCATTGGGCACATAAACACGGTCTTCAAACCATAGGGTGTCATGCTCATCCTCACGAAATCCTTTAGCCTTTCCTTTGCTCATTTTCTTCTTTATAGAGGCAATCTCCTTGTTAGTCTTCTGAGCTTCTCTAATTCTATCCATCAAAGTTGACTGAATCTCCAATGCTGCTACATAGCCTCTCGGAACTATTTCCAAACATAACTCTCGAAGATTTTCGGCTGACTCCCTTGGTATTTCTCCCGTCTTTAGGGTGTTGACATGGCTCTTACGGCTTAATGCGTCAGCTACTACATTAGCCTTTCCGGGATGGTAATGCAATCTCATATCATAATCCTTGATGAGCTCCAACCATCTCCTTTGTCTGAGATTTAACTCCTTCTGCGTGAAAATGTATTTCAAACTCTTGTGATCCGTGTACACCTGACTATGATTTCCAATGAGGAAATGTCTCCATGTTTTCAATGCATGCACTACGGCTGCTAACTCCAAATCATGCGTAGCATAATTCAACTCATGAGGTTTCAATTGTCTTGAGGCATGTGAAACAACTCTCCCTTCCTGCATAAGCACTGCTCCAAGTCCTCGACGTGAAGCGTCGCAATACACCTCATAGTCCTTGGTCTGGTCTGGCAAAATCAACACTGCTGAAGTAACCAAGTGTTTCTTCAACTCCTGGAAACTAGCCTCACATTCCTCAGTCCATTTGAACTTGGTATCCTTCTTTAATAACTCCGTCATAGGCTTCGCAATCTTTGAGAAATTCTCAATAAATCTCCGGTAGTATCCTACGAGTTGAAGGAAACTCTGGATCTCTCCAACTGTTGTTTGTGCCTCCCACTTGGTCACGGTATCAACTTTAGTGGGATCTACTGCTATACCTTCTCCGGATATAACGTGTCCGAGGAATCCTACTTCCTTCAACCAAAACTCACATTTGCTAAACTTGGCATATAGTTGATGTTCTCTGAGCTTCTCAAGTACCAATCGCAAATGCTCCATATGCTCCTCTTCACTTTTCGAGTAAACCAGAATATCATCAATGAACACCATGATGAACTTATCCAAGAACTCCGTAAACACTTTGTTCATCGTGTTCATAAAATAGGCAGGTACGTTAGTCAGACCAAATGACATAACGGTATACTCGTACAGCCCATACCTGGTGGTAAAAGCTGTCTTAGGCATATCCTGTTCTCGAATCTTCAACTGGTGGTATCCTGATCGCAGATCGATCTTGGAAAATACCTTAGCTCCTTGCAATCTGTCACATCCCTAGTTCTGGTATGATCCTAGGCTTGCTTTGTGCATCATGTTTAAATTTCAAATGAATTTGAAATGGGGAAGTTGCAAACCCTAGCACCAAAGTTTTTTCCAATAGGTTCAACTTTAAAACGGATTTTAAATGAACCCAAAATGCTCTCCAAAAATGTTCATGCTCTTTGGATAATATTGGGAACAACAACCAGAGGTGATGCACATTTTTGCTACACATTTTGGATTTTTGAATCAACGCATAAATATTTGATTTGGAGCTGTTTAAATTATATAAATATTTTAATGGCTCCAAAAATGTTGGGAATTGGTGAGGGCCTTTGGAATATTATATCTAGATGCCACAAATATTTTCAGCATTTATGGAAATGTTTTAACATTTCTTTTAGATACAAAACAAATGTCAGAAATAGAAAAAAGAAAACAAGAGATAAGAAAACACTTACCTGACACTTACCTGGTGGCCCAACAGGACCGGCCCAGCTAGGCCCAGCCCACCACCGCAGCCTCGCTGTCGTCTTCCTCCCCGGACAGAAGGACGAGCGTGTGCTCGCCGCGCGCTGGCCACGCGCCTCGCCAGCTCCTGCTTGCCACTCCCCGTCGATGCCCTGGCCTTCTACGCAGACGCCACGCAAGCCCCGACCCCCTCTCACTCCCTCTTGCTCCTCCCCCTCATCTGTCCTCTCTCTCGCATGCAATCGAGCGCTGCCGTCGCCGCCGACAAACACCACCGCGGCCACTGCCTTCCCCTCGCCTCTCCGACGTGCCCCAGAGCTCCGCCTCGCCGCCTGCTACGTCCTCAACGAGCCAGGCGACCCGGGAAGCTCTGCATCGATGCCACCGTCTTTGTTTCCATCGCCGGCCGCCGGAGATCCTCCTCGTTGCTCCGCTCGCTCCGGGCCTTCCCTGAGCCCACTGGCCTGCTCTACGTGATCCCCGTGAGCTCTCGGTGCTTCCCCCCTTAACCATGTCGTCGTTTTCGCCCCGTAGCTGCTGCCCCGCGAGCACCCGAAGCCGCCGTCCGCCATGGCCGGCGAGCTCCGTGCCCCTGAGCCCTTCCGCTCCTACTATTTGCTCCAGCGGGCTCCTGTTGCCCTTTAGGTGCTGCCTAGCACCCCCCGTTCGGTCGCCTCGAGCTGCAGCACCCTGCCCGCGCATAGCCGAGCTCCAGCCGCCGCTACAAGCCCTGCTCCAGCGAGATGTGTCGTCCCCGCGACCTCCCCTATGCCCAGGTGGATGCGATTGAGCACGGGCTATCGATTGGTAGTCCCCGCGCGCTCTTCCGCCGCCTGTAGCGCGTTCCGGCGAAGCACCGCCACGCGGTTTGGTCGTCGCCGGCCGAACTCCGACGAGGCTGACGTGGTGGCTTAATTAGCGCCAATCCAATAGCCTAATCCCCCCCTGAGACTGACAGTGGGCCCCAGAGCCAAGTCAAACCCTGGTCAGTGTGGGTCTGACCCGGGGTTAACCCCAGTGTCACTGACATGTGGCCCCCACATGTCAGGTTTGACCTGGTCAGCCCTGGTGACGCCTCTGTGACGTCACGCTGACGCAGTAATCAATTTTCTGGATTTTAAATAATTTAGAGAATTTCAGAAATAGTTAAAACTTCTAAAATTCATAGTAATTCAACCGTAACTCCAAATCAAATAAATTATATATGAAAAATTATCAGAAAAATGCAAGGAATCCATTTATGCTAGTTTCATGCATGAAAAACCAACTTATACTTGCTGTATAAGTGAAAACATAATAATGGCATGTTATATATTTAATTTGGGGTTTGCATATGAACCCTTGGTTCATATGGACTTCAACCAAATTGATGCTAGATGCATTAGGGCAAATCATAGCATCTTTGAAATGTCATCTTCATGCATCATATTGTTGCATATGGTTGTTTATTGATTGCCGGCACCGTTCCTTCTCGATAGGTTCTACTCCAGAAGGTGTCCAGAGTACCTGTCTGAGGAGCAGTGCTTCTTCGTGGATCTATCAGGCAAGCAACCCCCCCTTGAGCATTTCGATAAATCCCACTCTCTCACTCCTGCTCCTTATACTGCATTAGGACAACAACGATTCAAACTGCTACGTTCTGCTATGGTAGGTGAACCCATTCCTCTGCATGACCTGTCATTGCCACAGTAAATAGTTGAAACCCACTAGCATGAGTAGGAGTTGCTTGAGCCTTGATGTGCCTGCTCATCCATGCTTGTTTTCTTTATGCCAGCTATGCTTAGAGTTGTGTCAGGTCTGATTCATCGAGAATGAATCGGAGTGGTGAACATGTCCTACCAATAAAGGCTAAGTGTGTGAACACGTTTTGGTAAAGGTAGCGATGAGAGGCCATGTAGGAGTACATGGTGGGTTGTCTCATTGGAACCGTCCCTAAGCACTGAGTTCTGTGTATGTTATCCAAGTCCCGTTACTACCACACATTGGGTCCCGGTCATCCGGCCCCTCTCGGCTTATTAATCCACTTGATCTCTGTCCAGGAGTTGCAACTAGTTTCTGGCGTTTGTAGGTAGTGCTACTTGTCTACCAGGTGGTGTCCGATGGGACGGGCTTGGGACAGACTAGGCACCATGGCACGGTGTACCAAGTGGCACCCGAATGGTGGGCTTGGGAACCCTGCACACATCGTTTGGGGCCGTACTAGAGACTTCGGCTGGAACTCCTTGCGGATGGAACTCGAATAGGCGATAAACCTGGACAAGAGACTTGTGTGGTTAGTCAGGTCGTGGCCGACTCCCTCGCCCGGCTTCCACTTGAAGGTTGCCGAGGTACATGACGTGTACAGGGCTATAAGTGGTGAGAGCGTGTGTAAAGAAGTACACCCCTGCAGGGTCAACATTATCTATTCGAATAGCCGTTTTCCTCGGATATGGAAACTTGGAGGACTTATGTAGTACATAGACAACTTGAAGTGGATACTCTAAAATCCGCAAGATAAGCGTGAGTGCTATGGATGGCCTTCTCGTAGGGAGACGGGAACAGATCCATAGTGGAGTATTGATATGGTGAATATGTGGACTCGTGTGCGTCTTCCCACCTCAAAGAAGTTTCCAATACTCGTAGTATAGGTTAGCCACTGAGTCAAAGCTGGCTTGCTGCTGTTAAAACTCCACCACCCCTTTGTTGATAATGTTAGATATGTAGATAGTTCTGATGTAAGACTTGCTGAGTACCTTCGTACTCACGTTTGCTTATTTATGTTTTGCAGTTGGTTACACTAGTGACTTCAACGAGTAGCTTGTATCCCAGCTACGATCTTGTACCCTTGGGAGGGTCGTGTTTAGTCAGGCTTCTTAGTCTTTTCCTTTTGTAGTTGTCTGTACTCAGACATGTAATGCTTCCGTTGCTTGTATGCTCTGAATGATGGGTCACGAGACCCCTGTTTGTATTGAATGTTATGTGGCTCTTTTGGGCCTTTATCTATATGAGTTTGAGTTATGTTGTGATGCCATGTTGTACAGCACATACTTGCATGTTATGCGTACGTGTAACGTGTATCGCTATGTATGGGATCCGACAACCTAGTTGTTTACCTCTGGTAGCCTCTCTTATGGGGAAATGTAGTCTTGTGCTTCCATGAGCCATAGTAGTCCGCTACAGCCCGGTTCACCGGAGTCCTGCTAGCCCAGCACTACTGCTCCGGAACACTTGACTGGCCGGCATGTGATTCACTTCGTTCCTGTGTCTGTTCCTTCGGGGGAATGTCATGCGGTGACATCTGGAGTCCTGCCTAGCCTGCTACAGCCCGGGTTCCCGGAGTCCTGTTGGCCCAGTGCTACAGCCCGGATTCATACCCTGTTGACCGACATGCTCGAGGTTGATTCATGTATGCATGTCCCTGTAAGTTAGTGCTACTTTGGGTTCACGACTAGTCATGTCGGCCTGGGTTCTCTGTCATATGGATGCGAGCGACACTATCATATACGTGAGCCAACAGGCGCAAACGGTCCCGGGCCAGGTAAGGTGGCACCCGTGGGAATACCGTGCGTGAGGCCGCAAAGTGATATGAAGTGTTACATGCTAGATCGGTGTGACTTAGGATCGGGGTCCCGACAGCGTTGGTATCAGAGCCTGGGTGACTGTAGGATTACCAAGCCAAACTGGTCGAAGTTGAGTCTAGAAATGCTTTAGTTATATAAGGGAATTGATTGTGGAAGGGAACGTAAGGGTCTTTTTACTCCTTACCCCATGTCATTCTTTCTGAGTCAGTCTCTTCTTTTCTATGAGGGTTAAGGCCTAGGCTTCTCCTCTATCTCTCAGGATGACGTGTTACTAAACCATAAAGTCTTAGGATTGTTGGGTTGTGTCTCCTTACAGTTCTGCTACTTCCGTGTGTCCTCAGTTTGACCCAGAACCTTGATATTATGATGCTGATTGATCATGCTATTCCTTTGATGAATGTCTCAAAAATCCTTTTGAGCATTTACAGCCGTTATGCTGCCAAAATTGTCCTAGGATTTCAAGAATTTCCCATGCTTTTGCATTACATTCCGCATCCCTATGTCGATGCTAATTCCACCCTTGTTTCCTTGGTTTCTGTGCCAGGATGTCGTCTGCTAACCGAGGTTCAGTTGCTCATAGCAAGAACCACGGAGATGGTAGGGATGAGGATCCTCCTAACCAGCCTTTGATGGCAGAGTTCTCGTTAGCATTCGAGAGGAACAAGCGTGAGACTAACCGCTTGCTAGCATAGATTGAGCAGAACACCGGACATCGGCGTAAGAAGTTGGTTTCCATCACCGACTTCATTGATCTGAAACCACCCACCTTCCATAATTCCATTGAGCCACTCGATGCAGATGACTGGCTCCGAAGCATCACTCACAAGTTGCTTTCTACGGACATGGCTGAAGGTGACAAGGTCACCTATGCTACCTATCACCTGGAAGGTCCTGCTAGTATTTGGTGGCAGAGCTATGAGGCTATGCTTCCAGCTGGCCAGATTCCTACCTGGAAGGATTTCACTGAGGCTTTTCGTGAGCACCACATTCCTCAGGCTCTCATTGACCGCAAGAGGGAAGAGTTCTGTAGTTTTACCTAGGGTAAGCTGCCTATTGATGCTTACAGTAGGGAATTTGGAAACCTCGCCCGCTATGCTATAGAAGAAGTGTCCACGGACGCCAAGAAGCAGGCTAGGTTCCGGAAGGGTCTCAACCCTAAGTTGCATCGTGATCTCCACCTGCATCATTGTGTTACTTTCCAGGCTCTTGTGAACAAGGCCATTAATGCAGAGACAGCTCAACTCACCTATGAGGAGTCTCGTAAGCACAACCGTGATCTGGGTTCTTCCTCCCTCTCTGGCTCTCAGAAGCGATGGATTTGGATTTCGAACTCGGCTCTTCCACCTGGATATGCACCGAGGCCATCCGATGTGGCGCCTCACCCAAATCAGCAACGTGCTCCACCCAGGCCTATTAGTGGACCACTTGCCAATATAGGTCCACGTCCTACCTCAAGAATTTGCTTCACCTGCGAAGAACCAGGACACTACGCACGTGACTGCCCTCAGTCTGACAGGTCTGTTGGCTGTGAAAAGCCATCAGTCAGGATGATCAGTACCAAGCCAGCCTCCAATGAACGAGCATGTGTGCACCATGTCTCAGCTACAGAAGCTCAAGATGATCCCGACGTCGTACTTGGTACGCTTCTTGTCAATTGTCACCCAGCTTCAGTTCTATTCGATACTGGAGCATCCCACTCCTTCATATCCGAAGGTTATGCTTGGTTGCACGACATGTCATTTTGTGATATGCCAACTCCACTAATAATCCAGACTCCTGGTTCCAAATGGCAAACCTCCAAGGTAAGCCATGGTAATGAAATCCTTGTTGACAGACTGGTATTCCTTGCTTCTTTGATATCTCTCAAGTCCGCAGATATTAACATCATCTTGGGTATGGACTGGATGACAGCACATCATGCCAAGATCGATTGTTACACCAGATCTGTTCAACTTACACATCCATCTGGCAAAATAGTCAGTGTCTCCACTAGAGTTGCAAGGTGTCAACTCTATTCCCTTAATGCCAGCCCTCTTCTAGACCTTGAAGATATTCCGGTAGTCCGTGACTTCCCGGATGTCTTTCCAGAAGAACTGCCAGGTGTCCCACCTGACAGAGATGTAGAGTTTGTCATAGAACTTATCCCAGGAATTGTTCCAATCTCTAGGAGACCATACAAGATGGCACCTTTGGAGTTAGCCGAGCTTAAGATACAACTTGATGAGTCCTTGCAAAAGGGTTTCATGCATCCCAGTTTTTCTCCTTGGGCTTGTCATGTCCTATTCGTCAAGAAGAAGGATGGTACGGATCGGATGGTTGTAGATTATCGTCCCGTTAATTTGGTCACGATAAAGAACAAGTATCCGCTCCCCAGGATCAACGACCTGTATGATCAGCTTGCTGGATCCTCAGTCTTTTCCAAGATGGATTTGAGGTTAGGCTACCACCAAATCAAAATCAGAAACGGGGACATCCCCAAAACGGCCTTTGTCACTCGTTATGGTCAATACGAGTACACCGTGATGTCTTTTGGCCTAACCAATGCTCCAGCTACTTTCTCCCGCTTGATGAACTCGATCTTTATGGAGTACTTAGATAAGTTCGTCGTGGTTTATCTCGATGATATTCTTATTTACTCAAAGAACAAGGAAGAGCATGCTGAACATCTTAGGCTTGTGTTAGAAAAACTCAGAGAGCACCACCTTTATGCCAAGTTCTCCAAGTGTGAATTTTGGTTGCCAGAAGTGACCTATCTGGGCCACGTGATCTCTGGTAAGGGCATTGCTGTCAATCCCGAGAGAATCAAAGCCGTTCTCGATTGGACTCCACCCGAAATGGTCAAACAAGTTAGGAGTTTCCTTGGTCTGGCCAGTTATTGTCGCCGCTTCGTTGAAAACTTCTCCAAAGTGGCCAAACCCCTCACGGAGCTTCTCAAGAAAGATAAAAGGTTTGAGTGGACCCCATAGTGTGAGCACAGTTTTCAGGAACTGAAAAGACGCCTGACTTCTGCGCCCATACTCGTGCCACCGGATTTCACTAAAGACATTGTTATCTATTGCGACGCTTCGCATCAAGGACTAGGTTGCATTCTTATGCAGGATCGTCATGTGATTGCCTATGCATCTCGACAGTTGCATCCACATGAGGAAAATTATCCTACACATGATCTAGAGCTTGCAGCCGTAGTCTATGCACTTAAGACTTAGCGACATTACCTTCTTGGTAACTGTTGCGAAATCTACACCAACCATCAGAGTCTCAAGTATATCTTCACCCAACCGGATCTGAATCTTAGACAGAGACGTTGGTTGGAGTTGATCTCGGATTACGACTTCGGAATCACCTACACCCCAAGAAAAGCCAATGTCATGGCTGATGCTTTAAGTCGTAAATCCTATTGCAACAACCTCATGTTGCAACAATGTCAACCACCCTTCCATGAGGAATTCTGTAAGCTTAACCTTCACATAGCTCCTCATGGTTTCCTTTCTACCTTGGTGGCGAAACCTACCCTTACGGATCAGATCATAAAGACTCAGAAGCATGATACGGGAATTTCCCGGATCAAGAAGAATATTTCCAAGGGAGTTGCTGGCTGTTTCTCTATGGATGAACGAGGTGTTGTTTACTTTGGAAACCTTTTGGTGGTTCCCAAATGTTAACAGATGCAGCAACTGATCCGTAAGGAGGCCCATGAATCGCCTCTCATGATTCATCCCGATAGTACAAAGATGTATCAGGACCTACGCCAGAGGTTCTGGTGGACTAGGATGAAGAGAGAAATCGCTCAGTATATTGCCAACTGTGACGTTTGCCGTCGCGTTAAGGCAGAGCATCAGAGACCTGCTGGCACCCTTCAACCTTTAGCTATTCCCGAGTGGAAATGGGACAAAGTTGGTATGGACTTCTTCACCGGCTTTCCCAGGACCAAGAAAGGAAATAATGCTATCTTCGTAGTCATTGACCGTCTTTCCAAAGTGGCTCACTTCCTACCTGTTCGAGAGAGTATCACTGCTAGTCAGCTTGCTGACTTATATATCTCCCGAATAGTGTCACTCCATGGTGTTCCACTAGATATCAATTCAGACCGTGGCAGTCTTTTCACCTCTCATTTCTAGGAAAGTTTCCAAACTGCCATGGGCACCCATCTTTCCTTTAGTACCGCTTTCCACCCTCAATCAAGTGGTCAGGTGGAAAGGGTCAACCAAATTCTTGAAGACATGCTTAGAGCTTGCGTTATCTCATTCGGTATGGATTGGGAGAAATGTCTTCCCTTTGCCGAGTTTGCTTATAACAATAACTACCAATCCAGTCTTAGGAAAGCACCCTTCGAGATTCTGTATGGACGAAGATGTCGAACACCTTTGAACTGGTCAGAAACCGGTGAAAGACAATTCTTTGGACCGGATATGATCCAGGAGGCAGAAGAGCAAGTTCGCATCATTCATGAGAATTTGAAAACAGCCCAATCTCGTCAAAAGAGCCAGTATGACCGCCGTCATAAGGAAGTGGCTTATGAAGTTGGCGACAAGGCTTACCTTCGGGTTGCTCCTTTGAAGGGTACCCATTGTTTCGGTATCAAGGGCAAGTTGGCTCCTCGTTACATTGGTCCTTTTCGCATTCTCGCTAAACGAGGAGAGGTTGCCTACCAGTTGGAACTACCCCCACATCTTTCTCAAGTTCATGATGTCTTCCACGTCTCTCAACTCAGGCGTTGCTTCTCGGATTTCATCCGCGGAGTGGACCATGAAACGCTTGATCTCCAAGATAACCTCACTTATCGAGAGTACCCCGTTCGCATTCTGGATCAAGCAGAGCGTGTCACTCGACGTCATAACATTAAGTTTCTCAAGGTTCAATGGTCTCATCATTCCGAGAGAGAAGCTACTTGGGAGCGAGAAGATCGTCTTCGACTTGAGTACCCCGCTTTCTTTCCGCCAACTCCTGAATCTCAGGACGAGATTTTTTCGAGTAGGGGCGAGTTGTCACATCCCTAGTTCTGGTATGATCCTAGGCTTGCTTTGTGCATCATGTTTAAATTTCAAATGAATTTGAAATGGGGAAAGTTGCAAACCCTAGCACCAAAGTTTTTTCCAATAGGTTCAACTTTAAAATGGATTTCCAATGAACCGAAAATGCTCTCCAAAAATGTTCATGCTCTTTGGATAATATTGGGAACAACAACCAGAGGTGATGCACATTTTTGCTACACATTTTGGATTTTTGAATCAATGCATAAATATTTGATTTGGAGCTGTTTAAATTATATAAATATTTTAATGGCTCCAAAAATGTTGGGAATTGGTGAGGGCCTCTAGAATATTATATCTAGATGCCACAAATATTTTCAGCATTTATGGAAATGTTTTAACATTTCTTTTAGATACAAAACAAATGTCAGAAATAGAAAAAAGAAAACAAGAGATAAGAAAACACTTACCTGGCGCTTACCTGGTGGCCCAACAGGACCGGCCCAGCTAGGCCCAACCCACCACCGCAGCCTCGCTGTCGTCTTCCTCCCCGGACAGAAGGATGAGCGCGTTCTCGCTGCGCGCTGGCCACGCGCCTCGCCAGCTCCTGCTTGCCGCTCCCCGTCGACGCCCTGGCCTTCTACGCAGACGCCACGCAAGCCCCGACCCCCTCTCACTCCCTCTCGCTCCTCCCCCTCCTCTGTCCTCTCTCTCGCACGCAATCGAGTGCTGCCGTCGCCGCCGACAAACACCACCGCGGCCACTGCCTTCCCCTCGCCTCTCCGACGTGCCCCAGAGCTCCGCATCGCCGCCTGCTACGTCCTCAACGAGCCAGGTGACTCGGGAAGCTATGCATCGACGCCACCGTCTTCATTTCCATCGCCGGCCGCCGGAGATCCTCCTCGTTGCTCTGCTCGCTCCGGGCCTTCCCCGAGCCTGCTGGCCTGCTCTGCGTGATCCCCGTGAGCTCCCGGTCCTTCCCCCCTTAACCATGTCATCATTTTCGCCCCGTAGCCGCTGCCCCGCAAGCACCCGAAGCTGCCGTCCGCCATAGCCGGCGAGCTCCGTGCCCCTGAGCCCTTCCGCTCCTGCTATTTGCTTTGGCGGGCTCCTGTTGCCCTTTAGGTGCTGCCTAGCACCCCCTGTTCGCTCGCCTCGAGCTGCAGCACCCCGCCCGCGCATAGCCGAGCTCTGGCCGCCGCCACGAGCCCTGCTCCGGCGAGATCCGCCGTCCCCGCGACCTCCCCTATGCCCAGGTGGATGCGGTCGAGCGCGGGCTATCGATTGGTAGTCCCCGCGTGCTCTTCCGCCGCCTGTAGCGCGTTCCGGCGAAGCACCGCTGCACGGTTTGGTTGTCGCCAGCCAAACTCCGGCGAGGCGGAGGTGGCGGCTTAATTAGCGCTAATCCCACAGCCTAATCACCCCCCTGAGACTGACAGTGGGCCCCAGAGCCAAGTCAAACCCTGGTCAGTGCGGGTTTGACCCGGGGTTAACCCCAGTGTCACTGACGTGTGGCCCCCACACGTCAGGTTTGACCTGGTCAGCCATGCTGATGCCTCTATGACGTCACGCTGACGCAGTAATCAATTTTCTGGATTTTAAATAATTCAGAGAATTTTAGAAAATAGTTAAAACTTCTAAAATTCATAGTAATTCAACCGTAACTCCAAATCAAATAAATTATATATGAAAAATTATCAGAAAAATGCAAGGAATCCATTTATGCTAGTTTCATGCATGAAAAACCAACTTATACTTGATGTATAAGTGAAAACATAATAATGGCATGTTATATATTTAATTTGGGGTTTGCATATGAACCCTTGGTTCATATGGACTTCAACCAAATTGATGCTAGATGCATTAGGGCAAATCATAGCATCTTTGAAATGTCATCTTCATGCATCATATTATTGCATATGGTTGTTTATTGATTGCCGACACCGTTCCTTCTCGATAGGTTCTACTCCGGAAGGTGTCCCGAGTACCTGTCTGAGGAGCAGTGCTTCTTCGTGGATCTATCAGGCAAGCAACCCCCCTGTCGGTGTCAAAACTGGCGGATCTCGGGTAGCGGGTCCTGAACTGTGCGTCAAGGCCGGATGGTAATAGGAGATAAGGGACACAATGTTTTTACCCAGGTTCGGGCCCTCTCGATGGAGGTAATACCCTACTCCTTCTTGATTAATATTGATGATATGGGTAGTACAAGAGTAGATCTACCATGAGATCAAGGAAGCTAAACCCTAGAAGCTAGCCTATGGTATGATTGTTGTATATGGAGTTGATGTCTTACGGACTACAACCCTCCGGTTTATATAGACACCGGATAGGGTTAGGGTTACACAGAGTCGGTTACAATGGTAGGAGATCTTGATTATCCGCATCGCCAAGCTTGCCTTCCACGCCAAGGAAAGTCCCATCCGGAAACGGGACGAAGTCTTCAATCTTGTATCTTCATAGTCCTGGAGTCCGGCTGAAGGTATAGTCTGGCTACCCGAACACCCCCTAATCCAGGACTCCCTCAGTAGCCCCTGAACAAGGCTTCAATGACGACGAGTCCGGCGCGCAGATTGTCTTCGGCATTGCAAGGCGGGTTCCTCCTCCAAGTCCTTCATAGAAGATTGTAAACACCAAGAGTAGTGTCCGGCTCTGCAAAATAAGTTTCCACATATTGCCATAGAGAAAAAAATATTAACACAAATCAAATCTGCTGACGTATTCCGTAGTGCGTCATCACACTATGGCCAAGTCCTTTACTCGAATCGTTTTTACTTTTCCACCTCATCATGTTTTGCGAGGCGGTTTCCTTGGCACGTCTTGTCAAAGCAGAGATCGTTTACCCCCTTTCATGGGATTCTCATCAATACGGACGTGGGTAACCCAACCGCGCCCGTTAGCACGTTTCCTCGATTAAAGACGAGTCCCGAACGGTTACGGGGAGGGCTCTTCGTATTCAATATCTTATAAAGAGACCAAGGCCTTACTCCTTTTTTCAATCTCAAGCGATTTCGCCCGTTGCCACGAGTTCCAACACCCTAGGCTCCAGATTCCAAGCGCTTCGGACCTTCGACAATGTCCGGTTCTGACCTTCAAGGCTAATGGACGCCCTCCTCTGTCACGGAGGAGGACGTACTAAAGTTGAGGGAGGCTAAGTTCCTGACCGGCGAAATTTCGCATAGGTTGCCTGCTCAAGGGCAGGTCATTCCCAGTCCCCAGCCCGATGAGAGCGTGGTGTTCATGTCTCACTTCCTTCGGGGGTTGGGCTTCCCAATGGATCCCTTTGTGAGGGGATTGTTGTTTTATTACGGGCTGGAATTCCATGACTTAGCTCCGGAGTCCATCCTCCATATATCCTCGTTTATTGTCGTGTGTGAAGCGTTCCTCCGTGTTACCCCTCACTTCGGATTATGGCTCAAGACCTTCAGTGTGGAGCCGAAGATGATCAAGGGACGGCACGCAGAGTGCGGAGGCGCTGTTATAAGCAAAAATGTTGATGCTCCATGGCCTGAGGGCTCTTTTCAAGAGGAGCTAGGCTTGTGGCAACGAGAGTGGTTTTATATCACCGCTCCCCGGAGCACCAAGTGGGTGGCGCCTCCTACCTTTCGCTCGGGTCCCCCACCACGGCTAGCGTCATGGGTCAACAAAGGGTTAGATTGGGGTTTGCCCAAAGACATGCCCTTGTTACAGGGCCGCATTAAGGATCTCTTGGAAGGAGACCTCAGCCTGGTCAAGGTGACGCAGGTCATGCTGATTCGCCGAATATTGCCCGGCAAACGTCGCCCCTTTCGCCTATGGGAGTTTAATCCAGAGGGACCGCGAGCTCTCCAGAATTGCATGGGCGCAACGCCCGCGGAGATGTATAAACTGTTCTTCGGACCACAAGAGAAGTGTCCGGATTTAACCGAGGACACAGGCCTAAGCTGCAATCGCCTGGATACTCAAGTAAGCAACCTTGTGCCCGGACCTTCTATCTGTATAATTGTCATAAACTTGCCCCTAAAAGAGCCGTCCTTTTAAACAGGAGTGGATAGCGAAGGCAAAGCTGATCAGGTGTCTGGCTCCCCTTCCTGAAACCAGGTCGGATCCCGTGCTGGTCAGGATGCTGGAGATAATGCCTTTGGAGGGGAGCAAGGGGAAGGACAAGGAAACTATGGCCTCCTCAAAGAAGGCTGCTCCGAAGGGAGGAACCGGCAATTCCTCTCCTAAGGGGAAGAAGAGAGCCGCCTCTGATGTCCCGAAAACCATGGCCTCGAAGCGGGGAAAAAAATCCTCATCAGAGGGTCCGACACCAGGGAGTTCCTCGGCTGGACTACGCCCTCAAGGGGATCAGCCCTCCAGCGAGCCGTAAGTGGAGAAAGATTTTCCTTTTGAGGGATGAGGGAAATCCTTGATTTATATATGAGAAGATTAACCGAATTTTTACCTTGTAGCTCGGACCTCAGCCCTTCTCAGTAGAGCTCGTCTTCGGGGGATCTCCTTCTGGAGATGATGGAGAGCGGGACGCCTCCCCCTGCCGTGCCGCCTAGCGAGGCGGGCGACCCTGAGGTGTCGTCGCGGAGGGTTTCTCCGAATCCGGCAGGGGCGGAAGATAGCTATGTGGCCCCCCGAGGTTCTCCGTGTCCGGCCTTCGAAAGAGGTCATGGGACAAGTCCGGCACCGTCTGGTGCTCGGCCGGAGGAGCTAAAGATTCTGCTGGGGCGAGCTTCTATCTCGGAGGAGCACCATGCATTGATGGGCACGGTGATTGAAAGGATCTCATCCGCAGAGAGCGGATTGCATGAGGCCGTCAAAAGTTTACTGACGGGTTTTGAGGTACATTAGATAATGTACACTTTTGTCAGTTGCGCATGAATAAGATGCGCCCTGTGTAGATAGTAGCCCCTGAGACTCTGCGCGTCGTCAAGAAGTGACGGCACGTGGAGGATCATAATCCCAGGTCTAAGATGTCGCCTTTGAATGTAGGCGGCAAGGTGTCCGGAATCGAGCCGAACTGATGATTTTGCCGAACTAAAGCCGCAACTGGACGTGGCAGATGCTGACATCGCGCTTGTCAACAAGCGGCTTGATGAGGCTCAAGGTATGTAATTCATCAGGCGGCATCAGGTAAGAAGAGTTTTATGCCAGTGTCTTACGATGTGTGTGCTTGACGCAGATGGTGCGACCGCCGTGGAGAGTTTTAGGGCAGAACTTGCCCGAGCTAAAGAACAAGCCCGAGAAAGTGATGCGGCTGCCAAGAAAGCCCTTGAAGAGCTGAGAGCCGAACAGGCTGCTCATTGCCGAAGCAAGGAAGAGATGGCTGAGATGGCCGAAAAGTTAAAGAACGCTGCAGACCGTTGCAGACTTCTTGAGAAAGAAGACGAGGCGAAACAGACGGACTTAGAGAAGGCCGTTGCCAATGCCAAGGACGCGCGCTCTGTGATGAGAGCTGCGAAGGAGGAGCTGCGTCAGGCCGAACAGATTGCGGCTGGAAAGCCCTTTATGTTGCGAAGGAAATTTTGTGATCCGAAGTTTGCTCCGTTGGACCAGATGTGGAGTGTGGAGGATACCTATCTGGATTTGGTAGCGAGTGCTGCTGATGCGACCGAACACTTTCGAGATCAGAAAGATCGCGAAGTGGAAAAGCTTTTTTGGTCGCAGTTTCACAATCCAGAGCGTCCACTGGCAGTGGACGATCGTTTGGCTCAATGGGCCGAACTGAATAGGTTGTCCGGACTCGCCATGAAGTACGTCATGGTTCATCTATGGCTGGGTAGATCGGAGCCGAAGAGTTATTTCAGCTTGGTGCAGCAATTCCTTGATGCGGTGCCGCGTATTAATGCAATGAAGGGGTCAGCATGCATAGAGGGCGCAAGGATGGCTCTTGCCCGTGTCAAGACATACTGGGCAGAGATGGAGACCACCGTTGTTGCGTCTCGAGATTCGGACAAAAGCCGAGTACCCTCTGAGCACTATTTTCAGGAAGTCCTTGAAGGCGCTCGTGTAATAGAGACACAGTGCTCGAAAGATGCTATGTTATCATAGCATATGTAATTATAAAGTAATATTTTGATAAACTGTAGTGGCCTTTCTATACTTGTGCCTTCAAGTATTGGGAAGACCTCCTATGCGGCCGTTTTAAGATATATATACAAAATCTGAAAGATGGCAGACGTTGCCTTCAGCCCCCACGCACATAGTGCGGCGGTGCTCGCAGAAGACACATTTTCACACTTAACCCAATATCTTGGTCCTACAAAGGAGGTGATAGCGCAACGGGCCAGGCAACCAGACTATAATGCTTTAACACTTTCACTTAGCCATAGGAGCTTGACAGTGAGACTATTTAGGTAGCCCCTTGGTGGCGACTACGCTCGCCCGAGTTCGGGGCGCGTATGTGCCTGACCGGGAAGCGGCCCTTCGTTAAAGCGGAGGAATCCGATAGATTCTGATAGGTCATCGAGTGGCTGACCAGTCTCACGCTACATCATGACAGTCAGTTTTTGGCTTTCTCTACTGAGGTCCTCGCCCGGCCGAACCGGGGCACAATCGCAGTAGTTCTCCTGGTGCTACCTTAGCCGATAGAGCGGAACGTAAGGTAGCCGAACTCAGGAGCCGGGCAACCCAACATTTGACCAAAGACATGATTCGGAGCTGATGCATATAATGCCAAAACTCGCGACGCCGAACACTCCCTAAGGTGTTCGGTCTTTATGAGTGCGGGCGAAACAACACTCTTTATTAAAAAAGCCCCTAGTGTCCAGGTACGTGCAAAAATTCTGACGTGGCCACATGCCAAGACACCGGCCTCCTCCTTGGTTATATCAGAAAAAACCAGGGGATGTGTAGCAACAAGAGACAGTAAAAAGGTTTACGCAGGGTCTTAATCTAAAAAGAATCCTTTAGGACGGGTCCCTACTGCATGTCTGCGCCTGTGTCTCCGTTGTGCCGTATCCTGGACGGGCGCTGCACGACGTTCATCTGTAAAAGAGAGGAACTGAGTTGAAAACTGGTCGTGCCGAACAAAAGTTTAAAATAAACAAAGTATAAAGTAAAATATATAAAATTGAGCTTTATTGTCTCTTATTGTATATGCATGGAGCCCCTAGTGCGGGGGTATATGGCCACTAAGCCTGCATCAATGATGATTTTGTACCGAACTCGTCTATCCGCGTTCGTGGTCTTTAATGACCTATTTCGAAGTTTTTTGGCCGGTGAGGCCATTTTACTGTGAGGCTGTCAAAGCGGCCGCATAGTCCTCCGCTTGGGGAAGTGCACTTTAGTGCTTCCCCTTCAAAGAGATGATGCCTCGTGGACCGGGCATCTTAAGCGTGAGAGATGCATAATGCGGTATTGCGTTAAAGCGAGCGAAGGCTTCGCGTCCCAGTAGTGCTTGATAGCGACTTGAGAACAGGACGATATGGAAGGTCAGCTTTTCGTGGCGAAAGTTATCGGCAGAGCCAAATATAACTTCGAGCCGGAGAAAACCCGTACAATGGGTGTCCGGACCAAGTGTTACCCCTTGAAAGGAGGTTTTGCTGCGGTGGATTCTTGCTGGGTTTATCCCCATGTGATGGATTGTATCCTGATATATCAGGTTTAGTCCACTGCCGCCGTCCATAAGGACATTTGAAAACTGGAGTCCGCCAATTATTGGATCGAGTATCAAGGCAGTCCAGCCCACATTCTTGATATTTCTAGAATAATCTAGCTGATCGAAGATGATTGGTTTTGACAACCAGTGGCGGGACCTATAGGTCGTGTGGTGCGTACCTTTATGGGCGTCGCACGTTTTGTTATGTGAAGTAAGTTCACTGTTTTTACTTCTTGTGGGAAGTTCTTTTGTTTCCTGGTGCTCTGCTTTTGGGGTTCGTCCTCGTCTTCGCTTGGTGTGTCGAGCCCCTTGTGTTCGGCATTGAGTCTGCCGGATTGTTTGAAAACCCAACAATCTCTATGGGTATGGTTAGCAGGCTTCCGGGGAGTACTGTGTATCTGACATATCATGTCCAGGATTTTAATTAAGTTGGATGGATCGTCCCTGTTATCCTGGAGGGGCGGTTTTGTCTGATTTTGTCGTGAGCCTTTGAATCCGGCATTGACTGCCGTGCTCTTCGGACTTTTTTCCTTAGTCCGGCGACGGTCCTTGTTGCGTCGCGGTTTTCCGTTTCCATCCCTAGTTTCGGATGTACTTGGGTCGCTGGGGCTGCACCTTACCAACCAGCTGTCCTCTCCTACACAAAAGCGGGTCATGAGGCTTGTT
The DNA here is from genome assembly GCA_034509565.1 of Triticum monococcum. Lineage (NCBI taxonomy): Eukaryota > Viridiplantae > Streptophyta > Magnoliopsida > Poales > Poaceae > Triticum > Triticum monococcum. The sequence continues at coordinate 175,818,661 of CM067846.1, read as the reverse complement.
ACTGCGGCCATTGTTCTTGGCTTTTCTTGGCCGAGGTGTCTGGCGAGCCATTCGTCTCGGACGTTATGCCTGAAAGCTGCTAAGGCTTCGGCGTCCGGACAGTCGACTATCTGATTCTTTTTAGTGAGGAATCTATTCCAGAACTGCCGAGCTGATTCTCCGGGCTGTTGAGTTATGTGACTAAGATCGTCTGCATCCGGAGGGCGGACATAGGTCCCTTGAAAATTTGCTCGGAAAGCATCCTCGAGCTCTTCCCAACTTCCAATTGTGTTTTCAGGAAGGCTTTTAAGCCAATGTCGGGCTGGCCCTTTAAGCTTAAGGGGTAAATATTTTATGGCGTGGAGATCATCTCCTCTAGCCATGTGTATGTGGAGGATATAATCCTCGATCCAGACTCCAGGGTCTGTTGTTCCATCATATGCCTCTATGTTTACGGGTTTGAATCCCTCTGGAAATTCATAGTCCAGGGCCTCATCGGTGAAACATAGGGGGTGTGCGGCGCCCCTGTATTTGGGTGTGCCGGATTCTGATGATCGCTTTATTGCATTGCTTACGAGAGCTTGCTTTCTTGGTCCATAAATGGACCTAACTGGGCCATGATGCGAATCCTTAGGTGGCTCGCATGCCGATTTAAGTGCGGCGCTGCTTGCCGCTTTATGGGGTCGTCTATCCGACCGTGTGGCTTTCTTATTTTTTGAATGCAAGGGCTCTAGGGCCTCTTCGTCGAATTCAGGCAGTAGCTTTCTTTTCAGATAGCTTTTAGTGCGGCGGCCGTCGCCGTATTTATCTGCGGTATTGATTACTTTGCTCCATCTAATCTGGAGTGCATCTTCCGCTGTTTTTAGCTTCCGCTTCTGCTTTTTCAGGCTGCGTGCAGTTGCAACGAGCCTCTCGTGGAGATTCTTCTGCTCCATGGGTTTATCCGGCGTGAGGTCGTTCGGAATGCTGTTTTCACCGGAGGAGGGATGTTCGGTTTCTCTATCCGTGTTGCCCTATTCGGACGGTTGCTCTAAGGCCTGCTCATCGTCTACCAGCTCGTCCTGCTCTATGGCTGGGTTTTTATCGAGGCGGGGCTTGGGTCGGCGTTTGCGCCGACGCTTTGATTGCTTTTCGGGGGGTCGATCTCCCGTTCCATCCCCTTTTTTCTTGTTGTCGCTTCCTTTAGGGGTATCCACCATGTACACATCGTGAGATGAGGTGGCTGTCCAATGCCCTATGGGCGTTGGTTCATCGGTATCTCCTGCATCGTCATCCATGTTGTCGATGTCTCCGGAGTAGAAGTTGAGCACGTCGTTTAAATTGTCGACAGTGGCTACCAAGTGGGTGGTGGGTGGGCTTTGAATTTCTTCATCGTCCGTATCCCATCCTTGCTGACCGCAGTTCGGCCAGGGCTCTCCTGATAAAGAGAGAGACTTGAGAGGATTTAGGATATCGCCAAGAGGCGAGTGCTGAAAGATGTCTGCGGCAGTGAACTCCATTATTGGCGCCCAATCGGATTCGATCGGCAGGGCGCGAGGGGTTCGGAGTCCGGAGAGGAGTCCGAATCCTTGGAGTCGTGAGTCACGCGGAGTGTGGGGCCGGTGTTTGGCTCGATCGCCTTTGAGATCGCAGCCCCCAAGGTGACGTGCAACCGCTCATCCTCGATTGACACAACTGGCTCCGAATTAAGGGTCAGAGCTGGTGCGTTTGCGGCCTCCGGGATACTGTTCGGTGACAGAGCTAGATCATGCCCCGCGAGACAGTGCGGCGCGCTTGGTTGTGGCTCGAATCCGTCAAAGATCAAATCTCTGCGGATGTCTGCCATGTAGTTTAGGCTTCCAAACCTGACTTGATGGCCAGAGGCGTAGCTTTCGATCTGCTCCAGGTGGCCAAGCGAATTGGCCCACAGTGCGAAGCCGCCGAAGACGAAGATCTATCCGGGGAGAAAGGTCTCACCCTGGACCGCATCGTTGTTGATGATCAAAGGAGCCATCGGGCCTAAAGGCGACGACACAGAGGAACTCTCAATGAAAGCACCAATGTCGGTGTCAAAACCGGCTGATCTCGGGTAGGGGTTCCCGAACTGTGCGTCAAGGCCGGATGGTAACAGGAGACAAGGGACACGATGTTTTTACCCAGGTTCGGGCCCTCTCGATGGAGGTAATACCCTACTCCTGCTTGATTAATATTGATGATATGGGTAGTACAAGAGTAGATCTACCACGAGATCAAGGAGGCTAAACCCTAGAAGCTAGCCTATGGTATGATTGTTGTATATGGAGTTGATGTCCTACGGACTACAACCCTCCGGTTTATATAGACACCGGATAGGGTTAGGGTTACACAGAGTCGGTTACAATGGTAGGAGATCTTGATTATCCGCATCGCCAAGCTTGCCTTCCACGCCAAGGAAAGTCCCATCCGGACACGGGACGAAGTGTTCAATCTTCTATCTTCATAGTCCTGGAGTCCGGCTGAAGGTATAGTCCGGCTACCCGAACACCCCCTAATCTAGGACTCCCTCACCCCCCTTGAGCATTTCGATAAATCCCACTCTCTCGCTCCTGCTCCTTATACTGCATTAGGACAACAACGATTCAAACTGCTACTTTCTCCTGCGGTAGCTGAACCCATTCCTCTGCATGACCTGTCATTGCCATAGTAAATAGTTGAAACCCACTAGCATGAGTAGGAGTTGCTTGAGCCTTGGTGTGCCTGCTCATCCATGCTTGTTTTCTTTATGCCAGCTATGCTTAGAGTTGTGTCAGGTCTGATTCATCGGGAATGAATCCGAGTGGTGAACATGTCCTACCGATAAAGGCTAAGTGTGTGAACACATTTTGGTAAAGGTAGCGATGAGAGGCCATGTAGGAGTACATGGTGGGTTGTCTCATTGGAACCGTCCCTAAGCACTGAGTTCTGTGTATGTTATCCAAGTCCCGTTACTACCACACATTGGGTTCCGGTCATCCGGCCCCTCTCATCTTATTAATCCACTTGATCTTTGTCCAGGAGTTGCAACTAGTTTCTAGCATTTGCAGGTAGTGCTACTTGTCTACCGGGTGGTGTCCGACGGGACGAGCTTGAGACAGACTAGGCACCGTGGCACGGTGTACCAAGTGGCACCCGGATGGTGGGCTTGGGAACCCTGCACACATCGTTTGGGGCCATACTGGAGACTTCGGCCGGAACTCCTTGCGGATGGAACTCGAATAGGCGATAAACCTGGACGAGAGACTTGTGTGGTTAGTCAGGTTGTGGCCGACTCCCTCGCCCGGCTTCCACTTGAAGGTTGCCGAGGTACATGACGTGTACAGGGCTATAAGTGGTGAGAGTGTGTGTAAAGAAGTACACCCCTGCAGGGTCAACATTGTCTATTCGAATAGCCGTTTTCCTCGGATATGGAAACTTGGAGGACTTATGTAGTACATAGACAACTTGAAGTGGATACTCTAAAATCCGCAAGATAAGCGTGAGTGCTATGGATGGCCTTCTCGTAGGGAGACGGGAATGGATCCATAGTGGAGTATTCATATGGTGAATATGTGCACTCGTGTGCGTCTTCCCACCTCAAAGAAGTTCCTGATACTCGTAGTATAGGTTAGCCACTGAGTCAAAGCTGGCTTGCTGCTGTTAAAACTCCACCACCCCCTTAGTTGATAATGATGCATATGTAGATAGTTCTGATGTAAGACTTGTTAAGTACCTTCGTACTCACGTTTGCTTATTTATGCTTTGCAGTTGGTTACACTAGTGACTTCGACGAGTAGCTTGTATCCCAGCTACGATCTTGTACCCTTGGGAGGGTCGTGTTTAGTCAGGCTTCTTAGTCTTTTCCTTTTGTAGTTGTCTGTACTCAGACATGTAATGCTTCCGTTGCTTGTATGCTCTGAATGATGGGTCACGAGACCCCTGTTTGTATTGAATGCTATGTGGTTCTTCTGGGCCTTTATCTATATGAGTTTGAGTTATGTTGTGATGCCATGTTGTACAGCACATACTTGTATGTTATGCATACGTGTAACGTGTATCGCTATGTGTGGGATCCGACAACCTAGTTGTTTACCTCTGGTAGCCTCTCTTATGGGGAAATGTAGTCTTGTGCTTCCATGAGCCATAGTAGTCCGCTACAGCCGGGTTCACCGGAGTCCTGCTAGCCCAGCACTACTGCTCCGGAACACTTGACTGGCCGGCATGTGATTCACTTCGTTCCTGTGTCTGTTCCTTCGGGGAAATGTCACGCGGTGACATCCGGAGTCCTGCTAGCCCAACACTACTGCTCCGGAACACTTGACTGGCCGGCATGTGATTCACTTCGTTCTTGTGTCTGTTCCTTCGGGGAAATGTCACGCGGTGACATCCGGAGTCCTGCCTAGCCTGCTACAGCCTGGGTTCCCGGAGTCCTGTTGGCCCAGTGCTACAGCCCGGATTCATACGCTGTTGACCGACATGCTCGAGGTTGATTCATGTATGCCTGTCCCTGTAAGTTAGTGCTACTTCGGGTTCACGACTAGTCATGTCGGCCCGGGTTCTCTGTCATATGGATGCCAGTGACACTATCATATACGTGAGCCAATAGGCGCAAACGGTCCTGGGCCAGGTAAGGTGGCACCCGTGGGAATACCGTGTGTGAGGCCGCAAAGTGATATGAAGTGTTACATGCTAGATCGGTGTGACTTAGGATTGGGGTCCCAACACAATTGATCAATCAGATCATTGATCATTGGTAGTGGGTACTTGTTCTTGATCGTTACTTCATTCAATCCTTGATAGTCAACAACCATCCTTAACGATCCATCCTTTTTCTCCACTAGAAGTACTGGTGATCCCCAAGGCGACGAACTTGGGCGAATGTAACCTTTATCCAGTAACTCCTTAATCTGCTTCTTAATCTCCACCAAATCCTTTGCAGGCATCCTGTATGGTCTATTTGATATTGGCCATGTGCCTGGCAATAGCTCAATCAAAAACTCAATATCTCTATCCGGTGGCATGACTGGCAACTCTTCTGGAAATACTTCAGGGAAATCCCTTACCACTGGTACTTCCTCCTGCACAACTCCTGTTAAACAATTTACTTGAGTCCCTTTTGGCACATGTCGGGATACATACTTGATCCTTCTCCCTTCTGGGGTGGTAAGCAAAATTGTCTTACTGGCGCAATCGATGTTTCCTCCATACATCGACAGCCAATCCATACCTAGAACTACATCCAATCCTTGTGATTCCAAAATGATTAAATCCGTGGGAAACACATGCCTACCTATACTCAATGGCACTTGAAAACAGCCTTGACTGGCCATATACTCCGCTCCTGGTGAGCTTACTAGCATAGGTGTTCTAAGAACCTTAGTGGGCAGGTTATACTTATCCACAAATCCCCTTGATATGTATGAATGCGATGCACCAGTATCAAAAAGAACGAGTGCAGTAAATGACTTAACCAAAAACTTACCGATTACTGCATCCGGCTGCTCTTCAACCTCCTCCACGTTAACGTGGTTCACCTGTCCCCTGTTGAAAGGGTTCGGCTTCTTCCCAGAGCTTCCATTGCCATTCTGGCCTTCAGGACATTCATTGGCATAATGTCCGGTCTTCTGACACTTAAAGCAAGTGACTTAGCTCAGGTCTTTCTTGGCTGGGGTTGATGGGTTGGTACGGTTCTAGCTGTTGCTTCCTGTCGTGGTTCTAAGTCTGACAGTGAGGTAGGGGGGTGTGTATGGAGAGGCTAGACCTTAGTTATTGGGAAGTTGTAAGCACGCAAGGTTTACGAGTTCAGGCCCTTCTCGGAGGAAGTAACAGCCCTACGTCTCGGTGCCCGGAGGCGGTCGATTGGATTATGCGTGTGTAGATAACAAGGGTGCGAACCCCTCATACTGAGGAGGGGGGTGGCTTATATAGAGTTCACCGGCCCCCTCCTGCCCTCAGTAATGCAGGGTTTTAGGTACATTTAAGGTCGGGCATTACTGATAACGTCCCTAATAAAGTGTCATAATAACCATAAAGACTACTTAATAGCCGACCGTTTGCCTGCGGAGTGACTTTAGGTCTTCTGGCTTCATGGTCGAGTGGTTGTTCTTTGGTCGAGTGTCTTGAATCCGTCAAGTGGGATGCCTTCCAGTTGTTTGAGAGGTGATTCATTCTAGGGATGTCCTTGGGTAGGGCCTTTTAGGACCGGACCGTGCCCCTACCCTAGGTACATAGCTTCATCATTAGCCCCCGAATGGATCGAGGCTAGAGTGAGAAAAGGGTTGGTGACCTTTTCGACTGATTCTCCGGGTTATATGAGTGCCTCGTTCTGGGTCGACCGTCATGGATGACGTCATCAACCTCTTTCAGTCGCCTTGATCCATTCCAGGCCTTTCGTCGAGTGGATTTCTTTACCTGTGATGTACCGAGTGCCGGTGCACGCGGGGTTTTCCGTTTTGACAAGTTGTTCTGCAACCAGCGGATATCACGGGATTCGGATTTTTTGGGAAGCGCGCGGAACGGGGGCGGCCGCAGTAATCGGAAGTGACAATGCGAAGGCTCCTCGATCTCCGCGTCGCCTTTTTCGCCACGTACTACGCGCGCGCCTACCGCGGGATTTGACTGGATAGCCTGGGCCTACCGGTCAGCCACTCGGAAGCGGCCCCTTATAAGTTGTCGGCTCGGAGTCCCCCAACAGTGCGCGTGCTCTTCTCTTCTCCTTCTTCCTCTCTTTCTTCGCAACCTCTTCCGCTGCCTTCGCTCTCACCCAACCACCGCAAACATGTTCGAGATCTCGTCGGCAACGATGGTGAAGGGCAAGACGACCGCTCTGGAGCGCGCGAAGAAGGCGGCGGCGGTGGGGAAGGGGAAGAAGTCTACGCGCGGCGGATCTTCCTCCAGGACGGCCCTGCCGAAAGGTTGGATCCAGGGCGACCGGATGCCATCGGTGCTCCGGCGGGAGGATCTCGACGACATGGTCGAGGGGGGAGCCATTCCCCACAAAGCCGCGCGTCTTCCGGGGGGAGAGACCAAACCTCAACCTCGCGACGGTGAGTGCGTGCTCCTGGCCACTCACATCGACCGAGGGTTTTCTCTGCCGCCCCATCCTTTCTTCCGAAACTTCTTGAACTTCTTTGGAGCGCAGCTCCATCACTTTACCCCAAACTCCATTGTCTACCTCACCGCTTTCATTTCTATGTGTGAGGCGTTCCTGGGTTGCCGCCCATACTGGGGGCTTTTCAAGCACATTTTCACTTGTCGCTCTCAGTCGGTCAAGAAGGCCAAGTCGAGTGACGAGAAGACGCAAGTGATTCAGTTGTGTGGGGGCTTGGCGATCCAAACGAGGGGGAAGAGCTGTTTCCCATCCATCACTTTCCCGGAGTCGGTCCGAGGTTGGCAGGCGACTTGGTTCTACTGCCAGGACCAGGTGACTCTAGGGTAGTCGACTGGTCTCCCGCCTTTCTCTCTCGACCGAGCCGAAAAGCCTGCTTCTCTGAAGGTGACGCCGGAAGAAAAACCCCAGGTCAAGGTACTGGCGGGTCGAGTGGTTGAACTTGTCCGTGAGGGTGTGACGGGAATGGACCTGCTGGAAGTCTTCCTCAAGAGGCGAATCCAACTGCTCCAAGCTCGTGACCACCCGATGTGGCTGTACTCTGGCCTCGAGGACACCACTCGGATCCACCCGGAGGAGGTCACCGACGAGATGTTGGAGGGGTGGCTGTCAAGCATCACGGGGAACAAGGACAACCCCCAAGGAGCCAGGAGGGTCATTCCACTCGACAAGTCATACGAGGTTGACCAAGTGTGTCTTTATGCTCCCGACTGAAATCTTTGTTTTCTGCGTTGGTCTTCTTTTGAGTAGGTTGATTGACTTTTGTTTTGTCTGCTGTTTTCCAGGCGACCACTGAGATGTACTCGACGCCCAACGGGGCACAGGGGTCGACTGAGGAAGGGGAAGGGAGCGGAGGCGAGAGCGGGGATGACCAAGGCTTGGAGTCCGATGGTGAAGGAGAGGGAGGCGATGACATCTTCTCCAGCGATGAGGAGGAGGAGGAGGTCGAACCCCCCCGTCCGGAGAGGCGATCCAAGCTCGCCCACAACCCGGCGTAGGAACGTGGCAAGGCGACTGCCTCCGTTGGGTCGTCGTCAAAACGCCCTCGGACTTCTTCTCCAACACCGATTGGGAAGGTCTCCAAGCAACCACGCACGACGCTGTCCAAGCCACCCAAGGCTCTGCCCAAAATGAAGATAACCGTCCCTACTATTTCCAGGTAATAAAGCTTGTTTTCCTTCGTCGACCGTGGACGGGTCCTTGGTCGATTCATTGAGCCAACTGACTGATTTTTTGAAATTCGCAGCGCTGCTACCTCTGAGGTCTCTGCCAAGGACGACGACCAAGAGATGGGGAACGCTGTTACCTCCAACCCTGGTACACTTACTGACGTCCTGTTTTTGAGTCGACTGGTCATTTCTTGCGATTCTGGTCGATTGAAAGTTTCCCTTGCAGCCCCTCCTCATGTTCTCAACCTCCCGGATGACGATGACAACGAACCGCTGAGGATGAGGAGAACCGAGAGGTCGTCGGTTGACAGGACTCCCCAGCCTACTCCGGCGCCTGAGACCATGGCTCGGGATGGTGGCGACGCCCCTCGGGCTTCTGTGACTTTCGCCAACCCTCTGTCGAGTGCGCAGCCTTCGGCGTCGACTGCAGATCCGACTTCGCATTTTGCCATGTACCCCATCCCTGAGGATGAAGTGGCTGCTGCAAAGGAGGCTATACGCCAGGCGGGGGTCATGATGGAGCAGGTGAAGAAGGCTCAGGAGGCCAGCCAGGCAGCCTATGACGCGAGTTCAGCGCTTCAGAGCAACGTCCAGGTCAGTCGACTTGACACTTGATCGTTTGAAGAGTCTTTCTCCTTTTTTTGAAGATCTTTGTATCTGTACACCCACTGGGTGTGTTTACCCCTTCTTGGACTAGTGGGGGCACGCTGAGTGCACCCACTGGGTGTAGTCCCCGAGACTACGATGGACTGCTGGCAGTCGACTGTAGTCTTTACATTGTGTTTCTATATCTATATTCCTTTTCTTGGTCAGGCCATGTCGAATGGAGCTGTATCCGGTCGACTGCGGACAGTCGACTTTTTGCTTTTTTTAACCAGTGGGGGCACGCTGAGTGCACCCACTTGGTGTAGTCCCCGAGACTACTATCGAATGTTTTTGATTCGGCTGTAGTCTTAGAAACGTTATCTTTTTCTCTCAGTTACTCGGAAGCAACTTATCTTGGATGTCTGTCGACTGATTTTTCCTTTTGTAGAAATCCTGCGAACTTGCATCTCGCTATACTGAGTTGGAGAAGCAATGGATTCAACTGAACCTTGACCTGGAGCTGGCCAGAACAGAGCTGCAGAAGGTCAGAGACGGCGTTGCTGGTAAGACGACTTTGTCGACTGGTTTTGTTTTTAGGCTTGAGTACTCTTCTACTTTTTCTGAACCAATCATCATTTCTTTTGCAGGAGAACTGAGCGAGGCCCTGGCGAAGAAGGATCGGGACTTGGCTGCTGCCCACAAGGAGGCTGACGACAAGATTGCTCTGGCTGAACAGAAGCTGGCTTCGGTCAGCCAAATAGAAGATGAGAATACCAGGCTGAAGACCGCTCTGAATGAAGCCAACAGGGAGTGCACACGTTGGAAGAAGGAGAACCTCTCCCTGAGCGAGCAGATGGAAGGCGTCGCTCATAGGAGGGACGACCTGGAGAGCTACTTGAGGAGCCTCGCCAAGAAATTGTACATCAAGCTTGAAGGTGCACATTCAATTCCGACTGGTTTTCTTTTTGTGTCGACTCAGTCTATGAAAATTGACTTATCCTTGGGTCGTGTATGCAGAGTTTTGCCAGAACTTTGAGGAGGAGACTGGGCGGATTGAAACGGGTTTGGACCCAATCAACTCTCCGGTGAATGACGACGCTGCCATGAATCTGCTCCGACTGGAATCTCGTATTGACGGCGTCGTGGATTACTTGGCTCGGTTGAAGGTTGCCATGTCGCGGATCGACCCGACACTTTGGCCAGAGTCTACGCTCCAGAACGATCTTGAGTCTCTGATGACTCGACTTGACGGAATCCCTGACCGAGTGCAGGAGTGGAAGAAGTCTTCTGCTCAGTGCGGCGCTGATGTGGCTCTGTCTCTAGTCCGCGTCCATTGCAAGGAGGCGCGAGAAGAGAAGCTGGCCGCCATCCAAGTCGCCAATACCAAGAGGCACAGCTTTCAAGACTTCATGGAGACCATTATTGCTGCTGCCACCCGTATTGCGGACGGAATCGACTTGGATGAGTTCGTCGCCCCTGCCAGTCCTCCACCTGAGGAGTGAAAAACTTTTATGCTTCTCCTTAAATTTGCCTCGGAATGCCGAGTGGATTTGTAACCGTTTAAAATCAGCCGAGTCAAGGGCTCGAGTACTTTGATTTGAGGTCTGGGACCTTTTAGGCTTTATCCGAACTTGATTTCTTCTGAATATCTTCGCGGTTTTGATCTGTCGTGTAAAACTTTGGTCTTGCATTTAGACGAGTGCTGGACTGCAGCTAAGTCCCCGAGTGTGAGGTTTGCTCTCCACTTGGTAGGATTTCTTAAACACTTAGGCGAGTGCTCAACTGCAGCTGAGCTTCCGAGTGGGAGAACTTAGGCGAGTACTGGACTGCAGCTAAGCCTCCGAGTGGGAAGATTGCTCTCCACTCGGTAGGATTTTTTCAAACTTAGGCGAGTGCTCGACTGCAGCTAAGCTTCCGCGTGGGAGAACTTAGGCGAGTACTAGACTGCAGCTAAGCCCCCGAGTGGGAGGATTGCTCTCCACTCGGTAGGATTTTTTCAAACTTAGGCGAGTGCTCGACTGCAGCTAAGCTTCCGCGTGGGAGATCTTAGGCGAGTATTGGACTGCAGCTAAGCCCCCGAGTGGGAGGATTGCTCTCCACTCGGTAGGATTTTTTCAAACTTAGGCGAGTGCTTGACTGCAGCTAAGCTTCCGAGTGGGAGAACTTAGGCGAGTACTGGACTGCAGCTAAGCCCCCGAGTGGGAGGATCGCCCTCCACTCGGTAGGATTTTTTCAAACTTAGGCGAGCGCTTGACTGCAGCTAAGCTTCCGAGTGGGAGAACTTAGGCGAGTACTGGACTGCAGCTAAGCCCCCGAGTGGGAGGATCGCTCTCCACTCGGTAGGATTTTTCAAACTTAGGCGAGCGCTTGACTGCAGCTAAGCTTCTGAGTGGGAGAACTTAGGCGAGTACTGGACTGCAGCTAAGCCCCCGAGTGGGAGGTTTGTTCTCCACTCGGTAGGATTTTCCAGACTTAGGCGAGTGCTGGACTGCAGCTAAGCTTCCGAGTGGGAGAACTTAGGCGAGTACTGGACTGTAGCTAAGCCTCTGAGTGGGAGGATTGCTCTCCACTCGGTAGGATTTTTTTCAAACTTAGGCGAGTGCTCGACTGCAGCTAAGCTTCCGCGTGGGAGAACTTAGGCGAGTACTGGACTGCAGCTAAGCCCCCGAGTGGGAGGATTGCTCTCCACTCGGTAGGATTTTTTCAAACTTAGGCGAGTGCTTGACTGCAGCTAAGCTTCCGGGTGGGAGAACTTAGGCGAGTACTAGACTGCAGCTAAGCCCCCGTGTGGGAGGATTGCTCACCACTTGGTAGGATTTTTTCAAACTTAGGCGAAACGGATTCGCAGCCAAGTCACCCACTAGGGTGTAACGCCCCAGATATTACTTTCCCAATTTGTACTCCAACTCTTGCCGTTTCCGGCATTAAGTTATATTTATTCCTTGGGTTCGGGTCTTTGTCTCCGTGTGTTGTTTTCGCTTTCGTGCATCTCATATCATGTCATCACGTGCATTGCATTTGCATACATGTTCATCTCATGCATTCGAGCATTTTCCCCGTTGTCCGTTTTGCATTCCGGCGCTTCGTTCTCCTCCGGTGGCCATTTCTAGCTTTCTTTCGTGTTTGGGGATTAAACATTTCCGGATTGGACCGAGACTTGCCATGCGGCCTTGGTTTACTACCGGTAGACCGCCTGTCAAGTTTCGTGCCATTTGGACTTCGTTTGATACTCCAACGGTTAACCGAGGGACCGAAAAGGCCTCGTGTGTGTTGCAGCCCAACACCCTTCCAATTTGGCCCAAAACCCACCAAACTCTGCTCCATCGTCTCGGTCGTTCGATCACGATCGCGTGGGCGAAAACCGCACCTCATTTGGACTCTCCTAGCTCCACTTATGCCTATAAATACCCCCTCCATTTCGGATCTCTTCTTCTCCCCGAAACCCTAATTTCTCTCCTCCGCCGCCGCCGGACACGTCCGGACGGACCGGACGCATCCGCTCCGCTGCCCGCAGCCACTCCGGAGCCGCCACGTGGCACCCGCCAGCTCGCCGCCGCCGCGGGCCGGGGAGCCCGGAGCCGGCCCCCGCCGCCCGATCCGCCCGCGCCGCCTCCCCGATCCCTCCACGCCGCCCGGCCGCAGCTCGCCGCCGCGCCGCGCGCCGCCACCTCCGCGCTGCCGCCGCCGCCTCCGCCCGCTGCCGCCGCCGCCTCCGCCCGCGCCGCCGCCACCGTGCCGGCCGGAGCCGCCCCGGCCTCGCCTCCCCTCTTCCCCGGCCGGCGAACCCACTCCGGTGAGCTCCGGGTCAGCTCCGGTGGGATCCCCGGCGAACTTGGGTTTCCGTGCCCGGATCTCATATCTGAAATCCTAACCCTAGGTCATTTTTTTTGCTAAGTCCCAGAATTTTTACTTCATATGCTCCTGTTCGAGACCCCGTAACTTTGCATCCGTAGCTCCGATTCATGCATATGATATATCAAAATCTTCGTCTCGACGAGTACATCATTTCATTCCATTGCATCATTTGCATTTGAGTTCATCTTGACGCCTAAAATGCTGGTAGAAGGAGGCATCGTGAGTTAAATTGCAGATCCGTTAGCTCATCATTGACTTTTGTCATTTTTGCCATGATTATTGTGTGCATGATATGCCTGTGACCCTTTGGGATGAATTGTTAAGCATGTTGTCTTCTTTCCAGAGGTGCCACCCATGCATTTTTAGGATCTGTGTAGTGTCTTGTGCAAGCTTGCAAAGAGGGGTACCGGAGATTGCTGATTTCAGGGACTTAGTGATTTTCACTAAGTTTGGGATGTTTTAGTTCATGATGCTATATGTCCAGCTTGTTTCCTAGTGATCCGTGCCTCTTTTGAGGATGATCAGTAAGAGTGATTTGTTATTATTGTTATGCTCTAGCCATCCATGTCTTTACTTGTTATGTTGGAGTGCGCTAGGTTGAGTCAATTGAGCTCAACTTTTGCATAGTTGTTAATTTGGGCAGATCGTGAACTCTTTTGCGATTTTGCCGATGCCATTGCTAGTGACTCGTGCATGCTATGCCATTGTTCTTGCCATGTCTAGCTAGGATTTTGTGCCTTCTTTATGGATATATGCTTGCCTTGCCATGACTTGCACCGTAGTGAGTGCATCCAGCTCGTTTACATGCCTCCGTGAGTTATAATTTCAGCATGTCTCAGTTTTCACTAAGTCTGAAAACTGATTGTGTTTCATCGATGTTCGTGTGCTCGTTAGAGTACATTGTGAACCCTTTTGGCCCCAGGTCATTTTGGGTGTTTTGTTAAGCTTGTTGAGTAGCTCCATTCCATGGTCTTACTTGCCATGTTCAGGTTATGTTTCATGTTGTTTTGCTGCTCCGAAGAGAGCATCATGGTCTGAAATTCCAGACTAGCGTTAATTTCGCTAAGTCTGAAATCCGTTTTGCTTATTCAGTTTTGCCATGCTTGTTTGAACCCCCTTAATGGATGAATTTGCCTATGGATCAGTCCTAGTGATCTGTTAAGCATCTTGTGTACATCCCTGCCATGTATTTTGTTTTCATGTTTGGTGGCTGTAGCATGTTCATTTCATTGCATTTAAGAGCCTACTTGCTGTAAATCGCAGATCGGTTCGTTTCGTAAAACGCTTGCCATTTCCAAACCGTAGCTCCGATTCCTATGATCTTTATATCGTTTTCAAGGGATTTCTTCCCCTCTATCCAGTGGCATACTTGGTTTTCCAAGTTGAGGCCAGGTTCATGCATTTCCTGTCATGTCTTGCATTTTGCATCCCGCATCGCATCCCGCATAGCATACCATCTTTGCATATTATTGGTTGCCCTTGCACGTGGTTGATTGTATCCTTGTTGCTTGTTTGTGTTGTTGGGTAGAGCCGAGAGACGAGTTCGCTAACGAGGAGCCCGTTGAGTTTGCTTTTGAGGATCCAGTCAACTCTGACAACTATGCAGGCAAGATGATCATACCCTCGAAATCACTACTATCTTTGCTATGCTAGTTTGCTCGCTCTTTTTCTTTGCCAATGCTACGATGCCTACCACTTGCTTGTCAGCCTCCCAATTGCCATGATTGAGCCTCTAACCCACCTTTGTCCTAGCAAACCGTTGATTGGCTATGTTACCGCTTTGCTCAGCCCCCTTCTTATAGCGTTGCTAGTTGCAGGTGAAGATTGGAGCCGTTACTTGTTGGAACATTTATTTACTTGTTGGGATATCATTATATTGCTATGTTATCTTAATTCATCTATATACTTGGTAAAGGGTGGAAGGCTCGGCCTCTCGCCTAGTGTTTTGTTCCACTCTTGCCGCCCTAGTTTCCGTCATATCGGTATTATGTTCCCGGACTGTTGCGTCCCTTACGCGGTTGGGCTATAATGGGAACCCCTTGATAGTTCGTCTTGATTAAAGCTTTTCCAGCAATGCCCAACATTGGTTTTACCATTTGCCACCTAGCCTCTTTTCCCTTGGGTTGCCGGAGCCCGAGGGTCATCTTTATTTTAGCCCCCCCACGGGCCAGTGCTCTTCTGAGTGTTGGTCCGACCGAGTAGACTGCGGGGCCACCTCGGGGCAACTTGAGGGTTGGTTTTCCCCGTAGGATGTCTCATCTGAGTGTGCCCTGAGAACGAGATATGTGCAGCTCCTATCGGGATTTGTCGGCACATTCGGGTGGTGTTGCTGGACTTGTTTTGACCTGTCGAATCATCTTGTTGTACCGAGATACCGAGTCTGATCGGTGTGTCTTGGGTGGAGGTCTATTCCTTCGTTGACCGTGAGAGCTTGTTATGGGCTAAGTTGGGACCCCCTGCAGGGATTGATCTTTCGAAAGCCGTGCCCGCGGTTATGGGCAGATGGGAATTTGTTAATGTCCGGTTGTAGATAACTTGAACCTTAATTAATTAAAATGAATCAACTGAGTGTGTTGCCGTGATGGCCTCTTCTCGGCGGAGTCTGGGAAGTGGACACGGTGTTGGAGTTATGTTTGCGCAGGTTGCTCTCTAGTTTCTCGCTCGTGCTTTGCCTCCTCTCCTCGCTCTCTTTTGCGAATAAGTTAGCCACCATATATGCTAGTCGCTTGCTGCAGCTCCACTTATACATTACCCCTTTCCTACCTATTAACCTTAAATAGTCTTGATCGCGAGGGTGCGAGATTGCTGAGTCCCTGTGGCTCACAGATTACTATTACACCAGATGCAGGGATAGATGATACAGCTCCAGATGGAGCGCTCGAGCTCAAGTGGGAGTACGACGAGGACTCTCAGCGTTACTATGTGTCTTTTCCTGATGATCAGTAGTGGTGCCTATTCGGGGTTAGATTCAGGGCCTTGTCGCATGTTGGGGGTCTTTTCTATTTTGGCGCCGTAGTCGGGCCATGAGTGAATTCTATGATGGATGTTATTTATGTACTTTGATGTGACGTGGCGAGTGTAAGCCAACTATGTTCTTCCCCTTTATATTATTCATGTACATGGGATGTGTGATGATTTCCCGACTTGCGACATTGCTCTCAATGCGGCTATGCCTCTAAGTCGTGCCTCGACACGTGGGAGATATAGCCGCATCGAGGGCGTTACAAGTTGGTAATCAGAGCCTTCCCCGACCTTAGGAGCCCCCATTGCTTGATCGTTTTTAGCAGCCGAGTTGTGTCTAGAAAAATGTTTTGAGTCCTTAGGAATTATATATCGGAGAGCTTAGGAATTCTTTTTACTTCCCAGTCTCCTCATCGCTCTGGTAACGCATCCTGACGTAGAGTTTTGACTCTTCTCTTCTCAAATTTCACTAAAAAAATTTAGGATCACGCGAGTATCTTGGTTTTGTTCCGATGGCTTATGATGAGAAGACTGTCTTGGTGCCTCCTGTCAGGGGTTTAGTGGAAGTGTCCCGGGGAGTTGAGCTCTGAGGTGTTGTCATCATAATTCTATCGTTGCAATTCTGGTATACTTGAGATATGTGCGCGACATCGAAAATCTCCTTTATGCAGTTCGTTGGTGAGATAACCTCGACGCCACCCAGTACTGGGGCGGGAGTTCGGGAGTATCGCCATAACTTGTATAACGGATGCTTTTCGAAGGTTGAGATAGATGGTTTCCGAAGGTTTCTTGGTTATGTGTTGAAGGATGGATACAGCTGGATGTAGGATTTGCTAGCTTGGGTGAGATATTATGCTTCCCCTGTATCCCCAACACCTGATTGCATAACCGGAAAGTTTCGGGAGTTTCATAGGTGGGAAGTCAAGTAGCTCTTAGGATATCCTTCCAACAGATGTATGATATGAAATTGGGGTTCGACGTCTAGTGGTTCGCCTATTCACGGTCGATTTTACAGTGTTCTCGTTGTGTCTTAAAGAGTCCTTGGCTATGCTGACTCGGGGACGCTTCGTATGTCATGTGCACTGCCTTGTACATGATGGTGCTGTACGATCGAGCCCGTGTAGGTCCCACCACAAAAACTTCGGACGAAATTTCTATCATATGTTTGTTCCGGCTTATTCCACAAGCCAACCCTTGGTTTTATTTTCAGTTGTGGCATTCGTTCTGCTTCGACGTCATATGTTGATTCCATCCATCGTTGATGTACCCCTTCTACCTGATTCTTCGTGGCTTCGCAATTTAGGAACATGTGACCACTTCAAGAGCAGTACATTCGTTCATTTTGTTCGGATGTGAAGACTTTATGTTGCAATTTTCATTCCGTTGGATTCACCTTCAATATTTCTCTATTTGTGTGCTAATGGTGGTCAACCTCTTCAGGATGGCTCCTCCAACGCGCACGACTCCGAACCCAGGTCCGCCGCCACCTCCACCGCCTCCGGAGGCTTGGCAAGCTGTGATGGCCGCTACTAATGCAAACACGCAGTTGATCATGCAAATCCTCCAAGAGCGGAATCAAGGCAGTCAAGGGAATCAAGGCAACAATCAGAACCATTTCTCAACTCTGAACCAGTTCCTCGCAAATGGTCCAAAGACGTTCAACAACTATGTTGAGGCTACCGATGCTGATGATTGGTTAGTCGATCTGGGCAAGCATTTTGAATGCAGCAATGTCAGACCTGAAGATTTCGTCAAGTTCGCTTCTTTCCAGCTCAAAGATCAGGCCGCTGAGTGGTTCCAGCAGTACCAGTATTCCAGGGGTGGATGTTTGATCACTTGGGATGATTTCCGTTGTGATTTCCGAGCTCATCACATTCCTCAGAGTGTGACTGAAAGCAAACGTGAAGAATTCCGCAATCTGAAGCAAGGCTCTTTGTCTGTCTATGACTACAACAAGTTGTTCCAGAAGCTCGCCCGTTTTGCCAAGCAGGATGTTCCTGATGAGAAGAGCATGATCTATCAGTTCAGGGGTGGTCTTCGTGAAGAAATTCAGCTCGCTCTTGTCCTCTTTGAGCCGTTGAGATACGATGAGTTCTACAACATGGCACTGAAGCAAGAGGCTGCTCAGTTGAGGTGTGATGCTTCCAGGAAGCGAGTCAGAGACACTACGCCTTCTTCCTCTACTTAAGTGGCCAAGCAGCAGAAGTATTGGCTTCCTCCTCCTCCGTTCCGTCAGCCGTATCAGCAGAAGAGCAAAGGTGGCAGTGGTTCTTCCCACCCACCCAACCCAGGCTTTCAGAACAAGAATTCGTCTCAAGCTCCAAGATCGAGTGCTCCGTACCACCGTCCGCTCTCAGAGGTCACGTGCAACAAGTGCCAACAGAAGGGTCACTACGCCAACAAGTGTTTCAACCAGAGGCGTCTTCCTCCTCCTCCTCCTGTCAGATCGGCAAGTACAGCAGTGGTCAAGCATAACCCCAAGTCCGCCAAGGTCAACTTGATGAACACAGCTTAGGCAGAGGATTCGTCAGATGTGATCATGGGTAACCTTCCTGTTAACGATGTTCCCGCAAAAGTACTTTTTGATACTGGTGCATCGCATTCTTTCTTGTCATGCCCGTTTGCATCGAAGCACAATGTTGATACTGAGATTATGCCCAAATCTATGCAAGTTGTTTCTCCAAGCAAGCTTTTGACTTCAAGTTTGGTTGCTCCCGATATCTCTATCACATTGGGCGATTACAAGTTTCTCTCTTCTCTGGTGGTTCTTGGTAATTCGGATATCGATCTTATTCTTGGGATGGACTGGCTCTCTAAACACAAGGCTCACCTCGATTGTGCAGCCAGGAAGATTCAACTGACTCATTCGTCTGAGGATGTCATTGTCTTTGCCGCTCGGGATAATACAATCCGGTTGTTCTCTCTCAATGAGAAGGGTGAATTGGATGCTATTTCGCAGATTCCGGTTGTTTGTGAGTATCAAGACGTCTTCCCAGAAGAACTCCCAGGCATGCCTCCAAACCGGCCGGTTGAATTTGTTATTGAACTTGAGCCCGGTACGGAACCTGTGTGCAAACGTCCCTACAAGCTCGGCCCTGAAGAGTTGAAGGAGTTGAAGAAACAACTCAATGTTCAAGAAAGAATGGGTCTCATTCGGCCTAGTACTTCTCCGTGGGGTTGTGGTGTTCTTTTTGTGAAGAAGAAGGATGGAACGGACCGACTTTGTGTTGATTATCGTCCATTGAACAAGAAGACCATCAAGAACAAATACCCACTTCCCAACATTAATGAGCTGTTTGAACAACTCAAGGGTGCCCAAGTATTCTCCAAGCTTGACCTCCATATGGGTTATCATCAAATTCGCATTCGTGAGCAAGATATTCCCAAGACGGCATTCAGAACAAGCTATGGGTCATACGAATACACTGTCAGGTCTTTTGGCCTCGCCAACGCTCCTCCGACGTTCTCTCGCATGATGAACTTCATCTTCAACCCCTACACCAATGACTTCGTTTTGGTCTATCTCGACGACATTCTGGTTTTCTCGAAGAACAAGGAAGATCATGCCAAACACTTGCGTTTGGTTCTTGACAAGCTCAGGGAACATCAGTTCTACGCCAAGTTCTCCAAGTGTGAATTTTGGCTCGATGAGGTTCTTTATCTTGGCCATATCATCTCTGCCAAGGGCATTTCCGTGGATCCTAAGAAGGTGTCTGCAATTATTAATTGGGAACCTCCTCAGAACGTGAAGCAACTCTGTAGCTTCCTCGGTCTTGCAAGCTATTGCCGAAGATTCGTTGAAAACTTTTCCAAGATCGCGAAGCCTCTCTCTAATCTTCTTCAGAAGCACGTCAAGTGCGTTTGGTCTCCGGAGTGTGATATTGCTTTCAACGCTTTGAAAGAGAAGTTGATCACTGCTCCAGTTCTGACTCCACCTGATGAAACCAAGCCGTACGAGGTCTTTTGTGATGCCTCTCTCCAAGGTCTCAGTGCTGTACTGATGCAAGAGAACAAAGTTGTTGCTTATACCTCTCGCCAGTTGAAGCCTAATGAGAAGAACTACCCCACTCATGATCTCGAGTTGGCGGCAGTTGTGCACGCCTTGTTGACTTGGAGACATCTTCTCTTGGGAAGGAAAGTGGACATTTTCACTGATCACAAGAGTCTCAAGTACATCTTCACTCAGCCTAATCTCAACCTCAGGCAGACTCGATGGGTCAAAATGATTCAAGAGTACAATCCGAGTATTGAGTATACTCCAGGCAAGGCCAATGTGATTGCTGACGCTTTGAGTAGAAAAGCATATTGCAACAGTCTGATTCTCAAGCCTTATCAACGCGAGCTTTGTGAAGCTTTCCGCAAACTTAATCTGCAAATTGTTCCTCAAGGTTTCCTCGCCAACCTTCAAGTCTCTCCTACCTTGGAAGACCAGATTCGCCAAGCCCAGCTTCTTGATGCTATGGTGAAAAAGGTGAAGATTGGTATTGCAAAGAGTCAGTCCAAGTACAAGTGCTACCGACTTGATGACAAGGACACTCTCTTCTTCGAGGATCGAATTGTTGTGCCCAAAGGTGAACTTCGTAAAGTGATCATGAACGAGGCTCACAACTCTCTCCTCTCCATCCACCCTGGTAGCACGAAGATGTATCAGGATCTCAAGCAAACTTATTGGTGGACTCGAATGAAGCGCGAGATCGCTCAATTCGTGAATGAATGTGATGTCTGCAGAAGAGTGAAGGCAGAACACCAAAGGCCAGTAGGTCTCCTCCAACCTCTTGCCATTCCAAAATGGAAGTTTGACCACATCGAAATGGACTTTGTGACTGGGTTTCCAAAGTCCAAGCGTGGCAATGATGCTATATTCGTTGTCATCGACAAGCTCACCAAAGTGGCTCACTTTCTGCCTATCAAAGAGTCAATCACTGCAGCTCAATTGGCGGAACTCTATACCTCTCGAATTGTCTCTCTGCACGGTATTCCTCAAGTGATATCTTCAGACCATGGCAGCATCTTTACCTCCAAGTTTTGGGATTCTTTTCAGAAGGCCATGGGCACCAACATCCGCTTCAGCACTGCTTGCCATCCTCACACAAGCGGTCAAGTCGAGCGTGTCAACCAGATTCTTGAAGATATGCTCAGGGCTTGTGTGATCTCCTCCGGCATGAAGTGGGAGGATTGTCTTCCTTATGCTGAATTCTCGTACAACAATAGTTTTCAAGCAAGTTCGGGCAAGGCCCCTTTTGAAATTCTATATGGTAGGAAATGCCGTACACCCCTCAACTGGTCTGAAACCGGTGAACGTCAGCTGCTGGGTAATGACCTAATCACAGAGGCAGAAGAAATGTGCAAGGTCATTCGTGATAACCTCAAAGCAGCCCAATCCCGCCAGAAGAGCTACTATGATAGTAAGCACCGTGATTTGGCTTTCGAGATCGGAGATCATGTTTACCTCCGCGTCTCTCCTATGAAAGGGACTCGTCGCTTCGGTATCAAAGGGAAGCTTGCCCCCAGATACGTCGGGCCTTTCAAGATTGTCAGCAAGAGAGGCGACCTCGCTTATCAACTCGAGATTCCTGCAAACTTTGCTAATGTTCATGATGTGTTCCATGTCTCCCAACTCCGAAAGTGCTTCAAGACGCCTGAACGCACAGTCAACTTCGAGGACATTGAGCTCCAAGAAGATCTCTCCTACCGTGAGCACCCAGTTGCAACCTTGAAGAGACTGAACGCAGGACTCGCAACAAGTCAATCAAATTTCTCAAAGTCAAGTGGTCACACCATTCCGACCGTGAAGCTACCTGGGAACGCGAGGATCACCTCCATTCGGAGTACCCGGAGTTCTTTCAGTCCTAGATCTCGGGATGAGATCTTTTCGTAGTGGTGGAGTGTTGTAACGCCCCAGATATTACTTTCCCAATTTGTACTCCAACTCTTGCCGTTTCCGGCATTAAGTTATATTTATTCCTCGGGTTCGGGTCTTTGTCTCCGTGTGTTGTTTCCGTTTTCGTGCATCTCATATCATGTCATCACGTGCATTGCATTTGCATACATGTTCATCTCATGCATTCGAGCATTTTCCCCGTTGTCTGTTTTGCATTCCGGCGCTTCGTTCTCCTCCGGTGGCCATTTCTAGCTTTCTTTCGTGTGTGGGGATTAAACATTTCTGGATTGGACCGAGACTTGCCATGCGACCTTGGTTTACTACCGGTAGACCGCCTGTCAAGTTTCGTGCCATTTGGACTTCGTTTGATACTCCAACGGTTAACCAAGGGACCGAAAAGGCCTCGTGTGTGTTGCAGCCCAACACCCCTCCAATTTGGCCCAAAACCCACCAAACTCTGCTCCATCGTCTCGGTCGTTCGATCACGATCGCGTGGGCGAAAACCGCACCTCATTTGGACTCTCCTAGCTCCACTTATGCCTATAAATACCCCCTCCATTTCGGATCTCTTCTTCTCCCCCGAAACCCTAATTTCTCTCCTCCGCCGCCGCCGGACACGTCCGGACGGACCGGACGCGTCCGCTCCGCCACCCGCAGCCACTCCGGAGCCGCCACGTGGCACCCGCCAGCTCGCCGCCAACACGGGCCGGGGAGCCCGGAGCCGGCCCCCGCGGCCCGATCCGCCCACGCCGCCTCCCCGCTCCCTCGCTGCCGCCCGGCCGCAGCTCGCCGCCGCGCCGCGCGCCGCCGCCTCCGCGCTGCCGCCGCCGCCTCCTCGCCGTGCCGCCACCACCGCGCCGGCCGGAGCCGCCCCGGCCTCGCCTCCCCTCTTCCCCGGCCGGCGAACCCACTCCGGTGAGCTCCGGGTCAGCTCCGGTGGGATCCCCGGCGAACTTCGGTTTCCGTGCCCGGATCTCAGATCTGAAATCCTAACCCTAGGTCGTTTTTTTTGCTAAGTCCCAGAATTTTTACTTCATATGCTCCTGTTCGAGACCCCGTAACTTTGCATCCGTAGCTCCGATTCATGCATATGATATATCAAAATCTTAGTCTCGACGAGTACATCATTTCATTCCATTGCATCATTTGCATTTGAGTTCATCTTGACGCCTAAAATGCTGGTAGAAGGAGGCATCGTGAGTTAAATTGCGGATCCGTTAGCTCATCATTGACTTTTGCCATGATTATTGTGTGCATGATATGCCTGTGACCCTTTGGGATGAATTGTTAAGCATGTTGTCTTCTTTCCAGAGGTGCCACACATGCATTTTTAGGATGTGTGTGGTGTCTTGTGCAAGCTTGCAAAGAGGGGTACCTGAGATTGCTGATTTCAGGGACTTAGTGATTTTCACTAAGTCTGGGATGTTTTAGTTCATGATGCTATATGTCCAACTTGTTTCCTAGTGATCCGTGCCTCTTTTGAGGATGATCAATAAGAGTGATTTGTTATTCTTGTTATGCTCTATCCATCCATGTCTTTACTTGTTATCTTGGAGTGCTCTAGGTTGAGTCAATCGAGCTCAACTTTTGCATAGTTGTTAATTTGGGCAGATCGTGAACTCTTTTGCGATTTTGCCGATGCCATTGCTAGTGACTCGTGCATGCTATGCCATTGTTCTTGCCATGTCTAGCTAGGATTTTGTGCCTTCTTTATGGATATATGCTTGCCTTGCCATGACTTGCACCGTAGTGAGTGCATCGAGCTCATTTACATGCCTCCGTGAGTTATAATTTCAGCATGTCTCAGTTTTCACAAAGTCTGAAAACTGATTGTGTTTCATCGATGTTCGTGTGCTCGTTAGAGTATTTTGTGAACCCTTTTGGCCCCAGGTCATTTTGGGTGTTTTGTTAAGCTTGTTGAGTAGCTCCGTGCCATGCTGTTACTTGCCATGTTCGGGTTATGTTTCATGTTGTTTTGCTGCTCCGAAGAGAGCATCGTGGTCTGAAATTCCAGACTAGCGTTAATTTCGCTAAGTCTGAATCCGTTTTGCTTATTCAGTTTTGCAATGCTTGTTTGAACCCCCTTAATGGATGAATTTGCCTATGGCTCAGTCCTAGTGATTTGTTAAGCATCTTGTGTACATCCCTGCCATGTATTTTGTTTTCATGTTTGGTGGCTGTAGCATGTTCATTTCATTGCATTTAGGAGCCTACTTGCTGTAAATCGCAGATCGGTTCGTTTCGTAAAACGCTTGCCATTTCCAAACCGTAGCTTCGATTCCTATGATCTTTATATCGTTTTCAGGGGATTTCTTCCCCTCTATCCAGTGGCACACTTGGTTTTCCAAGTTGAGGCCAGGTTCATGCATTTCCTATCACGTCTTGCATTTTGCATCCCGCATCGCATCCCGCATAGCATACCATCTTTGCATATTATTGGTTGCCCTTGCACGTGGTTGATTGTATCCTTGTTTCTTGTTTGTGTTGTTGGGTAGAGCCGGGAGAAGAGTTCGCTAACGAGGAGCCCGTTGAGTTTGCTTTTGAGGATACAGTCAACTCTGACAACTATGCAGGCAAGATGATCATACCCTCGAAATCACTACTATCTTTGCTATGCTCGTGTGCTCGCTCTTTTGCTTTGCCAATGCTATGATGCCTACCACTTGCTTGTCAGCCTCCCAATTGCCATGATTGAGCCTCTAACCCACCTTTGTCCTAGCAAACCGTTGATTGGCTATGTTACCGCTTTGCTCAGCCCCCTTCTTATAGCGTTGCTAGTTGCAGGTGAAGATTGGAGCCGTTCCTTGTTGGAACATTTATTTACTTGTTGGGATATCATTATATTGCTATGTTATCTTAATTCATCTATATACTTGGTAAAGGGTGGAAGGCTCGGCCTCTCGCCTAGTGTTTTGTTCCACTCTTGCCGCCCTAGTTTCCGTCATATCGGTATTATGTTCCCGGATTGTTGCGTCCCTTACGCGGTTGGGCTATAATGGGAACCCCTTGATAGTTCGTCTTGATTAAAGCTTTTCCAGCAATGCCCAACATTGGTTTTACCATTTGCCACCTAGCCTCTTTTCCCTTGGGTTTCCGGAGCCCGAGGGTCATCTTTATTTTAGCCCCCCCACGGGCCAGTGCTCTTCTGAGTGTTGGTCCGACCGAGTAGACTGCGGGGCCACCTCAGGGCAACTTGAGGGTTGGTTTTACCCGTAGGATGTCTCATCTGAGTGTGCCCTGAGAACGAGATATGTGCAGCTCCTATCGGGATTTGTCAGCACATTCGGGCGGTGTTGCTGGACTTGTTTTGACCTGTCGAATCATCTTGTTGTACCGAGATACCGAGTCTGACCGGTGTGTCTTGGGTGGAGGTCTATTCCTTCGTTGACCGTGAGAGCTTGTTATGGGCTAAGTTGGGACCCCCCTGCAGGGATTGATCTTTCGAAAGCCATGCCCGCGGTTATTGGCAGATGGGAATTTGTTGATGTCCGGTTGTAGATAACTTGAACCTTAATTAATTAAAATGAATCAACTGAGTGTGTTGCCGTGATGGCCTCTTCTCGGCGGAGTCCGGGAAGTGGACACTGTCGTTGTTCTAAGTCTGACAGTGAGGTAGGGGTGTGTATGAGGAGGCTAGACCTTTGCTATTGGGGAGTTGTAAGCACGCAAGGTTTACGAGTTCAGGCCCTTCTCGGAGGAAGTAACAGCCCTACGTCTCGGTGCCCGGAGGCGGTCGACTGTATTATGCGTGTGTAAATTGACAGGGGTGCGAACCCTTGATACTGAGGAGGGGGATGGCTTATATAGAGTTCGCCAGCCCTCTCCTGCCCTCAGTAATGCAGGGTTTAAGGTACATTTAAGGTGGGGCATTACTGATAACGTCCCTAATAAAGTGTCATAATAATCATAAAGACTACTTAATAGCCGACCGTTTGCCTGCGGAGTGACTTGAGGTCTTCTGGCAGTCGAGTGGTTGGCTTCTTGGTCGAGTGACAGCTTCTTGGTCGAGTGTCTTCAACCCGTCGAGTGGGATACCTTCAAGTTGATTGAAAGGTGACCTCTTCTAGGGATGTCCTATGGTAGGGCTCTTTAGGACGGGTCCGTGTCCCTACCATAGGTACATGACTTCATCATTAGCCCCCGAACGGATCGAGGCTAGAGTGAGAAAAGGGGTTAGGGACCTTTTCGACTGATTCTTCGGGTTATTATGGGTGCTTCGTTCTGGGTCGACTGTCACGGATGACGTCATTAACCTCTTTCAGTCGCCTTGATCCGTTCCAGGCCTTTCGTCGAATGGATTTCTTTACCTGTGAGGCATCGAGCGCCTGCGTGTGCGGGATTTCCGTTTCGTCAAGTTGTTCTGTAGCCGGCGGAGATCGCGGGATTCGGATTTTTTGGGAAGCGCATGGAACGGGGGCGGCCAGAGTAATCGGGAGCGACAGTGCGAAGGCTCCTTGATCTCCGCGCCGCCTTTTCGCCACGTACTGCGCGCGCGCCTGCCACGGGATTTGACTGGATAGCTCGGGTCCACTTGTCAATCACTCGGAAGTGGTCCCTTATAAGTAGCTGGCTCGGAGTCCTCCAGCCGTGCGCGTGCTCATCTCTTCCCCTTCTCTCTCTCTTTCTCCGTCGTCTCCCCCGCTTCCTTCGCTCTCGCCCAGCCACCGCAAACCAGCTCGAGATCTCGCCGGCGATGATGGTGAAGGGCAAGACGACCGCTCTGGAGCGCGCGAAGAAGGCGGCGGTGGCGGGGAAGGGGAAGAAGTCTGCGCGCGGCGGATCTTCCTCCCGGACGGCCCTGCCCAAAGGGTGGATCCAGGGCGACTGGATGCCCTCGGTGCTTCGTCATGAAGATCTTGACGACCTGGTCGATGGAGGAGCCATTCCCCACAAGGCCGCGCGTCTTCCGGGGGGAGAAATCGAGCCCCAACCACGCGACGGTGAGTGCGTGCTCCTGGCGACTCATATTGACCGAGGGTTTTCTCTGCCGCCCCACTCTTTCTTCCGCAACTTCTTGAACTTCTTCGGAGCGCAGCTCCATCATTTTACTCCGAACTCCATAGTCTATCTCGCCGCCTTTATTTCTATGTGTGACGCGTTCCTGGGGTGCCGCCCACACTGGGGGCTTTTCAAACACATCTTCACCTGTCGCTCTCAGTCGGTGAAGAAGGCCAAGTCGAGTGACGAGAGGACACAGGTGATCCAGCTGTGTGGGGGCTTGGCGATCCAGACGAGGGGGAAAAGCTGTTTTCCCTCCATTACCTTCCCGGAGTCAGTTCGAGGCTGGCAGGCGACTTGGTTTTACTGCCAGGATCAGGTGACTCCAGGGTAGTCGACTGGACTCCCACCCCTCACCCTTGACCGAGCCGAAAAGCCTGCTTCTCTGAAGGTGATGCCCGAAGAAAAGGCCCAGGTCAAGATACTGGCGGGTCGAGTGGTTGAACTTGTCCGTGAGGGCGTGACGGGGATGGATCTGCTGGAAGTCTTCCTCAAGAGGCGGATCCAACCACTCTAGGCTCGGGACCACCCGATGTGGCTGTACTCTAGCCTCGAGGACACCACTCGGATCCACCCGGAGGAGGTCACCGACGAGATGTTGGAGGGGTGGCTGTCAAGCATCACGGGGAACAAGGACAACCCCCGAGGAGCCAGGAGGGTCATTCCACTCGATAGCTCGTATGAGGTCGACCAGGTGCGTTTTTATGTTTCCGACTGAAATCTTCGTTTTCTGCATTGGTCTTCTTTCGAGCAGGTCGTCTGACTTTTTGTTTTGTCTGTTGTCTTTCAGGCGACCACTGAGATGTATTCGACGCCCAATGGGGCATAGGGGTCGACTGAGGAAGGAGAAGGGAGCGGAGGCGAGAGCAGGGACGACCAGGGCGAGTGGGAGTCAGATGGCGAAGGAGAGGGAGGCGATGACATCTTCTCTAGCGAAGAGGAGGAGGAGGAGACCGAACCTCCCCGCCCGGAAAGGCGATCCAAGCTCGCACACGACCCGGCGCAGGGACGTGGCCAGGCGACTGTCTCCGTCGGGCCATCGTCGAAACGCCCTCGGACTTCTTCTCCAACACCGACTGGGAAGGTCCCCAAGAAACCACGCATGACGCTATCCAAGCCACCCAAGACTCTGCCCTAGATGAAGATAACTGTCCCTGTTATCTCCGGGTAACAAAGCTTGTCTTCCTTCGTCGATTGGAGGATGGATCCTAGGTCGACTCGTTACGCTTAACTGGCTGATTCTTCGAAATTTGCAGTGCTGCTACCTCCGAGGTCTCTGCCAAAGACGACGACCAAGAGATGGGGGACGCTGCTACCTCCAACCCTGGTACGATTATTGACGTTCTGTTTTTGAGTTGACTTGGTCGTTTCTTGCAATTCTGGTTGAAAGTTCCTCCTGCAGCCCCTCCTCATGTTATCGACCTCCCGGATGACGACGACAACGAGCCGCTGAGGATAGCGAGGACCAAGAGGCCGTCGACTGACAGGACTCCCCAGCCTGCTCCGGCGCCTGAGGCCGTGGCTCGGGATGGCGGTGATGCCCCTCGGGCTTCTGTGACCTTTGCCAATCCCCTGTCGAGTGCGCAGCCCTCGGCGTCGACTGCCAATTCGACTTCACTCTTTGTCGCGTACTCTGTCCCTGAAGACGAAGTGGCCGCTGCGAAGGAGGCCATACACCAGGCGGGGGTCATGATGGAACAGGTGAAGAAGGCTCAGGAGGCCAGCCAGGCAGCTTACGACGCAAGTTCGGCGCTTCAGAGCAACGTCCAGGTCAGCCAACTTGATACTTGATTATTTGAAGAGTCTTTCTCCCTCTTTCTCTTTTTTTTGAAGATCTTTGTATCTATATCTGTACACCCACTGGGTGTGTTTTCTCTTTCTTGGACTAGTGGGGGCACGCTGAGTGCACCCACTGGGTGTAGTCCCCGAGACTACGGTGGACTGCTGGCAGTCGACTGTAGTCTTTATATTGCGTTTCTGAATCTGTATGTCTTCCTTGATCTGGTCGAGTCACGTTGAATGGATCCGTGTTTGGTCGACTGCGGGCACTCGACTTTTTTTTCAGGACCAGTGGGGGCACGCTGAGTGCACCCACTGGGTGTAGTCCCCGAGACTACTGTCGAATGTTTTCGATTCGGCTGTAGTCTTAGAAACATCACCTTTTTCCCTTAGTTACTCAGAAGCAACTTATCTTGTATGTCTGTCGACTGAATTTCCCTTTTGCCGAAATCTTGTGAACTTGCGTCTCGCTATGCTGAGTTGGAGAAGCAGCGGATTCAACTGTCTCTCGATCTGGAACTGGCCAGGACGGAGCTGCAGAAGGTCAGAGATGGCGTTGCTGGTAAGATGGCCTTGTCGACTGGTTTTGTTTTAGGCTTGGGTATCTTTTGCTGTTTCTGAACCAATCATCGTTTCTTTTGCAGGAGAACTGAGCGAGGCCCTGGCGAAAAAGGATCGGGACTTGGCTGCTGCCCACAAGGAGGCTGATGACAAGATCGCACTGGCTGAACAGAAGCTGGCTTCGGTCAGCCAGATAGAAGATGAGAACACCAAGCTGAAGGCCGCTCTGAACGAAGCCAACAGGGAGTGCTCGCATTGGAAGAAGAAGCACCTCACTCTGGGCGAGCAGATGGAAGGCGTCGCTCGCAGGAGGTACGACCTGGAGAGCTACCTGAGGAGTCTCGCCAAGACGCTATATATCAAGCTCGAAGGTGTGTGTTCAATTCCGACTGGTTTTCTTTTGTGTCGACTTGGTTTGCGATCGTTGGCTTATCTTTGGGTCTTGTATGCAGAGTTTTGTCAGAACTTCGAAGAGGAGACCGGGCGGATTGAAACGGGTTTGGACCCAATCAATTCTCCGATGAAAGATGATACTGCCATGAACCTGCTCCGACTGGAATCTCGAATCGACGGCGCCGTGGATTACTTGGCTCGGCTGAAGGTTGCCATGTCGCGGATCGACTCGACACTTTGGCCAGAGTCTACGCTCCAGAACGATCTCGAGTCTCTTTGTCGGGACCCCGATCCCAAGTCACACCGATCTAGCATGTAACACTTCATATCACTTTGCGACCTCACGCACGGTATCCCCACGGGTGCCACCTTACCTGGCCCGGGACCGTTTGCGCATTTTGGCTCACGTATATGATAGTGTCGCTAGCATCCATATGACAGAGAACCCGGGCCGACATGACTAGTCGTGAACCCAAAGTGGCACTAACCTATGGGAACAGGCATACATGATTCACATCGAGCGTGTCGGTCAGCAGCGTGTGAATCCGGGCTATAGCACTGGGCTAACAGGACTCCGGGAACCCGGGCTGTAGCAGGCTAAGCAGGACTCCGGATGTCACCGTGTGACATTTCCCCGAAGGGACAGACACAGGAACAAAGTGAAACACATGCCGGCCAGTCAAGTGTCCTGAGCAGTAGTGCTGGGCTAACAGGACTCCGGTGAACCGGGCTGTAGCGGACTACTATGGCACATGGAAACACAAGACTACATTTCCCCATAAGAGAGGCTATCAGAGGTAAACAACTAGGTTGTCGGATCCCACACATAGCAATACACGTTACACGTACGCATAACATGCATGTATGTGTTGTACATCATGGCATCACAACATAACTCAAACTCATATAGATAAAGGCCCAGAAGAGCCACATAGCATAAATACAAACAGGGGTCACATGACCCATCATTCAGAGCATACAAGCAACAAGCGGAAGCATTACATGTCTGAGCACAGACAACTACAAAAGAAAAAGACTAAGAAGCCTGACTAAACACGACCCTCCCAAGGGTACAAGATCGTAGCTGGGATACAAGCTACTCGTCGAAGCCACTAGTGTAACCAACTGCAAAACAAAAATAAGCAAACGTGAGTACAAAGGTACTCAGCAAGTCTTACTTCAGAACTATCTACATATGCATCATTATCAACAAAGGGGGTGGTGGAGTTTAACAGCAGCAAGCCAGCTTTGACTCAGTGGCTAATCTATACTACGAGTATCAGAAACTTCTTTAGGTGAGAAGACGCACACGAGTCCACAAATTCACCATATCAATACTCCACTATGGATCCGTTCCTGTCTCCCTACAAGAAGGCCATCCATAGCACTCACGCTTATCTTGCGTATTTTAGAGTATCCACTTCAAGTTGTCTATGTACTACTAAGTCCTCCAAGTTTCCATATCCAAGGAAAACGGCTATTCGAATAGATAATATTGACCCTGCAGGGGTGTACTTCTTCACACATGCTCTCGCCACTTATAGCCCTGTACACGTCATGTACCTCGGCAACCTTCAAGCGGAAGCCGGGCGGGGGTGTCGGCCACGACCTGACTAACCACACAAGTCTCTCATCCAGGTTTATCGCCTATTCGGGTTCCATCCGCAAGGAGATCCGGCCGGGGTGTCGCTCACGGCCCCAAACGATGTGTGCAGGGTTCCCAAGCCCACCATCTGGGTGCCACTTGGTACACCGTGCCACAATGCCTAGTCTGTCCCAAGCCTGTCCCGTCGGACACCACCTGGTAGACAAGTAGCACTACCTACAAACGCCAGAAACTAGTTGCAACTCCTGGACAGAGATCAAGTGGATTAATAAGTCGAGAGGGGCCGGATAACCGGAACCCAATGTGTGGTAGTAACTGGACTTGGATAACATACACAGAACTCAGTGCTTAAGGACGGTTCCAATGAGACAACCCACCATGTACTCCTACATGGCCTCTCATCACTACCTTTACCAAAACGTGTTCACACACTTAGCCTTTACCGGTAGGACATGTTCACCACTCCGATTCATTCCCGATGAATCAGACCTGACACAACTCTAAGCATAGCTGGCATAAAGAAAACAAGCATGGATGAGCAGGCACATCAAGGCTCAAGCAACTCCTACTCATGCTAGTGGGTTTCAACTATTTACTGTGGCAATGACAGGTCATGCAGAGGAATGGGTTCAGCTACCGCAGCAGAAAGTAGCAGTTTGAATCGTTGTTGTCCTAATGCAGTAAAAGGAGCAGGAGCGAGAGAGTGGGACTTTATCGAGATGCTCAAGGGGGTTTGCTTGCCTGATAGATCCACGAAGAAGCACTGCTCCTCAGACAGGTACTCGCGACACCTTCCGGAGTAGAACCTATCGAGAGGGAACGGTGCCGGCAATCAATAAACAACCATATGCAACAATATGATGCATGAAGATGACATTCAAAGGTGCTATGATTTTCCCTAATGCATCTAGCATCAATTTGATTGAAGTCCATATGAACCAAAGGTTCATATGCAAACCCCAATTTAAGTATATAACATGCCATTATTATGTTTTCACTTATACAGCAAGTATAAGTTGGTTTTTCATGCATGAAACTGGCATAAATGGATTCCTTGCATTTTTCTGATAATTTTTCATATATAATTTATTTGATTTGGAGTTACGGTTGAATTACTATGATTTTTTGAAGTTTTAACTATTTTCTGGAATTTCTTGATTTAAATTAATTCCAGAAATCAATTATTATGTCAGCTCTAC
The DNA here is from genome assembly GCA_034509565.1 of Triticum monococcum. Classification (NCBI taxonomy): domain Eukaryota; kingdom Viridiplantae; phylum Streptophyta; class Magnoliopsida; order Poales; family Poaceae; genus Triticum; species Triticum monococcum. The sequence continues at coordinate 175,786,614 of CM067846.1, read as the reverse complement.
GTCATGCTTACGTCAGCAGGTCAAAGGCGGCTGACCAGGTCAAACCTGACGTGTGGGGCCCACACGTCAGTGTCTGTGGTTAATCCTAATCTAAAAATAAACCTAATCTGGTTTAGTTAATGGGGTTGGGCCCACGCGTCAGTGACCCAATTAGCTAAACAGGGTTAATTAGTTGTTAAACTAATCTTAACTAAAAACTTAACAGGGCCGGGCCCACATGTCACTGAGAGAGAGGGGAGAGGTCAACGGTTGTGGTCAGACCGGTCAACCCGCCGGCGTTTAGCCGCCGGCGAGGCCGAACGCGGCGGAGCGCGTCGGGATCGCGCTATAGGCCACGGTTTGGAGTGTGGGTGGGTCCTATGGGGAGCTAGGGCTGAGCCGCGTGCGTGGGTGGTGGAGTTGGACCAAATGGTCACCGGAATCGACGCTGACGACGAGGTTTGCGGCGGCCGTGGTTCGGCCATCGACGGAACAAAGCTACGGTGGACGGGAGGACGAACGAATGCTTGTTTTGGGCTCCTGGGACCATGCTGAGCACAGACACACGCTCAAACGCAGGCGGCAGCAACTGTGGCCGCGGCGGCTACGTGGCCGGCGGAGCAAAGCTCTCGGCCGTGACGGTGAAGCTAGCTAGAGGGAGAAATCGACACTGGGAGTAGAAGGAAACGACGGAGGGGCTCACTGGGATCACGCAGGGAGGGTCAGCGAGCTCGGGGAAGCACGGACGGCGGCGAATCGCCGGCGGTGATCGGCGGCACCCGAGGTGATAGACAAGCTCGAAGGCGTCACCACGGTGCTCCTGGGTTCGGGATCTTCTGCGTGGAGGAGCGGTGCGTCGTCACGGAGCTTTTGGACACGGGGAAGGGGCGAGAAGACCACGGTGCTCACGGTGGCAGCGAACGGCGGCGACGGACCTGTTCGGGCGTGCTACAGAGAGAGAGCAGGGGAAGGGAGAGTGAGCTGTGAGAGAGGGAGAGGAGAGAGGGGCTTCGAGGCGTCTCCAGGCGCGGGATTGGGTCAACGGGGAGCTCGACACGGCGAAGCAGGAGGTGGCGCGGCCGGCTGCGTGCGCTGGCTGCCAGTGGGCATAAGGTTGAAGACAACCTTGCCCCTGGTGGGCTGGGCCACTGCTGGGCCGTGGTGGGGCGCCAGGTAAGTCAGGTAAGAAGCCCAGGTAGGTTTTCTCCTGTTTTGTTTTCTTTTCTATTTTCTAACATTTGTTTTGTAACTAAAAGAAATGTTGAATCATTTCCATAAATGCTGAAAATAATTGTGGCATCTAGATATAATATTCTAGAGGCCCTCACCAATTCCCAACATTTTCCAAAGACCATGAACATTTTTGAAAAGCATTTTGGGTTCATTGAAATTCCACTTTTAATTTGAACCTATTTGAATTGCTTTGGTGCTAGGGTTTGCAACTTCCCCATTTCAATTTTATTTGAGAAAATAAACATGATGCACAAAGCAAGCCTAGGACCATACCAGGACTAGGGATGTGACAACTCGCCCCCACTCGAAGAAATCTTGTCCCGAGATTCAGGAGTTGGCGGAAAGAAAGCGGGGTACTCAAGTCGAAGACGATCTTCTCGCTCCCAAGTAGCTTCTCTCTCGGTATGATGAGACCATTGAACCTTGAGAAACTTGATGTTATGACGTCGAGTGACACGCTCTACTTGATCCAGGATGTGAATGGGGTACTCTCGATAAGTGAGGTTATCTTGGAGATCAAGAGTTTCGTGGTCCACTCCGCGGATGGGATCCGAGAAGCAACGCCTGAGTTGAGAGACGTGGAAAACATCATGAACTCGAGAAAGATGTGGGGGTAGTTCCAACTGGTAGGCAACCTCTCCTCGTTTAGCGAGAATGGGAAAAGGACCGATGTAACGAGGAGCCAACTTGCCCTTGATACCGAAACGATGGGTACCCTTCAAAGGAGTAACCCGAAGGTAAGCCTTGTCGCCAACTTCATAAGCCACTTCCTTATGACGACGGTCATACTAGCTCTTTTGACGAGATTGGGCTGTTTTCAAATTCTCACGAATGATGCGAACTTGCTCTTCTGCCTCCTGGATCATATCCGGTCCAAAGAATTGTCTTTCGCCGGTTTCTGACCAGTTCAAAGGTGTTCGACATCTTCGTCCATACAGGATCTCGAAGGGTGCTTTCTTAAGACTGGATTGGTAGCTATTGTTATAAGCAAACTCGGCAAAGGGAAGACATTTCTCCCAATCCATACCAAATGAGATAATGCAAGCTCTAAGCATGTCTTTGAGAATTTGGTTGACCCTTTCCACCTGACCACTTGATTGAGGGTGGAAAGCGGTACTGAAAGAAAGATGGGTGCCCATGGCAGTTTGGAAACTTTCCCAGAAATGAGAGGTGAAAAGACTGCCACGGTCTGAATTGATCTCTAGTGGAACACCATGGAGTGACACTACTCGGGAGATATATAAGTCAGCGAGCTGACTAGCAGTGATACTCTCTCGAACAGGTAGGAAGTGAGCCACTTTGGAAAGACGATCAATGACTACGAAGATAGCATTATTTCCTTTCTTGGTCCTGGGAAAGCCAGTGATGAAGTCCATACCAACTTTGTTCCATTTCCAATCGGGAATAGCTAAAGGTTGAAGGGTGCCAGCAGGTCTTTGATGCTCTGCCTTAACGCGACGACAAACGTCACAGTTGGCAATATACTGAGCGATTTCTCTCTTCATCCTAGTCCACCAGAACCTCTGGCGTAGGTCCTGATACATCTTTGTACTACCGGGATGAATCGTGAGAGGGGATTCATGGGCCTCCTTAAGGATCAGTTGGTGCATCTGTTGACATTTGGGAACCACCAAACGGTTACCAAAGTAAACAACACCTCGTTCATCCATGGAGAAACAACCAGCAACTCCCTTGGAAATATTCTTCTTGATCCGGGAGATTCCCGTATCATGCTTCTGAGCCTCTATGATCTGATCCGTAAGGGTAGGTTTCGCCAGCAAGGTAGAAAGGAAACCATGAGGAGCTATGTGAAGGTTAAGCTTACCGAATTCCTCATGGAGGGGCGGTTGACAATGTTGCAACATGAGGTTGTTGCAATAGGATTTACGACTTAAAGCATCAGCCATGACATTGGCTTTGCCTGGGGTGTAGGTGATTCCTAAGTCGTAATCCGAGATCAACTCCAACCAACATCTCTGTCTGAGATTCAGATCCGGTTGGGTGAAGATATACTTGAGACTCTGATGGTCGGTGTAGATTTCGCAACGGTTACCAAGAAGGTAATGTCGCCAAGTCTTAAGTGCATAGACTACGGTTGCAAGCTCCAGATCATGTGTAGGATAATTTTCCTCATGTGGATGCAACTGTCGAGATGCATAGGCAATCACATGACGATCCTGCATAAGAATGCAACCTAGTCCTTGACGCGAAGCATCGCAATAGATAACAAAGTCTTTAGTGAAATCCGGTGGCACTAGTATGGGCGCAGAAGTCAGGCGTCTTTTCAGTTCCTGAAAACTGTGCTCACACTATGGGGTCCACTCAAACCTTTTATCTTTCTTGAGAAGCTCCGTGAGGGGTTTGGCCACTTTGGAGAAGTTTTCAACGAAGCGGCGACAATAACTGGCTAGACCAAGGAAACTCCTAACTTGTTTGACTGTTTCGGGTGGAGTCCAATCGAGAACGGCTTTGACTCTCTCGGGATTTACAGCAATGCCCTTACCGGAGATCACGTGGCCTAAATAGGTCACTTCTGGCAACCAAAATTCACACTTGGAGAACTTGGCATAAAGACGATGCTCTCAGAGTTTTTCTAACACAAGCCTAAGATGTTCGGCATGCTCTTCCTCGTTCTTCGAGTAAATAAGAATATCATCGAGATAAACCACGACGAACTTATCTAAGTACTCCATAAAGATCGAGTTCATCAAGCGGAAGAAAGTAGCTGGAGCATTGGTTAGGCCGAAAGACATCATGGTGTACTCATATTGACCATAACGAGTGACAAAGGCCGTTTTGGGGATGTCCCCATTTCTGATCTTGATTTGGTGGTAGCCTAACCTCAAATCCATCTTGAAAGACTGAGGATCCAGCGAGCTGATCATACAGGTCGTTGATCCTGGGGAGCGGATACTTGTTCTTTATCGTGACCAAATTAACGGGACGATAATCTACAACCATTCGATCTGAACCATCCTTTTTCTTGACGAAGAGGACAGGACAAGCCCAAGGAGAAGAACTGGGACGGATGAAACCCTTTTGCAAGGACTCATCAAGTTGTTTCTTAAGCTCGGCTAACTCCAAAGGTGCCATCTTGTATGGTCTCCTAGAGATTGGAATAGTTCCTGGGATAAGTTCTATGACAAACTCTACATCTCTGTCAGGTGGGACACCTGGCAGTTCTTCTGGAAAGACATCCGGGAAGTCACGGACTACCGGAATATCTCCAAGGTCTGGAAGAGGGCTGGCATTAAGAGAATAGAGTTGACGCCTTGCAACTCTAGTGGAGACAGTGACTATTTTGCCAGATGGATGTGTAAGTTGAACAGATCTGGTGTAACAATCGATCTTGGCATGATGAGCTGTCATCCAGTCCATACCCAAGATGATGTTAATATCTAAGGAATTGAGAGATATCAAAGAAGCAAGGAAGACCAGTCTATCAACAAGGATTTCATTACCATGGCTTACCTTGGAGGTTTGCCATTTGGAACCAGGAGTCTGGATTATTAGTGGAGTTGGCATATCACAAAATGACATGTCGTGCATCCGAGCGTAACCTTCAGATATGAAGGAGTGGGATGCTCCAGTATCAAACAGAACTGAAGCTGGGTGACAATTGACAAGAAGTGTACCCAGTATGACATCGGGATCATCTTGAACTTCTGAAGCTGAGACAAGGTGCACACATGCTCGTTTAATGGAGGCTGGCTTGGTACTGATCATCTTGACTGATGGCTTTTCACGGCCAACAGACCTCTCAGACTGGGGTGGAGCATAACTGGACTGAGGGCAGTCACGTGCATAGTGTCCTGGTTCTCCGCAGGTAAAGCAAGTTCCTGAGGTAGGGTGTGGACCTACGTTGGCAAGTGGGCCACTAATAGGCCTGAGTGGAGCATGCTGCTGAGTTGGGTGAGGCGCCACATAGGATGGCCTCGGTGCATATCGAGGTGGAAGAGCCGAGTTCGGAATCCAAATCCGTCGCTTCTGAGAGCCAGAGCGGGAGGAAGAACCCAGATCACGGTTGTGCTTACGGGACTCCTCGTAAGTGAGTTGAGCTGTCTCTGCATTAATGGCCTTGTTCACAAGAGCCTGGAAAGTATCGCAATGATGCAGGTGGAGATCACGACGCAACTTAGGGTTGAGACCCTTTCGGAACCTAGCCTGCGTCTTAGCGTCCGTGGACACTTCTTCTGTAGCATAGCGGGCGAGGTTTCCAAACTCCCTACTGTAAGCATCAACAGGCAGCTTACCTTGGGTAAAATTACAGAACTCTTCCCTCTTGCGGTCAAAGAGAGCCTGAGGAATGTGGTGCTCACGAAAAGCCTCGGTGAAATCTATCCAGGTAGGAATCTGATCAGCTGGAAGCATAGCCTCAAAGCTCTGCCACCAAATACTAGCAAGTCCTTCCAGGTGATATGTAGCATAGGTGACCTTGTCACTTTCAGCGACATTCGCGGAATGCAACTTGTGAGTGATGCTTTGGAGCCAGTCATCCGCATCGAGTGGCTCAATGGAATGATGGAAGGTGGGTGGTTTCAGACCAATGAAGTCGGTGATGGAAACCAACTTCTTACGCTGATGTGCGGTGTTCTGCTCAATCTGTGCTAGCAAGCGGTTAGTCTCACGCTTGTTCCTCTCGGATGCTAACAAGAACTCTGCCACCAAAGGCTGGTCAGGAGGATCCTCGTCCCTACCATCTCCATGGTTCTTGCTATGAGCAACTGAAGCTCGGTTAGCAGACGACATCCTGACACAGAAACCAAGGAAACAAGGATGGAATTAGCATCGACATAGGGATGCGGAATGTAATGCAAAAGCATTGGAACGTCTTGAAATCTTGGGACAATTTCGGCAGCATAACGGCTGTAAATGCTCAAAAGGATTTTTGAGACATTCATCAAAGGAATAGCATAATCAATCAGCATCATAATATCAAGGTTCTGGGTCAAACTAAGGACACACAGAAGTAGTAGAACGGTATTGAGACACAACTCAACAATCCTAAGACTTTACGGTTTAGTAACACGTCATCCTGAGAGATAGAGGAGAAGCCTAGGCCTTAACCCTCGTAGAAAAGAAGAGGCTGACTCAGAAAGAATGACATGAGGTAAAGGAGTAAAAAGAGCCTTACCTTATGTAACTAAAGCATTTCTAGACTCAACTTCGACCAGTTTGGCTTGGTAATCCTACAGTCAGTCAGGCTCTGATACCAACACTGTCGGGACCCCGATCCCAAGTCACACCGATCTAGCATGTAACACTTCATATCACTTTGCGACCTCACGCACGGTATCCCCACGGGTGCCACCTTACCTGGCCCGGGACCGTTTGCGCATTTTGGCTCACGTATATGATAGTGTCCCTAGCATCCATATGACAGAGAACCCGGGCCGACATGACTAGTCGTGAACCCAAAGTGGCACTAACCTATGGGAACAGGCATACATGATTCACATCGAGCGTGTCGGTCAGCAGCGTGTGAATCCGGACTGTAGCACTGGGCTAAGAGGACTCCGGGAACCCGGGCTGTAGCAGGCTAAGCAGGACTCCGAATGTCACCGCGTGACATTTCCCCGAAGGGACAGACACAGGAACAAAGTGAAACACATGCCGGCCAGTCCAGTGTCCTGAGCAGTAGTGCTGGGCTAACAGGACTCCGGTGAACCGGGCTGTAGCGGACTACTATGGCACATGGAAACACAAGACTACATTTCCCCATAAGAGAGGCTATCAGAGGTAAACAACTAGGTTGTCGGATCCCACACATAGCAATACACGTTACACGTACGCATAACATGCATGTATGTGCTGTACATCATGGCATCACAACATAACTCAAACTCATATAGATAAAGGCCCAGAAGAGCCACATAGCATAAATACAAACAGGGGTCACATGACCCATCATTCAGAGCATACAAGCAACAAGCGGAAGCATTACATGTCTGAGCACAGACAACTACAAAAGAAAAAGACTAAGAAGCCTGACTAAACACGACCCTCCCAAGGGTACAAGATCGTAGCTGGGATACAAGCTACTCGTCGAAGCCACTAGTGTAACCAACTGCAAAACAAAAATAAGCAAACGTGAGTACAAAGGTACTCAGCAAGTCTTACTTCAGAACTATCTACATATGCATCATTATCAACAAAGGGGGTGGTGGAGTTTAACAGCAGCAAGCCAGCTTTGACTCAGTGGCTAATCTATACTACGAGTATCAGAAACTTCTTTAGGTGAGAAGACGCACACGAGTCCACAAATTCACCATATCAATACTCCACTATGGATCCGTTCCTGTCTCCCTACGAGAAGGCCATCCATAGCACTCACGCTTATCTTGCGTATTTTAGAGTATCCACTTCAAGTTGTCTATGTACTACTAAGTCCTCCAAGTTTCCATATCCGAGGAAAACGGCTATTCGAATAGATAATATTGACCCTGCAGGGGTGTACTTCTTCGCACACGCTCTCGCCACTTATAGCCCTGTACACGTCATGTACCTCGGCAACCTTCAAGCGGAAGCCGGGCGGGGGTGTCGGCCACGACCTGACTAACCACACAAGTCTCTCGTCTAGGTTTATCGCTTATTCGAGTTCCATCCGCAAGGAGATCCGGCCGGGGTGTCGCTCACGGCCCCAAACGATGTGTGCAGGGTTCCCAAGGCCACCATCCGGCTGCCACTTGGTACACCGTGCCACAATGCCTAGTCTGTCCCAAGCCTGTCCCGTCGGACACCACCTGGTAGACAAGTAGCACTACCTACAAACGCCAGAAACTAGTTGCAACTCCTGGACAGAGATCAAGTGGATTAATAAGTCGAGAGGGGCCGGATAACCGGAACCCAATGTGTGGTAGTAACTGGACTTGGATAACATACACAGAACTCAGTGCTTAAGGACGGTTCCAATGAGACAACCCACCATGTACTCCTACATGGCCTCTCATCACTACCTTTACCAAAACGTGTTCACACACTTAGCCTTTACCGGTAGGACATGTTCACCACTCCGATTTATTCCCGATGAATCAGACCTGACACAACTCTAAGCATAGCTGGCATAAAGAAAACAAGCATGGATGAGCAGGCACATCAAGGCTCAAGCAACTCCTACTCATGCTAGTGGGTTTCAACTATTTACTGTGGCAATGACAGGTCATGCAGAGGAATGGGTTCAGCTACCGCAGCAGAAAGTAGCAGTTTGAATCGTTGTTGTCCTAATGCTGTAAAAGGAGCAGGAGCGAGAGAGTGGGACTTTATCGAGATGCTCAAGGGGGTTTGCTTGCCTGATAGATCCACGAAGAAGCACTGCTCCTCAGACAGGTACTCGTGACACCTTCCAGAGTAGAACCTATCGAGAGGGAACGGTGCCGGCAATCAATAAACAACCATATGCAACAATATGATGCATGAAGATGACATTCAAAGGTGCTATGATTTTCCCTAATGCATCTAGCATCAATTTGATTGAAGTCCATATGAACCAAAGGTTCATATGCAAACCCCAATTTAAGTATATAACATGCCATTATTACGTTTTCACTTATACAGCAGGTATAAGTTGGTTTTTCATGCATGAAACTGGCATAAATGGATTCCTTGCATTTTTCTGATAATTTTTCATATATAATTTATTTGATTTGGAGTTACGGTTGAATTACTATGATTTTTTGAAGTTTTAACTATTTTCTGGAATTTCCTGATTTAAATTAATTCCAGAAATCAATTATTACGTCAGCTCTACGTCATGCTTACGTCAGCAGGTCAAAGGCGGCTGACCAGGTCAAACCTGACGTGTGGGGCCCACACGTCAGTGTCTGTGGTTAATCCTAATCTAAAAATAAACCTAATCTGGTTTAGTTAATGGGGTTGGGCCCACGCGTCAGTGACCCAATTAGCTAAACAGGGTTAATTAGTTGTTAAACTAATCTTAACTAAAAACTTAACAGGGCCGGGCCCACATATCACTGAGAGAGAGGGGAGAGGTCAACGGCTGTGGTCAGACCGGTCAACCCGCCGGCGTTTAGCCGCCGGCGAGGCCGAACGCAGCGGAGCGCGTCGGGATCGCGCTATAGGCCACGGTTTGGAGCGTGGGTGGGTCCTATGGGGAGCTGGGGTTGAGCCGCGTGCGTGGGTGGTGGAGTTGGACCAAATGGTCGCCGGAATCGACGCCGACAACGAGGTTTGCAGCGGCCGTGGTTCGGCCATCGACGGAATGAAGCTACGGTGGACGGGTGGACGAACGAATGCTTGTTTTGGGCTCCTGGGACCATGCTGAGCACAGACACATGCTCAAATGCGGGCGGCAGCAACTGTGGCCGCGGCGGCTACGTGGCCGGCGGAGCAAAGCTCTCGGCCGTGACGGCGAAGCTAGCTAGAGGGAGAAATCGACACTGGGAGTAGAAGGAAACGACGGAGGGGCTCACTGGGATCACGCAGGGAGGGTCAGCGAGCTCGGGGAAGCACGGACGGCGGCGAATCGCCGGCGGTGATCGGCGGCACCCGAGGTGATAGACGAGCTCGAAGGCGTCACCACGGTGCTCCTGGGTTCGGGATCTTCTGCGTGGAGGAGCGGTGCATCGTCACGGAGCTTTTGGACACGGGGAAGGGGCGAGAAGACCACGGTGCTCACGGTGGCAGCGAACGGCGGCGACGGACCCGTTCGGGCGTGCTACAGAGAGAGAGCAGGGGAAGGGAGAGTGAGCTGCGAGAGAGGGAGAGGAGAGAGGGGCTTCGAGGCGTCTCCAGGCGCGGGATTGGGTCAACGGGGAGCTCGACACGGCGAAGCAGGAGGTGGCGCGGCCGGCTGCGTGCGCTGGCTGCCAGTGGGCATAAGGTTGAAGACAACCTTGCCCCTGGTGGGCTGGGCCACTGCTGGGCCATGGTGGGGCGCCAGGTAAGTCAGGTAAGAAGCCCAAGTAGGTTTTCTCCTGTTTTGTTTTCTTTTCTATTTTCTAACATTTGTTTTGTAACTAAAAGAAATGTTGAATCATTTCCATAAATGCTGAAAATAATTGTGGCATCTAGATATAATATTCTAGAGGCCCTCACCAATTCCCAACATTTTCCAAAGACCATGAACATTTTTGAAAAGCATTTTGGGTTCATTGAAATTCCACTTTTAATTTGAACCTATTTGAATTGCTTTGGTGCTAGGGTTTGCAACTTCCCCATTTCAATTTCATTTGAGAAAATAAACATGATGCACAAAGCAAGCCTAGGACCATACCAGGACTAGGGATGTGACACTCTTATGGCTCGACTTGACAAAATCCCCGATTGAGTGCAGGAGTGGAATAAGTCTTCTGCCCGGTGTGGCGCTGATGTGGCTCTATCTTTAGTCCGCGTCCATTGCAAGGAGGCACGAGAAGAAAAGTTGGCCGCCATCCAAGTCGCTAATACCAAGAGGCACAGCTTTCAAGACTTCATGGAGACCTTCATTGCTGCTGCCACTCGTATTGCGGACGGGATCGACCTAGATGAGTTCGTCGCTCCTGCCAGTCCTCCTCCTGAGGAATGAGAAAACTTTTATGCCTTTCCTTAAATTTGCCTCGGAATGCCGAGTGGACTTGTAATCGTTTAAACTCTGCCGAGCTGAGGGCTCGAGTACTTTGATTCGGGGCCTGGGGCCTTTTAAGCTTTATCCGAACTTAATTTCTTGCTGAATGTCTTCATGGTTTTGAATTGTCATGTGGGACTTTGGTCTTGTATTCAGACAAGTGCTGGACTGCAGCTAAGTCCCCGAGTGTGAGGTTGGCTCTCCACTCGGTAGGGTTTTTCCAAACTTAAGCGAGTGCTTGACTGCAGCTAAGTTTCCGAGTGGGAGGACTTAGGCGAGTACCGGACTGCAGCTAAGCCCCCGAGTGGGAGGATTGCTCTCCACTTGGTGGGATGTTTTCAAACTTAGGCGAGTGCTTGACTGCAGCTAAGTTTCCGAGTGGGAGAACTTAGGCGAGTACTGGACTGCAGCTAAGCCCCCAAGTGGGAGGATTGCTCTCCACTCGGTAGGATTTTTTCAAACTTAGGCGAGTGCTTGACTGCAGCTAAGTTTCCGAGTGGGAGAACTTAGGCGAGTACTGGACTGCAGCTAAGCCCCCGAGTGGGAGGATTGCTCTCCACTCGGTAGGATTTTTTCAAACTTAGGCGAGTGCTTGACTGCAGCTAAGTTTCCGAGTGGGAGAACTTAGGCGAGTACTGGACTGCAGCTAAGCCCCCGAGTGGGAGGATCGCTCTCCACTCGGTAGGATTTTTTCAAACTTAGGCGAGTGCTTGACTGCAGCTAAGTTTCCGAGTGGGAGAACTTAGGCGAGTACTGGACTACAGCTAAGCCCCCGAGTGGGAGGATCGCTCTCCACTCGGTAGGATTTTTTCAAACTTAGGCGAGTGCTTGACTGCAGCTAAGTTTCCGAGTGGGAGAACTTAGGCGAGTACTGGACTGCAGCTAAGCCCCCGAGTGGGAGGGTCGCTCTCCACTCAGTAGGATTTTTTCAAACTTAGGCGAGTGCTTGACTGCAGCTAAGTTTCCGAGTGGGAGAACTTAGGCGAGTACTGGACTGCAGCTAAGCCCCCGAGTGGGAGGATTGCTCTCCACTCGGTAGGATTTTTCCAAACTTAGGCGAGTGCTTGACTGCAGCTAAGTTTCCGAGTGGGAGAACTTAGGCGAGTACTGGACTGCAGCTAAGCCCCCGAGTGGGAGGATTGCTCTCCACTCGGTAGGATTTTTCTTTTTTCTTTAAAATTTAGGCGAAACGGATTCGCAGCCAAGTCACCCACTGGGGGTTTTGTGTGCAAACAAAGTGACAGCTATTATTGGAACACTCTTGTCTTTGATAAAAATGAACTGTAGAAATTATTCTTCTCATTACAAGGGGAACTCAGGTGTAAAAGGGGCGGAGCAGTTCCGCGTTCCAAGCTCGTGGCTCGTCGACCTGGCGATCGACGTTGTAGAGGTGGTATGCTCCATTGTGGAGGACTCTGGTGACTATGAAGGGGCCTTCCCAGGTAGGAGAAAGTTTGTGTGGCTTCTGTTGATCCACTCGAAGGACCAGATCTCCTTCTTGGAAGGCTCGACTTTTCACATGTCAGGCGTGAAAACGGCGCAAGTCTTGTTGATAAATGGTCGATTTGATCATGGCCATCTCCCTTTCTTCTTCGAAGAGGTCGACTGCGTCTTGCCGGGCCTGCTCCGCTTCATCTTCGGTGTAAAGTTCGACTCGGGGTGCATTATGAAGAAGATCGCTTGGCAGGACAGCTTCGGCTCCATAAACCAGAAAGAATGGAGTCCTTCCAGTCGACCGGTTAGGGGTGGTCCTTAATCCCCACAGAACTGACGGAAGCTCGTCGACCCAAGCGCCTGCCGCGTGCTTGAGATCGCGCATTAGCCGAGGTTTTAGTCCTTTGAGAATCAGACCATTTGCTCTCTCAGCCTGTCCACTCGACTGGGGATGAGCGACTGAAGCGTAGTCGACTCGTGTGCCTTGAGAAGCGCAAAATGCTCTGAACTCGTCCGAATCAAAGTTTGACCCGTTATCAGTGATGATGCTATGCGGGACTCCATATCTGAATGTTAACCCTCTCATGAAACTGATAGCGGTGCCAGCATCGAGGCTCTTTATGGGCTTAGCTTCGATCCATTTGGTAAATTTGTCGACTACCACAAGTACATGAGTGAATCCACTCCTGCCCGTTCTTAGGGGGCCAACCATGTCCAATCCCCAGACGGCAAAGGGCCAGACGAGCGGAATGGTTTTCAGGGCTGACGCGGGCTTGTGCGACATGTTGGAGTAGAACTGGCACCCTTCGCACTTGTCGACTATCTCTTTTGCCATCTCATTTGCCCTTGGCCAGTAAAATCCAGCTCGGTATGCTTTAGCCACAATAGTCCGAGAGGACGCATGGTGACCGCAGGTCCCCGAGTGGATATCGTTAAGGATTATCTGACCCTCTTCTGGCGTTATGCATTTCTGGCCGACTCCGGTCGCACTCTCTCTGTACAGCTGTCCCCTTATGACTGTGAAGGCCTTAGATCGGCGAACGATCTGTCGAGCCTCCTCCTCGTCCTCCGGAAGTTCTTTCCTTAGGATATATGCAATGTACGGTATTGTCCAATCAGGGGTGATTGCCAAGACTTCCATGATTAGGTCGACTACTGCACGCACTTCAACTTCAGTCGGATCTGTGGCACTTTTCGGCTGCGGGGCTTCTTCTGTGAAAGGATCTTCTTGGACTGACGGTGAGTGAATGTGTTCCAAGAACACGTTGCTTGGAATGGCTTCTCTCTTGGAGCCTATCTTTGCCAAGTCGTCAGCTGCCTGGTTTTTCAGTCAGGAGATGTGGTGGAGTTCTAACCCCTTGAACTTCTTCTCTAGCTTTCGCACTGCATTGCAATATCCAGTCATTGCCGGACTCCTGACGTCCCACTCCTTCATCACTTGATTAACCACCAGATCTGAGTCGCCATAGACCATGAGGCGACGGACGCCGAGTGAAATGGCCATGCGCAACCCATACAAAAGTGCTTCATACTCTGCTTCGTCATTGGAGGAATCGAAGTGAATCTGGAGAACGTATCTGAGCTTATCTCCTCGGGGGGAGACCAAAACTACCCCCGCACCCGAACCATTCAGCATCTTGGATCCATCGAAGAACATAGTCCAGTGTTTCGAGTGAACTTGAGTCGGAAGTTGCTGTTCAATCCACTCGGCGATGAAATCCGTGATTGCTTGGGACTTGATGGCTTTCTTTGCTTCAAACTTGATATCTAAAGGAAGGAGTTCAATCGCCCACTTGGCCACTCGACCAGTTGCATCTCTGTTATGCAGGATCTCTGATAATGGGGCGTCACTGACGACTGTAATGGAGTGGTCAGAGAAATAATGTGCAACTTTCTTCGTGGTCATATAAATCCCATATACAAGCTTCTGGTAGTGGGGGTATCTTTGTTTTGAAGGGGTCAAAACTTCAGACACATAATATAAAGGGCGTTGAACTTTGAAGGCCTTCCCTTCCTCTTCCCGCTCGACCGTAAGTACTGTACTGACAACTTGTCCCGTGGCTACAATGTAAAGCAACAGAGGCTCTTTGCTGATTGGGGCAGCTAGCACCGGTTGGGTGGAGAGCAGAGCTTTGAGCTCTGCAAACGCTGCATCAGCTTCTGGAGTCCACTCGAACTTGTCAGACTTCTTCATCAGTCGGTAAAGAGGCAACGCTTTTTCACCGAGTCGAGAAATGAATCGACTTAAGGCGGCCAAGCAGCCTGTAAGCTTTTGGACATCATGCACACGTACAGGACGCTTCATCCGAAGTATGGTGTCAATTTTTTCAGGATTGGCGTCGATTCCCCGTTCGGAAACGAGAAAACCAAGTAACTTTCCACCTGGAACTCCGAAAGTGCACTTTGACGGATTGAGCTTGATATCATACCTCCTGAGGTTGGCAAAGGTTTCAGCTAGGTCAGCCCGCAGGTCGGAACCTTTCCGGGACTTGACTACGATATCATCCATGTACGCCTCCACATTCCGACTGATTTGAGTGAGTAAACACTTCTGGATCATTCTCATGAATGTGGCTCCGGCGTTCTTGAGGCCGAACGGCATGGTGACGTAACAGAAGCGTCCGAATGGAGTGATGAAAGCTGTTTTGATTTCGTCGGGCCCATACAGACGGATCTGATGGTACCCGGAGTAGGCATCTAGAAAAGACAATCTCTCGCATCCCGCAGTTGAGTCGACAATCTGGTCGATGCGAGGGAGAGGAAAATGATCTTTCGGGCAGGCCCGATTGATATGCTTGAAATCAATGCACATACGGAGTGACTTGTCCTGCTTGGGGACCATGACGACATTGGCGAGCCACTCGGAGTGGTAAATCTCTCGGATGAACTCAGCTGCTAAGAGCCGAGCCACTTCCTCGCCAATGGCTTGTTTTTTCTGGACGGCGGACCGTCGAAGATGTTCCTTCACGGGTTTGAACTTTGGGTCGACTCGCAGACGGTGCTCAGCCAGCCCCGTGGGAACTCCAGGCATGTCAGAGGGTTTCCATGCGAAGATGTCCCAGTTCTCACGGAGGAGCTGGATGAGCGCTTCTTCCTATTTGGAGTCGAGCGTCGTCGAGATGTGAGTCGGAGCAGCGTCGGGGTCGGTCGGGTGAATGTGGACTGTCTTCGTTTCGCCGGCCGACTGAAAAGCTGACTCGGAGGCAGGCTTCTTAGCTCGCAGCAATTCACTCGGGTCGGCAGCCTTTTGGTACTCTTTCAGCTCGACCACTGCCATCTGAGCGTCGGCGATCTTTGATCCCTTCTGAAAACATTCTTCTGCTTTCTTCCGGTTGCCCGTAACAGTGATCACACCTTTGGGGCCAGGCATCTTTAATTTAAGATACACGTAACATGGTCGAGCCATGAAGCGTGCGTAAGCTGGCCTGCCCAAGATGGCGTGATAAGCACTGTGGAAGTCCACAACTTCAAACGTCAACTTTTCCTTGCGGTAATTCTTTGAATCACCAAAAACCACATCAAGAGCAATCTGGCCGAGTGACTCGGCTTTCTTCCCAGGAATGACTCCGTGGAAGCTCATGTTACTGGTGCTGAGTCTGGACATCGGAATGCCCATTCCTTTCAAAGTTTCAGCGTACAGTATGTTCAGGCCACTGCCACCGTCCATCAGGACTTTGGTCAGTCGAGTGCCTTCGACAACTGGGTCGACCACCAAAGCTAGCCTCCCAGGGGTGGCAATGTGTGTCGGGTGATCGGACTGGTCGAATGTGATGGCAGTCCGAGACCACTTCAGGTAACTGGGCGTCGCCGGGGCAACCATGTTTACCTCACGGTTAATGACTTTCAGTCGACTTTTACTTTCGACATCAGCAAAAATCATCAAGGTTGAATTGACTTGGGGGTATCCATCGTCACTATCCTCCTTGTCCTCAACTCTGTCTGGTTCTTTTTCCTTATCCTTGGGCTGCTTGCCCTGGAACTGCTGAATCAGAAGCCGACACTGTCGAGTGGTATGCTTCGGGAAAATAAAATTTCCTTCTTCATCTTTCTTGGTGTGGATGTGACATGGCAAGTCCAACACATCATTCCCATCCTGATCTTTAACCTTCTTGGGTTTCCATGTGCCCTTGGGTTTTCCCTTGAAATTTCCCTGGGCCACAGCCAGGGCCTCCCCAGGGGCGACTGGCTCGGCCTTCCGCTTCTGCTTCCGACTGGAGTTTCCTCCGGTTTCTTGGGCGACTGATTTGAGTTTGCCACTTCGGAGTCGGTCCTCGTCTTCTCCATTAGCGTACTTGGTGGCAATCTCCATCATCCGATTCAGGGACATCTCTCCAGTTCGGCCAAACTTCAGATTCAACTCCCTGTACTTAACGCCTTCCTTGAAAGCGCAAACTGCTTGATGATCTGGCACGTTCTCGACCGAGTGGTGTAGTGTGATCCACCTCTGGATGTATTCTCTCAGAGTTTCATTTGGCTTCTGCACGCAAGACCGCAGCTCGGTAAGGCCTGCAGGGCGCTTGCATGTCCCTTCGAAGGTTGTGATAAACACTCGGGAGAGATCCTCCCAAGTGTAAATGCTGCTGGGCGCCAACTGATTCAGCCACGCCCTAGCTGAGCCTTCCAACATGAGGGGTAAATGCTTCATGGCCACCTCATCATTGCCGCCACCAATCTGCACAGCCACTCGGTAATCTTGGAGCCACGTGTCGGGCTTGGATTCACCAGTGAACTTGCTGACCCTAGTCGCCAGCCTGAAATTGGGAGGGATCACCGCGGCTCTGATGGCTCGACTGAAACATTCAGGGCCCGAGGCGTGTGCTCTACTGCCGGTGGGCGTATCTCTGTTGTGGCCCTCTCGATGAGCCCTGTTGCTGTCCACCAGACCTTGAACGAGGATGGATCTCGCGTCAAAGCCTGGGTCTCTGGGGTCGACTGGGATCCTCTGCCCAACGTTATGGGGGCGCCTGTCATCTCGATGTCGAGGTGCATACGATCCACTCCTCGGGGGAGGGGACGGCACTCGACGTCTATCATCACGGTCAGGTCGGTGATCATATTGTTCATTCCTCCTGTACTAATCGTGCCGGTCTCCAGGTCCCTCACGCCTCGGGGACGATCTCGGGCTATGAGCCGACTGGACAGTTTCCGTTGCAACGGATCGACTGTGGATCCTGTCCCGCGACTGAGAGACGGCGGAATTCTGATTTCCCGCCGCTCGGAGCAATGCTCTGATTTGCAACAATCCTCTGCCAGCCTCTGACTGAGAGGGCTGGATTGACTCTACTATGCGGGCCGCGGCAGCCAGGTTCTGAACCGGAGTTCGGTATACCTGCGGTGGTGGGAAGAGCTGACGTCGACTGGATTCGGGAGCTTGCTGGCGTCGACTGGACTTGGGAGCCTGCTGGCGTCGACTAGACTCGGGAGCCCACTGACGCGCTCGCTCGTCGAGAGCTCGCTGTAGATTCTCCAGTCGAGTGCGCTCGGCTAGATTAGCTAAGCGCACGTCCTCCAAGGCCCGGGCCTCGGGGGTTTCTCCAACAATAGGGGTGTAGAGCACGTCCATGTTCCGGGGACGAAGCTCCTCCCGTTGTAATGACGTAAGAGGTTCGGGGAGGTATTCGTCGTGAGGATGTGACGGATCGCCTCTATCTGCACCACTATCAGCGCGATGGAATCCAGGAGGACTGCGTGTCCCCTCGGCTGCCAGAACCTCCGCCAAAGGGTCGCTGCTACCGCACTCGGATGCGGTCTCCGTGGATCCAGTCGACAGATCGAACAGGCCGCAGAGGGATTCGTCGAGCTCGATTGCCGCGACTTGCGGGGCCGCCGACTGGCGGGCCGCGGCGTCCTTCATCCACCGCTGGAGTCCCGACCGACCCGAGCGCTTGCGCTGGCGGGAGACAGGACGGGGAGATGACACGAGAGTCGACCGATATGGGGTCGACGGCTGCCGCAGGAGTACGCCACGGACGCACGCGCGGAAGTGCGTTGCACCACAGACGGGGAGAGCGTCAACGTCAAGCGGCGCCTCCTGGAGCCAAGCGGAGTCGTCGGTGATGAAAGTGAGTCTGCCGAGACGGATCTCGCGGCCCTCTGCCAAAGCTTCGCAGGAAAACATGATCAAGTGGATCGGAAAAATCGCAACTTCTCCAATTAGGCGCTAAGACTAATGCCCCACGGTGGGCGCCAACTGTCGTTGTTCTAAGTCTGACAGTGAGATAGGGGGGTGTGTATGAGGAGGCTAGACCTTAGCTATTGGGGAGTTGTAAGCACCCAAGGTTTATGAGTTCAGGCCCTTCTCGGAGGAAGTAACAGCCCTACGTCTCGGTGCCCGGAGGCGGTCGACTGTATTATGCGTGTGTAAATTGACAGGGGTGCGAACCCTTGATACTGAGGAGGGGGATGGCTTATATAGAGTTCGCCAGCCCTCTCCTGCCCTCAGTAATGCAGGGTTTAAGGTACATTTAAGGTGGGGCGTCACTAATAACATCCCTAATAAAGTGTCATAATAATCATAAAGACTACTTAATAGCCGACCGTTTGCATGCGGAGTGACTTGAGGTCTTCTGGCAGTCGAGTGGTTGGCTTCTTGGTCGAGTGACAGCTTCTTGGTCGAGTGTCTTCAACCCGTCGAGTGGGATACCTTCAAGTTGATTGAAAGGTGACCTCTTCTAGGGATGTCCTATGGTAGGGCTCTTTAGGACGGGTCTGTGTCCCTACCGTAGGTACATAACTTCATCAGACACGGTGTTGGAGTTATGTTTGCGCAGGTTGCTCTCTAGTTTCTCGCTCGTGCTTTGCCTCCTCTCCTCGCTCTCTTTTGCGAATAAGTTAGCCACCATATATGCTAGTCGCTTGCTGCAGCTCCACTTATACATTACCCCTTTCCTACCTATTAAGCTTAAATAGTCTTGATCGCGAGGGTGCGAGATTGCTGAGTCCCTGTGGCTCACAGATTACTATTACACCAGATGTAGGGACAGATGATACAGCTCCAAATGGCGCGCTCGAGCTCAAGTGGGAGTACGACGAGGACTCTCAGCGTTACTATGTGTCTTTTCCTGATGATCAGTAGTGGTGCCTATTCGGGGTTAGATTCAGGGCCTTGTCGCATGTTGGGGGTCTTTTCTATTTTGGCGCCGTAGTCGGGCCATGAGTGAATTGTATGATGGATGTTATTTATGTACTTTGATGTGACGTGGCGAGTGTAAGCCAACTATGTTCTTCCCCTTTATATTATTCATGTACATGGGATGTGTGATGATTTCCCGACTTGCGACATTGCTTTCAATGCGGCTATGCCTCTAAGTCGTGCCTCCACACGTGGGAGATATAGCCGCATCGAGGGCGTTACATAGGGGGGGGGGGGTTTGTATGCAAACAAAGTGACAGCAATTATTGGAACACTCTTGTCTTTGATAAAAATGAACTGTAGAAATTATTTTTCTTATTACATCTCATCTAAGGGAGAACTCAGGTGTAAAAGGGGCGGAGCAGTTCCGCGTTCCAAGCTCGTGGCTCGTCGATCTGGCGATCAACATTGTAGAGGTGGTACGCTCCATTGTGGAGGACTCTGGTGACTATGAAGGGGCCTTCCCAAGTAGGAGCAAGCTTGTGTGGCTTCTGTTGATCCACTTGGAGGACCAGATCTCCTTCTTGGAAGGCTCGACTTTTCACATTCCGGGCGTGAAAATGGCGCAAGTCTTGCTGATAAATGGTCGATCTGATCATGGCCATCTCCCTTTCTTCTTCTAAGAGGTCGACTGCGTCTTGCCGGGCCTGTTCTGCTTCATCTTTGGTGTAAAGTTCAACTCGGGGTGCATTATGAAGAAGATCACTCGGCAGGACTGCTTCGGCTCCATAAACTAGAAAGAATGGAGTTCTTCCAATCGACCGGTTAGGGGTGGTCCTTAATCCCCACAGAACTGACGGAAGCTCGTCGACCCAAGCGCCTGCCGCATGCTTGAGATCGCGCATCAATCGAGGCTTTAGTCCTTTGAGAATCAGACCATTTGCTCTCTCAGCTTGTCCATTCAACTGGGGATGAGCGACCGATGCGTAGTCGACTCGTGTGCCTTGAGAGGCGCAAAAAGCTCTGAACTTGTCCGAATCAAAGTTTGACCCGTTATCAGTGATGATGCTATGCGGGACTCCATATCTGAATGTTAACCCTCTGACGAAACTGATAGCAGTGCAAGCATCGAGATTCTTAATGGGCTTAGCTTCGATCCATTTGGTAAATTTGTCGACTGCCACAAGCACATGAGTGAATCCACTCTTGCCCGTTCTTAGTGGACCAACCATGTCCAATCCCCAGACGGCAAAGGGCCAGACGAGTGGAATGGTCTTCAGGGCTGATGCAGGCTTGTGCGACATGTTGGAGTAGAACTGGCACCCTTTACACTTGTCGACTATCTCTTTTGCCATCTCATTTGCTCTTGGCCAGTAAAATCCAGCTCGGTATGCTTTAGCCACAATAGTTCGAGAGGACGCATGGTGACCACAGGTCCCCGAGTGGATATCATTAAGGATTATCTGACCCTCTTCTGGTGTTATGCATTTCTGACCGACTCCAGTCGCGCTCTCTCTATACAGCTGTCCCCTTATGACTGTGAAGGCCTTGGATTGGCGGACGATCTGTCGAGCCTCCTCCTCGTCTTCCGGGAGTTCTTTCCTTAGGATATACGCGATGTACGGTATTGTCCAGTGAGGGGTGATTGCCAAGACTTCCATGATTAGGTCGACCACTGCAGGTACTTCAACTTCAGTCAGATCTGTGGCACTTTTCGGCTGCGTGGCTTCTTCTGTGAAAGGATCCTCTTGGACTAACGGCGAGTGAATGTGTTCCAAGAACACGTTGCTGGGAATGGCTTCTCTCTTGGAGCCTATCTTTGCCAAATCGTCAGCTGCCTGATTTTTCAGTCGGGGGATGTGATGAAGCTCTAACCCCTCGAATTTCTTTTCTAGCTTTCGTACTGCATTGCAGTACCCAGTCATTGCCGGACTCCTGACGTCCCACTCCTTCATCACTTGATTAACCACCAAATCTGAGTCCCATAGACCATGAGGCGACGGACGCCGAGTGAAATGGCCATGCGCAACCCATACAAAAGTGCTTCATACTCTGCTTCGTTATTGGAGGAATCGAAGTGAATCTGGAGAACATATCTGAGCTTATCTCCTCGGGGGGGAGACCAAGACTACTCCCACACCCGAACCATTCAGCATCTTGGATCCATCGAAGAACATGGTCCAATGCTCCGAGTGAACTTGAGTCGGAACTTGCTGTTCAATCCACTCGGCGATGAAATCCGCGATTGCTTGGGACTTGATAGCCTTCTTTGCTTCAAACTTGATATCTAAGGGAAGGAGTTCAATCGCCCACTTGGCCACTCGACCAGTTGCGTCTCTGTTATGCAGGATCTCTGATAGTGGGCGTCGCTGACGACTGTAACGGAGTGGTCAGAGAAGTAATGTGCAACTTTCTTCGTGGTCATATAAATCCCATATACAAGCTTCTGGTAGTGAGGGTATCTTTGTTTTGAAGGGGTCAAAACTTCAGACACATAATATACTGGGCGTTGAACTTTGAAGGCCTTTCCTTCCTCTTCCCGCTCGAGCGTAAGTACTGTACTGACAACTTGTCCTGTGGCTGCAATGTAAAGCAGCAGAGGCTCTTTGCTGATTGGGGCAGCAAGCACCGGCTGGGTGGAGAGCAGAGCTTTGAGCTCTGCAAATGCTGCATCAGCTTCTGGAGTCCACTCGAACTTGTCAGACTTCTTCATCAGTCGGTAAAGAGGCAACGCCTTTTCACCGAGTCGAGAAATGAATCGACTTAAAGCGTCCAAGCAGCCTGTAAGCTTTTGGACATCGTGCATGCGTACAGGACGCTTCATCCGGAGTATGGTGCCAATTTTTTCAGGATTGGCGTCGATCCCCCGTTCGGAAACGAGAAAACCAAGTAACTTTCCACCTGGAACCCCGAAAGTGCACTTTGATGGATTGAGCTTCATATCGTACCCCCTGAGGTTGGCAAAGGTTTCAGCAAGGTCAGCCCGTAGGTCGGAACCTTTCCGGGACTTGACCACAATATCATCCATGTATGCCTCCACATTCCGACTGATTTGAGTGAGTAAACACTTCTGAATCATTCTCATGAATGTGGCTCTGGCGTTCTTGAGGCCGAACGGCATGGTGACGTAACAGAAGCATCCGAATGGAGTGATGAAAGCTGTTTTTATCTCGTCGGGCCCATACAGACGGATCTGATGGTACCCGGAATAGGCATCTAGAAAAGACAATCTCTCGCACCCCGAAGTTGAGTCGACTATTTGGTCGATGCGAGGGAGGGGAAAATGATCTTTCGGGCAGGCCCGATTGATATGTTTGAAATCAATGCACATGCGGAGTGACTTGTCCTTCTTGGGGACCATGACGACATTGGCGAGCCACTCGGAGTGGTAAATCTCTTGGATGAACTCAGCTCCCAAGAGCCGAGCCACCTCCTCGCCAATGGCTTGCTTCTTCTGGACGGCGGACCGTCGAAGATGTTCCTTCACGGGCTTGAATTTTGGGTCGACTCGCAGACGGTGCTCAGCCAGCCCCCTGGGAACTCCAGGCATGTCAGAGGGTTTCCATGCGAAGATGTCCCAGTTCTCACGGAGGAGCTGGATGAGCGCTTCTTCCTATTTGGAGTCGAGCGTCGTCGAGATGTGAGTTGGAGCAGCGCCGGGGTCGGTCGGGTGAATGTGGATTGTCTTTGTTTCACCAGCCGACTGAAAAGCTGACTCGGAGGCAGGCTTCTTAGCTCGCAGCAATTCACTCAGATCGGCAGTCTTTTGGTACTCTTTCAGCTCGACCACTGCCATCTGAGCATCCGCGATCTTTGATCCCTTCTGAAAACACTCTTCTGCTTTCTTCCGGTTGCCCGTAACAGTGATCACACCCTTGGGGCCAGGCATCTTTAATTTAAGATACACGTAACATGGTCGAGCCATGAAGCGTGCGTAAGCTGGCCTGCCCAAAATGGCGTGATAAGCACTCTGGAAGTCTACAACCTCAAATGTCAACTTTTCCTTGCGGTAATTCTTTGAATCACCAAAAACCACATCAAGAGCAATCTGGCCGAGTGACTCGGCTTTCTTCCCAGGAATGACTCCGTGGAAGCTCATGTTACTGGTACTGAGTATGGACATCGGAATGCCCATTCCTTTCAAAGTTTCAGCATACAGTATGTTCAGGCCACTGCCACCATCCATCAGGAATTTGGTCAGTCGAGTGCCTTCGACAACTGGGTCGAGCACCAAAGCTTGCCTCCCTGGGGTGGCAATGTGCGTCTGGTGATCAGACTGGTCGAATGTGATGGTGGTCTGAGACCACTTTAGGTAACTGGGTGTTGCCGGAGCAACCATGTTCACCTCACGGTTAATGACTTTCAGTCGACTTTTGCTTTCGACATCAGCAAAAATCATCAAGGTGGAATTGACTTGGGGGTATCCATCGTCACTATCATCCTTGTCCTCAACTCTGTCTGGCTCCTTTTCCTTATCCTTGGGCTGCTTGCCCTCAAACTGCTGGATCAGGAGCAGGCACTGTCGAGTGGTATGCTTTGGGAAAATAAAATTACCCTCTTCATCTTTCTTGGTGTGGATGTGACATGGCAGGTCCAAAACATCATTCCCATCCTGATCCTTAACTTTCTTGGGCTTCTAGGTGCCCTTGGGTTTCCCCTTGAAGTTTCTCTGGGCCACGGCCAGGGCCTCCCCAGGGGCGGCTAGCTCGGCCTTCCGCTTCTGCTTCCGACTGGAGTTTCCTCCGGTTTCGTGGGCGACTGATTTGAGTTTGCCACTTCGGAGTCGGTCTTCGTCTTCACCATTAGCTTACTTGGTGGCAATCTCCATCATCCGATCCAGAGACATCTCTCCAGTTCGACCGAACTTCAGATTCAACTCTCTGTATTTGACGCCTTCCTTGAAAGCGCAAACTACTTGATGGTCTGGCACGTTCTCGACCGAGTGGTGCAGTGTGATCCACCTCTGGATGTATTCCCTCAGTGTTTCATTCGGCTTCTGTACGCAAGACCGTAACTCTGTAAGGCCTGCGGGGCGCTTGCATGTTCCTTCGAAGGTTGTGATAAACACTCGGGCGAGGTCCTCCCAAGTGTAAATGCTGCTGGGTGCCAACTGATTCAGCCACGCTCTGGCTGAGCCTTCCAACATGAGAGGCAAATCCTTCATGGCCACCTCATCATTGCCACCGCCAATCTGCACAGCCACTCGGTAATCTTCGAGCCATGTGTCGGGCTTGGATTCACCGGTGAACTTGCTGACTCCAGTCGCCAGCCTGAAGTTGGGGGGAATCACCGCGGCCCTGATGGCTCGACTGAAACATTCTGGCCCCGAAGCATGTGCCCTGCTGCCGGTGGGCGCATCTCTGTTGTGGCCCTCTCGATGAACCCTGTTCCTGTCCACCAAACCTTGAACGAGGATGGATCTCGCGTCAAAGCCTGGGTCCCTAGGGTCAACTGGAATCCTCTGCCCAACATTATGGGGGCGCCTGTCATCCCGATGTTGAGGTGCATATGACCCACTCCTCAGGGGAGGGGATGGCACTCGACGTCGATCATCACGGTCGGGTCGGTGATCATACTGCTCATTTCTCCTGTACTGATCGTGCCGGTCCCCACGTCCCTCACGCCTCGGGGGCGATCTCGGGCTATGAGCCGACTGGACTGTTTCTGTTGCAACGGATCGACTGTGGATCCTATTCCGCGACTGAGAGACGGCGGAATTCTGATTTCCCGCTGCTCGGAGCAATGCTCTGATCTGCAACAAGCCCCTGCCAGCCTCCGACTGGGAGGGCTGAATTGACTCCGCTATGCGGGCCGCGGCGGCCAAATTCTGAACTTGAGTTCGGTATACCTGCGGCGGCGGGAAGAGCTGACGTCGACTGGATTCAGGAGCTTGCTATCGTCGACTGGACTCGGGAGCTCGCTGACGCGCTTGCTCGTTGAGTATTCGCTGCAGATTTTCCAGCCGAGTGTGCTCGACCAGGTTAGCCAAGCACGCGTCCTCCAAGGCCCGGGCCTCGGGGGTTTCTCCAACAATAGGAGTGTGGAGCGCGTCCATGTTCCAGCGGCGAAGCTCCTCTCGCTGCAATGACGTGAGAGGCTCGGGGAGGTACTCGTCGTGGGGATGCGACGGATCGCCCCTCTCCGCACCACCATCAGCGCGATGGAATCCGGGAGGACTGTGTGTCCTCTCGACCGCCAGAACCTCAGCTAAAGGGTCGCTGCTATCGCACTCGGATGCGGTCTCCGCGGAGCCAGTCGACAGGTCGAACAGGCCGTAGAGGGATTCGTCGGGCTCGATTGCTGCGACTTGTGGGGCCGCCGACTGGCGGGCCACGGCATGCCTTACCCACCGCTGGAGTCTCGACCGACCTGAACGCTTGCGCTGGTGGGAGACGGGGCGGGGAAGCGACACGGGGGCCGACCGATATTGGGTCGACGGCTGCCGCAGGAGGACGCCACGAATGCATGCGCGGAAGTGCGTCGCACTGCGGACGGGGAGCGCGTCGATGTCGAGCGGCGCCTCCTGGAGCCAGGCGGAGTCGTCGGCGATGAAGGTGAGCGCGCCGAGACGGATCTCGCGGCCCTCAACCAAAACTCCGCAGGAAACCATGATCAAATGGATCGGAAAAATCGCAACTTCTCCAATTAGGCGCTAAGACTAATGCCCCATGGTGGGCGCCAACTGTCGTGGTTCTAAGTCTGACAGTGAGGTAGGGGGGTGTGTATGGAGAGGCTAGACCTTAGCTATTGGGAAGTTGTAAGTACGCAAGGTTTACGAGTTTAGGCCCTTCTCGGAGGAAGTAACAGCCCTACGTCTCGGTGCCCGGAGGCGGTCGATTGGATTATGCGTGTGTAGATAACAAGGGTGCGAACCCCTCATACTGAGGAGGGGGGTGGCTTATATAGAGTTCGCCGGCCCCCTCCTGCCCTCAGTAATGCAGGGTTTTAGGTACATTTAAGGTCGGGCGTTACTGATAACGTCCCTAATAAAGTGTCATAATAACCGTAAAGACTACTTAATAGCCGACCGTTTGCCTGCGGAGTGACTTTAGGTCTTCTGGCTTCATTGTCGAGTGGTTGTTCTTTGGTCGAGTGTCTTGAATCCGTCGAGTGGGATGCCTTCCAGTTGTTTGAGAGGTGATTCATTCTAGGGATGTCCTTGGGTAGGGCTTTTTAGGACGGGACCGTGCCCCTACCCTAGGTACATAGCTTCATCACTTCCTCCATTGCCATTACCATTCTTGGTGCCGTTGTGCGAGCTACCTCCTTCATGGGTATGCTGAAAATGTCCTCCCGGTCTAGGGGTAAAACGTGGCTTCTGCTGAGCTCCAGAATTGTACTTTACTTGTCCATACTTCCTCTTGCGATTCTCAATTTGCTAATGCTGGCCTTCAATCATAAGAGCACGGTCTACCAACTCCTGGTAGTTATTGAAGGTTGCTACCATCAACTGCATGCTCAACTCATCATTCAGTCCTTCCAGAAACTTCTCCTGCTTAGTTGCATCTGTAGCAACATCATCTGGGGCATAACGTGCTAATTTACTAAAGTCTTCCACATACTGGCCAACTGTCCGTCCTCCTTGGCGCAAGTTGCGAAACTCACGCTTCTTCATGGCCATAGCTCCTGCTGAAACATGGGCAGTACGAAAAGCCTGCTGAAACTAGTCCCATGTGACAGTGTCGATAGGGAAAGTGGTTGTGAAATTCTCCCACCATGATGTTGCGGGTCCTTCAAGCTGATGTGCGGCAAACTTCACCTTCTCTGCATTTGTGCACCCTGCTGTGGTCAACTCCCTAGCTGTCTTGCGGAGCCAATCATCTGCTACTATCGGCTCGGTGCTACTAGAAAACACCAGTGGATTCAGCCTAAGAAAACGGGCTAAGTGATCAACAGGTGGTGGTGGTGGTGGCGGGTTGTTGTTGTTGTTCCCCTGATTCTGATTCTGGACTAGCAACTGCATCAATGTGTTCTGCTGCTGGATCAATTGGGTGAGCTCCGATGGAAAGGTAAATCCGGGGTCACGTCTCGGAGGCATCTAAGGGTTTAGAAAAGATGAGAGTTTAGAATAGAGGGGGTCTAAAGAGAAAACACTACCCATATGCACATGAGGCAAAAGCAAACAATTCACTTCATTCAAACAAATGGTCAAAAAAACTTCATTCAATCAAACAAGGGCATACAATCGATCTAACTATCGCAAAAGTGCTCGGACTACTGTATTTACATGGTGGACTACTACTGCTGGTGAGGTGGTCTACTAGAAATATTCTTCGGTTGCAGACTCCATGATATCTGCTCTGGCTTCATCAACATAGTCATCATCCCTGTCATCTGGGTCCGAGTCGGTGTCGTCGATGATGATGTAGTATTCCGGGCGAATCTCCTTGGGTTCTTCGTCTTCATCTACTGGTGTAGGGCCTCCCATAAATATTCCGATCTTCTTGATCAGATCGTCATTCGTCTCCACCAATACTTCAATTTCTTCTTCATAATCTTCTCGTGTAGCCTTGAGTTCTTCCTCCAGTTCCTTGATTCTTGTCCTTGCCTTCTTTACGTCTATCATGTCGGCGCACATCTGGTTCTCCTATCATCGAATATGCTGGTTTAATTCCTGGATAAAAGCTGCAATTGATCTATCCTTTCTGGTGCTGATCATCTCCCAGTGCTCATCTCGGCGCCCACAAATCTGGTAGATAGTATCCTTGAGATCATTGCGGTAGACTTCTCCAATGCGTCCCAAGGTGATGTGAGCTGCCATGCTCTTTCCTAGACTCCAAGTTGGTGCATCAAAAGAAAACTCTATGGACTCAGTGACTGGCATGAACGTCCTTCCTGGAACTTGAACTTGAATCATCCAGCGCTCTTCTTCAGGTAAAGTGGCGTTGTAGGTTCCGGTGAAGCTTGGTACTCCTATGTTCAGGTATCTAGTGACTTCCTTCAAGTGGCGTCCAAAGGGTGTATCGTCATCCGGTTGGGTAAACTTGTTCCTTGCATCCGCCATCCTAAAGAGTAGAAAAGATGAGAGGTCAGAAGAGAAAAGAGTGAATAGTGATCTAGGTCTTTAGCTTAGTGGTCGTGTCCTACAGTCAGCGTGTGCTCTGATACCATCTCTGCAGCGACCAGACCTCAAACGGTCTGATCTCTGTGCTCAGGTGTCAGTCATCCCTGGATCAGTAATGCTGACACCACACAGTACTCGGAGGATTTATAACAGAGTAGCAATCACACACTTATTACATCGAGTGTCTCAATAGAGAATTTATTACAAAAAATATGGCTTAAGGCCATCTAATAATGATAGCAGTGGAAGGCTTGGAAGATAAGTGACTCCATCAATTCCAACGGCATCACTGAGTATAGAACCACGACCTAAAAACTCCTTAATCGTCGTCTGAAAAGTCTGCAACATTAACGTTGCAGCCCGAAACGGGTCAGCACATGGAATATGCTGGCAAAGTAACACATAGGGAGTAATGGAATGAAACAGCTATACTATATGCATATTTGGCTGGTGGAAAGCTCTATGGTTACAGTTTTGCGTAAAGCCAATTTTTCCCTGCTACAAAGGAATAAATTTTTATTTAACTATCATGGTGGTTGTTAAACATTGAGAATGGTTGACAGCATTCTCAATACCAATTAAGCATCATTATTAAAAAAACCCAACAAAATTAATTTTAGAGTAACATGTTGAGATTCACATGATAATCCAAGTACTAGATACTCAAGATGTCCATAACCGGGGACACGGCTAGCCATGATTACTTTATACACTCTGCAGAGATTTGCGCACTTTTCTCCACAAGACTCGATCGCCTCCGTTTGGTTTCTCGCACTACATGGTGTTTGAGAAGATGGATGACCGAGACATAGTCTTTCAGAAGCGCTAGCACCTTACGATGGATAGACCATTACACCTACTTTCCCCTACATCTGCTAGTCTACCCTGTAAGAGTTCGCACGACTTAATCAACTATGCTAGAGCCCATAATAGCTTGTGGCTGCACACGGAAGTTTCTAGTATGAAAAATCTCATGATCCCTTTGGGCCTGGGTGGCGGTCCATAAAGAAAAACAGGCAATCCCGGAATACCCAGGTACCTCAATCCACCCAGATGTGTCTTTAAGTTGCCACCTTAGATAAACCATTAATTAACAAAATCACATCTGTCATGGATATCACTCACCCAATCCACGTCTACTAGCATAGCATGGCAAAATAGGCAAACGTAGAAGTAACTCCCAAAGGTTTGATACTACAACAAGTAATAGGTACTACCTCAACTACTTCCCATCCCACAATTTAATTAGATCCTAATCATGCAATGTTTGAGGATTGATATAATGCAATAAAACTGGGTAGTAGGAGGTATGATCAAAGTGTTACTTGCCTTGCTGATGATCCGCGAAACCTAGAGATTCGAAGTAACACGCGGCGCACTCCGGGTATTCTATCACAGACAAACAAACAAGCATACAATAAGTATTCATCCAATGCACAGGTAAAACTCAAATAAGAGATCTAACCAGAAGGTTCAACTTAAGAACTCCGGTTTGCAAAAAGAATCAAATCCAACGAAGCGTTAAACGGTTAGAGGGTTTCGAGACGAAACTCCAGGTGCTTGAGTCGCCTGATTCCGATAACTGAGCGAAAAGTTATACTAAAACGAAAATCAGATCAGGAATCGCGATCAGAAAAATCACGGATTTAATCTGAGAAAAAGAAAAACAACGAATGTTCGCTAGAACGAACGAACGGACAAACGCTCGCTAAATAAATAAACCGGAAAAACCGATCTATTAAAAAACCGAAACTAAAAAAATAAAAAGCGCGACTTTTTTTCCTCTCTTTTTTCTAAAAAACGGGCGGCGAAAACGAGGTTGACCTGGGTTCGGCGGCGGCGGCGGATTAGGGTTTCGGGCGCGGTGGGCTGGGGCGGCGGTATTTAAAGGCTGCCCCCGGGCGGAGTCCCGCTCGGGTACGGCCCGAAGTCGGTTCTCGTTTTTTTAATTATTCCACGCAGAAAAACAAATAAAAGAAATACTAAACGGACTCAAAAAATCCTGAAATAAATTTTCCCGTGCTTCTAAAATCAAGCCGCACAAGGTGAACATTTATTTGGGGCCTAAATGCAATTTTGAAAAACACACATTTTTCCTAAATTCAAATAAAACACCGAAAAACTCCGAAATAAAATCTTGTTTGATTTTATTATTAAATCCTCAATATTTCTTTATTTTGGGAAAGTCATTTTATTCCCTCTCTCATATTTTTGTAATAGAAATAATTGATGATAAAATAATTAAAATCAAATGATCCTATCTTCAAAATTTGAGAAAACTCAAATATGAAAATAACGAAATCCCCAACTCTCTCCGAGGGTCCTTGAGTTGCGTATAATTTTCTAGGATCAACCAAAATGCAATAAAATATGATATGCAATGATGGTCTAATGTATAACATTCGAAATTGAAAATTTGGGATGTTACAAAGCAAGTACCAAAATGATTTTCAAGATCATAAGAAGTATCATTATCTTCCACTATTATATTTTCATGAGGCACAATAGTAATAGGAGCAGCATTATTTGGGGGAGATATCTTTTTACCCCTTTTCCTCTTTCTTTTCTTCTTCTTCACCACATCATGTGTGGGTTCAATCCTCTTTTTGGAGCTCCTTATTAATGAGATTGATTGAATAGGAGGCTTGTCCTCGTTACCTGATTCGTCATAAGAAATAATAGAAGGGTATTGGGAAGCCTCTTCCCTTTCATTAGTATTCTCTTCATCTTCTATTTGTTTTCTTTTCTTTATTTAGTTGGCAATATAAGGATTTTCAATACAATTCACTGCACAATACATATAAATTTTCTCTAGATCAAAATCAAGAAATCTATCAAGATTAAACTTTGGAATACCCTCAGTTATACGTTTCATTTCCACATACCCCAAAAGAAGACTAAGCTCTTTATGATGCTCAAGGGTAATCAAATTATCACAATTTTTGGATACGATTCGGTCATGAAACAATTTGCATTGGAGATTTAAATGACCATGTTCATTGCAAAATTCACAAGGGGCACGAAAAATATTGAATTTTTCAGCACAATCATCAAGACTTTCTTGCAACAATTCAGTTTCTAAGTACTTATGCCTCTTGCAATATCTATCTTCCCTATTTGGTGTGTACTTACAAACCCAATGCACTCCACAAAAATTTACAAGTTTATAGGAGACATTTTCATCATAACTAGTGCAATCATCATTAGTATCATGGATATTCAAAGAATTCGTACTAACAACATTGCAAT
The DNA here is from genome assembly GCA_034509565.1 of Triticum monococcum. Taxonomy (NCBI): domain Eukaryota; kingdom Viridiplantae; phylum Streptophyta; class Magnoliopsida; order Poales; family Poaceae; genus Triticum; species Triticum monococcum. The sequence continues at coordinate 175,755,021 of CM067846.1, read as the reverse complement.
CATGCTCATCATTCAAATATTTAGTGCCAAACATTTTATAGATTTCTTCTTCTAGCACTTGAGCACATTTATCCTTTCCATCATACTTACGAAAGATATTAAAAAGGTGAAGCGTATGAGACAAACTCAATTCCATTTTTCTATAGTTTTCTTTTATAAACTAAACTAGTGATAAAACAAGAAACTAAAAGACTCGATTGCAAGATCTAAAGATATACCTTCAAGCGCTAACCTCCCCGGCAACGGCGCCAGAAAAGAGCTTGATGTCTACTACACAACCTTCTTCTTGTAGACGTTGTTGGGCCTCCAAGTGCAGAGGTTTGTAGGACAGTAGCAAATTTCCCTCAAGTGGATGACCTAAGGTTTATCAATCCGTAGGAGGCATAGGATGAAGATCGTCTCTCTCAAGCAACCCTGCAACCAAATAACAAAGAGTCTCTTGTGTCCCTAACACACCCAACACAATGGTAAATTGTATAGGTGCACTAGTTCGGCGAAGAGATGGTGATACAAGTGCAATATGGATAGTAGATAATAGCTTTTGTAATATGAAAATATAAAAACAGCAAGGTAACGAATGATAAAAGTGAGCATAAACGGTATTGCAATGCTAGGAAACAAGGCCTAGGGTTCATACTTTCACTAGTACAAGTCCTCTCAACAATAATATCATAATTGGATCACATAACTATCCCTCAACATGCAACAAAGAGTCACTCCAAAGTCACTAATAGCAGAGAATAAACGAAGAGATTATGGTAGGGTACGAAACCACCTCAAAGTTATTCTTTCCAATCAATCCGTTGGGCTATTCCTATAAGTGTCACAAACAGCCCTAGAGTTCGTACTAGAATAACACCTTAAGACACAAATCAACCAAAACCCTAATGTCACCTAGATACTCCAATGTCACCTCAAGTATCCGTGGGTATGATTATACGATATGCATCACACAATCTCAGATTCATCTATTCAACCAACACATAGAACCTCAAAGAGTGCCCCAAAGTTTCTACCGGAGAATCACAACAAAAACGTGTGCCAACCCCTATGCATAGGTTCATGGGCGGAACCCGCAAGTTGATCACCAAAACATACATCAAGTGAATCACGTGATATCCCATTATCACCACAGATACGCACAACAAGACATACATCAAGTGTTCTCAAATCTTTAAATACTCAATCCGATGAGATAACTTCAAAGGGGAAACTCAATCTATTACAAGAGAGTAGAGGCAGAGGAGAAACATAAGATCCAACTATAATAGCAAAGCTCGTGATACATCAGGATCGTGCCAAATCAAGAACACGAGAGAGAAAGAGAGAGAGAGAGATCAAACACATAGCTATTGGTACATACCCTCAGCCCCGAGGGAGAACTACTCCCTCCTCGTCATGGAGGGCACCGGGATGATGAAGATGGCCACCAGAGAGGGATTCCCCCCCTCCGGCAGGGTGCCGGAACGGGTCTAGATTGGCTTTTGGTGGCTACGGAGGCTTCTGGCGGCGGAACTCCCGATCTATTGTGCTCTCCGTTAGTTTTAGGGTATATGGAGATATATAGGAGGAAGAAGTACGTTAGGGGGGCACGAGGGGCCCACGAGGGTGGAGGGCGTGCCCCCCTACCTCGTGGCCTCCTCGAAGCTTCCCTTGCGTGCACTTCAAGTCTTCTGGGCTTCTTTCCTTCCAAAAATGGGTTCCGTGAAGTTTCAGGTCAATTGGACTCCATTTGGTTTTCCTTTTCTTCGAAACCCTAAAACAAGGTAAAAACAGAAACTGGTACTGGGCTCTGGCTTAATAGGTTAGTCCCAAAAATGATATAAAAGTGTATAATAAAGCCCATAAACATCCAAAACAGAAGATAATATAGCATGGAGCAATCAAAAATTATAGATACGTTGAAGACGTATCACCTGTGCTAGCTTCCGCCTCTATATCCGTCCCTGGAGCCCGACTGGTGGAGGCGTGATCAGCGGCCTCTCCGGATATAGTCCGGCGAGCATTTTTCCTGCTAGGAAACATGGACGTCATTATATTTTAAAGAAAGACGACAACCACGGAGCGAGGTTTTGTATCATACCTCTGCGTCGGCGTCTCAGTCCTGACCGCCTTCCTTTTTGGCCTACCCGGCTTCGATGCCCCGTGTTGGCGAGTCACTGCGGGTTCGGCATGGCATCCCGAAGGCCTTCCCTATAAAACACCATATGTGTACGGTAGGTGAAGTGCATAAAAAGGGATCCTTCTTGGAAGTTGGGACTTTGGTTTTTCCTTACCTGCGACGTAGGGAGTAGCCCAGGATAGTCGGCTATGATGGCCACCATGGCGTCATCGTAGCTCAATTGATAGAACGTCCTGTCTATTAGCTCCACAAATATGTTCGGATCCTCTTCAAGTCCGAGATCGAGGGCCCGGTCAGGGTCCTTCGGTTGTGGAGGCGGGCTGTTGACCTCCCTTACAACTTTTCGCAGCTCCTGCCGTGAAACGGCAAGGTGAGTATTTATGACAAAGAATGCGGGAAGGTTGGGAGTAAAGAGTGACAACTCACCCAGCTTGGAGGGTTGTTCATGGAGAATCCATCCCGTGGCTTAATACGGATGAACTCCTCTTCCTCTCCCTTGAACAACTCGGACATATTTTTTTGCTAAAGCAACAGTGGAGTCCGGTCCCTTACGCCCGTAGCGGGTGGCATCATCTTCCCCGTTAAAGCACCACAAGGGGTGCCCTCGATATTGAAGTGGCTGCACCCCCCCACATTATGCATATTGACATAACCTCGATTATTGTCAATCCTAATTGAGCCAGCACTTTAATCCAGTCCATCAGGTAAAGGACTTCTCCGTTATCTTCCTCCTGGGGGCTCCGTGGGCGCCAGCTTCGGTGTTTCTTCAAAGGAGCATTGTGGAACTCGGGAACACCCCTCCGAACAGGATGTGGAAGGGGGACGTCCTCCATGTAAAACCACTCCGAAGGCCAGTCTTCAGACGTCTTCTTCGGGGTACCGGACAGGTATGCGGTCCCGGCGATGCGCCATATTTCGGCTCCGCCCACTTGATATAGTGACCCCTCCTGTGTACGGGGCACAAGGCAAAATAGCCTCTTCCACAGCTCGAAATGAGCCTCATAGCCCAGAAACATCTCACAAAGGGCAACATAACCAACGATGTGTAATATGGAAGCGGGGGTAAAATTATGCAACTGGAGGCCGTAAAACTCCAGGAGCCAGCGGAGGAACGGATGGATCGGAAATCCAAGTCCCCTTAGTAAATAAGGGACAAGGCATACCCGCTCCCCCTTGGAGGGATTGGGGAAGCTCTCCGCTTGCTCCCCGCCATTATAGGTGGCGAGCCCGGCTCGAACGGGGACCATATATGTTGGAGGGAGAAATCCCTGGATCTGCAACTCTACTAATTGGTTGTGCGGGACGGAACACTTCTCCCAGTCACCAGGCTTAGGGCTACGGGAGCGGGAGGAGGAGCTGCGGTGGACGGCCATGTTGGAATGGATTTTTCCGAGCATGCTCCGATGGAAACTCGCCGTGGGAGGATGGTGTGGTTTGGATCTAAGAATCCCCGTCCCTTTAATAGACAGTTTATTTACATGGCTAGGGTGGCGAACGTAAAAATGCCCTGGCTCCTCGCATTCACTCGACACGTGGAAGATAGCCCTTATTGGGCGCAGAATCCAAGAAGTGCAACATTTATGGGGAGCCGGACACTATTCAGCAGATATTTAGAATTTGGAGAGGAACCCGCCTTGCAATGTCGAAGACGAAACTGCGCGCCGGACTCATTGTCATTGAAGCCTGGTTTGGGGGTTACTGAGGGAGTCCTGGATTAGGGGGTCTCTGGACAGCTGGACTATATCCTTTGGCCGGACTGTTGGACTATGATGATACAAGATTGAAGACTTCGTCCCGTGTCCGGATGGGACTCTCCTTGGCGTGGAAGGCAAGCTTGGCAATACGGATATGTAGATCTCCTCCCTTGTAACCGACTTTGTGTAACCCTAGCCCCCTCCGGTGTCTATATAAACCGGAGGGTTTAGTCCATAGGACAACATACGATCATACCATAGGCTAGCTTCTAGGGTTTAGCCTCTACGATCTCGTGGTAGATCAACTCTTGTAATACTCATATCATCAATATCAATCAAGCAGGACGTAGGGTATTACCCCCATCAAGAGGGCCCGAACCTGGGTAAGCATCGTGTCCCCTGCCTCCTGTTACCATTCGCCTTAGACACACAGTTCGGGACCCCCTACCCGAGATCCGCCGGTTTTGACACCGACAGCAACACTTTCTCAAAACAATCATAATATGATATAACAAGATTGTATCTCGCTAGCCCTTTCTGAGACCACAAAACATAAATGCAGAGCACCTTTGAAGATCAAGGACTACTAAACATTGTAATTCATGGTAAAAGAGATCCAGTCACAGTCATACTCAATGTAAACTAATAGTAATGCATGCAAATGACAGCAGTGCTCTCCAACTGGTGCTCTTTAATAAGATGATGATGACTCAACATAAAAGTAAATAGATAGGCCCTTCTCAGAGGGAAGCAGAGATTTGTAGAGGCACGAGAGCTCGATTTTTGAAATAGAGATGAATAATATTTTGAGTGGTATACTTTCATTGTCAACATAACAACCAAGAGATCTTGATATCTTCCATGCTACACACATTATAGGCGGTTCCCAAGCAGAATAGTAAAACGGGTGCCTCCAACTAACAATAATCCTGGGGGAGTTTTGTTTGCAATTATTTTGATTTGATTTGAGCATGAGACTGGGCATCCCGGTTACCAGCCATTTTCTCGTGAGTGAGGAGCGGAGTCCGCTCCTCTTGAGAATAACCCGCCTAGCATGGAAGATACATACATCCCTAGTTGATACATGACCTATTCGAGCATACAAAATAGAATTTCATTTGAAGGTTTAGAGTTTGGCACATACAAATTTACTTGGAACGGCAGATAGATACCACATATAGGAAGGTATGGTGGACTCATATGGAATAACTTTGGGGTTTATGTAATTGGATGCACAAGCAGTGTTCCCGCTTAGTACAAGTGAAGGCTAGAAAGAGACAGGGAAGCGACCAGCTAGAGAGCGACAATAGTCATGAACATGCATTAAAATTAATCAACACTGAATGCAAGCATGAGTAGGATATAATTCACCATCCACATAAATATTGTGGAGGCTATGTTGATTTTGTTTCAACTACATGTGTGAACATGTGCCAAGTCAAGCCACTCGAATCATTCAAAGGAGGATACCACCCTATCATACCACATCACAACCATTTTAATAGCATGTTGGCACGCAGGGTAAACCATTATAAACTCCTAGCTACTTCAGCATGGCATGAGCAACTACAATCTCTAATTGTCATTGCAAACATGTTTCATTCATAATAGGCTGAATCAGGAACGATGAACTAATCATATTTACAAAAACAAGATAGGTCGAGTTCATACCAGCTTTTCTCATATCAATAAGTTCATCATATCTCGTCATTATTGCCTTTCACTTGCACGAGTGAACGGTGTGGATAATAATAATAGTGCACGTGCATTGGACTAAGCTAGAATCTGCAAGCATTCAATACAAGGGAGAAGACAAGGTAATATGGGCTCTTGGTTAGATCAACAACAATGCATATGAGAGCCACTCAACATTTTCATCATGGTCTTTTCCTCTTGACCCCCAAACAAAAGAAAAGAAATAAAACTATTTACACGGGAAAGCTCCCAACAAGCAAAAGAAGAATGAGAAATCTTTTTGGGTTTTCTTTTAATTATTACTACTACAGGCATGGAAAGTAAACTAGCTAAAAGCTACAACTATTATTTTTTGTTTTTCTTAAGGTTTTTCAAACACACAAGAAGAAAGCTTAAAACAGAAAATAAACTAGAATGGATGATACAATGAAAAAGTATGAGCACCAACAACTGGCATGAGTGTGTAACATGAATGTGATGTCAGTGAGAAATACGTACTCCCCCAAGCTTAGGCTTTTGGCCTAAGTTGGTCCATGCCCATGGATCAAAGTGACCCTCTCCTGTGTGCGGAGGAGTGCCATCTGGGTGCCACTGGTTGGCGATATCCTCCAAATTCCACTGATAAACAAACTGTCGATAAGGGTCAAGTGGTGGTTCCGGCTTAGTCTCTAGAGCTAGTGTCAGGCTCCAGTATGCATAAACGGCCTCCGGCAAGATGAGGTGCGTGCCTGAAAATATGTCAAATAAAGAGGGCGCAGGCAAGGTAATAATCTCAAAGTAATTTTTTATTAAATATCAATCTATATTTGAGCATCTTCTTCTTACCCTTAACAATAAAATCATGTGCTACCATACTCTTATAATCTAGAAAAATAGGAGGAAGCAACTTTTCCACTTTCTCATAATGCCTAATAGGTATGTTTAAGTGTGCAGCAAGGCGCGAGACAAAGATGCCTCCAAAATAGGACCCTTTGTACGGTTCAGATTTAACCGTTTAGCTACAATAGCGCCTAAACTGAAAGTAGCATCACGAAACAAGGCATGGCGCAAAATAAAGGGGCACTAAGGTTTCCACTATTCCCACGACCAATCAAGCATCTACTAGCAAATATTGCAAAGTAGCGTAGAATAGGAAAATGTATGCTAGTAATTCTTGCCTCGGAAACTTTCCTCATTTCCCCCATAGCAATCCTATCAATAAACCCTTCGACATCATTATGATGTGGCTCCTCTATGCTTCCCTCAAAGGGAAACTTGCAAACCGCACAAAAGTCATAAAGTGACATCTCCTTATACTCATCATACAAATAAAAATCCACATAAGGTGGCGATCTCCTAGCATGGAAATGAAAATTTTGCACAAAAATATTAGTGAGCCGGAGATACTATTCGAGCTGGTCGTGGAGGAAGTCGACCAGGCCTGCATTCTCAGCCAAATAATAAAAATCTTCATAAATCTCGGCTTCTCTCAATAACTCATCACAAGGCCATTCACATAGCCGAACTTCCGCAGTGCGAGGGAGATTATTTGGGCTTCTTATTTTCTTCACTTTGCTTATCCTTCGAGCTTCTTCGAGCCCCTCAATAATCTCTTCATCCTTTTCTGAAATTTTTTGAAATTTTTAGTAACTCAAAATAAAAGTGAACCAAACTCAACAAAATTGATAGCAACTACTCCTACAAGTGCCTTGAGGCCATATCATGCATTAAAACTACTTGGGACCATATAAATTTGACATGCAAGCTCAAGAACAGTGTCACCTAAGCAGCAAAATTTTGCAATAAATAAAGCACTAGAACAAAAACTAATTGGACGATTGGAGGAGCCACATATCGAAGAGCAATGCCCCAAAGCAGTTTTGTGAATGGAGCTTTGAGCAAGGAGATCGAAAATGGTAGCAAGATGAGCTAGAACTCGGGTTTGAGCTGCTGGGTGATTTTTTCTGGAGGAAGACGAAGTGTGTGGGTGCTATAATAAGTGGAGGGGGCCACGAGGGGCCCACGAGGCAGGGGGCATGCCCAGGGGGTAGGGCGCGCCCTGCACCCTCGTGGCCAGGTGGTTGCCCCCTCTGGTGTGTTCTCGGTGCCAATAATTCTTAAATATTCTAGAAAAAGCATATTCATTTTCGGGGCATTTGGAGAACTTTTATTTTCGGGGTATTTTTTATTGCATGGGTAATTCATAAAACAGACAGAAAATACTATTTTTGCTTTATTTAATCTAAATAACAGAAAGTAAAAGGAGGGTACAGAGAGTTGTGCTTTCTAACTTCATCCATCTCATGCTCATCAAAAGGAATCCACTAACAAGGTTGATCATGTCTTGTTAAGAAACTCATTCCGAACGCATGAAACCGGAGAAATTTCGAATAACACTAAGTTACCTCAACGGGGATATGCATGTCCCCAACAATAAGAATACCATATTTCTTCTTGACAGTGGGCAGAGGAAATTCAAAACCTCTAATAATAATCGTTGGATTTTTCCAATAGAATTGATACTATGGACTTGAGGTTGTTTCCTCGGAAAGTGTACCGTATGCTCATTACCATTAACATGAAAAGTGACATTGCCTTTGTTGCAATCAATAACAGCCCCTGCAGTATTCAGAAATGGTCTACCAAGAATAATAGACATACTATCGTCCTTGGGAATATCAAGAATAATAAAGTCTGTTAAAATAGTAACGTTTGCAACCACAATAGGCACATCCTCACAAATACCGACAGGTATAGCAGTTGATTTATCAGCCATTTGCAAAGATATTTCAGTAGGTGTCAACTTATTCAAATCAAGTCTATGATATAAAGAGAGAGAGAGGCATAACACTAACACCGGCTCCAAGATCGCATAAAGCAGTTTTAACATAGTTTCTTTTAATGGACCATGGTATAGTTGGTACTCTGGATCTCCTAGTTTCTTAGGTATTCCACCTTTAAAAGTATAATTAGCAAGCATGGTGGAAATTTCAGCTTCCGGTATCTTTCTTTTATTTGTAATGATATCTTTCATGTACTTAGCATAAGGGTTCATTTTAAGCATATCAGTCAAACGCATACGCAAAAACATAGGTCTAATCATTTCAGCAAAGCGCTCAAAATCCTCATCATCCTATTTCTTGGATGGTTTAGGAGGAAAAGGCACGGGTTTCTGAACCCATGGTTCTCTTTCTTTACCGTGCTTCCTAGCAATGAAGTCTCTCTTATCATAACATTGATTCTTTGATTGTGGGTTATCAAGATCAACAGCAGGTTCAATCTCTACATCATTATTATTGCTAGGCTGAGAATCAACATGAACATCATCATTAATATTATCACTAGGTTCATGTTCATTACTATATTGTGTTTCAGTATTAGAAATAGAAATATCATTAGGATTCTCAGGTGTGTCAACAACAGGTTCACTAGAAGCACGCAAAGTCCTATCATTATTCTTTTTCTTCCTTTTAGAAGGACTAGGTGCATCAACATTAATTTTCTGAGAATCTTGCTCAATTCTCTTAGGGTGGCCCTTAGGATACAAAGGTTCCTGAGTCATTTTACCCCCTCTAGTCATAACTCTAACAGCATTATCATTTTTCTTATTATTTAATTCACTGAGCAAATCATTTTGAGCTTTAAGTACTTGTTCTACTTGAGTGGTAACCGTAGAAGCATGTTTACTAATGAGTTTAAGTTCACCTTTAACTCTAGACATATAATCACTCAAGTGTTCAATCATATAAGCATTACGTTTCAATTGTCTACCAACATAAGCATTGAAGTTTTCTTGCTTAACCATAAAGTCATCAAACTCATCCAAGCATTGTCTAACAATTTTAGTATACAAGATTTCACATTTATCAAATCTATAGAGAGAATTTACCTTTACAACCTGTGTAGGGTTATCAAGACCATGTATTTCTTCAATTGGTGGTAAATTCTTAACATCTTCAGCTTTAATACCCTTTTCTTTCATAGATTTCTTTGCCTCTTGCATATCTTCAGGACTGAGAAATAGAATATCCCTTTTCTTTGGAGTTGGCTTGGGAGTTGGTTCAGGAAGTGTCCAATCATTTTCATTATTCAACATATTATTCAATAGCAATTCAGCTTGATCAACGGTTCTTTCCATGAAAACACAACCAGCACAACTATCCAGGTGGTCTCTGGAAGCATCAGTTAGTCCATTATAAAAGATATCAAGTATTTCATTTTTCTTGAGAGGATGATCAGACAAAGCATTAAGTACTCAGGGAAGCCTCCCCCAAGCTTGTGGGAGACTCTCTTTTTCAATTTGCAGAAAATATTTCCCTTAAGGCAGCTTGTTTCTTATGAGTGGGGAAATATTTAGCAGAGAAGTAATAAATCATATCCTGGGGACTATGCACACAACCAGGATCAAGAGAATTAAACCATGTTTTAGCATCACCCTTTAATGAGAACAGAAATAACTTAAGGATAAGTAATAGTGAGTTTTCTCATCATTAGTGAATAGGGTGGCTATATCATTTAATTTAGTAAGATGTGCCACAACAGTTTCAGATTCAACCAAAGTATTCAACTTAGGATCGACAGAGAAATCATAATCATTATCAGAAATACAGATAGGTGAAGTAGCAAAAGCAGGGTCATATTTCATTCTAGAATTCAAAGACTTTTCTTTCAGCTTAGCTAACAGTTTCTTAAGATCATATCTATCATTGCAAGCTAAAAAGTCTCTAGCAGTTTCTTCATCCATAACATAACCCTCAGGCACAACAGGCAATTCATATCAAGGGGGAGAATCTTCATCATCACTTTCATCAATATTACCAGTTTCAGTAATTTCATTCTCTCTAACCCTAGCAAGTTGTTCATCAAGAAATTCACCTAGTACCACAATATTATCAAGCATAGAAGTAGTTTCATCATAAGCATCATGCAAAGCAGAAGTGGCATCATCAATAACATGCGACATATCAGAATGAATAGCAGGAGTAGGTGTCGCAAGTTTACTCAAAATAGAAGGTGAATCAAGTGCAGAGCAAGATGGCAGTTCCTTACCTCCCCTCGTAGTTGAGGGAAAAAACTTGGTTCTTTTATCTTTCAAGTTCTTCATAGTGATCAGCAGATATAAATCCCAAGTGACTCAAAGAATAGAGATATGCTCCCCGGCAACGGCACCAGAAAATAGTCTTGATAACCCACAAGTATAGGGGATCGCAACAGTTTTTGAGGGTAGAGTATTCAACCCAAATTTATTGATTCGGCACAAGGGGAGCCAAAGAATATTCTTAAGTATTAGCAGCTGAGTTGTCAATTCAACCACACCTAGAAAACTTAATATCTGCAGCAAAGTATTTAGTAGTAAAGTAATATGATAGTAGTGGTAACAGTGGCAAAAGTAATAGTATTGGTTTTGTAGTGATTATAATAGTAGCAACGGAAAAGTAAATAAGCGAAGATCAATATATGAATAGCTCGTAGGCAATGGATCAGTGATGGATAATTATGTCGGATGCGATTCCTCATCCAACAATTATAACATAGGGTGACACGGAACTAGCTCCAGTTCATCAATGTAATATAGGCATGTATTCCGAATATAGTCATACGTGCTTATGGAAAAGAACTTACATGACATCTTTTGTCCTACCCTCCCATGGCAGCGGGATCCTATTGGAAACTAAGGGATATTAAGGCCTCCTTTTAATAGAGTACCGGACCAAAGCATTAACACTTAGTGAATACATGAACTCCTCAAACTACGGTCATCACCGGTAAGTATCCCGATTATTGTCACTTTGGGGTTGACGGATCATAATACATAATAGGTGACTATGGACTTGCAAGATAGGATCAAGAACTCACATATATTCATGAAAACATAATAGGTTCAGATATGAAATCATGGCACTCGGGCCCTAGTGACAAGCATTAAGCATAGCAAAGTCATAGCAACATCAATCTCAGAACATAATGGATACTAGGGCTCAAACCCTAACAAAACTAACTCGATTACATGATAAATCTCATGCAGCCCATCACTGTCCAGCAGGCCTACGATGGAATTACTCACGCATGATGGTGAGCATCATGAAATTGGTGATGGAGGAAGGTTGATGATGATGATGGCGACGGATTCCCCTCTCCGGAGCCCCGAACGGACTCTAGATCAGCCCTCCCGAGAGAGATTAGGGCTTGGCGGCGGCTCCGTATCGTAAAACGCGATGAATCCTTCTCTTTGATTTTTTTTCCTCCCCGAACATGAATATATAGAGTTGGAGTTGAGGTCGGTGGAGCATCAGGGGGCCCACGAGGCAGGGGGCACACCCCAGGGGGTGGCGCGCCCCCACCCTCGTGGACAGGGTGTGGGCCCCCTTGCGTTGATTCTTTTGCCAGTATTTTTTATATATTCCAAAAATATTGTCCGTTGATTTTCAGGTCATTCCGAGAACTTTTATTTCTGCACAAAAATAACAACATGGCAATTCTGCTGAAAACAGCGTCAGTCCAGGTTAGTTCTATTCAAATCATGCAAGTTAGAGTCCAAAACAAGGGCAAAAGTGTTTGGAAAAGTAGATACATTGGAAATGTATCAACGACGTTGGGGAAGAGTCTCTGGCTGGGCGGCGGTCGGGAGGCCAACGGAGGAGCGTGGGCTTTTGTGGGTTTTGGCGGCCTCGGTGTATGAATGGGGGCGAAGGGGAAGGTAGGTGGGAGCCATGGCTTAGGGACGCGCTTGTCCAAAATGTAGGATAAGTTACCAGCGTACCCCCACCGGTTTTGACCACGAGACGTCAAGCTGGCATTTCCGGCTGAGGGGTAGAGGGGGGGTTCTCGTGTCTGGGCTGCGGGGCTGATTTTGGATGAAGAGGGAGTTTTCACGCGCGTCGAAATTTTGTGATAACAAGGCGCGGCGTGGCTTGAAGATGCGGGAGTTTCACAGCAGATGAGACAAAAGATACTCGAGCTTGAAAATTTCGGGATAACAAGGCGCGGATTCCATGTCGGCAGAACAAACTTAACGTGTACAAAAAACAATTCATAATAGACAAAAGAGAGTCATGTCCCTTTTTACTATATTTCTATAAAAGCCATTGAAAAACTACAAGAAAAATGTAAAAAAAAATCAGGAGAACAAGATTACCTTGTACAGTACCAAATCAATTCGCACTTCCCTCAACAACAACAAAAAACAAAGCAATTCCGGCCACAAGAAAGAGTCATGTCCCTTTTTATATGATTACAAATGCGAGGATCTCGAATTACAATTTTTGAATCCACGTTATGTTGAATTCGAATATATTGTTAGGTGACCTTGCGGTTTATAATGGATGTAGTCGTACATTTTGATCTTCCATCATATATGAACATTTCACTCCACCCTATGAAAATATATATATTCGTCTACCATATGGAGTAAATTTGAATCAATTTTCCTTATTTCAATACGATTGTTGTCAAGTTATAACATCATTTAAATATTATCTTGATAACAAAAACATGCATATAGCAGTAATCATATTTCACTATGAACTACATGTACCATACGATCTCCAATTCAAATATTTGTATCCATTTTATGTTAAATTCAAATCAGAGTACATTGGTCTAGGTAGCGAGATGTTTGGGATAATCTAAACATTGTTTTCATATGTATAATTTTTGGCTGAATTGGGACAAGTTTTGGTATAAGCTTGTTGCAAAACCGAAGATTCTCTCAACAAGCCTCGTGGTTCCGAGATGGAACGTATCATCTTTGTGTGTGAAACGATATATCCTACCTCCCCCCTGATTTTCTTTATAGAGGCAACATAGAACTATATGAGTGCCCTGTTAAATTTTGGAATTATTCTGGGTTCGTTTGCCCTTTTTTATACATTAATTGAGTTTCTGCACATTTAATGTGCATAATTCAAATTGGAACTAGAAGCGCATGCTCCAACACACCAAAGTTTGTTCAAAAATCACTTGTGTGTCCTTGGATGAATTTCTGGGTCCCATGCAAGAAATGGAAATGAAATTCAAACATCTGGGCATCGTGACTCGGCCGAGAACATCGAGAAACTTGGTTTTTAAATTCCTATAAATCCAGAACACGCTTGGAAATCATGAAACTTGGCATGGTGTCATGTCATGGCACTAACATGCTGTGGTAAAAAATTGGGCCGAATTGGAACAAGTTTTGGTACAAGCTTCTTGCAAACTGGAGCTTCTCTCGAGAAGGCTCGTGGTTCTGAGAGGGAACGTGTCACCTTTTAGTGTGAAACGATATACGCTGCCCTTCGCCCTTGAGTTTCTTTATATAGTCAACATAGAACTACATGAGTGCCCTGTTAAATTTTGGAATTATTCCGGGTTTGTTTGGCCTTTTTATACATTAATTGAGTTTCTGGTCATTTAATGTGTATAATTCAAATTTGAATTACAAGCACATGCTCCTGTGCACCAAAGTTTGTTGAAAAATCACATGTGTGTCCTCGAGTGAATTTCTAGGTCGCATGCAAGAAATGGGAATGAAATTCAAACATCTGGGCATCATGGCTCGGCCGAGAACATTGAAACTTGGTTTTAAAATTCTTTTAAATCCAAAACACGCCTAAAAATCATGAAACTTGGCATGGTGTCATGTCATGGTACTACCATGATCTGGTAAAAAAATTGGCCGAATAGGAACAAGTTTTGGTATAAGCTTCTTGCAAACCGAAGCTTCTCTCAAAAAGGCCCGTGGTTCTGAGAGGGAACGTGTCACCTTTGTGTGCGAAACGATATAGGCTGCCCAATTGATTTTCTTTATAGAGGCAACATATAACTATATCAGTGTCCAATTAAATTTTGGTATTATTCCGGGTTCGTTTGGCCTTTTTATACATTAATTGAGTTTCTGGTCAGTTAATGTGCATAATTCAAATTTGAACTACAAGCACATGCTCCAGTGCACCAAAGTTGGTTGAAAAATCACATGTGTGTATCTTCGGGTGAATTTCTAGGTCCCATGCAAGAGAAATGGGAATAAAATTCAAACATCTGGGCGTCGTGGCTCGGCCGAGAACATTGAGAAACTTGGTTTTAAAATTCTTGTAAATCCAAAACACGCCCGAAAATCATGAAACTTGGCATGGTGTCATGTCATGGTACTAACATGCCGTGGTAAAAAAAATTGGCTGCATTGGAACTAGTTTTGATATAAGCTTCTTGCAAACCGGAGCTTCTCTCAAGAAGGCTCGTGGTTCTGAGAGGGGACGTGCCACCTTTGTGTGCGAAACGATATATGATTCCCCCTTGATTTTCTTTACAGAGGCAACATATATCTATATTAGTGTCCTGTTAAATTTTGGAATTATTCTAGGTTTGTTTGGCCTTTTCATACATTAATTGAGTTTCTGGTCAATTAATGTGCATAATTCAAATTTGAACTACAAGCACAGGCTTTAGTGCACCAAAGTTGGTTGAAAAATCACAAGTGTGTGTCCTCGGGTGAATATCTAGGTCCCATGCAAGAGAAATGGGAATAAAATTCAAACATCTGGGCGTCGTGGCTCGGCCGAGAACATTGAGAAACTTGGTTTTAAAATTCTTGTAAATCCAAAACAAGCCTAAAAATCATGAAACTTGGCATGGTGTCATGTCATGGTACTAACATGTTGTGGTAAAAAAAATTGGCCGCGTTGGAACAACTTTTGGTATAAGCTTCTTACAAACCGCAACTTCTATCAAGAAGGCTCGTGGTTCTGAGAGGGAACGTGTCACCTTTATGTGCGAAACAATATACGTTGCCCCCCTGATTTTCTTTATAGAGGCAACATATAACTATATGAGTATCGTGTTAAATTTTGGAATTATTCCAGGTTCATTTGGACTTTTTTATACATTAATTGAGTTTCTGGTCATTTAATGTGCATAATTCAAATTTGAACTGCAAGCACATGCTCCAGTGCACGAAAGTTAGTTGAAAAATCACATGTGTGTCCTCAGGTAAATTTATAGGTCCCATGCAAGAAATGGGAATGAAATTCAAACATCTGGGTGTCGTGACTCGGCCGGAAACATTGAGAAACTTGGTTTTTTAATTCCTGTAAATCCAAAACACGCATGAAAATCATGAAACTTGGCTTGGTGTCATGACATGGCACCAACATGCTGTGGTAATTTTGCTGTCCGATTTGCGAAGGCGCACACATTAACAATCGACAAAGTCATTTTGGAACAAGTGATGTCACGTTACAATCGGAAACACAAGTATTATTGAAACCGTGGCCGTTCTACTTATGATTCGCGTGCCTCCACGTGTCCCCTTTTTTTATTAGCTAGGAGGCGCCATGCAGGGTAGCTATTTGAGTAGGGGAAGCATGCAATCGGACCCCTGCGCGTGCTTATCGGGAGGAGAGCCCTTTGACCTCCATCTGCCGCCCACCTCTCTCCCAAGGCCTCCATTAATGGCGCCCGAGCCCCTGTTTAATGGTGTGGCTATGTCTCACTCGACTGAGATTTAAGAGAGATAAAGGAAAACCTGAAAAGAAAATTTTGCATGGATCTTGATGTAAGATCTGATGGACCTATATAGCATTTACTGCGACTTATAGCAAGACTGATGAATATATAAGGACGACGATAGTGGATAATAATTGGCTTACATAATTAGGAAGATAATTAAAAAAGCCACATGTGGCTACACCCAAAGTACACAAGGGCAAAAGAAGAAGGAAGACAACGATCTGGCTCGCTGATCTCTACTTTCTTCATGCGTTGCTGCAGGCCGCGGGAACTAGTTTCTTCAGCGAGCGGCGATGAGCTCTGTCGTGTCCTCAAGACGATGCTTGAGAGCATCCACGGGTTCCTCCACCAGCCTTTGGCGCTTGATGCGAAGCATGTCATTCTCGTCCATAAGTTTCTTGACGATGACGTCGGTCCTCTTCAACAAGGCACTGGTCTCCTCCTGCTGCTCTACACTTCCGACGATCTTCGCCCTCAGCAGGTCGCGCTCGGCCCAGAGCCTCTCATTGCCCTCCCTTAGTTGTCGGATGACGCCGATAGCCTATTCAAACGAGGCTTTAGTGTCGTCCTGCAACCTCGACCAGCTAGAGATCTGATCCATCTGGCTATGGACGATCACATGCATGCACTTGTAAGAGTTGTCGCCTGCCCGCGAGACATTTTCCTAGGCCGTCGTTGCGCGGTGAGACATCTCTCCTACATTCACGGTGCGGCGGGACATCACTACAAAAAATACACCTCCGTGATGATACATGTTTGTCACAGTAGGTCACGTTTTATGTCATGCATGTACATCGATGATGATTTTATGACAGAATCAAGATAGTCACACCTGTGCTATCGTAGAAGTGTTCCATTACATTACAAAAATTATCGTCATGGAAGTGTCCACTTCCATGACGATAAATCGCGCGTCATAGAAGTGCTTTTGTCAAGGGTGACCGACACGTGGCATCCACCATAATGGGTCGTTGTTAAGCTATCGGATTCCGGTTTGGATCCGATAACCCGTTAACAGCCTGAACCAATGTCGATTTTCCACGTGTAAAATTCTCATTGGCCAACAGAACCACGTGTCAGCTCCGCGTTGGCACAGAAGTCATCCACTCATTGGACAGGAGGCGCATATGATAGGTCAACATGTGGCACGGCCCAACAGTGGCCCATTCTTGTGAAAAAGGCCGGCACAATAAAAATTACCAAGTCGACCCATATAAGGCCTACTTGCGTCAGGTCCATTTAAGCCCACGGCCCATACAAGATGTGCCAATTCGGCCCGTCAATGGCCCGTTAACGATTTGACACCATTGCAGCCCATCATCAGTTCGAGCCCGTTAACAACCCGCTATATATTTGGGCTCAATATCTACCCGGTGTGGTTTCAGCCTGTTAACGGCCCATTCAAGGGATGGGCCAATTTTCAGGATGTACATATTTCGGCCTTTTAGCGACCCATTTAAGTGTTGGGCCAATTTTTGGCCCGATGTGTTTTTCAGCCTGTTGACGGCCCATAAATGAGTTGGGCCATTTGCAGTCGGACCTGAGTTTTGGCCTTTTAACGGCCCATGCTCTTCATGGTCCAATACCAGCCAGGTTTCTCTTTCGGCCTGCTAAAGGCCCACAACACAGTTGGGACATTTACAGTACGACCTGACTTTCGGCCTCTTAGCGGCCCATGCTCTTCATGGTCCAGTACAAGCCCGCTGTCTCTTTCGGCCTGCTAAAGGCCCACAGTATAGTTGGGACATATGTAGCACTACCTTAGTATCTGCCTATTAACGACCTATTGTCCGCTTTGATGTCGGGCTGTTAATGACCCGGGAGGTAAGAGGGCCGACCATTAACTTTCGACCTGGTAACGGCCCTTTAAATTAATGGGCCCTCTAAAGTTCGTACATGTCTTTAGGACCAATTAGATAATTTGAGCCCATTACGATGAGCAATTATGCACAGGACCAAAACCGATCAAGCAAAGGTACGGCATACAGGGAAAAATGTTGCACATCTTGCATATATTACAGGAAATTGCATCCTTTGAGCAATCAAAGATTGATGCCAGTGCAAATAAATGAACAGAACCTAATGATCTACAACGTCACAATCTGCAACCTTAGCGCGGATGACGCCCATAAGCATGTGGGGAAGTTCTTGCCGCTTTGCTACAGTGTCTCTGAAAACATTGATCAGTTGTTGTTGCGCATGAATGTGCATCTCTGATTCCTCCACCATTTCCGTCATTGCTTCAGCCATTAATTCGTTCACAAACATACAATTTTTCCATTTCATTCCAGATAGAGGAAATTGAACAGATTTAGATGGCGATTTTGGCAGGCTTGTATTATTGCTAGTGGAGAGTGTCTCGACCACTGCATCATAACATAAATTAGGGGGGAACCAAACAAATTAATCAAGAGATATTGCCATATTACCTAGCCTAGATTTATTGGAAAGAAACAATGGGCTGCCTTGCTGTTTTCAGAGTTTGTCTTCTTATCTTCAGCAGCCTGCACCAAAGTAACACACTAGCATTGCTATCATTGGCCAGGTCAGATAATAGGAAAGCAACATTGAAACAACGAACGTTTGGGGAACCAGACCACACCAGCCTACACTAAATTAACACAATATGGCATAGCTATCATCAGCCAGGTAAGGTAATATGAAAGCAACATTGACACAATGAATGAATGGGCAACCAGAGCAGCACTACAATTCAGTAATGTGCATGATATGAGATACTACACTCATGCAGCTTAGTATGCAAAACTACCAGACAATTTTCCTTACAAAAATCAACATTGTCACCTTTAACATTTTGCTACAACTAATTTTAGATCAGATAAAGCTTGGATTCACGCCGATTAACAAGATACATGCTGATGTAAAAATATAGTGATATACAATAGGTACTTACATCAGCATTGGAGCACAAAGAATTCCCGCAAGATACTTTCCTCAAATATAATCCCAATGGAGGATATCTTCTATCGTTTAACCTTATTTTCTAAAAGAGAGATGGGTAAGAAACATGTAGAAAATATGAACAGGATGCTATAAAATTTCATGATGCGAGGAGACGCACACGCTTCTTAGAATGGAGTTGACATATTTTTGCTGGACTGGAGCGGACTAGTTCTTTGGCCACTGGAATCTGCTTATTTGTCACATCCCTAACTTCTGGTAATGCTCTAGGCTAGCTTCATGTGTGCATCATGTCTATATTTCTGAAAGTTGAATTGGGGAAAGCTGAAAGCCCCAGAAATCAATTAAAAAATGATCAACATTAAAAATTGCTTCAAATAACCTAAGAAAATGTTCCTGTTAAGCTATAAAAATATTGGCAAGAGGTAAAATTCAAACCAATATTTTTGGATTCACAGAGATATTTATTTTGGGCATTTGAGTTAATCCAATAATTATTTGCATTGGACTTATATTTGTGATATATTAACTATATGTCCAATAATTCTGATAAATTGTTGAGGGGCTTTGGAATAATCCATTTAGTCCCTGCAAAAATTATCAGAAGTGGAAGAAATAGTTTGGTTCAAAACCCAAATTAAAACCCATTTGCATAAATAGAAAACAGTAACAAAACAGAAAGAAGAGAGAGAGGAAACCTTACCTGTGCGGCCCACCTGTAGCCCACCCACCTGGCCCAGGAGAGAAGCCGGCCCAGCCCACTTACCCCCTCGCTCGTCGTCTTCCTCCTGCCAGTAGGCAGGAGCGAGCACGCGCGCGCACCCGAGGAGCTCTCCACCTCCTGCTTCGCGCTGGAGGCCGCTCCTTCGTCCTAATCCGCGTCTGGAGACGCGCGAGGCCCTCCTCGACGCCACGCGACACCTGCACCTCTCCCTCTCTCTCCCTCGAGCGCCCTCCCTTCTCTGTCTCTCTCGCGCGCGTCCTCCCGAACGCGCCCGTCGCCACCGACGCCGTTCGCCGCGGCCACAGCCACCGCCTCGCCTCCCCGACGCCTCCCAAAGCTCCGCCTCGACCTACCCTTCCTCCTCGCCGCTCCAAGCGACGTCGGGAGCCCTGCAGTGATGCCATTGCCGTCGTCTTCACCGACGGGCACCGAAGATCGCCGGCCCCGATTTTCCGTCTCCAGGTCGTCCCCGAGCCTGCTGACTGCCCCCTCGAACCCGCTGTGAGCTCCTGCGCCTTCCCCCTTGCTCACCCCCTCCGTTAGCCGCCGCCCCACGAAACCGAGCTCCGCCCATCGCCATGGCCAGTAAGCCCCGCGCTCCCGAGCTCCTCCGCTCGCCCTAGTAGCACCCGCCTGCTAACCGTGCTCTCAGGAGCCGAACGCACACACCTGCTCCTTCCCCCGTGCACCGCATCACCGTCCTCACTGACGCCGAACTCCGGCCGCTGCTAAAGCTCGTCGCCGGCCACTCTCCGGCCACTCCCCGGCCGCGCCACCACCCTGGTTGGATGCGGACGAGCGTCCGCATCCCGTAGTTGTGCTCCGCGCGCCAAACGGCGCTCTGTAGGCCATTTCCGCAGCGCACCGCCGCGTCGGGACTCGCCGGCGGCTAAACGCCGGCGACCACTGACCGTTGACCGGCGTGGGTTGACCCCACTGCCCGGTTTGACTCCCCCCCTGACTGACGTGTGGGCCAGGCCCCTTTTTAATTAGTGTTAGATTTAGTTAGTCCTAATTAACTTAGTTAAGTAAATTAGACACTGACATGCGGGCCCAGGCTCTAATTAACTTAAGTTAGTTAATTAGTCACTGACCAGTGGGTCCCACTGGTCAGGTTTGACCCGGACGCACCCTGTTGACTTGCTGACGTCACACTGACGTCAAGCTGACGCAGTAATCCTTTTCCAGGAATTTAAATAAATCTTAAATGATTTATTTATTTCAGAAAATAGTTAAAACTTCTAAAAATCATAGAAATTCAACCGTAACTCCAAATAAGATAAATTATATATGTAAAATTATCAGAAAAATTCAAGGAATCCATCTGTACCATTTTCATGCATGTTTGAACAATGTTTGTCCTCTGTTTTGGACAAAACAAATAAAGGGCATTTAAATAATCATATATGGGGTTGGAATTTGAATCTTGTACGCAAACCAACTTCATTTAAATCATAGCTAGTTACATTAGCTCAAACCACAGCATATTGACATGTCATGATCATGCATCATATTGTGCATTGCATTGATTGCGTTTCTTTCTCCTGTTGCCGGTATTTGTCCCCTCTCGATAGACGTTGTACCGATGATGTGATCGTTGACACTGATGAAGACCCAATGATATCTTCAGAAGTGTCAGGCAAGCACAACCCCCTTGTTCATTCTGATACAAGCCCACTCTCTCGCTCCTGCTCTCTTTTACTGCATTAGGACAACAACGATTTATCTGTTACTTGTTGCGGTAGTGAACCCCTTATCCTCTGCATGACCTGTCATTTCCACAGTAAATAGATGAAACCCACTAGCATGAGTAGGAGTTGTTTGAGCCCTGATGTGCCTACTCATTCATGCTTGTTTGTCATGCCTGCTACTGCTTAGAGTTGAGTCAGGTCCGATTCATCGGGGATGAATCGGAGGTGTGTAAACATGTCCTACTGTTAAGAGCTAAGTGTGTGAACACAATTTGATAAAGGTAGCGGTGAGAGGTCATGTAGGAGTACATGGTGGGTTGTCTCATTGAAATCGTCCTCAGGAACTGAGTTCTGTGTCTGTGATCCATGAACAGCTACTACCACACGTTGGGCCCTGAAATATGACCCCGCTCGACTTACTGACCCCTCTCGTCCTCTATCCAGGAGTTGCAATTAGTTTCCGGTGTTTATAGGATATGTGTTGGCGGCCGTGCGTAGCGCTGACCCTAGGGGTGGGCTATGATGCGGTAGATACATTATGGCACGGTGTACCGGGCGCCCGTTTGGTGTCTCGGGAACCCTGCACACATCGTTTGGGGCTGTGAGCGAAACTCCGGCCGGATCTCCTCGCGGATGGAACCCGAATAGGCGATAAACCTGGACTAGAAACTTGTGTGGTTAGTCAGGTCGTGGTCTACACCCACGTCGGCTTTCGCTTGAAGTCTGCCGAGCACATGTCGTGTGCAGACGCTAAGTGGTGGAAACATGTGTGACGAAGTACACCCCTGCAGGGTTATCATTATCTATTCAAATAGCCGGATTCCTCGGATATGGAAACTTGGACCCCTTGCATAGTTCATAGACAAGAGAAAGTGGATACCCTAAAACTCGCAAGATAAGCGTGAGTGCTATGGATGGCCTTCTCGTAGGGAGACGAGAGCGGATCCATAGTGGTGTATTGATTGGTGAATATGTGGACTCGTGTGCGCCACCTCAAAAGAGTTGCTTGTAATCGTAGTTCAGGTTAGCCACTGAGTCAAAGCTAGCTTGCTGCAGTTAAACTCCACCACACCCCTTGTTGATACCGATGCATATGTAGTTTAGTTCTGATGTAAGTCTTGCTGAGTACCTTTGTATTCACGTTTGCTTAATTTATGTTTTGCGGAGAGACTTCAGTCTCGCTAGTAGTTCCGCGTGGACTTCGACGTTTAGCTTGATACCTCAGCTACGATCTTGTGCCCTCGGCAGGATTTGGTAGATAGTCAGGCTTCTTAGCATTTTTCATTTATAGATGTCTGTACTCAGACATGTTAAGCTTCCGCATGTGCTTTGCATTGTATGCTATGATTGTGGGTCATGAGACCCATGTTTGTAATATCTCGCTCCTCGGAGCCTAATGAATTAATACTTGAGTTGTAGAGTTATGTTGTGATGCCATGTTGTATTCACACATATCGAGCATATTGTGTGTATGATTGAAATGCTTGGTATGTGTGGGATCCGACTATCTAGTTGTTTATCCTTGGCAGCCTATCATATGGGGAAATGTAGTCTAGTGCTTCTGAGCGATAGTAGTCCGCTACAGCCCGGATCACCAGAGTCCTGCTAGCCCAGCACTACTGCTCAGGACACTTGACTGGCCGGCATGTGTTTCACTTCGTTCCTATGTCTGTCCCTTTGGGGAAATGTCACGCGGTGACATCCGGAGTCCTGCCTAGCCTGCTACAGCCCGGGTTACCGGAGTCCTGTTAGCCCAGTGCTACAGCCCGGATTCACACGCTGTTGACCGACATGCTCGAGGTTGAATCATGTATGCCTGTCCCCATGGGTTAGTGCCGCTTTGGGTTCACGACTAGCCATGTCGGCCCGGGTTCTTTGTCATATGGATGCTAGCGACACTATCATATACGTGAGCCCAAAAGGCGCAAACGGTCCCGGGCCAGGTAAGGTGGCACCCGTGGAAATACCGTGCGTGAGGCCACAAAGTGATATGATGTGTTACATGCTAGATCGGTGTGACCTAGGATCGGGGTCCCGACATTATTATCAGTGGGTGTCTGATTTCGGGTTCCGGCAGACCCTTGAGGTTCGAACACTGGGGTGCGCGCGGAGATTTCGCCTCCTACCTCTCCGTCTCGCAAAGATCTAGACTACTGAAAGAACTGCACAAGAGACACAAGGTTTATACTGGTTCGGGCCACCGTTGTGGTGTAGTACCCTACTCCAGTGTGTGGTTTGAGGATTGCCTCTTGGGCTGATGATGATGAACAGTACAAGGAAGAATAGCCTCGCGAGGGTCTGTTCTTGGCTGGGGCGATGAACTGCTGGGAGGAGTTTAGCCACCTTTCTCTCTCCCTCTCTCTCTCTCTCTCTCTCTCTATGCTTCTAACTTCTCTATCGAGCCTCCCCTTCACCTTTTTCAACCCCCTGCCCTGTGGGCGGCTGGTCCTATTTATAGAGGCCCTGGTCCTCTTCTCAAATATCGAGCGGGATAGGAGCCAACAATGGCGGGCTAATTTGAAGGGGGACAACAAGTATCAGCTATCCTGACAAAAGTAGTCTTCGCCTGCGCAAAGCTCTGGTGATGACACCGTCTTGGGCTCCACGGTGACCTCCGTCTCATAGTCCTCGTGGTCTTGGTCTCGTTGCACCGAAATGGCAACCTTTGCCTGATGCCTCGGTACTCCGCGGCTGCGCTTGCCCCCTTTGCACCAAAGAGGAAAGGAGGACGCTGCGCGGGCTGGCACCCGCCTGGCGCCCTGAGTCGTCATGGCTTGTGTCACGGGCACCTCGCGAGGTACCCCGCCTTGATCTCTCCACCTCCTCACGAGCCAGCCTGACGAGGCCGTGCCTGAGGAAGCTTATTTCGTCCGCCCCGCGAGGCTTGGCCCCTCGCGAGGGTCTTGGGTTGGTGAAGATGGGTCGTGCTGGGGCCCCCTTTGAGCCACGCCGCAGGCCGCAGGTAGGCAAGTCTGGGGACCCCCGTCCCCAGAACGCCGACAGTAGCCCCCGGGCCCAAGGCGCGCCCGGATTTGGCCGTGCAGGGAGGCGGAAGGGCAAGTGCAAAACGCCGCGGTCCCTAACAGCTTGCGGCCTTGGGCGCCGCGTGGCGGTTGATTGGACATGGGCGTCTCCGCTTCCCCATGGCGCCTCGGCAACTGCACGGATTGGACAAGTCCCTGCATGCAAAGTGGGTCATAATTACCTGCGATCGTGGGGGCCGTTGGTTGGCCATCGCCAGCCATAAGTACGGGCCGGCGCGCGCCCTTCCAGTTCATCCCCCCTTGCTTCTCCTCTTTCCTCATGGCCCCGTCGAGGAAGTTCTCGGCCGCCGAGAAGGGGAAGGCTTGTCGGGTTGAGCCCGCCTCTCCCCCACCCAAGCGTGGCCGACGGCGCCCTCGCAAGCATCCTGTGGCCACCACGATGGCTCCCTGCGGCCGTGAAGGCGATCTTCAGCGCGGCGACGGGCGGATAGCTGTAGCCGGGGGCGCGCTCCGGTTGCGCGTCCCCCCAGGCCGCGCGTTCGTGCTGCCGGAGTTCGTCGTGTGGTCGGCGGAGCCGGCTAGCACCCGACTCCCACTTCCTCGCTTCCTCCTCGGCGAGCTCCCTGGCGGCCTCTGGCTCCAGGCCGACGGCTGCTGCAGCCGGGCCTCATGGGTCTCCCTGGAGGTCTCCGCGGCCGGGAGCCTGTCCCTAGCCCGCGGTTTGCAGACGTTTGCCCGTGCGCGTGGCTTGAGCCGTCGGTGCACCCTACACTTTAAGTTCGACAGCGACGCCACCCTCTACGTGAGGGTGTTTGGGGAAGATGGTCACCGCGCAGGGTGTTGCCCCGAGGGCGACGACCGCGGCTGGGAACCTAGCTCCGGTGATGATGGAGGGAGCAGCGCTCGCGCGGCTGGCGGCGTTCGGGGTTCCTCAAGCTTCTCTGATTCTTCTTCAGGCGGCGACTCCTCTAGCGGTGGCCGCGATCAGCCTCCACGCCGTCGTATCTGCTTGGGGGTGGCAACGTGTCCGCACGCCGCCACGCCCTGGTGAAGCGCGAGAGGGAGTCCGCCTGAGCTCCGGAGGCAGCTCGGGCCTTCCCCGCGGGCCGGTGTGAGGCGAGCCGCGCCTGATTTGTTCCTCCTTTTCCCCTTTTCCTGCGATAGTGCGGAGCCCCGCGGGGGCGTGCTTGGGTTGTTGCTGTTAATCATCGTTTTGCTTTCGTTACCATTCCTTCCGGCTATGTGCCCGAGCGTGGATAGTTCCCGACCCCGGTCATGGGGGGGGGCGACCGACCCAGGCCCTTTGTTTGTGTCGTGGTGCCCGTGGGGCACGGACTGGAGGGGTGCTCCTGTAAGGGGCCCAGGTCGCGAACTCTTTAAATGACTAGGATAGGAACGCTCGCGAGGGAGCTCAGCTGCCCCCCTCGTGAGGCCTTGCGCAAGAGAAATCGAGGCAGGAGAGTGAAAAGCCGAAGAACCGCAAGCCAAAGACAGCAACAACTTCAATTAAACTTCAAATGAGAAGGAACAAGCCAACTGCGGAAAGCAAATGAAAAGCCGTGTCCGGCACATAATCTAGTCTTCGACGTCTTCTCACCAGCGCGGAGCTAAGTGCTGCCACTATGCGTGGGAGGGAGCCCCAGGGCCTAAGGCCGGCGCTCCTGAGACTCCGGGGCGTGTACAGCCCCAACTCATTATTACGTGAGAGTGTCACGGGCGGCGAGCTTCACAGGCATTGGCCTTCTTCACAAGCTCCGGGCCTTTTCCAAAATGCAATAGCTTCATAGGCACTCGCCTTGCTTCACAGGCTCTGGGCCTTTTCCAAAATGTGATAGCTTCACAGGCACTCGCCTTACTTCACACGCTCGGGGCCTTTTCCAAAATGTGATAGCTTCACTGGCACTCGCCTTGCTTCACAGGCTCTAGGCCTTTTCCAAAATGCGATAGCTTCACAGGCACTCGCCTTGCTTCACAGGCTCTGGGCCTTTTCCAAAATGCGATAGCTTCACAGGCACTCGCCTTGCTTCACAGGCTCTGTGCCTTTTTAGGGGTAGAACCTCCGGAGGTGCTGGATGTTCCATGCATTCTGGACCGGCACTCCCTCCTAAGTCTCCAAGCGCGCGGAGCCGGGCCTGGAAACATGAACAACCTTGAACGGGCCCTTCACATGGGAGATAGCTTGTGCAGTCCCTCCCTGGAGAGAACCCGCCTGAGCACGAGGTCTCCTACCTCAAGAGTCCTGGGACGGATGTTACGGCAGTGATGTCGCCGCAGCGCTTGCTGGTACCTCGCCGCTCGCAGCACGGCTTCTCGGCGACGTTCCTCCCCCAGCACGAGGTCCATCCCCCGCATGGCGTCCTGCTGCGCCTCATCGAACGCCAGAACCCGCGCGGAGCGACGTCTGACCTCATGAGGAAGGACCGCTTCCGCTCCGTAGACCAGGAAGAACGGGGTCTCTCCAGTCGGTTTGGTCGCGGTGGTGCGGATGGACCACAGCACGGACTGAAGCTCGTCGTACCAACCTCTGCCACAGGCCTCCAGCTTCTTCTTGAACGTCCTGGTCTTGAGGCCCCTCGGGACCTCCGCGTTGGCTCGCTCGGCCTGGCCGTTGCTTCGGGAGTGCGCCACTGAGGCATAGCATATCTGCATTCCAAGGTTAGCACAGTATGTTTTGAAGAGGTTACTGGTGAACTGCGAACCGTTGTCCGTGATGATGCGATTCGGCACCCCGAACCGGCTCACGATGCCCTTGATGAACTTGATCGCGGAACCCGTGGGAATGGTGCGGACAGCCTCTACTTCAGCCCACTTGGTGAATTTGTCCACGACAATGTAGAGGTAGCGGTAGCCCCCTGGCGCCCGAGGAAACGGGCCCAAGATGTCCAGCCCCCAGACTGCGAATGGCCACGAAAGGGGGATAGTTTGCAAGCCTCCTGCTGGCTGATGGATCTGCTTGGCGTGGAACTGGCAGGCTTCACAAGCTTTCACTAGTTCTACGGCGTCATTGAGCGCGGTGGGCCAATAAAACCCACTGCGGAACGCCTTGCCGACGAGGGTCCGCAATGATGAATGATGTCCGCAGTCTCCGCCGTGTATATCTTCCAGTAGTTCCTTCCCTTGCTCCCTGGAGATGCAGCGCAGGGATACATCGTTTGGTCGCTTCCGGTAGAGCTCTCCGTCTTTGATGCAGTATGCCATGGCCTGGCGTGCCACTCGCTCCGCTTCCTCCTCCTTCTCCGGTAAGGTCCCTTACGCTAAGTAGCTCCGGAGCTCCGTGATCCAACATCCCTCCTGAGGTTCCATCGTCAGGAGCAGGCGCGCTCCTGAGGCCGGACCACAGATCGGAGCTCCTGGGGCAGGTGGCTGGGGGAGCTCCTCCCAGGGCTGAGCCGTGTTTGATAATGACGGCAGAGCTGAGGGCTTGAAGAGCCGCTCCTCGAAAACGCCAGGCTCCTGGGGTAACCATCTGGACGCACGTTTGGCGATGTCGTCGGCCTCCTGATTGGTGTCACGGGGCACATGCTGCAACTCCAACCCCCAGAATTGCTTCTCCATCCTGCGAACTTCCGCAAGGTAGGCTTCCATGTGCTCATCCTTCGGCTTGTACACCTTGTTGGAGAAATTGACAAGGAGCTGCGAATCGCCCTTGATGGTGAGGCGTTTCACTCCCAGGGCAGCCGCGGCCTTCAAGCCCGCTATTAAACCTTCATACTCTGCTATGTTGTTGGAGACCTTTTCGCCTTGCTGGAAACAGAGTTGCACGGCGTAATAGAGCTTGTCCTGAGTGGGCGATATAAGCACCGCCCCAGCTCCAGCGCCATGCCTGAAGAATGCCCCATCGAAGTACATGACCCAGCCTTCTGGCGCCTCGCTTCCCGGCGATAGGGACCGATCCTCATCGGCCTTGAGGCCTGGCGCCTCTGTCCACTCTGCCACAAAATCCGTCAATGCTGCTCCCTTGATGACCCTGGTCGTGCCGAATTCGAGCTGAAACGCTTGCAGTTCTATGTTCCACTCAGCGACCCTTCCAGCTGAATTAGGGCTCCTGAGCACTCTCTCCAGGGGGTATGACGAGACGACCTTGATGGGGTGACCCTGAAAATAGTGCCGCAGCTTACGCGAAGCCACCAGTAGCGCGAGGAGTTTCTGAGGCATGGGGTACCGTGCTCTTGCATCCCGCAGCACTGTGCTGACGAAGTACACTGGGTGCTCAACGAGGCGGAGTGCGTCAGTGCTCGTGGCTCCTTCCAGAGACCGTGGCGCCTCTTGAGGTAATGAGACCTCCAGAGACTGGCCATCTGGAAGAGGGGCCTCTTCCGCCTCTGGTGCGCCCCTCTGCGGCGGCTGATCCTCCTCAGCCGCGGTGGCGGTTTCTGTAGGCCTTCCTTGTCCCTGTTCTGCCTTATCCCGGGCTGATGCCGTGGTTTTGATTCGGCGCTCCTCTCTGACTGCCACCAAGGCTGCGCTGGCCGAGTAGGGAGTGGCGGCGAGGTAAAGCACCAGGGGCTCCTGAGGGCGCGGAGCCACCATGACCGGTGGGCTGGTCAGGTATCTCTTGAGATCCTGGAACGCCTTGTCGGCCTCTTCAGTCCACTCGAAGGGCCCCTTCTTCTTCATTAGCTGGAAGAAGGGCAGGGCTCGCTCTCCCAACTTGGAGATGAACCGCCCTAGCACGGTCACCCGCCCCATGATCTTCTGCATTTCTCTGAGGGTCTTTGGCGGGCTCATGTCTTCCACCGCCTTGACCTTCTCTGGGTTAGCCTCGATGCCTCGGTGGGACACGAGGAAACCCAAGAGCTTGCCCGAGGGAACTCCGAACACACACTTCTCTGGGTTGAGCCGTAGGTTCACTGCGTTGAGGCTCGCGAAGGTTTCCTCCAAGTCCTGTATCAAGGTCCCGGCCTCCCGAGACTTTATCACAATGTCATCGACGTAAGCTTCAACATTCTTCCCGAGCTGCGGGCCCAAGGTGATGTGCATCAGCCGCTGAAAGGTCGCTCCTGCGTTACGCAGCCCGAATGGCATGCACGTGTAGCAGTATACCCCACACGAGGTCAGGAAGGTTGTCTTCTCGACGTCTTCTACCGCCATCTTGATCTGGTGATACCCAGAGAAGGCATCCAGAAAGCATAGCAGGTCGCATTCCGCAGTGGAATCGACGATCTGGTCGATGCGGGGGAGCGGGAACGGATCTTGTGGGCATGCTTTGTTGAGGTTGGTGAAGTCGACACACATACGCTCCTTCCCTCCCTTCTTTGGCACAACGGCAGGGTTGGCCAACCAATCTGGGTATCGGACCTCGCGGATGACCCCAGCGGCCTCTAATTTGCGGGTCTCTTTGACGATGAAGGCCTGCTTTTCTGTGGACTGCCGCCTGGCCTTCTGCTTCACAGGGCGCACGTTGGGGCACACGTTGAGGTGATGCTCGATTACACTCCTGGGGATCCCTGCCAACTGGTCCGGCTCCCAAGAGAATACCTTCTTGTTTGCGCGCAGGAACCCGACCAGGGCCTCCTCCTGCTCGGGTTTGAGGTGGGCGCCTATGGTGAAAGTGGCGTTGGTGGACCCGTCCTTATCGACGGGTATCTGCTTGGTTTCTACCTTGTCTTGGGTGAACAACTGCTTCTTCTTGGCGGGTGCAGCCCCCTCGGGCCCGGGGGTCTCCAAGTCGGCGGGCTATGCCGACACCGCCGTCTTGAAGGCGAGCTTGAGCGCCCGCAGCGCGTCCCCGGTGTCTCCGTGCACAGTGAGGACACCGCTGCTCCCGGGCATCTTCATGAGGTTGTACGCCGGGTGCGTCGCGGCCATGAATTGGGCCAGCGCCGGGTAGCCGAGGATGGCGTTGTAGGGGAGGCCGATGGGGGCGATGTCGAAGTCAACCAGCTCCGTGCGGAAGTTGTCGTAGGTGCCGAAGGTCACTGGGAGCCGAATCTGCCCCAAGGAACTGGACGGCTTGCCCCTAACGCCTGCAAATGGCCGGCTGGGTTGCAGCCGTTCCAGGGGTATGCGGAGGAGGTTGGAGGCCTCGACCGAGAGCACGCTGAGGCCCGCGCCGCCATCAACGAGGGTTCTGGTGAGGGCCACCTGGCAGATGGTGGGGGTGCACAACATGGGGAGCGCGCCCGAGCAGGCCGAGTTGGAGGGGTGGTCCTCCGAGCTGAAGGTCAGTCCGGTCTCGGGCGCCGCCCGATCCAGGGGATTCCCCTGCCGCGTGGAAGCAGCGCTGACCCGGCGGATGAACGGTTTGATGTGGTGACTTGTGGGCGGCGCCTGCGAGCCGCCCAGGAGGGCCACGACGACCGGGGGTGTTGGCGTAACGCGATGGGACGGCGCAGGAGAGCCCCCTGCGGCGCGGACGAGCTCGGCGACGTGATCGAGCCATTCCTCGTAGACGTCGTCGGCGGGGCGGCAGCGCAGGAGCTCGTTTGCCGCGATGAGTGCAGCCCGAACCTCCATGGGCGCGCTAAGCGCGCGGGGCGAAGATCCAGCTGAGGCGAGCAAGGGAGTTGCGGTGCGGCCATCTTGGCGCACGGATGGATGCTGAGACGATGCTTGTTGCTCGTCCCCCGTCGGGCCGGTGGCGGCGTTGACGGCAGGTGACGGGGAACGGCGAGGACGCCCGCCGACAGGGGCTGTCCGGGCGACGCGGGAGGCGAGGGCGGCCCAGCGCTCCGCGCGGGCTCGACGAGCGTCAGACATGAGCGTGATGGTCGGGGGAGAACGGAGCGGTGGAAGACGAATTCCGGCGCACCCATACCTGGCGTGCCAAATGTCGGATTTCGGGTTCCGGCAGACCCTTGAGGTTCGAACACTGGGGTGCGCGCGAAGATTTCGCCTCCTACCTCTCCGTCTCACAAAGATCTAGACTACTGAAAGAACTGCACAAGAGACACAAGGTTTATACTGGTTCGGGCCACCGTTGTGATATAATACCCTACTCCAGTGTGTGATGTGAGGATTGCCTCTTGGGCTGATGATGATGAACAGTACAAGGAAGAATAGCCTCGCGAGGGTCTGTTTTTGGCTGGGGCGATGAACTGCTGGGAGGAGTTCAGCCACCTTTCTCTCTTTCTCTCTATGCTTCTAACTTCTATCGAGCCTCCCCTTCCCCTTTTTCAACCCCCTTGCTCTGTGGGCGGCTGGTCCTATTTATAGAGGCCCTGGTCCTCTTCCCAAATATCGAGCGGGAAGGGAGCCAACAATGGCGAGCTAATTTGAAGGAGGACAATAAGTATCAGCTATCCTGACAAAAGTAGTCTTCGCCTGCGCAAAGCTCTGGTGATGACGCCGTCTTGGGCTCCACGGTGACCTCCGTCTCATAGTCCTCCTAGTCTTGGTCTCGTTGCACCGAAATGGCAACCTTTGCCTGATGCCTCGGTACTCCGCGGCTGCGCTTGCCCCCTTTGCACCAAAGAGGAAAGGAGGACGCTGCGCGGGCTGGCGCCCGCCTGGCGCCCTGAATCGTCATGGTTTGTGTCACGGGCACCTCGCGAGGTACCCCGCCTTGATCTCTCCGCCCCGTCACGAGTCAGCCTGACGAGGTCGTGCCTGAGGAAGCTCCGTGTCGTCTGCCCCGCGAGGCTTGGCGCCTCGCGAGGGTCTTGGGTTGATGAAGATGGGCCGTGTTGGGCCCCCTTTGAGCCACGCCGCAGGCCGCAGGCAGGCAAGTCTAGGGACCCCCGTTTCCAGAACGCCAACAGTGGGTGTTGGGTTTCTCTATGCTAGAGTAGTATCTATGAAAACTGGAGTTGGTTTATTACCTCCTGGTGTTTGGATCTTTTGTAAAGACATGGTTTGTGACCCTTCAGATTCTAACATAGCTGTCTTCCCCTTGCATGCCTTATATAGAAGAATGGTGCTTCAATTAAAAAACATTCTATAGCAGAGATGGAATAGGTACTGAAGAATAGAAAGGCATGACATATTGACATTTATTCCCTCCATCCAGAAATAAATGGATGGGTCTAGGTATATTTCAGTTCTAGATACATCCAGTTTTACCATTTCTGCGACATGTAATCCAGATGGAGGGAGTATGATGTAAGAGCTAGGGATACGATAGGACAACGATGTAAAAAACACTACTTGAATGTAAAACTGTATGCTAGTGGAATACATACAGAAAAACACTAAGACAACATATGCGTGTATGATTGGGAAACTAAGATGGCATTGCAAGAGACCACTAGAACAACACTTCAATGTAAAAAAGAACATGGTATGGTAGACAGATGAAGTACATGCTGATGAATAACAATGCATAAGATATTGAGAAGCATGATGTCCAAACTAAGTAGATGGCATTGCGGTAGAGTAGAATGACAATACTTGAATTTGAAAACATGTTATCATTAATGGAATAGGTATTGAAAAACAAGAAAGCATGCCATATTTACATGCATGATCATCAGTCAAAGCACAAGGCATTGCAATAGAGTAGATGCACTCCAAGACATTATATGCATGATGTACCCATACCAAGGGCCAATTTAGAGCAAGGACCTTACGGGGTGAATAGGATCATCATCTTTCTGCAAGACTTGTGAAGAACTGCCTTTACATGTTCCATCATTTTGGGTATCATTGACGTCAAGTTTGTTGGTTGTTACATTGCTCCGTGAGGTTCTTGTGGATAAATTTGTGTGTGCAATTATATCTGACATGCATGGAAGACAACTAGTAGTTAGATTTATGTAATGACTGCCTATAGGAGACGACATAAATAGTAGGACTGGGGTTAACTAGCAGCAACAGGTCTCAAAAACTAAAGGCAGAACACAGATGAAAGCTACAGAATATGTATTGTTTGTACTTGTCGGATTTCGGGTTCCGGCAGACCCTTAAGGTTCGAACACTGGGATGAGCGCGGAGATTACGCCTTCTACCGCTCCGTCTCGCAAAGATTTAGACTACTGAAAGAACTGCACAAGAGACACAAGGCTTATACTGGTTCGGGCCACCGTTGTGGTGTAATACCCTACTCCAGTGTGTGGTGGGTGGATTACCTCTTGGGCTGATGATGATGAACAGTACAAGGAAGAACAGCCTCGCGAGGGTCTGTTCTTGGCTGGGGCGATGAACTGCTGGGAAGAGTTCAGCCACCTTTCTCTCTCTCTCTCTCTTTCTATGCCTACTGCCTCCTTTCTCGATTGTTTATCCCCCTTGCTATGTGAGTGGCTGGTCCTATTTATAAAGGCCCTGGTCCTCTTCCCAAATATCGAGTGGGAAGGGAGCCAATAATGGCGGGCTAATTTGAAGGGGGACAGCAAATATCAGCTATCCTGACAAAAGTAGTCTTCGCCTGCGCAAAGCTCTGGTGATGACGCCGTCTTGGGCTCCACGGTGACCTCCGTCTCGTAGTCCTCCTGGTCTTGGTCTCGTTGCACCGAAATGGCAACCTTTGCCTGATGCCTCGGTACTCCGCGGCTGCGCTTGCTCCCATTGCACCAAAAAGGAAAGGAGGACGCTGCGCGGGCTGGCACCCGCCTGGCGCCCTGAGTCGTCATGGCTTGTGTCACGGGCACCTCGCGAGGTACCCCGCCTTGATCTCTCCGCCTCCTCGTGAGCCAACCTGACGAGGCCGCGCCTGAGGAAGCTCCGTGTCGTCCGCCCCGCGAGGCTTGGCCCCTCGCGAGGGTCTTGAGTCTTGTGTTGATGAAGATGGGTCGTGCTGGGCCCCTTTGAGCCACGCCGCAGGCCGCAGGCAGGCAAGTCTGGGGACCCCCGTTCCCAGAATGCCGACAGTAGCCCCCGGGCCCAAGGCGCGCCCGGACTTGGCCGTGTCGAGAGGCGAAAGGGTAAGGGCGAAGCGCCGCGGGCCCTAACAGCCTGCGGCCTTGGGCGCCGCGTGACGGTTGATTGGACGTGGGCGTCTCCACTTCCCCACGACGCCTTGGTGATCGCGCGAGTTGGACAAGTCCCTGCATGCAAATCGTGTCATGATTACCTGCGATCGTGGGGGCCGTTGGTTGGCCATCGCCAGCCATAAGTACGGGCCGGCGCGCGCCCTTCCAGTTCATCCTCCCTTGCTTCTCCTCTTTCTTCATGGCCCCGTCGAGGAGGTTCTCGGCCGCCGAGAAGGGGAATGCTTGCCGGGTTGAGCCCGCCTCTCCCTCACCCAAGCATGGTCGAGGGTGCCCTCGCAAGCATCCTGTGGCCACCACGGTGGCTCCCAGAGGCCGTGAAGGCGATCTTCATCGCGGCGACGAGCGGGTTGCTGCAGCCGGGGGGCGCGCTCCGGCTGCGCGTCCCCCAGGCCGCGCGTTCGTGCTGCCGAAGTGCTGCTGGAGTTCGTCGTGTGGTCGGCGGAGCCGGCTAGCACCCGGCTCCCACTTCCTCGCTTCCTCCTCGGCGAGCTCCCGGGCGGCCTCTGGCTCCAGGCCGACGGCTACTGCAGCCGGGCCTCGTGGGTCTCCCTGGAGGTCTCCGTGGCCGGGAGCCTGTCCCTGGCCCGCGGTTGGCAGACGTTTGCCCGTGCACGTGGCCTGAGCCGTCGGTGCACCCTACACTTCAAGTTCGACGGCGACGCCACCCTCTACGTGAGGGTGTTTGGGGAAGATGGTCGCCGCGCAAGGTGTTGCCCCGAGGGCGACGACCGTGGCTGGGAACCCAGCTCCGGTGATGATGGAGGGAGCAGCGCTCGCGTGGCTGGCAGCGTTCGGGGTTCCTCAAGCTTCTCCGATTCTTTTTCAGGCGGCGACTCCTCTAGCGGTGACCGCGATCAGCCTCCACGCCGTCGTATCTGCTTGGGGGGTGGCAACGTATCCGCACGCCGCCGCGCCCTAGTGAAGCGCGAGAGGGAGTCCGCCTGAGCTCCGGAGGCGGCTCGGGCCTTCCCCGCGGGCCGGTGTGAGGCGAGCCGCACCGGATTTGTTCCTCCTTTTCCCTTTTTCCTGCGTAGCAAAGACAATAGTGCGGAGCCCCGTGGGGGCGTGCTTGGGTTATTGCAGTTAATCATCGTTTTGCTTTCGTTACCGTTCCTTACGGCTATGTGCCCGAGCGTGGATAGTTCCCGACCCCGGCCGTGGGGGGCGCGACCGACCCAGGCCCTTTTTGCACACTCACTCATTCTCCTTCACACACACTTGATCTCTCTCAACTTAGGCACTCTCTTCGGTCCATAGCATATAGATTTATTGAAAATTCAAACATCACAAAGTTTGACCATGTACGTGGAGAAAAACACTTACATCTAGAACGGCAAACATATACTATTAGATTCATCATGAGATGTAGTCTCGTATGATGTATCTTTGGTATTGTAGATATAAATAACATTTATGTAAAACTGGTCAAAGTTTCCAAAGTTCGACTTCTAAAAAATTTATATGCAATGCATTATGAAAAAATCATGGACCCTTTTCAAGTTGAAGAAGTAGTAGTTCTACGCTGCAACATCTAGTGGGTTCAGAAATTATTTGAAGTTTTACATATATGATCCACTTCAAATAATTCAAGAAAATAAAAGCCTGATTCTGTCTTCAACACTTTGAAATTCTCACCCTAGCTCATCATATCATTATTTCTAACTGCACTTACGGGCAGGCTAGATGTATTTGATGGTACATGCATGCTATACATACCATTCGCCTAACAAAGTATAGAAAGTCATCTTAGAAATTTATTCCGCCAAGCAAAAATACTGTATGATGAATCAGATGCCAAATTTTTATTTGATTAGGGGTTACCTCTAGAAATAGCAGCACATAAGAAGATAACTGCCTATGCCAGTTATGAAGAAATTCAGCTGCTGTGACATTACCTATTGAGCATGACATTTATAAAAAAGAAGTGAAAAGAAAATAAAGTTACTGCTGAATAAGATAGGATATCTACAAATTTAACAGTACCGGCACTACATGTAAGGCCACATTGATTCAATTGATACGAATGTTCAGCATTTCCTACGAAAATGTCTAAAGCAGTAAAGCTTATAGCATGAAAGCAGAACATTGGATTAAAACAATGATGTGAAAACAACATTTTTTCCTCTAGATCCATAATCATAGAAAAACATCCAATTGATTGTATCATTACTTCAATGAATTAACTAAGAAGTAGTATTACTTGAGAAGTCCATATAATCAAGATGAAAGCATGTACAACTAACATTTTTGTGACCAAAACCAATAAAGCGTCAACATTCCCTGGTTCCACCTCTAGACAGTACAGTGAGATCTTTAGCTTAAGCTTAATATCTGAACTGCAAGTGTAAACACGACACTCATGATAACAGATGAACATGTCAACCTACTTGCCTAGAACCAATACAGAATTGACATATACCATCAACTCTGTTTTCTACTGATGATCCAAACACTAAAACCTGAAGTAGTACATTTAACTGAAGTTTAGGGTTGCATGAGCAATAATAAGAACAAGCCTGACACCTTGAGGATTCCCATGTGTTTACAGTAATACATATAAATGAAGCACTCTAGTGTAAAAACTAAAAAAGATAAATTGAATCTCAAATTCTTTCTGTCTTGACATCAGGAAAGGAAACTAAGCAATGGCGAGGTCGAAAATAAAAATACAATATAGAAAGCATCATTGTTGTAAGTCCGTTTATTGTAACAATTAGGCTAATGTGCAGGATCAATCAGCTAAAACTCGCAGTCGAGGGCCTACTTGACCAGCTTTCCAGCAAGCGTCGCATCTTGGATGCGCGGCTGGGCGAGGTAGTACTGTCACAGGTTGAGCAGTTAATCAGAATTTTATGAAACAATAAGAGATAGAACAGTCTCTGTGTAATTATTCAAGGAAAGTCTGTTGAGCAGTTAATACAGACGATACATCAAACTACAATGCATCCACAGTATATGACAACCAAAGACATTCACATAATCTAGAAGACAACTATGCTATCATATTGATGAAGAAGGGAAGAAAACATAGGAAATCTGAACTCACATCATTATACTGTTTAAGCTTCACTTCCTTCTTTCTACCACGTCCTTTTTTCAGCTCTTCTACAGGTTCATCTTCTTCTTCCACTTCAGCTACTTTCTCCGACAGAAAACACCACTGATGTCAGCAACCAAGATGAAAATAAGCAAAACATTGTTCAGCACACAGTGAGAGACATAGCCAAGGTACATTTGTGACCTGATCAATCTTTTCAAGTAGAAATTCAGAATAAAGGTGTGTCTTTGTGAGCAGATCGTCCAACTCTTGCCTTCAGATCAAAAGCCTCCTACCTTGCAGCTTCTCTTCCCGGCCTCCTCTTCTGCCTCTACCTTGCGCTGGGTCTGACACAAGCATAGAGATGGGGAGTGGCACGAGGCGGAGCTGCAGGGCTGCCTTCCTGGGTCGGCCGCTTGGTGTGGTTGCCCGCCTCAGCCTACCTGCTTTTCCCCTACCATTGATGATATTTCTCCCGACGACCGCGACGAAACCATCGATCTGCCAAAACAAACATAAACTGATAATCTGAACTTTGTACAATTACTCACTGATAAACACAATGTACCAGATGGCAATGGCATCCAGAAAAATCATTCGCCTTCATGCACGTGGAATGCAGTTCATAACTGCGATTTATCCCCCATCATATGCTCCAAGGCATAATATTACGTTTAGACTAAGGACATGCAACTTTGTTTTCATCAAGGAACTGAATGATGTCAATTCCAGACCACATGTTTCTTCGGTTCAAGAACAACTAACACCAAGGGAGTTCAACAAAGATTCTACATAACATTATCAAAAGATCAGTCCTAGCTTTTTCAAGCGGAACAAATACGAATATTGTAGGAAAAAGGTTCAGTAACAAAAAGAGATTGTATTTTACCTTGGAAAATTGGGATCCTGTATGAGCCTCAACTGCGTTGAACGGATCATGGAACAAATAGTTGTCAGCATACTGATACAATGCTCGGGCTATCTGAATCCTTTGTTTCTGTCTGCCACTAAGAGTGCAGCCTCACTCTCTAATGATTTTGATCTCCAAGTATTTCTTTAGCGAATACCACTCAAGAACCCTGCCATACTTCTTGCTCTCCATCTCCTTGCCGATAATAGCATATCTTTAAGCAATTTGAGGCATGTAGAGCTCGCTCCATCCAGTTCCTTCTCATAGAGGATATAGGTTGTGAACAAATAGAGTTTTCAGTTGACAGACAACCAAGGCCCCCTTTTAAGCCCTCATCAGTCAAGTCTACCTCACAAAGAAGGCCACCAAAACTATCCAACATATGAAGCAATGTATATATTTATCAGTTATGACACCATCACCAGAATTGCACCTTCCAAGAAGGTGAACCCACAAATCCATGATGCATCTATTCAGAGGTATTGTGGTCGGATCAAATTGCTTCTTTATGAAGTCTAACTTTCAAAGGAGCAACATACATGATAATGATCTGAACTGCAATCTACGATATAATCCAACTGATAAATGTGGAATGTAGAAAAAAGATTACATGGCGTTAGCATGTGAGATCAGCTCAGCTAATGAACTGACATTGAGAGAGCCCAGGTTCTGTGGTGCTTTGAAGGCTGCTACAGTAGGGCAAGCGTGATGGCTCTGTTTTCTTGCTTGTCTAGCAGGAAAGTCTTGCATGCCACAAATCCATGCATGGGATTCACGTAGAAGCCCCTAAAAACAGTACTGAAAATTGGTACCTCTGCTCGAGCACTGGCGCATGGTGCTCCAGCGAAGTTGGTGAGACTGGAAGCTTCAGACGCAGTAATTTCAAGAAGGGAAACTTGCAATTTAGTCAGGATTTCAGTCAAGGGGCCCAGGAATCTTTTATGTCAAAGCAGTTCAGGCGTAATCAACATCGGTCATGCCATGCCTACATGTTTGAGTAGTCTCCTGCACTGACACAGCAGGGATCCAATCTGAATCCTGGTAATCTCAATCCCTTCAGGAAAAAGCCTTCCGCTGCATCAAAACAACCATTTCAATATTTAAAATTTTCAAGAACATTAGGTTCCTCAACCCCTACGTCTCCAAATATACATCATTTTTGTTCCTTGAAATTCAGAATAATATGACCGCGTAGACCGAATAGTGCTGCTCTATACACCAGATTTCTGACGAGTGCAAGTAAATTGAAAAAGAAATAACAGAATCCCCTTGTTATTAACGTTCGGTACGCACTTGTACAATGATAAATTATACTCCTGAAAGTTTCTGAAGTTAATTAAGATGGTATATGCTGAGATCTTGGAGAAGTACGAACAAATAATATGCAGATAATCATTTATAGATTTCCATGCAGAAGTACAATACATCGTCTACCCAGGACCGGGAAGCAACACAAAATTATGGCATGATATTATTCACTTCTTTTTGTTGCCAATGAACACTAAATTGTTCACTTGCCAATACAAGACTGCAACCACTACGTAGCCGTGTACATCGACCAAATACATTAATTAGTTTCCCGTGGACAACATATCTTAAACAGTACTCGATGTTTCCACAAAAGGCTTGCTAGGGGTTGTCGTGTGATTGTCAAAATTGAGCAGAATTGATTATGAATCAAAGTAGATTGCTGTCTACTGAAGAAAATTCTCACCTCGTACACGTCGCTGTTATCTATGGCCATCAGCAGCTAGCGCCCCAGGTGCAGATGCACTTCCATACTGCAGGTGAGGAATTGCAGATCTAGCATCCTGGGCAAGCCACGATGAAAAAGGCTTCTCCAGCGAGGGAAAGAGGAGAGGCGGCAAGGGATCCAATGGATCTGTGGAGAACATGTGCCTCTGGATGGGTGCGCCAGGCAGGGCGGCAGGCCTTGAGATCCTTTGTGCTGGATTTGCTGCGCGGCCGGGATCCCCGGCAACGGCCGAGAGCGGTTTGGACGGCGGTGGTGGCAACGACAAAGGGCGGCGGCGCAGACGGCGGTGGTGGCGGTGGCAAAGGGCGGCGGCGCAGGCGGCGTTGGTGGCAGAGGCAAAGGGTAGCGGCGCGGACCCGAACTACTCCTCCCGCGCGCGTCTGCTCCCGGCCGCCGCGGCTGCCTTGGATCCCGGCGAGCGAGCGAGGGATTGGGTGGGGTTATACGGGCGATGGCAG
Organism: Triticum monococcum; assembly: GCA_034509565.1. NCBI lineage: Eukaryota > Viridiplantae > Streptophyta > Magnoliopsida > Poales > Poaceae > Triticum > Triticum monococcum. The sequence continues at coordinate 175,714,701 of CM067846.1, read as the reverse complement.
AGAAGCACCCAGCGATGGGCGACGCCTGGGGATCGTCGTTGGGGGATAGGCGAGGGCCAAAGCGGTATGTTGACTTACAGATTACAGATAGCTATGATGTGGATCGTGGGTTGATTTAAAAAAGAATTGGGATCTTTGTGTAAAAAGGCCGTGACGGTGATTATTATTAGGGAAAGATTTATAAACTTGGTCAAAGTTTCAAAAGTTTGACTATAAAAAAATGTTGGCACTGCATTATCGAACAGAGGGAGTAGCTCTTTCTCTCTCTGCTATCTTTCATGGGCCTCCCCTCTCAGTCGAACTTTCTATACCGACGGATTATACGGTCACTATGTCAGCATATAGCTTCATATATTGTTTAGTTGACCGGTCAACTAGTCCACATGCGGCCTTGTCAGCTCGTGTTCTCTATCTTCGTGTGCTGGCCCATGTGGCAGTGGGTGAAAATAAGTAACCTAGAGGACCATTTGACACGCGGTGAAGTAAACAAAGTTGAAACCACTTGGGGTAGCACCCTACACGCTAGTAAATTAAGGGCACATTTCTTCCGCGTGAAGGCCGCACTCATGCACAATTCACCACTGCGCGGCGACATGCACAGAAGGACGCACTCCTGCACACCCAGCAGGCCGGCACACAACACACACCAGCACACGTGTACACCGGCGTCGCCGCCGGCTGAGATGGACGGCGAGCCAGCCAACAAGCAAAAGCGGCTCGAGCCAAAACCGCATCCGACAAGCCTGGACTTCATCAGCAGCCTCCCCGGCGACATGCTGCTCGTCATCATCGGCCTCCTCCCCACCAAATTGGCCGTGCGGACCGCCTTACTCTCCCGGCGGTGGCGCCCCCTCTGGCGCCGCGTCCCCCTCAACCTCACTGTCGACAGCTGCCTCTGCGACGGGGATTGCAAACGCATGGCCGCAGTCTCCAAGATCCTTTCGTCGCACCCTGAGCCAGCCAGACGCATTGACATCCGCATGTTCAGTACCAACTGCTAGGACCAAGCCAAGTTCGATGACTGGTTCTTATCCTCCGCCCTAGATCAGCTCGAGGAGCTCAGCTTTGAAGCTGGACGATGTCGCTATCTGCCGCCGTCCGCGCTCCACCTCACGCCAACGCCGCGCCGCGCCAGCTTCAGCTCCTTCTGTCTTCCCCAGATTAATGTCGCGCCTGCCCTTCTTCTCCCTCAACTCAAGAAGCTCGACCTCTTCGACGTTGGCATATCAAAGAAAGCTATGGAGCACCTGCTCCGTAGCTGTACTACGCTCAAGTACCTTCGTCTTGAGCAGATCCATGGGTTCATTAGCCTCCACATCGCCACAATGAATCTTCGATGGATTTATGTGTCTTGTTGGCCCCACAACAAGACATCAATTGGGAAAAGATCACTCCAGCTGTTCCATGTTATGGTCATTGAGAATGCGCCTTTCCTTGAGAGATTGCTTGTATATGATCTAGAAGGTCCAACAAAAATTAGGGTCATTGACGCGCCGAAATTGACAGCGTAGGTGTACTCGTCTGCCAAATTCTCTGAACTCTTTATTGGATCCGAATCGTTCAGGTACACCACTCATCTTCTTCTCTGCCTTCTTGAAATTCACATTTTTAAATTTCTTCTTGATGTATTTACGATTGTCATCCAGAAAATGATTCCCACAAGCTTGACCCAGTCTATGTGCACAATGAAGATCTTGGTAATAAAATCTATCGGCCCCAATCTGGATCAAGTTGTTGGATTCCTTACATGCTTTTCGTGCACAGAGAAGCTACTCATTGAGGTGAAACTTGTTTCCTATTATTAATGGTAATCACAACGTAGCTTAATTTTTTTGGCAAGTGTGTTGTTCAAAAATGCATCTACGCGCTGCACTGAAAGAAATGTTTTAGTATTTTTCTCACGTGATCACCTTTATCGTTTTTTTGTTCTACTACTATAGTAGCCTAGGCTAGTCATAGTGGAAAGTAACTTAGATTAGTAACTCTATGGTTACCCTAAGAGCAAGTACTACCTCCGTCCTGGTTTACTCTTCCTATTTTGTAGTATCAAAATTTGACCATAGATTTAACTAAGAAAATGTTAATGCATGTAACTAAAAATTATATCGTTGGATTTGTATTTGAACATAATTTCAAATGGTATAATTTTTGATGACATGCATTGGCATCTATGGTCAAAATTTTACACTAAATGTGAGGTAGTACAAAAGTGGGCTATAACGACCCTCCACTATGTAGGCCAAAACATGTTCCAAATTCACTTGTGATGCATTTGGCATCGATGCCCCTCCATTGCTCACCTGGTGCCCCAATCTGGATCACTTACTTTGCTCCGGTGCCAAATTAACTCATGCAATGAAAAAACACTTGCGTGGGAGAGGGAGAAGACCGAGGCAATAAAACACTTGTTTGGGAGAGTGAGAGGCTGGTGTAGTTGGTTTGATTGATTTGTTTATACATGTGGGTATGTGTGCACAGCGGTGCCAACTCTCTCACATCGCGAGAGCGGTGCCAAAATCTTTTAATTTGACATCGATGCATATTATGTGGCATACTTTTGAGAAATATGGCATCGGCCACATGGTGGAAGGCAACAAATGCCCATGCTCTTCACGTGCTCCTAGGTAAATGAGAGGAAAGAGAGAGAAAGAGAGAGAGAGAGAGAGAGAGAGAGAGTGAAAAATATCACTAGCCAGCCAACCCTATCATATGAGTGAATCATATTGGTGCCTCTTGATGACACGACAATCTTATACAGCCAGCTGCTCTAATATGTTCTCTTCTTTTGTAGATAAAAAAAATACCCAAAAGTGAAAAATGTGCTACACTATAACAATCTCATCGAATGCTTTGATCTCCATCTTACATAAATTGATTTGATCGACTACCGAGGCAGCACATCTAAGATTAAATTGGCTAGGTTCTTTGTTCTGGAGGCAAGTGTGCTCAAGGCAATGAGCTTTGGCGTTCTCTAGCGCAACAATGAATGGTGTGCTGATCACCGCAAGCATCTAAGCCTAAATGACAAAGTCTTCGCAGAAGCTGAATTTGTTTTTGAAACATCAAGTGGCCAGAGACTCCAAAATTTATTTGCCCATTAGTGACTTGTCAGGGCGGTGAATTTTAGTTTGTACGATAATGCTGCATCTACCTAAAGTAATTAAAGTTCTTAGGTAAACTTCCTAGTAATTCCCTCTTCATAGGTGCAGCATTACTCCTAACATTTATAATATCAGTTTGAAACTTGTAATATTGCCGTGTCCTATTCCTGCGTTTTCAAAATCCTGCAAATCAAAGAGGTCCTGAGTTGGTGATGATGTTGTACCTGCCATCTTTCACCAATAGCCCTCATATCTAGATCTGACGCATACAAACCAAACTTTTACAGTTTTGCTAAAAGATGCCTGCACTTGTTCCCTATTTACAAACAACTCCTTGTCTCAATCAGCCTTATCTCCTCCCCACCACATCTAGAAGGTCATGGAAAAATTTGGCGTGATGGCCGCTGCCGGTGCCGTCCACCCCCAATCTTGGTGTTTCGTGCAATGCACAGGCATCTACGCACGGGAAATTATGTCGAACACAGCTAGTGGTAAGCAGGCTAGCTCTACAGCCATGATGATAGTGACTGCAGACGGTGAGGCTGGCTATGGTTTGCCGAACACGGCGCCTACACTCAGGTGTCATCTCCGGTGCAGGTCTTGTCACTTCACTATGAGGAGCAGCACGTAATAATTTAACCAACAGGTAGTACATTACTACTACATTGGTAGTACTACTACTAGTACTAGCACCACCGTGTGGATTTAGTAGTACTACCACGTCCATCTGGATTTAGTATTTGACTAGCAATATCTAGTAATGCATGTCACAAAAAATGTACTACTCCCTCTATAAATAAATACATGGTGTATTGTTTTATTCCGTCCGGTAGATGGCTCAAATCTGAAGTCTCATCAATCAGACTACTATTGTACTTACCAAGCGCTCAGCTTGGTAAGCTACCAACAAGAAATTGCAATCAAAGACTACTATTGTACTCCCTCCGTACTGGTGCATTAGTCACGTTACGAAAACCAAATATTAATCCCAAAACTTTTAGGCGTTGCATTAACTACCCACCTCATTCCCTGTTTTTTGCCACGAAAAAAGAAATCACCCAATACGAGACATGGGGTGCGTATGCATCCAATGACTTGAGATTACTCCGTTCGTCTAGGTGTATAAGTCATCTTAGAGCAAGTGAAAAAGAGGAGTGGGCACTCATGCAAGAGCCTAGCTATATGCGGATTCCTAGGCCGATAAAATAAATATGAAGAAAGAGAGAGAGAAGATGAGAAAAAAGTAGTACTCTTATAGCCAACCTTATAGCTAACCTTATTGTATGAGTGGCTACAAGTGATGGCTCTATATGACATGGCAACATCATATAGCTAGTAGCTGGCTATACTATTAACCATGCTCTTAGGTTGTGCACCATGACCAAGACGAAGGGGAAAGCGTTACATGCAATGAACTTATACTAGTGTCATGCATATGACACTAGTCTAAGTTACTACCTTCATAGTGCAAAGTAACATAGTAGTAGTGTCATAGATGGCTTCATTTATTAGCTTGTAGACTCATATTTTCTTGGAAAACGCTATGTTATAGTAACATATTATGTTACTCTAAACACATCTCTCCTCATTAAATACATGCCACATAAGCAAACTTGTCTTGCACTGCGGTATGTTACTTGCTAAGTTACTCCCACTATGACTAGCCTTAGCACAACATTTTTGGTTACATGCATTAACAATTTATTAGTTAAATAAAAGGTTAAAACTTGGCGCAAAATGCAAAGAGGACCAATAAACCAATAAACATCAAAGTTCTCTCGTTTGGCCCCAACTAGAGGTCCGGTGAGATGACTATACTGCACTGGCACGGAGGGGGACGCAATTTCATTGACTTACTGCGCCTGCCTTTGGGTGAATGACACATGGGCCCAATAGGTGGCTGGCCCACCTGTCATACAACCAAAGGTAGGTGCAGTTAAGGCACTGGAGCTCAGTCCCATAAGGTCGCAGCTTCGTTGACTTACTGCACCTACCTTTGGTGTATGATAGGTGGGCCCAACTGGTAGCTAGCCCACCTGTCATATAGCTAAAGGCAGGAGCAGTAGAGGGCCGAGGAGTAGATGGCCAACACACACGTCGCAAGATCAGTTGACTAGAAGCTAGACCCATGGAGGCGATGAGTGTGAGCATCAGCCGGCTGTGCCAGATGGTCCACGACACGGGCCTACGGCCCGGCATCGAGGAACGTCTCCAGGTCGTGCTTGAGGCCGCCAGGGCGAGAGGCTGCTTGGACGACAGCTTCATCTCCTTGTTCGATGAGGTCCTCGTCGGCTTCCTCGACAAGTTCACCATCGTCAAGAAGCTCGCAGACGACCTTGACGTACGCCTCCAGCCCACGCGCCCAGGCTCTGCGATGCCCGCCACCCTCAATGGCCTCTATGGTGACAACCTCTTCGACACATTGGTGGCCCTGCGACTGCCCGTCGTTGCACCACAGAATGTCCACCTCGAGGTCGCGCTCGCCACGCAGCGCCTGGCGCAGCCAGACACCATAGACATAATCACCCACATCTACGCGCAAATCGTCCACAAGGACTACTACATGCAAGAGGAGGACGATAGGTGGTCGGCCTTCTTGGACCGCAGGGCAACCTTGGACGGCATTGTTTAGAAGCACGTTGAGCTTGCCGCCAACGCCGCTGATCCTCACACGTCAGTTGGTGACCCGGTGCACTAGGGTGTGAGGATCTCGTGGATGGATCCTGTCACAGCCCTAGATTAATTGTGTGCAATAGTTGCATTTGCATCCATGCATCATGGAAATTGTAACGCCCCATATGTAACCTTCCCCAATTGTACTCCAACTCTTGCCGTTTCCGGCATTAAGTTATATTTAATTCTCGGGTTCGGGTCTTTGCCTCCGTGTGTTGTTTTGTTTTTTGTGCATCTCATATCATGTCATCACGTGCATTGCATTTGCATACATGTTCATCTCATGCATTCGACCATTTTTCCCGTTGTCCGTTTTGCATTCCGGTGCTTCGTTCTCCTCCGGTGGCCATTTCTAGCTTTCTTTCGTGTGTGGGGATTAAACATTTCCGGATTGGGCCGAAACTTGCCATGCGGCCTTGGTTTACTACCGGTAGACCGCCTGTCAAGTTTCGGGTCATTTGGACTTCGTTTGATACTCCAACGGTTAACCGAGGGACCGAAAAGGCCTCGTGTGTGTGCAGCCCAACACCCCTCCATTTTTGGCCCAAAACCCACCAAACTCAGCTCCATCGTCTCGGTCGTTCCATCACGATCGTGTGGGCGAAAACCGCACCTCATTTGGACTCTCCTAGCTCCACTTATGCCTATAAATACACTCCCTCCGTTTTCGGATCTCCCCTCTCCACGAAACCCTAAAAATTCCCTCGCGCCGGCCGGACATTGTCCGACCGGGCCGGACACTCCGCCTCCGCCTATCGCCGCCCGCCACGTGGCACGCCGCCGCCAGCCACAGCCGCCGGCCCGCGGAGCCCGTCCCGGGCCCCCGAGGCCCACTCCCTCCGCCACTCTTTTGCGATTTTGCCGGAGTGATTGCTAGTGATCCATGCATGCTATGCCATTGTTCTTGCCATGTCTAGCTGGAATGTTGTGCCTTCTTAATGGATGTATGCTTGCCTTGCCATGACTTGCACCGTAGTGAGAGCATCGAGCTCGTTTACATGCCTCCGTGAGTTATTATTTCAGCATGTCCCAGTTTTCACTAAGTCTGAAAACTGATTGTGTCATCGATGTTCGTGTGCTCGGTAGAGTATTTTATGAACCCTTTTGACCCCAGGTCATTTTGGGTGTTTTGTTAAGCTTGTTGAGTAGCTCCATGCCATGCTCTTACTTGCCATGTTCAGGTTTTCCTTCATGTTGTTTTTCTGCTCCGAAGAGAGCATCGTGGTCTGAAATTTCAGACTAGCGTTAATTTCGCTAAGTCTGAAATCTGTTTTGCTTATTCAGTTTTGCCATGCTTGTTTGAAGCCCTTAATGGATGAATTTGCCTATGCCTCAGTCCTGATGATTTGTTAAGCTTGATGAGTACATCACTTCCATGCAATTTGTTTTCATGTTGGGTGGCTGTAGCATATTCATTTTGTTGCATTTAGGAGCCTACTTGCTGTAAATCGCAGATCAGTTCGTTTAGTAAAACGCTTGCCATTTCTAAACCGTAGCTCCGATTGCCATGATCTTTATATCGTTTTCAGGGAATTTCTTCCCCTCTATCCAGTGGCACACTTGGATTTCCAAGTTGAGGCCAGGTTCATGCATTTCCTGTTACATCTTGCATTTTGCATCCCGCATCGCATCCCGCATAGCATATCATCTTTGCATCTTATTGGTTGCCTTTGCACGTGGTTGATTGTATCCTTGTTGCTTGTTTGTGTTGTTGGGTAGAGCCGGGAGACGAGTTCGCTAACGAGGAGCCCGTTGAGTTTGCTTTTGAGGATCCAGTCAATTCTGACAACTGTGGAGGCAAGATGATCACACCCTTGAAATCACTACTATCTTTGCTATGCTAGTTTGCTCGCTCTTTTGCTTTGCCAATGCTACGATGCCTACCACTTGCTTGTCAGCCTCCCAATTGCCATGATTGAGCCTCTAACCCACCTTTGTCCTAGCAAACCATTGATTGGCTATGTTACCGCTTTGCTCAACCCTTCTTATAGCGTTGTTAGTTGCAGGTGAAGATTGGAGCCGTTCCTTGTTGGAACAATTATTTACTTGTTGGGATATCATCATATTGCTATGTTATCTTTACTCATCTATATACTTGGTAAAGGGTGGAAGGCTCGGCTTCTCGCCTAGTGTTCTGTTCCACTCTTGCCGCCCTAGTTTCCGTCATATCGGTGTTATGTTCCCGGATTGTTGCGTCCCTTACGCGGTTGGGCTATAATGGGAACCCCTTGATAGTTCGCCTTGATTAAAGCTTTTCTAGCAATGCCCAACATTGGTTTTACCATTTGCCACCTACCCCTTTTTTCCTTTGGGTTTCCGGAGCCCGAGGGTCATCTTTATTTTAGCCCCCACGGGCCAGTGCTCCTCTGAGTGTTGGTCCGGAACGTCAGCCGCCGGTGGCCACCAGGGGCAACTCTGGGCTAGCCTACCGGAAGTTTAGACAATCTGAGTGTGCCCTGAGAAAGAGATATGTGCAGCTCCTATCGGGATTTGTCGGCGCATCCGGGCGGTGTTGCTGGACTAGTTTTAACCTGTCGAATCATCTTGTTGTACCGGGATACCGAGTCTGATCGGTGGGTCCTGGGTGGAGGTCTATTCCTTCATTGACCATGAGAGCTTGTTATGGGCTAAGTTGGGACCCCCCTGCAGGGATTGATCTTTCGAAAGCCGTGCCCGCGGTTATGGGCAGATGGGAATTTGTTAATGTCCGGTTGTAGATAACTTGAACTTAATTAATTAAAATGAATCAACTGCGTGTGTTGCCGTGATGGCCTCTTCTCGGCGGAGTCCGGGAAGTGGACACGGCGTTGGAGTTATGTTTGCGTAGTCTGCTCTATGTAGTTTCCGCTCGTGCTTTGCCTTCTCTTCTCGCTCTCCTTTGCGAATAAGTTAGCCACCATATATGCTAGTCGCTTGCTGCAGCTCCACTCACATTACCCCTTCCTTACCTATTAAGCTTAAATAGTCTTGATCGCGAGGGTGCGAGATTGCTGAGTCCTTTGTGGCTCACAGATTACTATTACACCAGATGCAGGGACCGATGATACTCCTCCGGATGGCGCGTTCGAGCTGAAGTGGGAGTACGACGAGGACTCTCAGCGATACTATGTTTCTTTTCCTGATGATCAGTAGTGGTGCCTATTCGGGGTTCGATTCAGGGCTTAGTCGCTTGTTGGGGGTCTTTTCTATTTTGGCACCGTAGTCGGGCCATGAGTGTTTGTATGATGGATGTTATTTATGTACTTTGATGTGACGTGGCGAGTGTAAGCCAACTATTATTATTATCCCCCCTTTTATATTATATATGTACTTGGGTTGTGTAATGATTCCTGACTTGCGACATTGCTTTCAATGCGCCTATGTCTCTAAGTCGTGCCTCGACACGTGGGAGACATAGCCGCATCGAGGGCGTTACAAGTTGGTAATCAGAGCCTTCCCCGACCTTAGGAGCCCCATTGCTTGATCGTTTTTAGCAGCCGAGTTGTGTCTAGAAAAATGTTTTGAGTCCTTAGGAATTATATATCGGAGAGCTTAGGAATTCTTTTTACTTCCCAGTCTCCTCATCGCTCTGGTAAGGCATCCTGACGTAGAGTTTTGACTCTTCTCTTCTCAAATTTCACTAAAAAATTTTTTTAGGATCACGCGAGTATCTTAGTTTTGTTCCGATGGCTTATGATGAGAATACTGTCTTGGTGCCTCCTATCAGGGGTTTAGTGGAAGTGTCCCGGGGAGTTGAGCTCTGAGGTGTTTTCATCATAATTCTATCGTTGCAATTCTGGCATACTTGAGATATGTGCGCGACATCGAAAATCTCCTTTATGCAGTTCGTTGGTGAGATAACCTCGACGCCACCCAGTACTGGGGCGGGAGTTCGGGAGTATCGGAATAACTTGTATAACGGATGCTTTTCGAAGGTTGAGATAGATGGTTTCCGAAGGTTTCTTGGTTATGTGTTGAAGGATGGATGCAGCTGGATGTAGGATTTGCTACCTTGGGTGAGATATTATGCTTCCCCTGTATCCTCAACACCTGATTGCATAACCGGAAAGTTTCGGGAATTTCATAGGTGGGAATTCAAGTAGCCTTAGGATATCTTTCCAACAGATGTGTGATATGAAATTGGGGCTCGACGTCTAGTGGTTCGCCTATTCACGGTCGATTTTACAGTGGCCTCGTTGTGTCTTAAAGAGTCCTTGGCTATGCTGACTCGGGGACGCTTCGTATGTCATGCACACTGCCTTGTACATGATGGTGCTGTACGGTCGAGCCCGTGTAGGTCCTACCACGAACACTTCGGACGAAATTTCTATCATGTGTTTGTTCCGGCTTATTCCGCAAGCCAACCCTTGGTTTTATTTCGAGTTGTGGTATTCGTTCTTCTTCGACGTCATATGTTGATTCCATCCCTCGTTGATGTACCTCTTCTACCTGATTCTTCGTGGCTTCGCAATTTAGGAATATGTGACCACTTCAAGAGAAGTGCATTCGTTCGTTTTGTTCGGATGTGAAGACTTTATGTTGCAATTTTCATTCCGTTGGTTTCTCCTTCAATATTTCTATATTTGTGTGCTAATGGTGGTCAACCTCTTCAGGATGGCTCCCGCTAAGAGCACCAGTCAGAACCAGAATCAAGATCCTCCGCCACCTCCGCCTCCTCCGGAAGCATGGCAGGCTGTGATGGCTGCTACTAATGCAAATACTCAGCTGATCATGCAAATCATCCAAGAGCAGAATCAAAGCAGTCAAGCGAATCAAGGCAACAACCAGAACCAGTTTGCAACTCTGCATCAGTTCCTCGCAAATGGTCCAAAGACGTTCAGCAACTGCGTTGAGGCTACCGATGCTGATGATTGGTTAGTCGATCTGGGCAAGCATTTTGAATGTAGCAACGTCAGACCTGAAGATTTCGTCAAGTTCGCGTCTTTCCAGCTCAAGGATCAGGCCGCAGAGTGGTTTCAGCAGTACCGGGATTCCAGAGGTGGACGTTTGATCACTTGGGATGATTTCCGTCGTGATTTTCGAGCTCATCACATTCCTCAAAGTGTGACTGAAAGTAAACGTGAAGAATTCCGCAATCTGAAGCAAGGCTCTTTGTCTGTCTATGACTACAACAAGTTGTTCCAGAAGCTCGCTCGTTTTGCCAAGCAGGATGTTCCTGATGAGAAGAGCATGATCTATCAGTTCAGGGGTGGTCTTCGTGAAGAAATTCAGCTCGCTCTTGTCCTCTTCGAGCCGCTGAGATACGATGAGTTCTACAACATGGCACTGAAGCAAGAGGCTGCTCAGCTCAGGTGTGATGCTTCCAGGAAGCGAGTCAGAGACACTACGTCTTCGTCCTCTACTCAAGTGGCCAAGCAGCAGAAGTATTGGCTTCATCCTCCTCCGTTCCGTCAGCCGTATCAGCAGAAGAGCAAAGGTGGCAGTGGTTCATCCCACCCACCCAACCCAGGCTTTCAGAACAAGACTTCGTCTCAAGCTCCAAGATCGAGTGCTCCGTACCACCATCCGCTCTCAGAGGTCACGTGCAACAAGTGCCAACAGAAGGGTCACTACGCCAACAAGTGTTTCAACCAGAGGCGTCTTCCTCCTCCTCCTCCTCCTGTCAGATCGGCAAGTACAGCTGTGGTCAAGCATAATCCCAAGCACGCCAAGGTCAATATGGTGAATGCAGCTCAAGCAGAGGATTCGTCAGATGTGATCATGGGTAACCTTCCTATTAACGATGTTCCTGCAAAAGTACTTTTTGATACAGGTGCATCACATTGTTTCATCTCGAAGCCTTTTGCATCTAAGCACGGGTGGTTTTCTCAAGTTATGCATCAGCCATTAGCAGTCGTCTCCCCGAGCAAATGCTTGCTTGCTAACTATGAAGTTCCGGATATTTCTATCTCGCTGGGTGACTTTAAGTTTCTGGCTTCCCCGATGATTCTTGGCAATTCTGATATCGACCTCATTCTTGGGATGGACTGGCTCTCTAAACATAAAGCTCAGCTGGATTGTGCAGCCAAGCAGATTCAACTGACTCATTTGTCTGAGGAAGTAATTGTCTTTGCTGCTCGGGATAATACCATCCGGTTATTCTCTCTCAATGAAAAGGGTGAATTGGATGCTATTTCACAGATTCCGGTTGTTTGTGAGTATCAAGATGTCTTCCCTGAAGAACTCCCAGGCATGCCTCCAAACCGGCTCGTTGAATTCGTTATTGAACTTGAGCCCGGTACGGAACCGGTGTGCAAACGGCCTTACAAGCTCGGCCCCGAAGAGTTGAAGGAGTTGAAGAAATAGCTCAATGTGCAAGAAATAATGGGTCTCATTCGGCCTAGTACTTCTCCGTGGGGTTGTGGTGTTCTTTTTGTGAAGAAGAAGAATGGAACGGACCGACTTTGTGTTGATTACCGTCCATTGAACAAGAAGACCATCAAGAACAAATATCCACTTCCCAACATTAATGAGCTGTTCGAACAACTCAAGGGTGCCCAAGTATTCTCCAGGCTTGATCTCCGTATGGGTTATCATCAAATTCGCATTCGTGAACAAGATATTCCAAAGACGGCGTTCAGAACAAGCTATGGGTCATATGAATACACTGTTATGTCTTTTGGCCTCGCTAATGCTCCTTCGACATTCTCTCGCATGATGAACTTCATCTTCAACCCCTACACCAACGACTTTGTTTTGGTCTATCTCGATGATATCCTGGTTTTCTCGAAGAACAAGGAAGATCATGCCAAACACTTGCGTTTGGTTCTTGACAAGCTAAGGGAACATCAATTCTACGCCAAGTTCTCCAAGTGTGAGTTTTGGCTCGATGAGGTTCTTTATCTTGGTCATATTATCTCTGCCAAGGGCATTTCCGTGGATCCTGAGAAGGTGTCTGCAATCGTTAATTGGGAACCTCCTCAGAATGTGAAGCAACTCCGTAGCTTCCTCGGTCTTGCAAGTTACTGCCGAAGATTCGTTGAAAACTTCTCCAAGATCGCGAAGCCTCTCTCAAACCTTCTTCAGAAGCACGTCAAGTACGTTTGGTCTCCGGAGTGTGATGTTGCTTTCAACGCTTTGAAAGAGAAATTGATCACTGCTCCAGTTCTAACTCCGCCTGATGAAACCAAGCCGTACGAGGTCTTTTGTGATGCCTCTCTCCAAGGTCTCGGTGCAGTACTGATGCAAGAGAAGAAAGTTGTTGCTTATACCTCTCGCCAGTTGAAGCCAAATGAGAAGAACTACCCCACTCATGATCTCGAGTTGGCGGCAGTTGTGCACGCATTGTTGACTTGGAGACATCTTCTCTTGGGAAGGAAAGTGGACATTTTCACTGATCACAAGAGTCTCAAGTACATCTTCACTCAGCCTAATCTCAACCTCAGGCAGACTCGATGGGTCGAGATGATTCAAGAGTACAATCCGAGTATCGAGTATACTCCAGGCAAGGCTAATGTGATTGCTGACGCTTTGAGCAGAAAAGCATATTGCAACAGTCTGATTCTCAAGCCTTATCAACCCAAGCTTTGTGAAGCCTTCCGCAAACTTAATCTGCAAGTTGTTCCCCAAGGTCTCCTTGCTAACCTTCAAGTTTCTCCTACCTTGGAAGACCAGATTCGCCAAGCCCAGCTCCTTGATGTTATGGTGAAAAAGGTGAAGATTGGTATTGCAAAGAGTCAGTCCAAGTACAAGTGCTACCGACTTGATGACAAGGACACTCTCTTCTTCGAGGATCGACTTGTTGTGCCCAAAGGTGAACTTCGTAAAGTGATCATGAATGAGGCTCACAACTCTCTCCTCTCCATCCACCCTGGGAGCACGAAGATGTATCAAGACCTGAAGCAAACTTATTGGTGGACTCGAATGAAGCGCGAGATCGCTCAATTCGTGAATGAATGTGATGTCTGCAGAAGAGTGAAAGCAGAACACCAAAGGCCAGCAGGTCTCCTCCAACCTCTCGCCATTCCAGAATGGAAGTTTGACCACATTGAAATGGACTTCGTGACTGGGTTTCCTAAGTCCAAGCGTGGCAATCATGCTATATTCGTTGTCATCGACAAGCTCACCAAAGTGGCTCATTTCCTGCCTATCAAAGAGTCAATCACTGCAGCTCAATTGGCGGAGCTCTACACCTCTCGCATTGTCTCTCTGCACGGTATTCCTCAAGTGATATCTTCAGACCGTGGCAGCATCTTTACCTCCAAGTTTTGGGATTCTTTTCAGAAGGCCATGGGCACCAGCATTCGCTTCAGCACTGCTTTCCACCCTCAAACAAGCGGTCAAGTTGAGCGTGTCAACCAGATTCTTGAAGATATGCTCAGAGCTTGTGTTATCTCCTTCGGCATGAAGTGGGAGGATTGCCTTCCTTATGCTGAATTCTCGTACAACAACAGTTTCCAAGCAAGTTCCGGCAAGGCCCCGTTTGAAATTCTGTATGGTAGGAAGTGCCGTACACCTCTCAACTGGTCTGAAACCGGTGAACGTCAGCTGCTGGGTAATGACCTGATCACAGAGGCAGAAGAAATGTGGAAGGTCATTCGTGATAACCTCAAAGCAGCCCAATCTCGCCAGAAGAGCTACTATGACAGCAAGCACCGTGATTTGGCTTTCGAGATCAGAGATCATGTCTACCTCCGTGTCTCTCCTATGAAAGGGACTCGTCGCTTCGGTATCAAAGGGAAGCTTGCCCCAAGATACGTCGGGCCTTTCAAGATCGTCAGCAAGAGAGGCGACCTCGCCTATCAACTCGAGCTTCCTGCAACCTTTGCCAATGTTCATGATGTGTTCCACGTCTCGCAACTCCGTAAGTGCTTCAAGACGCCTGAGCGCACCGTCAACTTCGAGGACATTGAGCTCCAAGAAGATCTCTCCTACCGTGAGCACCCAGTTGCAATCCTGGAAGAGACTAAACGCAAAACTCGCAACAAGTCAATCAAGTTTCTCAAAGTTAAGTGGTCACACCATTCCGACCGTGAAGCTACCTGGGAACGCGAGGATCACCTCCGTTCTGAGTACCCGGAGTTCTTTCAGTCCTAGATCTCGGGACGAGATCTTTTCATAGTGGTGGAGTGTTGTAACGCCCCATATGTAACCTTCCCCAATTGTACTCCAACTCTTGCCGTTTCCGGCATTAAGTTATATTTAATTCTCGGGTTCGGGTCTTTGCCTCCGTGTGTTGTTTTGTTTTTTGTGCATCTCATATCATGTCATCACGTGCATTGCATTTGCATACATGTTCATCTCATGCATTCGAGCATTTTTCCCGTTGTCCGTTTTGCATTCCGGCGCTTCGTTCTCCTCCGGTGGCCATTTCTAGCTTTCTTTCGTGTGTGGGGATTAAACATTTCCGGATTGGGCCGAGACTTGCCATGCAGCCTTGGTTTACTACCGGTATACCGCCTGTCAAGTTTCGGGTCATTTGGACTTCGTTTGATACTCCAACGGTTAATCGAGGGACCGAAAAGGCCTCGTGTGTGTGTGCAGCCCAACACCCCTCCATTTTTGGCCCAAAACCCACCAAACTCAGCTCCATCGTCTCGGTCGTTCGATCACGATCGTGTGGGCGAAAACCGCACCTCATTTGGACTCTCCTAGCTCCACTTATGCCTATAAATACACTCCCTCCGTTTTCGGATCTCCCCTCTCCACGAAACCCTAAAAATTCCCTCGCGCCGGCCGGACATTGTCCGACCCGGCCGGACACTCCGCCTCCGCCTATCGCCGCCCGCCACGTGGCACGCCGCCGCCAGCCACAGCCGCCGGCCCGCGGAGCCCGTCCCGGGCCCTCGAGGCCCACTCCCTCCGCCGCCTCCTCGCCCGCAGGCCGCCGCCGCCTCCCTCGCGTCCGGGCCGCCCGACGCCACCGCGCGCCATCGTCGGCGGTAGCCGACTCCAGCGACGCCCCTCCTCCGCCGGACGTCGCCTCCTCGCCGCCCGAGGCGGCCTCGCCCAGCGCCGCCACCGCCCGGCGTCCTCCGCCGCCGTACGCCGCCCCGGTCGCCGGATCCGGCCCCGGCGACCACCTCCTCCACGCCGGCCTCGTCCCCGACTCCGGCGAGCATCCGGCCGGCCGGCGAGCTCGGCGAGCTACAGTGATTCGCCCGATGAACAGTGCCATCGCGCAGATCTAGATCCACTTTTCGGTTGACTTTCCCTCCGAACCCTAATTTTTCTTGCTACTTTGAGCGCTCATATCTCCTCATCCGTAGCTCCGTTTTGGGCGTATGATATGTCAAAATCTTCGTCTCGACGAGTACATCATTTCATTCCATTGCATCATTTGCATTTGAGGTCATCTTGTTGCCCAAAATGCTGTTGGAAGGAGGCATGTTGAGTTAAATTGCAGATCCGTTAGTTCAACATGCACTTTTGTCATGTTTGCCATGTTTAATCCGTGCATGATATGCCTGTGCCCCTTTGGGATGAATTGTTAAGCATGTTGTCTTATTTCCAGAGGTGCCTTCCATGTATTTTTAGGATGTGTGTGTTGTCTTGTGCAAGCTTGCGAAGAGGGCAACCTGAGATTACTGATTTCAGGGACTTAGGGATTTTCACTAAGTCTGGGCCGTTTTAGTTCACGATGCTATATGTCCGGCTTGTTTCCTAGTGATCCGTGCCTCTTTTGAGGATGATCAGTAAGAGTGATTTGTTATGCTTGTTGTGCTTACTCCATCCATGTCTTTACTTGTTATGTTGGAGCACCCTAGGTTGACTCAATCGAGCTCAACTTTTGGATAGTTGCTGTTTTGGGCAGATCGTGAACTCTTTTGCGATTTTGCCGGAGTGATTGCTAGTGATCCATGCATGCTATGCCATTGTTCTTGCCATGTCTAGCTAGCATTTTGTGCCTTCTTAATGGATGTATGCTTGCCTTGCCATGACTTGCATCGTAGTGAGAGCATCGAGCTCGTTCACATGCCTCCGTGAGTTATTATTTCAGCATGTCCCAGTTTTTACTAAGTCTGAAAACTGATTGTGTCATCGATGTTCGTGTGCTCGGTAGAGTATTTTATGAACCCTTTTGATCCCAGGTCATTTTGGTTGTTTTGTTAAGCTTGTTGAGTAGCTCCATGCCATGCTCTTACTTGCCATGTTCAGGTTTTCCTTCATGTTGTTTTGCTGCTCCGAAGAGAGCATCGTGGTCTGAAATTTCAGACTAGCGTTAATTTCGCTAAGTCTGAAATCTGTTTTGCTTATTCAGTTTTGCCATGCTTGTTTGAAGCCCTTAATGGATGAATTTGCCTATGCCTCAGTCCTGATGATTTGTTAAGCTTGATGAGTACATCACTGCCATGCAATTTGTTTTCATGTTGGGTGGCTGTAGCATGTTCATTTTGTTGCATTTAGGAGCCTACTTGCTGTAAATCGCAGATCGGTTCGTTTAGTAAAACGCTTGCCATTTCTAAACTGTAGCTCCGATTGCCATGATCTTTATATCGTTTTCAGGAAATTTCTTCCCCTCTATCCAGTGGCACACTTGGATTTCCAAGTTGAGGCCAGGTTCATGCATTTCCTGTTACATCTTGCATTTTGCATCCCGCATCGCATCCCGCATAGCATATCATCTTTGCATCTTATTGGTTGCCTTTGCACGTGGTTGATTGTATCCTTGTTGCTTGTTTGTGTTGTTGAGTAGAGCCGGGAGACGAGTTCGCTAACGAGGAGCCCGTTGAGTTTGCTTTTGAGGATCCAGTCAATTCTGACAACTGTGCAGGCAAGATGATCACACCCTTGAAATCACTACTATCTTTGCTATGCTAGTTTGCTCGCTCTTTTGCTTTGCCAATGCTACGATGCCTACCACTTGCTTGTCAGCCTCCCAATTGCCATGATTGAGCCTCTAACCCACCTTTGTCCTAGAAAACCATTGATTGGCTATGTTACCGCTTTGCTCAGCCCTTCTTATAGCGTTGTTAGTTGCAGGTGAAGATTGGAGCCGTTCCTTGTTGGAACATTTATTTACTTGTTGGGATATCATCATATTGCTATGTTATCTTTACTCATCTATATACTTGGTAAAGGGTGGAAGGCTCGGCCTCTCGCCTAGTGTTTTGTTCCACTCTTGCCGCCCTAGTTTCCGTCATATCGGTGTTATGTTCCCGGATTGTTGCGTCCCTTACGCGGTTGGGCTATAATGGGAACCCCTTGATAGTTCGCCTTGATTAAAGCTTTTCCAGCAATGCCCAACATTGGTTTTACCATTTGCCACCTACCCCTTTTTTCCCTTGGGTTTCCGGAGCCCGAGGGTCATCTTTATTTTAGCCCCCACGGGCCAGTGCTCCTCTGAGTGTTGGTCCGGAACGTCAGCCGCCGGTGGCCACCAGGGGCAACTCTGGGCTGGCCTACCGGAAGTTTAGACAATCTGAGTGTGCCCTGAGAAAGAGATATGTGCAGCTCCTATCGGGATTTGTCGGCGCATTCGGGCGGTGTTGCTGGACTAGTTTTGACCTGTCGAATCATCTTGTTGTACCAGGATACCGAGTCTGATCGGTGGGTCCTGGGTGGAGGTCTATTCCTTCGTTGACCGTGAGAGCTTGTTATGGGCTAAGTTGGGACCCCCCTGCAGGGATTGATCTTTCGAAAGCCGTGCCCACGGTTATGGGCAGATGGGAATTTGTTAATGTCCGGTTGTAGATAACTTGAACTTAATTAATTAAAATGAATCAACTGCGTGTGTTGCCGTGATGGCCTCTTCTCGGCGGAGTCCGGGAAGTGGACACGGCGTTGGAGTTATGTTTGCGTAGTCTGCTCTATGTAGTTTCCGCTCGTGCTTTGCCTTCTCTTCTCGCTCTCCTTTGCGAATAAGTTAGCCACCATATATGCTAGTCGCTTGCTGCAGCTCCACTCACATTACCTCTTCCTTACCTATTAAGCTTAAATAGTCTTGATCGCGAGGGTGCGAGATTGCTGAGTCCTTTGTGGCTCACAGATTACTATTACACCAGATGCAGGGACCGATGATACTCCTCCGGATGGCGCGTTCGAGCTGAAGTGGGAGTACGACGAGGACTCTCAGCGATACTATGTTTCTTTTCCTGATGATCAGTAGTGGTGCCTATTCGGGGTTCGATTCAGGGCTTAGTCGCTTGTTGGGGGTCTTTTCTATTTTGGCGCCGTAGTCGGGCCATGAGTGTTTGTATGATGGATGTTATTTATGTACTTTGATGTGACGTGGCGAGTGTAAGCCAACTATTATTATTATCCCCCCTTTTATATTATATATGTACTTGGGTTGTGTAATGATTCCTGACTTGCGACATTGCTTTCAATGCGCCTATGTCTCTAAGTCGTGCCTCGACACGTGGGAGACATAGCCGCATCGAGGGCGTTACAGAAATCTTTCCTTAAACCTAAAATGGGGATTAACAAACCCTAGCACTCCTTTGAAAACTAGGATCAACCAAAAGAATATTTTTCAATGAACCCAAAAATGCCTTAATTAATGTTTGATAATTTTGGCAAGGGGTTTAACCCAAGCCAAAAATAGTGAACATTTTTAGGGAATTATTTGGGCTTTGAATTAATCCACTAATGTATTTGAGTTGGAGCAAATAAATCCTATAAATATTTGTATTGCTCCAATAATTCTGAAACTTTTTGTGGGGCTTTGGGCTAGTCCATATTGCATCCACAAATAATTTCAGAAGCAACAAAAATGGTTTAGTTTTATTACTAAATCAAAATAGAGCAAAATAAATAGAAAACAGAAACTAAATAGAAGAGAGAGAGAATGGCCAGAGGCCACTTACCTGGACTGGGCCGGCCCATCTGGCCGTGCCAGTCATCACCTACCTCTGCCAGTAGGCAGAGGAGGGAGACAGCGAACACACGCATGAGGCGCCACGCCTCCTCCCTGCTCGCCTGCCTCACCGGACGCCTCGAAGCCCCTCCTCGACACCACGCGACCCTGGACCCTCTCTCACTCTCCCTCGAGCTCTCTCCTCTCCCCTGGAGCTCCCTCTCCCATTTGCCGAGCGCGCCCGCCGCCGCCGCTTGCTGCTGCCGCAGCGACCGCCTCCCCCTCGCTTCTCCGACGTGCCCACAGCTTCGCCTCGACTCCGTATTCCTCCCTACCGAGCCGCGCCTCGCCGGAAGCCCTGCATCATCGTCATCTTCATCATCTTCGTCGCCGGCCGCCGGAGATCCCCCTCGCCGCTGCGCTCGCTCCGGTGCATCCCCGAGCCCGCTAACCATCCCTACGGATCCGCCGTGAGCTCCTCTTTCTTTTTCCCCTGTCCCCTCACCTCCGCGCGTTCTCTAGCCCCGATCCCCAACCGTGATCGAAGCATCTCGCCGCCGGCCATGGCGTGGCTGTGGCCACAGTCGCGCAAGCTCGCAACCGAGCGCTTCACCGCACTCGCCGCGTACCCAGGAGCCCGTAGCACCGCTCCGCACCTCCTGTTGTGCCTCCTAGCGACGACCCCGAGCTTGCCCGAGCTCCGGCAGCCGCCAACATCGTCGCTGGCGTCTTTTCCGACCATCCCGAGCCCATACACCACCACCACTCGATGCGGCAGCCCCCCAGCTTCCTGTAGATGCTCCCCGCGCGCCAAATAGGGCCCTGCAGTGAAATCTCGACTTCCTCTGCCGCGGATTTGGTCGCCGGCGGCTAAACGCCGGTAGCTGACGTGGCTGTCATTAGCTTGAGGCTAATTAGCGCGATAATCTCGCCCTGTGCCACTGACAGACCGGCCCCACCCTCCTAGTTAACCGCGGGGTAAACCCCTGTTAAATTTTAACCTAACCAACGTGGACCCCACACGTCAGTTGACCCGCTGACGTCACCGTTGACTGGCCCCACCTGTCTGTGACTCGAGCCAGCATTGTGAGACTGACCAGTGGGACCCACTGGTCAGGTTTGACCTGGACCCATTCTGTCGACCTGCTAAGGTCAGCATGACGCAGTGCTGATGCAATAAGCTATTTTCTGGGTTTATTTTAATCAAGGAAATTCCATAAAATGTTTTAAACTTGTAAAAATCATATAAAATCAACTGTAACTCCAAATGAAATAATTTATATATGAAAAATTATCAGAAAAATTCAAGGAATCCATCTGTACCATTTTCATGCATGTTTGAACAAGTTAACCTCACTGAATAGGACAATTCATGATTATGGAATAAATGGTAATTGGTTTTGGAGTTGGAATTTGCTATAGGTTTGAATTCCACATCAATGAATATGACTAACTGTTGCACTAGGTCAATTCAGTACCTTAATATGACACATCATTCATATGTATGTGCATTGCATTTTGATTGCGGTTCATTTTGTGTTTGCCAGTGGTTGTTCCCTCTCGGTAGACGTCCGTTCCGACGATGAGTTCGATGACACCGATGAAGAGTTATATCATCTTCAGAAGTGCCAGGCAAGCAGAAACCCCTTGTTCATTCTGATACAATCCTACTCTCTCGCTCCTGCTCTCTTTTACTACATTAGGACAACAACGTTACAACTGTTACATGCTGCGGTAGCTGAACCCCTTTCCTCTGCATGACCTGTCATTGCCACAGTAAATAGATGAAACCCACTAGCATGAGTAGGAGTTGTTTGAGCCCTGATGTGCCTACTCATTCATGTTTGTTTGTCATGCCTGCTACTGCTTAGAGTTGAGTCAGGTCTGATTCATCGGGGATGAATTGGAATATGGTGAACATGTCCTACTGTTGAGAGCGAAGTGTGTGAACACGATTTGGTAAAGGTAGCGGTGAGAGGCCATGTAGGAGTACATGGTGGGTTGTCTCATTGCAGCCGTCCTCAGGAACTGAGTTATGTATCTGTGATTCATGAACAGCTACTACCACTCATTGGGATCCTTAATTGACCCTCTCGGCTTCTTAATCACCCTAGTACTCTGTCCAGGAGTTGCAACTAGTTTCTGGTGTTTGTAGGTTATGTGTTGGCGGCCGTGCGTAGCGCTGACCCTAGGAGTGGGCTATGATGCGGTAGATACACCGTGGCACAGTGTACCGGGCGCCTGTTTGGTGTCTCGGGAACCCTGTTCACATCGTTCGGGGTCGTATGTGGAAACCTCGGCCGGACTCCCTGCGGATGGAACCTGGATAGGCGATAAACCTGGACTAGAGACTTGAGTGTTTAGGTAGGCTGTGGCTGACACCCTCTTTGGGCTTCCGCTTGAAGGTTGTCGAGTACATGTCGTGTAAACAACGATAAGTGGTGGGAGTGTGTGTGAAGAAGTACACCCCTGCAGGGTTATCATTATCTATTCGAATAGCCGGATTCCTCGAATATCGAAACTTGGACCCCTTGCATAGTTCATAGACAAGTGAAAGTGGATACTCTAAAACTCGCAAGATAAGTGTGAGTGCTATGGATGGCCTTCTCGTAGGGAGACGGGAGTGGATCCATAGTGGTGTATTGGATGGTGAATATGTGGACTCATGTGCGCCACCTCAAAAGAGTTGCTTGTAGTCGTGGTTCAGGATAGCCACCGAGTCAAAGCTGGCTTGCTGCAGTTAAACTCCACCATACCTTCGTTGATAATGATGCATATGTAGTTAGATCTGATGTAAGTCTTGCTGGGTACATTTGTACTCGCGTTTGCTTAATTTATGTTTTGGAGAGAGACGTCAGTATCACTAGTAGTTCCGCTTGGAGTTCGACGTTTAGCTTGATACCTCAGCTACGATCTTGTGCCCTCGGCAGGATCTGGTAAATAGTCAGGCTTCTTAGCCTTTTTCATTTGTAGATGTCTGTACTCAGACATGTTAAGCTTCCGTTTGTGCTTTGATTTGTATGCTATGAATGTTGGGTCATGAGACCCATGCTTGTAATATCTTTCTCTTCGGAGCCTAATGAATAAATACTTGAGTCGTAGAGTTATGTTGTGATGCCATGTTGTATTTGCACATATCGAGCATATTGTATGTATGATTGAAATGCTTGGTATGTGTGGGATCCGATAATCTAGTTGTTTATCCTTGACAGCCTCTCTTATGGGGAAATGTAGTCTAGTGCCCCTTGAGCCATAGTCGTCCGCTACAGCCCGGGTTCACCGGAGTCCTGCTAGCCCAACACTACTACTCAGGACACTTGACTAGCCGGCAGGTGTTTCACTTCATTCCTATGTCTGTCCCTTCGGGGAAATGTCACGCGTGGACATCCGGAGTCCTGCCTAGCCTGCTACAGCCCGGGTTCCCCGGAGTCCTGTTAGCCCAGTGCTACAGCCCGGATTCACTCGCTGATGACCGACATGCTCGATGTGATTCATGTATGCCTGTCCCCATAGGTTAGTGCCGCTTTGGGTTCACGACTAGCCATGTCGGCCCGGGTTCTCTGTCATATGGATGCTAGCGACACTATCATATATGTGAGCCAAAAGGCGCAAACGGTTCCGGGCCATGGTAAGGCGACACCCGTGGGATTACCGTGTGTGAGGCCGCAAAGTGATATGAGGTGTTACCGGCTAGGTCGATGTGACTTGGAATCGGGGTCCTGACAGCTTTGGTATCAGAGCCTGACCGCCTGTAGGTTTACCAAGCCAAGCTGGTCGAAGTCGTGTCTAGAAATGCTTTAGTTATATAAGGGAATTGATTGTGGATGGGAACGTAAGGCTCTTTTTACTCCTTTACCCTATGCCCTTCTGATCTGAGTCAACCTCTTCTTTTTCTACGGGGATTAAGAATTAGGCCTTCTCATCTATCTATCAGGATGACGTGCTACTAATCCATGGACTTGTAGAATTGATAGTTTCAAGCCTCAGTTCCGTTCCCACTACTTCCGTATGTTGACAGTTGATCTCAGAACCTTGACATTTTGTTGTTGAGTGGTTATGCCACCATTTTTGCAGGATGTCTCAAATAATTTTGAGCATTTATAGCCGTTATGCTGTCCGAGTCATCCCAGGTCTCTAAATAGTCTGATGCATTTGCAAATCCCTTCTTTCCGTTCCCGATGTTCCTTTGGGCCAGTTCAACCACACTAATCGATGAGTTGAGGTACTCTATTGCCTCGACATATATGTTGGAGCTTTTTTTATGGCCCTAGGTGTCTTAGAGAGTCACCTAGTAATCTAGCAATGCTTTGTATTCCCGGTGTGATGATTCTGGCCATTGTTTTCTCGAAAGCATCCCGTGATGCCATTTAGTAGTAGGCCTTCTATTTCTGGGTTCTTGAGCCCAAGTTTCACTCGATTTACCTCGTGTTGACAGTGTTGCTCGTACCTTTATGATATTAGTAACCTTTGCGATAGTTCTCGAGGTCCGTGGTATATTATTCTTCCTAATACCATGAACCATCCATGGCGGAAGTTCGTTGAACCAAAAGATCACAATAAGAGTGCTCTTGACGAGCTCTCCATTCAAATTGTGAATCTGCCAGTCCTTCTTCTTCTGCGTGGGTTATCCGAAAGAAACATGTTGAACTTGGTTCGACATACTAATCTATGCATCCACAACTCAGAAAGTTATATGTTCCTTGAGGTGACCTTCCTCAACTGTATTCCGACCCTAGTCTATCAATTGATAGTTAGGAATAGTTGTGCATTCGTGTTCATCGATGCCTATTATTCTTGTGGTCCGTCAAGCCATTCTGTTTCAGAATGACTAGGAGAAACAAACTCCAGTACCTCGTCCACTTCTAGGATTGGGTCAAAGTAGTTGTATTCCATAGATCAAAATGCCAATCTAGTTTTTTGTTTTGTTCTACCTTGGGGTATTACCATCTTTATATCAGGAATGCCATGGGAATTGCACCACCTCTTATGCATTCTTGACGTAGTAATACTTCTTGCCATCATTGTTCATTCCTCGATTCCGTGTTATTATAACTGGAATGCCGACAAGTGTACTGTGATGTGCGAAATCAATACTCCTAGCAGCTCCGTTGCTTGGTAGTTAATGGACATTAATATCATTCTTAGCGTGTTGGTTATCGAATCACTATTCTAGGATTGATCGTGCTACCTTGTCCTTATTTCTGGTGCACTCTTCGATCTTTGAGTTAGGATTGAATCCCTTGCTCTCCTAATCATGCCGTCTTGCCTTGAAGAGCAAGATTGTTCTCGAGCTTAGAGACATATCGGTGGTTCGTGATTTCCGGATATCTTCACGGAGGTATCACCAGGTCGTCCCCTGACCGATATGTCGAGTTTGTGATCAAGTTGGTTTTCCAATAAACCACTCTTTCTCTAAGAATCTGTGTTGGATACCCCTGAGCTAGTTGGTTAAGCCAAACAACAACTTGGAGAGTTGGAAGATAAAAGCTTGCCTAACTTAGTTCATTTAAAGGGATATCTTGTTTTGTGTGTGTGTTGAAGAAAGATGATGTGTTCATCAATTGATCCTCATGATCAATTGTTTGATCTATTGTCTTGTCCAAACTTTGATTTGAGTGTGGGCTATTCTCAAATCAAATCAGAACCAACGATATTCATAATGTTGTCGTACTCGTAGTTGATCCCTCGAGCATACACCATTACATCTTTTGGTTTGACCAATGCTAACACCGTGTTCACTAAATTGCGGAATTCCATCTATATGGAAGCCTTGATGACTTGTTGTTGAGCCCATCAGCAGCATTTTATCTTCTCCATGATTCATGTTGAACATTAAGCCAGTGTTGGAAACTTTTGTAAACATTATCTTCGTGCCCCGTTCATGAAGAATATGTTGGATGAAAGAAGAGACTTCCTCTAATTCATGTGCATTTGAAGCAAGTTGCCGCCGTCAATTCGAGAAAGTTTGTTTTGCTTCCTCTGGAATCATCCCAAGCCAGTCATGCATATGTGCGAAGTATTCTATGGTTTGGAGACTTGCAACCTTCATTCTGTATGTGTCCCTAGCACACCAAGCCACTAACTGATTTGTTCTAGGAGAAGGAGTTAAGTGCTAATCCTTGGTAATGCACAAGACTTCGTTATTCGTGATGATGGTTCCCAACCGGAAATCGGTAGTGTTTTATTATAAGACTACCATGTGGCCTTGCTTGTTTGGGACAGTGTGTTCACATGTTGTAGCAGAACCAGCTCATGCTCTGGAGCTTGCTATCATAGTTCATCTCCCGAGAATCTCGCAATGGCATCTCGTCGATTTGTGTTGCAAACTTCCATTTTCTTCTAGACTTGAGTAGTCTGGAATATCCTGACACCAACCAGATCTGAATCTCAGGCAGATGTGATGGTTTGGGACGTTTTCCCAGGAGCTATAATATTGGTCTCTCGGTAACCGGTAAAGTGGATGACGTGGCCAACACACCCACCCGGAAAACCTATTATTGTAGCATCTTGTTTGAAGAAGTTGGCCACTTCCCCATAAGGATCTCGTAGAATTTATTCCAATAGTAGTTCCTTATGGAATTTTCTGTTCCCGAAGTCCGACCTTTTACTCGATGTCCTAGATACCAACCCATATCAACAAATAGGTTATGCTAGCACATCAAGGAGAACATTAGAAGCGAAGTGCTAAATGTCTCTCGGTCGATCATCCAGACTTTGATCCCTTGGCCTCGCTAAGGTGAAATCTGAGAAAGTGTTGTCTTTCTTTGCGTCTGCATCCTCCACCGTTATTCATCATGGTAGTATGTTGTGTTGCCAGGATCCTTGGCATGGATATTGGTAAAACTTGTTGAATATGGGTATGCTCAAGTTCTTGAGAGCACGCGCAATCACTAGGATTTATCGTCGACATTAATTGGGATCTGCTCTCAGTTTCCTCGATTATGCTATAACCTTTCCAGTAGTGGAATCTCTCTCTACTGTTGGGTTTCTCCCCAGTTACTAGAATCATTCCCAACATTTGCATTTTGTTTCCAGCTTGTACCCGTCATTGTGTCAGTCTGCCATGGGTCCCTTCCATTTCCAATGATAAGCAGAAATCATCCATTGCGTTGTCTTCAACAAGGTAGTCCACATCATCCATCCTAGTCGGAGTATGCCATTCTTTCGAACCCCTTCCAACGATCGATTGTGGTTACCTCAGGCTGGTATAAAGAGTTTCAATGATCTTTGTATCAAAAGTAATTCTTTTTGCCACTTAAGGGAAATGCTCTACGAGTCACCTTTCCCTAAGGTGTCCTAGTATGGAATCATGGCAATTACCTCCTCGCTACTTTGAAACCATGCACCATCCTACTCCAGCATGGAATTGTTGCCTACCAATTTGAACCCTTGTCATCTATTACCTCCCATCTCTCTTGATGTGTGTTTTGTGTCTCAGCCCAAGAGATGTTTCAACATCTCACTCCATGAGTTGATCTTGAGTTGCTCGATATTTGAGAAGATCGTTTCCTGTAGAGTTTCCTTCTGTCGTCATCATGTTGGATGAAGAGCTCAAACGCAAAGACGTCAAGATCAATTGGGGAAATGAATCAACATCTTCGAGAAGGGTAATCAGATCATGAAGATCATGTTAGCTTTGTGTCCCCTCTGTCTTCTTAGCTCACGTCTTGAATCTCGGGACGAGCTTCTTGTTTAGTGGGGGTGAGTTGTCACAGCCCTAGATTAATTGTGTGCAATAGTTGCATTTGCATCCATGCATCATGGAAATCTTTCCTTAAACCTGAAATGGGGATTAACAAACCTAGCACTCCTTTGAAAACTAGGATCAACCAAAAGAATATTTTTCAATGAACCCAAAAATGCCTTAATTAATGTTTGAAAATTTTGGCAAGGGGTTTGACCCAAGCCAAAAATAGTGAACATTTTTAGGGAATTATTTGGGCTTTGAATTAATCCACTAATGTATTTGAGTTGGAGCAAATAAATCCTATAAATATTTTTATTGCTCCAATAATTCTGAAACTTTTTGTGGGGCTTTGGGCTAGTCCATATTGCATCCACAAATAATTGCAGAAGCAACAAAAATGGTTTAGTTTTATTACTAAATCAAAACAGAGCAAAATAAATAGAAAACATAAACTAAATAGAAGAGGGAGAGAGAGAATGGCCAGAGGCCACTTACCTGGACTGGGCCGGCCCATCTGGCCGTGCCAGTCATCACCTACCTCTGCCAGTAGGCAGAGGAGGGAGACATCGCACGCACGCGTGAGGCGCCACGCCTCCTCCCTGCTCGCCCGCCTCACCGGACGCCTCAAAGCCCCTCCTCGATGCCACGCGACCCTGGACCCTCTCTCACTCTCCCTCGAGCTCTCTCCTCTCCCCTGGAGCTCCCTCTCCCGTTTGCCGAGCGCGCCCGCCGCCGCCGCTTGCTGCTGCCGCAGCCACCACCTCCCCCTCGCTTCTCCGACGTGCCCACGAGCTTCGCCTAGACTACGTCTTCCTCCCCACCAAGCCGCGCCTCGCTGGAAGCCCTACATCGTCGTCATCTTCATCATCTTCGTCGCCGGCCACCGGAGATCCCCCTCGTCGCTGCGCTCGCTCCGGTGCATCCCCGAGCCCGCTAACCATCCCTATGGATCCGCCGTGAGCTCCTCTTTCTTTTTCCCCTGTCCCCTCACCTCCGCGTGTTCTCTAGCCCCGATCCCCAACCGTGATCGAAGCATCTCGCCGCCGGCCATGGCGTGGCTGTGGCCACAGCCGCGCAAGCTCGCAACCGAGCGCTTCACCGCACTCGCCGCGTACCCAGGAGCCCGCAGCACCGCTCCGCACCTCCTGCCGTGCCTCCTAGCGACGACCCCGAGCTCGCCCGAGCTCCGGTAGCCACCAACGTCATCGCCGGCGTCTTTTCCGACCATCCCGAGCCCATACACCACCACCACTCAACGCGGCAGCCCCCCCAGCTTCCTGTAGATGCTCCCCGCGCGCCAAATAGGGCCCTGCAATGTAATCTCGACTTCCTCCGCCACGGATTTGGTCGCCGGCGGCTAAACGCCGGTAGCTGACGTGGCCGTCATTAGCTTGAGGCTAATTAGCGCAATAATCTCGCCCTGTGCCACTGACAGACCGGCCCCACCCTCCTAGTTAACCGCGGGGTAAACCCCTGTTAAATTTTAACCCAACCAACGTGTACCCCACACGTCAGTTGACCCGCTGACGTCACCGTTGACTGGCCCCACCTGTTTGTGACTCGAGCCAGCATTGTGAGACTGACTAGTGGGACCCACTGGTCAGGTTTGACCTGGACCCGTTCTGTTGACCTGCTGAGGTCAACATGACGCAGTGCTGACGCAATAAGCTATTTTCTGGGTTTATTTAATCCAGGAAATTCTAGAAAATGTTTTAAACTTCTAAAAATCATATAAAATCAACCGTAACTCCAAATGAAATAATTTATATATGAAAAATTATCAGAAAAATTCAAGGAATCCATATGTACCATTTTCATGCATGTTTGAACAAGTTAACCTCACTAAATAGGACAATTCATGATTTTGGAATAAATGGTAATTGGTTTTGCAGTTGGAATTTGCTATAGGTTTGAATTCCACTTCAATGAATATGACTAACTGTTGCACTAGGTCAATTCAGTACCTTAATATGACATATTATTCATATGTATGTGCATTGCATTGATTGCGGTTCATTTTGTGTTTGCCGGTGGTTGTTCCCTCTCGGTAGACGTCCATTCCGACGATGAGTTCGATGACACCGATGAAGAGTTATTTCATCTTCAGAAGTGCCAGGCAAGCAAAACCCCCTTGTTCATTCTGATACAATCCTACTCTCTCGCTCCTGCTCTATTTTACTGCATTAGGACAACAACATTACAACTGTTACATGCTGCGGTAGCTGAACCCCTTTCCTCTGCATGACCTGTCATTGCCACAGTAAATAGATGAAACCCACTAGCATGAGTAGGAGTTGTTTGAGCCCTGATGTGCCTACTCATTCATGTTTGTTTGTCATGCCTGCTACTGCTTAGAGTTGAGTTAGGTCTGATTCATCGGGGATGAATTGGAATGTGGTGAACATGTCCTACTGTTGAGAGCTAAGTGTGTGAACACGATTTGGTAAAGGTAGCGGTGAGAGGCCATGTAGGAGTACATGGTGGGTTGTCTCATTGCAGCCGTCCTCAGGAACTAAGTTCTGTGTCTATGATCCATGAACAGCTACTACCACTCATTGGGATCCTTAATTGACCCTCTCGGCTTCTTAATCACCCTAGTACTCTGTCCAGGAGTTGCAACTAGTTTCTGGTGTTTGTAGGTTATGTGTTGGCGGCCGTGCGTAGCACTGACCTTAGGGGTGGGCTATGATGCGGTAGATACACCATGGCACGATGTACCGGGCACCCGTTTGGTGTCTCGGGAACCCTGTTCACATCGTTCGGGGCCGTATGTGGAAACCTCGGCCGGACTCCCCGCGTATGGAACCTGGATAGGCGATAAACCTGGAGTAGAGACTTGAGTGTTTAGGTAGGCCATGGCCGACACCCTCTTTGGGCTTTCGCTTGAAGGTTGCCGAGTACATGTCGTGTAAATGACGGTAAGTGGTGGGAGCGTGTGTGAAGAAGTACACCCCTGCAGGGTTATCATTATCTATTCGAATAGCCGGATTCCTCGGATATGGAAACTTGGACCCCTTGCATAGTTCATAGACAAGTGAAAGTGGATACTCTAAAACTCGCAAGATAAGTGTGAGTGCTATGGATGGCCTTCTCGTAGGGAGACGGGAGCGGATCCATAGTGGTGTATTGGATGGTGAATATGTGGACTCGTGTGCGCCACCTCAAAAGAGTTGCTTGTAGTTGTGGTTCAGGATAGCCACCGAGTCAAAGCTGGCTTGCTGCAGTTAAACTCCACCATACCTTCGTTGATAATGATGCATATGTAGTTAGATCTGATGTAAGTCTTGCTGGGTACATTTGTACTCACGTTTGCTTAATTTATGTTTTGGAGAGAGACGTCAGTATCACTAGTAGTTCCGCTTGGACTTCGACGTTTAGCTTGATACCTCAGCTACGATCTTGTGCCCTCGGCAGGGTCTGGTAGATAGTCAGGCTTCTTAGCCTTTTTCATTTATAGATGTCTATACTCAGACATGTTAAGCTTCCGCTTGTGCTTTGATTTGTATGCTATGAATGTTGGGTCATGAGACCCATGCTTGTAATATCTTGCTCTTCGGAGCCTAATGAATAAATACTTGAGTCGTAGAGTTATGTTGTGATGCCATGTTGTATTTGCACATATCGAGCATATTGTATGTATGATTGAAATGCCTGGTATGTGTGAGATCCGACAATCTAGTTGTTTATCCTTGACAGCCTCTCTTATGGGGAAATGTAGTCTAGTGCCCCTTGAGCCATAGTAGTCTGCTACAACCCGGGTTCACCGGAGTCCTGCTAGCCCAGCACTACTGCTCAGGACACTTAACTGGCCGGCAGGTGTTTCACTTCGTTCCTATGTCTGTCCCTTCGGGAAAATGTCACGCGGTGACATCCGGAGTCCTGCCTAGCCTGCTATAGCCCGGGTTCCCCGGAGTCCTGTTAGCCCAGTGCTACAGCCCGGATTCACTCGCTGATGACCGACATGCTCGATGTGATTCATGTATGCCTGTCCCCATTGGTTAGTGCCGCTTTGGGTTCACGACTAGCCATGTCGGCCCGAGTTCTCTGTCATATGGATGCTAGCGACACTATCATATATGTGAGCCAAAAGGCGCAAACGGTTCTGGGCCATGGTAAGGCGACACCCATGGGATTGCCGTGCGTGAGGCCGCAAAGTGATATGAGGTGTTACCGGCTAGGTCGATGCGACTTGGAATCGGGGTCCTGACAGATCCGTATGTATCTTTATCTTTCCGTCAATTCCATGTAGTAGTATATGGCACTACTAGTATATCTTACCTTTCGCATCAACTTCATAATTTTCGTACGTACTCCATGCATGAACCGCGCCAGAACCAAACTTCTCATTACTCTAGGGAAATTTTTTATTTCTACATCTATTGGTCGCACCATGGAACAGAACCAAATTTTACAAGTTACAAGTTCAAAAAGAAAAGCCTGCCATGTTCACGTCGCACCCCCACACAGTTGGTCTGGCACGCCGCTCAAGGGGGAATGTGTGTTGTGTTGCATTTTCACTTACGAGTGGGACCGCAGTGAGCAAACCAACTATCGGCAAACCCCCACCCCAGCCACCGCGCGATGGCTAAGAAAATAGGAGGGAGAAGAGATGGTTGTAGCATGGACTCCAAGAAAATGGTGTCAAATGGTACTCGTGTGGGTGGCGTGTGCCGTACTAGTAGACGTGAATGTTAGTTATGGCCCATGCCACCCCCACTATATCGAGCCTATATCGAGGTGCTGGTTACGTAGAACAAATTTCCTGGAGTCCATGCTCAGCCCTCCTCTATCTCTCTTATTAGTCAGCCAGCAGACGCGCGGAGCCCATCGTCTGTTTGCTCACATGCGGTCCCACATGTCAGTGAAAATGCAAGAGGACCCACTGAACCTTCACATCTTTCACCTCGACGTGCTGGTGATGAAAAAAAATCTAGTAAAGATCTTTGGTGGCCGCTTTTGGAGTTACTCAAGATAGTAAGATTCTATTTACAGTTTAACCCAAGATGCACATCACATGGCTTCAACTACCACTCCATTTCTTGCATGACACGACCTGGATGCTGGATGTCCCACGTGTCGGCAAAAGGAGGAAGAACTCGACCAAATCTTCTCCACATTTAGACCGGAGGAGTAGGAAACACGGAAAGCCCTGGGCCTACATTATACTACGTACAAGCCCACCTCATGCAGTCACGCTATCACCATATTTCTCGGCCTTCATGCGACACCTAGCTATAGTTGATCTAACTAGAACTAACTATTGGTTGGCTCTATGTGATGTGACAACTTCATATAACCGGATGCTGGCTATACTACAATGGCACTAACACTCCAAGAAGTGAGTCGAAAACCATTTATAAATTGAGTTTATGACATGCATATGCAAATGTACCATTCATTACATACAACAAGTCATCAACACACAACGACAACAAGGATACATGTTGGATTATAGATTAGTTCCAACAAAACATTCTAGTAAATGCTAAAGTTTTCATCACACAAAAAATAACAAGCAATGAAATGAACTTCGGCTACACCAATCCTCCACATTGGAAATGCTTGGTTTAAAGCAGAAGAGTTTTTCTCGGAAGGGCCAGCTACTATCAATCTCGAGACCAAAGCAGGACTGATCATCCAGGCTGAAGCGGCCTATTTCATGACCCATATTGTGATAGCCACGGTAGGGAAGCATAGCAATGTCCGAGGTATAGATACAATTGCTTCTCATAAATGGTAGTAACGTTGTGTGAACAGGAGCTAGATCGCCTTTCACTATCATTGGATAGTTTTGTCCAACGAAGAGCGAGTTTCCTCCAAGAGTATCAATACTAAACCAGGGAGAAGGTGTTGGCGCTAGCATAGTAGTATCCATCTCGAATACCCTGCAACGGATGTTGGAATAGGTCCAGAGTGTTCGACCATGGGAGACAACACCTGCTTTCTTAGTAACATCAGCGGTGCCCTGTATACAAACAAGCAGAGGTGATCCATCGGAACAAGTTGCCAGGCCACTAACTATATGGGTCCTCATGCTCGTGATCATCATCATCGTCATCTCCCCCTTGGTTATAAATTTTTTCAAGTATAGGTGGTGGAATGTTCGTAGGACCTTGGAAACACAAGAAGGTTAATTAGTAAAGGGAAACTAGCTAACCCGCATGCATGTGGATGAAAAAACTATAATTACGGTGGAAGACAAATGTACCAAAAGCATAAGGATTCCATGCAAAAGCAGTGCCACGAGTGGTGGCAGCAAACACAAGACCCTTGTATTGAATTGCATCACAGTACACATCCGTGTATAGAAATTGATTTTTGAGCAATATCCATCCAGTCGAACCATGAAGGAAGGCAACAAGCTTGTCGAAGATAGCAACAACTCCATAGTCCGTGTAATCCCAAGAGCGGTCGGGAACTCGACAAATTGCTATCTTCTGTAGACGATAGTCACCATGATAGTAGTTGAACATACGTAGAATACCGGTATGCTCAACCTCTGGGCAGTCTGAGATTTTTGGAAGTGGAACCCGGTGACGAGTGTACACATTCACAAGTTCCCACTCGCAGTTGTACCCAATATAAACAACCCAATCTCCATTTGCACCAGCCCAAGCCTTACCCTCAAGCGATGGCATCTTAACACCACACATATTATTATCAAGTGGCACCAACTTGCACAAGGCGAGGCTTGCGTCGTCCGTGCGCCAGTGACCAGGGTCAAGGTGAAGAAGATAGGGGAGATCAAACCACTCCTGGACCCTTGGGTTCTTTGTAATGATGTTATTAGTTGAGTCAAGAATGGTCTTGAACGAACCTGCCATGCTAGCCAAGGTGATGACGTCGCATCGATCAATGAGTTCCTCCACCACGTCATCATTCAGATCGGGGCAAGAATAACGGGGTCGTTTCTGGCCTGTTCCCTCCATGGAGAAGACGATCGAACAATGACAGAAGGAAGGGTGAAGGCAAATGGAGGATGGAGGAAGAGTGTGCGACAACCGTTCCAAATCAAGAGGGAAAGGCGAAGAGGCGGTGGACGGTTGCCACGGTACACGAAGAGGTGCCCCGGCCTACATAGACGTCCGTTTAGAAATTGTACAAAAGGACTCGCCGTCGTCTCATCGACATGTTGGAATGGGGCCACATGTCAACGAAGCGGATACTGGGGAGTGGACGGTTGCCACAGAGGTCACACATTGACGACAAGGTCATCCTATCAGACCTAGTGCCCGCGCGGGATGGCTTCCGTCCCCCACATGAGCGAAGCCACTTCGCACCCCCACACGGTTGGTCCGCCATGCCACTAGGCCAACTCCAGCGTGTGCAGCTCGGATGCGCGCTCGCTCAGCCCCCTTTCCCTTGACGCCCCTAAGCTACCCAACCACGACTATGTGTTTTGCACACCCGGTGGTCTGATTTGGAGCGGATCCGGTCGGGCTTGAGCTCGTCGGGCTATGGGAGGCCGCGCCACGCCATGGACTGGCCGGGCACCTGGCCGGAAGGCCCCGGCAAGGCCGCAAGGCCACATGCAGGTACTGACTCCTCCTCTAGCCGCTTGGATCTACACCGTCGGCGGTCTGCCGGCAGATACATGAATGGCGGTCGTCCGGGCTCGGTGTTGGCCTAAAAGTTCGTCGGCGCACCATTGCCACTCATTACGTGCGACAACTGCGCAATGAAGGTCCCGCGTCGCATGTCTTCAACACCGAAACATTCCGGATGGGTGTTCATCAACTGCTCAACCAATGGGGTATGTGCTACTTTAGCTTCGGTTGTGCTCTCAGATTAGACTAGTTGTGCTAACTTAAATTTTATTGTGTAGAATGAATGCAAGTTTTGGTATTGGGAAGAAGAGTACACCGATATATTGATAGAGCGCAATTTAGTAGATGTTCTAGCACTTTTAGCTAGCATAGAGGCTAGAGATGAGACTAGTGCACTTGTTGATAGAATAGAGGCTAGACATGAGACTAGACGCGAGGAAGCAAAGTCTAGTTCTTTACAGTCGAAGAAGAAAGAAGCACGCAAGATCGAGCCTCCGCAGATCAATAATAATGCATCGAGAAGGCAATAATCCAACTTACAGAAGCAGTTATGGAAGTTGGATATCTTCTAAAATGTATTCTTATGGTTCTTGTTTTCTTTGGTCTTGCTTTTATAGTTAAAATTTGGTGATGTATTTCCATGTACCAAAAATCAATGATGAAAAAAAGATATGTGCTTGCAAAGAAAAATGTACGAGGCCGGGTTGCGTCCGTGCGTTGGGTGAATGGCCACCACATCCGAGAAATGGCCTGGACACGACCCCATTGTCCTGCCCAAACAGACCAAATCCAGGCAAAACGAACGTTCATTTGGGGTCGTGCGTTGAAGTTGGCCTTAAAAGTGGGACCGCAATTGTGGAAACCGACTATCGGCAAACCCCCACCCCGCCCGCCGTGCGATGGCTGAGTTAGAGAAACAAGGAGGTTGAAGAGATAGTTGTAGCACGGACTCCAAGAAATATGGTGTCAGATGGAAGTCATGCTGGTGGCGTGTGCCATACTCCTGGACATGAATGCTTGTTCTGGCCCATGCCACCCTACTATATATTGAGGATTCGAGGTGCTGGTTACGTACAGCGAACACATTAACATATGGCCCACCTCACACTGTGGCCAAATTCCCTGGAGTATGTGCTAGGTTAAAAAGTGTTCTTTGTGAGGGTGGGTGGCTGGTCTCAAGTTTAAAACTTGTTGTGTTACGTATACGTAGACGTAGAGATAGTGCAGCAGTTTTGAAAGTTTGAACCCAAACATCAGAATGCAATTTCTATTGGACTCATCCGAGGACCTAGGATGATGGGATTCGCAACTACAGTAAAAACACCCGCCCGACGCGCAAAGCATGTGAAGCTAGTACAAATAGTAGTACTATTGTTGATTGGACTCATCCGATAACCTGTTGCAATGCACGTACAATTATGTATTCAGAAAATATATTTTTTGCCTCATCGCAAGACCCACTCAGAGAAGCGACTCGAAAGCCATTCATAAATTTAGTAAGTTTATCACAGGCATATCATTTAGCATTACATACAACAGGTCATCAACCCACAATGACAACGAGGATACATTATAAATACAACAGTTTCATCACACAACAAATAAAGCAATGAAATGAACTTTAGCTCAACCACTCGTCGGCGTTGGGAACACTTGCTTTGAACCAGAAATGATTCTCTGGGAAGGGCTAGCTACTGTCAATCTCTATACCAACACAAGAATGATCACCCAGGCTAAAGCGGCCTATGTTAGGACGCATATTGTCATAGCCACGGTAGGGGAACCATAGCAATGTCCAAGGTATAGATACAGTAGCCTCTCATAAATGGTAGTAACATTGTGTGAACAACAGCTGGATCGCCTTTCACCATCATTGGATAGTTTTGTCCATGGAAGAGCGAGTTTCCTCCAAGAGTGTCAATACTAAACCAGGGAGAATGTGTTGGTGCTAGAACAGTAGTATCCATCCCGAATACCCTGCAACAGATGTTGGAATAGGTCCGGAGAGTGAGACCATGGGAGACAACACCTGCTTCCTTAGTAACATCAGTGGTGCCTTGTATACAGACAAGAAGAGGTGATCCATCGGAATAAGTTGCCACGCGCCACTGAGTATATGGGTCCTCATGCTCGTGATCATCATCTTCGTCATCTCCCCCTTGGTTATAAAATTTTTCAAGTATAGGTGGTGGAATGCTCACAGGACCTTGGAAACACAAGAATGTTAATTAGTAAAGGGAAACTAGCTAACTCACATGCATGTAGATGAAACAATTATAATTACAGTGGAAGACAAATGTGCCGAAAGCATAAGGATTCCATGCAAAAACAGTGCCACGAGTGGTGGCAGCAAACACAAGACCCTTGTATTGAATTGCATCACAGTACTCATCCATGTGCAGAAATTGATTTTTAAGCAATATCCATTGAGGCGTGGAAGTAAGGACAGCAACAAGCTTGTCAAAGATAGCAATAACTTCATAGTCCGTGTAATCCAAAGAGCTATTGGGAACTCGACAAATTGCTATCTTCCTTAGAGGACAGTCACCATGATCGTAGTTGAACGTACGTAGAATACCGGTGTGCTCAATCTCTGGGCAGTCTGAGATTTTTGGAAGTGGAACCCGGTGACGAGTGAACACATTCACAAGTTCCCACTCGTAGTTGTACCCAATATAAACAACCCAATCTCCATTTGAGCCTGCCCAAGCCTTACCCTCAAGCGATGGCATCTTAACATCACACGTATCGTTATCAAGCGGCATCAACTTGCATAAGGCGAGGCATCCATCGTCTGCGCGCCAGTCAGAAGGGTCACGGCGTAGAAGATAGGGGATATCAAACCGCTCCTGGACCCTTGGGTTCCTTGTAATGATGTTATTAGTTGAGTCGAGAATGGTCTTGAACGAACCTGCCATGCTAGCCAAGGTGATGATGTCGTACCGATCAATGAGTTCCTCCACCACATCATCATTTAGATCGGGGCAAGAATAACGGGGTCATTTCCCTCCTGTTCCCTCCATGGAGAAGACGATCGAACAATGGCAGAAGGAAGGGTGAAGGCAAATGGAGGAGGGAGGAAGAGCGTGCGACAGCAGTTCCAAATCGAGAGGGAAAGGCGAAGAGGCGGTGGACGGTTGCCATGGTACATGAAGAGGCGCCCCGGCCTACATAGGCGTCCGTTCGGAAATTGTACAAAAGGACTCGCCGTCGTCTCATTGACATGTTGGAACGGGACCACATGTCAACAAAACATGGTGTGTAATTTCTCATGCAAAATGCGATCTGGCCGCGTTGGCCCGAGGTGTCGCATTAGTTATCGACCTTTATTTTTTAAATGGCATGCCATTCAGTTTTGAAGCATGACTAACTGGTATTGTATGCAGAGAAAATATAAACTACTCTACCACTACTCCACCTCTAGTACTAGTAGTATGAAAAAAGATATATAGGTTGGACCTTCAACACTTTCTTGTTAAGGGCTGCCCACTTGTTTCTCACACTATCACCCTCTCTCCAGATCTAAAAAAGACGGCCTCTCTCTCCCTCCTCACCGGTGGTCACTGATCTACCAGGGAAGAAAATGACGTGCAACGTTGACACACTCGTCATCGACGAGTGAGGTCACGCACTGACGACAAGGTCATCCTCTCAGACCTAACGCCCGCGCGGGATGGCCTCCGTCCCCAAGCTCGTTGTCGTAGTGTGT
Organism: Triticum monococcum; assembly: GCA_034509565.1. NCBI lineage: Eukaryota > Viridiplantae > Streptophyta > Magnoliopsida > Poales > Poaceae > Triticum > Triticum monococcum. Next base: position 175,676,267 of record CM067846.1, on the reverse strand, counting down.
GCGGAGGACGACGACCACGAGCGAAGCCACTTCCCACCGACCCTCAGGTATGCTACCTCTTTTCGAACCATACCCTTGTTCTATTGCCCCATCTGTCGTGTCGCTGCATGTGGATCTTTTTCCACTCCACCATATTCCCAATTTGCTATCCTCTGCTCTGCTGGTCACGCAGAAGAAAACCTTAATTTGCACAATTAAAGGAAACCCTACTTCATATAGACTAATCCATGTATGGGTTGAATAAGGAAAGGAAGGAAGAATGTACTATCCAAGAGACTAGGCATCAAACCCACATCTAGGTTGAAAAGGGGAAAATCAGTAGCTAAGGAATGAGTCTCGTGTCTCTTGGTTGAAAAAGGGTAGAAAGGCATGACAACACAATAGAGAATGACCAGGTCGATCGGTTTGTTGTCTTCACACAGGAAAAAGGTGGCTAAAGAGAACAAAAAATGGGACGTAATCCACATATGTTGCCTGGATATTTGTTGCTCTGGGCAACCATACCTCCTCACCACTCTATACGTCTGTGGAGGTACATCATACTAGTGCGCCCACTGTCCGAATGGGCCTCCCATGCTCTTATTTCCACTTTTTTGCTGTTAGTATAATGCCAGCGGTCAAGTCAAGCAATGCTACTACTAAAGTGATGCCACATTTAACTAATGTCACACTCAGTCTAATGCCACAGATAAATTTAAGCAATGCCATTTAATGTCACTGGATTATTTCAGGGTTAGCTGTTGATTGTGGATGTATTAAAGATTTTTCAGCTAAGGCATTCTAATGCTATTGCACAGCCAGTACACCAACGATGAAACTTGTTACTACCTTCAGATTTTTGCACTGTTAATGCTTATAGATTAGATACCTCACTTTCATGAGATAAGTCATTTTTTGTACAGTGTCACCAAAATGCCAAGGCACTGATGTCATTTTATTTTGGTTAAACTACACAAAAAATTATGAAGACAAGAGGAAAGGTCAAGAGTAGGCACCTCCTCCTCCGGCTGTTCTATTGATTCGTTCGATCAAGTTTTTATGTTTGATCGATTATGAAGATTGGGATAGCAATTTTGTCGGTGTCAAAACCGGTGGATCTCGGGTAGGGGGCCCCGAACTGTGCGTCTAAGGCGGATGATAACAGGAGGCAGGGGACACGATGTTTTATCCAGGTTCGGGCCCTCTTGATGGAGGTAAAACCCTAGGTCCTGCTTGATTGTTCTTGATAATATGAGTAGTACAAGAGTTGATCTACCACGAGATCGGAGAGGCTAAACCCTAGAAGCTAGCCTATGGTATGATTGTATGTTGTCCTACGGACTAAAACCATTCGGTTTATATAGACACCGGAGGGGTCTAGGGTTACACAAGGTCGGTTACAAAGGAGAAGATATACATATCTGTATTGCCTAGCTTTCCTTCCACGCCAAGTAGAGTACCATCCGGACACGGGACGAAGTCTTCAATCTTGTATCTTCATAGTCCAACAGTCCGGCCAAAGGATATAATCCGGCTGTCCGGATACCCCCTAATCTAGGACTCCCTCAGTAGCCCCCGAACCAGGCTTCAATGACGATGAGTCCGGCACACAGTATTGTCCTCGGCATTTCAAGGCGGGTTCTTCTCCAAATTTAGAACGTTTGTTAAGCAGTGTGTGGCCCCATAAATGTTGGACCTCTTGGCCTCTACGCCCAATAAGGGCTATCTTCCGCGCGTCGAAGGAATACGAGGCGCCAGGGTGTTTTTACATTCGCCCCCCTAGCTAGATAAATTGTCTATTAAAGGGATGGGGGATTCTTAGATCCAATCCATATCATCCTCCCCCAGCGAGAATCCATCAGAGCGTGCCTCGGAAAAATCCACTCCAACATGGCCGACCTCCGCAGCTCCTCCGCCCGCCCCCATAGCCCTAAGCCCGTTGATTGGGAGAGGTGTTCAGTCCCACACAGTCGATTAGTCGAACTGCAGACTAAGGGATTTCCCCCTCCAGCGTATATGGTTCCCGTCCGAGCCGGGCTCGCCACCAACAATGGTGGGCAGCAAGCGGAGAGCTTCCCCAGCCCCTCTACCGGGGAGCGGGTATGCCTTGTTCCTTATTTATTAAGGGGACTCGGATTTCCAATTCATCCGTTCCTCCGCGAGCTCCTGGAGTTTTATGGTCTCCAACTGCATAATTTCACCCCTACTTCCATATTACACATCGCCGGCTATGTTGCCCTCTATGAGTTATTCCTGGGCTGCGAGGCTCATTTCGAGCTGTGGAAAAGGTTATTTTCCCTCGTCCCTCGCACACAGGAGCGGTCACTTTATCAAGTGGGTGGAGCCGAAATATGGCGCATCACCGAAACCGGATACCTGTCCGGTACTCTGAAGAAGACATCCGAGGACTGGCCTTCGGAATGGTTTTATTTGGAGGACGTCCCCCTTCCGGACCCTGTTCGGTGGGGTGTACCTGAGTTCAATAATGCTCCTATGAAGAAACGCTGAAGCTGGCGCCCACGGAGCCCCCAGGAGGAAGACAATGGGGAAGTCCTTTACTTGATGAACCGAATTAAAGCGCTGGCTCAATCAGGATTGACAATAATCGAGGTTATGTCAATATGCAGAATGTGGGGAGTACAACCACTTCAATATCGAGGGCACCCCCTGTGGTGTTTTAACGGGGAAGACGATGCCACCCGTTGCTGGCGTAAGGGTCCGGATAACGCTGCTTCTTTAGCAAAAATCATGTCCGAGCTGTTGAAGGGAGAGGAAGAGGGTTCATACACATCAAACCACGAGATGGATTCTCCATGTACAACCCTCCAAGCTGGGTGAGTTATATCTCCTTACTCCCATTCTTCCCGCATTCTTTGTTGCAGGTACTCACCTTGCCATTTCACGGTAGGAACTGCGAAAAGCCATAAGGGAGGTCAACAGCCCATCCCCACAACCAGAGGACCCCGACCGGGCCCTCGGTACCGGACTCAAAGAAGATCCGGACATATTCGTGGAGCTAATAGACCGGCAGTTCTATCAGTTGAGCTATGATGATGCCACGGTGGCCATTACGGCCGACTATCCCGGACTACTTCCTGCATCGCTCGTAAGAAAAACCAAAATCCCAACTCTGAAAACTAGGATCCCCTTTTAGATACTTCACCTACGATATACATATGGTGTTTTACAAGGAAGGCATTCGGGACGCCGTGCCGAACCCGCAGCAACTCGCCAACAAGAGGCGCCGAGGCCGGGTAGGCCAAAAAGGAAGGCGGTCAGGACGGAGACGCCGGCGCAGAGGTATGACAAAACCCCCCCTCCGTGGTTGTTGTATTTCTCAAAATGTAATGACGTCCATGTTTCTTTAACAGAAAAACGCTCGCCAGAATATGTCCGGAGAGGCTGCCGATCATGCTTCCACCAGTCGGGCTCCAAGACCGGACATAGAGGCGGAAGCCTACATGGGGCGGACGCCGGATACTCCCCCTATAGAGGATGCGGATAGACTATCTGCTACAAATTCAAAAGTGGAGAGCGCCATAAATCATAGGCGTCGCCGGGCCGTACTCCATGACGCTTGCTTCTCACCAGAGGCATTTGATGCCTTCAATTCTGGAGACACGTACCTCCGTGCTGCTCAAAGTGGTCTAGCCAGAGCCACGGACCAGTATGTAAGGGATGTACGGGTAAGAAAATTTGACGATTATATGTATCAGTAGCCCCTGAGACTTGAAACAGTTAGCAGAACTGATTTAAGGATCATCTACTGTGCAGGTTCTTACAGAGAAGAATACTCGACTGTCACAGGAGCTGGATGAATGCAAGACCCAACTTCGGGCCGCTGTTGCCGCATTGAAGGAACCTAAAAAGTCCCCAGCTGGTAACGTTTGTTTCAAAGAATGATAGGTACCATATAGCGTGCGGCGTGGCTGCAGATCTAACAATAGATATTGCAGATGAATCCAGAGAGAATTCGGAGGACTAGCATGCCGTACGACAGCTAAAGGCTGGCGAACGTGTGCTGACTGAGGTCAGGCGGGAGAAAAACAATCTCCAAGACGCCAATACCAAGCTGAGCATGGAACTGAAAGATGTTCGAGCCCATCTCGCGGACTCCGAGAAGGAGAATAGGCGGCCTCGACGCGGCATTTTCAGGAAGTGCTTGAACGAACCCTTAAAAAGGGGGCGGTGGAGAAGCCGGCTAACAGAGTTATGTCTGCAGGTATGCTGATGGGTCATCCCGCGGAGGAGATGCCCGGGTCTGTAGGTGATCTTCTATCCGATCTCTCACAACTCCACGAACAAGTTTGGCAGGTGATGCAAGGTATTGCCCAAGCCTTGTGGCCATCCGTCTCCCTGCCAGAAGGCATTGGAGAGCTTGCGGAGAAGCTCAAGGGAGCACGGCGGTGCTTTCGATTATGGAAGATATCGGCCTTCCGTCAAGGTGCCCGGGAAGCCTGGGCCATGGTGAAGACGCGGTATACCAAAGCTAACCCAAACCACATGGCCGAGGTCGGACCTGTGGGGCCTGATGGGAAAGAGATCCCCGTTAGCTTAGTGTATGGGCAAGTAGAATTAGCCGCAAAGTATGCCCAACAGGATTGTAGGCTAGACAGCCTGTTGGATGGTATAGAAGAGGAATTTAGTCAGTCTACATGACTACGTAATAAAAGTGACATGTATAATGCCTTCTAGCCGGATTGTAAATCATTTGTCATGGCGGACCTTTTCGCTTCAACCTCGGGACCTGATAGTCCGGAGTGTTTCCGAATGCCTGCTTAGTTATATAAGAACCGGGGTATGCGTGGAAACCAGGCGTTGGGGTCATTAGTCCTTGAACAGACAAGTACCCAACTAGTTATGTTATATTACATGGGTAGTAAGAAACATCTTCTAGGGAGAATAGTTCCATTAGGGGTTCCTTTCCCTGGGTACACATGCCCTAAGGTGCATGTCCGAACTGCGAGAGGAGACACAGGAAAAAACATCTGGGGGCATATGTGGAAAATAAATAAAAATCATCTTTTGTTCGCCGACCGAATATTCCCTTAAGAACGCTAGCTTTCGGCTTCACCCAGTCTGAGGTACACATCCGGCTGACCCGGTAGTAACAATCGCAGAGGTGCTCCCCTTATGCCCTAGTCGAATTAACGGGAACGTAGGGCATAAATACAAGAGCCAGGAAACCCAGCTTGGCCAAAACTTAAGTCATATCGATGCATATAATGGCGAACAAAAGGTACATGTGGAAGAATAACACATGTGCGGGACATAAAGCCCAGAAATATAATTGAGATTCTATGTAAGAAGCCCCCAGGTATAATGAGCATGGTTAGCGCGTCTATAGTGTGCACGCGAGGCACAAGTTGGCCCTTGAAGGCCTTGAGAAAGAATAAAAGAAAGAAAGAGAAAAAAGACAGATAATGTATATGCAAAAAATGGACAAAGGAAGGAGACGAACATAGAGTCCGACGCTAGGCGTAGAATCTTCGGAGCCTGGCTGCGTTCCATGGGTTCGGCTCAAGTCGATTATTCGATGCATCCCACAGACGGTACGCTCCACCGGTCAGAACTTGGTCAATAATGAGGGGACCTTCCCATTTGCGCTCGAGCTTGGTCTTTTTATTCTCTGGCAGTCGTAGAACTAACTCGCCAACGTTATAAGTTTTTGTCAGGACCCCGATTCCAAGTCACATCGATCTAGCCGGTAACACCTCATATCACTTTGCGGCCTCACACACGGTATTCCCACGGGTGTCGCCTTACCTTGGCCGAGACCGTTTGCGCCTTTTGGCTCACGTATATGATAGTGTCGCTAGCATCCATATGACAAAGAACCCGGGCCGACATGGCTAGTCGTGAACCCAAAGCGGCACTAACCTATGGGGAAAGCATACACGAATCACATCGAGCATGTCGGTCAGCAGCGTGTGAATCCGGGCTATAGCACTGGGCTAACAGGACTCCGGGAACCCGGGCTGTAGCAGGCTAGGCAGGACTCCGGATGTCATCACGTGACATTTCCCGAAGGGACAGACACAGGAACGAAGTGAAACACATGCCGGCCAGTCAAATGTCCTGAGCAGTAGCGTTGGGCTAACAGGACTCCGGTGAACCGGGCTGTAGCGGACTACTATGGCTCATGGAAGCACTAGACTATATTTCCCCATAAGAGAGGCTGCCAAGGATAAACAACTATATTTTCGGATCCCACACATATCAAGCATTTCAATCATACACACAATATGCTTGATATGTGTAAATACAACATGGCATCACAACATAACTCTACAACTCAAGTATTATCCATTATGCTCCAAGGAGCGAGATATACAAACATGGGTCTCATGACCCAACAATCATAGCATACAAATCAAAGCACATGCGGAAGCTTAACATGTCTGAGTACAGACATCTACAAATGAAAAAGGCTAAGAAGCCTGACTATCTACCAGATCCTACCGAGGGCACAAGATCGTAGCTGAGGTATCAAGCTAAACGTTGAAGTCCACGCGAAACTACTAGCGAGACTGAAGTCTCTCTGCAAAACATAAATTAAGCAAACATGAGTACAAAAGTACTCAGCAAGACTTACATCAGAACTAACTACATATGCATCAGTATCAACAAAGGGTAGTGGAGTTTAACTGCAGCAAGCCAGCTTTTACTCAGTGGCTAACCTGAACTACGACTGCAAGCAACTCTTTTGAGGTGGCGCACACAAGTCCACATATTCACCATTCAATACACCACTATGGATCCGCTCCCGCCTCCCTACGAGAACGCCATCCATAGCACTCACGCTTCTCTTGCAAGTTTTAGAGTATCCAGTTTCACTTGTCTATGAACTATGCAAGGGGTCCAAGTTTCCATATCCGAGGAATCTGGCTATTCAAATAGATAATGATAACCCTGTAGGGGTGTACTTCTTCACACACGCTCCCACCACTTACCGTCGTTTACACGACATGTACTCGACAACCTTCAAGCGGAATCCCAATGAGGGTGTCGGCCACGGCCTACCTAAACACTCAAGTCTCTAGTCCAGGTTTATCGCCTATCCAGGTTCCATCCGCAGGGAGTCCGGCCGAGGTTTCCACATACGGCCACGAACAATGTGTACAGGGTTCCGAGACACCAAACGGGCGCCCGGCATGCCCGGCCATGGTGTATCTACCGCAACATAGCCCACCCCTGGGGTCAGCGCTACGCACGGCCGCCAACACATATCCTACAAACACCAGAAACTAGTTGCAACTCCTGGACAGAGGACTAAGGTGATTAAGAAGCCGAGAGGGTCAATTAAGGATCCCATTGAGTGGTAGTAGCTGTTCATGGATCACAGACATAGAACTCAGTTCCTAAGAACGGTTTCAATGAGATAACCCACCATGTACTCCTACATGGCCTCTCATCGCTACCTTTACCAAATCGTGTTCCCACACTTAGCTCACACACAGTAGGAGATGTTCATCACCATTCCAATTCATTCCCGATGAATCAGACCTGACACAACTCTATGCAATATCAGGCATGACAAACAAGCATGAATGAGTAGGCACATCAGGGCTCAAACAACTCCTACTCATGCTAGTGGGTTTCATCTATTTACTGTGACAATGATAGGTCATGCAAAGGAAAGGGGTTCAACTACCGCAGCATGTAACAGTTGAATCGTTGTTGTCTAATGCAGTAAAAGAGAGCAGGAGCGAGAGAGTGGGATTGTATCGGAATGAACAAGGGGGTTTTGCTTGCCTCGCACTCCTGAAGATAATATAGTTCTTCATCGGTGTCATCGATCTCATCGTCGAAACCACGTCTATCGAGAGGGGACAAATACCGGCAACAGAGAAAGAAACACAATCAATGCAATGCACAATATGATGCATGATCATGACATGTCAATATGCTGTGGTTTGAGCTAATGCAACTAGCAACATGTTAGATGGAGTTGGTTTGAACCCTAGGTTCAAATTCAAACTCCATATGTGCTTATTTAAATATCAATTATGCAAATTGCCCTGTACAGCAACCCTAAGTTGTTCAAACATGCATGCAAATGCCATAAATAGATTCCTTGAATTTTTCTGATAATTTTTCATATATAATTTATTTCATTCTGAGTTATAGATTATTTTCTATGATTTTTAGAAGTTTAGGCAATTTTCTGGATTTTTCTAAATAATAATAAATCCAGAAAGTTATTAACTGCGTCAGTATTGCGTCACTATGACATCAGCGGTCAACGGGCGCGGTCCAGGTCAACCCTAACCAGTGGGACCCACGGGTCAGTGGTTAGTTAACTAACTAAATTTAGTTAGTGATAAACTAATACTAATCCTATTTTAGTTAGTGGCCTGGGGCCCACATGTCAGTGAGCCAGGGGAGGTCAAACCCGTGGTTAGCTGGGTCAAACTCGCCGGAGTTGACCCGCGTGTCGTTGCCGGCGACACCAGAGACGGCGGAGGGCGTCGGAAAAGCTCCTCTGGCGACCAAATTAGCGGCCGAGATGCTCTACGTGACGAGGAGACTCGCCCGCGTCCAGTGGTGCTCACAGCAGCAGCCCTAGTGGCCTATAACATCGGCGGCGGTGACTTGCGCGGCGGTCGGAGCTCGGGCGAGCTCGAACTCGCCGGTGCGGTGCTCGTGGAGGCTCGAGGCTAGCTCCTGCAAAGCCCACGCGGTGCGGTGAGTGCGTTGGGCAGGGTGGTGAGGCCGTTGCATGGCTGGAGCCACGTCGGCAGTGAGCTCAGGCGACGGCGCGTGCGGGCGTGCTTGGTGCGGCGACTACGGCGAGTTGCAGAGAGAACGGAGATGGGGAGGATGATAAATAGCTCACAGCGGTCGCGGCAACGTAGACGGAGGGCTCAGGGAGGGACCGGAGCGAAGCAGGGCGGCGAGGGGATCTCTGGCGGCCGAACGAGGAAGTTGGCGGCGGGGCATCGTTGTAGCACGTTCGGTGTCGCGTGAGTCATCGAGAAGGCGTAGATGACGGAGGGGGAGCCCGTGGGCACGTCAGAGGGGCGCGGGGGTGGCTGTTGCTATGGCAACGACGAACGGCGGCGACGTGCACGCTCGGTGGTCGCGTGGGAAAGAGGCAGAGGAGGGGAGAGTGCTCGAGGGGGAGAGAGGAGAGGTGCAGGCGGTCAAGGGGAAGTGCGTGGCGCTCGGGGACGACTCCAGCAGTGGCAAGCAGGCAGGAGGTGGCCGTGCGCGTGCCGGCGTGCGGTGGCCACGCGCCTCGGTCCTTCTGGCAGAGGAAGGAGAAGACGCGGGAGCCCCTGGTGGGCTGGGCCGCCAGCTGGGCCACTAGGTGGGCTGGAAGGCCAGGTAAGTTGGCCCAGGTAGTTCTCTCCCCCTCTCTGATTTCTGCTTTAATTTTGTTTTTCTATTATTCTGTAGTCTTTAGGGCTTTATTAAAAATACTTAGACACTTCCAAAAATCATGAAACTACTCATGATCACTGTTGGGAATATATCCTACAGTAAGCATTTTAGTTTATGATTATTTGAGCATTTAAAATATTTAATAGCATTTAAATGCCCAAATGCAAATAGAGTATGATTTAATCCAGAGCCCAAATATGTCATGCAAAAATGTGCATCACCTCTGGTTACTGTTTCCAGCTTTTTCCAAGAATGATGAACATTTTTTTAAGCCATTTGGATTCACTGGAAATTTTTTGGTTGAACCTAGTGAATTCCTTTAATGCTAGGGTTTAGGCAATCCCCATTTCAAAGTTTCATAAAACTTAAACATGATGACATGATGATCATGCAAGGTCAAGCAAAGGCTAAGGCTAGGGCTGTGACAGTTTTGGCCCGTACTTCTCTGCTTTGGTATCTGCGAGCCTGTTGCTGATAGAATGCGGAATGGGCTTTTGCCACGTCGCGCTCCTCCTCCAGGGTGTCCAGACTATCCTGCCAATCGAGCTTGGCTTCTCTTTCTTCATACATGCGCACTCGAGGTGAGTCATGAATTATGTCGCAGAGCAGAACTGCCTCTGCGCCGTACACCATAAAGAAGGGTGTATATCCGGTAGTACGATTTAGCATGGTCCGCAGCCCCCAGAGTACGGAGTCGATCTCCTCTAACCAGTGCGTGTTAGACTCCTTTAAGGACCGCACTAATCTGGGTTTAATGCCGCTCATGAGAAGACCATTTGCTCGCTCAACTTGGCAGTTGGTTTGTGGGTGATAGACGGAAGCATAATCGAGCTTGATGCCCATGATGCTGCACCAAAGTTTTACCTCGTCGGCCGTGAAGTTCGTGCCGTTGTCAGTGATGATGCTGTGGTGGACGCCATAACGGTGTACAACCCCGGATATGAAGTCTATCACTGGTCCGGATTCGGCTGTTTTAACAGGTTTGGCTTCTATCCATTTGGTGAATTTATCCACCATGACCATTAAGTATTTTTTCTTATGGGTTCCCCCTTTAAGGGGTCCAACCATGTCAAGCCCCCAGACCGCGAAGGGCCAGGTAATGGGGATTGTTTGGAGGGCGGTGGGTGGCATGTGGCTTTGGTTTGCAAAAAGCTGGCAACCGACGAGCGTTGGACCAAGTCCTGTGCGTCTGCCCGAGCCGTCGGCCAATAAAAACCTGTACGGAAGGCCTTGCTTACAAGGGCCCGGGTTGCGGCATGGTAGCCACTGAGTCCGGCGTGAATTTCTGCCAAAATCTTCCACCCTTCCTCTTCGGAGATGCACCTTTGAAGGACTCCGGTAGTGCTTTTTTTATACAGCTCTCCCTCGTGGACCCTGTAGGCTTTAGATCGCCGCACTATACAGCGTTCCTCATTTTGGTCCTCGGGAAGTTCCTGCCTAGTTAGGTAGGCCAAGAATGGTTCTGTCCACGGGGCAATGACGGCCATTATGACGTGGGCTGAAGGTGTTATTTCAGTGGCAGAGCCTCCGATTATGTCAGAGTGTTCGGTATCGGGCATTTTGGCCGGGTCCGGACTATTGTTACCGGTGTCCCCCTCCCATACCACGGATGGCTTAAACACCTCTCCAAAAAGATGTTGGGGGGGACCGCATTGCGTTTTGCGCCGATGCGGGCGAAGATATCCGCCGCCTGATTGTTTTCCCGAGCCACATGGTGAAATTCGAGCCCCTCGAACCGAGCTGACATCTTTAGGATGGCGTTTCAGTAGGCCACCATCTTCGGATCCTTGGCATCGAAGTCTCCATTTATTTGGGATATTGCAAGGTTTGTATCCCCACGGATCTCCAGGCGTTGAATGCCCATGGAAACTGCCATCCGAAGACCATGTAGCAGGGCTTCGTATTCGGCTGCGCTGTTGGAGTCTGTATACAGTATCTGCAGTACGTATTGAACTGTATCTCCGGTTGGGGATGTCAGGATGACGCGTGCCCCCAGACCAGCCAGCATTTTGGAGCCGTCGAAGTGCATGATCCAATTGGAGTATGCGCCGTACTCTTTAGGGAGTTCGGCTTCCGTCCATTCGGCGACAAAGTCGGCCAATACTTGTGATTTAATGGCTCGCCATGGTTTGTATGTTATGTCGAGCAGGAGGAGCTCAATGGCCCATTTGGCAATCCGGCCCGTGGCATCGCGGTTGTTTATAATATCATTAAGTGGCAATTCTGAGGCTACTGTAATGGAACACTCTTGAAAGTAGTGTCGCAGCTTCCGGGATGCCATGAATACCGCATAGGCTATCTTTTGATATTGTGGGTACCGTGATTTGCATGGAGTGAGGACAATGGATACATAATATACCGGCTTTTGAAGAGCGAATTTATGTCCGTCCGCTTCTCGTTCGACAACGAGCACTGCGCTTACAACCTGATGAGTTGCCGCAATGTATAACAACATTGGTTCGCCAATGTTTGGCGCGGCCAGGATTGGGTTGGTTGCCAATATGGCTTTTATTTCTTACAATCCGGCTGTGGCAGCGTCCGTCCACTCGAAGTGTTCGGTGCGCCGAAGGAGGTGATAAAGGGGTAATGCCTTTTCTCCTAAGCGGGAGATAAAGCGGCTTAGAGCCGCCACACATCCAGTTAATTTCTAGATTTGTTTGAGGTTTGTTGGGGTAGCCAACTGTGAAAAAGCTCGGATTTTGGCCGGATTAGCTTCAGTTCCTCTACTGGAGACAATGAATCCCAGGAGCTTTCCAGCTGGTACGCCGAAAATGCATTTTTCCGGATTGAGCTTGATGTCGTATGTTCGGAGGTTGTCGAATGTGAGCCTCAAGTCATCTATTAGAGATTCAATGTGTTTGGTTTTGACGACCACATCATCTACATATGCCTCTACTGTTTTGCCGATCTGTTTCTCCAGACATGTCTGAATCTTGTGCTGATATGTTGCACCGGCATTTTTGAGCCCAAAAGGCATTGTGTTGAAACAGAAGGGGTCGTATGGTGTGATAAATGCCATTGCATCTTGGTCGGACTCCGCCATCTTGATTTGGTGGTAGCCGGAGTATGCGTCGAGGAAACACAATGACTCGTGTCCTGCAGTAGCATCGATAATTTGATCAATGAGGGGGAGGGGGAAGGAATCCTTTGGGCAAGCCTTGTTGAGGTCCTTGAAATCGACACATAGGCGCCAGGATTTGTCCTTCTTTGGTACCATCACCAGGTTTGCTAGCAAGCCCGGGTGTTTTATTTCTCTAATCAATCTGGCCTCCAATGACTTGGCTAGTTCCTCTCCCATAGCCTGCCTCTTAGGTTCAGAGAAACGCTGAAGAGCCTGCTTGACCGGCTTGAATCCCTTTAGGATATTGAGGCTGTGCTCAGCCAGCCTGCGTGGGATTCCTGGCATGTCTGAGGGGTGCCAGGCGAATATGTCCCAATTCTCGCACAGGAACTCTCATAGTGTAGCATCCACGGCGGGGTTTAACTATGCCCCAATGGAGGCTGTTTTTGTAGGGTCCGTTGGGTGGACTTGGAATTTGACTATTTCATCCGCTGGTTTAAAAGAGGTGGACTTGGATCTCTTGTCAAGTATCACGTCGTCCCTGTCCACTATGGAGTGTAGCGCAGTTAATTCCTCGGCCGAAAGGGCTTCGGATAATGCCTCGAGGGCCAATGTGGCTGTTTTGTTTTCGGCGCGGAGTGTTGTGTCTAGATCACTAGCGAGAGTGATGATTCCATTGGGCCCGAGCATTTTGAGCTTCATGTACCCATAATGGGGTATGGTTTGGAAGATCGTGAACGCCTCCCGCCCTAAAAGGGCGTGGTATCCACTACTGAACGGGGCCGCTTGGAATGTAATTTCTTCGGACCTATAGTTCTCCGGCGTGCCGAATACCACATCTAGTGTGATTTTCCCAGCATAGCATGCTTCCCGACTGGGAATAATTTGTCAGGACCCCGATCCTAGGTCACACCGATCTAGCATGTAACACATCATATCACTTTGTGGCCTCACGCACGGTATTTCCACGGGTGCCACCTTACCTGGCCCGGGACCGTTTGCGCCTTTTGGCTCACGTATATGATAGTGTCGCTAGCATCCATATGACAAAGAACCCGGGCCGACATGGCTAGTCGTGAACCAAAGGCGGCACTAACCCATGGGGACAGGCATACATGAATCAACCTCGAGCATGTCGGTCAACAGCGTGTGAATCCGGGCTGTAGCACTGGGCTAACAGGACTCCGGTAACCCGGGCTGTAGCAGGCTAGGCAGGACTCCGGATGTCACCGCGTGACATTTCCCCAAAGGGACAGACACAGGAACGAAGTGAAACACATGCCGGCCAGTCAAGTGTCCTGAGCAGTAGTGCTGGGCTAGCAGGACTCCGGTGAACCGGGCTGTAGCGGACTACTATCGCTCAGAAAGCACTAGACTACATTCCCCCATATGATAGGCTGCCAAGGATAAACAACTAGATTGTCGGATCCCACTCATACCAAGCATTTCAATCATACACACAATATGCCCGATACGAGTACATACAACATGGCATCGCAACAAGACTCTACGACTCAAGTATTTATTCCTTAGGCTCCGAGGAGCGAGATATTACAAACATGGGTCTCATGACCCAACAATCATAGCATACAAATCAAGGCACAAGCGGAAGCTTAACATGTCTGAGAACAGACATCTACAAATGGAAAAGGCTAAGAAGCCTGACTATCTACCCGATCCTGCCGAGGGCACAAGATCGTAGCTGAGGTATCAAGCTAAACGTCGAAGTCCACGCAGAACTACTAGCGAGACTGAAATCTCTCTGCAAAACATAAATTAAGCAACCGTGAGTACAAAGGTACTCAGCAAGACTTACATCAGAACTAGCTACATATGCATCGGTATCAACATAGGGGGGTGGTGGAGTTTAACTGCAGCAAGCCAGCTTTGACTCGGTGGCTATTCTGAACTACGACTGCAAGCAACTCTTTTGAGGTGGCGCACACGAGTCCACATATTCACCATTCAATACACCACTATGGATCCGCTCTCGTCTCCCTACGAGAAGGCCATCCATAGCACTCACGCTTGTCTTGCGAGTTTTAGGGTATCCACTTTCACTTGTCTATGAACTGTTATAGGCAACCCAGAAGTCCATTACCGCGGACGCGGCTATTCGAATAGATGATGTTAACCCTGCAGGGGTGTACTTCTTCACACACGCTCTCACCACTTACCGCCGTTTACACGACATGTACTAGGCAACCTTCAAGCGGAAGCCCAACGAGGGTGTCGGCCACGGCCTACCTAAACACCTAAGTCTCTAGTCCAGGTTTATCGCCTATCCAGGTTCCATCCGCAGGGAGTCCGGCCGAGGTTTCCACATACGGCCCCGAACGATGTGAACAGGGTTCCCGAGACACCAAACGGGCGCCCGGTACACCGTGCCACGGTGTATCTACCGCAACATACCCCACCCCTAGGGTCAGCACTATGCACGGCCGCCAACACATAACCTATAAACACCAGAAACTAATTGCAACTCCTGGACAGAGGACAAGGGTGATCAAGAAGCCGAGAGGGTCCATTGGTTTCGGGCCCAATGCGTGGTAGTAACTGTTTCATGGATCACAAACACAGAACTCAGTTCCTAAGAACGGTTTCAATGAGACAACCCACCATGTACTGCTACATGGCCTCTCACCGCTACCTTTACCAAATCGTGTTCACACACTTAGCTCACACACAGTAGGACATGTTCACACATCTCCGATCCATCCCCGATGAATCGGAACTGACTCAACTCTAAGCAGTAGCAGGCATGACAAACAAGCATGAATGAGTAGGCACATCAGGGCTCAAACAACTCCTACTCATGCTAGTGGGTTTCATCTATTTACTGTGGCAATGATAGGTCATGCAGAGGATAAGGGGTTCAACTACCACAGCAAGTAACAGAGGAAACGTGTTGTCCTAATGCAGTAAAAGAGAGCAGGAGCGAGAGAGGGGGATTGTATCGGAATGAACAAGGGGGTTTTGCTTGCCTGGCACTTCTGAAGATATCATTGGGTCTTCATCAGTGTCAACGATCACAACGTCGGTACCACGTCTACCGAGATGGGACAAATACCAGCAAACAAGGAAGAACACAATCAATGCAATGCAACAATTGTGATGCATGATAATATCATGGCAATATGCTGTTGATTGAGCTAATGCAACTAGCAACACAATTAAATGAAGTTGGTTTGAACCAAGGGTTCAAATTCAAACTCCATATGTGCTTATTTAAATGTCAATTATGCAAATTGCCCTGTACAACAACCCTAGGTTGTTCAAACATGCATGCAAATGGTACAGATGGATTCCTTGAATTTTTCTGATAATTTTTCATATATAATTTATTTCATTTGGAGTTACGGTTTAATTTCTATGATTTTTAGAAGTTTTGGACATTTTCTGAAATAAATAAATCATTTAAGATTTATTTAAATTCCAGAAAAAGGACTATTGCGTCAGCTTGACGTCATGATGATGTCACCAAGTCAACAGGGCTGGTCCGGGTCAAACCTGACCAGTGGGGTCCACTGGTCAGTGACCCTAGCTAGTTTGGGTGGATGACAAGTGGGACCAGTCAACTTTGACTAGACCAAGTCAAAGCTGACACGTGGGGTCCATAGGGTTAGCACTAATCTAAACAGGAAACTAAACCCGGGGTTAATTAGGTGTGGGGTCCATCCGTCAGTGACTCAGGTGGTAGTTAGTGGGGTAATTAGCGCTAAATAACTGGCGCCATGTCAGC
Organism: Triticum monococcum; assembly: GCA_034509565.1. NCBI lineage: Eukaryota > Viridiplantae > Streptophyta > Magnoliopsida > Poales > Poaceae > Triticum > Triticum monococcum. The sequence goes on along the minus strand of CM067846.1, from coordinate 175,660,098 downwards.
AGGTGACGCCGGCGACCACAGCAGCGACGGAATCTCGCCGAAGTTGGTCGGGCTCGCACTACAGGCGGCGGTTTGCGGCGGGGTTTGGCTCCACGCGAAGAGCACGCTCGCGCGCTTCCAAGGCAGCAAGCAGCGGTGGCTGGGGTGCACGGAAACGATGCCGACGACGAGAAGCGCGGCGGCCGGAGTTCGGGCGTCAAACGAATCGACGTCGCAGGGCACGGCAGGAGCAACGGGTGGTGGCTACGGCTCCGTGGTGATGCGCTGAGCGCAGTGGCGCGCTCGGTTTCGAGCTCCGGTGGACGTGGCCACGGCAGCGAGGGGCTCAGGCGGCGGCCGGAGCTCGACGTCCGTGCAGCTAGGCCCTAGAGGATGCGGAGAGGCCGGGGAAGAGGGGGAGTCGAAGCGGGCGCTCACAGGGAACACGCAGGGATGGTCAGCGGCCTCGCGGGCGCGTCGGAGACGGCGAATCGACGACGGTGAGCTTCGGCACCCGAGGAGGAAGACGGCGATGGTGACGGCGCTTCGAGGCGTCCGGCGGGGCACGGCTCGGTGGAGAGGAAGAGGAGGATGTGGCGGTGCTTCTGGAAGCATCAACGGGGCGAGGGAGGGCCAGTGGCCGTGGTGGTGCTCGTTGGCGCTCTCGGGCTCTCGCGGACGGTCGCGGGAGAGAGGGACAGAGAGGGGGAAATCGCCACGGGAGAGAGGAGAGGAGTGCAGGGGGTCGAGAGGGCTGCGTGGCGTCGTCTGGAGCCGTCCAGGCCGTCAAGGGGGCACGCAGGCAAGGTGGAGGTGGCACGGCGCGTGCCTGCGCGCGGCGACCACACGCGCGCGTCCTCCTGGCAGGAGCTTGAGGACGGTGGTGCTGGTGGGCTGGGCCTGTTGGCTGGGCTGCTAGCTGGGCCGGCTTCAGGTAAGGCCAGGTAACTCTGTTGTTTCATTTCTATTTTTCTAATCTTATCTGTTTTCTATTTTGTAGGTTTGTTTTGAATTTGGTTTTGAAACCAAATCAATTTTGTTGCTTCTGGAAATATTTTTTTGAAGCTAAAAGAATTAAACCAAAGCTCCATAAAATATTTCAGAATTATTGGACATATATTCATTTAATAGTAGATATAAATCCAATTCAAATAAGTATTGATTTAAAATCAGAGCCCAAATAATTCCTTAGAAATGTTCCAAAATTTTGGTTTGATTTATAACTCTTGCCAAAATTGTCAGAGCTATTTCTAGGGCATTTTGGATTTGCTGATTGCAATTTTAGGGTTTCTTGCCCCTTTATTAAAATGATTTCCGAGGCTTTCAATTTCCTCATTTCAAATTTCAGAATTTAGACATGGTGCACACATGTAGCTAGCCTAGAGCATTACCAGAAGCTAGGGATGTGACATAATTCCTCTGAAGTTTGTGCTTCCTTGCTCAATGCGGTTCCAGTCTATTTCCATTTTTTGAAGAGTTTCCTCATAGATGAGGTTTAATCCACTGCCGCCGTCCATGAGTATTTTGGTGAGTCGAAAGCCGTCCACAATTGGACTAAGGACCAGTGCAGCTGGTGCTCGGGCTGTTCGGAATTTAGGTTCATCACTAGCATTGAAGGTAATAGCCATGTTACTCCATGGATTCATTGCTACCATGTGGCAGATTTCGGCGAGGCTGCGGAGTGTTCGCTTGCGCCTATTATTTGATGTGATGGTTTCAAAGACTGTTAATACCGTATTATTATCCACGGGATGGTGCTCTCTGGCATTTGGGATGAGAAGATCCTCACCACTTTTGGCCACCTGTCGGAGTATCCAACATGCTCTAAGGCTATGTATTGGTATGGTATCCGCTGTACTATGAATTTTGCAGGGTCCGTTAAGCCATCCCTCTAATACGGTTCTATGCCCTGTTGTAACACCCCGGATATAACTTTCCCAATTTATACTCCAACTCTTGCCGTTTCTGGCGTTAAGTTATTTTATTTTCTCGGGTTCGGGTCTTGGTCTCCGTGTGTTGTTACCGTTGTCATGCATCTCATATCATGTCATCGTGTGCATTGCATTTGCATACGTGTTCATCTCATGCATTCAAGCATTTTCCCCGTTGTCCGTTTTGCATTCCGGCGCTTCGTTCTCCTCCGGTGGCCAATTCTAGCTTTGTTTCGTGTGTGGGGATTAAACATTTCCGGATTGGATCAAGACTTGCCATGCGGCCTTGGTTTACTACCGGTAGACCGCCTGTCAAGTTTCGTATCATTTGGACTTCGTTTGATGCTCCAACGGTTAACCGAGGGACCGAAAAGGCCTCGTGTGTGTTGCAGCCCAACACCCCTCCAATTTGGCCCAAAACCCACCAAACTCTGCTCCATCATCTAGATCGTTCGATCACGATCGCGTGGCCGAAAACCACACCTCATTTGGACTCTCCTAGCTCCCTCTATGCCTATATATACCTCCCCCTTTCCAAATCTCGGATCCCCTCATCAAACCCTAAAAAAACTGCTCCCCTCGCCGCCGGAAGTGTCCGAATCAGGCCGGACACATCCGCCCGCCGCAGCTGACCAACGGGCTGCTGCCACATGTCCCCGGGGCGCCCCACATCGCCGCTCCGTGCCGCCGGCCCGTGGAGGCCCAGGGCAGGCCCTCTATCGCTCCCGCCCGGGCCGAGGCGCTCGCCCGCACGCGCCGCCGTCTCCTTCGCTTCCGGGAACGCGCCGCCCTCTCCGCCACCAACTTCACCGATAGCCGCCGCCGCCTTCGCTCGCCGGAGCGCGTCTCCATCGCCCAAACGCCTCCTCGCCGCTGTTCCAAGGAGCAACGGCCTCGATCCGAGGCCAAAGAGGAGCCCCGCCGCCGCCTGCTTCTAGATCCGGCGCCGCCGCTGCGGTTCCGCCCATCTCCGTCGCCGGAGCTCCGGTCGCGCCGCCGCTGCCGAACGGGATCGGGAGGAGCCCCGATCCGCCTCTTCGTTGACCGCGGCCCCGAGCTGGGCCAGGCCAGCTCCGCCCCGTTTCCGGCCCACCTCCGCCCGAGGCCCAGCAAACCCACTTCGGCCTGCTTCCTCCGTCCGTTGTTTTTTTGCGAGGGTAAAATTTCGTCTAAGTCCTGGAATTTGCAGATCCATGTGCCTATATTCAACTTGTTATATCTCCGCATCCGTAGCTCTGATTGATGCATATATCATATCAAAATGTTCATCTCTGAGAGTACATCATTTCATTCCATTGCATCATTTTCATTAGAGTTCATCTCGATGCCCGAAATGCTGTTAGAAGAGGGCTATTTGAGTTAATTGTCAGATCTGCTACTTCATCTTAGACATTTGCCATTTTTGCCATGATTGTTGTGTGCATGATATGCCCATGAGTTCTACATATGTTTTGTTAAGGGTTTTGTCATCTTTCTAGAGGTGCAACCCATGTATTTTTGTGATGTGTGTGGTGACTAGTGCAAGCTTGCAAAGTGAGGCACTTGGTAATTTTGTTTTCAGGGACTTAGTAATTTCACTAAGTCCTGGGATTGTTTAGTTCATGATGCCATATGTTCATGTTGTTTCCTAGTGATCCGTGCCTCTTTTGAGGATGATCAGTAAAGGAGTTTTGTTAATATTGTAGTGCTCTATCCATTCATGTCTCTTTTGCATAAATGGAGCACCCTACCTTGAGTCAATCGAGCTCTACTTTTGCTTCGTTGTGAATCTGGGCAGATCGTCAACTTGTTTGCGATTTTGCCGATGTTGTTGTAGTTGATCCGTGCATGCTATGCCATTGTTCTTGCCATGTCTAGCTTGCATTTTGTGCCTTCTTAATGGATGTATGCTGGAACTGATTAGGTTTTTGCTATGTTCACATGCTTGCAAATGTATTTTGTGATCCCTTTTGGCTCAAGGTAACTAAGGGACTTTTGTTAAGCTCTTTGAGTAGCTCCATGCCATGTTTTACTTTGTCATGTTCAGGTCCTGTAGCATGTTGTTTTGTTGCTCCGAAGAGAGCTACTTGGTCTAAAATTCCAGACAAGTGTTAATTTCACCAAGTCTGAGATCTGTTTTACCATTTGCATTTTTGCCATGCTTGTTTGAACCTGTTAATGGATGAATTGGCCATGGCTCAGTGCTAGACTTTTGTAAAGCATCTTGAATGCTTCCCTGCCATGTATTTTGATGCCATGTTTGAGTGTTGTAGCATGTTCATCTCATTGCATTTAGATGACTACTTGTTGTAAATCGCAGATCGGTGTCATATTTGAATCGCTTGCCATTTCCAAACCCTAACTCCGATTCCGGTGATCCTTATATCGTTTTCAAGCGATTTCATCTCATATTTCCAGTGGCACACTTGGTTTTCCAATTTGAGGCCAGGTTCATGCATTTCCTGTCATATCTTGCATATGCATCCCGCATCGCATCCCGCATAGCATATCATCATTGCATCATATTGTTTGATCCTTGCACGTGGTTGATTGTGTTCTTGTTGCTTGTTTGTCTTGTTTGGGTAGAGCCGGGAGACGAGTTCGCTAACGTGGAGACCGTTGAGTTTTCTTTCGAGGATCCAGCCAACTCTGACAACCTTGCAGGCAAGATGATCATACCCTCGAAATCACTACTATCTTTGCTATGCTAGTTTGCTCGCTCTTTTGCCATGCCAATGCTACGATGCCTACCACTTGCTTTCAAGCCTCCCAAATTGCCATGTTCAGCCCCTAACCCACCATTGTCCTAGCAAACCGTTGATTGGCTATGTTACCACTTTGCTCAGCCCCTCTTATAGCGTTGCTAGTTGCAGGTGAAGATTGGAGACCGTTCCTCGTTGGAACATTTATTTACTTGTTGGGATATCATTATATTGCCATGTTATCTTAATGCATCTATATACTTGGTAAAGGGTGGAAGGCTCGGCCTCTCGCCTAGTGTTTTGTTCCACTCTTGCCGCCCTAGTTTCCGTCATATCGGTGTTATGTTCCCGGATTTTGCGTTCCTTACGCGGTTGGGTTATAATGGGAACCCCTTGATAGTTCGTCTTGATTAAAGCTTTTCCAGCAATGCCCAACCTTGGTTTTACCATTTTCCACCTAGCCTCTTTTTCCCTTGGGTTTCCGGAGCCCGAGGGTCATCTTATTTTAAACCCCCCACGGGCCAGTGCTCCTCTGAGTGTTGGTCCAAACAGAGCCACTTGCAGCGCCACCTCGGGGCAACTCAAGGGTTGGTTTTAGTTGTACGTAGTGTTCATCTGAGTGTGCCCTGAGAAAGAGATATGTGCAGCTCCTATCGGGATTTGTCGGCACATTCGGGCGGTGTTGCTGGTCTTGTTTTAACCTGTCGAAATGTCTTGTTGTACCGGGATACCGAGTCTGATCGGAATGTCTTGGGTGGAGGTCTATTCCTTCATTGACCATGAGAGCTTGTCATGGGCTAAGTTGGGACTCCCCTACAGGGATTTGAACTTTCGAAAGCTGTGCCCGCGGTTATGGGCAGATGGGAATTTGTTAATGTCCGGTTGTTGATAACTTAAACATTAACTTAATTAAAATGAATCAACCGTGTGTGTTACCGTGATGGCCTCTTCTCGGCGGAGTTCGAGAAGTGGACACGATGTTGGAGTAATGCTTGCGCAGATTGTCCTCTAGTTTCTCGCTCGTGCTTTGCCTCCTCTTCTCGCTCTCTTTGCGAATAAGTTAGCCACCATATATGCTAGTCGCTTGCTGTAGCTCCACATACATTTACCTTGCCTTCCAATTAAGCTTAAATAGTCTTGATCGCGAGGGTGCGAGATTGCTGAGTCCCTGTGGCTCACAGATTACTATTACACCAGATGCAGGGACTGATGATACAGCTCCAGATGGCGCGCTTGAGCTCAAGTGGGAGTACGACAAGGACTCTCAGCGTTATTATGTTTCTTTTGTGGATGATCAGTAGTGGTGCCCAGTTGGGGTGATCGGGACCATGTCGCTTGTTGGGTTGTCTTCTATTTTTGGCGCCGTAGTCGGGCCATGATTGTTTGGATGATGTATGCTATTTATGTACTTGATTGACGTGGCGAGTGTAAGCCAACTATGTTATCCCTTTTCATTATCTATATTACATGGGATGTTTGTGATGATTACCCGACTTGCGACATATGCCTTCAATGCGATTATGCCTCTAAGTCGTGCCTCGACACGTGGGAGATATAGTCGCATCGAGGGTGTTACAAGTTGGTAATCAGAGCCTTCCCCGACCTTAGGAGCCCCACTGATTGATCGTTTTTAGCGGCCGAGTTGTGTCTAGAAAAATGTTTTGAGTCAATTAGGAATTATATATCGGAGAGTTTAGGAATTATTTTTACTTCCCAGTCTCCTCATCGCTCTGGTAAGGCATCCTGACATAGAGTTTTGACTCTTCTCTTCTCAAATTTCACTAAAATTTTTTTTAGGATCACGCGGGTATCTTGGAATCGTTCCGATGGTTTTATGATGAGAACATTGTCTTGGTGCCTCCTGTCATGGATTTAGTGGAAGTGTCCCGGGGAGTTGAGCTCTGAGGTGTTGTCATCATAATTTTATCGTTGCAGTTCTGGAATACGTGAGTTTAGTACACCGACATCGAAAATCTCTTTTATGCAGTTCGTTGGTGAGATAACCTCGACGCCACCCAGTACTAGGGCGGGAGCTCGGGAGTATCGCCATAACTTGTATAACGGATGCTTTTCGAAGGTTGAGGTAGATGGTTTCCGAAGTTTTTCTCGGTTATGTGTTGAAGGATGGATACAGCTGGATGTAGGAATTGCTAGTTTGGGTGAGATATTATGCTTCCCCTGTATCCCCAACACCTAATTGCATAACCGGAAAGGTTCGGGAGTTTCATAGGTGGGAATTCTTGTAGCTCTAGTTCTTCTTCCACGGATATTGGTTTGAGATTGGGATTTCTTACCGATTATTCGTTCTTGATCCATACCTTGATGATTTACTTCTTCTACCTAACTCTACGTAGCTTCTCAATTTATGGATATGTGACCATTTCAAGAGGAATGCATTCGTTCATTTGGTTTGGATGTGAAGACTTTATGTTGCTATTTTCATTCCATTGGATTCAGCTTCAATATTTGTCTATCAATGTGCTAATGGAGGTCAACCTCTTCAGGATGGCTCCTCCAACGCGCACGACCCCGAATCCTGATCCGCCACCACCTCCACCTCCTCCGGAGGCATGGCAAGCTGTGATGGCCGCAACCAATGCAAACACGCAGTTGATCATGCAAATCCTCCAAGAGCGCAATCAAGGCAGTCAAGGGAATCAAGGCAACAATCAGAACCACTTTGCTACACTGAACCAGTTCCTTGCTAATGGGCCAAAGACGTTCAGCAATTGTGTTGAGGCAACCGATGCTGACGATTGGCTTGTGGATCTGTGTAAGATATTTTGAGTGCAGCAACGTCAGGCCTGAAGATTTCGTCAAGTTCGCTTCCTTCCAGCTCAAAGATCAAGCTGCAGAGTGGTTCCAGCAGTACAAAGATTCCAGAGGTGGACGTGTGATCACTTGGGATGAATTTCGTCAAGATTTCCGAGCTCATCACATCCCTCAGAGTGTGACTAAAAGTAAGCGTGAGGAATTCCGCAACCTGAAGCAAGGCTCTTTGTCTGTCTATTACTACAACAAGTTGTTCCAGAAGCTCGCCCGCTTTGCCAAGCAGGACGTACCTGATGAGAAGAGCATGATATACCAGTTCATGGGTGGTCTCAGAGAAGAAATCCAGCTAGCTCTTGTTCTCTTTGAGCCCTTGAGGTACGATGAGTTCTACAACATGCACTGAAGTAAGAGGCCGCTCAACTGAGGTGTGATGCTTCCAAGAAGCGAGTCAGAGATGCTACTCCTTCTTCCTCTACTCAAGTGGCCAAGCAGCAGAAGTATTGGCTTCCTCCTCCTCCATTCCGTCAGCCGTATCAGCAGAAGAGCAAAGGTGGTAGTGGTTCTTCCCACCCACCCAACCCTGGCTTTCAGAATAAGACTTCGTCGCAAGCTCCAAGATCGAGTGCTCCGTACCACTGTCCGCTTTCAGAGGTCACGTGCAACAAGTGCCAACAGAAGGGTCACTATGCCAACAAGTGTTTCAACCAGAGGCGTCTTCCTCCTCCTCCTGTCAGATCGGCAAGTACAGCAGTGGTCAAGCATAACCCCAAGCACGCCAAGGTCAATTTGCTGAATGCAGCTCAGGCAGAGAACTCACCAGATGTGATTATGGGTAACCTTCCTGTTAATGATGTTCCTGCAAAAGTTCTTTTTGACACTGGTGCATCGCTTTCTTTTATTTCAACTCCATTTATGGCCAAGCATGATTTTGTGACCGAAAGGATTCCTGTTCCGTTGAAGATTGTGTCTCCGGGCAAGAAAATGACTTCTAACAATTGCGTCCCGAATGTCTCTATCACGTTGGGTGATTACAAGTTTCTCTCTTCTCTGGTGGTTCTTGGTAACTCGGATATTGATCTTATTCTCGGAATGGATTGGCTTACTAAGCACAAGGCGCATCTTGATTGTGTAGCCAGGCAGATTTAATTGACTCATTCATCTGAGGATGTAATTGTATTTGCCGCTCGGGATGATACTATCCGTCTGTTTTCTCTCAATGAGAAGGGTGAACTCGATGCTATCTCGCAGATTCCAGTCGTTTGCAAATATCAAGACGTCTTTCCAGAAGAGCTTCCAGGAATGCCTCCGCACCGGCCAGTTGAATTCGTTATTGATCTTGAGCCCGGTACGGAACCTGTGTGCAAGCGTCCTTACAAGCTCGGACCTGAAGAGTTGAAGGAGCTGAAGAAGCAACTCGATGTTCAAGAAAGAATGGGTCTCATCTGGCCTAGTTCTTCTCCGTGGGGTTGTGGTGTTCTTTTTGTGAAGAAGAAGGATGGAACGGACCGACTTTGTGTTGATTACCGTCCATTGAACAAGAAGACCATCAAGAACAAATACCCACTTCCCAACATCAACGAGCTGTTCAAACAACTCAAGGGTGCCCAAGTATTCTCCAAGCTTGATCTCCGTATGGGTTATCATCAGATCCGAATCCGTGAGCAAGATATTCCCAAGACGGCCTTCAGGACAAGCTATGGTTCATATGAATACACTGTCATGTCTTTTGGCCTCGTCAACGCTCCTCCGACGTTCTCTCTCATGATGAACTTCATCTTCAACGCCTACACAAATGACTTCGTTTTGGTCTATCTCAACGACATTCTGATTTTCTCGAAGAACAAGGAAGATCATGCCAAGCACTTGTGTTTGGTTCTTGATAAGCTGAGGGAACACCAGTTCTACGCCAAGTTCTCCAAGTATGAATTTTGGCTTGATGAGGTTCTTTATCTTGGTCATATCATCTCTGCCAATGGCATTGCCGTGAATCCTGAGAAGGTGTCTGCAATTGTGAATTGGGAACCTCCTCAGAACGTGAAGCAACTCCGTAGCTTCCTCGGTCTCGCAAGCTATTGCTAAAGATTCGTTGAAAACTTTTCTAAGATCACGAAGCCTCTCTCAAATCTTCTCCAAAAGCACGTCAAGTACGTTTGGTCTCCGGAGTGTGACATTGCTTTTAACACTTTGAAAGAGAAATTGATCACTTCTCCAGTTCTGACTCCGCCTGATGAATCCAAGCCGTACGAGGTCTTTTGTGATGCCTCTGTCCAAGGTCTTGGCGCAGTATTGATGCAAGAGAAGAAAGTTGTTTCTTATACCTCTCGCCAGTTGAGGCCCAATGAGAAGAACTACCCCACTCATGATCTCGAGTTGGCGGCAGTTGTGCATGCTCTTTTGACTTGGAGACATCTTCTATTGGGAAGAAAAGTGGACATTTTCACTGATCACAAGAGTCTCAAGTACATCTTCACTCAGCCTAATCTCAACCTCAGGCAAACTCGATGGGTCGAAATAATTCAAGATTATAATCCGAGTATCGAGTATACTCCAGGCAAGGCCAATGTGATTGCTGACGCATTGAGCAGAAAAGCGTATTGCAACAGTCTGATTCTCAAGCCTTATCAACCTGAGCTTTGTGAAGCTTTCCGCAAACTTAATATGCAAATTGTTCCTCAAGGTTTCCTCGCCAACCTTCAAGTCTCTCCTACCTTGGAAGACCAGATTCGCCAAGCCCAGCTTCTTGATGCTATGGTGAAAAAGGTGAAGATTGGGATTGCCAAGAGTCAACCCAAGTACAAGTGCTACCGCCTTGATGACAAGGACACTCTCTTCTTCGAGGATCGTATTGTTGTGCCCAAAGGTGAACTTCGTAAAGTGATCATGAACGAGGCTCACAATTCTCTCCTCTCCATCCACCCTGGGAGCACGAAGATGTATCAGGACCTTAAGCAAGCTTATTGGTGGACTCGAATGAAGCGAGAGATTGCTCAGTTCGTGAATGAGTGTGATGTCTGCAGAAGAGTGAAGGCAGAACACCAAAGGCCAGCTGGTCTCTTCCAACCTCTTGCCATTCCAGAATGGAAGTTTGACCACATTGAGATGGACTTCGTGACTGGGTTTCCAAAGTCCAAGCATGGCAATGATGCTATATTCGTTGTCATTGACAAACTCACTAAAGTGGCTCATTTTTTGCCTATCAAAGAGTCAATCACTGTAGCTCAATTGGCGGAACTCTATACCTCTCGGATTGTCTCTCTGCACGGTATTCCACAAGTGATATCTTCAGACCATGGCAGCATCTTTACCTCCAAGTTTTGGGATTCTTTTCAGAAGGCCATGGGTACCAACATCCGCTTCAGCACAGCTTTCCATCCTCAAACAAGCGGTCAAGTTGAGCGTGTCAACCAGATTCTTGAAGATATGCTCAGGGCTTGTGTGATCTCCTTCGGCATGAAGTGGGAGGATTGTCTTCCTTATGCTGAATTCTCCTACAACAACAGTTTTCAAGCTAGTTCGGGCAAGGCCCCATTTGAAATTCTGTATGGCAGGAAGTGCCGTACCCCTCTCAACTGGTCTGAGACCGGTGAACGTCAGCTTTTGGGAAATGACTTAATCACAGAGGCAGAAGAAATGTGCAAAGTCATTCATGATAACCTCAAAGCAGCCCAATCCCGCCAGAAGAGCTACTATGATAGTAAGCACCGTGATTTGGCTTTCAGATCGGAGATCATGTTTACCTCCGCGTCTCTCCTATGAAAGGGACTCGTCGCTTCGGTATCAAAGGGAAGCTTGCCCCCAGATACGTCGGACCTTTCAAGATTGTCAGCAAGAGAGGCCACCTCGCCTATCAACTCGAGCTTCCGTCAAACTTTGCAAATGTTCATGATGTGTTCCATGTCTCTCAGCTCCGAAAGTGCTTCAAGACGCCTGACCGCACCGTCAACTTCGAGGACATTGAGCTCCGAGAAGATCTCTCCTATTGTGAGCACCCCGTTGCTATCCTTGAAGAGACTGAACACAAGACTCGCAACAAGTCGATCAAGTTCCTCAAAGTCAAGTGGTCACACCATTCCGACTGTGAAGCTACCTGGGAACGCGAGGATCACCTCCGTTCTGAGTACCCGGCGTTCTTTCAGTCCTAGATCTCGGGACGAGATCCTTTCGTAGTGGTGGAGTGTTGTAACACCCCGGATATAACTTTCCCAATTTGTACTCCAACTCTTGCCGTTTCCGGCGTTAAGTTATTTTATTTTCTCGGGTTCGGGTCTTGGTCTCTGTGTGTTGTTACTGTTGTCATGCATCTCATATCATGTCATCACGTGCATTGCATTTGCATACATGTTCATCTCATGCATTCAAGCATTTTCCCCGTTGTCCGTTTTGCATTCCGGCGCTTCGTTCTCCTCCGGTGGCCAATTCTAGCTTTCTTTCGTGTGTGGGGATTAAACATTTCTGGATTGGACCGAGACTTGCCATGCGGCCTTGGTTTACTACTGGTAGACCGCCTGTCAAGTTTCGTATCATTTGGACTTCGTTTGATGCTCCAACGGCTAACCGAGGGACCGAAAAGGCCTCGTGTGTGTTGCAGCCCAACACCCCTCCAATTTGGCCCAAAACCCACCAAACTCTGCTCCATCATCTAGATCATTCGATCATGATCGCGTGGCCAAAAACCGCACCTCATTTGGACTCTCCTAGCTCCCTCTATGCCTATATATACCTCCCCCCTTTCCAAATCTCGGATCCCCTCGTCAAACCCTAAAAAAACTGCTCCCCTCGCCGCCGGACGTGTCCGAATCAGGCCGGACACGTCCGCCTACCGCAGCCGACCAATGGGCCGCTGCCACGTGTCCCTGGGGCGCCCCACATCGCCGCTCCGCTCCGCCGGCCCGCGGAGGCCCAGGGCAGGCCCTCCACCGCTCCCGCCCGGGCCGAGGCACTCGCCCGCACGCGCCGCCGTCTCCTTCGCTTCCGGGAGCGCGCCGCCCTCTCCGCCACCGACTTCACCGACAGCCGCCGCCACCTTCGCTCGCCGGAGCACATCTCCATCACCCAAACGCCTCCCCGCCGCCGTTCCGAGGAGCAACGGCCTCGATCCGAGGCCAAGGAGGAGCCCCACCGCCGCCTGCTTCCAGATCCGGCGCCGCCGCTGCGGTTCCGGCCATCTCCGTCGCCGGAGCTCCGGTCGCGCCACCGCTACCGGACGGGATCGGGAGGAGCCCCGATCCGCCTCTTCGTTGACCGCGGCCCCGAGCTGGGCCAGGCCAGCTCCGCACCGTTTCCGGCCCACCTGCGCCCGAGGCCCAGCAAACCCACTTCGGCCTGCTTCCTCCGTCCGTTGTTTTTTGCAAGGGTAAAATTTCGTCTAAGTCCCGGAATTTGCAGATCCATGTGCCTATATTCAACTTGCTATATCTCCGCATCCGTAGCTCCGATTCATGCATATAGCATATCAAAATGTTCATCTCTGAGAGTACATCATTTCATTCCATTGCATCATTTTCATTAGAGTTCATCTCGATGCTCGAAATGCTGTTAGAAGAGGGCTATTTGAGTTAATTGTCAGATCTGCTACTTCATCTTAGACATTTGTCATTTTTGCCATGATTGTTGTGTGCATGATATGCCCATGAGTTCTACATATGTTTTGTTAAGGGTTTTGTCATCTTTCCAGAGGTGCAACCCATGTATTTTTGTGATGTGTGTGGTGACTAATGCAAGCTTGCAAAGTGAGGCACTTGGTAATTCTGTTTTCAGGGACTTAGAAATTTCACTAAGTCCTGGGATTGTTTAGTTCATGATGCCATATGTTCATGTTGTTTCCTAGTGATCTGTGCCTCTTTTGAGGATGATCAGTAAAGGAGTTTTGTTAATATTGTAGTTCTCTATCCATTCATGTCTTTTTTGCATAAATGGAGCACCCTAGCTTGAGTCAATCGAGCTCTACTTTTGCTTCGTTGTGAATCTGGGCAGATCGTCAACTTGTTTGCGATTTTGCCAATGTTGTTGTAGTTGATCCATGCATGCTATGCCATTGTTCTTGCCTTGTCTAGCTTGAATTTTGTGCCTTCTTAATGGATGTATGCTTGTCTTGCCATGACTTGCACCGTAGTGAGTGCATTGAGCTCGTAAACATGCCTACTTGAGTTATGATTTCAGCATGTCCCAGTTTTTCACTAAGTCTGGAACTGATTAGGTTTTTGCTATGTTCACATGCTTGCAAATGTATTTTGTGATCCGTTTTGGCTCAAGGTAACTAAGGGACTTTTGTTAAGCTCTTTGAGTAGCTCCATGCCATGTTTTACTTTGTCATGTTCAGGTCCTGTAGCATGTTGTTTTGTTGCTCCGAAGAGAGCTACTTGGTCTGAAATTCTAGACAAGTGTTAATTTCACTAAGTCTGAGATCTGTTTTACCATTTGCATTTTTGCCATGCTTGTTTGAACCTGTTAATGGATGAATTGGCCGTGGCTCAGTGCTAGACTTTTGTTAAGCATCTTGAATGCTTCCCTGCCATGTATTTTGATGCCATGTTTGAGTGCTGTAGCATGTTCATCTCATTGCATTTAGATGACTACTTGTTCTAAATCGCAGATCGGTGTCATATTTGAATCGCTCGCCATTTCCAAATTGTAACTCCGATTCCGGTGATCCTTATATCGTTTTCAAGCGATTTCATCTCATATTTCCAGTGGCACACTTGGTTTTCCAATTTGAGGCCAGGTTCATGCATTTCCTATCATATCTTGCATATGCATCCCGCATCGCATCCCGCATAGCATATCATCATTGCATCATATTGTTTGATCCTTGCACGTGGTTGATTGTGTTCTTGTTGCTTGTTTGTCTTGTTTGGGTAGAGCCGGGAGACGAGTTCGCTAACGTGGAGCCCGTTGAGTTTGCTTTCGAGGATCCAGCCAACTCTGACAACCTTGCAGGCAAGATGACCATACCCTCGAAATCACTACTATCTTTGCTATGCTAGTTTGCTCGCTCTTTTGCCATGCCAATGCTATGATGCCTACCACTTGCTTTCAAGCCTCCCAAATTTCCATGTTCAGCCCCTAACCCACCATTGTCCTAGCAAACCGTTGATTGGCTATGTTACCGATTTGCTCAGCCCCTCTTATAGCGTTGCTAGTTGCAGGTGAAGATTGGAGACCGTTCCTCGTTGGAACATTTATTTACTTGTTGGGATATCATTATATTGCCATGTTATCTTAATGCATCTATATACTTGGTAAAGGGTGGAAGGCTCGGCCTCTTGCCTAGTGTTTTGTTCCACTCTTGCCGCCCTAGTTTCCGTCATATCGGTGTTATGTTCCCGGATTTTGCGTTCCTTACGCGGTTGGGTTATAATGGGAACCTCTTGATAGTTCGTCTTGATTAAAGCTTTTCCAGCAATGCCCAACCTTGGTTTTACCATTTGCCACCTATTCTCTTTTTCCCTTGGGTTTCCGGAGCCCGAGGGTCATCTTATTTTAAACCCCCCACAGGCCAGTGCTCCTCTGAGTGTTGGTCCAAACAGAGCCACTTGCAGCGCCACCTCGGGGCAACTCGAGGGTTGGTTTTAGTTGTACGTAGTGTTCATCTGAGTGTGCCCTGAGAAAGAGATATGTGCAGCTCCTATCGAAATGTCTTGTTGTACCGGGATACCGAGTCTGATCGGAATGTTTCGGGTGGAGGTCTATTCCTTCATTGACCATGAGAGCTTGTCATTGGCTAAGTTGGGACTCCCCTGCAGGGATTTGAACTTTCGAAAGCCGTTCCCGCGGTTATGGGCAGATGGGAATTTGTTAATGTCCGGTTGTAGATAACTTAAACATTAACTTAATTAAAATGAATCAACCATGTGTGTTACCGTGATGGCCTCTTCTCGGCGGAGTCCGGGAAGTGGACACGGTGTTGGAGTAATGCTTGCGCAGGTTGTCCTCTAGTTTCTCGCTCGCGCTTTGCCTCCTCTTCTCGCTCTCTTTGCGAATAAGTTAGCCACCATATATGCTAGTCGCTTGCTGCAGCTCCACATACATTTACCTTGCCTTCCTATTAAGCTTAAATAGTCTTGATTGTGAGGGTGCGAGATTGCTGAGTCCCTGTGGCTCACAAATTACTATTACACCAGATGCAGGGAATGATGATACAGCTCCAGATGGGACACTTGAGCTCAAGTGGGAGTACGACGAGGACTCTCAGTGTTATTATGTTTCTTTTCCGGATGATCAGTAGTGGTGCCCAGTTGGGGTGATCGGGACCATGTCGCTTGTTGGGTTGTCTTTTATTTTTGGCGCCATAGTCGGGCCATGAGTGTTTGGATGATGTATGTTATTTATGTACTTGATTGACGTGGCTAGCGTAAGCCAACTATGTTATCCCTTTTCATTATCTATATTACATGGGATGTTTGTGATGATTACCCGACTTGCGACATATGCCTTCAATGCGATTATGCCTCTAAGTCGTGCCTCGACACATGGGAGATATAGTCGTATCGAGGGTGTTACACCTGTAGAGGGTTTTTGTTTCTTTGTAACTAACTCGGGTGTCTTATGATAGTGCACCCTTTTACTTCGGACTGGGTGTATATTTTGAGCCGGATAATCCAAAAATTTCATTTCGGTTTTCTAGGTGCTTTCCATCGCATAGTACTTTCGTACTATGGATGCCAAGTCAGCAAAGCGTGATATGTCATGACGACTTAAGGCGTTAAGGATTCCCTTGTCCGTGCAATTATTGCGGAAAAATGAGACTGTGTCTTCCTCGCGACAGTCCTTAACCTTGTTCGTCACAAGGAGGAATCTGGCCCAATAATGATGTACTATTTCATGGGGCTCTTGCCTGATGTGGGAAAGATCGTTTATGTTTGGGTGGGTGGGTGGATTTGAGTCCGAACCCCTACCCGATCTGAGACCCAGGGGCCGAGGAGTTTCCAATCTTGGAAGGTTGGATTCCGGAGTGTTGCCCGATAAGTCTGGCCCGCTACCTGACTCTAAGTTCAGGGCTTGGGTGATGTCCTCCCGTAAATGGGTATCCGGCTCGGAGAGCTCAGGAATCCAGACATAGTTAGTCCTCAAGATAGAGGAAGAACCGCCGCATTGTTCCTACACCACCGCAATATGATGGGTGACCCATGGAGAATTAATCTACCTTTGATCGGGTTTAATCCCAATCCGATCATAGTCTGTACCGACTCCCAAGGTGGCGATACGATCCAAGACCTCGTTTAGAGAAGAGAGCTCCATTGGATCTATCTGCTCGGCGAATTCCGAGCCGACGTGGAGGCTGTTTTTGATGACCCGAGAAGTCATCGTCAGTGCATCTGCTGAACGGGCGGTCATGATGAAACTGCCAAGCCGGAGAGTCTGGCCGGCAGCCAGGGCTCCCCCAACGATAATGTTGTTTTTAACAACGAGACGAGGCATCCTTCCTTACGGCGACGGCACAGTGGAACTCTCAATGAAAGCACCAATGTCGGTGTCAAAACCGGTGGATCTCGGGTAGGGGGTCCCGAACTGTGCGTCTAACGCGGATGCTAACAGGAGGCAGGGGACACGATGTTTTACCTAGGTTCGGGCCCTCCTGATGGAGGTAAAAGCCTAGGTCCTGCTTGATTGTTCTTGATAATATGAGTAGTACAAGAGTTGATCTACGACGAGATCGGAGAGGCTAAACCCTAGAAGCTAGCCTATGGTATGATTGTATGTCGTCCTACGGACTAAAACCCTCCGGTTTATATAGACACCGGAGGGGGCTAGGGTTACACAAGGTCGATTATAAAGGAGGAGATATACATATCCGTATTGCCTAGCTTGCCTTCCACGCCAAGTAGAGTCCCATTCAGACACGGGACAAAGTCTTCAATCTTGTATCTTCATAGTCCAACAGTCCGGCCAAAGGATATAATACGGTTGTTCGGATACCCCCTAATACCGGACTCCCTCACCCCTCGAGTTCGAAATGATGTTTAACTTGAAGGTGCATGGTTTGCAATTTTTTTATACTGTCATTAGTTAATAATGCTAGTTACCTTCAGACTTTTGTATTTGGTTTAATGCTCTTGCACAACTAGTATGCCAATGCGGAAACTTGTTACCTTTACATTTTGTATTGTTAATGCTTATAAAAATATTCCTATGCTAGAGCTTATGGAAATCTATTCAGTAAAACCATTGTACTGTACACTGTAATAAAAAACTACTCTACTGTTGCACTAGCCACTGGATTAGTGTATATTTGTACTATTCGAATGGTGTTGCATTAGCGTATGGACATATATAAAGTGTGGCAAGCTTTCCCAGATATGTGCTCAAGAAAACTACTACCTGTTTTTCTAAATACTAGACGTTTGGGTACTTTAAATTGAACTGTGAAAACGTCTTATATTAAGGAACTGAGGGTGTAGAGTTCACTCAAATTATCCCGGTAAAGCTAGTCACACCTTTGTTAAAATTAATGTTCATATTGTTATCAGAGGAGGTCTGTATGTTTGTCTCTAATGCATGTTGACTACATACCTGACATCATGATGTAATATTAAGTCATTTCTTTTTGTACAGTATAACTGAATTGTCAAGGCGGTGATGGCATTTTATTTTAGTTGAACTGCACAAATATGCTTAAAAGAAGAGGAAAGGTCAGGAATGGTTCATTTTTTTAGAAAAAAACTATGTATGCCCTCCTGACATCAGTCGTTGTTACCTTATTTATTCCTTCAAATAGGTTGTTAGAAACAGCCTTGCTATCTTTTCCCATTAAGAAATTGGAATGCTTATATTTGTGAGTCTATGCTTCAACTAGTCCCACTTTTATAGTAATCACACTTTCAATATCTATGCAAACAGGCATGCTCAATTTTAGTGGAACTGCACAAAAAGTCCAAATGGTTCAACATTAGGAGCATGTTTTCTTCCAAACCTTTATATCCAATTGGTGGCACTATGAGTTGTTCATTACGAAGGTAAATGGTTTGTGTCGGTGTCAAAACCGGCGGATCTCGGGTAGGGGGTCCCGAACTGTGCGTCTAAGGCGGATGGTAACAGGAGGCAGGGGACATGATGTTTACCCAGGTTCGGGCCCTCTTGATGGAGGTAATACCCTACGTCCTGCTTGATTGTTCTTGATGATATGAGTATTACAAGAGTTGATCTACCACGAGATCAAAGAGGCTAAACCCTAGAAGCTAGCCTATTGTATGATTGTATGTTGTCCTACGGACTAAAACCCTCCGGTTTATATAGACACCGGAGGGGCCTAGGGTTACACAAGGTCGGTTACAAAGGAGGAGATATACATATCCGTATTTCCTAGCTTGCCTTCCACACCAAGTAGAGTCCCATCCGGACACGGGACGAAGTCTTCAATCTCGTATCTTCATAGTCCAACAGTCCGGCCAAAGGATATAGTTCGGCTGTCCGGAGACCCCTTAATCCAGGACTCCCTCAGTAGCCCCTAAACCAGGCTTCAATGACGATGAGTCCGGCGCGCAGTATTGTCTTCGGCATTGCAAGGCGGGTTCCTCCTCCGAATACACCATTGAAGAGTTTGAATACAAGGATAGTGTCCGACTGTGCAAAATAAGTTCCACATACCACCGTAGAGAGAATAATATTTCCACAAATCCAATCTGTTGACACGTTTTGACAGCATGACATCACGCCATGGCCCAGCTATTATGCGAACCACTTTTCTCAACCAGCTCCGCACATATCGCGAGGCAGTTTTCTTAACACGTCTTGTCAAAGCAGAGATCGTGTTCCCCTTATCACGGGATTCTCATCAATATAGACGTGGGTAACCCAACCGCGCCATCAATTATGGCGCCTGGGGAATAAGCGGTTTTGCCAGGCAAGTGGGGAGGCACATCGCCTCTTCCGCCCTTATAAAGGGACAAAGATTTACTTTTTTCACCCACGCCTTCTTCCTCCTCGCTTACCCATTCCCGCACACTCGAGCTCTATCGCCCAAGCTCGCATTCTTCTTATCAAACCACTCCAAGCATGTCTGGAGCAGGAGGCAAGTGGATGATACCTTGCTGCGGATATCGCGCACCGGCTGCCCAATGCGGGGCAGATCGTCCCAACGCCCGAACCCCATGAGAGGGTAGTTTTCCTTACCCATTTTGTCTGTGGACTGGGATTTCCCCTCCACCCGTTTGTCCGCGAGCTCATGTTCTACTATGGAATGGATTTTCATGATCTGGCCCCCAATTTCATCCTCAACATATCAGCGTTTATCGTCGTGTGTGAGGCCTTCCTCCGCATCAAGCCCCACTTCGGCCTATGGCTGAAAACCTTCAATGTTAAACCGAAGGTAGTGGGTGGCCAACAAGCAGAGTGCGGAGGCGCCATGGTGGGCAAGATGCCTAATGTCACCTGGCTCGAGGGCACCTATGTGGATACCATAAAGGGGTGGCAATCGGGGTGGTTCTAGATCACTGAGCCGCGCGACTCAAACTGGGCGGCGGCCACCAAATTTCGATCCGAAATCCCCACACGGCTCACCTCCTGGAAAGAGAAGGGCCTGTCCTGGGGTTCTTTGGTAGAGTTGAACGGACTCCAGACCTGTATCCGGAACATGACGAGCAAGAAAATCAAGCTCGTTAACGTGGTCCTGGTCATGCTCTTCCGCCGAATCCTCCCGTGTCAACGACGAGCATTCGATTTGTGTGAGTTCGACTCGGCCAATCACCAGACGCTACAGGAGCTCTATGACACGACACACGAGGACATCTGGAGGGTGCTGTTCAAGGGCACTGAGATTCCTCCTTCCCTCACCAAGGACAGCGGACTCAGCGCAAAACGCCACGCCAATCCGGTAAGTTCTTATATCTCTCAGGGTATTTATTTGCCCCGGTTTAGTTATATGCAGGATCTAAGCTTATATGCCATTAACAAGACTAGATAGAGATAGCGGAGCAGCTTGATTGCCCAGCCCCCCTGCCCGAAGATCCTGGAGGCGCTCTCCTAACGGAGATGCTGACCCCGGCACCTTACAAGGTGCCGGTGAAGAAGACCAAGAAGAAAGTCGTGGGGACCCGAAAGGGTCTCCGGCGCAAGGTTGTATCGGACTCATCGTCTGATGACTCCGACGCACACTCCTCCCATGAAGACGGGGAGGTGGAAGAGGAAAGTCCCCCCGCCCTAGCTGGGGGAGACAAGAAAAGGAAGGCCATCCCAACCGGGGAGGCCGAAGGGTCAAAGAAGGGAAGGACCCACCCTCCGGACTGCGCCACGACGGCCGCCGACTGCGGTGAAGAGTGGCTGCCCTGGGTCAAGCCCCTGGCGAAATCATAAGTGTCCAGGCACCATAGCACTTCGTGGTATGTTTTATTACACTGCCTCTCCTCATGCCGAACATGATTATGCAGTCCATCCTGAGCTCATCTCGACGTACCCTCGTCGAGCGGCTCTCTGGACTCGTCGGATATGAATAGCGGTTCTCTCCCGACCGCTACCACCCCTCGCCCTACGGACAACGCCGAGGTGTTGTCTCAAAAGGCATCGAGCCAAGGGGAGGTGGTTCTGGGGGTGCCTCGAGGCGACTTCCCGGATCTTGGGTACCAAGGGAGCGAGGTCCCTACGGGCTCCGAATTCGGCCCTCAGCCAGACACTGCGCCAAAACCTTCGATGGTTCCGGACTCCAGCAGGCGGTCCCCCGTTAAGAGGAGCCAACCATTCGAGCCGGTGTCCTCTGCCCAACCAAAGTCACCGGACAACTTGCTGGAAGCGCTTCGCAGAGCTTCCATCGATGAAGAGCACCGCACTATTATGAGTGCGGTGGTCGAGAAGGTTCAGTCCGCCAAAAACGGACTGACCGAAGCTTGCGCCAACCTCCTAACAGGCTTTGAGGTAAGCAATCAAAATATAAGAAAATATTACCACATAGATAGTAGCCCCTGATGCTCTGTTCGGCGTTCGCGAGGAAAAGCCGAATAGAGGATCAAATGATAACTCGGGAGTCTAATTAGAGTATGTCTATGTGTATGTACATGCTTCACTGCTGGCCGCTGCCGCACATACTGTGGAGCTCTCTGCGCTGAAGTAGGACCTGAAGTGGTCCGAGGACGAGCTCGGCCTTACCAAGAGGCAGCTCGAAGAGAGCAAAGGTAAGAAATACCCTTGTGTATATAGTTAAAAATAAGTTCGGGTGTAAAGTAATAGGATCATCATGAATTTGTCTGGGGCCACGACCGAGATGGCGACCCTGAGGATGGCGTTGTTCGAGGCCGAAGACAAAGCGGCCAAAGAATGCATTGAACGGGAGAAACAAGAAGCCCGAGTAGGCGAGGTGCAGCAAGAGCTCGAGGCTCTCGCCAAAAAGCACGAGTCCTTGGAGCTTGACTCCAAGATGCGAGAGTCCAAGCTCGCGCAGGCGCTCAAAAGCATCCGGAGCGCCAAGGCCGAAGCCCACAAGGCCATCCAGGAAATTGACGTGGTGAAGAAGATAGCAGCGGGTAAGGCATTCATTATGCAAAGCAAGCATGTGAAGGAGACTTTCCTTTTTCTTACCCGAGTTCGGAGCTCTCCAGGAGCGTTTTCAGATCTTCCCCGCAGTGTACTGGATGCCGCGGAGTTTTATCGGGCTGAGGAGGGTGAGGGAGTCCTGGATTAGGGGGTGTCCGAATAGCCGAACTATACCTTCAGCCGGACTCCTGGACTATGAAGATACAAGATTGAAGACTCCGTCCCGTGTCCGGAAGGGACTTTCCTTGGTGTGTAATGCAAGCTTGGCGATACGGATGTTCAGATCTCCTACCATTGTAACCGACTCTATGTAACCCTAACCCTATCCGGTGTCTATATAAACCGGAGGGTTCTAGTCCGTAGGACAACATACACATCAACAATCATACCATAGGCTAGCTTCTAGGGCTTAGCCTCTCTGATCTCGTGGTAGATCAACTCTTGTATTACCCGTATCATCAATATTAATCAAGCAGGATGCAGGGTTTTACCTCCATCGAGAGGGTCCGAACCTGGGTAAAACTTCGTGTCCCCTGCCTCCTGTTACCATCCGGCCTAGACGCATAGTTCGGGACCCCCTACCCGAGATCCGCCAGTTTTGACACCAACATTGGTGCTTTCATTGAGAGTTCCTCTGTGTCATCGCCGTCAGGCTCGATGGCTCCTACGATCATCGATAGCGATGCAGTCTAGGGTGAGACCTTCCTCCCCGGATAGATCTTCGTCTTCGGTGGCTTCGCACTGCGGGCCATCACTTGGCCATCTGGAGCAGATCGAAAGCTACGCCCTGGCCGTCAGGTCTGGTTCGGAAGTTTAAACTACATGGCCGACATCCGCGGGGACTTGATCTTCGACGGATTCGAACCACTGCCGAGCGCGCAGCATTGTCTCGACGAGCATGATCTAGCTCTGCCACCGAACAGAGCCCTGGAGGCCGCACCCGCATCGGCTCCGACCCCTAGTCCGGAGCCGACCACACCGATCGAGGATGGGCGGCTGGACGCCACCTCGGGGGCTGCGATCCCAACGGCGGTTGAGCCGAACACCAGCCCCGTATTCTGCAAGACTCGTGACTCCATGGAGCCGGATTCTTCTCCGGACTCCGAACCGTCCGCTTCCCTGCCAAGCGAATCCGGTTGGGCGCCGATCATGGACTTCACGGCCGCGGGCGTCTTTCAGCACTCGCCTTTTGGTGATATCCTGAAATCACCGAAGTCTCTCTCTTTGTCAGGAGAGCCCTGGCCGAACTACGGTCAGCAAGGTTGGGGTACGGACGATGAAGAAATTCAAAACCCACCCACCACCCACTTTGTAGCCACTGTCGACAACTTAACCGACATGCTCGTCTTTGACTCCGAAGACATCGACGGTATGGACACCGATGAAGGAGATGATGAAGAACTAGCGCCCACTAGGCCCTGGAAAGCCACCTCGTCATATGACATATACATGGTGGACACCCCAAAAGAGGGAGAGGGTGATGGAACAGCGGAGAATGACCCCTCCAAGAAACAGCAAAAGCGCCGGCGTCAGCGGTGCCGCTCAAAATCCCGCCAACACAAAAACGGCGATTCCAGCACGGGAGATAATAATACCCCGGAAAGCGCCGAAGAACATCCCCCCGAGCAAGATTTAGCATAGGAGGATGGAGAAACCAGCCCTCATGAGAGAGCGGCCGACAGAGAGGTCGAGGACAATAATTGTATGCCTCCCTCCGAAGACGAGGCAAGTCTCGACGACGACGAATTCGCCGTGCCAGAGGATCCCATCGAACAAGAGCGTTTTCAACACAGGCTTATGGCCACAACAAGAAGCCTCAAGAAAAAACAGCAACAGCTTAAAGCTGATCAAGATCGGCTAGTCGATAGATGGACTGAAGTCCTTGCGGCCGAAGAGCATAAACCTGAACGCCCCTCCAAGTGCTACCCGAAGCGTAGGTTGCTACCCCGATTAGAGGAGGAAGCACTCGACGCGGCCGACAGGCCACCTCGTGGCTGCGACAAAGAGGCCTCATGGCCCTCCACCCAAGCCGCACCCCGTACCAAGGCACGGGAATATGCGCCGGACTTACGAGACATATTGGAGGACAAGACAAAGCAAACAAGATCGATCTACGGATCGCGTAGGCACCCCCACGGCTTGAGATGACAGTCGTCACGCTGGCCACAAATTCGGCAGGGCCAAACACAGTAGACAAAGCTCATTGGAGCTACGTCATGATATCGCCCAATACAGAGGCTCCGCACACCCATTGTGCTTCATAGACGAATTAATGGATCATCAAATCCCCGAGGGTTTCAAACCCGTAAACATCGAATCATATGATGGCTCAACAGACCCCGCGGTATGGATCGAGGATTATCTCCTTCATATCCACATGGCCCGCGGCGATGATTTCCACGCCATCAAATATCTCCCACTCAAGCTTAAAGGACCAGCCCGGCAGTGGCTTAACAGCCTACCAACAGGGTCAATCAGCTGTTGGGAGGACCTGGAAGCCGCATTCCTCGACAATTTCCAGGGCACTTATGTGCGACCCTCGGACGCTGACGACCTAAGCCACGTAATTCAGCAGCTTGACGAATCGGCCAGGCAATTCTGGACACGGTTCCTAACAAAGAAAAATCAAATACTCGACTGTCCGGACGTAGAGGCCTTAGCAGCCTTCAAGCATAATATCCATGATGAGTGGCTCGCCCAGCACCTAGGACAAGAGAAGCCGAAATCTATGGCAGCACTCATGGCACTCATGACCCGCTTTTGCACGGGAGAAGACAGCTGGCTTGCTCGTAGCAACAATATGACCAAGAACCCTGGTCGTTCGGACACCAGGGACAGTAGTGGCAGGTCGCGTCGCAACCAACAGAAGCGCCGCATCAACGGCGACAATGCTAAGGATACGGCAGTTAATGCCAGATTTAGAGGCTCTAAATCCGGTCAGCGGAAAAAATCATTCAAAAGGAATCCCAGGGGCCCGTCCAGCTTGGACCGAATACTCGACCGCTTGTGCCAAATACATGGCACCCCCGAAAAGCCGGTCAATCACACCAACAAGGACTGTTGGGTGTTCAAGCAGGCAGGCAGATTAAGCGCTGACAATGAAGACAAGGGGCTGCATAGCGATCGCGACGAGGAGCCCCGGCCGCCGAACAACAATGGACAGAAGGGTTTTCCCCCACAAGTGCAGACGGTGAACATGATATACGCCACCCACGTCCCCAAGAAGGAGCAGAAGCACGCGTTAAGGGACGTACACGCGGTAGAGCCAGTTGCCCCAAAGTTCAACCCATGGTCCTCCTGCCCGATCACCTTTGATCGAAGAGACCATCCCACTAGCATCCGTCATGGTGGATTCGCCACATTGGTTCTCGACCCAATTATTGACGGATTTCATCTCACTAGAGTCCTTATGGAGGGCGGCAGTAGCCTGAACCTCCTTTACCAGGATACAGTGTGGAAAATGGGCATAGATCCCTCGAGGATTAAGCCCACCAAAACGACCTTTAAAGGCATAATACCAGGTGTAGAGGCCAGCTGTACAGGCTCAGTCACACTTGAAGTGGTCTCTGGATCTCCAGATAATTTCTGAAGCGAGGAGTTAATCTTCGACATAGTCCCGTTCCGCAGTGGCTACCACGCACTGCTCGGGCGAACCGCATTCGCCAAGTTCAATGCGGTCCCGCACTATGCATACCTTAAGCTCAAGATGCCATGCCCTCGAGGAGTAATTACGGTCAATGGAAACACCGAACGCTCCCTCCGAACGGAGGAGCACACGGCGGCCCTTGCAGCGGAAGTACAAAGCAGCCTCTCCAGGCAGTTCTCTAGTCCGGCCATTAAACGTCCGGACACAGTCAAGCGCGCCCGGAGTAACCTACAACAAGACTGCCTGGCACGTTCTGAGCAGGCATAGCAATGCGGCCCCAACCCCAACCCCCGCAAAAAGGCAACACCAGTACTTCGCGTACATAACTACGCCCTAGAAATACCATGGGCATAGGGGGAGGGGCACCATCACGGCACGCCCAAAACACGGCTTAAACCGCACCAAGGGCTGCCGACCTTTTTTATACTTTTCTCTTACTTCCAGGACTCTACTCTTCGGAAGGCTTGTTTGGCAGTTCAATTGCCGCACAAACGATGCAAGGACCAGGGAAGCAGACAAGCCATGCCGCACTACGGAAATCCCAGGTGGTCTCTATCACGAGCAGTATACCTGTTTTGCATACTATCCCGCAGCTTGCCCCTGAAGCAGACATGTTAAATAGTCCAACTTTTCATTTATCGCATCACTTGTATCGCTCTGCGTTGACCACAGCTATTTTAATGAACAATGCATAGCTTTTGTCTATTTTTTGCATTACCTTTTTTAATATATATATATATATGTTCCTTAATGACATGTCGCACCCGTACACTTTGGTATGGCCAAAATACGCCAGGGGCTTCAGTTCCCCTCAACATGGTGTGAGAAGTCCGAACACTTTAACAAGTGCGGCACCCCAAACTTATAGCATTATATGCATCGGCTCTGAATCATGTCTTGGGTCAGTAGTTGGGTTTGCCCGGCTCCTATGTTTTGGTGCCTTACGTTCCGCTATATCGGCTAAGGTAGCACTAGGTGAACCACTGCGATTGTGCCCCAGTTGAGCTGGGCCGAGCACCTCAGTGGAGAAAGCTAAAACTGACTGTCATGATGAAGCGAGAGCTGGTCGCTGTTCGAGAGGTTTTTTCGAGTCCCTAAAGACTTATGCCGCTTTGGGCGAGGAGTCGGCTCTGTCCGGCCAAGGTGTGGATAGCGCCCCGAAATCGGTCTTCCGAATACTAGGGGCTTCGCCGAAATTTAAAATTATAGAATTCTATGGCTAAGTGAGAGTGTTCATGCATTATGGTCCGATTGCCTCGTTCGTTGGGCTGAGCGCCTCCCTCGAAGGACCCAAATATGGGAAAAAGAGCGCCCAGGTTTATCCCCGAACACCCCAGCACTAGCGGCATGGGGGCAGAAGCCGACGAATCGCCATCTCTTAGTATTGATAAACAACCACACAGAAGGTAATATTTTAAATTCAAGCAGCATTGCTTAGCGCATATGAACAAGTTTTCAGTGCATAGGATAACACGAGCGAGTTTTACTCAAAAAATACATCCTTGGTACATTCATCCGCAACAAGGCGGGCACCCTTCAGAACATCCTTATAATAATTCTCGGGCTTGCGATGCTCTTTCCCCGGCGGTGGCCCGTCCTTCACAAGCTTCTCCACATCCAGCTTGCCCCAGTGCACCTTAGCACAGGCAAGGGCCCTACGGGCACCTTCAATGCAGACGGAGCGCTTGATGTCTTCAAGCCTCGGACAGGCCTCCACCAGCCGCGGCACCAGCCCGAAATAGCTCCCAGGCAGAGCCTCTCCAGGCCACAGCCGAACTAGGAGGCCCTTCATGGCCTGTTCGGCCACCTTGTGGAGCTCGACCAGTTGCTTCAGCTGGTTGCTCAGGGGCACGGGGTGTCCGGCCTCAGCGTACTGCGACCAGAACACCTTCTTCGTCGAGCTGCCCTCCTTGGCTCGATAGAATGCGGCGGCATCAGATACACTCCGGGGAAGATCTGCGAATGCTCCTGGAGAGCTCCAAATTCGGGTAAGTAATAGGTAACTCACGTTTATGTGTTTGCTTTGCATAAAGAATGCCTTACCCGCCGCAATCTTCTTCACCTCATCCAACTCCTGGAGGGTCTTCTGGGACTCGGCCTTGGTAGACTTGGCATTTTCTATAGCTGCCGCGAGCTCGGACGCTCGCGTCTTCGAGTCAAGCTCCAAACTCTCATGTTTCTTCATGAGAACCTGGAGCTCTTGCCGCACCTTGCCAACCTCAGCCTCATACCTCTCCCGCTCGGTGCGCTCCATGGCCGCACTCTTCTCGGCCTCGAGCAGCACTTGCTTAAGGGTCGCCACCTCAGACGTGGCCCCTGCAATAGCCATGTCAATCATGTCATTTTTTTGCAATTGCACCTTTTTATATACATATTCAAACTGGGTATTTCTTACCTTCCTTCTCCTCGAGCTGCTTCTTGGCACGCCCGAGCTCTTGCTCGGAATTCTCGAGACTCTACTTCAGCACGTCCACTTCTGCAGTCAGTGCGGCGGACGCTAGCAGAGAAGCCTGCATACGCATATTGACTCCTTTTGTTAGACTCCTACGAATTCTTTGATCCTCTATTCGGCTTTTCTTCCCGAACGCCCAACAAAGCATCAGGGGCTACTGTCTATGCAGTAACATTATTTGAACATTCTTTACTTACCTCAAAGCGTGTTAAAAGGCTTGTACAAGCTTCAGTCAGTCCGCTTTTGGCGGACTGAACCTTCTAGATCACCGCACTCATAATAGTGCGGTGCCCCTCGTCGATGGAGGCACCTTGGAGCGCCTCCAACATATTGTCCGGCACCTCCGGTTGGACGGAGGCCACCGGCACGGTAGGCTTGCTCCTCTTGGAGGGAGGTTGCCCGCCGGACTCTGGAACCCTTGAAGATTCCGGAGCTGTGTCCGGCCTTAAGCCGGACTTGGAGCCCTGGGGGCGTTTCATCCCCTTTACTCCTGGAGTTCGGGAGGTCGCCTTGCAGCGCCTCCAGGACCACCTCCTCCCGGCTTGGAACCTGTTGGGACAACACTTCGGTGTCGTCCGCAAGGCGGGGGGATGAAGCCGTCGGAAGCGAGTTCACCTCCGACGGGTCTAGTGAGCCGCTCGACGATGCGTCGAGCCAGTCTTTGGGTGGGCTTCATAAACATATTCGACATAAGGAAAAGCTACGCGAAAAATGAATACTATGAATTACCCCGGTATCCGGACACTTACGATTTCACCAGGGGCTTGGCCCTGGGCTGCCACTCCTCTTCGTCGTCATCGGCGTCGGTGGAGCAGTCCAGAGGAAGGGTTTTCCCCTTCTTGGACCCTCCGGCCTCCTCGGGGAGGGCGGCCTTCCTTTTCTTCTCTCCTCCCGCTGGAGGGGGAGAGGTCTCTTCTTCTTCCTCCTCGTCTTCACGAGAGGAAGGCGCTTTGGGACCGTCAGATGACGAATCCGACACCTCCTAGTGCCGGGCACTCTTTCGAGTCCCCGTGGCCCTTTTCATGGCCTTCTTCTCTGGCACCACATAGGGCACCGGTACCAGCAGCTACGCCAAGCGAGCGTCCGCTGGGCCTTCGGGCAAAGGAGCCGGACAGTTGACTTGTCCGAACGTCACCTCCCAATCCTGTCGAAGATTAGGGAGCTTAGATCCCACATAGAGTCAAGCTATGGAAAACTGATACCTTGTAAAAGGATGAAAACAGCTTACCGCCAGAGCGCGGCGCTGAGTACTGAATCCGCGATCTTCGGCGGCGGATACGAGAGCCTTGGCGCCCTTGAAAAGCATCCTCCAGGCGTCTTCGTACGTCGTGTCGAAGAGCCTATTAAGAGTTTGATGCTGCGCCGGGTCGAACTCCCAAAGGTTGAAGGCCCGTCGTTGACACGGGAGGATCAGGCGGATGAGCATAACCTGGACTACGTTGACAAGCTTGAGCTTCTTGTCCACCAGGGTTTGGATGCATGTTTGGAGTCCGGTCAGCTCCCCTTTATTACCCCAAGATAGGCCCATCTCCTTCCAGGAGGTGAGCCGCGTAGGGGGGCCGGATCGGAACCTAGGGGGTGCGACCCATTCGGCGTCGCGCGGCTCGGTGATGTAAAACCACCCTGATTGCCACCCCTTCAGGGTCTCCACGAAGGAGCCCTCAAGCCGCAGAACATTGGCCATCTTGCCAACCATGGCGCTGCCGCACTCAGCCTGGCTGCCACGCACCACCTTAGGCTTGACGTTGAAAGTATTTAGCCATAGGCCGAAATGGGGGCAGATGCGGAGGAAGGCCTCGCACACGACGATAAACGCCGAGATGTTGAGGACGAAGTTCGGGGCTAGATCATGGAAATCCAGGCCGTAGTAGAACATGAGCCCCCGGACAAATGGATGCAGAGGGAAGCCCAGTCCGCGGAGGAAATGGGGGAGAAATACCGCCCTCTCTTGGGGCCTAGGAGTGGGGATGAGCTGCCCCTTTTTAGGGAGCCGGTGCGCGATGCCGCTGGCCAGATACCCGGCCTTCCTCAGCTTTTTTATGTGTCCCTCCGTGACGGAGGAGACCATCCACTTGCCTCCCACTCCGGACATGACTGGAGAAGGTCGAGGGGGTAGTGCGGACTTGGGCGCTGGATAGGCAGAGGAGGAAGAAGGCGTGGGTGAAAAGGTGGATCCTTATCCCCTTATATGGGTGGGCGCAACTGCATGTCCCCACCAGCCCGGTAAAACTTGCTTATCCCCAAGCGTCGTGATCAAAGGCGCTGTTGGGTTACCCACGCCCGTATTGATGAGAATCCCGATATAAGGGGACACGATCTCTGCTTCAAGAAGACGTGCCAAGGAAACCACCTCGCATAACGCGTTGAGGTGGGATAATTAATTAGATAAAGGCTTGGTCGTGGCGTGTCGCACCACATAATACGTCAGCAGATTAGATTTGTGTTAGTATTATTATTCTCTCTATGGCAATATGTGGAAACTTATTTTGCAGAGCCGGACACTATCTTTGTGTTCAAGATCTTCTATGAAGTACTTGGAGGAGGAACCCGCCTTGCAATGCCGAAGACAATTTGCGCGCCGGACCCGTCGTCATTGAAGCCTGGTTTAGGGGCTACGGAGGGAGTCCTGGATTAGGGGGTGTTCGGATAGCCGAACTATACCTTCAGCCGGACTCCTGGACTATGAAGATACAAGATTGAGGACTCCGTCCCGTGTCCAGAAGGGACTTTCCTTGGCGTGGAAGGCAAGCTTGGCGATACGGATGTTCAGATCTCCTACCATTGTAACCAACTCTATGTAACCCTAACCCTGTTCGGTGTCTATATAAACCGGAGGGTTCTAGTCCGTAGGACAACATACACATCAACAATCATACCATAGGCTAGCTTCTAGGGTTTAGCCTTTCTGATCTCGTGGTAGATCAACTCTTGTATTACCCGTATCATCAATATTAATCAAGCAAGACGTAGGGTTTTACCACCATCGAGAGGGCCCAAACCTGGGTAAAACTTCGTGTCCCCTGCCTCCTGTTACCATCCGGCCTAGACGCACAGTTCAGGACCCCCTACCCGAGATCCGCCGGTTTTGGCACCGACAGAGGGGATCTCAATGGAGAAGTTGTTCTGGTCTCAGTATACTGGGACTGAACACCCCGTTCCCTTGAGCGACCAGCTGAAGCAGTTGGTCGAACTTCGCAAGGCGGAAGAACAGGCCATGAGGGGCCTTATAGTCCGTATGTGGCCTGGCGAGCCCCTGTCCGGCAGCTACTTCGGTCTGGTGAGGTGGCTTATGGAAGCCTTCCCTCGGCTTGAAGTCATCAAGCGGTCCGTCTGAATTGAGGGTGCATGCAGGGCTTTTGCCCGGGCGAAGGTGCACTGGGCGAAGTTGGACGCCGTGAAGCTGGTGAAGGAGGGGCCGTCGGAGGGCAAGGAGCATCGCTGCCCCGAGAATTACTATGAGAGTGTCCTGAAGGGTTCCCACTTAGTGGTAGATAAGTGTGCCAAAGATGTAATTTTTGAATGAACATGCTCATGTGATCCTGTAATATGAAACGAGTTCGTTTGCGCCATGCGACGCTTTCTTAATTTAAAATATTACCTTATGTGCGGCTGTTTATAAAATCTGAGAGTTGGCCAGTCGTCGGCTTCTATCCCCATGTAACTAGTACTAGCGTGTTCGGGATAAACCTGAACACTCTTTACCCCAATTTTGGGTCCTTCAAGGGAGGTGTTCATCGCAACGAACCAGGCAATCAGACTATAATGCTTTATCACTCTCACTTAGCAGTAGAAGTCTATGATTTTAAATTTTTGGCGAAGCCCTTGGTATTCGGAGGGCCGAATTTGGGGCGCTATACACGCCTAAGCCGGACAAGGCCGACTCCTCGCCCGAAGCGAAAAAAGTCTTTAAGGACTTGAGACCTCTCGAACAGCGACCAGTCTCTCGCCTTATCATGACAGCCAGTTTTTGGCTTTCTCTACTGAGGTGCTCATCCGGAAGAACCGGGACACAATCGCAGTAGTTCTCCTACCGCTACCTTAGCCGATATAGCGGAACGTAAGGTACCAAAGCATGGGAGCCGGGCAACCCAACATTTGACCAAAGACATGATTCAGAGCTGATGCATATAATGCTATAAGTTCGGGGTGCCGCACTGTCGAAAGTGTTCGGACTTCTTGCGCCATATTATGGGGTAAACGAGGACCCCTGGTGAACTGACCGTACCCGCACGTGCGGGTGCGGATTGTCGTAAATGGACATATAAGAGAAAGAGAAAAACTTAAATCATGCAATGACAGATTAATTATATGCATTGTTATTTAAATGAGACGTCGAAGAGTACTTGGTACAAGTAGTGCAATAAGCATGAAGTAGGACAATTCGAAATGTCCTATCCCAGGGCAAGCTACGCATAAACAGTGAAAATCGGGTATATCAATTATTACTAGAGACCACCTGGCGGTTCCCGTGTTCATCTTAGCTTCTTGCCGCCTTGGTTATTGCTTCGGGAATGTGTCCGACAATCGTACTGCCGGAAAGGGCTTCTAGAGAGTTAGGCCCTGAAAGAGAAAAGGAATGTCAAAGGTATATAGCCCCTAGTGTGGTTAAGCCACAATGCAGGGCGTGTCCTGATCGTGCCCCCGCCTATGTCCATGGTATTTTCAATGCGTAGTTATGTACGCACGGCATGGACTTCGTCGCTTCACTAGGACTAGGACGGGGGCCGAATTGCTAGGCGAGCTCTGATTGTGCCAGGTGATCCTGTTGCAGCTTGTTCCGGACTCGCTTGAAGGTGTCCGGGGGCCGTGACGCCGAATGAGTGGTCTGCTTGAACAAGCTGCTTTGTGCTTCTGCTGCAAGGGCCGCAGTGTGCTCTTCCGTACAGAGCGAGCGTTCTGTGTTTCCATTTACTGTTATGACCCTGCGAGGTCTTGGCATCTTGAGCTTGAGTTATGCGTAATGCGGCACTGCATTGAATTTTGCAAATGTTGTCCTCCCGAGAAGTGCATGATAGCCACTGCGAAAATGGGACGATGTCGAAGATTAACTCTTCGCTTCAGAAGTTGTCCGGTGATTCGAAGACCACTTCCAGTGTGATTGAGCCTGTGCAATGGGCCTCTACACCTGGGATGATGCCTTTAAAGGTGGTTTTGCTAGGGTCGATCTGAAGGAAATATGCCCTAGAGGCAATAATAAAGTTATTATTTATTTCCTTATATCATGATAAATGTTTATTATTCATGCTAGAATTGTATTAACCGGAAACATAATACATGTGAGAATACATAGACAAACAGAGTGTCACTAGTATGCCTCTACTTGACTAGCTCGTTAATCAAAGATGGTTATGTTTCCTCACCATGGACAAAGAGTTGTTATTTTATTAATGGGATCAGATCATTAGTTGAATGATCTGATTGACATGACCCATTCCATTAGCTTAGCACCCGATCATTTAGTATGTTGCTATTGCTTTCTTCATGACTTATACATGTTCCTATGACTATGAGATTATGCAACTCCCGTGTGCCGGAGGAACACTTTGTGTGCTACCAAACATCACAACGTAACTGGGTGATTATAAAGGTGCTCTACAGGTGTCTCCAAAGGTACATGTTGGGTTGACGTATTTCGAGATTAGGATTTGTCACTCCGATCGTCGGAGAGGTATCTCTGGGCCCTCTCGGTAATGCACATCACTTAAGCCTTGCTAGCATTGCAACTAATGAGTTAGTTGCGGGATGATGTATTACGGAACGAGTAAAGAGACTTGCTGGTGACGAGATTGGACTAGATATTGGATACCGACGATCGAATCTCGGGCAAGTAACATACCGATGACAAAGGGAACAACGTATATTGTTATGCGGCCTGACCGATAAAAGATCTTCGTAGAATATGTAGGAACCAATATGAGCATCCAGGTTCCGCTATTGGTTATTGACCAGAGACGTGTCTCGGTCATGTCTAATTGTTCTCGAACCCGTAGGGTCCGCACGCTTAAGGTTATGATGATAGTTATATTATGAGTTTATGCATTTTGATGTACCGAAGTTTGTTCGGAGTCCCGGATGTGATCACGAACATGACGAGGAGTCTCGAAATGGTCGAGACATAAAGATTGATATATTGGAAGCCTATATTTGGATATCGGAAGTGTTCCGGGTGAAATCAGGATTTTACCGGAAAACTGGGAGGTTACCGGAACCCCCCGGGAGGTACATGGGCCTTAATGGGCCTTAGTGGAAGAAGAGGAGAGGCGGCCAGGGCTGGGCCGCGCGCCCCTCCCCCCTAGTCCGAATAGGACAAGGAGAGAGGGGGCCGACACCCCCCTCCTTCTCTCTCTCTCTGTTCCCACCTCGCGAATCCTATTCCAACTAGGATTGGGGGGGAAGTCCTACTCCCGGAGGGAGTAGGACTCCTCCTGGCGCGCCCTATGATCGCCGGCCAGCCTCCCCCTCTTAAACCTTTATATACGGAGGCAGGGGCACCCCTAGAGACACAAGTTGATCTTCGTGATCATTCCTTAGCCGTGTGCGGTGCCCCCCTCCACCATATTCCACCTCGGTCATATTATAGCAGTGCTTAGGCGAAGCCCTGCGACGGTTGAACATCAAGATCGTCACCACGCCATCGTGCTGACGGAACTCCTCCCCGAAGCTTTTCTGTATTGGAGCCCGGGGAGCGTCATCGAGCTGAACGTGTGCCAAGAACTCGGAGGTACCGGAGTAACGGTGCTTGGATCGGTTGGACCGGGAAGACGTACGACTACTTCCTCTACGTTGCATCAACGCTTCCGCTTCGGTCTACGAGGGTAGGTCGACAACACTCTCCCATCTCGTTGCTATGCATCACCATGATCTTGCGTGTGCGTAGGAATTTTTTTGAAATTACTACGTTCCCCAACAGTGGCATTCGAGCCTAGGTTTTATATGTTGATGTTATATGCACGAGTAGAACACAAGTGAGTTGTGGGCGATATAAGTCATACTGCTTACCAGCATGTCATACTTTGGTTCGGCGGTATTGTTGGACGAAGCGGCCCGGACCGACATTACGCGTACGCTTACGCGAGACCGGTTCTCCCGACGTGCTTTGCACATAGGTGGCTTACGGGTGACAGTTTCTCCAACTTTAGTTGAACCGAGTGTGGCTACGCCCGGTCCTTGCGAAGGTTAAAACAGCACCAACTTGACAAACTATCGTTGTGGTTTTGATGCGTAGGTAAGATTGGTTCTTGCTTAAGCCCGTAGAAGCCACGTAAAACTTGCAACAACAAAGTAGAGGACGTCTAACTTGTTTTTGCAGGGCATGTTGTGATGTGATATGGTCAAGACATGATGCTAAATTTTATTGTATGAGATGATCATGTTTTGTAACCGAGTTATCGGCAACTGGCAGGAGCCATATGGTTGTCTCTTTATTGTATGCAATGCAATCGCGCTGTAATGCTTTACTTTATCACTAAGCGGTAGCGATAGTCGTGGAAGCATAAGATTGGCGAGATGATAACGATGCTACGATGGAGATCAAGGTGTCGCGCCGGTGACGATGGTGATCATGACGGTGCTTCGGAGATGGAGATCACATGCACAAGATGATGATGGCCATATCATATCACTTATATTGATTGCATGTGATGTTTATCTTTTATGCATCTTATCTTGCTTTGATTGACGGTGGCATTATAAGATGATATCTCACTAAATTATCAAGATAAAAGTGTTCTCCCTGAGTATGCACCGTTGCCAAAGTTCGTCGTGCCCAGACACCACGTGATGATCGGGTGTGATAAGCTCTACGTTCATCTACAACGGGTGCAAGCCAGTTTTGCACACGCAGAATACTTAGGTTAAACTTGACGAGCCTAGCATATGCAGATATGGCCTCGGAACACTGAGATCGAAAGATCGAGCGT
Organism: Triticum monococcum; assembly: GCA_034509565.1. Classification (NCBI taxonomy): domain Eukaryota; kingdom Viridiplantae; phylum Streptophyta; class Magnoliopsida; order Poales; family Poaceae; genus Triticum; species Triticum monococcum. Next base: position 175,624,261 of record CM067846.1, on the reverse strand, counting down.
GAATCATATAGTAGATATGATCAACATAGCGATGTTCACCATTGAAAACTACTCCATTTCTCGTGATGATCGGTTATGGTCTAGTTGATTTGGATCACGTGATCACTTAGAGGATTAGAGGGATGTCTATCTATGTGGGAGTTCTTAAGTAATATGATTAATTGAACTTTAATTTATCATGAACTTAGTCCTGGTAGTATTAGCATATCTATGTTGTAGATCAATAGCTCGCGTTGTTGCTTTCATATGTTTATTTTGATATGTTCCTAGAGAAAAATTGTGTTGAAAGATGTTAGTAGCAATGATGCGGATTGGATCCATGATGTGAGGTTTATCCTCATTGCTGCACAGAAGAATTATGTCCTTGATGCACCAGTAGGTGACAGACCTATTGCAGGAGCAGATGCAGACATTATGAACGTTTGGCTAGCTCAATATGATGACTACTTGATAGTTTAGTGCACCATGCTTAACGACTTAGAATCGAGACTTCAAAAACGTTTTGAACGTCATGGACCATATGAGATGTTCCAGGAGTTGAAGTTAATATTTCAAGCAAATAACCTAGTTGAGAAATATGAAGTCTCCAACAAGTTCTATAGCTAAAAGATGGAGGAGAATAGCTCAAGCAATGAGCATGTGCTCAGATTTCTGGGTACTACAATCACTTGAATCAAGTGGGAGTTAATCTTCCAGATAAAATAGTGATTGACAGAATTCTCTAGTCACCATCACCAAGTTAGTAGAACTTTGTGATGAACTATAATATGCAAGGGATAACGGAAACAAATCCCAAGCTCTTCGTGATGCTGAAATCGACGAAGGTAGAAATCAAGAAAAACATCAAGTGTTGATGGTTAACAAGACCACTAGTTTCAAGAAAAGGGCAAAGGGAAGAAGGGGAACTTCAAGAAAAACAACAAGTAAGTTGCTGCTCAAGTGAAGAAGCCCAAGTCTGGTCCTAAGCCTGAGACTAAGTGCTTCTACTGCAAAGGGACTGGTCACCGAAAGCAGAACTGCCCCAAGTATTTGGCGGATAAGAAGGATGGCAAAGTGAACAAAAGTATATTTGATATACATGTTATTGATGTGTACTTTACTAGTGTTTATAGCAACCCCTCAGTATTTGATACTAGATCAGTTGCTAAGAGTAGTAACTCGAAACAGGAGTTGCAGAATAAACAGAGACTAGTTAAGGGTGAAGTGACGATGTGTGTTGGAAGTAGTTCCAAGATTGATATGATCATCATCGCACACTCCCCTATACTTTCGGGATTAGTGTTGAACCTAAATAAGTGTTATTTGGTTTTTGCGTTGAGCATGAATATGATTTGATCATGTTTATTGTAATACGGTTATTCATTTAAGTTAGAGAATAATTGTTGTTCTGTTTACATGAATAAAACCTTCGATGGTCATACACCCAATGAAATAAGTTCGTTGGATCCCGATCGTAGTGATACACATATTCATAATATTGAAACCAAAAGATGCAAAGTTAATAATGATAGTGCAACTTATTTGTGGCACTGCCGTTTAAGTCATATTGGTGTAAAGCGCATGAAGAAACTCCATGCTGATGGGCTTTTGGAATCACTTGATTATGAATCACTTGATGCTTGCGAACCATACCTTATGGGCAAGATGACTAAAACGCCGTTCTCTGGAACAATGAAGCAAGCAACAGATTTGTTGGAAATCATACATACTGATGTATGTGGTCCGATGAATATTAAGGCTTGCAGCAGGTATCATTATTTTCTGACCTTCACAGATGATTTGAGCAGATATGGGGATATCTACTTGATGAAACATAAGTCTGAAACATTTGAACGGTTCAACGAATTTCAGAGTGAAGTGGAAAATCATCATGACAAGAAAATAAAAGTTTCTACGATATGATCGCAGAGGTAAAATATTTGAGTTACGAGTTTGGCCTTCAATTAAAACAATGTGAAATAGTTTCACTACTCACGCCACCTGGAACACCATAGTGTAATGGTGTGTCCGAACGTCATAACCATACTTTATTAGATATAGTGCGATCTATGATGTCTCTTACCGATCTACCACTATCGTTTTGGGGTTATGCATTAGAGATAGCTGCATTCACGTTAAATAGGGCACCATCTAAATCCGTTGAGACGACACCGTGTGAACTATGGTTTGGCAAGAAACCTAAGCTGTCGTTTCTTAAAGTTTGGAGTTGCGACGCTTATGTGAAAAAGTTTCATCTCGATAAGCTCAAACTCAAATCGGAGAAATATGTCTTCATAGGATACCCAAAGGAGACAGTTGGGTACACCTTCTATCACAGATCCGAAGGCAAGACATTCGTTGCTAAGAATGGATCCTTTCTAGAGAAGGAATTTCTCTCGAAAGAAGTGAGTGGGAGGAAAGTAGAAAACTTGATAAGGTAATTGTACCTTCTCCCTTATTGGAAAATAGTTCATCACAGAAATATGTTCCTATGACTACTACACCAACTAGTGAGGAAGCTAATGATGATGATCATGTAACTTCAGATCAAGTTACTACCGAATCTCGTAGGTAAACCAGAGCGAGATCCGCACCAGAGTGGTACGGTAATCCTATTCTGGAGGTCATGTTACTTGACCATGACGAACCTACGAACTATGAGGAAGCGATGATGAGCCCAGATTCCGATAAATGGCTTGAGGCCATGAAATCTGAGATAGGATCCATGTATGAGAACAAAGTGTGGACTTTGGTGGACTTGCCCAAGGATCGGGAAGCCATTTTTAATAAATGGATCTTCAAGAGGAAGACGGACACGGATAGTAGTGTTACTATCTACAAAGCTAGAATTGTCGCAAAAGGTTTTTGACAAGTTCAAGGTGTTGACTACGATGAGAGTTTCTCACTCGTATCTATGCTTAAGTCTGTCCGAATCATGTTAGCAATTGCCGCATTTTATGAAATCTGGCAAATGGATAAACAAAACTGCATTCCTTAATGGATTTATTAAAGAAGAGTTGTATGTGATGCAACAAGATGGTTTTGTCAATCCTAAAGGTGCTAACAAAATATGCAAGCTCCAGCGATCCATTTATGGACTGGTGCAAGCATCTCGGAGTTGGAATATATGCTTTGATAAGTTGATCAAAGCATATAGTTTTATACAGACTTGCGGTGAAGCCTGTATTTACAAGAAAGTGAGTGGGAGCACTACAACATTTCTGATAAGTATATGTGAATGACATATTGTTGATCGGAAATAATATAGAATTATTCCGCAAAGCATAAAGGAGTGTTTGAAAGGAGTTTTACAAAGAAAGACCTCGGTGAAGCTGCTTACATATTGAGTATCAAGATCTATAGATAGATCAAGACGCTTGATAAGTTTTTTCAATGAGTACATACCTTGACAAGATTTTGAAGTAGTTCAAAATGGAACAGTCAAAGAAAAAGTTTCTTGCCTGTGTTACAAGGTGTGAAGTTGAGTAAGACTCAAAGCCCGACCACGGCAGAAGATAGAAAGAGAATGAAAGTCATTCCCTATGCCTCAGTCATAGGTTCTATAAAGTATGCCATGCTGTGTACCAGATCTATTGTATACCATACACTGTGTTTAGAGAGGGAGTACAATAGTGATCTAGGAGTAGATCAATGGACAGTGGTCAAAATTATCCTTACTGGAATAAGGATATGTTTCTCGATTACGGAGGTGACAAAAGGTTTGTCATAAAGGGTTACGTCGATGCAAGTTTTGACACTGATCCAGATGACTCTAAGTCTCAATCTGGATACATATTGAAAGTGGGAGCAATTAGCTAGAGTAGCTCCATGCAGAGCATTGTTGACATAGAAATTTGCAAAATACATGCGGATTTGAATGTGGCAGACCCGTTGACTAAACTTCTCTCACAAGCAAAACATGATCACTTTTTGGGTCTTAATCACATAGCGATGTGAACTAGATTATTGAATCTAGTAAACCCTTTGGGTGTTAGTCACATGGAGATGTGAACCAATCACATAAAGATGTGAACTATTGATGTTAAATCACATGGCGATGTGATCTAGATTATTGACTCTAGTGCAAGTGGGAGACTGAAGGAAATATGCCCTAGAGGCAATAATAAAGTTATTATTTATTTCCTTATATCATGATAAATGTTTATTATTCATGCTAGAATTGTATTAACCGGAAACATAATACATGTGTGAATACATAGACAAATAGAGTGTCACTAGTATGCCTCTACTTGACTAGCTTGTTAATCAAAGATGGTTATGTTTCCTAACCATGGACAAAGAGTTGTTATTTGATTAACGGGATCACATCATTAGTTGAATGATCTGATTGACATGACCCATTCCATTAGCTTAGCACCCGATCGTTTAGTATGTTGCTATTGCTTTCTTCATGACTTATACATGTTCCTATGACTATGAGATTATGCAACTCCCGTGTGCCGGAGGAACACTTTGTGTGCTACCAAACATCACAACATAACTGGGTGATTATAAAGGTGCTCTATAGGTGTCTCCAAAGGTACATGTTGGGTTGACGTATTTCGAGATTAGGATTTGTCACTCCGATCGCCGGAGAGGTATCTCTAGGCCCTCTCGGTAATGCACATCACTTAAGCCTTGCAAGCATTGCAACTAATGAGTTAGTTGCGGGATGATGTATTACGGAACGAGTAAAGAGACTTGCCGGTGACGAGATTGAACTAGGTATTGGATACCGATGATCGAATCTCGGGCAAGTAACATACCGATGACAAAGGGAACAACGTATGTTGTTATGCGGTCCGACCGATAAAAGATCTTCGTAGAATATGTAGGAACCAATATGAGCATCCAGGTTACGCTATTGGTTATTGACCGGAGATGTGTCTCGGTCATGTCTACATTGTTCTCGAACCCGTAGGGTCCGCACGCTTAAGGTTACGATGACAATTATATTATGAGTTTATGCATTTTGATGTACCGAAGTTTGTTCGGAGTCCCGGATGTGATCACGGACATGACGAGGAGTCTCGAAATGGTCGATACATAAAGATTGATATATTGGAAGCCTATATTTGGATATCGTAAGTGTTCCGGCTGAAATCGGGATTTTACCGGAAAACTGGGAGGTTACCGGAAGCCCCCCGGGAGGTACATGGGCCTTAGTGGAAGAAGAGGAGAGGCGGCCAGGGCTGGGCCGCGCGCCCCTCCCCCCTAGTCCGAATAGGACAAGGAGAGAGGGGGCCGGCGCCCCCTCCTTCTCTCTTTCTCTATTCCCACCTCGCGAATCCTATTCCAACTAGGATTGGGGGGGGGGGGGAAGTCCTACTCCCGGAGGGAGTAGGACTCCTCCTGGCGCGCCCTATGATGGCCGGCCAGCCTCCCCCTCTTGAACCTTTATATACGGAGGCAGGGGCACCCCTAGAGACACAAGTTGATCTTCGTGATCGTTCCTTAGCCGTGTGCGGTGCCCCCCTCCACCATATTCCACCTCGGTCATATTATAGCAGTGCTTAGGCGAAGCCCTGCGACGGTTGAACATCAAGATCGTCACCACGCCGTCATGCTGACGGAACTCCTCCCCGAAGCTTTGCTGGATCAGAGCCCGGGGAGCGTCATCGAGCTGAACGTGTGCCAAGAACTCGGAGGTACCGGAGTAACGGTGCTTGGATCGGTTGGACCGGGAAGACGTACGACTACTTCCTCTACGTTGCATCAACACTTCCGCTTCGGTCTACGAGGGTACGTAGACAACACTCTCCCATCTTGTTGCTATGCATCACCATGATCTTGCGTGTGCTTAGGAATTTTTTTGAAATTACTATGTTCCCCAACACGATCCTCGAGGGATTGATACCCATTTTTCACACTGTATCCTGATAAAGCAGGTTCAGGCTGCCGCCGCCGTCGATAAGGCTCGAGTGAGGTGAAATCCGTCAATGATGGGGTCTAGGACCAGTGTGGCGGATCCGCCATGACGGATGCTAGTGGGGTGGTCCCTATGATTGAAGGTGATCGGGCAAGCAGACCATGGGTTGAACTTTGGGGCAACGGGCTCCATCGCATAGACGTCCCTTAGTGCACGCTTCCGCTCCCTCTTGGGGATGTGGGTTGCGTATATCATGTTCACCGTCTTCACTTGTGGGGGAAACCCCTTCTGTCCTCCTGTGTTCGGCGGACAGGGCTCCTCCTCATCATCGCTATGCAGCTCCTTGTCCTTGTTCTCGGCATTTAACTTGCCGGCCTGCTTGAACACCCAGCATTCTCTGTTGGTGTGATTGGCTGGCTTGTCGGGGGTGCCGTGGATTTGACACGAGTGATCCAGTATGCGATCCAGACTGGACGGAGCCGGAGTATTTATTTTAAATGGCTTTTTCCACTGACCGGATCTAGAGCCTATGAATCTGGCATTGACTGCCGTATCTTTGGTGTTATCGCCGTTATTGCGGCGCTTTGGTCTGTTACGACGCTGCCTATCATTAACATCGTTGGTATCCGAGGTATCTGGATTCCTCGATGTGCTGTTGCTACGAGCCAACCAGCTGTCCTCGCCCGCGCAAAAGTGGGTCATGAGTGTTGTGAGGGCTGTCATGGACTTCGGCTTCTCCTGGCCGACGTGGCGGGCGAGCCACTCATTGTGGATGTTATGCTTGAATGCCGCTAGGGCCTCTGCATCCGGATAGTCTACAATTTGGTTTTTCTTAGTCAGGAACCGTGTCCAGAATTGTCTGGCTGATTCCCCTGGCTGCTGGGTTATGTGGCTCAAGTCATCAGCATCCGGTGGCCGCACAGAAGTGCCCTGGAAGTTGTCAAGGAATGCATCTTCCGGATCCTCCCAACTGCCGACTGAATCTGCTGGCAAGCTGTTCAGCGAATGCCGAGCTGGTCCTTTGATTTTTAGTGGGAGGTACTTGATGGCATGTAGATCATCACCGCCAGCCATGTGGATGTGAAGGAGGATGTCTTCAATCCATATAGCGGGATCTGTTGTGCCATCGTATGATTCGATGTTTACGGGTTTGAAACCCTCCGGGAATTCATGATTCATAACTTCATCAGTGAAGCATAGGGGGCGTGCGGCGCCTTTGTGCCGGGCTGTATCCCGACGTAGTTCGTATGAGTCTTGTCTGCTGTATTCAGCCCGGGCGGATTTACTCTTGGCGTATCCGACACGACGATCATCGTCCCATGTTAGCGCGCATGCCCGTGTCCCATATATTGACCTTGTGATTTTTGCCTTACTGTCCAATATGTCTCGCAGGTCCTCTGTGTAACCCCGGGCCTTAGTATTTGTGATTGAGTGGCGATAGGGTGCGGGCTGAACTTCAGGCTGAAACGCCTCTCTGGCTCGGCCGCGTAGTAGCCGGTCAGCCGCATCGTACACTGGTGAATGAGGTTTCGATGCTTCCTCCGCGAGGTGAGGTAGCAACCTGCGTTTTGGGTAACTCTTGGACGGGCGCTCGAGTTCATGCTCCTCGGCCGCAAGGACTTCGGTCCACCTGTCGGCTAGCAAGTCTTGATCAGCTTGAAGCTGTTGCTGATTTTTCTTCAGACTATTTGCCGTGGCCATAAGCCGGCGCTTGAAGCGCTCTTGCTTGATGGGGTCCTTAGGCACGATAAACTCGTCGTCACCGAGGCTCGCCTCGTCTTCGAAGAGAGGCATGTAATTGTCCTCCTCCGGTTCTCCATCTGCTGCCTGCTCTGGAGGACTAGCTTGTTCGTCTTCCAACTCTACATCGTGCTGGAGGGGATTGTTGTTGTCTTCGGCGCTATCCGGAGTGTTATTATCTCCTGTGGAAGTATCACTGCTCTTGCTGTGGCGGGACTTAGAGCGGCGCCGTTGACGTCGGCGCTTCGGTTGCTTCTTGGAGGGGTCATCATCCGCTGTCTCATCGCCATTGCCTTCTTTGGGGGTGTCCACCATGTGTATATCATATGATGACGTGGCGGTCCAGCACCCAGAGGGCGGTGGTTCCTGTTCGTCTCCTGCATCATCGTCCATACTGTCGATGTCTTCGGAGTCGAAGTCGAGCATGTCGGTTAAGTCGTCGATAGTGGCTACTAAGTGGGTGGTGGGTGGGCAGTGAATTTCTTCATCGTCTGCATCCCATTCTAGCCGGACATAGTTCGGCCAAGGTTCTCCTGACAGGGAGAGAGACCTTAATGAATTTAGCACATCTCCGAAAGGTGAGTGCTGAAAGATATCCGCGGAGGTGAACTCCATGATTGGCACTCAGTTGGATTCGACAGGCACGGATGTAGGCGGCTCGGAGTCCGCGGCCGGGGATAAATCCAGTGGTTCGGCGACGCGGCTCTCGAAAGGGGTGAAGTCAGTATCTGGCTCTATCGCCACTGAGAGTGCGGCCTCCATGGCGGGGTCTATCCCTCCGCTCTCGTATGGCACGATTTGCTCCGGATTAACGACCGGAGTAGCTGTGGATGCGATCTCCCGAACACTGTCCGATGGTAGACTAACGTCTTGCTCGTCGCGACTGTGCGGTGCGTCCGGCGTGGGCTCGAATCCTTCGAAGATCAAGTCTCCGCGGATGTCGGCCGTGTAGTTCATGTTTCCAAATCTGACCTGATGGCCAGGGGCATAGCTCTTGATCTGCTCCAGATGGCCAAGCGAATTGGCCCGCAGTGCGAAGCCACCGAATACAAAGATCTGTCCAGGGAGGAAAGCCTCACCTTGGACCGCATCGCTAGCGATGATAGAAGGAGCCATCAAGCCTTATGGTGACGACACAGTGGAACTCTCGATGAAAGCACCAATGTCAGTGTCAAAACTGGAGGATCTCGGGTAGGGTGTCCCGAACTGTGCGTCTAAGGTGGATGGTAACAGGAGGCAGGGGACACGATGTTTACCCAGGTTTGGGCCCTCTTAATGGAGGTAATACCCTACGTCCTGCTTGATCGTTCTTGATGATATGAGTATTACAAGAGTTGATCTACCACAAGATCAAAGAGGCTAAACCCTAGAAGCTAGCCTATGGTATGATTGTATGTTGTCCTATGGACTAAAACCCTCCAGTTTATATAGACACCGGAGGGGGCTAGGGTTACACAAGGTCGGTTACAAAGGAGGAGATATACATATCCGTATTGCCTAGCTTGCCTTCCACACCAAGTAGGGTCCCATACGGACACGGGATGAAGTCTTCAATCTCGTATCTTCATAGTCCAACAGTCCAGCCAAAGGATATAGTCCGGCTGTCCGGAGACCCCCTAATCCAGGCCTCCCTCAGTTTGCTACTATCTTGCTACTCTTTTTGTACTGTCATTATATAGTAATATTAGTGGTTTGGAGTGAATTTATTGGCAGGGTGGACCTACATTGGAGGTGCAGGACATGATTCAATGATTGGATGCTCAATTTTGGTTGTACCGATTTCACCTCTTTCATCACTTTGAACATGGATATCCTTGGTCTGATGAAGAATAGATGCTATATTTCTGCTCTGAACAAGCAAATCAATTCAGTATGAAATTGTCCAGGGCAAAACATGACAGTATCAAATTGTCTAGTGCAGAACATGATAGATGCTAAGGAGAAGAGACGTGTTTAAACCAAAAATACAAGGTGGGGTATATGTTTACTAGCTTCTTGATATTTGTGCAGACAAAGATGTTTGCCCTTTGCTATTTGGCAAACAAACAAAGTGACTGCAATTTTGGTTGAGCTGCACAAGAGAATAGTATAGTCACTGCATGTAGTGCCATTTGAAAATAGACACAGAAAGATTGGATAGTCACTTCATGGACTGCACAAAGTAGTATTGTACTATTTATTGCCAACACTAGGTGCTTCATTGCTTTTGTCTGATTATACAATGGGCATCATTTTGCCTAAGTTAAAGTTTGTATTCCGAAAATAGTCTCGCCGTGTGATGGAGAGAAGACCAAACCATATTGCAGTGGATGTTGCTCCATCAAGTGTGTTTCATTCTCATGGTTCCAGTTGTTGGTGAAACCACTTACGTTTGCAAGAGGAATTGTAGACTTCACAAACAAATTTGTCTTTCACTCTATATTGAATGTTCGCCAAGAGAAGCATCCATGTTAGTAGGAAGAACATATGTTTTTTCTAGATCTTTGCTTTTGGAGCTACATTTTTGTATATGATATGTGAATCATTGAGATGCATTAACATGTTGATCTTATGTATGGGAATCTTACTAGTTGGTTTTTAATTTGGGCTACTAATGTGAACATATTACAATGCTAGGCTTGTGAGTCTCGTGTGAATATTTCGAACGGATCGGCTCTTACTACTGTGCACATCATGATCCTTATTTCTGTGTTCTTAGTGTTTACAAGTTACTAACAGTACCTTATTTCTGTTCGCTCAGTGTTTACAAGTTATTGATCGATCACTAGCTAGCCTACTAATGCGCTCCTAGCAGTTTTAGTTGTTACGCAAGATCCGAAGTGACAGTTTTTTGAATAAAAATGCCTACCTCTGAAGAAACTGACAAGCTGCTCTGAAGAAAATGCCATGTGAATCTGAAGAAACTGCCAGGAAAAATGTTCGCAGATGCCTTATCTCCCAGCGAACGTTCATCAGCTAATGTGATCCTACACGTACACCATCCGAGCTACTCGATCCTACACATACACTATCCGACCTACTCGATCCTGCATGAATAAATAGCGGACCACGCAGGTACTACCTCCTTCCTGGTTTGCAGGGCTCAATTCAAAAATCTCACCAACCAAGGTAGATGATGAGTGGTGGAATCATTTTTGAAAAGGAAGGAGTACCTCATCTGGATGATTCGAGTGCACTCATTTAACCATCATGCCGACGTGCAACCCAGCACGGATAGGACGGGACGACACAATCATAATTTCAATTTTTCTAGTTTTCCATGGCAAGCTGGCATGCTAAGCAATGCCTGCTAATGCATTGAATTCCGATGACCGCGATGACCATCGCGTTTCTCACGACACGCTGGCTCGCCTACCTTCTGCCTATAGTTATTGTTTCCCGGCCTTCTCCAGTGGCACCATCACCCAACTCGCCCTATCCTCATAAGCCCCCACCGGCCCGACGTTGCTCGCCACTTATCCTCGTTCTCGCCACATCCGCCATGCCCCCGCCCGTCTGCAATAGGTGACGCTGGAGGCGGTCAGCACCGAAACTAGTGTTCGGTTTTCATCGGAAGGCAGGGGCAGGGAGGAGGCATTCTATCGGTCTTTAGATGGCAATGTGGTGTATGAGGAGTTGTTGGAGCGCGACCGCCTAACAGAGGAGCAGTGCATCGCCAATTTGCACCGCCAGCGGGGCATGGAGCAGCAGCGCACCGACGCTCTGAGTCATGACCAGAGCGCCCGCAACTGCGCCGACTACGTGGAGGCCGGTGCCCGGCAAATAGCCCTGGAGGTTGTCGGGCACGCACGCATTCGCGACGCCGAATTTTACTACCAGCTCGTCAAGTTGGTTTCCCGCTTAGATGTCGAAGCTTGAGTGGACCACACCATCATGGAAAGGGCCAACGCGCCTGAGAAACGCACCCTATCGCACCTCTGGCAAGTCCGAGGCGAGGCGGAGGACGTCGGTGCCGGCTTTTAGCGTGTACCGCAGATGGCAGCCGGCATCGTCTAGTTAGCTAAGAGTAAGTTAGTATTTGTACACAACCAGAGTGTTAGTGGGAGTAGATAGTTAATTTGGCTATGATGGTTGTCAACGTGGAAGTTCAGTACTCTATAACTGGATCAAACCTGTTACTTTGCTCTGAATATTGAACTTTCTGTTTGAACATATGGAATGGGCTGTTATTTTTTTAATGGGTTGTATTTGTCTGCCACGCGTTTAGAGGCTGACTTGTGGGCCTACCAGGTTGATGCGTACACAATCAGGAGATGATTATACATGGAGAGGATGACGGCAGGGACCCACCAAGGTCATGGCAGTACTCAAGCAAGTGCCTCCTTATTTCAAGCCAATAAAAAATGGCTCCTCCTAATGGATTTCTGACATATGGGTCCCATGCCATTGTCAATGTAGTAAATAAACGAGAGAATTGCACAACAAGCGGCTGACACCAGGGACCTAGCAGCTCGCTGTCGGCGTTCTGGGAACGGGGGTCCCCAGTCTTGCCTGCCTGCAGCCCATGGCGTGGCTCTGCGAGCGGGCCCGTACGGCCCATCTTCACCAGCAAGGACTCAAGTCCCTCGCGAGGGGCCAAGCCTCGCGAGGTGGACGACATAAGACCTCCTCAGGAGCGGCCTCACTAGGCTGGCTCATGAGGGGCGGAGAGTTCGAGACCAGGCAAACCTTGCGAGGTCCCAGTGACGTGAGCCATGACGACCAAGGCCAGGCGGGCGCCACCGCGCACAGTGTCCTTGTTTCCTCTTTGGTGCTAAGGAAGCAGGCGCATGCGCAGAGTACCGAGGCGTCAAGAAAAGGTTTCCATATCAGTACAACAAGACCAAGACTAGAAGGACGGCAAGACGGAGGTCAGCGTGGAGCCCAAGATGGCGTCACTACCAGAGCCTTTGACAGGCGAAGACTACTTTTGTCAGGATAAGTTGTACTAGCTGTCCACCTTCGAATTGGCCGTTGTTGGTTCCCTTCCCGCTCAATATTTGGGGAGAGGACCAGGGCCTCTATAAATAGGACTAGCCACCAACGTAGCTAGGGAGAGGAGAGATAGACCAGTCTGGCCAAGAGGATAGATAGACCAGTCTGGCCAAGAGAGACCAGGACAACCACGAGTTCACCAAGCACAAGAACACCTCTCCTCAGGAGGCTGTTCTTCCCCTTGTACTAATCATCCTCGGCCCAAGAGGCAATCCACCACACCACACTGGAGTAGGGTATTACACCACAACGGTGGCCCGAACCAGTATAAATCTTGTGCCCCTTGTGTTGCGAGTTCGTTGAGTTAGTTCGTAAGATCTTAGCTGAGTTAGGACGTGGATCGGTAGGGGGGAGATCTTCGCACGCACCCGGAGTTTGAACCTTGAGGGTTTTGCGAAACCCATGATCGGACAATTGGCACGCCAGGTAGGGGGTGTGTTGAAGTTTCCTTCCATCGATTCACGCTCCACCATCTTCACGCCCATTCTCCATGGCTGGCGTCGCTCCGCCGGCTGGATATACGGGCACCCACAGTGGTGCTCGGGGGCTCCGAGCCCTTGCTCCCGCCCTGCAACAGGTAAAGTGGCCGCCCAAGTTCATGTCTGAGAGGCCACCATGCTATGACGGCGCGGCGGACCCATCGGCTTTCCTGCTGGCGTATGAGGAAGCCGTCCTTAAGGCCGGGGGCGACGACAAGGTCATGGCCAAATGGCTTCCCATGGCCCTCACTGGCGGCCCGCGCGCCTGGTTGCTCAACCTCCCCGGATCCACGGTGGAATCCTAGGAGGATCTGCGTGGCCTCTTCGTTGCACGCTACAGGGCACCGGCGCACCACGCGGTTGCGGCCCTCCTCGGCGGCTCGCAAGAACCACCCTTAGATCATCACATTAAGCCATTCTTTCGCCAGATCAGCACCGTTTCCATGAGCCCGGGGGCTCCGCCGGGCTGGGACGCGCCCAAGGCCGACCTCACCTTTGACCCAGGGGATCATCCCGCCTCCACCGTCGGCTCGGACGCGCTCCCAATGCTTTGCACGCCCACCATCTACCACGTATCCATTAGCAAGACGCTCATCGACGGCGGTGCCGGCCTCAACGTGCTCTCCGTCGAGGCCTTCAGCCTTCTTCACGTACCGCTTGAGCGGCCCCGTCCTAGCAAGCCTTTCTCGGGGGTCGGTGGAGGCTCCGCCTGACCCCTGGGGCAGATACGCCTCCTTGTGACCTTCGGCACGTGTGACAACTACCGCACCGAGCTCAGCGACTTCGACATCGCCCACATCAGCCTCCCGTACAACGCCATCCTCGGGTACCTAGCTCTAGCCTAGTTCATGGAAGCAACCCATCCGGCTTACAACCTCATGAAGATGCCGGGGAGCGAGGGTGTCCTCACCATCAAGGGGGACACCAAGGAAGCCTTGATGAAGCTCAAGCTCGCCCTCAAGACCGCCGCAGCAGTGCAGCCCTCCGACTCGGACACCTCCAAGGCCAAGGGAGCTGCACCAACCAAGAAGAAGCAATTTTTCACTCAGGACAAAGCAGAAACCAAGTGAGTGCCACTTGAGGAGGACGGGTCCTCAGGGGCGACCTTCACCATAGGCGCCAACCTCGAGCCTGATCAGGAGGAGGCGTTGGTGAAGTTCTTGCATGCAAACAAGGAAGGGTTTGCTTGGGAGCCCGATCAGCTAGTGGGGTCCCAAGAGAGGTGATAGAGAACCACCTGAAAGTGTGCCCCAACATACGCCCCGTGAAGCAAAAAGTGAGGCGGTAGTCCACTGAGAAGCAAGATTTCATTGTCCAAGAAACCCGCAAGCTGGAGGCCCCGGGTGTCATCCCGAGGTTTGGTACCCAGAGTGGCTGGCAAACCCCGTCGTCGTCCCCAAGAAAGGTGGGAAGGAGCGGATGTGCGTCGACTTCACCAACCTCAACAAGGCCTGCCCCCAAGATCCGTTCCCGCTCCCGCGCATCGAATAGATTGTTGAATCCACTGCCGAGTGCGACTTGCTGTGCTTCCTGGATGCATTCTCAGGATATCACCAGATCAAGATGGTGGTAGAGGATGTGGAGAAGACGGCCTTCCTGACCCTGTGTGGGGTGTACTGCTACACTTGCATGCCTTTCGGGCTGCGCAACGTAGGCGCAACCTTCCAGCAGCTCATGCACATCGCCTTGGGCTGGCAGCTCGGGAGGAACGCTAAAGCCTAAGTCGACGACACTGTGGTGAAGTCTCGGGAGGCGAGGACCTTGATCCAAGACCTGGAGGAGACCTTTGAAAGCCTCCGCCAGGTGGACTTGCGGCTCAACCCGGAGAAGTGCGTGTTTGGCGTCCCTTCCAGCAAGCTGCTGGGCTTCCTTGTGTCCCACAAGGGGATCGAGGCCAACCCAGAGAAGGTCAAGGCCATTGAAGACATGAGTCCACTACAAACCCTCAAGGAAATGCATAAGCTTGCTGGATGGGTGACTGCATTGGGACGCTTTATTTCCAAGCTGGGAGAACGACCCCTGCCCTTCTTCAAGCTGATGAAGAAGAAGGGCCCGTTCGAGCGGACCCCGGAGGAGGACCGAGCATTTCAAGACCTCAAGAGATACCTGACTAGCCCCCCAGTGATGGTGGCGCCGCGGCCCCTCGAGCCCCTAGTGCTCTATCTTGCCGCCACTCCCTACTCCGCCGGCGTGGCCCTAGTAGCGGTTCGGGAAGAACACCAAGCCAAGGGCGCGTTGCGCCGAGGTACACCCCCAGCAGAGACGACGCGAGACCAGGAGGGCGCCGCAAGGGCCGCGGCAGCAACAACAGAAGAGCAAGCTCAGCAGTACGATGCTCTCAGACCCCCAAAGGCCTCGGCAAGCGATCAAGCGTCGGGGGCTCCACCACCTTAGGAGGCACCCTAGTTTCCGGAAGACGCAAGCCTCGTCAGCACGCCTACCCTCGTCGAGCACCCAGTATACTTCGTCAGCATGGTGTTACGGGACGCAAGAGCATGGTACCCCATGCCTCAGAAGCTCCTGCTCGTGCTCCTGGTGGCCTCACAAAAGCTGCGACACTACTTTCAAGGCCACCCCATCAAGGACGTCTCAGCCTACCCATTGGAGAGAGTGCTCAGGAGCCCCAACTCTGCAGGAAGGGTCGCTAAGTGGAACATCGAGTTGCAAGCATTCTAGTTGGAGTTCAGCACTACTAGGGTCATCAAGGGAGCTGCGCTCGCTGATTTCATGGCAGAATGGACAGATGCCCCGACGCTTGAAGTAGGCGAAGACCGGTCCCTCTCACCAGGAAGCGAGGTGCCTGATGGCTGGGTCATGTATTTCGATGGTGCCTTCGCGTGCCAGGGCACGGGGGCTAGAGCAGTGCTCATCTCGCCCACTCAGGACAAGCTCTACTACATCGTGCAGCTCTGCTTCCAGCAGGGCGATAAAGGTCTCCAGCAACATTGCAGAATACGAAGGCCTCATAGCCGGCCTGAAGGCTGCAGTGGCACTGGGGGTAAAGTGCCTCACTGTCAGGGGCGACTCGCAGCTCCTCATCAACTTCTCCAACAAGATATATGAGCCAAGGGACAAACACATGGAGGCATACCTCTTGGAGGTGCGCAAGATGGAGAAACAATTCCAGGGCCTGGAGTTGTAGCACATGCCCCATGGCACCAACAAGGAAGCTGACGACATCGCCAGAAGAGCATCCAAGCGACAGCCCCAGGAGCCTGGTGTCTTCAAGGAGCGGCTCTTCAAGCCATCGGCAACGCCACCGCTTTGAAGAAAAGCTCAGCATTGGGAGGAACTCCCGCAGTCGCCTGCCACAGGAGCCCCGGCTTGTGGCCCAACCTTGGGAGCGCGCTTACTTTTGGCGCTCGAGCCTCAGGAGGGATGCTGGACCAAGGAATTCAAGGAATACCTGATGCAAGGGACGTTGCCGAAGAAGGAGGAGGACGCGGAGCACGTGGCCCGGCAGGCCACATCGTACTGCATCCGGGACGGTGAGTTATACAGGAAGCGGCCAAATGACGTTTCACTGCGTTGTATCTCTAGGGAGTAGGGGAAAGAGCTGATAGCCGACATACACGGTGGGGCCTGCGGGCACCATTCGTCATTGCGCACCCTCGTCAGCGAGGCATTCTGCAGCGGATTCTACTAGCCTAGGGCACTCAATGACGCAGTTGAGCTGGTGAAGTCCTACGAGGCCTGCCAATTCCATGCCAAGCAGATCCATCAGCCAGCTCAGAGCCTCCAGACCATTCCACTCTCGTGGCCGTTTGCAGTGTGGGGGCTAGATATCCTGGGCCCGTTTCCTCAGGCGCCTGGGGGCTATCGATACCTTTACGTCACCATCGACAAATTCACTAAGTGGGCGGAGGTTGAAGTCGTTCGCACCATCGCAGCTGGCTCTGCGGTCAAGTTCATCAAGGGCCTCGTGAGCCGTTTTGGGGTCCCCAACCGCATCATCACCGAAAATGGCTCGCAGTTCACTAGTAATCTCTTCAAGTCATATTGTGCTAACCTTGGAACGCAGATCTGCGACGCTTCGGTAGCGCACCCCAGGAGCAATGGCCAGGCCGAACATGCTAACGCGGAGGTCCTGAGGGGCCTCAAGACCAGGACCTTCTAGAAGAAGCTCGAGGCCTATGGCAGGGGTTGGCACGATGAGCTCCAGTCCGTGCTATGGTCCATCCGCACCACCGCCACCAAGCCGACGGGCGAGACCCCATTCTTCTTCGTCTACGAAGCGGAAGCAGTCCTCCCTCACGAAGTCAGGCATCGCTCCGCACAGGTCCTGGCGTTTTATGAAACGCAACAAGATGCCAGGCGGGAGATGGACCTCGTGCTGGGGGAGGAACGTCACCTTGAAGTAGCACTATGGGCAACAAGGTACTGGCAGGCGCTGCGATGGTACCACAGCCGCAGCGTCCGCTCCAGGACGCTCGAGGTGGGTGACCTCGTCCTGAGGCGGGTCCTCTCCAGGGAAGGGTTGCACAAGCTCTCACCCATGTGGGAGGGCCCGTTCAATGTCGTCCATGTCTCCAGGCCTGGCGCTGCGCGCCTGGAGACACAAGATGGGGTACCCATCCAGAACGCCTGAAACATTCAGCACCTCCGGAAGTTCTACCCCTGAAGAAAGGCCTGGCGCTTGTGAAGAAGGCCCGGCGCCTATGAAGAAAGGCCCAGAGCCTATGAAGATCGCCGCCCGTGACACTCTCATGTAATAACAAGTGGGGTTGTACACACCCTAGAGTCTCAGGAGTGCCGCCCTTGGGCCTCGGGGGCTCCCTCCCACGCCCTAGTGGCAGCACTTAGCCCCGTGCTGGTGAGAAGACATTAAATACTAGACTAGGTGCTGGACGCGGCTTTTCATTTGCTTTCTGAAGTTGGCTTTCCCCTCTTTAATTGAAATTTTCTTTCTAGTGTCTCTTGTTGGTCTCGCCCTTTCGCCTTCTACCTCTGTTTCTGCCTTCGTTTCTTTGGTCGGCCTGTAGTCTCTCTCGCGCGTTCCTAGTGAGGGGGCTGAAAACATACCTTCGTGAGCTTCCTTCTTCTATTTTTTGCGAGGTACCCTCGTTCGAGCCCACAAGCTGGCGCCCCTCTCTCTCTCAATCCGTGCCCCTTAGGTACCGCGATACGAAGCGCTGGGTCGAGGCCAACGGCGCCTGTGACCAAGCCTCGGGAGAACGATAAACCTCTTGACGATTTTTTTTGCAGTTCCAAAGCGCCTATCGGGTTAAGGAAGCCTCGACAGGCACCGGGAAGCAAGCAAGCGCCTCGCACCGGGAAGCAAGCACCTCGTGAGGAGGAGGCTACTCCGAACAAGTCAAGCAAAGTTATCCCTACGCAAAACGAGGAAGTTGAGATATAGCACAAGAGCAACAAACATAGCATAGTGATTGAGATCATAGTTCGATAGACGCCCCTCTGGGCCCCATTCTAGTTTCTTCTTGATGTAGGAAGGAAAGGAAGAATAGAATAAAGGTGGCGTCTGCCCCTACAATGGTTCACGGGGGCAGGCTCCCGGCGTTGTCCTAAGCTCAGCCGGACACCTCCTCGTGCTTCACGAAGGCACGGCGACGAGACGACCCACTGCCACACTCAAAGCAGGCGCGGTGGCTGGTCGTAACCGCCGCTGCTGGGGCTGTTGAGGGAGTCCTGGACTAAGGGGTCCTCGGGTGCCCGGCCTGTTATCTATGGGACGGACTGATGGGCTGTGAAGACATGAAGGCCGAAGGCTGCACCGTGTCCGGATTGGACTCCACTTTGCGAGGAAAGCAAGCTTGGCGACCGAAGATTCCTTCTTATGAAACCGACTCCATGTAAACCCTAGATCCCTTCGGTGTCTATATAAACCGAAGTGGATAGTCCGGAAAGGAGAACATATATACTCATTACCATACCCACATAGGCTAGACTTCTAGGGTTTAGCCATTACGATCTCGTGGTAGATCCACTCTTGTAACACTCATATTCATCAATATCAATCAAGCAGGATGTAGGGTTTTACCTTCATAGAGAGGACCCAAACCTGGGTAAACATTGTGTCCCCCGTCTCCTGTTACCATCGATCCTAGACGCACAGTTCGGGACCCCCTACCCGAGATCCGCCGGTTTTGACACAGACATTGGTGCTGTCATTGAGAGTTCCACTATGTTGTCGACAAAAGGTTCGATGGCCCCCTCAATCGTCAATAATGATGCTGCCCGAGGAGGAACCTTCCTCCCCGGACAGATCCTCGTATTCGGTGGCTTCACACTGCGGGCCAACTCGCTTGGACATCTGGAGCAGATCGACAACTAGGCCCCTGGCCATCAGGTCAGATTGGAAAGCTTGGACCACGCCGCAGATGTCCGTGGAGACTTGATCTTCGAGGGACATGAGCCCACGGCGATCGCTCCCCCTCATCCCGATGAACGTGACTTAAGTCTGTCACCGGATCACACCTAGGAGATGGTTCCTGCGGCTGCAACGACCTTAGAGCCGAAGCAGATCGAGCCATCCGAGGCCTCAGAGTCCGCGGCGTTGGAGCCGCACATGGACTCAACGCCCTGCAATATTCAATTTAATGAAACTTTGGACTCATCTTTGGCTATAAGTTCCGGATTGTGTACTCCCGCGGACACCGAGCTAGATCGATTATCGATCTTCGAGTTCAGCGCCACTGACGTTTTCCAGCACTCGCCTTTGTGTGACATGCTAAAATCTTTAAAGAATCTGTCCTCGGAGAAGGACTCCCAGCTGAACTATGTCCTGTTCGGGCTAGAGACGGATGATGAGGAATTTTGCTTCCCACCCGCCACCCACTTCATAGCCACCGTCGATGACTTAACTGACGTGCTTGACTATGGCTCCGAAGACATCGATGGCATGGACGACAATGCCGACAAGGAGCAAGGCTAAGACCCGCCATTCACTAGACGTTGGACGGCTACCTCTTCATACGACGTCTACATGGTTGATACACCTAAAGGATCTGGCGACGACAAAGAAGAGCCGGATGCGAACAAAACCTCCGAGACACACTCCAAGCGCTGGCGGCCCAAACGCCGCCCTAAGCCCCGTCGCTCAAAAGACGGCAACACCGGCACCGAAGAAAATAGTACTCCGAGTGACGCCGAAAACAGTGAAGACCCCGCCGGGGCTACATCCGAACAGGAACACGACAGCAGGCAAGACAACACTGATGAACAGGCCATAGAAGATGACCCGGAGGATGATAGTTACCATCCACCCTCCGAGGAGGATACAAGCCTTGGCAACGAAGACTTCATCATGCCTGAGGTTCCTCTCGAGCAGGAGCACTTCAAGCTTCAGCTCATAGCCACTACTAGGAGCCTGGAAAAGAAATAACAACAGCTTCAAGCTGAGCATGACCTGCTCGTCGACAGATCGACTGACATCCTGACAGCCGAGGAATACAGCCTCAACTGCCCAGCCAAGAGCTACCCGAAACGCAGATTGCTACCTCAATTCGATGAGGAGGCGCTGGAGCATATATCTCCCTCGCGCAATGCGGATCGACCACCACGTGGTTGGGACAGGGCGGTGGAACGGCCAACCCGCGGCCGAGATAAAGCGGCAACTCAGACCGAACAGCAGACCGCCCCACCACCCCATCAAAATAGGGACGGAAGAGTCCGGGGCCATACGTATGACCTCTGACAGACCCTGGATAGTAGAGTAGGACACACAAGATTGATCTACAGATCACGAGGACGTGCCTCGAGGCGCGATGACAGCTACATATTCGGACGTGACAAACCTAACCACGCTCGAGCCGAATGCCGCAGACGGACTCCTTCAGAGCTCCACCACGATGCGGCCCGATATAGAGGCGCCGCACACCCGCTCTGCTTCACACATGAAATACTGGATCATGAATTCCCCGAGGGGTTCAAGCCCGTCAATATCGAATCATACAATGGCACAACCGATCCTGCAGTATGGATCAAGGATTTCATTCTCCACATCCACATGGCCCGAGGAGACGACCTCCACGCCATCAAGTACCTCCCATTAAAACTCAAAGGACCAGCTCGGCACTGGTTAAATAGCCTGCCCGAGAACTTAATCGGCAGCCGGGAGAACTTGGAAGAGGCTTTCCTCGACAACTTCCAAGGAAGTTATGTCCGGCCACCAGATGCCGATGACCTAAGCCACATGGTCCAACAACCTGGAGAATCGGCCAGAAAATTCTGGACTAGGTTCCTGACTAAAAAGAACCAGATCGTCGACTGTTCGGACACCGAGGCCCTAGCAGCCTTCAAACACAGCATCCAGGACGAATGGCTAGCACGCCATCTCGGATAAGAAAAGCCGAAGTCAATGGCAGACCTTACGACACTCATGACCCACTTTTGCGCAGGCGAGGACAGCTGGCTGGCTCGCAGCAAAAACACAGCCAGTGAGGCAGGCCCTACAGGGGCCAAGAACAGCACCGGCAAGCTCTGACGCAATAGACACAAATGCAGAAGCAATTGCGACAACACCGAAGACACCACAGTCAACGTCGGATTCAGTGGCTCCAAGTCCGGCCAATAGAAGAAACCCTACAAAATAAACAATGAAGGACCTTCCAGCCTGGACCGCATACTCGATCGTCCGTGCCAAATTCATGGCACCCCAAATAAGCAAGCCAATCATACCAACAGGGATTGTTGGGTCTTCAAGAAGGATGGCAAGTTAAATGCCGAAAACAAAGAAAAGGGATCAAAAAGCTAGGACGAGGATGAAGAGCCCCGGCAGCCGAACACCGGGGGACAGAAGAAATCCCCCCAAGTCAAAACGGTGAACATGATATACGCCACGCACATCCCTAGAAAGGAGCACAAACGAGCACTCAGGGACATCTACGTGGTAGAGCCCGACGCCCCAAAGTTCAATCTGTGGTCATCATTCCTGATCACCTTCGATCGATGAGATCATCCAACTAGTATCCACCATGGCGGTTCGGCCGCACTAGTCCTGGACCCAATCATCGACGGATTCCACCTAACACGAGTCCTGATGGATGGCCGAAGCAGCCTTAACCTGCTGTATCAGGATACAGTACGGAAGATGGGCATTAATCCCTCGCGAATCAAACCAACAAAAACTACCTTTAAAGGAGTCATACCAGGTGTAGAGGCCCGCTGTACGGGCACAATCTGTCGGATTTCGGCAGACCCTTAAGGTTCGAACACTGGGGTGCGCGCGGAGATTACGCCTTCTACCTCCCCGTCTCGCAAAGATCTAGACTACTGAAAGAACTGCATAAGAGACACAAGGTTTATACTGGTTCGGGCCATCGTTGTTGTGTAATACCCTACTCTAGTGTGTGGTGGGTGGGTTGCCTCTTGGGCTGATGATGATGAACAGTACAAGGAAGAACAGCCTCGCAAGGGTCTGTTCTTGGCTGGGCGATGAACTGCTAGGAGGAGTTCAGTCTCCCTTCTCTCTCTGATTTTGGTCGATCCTGTGGCTTTTGGTCCGACCGATCCCGTCTACACTGTGGTGGCTAGTCCTATTTATAGAGGCCCTGGTCCTCTTCCCAAATATCGAGCGGGAAGGGAGCCAACAATGGCAGGCTAATTTGAAGGGGGACAGCAAGTATCAGCTATCCTGACAAAAGCAGTCTTCGCCTGCGCAAAGCTCTGGTGATGACGCCGTCTTGGGCTCCATGGTGACCTCCGTCTCGTAGTCCTCCTGGTCTTGGTCTCGTTGCACCGAAATGGCAACCTTTGCCTGATGCCTCGGTACTCCGCGACTGCGCTTGCCCCCTTTGCACCAAAGAGGAAAGGAGGATGCTACGTGGGCTGGCACCCGCCTGGCGCCTTGGGTCGTCATGGCTTGCGTCACGGGCACCTCGCGAGGTACCCCGCCTTGATCTCTCCGCCTCCTCGCGAGCCAGCCTGACGAGATCGTGCCTGAGGAAGCTCCGTGTCGTCCGCCTCGCGAGGCTTGGCCCCTCGCAAGGGTCTTGAGTCTGGTGTTGATGAAGATGGGCCATGTTGGGCCCTTGTTGAGCCACGCCCCAGGCCACAGGCAGGCAAGTCTGGGGACCCCCGTTCCCAGAACGCCGACAGTAGCCCCCGGGGCCAAGGCGCGCCCGGACTTGGCCGTGCCGAGAGGCGAAAGGGCAAGGGTGAAGCACTGCGGGCCCTAACAGCCTGTGGCCTTGGGCGCCGCGTGGCGGTTGATGGGACGCAAGTGCTTCAGCAACTGCGCAGGTTGATAAAGGAGCGGCATCTGACCAGACTTTGCCTTTTGCTTTCTCCGGTTGCTGCTCAGATCCCCTTTCTTGCGCCTCCCCTTTCTTCCTCCAAACTTCCAGATCTACTCCGGCTGCGTGACCCAGGAAGCCATGGCGCCTCGTCAGCCTTCGGCCGAAGCTTGGTACTCACCTGGTCTGGACTTGCCGAATGTGTCCAAGGCTGGCCTTGCCCGGCTGCGCCAGATGGCGGCGGCGTAGGGCATCAATGGGGCGCAAGTGTTCAAGGCCGGCTCCGCCACCCTTGAGGGCCGAGGGAGCACCTTTTATCCTCTCTTTGTAAGCTCCATTGCTGCGGGCCTGGTGCCTCCCTTCTCCGAGTTCTTCTTCTGTGTCCTCCGCCATTACAACTTGCAGGCTCAGCATCTCCACCCCAACTCCGTCCTTCTTCTGGCGATCTTTGCTTACTACTACGAGGCCCACGTAGGGTTGCAGCCTTCAGTGGCCTTGCTGCGCCACTACTTCTCCCTCCGGGTCTCTCGCGGTTCTCCTTCCGCGTGCGCGAGCTTTGTCGCGTATGTTGGCTCCATCGCCATCTCGAATCCCGGGAAAAGGATTGAGGGATTTAGGAGCAAGTGGGTCTTCGTAGATGCCGGGCGCGTCCATCCTAGGCTGATCTTGCCCGCGGAGCCACCCGCGAGCTCCGGCGACTGGGGCCGAGCGGAGCTCATAGACCCCCGCGCGAAACTGGTGTTGGAGAAGATTGACGCGGACCTGAGGCCGGCTAGCACGGCGGCGGCGAAGTTGACCGGTGCGTTGCTGCTGAGGGAGTTCCTAGAGCACCAGCTGGCTCCACTCCGGCAGTACTCACCTCCGATGTGGAGGCCTCATCCGAGCCCCGTGGCCTTGAGCGACGAAGATTTGGCCGCGGTCCTCCAATCTCTGGTCGGGGGCGAGGTGGCAAGGTTGGAGGGCGCTCCCAAGCCCTTGTTCCTTCGCGACGACTGGGAGCAGGTGGTGAAGGCCATGCCCGTTTTTAACGGGGACGGGCTCGTGCCCGTGGCGGCTTCCGAGGAACTGGTGGACGTGCCCTCCGGCGACTCCAGTAGGGAAGAGGACGAAGAGGAGCGGGGAAAGGGGCCCGACTCCGAGGCTCCCCTCCCCCGGCGCAGGCCCCGCAGTCTTCGCCTTTCTTTGAGCGATGATGACGAGGGTGGAGACGAGCAGGTCGGCGGGAGCTTGCCCCTGATCCCGAAGAAGGACAGGGCCGGGCTGGTCTCCCGCGTGTCTGCCCCTGCCCCGAGGCAGTCTGCAGACGCGCCTTCTGCTTCCGAGGTTGACCCTTCCAGCCGGCTGTCAGGCTTCAAGTTTGGCCGGAGGCTTCCTGAGCTCACCGGCGGTGACCCGTAAGTGCTTGACCCTTGTTCTTATTTCTTGTTCCGCTGCCGAGGCTTGACATTCGCATCTCTTGAATAGGCTAGAGCCCGCGGCGAAGAAGCTGAAGGGGGCTCTTGAGGCTCCATCCGCGGCAGCGCCTCCGCCTGTGGAGGAGGGTGACCGTGGCGCGCGGGCTTCTCCCGCTCGGTCGTCCTCGCGAGGCCTGGCTGAGCTAGCCGGGGCGAGCTTAGCCCCCACGACCCAAGTGACTCCAGTGGTGACTTTGCCCACTGCCGCCACCACAGCCGCTGGGGCGCAGCAGGCTCCGCCTCAGGACGCTGTGGTCTTGCCGTCGCCGCCTTCTTCCTCCGTTCCGCCGACTATTGTTTCTCCAACTCCTCCTGCCGTCCTGGAGCGTGCTGTTCCTGGACTGCACCGCCTGCGGCAGGATCTTCTTGGCGCTGACCCTCGCCAGGTGGCCGGGCACTTGGAGCTGGCTTCAGGATGGATTCGCTCCGATGCCTCGATCCGGGCAGCGCTAGTTCAAGCCTCGACGGCCTGTGACGAGGATCGTTGAGACGAAGGCTACTCGTGATGCAGCCCTGGGGGAGGTGGTTGAAGTCCGCGATCGTTGCAAGGCGCTGTAGGACGAGCTACAAGGCCTGCGGGACCAGCTCGCGGAAGAGGTTCGTCTTCGCCAGGAGCAAGAAGAAGGCATGAAGGCTCGTGAGGCGGCCATCAAGGGTCGGGAGGCCAAGCTCAAGAAGCGCCGTGACCGCCTAGGTGCGCTGGGGAAGGAGCTGGAGGCGACGAAGGTCGAGCTGGACATCAAGGCCAAGGTTCTTGCCGAGGATCGCGTGGCCTTCGCAGACATGGAGAAGAAGGCTCGTGCTTCGCTGAAGATGTTCTACGCAAGTGGCCTGGAGAGCCCGCTGGCCGGCGCCGAGGACGGCCCAGCCAAGCTGCTTCCGTTCCTGGTTCGTGCTCTTCAGGATGTCACCCTTGGCCTTGGCCCCACGACCGAGGCCGAGGCGCGTGTCTTGTCTTCTGCTGCGCTGACACGGGTCTTCACCCACATCTACCTTCGCGACCCCAGCGTCGACCTCGACAGCCTGTTGGAGCCAGTAAGCTGCGAGGGCGCTGCCACCGCTGCCGAAGCCGTGAAGGGTTGCACGGAGGCTCTGCTGGGGAAGTTCTAGGCCTTCAGTACCAAGTCGAAGCAGGGTGCTGCCGGTCCTGCTGCTCCATGAGGCGGGGCCACCCGCGCTGCTCCACCGCCGCCAAGTGACTCCGCTATTGCTCCTGTCCTGCTTTTAGTTCCTGCACATGCATCATGCCTCGGGGAGGCGTTTAAACTTGGGTTTGGTATTGAGACGATAGTATGGACTGTAATATTTGCTTTTAAGTTCCTTGAATTTTATGCTTTCCTTCCCTACGTGCTTGTGTTCTACGCCGGCAGAGCCCGGCCCCGCGCGTACCTCACCCAGCATTAGCCCCGACCGGAAACCAGGACGGGACCAAAGGAGTGAGGGGCTACGGAGCCAGTTAGGCTCCTGAGTCACAATGCTCAGGAGTCCCCCTTGGCGCACAAACAACAAGTAGGGAGGTGTGATGTAGGTGGATCTTCCGTTTTACGTCTGCAGAGCCCGACTCCGCGCGTACCTCACCCAGCATTAGCCTTTCGGAACTAAGGAGTGAGGGGCTACAGAGCCAGTTAGGCTCCTGAGTCGCGATGCTCAGGAGTCCCCCTGGACGTGCAAACAACAAGTGATTAGGTGAGATGCGAGTGGGACCACCGTCCTACGTCTGCAGAGCCCGGCCCCACGCGTGCCTCACCCAGCATAGCCTTTCGAAACTAAGGAGTGAGGGGCTACGGGACCAGTTAGGCCCCTAAGTCGCGATGCTCAGGGGTCCCCTTGACGCTCAAACGGCCTTCATACCTTGGCTCTGCTCGGGGAGAGACGCGTGACGAACCAGGCCCGAGGGGCCTGACTGGGTGGCATACGTCTGGGCATGACCCAGGCGCAGCCCCTGTGCCCAGCCCCCTCGCGCGGCGCTCCCGAGGGGAGGTGTTGCGATGAGGCTAGACACTGAGCTTTGGGCTCCCTGAGGTTGATGCGGCCCGGGGGCCACCCTCAGTTGTTTATCACCAGCGCGGAGCATAGCGCTTCCGCATGTGTACGGGCATAGCCGCTCCTCGGCAGTGTCGTCAGCCAGCGCGGAGCATGGTGCTTCCACTGGTACATGGGAGGGGGCTCCCCTCCGGGAGGAGCCCCCGGGGCGTGTACAGCCCCGCCCTGACACGTGGCTGGCACGGTAGGGCTAGGTGAGGTGTATTTGGGCACCCGTGAGCCAGCGCGGGACTCACGGGGCCCTACCTCTAGGTGGGTTGCGCCTGGCACTGGGCCTTATCTTGTGCTGTGTTCCTGCAAATTTGGTTAGATGCCGACACTCTACGTCCTCGGGTCCCGGCCCTCGAGCTTGTCTCAGCCGTTGCTGGTATGCCAGGTCGCGATGCCGTGGACATAGCCAGAGGGTGAGTGCTGGAGAGCCAGTAAGAGCCCTGAGTCGCGATGCTCAGGTACCCCCCCTTTAACATGCAAGTGGTCGACATGGAGAAGAAAAGGTGCCATGGACAGGCATCAAGTAATCAAGCATGATGGGCGAATGCATAGCCGGAAATAAATGCAAGGGAGATACATGCCGCTGGGCCTGGCCCGAGCGACTTGGGGATGATGCAGCCCGAGGGGCGCCCCCAACAAAGCAAGCTAACGACATGAAAATAAAAAGGGATACATACCGCAGGGATGGACCTACGCGGCCTGGGAACGATGCAGCCCTAGGAGGGCGCTCCCAGCTGGAAATGAAACTTGTAAGATGTTACCTGAGGGTGCCGAGGGCGAAGGGATGTTGGTGCAGCAGACTCGGTGGGCTGCGGAAGCCTATCCTCATGAGCCCCCAGGCCCAGGGGCCTCGGGAGGCTCCGGAGGCACTGGTAGCTCTTCGCGAATCATCTCCATCTCCGCCAAGGCTGCGGAACGTCTGTCTTCTTGAGCCTCCATGATGCCCCTCATGAGGCGCTGGCGCATAGCAACCGCGCTCGGCAAGCCGTAAGGCATGCGAACGTAGCTATGGGGCGGACACCGGCAGCACCCCACTTGCGAGGGCCAGAGGCGCTCCATCATAGCGACTTGGTTGAGCCCTGGTACGTCGATGCAGACGCGTAGCCCACCATCCTCGCCTGGATGGGGAGCCACAGCCGGTAGACGGCGGCAACCTCTCATGATTCTTGATTCCTGCAGTTCTTGGATGGCCTTGTCGACGAACTCCTGCAGGTCTGACCTTCCTTGCCTTGCTCCTTCTTGAGGGAAACGTGCTTCGAAACACGCCTCCATGTGGTGCCCAAGCGCCTCCCTCGTGACCCTGGCCAGGTCGGTGGCCCCCCAGGGGAGAGCCCCTGAGCACTGCCTGAGGAAGGCGCTGGGCGCGCTTTCCTATGCAATGGAAGGAGGCTCCTCCTGGGCAGATGCGGGCCCTGAGGAGCCCGCCTCCCGAGGGGCCGGTCCGGACGACGTCTTCTTCTTCTTGGGGGTGGTCTCAAGAAGCCTCCTGCTTCCGCGATCCGGGTCTTCCAGTGACGCGGCCTGAAAGGCTCGCTCCAGGGAACACACTGCATCCTTCTCTTCACAGGGCACCGTGATGACTCCACCACTTCCTAGCATCTTGAGGACGTTGTAGCCATGGTGAGTTACGGCCATGAACTTGGCCAGCGCTGGGTACCCGAGGATGGCGTTGTACGGCAGGCGGATATGGGCGACGTCGAAGTCGATGAGCTCGGTGCGGTAGTTGTCGCGTGCCCCGAAGGTGACAGGGAGGCGGACCTGCCCAATCGGGACCGTGGAGCCGTCGTTGATTCTGGAGAAGGGCTTGGTTGGCTGAAGCTGGTCGTAGGGCACTCGGAGATTGTTGAACGTTTCCACGGACAGGACGTTGAGCCCTGCCCCACCATCGACGAGGGTCCTGGTGACCAGTACATTGCTGATGACTGTGGAGCAAAGCATCGGGAGGACTCCGGCTGTGGCCGCACACTTGAGTTGATCTGCTGAGCTGAATGTGATGGCGCATGCCGACCACCTGAGAGGGCGCGTTGCTTCAAGCCTGGGGAGGACTGCATTCACTTTGCGGGCAAACTGCTTGAAGATGCGTTGGGAGGCTGGGGCTTGAGCTCCGCCCAGGATGCAGGCGATTGCGCGTGGCTCCTGGAAGCCCCCAGCCCCTTCGTCTTGGTGGCGGTCCTCGTTCCTCCTTGGCTGAGGCGGCAGTGGAGGGAGGCCTGCGTTGCCCTGTGGGCGATCCTCACGAGGCTGATCCCTCTAGTCCCCCTTGCGAGGCCGGTCTCGCCAGCGATCCTCGCGAGGTTGATTGCGCCACCCTGGGCGCGGGCCGCGGTCTTCCCAGCGTCCTACGTTTCTTCCTCCTCCTCGGTCGTAGCCCCGATCGGCACGGTCGGGACGACGGCCGATCCTTCCTTCTCACACGGCGCGGAGTTCTTGGCATTCGTTGGTGTTGTGGGTGTGGAGGTCGTGGTACACACAGTACCGGCTGCCCCTGGAGGGCTCAGGCAGATCTTTGCCCCACTTGGTGTCTGGTTCTGCTGCGAGCACGGCAGCCCCCTTGCGCTTCACGTCCTTGGCCTTGGGCTTCTTCTCTTCTGGGTCTGCGGCAGGCAGCTCGAGGAGGGAGAGGCGTCCCTCTTCAGCCCTGGCGCACTTGGTCGCCAAGTTGAACAGCTCCAGGGAGGTGCACAGGTCTTCATGCATCGCCAGTTCCTTCTTCATCTTGACGTCGCGCACACCATCGGAGAAGGCCGAGATGATGGCCTCCTTGGACACCTTGGGGATCTTGAGGCGCGCACTGTTGAAGCGCTGGATGTACTTTTGCAGGGTCTCTCCGGGTTGTTGCTTGATGCGGCGCATGTCGCTCATGGCGGGTGGCCGGTCGCGAGTACCTTGGAAGTTGGCGATGAAGTGGGTGCGCATCTGGTCCCAGGAAGAGATTGTGCCTGGAGCCAGATTCAGGAGCCAGGTACGAGCTCCTTCCTTGAGCGCCATGGGAAACCAGTTCACCATGACCTTCTCGTCCCTGCTGGCAGCTTTGATGCCCAGCTCATAGAGCTGGAGGAACTCTGCAGGGTCAGTCGTGCCATCGTAACGAGGAGGCAAGTCAGGCTTGAACTTGCCGGGCCACGTGACACTACGCAGCTCGGTGGTGTAGGCACGGCAGCCTGCGGTGGCCACGAAAGGCCTCGGCTGGTGGAGAGCTTGGTCTTGAGGGTCCCCACGTGCTACAGCTAGGAGCAGCGCGGGGTCTTGGCATGCCGGAGCTGGAGCAGGGTCGCGGCGTGCCAGAGCAGGGAGCGCCCGGGCAGCCCCTTGTGGCGTGGGACTTCTTGGCAGCTCCGTTCTTGCTACTATGGCACCTGACGGAGCGGGTTCCGCCCAGGGGCCACGCGCCTTGGAGCCATGGCGTCTTCTTGGAGAGGAGGCGGCTGGTGCGCCCCCGGAGCTTCGTTGCCCGCGCGGGGCGGGGTGTGGTGCAGCGGAACGGATGGCGCGGGAGAGCCCCCTGCGGCGCAGACGAGCTCGGTGACGCGGTCGAGCCACTCCTCGTAGACGTCGTCGACGGGATGGTAGTGCAGGAGCTCGTTTGTTGCGATGAGCGCAGCTCGAGCCTCCAAGGGTGCGCGGAGCGCGCGGGACGAAGAACCAGCTGGCGCGAGTGATGGAGTAGCGGTGCGGCCGTCTTGCCGCACGGAGGGATGCTGAGACAATGCTTGCTGCTCGCCTCCCGCCGGGCCGGTGGCGGCGTTGATGGTGGGCGACGGGGAACGACGAGGACGTCCGCCGACGGGCGCCGTCTGGGCGACGCGGGAAGCGATGGCGGCCTGGCGCTCGGCGCGGGCCCGACGAGCGTCGAACATGGATGCGACGGTCGAAGGAGAACGGGGCGGTGGACAACGAATTCCGGGGCACCCCTACCTGACGCGCCAAATGTCGGATTTCGGGTTCCGGCATACCCTTAAGGTTCAAACACTGGGGTGCGCGCGGAGGTTACGCCTTCTACCTCTCCGTCTCGCAAAGATCTAGACTACGGAAAGAACTGCACAAGAGACACAAGGTTTATACTGGTTCGGGCCACCGTTGTGGTGTAATACCCTACTCCAGTGTGTCGTGGGTGGATTGCCTCTTGGGCTGATGATGATGAACAATACAAGGAAGAACAGCCTCGCGAGGGTCTATTCTTGGCTGGGCGATGAACTGCTAGGAGGAGTCCAGTCTCCCTTCTCTCTCTCTCTCTCTCTCTCTCTCTCTCTCTCTCTGATTTTGGTCGATCCTGTGGCTTTTGGTCCGACCGATCCCGTCTACACTGTGGTGGCTAGTCCTATTTATAGAGGCCCTGGTCCTCTTCCCAAATATCGAGCGGGAAGGGAGCCAACAATGGCGGGCTAATTTGAATGGGGACAGCAAGTATCAGCTATCCTGACAAAAGCAGTCTTCGCCTCCGCAAAGCTCTAGTGATGACGCCGTCTTGGGCTCCACGGTGACCTCCATCTCGTAGTCCTCCTGGTCATGGTCTCGTTGCACCGAAATGGCAACCTTTGCCTGATGCCTCGGTACTCCGCGACTGCGCTTGCCCCCTTTGCACCAAAGAGGAAAGGAGGACGCTGCGCGGGCTGGCACCCGCCTGGTGCCTTGGGTCGTCATGGCTTGCATCACGGGCACCTCGCGAGGTACCCCGCCTTGATCTCTCCGCCTCCTCGCGAGCCAGCCTGACGAGGCCATGCCTGAGGAAGCTCCGTGTCGTCCGCCTCGCGAGGCTTGGCCCCTCACGAGGGTCTTGAGTCTTGTGTTGATGAAGATGGGCCGTGCTGGGCCCTCATTGAGCCACGCCGTAGGCCGCAGGCAGGCAATTCTGGGGACCCCCATTCCCAGAACACCGACACAATCACACTGGAGGTGGTCCTCGGTTCTCCGGACAACTTCCAAAGCGAAGAGTTAATATTCGATATCGTCCCCTTCCGTAGCGGCTACCACAATCTGCTCAGACGAACCGCGTTTGCTAGATTTAACGCAATACCACACTATGCGTATCTCAAGCTCAAGATGCCCAGTCCACGCAGCATCATAAGTCATAACAGTCAATGGCAATACGGAACACTCCCTCCGAACAGAGGAGCAGACCGCCACCCTAGCAGCTGAAGCACAGAGTGGCCATCTCAAGCGGCATTATAACCCAGTTGCCGAGCCTGTGGACACCATCAAGCGGGTCTGGACTACACTGCAAAAGGGCAGCGCGGCTCGTCAAGAGCTCGACTAGCAATTCAGCCTCCGTCCCAGCCCCAATAAGGTAGTGGCATTCGTACCATGCATACACTATTACGCACTCAAAATTCCATGGACATCGATGGAGGCACGAGATGACCCGGGGCTTACAATCTGGCCAAACCGATCCTGGACACACATACTTTTACTTATTTTTCTTGTTTCAGGCACCTTTTTCCGCGGGCTTGATGTCGAGTCCTTTAGAAGGACTAAATTACAATGGAGGCAAGCAACACAGATGTGTAGGGTAACCTTTATATGTTCTTCTTGATGGCATTCATACTTATTTCTTAGGACCCGCACGCTGCGCCTAATTGGTGCCGGCATGTTAAATGGATGGATACTTCTGGCACCACCTATACAAGATACGCCTTGACGTATCCATCCAGTTACAATAAAATGGTTCGTGGCCCAGTCCCTGTTGTTTCCGCTTCTTACTTCGTTTATATTTTCGATCTGCTTATTTGCTGCATCAACACTCTTTTACGTTTAATATTCGCCAGGGGCTACCTCTCGCCCCACAATATAGCAGCACAGTCCGAGCACTTTTTATATATGTTTGGCACCGCGAATTTAGCATTATATGCATTGGCTCCGAATCATGTCTTTGGTCAATAGTTGGGTTGCCCGGCTCCTGTGCTTGCTACCCTACGTTCCGCTCCATCGGCTAGGGTAGTAAAGGGAGAACTACTGCGATTGTGCCCTGGCTTTGACCCGCCGAGCACCTCAGTAGAGAAAGTCGAAAACTGACTGTCATGATGTGGCGAGAGCTGGTCAGCTACTCGAGGGTTACAAATCGTTGGAGATTTTTTCCGTGCTACGCGAGAGATCGGAACTTCCCGATCATATGCTGATAGTACTCTGGATTAAACCAGGGGCTGTGCCCATGCTTTATTATAAAACTCCTATGGCTAAGTGAGGGCGTTAAAGCCATAAAGTCTGATTGCCTTGTTCGTTGCTAAACAACTCCTTCAAGGACCATGTAATTGGATCAAGATAGTTTAGATTCCATCCCGAACACCTCCATACTATCTACGTGAGGGCAGAAGCCGATGACTGGCAAACCCTCAGATTACACACAACACAACTGTATAGGAGGAAACAATTCAAAGCATAATAAAATTACTTCACAAAAACTGGCTTTGTCACCATAATACATGACAAAGGCAACATGAATACATTTAATCAAATACATTGTCCTGCGATCATTGTGCCGCCACAAGTCGAGACCCTTCTACAACATCCTCGAAAATCGCTCGGGTGTGCGGTGCTCCTTACCCTCCGGCGGCCCGCTGGCGACTTCAACAGCGTTCATCTTCGCCCACCACATCTTGCAGCGAGCTAAGGCCATACGGGCACCTTCAATACAGACAGAGCACTTGATAACGTCTAGCCGAGGACAGGCATCCACCATCCGCCTCACGAGTCTGAAGTAGCTACTAGGCATAGCTTCGGTTGGCCACATCCGGATTATCACATCCTGAATGGCTAGTTCGGCCACCCTATGCAGCTCCACCAGCTGTTTCAGCTGATCGGAGAAGGACACGGGATGCTCTGGTGCCGCATACTACGACCAGAAGAGCCTCTTCGAAGACCCCCCTCCTTCGGCTCAATAGAACTCCACGGCGTCTGATACACTGCATGGAAAATCTGCAAAAGCCCCTGGGGAACTCCGAACCCGGGTTAGTAAAAGGTACTGATGCTCCGCATACTTGCTTTGCATCTTAAATGCCTTACCCGCTATCATCTTCTTGGCCTCCTGGATCTCCTGGAGGGCGGCCTGGGCCTCGTTCCATGCGGTCTCTGTGCTCTGACGAGCCTTGGTGAGTTCGGTTCCTCGAACCGACGCATCATTCTCCAAGGCCTCGCATTTTTTCACCGCATCTTGGAGCTCCTGGTGGACTTCTTTGACCCGGGCATTTAGCTTCTTACGGGCGGCTTGCTGCTGGACAGCCTGCTCCTCGGCCTCGCCCAAGGCCTTCCTCAGGGCCTCGACTTCGGTCGCAGCTTCTGCACATATCACAATACCGCTGTCAATATACAACGTTTATCCGTTCCCGAACATATAGCAAGTCTTTCCTCACCTTGCTTCTCTTGGAGCCGAACCTTAACCTCGCCGAGCTTGTTCTCGGTCCGCTCCAGCCGCCGCTTCAGCTCGGAGACCTCAGTAGCATGCGAGGTCGCAGCCAACAGGGATGCCGTCTTATAAATACATATTCAGTCAGCCTCTTATAATTAAGGATTGATCCCTTGTCTGGTGCTCCTCGCCGAACACCGGACAACGTCTCAGGGGCTATGGTCTATACGGGTTTTTTATCTTTCTTACCTCGAAACTTGTTAACAGGCTACTGCAGGCTTCATTCAATCTGCTCTGGGCGGACTGAACCTTCTCAATCACCGCACCCATAAGGATACGGTGCTCGTCGACGATGGAGGCGCTTCGTAGCGCCCCCATCAGGTCATCTGGCACTCCTGGATGGACAGGAGGCACCGGTGGAGGCGACGCACCCCCTCCTTCAAAGAGGGCTGCTCGCCCGATTCCGGAGCCACATGGGTCTCCAGAATCATATTCGGCTGAGGGCCGAAGTGGCTACGGCCCTCTTCGCCAGTCTCCATGGGGATTGACTCCCCCATGTGTCCGGCAGTGGAGGTCCCGCCTTGTGGCGCCTCCTGGACAACGTCCTGGGCTCCTCCCTTCGGAGTGGTCCTCCGGGATAGCACTTCTGTGTCATCCCTGGCCCCGGGGGAGTAAGCAAGCGGTGGCGACATGCTCGCCATCTCCGACGGAGCAAACGAACCTCCAGATGAGGATCGCTGGATAAGATCACGGGCCGGACTGCAATAGTATGGATTAACCATGTTAGAATAATAAAAAAGAAAGGGCTGGATGTGCGCATAAATAAGTCATGTCACTTACGATGCGACCTGGGGCCTGGTACGGGGGCGACACTCCGGACTACTGTCGACGTCCCACGCGGTGTCAACCGCTGGGGCGCCCTTACTCTTTTTGGGCGCTTACGCCTCCAGATATGCCGAGGCCACCCTCTTTTTCTTCTTCTCCTCGGGAGGAGGGTTGTTTTCCTCCTCCCCCTCCTCTTTCTCATCATTGTCCTCAGGGATAGAGGAATGGGCCTCGTCGTCTTCGGATGCTGCGTCCGAAGTGCCCTTGCGACGGGGACCGCTCTTGGCCCCCTTGGCTTTCTTCTTAGCCTTCTTCTCCAGCGGCGTATATGGCGCCGGCACCAGCATCTTCGCCAGGCGCGGGATGACTGGTTCTTTGGGCAACGAAGCCGAACACTGGATCCGCTTCGCCCTCTCCACCCAGTCCTGAGGAAGCAATACTAAAATCTCAGACATCATCCTCGAAACATTTAAGTTGGGAGTACATCAAAAGTAACATACCTCGCTGGCGGGGCGGTTACAGTTGTGACCACGGTCTGAGTCCGTGGTCGGTGGCCTCTCGTTGCCCTTAAGGAGCAACTTCCAGGCCCCTTCGTGAGAAGTGTCGAAGAGCCTTTACAGGGTCTGGTGCTTCTTCGGATTGAACTCCCATAAAGGGCGGCTGTGGCGCTGGCATGGAAGAATCCGGCGGATTAGCATCACCTGGATAACGTCAACGAGCTGGATGTCCTTGGTCACCATGCTTTGAGCGCGCGTCTGCAGTGCTATCACCTTGTCAGGTGCACACCAGTCTGGACTCTTCTTGACCCAGGAGGTGAGTCGCATGGGAGCGCTGGAGCGGAATTCAGCAGTGGCGGCCCAGGTGGTGCCATGAGGTTCTGTAATATAGAACCACTGCTTCTGCCATTCCTTTACTGTCTCAACGAAGGTGCCTTTGGGCCATGAGACGTTGGATAGCTTGCTCACCATGGCCCCTTAGCACTCCGTGTGCTGTCCCTCCACCACCTTCGACTTCACGTTGAAGACTTTGAGCCACAACCCGAAGTGGGGATGGACGCGGAGGAAGGCCTCGCACACGACGCTGAACGCTGAGATGTTGAGGAAGGAATTCGGGGACATATCATGGAAATCTATCCAGTAGTAATACATTAGCCCACAGACGAAAGGGTGGAGTGGAAACCCGAGCCTGCAAAAGAAATGGGGGATGAATACCACCCTCTCTGTGGGCTCCAGCGTGGGGACAACTTGTCCCTCGGCTAGCAGACAATGGGCGATCTCCTTCGCCAAATATCCGGCCGCCTGGAGATTAGTAATTTCCTCCTCCTTGATGGAGGAGACCATCCACTTGCCCTGACCACCAGATTCGGACATGGTTGCTTGAGTGGAAAGGAGATGAGAGCTTGGGCATTGGAGCTTGAGATCGGAAAGACAGAGGCAAAGAGAGAGCGTGAGAAGAGGAAGAGGGAATCCCTATCCCCTTATAAAGGCAGTAAATATTAAATGCCTCCTCACTCACCTTAGGATTCGCCTGTTCCCTAGGACTGTATAAACGGCACGGTTGAGTTACCCATACCCGCATTGATGAGAATCCCGCAGTAAGGGGACACGATCTCTGTTTTGACAAGACATGCTAGTAGCAACCATCCCTCGTAGCGTGGATTGGCTGAAGAAAAACGGTTCGAAATTATAACTTGACATACATGATGTCGTGTTGGGAAAAAGCTGTCAACAGATTAGATTCATGCAAATATTATATTCTCCCTGCGGTTGTGTGTGTGTGACAGGTCCGGATACCATCATTGCATCCAAAGACTATCTTGGAGTTCGGAGAAAGGGGAACTCGCCTTGCAATTCCGAAGATAATCTGCATGCCGGACTCCTCGTCATTGAAGCTAGGTTTAGGGGCTACTGAGGGAGTCCTGGACTAAGGGGTCCTCGGGCGTCCGACCTGTTATCTATGGGCCGGACTGATGGGCTGTGAAGACATGAACGCCGAAGACTGCACCGTGTCCGGATTGGAATCTACTTTGCGTGGAAAGCAAGCTTGGCGACCAAAGATTCCTTCTTATGTAACCGACTCCATGTAAACCCTAGATCCCTTTGGTGTCTATATAAACCGAAGGGGATAGTCCGGAAAGGAGAACATATATACTCATTACCATACCCACATAGGCTAGACTTCTAGGGTTTAGCCATTACGATCTTGTGGTAGATCCACTCTTGTGACAGTCATTTTTATCAATATCAATCAAGCAGGACATAGGGTTTTACCTCCATAGAGAGGACACGAACCTGGGTAAACATTGTGTCCCCTGTCTCTTGTTACCATCGATCCTAGACGCACAGTTTGGGACCTCCTACCAGAGATCCGCCCGTTTTGACGCCGATAGCAGTCGCTGGAGGAAGAGCCACCGTAGTTGGACAAGGCGTGGTCGACCCCAAGGGCGGGTTGACCCTCGTCCTCACCACGACCATCGCCAAGGCCGAGCACCTCCTCGCCGTTGTTGACCTCGACGCAGCACCCGGCGCGGCGACCATCTTCCCCAAATACCCTCACATAGAGGGTCGCATCACCGTCATACTTGAAGTGGAGGGTGCACCGCCTGCCCAGGCCATGCGCGTGGGCAAATGTCTGCCAGCTGCGGGCAAGAGCTATGTTGCCCACAACAGAGACCTCGACCGCGACCCAGGAAGCCCTGCTGCAGCAGCCATCCGCCTGCAGCCAGAGCCCGCCTGGGACCAGAGGCTGGCAGCCCGTCGGCGAAGAAACGCGGGAGCTGAAGCTAGTTGCCGGCCGGGTTCTCCGACCATATGACGAACTCCGGCAGCACTTCCGCTGAGTGGAAGCGCGGCCGGGAAGGCCGTGTAGCCACGGCACGTCTCCCTTCATCGACAGGACCGCCGCGATCGGAGCGGCCCCTGCCATCAGAACCGGCACCGCCACGGCTGTGCGGGGCAGCAGCGAGGGTCGTGGAGTGTTTGCAGGGGCGGCGCGTCCACGTTTGGGCGTAGGAGAGCCAGGCCCCTCGTGAGGGGCCTTCCCTTTCTCCGTGGCAGAAAACCTCTTCGACGGCGCCATTGGTGTTGCAACTAGCGATGGAGCAAAGAGCAAGAAGCAAGCAGAAGGCGAAGAGATGGGCGACGGGGGCTCCACCCCCCTCCCATTTATAGCCAAGGGGAGGCCAACCACCAGCCTCCATGATCTAAGGTAGTAATGATGGATTTCCCTTGCATGCAGCAGGGACTCGTCAAGTTGGGCAGTTGCCGAGGCAGCGTGGGGAAGCGGGGACGCCCATGTCCAATCAACCGCCACGTGTCAACCAAGGCCACAGGCTATTGGGGCCCGTGGCGCTCTGCACTTCGACTTTGGGTTCGCCTCGAGGCCAAGCCCGAGCGTGCCTTGGGCCCGGGGGCTACTGTCGGTGTTATGTGAACGGGGGTCCCCAGACTTGCCTGCCTACATCCCACGGCATGGCTCTGCGAGCGAGCCCGTACGGCCCATCTTCACCAGCAAAGACTCAAGACCCTCATGAGGGGCCAAGCCTCGCGAGGCAGACGACACAAGACCTCCTCAGGAGCGGCCTCACCAGGCTGGCTCGCAAGGGGCCGAGAGTTCGAGGCTAGGAAACCTCAGGAGGTTCCAGTGACTTGAGCCATGACGACCAAGGCCAGGCGGGTGCCAGCGCGCACATTGCCCTTGTTTCCTCTTTGGTGCTAAGGAAGCATGCACCGGCGGAGAGTACCGAGGCGTCAAGCAAAGGTTTCCATATCAGTGCAACAAGACCAAGACCAGAAGGACGGCAAGACGGAGGTCACCGTGGAGCCCAAGACAGCGTCACTACCAGAGCCTTTGACAGGCGAAGACTGCTTTTGTCAGGATAAGCTGTACTACCTGTCCCCCTTCGAATTGGCCGTTGTTGGCTCCCTTACTGCTCAATATTTGGGGAGAGGACCAGGGCCTTTATAAATAGGACTAGACACCACCGTAGCTAGGGAGAGGAGAGATGGACCAGTCTGGCCAAGAGGATAGATAAACCAGTCTGGTCAAGAGAGACCAGGACAACCACGAGTTCACCAAGCACAAGAACATCTCTCCTCAGGAGGCTATTCTTCCCCTTGTACTAATCATCCTCAGCCCAAGAGGCAATCCACCATACCACACTGGAGTAGGGTATTACACCACAATGGTGGCCAGAACCAGTATAAATCTTGTGTTCCTTGTGTTGCGAGTTCGTCGAGTTCATTCGTAAGATCTTTGCTGAGTTAGGACGTGGATCGGTAGGGGGAGATCTTCGCGCGCACCCAGTGTTCGAACCTTGAGGGTTTTGCCGGAACCCATGATTCGACACTCGCCCAGTTATCTTTGTTTTGGGTTAATTTGATAAGTGCCACTCCAAATCTGGTGATTCCGAGAAATGCCACTGCAATTTCCAAACTTTGGAAAATGCCATTTCCAGTGGCATTTTTCGAAGTCTGGAGTGGCGTTTTTCAAAGTTTGCAAAAATTGCAATGGCATTTTTCAAAGTTCGGAAATTGCAGTGGCATTTTTATGAATCGCCATAATTGCAGTGGCATTGATCCAATTTCTTTTTGAGGGGGAAGCAGGGTGTCAACTGGGTTGTGTGGGGCACTCTGGCCTGTCTAGACAACCTTTTATTTTATGTTTACCACAAGACCAGCCTAGTAGTTTTTTTCTTCTGAAAATGTCTAGCCCAGTTTTTTGTGCTTTGTCAAGTAAGTCGCTTTGTCAGGCATGTTGGGCTGCAAATCTTTCAAGACGAGGAGAGCTTCATTTTCCTGACCCAGAAAATGGCCTATTAGTAATGAGAAATGGGTTGTACATTTTAAAAACACATCAAACCGGCAATTAGTTTCAAATTAATTTTTTTCCATTTCGAGATTTTAAATTCCATTGATTTTTATGCATGCACAATTTGTTGGATTTTATATTGATATACATTTATTTTTAAAATCAGTTTGAATGTGACTCAAAATTTCGGGATTAAAAACAGTTCGGACCGCACAGAAATATGCAAAATTTTGTATAATTTTTTAACCGTGGCCACAATATGGGCTGTAATGCTAACAAACAGAATATGGGCTCCTAAAAACCATAAAAATTAGAAATGGGCTGTAAATTATTAGAAATAATGGCAGATGGGCTGTATGTTATTTTCCACAGATTTGAGGCTTTCTAAAAAAAAGGTTGACGCACACGCAACGCCGTGTCAACTTAGTCAACACATGAGAGCAGTGACTGTTGGATGTCCATCCAACGGCCGTCGTGCTTCTTCAATCTCTGCTCTTCCTACTCCAGCCACTCAAACAAGCACCGGCCGGACTGCCTGCTCCATCCTCCCGTGGTCGGTTGTGCTACCGCGCAGGCCTCACCGCCCCACCCTACTCCCATCGTTGTCCTGGCCATCCCTCTACTCACACACACTTGTTGTTATTCTCCAACGACAGCACACGAACCAGTAAACCCTCGTACTCCCCTCCGCGCGGGAAACAACTGCCGAGTCTTCCCTGGCTCTGTGTCGTTCCCTTCCTAGGCCTCACCGTCGTCCACCGCCCTCGTGCTCTCAGTGCGATGTGGTCAACGTGGTCAACGAACGACATCCATCGGAAGTGGACTGTTGTGGAGAGGCTGACAGCTGGGTCTATGGCCGCACGCAAGGAAATGCCTCCTTATTACACACAAAATAATGATTCCTCTACATGACAACTGGGACCCACCGGAAGGGCCTCTGTATTTTGCTAAAAAACGTTCTCCCCGCTGATATCTCGGACCCACCAGCTATATCTTCGCATGCAAGGAAGTGCCTCCTTATTACGCACAAAAAATATGAATACTCCCCCTGCTAGCTGGGACCCACCATAGTGGGAGGATGACTTGTGGGCCTACTAAGTTGATGGGGATGGAGGGCTTTGTTAACTTAGTCAATATGAACGATTCTAGCTCCAGTGACCATACGTTGTCCATCCAACGGCCATAGTGCTTCTTCAACCTTTGGTCTTCTTGCTCCAGCCACCCAAACCAGCGTCGGTCGTGTCACAAGCTCCTGCCTCCTGTGGCCGGCTGTGACACAGCGGAGGCCTCACCGCCTCCTACTACTCCCACCGCTGGCCAGGCCATCCCTCTTGTAAGTGCATCTAGTGCCACCCTAGTTGGTTTTGGAGTATTGACAACAAACCTGGTTGAGTGACTAATGTGTTTGTGAGAATTGCAGGACAACACAGGTAGTAGTCCCTCATTGATTCGGTTTACCTACTGGAGATGACCCCTAAAAATGTATGAAGACATTGAAGACAAAGGTGGTATGTGAAGACATTCACATTGAAGACTATGACAAGAGAAGACATTGCATGAAGACAATGGAGCGCGAAGACTTAGTTGTTTCGTTGTTTCCTTTTCTTCTTTGTTGAGTCATAGGAACCACCGTACTGTTAAGTGGGGTCCCAGTGAACAAAGTCAGAGTGACTAAAGTGATGCTTAATCAAAATCCTATGTCTTCGAGCGAAGACAATGAGAGCAAAACTTATCTAGAGCTGGATAAGTCGGCTTTACTTGTAGCCCAAGTAAAGTTGCCGTGTGTGTTTGAAATATGACCGTTGGAACACATGTCAGTTCCTTAGTGACCCATGGTCATTTCGGACAAATCAGGTCAAGTTGCCTAGTTGCTATAAATAGCCCACCCCCTACACCATAAATTGGTGGCTGCTCAGAGTTAGTGCACGGCTTTTGTTGTTTGAGAGCAACCCACCTCGAAGCCTTTGAGAGAGAAATCCTTGCGAGGACAAAGCCCTAAACACCTAGAGCCAAAGAGTGTTAGGCATCACTCAAGTCTTCCTGTCTATGTGATCTGAAGACTTGTTACACTTGAGGACTGTGAATCCTCCAGCCGGTTAGGCGCCGCGTTCTGAGCATCCAAGAGTCATTGTGGATCGCCGGTGAACGAAGTCTATGAAAGTTTGGAAGTCTACCTTGACGACTTACCAGAGTGATTGAGCGAGGACTGGGTGTCCTTAGCTCAAGGGGAATAAGGTGAAGACACGGTCTTCTGAGTTAAATCTCAGCCTCCCTAACCAGACATACAGTTGTCACAGCAACTGGAACTGGTCCAAGAAATCATTGTCTTCAACAAGCAACTGGTTCTATCCTTCCCATCTCTTTATTTACACTTGGTCCTTGTGAAGTCATTGCCTGTTTGCATTATCCATTTGTCTTCACTGTGTGACTGTTTGTTCTGATTGGCTTCATACTATATTCCATCCTGATCCGTACTACCTAGCTGCTATTAGTCTTCGTGCTCTCACTTCATTGAATACTTGACTATGGCTTGTCTAGTGTAGTCTACCTTCCGATGCATGGTTATAGGTTCATTTCTATCATTTGTCTTCGAAGCTCCCATGTTTTGAAGACTTTCATAAAAATCGCCTATTCACCCCCCCTCTAGTCGATAACTAGCACTTTCAATTGGTATCAGAGCAAGGTACTCCCTTGTTCTATGTGATTCGGTTTAACCACCTCGAGTTTTAGCTATGTCGACTGCAGGCATAATCAAAGTCTCTGCTGCATGCCCTGTCTTCGATGGAACTGAATATCCCTACTAGAAGAATAAGATGCATCTTGAAGCCATTGATGTCGCCCTCTGGTATGTCGTCAAGAATGGCGTTCCCAAGGCTGGTGAAGGTGTCACCGCTGCTGATGTCAAGAAGTTCGTTCAACTGGATTCCACTGCCAAGAACATCATCTGTGGTCATCTGACCAAAGGGAAGTATGGCCGTGTGAGTGCTTTGGAAACATCGAAGCTAGTCTAGGACTGGCTCTCCAAGGTCAACGAAGGCGTCTCAACCCAGAGAGATCAAAGGATCAGTGTCCTTCACAACCTCTTCAACCGCTTTAAGAGAAATGACAATGAGAATCTTCAGCTCACGTTTGATCACCTCACTAACATCACAAATGAGCTTCAAGCTCTCGGCGCTACTGAGATCACCAAGCATGAAATCATCAAGACACTCCTGAGATCACTTGACAACTCGTTTGACACCCTAGCCCTGATGATTCAAGAATGCCCTGACTTCAAGACACTCGATCCATCTGACATACTTGAAAGGCTCAACACACATGAGTTTCAGCTTTCTGAGAAAAGAGATATCTATGGTCCCAACTATGGCCGAACTCGCGCCTTGAAGGCAAAAGTTGTTTCCTCATCTGAAGAAAAATCTAACTACAGTTCTGATGATCCTGAAGACATTGCAAAGGAGCTTTCTATGCTTGTGAAGAAGTTCTAGAAATTCACCAAGAAGAAAGGCTTCAGAAAGTCTTCACGATCCAGCTCAAGGAATGATGAAGCTTCTATCATGACTACAAGAAGAGAACATGCCACAAGTGCAAGAAACCTGGTTACTACATCTCCGAGTGTCCGCAGTGGGACAATGAGAACAAGAAGAAGAGCAAGGAATATGATTCTGATGACAAGAAGAAGAATAAATACTCAAAGCCTTCTTCCAAGTCTTCCTCAAAGTCTTCATCACACAAGAAGAGCTCATCTGGCGAGGCTCGTGCGTTT
Source organism: Triticum monococcum (assembly GCA_034509565.1). NCBI lineage: Eukaryota > Viridiplantae > Streptophyta > Magnoliopsida > Poales > Poaceae > Triticum > Triticum monococcum. The sequence goes on along the minus strand of CM067846.1, from coordinate 175,580,806 downwards.
GTTGGCAAGGAAATGGATTCAGAGGAGGAGTCTGCTTCTGAGGAGGCAGAGGTGGAGTCTGAGGAGCAGTCTGACTTTGGCGTTGCAAGTCTGGCTAGAGCCTACGTTGCCAAGTCCATCTTTAACACTGAAGACAATGACTTCGTCACCGACGTCGATGCTAATGACAAGGACAACTCCGCTCCCACCTATTGCTTCATGGCACGTGGTGCCAAGGTAAACTCACGCAATGCTCACTATCAAACATCCAGTGAAGATGACTGTGATTATGGTTCCAAACCCAGCTACAAAACACTTGCTAAAATTGCAACTGAACAACAGAAAGCTATGGAACATATTCAAAAACTATTAGACAAAAGCAATGACATGTTGGACGCTGAAATGACTCGATCTCAGTCCTTAATTGAAGACATAAAAAATCTTCATGTTAAGTATGAGGAACTTGAAAGTCGTCATGAAACGCTCTCAACAACTCATGAAAAGCTTTCCTATGATTATCTTCAAAGGAAACAAGAACTTGAGAAATTGAGAGCGGTTCATGAAGATCTTCAAAAGGAAAACGAGTCACTTCGCGCTGAACAGATCAGTCCCACTCAGGAAGGATTTGAACCACCATGTCTTAAATGCCTTGAGCGTGATAACGCTACTTCTGTTGCTGAATGTTCTACTGCTGCTACTGTTGCAATATCTTCAACTGTTGATGTGGTAACTAACCCCTCTGCTAAGGATGCAATTTCTATTGCTGATGAAAATGCTAGGTTGAAGACATCGCTTGAAACAGGGATGTACAAAAGTCTCAAAGGGCATCAGACACTATGTGATGTCCTCAAAAGGCAGATTCTGAACCGAAACCCTAGGAAAGAGGGTGTTGGGTTTGAAAGGAAAATGAATGTTGATGGCTCTTACTGGAAGCCTGAGCAGTACCCCAAAACCACATGGGTTGCTTCAAAGGAACCTTCAGTGGATCTGTCCAACCTATCTGGCATCACTTGTGTTGAGGCATATCTCTCTCGATGTAGTTTTGGTGATTGATGACAACATGTTTGCGGACTAATCATGTGCTTTGAGTAGTTCACAGATTCATCCTTGGCACGAGACGTTTTCTTCCCTTCGGAGTGTCATTCAAGACAGTGTAGCTCTTTCATTTCTCTTTCGGTGGACTAGTTGCGTAGAGGGCACCGTTCTATCAAGAGGGGGTCTGCTGGGGTATTGCTTGGGTGGAATCAACACGTACACATCTGCTTCTCACCCTCTGAGCTCTTTCACTTTGTTGGAGAGATCTCTTCTCCTTTTGTGTCCTGTCTGGGTTCCAGCGGTAGTACTGCGCAACCTAGCGGTAGTACCGTTCAGGAGTCACAAGCGGCAGTACCGCTCCGCAGCGGTAGTACCACCAGTGACACCACAACAGTACTACCGTTGGCTTGCCTGGCACCACCACCTCGTCCTCAGCCTCGACGGAGAGATCTTCTCTCTCCCTTGTCTCTGTCCTTGCGGTAGTACGGCACTACCAGCGGTAGTACCGCCGAAGGGTCACAAGCGGCAGTACCGCTTTGCAATGGTAGTACCGCCAGTGACCCCACAGCTGTACTACCGCTGGGCTGTCTCGCTCCTACCGCCTCGTCTCGAGGGCTCCTTTTCTCGTGTCGGGTTTTGTGGCACTAGTTGCGGCAGTAGAGGCGGTAGTACCATTTCAGAGCGGTAGTACCGCCCTTAGCACCGCGGTAGTACCGCGCTGGGTCCAGATCCCTACCGCTCTCCTCTGCGCGGCAGTACCGCTAGCTGGAGCGGCAGTACCGCTGGCTCAGCGGTAGTACCCCCCCCTAGCGGTACTACCGCCCTGTGCGGGGCTGGTTGGTGGGGCAACGGTTGTATTGTTGCCCCCACTATAAAAGGGGGTCCCCTTCTTCCCCGTTGACTTACCTCTTCCCCCTCAAGCTCCATTAATGCTCAAGCTCCATTAATGCTCAAGCTCCATTAATGCTCAAGCTCCATTAATGCTCCAAGCTCCATTTCACCCGATCTATCTCTCTAGCCAATCAAACTTGTTGATTTGCTCGGGAGTGGTTGAGAAGGCCCCGATCTACAATTCCACCAAGGGATTTTCGATTCCCCCACTCATCCCTAGCGGATCTTGTTACTCTTGGGAGCTTGAGCACCCTAGACGGTTGAGGTCACCATGGAGCCATAGTCCATTGTGGTGAAGCTTCGTGGTGTTGTTGGGAGCCTCCGATTAAGTTGTGGAGATTGCCCCAACCTTGTTTGTAAAGGTCCGGTTGCCGCCTTCAAGGGCACCAATAGTGGAATCAGGGCATCTCGCATTGTGTGAGGGCGTGAGGAGAATACGGTGGCCCTAGTGGCTTCTTGGGGAGCATTGTGCCTCAACACCGCTCTAACGGAGATGTACTTCCCTTCAAAAGGAAGGAACTTCGGTAACACATCCTCATCTTCACCGGATCCACTCTTGGTTATCTCTTACCTTTACTTTTGCAAGCTCTTTAGTGTTACTTCTCTTGCTTGCTTGTATGCTTGTTGTTATTGCATCATATAGGTTGCTCACCTATTTGCACATCTAGACAACCTACTTTGATGCAAAGTTTAATTTGGTAAAGAAAAGTTAAAAATTGGTAGTTGCCTATTCACCCCCCTCTAGTTAACCATATCGTTCCTTTCAATTGGTATCAGAGCCTCTTCTCTTTATTAAGGACTTTACCGTCCAAAGAGTATGGTTGATACCGTAGACGGTGTGGAGGAACACTCTAGTGTGAATCCGAGCTCGTCTACGGGCGATGGGGGAACCTCGGTCTCTCATGAGGAGTTCAATGTGGCCTTGGAGACATTGAAAACCTCCATGATGACCGAGGTTGAAAGCATGTTTACTAAATTTCTTGAGGGGCTTAAACTATCCACCGCACCGTTGAGAGTGGGTGACCCCACCGACAAGGTGACGGATGCTATCTCCGACAAGGGGGAAGCTAGTAGTGAAAAAGCTCCTTCTAGTGGTAAAAATGGCACCGGCATCTTTGCTCATGTGGAACCACCACTTGTTTATGGTGGACCAGTTCCTTCCACTCATTTGAATCATGCCGGTCCTCCCCCTAAGATTGTGAAAAATGAGGACTTTGATTCTTGGGTTTACCGCTTTAAACATCATTTAAATCATGTGAACACTAACCTTTGGAGAATCATTGAAGAAGGTTTCTATCCGCATGATCCAAGCAACTTCACTCCTCGAGAAGCTGCGGATAATCAATTCAATGAGAATGCTCTCTTCATCATTCAAGATGCAATCCCACCCGAAGACCTACCTCATCTTCATCCCTTCGCCTTGGCCAAAGATGCATGGATTTGTGTTGTCTCCCTCTACCGGGGAAGCGCAAGCATTCAACGCTCCAACTATGAAGTGGTGCAAGATGAGGCCGATGAGTTTGCAATGAAAGAAGATGAAGAACCTCGTGAGCTTTATCAGAGGGTAACCAAACTCGCGATCTCACTCCGAGATCACGGGAGCAAGGACACGAATGACAATTGGATCAAGCGCAAATTCCTCAATGAAATGATACCCTACCATAAGGCCATGTCCTCTGTCATTCATCAAAGACCGGACTTCCACACTTTGACCTCAAGCAAAGTGTTGGATGAGTTTGTGGCCATGAACATTTTGGACAAGACCGCCGACAATGCGGTGCTTCATTCTCAAAGGGCAAAGAAGCCCAACCTTGCATTGAAGGCCAAGCTCTCCGTTGAAGAAGAAGAGGAGAGCAAGCCCGAGGATACGAAGTATGCATATCATGAACACATGGCACTCGCTTCAAGGCAATTTTGGAGCAAGAAAAACTCGAGGCCAAACTTTAACAAGAACAACTCAAGTGGCATGAAGAGCAAGCAACGTGTAAGGACTTGCTACAATTGTGGCAACGTGAGTCATTTTGTTGCGGAGTTCCCGTATGAGAAGAGAGAAGACAATGGTGGCAAGCTCATCCGAAAGGACAAGGCCAAGTCGTTCCCCAACAAGAGCAACTTCACCAAGAAGACTCTTCCCAAGGCATTGGTGGTACAAGAAGAGTACAATGAGGATGACAACGATGATGAAGGTGATGAGTTGGTTGCCATGGCCTCCGTTGCCATTGCGACGACTCCACGGGTGTCCCTATTTGACTCACCCAATGAGAGCATCACTGCCAAATGCCTCATGGCTAAAGCCACCAACAAGGTAACCCCCAACATCAAAACTACCATCATTAATCATCCTTCTCCGACGGATAGCATTAATGAACTTGAGGGAGCGAATGTGGAGGCAAATGAGTTTGAGGCCTTTATGGGAAAACTTTAAGGGAAAATCCAAGAAGCACTTTGTTGCTCTCTTGGAACAGCTTGGTGAAGCCAATGACATGATCGAGGCTCGCGAAGACACCATCAGTAAGATGGAATGGCATAGTCGTGACTATGCCGATGAGATTTCGGATCTTTCCAATGCTCTTGAGGAAGAGCGTGGTCTTCGTTTGGCTCTTGAGGAGTCACACAACGTTGATCATGCTAAGTTAAAGAAAGATTATGATCATGTCCTCATTGTTTCTCATGTGCTAAACTCCGAGAAGGCCGAACTTGAGGTTGACTTGCTAGACTCAAAGAGGAGTTTGATCTACTTGACAAGGCTCACAAGGTCTTGAAGGGTGCTCATGCTAGCCTCAAAGAGTCTCATGATCAACTTCAAGTAAAGATAACCAAGGAAAAAGCCACTTTTCGTCGTATGATGTTAATTGATAATGCAAATGCTACTAACCCGTGTTGTGAGCATGTGCATCTCGTTGAGGAGAACACTAAGCTAAAAGGGCAACTTGAGAGAGGTCTTGCGACTTGCATACAAGGCAAGAAGAACCTCAACGACCTCTTGATCAACGAAAAGGGAGTTGTGGCCAAGGAAGGGGTTGGGTATGTGCCCGACTCCAAGAACAAGAAGAAGAATGACAAGACCAAACGACCTCCTCCTCTCACGCAAACCTTTGTGAAGGAGGGAGAGAGTGCCTCCGAGGAGAAGAAGAAGAACAATGAGAAGGGTGGCGTTGTCAAAAAGGGTGTGGGAGTCCTGGATTAGGGGTTCTCCGACAAGCCGGACTATCTCCATTGGCCGGACTGTTAGACTATGAAGATACAAGATTGAAGACTTCGTCTCAAGTCCGGATGGGACCCTACTTGGCGTGGACGGCAAGCTAGGCGATACATATATGGATATCTCCTCCTTTGTAACCGACCTTGTGTAACCCTAACCCTCTCCGGTGTCTATATAAACCGAAGGCTTTTAGTCCGTAGGAGAAAGATCACAACATACAATCATACCATAGGCTAGCTTCTAGGGTTTAGCCTCTCTGATCTCGTGGTAGATCTACTCTTGTACTACCCATATCATCAATATTAATCAAGCACGACGCAGGGTTTTACCTCCATCAAGAGGGCTCGAACCTGGGTAAAACTTCGTGTCCCCTGCCTCATGTTACCATCCGTCCTAGACGCACAGTTCGGGACCCCCTACCCGAGATCCGCCGGTTTTGACACCGACATTGGTGCTTTCATTGAGAGTTCCTCTGTGTCATCACCGTTAGGCTTGATGGCTCCTACTATCATCGATAGCGATGCGGTCCAGGGTGAGACTTTTCTCCCTGGACATATCTTCGTATTCGGCGGCTTTGCACTACGGGCTAATTCCCTTGGCCATCTGGAGCAGATTGAAAGCTATGCCCCTGGCCATCAGGTCAGATTTGGAAGTTTGAACTACACGGCCGACATCCACGGAGACTTGATCTTCGACGGATTCGAGCCATAGCCGGGCACGCCACACTGTCGCGATGGGTATGACCTAGCTCTGCCGCCGAACAGTACCCTAGAGGCCGCGCCCGCATCTGCTCCGACCCTTAGCTCGGAGCCAACTGCGCCAATCGATGACGGGTGGTTAGACACTACCTCAGGGGCTGTAGTCTCAACGGCGATCGAGCCAAACACCAGCATAATCCTCTGCGCAGCCCGTGACACCAAGGTGCCGGACTCTTTTTCTGACTCCGAACCGCCCGCTCCCCTGCCAATCGAATCCGATTGGGCGCCGATTATGGAATTCACCGCTGTAGATATCGTTCAGCACTCGCCCTTTGGCGACATTCTGAATTCACTAAGGTCCCTCTCTTTGTTAGGAGAGCCCTGGCCGGATTATGGCCAACAGGATTGGGATGCGGACGAAGAAGAAATTTGACGCCCACCCACCACCCATTTCATAGCCATTGTCAATGATTTAACCGACATGCTCGACTTCGACTCCGAAGACATCGACGGCATGGATGACGATGTAGGAGACGAACATGAACCAGCACCTATAGGGCACTGGAAAGCCACCTAGTCATATGACATATACATGGTGGATACACCCAATGAAGGCAATGGCGACGAGATAACGGAGGATGACCCCTCCAAGAAGCAACCCAAGCGCCGACGTCAGTGGCGCCGCTCTAAGTCCCGCCAAAGCAAAAATGGTGATAACGGCATAGGAGATAATAATACTCTGGACAGTGCCGAAGACAACAACAATCCCCTCCAGCAAGACTTGGAGCAGGAGGATGAAGGAGCCAGCTCTCCTGAGAGAGCGGCAGATGGAGAGGAGGAGGATGACAATTACATCCCCCCTCTGAAGACGGGGCAAGCCTCGGTGACGATGAATTCACCGTCCTAGAGGACCCCGTCGAACAAGAGCGCTTCAAGCGCCGGCTTATGGCCACGACAAATAGCCTGAAGAAAAAGCAGCATCAGCTTCAAGCTAATCAAGATCTGCTAGCTGACAAATGGACTGAAGTCCTCGCGGCCGAGGAATATAAACTCGAGCGCCCCTCCAAGAGTTACCCAAGGCGCAGGTTACTACCCCGACTGGAGGAAGAAGCGTACGACACGACTGATCGGACACCTCGTGGCTGCGATAGAGAGGCATTCCAGCCAAAAACTCAGCCTCCACCCCGACGCGATTCAAATAAAAAGGCATGGGGAGATACGCTAGACCTGCGAGACATGCTGGAGGACAAGGCAAAACATTCAAGATCGATCTACGGATCACGAGGGTGCACCACTCTGCGAGACGACAAACTTCACGCCAAATACAGTAAAAGCAAACCCGACTGAGCCAAACACAGCGGGCAAGACCCATTCGAGCTGCGTCGAGATATAGCCCAATACAGAGGCACCGCACACCCCTTATGCTTCACAGACGAAGTAATGGAACATCAATTCCCAGAAGGTTTCAAACCTATAAAAATCGAATCATACGACGGCACAACAGATCCCGCAGTATGGAGTGAGGACTTCCTCCTCCACATCCACATGGCCCGCGGTGATGACTTACATGCCATCAAATACCTCCCACTAAAGCTCAAAGGACCAGCGCGGCATTGGCTTAACAGCTTTCTAGCGGACTCCATTAGCTGTTGGGAAGATCTGGAAGCCGCATTCCTCGACAACTTTCAGGGCACTTATGTGCGACCACCAGACGCCGACGATTTGAGCCACATAATTCAGCAGTCAGAAGAGTCGGCCAGGCAGTTCTGGACTCGGTTCCTTACAAAGAAAAATCAAATCGTCGACTGTCCGGATGCCGAGGCCTTAGAGGCTTTCAAGCACAACATCCGAGATGAGTGGCTAGCCCGGCACCTTGGTTAGGAAAAGCCGAAATCTATGGCAGCTCTCACGACGCTCATGACCCACTTTTGTGGGGGAGAAGACAGCTGGATGGCTCGCAGTAATAACGTATCAAAAAACCATGGTACCTTAGATACCAAGGACGGCAACAATAGGTCACATCGCAACAAGCATAAGCGCCGCATTAACAGCGAAAATACTGAGTATACGACAGTCAATGCCGGATTCAAAGGTTCTAAACCCACTCAGTGGAAAAAGCCATTCAAACAAAGTACGCCGGGTCCGTCCAGCTTGGACCGTATACTCGATCGCTTATGTCAAATACATGGCACCCCAGACAAGCCAGCCAATCACACCAACAGGGATTGTTGGGTGTTCAAGCAGGCCAGCAAGTTAATTGCCGAAAACAAGGACAAGGGGCCGCATAGCGATGACGAGGAGGAACCCCGGCAGCCGCACACTGGAGGACAGAAGAGGTTTCCCCCGCAAGTGCGGACGGTGAATATGATATACGCAAACCACATCCCCAAGAGGGAGCGGAAGCGTGCGCTCAGGGACGTATATGCGTTGGAGCCAGTCGCCCCAAAGTTCAACCCTTGGTCCTCCTGCCCGATCACCTTCGATCGCAGGGACCACCCCACTAGTATCCGTCATGGCGGATTTGCCACACTGGTCCTAGACCCAATCATCGACGGATTTCACCTCACTTGAGTCCTTATGGACGGCAGCAGCAGCCTGAACCTGCTTTATCAGGACACAGTGCGCAAAATGGGTATAGACCCCTCAAGGATCAAACCCACAAAAACGACCTTTAACGGCGTTATTCCAGGCGTAGAGGCCCATTGCACAGGCTCAATTACACTGGAAGTGGTCTTCGGATCCCCGGATAACTTCCGAAGCAAGGAGTTAATCTTCGATATAGTCCCGTTCCGCAGTTGTTATCATGCGCTGCTCGGGCGAACCGCATTTGCTAGATTCAATGCGGTACCGCATTATGCATACCTCAAGCTCAAGATGCCAGGACCCCGTGGAGTTATTACAGTCAATGGAAACACAGAGTGCTCCCTCCGAACAGAGGAGCAGACAGCGGCCCTCGCAGCAGAAGTGCAAAGCAGCCTCTCAAGGCAATCAACCAGTTCGGCGTTTCAAAGCCCGGACACCTTCAAGCGTGCTCGAGGCAATCGGCAAATAGACCGCCTGGCGCGATCTGAGCTCGCGTAGCAATACGGCAGCTACCCCAATCCCAGCCCAACGGTGATATTCGTGCCGCGCGTACATAATTACGCATTAAAAATACCATGGGCACAGGTGGGGAGGGGGGGCACAACTGCGGCACGCCCCAAAACGCGGCCTAAACCGCACTAGGGGCTTCTCGTTTGGTAATTTTTTCTTTTTTCAGGACCTTAATCTCTGGAAACACTATCCGGCAGCACTATTGCCGAACACATGATGCGGCAACCAAGAAGGCAGACAACTACATTATACAACGGAATTCCGAGGTTGATCTAAGATCTCATATAATCCCTCAGCTCGCCCTTGGAAGGGACTTAGTCCTACTTTTTGCTTATCTCACTATCTGTATCACTCTGCTTTAACGCAGCTTTTTAATAAACAATGCATTACATTACGACCATTATTGCATTTTTTATATATATGTGTGTTCATTAACGACGCCTTGCAACCGTACACTTTGGTACGGCCAATACACCAGGGGCTCACGTACCCCACAATGCGGTGTGAAAAGTCCGAACACTTACACAAGTGCGGCACCCCGAACTTATAGCATTATATGCATCAGCTCCGAATCATGTCTTTGGTCAAATGTTGGGTTTGCCCGGCTCCTATGTTTTGGTACCTTACGTTCCGCTCTATCGGCTAAGGTAGCGCTAGGAGAACTACTGCGATTGTGCCCCAGTTTTGCCCAGCTGAGCACCTCAGTAGAGAAAGCTAAAATTGACTGTCATGATAAGGCGAGAGACTGGTCGCAGTTTGGTGAGGTTTTTCGAGTCCCTAAAGACTTATTCCGCTTAGGGAGAGTGTAACACCCTCGATGCGACTATAGCTCCCACGTGTCGAGGCACGACTTAGAGACATAATCGCATTGAAGGCATATGTCGCAAGTGAGGTAATCTTCACACCACCCATGTAATACATAAGGGAAAGGGATACATAGTTGGCTTACAATCGCCACTTCACACAATTACATGAATAAAGCATTACATCAACTAAATATAATCAAGGTCCGACTACGGAACCAAAATAAAAGAAGAACCCCAAATGCGACAAAGGTCCCCGATCGACCCCAACTGGGCTCCAGTACTGATCAACTAGAACAAAACAACACAAAGGACAAGATCTTCATCGAGCTCCTCCTGAGCTTGGTTGCGTCATCTGCACGGACTCATCGGCACCTGCAAGTTGGTTTGGAAGTATCTGTGAGCCACGGGGACTCAGCAATCTCGCACCCTCACGATCAAGACTATTTAAGCTTATGGGTAAGGTAAAGGTAAGAGGTGGAGCTGCATCGAGCGACTAGCATATATGGTGACTAACATACGCAAATGAGAGCGAGAAGAGAAGGCAAAGCACGATCGAATAAAGTATGATCAAGAAGTGATCCTAAAACAACCTACGTCAAGCATAACTCCAACACCGTGTTCACTTCCCGGACTCCGCCGGAAAGAGACCATCACGGTTACACACGCTATTGATTCATTTTAATTAAGGTCGACTTCAGGTTTTCTACAACCGGACATTAACAAATTCCCATCTGCCCATAACCGCGGGCATGGCTTTCGAAAGTTCAATCCCTACAGGGGTGTCCCAACTTAGCCCATGACAAGCTCTCACGGTCAACAAAGGAATAGACCTCCTCCCGAGACATTCCGATCAGACTCGGTATCCCGGTTCTTCAAGACATCCTCGACAATGGTAAAACAAGTCCAGCAAGACCACCCGATGCGCCGACATCCCGATAGGAGCTGCACATATCTCGTTCTCAGGGCACACCGGATAAGCTAAGCGTACGGGAGCCAACGTAACCCAAGTTGCCAAGGGACAGCCCCGCACGGTGCTCTGGGTTGGACCAACACTTAGACAAGCACTGGCCCCGGGGGGGGGGGTTAAAATAAGATGACCCTCGGGATGTGCGACTCCCAAGGGGAAATAAGGCTAGGTGGCAAATGGTAAAACCAAGGTTGGGCCTTGCTGGAGGAGTTTTATTCAAAGCGAACTGTCAAGGGGTTCCCATTATAACCCAACCACGTAAGGAACGCAAAATCCGGGAACATAACACCGATATGACGGAAACTAGGGCGGCAAGAGTGGAACAAAACACCAGGCATAAGGCCGAGCCTTCCACCCTTTACCAAGTATATAGATGCATTAATTAAATAAGATATATTGTGATATCCCAACAAGTAAACATGTTCCAACAAGGAACAAGATCTCCATGTTCCAACAAGGAACAAACTTCAATCTTCACCCGCAACTAGCAACGCTATAAGAGGGGCTGAGCAAAGCGGTAACATAGCCAATCAACGGTTTGCTAGGACAAGGTGGGTTAGAGGCTTGGCTCAACAAAATGGGAGGCATGACAAGCAAGTGGTAGGTATCGTAGCATGGGCATAGCAAAAGAGCGAGCATCTAGCATAGCAAAGATAGTAGTGATTTCGAGGGTATGATCATCTTGCCTGAAATCCCGCAAGGAAGAAGAACGAGTCCATGAAGAAGACAAATGGACGTAGCCAAATGGGTCCTCACAACACGACGTTACCGGATCCAACCCGAAGAAGCAAACACCGGAAAAGAAGCACACGACATAGTAAACAACCCACATGAACGTGGTATGATATGCGGGATGCGGTATGTGATGCATATGCATGATTGGACAAGGAATGCATGAACCTAGTCTCAACTTGGAAAACCAAGTGTGCCATTGGAAAGATGAGATGAAATCGCTTGAAAACTATATAAAGAACGCCGAAATCGGAGTTACGGTTTGGAAATGGCAAGCGATTCAAATATGACCGCGATCTGCGATTTACAGCAAGTAGCCAACTAAATGCAATGAGATGAACATGCTACAGCACCCAAACGTGGCAACAAAATACATGGCAGGGAAGCATTCAAGATGCTTAACAAAAGTCTAGCATTGAGCTACGGCAAATTCATCTATTGACAGGTTCAAACAAGCATGGCAAAAATGCATATGGTAAACAGATCTCAGACTTAGTGAAATTAACACTTGTCTGGAATTTCAGACCAAGTAGCACTCTTCGGAGCAGCAAAACTACATGCTACAGGACCTGAACATGGCAAAGTAAAACATGGCATGGAGCTACTCAAATAGCTTAAAAAAGTCCCTTAGTGACCTCGAGCCAAAAGGGATCAAAAAATATACTAACAAGCATGTGAACATTGCAAAAACATAATCAGTTTTCAGACTTAGTGAAAACTGGCACATGCTGAAACATATCTCAAGTAGGCATGTTTACGAGCTTGATGCACTCACTACGGTGCAAGTCATGACACGATAAGCATGCATCTATCAAGAACACACAAAATGCAAGCTAGACATGGCAAGAACAATAGCATAGCATGCACGGATCAACTACAACAACATCGGCAAAATTGCAAACAAGTTGACAATCTGCCCAGATTCACAAAGTAGCAAAAGTAGAGCTCGATTGACTCAAGCTAGGGTGCTCCATAATTGCAAACAAGGACATGGATGGATAGAGCACTACAAGATGAATAAAACATCCTTACTGATCATCCTCAAAAGAGGCACGGATCCCTAGGAAACAACATGAACATATGACAACATGAGATGAACAGGTCAAGGACTTTGTGGAACTGCTAAGTCCCTGAAATCAGAATTACCAAGTGCACCACTTTGCAAGCTTGCACTAGGCACCACACACATCACAAAAATATATGGGTTGCAACTCTGGAAAGATGACAAAACCCTTAACAAAACATATGTAGAGCATCAGGGCATATCATGCACACAATAATCATGGCAAAAATGACAAATCTCTAAATGGAGTAGCAGATCTGACAATTAACTCAAGTAGCCCTCTTCTAACAGCATTTCGGGCATCAATATGAACTCAAATGAAAATGATGCAATGGAATGAAATGATGTACTCTCTGAGACGAATATTTTGATATGCTATATGCCAGAAACAGAGTTACGGATGCAGAGTTACGACATGATGAATATGGGCATATGAAACTGGGAATCTCGAGGACTTAGGAAAAATATACCCTCTGAAAACAGATCTAGGGTTCGTGCACGCAGATCGAGGCGGGGCCGGATCCTCACCGGAGCAGTGGTTGCCGGCGCTTGCGTTCGCCGGAGGAGAGGGCTCGCCGGCCGGAGCTCACGCCGGAGCTCGCCGGCGAGGTGGCCGGAGCAGAGGCACCGCGGAGGAGGAGGCGCGCAGCGACGGGGTCACGCCGGCAGGACGAAGGCGAGGCTCGGCCGGGGACGAACTCCGGTGGCGGCGCGGGACAGAGCATGGCGGCGGCGGCATACGGCGACGAAGGCGAGGCGCGGTCGAGAGGCGGCGACGCGCGGGAGCTCGGGCCCGGTCGCGGCTCGAGCGGGCCGGCCTCAGGCCCCGCGGGCCGGCGGCAGGCGCGGTGGAGAGAGAGGGAGGCGTCCGGCTGAGGTGGCGGCGGCTGATTGGTGCAGGAGGCGGCGGCGGGTGACGTGTCGCAACGGGATTCGCCGGAGCGAGGTGGCGGTGGCGGCTGGACATGTCCGGCCGATGGGAGAAATGTCCGGCGGGACGAAGGGAGTGGATCTAGGGTTTCGTGTGCGCGAAAATTCGGAGGGGATCACATATTTATAGGTAGAGGGAGTTAGGAGAGTCCAAATGAGGTGCGGTTTTTGGCCACACGATCTTGATCGAATGAACAAGGTGATGGAGAGGGTTTTGGTGGGTTTTGGGCCAAATTGGAGGGGTGTTGGGCTGCAACACACACGAGGCCTTTTCTGTCCCTCGGTTAACCGTTGGAGCATCAAACGAAGTCCAAATGGCACGAAACTTGACAGGCGGTCTACCGGTAGTAAACCAAGGCCGCTTGGCAAGTCTCGGTCCAATCCGGAAATGTTTAATCCCCACACACGAAGGAAAGGTAGAAATGACCACCGGAGGAGAACGAAGCGCCAGAATGCAAAACGGACAACGGGGAAAATGCTCGGATGCAAGAGACGAACACTTATGCAAATGAAATGCGCATGATGACATGATATGCAATGCAAGACACGCAAGCAATGACAAGGCAACAACATTGAATAACTGGACGACACCTGGCACAATGGTCTCGGGGCGTTACAACACTCCACCACTACGAGAGGATCTCGTCCCGAGATCTAGAATGGCACCAGAGGAACAACGGGAGAGAAAGAGAAGAGGTAAAACTAAGTTGCTTCTTTGACCAATGAGTGAAACCAAAGAACCTTGCAAGGTTGAACAAATTCGAGAAAAGAATACAACGAAGGTGAATTAGGTCGAAAACACTCCGTTAGAAAAGAAGGACAAAGAGCATTGCAAAAAAACCTTGAGGTTGAAGGGCAAGATATATATTGAAAACACTCCGGTTAAAGAAGGGGATCAAGGAAGACCAAATTCGGGCAGCACTCCGGTTGAAAAGAAAATAATTGAATAAGAACTTGATAAGGTGATAGAACTTGAAAAGAGGGCACGACACTCCGGTTAAATGGACAATCATGAAAAGAACATGATCTTAGAGAAAACGAGTTGATAGGTTGAAAAGAGCGACATCACAATGTCTCCGGAACGAAAGAATAGAATATAGATAATTGAAATAAAAGAATGGAGAAGCAAATGCCAACTTCTGACACAAAAAGAGTTTGAGAAGGCATCCTTAGGAGAAGGGTCGAACGGAGTTGTTGGAACACCAACAACGAAAAGAATAAGCTTGTAGTGGGCTTATGAAATACATCTCAAAATTATGAGATGAAAACCTGCCACTCACGGGAAAAAGAATTGGATTGTTAAGAACAAGGAGACGAGAAAGTATCTCACCGGGAGGATAAATGAAGAACTTGGATCATTTATAAGCACCATGAATAGCAACAATCCTTAGGGAAAGCTTTAGGTGCAACATGACACAAGATAACTCCAACGAATAGATTGGTGGATTTAAAATATCTCATTCATGACAACATGTGAATCATGAAAACATGAACTCAAATTATCAAGAATGACATAATACCACCTCAAACGATACGATAGACAGAAATGCACTCCGGATAGCAAGATGAAGAATGCTTGAGCTCCTTAGAAAAGAATCTCGATGAACACTTGAAGAAGGAATATAAATCCTTGATGAACCAACATGTAGAACCTCCAAGAAGAACTCTGGTAACGAAAGGATAATGAGAAGAAAGAGAAGTTGAAAACACAAGGTGAAACCTTGTAATGATTTAGATGGATCTCCATGATAATTAGAGCTTGGAACTTTGGGAAGAAAAGATAAGATGAACAATTGAGATCAAGAATTTGATGAGCCTCCGGAATAGGAAATTAATCAATTGGATGAAACAAGAATAAGAATTATGTTATGCGTATCCTTCAACAATTTAAATTGATGACAATCAATGGATTTGGCATATCACTTATTCTCGTAAAAGATCAAGAGAGATATAACATAAATTTGGGAAGGTCTTCGACGAATCCACCGGTAGGATTGAAAACAATGAATGAATTGATATGATAACAAGGTAAGAAGAATCTTGAGCGAACCACCGTAAGAATTGGAAATGAATGAAGTAAAGATAAAGAAACACCGGGAAGAATTATCAAATGAAAGAAGATGCTTGAGAGGATTTAGATACAAGAGAACGAAGAGATAACGAGCCGATTAGAGATCACTTGAACGAAGCACCGGTAAAATTGGAGAATGACAACTAAAAGCTAAGAATGAATACATCTCAATTGATGGACTCCGGATAATCAAACTGAAAATACTCTGAATTACTCCGGATGGGTGAAAAGAATTCTCACGATCAAAACAATTACGAGAGGATGGCCACAAGCTAGAATCACGAATCTTGAAGAGAATGGAGCAAGATTAAAGAGAAACTCTTCTTCAGTCTTCAAGTGTTATGAAAGACGACGAGAGACACCACCATGAATTATTGAGGCACTCCGGAATGAAGAATGTAAAGGTTGAGCCAACGATGAAAAGAATTTGAAAGATCTTGGAGATGACATTTGACTGATGATATATCATTCTTACGTCAAACTTCGAAAAGAATTTAGGACAGCTCCGGGAAAATTAGAAGAGTCAGGTAAGATCCTGGGAAAAGACCTGTGGGTTAGGGCCCACTCAAAAGAAACACCATTGAATGATTACTTGAAAAGAGAGATTGCGCCGGTTGAATTAAAAGGCTTGAATGAGATAACATCCTCGCAAAAGCTTGAACGGATTGAGAATGGAAACAAATCTCCTGAGATAACTTGAGCACTCCGGAGCAAAAGAATAGCGAGAAATGAATGAATATGAGGAGCACCGGCATGAGAAGGTATTTGCAAACGAGGAAAAAGGGTATGATCCACAAAGCTTGAATTGGTCCCACCGGAGAAGAAAACGAGAGATGAGAGACGAACTTGAAGCTCCGTTAGAATCTTCATGAGAATCACCGAATAAGAATATTGATAGAAAAGAATGGAGAGACCTCACATCAATAATATGGATACTCGATTAAGATATATGAGTCCTTGAAGAAAACAACGGTGGGTGGGCGGGAAAAAAAACAAAGACAACTTGGAGACGGATGAAACAAACACCGTTGAGAAGAACTAATACCAGATCTTGCGGATGTTGAAATGCTCGATCCACTTGAAGAGAAAACACGCTGGTTGAAAAGGATTGACAAGATAGACTCGATGATCGAGAAGGATTAGTATTCACATTGGAGTATGAGAACACCATTTAGGAAAAGGTATGGAATCAACATTTGACTTCGAAGCAACTCGAATACCACAACTCAAAACAAAACAAAGGATTGGCTCGCAGAATAAGCCGGAACAAACATATGACTGAGATTTTGTCCGAAGTTTTCGTGGTGGGGCCTACACGGGCTCGATCGTACAACACCATCATGTACAAGGCAGTGCTCATGACATATGAAGCGTCCCCGAGTCGGCATAGCCAAGGACTCTTTAAGACACAATGAGACCACTGTAAAACCGACCGTGAATAGGCGGACCACTAGACGTCGAACCCCAATTTCATATCATATATCCGTCGGAAAGATATCCTAAGAGCTACTTGAATTCCCACCTATGAAACTCTCGAAATTTTCCGGTTATGCAATGAGGTGTTGGGGATACAGGGGAAGCATAATATCTCACCCAAAACTAGCAAATCCTACATCCAGCTGTATCCATCCTTCAACACATAACCAAGAAACCTTCGGAAATCATCTACCTCAACCTTCAAAAAGCATCCGTTATACAAGTTATGGCAATACTCCCGAACTCCCGCCCCAGTACTGGGTGGCGTCGAGGTTATCTCACCAACGAACTGCATAAAAGAGATTTTCGATGTCGGCGTACTAAACTCAGGTATTCCAGAACTGCAACGATAAAATTATGACGACAACACCTCAGAGCTCAACTCCCCGGGACACTTCCACAAAACCCCTGACAGGAGGCACCAAGACAATGTTCTCGTCACAAAACCATCGGAACGATTCCAAGATACCCGCGTGATCCTAAATTTTTTTAGTGAAATTTGAGAAGAGAAGAGTCAAAACTCTACGTTAGGATGCCTTACCAGAGCGACGAGGAGACTGGGAAATAAAAAGAATTCCTAAACTCTTCGATATATAATTCCTAAATGACTCCAAACATTTTGCTAGACACAACTCGGCTGCTAAAAACGATCAAGCAATGGGGCTCCTAAGGTCGGGCAAGGCTCTGATTACCAACTTGTAACACACTCGATGCGACTATAGCTCCAACGTGTCGAGGCACGACTTAGAGACATAATCGCATTGAAGGCATATGTCGCAAGTGAGGTAATCTTCACACCACCCATGTAATACATAAGGGAAAGAGATACATAGTTGGCTTACAATCGCCACTTCACACAATTACATGAATAAAGCATTACATCAACTAAATACAATCAAGGTCTGACTACGGAACCAAAATAAAAGAAGAACCCCAAATGCGACAAAGGTCCCCGATCGACCCCAACTGGGCTCCACTACTGATCAACTAGAACGAAACAACACAAAGGACAAGATCTTCATCGAGCTCCTCCTGAGCTTGGTTGCGTCATCTGCACGGACTCATCGGCACCTGCAAGCTGGTTTGGAAGTATCTGTGAGCCACGGGGACTCAGCAATCTCGCACCCTCACGATCAAGACTATTTAAGCTTATGGGTAAGGTAAAGGTAAGAGGTGGAGCTGCAGCAAGCGACTAGCATATATGGTGGCTAACATACGCAAATGAGAGCGAGAAGAGAAGGCAAAGCACGGTCGAATAAAGTATGATCAAGAAGTGATCCTAAAACAACCTACGTCAAGCATAACTCCAACACCGTGTTCACTTCCCGGACTCCGCCGGAAAGAGACCATCACGGTTACACACGCTGTTGATTCATTTTAATTAAGGTCGACTTCAGGTTTTCTACAAATTCCCATCTGCCCATAACCGCGGGCATGGCTTTCGAAAGTTCAATCCCTACAGGGGTGTCCCAACTTAGCCCATGACAAGCTCTCACGGTCAACGAAGGAATAGACCTCCTCCCGAGACATTTCGATCAGACTCGGTATCCCGGTTCTCCAAGACATCCTCGACAATGGTAAAACAAGTCTAGCAAGTCCAGCCGATGCGCCGACATCCCGAAAGGAGCTGCACATATCTCGTTCTCAGGGCACACCGGATAAGCTAAGCATACGGGAGCCAACGTAAGCCAAGTTGCCAAGGGACGGCCCTGCACGGTGCTTTGGGTTGGACCAACACTTAGACAAGCACTGGCCCGGGGGGGTTAAAATAAGATGACCCTCGGGATGCGCGACTCCCAAGGGGAAAAAAGGCTAGGTGGCAAATGGTAAAACCAAGGTTGGGCCTTGCTGGAGGAGTTTTATTCAAAGCGAACTGTCAAGGGGTTCCCATTATAACCCAACCACGTAAGGAACGCAAAATCCGGGAACATAACACCGATATGACGGAAACTAGGGCGGCAAGAGTGGAACAAAACACCAGGCATAAGGCCGAGCCTTCCGCCCTTTACCAAGTATATAGATGCATTAATTAAATAAGATATATTGTGATATCCCAACAAGTAAACATATTCCAACAAGGAACAACATCTCCATGTTCCAGCAAGGAACAAAGTTCAATCTTCACCTGCAACTAGCAACGCTATAAGAGGGGCTGAGCAAAGCGGTAACATAGCCAATCAACAGTTTGCTAGGACAAGGTGGGTTAGATCCTTGGCTCAACAAAATGGGAGGCATTACAAGCAAGTGGTAGGTATCGTAGCATGGGCATAGCAAAAGAGCGAGCATCTAGCATAGCAAAGATAGTAGTGATTTCGAGGGTATGATCATCTTGCCTGAAATCCCGCAAGGAAGAAGAACGAGTCCATGAAGAAGACAAATGGACGTAGCCGAACAGGTCCTCACAACACGACGTTACCGGATCCAACCCGAAGAAGCAAACATCGGAAAAGATGCACACGACATAGTAAACAACCCACATGAACATGGTATGATATGCGGGATGCGGTATGCGATGCATATGCATGATTGGACAAGGAATGCATGAACCTGGCCTCAACTTGGAAAACCAAGTGTGCCACTGGAAAGATGAGATGAAATCGCTTGAAAACGATATAAAGAACGCCGGAATCGGAGTTACGGTTTGGAAATGGCAAGCGATTCAAATATAACCGCGATCTGCGATTTACAGCAAGTAGCCAACTAAATGCAATGAGATGAACATGCTACAGCACCCAAACATGGCAACAAAATACATGGCAGGGAAGCATTCAAGATGCTTAACAAAAGTCTAGCACTGAGCTATGGCCAATTCATCCATTAACAGGTTCAAACAAGCATGGCAAAAATGCATATGGTAAACAGATCTCAGACTTAGTGAAATTAACACTTGTCTGGAATTTCAGACCAAGTAGCACTCTTCGGAGCAGCAAAACTACATGCTACAGGACCTGAACATGGCAAAGTAAAACATGGCATGGAGCTACTCAAATAGCTTAACAAAAGTCCCTTAGTGACCTTGAGCCAAAAGGGATCAGAAAATATACTAACAAGCATGTGAACATTGCAAAAACATAATCAGTTTTCAGACTAGGTGAAAACTGGCACATGCTGAAACATATCTCAAGTAGGCATGTTTACGAGCTCGATGCACTCACTACGGTGCAAGTCATGACAAGATAAGCATGCATCTATCAAGAACACACAAAATGCAAGCTAGACATGGCAAGAACAATAGCATAGCATGCACGGATCAACTACAACAACATCGGCAAAATTGCAAACAAGTTGACAATCTGCCCAGATTCACAAAGTAGCAAAAGTAGAGCTCGATTGACTCAAGCTAGGGTGCTCCATAATTGCAAACAAGGACATGGATGGATAGAGCACTACAAGATGAATAAAACATCCTTACTGATCATCCTCAAAAGAGGCACGGATCACTAGGAAACAACATGAACATATGACAACATGAGATAAACAGGTCAAGGACTTTGTGGAACTGCTAAGTCCCTGAAATCAGAATTACCAAGTGCACCACTTTGCAAGCTTGCACTAGGCACCACACACACCACAAAAATACATAGGTTGTACCTATGGAAAGATGACAAAACCCTTAACAAACATATGTAGAGCATCAGGGCATATCATGCACACAATAATCATGGCAAAAATGACAAATCTGTAAATGGAGTAGCAGATCTGACAATTAACTCAAGTAGCCCTCTTCTAACAGAATATCGGGCATCAATATGAACTCAAATGTAAATGATGCAATGGAATGAAATGATGTACTCTCTGAGACGAACATTTTGATATGCTATATGCCAAAAACGGAGTTACGGATGCAGAGTTACGACATGATGAATATGGGCATATGAAACTGGGAATCTCGACGACTTAGGAAAAATATACCCTCTGAAAACAGATCTAGGGTTCGTGCACGCAGATCGAGGCGTGGCCGGATCCTCGCCGGAGCAGTGGTTGCCGGCGCTTGCGTTCGCCGGAGGAGAGGGCTCGCCGGCCGGAGCTCACGCAGGAGCTCGCCGGCGAGGTGGCCGGAGCAGAGGCACCGCGGAGGAGGAGGCACGCGGCGACGGGGTCACGCCGGCAAAGGGCGGCGCCGGCGGGACGAAGGCGAGGCTCGGCCGGGGACGAACTCCGGTGGCGGCGCAGGACTGAGCATGGCGGCGGTGGCATACGGCGACGAAGGCGAGGCGCGGTCGAGAGGCGGGCGACACGCGGGAGCTCGGGCCCGGTCGCGGCTCGGGCGGGCCGGCGGCAGGCGCGGTGGAGAGAGAGGGAGGCGTCCGGCTGAGGTGGCGGCGGCTGATTGGTGCAGGAGGCGGCGGCGGGTGACGTGTCGCGACGGGATTCACCGGAGCGAGGTGGCGGCGGTAGCTGGACATGTCCGGCCGGTGGGAGAAATGTCCGGCGGGACGAAGGGAGTGGATCTAGGGTTTCGTCTACGCGGAAATTCGGAGGGGATCACATATTTATAGGTAGAGGGAGCTAGGAGAGTCCAAATGAGGTGCGGTTTTCGGCCACGCGATCGTGATCGAACGACCGAGGTGATGGAGAGGGTTTAGGTGGGTTTTGGGCCAAATTGGAGGGGTGTTGGGCTGCAACACACACGAGGCCTTTTCGGTCCCTTGGTTAACCGTTGGAGCATCAAACGAAGTCCAAATGGCATGAAACTTGACAGGCGGTCTACCGGTAGTAAACCAAGGCCGCTTGGCAAGTCTCGGTCCAATCCGGAAATGTTTAATCCCCACCCACGAAAGAAAGGTAGAAATGACCACCGGAGGAGAACGAAGCGCCGGAATGCAAAACGGACAACGGGGAAAATGCTCGGATGCAAGAGACGAACACGTATGCAAATGAAATGTGCATGATGACATGATATGCAATGCAAGACACGCAAGCAATGACAAGGCAACAACAGCGAATAACTGGACGACACCTATCACAATGGTCTCGGGGCGTTACAGAGAGGGGCCGGCCCTGTCCGGCTTAAAGGCGTGTATCGCGCCCCGAATTCGGCCTTCTGAATACCAAGGGCTTCACCAAAATTTAAAATTATAGAATTCTATGGCTAAGTGAGAGTGATAAAGCAATATTTGTCCGGTTGCCTTGTTCGTTGTGCTGAGCACCTCCCTCGAAGGACCAAAATATGGGAACAAGAGTGCTCAGGTTTATCCCGAACGCCCCAGCACTAGTGGCATGGGGGCAGAAGCCGAGGACTAGCCATCTCTCAGATTCGATAAATAGCCAAATAGAAGGTAATATTTTAAATTGAAACAAGCGTTGCATAGCGCATACGAAACAAGTTTTCATAAATACAGGATAAAACGAGCAAGTTTACTCAAATATTACATCTTTCGAACACCCATCCGCGATAAGACGGGCACCCGGCAGAACACCCTCGTAATACATCTCGGGGTGGCGGTGCTCCTTGCCCTCCGGCGGCCCCTCCTTGATCAGCTTCACGGCATCTAGCTTGACCCACTGCATTTTTACACGGGGGAAAGCCCGGCGTGCACCTTCAATGCAGACGGATCGCTTGACAACCTCCAGCCGTGGGCAGGCATCCATAAGCTGCCTCACCAGGCCGAAGAAGCTGTTCGGAAGGGCGTCGCCATGCCACAGCCGGACTATAAAGCCCTTCATGGCCTGATCGGCCGCCTTATGTAGCTCGACCATCTGCTTCAGCTGGTCGCTCATCGGCACGGATGTTCGGCCTCAGCATACTGGGACCAGAATAGCTTATCCGTCGAGCTTCCATCCTCGGCCTGGTAAAATTGTGCGGCATCGGACACACTGCGGGGCAAATCTGCGAATGCTCCTGAAGAGCTCCGGATCCAGGTAAGTAATCGATAATTTACTTTTACATGCTTGCTTTGCATATAGAAAGCCTTACCCGCCGCTATGTTCTTCATCGCGTCGATCTCCTGGAGGGCCTTCTGGGCCTCGGCATTGGAACTCTTTGCACTCTCAAGGGCCGCGGCAAGCTCAGACTCTCGCGTCTTCGAGTCAAGCTCCAACGCCTCGTGCTTTGTCACAAGAGCCTGGAGCCCTTGCTGCACCTCGCCCACCCGAGCCTCATGCTTCTCTCGCTCGGTGCGCTCCTTAGCCGTTGTATATTCAGCCTTGGTTACCGCTTGCTTCAAGGTCGCCACCTCGGTCGAGGCCCTTGGCAAACATACAACGATCCTGTCATTTTGCAATCGCGTCCTTTTTATACATACATATCTATAGATGGAGTATTACTTACCCTTTGTCACAGCCCTAGAATTTGATTGCAATTAGTCTCATAAGCATCCTGCATCATGTCTAAATTTCTGAAACTTGAATTGAGGAAAGTGGAAGCCTCAAAAACTTAAATAAAAAAAGGGGCAAGAACCCTTAAGCTGGCATTCAGTGAAACCAAAATGGCCTTCATTAATGTTTGATAATTTTGGCAAGGGTTTATATCCAAACCAAAAATATTGAACATTTTTAAGGAATTATTTTGGCACTGAATTTAAATCATTATGGTATTTGAATTTGGAATTATATTCATAATATATGGGATATATTTTCAATTAACTTTTGAAATGTTTTATGTGCTGTTGGAAAAGTCCATCTAGCAACATAAAATTACTCAAAGGGTTTTGTCACTGT
Organism: Triticum monococcum; assembly: GCA_034509565.1. Taxonomy (NCBI): domain Eukaryota; kingdom Viridiplantae; phylum Streptophyta; class Magnoliopsida; order Poales; family Poaceae; genus Triticum; species Triticum monococcum. Next base: position 175,557,203 of record CM067846.1, on the reverse strand, counting down.
TTTGAAATTCTTTTGAATTTGAATCAGTGGCAAAATGATTAAATAAAAGAAAACAGAACAAAAATTTAAAACAGAACAGAACTTACCTGGCAGCCCACTTACCTGGCCAGCTGGCGGCCCGGTAAGACAGCCCAGCCCATCAGGGGCAGAGGCGTCTTCCACCTCGCGCCAGTCGGACGCAGGGCGCGTGCTCGCCGCGCGCCGGCGCACGCCCGGCCACCTCCTGCTTCCACCGCGACGCCTCAGCCCTTCTAGCATCGCCACGCGACCCTCCTCGGTCCCCTGTCACTTTCCCCTCTCTCCCTCGAGCGCCCTCCCTCCTCTGCTCTCTTCCCGCACGCGCCCGAGCGGAACTCGTCGTCGCCGACGCAATTTGCCGTGACCACCACCGTCCCGACGATGCCCCGAGCTGTTCCCGAGCTCCTGCACCTCGTCGCCAACCTCCTCACCGACTCACGCCACTAGGAGAGCCCCGAAGCGACACCCTCAACATCATCTTCAACCTCCTGCACCGAGCGTCGCCGTCGTTGATTCGCCGTCACCAGCGCGTCCCCGAGCTCTCTGACGATTCCATCGGATGCGCTGTGAGCTCCGCCATCATTTCCCCCTCTCCCCATACTCTACCTCCCTCTCTAGCCGCCGCTCGTAACGAGCCCGAGAGCTCTTCACCGCCGGCCATGTCGCCGCCATGGCTACGGCTGCTGGAGCTCACACTCGAGCACACCACTGCGCTCAGTGCCTCCCCACGAGCCCGCAGCACGCCCCAGCTCGACCTCCCGTGCCCCCTAGCTCTCACTCGCATCTCGCCCGAACTCCGGCCGCCGCCTTGGAGCTCGCCGTCGTCGACTTTGGGCACCCCGTGACCTGCTGCTGCCTCCGCTGGATGCGAGGGAGCAAGAGCTCCTCCCTAGTGACCCCAGCGCACCAAACCACTCCCCGTAGCGCAATCCCGAGCCGCGCCGCCGTTGTTTTGCTCGCCGCCGGCAAAACTCCGGCGACTGCCGACGTGTCTGTCGTTAGGATTAACCCCCCCCCCCCACCTAATTACCACCTCACTGCCACTGACATGTGGGCCCATGCCTCGCTGACACTTTTAGTTAGGATTTAATTAGCACTAACAGTCTCTGTTAATTAGGCTAGTCACTGACCAGTGGGTCCCAGCGTCAGGTTTGACCTGGGCTGACGCTGTTGACCTGATGACGTCATTTTGACGTCAGGCTGACGTAGTAATGCTTTTCTGGATTTTAAATAAATCTATTTGATTTATTTATTTTTAGAAAATGTCCAAAACTTCAAAAAATCATAGAAAATAATCTATAAGTCATATTGAAATAAGTTATATATGAAAAATTATCAGAAAAATTCAAGGAATCCATATGTACCATTTTCATGCATGTTTGAACAATGTTTGTCCTCTGTTTTGGACAAAACAAATAAAGGGAAATTAAATAATCATATATGGGGTTGGAATTTGAATCTTGTACTCAAACCAACTTCATTTAAATCATAGCTAGGTGCATTAGCTCAAATCACAGCATATTGCCATGTCATGATCATGCATCATATTGTTGCATTGCATTGATTTTGTCCTTCTCTGTTTGCCGGTAACCGTCCCCCCTCAGTCGACGATGTTTCCAACGATGTGATCGATGACACCGATGAAGAGCTATATTATCTTCAGAAGTGCCAGGCAAGCAAAACCCCCTTGTTCATCCCGATACAAGCCCACTCTCTCGCTCCTGCTCTCTTTTACTGCATTAGGGCAACACCGATCCAACTGTTACATGCTGCGGTAGTTGAACCCCTTTCCTCTGCATGACCTGTCATTGCCACAGTAAATAGATGAAACCCACTAGTATGAGTAGGAGTTGTTTGAGCCCTGATGTGCCTACTCATTCATGCTTGTTTGTCATGCCTGCTACTGCTTAGAGTTGAGTCTGGTCTGATTCATCGGGAATGAATTGGAATGTGGTGAACATGTCCTACCATTGAGAGCTAAGTGTGTGAACACAATTTGGTAAAGGTAGCGGTGAGAGGCCATGTAGGAGTACATGGTGGGTTGTCTCATTGCAGCCGTCCTTAGGAACTTAGTTCTGTGTTCGTGATCCATGAATAGTTACTACCACACATTGGGCTCCGCGCGCTCCAAGCTCTCTCGACTTATTAATCAGCCTGATCTCTGTCCAGGAGTTGCAACTAGTTTCTGGTGTTTGTAGGTAGTGTTAGTGGTCTACCAAGTGGCACCCGATATAGGTGGGCTTGGGACAGACTAGGCACCATGGCACGGTGTACCAAGTGGCACCCGGATGGTGGGCTTGGGAACCTTGCACACATCGTTTGGGGCCGTGAGCGACACCCCGGCCGGATCTCCTTGCGGATGGAACCTGAATAGGCGATAAACCTGGACGAGAGACTTGTTGGTTAGTCAGGTCGTGGCCGACTCCCTCGCCCGGCTTCCGCTTGAAGGTTGCCGAGGTACATGACGTGTACAGGGCTATAAGTGGCGAGAGCGTGTGTGAAGAAGTACACCCCTGCAGGGTTATCATTATCTATTCGAATAGTCGGATTCCTCGGATATGGAAACTTGGACCCCTTGCATAGTTCATAGACAAGTGAAAGTGGATACTCTAAAACTCACAAGATAAGCGTGAGTGCTATGGATGGCCTTCTCATAGGGAGACGGGAGCGGATCCATAGTGGTGTATTGATATGGTGAACATGTGGACTCGTGTGCGCCACCTCAAAAGAGTTGCTTGCAGTCGTAGTTTAGGATAGCCACCGAGTCAAAGCTGGCTTGCTGCAGTTAAACTCCACCACCCCCTTTGTTGATACCGATGCATATGTAGATAGTTCTGACGTAAGTCTTGCTGGGTACATTTGTACTCACGTTTGCTTAATTTATGTTTTGCAGAGAGACTTCAGTCCCGCTAGTAGTTCCGCTTGGACTTCGACGTTTAGCTTGTTACCTCAGCTACGATCTTGCGCCCTCGGCAGGATCTCGTAGATAGTCGGGCTTCTCAACCTTTTTCATTTGTAGATGTCTGTACTCAGACATGTTAAGCTTCCGCGTGTGCTTTGATTTGTTTGCTCTGAATGTTGGGTCATGAGACCCATGTTTGTAATATCTCGCTCCTTGGAGCCTATTGAATAAATACTTGAGTCGTAGAGTCTTGTTGTGATGCCATGTTGTATGTACTCATATCGGGCATATTGTGTGTATGATTGAAATGCTTGGTATGAGTGGGATCCGACAATCTAGTTGTTTATCCTTGGCAGCCTATCATATGGGGAAATGTAGTCTAGTGCTTTCTGAGCGATAGTAGTCCGCTACAGCCCGGTTCACTAGAGTCCTGCTAGCCCAGCACTACTGCTCAGGACACTTGACTGGCCGGCATGTGTTTCACTTCGTTCATGTGTCTGTCCCTTCAGGGAAATGTCACGCGGTGACATCCGGAGTCCTGCCTAGCCTGCTACAGCCCGGGTTACCGGAGGTCTGTTAGCCCAGTGCTACAGCCCGGATTCACACGCTGTTGACCGACATGCTCGAGGTTGATTCATGTATGCTTGTCCCCATGGGTTAGTGCCGCTTTGGGTTCATGACTAGCCATGTCGGCCCGGGTTCTTTGTCATATGGATGCTAGCGACACTATCATATACGTGAGCCAAAAGGCGCAAACGGTCCCGGGCCAGGTAAGGTGGCACCCGTGGAATACCGTGCGTGAGGCCGCAAAGTGATATGATGTGTTACATGCTAGATTGGTGTGACTTAGGATCGGGGTCCTGACAGCTTTGGTATCAGAGCCTGACTGCCTGTAGGATTACCAAGCCATTCTGGTCGAAGTCGTGTCTAGAAATGCTTTAGTTATATAAGGGAATTGATTGCGGATGGGAACGTAAGGCTCTTTTTACTCCTTATCCTCATGACCTTCTGATCTGAGTCATCCTCTTCTCTTCTACGGGGATTAAGAACTAGGCCTTCTCATCTATCTATCAGGATGACGAGTTACTATGATAGAGACTTATAGGATTGATGGATTCAAGCCTTAGTTCAGTTTCTACTACTTCCGTGTGTTCATAATTGGTCTCAGAACCTTGATATTGTGATGTTGAGTGGTTATGCCAGTATTTTGCAAGATGTCTCAACTATTTTGAGCAATTACAGTCGTTATGCTGTCCGAGTCGTCCCAGGTTTCTAAATAGTCTGATGCATTTGCAAATCTCTTCATCCCGTTTCCGATATCCTTTTGGGCCAGATTAAGCACACTAATCGGTGAGTTGAGGTACTCTATTGCCTCGACATATATGTTGGAGTTGTTATTATGACACTAGGGTATCTTAGAGTTCGTAAGCTAGCCATGTTTGGTGTTCCCAGTGTGATGATTCTGGCCACCTTTCTTGAAAGCATCCCGTGATGCCATTTAGTTAGTAGGCATTCTATTCCTGGGTTTTGAACCCGAGACTCACCCTACTTGCTTCATGTTGATAGTGTTTGCTAGTTCCTTAGGACATTAGTAAACCTTGTGATAGACCTTGAGGTTTGTGGTACATCATTCTTCCAGTACCATGAACCAATATGGCAGAAGTTCTTGAACCAAAGATCACGACCAGAGCTCTTGATGAGTTCTTGATTCTATATTGTGACTCTGCCAGTTCTACTCTTCTGCATGGGTTATCCGGAAGAATTATGTTGAACTCGTTCGACATGCTAATCTATGCATTTACAATGCAGAAAGATATATGTTCCTTGAGTTGACCCTTCTCAGTTGTATCCCGACCCTGGTCTATCATTTGATAGTCAGGACTAGTTGTGCATTCGTGCTCATCGATGCCTATTATTCTTGTGGCCCGTCAAGCCATTCTACTCTGGAATGACTAGGAGAAACAAACTCCAGCACCTCATCCATATCTAGGATTGGGTCAAAGTAGTTGTATTTCGCAGATCAAAATGCCAACCGAGCTTTTTCTCTGTTCTATCCTGGAGTATTACCCCCTTTATGTCAGGATTGCCATAAGAATTGCACCATCTCTTATACACTCTTGACGCAGTGATACTTCTTGCCATCATTGTTCATTCCTTGGTTCCGTGTTATTGTAACCGGAGTGCCGACAAGTGTACTGTGATGTGCGAAATCAATACTCCTAGCAACTCCGTTGCTGGGTAGTTTAAGGACAATAACTTCATTCTTAGCGTGTTGGTTACTGAATCATCATCATAAGATTTATCGTGCGACGTAGTCCATTTTCCCTGGTGCACTCCTCGATCAGTGAGATAGGATTGTGTCAATCCATCACCCTCTTGATCACATCGTCTTGCCCTGAAAAGCAAGATTTTTCTCGAGCTTAGTAACATATCGGTGGTTCGTGATTTTCTGGATATCTTCACGGAAGTATCACCAGGTCGTCCCCTGACCGATATGCTGAGTTCGTCATCAAGTTGGTTTTCCAATAAACCACCCCTTCTCCAAGAATCTGTGTTGGATACCCCTGAGCTAGTTGGTTAAGCTAAACAACAACTTGGAGAGTTGGAAGATTAAAAGCTTTGCCAAATTTGGTTCTTTCTGAAGGGATATCTTTGTGTTGTGTGTGTTGAAGAAAGATGATATCTTCACCAATTGGTCCTCGTGATCAGTTGTTGGATCTATTGTCTCGTCAAAACTTTGACTTGAGTATGGGCTATCATCAAGTCAAGTCAGAACCAAAGATGGTCGTAATGTTGTATTACTCGTGGTTGTTTTCTCGAGCATACACCATTATATCTTTTGGGTCTGACCAATGCTATCACCTAGTTCACATAATTATGGATTTCCATTTATATGGAAACCTGGATGAATTGTTGTTAGGCCCATTGACCACATTTTCATCTTGTCCATGTACATCTGAGTTAGTGTTGGAAACTTTTGTAAGCATTATCTTCATGTCCCGTTCATGAATTACATGTTTGGTGTAAGAAGTGACTTTCTCCAAGTTCATGTGCATTAGGTGCAAGTTGCCGCCGTGAATTCGAGAAAGATTGTTTTTGCTTCCTTTGGAATCGTCCCAAGTCAGTCATGTACGTGCGAAGTATTCTATGGTCTGATAGACTGATCATCTTCATTCTATACGTATCCCTAGCACACCAAGCCACTGACTGATTGGTTCTAGGAAAAGGAGTTAAGTGCTAATCCATGGTAATGCACAAGACTTCGATATCCTCGATGAGGGTTCCCCACCTGAACTCGGTAGTGTTTTATTATAAGACTACCATGTGGTCATACTTGTCTGGGACAACATGTTCACATGTTGTAGCAGAACCAGCTCATGTTTTGGAGCTTGCTATCGCAGTTCATTCCCTGAGAATCTCGCAACATCGTCTCATCGATTTGTGTTGCAGACTTTCATTTTCTTTCTAGACTCGATGAGTCTGGAATATCCTGACACCAACCAGATCTGAATCTCAGGCATATGTGATGGTTGGAGCATTTTCCAAGAACTATAATATTGGTCCCTCGATAACCGGTAAAGTGGATGTCGTGGCCAACACATCCAGCCGGAAGACCTATTATTGTAGTATCTTGATTGAAGAAAGTTGACCACCTCCCCATAAGGATTTCGTACGATTATTCCAATAGTTGTTCCTTATGGATTTTTGTGTTTCCGAAGTCCGACCTTTTACTTGATGTCCTAGATATCAAACCATATCTATGATTGGATTACGCTAGCACATCAAGGAGAACATTAGAAGCGGAGTGCTAAATGTCTCTCGGTCGATCATCCAGATTCTATTTCCTTAGCCTCGCTAAGGGGAAGTCTGAGAAGGTGTTATCTTCCTTTGTATCCGCATCATCCATCACCATTCATCATGGTGGTATGTTGTGTTGCCAGGATCCTTGACACGGATATTGGTAAAACCTTAATGAATATGGAGATGCTCAAGTTCTTGAGAGCACGCACAAGCACTAGGTTTTACCGTTGGCGTTAACTGGGATTTGCTTCCAGTTTCCTCGGTTATGTTATAACCTTTTCAAACAGTGGACTCACTCTCGACTGTTGAGTTCTTCCCCAGTTACCAGAATCATTCCCAACATTTGCATTTTGTTTCCAGCTTGCACCTCAGTAGTTGTTGTTCATGATCATCTTCAAAAGTGGACTTACCATAGGTCCCATCCATTTCCGATGATAAGCAAAAATCATCCATTGCGTTGTCTTCAACAAGGTAGTCCACATCATCCATTCTAGTCCGAGTATGTCATTCTTTCAAACTCCTTCAAAAGATCGATTGTGATTGCCTTAGGCTGGTATAAAGAGTTTCAATGACCTATGGGTCAAAAGTAATTCTTTTTGCCACTTAAGGGAATAGCTCTACGAGTCACCTTCACTAGGGTGCCTCGTTATGGTATTATGGGCAACATAACTTCTCGCTACTTTGAAACCCCCTCACCATCTATTTAGGCGTGGAATTGTTGCCCGCCAAATCAAACCCCGTCGTTGTTCTTCCATCCCTCTCAATGTGTTTTGTATCTCAACTTGAGATGTTTCAACATCTCATTCCGCGAGTTGATATTGTTTAGCTCGATCTTCGAGAAGATCAATCCTAGTTGAGTTTCTTTCTGTCGTCATCGTGTGGATGAAGATCTCAAGAGCGAGGATGTCAAGATCGACATGATGCAATGAATCAACATCTTCGAGAAGGGCAATCAGATCATGAAGATTCTTTATTGGTGTTCCCTCTGCCTTCTTACCTCATGTCTCGAATCTCGGGCCGAGATTCCTGTTTAGTGGGGGTGAGTTGTCACAGCCCTAGAATTTGATTGCAATTAGTCTCATAAGCATCCTGCATCATGTCTAAATTTCTGAAACTTGAATTGAGGAAAGTGGAAGCCTCAAAAACTTAAATAAAAAAAGGGGCAAGAACCCTTAAGCTGGCATTCAGTGAAACCAAAATGGCCTTCATTAATGTTTCATAATTTTGGCAAGGGTTTATATCCAAACCAAAAATATTGAACATTTTTAAGGAATTATTTTGGCACTGAATTTAAATCATTATGGTATTTGAATTTGGAATTATATTCATAATATATGGGATATATTTTCAATTAACTTTTGAAATGTTTTATGTGCTGTTGGAAAAGTCCATCTAGCAACATAAAATTACTCAAAGGGTTTTGTCACCGTTTTGAAATTATTTTGAATTTGAATCAGTGGAAAAATGATTAAATAAAAGAAAACAGAACAAAAATTTAAAACAGAACAGAACTTACCTGGCAGCCCACTTACCTGGCCAGCTGGCGGCCCGGTAAGACAGCCCAGCCCACCAGGGGTAGAGGCGTCTTCCACCTTGCGCTAGTCGGACGCAGGGCGCGTGCTCGCCGCGCGCTGGCGCACGCCCGGCCACCTCCTGCTTCCACCGCGACGCCTCGGCCCTTCTAGCATCGCCACGCGACCCTCCTCGGTCCCCTGTCACTTTCTCCTCTCTCCCTCGAGCGCCCTCCCTCCTCTGCTCTCTTCCCGCATGCGCCCGAGCGGAGCTCGGTGTCGCCGACGCAATTTGCCGTGACCACCACCATCCTGACGATGCCCCGAGCTGTTCCCGAGCTCCTGCACCTCGTCGCCAACCTCCTCACCGACTCACGCCACCAGGAGAGCCCCGAAGCGACGCCCTCAACATCATCTTCAACCTCCTGCACCGAGCGTCGCCGTCGTTGATTCGCCGTCACCAGCGCGTCCCTGAGCTCTCTGACGATTCCATCGGATGCGCTGTGAGCTCCACCATCATTTCCCCCTCTCCCCGTACTCTACCTCCCTCTCTAGCCGCCGCTCGTAACGAGCCCGAGAGCTCTTCGCCGCCGGCCATGTCGTCGCCATGGCTTAGGCTGCTGGAGCTCGCACTCGAGCACACCACTGCGCTCAGTGCCTCCCCACGAGCCCGCAGCACGCCCCAGCTCGCCCTCCCGTGCCCCCTAGCTCTCACTCGCATCTCGCTCGAACTCCGGCCGCCGCCTTGGAGCTCGCCGTCGCCGACTCCGGGCACCCCATGACCTGTTGCTGCCTCCGCTGGATGCGCGGGAGCAAGAGCTCCTCCCTAGTGCCCCCAGCGCGCCTAACCACCGCCCGTAGCGCAATCCCGAGCCGCGCAGCCATCGTTTTGCTCGCCGCCGGCGAAACTCCCGCGACTGCCGACGTGTCTGTCATTAGGATTAACCCCCCCCCCCCCCACCTAATTAGCACCTCACTGCCACTAACATGTGGGCCCATGCCCCACTGACACTTTTAGTTAGGATTTAATTAGCACTAACAGTCTCTGTTAATTAGGCTAGTCACTGACCAGTGGGTCCCAGCGTCAGGTTTGACCTGGGCTGACGCTGTTGACCTGATGACGTCATTTTGACATCAGGCTGACGCAGTAATGCTTTTCTGGATTTTAAATAATCTATTTGATTTATTTATTTTCCTAAAATGTCCAAAACTTCAAAAAATCATAGAAAATAATCTATAAGTCAGATTGAAATAAGTTATATATGAAAAATTATCAGAAAAATTCAAGGAATCCATCTGTACCATTTTCATGCATGTTTCAACAATGTTTGTCCTCTGTTTTGGACAAAACAAATAAAGGGAAATTAAATAATCATATATGGGGTTGGAATTTGAATCTTGTACTCAAACCAACTTCATTTAAATCATAGCTAGGTGCATTAGCTCAAATCACAGCATATTGCCATGCCATGATCATGCATCATATTGTTGCATTGCATTGATTTTGTCCTTCTCTGTTTGCCGGTAACCGTCCCCTCTCAGTTGACGATGTTTCCAACGATGTGATCGATGACACCGATGAAGAGCTATATTATCTTCAGAAGTGCCAGGCAAGCAAAACCCCCTTGTTCATCCCGATACAATCCCACTCTCTCGCTCCTGCTCTCTTTTACTGCATTAGGGCAACACCGATCCAACTGTTACATGCTGCGGTAGTTGAACCCCTTTCCTCTGCATGACCTGTCATTGCCACAGTAAATAGATGAAACCCACTAGTATGAGTAGGAGTTGTTTGAGCCCTGATGTGCCTACTCATTCATGCTTGTTTGTCATGCCTGCTACTGCTTAGAGTTGAGTCTGGTCTGATTCATCGGGAATGAATTGGAACGTGGTGAACATGTCCTACCGTTGAGAGCTAAGTGTGTGAACACGATTTGGTAAAGGTAGCGGTGAGAGGCCATGTCCGAGTACATGGTGGGTTGTCTCATTGCAGCCATCCTTAGGAACTTAGTTCTGTGTTCGTGATCCATGAATAGTTACTACCACTCATTGGGCTCCGGGCGCTCCAAGCTCTCTCGACTTATTAATCAGCCTGATCTCTGTCCAGGAGTTGCAACTAGTTTCTGGTGTTTGTAGGTAGTGTTAGTGGTCTACCAAGTGGCACCCGGTACAGGTGGGCTTGGGACAGACTAGGCACCATGGCACGGTGTACCAAGTGGCACCCGGATGGTGGGCTTGGGAACCCTGCACACATCGTTTGGGGCCGTGAGCGACACCCCGGCTTGATCTCCTTGCGGATGGAACCTGAATAGGCGATAAACTTGGACGAGAGACTTGTTGGTTAGTCAGGTCGTGGCCGACTCCCTCGCCTGGCTTCCGCTTGAAGGTTGCCAAGGTACATGACGTGTACAGGGCTATAAGTGGCGAGAGCGTGTGTGAAGAAGTACAGCCCTGCAGGGTTATCATTATCTATTCAAATAGCCGGATTCCTCGGATATGGAAACTTGTACCCCTTGCATAGTTCATAGACAAGTGAAAGTGGATACTCTAAAACTCGCAAGATAAGCGTGAGTGCTATGGATGGCCTTCTCGTAGGGAGACGGGAGCGGATCCATAGTGGTGTATTGATATGGTGAACATGTGGACTCGTGTGCGCCACCTCAAAAGAGTTGCTTGCAGTCGTAGTTTAGGATAGCCACCGAGTCAAAGCTGGCTTGCTGCAGTTAAACTCCACCACCCCCTTTGTTGATACCGATGCATATGTAGATAGTTCTGATGTAAGTCTTGCTGGGTACATTTGTACTCACGTTTGCTTAATTTATGTTTTGCAGAGAGACTTCAGTCCCGCTAGTAGTTCCGCTTGGACTTTGACGTTTAGCTTGTTACCTCAGCTACGATCTTGCGCCCTCGGCAGGATCTGGTAGATAGTCAGGCTTCTCAGCCTTTTTCATTTGTAGATGTCTGTACTCAGACATGTTAAGTTTCCGCGTGTGCTTTGATTTGTATGCTTTGAATGTTGGGTCATGAGACCCATGTTTGTAATATCTCGCTCCTCGGAGCCTATTGAATAAATACTTGAGTCGTAGAGTCTTGTTGTGATGCCATGTTGTATGTACTCATATCGGGCATATTGTGTGTATGATTGAAATGCTTGGTATGAGTGGGATCCGACGATCTAGTTGTTTATCCTTGGCAGCCTATCATATGGGGAAATGTAGTCTAGTGCTTTCTGAGCGATAGTAGTCCGCTACAGCCCGGTTCACTGGAGTCCTGCTAGCCCAGCACTACTGCTCAGGACACTTGACTGGCCGGCATGTGTTTCACTTCGTTCCTGTGTCTGTCCCTTCGGGGAAATGTCACGCGGTGACATCCAGAGTCCTGCCTAGCCTGCTACAGCCCGGGTTACCGGAGGCCTGTTAGCCCAGTGCTATAGCCCGGATTCACACGCTGTTGACCGACATGCTCGAGGTTTATTCATGTATGCCTCTCCCCATGGGTTAGTGCCGCTTTGGGTTCACGACTAGCCATGTCGGCCCGGGTTCTTTGTCATATTGATGCTAGCGACACTATCATATATGTGAGCCAAAAGGCGCAAATGGTCCCGGGCCAGGTAAGGTGGCACCCGTGGAATACCGTGCGTGAGGCCGCAAAGTGATATGATGTGTTACATGCTAGATCGGTCTGACTTAGGATCGGGGTCCTGACACCCTTGTTCTCCTCGAGCTGCCTCTTGGCAAGACCGAGCTCTTTCTTGGACCCCTCGGGGTCTTGCTTCAGTACGGCGACCTCTGCAGTTAGTGTGGCGGACGCCAGCAGCGAAGCCTGCATATGCATATTGACACACTTATATTAGACTCCTGCGATATTATTTGATCCTCTGTCCGGCTTTTCTTTGTGAACATCGAACAAAACATTAGGGGTTACTGTCTATGCGGTAATATTTCTACTACATTTTAAACACACTTACATCAAAGCCTGTTAGAAGGCTGGCACAGGCTTCCGTCAATCCGCTCTTGGCGTACTGAACCTTCTAGATCACCGCACTCATGATAGTGCGGTGGTCCTCGTCGATGGAAGCGCTGCGAAGCGCTTCCAGCAGATTGTCCGGTGCCTCTGGATGGACAGAGGTCACCAGCACAGGCGTTTTGCCCCCCTTAGAAGGAGGCCGCCTGCCCGAGTCCGGAACCGCTGGAGGGTCCGGCACGGTGTTCGGCTGAGGGCCGAACTCGGAGCTCTCAGGGGCCCGTCCCCGCGGCTCCCGAAGCCCGGAAGGTCGCCTTGAGGCGCCTCCGGGACTGTCTCCCCTCGATCCGGTGCCTCTTGAGACAACACCTCGGCATCGTCGGCAGGATGAGGGGAGGTGGCGGTCGGGACTGGATCGCTATCCATGTCCGACGAGCCCAGGGAGCCGTCCGATGATACCTCGATATTGGCTCGGGGCGGCCTGCACAATTGTGTTCGGCGTTAGGAAAAGTAGTGCGACAAAGGAATCCTATTTGTAACTTTGGTATCCGAATACTTACAATCTCCCCGGGGGCTTGGCCCTGGGCAACCACTCGTCTTCGCTTTCGTCGGCGGCGGTGGAGCTGTCCGGAAGGAGAGTCCTTCCCTTCTTGGACCCTCCGGCCTCCCCAATTGGGGCGGCCTTCCTTTTCTTGTCTCCCCCAGTCGGTGGGGGAGCATCTTCTTCCTCTTCCTCGTCTTCAGGGGAAGAGTGCGCCGCAGAGTCATCGGACGGTGAGTCCGACGTTGCTAGGCGTCGGGAACTCTTTCGAGTTCCCTTGGCCTTCTTGGTCTTCTCCCGCACCTTATAAGGGGCCGGAGTCAGCATCTTCGCTAGAAGAGCGTCTGCGGGGCCTTCAGGCAAAGGAGCCGGACAGTCGATCTATCCGGCCATCTTCTGCCAGTCCTGTTAAAGGTCCGGGAGTTTAGATCTCGCATAGAGCCAATCTATATAAAAAATAAGTATCATGTGAAGGGTAAAGAAGCTTACCGCACTAGCCTGGCGCTTTGTGCTGAATCCGTGATCCTCAGTGATAGGGGGAGGGACCACGGCACTTTTGAATAGCATCCTCCAGGCGTCTTCATGAGTCGTGTCGAAGAGCCTGTTCAGAGTTCGGTGCTGTGCCGGATTGAACTCCCACAAGGTGAACTCCCGTTGTTGGCACGGGAGTATCCGGCAGATGAGCATAACCTGGACTATGTTGACAAGCTTGAGCTTCTTGTCCACCATGTTTTGAATACATGTTTGGAGTCAGGTCAGCTCTTTCGAACTACCCCTGGACAGGCCCTTCTCTTTCCATGAGGTGAGTCGCATGGGGATGTCAGATCGGAACTCGGGGGCCGCTACCCATGCGGGGTCGCGCGGCTCGGTGATATAGAACCACCCCGATTGCTACCCCTTTATGGTTTCCACAAATGAGCCCTCGAGCCATGTTATGTTGGGCATCTTGCCCACCATGGCGCCTCCGCACTCTGCCTGGCGGCCGCCCACCACCTTCGGCTTGACGTTGAAGGTCTTCAACCATAAGCTGAAGTGGGGCTTGATGCGGAGGAAGGCCTCACACATGACGATAAACGCCGAGATGTTGAGGATGAAGTTCGGGGCCAGATCGTGGAAATCTAGGCCATAATAAAACATGAGCCCCCAGACGAAGGGATGGAGAGGGAATCCCAGTCCGCAGAGGAAATGGGTGAGGAATACCACCCTCTCATGGGGCCTGGGGGTGGGGATGAGCTGCCCCTCATCTAGGAGCCGCTGCGCGATGTCCTCGGGCAGGTATCCGGCTCCCCTCAGTTTCTTGATGTCTCCCTCCGTGATGGAGGAGACCATCCACTTGCCTCCTGCTCCGGACATGGTTGGAGAAGGTTGAGATGGAAGTGAGGACTTGGGCGCTAGAGCTCGAGTGTGCGGGAGCGGATGAGCAAAGGAGGAAGAAGGCGTGGATAGAAAGGTGAATCCTTATCCCTTTATATGGGCGGACGAAACTAAGCGTCCCCACTTGCCTGGTAAAACTCGCTTATCCCCCAAGCGCCGCAATTGATGGCGCGGTTTGGTTACCCACGCTCGTATTGATGAGAATCCCGTAATAAGGGGACACGATCTCTGCTTTGACAAGACGTGTCAAAAACTGCCTCGCGTTATGTGCGGGGCTGGTTAAAAGAAATGGTTCGAATAATCACCGAGCCATGACGTAACGTCCTTAGATCTGCAGGGTCGGACACTATCCTCGTATTCAAATTCTTCTGTGATGTATTCGGAGAAGGAACCCGCCTTGCATTGCCGAAGACAATACTGTGCGCCGGACTCATCGTCATTGAAGCCTAGTTCAGGGGCTACTGTGGGAGTCCTGGATTAGGGGGTCTCCGGACAGCCAGACTATCTCCATTGGCCGGACTGTTAGACTATGAAGATACAAGATTGAAGACTTCGTCTCGTGTCTGGATGGGACCTACTTGGCGTGGAAGGCAAGTTAGTCGATACATATATGGATATGTCCTCCTTTGTAACCGACCTTGTGTAACCCTAACCCTCTCTGGTGTCTATATAAACCGAAGCGTTTTAGTCCATAGGAGAACGATCACAACATACAGTCATACCATAGGCTAGCTTCTAGGGTTTAGCCTCTCTGATCTCGTGGTAGATCTACTCTTGTACTACCCATATCATCAATATTAATCAAGCAGGACGTAGGGTTTTACCTCCATCGAGAGGGCCCGAACCTTGGTAAAACTTTGTGTCCCCTGCCTCATGTTACCATCCGGCCTAGACACACAGTTCAGGACCCCCTACCTGAGATCCGCCAGTTTTGACACCGACAAAGGGCAATGCTACTCCTCGCATCAAAGCCGACGACTTTAATCCCTCTTATGTGTTATGTCGTGCTAGTGATGGGCATGTCTATGACAAATTCGTTGGTTCTCCTCATGAATACATTGAATGGTCTATTTGGGTTCCAAAGACCCTTGTTACTAACATCAAAGGACCCATTACAAAATGGGTACCTAAAACCAAGCATTAATCTCTTGTAGGTGTTTGCTTCCGGTGGGGGATCATGGTTGCTCGATAGCAGAGCTACAAATCATATGACCGAAAGCAAGGACTTGGTGGTGGATGTGCACAAGATTCCATCTATGCCCACCAATGTCGAGTGGGGTGACGCCTCATCCTCTAAGGTATTGGGACTTGGCAAGGTGGTCATCTCTCATGATCTCACGATCTAGAAGGTCATGCTTGTTGAGTCCCTTGCATACAATTTACTTTCCGTTTGTCAACTTGCAATCATGGGCTTTGCCACTTTCTTTGATATCGATACCGTGGACCTCTTGTGGAGCAAGACTCTTAAAGTAGCCTTTGTTGGGCATGTCGAGAACGGTCTATATGTGATTAACTTTTTGGAGCGACCCACTAAGACCGCGACATGCCTAATGGCTAAAGTTGATGTGGTATGGCTTTGGCATCGCCGTCTAGCCCATGTCAATATGAGATCTTTGCAAAGTCTTCTCAAGGGGGGCCATGTCCGTGGACTAACGAATGTTAGTTTTGCTAAAGATCGTGCTTGTAGTGCTTGTATCGAAGAAAGCTACATGAGAAGGCTCACCCTCCCACGACTATCATTTACTCAAAGAGGCCTTTGGAGCTCCTCACATGGATCTCTTTGGGCCTCCATCCTTCGATAGTCTCGGAGGTAGGAAGTATTGCTTGGTGATTGTGGATGACTACTCAAGATACAGGTGGGTGTATTTCTTCAAGAGGATGAGCGAGACCCAAAAAACCATCATTGACTTTGAAATGAAGCACAACGTCAACACAATGCAAAGATCTTGACAATAAGAAGTGACAACGGCACCGAGTTCAAGAACTACACCTTGGATGAGTTTCTTAGTGATGAGGGGATCAAGCATCAATATTCCGCACCTTACACCCCTCAACAAAACGGTGTTGCGGAGAGGAAGAACCGGACGTTGATGGATGCGGCAAGGACCATGATGGTGGAGTTCAAGTCTCCGTACAACTTTTGGGCTGAAGCCATCAACACCGCGTGTCATGCATCCAATCGGCTCTACCTCCGCAAGGGCTTGAATAAGACTCCATGTGAGATACTCACCGGTAACAAGCCCAACCTCAAGTACTTTCGGGTGTTCGGGTGTAAGTGTTTCATTCTCAAGAAAGGTGTTCGGTTGTCTAAATTTGAGGCTAGAGCTTATGAGGGCATATTTGTTGGTTATGCTACAAACTCTCATGCTTACCGTGTCCTCAATAAATCCACGGGAGTTATTGAGGAGACATGTAACGTGGAGTTTGATGAGAATAACGGCTCCCAAGTGGAGCAAAGTGGCACTTGTGATGTAGGTGATGAAATTCCTCCTCAAGTCATAAGAAGAATGGGTGTTGGTTTTATCCTACCCACTGAGGAACCCCTTGTGGCCGAAGGAGAAGGACAATGCTCCACTCAAGTGGAGCCATCACCAACCCAAGGCCCAGACGCTTCTGAAGAACAACATGAAGGCCCTCGTCCTCAAGAACATGACCAAGGCCAAGATCATGCTCAAGACAGTGTTGACACATCAAGTGATGCCCAACGTCAAGTTCTCTCCTCCGAGCAAGTTCAAGAACAAGAACAAGCTCAAGACGACGCTCAATATGATCATGTAACCACTCCTCGTCTCACCCCCGAGGAGGATTTGGAGCGTCGTGCCGCCAAGGTTGATTCCAAGCTCTCCACCAAGGATCATCTCATGACGAATGTGCTTGGAAGCTTAAGAAAGGGGGTAAGCACTCGTAGACAATTAGCAAACTATTGTGAGCATCATGCGTTTGTCTCTTGTGTCGAATCCCACAAGGTCTATGAGGCTCTAGAAGATCCGGATTGGCTCAATGCCATGCATGAAGAACTCAACAACTTCAAGCGCAACAAAGTGTGGAGATTGGTGCCAAGACCGATGAGGAACCACAATGTCATTGGAACCAAGTGGATATTTAAGAACAAGCAAGATGCCCGTGGGATTATGATTCGCAACAAGGCTCGTTTGGTAGCACAAGGCTACTCCCAAGTCGAGGGTATCGACTACGGTGAAACCTTTGCTCCCGTTGCTCGTCTTGAATCCATTCACATGTTGATTGCATATGCTTCTCATCATAACTTTAAGTTACAACAAATGGATGTGAAGAGTGCTTTTCTTAATGGTCATATTAATGAATAGGTTTACATCAAGCAACCCCCCGGGTTTGAGGATCCCTACTTTCCCGATCATGTGTATCAACTCGATAAGGCACTCTATGGCCTTAAACAAGCCCCACGTGCGTGGTATGACCACCTTACCGAGTTGTTACAAGACCGTGGTTTTGAAGTTGGGCTAATCGACCCCACTCTTTTTACTAAGAAGGTCAAAGGGGAGTTGTTTGTGTGCCAATTATATGTTGATGATATTATCTTTGGTTCACCTAACAAAGCTTTCAATGAGGAATTTGCCACTCTCATGACCTCAAAGTTCGAGATGTCTTCCATGGGAGAGTTGAAGTTCTTTCTAGGGTTCGAAGTGAAGCAAAGAAGAGAAGGAACCTTCATCAACCAAGCCAAATACACTCAAGACATGCTCAAGAGATTCAAGCTAAGTGACGTCAAGCCGGCTTCCACTCCAATGCCCACCAAGTGCTAACTTGACATAGATCCCAATGGTAAAGTGGTGGATCAAAAGGTATATCGCTCCATGATTGGATCCTTGCTTTACCTTTGTGCATCTAGACCGGATATCATGTTGAGTGTGGGAATTTATGCACGGTTTCAAGCCGCACCTAAGGAAAGTCACTATGTGGCGGTCAAATGAATCTTTCGATATTTGGCTCTTACCCCAAACTTTGGCTTATGGTACCCAAGAGGATCAAACTTCAAGCTTGTAGGGTACTCGGATTCCAATTGGGCGGGAGACAAAGTGGATAGGAAGTCCACTTCCGAAGGGTGCCAATTCCTTGGTTGCTCTTTGGTAAGTTGGTCTTCCAAAAAGCAAAGTTGTGTGTTTCTCTCGTCCACCGAAGCGAAGTATGTAGCAGCCGGTAGTTGTTGTGCACAACTCCTATGGATGAGGCGAACTGTAAAGGATTACGGTGTCACTTGTGACAAAGTGCCTCTTTGGTGTGACAATGAAAGTACCATCAAGATCTCTCTCAACCCGGTGCAACACTTCAAGACGAAGCATATTAAGATTCGGTATCACTTCATCCGCGATCACATTAGGCGAGGAGAGATCGAGCTCAACTATGTCAACACTCATGATAACCTTGCAGATATTTTCACGAAGCCCTTGGATGAAGCAAGATTTCGTGAGTTAAGGCATGAGCTAAGTATCATTGATTCGAGCAATGTGGCTTGAACCCTTGCACACTCCACCACGCTCAATTTGTTGTCTAGTTTAGGTGTAGGCATGGACATAGGGGGAGTGTTGTTCTCTAAATGAACTCTTCCTCCCCCCATTATGCATAGATTGATCAAGTCTTTCACTTTAGCCATTGTTGATGGTACTTGTGTTTCAAAGACGAGTTTTGGTCATGGGCCCAAGGTTAAAATCTTCGCGGCGCCGTACCTCTTGACTCAAACATAGGTGGCCTCGGCCACCGCCCTCTCCTGAAGAGGTGTGTCTTGGCCGTTTGCTGGTGTGCTCTCTCTTCTTGCCCTTTTGTTTTTTTGAGCTAAGCCATGTTGTTTGGTTGCCGTGGCGTGCTGGGTGGTACTACCGCTGGTGGTGCGTGGTACTACCGCTTATAAGCGGTACTACCGCCCCCAGTGCAGTACTACTGTTGAGGGACGGGACCAGGGGGTTAAATCGGGGCAGGGGGAGGTCTCTTCTCCCCCATACCCATACACTTTGCCCCCTCATTCCTCTCCCTCTCTCCAGCCTTGCCACGCCGCGGGAGGGCTCCGGCGGATCTTCTTCTCCGGGACGTCCCTCTCCGTTTCCTTCGGTGGAGTCAATCCCCACCTTGTTCTCTTGCCATGGATGCCGGTATTGCCCCCATTCCTTCTCTCCTTTTGTCTCGTTTTCAGATCTTGCTTCTTAGGGGCAATGGTGGTTGCATCTCTAGATTTTTGGCTAAATCTAGGCTTGAGTAGGTTGGAGAAGGCAACTAGACTATCTAGATTAGAGTTTGGTAGGAATATTTTTGAATTTGGCAGGTCGGTAGTGCCGGATCTAACCACCGTAGTAGGAAACCGCTGTTTCCCCGCCTCGAGCGGTACTAGCGCTCTTGTTGGAGCGGTACTACCGCTTGACCTTGAGCGGTACTACTGCTCTCTTTGGGGCGGTACTGCTGCGGGCATGTCACGGTACTACCACTGCCTGCCAAGTTCCATCATGTTCCTGCCTTACCTTGATCCTTTTATTGTGTTTCTTGGCTTATGCTCGTTCTTTCTGGTTGTTTTGCGTGTTCTTGTGTTTGGCTCCAGGTGATGAACATCCTGAGCATCAAGCTCGCCGTATCAACCCCGGGCGTGCAACATCAAAGCGCTACCACACCTCTGAGCCAGTCGGTGGTTCCTCTAGCACCCAACCGCCACCAGCAGGTGCATCCGCAAGTGCTCCTCCTCCTCCTCAGCAGTTGAAGAGATCTGCCAAAAAGCCAAAAGGAAAGACTGTGACTGAGATGACTGCCAAGGAGTTTTGGGAAAGGCGTCGCCGCAATCCCTATGAGGTGGACCAAGATCCCACTTTGGTCAACCGCCCGTTCTCGAACCGATTTCAGTTTGCCATCTATTTTGATGTGATCAAGGCCAAGAAGAATCTCTATGTTGATGTTCGCTCCATCGACACTGATGCCATGGAGAAGGACCCTGAGTACTTTGGCGAAGCCCTTCAGATGTGCACTCAGCTGAACATTCTTAGGATCATGTAGTTCAACAAGGATTTCGATGCAGATTTGGTGGCTCAATTCTTTGCTACCGTTCATCTTGGAACAGATGCCGACAGGACTCTGACTTGGATGACCAATGGCAAGTTGCTTTCCGTCAAGTGGAAGGCCTTCATGGAGTTACTTGATGTGGAAGATCGCGGGTTTGAGACTTCAGTAGGTTTCCGCCCTCACTGCAATACTACATCCACTCACAAGCAAGCCCTTTGGCCCTACTGCACTGTGAAGGTTCACCCAGTGACTAAGAAGGAAACCTATGAGGTGTCTACGTATCTGGACATTCTTCATCGTGTCTTCTGTGAGACTCTCTTCCCTCGCATCGGGAATCTCGATATGGTCCACTCATATCTCGTGGACATGCTTCTTTTCTGTCAGCATGAGAAGGAAGCAAACACTGGAGAGAGCCTGGATATTTCTCATGTTATGTGGTCTGAACTTTTCTCTGCCGTTTCTGAGCGCAAGTGCCCGATATATGGTCCATTCATCATGAGGCTCATTGAGAGGGCCTGGGCACAGATCTATCCCAGAGTGATGCTGGAAACTGGAGACTTGGTTTCCCATGAGATCAAGCGTGTGAGGAAGAAGGCAATTGGGGCACCCCAGCGCCTAAACTCGGGGGTCCGTCTGCTGCTGCTGCTTCCATGGAGACCTAGGGTGGGGCTGCCACTGATGATCACGAGGAGGACTTTGGGCCCTCTAGTACAGAACCTTCGTGGGCGAAGAAGCTTAAATGCAAGATGAAGAAGCTTTTCTACATGGAGTCTCATGGTCAGTACATGACTCATGTGGCAGAGAAGAATGCCAGGGTGCGCCACAGGGAGCTCATGCATCACCTGGGAGCGACAGTTGCCAGTGGTTCTGAGGGACAGATCACTGAAGAGGAGGAATGGATTCATTAACATTGCCCTTGGACCGACTCCGACGCCGAGCAGTTTCCGACCAACGACGGAGATGCAGACGATCACGCTGAGATGTGATGTTCGAGATCCTCAGCTTGCCATCACTTGGAGTCGTAGCATCACTCTTTGCCCTTTTGGTGTCTCGATGCCAAAGGGGGAGAGAGTGTAGAGATTTGTGTTGTTGCCGTGCTTCGAGTGTGTCGTTGTGTCATCTTGTGTTTTCTTCTGTGTTCTCTCGTTGTCTTTGTTTGGTTTGGTTTGGTGCCTGTGAGACCTAAGTTCTAGACATATGGTGTGAGACATATGCTCCCTATCGCTACCTTATTACTTATGTCTTTTCAGTACTATAGTATATTATGAGTTGCATGCTTGTCCTGTTTTATACTCTTCTCTCATATATCATGTGCTTAGAATTGTTGGACTATAAAATATAGGGGGAGTGTTGATCCAGATGTGTGTGTCTTTCTTTCCAAATGCTCCTCTATCTAGGTGCACACATTCAAGGGAGCCCGTCTATATTTTGTAGTTCTTAGTTTTCTTACTTTTATATCTTTTCCTTGTGCAAATCCCTAGTTGTCATCAATCCACCAAAAAGGGGGAGATTGTTGAGGCATATCTCTCTCGATGTAGTTTTGGTGATTGGTGACAACATGTTTGCGGACTAATCATGTGCTTTGAGTAGTTCACAGATTCATCCTTGGCATGAGACGTTTTCTTCCCTTCGGAGTGTCATTCAAGACGGTGTAGCTCTTTCGTTTCTCTTTTGGTGGACTAGTTGCGTAGAGGGCACCGTTCTATCAAGAGGGGGTCCGCTGGGGTATTGCTTGGGTGGAATCAACACGTACACATCTGCTTCTCACCCTCAGAGCTCTTCCACTTCGTTGGCGAGATCTCTTCTCCGTTTGTGTCCTGTCTGGGTTCCAGTGGTAGTACCACGCAACCCAGCGGTACTACCGTTCAGGAGTCACAAGCGGCAGTACCGCTCCGCAGCAGCAGTACCGCCAGTGACACCACAGCAGTACTACCGCTGGCCTGCCTGGCACCACCGCCTCGTCCTCAGCCTCGACGGAGAGATCTTCTCTCTCCCTTGTCTGTGTCCCAGCGGTAGTACCGCACTACCAGCAGTAGTACCACTGAAGGGTCACAAGCGGCAGTACCGCTTCGCAGCGGTAGTACCGCCAGTGACCCCGCAGCTGTACTACCGCTGGGCTGTCTCGCTCCTACTGCCTCGTCTCGAGGGCTCCTTTTCTCGTGTCGGGTTTTGTGGCACTAGTTGTGGCAGTAGAGGCGGTAGTACCGTTTCAGAGCGGTAGTACCGCCCTTATCACCGCGGTAGTACCGCGCTAGGTCCAGATCCCTACTGCTCTCCTCTACGCGGCAGTACCGCTAGCTGGAGCGGCAGTACCGCTGGCTCAGCGGTAGTACCCCCCTTTCCCCTTAGCCTTACTATCCCCCTGTGCAGGGCTGGTTGGTGGGGCAACGGTTGGATTGTTGCCCCCACTATAAAAGGGGGTCCCCTTCTTCCCGGTTGACTTACCTCTTCCCCCTCAAGCTCCATTAATGCTCCAAGCTCCATTTTCGCCCGATCTATCTCTCTAGCCAATCAAACTTGTTGATCTACTCGGGAGTGGTTGAGAAGGCCCCGATCTACACTTCCACCAAGGGATTTTTGATTCCCCCACTCATCCCTAGCGGATCTTGTTACTCTTGGGTGTTTGAGCACCCTAGACGGTTGAGGTCACCACGGAGCCATAGTCAATTGTGGTGAAGCTTCATGGTATTGTTGGGAGCCTCCGATTAAGTTGTGGAGATTGCCCCAACCTTGTTTGTAAAGGTCCAGTTGCCGCCTTCAAGGGAACCAATAGTGGAATCATGGAATCTCGCATTGTGTGAGGGCGTTAGGAGAATACGGTGGCCCTAGTGGCTTCTTGGGGAGCATTGTGCCTCCACACCGCTCTAACGGAGACGTACTTCCCTTCAAAAGGAAGGAACTTCGGTAATACATCCTTGTCTTCACTGGATCTACTCTTGGTTATCTCTTACCTTTACTTGTGCAATCTCTTTAGTGTTACTTCTCTTGCTTGCTTGTATTCTTGTTGTTATTGCATCATATAGGTTGCTCACCTAGTTGCACATCTAGACAACCTACTTTGATGCAAAGTTTAATTTGGTAAAGAAAAGTTAAAAATTGGTAGTTGCCTATTCACCCCCCCCCTCTAGTCAACCATATCGTTCCTTTCAACTTATGCTAATCCTATTGTCATTGATGAATCCTTTGATGCAAACTATAAACTGTTCAAGAATCAGAATGGTGAAGTGTTTGCCAGGTATATTGGTACTAACTACAGGAATGGGCCACCTATGAAGAAAGTCTGGGTGCCCAAAGGTGTCTGGAGAATGTTCGTGTGAATGTCGTCATGACACCACAAGGGAAGAACACAAACCCCAGACCACAGGCTTCATATGGTCCAAAGGCTTCATACAGATAGAGGACTCACCTGTGTGGCACTAACACAAAAGTTTTGCAGGGAAATCATACCCAGACCTATGAATATGGGTTTGTTTCATCGAACCGCCATGTTCATAAGACCAAGAACTACTCTGCTTATTCCTATGAGTATTATTCACCTCCTACAAAACTATTTGTCAGGGCTTCAAAGCCAAAGTTCTCAGATGATGCACTTAGGCTCATTGCTTCGAAGCCACCCTTGAAGATGTGGGTGGCTAAGAAAGCTTAACTCTCTTTTGTAGGGAAAGGTCTCCAGCCAAAAATCAAATGCGTCTGAAGCTATTGCTGGGGACCTAAAACATCTTGTAGGGCGCAAGATCAAATGCTCAAATGGTCTTATTATGTATTTTGTTCCTGAGTCACTTGCTATTTGTTCTATCAGTCCTAACCTCGATCTAAGCTTTCATAATCCACTTGCTCGTCAAATGTTTATGCTTCACAATGCTCTTCGTGAAGCCTATCCCCCTAACTGCACTGTAGGGTATGACACCAGCTGCTTCAAAATGGATTATTGATAGTGGATGTACTAATCACATGACTGGCGAACGAAGTCTTCTCATGGACTCAACCTTACGTCCATCTGACAAAAGTCACATCACATTTGCTGACACTAGTAAAGGCAAGGTATTGGGTCTAGGTAGAGTTGCAATCTGAAAGGATCAGCACATGGATAAAGTGATGCTTCTTGAATCCCTTGGTTTCAATGCTTTGCGATTTGAACATGATTGTGATATTTGGAAAATATCGTTGCCTTGTTCCAATGGAATCTTACAAGTCTCTAGTCTTTGAAGGGTATTGGAAAGATGATTTGTACATGGTAGATTTCTCAGCAGGACCACAACTTGTCCTATGTCTTCTTGCAAAAGCTTGAGAGTGCTAGCTCTGGCATCGAAGGCTAGGGCATGCTGGCATGAGGAACTTGCATACTCTTGCAAAGAAGAAGCACGTCATAGGCATTGAGGTCATCAAGTTCAAGAAGGATCACTTATGTGGTGCCTCTGAAGCTGGAAAGATGACGAGGGCCAAGCATCCCTCGAAGACAATCATGACAATGACTCAACCCTTCGAACTACTACACATGGACCAATTCGGCCATACTCACTACTCTAGCCTTACTACTACTGCTTGTCTCTATGGCTTCGTCATTGTTGATGATTATTCAAGATATACATGGGTACATATAATCCTCTACAAGACTGAAGTGCAGGATGTCTTCAGACGCTTCGCCAATCGATCCATGAACAACTATGGCATCAAGATCAAGCACATCAGAAGTGACAATGGCACTGAATTCAAGAACATCGGCCTCGACACTTATCTTGATACACTGGGCATCACTCATGAGTTCTCAGCTCCGTACATGCCGCAGCAAAATGGCATCGTGGGACGCAAGAACAGAACACTCATTGAGATGGCTCAGACGATGCTCGATGAATACAAGACACTAAGAAAGTTCTGGCCTGAAGCTATTGATACTGCAAGCCATGTCATCAACCGTGTTTATCTTCACAAGCTTCTGAAGAAAACATCCTATGAACTCCTCACTGGTAAGAAGCCAAATGTCAGTTACTTCAGAGTATTTGGTGCTAGGTGCTGGATCAAGGATCCACATCACACTTCAAAATTTGCACCGAAAGCACATGAAGGTTTTATGCTTGGTTATGGAAAGGATTCGCACTCCTACAGAGTCTTCAACCTCTTTCACTATAAAGTGGTTGAAACTGTGGATGTGCGGTTCGATGAGACTAACGGCTCGCAAAGAGAGCACCTGCCAAATGTGCTAGATGAAATTCCACCCAGTGAATCCATCAAGCTTATGGGAACTGGAGAAATCATACCGCCTGAAGTACAGCCTGAAGAGGAACTTATCATTTCTGCACCTAATCAACCTGAAGACAATGCTCAGCCTGAAGACAATCCTTCAAATGATGACAATGATCAGCAAGAGCAAAATCTTCGTCCAGTTCATCCTTGTGTTGCAAATGGAGTACAAATTGAGAAGATAATTGATAGCATCAATGCACCTGGTCCACTCACTCATTCAAGGGCAACACAACTAGCAAATTTCTGTGGGCACTTTGCATTCGTCTCAATATCTGAACCCAAGAAAGTTGATGAAGCCTTCATGGAACCTGAATGGATTCAAGCTATGCAAGAAGGGCTTCAACTGTTCGAGCTGAATAATGTATGGGAACTGGTCAAGTGTCCTGATCCTCATAAACACAATATCATAGGCACTAAATTGATATATCGCAACAAGCAAGATGAGCATGGTCAAGTTGTCAGAAACAAGGCTCGTCTCGTTGCTCAAGGATACACTCAAGTTGAAGGAATTGACTTTGATGAAACATTTGCTCCTGTGGCTAGGCTTGAAGCTATACACATACTGCTAGCCTATGCAAATCATCATAACATCCTTCTGTATCAAAAGGATGTGAAGAGTGCCTTTCTAAATGGCAAGATTGAAGAAGAAGTGTATGTTGCACAACCGCCTGGTTTTGAAGATCCAAAACATCCTGACATGGTTTACAAGCTCAACAAGGCACTGTAAGGCCTCAAACAAGCCCCTCGTGCTTGGTATGACACACTAAATGACTTCCTGAAGAGCAAAGGCTTCAAACCTGGTTCCCTAGATCCCACACTCTTCACGAAGACATATGATGGTGAACTGTTTGTGTGCCAAATATATGTGGATGACATTATCTTTGACTGCACTAATCAGAAATACAGTGATGAGTTTGGACACATGATCCAAGAGCAATACCAGATGTCCATGATGGGTGAGCTGGAGTTCTTCCTTGGTCTTCAAATACGGCAGCAACGCAACGGCATCTTCATATCTCAAGAGAAATACCTCAAAGATTGCATGAAGAAGTTTGGAATGCAAGATTGCAAAGGTTATACGACGCCCATGCCAACCAAAAGTCATCTGGGTCCTGACGCCAATGGTAAAGAGTTCGATCAAAAGGTATACCGCTCCATGATTGGTTCTTTGCTTTATTTATGTGCATCTAGGCCAGATATCATGCTTAGTGTTTGCATGTGTGCCCAACTCCAAGCAGCACCAAAGGAATCGCATCACTTAGCTGTGAAGTGAATTCTTCGATATTTGGCTTACACCCCAACACTAGGATTATGGTATCCAAAGGGCTCAGAGTTTGATCTAGTTGGATTCTTGGATGCTGATTATGCTAGTGACAAGGTGGATCGCAAGTCTACATCAGGCACATGTCACTTTCTGGGACGATCACTTGTGTGTTGGTCTTCAAAGAAGCAGAACTGTGTATCTCTTTCACTTCTGAATCTGAATACATTGCTGCTGGATCTTGTTGCGCTCAGCTTCTATGGATGAAGCAAACACTCAAAGACTATGGCATTCATCTGAAGCAAGTGCCACTCTACTGCGACAATGAAAGCGCCATCAAGATTGCCAACAACCTAGTTCAGCACTCGAAGACAAAGCACATTCAGATCCGTCATCACTTTCTCAGAGATCATGACATGAAGGAAGATATTGATATCATTCACGTCAACACTAAAGAGCAACTAGCAGATATCTTCACAAAGCCCTTGGATGAGAAAAGGTTTTGCAAGTTGCGGTGTGAGCTAAATATCTTGGAATCCTCAAATGTCCTATGATCATGCACACATCCTAAGACTTATGCATGTTGATGACTTAGATGTGCAACACACGAAGTAACGTATATCTTCAACTAATGAAGACTTACACTCTAAGTGTGAATACATTAACGTGTAATTTGACTTCGGAGCGCCACGATAATTGTGTGCCGTGTCTGGGTCTAATACTTCCTATACAGTGGGTAATACCACCACCAAACTTTTTCTTGAAGTATTTTCTGTTGGCGTTACATTTACAAAATCTTCGCGTTTGGTTTGTCTTCAATATTAACATGACTTCATGTTTATCTTCACTATATTGATTTGGTCTTATTCAGATATATTCATATATTAGCGTTCTGTCCTCTACAGCATTCACTTATATCTATGTCTTCTCGTTTTGAATCTTTTGAACTAAGTGAATGTGATCGGACCCTAACCTTTCTATGCTCCCATCTCAAATCTATCTATCCAAATCATATGCATTCTATTGAAACTGTCGAATGTCTTCTCTGCGTCCTTGTCAGCAGAAGACACAGAGATAAACATTAAATCTGATTTAAATGCTTTATCCTTTTGCTTGAAACCCGAAGAAGCGGGAACAACCACCCGACAATCCAGGCGTGCGTGGGAACGTGGAACAACCTCCAATGTGTTGCATGTTCGCCACGTGTCCTTCAGATGTGAACCGCCAGGGGCACCTACGAATAATGCTACGCCGTCCCTGTCCTTATAAATACACGCCACACCCCAGTCATTATCCCTTCTTCCACTTCTCCTTCTCGCACAAACCCTAGCGCCACCGCTAGCCCTCGAGGATGCCGGCGACGAAGCGCTTAGCTGCCGTGACCTCACCAACGCCGTCCTCACACCGGCCACGGACATCGTCTTCTCCGCCGTCGCTGTAGGTGTCCTCCGTCGCCAAGTTAGGGCACGGAAGATCAAACTGCTTGGCCTCATCTCCTACTCCGTCTAGAAGTTCCTCGAGTGGTAAATAAAAACACTTTTTATAGTCCTTTTTGATCCGATAGATTCATCTTTTTCAACCACAAGTGATTTCTGTCCCAACAAATTGAATCTATCCTTTTCTGAATCTCATAACATGCCAAGTATGTTCACTTATGCTTCACAAAGTAGTTAGATTCCTCACTTGTACTTATTCATGGATTCGTACAAATATGGAACCAACTCTCTACATATGAGTGAATGTCTTCGCAGTATGAGGTCAATGTCTTCTAAACTGATTTATCTTCAAAATCTTCTGAGAATGCATATGACCTCTTCCCCTTCCCTCGCATCTCTAATGCTGTCACAGGTACATGTCCGTGGGAGAATCCCTTGGTTCTCATAGTCTGCATTCATTTGCAGAGTTCTTACAGCATCACATCAATTCTCCCGAAGCTAATTCCTGTCTGACCAGCCGAAGGAAGCCTTTGCAAGTTCTGAAGCCATTCAGTCTGAAATTCATGGCGACAGAAAAATCAGTCAGGAAGGGCAGCAGACGGCACCGTGAAAACACTATCAAGGACTTGCCACCGGATCTCTATGAGCTATACAAGTCAGATCCAGAAGAGGCCTATGGAGAACGCAAGAACCGAATCCAATGGATTCGAAGACATTGGGCAAAGGAATGGTTCAAGTACAAATTTGTCACTAATGAATATGCTGAAAAGAATGCCATCAAGGGCCCCTGGGGAGATATTATATACAAAGGTCTTCAGCCCAAGTCGAAGTCTGAAGCTATTGCTCAAGGCTTCTACCCCTGCATGATCCATGGACCTCAGCCTGCTAATGCCGACCCATCCTCTCTGTTATGGTGTCGAGAAGACAATCTCTTTAAGTGCAACTTCCAGTTTGCCAAAACTTCTGCCAAAGAGAACAAGAAGTCACTAGGGTTAGACTTCAACCCTGGTCCCTCTGCTCCTCGTGCTGACGGCACACGCGATGCTGAACCCAATATTGTTGGGCCCTTCTACAACCTTGAAGGTCTCATCTCTCACATTCAGGTTCAAGGGGCAACCATGGATCACTCTGCAGATGACGCTGATTCTGACGAAGCGCCTGCACCACCGAAGCCCGTGAAGCGAAATAAACCAAAGGCTTCAAAGCCCTCCTCCGCACCAAAGGTCTCGCGGGCGAAGCCTCTGGCCACTGCACCTCCTAAAGCCAGTGTGCGGTCTGAAGATCTCTCTCGCATCTCTAAGTCTGACAAGATGAAGAAGCCCATGCAACCAACTAGTCAAGCATTGACCCCTGCTGCCGTTCTGAGGAACGAGAACGGAGCCATTGATCTGTCTAGTGACGATGATCTTGACAATGATGCTCTTGAGCTGCTTATAAAGAGCAAGCAAGAGGCAGAAATCTTCAATGATCTTCCCCTCTTTGATGTGGAGATCCTATACAAGTTTATTGATGAGTGGTTTGACAGCCCAGACCTCAGTTTTGATGATCTTCAGCTCCCAATTGGCCTCAGCGTCTCTTTCCATGGAGCCATTGCTCCTGAGCTGGCTCTTGCACAGAAAATTGTTGAGCTGAAGCACAAGATTGATTATGAAAAGGCTCAGTTCAGGAAGCACATGGCCAAGCTCAACATGGAAGACGTCCGAAACTTTAAGGTCATGCTGCATGAGGTCAAGGAGGCGTTCCACAAGAAACATGAAGAAGTTAAAGGTTCTCGAGAGCACATGAAACACCTAGCTACCAAATGTGTTCAAGGCTACAATGAAGCTGAAAAGCGAAAGGCTTTGGGGCGGCCTGGCATCGACCCCAGAATGGGTGCCAAGAAGAAGAAGAAGCCTGTTGTGGCCCAACCAGAAGCATCAAGGCAGGAAGAACCTCGCATTGTCTTCCTGGCCAGTATGACAGGCTAGAAGCCTAAAGTCCCCACAATGGCTTAGGAGCTCAAGAAAACTAGGGCAGCTGAAGCCGAAGCCCGAAAGTGCAAGACCAAGGCCACCACTGATGATGCTCCACCGACCAAGAAGAGAAAAACCAAGAAGAAAGATCGAGCCGCTCCCACAGATCCCCTTGTCGTCGAGCCAATCTCAGGTGCCCATCCTGCGTCTGAACACTATGAGCGCCAGTTGATAGTTCATGAGCCTGCTTCCACAGAGGCTCCAGAAGTTGAAGACATTCCAGCTGTTGACCCCACCGCAGCTGAAGACATTGGTCATCAAGACAATGTTGAAGATGATGAAGTCCTTCCTCAGATCGAACACAATGTGGTATCATCACCTGTTCTCACGAATAGCGAACTCATCAGCATTGGTTGTCCATTGACGCCAATTGCTTAGGATGACTCATGGGCTAATCACCCACAAGACTCCCCCCGTCAAGAAGAATCACCAAGTACTCCCCCACCTCAAGTCACCACTTCCGTGCTTGAAGACAATGACTTTGTGGCCCAACCAACTCCATCTTCACAAGCGTCGCCAGTGTTCTGCAGGCTTCGCAAAGGACCACAGCCATAGGTCACTCTGTCAAGTGTTCCACAAGGAGAAGAGCGCCAATCCGTTTCATGCCAAGTCTTTCCTGAAGCCTCTCCTACCGCGAACATCCCCGAGTCTGAAGCCAAAGCAGCTGAAGATATTCCGGCTGCATCAGTGGATGAACAAGAAGAGCCAAGACATGAGGAAGAACGTGTTGCTACACCCCCCAACCAACCCTGAAGTTGTTCTCGAGGAGAACGTGTCCGACCCTCCAGCTACTCGAGTGGAGGTTGAAAACTCTGAGGCAGCCACTAACACCAACACTGAAGCCAATGACGTTGTCATGGCCGAGGCTAGTGTGGCGCCTGAAGCTACTGTGGCGCCTGAAGTTAATGTGGTGCCAGAAGTGATTGCACCTGAAGCCAATCTGCAGCCCAAAGCCAATGCCACTGCTCCTGTACCACCTCCACGGCCACACACCCTTGAGCAAGCATTCTATCAAGGCCAACTTACCACCATCCGCTGGCCCATTCTGGTTCCTCCACTTGCTGCCGGTCTGCAATTTGACTATCATGTGGAGCATAGGCCTCAGGTCCAGAAACCAAAACCAAGGCTACCAAGGTTTCCAGGTACTGCAACTTCACCAGGATCGTTCAATCTGAAATGCTTCAAGGCACAAACACATTCTTTGATAGTGCCAAGAACCCCTACACAAAGCCAAGAATCTCCTCAGATCAATTCTGGAGTTATCAGCAACGCAGCTACTATTCCTGTATCCTATACAATCAGGGGCGTATTTTCCCTCATATCCGTCTAGACAGCGAAGCCATGGCTGGCCTGCCCTGCCTAGAAGAAGCCCTTGACTGCTTCAGAGATGCTGGCCTTCTACAATTTGTGACTGCCAAAGAACATTGGAATGAAGAGCTTCTGCTACAATTCTACGCTACCCTTCACATTCGCGGCTACAACAAGGATCCGAAGACATGGATCCTTGAGTGGATGACAGGCGATGTACACCATGAAGCTAAAGCCCAAGACATCATTGAGCTTACTGCCCTACCCACTCCTGGCAAACATTATGAACCAGGTTGTCTGCTACACCAGAATGCGTTGGAAAGCATCTTCCAGAAGCCAGAGCCAAATGTGAGCCAAATGCTGAGCATGATGAAGCCACTGCCACAAGACGCTGACTATCCTAAGGAGTTCTTCGTTCAAGACCTAGAGTATCTGCCCCGCACTATTTATCATATTATCAGGCGAACTCTTTGGTTGGTCAAAGGACATTCTCCTACAGCGAAGCTTGAAGGAGCAATGAAGAAATTGGTTTTCTATATCTTCAATGGCATCAGCTTCAATGCTCAAGACTTCTTCATCAGACAATTGGCTGCATCTGGCTCCGATATCTTTGGTATGAAGTTCTATGCTCCATGGGTAATGCGCCTCATCAAGCTTCACTTTGCAATCAACTATCAGCCGTCTACGCGCAATCACCTTATATTCTTGCCAGAGGTTGATCTGTCTGTCAAAGCCATTTACCCAGAGCCTGCAAAGGAGCCAATTTATCTTCACAATGTCGATCATCAAAGCTTCACCCAGGCCATTGAAGGAGTTCGGGCTGTTTCACGTGTTTATCCCTTGGCTGGCAATACATTTGCCCCTCGCACCCAAACTGAAGCCACTGCAAGTACCATCACCCAAAGGCCTCGGAAGCGATCTCGTGTTCTCAATGACCGAGAGCTTCTTGTCACTCTACATCAAAAACAAGATAAGCATCATGACTGGCTTAAGCGCCAGACGGAAAGCCTCTTGGTGGATGTCAATCGCATTCGAAATCTTGCCACCAAGAATGCCTTTGTTACACATGAAACCTGTCGGAGGTCATGGAAGAGTTTGACATTGCTCAGTGCTGAAGCTGATCTTCAAGACGATGGCTTCACAGAGAGATTCAAGTTTGACTCAACTCCTCCAAGGAATGCTCACTTGCGTCGGACTCCCTCACTCGAAGACTCTGACTATTCTTCCTCAACTGCAACAGTTAATGCCAGAGTCATTGATGACCAAGATGATGCTACTTCACCACCTCCAACTTCGGCGCGTATCGACACTGCACCAAGTTCGTCTGCACCACCAAACCTCATCGATGACCCTACTGCATCACCTACTCCACATGGGAATTAGTAGCAAGCTCTATGTCTTCAAACCTTTTTGGTCATTACTGACAAAAGGGGGAGAAGCATATGAGTTGATAGTCTTCAAGCGGGTCCATATGGGTGGTTGCTATACTTTTGCTACATTTGCCAAGTGCTTACAACTCTCGCTTTTGATACATTTGGTTCTTTTGAGTTGTAACACTTAAACTTGATGGTCGTCTGCTACCTTTTCGTCAACTATGTGATGTGATGATAAATTCCGCATGTGTGATGATAAATCCAGCACGAAGTCATTTTGCAAACGTCCATTTTTCATTATGCATGTCATTATCTTCGTTATATCCTTTCATGCATGATGAATTGTCTTCATAAGTAGAAGAGGAGCTCCGCAAATACAACCTGCCATGTGCATTTGCATTCAAAAGCAAAATACTTATATGCACATCTTCAGGGGGAGCCTTTCTGCTACTTATGAAGACAATACCTAAATCCTTTACAATTTCACATACTTTTATCCCCGTTGAAAACTTCAACCAGTTTGTCATCAATCACCAAAATGGGGGAGATTGTAAGTGCATCTAGTGCCACCCCTAGTTGGTTTTGGAGTATTGACGACAAACCTGGTTGAGGGACTAATGTGTTTGTGAGAATTGCAAGACAACACATGTAGTAGTCCCTCATTGATTCGGTCTGCCTACCGGAGATGACCCCTAAAAATGTATGAAGCCATTGAAGACAAAGGTGGTATGTGAAGACATTCATATTGAAGACTATGACAAGAGAAGACATTGCGTGAAGACTATGGAGCGTGAAGACTTAGTTGTTTTGTTGTTCCCTTTTCTTCTTTGTTGAGTCATAGGAACCACCGTACTGTTAAGTGGGGTCCCACTGAACAAAGTCAGAGTGACTGAAGTGATGCTTAATCAAAATCCTATGTCTTCGAGCGAAGACAATGAGAGCAAAACTTATCCCGAGCTGGATAAGTCAGCTTTACTTGTAGCCCAAGTAAAGTTGCTGCGTGTGTTTGAAATCTGACCGTTGGAACACGTGTCAGTTCCTTAGTGACCCAGGGTCATTTCGGACAAATCAGGTCGGGTTGCCTAGTGGCTATAAATAGCCCACCCCCTACACCATAAATTGGTGGCTGCTCAAAGTTAGTGCATGGCTTTTGTCATTTGAGAGCAACCCACCTCGAAGCCTTTGAGAGAGAAATCCTTGCGAGGACAAAGCCCTAAACACCTAGAGCCAAAGAGTGTTAGGCATCACTGAAGTCTTCCTGTCTATGTGATCCGAAGACTTGTTACACTTGAGGACTGTGAATCCTCCAGCCGGTTAGGCGTCGTGTTCTAAGCATCCAACAGTCATTATGGATCACCGGTGAACGAAGTCTGTGAAGTCTACCTTGAAGACTTACCAGAGTGATTGAGTGAGGACTGGGTGTCCTTAGCTCAAGGGGAATAAGCTGAAGACATGGTCTTCTGAGTTAAATCTCAACCTCCCTAACCAGACGTACAGTTGTCACAGCAAATGGAACTGGTCCAATAAATCATTGTCTTCAACAAGCAACTGGTTCTATCCTTCCCATCTCTTTATTTACACTTGGTCCTTGTGAAGTCATTGCCTGTTTGCATTATCCATTTGTCTTCACTGTGTGACTGTTTGTTCTGATTGGCTTCATACTATCTTCCATCCTGATCCGTACTGCCTAGCTGCTATTAGTCTTCATGCTCTCACTTCATTGAATACTTGACTATGGCTTGTCTAGTGTAGTCTACCTTCCGCTACATGGTTATAGGTGCACTTCTATCGTTTCTCTTCGAAACTCCCATGTTTTGAAGATTTTCATAAAAATCCTCTATTCAACCCCCACTAGTCAATAACTAGCACTTTCACTTCTACTCACCCACACCCCCTGTTATTCTGCTGCGACGGAAGCCTTGCACCGCAGCCGAACCAGTGAACCCTTGTACTCCTCTCCGCGTGGGATCCACTATCGCGTATGCCCGGCTCCGCGTCGTCCCCTTCCTGGGCCTCGCCATCGTCCACCGTCTTGGTGCTCTCAGCGCGGCGTGGTCAATCTGGTCAATAAACGACTTCCATCAGAAGTGTACTGTATGTTGAGAGGCTGACAGCTGGGTCCACGGCCGCAGCAAGGAAGTGCCTCCTTATTACGCAGAAAATAATGATTCCTCCACCTGATATCATTGACCCACCGTACAAGCCACCGTATTTCGTGAAAAAATGTTTCCCCCCAGACCGCTGGGACCCACCAGCTGCATCTTCGCATGCAAGGAAGTTGCTGACAGTCGGGACCCACCTAGTCGAAGCATACGTAGCATTGTCATTCTGGTCGCGAACGTGTACGTACATATGATCGGTCTGTCTGCAGGCTGCAGCGATGAACCGTGGCCGTGTAAGGAAGGGCATGTGTCGTAGCATAGGCGTACACGTGTCGTAGTAGAGGCGCGCACGTAGCATGTACACGCATGTATAGCCAGGGTGCAAGAAAGAAAATACGGCCACATACATATGGGCGGGGTCTCGAACGCCTACTCGCGCATACTTATGGCTAGGGCTCGTGTACATGGCTGGGTCGGAACAGAGAAATTGTTTCTCGTGTTCATCAGGAGCCAACTGGCTTGGATGGAACAACCGATCGAAACGAGGCCTGGCGTACCGCAGAATGGAGGAAACGACCTTGTGTTCGATCGGCCACGGTCGAAACAAGATCCTGTTCATCGGGAGGGGTCTGGCGTACCGCAAAACGGAGGAAACAGACTTCTCTTGGACCACCTACGGTCAAAATGGGGTCCTGTTGATCGAGAGGGGTGTGGCATACCGCAAAATGGAGGAAACAGACTTGTGTTGGAGCGCTACGGTCGAAACGGGGGTCCTGTTCGTCGGGAGGGGTGTGGCGTACCGCAAAACGGGACTCCACAGGATACTTTTGATCTCCACCGTCGACCTCCTCCAGCCTCCATGGGCTACTGTTCATCCACCGTTGACCTCCTCCAGCCTCCACATGCGACTGTTCATCCACGGGCTCCTATTCCTCCACCGGCTACTGTTCAACCAGCCCTCTCCACGGGCTACTGTTCATCTAGCCCTCCACCGGCTACTATTCAACCAGCCCTCCACGGGGTCCTATTCATCCAGCCCTCCACAGGTTCTTGTTCATCCACCCCCAGCCGGCTCGATCGGGGTCTTGTTCATCCAGCGGCAGCATCCTCTACTACCACAGGGTCATGTTCATCCAACCCCCCACCCACCCACCAGGACTGTTCATCCAACACCCCAACAATGCTCACTGTTCATCAAGAGGCAGCATCGATCGGCTTCAGTTAGCAGCAGTAACGAAGGAATCACTCGGGTTCAGTTTATAGCAAGGGATGGATCGGGGTTCAGTAACGTAGCTAGTGCAATCGCTCGGGTTCAGTTAGAGCGCAACGCCTCATACACGCGCGCGCACGTGTAAGAGAGAAATTCGCAAACCTCAGTGCATCGCTCGGCCCCGACCACCCACCATAACCGGGAACTCCCCAATACTTTCTTCGCCCTCGCTTCTACCACGTTTTTTCTATCATGCACACCCCAAAGAATGTCATGCAGCTGCATCTCCGGCCCGCCTAGGGCGAAAAGCCCATTTTTTGTCATAGAAGTAGGAGTCCACCACTTCTATGATGATACTAGGTTTTGTCACAATTATCGTCATAGAAGTGTCATAAGCATGACAAAAAAATCTGTTCAGCCCAAAATGTCATGGATGTGTCTTTTTTGTAGTGCCTCTCTACTGCTTCTGCGGCGCCCCCAGACCAATCTGCTGCGTTGACAGCGCGGTGGGACCTCCGTGCTGCTTCAATGGCGCGATGCGACCTCTGTGCTGCTACTTCCATGCGGTGGTACATGTCGGTCCGCTTCCATGCTCGCCTCTCCCTAGTGGTAATCTATCGACCCAGAACTCACGCTGGCCATGGCAGACGCAAGGGAAGGATGCTGAATGACTTGTTTGTTGTCATGGATGAGGAGTTGAGGAGGAATGTGCAGTCATCTTGGCATAGTAGTATTTATAATCGAGTACTAATATGCTCCTGAGTGGGAAACTGTTTAGGTTGTGATCGGTGTGAATAGGTTTGCCATTAAATATAGTGTGGTAGTAATTTCGAATGTGACGAGACGCAAGCTCAAAATTTATTGACGGTTCTAGTTTCAAAGTGCGGCACCATTCCCAGATGGCGTAACGTGGGCACGTGTTATCAGCCGTGGTGTAGCATATGCCATGGTACTTATTTTTCTACTGTGGTGTACGTGCAATAGCTGGCACCGTCAGATACATATCTTACGGTTATTGGGGCATGATGTCGCTTAAAGCTACGTCGGTATTTCCCCAAAGAGGAAGGGATGATGCAGCACAGTGGCGGTAGGTATTTCCCTTAGATATGAAACCAAGGTTATCGAACCAGTAGGAGAACCAAGCAACACAACGTAAATAGCGCCTGCACACAAATAACAAATACTCGCAACCCGACATGTAAAAGGAGCTGTCAATTCATTTCGGGTAACGGCACCAGAAATTGGCAAACGGACAGGAGAAAGTTGTAAATATTGATATATCGAACGCCAAATAAAATAAATTGTAGCAAGGTATTTTTGGATTTTTGGTTTAATAGATCTAAAAATAAAAGGAAAATGAAAATAGATCGAAACGCAAATAATATGTGTCGGTGTACTAAAGTAGGGGTACCTTAGTATCCCGAACTTGTGCACGGGTAGTCGCAGCGACCCGCGGCAAGGCTTGCTGGGCGACCGCCAAGACCCTCCGTGGTTCCTTTGGGGCCATTCAAGAACAAAGTATCCAAGAGCAAAACAAGGCCCCGGCAAGAGGAGCTTGCCGGGAAGGAGACAAGACCCCGGCAAGAGGAGCTTGCCGGGAAGGAAACGAGGCCCCGGCAAGAGGAGCTTGCCGGGAAGGAGACGAGACCCCGGCAAGAGGAGCTTGCCGGGAAGACAACCAAAGCATCTCAAGAAGCTCGCTGCGGCGCACTGGGCGTCCCGACAAGACCCGGTGAGTGACAAGCTCCCGGAAGCGACAAGGCAACATCCGCGGCAAGGCGCTTGCCACGGCAAGCTACTACTCCGCAACCCGCGCTCCAGCTCACCTACCAACATGTCGCTCTGGGACCGCTCCTAGCATACGTGGCGGGAGGCTGGGCAGCCGGGGGCATGCGGTGGCAAGCAAGCGCTGACAAGATAGCCATCGTGGCAAATGGTGGCGTTCCTAGCGGTCCCTCTCTATACCGTCTAGGTGACACAGACAGGCATTTAATGCCCTTGTCCCCTGCCGTCAGGGTTAGGTATGATACGACTATTGTTGGCGGTGGAGCCAACTACCACCTCTTTTACATTTTTACCCCACCTCTGTTGCCACCTGCCGGTGACCCCTTAGACATATAAAAGGAGGCCCATGCGCAACAGAGAGGGGGGAGGACGGCCATTCTCACGCTCGGTCTCGCCAGCTGCTTGAGCGTACTGTAGCACTCATCGCTCCCGAGCAAGAACTCAATACAACCACCAAAGCAGGAGTAGGGTTTTACGCATCCGTGCGGCCCGAACCTGGGTAAATCGATTGTCTCGCCCGTGCGTTTGCCTCGATCTGCTCTTTGTGCATCCACCGCCCCCTGCTGAACCAAATGGGGCTCGGCTCGCCGATCCCCATAGGTGTGCGTGGGATCAGCAACCCCCGACATCTTTGGCGTGCCAGGTAGGGGGAGCGTCGAGGTTGTGTGAACCTGATCCGGCGTTCGCATGAGCCAAAGCTTCATCCTCTTCATCAACATGCCGCCGAAGAAGAAGGCTTCGGAGGTAGCCGCTCCGTCTGCACCGATCCCACCATCGCCAGAGCGAACGGCTGGTGGGGAAGGCGCCGGCGGAAGAGCGGGCGACGACTGGGGGACTCATGGTGCTTCCGGGTCCAAGGACAAGGCTGCACCGCACGTCGGCGGCGCGGTCGCCTCCCACAATGACCGCATGCACTCCAAGACCTCGGCGTCCGTACACGCACCGCGCCCGTCCCAGGAGGCGCGGGACCAACATCGTCATGGTACCCACGGTACCATACGTCTGCTGGGCCAAGATCAAGCTGGCAGATCCCGGAATGCTCAGGACCAGCATGCATGCCAACATGCTGGCGCGAGCGTGGCGCGGTCGCTTGGACGAGATGTTGCTCCATCTAACGCAGTTAGAAGTCCGAGCATATCTCGCTCCTCGCACCGTTCGCCGCCGCCGCCCGCCTCTCCGGCAGAGGGTTTGACGCGGAGCTGCCGGTGGTTCTTTGGTCGATCAGAATGACGCCAAATCCAGCCACCGGCCAGACACCTTTTGCTCTAGTCTGTGGAGCAGAAGCAGTTATCCCCACGGAACTCGTATACGGGTCACCTCGAGTGCTCGCTTATGATGAGCTTGAGCAAGAGCGGCTGCGTGAAGATGACGCGCTGCTCCTTGAGGAAGATCGTCTTCAGGCTGCTGTACGAGCTGCTCACTACCAGCAAGCTTTGCACCGCTACCATAGCCGCAAAGTTAACGCCAGAAGTTTCGAGGAAGGCGACCTTGTTTCTTTGGCGTGATCAGTCTGCCAAGATTTCCAACAAGTTGACGCCAAAGTGGGAAGGCCCTTACCGGGTGAAGCGAGTCACTAGGCTTGGCGCTGTCCGCCTTGGGACCGAAGATGGCATACCAGTGAGCAACTCCTGGAATATTGAGCATCTTCGCAAGCTTTGCCCGTGAGGCGCGGTTGTCGGACCCTGTCTGGCAACCACCCATTTGTACAAGTCTTGCCGCTGTTGCATGTAATCCTTTGTACAAAGCCGGGCGCAGACCCCGTGCATAAAGATTATGTGCTCAGCACATACCCCCGGTAAGCAAAAAAAATGAATGAGCCACAAGGCTCCATAACTTTATTTTCTCTTCTCTCTTTTCTATTAAGGAAAGCAAGGGTCCCTCGTGCACAAGCTTGCCGGGGGGAGGAGGAGATAATGTGTGGACCGGCCGGCGCTCAAGAAGGTTCTGCCTTACCGGGAAAGCAAACAACAGAAAAAGATAAGTGCCAAAGTTTGAGCAATCAGATTTCCTTTAAGTTTTTAAGTTATTTTCCTTGAACGACTCCGCCTTGTATGGAAAACCTGTGCGCGGAGGAACCGACTTGTGGTTAGCTACGCCCTTACTGTTGTTTCGAGCCTGCTCAACAACTTAAGCGAGCCGCGGCTAGCTGTGACAAGGTTTCTTGTCGATGCGGGCACCAACCAACTCGTAGCTAAGTTGCGCCCTTATTGTTGTTTTGAGTCCGCTCAACAACTTAAGCGAGCCGCGACTAGCTCTGCGACGAGGTTTCTTGCCGGCTGTGGCACTGCCAGCGGGCTGCTGACGTTCCGCACTCATCGCTCGCGGCAGAGGAGGCTGCGCTAACAAGTTCCCTAAAAGCGTAGGGTACAAGCATACAAGGGAAAGAGTCAAGTAAAGGAAATAACATAGCACTTACTACCCAAGATAGAAGTATATTACAGGATAACCTGTCGCAAGGTCTAACAGACTGCTTCTCATAACGTGATTGACAGCGACAAAGAAAAAAAGGGGGGAATAGGCAGCCTATTCTACGCGGTCGCCCTCGATCCTCTTGATGCCGCTCACCTTGTCCACAATGGGTGCGACAAGGGCCTTGAGCTCCTCCAAGTCAACATCTGGCGACAGGCTTCGGAGGACGTTGGTGAGGCGGAGGCCTGGGTTGCGGAAGGCCACCTTCATCAGCACCTTCTGGAGAGCTCCCGCGCAGATCTTGCGCGACTCGTCGGCAAGCTGTTTTGGGAACTGCTCCCGGAGTCGCTGGAGCACCGTCGCCACGCCTTTGAAGAACAGAGTAAGCTTGGCGCTGGGTTGGAGGTTCTCGTCGGAGGAGTACCCGAGATCCACCATCCCCAGCTACGCCAGCTCCTTGTCGATGTCCGCGGCGACGCTCACCAGACCCTCCGTCTAGTGCTCCATGGTCTCCGACAAGGTCTTCTGGGCGGCGACAGCATTCTCCAGCAGCACCTTCCGGCCTCGACCTCCTCCTTCAGGGCCGTCTCTTGCTCCTTGGCGCTGCCCAGGGATCTTGTCAGAGCCGCCAGCTTCGCTTCAAGATCAGCATTTGAAGCCCTGACGGCGTCGAGCTCCTTGCGTCTCTCAATGAGGAGGGCCTGCAGCTCCAAGTAGCTGTTAGCGTCCTTCTCCCGCTCGAGCTTGAGCGCGGCAAACTCGTCGCCGCTCGCCTTAAGGCCCGCCTCCAGGTGCACCACCTTTAGCTCCAGCTCGGTCTTGGCGGCCTCGGCAGCTGCGGCGGTGTCTTCGGCTCGCTTAACGGCTCCGCCGACCGCTCACTCGCGCGCGGCAAGCTCCTCCACGTGGCTGTCGAGGTTAACCTTCCGCTGCGTCAAGTCACCTTCCTGCGAAGACAACTTCTCCGCGGCAAGGCGTTGGCACTCTTCGACGTCCGCCTTCTCGAGAAGGAAGGCTTGCTGCGCCTCGGCAAGTTCCTCCCGCTCCCTTACCAGGGAACGGAGAGCTTCTTGGTTGGGGCCCCGGAGCTCCTCCGCGCGCTTCTCGATGTCAGCCCCGGCCTTCGCGACGAGCGCTTCGCAGGACTCCTGTTTGGCCTGCCGGGCGCGGTAGAGCGCCACCAGCTTCCACAGCAGACGCTCCTCTTCGGGTTCGTTGCTGCTACTGCTTGGCGCGTCGACCAGCTTCAGCCCGGCGGAGGCATGCACTTCTCCGTCAAGCGCTTCTCCTTCGACCGGTGCCCTGGAGCTCGACGCCCAGGGTAGGTTGATGTAGATATCTTCGCCGGCCTTCAGATAGATGCCGGGCTGGGGCTATCCGGAGCCTGGCGCGGCGACGGCGGTGGCACTGGCGGTCTCCTCGCCGACGCCGGCTGTCTCCTCGGCGGCAACAGCGTCGTCGGCGGTGACCTCAGTCTCCATCGGCTCTGTACCCAACGGACCTGACAGCCGGGAGAGGGGAGAAGACTCAAGTAGGATTCAAGCAAAATCTAAGAAGGAGATCAAAAGAAGAAGAAGAGCCCAAAGGAAGTTGAAGGGAAAGGAAGTTACCTGTGCCCGGCTCGATGGTAGTGGTCTCCGTTGCCGGGGGATCGCTGGCGCTGCCCCTCGCCGGGGACCCTTCCCTTGCCGGGGGCTCCTCCCATGTCGGAGCCTCTTCCCTCGCCGGGGACCCTTCCCTTGTCGGGGGCTCCTCCCTTGTCGGAGCCTCCTCCCTCGCCGGAGAGCTCTCCCTTGCCGGAGACCTCTCCCTCGTCGGAGGACTCTCCCTTGGCACTTCAGGGGCGGTCTCCGGGCGTCCTTGTTGAGGCTGCTCCGTTCCTGCACAAGCCATCAATCCAAAGTCAGCAAAGCGAGAGTCTCCGTGCACGCCCCAACAGGGAAGGGCAAATAAGGCACTTACGCTGGGGGCTACTCTGGAGATCAGCCATTGGGTCCGACAAGTTAGTCTCAGGCGCGTCCCCTGCCGACGCGGTGGGCTCGTCCTCGATGACGATCACCAGTGCCTTAGCCCTCTTTGCCGCTCTCTGGGCCAGAGTCCTGAAAAGGAACGGATTCAGAGAAAGACAAGTGAGGTACAAGACAAAGCAGCAAGGATTAAAGAACAACAAGTACAAGAGAAAAACCTACTTTTCCTCTTCTTCCTCGTCGGAGCTGAACGCGGAGAAGTCAAAATCCGGCGCGCGTCCGGCGTGGGGAGATGGAGGGGTAGGCTCCCTTGGTCGCTTGGCGGGGGCAGAAACGGCAGCCTGGGAAGATCCCGCTCCGATTGCAGCAGCAGCGTGGGGCGCTCCCCCGGCAGTGGTGCTTGCCGCGGTGGAGCGCGTCGTGCGACGCGGCGACTGTTGATGCGCCTGCCACCTTGCTACATCCCCGGCCTTGCGGAGACGCCTTCTTGGTGGAGACGGAGGCGCAGCCGGCGGCGGGCTGTCGGAAGACGAAGTGGAGGAAGAGTCGATCTCCAGCGAGTCGCTCGCATCCCCGACAGGCTCGCTCGGCTCGGTGCCGCTCCTGGCAAGATCTTCCTTGCCGGCAAGTTCCTCTTGCCGGGCGAGCTCTTTCTTGCCGAGGAACTCCTCTCGCTCGGCACGGGTTTTTGCCTCTTCTGCCGCCGCTTCCTCTAGAGTAAACCCAAATTCGCCTGCCGCTGCGGCTGCCGCTGCCTCTTCCAACCTAGTGGCTATGTACGCCAGCTCCGCCTCGGTGGTGTCGCGTATGAGGCCGTCCCTCTCATCGGCGCGGATCGGCACTTTCACCAGGTCGTCGAAGAACTGCTGCACGACCTCGTCTTCGGGCTCTTGCCAAGATGGCTCGATTCCTTGCGAGTCGCACAACGGCATCATCGCCCGGATGCGGTCAAGCGCAGAGTTGTTGCACAAAGGGACGACGCCCTGCGGCACCCTGAAGACTTCGGGGTGATCCGAATCGTATTTGAAGAGATCCTACAGCATGCCATTGTGCTCGAGGACAGTGAAATTATAGTTGAGGCCTGGGCGCAGCCTCATAATGTCCGCCGCATTCTTGAACTCCCAGGCAGGCCTTCCCCGTTCCTGCAGAGGGGCAATGCGGCGGCGAAGAAAGTCCGCGCCAACAGCGCCTACGGTGAGTCCGGAAAGCCTAAGGCGCTGGATCCTGGTGACGGCAATCGTCAGCCTGCTGTCTTCTGGGGCCAAGTCGCTCCAGTCACTGCCGCGCACTGCTGCTTCTTGGCGCCGGGCGGTGAATGGCTGCGGGCTCTCCTCGACAATCCAGCACCAATCTCCTCTCCACTCCTCCCACTTGCCGCGGAACTCCCCCTCTAGATAAGATTCCTTCTTGCCGGATCTTGAGACCCAGGCGATTCCGCCGGACAGAGTCTCTCCTCTCTCTACCCGAGGGATAAATAAATGGCGGAAGAGAGCTACACTAGGGTGGACTCCGACAAAGTTTTCGCAAAGGTGTGCGAAAACTGCCATGGTGAGGACGGCGTTGGGGGTGAAGTCGAGGAGGTAGAAGCCATATGTGTTCATAATATCATAGAAGAACTCGGAAAAGGGCGGGCGGAGCCCGCAGTAGAAGAACACAGCAAAGAAAGGGTACCCGTCCGGAGCCTTCGCGTGGGCTGCAGCCGGGAGCACCTTGGTCCGCGTGTGAGCTTGCGTCTCCGCCGACCGGAATAGGTAATACCGCTCCCGCAACGCCTTCGCGCCGAGCTTTGGGGGGAAGATGGCTCGCTCCTTCCGCATCGCCGTGAGCCGCTGCACCTCGGTCGACTTCACTGCCTTCCCCTTGTCGCCCTTCGGAGCCATGGCGAAGGTGGTGGAGGAGGCCGACGGTGGTGGTGGTGCTGGTGGTAATGGGGGGAGCAGGGCGCTGCTCTCTTGTTGCTCTGAGAAGACAGGGAGCGGCGGAGGTTTTGAGATTGGAAGCAGCAACGGGCAGATGGCGTCGTACCCCTGTTTCCTCTGCCTATAAAGATGGAGGGGATGGAGGGGGGGCGGACGTTTCGCCGTCATGAATAAACAACTCCCCACGGTTCCGCCCACCATGCCTCCACGCCTCCCTCCGTTTATGGAGGGGGGGCGCAAACCGTCCCCTTTTACCACGAC
Organism: Triticum monococcum; assembly: GCA_034509565.1. Lineage (NCBI taxonomy): Eukaryota > Viridiplantae > Streptophyta > Magnoliopsida > Poales > Poaceae > Triticum > Triticum monococcum. The sequence continues at coordinate 175,512,794 of CM067846.1, read as the reverse complement.
GTGACGCATGCGCGCGGGGCGCAGCCCCGCGCACGCCGCCCACGTCACGCATGGCGCCGCGTTCGACGCGTGCCGTTTGGGGAGGGCGCGGTGGGTGCGGAGTCAGATACGGCCTGGCCTAGGCCACGCGTGCCCGTGCACTGTTTTGGGCTTAGCCCAACAGCGCTCGGCACCGTGTATGGCCCAGGCCCGGGGGCTCCTGTCGGTGTACTAAAGTAGGGGTACCTTAGTATCCCGAACTTGTGCACGGGCAGTTGCAGCGACCCGCGGCAAGGCTTGTCGGGCGACCGCCAAGACCCTCCATGGTTCCTTGGGGGCCATTCAAGAACAACGTATCCAAGAGCAAAACAAGGCCCCGACAAGAGGAGCTTGCTGGGAAGGAGACAAGACCCCGGCAAGAGGAGCTTGCCGGGAAGGAAACGAGGCCCCGGCAAGAGGAGCTTGCCGGGAAGGAGACGAGACCCCGACAAGAGGAGCTTGCCGGGAAGACAACCAAAGCATCTCAAGAAGCTCGCTGCGGCGCACTATGCGTCTCGACAAGACCCGGTGAGCGACAAGCTCCCGGAAGCGACAAGGCAACATCCGCGGCAAGGCGCTTGCCACGGCAAGCTACTACTCCGCAGCCCGCGCTCCAGCTCACCTACCAACGTGTCGCTCTGGGACCGCTCCTAGCGTACGTGGCGGGAGGCTGGGCAGCCGGGGGCATGCGGTGGCAAGCAAGTGCTGACAAGATAGCCATCGTGGCAAACGGTGGCGTTCCTAGCGGTCCCTCTCTGTACCGTCTAGGTGACACAGACAGGCATTTAATGCCCTTGTCCCCTGCCGTCAGGGTTAGGTATGATACGACTGTTGTAGGCGGTGGAGCCAACTACCACCTCTTTTACATTTTTACCCCCACCTCTGTTGCCACCTGTCGGTGACCCCTTAGACATATAAAAGGAGGCCCATGCGCAACAGAGAGGGGGGAGGACGGCCATTCTCACGCTCGGTCTCGCCAGCTGCTTGAGCGTACTATAGCATTTATCGCTCCCGAGCAAGAACTCAATACAACCACCAAAGCAGGAGTAGGGTTTTACGCATCCGTGCGGACCGAACCTGGGTAAATCGATCGTCTCGCCCGTGCGTTCGCCTCGATCTGCTCTTTGTGCATCCACCGCCCCCTGCCGAACCGAAAGGGGCTCGGCCCGCCGATCCCCATAGGTGTGCGTGGGATCAGCAACCCCCGACAATATGAGAAAGAGACCCGGGGGCCATAGGTTTCACTAGTGGCTTCTCTTGAGAAAAATAGCAAACGGTGGGTAAACAAATTACTGTTGGGCAATTGATAGAACTTCAAATAGTCATGACAATATCCAGGAAATGCTCTTTATATAAGCATCACGTCCAAGATTAGTAGACCGAGTCCTGCCTGCATCTACTACTATTACTCCACACATCGACCGCTATCCAGCATGCATCTAGTGTATTAAGTTCATGGAGAAACAGAGTAATGCAATAAGAACGATGACATGATGTAGACAAGATCTATCTATGTAGAGACAGGCCCCATCGTTTTATCCTTAGTAGCAACGATACATACGTGTCGGTTCCCCTTCTGTCACTGCGATCAAGCACCGTAAGATCGAACCCACTACAAAGCACCTCTTCCCATTGCAAGATAAATAGATCAAGTTTTTGGTACAACAAACCCTGGGTCTATTGACCAATTGTGCACAGGCACAAGATCAAGGTTGAAGCACCAGCTTAAGTCAAAGATTGGAGAACCAAGAGATTTCAAGAACCAACATGTAGCTCAGAGGGACCAAGATCGAGCCTAAGGAGGAAAATATCGGCAAGATAAGCGCCTCCCTTGCCGGGCAAGTGAGCCCGACAAGGGGCAAGGCCACCACCAGAAGTAAGCAACCGAGGCTCCCAGGCAGAGCCTGCCGGAGCTCCTGAGGGCAGAACCATCCCACCAACCACTCAAGCACGACTCACGTCGTCAATCAGTGCAGTGTCAAGCCGCAAGATGATTAAGTGGCAGCCGTTCACCACATGGCAGCCATTTCCTACAAAAGAAACCTACAGGTGACACCCGTCTTATGATGTGTCAAGAGAACAGGAGCAGAGCTGGCAAGATAGCCCAATAGGCCTTGCCGGGCGACCAGGGATGTGACAATCAGTGGCGCATTTGATGCACCCTATCAGCCCACAGAGTTAGGTATGATAGCACTGTTTGCTATCATATCAGTGGATAATGACCACTTTGCCATGGTGGTGACCCCTTAATGTATAAAAGGAGGCCCATGGCACTTCTACGGGGGGTTAGAAGGTTGGAAAGTTGACACACCCATGCCACCATACGCTCGTAGTCACTGTAGCCCTACGCAAACCTTGCTGGGCAAAGTGTACTACGCACCACCACATTCATTCGACCATCAATCCACCAAAGTAGGAGTAGGGTCTTATGCCTCGCGGTGGCCCGAACCTTGGTAAATTGCTTGTGTGCTCTCTTCCACGCAGCCGTACGCTGGTCTTCTCTTTGTGCAACATGTTGTCCCCTTGCCGAACCAACAAGGGGCCACCCGGTCCCATAGGTGGCCGTGGACATCCTGCGACATCTTTGGTGCGCTAGGTAGGGGATGCGCTTGCGCGAACCTGAAAGTGTATGTCGCGTGTCATCTTCATCGCCATCTTCATCCTCGACAGCACCACCAATCATGGTGCCCAAGAAGAAATCTGGCACTTCGGCCCATCCATCCACCTCGAAGGCTCCATTACCTGCGGCCTCTAACGCCGCGGGGGACACGGGGGCACGCGAGGACGTGGATGCTGCTGGGGGTGTGGTTGGAGCAGGTGGCACCATTACCACCTCCCCTGCGGCCGACACGGGGGCCGGAGCTACCGGAGGAGAACAGCATCAGCAGCCTCTCGACAGTCAAGCTCTGCAAGGTGTGGGCGAGGGGGTCACTCCGTCCGCGCCCCTCCTCTCGCCAACGAGCATAGCCGCAACAACAGTGCTCAGTCCAGGGCAAGCCATTGCCCTCCGGTCGCCCCCACCACGGGAGCGGCCGTGGTACATGCACCTTCTCCCGGACGAGCCAACCAGGCCGCTGCGCTCAACGGAGCCGCTGATCTTCGAGCACCACTGCCGCACAACCACGCTGCCCTAGTGGTTGTCCCACAGCAGCATGGGCGCGGCGCTGCCACCGCTGGCACCATCCAGAGCCAGGCGATGGTGCGGTTAACGTCATAGACATCCATGCCAAGCATGGCCACGGAATCCATGGTGTGAGCTCAGCTATTACTGAGGTTCCCGCCAGCAGCCGAGCAGATGGATGAGTGGTGTGCCACCATCCAATGCCTGCTCGGTTTCGCTGAAGCTGGGGGCTCATGACGAGCTTGCCCACTGCAACCTCCCCAAGCAACAGCCACCGCCCGTGCTGCTAGCCGTATGTAGGGGGCTGTCGCCATGGTTCCGTCCCCACCACGGCAGCTGGCGAGGGCGCAACAGAATCAAGACCCCGACGATGTCTCGATGGCCTCTTATAACCCTCGAGCATGTCCAGGCCAACGTCGAACCCCGGAAGACAGGCAGCAGGGAGACGCGCGTGTCGTCACCGAACGGTGCCGCAACGACCCCCGCCAGACCGACGGGTGTGACGGCCTCAATGTCGACGAGCCTGCATTCGGTGGTGGTGGGTGCCTAACTTTCAAGGTTGGCTGCCCTGCCTTTACATGTGAGCTGTAGGAAGTCTGTTGGCCGTCCATTCGCACGTTCAAGCCAGAGATACCTGAGAAGTACGACGAGAGGCTGAACCCGTCAGAGTTCGTAAGCATCTACACCACCACTGTTCAGGCTGCCGGGGGAAGAGATGAGAAGGTGTTCGCCAACTACTTCCCTTTGGCCCTCAAGTCCAATGTGAGGTCTTGGCTGATGCACCTGCCGGAGAACTCCATTTCGTCATGGGCAGACCTGTGCCATGAGTTCATCAGTGCCTTCACCGGTGGCCACCAAGAGGCCGGCAGACCCAGCGACCTGCAGCTTCTCCAGCAGAAGGAAGGAGAAACCCTCCATAAGTATTTGTAGAGATTTAGTAAAGTTCATAAAAATATTCCAAATATCCATCCGACAGCTGTTATAGCAGCTTTCCAGTCCAATGTGCGCAACCGCCGCATTCATTCCAAAATGAACATGCGGTTGCCCAAAACTGTGAAGGAGCTATACACACTGGTGGATAAGTGTACTCGGATGGAGGAAGGAAGGAAGTTGCCCGGAGAAGAAGATTGCATTAATGTTGATTCAGAGGATGAGGATGAATCAACCAGTCATAGGAAGGTTAAGAAGCGCAGTAAGAAGCCAAAAGATAAGGCAGTGATGAATGTAGAAGGTTCGAGCACACCTAGTACCGGTAAGAAGGCCAAGGATGAGGCCCCCGGCAAGGAAGCTGCAGCGTGCATTGCCTGCCGAGAAGCCGCTGTCGCGGAAAAAGTTGGGAAAGGTGATGGGTCGTACTGCAAGATCCACCGGACCAAAGGCCATGACCTTCAGGAGTGTTATCAGGTTGAGCAGCTTGTCAACAAACAGAGGGCAGAGTATGATAAGCGTGATAAGGAAAAAGGTCAGAATGCTGCTGGCGGTAAGGGCCGAGGCCGTGAAGCAAATCTCCCTGGCAAACCCTGTCGGAACCAAGGAAAACCCGCCAGGGGCCAAGAGAAGGAAACCTGTGATGATACTAGTGACGGAGGGGATGAGGAGGAAACTAGTGAGCAGGAATTTCAAACGGCCACTGATATCCTATGCATTGATGGGGGTGCATCTTTGCACTCCTCTCATCGCCAACTCAAGCGATGGGAACGAGAGGTCAATGATGTGGAACCAGCGCCAGAGGCCCGAAAACCGCTCAAATGGTCCCGCACACCCATCATTTTTTACAAAGAGGATCACCCTGATCGCACCACTGCGGTGGGGTGTTTGCCGTTGTTGGTCTCACCTACAATTCGCAACCTTGCGGTCACAAATATACTAGTGGACGGCGGGGCCGGATTGTATCTGATTTCCCCAGCAGTAATCAGCAAGCTTCACATAGGAGAAGAGGAGCTAGAGGCCACCGGCACGTTTCAAGGAGTTAATCCCAGCAAGAGTCATCCTAAGGGGAAGATTATGTTGCCGGTGACGTTTGGGGGAGAGCTGAACTATCGGACTGAGAAGATTGTGTTTGATGTGGTTGGTCTCCCCCTCCCTTACAATGGGATTTTTGGACGACCAACCCTGGCCAAGTTCATGGCAGCATCCCACTATGCTTACAACACCCTGAAAATGCCTGGGCCATTGGGAGTCCTCACTATCCCGTTAGATGAGAAGGATGCAATTATTTGTGTCGACAAAATGTATCGGGATGCGGTCGTAGCGGAGGCTGTGGTAGCAACAGTTCCCGCCAAGGAAAGCAAAGGAAAGACGAGGTATTGTAGGACCTCCGGCAAGGAGTCCGGGAAGTGTGCCCCCTCCAAGCGCACGACACCCGTTGACGACGTGCCGGAGTGTTCCAACAGCAAGAGATCCAAGGTTACTGCACCCCAAGTGAAGAACGTCCCGACAGGACTTGCTGGCGTTGATGGTACTTTCACTATCAGCACCACCCTCGATGACAAATAGGAAAGCACGCTCGTTGCCTTCCTGTGGGCAAATATCGATGTGTTTGCTTGGCAACCATCTGGTATCCCCAGTATTCCCAGGGAGGTAATTGAGCACCACCTTGTTGTCTGCCCACATGCCTGACCCATCAAGCATAAAGTACGGAAGCAGGCCTTGGAGAGGCAGCTGTTTATTGCCGAAGAGATCAAGAAGTTAGAGGCAGCTGGTTTGGTCAAAGGAGTACTGCATCCTACATGGTTAGCAAATCCAGTAGTGGTCCGGAAGGCGAACAGGAAGTGGAGGATTTGCATTGATTTCACAGACCTCAACAAGGCTTGCTCGAAGGACCCCTTTCCCTTGTCGTGCATCGACCAGATCATGGATTCTACTTCAGGATGTGATTTGCTCTCCTTTATGGATGCATACTCAGGATATCATCAGATCCTCATGTCCAAGGAAGATGAAGAGAAGACATCATTCATCACTCCATGTGGTACGTACTACCTTGTCCGCATGCCGTTCGGATCAAAGAGTGTCGGGTCCACTTTTGCAAGGGTAGTCCAGATCGGTTTTGAGCCATAGTTGCACAGAATTATAGAAGCCTATATGGATGTTATCATGGTCAAAACCAAGGATAAGGCCACCCTTATTCAGGATTTGGAAGACACATTTGCCAATCTACGCAAGATCAACCTGAAGCTTAATCCAGAGAAGTATGTATTTGGTGTTCCCTCCGGTAGGCTACTTGGGTTCACAGTGTCCCATCGGGGGATTGAAGCCAACCCTGACAAGATCAAGGCCATTGAGCAGATCCAACTGCCAAGGACAGTTAAGGATGTGAGGCACTTGACGGGATGCGTTGCCGCACTGATCAGATTGATCTCCAAGTCTACCGAGCGTGCCCTGCCATTCTTCAAGGTTTTGAAGAAGGCGGGGCCTATGAAGTGGACTCTGGAAGCAGATGCAGCTTTGCAGGAATTGAAAGCCTACCTATCATCTGTGCCTACCTTGGTTGCACCCCAACCCCAAGAATCATTATTGCTTTACTTGGCGGCAACCAACCAATTGGTCAGTGTGGCCTTGGTAGCACAGTGAGAGATAGATGAGCCAGAAAGTGGCCAGATCATGGAAGAGTCAGAGAAGAATCAGGACATCAATGAGCATGGCAATGAGAGCAAGCCCAAGGACGCAACAAGGAAGAAAGTGGTGCAGCACCCAGTGTACTTTGTCAGCTCCTTGTTACAGGGGGACTAGATTGAGGTATTTTGGCATGCAAAAGTTGATCTTTGGTCTCATTATGGCGTCAAGGAAACTGCACCACTACTTCTAAGCCCATGAGATCACAGTTGTCACTCGTTTCCCATTGCAAAGGATACTCCGAAACCCTGAGGCAACTGGCAGAATAGTGGAATGGGCTTTGGAGTTATCCAGCTTTGGTTTGAAGTTTGAGAGCACTTCAACTATTCAGAACATGGCATTCGTAGAGTTTATTGCAGAATGGACGCCAACCCCTGATGAGGGAAGGACAGAGACAGCCATCCCCGGCAAGGAATCACCCCAAGAATGGATTATGTATTTTGATGGTGCTTTTTCCCTACAAGGTGCAGGGGCTGGCATGCTTCTTGTTGCCCCCTCCGGGGAGCATTTGAAGTACGTCGTCCAGATGCACTTTGCCCGAAAACAGGCCACCAACAATACAGCAGAGTATGAAGGGCTCCTTGCCAAGCTCAGGATTGCAGCAGAATTGGGAATAAAGAAGCTGATCATTCGAGGAGATTTACAGCACGTGGTGAGACAAGTCAACAATTATTACCAAAGCCCATTTATGGATGCATACATCGAGGAAGTAAGGAGATTGGAGGAGCACTTTGACGGGTTGCAAACAGAGCACGTTCCCTGTGCGGAAAACAACATAGTTGATCACCTGTCAAAGTTTGCTGTGCACAAGCTTCCTGTGGAACCAGGAACTTTTGTTCTCCATCTCTCTCAACCCTCCGTATCACTAGCCATGATGGCCCGGAAGAGGAGAAAGTTGGACTACAGTAAGCCTCTCCCGACAGAGCCATCCGCTCCTGGTAGAGACCCTGTCGGAAACAACTCCTCACAGCCTGCCGGACCACCCCCTCCAGCCGGGCCTATGGACCCCGCATACGAGGCTGGTGCTCCCGCAGCAAAGGAGGTGCTGCTAGTCCTCGTTACCGAGCCTCAGGCCCCAACTTGGGCAATGCACATTGTCCACTTCCTCCAAACCGGAGAACTCCCTGGCAACCAAGATGAAGCTGAAAGAGTAGCCCGGAGGGCCAGTATGTATCAGTTTGTCTATGACACTCTATACAGAAGAAGGCCCAATGGTGTGAAATTGAAGTGTGTTTGTCGGGAGGATGGAAAGGAACTACTGGCTAAGATTCACAGAGGAATGTGCAGCTCACACATTGGATCAAGGGCATTAGTTGGGAAAGCATTCCGGCAAGGATTCTATTGGCCCATAGCCCTCCAAGATGCAGTTGAGCTTGTCATGAAATGTGAAGCCTGTCAGTTCCATTCCAATAGAACACACCTTCCTGCCCAAGCCCTTCAGACAATCCCTCTATCATGGACATTTTCGGTCTGGGGGCTCGATATCCTCGGCCCCTTCCCCTGAGCAATCTGGGGCTTTGAATTCTTGTTCGTTGTCATCGACATGTTTACAAAGTGGCCGGAGGTGACTGCCGTGAGAAAGGTGACTGCTCATTCAGCTATCAAGTTCTTGAAAGAATTGGTGTGTCGTTTCGTAGTTCCGGCAAGGATCATCACAGACAATGGTACCCAATTCACGAGCCACGCCTTCATGCAATATGTTCACACCCTCATATACAAAATCTCATTCGCTTCTGTGGCACACCCCCGGAGCAATGGAAAAACTGAGAGGGCGGACACTGAAGTGCTTCGTGGACACAAGACAAGAACTTTCGACATGCTGCAGAAGCACGGCAGGCGGTGGATTGAGGAGCTGCTGGTAGTTCTCTGGTCACTCAGAACGACACCTAAGCGAGCTACAGGGCAGACTCCCTTCTCCCTGGTCTATGGGGCAGAAGCAGTTATCCCCACGGAACTCATTTACGAGTCCCCTTGAGTGCTTGCCTACGATGAAGTAGCGCAAGATTAGCACTGGCGTGACGACGCTGTGCTACTTGAGGAGAACCGTCTTCGGGATGCTATGTGTGTTGCACGCTACCAGCAAGCCCTGCGTCGCTATCATAGCCGCAGTGTTCATGCCCGGTGTTTTGAGGAAGGTGACCTTGTCCTTAGGCGCGTTCAGTCTGCCAAGGGTACACACAAACTATCACCGAAGTGGGAAGGCCCTTATCGGGTGGTACGAGTCACTAGACCTGGCGCAGTCCATCTGGAGACCGGAGATGGCACAGTTGCAAAACTCATGGAATATTGAGCATCTCCATTAGTACTACCCGTAAGGTGCGAGGCTGTCGGGCACTGCCCGGCAGCCACCCTTTTGTACATGCCTTGCCTCAGTTGCATGTAACCCCTTGTACAAAGCTGGGGCGATGACCCCGTGCAAGATAAAACAAAGAAGCATTGTGGGGGCCCCCAATCGAGATCGCATGCATGCACGAGCACACCCAGATCACTGCATAAGCATTCTATGAGCATTTGCATATGCATATAGATAGGATTGCATCCTGCATTCATTCTCATCTACATGGAGTTGCAGGTTCCTCCCGTGAACTTGACTCCGACAAGGGACGAGAAGATTGCACGGCACAGTGATCCCCGGAAAGCCAAACAGATAAGTTTACCTCTTATCCATTAGTGTTCTGTAAGCTATAACTTGTGCATAGAGAAACCTCACCGCTCTCTTGGGACTAGGGTGCTCCCATCCTTGGCTCGAACACTGCTTCGGCCTGGATGGTCACAGTGACCCTTGGTGAAAAGGGAGTGGGCGGGGGGATTACAGAACACAAAGATAGATTCGAGAGATTACATTATTTGAATTAAAATTTGGCAATTGCCTACAAGTTTAAGATTAAAAAAAGATAAGTGCCCCGTGATCCCCTCTTTTCCTTTCTCTACTCCTCCTCCTAGGATATTGGAACAGGAGGGAAAGGAGAATGAAAGGAGCGCGTGGAGAAGGGGGCGACAAAGGGACCGGCGGGGTGGTCGCCCGCCGTGATTCGCAGGTGGCGAGCACCCAGGAGCTGCACAAGGTGATGAGCAAGGCCCCTCGCCCCTCCTAAAAAGCGGAAACGGTAGTGGCATTGCCCACAATGGGCATGCAGCGCTACCGTCGCTTTGGCAGACTAGGCGGGGATGTCTTCTTCGGCGCCGGCCCCCGGCTCCGCTACGAAGGAGGCCCGAGCCGTGCCGCGCCCCACCTTGGTGGGCAGGAAGACGCGCCCCTCATCGACGATGACCCAAAGACCTCCGGAAGGGGCAGTGCTAGGATTACCAACAATCTCTAGTCCCTCCTCCCGGACGAGCATCAAAGATACCAAAATACTCGCCACGCCAAGGACCAGGCTCACTCCCTAAGCATCAGCACTAGCATGAGGCAACAGATGCCCCAAGCCAGAGCCCGGGGGCTGGCCCCAAGCTTCCTTCTCCAACATGACCAGCAGTGAACAAGGGAAGAAGAATAAGAACGCAAAGGTGGATGGCTCTGCCCTCCTCCGTCCCTCCCTTTTATAGGCCAGGTGGGGAAGGGCAGTCGTTACATCCACGGGTAATCACCGCCCTCCTTCGACAATTCAAGGCGGGCGGGCCCTTTCCAAGATACTCTCCCACACCACGTGCCTCCGTTACCTACCCCGCGCGATGCACGCTGCATACGTGGCTAAGGATAAGGGTGTGCGGTGGGAAGAGTAAATTAGCAGATTCTACCCCATGCGTTAAAGTCATTCACGGGCCATCACTGGAGCGGCCCGACCACTATTGGCTTCATGCCACATGCGGGAAAACCGGAAACTCGCCCGGAATCAAGGCTAATGAAGTAGCAACGGGAAACTTAAGGGGCCAACCCCTTCAACAACCTTGCATGTGCACTTATTAGGCCCTACCCCGACGATGCTCAACAGCGCGTTCGAGGCAGGCCCGGGGGCTTCTGTCAATACAACAAACCCTGGGTCTATTGACCAACTGTGCACAAGCACAAGATCAAGATTGAAGCACCAGCTTAAGTCAGAGATTGGAGAACCAAGAGATTTGAAGAACCAACATGCAGCTCAGAGGGACCAAGATCGAGCCTAAGGAGCAAAATATCGGCAAGAGAAGGGACTGCCTTTCCCGGCAAGGGGCAAGGCCACCACCAGAAGTAAGCAACCGAGGCTCCCCGGCAGAGCCTGCTGTGGCTCGCGGGGGCAGAATCATCCCACCAATCACTCAAGCACGACTCACATCATCAATCAGTGCAGTGTTAAGCCGCAAGATGATTAAGTAGCAGCCGTTCGCCACATGGTAGCCATTTCCTACAGAAGAAACCTACATGTGACACCCTTCGGGCAACGTGTCAAGAGAACAGGAGCGGAGCTGGCAAGATAGCCCGGTAGGCCTTGCTGGGCAACTAGTGATGTGACACTCAGCGGCACATTTAATGCACCCTATCAGCCCGCAGAGTTGGGTATGATAGCACTGTTTGCCATCATATCAATGGATAATGACCACATTGCCTCTATGGTGACCCCTTAATCTATAAAAGGAGGCCCATGGCACTCGTAGGGGTTTTAGAAGGTTGGAAAATTGACACACCCATGCCACCATACGCGCCTAGTCGTTGCAACCCCTAGACAAACCTTGCCGGGCCAAGATACTACGCACCACCACATTCATTCGACCATAAATCCACCAAAGCAGGAGTAGGGTCTTACGCTTCGCGGTGGCCGAACCTGGGTAAATTGATTGTGTGCTCTCTGCCGCGCGGTCATATGCCGGTCTGCTCTTTGTGCAACGCGTCGTCCCCCCGCCGAACCAACAAGGGGCCACCCGGTCCCATAGGTGGCGCTGGACATCCCACGACACAAGTTGGCCAAACAAAACCCAAATATCGGAGAATAAATACGAGGCTATAAGCAATCATGCACAAAAGATATCAAATAAACTCAAATACTTTCATGGATATAAAAAGATAGATCTGATCATAATCTCAAAGTTCATCCGATCCCAACAAACACACCGCAAAAAGAGTTACATCATATGGATCTCCAAGAGACCATTGTATTGAGAATCAAACGAGAGAGAGGAAGCCATCTAGCTACTAACTATGAACCCGAAGGTCTACAAATAACTACTCATGCATCATAGGAGAGGCACCAATGGAGGTGGTGAACCCCATCCGTGATGGTGTCTAGATTGGATCTGGTGGTTCTGGACTCTGCGGCGGCTGGAATTGATTTCCGTAGACTCCCCTAGGGTTTCTGGAATATTGGGGTATTTATAGAGCAAAGATGCGGTCCGGGGCACCCGAGGTGTGCACAACCCACTAGGGCGCGCCTGGGCCTCCTGGCGCGCCCTGGTGGGTTGTGCTCTCCTTGGAGCACCCCCAGGCACAGCCTTGAACCATACGTGTCTTCTGGTCCATAAAAAATCTCTGTAAAGTTTCGTCGCATTTGGACTCCGTTTGGTATTGATTTTCTGCGATGTAAAAAATATGCAAAAAACAGCAACTGGTGCTTGGCACTATGTCAATAGGTTAGTACCAAAAAATGATAGACTATAAAATGATTATAAAACATCCAAGATTGATAATATAACAGCATGGAACGATAAAAAATTATAGATACGTTGGAGACGTATCAGCATCCCCAAGCTTAACTCCTACTCGTCCTCGAGTAGGTAAGTGAGAAAAAACAGAAGTTTTGATGTGGAATGCTGCCTAACATGTTATATCATATTCTTTTCTTTATAGCATGGACGTTTGGACTTTTATATTGTTCAAAATAGTCTAGTTTTGACATGATAACTTAAATACTCAAGCATATCAACAAGCAACCATGTCTTTCAAAATATCAATGCTAAAATAAGCTATCCCTAGCCCATCATGCTCAATCATTGTCCATTCATGAAACACACTCGCATATTAACTAGACCCAATGCTCAAGTATGATCATAGTGCCTCCTAGTTAATGCTTTTGTAAGAGAAGATGGAGACTCGAGTTCAAAAATAAAAAAACACTTAAAATAAAAGAAAGTCCCTTAGTAGAGGGAAGTAGGGATTTGTAGAGGTGCCAGATCTCAAAGCAAAAAATTTAGAGATAAAAACATTTTGGGAGGTGTATCCTTCCCACCAACGAAAACGACTTAAAGTTCCCAACGCTTTCCATGCTAGATATATCATAGGCGGTTCACAAACAGAAAATAAAGTTTATTCCTTTTTCAACCATACTTTCACTTTCCATGGCCAGCCGTATCCATGGTTGCCCTCCATACCAACACTTTCCAAGGAATTTATTATTTGACAACATAAAGTAAATTAATTTTTCATTTCGGGACTGGGCATCCCTGATACCTTTGCCTTACTCTCGTGCAATGACAAGTGAATAAACACTCATCGTGAGAATAACACATCTAGCATGGAAAATATTAGCCACCCCTCACCGCTCCGTGAGCGAAACGAACACACAAAAGAGAAGTTTATTTTGAAAATTAGAGATGGCGCATACAAATTTGCTTAAAACAGCAAAATAATACCGCATATAGGTAGATATAGTGGACTCATGTGGCAAAACTAGTTTAAAGGTATTGTGATGCACAAGTAGAGATCATACTTAGTGCAAAATGAAGGCTAGCAAAAGATTGAGAAGCGACCAACCAAGAAACGAATAATCTCATAAGCGAGCACTAAGCACAATTAATACCGAATAATGCACCACAAGTAGGATATAATTTCATTGCATAATTATTGAATTTCGTGCTTGCATAGGGAATCACAAACCTTAACACCAATATTCTTATTAAAGCATAATTACCCATCAACATAGCTCACATATCACATCATCATATCTCAAAACTATTACTAAGAATCAAGTATATTTTGTCCAATCTTCATGAAAGTTTTTATTATATCCTTCTTGGATATCTATCACTTTGGAACTAATTTTAATGTGTTTCTTTTGATAAGCTCAAACAAATATAAGTGAAGATCATGAGCATAACATTTCTTTCTCTCAAATAAATTTAAGTGAAGCAAGAGAGAACTTGAAAATTTTACTAACTCTCAAATAAATCTAAGTGAAGCAGGAGAGCATTTCTTCAAAAATACTAAGCACGCCATGCTCAAAAAGATATAAGTGAAGCACTAGAGCAAGTCCATAGCTCATAAAAATTTTGGTGAAGCATAGAGAGCAATTCTAACAAGTCATGGAATAATTTTGGCTCTCTCAAATAGGTGTGTCTAGAAAGGAATCAAGACTTAAAACACAAAATAAAACAAGAAAATACTCATATCATACAAGACGCTCCAAGCAAAACACATAGTATGTGACGAATAAAAATAAAGCTTCGAGTAAAATATCGATAGTCGTTAGAAGAAAGAGGGGATGCCACACGGGGGCACCCCCAAGCTTATTTGCTTTCTCTCTTTTCCCAAGCTTAAGCTATTCTTACTCCTTATTCCATCATCCATCGTAAGATAACCCAAAACTTGAAAACTTCAATCACACAAAACTCAATAAAAGCCTTCGTGAGATCCATTAGTATAAGAAAACAAATCACTACTATAAGTATTGTATCAAACCAATTCATTTTTTTTCTTGCATTATAAGTATTGTATTCTAACTTTTCTATGGCAAAAACTCATCAAAGAAAACCATAGAGCCATCAAAACAAGCACATAATGCAAAGAAAACAGAATATGTCAAAAACAGAACAGTCTGTAGTAATTTGGGTGTTTCAAATACTTCTGTAACTCCAAAAATTCTGAACAATTAGAACAACCTGAGAAATTTGTACATTGATCTACTGCAAAAGGAATTGGTATTTTATCGCTCTCTGGTTAAAAATGAGAATAATTTTTGCGAGCGCAAAAGTTTCTATTTTTTTAGCAAGATCAAACAACTATCACCCAAGAAGATCCTAAAGGCTTTACTTGGCACAAACACTAATTAAAACATAAAAACACAATCATAACAGTAGCATAATTGTGCAAACACTCAAAAACAGGAGGCAAAAAGCAATAAATATTTTTTATTCATTGGGTTGCCTCCCAACAAGCGCTATAGTTTTACGCCCTTAGCTAGTCATAAAGCAAGGATCTAAGTTTTGTCACCCTTCTTCTTAATTCCCTTAGAGGTGTTTTCATTATGGGATTTTGTAAAAAGAACATAAAACATATTATCCATAGAAACTTTAGCATTCTTAAGTTGCCCACTATCATAACCACGTTGATTTCCGGCAACAATCTAAGAATAATGTTGATTAACATTATTAAAAACTTATTGAATTACATCTAGGATCGGGACTTCCTTTTAAGGTTCCCATCAAAGATCTTATTCTCCCCAAGAAAATGTCTTAACGCATAATCACTATTGTAAAGAATTTCATCTATTACCGGATTTTCACGATTCATACCATAAAAATCAAAGATTTCCCTAGCTTCCCGTATTATGTAGTCAAATTCGTTCATAAGAATGAAAGTGGCTAACTTTTTAGCTTTTGGATTCTTTATAATGGGAAGCTCAAAAAACA
This sequence comes from Triticum monococcum, assembly GCA_034509565.1. Classification (NCBI taxonomy): domain Eukaryota; kingdom Viridiplantae; phylum Streptophyta; class Magnoliopsida; order Poales; family Poaceae; genus Triticum; species Triticum monococcum. The sequence goes on along the minus strand of CM067846.1, from coordinate 175,497,508 downwards.
AACTTTGTAAAGTAGGATGAGTACAGATAAATTTATTTTCAAGTTTCAAAACTAGTGCTGAAATAGCATCCGCATAAGATCTAGTAGTTCTAAGTATAGGAGCATCATTAAGACTTAGATTTCCCACACAATTGAAAAATTGTTGGATACGTTCCTTTCCCATAACATTCCCTTGCCCCAAGATAAAAGTTGTAGCATCCATATTGCCCGTACGTCCTATCTTAGGAGTTAGGCGATCATTTGTTGGTGCCATACCAAAATCACTCATGATTGCAAACAAAAGGATAGATCCGATGAGAAAACGGCGAACGAAAAAGAGGGGCGAATAAAAACAGCAATTTTTTGTGAAGTTGGGGAGAGGAAAACGAGAGTTAAATGGAAAATAATTTAAATTGTGGGGAGATGAGATTTGTGATTAGGAACCTGGTATATGTTGAAGATCATCCCCGGCAACGACGCCAGAAATTCCGTTTGATGTCACTTAAAGCTAAGTTGGTATTTCCCCGAAGAGGAAGGGATGATGCAGCACGGCGGCGGTACGTATTTCCCTCAGATATGAAACCAAGGTTATCAAACCAGTAGGATAACCAAGCAACACAACGTAAACATCACCAGCACACAAATAACAAATAATCACAACCCGACGTGTAAAAGGGGTTGTCAATGCCTTTCGAGTAATGGCACCAGAAATTGGCAAACGGGCGGGAGAAAGTTGTAAATATTGATAGATCGAATGCCAAATAAAATAAATTGCAGCAAGGTATTTTTGGATTTTTGGTTTAATAGATCTAAAAATAAAAGGCAAATAAAAATAGATCGCAAAGGAAAATAATATGAGAAAGAGACTCGGGGGGCCATAGGTTTCACTAGTGGCTTCTCTCGAGAAAAATAACAAACGATGGGTAAACAAATTACTGTTGAGAAAATGATAGAACTTCAAATACTCATGATGATATCTAGGCAGTGATCATTATATAGGCATCAAGTCCAAGATTAGTAGTCTGTGTCTACTACTATTACTCCACACATCGACCGCTATCCAGCATGCATCTAGTGTATTAAGTTCATGGCGAAACAGGGTAATGCAATAAAAACGATGACATGATGTTGACAAGATCTATCTATGTAGAGATAGACCCCATAGTTTTATCCTTAGTACTGATGACCCACAAGTGTAGGGGATCTATCGTAGCCTTTTCGATAAGTAAGAGTGTAGAACCGAACGAGGAGCAGAAGGAAATGATAAGAAGTTTTCAGTAAGGTATTCTCTACAAGCACTGAAATTATCGGTAACAGATAGTTTTGTGATAAGGTAATTTGTAACGAGTAGCAAGTAATAAAAGTAAATAAGGTGCAGCAAGATGGCCCAATCCATTTTGTAGCAAAGGACAAGCCTAGACAAACTCTTATATGAAGGAAAGCGCTCCCGAGGACACATGGGAATTATCGTCAAGCTAGTTTTCATCACGTTCATATGATTCGCGTTCGGTACTTTGATATGTAGGGTGGACCGGTGCTTGGGTACTGTCCTTACTTGGACAAGCATCTCACTTATGATTAACCCCCATTGCAAGCATCGGCAACTACAACAGAAGTATTAAGGTAAACCTAACCATAGCATGAAACATATGGATCCAAATCAGCCCCATACGAAGCAACGCATAAACTAGGGTTTAAGCCTCTGTCACTCTAGCAACCCATCATCTACTTATTACTTACCAATGCCTCCCTCTAGGCCCAAACAATGGTGAAGTGTCATGTAGTCGATGTTCACATGACACCACTAGAGGGATGACAACATACATCTCATCAAAATATCGAACGAATACCAAATTCACACGACTACTTATAGCAAGAATTCTTCCATGTCCTCAGGAACAAACGTAACTACTCACAAAGCATATTCATGTTCATAATCAGAGGGGTGTTAATATGCATAATGGATCTGAACATATGATCTTCCACCAAGTAAACCAACTAGCATCAACTACAAGGAGTAATCAACACTGCTAGCAACCCACAGGTACCAATCTGAGGTTCGGATACAAAGATTGGATACAAGAGATGAACTAGGATTTGAGATGAGATGATGTTGGTTAGGATGTTGATAGAGATTGACCCCCTCCCGATGAGAGGATCGTTGGTGATGACGATTGTGATGATTTCCCCCTCCCAGAGAGAAGTTTCCCCGGCAGAACAGCTCTACCGGAGCCCTAGATTGGTTCTTCCCGAAAGCTTGCTTATAATTTTGTTCTCGACGAAAGACTCCATATAGCCAAAGATGGGCATCGGAGGGCCACCAGGGGGCCACGAGGCAGGGGGCACCCAGGGGGTAGGGCGCACCCCCACCCTCATGGCCAGGGTGTGGGCCCCCTCTGGTATTTTCTTCGCTCAGTATTTTTTATTAATCCCAAAAATGACTTCCGTGAAGTTTCAGGACTTTTGGAGCTGTGCAGAATAGGTCTCTAATATTTGCTCCTTTTCCAGCCCAGAATTCCAACTGCAGGCATTCCCCCTCTTCATGTAAACCTTGTAAAATAAGAGAGAATAGGCATAAGTATTGTGACATAATGTGTAATAACAGCCCATAATGCAATAAATATCGATATAAAAGCATGATGCAAAATGGACGTATCAACTCCCCCAAGCTTAGACCTCGCTTGTCCTCAAGCGAAAGCCGAAATTGAAAAGTATGTCCACATGTTTGGAGATAGAGGTGTCAATAAAAATAAGATAAAATACGGACATGAGGGCATCATGATCATTCTTAGAATAGCAACACACACACACACACACACACATATATATATATATACACACACACACACACACAGATATATATATATATCCATAAACACTATTCTGATCACGGGATCAGAATAATATTCTGATCACAACCTGAACTTCATGAGTAACGCGCCTGAACTTCCCTCTATAAGAACCCGAACTTCGGGCTATCTTCGCAACCGTGGCTTCCCCCGCGAATTATTCTGGTCGGTAGTGTTGTGTGGGATGTGACTGTAATCCAGATACTCATACCTGCATCTAAATGCTCGTTTTGATTCGTAATTTTGCATTTTGGCGGATTCACTCTCGGGGCGGATGAACTCATGTTTGTTTATAAGTTTAATGCATTTAGTGGATGTTCTGGAACCTCTAACATGATGGTAATTTGGTTTAAGTACGAGTTTCATGGGCAATTTGTCATTAATTTCAACAGATTTGATTTGAGGCTCTGTGTTCTTCGTCCGCGGGAGTGGTTCTGCCGCTTCTATAGATTTGTTATTTTTATTTGAGTATAGAGGGCGGATTTGATTGCAGTAGTGAGATTGGACCGTTCATGCCTTGTTAATTCCATCGGGAAGGCGAATACACCGCTGAAATCGGGCGATTGGATCTCGTGTCCGCCCGTGCTGGTTTTCGGTTCTTCAATGAGACAACTTGGTTTGATTTATTGTTTTGATGTGCAGGGCGCAATATGATATCATTTGAGGCCGCGGCCTGAGAAGGTGTAGTCACCCAAGTGATTAAATCTGAAAAGCAAATTCGATAATGCGTCTTTTCAAGTGATTCTACTGTCTGTGTTACAGAGTTGGACTTCTGCACCTTTTGTGGTTGAACTTCCCTCGTTTTAATGCATGTTTATTGGTTGATGCTGCAATACGATCTGTTCCGTTGGTCTTGTTATAAAAAATTTGTGTACGTTTTTTTGTTTTTCAGAGTACTCATATACGTAAAAGTGGAGGTGGTCCATAGATACACAAATCATCCTTTTTATATTTATTCTGTCTTCGGGGTTAGTTTTTTTGGATTATCCACATTCTGTGGTAGTAATTGGACTTCTAAGCTATCAGTGGTTGAACTTCCTGATTTCCACATTGCAAGGTGATGCAACATCGCGCTCTATTTTTTGTTTTTTTGTTTTTTTGTAATTTTCAATTTTCGAATTTGGGTTTTAGTTTGTTCCGTGGCAACTATGGGATTATTCCCAAATACGCATGCACACCTTACTTATTTTTTTGTAGCATGTTTGCATACTTCAAACAGTGGTAGAACTTCAGTTTGTGTTTAACGTGAACTTACAAGATTTTTGCTTCTGTGTAATTTGTCTTTTCTACATGTTCATTTGATGTTTTTTCCAAACGCCGAACTTCTGTGTTTTTACAACTTAAACTTACCTTTATTTAGACACATTTTATTAGTTAACTTACGCCTTGTGCATTTTGTTTCTTCGACACTAAACATTATTATTCCTTAGGTGCTTCTTTCTTGGTTTTTTATGTCACAGCAAATTTTTTCTTGAATGCAGGTTCATCTTTTTGACATTGATATTCCAGGACAGATTACATACTAGAAATAAAAAACCCTTAGTAGATTTCTTCTGCAATTTGTTGTAACTAGTGTGTACATGTGGAGCTGGATCACAAGCACTATCTTCAGTAGGATCTGGACTTCTTTTTTATTAATGGTTGAACTTATGGTTTTGGAGATTTGCACTCCACATTGGAATGCAAAGGTGCATGATGCTCTATATTTTGTTTGTTTGTTTTTCTTTGTAATTTTTAATTCTCAAATCCTAGCGTGCAGCAATGCGGTCGCGCGAGGCCGAGCAGGGGGGAGGGGGGGTCGGGAACCCCCTCCCCTCCCCCTGCAAGGCCGAGACAGGAACGAGCCGGAGCAGGCGACGACGCGGCGTGCCGCGTCATCGCATGCGGAGGCGAGTCCGTCACATCCGTGACCCCACTATCTATCTTAGGGGTTTTAGGGTTTAGGGTGCGTGCGGTGGGGGTGGAAACAGAAACCGCATTGCGTCCTGTCAAATCCTAGCGCACAGCAATGCGGTAGCGCGAGGCCGAGCAAGGGGGGAGGGACCCCCTCCCCTCCCCCTGCGAGGCCGAGACAGGAACGAGCCGGAGCAGGTGACGACGCGGCGTGCCACATCGTCGCATGCGGAGGCGAGTCCATCACATCCGTGACCCCACTATCTATCTTAGGGTTTTTAGGGTTTACGGTGCGTGCGGTGGGGGTGGAAATAGAATAACCGCACTGCATCCTGTCAAATCCTAGCTCGTAGCAATGCGGTAGCGCGAGGCCGAGCAGGGGGGAGGGGGGGTCGGGACCCCCCTCCCCTCCCCCTGCGAGGCCGAGACAGGAACGAGCCAGAGCAGGCGACGACGTGGCGTGCCGCGTCGTCGCATGCGGAGGCGAGTCTGTCACATCCGTGACCCCATTATCTATCTTAGGGTTTTTAGGGTTGAGGGTGAACTTCATCTATTTTTGTAGTTGAACTTCTTCTTTTTGTTTCTTTATGGTTTATCTATTCTTATTCCTTTACTTCTTTTATTAGGGTACTTGAACTTCTGTTCTTTATTTTTTGAACTTCTTTTCTCTTCTTTTTAGGGGCATATTTATGTATGTATGTTTCTTCCTTTAGTACTGTATTTGCCATCTATTTTTGGTTTTGAGGATATTAGTTGTGCTGTTTTGTGATCTTATCTCATTATAATAGATGCATTCAAATGGCGCATTTATTTTTCTACACATTATTTACTATTTTAGCTATTGGGGGGTAAAATTGTAAATTCAGTGGCGCTGCAAGTCCCACGACAGAGAGGCATTAAGTGAGCATCTGCCTCGCGACCACATGTCAGAAAACTCCTCTCCCCTCATCGCTCGCTCTCTCCCCCCTCTCCGTCGCTCCGCTGCCTTCCTCTCCTCCAACTCCCTCCGATTTCTCCGTCCCTATCCCCTGCCCTCGTGCTGAAGTAACCGGCGCACGCCCCCGCTCCTATTTCTCACCCACGCCCCGCTCTCTCTCGCCCAGCCCACTCTCTTCTGCTCTAAAGAGAGGGTGGCAACTACCTGTGCGGTTGCAAGGTGCGCATGGCATCATGGGGAGTGGAAGAACCGACGCGGATTCGTGCGTCGTCTGGAGAGGTACAAGTGTTGCCCCCCTCCTAATGCTTGCTTCTAGTTTCGCCAGATCTATTGAGGCCTTCCTGTTTCTTCTGTGTGCTCTCGCGTCCTCCTCCCTCCTCCTTCTTCTGATGGTAGATTAGGTAGGGATCTTGTGCGTGTGGTGGTTGGATTTCAATTCCCCGTGGTCAGATTTGTTTGTGACATGCTTGTGTGTGCTATTTATCCCTTCATACTTGTGTGGATTTCATTTCCCCTTTGTTGATTTTAGCTGTCAGATGAATGCAAGAGAGGGTGTGGTGCGATGGATGGTTGATGCTGGATCTGATGTATTTAATTGCATTAGTGTTGTGGATTTCGAAGTCTAGATTATGTCTATGACATTGTATTTAGTTTATGGATACATTTTTTTGTTGTGCTTGCCTAGATGTGCTACTTTTCATCCTTTGTTGGTATGTTCTGGTTGTTTCATCCTAGGGTTTGATTCAGTTTCTTTTTGTATTTTGTTGTATGATTTTGTACTTGCTAACTATATGCAATCAATCCCCTGTTTTAGCAGGTTGTTCTAGTGTTTGGAGTTGCATTCATCAGGGCGGTTGTGCTGTCATGGCTTCAAAACCTTCTCCAGGTATCTTAATGTAGTTGTATCTTGTATTTTAAATAGCATTATTCTCATACATGTCTGCCCATATCTTCACTTAGTATTCATGTTGGACTGCCATTCTTAATAGTGTGAACTTCTAGTAATGGTTATGTGTATGCTTTTTACCATTAGTTTGAGTTAGTAGAGTGTTTTCTTACTTTGTAGTTGATGATTTTGCAGGTGAAACTTTGTCACCAAGTTTTGTTGGACTTCCCAGATGTTTCATTTTTGTAGTTTATATCTTTGTTTTTTTGTTATCATGTTGATGGCATTGATATTTAGTTTGCCTGTGAAATACTGTTTGTGGTCATGCTACATCTTTTTTATGTGCTACTTGCTTGGGTCACATAGTTGAACTTCTTGTTTTAATTATTGTTTGATTGTAATGAACTTTGGTTGAACTTCTGTTATGCACATTTTATTTTACTGCTTTGTTATGTATCATTGAACTTCTGGACATTCATGATATATGTAGTAGCCCCTCTGCTGTAGATTGTTTTTATATTTAGTTTGTAGATTTTTAGTTTGTTTTTTGTGTTTACTACTTTGTTAGGTATTGTTGAACTTCTGGGTATTGGACATTGTTGTAAAAGTAGAAGTCCCATTGGTGTAGGATTTCGGATTAGAACTCAGCTGCCTTTTCTACTTGCATTTTTTGTAGTTGGTGATGAGTTGAATAGTTCTGAAAAAATGCCTGTGATCAAGATGGAGCTTCAGAGGTTAATACTGATGCTCCAATATCTGATGCGGCTAAATCACCCATTATCCCTTTGACTGTGATTGCCGAGGTTGCTTCGAGCCTTGAGAATTTTTCAAGCCTTGAGGATCTTGCTTCTGCAGCTCTTGCTTCACCTAGTATGTGAAACCCTTTTTCTTTTCATTTTAAAGTTTTGAGCCATGTTTTTTTAGCTTGTTCTTGTCGTTTGTTTTTGTTTTTGTTGCTGAGTTTTTTTGCTTCAATTTTTTGTGTTCTTTGCAGATGTGTCCACAGAGGAGGAAGCTCTGAACACCATCAATGATGTTTTATCTGAGTTGGGTTTATCAGAAACCCCTGCTGCTGCTGAGGAGGTGGCTCTGTCAGTCAAAGTTTGTGATTCCGTTCCGGATCCTTTGTGCTCTCTTCAGATGTCAGAGACGCAGTCGCAGTCTGTTGATAGCACTAAACCTGTCACGCAACCCGAGGATGTGCCTTTTTAGCTTCTCCTGGAGGACCAACGTAAGAGGAAGAAGCAAGAAAATTTTGACAAGAAGAGGGCAGCCCGCCTTGAGAAAGGTTCTGATGTTCCTGGATCTGTTCATGCGGCTGAGCTCACTATTGAGGAAGACGTGACGTGTGGTAGTGATGGCACGGTTCTCCCTGTTAAGAAGAAAATCAAGAAGACTACTGCGAGGAAGCTAGTAGTTGGTGAAGTTACTCCTTGGAGGAGCCCACGTGTTTCAAGGCCTGCAGAAGTTGTTGAAGATGCAGGGTTAGGCCTTGGTGGTACGCCACACCGTAGTCCTCGTGTGCTTGCCACTACCGCGCCTGCACCTTCTCCGCTTGGTGCTGGTGCATCTGGTAAGGGGAAGAAATGCGGCGTGAAGCGCAAGGTTCCACCTGCAAAGGTCAACAAGGGTGTGAAGAAGCGTTCTCATGTTAATCCAGAGGACAAGGATGATGCTGATTTCAATGCTGATGACGAGGACGGTGTCGATAATGATGCTGCCGCTAATCTCATGTTTACTGTTTTTTAGAGCATTTGTCAATGTTGCTGTAGTTTTATTGTTTTTAGCACTGCCTTGGCATACATAGCTGACCTTCTGCTCCATCTCAATATGGACGAATAAATTAGCCGACGTGCTTTGCTTTTATGGTATTACTGCCTTTGTGTACATACTTGGACTTTTGGGTATATACATGAAGAAATTAGCTCAACTTGTTTTGTATACATTTTTGATTACTGCCTTAGTGTATATGGTTGAACTTCTGCTTTTTAAATTTCCAACATTTTTGAAAGCATGTTGACTAGTGTTCATACATGGTTGTACTGCTTATGTAGACATAGTTGGACTTCTGAGATACATGTTTGATTACTGCCTTGGTATACATGGTTGAACTTCTGCTTTTGTAAATTTCCAACATTTTTGAAAGCATGTTCACTTCTGGTCATACATGGTTGTACTGCCTATGTAGACATAGTTGGACTTCTGAGATACATGTTTGATTTCTGCCTTGGTATACATGGTTGAACTTCTGCTTTTGTAAATTTCCAACATTTTTGAAAGCATGTTAACTTCTGGTCATACATGGTGGTACTTCCTATGTAGACATAGTTGGACTTCTAAGATGTGGTGCGTATGTAGGCATTAGTGGAATTTTTAGTGAAGCTTGTGTGTCTCATTGTTCTGCCCTTTTTTCCTTGTCAATGTATTTTTTCCAGTATCAGCTTGTGCAGCGGCCTGAGAGGAGGAAGAGAGGAGGCAAAGCGCCCGAAGAAGGTGGCGAAGGAGGAGGTGAGGCAAAACGTTTTAACAAGACGGTTCGCTGCTCACTAGGAGAGGTCAAGACGTGTGCGAAAATGCTACAAGATAGGCACAAGGCGAGGGTTATCAAGGCTGGTTTTGGTTGTGTGTTTGACTTGAAGGTTGATTCCAACATTTCTCGTCCTTTGATGGGCAACATCTACACGAGGATTGACCCTTCAACCATGATTTTGGACATGGGTGAGGCGAACAAGGTTATACGTATTACAAGTGATGCTATTCACCATCTCTTTGGGTTCCCTCAAGGTAATCGTACCCCCCCTAGGCCCTCGAATGATGGTTTCGATGATGCTGTTATGGGGTTGAAGGGCAAGCTTGGGTATGCTAGGAGTGAGGACATCAAGAAAAAGGATTTACGGAATATCCTCGGTGAACTTGTGAAGGATGAGACGATGGATGATCTTGCTCTGCAGGTGTTTTACCTTATTGTTTTCATGAATGTGGTTATCCCTGGAACATCTACACGAGTGTCCAGGGAGGCAGCAATGGCCGAGAACCTTGTGTTTGAGGACATGGCAGACATGGACTACTACCAGTTGGTTGTTGACGATATTTAGAGTGCTGTTGTTAGGTATCAGCAAGGTACTAGCAGAGGAAAAGCTATCACAGGCTGTGCCATCGCGCCACTGCTTATGTATCTGGACTGCCTTATCATTGGCAAGACGCCTAATATTGACTTGAGGACCCCTCGCATCAATTTCATGGATCAGGCCAAGCTTCTTGAGCTTGCTGCGGCTGATTTGGTCACGAAGGGTGATGATGACCCAACCAACTGGGTGTTTGGGAGACTGCCTGTGAGTGTTTCCACGCATTATTCTTTCCTGTGTAGTTTAACTTGAACTTCTGGTATTGTCTTGTATATTTTTTGTCCCCATGTTCCTTCATTTGTTTTCTGACGCGTTGACTTTTGTTTTTGTATGCAGTGGAAGACACAGGCTGAGGTTGTGTTCTTTAGGGTTATCGAACGTCCTGTTCTAACTATGCCTCATTCTGCTGGCCTAGGGAGTGGAACTTCCCCAAGATTTGAATTCTCCTAGGATGTTAATACCGGTGCCCCCTGTAGATCCAGGAGGTTCTTCTGCTCGTGTGAGTGCTGTAGGTGGCGTTTCTTCCGAGAATTTGTTTGAAGCTGCCAATGTTTCTCTGGTTAGGATTGACAGTCTTCTTGAAACTATTTGTGGGGACTTGGCTCATGTTCCTTCAACTGTTGAGCGTCTTAGTCGCATTGATGGGACTCTTCCTCCCGGACACGGATTTGATGCTGAGTCTTCGAAGGGGGTCTTATCTATTGAAGCTAAATTTCTTGAAGAGCTTTGTCAGAGCACTTCCCACCTCCGGACTAGCGTTGGGTTGTTCAAGGAAATGCAGGATGCTCGTTGCAAGCCTTTTGAAGATGAGGCAAGTGTTGTTGTGAGACAGATTCAGAGGCAGGATTCTGTTCGTTCGGGTCGTGAAGGAGGCCATGTGGAGCATACCAAAGAGGTTTGCTTATGTTGGCTTTTGATATTTCTTTGCAATAATGTTTAATGTTAGCTTTCAGTTATTACTGTTTGTAGTCATAGGCGACCGTTATTGATTTCATGTGTCGTAAACCGTTTCTTTTTAGCACTAGTGTTCCTATGTGACCTTCTCTGCTTATAGAACCTGAACTTCAACTGCTACAGCACCTGAACTTCCATGACTGGCCCTTTTTTGTTCCCTTTTGTATCTTAGAGTAGTTTGATATCTGACCTGCTATGTTTACTGCATTTGGACTTCCATTATATGTCAGTTGTGATAGCTAACCTTCACTGATTATGCAATCTGAACTTCTACTGATTAGGTATTTTGTTTTCTACATGATTTCTTTTTGTAGGCTGTTGATGATGATGCTAGGGTTGAGGAGGATGTTTTACCTGCGCATGAAGCTGCTCCTGTGCATGAGGCTGCCCATGTGCATGAACCTGCTCCCGCTAGTGGCGTAATACTTGATGAGGTTCATGGCAGTGAAAATAAGGTACCATTTTTTCTTGTCCATTTGTCTTGTTTGCCCCTGAGACGGACTTGCTGCCCCTATGCATGAGGTTTAGTCAGCCCTTTGTAATGACTTTTTGTTTCTTTTTTGCAGCAGCAGAATGATGATGTTAGTTTTGCTCCAGAGAAGGTTGCAGACATGTCTGTCTCAGGCACCGGCTGCTCCGACGGGGTGGTCCTGACTGAACCTTTTTCGTCCATTGGCACTGAGGGTTTCTGATGCTGAGCAGCGCAAGACAAATGGAGACACCATTTTGGAGAAAGATCATGTTGAGTCTGCTATACAAACTGGTGGTAGTGCTGCTGCAAGCCCGGAGAAGTCTCCTGCAGCAGAGCCATCAGTTGATGTTGATGCTGTACAGGCACAACCAAATGTTTTTCTTGTTTCAGATTCTCCAGCTGCTCCAGTTGCTGCTGGTGTCCTTCTCGATGACGCTGCAACGTCTACTGGAGACGATGATGAAGATACCGAAAGCGATAGCTATGGAGAGGAGGTTGATCATTCCAGTGCTGCCACTGGTCTAGGCAAGGATCCATGAAGAGAGGAGCATGCTTCTCTCTTCTTTCCCCATCCCCTTCCCTCTTTGTTGTTTGGTTTAGACCATGATATCCCCTATGAACTGCCTGTGTGGTCTAAGTTGAACTTCTGGTTTTGTTGTTTGTCATGTGGGTTGTAAAGAATGTTAAGTGACCCTGTTTTTTATGTGGGTGGAGGTTTGTAATGCATGGGTTGTGATGTCTATGATGCTGTGTTTTTATCTTTTCTGATGATGTAGCAGCTGAGATGTGCTTATGTTTTGAATGTTCGTCTTAATTGAAACTGTCGTGAATCTATGTGCTTTGAGCGTTGCTGTTAATTGCTATTTTCTTTTTGGTGAGCAGATAGCGACCTTGCTGTCGTCTAAAAGAAGGTTGATGACTTTTATTACAGTGTAACTAGGCTTAGGAATGATCGTTCCAAGAGGTGAGTGCAGCTACTCAATATTTACATCATCCATGTACCCCCTGTGAACTGCCTGTGGTTTCTTACCTGAACTTCCCAACTCTATGTACCTGAACTTCTTGTTTTTTTGCTTCTCTGGTGCTGAACTTCTGGCCTCTTTTGTACTGCACTGCCTGTTGTGATATAGCTGAACTTCTGTGCCTGCTCAATATTTACATCATCCATGTACCCCCTGTGAACTGCCTGTGGTTTCTTACCTGAACTTCCCAACTGTATGTACCTGAACTTCTTTTTTTTGCTTCTCTGGTGTTGAACTTCTGGCCTCTTTTTGCACTGTACTGCTTGTTGTGATATAGCTGAACTTCTGTGCCTGCTCAATATTTACATCATCCATGTACCCCCTGTGAACTGCCTGTGGTTTCTTACCTGAACTTCCCAACTCTATGTACCTGAACTTCTTTTTTTTGCTTCTCTGGTGCTGAACTTCTGGCCTCTTTTTGCACTATACTGCCTGTTGTGATATAGCTGAACTTCTGTGCTAACATGTGTTATGAACTTCCCGAGTTCCTGCTACAGAACTTGTTTTACTTTCTATTCGCTTGTTTTAGAGAAATGATTATGTTCCGAAATAAGGAGTGTGAAGCTTCTGTTCAAGAAGTCGCAATATCTTTTGGTCCTTGCGGAATGCTTACATCTAATGTGGCTAAGTGTGCACTCTACTGTCTACGTGCGAAGTACCAGGGATCGGATAAACTCATCCTGTCGTATTGGGTTTGTGTAAGTCAAGCATACAGTGATTTCTTTTTTGTTTTGTTCCTTACCATTTTAGTTAAAACGTGTTCGTCTCATTTTTGTATTTTTTCATATGTTGGTGTTGTCTGCATTATTTTAGGACAAGATTTTCTGAGGTTAATTTGATTCCTGTGTGAGGAAGTACTTCATGGCAAGTGGTCCAGATAGCATGGATGCACATGATTCGGTATGCAATATCTTGTTCTTTGCCTCTGTATTAGTTTTGCAGTGCGATCCACTGTGTTAATATTTGTTTTATTTTTCTTTTGTACCGTTCTGATATTAATTCTCATTTTTTAATGATTCGTGTGTTTTATGATGCTTCAGGTTGTTTTCCCTACTTTTGACCCGCCTGAGCTTCCTCCTTCCATGGGTGGTGTCGGTCATTGGGTGTCGGTATTCCTTGACCTGAAGAATTCAAGGTTCCAGCTTCTCGATTCCTACTATGGACCAAAATATGAATGTGCGGTACGCCTGTTTCGGCAGATGACCGACAACATCAAGAGGCTTTGGAAGGATGCCAGCAACGACAGGGAGACACCCTTCAGTCCTCTTAGCATCGACAATTTCCCTATGGATTGGATTGATGTCCCCCAGCAGCAAAACAAGTATGAGTTTGACTTTTTCTCTTTATCACATCTATTTAACTGTAGTTGTACTTAAGTTGCGACGTGTTTAATTCGTTGGCTTTCTTTTTCTGTCCTAACACTATTTCTTTTACTTCGTTTGATGGCAGTATCGACTGCGGATTCTTCATGCTTATGAATGTTAAGTCGTATCATGACGGGGTTCTTGCAAATTATTCCCATGAGAATATCAGGGATATCAGGAAGACGTGGTTGTACTCAATCGCTTCTTCTAACCTGTTTAAGACAGACTTCCAAGCTCTGTTTGGCTACTACACATGTAAGTATTTTGGAACTTGTACTGCTTACCTGCACTTCATCTTTTATTCTACCTGAACTTCATATTTTTCTCTGAAACTTGGACTTCTAGTTTCGGAAGGAGAGGAGCATTTTCTTTGTACATGAACTTCATTTCTATCTTTTTAAATTTTTGCTTGTGTGTTTTGTTTTGCTTAAATGGACATGAGCATTTTCTTTTCTAATTGAACTTCAGAGATGATGCCTTTCTATGGTTTTGTTAGCTATAGTTGAATGATTTATAGTTCATCGGTTTATCTTGAACTGTGCCTCTGGTTGTGCCTAAACTTCATTTAGTTTTTTACTGCAACTAATTTTTTTAGGTCAGCTTGAGTAGTAACCATGTCATCTTTATTAGTTGGACTGCACATTGTAATGTTCTTGAACTTCAGTTGTATTTAATGGTGATGTTTTCTCTTCCTTTTTTCTTTGACAGTGGAACCGTTGGAGCTGACCGATTACCACTACTCATTCCTCGGGTCACAGGAATACCAGCCTAGGGAGGAACCGATGAGTACAACTCCGATAGGAGATGATAGACCTCGGACCCTTATTCCTTCCAAGTTGGGGAAGCAGGCTGGTGGTATTCGTGGTACTCCAAAAACCCCTTGCTACAGGAAGGCTGATGCACTCGAAGCAGCCAAAGCAGAAGTGATTTCGTCCGATGATGATTTTGAGAAGATTGCTTACACGAAGAATGCTAAATGTGCTGCTGGTACTGTTGCTGGTAGAGGTGGGAAGAATGTTGTGATCACCAGGAGGAAACCGGCAGTTGAGTCTGGGAACATAACTTCCTCCAAGAGAGCATCAAGATTGCCTTTGAAGTGGCGTTCTCCTGTCGCTCCCCTAAAAAAATACAGTTACCCTCATCTATCCGAGGCCCGGAAGTTGAAATAGTATGTGTTGAGTAAAGACGATCTGGAGAAGTATTCTGAGTGAGTTACCCTCATCTGTTGCTCCCTTGCCTTGGAGTTGTAGTGTCTGAACTTCTTTTGTTGTATTGTCTGAACTGTCGTTGTTGTAGTATCTGAACTTCTGTTTTATGTCTCCTCTTGCCTTTTGAGTTATAGTGTCTGAACTTCTGTTTGTTGTTGTATCTGAACTTCTAATATATTTTTTACCATCCTTTTGTATTCTGCAGGACAAGCTACTGCATGTTTACCATCCCTGCGAGTGTGATTGACCTCACAGGACGTGTCCTTTATACGCTTTTCGGTGAAGGGCGGCAGATGGAAGGAGACGTAATGGATTATCTCATAAATTTGTGGAAGGATAAGCCGGAGACCTCTGAGATATTCACTAGTGCTGACAGGGTTGTACTTAGTCCCTACTTCATACAGGTTTTAGTTCTTTGCACCCCTATCTCCTTCTTTTTGCCTTAGTTTTGTTGTAGTAGCATTTGGGAGGTGTTTTAATTGTGTTTTTGTGAATGCACAGTACTGCCTGGAGTATGATTTCTTCGGTGCAACAATTCCAAAGTTTGATGCAAAAAAATCTGCTAGTCTCGTCCCAATGTCTGTTCGCAAGGAAGAAGACCTTCTTAATGCAAAGCTGGTTAGGTTTTCATAACTCTTGCTTTTTTTAATTTCATGTGCATCCTTTTGCTTAGTTTGTCAAGAAGTTTTTGTTCACGCCGGTTCTTCAGTACATATGCTTTTATAGTTTGTGTTCACCGGTCCTTTCATTCTTGGCAGGTTTTCTTGATTCTATTCAAGCCAATTGGCACAATGGCGCACTACAGTGTGTACGTGGTGAATAGATATCGTGGGAGCATTGGCATCCTTGATTCACTTTATTACGCTAATATGGAAACATCGTGAACGAGTTTCCACGAGGACTGCCAAAATATCGTGAGTGTTTCTTAGCCTGAACCTCTTTTCACATCCTCTTGTTTGACACAAAGTTTATTATGCCTTGTGTTGACAAAATATGTTGTTGTCTCTGTTTTGGTAATACTGCTTGAACTGACTGTCATTTAGTAGTTGAACTTCTGCTATTTTGTTTAGGTGGATCTTATGCAAGTGTCGCTTTTTTATGTACCTGAACTTAACTATTTTGGTTAACATGTTTTTGACTTCATCTAATTTTGTTATTTCCGGCAGATGAAGAGATTTGTTGGGTTGCTCGAGGAGGTGTACGGCAAGGATGCATACAAGGTGAGCAAGCAGCCTAACTGGGTGACTATTGCAAAGAGGCCGACTTTCATCGACATTCCGAAGCAGAAGAGTAATGATTGTTGTTTCTTTGCCGTGAAGTTCAGCTCTTCGTATGATGGCGATGCGATTGTTGAAGATTTTGGTGATGTGGAAGTATGTTCTGTCTTTGTTCTTGTCTCATCATCCTTTGATTATTCTTGTGTGTTTTTGATGAGACACTCCTGCTGTGGTTTTAGATATCCGTTACTAAACCATCGTTTTCACCTTTCTTTATTTGCAGGCTGCTGCAGATGACTGGAAGGCTGAGTTCATGCACACTCTGATTTTTAGCGAGAAGAATGAAGTCGTGCGTTCAGAGCTCCCTAAAGAGATCCAGTCCTTTGGCCCATGAATTCGAAACATTAGTTTCATTGTAGATTTGATTTCATACAGATTTTTAGGTTTGCTAATGATTGGAACAATTTCGTAAAGATTTGGTTGTAAGAATGTTCTTAGTGATTTGTGTATCTATAGTTGCAGCACTATTACTTATGATATTGTGGACAAATGCATTTGGTGTGAAAAATGATTTTGCTTTGTGAATTTCAATGTACTGCGTTATTTTTCAGTATCCATGTGTTGAATGTTTTTGCCCCAACAGATGTACCTGAACTTCTGCCTCGGTTTTGGTTGAACTGCTTGATTTTTTGTGTTGTTTATTTTTGGGCTCCCAACATATGATCGTAGACTTGAACTTCTGCTTTGAGATGTGGCTGGGCTGCTGGTTTCAGATGGAGAGGATATTTTGTGTTGTGTAATGTATTGGTAATGTTCAACCCAACCAATATGTATGTTTTTGCGTAGAATCTATATTTGTTTTTTTGTGTTTTTCAAGTCCTGATATGTAATAATCATATGTTTCTTTATGTTTGTTGCATTGTACATGAACTTCTATACGTATCCAAGCAGAACTTCACATTTGAACGCGTTGTCTTAGGCTTGCTAACCTTAGTTTATGCGGCGAAACTTTATTTTTTAAGCATATTCTTTTCCTACATCGATTTTACATACCAGAACTTCTTCTATAAGCTGACATGAACTTCAAAACTGTATGATTATTTGCTGCTTGCCCTTTCATGCAATACAACAGCAGCACATCACTTCCTTCCATAACATATCATGACTTCTGCAGTAATATTACTTGAACTTCATAGTGTATGTTTTTCAATTTATTACTTCTTGCTCTTTCATGCAATACAACACCAGCACATCACTTCCTGCCATAACATACCAGGACTTCTACAGTAATATTACTTGAACTTCACAGTGTATGTTACTAGGGGATGACATAATGTTCTGCACATTGACATGACACAAGTTTGCATTGTGTTAATTGACCTATTCTAATTGTTCATGAGCCTTGCGCTCCTCCTAGGATTTGGTGGTAGAGGTTTTTGCTTGACATGTACCTCTTCCTCTTCATCGTCCTCTTCCTCTTCATCGTCGTCTTCCTCTTCATCGTTGCATTCCACTTCCTCTTCCTCTTCTTCGACGGTGTCTTCATCTTCGTCTTCCTCTTCATCTTCCACCACTTTCTTGTTGTTGGCTCTAGGTCTTGCTTTCTGTTTCTTCTCTGGCATTTGCTTGTCTTTTTAGCATCTGCACGCTTCGGGCATATTCTTGCATTATGTGGTTCATACTCCTTGCATATGCTACAAAGTCTGCTGCTTGCTTTCTTTGGGTGTGGTCCCTTCTTTTGTTCCATAACTTTGGGCTGCTGTTTTTGAGATTTGGTTTGCTTGATCTCCTCAGCATTGTTTCTTTCCAATAGTGTTGGACAGGTCAGCTTGTTGTGTCCCGTAACCTGGTTGCACACACTGCATTTCCTGTGTCCAAGTGGCACTCCGTTCTCATCATGCACGACGACTCTTCCTGCAGGTGGTTCCTTCATTTGAGCTCTCTTGTCACTTTTCTTTGCTGCAGTAATTTTCTTCCTACCCTTTGTTTTAGAATACAACGGCAATTTCATCATCTCTTTCTGTCGCTTCTCCATTGATTAGCCATCACCCGGCTTGCATTGGTTGGCTTCAGCGGCGGCATTGAGCATTTCAGCTGCATAATAATGAAGGTCATCTTCAATTTTAGCGTCCTCTTCAGCCATGCTTTCGTCAACATCTGCTTGATTTGCTGAACGTATTGCATCAAGCTCTTCCACAAGCCTCTTGAGAACATAGTAGGCTCTGTCATATTGCTGGTCACATCTCATCGCTTTCTTGTTAACCATCAAATTCAGCTACAACAAGATGTCTTGCTTCGATAGCCTTGAGCTGCCATCCGATGCGGTTGTGTTGTAGTCCCTTGTATCAAAGGTTGGTTGTGATCTTGCAGTCTTTGTGTACCGTTTAAGGATATACTTGTTTGGAAATTTGTCAGGCTTGATGTAGTCCAGTATGTTCATGATGTGAAGGCAGAACAGGCCTGCATTTTTGTGATGAATGCAGAATACATAGTTTGTGAGCCAGCAATGAGTTTCATAAATTTTGATATGATACTACTAGTCTAGCTATTTAATGATCTTGTTTTTTCGCTCACCTGTGTGTGTCCAGAGCTTGCATTCACACTCGTATATTTCCTTCTATGGGTCAGCTACAACCTGGAATTCATGCTTTGACCAGGAAAATCTTTCTTCATCATCATGGCCAGGCTTGTGGTAGTACACAAGGTACTTAGTGGGCTCTGTTGTACGCTTTGTGCGAAATAGCATGGCCTTTCTCATCCTATTCCTCATCTCAGTGTACACGGCTCTCGTGTACTTGATAGACATGTCTTCCTCGTAGCTGTAAGTTGTTTTTGTCACAGGATTGGTCTGCACATGTCAAAAAGTGAGATATTAGTCGAAGCAGAGTCATGGGTTTCATTTTTTTTAAAATTCAAAGTGCACATGTTCAAGGTAAAACAGAACATGATGGGGGTGTTTTGTACTTGTCATCATACCATGCAGGTCATTGTTTGCTCGTTCTCCTTCTGCATCCGAGTTTGTATGCAAGCATTGACCCGCCTAGCAAACTTGTGTAGGTTCTGGGTCCCCTTGACAAACCCTTTCTTTAGCACGTGGTTCATGCTCTCGCTTCGCTGTGTGGAAGTCATTATAGCATAGAAAATGTTCTTGTAATATGCTGAAATCCACATCTTCCTATCACTCTAGAGCTGCATCATCATCTGGTCGTTCTCCAGGTTGTATTTGTGCATGATTTTAGCCCAGGCATCTTCAAACTACGTTGGCATCAGTGGCCAGTTTAATATAGCTGTGAACTCGTCTTTAATGTTTTATACTTTTTGTACAGCAACGCAAGGTATTCCATGTACTTCTTCATGATGTGCCAACGGCATAGCTTGTGGACAGTGTTTCGAAATGATTGTGGTATAGCTTTCGCCATCGATGGGCATTGGTCTGCATGAATTAAAAAAATGAAACTTGATTCTTTTTTGTACTGATGGTGAACTTATGTTGTACAAGTACTTGAACTACACATCTTGGCGGTATGGTATCTAAGAATGTCACATGTATTTTTTCTTTACAGCAGCGTTGCTGAACTTCTTTGGTATCAGTGCTTGAACTTCACAGTTAGTAGTAGGACAAACTAGTAGTGTCGCAATCAAAAATTTTCTTAAAGCATTGTTGTTGAACTTTTGTGGTAGCAGTGCTTGAACTTCACGTAAATAACTATATTTTTCTGAACATGCTACATATATTTATCTTACAGATTTGTCCTTGAACTTCTATGATTCATGTATTTGAACTTCACATTCATAACTAATTTTTTTGCAAACATGTGACAAATAATTTTGCTTTCTTGTACTGCTAGTTGGACTTCTGTGCTTATAGTGGTTGAACTGCATTCTTTACATTATTTTCTGACAAAACCAATGTACCCAACCAACACAGACCCATAGACTGAAAAGATGATGAAACTTGAGGAGTATTTTTTTGAACTCACCTGTTAGAATGCAAGTTGGGTGCTTGTTGTTCATGCACCATAGAAATGTATCGAACAGCCACTTGAATGACTTTGCATCTTCGTCTCTTATCAGGGAAACAACAAATATCGTTGACTGCAAGTGATGGTTTGTTCCAACAAACACTCCCAGGGGCACATGAAATCTGTTGGTCTTGTAAGTCGTGTCAAATGCTACGCAATCGCCGAAGTCTTGATAGGCTCCTCGGCAGCTTTCGTTGGACCAGAAAATGTTTTTAATTGACTTGTCCTTTTCCACTTGGATGTCATAGAAAAACTCATCGTTTATTGCCTTCATGTATTTGAAGAATGAAACAAGTTTCAATACATCATCCAAATCATCTTTCCTTGCATTCATGGCTTTCTTGCAAATCACATGCAAACATGCATTTTTTTATTTTTTGCTAGCAAAGGGTTGTGAGCTAGGATGCTATTTTACATTGAGTATGTGGGTGTTTGAATACTTACTAGTTTAGCAGGTCTCGTCCGGTCATGCTTAGGAAGTAGCTTCCATCTTCATTTTCAGATAGCATGGACATGATTGTTGTGTGCTTGACATCATGGTACTATAGGAGCTTTACGTACTCCAAAATAGTGGGGTCATAATTCTTGTGTGAGTGCAAAAATACCAGCATGTCATTAGTTTGCATGAGCTCGTGATTATGATTGTACTCAATGTCCACTGCCACGCATGTGCCATCCTCCTGCACCTTCACCCTCATTCTTGCATTGCAGCCCGTCCTCTGCGATGTTTTGTTTCGCTTCATGTTGGCCTCTGAAACAGAAGATGTGTGTATCCCTTGGAAGGCGCAAACAAAATACTTGTGGTTGTCATTTCCACCTGTCTTCCTGATTCCAAAACCAGCGTGTATGGCGTATCTGTTATAAAATTTCCTTGCTTTCTCTACATCTTTGAATCGCATTTTTAGTCTTGGTATTAGATAATCCAGTAGATCTAGCGTCTGCAGAAAAAGAAAAAGAATAATCCAAACAGCACCTTAAAATGCAGTTTATGAACTTGTTATCCTGGAGGGAGCAGAAAATGTGCAGATAATACAAGATGCGTATATAAATATTTTTTGCTTCACTTATGTGCGTGTATGATCGCAACTCCGACGGTGTCGGCTGCTGTCCCTCTGGGATGGGGCATAGCGGAGTAATCATAGCAGGATGCAGTAGTGGATCACGAGGAGGAAGGAGGGCTGAAGATTGCCTCTCTCTTGTTTGTGTCCTTTTTGCTAGAGGTGGTTGTGGAGGTATTGCGATCCTAGTCTTGGTTTGCTCTTTTGTTTTGTGAAGCAATCCATCTACCTTATGCCCCATAGAATTCTGACTTGTAGTAGCAGCAGCAGGATCAAACGGTGGTAGTGTGCAGATCACTCTCCTCCGTGTGTGTGTGTGTTGCTGTTGGATTTGTCCTGGGATCCAGTTTAGTTGCTTCGCTTTGGCATTGATGGGGCACACCAGGATAACCTCCAGAGTTACACGCAGGACTTGAGCTAACCCCCTCCTCCATCGGCGTGCTTGGGAGTCTGCTGGTGGATACAAAGAATCCGCGGGGGATTTCCGGCGTCACCCAATTAGGTGGAGGCGCAAACCTGTGCGGATAGGGCTGTGACCCAGCATCTTGGAAGTATCCGTGTGTTTCAGGTGTCATCCATTTTTGGTCTAGAGCAGGTTGGTAATGTTGTTGGTGCGTTTGAGGTGTGACCCATTGAGGGGGTGGTGCAACGCGTACAGGCTTTGGATTGTGTACTTGCTGCTAGGAACTTCTAAGCTTCTTCATGCGTCTCTCGTCTTGCTGACATAAAAGAAAAAAATGTCTATTAGCACACAAGTTATATCTGCATATACCTTTGTAACTGAACTTAGCATTATTCACAGCCTGAACTTCTCATATAAAAGTGGTGAGAGCCATCACACTATGCACTGAGCTGAGCATCTGCCGATGCCTTTGTACCTGAACTGAGAACCCTTCACAGAATGAACTTCACACCATGTTTTTTAATTCTACAATATTTGATTACTTATATGTACCTGAACTTAGCACTCTCCACAACCTGAACTTCTTGTTTTGCAAAGGGGAAATACTATCTACAGGTAAAAACCTGAACCTTCATGAAGTTTTTGAATGGTTGGACTGCTAGTGCATACCAACCTGACCTTCATGTCATATCACATGCATGTTCTATTTTCCTTTTATTTTTTTTTGCACAGAACCAGACACATACCAACCTGAACTCTAGCACACTTACTAGTTGAACTTCACATGGCTTTTGCACATGTGAATGTGAATGCAGGCAGATTTTATAGTGTTTGTAGCCTGGACTGAGGCTCACATACTACCTGAACTTCACATGCCTGTAAGCAGGCAGGCAGATTTTACAATGGTGTTTTGTAGCCTGGACTGAGGCTCATACACTACCAGAACTTCACATGGTTGTAAGCAGGAAGGCAAATTTTAAAAAAGCTTTTGTAGCCTGGACTGATGCTCACACACCACCTGAACTTCACATAGCTGTAAGCAAATAACAAACCGAAGGAAGGAAGAAGTTCAACCATACCCTGGCTAGAAGGTCGGCCAACCTTTTTCCAGCAGCTGATAGGCCACCTTGAGAACAATTCGTCGTGGAGGTATGAGAGGAATTCGATGGCAATCCATGTCTTGTAGAGGGCGCGAAGTTCATCTGCTCGAAGCAAGAAGGTCAGAGAAGGCAAGATAGAAGAAGAATGCAAAATTGGGAGGAAGTTCATGTACTGTTGCTGCTGAATTTCAGGTCGCAGCAGATGCCGCCTCCGCGGAGGAGTTGCTCAGTTGGTCGCGCCGCTCGCCGTAGCTTGCGTCGTGCCGGTCATCTGGCCTGCCAAGGCTTTGCGCGGTGGCGATGGGACGAGGATGCGGCTTCCTGAAGTCCGTGGCGGCTTCGCCGCGTCCAGGCGACGCGGGCTCCCTCGCGCTAGCGTCCGCCGTCGCTCGCTCGCTCGCGCTGGTGGCCGGCCAGGAGCTAGAGACGGAGGGGAGGCTGAGGACCCGGCCGACCAGGAGCTGGGGAAGGAGGGGAGGCGGCGGATCCGGCCGGCCAAGAGCTGTAGACGGGGAGGAGGCGGCGGATCCGGCGAAGATCAGCGACCAGGAGGGGAGGAGCGGCGAGGAGGGGGCTGGGGCGGCTCGGGATCGAGGGGATCAGGTGGATCCCGTCGAGGCATCTCGGATCGGGTGGGATCCTGTCGGGGCGACTCGGGTCGGGCCGGGCAGTTCAGGGAAGTTCGGGAGGGCCCTATATAGGCGCTGCTGTGATCCAAATAACTATTCTAATCCTGGGATTAGAATAGTGTTGTCCTATATATATATTGTCATATGATCTCTTATGCTAAAGTAACAATTCAATCACAATTTCAAGTATGAATCATAAACTACATTGAGAACCAACAAACTCTAATCTCAGTCATTGAGGCAATTGCAATTTATCATAACATAGGAAAGAGTCAATATAAGAGCTTTTTAGCAAGTCCACATACTCAACTATCATTTAGTCATTCACAATTGCTGACACTCACACAATATTTATGGGTATGAAGTTTTAATCGGACACAGAGAAAGATAGGGGCTTTTAGTTTTGCCTCCCAACTTTTTACCTCTAGGGTAATGTCAACAATAATAGTTCATGAAAAATCACATCCAATTAGCTATATATACCAGGATCCTTCCAACACATTGTGCTTGCATAAGGATAAAATGTAAAAAAGGAAACGTGAAGATCACCATGACTCTTATATAAGGTAGAAGATAAAAGTAAAAGATAGGCCCTTTGCAGAGGGAAGCAGAGGTTGTCATGCGCTTTTATGGTTGGATGTACAAAATCTTAATGCAAAAGAACGTCAGTTTATATTGCCACTTGTGATATGGACCTTTATTATGCAGTCCGTCTCTTTTATTTCTTCCACATCACAAGATCGTATAAAGCTTATTTTATCCACATTAATAGATCACACATATTTAGAGAGCAATTTTTATTGCGTGCACCGATGACAACTTACTTGAAGGATCTTACTCAATCCATAGGTAGGTATGGTGGACTCTCATGGCAAAACTGGGTTTATATTAGGAATATTTGGAAGCACAAGTAGTATCTCTACTTGGTGCAAAGAAATTGGCTTGCATGAGAGTGAAAGGCAAGCTCAACATGTTGGATGATCCATGACAATATAATTTATCTCAGATGTAAGAAAACATAACCCATTATGTTGTCTTCCTTGTCCAACGTAAACTCTTTAGCATATCATACTTTAATGAGTGCTCACAATCATAAAATATGTCCAAGATAGTATATTTATATGTGAAAACCTCTCTTTCTTTATTGCTTCCTATTAATTGCAACGATGACCAAAACTATGTTTGTCCACTCTCAACAACTTTTATTCATCATACTCTTTATATGTGAAGTCATTACTCTCCATAAGATCCATATGATCTCTTTATTTCTTTTTATTTCTTTTTCTTTATTTTATTCCCTCAAGATCATAGTAAGATAATCAAACCCTTGACTCAACACTAATCTTTATTATATATAGCTTACGGACTCGATTACATAGGAAGATCATAAAGCAAAACTCACAACTAGATCATACTAAAACTTTATTATACTAGATCAAGATATTATCAAAAGGATCGAACTAAGAAAAAAGGTAAAGATAAAAGTGATGGTGATGCAATACCGGGGCACTCCCCCAAGCTTGAAAGTTGCCAAGGGGAGTGCCCATACCCGATGCTCAGTTCTGCTTTGTTGGTGAAGAAGGTGTTGGTTTTGTTGATGGCGTAGGCTTCTTCCTTAATTTGCGCTTGAGGACAGAATTTTGAGCCCTCAGGTCATCGATCTCCTGCTCCAGGCTTAGTATCTTTTTGTATAATTCCTGCTTGTTTTCCTGCAAGAGGCGAAAAGGGATAAACTCGATCTTATGTTTCTTTGCTCTATTGGGGAGGCTTGACTTTTTGAACTCCACATGCATGTCCCTAGGTTGAGGTAATGGGACTTTATCTTCATCTGAGCTCGTCTCCTCCTTTCCTTTAGGCTCATAGTCTTCTTCTTCCTCCGTCGTCCAACCACAATGCTCCAAGTCCTCGTAGACCTTATGATCTGCAAGGTAATCAGCTACATAGCTTTCTCCCTATGAATCTTGGGATGACATATTGCTCTAATCTGCAGCAGAAACAACTTGAAACAAAAACAGAGGATATTTGCATGATATGGTGGTCAAAACCTTCGGGAGATTATATAATGAATTTGTACCGACCAAAAGAAGTATCGTGCAAGAAAATGGAGTCCGGAGAACACACGAGGTGCCCACGAGGCCGGGGGCGCGCCCTCCACCCTCGTGGAAGCCTCGTGTCCTTTTCGGTCTGCTTCTTATTTTCCTATTTACTTAAATATTCCAAAACGGAGAAAATTGCCATTAGAACTGTTTTGGAGTCGGTTTACTTACCGTACCACGTACCTATTCCTTTTCGGAGTCTGAAACGTTCTGGAAAGTGTCCCTTATGTATTCCTCCGGGGTTACGGTTTCAATAACATTAGTTTCAACATTTATAGGATTACCTCAGATATAATGTTTGATTCTTTGACCGTTCACCACCCTCGGAATTGTGCCTTCGAAGTTGTTGATTTTTATGGCACCGGAACGATAGATCTCCTCGATGACGTAAGGACCTTCCCATTTAGAGAGAAGTTTGCCTGCAAAAAATCTTAAATGAGAGTTGTATAGCAACACATAATCACCTACATTAAACTCACGCTTTTGTATCCTTTTATCATGCCATCTTTTGCCTTTTTCTTTAAACAGTTTGGCATTCTCATAAGCCTGGGTTCTCCATTCATCAAGCGAGCTAATGTCAAAAAGCCTCTTCTCACCGGCAAGTTTGAAGTCATAGTTGAGCTCTTTAATGGCCCAATATGCCTTATGTTCTAGTTTGAGAGGTAAGTGACATGCTTTTCCAAAAACCATTTTATATGGAGACATACCCAAAGGATTTTTATATGCAGTTCTATAAGCCCATAATGCATCATCAAGTTTCTTGGACCAATTCTGTCTAGATCTATTAACAGTCTTTTGCAAGATTAATTTAAGCTCTCTATTGCAAAGTTCTACTTGACCAATAGACTGTGGATGATATGGAGATGCAATTCTATGATTAATATCATACTTAGCAAGCATTTCACGGAAAGCACCATGAATAAAATGTGAACCACCATCAGTCATTAAATATCTAGGGACTCCAAACCTCAGAAAAATAACTTCTTTAAGCATCTTAATAAAGGTGTTATGATCAGCACTACTAGTTGGAATAGCTTCTACCCACTTAGTAACGAAATCAACAGCAACTAAAATATGTGTATACCCATTAGAGGAAGGAAACGGTCCCATATAATCGACGCCCCAAATATCAAATGGTTCGATAACGAGTGAATAATTCATAGGCATTTCTTGACATCTACTAATATTAATAATTCTCTGTCATTCATCACAAGACAAGACAAACTTACGAGCATCCTTGAAGAGAGTAGGCCAATAAAAATCGGATTGCAATACCTTATGTGCAGTTATATCTCCAGCATGGTCTCCTCCATAAGCCTTGGAGTGACACTTGCGTAGCATCTATTCTTGTTCATGCTCAGGTACACAACATCTAATAACACCATCTACTACTTCTTTATAAACATGTGGGTCATCCCAGAAGTAATGTCTTAAATCATAGAAGAAATTTTTCTTTTGCTAGTATGTGAAACTAGGTGGTATAAATTTAGCAACAATGTACTTAGCATAATCAGCATACCATGGAGCAGTATGAGAAGCATTTATGACAGCTAGTTGTTCATCCGGAAATGTATCATCAATAGGTAGTGGGTCATCAAGAACATTCTCTAACCTAGAAAAGTTGTCTGCAACGGGGTTCTCAGCTCCCTTTCTATCAATAATATGCAAATCAAATTCTTGTAGCAGGAGAACCCATCTAATAAGTCTAGGTTTAGCATCTTTCTTTTCCATAAGATATTTAATAGCAGCATGATCAGTGTGAATAGTTACTTTAGAATCAACAATATAAGGTCTGAACTTATCACAAGCAAATACAACTGCTAAGAATTCCTTTTCACTAGTAGCATAATTTCTCTGGGCATTGTCTAGAGTTTTACTAGCATATTGAATAACATTTAATTTTTTATCAACTCTTTGTCCTAGAACAGCACCTACAACATAGTCACTAGCATCACACATGATTTCAAAGGGTAAATTCCAATCAGGTTGTTGAACAATAGGTGCAGAAATCAAGGCTTTCTTAAGTATTTCAAATGCTTCTACACGATCATCATCAAAGACAAAAGGAATATCTTTTTGTAATAGGTTAGTCAAAGGCTGGGAAATTTTGAGAAGTCCTTAATGAACCTCCCATAAAAACGGGCATTACCAAGGAAGCTTCTTATACCTTTGATGTCCTTAGGACATGACATCTTTTCAATAGCATCAACCTTAGCTTTGTCAACTTCAATACCTCTTTCAGAAATTTTATGCCCCAAGACAATACCTTCATTAACCATAAAGTGGCACTTCCCCCAATTCAAGACAAGGTTAGTTTCTTCACATCTCTGCAAAACTCAATCAAGGTTGCTCAAGCAATCATCAAAAGAGGATCCATAAACAGAGAAATCATCCATGAAAACTTCACAAATCTTTTCACAAAAGTTAGAGAATATAGCCATCATGCATCTTTGAAGGGTAGCAGGTGCATCACATAAACCAAAAGGCACATGTCTATAAGCAAAGGTACTGAAAGGGCAAGTAAAAGTAGTCTTTTCTTGATCATCAGCTGACACAGGTATTTGAGAGAAACCAAAGTAACCATCTAGAAAGAAAAAATGTGTATGTTTGGATAATCTTTCTAGCATTTGATCAATGAAAGGCAAAGGGTAATGATCTTTTTATTAGCTTTATTTAATTTGCGAAAATCAATTACCATCCTATGACATGTAATAATTCTTTGCGGAATCAATTCATCTTTATCATTAGGAACGACAGTAATACCTCCCTTCTTAGGGACACAATGGACAGGACTTACCCACTGACTATCAGCAATGGGGTAAATTATACCTGCTTCAAGGAGCTTTAATATTTCCTTTATTACCACTTCTTTCATCTTAGGATTTAGCCGTCGTTCGTGATCAATAACTGGTTTGGCGTCTTTCTCCAAATTTATTTTGTGTTGAAATAGAGTGGGACTAGTGCCCTTAAGATCATCAAGAGTATATCCAATAGCAACACGGTGCTTCTTCAGAGTTTTCAATAATTTCAGCTCTTCATGCTCTGAAAGGTTAGCACTAATAATAACAGGATATATCTTATTTTCATCAAGATAAGTAAGTTCTGTTTAAGCTCAAACACGGGGTCACCCTTAGGTGGAGGAGGATCCCCTAGGATTTCAACAGGCAAGTTCTGTTTCAGAATAGGCCCCTGTTTAAAGAATACTTCATCTATTTCCCTTCTTTCATTCATAAACATATCGTTTTCATGGTCTAGCAAATATTGTTCTGAAGGATCAGTAGGAGGCACGGCAATAGAAGCAAGACCAATAATTTCATCTTTACTAGGCAATTATTTATCATGGGGTTGTCTACAAAATTTAGCAAAATTAAACTCATGAGACATATCCCCTAAACCAACAGAAACAATATCCTTATTGCAGTCTATTTTAGCATTAACAGTGTTCAAGAAGGGTCTGACAAATATAATGGGACAAAAGTCATCTTGTGGGGAACCAAGAACAAGAAAATTAGTAGGATATTTAACTTTCCCACACAATACTTCAACATCTCTAACAATCCCAACCGGTGAAATAGTATATCTATTGGCAAGCTTAATTGTAACATCTATCTCTTCTATCTCACCAGGTGCAATATCTTGCATAATTTCTTGGTACAAGGAATGAGGTATTGCACTTGCACTAGCACCCATATCACATAAACCATGATAGCAATGATCTCCTATTCTAACAGGAATAACATGCATGCCTACAACAAGTCTATGTTTATTTTTAGCATCAGGTCTAGCAATTCTAGCAGCTTCATTGCAGAAGTAAATAACATGCCCATCAATATTATCAGCCAAGAGATCTTTAACCATAGAAATACTATGTTCAACTTTAATTTTCTCAGGGGGTTTAGGTTTCTTAATATTACTTTTGGTAACCACAGTTGAAGATTTAGCATGATCCTTTATTCTAACAAGGAAAGGTGGTTTCTCAATATAAGAAGTAGGAACAACAGGATCATTATAAGTGATAGTCTTTTCTTCAACTTTAATAGGTGCAACTACTTTTACTTCAATGGGAGGATTATATTTAAACCACTTCTCCTTAGGGAGATCAACATGAGTAGCAAAGGATTCACAGAAAGAAGCTACTATCTCAGAGTCAAGTCTATATTTAGTGCTAAATTCACGGAAAGCATCGGTATCCATAAAGGATTTAACACAATCAAACTTAGGTGTTATACCTGACTCCTTACCTTCGTCGAGGTCCCAATCTTCAGAGTTGCGTTTAATTCTTTCCAATAAATCCCATTTGAATTCAATAGTCTTCATTATAAAAGATCCAGTACAAGAAGTATCAAGCATGGAGCGATTACTAAGACAAAGTTGAGCATAAAATTTTTGAACAGTCATTTCTCTTGAGAGCTCATGATTGGGGATGAATATAACATTGAATTAATCCTTCCCAAAGCTTGAGTGATGCTTTCTCCTTCGCGAGGCTAAAAATTATATATATAATTACAATCACGATGAAGAAGATGCATAGGATAAAACTTCTGATGAAATTCCAATTTCAATCTTTGGTAGTTCCATGCCAATGCCTCTCCCTTAAAAGATAAAGGGAAGACCTTCTTCTTGATAACATCCTCAGGCATACCTGTAAGCTTAAATAATCCACAAACTTCATCCACATAGATTAAGTGTAAATTGGGATGCAATGTTCCATCACCTATGAAAGGATTAGCTAGCAGTTTCTCTATCATACCTGACGGAATTTCAAAGTAAACATTTTTAGTAGGTTCAGTAGGTTGAGGAGCAACTCTTTGCTCTACTGGTCGGGGTGAAGATACCCCGAACAAGCCCCTCAAAGGATTATGTTCCATAGTAACAAGTGACAGTAAATTTCATCACACTATATAAATTTTTTCCTTACCAAATTCCACCTATCAAAGGCGCTTCACTCCCCGGCAACGGCGCTAGAAAAGAGTCTTAATGACCCACAAGTGTAGGGGATCTATCGTAGCCTTTTCTATAAGTAAGAGTGTCGAACCCAACGAGGAGCAGAAGTAAATGATAAGCAGTTTTCAGTAAGGTATTCTCTGCAAGCACTGAAATTATCGATAACAGATAGTTTTGTGATAAGGTAATTTGTAATGAGTAGCAAGTAGTAAAAGTAAATAAGGTGCAGCAAGATGGCCCAATCCTGTTTTTAGCAAAGGACAAGCCCGGATAAACTCTTATATGAAGGAAAGCGCTCCCGAGGACACATGGGAATTATAGTAAAGCTAGTTTTCATCACGTTCATATGATTCACATTCGGTACTTTGATATGTGGGTGGACCGGTGCTTGGGTACTGTCCTTACTTGGACAAGAATCCCACTTATGATTAACCCCCATTTCAAGCATCCGCAACTACAACAGAAGTATTAAGGTAAACCTAACCATAGCATGAAACATATGGATCCAAATCAGCCCCTTACGAAGCAACGCATAAAATAGGGTTTAAGCTTCTATCACTTTAGCAACCCATCATCTACTTATTACTTCCCAATGCCTCCCTCTAGGCCCAAACAATGGTGAAGTGTCATGTAGTCGACGTTCACATGACACCACTAGAGGGATGACAAGATACATCTCATCAAAATATCGAACGAATACCAAATTCACATGACTACTTATAGCAAGACTTCTCCCATGTCCTCAGGAACAAACGTAACTACTCACAAAGCATATTCATGTTCATAATCAGAGGGGTATTAATATGCATAATGGATTTGAACATATGATCTTCCACCAAGTAAACCAACTAGCATCAACTACAAGGAGTAATCAACACTACTAGCAACCCACAGGTACCAATCTGAGGTTTAGATACAAAGATTGGATACAAGAGATGAACTAGGGTTTGAGATGAGATGATGCTAGTGAATATGTTGATGGACATTGACCCCCTCCCAATGAGAGGATCGTTGGTGATGACGATGGTGATGATTTCCCCCTCCCGGAGGGAAGTTTCCCCCGCAGA
The DNA here is from genome assembly GCA_034509565.1 of Triticum monococcum. NCBI lineage: Eukaryota > Viridiplantae > Streptophyta > Magnoliopsida > Poales > Poaceae > Triticum > Triticum monococcum. The sequence goes on along the minus strand of CM067846.1, from coordinate 175,466,283 downwards.
ACATCTCTACCGGAGCCCTAGATTGGTTCCACCAAGGTTCTGCCTCGTGGCGGCGGAGTTTCTTCCCGAAAGCTTGCTTATAGTTTTTTCCTCGACGTAAGACTCCATATAGCAAAATATGGGCATCGGAGGGCCACTAGGGGGCCCACGAGGCAGGGGGCGCACCTAGGGGGGTAGGGCGCTCCCCTACCCTCGTGGCTATGGTGTGGACCCCCTCTGCTATTTTCTTTGCTCGGTGTTTTTTATTAATTCCAAAAATGACTTCCGTGAAGTTTCAGGACTTTTGGAGCTGTGCAGAATAGGTCTCTAATATTTGCTCCTTTTCCAGCCCAGAATTCCAGCTGTCGGCATTCCCCCTCTTCATGTAAACCTTGTAAAAAATAAGAGAGAATAGGCATAAGTATTATGACATAATGTGTAATAACAGCCCATAATGCAATAAATATCGATATAAAAGCATGATGCAAAATGGACGTATCAAGTAGCAACGATACATACGTGTAGGTTCCCCTTCTGTCACTGGGATCCAGCACCGTAAGATCAAACCCACTACAAAGCACCTCTTCCCATTGCAAGATAAATAGATCAAGTTGGCCAAACAAAACCCAAATATCAGAGAAAAATACGAGGCTATAAGCAATCATGCATAAAAGAGATCAAAGAAACTCAAATACTTTCATGGATATAAAAAGATGGATCTGATCATAAACTCAAAGTTCATCCGATCCCAACAAACACACCGCAAAAAGAGTTACATCATATGGATCTCCAAGAGACCATTGTATTGAGAACCTAACGAGATAGAGGAAGCCATCTAGCTACTAACTACGGACCTGAAGGTCTACAAAGAACTAGTCACACATCATCGGAGAGGCGCCAATGGAGGTGGTGAACCCCATCCGTGATGGTGTCTAGATTGGATCTGGTGGTTCTGGACTCTACGGCATCTGGAGTTGATTTTCATTGACTCCCCTAGTGTTTCTGCAATATTGGGGTATTTATAGAGCAAAGAGGCGGTCCGGGGGCACCCGAGGTGGGCATAATCCACTGGGGCGCGCCTGGGCCTCCTGGCGCGCCTTGGTGGGTTGTGCTCTCCTTGGAGCACCCCCAGGCGCAGCCTTGGCCCATTAGGTGTCATCTGGTCCATAAAAAATCTCCATAAAGTTTCATTGCATTTGGACCCCGTTTGGTATTTGATTTTCTGCGATGTAAAAACATGCAAAAATAGCAACTAGCACTTGGCACTATGTCAATAGGTTAGTACCGAAAAATGATATAAAATGACTATAAAATGATTATAAAACATCCAAGATTGATAATATAATATCATGGAACAATCAAAAATAATAGATACGTTGGAGACGTATCAGGGTGTTCGACAGGAATAGTCTCGTGGCGAGCTATAAACTAGTCTTTTTTTCACATGCATTACATCGACACATATCATCTCTCTCCCTGTTTCCCACGCACACACCTATCTCTCGGGACTTCTTGCACGCACCATCTCTAGCTCCCTAGGTTGATGCCACCCACATACACTTGTACTCTGAGTTTAGCACATTATATAGGAAGGGAAGAGGTGCACGCACGCATGCGTCCTCTCTCAAACACGCATCTATAGCTACGAATTGTAGTGTTCTCGACCATCCGATTGTCTCTATGAAAGGTTTCCCATTGCTCCTTAGCCTTGATATTGAGAAGTTTAAAACGCGGAGGCTAAGCTGGAGGCACGAAGTTTTGGTTAATGTGCGGGCCGCACACGACACCAACATGACACGAGCTTTGTATGCCTGGTGCGCAGTCGGCTGAGTTGTCCAAGTATATATAGACACAACCAGGCCATCCTTAGTATCTACGCCTCGACTTATGTGCAGAGAAATTAGGATCGGAGGGAGTACTACTGGCAGTAGTGCTACTACTTTGATGTGTCGCGTCAACTCGCACAAGTATGCAACACTTCCTGAACAAACAAGCATATAAGCTATTATACTTCTTACCCAAAGGATCTTTATATCCAACAGACACAAAATATCTATTCGATTGTTGGAAATTACTTTAACTACTGATTTGATGTCTAAGTAATTGCTGCATCGCCACCAAAACCCACCATCTCTTAAGCTAAAGTACACCAAGCTAACCCCTATATTAGCATATTACTAAGATAAACAGAAGGCATTGTAGAATCATTTAGGAGGTGAGCTTGTCAATCTGAGTGTGGGGGGACACCGTCCTCGACAACCCAGCCCCGACCAGCAGCTTGGGCGGAACTATGAAGAAGGTCAGCTCCTGCATGGTGACGTCTCCAGGATCCTTTCTACTTGTCACCTCCATTTCCACTTTGACAACGTCGGTCCTGCCTTTGGGCTCCCCCGGCGGGCCGTTCTTCCACAGCTTGGCCAAGTAGTGCGGTAGTGGGGACGCCCCCGCTCTGATGCAGACGACCAACACGGAGATAGGTACGCCGCTCCTAGGGTTTGATTCAGTTTCTTTTTGTATTTTGTTGTATGATTTTGTACTTGCTAACTATATGCAATCAATCCCCTGTTTTAGCAGGTTGTTCTAGTGTTTGGAGTTGCATTCATCAGGGCGGTTGTGTTGTCATGGCTTCAAAACCTTCTCCGGGTATCTTAATGTAGTTGTATCTTGTATTTTAAATAGCATTATTCTCATACATGTCTGCCCATATCTTCACTTAGTATTCATGTTGGACTGCCATTCTTAATAGTGTGAACTTCTAGTAATGGTTATGTGTATGCTTTTTACCATTAGTTTGAGTTAGTAGAGTGTTTGCTTACTTTGTAGTTGATGATTTTGCAGGTGAAACTTTGTCACCAAGTTTTGTTGGACTTCCCAGATGTTTCATTTTTATAGTTTATATCTTTGTTTTTTTGTTATCATGTTGATGGCATTGATATTTAGTTTGCTTGTGAAATACTGTTTGTGGTCATGCTACATCTTTTTTATGTGCTACTTGCTTGGGTCACATAGTTGAACTTCTTGTTTTAATTATTGTTTGATTGTAATGAAATTTGGTTGAACTTCTGTTATGCACATTTTATTTTACTGCTTTGTTATGTATCGTTGAACTTCTGGACATTCATGATATATGTAGTAGCCCCTCTGCTGTAGATTGTTTTTATATTTAGTTTGTAGATTTTTAGTTTGTTTTTTGTGTTTACTGCTTTGTTAGGTATTGTTGAACTTCTGGGTATTGGACATTGTTGTAAAAGTAGAAGTCCCATTGGTGTAGGATTGCGGGTTAGAACCCAGCTGCCTTTTCTACTTGCATTTTTTGTAGTTGGTGATGAGTTGAATAGTTCTGAAAAAAATGCCTGCGATCAAGATGGAGCCTCAGAGGTTAATACTGATGCTCCAATATTGGATGCGGCTAAATCACCCATTATCCCTTTGACTGTGATTGCTGAGGTTGCTTCGAGCCTTGAGAATTTTTCAAGCCTTGAGGATCTTGCTTCTGCAGCTCTTGCTTCACCTAGTATGTGCAACCCCTTTTCTTTTCATTTTAAAGTTTTGAGCCATGTTTTTTAGCTTGTTCCTGTCATTTGTTTTTGTTTTTGTTGCTGAGTTTTTTTTTAATTTTTTGCTTCAATTTTTTGTGTTCTTTGCAGATGTGTCCACAGAGGAGGAAGCTGTGAACACCATCAATGATGTTTTATCTGAGTTGGGTTTATCAGAAACCCCTGCTGCTGCTGAGGAGGTGGCTCCGTCAGTCAAAGTTTGTGATTCCGTTCTGGATCCTTTGTGCTCTCTTCATATGTCAGAGACGCAGTCGCAGTCTGTTGATAGCACTAAACCTGTCACGCAACCCAAGGATGTGCCTTTTCAGCTTCTCCTGGAGGACCAACGTAAGAGGAAGAAGCAAGAAAATTTTGACAAGAAGATGGCAGCCCGCCTTGAGAAAGGTTCTGATGTTCCTGGATCTGTTCATGCGGCTGAGCTCACTATTGAGGAAGACGTGACGTGTGGTAGTGATGGCACGGTTGTCCCTGTTAAGAAGAAAATCAAGAAGACTACTGCGAGGAAGCTAGTAGTTGGTGAAGTTACTCCTTGGAGGAGCCCACGTGTTTCAAGGCCTGCAGAAGTTGTTGAAGATGAAGGGTTAGGCCTTGGTGGTACACCACACCGTAGTCCTCGTGTGCTTTCCACTACCGCGCCTACACCTTCTCTGCTTGGTGCTGGTGCATCTGGTAAGGGGAAGAAATGCGGCGTGAAGCGCAAGGTTTCACCTGCAAAGGTCAACAAGGGTGTGAAGAAGCGTTCTCGTGTTAATCCAGAGGACAAGGATGATGTTGATTTCAATGCTGATGACGAGGACGACGTCGATGATGATGCTGCCGCTAATCAGGTATGAATGTCTCATGTTTACTGTTTTTTAGAGCATTTGTCATTGTTGCTGTAGTTTTATTGTTTTTAGCACTGCCTTGGCGTACATAGCTAACCTTCTGCTCCATCTCAATATAGACGAATAAATTAGCCGACGTGCTTTGCTTTTATGGTATTACTGCCTTTGTGTACATACTTGGACTTCTGGGTATATACATGAAGAAATTAGCTCAACTTATTTTGTATACATGTTTGATTACTGCCTTAGTGTATATGGTTGAACTTCTGCTTTTTAAATTTCCAACATTTTTGAAAGCATGTTGACTAGTGTTCATACATGGTTGTACTGCTTATGTAGACATAGTTGGACTTCTGAGATACATGTTTGATTACTGCCTTGGTATACATGGTTGAACTTCTGCTTTTGTAAATTTCCAACATTTTTGAAAGCATGTTCACTTCTGGTCATACATGGTTGTACTGCCTATGTAGACATAGTTGGACTTCTGAGATACATGTTTGATTTCTGCCTTGGTATACATGGTTGAACTTCTGCTTTTGTAAATTTCCAGCATTTTTTAAAGCATGTTAACTTCAGGTCATACATGGTGGTACTGCCTATGTAGACATAGTTGGACTTCTGAGATGTGGTGCGTATGTAGGCATTAGTGGAATTTTTAGTGAAGCTTGTGTGTCTCATTGTTCTGCCTTTTTTTCCTTGTTAATGTATTTTTTTTCAGTATCAGCTTGTGCAGCGGCCTGAGAGGAGGAAGAGAGGAGGCAAAGCGCTCAAAGAAGGTGGCGAAGGAGGAGGTGAGGCGAAACGTTTTAACAAGACGGTTCGCTGCTCACTAGGAGAGGTCAAGACGTGTGCGAAAATGCTACAATATAGGCACAAGGCGAGGGTTATCAAGGCTGGTTTTGGTTGTGTGTTTGACTTGAAGGTTGATTCCAACATTTCTCGTCCTTTGATGGGCAACATCTACATGAGGATTGACCCTTCAACCATGATTTTGGACATGGGTGAGGCGAACAACGTTATATGTATTACAAGTGATGCTATTCACCATCTCTTTGGGTTCCCTCAAGGTAATCGTACCCCCCCTAGGCCCTCGAATGATGGTTTCGATGATGCTGTTATGGGGTTGAAGGGCAAGCTTGGGTATGCTAGGAGTGAGGACATCAAGACAAAGGATTTGCGGAATATCCTCGGTGAACTTGTGAAGGATGAGACGATGGATGATCTTGCTCTGCAGGTGTTTTACCTTATTGTTTTCATGAATGTGGTTATCCCTGGAACATCTACACGAGTGTCCAGGGAGGCAGCAATGGCCGAGAACCTTGTGTTTGAGGACATGGCAGACATGGACTACTACCAGTTGGTTGTTGACGATATTTAGAGTGCTGTTGTTAGGTATCAGCAAGGTACTAGCAGAGGAAAAGCTGTCACAGGCTGTGCCATCGCGCCACTGCTTATGTATCTGGACTGCCTTATCATTGGCAAGACGCCTAATATTGACTTGAGGACCCCTCGCATCAATTTCATGGATCAGGCCAAGCTTCTTGAGCTTGCTGCGGCTGATTTGGTCACGAAGGGTGATGATGACCCAACCAACTGGGTGTTTGGGAGACTGCCTGTGAGTGTTTCCACGCATTATTCTTTCCTGTGTAGTTTAACTTGAACTTCTGGTATTGTCTTGTATATTTTTTGTCCCCATGTTCCTTCATTTGTTTTCTGACGCGTTGACTTTTGTTTTTGTATGCAGTGGAAGACACAGGCTGAGGTTGTGTTCTTTAGGGTTATCGAACGTCCTGTTCTAACTATGCCTCATTCTGCTGGCCTAGGGAGTGGAACTTCCCCAAGATTTGAATTCTCCTAGGATGTTAATACCGGTGCCCCCTGTAGATCCAGGAGGTTCTTCTGCTCGTGTGAGTGCTGTAGGTGGCGTTTCTTCCGAGAATTTGTTTGAAGCTGCCAATGTTTCTCTGGTTAGGATTGACAGTCTTCTTGAAACTGTTTGTGGGGACTTGGCTCATGTTCCTTCAACTGTTGAGCGTCTTAGTCGCATTGATGGGACTCTTCCTCCCGGACACGGATTTGATGCTGAGTCTTCGAAGGGGGTCTTATCTATTGAAGCTAAATTTCTTGAAGAGCTTTGTCAGAGCACTTCCCACCTCCGGACTAGCGTTGGGCTGTTCAAGGAAATGCAGGATGCTCGTTGCAAGCCTTTTGAAGATGAGGCAAGTGTTGTTGTGAGACAGATTCAGAGGCAGGATTCTGTTCGTTCGGGTCGTGAAGGAGGCCATGTGGAGCATACCAAAGAGGTTTGCTTATGTTGGCTTTTGATATTTCTTTGCAATAATGTTTAATGTTAGCTTTCAGTTATTACTGTTTGTAGTCATAGGCGACCGTTATTGATTTCATGTGTCGTAAACCGTTTCTTTTTAGCACTAGTGTTCCTATGTGACCTTCTCTGCTTATAGAACCTGAACTTCAACTGCTACAGCACCTGAACTTCCATGACTGGCCCTTTTTTGTTCCCTTTTGTATCTTAGAGTAGTTTGATATCTGACCTGCTATGTTTACTGCATTTGGACTTCCATTATATGTCAGTTGTGATAGCTAACCTTCACTGATTATGCAATCTGAACTTCTACTGATTAGGTATTTTGTTTTCTACATGATTTCTTTTTGTAGGCTGTTGATGATGATGCTAGGGTTGAGGAGGATGTTTTACCTGCGCATGAAGCTGCTCCTGTGCATGAGGCTGCCCATGTGCATGAACCTGCTCCCGCTAGTGGCGTAATACTTGATGAGGTTCATGGCAGTGAAAATAAGGTACCATTTTTTCTTGCCCATTTGTCTTGTTTGCCCCTGAGACGGACTTGCTGCCCCTATGCATGAGGTTTAGTCAGCCCTTTGTAATGACTTTTTGTTTCTTTTTTGCAGCAGCAGAATGATGATGTTAGTTTTGCTCCAGAGAAGGTTGCAGACATGTCTGTCTCAGGCACCGGCTGCTCCGACGGGGTGGTCCTGACTGAACCTTTTTCGTCCATTGGCACTGAGGGTTTCTGATGCTGAGCAGCGCAAGACAAATGGAGACACCATTTTGGAGAAAGATCATGTTGAGTCTGCTATACAAACTGGTGGTAGTGCTGCTGCAAGCCCGGAGAAGTCTCCTGCAGCAGAGCCATCAGTTGATGTTGATGCTGTACAGGCACAACCAAATGTTTTTCTTGTTTCAGATTCTCCAGCTGCTCCAGTTGCTGCTGGTGTCCTTCTCGACGATGCTGCAACGTCTACTAGAGACGATGATGAAGATACCGAAAGCGATAGCTATGGAGAGGAGGTTGATCATTCCAGTGCTGCCACTGGTCTAGGCAAGGATCCATGAAGAGAGGAGCATGCTTCTCTCTTCTTTCCCCATCCCCTTCCCTCTTTGTTGTTTGCTTTAGTCCATGATATCCCCTGTGAACTGCCTGTGTGGTCTAAGTTGAACTTCTGGTTTTGTTGTTTGTCGTGTGGGTTGTAAAGAATGTTAAGTGACCCTGTTTTCTATGTGGGTGGAGGTTTGTAATGCATGGGTTGTGATGTCTATGATGCTGTGTTTTTATCTTTTCTGATGATGTAGCAGCTGAGATGTGCTTATGTTTTGAATGTTTGTGCTTGAATGTTGGTGTTAATTGAAACTGTCGTGAATCTATGTGCTTTGAGCGTTGCTGTTAATTGCTATTTTCTTTTTGGTGAGCAGATAGCGACCTTGCTGTCGTCCGAAAGAAGGTTGATGACTTTTATTACAGTGTAACTAGGCTTAGGAATGATCGTTCCAGGAGGTGAGTGCAGCTACTCAATATTTACATCATCCATGTACCACCTGTGAACTGCCTGTGGTTTCTTACCTGAACTTCCCAACTCTATGTACCTGAACTTCTTGTTTTTTTGCTTCTCTGGTGCTGAACTTCTGGCCTCTTTTGTACTTCATTACCTGTTGTGATATAGCTGAACTTCTGTGCCTGCTTAATATTTACATCATCCATGTACCCCCTGTGAACTGCCTATGGTTTCTTACCTGAACTTCCCAACTGTCTGTACCTGAACTTCTTTTTTTTTTGCTTCTCTGGTGTTGAACTTCTGGCCTCTTTTTGCACTGTATTGCTTGTTGTGATATAGCTGAACTTCTGTGCCTGCTCAATATTTACATCATCCATGTATCCCCTGTGAACTGCCTGTGGTTTCTTACCTGAACTTCCCAACTCTATGTACCTGAACTTTTTTTTGCTTCTCTGGTGCTGAACTTCTGGCCTCTTTTTGCACTGTACTGCCTGTTGTGATATAGCTGAACTTCTGTGCTAACATGTGTTATGAACTTCCTGAGTTCCTGCTACTGAACTTGTTTTACTTTCTATTCGCTTGTTTTAGAGAAATGATTATGTTCCGAAATAAGGAGTGTGAAGCTTCTGTTCAAGAAGTCGCAATATCTTTTTGTCCTTGCGGAATGCTTACATCTAATGTGGCTGAGTGTGCACTCTACTGTCTACGTGCGACGTACCAGGGATCGGATAAACTCATCCTGTCGTATTGGGTTTGTGTAAGTCAACCATACAGTGATTTCTTTTTTGTTTTGTTCCTTACCATTTTAGTTAAAACGTGTTCGTCTCATTTTTGTATTTTTTTCATATGTTGGTGTTGTCTGCATTATTTTAGGATAAGATTTTCAGAGGTCAATTCGATTCCTGTGTGAGGAAGTACTTCATGGCGAGTGGTCCAGATAGCATGGATGCACATGATTCGGTATGCAATATCTTGTTCTTTGCCTCTGTATTAGTTTTGCAGTGCGATCCACTGTGTTAATATTTGTTTTATTTTTCTTTTGTACCGTTCTGATATTAATTCTCATTTTTTTAATGATTCGTGTGTTTTATGATGCTTCAGGTTGTTTTCCCTACTTTTGACCCGCCTGAGCTTCTTGCTTCCATGGGTGGTGTCGGTCATTGGGTGTCGGTATTCCTTGACCTGAAGAATTCAAGGTTCCAGCTTCTCGATTCCTACTATGGACCAAAACATGAATGTGCGGTACGCCTGTTTCGGCAGATGACCGGCAACATCAAGAGGCCTTGGAAGGATGCCAGCAATGACAGGGAGACACCCTTCAGTCCTCTTAGCATCGACAATTTCCCTATGCATTGGATTGATGTCCCCCAGCAGCAAAACAAGTATGAGTTCGACTTTTTCTCTTTATCACATCTGTTTAACTGTAGTTGTACTTAAGTTGCGACGTGTTTAATTCGTTGGCTTTCTTTTTCTGTCCTAACACTATTTCTTTTACTTCGTTTGATGGCAGTATCGACTGCGGATTCTTCATGCTTATGAATGTTAATTCGTATCATGACGGGGTTCTTGCAAATTATTCCCATGAGAATATCGGGGATATCAGGAAGACGTGGTTGTACTCAATCGCTTCTTCTAACCTGTTTAAGACAGACTTCCAAGCTTTGTTTGGCTACTACACATGTAAGTATTTTGGAACTTGTACTGCTTACCTGCACTTCATCTTTTATTCTACCTGAACTTCATATTTTTCTCTGAAACTTGGACTTCTGGTTTCGGAAGGAGAGGAGCATTTTCTTTGTACATGAACTTCATTTCTATCTTTTTAAATTTTTGCTTGTGTATTTTGTTTTGCTTAAATGGACATGAGCATTTTCTTTTCTAATTGAACTTCAGAGATGATGCCTTTCTATGGTTTTGTTAGCTGTAGTTGAATGATTTACAGTTCATCGGTTTATCTTGAACTATGCCTCTGGTTGTGCCTGAACTTCATTTAGTTTTTTACTGCAACTAATTTTTTTAGGTCAGCTTGAATAGTAACCATGTCATCTTTATTAGTTGGACTACACATTGTGATGTTCCTGAACTTCAGTTGTATTTAATGGTGATGTTTTCTCTTCCTTTTTTCTTTGACAGTGGAACCGTTGGAGCTGACCGATTACCACTACACATTCCTCGGGTCACAGGAATACCAGCCTAGGGAGGAACCGATGAGTACAACTCCGATAGGAGATGATAGACCTCGGACCCTTATGCCTTCCAAGTTGGGGAAGCAGGCTGCTGGTATTCGTGGTACTCCAAAAACCCCTTGCTACAGGAAGGCTGATGCACTCGAAGCAGCTGAAACAGAAGTGATTTTGTCCGATGATGATTTTGAGAAGATTGCTTACACGAAGAATGCTAAATGTGCTGCTGGTACTGTTGCTGGTAGAGGTGGGAAGAATGTTGTGATCACCAGGAGGAAACCGGCAGTTGAGTCTGGGAACATAACTTCCTCCAAGAGAGCATCAAGATTGCCTTTGAAGTGGCGTTCTCCTGTTGCTCCCCTAAAAAAATACAGTTACCCTCATCTATCCGAGGCCTGGAAGTTGAAACAGTATGTGTTGAGTAAAGACGATCTGGAGAAGTATTCTGAGTGAGTTACCCTCATCTGTTGCTCCCTTGCCTTGGAGTTGTAGTGTCTGAACTTCTGTTGTTGGATTGTCTGAACTGCCGTTGTTGTAGTATCTGAACTTCTATTTTATGTCTCCTCTTGCCTTTTGAGTTATAGTGTCTGAACTTCTAATATATTTTTTACCATCCTTTTGTATTCTGCAGGACAAGCTACTGCATGTTTACCATCCCTGCGAATGTGATTGACCTCACAGGACGTGTCCTTTATACGCTTTTCGGTGAAGGGCAGCAGATGTGTAACACCCTCGATGTGGCTATATCTCCCACGTGTCGAGGCACGACTTAGAGGCATAGCCGCATTGAAAGCAATGTCGCAAGTCGGGAAATCATCACACATCCCATGTACATAAATAATATAAAGGGGAATAACATAGTTGGCTTACACTCGCCACGTCACATCAAAGTACATAAATAACATCCATCATACAATTCACTCATGGCCCGACTACGGCGCCAAAATAGAAAAGACCCCCAACATGCGACAAGGCCCTGAATCTAACCCCGAATAGGCACCACTACTGATCATCAGGAAAAGACACATAGTAACGCTGAGAGTCCTCGTCGTACTCCCACTTCAGCTCGAGCGCGCCATCTGGATCTGTATCATCTGTCCTTGCATCTGGTGTAATAGTAATCTGTGAGCCACAGGGACTCAGCAATCTCGCACCCTCGCGATCAAGACTATTTAAGCTTAATAGGTAGCAAAGGGTAATGTATAAGTGGAGCTGCAGCAAGCGACTAGCATATATGGTGGCTAACTTATTCGCAAAAGAGAGCGAGAAGAGGAGGCAAAGCACGAGCGAGAAACTAGAGAGCAACCTGCGCAAACATAACTCCAACACCGTGTCCACTTCCCGGACTCCGCCGAGAAGAGGCCATCACGGCAACACACTCAGTTGATTCATTTTAATTAATTAAGGTTCAAGTTATCTACAACCGGACATTAACAAATTCCCATCTGCCCATAACCGCGGACACGGCTTTCGAAAGATCAATCCCTGCAGGGGGGTCCCAACTTAGCCCATAACAAGCTCTCACGGTCAACGAAGGAATAGACCTCCACCCAAGACACACCGATCAGACTCGGTATCTCGGTACAACAAGATGATTCGACAGGTCAAAACAAGTCCAGCAACACCACCCAGATGTGTCGAAAAATCCCGATAGGAGCTGCACATATCTAGTTCTCAGGGCACACCGGATGAGCAAACGTCGGGTAGGCCAGCCCAGAGTTACCCCTGGTAGCCCCGGACATCGCTCGGTGGGACCAACACTCAGAGTAGCACTGGCCCGTGGGGGGGCTAAAATAAAGATGACCCTCGGGCTCCGGAAACCCAAGGGAAAAAGAGGCTAGGTGGCAAATGGTAAAACCAATGTTGGGCATTGCTGGAAAAGCTTTAATCAAGGCGAACTATCAAGGGGTTCCCATTATAGCCCAACTGCGTAAGGGACGCAACAATCCGGGAACATAACACCGATATGACGGAAACTAGGGCGGCAAGAGTGGAACAAAACACTAGGCGAGAGGCCGAGCCTTCCACCCTTTACCAAGTATATAGATGAATTAAGATAACATAGCAATATAATGATATCCCAACAAGTAAATAAATGTTCCAACAAGGAATGGCTCCAATCTTCACCTACAACTAACAACGCTATAAGAAGGGCTGAGCAAAGCGGTAACATAGCCAATCAACGGTTTGCTAGGACAATGGTGGGTTAGAGGCTCAATCATGGAAATTGGGAGGCTGACAAGCAAGTGGTAGGCATCGTAGCATTGGCAAAGCAAAAGAGCGAGCAAACTAGCATAGCAAAGATAGTAGTGATTTCGAGGGTATGATCATCTTGCCTGCACAGTTGTCGGAGTTGACTGGATCCTCAAAAGCAAACTCAACGGGCTCCTCGTTAGCGAACTCGTCTCCCGACTCTACCCAACAACACAAACAAGCAACAAGGATAAAATCAACCACATGCAAGGGCAACCAATAATATGCAAAGATGGTATGCTATGCGGGATGCGATGCGGGATGCAAAATGCAAGACGTGACAGGAAATGCATGAACCTGGCCTCAACTTGGAAAACCAAGTGTTCCACTGGATAGAGGGGAAGAAATCCCCTGAAAACGATATAAAGATCAAAGGAATCGGAGCTACGGTTTGGAAGTGGCAAGCGTTTTACGAAACAAACCGATCTGCGATTTACAGCAAGTAGGCTCCTAAATGCAACGAAATGAACATGCTACAGCCACCAAACATGAAAACAAAATACATGGCAGGGATGTACACAAGATGCTTAACAAATCACCAGGACTGAGCCATAGGCAAATTCATCCATTAAGGGGTTCAAACAAGCATGGCAAAACTGAATAAGCAAAACAGATTTCAGACTTAGCGAAATTAACGCTAGTCTGAAATTTCAGACCACGATGCTCTCTTCGGAGCAGCAAAACAATATGAAACATAACCTGAACATGGCAAGTAAGAGCATGGCATGGAGCTACTCAACAAGCTTAACAAAACACCCAAAATGACCTGGGGCCAAAAGGGTCACAAAATACTCTATCGAGCACACGAACATAGATGAAACACAATCAGTTTTCAGACTTAGTGAAAACTGGGACATGCTGGAATTATAACTCACGGAGGCATGTAAACGAGCTCGATGCACTCACTACGGTGCAAGTCATGGCAAGGCAAGCATATATCCATAAAGAAGGCACAAAATCCTAGCTATACATGGCAAGAACAATGGCATAGCATGCATGGATCACTAGCAATAGCTCCGGCAAAATCACAAAAGAGTTCACGATATGCCCAAATTAACAACTATGCAAAAGTTGAGCTCGATTGAGTCAACCTAGGGTGCTCCAACATAACAAGTAAAGAGGCACGGATCACTAGGAAACAAGCTGGACATATAGCATCATGAACTAAAACATCCCAGACTTAGTGATTTTCACCAAGTCCCTGAAATCAGCAATCTCAGGTACCCCTCTTTGCAAGCTTGCACAAGACAACACACACATCCTAAAAATGCATGGGTTGCACCTCTGGAAAGAAGACAAAATGCTTAACAATTCATCCCAAAGGGGCACAGGCATATCATGCACACAATAATCATGCCAAAAATGACAAAAGTCAATGTTGAGCTAACGGATCTGCAATTTAACTCATGATGCCTCCTTCTAACAGCATTTTGGGCACCAAGATGAACTCAAAATCAAATGATGCAATGAAATGAAATGATGTACTCATCGAGACAAAGATTTTGATATATCATATGTCCAAAACGGAGCTACGGATGTGGAGATATCATCAGTCAAAGAATGCATAAAAAACTAGGGTTTCAGACGAAAGTCAATCGAGATGTTAGATCCAGATCCAGATCCAGCAGGCACTATTCACCGACACGCGGCCCGAGGATCGCCGGAGAGGGCGGAGCTCGCCGGAGAGGAAGTAGACCGCGGCGAGGAGAGGAAGGGGCTGGCCTTGCACGGCTCCCGAGGACGGCGGCGGCTTGGACGGGCGGCGCCGGCGGCGAGGGGCGGCCGGGCGCGGTAGCGGAGCCTCGCGGCGGTGGTCGGCAGCAAGGGGCGGCGCGGAGGAGGCGGCGGGGCCGGCGAACGACGACGGGGAACATGGCGCGGGCGCGGGCGGCTCCTCTGGCCCGGCACGGCGCGGGAGCGGGCTCGCCGTAGGCCAGGCGGGCTTCGGCGGCGGCGGGCGCCGGCTGTGACACGTGGCGCGGCAGGATTGGCGGAGGCGGCGGCGGCGGACGTGTCCGGTGGGATTCGGACGTGTCCGGCCGGGCGCGGGGGCGAAAAATAGGGTTTTGGGGAGAGGGGAGATCCGAAAACGGAGGGGTCTTTAAATAGGCATAGAGGGAGCTAGGAGAGTCCAAATGAGGTGTGGTTTTCGCCCACGCGATCGTGATCGAATGGCCGAGACGATGGAGAAGAGTTTGGTGGGTTTTGGGCCAAATTGGAGGGGTGTTGGGCTGCAACACACACGAGGCCTTTTCGGTCCCTCGGTTAACCGTTGGAGTATCAAACGAAGTCCAAATGACCCGAAACTTGACAGGCGGTCTACCGGTAGTAAACCAAGGCCGCAAGGCAAGTCTCGGTCCAATCCGGAAATGTTTAATCCCCACACATGAAAGAAAGCTAGAAATGGCCACCGGAGGAGAACGAAGCGTCGGAATGCAAAACGGACAACGGGGAAAATGCTCGAATGTATGAGATGAACATGTATGCAAAAGCAATGCACGTGATGACATGATATGAGATGCACGAAAACGAAAACAACACACGGAGACAAAGACCCGAACCCGAGGAATAAATATAACTTAATGTCGGAAGCGTCAAGAGTTGGAGTACAAATTGGGGAAGTCATATCGGGGGCATTACAACACTCCACCACTACGAAAAGATCTCGTCCCGAGATCTAGGACTGAAAGAACTCCAGGTACTCAGAATGGAGGTGATCCTCGCGTTCCCAGGTAGCTTCACGGTCGGAATGGTGTGACCACTTGACTTTGAGAAATTTGATTGACTTGTTGCGAGTTCTGCATTCAGTCTCTTCAAGGATTGCAACTGGGTGCTCACGATAGGAGAGATCTTCTTGGAGCTCAATGTCCTCGAAGTTGACGGTGCGTTCAGGCGTCTTGAAGCACTTTCGGAGTTGGGAGACATGGAACACATCATGAACATTGGCAAAGTTTGAAGGAAGCTCGAGTTGATAGGCGAGGTCGCCTCTCTTGCTGACAATCTTGAAAGGCCCGACGTATCTGGGGGCAAGCTTCCCTTTGATACCAAAGCGACGAGTCCCTTTCATAGGAGAGACGCGGAGGTAGACATGATCTCCGATCTCGAAAGCCAAATCACGGTGCTTGCTGTCATAGTAGCTCTTCTGGCGGGATTGGGCTGCTTTGAGGTTATCACGAATGACCTTGCACATTTCTTCTGCCTCTGTGATTAGGTCATTACCCAGCAGCTGACGTTCACCGGTTTCAGACCAGGTGAGAGGTGTACGACACTTCCTACCATACAGAATTTCAAATAGGGCCTTGCCCGAACTTGCTTGAAAACTGTTGTTGTATGAGAATTCAGCATAAGGAAGACAATCCTCCCACTTCATGCCGAAGGAGATAACACAAGCCCTGAGCATATCTTCAAGAATCTGGTTGACACGCTCGACTTGACCGCTTGTTTGAGGATGGAAAGCAGTGCTGAAGCGAATGTTGGTGCCCATGGCCTTCTGAAAAGAATCCCAAAACTTGGAGGTAAAGATGTTGCCATGGTCTGAAGATATCACTTGAGGAATACCGTGCAGAGAGACAATTCGAGAGGTATAGAGTTCCACCAATTGAGCTGCAGTGATTGACTCTTTGATAGGCAAAAAGTGAGCCACTTTGGTGAGCTTGTCGATGACAACGAATATAGCATCATTGCCACGCTTGGACTTTGGAAACCCAGTCATGAAGTCCATTTCAATGTGGTCAAACTTCCATTCTGGAATGGCAAGAGGTTGGAGGAGACCTGCTGGCCTTTGGTGTTCTGCCTTCACTCTTCTGTAGACATCACATTCATTCACGAATTGAGCGATCTCGCGCTTCATTCGAGTCCACCAATAAGTTTGCTTGAGATCCTGATACATCTTTGTGCTACCAGGGTGGATGGAGAGGAGAGAGTTGTGAGCCTCGTTCATGATCACTTTACGAAGTTCACCTTTTGGCACAACAATTCGATCCTCGAAGAAGAGAGTGTCCTTGTCATCAAGTCGGTACCACTTGTACTTGGACTGACTCTTTGCAATACCAATCTTCACCTTTTTCACCATAGCATCAAGAAGCTGGGCTTGGCGAATCTGGTCTTCCAAGGTAGGAGAGACTTCAAGGTTGGCGAGGAAACCTTGAGGAACAACTTGCAGATTAAGTTTGCGGAAAGCTTCCCAAAGCTCGGGTTGATAAGGCTTCAGAATCAGACTGTTGCAATATGCTTTTCTACTCAAAGCGTCAGCAATCACATTGGCCTTGCCTGGAGTATACTCGATACTCGGATTGTACTCTTGAATCATTTCGACCCATCGAGTCTGCCTGAGGTTGAGATTAGCTGAGTGAAGATGTACTTGAGACTCTTGTGATCAGTGAAAATGTCCACTTTCCTTCCCAAGAGAAGATGTCTCCAAGTCAACAAAGCGTGCACAACTGCCGCCAACTCGAGATCATGAGTGGGGTAGTTCTTCTCATTAGGCTTCAACTGGCGAGAGGTATAAGCAACAACTTTCTTCTCTTGCATCAGTACAGCACAGAGACCTTGGAGAGAGGCATCACAAAAGACCTCATACGGCTTGGTTTCATCAGGCGGAGTCAGAACTGGAGCAGTGATCAACTTCTCTTTCAAAGCGTTGAAAGCAATATCACACTCCGGAGACCAAACGTACTTGACGTGCTTCTGGAGAAGATTTGAGAGAGGCTTCGCGATCTTGGAAATGTTTTCAACGAATCTTCGGCAGTAGCTTGCAAGACCGAGGAAGCTACGGAGTTGCTTCACATTCTGAGGAGGTTCCCAATTAACAATTGCAGACACCTTCTCAGGATCCATGGAAATGCCCTTGGCAGAGATGATATGCCCAAGATAAAGAACCTCATCGAGCCAAAATTCACACTTGGAGAACTTGGCGTAAAACTAATGTTCCCTGAGCTTGTCAAGAACCAAACGCAAGTGCTTGGCATGATCTTCCTTGTTCTTCGAGAAAACCAGAATGTCGTCGAGATAGACCAAAACGAAGTCATTGGTGTAGGTCTTGAAGATGAAGTTCATCATGCGAGAGAACGTCGGAGGAGCATTGGCGAGGCCAAAAGACATGACAGTGTATTCATATGACCCATGGCTTGTTCTGAAGGCCGTCTTGGGAATATCTTGCTCACGAATGTGAATTTGATGATAACCCATACGGAGGTCAAGCTTGGAGAATACTTGGGCACCCTTGAGTTGTTCAAACAGCTCATTGATGTTGGGAAGTGGGTATTTGTTCTTGATGGTCTTCTTGTTCAATGGACGATAATCAACACAAAGTCGGTCCGTTCCATCCTTCTTCTTCACAAAAAGAACACCACAACCCCACGGAAAAGTACTAGGCCGAATGAGACCCATTCTTTCTTGAACATCGAGTTGTTTCTTCAACTCCTTCAACTCTTCGGGGCCGAGCTTGTAGGGACGTTTGCACATAGGTTCCGTACCGGGCTCAAGTTCAATAACAAATTCAACCGGCCGGTTTGGAGGCATGCCTGGGAGTTCTTCTGGGAAGACGTCTTGATACTCACAAACAACCGGAATCTGCGAAATAGCATCCAATTCACCCTTCTCATTGAGAGAAAACAACCGGATGGTATTATCCCGAGCGGCAAAGACAATGACATCCTCTGACGAATGAGTCAGTTGAATCTGCCTGGCTGCACAATTGAGGTGAGCCTTGTGTTTAGAGAGCCAGTCCATCCCAAGAATAAGATCGATATCAGAATTGCCAAGAACCATTGGGGAATAAAGGAACTTGTAGTCGCCCAACGTGATAGTAACATCTGGAGCCATCATTTTGGTGTTCATGAACAAACCCGGAGACGAGACCGCTATCGGCTTAGGCAAATCAATAGTATGCACCTCATGCATGGATGCAAAAGGCTTCGATAAAAATGATAAAGATGCACCAGTGTCAAAAAGTACTCTTGTGGGAATGTCATTGACAGGAAGATTACCCATGATCACGTCTGGTGAGTCCTCTCCTGAGCTGCATTCAGCAAGTTGACCTTGGCGGACTTGGGGTTATGCTTGACCACAGCTGTACTTGCCGATCTGACAGGAGGAGGAGGAAGAAGACGCCTCTGGTTGAAACACTTGTTGGCATAGTGACCCTTCTGTAGGCACTTGTTGCACGTGACCTCTGAGAGCGGACGGTGGTACGGAGCACTTGATCTTGGAGTTTGAGACGAAGTCTTGTTTCTGAAAGCCTGGGTTGGGTGGGTGGGAAGAACCACTGCCACCTTTGCTCTTCTGTTGATACGGCTGACGGAACGGAGGAGGAGGAAGCCAATACTTCTGCTGCTTGACCACTTGAGTAGAGGAAGAAGGCGTAGTGTCTCTGACTCGCTTCCTGGAAGCATCACACCTTAACTGAGCAGCCTCTTGTTTCAGTGCCATGTTGTAGAACTCATCGTATCTCAGCGGCTCAAAGAGGACAAGAGCGAGCTGAATTTCTTCACGGAGACCACCCCTGAACTGATAGATCATGCTCTTCTCATCAGGAACATCCTGCTTGGCAAAACGGGCGAGCTTCTGGAACAACTTGTTGTAGTCATAGACAGACAAAGAGCCTTGCTTCAGATTGCGGAATTCCTCACATTTGCTTTCAGTCACACTTTGAGGAATGTGATGAGCTTGGAAATCACGACGGAAATCATCCCAAGTGATCAAACGTCCACCTCTGGAATCCCGGTACTGCTGGAACCACTCTGCGGCCTGATCTTTGAGCTGGAAAGACGCGAACTTGATGAAATTTTCAGGTCTGACATTGCTGCATTCAAAATGCTTGCCCAGATCGACTAACTAATCATCAGCATCGGTAGCCTCAACACAGTTACTGAACGTCTTTGGACCATTTGCGAGGAACTGGTTCAGAGTTGCAAAATGGTTCTGGTTGTTGCCTTGATTCCCTTGACTGCTTTGATTCCGCTCTTGGATGATTTGCATGATCAACTGTGTGTTTGCATTAGTAGCGGCCATCACAGCTTGCCATGCTTCCGGAGGCGGCGGAGGTGGCGGCGGATCTTGATTCTGGTTCTGACTGGTGCTCTTAGCGGGAACAATCCTGAAGAGGTTGACCACCGTTAGCACATAGGCAGATAAATGAAGCTGAAACCAAGGGAATTAAAATTGCAACATAAAGTCTTCACATCCGAACAAAATGAATGAATGCACTTCTCTTGAAGTGGTCACATATTCCTAAATTGCGAAGCCACGAAGAATCAGGTAGAAGAGGTACATCAACGAGGGATGGAATCAACATATGACGTCGAAGCAGAACGAATACCACAACTCAAAATAAAACCAAGGGTTGGCTTGCGGAATAAGCCGGAACAAATATATGATAGAAATTTCCGTCCGAAGTTTTCGTGGTGGGACCTACACGGGCTCGATCGTATAGCACCATCATGTACAAGGCAGTGCACATGACATACAAAGCGTCCCCGAGTCAGCATAGCCAAGGACTCTTTAAGACACAACGAGACCATTGTAAAATTGACCGTGAATAGGCGAACCACTAGACGTCGAACCCCAATTTCATATCATACATCTGTCGGAAAGATATCCTAAGAGCTACTAGAATTCCCACCTATGAAACTCCAGAAACTTTCCGGTTATGCAATCAGGTGTTGGGGATACAGGGGAAGCATAATATCTCACCCAAGCTAGCAAATCCTACATCCAGCTGCATCCATCCTTCAACACATAACCAAGAAACCTTCGGAAACCATCTATCTCAACCTTCGAAAAGCATCCGTTATACAAGTTATGGTGATACTCCCGAACTACCGCCCCAGTACTGGGTGGCGTCGAGGTTATCTCACCAACGAACTGCATAAAGGAGATTTTCAATCTCGCGCACATATCTCAAGTATACCAGAATTGCAACGATAGAATTATGATGACAACACCTCAGAGCTCAACTCCCCGGGACACTTCCACTAAACCCCTGACAGGAGGCACCAAGACAGTATTCTCATCATAAGCCATCGGAACAAAACCAAGATACTCGCGTGATCCTAAAAAAAATTTAGTGAAATTTGAGAAGAGAAGAGTCAAAACTCTACATCAGGATGCCTTACCAGAGTGATGAGGAGACTGGGAAGTAAAAAGAATGCCTAAGCTCTCCGATATATAATTCCTAAGGACTCAAAACATTTTTCTAGACACAACTCGGCCGCTAAAAACGATCAAGCAATGGGGGCTCCTAAGGTCGGGGAAGGCTCTAATTACCAACTTGTAACTCCCTCGATGCGGCTATATCTCCCACGTGTCGAGGCACGACTTAGAGGCATAGCCGCATTGAAAGCAATGTCGCAAGTCAGGAAATCATCACACATCCCATGTACATAAATAATATAAAGGGGAATAACATAGTTGGCTTACACTCGCCATGTCACATCAAAGTACATAAATAACATCCATCATACAATTCACTCATGGCCCGACTACGGCGCCAAAATAGAAAAGACCCCCAACATGCGACAAGGCCCTGAATCTAACCCCGAATAGGCACCACTACTGATCTTCAGGAAACGACACATAGTAACGCTGAGAGTCCTCGTCGTACTCCCACTTCAGCTCGAGCACGCGATCTGGAGCTGTATCATCTGTCCCTGCATCTGGTGTAATAGTAATCTGTGAGCCACAGGGACTCAGCAATCTCACACCCTTGCAATCAAGACTATTTAAGCTTAATAGGTAGGAAAGGGTAATGTATAAGTGGAGCAGCAGCAAGCGACTAGCATATATGGTGGCTAACTTATTCGCAAAAGAGAGCGAGAAGAGGAGGAAAAGCACGAGCGAGAAACTAGAGAGCAACCTGCGCAAACATAACTCCAACACCGTGTCCACTTTCCGGACTCCGCCGAGAAGAGGCCATCACGGCAACACACTCAGTTGATTCATTTTAATTAATTAAGGTTCAAGTTATCTACAACCGGACATTAACAAATTCCCATTTGCCCATAACCGCGGGCACGGCTTTCGAAAGATCAATCCCTGCAGGGGGGTCCCAACTTAGCCCATAACAAGCTCTCACGGTCAACAAAGGAATAGACCTCCACCCAAGACACACCGATCAGACTCGGTATCTCGGTACAACAAGATGATTCGACAGGTCAAAACAAGTCCAGCAACACCACCCAGATGTGCCGACAAATCCCGATAGGAGCTGCACATATCTCGTTCTCAGGGCACACCGGATGAGCAAGACGTCGGGTAGGCCAGCCCAGAGTTGCCCCTGGTAGCCCCGGACATCGCTCGGTGGGACCAACACTCAAAGGAGCACTGGCCCGTGGGGGGGCTAAAATAAAGATGACCCTCGGGCTCCGGAAACCCAAGGGAAAAAGAGGCTAGGTGGCAAATGGTAAAACCAATGTTGGGCATTGCTGGAAAAGCTTTAATCAAGGCGAACTATCAAGGGGTTCCCATTATAGCCCAACCGCGTAAGGGACGCAACAATCCGGGAACATAACACCGATATGACGGAAACTAGGGCGGCAAGAGTGGGACAAAACACTAGGCGAGAGGCCGAGCCTTCCACCCTTTACCAAGTATATATATGAATTAAGATAACATAGCAATATAATGATATCCCAACAAGTAAATAAATGTTCCAACAAGGAACGGCTCCAATCTTCACCTGCAACTAACAACGCTATAAGAAGGGCTAAGCAAAGCGGTAACATAGCCAATCAACGGTTTGCTAGGACAATGGTGGGTTAGAGGCTCAATCATGGCAATTGGGAGGCTGACAAGCAAGTGGTAGGCATCGTAGCATTGGCAAAGCAAAAGAGCGAGCAAACTAGCATAGCAAAGATAGTAGTGATTTCGAGGGTATGATCATCTTGCCTGCACAGTTGTCAGAGTTGACTGGATCCTCAAAAGCAAACTCAACGGGCTCCTCGTTAGCGAACTCGTCTCCCGGCTCTACCCAACAACACAAACAAGCAACAAGGATATAATCAACCACGTGCAAGGGCAACCAATAATATGCAAAGATGGTATGCTATGCGGGATGCGATGCGGGATGCAAAATGCAAGACGTGACAGGAAATGTATGAACCTGGCCTCAACTTGGAAAACCAAGTGTGCCACTGGATAGAGGGGAAGCAATCCCCTGAAAACGATATAAAGATCAAAGGAATCGGAGCTACGGTTTGGAAATGGTAAGCGTTTTACGAAACGAACCGATCTGCGATTTACAGCAAGTAGGCTCTTAAATGCAACGAAATGAACATGCTACAGCCACCAAACATGAAAACAAAATACATGGCAGGGATGTACACAAGATGCTTAACAAATCACCAGGACTGAGCCATAGGCAAATTCATCCATTAAGGGGTTCAAACAAGCATGGCAAACTGAATAAGCAAAACAGATTTCAGACTTAGCGAAATTAATGCTAGTCTGAAATTTCAGACCACGATGCTCTGTTCGGAGCAGCAAAACAATATGAAAGATAACCTGAACATGGCAAGTAAGAGCATGGCATGGAGCTACTCAGCAAGCTTAACAAAACACCCAACATGACCTGGGGCCAAAAGTGTTCACAAAATACTCTACCGAGCACACGAACATAGATGAAACACAATCAGTTTTCAGACAGTGAAAACTGGGACATGCTGGAATTATAACTCACTGAGGCATGTAAACGAGCTCGATGCACTCACTACGGTACAAGTCATGGCAAGGCAAGCATATATCCATAAAGAAGGCACAAAATGCTAGCTAGACATGGCAAGAACAATGGCATAGCATGCATGGATCACTAGCAATAGCTCCGGCAAAATCGCAAAAGAGTTCACGATCTGCCCAAATTAACAACTATGCAAAAGTTGAGCTCGATTGAATCAACCTAGGGTGCTCCAACATAACACGTAAAGCATGAATGGATAGATCACAACAAGCATAACAAATCGCTCTTACTGATCATCCTCAAAAGAGGCACGGATCACTAGGAAACAAGCTGGACATATTGCATCATGAACTAAAACATCCCAGACTTAGTGATTTTCACTAAGTCCCTGAAATCAGCAATCTCAGGTACCCCTCTTTGCAAGCTTGCACAAGACAACACACACATCCTAAAAATGCATGGGTGGCACCTTTGGAAAGAAGACAAAATGCTTAACAATTCATTCGAAAGGGGCACAGGCATATCATGCACACATAATCATGGCAAAAATGACAAAAGTCAATGTTGAGCTAACAGATCTGCAATTTAACTCATGATGCCTCCTTCTAACAGCATTTTGGGCACCAAGATGAACTCAAATGCAAATGATGCAATGGAATGAAATGATGTACTCGTCGAGACGAAGATTTTGATATATCATATGTCCAAAACGGAGCTACGGATGTGGAGATATCATCAGTCAAAGAATGCATAAAAAACTAGGGTTTCAGACGAAAGTCAACCGAGATGTTAGATCCAGATCTAGATCCAGTGGGCACTGTTCACCGGCGCGCGGCCCGAGGATCGCCGGAGAGGGTGGAGCTCGCCGGAGAGGAAGTAGACCACGGCGAGGAGAGGAAGGGGCCGGCCTTGCACGGCTCCCGAGGACGGCGACGGCTTGGACGGGCGGCGCCGGCGGCGAGGAGCGGCCGGGCGCGGGCGGCGCGGTAGCGGAGCCTCGCGGCGGTGGCCGGCGGCGAGGGGCAGCACGGAGGAGGAGGCGGGGCCGGCGAACGGCGACGGGGAAGATGGCGCGGGCGTGGGCGGCTCCTCTAGCCCGGCGCGGCGCGGGAGGGGGCTCGCCGCGGGCCAGGCGGGCTTCGGCGGCGTCGGGCGCCGACTGTGACACGTGGCGCAGCGGGATTGGTGGAGGCGGCGGCGGCGGGCGTGTCCGGCGGGATTCGGACGTGTCCGGCCGGGCGCGGGGGCGAAAAATAGGGTTTCGGGGAGAGGGGAGATCCGAAAACGGAGGGGTCTTTAAATAGGCATAGAGGGAGCTAGGAGAGTCCAAATGAGGTGCGGTTTTTGCCCACGCGATCGTGATCGAACGGCCAAGACGATGGAGCAGAGTTTGGTGGGTTTTGCGCCAAATTGGAGGGGTGTTGGGCTGCAACACACACGAGGCCTTTTCGGTCCCTCGGTTAACCGTTGGAGTATCAAACGAAGTCCAAATGACCCGAAACTTGACAGGCGGTCTACCGGTAGTAAACCAAGGCCGCATGGCAAGTCTCGGTCCAATCCGGAAATGTTTAATACCCACACACGAAAGAAAGTTAGAAATGGCCACCGGAGGAGAACGAAGCGTCGGAATGCAAAACGGACAACGGGGACATGTATGCAAAAGCAATGCACGTGATGACATGATATGAGATGCACGAAAACGAAAACAACACACGGAGACAAAGACCCGAACCCGAGGAATAAATATAACTTAATGCCGGAAGCGGCAAGAGTTGGAGTACAAATTGGGAAAGTCATATCGGGGGCGTTACAACATAACTATGTTATTCCCCTTTATATTATTTATGTACATGGGATGTGTGATGATTTCCCGACTTGCGAGATTGCTTTCAATGCGGCTATGCCTCTAAGTCGTGCCTCGACACGTGGGAGATATAGCCGCATCGAGGGCGTTACAAGATGGAAGGAGACATAATGGATTATCTCATAAATTTGTGGAAGGATAAGCCGGAGACCTCTGAGATATTCACTAGTGCTGACAGGGTTGTACTTAGTCCCTACTTCATACAGGTTTTAGTTCTTTGCACCCCTATCTCCTTCTTTTTGCCTTAGTTTTGTTGTAGTAGCATTTGGGAGGTGTTTTAATTGTGTTTTTGTGAATGCACAGTACTGCCTGGAGTATGATTTCTTCGGTGCAACAATTCCAAAGTTTGATGCAAAAAAATCTGTTGGTCTCGTCCCAATGTTTGTTCGCAAGGAAGAAGACCTTCTTAACGCAAAGCTGGTTAGGTTTTCATAACTCTTGCTTTTTTTAATTTCATGTGCATCCTTTTGCTGAGTTTGTCAAGAAGTTTTTATTCATTCCAGTTCTTCAGTACATATGCTTTTATAGTTTGTGTTCACCTGTCCTTTCATTCTTGGCAGGTTTTCTTGATTCTATTCAAGCCAATTGGCACAATGGCGCACTACAGTGTGTACGTGGTGAATAGATATCGTGGGAGCATTGGCATCCTTGATTCACTTTATTACGTTAATATGGAAACGTCGCGAACGAGTTTCCATGGGGACTGCAAAAATATCGTGAGTGTTTCTTAGCCTGAACCTCTTTTCACATTCTCTTGTTTGACACGAAGTTTATTATGCCTTGTGTTGACAAAATATGTTGTTGCCTCTGTTTTGGTAATACTGCTTGAACTGACTATCATTTAGTAGTTGAACTTCTGCTATTTTGTTTAGGTGGATCTTATGCAAGTGTCGCTTTTTTATGTACCTGAACTTAACTATTTTGGTTAACATGTTTTTGACTTCATCTAATTTTGTTATTTCCGGCAGATGAAGAGATTTGTTGGGTTGCTCGAGGAGGTGTACGGCAAGGCTGCATACAAGGCGAGCAAGCAGCCTAACTGGGTGACTATTGCAAAGAGGCCGACTTTCATCGACGTTCTGAAGCAGAAGAGTAATGGTTGTGGTTTCTTTGCCGTGAAGTTCAGCTCTTCGTATGATGGCGATGAGATTGTTGAAGATTTTGGTGATGTGGAAGTATGTTCTGTCTTTGTAGTATGTTCTATCTTTGTTCTTGTCTCATCATCCTTTGATTATTCTTGTGTGTTTTTGATGAGACGCTCCTGCTGTGGTTTTAGATATCCGTTACTAAACCATCGTTTTCACCTTTCTTTATTTGCAGGCTGCTGCAGATGACTGGAAGGCTGAGTTCATGCACACTCTGATTTTTAGCGAGAAGAATGAAGTCGTGCGTTCAGAGCTACCTAAAGAGATCCAGTCCTTTGGCCCGTGAATTCGAAGCATTAGTTTCATTGTAGATTTGATTTCGTACAGATTTTTAGGTTTGCTAATGATTGGAACAATTCCGTAAAGATTTGGTTGTAAGAATGTTTTTAGTGATTTGTGTATCTATAGGTGCAGCACTATTACTTATGATATTGTGGACAAATGCATTTGGTGTGAAGAATGATTTTGCTTTGTGAATTTCAATGTACTGCGTCGTTTTTCAGTATCCATGTGTTGAATGTTTTTGCCCCAACAGATGTACCTGAACTTCTGCCTCGGTTTTGGTTGAACTGCTTGATTTTTTTGTATAGTTTATTTTTGGGCTCCCAACATATGATCGTAGACTTCAACTTCTTCTTTGAGATGTGGTTGGGCTGCCGGTTTCAGATGGAGAGGATATTTTGTGTTGTGTAATGTATTGGTAATGTTCAACCCAACCAATATGTATGCTTTTGCGTAGAATCTATATTTGTTTTTTTGTGTTTTTCAAGTCCTGATATGTAATAATCATATGTTTCTTTATCTTTGTTGCATTGTACATGAACTTCTATACGTATCCAAGCAGAACTTCACATTTGAACGCGTTGTCTTAGGCTTGCTAACCTTTGTTTATGTGTCGAAACTTTATTTTTTAAGCACATTCTTTTCCTACATCGATTTTACATACCAGAACTTCTTCTGTAAGCTGACATGAACTTCAAAACTGTATGATTATTTGCTGCTTGCTCTTTCATGCAATACAACAGCAGCACATCACTTCCTTCCATAACATACCAGGTCTTCTGCAGTAATATTACTTGAACTTCACAGTGTATGTTTTTCAATTTATTACTTCTTGCTCTTTCATGCAATACAACACCAGCACATCACTTCCTGCCATAACATACCAGGACTTCTGCAGTAATATTACTTGAACTTCACAGTGTATGTTACCAGGGGATGACATAATGTTCTGCACATTGACATGACACAAGTTTGCATTGTTTTAATTGACCTATTCTAATTGTTGATGAGCCTTGCGCTCCTCCTAGGATTTGGTGGTAGAGGTTTTTGCTTCACATGTATCTCTTCCTCTTCCTCTTCATTGTCCTCTTCCTCTTCATCGTCGCATTCCACTTCCTCTTCTTCGACGGTGTCTTCATCTTCGTCTTCCTCTTCATCTTCCACCACTTTCTTGTTGTTGGCTCTAGGTCTTGCTTTCTGTATCTTCTCTAGCATTTTGCTTGTCTTTTCAGCATCTGCGCGCTTCGGGCATATTCTTGCATTATGTGGTTCATACTCCTTGCATATGCTACAAAGTCTACTGCTTGCTTTCTTTGGGTGTGGTCCCTTCTTTTGTTCCATAACTTTGGGCTGCTGTTTTTGAGATTTGGTTTTCTTGATCTCCTCAGCATTGTTTCTTTCCAATAGTGTTGGACAGGTCAGCTTGTTGTGTCCCGCAACCTGGTTGCACACACTGCATTTCCTGTGTCCAAGTGGCACTCCGTTCTCATCGTGCACGACGACTCTTCCTGTAGGTGGTTCCTTCATTTGAGCTCTCTTGTCACTTTTCTTTGCTGCTGTAATTTTCTTCCTACCCTTTGTTTTAGAATACAACGGCAATTTCATCATCTCTTTCTGTCGCTTCTCCATTGATTAGCCATCACCCTGCTTGCATTGGTTGGCTTCAGCGGCGGCGTTGAGCATTTCAGCTGCATAATAATGAAGGTCATCTTCAATTTCAGCGTCCTCTTCAGCCATCCTTTCGTCAACATCCGCTTGATTTGCTGAACGTATTGCATCAAGCTCTTCCACAAGCCTCTTGAGAACATAGTAGGCTCTGTCATATTGCTGGTCACATCTCATCGCTTTCTTGTTAACCATCAAATTCAGCTACAACAAGATGTCTTGCTTCGATAGCCTTGAGCTGCCATCCGATGCGGTTGTGTTGTAGTCCCTTGTATCAAAGGTTGGTTGTGATCTTGCAGTCTTTGTGTACCGTTTAAGGATATACTTGTTTGGAAATTTGTCAGGCTTGATGTAGTCCAGTATGTTCATGATGTGAAGGCAGAACAGGCCTGCATTTTTGTGATGAATGCAGAATACATAGTTTGTGAGCCAGCAATGAGTTTCATAAATTTTGATATGATACTACTAGTCTAGCTATTTAATGATCTTGTTTTTTTGCTCACCTGTGTGTGTCCAGAGCTTGCATTCACACTCGTATATTTCCTTCTGTGGGTCAGCTACAACCTGGAATTCATGCTTTGACCAGGAAAATATTTCTTCATCATCATGGCCAAGCTTGTTGTGGTAGTACACAAGGTACTTAGTGGGCTCTGCTGTACACTTTGCGCGAAATAGCGTGGCCTTTCTCATCCTAGTCCTCATCTCAATGTACACGGCTCTCATGTACTTGATAGACATGTCTTCCTCATAGCCGTAAGTTGTTTTTGTCACAGGATTTGTCTGCACATGTCAAAAAGTGAGATATTAGTCGAAGCAGAGTCATGGGTTTAATTTTTTTTAAATTCAAAGTGCACATGTTGAAGGTAAAACTGAACATGATGGGGGTGTTTTGTACTTGTCATCATACCATGTTGGTCATTGTTTGCTCGTGCTCCTTCTGCATCCGAATTTGTATGCAAGCATTGACCCGCCTAGCAAACTTGTGTAGGTTCTGGGTCCCCTTGACAAACCCTTTCTTTAGCACATGGTTCATGCTCTCGCTTCGTTGTGTGGAAGTCATCCTAGCACAGAAAATGTTCTTGTAATATGCTGAAATCCACATCTTCCTATCACTCCGGAGCTGCATCATCATCTGGTCGTTCTCCAGGTTGTATTTGTGCACGATTTTAGCCCAGGCATCTTCAAACTCCGTTGGCATCAGTGGCCAGTTTAATATAGCTGTGAACTCCTCTTTGAATGTTTTATACTTTTTGTACAGCAACGCAAGGTATTCCCTGTATTTCTTCATGATGTGCCAACGGCATAGCTTGTGGACGGTGTTTGGAAATGATTGTGGTATAGCTTTCGCCATCGATGGGCATTGGTCTGCATGAATTAAAAAAATCAAACTTGATTCTTTTTTGTACTGATGGTGAACTTATGTTGTACAAGTACTTGAACTACACATCTTGGCGGTATGGTATCTAAGAATGTCACATGTATTTTTTCTTTACAGTAGCGTTGCTGAACTTCTTTGGTATCAGTGCTTGAACTTCACAGTTAGTAGTAGGACAAACTAGTAGTGTCGGAATCAAAAAAATTCTTAAAGCATTGTTGTTGAACTTCTGTGGTAGCAGTGCTTGAACTTCACGTAAATAACTATATTTTTCTGAACATGCTACATATATTTATCTTACAGATTTGTCCTTGAACATCTATGATTCATGTATTTGAACTTCACATTCATAACTAATTTTTTTGCAAACATGTGACAAATAATTTTGCTTTCTTGTACTGCTAGTTGGACTTCTGTGCTTATAGTGGTTGAACTGCATTCTTTACATTATTTTCAGACAAAACCAATGTACCCAACCAACACAGACCCATAGACTGAAAAGATGATGAAACTTGAGGAGTTTTTTTTTGAACTCACCTGTTAGAATGCAAGTTGGGTGCTTGTTGTTCATGCACCGTAGAAATGTATCGAACAGCCACTTGAATGACTTTGCATCTTCGTCTCTTATCAGGGCAACAACAAATATCATTGACTGCAAGTGATGGTTTGTTCCAACAAACACTCCCAGGGGCATATGAAATCTGTTGGTCTTGTAAGTCGTGTCAAATGTTACGCAATCGCCGAAGTCTTGATAGGCTCCTCGGCAGCTTGCATTGGACCAGAAAATGTTTTTAATTGACTTGTCCTTTTCCACTTGGATGTCATAGAAAAACTCATCATTTATTGCCTTCATGTATTTGAAGAATGAAACAAGTTTCAATACATCATCCAAATCATATTTCCTTGCATTCATGGCTTTCCTGCAAATCACATGCAAACATGCATTTTTTTATTTTTTTTGCTAGCAAAGGGTTGTGAGCTAGGATGCTATTTTACATTGAGTATGTGGGTGTTTGAATACTTACTGGTTTAGCAGGTCTCGTCCGGTCATGCTTAGGAAGTAGCTTCCATCTTCATTTTCAGATAGCATGGACATGATTGTTGTGTGCTTGACATCATGGTACTATAGGAGCTTTACGTACTCCAAAATAGTGGGGTCATAATTCTTGTGTGAGTGCAAAAATACCAGCATGTCATCAGTTTGCATGAGCTCGTGATTATGATTGTACTCGATGTCCACTACCACGCATGTGCCATCCTCCTGCACCTTCACCCTCATTCTTGCATTGCAGCCCGTCCTCTGCGATGTTTTGTTTCGCTTCCTATTGGCCTCTGAAACAGAAGATGTGTGTATCCCTTGGAAGGCGCAAACAAAATACTTGTGGTTGTCATTTCCACCCATCTTCCTGATTCCAAAACCAGCGTGTCTGGCGTATCTGTTATAAAATTCCCTTGCTTTCTCTACATCTTTGAATTGCATTTTTAGTCTTGGTATTAGATAATCCAGTAGATCTGGCGTCTGCAGAAAAAGAAAAATAATAATCCAAACAGCACCTTAAAATGCAATTTATGAACTTGTTATCCTGGAGGGAGCAGAAAATGTGCAGGTAATACAAGATGCGTATATAAATATTTTTTGTTTCACTTATGTGTGTGTATGATCGCAACTCCGATGGTGTCGGCTGCTGTCCCTCTGGGATGGATCACGAGGAGGAAGGAGGGCTGAAGATTGCCTCTCTCTTGTTTGTGTCCTTTTTGCTTGAGGTGGTTGTGGAGGTATTGCGATCTTGGTCTTGGTTTGCTCTTTTGTTTTGTGAAGCAATCCATCTACCTTATGCCCCGTAGAATTCTGACTTGTAGTAGCAGCAGCAGGATCAAATGATGGTAGTGTGCAGATCACTCTCCTCCGTGTGTGTGTTGCTGTTGGATTTGTCCTGGGATCCAGTTTAGTTGCTTCGCTTTGGCATTGATGGGGCACACCAGGATAACCTCCAGAGTTACACGCAGGACTTGAGCTAACCCCCTCCTCCATCGGCGTGCTTGGGAGTCTGCTGGTGGATACAAAGAATCCGCGGGGGATTTCCGGCGTCACCCAATTGGGTGGAGGCGCAAACCTGTGCGGATAGGGCTGTGACCCAGCATCTTGGAAGTATCCGTGTGTTTCGAGTGTCATCCATTTTTGGTCTGGAGAAGGTTGGTAATGCTGTTGGTGCATTTGAGGTGTGACCCATTGAGGGGGTGGTGCAACGTGTACAGGCTTTGGATTGTGTACTTGCTGCTAGGAACTTCTAAGCTTCTTCATGCGTCTCTCGTCTTGCTGACATAAAAGAAAAGAAAAATGTCTATTAGCACACAAGTTATATCTGCATATACCTTTCTAACTGAACTTAGCATTATTCACAGCCTGAACTTCTCATATAAAAGTGGTGAGAGCCATCACACTATGCACTGAGCTGAGCATCTGCCGATGCCTTTGTACCTGAACTGAGCACCCTTCACAGAATGAACTTCACACCATGTTTTTTAATTCTACAATATTTGATTACTTATATGTACCTGAACTTAGCACTCTCCACAACCTGAACTTCTTGTTTTGCAAAGGGGAAATACTGTCTATAGTTAAAAACCTGAACCTTCATGAAGTTTTTGAATGGTTGGACTGCTAGTGCATACCAACCTGACCTTCATGTCATATCACATGCATGTTCTATTTTCCTTTTATTCTTTTTGCACAGAACCAGACACATACCAACCTGAACTCTAGCACACTTACTAGTTGAACTTCACATGGCTTTTGCATATGTGAATGTGAATGCAGGCAGATTTTATAGTGTTTGTAGCCTGGACTGAGGCTCACATACTACCTGAACTTCACATGCCTGTAAGCAGGCAGGCAGATTTTACAATGCTGTTTTGTAGCCTGGACTGAGGCTCATACACTACCAGAACTTCACATGGTTGTAAGCAGGAAGGCAAATTTTAAAATAGCTTTTGTAGCCTGGACTGATGCTCACACACCACCTGAACTTCACATAGCTGTAAGCAAATAACAAACCGAAGGAAGGAAGAAGTTCAACCATACCCTGGCTAGAAGGTTGGCCAACCTTTTTCCAGCAGCTGATAGGCCACCTTGAGAACAATTCATCGTGGAGGTATGAGAGGAATTCGATGGCAATCCATGTCTTGTAGAGGGCGCAAAGTTCATCTACTCGAAGAAAGAAGGTCAGAGAAGGCAAGATAGAAGAAGAATGCAAAATTGGGAGGAAGTTCATGTACTGCTGCTGAATTTCAGGTCGCAGCAGATGCCGCCTCCGCGGAGGAGTTGCTCCATTGGTCGCGCCGCTCGCCGTAGCTTGCGTCGTGCCAGTCATCTGGTCTGCCAAGGCTTCGCGCGGTGGCGATGGGACGAGGATGCGGCTTCCTGAAGTCCATGGCAGCTTCGCCGCGTCCAGGCGACGCGGGCTCCCTCGCGCCGGCGTCCGCCGTCGCTCGCTCGCCCGCGCCGGTGGCCGGCAAGGAGCTGGAGACGGAGGGGAGGCTGAGGACCCGGCCGGCCAGGAGCTGGGGAAGGAGGGGAGGCGGTGGATCCGGTCGGCCAGGAGCTGTAGACGGGGAGGAGGCGGCGAATCCGGCGACCAGGAGGGGAGGAGCGGCGAGGAGGGGGCTGGGGCGGCTCGGGATCGAGGGGATCAGGTGGATCCTGTCGAGGCGTCTCGGATCGGGTGGGATCCTCTCGGGTCGGGCCGGGCAGTTCAGGGAAGTTCGGGAGGGCCCTATATAGGCGCTGCTATGATCCAAATAACTATTCTAATCCTGGGATTAGAATAGTGCTGTCCTATATATATACATATATATATATATATTGTCATATGATCTCTTATGCTAAAGTAACAATTCAATAACAATTTCAAGTATGAATCATAAACTACATTGAGAACCAACAAACTCTAATCTCAGTCACTGAGGCAATTGCAATTTATCATAACATAGGAAAGAGTCAATATAAGAGCTTTTTAGCAAGTCCACATACTCAACTATCATTTAGTCATTCACAATTGCTAACACTCACACAATATTTGTGGGTATGAAGTTTTAATCGGACACAGAGAAAGATAGGGGCTTTTAGTTTTGCCTCCCAACTTTTTACCTCTAGGGTAATGTCAACAATAATAGTTCATGAAAAATCACATCCAATTAGCTATATATACCAGGATCCTTCCAACACATTGTGCTTGCCAAAGGATAAAATGTAAAAAAGGAAACGTGAAGATCATCATGACTCTTATATAAGGTAGAAGATAAAAGTAAAAGATAGGCCCTTTGCAGAGGGAAGCAGAGGTTGTCATGCGCTTTTATGGTTGGATGTACAAAATCTTAATGCAAAAGAACGTCAGTTTATATTGCCACTTGTGATATGGACCTTTATTATGCAGTCCGTCTCTTTTATTTCTTCCACATCACAAGATCGTATAAAGCTTATTTTATCCACATTAATAGATCACACATATTTAGAGAGCAATTTTTATTGCATGCACCAATGAAAACTTACTTGAAGGATCTTACTCAATCCATAGGTAGGTATGGTGGACTCTCATGGCAAAACTGGGTTTATATTAGGAACATTTGGAAGCACAAGTAGTATCTCTACTTGGTGCAAAGAAATTGGCTAGCATGAGAGTGAAAGGCAAGCTCAACATGTTGGATGATCCATGACAATATAATTTATCTCAGATTTAAGAAAACATAACCCATTACGTTGTCTTCCTTGTCCAACGTAAACTCTTTAGCATATCATACTTTAATGAGTGCTCACAATCATAAAAGATGTCCAAGATAGTATATTTATATGTGAAAACCTCTCTTTCTTTATTGCTTCCTATTAATTGCAACGATGACCAAAACTATGTTTGTCCACTCTCAACAACTTTTATTCATCATACTCTTTATATGTGAAGTCATTACTCTCCATAAGATCCATATGATCTCTTTATTTCTTTTTATTTCTTTTTCTTTATTTTATTCCCTCAAGATCATAGTAAGATAATCAAGCCCTTGACTCAACACTAATCTTTATTATATATAGCTTACGGACTCGATTACATAGGAAGATCATAAAGCAAAACTCACAACTAGATCATACTAAAACTTTATTATACTAGATCAAGATATTATCAAAAGGATCGAACTAAGAAAAACGGTAAAGATAAAAGTGATGGTGATGCAATACCGGGGCACTCCCCCAAGCTTGGCAGTTGCCAAGGGGATGCTCAGTTCTGCTTTGTTGGTGAAGAAGGTGTTGGTTTTGTTGATGGCGTAGGCTTCTTCCTTAATTTGCGCTTGAGGACAGAATTTTGAGCCCTCAGGTCATCGATCTCCTGCTCCAGGCTTAGTATCTTTTTGTATAATTCCTGCTTGTTTTCCTGCAAGAGGCGAAAAGGGATAAACTCGATCTTATGTTTCTTTGCTCTATTGGGGAGGCTTGACTTTTTGAACTCCACCTGCATGTCCCTAGGTTGAGGTAATGGGACTTTATCTTCACCTGAGCTCATCTCCTCCTTTCCTTTAGGCTCATAGTCTTCTTCTTCCTCCGTCGTCCAACCACAATGCTCCAAGTC
This sequence comes from Triticum monococcum, assembly GCA_034509565.1. Lineage (NCBI taxonomy): Eukaryota > Viridiplantae > Streptophyta > Magnoliopsida > Poales > Poaceae > Triticum > Triticum monococcum. Next base: position 175,431,056 of record CM067846.1, on the reverse strand, counting down.
CTCGTAGACCTTATGATCTGCAAGGTAATCAGCTACATAGCTTTCTCCCTATGAATCTTGGGATGACATATTGCTCTAATCTGCAGCAGAAACAACTTGAAACAAAAACAGAGGATATTTGCATGATACGGTGGTCAAAACCTTCGGGAGATTATATAATGAATTTTTACCGACCAAAAGAAGTATCGTGCAAGAAAATGGAGTCCGGAGAGCACACGAGGTGCCCACGAGGCAGGGGGCGTGCCCTCCACCCTCGTGGAAGCCTCGTGTCCTTTCCGGTCTGCTTCTTATTTTCCTATTTACTTAAATATTCCAAAACAAAGCAAATTGCCATTAGAACTGGTTTGGAGTCGGTTTACTTACCGTACCACGTACCTATTCCTTTTCGGAGTCTGAAACATTCTGGAAAGTGTCCCTTATGTATTCCTCCGGGGTTACGGTTTCAATAACATTATTTTCAACATTTATAGGGTTACCTCAGATATAATGTCTGATTCTTTGACCGTTCACCACCCTCGGAATTGTGCCTTCGAAGTTGTTGATTTTTATGGCACCGGAACGATAGATCTCCTCGATGACGTAAGGACCTTCCCATTTAGAGAGAAGTTTGCCTGCAAAAAATCTTAAATGAGAGTTGTATAGCAACACATAATCACCTACATTAAACTCACGCTTTTGTATCCTTTTATCATGCCATCTTTTGACTTTTTCTTTAAACAGTTTGGCATTCTCATAAGCCTGGGTTCTCCATTCATCAAGTGAGCTAATGTCAAAAAGCCTCTTCTCACCGGCAAGTTTGAAGTCATAGTTGAGCTCTTTAATGGCCCAATATGCCTTATGTTCTAGTTCGAGAGGTAAGTGACATGCTTTTCCAAAAACCATTTTATATGGAGACATACCCAAAGGATTTTTATATGCAGTTCTATAAGCCCATAATGCATCATCAAGTTTCTTGGACCAATTCTGTCTAGATCTATTAACAGTCTTTTGCAAGATTAATTTAAGCTCTCTATTACAAAGTTCTACTTGACCAATAGACTGTGGATGATATGGAGATGCAATTCTATGATCAATATCATACTTAGCAAGCATTTTACGGAAAGCACCAAGAATAAAATGTGAACCACCATCAGTCATTAAATATCTAGGGACTCCAAACCTTGAAAAAATAACTTCTTTAAGCATCTTAATGGAGGTGTTATGATCAGCACTACTAGTTGGAATAGCTTCTACCCACTTAGTAACGAAATCAACAGCAACTAAAATATGTGTATACCCATTAGAGGAAGGAAACGATCCCATATAATCGACGCCCCAAACATCAAATGGTTCGATAATGAGTGAATAATTCATAGGCATTTCTTGACGTCTACTAATATTAATAATTCTCGGTCATTCATCACAAGACAAGACAAACTTACGAGCATCCTTGAAGAGAGTAGGCCAATAAAAACCGGATTGCAATACCTTATGTGCAGTTATATCTCCAGCATGGTCTCCTCCATAAGCCTTGGAGTGACACTTGTGTAGCATCTATTCTTGTTCATGCTCAGGTACACAACATCTAATAACACCATCTACTACTTCTTTATAAACATGTGGGTCATCCCAGAAGTAATGTCTTAAATCATAGAAGAAAATTTTTTTTTGCTGGTATGTGAAACTAGGTGGTATAAATTTAGCAACAATGTAATTAGCATAATCAGCATACCATGGAGCAGTATGAGAAGCATTTATGACAGCTAGTTGTTCATCTGGAAAGGTATCATCAATAGGTAGTGGGTCATCAAGAACATTCTCTAACCTAGAAAAGTTGTCTGCAACGGGGTTCTCAGCTCCCTTTCTATCAATAATATGCAAATCAAATTCTTGTAGAAGGAGAACCCATCTAATAAGTCTAGGTTTAGCATCTTTCTTTTCCATAAGATATTTAATAGCAGCATGATCAGTGTGAATAGCTACTTTAGAATCAACAATATAAGGTCTGAACTTAGCACAAGCAAATACAACTGCTAAGAATTCCTTTTCACTAGTAGCATAATTTCTCTGGGCATTGTCTAGAGTTTTACTAGCATATTGAATAACATTTAATTTTTTATCAACTCTTTGTCATAGAACAGCACCTACAGCATAGTCACTAGCATCACACATGATTTCAAAGGGTAAATTCCAATCAGGTGGTTGAACAATAGGTGCAGAAATCAAGGCTTTCTTAAGTATTTCAAATGCTTCTACACAATCATCATCAAAGACAAAAGGAATATCTTTTTGTAATAGGTTAGTCAAAGGCTGGGAAATTTTGAGAAGTCCTTAATGAACCTCCCATAAAAACGGGCATTACCAAGGAACCTTCTTATACCTTTGATGTCCTTAGGACATGACATCTTTTCAATAGCATCAACCTTAGCTTTGTCAACTTCAATACCTCTTTCAGAAATTTTATGCCCCAAGACAATACCTACATTAACCATAAAGTGGCACTTCCCCCAATTCAAGACAAGGTTAGCTTCTTCACATCTCTGCAAAACTCGATCAAGGTTGCTCAAGCAATCATCAAAAGAGGATCCATAAACAGAGAAATCATCCATCAAAACTTCACAAATCTTTTCACAAAAGTCAGAGAATATAGCCATCATGCATCTTTGAAGGGTAGCAGGTGCATTACATAAACCAAAAGGCACACGTCTATAAGCAACGGTCCTGAAAGGGAAAGTAAAAGTAGTCTTTTCTTGATCATCAGCTGACATAGGTATTTGAGAGAAACCAAAGTAACCATCTAGAAAGCAAAAATGTGTATGTTTGGATAATCTTTCTAGCATTTGATCAATGAAAGGCAAAGGGTAATGATCTTTTTAGTAGCTTTATTTAATTTGCGGAAATCAATTACCATCCTATGACCTGTAATAATTCTTTGCGGAATCAATTCATCTTTATCATTAGGAACGACAGTAATACCTCCCTTCTTAGGGACACAATGGACAAGACTTACCCACTGACTATCAGCAATGGGGTAAATTATACCTGCTTCAAGGAGGTTTAATATTTCCTTTATTACCACTTCTTTCATCTTAGGATTTAGCCGTCGTTCGTGATCAATAACTGGTTTGGCGTCTTTCTCCAAATTTATTTTGTGTTGACATAGAGTGGGACTAGTGCCCTTAAGATCATCAAGAGTATATCCAATAGCAACACGGTGCTTCTTCAGAGTTTTCAATAATTTCAGTTCTTCATGCTCTGAAAGGTTAGCACTAATAATAACAGGATATATATTATTTTCATCAAGATAAGCAAGTTCTGTTTAAGCTCAAACACGGGGTCACCCTTAGGTGGAGGAGGATCCCCTAGGATTTCAACAGGCAAGTTCTGTTTCAGAATAGGTCCCTGTTTAAAGAATACTTCATCTATTTCCCTTCTTTCATTCATAAACATATCGTTTTCATGGTCTAGAAAATATTGTTCTGAAGGATCAGTAGGAGGCACGGCAATAGAAGCAAGACCAATAATTTCATCTTTACTAGGCAATTATTTATCATGGGGTTGTCTACGAAATTTAGCAAAATTAAACTCATGAGACATATCCCCTAAACCAACAGAAACAATATCCTTATTGCAGTCTATTTTAGCATTAACAGTGTTCAAGAAGGGTCTGCCAAATATAATGGGACAAAAGTCATCTTGTGGGGAACCAAGAACAAGAAAATCAGCAGGATATTTAACTTTCCCACACAATACTTCAACATCTCTAACAATCCCAATCGGTGAAATAGTATATCTATTGGCAAGCTTAATTGTAACATCTATCTCTTCTATCTCAGCAGGTGCAATATCTTGCATAATTTCTTGGTACAAGGAATGAGGTATTGCACTTGCACTAGCACCCATATCACATAAACCATGATAGCAATGATCTCCTATTCTAACAGGAATAACATGCATGCCTACAACAGGTCTATGTTTATTTTTAGCATCAGGTCTAGCAATTCTAGCAGCTTCATTGCAGAAGTAAATAACATGCCCATCAATATTATCAGCCAAGAGATCTTTAACCATAGCAATACTATGTTCAACTTTAATTTTCTCAAGGGGTTTAGGTGTCTTAATATTACTTTTGGTAACCATAGTTGAAGCTTTAGCATGATCCTTTATTCTAACAAGGAAAGGTGGTTTCTCAATATAAGCAGTAGGAACAACAGGATCATTATAAGTGATAGTCTTTTCTTCAACTTTAATAGGTGCAACTACTTTTACTTCAATGGGAGGATTATATTTAAACCACTTCTCCTTAGGGAGATCAACATGAGTGGCAAAGGATTCACAGAAAGAAGCTACTATCTCAGAGTCAAGTCCATATTTAGTGCTAAATTCACGGAAAGCATCGGTATCCATAAAGGATTTAACACAATCAAACTTAGGTGTTATACCTGACTCCTTACCTTCGTCGAGGTCCCAATCTTCAGAGTTGCGTTTAATTCTTTCCAATAAATCCCATTTGAATTCAATAGTCTTCATTATAAAAGATCCAGTACAAGAAGTATCAAGCATGGAGCGATTACTGAGACAAAGTCGAGCATAAAATTTTTGAACAGTCATTTCTCTTGAGAGCTCATGATTGGGGATGAATATAACAATGAATTAATCCTTCCCAAAGCTTGAATGATGCTTTCTCCTTCGCGAGGCCAAAAATTATATATATAATTACAATCACGATGAAGACGACGCATAGGATAAAACTTCTGATGAAATTCCAATTTGAATCGTTGGTAGTTCCATGATCCCATATCGTCACATAGCCTATACCATGTCAATGCCTCTCCCTTAAAAGATAAAGGGAAGACCTACTTCTTGATAACATCCTCGGGCATACCTGTAAGCTTAAATAATCCACAAACTTCATCCACATAGATTAAGTGTAAATTGGGATGCAATGTTCCATCACCTATGAAAGGATTAGCTAGCAGTTTCTCTATCATACCTGACGGAATTTCAAAGTAAACATTTTCAGTAGGTTCAGTAGGTTGAGGAGCAACTCTTTCCTCTACTGGTCGGGGTGAAGATACCCCGAACAAGCCCCTCAAAGGATTATGTTCCATAGTAACAAGTGACAGTAAACTTCATCACACTATATAAATTTTTTCCTTACCAAATTCCACCTATCAACGGCGCTTCACTCCCCGGCAACGGCGCTAGAAAAGAGTCTTGATGACCCACAAGTGTAGGGGATCTATCGTAGCCTTTTCTATAAGTAAGAGTGTCGAACCCAACGAGGAGCAGAAGTAAATGATAAGCAGTTTTCAGTAAGGTATTCTCTGCAAGCACTGAAATTATCGGTAACAGATAGTTTTGTGATAAGGTAATTTGTAACGAGTGGCAAGTAGTAAAAGTAAATAAGGTGCAGCAAGATGGCTCAATCCTGTTTTTAGCAAAGGACAAGCCCGGACAAACTCTTATATGAAGGAAAGCGCTCCCGAGGACACATGGGAATTATAGTCAAGCTAGTTTTCATCACGTTCATATGATTCCCATTCGGTACTTTGATATGTAGGGTGGACCGGTGCTTGGGTACTGTCCTTACTTGGACAAGCATCTCACTTATGATTAACCCCCATTGCAAGCATCTGCAACTACAACAGAAGTATTAAGGTAAACCTAACCATAGCATGAAACATATGGATCCAAATCAGCCCCTTATGAAGCAACGCATAAAATAGGGTTTAAGCTTCTGTCACTCTAGCAACCCATCATCTACTTATTACTTCCCAATGCCTCCCTCTAGGCCCAAACAATGGTGAAGTGTCATGTAGTCGACGTTCACATGACACCACTAGAGGGATGACAAGATACATCTCATCAAAATATCGAACGAATACCAAATTCACATGACTAGTTATAGCAAGACTTCTCCCATGTCCTCAGGAACAAACGTAACTACTCACAAAGCATATTCATGTTCATAATCAGAGGGGTATTAATATGCATAATGGATCTGAACATATGATCTTCCACCAAGTAAACCAACTAGCATCAACTACAAGGAGTAATCAACACTACTAGCAACCCACAGGTACCAATCTGAGGTTTGGATACAAAGATTGGATACAAGGGATAAACTAGGGTTTGAGATGAGATGATGCTAGTGAATATGTTGATGGAGATTGACCCCCTCCCAATGAGAGGATCGTTGGTGATGACGATGGTGATGATTTCCCCCTCCCGGAGGGAAGTTTCCCTGGCAGAACATCTCTACCGGAGCCCTAGATTGGTTCCGCCAAGGTTCTGCCTCGTGGCGGCAGAGTTTCTTCCCAAAAGCTTGCTTATAGTTTTTTCCTTGATGAAAGACTCCATATAGCCAAAGATGGGCATCAGAGGGCCACCAGGGGGCCCACGAGGCAGGGGGCGCACCTAGGGGGTAGGGCGCTCCCCCACCCTCATGGCTAGGGTGTGGACCCCCTCTGCTATTTTCTTCGCTCGGTGTTTTTTATTAATTCCAAAAATGACTTCCGTGAAGTTTCAGGACTTTTGGAGCTGTGCAGAATAGGTCTCTAATATTTGCTCCTTTTCCAGCCCAGAATTCCAGCTGTCGGCATTCCCCCTCTTCATGTAAACCTTGTAAAATAAGAGAGAATAGGCATAAGTATTGTGACATAATGTGTAATAACAGCCCATAATGCAATAAATATCGATATAAAAGCATGATGCAAAATGGACGTATCAAGTAGCAACGATACATACGTGTAGGTTCCCCTTCTGTCACTGGGATCCAGCACCGTAAGATCAAACCCACTACAAAGCACCTCTTCCCATTGCAAGATAAATAGATCAAGTTGGCCAAACAAAACCCAAATATCGGAGAAAAATACGAGGCTATAAGCAATCATGCATAAAAGAGATCAAAGAAACTCAAATACTTTCATGGATATAAAAAGATGGATCTGATCATAAACTCAAAGTTCATCCGATCCCAACAAACACACCGCAAAAAGAGTTACATCATATGGATCTCCAAGAGACCATTGTATTGAGAATCAAACGAGATAGAGGAAGCCATCTAGCTACTAACTATGGACCTGAAGGTCTACAAAGAACTAGTCACACATCATCGAAGAGGCACCAATGGAGGTGGTGAACCCCATCCGTGATGGTGTCTAGATTGGATCTGGTGGTTCTAGACTCTGCGGCATCTGGAGTTGATTTTCATTGACTCCCCTAGTGTTTCTGCAATATTGGGGTATTTATATAGCAAAGAGGCGGTCCGGGGGCACCCGAGGTGGGCATAATCCACTGGGGCGCGCCTGGGCCTCCTAGCGCGCCTTGGTGGGTTGTGCTCTCCTTGGAGCACCCCCAGGCGCGCCTTGGCCCATTAGGTGTCATCTGGTCCATAAAAAATCTCCATAAAGTTTCATTGCATTTGGACTCCATTTGGTATTTGATTTTCTGTGATGTAAAAACATGCAAAAATAGCAACTAGCACTTGGCACGATGTCAATAGGTTAGTACTGAAAAATGATATAAAATGATTATAAATCATCCAAGGTTGATAATACAAAATCATGGAACAATCAAAAATAATAGATACGTTGGAGACGTATCAGGGTGTTTGACAGGAATAGTCTCATGGCGAGCTATAAACTAGTCTTTTTTTCACATGCATTACATCGACACATATCATCTCTCTCCCTGTTTCCCACGCACACACCTATCTCTCGGGACTTCTTGCACGCACCATCTCTAGCTCCCTAGGTTGATGCCACCCACATACACTTGTACTCTGAGTTTAGCACGTTATATAGGAAGGGAAGAGGTGCACGCACGCATGCGTCCTCTCTCACACACGCATCTGTAGCTACAAATTGTAGTGTTCTTGTAAGTGCATCTAGTGCCACCCCTAGTTGGTTTTGGAGTATTGACGACAAACCTAGTTGAGGGACTAATGTGTTTGTGAGAATTGCAGGATAACACAGGTAGAAGTCCCTCATTGATTCGGTTAAGTTACCAGAGATGACCCCTAAAAATGTACGAAGACATTGAAGACAATGGTGGCTCATGAAGACATTTATGTCGAAGACAATGACATATGAAGACTCCCCATGAAGCCTTTGGAACTCGAAGACTTAGATCCTTCGTAGGTTTACTTTATTCATGTTGTGTCATAGGAACCACCATACTGTTAAGTGGGGTCCAAGAGAACCAGTCAGGATGACTGAAGTGATGCCTAATCCAAATCCTATGTCTTCGAGTGAAGACAATGAGAGAAAATCTTGTCCAGAGTCAGACAAGTCAGCTTTACTTGCAGCCCAAGTAAAGTTGCCGTAAGAGTTCAAAACCCGACCGTTAGTACACGTGTCAGTTCCTTAGTGACCCAGGGTCATTTCGGACAAATCAGGTCAGGGTTGTCAAGCGGCTATAAATAGTCCACCCCTACAACCATAAACGGCTGGCTGCTTAGATTTCAGTGCACGGCTTTTGTCGTTTGAGAGCAACCCACCTCGAAGCCTTTGAGAGAAAATCCTTAGTGAGGAGAAAAGCCCTAACCACCCAGAGCCAGAGTAATTGGGCATCACTTAAGTCTTCTTGTCTGAGTGATCTGAAGACTTATTACACTTGAGGACTGTGCATCCTCCAGACGGTTAGGCGTCGCGTTCTGAGCATCCAAGAGGAATTGTGGATTGCCGGTGAATGAAGTCTGTGAAGGTTTGGGAGTCTACCTTGAAGACTTACCAGAGTGATTGGGCGGGGTCTGTGTGACCTTAGCTCAAGGAGAAAACGGTGAGGACTGGGTGTCCTGAGCTGCATGTTCAGGACTGGGTGTCCGGGACTGTGTGTCCTTTGGTTTAAATACCTAGCCGCTCCAACCAGACGTACAGTTGTCACAGCAACTGGAACTGGTCCAACATATCATTGTCTTCAACGTGTCACTGGTTTCATCTTCGCCTCCCTTTACTTACCAGTACACATTGTGAAGCTATTGCATGGTTGCTTTATCTTCTATCTTCACAACTTGACTGTATGATATGTTTGGCTTCATAACTTCTTCCAACCTGATCCTCATTACACTGAAGCTATTTGTCACTGTGCTTTCACTGTATTGTATACTTGACTATGGCTTGCATTGTGTAATCTACCTTCCGCTGCATAGTGATAGGCTTGTTCACTCTGTTTGTCTTCATAACTTCCACGTTTTGAAGACTTTCATAAAAATCGCCTATTCACCCCCCCTCTAGTCGATATAACACATTTTCAATTGGTATCAGAGCAAGGTGCTCCCTTGTTCTGTGTGATTCGGTTTAACCACCTGGAGTTTTAGCTATGTCGACTGCAGGGATAATTAAAGTCTCCGCTGCGTGCCCCGTCTTCGATGGAACTGAATATCCCTACTGGAAGAATAAGATGCGCATGCATCTTGAAGCCATTGACGTCGACCTATGGTATGTCGTCGAAAACGGTGTTCCCAAGGCTGGAGAAGGTGTCACTGTGGCTGATGTCAAGAAGTTCACTCAACTAGACTCCACTGCCAAGAATATTATCTATGGTCATCTGACCAAGGGACAGTACGGCCGTGTGAGTGCCTTGAAGACATCCAAGCTGGTCTGGGACTGGCTCTCCAAGGTCAATGAAGGCATCTCAACCCAGAGAGATCAAAGAATCAGTGTTCTTCGCAATCTCTTCAACCGCTTCAAGCGAAATGACAATGAGAATGTCCAGCACACATTTGACCGGCTCACTGACATCACAAATGAGCTTCAAGCCCTCGGCGCCACTGAGATCACCAAACATGAAATAGTCAAGACGCTGCTAAGATCACTTGACAGTTCATTTGACATCCTAGCCCTGATGATTCAAGAACGTCCAGACTTCAAGACACTCGATCCGTCTGACATACTTGAGAGGCTCAACACACATGAGTTTCAGCTTTCTGAGAAAAGAGATATCTACGGCCCAAACTATGGGCGAACTCGTGCCTTGAAGGCAAAAGCTGTGTCCTCATCTGAAGAAGAATCTGACAGTAGTTCTGATGATCCTGAAGACATTGGAAGGGAACTTGCAATGCTAGTGAAGAAGTTCCAGAAATTCACCAAGAAGAAAGGCTTCAGAAAGTCTTCACGATCAAGCTCAAGGAATGATGAAGCCTCTGCGCATGACTACAAGAGGAAAACTTGTCACAAGTGCAAGAAAACTGGACACTTCATCTCTGAGTGTCCACAGTGGGACAATGAGAACAGAAAGAAGAAGAAGAAGAGCAAGGAATATGACTCTGACGATAAGAAGACGAAGAAATACTCAAAGTCTTCGTCCAAGTCTTCCTCAAAGTCTTCATCACACAAGAAGAGTTCATCTGGCAAGGCTCGTGCGTTTGTTGGCAAGGAAATGGATTCAGAGGAGGAGTCCGCTTCTGAGGAGGCAGAGGTGGAGTCTAAGGAGGAGTTTGATTCAGGCATTGCGAGTCTGGCTACAGCCTATGTCGCCAAGTCCATCTTCAACACTGAAGACAATGACTCCATCACCATCACCGATGCAAATGACAAGGACGAATCTACTCCTACCTACTGCTTCATGGCACGTGGTGCCAAGGTAAACTCACGCACTACTCACTATCAAACATCTAGTGACGATGACTCTGATTGTGATTCAAACCCAGTTACAAAACACTTGCTAAAATTGCAACTGAACAACAAAAGGCCATGGAACATATTCAAAAACTGTTAGACAGAAGCGATGATCTGTTGGGTGCTGAAATGACTCGTTCTGAATCCTTAATTGAAGACATAAAAAATCTTCATGTTAAGTATCAGGAACTCGAAGATCGTCTTGAGACTCTCTCAACTACTCATGAAAAGCTTTCCTATGATTATCTTCAAAAGAAGCAAGATCTTGAGAAGTTGAGAGCGGATCATGAAGATCTTCAAAAGGAAAACGAGTCACTTCAAGCCGAACAGATCAGTTCTGCTCAGGAAGGATTTGAACCACCTTGCCTTAAATGCATTGAACGTGATAATGCTATTTCTATTGCTGAATGTTCCACTGCTACTGCTGTTGCAATATCTTCAACTGTTGAAGTGGTAACTAACCCCTCTGCTGAGGATACCACTGCTATTGCTGATGAAAATGCTAGGTTGAAGACATTGCTTGAAACAGGGATGTACAAAACTCTCAAAGGACATCAGACATTATGTGATGTACTCAAGAAGCAGATTCTGAACCGAAACCCTAGGAAAGAGGGTGTTGGGTTCGTGAGGAAAATTAATGCAGATGGCTCTTACTGGAAACCTGAGCAGTACCCCAAAACCACATGGGTTGCTGCAAAGGAATCCTCAGCAGATCCATCCAATCTATCTGGCTTCACTTGTGCTAATCTAATTATCATTGATGAATCCTTTGATGCAAACTATAAACTGTTTAGGAATCAGAATGGTGAAGTATTTGCCAGGTACATTGGTACTAACTGCAGGAATGGACCTCCTATGAAGAAGATCTGGGTTCCAAAAACGTGTCTTGAGAATCTTCCTGTGAATGTCCTTATGACACCTCACATGAAGAAGACAAACCTCAGACCAAAGGCTTCATATGGTCCAAAGGCTTCATACAGGCAAAGGACTCATCTGAGTTGCACTAACGCAAATGCTTTGCAGGGAAACCATGCTCAGGCATATGAGAGCGGTTCTTCAAACCGTCATTCTCATATGACCAAAAACTATTCTGCCAATTCTTATGAGTACTATTGCCCACCTGCTAGACTGTTTGCTAGGGCTCCAAAGCCAAAATTCTCAGATGCTGCACTTAGACTTATTGCTTCTAAGCCACCCTTGAAGATGTGGGTGGTTAAGAAAGCTTAACTCTCTTTTGCAGGGAAAGGTCTCCAGCACAAAACCAAAATCTTCTGATGCTATTGCTGGGGACCTCAAAAATCTTGTGGGGCGCAAGATCAAATGCCCGAATGGCATCACTATGTATTTCATACCTGAATCGCATGCTACTCTCCCTACTTGTCCTAACCTGGATCTAAGTTTTCATAATCCACTGGTTCGTCAAATATTTTTGCTTCACAACACTCTTCGTGAAGCCTATCCCCTAACTGCACTGTAGGGTACGACACCAGTGACTTCAGAGTCTTCAGAATGGATTATTGACAGTGGGTGTACAAATCACATGACTGGCAAGAGAAGTCTCTTTATGGACTCAACCTTACGTCCATCTGACAAGAGCCACATCACATTCGCTGACACTGGTAAAAGTAAGGTACTGGGTCTAGGTAGAGTTGCAATCTCAAAGGATCAACACATGGATAAAGTCATGTTTGTTGAATCCCTTGGCTTCAACTTAATGTCTGTCTCAATGCTTTGCGATTTAAACATGATTGTAATCTTTGGAAAATATCGTTGTCTGGTACTAATGGAATCTGACAAGTCTCTAGTGTTTGAAGGGTATCGAAAAGATGATTTGTACGTGGTAGATTTCTCAGCAGGGCCACAGCTTGCAGTTTGTCTTCTCGCAAAGGCTTCAGAATGCTGGCTTTGGCATCGAAGACTTGGGCATGCTGGCATGAGGAACCTCCACACCCTTGCGAAGAAGAAGCATGTCATAGGCATCGAGGGCGTCAAGTTCAAGAAAGATCACTTATGCGGTGCCTGTGAAGCTGGGGAGATGACAAGGGCAAAACATCCTTCGAAGACAATCATGACCACTACTCAACCCTTCGAACTGCTTCACATGGATCTCTTCGGTCCCACTCACTACTCAACTTTCTCCACTACTGCTTGCCTCTATGGCTTCGTCATTGTTGATGATTACTCTAGATATACTTGGGTGCACATAATCCTTTACAAGACTGAAGTGCAGGATGTCTTCAGACGCTTCGCAAATCGGGCAATGAACAATTATGGCGCCAAGATAAAGCACATCAGAAGTGACAATGGCACAGAATTCAAGAACACCGGCCTTGACACATATCTTGATACATTGGGCATCACTCATGAATTCTCAGCTCCATACACGCCACAACAGAATGGCATCGTCGAACGCAAGAACAGAACACTCATTGAGATGGCCAGAACAATGTTAGATGAGTACAAGACTCCAAGAAAATTCTGGACTGAAGCCATTGACACTGCATGCCATACTATCAACCGTGTATATCTTCACAAGCTGCTGAACAAGACATCTTATGAACTTCTGACTGGCAAGAAGCCAAATGTAAGTTACTTCAGAGTATTTGGATCAAGATGCTGGATCAAGGACCCTCACCACACCTCAAAATTTGCTCCAAAAGCACATGAGGGCTTCATGCTTGGATATGGAAAGGATTCGCACTCCTACAGAGTCTTCAATCTCTTTCACTACAAAGTGGTTGAAACAGTGGATGTGCGGTTCGATGAGACCAATGGGTCACAAAGAGAGCAACTACCAGATGTGCTAGATAAAGTTCCAGCCAGTGAATCAATCAAGCTAATGGGAACTGGAGAAATTATACCTTCTGAAGCTCGTCCTGAAGAAGAACTTATCATCTCAGCACCTGATCCACATGAAGACAATGCTCAGCCTGAAGACATACCTCCCCATGATAACGTAGATTAGCAAGAGCAAAGTCTTCGACCTCTACATCCTCGTGTTGCCAATGAAGTGCAGATTGACAGAATAATTGATAGCATCAATGCACCTGGTCCACTGACTCGTTCAAGGGCAACTCAACTGGCAAACTTTTGCAGACACTTCGCATTCGTTTCAATCACAGAACCCAAGAAAATTGATGAAGCCTTTATGGAACCTGAATGGATTCAAGCTATGCAAGAAGAGCTTCAACAATTTGAGCTGAACAATGTATGGGAGTTGGTTAAGCGTCCTGATCCACGGAAGCATAACATAATAGGCACCAAATGGATATACCGCAACAAGCAAGATGAGCATGGCCAAGTCGTCAGAAACAAGGCTCGTCTCGTTGCTCAAGGATATACTCAAGTGGAAGGCATTGACTTCGATGAAACATTTGCTCCTGTGGCCAGACTTGAAGCCATCCGTATACTGCTGGCCTATGCAAATCATCACAACATAATCCTGTATCAAATGGATGTAAAAAGTGCCTTCCTAAATGGCAAAATTGAAGAAGAAGTGTATGTTGCACAACCACCTGGGTTTGAAGATCCAAAACATCCTGACATGGTGTACAAGCTCAAAAAGGCACTATATGGCCTCAAACAAGCCCCTCGGGCCTGGTATGATACACTCAAATACTTCCTGAAAAGCAAAGGCTTCATACCTGGTTCCCTGGATCCCACTCTCTTCACAAAGACATATGATGGCGAACTGTTTGTGTGCCAAATATACGTGGATGACATTATCTTCGGCTGCACCAATCCGAAGTACAGTGAGGAGTTCGGATATATGATGCAAGAGCAATATCAGATGTCTATGATGGGGGCGCTGAAATTCTTCCTCGGTCTTCAGATACGGCAACAACGCAATGGCATCTTTATATCTCAAGAGAAATATCTCAAAGACTGCCTGAAGAAGTTCGGTATGCAAGACTGCAAAGGCTTCACAACACCAATGCCAGCCAAACATCATCTGGGTCCTGACGACAATGGTAAAGAGTTCGATCAAAAGGTATACCGCTCCATGATTGATTCTTTGCTTTATTTATGTGCATCTAGGCCAGATATTATGCTTAGTGTTTGCATGTGTGCTCGGTTTCAAGCGGCACCAAAGGAGTCGCATCACTTAGCAGTGAAGCGAATTCTTCGATATTTGGCTCACACCCCAACTCTAGGGTTATGGTATCCAAAGGGCTCAGAGTTTGATCTGGTTGGATTTTCGGACGCTGATTACGCTGGTGAAAAGGTTGATCGGAAGTCCACATCAGGCACATGTCACTTTCTTGGCCGATCACTTGTCTGTTGGTCCTCAAAGAAGCAGAACTGTGTATCTCTCTCCACTGCTGAATCTGAATACATTGCTGCTGGATCCTGCTGCGCTTAGCTTCTATGGATGAAGCAAACCCTCAAGGATTATGGCATTCATCTGAAGCAAGTGCCACTTTACTGCGACAACGAAAGCGCCATCAAGATCGCCAACAACCCAGTTCAGCACTCGAAGACAAAGCACATTGAAATTCGTCATCATTTTCTCAGAGATCATGTTGCAAAGGAAGACATTGATATCATACACGTCAACACTGAAGAGAAATTGGCAGATATCTTCACCAAGCCCTTGGATGAGAAGAGATTTTGCAAGTTACGGTGTGAGCTAAATATCTTGGAATCCTCAAATGTCCTATGATCAGGCACACATCCTAACACTTATGCATGATGATGACTTAGATGTGCAACACACGAAGTAACGTATATCTTCAATCAATGAAGACATACATTCTAAGTGCGAATACATTAACATGGAATTTGACCTCGGAGCACCACGATAATTGTGCGCCGTGTTTGGGTCCAATACTTCCTATACGGTGGGTAGCGGCACCACCAAATTTTTCTGCTTGAAGTGTTTCACTCATGGCATTACATTTGCTATGTCTTCACATTTGGTTTGGCTTCAATCTCAACATGTCTTCATGATTATCTTCACTATGTTGATTATATATGTACTGGTGTTCTGTCCTCTACAGAATTCACTTATAGCTATGTCTTCTTGCTTGAATCTTTTGAACTAAGTGAATGTGATCGGACCCTAACCTCTCCATGCTTCCTACCTCAAACTCTATCTCTCCAAGTCATATGCACTCTATTGAAACTGTCGAATGTCTTCACTGCATCCTTGTCAGAAGAAGACACAGAGACAAACTTTAAAACAGCTTTCAATGTTTTTTCATCAACTAGAATTCCGGAGAAGTAGGAACGACTCCCGACAAACCAGGCGTGCGTGGGGTGAAACTGCCCCCACAATTCCGCATGCTGGCCACGTACTGATCAGATGCGAATCGCCAGGGGCACCTGAGTAATAGCGCAGTGCCACCCATATCTCTATAAATACATGTTTCACTGCGGTCATTATCTCTTCTTCCACCCTCGCACAAACCCTAGCGCCACCGCTAACTCTCAACGACGCCGGCGACGAAGTGCTTCACTGCCGCGACCTCTCTGACGCTGTTCTCACGCCGACAGCGGACATCAGTCTCTCCGCCGTCGCCCTAGGTGTCTTCCGTCACCAAGTTAGGGCACGGAGGATCGAACTGCTCAGCCTCAACTCTCATCTCGTCTAGCAGTTCCAAGTCTGGTAAATAACAAGTCTTTTTACAGCCTCTTTTGATCCTATAGCTCCATCACTTTCTGCCAAAAGAGGTTTCCATTCACACAAGTTTCATCCCTCTCATCTGTATCTCATAACTTGCCTAGTATATTCACTTATTCTTCATGAAGTAGTTAGATTCCTCACTTGTACTGATCTATGGGTTCGTACAAATCTGGAACCAACTTCTTTTCTATAAAGTGAATGTCTTCGCATGATGAGGTCAATATCTTCTAAACTGATTTATCTTCAAAATCTTCTGAGAATGCATATGACCTCTTCCCCTTCCCTCGCACCTTAATGCTGTCACAGGTACATGTCCGTGGGAGAATCTTTTGGTTCTCATAGTCTGCATTCATTTGCAGAGTTCCTACAGCGTCACATTAATTCACCCGAAGCAAGTTCCTGTTGGTCAAGCAAAAGGAAGCCTTTGAAGCCTTTGAATCTCTTGAAGCCTTCCAAGTTAAGCTTCATGGCAACCGAGAAACAATCAAGGAAGGGAGGCAGACAGAGACGTGGTGACACATCTAAAGATCTGCCTGAAGATTTGGCAGAAATGTACCAAACTGATCCTGAAGAGAGCTATGGTCAGCGAAAGACTCGAATCCAATGGATTCGAAGATATTGGGCAGAGCAGTGGTTCCATTACCGCTTCGTCACCAAGGAATATGCAGAGAAGTACGCCCTCAAGAGGCCATGGGGAGATGCCTTGTACAAAAATCTCGTACCCCGAACCAGAGACGAAGCCATTGCTCAAGGCTTCTTTCCATGCATGGTCAGGGGACAACAGCCAGCTGATGCACATCCGTCATCCCTTCTCTGGTGTCGCGATGACACTCTGTTCAAGCGCAACTTCCAATTTGCCCAGAACTCTACAAAGCAAAACAAGAAGGAGTTTGGGTTGGACTTCAACCCTGGTCCCTCCAAACCAAGGGCAGATGGCACACGCGACGCAAATCCCAATGTCATCGGGCCGTTTGCCAATCTCGAAGGCCTCATCACTCGCATTATAGTCCAAGGGACTGCCGTGAACGACCCTCCAGCAGACACTGAGTCTGATGACGCTCCTGCTACCCCGGAGCCGAAGCAGATGAAGAAGAAGCCAAAAGCTTCCAAGCCAGCCGCTTCTCCCAAGATCTCCAGAGCGAAGCCATTGGCGACTGCACCTCCTGAAGCAAGTGTGCAGTCTGAAGACTTATCACGAGTCTCCAAGCCTCAAGAAGCCAAGAAGCCATAGCCACACACTAGCAAAGAGCTCACTGCCGCTGCCGTTCTTCGCTGCGAGGCCATTGATCTGTCTAGTGACGATGATCTTGCCGATGACGCTCTTGAGCAGCTGATCAAGAGCAAGGGGGAGGCTGAAATCTTCAACAATCTGCCTCTGTTCGATGCAGCAATCATCCACAACTTCATTGATGAGTGGTTTGATACACCCAACATCAGCTTCGATGATCTACAGCTGCCCATTGGCCTCAGCGTAGCCTTTCAAGGAGCTATTGCTTCAGAACTCGCAATTGCCCAGCGCATAGTGGAACTGAAGCAGAAGATAGATTTTGAAAAGGCTCAGTTCAAGCAGAACATGGCCACGCTCAGCGTCCAAGAAGTCAAAGACTTCAAAGTCATGCTGCACGAGTTGAAGGAAAACTTTATGCAGAAATGTGCAGAGGCTCAGGGTTCACGCGAGCGCATGAAGAATTTGGCTGATCTCTGTGTGCAGGCCTACAATGAGGCCGAGAAGCGAAAGGCACTTGGGCGTCCCGGCATCGACCCCAGGATGGCCGCTAAGAAAAAGAAGAAGCCCACTGTGGCTAAACAAGAGGCCCCACAACAAGAAGCTGTTCCAATTGTCTTCCCCACTGCCAAGCCTGGCTCGAAGCCAAAGCACCGCTCAACCGCTTCAGAGCAAAAGAAGACAAGGACAGCTGAAGCTAAAGCAAGGAAGAGGAAACACCCTGAAGCCTCTCCTTCAGACCCCACCATCAAGAAGCGCAAGACCAAGAAGTCTCGGGCTGCTCCCACAGAGCCCTTGATAGTCGAACCCCTTTCCGTTCGCTTTCCTCATGAAGATCGTCAACTGACCGTGCATGAGCCTGCTCTCACAGAGGCTCCGCATGCTGAAGACATTCCAGCAGCCGACCCCAATGCTGCTGAAGATATTGGTCTCCAAGACAATGTGCAAGGTGATGCAGTCCTTCCTCAGCTCGAAACGAGCGAAATGATCAGCATTGGTCGTCCCTTGACGCCAATCACCCAAGATGCATCATGGGCAGATCGCCCGCAGGAGGAAGAGGATGAGCCCCAGCCCACTGCAACTCCACCAGCGTCGCCTGCGTTCCGTAGGCTTCGCAAAGGGCCAAGGGCTCAGACTACTGACGACGTTCCGGCTGCATCAGCCGAAGAACATGCAGAAGAGCACGAAGAACCTCAAGCTCAATCTTCCCCACACCAACAAGAAGAAGTTCTCAAGGAGGCTGACACCACTGCGGCTGCCACACATAATACTGAAGCATTTGTGGAGCCCGACCAACCAACAGCTTCAAGAGATACTGAAGCTACTGCCTCTGACCCTTCTGTGCCTGAGTCTGTTGCCGGACCACAGTTCAACTATCATGTTGCGCATAGGCCCCAGGTACAGAAGCCAATCCCATGACTGCCAAGGTTCCCAGGTCCAGCCACTGCTCCTGGCTCCTTCAATGTCAATAGCTTCAGGGCAGATAACACCTTCTTCAACCGCTCCAAGAACCCTTACTCAAGGGAAAAGATTGTGTCAGATAGGTTCTGGAGCTACCCACAGCGCAGCTACTACTCCCGCGTCCTCTATAACCAAGGTCGTATCTTTCCACATCAGCGCCTTGAAGTTGAAGCTTTTGTTGGTCTGCCTGGTCTGGAAGAAGCCCTGGACTGCTTCAAGCAAGTTGGCCTGCTACCGTTTGTCACGGATGAAGAGCACTGGAACAAAGAGCTTCTGCTCCAGTTCTATGCCACATTGCACATCAAGGGCTACAACAGAGATCCGAAGACTTGGGTCCTGGAGTGGATGACCGGCAACGTCCATCATGAAGCCAATGCATTTGATATCATTGAGCTCACCGTCCTACCCACTCCAGGCGAACTCTTCGAAGAAGGCTGCCAACTCCATGCTGAAGCAGTTGAGAGCATATTTCAGCGACCTGAGCCAAATATGAGTCAGATGCTCTCAATGATGAAGCCATTGCCTTCTGACGCACCTTACCTGATGGAGTTCTTCGTTGAAGACTTAGAGTACCTGCCTAGAACTATCTATCACATCATCAGGCGGACTCTATGGCCCATTAAGGGGCACTCTCGATATGCCAAGGTTGAAGGTGCCATGAAGACTCTCATCTTCTGCATCCTGCACGGCAAATGCTTCAATGCCCAGGATCTCTTCATACGTCAACTTGCAGCGTCTGGCTCAGATCTCTTTGGTCTGAAGATTTATGCTCCATGGGTTATGAGGCTCATCAAGCTCCACTCTTCAATATCATATCAACCCTCAGCCCGCAACCACAGAATCTTCTTACCTGATGTGGACACCTCTGCTGAAGCTATTTATCCTGAGCCTGCCAAACAGCCACTAAGTCTTCAGAAGGCAGAACACCAAAGCTTCACTCAACATGATGAAGGTGTTGAAGCCATTTCCAGAGTCTATCCAATGGCTGGCACCACACGTGCCCCTGCATCAACTGAAGCCACTGACAGCACAGCTGCACAGAGACCCAAGAAACGCGCTCGTACACTCACTGATCGTGAACTTCTTGTGGCTCTGCACCAAAAGCAAGATAGGCATCACGACTGGCTCAAAAGGCAGATGCGCAGTATCATGCAAGACGTCAATCGCATCAGGAATCTGGCCAGCAAGAATGCCTTTGTCGCACATGAAACCTGTCGACGCACTTGGAAAGGCCTCACAATGATGTGCACTGAAGCCGAACTGCAAGAGGATGGCTTCAAAGAGAGATTCAAGTTTGACTCCACACCCCCCAGAAGAGCTGTGTTGCGTGGGACTCCGTCGCTTGAAGAATCCGAGTTCTCTTCCTCTGCTGCCACAGTGACGGGAAAAATCATTGAGGAAGAAGACGACGCTACATCACCACCACCTTCTTCAGCGCGCGTCATCGCTGCACCAAGCTCGCCAACTCCACCAAACGCCTCCACCGACCCTGCTGCGCCTGGGAACGCATAGAAAACTCTATGTCTTCAAACCTTTTTGGTCATCACTGACAAAAGGGGGAGAAGCATATGATGTTCATAGTCTTCAAGCGGGTCAATAATAAGGGCGGGTGCTTTATTATATTTTGCTTCGTGCTTACAACTCTCGTTTTGCTACATTTGGTTCTTTACATGCATGATGGATTGTCATCATAAGTTGAAGTGGATTCCCACAAATACAACCTGCTGTGTGCATTCGTGTTCCAGAAGCAAATCACTTATATGCACATCCTCAGGGGGAGCCCTTGCAGCTTATGAAGACAATTCCTTTACAATTTCACAAATTATATTCCCCGTTGAAAACTTCAACTAGTTTGTCATCAATCACCAAAAAGGGGGAGATTGTAAGTGCATCTAGTGCCACCCCTAGTTGGTTTTGGAGTATTGACGACAAACCTAGTTGAGGGACTAATGTGTTTGTGAGAATTGCAGGATAACACAGGTAGAAGTCCCTCATTGATTTGGTTTAGTTACCAGAGATGACCCCTAAAATGTACGAAGACATTGAAGACAATGGTGGCTCATGAAGACATTTATGTCGAAGACAATGACATATGAAGACTCCCCATGAAGCCTTTGGAACTCGAAGACTTAGATCCTTCGTAGTTTTACTTTATTCATGTTGTGTCATAGGAACCACCGTACTGTTAAGTGGGGTCCAAGAGAACCAGTCAGGATGACTGAAGTGATGCCTAATCCAAATCCTATGTCTTCGAGTGAAGACAATGAGAGAAAATCTTGTCCAGAGTCAGACAAGTCAGCTTTACTTGCAGCCCAAGTAAAGTTGCCATGAGAGTTCAAAACCCGACCGTTAGTACACGTGTCAGTTCCTTAGTGACCCAGGGTCATTTCGGACAAATCAGGTCAGGGTTGCCAAGCGGCTATAAATAGTCCACCCCTACAACCATAAACGGTTGGCTGCTCAGATTTCAGTGCACGGCTTTTGTCGTTTGAGAGCAACCCACCTCGAAGCCTTTGAGAGAAAATCCTTAGTGAGGAGAAAAGCCCTAACCACCCAGAGCCAGAGTAATTGGGCATCACTTAAGTCTTCTTGTCTGAGTGATCTGAAGACTTATTACACTTGAGGACTGTGCATCCTCCAGACGGTTAGGCGTCGCGTTCTGAGCATCCAAGAGGAATTGTGGATTGCCGGTGAACGAAGTCTGTGAAGGTTTGGGAGTCTACCTTGAAGACTTACCAGAGTGATTGGGCGGGGTCTGTGTGACCTTAGCTCAAGGAGAAAACGGTGAGGACTAGGTGTCCTGAGCTACGTGTTCAGGACTGGGTGTCCGGGACTGTGTGTCCTTTGGTTTAAATACCTAGCCGCTCCAACCAGACGTACAGTTGTCACAGCAACTGGAACTGGTCCAACATATCATTGTCTTCAACGTGTCACTGGTTTCATCTTCGCCTCCCTTTACTTACCAGTACACATTGTGAAGCTATTGCATGCTTGCTTTATCTTCTGTCTTCACAACTTGACTGTATGATCTGTTTGGCTTCATAACTTCTTCCAACCTGGTCCTCATTACACTGAAGCTATTTGTCACTATGCTTTCACTGTATTGTATACTTGACTATGGCTTGCATTGTGTAATCTACCTTTCGCTGCATAGTGATAGGCTTGTTCACTCTGTTTGTCTTCATAACTTCCACGTTTTGAAGACTTTCATAAAAATCGCCTATTCACCCCCCCTCTAGTCGATATAATGCACTTTCAGTTCTCGACCATCCGATTGGCTCTATGAAAGGTTTCCCATTGCTCCTTAGCCTTGCTATTGAGAAGTTTAAAACGCGGAGGCTAAGCTAGAGGCACGAGGTTTTGGTTAATGTGCGGGCCACACACGACACCAACATGACACGAGCTTTGTCTGCCTGGTGCGCAGTTGGGTGAGTTGTCCAAGTATATATAGACACAACCAGGCCATCCTTAGTATCTACGCCTCGACTTATGTGCAGAGAAATTAGGATCGGAGGGAGTACTACTGGCAGTAGTGCTACTACTTTGATGTGTCGCGTCAACTCGCACAAGTATGCAACACTTCCTGAACAAACAAGCATATAAGCTATTATACTTCTTACCCAAATGATCTTTATATCCAACAGACACAAAATATCTATTCGATTGTTGGAAATTACTTTAACTACTAATTTGATGTCTAAGTAATTGGTGCATCGCCACCAAAACCCACCATCTCTTAAGCTAAAGTACATCGAGCTAACCCCTATATTAGCATATTACTAAGATAAACAGAAGGCATTGTAGAATCATTTAGGAGGTGAGCTTGTCAATCTGAGTGTGGGGGGACACCGTCCTCGACAACCCAGCCCCGACCAGCAGCTTGGGCGGAACTATGAAGAAGGTCAGCTCCTGCACGGTGACGTCTCCGGGATCCTTGCTACTTGTCACCTCCATTTCCACTTTGACGGCGTCGGTCCTGCCTTTGGGCTCCCCCGGCGGGCCGTTCGTCCACAGCTTGGCCAAGTAGTGCGGTAGTGGGGACGCCCCTGCTCTGATGCAGACGACCAACACAGAGATAGGTACGCCGATGTCGAGCATGCCACCGACTAAGAAAAACGCACAACCATCCTCCTCCGCGAACAGCAAGAGCCGTGGCTCCGACAGTGGCACTTGCAGCTGGAGCACCTTGCCGTACTGGAACTTGTGCACGGGCATGGGATGCATGGTGCTGATGTGGTGGGAGAGCACTAACGGTGGGCCTTCGTAGCCGCAGACGGGCACGGGGCATTTGCAGGGCGCGAGCGGACACATGCTCTGGTGATTGGCGACCTTGTGGTAAGTGACGTAGAGCCTGCATGCGGGGACTCCACCCTCATCGAGGAGAGGATGTTTTGCACCACCGTTGAGGGAGTCCTGGATTAGGGGGTCTCCGGACAGCCGGACCATATCCTTTGGCCGGACTGTTGGACTATGAAGATACAAGATTGAAGACTTCGTCTCATGTCCGGATGGGACTCTCCTTGGCGTGGAAGGCAAGCTAGGCAATACGGATAAGTAGATCTCCTCCCTTGTAACCGACTCTGTGTAACCCTAGCCCCCTCCGGTGTCTATATAAACCGGAGGGTTTAGTCCGTAGGACAACATACAATCATACCATAGGCTAGCTTCTAGGGTTTAGCCTCTACGATCTCGTGGTAGATCAACTCTTGTAATACTCATATCATCAAGAACAATCAAGCAGGATGTATGGTATTACCTCCATCAAGAGGGCCCGAACCTGGGTAAACATCGTGTCCCCTGCTTCCTGTTACCATCCGCCTTAGACGCACAGTTCGGGACCCCCTACCCGAGATCCGCTGGTTTTGACACCGACATTGGTGCTTTCATTGAGAGTTCCACCATGTTGTCACCATAAGGCTTGATGGCTCCTTCGACCATCGATGGCGATGCGGTCCAGGGTGAGCTTTTCCTCCCCGGACAGATCTTTGTATTCGGCGGCTTCGCACTGTGGGCCAGTTCGCTTGGCCATCTGGAGCAGATCGAGAGCTACGCCCCTGGCCATCAGGTCAGGTTCGGAAACTTAAACTACACTGCCGACATCCGCAGAGACTTGATCTTTGACGGATTTGAGCCCGTGTTAGGTGCGTCGCACTGTCGCGACGAGCACGACGTAACTCTGCTGTCGGACAGTGTTCGGGAGATCGCATCTGCAACTACTCTCGCCGTCAATTTAGAGCAAATCGCGCCATCCGAGAGCGGAGGGATAGACCCCGCCATGGAGGCCGCACTCTTAGTGGTGATGGAGCTGGATACTGACCTCCCCCCTTACTAGAGCTGTGTCGCCGAACCACTGGATTCACCTCCGGCCACGGACTCCGAGCCGCTTACATCTGTGCCCGTTGAATCCGACTGGGCGCCGATCATGGAGTTCACCTCCGCGGATATCTTTCAGCACTCACCCTTCGGCGATGTGCTAAATTCATTAAGCTCTCTCCCTGTCAGGAGAACCTTGGCCGAACTATGTCCGGCTAGAATGGGATGCGGACGATGAAGAAATTTGCTGCCCACCCACCACCCACTTAGTAGCCACTATCGACAATTTAACCGACATGCTCGACTTCAACTCCGAAGACATCGACGGTATGGACGACGATGTAGGAGACGAGCAGGAACCACCGCCCACAGGGCGCTGGACCGCTACCTCATCATACGACATATATATGGTGGACACCCCTAAAGAAGGCAATGGCGACGAGATAGCGGAGGATGACCCCTCCAAGAAGCAACCCAAGCGCCGACATCAGCGGCGCCGCTCTAAGTCCCGCCATAGCAAAAGTAGTGATACCGGCATAGGAGATAATAACACGCCAGATAGCGCCGAAGACAACCACAATACCCTCCAGCAGGATGTAGAGCCGGAGGATGAACAAGCCAGCCCTCCAGAGCAGGCAGCAGATGGAGAACCGGAGGAGGACAATTACATGCCTCTCTCCGAAGACGAGGCGAGCCTCGGCGATGAAGAATTTATCGTGCTTGAGGACCTGGTCGAACAGGAGCGCTTCAAGCGCCGGCTTATGGCCACAGCAAATTGCCTGAACAAAAAGCAACAACAACTTCAAGATAATCAAGACTTGCTAGCAGACAAATGGACCGAAGTCCTTGCGGCTGAGGAATACGAACTTGAGTGCCCCTCCAAGAGTTACCCAAAATGCAGGTTGCTACCTCACCTTGAGGAGGAAGCATTGAAACCTCATGCACCAGTGTACAATGCGGCTGACCGGCCACTGCGTGGCGGAGCCAAAGAGGCATTTCAGCCTGAAGTTCAGCCTGCACCCTGCCGCCACTCAATCCAAAATACCAAGGCTCGAGGCAACACACGGGACCTGCGAGACGTATTGGACAGTAAGGAAAAACTTGCAAGGTCAATATCCAGGTCACGGGCACGTGCGCCAACATGAGACGATGATCGTCGTGCTGGATACGCCAAAAGCAAATCCGACCGGGCCGAATATAGCAGACAAGACTCATATGAACTGCGTCAGGATATAGCCCGGCACAGAGGCGCCGCACACCCCCTATGCTTCACTGATGAAGTTATGGATCACGAATTCCCGGAGGGTTTCAAACCCGTAAATATTGAATCATATGATGGTACAACAGATCCCGCTGTATGGATTGAGGATTTCCTCCTTCACATCCACATGGCTCGCGGTGATGATCTACATGCCATCAAGTACCTCCTAGTAAAACTCAAAGGACCAGCTCAGCATTGGCTAAATAGCTTGCCAGCAGACTCCGTCAGCAGTTGGGAGGATCTGGAAGACGCATTCCTTGAAAACTTCCAGGGCACTTATGTGCGACCACCGGATGTTGATGACTTGAGCCATATAACTCAGCAGCCAGGGGAATCGGCGAGATAATTTTGGACACGATTCCTGACTAAGAAAAACCAAATTGTCGACTGTTCAGATGCAGAGGCCTTAGCGGCATTCAAGCATAACATCCGCGACGAGTGGCTTGCCCGGTACCTTGGCCAAGAGAAGCCGAAGTCTATGGCAGCCCTCACGACACTCATGACCCACTTCTGCGCGGGCGAGGATAGTTGGCTGGCTCGCAGCAATAACACATCGAGGAATCCCGGCACTTCGGATACCAAAGATGCCAATGGCAGACAATGTCGTACCAGACCAAAGCGCCGCAATAATGGCGATAACACTGAGGATATGACAGTCAATGCCAGATTCAGAGGCTCTAGATCCGGTCAGCGAAAAAGCCATTTAAAAGAAGTACTCCGGCTCCGTCCAGTTTGGATTGCATACTGGATCGCTCGTGTCAAATCCACGGCACCCCTGACAAGCCAGCCAATCACACAAACAGAGAATGCTGGGTGTTCAAGCAGGCCGACAAGTTAAATGTCAAAAACAAGGACAAGGGACTGCATAGTGATGACGAGGAGGAGCCCCGGTCGCCGAACACGGGAGGACAGAAGGGGTTCCCCCCACAAGTGAAGACAGTCAACATGATATACGCAACCCACATTCCCAAGAGGGAGCGGAAGCGTGCACTAAGGGACGTATATGCGATGGAGCCTGTCGCCCCAAAGTTCAACCCATGGTCTGCTTGCCCGATCACCTTTGATCGCAGGGATCACCCCACTAGTATCCATCATGGGGGATCTGCCGCACTGGTCCTAGACCCCATCATCGACGGATTTCATCTCACTCGAGTCCTTATGGACGGCGGCAGCAGCCTGAACCTGCTCTATCAGGATACAGTGCGAAAAATGGGTATCGATCCCTTGAGGATCAAACCCACCAAAACCACCTTTAAGGGCGTCATCCCAGGTGTAGAGGCCCATTGCACGGGCTCAATCACACTAGAAGTAGTACTCGGATCACTGGACAACTTCTGAAGCGAGGAGTTAATCTTCGACATTGTCCCGTTTCGCAGTGGCTATCATGCACTGCTCGGACGAACTGCATTTGCAAAATTCAATGCAGTACTGCATTACGCATACCTCAAGCTCAAGATGCTAGGACCTTGGGGGGTCATAACAGTGAATGGAAACATAGAACGCTCGCTCCGCGCGGAAGAGCACACTGCAGCCCTCGCAGCAGAAGCACAAAGCAGCCTTTCAAGGCAAACCACTAATTCGGCGATACAGCCCCCGAACACCTTCAAGCGTGTCCGGAGTAAACTGCAACAGGATCGCCTGGCACGTTCAGAGCTCGCCTAGCAATTCGGCCCCCGTCCCAGTCCCAGTCAAGCGACGAAATCCGTGCCGCGCGTACATAATTACGCACTGAAAATACCATGGATATAGGCGGGGGCACGATCAGGGCACGTCCCGCAATGCGTCTTAACTGCCCTAGGGGCTCTATATATTTATCATTTCTTTTTTTTTCTTTCAGGGCCTAACTCTCTGGAAGCCCTTTCCGGCAATATGATTGTCGGACACATTACGGGAAGGAACAACCAAGGCGGCAAGAAGCTAGATGTACATAGGAACCCCCAGGTGGTCTCTAATAATAATACCCGCTTTCTACTATCCATACGCAGCTTGCCCTTGGATAGGACAATTCGAATAGTCCTACTTTCTGCTTATGGCACTACCTTTACCAGTACGCTTCGACGTATTATTTAAATAACAATGCATAGCATTAGTCTATTATTGCATTATTCATTCTTTTTTCCTTTATGTCCATTTACGACAATCCGCACCCGTAAATTCGGGTATGGTCAGTATGCCAGGGGCTTTCGTTTACCCCATAATACGGCGCGAGAAGTCCGAACACTTTCGACAATGCGGCACCCCAAACTTATAGCATTATATGCATCAGCTTCGAATCATGTATTGGGTCAATAGTTGGGTTTGCCCGGCTCCCATGCTTTGGTACCTTACGTTACGCTATATCAGGTAAGATAGCGGTGGGAGAACTACTGCGATTGTGTCCCGGTTCTTTCAGACGAGCACCTCAGTAGAGAAAGCCGAAAACTGACTGTCATGATAAGGCAAGAGACTGGTCGCTGTTCGAGAGGTCTCAAGTCCTTAAAGACTTTTTCCGCTTCGGGCGAAGAGTCGGCCTTGTCCGGCTTAGGCGTGCATAGCGCCCCAAATTCGGCCTTCCGAATACCAGGGGCTTCACCAAAATTTAAAATTGTAGACTTCTATGGCTAAGCGAGAGTGATAAAGCATTATAGTCTGATTGCCTGGTTCATTACGCTGAACACCTCCCTTGAAGGACCCAAAATTGGGGTAAAGAGTGCTCAGGTTTATCCCGAACACCCCAGTACTAGTTACATGGGGGCAGAAGCCGACGACTGGCCAACTCTCAAATTTTATTAACGGCCGCATAGAAGGTAATATTTTAAATTAAAAAAGCGTCGCATGGCGCAAATGGACTCGTTTCATATTATAGGATCACATGAGCATGTTCATTCAAAAATTATATCCTTGGCACACTCATCCGCCACAAGGCGGGTACCCTTCAGGACACTCTCATAGTACATCTCGGGGCAGCGATGCTCCTTGCCCTCCGGTGGACCCTCCTTCACCAGATTCATGGCGTCCAGCTTCGCCCAGTGC
The DNA here is from genome assembly GCA_034509565.1 of Triticum monococcum. Taxonomy (NCBI): domain Eukaryota; kingdom Viridiplantae; phylum Streptophyta; class Magnoliopsida; order Poales; family Poaceae; genus Triticum; species Triticum monococcum. The sequence goes on along the minus strand of CM067846.1, from coordinate 175,402,557 downwards.
ACCTTCGCCCGGGTAAAAGCCCTGCACGCACCGTCGATGCAGACGGACCGCTTTATGACTTCAAGTCATGGGCAGGCGTCGACGAGCCACCTCACCAGACCGAAGTAGCTGCCGGACAGGGGCTCGCCAGGCCACATCTGGACTATAAGGCCCTTCATGGCTTGTTTGGTCGCCTTGTGAAGCTCGACCAACTGCTTCAGTTGGTCGCTCAAAGGCACGGGGTGTTCGGTCCCAGTATACTAAGACCAGAACAACTTCTCCGTCGAGCTCCCCTCAGCTCGGTAAAACTCCGCGACATCCAATACACTACAGGGAAGATCTGCAAACACTCCTGGAGAGCTCCGAACTCGGGTAAGAAAAAGGAGAGTTTCCATCACATGCTTGCTTTGCATAATGAATGCCTTACCCGCTGCTATCTTCTTCACCGCATCAATCTCCTGGAGGGCCTTGTGGGCTTCAGCCTTGGCGCTTCGGGCGCTTTCGAGCGCCTTCTCAAGCTCGGACTCTCGCATATTAGAGTCAAGCTCCAAGGACTCGTGTTTCTTGGCGAGAGCCTCGAGCTCTTGCTACACCTCGCCCACTCGGGCTTCTTGTTTCTCCCGCTCAATGCGTTCCTCGGCCGCTTTGTCTTCGGCCTCGGACAATGCCTTCTTCAGGGTCGCCACTTCGGTCGTGGCCCCTGGGAAATTCATGATGGTCCTATTACTTTACACGCGAACTTCTTTTATTTCATATAAGCAAGGTATTGCTTACCTTTGCTCTCCTCGAGCTACCTCTTGGTAAGGCCAAGCTCGGTCTAGGACCGCTCCAGGTCCTGCTTCAGCGCAGGGACCTCTGCAGTACGTGCGGCAGCGGCCAGCAGCGAAGCCTGCACATACACATAGATATATTCTGATTAGACTACTGAGTCATCATTTGATCCTCTATTCAGCCTTTCTACTCGAATGCCGAACAGAGCATCAGGAGCTACTATCTATGTGGTAATATGTTCTCATATTTTGATTGCTTACCTCAAAGCCTGTTAGGAGGCTGGCGCAAGCTTCAGTCAGCCTGTTTTTGGCGGACTGGACTTTCTCGATCACCGCACTCATGATAGTACGGTGCTCTTCGTCGATGGAAGCGCCGCGAAGCACTTCCAGCAAGTTGTCCGGTGCCTCTGGATAGACAGAGGACACCGGCACGGGCGGCTTGCCCCCCTTAACGGGGGGTCGCCCGCTGGAGTCCAGAGCCACCAAAGATTCCGGTGCAGTGTTTGGCTGGGGGCCGAACCTGGAGCCCATGGGAGTCCGGCTCCCTTTACGCCCAGGGTCCGGAAGGTCGCCTCGAGGCGCCCCCAGGACTGCCTCCCCTTGGCCCGGTGCCTGTTGAGACAATACATCGATGTTGTCCGCAGGGCAAGGAGTGGAGCCGGTCGGAAGAGAACCGCTGTTCATATCCGACGAGTCCAACGAACTGCTCAACGAAGTTACGTCGAGATGAGCTCGGGACAGACTGCATAATCATGTTTGGCATGAGAAGAAGCAGTGCAGTAAAACTTACCACGAATTACTATGGTGTCCGGATAATTACAACTTTGCCAGGGGCTTGACCCTGGGTAGCCACTCGTCGTGGAGCAGTCCGTAGGGAGGGTCTTGCCCTTCTTGGACCCTTCGGCTTCCCCAGTTGGGTCGGCCTTCCTTTTCTTGTCTTCCCCGGCTGGGGGGAGAACTTTCCTCTTCCTCCTCGTTTTCATGGGAGGAGGGCGCATCGGAGTTATCGGACGATGAGTCCGATACAACCTTGCGCCGAAGACCCTTTCGAGTCCCCACGGCCTTCTTCTTGGCCTTCTTCACCGGCACCTCGTAAGGTGTCGGAACCAGCATCTTTGTCAGGAGAGCATCTGCAGGATCTTCCGGTAGGGGGGCGGGGCAATCAATCTGCTCCGTTGTCTTCACCCAGTCCTGTTAAAGGCATGGAAGGCTTAGATCCCGCACATGATTAAACTGGGGCAAATAGATACCTAGTGAAATATAAAAACTTACCAGATTGGAGCAGCGCTTTGTGCTGAGTCCGCGGTCCTCGGTGAGGGAAGGAGGTACCTCGGCACCCTTAAACAGCATCCTCCAGACGTCCCCGTGCGTCGTGCCATAGAGCTCACGCAACGTCTGGTGCTTGGCCGGGTCGAACTCCCGCAAGTTGAATACCCTTTGTTGACACGGGAGAATCCGGCGGAAGATCATAACCTGGACCACGTTGACGAGCTTAATTTTCTTGCGCATCATGCTCTTGATGCAGGTCTGGAGTCCGGTCAGCTCTACCGAGGAACCCCAGGACAGGCCCTTCTCTTTCCAGGAGGTGAGCCATGTGGGGATTCCGGATCGGAATTCGGGGGCTGCCACCCAGTTGGTGTCGCACGGCTCGGTGATGTAGAACCACCCCAATTGCCACCCCTTTAGGGTCTCCACATAGGACCCTTCAAGCCAGGTGACATTAGGCATCTTGCCCACCATGGCACCTCCGCACTCCGCTTGCTACCCAACCACCACCTTCGGCTTGACATTGAAGGTCCTCAGCCACAGGCTGAAATGGGGCTTGATGCGGAGGAAGGCCTCGCACACGACGATAAACGCCAAGAAGTTGAGGATGAAATTGGGGGCCAGATCATGAAAATCTAGCCCGTAGTAGAACATGAGCCCGCAGACAAACGGGTGGAGGGGAAATCCCAGTCCGCGGGCAAAATGGGTAAGAAAAACTACCCTGTCATGGGGTTCGGGTGTTGGGATGATCTGCCCCGCATCTGGCAGCCGGTGCGCGATATCCGCGGCCAGATATCCGGCTTCCCGTAACTTTTTGATGTTCTCCTCCATGATGGAGGAGACCATCCACTTGCCTCCTGCTCCGGACATGCTTGGAGTGGTTTGAGAAGAAGAACGCGAGCTTGGGCGCTAGAGCTCGAGTGTGCGGGAATGGGTAAGCAAGGAAGAAGAAGGCGTGGGTGAAAAGAGTGAATCTTTGTCCCTTTATAAGGGCGGAGGAGGCGATGCACCTCGCCACTTGCCTCGTAAAATCGCTTATTCCCCAAGCTCCGTAATTGATGGCGCGGTTTGGTTACCCATGTCTGTATTGATGAGAATCCCGTAATAAGGGGAACACGATCTCTGCTTTGACAAGACGTGTCAAGAAAACCGCCTCGCGATATGTGCGGTGCTGGTTGAGAAAAACGGTTCGAATAATGACCGGGCCATGGCATGATGTCATGTTATCAAAACGTGTCAGCAGATTAGATTTGTGGAAATATTATTCTCTCTACGGTGGTATGTGGAACTTGTTTTGCAGAACCGGACAATATCCTATTGTTCAAAATCTTCCATGGAGTATTCGGAGGAGGAACCCGCCTTGCAATGCCGAAGACAATACTGCGCACCGGACTCATCGTCACTTAAGCCTGGTTCAGGGGCTACTGAGGGAGTCCTGGATTAGGGGGTCTCCGGACAGCCGGACTGTTGGACTATGAAGATACAAGATTGAAGACTTCGTCCCATGTCCGGATGGGACTCTCCTTGGCGTGGAAGGCAAGCTAGGCAATACGGATATGAAGATCTCCTCCCTTGTAACCGACTCTGTGTAACCCTAGCCCCCTCTGGTGTCTATATAAACCGGAGGGTTTAGTCCGTAGGACAACATACAATCATACCATAGGCTAGCTTCTATGGTTTAGCCTCTACGATCTCGTGGTAGATCAACTCTTGTAATACTCATATCATCAAGAACAATCAAGCAGTATGTAGGGTATTACCTCCATCAAGAGGGCCCGAACCTGGGTAAACATCGTGTCCCCTGCTTCCTGCTACCATCCGCCTTAGACGCACAGTTCGGGACCCCCTACCCGAGATCCGCCGGTTTTGACATCGACAATCGTGTTCCGAACGTCGAAGCCACCGCCGCGCTCGCACTTCTGGCACTGCCGTTGGTTCCCCAGGCACTCGATGCGCCAGTCCGCACAGGCCAGGTGCCCTCCCTTGCACTACACAAATCAATCGAACATCACATCAATCAGGAAACCTGCACCTTGCTCGATCAGGTGAACGGACGAGGTGTATTCAAACCTCATACACTGGAGGCTTCAAGGGGCGGAGGCACAAGGGGAAATGGAGCAAGGTGAGGTCCATCGAGACCATAGATAGGTCCATCATTGGGTCATGTTCCGTCGGCATGATCTCGCCCTCCTCGTTCACAACCATCTCTCACTTTAGGGTCGGGGCATTACAAATAACGTCACATATTCATACTAGTACTTCAAGGTGCATTAAAATCAACACATGCATGCGTTGTAATTAATGCATCGGTAAACGCAAATTATTGAAATATATCGACTGCAGTGCTTTGATGTGTCGCGTCAACTCGTACAAAAACGAGAAGTTTGATTACAACACCCTCTCCCTCGCGGACTAAGCTCTGGTGCCTTAACTGCACCTGCCTTTGGTTGTATGACAGGTGGGCCAGTCACTAGTTGGGCCCACATGTCATACACCCAAAGGCAGGAGCAGTAAGTCAATGAAGCTGCATCACTCCCTCGCCCATGAGCGTGGTGGTTGGCAGGACTAGGAGAAGCTTTTGCTACATGCTTTCCCTCCCGCACGCGGTGGACATGCAGCAGTTCATTCGGTGTCAGATGGCCTGAAGCATACTGTAGCAGTACTCCACTGCATTAGTACTCCATCATTGTTTGACTTCCCGAAGAGGCGAAGAGCCAAGCGCAGCCCGGACGCTCGTCTGGCAGTTTCATGTGTAGAGTAGTCTAGGATAGCGTGTACCATGCCTTTAAGCTTAAAATCGTTGGGGTTGGCTCCATGCTATGAGGCCGTCTCGAAGCAATTTTTTTATTAAAATAATCTTCTATCCCTACCTGTCATCCTGGTGATTGTAGTTTGCATGCTCATCTGGTCAAGACAGGAATATATATTTTAATTTGTGGTGGGGTAAATGCTAGAGGTTGCAGCAAATATATTGTACATTGCGGGTCTTTTAGCCAAGTTTAGAGGAAAGCATGTGGGGCCAGTGCTATGATGTGTCACGTCAACTCGTACAATGAGGAGAAGATTGATTTTACTACTAGACGCCTTCTCCCTCGCCCATGCGCGTGGTGGCTCATAGACGAGAACAGGCTTTTGCTTACTACTCCCGCACGCACACGATGGACGGACATGCAGCAGTTGATTCGATACTGTAGAAGTAGTAACATCATTGTTCGTCTTCTCGAAGAGGCGAAGAGCCAAGCGCAACCCGAACGTGGCAGTTGCGAACGCTCGTGTGGTAGTCTTTGTGTAGGGGTGGGGTGTGGTGCGAAGCCTTGAAGCATGCATATAGCTAGGCTCTTGCATGAGACAAACTTGCTATGTGAACCCACTATTGTAGTACTTGCTAGTATAGCCCTGTAAACCGGAAAGGAGTATTTGCCTTTCTAGAGATTTCAACAAGTGACTAGACTACACTCTAAATGAGTACATATGGAGCAAAATGAGTGAACCTACACCGTAAATAAATGCATAGTTCTCTCATTTTCCTCTCCGCCTTGGTCGCGGTGCACAATATTGAGTATACTACTACTACTGACTAGTCTCTTTTTGACATGCATTTACGTTGATACGGCTTGAATGCCAACGACGCAGAGGGTAGCGGTTCCTGAAACATTGAATGGTCAATGATGCCTCCGCACCCAATTAGCATGCGGAGGTAGGAGCAAGTAATTGGAGAAGCCGAATGGAGCTAGCACGATGTCAATGCAACGCAGTTTGGTCCCTCATACAAAGGCGCCCCACCACTCCAATCCATCTACTCCTAGTCTCTGCACAACACTGCCCACTCCAATCCAAGACCAAGTGACCAGAATCCACAAGCACCCATGGCGTCAATGGACGCGTGCGGCAGTCGGCTGTGCCAGGTCGTCCAAGACGCCGACCTGTGGCCCCGCACCGCGGAGCGTTTCCAGACGGTGTTGGTGACCATCGGCGTCATAGCCCTCGTCGATGCCGGCTTCGCCTCTCGCATGTGCCAGATGATGGTCGACTCCATCTGCAGGTTCACCGCCGTCAAGAAGCACGCGGACGACCTTGTCGTACTCCTCCATCCCGTGTGCCCAGGCTCCTCATTGCCTGCCACCCTCATCGGCCTCCAAGGTGACGAACTCTTTGAAGGACTGGTGGCCCTGCAGGTTCCAGAGGTCGTGACAAATAATGTGCACCTCGAGGTCACGCTCGCCGTGTAGCACCTCGTCATGCAAGAAACCGTCGATCTGCACATCCACGTCTACGAGGAAATCGTCTACATAGGACACTCCAAGGCCAGCTAGGACAGGAAGACGTTGGCCTTCTTCCAACGACTGGAATCTTTGGACGCCATTGTTCAGAAGCACGTCAATCTGGCCACGAAAGCTGCTGCTACTTAGCCGTTGTTCGGTGGGCCGGCACCCTGAGTGGAGGAGGTGGACATTGTCGATGGATGCATCTTTCTTCTTGCCTCCTGTAACCAATAGTGCATCACCTTGTGTCCTTAATGTTTTATTAGTGTATGGCATTTTTATTCGAGTCGTAAATGACATGTGTGATCACTTGCTATTATTTGGCGTTAATTATATGTAGTATGTATCACTATCTTTGACCTAGTGTACTACCTAGGTCCTGGTTTATTAGTCCCTTTTGTAATTTGTGCTAAATTTGGACCAAAGATTTAACTGACAAAATGTTAGTGCATGTCAACAAAAATTATATCATTTGATTTGTATTTGAACATAGTTTTCAATGATATAATTTTTGTGACATGCATGAACCTTTTTTAGTCAAATTTATGGTCAAAATTTGGCATAGATTATGACGGTGAGCAATAAACCAGGATGGAGGTAGACTGGTTTGTCACCATCGTGTTTTGTGTCTAATTTTGACCTCAGCGACCCAACCTATATGGAGGGAGTGCTGTATATATTGGCTCAACAACCAAACTTATAAAGTATATTCAAAACTGAGCGTTACTACAAGTCACGAGTTCAAAACGAGAAAGTGGGTACAGCATGCCTATACCGTTCACGTCACACCCCACGGTCGCGGTGCACAATGTAGAATAGTCTCTTCTTGACCCGCACTTACATTGATACGGCTTGAATTCCAAGGAGGGAGAGGGTAGCGGTTCCTGAGACGTTGAATGGTCAATGACGCATCCTCAATTAGCATGCAGAGGGAATTATTTGGAGAAGCATAATAGAGCTAGCACGGTGTGAATGCAACAGAGTTTGGACTCTCATATAAAGGTGCCCCACCACTCCAATCCATCTACTCCTAGTCTCTGCGCAACACTGCTCACTCCAATCCAAGACCAAGTGACCAGAAGCAACAAGCACCTATGGAGGCGATGGACGCGAGCGGCAGTCGGCTGTGCCAAATCATCCAAGACGCCAGCCTGCGGCCCCGCACCATACAACATTTCCAGACGGTGCTGGCGACTGCCGGCATCGTAGCCCTCGCCGACGTCGGCGTCGCCTCTCGCATGGATGACATGATGGTCCACTCCATCCGCAAGTTCACCGCGGTCAAGAAGCACGCGGACGACCTTGCCATACTCCAGCGGCTGGAATCTTTGGACACCATTGTTCAGAAGCACGTCGACCTGGCCATGAAAGCCGCTGCTACTTAGCCGCCGTTCGGCGTGCCGGCGCCCTGAGTCAAGGAGGTGGACGCCGTTGATGAATGCATCTTTCTTCTTGCCTCCTCTAACTAGCATTGCATCGCGCCTTAATGTTTCATTAGTAGTATATGGCATTTTTATTCCGGTTGTATTGTTTTCACTGTGAGGTGGGGCCGCAGTTGAGCAAACCAACCATCGGCAAACCCCCACCCCGCCCACCGCGCATTGGATGAGTTTAGAATTAGAAGAGAGAAACGTGGGAGAAGAGCTAGTGATAGCACGGACGATGTTGTCATATGGGACTCGTATTGATAGAATAGGAGTACTGAGCACTCGTACCTCTTTTTTTAGGGAAAAAGTAGTTGTACGTCTAGTACCACTAGTTGGGTGCGTGCGACCTATACATGTCATCACTTTAGGTATCCTTTTCAAACCACAGCTACACTTCATAGTACATATTTTTCACGCATGTATCCTCCTATATGTACTCCTAGGCTATTTCCACATGCTCCCTTTCACCGACATGTGGGACATAGTGCATGCATGACTCGGAGCATATGCCGGGGTACTTTACATTTCAAACCTCACGAATTACATGCAAACCCCCCGCAAAAGAATAAATAAATGAATGAATGAATTACTACATGAAACTGGATTATTTTCATAGAAACTGGAGCACGTTCATTAAATTTTGGACATAACACGTTTATAAAAAACGACCGGACCTAAACCAGTCTACGGGCCTCTTTGATTCGCGGGATACTGAAAAACACAGGAATGGGGAAAGTATGATAGCGATGAACCGAGACAAGGAGAACTCTAACTCAGTTAGAGGTTAGAGTTAGATTCTAACCCTGAACTAACTCTAACCAAAGAGGTGTTTGGATGGCAAGGTTAGAATGACAATAAATGGTCTTTCTCAATCATTTGACTACTTTGGACCCTATTTCCTGCCGGATTTGGTGTGGCCGGCTCTTATGTGGCCACCTACCGCTCAAAATTGACATAAACGAACCATCTTTACAAATCAAGCATGCAAAACATAATAAATTTTATGTTGTCCATACAAATGAGATATCCCACTTAAACATACAAGTCATCAATCAAGATTCACAAAAAAATACACTCCATGAAACAAAGCATGAGCTAACTCATCACGGAAGTCATTCACACTAGTGAGGGAGCCTGGAGCTCCTCAGGCGCCCAGGGAGGAGCTCCTCATTGTCGCTCTGGAGGAAGGCTCTATAGAGCCCAAGCCCTGGGAACCCCTCCGACGCTGGCGCTTGCGGGTTGAGGTCGAGACCGGCATGGGTAGCAGGGCCGCTTGCCAACAACTGTGAACCGAATCTTTGGGTCTCTAGAAATAATGCAAGCCTGAAACTAAAATAACTACAAAGGTGAACTGAATTTTTGGGCCTCTAGAAATAATGCAAGCCTGAAACTGAAATACCTAGAAAGGTGAACTGAATCTTTGGGCCTCTAGAAATAATGCAAGCCTAAAACTGAAATACCTAGAAAGTTGAACTGAATCTTTGGGCCTCTAGAAAGATTTATTACCTCCTCAAGCATCATCAAACAATTCCATGCGTGCACCACAAATCTATACCAAGTTTAATCAGGACCAACTTTTCCAAATCATAATTAGCACCAGAGCGAGCAAGATCAATGATGGCTATGAGACAGATAAGGAACGAACAAACTCACCCCTCTCGCGACCTCCCTGGTAGACGCGCCACTGCCGCGCACGACAGAGGGAGAAAAACGGCCGGTGAAGGGGGAGCAGGGCGAGCTTTGGAGGCCAAAGGGAGAGGGTGGCCGGAGGAGGGCGGCGGAGGCCGGAGGGAGAGGGTGCTTGGGCGGGCGGCACGATGGGGAACAAAGAGGAGTCATGCGAGGGGGTCGGATGGAGCGATCTGGTGCGGGCAGGAGAGATTTTTTTAGTTCTCTTTTAGTGGGCCTAAGGAGAACTAACCCAATTAGAACCTCTCCACCGGGCTAGTTTTTTAGCTGGGTTAGAGTAAACTAGCTCAAACTAACCCCTCCTGTTTGGATACTTTGAAGCTTTTTCAACCCAAACTAGCTCTAACTCAGGGATCCAAACAAAGAGGAGTAGTACTGTACATGCTACAGTCTGGACCGAAGCACATTGTTTTTTATGGACATATCACCACATTGTTTTCTACTGCTGGTTCACTGGGCTGCCGTGGTTCGCACTGTTGGTTCACTGTGCTATCGTGGTTCGCACTAATGGTTCACTGGGCTGCCGTGGTTCACACTCCTCCGACGTGAGTAGTAGTACTAGTATATACAATATATATACCGCATGATTCTTTGCTCCTTCTTACTAGTACGTACTTCGTCGACATGTGGGAGAGCCAGCATCCGGGTCGACGTGTCATGCACCATATTAGAGTAGGGAATGAAAGGGGGGCATCACCCCGGCTGTAGCGCCAGTAATTCATGTCTATAGTGAGCACTCATATCACAAGTCTTCCAGCAGTAATGTGTCGTCAAATCGCACAGCCCGACCTTTCCAGCAGTAAGTAAGTTGAATCCACTACTCCCAGGAAAACTGCCGTGCGTACTGCCCAGGAAAAGCCCTGCCTGCGCGAAAACTGCCGTGCGTACTGCCCAGGAAAAGCCCTGCCTTCAACTTTTAACTACGCGAAAATAGTTCGAGCTTGTTCATTCTATATAAATACTAGTATTGTATGTTTATTCACCCATGGGGTTGTTCAATGAATGGAGGGCCGGGGATCATAAGGGAACAATACTACTAGTAAGTAGGAGTCATACAGTTAGTCACATAAAATAGATAGTTTCTTTTCTTTAATGCCACGTACACAAATTGAAATGCTTGTTGTGGAGAGAAAAAGATAATCATTCCACTATATATGTAGGCAGGGGCCTGAGCGCTTGCTTTACTAGGGTTGCTCTCTTAATTTTCTCATCCTCTCCAGATCTAAACAAGACCGTGGTAGTGATGACCCACAAGTATAGGGTATCTATCATAGTCCTTTTGAAAAGTAAGAGTGTCGAACCCAACGAGGAGCAGAAGGAAATGACAAGCGGTTTTCAGTAAGGTATTCTCTGCAAGCACTGAAATTATCAGTAACAGATAGTTTTCTGATAAGGTAATTTGTAACGGGTAATAAGTAACAAAAGTAAACAAGGTCCAGCAAGGTGGCCCAATCCTTTTTGTAGCAAAGGACAAGCCTGTACAAACTCTTATATAAAGGAAAACGCTCCCAAGGACACATGGGAATTATCGTCAAGCTAGTTTCCATCATGCTCATATGATTCGCGTTTGTAACTTTGATAATTTGATATGTGGGTAGACCAGTGCTTGGGTACTCCCTTACTTGGACAAGCATCCCACTTGTCATTAACCCCTCTTGCAAGCATCCGCAACTACAAAAGAAGTATTAAGGTAAACATAACCATAGCATGAAACATGTGGATCCAAATCAGCCCCTTACGAAGCAACGCATAAACTAGGGTTTAAGCTTCTGTCACTCTAGCAACCCATCATCTACTTATTACTTCCCAATGCCTTCCCCTAGGCCCAAATAATGGTGAAGTGTCATGTAGTCGACATTCACATAACACCACTAGAGGAAAGACAACATACATCTCATCAAAATATTGAACGAATACCAAATTCACATGACTACTTATAGCAAGACTTCTCCCATGTCCTCAGGAACAAACGTAACTACTCACAAATCATATTCATGTTCATAATCAGAGGGGTATTAATATACATAAAGGATCTGAACATAAATTGTTCCACCGAATAAACCAACTAGCATCAACTACAAGGAGTAATCAACACTACTAGCAACCCACAGGTACCAATCTGAGGTTTTGAGACAAAGATTGGATACAAGAGAGATGAACTCGGGTTTGAGAGGAGATAGTGCTGGTGAAGATGTTGATGGAGATTGAAGCCCTCCCAATGAGAGGATTGATGGTGATGGTTTCCCCCTCCCGGAGGGATGTTTCCCCGGCAGAACAGCTCCGCCGGAACCCTAGATTGGTTCTGCCAAGGTTCCGCCTCAAGACGGCGGCGCTTTGTCCCGAAAGCTTCCTCTTTATTTTTTTTCTAGGGTAAAAGACTTCATATAGCAAAAGATTCATATAGCAAAAGATGGGCATCGGAGGCCTACCAGGGGGGCCACGAGGCAGGGGCGCGCCCAGGGGGTAGGGCGCGCCCCCCACCCTCGTGGACGGTGGGTGGCCCCCTTTGTTGCTTTCTTCGCCCAATATTTTTTATATATTCCAAAACTAACTTTCGTGGAGTTTCAGGACTTTTGGAGTTGTGCAGAATAGGTCTCTAATATTTGCTCCCTTTCCAGCCCAGAATTCCAGTTGCCGGCATTCTCCCTCTTCATGTAAACCTTGTAAAATAAGAAACAAAAGACATAAGTATTGTGACATAATGTGTAACAACAGTCCATAATGCAATAAATATTGATATAAAAGCATGATGCAAAATGGACGTATCAACTCCCCCAAGCCTAGACCTCGCTTGTCCTCAAGCGGAAGCCGATATCGAAAAATATGTCCACATGTTTAGAGATAGAGGTGTCGATAAAATAAAATACGGACATGAGGGCATCATGATCATTCTTAGAACAACAACATATATATATATATATATTGTCATATGATTTCTTATGCTAAAGTAACAATCTATTCACAATGTAAACTATGAATCAAAAACTTCATTAAAACTAACAAACTATAATCTCAGTCGTTGAAGCAATTGCCATTTATCATAACATCGGGAAGAGTCAATATAAGAGCTTTTCAGAAAGTCCACATACTCAACTATCATTTAGTCTTTCACAATTGCTAACACTCACGCAATACTTATGGGTATGAAGCTTTAATCGGACACAGAGAAAGATATGGGCTTATAGTTTTGCCTCCCAACCTTTTACCTCAAGGCTAATGTCAACAATCTATACCTACTATTAAAGGGAATAGGTATTCTTGGTTTGGTTTAGTCCTTTACGTTTGGTTTACACATGTTAAGCGATCTGGGCCAGTTACTTATATGTTAATGGATCTTTTATGGGCTTTCATAGAGAGACCGCGTGGGTCAAAATAAATCAACATTGTGGGAATTGAACACAAGACCTCCTGTCTATCTCTTAGATGTAACAACCAAAGACTTATGCACCTTTCATATTTACTAATCCCAACTCACTCTAAATATACGAGTGGCAGTCATCATGTTTATTGTTTTTGCGAAAAAAGGAGTTGATATTAAAATGGCCAAATTACTGAAAGGTCCACATAGAAAAGGAAATTACAACCAAGCCCCTCTGCGACCCGACTACGCCGGCGCCGTGGACGAGTATGTGACGCGTTGTTCACCACTGCTCGCTAACGCCTTGGATCGAAGCAGCCCCCGGGCGTAACAGGAAGTCTCCGATCAATGGTCCCTGGGGACCTACACCCATGGCCGTCGTCGTCGTCGCACTGCTCAACATCGCCTTCCTTCTCCAGATCTTCAACCGTCGGAATCGCCATCCCTCGATCTCCGGCACAGGGGAACCGTGCATGGCCTCTCCACTGAGCAGTGAGCACGAAGAAAGGAGCTGGTCCACCGCAGAGCTCCACCGGAACTTCGCCATCGAAGGGGAGACCAAAACCTGCAAAAAGCCAATCCGGTTGCACCGCCGCCTCGACAACGCCATCGGCTGGCTCCCTAGGCACTCCTACACTATGTACACGCTGCAAATCGGGCCTCCCCCGTGCTCCCGCCGCCAGAGCGTCCGGCGGAGGGCGAGGGAGCCGCCGATTCGGCAACGGCGAGGTGGAGAGCCCGGGGTTCACACAAATCGCCCTTCGTTCCTCTAGATGGGGAAGGGTGAGGTCCAAGGCTCATGTTTAGGGAGAGCTAATTAAGCGAATGAGCTAATAAAGGAAGGATTGTGGGCTTAAATATAATATTTGAACGAATGTGGGTAATTAAAGAAAGGATTATGGGTAAATCGGTGGAATAACTATTGGAAAGATTGTTGTCTTAATAAATTCTACATGAAGGATTTGAGGTAAAAAGGTAGGATAATTAAAAGAAAGGATCTATAGGCCTTAATGTGTTGGGGCTACTAAATTAGAAAAGGAAGGATTTGATTCCCGACTAAAACGAGTAAGGACTTCATGGTAATTAATGAAAGGATCATACTTAAATGCCATTAAAAAGGATTGTATTTAAATGAAACCAGTGGGACATTACGCCCCGCAAAGAAAATATGAACACGACTAAATTGCAACGTATTTTTTTATGTTCATTTTGTAGAAGGACGATGCTGCATAGCAACATGTTCTTTATAATGAATCCGATGCTGTGGGACATTATACTTGTGCAAAACATCAATTTTCCCCGTTGCAACGCACGGGCATATGTGCTAGTAATAGTTTATGAAAACCCACATCCAATTAGCTATATATATCAGGATCTTTCCAACACACAGTGCTTGCCAAAGGATAAAATGTAAAAAGGAAAGGTGAAGATCACCATGACTCTTGTATAAAGTATAAGACAAAAATAAAAGATAGGCCCTTCGTAGAGGGAAGCAGAGGTTGTCATGTGGTTTTATCGTTGGATGCACGAAATCTTAATGCAAAAGAACGTCACTTTATATTGCCACTTGTGATATGGACCTTTATTATGTAGTCCGTCACTTTTATTTCTTCGACATCACAAGATTGTATAAAGCTTATTTTCTCCACACTAATAGATCATACATATTTAGGGAGCAATTTTTATTGCTTGCAACAATGACAACTTACTTGAAGGATCTTACTCAATCCATAGGCAGATATGATGGAATCTCATGGCAAAACTGGGTTTAAGGATATTTGGAAGCACAAGTAGTATCTCTACTTGGTGCAAAGAATTGGCTAGCATGAGGGGGAAGGTAAGCTCAACATGTTGGATGATCCATGACAATATAATTTATTTCGGATGTAAGAAAACATAACCCATTACGTTGTCTTCCTTGTCCAACATCAACTTTTTAGCATGTCATATTTTAATGAGTGCTCACAATCATAAAAGATGTCCAATATAGTATATTTATATGTGAAAACCTCTCTTTCTTTGTTAATTCCTATTAATTGTAACGATGACCAAAACTATGTTTGTCAATTCTCAACAACTTTTATTCATCATACTCTTTGTATGTGAAGTCATTACTCTCCATAAGATCAATATGATCTCTTTATTTCTTTTTATTCTTTCTCTCCCCTTTTTTATTTCAAGATCATAGCAAGATAGCCAAAGCCCTCGACTCAAAACTAATCTTTATTATATATAGCTCACGGACTCGATTATATAGAAGGATCATAAAGCAAAACTCAAAACTAGATCATACTAAACTTTATTCTACTAGATCAAGATATAACCAAAAGGATCAAACTTAGAAAAACAGCAAATATAGAAGTGTGATGGTGATACGTTATCGGGGCACTCCCCGAAGCTTGGCAGTTACCAAGGGGAGTGCCCATACACATGTATTTATGTCTCTTTCTTTGGTGGTGAAGAACATGGTGGTGATGATGACAATTGTGCCTTCAGCTTTTTCATATTATAGTGGAGAGAAATTTCCTCCTTTAATCATCGACCTCCAACTCCAGCATCAAGATCTTGTCACATAAATCTCCTTTGCTCTTCTGCCGAAAATGAGAAGGAATGGATCAGTTATTAGAGGTTAGCCCTCTTAGGGAGACTAGACTTCTTGAACCTCACGTGCATATCCCCGGGTTGAGGTAGAGGAACATCCTCCTCCTCCGAACTTGAATCTCCGATCCTCATCAAGTGAGCATCCTCATCATCATCCGTAGTTCGACCATAAGGAGATAGGTCCCCATAGGTCTTTGGGTCAGCAATGAGGTGTGAGACATAGCTCTCTTCGTCGGAGTCTTGAGATGACATCTTGCTCTAAATCTGCAGCAGAGACAGCTCGAAACAAAAACAGGGAATATTTGCAAGGTACGGTGGTCAAAACCTTCAGGAGATTATATAATGAATTTTTACCGACCAAAAGAAGTATCATGCAAGAAATCGGAGTCCGGAGGGCACACGAGGTGCCCACGGGGCAGGGGCGCGCCCAGGGGGGTAGGGTGCTCCCTCCACCCTCGTGGATGCCTCGTGTCCTTTTCGGACTGCTTCTTATTTTCCTATTTTCTAAAATATTCCAAAATGGAGAAAAATTGCTATTAGAACTGTTTTGGAGTCGGTTTACTTACCGTACCACATACCTATTCCTTTTCGGAGCCTGAAACATTCTGGAAAGTATCCCTTACATACTCCTCCGGGGTTACGGTGTCAATAACATTAGTTTCAACATTTATGGGATTACCTGAGATATAATGTTTGATTCTTTGACCGTTCACCACCCTCGGATTTGTGCCTTCGAAGTTGTTGATTTTATGGCACCGGAACGATGGACCTCCTCAATAACGTAAGTACCTTCCCATTTAGAGAGGAGTTTTCCTGCAAAAAATCATAAACAAGAGTTGTACAACAGAACATAATCACCTACATTAAACTCACATTTTTGTATCCTTTTGTCATGCCATATTTTAACTTTTTCTTTAAACAGTTTGGCATTTTCAGTGGCCTGGGTTCTCCACTCATCAAGTGAGCTAATCTCAAATAGTCTCTTCTCACTGGCAAGTTTGAAGTCATAGTTGACCCCTTTAATGGCCCAACATGCCTTATGTTCTAGTTCGAGAGGTAAGTGACATGCTTTTCTATAAACCATTTTATATGGAGACATACCCATAGGATTTTTATATGCAGTTCTATAGGCCCATAATGCATCATCAAGTTTCTTGGACCAATTCCTTCTAGATCTATTAATAGTCTTTTGCAAAATTAATTTGAGCTCTCTATTACTCAGTTCTACTTTACCACTAGACTGTGGGTGGTATGGAGATGCAATTCTATGATTAACATCATACTTAGCAAGCATATTACGAAAAGCACCATGAATAAAATGTGAACCACCATCAGTCATTAAGTATCTAGGGACTCCAAACGTCGGAAAAATAACTTCTTTAAGCATCTTAATAGAGGTGTTATGATCAGCACTACTAGTTCGAATAGCTTCTACCCACTTAGTAACGTAATGAACAGCAAAAAAATAAGTGTATACCCATTAGAGGAAGGGAACGGTCCCATATAATCAAAGCCCCAAACATCAAATGGTTCAATAACAAGTGAATAGTTCATAGGCATTTCTTGATGTCTACTGATATTACCAATTCTTTGACATTCATCACAAGACAAGACAAACTTACGGGCATCCTTAAAAAGAGTAGGCCAATAAAAACCGGATTGCAATACCTTATGTGCAGTTCTATCTCCAGCATGGTGTCCTCCATAAGCCTCGGAGTGACACTTGCGTAGGATCTGTTCCTGTTCATGCTCAGGTACACAATGTCTAATAACACCATCTACTCCTTCTTTATAAAGGTGTGGTTCATCCCAGAAGTAATGTCTTAAATCATAGAAAAACTTTTTCTTTTGCTGGTATGTGAAACTAGGTGGTATAAATTTAGCAACCATGTAATTAGCATAATCAGCATACCATGGAGCAGTACGAGAAGCATTTATGATAGCTAATTGTTCATCAGGAAAGCTATCATCAATAGGTAGTGGCTCATAAAGAACATTCTCTAACCTAGATAAGTTGTCTGCAACGGGGTTTTCAGCTCCCTTTCTATCAATAATATGCAAATCAAATTCTGGGACGGTGGGTGGCCCCCCTCTGGTGCTTTCTTCACCCAATATTTTTATATATTCCAGAACTGACTTTCATGGAGTTTTAGGACTTTTGGAGTTGTGCAGAATAGGTCTCTAATATTTGCTACCTTTCCAGCCCAGAATTCCAGCTGCGGCATTCTCCCTCTTCATGTAAACCTTGTAAAATAAGAGAGAAAAGGCATAAGTATTGTGGCATAATGTGTAATAACAGTCCATAATGCAATAAATATCGATATAAAAGCATGATGCAAAATGGACGTATCAGGTAGCGACATTTTCTCTGTACACACCGCTGGTCACAGATCCGGCCGGATCCCTCCGGCCGGTGTGTGTAGAGGACTAGGTGCATCATTCACGCGGTCATCGCCGGCAAGGGAGGAAACCCACATCAACCGGCGGGGCCCTATCCTCTGCCCGTGCCGTTCTCTCCGACACAGTGCCGGCTTGGGAGGTCCTCCGACCCTTCTTCCTCCCTGTCGTATTGTGCGTAGATCCGACCTGCTGCCGCCGACATCCCGACGACCCTCAGGTATAAGTTCTTCAAAAGTGGCCTTGCTCTACTGCCCCAGCTCCCCTTGTGTCTGCATGTGCATCTTTTTCTACTTCCATCAGCTCTTCCAAAGCCACCTAATATTTTAGTATTATTAGAGGTAAAGCTACTTCATGCATTCTAATATAGGACTTGATTCAAACAATGAAGAAAGGGGAAACTCGTAGCATGAATCTAGGACTTAATTCAAAGAGGAAATAATAGGGGGAAAGTAGTAGAGACCGGATACCCAACCGGTCTCTTGGTTGAAAAGGGAAATAATGGGAAAACGCGGTACAAACTGGATAAGGAACAGATCTATTATTGGTTGAAAAAGGGATAGAAAGTGGCGGCTAGTGGACAAGTCAACAGAGTATGTCTAGGATTAGATTTGCTGCCATCACATAGTAAAAGGTCTCCAGGATTAGATTTGTTGCCCTCACATAGTAAAAGGTCTCCAGGATTAGATATGCTGCCCTCTCATAGTAAAAGGTCTCCAGGATTAGATTTCCTGCCCTCACATAGTAAAAGGTCTCCAGGATTAGATTTCCTGCCCTCACCTAGTAAAAGGTCTCTAGGATTAGATTTGTTGCCCTCACATAGCATGAACAAACTCAGCATCACCACTTTTGCCTCCTTGTAGGTACATTGTGCTGATGCGTCCACTGTCGCATGTCCTTATACCAACTTCTTGCTGTTGTTAATGTAAGGGCGCATGTAAAATGAAGCGATCGCATTGTTACCTTAAGGACGTATCTAACCAGTGTTATTGTTAATCTAATGCCTCTAGTTGTATGATGCAATTAAACTGTGTTACAAATGGTACTCCTACTGTTTTCCCCTATATGATAAGTAAGTTGCTTCTTTACACTACCGAGTGTCCTGGTGCCCCCACGGTCTCATGCCCTTAAACCAACTCTTTAGCTGATGTTGATTTAATGTATCCGGTAAACAAGCAATGCCACCATTAGAGTAATCCCATATTTGACAAATGTCATTGTTGATCGTAATGCTTCCGGTAACATGACGCGTTGTTGACGTTTAAAAATTTCTGCTATCCTTGCGTGATTGCCATGAACATAATTAAGATGCTTCTTTTCATTTCGTGTATGTTTCGTATCTTCTCATTGATCAGCAACTATTTACTTTCTATCTTTTAGTGCAGATAGGGATATCCATTTCACGTTGTTGCTATTGTGACCTTTTGGTGAACTGCACAAAACACTTTTTTTGGAATGAGTGTCTTGTGCAGTTCAACTAAAATGTCACATGCCCAACATCTCTAAATTTTAGTGGAACTGCGGAAAATGGTGATTGGAGTTTCCAAAATCTCCGTCAAATTCTGCTGGTAATCTCATGCAACATTTTATTAGCCTTGTTAAGATGAGCCGTCACTGTCACCACAATGGCACTTTATTTTAGTGGAACTGCACAAAAGGATAAGCAAATTATAGTTGCACCTTACATGAGCAGGACAGCCAACCTTAATGTTGCTCAATTTTTGTGCAACTACTAAAGAAGAACCTGCCAGCTCATGAGAGCAAGTACTTCTTGCGAGCTGAATGATACAATATTTGCTTCATTTCAGGTGAACTGCAGAAAAAAGTGGCATCAATTGAATCATCGAGTGGAGCTACAGGTTGACTTCCACTAGTGCCAGTATTATAGTAATCATGCTCTTTATTATCTGTGTTGTGCAAACAGGAATACTCAACTACAGATGTTGTGATGGTCAAGAGCATTCGCCAAGTTCTTGGGTTGTATGACACGGCTAGCCAAGATGGATTTAATCCTGATATTCACTTTATCAAAAGGCTCTAATGGGTTGGTTCTGAATCTTGCAAGCTGGGAATCAATGAGATGTGTAGGCATCTTTGTTGTACTTATTATTTGAATCTTATTTGTTGGTTCTGAATCTTGCAAGCTAGGAATCAATGAGATGTGTAGGCATCTTTGTTGTACTTATTATTTGAATCTTATTTGTTGGTTCTGAATCTTGCAAGCTAGGAATCAATGAGATGTATAGGCATCTTTGTTGAATCTTATTTGTTGGTTATAAATCTTGCAAGATGGGAAACACAGCATGATGATGTAGAGGACAACAACCATAACAAACCTTTCAAACTTGGTAGTATTATCCGTGTGAAAGTGCGACAAATGTGCTGATCGTGTGCGTCCTGAGAATAATAGTTCTAATTATTCTGCATGTTGATCTTGTGGCACTAATAGAACAAGCCAATGCATTGCTTGTTTTAAGAATAAATTTCTATTAAAGCTAATTAAATTTAAGTAAAGTGACCACTAACACTTGTTATTATAGTACCAATATAGACCCGCCCGTGAACCGACGTGTGGCCGGAATAGGTTTCTTAATGGAGACATTTGAGTGCACCGAGGGTGCATGTTCTGCTGGGCGTGCAACGGGCGAGGGAGGGGTAGTGACTATTGTCGCATGTACACACTCAGTTTACTATTGAATCCAGTTCCCCAAGAGCTGAAAAATGAACTGCTGCCGCCACCTACCCACTCGTTCACTTGAAGAGACTCCAATGGAGATCCGAGGGGTGAGCCTGCTGGATATGGACTTCAACAAGTTGAATGTGATGTACACCAACGATACGGACTCGGTGAAACTCTGCCTCACCGAGTTCAAGCATGACCTACAGTACGAGAAAGCACAAGGTCACAGGACTAGACCTTGTCCCCATCCATTCATCTCCTGACAAGGACCAGCTGATCGCCATCACCCAGGTATGCGTGCGGGACGAGGTTCTCGTCTACCACTGTTGTAGGGCCATCAGAGGTTCTGGAGCATTCGCCCGTTTAATCGGCAGCGCCGACTGCACCTTCGCTACGGTGGAGAGAAGGAAGAACATGACGATTCGGCCATCTGGTGCAACAAGCTTGTCGACATCCAGAAGCAATACAAGATCATCGGCAACGGGCAGGAGAAGGACTCCGTGGTTGACCTCGCTGAGACCATCATCGACCCCTGCTACGCCAACATGAAAGAGGACAACGATACCAAGGACCTGAACACATGGGAGGTACCTCTGAATCTAGCCTACATAACCTACGCGGCCAAGGACGCATACGCATGCTACGACATGTACAGGTAGATCTTGGACATAAGGGTGTGTCTGCTTCCCGTAATCGATGAGTACACGGACAACCGCATCGTCATGATCAAGCGTGCCAGGAAGGTCTAGATGTTGTACTTTATCTGTTTAAGCACCTTTATCATCTGAGTGTTTCATTGATGTCTACTATGCAACTTTATTCTTGTAGACTCGTGTTGGGCCTCCAAGCGCAGAGTTTTGTAGGACAGTAGCAATTTTCCCTCAAGTGGATAACCTAAGGTTTATCAATCCGTGGGAGGTGTAGGATGAAGATGGTATCTCTCAAACAACCCTGCAACTAAATACAAAAAATCTCTTGTGTCCCCAACACACCTAGTACAATGGCAAATTGTATAGGTGCACTAGTTCGGCAAAGAGATGGTGATAAAAGCGTAATATGGATGGTAGAAATATATTTTTATAATCTGAATAAATAAAAACAGCAAGGTAGCAAATAGTAAACGGGCACAAAAACAGTATTGCAATGCTTAAAAACAAGGCCTAGGGTCCGTACTTTCACTAGTGCAATCTCTCAACGGTGCTAATATAATTGGATGATATAACCGTCCCTCAACTTGCAATGAAGAATCACTCCAAAGTTCCTATCTAGCGGAGAACATAAGATGGAATTGTTTGTAGGGTACGAAACCACCTCAAAGCTATTCTTTCTGATCAATCTATCCTAGAGTTCGTACTAAAATAACACGAAGCTATTCTTTCCGATCGATCTAACCAAGAGTTCGTACTAATAAACACCAAAGCAAATTCAGATTCATAATATTCAATCCAACACAAAGAACTTCAAAGAGTGCCCCAAGATTTCTACCAGAGAAACAAAGACAAGAACGTGCATCAACCCCTATGCATAGATTACCCCAATGTCACCTCGGGAATCCGCGAGTTGAGTGCCAAAACATATATCATGTGAATCAATATGATACCCCATTGTCACCATGAGTATTCAATTGCAAGACATATTCTCAAATCCATAGAATTATTCAATCTGATAACAACGAAATCTCAAAGGGGAAAACTCAATTCATCACAACAAGATAGAGAGGGGAAAACACCATATGATCCGACTATATTAACAAAGCCCGCGATACATCAAGATCGTGACATCTCAAGAACACGAGAGAGAGAGAGAGATTAAACACATAGCTACTGGTACAAACCGTCAGCCTCGAGGGTGGACTACTCCCTCCTCATCGTGGTGGCTGCCGGGATGATGAACATGTCCACCGGAGATGATTCCCCCCTCCGGCAGGGTGCCGGAAAGGGTCTAGATTAGTTTTCGGTGGCTACAGAGCCTTGCGGCGGCTGAACTTCTGATCTAGGTTAACCCCGAGGGTTTCTATAAATTTTGGGAATTTATAGGGCAAATAGGGGGTGCGGGAGGCCACCGAGGTGGGCACAACCCACCTGGGCGTGCCTGGGCCCCCAAGCGTGCCCTGGTGGGTTGTGCCCCCCTCGGGGCACCCCCATGTGCTTCTCTAGCCCATCCTGGGTGTTCTGGTCCATAAAAATCTCCAAAAAGTTTCGTGTTGTTTGGACTCCGCTTGATATTGATTTCCTGTGATGTAAAAACGAGCAAAAAACAGCAACTGGCACTGGGCACTAGGTTAATAAGTAAGTCCCAAAAAATGATATAAAGTTGCTATAAAATGATTGTAAAACATCCAAGAATGATAATATAACAGCATGAATACTTCATAAATTATAGATACATTGGATACGTATCATTCATGCATTAGCCTATGTGTTGTATTATCTGTTTTGTCCGAAATATTTCTTTTAAGAACCCATTAACCTGTTTGATTTTTTTAGTGGCTATTTGCTTATGTATATGTAACTAGTTCACTCGGCTGTCGTGCTTTGAATCCCCTTCCTCCAACATATTCCCCTTCTCAGGTGGACCTAGCAGGTCTCGTACACAGACATATGGGACCAACCACCTATCCATTTGTATTTCTTTATTTTGTTCAATCTTTCGTCCTCTTCCTATACAACGGTTGGCCATCATTGTCTATGGCGTTGGCCAGGCCATTCCTCTACTCCCACTCATTGTCTGGCGGCGGCAGCTCCACCGGCCCACCCTGCACCCGAACAGGTGAACCCTCGTACTCCCCTCCGCCTGCGTCTTCCCTCACTCCGGTTCGTTTGGTCCAAGGTCTTGACGTTGTCCTCCGCCTTGGTCCTCTCGTTGTGGCGCCACCGTCTGTCGTTCCCAACATGGTCAGCAAAACAAGAGGAATCGGGAGACAACTGTTCGTCGAGAGGCTGACAGTCCCGGGCCCACCAGGTCCATGTCCTAGGTTTCGTTGTTTAACATGGGCAGCCCACGACATGTTTCAACTTTTTTTGGATCTAGTAGGTATCAAGCGGCCTCTGGGCCTCCCAGCCTAGCTTGTCTATAACATCATCATCCCAAGTTATGTTTGTTTTTTCAAGACGACGCACAACTCAGTTCTATTTTTCTATAAGAATGCAAAACTGAACCTATGTTTTCCCTTCTATAATAGTATATATATATATACATCTTATTTTATAACATATATATATATATATATATAATAGAAACAACATAAGGTTTCGTTAAACCTATCGTTCGTCCAACCATTTTATAGACCTTCCCACTTCCTTTATTTTTTGTTTTTATTAATCCTATATCTGAATTTTCTCCCACTTTTTTTCGATGTAAACTGAGTTTTCTCCCAGTACTTTTCCCTAGAACCAACTCAACTATCCCACGTCTAGCCTAAAAAATATTAATACCCCGCGTCCTATTAACTCATCAAATTAAAATTATATTTTATTTCATAATTCGAAAGTTCTTACAAAATAATAATAATAATTGTTTATATATAACTTGGAAAGTAAACTCCTAGTGATTGCGTACATAAGCTTGCAAAGATTTTACTGACCAATGCAGTGATAGACATGCAATCATCACTACTGCAGGATGTTGCTAACATCACACTACGATCAGAGACCCTTCAAGAAACTGTGTGCGATGCAATAATCACAAACAGTGCTGTATGAAAACCGTCATAAATGTATAAAACATTTGTGATGACGAATGCATGAAACACGGTTCAGATTTTAGTTGCGTGTGTGATGAAGGGCATACGGTTTAGTTCAATTAAATGTTTGCGATGAGGAGGAACAAAAGAAACGGGTAGACAGATGAAGCTGTGTGATACACAGCATACGGTTCACTCGGATGAACTATTTGTGATTAGGAAACACAAAAGAAACGGTCAGCCAGATCAAGGTGTGTGTGATTGAGGGCATACGCTTCAGAAGGATTAACTATTTGCGATTAGGCAACAAAACAGAAACGGGTCAGGCAGATCAAAGTGACTGCGATTGATGGCATACACTTCACATGGATGAACTGTTTGCGATTAGCCAGGATAAACTAAAATAGTTAGACAGATCACCGTGTGTGCGCTAGACGGGCACTCACATTCTAATTAAAAGAACCACGCGCGATGGTGCTGACATTGCCTATTGCGGTGCACCCTATGATGCAAACGCCACGTACGCGACCGAGAAGGCGTACGTGCCCACGTTACACCTTTCGGAAATAGTGTCGCACTTATAACCATCAGTAAATTTTGAGCATGCGTCCCGTCACATTCCAAATTGCAAACCTGTTCACACCGATCAAAACCTAAACGGTTTCCCACTTAGGAGCGTATTACTACATGGTTATAAATACTACTACTCCAAGATGACTGCACATTCCTCCTCAACTCCTCATCCACAAAAATTCAAAAACAAACAAGTCATTCATCATTGTTCCTTTGCGTCCGCCATGGCCAGCATGAGTTCTGGGTCGAGAGATTGCCACCAGGGAGAGGCGAGCCTGGAAGCGGGAGCACGAGAGATGCCCCGCCTTGCCGCGAAAGCAGCCAACATGTCCCGCCGCACGGCCGTAGCAGCAGAGAAGTACCTCCGTGCCGCCGAAGCAGCACGGAGGACCCGCCACGCCGTCAATGCAGCAGACTAGTCCGGCTATGCTGCGGAAGTAGAAGAGATGTCCCGCTGCGTTGTGAATGCAGCAGAGATGTCCTCCCATGCTACGGCAGCCTAGGAAATTGCCTTGCGGGCACGCAAGGACTCTTACAGGCGCATGTGTGCCCTCGTCCTTAGGCAGATGGATCAGATCTCCAGGTGAGCGAGGTTGTAGGATGACCTACAAGCCTCGTTTGAACAGTCTACCGATGTCATCCGACAACTAAATGAGAGCAATGCAAAGCTCCGGGCCGAAGATCATTGGAAGTGCGGAGCAGCAGGAGCAGACCACTGCTTTGTTGAAGAGGATCGGTGTCACCGTCGAGAAACTTATGGACAAGAATGCCATGCTGTGCATAGCGCAGAAGGCTGGTGGAGGAATCCATGGATGCTCTCAACCAGCATCTTGAGGAAAGAGCTCGTCGCCACCCGCCGTGGAGACTAGTTCCTGCTGTGGCTTCCTTCTTCTTTTGCCCTTGTGTATATCGGGCGTTGCCGCATGTGGCTTTTTTTAATTATGTTTATAAATATGTAAGACAATTATTTTCCAATGTCATCATCTTTATATTCATCATGCTTGCTATAAGTTGCAGTCGATGCTATATAGGTCCGTCGGATCTTACATCAAGATCCGCGCAAAACTTTCTTTTCAGATTTTCATTTTTCTCTCTTAAATCTCAGTCCAGTGAGACATATAGTCACGCCGTAGAACAGGTGCTCGGACACCATTAATGGAGACATTGGGAGGGAGGTGCGTGGTGGGTAGCGGTCAAAAGGGCTCTCCTCCCGATGAGCACGCGCAGGGGTCTGATCGCACGCCTCCCGTACTCAAATAGCTACCCCGCACGGCACCTCCTAGCCAATAAAAAAGGGGACTCGTGGTCGCACGTAATTGGTAAGTAGAACGCCCAGGTTTCAATAATATTTGCATTTCCGATTTGTAACGTGACAACACTGTTCCAAAATGACTTTGTTGATTGTTAATGTGTGTGCCTTCGCAAATCGGACAGGAAAAATTACCACAACATGTTGGTGCCATGTCATGAGACCATGCCAAGTTTCATGATTTTCAGGCATGTTTTGGAATTACAGGAATTAAAAAAACCAAGTTTCTCAATCTTTCCGGCCGAGCCACGACGCCCAAATGTTTGAATTTCACTCCCATCACTTGCATGGGACCTAGAAATTCACCCAAGGACACACATGTGATTTTTCAAACAACTTTGGTGCACTGGAGCCTGTGCTTGTAGTTCAAATTTGAATCATGCACATTAAATGCCCAAAAACTCAATTAATGTATAAAAAGGCCAAATGAACCCAGAATAATTCCAAAATTTAGCACGGTACTTCTATTTGGTCTAATCTGGTTGTGTAAAAAATTAAGGCGGGAGAAGGCAGTGTACGTATGTCGTTTCGCACGCGGAGGTGACACGTTCCCTCCCGGAACCACGAGCCTTCTTGAGGGAAGCTGAGGGAGTCCTGGATTAGGGGGTCTCCGAATAGCCGTACTATATCCTTTGGCCGGACTGTTGGACTATGAAGATACGAGATTGAAGACTTCGTCCCGTGTCCGGATGGGACTCTACTTGGCGTGGAAGGCAAGCTAGGAAATACGGATATGTATATCTCCTCCTTTGTAACCGACCTTGTGTAACCCTAGCCCCCTCCGGTGTCTATATAAACCAGAGGGTTGTAGTCCGTAGGACAACATACAATCATACCATAGGCTAGCTTCTAGGGTTTAACCTCTTTGATCTCGTGGTAGATCAACTCTTGTAATATTCATATCATCAAGAACAATCAAGCAGGACGTAGGGTATTACCTCCATCAAGAGGGCCCGAACCTGGGTAAACATCGTGTCCCATGCCTCCTGTTACCATCCGCCTTAGACGCACAGTTCGGGACCCCCTACCCTCCGCTGGTTTTCACACTGACATTGGTGCTTTCATTGAGTTCCACTGTGTCATCACCATAAGGCTTGATGGCTCCTTCGATCATCGCTAGCGATGCGGTCCAAGGTGAGGCTTTCCTCCCCGGACAGATCTTCGTATTTGGCATCTTCGCACTGCGGGCCTATTCGCTTGGCCATCTGGAGCAGATCGAGAGCTACGCCCCTGGCCGTCAGGTCAGATTTGGAAACTTGAACTACATGGCCGACATCCGCGGATACTTGATCTTCGACGGATTCGAGCCCATGCTGGACACGCCGCACAGTCGCGACGAGCAAGACGTAACTCTGTCGTTGGACAGTGTTCGGGAGATCACATCCGCGGATACTCCGGCCGTTAATCCGAAGCAAATCGCGCCATCCGAGAGCGGATGGATAGACCCCGCCATGGAGGCCGCACTCTCAGTGGCGATAGAGCCAGATACTGACTTCACCCCTTTCGATAGCCGCATCGCCAAACCACTGGATTTATCCCCGGCCACGGACTCCAAGCCGCCTATATATGTGCCTGTCAAATCCGATGGGGCGCCGATCATGGATTTCACCTCCGCGGATATCTTTCAGCACTCACCTTTCGGAGATGTGCTAAATTCATTAAGGTCTCTCTCCCTGTCAGGAGAACCTTGGCCGAACTACGTCCGGCTAGAGTGGGATACAGACGACGAAGAAATTCGCTGCCCACCCACCACCCACTTAGTAGCCACTGTCGACGACTTAACCGACATGCTTGACTTCGACTCCGAAGACATCAACGGCATGGACGACGATGCAGGAGACAAACAAGAACCACCGCCCACAGGGCGCTGGACCGCCACTTCATCACATGACGTATACATGGTGGATACACCCAGAGAGGGCAATGGCAAAGAGACAGCGGAGGATGCCCCTTCCAAGCAACCCAGGCGCCGACGTCAGTGGCGCCGCTCTAAGTCCCGCCATAGCAAAAACAGCGATAATAGCACAAGAGGAAATAACAGTCTAGTCGACTCTAGAAGAAACGACGACTGCACCACCCCGGTGGTAGAGCACGATCAAGATGCAAACTGCAAACATAGTACGGATCCGACATCCGAACACGACGACGCCAAGGATAAGCCTCATCAAACCCCGTCTGGGGAAGAAAACAGTCTGGACGAAGATGCACATATCATCCCGGAAACTCACTTGGAGCAACAAAACCTCCACAGAAGGCTTATTGCCACAGCAAGGAGCCTGAAGAAGCAGAAGCAAAGGCTCAAGGTCGCACAAGATACGCTCAACAGCAAGTGGAACAAAGTAACAAAGTATGGTGGAAGTTACCATAAAAATAGCTATCCAAAGAGCAAGCTATTACCGGAATTAGACGATGACGCCTTAGAGCCTACAGACGAAGAGTGATACAGCCAACCGGCCAGATCCACCACCTTATGAACGCGATAGAGTGGCTAACAAAGTCGCGCATAAGTCAACACACGATCTACGTGAGAACTTGCGTCAAAAACCCAATGCGACCAGATCCATCTATGGATCTAGGAAGCGCGCTATGGTACAAAACCAACACCGAATACTACAACCGTCTAAACACCATGGCGCATCCCAATACAGGGGTGCCTGTAAGTGCATCTAGTGCCACCCCTAGTTGGTTTTGGAGTATTGACGACAAACCTAGTTGAGGGACTAATGTGTTTGTGAGAATTGCAAGATAACACAGGTAGAAGTCCCTCATTGATTTGGTTTTACTACCAGAGCTGACCCCTAAAATGTACAAAGACATTGAAGACAATGGTGGTATATGAAGATATTCACATTGAAGACTATGACAAGAGAAGACACTATGTGAAGCCTATGGAACTCGAAGACTTAGATCCTTCGTAGTTCTATTTCATTTGTGTTGAGTCATAGGAACCACCGTACTGTTAAGTGGGGTCCAAGAGAACCAGTCAGAATGACTGAAGTGATGCCTAATTCAAAACCTATATCTTCGAGCGAAGACTATGAGAACAAATCTTGTCCAGAGTCGGACAAGTCAGCTTTACTTGTAGCCCAAGTAAAGTTGCCGTGTGAGTTTGAAATCTGACCATTGGTACACGTGTCAGTTCCTTAGTGACCCAGGGTCATTTCGGACAAATCAGGTCGGGTTGCTCAGTGGCTATAAATAGTCCACCCCCTACAACCATAAACGGTTGGCTGCTCAGATTTCAGTGCACGGCTTTTGTCGTTTGAGAGCAACCCACCTCGAAGCCTTTGAGAGAAAATTCCTAGCAAGGAGAAAAGCCCTAACCACCCAGAGCCAGAGTAAATTGGGCATCACTTAAGTCTTCTTGTCTGAGTGATCTGAAGACTTATTACACTTGAGGACTGTGCATCCTCCAGCCGGTTAGGCGTCGCGTTCTGAGCATCCAAGAGAAATTGTGGATTGCCAGTGAACGAAGTCTGTGAAGGTTTGGGAGTCTACCTTGAAGACTTACCAGAGTGATTGGGCAAGGTCTGTGTGACCTTAGCTCAAGGAGAAAACGGTGAGGACTGGGTGTCCTGAGCTGCGTGTTCAGGACTGGGTGTCCGGGACTGTGTGTCCTTTGGTTTAAATACCTAGCCGCTCCAACCAGACGTACAGTTGTCACAGCAACTGGAACTGGTCCAACAAATCATTGTCTTCAGCATGTCACTGGTTTCATCTTCACTTCCTTTAGTTACTGTTACACATTGTGAAGCCATTGCATGCTTGTTGTATCTTCTGTTTCCACATCATAACTATATGATTTGTTTGGCTTCGTAACTTCTTCCTACCTGATCCTTATTACACTGCAGCTACTTGTCTTGTGCTTTCACTCTATTGAATACTTGACCATGGCTTGCCTAGTGTAATCTAACTTCCGCTGCTTAAGTGATAGGCATATCTGTACTGTTTGCCTTCATAACTTTCACGTTTTGAAGACTTTCATAAAAATCGTCTATTCACCCCCCCCCCTCTAGTTGATATAACGCACTTTCAATTGGTATCAGAGCAAGGTGCTCCCTTGTTCTGTGTGATTCGGTTTAACCACCTGGAGTTTTAGCTATGTCGACTGCAGGGATAATTAAAGTCTCCGCTGCGTGCCCCGTCTTCGATGGAACTGAATATCCCTACTGGAAGAATAAGATGCGCATGCATATTGAAGCCATTGACGTCGACCTATGGTATGTCGTCGAAAACGGCGTTCCCAAGGCTGGAGAAGGTGTCACTGCTGCTGATGTGAAGAAGTTCACTCAACTGGACTCTACTGCCAAGAATATCATCTGTGGTCATCTGACCAAGGGACAGTACGGCCGTGTGAGTGCCTTGAAGACATCCAAGCTAGTCTGGGACTGGCTCTCCAAAGTCAATGAAGGCATCTCAACCCAGAGAGATCAGAGAATCAGTGTTCTTCACAATCTCTTCAACCGCTTCAAGCGAAATGACAATGAGAATGTCCAGCACACATTTGACCGGCTCACTGACATCACAAATGAGCTTCAATCCCTCGGCACCAGTGAGATCACCAAACATGAAATCGTCAAGACGCTGCTGAGATCACTTGACAGTTCATTTGACATCCTAGCCCTGATGATTCAAGAACGTCCAGACTTCAAGACACTCGATCCGTCTGACATACTTGAGAGGCTCAACACACATGAGTTTCAGCTTTCTGAGAAAAGAGATGTCTACGGTCCAAACTATGGGCGAACTCGTGCCTTGAAGGCAAAAGCTGTGTCCTCATCTGAAGAAGAATCTGACAGCAGTTCTGATGATCCTGAAGACATTGGAAGGGAACTTGCAATGCTTGTGAAGAAGTTCCAGAAATTCACCAAGAAGAAAGGCTTCAGAAAGTCTTCACGATCAAGCTCAAGGAATGATGAAGCTTCTGCTCATGACTACAAGAAGAAAACATATCACAAGTGCAAGAAAACTGGACACTTCATCTCTGAGTGTCCACAATGGGACAATGAGAGCAGAAAGAAGAAGAAGAGCAAGGAATATGACTCTGACGACAAGAAGAAGAAGAAATACTCAAAGTCTTCTTCCAAGTCTTCCTCAAAGTCTTCATCACACAAGAAGAGCTCAACTGGCAAGGCTCATGCGTTTGTTGGCAAGGAAATGGATTCAGAGGAGGAATCCGCTTTTGAGGAGGCAGATGTGGAGTCTGAGGAGGAATCTGATTCTGGCATTGCGAGTCTGGCTACAGCTTACGTCGCCAAGTCCATCTTCAACACTGAAGACAATGACTTCATCACCAACACCGTTGCAAATGACAAGGACGACTCCACTCCTACCTACTGCTTCATGGAACGCGGTGCCAAGATAAACACACGCACTACTCACTATCAAACATCCAGTGACAATGATTCTGATTGTGATTCAAAACCCAGCTACAAAACACTTGCTAAAATTGCAACTGAACAACAGAAAGCCATGGAACATATTCAAAAACGGTTAGACAGAAGCAATGATCTATTGGGTGCTGAAATGACTCGGTCTGAATCCTTAATTGAAGACATAAAAAATCTTCACGTTAAGTATCAGGAACTTGAAGATTATCATGATACTCTCTCAACAACTCATGAAAAGCTCTCCTATGATTATCTTCAAAGGAAGCAAGATCTTGAGAAATTGAGAGCGGCTTATGAAGATCTTCAAAAGGAAAACGAGTCACTTCACGCCGAACAGATCAGTTCCGCTCAGGAAGGATTTGAACCACCATGCCTTAAATGCATTGAGCGTGATAATGCTACTTCTATTGCTGAATGTTCCACTGCTACTACTGTTGCAATATCTTCAACTGTTGAAGTGGTAACTAACCCCTCTGCTCAGGATACCACTGCTATTGCTAATGAGAATGCTAGGTTGAAGACATTGCTTGAAACAGGGATGTACAAAAGTCTCAAAGGACATCAGACATTATGTGATGTACTCAAGAAGCAGATTCTGAACCGAAACCCTAGGAAAGAGGGTGTTGGGTTCGTGAGGAAAATTAATGCAGATGGCTCTTACTGGAAACCTGAGCAGTACCCCAAAACCACATGGGTTGCTGCAAAGGAATCCTCAGCAGATCCATCCAATCTATCTGGCTTCACTTGTGCTAATCCCATTATCATTGATGAATCCTTTGATGCAAACTATAAACTGTTTAAGAATCAGAATGGTGAAGTATTTGCCAGGTACATTGGTACTAACTGCAGGAATGGACCGCCTATGAAGAAGATCTGGGTTCCAAAAACGTGTCTGGAGAATCTTCCTGTGAATGTCCTCATGACACCTCACATGAAGAAGACAAACCTCAGACCAAAGGCTTCATATGGTCCAAAGGCTTCATACAGGCAGAGGACTCACCTGAGTCGCACTAACGCAAATGTTTTGCAGGGAAACCATGCTCAGGCATATGAGAGCAGTTCTTCAAACCGTCATGTTCATATGACCAAGAACTATTCTGCCTATTCTTATGAGTACTATTGCCCGCCTGCTAGACTGTTTGCTAGGGCTCCAAAGCCAAAATTCTCAGATGCTGCACTTAGACTTATTGCTTCTAAGCCACCCTTGAAGATGTGGGTGGTTAAGAAAGCTTAACTCTCTTTTGCAGGGAAAGGTCTCTAGCAGAAAACCAAAATCTTCTGACGCTATTGCTGGGGACCTTAAAAATCTTGTGGGGCGCAAGATCAAATGCCCGAATGGCATCACTATGTATTTCATACCTGAAACACATGCTACTCTTCCTATTAGTCTTAACCTGGATCTAAGTTTTCATAACCCACTGGTTCGTCAAATGTTTTTGCTTCACAATTCTCTTCGTGAAGCCTATCCCCCTAACTGCGCTGTAGGGTACGACACAAGCGCCTTCAGAGTCTTCAGAATGGATTATTGATAGTGGGTGTACAAATCACATGACTGGCAAAAGAAGTCTTTTTATGGACTCAACCTTACGTCCATCCGACAAGAGCCACATCACATTTGCTGACACTGGTAAAAGTAAGGTATTGGGTCTAGGTAGAGTTGCAATCTCAAAGGATCAACACATGGATAAAGTCATGTTTGTTGAATCCCTTGGCTTCAACTTAATGTCTGTCTCAATGCTTTGCGATTTGAACATGATTGTAATTTTTGGAAAATATCGTTGCCTAGTACTAATGGAATCTGACAAGTCTCTAGTGTTTGAAGAGTATCAGAAAGATGATCTGTATGTGGTAGATTTCTCAGCAGGGCCACAGTTTGCAGTATGTCTTCTGGCAAAGGCTTCAGAATGCTGGCTTTGGCATCGGAGGCTTGGGCATGCTGGCATGAGGAACCTCCACACCCTTGCGAAGAAGAAGCATGTCATAGGCATCGAGGGCGTCATGTTCAAGAAAGATCACTTATGCGGTGCTCGTGAAGCAGGGAAGATGACAAGGGCAAAACATCCTTCAAAGACAATCATGACCACTACTCGACCCTTCGAACTGCTTCACATGGATCTCTTTGGTCCCACTCACTACTCAACTTTTTCCACTATTGCTTGCCTCTATGGCTTTGTCATTGTTGATGATTATTCTAGATATACTTGGGTGCACATAATCCTTTACAAGACTGAAGTGCAGGATGTCTTCATACACTTCACAAATCGGGCTATGAACAATTATGGCGCCAAGATAAAGCACATCAGAAGTGACAATGGAACTGAATTCAAGAACACTGGCCTTGATACATATCTGGATACCTTGGGCATCACACATGAATTCTCAGCTCCGTACACGCCACAGCAGAATGGCGTCGTCGAACGCAAGAACAGAACACTCATTGAGATGGCCAGAACAATGCTAGATGAGTACAAGACTCCAAGAAAATTCTGGCCTGAAGCCATTGACACTGCATGCCATACAATCAACCATGTTTATCTTCACAAGCTTCTGAACAAGACATCTTATGAACTTCTAACTGGCAAGAAGCCAAATGTCAGTTACTTCAGAATATTTGGCTCAAGATGCTGGATCAAGGACCCACACCATACCTCAAAATTTGCACCAAAAGCACATGAGGGCTTTATGCTTGGATATGGAAAGGATTCGCACTCCTACAGAGTCTTCAATCTCTTTCACTACAAAGTGGTTGAAACAGTGGATGTGCGGTTCGATGAGACCAATGGTTCACAAAGAGAGCAACTGCCAGATGTGCTAGATGAAGTTCCAGCTAGTGAATCAATCAAGCTAATGGGAACTGGAGAAATTATACCTTCTGAAGCTCATCCTGAAGAAGAACTTATCATCTCAGCACCTGATCCACATGAAGACAATGCTCAGCCTGAAGACATTCCTCCCCATGACAACATAGATCAGCAAGAGCAAAGTCTTCGACCCATACATCCTCGTGTTGCCAATGAAGTGCAGATTGACAGAATAATTGACAGCATCAATGCACCTGGTCCACTAACTCATTCAATGGCAACTCAACTGGCAAATTTCTGCGGACACTTCGCATTCGTTTCAATCATAGAACCCAAGAAAGTTGAAGAAGCTTTTATGGAACCTGAGTGGATTCAAGCAATGCAAGAAGAGCTTCACCAGTTTGAGCTGAACAATGTATGGGAATTGGTTAAGCGTCCTGATCCACGGAAGCATAACATAATAGGCACCAAATGGATATACCGCAACAAGCAAGATGAGCATGGTCAAGTTGTCAGAAACAAAGCTCGTCTCGTTGCTCAAGGATATACTCAAGTGGAAGGCATTGACTTCGATGAAACATTTGCTCCTGTGGCCAGACTTGAAGCCATCCGTATACTGCTGGCCGATGCAAATCATCATAACATACTTTTATATCAAATGGATGTGAAGAGTGCCTTTCTCAATGGCAAGATTGAAGAAGAAGTGTATGTTGCACAACCACCTGGGTTTGAAGATCCAAAACATCCTGACATGGTTTACAAGCTCAATAAGGCACTATATGGCCTCAAACAAGCCCCTCGGGCCTGGTATGACACACTCAAATACTTTCTGAAGAGCAAAGGCTTCATACCTGGCTCCCTAGATCCCACTCTCTTCACGAAGACATACGATGGTGAACTGTTTGTGTGCCAAATATATGTGGATGACATTATCTTCCGCTGCACCAATCAGAAGTACAGTGGGGAGTTTGGATATATGATGCAAGAGCAATATCAGATGTCTATGATGGGGGAGCTGAAATTCTTCCTCGGTCTTCAGATACGGCAACAACGCAATGGCATCTTCATATCTCAAGAGAAGTATCTCAAAGATTTCCTGAAGAAGTTCGGTATGCAAGACTGCAAAGGCTTCACAACACCAATGCCAACTAAACATCATCTGGGTCCTGACGACAATGGTAAAGAGATTGATCAAAAGGTATATCGCTCCATGATTGGTTCTTTGCTTTATTTATGTGCATCTAGGCCAGATATTATGCTTAGTGTTTGCATGTGTGCTCGATTTCAAGCGGCCCAAAGGAGTCGCATCACTTAGCAGTGAAGCGAATTCTTTGATATTTGGCTCACACCCCAACTCTAGGATTGTGGTATCCAAAGGGCTCAGAGTTTGATCTGGTTGGATTCTCGGATGCTGATTATGCTGGTGACAAGGTTGATCGGAAGTCTACATCAGGCACATGTCACTTTCTGGAACGATCACTTGTGTGTTGGTCTTCAAAGAAGCAGAACTGTGTATCCCTCTCCACTGCTGAATCTGAATACATTGCTGCTGGATCTTGCTGCGCTCAGCTTCTGTGGATGAAGCAAACCCTCAAGTACTATGGCATTCAACTGAAGCAAGTGCCTCTTTACTGCGACAACGAAAGCGCCATCAAGATCGCCAACAACCCAGTTCAGCACTCGAAGACAAAGCACATTGAAATTCGTCATCATTTTCTCAGAGATCATGTTGCAAAGGAAGATATTGATATCATACACGTCAACACTGAAGAGCAATTGGCAGATATCTTCACCAAGCCCTTGGATGAGAAGAGATTTTGCAAGTTACGGTGTGAGCTAAATATCTTGGAATCCTCAAATGTCCTGTGATTAGGCACACATCCTAACACTTATGCATATTGATGACTTAGATGTGCAACACACAAAGTAACGTATATCTTCAATCAATGAAGACATATATTCTAAGTGGGAATACATTAATGTAGAAATTGACTTCGGAGCGCCACGATAATTGTGTGCCGTGTCTGAGTCTAATACTTCCTATACGGTGGGTAACGCCACCACCAAACGTTCTATTTTTTGAAGTGCTTCACTCATGGCGTTACCTAGCAATGTCTTCACATTTGGTTTGGCTTCAATCTCTACATGTCTTCATGATTATCTTCACTACGTGGATTATATAGATATATATATACTAGCATTCTGTCCTCTACAGCATTCACTTATAGCTATGTCTTCTTGTTTTGAATCTTTTGAACTAAGTGAATGTGATCGGACCCTAATCTCTCCATGCTTTCTATCTCAAATTCTATCTCTCCAAGTCATATGCATCCTATTGAAACTGTCGAATGTCTTCTCTGCGTCCTTGTTAGCAGAAGACACAGAGACAAACTTTAAAACGGTTTTCAATGCTCATTCATCCACAAGAAATCCGGAGAAGTAGGAACGACCACCCGACAATCCAGGCGTGCGTGGGATGTGGAACTGCCCCCGAGACTCCGCATGATGGCCACGTGTTGTTCAGATGCAAATCGCCAGGGGCACCTATGTAATAGCGCAGTGCAGCCCCTGTGACTATAAATACACACTCACCGCGGTCATTATCTCCTTCTCCTTCTTCCTCCCTCGCACGAACCCTAGCGCCACCGCTAGCTCTCGACGACGCCGGCGACGAAGCGCTTCATTGCCGCAACCTCTCCGACGCTGTTTTCACGCCGACCGCGGACATCACTCTCTCCGCCGTCGCTGTAGGTGTCTTCCGTCGCCAAGTTAGGGCACGGAGGATCGAACTGCTCGGCCTCATCTCCCACTCCGTCTAGCAGTTCCAAGTGTGGTAAATAAAACCTCTTTTTGCAGCCTCTTTTGATCCTATAGTTCGTTCACTTTCTGCCATAAGAAGTTTCTATTCACACAAGTTAGATCTGTCTCAGTCTACATCTCATAACTTGCCTAGTATATTCACTTGTGCTTCATGAAGTAGTTAGATTCCTCACTTGTACTGATCTATGGGTTCGTACAAATCTAGAACCAACTTCTTTTCTATAAGTGAATGTCTTCGCACGATGAGGTCAATATCTTCTAAATGATTTATCTTCAAAATCTTCTGAGAATGCATATGACCTCTTCCCCTTCCCTCGCACCTTAATGCTGTCACAGGTACATGTCCGTGGGAGAATCTTTTGGTTCTCATAGTCTGCATTCATTTGCAGAGTTCTTACAGTGTCACATCAATTCTCCTGAAGCCAGTTCCTGTTGGTCCAGCAAAAGAAAGCCTTTGAAGCCTTTGAACGTCTTGAAGCCTTCCAAGTTAAGCTTCATGGCTACAGAAAAACCAGCAAGGAAGGGTGGCAGAAAGCGTCGAGGGGAAACATCAAGAGATCTGCTCGATGACCTCTTAGAGCTGTACAATACAGATCCTGAAGAGGATTACAATCAGCGCAAGACACGAATCCAATGGATTCGACGCTATTGGGCGGAGCAATGGTTCCAATACCGCTTCGTCACCAAGGAGTACGCTGAGAAAAGCGCCATCAAGAGACCATGGGGAGACGTACTATACAAAAATCTCGTGCCCAGGTCCAGAGACGAAGCCATTGCTCAAGGCTTCTATCCATGCATGGTCACAGGACCGCAGCCTGCTGATGCTCATCCGTCGTCACTACTCTGGTGTCATGACAACAATCTGTTCAAGCGCAACTTCCAGTTTGCCCAGAGGTCAGTGAAGCACAAGAAGAAGAAATTGGGTTTAGACTTCAACCCTGGTCCCTCCGCACCAAGGGCAGATGGCACACGTGAGGCCGACCCCAATATCATCGGTCCGTATGCAAATCTTGAGGGCCTCATCACCCGCATCTTAGTCCAAGGGACTGCCGTCAATGACCCTCCTACTGACTCTGAATCTGATGAAGCGCCTGCTGCACCGAAGCCAAAGCAGGCAAAGAAGCCAAAAGCTTCCAAGCAGACCCTTCACCCAAAATCTCAAGGGCGAAGCCATTGGCAACTGCACCTCCTGAAGCCAGTGCGCAGTCTGAAGACTTATCTCAAGTCTCCAAGCCCCAGGAAGCAAAGAAGCCTCAGCCACACACAGGCAAAGAGCTCACAGCTGCTGCCATTCTGCGCAGCGAAACCATTGATCTGTCCAGCGACGAAGATCTTGGAGATGACGCTCTTGAGCAACTCATCAAGAGCAAGGAGGAGGCTGAAATCTTCAACAATCTGCCTCTGTTTGATGTAGCAATCATCCACAACTTCATCGATGAGTGGTTTGCTACACCAAATATCAGCTTCGATGATCTGTAGCTGCCCATTGGCCTCAGCGTCGCCTTCCAAGGTGCTATTGCTTCAGAACTTGCAATTGCCCAGCACATTGTTGAACTGAAGCAAAAAATTGATTTTGAAAAGGCTCAGTTCAAGCAGAATATGGCCAGGCTCAGCGTCCAAGAAGTCAAGGACTTCAAGATCATGTTGCACGAGTTAAAGGAAAACTTTCTGAAGAAGCGTGCAGAAGCTCAGGGTTCGCAGGAGCGAATGAAGACTCTGGCTGATCCCTGTGTGCAGGCCTATAATAAGGCCGAGAAGCGCAAGGCACTTGGGCGTCCCGGCATCGACCCCAGGATGGCCGCGAAGGAGAAGAAGAAGCCTGATGTGCCTGAACCAGAGGCACCAAGACAAGAAGCTTCTCCGACTGTCTTCCCCACTGCTACGACTGGCTCGAAGCCAAAGAGCCGGTCAACCGCTTCAGAGCTCAAGAAGACACGGGCAGCCGAAGCTGAAGCAAGGAAGAGGAAACACTCTGAAGCCTCTCCTTCTGACCCCACCAAGAAGAAGCGCAAGATCAAGAAAGCTCGGGCTCCTCCCATAGAGCCCTTGATAGTTGAACCCCTATCTGTCATCTACCCTGACACAGATCGTCAGCTGACAGTTCATGAGCCTGCTCCCACAGAGGCTCCTGAAGCTGAAGATATTCCAGCAGCCGACCCCATCGCTGCTGAAGACATTGGTCATCAGGACAATGTACAAGATGATGCAGCCCTTCCTCAGCTTGAGACAAGCGAACTGATCAGCATTGGTCGTCCTGTGACGCCAATCGCACAAGCTGCATCATGGGCGGATCGCCCACAAGAAGAAGAATCTGAGGCCCAGCCCACTCCAACTCCAAAGGCGTCGTCTGCATTCCGCAGGCTTCGCAAAGGACCACGGCCTCAAGATTCGGCTGAAGACATTCCGGCTGCATTAGCCGAAGATACTGAAGAAGCACCACCAGAACCCACTTCCCCGCTCCACTAAGAACCAGTTCTCCAGGAGAACGTGCCTCCGTTTACCCCTCCAGCTAGTCAAGTGGAGGCGGAAAATATGGAGGCTGCCACCACCAACCTTGAAGCCAATGTGGAGCCCTCCCCAACAACAGCTTCCGAAGACACTGAAGCTACTGCTCCTGACACTTCTGCGCCTGAGTCTGTGGCCGGTCCACAATTCAACTATCATGTTGCGCACAGGCCTCAGGTTCAGAAGCCGATCCCATGACTGCCAAGGTTCCCAGGTCCTGCATCAGCTCCTGGCTCCTTTAATGCCAATAGCTTCAGGGCAGACAACACGTTTTTCAACAGCTCCAAGAACCCTTACTCAAGGGAACGGATTGTATCAGATAGGTTCTGGAGCTATCCACAGCGCAGCTATTACTCATGCATCCTATACAACCAAGGCCGCATCTTCCCGCACAAGCGCCTTGAGGTTGAAGCTGTTGCTGGTCTGCCCGGCCTGGAAGAAGCACTGGATTGCTTCAAGCAAGTGGGTTTGCTGCCGTTCATCACAGATGAAGAGCACTGGAATGAAGAGCTTTTGCTTCAATTCTATGCCACTCTTCATATCAAAGGCTACAACAGAGATCCGAAGACTTGGGTCCTGGAGTGGATGACTGGAAATGTCCATCATGAAGCCAATGCATTCAATATCATTGAGCTTACCGGCCTGCCCACTCCTGGCGAATTCTTCGAAGAAGGCTGCCAATTACATGCTGAAGCAATTGAAAGCATATTCCAGAGGCCTGGACCAAATATGAGTCAGATGCTTTCAATGATGAAGCCATTGCCCCATGATGCACCCTATCCAACTGAGTTCTTCGTTGAAGACTTAGAGTACCTGCCCAGAACCATATATCACATCATCAGGCGGACTCTCTAGCCCCTCAAGGGACACTCTCCACATGCCAAGGTTGAGGGTGCAATGAAGACTCTCATATTCTACATCCTTCATGGCAAATGCTTCAATGCGCAGGACTTCTTCATACGCCAGCTTGCGGCATCCGGCTCAGATTTATTTGGTTTGAAGTTTTATGCTCCTTGGGTTATGCAGCTGATCAAGCTTCATTCTGCGATTTCATATCAGCCCTCAGCCCGCAACCATCGGATCTTCTTGCCAGATGTGGACACCTCTGCTGAAGCTATATATCCTGAGCCTGCCAAGCAACCATTAAGTCTTCAGAATGCAGAACACCAAAGCTTCACTCAGAATGATGATGGTGTTGCAGCCATCTCCAGAGTGTATCCGTTGGCTGGCACCACACATGCACCTGCATCTACTGAAGCCACTGACATCCCAACTGATCAGCGACCCAAGAAGCGCGCTCGTGCCCTCAATGACCGAGAGCTTCTTGTGGCTCTTCACCAAAAGCAGGACAGGCATCACGACTGGCTCAAGAGGCAGATGAAAAGCATCATGGAGGACGTCAATCGTATCAGGAATCTTGCAACCAAGAATGCATTTGTTGCACACGAAACCTGTCGCCGCACTTGGAAAGGACTCACGATGATGTGTCCTGAAGCTGAACTTCAAGAGGATGGCTTCACAGAGCGCTTCAAATTTGACTCCACGCCTCCTCGAAGCAATGCTTCGCAGAACTCCATCACTTGAAGATTCGGAGTTCTCTTCCTCTGCTGCCACCGTAACTGCCAGGATTATCGAAGAAGAAGACAACGCTACATCACCTCCACCTCCTTCAGCGCGCGTCGAATCTGCACCAAGCTCGTCTGCACCGCCAAACGCCTCCACCGACCCTACTGCGCCTGGGAACGCGTAGAAAACTCTATGTCTTCAAACCTTTTTGGTCATCACTGACAAAAGGGGGAGAAGCATATCATGTTCATAGTCTTCAAGTGGGTCACTATGGGCGGGTGCCTTTATATTTTGCTACATTTTGCTCCGTGCTTACAACTCTCGTTTTGCTACACTTGGTTCTTTGAGTTGTAACACTTAAACTCGATGGTCGTCTGCTACTTGTTTGCCACTATGTTTTTGCGAAGATAAATTCCGCATGTACGATGATAATTTCCGCACTTATATCATTCCGTAGACGTCCATTTTCCATTATGCATGTCATTCTCTTCATATACTTTTACATGAATGGTGGATTGTCATCATAAATTGAAGTGGATTTCCACAAGTACAACCTGCCATGTGCATTTGCGTTCCAGAAGCAAATTACTTATATGCACATCTTCAGGGGGAGCCCTTGCAGCTTATGAAGACAATTCCTTTACAATTTCACAAATTATATTCCCCGTTGAAAACTTCAACTAGTTTGTCATCAATCACCAAAAAGGGGGAGATTGTAAGTGCATCTAGTGCCACCCCTAGTTGGTTTTGGAGTATTGACGACAAACCTAGTTGAGGGACTAATGTGTTTGTGAGAATTGCAAGATAACACAGGTAGAAGTCCCTCATTGATTCGGTTTTACTACCAGAGATGACTCCTAAAAATGTACGAAGACATTGAAGACAATGGTGGTATATGAAGATATTCACATTGAAGACTATGACAAGAGAAGACACTATGTGAACCCTATGGAACTCGAAGACTTAGATCCTTCGTAGTTCTATTTCATTTGTGTTGAGTCATAGGAACCACCGTACTGTTAAGTGGGGTCCAAGAGAACCAGTTAGAATGACTGAAGTGATGCCTAATTCAAAACCTATATCTTCGAGCGAAGACTATGAGAACAAATCTTGTCCAGAGTCGGACAAGTCAGCTTTACTTGTAGCCCAAGTAAAGTTGCCGTGTGAGTTTGAAATCTGACCATTGGTACATGTGTCAGTTCCTTAGTGACCAGGGTCATTTCGGACAAATCAGGTCAGGTTGCCTAGTGGCTATAAATAGTCCACCCCCTACAACCATAAACGGTTGGCTGCTCAGATTTCAGTGCACGGCTTTTGTCATTTGAGAGCAACCCACCTCGAAGCCTTTGAGAGAAAATTCCTAGCGAGGAGAAAAGCCCTAACCACCCAGAGCCAGAGTAAATTGGGCATCACTTAAGTCTTCTTGTCTGAGTGATCTGAAGACTTATTACACTTGAGGACTGTGCATCCTCCAGCCGGTTAGGCGTCGCGTTCTGAGCATCCAAGAGAAATTGTGGATTGCCAGTGAACGAAGTCTGTGAAGGTTTGGGAGTCTACCTTGAAGACTTACCAGAGTGATTGGGCGAGGTCTGTGTGACCTTAGCTCAAGGAGAAAACGGTGAGGACTGGGTGTCCTGAGCTGCGTGTTCAGGACTGGGTGTCCGGGACTGTGTGTCCTTTGGTTTAAATACCTAGCCACTCCAACCAGATGTACAGTTGTCACAGCAACTAGAACTGGTCCAACAAATCATTGTCTTCAGCGTGTCACTGGTTTCATCTTCACTTCCTTTTACTTACTGTTACACATTGTGAAGCCATTGCATGCTTGTTGTATCTTCTGTTTCCACATCATAACTGTATGATTTGTTTGGCTTCGTAACTTCTTCCTACCTGATCCTTATTACACTACAGCTACTTGTCTTGTGCTTTCACTCTATTGAATACTTGACCATGGCTTGCCTAGTGTAATCTAACTTCCGCTGCTTAAGTGATAGGCATATCTGTACTGTTTGTCTTCATAACTTTCACGTTTTGAAGACTTTCATAAAAATCGTCTATTCACCCCCCTCTAGTCGATATAACGCACTTTCAGTGCCGCACACCCCTTATGTTTCACTGATGAGGCGCTGGATCACGAATTCCCAGAGGGATTCAAACCGGTGAACATTGAGGCGTACGACGGGACCACAGACCCTGGAGTCTGGATAGAGGACTTCATCCTCCATATTCATATGGCTCATGGAGACAATCTCCATGCCATTAAATACTTGCCCCTCAAGCTTAAAGGGCCAGCTCGGCACTGGCTGAAATGCCTCCTCGAAAACTCAATTGGAAGTTGGGAGGAGCTCGAGGATGCTTTTCGGGCCAATTTTCAAGGGACTTATGTCCGACCTCCGGATGTAGACGATTTAAGTCATATAATCCAACAGCCCGGAGAGTCCGCCCGAAAGCTTTAGAACAGGTTCCTCACCAAGAAGAACCAAATCGTTGACTGTCCGGACGATGAAGCCTTAGCAGCTTTTAAACACAGCGTCCGAGACAAATGGCTCGCCAGACACCTCGGTCAAGAAAAACCGAGAACAATGGCAGCCCTAACAAGCCTCATGACCCGCTTTTGTGCGGGCAAGGACAGTTGGTTGGCCCATAGCAGCACCAGTGACCCAAGCACATCCAAAGTCAGGGATGGCAATGGTAAACCACGACGCAACAAAAACAAGCGTCGAATTAAAGAAGGTAGCCCAGATAACATGGTGGTAAACGCCGGATTCAGGGGCTCCCGACCAGGTCAGCGGAAAAAGCCTTTCAAACGCAGCAGAGAAGGACAATCT
The DNA here is from genome assembly GCA_034509565.1 of Triticum monococcum. Classification (NCBI taxonomy): domain Eukaryota; kingdom Viridiplantae; phylum Streptophyta; class Magnoliopsida; order Poales; family Poaceae; genus Triticum; species Triticum monococcum. The sequence goes on along the minus strand of CM067846.1, from coordinate 175,358,654 downwards.
GGCCTAAACAAAATTCTTGACAAACTCTGTCAGATTCACGGCACCCTAGAAAAACCTGCAAATCATACCCACAGAGAATGTTGGGTCTTCAAGCAGGCCGGTAAGCTAAACGCCGAACACAAAGGAGAAGAGACACCAAGGGAAGATGAGGATGAGCCTCTCCAGCAAAGCGCCGAAGGACAGAAAAAGTTCCCACCAGAGGTTAAAACAGTAAATGTGATACATGTGACAAAGAGGAGAAGCAAGCATGCACTCCGAGGCACACACGCCATAGAGCCCGTCACCCCTAGGTTCAACCCCTGGTTGGCATGCCTGATCACTTTTGATCGTAGGGATCATGAGACAAATATCTGGCACGAAGGACTGACGGCCTTGGTGTTAGACCCAATAATAAATGGATACCATTTAACACAAGTCCTGATGGACGGCGCCAGTGATCTAAATCTGATATATCAGGACACAGTTTGCAAAATGGGGATAGACCCGACACAAATAAGCCACAGTAATACTACCTTCAAGGGAGTAATACCAGGCCAAGAGGCCCACTGTACGGGCTATCTACTACTAGAGGTGGTATTCGGTTCTCCCGATAACTTCCGAAGCGAAAGGTTAAATTTTCACATCGCCCCATACCGAAGTGGCTATCAAGCACTACTCGGAAGAATGGCTTTTGCTCATTTTAATGCAATACCGCATTACGCTTTTCTCAATCTTAAGATCCCTGGTCCACGTGGCATCATCTCAGTTAGCGGACATACCGAACGTTTTCCACGTACGGTAGAGGATGCGGCGGCTCTAGCAGCCGCAAACTAGACGGCCTCACCAACTAGCAAAATGGCAGGTCATCAAGACCACGGACACGGTCAAACGAATCCGGTGTTCCATCATATATACATGAGATTGGTTTGATGATCAAACCCTCATAAATGATACCAGGGGCTTCCCGCGTGTAATCAGGGCCAGCCCGGCTCAACTGGGCTTCTCTTGAATTTTGATAGTTCATTGATAATAACCAATTCTTCTTTTTGGCACGGCAACTTTCACCTATGTTCTTTCCTTTTGCAGATGACAATCGTGCTACACCCGTCCAGGACACGGCACAATGGAGACACGGGCGCAAACGTGCAGCAGGGACCCGCCCAAAGGTTTCTTTTTAGATCAGAACCCTGCATAAACCTTTTTTACTGTCTCTTGTTGCTCACATCCTCTGAATACTCCATGCAACCGAGAAGGATGCTGGCGTTATTGGCATGTGGCCACATCAGGATTTTGCACGTACCTGGACACATGGGGTTTCTTACTAAGGGCATTGTTTAGCCCGGTATATGTTGTAAAGACCGAACACCTTAGGGAGTGTTCGGCGTCGCGAGTTTGGCCCTATATGCATCAACTACAAATCATGTCTTTGGTCACATGTTGGGTTTGCCCGGCTCCCACGTTTCGGTACCTCATGTTCCGTTATATCGGCTAAGGCAGCACTGGGAGAACTACTGCGATTGTGCCCTGGTTCATCCAGATGAGCACCTCAGTAGAGAAAGCCGAAAACTGACTGTCATGATATAGCGAGAGACTGGTCAACCACTCGATGACTCATCGGAATCTTCGGGATTCCTCCGCATTAACGAAGGGTCGTTTCCCGGTCATGTATGTACGTGCCCCGTATTCGGACGAGCGTAGAAGTACCAAGGTCTATAGAGTAGCCCCACCATCAAACTCCTATGGCTAAGTGAAAGTGTTAAAGCAATATAGTCTGATTGCCTCGTTCGATGTGCTATCACCTCCTTAACGGACCAAGACATTGGATCAAGTGTGGATATGCATTTTCTGCGAACACCCCCGCATTATATGCGTGGGGCGGAAGCCGACGACTGCAAACTTTCAGGTTATATACATATATACATAAACGGCCACACAGGAGGCATCATAGTACTTTCGGGAAAAATTATAAATACTGCCTTGATAATTCAGTGAAACATTGTTTTTACAATGGGAATACATGTCACTAGAACATAATATTCTTCGAGCACTGAGCCTCTATCGAACGAGCGCCTTCAAGAACTTCTTCAAAGTAGTGCTCGGCAGCCACTCGGCCTACGGTCGAACCCTGTGTCACAACAGTGGTGGCCTCCATCTCCGCCCAGTATGTCTTGACACAGGCAAGGGCCATCCGCGCACCCTCTATGCACACCGATCTCTTTACAACATTGATGCGTGGCACAGCACCAAGGAATTGTTGCACTAAACTAAAGTAGCTATTCGGCCTTGGCCCTCCCGATCACAGGTGATCCACAACGGACCTCATGGCAAGTCCGGACAACCTATGGAGCTCGGCCCACTCGGCCAATCGTTCATTCAATAGCAGCAGACGGACTAGAGCGTGAAACTGTGACCAGAACAGCTTTTCCACTTCGGGACCTTTCTGATCCTTGAAGTACTCGGCCGCATCAGCAGCACTTGCAGCCAAATCCATGTAGGCATCCGCAGAACTCCATAGCCGGTCCAGAGGAGCATACTTCGGATCTCCGAACTTAGTCCGCAATAAGAAGGGCTTCCCAGACATGATATTTGCAGCTTGATTCAGCTCCTCCTTCGTCGCTCTAATTTTGGAGCGGTCTTCCTTGGCAGCCACCAGGGCCTTCTCCAGGTCCGTCGTCTTTGCCCGGTTTTCTTCTTCAAGAAGCTGGTAACGGTCAGCGGCATCTTTTAACTCTACAGCCATCTTGGCTATTTTTTCCTTGCTCTCACAATGCACGGCCTGTTCGGCCCTTAACTCTTCAGCCGCCTTTAGAGCGGCCGCATTGCTACTCCTTGCTTGCTCCTTGGCTCGGGCAAGTTCTGCCCGAAGGGTCTCCATGGTGGCAACTCCATCTGCAGTCACAACATATTAAAGACATTGGCATCATGCTACTCTTATTATGTGACGATCACCAGAGAAATCACTCACCCTGTGCCTCGTCAAGCCACTTGTTGACAAGCACGATGTCGGCATCTGTCGCATCAAGTTGTCGCTTTAGCTCGGCAAACCCATCAGTCCGGCTAGCCACCGAAGCTTCAGCCACCTGGACATAAAGGCGGTCTGGTTATTACCTGGGACTATCATCCTCTATTTGCCACCGTTTTCAACGACAACCAGAGTCTCAGGGGCTACTATCTGTATAGGGCATACCTAACGTGTGTGGTACTGTTAAAAAAATACATTATTTCACGTACCTCAAAGCTTTTCAGCAAACTCATAAAGGCTTCATGAAAACCACTTTTAGCGGATGAAATCCTTTCAATTACCGTACCCATTAGCGTACGATGCACTTCCGAGACGGCCACTTGCCCCAGAAGATCCTTCAGGGCATCCGACCGCACACTGTATGGACCCTTGCTATCACTCTCCTTAGGAGCCAGATACTAGGGATTCCGGATAGCCAAAGGGTTATCCTCTGGCCGTAGTGGATCCGGAGATACCCTACGCGATGACACTTCAAGGTCGCCCGCTTCATGAGGCGGGGTGTCCGGGGGAGGCGTTTCGCTCTCCATCATCTCCGGAAGAAGATTGTCGGGACCCCAATTCTAAGTCACATCGATCTAGCATGTACCACCTCATATCACTTTGCGGCCTCACGCACGGTATTCCCACGGGTGTCGCCTTACCATGGTCCGGGACCATTTGCGCCTTTTGGCTCACGTATATGATAGTGTCGCTAGCATCCATATGACAGAGAACCAGGGCCGACATGACTAGTCGTGAACCCAAAGTGGCACTAACTTACAGGGACAGGCATACATGAAACAACATCGAGCATGTCGGTCAGCAGCGTGTGAACCCGGGCTGTAGCAACTGGGCTAACAGGACTCCGGGAACCCGGGCTGTAGCAGGCTAGGCAGGACTCCGTATGTCACCGCGTGACATTTCCCCAAAGGGACAGACACAGGAACGAAGTGAATCACATGACAGCCAGTCTAAGTGTTCCGGAGCAGTAGTGATGGGCCAGCAGGACTCCGGGTAAACCGGGCTGTAGCGGACTACCATGGCTCGGTGGAAGCACTAGACTACATTTCCCCATAAGAGAGGCTACCAAGGATAGACAACTAGGTTGTCGGATCCCACAAATAGCAATACACGTTACACGTACGCATAACATGCAAGTATGTGTTGTACAACATGGCATCACAACATAATGCAAACTCATATAGGTAAAGGCTCAGAAGAGCCACATAGCATTAAATACCAACAGGGGTCACATAACCCATCATTCAGAGCACACAAGCAACAGAAGCATTACATGTCTGAGTACAGACAACTACAAAAGAAAAAGGCCGAGAAGCCTGACTATCTACAAGCCCCTCCCAAGGGTACAAGATCGTAGCTGAGGTAACAAGCTACCCGTCGAAGTCCAAGTGGTACTACTAGTGAGACAGATGTCCCACCTGCAAAACATAAATAAAGCAAACGTGAGTACAAAGGTACTCAACAAGACTTACATCAGATCCTATCATACATGCATTTGTATCAAGAAGGTAATGTGGGGTTTAGTTGCAGCAAGCCAGCTTTGACTCAGTGCCTATCCTGTTCTATGACAATGATAAACTTCTTTGAGGTGAGGCAACGCACACGACTCCACTAATCAACGAATCAATACACTACTATGGATTCATCCCCGTCTCTCTACGAGAAGGCCATCCATAGCAATCACACTTGTCTTGAGCATTTTAGGGTATCCACTTTAATTTGTCTATGTACCACGTAAGCATCCAAGAAGTCCATAACCGAGGACACAGCTATTCGAATAGATCGTGATAACCCTGCAGGGGTGTACTTCTTCACACACGCTCTCACCACTTATCACCATGTACACGTCATGTATCTCGGCAACCTTCAAGCGGAAGCCTGGCGAGGGTGTCGGCCATGACCTGACTAACCACACAAGACTCTAGTCCAGGTTTATCACCTATTCAGGTTCCATCCACAAGGAGATCCGGCCGGGGTTTCGCTCATGGCCCCAAACGATGTGTACAGGGTTCCCGAGCCCACCATCTGGGTGCCACTCGGTACACCGGGCCACGGTGCCTAGTCTGTCCCAAGTCCACCCTGCCGGGTGCCACTCGGTAGAAAAATAGCACTACCTACAAACACCAGAAACTATTTGCAACTCCTGAACAGAGATCAAGGCGGTTAATAAGTCAAGAGAGCTTGGAGCGACCGCAGCCCAATGTATGGTAGTATCTAGTCATTGGACAACTTACACAAAACTCAGTTCTTAAGGACGGTCCCAATGAGACAACCCACCATGTACTTCTACATGGCCTCTCACCGCTACCTTTACCAAATCATGTTCACATGCTTAACTCTCAGCACCAGAACATATCATAACACTCCAATTCATTCCCGATGAATCAGACCTGACATAACTCTAGGCAATAGCAGGCATGGCATGGTAGGAACACAACATGGCTCAATCAACTCCTACACATGCTAGTGGGTTTTAACTATTTACTGGGGCAATGACAGGTCATGCAGAGGAATGGGTTCAACTACCGCAGCATAAAGTAGCAGTTGAATCATTGTTGTCCTAATGCAATAAATGAGAGCAGGAGTGAGAGAGTAGGATTGTATCGGAATGAACAAGGGGGTTTGCTTGCCTGGTAGATTAACAGGGGGCACTGCTCCACTGACAGGTACTCTGGATCGGTCTCCGGAGTAGGACCTATCGAGAAGGAACGGTGTCGGCAATCAATACACAAGCATATGCAACAATATGATGCATGAACATGGCATGAAGATGTGATGTTGTTTGAGTTAATGCAACTAGCATTCAACTTGAAAGCGGTCCATTTGAACCAAAGGTTCAAATGCAACTCTAATTAAAGTCCCTTTAAATGCCATAAGTGTGTTTTCATATATACAGCATGTATAGGTTGGTTTTTCATGCATGAAAATGGTACAGATGGATAGATTGCATTTTTCTAATAATTTTTCATATATAAATTATTTCAATCTGAGCTACGGTTGAATTTCTGTGATTTTTAGAAGTTTATAACATTTTGTGGATTTTCCTGATTTATTTTAAATCCACAAAACCATTACTGCGTCAGCATGACAGCAGCATTGCGTCGGCAAGTCAAAGGCGTCTGACTAGGTCAAACCTGACGTGTGGGGTCCACACATCAGTGTCTGCGACTAATCCTACATTAAATTAAACCTAAACTGGTTTAGTTAATGGGGTTGGCCCCACGCGTTAGTGACCCAGGGTGGTCAAACCCTGGTCAGACGGGGTCAAACCCGGTCAATCCCGCCAGTGTTTAGCCACCGGCGAGGCAGAATGCGGCGGAGGGGCAAGGGATTCGCCTTCCGGCGACCATTTGGGCGGCCGAGGCCACGGGCAAGGAGCCAAAGCTCGTCCGCGTCTTCTGGGGCAAGTGGGAGAGGCGGGGACGGCGGGAGCTCGGCGCGGTAGCCGGAGCACGGCTTCGAGCGAGAACAGGCTACGGGGCACGGCAGGGGCTGCGGAAGGCGTCTATGGCCTTTGCGTTGCACTGAGCACGGTGGTGTGCTCGGTCGCGGCCCTAGGTGATAGTGGCCACGGCGGCAACATGAACGGCGGCGAAGAGCTACGGCCGTGGTGGTGGACGGGGCTACGGCGCACGAACGGCTAAATGGAGAGAGGGGGTAGGAGCGGGAGCTCACAACGATCGCGGTGGCCTTGACGGCGAGCTCGGGGACGCGCTGAGGTCGACGGTGCAGCGATGGGGATCCACGGCGGCCGGAGAAGAAGACGACAGCGATGGAGGCGCTCCAGGGCCTCCCGAGGCGCGTGGCTCGACGGGGAGGTAGACGGAGACGTCGCGGAGCTTGCAGACACGGAGAAAGGGCGAGGGGGAGGCGGTGGCTGCGGCTATGGTGAACGGTGGCGACGGCAATGCTCTGCCATTCACGCGAGAGAGCGAGGGAGAGGGCGAGGGGAGAGTGAGCGGCGTCGGCTCGGTCCAGACGTCTGCGGTGAGGTCTTCCGCGGCGTCCATGCAGGCAGGCAGGAGGTGGCCGGGGCACGTGCTCGCGCGCGCTAGCCACGCGCTCGTCCTCCTGGCATGAGCTAGGAGATGACTGGCGCGGCCAGTTGGCTGGGACGGCCTGTTGGGCCGCTGGGCCAGGCCGGGCTACACAGGGAGGTAAGTGCAGGTAAGCGTTTTTCCTTTTTTTGTTTTCTTTTCTATTTTCTGACATTTGTTTTGACTTAGTAATAATACTAAATCATTTTATTTTCTTCTGATGATTTTTGCAGGGACCTAAGGGGTTATTCCAAAGCCCCTCAGCAAAAATCAGAATTTTTGGACATGTATAAAATATATCACATATATATCCAAGGCAAATAATTATTGCATTAATTCCAAATGGCCAAAATAAATATTTATGAGCTCCTGAAAATATTTGTTTGAATTTTACCTCTGACTAATATTTTCAGAGAGCAACATGAACATTTTCTTGGACCTTTTTGGAGCAATTTTTATCTGGGTTATTTCTAGAAATGATTCTGAGGGTTTCACAAATCCTCATTTCAAAATTAAATGGAATTTAAACATGATGCACAAATGACTAGCTAGTCTACGTCATACCAGAACTAGGGACGTGACAAAGATCCCTCGAAGATGAACTTTGTCGAGAAGGGCTACGATCCGGACTACAATTTATAAGCATCGGTTATTGTCTTCGGAAGTAAGGTAGGATGTTTACACTATTAAGTACTTTTCGATTACTTACAGCTCGGTAGAGGGCTGATCCCCGCGCGGACATTGTGTGGCAAGAATACCCTCCGAGGCAGGACCCTCTGATGAAGATTTCTTCTCCCGTTTGGAAACCTTAGTTTCCGGATCTTCAGAGGTAGTCCTCTTCCTTCCCCGTGGAGAGTGAATGTCAGATTCTTCCATTTGATTGTCCTCCCTCGCAGAGGTGCTCATTCCCCCGACTGGAATAGGTAGCGAGTGAGGCCCGCTTTCGCCCTCTCTATTCCCCCCATCATCTTCCTTTGAGGGCACTGGATAAGGCGCCGGCTCGAGCATCTTGTCCAGTACCGGATTGTCCAAGCCCTCAGGAAGGCGGGCCGAACACCTGATCATCATCGCCTTTGTTATCTAGTCCTGGTCAAAAAGCGGGCTTTAGAATGATGCCATGATAAATAAAAGTATAGTAGGTTCGACATGGGATTACTTACTTGGGCAGCGGGGCGGTTGCAGCTCAGACCCACGTCCTCGGTGGTGTCCGGACACTCTATTTGGGGTCCGAAGAATGATTTGTACATCTCTTCGAGCATTATGCCGAGGAAATGATGAATAGCCCGTGGTCCTTCTGGGTTGAGTTCCCACATGCGGAGGGGCCGGCTTTTGCAAGGCTGGATTCTACAAACTAGCATAACTTGCATTACCATAACCAGACTGAAATCTCTCTCAAAGAGATCTCGGATGCGGCTTTGCAGTATTGGCACATCATTTGCTAGACCCCAGCTCAGCCTCTGTTGATCAATGACATCAATTGCAGTGGGGGGCCCGAGCGAAAGGTGGGGGCAGCTACCCACTTGGCACTTCGGGGAGCTGTGGCGTAAAACCACTCCCACTGCCACAATCCGGACACCTCTAGGAAGGAACCCTCTGGCCAGGGAGCATCAGCGATTTTGCTTATTAAAGCACCTCCGCACGCTGCGTGCTGTCCCTCGATCATCTTCAGCTTCACATCGAAGGTCTTGAGCCACAGGCCCAAGTGAGGGGTAATGCGGAGGAAGGCCTCACATATGACAATAAATGATGAGATGTGAAGAAGGGAATCCGGGGCCAGATCGTGAAAATCCAGCCCGTAATAGAACATAAGACCCCTAACAAAGGGATCCAGAGCAAGGCCTAGTCCTCGGAGGAAGTGGGAGATGAACACAACACTCTCATTGGGTTCGGGAGTAGGGACGACCTACCCTCGGGCGGGCAGCCTATGCGAAATTTCGGCGGTCAGATATCTGGCCTCTCTCAACTTCTTGATGTCCTCCTCTGTGACGGAGGAAGGCATCCACCGACCTTGAAGGTTGGATCCGAACATAGTCGAAGGTCCAAAGCACCTGACCTGATCTTTGGGTGTTAGAACTCGAGGCGGGGGAAGGATTCGATTGAGTGCGGGAGGGAAAAAAGAAAAGACTTGTCCCCTTTATAAAAATGGTGAATATTAGGCGTCCTCCTCATGGCCATTTGGGACTTGCCTAAGATCTAGGATTCATACCAACAGGCACGGTTGGGTTACCCACGTTTGTATTGATGAGAATCCCGTGATAAGGGGGACACGATCTCTGCTTTGACAAGACGTGTCAAGAAAACCGCCTCGCGTTATGTGCGGAGCTGGTTGAGAAAAACGGTTCAAATAATGACCGGGCCATGGCGTGATGTCATGCTGTCAAAACGTGTCAGCAGATTAGATTTGTGGAAATATTATTCTCTCTACGGTGGTATGTGGAACTTATTTTGCAGGGTCGGACACTGTCCTTGTATTCAAACTCTTCCATGGTGTATTCAGAGAAGGAACCCGCCTTGCAATGCCGAAGACAACACTGCATGCCGGACTCATCGTCATTGAAGCCTGGTTCAGGGGCTACTGAGGGAGTCCTGGATTAGGGGGTCTCCGGACAGCCGGACTATATCCTTTGGCCGGACTGTTGGACTATGAAGATACGAGATTGACGACATCGTCCCGTGTCCAGATGGGACTCTACTTGGCGTGGAAGGCAAGCTAGGCAATACGGATATGTATATCTCCTCCTTTGTAACCGGCCTTGTGTAACCCTAGCCCCCTCCGGTGTCTATATAAACCGGAGGGTTTTAGTCCATAGGACAACATAATATCATACCATAGGCTAGCTTCTAGGGTTTAGCCTCTTTGATCTCGTGGTAGATCAACTCTTGTAATACTCATATCATCAAGAACAATCAAGCAGGACATAGGGTATTACCTCCATCAAGAGGGCCCGAACCTGGGTAAACATCGTGTCCCCTGCCTCCTGTTACCATCCGCCTTAGACGCACAGTTCGGGACCCCCTACCCGAGATCCGCCAGTTTTGACACCGACAGAAGCTCCGGTTTGCAAGAAGCTTACACCAAAGCTTGTCCCAATTCTGCCAAAAAAATTACCACAACATGTTGGTGCCATGTCATGACACCATGCCAAGTTTCATGATTTTCAGACGTAGTTTGGAATTACAGGAATTAAAAAACCAAGTTTCTCAATCTTTCAGGCCGAGCCACGACGCCCAGATGTTTGAATTTCACTCCAATCTCTTGCATGGGACCTAGAAATTCACCCAAGGACACACCTTTCAAACAACTTTGGTGCACTAGAGCCTGTGCTTGTAGTTAAAATTTAAATTATGCACATTAAATGCCTAGAAACTCAATTAATGTATAAAAAAGGTGAAACGAGCCCGGAATAATTCCAAAATTTAGCTCGGTAATTCTATTTGGTCTAATCTGGCCGTGTAAAAAAATTAAGGCAGGAGAAGGCATTGTACGTATGTCATTTCGTACAAGGAGGTGACACATTCCCTCTTGGAACCACGAGCCTTCTTGAGGGAAGCTTCGGTTTGCAAGAAGCTTACACCAAGGCTTGTCCCAATTAGGCCAAAAAAATTATCGCAACATGTTCGTGCCATGTCATGACACCATGCCAAGTTTTATGATTTTCAAGCGTGTTTTGGAATTACAGGAATTAAAAAATCAAGTTTTTCAATCTTTCCGGCCGAGCCATGATGCCCAGATGTTTGAATTTCACTCCCATCTCTTGCATGGGACCTAGAAATTCACCCAAGGACACACATGTGATTTCAAACAACTTTGGTGCACTGGAGCCTGTGCTTGTAATTCAAATTTGAATTATGCACATTAAATGCCTAGAAACTCAATTAATGTATAAAAAAGGCCAAATGAACCTGAAATAATTCCAAAATTTAGCACAGTACTTCTATTTGGTCTAATCTGGCTGTGTAAAAAAATTAAGGCGGGAGAAGGCAGTGTATGTATGTCATTTCGCACACGGAGGTGACACGTTCCCTCTCGGAACCACGAGCCTTCTTGAGGGAAGCTCCGGTTTGCAAGAAGCCTACACCAAAGCTTCTCATAATTTGGCCAAAAAATTTACCGTAGCATGTTAGTGCCATGCCAAGTTTCATGATTTTCAGGCATGTTTTGGAATTATAGGAATTAAAAAACCAAGTTTCTCAATCTTTCCGGCCGGGCCACAACACCCAGATGTTTGAATTTCACTCTCATCTCTTGCATGGGACCTAGAAATTCACCCAAGGACACACATGTGATTTTTCAAACAACTTTGGTGCACTGGAGCACGTGCTTGTAGTTCAAATTTGAATTATACACATTAAATATGCAGAAACTCAATTAATGTATAAAAAGGCCAAACGAACACGGGATAATTCCAAAATTTAGCACAATGCTTCTATTTGGTCTAATCTGCCTGTGTAAAAAAATTAAGGCGGGAGAAGGCAGTGTACGTACGTCGTTTCACACACGGATGTGACACGTTCCCTCTCGGAACAAGAAGCCTTCTTGAGGGAAGCTCCGGTTTGCAAGAAGCTTACACCCAAGCTTGTCCCAATTCAGCCAAAAAAAATACTGCAGCATGTTGGTGCTATGTCATGACACCATGCCAAGTTTCATGATTCTCAGCCGTGTTTTATATTTACAGGAATTAAAAAACCAAGTTTTTCAATCATTCCGGCCGAGCCACGACACCCAGATGTTTGAATTTTATTCCCATTTCTTGCATGGGACCTATAAATTCACCCAAAGACACACATGTGATTTTTTTAGCAAACTTTGGTGCATTGGAGCATGTGCTTGTAGTTCAAATTTGAATTATGCACAGTAAATGCCCAGAAACTCAATTAATGCATAAAAATGCCAAACGAACCCAGAATAATTCCAAATTTAAACACGACACTCATGAACTAGTTGCATGTTCACTGTACGTAAATGTTCTAGCAATTCAAACACCATCCTTTCCCTCCGTAACACCATTTTATCTTTCAAAATATAATGAAAAATTAGGTATACCACAAACAGTTTACTAGAAAGAATCGTGCGGGATGCGATATAAAATATCTTGGTGCACCAACGCACCGTCTTGTCTGGCTTACGCAGGAAGCTTTGTCGTCTACAGTCCACCGCCCCCGCTTGAACCACAGTTGCGCGCCAGTTTCTCGCGGCACCGAGCGAAATGTTTTTGCCACCGCGGAAATATCTATCTCCCCGCCCCCTCCCTCCTACCAAAATCCACATTTCCACTGTTCCTCCTTGCTTTCCAAGTTCAAACCTTCACTGCTGCTTACTGGCAGCTCAGCCTCCTCGCTGGCGACCCTTCTTCTTGCAGCGCCGCCTCCTCGCCGGCTACCCTTCATCTTGCAGCGCCGCCTCCTCGTCGGCGACCCTTCTTCTTGCAGCGCCGCCTCCTCGCCGGCGACCCTTCTTCTTGCTGCGCGGCCTCCTCGCTGCCGACCCTTCTTCTTGCTGCGCGGCCTTGTCAATATGGTGAGGTAATCCACACCCCACCCACACCATCCTCCTCCTTTCCCGTCCCATATGCCCCGACTGACGGAGCGACACCTTCCACCAAAATCACTGCCCCCCTCCTCCAATTAAGCGCTGCCCACAACCATTTTACATGAAGTATCACATGGAGCTGAGTAGCATGCGGCCGCACGTGCGAACGAGGTCGCTATGGCTGACATGCGTGTCGACCGCCAGATCTTGGAGGAGCACCTCGTCTTCAAGGCCACCGTCGACATCGTCGAACGGTTGTCTACTTTAAAATACAGTTCATGATGTTTTCTTGAGGCGAGCACCAGTGCTTTCTAGTGATTTATCATCTGTAATGTTCAAATTCAATTTGATGTTCAGTTAACAGTTTGGTCCTCTGAAATTGTAACACCCCGGATGTAATTTACCTCATATGTATCCCAACTCTTGCCGTTTTCGGCACTAAGTTATTTTATTTCATCATTGTCGGGTTTTTGTCTCCGTGTATTGTTGTCTTTGTCATGCATCTCATATCTTGTCATCATGTGCATTGCTTTTGCATACGTGTCCAACTCATGCATCCAAGCTTTTTCCCCGTTGTCCGTTTTGCATTCCGGCGCTCCTATCTCCTCCGGTGGTCCTTTCTACCTCTTTTCATGTGTGGGGGTTAAACATTTTTGGATTGGACCGAGACTTGTCATGCGGCCTTGGTTTACTACCGGTAGACCGCCTGTCAAGTTTCGTACCATTTGGACTTTGTTTGATACTCCAACGGTTAACCGAGGGACCGAAAAGGCCTCTTGTGTGTTGCAGCCCAACACCCTTCCAAACTGGCCCAAAACCCACCTAAACCTCTCCCATCATCTAGAGCGGTCGATCACGATCGCATGGCCGAAAACCGTGCTCAATTTGGAGCCTCCTAGCTCCTCCTATCTATAAATATAGCTCCTTCCTGAAATTTTCGGATCTTCCACCCCCAAACCCTAGCAAATCCCCTCTCTGCGCGCCGGACGTGTCCGGTCCACGCCGGACAGCGCCCGCCGCCGCCTCCGCGGCAATCGTGCTGCACCAAGTGGCGCGCCGCCATTCCCTCCGCCGACGGCCGAGCGAGGCCCGCGTCAGGCCCTCCCGGCCCAGATCCACGGCGCTGACGCCTGCCTCTTGCCCCGCCGCCCGGACAGCCCGCGCCCGCGGCCGCCTCTCCTCCGCCATGCAGCCGTCGCCAGCGACCACCGCGCCCTCACCTCCGGCCGCCGCCGACAACGCAGCTCGCCGCCCCGGCCTCTCCGCCGACCCGAGCCAGCGTCGCCCAGCTCCGCCGTCGTCCTCCTCCACCGGTCGGTCAAGTCCCTGGTGAGCCCCCCTCACTCCGGCCGCCGTTGCCATCTCTCCGATGAACAGGGATCCCGACGAACCTCGGGCGCCCCGCTGCTACAGTGCCCCGGATCTAGATCTGGGACGAGGGTTGACTTTTCCTCTCGAAACCCTAACTTTTTAGCAATTTTCCGCATGCCATAACTCTGCATCCGTAGCTCCGATTCGTGCGTGTAGTATATCAAAATGTTTGTCTTGACGAGTGCATCATTTCATCTCATTGCATCATTTTCATTTGAGCTCATCTTGATGCCCGAAATGCTCTTGGAAGAGGGCTATGTGATGATTATGTCAGATCTGTTTTAGCAAATGGCCTTTTGTCATTTTTGCCATGATTAATGTGTGCATGCTATGATCATGAGCTCTACATGTGTTTTGTAGAATGCAATGCCATCTTTACAGGGGTGTATGCCATGTATTTTTGTGATCTTTGTGGTGACTAGCACAAGCATGCAAAGTAGCTTACTCAATGATGCTGATTTCAGAGACTTAGAATTTCACTAAGTCCTTGTCCTGCTATAATTTTTATGCCATATGTTCATGATGTTTCCTAGTGATCCATGCCTCTTTTGAGGATGATCAGTAAGGATGTTTTGTTAATATTGTGGTGCTCTATCCATCCATGTCTTTGTTTGCAATTATGGAGCACCCTAGATTGAGTCAATTGAGCTCTACTTTTGCTATAAAATGTTCCTGGTAGATTGTTCACATGTTTAGCGATTTTGCCGAGCTTGTTGTTGTTGATCTGTGCATGCTATGATGTTGTTCTTGCCATGTCTAGCTTCTATGTCACGTCTTCTTGACGGGTGTATTCTTATATTGTCATGCCATGCTTTGTAGTGAGTGCATCGAGCTAGTCAACATGCCTACTTGTTAACTGTTTTGCATGCTCCAGTTTTTCACTAAGTCTGAAACCTGTTATCTTTTGCACTTTTTCCATGCTTGTTTGAACCTATTAATGAGTGAATTAGCCGTAGCTCAGTGTTAATGTTTTGTCAAGCTTCATGATTGGATCCCTGCCACGTATTTTGTTGTCATGTTTCAGTGTTGTAGCATATTTATCTTGATGCATTTAGATGGCTACTTGCTGATTATCGCAGACCGGTGCCATATTTGTTTTGCTTGCCATTTCCAAACCGTGCATCCGATTCCGGTGATTTTTATATCGATTTCAACCAAAATCAACTCCCCTTTCCAGTGGCACTCTTGGATTTCCATGTCGAGGCCAGGTTCAATCATTCCTTTGCAAATCTTGCATATCCATCACATACCGCATCCCGCATATCATACCATGTTTGCATCATGTTGCTTGAGCATTGCACGTGGTTGATTTTGCTCCTTTTGCTTGTTGTTCTTGTTTGGGTAGAGCCGGGAGACGAGTTCGTGAACGAGGAGCCCGTTGAGTTTGCTTACGAGGATCAAGGAAACTCTGAGAACTTTGCAGGCAAGATGACCGTACCCTTAAAATCACTTCTATCTTTGCTTGCTAGATGCTCGCTCTTTTGCTATGCCTATGCTACGATACCTACCACATGCTTATCATGCCTCCCATATTGCCATGTCAAACCTCTAACCCACCACGTCCTAGCAAATTGTTGTTTGGCTATGTTACCGCTTTGCTCAGCCCCTCTTATAGCGTTGCTAGTTGCAGGTGAAGATTGGAGATCGTTCCTTGTTGGAACATGTTTATCGTTGGGATATCATAATATTATCTTGTTTATCTTAATGCACCTATATAATTGGTAAAGCGTGGAAGGCTCGGCCTTATGCCTAGTGTTTTGTTCCACTCTTGCCGCCCTAGTTTCCGTCATATCGGTGTTATGTTCCCGGATTTTGCGTTCCTTACACGGTTGGGTTATAATGGGAACCCCTTGACAGTTCGCCTTTGAATAAAACTCTTCCAGCATGGCCCAACTTTGGTTTTACCATTCGCCACCTAGCCTCTTTTTTCCCTTGGCTTTCGCGGACTCAAGGGTCATCTTTATTTAAACCCCCGGGCCAGTGCTCCTCTGAGTGTTGGTCCAACCTGTCAGCTGCCGGTGGCCACCAGGGGCAACTCTGGGCTGGCCTACCGGAACCTTGGACAATCTCGTGTGCCCTGAGAACGAGATATGTGCAGCTCCTATCGGGATTTGTCGGCACATTCGGGTGGCTTTGCTGGTTTAGTTTTACCATTGTCGAGGATGTCTTGTAACCGGGATGCCGAGTCTGATCGGATTGTCTTGGGGAAAGGAATATCCTTCGTTGACCGTGAGATCTTGTGATGGGCTAAGTTGGGACTCCCCTGCAGGGATTTGAACTTTCGAAAGTCGTGCCCGTGGTTATGGGCAGATGTAAATTTGTTAATGTCTGGTTGTAGATAACCTGAAACTTAACTTAATTAAAAGCATCAACCGCGTGTGTAACCGTGATGGTCTCTTCTCGGCGGAGTCCGGGAAGTGAACACGGTGTTGGAGTAATGCTTGACGTAGGTTCTTCTAGGATCACTTCTTGATCATAGTTGTTCGACCGTGCTTTTGCCTTCTCTTCTCGCTCTCTTTTGCGAATATGTTAGCCACCATATATGCTAGTCGCTTGCTGCAGCTCCACATAATACCTTTACCTTACCTATAAGCTTAAATAGTCTTGATCGCGAGGGTGTGAGATTGCTGAGTCCCCGTGACTCACAGATTACTTGCAAAACCAGATGCAGGGACCGATGAAGCCATTCCAGATGATATGACCGAGCTCAAATGGGAGTTCGATGAGGACTCTCGTCATTACTATGTGTCTTTCCCAGCTGATCAGTAGTGGTGCCCAGTTGGGGCGATCGGGGACTATGTTGCATTTGGGTTTTATCTTCATTTTGGTTCCGTAGTCGGACCTTGAGTGTATTGGATGAATGTAATGACTTATTTATGTATTTGTGTGATGTGGCGAGTGTAAGCCAACTATGTACATTTCCCCTTTATTTATGTACATGGGTTGTTTGCGAAGATTACCTTACTTGCGACATTGCTTTCAATGCGGTTATGCCTCTAAGTCGTGCTTCGACACGTGGGAGATATAGCCGCATCGAGGGCATTACAAGTTCATAATCAGAGCCTTCCCCGACCTTAGGAGCCCCCTGCTTGATCGAATCGTTGGCGTTGTTGAGTCTAGAAAAATGTTTTGAGTCATTTAGGAATTATATATCGGAGAGTTAGGAATTCTTTTTACTCCTCAGTCCCTTCATCGCTCTGGTGAGGCATCCTGACGTAGAGATTTGACTCTTCTCTTCTCAAATTTCACTAAAAAAATTAGGACCACGCGGGTATCTTGGAATTGTTTCGATGGTTTTGTGACGAGAACATTGTTCTTGGTGCCTCCTAACATTTAGGGGTTGTGGCAGTGTCCCGGGGAGTTGAGCTTCTCTCTCAAAATGATGAGACCATTGAACCCTGAGAAACTTGATGTTATGATGTCGAGTGACATGCTCTGCTTGATCAAGGATGCAAACAGGGTACTCTCGATATGTGAGGTTATCTTGGAGATCAAGTGTTTCGTGGTCCACTCCGTGGATGGGATCCGAGAAGCAACGCCTGAGTTGAGAGATGTGGAATACATCATGTACTCGAGAAAGATGTGGGGGTAGTTCCAACTGGTAGGCAACCTCTCCTCGTTTAGCGAGAATACGAAAAGGACCAATGTAACGAGGAGCCAACTTGCCCTTGATACCGAAACAGTGGGTACCTTTCAAAGGAGTAGCCCGAAGGTAAGCCTTGTCGCCAACTTCATAAGCCACTTCCTCATGACGGCGGTCATAATGGCTCTTTTAACAAGATTGGGTTGTTTTCAAATTCTCACGAATGATGCGAACTTGTTCTTCTGCCTCCTGGATCATGTCCGGTCCAAAGAATTGTCTTTCACCGGTTTCTGACCAGTTCAAAGGTGTTCGACATCTTCGTCCATACAGAACCTCGAAAGGAGCTTTCTTGAGGCTGGATTGGTAGCTATTGTTATAAGCAAACTCGGCGAAGGGAAGACACTTCTCCCAATCCATACCGAATGAGATAACACAAGCTCTAAGCATGTCTTCGAGAATTTGGTT
Source organism: Triticum monococcum (assembly GCA_034509565.1). NCBI lineage: Eukaryota > Viridiplantae > Streptophyta > Magnoliopsida > Poales > Poaceae > Triticum > Triticum monococcum. The sequence continues at coordinate 175,340,667 of CM067846.1, read as the reverse complement.
GACCCTTTCCACCTGACCACTTGATTGAGGGTGGAAAGTGGTACTGAAGGAAAGATGGGTGCCCATGGCAGTTTGGAAACTCTCCCAGAAATGAGAAGTGAAAAGACTACCACGGTCTGAATTGATCTCTAGTGGAACACCATGAAGTGACACTATTCGAGAAATATATAAGTCAGCGAGCTGACTAGCAGTGATACTCTCTCGAACAGGTAGGAAGTGAGCCACTTTGGAAAGACGATCAATGACTACGGAGATAGCATTATTCCCTCTCTTGGTCCTGGGAAAGCCGGTGATGAAGTCCATACCAACTTTATCCCATTTCCACTCAGGAATAGCTAAAGGCTGAAGGGTGCCAGCAGGCCTTTGATGCTCTTCCTTAACGCGACGACAAACGTCACAGTTAGAAATGAACTGAGCAATTTCTCTCTTCATCCTAGTCCACCAGAACCTCTGGCGCAGGTCCTGATACATCTTAGTACTACCAGGATGAATCGTGAGAGGAGATTCATGCGCCTCCTTAAGGATTAATTGTCGAAGATGTTGATTCTTGGGAACCACCAAGCGATTCTCAAACAAAACAACACCCCGATCATCTATAGAGAAACTACCACCAACTCCCTTGTCAATGTTTCTCTTGATCTGGGAAATTCCCGTATCCTGCTTCTGAGCAGAGATGATCTGATCCACAAGAGTAGGTTTCGCCACCAAGGTAGAAAGGAATCCATGAGGAGCAATGTGAAGGTTGAGCTTACATAACTCCTCATGGAGAAGTGGTTGGCCCTGTTGCAACATGAGATTGTTGCAATAGGACTTACGACTTAGTGCATCAGCCATGAAATTTCCCTTGCCTGGGGTGTAGGTAATCCCTAAGTTGTAATCTGAGATCAACTCCAACCAACACCATGAAATCTGAGATCAACTCCAACCAACGCCATGAAATCCATGGCGATCTTGCATAAGAATGCAACCTAGTCCCTGTCGTGAGGCGTCGCAGTAGATAACAAAGTCTTTAGTGAAATCCGGTGGCACAAGTATGGGAGCAGAAGTCATGCGTCTTTTCAGTTCCTGAAAACTATGCTCACACTATGGGGACCACTCAAACCTTTTATCTTTCTTGAGAAGTTCCGTGAGAGGTTTGGCCACTTTGGAGAAGTTCTCAACGAAGCGGCGACAATAATTGGCTAGGCCAAGGAAACTCCTAACTTGCTTAACCATTTCAGGCGGAGTCCAATCAAGAATGGCCTGAACTCTCTCAGGATTGATAGCAATGCCCTTACCAGATATCACGTGGCCCAGGTAGGTCACTTCTGGCAACCAAAATTCGCACTTGGAGAACTTGGCATAAAGGTGGTGCACTCTTAGTTTCGCTAACACAAGTCTAAGATGGTCGGCATGCTCTTCCTCATTCTTTGAGTAAATAAGAATATCATCGAGGTAAACCATGACGAACTTATCTAAGTACTCCATGAAGATCGAGTTCATCAAGCGAGAGAATGTACCTGGAGCATTGGTTATACCAAAGGACATGACGGTGTACTTGTACTGACCATAACGAGTGACAAAAGCCATCTTAGGAATGTCCCGGTTTCCGATCTTGATTTGGTGGTAGCCTAACCTCAAATCCATCTTGGAAAAGACTGAGGATCCAGCGAGCTGATCATACAAATCGTTGATCCTGGGGAGCGGATACTTGTTCTTTATCGTCACCAAATTAACGGGACGATAATCTACAACCATCCGTTCCGTACCATCCTTCTTCTTGACGAAGAGGACGGGGCAAACCCAGGGAGAAGAACTAGAACGGATGAAAACCTTTTGCAAGGATTCATCGAGTTGTTTCTTAAGCTCAGCTAGTTCTAAGGGTGCCATCTTGTAAGGTCTCCTAGAGATTGGGGCAGTTCCTGGGATAAGATCTATGACAAACTCTACATCTCTATCAGGTGGAATACCTGGCAGTTCCTCTGGAAAGACATCCGGAAAGTCACGGACTACCGGGATATCTTCAAGGTCTGGAAGAGGGTTGGCATTAAGAGAATAGAGTTGGCGCTTTGCAACTCTAGTGGAGACAGTGACTATCTTGCCAGATGGATGTGTAAGCTGAACAGACCTAGTGTAACAATCAATCTTGGCACGATTAGCTTTCATCCAGTCCATACCCAAGATGATGTTAATATCTGTAGACTTGAGGGCTATAAGTGATGCAAGGAATACAAGTCTGTCAACAAGGATTTCATTACCATGGCTTATTCTGGTAGTTTTCCATCTAGACCCTGGAGTTTGGATTTCAAGTGGAGTTGGCATATCACAAAATGACATGTCGTGCAAATGAGCATAGCCTTCAGAGATGAAGGAGTGAGATGCTCCGGTATCGAATAGAACCGAAGTTGGATGACAGTTGACAAGGAGTGTACCAAGAACGACATTTGGATCATCGTGAGCGTCTTTAGTTGAGACGTGATGCACACATCCACGTTCAATGGGAGCTGACTTGACACTAATCATCTTGCGTGATGGCTCACCATGGACAACAGACTTCTCACACGAGGGTGGAGCATAGTTGGTTTGAGAGCAGTCACGGGCATAGTGTCCTGGCTCTCCGCATGTGAAACAAGTCCCTGAAGTAGGATGTGGACCCGCTTTGCCAAGCGGTCTACCAATAGGCCTGGGTGGAGCATGTAACTGAATTGGGTGAGGCGCCACATAATAGGGCCTCGGTGAGTATCCGGGTGGAAGAGCGGAGTTTGGAACCCAAATCCGACGCTTCTGAGAACTAGAGCTGGAGGAAGAACCCAATTCACGGGTGTGCTTTTGAGACACCTCGTAAGTGAGCTGAGATGTCTCTGCGTTAATGGCCTTGTTCGCAAGAGCCTAGAATGTATTGCAATGATGCAAGTGGAGATCACGATGCAACTTGGGGTTGAGACCCTTCCGGAACCTAGCCTACTTCTTGGTGTCTATGGACACTTCTTCTGTAGCATAGCGAGCAAGGTTCTCAAACTCTCTACTGTAAGCATCAACAGCCATCTTATCCTGGGTGAAACTACAGAACTCTTCTCTCTTGCGGTCAATGAGAGCCAGAGGGATGTGATGCTCGCGAAAAGCCTCAGTGAAATCTCTCCAGCTGGGTATCTGGCCAGCTGGAAGCATAGCCTCATAGTTCTGCCACCAAAGACTAGCAGGACCTTCCAGATGATAAGCAGCGTAGGTGACCTTGTCACTTTTAGCTACGTTCGCAGAACGCAGCTTGTGAGTGATACTACGAAGCCAGTCATCTCATCGAGTGTTTCAATGGAATGATGGAAGGTAGGTGGTTTCAGACCAATGAAATCATAGATGGTCACTAACTCTTTGCACTGGGGTGTGGTGTTCTTCTCGATACGTGCTAACAAGCGGTTAGACTCACGCTTGTTCCTCTCCATCTCTAACATGAACTCTACCAATAAAGACTGGTCGGGAGGATCCTGATACGTCTCCAACGTATCTATAATTTTTTTATTGCTCCATGCTATATTATCTACTGTTTTGGACTATATTGGGCTTTATTTTCCACTTTTATATTATTTTTGGGACTAACCTATTAACTGGAGGCCCAGCCCAGAATTGCTGTTTTTTTTGCCTATTTCAGTGTTTCAGATAAACAGAATATCAAACGGAGTCCAAACGGAATAAAATCTTCGGAAACGTGATTTTCTCGTCGAACGTGATCCAGGAGACTTGGACCCTACTGCAAGGGATCAAAGAGGTGGTCACGAGGGTGGGGGCGCCCCCCCCCTAGGGCGCGCCCCCTGCCTCGAGGGCCCCTCGGTGCTCCACTGACATACTCCTTCCTCCTATATATACACACGTACCCCCAAACGATTAGAACAGGAGCCAAAACCCTAATTCCATCGCCGCAACTTTCTGTATCCACGAGATCCCATCTTGGGGCCTGTTCCGGAGCTCCGCTGGAAGAGGGCAGTCATCACGGAGGACTTCTACATCATCCTAGCCCCTCCGATGAAGTGTGAGTAGTTTACCTCGGACCTTCGGGTCCATAGTTAGTAGCAAGATGGCTTCTTCTCTCTCTTTGAATCTCAATACAAAGTTCTCCCCCTCTCTTGTGGAGATCTATTCGATGTAATCTTCTTTTTGCAGTGTGTTTGTTGAGACCGATGAATTGTGGGTTTATGATCAAGTCTATCTATGAATAATATTTGAATCTTTTCTGAATTCTTTTATGCATGATTGGTTATCTTTGCAAGTCTCTTCGAATTATCCGTTTGGTTTGGACAACTAGATTGGTAGTTCTTGCCATGGGAGAAGTGCCTAGCTTTGGGTTCGATCTTGCGGTGTCCTTACCCAATGACAGAAGGGGCAGTAAGGCACGTATTGTATCGTTGCCATTGAGGATAACAAGATGGGGTTTATTTCATATTGCATGAATTTATCTCTCTACATCATGTCATCTTGCTTAAGGCGTTACTCTGTTTTTAACTTAATACTCTAGATGCATGTTGGATAGCGGTCGATGAGTGGAGTAATAGTAGTAGATGTAGAATCGTTTCGATCTACTTGTCACGGACGTGATGCCTATATACATGATCATGCCTAGATATTCTCATAATTATGCACAATTCTATCAATTGCTCAACAGTAATTTGTTCACCCACCATAGAATACTTATGCTCTTGAGAGAAGCCACAAGTGGAACCTATGGCCCCGGGGTTTATTCTCATCATATCAATCTCCATCACTTTTATATTGTTTTGCTATTTACTTTGCTTTTACTTTTTACTTTGCATCTTTATATCAAAAATACCAAAAATATTCTATCTATCAGATCTCACTCTCGTAAGTGACCATGAAGGGATTGACAACCCTTAATCGCGTTGGTTGCGAGTAGCTATCGTTTTGTGCAGGTACGAGGGACTTGAGCGTGGCCTCCTACTGGATTGATACATTGGTTCTCAAACACTGAGGGAAATACTTACACTACTCTATTGCATCATCCCTTCCTCTTCGGGGAAAACCAACACAAGCTCAAGACGTAGCAGATCCTCATCCCTACCATCTCCGTGGTTCCGACTACGAGCAACAGAACTACGGTTAACTGGCAACATCCCGAAGAATGAAACCAAGGAAAACAAGGATGGATTCAGCACCAACTATAGGATGCAGTAGGTAGCACAAGAAATTAGTATCTCTCGAACTCCTAGGACAATTCCGGCAGCATAACGGCAGTAAAATGCTCAAAATGAGACATTCTGCAAAAGATGGGGTAGCACCAAACTCAACATCATCACTCAAGGTTCTGAGATATTACTAGATAGGCTACACCGGAGGTACTTGAACTAGGATATGACTCAGATCAACCAATCCTTAGAGACTACGGAGTAGTAACACATGATCCTGACAGACGGAAGAGTAAGCCTATTTCCTTAACCCCGTAGGATAGATAGGATGACTCAGATCAGAAGGCATGAGGTATAAGGACTAAAAAGAGCCTTACGTTCCCTTCCACAATCAATTCCCCTATATAGCTAAAGAATTTCTAGACCCAACTTCGACCAGGTTGGCTTGGTAATCCTACAGGTAGTCAGGCTCTGATACCAAAACTATCGACACCCCGATTCGAAGTCACACCGATCTAGCATGTAACACCTCACATCACTTTGCGGCCTCACGCACGGTATTCCCACGGGTGTCGCCTTACCATGGCCCGGGACCGTTTGTGCCTTTTGGCTCATGTATCTGATAGTGTCGCTAGCATCCATATAACAGAGAACCCGGGCCGACATGACTAGTCGTGAACCCAAAGTGGCACTAACTTATAGGGACAGACATACATGAAACAACATCGAGCATGTCGGTCAGCAGCGTGTGAATCCGGGCTGTAGCAACTGGGCTAATAGGACTCCGGGAACCCGGGCTATAGCAGGCTAGGCAAGACTCCGGATGTCACCGCGTGACATTTCCCCGAAGGGACAGACACAGGAATGAAGTGAATCACATGCCGGCCAGCCTAAGTGTTCCGGAGCAGTAGTGTTGGGCTAGCAGGACTCCCGGTAAATCGGGATGTAGCGGACTACCATGGCTCGGTGGAAGCACTAGACTACATTTCCCCATAAGAGAGGCTACCAAGGATAGACAACTAGGTTGTCAGATCCCACACATAGCAATACACGTTACACGTATGCATAACATGCAAGTACGTGTTGTACAACATGGCATCACAACATAACGCAAACTCATATAGGTAAAGGCCCAGAAGAGCCACATAGCATTAAATACAAACAGGGTCACATGACCCATCATTTAGAGCATACAAGCAACGGAAGCATTACATGTCTGAGTACAAACAACTACTAAAGAAAAAGGCCAAGAAGCCTGACTATCTACAAGTCTCTCCCAAGGGTACAAGATCGTAGTTGAGGTAACAAGCTACCCGTCAAAGTCCAAGTGGTACTACTAGTGAGACAGATGTCTCACCTGCAAAACATAAATAAAGCAAACGTGAGTACAAAGGTACTCAGCAAGACTTACATCAGATCCTATCATACATGCATTTGTATCAAGAAGGTAATGTGGGGTTTAGTTGCAGCAAGCCAGCTTTGACTCAGTGGCTATCATGTTCTATGACAACGAGAAACTTCTTTGAGGTGAGGTAGCGCACACGAGTCCACTAATCACCACATCAATACACTACTATGGATTCATCCCCGTCTCTCTACGAGAAGGCCATCCATAGCACTCACACTTGTCTTGAGCATTTTAGGGTATCCACTTTAAGTTGTCTATGTACCATGTAAGCATCCAAGAAGTCCATAACTGAGGACACGGCTATTCGGATAGATCATGATAACCCTGCAGGGGTGTACTTCTTCACACATGCTCTCACCACTTATCACCATGTACACGTCATGTATCTTGGCAACCTTCAAGCGGAAGCCTGGCGAGGGTGTCGGCCACGAGCTGACTAACCACACAAGACTCTAGTCTAGGTTTATCGCCTATTCGAGTTCCATCCGCAAGGAGATCCGGCCGGGGTTTTGCTCACGGCCCCAAACGATGTGTACAGGGTTCCCGAGCCCACCATCCGGGTGCCACTCGGTACACCGGGCCATGGTGCCTAGTCTGTCCCAAGTCCACCCTGCCGGGTGCCACTCAGTAGAAAAATAGCACTACCTCCAAACACCAAAAACTATTTGCACCTCCTGGACAGATATCAAGGCGGTTAATAAGTCGAGAGAGCTTGGAGTGCCCGGAGCCCAATGTGTGGTAGTAGCTAGTCATTGGACAACTTACACAGAACTCAATTCTTAAGGACGGTCCCAATTAGACAACCCACCATGTACTCCTACATGGCCTCTCACCGCTACCTTTACCAAATCGTGTTCACACGCTTAACTCTCAGCACTAGAACATATCGTAACACTCCAATTCATTCCCGATGAATCAGACCTGACATAACTCTAAGCAATAGCAGGCATGGCATGGTAGGAACACAACATGGCTCAATCAACTCCTACACATGCTAGTGGGTTTTAACTATTTACTATGGCAATGACAGGTCATGCAGAGGAATGGGTTCAACTACCGCAACATAAAGTAGCAGTTGAATCGTTGTTGTCCTAATGCAATAAATGAGAGCGGGAGAGAGAGAGAGTAGGATTGTATCAGAATGAACAAGGGGGTTTTCTTGCCTGGTAGATTAACAGGGGGCACTGCTCCACTGACAGGAACTCTGGATCGGTCTCCGGAGCAGGACCTATCGAGAAGGAACGGTGTCGGGAATCAATACACAAGCATATGCAACAATATGATGCATGAACATGGCATGAAGATGTGATGTTGTTTGAGTTAATGCAACTAGCATTCAACTTGGAAGAGGTCCATTTGAGCCAAAGGTTCAAATGCAACTCTAATTAAAGTCCCTTTAAATGCCATAAGTGTGTTTTCATATATACAGCATGTATAGGTTGGTTTGTCATGCATGAAAATGGTACAGATGGATAGATTGCATTCTTCTGATAATTTTTCATATATAAATTATTTCAATCTGAGCTACGGTTGAATTTTTGTGATTTTTAGAAGTTTATAACATTTTCTGGATTTTCCTAATTTATTTTAAATCCACAAAACCATTATTGCGTCAGCATGACAGCAGCATTGCGTCAGCAAGTCAAAGGCGGCTGACCAGGTCAAACCTAACATGTGGGGTCCACACGTCAGTGTCTGTGACTAATCCTAAATTAAATTAAATCTAAACTGGTTTAGTTAATGGGGTTGGCCCCACACGCCAGTGACCCAGGGTGGTCAAACCCCGGTCAGACGAGGTCAAATCCGGTCAATCCCGCTGGCGTTTAGCCGCCGGCGAGGCAGAATGCGGCGGAGGAGCACGGGATTCGCCTTCCGGTGACCATTTGGGCGGCAGTGGCCACGGGCAAGGAGCCAGAACTCATCCGCGTCTTCTGGGGCAAGTGGGAGAGGCGGGGACGGCTGGATCTCGCCGGAGCGGAACTCGGCGCGGCGGCCGGAGCACGGCTTCGAGCGGGAACAGGCTACGGGTGTAGGACCTTGAAGTAGATGTGTCTAGAGGGGGGTGATTAGACACTTCATGCCAAGGTTGCAATTTTTAAGCTTTTTCGGTTTGAGTGGAGTTTAAGCATAATTTCAACACTCACAATACATATCAAGCAAGTATGCAAAGTGTATATAGGCAGCGGAAAGTAAAGCATGCAACTTGCAAGAATGTAAAGGGAAGGGTTTGGAGTATTCAAACGCAATCGGAGACACGGATGTTTTTCCCGTGGTTCGGATAGGTGGTGCTATCCTACATCCACGTTGATGGAGACTTCAACCCACGAAGGGTAACGGTTGCGCGAGTCCACGGAGGGCTCCACCCACGAAGGGTCCACGAAGAAGCAACCTTGTCTATCCCACCATGGCCATCGCCCATGAAGGACTTGCCTCACTAGCGGTAGATCTTCACGAAGTAGGCGATCTCCTTGCCCTTACAAACTCCTTGGTTCAACTCCACAATCTTGTCAGAGGCTTCCAAGTGACACCTAGCCAATCTAGGAGACACCACTCTCCAAGAAGTAATAAATGGTGTGATGATGATGAACTCCTTGCTCTTGTGCTTCAAATGATAGTCTCCCCAACACTCAACTCTCTCTCATAGGATTTGGTTCTGGTGGAAAGAAGATTTGAGGGGAAAGCAACTTGGGGAAGGCTAGAGATCAAGATTCATATGATAGGAATGGAATATCTTGGCCTCAACACATGAGTAGGTAGTTCTCCCTCAGAAATAGGATGCTGGAAGTGTAGGCTTAGTCTGATAGCTCTCTCCACGAGTGAAGAGGAGGTGGAGGGGTATTTATAGCCTCCACACAAAATCCAACCGTTACACACAATTTACCAATCTCAGTGGGACCGAATCAGAAAACTCGGTCGGGCCGAAATAGTAAACCTAGTGACCATTAGGAATTTCGGTGGGACCGATTGGAACAACTCGGTGGGACCGATGTGCTAGGGTTAGGGAAAATCCAAAACTCGGTTTGACCGATTACTCAAACTCGGTGGGACCGATTTGGGTAATAAGCGAAACAGAGAGTTGGCCAAGCAAACTCGGTGGGACCGATTGCATATCTCGGTTGGACCGAAGATATTGCAACAGGTAACAGAGAGTTTGCAAGCCCATCTCGGTGAGACCGAGATCCCATCAGTGAGACCGAATTGCTAGGGTTTGGCAGTGGCAAATGACAAGTGAAACTCGGTGGCGCCGGATAGATAGAATCGGTATGACCGAGTTTGGCTTAGGGTTTAGGTCATTTGTGGATATGGGAAAGTAGCTGAGGATTTTGGAGCATATCATTAAGCACTTGAGCAAGAGGCTCATTAAGCAACACCTCATCCCTCCTTGATAGTATTGGCTTTTCCTATGGACTCAATGTGATCTTGGATCACTAAAATGTAAAATGAAGAGTCTTGAACTTCAAGCTTTAGCCAATCCTTTGTCCTTAGTATCTTGGAGACCTTCCCACACCCTTTAGTCCATGCCACTCCATTGTTGAACTTATCTGAAACATACTAGATGAAAACGTTAGTCCAACAAGAGATATGTTGTCATCAATTATCAAAACCACCTAGGGAGCACTTGTGCTTTCAATCTCCCCCTTTTTGGTAATTGATGGCAACATACATCAAAGCTTTAGATAAAGATACAAAGAATAGTAAGTAAAGCTTTGGAAGGACATGTAACAAACATAGGCTCCCCCTACATGTATGCAATCATGTGAATATAAAATATAGAAGCATGTGAGAGCATAATCATGACAGAGTAGGCAATGTGTTACATGTATCTTGGCCATATGCATCAGAGCAAAAGATTATTAAGGAAAATACCTTCATGCTCATGAGTCCTTCTTGCAAACAGTATGTACATAGGCAAGAATTCCTCATACTGATGATTTTGATGCATATACTTACCTTGTAGTCTTAAGTTAGCTTAGGATGGAATGAACCTGCACAAACAAGGTTAGATAACACAGGTACATCCACTAGCCAGAGCAAACAAAAGAAACCACAAGAATACCAAGACTGGGATGACATGTAGAGAGTGAGTACAAGGTACCACATTGGATTCAACATGTCCCCAAGAGTAAAGATATGCAATGAATTTGAGTGATTTCTTTCCCATGGGTGTCTTGCTCCCCCTGAATCTTTCACGGGATATTGGGAGAAGATAGGGAATAGAAAATCAGAGCTGAAAGATACAAATGAATATGTCTTTCCCCCTAAAAAGACATGTGACATCTCTCCTCTTGAACATCAAGCATCTGGGATCCTTGAGTATTGTCTCTCCCCCTAGAGATCTCTTTCTCCCCCTTAATACATTATCTGGGACGTCTGGGATCCTTGAGACTTTCTCTCCCCCTTTAGTGCTTTGATGTGATCTCTCTCTCCCCGAAGATAGGCTTTGATGTGATCTCTCTCTCCCCCTTTGACATCAATTTCCAAGAAGGTTTTTCTGGAATCCGTCGAATAGGGTTGGTCCTTGAGACTCAGCATAAAGCAAAGAATAAAATTGAGACAAGATTCATTGAGTGAAGCTGGATCAGAAGAAATATACATTATGTGACAAACTGTTTTTCCTGTTGCGAAATCGGTGGCACCGAGTGGTATGTTTTGGTGGTACCGAAGGGATTCGGTTGGACCGAAAATTACAAATTGGTGAAACCAAGTTCATGTCAGAGAGAACACTTGTTAGCTCAGCTCACTAGTCAAATAAGATCTCACAAAGATTTGCAATGAATTAAATGCAGAAAATGCAGAACAAAAGCAAAGAGAAAAGAGAAGAAACTGAAAGAACTAGACAAAAAGAGAAGGGAACAGATAAACAAGCATGAGACAAATGCAATAACACAAAGAAAGAACACAAGAGAACTTCATCTAGAGTTGGGCGGTGACATAGTCACCTATGTTAGAGTATATTGACTTAGGAGTCAAGTGAGAACACTTGATCATAGGTCATACTCGTCGTTTAAGCTCAGAATGGGGTTACCATTTTTGTTTAAGCATCTTGATGTATTCACATCTTGTTGAGTTGCTTTGACTCATGTCTCGGAGTAAAGCTTCTCTAAGATGGAATAACATACCTTGGGTGGTGGTGTGGTTCTTTCTCATGTAGTTGAACTTGTGTGGGTGCTCATGGTTGATGTAGCCCATCAAGAGTTTGGAGCACCACTTGGAGTTTGAGTTCATCTACCTACATGGATTAGTTCTTGCAAGGAAGAGCACTTGTGTATCCAAAAGTGACAATCATGAGGCTCAACAAAGAATTTGTCAAAGGATATGTTTGAAGGGTTTTGTGCTTCCTTGTCTTCAACCACCATTGTGTAGAGACTTGGTGATGTAGAGATTTCTCAAGATGTCAGTGAGTCGCAATCTCATGGAATTAGTTTCAACCAAGCACCTACATGGGTTAGACAACATGGAAGGTACAAATATATCCATGACATAAGATAGTCATCATAAGAGATATATCATGGATTAGTCATAAGCTCATGTCTTGCATGTATCCAATGGAGTTCCTACTCCAAGTTCGAAGCATCAATGATGTTCAATTCTCCTCTCAACCTGCAAAACACTTTCTCATCAAGTGGTTTAGTGAATATATCCGCTAATTGCTTATCAGTGCAAACATGCTTAAGATTTATGTCACCCTTAGCAACATGATCTCGAATGAAATGATGACGAACTTCAATATGCTTAGTTCGAGAATGTTGTACAGGATTATGACCAATTTTGATAGCACTTTCATTGTCACAAAGCAGTGGAACATGTTTCACATAGATCCCATAATCTTTAAGAGTTTGGGTCATCCAAAGTAATTGAGCACAACATGAACCAGCAGCAATGTATTCAGCTTCGGTGGTGGATAAGGATACGGAGTTTTGTTTCTTGGAAGACCAAGACACAAGAGATCTACCAAGAAATTGACAAGTACCCGAAGTTGACTTTCTATCAACCTTGTCTCCGGCATAATCCGAGTCGGAATAGCCAACAAGATCAAAAGAAGACCTCTTAGGGTACCAAATGCCAAAATTTGGTGTATGAATTAAGTATCTAACTATCCTTTTCATGGCCTTAAGATGACATTCTTTAGGGGCAGCTTGATATCTTGCACACATGCACACACTTAGCATAATATCGGGACGTGAAGCACATAGGTATAACAATGAACCAATCATAGAGAGATAAACCTTTTGATCAACCGGTTCACCATCTTTGGTCAAATCATTATGTCCACTAGTAGGCATGGGTGTAGACATACCTTTGCATTCTTGCATATTGAACTTCTTGAATAGGTCCTTGGTGTACTTCATTTGAGAGACAAATGTACCTTCCTTAGTTTGCTTGATTTGCAAACCGAGAAAGAATTTGAGTTCACTCATCATAGACATCTCAAACTTCTCTGACATTAGCTTTCCAAACTTTTCACTAAAGAGAGGGTTAGTTGAACCAAATATGATATCATCAACATAAATTTGGCATACAAATAGTTCTCCATTAACCCTTTTAGTAAAAAGAGTAGAATCAATTTTACCAATTTCAAAACCACTTGCAATAAGGAACTTGGTCAAGCATTTATACCATGCTCTAGGAGCTTGTTTAAGACCATAAAGAGCTTTGTGAAGTTTGTAAACATGATTAGGTTTCTTAGGATTGACAAAGCCGGGAGGTTGTTTCACATAAACTTCCTCCTCTATTTCACCATTTAGAAAAGCACTTTTAATGTCCATTTGGTACAAGGTGATGTTATGGTGATTGGCATAGGCAAGTAAGATGCGAATGGACTCAAGTCTAGCAACGGGAGCATATGTCTCACCATAGTCCATACCTTCGACTTGTGTGTATCCTTGGGCAACGAGACATGCTTTGTTGCGAACCACTTGTCCATCTTCATCCTGCTTGTTGTGAAACACCCATTTGGTACCAATGATGTTGTGGTTGTTGTCGGGCTTCTCAACCAATGTCCAAACTTGGTTTCTCTCAAAATTGTGTAGCTCTTCATGCATAGCGTTTATCCAATCCGGATCTTCCAATGCTTCTTCAACCTTCATAGGTTCAATGCTAGAGATGAATGAATAGTTTTCACAAAAGTTAGCTAAACGAGTTTTTGAGCGAGTGATTCTCCCGGTTTGTATATCATTGAAGATTTGCTCGACGGGATGATCTTTGGCGATTCTTGCTCGAACTCGTGAGAACTTTTGCTTGGGTCTTCATTGAACATTTTCTTCATCTTGTTCTTCTTCTTGGCCTTCTTCATTGTTGACGTCGTCATTCTCTTGTCGTGGTGGAGAAGGAGGTTGTTGATGTTTGTCTTGATGCATTTCCTTGTCTTCTTCATCTTGGTGTGTCCCACTTGTGGATGCTTCCGTATCAATTCTTGGTTCACCTTGTTGTGAAGTAGAAGCCTCCACTTGGATGGATGAAGTACTCTCCTTCACCTCCGTTGGACGAACTTTGCCTATGGACAAGTCTTGGATTGCTTCTGAAGGGTCTTTGTCTCCTACATCAATTGGCAATTGCTCTACTTGCGAGCCATTAGATTCATCAAACTTCACATCTACCATCTCTTCAACCTTTTGGGTGAAATTGTTGTAGACACGGTAAGTGTGAGAGTTTGAGCCATAACCAAGTAGAAAACCTTCATAAGATTTAGGAGCAAACTTTGAACGGTGATGCTTATCAAGAATGTAGCACTTTGAGCCGAATACTCGAAAGTATCCAACTTGGGGTTTGTTACCAGTGAGGAGCTCGTATGCTGTCTTGCCGAGTAGCTTGTGAAGATACAAGCGATTTCTTGCGTGACAAGCTGTCTCAACCACTTCTGCCCAAAAGTGCTTCGGCGTCTTGTATTCATCAAGCATCGTTCTTGCCATTTCGATGAGTGTCCGGTTCTTCCTCTCAACAACTCCATTTTGTTGAGGTGTGTACGTAGCCGAGAACTCGTGTGAAATCCCTTCTTCGTCAAGAAAGGTGTCCACATTTGCGTTCTTGAACTCCGTTCCATTGTCACTCCGAACCTTCTTGATCTTCACGTCAAACTAATTTTGGGCCTTCCTAGCGAAAGTTTTGAAGATCTTCTGAACCTGCGACTTGTCATTAAGAAAGAACACCCACGTAAATCTTGAAAAATCATCAACTATAACTAGACCAAAAGAATTTCCACCGAGCCTCTTGTAGGCGTTGGGACCAAAAAGATCCATATGAAGTAGCTCGAGTGGCCTCCTTGTGGTCATGATGTTCTTCACGGGATGTCTTCCTCCAACCTGTTTACCTGCTTGACAAGCACTGCAAAGTCTATCCTTATCAAATATGACATCGTTAACTCCAAGGATATGATTTCCTTTAATAAGCTTGTCAAGATTTCTCATGCCAACGTGACCTAGTCGTCTATGCCACAACCAACCTTTTGAGGATTTAGCAATAAAGCAAGTTTTAGGTTGTGCCTTTTTAGAGAAGTCGACAATGTAAAGGTCACCTCTACGCATACCGGTAAAGACCATTTTATGATTGTCTTGACGAAACACTTGGCAATCTACCTCAGTAAATAGGACATTTAAACCGAAATCAGCAAGTCTAGATATTGAAAGTAAGTTGTAGCCGAGAGATTCAACGAGCATGACATTTTGAATGGAACTATCATGTGAGATGGCCACCTTACCAAGGCCAACTACTTTACCCTTTGAATTATCACCAAAGGTGACATATTTTCGAGGGCCGTCATTTTCAGCAAGCTCACGGAACATCTCTTCATCTCCGGTCATATGATCAGTACATCCACTATCAAGAACCCATTCCTTTCCTCCTGATTCATATCCCCGAAGATTTGCCGTAAGACCAAAGTGTCTCATTGCATCATCAAGATTGAAGTCACTATCATCATCATCATCATAGTATCCATGTTCACCATGATCTTGTGACTCATCATTTCCTAGAGAGGGTAATTCATTAGATAAATGATCATCAAAATGGTCACTTTTATGAATTCTTATAGCTTCGAATATAATATCACTAATGATTCCAACATCTCCCTTAGCTCGCTTGAGATTGGCAAGCTCAAGTAGACAATCACCAAAGTTAGGATCACTAGAGTTCATCTTACTCAAGGCAATAGATTTATGGAGAATTTTATCCAAATTTTTTAAGGAATGGTCGGGAAATAGTTCCTCAAGAAATTTCCATATAGTATAAGCACAATTAAGAGTAGGCAAACTAGCAATCAAGTTTTTGGGCAATCCTCTAATGATGAGCTCAATAGTTCTAAGATTGCGAATCATGTCAATATCTTCATCTAGGGTAGGATGCAAGGGATCAATGTGAGGTGCACAAGGGCTAGCAATATACTTGTTTAAGTGATATTGATTGAAAATTGCAAGCATCTCATTTTTCCACTCATGAAAATACTCTCCATCAAGAATAGGCACTCTATGTCTAAGACTTCCTAAAGTAGACACATCCATCTTCCTCCAATGGTGATTAAACCAAGGCAATGGAGACCAAAGCTCTGATACCACTTGTAGGACCTTGAAGTAGATGTGTCTAGAGGGGGGTGATTAGACACTTCATGCCAAAGTTGCAATTTTTAAGCTTTTTCGGTTTGAGTGGAGTTTAAGCATAATTTCAACACTCACAATACATATCAAGCAAGTATGCAAAGTGTATATAGGCAGAGGAAAGTAAAGCATGCAACTTGCAAGAATGTAAAGGGAAGGGTTTGGAGTATTCAATCACAATCGAAGACACGGATGTTTTTCCCGTGGTTCGGATAGGTGGTGCTATCCTACATCCACGTTGATGGAGACTTCAACCCACGAAGGGTAACGGTTGCGCGAGTCCATGGAGGGCTCCACCCATGAAGGGTCCACGAAGAAGCAACCTTGTCTATCCCACCATGGCCATCGCCCATGAAGGACTTGCCTCACTAGCGGTAGATCTTCACGAAGTAGGCGATCTCCTTGCCCTTACAAACTCCTTGGTTCAACTCCACAATCTTGTCGGAGGCTCCCAAGTGACACCTAGCCAATCTAGGAGACACCACTCTCCAAGAAGTAACAAATGGTCTGCTGATGATGAACTCCTTGCTCTTGTGCTTCAAATGATAGTCTCCCCAACACTCAACTCTCTCTCATAGGATTTGGTTCTGGTGGAAAGAAGATTTGAGTGGAAAGCAACTTGGGGAAGGCTAGAGATCAAGATTCATATGATAGGAATGGAATATCTTGGCCTCAACACAAGAGTAGGTAGTTCTCTCTCAGAAATAGGATGTTGGAAGTGTAGGCTTAGTCTGATAGCTCTCTCCACGAGTGAAGAGGAGGTGGAGGGGTATTTATAGCCTCCACACAAAATCCAACCGTTACACACAATTTACCAATCTCGGTGGGACCGAATCAGAAAACTCGGTCGGACCGAAATAGTAAACCTAGTGACCGTTAGGAATTTCGGTGGGACCGATTGGAACAACTCAGTGGGACCGATGTGCTAGGGTTAGGGAAAATCCAAAACTCGGTTTGACCGATTACTCAAACTCGGTGGGACCGATTTGGGTAATGAGTGAAACAGAGAGTTGGCCAAGCAAACTCGGTGGGACCGATTGCATATCTCGGTTGGATCGAAGATATTGCAACAGGTAACAGAGAGTTTGCAAGCCCATCTCGGTGAGACCGAGATCCCATCGGTGAGACCGAATTGCTAGGGTTTGGCAGTGGCAAATGACAAGTGAAACTCGGTGGCGCCGGATAGATAGAATCGGTATGACCGAGTTTAGCTTAGGGTTTAGGTCATTTGTGGATATGGGAAAGTAGCTAAGGATTTTGGAGCATATCATTAAGCACTTGAGCAAGAGGCTCATTAAGCAACACCTCATCCCTCCTTGATAGTATTGGCTTTTCCTATGGACTCAATGTGATCTTGGATCACTAAAATGTAAAATGAAGAGTCTTGAACTTCAAGCTTTAGCCAATCCTTTGTCCTTAGTATCTTGGAGACCTTCCCACACCCTTTAGTCCATGCCACTCCATTGTTGAACTTATCTGAAACATACTAGATGAAAACGTTAGTCCAACAAGAGATATGTTGTCATCAATTATCAAAACCACCTAGGGAGCACTTGTGCTTTCAACGGGGCACAGCAGGGGCTGCGGAAGGCGTATACGGCCTCCTGGCGTTGCACTGAGCATGGTGGTGTGCTCGGTCGCGGCCCTAGGTGACAGTGGCCACGGCGGCAACATGAACGGCGGCGAAGAGCTATGGCCGTGGTGGTGGACGGGGCTACGGCGCGCAAATAGCTAAACGGAGAGAGGGAGAAGGAGCAGGAGCTCACATCGATCGCGGTGGCCTTGACGGCGAGCTCGGGGATGCGCTGAGGTCGAAGGTGCAGCGATGGGGATCCACAGCGGCCGGAGAAGAAGACGACAGTGATGGAGGCGCTCCAGGGCCTCCTGAGGCGCGTGGCTCGATGGGGAGGTTGACGGAGATGTGGCGGAGCTTGCAGACATGAAGAGAGGGCGAGGGGGAGGCGGTGGCTGCGGCTATGGTGAACGGCGGCGACGGCAGCGCTTGGCCATTCGCACGAGAGAGCGAGGGAGAGGGCGAGGGGAGAGTGAACAGCGTCGGCTCGATCCAGACGTCTGCGGTGAGCTCTTCCGCGGCGTCCACGCAGGCAGGCAGGTAGGAGGTGGCCGGGGCACATGCTCGCGTGTGCTAGCCACGCGCTCGTCCTCCTGGCGCGAGCTAGGAGACGACTGGCGCGGCCAGTTGGCTGGGCCGGCCTGCTGGGCCGCTGGGCCAGGACGGGCTGCACAGGGAGGTAAGTGCAGGTAAGCGTTTTTCCTTTTTTTGTTTTCTTTTCTATTTTCTGACATTTGTTTTGACTTAGTAATAATACTAAATCATTTTATTTTCTTCTGACAATTTTTGCAGGGACCTAAGGGGTTATTCCAAAGCCCCTCAGCAAAAATCAGAATTTTTGGACATGTATAAAATATATCACATATATATCCAAGGCAAATAATTATTGCATTAATTCCAAATGGCCAAAATAAATATTTATGAGCTCCTGAAAATATTTGTTTGAATTTTACCTCTGACTAATATTTTCAGAGAGCAACATGAACATTTTCTTGGACCTTTTTGGAGCAATTTTTATCTGGGTTATTTCTAGAAATGATTCTGAGGGTTTCACAAATCCTCATTTCAAAATTAAATGGGATTTAAACATGATGCACAAATGACTAGCTAGTCTACATCATACCAGAACTAGGGACGTGACAAAGATCCCCCGAAGATGAACTTTGTCGAGAAGGGCTACGATCCGGACTACAATTTATAAGCATCGGTTATTGTCTTCGGAAGTAAGGTAGGATGTTTACACTATTAAGTACTTTTCGATTACTTACAGCTCGGTAGAGGGCTGATCCCCGCGCGGACATTGTGTGGCAAGAATACCCTCCGAGGCAGGACCCTCTGATGAAGATTTCTTCTCCCGTTTGGAAACCTTAGTTTCCGGATCTTCAGAGGTAGTCCTCTTCCTTCCCCGTGGAGAGTGAATGTCAGATTCTTCCATTTGATTGTCCTCCCTCGCGGAGGTGCTCATTCCCCCGACTGGAATAGGTAGCGAGTGAGGCCCGCTTTCGCCCTCTCTATTCCCCCCATCATCTTCCTTTGAGGGCACTGGATAAGGCGCCGGCTCGAGCATCTTGTCCAGTACCGGATTGTCCAAGCCCTCAAGAAGGCGGGCCGAACACCTGATCATCATCGCCTTTGTTATCTAGTCCTGGTCAAAAAGCGGGCTTTAGAATGATGCCATGATAAATAAAAGTATAGTAGGTTCGACATGGGATTACTTACTTGGGCAGCGGGGCGGTTGCAGCTCAGACCCACGTCCTCGGTGGTGTCCGGACACTCTATTTGGGGTCCGAAGAATGATTTGTACATCTCTTCGAGCATTATGCCGAGGAAATGATGAATAGCCCGTGGTCCTTCTGGGTTGAGTTCCCACATGCGGAGGGGCCGGCTTTTGCAAGGCTGGATTCTACAAACTAGCATAACTTGCATTACCATAACCAGACTGAAATCTCTCTCAAAGAGATCTCGGATGCGGCTTTGCAGTATTGGCACATCATTTGCTAGACCCCAGCTCAGCCTCTGTTGATCAATGACATCAATTGCAGTGGGGGGCCCGAGCGAAAGGTGGGGGCAGCTACCCACTTGGCACTTCGGGGAGCTGTGGCGTAAAACCACTCCCACTGCCACAATCCGGACACCTCTAGGAAGGAACCCTCTGGCCAGGGAGCGTCAGCGATTTTGCTTATTAAAGCACCTCCGTACGCTGCATGCTATCCCTCGATCATCTTCAGCTTCACATCGAAGGTCTTGAGCCACAGGCCCAAGTGAGGGGTAATGCGGAGGAAGGCCTCACATACGACAATAAATGATGAGATGTGAAGAAGGGAATCCGGGGCCAGATCGTGAAAATCCATCCCGTAATAGAACATAAGACCCCTAACAAAGGGATCCAGAGCAAGGCCTAGTCCTCGGAGGAAGTGGGAGATGAACACAACACTCTCATTGGGTTCGGGAGTAGGGACGACCTACCCTCGGGCGGGCAGCCTATGCGAAATTTCGGCAGTCAGATATCTGGCCTCTCTCAACTTCTTGATGTCCTCCTCTGTGACGGAGGAAGGCATCCACCGACCTTGAAGGTTGGATCCGAACATAGTTGAAGGTCCAAAGCACGTGACCTGATCTTTGGGTGTTAGAACTCGAGGCGGGGGAAGGATTCGATTGAGCGCGGGAGGGAAAAAAGAAAAGCCTTGTCCCCTTTATGAAAATGGTGAATATTAGGCGTCCTCCTCGTGGCCATTTGCGACTTGCCTAAGATCTAGGATTCATACCAACAGGCACGGTTGGGTTACCCACGTTTGTATTGATGAGAATCCCGTGATAAGGGGGACACGATCTCTGCTTTGACAAGACGTGTCAAGAAAACCGCCTCGCGTTATGTGCGGAGCTGGTTGAGAAAAACGGTTCGAATAATGACCGGGCCATGGCGTGATGTCATGCTGTCAAAACATGTCAGCAGATTAGATTTGCGGAAATATTATTCTCTCTACGGTGGTATGTGGAACTTATTTTGCAGGGTCGGACACTGTCCTTGTATTCAAACTCTTCCATGGTGTATTCAGAGGAGGAACCCGCCTTGCAATGCCGAAGACAACACTGCACGCCGGACTCATCGTCATTGAAGCCTGGTTCAGGGGCTACTGAGGGAGTCCTGGATTAGGGGGTCTCCGGACAGCCGGACTATATCCTTTGGCCGGACTGTTGGACTATGAAGATACGAGATTGACGACTTCGTCCCGTGTCCAGATGGGACTCTACTTGGCGTGGAAGGCAAGCTAGGCAATACGGATATGTATATCTCCTCCTTTGTAACCGACCTTGTGTAACCCTAGCCCCCTCCGGTGTCTATATAAACTGGAGGGTTTTAGTCCATAGGACAACATAATATCATACCATAGGCTAGCTTCTAGGGTTTAGCCTCTTTGATCTCGTGGTAGATCAACTCTTGTAATACTCATATCATCAAGAACAATCAAGCAGGACATAGGGTATTACCTCCATCAAGAGGGCCCGAACCTGGGTAAACATCGTGTCCCCTGCCTCCTGTTACCATCCGCCTTAGACGCACAGTTCGGGACCCCCTACCCGAGATCCGCCGGTTTTGACACCGACAGAAGCTCCGGTTTGCAAGAAGCTTACACCAAAGCTTGTCCCAATTCGGCCAAAAAAATTACCACAACATGTTGGTGCCATGTCATGACACCATGCCAAGTTTCATGATTTTCAGACGTATTTTGGAATTACAGGAATTAAAAAACCAAGTTTCTCAATCTTTCAGGCCGAGCCACGACGCCCAGATGTTTGAATTTCACTCCAATCTCTTGCATGGGACCTAGAAATTCACCCAAGGACACACCTTTCAAACAACTTTGGTGCACTAGAGCCTGTGCTTGTAGTTCAAATTTAAATTATGCACATTAAATGCCTAGAAACTCAATTAATGTATAAAAAAGGTGAAACGAGCCCGGAATAATTCCAAAATTTAGCTCGGTAATTCTATTTGGTCTAATCTGGCCGTGTAAAAAAATTAA
The DNA here is from genome assembly GCA_034509565.1 of Triticum monococcum. Lineage (NCBI taxonomy): Eukaryota > Viridiplantae > Streptophyta > Magnoliopsida > Poales > Poaceae > Triticum > Triticum monococcum. Next base: position 175,318,963 of record CM067846.1, on the reverse strand, counting down.
GGCAGGAGAAGGCATTGTACGTATGTCATTTCGCACAAGGAGGTGACACGGTCCCTCTTGGAACCACGAGCCTTCTTGAGGGAAGCTTCGGTTTGCAAGAAGCTTACACCAAGGCTTGTCCCAATTAGGCCAAAAAAATTACCGCAACATGTTCGTGCCATGTCATGACACCATGCCAAGTTTTATGATTTTCAAGCGTGTTTTGGAATTACAGGAATTAAAAAATCAAGTTTTTCAATCTTTTCGGCCGAGCCACGATGCCCAGATGTTTGAATTTCACTCCCATCTCTTGCATGGGACCTAGAAATTCACCCAAGGACACACATGTGATTTCAAACAACTTTGGTGCACTGGAGCCTGTGCTTGTAATTCAAATTTGAATTATGCACATTAAATGCCTAGAAACTCAATTAATGTATAAAAAAGGCCAAATGAACCTGAAATAATTCCAAAATTTAGCACAGTACTTCTATTTGGTCTAATCTGGCTGTGTAAAAAAATTAAGGCGGGAGAAGGCAGTGTACGTATGTCATTTCGCACACAGAGGTGACACGTTCCCTCTCAGAACCACGAGCCTTCTTGAGGGAAGCTCCGGTTTGCAAGAAGCCTACACCAAAGCTTCTCATAATTTGGCCAAAAAATTACCGTAGCATGTTAGTGCCATGCCAAGTTTCATGATTTTCAGGCATGTTTTGGAATTACAGGAATTAAAAAACCAAGTTTCTCAATCTTTCCGGCCGAGCCACAACCCCCAGATGTTTGAATTTCACTCCCATCTCTTGCATGGGACCTAGAAATTCACCCAAGGACACACATGTGATTTTTCAAACAACTTTGGTGCACTGGAGCACGTGCTTGTAGTTCAAATTTGAATTATACACATTAAATATGAGAAACTCAATTAATGTATAAAAAGGCCAAACGAACACGGGATAATTCCAAAATTTAGCACAATGCTTCTATTTGGTCTAATCTGCCTGTGTAAAAAAATTAAGGCGGGAGAAGGCAGTGTACGTACGTCGTTTCACACACGGATGTGACACGTTCCCTCTCGGAACAAGAAGCCTTCTTGAGGGAAGCTTCGGTTTGCAAGAAGCTTACACCCAAGCTTGTCCCAATTCAGCCAAAAAAATACTGCAGCATGTTGGTGCTATGTCATGACACCATGCCAAGTTTCATGATTCTCAGCCGTGTTTTGGATTTACAGGAATTAAAAAACCAAGTTTTTCAATCATTCCGGCCGAGCCACGACACCCAGATGTTTGAATTTTATTCCCATTTCTTGCATGGGACCTATAAATTCACCCAAAGACACACATGTGATTTTTTTAGCAAACTTTGGTGCATTGGAGCATGTGCTTGTAGTTCAAATTTGAATTATGCACAGTAAATGCCCAGAAACTCAATTAATGCATAAAAATGCCAAACGAACCCGGAATAATTCCAAATTTAAACACGACACTCATGAACTAGTTGCATGTTCACTGTACGTAAATGTTCTAGCAATTCAAACACCATCCTTTCCCTCCGTAACACCATTTTATCTTTCAAAATATAATGAAAAATTAGGTATACCACAAACAGTTTACTAGAAAGAATCGTGCGGGATGCGATATAAAATATCTTGGTGCACCGACGCACCGTCTTGTCTGGCTTACGCAGGAAGCTTTGTCGTCTACAGTCCACCGCCCCCGCTTGAACCACAGTTGCGCGCCAGTTTCTCGCGGCACCGAGCGAAATGTTTTTGCCACCGCGGAAATATCTATCTCCCCGCCCCCTCCCTCCTACCAAAAGCCACATTTCCACTGTTCCTCCTTGCTTTCCAAGTTCAAACCTTCACTGCTGCTTACTGGCAGCTCAGCCTCCTCGCCGGCGACCCTTCTTCTTGCAGCGCCGCCTCCTCGCCGGCTACCCTTCATCTTGCAGCGCCGCCTCCTCGTCGGCGACCCTTCTTCTTGCAGCGCCGCCTCCTCGCCGGCGACCCTTCTTCTTGCTGCGCGGCCTCCTCGCTGCCGACCCTTCTTCTTGCTGCACGGCCTCGTCAATATGGTGAGGTAATCCACACCCCACCCACACCATCCTCCTCCTTTCCCGTCCCATATGCCCCGACTGACGGAGTGACACCTTCCACCAAAATCACTGCCCCCCTCCTCCAATTAAGCGCTGCCCACAACCATTTTACATGAAGTATAACGTGGAGCTGAGTAGCATGCGGCCGCATGTGCGAACGAGGTCACTATGGCTGACATGCGTGTCGACCGCCAGATCTTGGAGGAGCACCTCGTCTTCAAGGCCACCGTCGACATTGTCGAACGGTTGTCTACTTTAAAATACAGTTCATGATGTTTTCTTGAGGCGAGCACCAGTGCTTTCTAGTGATTTATCATCTGTAATGTTAAAATTCAATTTGATGTTCAGTTAACAGTTTGGTCCTCTGAAATTGTAACACCCCGGATGTAATTTACCTCATATGTATCCCAACTCTTGCCGTTTTCGGCAGTAAGTTATTTTATTTCATCATTGTCGGGTTTTTGTCTCCGTGTGTTGTTGTCTTTGTCATGCATCTCATATCTTGTCATCATGTGCATTGCTTTTGCATACGTGTCCGACTCATGCATCCAAGCTTTTTCCCCGTTGTCCGTTTTGCATTCCGGCGCTCCTATCTCCTCCGGTGGTCCTTTCTACCTCTTTTCATGTGTGGGGGTTAAACATTTTTGGATTGGACCGAGACTTGTCATGCGGCCTTGGTTTACTACCGGTAGACCGCCTGTCAAGTTTTGTACCATTTGGACTTCGTTTGATACTCCAACGGTTAACCGAGGGACCGAAAAGGCCTCGTGTGTGTTGCAGCCCAACACCCTTCCAAACTGGCCCAAAACCCACCTAAACCTCTCCCATCATCTAGAGCGGTCGATCACGATCGCGTGGCCGAAAACCGTGCTCAATTTGGAGCCTCCTAGCTCCTCCTATCTATAAATATAGCTCCTTCCTGAAATTTTCGGATCTTCCACCCCCAAACCCTAGCAAATCCCCTCTCTGCGCGCCGGACGTGTCCGGTCCGCGCCGGACAGCGCCCGCCGCCGCCTCCGCGGCAATCACGCTGCACCAAGTGGCGCGCCGCCATTCCCTCCGCCGACGGCTGAGCGAGGCCCGCGTCAGGCCCTCCCGGCCCAGATCCACGGCGCTGACGCATGCCTCTTGCCCCGCCGCCCGGACAGCCCGTGCCCGCGGCCGCCTCTCCTCCGCCATGCAGCCGTCGCCAGCGACCACCGCGCCCTCACCTCCGGCCGCCGCCGACAACGCAGCTCGCCGCCCCGGCCTCTCCGCCGACCCGAGCCAGTGTCGCCCAGCTCCGCCGTCGTCCTCCTCCACCGGTCGGTCAAGTCCCTGGTGAGCCCCCCTCACTCCGGCCGCCGTTGCCATCTCTCCGATGAACAGGGATCCCGACGAACCTCGGGCGCCCCGCTGCTACAGTGCCCCGGATCTAGATCTGGGACGAGGGTTGACTTTTCCTCTCGAAACCCTAACTTTTTAGCATTTTTCCGCATGCCATAACTCTGCATCCGTAGCTCCGATTCATGCGTGTAGTATATCAAAATGTTTGTCTTGACGAGTGCATCATTTCATCTCATTTCATCATTTTCATTTGAGCTCATCTTGATGCCCGAAATGCTCTTGGAAGAGGGCTATGTGATGATTATGTCAGATCTGTTTTAGCAAATGGCCTTTTGTCATTTTTGCCATGATTAATGTGTGCATGCTAGGATCATGAGCTCTATATGTGTTTTGTAGAATGCAATGCCATCTTTACAGGGGTGTATGCCATGTATTTTTGTGATCTTTGTGGTGACTAGCACAAGCATGCAAAGTAGCTTACTCAATGATGCTGATTTCAGAGACTTAGAATTTCACTAATTCCTTGTCCTGCTGTAATTTTTATGCCATATGTTCATGATGTTTCCTAGTGATCCGTGCCTCTTTTGAGGATGATCAGTAAGGATGTTTTGTTAATATTGTGGTGCTCTATCCATCCATGTCTTTGTTTGCAATTATGGAGCACCCTAGATTGAGTCAATTGAGCTCTACTTTTGCTATAAAATGTTCCTGGTAGATTGTTCACATGTTTAGCGATTTTGCCGAGCTTGTTGTTGTTGATCTGTGCATGTTATGATGTTGTTCTTGCCATGTCTAGCTTCTATGTCATGTCTTCTTGATGGGTGTATTCTTATATTGTCATGCCATGCTTTGTAGTGAGTGCATCGAGCTAGTCAACATGCCTACTTGTTAACTGTTTTGCATGCTCCAGTTTTTCACTAAGTCTGAAACCTGTTATCTTTTGCACTTTTTCCATGCTTGTTTGAACCTATTAATGAGTGAATTAGCCGTAGCTCAGTGTTAATGTTTTGTCAAGCTTCATGATTGGATCCCTGCCACGTATTTTGTTGTCATGTTTCAGTGTTGTAGCATATTTATCTTGATACATTTAGATGGCTACTTGCTGATTATCGCAGACCGGTGCCATATTTGTTTTGCTTGCCATTTCCAAACCGTGCATCCGATTCCGGTGATTTTTATATCGATTTCAACCGAAATCAACTCCCCTTTCCAGTGGCACTCTTGGATTTCCATGTCGAGGCCAGGTTCAATCATTCCTTTGCAAATCTTGCATATGCATCACATACCGCATCCCGCATATCATACCATGTTTGCATCATGTTGCTTGAGCATTGCACGTGGTTGATTTTGCTCCTTTTGCTTGTTGTTCTTGTTTGGGTAGAGCCGGGAGACGAGTTCGTGAACGAGGAGCCCGTTGAGTTTGCTTACGAGGATCAAGGCAACTCTGAGAACTTTGCAGGCAAGATGACCGTACCCTTAAAATCACTTCTATCTTTGCTTGCTAGATGCTCGCTCTTTTGCTATGCCTATCCTACGATACCTACCACATGCTTATCACGCCTCCCATATTGCCATGTCAAACCTCTAACCCACCACGTCCTAGCAAATTGTTGTTTGGCTATGTTACCGCTTTGCTCAGCCCCTCTTATAGCGTTGCTAGTTGCAGGTGAAGATTGGAGATCGTTCCTTGTTGGAACATGTTTATCGTTGGGATATCATAATATTATCTTGTTTATCTTAATGCACCTATATAATTGGTAAAGCGTGGAAGGCTCGGCCTTATGCCTAGTGTTTTGTTCCACTCTTGCCGCCCTAGTTTCTGTCATATCGGTGTTATGTTCCCGGATTTTGCGTTCCTTACACGGTTGGGTTATAATGGGAACCCCTTGACAGTTCGCCTTTGAATAAAACTCTTCCAGGATGGCCCAACTTTGGTTTTACCATTCGCCACCTAGCCTCTTTTTTCCCTTGGGTTTCGCGGACTCAAGGGTCATCTTTATTTAAACCCCCGGGCCAGTGCTCCTCTGAGTGTTGGTCCAACCTGTCAGCTGCCGGTGGCCACCAGGGGCAACTCTGGGCTGGCCTACCGGAACCTTGGACAATCTCGTGTGCCCTGAGAACGAGATATGTGCAGCTCCTATCGGGATTTGTCGGCACATTCGGGTGGCTTTGCTGGTTTAGTTTTACCATTGTCGAGGATGTCTTGTAACCGGGATGCCGAGTCTGATCGGATTGTCTTGGGGAAAGGAATATCCTTCATTGACCGTGAGAGCTTGTGATGGGCTAAGTTGGGACTCCCCTACAAGGATTTGAACTTTCGAAAGTCGTGCTCGTGGTTATGGGTAGATGTAAATTTGTTAATGTCCGGTTGTAGATAACCTGAAACTTAACTTAATTAAAAGCATCAACCGCGTGTGTAACCGTGATGGTCTCTTCTCGGCGGAGTCCGGGAAGTGAACACGGTGTTGGAGTAATGCTTGATGTAGGTTCTTCTAGGATCACTTCTTGATCATAGTTGTTCGACCGTGCTTTTGCCTTCTCTTCTCGCTCTCTTTTGCGAATATGTTAGCCACCATATATGCTAGTCGCTTGCTGCAGCTCCACATCATACCTTTACCTTACCTATAAGCTTAAATAGTCTTGATCGCGAGGGTGTGAGATTGCTGAGTCCCCGTGACTCACAGATTACTTGCAAAACCAGATGCAGGGACCGATGAAGCCATTCCAGATGATATGACCGAGCTCAAATGGGAGTTCGATGAGGACTCTCGTCATTACTATGTGTCTTTCCCAGCTGATCAGTAGTGGTGCCCAATTGGGGCGATCGGGGACTATGTTGCATTTGGGTTTTATCTTCATTTTGGTTCCATAGTCGGACCTTGAGTGTATTGGATGAATGTAATGACTTATTTATGTATTTGTGTGACGTGGCGAGTGTAAGACAACTATGTACATTTCCCCTTTATTTATGTACATGGGTTGTTTGCGAAGATTACCTTACTTGCGACATTGCTTTCAATGTGGTTATGCCTCTAAGTCGTGCTTCGACACGTGGGAGATATAGCCGCATCGAGGGCGTTACAAGTTCATAATCAGAGCCTTCCCCGACCTTAGGAGCCCCCTGCTTGATCGAATCGTTGGCATTGTTGAGTCTAGAAAAATGTTTTGAGTCATTTAGGAATTATATATCAGAGAGTTAGGAATTCTTTTTACTCCTCAGTCCCTTCATCGCTCTGGTGAGGCATCCTGACGTAGAGATTTGACTCTTCTCTTCTCAAATTTCACTAAAAAAAATTAGGACCACGCGGGTATCTTGGAATCGTTTCGATGGTTTTGTGACGAGAACATTGTTCTTGGTGCCTCCTAACATTTAGGGGTTGTGGCAGTGTCCCGGGGAGTTGAGCTCCGAGGTGTTGTCGTCACAATTTTATCGTTGAGAATCTGGAATACCTGAGTTTCGCCGACATCAAAAATCTCTTTTATGCAGTTGTTGGTGAGATAACCTCGACGCCACCCAGTACTGGGGCGGGAGTTCGGGAGTATTGCCATAACTTGTATAACAGATGCTTTTTTGAAGGTTGAGGTAAATGATTTCCGAAGGTTTCTTGGTTATGTGTTGAAGGACGGATACAGCTGCATGTAGGATTTGCTAGCTTTGGGTGAGATATTATGCTTCCCCTGTATCCCCAACACCCGATTGCATAACCGAAAAGGTTCGGGAGTTTCATAGGTGGGAATTCTTGTAGCTCTAGTTCTTCTTCTGCGGATATTTGGTTTGGGATTGGGTAATCCTCACCAAGTATTTGTTCTTGTTCGTACCTTGTTGTTTTATTCTTCTTCCTCTATCTAAGTGGCTTCTCAATTTATGGAAATGTGACCATTTCAATTGCAATTCATTAGTTCATTTTGTTCGGATGTGAAGACTTTATGTTGCAATTTCAATCCGTTTGATTCAGCTTGAATATTTGTCTGTCAAGATGCTAACGGATGTCACCCTTTTCAGGATGGCTCCTGCTAAGGGTCAGAATCAGAATCAGGATCCTCCACCACCACCTCCACCTCCGGAGGCATGGCAAGCTATGATGGCCGGGACCAATGCAAACACACAGCTGATCATGCAAATTCTACAAGAGCGCAACCAAGGCCATGGCAACAATCAGAATCAGTTTGCTACACTCAACCAGTTCCTTGCTAACCAGCCAAAGACCTTCAGCAACTGTGTTGAGGCCTTAGACGCTGATGATTGGCTCATGGATATATGCAAGTATTTCGAGTGCAGTAACATCAGGCCTGAGGACTTCGTCAAGTTTGCCTCCTTCCAACTCAAAGACCAAGCTGCAGAATGGTTTCAGCAATACAAAGATTCCAGAGGAGGCCGTGTGATTACCTGGGATGAATTCCGTCAAGACTTCAAAGCTCATCACATTCCTCAGAGCGTTGTTGAAAGCAAGCGTGAGGAATTCCGCAACCTGAAGCAAGGAACTATGTCTGTTTACCAGTACAACATCATGTTTCAGAAGCTCGCTCGTTTCGCCAAGCAGGACGTCCCTGACGAGAAGAGCATGATTTATCAGTTCAGGGGTGGTCTCAGAGAAGAACTCCAGCTAGCTCTCGTCCTTTTTGAGCCCAAGAAGTATGATGAATTTTACAACATGGCAATGAAGCAAGAGGCTGCCCAACTGAAGTGCGATGCTTCCAAGAAGTGAGTCAGAGATGCAACTCCTTCTTCCTCAACTCAAGTGGCTAAGCAGCAAAAGTATTGGCTGCCTCCTCCTCCATTCCGTTAGCCTTATTAGCAGAAGAGCAAAGGTGGCAATGGATCTTCCCACCCACCCAACCCAGGCTTTCAGAACAAGACTTCGTCTCAAGCTCCAAGATCAAGTGCTCCGTATCACTGTCTGCTCTCGGAGCTCACGTGCAACAAGTGCCAACAGAAGGGTCACTATGCCAACAAATGCTTCAATCAGAGGCGTCTCCCTCCTCCTCCTGTGAGGTCTGCCAGCACCGCAGTGGTTAAGCATAACCCCAAGTTTGCCAAGGTCAACTTGATGAATGCAACTCAGGTAGAGGAATCGTCAGATGTCATCATGGGTAACCTTCCTGTTAACGATATTCCTGCAAAAGTTCTTTTTGACACTGGTGCATCGCATTGTTTCATCTCGAGACCTTTTGCATCTAAGCATGAATTGGCTCTCCAAGTTTTGCCTAGACCGATAGCTGTTGTCTCTCCGGGTAAACGCATGAATGCTAACTCCATGGTTCTGGATGTTACTATCACATTGGGTGACTGCAAGTTTCTATCTTCTCCTACAGTTCTTGGTGACTCGGATATTGATCTTATTCTCGGAATGGACTGGCTTTCTAAGCACAAGGCTCAGCTTGATTGTGCTGCCAGGCAGATTCAATTGACTCATTCATCTGAGGATGTAATTGTCTTTGTCGCAAGGGATGATACCATTTGACTGTTTTCTCTCAATGAGAAGGGTGATCTAGATGCCATTTCTCAAATTCCAGTCGTTTGCGAATATCAAGACGTCTTTCCAAAAGAGCTTCTAGGAATGCCTCTGCACCGGCCAGTTGAATTCATCATCGATCTTGAGCCTGGCATGGAACCTGTTTGCAAACGTCCTTACAAGCTTAGACCTGAAGAGTTGAAGGAGCTGAAGAAGCAACTCAATATTCAAGAGCAAATGGGTCTCATCCGACCTAGTTCTTCTCCATGGGGTTGTGGAGTTCTTTTTGTGAAGAAGAAGGATGGAATGGACCAACTTTGTGTCGACTACCGTCCATTGAACAAGAAGACTATAAAGAACAAGTACCCACTTCCCAACATCAACAAGCTGTTTGAACAACTCAAAGGTGCTCAAGTATTCTCCAAGCTTGATCTCCGTATGGGCTATCACCAGATTCACATTCGTGAACAAGATATCCCCAAGACAGCTTTCAGAACAAGCTATGGTTCATATGAATACACTGTCATGTCTTTTGGCCTCGTCAACGCTCCGCGAACATTCTCTCGCATGATGAACTTCATCTTCAACCCCTACACAAATGACTTCGTCTTGGTCTACCTCGATGACATTTTGGTCTTTTCCAAGAACAAGGAAGATCATGCCAAGCACTTGCGTCTGGTGTTGGATAAGCTCAGAGAACATCAGTTCTATGCCAAGTTTTCAAAGTGCGAGTTTTGGCTCGATGAGGTTCTCTACCTTGGGCATATCATATCTGCCAAGGGCATAGCGGTTAATCCTGAGAAGGTGTCTGCAATTGTGAATTGGGAACCACCTCAGAATGTGAAGCAACTCCGCAGCTTCCTTGGGATCGCAAGCTACTATCGAAGGTTTGTTGAGAACTTCTCTAAGATCGTGAAGCCTCTTTCCAACCTTCTCCAGAAGCATGTGAAGTACGTCTAGTCTCCTGAATGTGACTTCTCTTTCAACACCCTGAAAGAGAAATTAGTCACTGCTCCAGTTTTGACTCCTCCTGATGAATCCAAACCGTTCGAGGTCTTTTGTGATGCCTCTCTTCAAGGTCTTGGTGCAGTGTTGATGCAAGAGAAGAAAGTTGTGGCTTATACCTCTCGCCAGTTGAAGCCCAATGAAAAGAACTACCCCACTCATGACCTCGAGTTGGCGGCAGTTGTGCATGCTCTTTTAACTTGGAGCCATCTTTTATTGGGACGAAAAGTGGACATCTTCACTGACCACAAGAGTCTCAAGTACATCTTCACTCGGCCTAATCTCAACCTCAGGCAAACTCGTTGGGTCTAAATGATTCAAGAGTATAATCCGAGTATCGAATATACTCTGGGCAAGGCCAATGTAATTGCTGACGCATTGAGCAGGAAGGCTTACTGCAACAGTTTGATTATCAAGCCTTACCAACCCAAGCTTTGTGAAGCTTTCCGCAAACTCAATCTACAAGTTGTTCCTCAAGGTTTCCTCGCCAACCTCCAAGTATCTCCTACTTTGGAAGATCAGATTCACGAGGCTCAACTTCTTGATGCTATGGTGAAGAAGGTGAAGATTGGGATTGCCAAGAGTCAACCCAAGTACAAGTGCTATCGCCTTGATGACAAGGATACTCTATTCTTTGAGGATCGCATTGTTGTGCCTAAAGGTGACATTCGTAAAGTCATTATGAACGAGGCTCACAATTCACTCCTCTCTATCCACCCTGGAAGTACAAAGATGTACCAGGACCTCAAGCAGTCGTATTGGTGGACTCGAATGAAGCATGAGAATGCTCAATTCGTGAATGAATGTGATGCCTGCAGAAGAGTGAAGGCAGAACACCAACGACCAGCTGGTCTCCTCCAACCTCTTGCCATTCCAGAATGGAAGTTTGACCACATTGAGATGGACTTCATGACTGGATTTCCAAAGTCAAAGCATGGCAATGATGCTATCTTCGTTGTCATCGACAAACTCACTAAAGTGGCTCATTTCCTTCCTATCAAAGAATCCATCACAGCAGCTCAATTGGCAGAGCTATATACCTCCCGGATTGTCTCTCTGCATGGCATTCCACAATTGATATCTTCAGATCATGGCAGCATCTTCACCTCCAAGTTTTGGGATTCTTTTCAGAAGGCCATGGGCACCAACATCCGTTTCAGCACAGCTTTTCATCCTCAAACTAGTGGCCAAGTCGAGCGTGTCAATCAGATTCTTGAAGATATGCTTAGGGCTTGTGTCATCTCTTTCGGTATGAAGTGGGAAGATTGCCTTCCATATGCCGAGTTCTCCTACAACAACAGTTTCCAAGCGAGTTCGGGCAAGGCCCCATTTGAAATTCTCTATGGCAGGAAGTGTCGTACTCCTCTTAACTGGTCAGAGGCTGGTGAACATCAACTTCTTGGAAATGACTTGATCACAGAGGCAGAAGAGATGTGCAAAGTCATTCGTGATAATCTCAAAGCCACGCAATCGCGCCAGAAGAGCTACTATGATAGTAAGCATCGTGACTTGGCTTTCGAGATCGGAGACCATGTTTACCTCCGGGTCTCTCCAATGAAAGGTACTCATCGCTTCGGTATCAAAGGGAAGCTTGCCCCTAGATACGTGGGTCCTTTCAATATTGTCAGCAAGAGAGGCGATCTCCCCTATCAACTTGAGCTTCCCTCCAACTTTGCAAACGTGCACGATGTGTTTCATGTGTCTCAGCTCCGCAAGTGCTTCAAGACTCCTGACCGCACCGTCAACTTTGAAGACATTGATCTCCAAGAAGACATATCTTATCATGAGCACCCCATTGTTATTCTTGAAGAAACTGAGCGCAAGACTCGCAACAAGTCAATCAAATTCCTCAAAGTCAAGTGGTCACATCATTCCGACCGTGAAGCCACCTGGGAACGTGAGGATCACCTCCGTTCTGAGTACCCGGAGTTTTTCCAGTCCTAGATCTCGGGACGAGATCCTTTCGTAGTGGTGGAGTGTTGTAACACCCCGGATGTAATTTACCTCATATGTATCCCAACTCTTGCCGTTTCCGGCACTAAGTTATTTTATTTCATCATTGTCGGGTTTTTGTATCCGTGTGTTGTTGTCTTTGTCATGCATCTCATATCTTGTCATCATGTGCATTGCTTTTGCATACGTGTCCGACTCATGCATCCGAGCTTTTTCCCCGTTGTCCGTTTTGCATTCCGGCGCTCTTATCTCCTCCGATGGTCCTTTCTACCTCTTTTCGTGTGTGGGGGTTAAACGTTTTCGGATTGGACCGAGACTTGTCATGCGGCCTTGGTTTACTACTGGTAGACCGCCTGTCAAGTTTTGTACCATTTGGACTTCGTTTCATACTCCAACGATTAACCGAGGGACGAAAAGGCCTCGTGTGTGTTGCAGCCCAACACCCTTCCAAACTGGCCCAAAACACACCTAAACCTCTCCCATCATCTAGAGCGTCCGATCACGATCGCGTGGCCGAAAACCGTGCTCAATTTGGAGCCTCCTAGCTCCTCCTATCTATAAATATAGCTCCTTCCCGAAATTTTCAGATCTTCCACCCCCAAACCCTAGCAAATCCCCTCTCCGCGCGCCGGACGTGTCCGGTCCGTGCCGGACAGCGCCCGCCGCCGCCTCAACGCCAATCGCGCTGCGCCAAGTGGCGTGCTGCCATTCCCTCCGCCTACGGCCCGGCGAGGCTCGCGTCAGGCCCTCCCGGCCCAGATCCACGGCGCCGACGCCTGCCTCTTGCCCCGCCGCCCCGGACAGCCCGCGCCCGCGCCCGCCTCTCCTCCGCCACGCAGCCGTCACCAGCGACCACCGTGCCCTCACCTCCGGTCGCCGCCGACGACGCAGCTCGCCGCCCCGGCCTCTCCGCCGACCCGAGCCAGCGTCGCCCCGCTCCGCCGTCGTCCTCCTCCTCCGGCCGGCCAAGTCCCGGGCGAGCCCCCCTCACTCCGGCCGCTGTCGCCATCTCTCCGATGAACAGCGATCCCGGCGAACCTCGGGCGTCCCGCTGCTACAGTGCCCCGGATCGAGATCTGGGACGAGGGTTGACTTTTCCTCTCGAAACCCTAACTTTTTAGCATTTTTCCGCATGCCATAACTCTTCATCCGTAGCTCTGATTCATGCGTGTAGCATATCAAAATGTTCATCTCGACGAGTACATCATTTCATCTCTTTGCATCATTTTCATTTGAGCTCATCTTGATGCCCGAAATGCTATTGGAAGAGGGCTATGTGATGATTATGTCATATCTGTTTCAGCAAATGGCCTTTTGTCATTTTTGCCATTATTAATGTGTGCATGCCATGATCCTGAGCTCTACATGTGATTTGTAGAATGCAATGCCATCTTTACAGGGGTGTATGCCATGTATTTTTGTGATCTTTGTGGTGACTAGCACAAGCATGCAAAGTAGCTTACTCAATGATGCTGATTTCAGGGACTTAGAATTTCACTAAGTCCTTGTCCTGCTGTAATTTTTATGCCATATGTTCATGATGTTTCCTAGTGATCCGTGCCTCTCTTGAGGATGATCAGTAAGGATGTTTTGTTAATATTGTGGTGCTCTATCCATCCATGTCTTTGTTTGCAATTATGGATCACCCTAGCTTGAGTCAATCGAACTCTACTTTTGCTATAAAATGTTCCTGGCAGATTGGTAACATGTTTAGCGATTTTGCCGAGCTTGTTGGTGTTGATCCGTGCATGCTATGATGTTGTTATTGCCATGTCTAGCTTCTATGGCATGTCTTATTGATGGGTGTATTCTTATATTGTGATGCCATGCTTTGTAGTGAGTGCATCGAGCTATTAAACATGCCTACTTGTTAACTGTTTTGCATGCTCTAGTTTTTCACTAAGTCTGAATATGTTTATGTTTTTGCTATGTTCACATGCTTGCAATTGTATTTTCTGATCCCTTTTGGCTCAAGGTCACTAAGGGACTTTTGTTATGTGCTTAGAGTAGCTTCATGCCATGCCTTGCTTTGCCATGATATGTTCCTGTAGGATGTAGTTATCATGCTCGTAAGATTGCTTCCTGATGATAAATTCCTGACTTGCTGTTAATTTCACCAAGTCTGAAACCTGTTATCTTTTGCACTTTTGCCATGCTTGTTTGAACCTGTTAATGAGTGAATTAGCCATAGCTCAGTGTTAATGTTTTGTCAAGCTTCATGATTGGATCCCTGCCATGTATTTTGTTGTAATGTTTGAGTGCTGAAGCATATTTATCTTGATGCATTTAGATGGCTACTTGCTGATTATCGCAGACCGGTGCCATATTTGTTTTGCTTGCCATTTCCAAACCGTGCATCCGATTCCGGTGATTTTTATATCGATTTCAACTGAAATCAACTCCCCTTTCTAGTGGCACTCTTGGATTTCCAAGTTGAGGCCATGTTCAATCATTCCTTTACAAATCTTGCATATGCATCACATACCGCATCCCACATATCATACCATGTTTGCATCATGTTGCTTGAGCATTGCAGGTGGTTGATTGTGCTCCTTTTGCTTGTTGTTCTTGTTTGGGAAGAGCCGGGAGACGAGTTCGTGAACGAGGAGCCCGTTGAGTTCACTTACGAGGATCAAGGCAACTCTGAGAACTTTACAGGCAAGATGACCATACCCTCGAAATCACTTCTATCTTTGCTTGCTAGATGCTCGCTCTTTTGCTATGCCTATGCTACGATACCTACCACATGCTTATCATGCCTCCCATATTGCCATGTCAAACCTCTAACCCACCACGTCCTAGCAAACCGTTGTTTGGCTCTTTTACCGCTTTGCTCAGCCCCTCTTATAGCGTTGCTAGTTGCAGGTGAAGATTGGAGATCGTTCCTTGTTGGAACATGTTTATCGTTGGGATATCATAATATTAGTTTGTTTATCTTAATGCACCTATATAATTGGTAAAGGGTGGAAGGCTCGGCCTTATGCCTAGTGTTTTGTTCCACTCTTGCCGCCCTAGTTTCTGTCATATCGGTGTTATGTTCCTGGATTTTGCGTTCCTTACACGGTTGGGATATAATGGGAACCCCTTGACAGTTCGCGTTGAATAAAACTCTTCCAGCATGGCCCAACTTTGGTTTTACCATTCGCCACCTAGCCTCTTTTTTCCCTTGGGTTCCGTGGACTCAAGGGTCATCTTTATTTAAACCCCCGGGCCAGTGCTCCTCTGAGTGTTGGTCCAACCTGTCAGCTGCCGGTGGCCACCAGGGGCAACTCTGGGCTGGCCTACCAGAACCTTGGACAATCTAGTGTGCCCTGAGAACGAGATATGTGCAGCTCCTATCGGGATTTGTCGGCACATTCGGGTGGCTTTGCTGGTTTAGTTTTACCATTGTCGAGGATGTCTTGTAAACGGGATGCCGAGTCTGATCGGATTGTCTTGGGAGAAGGAATATCCTTCGTTGACCGTGAGAGCTTGTGATGGGCTAAGTTGGGACTCCCCTGCAGGGATTTGAACTTTCAAAAGTTGTGCCCGCGGTTATGGGCAGATGGGAATTTGTTAATGTCCGGTTGTAGATAACATGAAACTTAACTTTATTAAAATGTATCAACCGCGTGTGTAACCGTGCTGGTCTCTTCTCGGCGGAGTCCGGGAAGTGAACACGGTGTTGGAGTAATGCTTGACGTAGGTTGTTCTAGGATCACTTCTTGATCATAGTTGTTCGACTGTGCTTTTGCATTCTCTTCTCGCTCTCTTTTGCGAATATGTTAGCCACCATATATGCTAGTCGCTTGCTGCAGCTCCACATCATACCTTTACCTTACCTATAAGCTTAAATAGTCTTGATCGCGAGGGTGCGAGATTGCTGAGTCCCTGTGACTCACAGATTACTTCCAAAACCAGATGCAGGGACCGATGAAGCCATTCCAGATGATATGATCGAGCTCAAGTGGGAGTTCAATGAAGACTCTCGTCGTACTATGTGTCTTTCCTAGATGATCAGTAGTGGTGCCCAGTTGGGGCGATCAGGGACTATGTTGCATTTGGGGTTTATCTTCATTTTGGTTCCCTAGTCGGACCTTGAGTGTATTGGATGAATGTAATGACTTATTTATGTATTTGTGTGACGTGGTGAGTGTAAGCCAACTATGTACCTTTCCCCTTTATTTATGTGCATGGGTTGTTTGCGAAGATTACCTCACTTGCGACATTGCTTTCAATGCGGTTATGCCTCTAAGTCGAGCTTCGACACGTGGGCGATATAGCCGCATCGAGGGCGTTTCAGAAATGTAATGTTCAGTTAACACTTTGGTCCAACAATTGCTACATTTCGTAGTACTGTTCTCAAGCATTCTTTGTTTTGTTAACTGTCTTATCTTCTAGTACATGTTTCTATACTGCAATGCCATGCTCAGTTAACTATTTTGGTTCATTTGGTCTGTTGTCCATTTAACTGTTTGGTTCAGTTCTGCAATTTGATTTTCATTTGCTATGGGTACAATTTTGTATTGTTATGCATGTGACACCAATCAAATTTGGTTGTACTCAATACATATTCTACTGATAGTATGGCAACTCTTAGTTAACCTGATCAAGATCTTCCTTATGTTTGTTCAAGGTAAACAATGGGAGACACTGCGGTTTACCATCAAGGTTTGTTAAAGCAGGGTCCTTTGGCTAATAGCACATTATTGTGCAGTTGCAGGAATCATTCTAATATTTAGGTTTCTTACAATCTGGTCTTTCACATGTAGCTCCTGCTGTCAGAGGCTTAGACCCACTGTTCGACCCATTTTGCATATGGGGAAATGAGATGTCCATGAATATCAGTCAACTCAAGAAACTCGGAAAGATTGTTAGGATGAAGAAACTTGCGACGAATAACAGCAAGATATTTGTTTGCATAATGAAGAAGACATCGGTCAACTATAGGATGGTACCAACTCTTTTACCTTGTTTTTACCCCTTGCGCCATTTCAAAATTTACAACAGCGATTTATGCATAGCTTTGTTTACAGTACTTTTCAAAGTAGTTCACCGATGATTACCTCTCAACCCACCTGCATGGTCAAGAGGCGAGGAAGGTATTCATTCAACACCCACGCTACAATATTGAAGTCTTGCTGAAGAGGACGAAGGTTGGGCGGGCAATTATCCATAGCCACTGGCCTAAAGTTGCAAGGACATTCAACATCATTGAAGGCTCAATATTTGCCTTCCGCTTCTGTAGTTTCCCAGATGAGACTCATCTATCTATTTACCGTGTATGATGCTACTTTCCAAAGGTTTTTGATGCTGCATGTGAAACTTGGTGATGTTGTGTAATGGTGTAACTGAGTGCCGAAGCTATCTGATGTAATTTGATTATGAAATCCTGGTTGCTTTTATACGGATATGAAATATCTGGCGTGTTTTATAAGAAATATCAGTTTGATTAGTACATGGATTATCAATAATAGGCTAATTACCCTGCTTATTGGGGTTTTCTATTGCAAATGGTTACTCAGACAGCACCGTGGGTGATGAACTCAAACAACCCGCACTGTTTCTAGAAAGTAGGCGTGTTCGATGAACTAACAATCACACACGGCTTCCGGCAGCGAACTGTTTGCGTTAGGCCACCTTGCACAAACGTTTCCACACAAGGAACTATGTGGGATGTACATACCTACGGAAATGATTTTCTGGGATTCACCGTGTGGGATGTACATACCTATGGAAATGATTTCTGGGATTCACCATGTGGGATGTACATACCTACGGAAATGATTTTTGGGATTCACCATGTGGGATGTACATACCTACGAAAATGATTTCTAGGATTCACCGTGTGGGATGTACATACCTACGGAAACGATTTCTGGGATTCACCATGTGGGATGTACATACCTACGGAAATGATTGGGTTTTGATGCCTCGCCCAATTGCACACGGCCCCAGCCTGGGTCCCAGGAGGGCCTATCCCTGATGATTTCTGCGTCGTGTGGGAAGGACACCCTATCGCACACACTCACTTGGCGACGGTTCCAAATGCCATCGCAGAAAGGGGTTTTAAACCGTTTTTTAGGACGTCGTTATACCAGTGCATGTGTTTATGTTTTTATAACATTTCTCCATCCAGCCCAACATGATATTTTTCACCTAGCCCAGCAAGTCTGCGAATTTCGAGAAAAATGCAAATGGGCTTTAGGTTCTACCATAATATATAAACGGGATGCATAGATGCTACATCATTGTTTCACCCAGCCCACCAAATGGACTAAAAACAAATGGCCTGGCTGACATGTGGGCCAGTAGGTCGAAGCCTAAGCACTTTTGCAAAAAATAAAAATATAATGGTCAAAGTCTAAGCAAGGCGTTGGATTTACATCCAACGGCCGGCATTCTTCTTCCATCTCTCGTCTTCTTCCCCCAGCACTGTCGGGACCGCCTGCTCCAGCCTCCGGCGTCCAGCGGTGCTGTTTTGCACCCATCGCAGTGAAACGCTACCTCGCCAACGGCCAGGCCATCCCTCCACTCCTCCGCACCTCCTGTTGTTCTCTGTCGAGTGTAGGCCCACCCCGCACCTGAACCAGTCAAGTTTCCCACTCCTCTCCGTCTGCGACTCCACTGCCGCGTCTTCCCCATCTCCGGGGCATTCCAGTCTGGGGCCTCACCGTCGTCCATCGGCCTGGTGTGGCGTGTGGTCAACATGCTCAACAAAAGAGAGTCATCGGAAGATGACTGTATGTGGAGATGCTGACAGTGGGGGCGCACCACGCCCATGGACTCATGCATGCAACTACATCCTTTTTACACTAAAAATAATGTTTTCTCCCCCTGCTAGTTGGGACCAACCAGCTACATCTTCGCATGCAAGGAAGTGCGTCTTTATTACGGGCAAAAAAATGATTCTTCCCCCTGACAGCAGGGAACCACCAGCTATATCTTCGCACACAAGGAAGTGCCTCCTTATTACGCACAAAAAATAAATACTCCCGCTGCTAGATGGGACCCACCATAGTGGGAGGCTGACTTGTGGGCCTACTAAGTTGACGCGGACGGAGGGCTTTGTCAACTTAGTCAATATAAATGATTCTAGCTCCAGGGACCGTACGATGTCCATCCAACGGCTGTAGTGCTTCTTCAACCTCTGGTCTTCTTGCTCCAGCCGCCCAAACCAGCGTCGTTCGTGTCGCTTGCTCCTGTCTCCCGTGGCCGGCTGTGCTGCCACGGAGGCCTCACCGCCCCCTACTACTCCCACCACTGGCCAGGCCATCCCTCTACTCACCCACACCCCATGTTATTCTGCGGCGATGGCAGCCTCACACTGAAGCCGAACCAGTGAACCCTCGTACTCCTCTCCACATGGGCATCCATTGTCGCGTCTTCCCCAGCTCCGCGTCGTCCCCTTCCGAGGCCTCGTCGTCGTCCACCGCCTTGGTGCTCTCGGCGTGGCGTGGTTAATGTGGTCAAAGAATGACTTCCATCGGAAGAGTACTGTACGTGGAGAGGATGACAGCTGGGTCCACGGCCGCGGCAAGGAAGTGCCTCCTTATTACGGGGAAAATAATGATTCCTCCACCTAACAGCAGGGACCCACCGGACGGGCCACCATATTTTGCAAAAAAAGTGTTTCCCCCTGACTGTTGGGACCCACTAGCTACACCTTCGCACACAAGGAAGTGCGTTCATATTACGGGCAAAAAATGATTCGCCCCCTGACTGCTGGGACCCACCAGCTACATCTTCGCATGCAAGGAAGTGACTCCTTATCCTCCCTAATAGTCGGGACCCACCTGGTCAAAGCGTACGTAGAATTGTCATTCTGGTCGCCAATGTGTACGTACATACTGGTCGATCGGTCTGTCTGCAGGCTGCAGCGATGAACCATGACCGAGTAAGTAGCAGCACATGTCATAGTAGAGCCCCCCCCCCCCACACGTAGCAGTTCAGGCTGTCCCATCTAAATCATGTACACGTACATACAGCCACACACCAAAAAATACGGCCATGTACGTACATACGGGCGGGGTCTCGAACGCCAACTCATCCATACATACGGCCAGGGCTCGTGTACATGGCTGGGTTGGAACGCAGAAACTGCGTCGTCATGTTCATCGAGAGCCAACTGGCTTGGACGGAACAGCCGACCAAAACGAGGCTTGGTGTGCCGCAGAACGGAGGAAACGGCCTTGTGTTCAACTCGCCATTGTCGAAATGGGATCTTGTTCATCGGGAGGGGTATGACATACCGCAAAACGGAGGAAACGGACTTCTGTTGGACGTCCTATAGTAAAAACAGGGTCTTGTTGATCGGGGGGTGTGGCGTACCGCAAAACGGAGGAAACGGACTTGTGTTGGAGCGATATGGTCGAAACAGGGGTCCTGCTCATCGGGAGGGGTGTGGTGTATACCGCAAAACGGGACTCAACGGGATATGTTCATCTCCACCGTCGACCGCCTCCATGGGATACTGTTCATCCACCGTCGACCTCCTTCAGCCTCCACCTGCGACTGTTCATCCATGGGCTCCTGTTCATCCAGCCTCCACCGCTCCTCCACCGGCTACTGTTCAACCACCCCTCTCCGCGGGGTACTGTTCAACCACCCCTCCATGGGCTACTGTTCATCTAGCCCTCCGCCGGCTACTATTCAACCATCCCTCCACGGGGTCCTTTTCATCCAGCCCTCCATGGGGTAATGTTCATCCACCCCCAACCGGCTCGATCGGGGTGTTGTTCATCCAGCGGCAACAACCTCCACTACCACGGGGTCCTGTTCATCCAACGCCCCAACAACGTTCACTGTTCATCAAGAGGCAGCATATTCGATCGGCTTCAGTTAGCAGCAGTAGCGAAGGAATCGCTCGATCGAGTTCAGTTAGCAGCCAGATCGATCGATAGCTCGGGTTCAGTAACGCATAGCCTGCAGTGCAATCGCTCGGGTTCAATAGGCAAATGCCTCGCACGGGTTCAGTTAGAGCCCAAGGCCTCGCACCCACGTGCATACGTGTACGAGAGAAACGCGCATCGCTCAGCCCCCGACCACCCACCGTATCCGGGAACTCCATGATATTTTCCTCGCCCTCGCTTCTACCGCGGTTTTTACCATCATGGACGGCCCAAAGAATGTCATGCAGCTGTGTCTCTGGCCCACCTAGGACGAAAAGCCCATTTTCTGTCATGATTTTTTGTCATAGAAGTAGGAGCCCACCACATCTATGATGATACCGGGTTTTGTCTAAGGATGGAAATTTTATGCATGGACATGGATACCCGACCCAAACGGGCAGGGTTTGGATACATTTTTGTGTCCATGGGCAGTGCCCGAATCCGACCTGATTAGTCATGGATAGGGCATGGACATATTTTTGTACCCGTGGGCATACCCGAACCCAACCCGATATTCTTGCTTATGGGCCAATATTGTGCCTACCCCGACTTACCCTTCACTATCATAGTTTCTTTAATTAATGAATATAAAAAAGCAAAGCAAAACCATAATTTACTCGATAATGAGTGTGCACGCCTTCTCATTCTCCTCATTAAAAGATTAGTTGACTCATCCGCCCCTTCACATTCTCCTCATTAAAAGTTTCACCATCTCGTCTCCTTGGATTGCTCGCGTCCTGCAGAACATGGGTGCGGTGGCGGGGCGGTACAAGGCTGCGTCCTGGGAGGCGGAGCAGTTCAACGTTGAGCTCTGGGGCACGCAAGAGTGTTGCAGACGAGGACGCGGATCAAGGCGAGGAGCGGGACCGCACCGACGAGACGATGGCCATGTCAAACATGCGGCGTTCGGGTAATCTTCTTCTTCCTGCTTCCTGTGACGCCCGGATAATCAAAATACAGTAATCCACTGTTAAGGGTGCCATGTCATCACATTACTGTTACTAATCCTCGGTTGATCCAAATCACAATCTGAGTTCAAATTTAAAATAGAAGTCCAAAATTCAAATTTCTCAAACATGCAAAGTAAAATGTTCGAAAGGTGACAAATAATGCGTAGGTAATTATGGTGCAGAAAACATCTTTTTATAAAGTAGTTAAAAGCGCTAGTTTAATAAAAACTACAGTAAAACTAATATTTAAATGTCTTTTAAATACTAAACAAATATAAACTAATTATTTAGGGTGCCAAATCAATTATGGCAGTGTCATAAGTATTAGTACTAATTTAGGGGCTAGGTTTATAATTTATAAAACAAAGGTAAAAGTAAACAGAAAAGAAATTGAAAAGGAGAAAGAAAAGGAAAACGAGCAAACAAACAAAAAGAAAGGAAAAAAAACAGGACCCCCCCCCCCCCCCCCCGCGCTGGGCCAAGTGGCCCGCTGGCCTCAGCTGTGCGAACGGGCCGGCCCACCCCACGGCCCAGCCCCTCCCCCCCCCACACACTCCCTTAACCCCCCACCCGACCAAAACCCTAACCCACTGCCCACTCCCCACGCACCCCCCCTATTTCCTCGATCCCCTTCTGGATCAAGATCGAGCACCCGCGCCCGTCCCGCCATCATCGCGCCGATGCCACCCAGAGCGCCCCCGCCTCGACGTCGCCGTCACCCCCCTCGCGGAGCCGGCCCCCTCCTGTCGCCCCACCGGCGCCCCGTTGCCGTCCACGACCATGCTGGCACGAGTACCGCGCCGCCGGAGCCCCTCACTGTCTTCCCCGAATCGCCGTCGCCTCGTCCTCCTCCCCGAGTCGCTCCCCGCGCCCCGTTGCCCAGACCCTACTCCCCGCCGTGAGCAACCCCCCTCCCCTCCTGTCCCCCTCGAGCACGCACTCCTGGCCACGGCCACATCGCGCGCATGCCACCCACATCCCGCTGCGCGCCCGCTCGCCCATTCGGCCACTCCTTCGCCCGCCGCAACACGCGCCCGATGCCGCGCGAGCTCTGCTTTGCCCCGCCAGCACCCGCAAGGTGCCCACTGCCCGCGCCCACGACCGCACGCCCGCGCCCGCCCCACTTCTGATGCTCGTCCGTCGAACCGCCGCTGGAGGCACTCGCTGGCGCACCGGCACCCGCGCCCCGCCTCTGTCCCCGTTGGCCGCGGCCACACTCGCCGGTGCCCGCTCTCGCGCGCTCCGCCCGAGGCCTCATCTCCTCTGCTGCTACTCGCTGCGGTGGCCGACGGCGCTGCTGCCCCCACCTACCGCAGCCGTTGCCGCCGGCTATGGCCCGTGCTGGTCGCGCCTGCTCCGGCCTCGCCTCGCTATTGGGCAGGGGTGCGGCTTCGCCCGCACCAGCCTGCCCATATGCCCGTTAAGGGCCTTGGCCCTATGACAAGTGGGGCACACCCCCAGAACGTTTCTGTTAAAAAAAGAAAAGAAGAAAAAGGATAAAAATAATAATAATAAATAATAATAAAATAAAATAAAATAATAAATATAATTAATCAATCAATCAACTAATTAATAAAATTAGCTAATTAAGATTAATTAATCTAATGACTAATTAACCTAATTAACTGTTGTTAATTAACTAACAGAGAATGACAGTGGGGCCCACCACTTAATTTATATTAATTAGGGTAATTAAAATGTCACTAACAAGTGGGACCCACTGGTCAGGTTGACCAGTCAATCCTGTTGACTGCTGACGTCAGCATGACATCATGCTGATGTCATAAATCCATTTTCGAAATTAAATTAAATAATTAATTAAATTCCAGAAATTAATAAAATCTTTAGGAAATCATATCTTTTAATCCATAACTCAGATTAAAATATTTTCAACATGAAAGTTGCTTAGAATGACGAGACGAATCCGGATACGCAGCCCGTTCGTCTGCCACGCATCCCTAGCATAGCGAACACGCAACTTTCCCCCTCCGGCTCCTTTGCCTGAAAACGCGAAACACCTGGGATAATTTCCCGAATGTTCCCTCCTTCACCGGTACCACCTTGTACCGCGTTAGGGCACACCTAGCATCACGCTTTGTCATGTCATGCATCGTCATGCATTTGTTTGCATTATATTTATTATTTCTTCCCCCTCTTCTCTCACTAGACACCGAGACCGACGCCGCTGCTACCCAGTACGACTACAGTGTTGACAACCACTCTCTCTTGCCAGAGCAACCAGGCAAGCCCCCCCCCCTTGATCACCAGATATCGCCTATTCTCTTCTATAGTGCTTGCATTAGAGTAGTGTAGCATGTTACTACTTTCTGTTATCCTATCCTAATGCATCGCCTGTCCTTGCTACTACGGTTGTTACCTTTACCTGCAATCCTAAATGCTTAGTATAGGATGCTAGTTTACCATCAGTGGACCTACATGCTTGTCCGTTTGCCATGCTATACTACTGGGACGTGATCACTTCGGGAGGTGATCACAGGCATATGTTGTATACTTTACATTGTCACATTACTGGTGATACTGTTTGGAGATGGGGGCTGAAGGGGCAGGTGGCTCCATCCAGGTAGTGGTGGGCCTGAGTTCCCGACGGCCCCCGACTGTTACTTTGAGGCGAAGCGACAGGGCAGGTTGAGACCAGCTAGGAGAGAGGTGGGCCTGGCCCTGGTCGGCATTCGCGAATACTTAACACGCTTAACGAGATCTTGGTATTTGATCTGAGTCTGGCTACTGGCCTATACGCACTAACCATCTACGCGGGGACAGTTATGGGCACTCGACGTTGTGGTATCGGCCGAAGCCTTCGTGACGTCAGCGACTGAGCGGCGCGCGCCGGATTGGAACATAAGCCTGCTCTTGTATTAAGGGGGCTAGTTCTGCTTCCGGCCGCGTTCGCAACGTGCAGGTGTGCAAAGGGCGATGGGCCCAGACCCCTGCGCCATAGGGTTTAGACCAGCGTGCTGACCTCTTTGTTGTGCCTAGGTAGGGCTGCGACGTGTTGATCTTCCGAGGCCGGGCATGACCCAGGAAAGTGTGTCCGGCCAAATGGGATCGAGCGTGTTGGGATATGTGGTGCACCCCTGCAGGGAAGTTAATCTATTCGAATAGCCGTGATCTTTGGTAACAGGACGACTTGGAGTTGTGCCTTGACCTTATGACAACTAGAACTGGATACTTAATAAAACACACCCTTCTAAGTGCCAGATACAACCCGGTGGTCGCTCTCTAACAGGGCGACAAGGAGAGGATCGCCGGGTAGGATTATGCTATGTGATGCTACTTGGAGGACTTCAGTCTATTCTCTTCTACATGCTGCAAGACGGAGGCTGCCAGAAGCGTAGACTTCGACAGGATTAGCCATCCCCCTCTTATTCTGCCATTCTACAGTTCAGTCCACCGATATGGCCCCTTTACACATATACCCATGCATATGTAGTGTAGCTCCTTGCTTGCGAGTACTTTGGATGAGTACTCACGGTTGCTTTTCTCTCCCTTTTCTCCCTTTCCCTTCTACCTGGTTGTCGCAACCAGATGTTGGAGCCCAGGAGCCAGACGCCACCGTCGATGACAACTACTACTACTCGGGAGGTGCCTACTACTACATGCAGCCCGCTGACGGCGACCAAGAGTAGTTTAGGAGGATCCCAGGCAGGAGGCCTGCGCCTCTTTCGATCTGTATCCTAGTTTGTGCTAGCCTTCTTAAGGCAAACTTGTTTAACTTATGTCTGTTCTCAGATATTGTTGCTTCCGCTAACTCGTCTATGATCGAGCTCTTGTATTCGAGCCTTCGTGGCCCTGGCTTGTAATATGATGCTTGTATGACTTATTTTATTTGTAGAGTTGTGTTGTGATATCTTCCTGTGAGTCCCTGATCTTGATCATACACGTTTGCATGTATGATTAGTGTACAATCGAATCGGGGGCATCACAAGTTGGTATCAGAGCCGACTGCCTGTAGGAATCCCCTTTTCCAACTCCTTGGCCGAAGTCGAGTCTAGTGATTGCAAAACTTTTACTAACATAGTTGTGTGGCTTACGAGCCCACGTCGCCATTGGGTGGTATTAGGATCTTTTACTCCTCATCTATACTCTGTGAATCTGATCTCTCTTCTATTCGGGTTAAATGATTTTGCTAAAATCTAACTCTAGGTTCTTGTTACCACTTCCTGCCGGAGAACCCTTTCATTACGGATGATCGACTGCTTCAACAGAAGATTCTGACAATACTCTCCGATATTTTCTCGAGACCTTGTGCCTGTTGCTTTTGCAATTCCCTACCACCAAAAAAATCCCTATGGATAAATACTTACACTTGTCGTTCTTACTTTTATTCCCAGTTGGTTTTGTTATTACAAGATACCCCGAAATACTCGTCGTTGTTTCGATAATCCTTTGGGCTTACTGCCTTGTTGTTCTTTGACACCTGAATACCCCTACGGATAATTCTCGCACTTATCGAGTATCCGCTCATCCCCCAGTTGTTCATGTGTTTCACAATGGTCATCGAAATACTATTCGATCCTCCAAAAATCCTTAGTAGCTTATTGCTCGGCAATACTTGTCTGCTTGCATGATGGATGCTTTCCATATGTCTGGCAATATTCGTTAGTATCCTTAGGCACCGTCATTTTGATCCCTTTGATTCAACATGAGTGCGAATGCACGCAATCATCAGTTGATCCTTTTAAATTATCTTTCTGGCTTAGACGTCATTTTAAACATGAGCTGGTTCTCAACAGATCCAATTGCCGTCGATTGTACCCCTAAGACTATTCAACTTATCCATCCCTAATCAGAACATTGCTTCTGATCCCTTGATTTGAAAATCATAATTCCTTTGCATTTGAGCTCTGGATTAGTCAATTGTTCCCATAATCCAATGCCTTTGCATTGTTACTTCCTCTGGTTGTGTGCCGATGCTCACGTCAGCTCTGTTATGGACCAGCAGATCCTTTAATGGATTTTATCCGACAGTGTCCTTCCTATTCAATAACCTTGTGAGCCTTCCCTCGGATACATAATGCCTTTGGTAAATTGTATCATCTACTTTCTCAACCTTGCTCTACTTTCGAGCTTGTGATATTTACTCTTGAAACTTGTGGTATATGTTTCTAAGAAGCCCCTATGGGTTGAACATATGCCTTCTCTAAACTGTGTGAACTCGAAAGTTTTCACGAGTCATACACTTCTGGTATTTTGCCAGATGAAATTTCAACACTACAACTTCTTCGAAAGTGAGAAGTGAATGAAAGGTTATGCATTGGAGAAGTGGGAGTCGACCTTGAACTTTGTGTTCATGCCCATGGACACGATGTAGATCTTATCGTTAAAGCTTCTCTTAAATTAAATTATTCCTTTGGTATAAGTTCATCTATTATCTGGGATCTGGCCTTTTACAATCATGGTTCCGACCATGTCCTCCTTTAAATACCATTTCGTGTGCAAGTTTAAGCGCTTGTCTTCTGTAGAGCAATACCCCAGTCCAACCTCTACTTTGATCTGTCATCGAGTATTACCCCCTTTGGTATCTCGAGATTATCACGGAACTGCATAAATTCTTATGAGTTCTTCTTCAAGTATTATTTGATTTTCGCTGCATCATCATTTGACTTGATGTCATCGCCAACCGATTACATCTTCATGAAAACTCTCGACAAATGTGTCATGGTCATCATTAGCATCCTGAGCTCTTCCAAGTTATATATCGAATTCTTGATGAGAAATACCATCCCCGCCCCACAATGTTTTGTGTTATACCTTGAGATCCTTGCTATCCAGCATTTGTTCTTCCTTACCTTGGAATTTTACCACCTCTTGAGAATTCTTGATATAGTAATATCTCTCGCCTTTTGCGTTCATTTCTTGGTCTCCGTGTTGTTTCTAACTAGAATACCGGTAAATGGTCTATGATGTGTAAATTTCTAAACTTCTAGCAACCCTATTGCTTTGAAGTTATTGGTCTATAGTTTCATTCTAAGTCTATTGCTTTTTGAATCATCATTCGAACGTTGATCATGTTACCTAGTCCGGATTCCTGGGTGCACCCTTCTATCATTGTTCAGTTGTGTATGTTTCCCTCGAGCATACATCATTATATCCTTTGATCCGACAAATGATATTTCCTTGATCACATAATTATGGAAATCAATCCTTTGGAAATCTCGATGATTTGTTGCTGAGCCTATCAGCCACCTCCTCATCCTCTCCTTGGTATAATGATGAACTCTTGTTTCGGAACTCGCTCCCATAGTTCATTTCCTAAGAATTTTACAAGGTCATCTCATCAATTGTGTTGCACCTTTTCTTCTCAGGCATCCTGAGTCAGATGTATCCTAACACCAATCAGATCTGAATCTCGGTCAGATATGATGGTTGGGACATATTTCCAAGAGTTATAACACTGATCCTTATATATCAGTAAGGTGATGTCATGCCCATCACACCTGGCTGGAGGACTTGTGGCTATGGTTGCCTGTTTAACAAGGTTAACCATTCCTCCGTGAGAAAATTGTAACACTTATTCTATGGGTTGTTCCTGATGGATCCTTTGCGTATCCAAAGTCTGACCTTTGCTTAAAGACCTTGTCAACGCTATCTCGAAGCATGTATGTGGTACTCCGATTTTCAATATGAACATTTGAAGCACAATGCTAAAATTTCTTTATAAATTACCCCAAGCACCATTGTATGGGTAATGTCATCAAATTTCTCTCCCTTTTCCTAAAGGGTTTTCTATGATATATCCTGTCATGGATATCATACTCTGCTTGTCCTTGGGAAGGATATACCCTTGAAATATGTGTTTAAACACATTTTCCTTTCCATTGTTCTGTTTAATCTAATAATCACATTTTCCTTTTCATTGGTTGGGTTAATGTTTCTTGTGATCTAAATGATCTAAGCAGTAATATTCTCCTGCTTAGTAAACACCTTGGTGTACAATTCTGTCAGCAAGACCCTGTTACTATTGTTGATGACATTCCGGTAACCACCGATGGACGAGAACCTTGCCTATTAGTCTGCCTCGTTTCAACGAGCAGGGAAATGGTTCTCTTCGTCCCTCGCCCTTGGTACCAACGTTGATGCCAACTGAACTGACATGCTATCCTCTGACATACCTTGCTATCTTGACCGTGCACCTGATAGCGCTTTCCTGCTTTCAACCCACATGGTGGGCCCATAACCCACAGGTTCCAGGATCGAAACCTGACTCTCATGTACACACCCTGTTGTCAAAGTTATTCCTTGTGCTTGACTTCGTATGTAATTTACGAGCCACCTGCCTAGTGATCTATTCTAGCATCAGGCGCAATACTTATTCTCGTTGCCCTGAAACCCTTTCAACCACTGATTAGGCATTGAACGATTGCCTGGCCACTTGAAACTTCCATTTTGCACCTTCTTACTTTGCTCTCGATAATTTCGTAAGTTTAAATTCAAGAGTTACTTCCGCCCCCTTCCTCGATGTTATCTACCAGATAGTCGACCTTGTAGAGGTCTATTCTCCCGGAATGCCCGCCCTTTATTTCTTTCGTAAGTACGATGGAGATCCTGAAGGAAGGACGACAACTTCATCATGATGACCTAAAGCAGAGAAATGAATACATCAAGATAATGGATCGACCGCTTAAAAAGAGCAACCAAGATTGAGGACACCCATTAGAATTTCGTAACCAAATCCCTTCCACCTCCCTTCCCCTCTTAAATCTCGGGATGAGATTTCTTGTAGTGGAGGAGAATTGTGACGCCCGGATAATCAAAATACAGTAATCCACTGTTAAGGGTGCCATGTCATCACATTACTGTTACTAATCCTCGGTTGATCCAAATCACAATCCGAGTTCAAATTTCAAATAGAAGTCCAAAATTCAAATTTCTCAAACATGCAAAGTAAAATGTTTGAGAGGTGACAAATAATGCGTAGGTAATTATGGTGCAGAAAACATCTTTTTATAAAGTAGTTAAAAGCATTAGTTTAATAAAAACTACAGTAAAACTAATATTTAAATGTCTTTTAAATACTAAACAAATATAAACTAATTATTTAGGGTGCCAAATCAATTATGGCAGTGTCATAAGTATAAGTACTAATTTAGGGGCTAGGTTTATAATTTATAAAACAAAGGTAAAAGAAAACAGAAAAGAAATTGAAAAGGAGAAAGAAAAGGAAAACAAGCAAACAAAAAAAAGAAAGGAAAAGAAAACAGGACCCTCCCCCAGCTGGGCCAAGTGGCCCAACTGGCCTCAGCCGCCCGAACGGGCCGGCCCACCCCACGGCCCAGCCCCCCCCCCCCACACACACACTCCCTTAACCCCCCACCCGACCAAAACCCTAACCCACTGCCCACTCCCCACGCACCCCCCCCCACTTTCCTTGATCCCCTTCTGAATCGAGATCGAGCACCCGCGCCCGTCCCGCCATCGTCGCGCCGATGCCACCCAGAGCGCCCCCGTCTCGCCGCCTCGACGTCGCCGTCACCCCCCCCCCCCCCTCGCGGAGCCGGCCCCCTCCTGTCGCCCCACCGGCGCCCCGCCGCCGTCCACGACCACGCTGGCACGAGGACCGCGCCGCCGGAGCCCCTCACTGTCTTCCCCGAATCACCGTCGCCTCGTCGTCCTCGCCGGACCTCCTCGTCCTCCTCCCCGAGTCGCTCCCCGCGCCCCGTTGCCCAGACCCTACTCCCCGCCGTGAGCAACCCCCCCTCCCCTCCTGTCCCCCTCGAGCACGCACTCCTGGCCACGGCCACATCGCGCGCACGCCACCCACATCCCGCTGCGTGCCCGCTCACCCGTTCGGCCACGCCTTCGCCCGCCGCAACACGCGCCCGATGCCGCGTGAGCTCTGCTTCGCCCCGCCAGCACCCGCGCGGTGCCCACTGCCCGCGCCCACGACCACACGACCGCACCCGCCCCACTTCTGCTGCTCGTCCGCCGAACCGCCGCCGGAGGCACTCGCTGGCGCACCGGCACCCATGCCTCGCCTCTATCCCCGTTGGCCGCGGCCACGCTCACCGGTGCCCGCTCTCGCACGCTTCGCCCCAGGCCTCATCTCCGCTGCTGCTGCTCGCTGCGGTGGCCGCTGGCGCTGCTGCCCCCACCTACCGCGGCCGTCGCCGTCGGTTGTGGCCCGCGCTGGTCGCGCCCGCTCCGGCCCCGAACCGGCCTCGCCTCGCTATCGGGCAGGGGTGCGGCTTCGCCCGCACCAGCCTGCCCGTATGCCCGTTAAGGGCCTTGGCCCTATGACAAGTGGGGCACACCCCCTAGAACGTTTCTGTTAAAAAAAGAAGAAAATGGATAAAAATAATAATAATAAATAATAAAATAAAATAAAATAATTAATTAATTAATCAATCAACTAATTAATTAACTTAATTAATTCTGATTAAATTAGCTAATTAAGATTAATTAATCTCATGACTAATTAACCTAATTAACTACTGTTAATTAACTAACAGAGAATGACAGTGGGGCCCACTCCTTAATTTATATTAATTAGGGTAATTAAAATGTCACTGACCAGTGGGACCCACTGGTCAGGTTGACCAGTCAACCCTGTTGACTGCTGACGTCAGCATGACATCATGCTGATGTCATAAATCCATTTTCGAAATTAAATTAAATAATTAATTAAATTCCAGAAATTAATAAAATCTTTAGGAAATCATATCTTTTAATCCGTAACTCAGATTAAAATATTTTCAACATGAAAGTTGCTCAGAACGACGAGACGAATCCGGTTACGCAGCCCGTTCGTCCGCCACGCATCCCTAGCATAGCGAACACGCAACTTTCCCCCTCCGGCTCCTCTGCCCGAAAACGCGAAACACCGGGGATAATTTCCCGGATGTTCCCCCCTTCACCAGTACCACCTTGTACCGCGTTAGGGCACACCTAGCATCACGCTTTGTCATGTCATGCATCGTCATGCATTTGTTTGCATTATATTTATTGTTTCTTCCCCCTCTTCTCTCGCTAGACACCTAGACCGACGCCGCTGCTACCCAGTACGACTACAGTGTTGACGACCACTCTCTCTTGCCAGAGCAACCAGGCAAGCCCCCCCCCCCTTGATCACCAGATATTGCCTACTCTCCTCTATAGTGCTTGCATTAGAGTAGTGTAGCATGTTACTGCTTTCCGTTATCCTATCCTGATGCATAGCCTGTCCTTGCTACTACTATTGTTACCTTTACCTGCAATCCTAAATGCTTAGTATAGGATGCTAGTTTACCATCAGTGGCCCTACATTCTTGTCCGTCTGCCATGCTATACTACTGGGACGTGATCACTTCGGGATGTGATCACGGGCATATGCTGTATACTTTACATTGTTACATTACTGGTGATACTGTTTGGAGATGGGGGCTGAAGGGGCAGGTGGCTCCATCCAGGTAGTTGTGGGCCTGAGTTCCCGACGGCCCCCGACTGTTACTTTGAGGCGAAGCGACAGGGCAGGTTGAGACCACCTAGGAGAGAGGTGGGCCTGGGCCTGGTCGGCATTCACGAATACTTAACACGCTTAATGAGATCTTGGTATTTGATCTGAGTCTGGCTACTGGCCTATACGCACTAACCATCTACGCGGGGACAGTTATGGGCACTCGACGTCGTGGTATCAGCCGAAGCCTTCGTGACGTCAGCGACTGAGCGACGCGCGCCGGATTGGAATGTAAGCCTGCTCTTGTATTAAGGGGGCTAGTTCTGCTTCCGGCCGCGTTCGCAACGTGCAGGTGTGCAAAGGGCGATGGGCCCAGACCCCTGCGCCATAGGGTTTAGACCGGCGTGCTGACCTCTTTGTTGTGCCTAGGTAGGGTTGCGACGTGTTGATCTTCCGAGGCCGGGCATGACCCAGGAAAGTGTGTCCGGCCAAATGGGATCGAGAGTGTTGGGATATGTGGTGCACCCCTGCAGGGAAGTTAATCTATTCGAATAGCCGTGATCTTCGGTAACAGGACGACTTGGAGTTGTACCTTGACCTTATGACAACTAGAACTGGATACTTAATAAAACACACCCTTCTAAGTGCCAGATACAACCTGGTGGTCACTCTCTAACAGGGCGACGAGGAGAGGATCGCCGGGTAGGATTATGCTATGTGATGCTACTTGGAGGACTTCAGTCTATTCTCTTCTACATGCTGCAAGACGGAGGCTGCCAGAAGCGTAGTCTTCGACAGGATTAGCTATCCCCCTCTTATTCTGCCATTCTGCAGTTCAGTCCACCGATATGGCCCCTTTACACATATACCCATGCATATGTAGTGTAGCTCCTTGCTTGCGAGTACTTTGGATGAGTACTCACGGTTGCTTTTCTCTCCCTTTTCTCCCTTTCCCTTCTACCTGGTTGTCGCAACAAGATGTTGGATCCTAGGAGCCAGACACCACCGTCGATGACGACTACTACTACTTGGGAGGTGCCTACTACTACATGCAGCCCGCTGACGGCGACCAGGAGTAGTTTAGGAGGATCCCAGGCAGGAGGCATGCGCCTCTTTCGATCTGTATCCCAGTTTGTGCTAGCCTTCTTAAGGCAAACTTGTTTAACTTATGTTTGTTCTCGGATATTGTTGCTTCCGCTAACTCGTCTATGATCGAGCTCTTATATTCGAGCCTTCGTGGCCCTGGCTTGTAATATGATGCTTGTATGACTTATTTTATTTGTAGAGTTGTGTTGTGATATCTTCCCGTGAGTCCCTGATCTTGATCGTACACGTTTGCATGTATGATTAGTGTACGATCGAAT
Organism: Triticum monococcum; assembly: GCA_034509565.1. Lineage (NCBI taxonomy): Eukaryota > Viridiplantae > Streptophyta > Magnoliopsida > Poales > Poaceae > Triticum > Triticum monococcum. Next base: position 175,285,579 of record CM067846.1, on the reverse strand, counting down.
CAGGGGCGTCACACTTCTCATGTATGTCTAGTACTGTAGTGTTCTTGTACATGGAAATTCTTTTGTTGAAAGTATTCCTGGGATTTACGGAGCACACATTTGTAGCAGTAGGTCAGCAGCGCAGCTCTTTATTGTTCCTCTATGAGCCTGTGCAGATCCCAGTTGTGACGCCCCGAGACCGATGTGCCAGGTGTCTTCCAGTTATTCGCTGACGTTGTCATGTCATTTGCTTGCGTGTTGCATCTTATCATGTCATCATGTGCATTGCATCATCATGTTTTAAAACTTGCATTCATCCGGGTTCTCCGAGTTCTCTCCGTTGTCCGTTCTGAGCCCAACCACACTTGCACGCACCCGCGGCATGTCCGAAATAGTATTTTATAAGTGGCCGGAAAATGTTCTCGGAATGGGATGAGAGTTGACGTGTGGTCTTGTTATAGTGTAGGTAGACCGCCTGCCAAGTTTCATCGCAATCGGAGTTTGTTTGACGCCCCAACGATTAACTATAGCGGCAGTATAGCCGGTCTAACGTCGGACGTTTTCGGTCTCCGGAAACAGTCGACGGGCCTCCCTCTCTACTCTTCTCTTAGCTCGAGACCGTCTACACAGCCCACGACCTACCGCCAGGTCCAACCTAACCTCTCTCGTCAGCCCGCGGCCCTCCTCGCGCGCGCGCCCGAAAGCTGTCCCGGACCCGACTCGGGCAGTCGTCGTCGTTGGATCCGGATCATCCCCAAACATCTACAAAACATCTCCGTTTTATTAATTAGGCTCCCTAGCCTATTTTTCCCAACCGTCCGATTACTATGGGAGGGACGGATTAACCCCTAAACTTCCCCTCTTTCCTTATATATATATATATATATATATATATATATATACTTACCCCTTACTCTAAATCTAGACCAAACCCTAGAAACTAGGGATCTTGTCCCATCCTCCACCGCCGCTAGCCCACTATCTCCTCCTCCTTGGGATCCCCTCCCGATCCAAACCACCAACCGAAGCCATCACTTTCCTCCTCGTTTTCCAGATTGGACCAACCACTCGTCGCCTTCCCGATCCACCACTGCAGTCAGCCCGAGCGCTCGTGGATCGAGCGCTACCTCCAGCTGCAGCCGCGTGGAGCTCCTTTGTACCCGAGCTGCACCAGGCCCCGAGCCGCCTCGAGCTCCCCTCACCTCCACTTTGTCACTGCCTCGCCTCGCCGGGAGCTGCCTCCCCCGCCGGCGAGCACCTTCACCAGGCCGCCTCCGGCCAGGTCGCGTCGCCCCTGCCTCGCCTCCTTCCTTTCCCTGCTCTCTCCCGGTCTCTCAATCTTCTCGTTCTTCTATGTCCCGCAGGTAGCCATGGTTCCAACTGTACCCTGCCGATCTGCTTCACCGTCGCTGGGAATGGAGCCTCCGCAGTGGGATCTGCCCGGATCCGTTCCTCTCCGGTCCTCCTCGCCGCCCTCGCCTGCCGGAGTCGCTGCCGCCCTGCCGTTGACTCCAGGCGCCGCCGTCCCTGTCTCATGCTCCTGCGCCTGCGCCTGACACGAGGAGGACGAGTGCCTCAACTCCCTGCAATGCTAGCACGTTGGATCGGCCCGCGAGGTCCAACACTGCGCAAGGCCCAGCGCGCCAGCACCCCTCTGCGGCCTGCCTTGGCCTCTCCAGCGACCGGGCCGAAGCCTAAGGGGTGAGCTGCTCCCCAGCGCCTCTCTGTTGGCCCAAGAATAGATTCGGCCCAATGTATTTTTTCCCTTGTCTGCGATTTTAGCAATTAAACCTGAGACTGCAGTTTTGCAGGAAAACCCTTGCACTTCATGCATATAATAACTTCACAACCGTGCATCGATTTAAAACAAACCTTATATGAAAGTTGCTTAGAATTTTGTCTAGTTTAATAATATGCCACTTTCATCCATGTTTAAAATGTTTAAAATGCTGTTTGAGTAAATTTGCTTAAATGCCATGCTAAAATGCTTTATTTCATAACTAAAAACCGTAGCTCCAAACCTAACAAACTTTATATGTAAATGGGGTAGAAAAATGCCTAGTTTAACATGGTGGCATCACTTTGCATGTTTAACAACTCTAAAATTGTGTTTAGGGCAGAAAAGTACCAAACCTAATATATGCATATGGGGATTTACCGGAATTGTTGTTTGTTGCTTCCGGCCTCATTTGAACTTGCCTAGTTAGGTAGTTTTATTATGCTTCACCCTCTTGCCATGTTAATCAACATTTAATCTTGTTGGGTACATAAATGAGAGAGAACTAAATAAGTCATGTGGTGTTTTCTTCAATATGCAACTCCGTTGCATATTGAGCTCCACTTAAGTTGTAGTGTTGTTTGTTGCACTTTGCCATGCCATGCCATGTATCATTAAATCGGACATGCATCATACTTGGTTGTGCATCATGCCATGTCCATGTGTTGTTTGTTTACTATGTTGTGTGCTTCTTTCCGGTGTTGCTTCTTCGGGTTGGTTCCGATAACGTCGCGTGTGTGAGGACCCGTTCGACTACATCCGTTTGTCTTCTTCATGGACTCGTTCTTCTTCCTTGCGGGATTTCAGGCAAGATGACCATACCCTCGAAATCACTTCTATCTTTGCTTGCTAGATGCTCACTCTTTTGCTATGCCTATGCTGCGATACCTACCACTTGCTTATCATGCCTCCCATATTGTTAAGCCAAGCCTCTAACCCACCTTGTCCTAGCAAACCGTTGTTTGGCTATGTTACCGCTTTGCTCAGCCCCTCTTATAGTGTTGTTAGTTGCAGGTGAAGATTGAAGTTGTTCCATGTTGGAACATGGATATTTTGTTGGGATATCACAATATCTCTTATTTAATTAATGCATCTATATACTTGGTAAAGTGTGGAAGGCTCGGCCTTATGCCTGGTGTTTTGTTCCACTCTTGCCGCCCTAGTTCCCGTCATATCGGTCTTATGTTCCCGGATTTTGCGTTCCTTACGCGGTTGGGTTATAATGGGAACCCCTTGACAGTTCGCCTTGAATAAAACTCCTCCAGCAAGGCCCAACATTGGTTTTACCATTTGCCACCTAGCCTTTTCTTTCCCTTGGGTAAGCCGGCTCAAGGGTCATCTTATTTTAACCCCCCCCCCCCCGGCCAGTGCTCCTCTAAGTGTTGGTCCAAACTAAGCGATGTCCGAGGCTACCAGGGGAAACTCTGGGCTGGCTTACCCAACGTCTTGCTCATCCGGTGTGCCCTGAGAACGAGATATGTGCAGCTCCTATCGGGATTTGTCGGCACATCTTGGTGGTCTTGCTGGTCTTGTTTTACCATTGCCGAAATGTCTTGTAACCGGGATTCCGAGCCTGGTCAGGTCTTCCCGCTAGAAGGGATATCCTTCGTTGTCCGTGAGAGCTTGTGATGGGCTAAGTTGGCACACCCCTGCAGGGATTTGAACTTTCAAAAGCCGTGCCCGCGGTTATGGGCAGATGAGAATTTGTTAATGTCCGGTTGTAGAAAACCTGAAGTTGACCTTAATTAAATGCATCAACCGCGTGTGTAACTGTGATGGTCTCTTCTCGGCGGAGTCCGGGAAGTGAACACGGTGTTGGAGTTATGTTTGACGTAGGTTGTTCTAGGATCACTTCTTAATCATAGTTTTACCGACCGTGCCTTGCCTTCTCTTCTCGCTCTCATTTGCGTATGTTTAGCCACCATATATGCTAGTCGCTTGTTGCAGCTCCACCTCATACCTTTTACCTTACCCATAAGCTTAAATAGTCTTGATCGCGAGGGTGTGAGATTGTTGAGTCCCCGTGACTCACAGATACTTCCAAAACCAGTTTGCAGGTGCTGATGTTACCGTGCAGGTGATGCAACCAAGCTCAGGAGGAGCTCGATGAAGATCTTGTCCATTGTGTTGTTTCGTTTCAGTCGATCAGTAGTGGAGCCCAGTCGGGACGATCGGGGATCTGTGTAGCATTTGGGGTAGTCTTCTTTCATTTTGGTTCCGTAGTCGGACCCTGAGTGTATATGGATGATGTAATGCTTTATTTATGTATTGTGTGAAGTGGCGATTGTAAGCCAACTATGTATCTCTTTCCCTTATGTATTACATGTGCTGTGTGAAGATTACCTCACTTGCGACATTGCTTTCAATGCGGTTATGCCTCTAAGTCGTGCTTCGACACGTGGGAGATATAGCCGCATCGAGGGCGTTACACCAGTTGACTATGTCTATTTGTGCAAGAGTTGATGCATTATACATGTTCGATGTTATGATAATAAAAACTAAAATATATGATTGTTTGTGGCTTTGTGCAAAATATTTCATGGAATCCACTATTGGTATATTTGAATTTCATAAAATATTTGATATATCTAATTTGTCCAGTTAGCATTATACTATTGCATGTTTGGTCAAAGTGTGGTCAATTAGTTGCTAGTTCATGTACATTGGTTCAAATGAACCGAAACTGAAGAATTTTTTTGGTCAGTGCAGTGGTAACATATCTCACTCCTTGTAGTCAATGTACATATTGCAATGTCTCGTTCTTCTATTTCCATGAATTTAATTATTGTGCTTTTGATCTGTTCACTTCAAGGATGAGTCTGAATCTATCATGACTGAAGCATAGTCCACCAAGAGGTGAAGAACGAAAGATGATGCCTAGAAGTCTACCTTATATTTAAATAAATTTGAACGTGATGGACTTATCTCCCACATATGTACTTGGCTTATTTGATGTTGTGATATCTCATTTTGTATGAAAGTAAGACCAGAATATGATGTTGTGCTACTGCTTTGTCATTGGGATTGAAAGTTGTGTACTTGTGATTATGTGATTTTGTGGTATGCTATTATGAGATTTTTGGGGTTTTTTGATGTAGCTATGCCATTTTCTGAGAACTTAGACAGATAATAAATGTATTATGCACTTGTTCTTATCTGAAGTGCTAACCTTATAATTGGTATGCGTTTTTTATTTTTCCTTTATAAGATATTATATACATTGTTGAGAGTACCCGATGGATATCCATACCCGACGGATATCCATCGGTTTTGAACATGGATACAATTTTCTACCCATGGATTTTTTCGTGGATGGGCAAATAACACCTTCATGGATCTAGATATGGATTTGGTATTATTCAACCCGAGCCGAACCCGATCCATTGTCATCCTTAGTTTTGTCACAATTATCGTCATAGAAGTGTCATAAGCATGACAAAAAGAAAATTCGTTCGGCCCAAAATGTCATGGATGTGTCTTTTTTTTGTAGTGTACCCAGGTAAATCATGGCGCGATGACGTTTTTTCCCCGCTATAATGCGGCTATCATAGTTGGTGCCTAGCTAGCGAGCTCGGGCAAGTGCCCAGGCTCACCGGGCGCTGGCTCCACCCTTGACTACGAATACCTTTAATATCTTTAGGACATGGCATTTTCTCAATTGCATCAACTTTAGCTTTATCCACCTCAATACCTCGTTCAGAAATTTTCTGTTCCAAGACAATACCTTCATTAACCATAAAGTGGCACTTCTCCCAATTCAAGACAAGATTAGTTTGCTCACATCTCTGCAAAACTCGATCAAGGTTGCTTAAGCAATCATCAAAAGAAGTTATGTAAACAAAAAATTCATCCATGAAAACCTCAATAATCTTTTCACAAAAATTACAGAATATAGCAGTCATACATCTTTGAAATGTAGCGGGTGCATTGCATAAACCAAAAGGCATATGTCTATAAGCATAAGTTCCAAAAGGACAAGTAAAGGTGGTTTCTCTTGATCAGGCTGTGAAACGAGTATTTGAGAAAAACTAGAATATCCATCAAGAAAACAAAAGTGTGTGTGCTTAGATAGTCTTTCTAGCATTTGATCAATAACAGACAGAGGGTCATGATATTTTCTAGTAGCTTTACTTAACTTTCTGAAATCAATTACCATTCTATAGCTAGTAACAATTCTTTGTGGAATAAGTTCATTTATCATTAGGAACAACAGTAATACCTCCCTTCTTAGGGACATAATGAATGGGACTTACCCATCTACTATCAGCTATGAGATAGATTATACATGCTTCCAGAAGCTTTAATGTTTCAGTTCTTGCCACCTCTTTCATTTTAGGATTCAAATGACATTGGTGATCAACAACGGGTTTAGCATCAGGTTCCATATTAATCTTGTGGTGACAAAGAGTGGGACTAATGCCCTTAAGATCATCAACAGTATATCCGATAGCAGCTCGTTGCTTCTTCAGAATTTTCAATAATCTTTCTTCTTCATGTTCTGAAAGGTTAACACTAATAATAACAGGATATATCTTTTTCTCGTCGAGATAAGCATATTTCAGAGTGTCAGGCAATTGTTTGAATTCAAACACAAGATCACCTTTAGGTGGAGGGGGACCTCCTAGAGTTTTAATAGGCAAATTGTGTTTAAGCAGAGGTTGTTGTTCAAAGAATATTTTATCTATTTCATTTCTTTCACGTAAGTGCATATCATTTTCATGGTTGAGCAAATATTGTTCTAAAGGATCAGTAGGAGGCATAGCAATAGAAACAAGACCATTTTTTCATCCTTGCTAGGTAATTATTTATCATGAGGTTGTCTACTAAACTTAGAGAAATTAAATTCATGAGACTCATCACCAAAGCTAACAATGACAGTTTGTTTATGACAATCTATAGTAGCATTGACAGTGTTCAAAAAAGGTCTACCAAAGATAATGGGACAAAAGTCATCTTGTGGGGAACCAAGTAGAAAATCAGTAGGATATTTTATTTTCCCACACAAGACTTCAACATCTCTAATGATCCCAAGTGGTGTGATGGTGTCTCTATTAGCAAGTTTAATAGTAACATCTATGTCTTCTATTTCAGCGGGTGCTATATCATTCATAATTTCTTGGTACAATGTAAAAGGAATAGCACTCACACTAGCACCTAAGTCACATAAACCATGATAACAATGATCTCCTATTTTAATTGAGACAACGGGCATGCCAACAATAGGTCTATGTTTATCTTTTTCATTGGATTTGGCAATTCTAGCAGCTTCAGCACAGAAGTAAATAACATGCCCATCAATATTTTCCACCGGGAGATCTTTAACCATGGCAACACTAGGTTCTACTTTGATTTGTTCTGTGGGTTTAGGTGCTTTAATATTACTTTTGTGAACCACAATTGAAACCTTAGCATGTTCCTTTATCCTAACATGGAAAGGTGGTTTTTCAATATAAGCAGTAGGCACAACTGGATCAACATTGTAAATGATAGTTTCATCTTTAGCTATTACCGGTTATTTAATTTCTTCTTTAATAGGGGGATGATATTTAAACCACTTCTCCTTAGGGAGATCAACATGATTCACAAATGATTCGCAAAAAGATGCTACTATCTCAGAGTCAAGTCCATATTTAGTGCTAAACTTGTGAAAAGCATCGGTAGTCATAAAAGATTTAACACAATCAAACTCAAGCTTAATACCTGACTCTTTACCTTTGTCGAGTTCCCAATCTTCAGAGTTGCATTTAATTCTTTCTAAAAGATCCCACATGAATTCAATAGTCTTCTTAATAAAAGAACCAGTACAAGAAGTATCAAGCATGGATTGATCATCACGAGAAAGTCGAGCATAAAAATTCAGAATAATAATTTCTCTCGAGAGCTCATGATTAGGGCATGAATATAACAATGACTTAAGCTTCCCCCAAGCTAGAGTGATTCTTTCTCCTTCATGAGGCAAAAAATTATATATGTAATTCCAATCATGATGAACTAGATGCATAGGATAATTTTTTGGTGAAATTCCAATTTCAATCGATTCTAGTTCCAAGATCCAATATCATCACATAGCCTATACCATGTCAATGCCTTTCCCTTCAAATATAAAGGGAAAACCTTATTCTTAGTTTCATCTCTGGATAAACCTGCAAGCTTAAATAATCCACAAATTTCATCCACATAGATCAAGTGCATATCAGGATGTAATTCGGTTCCATCTCCTGCATAAGGATTAGCTAGCAGTTGTTCTATCATATCCAAAGGAATTTCATAACCAATATTTTCAGTGTGTGCAGTAGGTTGAGGGGAAACTAATTGTGGTTTTGGTCGAGGTGAAGATACCCCGAACAAACCCCTCAAAGGATGGTTCTCCATAGTAAGAAGTGACAATAAATCTCAGCACGCGGTAATAATTTTTCCTTACCAATTTCCACTTACCAAGAGCGCTTCGCTCCTCGGAAATGGCGCCAGAAAAGAGTCTTGATGACCCACAAGTATAGGGGATCAATCATAGTCCTTTCGATAAGTAAGAGTGTCGAACCCAATGAGGAGCAAAAGGAAATGAAATGTGGTTTTCAGCAAGGTAATCTCTGCAAGCACTGAAATTGTCGGTAACGAGTAGTTTGGTAACATGGTAATTTGTAACGAGCAAGTAAAGGTAACGGTAAATAAAGTGCAGCAAGGTAGCCCAATCCTTTTGTGGAAAAGGACAGGTCAAAACGGTCTCTTATAATAAGCAAAGCACTCTTGAGGGTACACGAGAATTTCATCTAGTCACTTTCATCATGTTGGTTTGATTTGTGTTCGCTACTTTGATAATTTGATATGTGGGTGGACCGGTGCTTCGGTGTTGTTCTTACTTGAACAAACCTCCCACTTATGATTAACCCCCTCGCAAACATCCGCAACTATGAGAAAAGTATTATGATAAAATCTAACCATAGCATTAAACATTTGGATCCAAATCGGTCCCCTACAATGTAGCACATAAACTAGGGTTTAAGCTTCTATCACTCTAGCAACCCATCATCTAATAACTACTCCACAATGCATTCCCTTAGGCCCAAATACGGTGAAGTGCCATGTAGTCGACGTTCACATGACACCACTAAGGGAATTACAACATAGATATCACCAAAATATCGAACACATATCAAGTTCACATGATTACTTGCAACATGACTTCTCCCGTGACCTCAAGAACAAAAGTAACTACTCACAAATGATAATCATGCTCAAGATCAGAGTGGTATTAAATAGCACAATGGATCTGAATATATAATCTTCCACCAAATAAACCATATAGTAATCAACTACAAGATGTAATCAACACTACTAGTCACCCATAGGTACCAATTTGAGGTTCCGGTACAAAGATTGAACACAAGAGATGAACTAGGGTGTGAGAAGTGATACGTATCCAACGTATCTATAATTTTTGATTGCTCCATGCTATATTATCTACTGTTTTGGATGTTTATGGGCTTTATTATACACTTTTATACCATTTTTGGGACTAACCTATTAACCCAGAGCCCAGTGCCAGTTTCTTTTTTTACCCCTGGGGCGCCCCCCCCCCCTGCCTCGTGCCCCCCCTTCGGTCCACCGACGTAATCCTTTCACCCATATATACCTACGTATCGAAAAACTTCCAGAATGGAGATTAGATCGGGAGCTCCGCTGCCAGAAGCCTCCATAGCCACCGAAAACCAATCTAGACCCGTTCTGGCACCCTGCCGGAGGGGGCAATCCTTCTCCAGTGTCCATCTTCATCATGTCGGTGCTCTCCATGACGAGGAGGGGGTAGTTCTCCCTCGGGGCTGAGGGTATGTACCAGTAGCTATGTGTTTGACCTCTCTCTCTCGTGTTCTTGAGGTGATATGATCTTGATGTATCGCGAGCTTTGCTATTATATTTGGATCCTATGATGTTTCTTTCCCCCTCTACTCTCTTGTAATGAATTGAGTTTCCCCTTTGAAGTTATATTATCGGATTGAGTCTTTATAGATTTGAGAACACTTGATGTATGTCTTGTCGTGGATATCTATGGTGACAATGGGATATCACGTGATTCACTTGATGTATGTTTTGGTGATCAACTTGCGGGTTCCGCCCATGAACCTATGCATAGGGTTTGGCACACGTTTTCGTCGTGATTCTCCGGTAGAACTTTGGGGCACTCTTTGAGGTCCTTTGTGTTGGTTGAATAGATGAATCTAAGATTGTGTGACGCATATCATATAATCATACCCACGGATACTTGAGGTGACATTGGATTATCTAGGTGACATTAGGGTTTTGGTTGATTTGTGTCTTAAGGTGTTATTCTAGTATGAACTCTAGGGCTGTTTGTGACACCTATAGGAATAGCCCAACGGATTGATTGGAAAGAATAACTTTGAGGTGGTTTCGTACCCTACCATAATCTCTTCGTTCGTTCTCCGCTATTAGTGACTTTGGAGTGACTCTTTGTTGCATGTTGAGGGACAGTTATGTGATCCAATTATGTTAGTATTGTTGAGGGAACTTACACTAGCGAAAGTATGAACCCTGGGCCTTGTTTACTATCATTGCAATACCGTTTACGCTCTCTTTTATCATTAGTTACCTTGCTGTTTTTATAATTTCAGATTACAAATACCTTTATCTACTATCCATATACCACTTGTATCACCTCTCTTCGCCGAACTAGTGCACCTATACAATTTACCATTGTATTGGGTGTGTTGGGGATACAAGAGACTTTTGTTATTTGGTTGCAGGGTTGCTTGAGAGAGACCATCTTCATCCTACGCCTCCTACGGATTGATAAACCTTAGGTCATCCACTTGAGGGAAATTTTCTATTGTCCTACAAACCTCTGCACTTGGAGGCCCAACAACGTCTACAAGAACAAGGTTGTGTAGTAGACATCAATAAGAGATGGTGCTGTTGAAGATGATGATGGAGATTGGCCTCCCAAATATGAGAGGGTTGTTGGTGATGACGATGGCTTCAATTTCCCCCTCCGGGAGGGAAGTTCCCCCAGCGGAATCGCTTCGCCGGAGGGCAAAAGTGCACCTGCCCAAGTTCTGCCTCGAGATGGTGGCGCTCCATCCCGAAAGTCCTCTCCTAATTTTTTCTAGGTCAAAATGACCTATATACCAGAAGATGGGCGCCGGAGGTGGGCTGGGCGGAGCACAACCCACCAGGGCGTACTTGGGGGGCTTGGCGCACCCTTGTGTCTTGTGTTCACCAGGTGGCCCCCTCCAGTAGTTATTTGCTCCAGTGTTTTTTATATATTCCAAAGCAATTCTCCATAAATTTTCAGTAGTTATTTGCGGTTCATCATGTAACAGTCATAACATAGGGTGACACAGAACTAGCTCCAATTCATCAATGTAATGTAGGCATGTATTCCGTATATAGTCATACGTGCTTATGGAAAAGAACTTGCATGACATCTTTTGTCCTACCCTCCCGTGGCAGTGGGGTCCTATTGCAAACTAAGGGATATTAAGGCCTCCTTTTAATAGAGCACCGGAACAAAGCATTAGCACATAGTGAATACATGAACTCCTCAAACTATGGTCATCACCGGGAGTGGTCCCGATTATTGTCACTTCGGGGTTGCCGGATCATAACACATAATAGGTGACTATAGACTTACAAGATAGGATCAAGAACTCACATATATTCATGAAAACATAATAGGTTCAGATCTGAAATCATGGCACTCGGGCCCTAGTGACAAGCATTAAGCATAGCAAAGTTATAGCAACATCAATCTCAGAACATAGTGGATACTAGGGATCAAACACTAACAAAACTAACTCGATTACAAAATAAATCACATCCAACCCATCACCGTCCAGCAAGCCTACGATGGAATTACTCACGCACGGCGGTGAGCATCATGAAATTGGTGATGGAGGATGGTTGATGATGACGACGACGACGAATCCCCCTCTCTGGAGCCCCGAACGGACTCTAGATCAGCCCTCCCGAGAGGTTTTAGGGCTTTGGCGGCGGCTCCGTATCGTAAAATGCGATGATTTCTTCTTCTCTCATTTTTTTTCTCTTCGAAAGCAAATATATAGAGTTGGAGTTGGCATCGGAGGGCATCCAGGGGGGCCACGAGGTAGGGGGCGCGCCCCCACCCTCGTGAGAAGGGTGTGGGCCCCCTGGTCTTCATCTTTGGCGAGGATTTTTTATTATTTTTTCTAAGATGTTCCGTGGAGATTCAGGTCATTCTGAGAATATTCGTTTTCTCACATAAAACAACACCATGGCAATTCTGCTGAAAACAACGTCAGTCCGGGTTAGTTCCATTCAAATCATACAAGTTAGAGTCCAAAACAAGGGCATAAGTGTTTGGAAAAGTAGATACGACGGAGATGTATCAAGCAGCAGCCTTTGGAGCAGTCTTAGGCTTAGATGGACCAGCCCCTGCCCTGATGGCATCACCCATAAGCTTTTGAGCTTTGGGTGCTGGTGCAACATCTTCTTCCTCTTCCTCTTCAGAATCTCTCATGATTGAGGATCTCCCAAGCACTCTAGCAGTGGTCATTTTGACCCTCTCCTTCCTCTTCTTCCCTTCTGCAGCAGCCTCTTTGGGTTCAGATTCCAAAGGGACTTGAGTAGATGCTCTGGCCTTAGACAATGGAATTCTCTTTGCAGGAACCTTTTGCTTCATGCCTGGCTTGGTGGCAGCAGCAGTGTTATATTCCTTCTTAACCACTTTCTTCTTGGAAGTGGCCTCATCCTCAACTGCCACATAGTCTTCATCCTCAGATTCAGAGGTCTTCTTCTTTCTGGCCCTGGTGGCAGCTTTGGGTAAGTTGCTTGGGGTGCTCCTGCTACCATCATCTGAACTGCTAGAGGGACTAGTGCCCTCACTCAGGTGAACCTGCTCCTCTGACCTGTTCTGGCTGTCACTCTGATCAGACATATTGCAAACACTGACAACAGACCTTGTGAATAGATATAGATGAGATAGAGTGGATGAGCATCACAAAATGCAGAGGTTTTTGCAAAAGAATGAGTCAAAAACTTAGTTTTAGTTTTCCACAGAAAGCATTTCGGATCAACCGATTTGTAAACTCAGTGATACCGAAGCAGCTGTTGGAACCTAAACTAGTGAACTCGGTCAGACCGAGTCACAGTTCGGTGGCACCGAGACTGCTAGGGTTTCACAAAGTCCTGAACTCGGTCACACCGATTTGCAATTCTCGGTCAGACCAAAAATTACATGTGCAATGGCCTAAGCCAAATCGGTGGTACCGAGTTCCACAACTCGGTGGGTCCAAGATGGTTTTGGCGGAAACCTAACCCTAAATTTTCAATTCACGACTAAACTACGGATTTTTTTGACTGGATAAGAATGATCTCAATCGTGGCAAGATACATGGCGAACACAATGTGCTAGGAATCAGATAGGGACAGCACAGTGATCGAGTTCATACCCTAGTTCGGCGGAGAACTCGCTACGGCGGCTACGGCGGGGATGATTCCCGTTGACGGTGGCGGAGACCAGTGGCAGGAGGCGGCTGGCGACGAGGAAGACGATCCGGAGACCCTGGAGGCAGAGCGGGCTAAGTGCGGGTCGAGGAGGTTCGGAAAGTTTTCCAAAATTTGACCCGTGGGTATATATAGCCCGACCCTATCGGTGTGACCGAGTGGAACAACTTGGTGGCACCGAGATTCATAACTGCAAGAAGTTACTGAAACTCGGTGTGACCGAAAGGTTCGAATCGGTTGCACCGAGGTTGAAAACCTAGATCGACTTAGTGATCTCGGTATGACCGAAATGGGTGAATCGGTCAGGCCGAAATGCACAAAGAAGTTTTGGAAGTTTAAGTCCATGACGAATCGGGGACTCCGAGTGCTCCTCACACAAAGTGGTTCGAATCTGTCTTGATCAAATTTTGTGATGCAGCATGAATAGAGTTTGAGACGAGAAAAGCATAGATAGCTAGAGAAGGTTCTTAGGCATTCTTGTCCGTCCACTTAGCCAAAAGAAAAGGAAACCAATCAATCAAAACAACAAGTGGATGTCCTCGAATGAGTAAATTATGCAACCAACATGCTCACACAATAAAATGGCAAATGAAATATGTGGCAAAGCATGCACAAACAATTCTAGCATCTATCAAGCAATTGGCGATGACTAGGTCATCTATAATGAGTATATTGACTTAGGAGTCAAATGAGAACATTTGATCATAGGTCATACTCATCTTTTAAGCACAAGTGGGGTTACCACTTTTACATAAAGCGTTGTTGTGTTCATACCATTAGAGTTGCTTTAACTCAATTGTTAGAGTAAAGCTCCCCCTAGTCGTGAGATCCCCCCTAAGAGGGATGAACTAACCTTGGGTTTTGTTGATGATGACTTCATGTAGGTGTTGAAGATGTGGATGCTCTATGTTGATGTAGTGCAAAATGTGGAAGTTGATTGTACTTGTTCTTGCCAAAATGATAAGAGTGAAGTATATTGGCAGAGTCACCCTCAAGAACTCTTATAGTTCTTCTTCTTCGGGATCCACACCATCTTGATGGGAATCCTCGGAATTGTAGTTGTACTTGATGAAGTGGAACTTGATGTAGTCTTGGGAACCCACTTGACCAAGGCCTTAGGAGCTTCTTCAAATGCATCAATTTCCTCTTGAAGCTTGTCCTTGCCTTTTTGCTTGTGGTCTTGTGGTGGAAGATCATCTTGAGCTTGTGTCCCTTTGGATGAAGTAGGATCATACTTCTCTTGTTGAGGAACAAACTTCATCTTGGGGTATTGATCTTCTTCCCACTCAACTCCATTGGCATTGAAATTTCGTTCAAAACCAATACCTTGATTCTTCCGGTGCCTTCCTTGCTTGCGTACAATTTCCTCGAATTGCTTACTCCCGGCAAGGCTCTTGTAAACACCTTTCTCTATAATTCCCTTCAATAAGCTATTTTCTTGCTCAAGTGTAACTTGGCTAAGAGAATCATTAGTGTAATCAAGAGAACTACTAGAAGCAACAACATTGGATTTAGCATGATTATCGTTACTACTAGAAGAAGAATCCTTCTTGTTCTTGTTACTAGACTTGACTTGAGGCATATAAGTGGATAAGAGTAAATGCTTGGCAATGTAAAAAGAACTTTTCTTGCGAAGATCATCATAGATTGCCTTTAAGAACTCATGCTCTTTCTCAAGGTTGAGCTTTTCAAAACGTAATTTCTCACGAGTCCTTAAAAGTTCTCGATGATCTCCTAAGATTGTTTCATGAGCTAACTTAAGAGTGTTTAGTTCTTTAGTTAGAGACTCAATCTTCTCCTTATCATTGTCATTCGTTTCATCATAGTATTCATCACTATAGTTGTCAACAAGTAACTCATCATCACCTAACAAGTCATCTTCATCACTATTGAAATCAACATACTCGGGGTGTGATACCTTTGGACCTTTGGCCATGAAGCATCTTCCAATTCCTTCATTTGGTGAATCAAATATGTCGTAGGAGTTGGTTGACACAAGTGCTAGTCCGGCAACACCTTCATCTTGAGTATATTCGGAGTCGGAGTGATAGCTTCTCTCGGAGTCATTTGTCGGAGTCGGAGCCGGATACCCATTCACCAACATGAGCTTGATGTCTTCGTTTTGTGTAGCTCCTTGATGACTTGTCCTTCCTTTCTGAATCCTTGCTTCTCCAAGGGTGTCTTCGTTCATATCGATCATCCCTACTCCTTCTCTCCCTTGATGGTGATTCTTCTCTTCTACTTCTTCTTTTGGGAGAATCTTCTCTTCTCTTGTGGGGAGTCGTACACTCATTGGAGTAGTGTCCGGGTCTTCCACAATTGTAGCAGTTTCGCTCTCGACTAGAAGATCTTTTGTCATTGTAGGACCTTGACTTGGAACTTCTTTCCTTGCTTCTACTCTTGTAGAACTTGTTGAAGTTCTTCACCATTAGGCTCAATTCTTCATTGAAGTTTTGTTTCTCACTTGATGATGTGGGAGCTTCACATGAGGCTTTGTAAGCACCACTTGACTTTTTATGGAGCTCCTCCTTATCCTTGAGTGACATCTCATGAGCAACAATTCTTCCAATGACTTCCGTTGGCTTGAGATCTTTGTAATTTGGCATCATTTGGATCAATGTGCATACGGTATCGTATTTTCCATCCAAGGCTCTTAGGATCTTCTTGATGATGAATTTGTTGGTCATCTCTTCACTTCCTAAGCCGGCAATCTCATTTGTGATAAGAGCAATCCTAGAGTACATTTCAGCGACACCTTCACCATCCTTCATTTTGAACTTGTCAAGTTGACTTTGAAGCACATCCAACTTGGATTCCTTGACGGAGTCGGTACCTTCATGCATATCAATCAAAGTATCCCAAATTTCCTTTGCATTCTCAAGACGGATGATTTTGTTGAATTCTTCTGGGCACAATCCATTGAAGAGGATATCACAAGCTTGAGCATTGTATTGTAGCATCTTCAACTCATCCGCGGTAGCTTCACAATTCGTTTCTCTCCCATCAAAGAATTCACCTTGCAAGCCAACACACACAATAGCCCAAACGGCGGGGTTATGTCCAAGAATATGCATTTTCATCTTATGCTTCCAACTAGCAAAATTTGTACCATCAAAGTAAGGACCTCTACGGTGATAATTTCCCTCGCTAGACGCCATACTCTCCTAGGTTGTAAAACCAAGGCTATGACCACCAAAAGCTATGGAAATCAAAGCAAATGGAGACCAAAGCTCTGATACCACTTGTAGGATCGAAAGTATGTCTAGAGGGGGGTGATTAGACTACTTGACCAAATAAAAATCTAACATAGCTTTTTCAGGTCCCGAATTCCAGTTGTCGGCATTCTCCCTCTTTGTGTAAACCTTGCATATTATGAGAGAAAAGGCATTAGAATTACTTCGTAAAGCATTATTATGCATAAAAACATTGTAAATA
Organism: Triticum monococcum; assembly: GCA_034509565.1. NCBI lineage: Eukaryota > Viridiplantae > Streptophyta > Magnoliopsida > Poales > Poaceae > Triticum > Triticum monococcum. The sequence continues at coordinate 175,268,892 of CM067846.1, read as the reverse complement.
ATAGTAGGAAAACATGATGCAAAATGGACGTATCAGCCGCTGCCACGGGAGGGTAGGACAAAAGATGTCATGCAAGTTCTTTTCCATAAGCACGTATGACTATATACGGAATACATGCCTACATTATATTGATGAATTGGAGCTAGTTTTGTGTCACCGTAGGTTATAACCTCACCTCACATGATGAATATCATCCAACACAATTATCATTGTCGATCCAATGCCTACGAGCTTTTAACATATTGATCTTTGCTTAGTTACTTTCGTTGCTACTGATGTTGTAGGATCGAAAGTATGTCTAGAGGGGGTGATTAGACTACTTGACCAAATAAAAATCTATCCTTTTCCCAATTTTAGTCTTTGGCAGATTTTAGCTATCTTAGCCCAAGTAAAGCAATCTTAACACAATTCAAGCAAGCATGCAAAGAGTCTATGAGCAGCGGAAAGTAAAGCATGCAACTTGCAAGAATGTAAAGGGAAGGGTTTGGAGAATTCAAACGCAATTGGAGACACGGATGTTTTTGTCATGGTTCCGATAGGTGGTGCTATCGTACATCCACGTTGATGGAGACTTCAACCCACGGAGGGTAACGGTTGCGCGAGTCCACGGAGGGCTCCACCCACGAAGGGTCCACGAAGAAAAAACCTTGTCTATCCCATCATGGCCATCGCCCACGAAGGACTTGCCTCACTAGCGGTATATCTTCACGAAGTAGGCGATCTCCTTGCCCTTACAAACTCCTTGGTTCAACTCCACAATCTTTGTCGGAGGCTCCCAAGTGACACCTAGCCAATCTAGGAGACACCACTCTCCAAGAAGTAACAGATGGTGTGTTGATGATGAACTCCTTGCTCTTGTGCTTCAAATGATAGTCTCCCCAACACTCAACTCTCTCTCACAGGATATGGACTTGGTGGAAAGAAGGTTTGAGTGGAAAGCAACTTCGGGAAGGCTAGAGATCAAGATTCATATGGTAGGAATGGAATATCTTGGCCTCAACACATGAGTAGGTGGTTTTCTCTCAGAAAATGTGTATTGGAAGTGTAGGTATGTTCTGATGGCTCTCTTCTCAAATGAAGAGTGGGTGGAGGGGTATATATAGCCTCCATACAAAAACTAACCGTTACACACAATTTACCAATCTCGGTGAGACCGAAGTGAAAAACTCGGTCTGACCGATTTAGCAAACCTAGTGACCGTTAGGATTTTCGGTGGGACTGAGATGCAACTCGGTAGGACCGATATGGTTAGGGTTAGGGCATAATGTAATCTCGGTGTGACCGATTACACAAACTCGGTGGGACCGATTTTGGTAATAAGCTAACCAGAGAGTTGGTCAGGTAAACTCGGTGGGACCAATCGCTCATTTCGGTGGGACCGAAATGTTACGAAAGAGAAACAGGGAGTTTACATTGCAATCTTGGTGGGACCGATCGCTCATCTCGGTAGGACCAAAACATTACGAAGGGAAACAGAGAGATTACAACCCCATCTCGGTGTGACCGAAATCCCTATCGGTGAGACCGATTTGCCTAGGGTTTGTGGCAGTGGCTATGACATTTGAAACTCGGTGGCGCCGGATAGAAAGAATCGGTAGGGCCGAGTTTGACTTTTGGTTTAGGTCATATGTGGATGTGGGAAGGTAGTTGAGGGTTTTGGAGCATATCACTAAGCACTATGAAGCAAGAACCTCATGAAACAACACCTCATCCCTCCTTGATAGTATTGGCTTTTCCTATAGACTCAATGTGATCTTGGATCACTAAAATATAAAATGTAGAGTCTTGAGCTTTGAGGTTGAGCCAATCTTTTTGTCCTTAATATTTTGAGGGGTCCACATTCCTCAACCATGCCATACCATTCGTTGAGCTTTTCCTGAAATATTAATCTTGGAATAGCATTAGCTCAATGAGCTATATGTTGTTAGGAATTACCAAAACCACCTAGGGATAGTTGCACTTTCAATCTCCCCCTTTTTGGTAATTGATGACAACATATAGAGCAAAGCTTCGACAAATGATAATAAGAGTGAAAAACATTGTCGCTTTGAGAAGTATGTGAAAGGCAAGAGCTCCCCCTAAATTTGTTCATAGTTTATGGTTTGCTTTGGACTGCAAATGCACAAAGAGTTAGGCTCATGGGTTACTCTTCCATGTCACATACATCTTGGTGGAGCGCTCAAAATGATAATAATAATTAAATGCATGCACTCATCACCAAGCAAAGTGAATGATTATATAGGGATAAAAAGATAATGTCATCCAACAAGCATTAATGTAGCATATGATCAAACACATGATCATCCAAGTATCACATAGACAAAAGGTATCTCAAACAAGCAAAGCAAATAAAGTTCAACCACCAAAGCAAGAGAGAATAAAAAGCAACGCTCTCTCTCGAAGCCTATGATCTATACATTTTTCTCCCCCTTTGGCAACAAGTTACCAAAAAGTTCCTAGAAAATGCATAGCACTAAATCGTCTCTCAGGCTTGGTCTTCAGGTGGTGGTGTCCGGATAACTCTAAGAACGAAGGCTTCAGTCGAAGTAGATGGAGCTGATGGAGTAGGTGCTGGAGCTGGTGGCACTGAAGCTGTAGCTGGTGCAGATGACGTGGCTCTGGTGTCTGGAACAGGCACTCCAACAGACCTCTGAGCTCTAGGCACTCTGGCAAATGCATCAGTGGTTGTCTTGCCCTCTCTTGCATATCATGTTGAAGTTTCTCCACAACAGACTGAATCTCAGTTACCTTCACATCCAAGTCATAGAAATTTTGCTCTATGATTCTTTCCAAGCTCTCCTGGTTTTGAGTCAGGGTGGCCAGTCCCTTCTCAATCCTCAGAGTGGATGCAATCAGGTAGCCAAGCTGATCTTGCTTGCTCTTCAGGAGATACTGAGATGCTTCTTCAGTAGTTGGCATCCTTGCAGCCTTTTCAGCTTTTGCCTTCTCCTTCTTGGCTTGTGCGTGCACAAAAGATGGTTCATCCTCATTCATAACCACGGTGTTGTCCTTGAAGTCTGGATAGATAGGCATGTGCTCCTTGTCCAGTAGATATGTACCAGTGCCCATCTTGGAGTTGATTAGCTCCTGGATCTGTGGGGCATACCCACAACTCCTCTTCTGATCTGTAGCTGTCCTCTTGATAGTTTCAACTATTAGGCTCATGACTTTGAACTTCTGTGGGACATCAAAGATGTGAAGCAAGTTAATTGCATGGCCTCTCATCATCTTGTGATAACCTGACTTTGGCAAGAGAGTGTGCCTGAGGATCCAGTTGATGGTTGGCAAGCCTGACAGAAGCTAATGTACAGATCCAAACTTATGTGTCTCAAGAGCAGCATCCAAACTTACATGTGTGCCATTGTGTTGTGATCCTTCTTCCTGTTGGCATAGACATCCAAGTCATCTTCACTCTCTTTTGGGGCATTGATCAACTTCGCCCATTCAGCAACCGTGGACTGGTACCTCGTACCTTCAGACATCCGGACAATCCTTCCATCTGGGTAGAAATGAGCTATGGAGTAGAACTGCATGATGAGCTCATCATTCCATTTTGTGAGCTTCTAAGCCACAAACTCATCGACTCCACAAGCCTTGAAACTGCCATGTACACCTGGAGAGTGATCCTCATTCTCCTTGATGTAGTCCCAGTCGACCCATCTCATGTCACACACTATGGGCTTCTTGTCAAGAACCACTGTCTCATAGAAGTCCTGTTGTTCCTTTGTATGGAACCTGTAATCCACAGCAGTCCTCCTCCTGGTGGCATATGGATCAGACTCTCTCCATAGCCTCGGACCTGAGTCCTTCCTTATCTTCATGTTCTCAGCTACTGGATGAGCATCATTGTGATCTGGGATTTTTGGCTTCAGCTTCCTCAATACATGTGACTCATCATCTTCTTCTTCCATTTCAGCTTCAGGCACTGGGCCTTGTTCTTTTCCTCAGCGGGGATGTTCCTGGTGCTCCTCTTTGGTTTTGGCTTTGGAGCTGGAGCAGTGATAACCCACAAGTATAGGGGATCGCAACAGCTTTCGAGGGTAGAGTATTCAACCCAAATTTATTGATTCGACACAAGGGGAGCCAAAGAATATTCTCAAGTATTAGCAGCTGAGTTGTCAATTCAACCACACCTGGAAACTTAGTATCTGCAACAAAGTGTTTAGTAGCAAAGTAATATGATAGTAGTAGTAGCGGCAACAAAAGTAAAGACATCAAAAGTAATGTTTTTGGTATTTTCTAGTGATTGTAACAGTAGCAGCATGAAAGTAAATAAGCGAGAACCAGTATATGGAAAACTCGTAGGCACCGAATCAGTGATGGATAATTATGCCGGATGCGGTTCATCATGTAACAGTCATAACATAGGGTGACACAGAACTAGCTCCAATTCATCAATGTAATGTAGGCATGTATTCCGTATATAGTCATACGTGCTTATGAAAAAGAACTTGCATGACATCTTTTGTCCTACCCTCCCGTGGCAGCAGAGTCCTATTGGAAACTAAGGGATATTAAGGCATCCTTTTAATAGAGAACCAGAACAAAGCATTAGCACATAGTCAATACATGAACTCCTCAAACTATGGTCATCACCGGGAGTGGTCCTGATTATTGTCACTTCGGGGTTGCCGGATCATAACACATAATAGGTGACTATAGACTTGCAAGATAGGATCAAGAACTCACATATATTCATGAAAACACAATAGGTTCAGATATGAAATCATGGCACTCGGGCCCTAGTGACAAGCATTAAGCATAGCAAAGTCATAGCAACATCAATCTCAGAACATAGTGGATACTAGGGATCAAACCCTAACAAAACTAACTCGATTAGATGATAAATCTCATCCAACCCATCACCGTCCATCAAGCCTACGATGGAATTACTCACGCACGGCGGTGAGCATCATGAAATTGGTGATGGAGGATGGTTGATGATGACGACGGCGACGAATCCTCCTCTCCGGAGCCCTGAACGGACTCCAGATCAGCCCTCCCGAGAGGTTTTAGGGCTTGGCAGCGGCTCCATATCGTAAAACGCGATGATTTCTTCTTCTCTCATTTTTTCTCTCCGAAAGCAAATATATAGAGTTGGAGTTGGCGTCGGAGGGCATCCAGGGGGCCCACGAGGTAGGGGGCGCGCCCCCCACCCTCGTGAGAAGGGTGTGGGCCCCCTGGTCTTCATCTTTGGCGAGGATTTTTTATTATTTTTTCTAAGATGTTCCGTGGAGTTTCAGGTCATTCCGAGAATATTCTTTTTCTGCACATAAAACAACAGCATGGCAATTCTACTGAAAACAGCGTCAGTCCGGGTTAGTTCCATTCAAATCATACAAGTTAGAGTCCAAAACAAGGGCAAAAGTGTTTGGAAAAGTAGATACGACGGAGACGTATCAACTCCCCCAAGCTTAAACCCTTGCTTGTCCTCAAGAAATTCAGTTGACAAACTGAAAGAAAGAAAGAAAAACTTTTACAAACTCTGTTTGCTCTTGTTGTTGTAACTATGTCAAGCCAGCATTCAAGTTTTCAGCATAGATCATAACTAACCACATTTGCGATAATTCTCAGGTCTCACTCAGGTCTCATGATTACTCATATCAATAGCATAATCAACTAACAAGTCAAAATAATAAATCTCGGATGACAACACTTTCTCAAAACAATCATAATATGATATAACAAGATGGTATCTCGCTAGCCCTTTCTGAGACCGCAAAACATAAATGCAGAGCACCTTAAAAGATCAAGGATTGACTAGACATTTTAATTCATGGTAAAGGAGATCCAATCATAGTCACACCCAACATAGATTAATAGTCATGAACGTAAATGACAGATGTGCTCTCCAGGTAGTGCTTTTTAATAAGAGGGTGATGACTCAACATAAAAGTAAATGGATAGGCCCTTTGCAGAGGGAAGCAGTGATTTGTAGAGGTGCCATAGCTCGGTTTTGAAATAGAGATAAATTGTATTTTGAGCGGTATACTTTCATTGTCAATGTAACAACTAAGAGATGGCGATATCTTCCATGCTAAACACATTATAGGCGGTTCCCAAACAGAATGGTAAAGTTTATACTCCCCCTCCACCAACAAGCATCAATCCATGGCTTGCTCGAAACAACGAGTGCCTCCAGCATACATCAGGTCCCAGGGGGAGTTTTGTTTGCAATTAATTTTGATTTAGTCTGCATAAAGCATGGGACTGGGCATCCCGGTGACCAGCCATTTTCTCGTGAGTGAGGAGCGGAGTCCACTCCTCTTGAGAATAACCCACCTAACATGGAAGATAAGGATAGCCTTGGTTCATACATGAGCTATTCGAGCATACAAAATAGAATGATTGTTTGAAGGTTTAGATTTTGGCACATACAAATTTACTTGGAACGGCAGGTAGATACCGCATATAGGAAGGTATGGTGGACTCATCTGGAATAACTTTGGGGTTTAAGGGATTGGATGCACAAGCAGTATTCCCGCTTAGTACAAGTGAAGGCTAGCAAAAGACTGGGAAGCGACCAACTAGAGAGCGACAACTGCCATGTACATGCATTAAAATTAATAAACATTGGATGCAAGCATGAGTAGGATATAATCCACCATGAACATAAATATCGTGAAGGCTATGTTGATTTTGTTTCAACTACATGTGTGAACATGTGCCAAGTCAAGTCACTTAAATCATTCAAAGGAGGATACCACCCCATCATACCACATCATAATCATCTCAATAGCATGTTGGCACACAAGGTAAATCATTATAACTCATAGCTAATCAAGCATGGCACAAGCAACTACGATCTCTAATTGTCATTGCAAACATGTTTATTCATAATAAGTTGAATCAAGAACGAGGGACTCATCATATTTACAAAAACAAAAGAGGTCGAGTTCATACCAGCTTTTCTCATCTCAGTCAGTCCATCATATATCATCATAATTGCCTTTCACTTGCACGACCGAACGGTGTGAATAATAATAAGAGTGCACATGCATTGGACTAAGCTGGAATCTGCGAGCATTCAATAAACAGGAGAAGACAAGGCAATATGGGCTCTTGGTTAAATCAACAATAATGCATATAAGGGCCACTTCAACAATTTAATTATGGTCTTTTCCTACTGACCGCCAAATAAAACAAAAGAAATAAAACTATTTACACGGGAAAGCTCCCAACAAGCAAAAGAAGAACGGGAAATATTTTTGGGTTTTCTTTTTAATTATTACTACTAGAGCAGAAAATAAACTACTACTAATTTTTTTGGTTTTTCTTAAGGTTTAACAAACACAAAAGAAGAAAGCAGGAAAAAGAAAATAAACTAGCATGGATATTACAGTGAAAAAGTATGAGCACCGACATCTACCAATGAGTGTGTGTGAACATAAATGTAATGTCGGTGAGAAATACGTACTCCCCCAAGCTTAGGCTTTTGGCCTAAGTTGGTCTATGGCCACAGCTGGCCTGGCGGATATCCATAATAATAGTTGTTGGGGTTGTACTGTGATGAGGAAGAATAGTTGGGATCATACTGTGATGAAGAAGAAGACTCTGGCTGCCACTGGCTGACAGTCATCTTTGGATCCCAAGAATAAACAGATTGTCATGGAGGTTCATCTTGTGGTTCCTGTTCCGGGGCTAGTGCGGGATTCTTGTAAGCTTGGACGGCAGCCCACGTAACGAGGTAGGGTCCTACAAAATTAAACAAAGAAGGAGCAGGCAGGATAATAGTCTCAGGATGATGTTTGCTAAAGAACAATTGATATTTAAGCTCTCCTGCCCTATTCTTAACAATAAAATCATGTGCCACCATACTTTTATGATCTATATAAACACGGGGAAGCACCTTCTCTTCCTTCTCAGCATGCCTAATAGGTATGTTAAAATGTGCAGCTAGGCGTGTGGCATAGACGCCTCCAAAGATGGGACCCTTAGTATGGTTCATACTTAACCGTCTAGCAATAATACCGCCCATACTAAAAGTGTTATCACTGTATAAACCGTGGTGCGGAATAATTATATCAGGGATACTAAGGTTTCCACTGTTTCCGCGTCCAATTAAACAACGACTAGCAAATAATGCAAAGTAACGTAAAACAGGAAAATGTATGCTAGTGATTCGTGCATCGGAAACCTTTCTAGTTTCTCCTACAGTGATAGTATCAATAAACCCAGCCGCATCATCATGATGTGGTTCTTCTGTCTTGCCCTCAAAAGGGATTGAACAAATCCGACAGAAATCATAAAGTGACATCTCCTTATGCTCATCATATAAATGAAACTCCACCTTAGGTGGTGAGTTCCTAGAATGAAAATGAAAGTTTTGCACAAAAGTATTTGTGAGTAAGAGATACTAATCGCATTGGTCGTGGAGGAAAGCGGTGAGGCCTGCATTGTGAGCCAATTCATGAAAATCTTCATAGATACCGGCTGCTCTCAAGAAATCTTCAGAAGGCCATTCACACGCCCGAATCTCCGCGGTGCGCGGCAAATTATACTTAGGCTTCGGTGCCTTTTCCTTCGAGCTTTGGCTCGATGAGCCCCTCAAAAATCTCCTCATTATTTTTCTGAAATAATCTGAAATTTTTAGTAACTTCAAACAAAAATGAACCAACTTCAATAATATTGATAGCAACTACTCCTACAAGTGTCTAGAGCCTAAATCAAGCATTAGAACTACTTGGAACCAAATAAATTTGACATGCAAGCTCAAGAACATGGTCACCTATGCAGCACAAATTTGCAACGAATAAAGCACTAGAACAAAAACTAATTGGACCAATGGAGGAGTCACATACCAAGGAACAATCTCCCCAAGCAGTTTTGCGAGAGGTGCTTTGAGCAAGGAGATCGAAAATCACAGCAAAAGTGGCTGGAACTCGTGCTTGAGTTGGTTTTTCAGGTTTGTGTGAGACAGAGGAAGAAGATGGGTGCTGGGATAAGTGGAGGAGGGCCACCGTGGGCCCACGAGGCAGGGGGGTGCGCCCACCACCCTCGTGGCCAGGTGGCAGCTCCTCCGGCGGTAATTTTTGCACAGTAAATCCTCAAATATTCCCGAAAAAATCATATTAAATTGGCATGTCATTCTGAGGACTTTTATTTTCGGGATATTTTTATATTGCACGGTAAGTCAGGAAACAGACAGAAAATATTATTTTTACTTTATTTAATATAAATAACAGAAAGTAAAAGTGGGGTACAGAAGTTTGTGCTTCTAGTTTCAGCCATCTCATGCTCATCAAAAAGGATCCACTAACAAGGTTGATCAAGTCTTGTTAACAAACTCGTTCCGATAATCATGAAACCGGAGAAATTTCGAATAACACTAAGTTACCTCAATGGGGATATGCACATCCCCAATAATAAGAATATCATATTTCTTCTTGACAGTAGGAAGAGGAAATTCAAAACCTCCAAATATAATCGATGGAATTTTTCCAATAGAGTTGATACTATGAACTTGAGGTTGTTTCCTCGGAAAGTGTACCGTATGCTCATTACCATTAACATGAAAAGTGACATTGCCTTTGTTGCAATCAATAACAGCCCCTGCAGTATTAAGAAAAGGTCTTCCAAGAATAATAGACATACTATCATCCTCGGGAATATCAAGAATAATAAAGTTCGTTAAAATAGTAATGTTTGCAACCACAACAGGCACATCCTCACAGATACCGACAGGTATAGCAGTTGATTTATCAGCCATTTGCAAAGATATTTCAGTAGGTGTCAGCTTATTCAAGTCAAGTCTACGATATAAAGAGAGGAGCATAACACTAACACCGGCTCCAAGATCACATAAAGCAGTTTTAATGTAATTTCTTTTAATGGAGCAAGGTATAGTAGGTACTCCGGGGTCTCCAAGTTTCTTTGGTATTCCACCCTTAAAAGTATAATTAGCAAGCATGGTGGAAATCTTAGCTTCCGGTATCTTTCTTTTATTAGTAATGATATCCTTCATATATTTAGCATAAGGATTTGTTTTGAGCACATCGGTTAATCTCATACGCAAAAAGATAGGCCTAATCATTTCAGCAAAGCGCTCAAAATCCTCGTCATCCTTTTTCTTGGATGGTTTCGGAGGAAAAGGCATGAGTTTCTGAACCCAAGGTTCCCTTTCTTTACCATGTTTCCTAGCAACAAAGTCTTTTTTATCATAACGTTGATTCTTTGATTGTGGGTTATCAAGATCAACAGCAGGTTCAATTTCTACATCATTATTGTTACTAGGTTGAGCATCATCATGAACATCATCATTAATATTTTTACTAGGTTCATGTTCATTACCAGATTGTGTTTCAGCATCAGACATAGATATATCATTTGGATTATCAGGTGGTTCAGCAATAGGTTCACTAGAAGTTTGCACAGTTCTATCATTTTTCTTCTTCTTCTTTTTAGAAGAACTAGGAACATCAATATTATTTCTTTGAGAATATTGCTCGATTCTCTTAGGGTGGCCTTCAGGATACAAAGGTTCCTGAGGCATTCTACCAGTTCTAGTAGCCACTCTAACAGCATAATCATTTTTCTTACTATTCATTTCATCAAGCACTTCTTTTTGAGCTTTAAGTACTTATTCTACTTGAGTGGTAACCATAGAAGCATGTTTGCTAACAAGTTTAAGTTCACCTTTAATATTAGCCATATAATCACCCAAGCGTCTAATCATATAAGCATTTTCTTTTAATTGTCTACCAAAATAGGCATTGAAGTCGTCTTGCTTAAACATAAAGTTATCAAACTCATCCAAACACTGACTAGCAATTTTAGTAGGAGGGACTTCAGCTTTATCATATCTATAGAGAGAATTTACCTTTACTACCTGTGTCAGGATATCGGGGTCAGGAGGTTCTTCAGTAAATAAAGAATTGAGATCATATGTTTCTTCAACATGCGGTATATTAAGACCATGTATTTCTTCAATAGGAGGTAAATTCTTAACGTCTTCAGCTTTAATACCTTTTTATTTCATAGATTTCTTTGCCTCTTGCATATCTTCGGGACTGAGAAATAGAACACCTCTCTTCTTCGGAGTTGGTTTAGGAATAGGTTCAGTAATTGGAGCAGGAGTTGGCTCAAGAGGTGCCCAATGATTTTCATTTGTCAACATATTATTCAATAGAATTTCAGCTTCATCCGGTGTTCTTTCCCTGAAAAGAGAACCAGCACAACTATCCAGGTAATCTCTGGAAGCATCGGTTAGTCCATTATAAAAGATATCAAGTATTTCGGGTTTCTTAAGAGGATGATCAGGCAAAAGCATTAAGTAACTTGAGAAGCCTCCCCCAAGCATGTGGGAGACTCTCTTCTTTAATTTGCACGAAGTTGTATATTTCCCTCAAAGCAGCTTGTTTCTTATGAGCAGGGAAATATTTAGCAGAGAAGTAATAAATCATATCCTGGGGACTATGCACACAACCAGGATCAAGAGAATTAAACCATATCTTAGCATCACCCTTTAATGAGAACGGGAATATTTTGAGTATATAAAAGTAACGTGATTTCTCATCATTAGTGAACAGGGCAGCTATATCATTTAACTTAGTAAGATGTGCCACAACAGTTTCAGATTCATAGCCATAAAACGGATCAGATTCAACCAAAGTAATTATATCAGGATCAACAGAGAATTCATAATCCTTATCAGGAACACATATAGGTGAAGTAGCAAAAGCAGGGTCGGGTTTCATTTTATCTCTAAGTGATTCTTTGTTCCATTTAACTAATAACCTCTTAAGCTCATATCTATCTTTGCAAGCCAAAATAGCGGCACAAGATTCCATATCAAAAAGATAGCCCTCAGGAATAACAGGCATATTTTCATCATCACTATCATCATCGTATTCAGATTCAATAATTTCTTTTTCTCTAGCCCTAGCAATTTGTTCATCAAGAAATTCACTAAGGGGCACAATGGTATCAGGCATAGAAGCAGTTTCATCATAAGTATCATGCATAGCAGAAGTGGCATCATCAATAACATGCGACATATCAGAACGAATAGCAGAAGCAGGTGTAGGTGTCGCAAACTTACTCATAACAGAAGGTGAATCAAGTGCAGAGCTAGATGGCAGTTCCTTACCTCCCCTCATAGTTGAGGGATAGATCTTGGTTTTTGGATCTCTCAAGTTCTTCATAGTGTCCAGCAGATATAAATCCCAAGTGACTCAAAGAATAGAGCTATGCTCCCCAGCAATGGCGCCAGAAATTAGTCTTGATAACCCACAAGTATAGGGGATCGCAACAGCTTTCGAGGGTAGAGTATTCAACCCAAATTTATTGATTCGACACAAGGGGAGCCAAAGAATATTCTCAAGTATTAGTAGCTGAGTTGTCAATTCAACCACATCTGGAAACTTAGTATCTGCAGCAAAGTGTTTAGTAGCAAAGTAATATGATAGTGGTAGTAGCGGCAACAAAAGTAAAGACAGCAAAAATAATGTTTTTGGTATTTCGTAGTGATTGTAACAGTAGCAGCAGGAAAGTAAATAAGCGAGAACCAGTATATGGAAAACTCGTAGGCACCGGATCAGTGATGGATAATTATGCCGGATGCGGTTCATCATGTAACAGTCATAACATAGGGTGACACAGAACTAGCTCCAATTCATCAATGTAATGTAGGCATGTATTCCGTATATAGTCATACGTGCTTATGGAAAAGAACTTGCATGACATCTTTTGTCCTACCCTCCCGTGGCAGTGGGGTCCTATTGCAAACTAAGGGATATTAAGGCCTCCTTTTAATAGAGCACCGGAACAAAGCATTAGCACATAGTGAATACATGAACTCCTCAAACTATGGTCATCACCGGGAGTGGTCCCGATTATTGTCACTTCGGGGTTGCCGGATCATAACACATAATAGGTGACTATAGACTTACAAGATAAGATCAAGAACTCACATATATTCATGAAAACATAATAGGTTCAGATCTGAAATCATGGCACTCGGGCCCTAGTGACAAGCATTAAGCATAGCAAAGTCATAGCAACATCAATCTCAGAACATAGTGGATACTAGGGATCAAACCCTAACAAAACTAACTCGATTACATAATAAATCACATCCAACCCATCACCGTCCAGCAAGCCTACGATGGAATTACTCACGCACGGCGGTGAGCATCATGAAATTGGTGATGGAGGATGGTTGATGATGACGACGACGACGAATCCCCCTCTCTGGAGCCCCGAACGGACTCCAGATCAACCCTCCCGAGAGGTTTTAGGGCTTGGCGGCGGCTCCGTATCGTAAAATGCAATGATTTCTTCTTCTCTCATTTTTTTCTCTTCGAAAGCAAATATATAGAGTTGGAGTTGGCATCGGAGGGCATCCAGGGGGGGCACGAGGTAGGGGGCGCGCCCCCCACCCTCGTGAGAAGGGTGTGGGCCCCCTGGTCTTCATCTTTGGCGAGGATTTTTTATTATTTTTTCTAAGATGTTCTGTGGAGATTCAGGTCATTCTGAGAATATTTGTTTTCTCACATAAAACAACACCATGGCAATTCTGCTGAAAACAACGTCAGTCCGGGTTAGTTCCATTCAAATCATACAAGTTAGAGTCCAAAACAAGGGCATAAGTGTTTGGAAAAGTAGATACGACGGAGATGTATCAAGCAGCAGCCTTTGGAGCAGTCTTAGGCTTAGATGGACCAGCCCCTGCCCTGATGGCATCACCCATAAGCTTTTGAGCTTTGGGTGCTGGTGCAACATCTTCTTCCTCTTCCTCTTCAGAATCTCTCATGATTGAGGATCTCCCAAGCACTCTAGCAGTGGTCATTTTGACCCTCTCCTTCCTCTTCTTCCCTTCTGCAGCAGCCTCTTTGGGTTCAGATTCCAAAGGGACTTGAGTAGATGCTCTGGCCTTAGACAATGGAATTCTCTTTGCAGGAACCTTTTGCTTCATGCCTGGCTTGGTGGCAGCAGCAGTGTTATATTCCTTCTTAACCACTTTCTTCTTGGAAGTGGCCTCATCCTCAACTGCCACATAGTCTTCATCCTCAGATTCAGAGGTCTTCTTCTTTCTGGCCCTGGTGGCAGCTTTGGGTAAGTTGCTTGGGGTGCTCCTGCTACCATCATCTGAACTGCTAGAGGGACTAGTGCCCTCACTCAGGTGAACCTGCTCCTCTGACCTGTTCTGGCTGTCACTCTGATCAGACATATTGCAAACACTGACAGCAGACCTTGTGAATAGATATAGATGAGATAGAGTGGATGAGCATCACAAAATGCAGAGGTTTTTGCAAAAGAATGAGTCAAAAACTTAGTTTTAGTTTTCCACAGAAAGCATTTCGGATCAACCGATTTGTAAACTCAGTGATACCGAAGCAGCTGTTGGAACCTAAACTAGTGAACTCGGTCAGACCGAGTCACAGTTCGGTGGCACCGAGACTGCTAGGGTTTCACAAAGTCCTGAACTCGGTCACACCGATTTGCAATTCTCGGTCAGACCAAAAATTACATGTGCAATGGCCTGAGCCAAATCGGTGGTACCGAGTTCCACAACTCGGTGGGTCCGAGATGGTTTCGGCGGAAACCTAACCCTAAATTTTCAATTCACGACTAAACTACGGATTTTTTTGACTGGATAAGAATGATCTCAATCATGGCAAGATACATGGCGAACACAATGTGCTAGGAATCAGATAGGGACAGCACAGTGATCGAGTTCATACCCTAGTTCGGCGGAGAACTCGCTACGGCGGCTACGGTGGGGATGATTCCCGTTGACGGTGGCGGAGACCAGTGGCAGGAGGCGGCTGGCGACGAGGAAGACGATCCGGAGACCCTGGAGGCAGAGCGGGCTAAGTGCGGGTCGAGGAGGTTCGGAAAGTTTTCCAAAATTTGACCCGTGGGTATATATAGCCCGACCCTATCGGTGTGACCGAGTGGAACAACTCGGTGGCACCGAGATTCATAACTGCAAGAAGTTACTGAAACTCGGTGTGACCGAAAGGTTCGAATCGGTTGCACCGAGGTTGAAAACCTAGATCGACTTAGTGATCTCGGTATGACCGAAATGGGTGAATCGGTCAGGCCGAAATGCACAAAGAAGTTTTGGAAGTTTAAGTCCATGACGAATCGGGGACTCCGAGTGCTCCTCACACAAAGTGGTTCGAATCTGTCTTGATCAAATTTTGTGATGCAGCATGAATAGAGTTTGAGACGAGAAAAGCATAGATAGCTAGAGAAGGTTCTTAGGCATTCTTGTCCATCCACTTGGCCAAAAGAAAAGGAAACCAATCAATCAAAACAACAAGTGGATGTCCTCGAATGAGTAAATTATGCAACCAACATGCTCACACAATAAAATGGCAAATGAAATATGTGGCAAAGCATGCACAAACAATTCTAGCATCTATCAAGCAATTGGCGATGACTAGGTCATCTATATATGAGTATATTGACTTAGGAGTCAAATGAGAACATTTGATCATAGGTCATACTCATCTTTTAAGCACAAGTGGGGTTACCACTTTTACATAAAGCGTTGTTGTGTTCATACCATTAGAGTTGCTTTAACTCAATTGTTAGAGTAAAGCTCCCCCTAGACGTGAGATCCCCCCTAAGAGGGATGAACTAACCTTGGGTTTTGTTGATGATGACTTCATGTAGGTGTTGAAGATGTGGATGCTCTATGTTGATGTAGATCATTTGGAGCTATCCATTGGAGTGAGTTGCACTTTCAATACCTACACGGGTTAGTCCCACAAGGAACAAACAAGGGTATCCATAGACATAGAGTGATGCACACACAAGATGATGTCTATGGAAGCTTTAGGTTACCTTGTCCCTTGTCTTACCAACAAGAGGGTTTGTGACTCCTTGAACTAGTGCAAAATGTGGAAGTTGATTGCACTTGTTCTTGCCAAAATGATAAGAGTGAAATATATTGGCAGAGTCACCCTCAAGAACTCTTATAGTTCTTCTTCTTCGGGATCCACACCATCTTGATGGGAATCCTCGGAATTGTAGTTGTACTTGATGAAGTGGAACTTGATGTAGTCTTGGGAACCCACTTGACCAAGGCCTTAGGAGCTTCTTCAAATGCATCAATTTCCTCTTGAAGCTTGTCCTTGCCTTTTTGCTTGTGGTCTTATGGTGGAAGATCATCTTGAGCTTGTGTCCCTTTGGATGAAGTAGGATCATACTTCTCTTGTTGAGGAACAAACTTCATCTAGGGGTATTGATCTTCTTCCCACTCAACTCCATTGGCATTGAACTTTCGTTCAAAACCAACACCTTGATTCTTCCGGTGCCTTCCTTGCTTGCGTACAATTTCCTCGAATTGCTTACTCCCGGCAAGGCTCTTGTAAACACCTTTCTCTTTAATTCCCTTCAATAAGCTATTTTCTTGCTCAAGTGTAACTTGGCTAAGAGAATCATTAGTGGAATCAAGAGAACTACTAGAAGCAACAACATTGGATTTAGCATGATTATCGTTACTACTAGAAGAAGAATCCTTCTTGTTCTTGTTACTAGACTTGACTTGAGGCATGTAAGTGGATAAGAGTAAATGCTTGGCAATGTAAAAAGAACTTTTCTTGCGAAGATCATCATAGATTGCCTTTAAGAACTCATGCTCTTGCTCAAGGTTGAGCTTTTCAAAACGTAATTTCTCACGAGTCCTTAAAAGTTCTCGATGATCTCCTAAGATAGTTTCATGATCTAACTTAAGAGTGTTTAGTTCTTTAGTTAGAGACTCAATCTTCTCCTTATCATTGTCATTCGTTTCATCATTGTATTCATCACTATAGTTGTCAACAAGTAACTCATCATCACCTAACAAGTCATCTTCATCACTATTGAAATCAACATACTCGGGGTGTGATACCTTTGGACCTTTGGCCATGAAGCATCTTCCAATTCCTTCATTTGGTGAATCAAATATGTCGTAGGAGTTGGTTGACACAAGTGCTAGTCCGGCAACACCTTCATCTTGAGTATATTCGGAGTCGGAGTGATAGCTTCTCTCGGAGTCATTTGTCGGAGTCAGAGCCGGATACCCATTCACCAACATGAGCTTGATGTCTTCGTTTTGTGTAGCTCCTTGATGACTTGTCCTTCCTTTCTGAATCCTTGCTTCTCCAAGGGTGTCTTCGTTCATATCGATCATCCCTACTCCTTCTCTCCCTTGATGGTGATTCTTCTCTTCTACTTCTTCTTTTGGGAGAATCTTCTCTTCTCTTGTGGGGAGTCGTACACTCATTGGAGTAGTGTCCGGGTCTTCCACAATTGTAGCAGTTTCGCTCTCGACTAGAAGATCTTTTGTCATTGTAGGACCTTGACTTGGAACTTCTTTCCTTGCTTCTACTCTTGTAGAACTTGTTGAAGTTCTTCACCATTAGGCCCAATTCTTCATTGAAGGTTTGTCACTTGATGATGTGGGAGCTTCACATGAGGCTTTGTAAGCACCACTTGACTTGTTATGGAGCTCCTCCTTATCCTTGAGTGACATCTCATGAGCAACAATTCTTCCAATGACTTCCGTTGGCTTGAGATCTTTGTAATTTGGCATCATTTGGATCAATGTGCATACGGTATCGTATTTTCCATCCAAGGCTCTTAGGATCTTCTTGATGATGAATTTGTCGGTCATCTCTTCACTTCCTAAGCCGGCAATCTCATTTGTGATAAGAGCAATCCTAGAGTACATTTCAGCGACACCTTCACCATCCTTCATTTTGAACTTGTCAAGTTGACTTTGAAGCACATCCAACTTGGATTCCTTGACGGAGTCAGTACCTTCATGCATATCAATCAAAGTATCCCAAATTTCCTTTGCATTCTCAAGACGGCTGATTTTGTTGAATTCTTCTGGGCACAATCCATTGAAGAGGATATCACAAGCTTGAGCATTGTATTGTAGCATCTTCAACTCATCCGTGGTAGCTTCACAATTCGTTTCTCTCCCATCAAAGAATTCACCTTGCAAGCCAACACACACAATAGCCCAAACGGCGGGGTTATGTCCAAGAATATGCATTTTCATCTTATGCTTCCAACTAGCAAAATTTGTACCATCAAAGTAAGGGCCTCTTCGGTGATAATTTCCCTCGCTAGACGCCATACTCTCCTAGGTTGTGAAACTAAGGCTATGACCACCAAAAGCTATGGAAATCAAAGCAAATGGAGACCAAAGCTCTGATACCACTTGTAGGATCGAAAGTATGTCTAGAGGGGGTGATTAGACTACTTGACCAAATAAAAATCTAACATAGCTTTTTCAGGTCCAGAATTCCAGTTGCCGGCATTCTCCCTCTTTGTGTAAACCTTGCATATTATGAGAGAAAAGGCATTAGAATTACTTCGTAAAGCATTATTATGCATAAAAACATTGTAAATAATAGTAGGAAAACATGATGCAAAATGGACGTATCAGCCGCTGCCACGGGAGGGTAGGACAAAAGATGTCATGCAAGTTCTTTTCCATAAGCACGTATGACTATATACGGAATACATGCCTACATTATATTGATGAATTGGAGCTAGTTTTGTGTCACCCTAGGTTATAACCTCACCTCTACATGATGAATATCATCCAACACAATTATCATTGTCGATCCAATGCCTACGAGCTAACATATTGATCTTTGCTTAGTTACTTTCGTTGCTACTGCTGTTGTAGGATCGAGAGTATGTCTAGAGGGGGGTGATTAGACTACTTGACCAAATAAAAATCTATGCTTTTCCCAATTTTAGTCTTTGGCAGATTTTAGCTATCTTAGCACAAGTCAAGCAATCTTAACACGATTCAAGCAAGCATGCAAAGAGTCTATGAGCAGCGGAAAGTAAAGCATGCAACTTGCAAGAATGTAAAGGGAAGGGTTTGGAGAATTCAAATGCAATTGGAGACACAGATGTTTTTGTTGTGGTTCCGATAGGTGGTGTTATCGTACATCCACATTCATGGAGACTTCAACCCACGGAGGGTAACGGTTGCGCGAGTCCATGGAGGGATCCACCCACGAAGGGTCCACGAAGAAGCAACTTTGTCTATCCCATCATGGCCATCCCCCACGAAGGACTTGCCTCACTAGCGGTAAATCTTCATGAAGTAGGAGATCTCCTTGCCCTTACAAACTCCTTGGTTCAACTCCACAATCTTTGTCGGAGGCTCCCAAGTGACACCTAGCCAATCTAGGAGACACCACTCTCCAAGAAGTAATAGATGGGTGTTGATGATGAACTCCTTGCTCTTGTGCTTCAAATGATAGTCTCCCCAACACTCAACTCTCTCTCACAGGATATGGATTTTGTGGAAAGAAGGTTTGAGTGGAAAGCAACTTGGGGAAGGCTAGAGATCAAGATTCATATGGTAGGAATGGAATATCTTGGTCTCAACACATGAGTAGGTGGTTCTCTCTCAGAAAATGTGTATTAGAAGTGTAGGTATGTTCTGATGGCTCTCTTCTCAAATGAAGAGTAGGTGGAGGGGTATATATAGCCTCCACACAAAAACTAACCGTTACACACAATTTACCATTCTCGGTGAGACCGAAGTGAAAAACTCGATCTGACCGATTTAGCAAACCTAGTGACTGTTAGGATTTTCGGTGGGACTGAGATGCAACTCGGTAGGACCGATATGGTAGGGTTAGGGCATAACGTAATGTCGGTGTGACCGATTACACAAACTCGGTGGGACCGATTTTGGTAATAAGCTAACCAGAGAGTTGGTCAGGTAAACTCGGTGGGACCGATCGCTCATTTCGATGGGACCATAATGTTACGGAAGAGAAATAGAGAGTTTACATTGCAATCTCGGTGGGACCGATCGCTCACCTCGGTAGGACCAAAACATTATGAAGGGAAACAGAGAGATTACAACCCCATCTCAGTGTGACCGAAATCCCTATCGGTGAGACCGATTTGCCTAGGGTTTGTGGCAGTGGCTATGACATTTGAAACTCGATGGCGCCGGATAGAAAGAATCGGTAGGGCCGAGTTTGACTTTTGGTTTAGGTCATATGTGGATGTGGGAAGGTAGTTGATGGTTTTGGAGCATATCACTAAGCACTATGAAGCAAGAACCTCATTAAACAACACCTCATTCCTCCTTGATAGTATTGGCTTTTCCTATAGACTCAATGTGATCTTGGATCACTAAAATATAAAATGTAGAGTCTTGAGCTTTGAGCTTGAGCCAATCTTTTTGTCCTTAATATTTTGAGGGGTCCACATTCCTCATCCATGCCATGCCATTCATTGAGCTTTTCCTGAAATATTAATCTTGGAATAGCATTAGCTCAATGAGTTATATGTTGTTAGGAATTACCAAAACCACCTAGGGATAGTTGCACTTTCAGCTATTACAATCACTACAAATTGCTACCATTACTTTTGCCACTGTTACCATTACTTCCATACTACTTCGCTACTAAATACTTTGCTGCAGATATTAAGTCTTTCAGGTGTGGTTGAATTGACAACTCAACTGCTAATACTCATGAACATTCTTTGGCTCCTCTTGTGTCGAATCAATAAATTTGGGTTGAATACTCTACCCTCGAAAACTGTTGCGGCCCCCTATACTTGTGGGTTATCACACATCACAGAAAGAAGTTCACATGATGCCTACACCAACCAGAGAGGAAGCTAACGATGATGATCATGAAACTTCAGATAAAGTTACTACCGAACTTCATAGGTCGACCAGGACATGTTCTACACCAGAGTGGTACGGTAATCACGTCCTGGAAGTCATGTTGTTAGACAATGACAAACCTACAAACTATGAAGAAGCGTTGATGAGCTTGGATTCCGACAAATGGCTTGAAGCCATGAAATATGAGATATGATCCATGTATGAGAACAAAGTATGGACTTTGGTAGACTTGCCCGATATCGGCAGGCCATTGAAAATAAATGGATCTTTAAGAAGACATACGTCGGTGGTAATGTCTTCGTCTATAAAGCTCGACTTGTCACAAAATGTTTTCGAAAAATTCAAGGAGTTGACTATGATGAGACTTCCTCACCCCTAGCGATGCCTGATGACCCACAAGTATAGGGGATCTATCGTAGTCCTTTCGATAAGTAAGAGTGTCGAACCCAACGAGGAGTAGAAGGAAATGATAAGCGGTTTTCAGCAAGGTATTCTCTGCAAGTACTGAAATAAGTGGTAACAGATAGTTTTGTGATAAGATAGATTGTAACGAGCAACAAGTAACAAAAGTAAATAAAGTGCAGCAAGGTGGCCCAATCCTTTTGTAGCAAAGGACAAGCCGGAACAAACTCTTATAATAGGAAAAGCGCTCCCGAGGACACATGGGAATATCGTCAAGCTAGTTTTCATCACGTTCATATGATTCACGTTCGATACTTTGATAATTTGATATGTGGGTGGACCGGTGCTTGGGTGCTGTTCTTACTTGAACAAGCGTCCCACTTATGATTAACCTCTATTGCAAGCATCCACAACTACAACAAAAGTATTAAGGTAAACCTAACCATAGCATGAAACATATGGATCCAAATCAGCCCCTTACAAAGCAACACATAAACTAGGGTTTAAGCTTCTGTCACTCTAGCAACCCATCATCTACTTATTACTTCCCAATGCCTTCCTCTAGGCCCAAATAATGGTGAAGTGTTATGTAGTCGATGTTCACATAACACCACTAGAGGCTAGACAACATACATCTTATCAAAATATCAAACGAATACCAAATTCACATGACTACTCATAGCAAGACTTCTCCCTTGTCCTCAGGAACGAACGTAATTACTCACAAAGCATATTCATGTTCATAATCAGAGGGGTAATAATATGCATATAGGATCTGAACATATGATCTTCCACCAAATAAACCAACTAGCATCAACTACAAGGAGTAATCAACACTACTAGCAACCTACTAGCACCAATCCCGGACTTTGAGACAAGAATTGGATACAAGAGATGAACTAGGGTTTGGAGATGAGATGGTGCTGGTGAAGATATTGATGGAGGTTGCCCTCTCCCGATGAGAGGAGCGTTGGTGATGATGATGGTGATGATTTCCCCCTCCGGGAGGGAAGTTTCCCCGGCAGAACAACTCTGCCGGAGCTCTAGATTGGATCCGCCAAGGTTCCGCCTCGTGGCGGTAGAGTCTCGTCCCCAAAAATTCCTCTTTATTTTTTTCTCATCGAAAGACCTCATATAGGAGAAGATGGGCATCGGAGAGCCACCAGGGGGCCCACGAGGTAGGGGGCGCGCCCTAGGGGGGGGGCGCCCTCCCACCCTCGTGAGAAGGGTGTGGGCCCCCTGGCTTTCATCTTTGGCGTGGATTTTTTTTATTTCTTTTAAGACGTTCCGTGGAGTTTTAGGACTTTTGGAGTTGCGCAAAATAGGTCTCTAATATTTGCTCCTTTTCCAGACCAGAATTCCAGCTGCCGGCATTCTCCCTCTTTATATAAACCTTGTAAAATAAGAGAGAATAGCCGTAAGTATTGTGACATAAAGTGAAATAACAGTCCATAATGCGATAAATATCGATATAAAAGCATGATGAAAAATGGACGTGTCAACTCCCCCAAGCTTAGACCTCGCTCGTCCTCAAGCGAAAAGCCGATAACAATAAATATGTCCCCATGTTTAGAGGTAGAGGCGTCGATAAAAATAAAATACGGACATGAAGGCATCATGATTATTCTCATACCAGCAACATATATAGATTTTGTCATATGATTACTTATGTTCAAGTGATGATCTATTCACAATGCAAAAGTATAAATCATAAACCTTCTTGGGCTCCGACAAACTATAATCTCAGTCATTGAAGCAATTGCAATTTATCATAACATCGGAAAGAGTCTATGTCAGAGCTAAAAAGCAAGTCCACATACTCAACTATTATTTAGTCCTCCATAATTGCTAACACTCACGCGATACTTGTGGTTATGGAGTTTTAATCGGACACAGAGAAAGATAGGGGCTTATAGTTTTGCTCCACAACCTTTTACCTCAAGGGTAATGTCAACAATAATGGTTCATGCTCCCCTACATCCAATTAGATATATATATCATGTTCTTTCCAACATGTTGAGCTTGCCAAAGGATAAAATGAAAAGGAAAAGGTGAAGATCACCATGACTCTTGCATAAGGTAGAAGATAATAATAGAGGATAGGCCCTTCGCAAAGGGAAGCAGAGGTTGCCATGCACTTTTATGGTTGGATATATAAAATCTCAATGCGAAAGAACGTCACTTTATATTTCCCCTTGTGATATGAACCTTTATTATGCAGTCCGTCGCTTTTATTACTTCCACATCACAAGATCGTATAAAGCTTATTTCTCCCACACCAATCAATCATACATATTTAGAGCAATTTTTATTGCTTTGCACCGATGACAACTTACTTGAAGGATCTTACTCAATCCATAGGTAGATATGGTGGACTCTCATGGCAAAACTGGTTTAAGGGTATTTGGAAGCACAAGTAGTATTTCTACTTGGTGCTGAGAATTTGGCTAGCATGAGGGGGAAAGGCAAGCTCAACAAGTTAGAGGATCCATGACAACATACTTTATCTCAGATATAAGAAATACATAACTCATTACGTTGTCTTCCTTGTCCAACATCAACTCTTTAGCATGTCGTATTTTAATGAGTGCTCCCAATCATAAAAGATGTCAATGATAATATATCTATATGTGAAAACCTCTCTTTCCTTATTACTTCCTATTAATTGCAACAATGACCAAAGCTATGTCTGCCAACTCCCAACAACTTTTAATCATCATACTCTTTCTATGTGAAGTCATTACTCTCAATAAGATCAATATGAACTTTTTGTTTCTTTTATTCTTTTTCTCTTTTCTTTTATTCACCCAAGATCATGGCAAAATAATCAACTCCTTGACTCAACACTAATCTTTATTATATATAACTCACGGACTCGATTACATAGTGAGATCATAAAGCAAAACTCAAACTAGATCATGCCATAAACTTTATTCTACCAGATCAAGATACTACTAATAGGATCGAACTAAGAAAAATGGTAAAAATAGGAGTTGTGATTTTGATACGATACCCGGGCACCTCCCCCAAGCTTGGCAGTTGCCAAGGGGAGTGCCCATACCCATGTGATTATATCTCCTTTGTCGGTGAAGAAGGTGGTGGTGACAGATAATCGCACATCGAGCGTAAGAGGTCCTCCAGCTTGCAAATAATGCCCTTGAGTGCAACAATATGCTCCTTCAACAAAATATTTTCTTGTGTGAGATACTTGTTGTATATACTAGCTAACTCAATCATCTTGAAAGCTTCAATCTCAGTTCGGGTAAGAAGGTTATGATCAATTTGAAGGGTGTCTTTTGCTGCTGGAGCTTGATCCTCTGTGGCCTTCTTGATCCTTTCATCCTTGTTGACCTTCGTGGGTTCTTCCCTCTTCAGATCTATCTTCATTAGCCAAGCATCGTTGTCACCATTGTTGGAGGAGGGAGACGACATGATGCTTAGCCTGGAAAACCCTGACAGAAAATAGCTCGAAACGAAAACAAAGGAAGTTTGCGTGATAGGGGAGTCAAAACCTTCGGGAGAATATATAATGAATTTTTACCGACCAAAATACGTAACGTGCAAGAAAACGGAGTCCTGAAAGCACTAGAGGTGCTCACGAGGTAGGGGGGCGCGCCCACCACCCTCGTGGGGCCCTCGTGTCCTTCCCGGACTGCTACTTATTTTTCTATTTTTCTAAATATTCTAAAACGGAGAAATATTGCCTTAAAAAAATTTGGAGTCGGTTTACTTACCGTATCACATACCTATTCCTTTTCGGAGTCTGAAACGTTCCGGAAAGTGTCCCTTATGTATTCCTCCGGGGTTACGGTTTCAATAATATTGGTTTCAACATTTATGGGATTACCTGAGATATAATGTTTGATTCTTTGAACGTTTACCACCTTCGGATTTGTGCCCTCAAAGTTGTTGATTTTTATGGCACCGGAACGAAAGACCTCTTCGATAACATAGGGGCCTTCCCATTTAGAGACAAGTTTTCCTGCAAAAAATCTTAAACGAGAGTTGTATAGCAATACATAATCACCTACATTAAACTCATGCTTTTGTATTCTTTTTTCATGCCATCTTTTAACTTTTTCTTTAAACAACTTGGCATTTTCATAAGCTTGGGTTCTCCATTCATCAAGTGAGCTAATATCAAATAACCTCTTTTCACCGACAAGTTTAAAATCATAGTTAAGCTCTTTAATAGCCCAATATGCCTTATGTTCTAGTTCGAGAGGTAAGTGACATGCTTTTCCATAGACCATTTTATACGGAGACATACCCATAGGATTTTTGTATGTAGTTCTATAAGCCCATAACGCATCATCAAGTTTCTTAGACCAATTCTTTCTAGACCTATTAACAGTCTTTTGCAAAATTAATTTGAGCTCTCTATTGCTCAACTCTACTTGACCACTAGACTGTGGGTGATAAGGAGATGCAATTCTATGATTAACATCATATTTAGCAAGCATTTTACGGAAAGCACCATGAATAAAGTGTGAACCACCATCAGTCATTAAATATCTAGGGACTCCAAACCTCGGAAAAATAACTTCCTTAAGCATTTTAATAGAAGTGTTATGATCAGCACTACTAGTTGGAATAACTTCTACCCACTTAGTAACGTAATCAACAACAACTAGAATATGTGTGTATCCATTAGAGGCAGGAAAAGGTCCCATATAATCAAAGCCCCAAACATCAAACGGTTCAATTACAAGAGAATAATTCATAGGCATTTCATGACGTCTACTAATATTACCAATTCTTTGACATTCATCACAAGACAAGACAAACTTACGGGCGTCCTTGAAGAGAGTAGGCCAATAAAAACCGGATTGCAATACCTTATGTGCAGTTCTATCTCCAGCGTGGTGTCCTCCATAAGGCTCGGAATGACACTTGCGTAGGATCTGTTCCTGTTCATGCTCAGATACACAATGTCTAATAACACCATCTACCCCTTCTTTATAAAGATGTGGGTCATCCCAAAAGTAATGTCTTAAATCATAGAAAAACTTTTTCTTTTCTTGGTATGTGAAGCTAGGTGGTATAAATTTAGCAACAATATAATTAGCATAATCAGCATACCATGGAGTACTAGGAGAAGTACTTATAACATTTAATTGTTCATCAGGAAAGTTATCATTAATAGGTAGTGGGTCATCAAGAATATTTTCTAACCTAGACAGGTTGTCCGCAACGGGGTTCTCAGCTCCCTTTCTATCAACAATATGCAAATCAAATTCTTGTAGCAAGAGAACCCATCTAATAAGTCTAGGTTTAGCATCTTTCTTTTCCATGAGATATTTAATAGCAGCATGATCTGTTTGAATAGTTACTTTAGAATCAACAATATAAGATCTGAACTTATCACAAGCAAATACAACTGCTAAAAGCTCTTTTCCAGTAGTAGCATAATTTCTTTGAGCATTGTCTAGAGTCTTACTAGCATAATGAATAACATTTAATTTCTTGTCAACTCTTTGCCCTAGAACAACACCTACAGCATAATCACTAGCATCACACATAATTTCAAAGGGTAGGTTCCAATCAGGTGGCTGAACAACAGGTGCGGAGACTAATGCTTTCTTAAGTATTTCAAATGCTTCTACACAATCATCATCAAAGACAAATGGTATATCTTTTTGCAATAAATTAGTCAGAGGCCGAGAAATTTTTGAGAAGTCCTTAATGAACCTCCTGTAAAATCTGGCGTGACCAAGGAAACTTCTTATACCTTTGACGTCCTTGGGACATGGCATCTTTTCAATAGCATCAACCTTGGCTTTATCAACTTCAATACCTCTTTCAGAAACTTTGTGCCCCAAGACAATACCTTCATTAACCATAAAGTGGCACTTTTCCCAATTCAAGACAAGATTAGTTTCTTCACATCTCTGCAAAACTCGATCAAGATTGCTTAAGCAATCATCAAAAGAGGAACCATAGATGGAAAAGTCATCCACGAAAACCTCACAAATCTTTTCACAAAAGTCAGAGAATATAGCCATCATGCATCTTTGAAAGGTAGCAGGTGCATTACATAAACCAAAAAGGCATACGTCTATAAGCAAAAGTACCAAAAGGGCATGTAAAAGTAGTCTTTGATTGATCTCTAGCCGACGCAGGTATTTGGGAGAAACCAGAATAACCATCTAGAAAGCAATAGTGTGTATGTTTGCATAATCTTTCTAGCATTTGATCAATAAAAGGTAAGGGGTAATGATCTTTCTTAGTAGCTTTATTTAATTTGCGGAAATCAATTATCATCCTATAATCTATGATAATTCTTTCTGGAATCAATTCATCTTTATCATTAGGAACAACAGTAATACCTCCCTTCTTAGGGACACAATGGACAGGACTTACCCACTCACTATCAGCAACGAGATAGATTATACCTGCCTCCAGAAGCTTTAGTATTTCTTTTCTTACCACTTCTTTCATTTTAGGATTCAGACGTCGTTGAGGATCACGAACTGGTTTGGCATCTGCTTCCAAATTTATTTTATGTTGACATAGAGTGGGACTAATGCCCTTAAGATCATCAAGAGTATATCCAATAGCAGCACGGTGCTTCTTCAGAGTTTTCAATAATCTTTCTTCTTCATGCTCTAAAAGGTTAGCACTAATAATAACAGGATATATCTTCTTTTCATCAAGATAAGCATATTTAAGATTATCAGGCAAAGGTTTGAGCTCAAACATGGGATCACCCTTGGGTGGAGGAGGATCTCCTAAAATTTCAACAGGCAAGTTGTGATGCAGAATAGGTTCCTGTTTAAAGAATACTTCATCTATTTCCCTTCTTTCATTCATGAATATGTCATTTTCATGGTCTAGCAAATAATGTTCTAAAGGATCACTAGGAGGTACGGCAATAGAAGCAAGACCAATAATTTCATTCTTACTAGGTAATTCTTCCTCACGATGTTGTTTACTAAATTTAGAGAAATTAAACACATGAACCATATCATCCAAGCCAATAGTAACAACATTCTTTTTGCAGTCTATGGTGGCATTGACAGTATTTAAGAAGGGTCTACCAAATATAATTGGACAAAAGCTATCTTGTGGAGAAGTAAGAACAAGAAAATCAGCAGGATATTTAGTTTTCCCACACAAGACTTCAACATCTCTAACAATTCCAATTGGTACAATAGTATCTCTATTAGTAAGTTTAATAGTAACATCAATATCTTCTAACTCAACAGGTGCAATTTCATTCTTAATTTCTTTGTATAAGTCATGAGGTATAACACTAGCACTAGCACCCATATCACATAAGCCATGATAACAATGATCTCCTATTTTAACAGAAATAACAGGCACGCCTACCACATGTCTATGTTTATCCTTATCACAAGGTTTAGCAATTCTAGCAGTTTCACCTTCGAACTGAATAACATGCACATCAATATTATCAGATAAGAGATCTTTAACAATAGCAATATTAGGTTCTACTTTAACTTGCTTAGGAGGTGTATAAGTTCTAATATTGCTTTTACGAACAACAGTTGAAGCTTTAGCATGATCCTTTATTCTAACAGGGAAAGGTGGTTTCTCAATATAAGAAGTAGGAACAATAGGATCATTATAAGTGACAGTCTTTTCTTCAACTTTAATAGGTGCAGCTACTTTTACATCTATGGGAGGATGATATTTAAACCACTTCTCCTTAGGGAGATCAACATAAGTAGCAAAAGATTCACAGAAAGAAGCTACTATCTCAGAGTCAAGTCCATATTTAGTGCTAAACTTACGGAAAATATCGGTATCCATAAAAGATTTAACACAATCAAACTTAGGTGTCATACCTGACTCCTTACCTTCGTCGAGGTCCCAATCTTCAAAGTTGCGTTTAATTCTATCCAATAAATTCCATCTGAATTCAATAGCCTTCATCATAAAAGAGCCAGCACAAGAAGTATCGAGCATGGTGCGATTATTTTTAGAAAGCCGAGCATAAAAACTTTGCATAATTATTTATCTTGAGAGCTCATGATTGGGGCATGAATATAACATTGATTTAAGCCTCCCCCGAGTTTGAGCGATGCTTTCTCCTTCGCGAGGCCAGAAATTATATATATAATTGCGATCACGATGAACAAGATGCATAGGGTAATACTTTTGATGAAATTCCAGCTTCAATCTTTTTATAGTCCCATGATCTCATATCATCACATAGCCTATACCATTTCAATGTGTCTCCCTTCAAAGATAAAGGGAAGACCTTCTTCTTAGCAACATCATCGGGTATACCTGCAAGCTTAAATAGTCCACAAACTTCATCCACATATATTAAGTGCTCATCAGGATGCTTTGTTCCATCTCCTGTAAAAGGGTTAGCTAGCAGTTTTTCCATCATACCCGAAGGAAATTCAAAAGGAGTTTCATTTTCAATAGGTTCAGTAGGTTGAGGATCAACTCTTTGCTCTATTGGACGGGGTGAAGATACCCCGAACAAGCCCCTAAGAGAATTACTTTCCATAGTAACAAGTGACAATAAATTTTAGCACACTATATAAATTTTTCCTTACCAAATTCCACCTACCAAAGGCGCTACACTCCCCGGCAACGGCGCCAGAAAAGAGTCTGGATGACCCACAAGTATAGGGGATCTATCGTAGTCCTTTCGATAAGTAAGAGTGTCGAACCCAACGAGGAGTAGAAGGAAATGATAAGCGGTTTCAGCAAGGTATTCTCTACAAGTACTGAAATAAGTGGTAACAGATAGTTTTGTGATAAGATAGATTGTAACGAGCAACAAGTAACAAAAGTAAATAAAGTGCAGCAAGGTGGCCCAATCCTTTTGTAGCAAAGGACAAGCCGGAACAAACTCTTATAATAGGAAAAGCGCTCCCGAGGACACATGGGAATATCGTCAAGCTAGTTTTCATCACGTTCATATGATTCGCGTTTGATACTTTGATAATTTGATATGTGGGTGGACCGGTGCTTGGGTGCTGTTCTTACTTGAACAAGCGTCCCACTTATGATTAACCTCTATTGCAAGCATCCGCAACTACAACAAAAGTATTAAGGTAAACCTAACCATAGCATGAAACATATGGATCCAAATCAGCCCCTTACGAAGCAGCGCATAAACTAGGGTTTAAGCTTCTGTCACTCTAGCAATCCATCATCTACTTATTACTTCCCAATGCCTTCCTCTAGGCCCAAATAATGGTGAAGTATTATGTAGTCGACGTTCACATAACACCACTAGAGGCTAGACAACATACATCTTATCAAAATATCAAACGAATACCAAATTCACATGACTACTCATAGCAAGACTTCTCCCTTGTCCTCAGGAACGAACGTAATTACTCACAAAGCATATTCATGTTCATAATCAGAGGGGTAATAATATGCATATAGGATCTGAACATATGATCTTCCACCAAATAAACCAACTAGCATCAACTACAAGGAGTAATCAACACTACTAGCAACCTACTAGCACCAATCCCGGACTTTGAGACAAGAATTGGATACAAGAGATGAACTAGGGTTTGGAGATGAGATGGTGCTGGTGAAGATATTGATGGAGATTGCCCTCTCCTGATGAGAGGAGCATTGGTGATGACGATGGTGATGATTTCCCCCTCCGGGAGGGAAGTTTCCCCGACAGAACAGCTCTGCCGGAGCTCTAGATTGGATCCGCCAAGGTTCCGCCTCGTGGCGGCGGAGTCTCGTCCTGAAAAGTTCCTCTTTATTTTTTTCTCATCGAAAGACCTCATATAGGAGAAGATGGGCATCGGAGAGCCACTAGGGGGCCCACGAGGTAGGGGCGCGCCCTAGGGGGGGCCCACCCTCGTGAGAAGGGTGTGGGCCCCCTGGCCTTCATCTTTGGTGTGGATTTTTCTTTATTTATTTTAAGACGTTCCGTGGAGTTTCAGGACTTTTGGAGTTGCGCAGAATAGGTCTTTAATATTTGCTCCTTTTCCAGACCAGAATTCCAGCTACCGGCATTCTCCCTCTTTATATAAACCTTGTAAAATAAGAGAGAATAGCCATAAGTATTGTGACATAAAGTGAAATAACAGTCCATAATGCGATAAATATCAATATGATAAATATCGATATAAAAGCATGATGCAAAATGGACGTATCAATGCCTAAGGCTGTTAGAATTATATTAGTAATTGCCGCATATTATGACTACGAAATTTGGCAGATGGACGTCAAAACAGCATTCTTTAACGAGTTCCTTAAGGAAGAGTTGTATATGATGCAACCAGAAGGTTTTGTCGATCCTAAGGATGCTAAGAAGGTATGCAAGCTCCAGCGATCCATCTATGGACTGGTGCAAGCATCTCAGAGTTGGAATTTACGCTTTGATAAGGTGATCAAGGCTTTTGATTTTATACAAACTTACGGAGAAGCTTGTATTTACAAGAAAATAAGTGGGAGCTCTGTAGCATTTCTAATACTATATGTGGATGACATATTATTGATTGGAAATGATATAGAATTTTTGGAAAGCATAAAGGGTTATTTGAACAAGAGTTTTTCAATGAAAGACCTAGGTGAAGTTGCTTACATATTGGGCATCAAGATCTATAGAGATAGATCGAGACGCTTGATAGGACTTTCATAAAGCACATACCTTGACAAGATTTTGAAGAAGTTCAAAATGGACCAGTCAAGGAAGGGGTTCTTGCCTGTGTTACAAGGTGTGCAGTTGAGTCAGACTCAAAGCCCGACCATGACAGAAGAAAGAGAAATGATGAAGGTCATCCCCTATGCCTGAGCCATAGGCTCTATAATGTATGTCATGCTATCTACCAGACTTGATGCGTTCCTTGCCATAAGTCTGGCAGGGAGGTACCAAAGTAATCCATGAGTGGATCACTGGACAGCGGTCAAAAATATCCTTAAGTACCTAAAGAGGACTAAGGACATGTTTCTCGTTTATGGAGTTGACGAAGAGCTCGTCGTAAAGGGTTACGTCGATGCTAGCTTTGACACTAATCCGGATGTCTCAAAGCCACAAACTGGATACATATTTATTTTGAATGGTGGAGCAACCAGTTGGTGCAGTTCCAAGCAAAGTGTCGTAGCAGGATCTACATGTGACGCGGAGTACATAGTTGCTTCGGAAGCGGCGAATGAAGGAGTTCATAGCCGATCTAGGAGTTGTTCCTAGTGCATCGGATCCAATGACTATCTTTTGTGACAACACTGGTGCAATTGCCATTGCCAAGGAGCCAGGTTTCACAAGAAGACCAAGCACATCAAACGTCGCTTCAACTCCATCCGCGATTACACCAAGGAGGGAGAAATAGAACTTTGCAAAGTACATATGGATCTGAATGTGGCAGACCCATTGACTAAATCTCTTCCACGAGCAAAACATGATCAACACCAAGACCCCATGGGTGTTAGATTCATTATAATGTAATCTAGATTATTGACTCTAGTGCAAGTGGAAGACGGTTGGAAATATGCCCTAGAGGCAATAATAAAATGGTTACTAGCATATTTACCGTTCATGATAAATGTTTATTATTCATGCTAGAATTGTATTGACCAGAAACTTAAATACATGTGTGAATACATAAACTACACCCTGTCCCTAGTAAGCCTCTACCAGACTAGCTCGTTGATCAAAGATGGTTATGGTTTCCTAACCATGGACATGAGTTGTCATTTGATAACGGGATCACATCATTAGAAGAATGATGTGATGGACAGACCCAACTGTAAGCTTAGCATCAGATCGTTTAGTTATTTGCTATAGCTTTCTTCATGCCAAGTATCAGTTCCTTAGACCATGAGATCATGCCACTCCCTGATACCGGAGGAATGCCTTGCATGCTATCAAACGTCACTTCATAAGTGGGTGATTATAAAGGTGCTCTACATGTATCTCCGAAGGTCTTTGTCGGGTTGCATGAATCAAGACTGGGATTTGTCGCTCCATGTGATGGAGAGATATCTTTGGGCCCTCTCAGTAATACAACATCATAAGAGGTTTCATGTGACTAATGATTTTAGTCACGAGATCTTGTATTACGGAACGAGTAAAGATACTTGTGGGTAACGAGATTGAACTAGGTATGGAGATACCGACGATCAAATCTTGGGCAAGTAACATATCGCCGAACAAAGAGAATTGCATACGGGATTGACTAAATCCTTGACATCGTGGTTCAATCGATAAACATCTTCGTGGAATATGTAGGAACCAATATGGGCATCTAGGTCCCGATATTGGTTATTGACCGGAGAGGTGTCTCAGTCATGTCTACATGATTCTCGAACCTGTAGGGTCCGCATGCTTAACGTTCCATGACACTAGAGTAGTATTGGGATATGTGCATTGGTAACTGAATGTTGTTTGGAGTCCCGGATGAGATCCCGGACATCACGAGGAGCCCCAGAATGGTCTGGAGGTAAATATTCATATATAGGAAGTCATGTTTTGGTCGTGGGAAAGTTTCGGGCATTGCCGGTATTGTACAAGGAGTGCTGAAAGGGGTCTGGTGGTCCATTGGGGGGGGGGGGGTACACCTACCCCCGGGGCCACATGGGCTGTAGGGGGTGCACCCTGGCCTACATGGGCTAGGGGCACCAGCCTGAAGAGGCCCATGCGCCTAGAACACGAAGAGGGGGAAGAGTCCTAAGGGGGGAAGGCACCCCCTAGGAGCCTTGGGGAGGGACGACTCCTCCCTAGGCCGACGCCCCCTCCCTTGGAGGAGGGGCCAAGTCTACGCCCCAGCCCTCCCCTTGCCTCCTATAAATAGTGGGGGGAGGGAGGGAGGTGCTGGACACACAAAATCCCACGCCGGGGCGTCATCCCTACCTCTCCCAAAACTTCGTTTTCTCCTTAGATTGGTTCCAGCAGCGTTTGGCGAAGCCCAGTCGGGATTGCACTACCACCATCTCCACCATGCCGTTGTGCTGGTTGAGATCCCATCTACTTCTCCTCTCTTGCTTGCTGGATCAATAAGGAGGAGACGTCATCGAGCCACACGTGTGCTGAACGCGGAGGTGTCATCCGTTTGACGCTATATTGGATTGGATCGTGGTTGGATCTCGAAGATTATGATCACATCAACCGCGTTATATATGCTTCTACTCTCGGTCTACAAGGGTATGTAGACACACTCCCCTCTCGTTGTTATGCATCTTCTAGATTAGATCTTGGGTGTTTCGTAGGATTTTTTTTTATTTTCATGCAACGCTCCCCATCAAATACGTGTATTCATCAATATTTTTGTCATGGACGGCCACTTCCATGACATCAAATATTTTTTATCGGGACAAAATGTCACATAAGTGTCTTTTCTTGTAGTGTATGTTCGGTATATGTGAACATGACCTGAAACACCTTCCAGACAATGATTAATAGCGGGATATAGCCACCCATGTTAGTTCCCACATAGAGACAAAAGTCTTTGTCAAGAAAGCCTATTGTTTCCGTGTACAATTCATGTTGCTTCATGATACGTTTACAAAGCCCGATGCGGAATAGTATTTTCGTGATCAACACATTGGTCACTGTACCTGTTATCCTTGCCATCGATTTTGTTTCTTTTTTTCTCCTTTTCATATTCTTGTATCACCGTGATCATTATCACTGTGTCCGGCCATACCTTAATGGATAATACCAAGTGGTCTTAGAGAGTATCTCTCCATCGTTGGAGGAGCAAATCCTAGTTTTGAATCATCGTGAACCTTGACATATTTCTTCTCGCATCCCATAATTTAACTTTATGATCTCCGCCCGCTCAACGGCCATCACTTGAACCGTACCCCATTGATTTGTGAAAGATTTGAGGCTACGTTGCATTCTCTGCCCAATATTTAATATGAATTGTTCCTCGATGCACGTCCAATACTTTCTGCCGATTAATCCTTCCCGATGATCGCATCAAGAGAGATATCTTGCCATGCCCAGGCAAGCGCAACATCCTCATCAAGCTTAAAGCTGCTTCCTTGAATTGTCTTCTTCTTTGATGAGTTGGTGGCGTCGAGTTGACCAAATTTCGTATTGTGGGCCGACTCATGATCCAAAAGCGGCAATGATGCACCCTCATGATCGTTTGCCACGGAATCACCAATCATATTATTCATAAATGATTCCTCTTATAGGGTCAATCCCCCCAAATTCATAAAATCATCGCTAAATCACAAACATTACACATTTGCCAACAAATTTGCATAATCACCTCACACTCAATCGAACGAAAACCTAAAAATACAAGGTAAATGATTGCTCTTTTGACCTCATAGTCGTTGCTGATCCGGTGCGCGACTGGGAATCCACCCTTGTTTCGCTAGCTTCAGGGAGGAAGCAAGGAGGGGAAAAGGCACCATTGTTTCCCTCCCCTTTCTTCTTCCGTGGGCCCCTTCGCTGAAACCATTGTGGCCCTGACGGAGGGAGGCTGCTGCCTCCAGGTGGCCACATAGGCACCTCCGGTCCGGACTATTCGTCTACAGGGTCGAGGTCGATCGTGGAAAATGCAGGAGGTGTAGGAGACACGACCGTTGAAGTCTCCTGGTCCGACTTCAAAACGATGGGATTAGACACTCAGGTCGAGGAGGCGACCATGGTGTCATTGGCGGGGACCGGGGACGGCGTGAAGCGGTCAACGATGACGCTACGACGAAGAAGAGGAAGCGGCAATGTGGGCTGGAAAAGCAACATGAAGGGGAAATGTCTTTCGCGCCAATCTGTTTTTCAGATGGAGTGCACTCCAAATACACCCCCACAATTGTCAGATATAGAGTTTCAAGGATGAAATGGCGACTCTACTACGACCTTTTCAATCAATTTTGTCATATTATTGGTTATATGACAACTCTGTTTTTTCTATTTTGAAAAACATATGACGACATTGTTAAAGTTGCTATCATACTGCTTAAGTGAATGCCGAAAGATAGCCACGGTCTTGTGTAGACCGGGACTAGTCCTGGCCATGGGAAGCCCGACACGAAAATGCCCGATCCGGCCCGACGCTGCTCACAGGCTGGGCTCGGGCCTAGATTTTAAGCTCGACGGCTGGGCCCGAGCCCGTCAATTTGCATTTTTTGAAGGGGCCCGGCCCAAGGCCCAGCAAGCTTTTACGTGTTCGGGCTGGATTTGGGTTCAAAAACAGGCCCGATGGCCGGGTCGGACCCGGGCCTAGGTTTTTTGCCTCGGGTCTGGCTAGTCCCGGCCCGAGGTTTGGCCAGGTATAACTTGGACCCATCATGCTGTTTTCATTTCTCCACCCTTCTCCTTCCCGCCCAATTCCACCGCCTCAAACCCCTCCACGCATCCCACCCCGTGACGGCCTACCACTCACGCGCCCGTCACGTGACCTGACCGCCTCTGTTCTCTTCCTCCTCTCTCTCTCTCCCCCTTCATCCTTCCTCTTCCCTCCTGAAGCACAGAAGCCTCCGGTCCATTTCAAAACCCTAAACCCTCGCCACCGAAGCGAGCGAATCCCCGCAGTTTCGCGGGCCTCTGCGGGCGATTCTTACCCGCTCCGGTCGCCCGGATTCTCCGATTCGCGCCCGCATTGCTCGGTCCGGCCGCGATCCCGCGGGAATCGTCGCGGATTTGGGCGAGGAGTTCGATTGAGCGGCGTCGCGCCCGGATCCCCTGAAGCTTCTAGAACATCCTATGCCGTGTGGCTACGGTGCGGTAGGATCCTCTAGCTCCGGCTTCGCTGGAACCTGCGCGGATGCGGGGCGCGCGTGGCGTCGGAGTGGCCGCGGCGCGTCATCTCCTCGCCGCGGTGGTGCTGTGGGCCGCGTTTTCCTCCGCCGCGTCGTTCACTGATCCCTCCGACGGTACGATTTCTCACCCATCACCCGTGGCGATCGACCTCTTACCCCGCGACGCCTCTACTCTGCGCGCGCGCGTGATTGCGGTCGCTGGTTCTCTGTGCCGTGCGCACACCTGTGGTCTGGTTTGTATAGCAGCGCGGGAGCCTTGCGCGCTGGTGGATTGATGCGCGTGTGTGCGTGCAAACTCTGGCTTGCGCGCGCTTCTGCTCTTGCCTGTACGCGCTCGCATAAACATTCAGATCTGGGGTCATTGGATATGGTTGCGTGATGGGCACATGTGTGTGTTAGTGCTTGGAAATAGCTTGTCTTACCGCATCGATGATGTACTTATGCAGTACAAAAAACGAGTGGGCATGTTTTTGTGCTTGTAAGCACTTCCCTTTGTGCAATGGGTGTGTGTGATGCTATCCTGCTGTCTGTCTGTATGTTGCTGCTTTCTAACAGGTTTACTGCTTTGTTACCGTTCTTTGGCTACCATGCAG
The DNA here is from genome assembly GCA_034509565.1 of Triticum monococcum. Classification (NCBI taxonomy): domain Eukaryota; kingdom Viridiplantae; phylum Streptophyta; class Magnoliopsida; order Poales; family Poaceae; genus Triticum; species Triticum monococcum. Next base: position 175,231,608 of record CM067846.1, on the reverse strand, counting down.
CGATCGGGATCTGGGCACTATATCGCGCACTGGAGTCACCATGGCAGCTTTCTGGGTGGACATCCATGGGTGGTGACCCCTGCGGTGGGGACGGGGAACGTGGATCGTGGCATGGGGTCTTTTGCAAGGACTCGTGTGTCGTGGCTATGTAATCCCCGTTCAATTCTTAATTTATCAATCAGTTTCGCCTGTAAATTTATAGGACTGTTTGTTTTATTTTTGCTTTTTTTTTATGTTACTTCCATGCAGAAATATTAGTGGGCTTGGGGTTGGTGGCTGGCTTGGCCCAGAGCTGCTCAAACTCCACTCTTTAAAAGAGCTGTAAGCTTCCTTATACAAAATTTGTGCTATCTGTTAACCGATCATGATTCTGCAATTTCTGACACAAATTTTTTGGTTCCTGGTGCTTTGATGCCCCATGTTGGTAGGGATGTGAGCTTCAACAACATCGCTGGTGAAATCCCACCCACTTTGCCTCCAAATGTGGAATACTTGTATATTCTTCTTGTCCTTTTTGCCTACCCTCTTTAAGCTGGGTCGAATACATTTAAATATGAAATGTATATGATCTGACTATGGTATGGTGTTCTATTGCAGAAATTTGGCAGCTAACAAGTTTGAGGGTAATATACCACCATCACTACCATATTTGCACTCCCTGAAATATCTGTGAGTTGATTGTTTGGCAATTGGAGCACTTCTCAAAACTTGGTTGCAGAATCAACTGATTGATCTGTAATTTCGATTGCAGGAATCTCAGCTATAATAAGCTCTCTGGAATAGTTGGTGATGTTTTTGTTAACATGGAAAGCTTAGTTACAATGTATGGTTCCCATATCTTAATTAATGATTACTTCATCACTTCTGAAACATACATCTCTTGTGATATAAATGAGCTATTCCGTTGCACTTTGACCTGCAACATGCTGGTTGCAGCCTATTGTGCATAGATTTGTAACCTGGAACATCTCCATTCAGTATACCACTAAATGAATCATCAGATATACTCCCTCCGTCCGAAAATACTTGTCATCAAAATGAATAAAAGGGGATGTATCTAGATGTAATTTTAGTTCTAGATACATCTCTTTTTGTCCATTTTGATGACAAGTGTTTTCAGACGGAGGGAGTAGTATGCAACTGTCAAGTGAAATGCTTCGTGCGCATCAAGTTGTTCTAAACTTCTTGCAGTTCTTTTTGTCCAAATATCTGTTCTAGAACAATCTTTCAGCTCATTTTTTATGCTAATAAAACCACATATTTTTAATCGCAATGGAACAAACACATGCACACACACATTTTGAAGCTAAAGTACTTTTTTTGCATCTTTCTTGCTCTGATCCACTATTTCTCAAAATTATTTTAGTCACAGATCTTTTAGTATTTTGACCTTTCTGTCACTTAGACTCATATTTGTTCCCTCAACTCTTTCAGGGACTTGTCATTCAACTCTTTCGATGGTGACCTGCCACGATCATTTAGTTCATTGAACAACCTTCACTATCTGTAATAATGATGTCCCTTTTGTGCTATTTCATGCACACACAGCTGTAGGAATTGTCTAATCAAAAGTTTCCTTGCATGGTTTTGCAGTTATTTACAGCATAATGAGTTTACCGGATCTGTGATTTTGTTAGCAGACCTTCCATTGGTAGCACTGTAAGAAATTTGATTGGGCTGCACTTATACTTTATTTGCCATCTTATCAATTAATGCTGATGATCATCAACTTCTTGCAGCAACATTGAGAATAATCACTTCAGCAGTTATGTGCCTGGAACTTTTGAGTTCATTTCTGAGTTGAGGTACTGAACTCTGTTATATATTGCCCTCCTTGTCACCCTTGAGGATCTTGTGCGTATCTGTATGTCTGACTTCATATCTAGTACAATATGTGATTAACCTTCTGGTTAATATTCCAGGATTGATGGGAACCATTTTCAACCAGGTTTCAAACCTTCATCGTCCTCATTTTCTAGGACCATTCATTCACCTCCACCCCCACATCATCCTCGACCTCCATCTCCACCTCCACCTCCACCTTCACCAGCAGTCAAGCAGAACTCAAAACGCGGGCCAAAACCTCTGCAACCTTTTGTGAGCTATGCTTCTCTGCACAGTCCTAGCCACCATAGGAAGTCACACTCTCGAGTGACAGCTGCTGCAATAGCTAGCGTTGTTTGCACAATGTTTGCACTCTTCATTGTTGGATTGGTTCTGAAAAGCCGGAAAGGTGGTACATGTGGCCCAAAGAGCACCGCTGACAATATCAAGTCTTTACCAGCCAATTTGGAAGGAGGTAACACTGGCACTTTATTAGTTTCTTCAAACCAATTTATGCCGTGGTAGTTGATTGTCAATTGATCATACAAATATTTTTGTTTGTTTTGGTTATTCTTATCATTAATCTACTGTAAAATATGACAGTAATCATTGATCCTAAACCCTTGTACTTTTGAATGCTTATTCATGAAATGGCATATCAAATTCATCCACATACATATCGTTTTCAACTTCGCATACTGCATTGTAATGTTTTATTAGGCCAGACTTGCATTCTTCCATTTAATCAAAATTCATTTGTCAATTGCAGTCCCTAAAGCAAATGAGGTCCTGAACTCTTGGAGTTCTCTTATGAATGGCCATGATACTTCCTCTAGCAATAATGATAGCATTATACCTGGAAGAGTTCCCAAAAGGAAAAGTTGTGCTAAGACATCTAAAAATCTTGCACCTGCAAAACAGTTTCTGGCAGTTGACATTATGGCGGCTACCCAGAACTTCAATGAAGAATGCCTTATCGGTGAAGGTTTCACTGGCCGAGTTTACAGAGGTGATTTTCCTGATGGCCAGGTATCGTCTCTTATCATAAGAAACGTATCATTATCAACTTTCTACTCCCTCCGTCCCAAAATAAGTATTTCAGCCTTAGTACAACTTTGTACTGAAGTTAGTACAAAGTTGAGACACTTATTTTGGGACAGAGGGAGCATATTATTAATGTGGTATTCTAGAATAAGCTCTCAAGTCTAATTTCTGTAGCTTTTATTTTAGATTCCTAATAGTTGACTTCTTTATCTGGTTTTATTGACTAAACTAAATTGAACCGTTTCCTTTCCTCATCGACAAGACATCTCATCATGCAGTATTGAGGACCGTAGCTATGCTTATGCTTGTTGTCTTGATAAGGTCAATGTACAAGGAGCACACCATTCTTAGTCTCACATGTCACTTTTAAAACTGTGATTTTCTTTCAGCGGTTTATTAGATAGTCATTTTCCTAAGTAGCGAAGGTATCAAATTTGTACGAGTCATTTGTTATGTATATTTTACGTCATGCATTTGTCATTGTACGCACAGCTGCTGGCTATCAAGAAGATCAACATGATAGATTTATCATTGTCAGAACAAGATGAGCTCATGGACATTCTCGGGAATATGTCCAGATTAAAGCACCCTAATATATCTTCGCTTGTGGGCTACTGTGTGGAGTTTGGGCATTGTGTGCTTTTATATGAGTATGCAGAAAATGGTTCTCTTGAAGATCTTCTGTTTTCAGCAGCCACAAGGTCGAGGGCTTTGTCATGGAAAGCTCGGATGAAGATTGCTCTTGGGGTTACCTATGCTCTAGAGTAAGTACATTCTGTCTCATTGGGTTCCCACCAAATCGTCTAATCAGTTTTATTTTATGCTGCAGAGTAATTAATTACACCTACCTCGTACTCCCTCCGTCCGAAAAAGCTTGTCCCAAGCTTGTCCCTCAAATGGATGTATCTAGCACTAACTTGATGCTAGATACATCCATTTGAGGGACAAGTTTTTTCGAACGCAGGGAGTATTATTTTTCGTAGTTTAGTTGCACACATGCAAAATTATTAGACTTTTATACTGGAACTGGAATTTCTGGATTTTTATATCTATGTTAGCTCTCTGCAGATACATACATTTGATGTGCTCCCCTCCATTTGCCCATGGAAATATTAAAGCTACAAATATTTTACTTGACGCTCAGCTCATGCCCTACCTCAGTCACTGTGGGTTAGCGAAGTTCAGCCATTTTGTCAGCGCCACAAGAATGGTCAGTGCTCAGTAACCAAAGATAGTATTGCTACTTTATGATCTTTTCAAGAAAGCATGTTGATGCCGTTAATTTACCTGATCATTTTGAGGACACTTAAATGATCTGGGATTCAAATTTGAGGCAGGGATGGATGCATTTTAGAACCTAAAACATAGAAGTGCTCTATCTCTCTTTCTCTCAGATTAGAATTTTCTCATTCAGTGTCAAGCTAGATTACCGAACACTCGTACATGTAACATGTGGTAATTCTGAAGTTTTGGGGTGATATTTGCATAGGAGAGATTCCCCTCTAACCAATTGAAACCCGTTAATCTACCCATGTCCTTCCCATCCAAATATACACAATAGGCCGCAGCATCTGATTTATCCAGTTTGAATGATATACTGCACAGTCTGCACTATATAAAATAAAATTGATTTGTTGGCCATTTAACATGTCCTCATTCCGGAAGCAGGATTCAGAAGCCCTCAGTGGTGCTAAAGGCTATGCTGCTCCTGAGGCTAATGGTTCAGGAACAGATATAATCAAAGCTGATATTTACAGTTTTGGCGTGATATTGCTTGTGCTTTTGACTGGGCAAAAGGCTTTTGACAGGTATGTTATCACTTGCACTTGTGCTACTAGCAGTCTGGTTTGCTGAAAGTTTATTGTCTTCTTCAGTTCAAGAGGGCCGAATGATCAGTTTCTAGTTGATTGGGCATCTCCTCATCTCCACGACCTTAATTCTCTGGGAAGAATAACGGATCCAAGAATACGTGGCTCTATGCCACCTAAAGCTATTTCTGCATTAGGCAACATCATCTTGCTTTGCATCAAGGTAGTTTTCCATTCTCTTTTCTGGTACACTCTGTTCTGTAGTTTCTTATCCTTGCTGGCAGCTATCAAGGTGAAAACTCAAATACTGCCCATGCTGCTATGGTAAATGCTTAGAACATGTTAATAGAAATGAAAGGCATTATAGCTGAAATGTCTAGAGCCACTACAATGTCTAATGCTCACTGCATTCACCAACTGTATTTCAGGACAATTTTCTACGAGCAGTACTCCCTCCTTTAGTTAAAGGAAGAGCTTTATTGTCTCCTGGACCCTTCATAAAAAATTGATGCACAGAGCCTTAAATATTTACAAAGTCACTAAGCATGTGCCAAATGGCACCCCAAAAGAAAAAAAGAAATAGAAACAAAAGATATTACATAGTAGACTGGACAACTGACAGCTCGAGTATTACATAATCTATTAATTGACCGCACCCACACATCCATGTTTTGATCAGTACTTATGTTATTTCTTCCTTCAATGCAGCAGTCACCGGATTCCCGCCCGCCGATGAAAGTCATAACAGACAAATTAGTAAAGCTTGTCCAGAGCAACACGGTAAATAAGTTGGAGGCTGATGCTCAGGACCCCTCTTTCATAACAACCCGACCATATTTTGAGCCATCCTCCACCGGTAACTCACTTGATAGTGCAGCTTCTTTTTTATACTCTTCACATCGTAGTCTTAATTTGATTACTGTGATCAGTCAGCCAGGGTGCAACTGAGAGCTGCATCTCCCGGTGACGAAGACATGCTCTTCTCAAATTTTGCCAGATGTTGTTATACTTTGTGTTGTCGAGGTAGCTCCGAGTATATGAAGCGTCACATCTCTTTACAATTTTCTGTCGATGCCAATTGACGACAGCCAAAACTGCTGCACTGAGACGTGCTGACTGCAGAAGACACTATGTGATGCTCTACTACGGGGGGAAGTAAGAAAAGTAAACTCTGCTCCCCTGCTTCACTCTGGTTGAAAAGTCATGCAAGCAATGGCAATCAGTATTATTAGCGTTTTGTCTCATGTATTGCTTGGTTGGACTCAGTTTGGCTCACATGGGATGCTGCTAGGAGTGCTCTTGTAAGTAGTGATTCCAAGGGGCAGATCCACGTATACCCATTCTCCACTTGTGTAGTTCTGCCTTAAGTCTTGTAAATGTGTGGACAAGAATCTCGTTAGCCAGTCGACACTGGCCCCCAAACACAGGATCTGATGTGGGCTGGTCCTGATCTTACAATGCTGCTGGGTTCACATGTCTTGATGTGATTGTTTTGTTTTGTATGGCATGCTCCAAATGATACGGTACAGTATGATCTGTCCAGGAATGCATGTAGATGCCCACTCTTTCTTACCTTAATTAGGATATTTTTTGGTTGCGAATTACCTAATTAGGATTCGATGAGGTCACAATTCAAATAACCTTATTAGAACTACTAGTAGATGCCTCTCCCGGCCCCCGTCATGCACGGGACGGGAGCAATCGCTGCTGGGTGCGTACATGGTGTACATCTTATTCCTAAATAATCAGATGGAGATGCTGTGATCTCTTATCCTGGGGACCCTATCAGATGGAGATGCTGTTGGGGATGCCCCTCCCAGTGACCCCTGGTTCTGAGAACGGCTTGAGCAGCTCGTACGGCACGATGCCGGCTCCGCACCTGTTCTTGTTCTCCGGGTTGTTGTTTCGCTGGTCGATGGTGCCCTCCGCCTCCTTGAGCCTGCCGCTGAACTTCTCGAACGCCGCCTTCACCATGGGCTCAGCCAGCCACGCCGGTTCCGCGTACTCTCCCATGTATTCCTCGTCGGGGGAGTGTGAGGAGAGGATGTCCAGCGTCGCCATCACCTTGATGGCCTGCATCTGCGAGGGGAGGCTCTGCAGCAGCACCTCCTCTGGCCTTGCCATGAACTTCTTCATCTCGTCGTCCCGGCTCTCCTCCACCGGGATGTTCCTCCGCACCACCGTCGGACGGTTGGGGAAGTACCCGGCGTAATGGTACTGCCCGAAGTTGACGGCGGCGTGGTGGCCGGACGTGACCCACATGATGATGGTGAGGATCTGGACGAGGTTCTCCTTGGAGTCGCACACGGGCCACCACGGCTCGTCCTTCTTGTCCGCGTGCCCCTTGGTGCGCACCTCCTCCCACCACGCCCGCAGCTCCTCGTCGCCGGCCACGTCCTCGTCCGACTTGTAGTAGAAGTCCACGTAGTCGGACGCCCACTCCTTGATGGAGCCCCAGATGAGCAGCCCGTCGTCGGCGTACGGGTAGTCCTTGATGGCGAGCTCGAGCTCGCCGTCGTCCCTGCGCTCGGCGAGCCCCCGGCTGACGAGGTCCTCCGGCAGCGCCTCCGTGTCGAACTGCCAGGCCGCGCCGTAGGCGACGGAGCTGAGCTCGATGGAGTACCTCCCCGGCCAGAAGGCCTCCTCGATGATACCGTCGGCGTTGATGAGCGCCTCCCGGGCCAGCGCGTTGATCTCCATGGTGTAGCGGAAGTGCGGGTGCAGCAGGCGGTGCACCGGGTGCATCCGGCTGAGCTGCCGGTTGGTGGCGATGATGTAGGGCTCGACGCAGGCGTGCGTGCGCAGCCAGTGGCTGACCAGCTGGTGGTAGCCGGTGTCGTGGGTCAGCACGTGCGCCTTGGCCAGCTTCCACAGCCACGACTCGGTGGCGTCGGGGCCGTGCGTGAAGGCGCGCTTCCACTGCGGCCTGGTCGGCGACTGCGGCCGCGTCAGCTCGATGGCCAGCGGCATCAGCGTGCCCTCCTCGCTCAGGAAGAAGACGGTGCGGGAGCCGTACAGCGTCGTGTCCGGCAGCTCGCGCACCCTGTGCACGTAGGGCAGGAACACGTCGTGGTAGTCCAGCAGGAACAGCCGCTTCTTCTCCACCGCCTCCTCCACCGTCATGCGCCCGTTCATCATCTTCTCCAGGACCTCCTTGGTCAGCGCCGACTCCGCCGGCCCGTACACCGCCGGGTCCAGCTTGCTCACGATGGGGAATTCCTGCACCATGCATGCATGCACTCTCGTTAATTAACTAAGTGAACCTATTAAAAGCAACTTGATCAAAGGCTGTCAAAAATCAAAAACGGTTGATTAATTACCGTGAGGCGGCGGATGCAGATAGGGTTGAGCCCGGCGAGCGTCTGCCTCGCGAACTCCTCGTCTCTGAACCACGAAAATCGGTCCCCTGCAGAAGCGCAAAGTCATGTCACGTATGTGGTCTCAGTAATTAGTTGCTCGATCGTGCTCTGGCGGATCAGGCATGGACGGCGGCGCTCACTCTCAAGCATCTCGGGGACCTCGAAGCGGAGGACGTGCTCGGTCGTGTCCTCGATCATCTGGACGACACGGGGAATGACGTCGTTGATGACGTTGAAGGAGGCGCCGCCGTGCCCGTCGACGGGGAGCGGGATGCCGTCGCTGTAGAGGGCGTCGATGGCCGGGAAGTGCGAGAAGCACTGCGAGTTGTTGAGCAGCGGCGCCAGCGCCGGCAGGATGGCGTGCAGCCCCGACCGCAGCGTCGTCGCGCTGAACGTCCGCCCCTTGACGTCCGAGAACTGCTCGTCCCGCGGCACGTACACCGGCGAGCTCCTCTTCTCCGTCTCCGGGTCTATAGCACAACCACCGGCAATCGTTAGAATTTTGAACAAGATTATTTTGCTAACCGCCAGGTAGCAAGGTCGGTGTGCGTACGTACCGTAGAGGGTCTTGGGCCGGCCGGTGCGGCACCGGCGAGGGTAGGGGTGCTCCTTGGTGCCCAGCACGGGGCGTTGGTGGTCGATGTTCTTGTCAGGGTCGCCGAGGTCGTTGTACGTGTCGTAGTCGTAGACGCGCTCGTGGAACTTGCGCTCGCTGTGCCCGTCGCCGCGCAGCTTCTCCAGCTCCTTCTTCCTCAGCGCCTCGATTCCCGGCGGCGTCTGCGACGGCAGGTATGACTGCAACAACATACGCACGCACGCCATGGTTAGTTAGTCCCACAGTTCCATGCAAGCACGGAGAGAGCGTGGGCTCATGGCTAGCTGCTGTTGGCTAATTGCCTACCTTGACGGTGAAGAAGGCGCGCGGCTCGGGGTCGTCGAACTTGGAGTGCACCCAGGAGGCGACGTCGAAGGTGATGGCGGTGCTCTCGTCGCCGCCGGTGATGAGCTTGATGTCCTTGATGAACATCTCCCTGTGGTGCTCGTTCTCCACCAGCACCGCGCCCACCGGCCCGAACGACGCCGGCACCGACATCTTGGCCTCGTACGTCCCCTCCTTGAGCGTCATGTGCGCGAACCCCTTCACTCTTTCCCTCTCCCTTCCCGTCTCTACGCAGCAGAACAACTTTTCTCAGCCATGTGAAAAATTCAAATCAAACGCTGTAGCATGCATGCTCTCTCCTGTCCTGCATGGTGCATGCCATCGTTGTAGCGAGAAAAGATAGAGAGGCTCACTGGGGTCAAGCTCGGAGCTGACGAGCTCGAGCAGCAGCGTCTTGCCGAAGAGGTCCTGGATGTCGTCGAGGCCCCGGGCGACGTACACGGAGGTCGGCGCCTGCGCGGTCACGACGGCCGTCACCGTCAGCGACCTCTCCTTGGTCGTCACGGACGTCGAGACGCCGACGGCCTCCTCGGTCGACGCGCAGCTTATCCTGCGCGCCGTGAGCCGGCGCGCGGAGCCGCTCCTCCCGGCGCCGGACGCCCGCCTCTGCTGGCCGCTCGCGGCCGCCGCCGTGGCGAAGAGCGGCGGCGAGGCAACATTGCTGCTCTGCGCGGAGAGCACCAGCGGCTGCTTCAGATGGATCATGGCTGGCGCGGGCAGGGCTAGCTAGCTGCTGCCGATGGATCGAGCTGGTTCGACCTCTACCTTCTGTTCTTTTGCTGATTAGCCAGTCAGCTAGCTAGGAGGGCAGGCCCCTCTCTCGGCTCTCGCAAGTGCTCTGCGTCCGTGGTAGTATGTGTGCCAGTTTATATTGTTGGATGCGGTGCTCCACGGCGATGTGTTTCTCGTGCGTATGTGTGTCAGTCGTGATGGGCCGTGCAACATGATGATTGGCTGCATACCTGGCTATCTAACCAAATTATTTTTCTTGGAAATAAAAAGTCCATTTGAACTTTGAAGAGTGTGTGTACATGACGCCCTATGGTATATGGCGTGCACCGGACCTTGGTGCACTTGTCTAGAAGTTTACAAAAAAGTGCTGGAAAGAATTGAACCACTGTAAAAGTTCAGAACTTCAAATATAGCTTGTGAGAAAAGAAGAGACAAATCGCGTGTCGCATAGTAAGCTAATCTAGATTTGGTTGTAAATTCCATCGATATCATTTTTGTTTCACAATTGTGCTTTCAGTTAGATTTTGAATACTTTCCATTGTCGTTACTCATTGTTTGCATGCCCTTTGTTTCTTTTTAGAATTTATTGAATTCCTGGATATGATGATTGAGACTGGTGCATCAGATATTTTCTCCTACGAAAAGTTTGAGCGTACGCCACATTTCATCTTTGTGTAGGCAGCTCTAGCAGCCTAAAGAATATATACTCCCTCCATCTCAAAATAAGCGTCGCTAGAAAGTTTTTCTTACGTGATAGAAAGTTGGCTAGTCGACCGACAAGGGCTCGAGAAAACCACATAAAATTTGTTGAACGGGCAGGAGGGCATCATTGGAAGCTTGAAGCACGTTCCACCACACCCGGCAGCGACACGATGTATACATCAGTAGGATGTAGGGTAGTGGGGTCACGCACGAGGTATACATCACTAGGCTAGGAGACTAAGAGGGAGAAGGTGACCCAGGGCTTGTCACTTCCCGGTGCATGTGACTGCACATTTTGGCATGTTCCCCCTCCCGGACGTGTACGTGGTCGATCTGGGCAAGAAGTTTGCACAAACACACATCCCCTCAAGCCTCGCGGCCATTTTTAGGGTCTCATGCTTCGCCGTTATTCTTTCTTCTTTTATGTGCGCCACGCATCTCAGATAGATACCCCAGGTCCAGCGCGCACGCAATCGCACACCGATTCCCCTTCTTTGAGGCAGTGAACGCAGTCGCACATTTTTGTTGATGGGATGTGCCAATGCACGTGACAGTGACTTGACCATGGGACGCCGGCTCATGTCACTTTTTTTCTTTCAGAAATGGGCCCAACGTCACCTGGTTCTCACTCTGCCACCAGCCTAGGCCCGGCCGGCCACTCAAAAAAAAGCCTAGGCCCGGCCCATTACAGAACTTTTTTTTTGAGGGTTCATTACAGAACTTATATGCAGGTGTTTATATGAGCGTTTTTTAGTAAATAAACTATTTTCCGCTCAAAAATAGTAAATAAGTAACTATTTTAAAGAGAGCACACATGACGACAGCCACACGTACGGGGCATGCCAATTTTTGTAGGAAACATGACATGCTATTTAGGGACTTCCATCCAGGCACGGCACCGCTGGTCTTTTTTTTTTTGAGCATCAGTACAGACACAATCACTTATATACACGTGCATACACTCACCCCTATGAACGCACACACGCACACCCTACCCTTATGAGCATCTCCGAGAGACTGAGCCGACATATCATCTTGAGATTTACAAAGTCACCGTAGGCGCCTCGTCGTCGACGGGAACGTCTCCTCCCACTGAAAGCGCATCGCCGGAATTTTGAAATAAATTCAGGAATAATGCGAGCATCAAGATTTAAACCCTGGTGGGTTGGGGATACCACTATCCACCTAACCAACTCAACCATAAGTTGATTCGCCACGGCACCGCTGGTCGGTAGATACCTATGCTAGAGCCTAGAGCAATGCCCGTCTGCTTCTGCTGATTTCTCTCGCCTGGTGCTGGTGGTGTGGTGAACTGGTGATCGCTACTGTCCATGCGTGATCCCTAGCCTGTGTACCTGCCAGGTGCCCGAAAAATCACGTACGTACGTGCTACTCTCGTGTAGCACACGGTAGGACCTGTACCGCGCATGCCGATCCCTCGCTATTGCGCAACAGCAGTGTTTTTGGTCGCACATGTCACTGATAAAAGTTGTTTGTTCCGTTGCCAGCAATGATCGGTCGCTTGCTTATTTTTGTTTTCATTCAGTGTCTACAGTGTACCGGGTACGCGCAGCAGTGATTGAGATCTCTTGCACGCGGCATCCACCACGGGTCCACGGTGCAGAAGCCCCCGGATCGTGGTCGAGCGCCGCATACCACAGCTGCTCCTGTCTTGCGCCGTCGGTGTCCCGGCGATATGGAGATCTTTCGCCTCAGCAGCAGGTCCCTGAGACTACGGCCACTTGGTAGTCATTTTTTCTTATTTCTGTTTTTTGTGGCATGTTTGTGCTGATGCAGCTATTTTAGTCTACTGCACTTGAATTTATTGTATGAACATTTTTTTTTTGCGAATACGCAAGAGCTTAAGTATCTTCCATTGATAGAAGACTGGAATGCGAGTAGCCCATCGCTAGGCCAGAGAGGGAGTAGCCGACAGGAGAGAGAGAGAGAGTACATGGGAGGAGGGTTACACCGAGAGAGCGGGGGGGGGGGGGGGGGGGGAGGGGGGGGGGAGAAAAAAGCATCATGAAGACTATTCACGCAAGAGGTTGGCCAAGCCAAGGTTCCCAGCAGCAGCCTAAAGTCGGGCTTAAATGAATTAACTGCGTGTGTAGCTATGATTGTCTCTTTTCGACGGAGTCCGGGAAGTGAACACGGTTCGTGTTATGTTTGATCGTAAGTAGTTTCAGGATCACTTCTGATCACTTCTAACTTCACGATCGTTGCGTAGCTTCGCACCTTACTCTTACTTGCGTATGTTAGCCACCATATTTGTTTATCGCTTGCTACAGCTCCATCTCATAACCACATCATACCCATAAGTTTAAATAGTCTTGATCTCGCGGGTGTGAGATTGCTGAGTCCTCATAACTCACGGATACTTTCAAACAGTTGCAGGTGCCGATGATACAGTGCAGGTGATGCTACCAAACTCAAGTGGGAGTTTGATGAAGACCTTGGTCGTTAGTATGTGTCTTTTCTGGATGATCAGTAGTGGAGCCAAGTTGGAACGATCGGGGATCTAGCATTTGGGGTTGTCTTCTTTTATTTTGGTTCCGCAGTCGGACCTTGATTGTACTCTGGATGATGTATGCTTATTTGTTATTTGTATGAAGTGGCGACTGTAAGCCAACTCTTTATCCCTTTCTTATTCAATACATGGGATTGTGTGAAGATTACCCCTCTTGCGACAAAACCACCATGTTGTTATGCCTCTAAGTCGTGCCTCGACACGTGGGAGATATAGCCGCATCGTGGACGTTACACACCGCTGCCGGCGCGGAGCAGCAGTCTGCGCGCAAAGGGGACGACGCGGGGCGGAGCGGACTGCGCTGTCCTGGCGGAGCTGCGCGTGGGCCATGAGGGGCCAGCTCCAACGTCCACACTACGCTGGTGCAGGAGCGGCGACGCTGCAAATCCGGAGCTGCCCCTGGTGTCCACCTTGGACTGTTCCAAGACAATGCGGAGGGACAACTCCTCGATGTCGAGGTTGGAGTTCGATTGGCTGCCAGAGCTCGACATGTCGCCGGATTGGATCAGAATCGAAGAGGGAAGAGGAAAGGACAGAGCAAGAGAGTAAAGTGAGTGAGCTAGGGTTCAGAAGAGAGGGCGGATTGGGTTTTTTGTGGGACAACCGTGGGGTCGATGGTGGACCGGGCCTGTTGAGTTTGACATGACGGACACGCCCAGGCCGCCCCGTATTAGTTCTACATTTGGGTTGGATATGAGGGACGCTGAACAGTCTAAGTGTTTAAGACCGGTTTGAAATCCTGGGTGGATCGATTTTTTATGGCCACTGTCCGAACATTTGTGATGGGTTGCTCTAAGAAATGACATGAACATATGGACTATTAGATGCGTTGGAGTATCTCCACCTTGGCCAATTAAGCGTGCCCAGGTTTGTCACGGACATGTACATACACGTCACTATGACTTTTTTTGACATGATAAGTACACATCACCGCATCTCTTTTTTGGCCAAAATCACTATTCCGACCCTTTGAACAAACTTTGTCATAGAATGAATGTCGGGTGATAGGATCGACATATGCCAACGGGTGGCTTATCATTGCGGGGGCCAAAAGAACGTCGCCGGTGCCTGGAAACAGGATGAGGCGAAGACATGCACGCCGGCAAATCTTACCCAGCTTCAGGGCTCTCCGGGGAGATAACACCCCTACTGCTGCTCTGCGGGGTCTCCGCATGGTTACTAAGTGGACAAGTAGCTACAATGCTCCTTGAGCTGCTTTGGATGGAAGGAGGAAGAAGGGCTCGGCTCCGCTTGCTTCTTCTCCTTGTATGTGTCTAGGTCTAGAAAGAGAGTTCACCCCTTTGCATGGGTGCACCGGGGGGTTTATATAGGCCTACCCCCCGGGGGTACAATGGTAATCCGACTGGGCGCGGGGCCCAGCTGTCTGTGGCTATGTTCGCCGGCTTCTCCGCCGGCTTCTGGGGCCCGCCGGCTGGTGGGTCCCGCCGGCTGCCGGCTCCTGAGTCGACAGGCCGGCCCCACTGGCCAGGGCCTGGTCGGCGGCTGGTTACTGTTGCCCCGTGTTTGTTAGCGCAGGCTTGGTCGGGGTAAGCGTGGCTACAGTAACGCCGCCCTGGCGGGCGATTACTGTAGCCCCGCCGCACCTTGTCTCCTTAATGGGCGTCTCCTTCGAGGAGGGCGGCAGGCCGGCTACGTGAAGCCGGCCCTCTGCCTTGCCGGCTTGAGAGGGGGTGTGGCCGCCTTCGGCATCTCTCTGCCCGAAGGGGCCCACCGCCTCGGGGGCCACGCTGGCGGCCCGTCGTGGACGGCGTCAGAACCGCCGTGGCTACAGTGCCGCGCCGGGCGGGCCGCAACTGCCCGCACGACGCGCTGTACCAGGTGTGCTCCGGGTTTTGGGGGTGGCAGGTTCCACTGTAGCCACGCCCCGCTTCATCATCGCAGAGTGGACGCGTACATCGCGGGTACGGCGTTGACTGCTTTATCGGAGCCGGCCCGGCAGTAGCCGGCCTTGCCATAGCCGGCCTTGCCATAGCCGGCCCTGCCGTAGCCGGCCCTCCATAGTTTTCTTCATGGGGGTAAAAAGGGCGGGCCGCCCCCGAAGCCGGCTAGGATGGTAGTCGGCCAGGGGGGAGGCGGCCCAGGTCTTGAGTCTCCTTATGAGCCGGATGGGCTCATAATTTTTTCTGAGGGGCCAGGGGAAGCCGGCGGGGCTACCCATGGCTATTTACCCCGACAGTAGTCCCCGAAGGCGGGCGAGCTTCACGGCGGACGGAAGGACGGGAAGCTTGGCCGGCTTCATACCGTGAGGGGCCGACCTCGTCGTTGCAGCCGACTTCGGAGCACTTTTCATTATCAGGGTGACCGTGGTTGACCCGCGGGCTGGCCGCGGGCCCCACGACGAGCCACGTGGCGGGGAAGCCCTGCCGTCGCACGCGCGTGACGGGACGCCACCGCAGGCTCGGGCCCGCCACTCCCTGGCCTCGGCCCGGGCGCAGATCTTCTGTGGCCCGAGGGGACTGCTCGCCTCCCCGCGGCCGTTACTCCGCGTCATCAAGGCGCGTAATTAACGCGGGCGTGGGGGAGATGGGCACGATCGATCCCCACGATCCCCCACGCCGCGCCTCCTCGTCTCTGGCGCACACACCTACAAGTAGGGGGGGAGGGGGAGAGGCACAGGCCTGTTCGCTCCCCCGCTCCCCGTCCCTCCTGCTCTTCTTCTTCCTCTTCTTCTTCCTCGCGCCCGACGCAGTTTCGCGCCGCAGCCCACCCACGCCGCCATGTCTCTGGCTTTGTCGAGCTCGTGGGACGGGTCCAACGTCCACGAGGACCACATTGAGTTCCTCCGCCAGACCCGGCGCCTGCCCACCGCCAACCTCGTGCAGGTGCGTCTGGCGCCCGCGAAGGAGGTCTCGCCGGCGCCGGAGGAAGGCGAGCGCGTCGTCTTCCGCGCGCACTTCCTCCGTGGCTTCGGCTTCCCGGCGAGCAGCTTCATGCGCTCCTTTATTGAATTCTACAACCTCCAACCACACCACGTCACGCCCAACGCAGTGCTGCAGCTCTCGGCCTTCATCTCGCTCTGCGAAGGGTTCTTGGGGGTGCTGCCGATGCTGGAGCTCTGGGCGGAGTTGTTCCAGAACAAGCTCGGCACCGTCTCCGCCGGCGTGCCGGCTCCCTGCGGCGCCTTCATCGCGATGAAGAGGGCAAGCGACGACAACCCCTTCCCCCACATTCCTCTGATCCAGTCTGTCAAGCTTTGGCAGAAATCTTACTTCTACGTTAAGAACGTCGCCCCGCATGGCGACTACGTCAATCTGCCGGCTTACGTAGCTGGCCCGCCGACTGGGAAGCGGCGGACCTGGGGCTACCGGTCGAAATCCTTGTCTCCGGCTGGGAACGCTTCCATCTCTCGGCTGCGGGTGATGGTCCAGTCGGAAGGCCTGCGCGCGTCCGACCTGGTAACCGCCTTCGTCGAGCGCCGGATTCTGCCCCTCCAAAGCCGGCCGCACATGATGTGCCAAATGAGTGGCCGGTTCGACCCTTGCCGGCTGAGCACATGTGAGATGCCCCATCCCGAGGTGGCTCTGATGGCGAACTACATCGCCAACCTGAAGCTCACTGATGAGTGGCAATTCGGCAAGGCGCCGTACTCCCGCGCCCATCCTCCGCCTGTGGTAAGTTTTTCTTCTCGTCGTCTGCCGGCTTGGGTCAGCCGGCTTCTGACCAGGCGGCTCTTCTCTTTTTTCTCTTCATCAGAATTCTCTTCTCCCGCCGCCATCCGGGGCGGCTGGAGTCGACCGCGAGTACGCCCCGGACCGTACGGTGGACGACCTCGACGACCCGGATCTCTCCGCGGTCGCCATGGAGGACGCCGCCATGGGGGACGCCGCCACGGGGGACGCCGCCGAGCTCGGCGGCACCGGGCTCTCGGCCAGTTTCGACGACTGGCCGGACGATTTTGAAGCCGAAGAACTCCCGCGCCGCCAGCCGGCAAGCGACCGCCGCGGCGCGGGCTTGTCTGCCGCGCCGACTGCCGGTGGTGGAAAGGGAAAACGCCGGGCCGCGCTCCCGCTCTTCGGAAGCCGGCCGAAGAAGCCGAAGGCCTCTGCCGCGGCCACGAAGCGTGAGGAGGCGGCGGCGAAGGCGGCCCGCTTCCGGAAGGCGATGAAGAAACCCCCCTCAGTTTCCGCATAAGTCTAGCAGCCGCCTACGTGCTTGTTATCCTGAAGTCTTCTTTTCTTGAATGCTTTTCTGATTTTCCGAGCAGGGCGCCGCTCTCCCTCGAGCGAGGCCCAGCCGGCTCCGTGGTCGGGCCGAGTGCCGGATCCTCAGGGTCCCGCCGAGTGGACCCCCGCGCCGAGCTTGACGCAGCCACGGAGCACAACGCTCGCGAGGCGCGCCGAGAGAGGGAGGCGGCCGAGCGGGAGGCGGCGGAGCGGGAGGCCGCCCAGACGGCGCCGGGGCGAGCGAGCGCGGCGGCCGAGGCTCCGTCGGAGCGGGCGGCCGCAGAGACGGAGGTGGAAGGCGCGCGTAGCCAGACTCCGCTACTCGCCATCCCCCTCCAGACTTTGGATCCGGACATCCCTCTGCCCACGGCGGAAGAGATTATCCCCGAGCAGCCGCCGGTGCAGAGGGACGAAGTCTTCGAGGTTTCCGTTGAGAGGACGTCGCCGGCAGCGCCAGTCGGAGCAGGCGAAGGCGGCCAATCGTCGGCGGTGCCGGAGGAGCTGGCCCGGGCCGCGTCCGAGGCCGGAGCCGGCCTTGAGATCGAGCTGGCGGCAGGCCGGCCCGCCGGAGGGAGCACGGCCCCGCCGGACACGCGCCGAGCCGCGGGGGCTGAGCGGACGGCAGACGCCCTGGAGGCGGCCAGCTCCACTACGTCCGGCTGGACTCCTAGCGGAGGGAGCGGTGAGCTGAACATCGCGGCTCAAGAGGTTCGGAGCCGGCTGCAGGCACAGGCCGGCCTCCTGAGGCAATTTACTCAGGAGTTTCTGTCGACGCGGTCTGCAATCCGGGTAAGTCTTCACTCCTTGACCGTTCTGGTCCTTTGAATTTTTTCCGTGGGGGCGCGCTAGCGCACCCACTGGGTGTAGTCCCCGAGATCCGGGCCGACTGCAGCGCAGTCGGGTCGGATCTTACTCGACGACTATCTTTGACTGCTCTTTCTGATCTCTTAGGATTATCATAATTCTCGCGCTGCTGCCTTCAACTCCCAGGCTCGGGAGCTAAGCCGGAGGACCGAAGACCTCGCCAGCAGCCGACGTAAGTGTTTTGTCCTTATTTATTTCTCCTGGGGGTGCGACAGCGCACCCACTGGGTGTAGTCCCCGAGATCCGGGCCGACTGCAGCGCAGTCGGGTCGGATCTTACTCGACGACTTTTCCTTTGCTGACTTTTCTCTTTATATTTTGCTCGTGCAGAGGCCAACGCCGACCTGCGGAGGGAACTCGGCGTGGTGCAGGCCGCTCTTCGTGCCAAGGACGCCGAGTATGCTGACTTGGTTCAAGAGCGCGACCGCCTGGCGACGAAACTGGCCGACCAAGAGGAGAGCCACAAGGCGGCCCTGCAAAAGGCGCAGGACGGCGAGGCTACCCTGAAGGCGGAGTTCGAGGCCAGGGAGGCGAGCTGGATCGAGACGCGCCGGGCGTTGGAAGAAGGCTTCGGCCGGATCGAGGATCTTATCGAGGGTAGGCCGTCCTTCTTGTTCTTCTTCCATCCGCCGGCCGCCTGCGGCTTTGTTTTGACATGTGTTTGCTATCTTGTGCAGAGTACTTTCCCGGTCAATCCGTCCTCGCCGCCCAAGCCATTGAAGCCTACCGCGAGGAGCGCCGTCAGGCCGGGGTCGTGATTCCGCCAGACGCGAATCGGACGTTGTCGGAGCAGCTCATCGACGTCCAGGCGCGGCTGCAGCCGGCCCACCGGCTGCTCCGCCGGCTCCAACGCGCCGGGGCGACGATGCTGGCCTCGCTCTGGCCCGGCCAGACAATTCCCCGCACCCCAAGCCGGACGGCCGACTGGCTCGAGGTCGCAGTCGGCCGCTTTGAGGCCTGGAAGGCGTCCGCGGCCCGTCTTGGAGCCGGGCGCGCGCTGGAGTTCGTCCGCGCGTGGTACCCAGGGCTAAGCCTGGACCAGCTGCGGACGTGGCGGTCGGAAGCCGACGCCGAGCTGGAGGAGGTGCGGCCGACGATCGCGCAATGCGCTTTGACGATCGCCGAGTGCACCGACACCAGCATCTTCGCGCCGGAGCTCAACGACGATGGCGCCGCCCAGCCGGAGGAATGGTTCGGGCTGAACCCGGCGGACAGCGAGGACTCGGCCGAAGAGATCGCCTCCAGCGACGAGGGCGAGGACGACGAGGAGGAGGATGGCGAAGATGCCGACCCGACTGGTGAGACGGCCGACCGTCCCCCAGCTGACCGTGCCTCCAGCAACGAGCCACGCGGGAGCGCGCCCTCTGCCGGAGACAACGATCAAGCCGAGGTTGGCCAGCCGGCCGCTCCTCCAGCCGGCGCGACTACTTCCACCGCCTAGCCCGGCTCGTCTGCGGCCCCGCCGGCTTGATCTGCCATTCTTTTTGTCCCTCTTTTACTTTTTTGGACAATTTTTAAGTTTTTGCAATTCCACCCACCGGGGGTGTATCGAACAATGTTGGATGTCGACCTTTCTGGAGGCTTTTTGTGTAAATATTAATATATGCATGTGTTGGCGTTCATCCAAGTGTACTTTTTGTCCTTAGGCTCTTTCCTTTGCCGCCTTCCCTCTTTGGGAAGGCAAGTACTTGGGCTTTCTTGGATTTGAAGTAGACTGAATGTAGGCCGGCCGGCCGGCTACTCTGGTAGTCGGTCGGCGTGAGGCAGTCAGCCGACTTTTGTTATATATGCGAGCCTGTTTGGTCCCTAGCCGTTTTTCATGTGCGCACCCTTTCCGGCTTGTGGCTCTTGCCAGCCGGCAGTCGGTTCTTCGAGCTGGGATTTCGGCAAGAGCCAAGCCTGGGTGTCGGCGCATTACTTGTCTGACTGCGGGTAGGGCTCCTAATATAACTCTAGCCGGCCAGTCCCCGGGCTGACTCGTCGGACCCAGTACCGGACAAAATAAATGAAGAGGTAAAATCATGCGCATGATAACTTTCATTCATAAGATAAAGGGTGGCAGTCCCCGAGTCTTTCTCGGGGAGCCTACTGTTTCATACTAAATACAAAAGTGGGCATAACACATACTGCGTTTTAACTGTAAAACTTCCGAAGGAGATTTGCGTTCCATGGTCGCTCCGACTCCTTGCTGGAGTCGTCTCTCTTGCGTGCCTTCGGCTTCTGCGCGTCGATGAGGTAGTAGGCGTCGTTGCCCAAGGCTCTGCTGATGATGAAGGGGCCTTCCCAGGGGGCTGCGAGCTCGTGCTGGCCGGCTGTTCGCTGGATCAGCCGGAGCACAAGGTCGCCCTCCTGGAAGGATCTTGGGCGGACCCTCCGGCTATGGTAGCGGCGCAGACCCTGCTGGTAGATGGCAGACCGGCTGAGGGCTAACAGCCGGGCCTCTTCCAGTAGGTCGACGCTGTCTTCTCGTGCTTCTTTGGCTTCCGCTTCCGTGTACATGGTTACCCGAGGCGAGTCGAACTCGATGTCTGTTGGGATGACCGCCTCGGCACCATATACAAGGAAGAAGGGAGTGAAGCCGGTTGATCTGTTGGGAGTAGTGCGCAGACTCCATAGGACAGCCGGCAGCTCATCGAGCCAGCAGCCGGCTGAACGCTCCAGAGGTACGACCAGTCGAGGCTTGATGCCGGACAAAATAAGGCCATTTGCTCGCTCCACTTGGCCGTTTGACTGTGGGTGGGCGACTGACGCAAGGTCCAGCCGGATACCTTGCGTAGCGCAGAACCGTGCCAAGGCACCTTTGGCAAAGTTCGTGCCGTTGTCAGTGATGATGCTGTGCGGTACGCCGTACCGGGTTGTTATATCTGCAATGAAGGTCACTGCAGTCGGCCCATTCAGCTTCTTGATCGGCTTCGCCTCGATCCACTTGGTGAATTTGTCGACGGCGACGAGCAAATGTGTCATGCCGCCGCGCGCCGTCTTGAATGGGCCCACCATATCCAATCCCCAGACGGCAAAGGGCCAGGTGATGGGAATGGTCTTGAGTGCCGAAGCCGGCATGTGTTGTTGCGAGATGAAAAGCTGGCAGCCTTTGCAGTGTTTGACAAGCTCTTTGGCGTCATCCAAAGCAGTCGGCCAGAAGAAACCGTGGCGGAAGGCTTTAGCGACAAGTGATCTTGATGCGGCGTGGTGGCCGCACTCTCCTTGGTGTATATCCCTGAGGATCGCGATGCCTTTCTCCTGCTCGACGCATCGCTGCAAGACTCCGGTGGCGCTGCGCTTGACAAGCTCTCTGTTGACGATTGTGTATGCTCCAGCCCGGCGCTGAACTTGTCTTGCTTCGTTTTTGTCGGCCGGCAGGTCGTGGTTCACCAAAAAGTTGCGGATGGTTTGGGCCCATGATGGGGCGGCGACCTCCTCTGCCACCAATGTGGCCACAGCCACCAGGGTGGGCGGGCTGGGTAGTGCAGTGCTGGAGTCGGCCGCCGCGTGCTGTGCTGAAGAAGTCCCCAGGCCAGCTACCGCAGTCCCTGGGCCGGGTGCGGCGGTCCCCGGGCCGGGTACTGCAGTCCCCGAACCAAATATTGAAGTCCCCGGGCCGGCTGCTTGATTCTTCAAGCCGGACCCGGCCCCCTCGGGGTTAGGCGGCACGAAAATGGAGTCGGATTCCGGAGACGGCTTGATTGAAGGCTTGAGGAGGCGCTGCAGGGCGACGCCGGCTGGTATTGCTTGCCGCGTGGAGCCTATTCGGGCCAGAGCATCCGCTGGCTCGTTGTCGGCTCGCGGCACGTGAAGGAATTCACACCCGTCGAAGTATCCGCTGATTTGCTGCACTAGGAAGTGGTAGCTCGCCATGTTTGCGTCCTTGGCGTCCCAGTCGCTAGAAGACTGCTGCATCACCAAATCCGAGTCGCCATAGCACAGGATCCGGCGAATGCCAAGTTCCTTGGCAAGCCGGAGCCCGTGTATGAGCGCCTCGTACTCGGCTATGTTGTTGGAGGCGGCGAAGTGGATCTGCAGCGCGTATCTGAGCTTGTCGCCCTTTGGAGAGGTAAGGACGACGCCGGCTCCCAGGCCGGTGCGCATCTTTGATCCGTCAAAGTGCATGCGCCAATGGGTGGAGTCGGGCGCTGGTGGTAAGTACTGGGTCTCGGCCCAGTCGACGAGGAAGTCGGCCAGCGCTTGCGTCTTGATGGCGGTGCGGGGTTGGTAGAAGATCGTGTAGGGGGCCAGCTCGATGGCCCATTTGGCCACCCGGCCGGATGCATCCCGGCTGCCTATGATGTCGGCTAGCGGGGCAGTGCATACGACCGTGATGGGATGCTCTTGAAAGTACGGCTTCAGCTTCTTGGCGGCGAAGTACACGCCATAGCACATCTTCTGATAGTGCGGGTAATTTTGCTTCGAGGCGGACAGCACCTCGCTCAGGTAGTAAACCGGCCTTTGGACCGGCTGGGCTCGGCCTTCCTCGGGGCGCTCGACCACAACGACGGTGCTGACCACCCGGCTAGTGGCGGCAATATATAGGAGCATGGGCTCCTTCTCACTCGGTGCCACCAAGACAGGCGGCGTGGACAGCATTTTCTTCAGCTCGTGGAAAGCTTGGTCGGCCTGGTCATTCCACTCAAAGTGAGTGCTCTTCTTCATGAGACGGTAGAGGGGGAGAGCTTTTTCTCCAAGCCGGCTGATGAAGCGGTTAAGAGAGGCCAGGCACCCGGTGAACTTCTGAATCTCTCTGAGCTTGGTTGGGACCGCCATCCTCTCGATGGCCTTGATCTTCACAGGGTTGCACTCTATGCCGCGTTCAGAGACCAGAAAGCCTAGGAGCTGGCCGGCTGGCACTCCGAACACGCATTTCTCCGGGTTGAGCTTTATTCGGAACCGGCGCAGGTTCTCGAATGTCTCCTTCAAGTCTTCCAGCAGAGTGCCACGCTTCTCCGTCTTCACCACAACATCATCCACGTAAACGTGGGCGTTCTTGCCGAGCTGCGTGAGGAGGCACTTCTGCATGCAACGCTGAAAAGTGGCGCCGACATTCCTCAAGCCGAACGTCATAGTCAGGTAGCAGAAGGCTCCAAACGGTGTGATGAAGGCGGTCTTCAGTTGGTCATCCGGGTTCAGCTTGATCTGGTGGTATCCCGAGTAGGCATCCAAAAAGCTCAACAGCTCGCATCCGGCTGTGGAGTCTATCACTTGATCAATCCTGGGCAGAGCGAAGGGATCTTTTGGGCAGGCTTTGTTGAGGCTTGTGTAATCTATACACATGCGCCACTTGTTATTCTTTTTCAGCACGAGAACCGGGTTTGCGAGCCACTCGGGGAAGAAAACTTCCATGATGAAGCCGGCTGCAAGAAGCCGGGCTATCTCCTCCCCTACGATCCTTCTCTTCTCCTCTGACAGTCGGCGGAGGGGCTGCTTGACTGGTTTAGCATCCTCCCGCACGTGCAATTTGTGCTCGGTGAAATCCTTCGGAACACCCGACATGTCCTTGGGGGACCATGCAAAGATATCCCGATTCTCACGGAGGAAATCGACGAGCTCGCCTTCCTATTTGCTATCCAGACTCGCCCCAATGACGGCAAACCTCTCGGGGTGCTCGGGGTCGAGCTGTATCTTCTTGGTCTCCTTGGCCGGCTGGAAAGATCCTTGGGCATCATACTCCTTGGAGTCGGCGGGTTGGTTTAGCTGCTTGCTGGCCAGGGCCACGACCCGGTCCAGCGTCTTCTTCTCTGCAGCGATCACGAGGGATTCGGCCAGCCGGCTACTGGCCGCGGCACAGTCGGCGGACTTCTTGTAGTCGCCGGCGATGGTGATGACACCCTTGGAGCTCGGTATCTTCATCTTAAGGTAAGCATAGTGGGGGACCGCCATGAACTTGGCCAAGGCGGGTCGGCCAAGCAAGGCATGGTAAGGGCTCTCCAGGTCCACCACCTTGAACCAGATTGCTTCCCGGCGGAAATGGTCCTTGCCCCCAAAGAGTACATCGATCTTGAGCTTGCCGATGGGGGCGCAGGACAAACCGGGTACGATGCCGTGGAACACCGTTCGAGTCGGCGCAAGTTGCTTTGCCTTGACGCCCAGCTTCTCCATGGTGTCGCGGTACAGGATGTTGATGCTGCTTCCGCCGTCGATCAGCACGCGGGAGAAGCGTGCGGTGCGCGTATCCGTTGCGAGGGTGGCCTCCAGGACCAATGCGTAGGAGCTGGGGGATGGCATCACCTCTGGGTGGTCGGCTCGGCTCCAGCTGATGGGTTTCTCCGACCAGTGCATGTGGCCGGCTGGGCTGGTGGCGGCCATGTTGACCTCCTGTTGCTCTCGGCGCTTGCTGCGCCGGTCTTCGGGCTGGCTCGTGAAGACGACATAAGACGCTTGCTCGTCGGGGAACTCGTCCTGCACGGCGTCGACCGCGGGCCGGGCGGCTTTGGGCGGCGGACCCGGCGGCGGCGGGCCGGCAGGCGGAGTCGGCGCAAGCCCTTCGCCCTTCGAGATCTGGGCGAGCCAGTTGCATTTGCGGGTCGTGTGGTTGGACGGCTTCGCGCCGCTGTGGAACTTGCACGGGGCATCAAGGGTTTGCTCGTAGGAGAAGGCCGGCTGCCAAGCCGGCCGACCGCCCTTGGGCTTCTTGGGTGCGGGCCGCCCTTCAGGCGGCGCGTCTTCGACCGTGGCCACCTGCCGACTGGCGGGAGGCGGCGCAGGGCCCTTGCGCTTTTGATCATTCTGGTGTTGGCGTCGGCCGCCGTCTCCAGCAGGCGCTTTGGGCGCCGGATTGAGCACCTTTCCGGACGCGTCCACCCGGAGCTCGGTCTTCATCGAGGAGTCGGCGGTGGCGTACTTGTCGGCGATGTTCAGGAGCTCGTCGAGGGTAGTCGGCTCATCGCAGAGAAGCTTGTGCTTGAGGAGGGTGCCCTCTCGGCACCCGGCTGTGAAGTATTCGATGGCTTGCACCTCGTGCACCCCCTCGCAGGAGTTGCGGAGCTCGGCCCAACGCGTCAGGTAGTCGCGAGTGGACTCGGCTGGGCCCTGTACGCACAGGGAGAGTTGTCTGGGCTTGGGAGCCCGCTTGTAGGTGCTGGTGAAGTTGCGAACGAAGGCTTCAGTGAAATCCACCCAGCTGTTGATGCTGAGGGGCTTAAGGCTGTTAAGCCAAGTCCGCGCCGTGCCTTGCAGCATGAGGGGCACGTACTTTACGGTGACGCGCCGGTTGCCATTGGCGATGCTGACGGCCGTGGAGTAGTCGGTCAGCCAGTCTTCCGGCTTCACCGAGCCGTTGTACTTGGGTGTGTCTCTTGGGAGCGAGAACCCTTTGGGGAAGGGCTCGTCGTGGATGCGGGGGCCGAAGCAAGGCGGGCCGACATCGTCTTCTTCTTCTAGCGCCAGGGATCGGGCCAGGCGGTCGATCCGGTGGCGGGCGTCGTTTTCGCTGATTCCCTCACGGCGACCAAGCCGGCCGCTGAGAGTCGGGTGAGCCACTGGAGGCGGGGTAGGGTATCTTTCTCCGCGAGCTCGAGGCGGAGGCGGGGTGCCCCGCCATTCCATGGCTCGGGGGCGGCCGTCCGCGTCTCGCTCGATGGAGACTTGGGTCCGGCTTCGGCTGGAAGCCGGCTCTTTCTCGCGCCGCGCGCGGGTGTAGCTGGTAGTCGGCGACCGGGAGGTCGCGCCGTGTTCGCGGCGCGGGGGAGGGCTCCCCGCGCAGGCGTCGGCCTCGTGCCGTCGTGCGGCCGCATCGATTAGTTGCTGGATGCGCCGCGTCATATGGGGGAGATCTTCGGCTTCCAAGCCGTCCAGCTCGTCTACGGCCGCCTGGGCGGTGCGCAGGTTCTCGAGCAGGGTGGCGTAGACCGGGCGATCCACCCCAAGCGTGTCGGCGATGACGGCGCCGCGTTGCCTGACAGCGCCGGCCCGGCTAGGGCCAGCCGGAGCCGGCGTGCCGAAGGCGGCGTGGTCAGCTTCGCGCTGGTAGGCCTCGGTGAGGCGTCTTACGGAGGCCAGCCGCCGGCCCTCCGCGAGGAGGGTGAGGCGGCGTGCCTCCAGAACTTCGTCGCTGGCGTCAGCCGGAAGGGGGACGGACAAGTCTTGGGCTGCCGCACGCGGGGAGTCGCGGGCGCCCTCGTCAGTCGGGCCGTCGAGGCCGATAACCATCACCTCGGGGGCGTCAGAATCGCGATCGCCAGCTGGAGGGAGCGGGTCGTTGTAGACCGTGACGTTGGTGGGGAAGGTGTCGTAGGATGCCGCGTCGGAGTCGACGGGCATCGGGTCGGTGGAGCCAACCGACTCCAAGTCCGCAGCGGGCTCGCTGGAGACGTGGAGCTGGCTGAGGAGGTTGGCTAGGTGATCTGTGCCCGCATCGGAGGCGAGCTCGTCGGAGATGCGGGCCTTGCCGAAGAGGTTGGCGAGGCCGCTAGCCGCGCAGACGTCGGCGACGCCATGCAGCGCGTCGCGGCAAGCGCCATCGGGCGAGCCAGGCTGGCTGCGCCCGCGAGGAAGGAAAAGGGTTTCCGTCCAGAACAGGTCTCCGGACGACGGTGCACCTGGCCCCATGGTGGGCGCCAAATGTCGGGTGGTAGGATCGACATATGACAATGGGTGGCTTATCATTGCGGGGGCCAAAAGAACGTCGCCGGTGCCTGGAAATGGGATGAGGCGAAGACATGCACGCCGGCGAATCTTACCCAGCTTCAGGGCTCTCCGGGGAGATAACACCCCTACTGCTGCTCTGCGGGGTCTCCGCATGGTTACTAAGTGGACAAGTAGCTACAATGCTCCTTGAGCTGCTTTGGATGGAAGGAGGAAGAAGGGCTCGGCTCCGCTTGCTTCTTCTCCTTGTATGTGTCTAGGTCTAGAAAGAGAGTTCACCCCTTTGCATGGGTGCACCGGGGGGTTTATATAGGCCTACCCCCCGGGGGTACAATGGTAATCCGACTGGGCGCGGGGCCCAGCTGTCTGTGGCTATGTTCGCCGGCTTCTCCGCCGGCTTCTAGGGCCCGCCGGCTGGTGGGTCCTGAGTCGACAGGCCGGCCCCACTTGCCAGGGCCTGGTCGGCGGCTGGTTACTGTTGCCCCGTGTTTGTTGGCGCAGGCTTGGTCGGGGTAAGCGTGGCTACAGTAACGCCGCCCTGGCGGGCGATTACTGTAGCCCCGCCGCACCTTGTCTCCTTAATGGGCGTCTCCTTCGAGGAGGGCGGCAGGCCGGCTACGTGAAGCCGGCCCTCTGCCTTGCCGGCTTGAGAGGGGGTGTGGCCGCCTTCGGCATCTCTCTGCCCGATGGGGCCCACCACCTCGGGGGCCACGCTGGCGGCCCGTCGTGGACGGCGTCAGAGCCGCCGTGGTTACAGTGCCGCGCCGGGCGGGCCGCAGCTGCCCGCACGACGCGCTGTACCAGGCGTGCTCCGGGTTTTGGGGGTGGCAGGTTCCACTGTAGCCACGCCCCGCTTCATCATCGCAGAGTGGACGCGTACATCGCGGGTACGGCGTTGACTGCTTTATCAGAGCCGGCCCGGCAGTAGCCGGCCTTGCCATAGCCGGCCCTGCCGTAGCCGGCCCTCCATAGTTTTCTTCATGGGGGTAAAAAGGGCGGGCCGCCCCCGAAGCCGGCTAGGATGGTAGTCGGCCAGGGGGGAGGCGACCCAGGTCTTGAGTCTCCTTATGAGCCGAATGGGCTCATAATTTTTTCTGAGGGGCCAGGGGAAACCGGCGGGGCTACCCATGGCTATTTACCCCGACAATGAACTCGACGTGAAAGTATTTCACAATCTGACCCTTTTAGCAACGCCACAGCCCGCAGCGTTTCTGCCTAACATAGAAACGCCAAGGTAGCTAACGTTTCTAATCAAAGAAGAAACGCCAAGCTAGCTAGCGTTGCGGACCAGATAAGAAATGCCGAAGGCGCTGGCGTTTCTAGCCATCATAGAAACGCCAAGGAACCATGGCGTTGCTGCCCTCTTTGGTCATAATTAATTAGCCTTATTAATTAGGATGTTCATCCACATTCCACATGCACATGAAAAAGGACATCAACGTCATGGTCATTGGCGTTTCAATGATGGGCAGCAACGCCAGCGCTCTCGGCATTTTTTACCTGGTCCGCAACGCTAGCTAGCTCGGTATTTCTTCTTTGATCAGAAACGCTAGCTACCTTGGCGTTTCTATGTTGGGTAGAAACGCCACGAGCTATGCGTTACTAAAAAGGTCAGATTATGAAATACTTTTACGTCGAGTTTATTTTATGACATAGTTTGTTCAAAAGGTCAGAATAGTGAAAAAGGCCCTCTTTTTTGGAGGGCACCGATGTGCACGTTTAATAGTATGTAGATCGATGTGACACGCCTTGGATTTTTTTTGAGGTCAAAGCAACGCTTTATAACTTAACGGTGCTCGGGCAAATTGCTCGAGGCACAAGCAGCCACTTGGGTTGGTACATCAGACCCCCAGTTCATCACATGGTCTACTGGGTACAAACGGCCAATATTGGCTAATTCATGCGCTACAGCATTGGCACTACGACGACATACAAATATCTTATGCTGAGAAAACCACATCTTCAGCTGGTACTTCGTGTCCTCGATCACAGCCGCGTACGCTGACGAGTCGGCCTTCCGGAGATCCATGGCTTCCATTAGTAGTTGCGAGTCTGTTTCAAAGATGACCCTCAGGCAGCCCAGGTCAGCTGCAAGGGCTACAACATTGGACAATGCTGCAACTTCCGCCGCAAAAGCATCATGTATGTGGTCCTATCTGCGCGCCCTTGCAGCTATAATACTCCCGGCCGAGCCTCTCGCCACAACGCCCCATCCAGCATGCCCTTCACCTAGGACAAAGGACCCATCCACATTGATTTTCAGCATGTCATCAGGAGGGGTAGTCCACTTTTCCATGGAAACTTTCTTCGGTGGGTTAAGATAGACTTGCATATATTCCATGACTGCAGTGCGCGTCCGCCTTACAATCTCCGCCGCTGACGCAGCTAGCTCCCCTTTCCTTAGCTTGTTGCGTACACTCCACCAGTGCCACCAGAAGGTTAGAATATGCATGCGTTTCTTCTCATCTAGCCCCCACACATAGTCCATCATTGTATGCACGGACAAAATTTGTTCCAGCTCAATCCTTTCTTTCTCCAACACTAGTTCCCTCCAGCCCTCCTTCACTGCCTTGCATTTGATAAATAGGTGAGCCCCATCTTCGTCCGCCCGTCCACAGAATAAGCAGCGTGTGCTTTCCACTTTCAGTCCGTGTTTCTGCAAGTTTGTTAAGAGGGCTAGGGACTCATGTTTAACTCTCCACACGAACATTTGCACATTCCTGGGCATGGTAATTTCCAGATTCTCTTCCATGAGATGTCCTGGCAAGTGTCCAGATTCCCAGCCACATGAGCGCTCATCCCCTGCCCTCCGTTCTTCCTCTGCCTTATTAACTCGACGTATAATTTATATGCACTTTTGACTGAGTGAGCCCCTTTGCTATCAAACTGCCAGGCGATAAAGTCTTGTACACCATCCCGCAGCGGTATCTGGAGTATTAGACGTGCATCATCCGCCCAGAACGTGTCCCGTACAAGCTGCACATCCCATTGACCTGTTACTGGATTGATCAGATCGCTGACCCTTTCCAACAAGTTATTTCCCCTCGGTGTGATAATAGTTTGTGACCAAGGGCGAGGTATCCAGGGGTCAGACCAGATTTTTACACCAGCGCCGTCTCCTATACGCCATATATATCCTTCACGCACAAGCTGCAACCCCTGCAATAAACTTTGCCAAGCATACGAAATGCCATCCTTAGCCTCCGCAGCTAATGCATGGGAGTGGGGGAAGTATCAAGCTTTGAGGAGTCGGCCACATAATGTATCTGGATGTTGTATAAGTCTCCAGGCCTGCCTAGACAACATTGCTACGTTGAAACTGTGCATATCCCGGAACCCAAGGCCGCCTTTCGCCTTCGACATGGTGAGCTTGTCCCATCCGATCCAGTGTATCGTGTTTTCTTTATCTTGTTGACTCCACCAGTAGTTGCCGATCATGGAACTAATCTCGTGGCAGAAGCCCTTGGTGAGATCAAAGCAGGACATAGCAAAACTAGGGATGGCTTGTGTGACGGCAGTCACAAGTGCTTCCTTCCCTATTTTCGCGATGAGTTTCTCCTTCCACCCATACACCCTACCTGCAATAGCCCCTTTCACGTATGCAAAAGCTTTCCGTCTAGAGCGTCCCACATGTACTGGGAGTCCCAGGTATTTCTCATTCCAGGACTTGCTGTGTATCCTTAGCGCATTCTTAACTGTGTTCCGCTCGGCTGCTGGGGTATTAGGGCTAAACATCACCGCTGATTTTTCCACATTGATACACTGTCCTGAGCACGCCTCATAAATGTCCAACACTTCTCTCAGGCTGGTGGCTTCCTCCATGTTTGACTTCAGAAGCAAAACAGAATCATCGGCAAAGAGCAGATGGGATACTGCAGGTGCTGTTCGGCATATTTTGACACCACTGATCCGTTTTTCTTGTTCTGCAGCATGAAGTAGTGCCGGCAATCCTTTAGTGCAGATGACGAATAGGTACGGCGACACCGGGTCGCCTTGGCGTAGACCTCTAGACGGGCTGAATTGTTCAGTGAGTTCTCCATTAACTTTAATCTGATAGCGTACCATTGTGACACACTTCATTATTAAATCAACCCAAAAGCGACTGAACCCTAGCTTCACAAGCATCTCTCGCAGGAAGTTCCATTCGACTCGATCATACGCCTTACTCATGTCCGCCTTGACAGCTGCATAGCTTTCTTTCCCCTTTTTCCTGTTCAGCAAGAAGTGGGAGAGCTCATAGGCAACCAACACATTGTCGGTGATCAGCCGCCCTGGGACAAAAGCACTTTGATTCTCAGAGATTATCTCAGGCATAATAAGTTTGAGGCGGTTCGCAATCACTTTGGACACCAACTTGTACAGCACATTGCAAAGGGAGATCGGTCGCAAGTCCTTGATTCTCTTTGGGTTCTTTGTTTTCGGAATCAGCACAACAACGCTGTCGTTCCACCCGTCTGGGATGTCACCTCCATTTAGGACAGCAAGCACCTCCTCAACAATACGATCACCCATAAAGTGCCAATGCTGCTTGTACACAATGGACGGCATCCCGTCCGGCCCTGGAGCCTTGAGATTTCCGATATGATCTAGGGCTGCTTTCACTTCTTCTCTGGTGAACTCCAAGTCAAGCATGGCCTGCATGTTACTAGTAATGCGCGGCTGCACACGACTGATAAGTTCTTGCATACGATCACCCGAGAATTGTGTTGTGAAGAGACCCTGAAAAAAAGAGCGCACATAGTTAGTCAGCCCCTCCCCTTCCTTCAGCACCTCCCCATCCTCCTTAACCAACTCCTTCACCCTATTCGACTTCTTCCTTGTCGATGCATACGCCATGAAATAACGGGTACTCCTGTTTCCATCTTTCAACCAAGTGATATGAGTCCTTTGCTTAACCTTGGTGTTCTTCTTATCTTCCAGGTTTCGTACCACACATCTCAGCCCGGCCTCCTCTCTAACCTTCTGCTCGGTAACAGGCGCCCTCATGCACCTTTCTAGGTCAGCGCGAGCCTTCCTCAATCTTCCCTCCAATTCCCCCACAACCTCCTTCTGCCACTTCACCATTTTGCCCGCTACATTCCCCATGACATCTGCTACCCCTCCACTACTCTGCAGCCAACCTTCCTCCCATGCTCCTTGAATCTCCTCGCTGCACCCTGCTTCTTGCAACCACCATGCTTCGAATCGGAACCCGCGGTCCCCCCTGCTTCCATCTCTTTTATTACCTTCTGTGCAAACGATAATCGGCCGGTGATCAGAGTGGCGTGGATTTCCATTTACTACAGAGAACTCCGGGAATGCTTCACACCAACTTTTATTTGCTGTTGCGCGGTCCAGCCTTTCACATATATATGTATTTAGTTCCTTGTTGTGGTTTCTCCACGTGAATTTGTCACCTACAAAGCCAATATCATAGAGCTCACACCTCACCAAGGCATCTCTGAACCTATCCATGCAAGCCTGCGCTCGTACTGCTCCTCCCACCTTCTCATCACACACCAAAATCTCATTGAAGTCCCCGAGGCACAGCCATGGTCTTCCCGCTTGGTGTTGTTGGCCAAGCAGCCTCATTGTTCGCCAAGTCTCTCTCTTCCGTTCTGCCGCTGACTCCCCATACACCCCTGTAAGCCTCCATATATTCCCTTCTTCCGCTACCACATCAACATCCACATGCCTCTGCCCATACGATCTCAACGACACATCCACCCCCTCCTCCAAAACATAGCAATGCCCCTACTCTTGCCCACTGGGTCCCAAACTAACAAATGGGCAAGGCCAAGAGACCACCGAAAACTTTCCAATTCCCTTTCCGTCAATCTTGTTTCAGCTAAAAATAAAATGTCGGGATCCTCCATTCTCCCCATTTCGAGGAGACTCTGAACTGCCGGGCCATTCCCAAGCCCCCGGCAGTTCCAACTTATGATTTTCATTGCTCCCGGCGGGACTACTCGGGCAACCCGGCCGATATGATGTTGAAGTTTTTCTCCTCCTCTACAACTTGTTCTACTTCCCTCTCCCCTTGCTTCTCAACCTTTCCTCTCTTCCCTTCCTTCTCATCCTCCTCCCGCACTCGTCCCCTTTTCTGCCCCAACACCGAGACCCTTTGTTGGTCTCCAGAAAGCCCACTCCTTGGTCTGTCTACCCTCTTATACTTCTTACCATTCGGGTTCTTCCCATTCTCCTTTATGATGATACTCGCTCCCCGGCCCCCTTGCGCTGCAGGCACATCCACATCTATGGTTGGTGTCCCAGCCTTGTGATCACCCGTTTTCTCATGGTTCTTGGCAGCAGACGCCTTCCCTTCTCCCTCCCTTTTAGCCGTGTTATCACCAAGGGCCAGCTGCAAGTTTTTCGGTGTCCCCTGCTTCTTCGGCTCGGTTTTATTCTTAGATGGACTTGTGATCCCCTCGCCTTGCTCTGAGCCTCCACCTGGGCCACTTCTCGATCGGTCCGACTCCTTCCGCCATGACAAACTATCACTTCCACTCCCCGACCTCCCATAAGAGCGGCCATGACCAAAACTCCTGTTACCACCATTCTCCCTGCTATTTCTCCTCCATGGCCCCTCCTCATACCCGCCCCTCCTTGACCCCATGTCCGCCTTCAACCACCGCCCAAACTGCGATCTCTCCCCATTCTCTAACACAGTATCGTATTCCTTCTCGCCGTGCCCAATTCTGCCATAGGTATAGCAAAAATCAGGGAGGTACTCATACTCAAACCTACACCAACCATCCTCCTCTTCCGTCTTCCCAGCATCAGTCTCCATCTTCTTCCTCTGGTCCTTCTCCCCCCCTTCCTCCTCAAGAGTAAATCCCCTCATTATAGGCTTGTCAATTCTCATCCTGATATTGATTCTCATAAACCTCCCTATTGCAGTACCATCAGCACCTGTGTCTGCCTCCACGAACTTTCCAACAAGATTTCCAATATCTTCAGCAGCCTCCACATTCATCATACCCAGCGGGAGGCTGAACACACGGATCCAGATTGGTATATTGTTAAACTCATAGTCCTCTATCCTCTTGCAAGGTTCAAAATCCTCCACCACCACCAACTCCTTGTCAAACATCCACGGCTCGTTCTCCAAGGCCTTCCTCTTCCCAGACTCCTGATGAAAGGTGAATACAAACTTGTTATCACCCGCCTCCTTGCAATCTATCCCTTTGATTGGACACCACATGTAACGCCCCATATGTAACCTTCCCGAATTGTACTCCAACTCTTGCCGTTTCCGGCATTAAGTTATATTTAATTCTCGGGTTCGGGTCTTTGTCTCCGTGTGTTGTTTTTTTTCGTGCATCTCATATCATGTCATCACGTGCATTGCATTTGCATACATGTTCATCTCATGCATTCGAGCATTTTCCCCGTTGTCCGTTTTACATTCCGGCGCTTCGTTCTCCTCCGGTGGCCATTTCTAGCTTTCCTTCGTGTGTGGGGATTAAACATTTCCGGATTGGGGTGAGACTTGCCATGCGGCCTTGGTTTACTACCGGTAGACCGCCTGTCAAGTTTCGGGTCATTTGGACTTCGTTTGATACTCCAACGGTTAACCGAGGGACCGAAAAGGCCTCGTGTGTGTGCAGCCCAACACCCCTCCATTTTGGCCCAAAAACCCACCAAACTCAGCTCCATCGTCTCGGTCGTTCGATCACGATCGTGTGGGTGAAAACCGCACCTCATTTGGACTCTCCTAGCTCCCTCTATGCCTATTTAAAGCCCCCCATTTTTCGGATCTCCTCCTCCCCCGGAAAAAACCCTAAAACACCTCCGCGCCGCGCCGGACACGTTCGTGCCGGCCGGACGAAATCCCGCCGCCGCCCGCATCCAACCGGGGGCCGCCACGTGGCGCGCCGCCACCCGCAGCCATGCCGGCCCGCGCGGCCCGGCCGGGGCCCCCGAAGGCCATCGGCTCCGCCCCGCCGCCAGGGAAGCCCGCCGCCGTCTCTTCCCCGAGGCCGGCGCCCCGCTCCACCGCGGCGCTCGCCGGAGCAGAGGCCGGCCACCGCGCCCGCCATCGCCGCCATCCGCCGCCGCCCTTCTCCGTCACCGGTCGCCGCCCCTCGTCTCGGCGTCCGCGCCGCCGCCCGGATCCGGCGCGCGCCGCCCCGCCTCCTCCTCGCCGGCCGGCGTCGCCCGCCGCCGCCCGGTCTCCCTCCTTCACCGCCGGCCGCCGCCAAGGCCATCTCTAGCGAGATCGGACGCCCCTGCTACAGTGCTCGCCTCGGATGAACAGTGTTTTTCGCCAGATCCAGATCCAGCTACAGTGAAACCCTAGGGGGTTGACTTTTTCCCTCTCCCTTTAAATTTTCGTGCCACCTTTGACCTGCCATATCTTTGCATCCGTAGCTCCGATTTGGGCATATGATATGTCAAAATCTTCGCCTCGACGAGTACATCATTTCATTCCATTGCATCATTTGCATTTGAGGTCATCTTGTTGCCCAAAATGCTGTTGGAAGGAGGCATCTTGAGTTAAATTGCAGATCCGTTAGTTCAACATGCACTTTTGTCATTTTTGCCATGTTTAATCCGTGCATGATATGCCTGTGCCCCTTTGGGATGAATTGTTAAGCATGTTGTCTTCTTTCCAGGGGTGCCTCCCATGCATTTTTAGGATGTGTGTGTTGTCTTGTGCAAGCTTGCGAAGTAGGCTACCTGAGTTTACTGATTTCAGGGACTTAGTGAAAATCACTAAGTCTGGGATGTTTTAGTTCACGATGCTATATGTCCGGCTTGTTTCCTAGTGATTCGTGCCTCTTTTGAGGATGATCAGTAAGAGTGTTTTGTTATGCTTGTTGTGCTTAATCCATCCATGTCTTTACTTGTTATGTTGGAGCCCCCTAGGTTGACTCAATCGAGCTCAACTTTTGGATAGTTGTTGTTTTGGGCAGATCGTGAACTCTTTTGCGATTTTGCCGGAGTTATTGCTAGTGATCCATGCATGCTATGCCATTGTTCTTGCCATGTCTAGCTAGCATTTTGTGCCTTCTTAATGGATATATGTTTGCCTTGCCATGACTTGCACCGTAGTGAGAGCATCGAGCTCGTTTACATGCCTCCGTGAGTTATTGTTTCAGCATGTCCCAGTTTTCACTGTCTGAAAACTGATTGTGTTTCATCGATGTTCGTCTGCTCGGTAGAGTATTTTGTGAACCCTTTTGGCCCCAGGTCATTTTGGGTGTTTTGTTAAGCTTGTTGAGTAGCCCCATGCCATGCTCTTACTTGCCATGTTCAGGTTTTTCTTCATATTGTTTTGCTGCTCCAAAGGGAGCATCGTGGTCTGAAATTCCAGACTAGCGTTAATTTCGCTAAGTCTGAAATCTGTTTTGCTTATTCAGTTTTGCCATGCTTGTTTGAAGCCCTTAATGGATGAATTTGCCTATGCCTCAGTCCTGGTGAATTGTTAAGCTTCTTGAGTACATCACTGCCATGCAATTTGTTTTCATGTTTGGTGGCTTTAGCATGTTCATTTTGTTGCATTTAGGAGCCTACTTGCTGTAAATCGCAGATCGGTTCGTTTAGTAAATCGCTTGCCATTTCTAAACCGTAGCTCCGATTGCCATGATCTTTACATCGTTTTCAGGGGATTTCTTCCCCTCTATCCAGTGGCACACTTGGTTTTCCAAGTTGAGGCCAGGTTCATGCATTTCCTGTATCATCTTGCATTTTGCATCCCGCATCGCATTCCGCATAGCATATCATCTTTGCATATTATTGCTTGCCCTTGCACGTGGTTGATTGTATCCTTGTTGCTTGTTTGTGTTGTTGGGTAGAGCCGGGAGACGAGTTCGCTAACGAGGAGCCCGTTGAGTTTGCTTTTGAGGATCCAGTCAATTCTGACAGCTGTGCAGGCAAGATGATCACACCCTTGAAATCACTACTATCTTTGCTATGCTAGTTTGCTCGCTCTTTTGCTTTGCCAATGCTACGATGCCTACCACTTGCTTGTCAGCCTCCCAATTGCCATGATTGAGCCTCTAACCCATCTTTGTCCTAGCAAACCATTGATTGGCTATGTTACCGCTTTGCTCAAGCCCCTTCTTATAGCGTTGCTAGTTGCAGGTGAAGTTTGGAGCCGTTCCTTGTTGGAACACTTATTTACTTGTTGGGATATCATTATATTGCTTGTTATCTTTATTCATCTATATACTTGGTAAAGGGTGGAAGGCTTGGCCTCTCGCCTAGTGTTTTGTTCCACTCTTGCCGCCCTAGTTTCCGTCATATCGGTGTTATGTTCCCGAATTGTTGCGTCCCTTACGCGGTTGGGCTATAATGGGAACCCCTTGATAGTTCGCCTTGATTAAAGCTTTTCCAGCAATGCCCAACATTGGTTTTACCATTTGCCACCTACCCCTTTTCTTTCCCTTGGGTTTCCGGAGCCCGAGGGTCATCTTTATTTTAGCCCCCACGGGCCAGTGCTCCTCTGAGTGTTGGTCCCACCGAGCGATGTCCGGGGCTACCAGGGGCAACCCTGGGCTGGCCTACCCGATGTCTGGCTCATCTGAGTGTGCCCTGAGAACGAGATATGTGCAGCTCCTATCGGGATTTGTCGGCGCATTCGGGCGGTGTTGCTGGACTAGTTTTGACCTGTCGAATCATCTTGTTGTACCGGGATACCGAGTCTGATCGGTGGGTCCTGGGTGGAGGTCTATTCCTTCGTTGACCGTGAGAGCTTGTTATGGGCTAAGTTGGGACCCCCCCTACAGGGATTGATCTTTCGAAAGCCATGCCCGCGGTTATGGGCAGATGGGAATTTGTTAATGTCCGGTTGTAGATAACTTGAACTTAAATAATTAAAATGAATCAACTGAGTGTGTTGCCGTGACGGCCTCTTCTCGGCGGAGTCCGGGAAGTGGACACGGCGTTGGAGTTATGTTTGCGTAGTTTGCTCTATTTAGTTTCCGCTCGTGCTTTGCCTCCTCTTCTCGCTCTACTTTGCGAATAAGTTAGCCACCATATATGCTAGTCGCTTGCTGCAGCTCCACTTACATTACCCCTTCCCTACCTATTAAGCTTAAATAGTCTTGATCGCGAGGGTGCGAGATTGCTGAGTCCTTTGTGGCTCACAGATTACTATTACACCAGATGCAGGGACCGATGATACTTCTCCGGATGGCACGCTCGAGCTGAAGTGGGAGTACGACGAGGACTCTCAGCGATACTATGTGTCTTTTCCTGATGATCAGTAGTAGTGCCTATTCGGGGTTCGATTCAGGGTTTAGTCGCTTGTTGGGGGTCTTTTCTATTTTGGCGCCGTAGTCGGGCCATGAGTGATTGTATGATGGATGTTATTTATGTACTTTGATGTGACGTGGCGAGTGTAAGCCAACTATGATATTTTTCCCCTTTATATTATATATGTACATGGGTTGTGTAATGATTCCCGACTTGCGACATTGCTTTCCATGCGCCTATGTCTCTAAGTCGTGCCTCGACACGTGGGAGACATAGCCGCATCGAGGGCGTTACAAGTTGGTATCAGAGCCTTCCCCGACCTTAGGAGCCCCATTGCTTGATCGTTTTTAGCAGCCAAGTTGTGTCTAGAAAAATGTTTTGAGTCCTTAGGAATTATATATCGGAGAGCTTAGGAATTCTTTTTACTTCCCAGTCTCCTCATCGCTCTGGTAAGGCATCCTGACGTAGAGTTTTGACTCTTCTCTTCTCAAATTTCACTAAATTTTTTTTAGGATCACGCGAGTATCTTAGTTTTGTTCCGATGGCTTATGATGAGAATACTGTCTTGGTGCCTCCTGTCAGGGGTTTAGTGGAAGTGTCCCGGGGAGTTGAGCTCTGAGGTGTTGTCATCATAATTCTATCGTTGCAATTCTGGCATACTTGAGATATGTGCGCGACATCGAAAATCTCCTTTATGCAGTTCGTTGGTGAGATAACCTCGACGCCACCCAGTACTGGGGCGGGAGTTCGGGAGTATCGCCATAACTTGTATAACGGATGCTTTTCGAAGGTTGAGATAGATGGTTTCCGAAGGTTTCTTGGTTATGTGTTGAAGGATGGATGCAGCTGGATGTAGGATTTGCTAGCTTGGGTGAGATATTATGCTTCCCCTGTATCCTCAACACCTGATTGCATAACCGGAAAGTTTCGGGAGTTCCATAGGTGGGAATTCAAGTAGCCTTAGGATATCTTTCCAACGGATGTGTGATATGAAATTGGGGTTCGACGTCTAGTGGTTCGCCTATTCACGGTCGATTTTACAGTGGCCTCGTTGTGTCTTAAAGAGTCCTTGGCTATGCTGACTCGGGGACGCTTCGTATGTCATGTGCACTGCCTTGTACATGATGGTGCTGTACGGTCGAGCCCGTGTAGGTCCTACCACGAAAACTTCGGACGGAATTTCTATCATGTGTTTGTTCCGGCTTATTCTGCAAGCCAACCCTTGGTTTTATTTCGAGTTGTGGTATTCGTTCTGCTTCGACGTCATATGTTGATTCCATCCCTCGTTGATGTACCTCTTCTACCTGATTCTTCGTGGCTTTGCAATTTAGGAATATGTGACCACTTCAAGAAAAGTGCATTCGTTCATTTTGTTCGGATGTGAAGACTTTATGTTGCAAATTTTCATTCCGTTGGTTTCACCTTCAATATTTCTCTATTTGTGTGCTAATGGTGGTCAACCTCTTCAGGATGGCTCCCGCTAAGAGCACCAGTCAGAACCAGAATCAAGATCCTCCACCACCTCCGCCTCCTTCGGAAGCATGGCAGGCTGTGATGGCTGCTACTAATGCAAATACTCAGCTGATCATGCAAATCATCCAAGAGCGGAATCAAAGCAGTCAAGGAAATCAAGGCAACAACCAGAACCAATTTGCAACTCTGAATCAGTTCCTCGCAAATGGTCCAAAGACGTTCAGTAACTGCGTTGAGGCTACCGATGCTGATGATTGGTTAGTCGATCCGGGCAAGCATTTTGAATGTAGCAACGTCAGACTTGAAGATTTCGTCAAGTTCGCGTCTTTCCAGCTCAAGGATCAGGCCGCAGAGTGGTTTTAGCAGTACCGGGATTCCAGAGGTGGACGTTTGATCACTTGGGATGATTTCCGTCGTGATTTCCGCGCTCATCACATTCCTCAAAGTGTGACTGAAAGCAAACGTGAAGAATTCCGCAATCTGAAGCAAGGCTCTTTGTCTGTCTATGACTACAACAAGTTGTTCCAGAAGCTCGCCCGTTTTGCCAAGCAGGATGTTCCTGATGAGAAGAGCATGATCTATCAGTTCAGGGGTGGTCTTCTTGAAGAAATTCAGCTCGCTCTTGTCCTCTTCGAGCTGCTGAGATACGATGAGTTCTACAACATGGCACTGAAGCAAGAGGCTGCTCAGCTAAGGTGTGATGCTTCCAGGAAGCGAGTCAGAGACACTACGTCTTCTTCCTCTACTCAAGTGGCCAAGCAGCAGAAGTATTGGCTTCCTCCTCCTCCGTTCCGTCAGCCGTATCAGCAGAAGAGCAAAGGTGGCAGTGGTTCATCCTACCCACCCAACCCAGGCTTTCAGAACAAGACTTCGTCTCAAGCTCCAAGATCGAGTGCTCCGTACCACCGTCCGCTCTCTGAGGTCACGTGCAACAAGTGCCAACAGAAGGGTCACTATGCCAACAAGTGTTTCAACCAGAGGCGTCTTCCTCCTCCTCCTCCTCCTCCTCCTGTCAGATCGGCAAGTTCAGCTGTGGTCAAGCATAACCCCAAGTCCACCAAGGTCAACTTGATGAACGCAGCTCAGGCAGAGGATTCGTCAGATGTGATCATGGGTAACCTTCCTGTTAATGATATTCCTGCAAAAGTTCTTTTTGACATGGGTGCTTCGCATTGTTTCATCTCGAGGCCATTTGTTTCTAAGCATGAGTTGCCCTTGCAAGATTTGCCTAGGCAGTTGTCTGTTG
Source organism: Triticum monococcum (assembly GCA_034509565.1). NCBI lineage: Eukaryota > Viridiplantae > Streptophyta > Magnoliopsida > Poales > Poaceae > Triticum > Triticum monococcum. Next base: position 175,191,148 of record CM067846.1, on the reverse strand, counting down.
TTTCTCCGGGAAAATTCATGAGTGCAAGCGCTATTGTTCCGGATATTTCTATCACGTTGGGCGATCACAAGTTTCTCTCTTCTCCGGTGGTTCTTGGTAATTTTGATATCGACCTCATTCTTGGGATGGACTGGCTCTCTAAACACAAGGCTCACCTTGATTGTGCAGCCAGGCAGATTCAACTGACTCATTCGTCTGAAGATGTCATTGTCTTTGCTGCTCGGGATAATACCATCCAGTTGTTCTCTCTCAATGAAAAGGGTGAATTGGATGCTATTTCGCAGATTCCAGTTGTTTGTGAGTATCAAGATGTCTTCCCTGAAGAACTCCCAGGCATGCTTCCAAACCGGCCGGTTGAATTTGTTATTGAACTTGAGCCGGGTACGGAACCCGTGTGCAAACGTCCCTACAAGCTCGGCCCCGAAGAGTTGAAGGAGTTGAAGAAACAACTCGATGTTCAAGAAAGAATGGGTCTCATTCGGCCAAGTACTTCTCCGTGGGGTTGTGGTGTTCTTTTTGTGAAGAAGAAGGATGGAACGGACCGACTCTGTGTTGATTATCGTCCATTGAACAAGAAGACCATCAAGAACAAATATCCACTTCCCAACATTAATGAGCTGTTCGAACAACTCAAGGGTGCCCAAGTGTTCTCCAAGCTTGATCTCCGTATGGGTTATCATCAAATTCGCATTCGTGAACAAGATATTCCAAAGACGGCGTTCAGAACAAGCTATGGGTCATATGAATACATTGTTATGTCTTTTGGCCTCGCTAATGCTCCTCCGACGTTCTCTCGCATGATGAACTTCATCTTCAACCCCTACACCAACGACTTTGTTTTGGTCTATCTCGATGATATCCTGGTTTTCTCAAAGAACAAGGAAGATCATGCCAAACACTTGCGTTTGGTTCTTGACAAGCTCAGGGAACATCAATTCTACGCCAAGTTCTCCAAGTGTGAGTTTTGGCTCGATGAGGTTCTTTATCTTGGGCATATTATCTCTGCCAAGGGCATTTCCGTGGATCCTGAGAAGGTGTCTGCAATCGTTAATTGGGAACCTCCTCAGAATGTGAAGCAACTCCGTAGCTTCCTCGGTCTTGCAAGTTATTGTCGAAGATTCGTTGAAAACTTCTCCAAGATCGCGAAGCCTCTCTCAAATCTTCTTCAGAAGCACGTCAAGTACGTTTGGTCTCCGGAGTGTGATATCGCTTTCAACGCTTTGAAAGAGAAATTGATCACTGCTCCAGTTCTAACTCCGCCCGATGAAACCAAGCCGTACGAGGTCTTTTGTGATGCCTCTCTCCAAGGTCTCGGTGCAGTACTGATGCAAGAGAAGAAAGTTGTTGCTTATACCTCTCGCCAGTTGAAGCCTAATGAGAAGAACTACCCCACTCATGATCTCGAGTTGGCGGCAGTTGTGCACGCATTGTTGACTTGGAGACATCTTCTCTTGGGAAGGAAAGTGGACATTTTCACTGATCACAAGAGTCTCAAGTACATCTTCACTCAGCCTAATCTCAACCTCAGGCAGACTCGATGGGTCGAAATGATTCAAGAGTACAATCCGAGTATCGAGTATACTCCAGGCAAGGCTAATGTGATTGCTGACGCTTTGAGCAGGAAAGCATATTGCAACAGTCTGATTCTCAAGCCTTATCAACCCGAGCTTTGTGAAGCCTTCCGCAAACTCAATCTGCAAGTTGTTCCTCAACGTTTCCTCGCCAACCTTCAAGTTTCTCCTACCTTGGAAGACCAGATTCGCCAAGCCCAGCTTCTTGATGCTATGGTGAAAAAGGTGAAGATTGGTATTGCAAAGAGTCAGTCCAAGTACAAGTGCTACCGACTTGATGACAAGGACACTCTCTTCTTCGAGGATCGAATTGTTGTGCCCAAAGGTGAACTTCGTAAAGTGATCATGAATGAGGCTCACAACTCTCTCCTCTCCATCCACCCTGGGAGCACGAAGATGTATCAAGATCTGAAGCAAACTTATTGGTGGACTCGAATGAAGCGCGAGATCGCTGAATTCGTGAATGAATGTGATGTCTGCAGAAGGGTGAAGGCAGAACACCAAAGGCCAGCAGGTCTCCTCCAACCTCTCGCCATTCCAGAATGGAAGTTTGACCACATTGAAATGGACTTTGTGACTGGGTTTCCTAAGTCCAAGAGTGGCAATGATGCTATATTCGTTGTCATCGACAAGCTGACCAAAGTGGCTCATTTCCTGCCTATCAAAGAGTCAATCACTGCAGCTCAATTGGCGGAGCTCTACACCTCTCGAATTGTCTCTCTGCACGGTATTCCTCAAGTGATATCTTCAGACCGTGGCAGCATCTTTACCTCCAAGTTTTGGGATTCTTTTCAGAAGGCCATGGGCACCAACATTCGCTTCAGCACTGCTTTCCATCCTCAAACAAGCGGTCAAGTCGAGCGTGTCAACCAGATTCTTGAAGATATGCTCAGAGCTTGTGTTATCTCCTTCGGCATGAAGTGGGAGGATTGTCTTCCTTATGCTGAATTCTCGTACAACAATAGTTTCCAAGCAAGTTCCGGCAAGGCCCCGTTTGAAATTCTGTATGGTAGGAAGTGCCGTACACCTCTCAACTGGTCTGAAACCGGTGAACGTCAGCTGCTGGGTAATGACCTTATCACAGAGGCAGAAGAAATGTGCAAGGTCATTCGTGATAACCTCAAAGCAGCCCAATCTCGTTAGAAGAGCTACTACGACAGCAAGCACCGTGATTTGGCCTTCGAGATCGGAGATCATGTCTACCTCCGCGTCTCTCCTATGAAAGGGACTCGTCGCTTCGGTATCAAAGGGAAGCTTGCCCCCAGATACGTCGGGCCTTTCAAGATCGTCAGCAAGAGAGGCGACCTCGCTTATCAACTCGAGCTTCCTGCAACCTTTGCCAATGTTCATGATGTGTTCCATGTCTCGCAACTCCGTAAGTGCTTCAAGACGCCTGAGCGCACCGTCAACTTCGAGGACATTGAGCTCCAAGAAGATCTCTCCTACCGTGAGCACCCAGTTGCAATCCTTGAAGAGACTGAACGCAAAACTCGCAACAAGTCAATAAAGTTTCTCAAAATCAAGTGGTCACACCATTCCGACCGTGAAGCTACCTGGGAACGCGAGGATCACCTCCGTTCTGAGTACCCGGAGTTCTTTCAGTCCTAGATCTCGGGACGAGATCTTTTCGTAGTGGTGGAGTGTTGTAACGCCCCATATGTAACCTTCCCGAATTGTACTCCAACTCTTGCCGTTTCCGGCATTAAGTTATATTTAATTCTCGGGTTCGGGTCTTTGTCTCCGTGTGTTGTTTTTGTTTTCGTGCATCTCATATCATGTCGTCACGTGCATTGCATTTGCATACATGTTCATCTCATGCATTCGAGCATTTTCCCCGTTGTCCGTTTTGCGTTCCGGCGCTTCGTTCTCCTCCGGTGGCCATTTCTAGCTTTCCTTCGTGTGTGGGGATTAAACATTTCCGGATTGGGGCGAGACTTGCCATGCGGCCTTGGTTTACTATCGGTAGACCGCCTGTCAAGTTTCGGGTCATTTGGACTTCGTTTGATACTCCAACGGTTAACCGAGGGACCGAAAAGGCCTCGTGTGTGTGCAGCCCAACACCCCTCCATTTTGGCCCAAAAACCCACCAAACTCAGCTCCATCGACTCGGTCGTTCGATCACGACCGTGTGGGCGAAAACCACACCTCATTTGGACTCTCCTAGCTCCCTCTATGCCTATTTAAAGGCCCCCATTTTTCGGATCTCCTCCTCCCCCGAAAAAACCCTAAAACACCTCCGCGCCGCGCCGGACACGTCCGTGCCGGCCGGACGAAATCCCGCCGCCGCCCGCATCCAACCGGGGGCCGCCACGTGGCGTGCCGCCACCCGCAGCCACGCCGGCCCGCGCGGCCCGGCCGGGGCCCCCGAAGCCCATCGGCTCCGCCCCGCCGCCAGGGAAGCCCGCCGCCGTCTCTTCCCCGAGGCCGGCGCCCCGCTCCACCGCGGCGCTCGCCGGAGCAGAGGCCGGCCACCGCGCCTGCCATCGCCGCCATCCGCCGCCGCCCTTCTCCATCACCGGTCGCCGCCCCTCGTCTCGGCGTCCGCGCCGCCACCCGGATCCGGCGCGCGCCGCCCCGCCTCCTCCTCGCCGGCCGGCGTCGCCCGCCGCCGCCCGGTCTTCCTCCTTCCACGCCGGCCGCCGCCAAGGCCATCTCCGGCGAGATCGGACGCCCCTGCTACAGTGCTCGCCTCGGATGAACAGTGTTTTTCGCCAGATCCAGATCCAGCTACAGTGAAACCCTAGGGGGTTGACTTTTTCCCTCTCCCTTTAAATTTTCGTGCTACCTTTGACCTGCCATATCTTTGCATCCGTAGCTTCAATTTGGGCATATGATATGTCAAAATCTTCGTCTCGACGAGTACATCATTTCATTCCATTGCATCATTTGCATTTGAGGTCATCTTGTTGCCAAAAATGCTGTTGGAAGGAGGCATCTTGAGTTAAATTGCAGATCCGTTAGTTCAACATGCACTTTTGTCATTTTTGCCATGTTTAATCCGTGCATGATATGCCTGTGCCCCTTTGGGATGAATTGTTAAGCATGTTGTCTTCTTTCCAGGGGTGCCTCCCATGCATTTTTAGCATGTGTGTGTTGTCTTGTGCAAGCTTGCGAAGTAGGCTACCTGAGTTTACTGATTTCAGGGACTTAGTGAAAATCACTAAGTGTGGGATGTTTTAGTTCATGATGCTATATGTCCGGCTTGTTTCCTAGTGATCCGTGCCTCTTTTGAGGATGATCAGTAAGAGTGTTTTGTTATGCTTGTTGTTCTTAATCCATCCATGTCTTTACTTGTTATGTTGGAGCCCCCTAGGTTGACTCAATCGAGCTCAACTTTTGGATAGTTGTTGTTTTGGGCAGATCGTGAACTCTTTTGCGATTTTGCCGGAGTTATTGCTAGTGATCCATGCATGCTATGCCATTGTTCTTGCCATGTCTAGCTAGAATTTTGTGCCTTATTAATGGGTATATGTTTGCCTTGCCATGACTTGCACCGTAGTGAGAACATCGAGCTCGTTTACATGCCTCCGTGAGTTATTGTTTCAGCATGTCCCAGTTTTCACTAAGTCTGAAAACTGATTGTGTTTCATCGATGTTCGTGTGCTCGGTAGAGTATTTTGTGAACCCTTTTGGCCCCAGGTCATTTTGGGTGTTTTGTTAAGCTTGTTGGGTAGCCCCATGCCATGCTCTTAGTTGCCATGTTCAGGTTTTTCTTCATGTTGTTTTGCTGCTCCGAAGAGAGCATCGTGGTCTGAAATTCCAGACTAGCGTTAATTTCGCTAAGTCTGAAATCTGTTTTGCTTATTCAGTGTTGCCATGCTTGTTTGAAGCCCTTAATGGATGAATTTGCCTATGCCTCAGTCCTGGTGAATTGTTAAGCTTCTTAAGTATATCACTGCCATGCAATTTGTTTTCATGTTTGGTGGCTGTAGCATGTTCATTTTGTTGCACTTAGGAGCCTACTTGCTGTAAATCGCAGATCGGTTCGTTTAGTAAATCGCTTGCCATTTCTAAACCGTAGCTCCGATTGCCATGATCTTTACATCGTTTTCTGGGGATTTCTTCCCCTCTATCCAGTGGCACACTTGGTTTTCCAAGTTGAGGCCAGGTTCATGCATTTCCTGTATCATCTTGCATTTTGCATCCCGCATCGCATTCCGCATAGCATATCATCTTTGCATATTATTGCTTGCCCTTGCACGTGGTTGATTGTATCCTTGTTGCTTGTTTGTGTTGTTGGGTAGAGCCGGGAGACGAGTTCGCTAACGAGGAGCCCGTTGAGTTTGCTTTTGAGGATCCAGTCAATTCTGACAGCTGTGCAGGCAAGATGATCACACCCTTGAAATCACTACTATCTTTGCTATGCTAGTTGCTCGCTCTTTTGCTTTGCCAATGCTACGATGCCTACCACTTGCTTGTCAGCCTCCCAATTGCCATGATTGAGCCTCTAACCCACCTTTGTCCTAGCAAACCATTGATTGGCTATGTTACCGCTTTGCTCAAGCCCCTTCTTATAGCGTTGCTAGTTGCAGGTGAAGTTTGGAGCCGTTCCTTGTTGGAACACTTATTTACTTGTTGGGATATCATTATATTGCTTGTTATCTTTATTCATCTATATACTTGGTAAAGGGTGGAAGGCTCGGCCTCTCGCCTAGTGTTTTGTTCCACTCTTGCCGCCCTAGTTTCCGTCATATCGGTGTTATGTTCCTGGATTGTTGCGTCCCTTACGTGGTTGGGCTATAATGGGAACCCCTTGATAGTTCGCCTTGATTAAAGCTTTTCCAGCAATGCCCAACATTGGTTTTACCATTTGCCACCTACCCCTTTTCTTTCCCTTGGGTTTCCGGAGCCCGAGGGTCATCTTTATTTTAGCCCCCACGGGCCAGTGCTCCTCTGAGTGTTGGTCCCACCGAGCGATGTCCGGGGCTACCAGGGGCAACCCTGGGCTGGCCTACCCGACGTCTGGCTCATCTGAGTGTGCCCTGAGAACGAGATATGTGCAGCTCCTATCGGGATTTGTCGGCGCATTCGGGCGGTGTTGCTGGACTAGTTTTGACCCGTCGAATCATCTTGTTGTACCGGGATACCGAGTCTGATCGGTGGGTCCTGGGTGGAGGTCTATTCCTTCGTTGACCGTGAGAGCTTGTTATGGGCTAAGTTGGGACCCCCCTGCAGGGATTGATCTTTCGAAAGCCGTGCCCGCGCTTATGGGCAGATGGGAATTTGTTAATGTCCGGTTGTAGATAACTTGAACTTAAATAATTAAAATGAATCAACTGAGTGTGTTGCCGTGACGGCCTCTTCTCGGCGGAGTCCGGGAAGTGGACACGGCATTGGAGTTATGTTTGCGTAGTCTGCTCTATTTAGTTTCCGCTCGTGCTTTGCCTCCTCTTCTCGCTCTACTTTGCGAATAAGTTAGCCACCATATATGCTAGTCGCTTGCTGCAGCTCCACTTACATTACCCCTTCCCTACCTATTAAGCTTAAATAGTCTTGATCGCGAGGGTGCGAGATTGCTGAGTCCTTTGTGGCTCACAGATTACTATTACACCAGATGCAGGGACCGATGATACTTCTCCGAATGGCGCGCTCGAGCTGAAGTGGGAGTACGACGAGGACTCTCAGCGATACTATGTGTCTTTTCCTGATGATCAGTAGTGGTGCCTATTCGGGGTTCGATTCAAGGTTTAGTCGCTTGTTGGGGGTCTTTTCTATTTTGGCGCCGTAGTCGGGCCATGAGTGATTGTATGATGGATGTTATTTATGTACTTTGATGTGACGTGGCGAGTGTAAGCCAACTATGATATTTTTCCCCTTTATATTATATATGTACATGGGTTGTGTAATGATTCCCGACTTGCGACATTGCTTTCCATGCGCCTATGTCTCTAAGTCGTGCCTCGACACGTGGGAGACATAGCCGCATCGAGGACGTTACACCACACTTTCCCGAGGGAGAGACGAATCGCATCGGGGTGTGCAGGCTTCTCCGACAGTATCTTCCCTACCGCCTTCGCCTCCACTTGCTTCCCCTTCTCCTTCGCCGTGATTCTAATCCTTACCCCTTTCTTCTCCTCCTTCGACAACTTCAAACCCTTCATCATCCCTGCCACGTCCTCCATCAGCACGAACCTCCCGTCCGAGACCGCCATCTAGGGTTTATTGTGGTTTGCGACCGTGCGCCCTAGGAAGCACACGGAAGAACTGGTGGAGAAGACTCACGGCCCAACGGTGTGAACTGCAGGCGAATGAACGGGAACAACAAGATCTGGATATGGAGGCCAGATCGAGAGGCGGGGGCGGCGCTACGAACCCTAGCGCGATCGCCTCCGCTAACGCCGGACCGAAAAACGCTAACCGTCACCCTTGGATTGTGGCTGAAAGGTGCATGCGCATGTGATTATCCCTCGCCACCCTTTAATCACAGGCCGGTTTTGCCCTTGGCGAGTTTTCAGCGGCTATAGAAACATGCTCGCGGTTTTTACTGTATTTGATAGCAAAATATTATAAAAACAAAAGTATTAAAAATTACAGTAATTTTACCTATAAATATAAGATACCATGGTTTTATCATAACAGACTTATTTTAAAGTATTCATAATACATATAACCTGTTTGGCTGTTGCCGTACAATGCAATAATTTTTTTTGCCTAGCCGTTGCGTTCAAACAAGTGCAGCTACCTTGCTGTTAGCAGTGCAAGCACACGCAGCTGGCCGGCCATTTGAATACTATTGCGTTTTTGTGGCTAGCTAGCTGGTTATCTCTTATCATCTGTGTGCATAACAACCGAAGCTGAACGGCTAGCTTGTGTATACAAAAAAGACCACCCAAGGCATGTCGTTTGTGACTCAGATGAAGCGGCTTGGTCTTCTTTGTGTCACCATCGAGTCCTGGATTATGTATGGTAGCAGACTAGACGAACAGCTCGAGCAGTCCTAGATTAACAAGCATTGAGATCCAGCTAGCAGACTAGACAAACAGCTCGAACGAAGTTGAATTAAAAAGCATTGAGATCCAGCTAGCAGTTTAGACTAACAACTCGAGCGGAGCTCAGCGACATGCATAGTTAGGAAAGGCACAGCCGTGCGGAAGAAGGTGCCGGTGATTAGCATGGAGAGGCGGGAGGAGCAAATCGAGGGAGGGTGAAGGGCTGTCTACTCACCTTTGATCTCTCCATCCCCGTCTCTTTCCTTCCCCATGGCCACCGAGGGAGTTATAAGGCGACGGCGGCGGCGACAACGTGGGAGCGATGCCTCTATTTTAGATCGAGGGAAGAAGATAACAACGACCCACCCTTTTTTTGCCTGCTCTGTTTTTAAAAAAGAGGTCGAGTTCTTTTTTTATGTAGAGAAAAAACTTCAATTTAGCGAATACTGCAATTTTAAAATCACAATTGTTAGAGGCAACCAAACAACTTATTGTAAATAAAACTATGGTAATCCTATAAACTACAGTATTCTCAAAATACTTAGAAAATACGTTGTTAGCAAACGGGGCGGCATCTTCAACTCTGACTCACAAATCATTCATCCACGGACACAGACTTGGAAGTCGGTCATCTAAAGCTAGTCGCATATATATCAAGCCGAATTTCAACTAATCGGACGAATTACATGCAAACTGGATGATTTTCACACAAACTGGATAATGCATTTACATTTCAGACATATTTTAACTAAATTATACCGGATTAAGCTAAAACTAGTCTAATACTGACCGCCGCAGATCTCCATTCCCACGACATGTCTTCCCTATGTCCGGTGGCCTGCTCACTGGAATGTCGTGAGCCCCGCAGGGATATGCTTCTGCAGGAGGGGAAGAATAGCCTCCCTCCGATCCGCTGCCGCAAAGCACGGACCAGGGTTGGTTATGGGGCGAGGAAAGACGTTCGTCGTGGCCTACGCCCCCGCTCACCGAACAAGTCATCGTCTGTGCAACCCGGTGAGGTGGTGGCGGTGGCCTTCCTGGGTCCCAAATGGCAGCAACCCTCCCATGTTCTACTTTTCCTCATTGTCGCGGCGGCCAGACATGAAGCCTTTGTCGTTGTGGCACCGGGGAACGGTCAACATGTTGTTGCCGACGTCATCGTCAGTGCCCTAGTCAAATCCCCCCGGCCGCCGCGTCAACATCCACAAACATGACTTCTTTCTCTGCGTGTAGCGACCAGACCTCAAACAGTCTGATCTCTGTGCTCCGGTGTCATCCTTGGATCAGTAATGCTGACACCACATAGTACTCGGAGGATTTATAACAGAGTAGCAATCACACACTTATTACATCGAGTGTCTCAAACGAGAACTTAATACAATAAATATGGCTTAAGGCCATCTAATAACGATAACAGCGGAAGGCTTGGAAGATAAGTGAGTCCATCAACTCCAACGGCATCACTGAGTATAGAACCACGACCTAAAAACTCCTTAATCGTCGTGTGAAAAGTCTGCAACATTAACATTGCAGCCCGAAACGGGTCAGCACATGGAATATGCTGGCAAGGTAACACATAGAGAGTAATGGAATGAAACAGCTATACTATATGCATATTTGGTTGGTGGAAAGCTCTATGGTTACAGTTTTGCGTAAAGCCAATTTTTTTCATACTTCAAAAAAATAATTTTATTTAACTATCATGGTAGTTGTTAAACATTGAGAATGGTTGACAGCATTCTCAATCCCAATTAAGCATCAAATTAAACAAAACCTAACAAAATTAATTTAGAGTAACATGTTGAGATTCACATGAAAATCCAGGTACTAGATACTCAAGATGTCCATAACTGGGGACACGGCTAACCATGATTAGTTTACTACACTCTGTAGAGGTTTGCGTACTTTTCCCCACAAGACTCGACCGCCTCCGTTTGGTTTCTCGCACTACATGGTGTTTGAGAAGACGGATGACCGAGACATAGACTTTCAGAAGCGCTAGCACCTTACGATCGGATAGACCGTACCACCTACATCCCCTACATCTGCTAGTCTACCACTGTAAGAGTTCGCACGACTTAGTCAACTATGCTAGAGCTCATAGTAGCTTGTGGCTGCACACGAAAGTTTCTAGCATGAATAATCTCATGATCCCTTTGAGCCTGGGTGGCGGTCCAAAAGAAAACAGGCAAGTCCTGAAACACCCAGGTGCCTCAGTCCACCCAGATGTGTGTTTAAGTTGCCACCTTAGATAAACCACTAATTAACAAACTCACATCTGTCATGGATATCACTCACCCAATCCACGTCTATTAGCATAGCATGGCATAATAAGCAAACGTAGAAGTAACTCCCAAAGGTTTGATAATAAACAGGTAATAGGTACTACCTCAACTACTTTCCATCCCATAATTTAATTAGATCCTAATAATGCAATGTGTGAGGATTGATCTAATGTAATAAAACTAGGTAGTAGGAAAGGTATGATCAAAGTGTTACTTGCCTTGCTGATGATCCGCGAAACCTAGAGATTCGAAGTAACAAGCGGCGCACTCCGGGTATTCTATCGCAGACAAACAAACAAGCATACAATAAGTACTCATCTAATGCACAGGTAAAACTCAAATAAGAGATCTATCAGAAGGTTGAACTTAAGAACTCCGGTTGGCAAAAAGAATCAAATCGAACGAAACAACGAAAGTCAAACGGCGAAAGAAAACAACCTTGTTCTACTAATCTGGATCTAGGGCAAATTTTACAGTAGCAAAATCTTGTTTAAGTTGGTTAAATGGATAGAGGGTTTCGAGACGAAACTCCAGGCGCTTGAATCGCCTGATTCCGATAAACGAGCGAAAAGTTAAACTGAAACGAAAATCGGATCAGGAATCACGATCAGAAAAATCGCGGATTTAATCCGAGAAAAGGAAAAAACGTTGAACGTTCACTAGAACAAACGAACGGACGAACGCTCGCTATTTAAATAAACCAGAAAAATTGATCTATTAAAAAAACCGAAACTAAAAAAACTGACGAAAAACCGACGGTTTTCTGAAAAAAACTAAAAAAAGGCGCGGAAAACGAGGCGGCGGCTGGTCGGCGGCGGCGGCGGGTGGCGGCGGGCTAGGGTTTGGGGCGCGTCGGGTGGGCTGTGGGGGTCGGGCCCCCCGGCTTATAAAGCCTTCCCGGGCCGGTGTCCAGGTCGGACACGGCCCGTAGGTCGGTGTGATTTTTTTACGCGCAGAAGAAAAATAAAAAGAAATACTAAACAGACTTCAAAAATTCCGAAATAAATTTTCACGGGCTTCTAAAATCAAGCCGCACAAGATGAACATTTATTTGGGGCCTAAATGAAAATTTGAAAATCGCACATTTTTCCTAAATTCAAATAAAATAACGAAAAACTCCAAAATAAAATCTTATTTGTTTTATTATTAAATCCTCAATATTTCTTTATTTTGGAAAAGTCATTTTATTCCCTTTCTCATATTTTTGTAATAGAAATAATTGGTTATAAAATAAATAAAATCAAACGATCCTATTATCAAAATTTAAGAAAACTCAAATATGAAAATAACGAAATCCCCAACTCTCTCCGTGGGTCATTGAGTTACGTAGAATTTCTAGGATCAACCAAAATGCAAAATAAAATATGGTATGCATTTATGACCTAATGTATAACATTCCAAATTGAAAATTTGGGATGTTACAAACCTACCCCCTTAAGATGAATTTCGCCCTCGAGATTCGAGTTAGCTAGAAAATAGGTGAGGGTGGTCCTTGAGCAAATCTTCCTCTCGTTCCCAGGTGGCTTCATCCTCTGTGTGGTGGCTCCACTGAACTTTGCAAAACTTGATAACCTTGCTGCGGGTAACTCGGCTGGCAAACTCGAGGATCTTAATTTGTTTCTCCTCGTAGGTCAAATCGTCATCCAACTGAATAGTTTCCAAAGGCACAGTGTCTCTCAACGGTATGTCAGCCATCTCCGCATGACACTTCTTCAATTGGGAAACGTGGAACACATCATGAACTCCTGACAATCCTTCAGGCAATTCCAACTTGTAGGCCACTTCTCCCATACGCTCCAAAACTCGACATGGTCCTACAAATCGTGGCGCTAACTTCCCTTTAACTCCAAAACGCTTTGTTCCCTGAAGTGGAGATACTCGTAGATAAGCTCTATCTCCGACTTCATAAACTGTCTCCTTGCGTTTAGAATCTGCATAACTCTTTTGCCTGGACTAGGCTACCTTGAGTCTATCGCGAATCAACTTCACCTTCTGTTCAGACTCTTTAATCAAGTCAGGCCCAAACAACTGGCGGTCTCCAACTTCGTCCCACGATAACGGTGTCCTGCACCTCCTTTCGTACAATGCTTCGAAAGGGGCTATCTTCAAACTGGTTTGGTAACTATTGTTGTAAGAGAACTCTGCATATGGCAAATTGTCGTCCCAACTAGATCCATAATCTAGCGCGCAAGCTCTCAGCATATCCTCCAAAATCTGATTGACTCTCTCGGTCTGTCCATCTGTCTGTGGATGAAAAGCTGTACTGAATTCTAGCCTGGTACCCAAAGTTTCATGCAACTGCTTCCAGAACTTTGAGGTAAACTGGGTTCCTCTATCTGATATGATACTCCTCGGAACTCCATGCAGACATACGATCCTGGTCATGTATATCTTTGCCAACTTAGCACTGGTGTAAGTGGTCTTTACTGGGATGAAATGAGCTACTTTCGTCAATTGATCGACTACAACCCAAATTAAGTTATAGCCTGAACGAGTCCTGGGTAATCCTGTGATAAAATCCATGCCTAACTTATCCCACTTCCATTCGGGTATCGGCAATGGTTGTAACAATCCTGCTGGCTTCTGATGCTCTACCTTTACTCTCTGACATACATCACAAACTGCTACGCACTCCACAATATCCTTCTTCATTCCGATCCACCAGAAAGTATCCTTCAAATCCACGTACATCTTGGTATTTCCTGGGTGAATCGAATATGGTGAGTCGTGTGCCTCTTGCAGTATCAACTTCCTAATCTTCGGGTCATTGGGCACGTAAATGCAGTCTTCAAACCATAGGGTATCGTGCTCATCCTCACGGAATCCCTTAGCTTTTCCTTTGCTAAGTTTCTCCTTAATAGCGGCAATCTCTTTGTCAGTTTTCTGAGCTTCTCTAATTCTATCCATCAAGGTTGACTGAATCTCCAATGCTGCTACATAGCCTCTCGAAACTATTTCCAAACATAGTTTACGAAGATTTTCTGCTAACTCCTTGGGTATTTCTCCCGTCATTAACGTATTGACATGGCTCTTACGGCTTAAGGCGTCAGCTACTACATTAGCCTTTCCGGGATGGTATTGCAATCTCATATCATAATCCTTGATGAGTTCCAACCATCTCCTTTGTCTGAGATTCAAATCCTTCTGTGTGAAAATGTACTTCAAACTCTTATGATCCGTGTACACCTCACAATGGTTTCCAATGAGGAAATGCCTCCATGTTTTCAAAGCATGCACTACGGCTGCTAACTCCAAATCATGCGTAGCATAATTCAACTCATGAGGCTTCAGTTGTCTTGAGGCATATGAAACAACTCTCCCTTCCTGCATAAGCACTGCTCCAAGTCCTCGACGTGAAGCGTCGCAATACACCTCATAATCTTTGGGTCTGGTCTGGCAAAATCAACGCTGGTGAGGTAACCAAACGTTTCTTCAACTCCTGGAAACTAGCCTCACATTCCACCGTCCATATGAACTTGGTATCCTTCTTTAACAACTCAGTCATAGGCTTCGCAATCTTTGAGAAATTCTCAATAAATCTCCGGTAGTATCCTGCGAGTCCAAGAAAACTCCGGATCTCCCCAACGGTAGTTGGTGCTTCCCACTTGGTCATGGTATCAACTTTAGTGGGATCAACTGCTATACCTTCTCCAGATATAACGTGTCCGAGGAATCCTATTTCCTTCAACCAAAACTCACATTTGCTGAACTTGGCATATAATTGATGTTCCCTGAGCTTTCCAAGTACCAAACACAAATGCTCTTTATGTTCTTCTTCATTTTTCGAGTAAACCAGGATATCATCAATGAACACTACGACGAACTTATCCAAAAACTCCATAAATACTTTGTTCATCATGTTCATAAAATAGGCAGGTGCGTTAGTCAGACCAAATGACATAACGGTATACTCGTACAGCCCATACCTGGTGGTAAAAGCTGTCTTAGGAATATCCTGTTCTTGAATCTTCAACTGGTGGTATCCTGATCGCAGATCGATCTTGGAAAATACCTTAGCTCCCTGTAATCGATCAAACAGATCATTGATCATTGGTAGTGGGTACTTGTTCTTAATCGTTACTTCGTTCAATCCTCGATAATCAACAACCATCCTTAACGATCAATCCTTCTTCTCCACTGGAAGTACTGGCGATCCCCAAGGCGAAGAACTTGGGCGAATATATCCCTTATCCAGTAACTCCTTAATCTGCTTCTTAATTTCCACCAAATCCTTTGCTGGCATCCTATATGGTCTCTTTGATATTGGCCCTGTGCCTAGCAATAGCTCACTCAAAAGCTTAATATCTCTATCCGGTGGCATGACTGGCAACTCCTCTGGAAATACTTCAGGGAAATCCCTTACCACTAGTACTTCCTCCTGCACAACTCCTGTTAGGCAATTTACTTGAGTCCTCTTTGGCACATGCCGGGATACATACTTGATCCTTCTCCCTTCTGGGGTGGTAAGCAAAATTGACTTACTAGAACATTCAATATTCCCTTCATACTTTGATAACCAATCCATGCCTAATATCACATCCAACCCTTGGGATTCCAATACTATTAGGTCTGAGGGAAAAACATAGTTACCAATCCTTAATGGTAACCGATCACACCATCGACTAGCCATATACTCTGCTCCAGATGAGGTTACTAACATGGGTTACCTAAGGGCTTGGGTTGATAGGTTATACTTATCCACAAATCCCCTTGAGATGTATGAATGCGATGCACTAGTATCAAAAAGAACGAGTGCAGTAAATGACTTAACCAAAAACTTACCTATTACTGCATCGGGCTGAGGTTCAACCTCCTCCACGCTAACGTGGTTCACCTGTCCACTGTTGAAAGGGTTCGGCTTATTCCCAGAACTTCCATTGCCATTTTGGCCTTCAGGACATTCGTTGGCATAATGTCCGGTCTTCTGACACTTAAAGCAAGTGACTTGGCTCAGGTCCTTCTTGGCTGGGGTTGATGGGTTGGTGCAATTCTGGCCGTTGCTTCCTCCATTGCCATTACCATTCTTGGTGCCATTGTGATTGTGCGAGCTACCTCCTCCATGGGTATGCTGAAAATGTCCTCCCGATCTAGGGGTAAAACGTGGTTTCTGCTGAGCTCCTGAAGTGTACTTTCCTTGTCCATACTTCCTCTTGCGATTCTCAATTTGCTGCTGCTTCCCTTCAATCATAAGAGCATGATCTACCAACTCCTAGTAGTTGTTGAAGGTGGCTACCATCAACTGCATGCTCAACTCATCATTCAGTCCTTCCAGAAACTTCTCCTGCTTAGCTGCATCCGTAGCGACGTCATCTGGGGCATAACGTGCTAACTTACTAAAGTCCTCCACATACTGGCTAACTGTCCGTCCTCCTTGGCGTAAGTTGCGAAACTCACGCTTCTTCATGGCCATAGCTCCTGCTGAAACATGTGTAGTATGAAAAGCCTGCTGAAACTGGTCCCATGTGATAGTGTCAACAGGGAAAGTGGCTGTGAAATTCTCCCACCATGATGCTGCGGGTCCTTCAAGCTAATGTGCGGCAAACTTCACCTTCTCCGCATATGTGCATCCTGCTGCGGTCAACTCCCTAGCTGTCTTGCGGAGCCAATCATCTGCTACTATCGGCTCGGTGCTACTGGAAAACACTGGCGGATTCAGCCTAAGAAATCGGGCTAAGTGATCAACAGGTGGTGGTGGTGGGTTGTGAAGGAAATATGCCCTAGAGGCAATAATAAAGTTATTATTTATTTCCTTATATCATGATAAATGTTTATTATTCATGCTAGAATTGTATTAACCGGAAACGTAATACATGTGTGAATACATAGACCAACAGAATGTCACTAGTATGCCTCTACTTGACTAGCTCGTTAATCAAAGATGGTTATGTTTCCTAACCATGAACAAAGAGTTGTTATTTGATTAACGAGGTCACATCATTAGTTGAATGATTTGATTGACATGACCCATTCCATTAGCTTAGCACCCGATCGTTTAGTATGTTGCTATTGCTTTCTTCATGACTTATACATGTTCCTATAACTATGAGATTATGCAACTCCCGTTTACCGGAGGAACACTTTGGGTACTACCAAACGTCACAACGTAACTGGGTGATTATAAAGGAGTACTACAGGTGTCTCCAATGGTAGATGTTGGGTTGGCGTATTTCGAGATTAGGGTTTGTCACTCCGATTGTCGGAGAGGTATCTCTGGGCCCTCTCGGTAATACACATCACATAAGCCTTGCAAGCATAATAACTAAAGATGTTAGTTATGAGATGATGTATTACGGAATGAGTAAAGAGACTTGCCAGTAACGAGATTGAACTAGGTATTGGATACCGACGATCGAATCTCGGACAAGTAACATACCGATGACAAAGGGAACAACGTATGTTGTTATGCGGTCTGACCGATAAAGATCTTTGTAGAATATGTAGGAGCCAATATGGGCATCCAGGTCCCGCTATTGGTTATTGACCGGAGACATGTCTCGGTCATGTCTACATTGTTCTCGAACCGTAGGGTCCGCACGCTTAACGTTACGATGACAGTTATTATGAGTTTATGCATTTTGATGTACCGAAGGTTGTTCGGAGTCCCGGATGTGATCATGGACATGACGAGGAGTCTCGAAATGGTCGAGACATAAAGATTGATATATTGGAAGCCTATGTTTGGACATCGGAAGTGTTCCGGGTAAAATCGGGATTTTACCGGATTACCAGGAGGGTTACCGGAACCCCCCGGGAGCCAAATGGGCCTACATGGGCCTTAGTGGAAAGGTGAGAGGGCTACCCACAAGGGCTGCGCACCTCCCCCCTTCCCTAGTCCTATTAGGACTAGGAGAAGGGGCCGCCCCCCCTCTTTCTCTCTTCTCTTTGGAGAATCCTAGTTGGAATAGGATTGGAGGGGGGGAGTCCTACTCCCGGTAGGAGTAGGACTCCTCCTGGCGCACCAAGGGGCCGGCCGCACCTCTCCCCCTTTGCCCCTTTATATACGGGGGCAGGGGACACCCCAAGACACACAAGTTGATCATTGTTGATCGTTCCTTAGCCGTGTGCGGTGCCCCCTGCCACCAAATTCCACCTCGGTCATATCGTTGTAGAGCTTAGGCGAAGCCCTGCGTCGGTAGTACATCAAGATCGTCACCACGCCATCATGCTGACGAAACTCTTCCTCGACGCTTTGCTGGATCGGAGCCCGAGGATCGTCATCGAGCTGAACGTGTGCTAAGAACTCGGAGGTGCCGGAGTAACGGTGCTTGGATCGGTCGGATCGGGAAGAAGACGTACGACTACTTCCTCTACGTTGTGTGATCGCTTCCGCAGTCGGTCTGCGTTGGTACGTAGACAACACTCTCCCCCTCATTGCTGTGCATCACCATGATCTTGCGTGTGCGTAGGAATTTTTTTGAAATTACTACGTTAACCAATAGTGGCATCTGAGCCTAGGTTTTGTGGTTTGATGTTATTTGCACGAGTAGAACACAAGTGAGTTGTGGGCGATACAAGTCATACTGCCTACCAGCATGTCATACTTTGGTTCGGCGGTATTGTTGGACGAGACGATCCGGACCAACCTTACGCGTACTCTTACGCGAGACCGGTTCCCTCGACGTGCTTTGCACATAGATGGCTTGCAGAAGACTGTCTCTCCAACTTTAGTTGAACCAAGTGTGGCTACGCCCAGTCCTTGAGAAGGTTAAAACGGAGTCTATTTGACAAACTATCGTTGTGGTTTTGATGCGTAGGTGAGATGAGTTCTTACTTAAGCCCGTAGCAGCCACGTAAAACTTGCAACAACAAAGTAGAGGACGTCTAACTTGTTTTTGCAGGGCATGTTGTGATGTGATATGGTCAAGGCATGATGCTGATTTTATTGTATGAGATGATCATGTTTTGTAACCAAGTTATCGGCAACTGGCAGGAGCCATATGGTTGTCGCTTTATTGTATGCAATGCAATCGTGATGTAATGCTTTACTTTATTACTAAGCGGTAGTGATAGTCATGGAGGCATAAGATTGGCGAGACAACAACAATGCTACGATGGAGATCAAGGTGTCGCGCCGGTGACGATGGTGATCATGACGGTGCTTCGGAGATGGAGATCACAAGCACAAGATGATGATGGCCATATCATATCACTTATATTGATTGCATGTGATGTTTATCCTTTTATGCATCTTATCTTGCTTTGATTGACGGTAGCATTATAAGATGATCTCTCACTAAATTATCAAGAAGTGTTCTCCCTGAGTATGCACCGTTGCCAAAGTTCGTCGTGCCCAGACACCACGTGATGATCGGGTGTGATAAGCTCTACGTCCATCTACAATGGGTGCAAGCCAGTTTTGCACACGCAGAATACTCAGGTTAAACTTGACGAGCCTAGCATATGCAGATATGGCCTCGGAACACGGAGACCGAAAGGTCGAGCGTGAATCATATAGTAGATATGATCAACATAACGATGTTCACCATTGAAAACTACTCCATCTCACGTGATGATCGGTTATGGTTTAGTTGATTTGGATCACGTGATCACTTAGAGGATTAGAGGGATGTCTATCTAAGTGGGAGTTCTTAAGTAATATGATTAAATTGAACTTAAATTTATCATGAACTTAGTCCTGGTAGTATTTTGCAAATTATGTTGTAGATCAATAGCTCGCGTTGTTGCTACCCTGTGTTTATTTTGATATGTTCCTAGAGAAAATTGTGTTGAAAGATGTTAGTAGCAATGATGCGGATTGGATCCGTGATCTGAGGTTTATCCTCATTGCTGCACAGAAAAATTATGTCCTTGATGCACCGCTAGGTGACAGACCTATTGCAGGAGCAGATGCAGACGTTATGAACGTTTGGCTAGCTCTATATGATGACTACTTGATAGTTTAGTGCACCATACTTAATGGCTTAGAATCGGGACTTCAAAGACGTTTTGAACGTCATGGACCATATGAGATGTTCCAGGAGTTGAAGTTAATATTTCAAGCAAATACCTGAGTTGAGAGATATGAAGTCTCCAACAAGTTCTATAGCTAAAAGATGGAGGAGAATCGCTCAACTAGTGAGCATGTGCCCAGATTGTCTGAGTACTACAATCGCTTGAATCAAGTGGGAGTTAATCTTCCAGATAAGATAGAGATTGACAGAATTCTGTAGTCACCATCACCAAGTTAGTAGAACTTCATGATGAACTATAGTATGCAAGGGATGACGAAAACGAATCCCGAGCTTTTCATGATGATGAAATCGATGAAGGTAGAAATCAAGAAAGAGCATCAAGTGTTGATGGTTGACAAGACCACTAGTTTCAAGAAAAGGGCAAAGGGAAAAGGGGGAACTTCAAGAAGAACAGCAAGCAAGTTGCTGCTTAAGTGAAGAAGCCCAAGTCTGGTCCTAAAGCCTGAGACTAAGTGCTTCTACTGCAAAGGGACTGGTCACTGGAAGCGGCACTACCCCAAGTGATTGGCGGATAAGAAGGATGGCAAAGTGAACATAAGTATATTTGATATACATGTTATTGATGTGTACTTTACTAGTGTTTATAGCAACCCCTCAGTATTTGATGCTAGTTCAGTTGCTAAGAGTAGTAACTCGAAACGGGAGTTGCAGAATGAACAGAGACTAGTTAAGGGTGAAGTGACGATGTGTGTTGGAAGTGGTTCCAAGATTGATATGATCATCATCGCACACTCCCTATACTTTCGGGATTAGTGTTGAACCTAAATAAGTGTTATTTGGTGTTTACGTTGAGCATGAATATGATTTGATCATGTTTATTGTAATACGGTTATTCATTTAAGTAAAAGAATAAATTGTTGTTCTGTTTACATGAATAAAACCTTATATGGTTACACACCCAATGAAAATAGTTCATTGTATCTCGATCTTAGTGATACACATATTCATAATATTGAAACCAAAAGATGCAAAGTTAATAATGATAGTGCAACTTATTTGTGGCACTGCCGTTTAGGTCATATTGGTGTAAAGCACATGAAGAAACTCCATGCTGATGGGATTTTGGAATCACTTGATTATGAATCACTTGATGCTTGCGAACCATGCCTTATGGGCAAGATGACTAAGACTCCGTTCTCCGGAGCGAGCAAATGACTTATTGGAAATAATACATACCGATGTATGCGGTCCGATGAGTGTTTAGGCTCACGGCAAGTATCGTTATTTTCTAAACTTCACAGATGATTTGAGCAGATATGGGTATATCTACTTGATGAAACATAAGTCTGAAACATTTGAAAAGTTCAAAGAATTTCAGAGTGAAGTGGAAAATCATCGTGACATGAAAATAAAGTTTCTACGATCTGATCGCGGAGACAAATATTTGAGTTACGAGTTTGGTCTTCAGTTAAAACAATGTGAAATAGTTTCACTACTCACGCCACCTGGAACACCACAGCATAATGGTGTGTCCGAACGTCATAACCGTACTTTATTGGATATAGTGCAATCTATGATGTTTCTTACCGATTTACCACTATCGTTTTTGGGGTCATGCATTAGAGATAGCTGCATTCACGTTAAAAAGGGGAACCATCTATATCCGTCGAGACGACGCCTTATGAACTATGGTTTGGCAAGAAACCAAAGTTGTCGTTTCTTGAAGTTTGGGGTTGCGATGCTTATGAGAAAAAGTTTCATCCTGATAAGCTCAAACCCAAATCGGAGAAATATGTCTTCATAGGATACCCAAAGGAGACTGTTGGGTACACCTTCTATCACAGATCCTAAGGCAAGACATTCGTTGCTTATAATGGATCCTTTCTAGAGAAGGAGTTTCTCTTGAAAGAAGTGAGTGGGAGGAAAGTAGAAAACTTGATAAGGTAATTGTACCTTCTACCTTATTGGAAAGTATTTCATCACAAAAAATCTGTTCTTGTGACTACTACACCAATTAGTGAGGAAGCTAATGATGATGATCATGTAACTTCAGATCAAGTTACTACCGAATCTCGTAGGTAAACCAGAGTGAGATCCGCACCAGAGTGGTACAGTAATCCTATTCTGGAGGTCATGTTACCTGACCATGACGAACCTACGAACTATGAGGAAGCGATGATGAGCCCAGATTCCGCGAAATGGTTTGAGGCCATGAAATCTGAGATATGATCCATGTATGAGAACAAAGTTTGGACTTTGATTGACTTGCCTGATGATCTGCAAGCAATTGAGAATAAATGGATCTTCAAGAGGAAGACGGACGCTGATAGTAGTGTTACTATCTACAAAGCTAGAATTGTCGCCAAAGGTTTTCGACAAGTTCAAGGTGTTGACTACGATGAGAGCTTCTCACTCGTATCTATGCTTGAGTCTGTCCGAATCATGTTAGTAATTGCCGCATTTTATGAAATCTGGCAAATGGATAAACAAAACTGCATTCCTTAATGGATTTATTAAAGAAGAGTTGTATATGATGCAACAAAAGGTTTTGTCAATCCGAAAGGTGCTAACAAAATGTGCAAGCTCCAGCGATCCATCTGTGGACTGGTGCAAGCATCTCGGAGTTGGAATATACGCTTTGATGAGTTGATCAAAGCATATAGTTTTATACAGACTTGCGGTGAAGCCTGTATTTACAAGAAAGTGAGTGGGAGCACTACAACATTTCTGATAAGTATATGTGAATGACATATTGTTGATCGGAAATAATGTAGAATTATTCTGTAAAGCATAAAGGAGTGTTTGAAAGGAGTTTTTCAAAGAAAGACTTCGGTGAAGCTGCTTACATATTGAACTTCAAGATCTATAGAGATAGATCAAGACGCTTGATAAGTTTTTTCAATGAGTACATACCTTGACAAGATTTTGAAGTAGTTCAAAATGGAGCAGTCAAAGAAAGAGTTCTTGCCTGTATTATAAGGTGTGAAGTTGAGTAAGACTCAAAGCCCGACCACGGCAGAAGATAGAAAGAGAATGAAAGTCATTCCCTATGCCTTGGCCATAGGTTCTATAAAGTATGTCATGCTGTATACCAGATCTATTGTATACCCTGCACTGATTTGGCAAGGGAGTACAATAGTGATCTAGGAGTAGATCACTAGACAACGGTCAGAATTATCCTTAGTGAAATAAGGATATGTTTCTCGATTATGGACGTGATAAAAAGGTTCGTCGTAAAGGGTTACGCTGATGCAAGTTTTGACACTAATCTAGATGACTCTAAGTCTCGGTCTAGATACATATTGAAAGTGGGAGCAATTAGCTAGAGTAGCTCCATGCAGAGCATTGTTAACATAGAAATTTGCAAAATACATGTGGATCTGAATGTGGCAGACCCGTTGACTAAGATTCTCTCACAAGCAAAACATGATCACACCTTAGTACTCTTTGGGTATTAATCACATAGCGATGTGAACTAGATTACTGAATCTAGTAAACCCTTTGGGTGTTGGTCACATGGCGATGTGAACTATGGGTGTTAATCACATGATGATGTGAACTATCGATGTTAATCACATGGTGATGTGATCTAGATTATTGACTCTAGTGCAAGTGGGAGACTGAAGGAAATATGCCCTAGAGGCAATAATAAAGTTATTATTTATTTCCTTATATCATGATAAATGTTTATTATTCATGCTAGAATTGTATTAACCGGAAACATAATACATGTGTGAATACATAGACCAACAGAATGTCACTAGTATGCCTCTACTTGACTAGCTCGTTAATCAAGGATGGTTATGTTTCCTAACCATGAACAAAGAGTTGTTATTTGATTAACGAGGTCACATCATTAGTTGAATGATCTGATTGACATGACCCATTCCATTAGCTTAGCACCCGATCGTTTAGTATGTTGCTATTGCTTTCTTCATGACTTATACATGTTCCTATAACTATGAGATTATGCAACTCCCGTTTACCGGAGGAACACTTTGGGTACTACCAAACGTCACAACGTAACTGGGTGATTATAAAGGAGTACTATAGGTGTCTCCAATGGTAGATGTTGGGTTGGCGTATTTCGAGATTAGGGTTTGTCACTCCGATTGTCGGAGAGGTATCTCTGGGCCCTCTCGGTAATACACATCACATAAGCCTTGCAAGCATAATAACTAAAGATGTTAGTTATGAGATGATGTATTACGGAACGAGTAAAGAGACTTGCTAGTAACGAGATTGAACTAGGTATTGGATACCGACGATCGAATCTCGGACAAGTAACATACCGATGACAAAGGGAACAACGTATATTGTTATGCGGTCTGACCGATAAAGATCTTCGTAGAATATGTAGGAGCCAATATGGGCATCCAGGTCCCGCTATTGGTTATTGACCGGAGACATGTCTCGGTCATGTCTACATTGTTCTCGAACCGTAGGGTCCGCACGCTTAACGTTACGATGACAGTTATTATGAGTTTATGCATTTTGATGTACCGAAGGTTGTTCGGAGTCCCGGATGTGATCACGGACATGACGAGGAGTCTCAAAATGGTCGAGACATAAAGATTGATATATTGGAAGCCTATGTTTGGACATCGGAAGTGTTCCGGGTAAAATCGGGATTTTACCGGATTACCGGGAGGGTTACCGGAACCCCCCGGGAGCCAAATGGGCCTACATGGGCCTTAGTGGAAAGGTGAGAGGGCTGCCCACAAGGGCTGCGCACCTCCCCCCTTCCCTAGTCCTATTAGGACTAGGAGAAGGGGCCGGCCCCCCTCTTTCTCTCTTCTCTTTGGAGAATCCTAGTTGGAATAGGATTGGAGGGGGGAGTCCTACTCCCGGTAGGAGTAGGACTCCTCCTGGCGCACCAAGGGGCCGGCCGCACCTCTCCCCCTTTGCCCCTTTATATACGGGGGCAGGGGACACCCCAAGGCACACAAGTTGATCATTGTTGATCGTTCCTTAGCCGTGTGCAGTGCCCCCTGCCACCAAATTCCACCTCGGTCATATCGTTGTAGAGCTTAGGCGAAGCCCTGCGTCGGTAGTACATCAAGATCGTCACCACGCCGTCGTGCTGACGAAAATCTTCCTCGACGCTTTTCTGGATCGGAGCCCGAGGATCATCATCGAGCTGAACGTGTGCTAAGAACTCGGAGGTGCCGGAGTAACGGTGCTTGGATCGGTCGGATCGGGAAGAAGACGTACGACTACTTCCTCTATGTTGTGTGATCGCTTCCGCAGTCGGTCTGCGTTGGTACGTAGACAACACTCTCCCCCTCGTTGCTGTGCATCACCATGATCTTGCGTGTGCGTAGGAATTTTTTTGAAATTACTACGTTAACCAACAGGTTGTTGTTGTTGTTCCCCTGATTCTGATTCTGGACTAGCAACTGCATCAATGTGTTCTGCTGCTGGATCAACTGGGTGAGCTCCGGTGGAAAGGCAAATCCGGGGTCACGTCTCGGAGGCATCTGAGGGTTTAGAAAAGATGAGATCTAAGAATAGAGGGGGTCTAAAGAGAAAACACTACCCATATGCACATGAGGCAAAAACAAACAATTCACTTCATTCAATCAAACAAGGGCATGCAATCGATCTATCTATCGCAAAAGTGCTCGGACTACTATATTTACATGGTGGACTACTACTACTGATGAGGTGGTCTACTAGAAATATTCTTCGGTTGCAGACTCCATGATATCTGCTCCAGCTTCATCAACATAGTCATCATCGCTACTATCTGGTTCCGAGTCGGTGCGGTCGATGATGACGTAGTCTTCCGGGCTAATCTCCTTGGGTTCTTCGTCTTCCTCTACTGGCATAGGGCCTCCCATAAATATTCCAATCTTCTTGATCAGGTCGTCATTCTTCTCCACCAATACTTCAATTTCCTCTTCATAATCTTCATGTGTAGCCTTGAGTTCTTCCTCCAGTTCCTTGATTCTAGTCTTAGCCTTCTTCAGGTCTATCATGTCGGCGCACATCTGGTTCTCCTGTCGTCGAATGTGCTGGTTTAACTCCTGGATAAAAGCTGCGATTGATCTATCCTTCCTGGTGCTGATCATCTCCCAGTGTTCTTCTAGGCACCCACAAATATGGTAGATAGTATCATTGAGATCATTGCGGTAGACTTCTCCAATGCCTCCCATGGCAATGTGAGCTGCCATGCTCTTTCCTAGACTCCAAGTTGGTGCATCAAAAGAAAACTCTATGGGCTCAGTGACTGGCATGAACGTCCTTCCTGGAACTTGAACTTGAATTATCCAGCGCTCTTCTTCAGGTAAAGTGGCGTTGTAGGTTCCGGTGAAGCTTGGTACTCCTATGTTCAGGTATCTAGTGACTTCCTTCAAGTGACGTCCAAAGGGTGTATCTTCATCTGGTTGAGTGAACTTGTTCCTTGCATCCGCCATCCTAAAGGAGTAGAAAAGATGAGAGGTCAGAAGATAAGAGAGTGAGTAGTGATCTAGGTATTTAGCTTAGTGGTCGCGTCCTACAGTCAGCGTGTGCTATGATACCATCTCTGTAGCGACCAGAACTCAAATAGTCTGATCTCTATGCTCTGGTGTCATCCCTGGCTCAGTAATGCCGACACCACATAGTACTCGGAGGATTTATAACAGAGTAGCAATCACACACTTATTACATCGAGTGTCTCAAACGAGAACTTAATACAATAAATATGGCTTAAGGCCATCTAATAACGATAACAGCGGAAGGCTTGGAAGATAAGTGAGTCCATCAACTCCAACGACATCACTGAGTATAGAACCACGACCTAAAAACTCCTTAATCGTCGTCTGAAAAGTCTGCAACATTAACGTTGCAGCCCGAAACGGGTCGCACATGGAATATGCTGGCAAGGTAACACATAGAGAGTAATGGAATGAAACAGCTATACTATATGCATATTTGGCTGGTGGAAAGCTCTATGGTTACAGTTTTGCGTAAAGCCAATTTTTTCCTACTTCAAAGGAATAATTTTATTTAACTATCATGGTAGTTGTTAAACATTGAGAATGGTTGACAGCATTCTCAATCCCAATTAAGCATCAACATTAAAAAAAACCCAACAAAATTAATTTAGAGTAACATGTTGAGATTCACATGAAAATCCAGGTACTAGATACTCAAGATGTCCAAAACTGGGGACATGGCTAACCATGATTAGTTTATTACACTCTGCAGAGGTTTGCGCACTTTTCCCCACAAGACTCAATCGCCTCCGTTTGGTTTCTCACACTACATGGTGTTTGAGAAGACGGATGACCGAGACATAGTCTTTCAGAAGCGCTAGCACCTTACGATCGGGTAGACCATACCACCTACATCCCCTACATCTGCTAGTCTACCACTGTAAGAGTTCGCACGACTTAGTCAACTATGCTAGAGCCCATAATAGCTTATGGCTGCACACGGAAGTTTCTAGCATGAATAATCTCATGATCCCTTTGAGCCTGGGTGGCGGTCCAAAAGAAAACAGGCAAGTCCTGGAATACCCAGGTGCCTCAGTCCACCCAGATGTGTGTTTAAGTTGCCACCTTAGATAAACCATTAATTAACAAACTCACATCTGTCATGGATATCACTCACCCAATCCACATCTACTAGCGTAGCATGGCATAATAAGCAAACGTAGAAGTAACTCCCAAAGGTTTGATAATAAACAGGTAATAGGTACTATCTCAACTACTTCCCATCTCACAATTTAATTAGATCCTAATCATACAATGTGTGAGGATTGATCTAATGCAATAAAACTGGGTAGTAGGAAAGGTATGATCAAAGTGTTACTTGCCTTGCTGATGATCCGCGAAACCTAGAGATTCGAAGTAACAAGCGGCGCACTCCGGGTATTCTATCACAGACAAACAAACAAGCATACAATAAGTACTCATCTAATGCACAGATAAAACTCAAATAAGAGATCTATCAGAAGGTTCAACTTAAGAACTCCGGTTGGCAAAAAGAATCAAATCGAACGAAACAACGAAAGTCAAATGGCGAAAGAAAACAACCTCGCTCTACTAATCTGGATCTAGGGAAAATTTTTCAGTAGCAAAATCTTGTTTAAGTTGTTTAAACGGATAGAGGGTTTCGAGACGAAACTCTAGGCGCTTGAATCGCCCGATTCCGATAAACGAGCGAAAAGTTAAACTAAAACGAAAATCGGATTAGGAATCGCGATGAGAAAAATCGCGGATTTAATCCGAGAAAAAGAAAAAAACGACGAACGTTCGCTAGAACGAACGAACGGACGAACGCTCGCTATTTAAATAAACCGGAAAAACCGATCTATTTAAAAAACCAAAACTAAAAAAACTGACGAAAAACTGACGGTTTTTCGAAAAAAAACTAAAAAAAACTGGCATGGAAAACGAGGCGGCCGCGGACCTCGTCGGCTGTGGCGGCGTCCGGCGGCGGCGGTGGCGGCGGGTGGCGGCGGGCTAGGGTTTGGGGCGCGTCAGGGTGGGCTGTGGGGGTCGGGTCCCCCGGCTTATAAAGCCTTCCCGGGCCGGTGTCCAAGTCGGACACGGCCCGTAGGTCGGTGCGATTTTTTTATATTACGCCCAGAAGAAAAATAAAAATAAATACTAAACGGACTCCAAAAATTCCGAAATAAATTTTCACGGGCTTCTAAAATCAAGCCGCACAAGGTGAACATTTATTTGGGGCCTAAATGCAATTTTGAAAAACACACATTTTTCCTAAATTCAAATAAAATAACGAAAAACTCCGAAATAAAATCTTATTTGATTTTATTATTAAATCCTCAATATTTATTTATTTTGGAAAATTCATTTTATTCCCTCTCTCATATTTTTGTAATAGAAATAATTGATGATAAAATAAATAAAATCAAACGATCCTATTCTCAAAATTTGAGAAAACTCAAATATGAAAATAACGAAATCCCCAACTCTCTCCGTGGGTCATTGAGTTGCGTAGAATTTCTAGGATCAACCAAAATGCAAAATAAAATATGGTATGCATTTATGATCTAATGTATAACATTCCAAATTCAAAATTTGGGATGTTACACCGCGTGTTGGACGCGTTGCCGCCAACACTAGCTACGGATTTGCAGGGAGATGACGTTGGCCAGCCTATACGGGCGAGGTCGGCCTGGCGATGGCGGTGACACCTGGTCGGAAGGGCTTGCCGGCAAGCAAGCATATATCTAGGTAGCTCGCAAGGCAACCCACTCGGCTACAATGCCGGCGATCTCCTTCTTCCGCTCAAACGAGAGGTTCTCCAAGAGGGCTATGGAGCTCGAGGAGACCATGGTGGGTGTGGTGCAAGAAGGAGATGGAGGGCAGAGGTGTGATGTGGTTATTGCCCGATGCCTGGCCATGCTTAAATAGCGGGCAAATGCGAGGCGTCAACCAGAGAGGTCGAAAATTTGTTTTTCCCACTCTAGCTTTTGATATTTCACTTTTACCACTCTTGGCTTTTCAAAATTAATCACAATTGTCATTCTCTGGCAAAAGAAAAAAAATCAGAGTGGGAATTATGATACATTGTCAAAATCTAAGAGTGGCAAAAGTGAAATGAAATGATTTTGCTTTTGCCATGGAATGGCAATTGTGATGCATTGTCAAAATCTAAGAGTGAAAAAAGTGAAATGTCAAATTTTAGGATGGCATGACAAAAATTTGCAAAAGTTAGATTAGCAAAAACAAAATTTTCCCATACAGCCGGTAGAGGGATGAACATGTGGCGCTCGGGGCGCCTGGGTAGGTTTCCCAGCACAAGCACTTGTTTAATGAAGATAGGCGAGCAGACGGATACCCCTTTCAATGCAGAAAGAAGGCGTGTGTAGCGGGCGGCGCTCTCGGCCGGCGAGCCACTTCAATGAAGGCGCGAGTGAGAGGTCATGTCCGCTATGGGTCATCGTCAATGCGGAGTAAAAGCTCTAGCAGGAAAGAGCGCGTGCGAGAGAGAGGATTTTGGGTGGGCCAAGTTTGTCGGAAGCGGGCGTAGCAATGGTTCGTACACCCGCAAAGGCCATCCTCCCTGTTTGCTTCCAGTTTGTGGGAAAGAAGGACATCAGGAACGGCTTGTGGATGGATGCAGGCCCGCATTGGATAACAAACACGACCGTACAACATGGTCCGGATGGTTGCGAGCGATTTGAGGGTCGGCGTTGGAGATGCCCTAATGCCATATCACATTGGTCCATGAACCATACCACGCGTTTGTTTTCCCGCAAATCGAAAACAAACTAGGGGGCTTTGCAGGAGTCCGAATCTCCACCACGTAGGACTCCGACACCTTCGGCCCATCCGAAATCAATACCTAAACACGTCTCTTCATCTCTTCCCTCTTTCTCTGCATCCTCTTCCTCCATGTCCGATGTCACCGTTGTACCATCCCAACAGCCCGTCAAACCCTTGCCAGACCTTCAGCGCTCCCCTCGGTTGGCATGCCGCTTTAACTATGTTGTTGTTCCACACTTGTGGTCCAACCGCCGCGCATGTACCATCCACCCCTTCGGATGTCGTCCATGGGGGTCACCACGCCTGGCAAGTGTTTGGTGAAATGCCCATGGTAAATTTTTGACAACTTTTCTCCCTTTCTTTGAAACAATGGATTCGAACATGGAGTACATATGAGAGCACTAGGTCGAGTCATCCGGCGAGGAGGATTAGGAAGATAAAACAGTGATGATGCAGCAGGTCCTTGCATGCGCTGAGTGTGCGAAAGAGCATGTTCTCAATTGCAAGCGATCCATCAAGGGTCATTGAGTGTTGAATCGGAACAGGGCACTAGGACATTTGACGCTCATGGATGACTATTTTAACTCCAATGCCCTATTCGCGGATAATTCTCGATGTTGCTTTCGAATGCGTAAAAATGTGATTAGACTACTTGACCAAATAAAAATCTATCCTTTTCCCAATTTTAGTTCTTAGCAGATTTTAGCAACTTTGAACAAGTCAAGCAGTCTTAACACAATTCAAACAAGCATGCAAAGAGTATATGAGCAGCAGAAAATAAAGCATGTAACTTGAAAGAATGTAAAGGGAAGGGTTTGGAGGATTCAAACGCAATTGGAGACACAGATGTTTTTGTCGTGGTTCCGATAGGTGGTGCTATCGTACATCCACGTTGATGGAGACTTCAACCCACTAAGGGTAACGGTTGCGCGAGTCCACGGAGGGCTCCACCCACGAAGGGTCCACGAAGAAGCAACCTTGTCTATCCCACCATGGCCATCGCCCACGAAGGACTTGCCTCACTAGCGGTAGATCTTCACGAAGTAGGCTATCTCCTTGCCCTTACAAACTCCTTGGTTCAACTCCACAATCTTGTCGGAGGCTCCCAAGTGACACCTAGCCAATCTAGGAGACACCACTCTCCAAGAAGTAAAAAATGGTGTGTTGATGATGAACTCCTTGCTCTTGTGCTTCAAATGATAGTCTCCCCAACACTCAACTCTCTCACTCACAGGATTTGGATTTGGTGGAAAGAATATTCGAGTGGAAAGCAACTTGGGGAAGGCTAGAGATCAAGATTCATATGGTAGGAATGGAATATCTTGGTCTCAACACAAGTGTAGGTGGTTCTCTCTCAGAAAATATAGGTCGGAAATGTAGGTTTGTTCTGATGGCTCTCTCCACAAATGAAGAGGAGGTGGAGGGGTAT
This sequence comes from Triticum monococcum, assembly GCA_034509565.1. Lineage (NCBI taxonomy): Eukaryota > Viridiplantae > Streptophyta > Magnoliopsida > Poales > Poaceae > Triticum > Triticum monococcum. Next base: position 175,159,796 of record CM067846.1, on the reverse strand, counting down.
TTATAGCCTCCACACAAAATCTAACTGTTACACATAACTTCCCAAACTCGATGGGACCGAATGGTTAAACTCGGTCTGACCGATTTAGCAAAGCTAGTGACCGTTAGCGTTTTCGGTGGGACCGACATGCAACTTGGTAGGACCGATATGATGAGGGTTAGGGCATAACGTAATCTCGGTGAGACCGATTACACAAACTCGGTGAGACCTATTTTGTTAATAAGCTAACCAGAGAGTTGGTCAGGTAAACTCGGTGAGACCGATCGCTCATTTCGGTGAGACCGAAACGTTACGAAGGGAGAACAGAGAGTTTACATTGCAATCTCGATGGGACCGATCGCTCATCTCGGTGAGACCGAAATGTTACGAAGGGAAACAGAGAGATTACAACCCCATCTCGGTGAGACCGAGATCCCTATCGGTGAGACCGATTTGCCTAGGGTTTGTGGCAGTGGCTAAGACATTTGAAACTCGGTGGTGCCGGATAGGAAGAATCGGTGAGGCCGAGTTTGACTTTTGGTTTAGGTCATATGTGGATGTGAGAAAGTAGTTGAGGGTTTTGGAGCATATCACTAAGCATTTTGTGCAAGATCCTCATTAAGCAACACCTCATCCCTCCTTGATAATATTGGATTTTCCTGTAGACTCAGTGTGATCTTGGATCACTAAAATGGGAAATGTAGAGTCTTGAGCTTTGAGCTTGAGCCAGTCCTTTGTCCTTAGCATTTTGAGGGGTCCACTTTTCTCATCCATGCCATGCCAATCATTGAGCTTTCCTGAGATATTAATCTTGAAATAGCCTTAGCTCAATGAGCTATATGTTGTTAGGAATTACCAAAACCACCTAGGGATAGTTGCACTTTCAATCTCCCCCTTTTTGGTAATTGATGACAACATATAGATCAAAGCTTCGACAAATGATAATAAGAGTGAAAAACATTGTCGCTTTGAGAAGTATGTGAAAAGCAAGAGCTCCCCCTAAGTTTGTGCATAGTTTAAGGTTTGCTTTGGACTGCAAATGCACAAAGAGTTAGGATCATGGGTTACTCTTCCATGTCACATACATCTTGGTGGAGCGCTCAAAATGGTAATAATTAAATACATGCACTCATCACCAAGCAAAGTGAGTGATCACATAAAAGGATAATGTCATCCAACAAGCACTAAAGTAGCATATGATCAAACACATGATCATCCAAGTATCACAAAGGCATAAAGTATCTCAACCAAGCAAATAAACGAAGTTTAACCACCAAACAAAAAGAGAGAATAAAAAGCAATGCTCTCTCTCGAAGCCTATGATCTATACATTTTCTCCTCCTTTGACAACAAGTTACCAAAAAGTTCATAAAAAGTGCATAGTGCTAAATCGACTCTCAGGCTTGGTCTTCAGGTGGTGGTGTAGACTGAACTCAAAGGACGAAGGCATCAGTTGATGTAGATGGAGCTGGTGGAGTAGGTGCTGGAGCTGGTGGCACTGAAGTTGTAGCTGGTGCAGATGAAGTAGCTCTGGTGTTTGGAACAGGCACTGCAGCAGACCTATGACCTCTGGGCACTCTAGCAAAAGCATCAGTGGTTGTCTTGCCCTTCTTCTCCTGTACTTCATCCTGAAGTTGCTCAACGACTGACTGGATCTCAGTGACCTTCACATCTAAGTCATAGAACTTCTGCTCCACGATCCTCTCCAAGCTCTCTTGGTTTTGAGTCGGGGTAGACAAATCCCTTCTCAATCCTCAAAGTGGAGGAAATCAAGTAGCCAAGCTGTTCATGCGTGCTCTTTAGAAGATACTGAGATGCCTCTTCAGTAGTTGGCATCTTTGCAGCCTTTTCAGCCCTTGCCTTCTCCTTCTTGGCTTGTGCGTGCACAGAAGATGGTTCATTTTCATCCATCACCACAGTGTTGTCCTCAAAGTTTGGGTAGATGGGCATGTGCTCCTTGTCCATCAGATATGTGCTAGTGCCCATCTTGGAGTTAATCAGCTCCTAGATCTGTGGGGCATATCCACAACTCCTCTTCTGATCTGCAGCTTTCCTCTTTATGGTTTCCACAATTAGGCCCATGACTTTGAACTTCTGTGGGACATCAAATATGTGAAGCAAGTTAATTGCATGGCCTCTGATCATCTTGTGATCACCTGACTTTGGAAAGAGAGTGTGCCTGAGGATCCAGTTGATGGTTGGCAAGCCGGACAGAAGGTAATGTACAGATCCAAACTTGTGTGTCTCAAGAGCAGCATCTGGGATCTCCTTGTACATGTGTGCCATGGTGTTGTGATCCTTCTTCTTCTTGGCATAGACATCCAAGTCATCTTCATGTTCTTCTGGGGCATTGATCAACTTGGCCCATTCTACAACTGTGGACTGGTACCTAGTACCTTCAGACATCCAGACAATTCTTCCATCTTGGTAGAAGTGAGCTGTGGAGTAGAACTGCATGATGAGCTCATCATTCCATTTTGTGAGCTTCTGAGCCACGAACTCATCAACTCCACAAGCTTTGAAGCTGTCATACACACCAGGGAAGTGATCCTCATTTTCCTTAATGAATGTCCAATCGACCCATCTCATGTCACACACTATGGGCTTCTTATTAAGTAAAATGGTCTCATAGAAGTCCTGTTGTTCCTTCGTATGGAACCTGTAGTCCATAGTTGTCCTTCTCCTGGTGGCATATGGATCAGACTCTCTCCATAGCCTTAGACCAAAGTCCTTCCTGACTTTCATGTTCTCTGCAACTGGATGAGCATCATTGTGGTCTGGAATTTTTGGCTTCAATTTCCTCAAGACAACATAATCATCTTCTTCTTCCATTGCAGCTTCAGGCATTGGGGCCTTGTTCTTCTCTATTGCTGGGATGTTCCTGGTGCTCCTCTTGGGTGCAGTTTTGGGTTTTGGAGCAACTGGCTTAGGAGTTCCTTTCGGCTTAGATGGAGCAGCCACTGATCTTATGGCATCTCCCATAAGCTTCTGAGCTTTGGGTGCTGGTGCTGCATCCTCTTCCTCTTCCTCTTCTTCAGAGTTTTTCATTATTGAAGATCTCCCAAGCACTCTGGCAGTGGTCTTCTTGACACTTTCCTTTCTTTTCTTTTCTGCTACAACATGCTCTTTGGGTGCAGATCCCAAAATCTCTTCAGTGGATGTTCTGGCTTTTGACATGTGAGCTCTCTTGGCAGGAACCTTTTGCTTCATCCCTGGCTTAGTGGCAGCAGCTGTGTAACACCCACGATGCGGCTATATCTCCCACGTGTCGGGGCACGACTTAGAGGCATAGCCGCATGGTAGGTTTGTCGCAAGAGGGGTAATCTTCACACAATCCCATGTACTGAATAAGAATGGGATAAAGAGTTGGCTTACAATCGCTACTTCACACAAATACAAGTTAAACATACATCAGCCAGAATACAATCAAGGTCCGACTACGGAACCAAAATAAAAGAAGAAAACCCCAATGCTAGATCCCCGATCGCCCCAACTGGGCTCCATTACTGATCGACCAGAAAAGAAACAAAACAATGAACAAGATCTTCATCGAGCTCCCACTTGAGCTCGGTTGCGTCATCTGCACTGGTATCATCGGCACCTGCAACTGTTTGGAAGTATCTGTGAGCCACAAGGACTCATCAATCTCACACCCTCGCCATCAAGACTATTTAAGCTTATGGGTAGGAAAGTGGAGTGAGGTGGAGCTGCAGCAAACAGTAAGTATACGCAAAAAAAAGGAGCGAGAAGAGAAGCAACGCAGCGGTCGTGAACTAGAAGTGATCAAGAAGTGATCCTGAAGCTACTTACGTTCAACCATAACACGAGACCGTGTTCACTTCCCGGACACCGACGAAAAGATACATCATGGCTACACACGCGGTTGATGTATTTCAATTAAGTCAAGTGTCAAGTTTTCTACAACCGGACATTAACAAATTCCCATCTGCCCATAACCGCGGGCACGACTTTCAAAAGTTCAAAACCCTGCAGGGGTGTCCCAACTTAGCCCAGCACAAGCTCTCACAGTCAACGAAGGATATTCCTTCTCCCAGGAAGACCCGATCAGACTCGGAATCCCGGTTACAAGACATTTCGACAATGGTAAAACAAGACCAGCAAAGCCGCCCGAATGTGCTGACAAATCCCGATAGGAGCTGCACATATCTCGTTCTCAGGGCACACCGGATTGTCCAAGATTCCGGTAGGCCAACCCAGAGTTGCCCTTGGTGGCCACCGGCTACTGACAGGTTGGACCAACACTCAGAGGAGCACTGGCCCGGGGGTTTAAAATAAAGATGACCCTCGGGCTCCGGAAACCCAAGGGAAAAAGGCTTAGGTGGCAAATGGTAAAACTAAGGTTGGGCCTTGCTGGAGGAGTTTTATTGAAAGCGAACTGTCAAGGGGGTCCCATTATAACCCAACCGCATAAGGAACGCAAAATCAAGGAACATAACACCGGTATGACGGAAACTAGGGCGGCAAGAGTGGAACAAAACACCAGGCATAAGGTCGAGCCTTCCACCCTTTACCAAGTATATAGATGCATTAAAGTAAATAAGATATATTGTGATATCCCAAACATATCCATGTTCCAACAAGGAACAAACTTCATCTTCACCTGCAACTAACAATGCTATAAGAGGGGCTGAGCAAAAGCGGTAACATAGCCAAACAACGGTTTGCTAGGAAGGTGGGTTAGAGGCTTGACATGGAAATATGGGAGGCATGGTAAAGCAAGTGGTAGGTATCGCGGCATAGCAATAGAGCGAGCAGCTAGCAAGCAAAGATAGAAGTGATTTCGAGGGTATGGTCATCTTGCCAAAGATCCCGCAAGGAAGAAGAACGAGTCCATGAAGAAGACAAACAGACGTAGACGAATGAATCCTCACAAACGCGGCGTTATCGGAACTAACCCGAAGAAGGAACACCGGAAAGAAGCAAACAACATGGTAAACAACCATCACATAATCATGGCATGATGCACAACCAAGTATGATACATGTCCGGTTTAATGAAGCACGGCATGGCAAAGTGCACAAACAAAACTACAAGTTAAGTGGAGCTCAATATGCAACGAGTTGCATATTGATGAAACACCACCTCAATTATTTAGTTCTCTCCCGTTTATGTACCCAACAATATTAAATGTTGTTAAGCATGGCAAGAGGTGAAGCATAACAAAACTATACCATCTAAACAATTTAAATGGGGCCGGATATAACAAACAACAAATTCGGTAAATCCCCATATGCATTTAGCAAATTAATGCAAGCAACAATTTAACCATTCTTGATGTTGTTATCATGATGCGGATGACATTTGCAAGTTTTATGCAGTATTTATGTAAATGTTGACATGATAAGATATGAGGCATTTGTCATCGTGGCAGAAACGAAAGGGGTGTCATGACAACAAATATGAAAATCATGCCATAGCAACATTCCGATGATCCGGTAGCTCACAGAGATACCGGTGCAAAAGGAAGTGGGTGTGAGTGTGTCATGCAAGATGATGGGGTGATCCCGGTTTCCGGGTTCCCACGGGTGGATGTCATGGCAATGAGGAACTCGCAAAGAACAACTCGGACATGGAGCAACACACGGTTCAACTCATACATCGCAAGCATTCGGTCCACAGGCGGTCGTCTCGGGGTTATACCTTCGAAGCATGCGTTTCGAGTGGAACGAGTTTGTAGTGGAAGTAGTAATTCACGGGTTGTCGAGGGAAGTAGTGGTTCACGTTCGTTTTCGAAGAGGTACTTGACAAATCCAAGGTTGCCGGGGGCAACGGTAGTAGAAATTGGCAAATCCGAGTCCTTCGTAGGTCGTCATCGAACTTGGTCAAATACACGATGTGGGTAGACTTTCACTCGACGGCCTTTGGCGACGGTAGTTGTACACGGGTCTTCGGCCATGGAAGTAGTCATGCACGTTTTTGTAGAGGTTCGGGGTCAACGACACGGAACTTGACGTCCACGGGGTCTTTGCGGGTCGACGGTAGTGGTTCACGTTTTGTAGCCATTCGAGTCATCGGTGGAGAAACTTGGCGGTCCATGTAGTCAAACTTGGTGCATCCGAATGGTACATGGCGAATCCCCATAGTCGAACTTTGTGGCCTTGATGAACCGAAGTGGTAGTAGGCAAAAGAACACGGTCACGGTAGTCCCCGGAGATGTAGTCTCGTGTACAGGACTTGACGGGTCAGGAGACCTCGGCAAGGAAGAAGCTCGGTTGATGCCAAGGTCGCGGAGGGGCCAGCTGCTACGTCTTGAGCTTGCGTTGGTTTTCCCCGAAGAGGAAGGGATGATGCAGCAGAGTAGCGTAAGTATTTCCCTCAGTTTTTGAGAACAAATGTATCAATCGAGTAGGAGCCCACGCTCAAGTCCCTCGTTCCTGCACAAAGCGATAGCTACTCGCAACCAACGCGATTAGGGGTTGTCAAGCCCTTCACGGTCACTTACGAGAGTGAGATCTGATAGATATAATATTTTTGGTATTTTTGATATAAAGATGCAAAGTAAAAAAGTAAAGGCAAAGTAAATATCAAAACAATATAAAAGTGATGGAGATTGATATGATGAGAATAGACCCGGAGGCCATAGGTTTCTCTAGTGGCTTCTCTCAAGAGCATAAGTATTCTATGGTGGGTGAACAGATTACTGTTGAGCAACTGATAGAATTGTGCATAATTATGAGAATATCTTGGCATGATCATGTATATAGGCATCACGTCCGTGACAAGTAGATCGAAATGATTCTGCATCTACTACTATTACTCCACTCATCGACCGCTATCTAGCATGCATCTAGAGTATTAAGTTAAAAACAGAGTAACGCCTTAAGCAAGATGACATGATGTAGAGAGATAAATTCATGCAATATGAAATAAACCCCATCTTGTTATCCTTGATGGCAATGATACAATAAGTGCCTTGCTGCCCCTTTTGTCACTGGGTAAGGACACCACAAGATCGAACCCAAAGCTAAGCACTTCTCCCATGGCAAGAACTACCAATCTAGTTGGCTAAACCAAACGGATAATTCGAAGAGACTTGCAAAGATAACCAATCATGCATAAAAGAATTCAGAGAAGATTCAAATATTATTCATAGAGAGACTTGATCATAAACCCACAATTCATCGTTCCCAACAAACACACCGCAAAAAGAAGATTACATCGAATAGATCTCCACGAGAGAGGGGGAGAACTTTGTATTGAGATTCAAAGAGAGAGAAGAAGCCATCTAGCTACTAACTATGGACCCGAAGGTCTGAGGTAAACTACTCACACTTCATCGGAGGGGCTATGGTGATGTAGAAGCCCTCCATGATGACGGCCCTCTTCCGGCGGAGCTCTAGGACATGCCCCAAGATGGGATCTCGTGGATACAGAAAGTTGCGGTGGTGGAATTAGGTTTTTGGCTCCTGATCTGATCGTCTGGGGGTACGTGTGTATATATAGGAGGAAGGAGTACGTCGGTGGAGCACCGAGGGGCCCACGAGGTAGGGGGCGCCCCCTAGGGGGGCGCCCCCACCCTCGTGACCACCTCTTTGATCCCTTGCAGTAGGGTCCAAGTCTCCTGGATCACGTTCGGTGAGAAAATCATGTTTCCGAAGATTTTATTCCGTTTGGACTCCGTTTGATATTCTGTTTATCCGAAACACTGAAATAGGCAAAAAAACAACAATTCTGGGTTGGTCCTCCGGTTAATAGGTTAGTCCCAAAAATAATATAAAAGTGGAAAATAAAGCCCAATATAGTCCAACACAATAGATAATATAGCATGGAGCAATCAAAAATTATAGATACGCTGGAGACATATCAGGCATCCCCAAGCTTAATTCCTGCTCGTCCTCGAGTAGGTAAATGATAAAAAGAGAATTTTTGATGCGGAGTGCTACTTGGCATAATTTCAATGCAAATCTTCTTAATTGTGGTATGCATATTCAGATTAGAAAGATTCAAGACAAAAGTTTATATTGACATAGAAAATAATAATACTTCAAGCATACTAACAAAGCAATTATGTCTTCTCAAAATAACATGGCCAAAGAAAGTTATCCCTACAAAATCATATAGTCTGGCTATGCTCCATCTTCCCGACATAAAGTATTTAAATCATGCACAACCCCGATGACTAGCCAAGCAATTGTTTCATACTCTAACTTTTTCAATCTTCACGCAATACATGAGCGTGAGCCATGGATATATCACTATAGGTGGAATAGAATGGTGGTTGTGGAGAAGACAAAAAGGAGAAGATAGTCTCACATCAACTAGGCGTATCAACGGGCTATGGAGATGCCCATCGATAGATATCAATGTGAGTGAGTAGGGATTGCCATGCAACGGATGCACTAGAGCTATAAATGTATGAAAGCTCAACAAAAGAAAATAGTGGGTGTGCATCCAACTTGCTTGCTCATGAAGACCTAGGGCAATTTGAGGAAGCCCATCATTGGAATATACAAGCCAAGTTCTATAATGTAAAATTCCCACTAGTATATGAAAGTGACAACATATGAGACTCTCTATATGAAGAACATGGTGCTACTTTGAAGCACAAAATATGAGACTCGCTATATCATGGTGCTACTTTGAAGCACAAGTGTGGAAAAAAGGATAGTAGCATTGCCCCTTTTTTATTTATATTTTTTTGGGCCTTCTTTTTTTGGCCTTTTTTGGGACAATGCTCTATTGAATGATGATCATCACACTTCTATTTATTTACAACTCAATGATTACAACTCGATACTAAAACAAAGTATGACTCTATATGAATGCCTCCGGTGGTGTACCAGGATATGCAATGAATCAAGAGTGACAAGTATGAAAGAATTATGAATGGTGGCTTTGCCACAAATACTATGTCAACTACATGATCATGCTAAGCAATATGACAATGATGGATGTGTCATGATGAACTAGATGGTGGAAAGTTGCATGGCAATATATCTCGGAATGGCTATGGAAATGCCATAATAGGTAGGTATGGTGGCTGTTTTGAGGAAGGTATATGGTAGGTGTATGATACCAGCAAAAGGTGCACGGTATTAGAGAGGCTTGCAAGGGTGGAAGGGTGAGAGTGCGTATAATCCATGGACTCAACATTAGTCCTAAAGAACTCATATACTTATTGCAAAAATTTAGAAGTTATCAAAGCAAAGTATTGCGCGCATGCTCCTAGGGGGATAGATTGGTAGGAAAAGACCATCGCTCGTCCCCGACCGCCACTCATAAGGAAGACAATCAATAAATAAATCATGCTCCGACTTCATCACATAACGGTTCACCATACGTGCATGCTACGGGAATCACAAACTTCAACACAAGTATTATTTAAATTCACAACTACTCAACTAGCATGACTTTAATATTATCACCTCCATATCTCAAAACAATTATCATGCTTCAATCTTTTCTTAGTATTCAACACACTCAAAAGAAAGTTTCACAAATCTTGAATACCAAGCATATTATTATTAGGCAAATTACCATGCTATTAAGAGACTCTCAAATTAATTTATGTGAAGCATGAGAGATCAATAGTTTCTTTAAAATGAATCCACCGCCATGCTCTAAAAGATCTAAGTGAAGCACATAGAGCAAAATTATCTAGCTCAAAAGATATAAGTGAAGAACATAGAGCAAAATTATCTAGCTCAAAAGATATAAGTGAAGCACATAGAGTATTCTATCAAATTTTAATTCATGTATGGCTCTCCCAAAAGGTGTGTACAGCAAGGATGATTGTGGCATACTAACAAACAAAGACACAAATAATACAAGACGCTCCAAGCAAAACACATATCATGTTGGTGAATAAAAATATAGCTCCAAGTAAATTACCGATAGAAGTGGACGAAAAGAGGGGATGCCTTCCGGGGCATCCCCAAGCTTTGACTTTTTGGTGTCCTTGGATTATCTTGGGGGTGCCATGGGAATCCCAAAGCTTAGGCTCTTGCCACCCCTTGTTCCATGATCCATCAAAAGAATTCACCCAAAACTTGAAAACTTCACAACACAAAACTCAAGATAGAGAACTCGTGAGCTCCATTAGCGAAAGAAAACAAAAGACCACTTCAAGGTACTGTAATGAACTCATTCTTTATTTATATTGGTGTTAAACCTACCGTATTCCAACTTCTCTATGGATTATAAACTATTTTACTAGCCATAGATTCATCAAAATAAGAAAACAACACACGAAAAACAGAATCTGTCAAAAACAGAACAGTCTGTAGTAATCTGTAGCTAGCGCAAAATCTGGAACCCCAAAAATTCTAAAATAAATTTCTGGACGTGAGGAATTTATCTATTAATCATCTGCAAAAATAATTAACTAAATAGCACTTTTTCAATAAAAATGACAGCAGTTCTCGTGAGCGCTAAAGTTTCTGTTTTTTACAGCAAGTTCAACAAGACTTTCCCCAAGTCCTCCCAACGGTTCTACTTGGCAAAAACACTAATTACACACAAAAAACACAACCAAAACAGAGGCTAAATAATTTATTTATTACTAAACAGGAGCAAATATCAAGGAATAAAAATAAAATTGAGTTGCCTCCCAACAAGCGCTATCGTTTAACGCCCCTAGCTAGGCATAACGAGCAAGAATAGATCTAGGTATTGCCATAGTAATAAGATAGATTGGTGAAACTCATTTCATATTCTCTATGTTCGGCAGCAAGTTTTCTTTGCGGCAAGCAAAAGTAATCAAAAGGATTAAATTTAACGGGACAAAAGTCCCCAAGATCAACCTTGGGAGGTATAGGTTCCTCCTTTGCTCCTTCATAATGCACCACCAATTCATCATTATAAGCATTCTTTTGACAGAAATTTGTGAGCCTATATTCAAGAGAATATCCTAGTTCATTATTTCGAATAGCCAAATCATCATTAAGATCAGAAATTCTATCAACTAAAACATTGGTAGGAACCTTTCTTCTAAGATTTTCATTGAAAGCAACATAATCTAGAGATTGAAAACGCATTATTTCTTCTTGATCAAAGAGGATAGCCTCTATGGGAGGACGGCAAGCGTCCACCCTATAATGCGCAAAGATTTCTTTGGCTTCTCTTATTATGAATCTAAACTCATGAGCCAAAAATATAGTAGCGGCACGCTTAACAGAAGAATGCTCAATATTAGAAAATTCGAGAAAAATCCTTTGTATAGAAGGATGCATGTGCATGAATTGTCTTTCAAGTTCAACTACAAGCATGGCAATAGCGTCCGCAAGACTACTAGTTCTGTGAAGGATAGAACTACCCATAGAAGGTAAAGCACCGGCGCAAGTAAAGAAATCTTGAATAACTCCTTTTCCAATAATATTACCACTACCAACACGGTTTTTTTGTATGAAAGATGGTAGGTTCTTTAGCAGGAGTATCAGAATTTTCCATGATATTGTTATCGCCCAAATTGGCGATAACTTCCCCAGTTTCAGACATAATGACAAGCAGGCAAACAAACTAACACACAAGCAAATAAAGAGGCAAACAGAGAGGGAGGATAGAGAGAGAGGGCGAATAAAACGGCAAGGGTGAATTGGGGGGGAGAGGAAAACGAGAGGCAAATGGCAAATAATGTAATGCGAGAGATAGGGATAGTGATGGGTACTTGGTATGTTGACTTTCTGCGTAGACTCCTCGGCAACGGCGCCAGAAATCCTTCTTGCTAAGTCTTGAGCTTGCGTTGGTTTTCCCCAAAGAGGAAGGGATGATGCAGCAGAGTAGCGTAAGTATTTCCCTCAGTTTTTGAGAACCAAGGTATCAATCCAGTAGGAGCCAACGCTCAAGTCCCTCGTGCCTGCACAAAGCGATAGCTACTTGCAACCAACGCGATTAGGGGTTGTCAAGCCCTTCAGGTCACTTACGAGAGTGAGATCTGATAGATATAACATTTTTGGTATTTTTGATATAAAGATGCAAAGTAAAAAGTAAAGGCAAAGTAAATAGCAAAACAATATAAAAGTGATGGAGATTGATATGATGAGAATAGACCCGGAGGCCATAGGTTTCACTAGTGGCTTCTCTCAAGAGCATAAGTATTCTACGGTGGGTGAACAAATTACTGTTGAGCAATTGATAGAATTGTGCACAATTATGAGAATATCTAGGCATGATCATGTATATAGGCATCACGTCCGTGACAAGTAGATCGAAATGATTCCGCATCTACTACTATTACTCCACTCATCGACCGCTATCCAGCATGCATCTAGAGTATTAAGTTAAAAACAGAGTAACGCCTTAAGCAAGATGACATGATGTAGAGAGATAAATTCATGCAATATGAAATAAACCCCATCTTGTTATCCTCGATGGCAACAATACAATAAGTGCCTTGCTGCCCCTTCTGTCACTAGGTAAGGACACCGCAAGATCAAACCCAAAGCTAAGCACTTCTCCCATGGCAAGAACTACCAATCTAGTTGGCCAAACCAAACGGATAATTCGAAGAGACTTGCAAAGATAACCAATCATGCATAAAAGAATTCATAGAAGATTCAAATATTATGCATAGATAGACTTGATCATAAACCCACAATTCATCGGTCTCAACAAACACACCGCAAAAAGAAGATTACATCGAATAGATCTCCACGAGAGAGGGGGAGAACTTTGTATTGAGATTCAAAGAGAGATAAGAAGCCATCTAGCTACTAACTATGGACCCGAAGGTCTGAGGTAAACTACTCACACTTCATCGGAGGGGCTATGGTGATGTAGAAGCCCTCCGTGATGACGGCCCTCTTCCGGCGGAGCTCCGGAACAGGCCCCAAGATGGGATCTCGTGGATACAAAAAGTTGTGGCGGTGGAATTAGGTTTTTGGCTACTTTTCTGATCATTTGGGGGTACGTGTGTATATATAGGAGGAAGGAGTACGTCGGTGGAGCACCGAGGGACCCACGAGGCAGGGGGGCGCGCCCCCCACCCTCGTGACCACCTCTTTGATCCCTTGCAGTAGGGTCCAAGTCTCCTGGATCACGTTCGGTGAGAAAATCACATTTCCGAAGATTTTATTCCGTTTGGACACCATTTGATATTCTATTTATCCAAAACACTGAAATAGGAAAAAAAACAGCAATTCTGGGTTGGGCCTCCGGTTAATAGGTTAGTCCCAAAAATAATATAGAAGTTGAAAATAAAGCCCAATATAGTCCAAAACACTAGATAATATAGCATGGAGCAATCAAAAATTATAGATACGTTGGAGACGTATCACCAGCCATGGCATTCCTGATAGGCGGGCGAGGCAGCACAGACTTCTGGAGGACCACGGGCGCGCGAGGAGGCAAGATGGTGCGGCGGTAGCGCAGGAATGGCAGCTCCGGCGTGGGGCTGCCGGGATCTCGTCAGAGACATGGCCAGAGGCGGGCGGCGCGGCCTCCTGAGGAGCCTAGGGCGGCCATATAGGAGAGGGAGGCACAGGCAGGAGGAGGCGCTGAGGCAGACAGGTGAGGGGACAGCCACGTCGGCCCTAGCCGCCGGCATCAGGCCGCATGGCCCGCGGGCAAGCAGCGAGGGCGAGGAAGGAAGCACCCAGCGCTAGAAGAGCAGTAGCAGAGCAGCTCGCGTGCGGAGGTTGCTGCTCGCCGGAGTTGATGGCCAGCGCGGCGGCAAAGACTTGCGGGCATCCATGGTGGGGCAAGGCAGGGGTGCTCGTTGGAGTAGCTAGGGCACGGGACGGCGGTCTGGTGGCGGACGAAGTGAAGGAGAGGTAGCGAGTGAGGGAGAGATCGAGAGGGAAAAAGGGTCATGGGCGAGAGGAGGGGGTCGAGCGCGGTGTGCTCCTCTCCTGGCGGTGCGAGGTGCGAGGGAGGGATCGAGAGGGAGAGGTGCGTGATAGGGATCGGGCTAGGTAGCGCTAGGGTTAGAGTTGGGCCTTAGGAGAGGGATTAGGAGGGGGGTTCGGCTGGGCCTGCAGATGGGCCGACCAGTTGGGCTGTTGCACTACCTTCCCCCTCATCTTTCTTTTAAAAGAAAAGAAATAGAGAGAAGAAAAGAAAAGGAGGGTTAGGGAAAGGATTTGTGCAAGGGTATTATTTTCCTAGACTCACAAAAATGTGCTCATTCTGCGAAAATAGAAATGGCCAAGGTTGAAAGATTAAATTCAAACTCATTTGTTTTAAATTCAAATGATTTGAATAGGAAGTGAGTTTTGGGAAGGTCCAAAAATGTTCGGTTTTTTAGAGGAGCCTCGATAAAAGAGATAAAGAATTGTGGACAAGATTTGAAGGTCAAACTCGAAGAGGAATAGGCATGGGAATTATTTGCACGTGTGTTATGGTTAATTCCAAAAGAATGGAATATTTATTATAGCTCCCTAATATTGGGAGGATATGTTATAAAGAGAATCACCATGTGAATTCCCTTGGTTTGAATGGACCAAAGATCCATGCCATTTATTTAAGTGAGTTTTAGTTAGCTTTGAGAAAAAGATGGCATGATGACATGATGCAATGCAACAAGCAAAACAAATCACATGATGAAACTCAAAAAACAAGGAAGGCATCTGAAGCTCCGGTCTTGGGGCGTCACAACACTCCACCACTATGAGAGGATCTCGTCCCGAGATCTAGGATGGCACCGGAGAGAAATGGAAGATGAAGAGGAGAGGTAAAACTAAGTTGCTTCTTGGACAAACGAATGAAACCACGAACCTTGAGAGGTTGAACAAATTGAAAGAAGGGATACAACAAAGAAGAACAAAGTTGAAAACACTCCGTTAGAGAAGAGGAACAAGGAACCTTATGGGAACCTTGTAGGTTGAAAGACATAAGAAAAAGGGTTGCAATGGAGAAGAAGTACATGCAAGCACTCCGGTAGAAACGAGATGTACAAGGATTGATAAAGATCAATTATGACAACACTCCGGTTGAAACAAGATAGAGAAGGAATAAAAATGATATAACTTAGGCAGCACTCCGACTGTAAATGGAAGGAATTGAACATGAATTTGACAAGATGAGAGGATACTTGACGAAAATAACAACACATTGCCTCCGGAACTATTGAAAGAATGGTACAAGGGGTAAGAAAGGTTTCAGACAGCACTCCGGTTGAGAAGGGAGTCAAAACTTGATAAGACGAGAGAACTTGAAAAGATGGCACGAAACTCCGGTTGAATGGATAAGCAAAAGAAAGAACACGATCCTGACAATTCGGGATAACATCGCAATACCTCTGGAAGAGATAATAGAAGATAGATCATTGGAATGAAAGAATGGAGAAGAAAATGCCCACTTTTGCCACAAAAGAGCTTGGAGAGCACCCTTCCAAGAAGGTTATAAAGGAGTTGTTGGAAAAACCAACAACGAAAAGATTAAGCTTGTAGTGGGCTTATGAAAAGCATCTCAAAATTGAGGCGAAATTCTGCCACAAATGGAAAACAATAGATTTGGATTGATATAAGCAAGGAGACGAGAAACTTATCTCACCGAGAGGATAAATGAAGAACTTGGGCCATTTATAAGCACCATAAATAGCAACAATCCTTAGGGAAAGCTTTAGGTGAAATATTACCCAATATAACTCGGGTTGCAAAGGATCTCATGAACGAATTGAAAATGATGGGTTTAAAATATGTCATTCTAGACAACTTGTCAATCATGAAACATGAAGGAAACTGTCAAAATGACATAACACCACCTCAAAAGATAAGATAGAAAGAATTGCACTTCAGAATGCAAGATGAAAAATGCTTGAACTCCTCAAAACAAGACATGTGTTGAATAACATGTTTATTTCAGAGTATATCTTGGCAGATCTTAGCTTCGAGAGAAAACTTGAAGAACAATTGAAGAATGAAGAGAATCCTTGTAGAACCACCATGTAGAGCCTCCGTGAAGACCTCCGGTAATAAAGAATGATAGAAAGGAAGAGAAGTTGAAAACACCAGGTGAAGCCTTGCGATGATTAGATGGAGCTTTGAAATGATATAATTGAAATAACTTGGAGCTTCGAAAAAGAAAGATGAAACAAATGAGATCGAGAATTTTGATGAACCTCCAGAATAAGTAATTGGATTCACTCAATGAAACAAGAATAAGAATTACATTATGATTATCCTTCATCAACTTAAATTGATGACAAGCAACGGATTTGGCATACCACTTATTCTTGTAGAAAGGATTAAGAGAGATATAGCGTAAACTCAATGGACCACCGGTAGGATTTAACCAACGAATAAATTGATATGGTAACGAAGGAAGAAGAATCTTGAACGAACCACCGTAAGATTTGAAAATGAACGAAGAAAAGATAAGGAAACACCGGGAAGAGTTAGAGGACGAATGAAGATACTTGAGGGAATTTGATACAAGAGAACGAAGAGATCACGAGCTGATTAGAGAATATTTGAATGATGCACCGGTAAGATTAGGAGAATGAGAGCTGAAAGCTAGAATGAATAATTCTGAGATGATGGTCGCCGAAGAATCAAACTGAAAAGACTCTTGAATTGCTCCGGAAGGGTCAAAAGAATTCTCACAATCAAAAAAAATTATGAGAGGATGGCAAGAAGCTAGAACCACGAGCCTTTGGAAGAATAGGTAAGGGTTTAAGAGGAACTCTTCGCCGGTCTTCAAAATTCGAGAATGATGACGAGAAACACCACCATGAATTGTTGAGATACTCCGGGATGAAAAATTAGAATGGTTGAGCCAATGATGAAAAGAATGTGAAAGATCTTGGAGAAGGCCTTTGACCGATGATAACTCATTCTTACGTCAAACTTGCAAAAGAATTTGAGAGTAACTCTGGGAAAATAAGAAGAGTCAGGTAAGATCCTGGAAAAAGACATGTGGGTTAAGGCCCACTCAAAAGAAACACCTTTGAACGATTTGGATGATAGATTGCGTCGGTTGAATTAAATGGCTTGAATAAGGTAAGACCTCAAAATAGCTTGAAAGGATTACGAATAGAAACTCGAATCTCCTGAGATATCTTCAGCACTTCGGATATGAATAGAGAGAGATGAACGATTAAGAGGTGCACCGGCATGAGAAAACATTTGAAACGAGGAAAAGATATGATCGACAAAACTTGACTTGAATCGACCAGAGAAGAAAACGAGTGAAGAGTGACGAACTTGAGGCTTCCTTAGAATCTTCATGAGAATCACCGGATAAGAACATTGATTGAAAAGAATGGAGAGACTTCCCATCCATAAAATGGTGCTAGAATAAGAAATCTGAGTCCTTGAAGAAAAAGGGTGGGAGGGCGGGAAAAACAAAGACAACTTGGGGGCGGATGAAACGAACACCGTTGAGAGAACTTAGAATTGAACTTGCGGATGTTGAAAATGATCGGATCCACTTGAAGAGGAGCACACCGGTTGAGAAGAAATTGAAATGACAAACTCGATGATCAAGAAGGACAAGTATTCACATAGGAGTATGAGAACACCGCTTAGGAAAGGTATGGAATCAATACTTGACTTCGAAGCAACTCGAATACCACAACTCAAAACAAAACAAAGGATTGGCTTGCAGAATAAGCCGGAACAAACAGATGATAGAGATTTCGTACGAAATTTTTGTGGTGGGGCCCACACGGGCTCGATCATACAACACCATCATGTACAAGGCAGTGCACATGACATACGAAGCGTCCCCGAGTCAGCATAGCCAAGGACTCTTTAAGACACTACGAGACCACTATAAAACCAACCGTGGATAGGTGGACCACTAGACATCGAACCCCAATCTCATATCATGTATCTGTCGGAAAGATATCCTAAGAGCTACTTGAATTCCCACTTATAAACTCCTGAAACTTTCTGGTTATGCAATCAGGTGTTGGGGATACAGGGGAAGCACAATATCTCACCCAAAACTAGCAAATCCTACGTCCAGCTGTATCCATCCTTCAACACATAACCCAGAAATCTTCGGAAATCATTTACCTCAACCTTCGAAAAGCATCTGTTATACGAGTTATGGCAATACTCCTGAACTCCCGCCCTAGTACTGGGTGGTGCCGAGGTTATCTCACCAACAACTGCATAAAAGATATTTTCGATGTCGGCGAACTCAGGTATTCCAGAACTGCAACGATAAAATTGTGACGACAACACCTCGGATATCAACTCCCCGGGACACTGCTGAAGGAAATATGCCCTAGAGGCAATAATAAAGTTATTATTTATTTTCTTATATCATGATAAATGTTTATTATTCATGCTAGAATTGTATTAACCGGAAACATA
The DNA here is from genome assembly GCA_034509565.1 of Triticum monococcum. NCBI lineage: Eukaryota > Viridiplantae > Streptophyta > Magnoliopsida > Poales > Poaceae > Triticum > Triticum monococcum. The sequence goes on along the minus strand of CM067846.1, from coordinate 175,141,596 downwards.
ATACATGTGTGAATACATAGACAAACAGAGTGTCACTAGTATGCCTCTACTTGACTAGCTCGTTGATCAAAGATGGTTATGTTTCCTAACCATAGACATGAGTTGTCATTTGATCAACAGGATCACATCATTAGGAGAATGATGTGATTGACATGACCCATTCCGTTAGCTTAGCACCCGATCGTTTAGTATGTTGCTATTGCTTTCTTCATGACTTATACATGTTCCTATGACTATGAGATTATGCAACTCCCGTTTACCGGAGGAACACTTTGTGTGCTACCAAACGTCACAACGTAACTGGGTGATTATAAAGGTGCTCTACAGGTGTCTCCGAAGGTACTTGTTGGGTTGGCGTATTTCGAGATTAGCATTTGTCACTTAGATTGTTGGAGAGGTATCTCTGGGCCCTCTCGGTAATGCACATCACTTAAGCCTTGCAAGCATTGCAACTAATGTGTTAGTTGCGGGATGATGTATTACGGAATGAGTAAAGAGACTTGCCGGTAACGAGATTGAACTAGGTATTGAGATACCGACGATCGAATCTCGGGCAAGTAACATACCGATGACAAAGGGAACAACGTATGTTTTTATGTGGTCTACCGATAAAGATCTTCATAGAATATGTGGGAGCCAATATGAGCATCCAGATTCCGCTATTGGTTATTGACCGGAGACGTGTCTCGGTCATGTCTACATAGTTCTCGAACCCGTAGGGTCTGCAGGCTTAACGTTACGATGACAGTTATATTATGAGTTTATATGTTTTGATGTACCGAAGGTTGTTCAGAGTCCCGGATATGATCACGAACATGACGAGGAGTCTCGAAATGGTTGAGACATGAAGATTGATATATTGGAAGCCTATGTTTGGATATCGGAAGTGTTCCGGGTGAAATCGGGATTTTACCGGAGTACCGGGAGGTTACCGGAACCCCCCGGGGACTTAATGGGCCTTAGTGGGCCTTGGTGGAAGAGAGAGGAGACAGCCAGGGCAAGGGTTGCGCCCCCTCCCCCTAGTCCGAATAGGATAAGGAGAGGGGCGGCGCCCCCCTTCCTTCTTCTCCTCCACCTCTTTCCCCTCTCTCTCCTAGTCCAACAAGGAAAAGGGGGAGTCCTACTCCCGGTAGGAGTAGGACTCCTCCTGGCGCGCCTCTCCCTTGGTCGGCCGCACCCCCCTTGCTCCTTTATATACGGGGGCAGGGGCACCCCATAGACACAACAATTGATCTGTTTGATCTTTTAGCCGTGTGCGGTGCCCCCTTCCACCATAGTCCACCTTGATAATACTGTAGCGGTGCTTAGGCGAAGCCCTGCGTCGGTAGAACATCAACATCGTCACCACACCGTCGTGCTGACAAAACTCTCCCTCAAGACTCGGCTGGATCGGAGTTCGAGGGACGTCATCGGGCTGAACATGTGTTGAACTCGGAGGTGCCGTACGTTTGGTACTTGATCGGTCGGATCGTGAAGACTTACGACTACATCAACCGCGTTGTGCTAATGCTTCTGCTTTCAGTCTATGAGGGTACGTGGACAACACTCTCCCCTCTCGTTGCTATGCATCACCATGATCTTGCGTGTGCATAGGAATTTTTTTGAAATTACTATGTTCCCCAACAGTGGCATTCGAGCCAGGTTTTATGCGTTGATGCTATATGCACAAGTAGAACACAAGTGAGTTGTGGGCGATAGAAGTCATACTGCTTACCAGCATGTCATACTTTGGTTCGGCGGTATTGTTGGATGAAGCGGCCTGGACCGACATTACGCGTACGCTTACGCGAGACTGGTTGTACCGACATGCTTTGCACATAGGTGGCTGGCAGGTGTCAGTTTCTCCAACTTTAGTTGAACCGAGTGTGGCTACGCCCGGTCCTTGCGAAGGTCAAAACAACATCAACTTGACAAACTATCGTTGTGGTTTTGATGCGTAGGTAAGAACGGTTCTTGCTAAGCCCGTAGAAGCCACGTAAAACTTGCAACAACAAAGTAGAGGACGTCTAACTTGTTTTTGCAGGGCATGTTGTGATGTGATATGGTCAAGACATGATGCTAAATTTTATTGTATGAGATGATCATTTTTTGTAACCGAGTTATCGGCAACTGGCAGGAGCCATATGGTTGTCACTTGATTGTATGCAATGCAATCGCCCTGTAATGATTTACTTTATCACTAAGCGGTAGCGATAGTCGTAGAAGCATAAGATTGACGAGACGACAATGATGCTACGATGGAGATCAAGGTGTCGCGCCGGTGACGATGGTGATCATGGAGGTGCTTCAGAGATGGAGATCACAAGCACAAGATGATGATGGCCATATCATATCACTTATATTGATTGCATGTGATGTTTATATTTTATGCATCTTATCTTGCTTTGATTGACGGTAGCATTATAAGATGATCTCTCACTAAATTTCAAGATAAAAGTGTTCTCCCTGAGTATGCACCGTTGCCAAAGTTCGTCGTGCCCAGACACCACGTGATGATCGGGTGTGATAAGCTCTACGTCCATCTACAACGGGTGCAAGCCAGTTTTGCACACGCAGAATACTCGGGTTAAACTTGACGAGCCTAGCATATGCAGATATGGCCTCGGAACACTGAGACCGAAAGGTCGAGCGTGAACCATATAGTAGATATGATCAACATACTGATGTTCACCATTGAAAGCTACTCCATTTCACGTGATAATCGGTTATGGTTTAGTTGATTTGGATCACGTGATCACTTAGAAGATTAGAGGGATGTCTTTCTAAGTGGGAGTTCTTAAGTAATATGATTAATTGAACTTTAATTTATCATGAACTTAGTACCTGATAGTATCTTGCTTGTCTATGTTGATTGTAGATAGATGGCCCATGCTGTTGTTCCGTTGAATTTTAATGCGTTCCTTGAGAAAGCAAAGTTGAAAGATGATGGTAGAAATTACACGGATGGGATCCGTAACTTGAGGATTATCCTCATTGCTGCATAGAAGAATTACGTCTTGGAAGCACCGCAGGGTGCCAGGCCTGCTGCTGATGCAACTAACGATGTTAAGAACGTCTGGCAGAGCAAAGCTGATGACTACTCGATAGTTCAATATGCCATGCTTTACGGCTTAGAACCGGAACTTCAACGATGTTTTGAACGTCATGGAGCATATGAGATGTTCCAGGAGTTGAAGTTAATATTTCAAGCAAATGCCTGGATTGAGAGATATGAAGTCTCCAATAAGTTCTACAGCTGCAAGATGGAGGAGAATAGTCTGTCAGTGAGCATATACTCAAGATGTCTGGGTATAATAATCACTTGATTCAACTGGGAGTTAATCTTCCGGATGATAGCATCATTGACATAATTCTCCAATCATTGCCACCAAGCTACAAGAGCTTCGTGATGAAATATAATATGCAAGGGGTGGATAAGACGATTCCCGAGCTCTTCGCAATGCTAAAGGCTGCGGAGGTAGAAATCAAGAAGGAGCATCAAGTGTTGATGGTCAATAAGACCACCAGTTTCAAGAAAAAGGCCAAAGGGAAGAAGAAGGGGAACTTCAAAAAGAATAGAAAGCAAGTTGCTTCTCAGGAGAAGAAACCCATGTATGGACCTAAGCCTGAAACTGAGTGCTTCTACTGCAAGCAAACTGGTCACTGGAAGTGGAACAGCCCCAAGTATTTTGCGGATAAGAAGGATGGCAAGGTGAACAAAGGTATATGTGATATACATGTTATTGATGTGTACCTTACTAGAGGTCGCAGTAGCACCTGGGTATTTGATACTGGTTCTGTTGCTAATATTTGCAACTCGAAATAGGGACTATAGATTAAGCGAACACTGGCCAAGGACGAGTTGACAATGCGCGTGGGAAATGCTTCCAAAGTCGATGTGATCGCGGTTGGCACGCTACCTCTACATCTACCTTCGGGATTAGTTTTAGACCTAAATAATTGTTATTTGGTGCCAGCGTTGAGCATGAACATTATATCTGGATCTTGTTTGATGCGAGATGGTTATTCATTTAAATCAGAGAATAATGGTTGTTCTATTTATATGAGTAATATCTTTTATGGTCATGCACCCTTGAAGAGTGGTCTATTTTTGATGAATCTCCATAGTAGTGATACACATATTCATAATGTTGAAGCCAAAAGATACAGAGTTGATAATGATAGTGCAACTTATTTGTGGCACTGCCGTTTAGGTCATATCAGTGTAAAGCGCATGAAGAAACTCCATACTGATGGACTTTTGGAACCACTTGATTATGAATCACTTGGTACTTGCGAACCGTGCCTTATGGGCAAGATGACAAAAATGTCGTTCTTCGTTACTATGGAGAGAGCAACAGAATTATTGGAAATCATACATACAGATGTATGTGGTCCGATGAATGTTGAGGCTCGTGGCGGATATCGTTATTTTCTCACCTTCACAGATGATTTGAGCAGACATGGGTATATCTACTTAATGAAACATAAGTCTGAAATGTTTGAAAAGTTCAAAGAATTTCAGAGTGAAGTTGAAAATCATCGTAACAAGAAAATAAAGTTTCTATGATCTGACCGTGGAGGAGAATATTTGAGTTATGGGTTTGGTCTACATTTGAAACAATGCGGAATAGTTTCGCAACTCACGCCACCCAAAACTCCACAGCATAATGGTGTGTCAGAATGTCGTAATCGTACTTTACTAGATATGGTGCGATCTATGATGTCTCTTACTGATTTACCGCTATCATTTTGGGGTTATGCTTTAGAGACAGCCGCATTCACGTTAAATAGGGCACCATGGAAATCCGTTGAGAAGATGCCTTATGAACTATGGTTTGGCAAGAAACCAAAGTTATCGTTTCTGAAAGTTTGGGGCTGCGATGCTTATGTGAAAAAGCTTCAACCTGATAAGCTCGAACCCAAATCAGAGAAATGTGTCTTCATAGAATACCCAAAGGAGACTGTTGGGTACACCTTCTATCACAGATCCGAAGGCAAGACATTTGTTGATAAGAATGGATCCTTTCTAGAGAAGGAGTTTCTCTCGAAAGAAGTGAGTGGGAGGAAAGTATAACTTGATGAGGTAACTGTACCTGCTCCTTTATTGGAAAGTAGCTCATCACAGAAATATGTTCCTGTGACGCCTACACCAATTAGTGAGGAAGTTAATGATGATGATCATGGAACTTCAGATCAAGTTGTTACTGAACCTCGTAGATCAACCAGAGTAAGATCCACACCAGAGTGGTACGATAATCCTGTTCTGGAAGTCGTGCTACTAGATCATGATGAACTTACGAACTATGAAGAAGCGATGGTGAGCCCAGATTCCGCAAAATGGCTTGAAGCCATGAAATCTGAGATGGGATCCATGTATGAGAACAAAGTGTGGACTTTGGTTGACTTGCCCGATGATCGGTAAGCAATCAAGAATAAATGGATCTTCAAGAAGAAGACTGACGATGACGGTAACGTTACTCTCTACAAAGCTCGACTTGTTGGAAAAAGGTTTTCGACAAGTTCAAGGGATTGACTACGATGAGACCTCACCCGTAGCGATGCTTAAGACTGTCCAAATCATGTTAGCAATTGTCGCATTTTATGATTATGAAATTTGGCAAATGGATGTCAAAACTGCATTCCTGAATGGATTTCTCGAAGAAGAGATGTATATGATGCAACCAGAAGGTTTTGTCGATCCAAAGGGAACTAACAAAGTGTGCAAGCTCCAGCGATCCATTTATGGACTGGTGCAACCCTCACGGAGTTGGAATAAATGCTTTGATAGTGTGATCAAAGCATTTCGTTTTGTATAGACTTTTGGAGAAGCCTGTATTTACAAAAATGTGAGTGGGAGCTCTGTAGCATTTCTGGTATTATATGTGGATGACATATTACTGATTGGAAATGATATAGAATTTCTGGATAGCATAAAGGGATACTTGAATAAGAGTTTTTCAATGAAAGACCTCGGTGAAGCTGCTTATATATTGGGCATCAAGATCTATAGAGATAGATCAAGACGCTTAATTAGACTTTCACAAAGCACATACCTTGACAAAGTTTTGAAGAAGTTCAAAATGGATCAAGCAAAGAAAGGGTTCTTGCCTGTGTTACAAGGTGTGAAGTTGAGTAAAGCTCAATGCCCGACCACTGCAGAAGATAGAGAGAAAATGAAAGATGTTCCCTATGCTTCAGCCATAGGCTCTATCATGTATGCAATGCTGTGTACCAGACCTGATGTGTGCCTTGCTATAAGTCTAGCAGGGAGGTACCAAAGTAATCCAGGAGTGGATCACTGGACATCGGTCAAGAACATCCTGAAATACTTGAAAAGGACTAAAGATATGTTTCTTGTTTATGGAGGTGACAAAGAGCTCATCGTAAATGGTTACGTAGATGCAAGCTTTGACACTGATCCGGACGATTCTAAATCGCAAACCGGATACGTGTTTACTTTGAACGGTGGAGCTGTCAGTTGGTGCAGTTCTAAACAAAGCGTCGTGGCGGGATCTACGTGTGAAGAGGAGTACATAGCTACTTCGGAAGGAGCAAATGAAGGAGTCTGGATGAAGGAGTTCATATCCGATCTAGGTGTCATACCTAGTGCATCGGGTTCAATGAAAATCTTTTGTGACAATACTGGTGCAATTGCCTTGGCGAAGGAATCCAGATTTCACAAGAGAACCAAGCACATTAAGAGATGCTTCAATTCCATCTGGGATTTAGTTAAGGTGGGAGACATAGAAATTTGCAAGATACATATGGATCTGAATGTTGCAGACCCGTTGACTAAGCATCTTCCACGAGCAAAACATGATCAGCACCAAGGCTCCATGGGTGTTAGAATCATTACTGTGTAATCTAGATTATTGACTCTAGTGCAAGTGGGAGACTGAAGGAAATACGCCCTAGAGGCAATAATAAAGTTACTATTTATTTCCTTATATCATGATAAATGTTTATTATTCATGCTAGAATTGTATTAACCAGAAACATAATACATGTGTGAATACATAGACAAACAGAGTGCCACTAGTATGCCTCTACTTGACTACCTCGTTGATCAAAGATGGTTATGTTTCCTAACCATATACATGAGTTGTCATTTGATTAATGGGATCACATCATTAGGAGAATGATGTGATTGACTTGACCCATTCCGTTAGCATAACATTTGATCGTTTAGTTTGTTGCTATTTCTTTCTTCATAACTTATACATGTTCCTATGACTATGAGATTATGCAACTCCCGTTTACCGGAGGAACACTTTGTGTGCTACCAAATGTCACAACGTAACTGGGTGATTATGAAGGTGCTCTACAGGTGTGTCCGAAGGTACTTGTTGGGTTGGCGTATTTCGAGATTAGGATTTGTCACTCCGACTGTCGGAGAGGTATCTCTGGGCCCTCTCAGTAATGCACATCACTTAAGCCTTGCAAGCATTGCAACTAATGAGTTAGTTGCGGGATGATGTATTACTGAACGAGTAAAGAGACTTGCCGGTAACGAGATTGAACTAGGTATTGAGATACTGACAATCAAATCTCGGGCAAGTAACATACCGATGACAAAGGGAACAACGTATGTTGTTATGCGGTCTGACCGATAAAGATCTTCGTAGAATATGTGGGAGCCAATATGAGCATCCAGGTTCCGCTATTGGTTATTGACCGGAGACGTGTCTCGGTCATGTCTACATTGTTCTCGAACCCGTAGGGCCCGCACACTTAAGGTTTCGATGATAGTTATATTATGAGTTTGTGAGTTTTGATGTACCTAAGGTTGTTCGGAGTCCCGGATATGATCACGGACATGACGAGGAGTCTCGAAATGGTCGAGACATGAAGATTGATATATTGGAAGCCTATGTTTGGATATCGGAAGTGTTCCGGGTGAAATCGGGATTTTACCGGAGTACCGGGAGGTTACCGGACCCCCCCCCCCCCGGGGGGACTTAATGGGCCTTGGTGGAAGAGAGAGGAGACAGCGAGGGCAAGGGTTGCGCCCCCTCCCCCTAGTCCGAAAAGGACAAGGAGAGGGGGGCACCCCCCCCCCTTCCTTCTTCTCCTCCACCTCTTTCCCCTCTCTCTCCTAGTCCAAAAGGAAAAGGGGGGAGTCCTACTCCTACCGGGAGTAGGACTCCTCCTAGCGCGCCTCTCCCTTGGCCGGCCGCACCCCCGCTTGCTCCTTTATATACGGGGGCAGGGGGCACCCCATAGACACAAAATTGATCTGTTTGATCTTTTAGCGGTGCCCCCTTCCACCATAGTGCACCTCGATAATACTGTAGCGGTGCTTAGGCGAAGCCCTACGTCGGTAGAACATCAATATCATCACCACACTGTCATGCTGACGAAACTCTCCGTCAACACTCGGCTGGATTGGAGTTCGAGGGACGTCATCGGGCTGAACGTGTGTTGAACTCGGAGGTGTCATACATTCGGTTCTTGATCGGTCGGATCGTGAAGACGTACGACTACATCAACTACGTTATGCTAACGCTTCCGCTTTCGGTCTACGAGGGTACGTGGACAACACTCTCCCCTCTCGTTGCTATGCATCACCATGATCTTGTGTGTGCGTAGGAATTTTTTTGAAATTACTACGTTCCCCAACAACTGCCACAACCCCTAAATGTCAGGAGGCACCAAGAACAATGTTCTCATCACAAGACCATCGGAACGATTCCAAGATACCCGCGTGATCCTAATTTTTTTAGTGAAATTTGAGGAGAGAAGAGTCAAAACTCTATGTCAAGAGGCCTCACCAGAGCGATGAAGGGACTGAGGAGTAAAAATAATCCTACTCTCTGATATATATAATCCTAAGACTCAAAACATTTTGTTCTAGACACAACAATTCGATCAATTCGATCAAGCAGGGGGCTCCTAAGTCGGGGAAGGCTCTGATTACCAACTTGTAACACCCACGATGCGGCTATATCTCCCACGTGTCGGGGCACGACTTAGAGGCATAGCCGCATGGTAGGTTTGTTGCGAGAGGGGTAATCTTCACACAATCCCATGTACTGAATAAGAATGGGATAAAGAGTTGGCTTACAATCGCCACTTCACACAAATACAAGTTAAACATACATCAACCAGAATACAATCAAGGTCTCACTACGGAACCAAAATAAAATAAGAAAACCCTAATGCTAGATCCCCGATCGCCCCAACTGGGCTCCACTACTGATCGACCGGAAAAGAAACAAAACAACAAACAAGATCTTCATCGAGCTCCCACTTGAGCTCGGTTGCGTCATCTGCACTGGTATCATCGGCACCTGCAACTGTTTGGAAGTATATGTGAGCCACGAGGACTCATCAATCTCACACCCTCGCCATCAAGACTATTTAAGCTTATGGGTAGGAAAGGGGAGTGAGGTGGAGCTGCAGCAAACACTAAGTATACGCAAAAAAGGAGCGAGAAGAGAAGCAACGCAGCGGTCGTGAACTAGAAGTGATCAAGAAGTGATCCTTAAGCTACTTACGTTCAAGCATAACACAAGACCGTGTTCACTTCCTGGACACCGCCGAAAAGAGACCATCACGGCTACACACGCGGTTGATGTATTTTAATTAAGTCAAGTGTCAAGTTTTCTACAACCGAACATTAACAAATTCCCATCTGCCCATAACCGCGGGCACGGCTTTTGAAAGTTCAAAACCCTGCAGGGGTGTCCCAACTTATCCCATCACAAGCTCTCACGGTCAATGAAGGATATTCCTTCTCCCAGGAAGACCCGATCAGACTCGGAATCCCGGTTACAAGACATTTCGACAATGGTAAAACAAGACCAGCAAAGCTGCCCGAATGTGCCAACAAATCCCGACAGGAGCTGCACATATCTCATTGTCAGGGCACACCGGATTGTCCAAGATTCCGGTAGGCCAACCCAGAGTTGCCCCTGGTGGCCACCGGCTACTCACAGGTTGGACCAACACTCAGAGGAGCACTGGCCCGGGGGTTTAAAATAAAGATGACCCTTGGGCTCCGGAAACCCAAGGTAAAAAGGCTTAGGTGGCAAATGGTAAAACCAAGGTTGGGCCTTGCTGGAGGAGTTTTATTCAAAGCGAACTGTCAAGGGGGTCCTATTATAACCCAACCGCGTAAGGAACGCAAAATCAAGGAACATAACACCAGTATGATAGAAACTAGGGCGGCAAGAGTGGAACAAAACACCAGGCATAAGGTCGAGCCTTCCAGCCTTTACCAAGTATATAGATGCATTAAAGTAAATAAGATATATTGTGATATCCCAAACATATCCATGTTCCAACAAGGAACAAACTTCATCTTCACCTGCAACTAACAACGCTATAAGAGGGGCTGAGCAAAAGCGGTAACATAGCCAAACAACGGTTTGCTAGGAAGGTGGGTTAGAGGCTTGACATGGCAATATGGGAGGCATGATAAAGCAAGTGGTAGGTATCGCGGTATAGCAATAGAGCGAGCAGCTAGCAAGCAAAGATAGAAGTGATTTCGAGGTTATGGTCGTCTTACCTGAGATCCCGCAAGGAAGAAGAATGAGTCCATGAAGAATACAAACGGACATAGACGAACAAATCCTCACAAACGCGGCGTTATCGGAACTAACCCAAAGAAGCAACACCGGGATGAAGCAAACAACATGGTAAACAACCATCACATAATCATGGCATGATGCACAACCAAGTATGATGCATGTCCGGTTTAATGAAGCATGGCATGGCAAAGTGCACAAACAAAACTACAAGTTAAGTGGAGCTCAATATGCAACGAGTTGCATATTGACGAAACACCACCTCAATTATTTAGTTCTCTCCCGTTTATGTACCCAACAATATTAAATGTTCTTAAGCATGGCAAGAGGTGAAGCATAACAAAACTATACCATCTAAACAATTTAAATGGGGCCGGATATAACAAACAACAAATCCGGTAAATCCCCATATGCATTTAGCAAATTAATGCAAACAATAATTTAAACATTCTTGATGTTGTTATCATGATGCGGATGGCATTTGCAAGTTTTATGCAGTTTTTATGAAAATGTTGACATGATAAGATATGAGGCATTTGTCATCGTGGCGGAAACGAAAGGGGTGCCACGGCAACGAATCTGAAAATCATGCCACGACAACATTCCGATGATCCGGTCGCTCACAGGGATACCAGTGCAAAAGGAAGTGGGTGTGAGTGTGTCATGCAAGATGATGGGGTGATCCCGGTTGCCGGGTTCCCACGGGTGGACGGCATGGCAACGAGGAACTCTCAAAGAACATCTCGGACATGGAGCAACACACGGTTCAACTCATACATCGCAAGCATTCAGTCCACGGGCGGTCGTCTCGGGGTTATACCTTCGAAGCATGCATTTCGGGCGGAACGAGTTCGTAGTGGAAGTAGTCATTCATGGGTCATCGAGGGAAGTAGTGGTTCACATTCGTATTCGAAGAGGTACTTGACGAATCCAAGGTTTCCGGGGGAGACGGTAGTAGAACTTGGTGAATCTGAGTCCTTCGGAGGTCGTCATCGAACTTGGTCAAATACACGATGTGGGTAGGCGTTCACTCGACGGCCTTCGGCGATGCTAGTTGTACACGGGTCTTCGGCCACGGAAGTAGTCGTACACATTTTTGTAGAAGTTCGGGGTCAACGACACGGAACTTGACGTCCACGAGGTCTTTGCGGGTCGATGGTAGTGGTTCACATTTTGTAGCCGTTCGAGTCATTGGTGGAGAAACTTGGCGGTCTATGTAGTCGAACTTGGTGCATCCGAATGGTACTTGGCGAATCCCCGTAGTCGAACTTGGTGGCCTTGACGAACCGAAGTGGTAGTAGGCAAAAGAACACGATCACGGTAGTCCCCGGAGATGTAGTCTCGTGTACAGGAGGAGGCGCTGAGGCGGACAGGTGAGGGGACAGCCACGTCGGTCCTAGCCGCCGGCATCAGGCCGCGTGGCCCGCGGGCAAGCAGCGAGGGCGAGGAAGGCAGCACCCAGCACTAGAAGAGCAGTAGCAGAGCAGCTCGCGCGCGGAGGCTGCTGCTCGCCGGAGTTGATGGCCAGCGCGGCGGCAAAGACTTGCGGGCATCCATGGTGGGGCAAGGCAGGGGTGCTCGTTGGAGTAGCTAGGGCACGGGACGGCGGTCTGGTGGCGGACGAAGTGAAGGAGAGGTAGCGAGTGAGGGAGAGATCGAGAGGGAAAAAGGGTCACGGGCGAGAGGAGGGGGTCGAGCGCGGTGCGCTCCTCTCCTGGCGGTGCAAGGTGCGAGCGAGGGATCGAGAGGGAGAGGTGCGTGACAGGGATCGGGCTAGGTAGCGCTAGGGTAGTAGGGTTAGAGTTGGGCCTTAGGAAAGGGATTAGGAGGGGGGTTCGGCTGGGCCTGCAGATGGGCCGACCAGTTGGGCTGTTGCACTACCTTCCCCCTCATCTTTCTTTTAAAAGAAAAGAAATAGAGAGAAGAAAAGAAAAGGAGGGTTAGGGAAAGGATTTGTGCAAGGGTGTTATTTTCCTGGACTCACAAAAATGTGCTCATTCCGCGAAAATAGAAATGGCCAAGATTGAAAGATTAAATTCAAACTCATTTGATTTAAATTCAAATGATTTGAATAGGAAGTGAGGTTTGGGAAGGTCGAAAAATGTTCGGTTTTTTAGAGGAGCCTCGATAAAAGAGATAAAGAATTGTGGACAAGATTTGAAGGTCAAACTCGAAGAGGAATAGGCATGGGAATTATTTGCACGTGTGTTATGGTTAATTCCAAAAGAATGGAATATTTATTATAGCTCCCTAATATTGGGAGGATATGTTATAAAGAGAATCACCATGTGAATTCCCTCGGTTTGAATGGACCAAAGATCCATGCCATTTATTTAAGTGAGTTTTAGTTAGCTTTGAGAAAAAAGATGGCATGATGACATGATGCAATGCAACAAGCAAAACAAATCACATGATGAAACTCGAAAAACAAGGAAGGCATCTGAAGCTCCGGTCTTGGGGCGTCACAAGCTGTGACATATTCCTTTTTGAGAACTTTCCTCTTTGAGGTGGCTTCTTCTTCCTCGGCCACATAGTCCTCATCCTCTGACTCTAAGGTTCTTTTTTTGCTGGCCCTGGTCGCAGCCTTTGGCAGATTGCTGGGTGTGCTCCTGCTTCCATCATCTGAGGTGCTAGAGGGACTAGTGCCCTCACTCAAGTGAACCTGTTCCTCTGACTTGTTCTGACGGTCACTCTGATCTGACATGATGCAAACACTGACAGCAAACCCTGTGAATAGATTATAGATGAGATAGAGTGGATGAGCATCACAAAGTGCAGAGGTTTTTGCAAAAGAATGAGTTAGAAACTTAGTTTTAGTTTTCCACAGAAAGCATTTCGGATCTACCAATTTGCAAACTCGGTGAGACCGAAGCAGCTTTTGGAACCTAAACAAGTGAACTCGGTCAGACCGAGTCATAGTTTGGTGGCACCGAGACTGCTAGGGTTTCACAAAGTGCTGAACTCGGTCACACCGATTTGCAATTCTCGGTCAGACCGAGAATCACATGTGCATTGGCCTGAGCCAAATCGGTGGAACCGATTTCATCAACTCGGTCGGTCCGAGATGGTTTCGGCGGAAACCTAACCCTAAATTTTCAATTCACGACTAAACTACGGAGTGTTTTCGATGGATAGAATGATCTCAATCATGGCAACATACATGGCAAAGCAATGTGCTAGGGAATAGGAGTAAGAACAACATAAAGATCAAGTCCATACCCTAGTTTGGCGATGAACTTGCTACGGCGGCAATGGCGGAGACGATCCCGTTGACGGCGGCGGAGACCAGCGACAGGAGGCGGCTGGCGACGAGGAGGATAATCCGGAGACCTAGGGAGGCAGTGCGGGCTAAGCGCGGGCGAGGAGGTTCGGAAAGTTTTCCAAAATTTGAGCCGTGGATATATATAGCCTGACCCTATCGGTGTGACCGCGTGGAACAACTCGGTGGCACCGAGATTCATAACTGCAAGCAGTTACTGAAACTCAGTGTGACCGAAAATTTCAAATCGGTTGCACCGAGATTGAAAACCTAGATCGACTTAGTGATCTTGGTATGACCGAAATGGGAATCGGTCAGACCGAAACGCACAAAGAAGTTTTGGATTTTTAAATCTATGACGAATCAGGGACTCCGAGTGCTCCTCACATAGAGTGGTTCGTATCTGACTTGATCAAACTTTGTGAAGCAGCATGAATAGAGTTTGAGATGAGAAAAGCACAGATAGCTAGAGAAGGTTCTTAGGCATTCTTGTCCATCCACTTGGCAAAAAGAAAAGAAACCAACCAATAAAAACAACAAGTGGATGTCCTCGAATGAGTAAATTATGCAACCAACATGCTCACACAATAAAATGACAAATGAAATATGTGGCAAAGCATGCACAAACAATTCTAGCATCTATCAAGCAATTGGCGATGACTAAGTCATCTATATATGAGTATATTGACTTAAGAGTCAAATGAGAACATTTGATCATAGGTCATACTCATCGTTTAAGCGCAAGTGGGGTTACCACTTTTACATAAAGCGTTGTTGTGTTCACACCATTAGAGTTGCTTTAGCTCAATTCTTAGAGTAAAGCTCCCCCTAGATGTGAGATCCCCCTTGAGAGGGATGAACTAACCTTGGGTTTTGTTGATGATGACTTCATGTAGGTGTTTAAGATGTGGATGCTCTAAGTTGATGTAGTGAAGGAAATATGACCTAGAGGCAATAATAAAGTTATTATATATTTCCTTATATCATGATAAATGTTTATTATTCATGCTAGAGTTGTATTAACCAGAAACATAATACATGTGTGAATACATAGACAAACAGAGTGTCACTAGTATGCCTCTACTTGACTAGCTCGTTGATTAAAGATGGTTATGTTTCGTAACCATAGACATGAGTTGTCATTTGATTAACGGGATCGCATCATTAGGAGAATGATGTGATTGACTTGACCCATTTCGTTAGCTTAGCACTTGATCGTTTAGTTTGTTGCTATTGCTTTCTTCATGACTTATACATGTTCCTATGACTATGAGATTATGCAACTCCCGTTTACCGGAGGAACACTTTGTGTGCTACCAAACGTCACAACGTAACTGGGTGATTATAAAGGTGCTCTACAGGTGTCTCCGAAGGTACTTGTTGGGTTGGCGTATTACGAGATTAGGATTTGTCACTCCGATTGTCGGAGAGGTATCTCTGGGCCCTCTCAGTAATGCACATCACTTAAGCCTTGCAAGCATTGCAACTAATGAGTTAGTTGCGGGATGATGTATTACCGAACAAGTAAAGAGACTTGCCGGTAACAAGATTGAACTAGGTATTGAGATACTGACAATCAAATCTCGGGCAAGTAACATACCGATGACAAAGGGAACAACGTATGTTGTTATGCGGTCTGACCGATAAAGATCTTCGTAGAATATGTGGGAGCCAATATGAGCATCCAGGTTCCGCTATTGGTTATTGACCGGAGACGTGTCTCGGTCATGTCTACATTGTTCTCGAACCCGTAGGGTCCGCACACTTAAGGTTTCGATGATAGTTATATTATGAGTTTGTGAGTTTTGATGTACCTAAGGTTGTTCGGAGTCCCGGATATGATCACGGACATGACGAGGAGTCTTGAAATGGTCGAGACATGAAGATTGATATATTGGAAGCCTATGTTTGGATATCGGAAGTGTTCCGGGTGAAATCGGGATTTTACCGGAGTACCGGGAGGTTACCGGACCCCCCCCCCCCCGGGGGGGGGGACTTAATGGGCCTTGGTGGAAGAGAGAGGAGACAGCGAGGGCAAGGGTTGCGCCCCCTCCCCCTAGTCCGAAAAGGACAAGGAGAGGGGGGCACCCCCCCCCCCCTTCCTTCTTCTCCTCCACCTCTTTCCCCTCTCTCTCCTAGTCCAAAAGGAAAAGGGGGGGAGTCCTACTCCTACCGGGAGTAGGACTCCTCCTAGCGCGCCTCTCCCTTGGCCGGCCGCACCCCCGCTTGCTCCTTTATATACGGGGGCACCCCATAGACACAAAATTGATCTGTTTGATCTTTTAGCGGTGCCCCCTTCCACCATAGTGCACCTCGATAATACTGTAGCGGTGCTTAGGCGAAGCCCTACGTCGGTAGAACATCAATATCATCACCATACTGTCATGCTGACGAAACTCTCCCTCAACACTCGGCTGGATTGGAGTTCGAGGGACGTCATCGGGCTGAACGTGTGTTGAACTCGGAGGTGTCATACATTCGGTTCTTGATCGGTCGGATCGTGAAGACGTACGACTACATCAACTACGTTATGCTAACGCTTCCGCTTTCGGTCTACGAGGGTACGTGGACAACACTCTCCCCTCTCGTTGCTATGCATCACCATGATCTTGTGTGTGCGTAGGAATTTTTTTGAAATTACTACGTTCCCCAACAACTGCCACAACCCCTAAATGTCAGGAGGCACCAAGAACAATGTTCTCATCACAAGACCATCGGAACGATTCCAAGATACCCGCGTGATCCTAATTTTTTTAGTGAAATTTGAGGAGAGAAGAGTCAAAACTCTATGTCAAGAGGCCTCACCAGAGCGATGAAGGGACTGAGGAGTAAAAATAATCCTACTCTCTGATATATATAATCCTAAGACTCAAAACATTTTGTTCTAGACACAACAATTCGATCAATTCGATCAAGCAGGGGGCTCCTAAGTCGGGGAAGGCTCTGATTACCAACTTGTAACACCCACGATGCGGCTATATCTCCCACGTGTCGGGGCACGACTTAGAGGCATAGCCGCATGGTAGGTTTGTTGCGAGAGGGGTAATCTTCACACAATCCCATGTACTGAATAAGAATGGGATAAAGAGTTGGCTTACAATCGCCACTTCACACAAATACAAGTTAAACATACATCAACCAGAATACAATCAAGGTCTCACTACGGAACCAAAATAAAATAAGAAAACCCCAATGCTAGATCCCCGATCGCCCCAACTGGGCTCCACTACTGATCGACCGGAAAAGAAACAAAACAACAAACAAGATCTTCATCGAGCTCCCACTTGAGCTCGGTTGCGTCATCTGCACTGGTATCATCGGCACCTGCAACTGTTTGGAAGTATATGTGAGCCACGAGGACTCATCAATCTCACACCCTCGCCATCAAGACTATTTAAGCTTATGGGTAGGAAAGGGGAGTGAGGTGGAGCTGCAGCAAACACTAAGTATACGCAAAAAAGGAGCGAGAAGAGAAGCAACGCAGCGGTCGTGAACTAGAAGTGATCAAGAAGTGATCCTTAAGCTACTTACGTTCAAGCATAACACAAGACCATGTTCACTTCCTGGACACCGCCGAAAAGAGACCATCACGGCTACACACGCGGTTGATGTATTTTAATTAAGTCAAGTGTCAAGTTTTCTACAACCGAACATTAACAAATTCCCATCTGCCCATAACCGCGGGCACGGCTTTTGAAAGTTCAAAACCCTGCAGGGGTGTCCCAACTTATCCCATCACAAGCTCTCACGGTCAATGAAGGATATTCCTTCTCCCAGGAAGACCCGATCAGACTCGGAATCCCGGTTACAAGACATTTCGACAATGGTAAAACAAGACCAGCAAAGCTGCCCGAATGTGCCAACAAATCCCGACAGGAGCTGCACATATCTCGTTGTCAAGGCACACCGGATTGTCCAAGATTCCGGTAGGCCAACCCAGAGTTGCCCCTGGTGGCCACCGGCTACTCACAGGTTGGACCAACACTCAGAGGAGCACTGGCCCGGGGGTTTAAAATAAAGATGACCCTTGGGCTCCGGAAACCCAAGGTAAAAAGGCTTAGGTGGCAAATGGTAAAACCAAGGTTGGGCCTTGCTGGAGGAGTTTTATTCAAAGCGAACTGTCAAGGGGGTCCTATTATAACCCAACCGCGTAAGGAACGCAAAATCAAGGAACATAACACCAGTATGACAGAAACTAGGGCGGCAAGAGTGGAACAAAACACCAGGCATAAGGTCGAGCCTTCCAGCCTTTACCAAGTATATAGATGCATTAAAGTAAATAAGATATATTGTGATATCCCAAACATATCCATGTTCCAACAAGGAACAAACTTCATCTTCACCTGCAACTAACAACGCTATAAGAGGGGCTGAGCAAAAGCGGTAACATAGCCAAACAACGGTTTGCTAGGAAGGTGGGTTAGAGGCTTGACATGGCAATATGGGAGGCATGATAAAGCAAGTGGTAGGTATCGCGGTATAGCAATAGAGCGAGCAGCTAGCAAGCAAAGATAGAAGTGATTTCGAGGTTATGGTCGTCTTACCTGAGATCCCGCAAGGAAGAAGAATGAGTCCATGAAGAATACAAACGGACATAGACGAACAAATCCTCACAAACGCGGCGTTATCGGAACTAACCCAAAGAAGCAACACCGGGATGAAGCAAACAACATGGTAAACAACCATCACATAATCATGGCATGATGCACAACCAAGTATGATGCATGTCCGGTTTAATGAAGCATGGCATGGCAAAGTGCACAAACAAAACTACAAGTTAAGTGGAGCTCAATATGCAACGAGTTGCATATTGACGAAACACCACCTCAATTATTTAGTTCTCTCCCGTTTATGTACCCAACAATATTAAATGTTCTTAAGCATGGCAAGAGGTGAAGCATAACAAAACTATACCATCTAAACAATTTAAATGGGGCCGGATATAACAAACAACAAATCCGGTAAATCCCCATATGCATTTAGCAAATTAATGCAAACAATAATTTAAACATTCTTGATGTTGTTATCATGATGCGGATGGCATTTGCAAGTTTTATGCAGTTTTTATGAAAATGTTGACATGATAAGATATGAGGCATTTGTCATCGTGGCGGAAACGGAAGGGGTGCCATGGCAACGAATCTGAAAATCATGCCACGACAACATTCCGATGATCCGGTAGCTCACAGGGATACCAGTGCAAAAGGAAGTGGGTGTGAGTGTGTCATGCAAGATGATGGGGTGATCCCGGTTGCCGGGTTCCCACGGGTGGACGGCATGGCAACGAGGAACTCTCAAAGAACATCTCGGACATGGAGCAACACACGGTTCAACTCATACATCGCAAGCATTCAGTCCACGGGCGGTCGTCTCGGGGTTATACCTTCGAAGCATGCATTTCGGGCGGAACGAGTTCGTAGTGGAAGTAGTCATTCATGGGTCGTCGAGGGAAGTAGTGGTTCACATTCGTATTCGAAGAGGTACTTGACGAATCCAAGGTTTCCGGGGGAGACGGTAGTAGAACTTGGCGAATCTGAGTCCTTCGGAGGTCGTCATCGAACTTGGTCAAATACACGATGTGGGTAGGCGTTCACTCGACGGCCTTCGGCGATGGTAGTTGTACACGGGTCGTCGGCCACGGAAGTAGTCGTACACATTTTTGTAGAAGTTTGGGGTCAACGACACGGAACTTGACGTCCACGGGGTCTTTGCGGGTCGATGGTAGTGGTTCACATTTTGTAGCCGTTCGAGTCATCGGTGGAGAAACTTGGCGGTCTATGTAGTCGAACTTGGTGCATCCAAATGGTACTTGGCGAATCCCCGTAGTCGAACTTGGTGGCCTTGACGAACCGAAGTGGTAATGGGCCTTAGTGGGAAGGACCAGGAGGTGGCGCACGCCCCTCCCAAGCCCAGTCCGAATTGGATAGGGGGTTTGGGGCGCGGCCCCTCTCTCACTTCCTTCCCCTCTTCCCCCCTTTCCCCCCCTTCTCCTAGTTGGACTAGGAAAGGAGGAAACCTACTCCAACTAGGAGTAGAATCCTACTCCCCTGGTGCGCCCCTCCTAGGGCTGGCCTCCTCCCCCCTTGCTCCTTTAGATATGGGGGGCAGGGGGCACCCCATAGACAACAATTGATCCTTGAGATCTCTTAGCCGTGTGCGGTGCCCCCCTCCACCATAATCCTCGATAATATTGTAGCGGTGCTTAGGCGAAGCTCTGCGAAGGTAGAACATCAAGATTGTCACCACGCCATCGTGCTGACGGAAGTCATCCCCGACACTTTGCTGGATCGGAGTCCGGGGATCGTCATCGAGCTAAACGTGTGCTAGAACTCGGAGGTGTCGTAGTTTCGGTGCTTGATCGGTCGGGCCGTGAAGACGTATGACTACATCAACCGCGTTGTGCTAACGCTTCCGCTTTCGGTCTACGAGGGTACGTATACAACACTATCCTGTCTCGTTGCTATGCATCACCATGATCTTGCGTGTGCGTAGGATTTTTTTGAAATTACTACGTTCCTCAACAGTGGCATCCGAGCCCAGGTTTTATGCGTAGATGTCATATGCACAAGTAGAACACAAGTGAGTTGTGGGCGATATAAGTCATACTGTTTACCAGCATGTCATACTTTGGTTCGGCGGTATTGTTGGATGAAGCGGCCCGAACCGACATTACGCGTACGCTTACGCGAGGCTGGTTCTACCGACGTGCTTTGCACACAGGTGGCAGGTAGGTGTCAGTTTCTCCAACTTTAGTTGAACCGAGTGTGGCTACGCCCGGTCCTTGCGAAGGTTAAAATAGCACCAACTTGACAAACTATCGTTGTGGTTTTTGATGCGTAGGTAAGAACGGTTCTTGCTAAGCCCGTAGCAACCACGTAAAACTTGCAACAACAAAGTAGAGGATGTCTAACTTGTTTTTGCAGGGCATGTTGTGATGTGATATGGTCAAGACGTGATGAGATATAAGTTGTTGTATAAGATGATCATGTTTTGTTGAAGTTATCAGCAACTGGCAAAATCCTTATGGTTGTCTCTCTATTGCATAAGATGCAAGCGCCCAATAATTGCTTTACTTTATCGCTATAAGATAGCAATAGTTGCAAGAGCAATTGTTGGCGAGACGACCACATGACGACACATTGATATAGATCAAGATGATGGAGATCATGGTGTCATGTCGGTGATGATAGAGATCATGACAGTACTTTGGAGATGGAAATCAAAGGCGCAAGATGATGATGGCCATATCATGTCACATATTTTGATTGCATATGATGTTTATCTTTTATACATCTTATTTTGCTTAGTTTGACGGTAGCATTTTAAGATGATCTCTCACTAATTATCAAGAAGTGTTCTCCCTGAGTATGCACCGTTGCGAAAGTTCTTCATGCTGAGACACCACGTGATGATCGGGTGTGATAGGCTCTACGTTCAAATACAATGGGTGCAAAACAGTTGCACACGCGGAATACTCAGGTTAAACTTGACGAGCCTAGCATATACAGATATGGCCTCGGAACACGGAGACCGAAAGGTCGAGCGTGAATCATATAGTAGATATGATCAACATAGTGATGTTCACCATTGAAACTACTCCATCTCACGTGATGATCGGACATGGTTTAGTTGATTTGGGTCACGTGATCACTTAGAGGATTAGCATATCTATGTGGGAGTTCTTAAGTAATATGATTAATTGAACTTTAATTTATCATGAACTTAGTCCTGGTAGTATTAGCATATCTATGTTGTAGATCAATAGCTCGCGTTGTTGCTTTCATATGTTTATTTTGATATGTTCCTAGAGAAAATTGTGTTGAAAGATGTTAGTAGCAATGATGCGGATTTGATCCGTGATCTGAGGTTTATCCTCATTGCTGCACAGAAGAATTATGTCCTTGATGCACCGCTAGGTGACAGACCTATTGCAGGAGCAGATGCAGACGTTATGAACGTTTGGCTAGCTCAATATGATGACTACTTGATAGTTTAGTGCACCATGCTTAACGGCTTAGAATCGGGACTTCAAAGACATTTTGAATGTCATGGACCATATGAGATGTTCCAGGAGTTGAAGTCAATATTTCAAGAAAATACCGGAGTTGAGAGATATGAAGTCTCCAACAAGTTCTATAGCTAAAAGATGGAGGAGAATTGCTCAACTATGGAGCATGTGCTCAGATTGTCTGGGTACTACAATCGCTTGAATCAAGTGGGAGTTAATCTTCCAGATAAGATAGTGATTGACAGAATTCTCTAGTCACCATCACCAAGTTAGTAGAACTTCGTGATGAACTATAATATGCATGGGATAACGGAAACAACTCCCAAGCTCTTCGTGATGCTGAAATCAACGAAGGTAGAAATCAAGAAAAACATCAAGTGTTGATGGTTGACAAGACCACTAGTTTCAAGAAAAGGGCAAAGGGAAGAAGGGGAACTTCAAGAAGAACGGCAAGCAAGTTGCTGCTCAAGTGAAGAAGCCCAAGTCTGATCCTAAGCCTGAGACTAAGTGCTTCTACTGCAAAGGGACTGGTCACTGGAAGTGGAACTGCCCCAAGTATTTGGCGGATAAGAAGGATGGCAAAGTAAACAAAGGTATATTGGATATACGTGTTATTGATGTGTACTTTACTAGTGTTTATAGCAACCCCTCGGCATTTGATACTGGTTCAGTTGCTAAGAGTAGTAACTCAAAATGGGAGTTGCAGGATAAATAGAAACTAGTAAAGGGTGAGGTGACGATGTGTGTTGGAAGTAGTTCCAAGATTGATATGATCATCATCGCACACTCCCTATACTTTCGGTATTAGTGTTGAAACTAAATAAGTGTTATTTGGTGTTTGCGTTGAGCATGAATATGATTTGATCATGTTTATTGCAATACGGTTATTCATTAAAGTCAGAGAATAATTGTTGTTCTGTTTACATGAATAAAACCTTATATGGTTACACACCCAATGAAAATGGTTCATTGGATCTCGATTGTAGTGATACACATATTCATAATATTGAACCCAAAAGATGCAAAGTTAATAATGATAGTGCAACTTATTTGTGGCACTACCTTTTAGGTCATATTGGTGTAAAGCGCATGAAGAAACTCCATGCTGATGGACTTTTGGAATCACTTGATTATGAATCACTTGATGCTTGCGAACCATGCCTCATGGGCAAGATGACTAAGACTCCGTTCTCCGGAACAATGGAGCGAGCAACTGACTTATTGGAAATAATACATACTGATGTATGCAGTCCGATGAGTGTTAAGGCTCACGGCAAGTATCGTTACTTTCTGACCTTCACAGATGATTTGAGCAGATATGGGTATATCTACTTGATGAAACACAAGTTTGAAACATTTGAAAAGTTCAAAGAATTTCAGAGTGAAGTGGAGAATCATCATAACAAAATAAAAGTTTCTACGATATGATCGCAGAAGTAATATATTTGAGTTACGAGTTTGGCCTTCAGTTAAAACAATGTGAAATAGTTTCACTACTCACGCCACCTGGAACACCACAGCATAATGGTGTGTCCGAATGTCATAACCGTACTTTATTGGATATAGTGCAATCTATGATGTTTCTTACCGATTTACCACTATCGTTTTTGGGGTTATGCATTAAAGACAGCTGCATTCACGTTAAATAGGACACCATCTAAATCCGTTGAGATGACACCGTATGAACTATGGTTTGGCAAGAAACCTAAGTTGTCGTTTCTTAAAGTTTGGGGCTGCGATGCTTATATGAAAAAGTTCCATCCTGATAAGCTCAAACCTGAAAGTGCGTTATATCGACTAGACGGGGGGTGAATAGGCGATTTTTATGAAAGTCTTCAAAACGTGGAAGTTATGAAGACAAACAGAGTGAACAAGCCTATCACTATGCAGCGAAAGTTAGATTACACAACGCAAGCCATGGTCAAGTATACAATATAGTGAAAGCACAGTGACAAACAGCTTCAGTGTAATGAGGATCAGGTTGGAAGAAGTTATGAAGCCAAACAGATCATACAGTCAAGTTGTGAAGACAGAAGATAAAGCAAGCATGCAATAGCTTCACAATGTGTACTGGTAAGTAAAGGGAGGCGAAGATGAAACCAGTGACACGTTGAAGACAATGATATGTTGGACCAGTTCCAGTTGCTGTGACAACTGTACGTCTGGTTGGAGCGGCTAGGTATTTAAACCAAAGGACACACAGTCCCGGACACCCAGTCCTGAACACGCAGCTCAGGACACCCAGTCCTCACCGTTTTCTCCTTGAGCTAAGGTCACACAGATCCCGCCCAATCACTCTGGTAAGTCTTCAAGGTAGACTCCCAAACCTTCACAGACTTCGTTCACCGGCAATCCACAATTCCTCTTGGATGCTCAGAACGTGACGCCTAACCGTCTGGAGGATGCACAGTCCTCAAGTGTAATAAGTCTTCAGATCACTCAGACAAGAAGACTTAAGTGATGCCCAATTACTCTGGCTCTGGGTGGTTAGGGCTTTTCTCCTCACTAAGGATTTTCTCTCAAAGTCTTCGAGGTGGGTTGCTCTCAAACGACAAAAGCCGTGCACTGAAATCTGAGCAGCCAACCGTTTATGGTTGTAGGGGTGGACTATTTATAGCCACTTGGCAACCCTGACCTGATTTGTCTGAAATGACCCTGGGTCACTAAGGAACTGACACGTGTACTAACGGTCGGATTTCGAACTCTCACGGCAACTTTACTTGGGCTGCAAGTAAAGCTGACTTGTCTGACTCTGGACAAGATTTTCTCTCATTGTCTTCACTCGAAGACATAGGATTTGAATTAGGCATCACTTCAGTCATCCAGACTGGTTCTCTTGGACCCCACTTAACAGTACGGTGGTTCCTATGACACAACATGAATAAAGTAAAACTACGAAGGATCTAAGTCTTCGAGTTCCATAGGCTTCATGGGGAGTCCTCATATGTCATTGTCTTCGACATGAATGTCTTCATGAACCACCATTGTCTTCAATGTCTTCGTACATTTTTGGGGGTCATCTCTGGTAGCTAAACCGAATCAATGAGGGACTTCTACCTGTGTTATCCTGCAATTCTCACACACACATTAGTCCCTCAACTAGGTTTGTCGTCAATACTCCAAAACCAACTAGGGGTGGCACTAGATGCACTTACAATCTCCCCCTTTTTGGTGATTGATGACAAACTAGTTGAAGTTTTCAACGGGGAATATAATTTGTGAAATTGTAAAGGAATTGTCTTCATAAGCTGCAAGGGCTCCCCCTGAAGATGTGCATATAAGTGATTTGCTTCTGGAACGTGAATGCACATAGCAGGTTGTATTTGTGGGAATCCACTTCAACTTATGATGACAATCCATCATGCATGTAAAGATATATGAAGATAATGATATGCATAATGAAAAATGGACGTCTGCAAAATGATATAAGTGTAGAAATTATCGTCGTACATGCGGAATTTATCTTCGCAAAAACACAGTGGCAAACATAGTAGCAGACGACCATCAAGTTTAAGTGTTACAACTCAAAGAACCAAATGTAGCTAAACGAGAGTTGTAAGCACGAAGCAAAATATAATAAAGCACCCGCCCTTATTATTGACCTGCTTGAAGACTATGAACATCATATGCTTCTCCCCCTTTTGTCAGTGATGACCAAAAAGGTTTGAAGACATAGAGTTTTCTACGCGTTCCCAGGCGCAGCAGGGTCGGTGGAGGCGTTTGGTGGAGCTGGCGAGCTTGGTGCAGTGACGACGCGTGCTGAAGAAGGTGGTGGTGATGTAGCGTCGTCTTCTTCCTCAATGATTTTTCCAGTCACTGTGGCAGCAGAGGAAGAGAACTCTGATTCTTCAAGCGACGGAGTTCCACGCAACACAGCTCTTCTGGGGGGTGTGGAGTCAAACTTGAATCTCTCTTTGAAGCCATCCTCTTGCAGTTCAGCTTCAATGCACATCATTGTGAGGCCTTTCCAAGTGCGGCGACAGGTTTCATGTGCGACAAAGGCATTCTTGGTGGCCAGATTCCTGATGCGATTGACGTCTTGCATGATACTGCACATCTGCCTTTTGAGCCAGTCATGATGCCTATCTTGCTTTTGGTGCAGAGCCACAAGAAGTTCACGGTCAGTGAGCGTACGAGCGAGTTTCTTGGGTCTCTGTGCAGCTGTGCTGTCAGTGGCTTCAGTTGATGCAGGGGCACGTGTGGTGCCAGCCATTGGATAGACTCTGGAAATGGCTTCAACACCTTCATCATGCTGAGTGAAGCTCTGGTGTTCTGCATTCTGAAGACTTAATGGCTGCTTGGCAGGCTCAGGATAAATCGCTTCAGCAGAGGTGTCCACATCAGGTAAGAAGATTCTGTGGTTGCAAGCAGAGGGTTGATAGGATATAGCAGAGTGGAGCTTGATGAGCCTCATAACCCATGGAGCATAAATCTTTAGACCAAAGAGATCTGAGCCAGACACTGCAAGTTGACGTATAAAGAGATCCTGGGCATTGAAGCATTTGCCATGCAGGATGCAGAAGATGAGAGTCTTCATGGCACCTTCAACCTTGGCATATCGAGAGTGCCCCTTAATGGGCCATAGAGTCCGCCTGATGATTTGATAGATAGTTCTGGGCAGGTACTCTAAGTCTTCAACGAAGAACTCATTTGGGTAAGGTGCGTCAGGAAGCAATGGCTTCATCATTGAGAGCATCTGACTCATATTTGGCTCAGGTCGCTGAAATATGCTCTCAACAGCTTCAGCATGGAGTTGGCAGCCTTCTTCGAAGAGTTCGCCAGGAGTGGGTAGGCCGGTGAGCTCAATGATATCAAATGCATTGGCTTCATGATGGACATTGCCGGTCATCCACTCCAGGACCCAAGTCTTCGGATCTCTGTTGTAGCCTTTGATGTGCAGTGTGGCATAGAACTGGAGCAGAAGCTCTTCATTCCAGTGCTCTTCATCTGTGACAAACAGCAGTAGGCCAACTTGCTTGAAGCAGTCCAGTGCTTCTTCCAGACCAGGCAGACCAGCAATAGCTTCAACCTCAAGGCGCTGGTGTGGAAAGATACGGCCTTGGTTGTAGAGGACGCAGGAGTAGTAGCTGCGCTGTGGGTAGCTCCAGAACCTATCTGACACAATCCGTTCCCTTGAGTAAGGGTTCTTTGAGCGGTTGAAGAAGGTGTTATCTGCCCTGAAGCTATTGACATTAAAGGAGCTAGGAGCGGTTGCAGGACCTGGGAACCTTGGCAGTCGTGGGATTGGCTTCTGTACATGGGGCCTGTGCGCAACATGATAGTTGAACTGTGGACCGGCAGCAGACTCAGGCACAGAAGGGTCAGAGGCAGTAGCTTCAGTATCTCTTGAAGCTGTTGGCTGGTCGGGCTCCACAAATGCTTCAGTATTGGGTGTGGCAGCCGCAAAGGTGTCAGCCTCATCACGTGTAGTGAGAGGGATGGATTCAGGTACGTTCTCCTTGAGAACTTCTTGTTGGTGCGGGGGAGATGGAGCTTGAGGTTCTTCATGCTCTTCTTCATGTTCTTCGGCTGATGCAGCCGGAATGTCGTCAGCAGTCTGAGCCCTTGGCCCTTTGCGAAGCCTACGGAATGCAGGCGACGCTGGTGGAGTTGCAGTAGGCTGGGGCTCATTCTCTTCCTCCTGCGGGCAATCTGCCCACGATGCATCTTGGGTGATTGGCGTCAAGGGACGACCAATGCTGATCATTTCGCTCGTTTCGAGCTGAGGAAGGACTGCATCACCTTGCACATTGTCTTGGAGACCAATGTCTTCAGCAGCGTTGGGGCCGGCTGCTGGAATGTCTTCAGCGTGCGGAGCCTCTGCGAAAGCAGGCTCATGCATGGTCAGCTGACGATCTTCATTCGTAAAGCGGACGGAGAGGGGTTCGACTATCAGGGGCTATGTGGGAGCAGCCTGAGACTTCTTGGTCTTGCATTTCTTGATGGTGGGGTCGGAAGGAGAGGCTTCAGGGTGTTTCCTCTTCCTTGCTTCAGCTTCGGCTGTCCTTGTCTTCTTAAGCTCTGAAGCGGTTGAGCGGTGCTTTGGCTTCGAGCCAGGCTTGGCAGTGGGGAAGACAATCGGAACAGCTTCTTGTCATGGAGCCTCTTGTTCAGCCACAGTGGGCTTCTTCTTTTTCTTAGCGGCCATCCTGGGGTCGATGCCGGGACGCCCAAGTGCTTTTCGCTTCTCGGCCTCATTGTAGGCCTGCACACAGAGATCAGCCAAATTCTTCATGCGCTCACGTGAACCCTGAGCCTCTGCACGTTTCTGCATAAAGTTTTCCTTCAACTCGTGGAGCATGACTTTGAAGTATTTGACTTCTTGGACGCTGAGCGTGGCCATGTTCTGCTTGAACTGAGCCTTTTCAAAATCTATCTTTTGCTTCAGTTCCACTATGCGCTGGGCAATTGCGAGTTCTGAAGCAATAGCTCCTTGGAAGGCTACGCTGAGGCCAATGGGCAGCTACAGATCATCGAAGATGATGTTGGGTGTATCAAACCACTCATCAATGAAGTTGTGGATGATTGCTGCATCGAACAGAGGCAGATTGTTGAAGATTTCAGCCTCCTCCTTGCTCTTGATTAGCTGCTCAAGAGCGTCATCGGCAAGATCATCGTCACTTGACAGATCAATGGCCTCGCAGCGCAGAACGGCAGCGGCAGTGAGTTCTTTGCCAGTATGTGGCTGAGGCTTCTTGGCTTTTGGGGGCTTGGAGACTCGTGATAAGTCTTCAGACTGCACACTTGCTTCAGGAGGTGCAGTGGCCAATGGCTTCGCTCTGGAGATCTTGGGAGAAGCGGCTGGCTTGGAAGCTTTTGGCTTCTTCTTCATCTGCTTCGGCTCCAGGGCAGCAGGAGCGTCATCAGACTCAGTGTCTGCTGGAGGGTCGTTCACGGCAGTCCCTTGGACTAGAATGCGAGTGATGAGGCCTTCGAGATTGGCATACGGCCCGATGACATTGGGATTTGCGTCACGTGTGCCATCCGCCCTTGGCTTAGAGGGACCAGGGTTGAAGTCCAGTCCAAACTCCTTCTTGTTTTGCTTCGCAGAGTTCTGAGCAAATTGGAAGTT
This sequence comes from Triticum monococcum, assembly GCA_034509565.1. Lineage (NCBI taxonomy): Eukaryota > Viridiplantae > Streptophyta > Magnoliopsida > Poales > Poaceae > Triticum > Triticum monococcum. Next base: position 175,112,746 of record CM067846.1, on the reverse strand, counting down.
GCGCTTGAAGAGATTGTCATCGCGACACCAGAGAAGTGATGACGGATGTGCTTCAGCTGGCTGTGGTCCTCTGACCATGCATGGATAGAAGCCTTGAGCAATGGCTTCGTCTCTGGACCGGGGTACGAGATTTTTGTACAAGACATCTCCCCATGGCCTCTTGATGGCGCACTTCTCTGCATATTCCTTGGTGACGAAGCGGTACTGGAACCACTGCTCTGCCCAATATCTTTGAATCCATTGGATTCGTGTCTTGCGCTGACCATATCTCTCTTCAGGATCAGTTTGGTACATTTCTGCCAAATCTTCAGGCAGATCTTTAGAAGTTTCACCACGTCTCTGTCTGCCTCCCTTCCTTGCTGGTTTTTCTGTTGCCATGAAGCTTAACTTGGAAGGCTTCAAGAGATTCAAAGTCTTCAAAGGCTTCCTTTTGCTTGACCAACAGGAACTTGCTTCGGGTGAATTGATGTGACGCTGTAGGAACTCTGCAAATGAATGCAGACTATGAGAACCAAAAGATTCTCCCACGGACATGTACCTGTGATAGCATTAAGGTGCGAGGGAAGGGGAAGAGGTCATATGCATTCTCAGAAGATTTTGAAGATAAATCAGTTTAGAAGATATTGACCTCATCATGCGAAGACATTCACTTTATAGAAAAGAAGTTGGTTCCAGATTTGTACGAACCCATAGATCAGTACAAGTGAGGAATCTAACTACTTCATGAAGAACAAGTGAATATACTAGGCAAGTTATGAGATGCAGATGAGAGGGATGAAACTTGTGTGAATGGAAACCTCTTTTGGCAGAGAGTGATGGAGCTATAGGATCAAAAGAGGCTGTAAAAAGACTTGTTATTTACCAGACTTGGAACTGCTAGACAAGGTGAGAGTTGAGGCCGAGCAGTTCGATCCTCCGTGCCCTAACTTGGCGACGGAAGACACCTACGGCGACGGCGGAGAGACTGATGTCCGCTGTTGGCGTGAGAACGGCGTCGGAGAGGTTGCGGCAGTGAAGCACTTCGTCGCCGGCGTCGTTGAGAGTTAGCGGTGGCGCTAGGGTTCGTGCGAGGGTGGAAGAAGAGATAATGACCGCAGTGAAATGTGTATTTATAGGGATATGGGCGGCACTGCGCTATTACTCAGGTGCCCCTGGTGATTCGCATCTGATCAGTACGTGGCCAGCATGCGGAATTGTGGGGGCAGTTTCACCCCACGCACGCCTTGTTTGTCGGGAGCCGTTCCTACTTCTCCGGATTTCTTGTTGATGGAAAAACATTGAAAGTTGTTTTAAAGTTTGTCTCTGTGTCTTCTTCTGACAAGGATGCAGTGAAGACATTCGACAGTTTCAATAGAATGCATATAACTTGGAGAGATAGAGTTTGAGGTAGGAAGCATTGAGAGGTTAGGGTCCGATCACATTCACTTAGTTCAAAAGATTCAAACAAGAAGACATAGCTATAAGTGAATGCTGTAGAGGACAGAACACCAGTACATATATAATTAACATAGTGAAGATAATCATGAAGACATGTTGAGATTGAAGCCAAACCAAATGTGAAGACATAGCAAATGTAATGCCATGAGTGAAACACTTCAAGCAGAAAAATTTGGTGGTGGCGCTACCCACCGTATAGGAAGTATTAGACCCAGACACGACGCACAATTATCGTGGCGCTCCGAAGTCAAATTCCACGTTAATGTATTCACACTTAGAATGTATGTCTTCATTGATTGAAGATATACGTTACTTCGTGTGTTGCATATCTAAGTCATCATCATGCATAAGTGTTAGGATGTGTGCCTGATCACAGGACATTTGAGGATTCCAAGATATTTAGCTCACACCGTAACTTGCAAAATCTCTTCTCATCCAAGGGCTTGGTGAAGATATCTGCCAATTGCTCTTCAGTGTTGACGTGTATGATATCAATGTCTTCCTTTGCAACATGATCTCTGAGAAAATGATGACGAATTTCAATGTGCTTTGTCTTCGAGTGCTGAACTGGGTTGTTGGCGATCTTGATGGCGCTTTCGTTGTCGCAGTAAAGTGGCACTTGCTTCAGATGAATGCCATAATCCTTGAGGGTTTGCTTCATCCATAGAAGCTGAGCGCATCAGGATCCAGCAGCAATGTATTCAGATTCAGCAGTGGAGAGAGATACACAGTTCTGCTTCTTTGAAGACCAACAGACAAGTGATCGGCCCAGAAAGTGACATGTCCCTGATGTGGACTTCCGATCAACCTTGTCACCAGCGTAATCAGCATCCGAAAATCCAACCAGATCAAACTTTGAGCCCTTTGGATACCATAACCCTAGAGTTGGGGTGTGAGCCAAATATCGAAGAATTCGCTTCACAGCTAAGTGATGCGACTCCTTTGGTGCCGCTTGGAACCGAGCACACATGCAAACACTAAGCATAATATCTGGCCTAGATGCACATAAATAAAGCAAAGAACCAATCATGGAGCGGTATACCTTTTGATCGAACTCTTTACCATTGTTGTCAGGACCCAGATGATGTTTGGCTGGCATTGGTGTTGTGAAGCCTTTGCAGTCTTGCATACCGAACTTCTTCAGGCAATCTTTGAGATATTTCTCTTGAGATATGAAGATGCCATTGCGTTGTTGCCGTATCTGAAGGCCGAGGAAGAATTTCAGCTCCCCCATCATAGACATCTGATATTGCTCTTGCATCATATATCCGAACTCCTCACTGTACTTCTGATTGGTGCAGCCGAAGATAATGTCATCCACATATATTTGGCACACAAACAGTTCACCATCATATGTCTTTGTGAAGAGAGTGGGGTCCAGGGAACTAGGTATGAAGCCTTTGCTCTTCAGGAAGTATTTGAGTGTATCATACCAGGCCCGAGGGGCTTGTTTGAGGCCATATAGTGCCTTTTTGAGCTTGTAAACCATGTCAGGATGTTTTGGATCTTCAAACCCAGGTGGTTGTGCAACATACACTTCTTCTTCAATTTTGCCATTGAGGAAGGCACTTTTTACATCCATTTGATACAGAATTATGTTGTGATGATTTGCATAGGCCAGCAATATACGGATGGCTTCAAGTCTGGCAACAGGAGCAAATGTTTCATCGAAGTCAATGCCTTCCACTTGAGTATATCCTTGAGCAACGAGACGAGCCTTGTTTCTGACGACTTGGCCATGCTCATCTTGCTTGTTGCGGTATATCCATTTGGTGCCTATTATGTTATGCTTCCGTGGATCAGGACGCTTAACCAACTCCCATACATTGTTCAGCTCAAATTGTTGAAGCTCTTCTTGCATAGCTTGAATCCATTCAGGTTCCATAAAGGCTTCATCAATTTTCTTGGGTTCTGTGATTGAAACGAATGCGAAGTGTCCGCGGAAGTTTGCCAGTTGAGTTGCCCTTGAACGAGTCAGTGGACCAGGTGCATTGATGCTATCAATTATTCTGTCAATCTGCACTTCATTGGCAACACGAGGATGTAGGGGTCGAAGACTTTGCTCTTGCTGATCTACGTTGTCATGGGGAGGAATGTCTTCAGGCTGAGCATTGTCTTCATGTGGATCGGGTGCTGAGATGATAAGTTCTTCTTCAGGACGAGCTTCAGAAGGTATAATTTCTCCAGTTCCCATTAGCTTGATTGATTCACTGGTTGGAACTTCATCTAGCACATCTGGTAGTTGCTCTCTTTGTGACCCATTGGTCTCATCGAACCGCACATCCACTGTTTCAACCACTTTGTAGTGAAAGAGATTGAAGACTCTGTAGGAGTGCGAATCCTTTCCATATCCAAGCATGAAGCCCTCATGTGCTTTTGGAGCAAATTTTGAGGTGTGGTGAGGGTCCTTGATCCAGCATCTTGATCCAAATACTCTGAAGTAACTGACATTTGGCTTCTTGCCAGTCAGAAGTTCATAAGATATCTTGTTAAGCAGCTTGTGAAGATATACACTGTTGATAGTATGGCATGCAATGTCAATGGCTTCAGTCCAGAATTTTCTTGGTGTCTTGTACTCATCTAACATTGTTCTGGCCATCTCAATGAGTGTTCTGTTCTTGCGTTCGACGATGCCATTCTGTTGTGGCATGTATGGAGCTGAGAATTCATGAGTGATGCCCAATGTATCAAGATATGTGTCAAGGCCAGTGTTCTTGAATTCTGTGCCATTGTCACTTCTGATGTGCTTTATCTTGGCGCCATAATTGTTCATAGCCCGATTTGCGAAGCGTCTGAAGACATCCTGCACTTCAGTCTTGTAAAGGATTATGTGCACCCAAGTATATCTAGAGTAATCATGAACAATGACGAAGCCATAGAGGCAAGCAGTAGTGGAAAAAGTTGAGTAGTGAGTGGGACCGAAGAGATCCATGTGAAGCAGTTCGAAGGGTTGAGTAGTGGTCATGATTGTCTTCGAAGGATATTTTGCCCTTGTCATCTTCCCAGCTTCACAGGCACCGCATAAGTGATCTTTCTTGAACTTGAATCCCTCGATGCCTATGACATGCTTCTTCTTCGCGAGGATGTGGAGGTTCCTCATGCCAGCATGCCCAAGTCTTCGATGCCAAAGCCAGCATTCTGAAGCCTTTGCAAGAAGACAAACTGCAAGCTATGGCCCTGCTGAGAAATCTACCACGTACAAATCATCTTTTCGATACCCTTCAAACACTAGAGACTTGTCAGATTCCATTAGTACCAGACAACGATATTTTCCAAAGATTACAATCATGTTCAAATCGCAAAGCATTGAGACAGACATTAAGTTGAAGCCAAGGGATTCAACAAACATGACTTTATCCATGTGTTGATCCTTTGAGATTGCAACTCTACCTAGACCCAGTACCTTACTTTTACCAGTGTCAGCGAATGTGATGTGGCTCTTGTCAGATGGACGTAAGGTTGAGTCCATAAAGAGACTTCTTTTGCCAGTCATGTGATTTGTACACCCACTGTCAATAATCCATTCTGAAGACTCTGAAGTCACTGGTGTCGTACCCTACAGTGCAGTTAGGGGGATAGGCTTCACGAAGAGTGTTGTGAAGCAAAAACATTTGACGAACCAGTGGATTATGAAAACTTAGATCCAGGTTAGGACAAGTAGGGAGAGTAGCATGCGATTCAGGTATGAAATACATAGTGATGCCATTCGGGCATTTGATCTTGCGCCCCACAAGATTTTTAAGGTCCCCAGCAATAGCGTCAGAAGATTTTGGTTTTGTGCTGGAGACCTTTCCCTGCAAAAGAGAGTTAAGCTTTCTTAACCACCCACATCTTCAAGGGTGGCTTAGAAGCAATAAGTCTAAGTGCAGCATCTGAAAATTTTGGCTTTGGAGCCCTAGCAAACAGTCTAGCAGGTGGGAAATAGTACTCATAAGAATAGGCAGAATAGTTTTTGGTCATACGAGAATGACGGTTTGAAGAACCGCTCTCATATGCCTGAGCATGGTTTCCCTGCAAAACATTTGTGTTAGTGCGACTCAAATGAGTCCTCTGCCTGTATGAAGCCTTTGGACCATATGAAGCCTTTGGTCTGAGGTTTGTCTTCTTCATGTGAGGTGTCATGAGGACATTCACAGGAAGATTCTCAAGACACGTTTTTGGAACCCAGATCTTCTTCATAGGCGGTTCATTCCTGCAGTTAGTACCAATGTACCTGGCAAATACTTCACCATTCTGATTCTTAAACAGTTTATAGTTTGCATCAAAGGATTCATCAATGATAATTGGATTAGCACAAATGAAGCCAGATAGATTGGATGGATCTGCTGAGGATTCCTTTGCAGAACCCATGTGGTTTTGGGGTACTGCTCAGGTTTCCGGTAAGAGCCATCTACATTAATTTTCCTCACGAACCCAACACCCTCTTTCCTAGGGTTTCGGTTCAGAATCTGCTTCTTGAGGACATCACATAATGTCTGATGTCCTTTGAGACTTTTGTACATCCCTGTTTCAAGCAATGTCTTCAACCTAGCATTTTCATCAGCAATAGCAGTGGTATCCTCAGCAGAGGGGTTAGTTACCACTTCAACAGTTGAAGATATTGCAACAGCAGTAGCACTGGAACATTCAGCAACAGAAATAGCATTATCACGCTCAATGCATTTAAGGCATGGTGGTTCAAATCCTTCCTGAGCAGAACTGATCTGTTCGGCTCGAAGTGACTCGTTTTCCTTTTGAAGATCTTCATGATCCGCTCTCAACTTCTCAAGATCTTGCTTCTTTTGAAGATAACCATAGGAAAGCTTTTCATGAGTAGTTGAGAGAGTCTCAAGACGATCTTCGAGTTCCTGATACTTAACATGAAGATTTTTTATGTCTTCAATTAAGGATTCAGAACGAGTCATTTCAGCACCCAACAGATCATCGCTTCTGTCTAACAGTTTTTGAATATGTTCCATGGCCTTTTGTTGTTCAGTTGCAATTTTAGCAAGTGTTTTGTAACTGGGTTTTGAATCACAATCAGGGTCATCGTCACTGGATGTTTGATAGTGAGTAGTGCGTGTGTTTACCTTGGCACCACGTGCCATGAAGCAGTAGGTAGGAGTAGAGTCGTCCTTGTCATTTGCATCGGTGTTGGTGATGGAGTCATTGTCTTCAGTGTTGAAGATGGACTTGGTGACGTAGGCTGTAGCCAGACTCGCAATGCCTGAATCAGACTCCTCCTCAGACTCCACCTCTGCCTCCTCAGAAGCGGACTCCTCCTCTGAATCCATTTCCTTGCCAACAAACGCACGAGCCTTGCCAGATGAACTCTTCTTGTGTGATGAAGACTTTGAGGAAGACTTGGACGAAGACTTTGAGTATTTCTTCGTCTTCTTATCGTCAGAGTCATATTCCTTGCTCTTCTTCTTCTTTTTGTTCTCATTGTCCCACTGTGGACACTTAGAGATGAAGTGTCCAGTTTTCTTGCACTTGTGACATGTTTTCTTCTTGTAGTCATGAGAAGAAGCTTCATCATTCCTTGAGCTTGATCGTGAAGACTTTCTGAAGCCTTTCTTCTTGGTGAATTTCTGGAACTTCTTCACTAGCATTGCAAGTTCCCTTCCAATGTCTTCAGGATCATCAGAACTGCTGTCAGATTCTTCTTCAGACGAGGACACAGCTTTTGCCTTCAAGGCACGAGTTCGCCCATAGTTTGGACCGTAGATATCTCTTTTCTCATGTGTGTTGAGCCTCTCAAGTATGTCAGACGGATCGAGTGTCTTGAAGCCTGGACGTTCTTGAATCATCAGGGCTAGGATGTCAAATGAACTGTCAAGTGATCTTAGCAGCATCTTGACGATTTCATGTTTGGTGATCTCAGTGGCGCCGAGGGTTGAAGCTCATTTGTGATGTCAGTGAGCCGGTCAAATGTGTGCTGGACATTCTCATTGTCATTTCGCTTGAAGCGGTTGAAGAGATTGCGAAGAACACTGATTCTCTGATCTCTCTGGGTTGAGATGCCTTCATTGACCTTGGAGAGCCAGTCCCAAACCAGCTTGGATGTCTTCAAGGCACTCACACGATCGTACTGTCCCTTGGTCAGATGACCACAGATAATATTCTTGGTAGTGGAGTCCAGTTGAGTGAACTTCTTGACATCAACCACAGTGACACCTTCTCCAGCCTTGGGAACGCCGTTTTCAACAACATACCATAGGTCGATGTCAATGGCTTCAAGATGCATGCGCATCTTATTCTTCCAGTAGGGATATTCAGTTCCATCGAAGACGGGGCACGCAGCGGAGACTTTAATTATCCCTGCAGTCGACATAGCTAAAACTCCAGGTGGTTAAACCGAATGACTCAGAACAAGGGAGCACCTTGCTCTGATACCAATTGAAAGTGCGTTATATCGACTAGAGGGGGGGTGAATAGGCGATTTTTATGAAAGTCTTCAAAACGTGGAAGTTATGAAGACAAACAGAGTGAACAAGCCTATCACTATGCAGCGGAAGTTAGATTACACAACGCAAGCCATGGTCAAGTATACAATATAGTGAAAGCACAGTGACAAACAGCTTCAGTGTAATGAGGATCAGGTTGGAAGAAGTTATGAAGCCAAACAGATCATACAGTCAAGTTGTGAAGACAGAAGATAAAGCAAGCATGCAATAGCTTCACAATGTGTACTGGTAAGTAAAGGGAGGCGAAGATGAAACCAGTGACACGTTGAAGACAATGATATGTTGGACCAGTTCCAGTTGCTGTGACAACTGTACGTCTGGTTGGAGCGGCTAGGTATTTAAACCAAAGGACACACAGTCCCGGACACCCAGTCCTGAACACGCAGCTCAGGACACCCAGTCCTCACCGTTGTCTCCTTGATCTAAGGTCACACAGACCCCGCCCAATCACTCTGGTAAGTCTTCAAGGTAGACTCCCAAACCTTCATAGACTTCGTTCACCAGCAATCCACAATTCCTCTTGGATGCTCAGAACGCGACGCCTAACCGTCTGGAGGATGCACAGTCCTCAAGTGTAATAAGTCTTCAGATCACTCAGACAAGAAGACTTAAGTGATGCCCAATTACTCTGGCTCTGGGTGGTTAGGGCTTTTCTCCTCACTAAGGATTTTCTCTCAAAGGCTTCGAGGTGGGTTGCTCTCAAACGACAAAAGCCGTGCACTGAAATCTGAGCAGCCAACCGTTTATGGTTGTAGGGGTGGACTATTTATAGCCACTTGGCAACCCTGACCCGATTTGTCCGAAATGACCCTGGGTCACTAAGGAACTGACACGTGTACTAACGGTCGGATTTCGAACTCTCACGGCAACTTTACTTGGGTTGCAAGTAAAGCTGACTTGTCTGACTCTGGACAAGATTTTCTCTCATTGTCTTCACTCGAAGACATAGGATTTGAATTAGGCATCACTTCAGTCATCCAGACTGGTTCTCTTGGACCCCACTTAACAGTACGGTGGTTCCTATGACACAACATGAATAAAGTAAAACTACGAAGGATCTAAGTCTTCGAGTTCCATAGGCTTCATGGGGAGTCTTCATATGTCATTGTCTTCGACATGAATGTCTTCATGAACCACCATTGTCTTCAATGTCTTCGTACATTTTTGGGGGTCATCTCTGGTAGCTAAACCGAATCAATGAGGGACTTCTACCTGTGTTATCCTGCAATTCTCACACACACATTAGTCCCTCAACTAGGTTTGTCGTCAATACTCCAAAACCAACTAGGGGTGGCACTAGATGCACTTACAAAACCCAAATCGGAGAAATGTGTCTTCATAGGATACCCAAAGGACACTGTTGGGTACACCTTCTATCACAGATCCGAAGGCAAGACTTTTGTTGCTAAATTCAGAGTCTTTCTAGAGAAGGAGTTTCTCTCGAAAGAAGTGAGTGGGAGGAAAGTAGAACTTGATGAGGTAACTGTACCTACTCCCTTATTAGAAAGTAGTTCATCACAGAAATCTGTTCCTGTGACTACTACACCAATTAGTGAGGAAGCTAATGATGATGATCATGTAACTTCAGATCAACTTACTACCGAACCTTGTAGGTAAACCAGAGTGAGATCCGCACCAGAGTGGTACAGTAATCCTGTTCTGGAGATCATGTTACTTGACCATGACGAACCTACGAACTATGAGGAAGCGATGATGAGCCCAGATTCCGCGAAATGGCTTGAGGCCATGAAATCTGAGATGAGATCCATGTATGAGAACAAAGTATGGACTTTGATTGACTTGCCCAATGATCGGCGAGCCATTAAGAATAAATGGATCTTCAAGAGGAATACGGACGCTGATAGTAGTGTTACTATCTACAAAGCTAGAATTGTCGCAAAAAGGTTTTCGACAAGTTCAAGGTGTTGACTATGATGAGAGTTTCTCACTCGTATCTATGCTTAAGTCTGTCCAAATCATGTTAGCAATTGCCACATTTTATGAAATCTGGCAAATGGATAAACAAAAATACATTCCTTAATGGATTTATTAAAGAAGAGTTGTATATGATGCAACAAGAAAGTTTTGTCAATCCTAAAGGTGCTAACAAAATATGCAAGCTCCAGCGATCCATCTATGAACTGGTGCAAGCATCTCGGAGTTGGAATATACGCTTTGTTAAGTTGAACGAAGCATATAGTTTTATAGAGACTTGCGGTGAAGCCTATATTTACAAGAAAGTGAGTGGGAGCACTACAGCATTTATGATAAGTATATGTGAAAGGCATATTGTTGATCAGAGATAATGTAGAATTATTCTGCAAAGCATAAAGGAATATTTGAAAGGAGTTTTTCAAAGAAAGACCTCGGTGAAGCTGCTTATATATTAAGCACCAAGATCTATAGAGATAGATCAAGACGATTGATAAGTTTTTTCAATGAGGACATACCTTGACAAGATTTGGAAGTAGTTCAAAATGGAACAGTCAAAGAAAGAAGTTCTTGGCTGTGTTACAAGGTGTGAAATTGAGTAAGACTCAAAGCCCGACCACGGCAGAAGATAGAAAGAGAATGAAAGTCATTCCCTATGCCTCAGCCATAGGTTCTATAAAGTATGCCATGCTGTGTACCAGATCTATTGTATACCCTACAGTGTGTTAAGCAAGGGAGTACAATAGTGATCTAAGAGTAGATCATTGGACGGCGGTCAAAATTATCCTTAGTGGAATAAGGAAATGTTTCACTATTATGGAAGTGACAAAAGGTTCGTCGTAAAGGGTTACGTCGATGCAAATTTTGGCACTGATCCAGATGACTCTAAATCTCAATCTAGATACATATTGAAAGTGGGAGCAATTAGCTAGAGTAGCTCTATGCAGAGCATTGTTGACATAGAAATTTGCAAAATACTTACGGATCTGTATGTGACAGACCCGTTGACTAAAATTATCTCACAAGCAAAACATGATCACACCTTAGTAATCATTGGGTGTTAATCACATAAGCGATGTGAACTAGATTACTGACTCTAGTAAACCCTTTGGGTGTAGGTCACATGACGATGTGAACTATGGGTGTTAATCACATGGTGATGTGAACTATTAGTGTTGAATCACATGGCAATATGAACTAGATTATTGACTCTAGTGCAAGTGGGAGACTGGAGGAAATATGCCCTAGAGGCAATAATAAAGTTATTATATATTTCCTTATATCATGATAAATGTTTATTATTCATGCTAGAATTGTATTAACCGGAAACATAATACATGTGTGAATACATAGACAAACAGAGTGTCACTAGTATGCCTCTACTTGACTAGCTCGTTGATTAAAGATCGTTATGTTTCCTAACCATAGACATGAGTTGTCATTTGATTAACGAGATCACATCATTAGGAGAATGATGTGATTGACTTGACCCATTTCGTTAGCTTAGCATTTGATCGTTTAGTTTGTTGCTATTGCTTTCTTCATGACTTATACATGTTCCTGTGACTATGAGATTATGCAACTCCCGTTTACCGGAGGAACACTTTGTGTGCTACCAAACGTCACAACGTAATTGGGTGATTATAAAGGTGCTCTACAGGTGTCTCCGAAGGTACTTGTTGGGTTGGCGTATTTCGAGATTAGGATTTGTCACTCCGATTGTCGAAGAGGTATCTTTGGGCCCTCTCGGTAATGCACATCACCTAAAGCCTTGCAAGCATTGCAACTAATGAGTTAGTTGCGAGATGATGTATTACAGAACGAGTAAAGAGACTTGCCAGTAACGAGATTGAACTAGGTATTGAGATACCGACGATCGAATCTCGGGCAAGTAACATACCGATGACAAAGGGAACAACGTATGTTGTTACGCGGTCTGACCGATAAAGATCTTCGTAGAATATGTGGGAGCCAATATGAGCATCCAGGTTCTGCTATTGGTTATTGACCGGAGACGTGTCTCAGTCATGTCTACATTGTTCTCGAACCCATAGGATCCGCATGCTTAAGGTTTCGATGACAATTATATTATGAGTTTATGAGTTTTGATGTACCAAAGGAGTTCGGAGTCCCGGATAAGATCGGGGACGTGACGAGGAGTCTCGAAATGGTCGAGACGTAAAGATCGATATATTGGACGACTATATTCGGACATCGGAAAGGTTCCGAGTGATTCGGGTATTTTCGGAGGTACCGGGGAGTTATGGGAATACGAGGAAGAAGCAATGGGCCTTAATGGGCCTTAGTGGGAAGGACCAGGAGGTGGCGCGCGCCCCTCCCAAGCCCAGTCCGAATTGGACAGGGGGTTTGGGGCGCGACCCCTCTCTCCCTTCCTTCCCCTCTTCCCCCCTTTCCCCCCCTTCTCCTAGTTGGACTAGGAAAGGAGGAAACTTACTCCAACTAGGAGTAGGAATCCTACTCCCCTGGCGCGCCCCTCCTAGGGTCGGCCTCCTCCCCCCTTGCTCCTTTATATACGGGGGCAGGGGGCACCCCATAGACAACAATTGATCCTTGAGATCTCTTAGCCGTGTGTGGTGCCCCCCTCCAACATAATCCTCGATAATATTGTAGCGGTACTTAGGCGGAGCCCTGAGAAGGTAGAACATCAAGATCGTCACCACGTCGTCGTGCTGACGAAACTCATCCCCGACACTTTGCTGGATCGGAGTCCGGGGATCGTCATTGAGCTGAACGTGTGCTAGAACTCGGAGGTGGCGTAGTTTCGGTGCTTGATCCGTCGGGCCGTGTAGACGTACGACTACATCAACCGTGTTGTGCTAACACTTCCGCTTTCGGTCTACGAGGGTACGTAGGCAACACTTTCCTCACTCGTTGCTATGAATCACCATGATCTTGCGTGTGCGTAGGAAATTTTTTGAAATTACTACGTTCCCCAACATGTAGATCGTTCGGAGCTATCCTTTGGAGTGAGTTGCACTTTCAATACCTACACGGGTTAGTCCCACAAGGAACAAACAAGGATATCCATAGACATAGAGTGAGGCACACACAATATGATGTCCATGAAAGCATTAGTTTACCTTGTCCCTTGTCTTACCAACAAGAGGGTTTGTGACTCCTTGAACTAGTGCAAGATGTGGAAGTTGATTGCACTTGTTCTTGCCAAAATGATAAGAGTGAAGTATGTTGGCGGAGTCACCCTCAAGAACTCTCTGGTTCTTCTTCTTCGGGATCCACACCATCTTGATGGAAATCCTCGGAGTTGTAGTTGTACTTGATGAAGTGGAACTTGAAGTAGTCTTGGGAACCCACTTGACCAAGGCCTTAGGAGCTTCTTCAAATGCATCAATTTCCTCTTGAAGCTTGTCCTTGCCTTTTTCCTTGTGGTCTTGTGGTGGAAGATCATCTTGAGCTTGTGTCCCCTTGAAAGAAGTAGGATCATACTTCTCTTGTTGAGGAACAAACTTTGTCTTGGGGTATTGATCTTCTTCCCACTCAACTCCATTGGCATTGAACTTTCGTTCAAAACCAATACCTTGATTCTTCCGGTGCCTTCCTTGCTTGCATACAATTTCCTCGAATTGCTTACTCCCGGCAAGGCTCTTGTAAACACCTTTCTCTATGATTCCCTTCAATAAGCTATTTTCTTGCTCAAGTGTAACTTGGCTAAGAGAATCATTAGTGGAATCAAGAGAACTACTAGAAGCAACAATATTGGATTTAGCATGATTATTGTTACTACTAGAGGAAGAATTCATCTTGTTCTTGTTACTAGACTTGACTTGAGGCATGTAAGTGGATAAGAGTAAACGCTTGGCAATGTAAGAAGAACTTTTCTTGCGAAGATCATCATTGATTGCCTTTAAGAACTCATGATCTTGCTCAAGATTGATTTTCTCAAAACGTAATTTCTCATGAGTCCTTAAAAGTTCTCGATGATCTCCTAAGATAATTTCATGAGCTAACTTAAGAGTGTTTAGTTCTTTAGTTAGAGACTCAATCTTCTCCTTATCATTGTCATTCGTTTCATCTTGATTAGCATGATTAATTGGTGTTTCATCATAGTATTGATCACTAGAGTTGTCAACAAGTAAATCATCATCACCTAACAAGTCATCTTCATCACTATTGAAATCAACATACTCGGGGTGTGATACCTTTGGGCCTTTGGACATGAATCATCTTCCAATTCCATCATTTGGTGAATCAAATATGTCATAGGAGTTGGTTGACACAAGTGCTAGACCGGCAACACCTTCATCTTGAGTATATTCGGAGTCGGAGTGATAGCTTCTCTCAGAGTCATTGTCGGAGTCGGAGCCGGATACCCATTCACCAACATGAGCGTGATGTCTTTGTTTTGTGTAGCTCCTTGATGACTTGTCCTTCCTTTCCGAATCTTTGCTTCTCCGGGAGGGTCTTCGTTCATAACGATCATCTCTACTCCTTCTCTCTCTTGATGGTGATTCTTCTTTTGTACTTCTTCTTCTTGGAGGATCTTCTCTTCTCTTGTAGGGTGTCGTACACTCATTGGAATAGTGTCCGGGTCTTCCACAATTGTAGCAGTTTTGTTCTCGACTAGAAGATATTTTGTCATTGTAGGACCTTGACTTGGAACTTCTCTCTTTGCTTCTACTCTTGTAGAACTTGTTGAAGTTCTTCACCATTAGGCTTAATTCTTCATTGAAGGTTTGTTTCTCACTTGATGATGTGGGAGCTTCACATGAGGCTTTGTAAGCAACACTTGACTTGTTATGGAGCTCCTCCTTATCCTTGAGTGACATCTCATGAGCAACAATTCTTCCAATGACTTCCGTTGGCTTGAGATCTTTGTAATTTGGCATCATTTGGATCAATGTGCATACGGTATCATATTTTCCATCCAAGGCTCTTAGGATCTTCTTGATGATGAATTTGTCAGTCATCTCTTCACTTCCTAAGCCGGCAATCTCATTTGTGATAAGAGCAAGCCTAGAGTACATTTCAGCGACACCTTCACCATCCTTCATTTTGAACTTGTCAAGTTGACTTTGAAGCACATCCAACTTGGATTCCTTTACGGAGTCGGTACCTTCGTTCATATCAATCAAAGTATCCCAAATTTCCTTTGCATTCTCAAGATGGCTAGTTTTGTTGAATTCTTCGAGGCACAATCCGTTGAAGAGGATATCACAAGCTTGAGCTTTGTATTGCGGCATCTTCAACTCTTCCGCGGTAGCTTCACGGTTTGGTTCTCTCCCATCAAAGAATTCACCTTGCAAGCCAACACACATAATAGCCCAAACGGCGGGGTTATGTCCAAGAATATGCATCTTCATCTTATGCTTCCAACTAGCAAAATTAGTGCCATCAAATCAAGGACCTCTACGGTGGTAATTTCCCTCGCTAGACACCATACTCTCCTAGGTTGAGAAACCAAGGCTATGACTTCCAAAAGCTATGAAAATCAAAGGAAATGGAGATCAAAGCTCTGATACCACTTGTAGGATCGAAAGTATGTCTAGAGGGGGTGATTAGACTACTTGACCAAATAAAAATCTAGCCTTTTCCCAATTTTAGTTCTTGGTAGATTTTAGCAACTTTGAACAAGTCAAGCAGCCTTAACACAATTCAAGCAAGCATGCAAAGAGTATATGAGCAGAGGAAAATAAAGCATGTAACTTACAAGAATATAAAGGGAAGGGTTTGGAGGATTCAAACGCAATTGGAGACACGGATGTTTTTGTCGTGGTTCCGATAGGTGGTGCTATCGTACATCCACATTGATGGAGACTTCAACCCACGAAGGGTAACGGTTGCACGAGTCCACGGAGGGCTCCACCCATGAAGGGTCCACGAAGAAGCAACCTTGTCTATCCCACCATGGACATCGCCCATGAAGGACTTGCCTCACTAGCGGTAGATCTTCACGAAGTAGGCGATCTCCTTGCCCTTACAAACTCCTTGGTTCAACTCCACAATCTTGTCTGAGGCTCCCAAGTGACACCTAGCCAATCTAGGAGACACCACTCTCCAAGAAGTAACAAATGGTGTGTTGATGATGAACTCCTTGCTCTTGTGCTTCAAATGGTAGTCTCCCCAGCATCAACTCTCTCTCTCTCTCACAGGATTTGGATTTGGTGGAAAGAAGATTTGAGTGAAAAGCAACTTGGGGAAGGCTAGAGATCAAGATTCATATGGTAGGAATGGAATATCTTGGTCTCAACACAAGTGTAGGTGGTTCTCTCTCAGAAAATATAGGTTGGAAGTGTAGGTTTGTTCTGATGGCTCTCTCCACGAATGAAGAGGAGGTGGAGGGGTATTTATAGCCTCCACACAAAATCTAACCGTTATACATAAATTCCCAAACTCGGTGGGACCGAATGGTTAAACTCGGTCTGTCCGATTTAGCAAAGCTAGTGACCGTTAGGGTTTTCGGTGATTAGGGTTAGGGCATAACGTAATCTCGGTGAGACCGATTACACAAACTCGGTGAGACCGATTTTGGTAATAAGCTAACCAGAGAGTTGGTCAGGTAAACTCGGTGAGACCGAAATATTACGAAGGGAGAACAGAGAGTTTACATTGCAATCTCGGTGGGACCGATCGCTCATCTCGGTGAGACCAAAATGTTACGAAGGGAAATAGAGAGATTACAACCCCATTCCGGTGAGACCGATTTGCCTAGGGTTTGTGGCAGTGGCTAAGACATTTGAAACTCGGTGGCGCCGGATAGGAAGAATCGGTGGGGCCGAGTTTGACTTTTGGTTTAGGTCATATGTGGATGTGAGAAAGTAGTTGAGGGTTTTGGAGCATATCACTAAGCATTTTGAGCAAGATCATCATTAAGCAACACCTCATCCCTCCTTGATAGTATTGGCTTTTCCTATAGACTCAATGTGATCTTAGATCACTAAAATGGAAAATGTAGAGTCTTCAGCTTTGAGCTTGAGCCAATCCTTTGTCCTTAGCATTTTGAGGGGTCCATTTTTCTCATCCATGCCATGCCAATCATTGAGCTTTCCTGAGATATTAATCTTGAAATAGCAATAGCTCAATGAGCTATATGTTGTTAGGAATTACCAAAACCACCTAGGGATAGTTGCACTTTCACCAATGCGCATGAGTAAAACAAGCGCTACTAACCGGTTGATGGTATCTATTCTCTGTAGGCGACCTTTGTCAAGACCATCTCTGGGTTAGTTAGTCAAACAAGAGCTCACACCCAGAGACAAGGAGGTAAAAATGATGTGGAGAGGGCATATGTGTGAGTTCAATTCAAGGTTGAACTATTTTATTTCAAAATTTTAGTTGGATTATAATAATTACATTTGAACTAGTGTCACATTTTAATATTTTCACTCCTAGAAGATTGGATATGCTATTATTTTGAGTGTTACGGACTTAAAAATAGGGACGGGCGTTTAGGGGACAAGGTTGGATGGATAACTCATGTATAATTATTCGTGGACGCATCCAGATGCATCCGCGAACAGATACCGTGTCTATTCTTTGGGTCCTCGTTGAAGATGTCCTAATGGCCTTTTTGTGGAAGTATTTTCATAGGTGCTTTCATGCTAAAAAGAAACCAATTCTCGTGCGTTACTTGTAGCATTTCAATAGACACCCCGGACCAAAGACATCAGAACTTTTGTCCATAGAAATTGCATCCACTGTAGATCCCCAGTTTGTCTTGCCCTATTTTTTTATTTAGCGACAAGACTTCAGATTTATTGATCAAATCAAAGTATAGACACTCCTAGAAAATAAAGAAAATACATTGAGGTCCCTAAGCGTATCTCCAACGCCGACCCTCCTACTGTCCGCAATCGTTTGGAGCGCGCGGTCCAGACGTGTTTTGCCATCCAACACGGTCCTACATCGGTCCCCAGGGCATTCCGCGCACGCTTTTTCCTACAAACTGGAGATACGTGGGGGGTGCGGATGTCCGGACCGCTGCCACGTCCGTGTCTAGCAACCGTGGCCCACCCAAAAAAACCACTCGCACTCGCACGCATTCTCGTCCGACGCCAGCTGCCCACATTCAAGTCACTATTAGTGCGGCCACTCCACATTGATGTCGGCCCAAAGCGAACGCGACCTCTCGCTGTCGGCATTACAGCAACGAGCCGATCGAGAGTGTTGCCCGCTCCAAGCCTGACTGAACACGTGTCCTCGCCGCATTCAAATGGCTACAGACACCCCTCCTACCCCCATTAAACCCGCGCGTGTGCCAGGAAACCTATTCAGATCACACGTCCACTCGCGAGCCAGCTAGCATTAAACACAATGTCGGTTATCTCCTCGCGTCCGCTTGCTATTTAAACGAGGCCATGCGCCGGGAAAGGACCGCACCACACCTCCGCTCCCCATATCCTCCTTGCACCATATTCTCCATGCTCTCCATGGCATCCGGCAAGCAGGAAGAGGGGTTCTCCGGTATAAAAGTCAGCTGGGTGGCCCGCCGATCCCATCGGATATGAGATAGGAAACTCGCTGCTCCACCTCCCTCACCACTTCAAGTCGTCAGTGTTGGGAAACGTTGCATGGAAAACAAAAAAATTGTATGCACATGCAAGATCTATCCATGGAGATACATAGCAACAAAGGGGGAGAGTGTGTCTACGTACCCTCGTAGACCGTAAGCGGAAGCGTTTAACAACGCAGTTGATGTAGTTAAATTTCTTGGCGCTCCAACCGATCAAGTACCGAACGTACGACACCTCCGCGTTCAGCACACGTTTAGCTTGGTGATGTCCTCCGCCTTCTTGATCCAGCAAGACGGCGAGGTAGTAGATGAGTTCCGGCAGCACGACGGCATGGTGACGGTGATGGTGAAGTGATCTCCGTAGGGCTTCGCCTAAGCACTACGAAAATATGACCGGGGATGTAAACGGTGGAGGGGGCGCCGCACACGGCTAGGGCATTGTATGTTATGTGCTAGGCACACCCCCCCCCCCCCCCTTCCCACATATATATAGGTGGTTGGGAGGGAGGAGCAACCAAAGGGGACACCCAAGTAGGAGGAATCCTACTTGGGGTCTCTCCCAAGCCGCGCCCTCCCCCTGCCTTGTATAAGTGCGGGGGAAGGCAGAGGAGGGTGCCCCCCACCCCCTTTCCTTTCCCCACTTGAGGAGGGGAAGGAAGGAGGGGCCTCCACTCCGCTTTCCTTCCCCTAGGGCCTGCTGTCCAAGGAAGGGGCACACCAGGGGCTGATCTCTCCCCCTCTTTGGCCCATTAGGCCCATACACTTACCGAGGGTGTCCGGAACCCCTTCTGGTGACCCGATGACTACCCGGTGCACTCTAAAACTCTTCCGGTGTCCGAATACCATCGTTCTATATATCAATCTTTACCTCTCGACCATTTCGAGACTCCTCGTCATGTCGGTGATCTCATTCGGGACTCCGAACAACATTCGGTTACCAAATCATATACTCATATAACATTGTATCGTCAACGAACGTTAAGCGTGCGGACCCTACGGGTTCGAGAACTATGTAGACATGACCGAGACACCTCTCTGTGAAGGAAATATGCCCTAGAGGCAATAATAAATTTTTTATTTATATTTCCTTATATCATGATAAATGTTTATTATTCATGCTAGAATTGTATTAACCGGAAACTTAGTGCATGTGTGAATACATAGACAAACAGAGTGACCCTAGTATGCCTCTACTAGACTAGCTCGTTAATCAAAGATGGTTAAGTTTCCCGACCATAGACATGTGTTGTCATTTGATGAACGGGATCACATCATTAGAGAATGATGTGATGGACAAGACCCATCTATTAGCTTAGCATAAATGATCATTTAGTTTTATTGCTATTGCTTTCTTCATGACTTATACATGTTCCTCTGACTATGAGATTATGCAACTCCCGAATACCGGAGGAACACCTTGTGTGCTATCAAACATCACAACATAACTGGTTGATTATAAAGATACTCTACAGGTGTCTCCGATGGTGTTTGTTGAGTTGGCATAGATCGAGATTCGGATTTGTCACTCCGTGTATCGGAGAGGTATCTCTGGGCCCTCTCAGTAATGCACATCACTATGAGCCTTGCAAGCAATGTGACTAATGAGTTAGTTACGGGATGATGCATTAAGGAACGAGTAAAGAGACTTGTCCGTAACGAGATTGAACTAGGTATGATGATACCGATGATCGAATCTCAGGTAAGTAACATACCGATGACAAAGGGAATGACGTATGTTGTTATGCGGTTTGACCGATAAAGATCTTCGTAGAATATGTAGGAGACAATATGAGCATCCAGGTTCCGCTATTGGTTATTGACTGGAGATGTGTCTCGGTCATGTCTACATAGTTCTCGAACCCGTAGGGTCCGCACGCTTAATGTTCGATGACGATTTATATTATGAGTTATGTGATTTGATGATTGAAGTTTGTTTGGAGTCTCGGATGAGATCACGGACGTGACGAGGAGTCTCGAAATGGTTGATAGGTAAAGATTCATATATTGTAAGGTTGCATTTGGACATCGGAATGGTTCCGAGTGGTTCAGGCATTTTTTCAGAGTACCGGGAGGTTACCGGAACCCACCGGGAGAAGTATTTGGGCCTATTGGGCCTTATTGGAGGAGGGGAGAAAGGCCACGTGAGAGGACCCCCCCCCCCTTGCCCAAACCTAATTGGACTAGGGGGATGGGGCGGCCCCCCTCTTTCCTTCTCCCTCTCTCTCCCTTCCCCTTTTCTCTCTCTCGTGGAAGGAAGGAGGGGGGGCTGAATCCTACTTGGACTAGGAGTCCAAATAGGACTCCCCCCTTATGGCATGCCCCCTTAGGCCGGCCACCACCTCCTCCCCCCTCTTTATATACGGAGGCGGGGGCACCCCAAAGGCACGACAGACATCTCTTAGCCGTGTGCGGTGCCCCCCTCCATAGTTTACCACCTTGGTCATATTGTCATAGTGCTTGGGCGAAGCCCTGCGCCGGTAACTTCATCATCACTGTCGCCACGACATCGTGCTGACGGAACTCTCCCTCGTCCTCAACTAGATCACGAGCTCGAGGGACGTCATCGTGCTGAACGTGTGCAGAACACGGAGGTGTCGTACATTCGGTGCTAGGATCGGTTGGATCGTGAAGACGTTCGACTACATCAACCGCGTTACTAGACGCTTCTGCTTTTGGTCTATGAGGGTACGTGGACACACTCTCCCCTCTTATTGCTATGCATCTCCTAGTTAGATCTTGCGTGATCATAGGATTTTTTTTGAATTACTACGTTCCTCAACACTTTGGTCAATAACCAATAGCGGAACCTGGATGCCCATATTGGCTCCTACATATTGTACGAAGATCTTTATTGGTCGAACCGTTATGACAACATACATAATTTCCTTTGTCCATCGGTATGTTACTTGCCCGAGATTCAATCGTCGGTATCTTCATACCTAGTTCAATCTCATTACCGACAAGTCTCTTTACTCATTCTATAATACATCACCTCGTGACTAAAATCCTTAGTCATTTGCTTGCAAGCTTATGATGTGTGTTACCGAGAGGGCCCAAAGATACCTCTCTGATACTCGGAGTGACAAATCCTAATCTCGATCTATGCCAACTCAACAAACACCTTCGGAGATACCTGTAGAGCATCTTTATGATCACCCAATTATGTTGTGACGTTTGATAGCACACAAGGTATTCCTCCGGTATCCTGGAGTTGCATAATCTCATAGTCGAAGGAATATGTATTTGACATGAAGAAAGCAATAGCAATAAACTGAACTGTCAATATGCTAAGCTAACGGATGGGTGTTGTCCATCACATCATTCTTCTAATGATGTGATCCCATTATCAAATGACAACACATGTCTATGGTTAGGAAACCTTAACCATCTTTGATCAATGAGCTAGTCTAGTAGAGGCTTACTAGGGACATGGTATTTGTTTATGTATTCACACATGTATTTAAGTTTACGATCAATACAATTCTAGCATGAATAATAAACCTTTATCATGACTTAGGAAATATAATAATAACCATTTTATTATTGCCTCTAGGGCATATTCTACCAGTCAGTACCATGGGCAGTGCTACAGGCTCGTGCGCAGAGGAGCAAGTGGCCGCTCCAAGTCGGTGCGTGGTTCAGCAACTCACCACTCTAAGCCAACTTGTAGAGGAGTGACGAGTTGCTTCAGACCGACACGTAGTGGAGCACGGTGGCACAGGCATCGTGGCTGCCATGGACGAGCCAGTGTCGTACCGCTCCTCCCGCGTCATATATCATCAACATGCACGGAACTACGCCCTTCCAATGGAGAAAGAAGTCGACTTTGGGGAGATCAATGAGGCGGACAACATGTCCACGGCCGCCACCGGCATCGAGGAAAAGTAGATCATGGAGGCCGTCGTCGCTTGGGTCCCACAAAGGCCATCGTCGTTGTATCACAGGCGTGCACAGCTGGTATCTTGCGTGCTTCACAGGCCAATGTCGCCCTTGCCCAAAAACAAACTTTGATATGTGCTTCATGGAAGCGGAGGCTACCCTTTCGGCTGAAGCATATCCCTTCGGTGTCATTTCGATGAGCGGCGCAGCTAGACATAGGGAAGATACAGGGGAAGCGGAGGCTACTCTTGCCCTTTTCGCTGAAGCATATACCTTCGGGGCTCACAATAGCCGATGAGTGGGCTGCTGAATATGGGAAAGACGATGGAGATCCGCTGCGGCCAACTATATACTAGTTAGAGCAGCCATGTCATGGGAACAAGGAGCTGTCGTGGCCGGCCATATACTAGTTTTACCTTAGTCCGGTATAGTTTTTAGTCGAAATATGTTCATAATGTAAATGTTCTCATCCGTTTTGTATGAATATCATCAGGTTTGCAAGAAGTTCGTCTGGTTTGTTGGAACAGTGCTTGAACTTTATGCAGATAGTGTTGGATGGCCAGCTCCCACACCCGTGTCCGTGCATTGGTCCCCATGTCCGCGGATGGATGTGGTGTCCGTTTTGCGGATCAGCATTGGAAATGCCCTAAGGGGCCAATCTTCTTCTTTGTCCAAACAGGTCGATGGCCCACCATTGCTAATGCATCTCCATCCCGGGGGCTAACTAGCTTTTGATCATAGATGGGAAGTCATCAAGGCCACGGTCCTGCTGAACCAATGGTCTGGAGAAGAAACCAGTGATGCCTATGTTACCGAATATCCATTGATCCAAGACCGCAACCTCCAAAAAAGCTCATGTGCCTCATTCTAGCTGATAGGTATGAGGAGGCCCGATCTTTTAATGAGATTATATCGATTATCTTGGAGACTTTGGCAACCCGACTATACCGAACACTCTATGGTGCATCGTAGCAATTGGTAAACTAACTCTGGTAGGTTATTGACGGTCTTAGAAACGAATTCAACATAATCACGAAGATCAATCCCTACATGTAACCAAAGAACAAGCAAGAATTTGAGATATGCAATCTAAATTGTGAATATAAGATGAAGTTATTGTTTAACATGGTGAGGTTCCAGTGACGAATAGTATAGGAGGTCTTATTGATCCTGGTTTCAATGAAAAAGAGTAGCAAGCTCTAAGACTTATAATAGAACAAAACTCTAAATCAACATCCTAAATGGTGTACTTAATGAGAGACAAAGTGGGGATTCTTCTTGCCCGGGAAGAAGGTCAAATCCAACCTTAAATCCATGTCCTGCCTAAAAACATACTCTAAATATTGTGTGTGATCTTTTACTTTGAAAACACATGATCCCCACCCAATACCAAGGTCGCGGTGCACCTAGAGATGACTATGGATGAAATTAAAGTGTCATCTTTTATATTTTGTCCATGTTCCTTATGTGTCATCATGTTGGCTTCAAAATCCTGAAATCGTCACTTATTGTATGCATGTTGTCATCCCCATGCTTGATCAAGCTCCAGTTTGTGTCCCACTTGTTTGTACTAGGCACTTTATTCCTAAGTAATACAAATATATGCACCACATCATATTCTCATAAGCACTTGGAAGCATTCTCAGACATGAAAGTACCTGATAATTGAGTTGCCGTGTGTGAGCTCTAGTCATTAGTCCTTGCATCTCTGGAACATTAACTGGTGTAGTCATATGAGTTGTGGGTGTAATTGTAGTAGAAATGTCCTCACCACTAGCACCGATGGCTACAGGAGGAAGCCGGAGTACCAAACTATAAAGGAAAGTCGTCGTTACCACCACACCGATAAACAATGTAAACCCTAACATTATTTGCCAGAGAGACCAGCAGAAAACTACACCAAAAAGACGCCACCATCTCAAGGAAATTATATCCGCTCGGTGCCGCCGCCACCAACAACAAACCGCTGCGCAACCCTACTAAAAGTTCCAAGGTGCCTGCGGTCATTTTGTCATTTCTACTCATAAACTCTCCATTGCAACTTGTGCAAAACTCCCGTGGAGCCCTCCAAATAATCGTGTATTTGAATTTTTTGTATTGACGTCTGTAAGATTAAAAAAATCATGACATATCCATCATGTTTTCTCTCTTTGGGTCTTTTCGAGTTCTTGTGTTCTGGCGGCTAGGGTTTCTGTCTCCCGTCGGCGGCGCCGCCGATCTCCCACATCCCCTGTGGCCTTAGGGCCATGGGTGTGTGGTGGATCCTGGTCCTTGCCGGTGGGAGGGCTTCGTTTTCGGGTGCTTCTTCAAGTTTTGTTAGGGTATGTGTCCTGCTCAAGAAGAGAGACGGCGGCGGCTTCTTGAAGATGGAATAAGATTCTCCCCGCCTAGCCCTCATCCCAATGGTGTGTCTAGCATCGTCGAAGGGCGTGTGGAGGTGTGTCTCCGGCGGATCCCGCGATATTTGGTCAGTGGTTGTCTTTGGTGGATCCACTCCGATCCGGTCTTTGTTCATGTGTTTTCAGGTTGAATCCTTCCTATCTAAAATTCTCTTCATCGGCGGTGATTGCTGTTCTGGGGCGTTGGTCCTATGGGACCTTAGCACAACGACTTTTCAACTGTCTACTACAACAAGTTGTGTCCGGCTCCGGCGAGATAGAGGTGATGACGACAGTGCGTCTTCGACTCGCTTCAGTGCTTGTAGTCGTCGCTAGGTGGTCTATGAATCTGGATGTAATTTTTATTATTTCTGGTGTTCATTGTACTATCATGATTAAACATTAATAGATCGACAGTTTCTAAAAAAAGAATTCTTGTGTTCTAAAGATCCGCTATCGCATGTGTTTAATCAAAGCAGGGGCAAAGCTGTCAGACTAGAGGGCGGCTAGCTTCGCTAAGCTAGCCAATAGCTATCCCTATCCAGGGTCCCAGCTGGCCACTAGGCGTACGTATAATACTGGACAGCGACAATAGATACTCTCTGTATCGAGAGTGGACGGAGTATATAACAGACTTACAGACCAAAGGACGGATTTTTCCCTCAGCCTTGAGGCGCCTTATCTACATATAGGTTTCAGCGATGAGCGGCAAATTTGACAATTTTGACCTTGGGACGAAATCAATTAACGGAATGAACTGCCCGTGAAACTATTTCACAGCACTGACCCTTTTGTGTAGCGCCCGCCACGCAGGCGCCACGCCCTACGGTGCAACGCCCAACTCCATGGCGTTGCACGCCTGTCCACCGTGGCAGCCCTTGGGCCCGCACCCAATAGTGCAGCGCCTCCGAGCTAGGCGCCACACATGTAATGTGCAGCGCCCGGCCCGTAGGCGCTGCACTGTGACTTATCCAGCGGCTTGGCCCCCCTCCCCCACTCCCCCCACCCCACACACCCCAACCCGAGCTTTGCCCCCTCTCCCACTCTCTCCCCCTCTCAAATCCTCTCCCAAATCTTGCAAATTTGAAGAATTTGTCCGTGGATTTCGAAGTCATACCCTCCCTCAAGGTAATCTTCTCCGATCCCCTTGTTTTGATCCAAGTAATGCTAGTTTGGGGAAACCCTAGTTTTGTATGGATCTAGAGATTTGCATGGAGATGTGAGATCTTTGTTTGCCAATTCCCTATGATTAGGCTTTGTTAGTATGTTAGGGTTATTCTTATGGGTGTTCTTATGTTGGTGCTAGGGTTATGGTTAGGGTTAGGGTCATGGTTAGGGTTAGGGTTATTGTTAGGGTTATGGTTATGGTTAGGGTTAGGGTTGTTGTTTGATATATATATATATATATATATATATATTAGGGTTTGTATTCCGTGTTAATCCTTAAATTAGTACTCATGGAAGCAATGTTACGTTGTGTTGTTTGAATGCCTATAGGGATGGGAAGAACATGTGTGTTTGTTCATCATGGGGACAAAGACGCCTTCTTGAAAGGCAATATTGAACCGGATCCGGATGAGCTTGATATGGTGTTTGATAGTAGTCCTAGCTATGCGGAGCTCTTGCAACAAGTGAGGAAAGATTTGAATTGGATGGACCCTAGTGATATTGTTGAGTTGGAGGGAAGGCATAATGTAGGTTTTGGAATGCACATCCATTGGAAGACAATGCGTATCAACTCGGAGCAACGTTGGGTTGCCTACAAGGAAACGGTTGCCGATTCACTTGACAAGGCTCTTGAGTTATTTGCAACGAAGAAGGTTGATTCAAATTTGCATTTGGACTTGAACCGGAAACCCTTCCCTTTGGTTGCTAGTAGCC
Source organism: Triticum monococcum (assembly GCA_034509565.1). Classification (NCBI taxonomy): domain Eukaryota; kingdom Viridiplantae; phylum Streptophyta; class Magnoliopsida; order Poales; family Poaceae; genus Triticum; species Triticum monococcum. The sequence goes on along the minus strand of CM067846.1, from coordinate 175,086,305 downwards.
CCCCACCCTTGAAGCGAGATGAAATTGTTGAACCTCTTTTGACCCAAGAAGTGAGGCCAACATTGAGCCCATTTACAAACAACAAAGATGAAGCTTTGCAAGAGGACAATGATGAGTATGCGGACGATGACAATGAAGTTGATCTCCATGACAACAATGTGGGTGATCTTGACAAATATCATTTGCAAGAGACAATGGATCATTCCATCCCTTTTTCCCGTGCATATGCATCGGATTCGGATGACGAAGGTCCCGATGAACAAGTTGATGAGGAGGGGTTCACGGTGAAGGAGGCCGAAGCTTTCAAGAAGGTATTCGGTCGGGATCACAAGACACCATTGTTCAAGGATGTTAGTCTCGCGGATGAAGCCGTTGTGGATGGTGGCAAATATATATCTCTTGGGGTTAGGCCAATCTCTCACCGTGATTTGGGAGACGACAAGAACCGGATTGCTAAAGGGTCTAAGTTCGAAACCTTGTTGGAATTGAAGATGTGGCTCGACAACTACTCGGTTACGCATTATCGTCCACACAAGGTGGTGCACTCGGACGTCAATGTGCGCTACACGGTTGCATGTGCATGTGAAGATGAAATATGTCCGTGGATTGTGCGTGTCAGACCATGGAAAGGAGGTCCTGCTTGGCACGTAGTGAGTTGTGTGCCAACTCACATGTGCCGAGGCAAAAGGGTGGATGGCAAGATTGTGTCCCAAGACCACAGACAACTCACGTCCGAGTTCATCGCTTACAGGCTCTCCAACTCAATATCCACACTTCCAACAATGAGCGTCCAACATGTCATTGACCTTGTGAAAGTCATCTTTCATTACAAGGTGAAGTACGGCAAGGCATGGAAGGCGAAGCAAGCCGCATTTAAGATGTTGTATGGTACTTGGGAGGAAGCATACAACCGAATCCCTAGGTTGTTGTTAGCCATGGCCGCCACAAACCCGGGCATGGTTCATGTTGTCGAGCCTCATGGGCACCAAACAACGGTTTATGAAGGAAAGAAAGTCCGAGTATTTGGCCGTGCATTTTGGGCGTTCGAGCAATGCGTGAGGGCTTTCGAACACTGTAGGCCGGTCATCGCCATTGATGGCTTGTTCTTGACCGAACAATACAAGGGGACCTTATTGGTTGCGATAGCAAGTGATGCCAATAACCGGGTGTTGCCATTGGAATTTGCTTTGGTTGAGGCGGAGAACAATGACAACTGGGAGTGGTTTTTGCGTCTTTTGAGGACGAAGGTGTTACCCGCTCAAAGGGAAATTTGTGTCATATCGGATCGGCATGTAGGAATTCTTAACGCGGTGGAGATTGACATTCCCGGGCATGCTCCGTTGCACCATCGATGGTGCATGAGTCACTTTTGTTCGAACTTCTATAGAGCATGTGGCCTTAAGGAGTTGGCCGATGATCTTCAAGATTGTTGTCTTGCTTTCTCCAAGAAGTGGTTCGCCACTTTGTTGAACAAATTGCTCGCACACAAAAAACTTGATCACGGGGGTCAAGACTTTATGAATAGGCACATTCAACACCGGAACAAGTGGGCACGTGCTTTTTATGAAGATGGCCGGAGATACGGTCAAATGACAAGCAATATGGCTGAATGCTTCAATAGGGTGCTCAAAGGTGCACGTGGATTACCCGTGACGGCAATAGTTCAATACACATTTGACAAGATGAATGCATACTTTCTAAAGTACTCAATGGAAACTGATGCACAGATAGCGGGTGAGAACCCGCGCAAGTACAAGTACAAGTTCCCACCCAAGGTTGATGAATGGTTAGAATTTCAATCATGAAAGGCGGACTCAGAAGAAGCTATATTATATGACAACGAAGAGTGGAAGTATGAAGTGAAAGAGCCAGGAGGAACCACAAACGATGGCCGGCAACATGGAGGTCGTGCTTTCAAGGTGTCTTTAACACAATGTGATTGCTCTTGCGGGAGGCCATTGTTGCTTCATCTCCCATGCTCACATTTGTATACCACCGGTCGCGTTAGAAATGTGGATATCAATCACCCACGCACCATGAGGGAGTTGGAGTTCTCCCCGCTTTCACCCATACTTTGACCAATCACAATGGCCGGAGTACCATGGAGTTCAACTATGGCCGGATCCGGAGTTGAAGGTTGTTACACGGGGTAGACGTAAAACAAAGCATTTTAGAGGCAACATGGACGGATGGGGCCATGGTGGCCGCCGCGAAGCGGGAAACGATCAATTCCAAGAGCCTCGTGAGAGCTCCCGTTGTGGGGAATGCAAAGGTCATGGCCACAACAAAATTAAATGTACGAAACCAAGGAAAAGGTCCAAGAAAAATGATGCAAGCACTAGCCAACAAGGAGCTACACAAGGGAGCCAACCAAGTGGTAGCCAACAAGTGCCAAGCCAACCAAGAGGTAGCCAACAAGTGCGAAGGCAACAACGTGGTAGCCAACAAGTGCCAAGGCAACCAAGTGGGAGCCAACCTAGTGGTAGCCAACAAGTGCCAAGGCAACCAAGTGGGAGCCAACCTAGTGGTAGCCAACAAGTGCCAAGCCAACCAAGTGGGAGCCAACCTAGTGGTAGCCAACAAGTGCCAAGCCAACCAAGTGGTAGCCAACAAGTGCCAAGCCAACCAAGTGTTAGTCAAAGAGGATCTAGGCAACAAAGAGGTCGGCAACTAGGACTTACAAGAGGCCGTGGTGGTGGTAGTCTAGGCCGTGGTGGTGGTAGAGCTCGTGGTGGTGGTGTTGGCTGTGGTGATGGTCTTGGCCGTGGTGATGGACTTGGTCGTGGTGATGGACAAGGGCAAGGTCGTTATAGAGGAATGTTTGGATACCTCGATGGACCATTTCCGTATGTTGCTCACTAACTATAATGTTTCAAATGTTCTTGTTTTTCATATGTTCTTCTTTTTCATATGTTCTTCTTTTACATGTGCTTCCATTTGTTTTTATTGTCTTTACTAACCATTATGTTTCACTCATTGTAGGTATGGCGGCTTCCCAACCCAACAAACCAATAATGAAGGAGGATGGCGAAGATGAGATGGCGGGATGGTGGGAGAAGGCTGCGAAGAAGCTTAGAGAGGAGGATGCAGCCAAGCTAAAGAAGAAGAAGGAAGAGGAGCTTGAGGAAAGACCGTGTGTGAGGATATAGTTAGCAATGCATCAACAATTGAATATATATGCTCATGCCATACCTCTTGGGTGACCACACCCACATCCTCATCCTCACCATGGCTCTGGCCTGAAGCGAGATTTGATGGTGTCGTCGACCTAGACCGTTCTGGTGATACATACTCGGGGTCACGACAACCAAAAAGGTTTGATAGCCGCCTTAACTTTTGGCCCTGGCGCTGCAACATGTACAAGTGAATGAGACATCGAACGTAGCAACACATGTTAAGTGCTAGTTTGAAGGAGATGTGAACCTTGATGAATGCTCGAAGTGCACCTTCTCCATCGCTTTTGCCAGCCGGGGTTGTTTCAAGAATGGTCTCGGTCTCATCAGTTGCTTTCTTGATCTGGGCACGCTATGAACAGAAATGGTATTAATGTGTTAGGAAAGCGAAGATGTGAATAGTGTGAATGAAAAGCAAAGAGGGCAAATACCACAAACTTCATCATTGGAGCTGAAGGGATCACTGAGTTGCCTTTCCTGACTAATGCGTTGTACTGGTGTTGGGCTACCTCATCAAAAATAGTGGGTTCTTCCAAAATCTCCTCAGCATACGCCGGCTTGCATACCTCCACACGGGTACTTGCAAGAAACCATGTGAGATAGTTGTTGAACGCTACAGGGTAGTGCTCACGAAGCTGGACTCCTTTTCCAGCCCTAGCTTGCTCCACACTAAGCGCAAACTGTACGACATACTTTCTGTGATGCTTGTCCCAATCCTTAATCTTCCGCTGCCTTTTCCTATCCAACCTGCAAGTTAGAAACATAATATTAGTAGCATCGAAACCGCCGAGAAGCTGCTAAGTACTCAAGGTTAATTATATCTTACACGTGTAGCAACTTGTCCGTGTGCTCCCACTCCGGCGGATGTGCCTAGAACAAACCAAACTGACGGCGCACTCGATGTGGGAGGTGAAGCTCAACCGCCCAGTTGCATATGAGTGGGCACCGCATACGCTAGAGATCCCTATCCCTAGTGCACATCGGATTCAGCCTGAACTCTAAAGGGTTACCAAAACTATCTCCTGTTCCATACGGCTCCCATATCACCTGCAAAATGGGATAAAATGCAAAATTGATATCGACTTGCAATAGAAACATCATAATCACTTGTGCAATGTCAATTCACCTGCTCAGGCGTGATCGCGTCAAGCTCGCTCTGGTACAACTTGTACATGACCGAGGGATCATCTGTCGTCTCATTTACCACATCCCACTTGTAAGCCCAAGTGGGTAGCCGTAGTAGGTCGCTTTGTCGTCCCAATCATCGTACTTCACCTTCTTCGGATGTCCAACCGGCAAACGCTCCCAGCTCCATATGGAAAGTGCGAGCAAACAACCACCAATACCTCTAGATGACCTACAACAGGCTTCGTCCAACTGCACATAAAAGAGAACATGGTTCAATTAAGAGCAGGATCGCATTCATGATGTAGCAATGAAGTGAAAAGGAAACAACTTCATACCTGTCTATACAAGTAAGCCAGTGTCGCCGAACCCCAACTCCAATTGCTATCGAAGACAGTCAACGCCTTCAGCCACATCCATGGAGCATTCTTGCCTGTGCCATCAGCAAACATAGTCCTGGATATCACATACCACATGTAGGCACGAGCATATGTCTTGACCGTATCCTCATCAGCTTCCGGTGGGCAAGTACCAAAGTGCTCGGTAATCCACGTGAAAGTAGCACCGGTTGCGACTCTTTCCTTCTTCTTGTTTTCTGCTACTGGTTCCGGAGGCTCCGGAGGAACCATACCGATAAGGGCATGCATCTGCGCGCGCCACCCATCGGAATCGGTGCTCATACATAGAGGATTCCCATCGATAGGAAGACCGGTGATCATAGCAATATCCTGGAGCGTCACTGTCATCTCCCCGGTCCTTAGATGGAAACTATGTGTCTCCGGCCGCCAATGATCAATAAGCGCGGTGAGTGCTGGAGCATTGTTGGGTGGCGTCGACCGTCTGACCATATGAATGAAAGGAAGAAGTCCTATCTCCCTTACATACAGTGTGTATCGCTCATCGTAGAGTATCCACCCAAGGGTGACCCCGTGAGAACGAAGCTTCAAAGGTGCAAGCTCCTACAAACAAACAATTCATAACATTACATATGGGGCATTTGTGTTTGAAATAAATACGAAATTCATAAAACAGGCCACTTTCATGGTTACCCGCTGCTCCACCGCCATAGCGTACGACCGGTGTTGTTTGTCCTAGTGATCATCGAGAAGCCAAACCATCCTAACAATTTTGAAAGAAAGCTTTCTTGTCAACACGATTATCTTTTGAATACAAATAAACTAAAGTACGCCTACTAGATGCAACCATACCAATCTATGTATCCAACCATATCAAATCAAACAAAACTAATAAACTAGGATTTCACAAATAACTAGGCCTACTTCATACAAATAACTTTTCCATAAACTATGCCTACTTCATACAAATAACTCTTCCATAAACTAAACTAGGGTTACACAAATCAAACAAACAAGGGTTGTAATACATGCAAAGTTCTAATACATGCAAGATTCAAATCTAATCTAATCAAACAAGGATTCCCCAAATCTTCAAAATATTATATTTTCTATGGATAGAAAGAAGAGGATCGGAGGAGAGTACCTTCTAGGATGGATTGGTGAAGAAATGCGCGGACCAAATCGTCGAATCTGAAGGATTTGGGAGAGGGGATTGCGAGGGGGAGAAGAGGAAGCCGCCGGCGCGCCTGTTCTGTAACTGCTGGAACGAATGGGTGGGGTGGGGGAGGGGGAGGGGGCGACCGGCATCTAAGTCACAGTGCAGCGCCTATGGGCCGGGCACTGCACATTACATGTGTGGCGCCTAGCTCGGAGGCGCTGCATGTTGGGGAACGTAGTAATTTCGAAAATTTTCCTACGCACACGCAAGATCATGGTGATGCATAGCAACGAGGGGGAGAGTATGATCTACGTACCCTTGTAGATCGCAACGGAAGCGTTGACACAACGTAGAGGAAGTAGTCGTACGTCTTCTTCCCGATCCGACCGATCCAAGCACCGTTACTCCGGCACCTCCGAGTTCTTAGCACACGTTCAGCTCGATGACGTTCCTCGGGCTCCGATCCAGCAAAGCGTCGAGGAAGAGTTCCATCAGCACGACGGCATGGTGACGATCTTGATGTACTACCGACGCAGGGCTTCGCCTAAGTACTGCAACGGTATGATCGAGGTGGAATTTGGTGGCAGGGGGCACCGCACACGGCTAAGGAACGATCTCAAGGATCAACTTGTGTGTCTTGGGGTGTCCCCTGCCCCCGTATATAAAGGATGGAGGGAGGGGGGCTGGCCGGCCAAAGAGAGGGAGGCGCAGGAGGAGTCCTACTCCCGGTAGGAGTAGGACTCCCCCCTCCAATCCTAGTCCAACTAGGAATCCTTTAAAGGGGAGAGAGAGAGAGGTCGCCGGCCCCTCTCCTAGTCCTAATAGGACTAGGGAGAGGGGGGGAGGCGCAGCCCTATGTGGGCTGCCCTCTCACCTTTCCACTAAGGCCCATGTTGGCCCATTTGGCTCCCGGGGGGTTCCGGTAACCCTCCCGGTAATCCGGTAAAATCCCGATTTCACCCGGAACACTTCCGATGTCCAAACATAGGCTTCCAATATATCAATCTTTACGTCTCGACCATTTCGAGACTCCTCGTCATGTCCGTGATCTCATCCGGGACTCCGAACATCCTTCGGTACATCAAAATGCATAAACTCATAATAATTGTCATCGTAACGTTAAGCGTGCGGACCCTACGGTTCGAGAACAATGTAGACATGACCAAGACACGTCTCCGGTCAATAACCAATAGCGGGACCTGGATGCCCATATTGGCTCCTACATATTCTACGAAGATCTTTATCGGTCAGACCGCATAACAACATACGTTGTTCCCTTTGTCATCGGTATGTTACTTGCCCGAGATTCGATCGTTGGTATCCAATACCTAGTTCAATCTCGTTACTGGCAAGTCTCTTTACTCGTTCCGTAATACATCATCTCGCAACTAACTTCTTAATTGCAATGCTTGCAAGGCTTATGTGATGTGTATTACCGAGAGGGCCCAGAGATACCTCTCCGACAATCGGAGTGACAAATCCTATTCTCGAAATACGCCAACCCAACATCTACCTTTGGAGACACCTGTAATGCTCCTTTATAATCACCCAGTTACGTTGTGATGTTTGGTAGCACCCAAAGTGTTCCTCTGGTAAACGGGAGTTGCATAATCTCATAGTCATAGGAACATGTATAAGTCATGAAGAAAGCAATAGCAACATACTAAACGATCGGGTGCTAAGCTAATGGAATGGGTCATGTCAATCAGATCATTCAACTAATGATGTGACCTCGTCAATCAAATAACAACTCTTTGTTCATGGTTAGGAAACATAACCATCTTTGATTAACGAGCTAGTCAAGTAGAGGCATACTAGTGACACTCTGTTGGTCTATGTATTCACACATGTATTATGTTTCCGGTTAATACAATTCTAGCATGAATAATAAACATTTATCATGATATAAGGAAATAAATAATAACTTTATTATTGCCTCTAGGGCATATTTCCTTCAGTCTCCCACTTGCACTAGAGTCAATAATCTAGATTACACAGTAATGATTCTAACACCCATGGAGCCTTGGTGCTGATCATGTTTTGCTCGTGGAAGAGGCTTAGTCAACGGGTCTGCAACATTCAGATCCGTATGTATCTTGCAAATCTCTATGTCTCCCACCTGGACTAAATCCCGGATGGAGTTGAAGCGTCTCTTGATGTGTTTGGTTCTTTTGTGAAATCTGGATTCCTTTGCCAAGGCAATTGCACCAGTATTGTCACAGAAGATTTTCATTGGACCCGATGCACTAGGTATGACACCTAGATCGGATATGAACTCCTTCATCCAGACTCCTTCGTTTGCTGCTTCCGAAGCAGCTATGTACTCCGCTTCACATGTAGATCCCGCTACGACGCTTTGTTTAGAACTGCACCAACTGACAGCTCCACCGTTTAAAGTAAACACGTATCCGGTTTGCGATTTAGAATCGTCCGGATCAGTGTCAAAGCTTGCATCAACGTAACCTCTTACGGTGAGCTCTTTGTCACCTCCATATGCGAGAAACATATCCTTAGTCCTTTTCAGGTATTTCAGGATGTTCTTGACCGCTGTCCAGTGATCCACTCCTGGATTACTTTGGTACCTCCCTGCTAAACTTATAGCAAGGCACACATCAGGTCTGGTACACAGCATTGCATACATGATAGAGCCTATGGCTGAAGCATAGGGAACATCTTTCATTTTCTCTCTATCTTCTGCTTTGGTCGGGCATTGAGTCTGACTCAACTTCACACCTTGTAACACAGGCAAGAACCCTTTCTTTGCTTGATCCATTTTGAACTTCTTCAAAATCTTGTCAAGGTATGTGCTTTGTGAAAGTCCAATTAAGCGTTTTGATCTATCTCTATAGATCGTTATGCCTAATATGTAAGCAGCTTCCCCGAGGTCTTTCATCGAAAAACTTTTATTCAAGTATCCCTTTATGCTATCCAGAAATTCTATATCATTTCCAATCAGTAATATGTCATCCACATATAATATCAGAAATGCTACAGAGCTCCCACTCACTTTCTTGTAAATACAGGCTTCTCCAAAAGTCTGTATAAACCCAAATGCTTTGATCACACTATCAAAGCATTTATTCCAACTCCGAGATGCTTGCACCAGTCCATAAATGGATCGCTGGAGTTTGCACACTTTGTTAGCTCCCTTTGGATCGATAAAACCTTCTGGTTGCATCATATACAACTCTTCTTCCAGAAATCCATTCAGGAATGCAGTTTTTACATCCATTTGCCAAATTTCATAATCATAAAATGCGGCAATTGCTAACATGATTCTGACAGACTTAAGCATCGCTACGGGTGAGAAAGTCTCATCGTAGTCAACTCCTTGAACTTGTCGAAAACCTTTTGCGACAAGTCGAGCTTTGTAGACAGTAACATTACCATCAGCGTCAGTCTTTTTCTTAAAGATCCATTTATTCTCAATTGCTTGCCGATCATCGGGCAAGTCAACCAAAGTCCATACTTTGTTCTCATACATGGATCCCATCTCAGATTTCATGGCTTCAAGCCACTTTGCGGAATCTGGGCTCACCATCGCTTCTTCATAGTTCGTAGGTTCATCATGATCTAGTAGCATGACTTCCAGAACAGGATTACCGTACCACTCTGGTGCGGATCTTACTCTGGTTGATCTACGAGGTACAGTAGTATCTTGATCTAAAGTTTCATGATCATCATCATTAACTTCCTCTCTTATTGGTGTAAGTCTCACAGAAACAGTTTTCTGTGATGTACTATTTCCCAATAACGGAGTAGGTACAGTTACCTCGTCAAGTTCTACTTTCCTCCCACTCACTTCTTTCGAGAGAAACTCCTTCTCAAGAAAGTTTCTGAATTTAGCAACAAAAGTCTTGCCTTCGGATCTGTGATAGAAGGTGTATCCAATAGTTTCCTTTGGATATCCTATGAAGACACATTTCTCCGATTTGGGTTCGAGCTTATCAGGTTGAAGCTTTTTCACATAAGCATCGCAACCCCAAACTTTAAGAAACGAGAACTTTGGTTTCTTGCCAAACCACAGTTCATAAGGTGTCGTCTCAACGGATTTTGATGGTGCCCTATTTAACGTGAATGCGGCCGTCTCTAAAGCGTATCCCCAAAACAATAGCGGTAAATCAGTAAGAGACATCATAGATCGTACCATATCTAGTAAAGTACGATTACGACGTTCGGACACACCATTACGCTGTGGTGTTCCGGGTGGCGTGAGTTGCGAAACTATTCCACAATTTTTCAAATGTATACAAAACTTGTAACTCAAATATTCTCCTCCACGATCAGATCGTAGAAACTTTATTTTCTTGTTACGATGATTTTCAACTTCACTCTGAAATTCCTTGAACTTTTCAAATGTTTCAGACTTGTGTTTCATCAAGTAGATATACCCATATCTGCTTAAATCATCTGTGAAGGTGAGAAAATAACGATATCCGCCACGAGCCTCAATATTCATCGGACCACATACATCGGTATGTATGATTTCCAACAAATCTGTTGCTCTCTCCATAGTACCGGAGAACGGTGTTTTAGTCATCTTGCCTATGAGGCACGGTTCGCAAGTACCAAGTGATTCATAATCAAGTGGTTCCAAAAGCCCATCAGTATGGAGTTTCTTCATGCGCTTTACACCGATATGACCTAAACGGCAGTGCCACAAATAAGTTGCACTATCATTATCAACTCTGCATCTTTTGGCTTCAACATTATGAATATGTGTATTACTACTATCGAGATTCAGTAAGAATAGACCACTTTTCAAGGGTGCATGACCATAAAAGATATTACTCATATAAATAGAACAACCATTATTCTCTGATTTAAATGAATAACCGTCTCGCATCAAACAAGATCCAGATATAATGTTCATGCTCAACGCTGGCACCAAATAACAATTATTTAGGTCTAATATTAATCCCGAAGGTAGATGTAGAGGTAGCGTGCCGACCGCGATCACATCGACTTTGGAACCGTTTCCCACGCGCATCGTCACCTCGTCCTTTGCTAGTGTCCGCTTATTCTGTAGTCCCTGTTTCGAGTTGCAAATATTAGCAACAGAACCAGTATCAAATACCCAGGTGCTACTGCGAGCATTAGTAAGGTACACATCAATAACATGTATATCACATATACCTTTGTTCACCTTGCCATCCTTCTTATCCGCCAAATACTTGGGGCAGTTCCGCTTCCAGTGACCAGTCTGCTTGCAGTAGAAGCACTCAGTTTCAGGCTTAGGTCCAGACTTGGGTTTCTTCTCTTGAGCAGCAACTTGCTTGCCGTTCTTCTTGAAGTTCCCCTTCTTCTTCCCTTTGCCCTTTTTCTTGAAACTAGTGGTTTTCTTAACCATCAACACTTGATGCTCCTTCTTGATTTCTACCTCCGCAGCTTTCAGCATTGCGAAGAGCTTGGGAATTGTCTTGTTCATCCCTTGCATATTATAGTTCATCACAAAGCTCTTGTAGCTTGGTGGCAGTGATTGGAGAATTCTGTCAATGAAGGAAGTGTAACTCCCAATTGAATCAAGTGATTATTGTACCCAGACATTTTGAGTATATGCTCACTAACAGAACTGTTCTCCTCCATCTTGCAGCTATAGAACTTATTGGAGACTTCATATCTCTCAATCCGGGCATTTGCTTGAAATATTAACTTCAACTCCTGGAACATCTCATATGCTCCATGACGTTCAAAACGTCGTTGAAGTCCCGGTTCTAAGCCGTAAAGCATGGCACACTGAACTATTGAGTAGTCATCAGCTTTGCTCTGCCAGACGTTCATAACTTCTGGTGTTGCTCTTGCAGCAGGCCTGGCACTCAGCGGTGCTTCCAGGACGTAATTCTTCTGTGCAGCAATGAGGATAATCCTCAGGTTACGGACCCAGTCCGTGTAATTGCTACCATCATCTTTCAACTTTGCTTTCTCAAGGAACGCATTAAAATTCAACGGAACAACAGCACGAGCCATCTATCTACAATCAACATAAACAAGCAAGATACTATCAGGTACTAAGTTCATGATAAATTTTTAAGTTCAGTTAATCAAATTTACTTAAGAACTCCCACTTAGATAGACATCCCTCTAATCCTCTAAGTGATCACGTGATCCAAATCAACTAAACCATAACCGATCATCACGTGAGATGGAGTAGTTTTCAATGGTGAACATCAATATGTTGATCATATCTACTATATGATTCATGCTCGACCTTTCGGTCTCCGTGTTCCGAGGCCATATCTGTATATGCTTGGCTCGTCAAGTATAACCTGAGTATTCCGCGTGTGCAACTGTTTTGCACCCGTTGTATTTGAACGTAGAGCCTATCACACCCGATCATCACGTGGTGTCTCAGCACGAAGAACTTTTGCAACGGTGCATACTCAGGGAGAACACTTCTTGATAATTTAGTGAGAGATCATCTTATAATGCTACCGTCAATCAAAGCAAGATAAGATGCAAAAAAGGATAAACATCACATGCAATCAATATAAGTGATATGATATGGCCATCATCATCTTGTGCTTTGTGATCTCCATCTCCGAAGCACCGTCATGATCACCATCGTCACCGGCGCGACACCTTGATCTCCATCGTAGCATCGTTGTCGTCTTGCCAATCTTATGCTTCCACGACTATCACTACCGCTTAGCAATAAAGTAAAGCATTACATCGCGATTGCATTGCATACAATAAAGCGACAACCATATGGCTCCTGCCAGTTGCCGATAACTCGGTTACAAAACATGATCATCTCATACAATAAAATCAGCATCATGCCTTGACCATATCACATCACAACATGCCCTGCAAAAACAAGTTAGACGTCCTCTACTTTGTTGTTGCAAGTTTTACGTGGCTGCTACGGGCTTTAAGTAAGAACTCATCTCACCTACGCATCAAAACCACAACGATAGTTCGTCAAATAGACTCCGTTTTAACCTTCTCAAGGACCGGGCGTAGTCACACTTGGTTCAACTAAAGTTGGAGAGACAATCTTCCGCAAGCCATCTATGTGCAAAGCACGTCGAGGGAACCGGTCTCGCGTAAGAGTACGCGTAAGGTTGGTCCGGATCGTCTCACCCAACAATACCGCCGAACCAAAGTATGACATGCTGGTAGGCAGTATGACTTGTATCGCCCACAACTCACTTGTGTTCTACTCGTGCAAATAACATCAAACCATAAAACCTAGGTTCTGATACCACTGTTGGGGAACGTAGTAATTTCGAAAATTTTCCTACGCACACGCAAGATCATGGTGATGCATAGCAACGAGGGGGAGAGTATGATCTACGTACCCTTGTAGATCGCAACGGAAGCGTTGACACAACGTAGAGGAAGTAGTCGTACGTCTTCTTCCCGATCCGACTGATCCAAGCACCGTTACTCCGGCACCTCCGAGTTCTTAGCACACGTTCAGCTCGATGACGTTCCTCGGGCTCCGATCCAGCAAAGCGTCGAGGAAGAGTTCCGTCAGCACGACGGCGTGGTGACGATCTTGATGTACTACCGACGCAGGGCTTCGCCTAAGTACTGCAACGGTATGATCGAGGTGGAATTTGGTGGCAGGGGGCACCGCACACGGCTAAGGAACGATCTCAAGGATCAACTTGTGTGTCTTGGGGTGTCCCCTGCCCCTGTATATAAAGGATGGAGGGAGGGGGGCTGGCCGGCCAGAGAGAGGGAGGCGCAGGAGGAGTCCTACTCCTACCGGGAGTAGGACTCCCCCCTCCAATCCTAGTCCAACTAGGAATCCTTTAAAGGGAAGAGAGAGAGAGGTGGCCGGCCCCTCTCCTAGTCCTAATAGGACTAGGGAGAGGGGGGAGGCGCAGCCCTATGTGGGCTGCCCTCTCACCTTTCCACTAAGGCCCATGTTGGCCCATTTGGCTCCCGGGGGGTTCCGGTAACCCTCCCGGTAATCCGGTAAAATCCCGATTTCACCCGGAACACTTCCGATGTCCAAACATAGGCTTCCAATATATCAATCTTTACGTCTCGACCATTTCGAGACTCCTCGTCATGTCCGTGATCTCATCCGGGACTCCGAACATCCTTCGGTACATCAAAATGCATAAACTCATAATAACTGTCATCGTAACGTTAAGTGTGCGGACCCTACGGTTCGAGAACAATGTAGACATGACCGAGACACGTCTCCGGTCAATAACCAATAGCGGGACCTGGATGCCCATATTGGCTCCTACATATTCTACGAAGATCTTTATCGGTCAGACCGCATAACAACATACGTTGTTCCCTTTGTCATCAGTATGTTACTTGCCCGAGATTCGATCGTCGGTATCCAATACCTAGTTCAATCTCGTTACTGGCAAGTCTCTTTACTCGTTCCGTAATACATCATCTCGCAACTAACTTCTTAATTGCAATGCTTGCAAGGCTTATGTGATGTGTATTACCGAGAGGGCCCAGAGATACCTCTCCGACAATCGGAGTGACAAATCCTATTCTCGAAATACGCCAACCCAACATCTATCTTTGGAGACACCTGTAATGCTCCTTTATAATCACCCAGTTACGTTGTGACGTTTGGTAGCACCCAAAGTGTTCCTCTGGCAAACGGGAGTTGCATAATCTCATAGTCATAGGAACATGTATAAGTCATGAAGAAAGCAATAGCAACATACTAAACGATCGGGTGCTAAGCTAATGGAATGGGTCATGTCAATCAGATCATTCAACTAATGATGTGACCTCGTCAATCAAATAACAACTCTTTGTTCATGGTTAGGAAACATAACCATCTTTGATTAACGAGCTAGTCAAGTAGAGGCATACTAGTGACACTCTGTTGGTCTATGTATTCACACATGTATTATGTTTCCGGTTAATACAATTCTAGCATGAATAATAAACATTTATCATGATATAAGGAAATAAATAATAACTTTATTATTGCCTCTAGGGCATATTTCCTTCATTGCACTACTGGGTGCGGGCCCAAGGGCTGCCACGGTGGACAGGCGTGCAACGCCCTCAGAGCTGGGCGTTGCACCATAGGGTGTGGTGTCTGCGTGGCGGGCGCTACACAAAAGGGTCGGTGCTGTGAAATAGTTTCACGGGCAGTTCATTCCGTGAATTGATTTCGTCCCAAGGTCAAAATTGTCAAATTTGCCGCGATGAGCGGACGAAGACTCGCTTGATCTCTCTCTCGGCCTCCGGGCCAACCGATTCTGTGGCTGCCGATCAGCTATTGCACCGTGCAGTGCAGTAGTAGCTCCTTCAATAATCAATACTGCACGTCATGATATTTTATTTTATTTTGAAACGGGCATGTCATGATAGTGATATTGTACTGTGCAGTGTCCATGTGTCTTAGACCTCCTTTGGTTCATAGGATTGAAAAATCATAGGAATAGGAAAGTCATAAGAAATGAGATGACATGCATCTCAAATCCTATGCATAAGAATAGAAAAAGAGATACCCTTTAATTCACACCATAGGATTTTTTCTATTAAGTCTAGGTTAATGTTTATTTTTCTATGAAATGTGAAGGATAGTAAGAATTCCTCCATAGGAATAGGATTTCATTCCTACAAACCAAAGAGCTCTGAAGGAATTTTTCTTATAAAGATCCTATCCTATGAAAATCCTACAAAATTCCTCCAAACCAAAGGAGGTTAGTGGATGCGTGCGTCTCTGTGCGTACTCTTGTGTGCGCGCGCGTGTGGTCAGCTATGTAATGGCATACTTTCTCCGTCTTTAAAAGAGCGTACTTTCAATTTTATTGAAGGATTAAACTATTTCAAAGTTTGACCAAGTTTGTGCAAAAGTATTTCAATGCTTATGAAATTAAATAGATACTCTATATAATAAAAATATTTTTATCATGAATCTAACGCTACTAATTTGATGACATAAATATTGGTCTTTTATTGTATAAATACGATCAAATATAAAAAATGATTTTTCAATAAAATTGAAGTACACTTTTTCAAAGACGGAGGGAGTAAAAGTGATCAACGGTAGTGATCAGCTCGAGTAGTCTAAGAGCAACTCCAATGGGCGGCCCATTTCGTCTGTTCACGTTCGTTTGGGTTGGCGCGGACAAAAAAAACCGCCCAATGCAGAGATCCATTTCTGTTTTGCGTCCGCTTTATGTCCGCGCGGACCCATTTCAATTTGGGTTGCATTTAGGTCGGCGGCGGACACAAAGCGGGCGTTTTCTATGCTCTCCTCGTTCGCTTCTGCCCGCTGCATGTGCCGCGTGGCCCACATGTCATCCAACCACCCATCCCATCTCTCTCCTCCTTTCCTCTCTGTCTTCTCCCACCCACCAACCCACCCCGCTGCAGACCACCAACCATGCCGTGGGACAGCGTCAGAGAAGGGCCGGAGCCAGGGCAGCGTCGAGGAAGCGCCGGAGCTGGGGCAACGCCGGCACCGGTGAGCGCCGCGGCCTCCTCCTTGGCGAGCTCCTCGTCGATGGATGGTCTCCTCTTTGGCTACAGCTCGCCGTGAACAGAGCTCCCGCATGCCATACGTGCGTGTACATGCCCAAGTAGAGCTACTCCCAAGGCTCGTCCTTTCTCCGTTCTGGTCTAGCTAGCCATGTGTGCACGTACATGTGTGCGTGTACGCGCACATGCCCTCCGGCTACGCACGCATATGCGGGGAGCTGCGGTTGCGGTGTGGCGCGGAAGCTCGCAACGGCGGGGCGGCGAGCGGGCGCGGCCAGCTGCGGCACGGGCGCCGCGAGCGGGGCGGCGAGCTGCGGTTGCGGCATGGCGCGGAAGCTCGCGACTGCGCGGCGGCGAGCTGCGGCTGCGGCATGGCGCGGAAGCTCGCGGCGGCGAGCGGGCGCGGCCAGCGGGGCGGCGAGCTCTAGGCGGGCGCAGCGAGCTGCGGCTGCAGCGTGGCGCGGGCGTGGGGTGACGAGCTGCAGCGTGGCGCGGGAGCGAGGCGACGAGCTGCAGGGCGGTGAGCAGGCGGGGCGAGTTGCGGCACTGGCGCGGCGAGCTCGGGGTGGCGAGCTATGGCATGGGGCGAGCGCTGGGGAGGCAAGTGGGCGCGGGGGCGGGGCGAGCTGCCAGGCGGCGAGGACGCGAGTGAGCGGAGGCGGGACGAGCTACGGGGCGAGGCGGCATGGGAGCTCTGAGCTCGCCTACCAAGTGTTTGACAGAATGCCGACACGGACATGTTTAAAATGCGTCTGCCTCCGTTGGGCGCACATGCTGACCCATTCGAAAAAACGGACACGAACAGGCGGACGGGCGACCCAAACGAACAAAAAGCAGACAAAATTGATGTCCGTTTAGGTCGATCTGTTGGAGTTGCTCTAAGTTACTTTCCACCGTGACCTGCTTTAAACAAGGCCAATCTCTCTTTCCATTACTCACTTGGCTGGTGTAACTGAATAAATAACAGTTGGCGGAAATACGTCGGAGTACGCAGCCATTTAGCCCATTACGTACTACTCTACTAGGTCCTCGAGTGTGATGCATGTCGACGAGCAGAGAGCCAGAGATACGAAGCCCCTCCGGACGCCATCGAGAAGAACCACTCGGCCCCCACAACGTGCCCGTAGATCTAGCCTGCCAGGCCGATTCAGCTGCGACTTGCAGTACAGTATATATATAGCTTAGTCTTATGGACCAACCGATTTCCCCGTGGGCGCATGCATATGCATGCACGGCTCCGACGCGCCCATGTACCGCGCGACCGGGCCACGTTCGTACGTATATGTCCCAACACAAGCCACTGCCAGCGACGATCGACAAGCTGGCATACAAATACAGTACGTACGTGAACGCCCATGCATGCATGCCCCTCCATGCGGCCAGTAGGACGTGCATGCGCAGTCTTGCACCACGGAAAGTTAGATTTAATGCCGATTTCGTAGATTATTTTGCTACCGGTAGATTGGCCCACGGGCAATAGATTGACCGTTGTCCTAGTGATGATTTGGTCCGTTCATCGAGTCGAGCCCCTCGGTTCTGCGACTTGTCCGCGAAGGGTGTGGAAACCGGCCGCATGCGTCCGTGAGCATGTGATGCACTCGTCCACCACGCGGCGGGGGCACGTCCCTATCGCGCCGTCTCCACTCTCCGCTACCGCTAGCATCAATCCAGTTGGAAGAACCCGTCGCATACAGACCAACGCGACACAGGCACACCAACTACTCTGCCTGTAGAACAATGTGCACGCTGAACAACGCTGCCGGTAGAAGAATGTGCGCCAGGCGCAGCGCGCGCGGGTGATTAAACTGGATAGGCGACGGTACGTATTTGCATGGCATTCGGGCTTGTGGCCCTATGAGTACGACCCGAACCCATCGATACATTTTTCTTTTTGATTGATTGATTGAAGGAAAAACAGAAATCAGTAGGATGAGCCTACCCCGTGATTGGAACACTCTGTGCATATGATAATCAAATTGCCGCAACGATTGTGGTATAATGTTATGCTACAGAAAAATTGTACCAAAAAACATTATGTGTTGAAACACTCATGTAAAAAATCAAGCCAGGGAAAGGTAATTGTCCTAGCAAAAGTTAAGGGCCTCTTTGGTTTATAGGAACAATGAATGAAAAACATGGGAATGGAATATTTTCTTTTGATGGCATGGTTCATACGGTTAGTTCGGAAGAGTGTAACAAATGAAAAATTGATGAAAATTTCCTCTCGTCTCAGTTTTGAAGAAAAAAAATTACAATCCACTTAGAACCCTTTTCTAGAATTCCTACACACAAAATACGAGATGTGACCTTTAGTGACACAACAACATCCTTTTTTTTTCTTTTAGATGACACAACATCTTAATTATAAATTTTTTTCATGTGATCTGACTGTTTATCATGATCATGTGTATCTTTCTATTCCTATGAACCAAACACACACGGTTGCAAAATTCCCATGTGTTTAATACTTTGCTTTACACACTTGCTTAGGACCCCGATAACGCCCGAACATTCATGGCAAATCCGTGCTCAGTGTATTTTCTGTCAGAAAATTGCCTTGAGTCAACTAAATTTATCATCCTCGCGTCACTAAATTTGCAATATAACAAACAATCAATTTGCCATGGTCAAATCCCAAACGTTTGAGATTTGTCGTTTTCGTTTATTTATACATATTATTGTTTTTCCCCTTATTTGTATGTTTTCAAAATCTTGCGTACTAAAAGAGGCCCTGCGACCAGACTGCACATGTAGAACATCAGGTGTACGCAAGACACAGAGGATCTCAGAGAGAAAGGACGGCTGGTTCGGGAGACGGGAGAAGGCAAGTTGCGACCCAGCCCGAGGCATGGGCTTTTTTTCCAGCTTAGCAAGCATTCCTCCCCTCACAGCACCGCAGTACTTACGTGTGCCGACTCAAAAACAAAATGGCACTTACGTGTGCTACAACAATCCGTTAGAAGTTAGTGTTGAATATTATTTTATTTATCGGCGTACAAGTACTATTAAAAATCAGAAATACAATGATGGGATTTCAAATGTTCATTTCTTTTGCAAAGTTGAGTGGTTAACAATGCCTGTTACGTATCCGTGGAACTTCTGGAGAGCCCAAAAAAACTGTGCAACCACCGGGAAACCAAGGCCAAATATCCTAACGTCCTAAAGATATCGGGGGAAACATATCAAGCTACTTTGCAAAAGAGAAAAGAAAAAAGAGGCAACAACACCTGTTCCTTTTTACACTTTTCTTTCGGTTCTACAAGGCTGAAGAGCAGGCGGAAACCACTCCTGGGAGTAAGGTCAGCTTCGACGATGTGCCGCCGAATGTTTCAGGAGTTGCACCAGCTAGCCAGCAAAGAGGATGAAGAACAGTCTTGCGGATGCACACCTCTGTTGACGAAAGCAGCTGACTGCATGGTTAGTCGCCTTGCAGACAGTAGAGCTGGCGGATGTTGCCCGTAGCTGCAAACATGAACCGATATTGTTTGCATTACCCAATGCACATAATCAGCAAATACTCCATTGAGCACTGATGGAAAATACAGTAAATGTTGTGGACTACAAAAATACAGTACAGTGGTGTATCATTTATACCGACATAACTTTACTCCCTCCGTTCCTCAGGGCATTTACAACGCACAAGCGCTTAACCAGGCGCTTAGGAAAAGAAAATAAATATTTTTTGGCTTAGCGTCCGGGCTGGCGTCCGAACTTCCAACGCTGGAATTAATGTACGGACGCTACACAAAGTAGAAAAAGAACGAGAAACACCCCTAGCGCCCGGTGACTTCTTTTGCGCCGACGCTAGCTGATTTACTGGGATTGAATGGGATTCTGTTGAAACTACCGGGAATTAGATCCTAGCGCCCGTGCTTAGCACCCCCCATTGTAGATGCCCTAAATATAAGTCTTGTTACAGATTCCAATACGACCTACATACGGAGCAAAATGAGTGAATCTACACTCTAAAATAAGTCTATATACATCCATATATAGCCGTATTGAAACTCTATTCTCTCTTATTTAATGGATGAGGCAAAGCTTTTGCCTCCGTTTCAAAAAAAATAATTCTCTAAGGCTTATATTTAGAAATGGAGGGAGTACCCTGAGATAGAGGCTGGGTAGCACCAATTGAATTGAAGCTTGTTCAACATCGTCTGAGATGGTTTGGGCATATTCAACGCAGGCCTCCAGAAGCTCCGGTGCATAGAAGCTCCAGTGCTTAGCGGACGGCTAAAGCGTGCGGAGAATGTTAAGAGAGGTCAGGGTAGACCGAATTTGACATGGGAGGAGTCCGTAAAGAGATATCTGAAGGATTGGACTATCACCAAGAACTAGCTATGGACAGGGGTGCGTGGAAGCTTGCTATCCATGTGCCCGAACCATGAGTTGGTCGCGAGATCTTATGGGTTTCACCTCTCCTACCCCAACTTGTTTAGGACTAAAGGCTTTGTTGTTGTTGTTGTTGTTGTTGTTGTTGTTGTTGTTGTTGCTGCTGTAGGGAGTACTATTGGTTGGTTGACTTGTATTGAGATTGGAATGGCAGAAATCCTCCCAGCCAGCATAAAAGAACTTGCATGTTTGGAGAATGGTCAAGGAATGGCTAGGCCTTGGAGCGCTTGATTTAGCTCGGTGAGCAGCAAAGCACTCAATCAAGAATTGGGGGATCAACATGACGTCTAGTGACATCTGCCATGCTAACCAATTGGACCATTTGAAACGAGTGAAATGCTCAGGTTTTCCAAGAGAAATCTATGCCACCACCCGCCATTTTGGCAAATACTACCTCTCTTCCAATTTAAGTGACGTCCTAACTAGCTAACATTTTTCCAAAATACTTGACGTTTTGAGTCACTTGTCCACATTTCCCAACATGTTCTCTTACCGTGCCCCTCCTCCACTCTAATGTCGGCTGTTCGGTCACTGGCAGAAAAACGAAGAATATAAAGGAGATTCCAGCCACCTCCTTAGTCTGTTTTAAAATTCTCGAAACATCAATTTTTTTGTAATGGAGGAAGTATCAAAGAAGAGGCAAAGCTTTCGGCACTTGCTGGCGCAAAGCACCTGAGTAGCATCATGCCAGGAAAACAGTCCCCGTGTAATTTTATTTTAACATTTTGCAAACCTATGTTCTCTTCTCCTTAATTAATGGATGAGGCAAATATTTTGCCTCGGTTTAAAAAAAACTTAAGGCCTCTTTAAAGAATTTTCATAGGAATCCAAGAAGACCATTCCGGTCCTGTTTTCCTTCCAGTTGCATTCCAAGGGCATTAATGAAATAGTTAAATAAGATTGGGCTGCCTTCCAAATAGTTAAATAAGGTTGAATGAATCCTATCTTATGTGGTATTTACCCCGTCACCACAATAATGAAACAGATGGAGACATGGAGATAAAGCACCAAGTGTAACTACTGACATATAAAAGGCAGAAGTGATATGTACATGCTATGAAATAACCAAATGCACAGATGAAAAATTACCATATAGCCAATCTTTGAACTGTGAGTGAAGGGCGCTTGCTAATTCCTTTTTCCTATTTTCGTCAAGTTGCAGCTCCCGAATAGTTTTTTTAGTATCTTCCAGAACAGCTTGCTGAAGATGATATGGCATGTTTAGGAACATGTGACTTTTAGGAATACTAAACAGTAAATCTTTCCTACTTATAAAGGTTGGAGTTGGTGGTGAGTTCATATGTGGGACCAACAACCTTCATCAATAAAAAATAAACCCTTATCCACATGTGGAACCAACAACCTTCATCAATAAAAAATACACCCTTACCCACTTGTGGGACTAGCAAGAGTACTCGACTAGCAACCTTCCAAGATACATAAATAAACAATGTGCTTTTACTTACATGTGAGACCTAAAACAAATAAACAAGTATACTACTACTCCCTCTGTAGCGCTACTCCAGCGACAAATATTACGGTACAGAGGGAGTACTTTCATGTGAGACCAACACTTGCAGAATGAACAAATAAAAATTGTAAAAATGTGACTCCAACTCAAAATTATGCTCTTAAGCAGTTCATAGCAACGCACGGGCATTGTGCTAGTAAAATATAGAGAAGTGAACAAACTGTACCCAAATAACATTAACAAATCAATACTGATTTGCATTATGGCCATGAGGCAGTGTGAATCACACTAGATAGCCTTAGCATTGCGTAAATTATAATAGAAACATCATTCTAGGGAAGTTTATCGAAGTTAATGTACCTTCTTGCTTTGCGATGCCTGATAAATTTCAGGCAATGGAAAAGGATTGCATTTTGTAGGCTCTTGTACTTCATCCTCAAACCAATTAGGAATCTGCAGACGTTAGTAGTCATGTTTAGTTGTTTTTATACAAGAGAAAATTATTGTGAAAAGACAAACAAGGCCTGAGAAGCATACTATCATGCTGTAGCTAAAATCTTACAATGTACTTAACATACCAAAAAGTTTGTGAATAGATCAGGATCTACACAAGTAGCAGATTCGGCTTGAACATCAGAAACCCCAGCAGGATGGGACAATGAATCATGTGGATCAACGACTCCCAATACAAAAGGTTGGTCCCATTTATTGGTAGAGGGATCTACACCAACTTGTGTCAGATGCTCACCCAATCTTGGATAGTAAGTATTAAATGGAGCAATCTGTTCATACATGAATGGAGAAATTTCACAATGTCAAAATTTAAAAATTAAAGCATTATTGTTACTATACTATCATGTCAAGTTCACAACATTGACTGTCACACCTTTTCCAACTGTAACCTATGTATTCAGAGAGTATTCCACAGTCATGAATGGTTACTTGTATACAATTGGCGATTAATCTTCCTTTTTCACTTAATAGTAATAGAACAGCAGATTTTCACTCATAAATACAGTTTACGGATCTTAGTTCTAGGTGTAGTGACATACACAGTATGTACCGCACAAATGATGTATGATTCATTCATAGTGTATTATTACACATGATGACTAGCCATGTCAATGAATTGTTAAGAATTTACAACTGTTCATCATACGCCACTTAATTGCTACGCAGCAGCTAGTCCTGACTAACAGTTTAGAACAGAAAGAGTAGCAGAACCTCACATGTAATTTATGGTTGTCCCCCACAATAAGAGGCTGGTGATTTACTCCCAAGTAGAAGATGCACTCACGACAATTAGCAATACAGATTCGTTTTGCAGCTGCAATAATATGCACTCTTTCACAATGCTCCACCTTTATAACCTGACAACACGAAACATTATATTCTTGAAATGTAATTGGCAGAGTTGAGGCAAAAATAGCAAAAATTGAATGACCAATAAAAAACACCAATTATCCATCTGCGATCAGATTTCCCATTTTTCCTCTTTGCTACTTATACAGCATATCAACTCAAATAACTTCTTGAAATTTTTATCCGTGTCATAAGAATTTTCCAGCAATGCAGACTGCATAAATTATCAGTCATCATATGGTCCACAACAATGTTAACCACCCCTCTATTGCCATTATTCTCACCATCTAGTTTTTTTTCCCCATGGGGACGAAAAGCCAAAAACAATGAATATTCATCTATCCTCTCAATGGTAGGGTTGACTCGATCATTAGACAAAATGAAAAACGGTTCCCCAATTCCAATACAAACAAATGAATTTTCTGCAATGCTGTAAAAGCAGAATCCAGGTGGCTACTGTCCACCGGTGACTGAAAATACACAGTCCAACACACGCTAGCTTCTATGCATGGAGCTAATGATTAGTCATATGTAGCATGCAAGGACTCAAAATATTTAAACAGACAATACTAGTTCCAACATTCTCCCCCTAATCTTGACAAGTCGGTTCACGTTTGGCATTGACATCGCACACCGACTCTTCTTTGGACAAATCACATCACTGTTGGTGGAATCACATGAACTCTTCATGTGACGAACAGTATCATAACACCATCATTGGCATCACGCCAAACTGCCTGTGTAATGCTATCGTTAGAAGGAAAGCCACTATGAGGTTCATGTCAAACAAGAACAAAACGAGTCAAGATTAGTAGCGAGAACGTAGGAACTAAGATTGATCAGACAAGTATTTCAAGTCCATAATCCAGATGTGTTGCATGTGGCTAATGGTTATTTGCATGCACAGAACACAGTATATACTGGAGCAGATATTATGCTATTTAGCTCTACCAAGACACAAATTGCCTCGAAGCAAATTGAATCCACATAACAGAGGGGGTGAGGAATGACCAAATGCCATGCATGCATACCTTGCCGACAGCACCAAGAACAACGGTAGTATCAGAACATCCATACACAGTAGCATACTTCACCGGTGCTAATATATAAATAACGGAATCATGGCAGTTCAAAACCTACACATACAGTTTGCAGTACGTGTTAAACAATGCTGATAATTTCCAGCACTGGGGTTCCAATATTGAACAGACAAAGCTACAAGAGGTCACAACATTAGAACACAGAGGTAAACAGCACAAAACATATTTCAACACTGATTAGAGAGGATAGAGGGTGTTCCAAAGTGTCCAGCACAACAGGAGATTTTATATTGGTTCTTTCCAGATCAGATCAACGGCCTGCATGTTTCTCGTCTGCTTTAACCTTGTATATATGTATATATATATATATATATATATATATATATATATAGTGTTACTATTCATCACCCAGGATGCAGAATAAGTTATTCTTCACCCGAGGTAATCTTACGATCATTTCATAATTAAATTACGTTTCGAATTCAAATAGTTACATTTCTATTGATTCACTACGTAAAATTTGACATAATAAAATAAAAATATAGGTCATAAGACAAGAAAAATTGCAGTTTATGTGTATTTTATACTATGTTTTTACGTTTGCAATTTTACATAACATAAAATATTTTTTACGGCGATTCTATATTTTCTTACGGTCCCTTTTTGCGTCGAAAATAAGACAAAACTTACGGAACGTAAAATTACGGTGTATTAATGGTAAAATAGAGGGGGGGTGAAGAATAACTATTCATCGCCCAGGGTGACGAATCTTGACCCAAGTACTGCAACTTTGCATGATTATTCCGTTAATAATACAGACCTGGCTACATAGTATTTCTTTCCTTCTAAGAGAAAGCAATGCTTCACTGCAAATCCAGTGATCAAAAGATTCTTGACTATGTTTACAGTGGCACCAGGAGGAAATTCAACCATGCAATCACTTATGACACTAGACACATACAAAATTTCTTGATCAACACTACATTGCATCTGGAGTGGGACAATATGAACATGTTGGGATTAAACGTGTTAAATCTCTTCATTCCTTTGAACATCCAAGTGGGCTACCTGTTACTCCCTCCGCCCCAAAATAAGTGTCTCTGAGTATTAAACAAAGCATTCCGGTACTGATACTAATATAACTATGATTTATACCTTCACTGAATTTCCTTTGACATCAGATGCATGCTTGACAACAGAAGTTTTGGAGAAACCCTCCACAAATGTAGAATTTCTATGGAATGCGGGATTGGCAACAGTAGGTGTGCTGTTCCTTGGATGACTTGTATTGGCATCTGCCATGGTAACATCAAGATCAGACGCTATCTGCTGGCTCCCTTCCTTTGCTGTAGATTTCTCAGTATAAAACTCCAATGAAGAAACAATATTCTGCAAAATCCAATCATGGACCTGAGCAGCAGATACTGGAGCAGCCGGCATGTCTGGATCAGAATTTGCAAAAAATGTGGCTGCCTGGCTTAGGGATGTTCCTTCCGAAAAATGCACTAGAAATCCAAGGTGCTCAAAAGTCTCCATTGTTAGTACCTGCACAAAAGATGGCATAATGCAGTTATCATATCATCAGATTTTAGCAGCATAACATTAAGATCGTCTTTCATATTTCCCCCATTGAAAAGAACACTAGCTAGCCGATTATTTGTAGTCGAAACTAAGCCCCTTTGTCAAGTTCCAACAAAGAATTACCTTCAAAATATGTCCTCAGATGTGAGGAAGAAAATAGATCTATTCTCAGTTGCACATGAAGACAAGAACTCACTTAAGTAATATACTCCCTCCGTCCCAAAATAAGTGTCTCAACTTTGTACTAGCTTGAGACACTTATTTTGGGACGGAGGGGGTATATTTAACTGAATCAACTGTGTGCTACCATTGACCTTTTGCTTTATGTGTTTTATACAATTTGTGTCTGCAGACGTATATGTCAGTGGGTTGTTCTACCCTTGGTCTTTTGTTTCAATTGCTTGATACAATTTATTGTAGACATGTTATCCATGGATTGTTCTAGCCTCTGGTTATAGCTAACACCTAACAGACTTCATAACCTATATGGAGGATTGGAGGTAAGAACTGTAAGGCTGTATTTGGCATTGTGGATCTACAGTCAAATGATAATCCCGTTTGCAAAACCCACTTTTGCCTATTTTAGTGTTTGTTTGACCCGATTTTGCCTAGCTTTGTGGCTAAATCTTCTATAGCAGATTATACAATCAACACAATACAGCACAGTTCAACAACAGCAAACGGAGGCCAAGTAATATTTTATTTCGATCACACTATCCCCTATATAGTTTCACTCACCTAGAAAAATAAGGTGGAGAATGAAGAATGATCAATATATAATGAATAGTAACAATTTGAGTAACTTAAAGAGAAGATGACATACCAGAGAATCATCCCCCTCCCCCTCAACAGAATCAGCCAATAGAGTGAGAATATTAGCCATATGCTTTTGCAGATAAGATAACTGGTGAATTTCTTCATCTGCTTGAGAAGGTATAAAGCGACGGCTATTACTCCGTACAAGCTGCCAAACAATAGAAATAGGAAGCACTAAGTGAGGATGATGCCAAAAGAAAAGATACGCTAACTAGTTGTATTTGCAAAAGAAAAAAAAATACAAGGGTGCCGATATGGTAAGACTGATCTGGGCTAAGGGTTGGCACCCTTTCGAAGGATAATGATTAACTCAAAAAGAACGTCTATTATACAAGAAAACATGTAACATAAGCCAAGGTTGCTACAAAAATACAAAATATGGAACTGGAACAGATAAGAAACCCCCAAATGACAGATGGATTTATATAGGAAAAAAAAGTGCAGGCGGCTCTCAACGCATTCCAAGATAGGATTATCGACACAAGCTTAGATAAATATCACTGCCAAGATACCTCTTATTCTAAGCAAAGCCTGTGTGGAGATGTTTGGGACATGAGTTCCAAGTGCCCATTAATATGTTGACAGTTAACTAGTGCAGTAGAAAGTTCAAGGATACAATTGCTGGAGCACTGAAGGTGATGAAAGAAATGTCTGATGAAACGTGTCACCAGTTTCCTCTAGAAAACATTTGGCCTGCTTTGGCACGTCACACTAGTTTTATATGAATACAGGATGATAGTAGGCAATTTGGCAGCTCATCTAGAAGTAAATTTAATACTAGGTTTCCCATGGCAGCGATATGCACCATTGGAGTTAGCAATGCATGTTTGTCCAGAATAGCACGACTTCTGTGCAATCAATAATCCATCCACGCAAAAGGCAACACACAATTGTTTCGTTGCTTGATTCACTGTCCCGGTTCCATTGTTGATAATATAGGATGTAGTTTCCAAGTGGATGGCAATTGGTAAACGTCAAGTGGTTTAATCCTTTCAGCTCCCATCTACGTTGTTCTATATACTTCTATACGAGCAGCAAAATTCTAACGGAAGCATTCGAACCAACGCAACCGCGTCCTAACCTGGATCGGAGAGAGAGCGGACAGGTAGCCGTCGAACGCTGAGGTGGATGGCCAGACGTCGGCAACGGCGGGCGAGTCCTTGTGCGGGCGCGGCACGAGGCGCTTGTACGACTGGATGTAGAGGAAGAGCAGAACGTCGCGGAGGTCGGCGCCTCCACCACTCCCGCCGGCGTCTAGCGCGGGGTCCTCCGCGGGGAGGACCGCCGCGAGCATGCCGATCGCGAGCGCCGCCTGGTCGGGCGGGATCTGCAGCGCCTCCGCGAGGGACGCGGCGCCCACGCGCCCGTCTCCCGCGGCGGCGGCCGCGGGCGCGAGCTTCTCCTTGAGCTGGGAGAGGGTCTGCGCCAGCGTGCCCTCCGGGAAGATGAGCTTGGGGATGGGCAGGAGGCCGTGCTCGAACGCCTCGCGCCGCGGGCGGAGGAGCGGCGCGGGGGGCGCCGCCGCCGCCGGCGTCGGCGGCGGCGGGTCGAGGGGCTCGTCAACCATGGCCGCGACAGAAGCGGGGGAGGGAGGAGAGAGGAGGAGATCTGAGAGATTTGCGAGAGCGAGGCCGTGGGAGTGCGATGCGACCGTGGAGACGCTGAAATGGTTCGGTGCCTGTGCCTCCATGATGCGCCTTTTTTTCCCCATTTTTTCCCGTGGGTAAATTGCGGGATTTTCTAATTTCGGGCATGGATCTTATAACACAGTTCGATCTGCTACTGTCCTTAACGGAAGTTTTAAAGCACGATCGATCTTGGATTTGGTATTTTTATGACACCCATGGATGAATCTGCTGTCGACATTATTTATTTTTATGACACCCATGTAAAAGTAACTAAAATATGCTTCACCAAGGCCTAACAACGCCCCTCCAACACATGATGTAGATGTAAAAAAAATTCTCACGTTTTACTCTCTAGATGTAAAATAATCGCCAAGCGATGCAAATATACATCACTATCCACCGTTTGAGTAAAACAGCCACGTGTTGCGCAAACCCCCAACTGTCGTGCGGAAATTTCCTGCCGCCTGCCCTCCTGCCTCTCGCCGCCCACCAGACCCCATGGTCGACTCTCCTGACCCCGCAGCCAGCACCGGTTTTACGCACCTCGCCGTGGCCGCCACCGTGTATCCCACCTTTTTCGACGCCGCCACCGTCGCTATGCCTCCCCTAACTCGTCGCGCCGGATTTGCTCCCCCCCCCCCCCCCCGCGTCCCGTGGTCGCCGTTGGAATGGGTCTGTCGCCGGCAAAGAAGGCGGCCGTGGGCAAACCTCGTGGGGGCGGCCCGAAAGCAACCGGCGCGCCACCCCGATGCGACATCATCCCGACCGAATAAGACCAAGGCGGTTGTGGCTGCTTCGGCTACTCACTTGCCGCCGAATGTGCCTGGTGATGGCACGGCTGCTCCCCCCCCCCCCCCCCCCACCACCACCACCACAAGTCACGCCGTTGGCCGTCTAGGAGGACCCGTCCATGACCACGGACACCACCTCCAATGTGCTCGACGAAATGTCGCAAAGGTAAAAAAATAACTTTTTTCTTTTTTATTGTTCTTTTCTCATGTTTCATATGGATAGAATGTGAGATTGTGTGTATGTGCATTTGTAGTCTTGATCATGACAAATGTCGCGAACAATGATTTTGTCTCTCAGCAATATGCATCACAAGAATATGATACTCAACTTGATGATGAGAATCCCGACATGAAAGAGGAGGGCTTCATTGATAATGTAAACGGAAAAACCACAAATTATTCGAACGTCGAAGATGTGTTGATTTGTACGGTGTGGAAGCGAGCCTCTCTTGATGCATCCGTGGAAAGTGACCAATCCGCGGCCACATATTGGAACCGCATCAAAGATTTATTCGACAGATGCAACACAAGTGGCCACTATCGATCGAGGGATTCTATTCGCCACCGATGGGGCACCATCGACACCTAATGGCAAAAATGGGCGAGTTGCTTGGCCAATGTTGATCGCATGAACCCTAGTGATTGCGATGAAGAAGACATGGTAATTGCTTGCTACTTTTAAATGTTTTCTCATGCTACATTGACCAAGTATCCATATTGTCGGTGTCTTGAATTGGGGGGTCCTAACCTAGTCGGCCCATTCTCTTCGGGTTGGGCCGATGGACCCTCATCCTGTTGGGGAACGTAGCAGAAATTCAAAATTTTCCTACGTGTCACCAAGATCTATCTATGGAGAAACCAGCAACGAGGGAAAGAAGAGTGCATCTGCATACCCTTGTAGATCGCTAAGCGGAAGCGTTCAAGAGAACGGGGTTGAAGGAGTCGTACTCGTCGTGATCCAAATCACCGGAGATCCTAGTGCCGAACGGACGGCACCTCCGCGTTCAACACACGTACAGCCCGATGATGTCTCCCACGCCTTGATCCAGCAAGGAGAGAGGGAGAGGTTGAGGAAGACTCCATCCAGCAGCAGCACAACGGCGTGGTGGTGGTAGAGGAGCGTGGCAATCCTGCAGAGCTTCGCCAAGCACCACGGGAGAGGAGAAGGACTAGGGAGAAGGGGAGGGCTGCACCAGAACATTGGTATGGCTGCCCTCCCACCCCCACATATATATAGGGGCAAGGGAGAGGGGGGAGGCGCAGCCTTGGCCCTTCCTCCAAGGAAGGGTGCGGCTAGGAGGAGTCCCTCCTCCCCAAGGCACCTCGGAGGTGCCTTCCCCCCTTAGGAGTTAGGACTCTTCCTATCCCTCATATCTTGGCGCATGGGCCTCTTGGGGCTGGTGCCCTTGGCCCATATAGGCCAATGCGCACCCCCTACAGCCCATGTGGCCCCCGGGGTAGGTGGCCCCACCCGGTGGGCCCCCGGGACCCTTCCGGTGGTCCCGGTACAATACCGATGACCCCGAAACTTGTCCCGATGGCCGAAATAGGACTTCCTATATATAAATCTTTACCTCCGGACTATTCTGGAACTCCTCGTGACGTCCGGGATCTCATCCGGGACTCCGAACAACATTCGGTAACCACATACAAACTTCCTTTATAACCCTAGCATCATCGAACCTTAAGTGTGTAGACCCTACGGGTTCGGGAGACATGCAGACATGACCGAGACGTTCTCCGGTCAATAACCAACAGCGGGATCTGGATACCCATGTTGGCTCCCACATGTTCCACGATGATCTCATCGGATGAACCACGATGTCAAGGACTTAATCAATCCCGTATACAATTCCCTTTGTCTATCGGTACGATACTTGCCCGAGATTCGATCGTTGGTATCCCGATACCTTGTTCAATCTCGTTACCGGCAAGTCTCTTTACTCGTTCCGTAACACATCATCCCGTGATCAACTCCTTGACCATATTGCGCACATTATGATGATGTCCTACCAAGTGGGCCCAGAGATACCTCTCCATCACACGGAGTGACAAATCCCAGTCTCAATTCGTGCCAACCCAACAGACACTTTCGGAGATACCTGTAGTGTACCTTTATAGCCACCCAGTTACGTTGTGACGTTTGGCACACCCAAAGCACTCCTACGGTATCTGGGAGTTGCACAATCTCATGGTCTAAGGAAATGATACTTGACATTAGAAAAGCTTTAGCATACGAACTACACGATCTTGTGTTATGCTTAGGATTGGGTCTTGTCCATCACATCATTCTCCTAATGATGTGATCCCGTCATCAACGACATCCGATGTCCATGGTCAGGAAACCGTAACCATCTATTGATCAACGAGCTAGTCAACTAGAGGCTTACTAGGGACATGGTGTTGTCTATGTATCCACACATGTATCTGAGTTTCCTATCAATACAATTCTAGCATGGATAATAAACGATTATCATGAACAAGGAAATATAATAATAACCAATTTATTATTGCCTCTAGGGCATATTTCCAACAGTCTCCCACTTGCACTAGAGTCAATAATCTAGTTCACATCGCCATGTGATTAACACTCACAGGTCACATCGCCATGTGACTAACACCCAAGAGTTTACTAGAGTCAGTAGTCTAGTTCACATCACTATGTGATTAACACTCAATGAGTTCTAGGTTTGATCATGTTGCTTGTGAGAGAGGTTTTAGTCAATGGGTCTGCAACATTCAGATCCGTATGTACTTCGCAAATTTCTATGTCATCTTGTAGATGCAACTACTACGCTACATTTGGAGCCATTTCAAATAACTGTTCTACTTGGAGCTATTCCAAATTGTTGCTCCATTATACGTATCCGGTATCTCTACTCAGAGCTATCCGAATAGGTGTTAAGCTTGCATCGACGTAACTCTTTACGACAAACTCTTTTACCACCTCCATAATCGAGAAAATTCCTTAGTCCACTAGTTACTAAGGATAACTTTGACCGCTGTCCTGTGATCCATTCTTGGATCACTCATGTACCCCTTGACTGACTCATGGCAAGGCACACTTCAGGTGCGATACACAGCATAGCATACTGTAGAGCCTACGTCTTAAGCATAGGGGACGACCTTCGTCCTTTCTCTCTATTCTGCCGTGGTCGAGCTTTAAGTCTTAACTTCATACCTTACAACTCAGGCAAGAACTCCTTCTTTGACTGATCCATCTTGAACACCTTCAAGATCATGTCAAGGTATGTGCTCATTTGAAAGTACCATTAAGCGTTTTGATCTATCCTTATAGATCTTGATGCTCAATGTTCAAGTGGCTTAATCCAGGCTTTCCATTGAAAAACACTTTCCAAATAACCCTACATGCTTTCCAGAAATTCTACATCATTTCCGATCAACAATATGTTAACAACATATACTCATCAGAAATTCTATAGTGCTCCCACTCACTTCTTTGGAAATACAAGTTTCTCATAAACTTTGTATGCACCCAAAATCTTTGATCATCATCAAAGTGTATATTCCAACTCCGAGATGCTTACTCCAGTCCTTAGAAGGATTGCTGGAGCTTTGCATACTTATTAGCATCTTTCAGGATTGACAAAACCTTCCGGTTGTATCACATACAACCTTTCCTCAAGAAAAACGTCGAGGAAACAATGTTTTGATATCCTATCTGCAAGATTTCATAAATAGTGCAGTAATCGCTAATATAATTCCAACAGACTCTTAGCATCGCTACGAGTGAGAAAGTCTCATCGTAGTCAACTCCTTGAACTTGTCGAAAAACATCTTAATGACAAGTCGAGCTTTCTTAATGGTGATACTTACCATCATTGTCCGTCTTCCTTTTAAAATCCATCTGTACTCAACAGCCTTATGACCATCGAGCTGTTCTGCCAAAGTCTACACTTTGTTTTCATACATGGATCCTCTCTCGGATTATATGGCCTCGAGCCATTTATCGGAATCCGGGCCCACCATCGCTTCTCCATAGCTCGTAGGTTCATTGTTGTCTAGCAACATGACTTCCAGGATTACGTACCACTCTAAAGTAGTACGCATCCTTGTCATCCCACGAGGTTTGGTAGTGACTTGATCTGAAGTTTCATGATCACTATCATAAGCTTCCACTTCAATTGGTGTAGGTGCCACAGGAACATCTCCCTGTGCCCTGTCACACACTAGTTGAAGAGACGGTTCAATAACCTCGTTAAGTCTCCACCATCCTCCCACTCAATTCTTTTGAGAGAAACTTTTCCTCGAGAAAGGACCCGATTCTAGAAACAATCCCTTATTGCTTTCGGATCTGAGACAGGAGGTATACCCAACTATTTTGGGTGTCCTATGAAGATGCATTTATCCACTTTGGGTTCGAGCTTATCAGCCTGAAACTTTTCACATAAGCGTCGCAGCCCCAAACTTTTAAGAAATGACAACTTAGGTTTCTCTAAACCATAGTTCATACGGTGTCATCTCATCGGAATTACGTGGTGCCCTATTTAAAGTGAATGTGGTTGTCTCTAATGCCTAACCCATAAACTATTGTGGTAATTCGATAAGAGACATCATGGTATGCATCATATCCAATATGGTGCAGTTATGATGTTCGGACACACCATCACACTATGGTGTTCCAGGCTGTATTAGTTGTGAAACAATTTCCACAATGTCTTAATTCTGTGCCAAACTCGTAATTCAGATATTCATCTCTATGATCATATCATAGATATTTTATCCTCTTGTCACGACGATCTTTCAACTTCACCTTGAAATTACTTGAACCTTTCAATAATTCAGACTCGTGATTCATCAAGTAAATATACTCAACATCTACTCAAATCATCTGTGAAGTAAGACCATAACGATATCCACTACACGCCTCAGCACTCATTGGACTGCACACATCAAAATGTATTACTTCCAACAAGTTGCTTTCTAGTTCCATTTTACTGAAAACAAGGCTTTCAGTCATCTTGCCCATGTGGTATGATTTGCATGTCTCAAGTGATTCAAAATCAAGTGAGTCCAAACGGTCCATTTGCATGGAGTTTCTTCATGCATATACACCAATAGACATGGTTCGCATGTCTCAAACTTTTCAAAAATGAGTGAGCCCAAAGATCCATCGACATGGAGCTTCTTCATGTGTTTTATACTGATATGACTTAAGTGGCAGTGACACAAGTAGGTGGTACTATCATTACTATCTTATATCTTTTGGCATGAACATGTGTATCACTACGATCGAGATTCAATAAACCATTCATTTTAGGTGCAAGACCATTAAAGGTATTATTCAAATAAACAGAGTAACCATTATTCTCCTTAAATGAATAACCGTATCGCGATAGACATAATCCAATCATGTCTATGCTCAACGCAAACACCAATCTCGATGGTAGAGGGAGCGTGCGATGCTTGATCATATCAACATTGAAAACACTTCCAACACATATCGTCAGCTCACCTTTAGCTAGTCTCCGGTTATTCCGTAGCTTTTATTTCGAGTTACTAACACTTAGCAACCGAACCGGTATCTAATACCCTGGTGCTACTAGGAGTACTAGTAAAGTACACATTAACATAATGTATATCCAATATACTTCCATCGACAGCCTTCTCATCTACCAAGTATCTAGGGTAATTCTGCTCTAGTGGTTGTTCCCCTTATTACAGAAGCACTTAGTCTCGGGTTGGGGTTCAACTTTGGGTTTCTTCATTAGAGCAGCAGCTGATTTGCCGTTTCATGAAGTATCCCTTCTTGCCCTTGCCCTTCTTGAAACTAGTGGTTTCACTAACCATCAACAATTGATGCTCCTTCTTGACTTCTACTTTCGTGGGGTCAAACATCGCGAATATCTCAAGGATCATCATATATGTCCCTGATATATCATAGTTCATCATGAAGCTCTAGTAGCTTGGTGGTAATGACTTCGGAGAAACATCACTATCTCATTTGGAAGATCAACTCCCACTCGATTCAAATGATTGTTGTACTCAGACAATCTGAGCACAAGCTCAACAATTGAGCTTTTCTCCCTTAGTTTGTAGGTTAAGAAAATCGTCGGAGGTCTTATACCTCTTGACGTGGGCACGAGCCTGAAATCCCAATTTCAGCCCTCGAAACATCTCATATGTTTCGCGACGTTTCAAAATGTCTTCGATGCCTCAACTCTAAACCGTTTAACTGAACTATCACGTAGTTATCAAAACGTGTATGTCAGATGTTTGCAACATCCACAGACGACGTTCGAGGTTCAGCACACTGAGCGGTGCATTAAGGACATAAGCCTTCTATGAAGCAAATGAGGACTATCCTCAGTTTACGGACCTCGTCCGCATAATTGCTACTCTCAACTTTCAACTAATTTTTCTCTAGGAACATATCTAAACAGTAGAACTAAAGCGCGAGCTACGACATAATTTGCGAAGACCTTTTGACTATGTTCAGGATAATTAAGTTCATCTTATGAACTCCCACTCAGATAGACATCCCTCTAGTCATCTAAGTGATTACATGATCTGAGTCAACTAGGCCGTGTCCGATCATCACGTGAGACGGACTAGTCAACATCGGTGAACATCTTCATGTTGATCGTATCTTCTATACGACTCATGCTCGACCTATTGGTCTTCTGTGTTCCGAGGCCATGTCTGTACACATGCTAGGCTCGTCAAGTCAACCTAAGTGTTTCGCGTGTGTAAATCTGTCTTACACCCGTTGTATGTGAACGTTAGGATCAAACACCCGATCATCACGTGGTGCTTTGAAACAACGAACTGTCGCAACGGTGCACAGTTAGGGGGAACACTTTCTTGAAATTTTAAAGAGGGATCATCTTATTTACTACCGTTGTTCTAAGCAAATAAGATGTATAAACATGATAAACATCACATGCAATCAAATAATAGTGACATGATATGGCCAATATCATATAGCTCCTTTGATCTCCATCTTGGGGCTCCATGATCATCTTGTCACCGGCATGACACCATGATCTCCATCATCATGATCTCCATCATCGTGTCTTCTTGAAGTTGTCTCGTCAACTATTACTTCTACTACTACAGCTAACGGTTAGCAATAAAGTAAAGTAATTACATGAAGTTTATGTTGACACGCAGGTCATAAATAAATAAAGACAACTCCTATGGCTCCTGCCGGTTGTCATATTCATCGACATGCAAGTCGTGATTCCTATTACAAGAACATGATCAATCTCATACATCACATATATCATTCATCACATCCTTTTGGCCATATCACATCACATAGCATACCCTGCAAAAACAAGTTAGACGTCCTCTAATTGTTGTTTGCATGTTTTACGTGGCTGCTATGGGTTTCTAGCAAGAACGTTTCTTACCTACGCAAAGACCACAACGTGATATGCCAATTGCTATTTACCCTTCATAAGGACCCTTTTCATCGAATCCGATCCGACTAAAGTGGGAGAGACAGACACCCGCCAGCCACCTTATGCAACTAGTGCATGTTTGTCGGTGGAACCGGTCTCACGTAAGCGTACGTGTAAGGTTGGTCCGGGCCGCTTCATCCCACAATGCCGCCGAATCAAGATTGGACTAGTAACGGTAAGCATATTGAACAAAATCAACGCCCACAACTACTTTGTGTTCTACTCGTGCATAGAATCTACGCAATAGACCTGGCTCATGATGCCATTGTTGGGGAACGTAGCAGAAATTCAAAATTTTCCTACGTGTCACCAAGATCTATCTATGGATAAACCAGCAACGAGGGAAAGGAGAGTGCATCTACATACCCTTGTAGATCGCTAAGCGGAAGCGTTCAAGAGAACGGGGTTGAAGGAATCGTACTCGTCGTGATCCAAATCACCGGAGATCCTAGTGCCGAACGGACGGCACCTCCGCGTTCAACACACGTACAGCCCGATGATGTCTCCCATGCCTTGATCCAGCAAGGAGAGAGGGAGAGGTTGAGGAAGACTCCATCCAGCAGCAGCACAACGGCGTGGTGGTGGTGGAGGAGCGTGGCAATCCTGCAGAGCTTCGCCAAGCACCACGGGAGAGGAGAAGGACTAGGGAGAAGGGGAGGGCTGCACCAGAACATTGGTATGGCTGCCCTCCCACCCCCCACATATATATAGGGGCAAGGGAGAGGGGGGGAGGCGCAGCCTTGGCCCTTCCTCCAAGGAAGGGTGCGGCTAGGAGGAGTCCCTCCTCCCCAAGGCACCTCGGAGGTGCCTTCCCCCCTTAGGACTCTTCCTATCCCTCATATCTTGGCACATGGGCCTCTTGGGGCTGGTGCCCTTGGCCCATATAGGCCAAGGTGCACCCCCTACAGCCCATGTGGCCCCCGGGGTAGGTGGCCCCACCCGGTGGTCCCGGTACAATACTGATGACCCCAAAACTTGTCCCGATGGCCGAAATAGGACTTCCTATATATAAATCTTTACCTCCGGACTATTCCGGAACTCCTCGTGACGTCCGGGATCTCATCCGGGACTCCGAACAACATTCGGTAACCACATACAAACTTCCTTTATAACCCTAGCATCATCGAACCTTAAGTGTGTAGACCCTACGGGTTCGGGAGACATGCAGACATGACCGAGACGTTCTCCGGTCAATAACCAACAGCGGGATCTGGATACCCATGTTGGCTCCCACATGTTACACGATGATCTCATCGGATGAACCATGATGTCAAGGACTTAATCAATCCCGTATACAATTCCCTTTGTATATCGGTATGATACTTGCCCGAGATTCGATCGTTGGTATCCCGATACCTTGTTCAATCTCGTTACCGGCAAGTCTCTTTACTCGTTCCGTAACACATCATCCCGTGATCAACTCCTTGACCATATTGTGCACATTATGATGATGTCCTACCGAGTGGGCCCAGAGATACCTCTCCGTCACACGGAGTGACAAATCCCAGTCTCGATTCGTGCCAACCCAACAGACACTTTCAGAGATACCCGTAGTGTACCTTTATAGCCACCAAGTTACGTTGTGACGTTTGGCACACCCAAAGCACTCCTACGGTATCCAGGAGTTGCACAATCTCATGGTCTAAGGAAATGATACTTGACATTAGAAAAGCTTTAGCATACGAACTACACGATCTTGTGCTATGCTTAGGATTGGGTCTTGTCCATCACATCATTCTCCTAATGATGTGATCCCGTCATCAATGACATCCGATGTCCATGGTCAGGAAACCGTAACCATCTATTGATCAACGAGCTAGTCAACTAGAGGCTTACTAGGGACATGGTGTTGTCTATGTATCCACACATGTATCTGAGTTTCCTATCAATACAATTCTAGCATGGATAATAAATGATTATCATGAACAAGGAAATATAATAATAACCAATTTATTATTGCCTCTAGGGCATATTTCCAACACATCCGTGGTCAAGATGGATTCAGGAGGCCGTACACAGGAGGCGTGAGACTACCTCCACCAAAGACTTGACGTATACTCCAAGATCTCTGCTGCTGCCTTGCTCCTAGATACCTACCTTGTAACCCTAGATATCCTCCGTGGCATGTATATAAGCTAGAAGGTTTAGCCCATAGGAGGGACATCAACGCAAAATCATTCACCTAGCCCTAGAGTTAAACCACATATGACGATCTCGAGATAGATCAACTTTGTATTTAATACATCTTCATCAATATAAACAAGAGCAAGACATAGGGTTTTACCTCCATGAAGAGGGCTTGAACCTGGGTAAATATCGTCTCCTTCGTTCATGTTACCCTCGATCCGAGACCCACAGCTCGGGGGCCCCTATCCCGAGGTCTGCCGGTTTTGACACCGACAATGGTGTTTTCATTAAGAGTTCCATTATGCGATCGACAGAAGGATCGATGGGATCGCCGGTCAAGAGCCCCGAGCCTATAGGGCTCATCTCCATGCCCGAGGCTTCGGTCACAAAGAGCCTTTCACATACAGTTGAGGCAATCTATGACTCTTCTCTGGTTCCTGCGAAGAATTCCTCCAAGGATGAGGGGTTGAAGTATTTCTTGGAAAGTGAGTCGGGCAGCGGCCTACCAGAGGCATGAAGGAAATATGCCTTAGAGGCAATAATAAAGTTGTTATTTTATATTTTCTTATTCATGATAAATGTTTATTATTCCTGATAGAATTGTATTGATCGGAAACCTTAATATATGTGTGAATACATAACAAACACCGTGTCCCTAGTGAGCCTCTACTAGACTAGCATGTTGATCAAAGATGGTTAAGGTTTGCTAACCATAGACATGAGTTGTCATTTGATAACGAGATCACATCATTAGGGGAATAATGTGATGGACAAGACCCATCTGTTTGCTTACCATGTTGATCGTTTAGTTTATTGCTATTGCTTTCTTCATGTCAAATATGTATTCCTTTGACTATGAGATTATGCAACTCCCGGATATAGGAGGAATACCTTGTGTCGTGGAATTGTCACGGCAGATGTCCTAGAGCAAGGACTTAGTCATAGGGCCATCGCACTAGGAAGCTTAAAGGGGTCAATCGGGACAAAGGACACGAGAGAGTTTTATACTAGTTCGGCCCCTTACGATGAAGGTAAAAGCCTACGTCTAGTTGGGATTGGTATTGCTGGGGTTTCGATCACCAAGAGGCTGAACTCATCGGCTTGGTTCTCGACTTGTTGTTTCTTGCCCTAAGCCGCCACCGGGTCGTCCCCTTATATACCTGGGTTGACGCCTGGTGGCCTACAGAGTCCCGGCCAGCTCATAATCGTGTCCGGCTCGGTGACTTCCTTTACATGCCTTTCTTTGCAAGTCTTTCCTTACATACGATGGTTCACAATAACGGGCCTTAAACCGCCTTTCAGGCCTTTGGGCCTTCTATAAGACTTAATAAACTATAATCTTGAATGTTTGCTGGGCTTCTTGTGTAACCCGCCATTGGGGCCGACCCGGCCCCTCCTGGGCGGGTCATAATTGATAGTAATATCCCCAACATTAGGCCCCAGGTTGACTTTGAACTTCGTTCTTTGTCAAT
Source organism: Triticum monococcum (assembly GCA_034509565.1). Classification (NCBI taxonomy): domain Eukaryota; kingdom Viridiplantae; phylum Streptophyta; class Magnoliopsida; order Poales; family Poaceae; genus Triticum; species Triticum monococcum. The sequence goes on along the minus strand of CM067846.1, from coordinate 175,045,966 downwards.
CTTCAATACTTAGACAAAAAAATCCATCTTCTTATCTTCACCGAAATTTTCTTGTAACCAGCCGTGACGTCACCTCTTAAAAATGCAAAAAACTTTCATGACGTCATCTTCCAACGGATCTTTTATCTTTAATGTTTCCCGAGAATCGAGGCACCTGTATAGCTGGGTAACCATTTATTCAGTTCTTCCTTGATCTTCGCGCCCGTCTGTTCGCATCTTTTCCTTATAAATAGGCACGCCTCGGCCTTCTCATTCTCCTCTCTCGCTCCGTCTTCTTCCTCGCGCAAACCCTCTGCTGCTCGAGTTTTGCCGCCGCCGCGCCTCATCTCTGTCTTCATCGACTTTGGCCGCTGCATCAACCTGAACCGATCAGAGAAACCGCGGCGACCTCCGCAGTAGGCCTGCAACCGTAAGTTTTCTTTCCTTTGTTTCTCAGATCTGCATTAGGGTTTCCAAGCTCCTGCGTGTTCTTCGTAGTTCATCATAGTTCTTCATAGTTCTTCCACTGCCAGCTTTTTCTGATCCAAAAAGTCATATATATGCTCGCGCGGTAATGTTTTTGTACCTCTTCTTGACCCACAGATCTCTTTCTCTAATTAAAAAGGCTGATTCAGAACTTACCGACTCCTCTGTACTGAACTTTTTAGGTCTAGAATTGTTTTCATTTTGAACAACCATTTTGATCTGGAATAATACCAAGCAACGTAGGAAACTTGTTTGTCTCAATACTTAGCTGAATTTGCCTTCTTCAAATATCTGTAGTCATGGCGGCTTATCATGCCGGCTTAATTTCCCTTTATATGTCATTAGCCCTCAACATAAGTCGCCATTACTTGTTTTGCATCTTCATCCCTTAACTGTTAATCTCACCGTTAAACTGAACTGGCATGTTGCTTTTCTTTTCAGTTCCTTGCACATCATGCCGTCCAAAACACCAACCATCTGTAACTGGGTTCCCTCAACCATAACCGAGGAACGTTTAAAGGAGTTCTTCACCATAGGATTTTTGCCAGCGAAAACTGTCATGTCTTACCGTGCCCCTGACCCGGAAGAAGAACGGCCCAATCCGAGAGACGGTGAGGTGATCGTTTTTATTGACCACATGAACCGTGGCTTCTCACCGCCCGGCTCAAAGTTCTTCAAAGAGGTCCTCCATTTTTCAAGCTCCACCCTCAAGATGTCGGGCCCAACTCCATATCTAACATCTGTAACTTCCAAGTGCTCTGTGAGGTATATCTTCAACAAGAGCCGACTGTGGAGTTGTTTAGAGAATACTTTTATCTAAACCGGCAGAACGAGTGCACCAACAGCCTTAGCTTAGAGCTCGGAGGCATATCGATTCAGCGCCGGCAGGGTGCTGTCTTCCCCCTCATTGTCTTACCAAGTCATCCAAAGGACTGGAACCAGACTTGGTTCTACTGCCAGGACATTTCACCAGCAAACGAGAAGCCACTGCCGGGTTATCGCCCCGATCGTCTTGACTCCAAGTTCGTGCTTCCTGATAAACTTACCGTCGCTGAATGCAAGAGGCTGATACCATCTATCAAAAGGATCAATGCTCTGTTGGGGAACGGGTTAACTGGAGTTGATCTGACCCGCTGCTGGATCTCATGGCGGGTCATCCCTTTGAGCCGTCGGTCAAAGCTGATGTATGAGTATGGTGGAGGCCCGGATGACTCTCTTCGTCACAGCCCCGTTCAATTGATAGAAGAAGATATTGTCTCAATGTCAACTCTTTTGGTGAATGGGAAATATGAAGATTGCAGTGTCGTCGGGTTAAACCCCTTCTGCAAGCTTAACCCGGTGCCAGAAGTAAGGATGTCATTATTTCTCTCTTTTGTATTTTTTCAGCCGTATTGTTTTAATACTTGCCTGACTCTTTATCTTGTTTTTACCTGTCTGCAGGCCAACTCTGACTTCTAGAAAGTTAAGTATGACCACGAGGCGGCCAAGAAAGCGAAAGCCACCGCCATAAACGCCAAGAAAATGACCCAGAGGTCGAAAAAGAAGAAAAAGAGTAATGCTGAAGATTTGATGAAGCTTGATGATACATCTGACTCGGAGGTAGCCCTTGATTCCCTTGGCCATTTTTAAACAATCTTATTGACACTGATCATTACTAGGATGACATTGGGGCCAATCAGGCTATGGAAGCAGAGGTAACTATCATTTCCTCTGACTCAGAGCCCTTGCCAAGACAAAAAGTTCGACGAGTGATCCGTAAAGTAAGGTTTTCTAACCCTTTAGCTCACTTGGATCCCAACTTTCGTTTGAAAAAACAGCAACATGAAAGCCGCCGTCAAGCTTGGACTGAAGATGAGCCGGCTGTCGTTCTTCAACAAACTCCTCAGAAACGTCCAAATGAGGTTTACTTCTTTCTGTCTTTAACTCTGTTTAATGGATCCTTCCCTTTGTATTTCTTTTAACTCTATTTTATCCTTCCAGGAGGTGTCTTGCTCTTCTGGCGACTCATCGCAGACGCAATTTCCGGCTTTCAAGACTGCCCCTGGGTAATGAAAACCATCATCTTTCCTGGGTTGTTCAAACTGTATCTTTATACTGACAATCTTGCAACATTCTTCTTAGTGGCCAAGCTAAATCCAAGAAAGCGAAGGCAGCTAAGCCGGCAGAAGACCCACTAGTGCGTGCATCCGACCCGACCAGGCCCTCTTCTCCATTAAACGATGCTCCAGCAGACCCGCCTGTTGATATAGAAGCAAATCCTCCTGAGCCATCATTTGATGAGACTACTATGAACCCTTTTGCTACTGGACCATCAAGCTCAGCCAACCCACCATCACCATCTGTGCAAGATGTTCAGATCACTGGGAGCCACTTTATTGAACCGGGGAACCCAACCGTGCTGGCTCAGTGTACAACAAAACAAGAGGCATTGGAGAGGCAGAAAGTTCGCTTTGACGTTGCCAACTATGACCGTCTAAATGCCAATGATATTCTATCCGGCTATCTTAGCCATGTACACTCCAGTCGCGACTCTGAGGTTGAAATGGTCAAGCAGCTGCAGTTGAAATACGAGGTACGTTCTTCTGGCTTATCTGTATTCCTTCAGCCCCCAAGTCTTCAGATTTATGAGAGAACCGGAATGATCTGTAGACTTTAAAATATAGACCGAGACCTTTACCTTTGAAACTTGTCTTGAATTCAATAAAACAAAGCTTCACCTGTAGTCCCCAAGGGCCGGTTCATTTTGATCATAAATGAACCGGTACTTTAAATTGTTTGGTACTGTATTCAAAAGACTTAATACTCCGGCTTAACCTTGAGAAACTTGCTGAACTGCATACATTAGCCCCCAAGTGCCAAGTGTTGTTACTTTGTAAGGGACTTGAGACTTAAAGTATGTCTTTAGAGTCATAAAAATTTGATTTGGCGTACATTAGCCCCCAAGTGTCAAGTGGTTTTTTGTAAAGTACTTGAGACTTGAATCTTGCTCTTTGAACTTGAAACAAAATCTTGACTCATCTAAATGTTTTAAAGAATGCCTTATCTGAATTGAACTCGCAATTGACTGATGCGAAGACCCGGCTAGCGAGTCAGGAAACAGAAATCAAATCTGCTAACTCCAAACTGCAAATAAGTCTCTCTGAGACGGAAAATTTAAAGACCAACTTCGCTGCCAAGAAGAAAACTTGGGAAGAGGAAAAAACGCTTCTGACCAATGTGCTGAGAAGGCCGAAATAGCCCTGGAAGAGATTTCAACAGAGCTGAACGGGTTAAAGGGCCGGGTGTCTCAAATGGTGGCTGCCATCTTTGGTAAGCCGTCCAACTTTAATTTTGTGTGCTTTCTACTAATCCGGAGTATAAACTGCCATCTGACTTTGTGTATAAAATATGTGCAGGCCCTCGAAGCAAAAATCTGAGCTAAGACCCTTTGATTAAACTGAAGGCAGTGTATTCTTTGGTAGAACAACTGTATATTGGCGCACAGCGGGCTCTTGCCGCCATTTCTCTTGTCAATCAAGGACCCAACCGGCTCAGCGATGTCCTGAAGAAACTGTCAATCCTGCCTGCCAGGTTTCAAGAAGTGAAACGCTCCTGCACGTGAGCCGGAGCTTTGACTGCCCTGAGCCGCTCCATGGCTTGGGTGCTAGACCTAGACCCGGCGGACGTGGCCAGAGGCTATCCCACCATGAAGGAAGATGGTTCTCCTTTTGGGCATGATGACTTCATGGCCTGCGTGAGCGGAGTCCGACCTCAGGAAACTACCCTGGGAGATGACACCAATATTGACAAATACCAGCCGATTTTTGATGCTGAAAATAAGAAGATGGCCACTCCCTCGTACAAGGTAACAGATTTGATTCCACCGGTAAGAGAAGACACATTTGCCCCGGAAGTTGACCCGGTCAGCCTGATCGACGATGAAGCCGAATTTGTCGCCATGAATGGTTTTGATTGGTCAAAACCCAACTTCCAGCCAACAGAAGGTGGTGAACCGGCGAGGGAGGAACAATGATCATCTTTATGGGCTTATAAAGCCTTGTAGTAGCTTAGTTGTGAAAACACTGTATGCTTTACTTATGCCATCACGCATAAAACACTTCTATGTGATTCTGTGTTTCCTGATGCCACTGTATGCATCGTATTTAATGTTTGTTTCTGCAATATTTGAACTCTGTTCCTGTAGATACAAAGAAAAGACTAGCTTGGCAGCTTAGAACCAAACGGGTTAAAACACCCGGTTTATAGCCAATATGTTTACCACAGTAGGAACCAGAAACAAATATAAAAAAGGACAAGGGCTGAGATTAACTCTTTTAGTTAATACAATAGGCAATTGTGTATAAGTAATAACCATACCTTGTACCTTTTGATCCTTAGACCGCCGGCTTGAATAACCCGTGTGATGAAATTGATAATTCAAACTTTATGAGAAGTCAATGCTTTTGAATACTCAATGATAATTATACCTTGGTAGCTGTGTTGTCAAATAGTCGACCCGGTGAAGAAGACCAGGCTACTTATTCGTAATATTGAGACAACAAAAAGCTAAAAGGCAAAACAACAGATAATAAGCATAATCTAGCCTTGTATTCAAAATGTTGGGGGCTTCTGATTCAAATACAATCAGTAAACCGGACCAAAGGGGTTAAGCTAAGGTTCGAATACGACCATATAGCCCCAGTGGTTTTGGCGTTGCGCCGATCAAGAGGGTACCGACAACTATGTTCTCTTTGCTTCGACTACGACCTATGTTTGAGCAGGAAGCCCCCAAATGACCTTGAGAGGTTTTTAACGACCCTGATTCGAATACGATCCAAGTCGGACCCAAAAGGGGTTAAGCTATGATTCGGATACGATCAAGAAGCCCACAAGTGAGTTTGGCCTTGAGCCGATCAAGAGGGTTACGACAACTATGTCCACTTTGGTTTGAATACGACCTATGTTTGAACAGGAAGCCCCCAAGTGACCATCAAATCTGTAGCTAGATTCGGATACGATCATAACCGAACCAAAAAAGGTTAAACTTGATTCAAATATGACCAGTTCCTTACTAATTATTTGAAAATAAGAAATAACAAAGATGCATAATCTTTGAAAAGAAAAGAGACCGATGGTCTTACTTTATTACTTACCATGGTATATACAATGTCAAAGTATGTACATGATGAGAGCCGGTGGCTCAGGTGTAGTATGGTCGAAGTTGAGCAATGTTCCACGGCCGGCGGGTCTCCTCCTCCGACTTACGTGAGTCTTTATGCCCTCGAACGTCAATGAGGCAATATGACCCGTTGTTTAAGTTCTTACTAACCACAAAAGGTCCTTCCCAAGGTGGGGATAACTTGTGTGCATCTAACAGATCCTGGATGAGCCGGAGCACCAGGTCGCCTTCTTGAAAAGTCCTGGACTTAACCCGGCGGCTGTGATAACGGCGCAGGTCCTGTTGATAAATTGTTGACCGGGCCGCTGCTAAGTCTCTTTCTTCATCCAACAAGTCAAGTGCATCCTGTCTGGCTTGTTCATTATTAGTTTCAACATAAGCCGCCACACGGGGCGAGTCATGACGGATGTCACTAGGCAACAGTGCTTCTGCTCCATAAACCATGAAGAAAGGTGTGTAACCTGTAGACCTGTTGGGTGTGGTGTTGATACTCCACAACACCAAGGGTAATTCCTCTACCCAACAACCCGACGTTCGCTGTAAAGGAACCATAAGCCGGGGTTTGATCCCTTTCAAAATTTCCTGATTGGCTCTCTCAGCTTGACCATTGGATTGAGGATGAGCTACAGAAGAAACATCAAGCCGGATGTGCTCACATTGACAAAACTCCTCCATAGCCCCTTGGGACAGATTAGTGCCATTGTCAATGATAATGCTGTGTGGAAAACCAAAATGGAAGATCACCTTTTTCATGAACTGAACCGCTGTGGCCACGTCACACTTGCTCACAGGCTCCGCCTTAACCCACTTAGTGAATTTATCAACTGCCACCAAGAGATGTGTCTTTTTATCCTTAGACCTTTTGAAAGGTCCCACCATGTCAAGCCCCTAGACCGCAAACGGCCAAGTGATTGGAATCATCCGGAGCTCTTGAGCCGGCACATGCGCTCGTCGTGCAAACTTTTGACATCCATCACATCTGCTGACCAAATCCTCTGCATTAGCGTGAGCCGTCAACCAGTAAAGACCGTGACGAAAGGCCTTGGCCACCAGAGATTTTGACCCGGCGTGATGACCACAATCGCCTTCATGGATCTCACGAAGTATTTCTTGACCTTCTTCGGGGGAAATGCACCGCTGAAACACTCCGGAGACACTGCGGTGGTATACTTCTCCATCCGAAATCGTCATTGACTTAGACCGCCAGGTTATCTGTCGAGCCAGGGTCTCATCTGCTGGCAACTCTCCTCGGGTCATGTAAGCCAAGAACGGCACTATCCAATCTAGGATGACATGAAGAGCCGCCACCAACTGCGCCTCCGGGTCAGGAACAGCTAAATCTTCTTCTATGGGCAACTTGACAAAGGGGTTATGCAAAACATCCAAAAAGGTGTTAGGTGGTACCGGCTTTCGCTGAGACCCCAACCGGCTTAAGGCATCAGCCGCTTCGTTCTTTCGACGGTCAATGTGCTCCACCTGATAGCCTTTAAAGTGCCCTGCAACAGCATCAACCTCCCGACGATAAGCTGCCATGAGAGGGTCCTTGGAATTCCACTTGCCCGATACCTGTTGAGCCACTAGATTTGAGTCGCCAAGACATCTGACCCGACTCAAACTCATCTCTTTTGCTACTCGAAGACCATGGAGCAAGGCTTCATACTCTGTTGCGTTGTTAGTGCAAGGAAACATCAATCGTAACACATAACAAAATTTGTCACCTTGCGGAGAGGTTAACACAACTCCAGCCCCCGAGCCTTCCAACTGTCTGGACCCATCAAAATGAATAGTCCAATACGCGTTGTCTGGTTTCTCTTCTGGCATCTGCATCTCTGTCCATCATTAATGAAGTCAACCAGTGCTTGAGATTTGATCGCAGTACGTGGCACATACTTCAACCCATGAGACCCAAGCTCAATTGCCCACTTGGCAACTCGCCCAGTGGCTTCTCTGTTTTGAATGATGTCTCCCAAAGGAGAAGAGCTAACCACGGTGATTGGATGTCCCTGGAAATAATGCTTAAGCTTCCGGCTTGCCATGAACACCCCATATACAAGCTTCTGCCAATGTGGATATCATTGCATGGATTCAATTAGCACCCCACTGACGTAATAAACCGGCCGTTGAACCGGATGCTCCTTGCCAGTCTCCTTGCGCTCCACCACAATAGCCACACTAACAGCTCGTGAGTTGGCGGCTACATATAACAGCAGCGGCTCTTTCTCAATTGGAGCAGCTAGGACCGGCGGCTCAGCAAGCTGTGTCTTCAGATCTTCAAAAGCAGAGTTCACAGCATCGCTCCAAACAAAATCATCTATTTTCTTCATCATCTGATACAGAGGCATTGCCTTCTCCCCTAACCGGCTTATGAACCGGCTCAAAGCAGCAACACGGCCCGCCAGTCGTTGAACGTCATTGATGCATGTTGGTCTAGCCAGGGATGTAATTGCCTTGATTTTCTCCGGGTTAGCCTCAATACCTCGGTTAGACACCAAAAAACCCAAGAGCTTGCCGGCTGCGACTCCAAAAACACACTTGGCCGGGTTAAGCATCATTTTATAGACCCAGAGATTATCGAAAGTCTCTTTCAGATCTGTGACCAAGGTTTCCTATTTCCTAGATTTTACCACTATATCATCCACATAAGCATGAACATTACATCCAATTTGATTGTGAAGACAATTCTGCACACACCGTTGGTAAGTCGCCTGGGCACTCTTAAGCCCAAAAGGCATAGACACATAGCAAAAAGCTCCAAAAGGAGTAATAAAAGCTGTCTTCTCCTGATCCTTGACCGCCACCTTGATCTGATGATAACTGGAATAAGCATCCAAGAAACTCAAACGTGCGCAACCCGCCGTAGCATCAATGATCTGATCAATACGGGTGAGAGCAAAAGGATCAGCCGGACAAGCCTTGTTCAGATCGGTGTAATCTACACACATACGCCAGGTGCCATTCTTTTAAGTACAAGCACCGGGTTAGCTAACCACTCTGGGTGAAAGACCTCTACAATGAACCCGGCCGCCAAGAGCCGGGCCACCTCTTCTCCAATGGCCTTGCGCCTTTCTTCATTGAACCGTCGGAGAAACTGTCTGACAGGTTTGAATTTTGGATCAATATTAAGAGTGTGCTCAGCGAGTTCCCTTAGGACACCCGGCATGTCTGAAGGTTTCCATGCAAAGATGTCTCGGTTCTCACAGATGAACCCGATGAGCGCGCTTTCCTATTTCGGATCCAAGTTCGCACTGATGATGAACTGCTTGGATGAGTTGCCAGGTACGAAGTCCACCATCTTGGTGTCATCAGCTGATTTGAATTTCAACACCGGCTCATGCTCTGTTGTTGGTTTCTTTAATGACATCATGTCTGCCGGGTCAACATGATCCTTATAAAACTTTAACTCCTCTATTGCACAAACAGATTCAACATAGGCAGCATCACCTTCTTCACACTCCAAGGCTATCTTCCGGCTCCCATGTACTGTAATGGTGCCCTTATGACCTGGCATTTTGAGCTGTAAATACACATAACACGCCCGAGCCATGAACTTGGCATAAGCCGGCCGCCCAAACAGAGCATGATATGGGCTTTTGATTTTAACCACCTCAAAGGTTAATTTTTCTGCTCTGGAGTCATACTCATCCCCAAAGGCTACTTCCAGCTCAATCTTACCAACTGGGTATGCCGATTTACCAGGTACCACACCGTGAAAAACAGTGTTGGATTGTTTAAGATTTTTATCAGTCAATCCCATCCGGCGGAACGTCTCATAGTAGAGGATGTTGATGCTGCTGCCTCCATCCATGAGTACCTTAGTGAATTTGTATCCACCAACCTGAGGTGCCACTACCAAGGCCAAGTGACCCAGATTATCAACCCGGGGCGGGCGATCCTCTCTGCTCCACACAATAGGCTGCTTTGACCAACGTAGATAACGTGGAATCATCGGCTCAACGGCATTGACGGCCCTCTTGTGAAGCTTCTGGTCCCTCTTACATAAACTAGTAGTAAATACATGGTATTGCCCACTACTTAGCTGTTTTGGGTTGCTCTGATAACCGGATTATTGCTGCTGATTACCTTGGCCGGGTTGTTGATTTACCAGGATGGCCCCGACCGTGAAATCCTCCTCCACCTGAACCGGCGCCCGGGTCGTGAGAACCGCCTCCTCCCGAACCGGCGCTTGGGTCGTGACCTCCATCAAACGCGTTTGAATTTTTAAACGCCTTCATGATCGTACAATCTTTCCACAGGTGGGTGGCTGGCTTCTCCTGGGTACCGTGCTTTGGACAGGGTTCATTCAATAACTGCTCAAGGGTGGGACCGGACCCGCCCGACCGAGGGGGCTATCTGCCCTTGCGTCGTTGATTACCGCCCTGTGCATTAGTGTTAGCAACAAACTCATCAGCCTTACATTTATTACCTCCCTGATTTGCCGGGTTATGCTGGTGACCCTTGCCGTTGCCATTCTTCTTTCCCTTCGTTGCCTTTTCTTCGTCAGACACCGGGTCCTTGGTAGTATCAAAATCAGCATACTTGACGAGAGCCACCATCAACATTCCCATGTCATTACAGTCATGCTTGAGCCGCCCCAGCTTCTGCTTCAGAGGTTCAAAACGGCAATTTTTCTCCAACATCAAGACTGCTGAGCCGGCATCCATCTTATCAGATGAATGTATTATCTCCTTGACCCAGCGCACCCAATGGGTTGTGGATTCACCATCCTCTTGCTTGCAATTGGTCAGGTCCACAATCGACATAGGCTGCTTACACGTGTCCATAAAGTTCTGGATGAACTGGGCCTTCAACTCCGCTCATGAGCTGATAGAATTGGGTGGCAATCCCTTCAAGCAAGTACGAGATGTTCCATCTAACATCATAGTGAAATACTTGGCCATTGCAGCATCACTGACCTCCAATAACTCCATAGCCATCTCGTAACTCTCAATCCAAGCCCCAGGTTGTAAGTCAGCTGTGTAATTAGGCACCTTACGAGGCCCCTTAAAATCCTTTGGCAAACGCTCATTACGTATGGCCGGCACCAAGCAAGGAACGCCTCCGGTTCTTGTGGCCACTCCTGCCTCGACCGAGGTTGCTGGATAAGCCGGAAACGTTTGATGAGCCGCCTGATCTGCTGCCATTTGAGCTGCTCATTTTGCCTCTTGACGAATCCTCTCCTGATCCGCCAAGTTAAGGGCTCCATCCCGCACTGGCTCATGCCTGTATGGCCGGTTGTGGCATTGAGCATTGCTTGACATATCTGCGGATTCCATACGCCTACTGTAACTCGGGCTCCGGCTTGGGCGAGGAGTTGAATGGATCCTGTCCCGACTGTAGGAGTATGCATCCTGCTGCGCCAGAGCTGTTTGAAGAAGTTCTCTTACCCTCCGTGTTTCAATTGCCGCTGGCGAGTCACCTTCCATCGGAAGAGCCGCCAAACGAGCCGATGCTGCGATGAGGTTTTCCAAAGGGTTGGAGAAGTGACCCGGCGGCGTTGGAACGTAATGAGGCGGAGCGGTATTTATACAAGGTGGATTCATGGCGTGCGGCTGGACCGGTGCGCCGGGTGTTGTAATCTGGGGTGCCTCCGGTGGGTCACTTCCCGCGGCCTCGGGTGTGTGAAAAAAATTCGTAGGATCGAGCGTCAGAGGTAGACGTGATTGGGTTTTCTGACGCCTCCTCCTCATGACCTCATTTGACGCGTTCAGATCCACCGAGAGCCGGAAGGTCTCCGCTTGAAGCTGTTGAGCACGAGCGTCCAAAGCCGCCCGCTCTGCTGCCATCCTGACTTTGTCGGCGGCTAGATTTTCCTTAGCTTGCACCATCTCTTCACGTACGCGTGCCACCTCTATGTCATGCTGGGCTTTATCCGCCGGCTCTACCACGACAGTCAACAAAGTCGCCAGTTTATCCATGAGGTCCATCAAGATGTGAGCCGGGGGGCGCACCGGGTCTCCTGACCCGGTTGTAGCCGACATGGTAGCTATCGCCGCTGCTGCTGTAGAATTCTGCCCGGGCTGTGTCCCTGCCATGAAGACTCCGGCCCAATTCGGCGGCTCAAGAGGGTCCGGAATACTGCTGACATCGGAACAACCCCCGAGCATGCAGTCCTGCAGCTGGTACAAAGAGTCTGTCTCGCCTATTGATGATGCAGTGTTAGAACAGACGGCCGTCTCACCGCCCTCCACCAATCCTTCAGAGTATTCACCGCCGTGGATGCAGCCCACGAAGGCATGCTTCATGGCAGTTTGAACACGGGCGGTCCTGGCGCGCCGAGCTGTTTCGATGAGGTTGGTGTGGACGCCCGACTCAGGTCCTGACTCGCCGATCCGGCCTATGAAGACTTGGATTCCGCCGAAGGGGACCCGGTATCCGTACTCAATTGAGTCGGCCTCGGGGCCCCGGCCTTCGTCGTCGATGTAGAGTTTGCCGCGATGACTCTTGGTCATCCGGCCCACAGCGTATCCCTTGAGCCCTTCAAAGTTGCCCTTCAAGAACTCAAATCCACCGTGCCCTGGCCCCACGGTGGGCGCCAACTGTCATGGAATTGTCATGGCAGATGTCCTAGAGCAAGGACTTAGTCGTAGGGCCATCGCACTATGAAGCTTAAAGGGGTTAATCGGGAAAAAGGACACGAGATAGTTTTATACTAGTTCGGCCCCTTACGATGAAGGTAAAAGCCTACGTCTAGTTGGGATTGGTATTGTTGGGGTTTCTATCACCAAGAGGCTCAACTCACCGGCTTGGTTCTCGACTTGTTGTTTCTTGCCCTAAGCCGCCACCGGGTCGTCCCCTTATATACCTGGGTTGACGCCTGGTGGCCTACAGAGTCTCGGCCGGCTCATAATCGTGTCCGGGTCGGTGACTTCCTTTACATGCCTTTCTTTACAAGTCTTTCCTTACATACGGCGGTTCACAATAACGGGCCTTAAATCGCCTTTCAGGCCTTTGGGCCTTCTATAAGACTTAATAAACTATAATCTTGAATGTTTGCTGGGATTCTTGTGTAACCCGCCATTGGGGCTGACCCGGCCCCTCCTGGGCGGGTCATAATTGATAGTAATATCCCCAACACCTTGTGTGCTATCAAACGTCACAACGTAACTAGGTGATTATAAAGATGCTCTATAGGTATCTCCAAAGGTGTTTGTTGAGTTGGCATAGGTCGAGATTAGGATTTGTCACTCCGAGTATCAAAGAGGTATCTCTGGGCCCTCTTGGTCATACACATCATAAGCTTGCAAGCAAACAACTAAGGAGTTAGTCACGAGGTGATGTATTACGGAACGAGTAAAGAGACTTGCCGGTAACGAGATTGAACTAGGTATGAAGATACCGACGATCGAATCTCGGGCAAGTAACATACTGATGGACAAAGGGAATTACGTATGTTGTCATAATGGTTCGACCGATAAAGATCTTCGTAGAATATGTAGGAGCCAATATGGGCATCCAGGTTCCGCTATTGGTTATTGACCGGAGAGATGTCTCGGTCATGTCTACATAGTTCTCGAACCCGTAGGGTCCGCACGCTTAACATTCGATGTCGTTTTGCTATTATATGAGTTATGTGGTTTGGTGACCGAATGTTGTTTGGAGTCCCGGATGAGATCATGGACATGACGAGGATCTCCGGAATGGCCCGGAGGTAAAGATTGATATATTGGACAATGCTATTTGGTCTCCGGAATGGTTTTGGGATGCACCGAAAAGTTAACGGAATACAGAAAAGGGTTCCAGAGACACCGGGAGAGTATTGGACCTTAGTGGGCCAAGTGGAAGGGAACACACTAGCCCACATGGCCTGGTGCGCCCCCTTTAGGGCAGCCACACCTAATACATGGTAAAGGGGGTGCCACTGAGGGAGTCCTGGATTAGGGGGTCCTCGGACAGCCGGACTATATGCTTTGGCCGGAATGTTGGACTATGAAGATACAAGATTGAAGACTTCGTCCCGTGTCCGAGTGGGACTCTCCTTTGCGTGGAAGGCAAGCTTGGCAGTTTGGATATGTAGATCTCCTCCCTTGTAACCGACTCTGTGTAACCCTAGCCCCCCGGTGTCTATATAAACTGGAGGGTTTAGTCCGTAGGACAACAACAATCATAATCATAGGCTAGCTTCTAGGGTTTAGCCTCTACGATCTCGTGGTAGGTCAGCTCTTGTAATACTCATATCATCAAGATCAATCAAGCAGGACGTAGGGTATTACCTCCATCGAGAGGGCCCGAACCTGGGTAAACATTGTGTCCCCCGTGTCCTGTTAACATCCGCCTTAGATGCACAGTTCGGGACCCCCTACCCGAGATCCGCCGATTTTGACACCGACATTGGTGCTTCCATTGAGAGTTCCACTGTGTCGTCACCATAAGGCTTGATGGCTCCTTCGATCATCGGCAACGATGTGGTCCAGGGTGAGGTTTTTCTCCTCGGACAGATCTTCGTATTCGGCGGCTTCGTACTGCGGGCCAACTCACTTGGCCATCTGGAGCAGATCGAGAGCTACGCCCCTGGCCATCAGGTCAGGTTTGGAAGCTTGAACTATACCGCCGACATCCGCGGAGACTTGATCTTCGACGGATTCGAGCCCATGTCAGGTGCCTCGCACCATCGTGACGAGCATGACTTAGCTCTGCTGCCGGACAGTGTTCGGGCGATCACCCCTGTGGCTACTCCGGCCTTCAATCCGGAGCAGATCGTGCTGTCCGAGGATGGGTGGATGGACTCCGCCAGGGAGGCCGCACACTCAACGGCGATAGAGCCGAATACTGACTTCACCCCCTATGAGACCTGTGTTGTCGGACCCTTGGATTCATCCCCGGCCACAGGCTCCGAACCGCCCGCGTCCGTGCCTATCGAATCTGATTGGGCACCGATCATGGAGTTTACCTCCGTGGATATTTTTTAGTACTCGCCCTTGGGTGACGTACTAAATTCATTGAGGTCTCTCTCCTCGTCAAGAGACCCTTGGCCGAACTATGTCTGGCTTGAGTGGGAAGCGGACGACAAAGAAATTCATTCCCCACCCACCGCCCACTTAATAGCCACTGTCGACGACTTAACCGACATGCTTGATTTCGGCTCTGAAGACATCGACGGTATGGACGACGATGCAGGAGAGGAACAGGAACCACCGCCCACAGGGCGCTGGAAAACCACTTCATCACACGATATATACATGGTGGATACACCCAAATAAAACAATGACGAGGAACGGAAGGATGCAACGGAGGATAATTCCCTCGAGAAGCAACCAAAGCGACGACGTAGGCGCCACTCCAAATCCCGCCTCGGCAAAAACAACGATAACAGCGCAGGAAAGAATAATACCCCGATCGACTCCAAAGCAAGCGATGACCACATGGACCCAGCGACAGAGTAGGATGAACTAGTGGACGGCGAACATAGTACGGAGCCGCTGTCCGATCACGGCGACACCGACGGTAAAGCTCACCAACCTGTCTCCGGAGAGGAGAACAGTCCGGACGATGAGGCACACATCATCCCGAAAAGGAACTCGGAGGAAGAGGACCTCCATAGAAGGCTTATCGCCACCGCGAGGAGTCTGAAGAGGCAGAAGCAAAGGCTTAAGGCCGCGCAAAATACACTCAACCGTAGATGGAACAAAGTGCTCGACATTAAAGAAAAATACGGGGGCAGCTGTCGGTGTCAAAACCGGAGGATCTCGGGTAGGGGGTCCCGAACTGTGCGTCTAAGGTGGATGGTAACAGGAGGCAGGGGACACGATGTTTTACCCAGGTTCAGGCCCTCTTGATGGAGGTAAAACCCTATGTCCTGCTTGATTATTCTTGATAATATGAGTAGTACAAGAGTTGATCTACCACGAGATCGGAGAGGCTAAATCCTAGAAGCTAGCCTATGGTATGATTGTATGTTGTCCTACGGACTAAAACCCTTCGGCTTATATAGACACCGGAGGGGGCTAGGGTTACACAAGGTCGGTTACAAAGGAGGAGATATACATATCCGTATTGCCTATCTTGCCTTCCACGCCAAGTAGAGTCCCACCCGGACACGGGACGAAGTCTTCAATCTCGTATCTTCATAGTCCAACAGTCCGGCCAAAGGATATAGTCCGGCTGTTCGAAGACCCCCTAATCCAGGACTCCCTCAGTAGCCCCTGAACCAGGCTTCAATGACGATGAGTCTGGCGCTCAGTGTTGTCTTCGGCATTGCAAGGCGGGTTCCTCCTCCGAATACACCACAGAAGAGTCTGAATACAAGGATAGTGTCCGACCCTGCAAAATAAATTCCACATACCACCGTAGAGAGAATAATATTTCCACAAATCTCATCTACTGACACGATTTCATAGCATGACATCACGCCATGGCCCGGTAATTATTTGAACTGTTTTTCTTTAACCAGCCCCGCACATAACACAAGGCGGTTTCTTGACACATCTTGTCAAAGCAGAGATCGTGTTCCCCTAATTACGGTATTCTCATCAATACGGGCGTGGGTAACCCAACCGCGCCACCGATTACGGCGCTTGGGGGATAAGCGAGTTTTACCAGGCTGGTGGGGGCGCATAGTTTCATCCACCCTTATAAAGGGATAAGGTCTCACCTTTTTCTACCCACGCCTTCTTCCTCCTTTGCTCATCCATTCTCGCGCACTCGAGCTCCAACGCCCAAGTCCACATCCTTCTCCTCAACTCTCTCCAAACATGTCCGGAGAGGGAGGCAAGTGGATGGCCTCCTCCGTCATGGAGGGGCACATAAAAAAACTATGTGGAGCCGAATACTTAGCCGCGGATATCGCGCACCGGCTGCCAGCCGCGGGCCAGGTCGTCCCTACCCCGGAACCTCACGAAAGGGTGGTTTTCCTCCCCCACTTCGTCCGCGGACTGGGGTTTCCCCTTCATCCATTCGTCCGCGGCCTCATGTTCTATTACGGGCTGGACTTTCATGATCTGGCCCCAAATTTCATCCTCAACATCTCGGCGTTCATCATCGTGTGCTAGGCTTTCCTCCGCATCCAGCCCCACTTCGGCCTGTGGCTGAAGACCTTCAATATCAAGCCGAAGGTGGTGGGCGGCCAACAGGCGGAATGCGGCGGAGCCATGGCCGGAAAAATGCCCAACGTTATATGGCTCGAGGGCTCCTTCGTGGAGACCATAAAGGGGTGGCATTCGGGTGGTTCTACATCACCGAGCCGCGCGACACCAACTGGGCGGCGGCCCCCGAGTTTCGATCCGGAATCCCCACGCGGCTCACTTCCTGGAAGGAGAAGGGCCTGTCCTGTGGTTCATTGGTGGAGCTGGACGGACTCCAGAAGTGTATCCGGAACATGATAAGCAAGAAACTCAAGCTTGTCAACATAGTCCAGGTCATGCTCTTCCGCCGGATCCTCCTGTGTCAACAATGGGATTTCAACCTATGGGAGTTCGACCCGGCCCAGCACCAGACTCTACACGAGCTCTTTGACACGACACATAAAGATGTCTGGAGGGTGCTATTCAAGGGTGCCGAGGTCCCTCCTTCTCTTACCGAGGACCGCGGGCAAAGCGCGAAGAGCCCTGCGAATTCGATAAGTTCTATACATCTGGTTGGATATTTATTTCCCATAGCTTAACCATGTGCGGGGTCTGAGCTCCCATGCCTTTGACATGACTGGGTGGAGACATCGGAGCAGATTTACTGTCCGGCCCCTGTGCCCGAAGACACTACGGACGCTCTCCTGACGAAGATGCGGACTCCAGCCCCTTATGAGGTGCCGGAGAAGACCAAGAAGAAGGCCAAGGGAACCCGAAAGAGTTCCCGGCGCCAGGTGATATCGGACTCATCGTCCGATAACACCAAGACACCCTCCTCCCGTGAAAACGAGGAGAAGGAAGATGAAGATTCTCCCCCTCCAGCCGGGGGAGATAAGAAAAGGAAGGCCGCCCCAACCGGGGAGACCGAAGGGTCCAAGAAGGGAAGGACTCTCCTTCCGGACTGCTCCACCACCACTGCTGCCGACGACGAAGACGAGTGGCTGCTTAGGGCCAAGCCCCTGGCGAAGTCGTAAGTATTCGGATACCAGAGTAACTCATAGCATACCTTTGTCACACTGCTTCTCCTAACATCAAATATGATTATGCAGTCCGCCCCAAGCCCGTATCGATGTATCATCGTCGGACAGTTCCTTGGACTCGTCGGACATGAATAGTGATACACTTACAACCGTCTCCTCTCCTTGCCCTACGGACAATGCCGAGGTATTGTCTCAAGGGGCACCGAGTCGGGGGAAGACAGTCCCGGAGGCGCCTCAAGGCGACCTTCCGGACTCCAGGAGCAAAGGGAGCAAGGCTCCCGGGGGCTCCAAGTTCGGCTCTCAGCGAAACACCACGCCGAAACGTCCAGTGGTTCCGGACTCGGGCAGGCGGCCCCCTTCCAAAAGGGGCAAGCCGCCCATGCCGGTGACCTCTGTCCATCCAGAGGCACCGGACAACCTGCTGGGAGCGCTTCACGGCGCTTCCATCGACGAAGAGCACCGCACTATTATGAGTGCGGTGATCAAGAAGGTTCAGTCCGCCAAGAGCGGACTAACTGAAGCCTGTGCCAGCTTTCTAACAGGCTTTGAGGTAAGTATTTAAAATATAGGAAAAATATTACCGCATAGACAGTAGCCCCTGACGCTCTATTTGGTGTTCACAAAGAAAAGCTGAATAGAGGATCGAATAATATCTGCAGGAGTCTAATATAAGTATGGCTGTATGCGTATGTAGGCTTCGCTGCTGACCTCTGCCGCACTGACTGCGGAGGTCGCCGCACTAAAGCAGGACCTCGAGGGGTCCGAGAAAGAGCTCGGCCTTGCTAAGAGGCAGCTCGAGGAGAACAAAGGTAAGTAATACCTTGTCTATATATAAAATAAAACGTGGTTGCGAAATGACAGGATCATCATGAATGTGCCAGGGGCCACGACCGAAGTGGCGACCCTGAAGCAAGCGTTGTCCGAGGCCGAAAACAAAGCAGCCAAGGAGCTCACCGAGTGGGAAAAGCAAGAGGCATGGGTGGGCGAGGTGCAGCAAGAGCTCCAAGCTCTCGTGACGAAGCACAAGGCTTTGGAGCTTGACTCGAAGACGCGAGAGTCTGAGCTTGCCGCGGCCCTCGAGAGTGCAAAGAATGCCAAGGCTGAAGACCGAAAGGCCCTCCAAGAGGTTGAGGCGATGAGGAAGATAGCAGCGGGTAAGGCATTCAATATGCAAAGCAAGCATGTGCAAGTAAATTACTTGTTACTTACCCGAGTCCGGAGCTCTCCAGGAGCATTCACAGATTTGCCCCGCAGCGTGTCAGATGCCGCGGAATATTACCAGGCCGAGGAGGGAAGCTTGACGGAGAAGTTGTTCTGGTCTTATTATACTGGGACCGAACACCCGGTGCCTATGAGCGACCAGTTGAAGCAACTGGTCAAGCTGCACAAGGCGGACGAACAGGCCATGAAGGGCTTTATAGTCCGGATGTGGCCTGGCGACTCCCTTCCCAACAGCTACTTCGTCCTGGTGAGGCGGCTTGTGGAGGCCTGCCCATGACTGGAAGTCATCAAGCGGTCCGTCTGTATCGAAGGTGCCCGCCGGGCTTTTGCCCGTGCAAAGGTGCACTGGGCCAAGATGGACGCCGAGAAGCTGGTGAAGGAGGGGCCGCCGCAGGGCAAGGAGCATCGCCACCCCGAAATGTATTATGAGGGTGTCCTGAAGGGTGCCCGTCTCTTGGCGGACGAGTGTGCGAAGGATGTAATATTTGAATGAACTCGCTCATGTGATCTTGTATTATGAAAACTTGTTCATATGCGCTATGCAACGCTTGTTCGAATTTAAAATATTACCTTCTGTGCGGCTGTTTATCATGGCCAGTCGTCGGCTTCTGCCCCCATGCCATGAGTGCTGGGGTGTTCGGGAGAAATCTGAGCACTCTTTTTACCATTGTTGGGTCCTTCAAGGGAGGTGCTCAGCACAAAGAACAATGCAATCGGACTATAATGCTTTATCACTCTCACTTAGCCATAGAATTCTACAATTTTAAATTTTGGCGAAGCCCCTAGTATTTGGAAGGCCGAATTCGGGGCGCTATACACGCCTTAAGCCAGACAAAGCCGACTCCTCGCTCTAAGTGACATAAGTCTTTAGGGACTCGAGACCTCTCGAATAGCGACCAGCTCACGCCTTATCATGATAGTCAGTTTTAGCTTTCTCTACTGAGGTGCTTAGCCCAGCTGAACCGGGGCATAATCGCAGTAGTTCTCAGTGCTACCTTAGCCGATATAGCGGAACGTAAGGTACCAAAACATGGGAGCCAGGCAAACCCAACTATTGACCCAAGACATGATTCGGAGCTGATGCATATAATGCTATAAGTTTGGGGTGCCGCACTGTCGAAAGTGTTCGGACTTCTCACGCCGTATTATGGGGTATGCTTAAGCCCCTGGCGTATTGGCCGTACCAGAGTGTACGGGTGCTGAATGTCATGAATGAACATATATATATATATATATATATATGAGGAAGAATAGAGAATGCGATAATAGTCTAATGCTATGCATTGTTTATTCAAAAAGGTGCGTTAAAGCAGAATGATACAAGTAGTGCAATAAGCAAAAAGTAGGACTATTTGACATGTCCCTCCAAGGGCAAGCTAAGGAATGGTATTTAAAGCAAGTATTTCACTCGTTATCGGGATCCACCTGGGAGTTCTGTGGTGCGACGTAGCTTTCTGCCTCCTTGGTTGCTGCATCATGTGTCCGGTAATCATACTGCCAGACAGGGTTTCCAGAGATTAAAGTCCTGAAAGAGAGAAAAATAACAAAGCGGGAAGCCCCTAGTGCGGTTGAGCCGCGTCTTGGGGCGTGCCGTAGTCGTGCCCCCTCCCCACCTATGCCCATGGTATTTTCAATGCATAATTATGTACGCGTGGCACGGATTTCGCCGTTTGGCTGGGACTGGGGTGGGGGCCGCATTGCTATGCGAGCTCGGAACGTGCCAGGCGGTCTTGTTGCCAATTACTCCAGGCGCGCTTGAAGGTGTTCGGGTCCTTAATCGCCGAACTGGTGGAATGCCTTAAGAGGCTGCTTTGCACTTCTGCTGCGAGGGCTGCAGTGTGCTCCTCCGTGCGGAGAGAGCGCTCTATGTTTCCATTAACTGTGATGACCCCCCGAGGTCCTGGCATCTTGAGCTTGAGGTATGCATAATGCGGTACCGCATTGAATCTCGCAAATGCGGTTTGTCCGAGCAGTGCATGATAGCCACTACGGAACGGGACTATATCAAAGATTAACTCCTCGCTTCGGAAGTTATCCGGGGATCCGAAGACCACTTCCAGTGTGACTGAGCCTGTGCAATGGGCCTCTACACCTGGTATGACGCCTTTGAAAGTCGTTTTTGTAGGTTTGATCCTTGAGGGGTCTATACCCATTTTGCGCACTGTGTCCTGATAAAGTAGGTTCAGGCTGCTGCCACCATCCATAAGGACTCGAGTGAGGTGAAATCCGTCAATGATTGGGTCTAGGACCAGTGCGGCGAATCCGCCGTGACGGATACTAGTGGGGTGGTCCCTGTGATCAAAGGTGATCGGACAGGAGGACCATGGGTTGAACTTTGGGGCGACTGGCTCCAACGCATATACGCCCCTTAGCGCACTCTTCCGCTCCCTCTTGGGGATGTGGGTTGCGTATATCATGTTCACCGTCCGCACTTGTGGGGGGAACCTCTTCTGTCCTCCGGTGTTTGGCTGCCGAGGCTCCTCCTCGTCATCGCTATGTGACCCCTTATCTTTGTTTTCGGCATTTAACTTGCCGGCCTGCTTGAACACCCAACAATCTTTGTTGGTGTGGTTGGCTGGCTTATCAGGGGTGCCATGTATTTGGCACAAGCGATCGAGTATTCGGTCCAAACTGGACGGGCCCGGAGTGCTTCTTTTGAATGGCTTTTTCCGCTGACCGGGTTTAGAGCCTTTGAATCCGGCATTGACTGCCGTATCCTCGGTATTGTCGTTGTTGATGCGACGCTTGTGTTTGTTGCAACGTGACCTGCCATTGCCATCCTTGGTATCCGAAGTACCATGGTTCTTTGATATGTTATTGCTGCGAGCCAACCAGCTGTCTTCTCCCGCGCAAAAGCGGGTCATGAGTGTCGTGAGGGTTGCCATAGATTTCGGGTTTTCCTGGCCAAGGTGCCGGGCGAGCCACTCGTCGTAGATTGTGCTTAAAAGCTGCTAGGGCCTCTGCATCCGGACAGTCGACAATTTGATTTTTCTTTGTTAGGAACCGTGTCCAGAATTGCCTGGCCGATTCCTCTGGCTGCTGAATTATGTGGCTCAAGTCATCGGCATCTGGTGGTCGCACATAAGTGCCCTGGAAGTTGTCGAGGAATGCGGCTTCCAGATCTTCCCAACAGCCAATGGATTCTGCTGGCAGGCTGTTGAGCCAATGCCGAGCTGGTCCTTTGAGTTTGAGTGGGAGGTATTTGATGGCGTGTAGATCGTCACCATGGGCCATGTGGATGTGCAGGAGGAAGTCCTCGATCCATACCGTAGGATATGTTGTGCCGTCGTATGATTCGATATTTACGGGTTTGAAACCCTCTGGGATTTGGTGATCCATTACTTTGTCTGTGAAGCATAGGGGGTGTGCAGCGCCTCTGTACTGGGCTATATCGCGACGCAACTCAAATGAGTCTTGTCCGCTGTGTTAGGCCTGGCTGGACTTACTTTTACTGTATCCGGCGTGACGTCGCATAGTGGCGCGCCCTCATGATCCGTAGATCCATCTTGCGTGTTTTGCTTTGTCCTCCAATATGTCTCACAGGTCTGGCGTATTTCCCCATGCCTTGACATTTTTATTTGAGTGGCGTCGGGGTGCGCGCTGAGCTTTTGGCTGAAATGCCTCTCTGTCGCGGCCACGAGGTGGCCGATCAGCCGCGTCATACACTGGAGATGTAGGTTTTGGTGCTTCCTCCTCCAGTCGGGGTAGCAACCTGTGCTTTGGGTAACACTTGGAGGTGCATTCGAGTTTATATTCCTCGGCTGCAAGGACTTCAGTCCATCTGTCGGCTAGCAAATCTTGATCAGCTTGAAGCTGTTGTTGCTTTTTCTTAAGGCTATTTGCCGTGGCTATAAGCCGGCGCTTGAAGCGCTCTTGTTCGACGGGATCCTCAGGCACGACAAATTTGTCATCGTCGAGGCTTGCCTCGTCTTCGGAGGGAGGCATGTAATTATCATCCTCCGCCTCTCTATCTGCCGCTCTCTCGGGAGGGCTGGCTTCTCCATCCTCCTGCTCTAAATCTTGCTGGAGGGGATTGTTGTCGTCTTCGGCACTATCCGGAGTGCTATTATCTCCTATTCTGGTATCACCGCTTTTGCCTTGGCGAGACTTAGAGCGGCGCCGCTGACGTTGGCGCTTGGGTTGCTTCTTGGAGGGGTCATCCTCCGTTGTCCTGTCACCATTGCCTTCTTTGGGTGTGTCCACCATATATATGTCATATGACGAGGTGGTTGTCCAGTGGCCTGTGGGCAGTGGTTCTTGTTTGCCTCCTGCATCGTCGTCCATACCGTTGATGTCTTCGGAGTCGAAGTCGAGCATGTCGGTCAAATCGTCGACAGTGGCTACTAAGTGGGTGGTGGGTGGGCGGCGAATTTCTTCGTCATCCGCATCCCAATCCTGCCGGACATAGTTCGGCCAAGACTCTCCTGACAAGGAGAGAGACCTTAATGAGTTTAGTATTTTGCTGAAAGGCGAGTGCTGAAAGATATCCGCGGAGGTGAACTCCATGATCGGCGCTCAGTCGGATTCGACAGGCACGGGCGCAGGCGGTTCGAAGTCCGTGGCCGGGGAGGAATCCGGTAGTTCGGCGTCACGGCTCCCGTGAAGGGTAAGGTCAATACTCGGCTCGATCGCCGCTGAGGATACGACCTCCGTGGCGGGGTCTATCCACCCGTCCATGGATGGCGCAACTGGCTCCGAATTGAGGGTCGGAGCGGTTGCCGGCGCAATCTCCTAAACACTGTCCGATGGCAGAGCTAAATCATGCTCATCGTGACCGTGTGGCGCACTAGGCGTGGGCTCAAATCCATCAAAGATCAAGTCTCCGCGGATATCGGCCGTGTAGTTTAAGCTTCCAAACCTGACCTGGTGGCCAGGGGCATAACTCTCGATCTGCTCCATATGGCCAAGCGAGTTGGCCTGCAGTGCGAAGTCGCCGAATACAAAGATCTGTCCGAGGAGAAAAGTCTCACCCTGGACTACATCACTATCGATGATCGAAGGAGCCATCAAGCCTAATGATGACGACACAGAGGAACTCTCAATGAAAGCACCAATGTCGGTGTCAAAACCAGCGGATCTCGGGTAGGGGGTCCCGAACTGTGCGTCTAAGGCGGATGGTAACAGGAGGCAGGGGACACGATGTTTTACCCAGGTTCGGGCCCTCTTGATGGAGGTAAAACCCTATGTCCTGCTTGATTATTCTTGATAATATGAGTAGTACAAGAGTTGATCTACCACGAGATCGGAGAGGCTAAACCCTAGAAGCTAGCCTATGGTATGATTGTATGTTGTCCTACGGACTAAAACCCTCCGGCTTATATAGACACCGGAGGGGGCTAGGGTTACACAAGGTCGGTTACAAAGGAGGAGATATACATATCCGTATTGCCTAGCTTGCCTTTCACGCCAAGTAGAGTCCCACCCGGACACGAGACGAAGTCTTCAATCTCGTATCTTCATAGTCCAACAGTCCGGTTGTCCGGAGACCCCCTAATCCTGGACTCCCTCAGCAGCCGCCACACAAAGAGCTATCCAAAGCGCAAGCTGCTGCCCGAATTCGATGACGAGGCCTTAGAGCCTATAAATCCGAAAAATAAAACGGCCGATCAGCCGGATTGACCACCCCGTGGCCGCGATAGGGAGGCTAACGATGTCGCACATAAGCCGGCACACGATTTACGTGAGGACTTGGACCACAAAGCCGGTATGACCAGGTCCATCTATGGATCTAGAAAGTGTGCTCCGATGCAGAATCAAAACCGAACACTACAACCGTCAGAATGCCATGACACATCCAAATACAGGGGTGCCGCGCACCCCCTATGCTTCACCGATGAGGTTCTAGATCACGAATTCCCAGAAGGATTCAAACCCGTGAACATAGAGGCATACGACGGAACGACAGACCATGGGGTCTGGATTGAGGACTTTATCCTTCATATCCACATGGCTCGTGGAGATGATCTCCACGCCATCAAATAGTTGCCCCTCAAGTTGAAAGGACTAGCTCGGCACTGCCTAAAGAGCCTCCCTGAAAACTCAATTGGGAGTTGGGAAGAGCTTGAGGATGCTTTTAGGGCTAATTTCCAAGGAACCTATGTCCGACCTCCGAATGCAGACGATTTAAGTCATATAATTCAACAGCCCGGAGAGTCAGCCCGAAAGCTTTGGAACAAATTCCTCACTAAGAAGAATCAAATTGTCGAGTGTCCGGACGCCGAAGCCTTAGCGGCTTTCAAACATAGTGTCCGGGACGAATGGCTCGCCAGACACCTCGGCCAGGAAAAACCGAGGACAATGGCAGCCCTAACAAGCCTTATGACCCGCTTTTGCGCAGGCGAAGATAGCTGGCTGGCCCGTAGCGGCACCAGCGACCTAGGCACATCCGAAGTCAGGGATGGCAATGGAAAACCATGACGCAATAAAAGCAAGTGTCGAAACAATGAAGACAACCCAGACAACACGGCGGTAAACGCCGGATTCAGGGGCTCTCGACCCGATCAATGGAAAAGACCATTTAAAGGCAGTAGAGATGGACCATCCAGTCTAAACAAGATTCTAGACAGATTATGTCAGAGTCATGGCACCTCCGACAAACCGGCAAATCACACCAACAGAGAATGCTGGGTCTTCAAGCAGGCCGGCAAGCTAAACGCCGAACACAAGGGGAGGGAGACACCAAGCGAAGACGAGGATGAGCCTCGCCAGCCGAACACTGGGGGACAGAAAAAATTCCCACCAGAGGTCAAAACAGTGAACATGATTCATGTAACAAAGAGGAGGAGCAAACGCGCACTCCGAGACATATGCACCGTGGAGCCCGTCACCCCCAAGTTCAACCCTTGGTCGGCCTGCCCGATCACTTTTGATTGCAGGGATCACCCGACTAGTATCCGGCACGGAGGATCAGCTGCCTTAGTACTGGACCCAATAATTGACGGATACCATCTCACAGTGTCCTTATGGACGACGGCAGTAGTCTTAATCTGATATATCAGGACACAGTCTGCAAAATGGGGATAGACCCGACAAGAATCAGCCAAAGCAATACTACCTTCAAAGGAGTAATACCAGGCCCAGAGGCCCGCTGCACGGGCTCTCTAGTACTAGAGGTTGTATTCGGTTCTCCCGACAACTTCCGAAGTGAAAATTTAACCTTTGACATCGCTCCATTCTGAAGCGGCTATCAAGCACTACTCGGAAGAATGGCCTTCGCTCGTTTTAATGCAATACCGCATTACGCTTATCTTAAGCTTAAGATGCCCGGTCCACGTGGCATCATCATAGTTAGCGGAAACACAGAATGTTCCTTATGTGCGGAAGAACATGTGGCGGCTTTAGCAGCCGAACACTGAGCGCCCCCTCCAACCAGAGTAAACAATAGGTCGTCAAGACCGCAGACACGGCTAGACGAGTCCGGCGCACAACTAGCTGTAACAGCTCAGATAAACCCAAGACTGGGTCGATGGATATACCCCCATAGGTGGTGCTAGGGGCTTCCCACGTGTAAAAAGGACTACAGTTCGGCTTGATCTTATTTAGATTGAATTTTAAAGGTTTATTAAGAATAACCAATTATAGATTCGCACGAAAACTTTCACCTAGGCTTTTTTCTCTTACAGATGATCATCGTGCTACACCCTTCCAGGATACGGCACAACGGAGACACAGGCGCAGACGTGCAACAGGGCCCCGTTCAAAGGTTTCTTTTTAGATTAAGACCCTGTGTAAATCTTTTTTACTGTCTCTTGTTGCTTCACCCCTCAGGATACTCAACATAACCAAGAGGGATGCTGGCGTTATTGACATTTCGTCACGTCAGACTAATGCACGTACCTGGAAATTCATGGCTTATTAGCGAGGGCGTTACTCAGCCCAGTATACATTGTAAAGACCGAATACCTTAGGGAGTGTTCGGCGTCGCGAGTTTGGCCTTATATGCATCAGCTCCGAATCATGTCTTTGGTCAATAGTTGGGTTTGCCCGGCTCCCGTGTTTTGCTACCTTATGTTCCGCTCTATCGGCTAAGGTGGCACCGGGAGAACTACTGCGATTGTGCCCCTGGTTCATCTGGACGAGCACCTCAGTAGAGAAAGCCGAAAACTGACTATCATGATAAAGCGCGAGACTGGTCAACCACTTGAGGACTCAGCGGAATCTTTGCGATTCCTCCGCATTAACGAAGGATCGGTTTCCCGGTCATGTATGTACGTGCACCGCATTCGGATAAACGCAGAAGTACCAGGGGCTATATAGTAGCCCCACTGTCAAACTCCTATGGCTAAGTGAAAGTGTTAAAGCAATATAGTCTGATTGCCTTGTTCGCTATGCTATCACCTCCTTAATGGACCAAGACGTTGGATCAAGTGTGAATACGCGCTTTTCCGAACACCCCCGCATTATATGCGTGGGGGATGAAGCCGACGACTACAAACTTTCAGGTTATATACATACATAAAACGGCCGCATAGGAGGCATCACAATACTTTCAGGCAAAAGTATAAACATAGCCTTTTATAAGCCAAATAGAATTGTTTTTACAAATTGGGATACATGTCACTCGAACATGATACTCTTCGAGCACTGAGCCTCTATTAAACGAGCGCCTTCTAGGACTTCTTCAAAATAGTGCTCGGACGAGACCTGGCCTACGGCCGGACCCCGGGTTGCAATAGCGGTGGCATCCATCTCTGCCCAGTATGTCTTAACACGGGCAAGAGCCATCCGCGCACCCTCTATGCACGCCGACCTCTTTACAGCATTGATATGCGGCACAACACCAAGGAATCGTTGCACTAAACCAACATAACTATTCGGCCTTGGTCCTTCCGGCCAAAGATGATCCACGACAGACCTCATGGCAAGCCCGGACAACCTATGGAGCTCAGCCCACTCGGCCATTTGCTCATTTAATAGCAGTGGGCGCGTTGGAGCACTGAACTGGGACCAGAACAATCTTTCCACTTCGTGATTTTTTTTATCTTTGAAAAACTCCGTCGCATCAGCAGCACTCATTGGCAGGTCCGAATACACGTCTGCAGCACTCCATAATTGATCCAGAGGGGCATACTTAGGATCTTCGAACTTCATCCGCAACAAAAAGGGCTTCCCAGCCGTGATATCTCCGGCTTGACGAAGCTCCTCCTTCGCCGCTCTGATTTTAGAGCGGGTCTCCTTGGCTGCTACCATGGTTTTCTCCAGGTCCACCACTTTCGCTTGGCTTTCCCTTTCAAGAAGCTCATACCGGTCGGCGGCATCCTTCAGCTCAATAGCCATCTTGGCTATTTTATCTTCGCTCTGGTGATGAGCAGCATGTTCGACTCTTAACTCTTCGCCCGCCTTTAGGGCGGCCGCATCACTCCACCTGGCTTCTACCTTGGCTTGGGCAAGTTCCGCCCGAAGGGTCTCCACGGTGACAGCTCCATCTGCAGTCACAGCATATTATAGATACTAGAATCATGCTCCTCTTAATATTTGTTGACCACCCGAAAATACATACCCTGTGCCTCGTCAAGCCGCTTGTTCACAAGTGCGATGTCAGCATCTGTCGCGTCAAGTTGCCGGCTAAGTCCGGCAAATTCAGCAGTCCGGCCAGCCACCGGACCGTCAGCCGCCTGCACATGAAAGCAGTGCGATCATTACCTGGGACTACGATCCTCTGTTTGTCGCCTCCAGACAGCAACCAGAGTCTTAGGGGCTACTATCCGTATAGAGCACACCTAGCGTGTGCGGTACCGTCAATTTTTTTACTTTGCGTACCTTAAAGCCTCTTAGCAGGCTCATAAAAGCTTCATGCAACCCACTTTTGGCAGATGAGATCCTCTCAACCACCGTAACCATTAAAGTACGACGCTCCTCCGAGATAGCCGCTTGCTCCAGAAGACCCATCAATACGTCCGGTTGTGCACCACACAATCCCAGACTCTTTCTGCTGCTCTCCTTAGGAGCCGAATACTCTGGACTTCGGGTGGCCGAAGGGTTACCTTCTGGCCCTGGCGGATCAGGAGAAATCCTCCGTGATGACACCTCAGGGTCATCTGCCCCAGGAGACTAGGAGACAGGGGGAGGCGTTTCACTCTCCATCATCTCTAGAAGAAGATCCCCCGAAGACGAACTCTGTTGAGAAGGGTGATGACCCACAAGTATAGGGGATCTATCGTAGTCCTTTCGATAGGTAAGAGTGTCGAACCCAACGAGGAGCAGAAGGAAATGATAAGCGGTTTCCAGCAAGGTATTCTCTGCAAGTACTGAATTAAGTGGTAACAGATAGTTTTGTGATAGGATAATTTGTAAGGAGCAACAAGTAACAAAAGTAAATAAGGTGCAGCAAGGTGGCCCAATCCTTTTTGTAGCAAAGGACAAGCCTCTACAATTTCTTATATAGAGAAAAGCGCTCCCGAGGACACATGGGAATATCATCAAGCTAGTTTTCATCACGTTCATATGATTCGCATTCGGTACTTTGATAATTTGGTATGTGGGTGGACCGGTGCTTGGGTACTGTCCTTACTTGGACAAGCATCCCACTTATGATTAACCTCTATTGCAAGCATCCGCAACTACAACAAAAGTATTAAGGTAAACCTAACCATAGCATGAAACATATGGATCCAAATTAGCCCCTTACGAAAGCAACGCATAAACTAGGGTTTAAGCTTCTGTCACTCTAGCAACCCATCATCTAGTTATTACTTCCCAATGCCTTCCTATAGGCCCAAATAATGGTGAAGTGTCATGTAGTCGACGTTCACATAACACCACTAGAGGAGAGACAACATACATCTCATCAAAATATCAAACGAATACCAAATTCACATGACTACTAATAGCAAGACTTCTCCCATGTCCTCAGGAACAAACATAACTACTCACAAAGCATAAACATGTTCATTATCAGAGGGGTATTAATATACATATAGGATCTGAACATATGATCTTCCGCCAATTAAACCAACTAGCATCAAGTACAAGGAGTAATTAACACTACTAGCACCAATCCCGGACTTGGAGACAAGAATTGGATACAAGAGATGAACTAGGGTTTTGAGAGGAGATGGTGCTGATGAAGATGTTGATGGAGATTGCCCTCTCCCGATGAGAGGAGCGTTGGTGATGACGATGGCGATGATTTCCCCCTCTGGGAGGGAAGTTTCCCCGGCAGAACAGCTCTACCGGAGCCCTAGATTGGTTCCGCCTCGTGGCGGCGGAGTTTTGTCCGAGAAGATGGTTTCTTATTTTTTCCCATCGAAAGACTTCATATAGCAAAAGATGGCCACAGGAGGGGCACCAGGGGCCCACGAGGTAGGGGGGCGCGCCCAGGGGGGTAGGGCGCGCCCCCACCCTTGTGGGTAGGGTGTGGCCCCCCGGGTGAATCTCTTCCACTGAGTATTTTTTATATATACTGAAAACGTCTTCCGTGAAGTTTCAGGACTTTTGGAGCTGTGCAGAATAGGTCTCTAATATTTGCTCCTTTTCCAGCCCATAATCCCAGCTGCCGGCATTCTCCCTCTTCATGTAAACCTTGTAAAATAAGAGAGAATAGGCATAAGTATTGTGACATAATGTGTAATAACAGCCCATAATGCAATAAATATCGATATAAAAGCATGATGCAAAATGGACGTATCAACTCCCCCAAGCTTAGACCTCGCTTGTCCTCAAGCGAAAGCCAAAATTGAAAAATATGTCCACATATTTAGAGATAAAGGTGTTGATAAAAATAAAATACGGACATGAGGGCATCATGATCATTCTTAGAACATCAACCTATATAATTCTTGTCATATAATTTCTTATGCTAGAGTAATAATTCAATCACAATTTCAAGTATGAATCGTAAACTTCATTGAAAACTAACAAACTATAATCTCAGTCATTGGAGCAATTGCAATTTATCATAACATAGGAAAGAGTCAATGTATAAGAGCTTTTCAGCAAGTCCACATACTCAACTATCATATAGTCTTTCACAATTGCTGATGCTCATGCAATACTTATGGGTATGGAGTTTAATCGGACACAGAGAAAGATAGGGGCTTATAGTTTTGCCTCCCAACGTTTTACCTCAAGGGTAATGTCAACAATAATAGTTCATGAAAACTCACATCCAATTAGCCATATATAGCAGGATCTTTCCAACATACTGTGCTTGCCAAAGGATAAAATGTAAAAAGGAAAGGTGAAGATCACCATGACTCTTATGCAATATAGGAGATAAAAGTAAAAGATAAGCCCTTCGCAGAGGGAAGCAGAGGTTGTCATGTGCTTTTATAGTTGGATGCACTTAATGCGAAAGAATGCCACTTTATATTGCCACTTGTGATATGGACCTTTATTATGCAGTCTGTCGCTTTTATTTCTTCCATATCACACGATCGTATAAAGCTTATTTCTCCCACACTAATAAGTCATACATATTTTAGAGAGCAATTTTTATCGCTTGCACCGATGACAACTTACTTGGAGGATCTTACTCAATCCATAGGTAGGTATGGTGGACTCTCATGGCAAAACTGGTTTAAGGGTATTTGGAAGCACAAGTAGTATATCTACTTGGTGCGATGAATTTGGCTAGCATGAGAGGGAAAGGAAAGCTCAACCATGTTGGATGATCCATGACAATATAATTTATCTCAGATGTAAGAAAACATAAACCATTATGTTGTCTTCCTTGTCCAACATCAACTCTTTAGCATGTCATATTTTAACGAGTGCTCACAATCATAAAAGATGTCCAAGATAGTATATCTATATGTGAAGACCTCTCTTTCTTTATTACTTCCTATTAATTGCAACGATGACCAAAACTATGTTTGTCAACCCTCAATAACTTTTATTCATCATACTTTTTCTATGTGAGCTCATTACTCTCCATGAGATCCATATGATCTCTTTGTTTCTTTTTATTTATTTCTCCCCCTTTTTTATATTCCCTTAGGATCATGGCAAAAGAATCAAGCCCTTGACTCAACACGAATCTTTATTATATAGCTCACGGACTCGATTACATAGAGGAACTATAAAGCAAAACTCACAACTAGATCATACTAAGAACTTTTATT
Organism: Triticum monococcum; assembly: GCA_034509565.1. Lineage (NCBI taxonomy): Eukaryota > Viridiplantae > Streptophyta > Magnoliopsida > Poales > Poaceae > Triticum > Triticum monococcum. The sequence goes on along the minus strand of CM067846.1, from coordinate 175,014,024 downwards.
CTACTAGATCAAGATATTACCAAAAGGATCAAACTAAGAAAAACGGTATAGATAAAAGTGATGGTGATATGATACCGGGGCACTCCCCCAAGCTTGGCAGTTGCCAAGGGGAGTGCCCATACCAGATACTCAATTCTTCTTTGTTGGTGGAGACGGTGGTGATTTTGTTGATGGCGTAGGCTTGTCGTCCTTCTTCCAAGGCATAGGCTCACCATCATAGAAGGATGACCGAGTCTCTTGAAACCTCAAATCTGCAGCCAAACTCATCCTCTTGAATCTATATTCATACTCATAGTTTTGATTTTGCAGGTCATAGATCTACGCTTGGAGGTGCTCGTTTTTCTCATGAAGCTTGAAGATCGCCTCCCCAATGTCCTTGACGTCCAGCTTGTGGTTGTTGGTGAACTCCGTGATCATGATGTGATCGGAATCGAGTCCACGCTCCACCATCTCCTGACACTTGAAAACTTCTTGCTCTAATGCCTCGAGCCTTGCATCCGTGCTTCCAGTCTTCCTTGGTCCCTCAGCATCATGGATGTGCAACAACCCCTCACACATCTCAATGGTTTGAGGGTGTTGCAGCACTTCTGCGAGGTAGGGGTTGATGACCTTCTCAAAGAACTGGTCCTTGGGGGCGCTTGAAGACGACATGACGACCTGGATCTGTCAGGAAAACAGCTCAAAACAAAAACAGGAGATTTTTGCGTGATACGGGAGTCAAAACCCCCGAGAGATTATATAATGATTTTTTACCGACCAAAATACGTGTCGTGTACGAAAACAGAGTCCGAAGAGCACACGAGGTGCCCACGAGGTAGGGGGCGCGCCCAGGTGGGTAGGGCGCGCCCTCCACCCTCGTGGGGCCCTCGTGTCCTTACCGGACTGCTTCTTATTTTTCTATTTTTTTCTAAATATTCCAAAACGGAGAAATATTGCCTCAAAAACTGTTTTGGAGTCGGTTTACTTACCGTACCACATACCTATTCCTTTTCGGAGTCTGAAACATTCTGAAAAGTGTGCCTTATGTATTCCTCTGGGGTTACGGTTTCAATAACATTGGTTTCAACATTTATGGGATTACCAAAGATATAATGTTTGATTCTTTGACCGTTCACCACCTTCGGATTTGTGCCTTCAAAGTTGTTGATTTTTATGGCACCGGAACGATAGACCTCCTCGATAACGTAAGGACCTTCAAATTTAGAGAGAAGTTTTCCTGCAAAAAAAATCTTAAACGAGAGTTGTATAGCAATACATAATCACCTACATTAAACTCACACTTTTGTATTCTTTTGTCATGCCATCTTTTAACTTTTTCTTTAAACAACTTGACATTTTCATAGGCCTGGGTTCTCCATTCATCAAGTGAGCTAATATCAAATAGCCTCTTCTCACCGGCAAGTTTAAAATCATAATTGAGTTCTTTAATGGCCCAATATGCCTTGTGCTCTAGTTTGAGAGGTAAGTGACATGCTTCCCCATAAACCATTTTATACGGAGACATACCCATATGATTTTTATATGCAGTTCTATAGGCCCATAATGCATCATCAAGTTTCTTGGACCAATTCTTTCTAGATCTATTAACAGTCTTTTGCAATATTAATTTGAGCTCTCTATTACTCAATTCTACTTGACCACTAGACTGTGGGTGATAAGGAGATGCGATTCTATGATTAACATCGTATTTAGCAAGCATTTTACGGAAAGCACCATGAATAAAATGTGAACCACCATCAGTAATTAAATATCTAGGGACTCCAAATCTTGGAAAAAATAACTAAGCATTTTATTAGAAGTGCTATGATCAACACTACTAGTTGGAATAGCTTCTACCCAGTTAGTAACGTAATCAACAACAACTAAAATATGTGTATATCCATTAGAGGAAGGAAAGGGTCCCATATAGTCAAAGCCCCAAACATCAAATGGTTTAATTACGAGTGAATAGTTCATAGGCATTTTTGACGTCTACTAATATTACCAATTCTTTGACATTCATCACAAGATAAGACAAACTTACGGCCATCCTTGAAGAGAGTAGGCCAATAAAAACCAGATTGCAATACCTTATGTGCAGTTCTATCTCCAGCATGGTGTCCTCCATAAGCTTCGGAGTGACACTTGCGTAGGATCTGTTCCTGTTCATGCTCAGGTACACAACGTCTAATAACACCATCTACTCCTTCTTTATAAAGATGTGGGTCATCCCAAAAGTAATGTCTCAAATCATAGAAGAACTTTTTCTTTTGCTGGTATGTGAAACTAGGTGGTATAAGCTTAGCAACAATGTAATTAGCATAATCAGCATACCATGGAGCAGTATGGGAAGCATTTATGACATTTAATTGCTCACCAGAAAAACTATCATCAATAGGTAGTGGGTCATCAAGCACATTTTCTAACCTAGACAAGTTGTCTGCAGCAGGGTTCTCAGCTCTCTTTCTATCAACAATATGTAAGTCAAATTCTTGTAGCAAGAGAACCCATCTAATAAGTCTAGGTTTAGCATCTTTCTTTTCCATGAGATATTTAATAGCACCATGATCAGTGTGAATAGTTACTTTAGAATCAACAATATAAGGTCTGAACTTATCACAAGCAAATACAACTGCTAAGAATTCCTTTTCAGTGGTAGCATAATTTCTTTGAGCATTATCTAGGGTTTTACTAGCATATTGAATAACATTTAATTTCTTATCAACTCTTTGCCCTAGAACAACACCTACAGCATAATCACTAGCATCACACATAATTTCAAAGGGTAAATTCCAATCAGGTGGCTGAACAATAGGTGCTGAGATCAATGCTTTCTTAAGTATTTCAAATGCATCTACACAATCATCATAAAAAACAAATGGTATATCTTTTTGTAATAAATTAGTCAGAGGCCGAGAAATTTTTGAGAAGTCCTTAATGAACCTCCTATAAAATCCGGCATGACCAAGGAAACTTCTTATACTTTTGATGTCCTTGGGGCATGGCATCTTCTCAATAGCATCAACCTTGGTTTATCAACCTCAATACCTCTTTCAGAAACTTTGTGCCCCAAGACAATACCTTCATTAACCATAAAGTGGCACTTTTCCCGATTCAAGACAAGATTAGTTTCTTCACATCTCTGCAAAACCCGATCAAGATTGCTCAAGCAATCATCAAAAGAAGATCCATAGACGGAGAAATCGTCCATGAAAACCTCACAAATCTTTTCACAAAAGTCAGAGAATATAGCCATCATGCATCTTTGAAAGGTAGCAGGTGCATTACATAAACCAAAAGGCATATGTCTATAAGCAAAAGTACCAAAAGGGCATGTAAAAGTAGTCTTTGATTGATCTTTGGCTGACACAGGTATTTGAGAGAAACCAGAATAACCATCTAGAAAGCAAAAATGTGTATGTTTGGATAATCTTTCTAGCATTTGATCGATAAAAGGTAAGGGGTAATGATCCTTTTTAGTGGCCTTATTTAATTTACGGAAATCAATTACCATCCTGTAACCTGTAATAATTCTTTGAGGAATCAATTCATCCTTACCATTAGGAACGACAGGAATACCTCCCTTCTTAGGGACACAATGGACATGACTTACTCACTGACTATCAGCAATGGAATAGATTATACCTGCCTCGAGGAGCTTTAGTATTTCCTTTCTTACCACTTCTTTCATTTTAGGATTCAGCTGGCGTTGATGATCACGAACTGGTTTAGCATCTTCTTCCAAATTAATTTTATGTTGACATAGAGTGGGACTAATGCCCTTAAGATCATCAAGAGTATACCCAATAGTAGCACGGTGCTTCTTCAGAGTTTTCAATAATCTCTCTTCCTCATGCTCTGAAAGGTTAGCACTAATAATAACAGGATATATCTTTTTCTCATCAAGATAAGCATATTTAAGAGTATCAGTGTGATAGCCTGGCTTATTAGGGATGATAGACTACTCATATCAATAAGGAATTCCTTCTTTTCCAGGAGCCCAGTCGGACAGAATTCCAAAGTTAAGCGTGATCATCTTGGAGTAGTTTCAGGATGGGTGACCGACCGAGAAGTTGTTCCCGGGTGCGCACGAGTGAGGACAAAGTGCATAGAAAAGACTAGTATTGATCTGTGGGGCCAGTCTAGATCCCGCCAGGAGTAACGACCACCGACGGGTGTGTCCGGGGCGTTACAAGTTGGTATCAGAGCCGACCCTCATGGTTACACGGATGGTTGCGGACAGGTGCGTGGTCATGTTGTTCATGACGTTTGTGACCCGTCGTGGCACCCGGCATGGCACATGTACCGGACTAGAAGCACAAACGTTTGTGCCAAGAGGGAACGTTCCTGTGGCCTGACGAGGACGTCGGTTCCTCTGAGTGGGGGTGTATGTGATAGCCTGGCTTATTAGGGATGATAGACTACTCATATCAATAAGGAATTCCTTCTTTTCCAAGAGCCCAGTCGGACAGAACTCCAAAGTTAAGCGTGCTCAGCTTGGAGTAGTTTCAGGATGGGTGATCGACCGGGAAGTTGTTCCCGAGTGCGCACGAGTGAGGACAAAGTGCGCAGAAAAGACTAGTATTGATCTGTGGGGCTAGTCTAGATCCCGCCAGGAGTAATGACCACCGGCGGGTGTGTCCGGGGCGTTACAATCAGGCAACGGTTTAAGCTCAAACACGGGATCACCCTTGGGTGGAGGAGGATCCCCTAGGATTTCAACAGGTAAATTGTTTTTCAGAATAGGTTCTTGTTTAAAGAATACTTCATCTATTTCCCTTCTTTCATTCATAAACATATCATTTTCATGGTCTAGCAAATAATGTTCTAAAGGATCACTAGGAGGTACGGCAATAGAAGCAAGACCAATAATTTCATCCTTACTAGGCAATTCTTCTTCACGGTGTTGTCTACTAAATTTAGAAAAATTAAATTCATGAGACATATCATCTAAACCTATAGTAACAACATCCCTTTTGCAATCTATGGTAGCATTAACAGTGTTCAAGAAGGGTCTACCAAATATAATGGGACAAAAGCTATCTTGTGGGGAACCAAGAACAAGAAAATCAGCAGGATATTCTGTTTTCCCACACAAGACTTCAACATCTCTAACAATTCCCATTGGTGAAATATTATCTCTATTGGCAAGTTTAATTGTGACATCAATATCTTCTATCTCAGCAGGTGCAATATCACGCATAATTTCTTTGTATAAGGAATAAGGTATTGCACTAGCACTAGCACCCATATCACATAAGCCATGATAACAATGATCTCCTATTTTAACAGAAATAACAGGCATGCCTACCACATGTCTGTTTTTATCTTTAGCACAAGGTTTAGCAATTCTAGCAGTTTCATCAAGGAAATGAATAACATGCCCATCAATATTATCAGACAAGAGATCTTTAACAATAGCAATATTAGGTTCAAGTTTAACTTGCTCAGGAGGTGTATATGTTTTAATATTGCTTTTACGAACCACAGTTGAAGCTTTAGCATGATCCTTTATCCTAATAGGGAAAGGTGGTTTCTCAACATAAGCAGTAGGAACAATAGGATCATTATAAGTGACAATCTTTTCTTCAACTTTAATAGGTGCAGCTACTTTTACTTCTATGGGAGGATGATATTTAAACCACTTCTCCTTGGGGAGATCAACATAAGTAGCAAAAGATTCACAGAAAGAAGCTACTATCTCAGAGTCAAGTCCATATTTAGTGCTAAATTTACGAAAAATATCGGTATCCATAAAAGATTGAACACAATCAAAACTAGGTGTCATACCTGACTCCTTACCTTTGTCAAGGTCCCAATCTTCAGAGTTGCGTTTAATTCTTTCCAATAAATTCCATTTGAATTCAATAGTCTTTATCATAAAAGATCCAGCACAAGAAGTATTAAGCATGGTGCGATTGTTATCAGAAAGCCGAGCATAAATTTTTTGAATAATCATTTATCTTGAGAGCTCATGATTGGGGCATGAATATAACATTGATTTAAGCCTCCCCCAAGCTTGAGCGATGCTTTCTCCTTCGCGAGGCCAAAAATTATATATATATATATATATATATATATATATATAATTGCGATCAAAATGAACAAGATGCATAGGATAAAACTTCTGATGAAATTCCAATTTCAATCATTTGTAATTCCAATACCCCATATCATCACATAGCCTATACCATGTCGATGCATCTCCCTTCAAAGATAAAGGTAAGACCTTCTTCTTAACAACATCTCCGGGTACACCTGCAAGCTTAAATAATCCACAAACTTCATCCACATATATTAGATGCTCATCAGGATGTTTTGTTCCATCTCCTAAAAAGGGATTAGCTAGCAGTTTTTCTATCATACCCGAAGGAATTTCAAAGCAAACATTTTCATTTTCAGTAGGTTCAGTAGGTTGAGGAGAAACTCTTTGCTCTACTGGTCGGAGTGAAGATACCCCGAACAAGCCCCTCAGAGGATTACTTTCCATAGTAACAAGTGACAGTAAATTTCAGCACACTATATAAAATTTTCCTTACCAAATTCCACCTACCAAAGGCGCTTCACTCCCCGGCAACGGCGCCAGAAAAGAGTCTTGATGACCCATAAGTATAGGGGATCTATCTAGTCCTTTCGATAAGTAAGAGTGTCGAACGCAACGAGGAGCATAAGGAAATGATAAGCGGTTTCCAGCAAGGTATTCTCTGCAAGCACTGAAATAAGTGGTAACAGCTAGTTTTGTGATAGGATAATTTGTAACGAGCAACAAGTAACAAAAGTAAATAAGGTGCAGCAAGGTGGCCCAATCCTTTTTGTAGCAAAGGACAAGCCTGGACAATTTATTATATAGAGAAAAGCGCTCCTGAGGACACATGGGAATATCATCAAGCTAGTTTTCATCACGTTCATATGATTCGCGTTCGGTACTTTGATAATTTGGTATGTGGGTGGACCGGTGCTTGGGTACAGTCCTTACTTGGACAAGCATCCCACTTATGATTAACCTCTATTGCAAGCGTCCGCAACTACAAAAAAAGTATTAAGGTAAACCTAACCATAGCATGAAACATATGGATCCAAATCAGCCCCTTACGAAGCAACGCATAAACTAGGGTTTAAGCTTCTGTCACTCTAGCAACCCATCATCTACTTATTACTTCCCAATGCCTTCCTCTAGGCCCAAATAATGGTGAAGTGTCATGTAGTCGACGTTCACATAACACCACTAGAGGAGAGACAACATACATCTCATCAAAATATCGAACTAATACCAAATTCACATGACTACTAATAGCAAGACTTCTCCCATGTCCTCAGGAACAAACATAACTACTCACAAAGCATAAACATGTTCATAATCATAGGGGTATTAATATGCATATAGGATCTGAACATATGATCTTCCACCAATTAAACCAACTAGCATCAACTACAAGGAGTAATTAACACTACTAGCACCAATCCCGGACTTGGAGACAAGAATTGGATACAAGAGATGAACTAGGGTTTTGAGAGGAGATGGTGCTGATGAAGATGTTGATGGAGATTGCCCTCTCCCGATGAGAGGAGCGTTGGTGATGACGATGGCGATGATTTCCCCCTCTGGGAGGGAAGTTTCCCCGACAGAACAGCTCTGCCAGAGCCCTAGATTGGTTCTGCCTCGTGGCGGCGGAGTTTCGTCCGAGAAGATGGTTTCTTATTTTTTTCCCATCGAAAGACTTCATATAGCAGAAGATGGCTACCGAAGGGCCACCAGGGGGCCCATGAGGTAGGGGGGCGTGCCCAGGGGGGTAGGGCGCGCCCCCACCCTCGTGGGCAGGGTGTGGCCCCCCTGGTGAATCTCTTCCACTGAGTATTTTTTATATATTCTGAAAACGTCTTCCGTGAAGTTTCAGGACTTTTGGAGCTGTGCAGAATAGGTCTCTAATATTTGCTCCTTTTCCAGCCCAGAATCCCAGCTGCCGGCATTCTCCCTCTTCATGTAAACCTTGTAAAATAAGAGAGAATATGCATAAGTATTGTGACATAATGTGTAATGATAGCCCATAATGCAATAAATATCGATATAAAAGCATGATGCAAAATGGATGTATCAAAGGGCCACGAGCCAGACTGCAAGATATATGTCTTGGTTATTGTCCTCGGAGATAAAGAAGGATATATTTACCAGAAGTACTCTTGATTCACTTACAACTCGGTGGAGGGCTGACCCCTTGCAGGCACTGTGCGGTAAGGACGCCCTCCGGGGCAGGGCCTCCTGGCGAAGGCTTCTTCCCTTGTTTGGAAACTTTCGTTTCCGAGTCGCCAGAGGCAGTCCTTTTCCTTCCTTGGGGAGAGGGGATTCTAGATTCTTCTCCCTTATCATCCTCCTTCGCGGAGACACTAATTCCACCGGTTTGGATGAGTAATGTGTGAGGGCCGCTTTCAGCTTCTTTATCCTTCCCTTTATCTTCCCTTGACGGCACCTGATAAAGTGCGTGCGCAAGCATCCTGGCTAGTACATGATCCGATGAGCCTTCGGGAAGGGGGCCGAACACCTGATCATCTTCGCCTTTCTTACCCAGTCCTGGCCAAGAGCATTATTTTCAGAATGATATTATGACAAATGAAAAGACGACGTGTTCGGCCGCAGAATTACTTACATGGGTATCTGGACGATTGCAGTTTAGACCCGCATCCTCGGTGGTGTCCGGACACTTTATTCATGATCCAAAGAATAATCCATACATCCCTTCGAGCGTCATGCCGAAGAATTGCTGAATAGTTCGCGGTCCTTCCAGGTTGAACTCCCACATACGGAGAGATCGACATTGGCATGGCAGGACCCGACGAACTAGCATAGCTTACATTACCTTGACAAGACTGACATCCCTCTTGAGGAGATCTTGGATGCGACTCTGCAATGTCGGCACGTCATTAACTGGCCCCCAGTCCAGCCCCATGTTGACCCATGATGCCAGTTGTGGCGGGGGGCCCGGGCGGAAAGCGGGGCGGCTACCCACTTGGTACTTCGGGGAGCTGTGATGTAAAACCACTCCCGCTGCCATAAGTTGGACACCTCCGGGAAGGAACCCTTCGGCCATGGAGCATCGGCGGCTTTGCTTATTATGGCACCTCCGCATTCTGTGTGTCGCCCATTGAGGGAGTCCTGGATTAGGGGGTGTCCGGATAGCCAGACTATACCTTCGGCCGGACTCCTGGACTATGAAGATACAAGATTGAAGACTTCGTCTCGTGTCCGGAAGGGACTTTCCTTGGCGTGGAAGGCAAGCTTGGCGATACGGATATGTAGATCTCCTACCATTGTAACCGACTTTGTGTAACCCTAATCCTCTCCGGTGTCTATATAAACCGGATGGTTTTAGTCCGTAGGACAACATACAGAACAATAATCATACCATAGGCTAGCTTCTAGGGTTTAGCCTCTCCGATCTCGTGGTAGATCTACTCTTGTACTACCCATATCATCAATATTAATCAAGCAGGACGTAGGGTTTTACCTCCATCAAGAGGGCCCGAACCTGGGTAAAACTTCGTGTCCCTTGCCTCCTGTTACCATCCGGCCTAGACGCACAGTTCGGGACCCCCTACCCGAGATCCGCCGGTTTTGACACCGACATTGGTGCTTTCATTGAGAGTTCCTCTGTGTCATCGCCGTTAGGCTTGATGGCTCCTACGATCATCAATAGCGATGCAGTCCAGGGAGAGACCTTCCTCCCCGGACAGATCTTCGTCTTCGGCGGCTTCGCACTGCGGGCCAATTCACTTGGCCATCTGGAGCAGATCGAAAGCTATGCCCCTGGCCGTCAGGTCAGATTTGGAAGTTTAAACTACACGGCTGACATCCGCGGGGACCTGATCTTCGACGGATTCGAGCCACTGCCGAGTGCGCCGCACTGTCACGACAAGCATGATCTAGCTTTGCCGCCGAACAGTGCCCTGGAGGCCGCACCCGCATCGGCTTCGACCCTTAATTCAGAGCCAACTGCGCCGATCGAGGATGGGTGGTTGGATGCCGCCTCGGGGGCTGCAATCCCAACGGCGATCGAGCCGAACACCAGCCCCGCACTCCGCGAGACTCGTGACTCCAAGGAGCCGGACTCCTCTCCGGACTCCGAACCCTCCGCGCCCCTGCAGATCGAATCCGATTGGGCGCCGATCATGGAGTTTACTGCCGGGAACATCTTTCAGCACTCGGCTTTCGGCGATATTCTGAAGACACTAAAGTCTCTCTCTTTATTAGGAGAGCTCTGGCCGGACCACGGTCAGCAAGGTCGGGATACGGACAATGAAGAAATTCAAAGCCCACCCACCACCCACTTTGTAGCCACTGTCGATGATTTAACCGACATGCTCGACTTCGACTCTGAAGACATCGACGGTATGGACGCCGATGAAGGAGACGATGAAGAACCAGCGCCTATTGGGCCCTGGAAAGCCACCTCGTCATATGCCGTATACATGGTGGACGCACCAAAAGATGACGACGAGGAGCGGAAGGACGCACCGAAGGCTTGTTTCCTCGAGAAGCAGTCAAAGCGGCGATGCAAGCGCCGCCCCAAATCCCGCCTCGACAGAAATAATGATCACACAGACCCAGCGCTGGAGCAGGGCGAACCGCTGCCGGACAGCGGCAATCCGGATAATCAAACCGAACAAACAAATTCTATCAAGGATAATGGTCCGGACGACATAATGCTGGACAAGCACCCGGAGCAGCAGAATGCCCGTAAAAGGCTTGTTGCCACCGCGAGGAGTCTTAAAAAGTAGAAGCAAAGGCTCAAGGCTGCGCAAGACACACTCCAAATCAGATGGAGTAAAATACTCAACACAACAACGAGGTACGGCGACAATCGCCCCTCCAAGAGCTACCCAAAGCGGAAGCTGCTACCTGAATTCGATGACAAGGCCTCAGACCCCCCACAACCAAATATCAAAGCAGCCACCTGGCCGGATAAACGACCCCCCTACCAACACAGAGCGGCATACAACGCCACTCACAATACAACACGCGACCCATGCGAGGGCTCGCACCCAAAGGACGGCGCAACAAGATCCATCTATGGACCACGCAAGCGTGCCCCAGCATACAATGCAACACAACAAACATCCGAACAACGCGGTACACCCAGCTACAGGGGTGCCGCACACCGCTTATGTTTCACCGATGAGGTGCTGGACCATGAATTTCCAGAGGGATTCAAACCCATAAACATAGAGACATACGATGGAACAATAGACCCTGGGGTCTGGATTGAGGACTACATCCTTCATATCCATATAGCTCGAGGAGATGATCTCCACGCCATCAAGTACTTACCCCTCAAGCTCAAAGGGCCAGCTCATCACTGGCTTAAAGGCCTCCCCGAAAGCTCCATTGGTAGTTGGGAAGAGCTCGAAGACGCCTTTCGGGCAAATTTTCAAGGGACTTATGTCCGACCTCCGGATGCGGACGATTTGAGTCATATAACTCAACAGCCCGGAGAGTCAGCCCGAAAGCTTTGGAATAGGTTTCTTACTAAAAAGAACCAGATTGTCGACTGTCCGGACGCCGAAGCCTTGGCAGCTTTTAAGCATAGTGTCCGTGACGAATGGCTTACCAGACACCTCGGCCAAAATAAGCCGAGAACGATAACAAGCCTCATGACCCGCTTTTGCATGGGTGAGGACAGCTGGCTAGCCAGATGCAGCACCAGCGACCCCAGTACATCTGAAGTTAGAGATGGAAATGGGAAATCACGGCGCAATAGCAATAACAAACGCCGGAATAAAGAAGACAGCATGAAGGGCATGTCAGTAAACGCCGGATTCAAAAGCTCTCGGCCAGGTCAGCAAAAGCCACCCTCTAAAGGCACGAGGGATGAGCTGTCCAGCCTCAACAAAATTCTGGACCAAGTATGTCAGATCCATAGTACCCCTGGTAAACCTGCTAATCATACCCACAGAGAATGTTGGGTCTTCAAGCAGTCCGACAAGCTCAACGCCGTACACAAGGGGGAGGATACACCAAGTGAAGACGAGGACGAGCCTCCCAAGCAAGACACTGGGGAACAAAAGAAATTTCCACCAGAAGTCAAAACAGTAAACGTGTTACACGTGATCAAGGGAAAAAACAACGCGACACTCCCAGGAAAATATACCCAAGTGCCAGTCACCGCGAAGTCCTGCCACAGGTCGTCTCAACCGATCACTTTTGACCATCGCGATTACTCAGCAAGTATCCGATACGCAGGATGGGCTGCCCTGGTATTAGACCTAGTAATTGACGGATATCACTTCACACGAGTCTTGATGGACGGTGGCAGCAATCTAAACCTAATATATCAGGATACAATCCGCGGGATGGGGTTAGACCCAACAAACATTCGCCATAGCAATACTACCTTTAAAGGAGTAACGCCAGGCCCAGGGGCTCGTTGTACGGGCTCCCTCCTACTACAAGTTATATTCGGCTCCCCCGATAACTTCCGTCGCGAGCATTTAACCTTCCACATCGCTCTGTTCCAAAGTGGCTATCAAGCACTGCTCGGACGCGAAGCTTTCGCTCGCTTTAATGCAATACCACACTATGCCTCCCTCACACTCAAGATGCCCGGTCCACGTGGCATCATTTCAGTGAACAGAAATATCAAGCGGTCTCTGCGCACTGAAGAGAGTGCGGCTGCCTTAGCAGCCGCATACTAAAGGCGCCCGGACCAGCGAAAGCATCCAATAGGTCGTCAAGACCTCATACACAACTAATCAAGTCCGGCGCCGCTATTTATACCAAACAAATGGTGACACCCCTATTTGTCCATACAAGGGGCTCAACGCGCGCAAAGAAGTGGCAATTTTTTCTCATCTTGAATTATACACGGTTTCTTTAAAAACTATCTTTTTTGCACGACAACTTTTTCACCTAAATTCCTCTCTTTTACAGACGATCATCGTTCTCCACCCGTCCAAGATACGGCACAACGGAGACACAGGCACAGACGTGCAGCAGGGACCCGCTCCAAGGATTCTTTTTAGATTAAGACCCTGCGTAAACCTTTTTTACTGTCTCTTGTTGATACATATCCACCGTTGAGAAGGATGCTGATGTCTTGGCATGTGGCCACGCCAGAACAATGCACGTACCTGGACACAAGGGGCTTCTTAGAAAGGCCATTATTTAGGCCCGGTTTATACCACAAAGACCGAATACCTTAGGGAGTGTTCGGCGTCGCGAGTTTGGCCCTATATGCATCAGCTCTGAATCATTGTCTTTGGTCAAATGTTGGGTTTGCCCGGCTCCTGTGTTTTGGTACCTTACGTTCCGCTTTACCGGCTAAGGTAGCACCATGAGAAATACTGTGATTGTGCCTTGGTTCATCCGGACGAGCACCTTAGTAGAGAAAGCCGAAAACTGACTATCATGATATAGCGTGAGACTGGTCAACCACTCGATGACCTGTTGGAATGTTAGAATTCCTCCGCCTTAACGAAGGGTTGTTTTCCGGCCAGGCATGTATGCACCCCGGGATCGGGAGAGTGCGGAGCCACCAGGGGCTACCTAGTAGCCCCACTGTCAAACTCCTATGGCTAAGTGAAAGTGCTAAAGCATTATAGTCCGGTTGCCTCGCTCGCTCCGCTATCACCTCCTTAATAGGACCAAGACGTTGGGTTAAGTGTGAACGCATGTTTTTTGCGAGCACCTCCGCATTATATGCGTGGGGGTTGAAGCCGACGGCTGCAATCTTTCAGGTTATACACATGTATACATAAAACGGCCGCCCGGGAGGCATCATATTACTTTCAGGTAAAAGTATAAAAATAGCCTTATAAAAATTTATAAAAGCATTTCGCTTACAATGAGATTACATGTCACTCAAACATAATATTTTTTGAGCACTGGGTCTCTATCAAACAAGCACCCTCAAGAACTTCTTCAAAATAGTGCTCAGCAGCCATTCGGCCTATGGCCGAATCCCGCGCTGCAATAGTGGTAGCATCCATCTCCGCCCAATATGCTTTAACATGGGCAAAGGCCATCCATGAGCCCTCTATGCACGCCGACCTCTTCATCGCATTAATGCGCGACACCGCATCAAGGAACTGCTGCACCAAGCTGAAATAGCTGTTCGGTTTTGGCCTTTCCGGCCATAGCTGATCCACAACAGACCTCATGGCGAGTCCGGACAACCTATTCAGTTCGGCCCATTCGGCTAATTGCTCAGTAAATGAAAGCGGACACTCGGGAGAATGGAATTGTGTCCAAAACAGCTGGTCCACTTCACGATTCGTCTGACCCTGGAAGTACTTGGCCGCATCGGCAGCGCTCGCCGCCAAATCCATATACACATCCTCCGAACTCCACAGCCGATCCAGAGAGGCATACCGTGGATCTCCGAATTTCCTCCGGAACATAAAGGATTTCCCAGCTACAATATCCCCGGCTTCCCGCAGCTCCTCCTTCTTCGCCCTCATAGCAGAGCGGATGTATTTTCTTGTCGCAGCAGCCTTCTCAAGGTCTGATGTCTTCGCTAGGTTTTCCTTTTCAAGAACCCAACAACGGTCGGCGGCGGCTTTTAATTCTATGGCCATCTTGGCCATCTTATCTCGGCTCTCGCCATGCGCGGCCTTCTCAGCCTTCAACTCTTCGGCCGCCTTCAAAGCAGCCGCATTACTAAACCTCGCTTGTTCCTTGGCTCGGGCAAGTTCTGCCCGCAAGGCTTCAATAGTGGCAGCTCCATCTGCAGTCACAACATGTTAAAGATGCTGGCATCATGCTGCTCTTACTATGTGGCATTTACTATATAATGACACTTACCCTGTGCCTCGTCAAGCCTTTTGTTAACAAGCTCGATGTTGGCGTCTGCCGCATCCAACTGCCGTTTTAAATGGGCAAACTCGCTAGTCCGGCTTGAAGGAAATATGCCCTAGAGGCAATAATAAAGTTATTATTTATTTCCATATTTCATGATAAATGTTTATTATTCATGCTAGAATTGTATTATCCGGAAACATAATACTTGTGTGAATACATAGACAAACTAAAAGTCACTAGTATGCCTCTACTTGACTAGCTCGTTAATCAAAGATGGTTATGTTTCCTAACCATAGACATGTGTTGTTATTTGATTAACGGGATCACATCATTAGGAGAATGATATGATTGACATGACCCATTCCATTAGCTTAGCACCCGATCGTTTAGTATGTTGCTATTGCTTTTTTCATGACTTATACATGTTCCTATGACTATGAGATTATGCAACTCCCGTTTGCCGAAGGAACACTTTGTGTGCTACCAAATGTCACAACATAACTGGGTGATTATAAAGGAGCTCTACAGGTGTCTCCAAAGGTACAGGTTGGGTTGGCGTATTTCGAGATTAGGATTTGTCACTCCGATTGTCGGAGAGGTATCTCTGTGCCCTCTCGGTAATGCACATCACATAAGCCTTGCAAGCATTGCAACTAATGAGTTGGTTGCGAGATGATGTATTACAAAACGAGTAAAGAGACTTGCTGGTAATGAGATTGAACTAGGTATTGAGATACCGACGATCGAATCTCGGGTAAGTAACATACCGATGACAAAGGGAACAACGTATGTTGTTATGCGGTCTGACCGATAAAGATCTTCGTAGAATATGTGGGAGCCAATATGAGCATCCAGGTTCCGCTATTGGTTATTGACCGGAGACGTGTCTTGGTCATGTCTACATTGTTCTCGAACCCATAGGGTCCGCACGCTTAAGGTTTCGATGACAGTTATATTATGAGTTTATGAGTTTTGATGTACCGA
Source organism: Triticum monococcum (assembly GCA_034509565.1). Classification (NCBI taxonomy): domain Eukaryota; kingdom Viridiplantae; phylum Streptophyta; class Magnoliopsida; order Poales; family Poaceae; genus Triticum; species Triticum monococcum. The sequence goes on along the minus strand of CM067846.1, from coordinate 174,998,273 downwards.
AGGAGTTCGGAGTCCCAGATGAGATCGGGGACATGACGAGGAGTCTCGAAATGGTCGAGACGTAAAGATCGATATATTGGATTACTATATTCGGACATCGGAAAGGTTCCGAGTGATTCGAGTATTTTTCGGAGTACCGGAGAGTTACGGGAATTCGCCGGGGAGTATATGGGCCTTATTGGGCTTTAGGGAAAAGAGATAGGAGAGGTTGGGCGCCCCCAAGGCCTAGTCCGAATTGGACTAGGGGGAAGGGCTGCGCCCCCTCCTTCCTTCTCTTCTCTTTTCCCTTGCCCTTAATTCCTACTCCTACTACATGGAAGGACTCCTAGTTGGACTAGGAAAGGGGGGATCCTACTCCCGGTGGGAGTAGGACTCCCCTAGGGCGCGCCATAGAGAGGGCCGGCCTTCCCCTCCTCCACTCCTTTATATACGGAGGTAGGGGGCGATGAAGCTATGTACCTAGGGTAGGGGCACGGACCCGTCCGAAAAAGCCCTACCCAAGGACATCCCTAGAATGAGTCACCTCTCAAACAACTGGAAGGCATCCCACTCGACGGGTTCAAGACACTCGACCAAAGAACAACCACTCGACCATGAAGCCAACCACTCGACCATGAAGCCAGAAGACCTAAAGTCACTCCGCAGGCAAACGGTCGGCTATTAAGTAGTCGTTATGGTTATTATAGCACTTTATTAGGGGCGTTACCAGTAACGCCCCACCTTAAATGTACCTTAAACCCTGCATTGCTGAGGGCAGGAGAGGGCCGGCGAACTCTATATAAGCCACCCCCTCCTCAGTATGGGGGGTTCGCACCCTTGTTAGCTACACACACATAATCCAATCGACCGCCTCCGGGCACCGAGACGTAGGACTGTTACTTCCTCCGAGAAGGGCCTGAACTCGTAAACCTTGCGTGCTTACAACTTCTCAATAGCTAAGGTCTAGCCTCTCCATACACACCCCCTACCTCACTGTCAGACTTAGAACCACGACAGTTGGCGCCCACCGTGGGGCATTAGTCTTAGCGCCTAATTGGAGAACTTGTGATTTTTCCGATCCATTTGATCATGGTTTCCTGCGGAGTTTTGGTAGAGGGCCGCGAGATCCGTCTCGGCGCGCTCACCTTCATCGCCGATGACTCCGCCTGGCTCCAGGAGGCGCCGCTCGACATCGACGCGCTCCCCGTCCGCGGTGCGACGCACTTCCGCGCGTGCATTCGTGGCGTCCTCCTGCGGCAGCCGTCGACCCAATATCGGTCGGCCCCCGTGTCGTCTCCCTGCCCTGTCTCCCACCAGCGCAAGCGCTCAGGTCGGTCGAGACTCCAGCGGTGGGTGAGGCACGCCGTGGCCCGCCAGTCGGCGGCCCCACAAGTCGCGGCAATCGAGCCCGACGAATCCCTCCGCGACCTGTTCGACTGGCTCCGCGGAGACCGCATCCGAGTGCGATAGCAGCGACCCTTTAGCTGAGGTTCTGGCGGTCGAGGGGACACACAGTCCTCCCGGATTCCATCGCGCTGATGGTGGAGCGGAGAGGGGCGATCCGTCGCATCCCCACGACGAGTACCTCCCCGAGCCTCTCACGTCATTGCAGCGAGAGGAGCTTCGCCGCCGGAACATGGACGCGCTCCACACTCCTATTGTAGGAGAAACCCCCGAGGCCCGGGCCTTGGAGGACGCGCGCTTGGCCAACCTGGCTGAGCGCACTCGACTGGAAAATCTACAGCGAATACTCGACGAGCAAGCGCCTCAGCGGGCTCCCGAGTCCAGTCGACGACAGCAAGCTCCTGAATCCAGTCGACGTCAGCTCTTCCCGCCGCCGCAGGTATACCGAACTCCAGTTCAGAATTTGGTCGCCGCGGCCCGCATAGCGGAGTCAATTCAGCCCTCACAGTCGGAGGCTGGCAGGGGCTTGTTGCAGATCAGAGCATTGCTCCGAGCGGCGGGAAATCAGAATTCCGCCGTTTCTCAGTCGCGGAACAGGATCCACAGTCGATCCGTTGCAACAGAAACAGTCCAGTCGGCTCACAGCCCGAGATCGCCCCCGAGGCGTGAGGGACGTGGGGACCGGCACGATCAGTACAAGAGAAATGAGCAGTATGATCACCGACCCGACCGTGATGATCAACGTCGAGTGCCATCCCCTCCCCCGAGGAGTGGGTCATATGCACCTCGACATCGAGATGACAGGCGCCCCCATAATGTTGGGCAAAGGATTCCAATCGACCCCAGGGACCCAGGCTTTGACGCGAGATCCATCCTCGTTCAAGGTTTGGTGGACAGGAACAGGGCTCATCGAGAGGGCCACAACAGAGATGCGCCCACCAGCAGCAGGGCACATGCTTCGGGGCCAGAATGTTTCAGTCGAGCCATCAGGGCCGCGGTGATTCCTCCCAACTTCAGGCTGGCGACTGGAGTCAGCAAGTTCACCGGTGAATCTAAGCCCGACACATGGCTCGAAGATTACCGAGTGGCTGTGCAGATTGGTGGTGGCAATGATGAGGTGGCCATGAAGCATTTGCCTCTCATGTTGGAAGGCTCAGCCAGAGCGTGGCTGAATCAGTTGGCACCCAGCAGCATTTACACTTGGGAGGACCTCACCCGAGTGTTTATCACAACCTTCAAAGGAACATGCAAGCGCCCTGCAGGCCTTACAGAGTTACGGTCTTGCGTACAGAAGCCGAATGAAACACTGAGAGAATACATCCAGAGGTGGATCACACTGCACCACTCGGTCGAGAACATGCCAGACCATCAAGCAGTTTGCGCTTTCAAGGAAGGCGTCAAATACAGAGAGTTGAATCTGAAGTTCGATTGAATTGGAGAGATGTCTCCGAATCGGATGATGGAGATTGCCACCAAGTACGCTAATGGTGAAGACGAAGACCGACTCCGAAGTGGCAAACTCAAATCAGTCGCCCAAGAAACCGGAGGAAACTCCAGTCGGAAGCAGAAGCGGAAGGCCGAGCCAGCCGCCCCTGGGGAGGCCCTGGCCGTGGCCCAGGGAAACTTCAAGGGGAAACCCAAGGGCACCTGGAAGCCCAAGAAAGTTAAGGATCAGGATGGGAATGATGTTCTGGACCTGCCATGTCACATCCACACCAAGAAAGATGAAGAGGGTAATTTTATTTTCCCAAAACATACCACTCGATAGTGCCGGCTCCTGATCCAGCAGTTTCAAGGCAAGCAGCCCAAAGATAAGGAAAAGGAGCCAGACAGAGTTGAGGACAAGGATGATAGTGACGATGGATACCCCCAAGTCAATTCCACCTTGATGATTTTTGCTGATGTCGAAAGCAAAAGTTGACTGAAAGTCATTAACCGTGAGGTGAACATGGTTGCTCCGGCAACACCCAGTTACCTGAAGTGGTCTCAGACCGCCATCACATTCGACCAGTCTGATCACCCGACGCACATTGCCACCCCAGGGAGACAAGCTTTGGTGGTCGACCCAGTTGTCGAAGGCACTCGATTGACCAAAGTCCTGATGGATGGCGGCAGCGGCCTGAACATACTATATGCTGAAACTTTGAAAGGAATGGGCATCCCGATGTCCAGACTTAGTACCAGTAACATGAGCTTCCACGGAGTCATTCCTGGGAAGAAAGCCGAGTCACTCGGCCAGATTGCTCTTGATGTGATTTTTGGGGATTCAAAGAATTACCGCAAGGAAAAGTTGACATTTGAGGTTGTGGACTTCCAGAGTGCTTATCACGCCATTTTGGGCAGGCCAGCTTACGCACGCTTCATGGCTCGACCATGTTACGTGTATCTCAAATTGAAGATGCCTGGCCCCAAGGGTGTGATCACTGTTACGAGCAACCGGAAGAAAGCAGAAGAGTGTTTTCGGAAGGGATCAAAGATCGCTGATACTCAGATGGCAGTGGTCGAGCTGAAAGAGTACCAAAAGACTGCCGATCCGAGTGAATTGCTGCGAGCTAAGAAGCCCGCCTCCGAGTCAGCTTTTCAGTCGGCTGGTGAAACAAAGACAGTCCACATTCACCCGACCGACCCCGACGCTGCTCCGACTCACATCTCGACGACGCTCGACTCCAAATAGGAAGAAGCGCTCATCCAGCTCCTCCGTGAGAACTGGGACATCTTCGCATGGAAACCCTCTGACATGCCTGGAGTTCCCAAGGGGCTTGCTGAGCACCATCTGCGAGTCGACCCAAAATTCAAGCCCGTGAAGGAACATCTTCGACGGTCCGCCGTCCAGAAGAAGCAAGCCATTGGCGAGGAGGTGGCTCGGCTCTTGGCAGCTGAGTTCATCCGAGAGATTTACCACTCCGAGTGGCTCGCCAATGTCGTCATGGTCCCCAAGAAGGACAAGTCACTCCACATGTGCATTGATTTCGAACATATCAATCGGGCCTACCCGAAAGATCATTTTCCTCTCCCTCGCATCGACCAAATAGTCGAATCAACTACGGGGTGCGAGAGATTTTCTTTTCTAGATGCCTATTCCGGGTACCATCAGATCCGTCTGTATGGGCCCGACGAGATAAAAACAGCTTTCATCACTCCATTCGGATGCTTCTGTTATGTCACCATGCCGTTCGGCCTCAAGAACGCCGGAGCCACATTCATGAGAATGATTCAGAAGTGTTTACTCACTCAAATCAGTCGGAATGTGGAGGCATACATGGATGATATTGTGGTCAAGTCCCGGAAAGGTTCCGACCTACGGGCTGACCTTGCTGAAACCTTTGCCAACCTCAGGAGGTACGATATCAAGCTCAATCCATCAAAGTGCACTTTCGGGGTTCCAGGTGGAAAGTTACTCGGTTTTCTCGTTTCCGAACGGGGGATCGACGCCAATCCTGAAAAAATTGGGACCATACTCCGGATGAAGCGTCCTGTACGCGTGCACGATGTCCAAAAGCTTACAGGCTACTTGGCCGCTTTAAGTCGATTTATTTCTCAGCTCGGTGAAAAGGCGTTGCCTCTTTACCGACTGATGAAGAAGTCTGACAAGTTCGAGTGGACTCCAGAAGATGATGCAACGTTTGCAGAGCTCAAAGCTCTGCTCTCCACCCAGCCGGTGCTTGCTGCCCCAATCAGCGAAGAGCCTCTGGTGCTTTACATTGCAGCCACAGGACAAGTTGTCAGTACAATACTTACGGTCGAGTGGGAAGAGGAAGGAAAGGCCTTCAAAGTTCAACGCCCAGTATATTATGTGTCTGAAGTTTTGACCCCTTCAAAACAAAGATACCCTCACTACAAGAAGCTTGTATATGGGATTTATATGACCACGAAGAAAGTTGCACATTACTTCTCTGACCACTCCATTATAGTCGTCAGCGACGCCCCACTATCAGAGATCCCGCATAACAGAGAGGCAACTGGTCGAGTGGCCAAATGGGCGATTGAACTCCTTCCCTTAGATATCAAGTTTGAAGCAAAGAAGGCTATCAAGTCCCAAGCAATCGCGGATTTCATCGCCGAGTGGATTGAACAGCAACTTCCGACTCAAGTTCACTCGGAGCACTGGACCATGTTCTTCGATGGATCCAAGATGCTGAATGGTTCGGGTGCGGGAGTAGTCCTAGTCCCTCCCGAGGAGATAAGCTCAGATATGTTCTCCAGATTCACTTCGATTCTTCCAATAACGAAGCAGAATATGAAGCACTTTTGTATGGGTTGCGCATGGCCATTTCACTGGGCGTCCGTCGCCTCCTGGTCTATGGCGACTCAGATTTGGTGGTTAATCAAGTGATGAAGGAGTGGGACGTCAGGAGTCCGGCAATGACTGGGTATTGCAATGCAGTGCGAAAGCTAGAAAAGAAATTCGAGGGGTTAGAGCTTCATCACATCCCCCGACTAAAAAATCAGGCAGCTGACGATTTGGCAAAGATAGGCTCCAAGAGAGAAGCCATTCCCAGCAACGTGTTCTTGGAACACATTCACTCGCCGTCAGTCCAAGAGGATCCTTTCACAGAAGAAGCCCCGCAGCCGAAAAGTGCCACAGATCCGACTGAAGTTGAAGTACCTGCAGTGGTCGACCTAATCATGGAAGTCTTGGCAATCACCCCTGACTGGACAATACCGTACATCGCGTATATCCTAAGGAAAGAACTCCCGGAAGACGAGGAGGAGGCTCGACAGATCGTCCGCCGATCCAAGGCCTTCACAGTCATAAGGGGACAGCTGTATAGAGAGAGCGCGACTGGAGTCGGTCAGAAATGCATAACACCAGAAGAGGGTCAGATAATCCTTAATGATATCCACTCGGGGACCTATGGTCACCATGCGTCCTCTCGGACTATTGTGGCTAAAGCATACCGAGCTGGATTTTACTGGCCAAGAGCAAATGAGATGGCAAAAGAGATAGTCGACAAGTGTGAAGGGTGCCAGTTCTACTCCAACATGTCGCACAAGCCTGCATCATCCCTGAAGACCATTCCACTCGTCTAGCCCTTTGCCGTCTGGGGATTGGACATGGTTGGTCCACTAAGAACGGGCAGGAGTGGATTCACTCATGTGCTTGTAGCAGTCGACAAATTTACCAAATGGATCGAAGCTAAGCCCATCAAGAATCTCGATGCTTGCACTGCTATCAGTTTCGTCAGAGGGTTAACATTCAGATATGGAGTCCCGCATAGCATCATCACTGATAACGGGTCAAACTTTGATTCGGACAAGTTCAGAGCTTTTTGCGCCTCTCAAGGCACACGAGTCGACTACGCATCGGTCGCCCATTCCTAGTCGAATGGACAAGCTGAGAGAGCAAATGGTCTGATTCTCAAAGGACTAAAGCCTCGATTGATGCGCGATCTCAAGCACGCGGCAGGTGCTTGGGTCGACGAGCTTCCGTCAGTTCTGTGGGGATTAAGGACCACCCCTAACCGGTCGACTGGAAGAACTCCATTCTTTTTGGTTTATGGAGCCGAAGCAGTCCTGCCGAGTGATCTTCTTCATAATGCACCCCGAGTTGAACTTTACACCGAAGATGAAGCAGAACAGGCCCGGCAAGACACAGTCGACCTCTTAGAAGAAGAAAGGGAGATGGCCATGATCAGATCGACCATTTATCAGCAAGACTTGCGCCATTTTCACGCCCGGAATGTGAAAAGTCGAGCCTTCCAAGAAGGAGATCTGGTCCTCCGAGTGGATCAATAGAAGCCACACAAGCTTGCTCCTACTTGGGAAGGCCCCTTCATAGTCACCAGAGTCCTCCACAATGGAGCGTACCACCTCTACAATGTTGATCGCCAGATCAATGAGCCACGAGCTTGGAACACGGAACTGCTCCGCCCCTTTTACACATGAGTTCTCCCTTAGATGAGATGTAATAAGAAAAAATAATTTCTACAGTTCATTTTTTATCAAAGACAAGAGTGTTCCAATAATTGCTGTCACTTTGTTCGCATACAAAACCCCCAGTGGGTGACTTGGCTGCGAATCCGTTTCGCCTAAGTTTGAAAAAATCCTACCGAGTGGAGAGCAATCCTCCCACTTGGGGGCTTAGCTGCAGTCCAGTACTCGCCTAAGTTCTCCCACTCGGAAGCTTAGCTGCAGTCAAGCACTCGCCTAAGTTTGAAAAAATCCTACCGAGTGGAGAGCAATCCTCCCACTCGGGGGCTTAGCTGCAGTCCAGTACTCGCCTAAGTTCTCCCACTCGGAAGCTTAGCTGCAGTCAAGCACTCGCCTAAGTTTGAAAAATCCTACCGAGTGGAGAGCAATCCTCCCACTCGGGGGCTTAGCTGCAGTCCAGTACTCGCCTAAGTTTTCCCACTCGGAAGCTTAGCTGCAGTCAAGCACTCGCCTAAGTTTGAAAAATCCTACCGAGTGGAGAACAAACCTCCCACTCGGGGGCTTAGCTGCAGTCCAGTACTCGCCTAAGTTCTCCCACGCGGAAGCTTAGCTGCAGTCGAGCACTCGCCTAAGTTTGAAAAAAACCTACCGAGTGGAGAGCAAACCTCCCACTCGGGGGCTTAGCTGCGGTCCAGTACTCGCCTAAGTTCTCCCACTCGGAAGCTTAGCTGCAGTCGAGCACTCGCCTAAGTTTGAAAAAAATCCTACCGAGTGGAGAGCAAACCTCCCACTCGGGGGCTTAGCTGCGGTCCAGTACTCGCCTAAGTTCTCCCACTCGGAAGCTTAGCTGCAGTCGAGCACTCGCCTAAGTGTTTAAGAAATCCTACCAAGTGGAGAGCAAACCTCACACTCGGGGACTTAGTTGCAGTCCAGCACTCGCCTAAATGCAAGACCAAAGTTTCACACGACAGATCAAAACCGCGAAGATATTCAGCAAGAAATCAAGTTCGGATAAAGCCTAAAAGGTCCCAGACCTCAAATCAAAGTACTCGAGCCCTCGGCTTGGCAGAGTTTAAACGGTTACAAATCCACTCGGCATTCCGAGGCAAATTTAAGGAGAAGCATAAAAGTTTTTCATTCCTCAGGTGGAGGACTGGCAGGGGCGACGAACTCATCCAAGTCGATTCCGTCCGCAATACGGGTGGCAGCAGCAATAAAGGTCTCCATGAAGTCTTGAAAGCTGTGCCTCTTGGTATTGGCGACTTGGATGGCGGCCAGCTTCTCTTCTCGCGCCTCCTTGCAATGGACGCGGACTAGAGACAGAGCCACATCAGCGCCGCACCGAGCAGAAGACTTCTTCCACTCCTGCACTTGGTCAGGGATTCTGTCAAGTCGAGTCATCAGAGACTCGAGATCGTTCTGGAGCGTAGACTCTGGCCAAAGTGTCGGGTCGATCCGCGACATGGCAACCTTTAGCCAAGCCAAGTAATCCACGACGCCGTCAATACGAGATTCCAGTCGGAGTAGATTCATGTCAGCATCGTCATTCACCGAAGAGTTGATTGGGTCCAAACCTGTTTCAATCCGCCCAGTCTCCTCCTCAAAGTTCTGGCAAAACTCTGCATACACGACCCAAGGATAAGTCAATTTTCATAGACTGAGTCGACACAAAAAGAAAACCAGTCGGAATTGAATGTGCACCTTCAAGCTTGATGTACAACTTCTTGGCGAGGCTCCTCAAGTAGCTCTCCAGGTCGTCCCTCCTGCGAGCGACGCCTTCCATCTGCTCGCTCAGGGAGAGGTTCTCCTTCTTCCAATGTGTGCACTCCCTGTTGGCTTCATTCAGAGCGGTCTTCAGCCTGGTATTCTCATCTTCTATTTGGCTGACCGAAGCCAGCTTCTGTTCAGCCAGAGCAATCTTGTCATCAGCCTCCTTGTGGGCAGCAGCCAAGTCCCGATCCTTCTTCACCAGGGCCTCGCTCAGTTCTCCTGCAAAAGAAACGATGATTGGTTCAGAAAAAGCAGAAGAGTACTCAAGCCTAAAAACAAAACTAGTCGACAAAGTCGTCTTACCAGCAACGCCGTCTCTGACCTTCTGCAGCTCTGTTCTGGCCAGCTCCAGATCAAGGTTTAGTTGAATCCGCTGCTTCTCCAACTCAGTATAGCGAGATGCAAGTTCGCAGGATTTCTGCAAAAGGAAAAATCAGTCGACAGACATCCAAGATAAGTTGCTTCCGAGTAACTGAGAGAAAAAGATGACGTTTCTAAGACTACAGCCGAATCAAAAACATTCGACAGTAGTCTCGGGGACTACACCCAGTGGGTGCACTCAGCGTGCCCCCACTGGTTCAAAAAAAAAGCGAAAAGTCGACTGTCCGCAGTCGACAGGATACAGCTCCATTTGACATGGCCTGACCAGACCAAGAAAAGGAATACAGATACAGAAACACAATGTAAAGACTACAGTCGACTGCCAGCAGTCCACCGTAGTCTTGGGGACTACACCCAGTGGGTGCACTCAGCGTGCCCCCACTAGTCCAAGAAGGGGTAAACACACCCAGTGGGTGTACAGATACAAAGATCTTCAAAAAAGGAGAAAGACTCTTCAAACGATCAAGTGTCAAGTCGACTGACCTGAACTCGCGTCATAGGCTGCCTGGCTGGCCTCCCGAGCCTTCTTCACCTGCTCCATCATGACCCCCGCCTGGCGTATAGCCTACTTTGCAGCAGCCACTTCGTCCTCAGGGACGGGGTACGCGGCAAAAAGCGAAGTTGGATCTGCAGTTGACGCTGAAGGCTGCGCACTCGACAGAGGGTTGGCGAAAGTCACAGAAGCCCGAGGGGCGTCACCACCATCCCGAGCCATGGTCTCAGGCACCGGAGTAGGCAGGGGAGTCCTGTCAGCCGACGACCTCTTGGTCCTCCTCATCCTCAATGGTTCATTGTCATCGTCATCCGGGAGGTTGATAACATGAGGAGGGGCTGCAAGGGAAACTTTCAGTCGACCAGAATCGCAAGAAATGACCAGTCGACTCAAAAACAAGACGTCAGTAATCATACCAGGGTTGGAGGTAACAGCGTCCCCCATCTCTTGGTCATCGTCCTTGGCAGAGACCTCAGAGGTAGCAGCGCTGCAAATTTCGAAAAATCAGTCAGTTGGCTCAATGAATCGACCAAGGACCCGTCCACGGTCGACGAAGGAAAACAAGCTTTATTACCCGGAAATGGTAGGGACGGTTATCTTCATTTTGGGCAGAGCCTTGGGCGGCTTGGATAGCGTCGTGCGTGGTTGCTTGGAGACCTTCCCAGTCGGTGTTGGAGAAGAAGTCCGAGGGCGTTTCGACGATGGCCCAACGAAGGCAGTCGCCTTGCCACGTTCCTGCGCCGGGTCGTGTGCGAGCTTGGACTGCCTCTCCGGGCAGGGGGGGGGGGGTTCGACCTCCTCCTCCTCCTCTTCGCTGGAGAAGATGTCATCGCCTCCCTCTCCTTCACCGTCAGACTCCAACTCGCCTTGGTCATCCCCGCTCTCGCCTCCGCTCCCTTCCCCTTCCTCAGTCGACCCCTGTGCCCCGTTGGGCGTCGAGTACATCTCAGTGGTCGCCTGGAAAACAGCAGACAAAACGAAAGTCAATCGACCTACTCAAAAGAAGACCAACGCAGAAAACGAAGATTTCAGTCGGGAGCATAAAGACACACCTGGTCAACCTCGTACGAATTGTCGAGTGGAATGACCCTCCTGGCTCCTCGGGGGTTGTCTTTGTTCCGCGTGATGCTCGACAACCACCCCTCCAACATCTCGTCGGTGACCTCCTCCGGGTGGATCCGAGTGGTGTCCTTGAGGCCAGAGTACAGCCACATCGGGTGGTCACGAGCCTGGAGCGGTTGGATTCGCCTCTTAAGGAAGACTTCCAGCAGATCCATTCCCGTCACACCCTCACGGACAAGTTCAACCACTCGACCCGCCAGCACCTTGACCTGGGGTTTTTCTTCCGGTGTCACCTTCAGAGAAGCAGGTTTTTCGGCTCGGTCAAGAGAGAAAGGCGGGAGACAAGTCGACTGCCCTGGAGTCACCTGGTCCTGGCAGTAGAACCAAGTTGCCTGCCAACCTCGGACCGACTCCGGGAAAGTGATGGATGGGAAACAGCTCTTCCCCCTCGTTTGGATCGCCAAGCCCCCACACAACTGGATCACTTGCATCTTCTCATCACTCGACTTGGCCTTCTTGACCGACTGAGAGCGACAAGTAAAAATGTGCTTGAAAAGCCCCCAGTGTGGGCGGCAATCCAGGAACGCCTCACACATAGAAATGAAAGCAGCGAGGTAGACAATGGAGTTTGGGGTAAAGTGATGGAGCTGCGCTCCGAAGAAGTTCAAGAAATTTCGGAAGAAAGGATGGGGCGGCAGAGAAAACCCTCGGTCGATGTGAGTGGCCAGGACCATGCACTCACCGTCACAAGGTTGAGGTTCGATCTCTCCCCCCGGAAGACGCGCGGCTTTATGGGGAATGGCTCCCCCTCGACCATGTCGTTGAGATCCTCCTGCTGGAGCACCGACAGCATCCAGTTGCCCTGGATCCAACCTTTGGGCAGGGCTGTCCTAGAGGAAGATCCGCCACGAGCAGACTTCTTCCCCTTCCCCGCCGCCGCCGCCTTCTTCGCGCGCTCCAGAGCGGTCGTCTTGCCCTTCACCATCGTCGCCGGCGAGATCTCAAACGGGTTTGCGGTGGTTGGGCGAGAGCGGAGGTAGCGGAAGAGGTTACGAAGAAAGAGAGGAGGAAGGAGAAGAGAAGAGCACGCGCACTGTTGGGGGACTCCGAGCCGGCAACTTATAAGGGACTGCTTCCGAGTGGCTGACCGGTAGGCCCAGGCTATCCAGTCAAATCCCGCGGCAGGCGCACGTGCAGTACGTGGCGAAAAAGGTGATGCGGAGATCGAGGAGCCTTCGCATTGTCACTTCCGATTACTATGGCCGCCCCCGTTCCGCGCGCTTCCCAAAAAATCCGAATCCCGTGATATCCGCTGGCTGCAGAACAACTTGTCAAAACAGAAAACCCCGCGCGCACCGGCGCTCGGTACATCACAGGTAAGGAAATCCACTCGACGAAAGGCCTGGAATGGATCAAGGCGACTGAAAGAGGTTGATGACGTCATCCGTGACGGTCGACCCAGAACGAGGCACTCATATAACCCAAAGAGTCAGTCGGAAAGGTCACCAACCACTAGTAGAAAACCGGGCAATAGCACCGGTTCGTAAGGGCCTTTAGTGCCGGTTATGGAACCGGCACTATTATTTCGGCACTAAAGGCCCCCCCTTTAGTACCGGTTCAGCACGAACCGGCGCTAAAGTGCCACCACGTGGCACGAGCCAGCTCCGGGGGCCGGGAGCCCTTTAGTACCGGTTGGTAAAACCAACCAGTACTAAATGGTTTGGGGGGTTTTTGGTTTTATGATTTTTTTTCATTTAATTTTGTGTTTTCCATTTTAATTCTTTTTCGTTTGCTGATATTTTACGGTACTACACATTGTACATGTCATGCATATATATATATATATATATATATAGAATTTCTAGTAGAACCAATCATATATATATCATCAATCATGGCTCACAAACCAACATATTAATTCACACATACACAGATGTATAGCTATATACACAATTTCTCCTACATATGCATATGTTGCCTTCGGAGCCAGTGGCATTATAGCCTGATTGGTGCCTTCGGAGCACGAGACAATTGGAAGTGGTTCATGACTTGGTCGATGGGGGCGGTAGCGGGTAATAGTATTCTCCCTTCGGATTTATGACCTGGTCGAGCAAAAATCCCGCTATTTCCTCTTGAAGTGCTTGTACGCGCTCCGTTGGTAGGAGCTTGTCCCGCACCTCATTGAACTGTTAAGAAGGAGATCAATATGCATGTGTATTAGTTGTGTGACTAGATATCGATAATGGTGTAAAAATTGTGAATAGTGTTCTAACAAGCGTACCCATTCCTGTCTTTGAGATCTGCTCTTTTCGGACGCCATCATGCGAATGTTCTCGCAAACACAGTATGCACACAGATCAGTCCCCTGCGCCTGCTTCAGGGCCTTTATTACGAGAATGGAATTTAATTTGATCAGATAATAATTAATCAAGCATGATAATTAAAAAGATGGCAGCTAGCTAGCTAGCTATAGTACTACTTAATTACTTACCTTGGATCGAAACCATTTCAGCTGTGGTTTCCATTCGCCTTCCGTGATGCTGATGAACCTTGCCCAAGCCCTACCCGTCGACAAAGAAAATGAATAAAGGGGTTATTAAATAGTTCATATCATGAAATGACGAACTAAATAGGCCGAGATATGTAGTTATAAATAATGATTGAAATTACCTGTTGACTATCCCATACAAGATGTTGTAGTTAGCTTTTGCTGTGAGTAGCGAGTCCAGTATTTCAACTGTTCCGGCGTCAACTTTAATGATACACAAGATCCTGTGAAATCTGCATGCACACACGTTTGCATGTCTTAATTAAGCGGGCATATGTAAGCAAAAACATGTAGCTAGCTAGTAGGCAAAAACAGAGAATTTGTAGTACAAGAAAGTGTGACTCACTCGAAGTTGTAAGGAAGTAGTATATCTTCATTGTATTTGAGGCGCTTCAAGAACTCTAGCATGCTCTCCTCTACCTCTTTTTCATAATATGGATCTAATTTCCATGTGTATTGATTAACGGTGTTTGGGTCAACGAACCCAATGCCATAGCGTCCAGCTTTTCTCATTTCATACATCTTCATCCTGCATAATACCACAGAAAAGAATATAGTGAGGATAATTACACGTAATGATTGATCAAAAGGATCACTACAACTAGCTTGAGACTTAAATTACAGAAAGAAATCACTTACAGACAATAGCAACTGACGATAGATTTGTCGAGTGCGTCTTGATTGTATAACTGAAACAGTTCAGAATACTCAACGGCCATAGCTTTCTCATGGTAGTAATCATCCTTCTTGACATATACCATGAGGGACTCTCGATCGGATCTCTTGCAAATGTCCATGTACCATTGATGCAATTCATACATTCTCGTTGGGAGCTTCTTGACATCTTCTGGCTCGACCAAAGGTTGGCCCCGGACAAATTTCCGTTTTATTTCCTCCTCTGTAATCGGAGGCATGTCCTCGATCTCGAGGAGTTGTCCAACAGTGATCTTGAGTTCTTCAGCCTGCATTATATGCTCCTGGGTTATTACCACATCGCCCACCTCGGGAACGTAAACTGTTTGGCCACAATAATATTGGGCGCACGTACTGTCACGTGTTGTTGGCGGCACAACAAGCGGGGGGATCGATTGCGCCGCCTGTTTTCCCAGCTGGGCAACGGTTTTCCCGCATTTTTTGACAGCTGCTTGTTGTTTGCTCGAGCTCGAGCTCGCCTCCTTCTGTAGACGTTGTCGATGTAACTTCCTGATGTGGCGCTCATAGTCTGAGTCAACACGCTTAGGAGCTGGTGGTTGAGCCATACGAATGAAGTGGTCAACTACTTCCACATGCACTTTCTCCCTTGGCGGCGGTGGCGGTTTCGGTCCAAAATGGGCGTCGACTTCTGCCCGCACTATGGCATTGGTTTGCTCCTCGGTCCTATCGTAAGCCCTCACAGGAAGAGGAGTACTGAGGTTTGGACCATATTTATATCGCTTGGCTCCGCCTGTACTTCCTGTACTATGACCTCGACTCGTACCGCTATGCACCATAGCTGCGGGGTGTCTCTTCTGCGATTGCTGAGGCGGCGGAGACGGCTGACGGGGCTGAGTTGGACGAGGAGGAGTGGCCTGAAGCTATGCCGGACTTGGAGGAGGAGTGGACGTCTGACGCTGTGTCGGACTTGGAGGAGGAGTGGCCTGACACTTTGCCGGACTTGGAGGAGGAGGAGTGGCCTCACGCGTTGGTGGACTTCGAGGAGCGGGAGTCTGCTGACTCGGTGGCGGACTTCGACGAGGAGTCGGGTGACGCGGTGTCGGTGGTCTTCGAAAAATGATGCAATCCTTTCTCCATAGGATGATACGATGTTTGGCATCTCCGAGTGTGTGCTCCTCGTCACCTCCAGGAATGTCAAGCTCTAGCCCCGAATATTGGTCCGCCACCTCATCAACCAAGACACGAGCATAGCCCACTGGAATCGGGTTGCAATGGAAGGTTGCCTCGGGGGAATTTGAAAAAGCAACGACGTCCGCCACCTTCATGGATATGTTCTTCATTTTGAAGTGTAGCTCGCAGTTAGTGTTCTCCGTGATGTCATCCACGGGGTATCTATCCAGCACTACTGCGTCGCCCGGGGCGGAACCCACGCTGCTTCTCGGCATGGATGGGGCGGTGGTATCCAAGGCTGGATCATCCGCTAGCTGCTGCAGCTGTTGAGACCCCCTTTGCTGGCTAAGTGAGTCGATCTGCTCCTACTGCCGCTGGAATTTAGCTGCCAATTCCGCTTGACTTGCTTCTAGGCCTTGAAGGCGTTCATAGTCCCGATTCCTCTGCTCCTCCTCCATCTTCCTCTTCTTGTCCTCCGCAATCTTCTTTCTCGCACGGGTTCTGTAGTCCGCGTTCCAGTCCAAAAACCCCTCATACCACGGAATAGCGCCCTTGCCTCGTGTTCTTCCCGGGTGTTCAGGATTTCCCAGGGCACGCGTAAGCTCGTCGTTCTCTCTGTTGGGCTGGAACACCCCCGATCGAGCCTCTTCTATTGCAAAAAGTAGCGCATCCTCGGCTCCCTTCAGACATGCCTTCCTCGAAACATTGCCTGTCTTCGGGTCCAACTCCCCCCCATGCGCATAGAACCAAGTCCTGCACATGGGGGGCCAGTTCTTAGTAACCGGAGTGACACTTGCATCCTCCATCTCTTTCTCAGACTTATCCCACTTAGGCATTGCCACCGCGTAGCCACCTGGCCCCAGCTTATGGAACTTATCCTTTTTTCCGGCATTGGCCTTGTTTATTCTCGACCGTTCCTTAGCTAATTCTGAATCCTTGAATTTCAGGAAATCGTCCCAATGAGCACTTTGATTCTCTAGTATCCCCTCGAATACTGGAGTCTTCCTTCCTCCCTTGACGTACTTCTCCCACGTCATTCTCTTGTGGTTCTTGAATGCAACCACCATCTTCCTAAAAGTAGCGTCCTTGACTTTCCGCACATCTGCTTCTGTCATATTATCTGGTAGGGTGAAATGTTCCATGAGAGTATCCCAAAGTAGTTTTTTTTTGATTGTCGTCGACAAAAGTAACATCTGGACGTGGCTTCGCTGGCTTTCTCCATTCTTGAAGGGAGATCGGGAGTAGGTCCTTCACAAGAACTCCGCACTGACGAACGAACTTGTCCGCAATCTTCTTAGGCGCTAATGGTTCGCCATTAGGTTTGAATGCCTCGATATTGTACTTTACGCCCTCCTTCAAATTTTTGTTCGGGCCTCGTTTCGTCCTTTTGCTCGATCCGGATGGCTGAAAGAAGAAAGATCGATTCGTTAATATATCTTCAACTCATTTAAAACATGCGATGATCACCAGATTCCTGCTTATATAAATATATATACCTCGTCGTAGTTCATGACTTCATCTTCTCGGTCGTCGCGATCGAATATCATATCACCTTCTCCGGTGTTGTTTAGAAATTCGGAGCCGTCAAAATCTTCTTCATTCTGATCATCATCTGGCCCGCGTATGATATCGAACATGGTCTGTTCTCTCTCTCTGTCGGTATTGTCCGCCATAGCTTTTATTTAACTATGCCAAAAGAAATATAAAACAATTTAGTATAATCTCGAATACATCGTCTCGAATAATAGATATAATCTCGAATACATGCATCATCTCGAATAATAGATTTAATCTCGAATACGTCGTCTCGAATAATAGATATAATCTCAATACATCGTCTCGAATAATAGATATATATAGTCTCGAATACATCGTCTCGAATAATATATCACTAGCTAGCTAGCTAATAAAGATCGAATACTATAGAGTAATCTAGGTGCGGGCGGTGGACACCCAAAGAGAAGGAACCATCACTGGATCATAGCTCGGGTGATCTCCCCAAAGAACCTGCCAGGTATTGGAGAACCTGACGTCCATAGCAGCCATGTAGCGACGGACGTGCTCGTCCTCCTCCCTGACACGGCGACGTACCACCTTCGGCGGGGCCGGCTCCCTCCGCACCGAAAGTGGCCCACGCGAATGCCACCAAAGGAGATGAGGGTCGACGACGGGACCCGGGTTCCTCACCAAGCGTCGTGCCCCTGAACGTAGCACCTCCCAGTGCCAGCCCGGCGGAGCCCAGTCCCGGACATGGGTCCTTTGAAGTAGGACGTCGTCGTGAACGGGTCGACGGCGAGGATGCGGGCCGGGCATCGTCGACAACAAATACTATATGCAAATTAAATGTAACACTAATTATGCTATCATTGCATATGTCAAAATTCTATATGCTATTTCATACTAATTAAGCATCTAACACTAAAAACAGAAAAACAACTTCTATACATCCATTAAAAACAGAAAAACAACATTATATAAAAAAATTCCATACTAATTAAACACTAATTATATCCGGGCTCACTAAAAACACTAAGCATCTAACACTAAGCATCTAACACTAAGCATCTAACACTAAGCATTGCATATGTCAAAATTATATATATATATATATATATGCTATTCCATACTAATTAAACACTAAGCATCGATCTAATTAACACTAAAAACAGTGTGTGTGTGTTCATCATGCATGCTTGTGTGTGTATATATGGGCTCGGGGGGCGGCGCCCATGGTGGCCACCGGGGGCGAGGGAGAGGGGTTAGAGGGGGAGAGCTCACAACGGGGGGACGGCGACGGCGAGGCGACGGGCCGGGGCGGCGACGGGCCGGGGCGTGACGGGGGCGCGGCGACGCGGGGACGGCGCGAGGACGGTCCCGGGGCGGCGACGAAGACGAGGGAGGCGACGGCGACGGGGGCAGCAATGGGGATGAGGGCGGCGACGAGGATGGGGTTGGCGACGGCAACGGCGCGCTACGGGGGCGGCGTAGGACGGGGGCGGCGACGGCGTCGAACGATCGGGAAGAAAACAGTGGGAGAATGAAATTTTGCGAAGTGCTGTATATATAGAAGCCACCTTTAGTACCGGTTGGAGCCACCAACCGGTACTAAAGGCCTGTTTTGGCCAGGCCAAGCAGCGGGAAGGGCAGGCCTTTAGTACCGGGTGGTGGTTCCAACCGGTACTAAAGACCCCCCCTTTAGTACCGGTTGGTGCCATGAACCGGTACTAAAGGGGGTGCGCTGGCGCAGGTGCGGTGCGCAAGTTTAGTCCCACATCGCTAGCCGAGGGGCGACCGCACTAGTTTATAAACCCCCGTGCGGTAGCTCTCTCGAGCTCCTCTCCAAAGCAGGCCTACTGGGCCTACATGTTCTATGCTGCCCTGTGGGGCCTATTGGGCTTGCGGGCCTGCATCCTGGCCCAATAACAGGTTGGGTTTCTAGTCGTATGCAGGCCGCTGTGGCCCAGTAGGTGGGCTTTTTTTTCATTTAGTTTTTTCTTTTCTGCTTTATTTATTTTGTTTTATTTATTTTTAGTTGTTTTTTGCTGTATTTAGAGTTTCTTTGTGAATATTTTTGATAGTTTTTAGAAACTTTCAGTTAGTGCCGGTAGTTTTTTAATTTGAATAGTTTATATTTTGAATTATTTGAAATTTGTGTGAATCACTAGTTTGTGAATAACTTAACTTTAAAAATACATTTTCCAGTGATTCTTTTTTTATGTTTAATATTAGTGTGTTTTATCATTATATTCAATTTGGTAATGCTTAAGTTATTTTAAAAATGAAATGACTTTGTAACGGATGAGTTTTTGTCCGAAACCCTGATACTTCGAAACAGATTGACCATTTTGTACACGAAGTGCATTCAGTTTTTGCGGTAACCCTCTCTACTTTTTTGCACATGCTATGTGGGTGAAATTATGATGCCATGCCAACTTTCATCCTTTTCTGAGTTCATTTGAAATGCTTTTCAACTTCAGGGTCATTTAGCTGAAAAAACAGTAAATGCATGAAAGAATTTGCTTGCATCCCAGATCACATCCCAGATCTTTGGGTGTGAAACTTTTTCTTCGCGTCTGTCCCTTTGCGTCGTAGCCATGGAAAATCTTCATCATTTAACGGGATGCTCGGATCAATATTCACTGTGAATGGAGCAATTTCATCAAACTTTTCATAATCTTCTGACTTGTCTGTCTTGTCATCCACTCACACGATGTTTCTCTTCCCAGAAAGAACTATGTGCCGCTTTGGCTCATCGTACGATGCATTCGCTTCCTTATCTTTTCTTTTTCTTGGCTTGGTAGACATGTCCTTCACGTAGAAAACCTGTGCCACATCATTGGCTAGGACGAATGGTTCGTCTGCATACGCAAGATTGTTGAGGTCCACTGTTGTCATTCCGTACTGCGGGTCTTCCGTTACCCCACCTTGTGTCATATTGACCCATTTGCACTGAAACAAAGGGACCTTCAAACCACGTCGATAGTCAAGTTCCCATATGTCCTGTATATAACCATAATATGTTTCCTTTCCCGTCTTGGTTTCTGCATCAAAGCGGACACCACTGTTTTGGTTGGTGCTCTTCTTATCTTGGGCGATCGTGTAAAATGTATTACCATTTATCTCGTACCCTTTGAAAGTCATTATATTCGAAGATGGTAACTGGGACAGCAAGTACAGGTCATCTTCAATAGAGGTGTCATGCATGGTACGTGCTTGCAACCAGCTGGCGAAACTCCTGGTTTGTTCACGTGTAATCCAGTCATCAGACCGCTCCGGGTGTTTGGAGCATAGCAAATTCTTGTGTTCATCCATACACGAAGCCACCAAGGCGGAATTCTGTAGAACTGTGTAGTGTGCTTCAGTGAGAGAATGTCCGTCCATACATATTATTTGTTCCCCTCCAAGCGTGCCTTTTCCATCCAGTCTGCCCTTATGCCGCGATTCAGGAACACCAATCGGCTTAAGGTCAGGAATAAAGTCAATACAAAACTCAATGACCTCCTCATTTTGACGGCCCTTGGAGATGCTTCCTTCTGGCCTAGCACGGTTATGAACATATTTCTTTAAGACTCCCATGAACCTCTCAAAGGGGAACATATTGTGTAGAAATACAGGACCCAAAACGTTAATCTCTTCGCATAGGTGAACTAGGACGTGCGTCATGATGTTGAAGAAGGATGGTGGGAACACCAACTCGAAACTGACAAGACATTGCACCAAATCATTCTGTAACCTTGGTATGATTTCTGGATCGATTACCTTCTGAGAGATTGCATTGAGAAATGCACATAGCTTCACAATGGCTAATCGAACGTTCTCCGGTAGAAGCCCCCTCAATGCAACCGGAAGCAGTTGCGTCATAATCACGTGGCAGTCATGAGACTTTAGGTTCTGGAACTTTTTCTCTGCCATGTTTATTATTCCCTTTATATTTGACGAGAAGCCAGACGGTACCTTAATACTGAGCAGGAATTCAAAGAAGATTTCCTTCTCTTCTTTGGTAAGAGCGTAGCTTGCATGACCCTGATGTATGCCGTCTTTTCCGTGCATACGTTGCTGGTCCTCCCGTGCCTCAGGTGTATCTTTTGTCTTCCCATACACGCCCAAGAAGCCAAGCAGGGTCACACAAAGATTCTTTGTCACATGCATCACATCAATTGCGGAGCGGACCTCGAGGTCTTTCCAATAGGGCAGGTCCCAAAATATAGATTTCTTCTTCCACATGGGTGAGCGTCCGTCAGCGTCATTCGGAACAGGTTGTCCACCAGGACCCTTTCCAAAGACCACCTTCAAATCCTTGACCATATCATGTACATCAGCACCAGTACAGTGGCGAGGCTTCGTCCGGTGATCCGCCTCACCTTTGAAATGCTTGCCTTTCTTTCTTACGGGATGCCTGCTCGGAAGAAATCGACGATGTCCCAGGTACACATTCTTCTT
Organism: Triticum monococcum; assembly: GCA_034509565.1. Classification (NCBI taxonomy): domain Eukaryota; kingdom Viridiplantae; phylum Streptophyta; class Magnoliopsida; order Poales; family Poaceae; genus Triticum; species Triticum monococcum. Next base: position 174,977,001 of record CM067846.1, on the reverse strand, counting down.
ACAATTAGCCAAATATATACTGTCGGTCTCGTCCAAACAGTGCGTGCATGCGCGGTATCCCTTGTTTGTCTGTCCTGAAAGGTTACTGAGAGCAGGCCAATCATTGATGGTCACGAACAGCAATGCCTTTAGGTCAAATTCTTCCCCCATGTGCTCATCCCACGCATGTACACCTGTTCCATTCCATAGTTGTAAGAGTTCTTCAACTAATGGCCTTAGGTACACATCAATGTCGTTGCCGGGTTGCTTAGGGCCTTGGATGAGCACTGGCATCATAATGAACTTCCGCTTCATGCACAACCAAGGTGGAAGGTTATATAAACATAGAGTCACAGGCCAGGTGCTATGGTTGCTGCTCTCCTCCCCAAAAGGATTAATGCCATCTGCGCTTAGACCAAACCATACGCTCCTTGCGTCATCTGCAAACTCCTTCCCGTACTTTCTTTTGATTTTTCTCCACTGCGACCCGTCAGCGGGTACTCTCAACTTTCCGTCTTTCTTACGGTCTTCTCTGTGCCATTGCATCGCCTTGGCATGCTCTTTGTTTTGGAACAAACGTTTCAACCGTGGTATTATAGGAGCATACCACATCACCTTGGCAGGAATCTTCTTCCTGGGGCGCCGGCCCTCGACATCACCAGGGTCATCGCGGCAGATCTTATAGCGCAATGCACCACATGCCGGGCAAGCGTTCAAATCCTCGTACTCACCGCGGTAGAGGATGCAATCATTAGGGCATGCATGTATCTTCTGCACCTCTAACCCTAGAGGGCAGACAACCTTCTTTGCTTCGTATGTACTCTCGGGCAATTCGTTGTCCTTTGGAAGCATATCCTTTATCATTACCAGCAACTTTCCAAATCCCTTGTCAGATACAGCATTCTCTGCCTTCCATTGCAGCAAATCCAGTGTGGTGCCCAGCTTTTTCTTGTCACCTACGCAATTCGGGTACAACAATTTTTTATGATCCTCTAACATGCGCTGCAACTTCTTCTTCTCCAAATCACTTGCGCAGTTTCTCTTTGCATCGGCAATGGCCCAACCTAGATCATCAACGGGCTCATCTGATGCCTCTTCTTCAGCTTCTTCCCGCATTGCCGGCTCAGCTTCTTCCCGCATTACCGGCTCAGCTTCTTCCCCCATTGTTGTATCATCGTATTCAGGGAACCCATGGCCAGGATAGCTGTCGTCGTCCTCTTCTTCTTCATTGTCTTCCATCATAACCCCTCTTTCTCCGTGCTTGGTCCAAACATTATAATGGGGCATGAAGCCGGACTTAAACAGGTGGACGTGAATGGTTCTTGACGTAGAGTAATTGTGACCATTCTTACAGCGAGCACATGGACACGGCATAAAACCATCCGCCCGCTTGTTTGCCTCAGCCGCAAGCAGAAAAGTATGCACGCCATGAATGAACTCGGGAGAGCATCGGTCATCGTACATCCATTGCCGGCTCATCTTCATTACACAACACCGAATAGACCAAATTAATACAAGTTCATACAATTAATACAAGTTCATACATAAAGTTCATACAACACTTAAATCCAACAAACAAATAACTCTCTAGCTAAAGCATTTAAATGCAACAACAAATATGATCAAGATTGCAACTAAGGTAACAATGGATCCAACAGCATAATGATACCAAGCCTCACTATCGATGGCATATTTTCTAATCTTTCTAATCTTCAAGCGCATTTTCTCCATCTTGATCTTGTGATCATCGACGACATCAGCAACATGCAACTCCAATTCCATCTTCTCCCCCTCAATTCTTTTCAATTTTTCTTTCAAGTACTCGTTTTCTTTTTCAACTAAATTTAACCTCTCGGCAATAGGGTCGGTTGGAATTTCCGGTTCACATACCTCCTAGAAAAAATTTCTATGTCAACTTGATGGGCATAATTTGTCATAAACACGAAATGCAACTAGTTTTAAAAGAGAATATACATACCACATCCGAATCATAACAAGGACTAGGGCCGACGAGGACGGATATCAAAACCATGGCACTATATGTATAACAAACAACGTATTATATGAGTAACTATATATCCAAATAACACAAACATCAATTTTTATATAAAATTTCATGAACAAGAGGCTCACCACAAGGTGGTGCCGGCAACGGGACGGTGCGGGCGATCGACGGTGGCTACGATGGAGATTTAGAAGGCACTAAGTAAACCACACCTACATATGCAAACTAAGTGTTATTTTTGACCTCAAATTGCATATAAATCAAATACTAGCACATATATATATCCTCCCAAATTAATCACTATATAAACCAATGCAAGAGCTAATCTAGCAATGAGAGATGAAAGGACAAAGTTGCTAACCTTTGTGATCATTTGAATGGATGAGGGCCTTCAAATCTTGACAAATTTTGGGCAAATTTTGTGATGAACTCGAGAGGAAGAAGGGAAGAACAGAGGAGAGGGAGAGGGGAAAGGGGGAAGAACAGAGTGCTGGTGGACGAAGGGTTTATATAGGACGACCTTTAGTACCGGTTCGTGCCAAGAACCAGTACTAAAGGGGCTGGAGGGGCCCCATTCTGTCAACATCCTGCCACCACTCTCATTAGTACCGGTTCGTGGCACGAACCGGTGCTAAAGGTTCACCATGAACCGGTACTAATGATGGAGGCCCGGCTAGCCGTTGGAACCGGCACTAATGTATACATTAGTGCCGGCTCAAATACAAACCGGCACTAATGTGCTTCACGTTTGACCCTTTTTCTACAAGTGAACCCTTTTCTCACTCTAGCCTCGATCCATTCGGGGGCTAATGATGAAGCTATGTACCTAGGGTAGGGGCACGGACCCGTCCGAAAAAGCCCTACCCAAGGACATCCCTAGAATGAGTCACCTCTCAAACAACTGGAAGGCATCCCACTCGACGGGTTCAAGACACTCGACCAAAGAACAACCACTCGACCATGAAGCCAACCACTCGACCAAGAAGCCAGAAGACCTAAAGTCACTCCGCAGGCAAACGGTCAGCTATTAAGTAGTCGTTATGGTTATTATAGCACTTTATTAGGGGCGTTACCAGTAACGCCCCACCTTAAATGTACCTTAAACCCTGCATTACTGAGGGCAGGAGAGGGCCGACGAACTCTATATAAGCCACCCCCCTCCTCAGTATGGGGGGTTCACACCCTTGTTAGCTACACACAAATAATCCAATCGACCGCCTCCGGGCACCGAGACGTAGGGCTGTTACTTCCTCCGAGAAGGGCCTGAACTCGTAAACCTTGCGTGCTTACAACTTCCCAATAGCTAAGGTCTAGCCTCTCCATACACACCCCCTACCTCACTGTCAGACTTAGAACCACGACAGGGGGCACCCCTAGACACACAAGTTGATCCACGTGATCATATTCTTAGCCGTGTGCGGTGCCCCCTTCCACCATAATCCTCGATAATATTGTAGCGGTGCTTAGGCGAATCCCTGCGACGATAGTACATCAAGATCGTCCCCATGCCGTCGTGCTGACGGAACTCTTCCCCGACACTTTGGTGGATCGGAGTCCGGGGATCGTCATCGAGCTGAACGTGTGCTAGAACTCGGAGGTGCCGTAGTTTCGGTGCTTGATCGGTCGGGCCATGAAGACGTACGACTACATCAACCGCGTTGTGCTAACGCTTCCGCTGTCGGTCTACAAGGGTACGTAGATCACACTCTCCCCTCTTGTTGCTATGCATCACCATGATCTTGTGTGTGCGTAGGATTTTTTTTGAAATTACTACGTTCCCCAACAGTGGCATCCGAGCCTAGGTTTTATGTGTTGATGTTATATGCACGAGTAGAACACAAGTGAGTTGTGGGCGATATAAGTCATACTGCTTACCAGCATGTCATACTTTGGTTCGGCGGTATTGTTGGACGAAGCGGCCCAGACCGACATTACGCGTACGCTTACGCGAGACCGGTTCTCCCGACATGCTTTGCACAAAGGTGGCTAGCGGGTGACAGTTTCCCCAACTTTAGTTGAACCGAGTGTGGCTACGCCCGGTCCTTGCGAAGGTTAAAACAACACCAACTTGACAAACTATCGTTGTGGTTTTGATGCGTAGGTAAGATTGGTTCTTGCTTAAGCCCGTAGCAGCCACGTAAAACTTGCAACAACAAAGTAGAGGACGTCTAACTTGTTTTTGCAGGGCATGTTGTGATGTGATATGGTCAAGACATGATGCTAAATTTTATTGTATGAGATGATCATGTTTTGTAACCAAGTTATCGACAACTAGCAGGAGCCATATGGTTGTCACTTTATTGTATGCAATGCAATTGCGTTGTAATGCTTTACTTTATCACTAAGCGGTAGCAATAGTCGTGGAAGCATAAGATTGGCGAGACGACAACGATGCTACGATGGTGATCAAGGTGTCGCGCCGGTGACGATGGTGATCACGATGGTGCTTCGAAGATGGAGATCACAAGCACAAGATGATGATGGCCATATCATATCACTTATATTGATAGCATGTGATGTTTATCTTTTATGCATCTTATCTTGCTTGGATTGACGGTAGCATTTTAAGATGATCTCTCACTAATTATCAAGAAGTGTTCTCCTTGAGTATGCACCGTTGCGAAAGTTCTTTGTGCTGAGACACCACGTGATGATCGGGTGTGATAGGCTCTACGTTCAAATACAACGGGTGCAAAACAGTTGCACACGCAGAATACTCAGGTTATACTTGACGAGCCAAGCATATACAGATATGGCCTCGGAACACAGAGACCGAAAGGTCGAGCGTGAATCATATAGTAGATATGATCAACATAGTGATGTTCACCAATGAAACTGCTCCATCTCACGTGATGACCGGACATGGTTTAGTTGATTTGGATCACGTGATCACTTAGAGGATTAGAGGGATGTCTATCTAAGTGGGAGTTCTTAAGTAATATGATTAATTGAACTTTAATTTATCATGAACTTAGTCCTGGTAGTATTAGCATATCTATGTTGTAGATCAATAGCTCGCGTTTAGCTCCCCTATTTTATTTTTGATATGTTCCTAGAGAAAAATTATGTTGAAAAATGTTAGTAGCAATGATGCGGATTGGATCCGTGATCTGAGGTTTATCCTCATTGCTGCACAGAAGAATTATGTCCTTGATGCACCGCTAGGTGACGGACCTATTGCAGGAGCAGATGCAGACGTTATGAACGTTTGGCTAGCTCAATATGATGACTACTTGATAGTTTAGTGGACCATGCTTAACGGCTTAGAATCGGGACTTCAAAGACATTTTGAAACGTCATGGACCATATGAGATGTTCCAGGAGTTGAAGTTAATATTTCAAGCAAATACCCGAGTTGAGAGATATGAAGTCTCCAACAAGTTCTATAGCTAAAAGATGGAGGAGAATCGCTCAACTAGTGAGCATGTGCTCAGATTGTCTGGGTACTACAATCGCTTGAATCAAGTGGGAGTTAATCTTCTAGATAAAATAGTGATTGACAGAATTCTCTAGTCACCATTACCAAGTTAGTAAAACTTCGTGATGAACTATGATATGCAAGGGATAACGGAAACAACTCCCAAGCTCTTCGTGATGCTGAAATTAGCGAAGGTAGAAATCAAGAAAAACATCAAGTGTTGATGGTTGACAAGACCACTAGTTTCAAGAAAAGGGCAAAGGGAAGAAGGGGAACTTCAAGAAGAATGGCAAGCAAGTTGCTGCTCAAGTGAAGACGCCCAAGTATGATCCTAAGCCTGAGACTGAGTGCTTCTACTACAAAGGGACTGGTCACTGGAAGTGGAACTGACCCAAGTATTTGGCGGATAAGAAGGATGGCAAAGTGAACATAAGTATATTTGATATACATGTTATTGATGTGTACTTTACTAGTGTTTATAGAAACCCCTCAGTATTTGATACTAGTTCAATTGCTAAGATTAGTAACTCGAAACGGGAGTTGCAGAATAAACAGAGACTAGTTAAGGGTGAAGTGACGATGTGTGTTGGAAGTGGTTCCAAGATTGATATGATCATCATCGCACACTCCCTATAATTTCGGGATTAGTGTTGAACCTAAATAAGTGTTATTTGGTGTTTGCGTTGAGCATGAATATGATTTGATCATGTTTATTGTAATACGATTATTCATTTAACTAAGAGAATAAATTGTTGTTCTAAAACATTATATGGTTACACACCCAATGAAAATAGTTCGTTGGATCTCGATCGTAGTGATACACATAATCATAATATTGAAACCAAAAGATGCAAAGTTAATAATGATAGTGCAACTTATTTGTGGCACTGCCATTTAGTTCATATTGGTGTAAAGCGCATGAAGAAACTCCATGCTGATGGGCTTTTGGAATCACTTGATTATGAATCAGTTGATGCTTGCGAACCATGCCTCATAGGCAAGATGACTAAAACTCTGTTCTTCGGAACAATGGAGCGAGCAACAGATTTGTTGGAAATCATACATAATGATGTATGTGGTCCGATGAATATTGAGGCTCGCGATAGGTATCATTATTTTCTGATCTTCACATATGATTTGAGCAGATATGAGTATATCTACTTGATGAAACATAAGTCTGAAACATTTGAAAAGTTCAAAGAATTTCAGAGTGAAGTGAAAGATCATCGTAACAAGAAAATAAAGTTTCTACGATCTGATCGTAGAGAAGAGTATTTGAGTTACGAGTTTGGCCTTCAGTTAAAAACAATGTGAAATAGTTTCACTACTCACGCCACCTGGCACACCACAATGTAATGGTGTGTCCGAACGTCATAACCGTACTTTATTAGATATGGTGCGATCTATGATGTCTCTTACCGATCTACCACTATAGTTTTGGGGTTATGCATTAGAGACAGCTGCATTCACGTTAAATAGGGCACCATCTAAATCCGTTGAAACGACACCGTATGAACTATGGTTTGGCAAGAAACCTAAGCTATCATTTCTTAAAGTTTGAGGTTGCAATGCTTATGTGAAAAAGTTTCAACCTGATAAGCTCAAACCCAAATCGGAGAAGTGCGTCTTCATAGGACACCCAAAAGAAAATGTTGGGTACACCTTCTATCACAGATCCGAAGGCAAGATATTCGTTGCTTTGAATGGATCCTTTCTAGAGAAGGAATTTCTCTCGAAAGAAGTGAGTGGGAGGAAAGTAGAACTTGATGAGGTAACTGTACCCGCTCCCTTATTGGAAAGTAGTTCATCACAGAAATCTGTTCCTGTGACTACTAGACCAATTAGTGAGGAAGCTAATGATGATGATCATGTAACTTCATATCAAGTTACTACCGAATCTCGTAGGTAAACCAGAGTGAGATCCGCACCAGAGTGGTACGGTAATCCTATTCTGGAAGTCATGTTGCTAAACCATGACGAACTTGCGAACTATGAGGAAGCGATGATGAGCCCAGATTCCGTGAAATGGTTTGAGGCCATGAAATCTGAGATATGATCCATGTATGAGAACAAAGTATGGACTTTGATGGATTTGCCCGATGATCGGCAAGCCATAGAAATAAATGGATCTTCAAGAGGAAGACGGACACTGATAGTAGTGTTACTATCTACAAAGCTAGACTTGTCGGAAAAGGTTTTTGACAAAGTTCAAGGTGTTGACTACGATGAAATTTTCTCACTCGTAGCGATGCTTAAGTCTGTCCAAATCATGTTAGCAATTGCCGCATTTTTATGAAATCTGGCAAATGGATAAACAAAACTACATTCCTTAATGGATTTAAAGAAGAGTTGTATATGATGCAACCAGAAGGTTTTGTCAATCCTAAAGGTGCTAACAAAATATGCAAGCTCCAGCGATCCATCTATGGACTGGTGTAAGCATCTCGGAGTTGGAATATATGCTTTGATAAGTTGATCAAAGCATATAGTTTTATACAGACTTGCGGTGAAGCCTATATTTACAAGAAAGTGAGTGGGAGCACTACAGCATTTCTGATAAGTATATGTGTATGACATATTGTTGATCGGAAATAATGTAGAATTATTCTACAAAGCATAAAGGAGTGTTTGAAAGGATTTTGTCAAAGAAAACCTCGGTGAAGCTGCTTACATATTGAGCATCAAGATCTATAGAGATAGATCAAGACGCTTGATAAGTTTTTTTTCAATGAGTACATACCTTGACAAGATTTTGAAGTAGTTCAAAATGGAACAGTTAAAGAAAGAATTCTTGCCTGTGTTACGAGGTGTGAAATTGAGTAAGACTCAAAGCCCGACCATGGCAGAAAATAGAATGAGAATGAAAGTCATTCCCTATGCCTTGGCCATAGGTTCTATAAAGTATGCCATGCTGTGTACCAGACCTATTGTATACCGTACATAATTTTGGCAATGGAGTACAATAGTGATCTAGGAGTAGATCACTGGACAACAGTCAAAAATTATCCTTAGTGGAATAAGGATATGTTTCTCGATTATGGAGGTGACAAAAGATTCGTCGTAAAAGGGTTACATTGATACAAGTTTTGGCACTGATCCGGATGACTCTAAGTCTTCATCTGGATACATATTGAAAGTGGGAGCAATTAGCTAAAGTAGCTCCGTGCAGAGCATTGTAGACATAGAAATTTGCAAAATACTTACGGATCTGAATATGACAGACCCGTTGACTAAAAATTATCTCACAAGCAAAACATGATCACACCTTAGTACTCTTTGGGTGTTAATCACATAGCGATGTGAACTAGATTACTGACTCTAGTAAACCCTTTGGGTGTTGGTCACATGTCGATGTGAACTATGGGCGTTAACCACATAAAGATGTGAACTAGATTATTGACTCTAGTGCAAGTGGGAGACTGAAGGAAATATGCCCTAGAGGCAATAATAAAGTTATTATTTATTTCCTTATTTCATGATAAATGTTTATTATTCATGCTAGAATTGTATTATCCGGAAACATAATACTTGTGTGCATACATAGACAAACTAAAAGTCACTAGTATGCCTCTACTTGACTAGCTTGTTAATCAAAGATGGTTATGTTTCCTAACCATAGACATGTGTTGTTATTTGATTAACGGGATCACATCATTAGGAGAATGATATGATTGACATGACCCATTCCATTAGCTTAGCACCCGATCGTTTAGTATGTTGCTATTGCTTTCTTCATGACTTATACATGTTCCTATGACTATGAGATTATGCAACTCCCGTTTGCCGAAGGAACACTTTGTGTGCTACCAAATGTCACAACATAACTGGGTGATTATAAAGGAGCTCTACAGGTGTCTCCAAAGGTACATGTTGGGTTGGAGTATTTCGAGATTAGGATTTGTCACTCCGATGGTCGGAGAGGTATCTCTGGGCCCTCTCGGTAATGCACATCACATCACTAGTAGAAAAAGGGTCAAACGTGAAGCACATTAGTGCCGGTTTGAATTAGAACCGGCACTAATGTGTACATTAGTGCCGGTTCGTGGCGGCGATCAATAGTACCGGTTCGTGGCGAACCTTTAGTACCGGTTCATGCCACGAACCGGTACTAAAGCGGCTGTGTCAGCCTGCGGTCAGGCTATGGCCCCACCATCACCATTTAGTGCCGGTTCGTACCACGAACCGATACTAATGAGGTTATGGCAAGCTGTTTTTAGTCCCACCTCGCCAAGAGAGAGGCAGTATGAGCGGTTTATAAGCCGTGAGTGCACAAACAATGACGAAGAGTTGCAATGCTCACCTACATGTTGATTAGCTTCAAGCCATTCGGAATAGTGTAGACTGCACTGCAGCATAGATTGCACTGAGCTATGTGCAGTGCAGTCTACACTATTCCGAATGGCTTGAAGCAAATTAACCAGCATTGCACCTCTTTTTTGTTTTTAATAACTTATTTAAACTCCAGACTTTTTTTGTGTTCAGTATGCAGCATTTAAAGCGACGTCATCAATTTCCAACATGTTCTGACATCATTTGTTGTTTTTCGGTCATTTAACTAATTGTTCAGTATGCAGCATTCAATTTCCAGAAGAAAATAAATAGAAGAAAATAAATAATGCAGAAAATAAAAAAATTATACAAAAAATTACTCAAAAATAAATAGAAGAAAATAAATAATGCAGAAAAGAAAAAACTATATAAAAAACTACTCAAAAATAAATAGAAGAAAATAAGTAATGCAGAAAAGAAAAAACTATATAAAAACTGGACGCACTTCGTGTACAAACTGGACAAACTCTTTCCGAGTACCAGGGTTTCGGAGTCCGGAGTGGGTACTAATGTACAACTTTCACCGAAGCCCAGAGTGGGTACTAATGTGCATCCCACCAATCAGGAAGAATCACACGGATCGTGTGTTTCTTTCTAGCTCTTGCGAGTCGTTGGATCAAGGGTGTGTTTCTTCCTAGCTCATGTGAGTCGTTGGATCGAAACTACCACAATCACTTTGTGAGCCAGACGACCCTATATATAGCCCACCTCTCGCCTTCCCTGCATAAGTCTTTCAGTTCATCGACTACATACATCTACCAGTTCATCGACTGCATAGATCTACCAGTTCATCGACTGAATACAAATCATTCGGATTCGCCATCATACATCCAACCGTGCATTTGATATGCATATATATGCATCACGAGCCACGGTTGGGCTGTATGATGGCGATACCGATTGGTTTGTTCTAGATCCAACATAAAAGGTTTGATACAACTTCTTTTTTGTGACATAAGAGCTATCTCTCCTCCTACCTATTTTAGTTACACAACTACCTATTTGTGCCAAATTTTCACTTTTGCTGTTGCTCTTGCATCATAAGCATCCATGTTAACTGGACTTACAAGTAATGCAATTTAACCAAACTATCTTGTGATCTTCGCCAAGAGAGAGGCAGTATGAGCGGTTTATAAGCCATGAGTGCACAGACAATGACGAAGAGTTGCAATGCTCACCTACATATTGCTTTGCTTCAAGCCTTGTGGAATAGCATATATTGCACTGAGCTATGTGCAGTGCAGTCTACACTATTCCGAATGGCTTGAAGCAAATTAACCAACATTGCACCTCTTTTTTATTTTTAATAACTTATTTGAACTCCGGACTTCTTTTGTGTTCAGTATGCAGCATTTAAAGCGACGTCATCAATTTCCAACATGTTCTGACATCATTTGTTGTTTTTCGGTCATTTACCTAATTGTTTAGAGAGCTAAATGACCGTGAAATTGAAAATCACTACAAAATGAATCCTGAAAATGTTGAAACTTGGCATGGTATCATCATATCACCCGCATAGCATGCGCGAAAGAGTAGAGAGGGTCACGGCAAAAACTAGACGCACTTCGTGTACAAACTGGACAAACCCTTTCCGAGTATCAGGGTTTCGGAGTCCGGAGTGGGTACTAATGTACAACTTTCACCGAAGCCCAGAGTGGGTACTAATGTGCATCCCACCAATCAGGAAGAATCACACGGATCGTGTGTTTCTTTATAGCTCTTGCGAGTCGTTGGATCAAGGGTGTGTTTCTTCCTAGCTCATGTGAGTCGTTGGATCGAAACTACCACAATCACTTTGTGAGCCAGACGACCCTATATATAGCCCACCTCTCGCCTTCCCTGCATAAGTCTTTCAGTTCATCGACTACATACATCTACCAGTTCATCGACTGCATAGATCTACCAGTTCATCGACTGAATACAAATCATTCGGATTCGCCATCATACATCCAACCGTGCATTTGATATGCATATATATGCATCACAAGCCACGGTTGGGCTGTATGATGGCGATACCGATTGGTTTGTTCTAGATCCGACATAAAAGGTTTGATACAACTTCTTTTTTGTGACATAAGAGCTATCTCTCCTCCTACCTATTTTAGTTACACAACTACCTATTTGTGCCAAATTTTCACTTTTGCTGTTGCTCTTGCATCATAAGCATCCATGTTAACTGGACTTACAAGTAATGCAATTTAACCAAACTATCTTGTGATCTTCGCCAAGAGAGAGGCAGTATGAGCGGTTTATAAGCCGTGAGTGCACAGACAATGACGAAGAGTTGCAATGCTCACCTACATGTTGATTAGCTTCAAGCCTTGCGGAATAGCATAGATTGCACTGAGCTATGTGCAGTGCAGTCTACACTATTCCGAATGGCTTGAAGCAAATTAACTAGCATTGCACCTCTTTTTTATTTTTAATAACTTATTTAAACTCCGGACTTCTTTTGTGTTCAGTATGCAGCATTTAAAGCGACGTCATCAATTTCCAACATGTTCTGACATCATTTGTTGTTTTTCGGTCATTTACCTAATTGTTTAGAGAGCTAAATGACCGTGAAATTGAAAATCGCTACAAAATGAAACCTGAAAATTTTGAAACTTGGCATGGTATGCAGCATTCAGTTTCCAGAAGAAAATAAATAGAAGAAAATAAATGATGCAAAAAATAAAAAAACTATACAAAAAAATTAATCAAAAATAAATAGAAGAAAATAAATAATGCAGAAAAGAAAAAACTATATAAAAACTATATAGAGGAGTTCGAAGAGGTAGCCGCGGCTGTGTTTATAAACCAGTGCGGCTGCCCTTCGCCGGACGAGTTGGGACTAAACTTTGGGGTGGCAGCGCAAGGCCTTTGGTACCGGTTGAATATAATGATAAAACACACTAATTTTAAACATAAGAAAAAAGAATCACTGAAAAATCTATTTTCAAAGTTAAGTTATTCACAAAAATAAATAAAGCAAAAAATAAGAAAAAAAGCCCACCTACTGGGTCACAGCGGCCTGCATACGACTAGAAACCCAAATTCAAGTTGGGCCAGGATGCAGGCTCGCTAGCCCAGTAGGCCCAACAGGGCATCGCAGAAGAGGTAGGCCCAGAAGGCCTGCTTAAGAGAGGAGTTCGAGACAGCAGCGACGGCGGGGCTTATAAGCAGGTGCGAGTGCCCCTCGGCAAGCGAGGTGGGACTAAACTTTTGTGCCCCTCGCCTGGCAGCGCACACCCTTTAGTACCGGGTCGTGGCACCAACCGGTACTAAAGGCCTGCTCTTCCCGCCTCTTTGCCTGGCCAAAGTTGGCCTTTAGTACCAGTTGGTGGCTCCAACCGGTACTAAAAGCCTTCGTTTCCCGCCGCTTGGCCTGGCAAAAATAGGCTTTAGTACCGGTTGGAGCCACGAACCGGTACTAAAGGCCCATCCTATATATATATAGCACTTACCAAAATTTCAGTTTCATCTCCCCACTTCGTCTCCAACCTCTCGCGAGACATCGCCGCGCGCGCCGCTCGATCCCGTCGTCGCCACCCATCGCCCGTCGTCATCGTCGCTGTCCCCGCCGCCGCCCGTCGTCGTCGTCGTCTCGCGCTGCCGCGCGCCCCGAACGCCGCCGCTGTCCGTCGTCATCGCCGCGGCCGTACGTCTCTCTCGCACCCGCGCCGCGTGCACCGGCCCGTACATACACCGCTGCCCCCGCCCCGTACGCCGACGTCCCCGCTCATACGTACGGGGCAGCGGCGTACAGGGCGGCACTACAGTATACACACACATACACACATACATACACACACACACACACACATTTTTTTACATATTTTCTGTTTTCTGTTTTTTAGAAAAGTTAATTAGATGATCGAATATTAGATTAATGTCGAATGTTAGATGAATTAGATAAAAAAGTTAAATATATATTAATGTCAATTGTTAGAGATGAATATAGCTAGATATTAATTAGGTATATGATATTTGAACTAGTTGAATAATTAATATAACTAGTTTATTTTTAATAAGAAAATTGTCGAACTAGTTTATTTAGGTATATGAGATTTGAACTAGTTGAATAATTAATATAACTAGTTTATTTTTAGTAAGAAAATTTAGGTATCTGAGATTTGATGATCTAATTAAAATATTATTTGTTAATGAGTTTTTCTGTTTATTTAATTTTTTATATATTTTTAGTTTATATAAATGCTACATTAATGTCGAATGTTAGATGAATTCGATAGAAAAGTTAAATATATAGTAATGTCAATTGTTAGAGATGAATATAGTTAGATATATTAATGTTAAATGTTAGATGAATATATATTTGGCTAGATATATGTGTTTAATGTTTCACCTATATGAACATAGCAAATGTCATCTGACGACGAAAAAGATTTCATTATGTGCGAACACTGTGAAGACCAGCGCGGCCTGTGCGACCAAAATTTCCTTGTTGATGGTAGGCGCTTCAGCATCAAGCTGGATGAGACATTCGAAGTTGATACAGTAAGTCACTTTGTCAATTATTATTTGAATGCAAAACTTATGCTTCATTTGCTTCAACTTATAATTTTAAAATTTCACTATTCTACTAGCGCATCCCCTGCCATGCAAGAATTTTTGTCTTGGATAAGATAGGTTTTAGTGCTATAGATGATATGGAGGTAAAGAGAGTTTACTTGAAGACGGAGCATGGGTATACTTTCAACGTCAAATTATATAATAGAGACACATACACCCATTGTGAATGCAAAACTTGGCAAGCACTATGCAAGGCTTATGCATTTGAGCCTGATATGGTTATCACCTTTGATATTTGTCCGGAAGATGATATTGAAGGTAATATAGACATCTGGGTCGATGTGCAAATGCCTCCAGTTCTGCCATTTGGTGAGTTTTTCTCAACCATGCATGCATATGTTTATGTCTTTGATACAGTTTATTCAGAAATAGTTGACAACTAATTTGTATTGTCAGCTTATTTCGGTTCAAGCAAACATGTCCGGCGCTTGGTAGACAGGACCTACTACTGCCCCGGGGCTCAACTAAACTGCGAGGAGATAAGTCATTATGTTTCATGGCTTGAGGATCTTAATACTGTCAAGACAATTTTTTTCCTAAACTTAGAAATGTTAGTACTCAAAACGTGCGACCAATGGTGATCGTATTGAACTACGGTCACATCTATAATCGAAAGATGGTAAGATTTTAAATATTTGTCATTAATTAGTGCATCTTTTGCATACATTATTTTTGAAGCTAAACTTTCATTGCTTAGTATATTAATTACTATACGATGTTCTTCAACAGGGACTTCCGATGACAGTTGTGCCTCAGTGGATCGAGACAAAAGGTCGCATGTCAACGCTTAGCTTACGACCAAGATTTCCTACATTGCACATGAGTGCATTCAGGATTTCTGAAAGCGAAGAATGCTTAATAGTGAAAGATTGGAGCAAAATTGTTAACGATCGCAGAGAAGTACTAGGGGGCAGCAAGGAGAAGCGCAACCCAAGATTAGGAGACAGATTCATCTGCATGTTCCAGTATGATGAATCAGGAGAGCTATACATGTTCTATACTATTCTACCTGAGAGGGAGCAGCAGGATCAGTAGCTACTAGTTCATGCTCTTAATTAGTACTTGTCTCATGTCCGTGTCCTGAACTTCGATCTTGGTGATGATTATGTTGAACTTGATGATATCTTTGCTTCTGTTACAAAGTGAATGTTTCCTCTTTAAGCTAGCCAGCGTTGATGATGATTTGATAGCTAGCGGTAATGACTATGATGATTAAATAGTGGTAATTAGACGACTATGATGATTTTTAGCTAGCTAGAGTTTATTTATTTATTAATATGCAATGATGATGATGATGACGACTACAACTCACTATAACGTAAAACAATCCTAAATGAAATTGATAACACAAATTTAATTGAAAAATACAAAATAAAACAAAAACCCACAACCATTTAGTACCGGTTGGTGTTACCAACCGGTACTAAAGGGCTCCCGGCCCCCGGAGCTGGCTCGTGCCACGTGATTCCCCTTTAGCACCAGTTCGTGCTGAACCGGTACTAAGGGGGGGGGGGGGGCTTTAGTGCCGAAACTTTAGTGCCGGTTCCTAAACCGGCACTAAAGGGCCTTACGAACCGGTGCTATTGCCCGGTTCTGCACTAGTGCATAAGCCTTGCAACTAATGAGTTGGTTGCGAGATGATGTATTACGAAACGAGTAAAGAGACTTGCTGGTAACGAGATTGAACTAGGTATTGAGATACCGACGATCGAATCTCGGGCAAGTAACATACCGATGACAAAGGGAACAACGTATGTTGTTATGCGGTCTGACTGATAAAGATCTTCGTAGAATATGTGGGAGACAATATGAGCATCCAGGTTCCGCTATTGGTTATTGACCGGAGATGTGTCTCGGTCATGTCTACATTGTTCTCGAACCCGTAGGGTCCGCACGCTTAAGGTTTCGATGACAGTTATATTATGAGTTTATGAGTTTTGATGTACCGAAGGAGTTCGGAGTCCCAGATGAGATTGGGGACATGACGAGGAGTCTCGAAATGGTCGAGATGTAAAGATCGATATATTGGACGACTATATTCGGACATCGGAAAGGTTCCGAGTGATTCGAGTATTTTTTGGAGTATCAGAGAGTTACGGGAATTCGCCGGGGAGTATATGGGCCTTATTGGGCTTTAGGGAAAAGAGATAGGAGAGGTTGGGCGCTCCCCAAGGCCTAGTCCGAATTGGACTAGGGGGAAGGGCTGTGCCCCCTCCTTCCTTTTCTTCTCTTTTCCCTTGCCTTGACTCCTACTCCTACTACATGGAAGGACTCCTAGTTGGACTAGGAAAGGGGGGATCCTACTCCCGGTGGGAGTAAGACTCCCCTAGGGCGCGCCATAGAGAGGGCCGGCCCTCTCCTCCTCCACTCCTTTATATACGGAGGCAGGGGGCACCCCTAGACACACAAGTTGATCCACGTGATCATATTCTTAGCCGTGTGCGGTGCCCCCTTCCACCATAATCCTCAATAATATTGTAGCGGTGCTTAGGCGAAGCCCTGCGACGATAGTACATCAAGATCGTCACCATTCCATCGTGCTGACGAAATTCTTCCCCGACACTTTGCTAGATTGGAGTCCGGGGATCGTCATCGAGCTGAACGTGTGCTAGAACTCGGAGGTGCCGTAGTTTCGGTGCTTGATCGGTCGGGCCGTGAAGACGTACGACTACATCAACCGCGTTGTGCTAACGCTACCGCTATCGGTCTACAAGGGTACGTAGATCACACTCTCCCCTCTCGTTGCTATGCATCACCATGATCTTGTTTGTGCGTAGGATTTTTTTTGAAATTACTAAGTTCCCCAACACGGCTAGCCACCGGAGCTTCCATCGCCTGCACATAGAGGCAGTATGGTTCTTAGCTGGGAATATGATGCTCTGTTCGTCGTCGTTTCCAACGACAACCAGAGTCTCAGGGGCTACTATCTACATAGGGCACACCTAGCATGTGCAGGACTATCATACATTATTTTACGTACCTCAAAGCCTGTCAGTAGACTCATAAAAGCTTCATGCAATCCGCTTTCGGCGGACGAGATTCTCTCCATCACCGTATTCATCAGCACATGGTGTTCATCTGAGATGGCCGCTCGCCCCACCAACTCCCTTAGAACATCCGATCGCACACTAGACGGTGCCGGACTCTTTCGTCCGCTCTCTTCGGGAGCTGGACACTGGGAGCTTCGGGGGTCAATGGGATTATCTTCTGGCCTCACCGGACTCGGAGAGGCCCTCCACGACGACACTTCGGGGTCGCCCGCTTCCGGAGCAGAGGAGTCCGGAGGAGGCGTTTCGCTCTCCATCATCTCTGGAAGAAGTTCCCCTGAAGACGAGCTCATTTGAGAGGGGCTAAGGCCCGGACTACGAAGATATATGCGGTGGTTATTTTCTCAGAAGAAAAAGATGGCATACCTGTACTATTAAAGTATTTCGGGTCACTTACGACTCGCTGGAGAATTGATCCCCCCGCGGACTTTGTGCGGCAAAAGCACCCCCCAAGGTAGGACCCTCTGTGGGAGACTTCTTCTCCCATTTGGAAGCTTCGGCTTCCGAATCCCCGGGCGCAGTCCTTTTCCTCCTCCGGCCGTCTTCCTTCATGGGGGCGCTTGCTCCCTCGGTTAGAATGGGCAGCGTTGGGGGCCTGCGTCCGCCCGTATTATCCTCCCCAGTATCTTCCTTCAAGGGCTCCGGGCAAGGTGCGACCTGGAGCATCTTTTCCAATACCGGATTGTCCAAACCCTCAGGGAGGGGGGCCGAACACCGAATCAACTTCGCCTTTGTTAGGCAGTCCTGGTCAAAAAGCAAACTCTCAGAAATAACTTCGTAACAAATGAGAGATAGTATGTTCGGCCGGAAGATTCCTTACCCGTTCGGCGGCGCGGTTACTGCTCAGGCCCACGTCCTCGGTGATTTCTGGACACTCTACCTGAGGTCCGAAGAATGACTTGTACATCTCCTCGTGCATCAGGCCGTGGAAATTTTGAATGACACGCGGTCCCTCGGGATTGAACTCCCACAAGCGAAGGGGCCGGCGTTTGCAAGGCTGGACTTGGCGAACCAGCATAACTTGTATTACCGCAACCAAACTAAAATCTCCATTGAAGAGATCTCGAATGCGGCTTTGCAGTATAGGCACGTCCTTGGCTGGACCCCAGCTCAGACCTCTGCTGATCCATGACATCAGTTGTGCTGGAGGGCCCGAGCGGAAAACAGGGGCGGCCACCCACTTGGCACTTCTAGGAGCCGTGATGTAGAACCACTCCTGTTGCCACAATTCAGACACCTCTGGAATGGAACCTTTGGGCCATGGAGCTCCTGTCATCTTGCATATTGAGGCACCTCCATATGCTGCATGTTGCCCCTCAATTATCTTCGGCTTTACTTCAAAGGTCTTGAGCCACATGCCAAAGTGAGAGGTAACCCGGAGGAAGGCCTCACACACAACAATAAATGTCGTAATATGAAGAAAGGAGTCCGGAGCTAGGTCATGGAAATCTAGCCTGTAATAAAACATCAAACCCCTGACAAAAGGATCCAGAGCAAGGCCTAGACCTCGGAGGAAGTGGGAGACAAACACAATGTTCTCGTTGGGTTCGGGGGAGGGGACGGCCTGCCCTCGGGCAGGCAGCCGATGCAAAACCTCGGCAGTTAGATATCTGGCCTCCCTCAACTTTTTGATGTCTTCTTCCGTGACAGAGGAAGGCACCCATAGGCCTTGAAGGCTAGATCCAGACATGATTGAAGGTATGGAGCACCTGACCTGAACTTTGGGTGTTTGAGCTTGAGGTGGGGGAAGGATTCGATTGAGCACGAGAGGGAAAAAATAAAAGCCTTGTCCCTTTATAAAGAGGGTGAATATCAAGCGTCCTCTCCGTGGCCATTTGGACTTGCCTATAATCTAGGAGTCCTAGAAGCGGTTGGATTACCCACGCCCGTATTGATGAGAATCCCGGAATAAGGGGACACAATCTCTGCTTTAACAAGACGTGCCAAGGAAGCTGCCTCGCATGACGCGCTGAGGTGGGATAATAAAACGATTCGAATAAAGGCTTGGATGTGGTGCATCACACTACGGAATACGTCAGCAGATTAGATTTGTGTAAATATTATTCTCTCTATGAAAATATGTGGAAACTTATTTTGCAGAGCCGGACACTATCTTTGTGTTCGAAATCTTCTATGAAGTACTTGGAGGAGGAACCCGCCTTGCAATGCTGAAGACAATCTGCACGCCGGACTCGTCGTCATTGAAGCTTGGTTCAGGGGCTACTGAGGGAGTCCTGGATTAGGGGGTGTCCGGATAGCCGGACTATACCTTCGGCCGGACTCCTGGACTATGAAGATACAAGATTGAAGACTTCGTCCCGTGTCCGAAAGGGACTTTCCTTGGCGTGGAAGGCAAGCTTGGCGATACGGATATGTAGATCTCCTACCATTGTAACCGACTTTGTATAACCCTAATCCTCTCCGGTGTCTATATAAACCGGTGGGTTTTAGTCCGTAGGACAACATACAGAACAACAGTCATATCGTAGGACATCATACAGAACAACAATCTCGTGGTAGATCTACTCTTGTACTACCCATATCATCAATATTAATCAAGAAGGACGTAGGGTTTTACCTCCATCAAGAGGGCCCGAACCTGGGTAAAACTTCGTGTCCCTTGCCTCCTGTTACCATCCGGCCTAGACGCACAGTTCGGGACCTCCTACCCGAGATCCGCCGGTTTTGACACCGACACCCATCGATCATCCTCGGCTTCACATTGAAGGTCTTGAGCCATAAGCCGAAGTATGGGGTGATGCGTAGGAATGCCTCACACACGACGATAAACGATGAGATGTGAAGGATGGAATCCAGGGCTAGATCGTGGAAATCTAGCCCGTAATAAGACATGAGCCCTTTGACAAAGGGATCAAGACTAAAGCCTAGCCCTCGGAGGAAGTGGGAAACAAATACGACGCTCTCGTTGGGTTCAGGAGTGGGGATGACCTGCCCTTAAGCAGGCAGCCTATGCGAGATTTCGGCGGTCAAGTACCTAGCTTCCCTTAGCTTCTTGATGTCCCCCTCTGTGACAAAGGAGGCCATCCACCAACCTTGAATCCGGACATGGTTGAAGGTCCGAAGCGCTTAGCCTGAGCCTTGGGTGCTGGAACTCGAGGTGGGGGAGGGGAAGGATTGAGCGCGAGAAGAAAAGGACAGGCCTTGGCCCCTTTATAAAGAGGGCGAATATCAAGCGTCCTCCGCGTGCTCGTTTGGAACTTGCCTAAAATCGAGGAGTCACACCAGCAGGCGCTGTTGGGTTACCCACACCTGTATTGATGAGAATCCCTTGATAAGGGGACATGATCTCTGCTTTGACAAGACGTGCCAAGAAAACCGCCTCGCAGTATGTGTAGCAGCTAGTTGAGAAAAACGGTTCGAATAATGACCGGGCCATGGCGTGATGTCACGTTATGAAAAGTTGTCAGCAGATTAGATTTGTGGAAATATTATACTCTCTACGGTGGTATGTGGAATTTGTTTTGCAGAGCCGGACATGATCCTTGTGTTCAAAATCTTCTATGGAGTATTTGGAGAAGGAACCCACCTTGCAATGCCGAAGACAATCTGCGCGCTGGACTGATCGTCATTGAAGCCTGGTTCAGGGGCTACTGAGGGAGTCCTGGATTAGGGGGTCCTCGAACAACCGGACTATATGCTTTGGCCGGACTGTTGGACTATGAAGATAGAAGATTGAAGAGTTCGTCCTGTGTCCGGGTGGGACTATCCTTTGTGTGGAAGGCAAGCTTGGCAGTTCGGATATGTAGATCTCCCCCCTTGTAACCGACTCTGTGTAACCCTAGCCTCCCCGGTGTCTATATAAACCGGTGGGTTTAGTCCGTAGGACAACAACAATCATAATCATAGGCTAGCTTCTAGGGTTTAGCCTTTATAATCTCGTGGTAGATCAACTCTTGTAATACTCATATCATGAAGATCAATCAAGCAGGATGTAGGGTATTACCTCCATCGAGAGGGCCTGAACCCGGGTAAACATTGTGTCCCCCGTCTCCTGTTACCATCCGCCTTAGACGCATAGTTCGGGACCCCCTACCTGAGATCCGCCGGTTTTGACACCAACAGCCACCCCCTCTTACCATATCTCGGGAAGGGAGAGGAAGGAAAGAAGGGGGTGCCTCTCCCCTTTCCTTCCTCCTTGTGCCATTATTTGGTAGGGTCCTCACCAAAGGGAGGAGCCCTAGGGCTGCCGTCACACCTGTTGGGGCACCCTAGGGGCTTCCTCCTCCCCTCCCACACCTATATATATGTTGGGAGGGGTGCCACACAATACACAACTTATCCCACGCCATGTGTCGGCACCCCTCCGCCTCTAGTTTACTCCTCCGTTCTAGATCATCGCAGTGCTTAGGCGAAGCCCTGCAGGATTGCTTCACCACCACCGTCACCATGCCATTATGCTAACGTAACTCATCTACTACCTCACCCCGCTTGCTGGATCAAGATGGCGAGGACGACACCGAGCTGGACGTGTGCAGAACGCGGAGGTGCCGTGTGTTTGGTACTTGATCGGTTGGAGTGCGAATAAGTTCAGCTACATCAACCGCGTTGTTAAACGCTTCCGCTTATGATCTACAAGGGTACATAGACACACACTCCCCCTCGTTGCTATGCATCTCCATGGATAGATCATTGCGTGTGCATAGAAAAAAAATTGTTTTCCATGCAACGATTCCCAACAGTGGCATCATGAGTCAGGTCTATGCGTAGATGATATGCACGAGTAGAACACAAAGAGTTGCGGGTGGTGATAGCCATACTTGTAGGAAATATGCCTTAGAGGCAATAATAAAGTTGTTATTTTATATTTCCTTATATCATGATAAATGTTTATTTATTCATGCTAGAATTGTATTAACCGGAAACTTGATACATGTGTCACTGGTACGCGTCGGTCCTATACAAACGGTTTTTAACCCCTTTCCGCGACGGCATTTGGAACCGTCGCCAAGTGTGTGTGGGCGATAGGGGGTCCTTCCCACACGACCCAGAAACCATCGGGGATATGCCCTCCTGGCACACACGGTGGGCAAAATGAGGTCGTGTGCGACCGACGAGCGCTCAAATATGGAAATACGTATAGTAGAGCTAAAAAAATACAGTTATACGACAAAATTGTTTCCAGTCGCAAGTACATCCCATACAGTCAGTCCCCGCTAAACATTTCCGTTCGTATGCACATCCCACACAATCACTCCAAGGAAAACGTTTCCGTTCACATGTACATCACACACATTTTTTCCCGTTAAATTGTTTGCGTTATTGAATGCATCACACACGGTCTGTAGAAGAAACTATGTGGCAAAGGCTGCCCATCACACACAGTTTTTATGTGATAAATGTTTGCGCAAGGTGGCCTAATGCAAACAGTTTTCAAGAGAAAGTCGTGTGTGATTGTTCATTGATCCTACACGGTTTATTCCTAGAAAATGTGTGCGTTGCGTGAGGTCATCGCCCACGGTATTTTTTGAACAACTGTTTGCAATAGCAAAACCCAATTAGCAGGCTAATTATTCGATTATTTATAATGCATTTATTAATCTAATTGACATTTCATATTAAGCACACAATATATTTTATTTTCATAATTGAAATACATCAGAGTACAACATCATATAGCTCCAGCACTCAGCTACCCATTACACAACTACATCAGGACCAAGTTTCACATGCAACATCTATAATCTTTTGAAATTAGCATTATAGATGGTACATAGACAGATGTATCTCATCTGGAAAACTGCTGAAGTAGAAGGAGAATATTGAGCCTTCATTGATGTTGAAGGTCTTTGTAACTTTAGGCCAGTGCCTGTGGATGATTGACCGTCCATCCTTCGTCCTTTTTAGGAACACTTCAATATTGAACCGTGGGTGTTGTATGAATACCTTCCTCGCCTCCTATTCATACAGGTGGTTTGAGAGGTAATCATCAGTGAACCGCTTTGGAAAGGCCTGAAAACAAGGATGTGCATAAATATCTTCTCTATATTGGAAATGGGGCAAAGGAATAAAAAATGCAAGGTATAATAGTTAGTACCATCCTGTAGTGAACTGATGTCTTCTTCATTGTGCAGACAAAGATCTTGTTGTTTTTTGTCGCTAATTTCTTTATCCTAACAATCTTTCTGAGTTTCTTGACTTGACTGATATTCATGGACAACTCATTTCCCCATATGCAAAAAGGGTCGAATAGTGGGTCAAAACCTCTGACAGCATGACCTACATGTGCAAGACCAAATTGTTAAAAAATCTAAATATTAGAATGGTTCCTGCAATTGCCCAATGATGTGCTATTAGACAATGGACCATGCACGTGCTAACCTCGATTGTAAACCTTAGTGCTTCCATTGTTTCCCTGCAACACATATAAGGTAGTTAGTCATCAGGTTAAGTAAGAGTTCACATGCTATTAGTAAAATATGTTGATGAAAAATAAGCACATTGCAGATTCATCAGATTAATTCAAGCCACATGGAAAACTCATTTATCCAAACCAAGCATGATTAAGAACTAGAAAATATAGCACTTGTATATGTTTCTCATGTATTAAGTGCAGCCAAATTCAATTTATTCCTCACATGCATAACAATACAAAATTCTACCCATGAAAATTGGACATCGCAGTGTAGAGTTGAACCAAGCAGTTAGCTAAACACCACAACAAATGAACCAAACATTAACTGAGCACCACATTGCACAATATAACATACTCCTAATAGAAGATCAGACAGTTAACCAAACCAAGCATGCTTAACAACTTGGAAATATAGCAATTGTATTTGTTTCTCATGTATTTAGTACAACCAAATTAGATTTATTTCTCACATGGTATACAATAAAAGAATGCATCCACAACAATTGAACATCACATTGCAGAATTGAACCAAACAGCCAACCGCGTCGCGTCATCGACGCTCGAGGCGTCGACGGTGGCCTCGATGGCGAGGTGCTCCTCCAAGATCTAGGGGTCGACACGAATGGCAGCCATCACGACCTCATCCGCGTGTGTGGCCGGGATTTGCTTCTCCACTACCAAATGGTCCTTGGGATCTTGGCTATACTGCGCGCAACATGGCTTAGGGCGGCGCTTATTTGGTGGAGGGGTCAGTGATTTGGGTGGAAGGTGTCGCGCTGGCGGTCGGGGCATGTGGGATGTGGAAGGAGGAGGATGGGGTCGGGTGTGGATTACCTGCCTGGATAGGCGAGGCCGAGCAACATGGAGGAGGGTCGCCGGCGAGGAGGCGGCGCTGCAAACAAGGAGTGAAGGTTTCAACTTGGAAAAAAGGTGGAAACAGGGGAAATGTGGCTTTTGGTAAGGGGGATGGGTGGGGAGGTAGATATTTTCGCGGAAGCCAAAAATTTGGAATCGCTTCAGCGAAAAAACTGGCGCGCAAAGTGTCATCAGACACGGTCCCTTATTCAGAACTGTGTACGATATGTGAATATCACAAACGATTCAGATAGCTTAACCCGTGTGTATTGAGTTTGAACGTCAAAAAATTTGATTTGAATTTCCCTGGTTATAGTGGTCATCCACGTCATTGCATAATTTGGGTACACAAAGGAGACTAACTTCTTAATCGAGCAAGTTCAGCAATTAAACAGAGGGAGCTGACCTAAACATTACTCTAACAAATTAAAGACCGATGCTTAATTAAACAAAACAAAGAGTACTACTATGGATGGTGCTCGTCGATCTCCGCCGCCACCTCCATGTCCAGCTCGCGCCCGATGGTCTCCTGGGGAAGGGGCTCCATGGCATCAATTGCACCATACTTGGCAAGCATCTCGCCATCCACGTCCGCAATATCTTTGGAATAGGTCGCCACGAGCTGGGCATGGGTGGCCGCGATCTGGGCTTTGGCGGGCTCCGTCGTGGCAAGGTATGCCGCGCAGGAATGGACGGCTGCTCAAACTCTCTCGGCGATTGCCAACTCTTCGGCCGCGGGTTGCCGACCATTATCGGAGAAGTTTCGTTCGATTTGTGCGGTGACCGCCATGAGCTGGGCGTGGACGGCCTCGACATGGTAGTGGGCGACCTCCATCAGGGCTAAGGCCGCCGCTGCGGAATGGACAGCTGATGTGCCACTCTCGCCAGTTGCTATCCCCGAGGGAGATGCTGCTGTCGCCGCCTGTGAAGCAATAGCGGCCGTTTGGGCTGTCTTGGCCGCCCGGACACAGACTGCGGTCGCCCACACGAAGCTTGTTAGGACGTGCCTGGCGGCTGCGGCCGTGCTCTCGTTGGAGTGGGCCGCCGAAGTTGCCCTCACGACGTGGGTCCACGTCCCCATCTTTCACCGGTGATGAATGGACAATGAAATGATATTTGGGGAGTGAGCTAGTGTGCTTGACATGCTGGCTGTGGACTGTAGCCGACGCACCTTCTCGCGTAAGCCATAGGCGTACTATACACCGACGGTGCTCTAAGATATTTTGTGCCACATCTCACACGGTTGGTGATAATAAACTATGTTCGATCTACTTGATTTATCATATTGATTTGAATTACGTAATGGGGTCACAGCTATAAAGGATGGTGTTTGAATTGCTAGAATATTTATCTATAGTGAACATGCAATTATAGGTGTGTCGTCAAAAAATGGAATTATTTAGGGTTTGTTCGGACGTTTTTATACATTAACTTGGTTTTGTAGGCATTTCAACTGCACAATTCTAATTTGAACTACATGCACATGCTCCAGTGCATATAAACGGGTTGAAAAATCAAATATGTGTCCTTGGTTGCATGCTTAGGTCCCATGCAAGAAATGGGAATGAATGTCATATACCCTACCACCGTCACTCGGCCGCAAACATTGAGATACCTGGTTTTTAAATTCTAGTAAATCCAAAACTCGTTTGAAATTCATGATACTAGGCATGCTATCATGGAGCAGCATCAATGATGCTGTGGTAAAATTTTTGTCCCATTTGGGGCAGGTTTGGGTATAAACTTCTCACAAACTAGATCTTCTCACAACAAGCGTGATGGTTTTGGTAGGGAACGTGCCACCTTTGGGGACGAAACGATATCCATTGCCTCTTATTGCTTTCAAAAAATTTCGAGTGTCAACATCGAACAACAAGAGTGTTGTGTTTAATTTTGGAATTTTTTGGGGTTCGTTTGGACATTTTTATACATTAACTGGGTTTCGCAGGCATTTTATGCGCATAATTCAAATTTGAACTACATGCAAATTCTCCAGTGCATATAAACTGGTTGAAAAATCAAATCTGTGTCCTTGGTTGCATGCTTAGGTCCCATGCAAGAAATGGGAATGAATTTCAAACACCCCGCCACCGTCACTCGGCCGCAAACATTGAGATACCTGGTTTTTAAATTCTAGTAAATCCAAAACTCGTCTGAAATTCATGAAACTTGGCATGCTATCATGGAGCGGCATCAACATGCCATGGTAAAAATTTTGTCCCATTTGGGGCAGGTTTGGGTCTAAGCTTCTCACAAACCTTAGCTTCTCACAACAAGCGTGATGGTTTCGGTAAGGAACGTGCCACCTTTGGGGACGAAATGATATTCATTGCCTCTTATTGCTTTCAAAAAATTTCGAGTGTCAACATAGAACAAAAGGAGTGTTGTGTTCATTTTTGGATTTTTTTGGGGTTCGTTTGGACATTTTTATACATTAACTCGGTTTTCCAGACATTTTATGTGCATAATTCAAATTTAAACTACATGCACATTCTCTAGTGCATATAAACTGGTTAAAAACAATCAAATAGGTGTCCTTGGTTGCATGCTTAGGTCCCATGCAAGAAATGGGAATGAATTTCAAACACCCTGCCATCGTCACTCGGCCACAAACATTGGGATACCTTGTTTTTAAATTCTAGTAAATCCAAAACTCGTCTGAAATTCATGAAACTTGGGATGCTATCATGGAGCGGCATCAACATGCCGTGGTAAAAAAATTGGTCCCATTTGGGGCAGGTTTGGGTATAAGCTTCTCACAAACCTTAGCTTCTCACAACAAGTGTGATGGTTTCGGTAGGGAACGTGTCACCTTTGGGGACGAAACGATATCCGTTGCCTTTTATTGCTTTCAAAAATTTTCCACTGTCAACATAGAACAACATGAGTGTTGTGTTTACTTTTGTCATTTTTCGGGGTTCGTTTGGACATTTTTATATGTTAACTAGGATTTCTAGGCATTTCAAGTGCATAATTCAAATTTGAACTACATGCACAAGCTCCAGTGCATATAAATTGGTTGAAAAATAAAATTTATGTCCTTCGGGGCATGCTTAGGTCCCATGCAAGAAATGAGAATGAATTTCAAACACCAGAGCACTGTTGACTGCTAGCAAAACATTGAGATACCTGGTTTTTAAATTCTAGTAAATCCAAAACTCGTATGAAATTCATGAATCTCGGCATGCTATCATGGAGCGACATCAACATGCCGTGGTAAAATTTTTGTCCCACTTGGGGCAGGTTTGGGTATAAGCTTCTCACAAACCTTAGCTTCTCACAAACCTTAGCTTCTCACAACAAGCGTGATGGTTTCGGTAGGGAACGTGCCACCTTTGGGGACGAAATGATATCCGTTGCCTCTTATTGCTTTCAAAAATTTTCTAGTGTCAACATAGAGCAACAGGAGTGCTGTGTTTACTTTTGGAATTTTTCAGGGTTTGTTTGGACATTTTTATACATTAACTGGGTTTTGTAGGCATTTCATGTGCATAATTCAAATTTGAACCACATGAACAAGCTCCAGTGCATATAAATTGGTTGAAAAATCAAATCTGTGTCCTTCGGGGCATGCTTAGGTCCCATGCAAGAAATGGGAATGAATTTCAAACACCAGGGCACTGTTGATTGCCGGCAAAACGTTGAGATACTTTGTTTTTAAATTCTAGTAAATCCAAAACTCGTCTGAAATTCATGAAACTTGGCATGCTATAATGGAATGGCACCCGACATGCTGTGGTATTTTTTGTGTCCATTTTGAGAGAAGGCGCACTCGAATAACAGCCAACAAAGGCATTTTGAAACAAATAGCTGCCACTGTAACATCTCAAACATTTTGTATAATTTAAATTGTGTGCGTTCTGTTAACCATTCACGTGACGCCACGCTTCACTCTTTTAATGGCTAGGAGGTGTCATGCGGACATGTGCTTGAGTGCTTGACTAAACGGAAGGTGTGCCGACAACTTCCCCAGGAAGCCAAGAGAAAATGTGCGGAGCGGGATTTCTGCAGCTCTTGATCGCAAACGTTTTAGATAGAACACCCATATGCAAAGTGAGAGCTATGGTCCCTTCAACACAAACAGTTGTTTTGGATGACCCGTGTGCAACCACGTACAAACAATTTGGTAAGATTTGCATCTGTCATATTGGGTATGTTGCCATTTGTCAAACTGGAAATATTGACATTTGTTGATCTAGTAACGTTACCATTTGTCAATCATTGTAACACTGCGGTTTGTCAAAATATGCAGCTAGAAATCACTAGCACTATCTAATTTTTGCAACTAAAATTCAGTAATTAAGCATAGATTTCATTCATAGATTAAGCAGTCGTTCTTAATTTATAAAAACAGTTCAACTCTAGAGCTGAACCGACCAAAATTTTCCCCAATTGTTGCCAACCACGTATTGAAATAGCTAGTTCAACAAGTACTAGATAATTTTAAGTACGTTGTACAGTTTGACCACACATCTATAGTCAGATGAACTGAATAAAATAGCCCCTAAATACTACTACTACCATAGAGGGGCTTTGTGCTACTTCCGACAGCCTCTCCTCTGCCGAGCGCTCTCAGTAAGAGGCAGAGGAGGAGGAGGAGCCTACCAACGAGCTGGAGAAATGCAATACGGTGCCTGCCGCTGCTGCACGTTCAGCGACGGTCGCGCATTTGAATGCCCAATGCCGCTCCAGACGATCCCTCTCGAAGCGGTCAGACTGCTCTTAGATATCCTGATTCCTCGCCTCTGCATCGGCGTGTGCTGCGGCCACGGCTACGGTAAGGCTCTTTGCGTGCTCGACAAGGCGCTCCTCCTCCTCCCACCGGAACTCGATGTAGCGCACAAGGTCGCTGACGCACATGCGGGCCTCCACCTCTGCCTTCCTCCTTCGGGCGGCGGTGGCGGAGCGGGTGATGATCCCGGCGGCCGACGGTGGGCTGGCGGCCATGGCGGCCGATGATGGGGTGGCGGCCACGACCACCACCTCCTGCCTTCGGGCCGTAGTGGTGGAGCGGGTGATGGCCACGGTGGCCGCAGTGGGGTGGCGACCACGACGTCCACCTCCCGCATTCGGGCCACGACGACGGAGCGGGAGATGGCCCTGGCTTTCGATGGTGGTGTGGCGGCAATGGCGGCCGGCAACAGCTGCCGACAGGCAGCAGCGGCGAAGCGTGTGGTGGGTTTTCCGTGCACACCCAACAGGGACGCCACGCACACTACACTACGCCGAAGACTACGCCGCCGCCACGGTGTAGCCTCCCAGCTGGAGCTGTCCTCTGATGACGGCGGAGTGGCTGAGCGACGACGACAGACCGGTGCCATTGGCGATTGTGGGAGAAGCACACGAGATAAGCTACATGGAGGGAGGAGAAAATGCGACGCAGGACTCGCCGGCCGTGAGGGTTTTTATAGCAGGCCGGTAAACATTGGTATTTTGGGGGATTTCACCGAGTCGGGCGGGATGGTTGCGCGGGAACCTACGAGGTTGCGCGGGAATGGGCTCACCGACGATTCATTGGCGCCACCGTTTGGCCAAAAGAACGCCCCCGCGCGCTGCGCAAGCTTGCGCTATAAGCCGTCTGCGGCAGCGGGGTGACAAGACGTGGGAGAGGAGGACAAAAGGACACGTACATATATGTTTAATACAAAAAACGTTCGTGATTTAATTACCTACTATACCCCCGTCCTGGTTAGAAGTAGGATTTAACTAATAAAATACGAATGCATGTCGCCAAAGATTATATCATTGGAGTCATATTTGAACATAGTTTCCAGCTATACAATTTTTGTAACATGCATTAACACTTTTTTGGTTAAATTTAAGGTTATATACCAGCAAGCGTTTGCCCGCAACACACACGGTTTATTCCATCACAAACAGCTTGGATGGATCAATTGTATGCCATGTATCGCACATGCAACTCTAATATGATTCGTGCTTGATGTCTCTGACATCGCTCATACAGTTCGTCTTATTTGCCACGTATCACTGTGTCGGCCTCTGTTCGCGTTCGTTGGCAAGCTCTGCTCACTGTTAGGCGCCGCAGCGCGCTGTGCTTGCCGTTAGGCGCCGTGGCACACTCTGCTCGCGTCAGTCGGTGCGCTCGGCTTGTGGACAACTTTTCCTTGCGCGTTATATATATGGTTGCTCGCCATTGAGGTGACCGCGAAGCGCTCTGCTCGCGTCCCTCTGCGTGCGCTCTGCGTCGTTGAGCGTGTGCATGATCACGTCGGGGGCCTCATATGCACGTGGTTGCACCGCGCGCGTTGCCACGCGATGCAGTTAGGCACGGCACGATGAAGTTATGCGCTGCAAATTAGAACTGCCATTAGGGCCTGCCGATATTCCTGGCCGTCTGGCTTCCCCTTTAATTCCCATGGCCATTATAACCTTAGTCTCTTCAACCTTTCGATCGTGCCCCACAATAGAACAAGCACACCCACGACGACTGATACGTCTCCGTCATATCTACTTTTCCAAACACTTTTGCCCTTGTTTTGGACTCTAACTTGCATGATTTGAATGGAACTAACCCGAACTGACGCTGTTTTCAGCAGAATTGCTATGGTGTTATTTATGTGCAGAACCAAAAGTTCTTGGAATGACCTGAAACTTCACGGAACATCTTTTCGGAAATAATAAAAAATCCTTGCAAAATATGAAGACCAGGGGGCCCACCACCTGTCCACGAGGGTGGGGGCGCGCCTGCCCCCCTAGGGCGCGCCCCCTACCTCATGGGCCCCCTGGAGCTCCTCCGACCTCAACTCCAACTCTATATATTTGCTTTCGGGGAGAAAAAAAATAAGGGAGAAGGATTCATCGCGTTTTACGATACGGAGCCGCCGCCAAGCCCTAAAACCTCTTGGGAGGGCTGATCTGGAGTCCATTCGGGGCTCCGGAGAGGGGAATCCGTCGCCATCGTCATCATCAACCATCCTCCATCACCAATTTCATGATGCTCACCGCCATGCATGAGTAATTCCATCGTAGGCTTGCTGGACGGTGATGGGTTGGATGAGATCTATCATGTAATCGAGTTAGTTTTGTTAGGGTTTGATCCCTAGTATCCACTATGTTCTGAGATTGATGTTGCTATGACTTTGCTATGCTTAATGCTTGTCACTAGGGCCCAAGTGCCATGATTTTAGATCTGAACCTATTATGTTTTCATCAATATATGAGAGTTCTTGATCCTATCTTGCAAGTCTATAGTCACCTATTATGTGTTATGATCCGTTAATCCCGAAGTGACAATAATCGGGATACTTACCGGTGATGACCATAGTTTGAGGAGTTCATGTATTCACTATGTGCTAATGCTTTGTTCCGGTACTCTATTAAAAGGAGGCCTTAATATCCCTTAGTTTCCATTAGGACCCCGTTGCCACGGGAGGGTAGGACAAAAGATGTCATGCAAGTTCTTTTCCATAAGCACGTATGACTATATTCGGAATACATGCCTACATTACATTGATGAATTGGAGCTAGTTCTGTGTCACCCTAGGTTATGACTGTTACGTGATGAACCACATCCGACATAATTCTCCATCACTGATCCATTGCCTACGAGCTTTCCATATGTTGTTCTTCGCTTATTTACTTTTCCGTTGCTATTGCTATCATCACTACAAAATACCAAAAACATTACTTTTGCTACCATTACCTTTTGCTACAGTTACCACTACTATCATATTACTTTGCTACTAAATACTTTGCTGTAGGTATTATGTTTCCAGGTGTGGTTGAATTGACAACTCAACTGCTAATACTTGAGAATATTCTTTGTCTCCCCTTGTGTCGAATCAATAAATCTGGGTTGAATACTTTACCCTCGAAAACTGTTGCGATCCCCTATACTTGTGGGTTATCAAGACTATTTTCTGGCGCCATTGCCGGGGAGCATAGCTCTATTCTTTGAGTCACTTGGGATTTATATCTGCTTATCATTATGAAGAATTTGAGAGATCCAAAAACCAAGATTTATCCCTCAACTACGAGGGGAGGTAAGGAACTGCAATCTAGCTCTGCACTTGATTCACCTTCTGTTTTGAGTAAGCTTGCGGCACCTAAACCTGCTTCTGCTATTTGTTCTGATATGTCGCATGTTATTGATGATGCCACTTCTGCTATGCATGATACTTATTGTGAAACTACTTCTATGCTTGATACTACTGTGCCACTTGGTGAATTTCTTGATGAACAACTTGCTAGGGTTAGAGAGGATGAAAATATTGAATCTGATAATACTGATGAAAGTGATGATGAAGACTTGCCTGTTATTCCTAAGGGTTATGTTTTTGATACAGAAGCTTCTTTAGCTATTTTAGCTTGCAAAGATAGATACGAACTCAAGAGGTTATTAGCTAAATGGAAGCAGCAATCTCTAAATGCTAGGATGAAACCTGACCCTGCTTTTGCTACTTCACCTATCTGTGTTACTGATAAGGATTATGAATTCTCTATTGATCCTGATATAATTACTTTGGTTGAATCTGATCCTTTTCATGGCTATGAATTTGAAACTGTTGTGGCACATCTTACTAAATTAAATGATATATCTACCCTGTTCACTAATGATGAGGGAACTCGTTACTTTTATATCCTTAAAATATTTCTGTTCTCACTAAAGGGTGACGCTAAGATATGGTTTAATTCTCTTGATCCTGGTTGTGTGCATAGTCCCCATGATATGATTTATTACTTCTCTGCCAAATATTTCCCTGCTCATAAGAAACAAGCTGCTTTAAGATATATATATATATATATATATATATAATTTTGTGCAAATTGAAGAAGAGAGTCTTCCACAAGCTTGGGGGAGGCTTCTCAAGTTACTTAATGCTTTGCCTGATCATCCTCTTAAGAAAAATGAAATACTTGATATCTTTTATAATGGACTAACCGATGCCTCCAGAGATTACCTAGATAGTTGTGTTGGTTCTGTTTTCAGGGAAAGAACGCCGGATGAAGCTGAAATTCTATTGAATAATATGCTGACAAATGAAAATAATTGGACACCTCCTGAGCCAGTTCCTGAGCCTATTCCTAAACCAACTATGAAGAAGAGAGGTATTCTATTTCTCAGTTCTAAAGATATGCAAGAGGCAAAGAAATCCATGAAAGAAAAGGGTATTAAAGCTGAAGATGTTAAGAATTTACCTCCTATTGAAGAAATAAATGGTCTTAATTTACCACCTGTTGAAGAAACATATGATCTTAATCCATTACCTATTGAAGAAACTCATGGTCTTGATAACCTGACACAGGTAGTAAAGGTAAATTCTCTCTATAGATATGATAAAGCTGAAATCCCATTTACTAAATTTGCTAGCCCATGCTTAGATGAGTTTGATAAATTTATGGCTAGGCAATAAGACTTTAATGCTTATTTTGGTAGACAATTGAAATAAAATTCAAATATGCTTGAGCACTTGGGTGATTACATGGCTAATGTCAAAGGTGAACTTAAACTTATTAGTAAACATGCTTCTATGGTTACCACTCAAGTAGAACAAGTACTTAAAGCTCAAAATGATTTGCTCAATGAATTGAATAGTAAGAATAATGATAATGCTGTTAGAGTGGCTACTAGAACTGGTAGAATGAGTCAGGAACCTTTGTATCTTGAAGGCCACCCTAAGAGAATTGAGCAAGATTCTCAGAGAAATAATGTAGATGCACCTAGTCCTTCTAATAAGAAGAAAAAGAAAAATGATAGGACTTTGCATGCTTCTAGTGAACCTATTGCTGAAACACCTGAGAATCCAAATGATATTTCTATTTCTGATGCTGAAACACAATCTGGTATGAACCTGAAACTAGTGATAATGTTAATGATAATGCTCATGATGATGCTCAACCTAGTAATGATAATGATATAGAAATTGAACCTGCTGTTGATCTTGATAACCCACAATCAAAGAATCAATGTTATGATAAGAAAGACTTTGTTGCTAGGAAACACGGTAAGGAAAGAGAGCCTTGGGTTTGAAGGAAATATGCCCTAGAGGCAATAATAAAGTTATTATTTATTTCCTTATATCATGATAAATATTTATTATTCATGCTAGAATTGTATTAACCGAAAACATAATACATGTGTGAATACATAGACAAATAGAGTGTCACTAGTATGCCTCTACCTAACTAGCTCGTTGATCAAAGATGGTTATGTTTCCTAACCATAGACAAGAGTTGTCATTTCATTAATAGGATCACATCATTAGGAGAATGATGTGATTGACTTGATCCATTCCGTTAGCATAACACTTGATCGTTTAGTTTGTTTCTATTACTTTCTTCATAACTTATACATGTTCCTATGACTATGAGATTATGCAACTCCCGTTTACCGGAGGAACACTTTGTGTGCTACCAAATGTCACAACGTAACTGGGTGATTATAAAGGTGCTCTATAGGTGTCTCCGAAGGTACTTGTTGGATTGGTGTAACGCCCTCGATGCGGCTATGTCTCCCACGTGTCGAGGCACGACTTAGAGACATAGGCGCATTGAAAGCAATGTCGCAAGTCGGGAATCATTACACAACCCATGTACATATATAACATAAGAGGGGAATAATATCATAGTTGGCTTACACTCGCCACATCACATCAAAGTACATAAATAACATCCATCATACAATCACTCATGGCCTGACTACGGCGCCAAAATAGAAAAGACCCCCAACAAGCGACTAGGCCCTGAATCTAACCCCGAATAGGCACCACTACTGATCATCAGGAAAAGACACATAGTATCGCTGAGAGTCCTCGTCGTACTCCCACTTCAGCTCGAGCGCGCCATCCGGAGAAGTATCATCGGTCCCTGCATCTGGTGTAATAGTAATCTGTGAGCCACAAAGGACTCAGCAATCTCGCACCCTCGCGATCAAGACTATTTAAGCTTAATAGGTAGGCAAGGGGTAATACAAGTGGAGCTGCAGCAAGCGACTAGCATATATGGTGGCTAACTTATTCGCAAAGTAGAGCGAGAAGAGGAGGCAAAGCACGAGCAGAAAACTATATAGAGCAGCCTACGCAACCATAACTCCAACGCCGTGTCCACTTCCCGGACTCCGTCGAGAAGAGGCCATCACGGCAACACACTCGGTTGATTAATTTTAATTATTTAAGGTTCAAGTTATCTACAACCGGACATTAACAAATTCCCATCTGCCCATAACCGCGGGCACGGCTTTCGAAAGATCAATCCCTGCAGGGGGTCCCAACTTAGCCCATAACAAGCTCTCACGGTCAACGAAGGAATAGACCTCCACCCAGGACCCACCGATCAGACTCGGTATCCCGGTACAACAAGATGATTCGACAGGTTAAAACTAGTCCAGCAACACCGCCCGAATGTGCCGACAAATCCCGATAGGAGCTGCACATATCTCTTTCTCAGGGCACACTCAGATTGTCTAAACTTCCGGTAGGCCAGCCTAGAGTTGCCCCTGGTGGCCACCGGCGGCTGACGTTCCGGACCAACACTCAGAGGAGCACTGGCCCGTGGGGGGCTAAAATAAAGATGACCCTCGGGCTCCGGAAACCCAAGGGAAAGAAACGGGTAGGTGGCAATGGTAAAACCAATGTTGGGCATTGCTGGAAAAGCTTTAATCAAGGCGAACTATCAAGGGGTTCCCATTATAGCCCAACCGCGTAAGGGACGCAACAATCCGGGAACATAACACCGATATGACGGAAATTAGGGCGGCAAGAGTGGAACAAAACACTAGGCGAGAGGCCGAGCCTTCCACCCTTTACCAAGTATATAGATGAGTAAAGATAACATAGCAATATAATGATATCCCAACAAGTAAATAAGTGTTCCAACAAGGAACGGCTCCAATCTTCACCTGCAACTAACAACGCTATAAGAAGGGGCTGAGCAAAGCGGTAACATAGCCAATCAATGGTTTGCTAGGACAAAGGTGGGTTAGAGGCTCAATCATGGCAATTGGGAGGCTGACAAGCAAGTGGTAGGATCGTAGCATTGGCAAGCAAAAGAGCGAGCAAACTAGCATAGCAAAGATAGTTGTGATTTCAAGGGTGTGATCATCTTGCCTGCCACAGTTGTCAGAATTGACTGGATCCTCAAAAGCAAACTCAACGGGCTCCTTGTTAGTGAACTCGTCTCTCGGCTCTACCCAACAACACAAACAAGCAACAAGGATACAATCAACCACGTGCAAGGGCAACCAATAATATGCAAAGATGATATGCTATGCGGGGTGCGATGCGGGATGCAAAATGCAAGATGTAACAGGAAATGCATGAACCTGGCCTCAACTTGGAAATCCAAGTGTGCCACTGGATAGAGGGGAAGAAATCCCCTGAAAACGATATAAATATCATGGCAATCGGAGCTACGGTTTAGAAATGGCAAGCGTTTTACTAAACGAACCGATCTGCGATTTACAGCAAGTAGGCTCCTAAATGCAACAAAATGAACATGCTACAGCCACCAAACATGAAAACAAATTGCA
This sequence comes from Triticum monococcum, assembly GCA_034509565.1. Classification (NCBI taxonomy): domain Eukaryota; kingdom Viridiplantae; phylum Streptophyta; class Magnoliopsida; order Poales; family Poaceae; genus Triticum; species Triticum monococcum. Next base: position 174,939,936 of record CM067846.1, on the reverse strand, counting down.
TGGCAGTGATGTACTCAAGAAGCTTAACAAATCATCAGGACTGAGGCATAGGCAAATTCATCCATTAAGGGCTTCAAACAAGCATGGCAAACCTGAATAAGCAAAACAGATTTCAGACTTAGCGAAATTAACGCTAGTCTGAAATTTCAGACCACGATGCTCTCTTCGGAGCAGCAAAACAACATGAAGCAAAACTTGAACATGGCAAGTAAGAGCATTGCATGGAGATACTCAACAAGCTTAACAAAACACCCAAAATGACCTGGGGCCAAAAGGGTTCACAAAATACTCTACCGAGCACACGAACATCGATGAAACACAATCAGTTTTCAGACTTAGTGAAAACTGGGACATGCTGAAATAATAACTCACGGAGGCATGTAAACGAGCTCGATGCACTCACTACGGTGCAAGTCATGGCAAGGCAAGCATATAACCATTAAGAAGGCACAAAATGCTAGCTAGACATGGCAAGAACAATGGCATATCATGCATGGATCACTAGCAATAACTCCGGCAAAGTCGCAAAAGAGTTCACGATCTGCCCAAAACAACAACTATGCAAAAGTTGAGCTCGATTGAGTCAACCTAGGGTGCTCCAACATAGCAAGTAAAGAAATGGATGGATTAAGCACAACAAGCATAACAAATCACTCTTACTGATCATCCTCAAAAGAGGCACGGATCACTAGGAAACAAGCTGGACATATAGCATCGCGCACTAAAAAATCCCAGACTTAGTGATTTTCACTAAGTCCCTGAAATCAGTAAACTCAGGTAGCCCTCTTCGCAAGCTTGCACAAGACAACACACACATCCTAAAAATGCATGGAAGGCACCTCTGGAAAGAAGACAACATGATTAACAATTCATCCCAAAGGGGCACATGCATATCATGCACGGATTAATCATGGCAAAAATGACAAAAGTGCATGTTGAACTAACGGATCTGTAATTTAACTCATGATGCCTCCTTCCAACAGCATTTTGGGCAACAAGATGACCTCAAATGCAAAAGATGCAATGGAATGAAATGATGTACTCGTCGAGACGAAGATTTTGACATATCATATGCCTAAATCGGAGCTACGGATGCAAAGATATGGTAGGTCAAAGTAGGCATGAAAAATTAGGGTTAGGGGAGAGAAGTCAACCCGAGATCTAGATCTGGATCCAAAACACTGTTCACGCCGGCGCGGGATTCGAGGTCCGCCAGGCTCTCACCGGAGTTCACCGGAGGGAGACGCGGGGCGGCGCCGGGGAGGACGGAGGAGGCCGGGCCGACCGGAGTCGGTCGTCGGAGTGGCGGGCGAGGGCGGCGGCGCCCTCGGCGGCGCGGGGTGGCGAGGATGCCGGCGGCCGGAGCGGTGAGCGGTGGCGGGGCGCGGCGGCGCCGGCGGCCGGCCGCGGGGAAGAGGCGGCGAGGCGACGCGAAGGCGGCGGCGGGGCGACGCGGGCCCGCGGGGGCCGGCGATGGGCCTCCCGGGCCGGATGGCGGGGGCGACGGACGCGGCCATGTGGCGGCCTGCCACTGGCTGCGGGGCGGCGGCGCGATTCGTCCGGCGCGGGCGGACACGTCCGGCGCGACGCGGAGGTGTTTTAGGGTTTTTTCGGGGGAGGAGGAGATCCGAAAATTGGGGCCTTTAAATAGGCATAGAGGGAGCTAGGAGAGTCCAAATGAGGTGCGGTTTTCGCCCACACGATCGTGATCGAACGACCGAGACGATGGAGCAGAGTTTGGTGGGTTTTGGGCCAAAATGGAGGGGTGTTGGGCTGCACACACACGAGGCCTTTTCGGTCCCTCGGTTAACTGGAGTATCAAACAGAGTCCAAATGACCCGAAACTTGACAGGCGGTCTACCGGTAGTAAACCAAGGCCGCATGACAAGTCTCGGCCCAATCCGGAAATGTTTAATCCCCACACACGAAAGAAAGCTAGAAATGGCCACCGGAGGAGAACGAAGCGCCGGAATGCAAAACGGACAACGGGAAAAATGCTCGAATGCATGAGATGAACATGTATGCAAATGCAATGCACGTGACGACATGATATGAGATGCACGAAAACGAAAACAACACATGGAGGCAAAGACCCGAACCCGAGAATTAAATATAACTTAATGCCGGAAACGGCAAGAGTCGGAGTACAATTCGGGAAGGTTACATATGGGGCGTTACAACACTCCACCACTACGAAAAGATCTCGTCCCGAGATCTAGGACTGAAAGAACTCCGGGTACTCTGAACGGAGGTGATCCTCGCGTTCCCAGGTAGCTTCACGGTCGGAATGGTGTGACCACTTGACTTTGAGAAACTTGATTGACTTGTTGCGAGTTTTGCGTTCAGTCTCTTCAAGGATTGCAACTGGGTGCTCACGGTAGGAGAGATCTTCTTGGAGCTCAATGTCCTCGAAGTTGACGGTGCGCTCAGGCGTCTTGAAGCACTTTCGGAGTTGCGAGACATGGAACACATCATGAACATTGGCGAAGTTTGCAGGAAGCTCGAGTTGATAGGCGAGGTCGCCTCTCTTGCTGACGATCTTGAAAGGCCCGACGTATCTGGGGGAAAGCTTCCCTTTGATACCGAAGCGACGAGTCCCTTTCATAGGAGAGACGCGGAGGTAGACATGATCTCCGATCTCGAAGGCCAAATCACGGTGCTTGCTGTCATAGTAACTCTTCTGACGAGATTGGGCTGCTTTGAGGTTATCACGAATGACCTTGCACATTTCTTCTGCCTCTGTGATCAGGTCATTACCCAGCAGCTGACGTTCACCGGTTTCAGACCAGTTGAGAGGTGTACGGCACTTCCTACCATACAGAATTTCAAATGGGGCCTTGCCGGAACTTGCTTGAAAGTTGTTGTTGTACGAGAATTCAGCATAAGGAAGGCAATCCTCCCACTTCATGCCGAAGGAGATAACACAAGCCCTGAGCATATCTTCAAGAATCTGGTTGACACGCTCGACTTGACCGCTTGTTTGAGGATGGAAAGCAGTGCTGAAGCGAATGCTGGTGCCCATGGCCTTCTGAAAAGAATCCCAAAACTTGGAGGTAAAGATGCTGCCACGGTCTGAAGATATCACTTGAGGAATACCGTGCAGAGAGACAATTCGAGAGGTGTAGAGCTCCGCCAATTGAGCTGCAGTGATAGACTCTTTGATAGGCAGGAAATGAGCCACTTTGGTGAGCTTGTCGATGACAACGAATATAGCATCATTGCCACGCTTGGACTTTGGAAACCCAGTCACGAAGTCCATTTCAATGTGGTCAAACTTCCATTCTGGAATGGCGAGAGGTTGGAGGAGACCTGCTGGCCTTTGGTGTTCTGCTTTCACTCTTCTGCAGACATCACTTTCATTCACGAATTGAGCGATCTCGCGCTTCATTCGAGTCCACCAATAAGTTTGCTTCAGATCTTGATACATCTTCGTGCTCCCAGGGTGGATGGAGAGGAGAGAGTTGTGAGCCTCATTCATGATCACTTTACGAAGTTCACCTTTGGGCACAACAATTCGATCCTCGAAGAAGAGAGTGTCCTTGTCATCAAGTCGGTAGCACTTGTACTTGGACTGACTCTTTGCAATACCAATCTTCACCTTTTTCACCATATCATCAAGAAGCTGGGCTTGGCGAATCTGGTCTTCCAAGGTAGGACAAACTTGAAGGTTGGCGAGGAAACCTTGAGGAACAACTTGCAGATTAAGTTTGCGGAAAGCTTCACAAAGCTCGGGTTGATAAGGCTTGAGAATCAGACTGTTGCAATATGCTTTTCTGCTCAAAGCGTCAGCAATCACATTAGCCTTGCCTGGAGTATACTAGATACTCGGATTGTACTCTTGAATCATTTCGACCCATCGAGTCTGCCTGAGGTTGAGATTAGGCTGAGTGAAGATGTACTTGAGACTCTTGTGATCAGTAAAAATGTCCACTTTCCTTCCCAAGAGAAGATGTCTCCAAGTCAACAATGCGTGCACAACTGCCGCCAACTCGAGATCATGAGTGGGGTAGTTCTTCTCATTTGGCTTCAACTAGCGAGAGGTATAAGCAACAACTTTCTTCTCTTGCATCAGTACTGCACCGAGACCTTGGAGAGAGGCATCACAAAAGACCTCGTACGGCTTGGTTTCATCACGCGGAGTTAGAACTGGAGCAGTGATCAATTTCTCTTTCAAAGCGTTGAAAGCAACATCACACTCCGGAGACCAAACGTACTTGACGTGCTTCTGAAGAAGATTTGAGAGAGGCTTCGCGATCTTGGAGAAGTTTTCAACGAATCTTCGGCAATAACTTGCAAGACCGAGGAAGCTACGGAGTTGCTTCACATTCTGAGGAGGTTCCCAATTAACGATTGCAGACACCTTCTCAGGATCCACGGAAATGCCCTTGGCAGGGATAATATGACCAAGATAAAGAACCTCATCGAGCCAAAACTCACACTTGGAGAATTTGGCGTAGAATTGATGTTCTCTTAGCTTGTCAAGAACCAAATGCAAATGCTTGGCATGATCTTCCTTGTTCTTCGAGAAAACCAGGATATCATAGAGATAAACCAAAACAAAGTCGTTGGTGTAGGGGTTGAAGATGAAGTTCATCATGCGAGAGAACGTCGGAGGAGCATTGGCGAGGCCAAAAGACATAACAGTGTATTCATATGACCCATAGCTTGTTCTGAACGCCGTCTTTGGAATATCTTATTCACAAATGCGAATTTGATGATAACCCATACGGAGATCAAGCTTGGAGAATACTTGGGCACCCTTGAGTTGCTCGAATAGCTCATTAATGTTGGGAAGTGGGTATTTGTTCTTGATGGTCTTCTTGTTCAATGGACGGTAATCAACACAAAGTCGGTCCGTTCCATCCTTCTTCTTCACAAAAAGAACACCACAACCCCACGGAGAAGTACTAGGCCGAATGAGACCCATCCTTTCTTGAACACCGAGTTGTTTCTTCAACTCCTTCAACTCTTCGGGGCCGAGCTTGTAAGGACGTTTGCGCACCGGGTCCGTACCGGGCTCAAGTTCAATAACAAATTCAACCGGCCGGTTTGGAGGCATGCCTGGGAGTTCTTCAGGGAAGACATCTTGATACTCACAAACAACCGGAATCTGTGAAATAGCATCCAATTCACCCTTTTCATTGAGAGAGAACAACCGGATGGTATTATCCCGAGCAGCAAAGACAATCACTTCCTCAGACGAATGAGTCAGTTGAATCTGCCTGGCTGCACAATCCAGCTGAGCTTTATGTTTAGAGAGCCAGTCCATCCCAAGAATGAGGTCGATGTCAGAATTACCAAGAATCATCGGGGAAGCCAGAATCATCGAGATGAAACAATGCGATGCACCTGTATCAAAAAGTACTTTTGCGGGAACATCGTTAACAGGAAGGTTACCCATGATCACATCTGACGAATCCTCTGCTTGAGCTGCATTCACCATATTGACCTTGGCGTGCTTGGGATTATGCTTGACCACAGCTGTACTTGCCGATCTGACAGGAGGAGGAGGAAGACGCCTCTGGTTGAAACACTTGTTGGCATAGTGACCCTTCTGTTGGCACTTGTTGCACGTGACCTCTGAGAGCGGACGATGGTATGGAGCACTTGATCTTGGAGCTTGAGACGAAGTCTTGTTCTGAAAGCCTGGGTTGGGTGGGTGGGACGAACCACAGCCACCTTTGCTCTTCTGTTGAAACGGCTGACGGAACGGATGAGGAGGAAGCCAATACTTCTGCTGCTTGGCCACTTGAGTAGAGGAAGAAGACGTAGTGTCTCTGACTCGCTTCCTGGAAGCATCACACCTGAGCTGAGCAGCCTCTTGCTTTAGTGCCATGTTGTAGAACTCATCGTATCTCAGCGGCTCGAAGAGGACAAGAGCGAGCTGAATTTCTTCACGAAGGCCACCCCTGAACTGATAGATCATGCTCTTCTCATCAGGAACATCCTGCTTGGCAAAACGGGCGAGCTTCTGGAACAACTTGTTGTAGACATAGACAGACAAAGAGCCTTGCTTCAGATTGCGGAATTCTTCATGTTTGCTTTCAGTCACACTTTGAGGAATGTGATGAGCGCAGAAATCACGACGGAAATCATCCCAAGTGATCAAACGTCCACCTCTGGAATCCCGGTACTGCTGAAACCACTCTGCGGCCTGATCCTTGAGCTGGAAAGACGCGAACTTGACGAAATCTTCAGGTCTGACGTTGCTACATTCAAAATGCTTGCCCAGATCGACTAACCAATCATCAGCATCGGTAGCCTCAACGCAGTTGCTGAACGTCTTTGGACCATTTGCGAGGAACTGATTCAGAGTTGCAAAATGGTTCTGGTTGTTTCCTTGATTCGCTTGACTGCTTTGATTCCGCTCTTGGATGATTTGCATGATCAGCTGAGTATTTGCATTAGTAGCAGCCATCACAGCTTGCCATGCTTCCGGAGGAGGCGGAGGTGGCGGAGGATCTTGATTCTGGTTCTGGGCCAAAATGGAGGGGTGTTGGGCAAAGACCCGAACCCAAGAATTAAATATAACTTAATGCCGGAAACGGCAAGAGTCGGAGTACAATTCGGGAAGGTTACATATGGGGCGTTACAGTTGGCGTATTTCGAGATTAGGATTTGTCACTTCGATTGTCGGAGAGGTAACTCTGGGCCCTCTCGGTAATGCACATCACTTAAGCCTTACAAGCATTGCAACTAATGAGTTAGTTGCGGGATGATGTATTACGGAACGAGTAAAGAGACTTGCCGGTAACGAGATTGAACTAGGTATTGATATACCGACGATCGAATCTCAGGCAAGTAACATACCGATGACAAAGGGAACAACGTATGTTGTTATGCGGTCTGACCGATAAAGATCTTCGTAGAATATGTAGGAGCCAATATGAGCATCCAGGTTCTGCTATTGGTTATTGACCGGAGATGTTTCTCGGTCATGTCTACATAGTTCTCGAACCCGCAGGGTCCGCACGCTTAAAGTTCGGTGACGATCGTAATTAGGGTTTTTGTGTTTTGATGTACCGAAGGTTGTTCGGTGTCCCGGATGTGATCACGGACATGACGAGGAGTCTCTAAATGGTCGAGACATAAAGATTGATATATTGGAAGCCTATTTTTGGATATCGGAAATGTTCTGGGTGAAATCGGGATTTTACCGGAGTACTGGGGGTTACCGGAACCCCCCGGGGGTTAATGGGCCTACATGGGCCCTAAGGGAGAAGAGGAGGGCCGACTAGGGTAGGCCGCGCGCCCCTCCCCCTAGTCCAAATAGGACAAGGAAGGGGGGGGGGGGCGCCCCCCTTTCCTCTTCCCCCTTCCCCTTTCCTTCTCCAACAAGGCAAGAGGGGGGAGTCCTACTCCTGGTGGGAGTAGGACTCCTCCAGGCGCACCCCTAGGGCCGGCCGCACCTCCCCATCTCCCTCCTTTATATACGGGGGCGAGGGGGCACCCCATAACACACAAGTTGATCTTCGTGATCGTTCCTTAGCTGTGTGCGTTGCCCCTTCCACCATATTCCACCTCGGTCATATCGTAGCTGTGCTTAGGCGAAGCCCTGCGTCGATAGAACATCATCATCGTCATCATGCCGTCATGCTGACAAAACTCTCCCTCAACACTCGGCTGAATCGAAGCTCGAGGGACGTCACCGAGTTGAACGTGTGCAGAACTCGGAGGTGCCCTACGTTCGGTACTTGGATCGGTCGGATCGGGAAGACGTACGACTACTTCCTCTACGTTGTGTCAACGCTTCCATTGCCGGTCTACGAGGGTACGTAGCAAACACTCTCCCCTCTCGTTGCTATGCATCACCATGATCTTGCGTGTGCGTAGGAATTTTTTTGAAATTACTACGTTCCCCAACAGTGGCATCCGAGCCAGGTTTTATGCGTTGATGTTATATGCACGAGTAGAACACAAGTGAGTTGTGGGCGATATATGTCATAATGCTTACCAGCTTGTCATACTTTGGTTCGGCGGTATTGTTGGATGAAGCGGCCCGGACCGACATTACGCGTACGCTTACACGAGACTGGTTCTACCAACGTGCTTTGCACACAGGTGGCTGGCGGGTGTCAGTTTCTCCAACTTTAGTTGAACCGAGTGTGGCTACGCCCGGTCCTTGAGAAGGTTAAAACAGCACTAACTTGACAAAATATCGTTGTGGTTTTGATGCGTAGGTAAGAACGGTTCTTGCTCTGCCCGTAGCAGCCACGTAAAACTTGCAACAACAAAGTAGAGGACGTCTAACTTGTTTTTGCAGGGCATGTTGTGATGTGATATGGTCAAGACATGATGCTAAATTTTATTGTATGAGATGATCATGTTTTGTAACCGAGTTATCGGCAACTGGCAGGAGCCATATGGTTGTCGCTTTATTGTATGCAATGCAATCACGCTGTAATACTTTACTTTATCACTAAGCGGTAGCGATAGTCGTGGAAGCATAAGATTAGCGAGACGACAACAATGCTATGATAGAGATCAAGGTGTCGCGCCGTTGACGATGGTGATCATGACGGTACTTCGGAGATGGAGATCACAAGTACAAGATGATGATGGCCATATCATATCACTTATATTGATTGCATGTGATGTTTATCTTTTATGCATCTTATCTTGCTTTGATTGACGGTAGCATTATAAGATGATCCCTCACTAAATTATCAAAGTATAAGTGTTCTCCCTGATTATGCACCGCTGCGAAAGTTCTTCGTGCTGAGACACCACGTGATGATCGGGTGTGATAGGCTCTACGTTCAAATACAACGGGTGCAAAACAGTTGCACACGCGGAATACTCAGGTTAAACTTGACGAGCCTAGCATATAACAGATATGGCCTCGGAACATGGAGACCGAAAGGTCGAGCGTGAATCATATAGTAGATATGATCAACATAGTGATGTTCACCATTGAAACTACTCCATCTCACGTGATGATCAGACATGGTTTAGTTGATATGGGTCACGTGATCACTTAGAAGATTAGAGGGATGTCTGTCTAAGTGGGAGTTCTTAAGTAATATGATTAATTGAACTTTAATTTATCATGAACTTAGTCTTGGTAGTATTAGCATATCTATGTTGTAGATCAATAGCTCGCGTTTAGCTCCCCTGTTTTTTTGATATGTTCCTAGAGAAAATTAAGTTGAAAGATGTTAGTAGCAATGATGCGGATTGGATCCGTGATCTGAGGATTATCCTCATTGCTGCACAGAAGCATTATGTCCTTAATGCACCGCTAGGTGACAGACCTATTGCAGGAGCAGATGCAGACGTTATGAACGTTTGGCTAGCTCAATATGATGACTACTTGATAGTTTCGTGCACCATGCTTAAACGGCTTAGAATCGGGACTTCAAAGATGTTTTGAACATCATGGACCATATGAGATGTTCCAGGGGTTGAAGTTAATATTTCAAGCAAATACCCGAGTTGAGAGATATAAAGTCTCCAACAAGTTCTATAGCTAAAAGATGGAGGAGAATAGCTCAAGCAGTGAGCATGTGCTCAGATTGTCTGGGTACTACAATCGCTTGAATCAAATGGGAGTTAATCTTCCAGATAATATAGTGATTGACAGAATTCTCTAGTCACCATCACCAAGTTAGTAGAACTTCGTGATGAACTATGATATGCAAGGGATAATGGAAATGATTCCCAAGCTCTTCGTAATGCTGAAATCAACGAAGGTAGAAATCAAGAAAAATATCAAGTGTTGATGGTAGACAAGACCACTAGTTTCAAGAAAAGGTCAAAGTGAAGAAGGGGAACTTCAAGAAGAACGGCAAGCAAGTTGCTGCTCAAGTGAAGAAGCCAAGTCTGGTCCTAAGCCTGAGACTAAGTACTTCTATTGCAAAGGGACTGGTCACTAGAAGCGGAACTGCCCCAAGTATTTGGCGGATAATAAGGATGGCAAAGTGAACAAAGGTATATTTGATATACGGATTATTGATGTGTATTTTACTAGTGTTCGTAGCAACCCCCCGGTATTTGATACTGGTTCAGTTGCTAAGAGTAGTAACTCGAAACGGGAGTTGCAGAATGAACAGAGACTAGTTAAGGGTGAAGTGACGATGTATGTTGGAAGTGGTTCCAAGATTGATATGATCATCATCGCACACTCCCTATACTTTCGGGATTAGTGTTGAACCTAAATAAGTGTTATTTGGTGTTTGCATTAAGCATGAATATGATTTGATCATGTTTATTTCAATACGGTTATTCATTTAAGTAAGAGAATAAATTGTTGTTCTGTTTGCATATATGGTTACACACCCAATGAAAATGGTTCATTGGATCTCGATAGTAGTGATACACATATTCATAATATTGAAACCAAAAGATGCAAAGTTAATAATGATAGTGCAACTTATTTGTGGCACTGCCGTTTAGGTCATATTGGTGTAAAGCGCATGAAGAAACTCCATGCTGATGGACTTTTGGAATCACTTGATTATGAATCAGTTGATGCTTGCGAACCATGCCTCATGGGAAAGATGACTAAGACTCCGTTCTCCGGAACAATGCAGCAAGCAACAGATTTGTTGGAAATCATGCATACTGATGTATGTGGTCCGATGAATATTGAAGCTTGCGGCAGGTATTATTATTTTCTGATCTTCATAGATGATTTGAGCAGATATGAGTATATCTACTTGATGAAACACAAGTCTGAAATATTTGAAAAGTTCAAAGAATTTTAGAGTGCAGTGGAGAATCATCGTAAAAAAATAAAAGTTTCTACGATATGATCGCATAAGTAAAATATTTGAGTTACGAGTTTGGCCTTCAGTTAAAACATTGTGAAATAGTTTCACTACTCACGCCACCTGGAACACCACAATGTAATGGTGTGTCCGAACGTCGTAGCCGTGCTTTATTAGATATGGTGCGATCTATGATGTCTCTTACCGATCTACCACTATTGTTTTGGGGTTATGCATTAGAGACAACTACATTCATGTTAAATAGGGCACCATCTAAATCCGTTGAGACGACACCGTATGAACTGTGGTTTGGCGAGAAACCTAAGCTATCATTTCTTAAAGTTTGGGACTGCAATGCTTATGTGAAAATTTTCAACATGATAAGCTCGAACCCAAATCGGAGAAGTAAATCTTCATAGGATACCCAAAAGAAAATGTTGGGTACACCTTCTATCACAGATTCGAAGGCAAGATATTCATTGTTGAGAATGGATCCTTTCTAGAGAAGGAGTTTCTCTCGAAAGAAGTGAGTGGGAGGAAAGTAGAACTTGATGAGGTAACTGTACCTGCTCCCTTATTGGAAAGTAGTTCATCACAGAAATCTATTCCTGTGACTACTACACCAATTAGTGAGGAAGCTAATGATGATGATCATGTAACTTCAGATCAAGTTACTACCGAACCTCGTAGGTAAACCAGAGTGAGATCCGCACCAGAGTGGTATGATAATCCTGTTCTGGAGGTCATGTTACTTGACCATGATGAACCTACGAACTATGAGGAAGCGATGATGGGCCCAGATTCCGCGAAATGGCTTGAGGCCATAAAATCTGAAATGAGATCCATGTATGAGAACAAAGTATGGACTTTGATTGACTTGCCCAATGATTGGCGAGCCATTGAGATTAATTGGATCTTCAAGAAGAAGATGGACGCTGATAGTAGTGCTACTATCTACAAAGCTAGAATTGTCGCAAAAAGGTTTTCGACAAGTTCAAGGTGTTGACTACGATGAGAGTTTCTCACTCGTATCTAGGCTTAAGTCTGTCCGAATCATGTTAGCAATTGCCGCATTTTATGAAATCTGGCAAATGGATAAACAAAACTGCATTCCTTAATGGATTTATTAAAGAAGAGTTGTATATGATGCTACTAGAAGGTTTTGTCAATCCTAAAGGTACTAACAAAATATGCAAGCTCCAGCGATCCATCTATGGACTGGTGCAAGCATCTCGGAGTTGGAATATACGCTTTGATAAGTTGATCAAAGCATATATTTTTATACAGACTTGCGGTGAAGCCTGTATTTACAAGAAAGTGAGTGGGAGCACTACAACATTTCTGATAAGTATATGTGAATGACATATTGTTGATCGGAGATAATGTAGAATTATTCTGCAAAGCATAAAGGAATGTTTGAAAGGAGTTTTTCAAAGAAAGACCTCGGTGAAGCTGCTTACATATTGAGCATCAAGATCTATAGAGATAGATCAAGACGCTTGATAAGTTTTTCAATGAGTACATACCTTGACAAGATTTTGAAGTAGTTCAAAATGGAACAGTCAAAAAGGAGTTCTTGCCTGTGTAACAAGGTGTGAAGTTGAGTAAGACTCAAAACCCGACCACAGCAGAAGATAGAGAGAGAATGAAAGTCATTCCCTATGCCTCAGCCATAGGTTCTATAAAGTATGCCATGCTGTATACCAGACCTATTGCATACCCTGCCCTGAATTTGGCAAGGGAGTACAATAGTGATCTAGGAATATATCACTAGACATTGGTCAAAATCATCCTTAGTGGAATACGGATATGTTTCTTGATTATGGAGGTGAAAAAAGATTCGTCGTAAAAGGTTATGTCAATGCAAGTTTTGACACTGATCCAAATGACTCAAAGTCTCAATCTGGATATATATTGAAAGTGGGAGCAATTAGCTAGAGTAGCTTAGTGCAGAGCATTGTTGACATAGAAATTTGCAAAATACTTATGGATCTGAATGTGGCAGACTCGTTGACTAAACTTCTCTCACAAGCAAAACATGATCACACCTTAGTACTCTTTGGGCGTTAATCACATAGCGATGTGAACTAGATTATTGAATCTAGTAAACCCTTTGGGTGTTGATCACATGACGATGTGAACTATGGGTGTTAATGACATGGTGATGTGAACTATTGATGTTAAATCACATGGCGACGTGAACTAGATTATTGACTCTAGTGCAAGTGGGAGACTGAAGGAAATATGCCCTAGAGGCAATAATAAAGTTATTATTTATTTCCTTATATCATGACAAATGTTTATTATTCATGCTAGAATTGTATTAACCGGAAACATAATACATATGTGAATACATAGACAAACATAGTGTCACTAGTATGCCTCTACTTGACTAGCTCGTTGATCAAAGATGGTTATGTTTCCTAACCATAGACATGAGTTGTCATTTGATTAATGGGATCACATCATTAGGAGAATGATGTGATTGACTTGACCCATTCCGTTAGCATATCACTTGATCGTTTAGTTTGTTGCTATTGCTTTCTTCATAACTTATACATGTTCCTATGACTATGAGATTATGCAACTCCAGTTTACTGGAGGAACACTTTGTGTGCTACCAAACATCACAACATAACTGGGTGATTATAAAGGTGCTCTACAGGTGTCTCCGAAGGTACTTGTTGTGTTCGCGTATTTTGAGATTAGGATTTGTCACTCCGATTGTCGGAGAGGTATCTCTTGGCCATCTCGGTAATGCACATCACTTAAGCCTCGCAAGCATTGCAACTACTGAGTTAGTTGCGGGATGATGTATTACAGAATGAGTAAAGAGACTTGTCGGTAACGAGATTGAACTAGGTATTGAGATACCAACGATCGAATCTCAGGCAAGTAACATACCGATGACAAAGGGAACAACGTATGTTGTTATGCGATCTGACAGATAAAGATCTTCGTAGAATATGTAGGAGCCAATATGAGCATCCAGGTTCCGCTATTGGTTATTGACCGGAGACGTGTCTCGGTCATGTCTACATAGTTCTCGAACCCATAGGGTCTGCACGCTTAAAGTTTGGTGATGATCGTAATTAGGGTTTTTGTGTTTTTATGTACCGAAGGTTGTTCGGTGTCCCGGATGTGATCACGGACATGAAGAGGAGTCTCGAAATGGTCGAGACATAAAGATTGATATATTGGAAGCCTATATTTGGATATCGGAAACGTTCCGGGTGAAATCGGGATTTTACCGGAGTACCGGGGGGTTACCGGAACCCCCCAGGGGTTAATGGGCCTACATGGGCCCTAAGGGAAAAGAGGAGGGCCGGCCAGGGCAGGCCGCGCACCCCCTCCCCCTAGTCCGAATAGGACAAGGAAGGGGGGGGGGCGGCACCCCCCTTTCCTCTTTCCCCTTCCCCTTTTCTTCTCCAACAAGGCAAGAGGGGGGGAGTCCTACTCCCGGTGGGAGTAGGACTCCTCCAGGCGCACCCCTAGGGCCGGCCGCACCTCCCCCTCTCCCTCCTTTATATACGGGGGCAAGGGGGCACCCCATAACACACAAGTTGATCTTCGTGATCGTTCCTTAGTCGTGTGCGGTGCCCCCTTCCACCATATTCCACCTCAGTCATATCGTAGCGGTGCTTAGGCGAAGCCCTGCGTTGGTAGAACATCATCACCGTCATCATGCTGTCGTGCTGACGAAAGTCTCCCTCAACACTCGGCTGGATCGAAGCTCGAGGTACGTCACTGAGTTGAACGTGTGCAGAACTCGGAGGTGCCGTACGTTCGGTACTTGGATAGGTCGGGTCGGGAAGACGTATGACTACTTCCTCTATGTTGTGTCAACGCTTCCGTTGCCGGTCTACAAGGGTACGTAGACAACACTCTCCCCTCTCGTTGCTATGCATCACCATGATCTTGCGTGTGCGTAAGAATTTTTTTGAAATTACTACGTTCCCCAACAGGGTTCAGAAACCCATGCCTTTTCCTCCCAAACCATCCAAGAAAAAGGATGATGAGGACTTTGAGCGCTTTGCTGAAATGATTAGACCTATCTTTTTGCGTATGCGATTAACCGATATGCTCAAAATGAATCCTTATGCTAAGTATATGAAGGATATTGTTACAAATAAAATAAAGATACCGGAAGATGAAATTTCCACCATGCTTGCTAATTATACTTTTAAGGGTGGAATACCAAAGAAACTTGGAGATCCAGGAGTACCCACTATACCATGCTCCATTAAAGGAAATCATGTTAAAACTGCTTTATGCGATCTTGGAGCCGGTGTTAGTGTTATGCCTCTCTCTTTATATCGTAGACTCGATTTGAATAAGTTGACTCCTGCTGAAATATCTTTGCAAATGGCTGATAAATCAACTGCTATACCTGTCGGTATTTGTGAGGATGTGCCTGTTGTAGTTGCAAATGTTACTATTTTAACGGACTTTGTTATTCTTGATATTCCCAAGGACGATAGTATATCTATTATTCTTGGAAGACCCTTTTTGAATACTGCAGGGGATGTTATTGATTGCACTAAAGGCAATGTCACTTTTCATGTTAATGGTAATGAGCATACGGTACACTTTTCGAGGAAACAACCTCAAGTTCACAGTATCAATTCTATTGGAAAAATTCCATCGATTATATTTGGAGGTTTTGAATTTCCTCTTCCTACTGTCAAGAAGAAATATGATATTCTTATTATTGGGGATGTGCATATCCCCGTTGAGGTAACACTATACATAGTGTTATTCTAAATTTCTCTGGTTCCATGTTATTCGGAATGAGTTCGTTAACAAGACTTGATCAACCTTGTTAGTGGATTCCTTTTGATGAGCATGAGATGGATGAAACTAGAAGGCACAACCTTCTGTACCCTACTTTTACTTTCTGTTATTTATATTAAATAAAATAAAAATAGTATTTTCTGTTATCTAAATTATCCGTGCAATATAAAAATACCCCAAAAATAAAAGTTCTCCAAATGCCCTGAAATTTAAATATGTTTTTTCTGAAATATTTGAGAATATTTGGCACTGAGAACACAACAGGAGGAGCTGGCACCTAGCCACGAGGGTCAGGGGCGTGCCCTACCCCCTGGACGCGCCCCCTTCCTCGTGGGCCCACGGTGGCCCTCCTCCACTCATTCTTTCACCCACACACTCCTTCTTCCTCCCACAAACACGAATATCTAGCTCAAACCCGAGTCCATGCTCATTTTGATGCAATTTTCGATCTCCTTGCTCAAAGCACCTCTCACAAAACTGCTTGGGGAGATTGTTCCTTGGTATGTGACTCCTCCATTGGTCCAATTAGTTTTTGTTCTAGTGCTTTATTCATTGCAAATTTGTGCTGCCTAGGTGACCATGTTCTTGAGCTTGCATGTCAAATTTATATGGTTCCAAGTAGTTTTGATGCATGATATAGGCTCTAGGCACTTGTATTAGTAGTTGCTATCAATATTATTGAGGTTGGTTCACTTTTATTTTGAAGTTACTAAAATTTTTAGAAATTTTTCAAAGGAAGAAATATGCTTAGGAAAATGTTCCAAGGTGGTTCTTCAAGGAAGCAAGGACCCAGGCTTGCAATGCGTGATGCTGATGAAGAACCACCAAGAGACACCCCAGTGCGTCCTTGTGAATGGCCTTCCAAGAACTTTATGGATGGAGCGGGAATTAAGGAAGAATTTTACGCATATTTGCGTAACGCGGATCTTGCGAGCTTCGAGGAAGAGAAGTGCAGCCAGTATCACTATCTCACTAGTTCCTTTGTGAGGAGGTTTGAATTTTCATCTTCACGTAATTCTCCAACCGTCGTGTTTGATCTTTATGAAAATTCTTATACTATGGACTTAGAGGATTTTACCACTGCTTGCAAACTTCCACAATGGGGTAGTATCAGGGAACCTCGCAAATCTTAATTTAGAGATTTTCTTGCTAGTATAACTCTGGTGGAATCCAGAGATATAACACAAGCTACCATAGGGAGCATTCGTTTTCCTGCTATACATTATTTTGCTCTCTTCAGAGGTAGATGCATAAATGGTAAAGATGAAGCATGTCATATGTGTTCGTGACCTCAGTATTCTTAGGAGTGTTGTGTTAGGAGACAAATCCTATAATTTGGGAGCCATTGTTGCACGTAGGTTGCATCTTAATAGATTTAATGGAGATTTCTTTGGTGTAATTTATGCAACTCGCTTAGCTGATTTTCTTGGTGTAACCATACGCGAGGATGATATTGAATTGCCTCCCGCTTACCTAGATTTTAATGCTATGGTTCACTACCAGTTTGTTGAGAGGAGTGAATCACCTCTCCAGTATCGACTAATCTTTGACAGATGGCATGCTGTCCATATTACTCTCCCTGCTCCTGCCTTCTTTGGTTATCAGGTAAAAGGAAGATATGTTATTACCAGAGAGGAGGCAGATGAGTACGAGAGGAGGGCTGAGGCCCCTTGTCGCCATGCTGCAGCTCAGGAGGCGATAGCCGCTGTATCTCAGTACGACCCCAACTATTATTATGGATATCCGCCAGGCCAGCCGTGGCCATAGACCAACTGAGGCCAAAAGCCTAAGCTTGGGGGAGTACGTATTTCCCATCGACATTATATTCATGTTCACACACTCATTGCTAGATGTCGGTGCTCATACTTTTTCATTGTATCATCCATGCTAGTTTATTTCCTTTTTATGCTTTCTTCTTGTGTGTTTAATAAACCTTAAGAAAAAACCAAATAAAATTTAGTTGTACCTTTTAATTAGTTTACTTTCCATGCTTGTAGTAGTAATTAAAAAGAAAACCCAAAAAGATTTCCGGTTCTTCTTTTGCTTGTTGGGAGCTTTCCCGTGTAAATAGTTTTATTTCTTTTCTTTTCTTTGGGGGTCGATAGGAGAAGACCATGATTAAATTGTTGAAGTGGCTCTTATATGCATAATTGTTGATCTGACAAAAGAGCCCATATTGCCTTGTCTTCTTCTGTTTATTGAATGCTTGCAGATTCCAGCTTAGTCCAATGCACGTGCACTATTATTATTATTCACATCATTCGGTCATGCAAGTGAAAGGCAATTATGACGATATATGATGGACTGACTGAGATGAGAAAGGCTGGTATGAACTCGACCTCTCTTGTTTTTGTAAATATGATTAGTTCATCGTTCCTGATTCATCCTATTATGAACAAAAATGTTTGCAATGACAACTAGAGATCATAGTTTCTTGTGCCATGCTTGATTAGCTGGGAGCTTATAATGGTTTACCTTGCATGCCAACATGCTATTAAACTGGTTGTGATGTGGTATCCTCTTAAGTGACTTGACTTGGCGCATGTTCACGCATGTAGTTGAAACAAAATCAACATAGCCTTCACGATATTTATGTTCATGGTGGATTATATCCTACTCATGCTTGCATTCGGTGTTGACTAATTTTAATGCATGTTCATGACTGTTGTCGCTCTCCACCTGGTCGCTTCCTAGTCTTTTGCTAGCCTTCACCTGTACTAAGCGGGAATACTGCTTGTGCATCCAACTCCATAAGCCCCAAAGTTATTCCATATGAGTCCACCATACCTACCTATATACGGTATCTACCTGCCGTTCCAAGTAAATTTGTATGTGCCAAACTCTAAACCTTCAAATGATTATCCTGTTTTGTATGCTCGAATAGCTCATGTATCAACTAGGGCTGTCTGTATCTTCCATGTTAGGCAGGTTATTCTCAAGAGGAGTGGACTCCGCTCCTCACTCACGAGAAAGTGGCTGGTCACCGGGATGCCCGGTACCATGCTTTATGCAAATCAAATCAAAATAATTGCAAACAAAACTCCCCCTTGGACTCTTGTTAGTTGGAGGCACTCGTTGTTTCGAGCAAGCCATGGATAGATTCTTGTTGGTGGAGGGGGAGCATAAACTTTACCATTCTGTTTGGGAACCGCCTATAATGTGTGTAGCATGGAAGATATTGCCATCTCTTGGTTGTTATGTTGACAATGAAAGTATACCACTCAAAATATTATTCATCTCTATTTCAAAACCGAGCTCTGGCACCTCTACAAATCCCTGCTTCCCTCTACGAAGGGCCTATCTATTCACTTTTATGTTGACTCATCATCCTCTTATTAAAAAGCACCAGTTGGAGAGCACTGATGTCATTTGCATTCATTACTGTTAGTTTACATTGAGTATGACTTGATTGGATCTCTTTTATCATGAATTACAATGTCTAGTCAGTCCTTGATATTTAAAGGTGCTCTGCATTTATGTTTTGCGATCTCAGAAAGGGCTAGCGAGATACCATCTTGTTATATCATATTATGATTGTTTTGAGAAAGTGTTGTCATCCGAGATCTATTATTATTGCTCGCTAGTTGATTATGCCATTGATATGAGTGAACTTGAGACCTAAGCATTATTGTGAATGTGGTTAGTCATAATCTTTGCTGAAAACTTGAATACCGGCTTTACATATTTACAACAACAAGAGCAAATAGAGTTTGTAAAAGTTTTTCTTTATCACTTTCAGTTTGTCAACTTAATTGCTTGAGGACAAGCAAATGTTTAAGCTTGGGGGAGTTGATATGTCTCCGTCGTATCTACTTTTCCAAACACTTTTGCCCTTGTTTTGGACTCTAACTTGCATGATTTGAATGGAACTAACCCGGACTGACGCTGTTTTCAGCAGAATTGCTATGGTGTTATTTATGTGCAGAAACAAAAGTTCTCGGAATGACCTGAAACTTCACGGAACATCTTTTCAGAAATAATAAAAAATCCTTGCAAAAGATGAAGACCAGGGGGCCCACCACCTGTCCATGAGGGTGGGGGTGCGCCCCCTACCTCGTGGGCCCCCTGGAGCTCCTCCGACCTCAACTCCAAGTCTATATATTTGCTTTCGGGGAGAAAAAATAAGGGAGAAGGATTCATCGCTTTTTGCGATACGGATCCACTACCAAGCCCTAAAACCTCTCGGGAGGGCTGATCTGGAGTCCGTTCGGGGCTCCGGAGAGGGGAATCCGTCGCCATCGTCATCATCAACCATCCTCCATCACCAATTTCATGATGCTCACCGCCGTGTGGGAGTAATTCCATTGTAGGCTTGCTGGACGGTGATGGGTTGGATGAGATCTATCATGTAATCGAGTTAGTTTTGTTAGGGTTTGATCCCTAGTATCCACTATGTTCTGAGATTGATGTTGCTATGACTTTGCTATGCTTAATGCTTGTCACTAGGGCCCATATGTTTTCATCAATATATGAGAGTTCTTGATCCTATCTTGCAAGTCTATAGTCACCTATTATGTGTTATGATCCGTTAACCCGAAGTGACAATAATCGGGATACTTACCGGTGATGACCATAGTTTGATGAGTTCATGTATTCACTATGTGCTAATGCTTTGTTCCGGTACTCTATTAAAAGGAGGCCTTAATATCCCTTAGTTTCCATTAGGACCCCGCTGCCACGGGAGGGTAGGACAAAAGATGTCATGCAAGTTCTTTTCCATAAGCATGTATGACTATATTCGGAATACATGCCTACATTACATTGATGAATTGGAGCTAGTTCTGTGTCACCCTAGGTTATGACTGTTACATGATGAACCGCATCCGGCATAATTCTCCATCACTGATCCATTGCCTACGAGCTTTCCATATACTGTTCTTCGCTTATTTACTTTTCCGTTGCTATTGCTATCATCACTACAAAATACCAAAAACATTACTTTTGCTACCGTTACCTTTTGCTACAGTTACCACTACTATCATATTACTTTGCTACTAAATACTTTGCTACAGATATTAAGTTTCCAGGCGTGGTTGAATTGACAACTCACCTGCTAATACTTGAGAATATTCTTTGACTCCCCTTGCATCGAATCAATAAATTTGGGTTGAATACTTTACCCTAGAAAACTGTTGCGATCCCCTATAATTGTGGGTTATCAACGACACATAAAGAGGGGATGTCCAGCGGAGCTCCAATGGAGTTCGGCGAGCATAGAGTGGATACCCACGCGAGGGAGACAGATCTCTCGGTGGTGTACACCATCGACTCGGCCGTGGTGGATGCATCAACAACGTTGATCAGTTGCTTGCTCGACACAAGTACAAGGTGGTCGGCATCGACCTCCAGTACACCACCGGTCATCCCGGCATAGATCAGAAGGTTGTCGTCACCCATTTGTGCGTGGGCTATCATGTCCTCATCTACCACTATTGCATGGCCACAGAGCCTTGCGGCCATTTCAACAGGTTTGTCAACAGCACGAACTACAAGTTCGCCATGGTGGAAGCCACTAACAATGTAAAAGCGCTCAGTGTTACGGGCTTGGCCTGCAAGAACCTTGTCGAAATCCGTGACCACTACACGGCCTGGGGCAGCACGAAGAAGGGCTCCCTGGTCAAACGCGCCTCGTCCATCATCGACCCCTACTACAAAAAGATGAAGCAGGATGCCGATTGAACAAGTCCCCTATCCTGGATCAGGGCCTAGATGCGACAACTGGATGAACCTCACCTCAGGTTCGCGGCCAAGAGCATGTACACATGCTACGAGATGCATAGGTGGATCGTTGACATGAGGAAGTGCCTCGTTACCAAAATCAACAAGCCCGGATCGAGCCACAAGCAGAGCAAGCATCACAAGAAGTATATGATGATTAGATGATCGTTTATGCTAGTTAATCATGCATGTAATATATAGTTTACTTTATTGGTGTGTGGAAATGTCATGTGTGTAGTAGCCACCTATGTAATTATGCACGTAATAGTTTACTTTGGTGTGTGCAAATGCCATGGTTGTAGTAGCCACCTATGTAAGTGGATGTTTAATTTGGTTATGCAAGCATGTCCTTATAAGTGTGTGTGCGTGTGTGTGTCTATATATATATATATATATAAACGCTATTCTGATCACGGGATCAGAATAATATTCTAATCACAACCTGAACTGCCTGAGTAACGCGTCTGAACTTCTCTCTGTACGAACCCGACCTTCGGGCTATCTTCGCAACCGTGGCTTCCCCCATGAATTATTCTGGTTAGTCGTGTTCTATATGATGTTAGTGTAATCTAGAAACGTTTTTAGCAACTAAATACCCGTTTTAAATAGGAATCTCGCCCATTGGCGGATTTTGCACTCGGGTCGTGATGAACTCGCATTTTATGCAATTTTACTGCCTGAGTCGTTCGACCTGAACTTCCCCCTGTGCTAGGTTGAACTTACGCCAACATTGCCCAAATGGGGCTTGCTATATACCGTTGGAAAGCTATGGACACCAGTATCATGACCCAAGTTAAAATTTTGACAAAATGTAAATGGTTTAAGAGCAGTTTTGAAAACCGTTTTTTCTTCATACAAAAAACGTGAATTTTATTTTCGACCGCGTTTATAAACCGCTTATCGGAATGAGGCAAATAATGTGGTGTTGGAAAGATGCAGCAAAACCGCTCCTTCCACATGTTGAAAGTTTTCTCTAATTCCCCATGGTTAAAGAGTAATTTAGAAAATCATAAAATTTTGCAAACCGAACAGCCGAGTTTGTATTTTCGATGCCATTTCTAAACGGCTAACCCAATTCAGGCAAATTATATGGCATTGGAAATCTTATAAAAATGCGCTACTTTTTCATGTTGAAAGTTTTGTCTAATTTTGAAAAGTTTAAGAGTAATTTAGAAAACGGTACAAGTTTCATCGAGTTCGTATTTTCGAGCTAATTTTTTAACCGTACGTCCGAATGCAACAAATGATATCGCATTGGAAAGCTTGAGGAAATGCCAAACTTTTTGGTATAGATTGTTTCTCCCAATTCCTTACGGTTTTAAGTCAATTTTGAAAATGGCTAAAAATGTATTTTCGCCATAATTTCTACAAACTTTATCGCAATGGGGCAAATAATATACCGTTGAAAAGCTAAGGAAAATGCGAAACTTTTTCATGTTGATGGTTTTCTCTGATTCCTAGCCGTTTTCAAGTAATTTTGAAAACGGCGAGATCATTTGTTCTGCCTTTATCGCGAAACATATTTTTTGAAAATGCACCGCGTGAAGAACATGAACTTCTCGACATGTCTACTTGAACTTCACTCTGTTTTTCACGTGCTTTTTCCCCTGTAGCTCTCCATCCACTCACCGGAACACTCATCGGAATTGAGCAAGTGATATACCGGTGGAAAGCTGATGTAAACACACAACTTTCCCGTGTTGATCGTTTTCTCATACTCGTGATGATTTAAAACTTTTTCTTCTGAAATTCATTCACTGTAGTAGTCGAACTTCCTGCTGTTTTCACGTTGAACTTTTGTGACGTATTTTCGTTTGTAATTTTCTTATCCATTCGTCCATGTTACACAAATGATTTTTCTTTTGTACAAACCTCTCCCACAATAATTTTTTTAACTTTCTCTGACCGAGGACTTGAACTTATAACAACAACAAAATTGGACCTTGCCTCTTAATTCATTTTTCTCATGTTAAACACGCACCATGTAGTACATGAACCTTTTCCCTTTTTATAATTTGAATTTTTTATTTCCTTTTTGAAATCGAATTGCTCCCAAATAATAATTGAACTTCTTTGTAGATTGAGAGAATTATTTTAAAATGCAAAAAACAATTTCTTTTTGGTGTTTTCGAATATGGAAATACAAGGTGAAACCTCTCTTGCAAGAATTTTTGAACTTCCCCGGACAGAGCACTTGAACTTCTGTCAACAAACCTTTTAAGCTTTTATTTTTCTATACTTTTATTCTGACCTGAAATGCATTGCTTGCAGTAGTTGAACTTCCCACTATTTTCACCTTGAACTTCTGTCACGTATTTTTGTTCAACCTCTATCACAAGAATTTTTGAGCTCTCTCGGGCCGAGCACTTGAACTTCTAGCAACAAAACTTTAGGCTTTGCATTTTCAATCTTTTTCTAATACAAAATGTACGTGAACTTCTGGCAGTTATCAATCTGAACTTCTGAGAGCATGTGTTCCGCCTTCATCGGAAAAACAGAAGTCTCCGAAATGCACTTCATGAAGAGGTTGAACTTTTGGAGCAGTACTTTTTGAACTTCACTCCATTTTTCACGTGTTGTTTTTAGACATAACTCCCCAACCACTTACCAGAATTGAGCAAATGATGTACCGATGGAAAATGTTGAAAACACACAACTTTCCCGTCCTGATCCGTTTCTCATGCTCGCGATGGTTCAAAAGAATTTTTTGAATACATAAAAATGTGTTTTAAACGGTATACATGAAAATTTTAAACCGCTCATAGGAATGTAGCATATAATTTATAGTTGGAAAGCTTATGAATAGGAGCAACTTTTTTATGTAGACATGTGTTACAAGTCGTTTCAGTTTGAGAGGAGTTTTTAAAATGGCAAACACAATGTTGGTTTTGCCTCTCTTTTTAACATGTAATTGAAGGTCGGAGTCTCATAATATAATTTCTGAACCTTGCAAGGTGGAGCACGTGAACTTCTTGCAGCAAACCTTTTAGGCTTTTAGTTTTGTATGCTTTTATTCTCATCTGAAACGCAGTTTGTATAGTAGTTGAACTGCTCGCTGTTTTCATATTGAACTTTGGCCACGTATTTTTATTTGTGATTCTTCACTCGTTCCTCGGAGTTCCACAACTGATAAACCACTAGAAACATGTTGAAAAGACATAATTTTTTAAATACGATTAAACCCTTTTTTTGAACAACATACATCAATCTGTTTTTAAACTTTTTTGAATAAGAATGTGATATACCCTTGGAAATTTGTTGAATAGAAAGAATATTTTTCGTGTCGAGCATTGCGTTTCAAATTTGTAATGAATTGAGAAAATAGTTTTAAAACACAAAAAAACAACATTTTTGCACAAGTAAATACACGGTGAACCTCCTTTACAAGAATTTTTTAACTTCCTGGCCGACCACGTGAACTTCTAGCAAAAGTCTTTTTAGACTTTGCCTTTTTATTCTTTTCTCCTATATGAAACACACTCCATGTATAAGTTGAACCGCTGGTTGTTTTAGCTATGAACTTCTCTCTGCTTTTTACCCTTAACTCCTAAAATACTCATTAACATTGAGCAAAAGATATACCATTAGAAAGCCATAAAATGACACTACTTTATTAGTTGAGCAGTTTTTCTAATGCACGTCATTTAAGAGCTTTCTTGGATATGTTAAAACTTATTTTTATTGACCTATATAGACCAAAATTTTAAACCATTTAACAGAATAGATCATATGATTTTTTTGTGGGAGAGAGTTTGAATAGGGAGAAACCTTGACATGTAGAGAGTTTTCCAAAATTCATGGCCGTTTATGAGTTTTCTTTAAAAATGCCCAAAATGACGTTGGATTTTGTCTTTTATACTTGTAAATCCTAGGTTTTGATATACTTTGATCTTCTATGTTATTGTAATTTGAACTTCACATTTTTTATTATGAAGTAAAGAGTTTTTATTGATTTTTAAATAAACATCAAATTTGACTCTTTTTTTTCAATTTGAACTGCATGGTTGATTCTTTAATAATAAAGGATATCTAATTTTTTAAACAGAAAAATACTAGATTTTTTAATAAACATCGAACCACTTCGTATTTTTAGTTTGAACTTCTAGTTTTTTAAATGGGAATTATGTTTTAACCTTTTTTAGTTGTTCCTTTTATTCTTTAGTAACTAGAAAAAATCTGAGTTTTTATAACATTTGAACTTCTCTCTTATTTTAATTTGAACTTCTTAGAAGAAAATATGATTTTTAAATAAGCATCAACCCATTCTTTTTAAATTTAAGTTCATACTTTTATTTTTCTTAGAAATATTTTTTTTGGGTTTTCCGTATACATCAAAGTACTTCTATTTTTTTTAAATTTGAACTTCTTGATTTTATTTATCCGGTAACAAAAAAATTTATTTTTTGTAATAAACATCGAACCACTCTGTTATTTAAATCTGGACTTCTAGTTTTTTTGAAACTGTGAAGTCCATTATTTATAAAAAAATTGAATTGCTGTGTTATTTTAATTTGACCTTCTAGAGTTATTTTAGAAACGTGAAAACTATGTTTGGTTACAAACATCAAACTACTGTGTCATTTTCAATTTGAAAATTTTGGCTATTTTTTAAAAAGAAAGGGGGGAAATGTGTGGGATTTTTTTACTAGAAAAATATGTGCATCCCTTTTGTGTTCTCATTATTTTTTGAACTGTCCATATTTTTTAATAGAAAAATATGTGCGTCCTTTTTGTGTTCATTATTTTTTGGTAACAAAAACTGTCCATATTATTTTTTTGTGTTTTCATTTTTTACATTCTCCTATTTTTAAATTTCTTTCCATGCGAACTGATGAAGTTTTGATTGGCGAACCTGTACAGTTTTTGCATTGGTTTGCACATCGAAGCACGTCATCTTTAGAAACTGAACTTTTCTTTTCTTTTAGACGTGTACATGTTTTACAACTTAAAAAAGAGACACCTAGTTGGAAAAACTAGTAGTTGGCCACACATTCGAATCTTATCCTCTCACTATTGCTATGCGCTCTCATCCTCTCTCTCACACACACTCTCTCTCTTTGACTTTTCTTTCCTCATCACTATACTATGAAATTCACAGAACAAAATAGTTTTCTCGCTACTGCTCGATCCTTTGTGCTCGCCTCTAGCAACAGCCCAAATGATAGTAAGCAAAGCCATCAGCAGCTCGATGCCATAGCCTCACAAACGGGGGAAGGTGCCAGGTAAACACAAGGAGCAAACCATGAAGCATCGTGTGCGGCAACAACGAGAGACGTCTGGGAAGGTCAACGACATGCGCCGTGGAAATTCGACGAGAGACACCCGAGCAGGTCACGCGCGAGGATGGCGAACATATGGCAGAGGGAATGTCCTAGGAGCTGCACTACATCCTAATCATCAATCACTCATCAAACCAGCTCGAAATTTCCAATCAGTACAAATAAAGAATGTTTCTGCTTTTGAAGATGAACAAGATCAGGGTGCACACGCTCGAACTGAAGATGATGGCCAGGATGAACTTCACAGTGAGCAGGCACACGCCCAGCAGGCCAGCACATCGCATACACCCACACACCCATGTCTAACTTCGCTTGGCCGGCAAAAGCGACAAAGGAGAGGAGCCGCTGGAGTGGGCCAAATCAAGCCGCACCAATTCCAGCCATCTTGACGACATCTGCATTCTCGTCACCCTTCTTGCAGGAGCCCGGGTGACCTCGTCGAATCCCTGAGAAATAAAGGTCTCACCGGGCAGATGAGGGCCAAAGGAGGTCGAGGTGGAGGGGAGCGCGAAGCAGATGAGGGCCGGTCTCGTCGGGCGTCGACAACCGTTGGTTGTGTCGCAGGTCCACAACACAATGTGGGGCGGCGGTCTCACACAGCGGGGGTGGGCGTGACAGGCATTGTGTGTAGGGGAGAAGGATGGCAGTTGCGAGGGAAGCTAGGGGACAGTGCAGCGGCGGGGAAAGCTAGGGGACAGCCGGCGACGGCGGGATCTTGGGGCGGCGATGTCTCCCGTTGGGTCATAGCAGGGCAGCGGCGACGTCTCCAGTTGGGGATGGGGCGACGGCCGCGTCTCCGATTCGGGGGCATGGTGGGAGCAACGCCGCCAGTTTCGTGCGGGAGGTGGGGGATCGAGATCTGAATGGTGGTGGATCGGGGGAGGTGGGTGGGCTTTTTTTCGCTTTTCTGGTCATTGCCCGGTTCGGAATTTTGGGAACATGCCCATCGGGCCCTATATAGGAGTTGTGTGATAAGAATAACTATTCTAATCCTGGGATTAGAATAGTGTTACTCTCTCTCTCTCTCTCTATATATATATATATATATATGTTGTTCTGTATGCAATACCATCGCACAACACACACGTCTTATTAGCAGCAACCATTTGTGTTATTATCGGTCTTCACACACATTTCCGATTACAAACATGTTTGCCGCGTATCACACACATCTTGTTAAGTTGAACCATTTCTGTTCTCATGTCTCAACGCTCGCACACACCTTCATCTGGCTGACCTTTCTTTTGTGTTGCCTAATCACAAACAGTTCATCCGAGTGAACCGTATGCTGTATATCGCACACACCTCCATCTAGCTGCCCGTTTCTTTTGTTCCTCCTCATCGCAAACAGTTAATTGAACTGAACCATATGCCCTGCATCGCACACGCAACTAAAATCTGAACCGTCTTTGATGCATCCTCCATCGCAACTATTTTGCACCTTTTTGACGGGTTTTTTACACCACCGTCTGCGATTATGGCATCGCACACAGTTTCGTCAAAGGGTATCTGATAGTAGTGTCGTGTTAGCGGCATCCTGCAGTAGTGTGTGGATACATAGACAAAACACCGTGTCCCTAGTGAGCCTCTACTAGAATAGCTCGTTAATCAAAGATAGTTAAGTTTCCTAACCATAGACATGTGTTGTCATTTGATGAACGGGATCACATCATTAGGAGAATGATGTGATGGACAAGACCCATCCCTTAGCTTAGCATATTGATCGTTCAGTTTTATTGCTATTGCTTTCTTCATGTCATATACACATTCCTTTGACTATGAGATTATGCAACTCCCGGATACCGGAGGAATACCTTGTGTGCTATCAAATGTCACAACGTAACTGGGTGATTATAAAGATGCTCTACAGGTATATCCAAAGGTGTTTGTTGGGTTGGCATAGATCGCGATTAGGATTTGTCACTCCGAGTATTGGAGAGGTATCTCTAGGCCCTCTCGGTAATACACATCATGATAAGCCTTGCAAGCAATGTGACTAATGAGTTAGTTGCGAGATGATGCATTACGAAACAAGTAAAGAGACTTGCCGGTAACGAGATTGAACTAGGAATGAAGATACCGATGATCGAATGTCGGGCAAGTAACATACCAATGACAAAGGAAATTACATATGTTGTCATTACGGTTGACCGATAAAGATCTTCATAGAATATGTAGGAACCAATATGAGCATCTAGGTTCCGCTATTGTTTATTGACTGGAGAGGTGTCTCGGTCATGTCTACATAGTTCTCAAACCCATAGGGTCCGCACGCTTAACGTTCGATGACGATTTGTATTATATGAGTTATGTGATTTGGTGACCGAATGTTGTTCGGAGTCCCGGATGAGATCACGGAGATGACGAGGAGTCTCGAAATGGTCGAGAGGTAAAGATTCATATATAGGACGATAGTATTCGGACACCGAAAGTGTTCCGGGGGTACCGGGTACGTATCTGGTCATGGAAAGGGGTTCCGGGCACCCCCCCCCCGACAAAGATATGGGCCTTATTGGGACAAGGGTGGGACAGACTAACCCCTAAGGGGCTGGTGCACCCCCATATGGGCCGGCCTAAGTGGAGAAAGGAAAAAGGGGAGGAGGAAAGGAAATAGAGGGAATAGGATTCCCCCTTCCTTTCCCCTCTCCCCTCTTTCCACCCCCTCCGGAGATAAGGAAAGGGGGAGGCCGAATTGGAGGAGGCCCACAAGTACAATTCCTCCTACTTGGGGAGCCCCATGGCTGTCCCCTCCCCCTCCCACCTATATATATGTGGGGAGGGGGCGCCTAGAACACACAACAAACATTGTTAACCGTGTGCGGCGCCCCCTCCATAGTTTACGCCTCTGGTCATATTCACGTAGTGCTTAGGCGAAGCCCTGCTCGGATCAATTCACCATCACCGTCACCACGCCGGCATGTTGCCAAAACTCTCCCTCGACACTTTGTTGGATCAAGAGTTCGAGGGACGTCATCGAGCTGAACATGTGCAGAACTCGGAGGTGCCGTACGTTCGATGCTTGATCGGTCGGAACGAGAAGAAGTTCGACTACATCAACCGCGTTAAACTAACGCTTCCATTTTCGGTCTACGAGGGTATGTTGACACACTCTCCCCCTCTCGTTGCTATGCATCTCCTAGATAGATCTTGCATGATCATAGGATTTTTTTTGAAATTGCATGATACGTTCCCCAACATTGGCATCCGAGCCAGGTCTATGCGTAGATGCTATGCACGAGTAGAACACAAAGAGTTGTGGGCGATAATAGTCATACTTCTTACCACCAACGTCTTATTTTGATTCAGTGGTATTGTTGGATGAAGCGGCCCGAACCAACCTTACATCACCATGTTCATGAGACCGGTTCCATCGACAGACATGCAACTTGTTTTGCATAAAGGTGGCTGGCGGGTGTCTGTTTCTCCAACTTTAGTTGAATCGAATTTGACTATGACCGGTCCTTGTTGAAGGTTAAAATAGCACACTTGATGAAAAATTGTTGTGGTTTTGATGCGTAGGTAACAAAGGTTCTTTCTAGAAGCCTGTAGCAGCCATGTAAAACTTGAAACAACAAAGTAGAGGACGTCTAACTTGTTTTTGTAGGGCATGTTGTGATGTGATATGGTCAAGACATGATGTGATATACGTTATTGTATGAGATGATCATGTTTTGTAAAAGTTATCGGCAACTGGCAGGAGCCTTATGGTTGTCGCTTTATTGTATGAAATGCAAACACCATGTAATTGCTTTACTTTATCACTATGCGTTAGCGATAGTTGTAGAAGCAATAGTTGGCGAGACGACCACAACACTATGATGGAGATCAAGGTGTCAAGCCAGGGACGATGGAGATCATGACGATGCTTTGGAGATGGAGATCAAAAGCACAAGATGATGATGGCCATATCATGTCACATATTTTGATTAAATGCGATGTTTGTCTTTTATGCATCTTATTTTGCTTAGTACGGCGGTAGCATTATAAGATGAACCCTTAACTAAATTTCAAGGTATAAATGTTCTCCCCGAGTATGCACCGTTGTGAAAGTTCTTCGTGCTGAGACACCACGTGATGATCGGGTGTGATAGGCTCTACGTTCACATACAATGGGTGCAAGACAGTTTTGCACATGCGGAATACTCAGGTTAAACTTGACGAGCCTAGCATGTACAGACATGGCCACGGAACACTGGAGACTGAAGGTTGAACGGGAATCATATAGTAGATATGATCAACATAGAGATGTTCACCGTTGATGACTACTCTATCTCACGTGATGATCGGACATGGTTTAGTTGATATGGATCACGTGATCATTTAGATGACTCGATGGATGTCTATCTAAATGGGAGTTCTTAAGTAATATGATTAATTGAACTTAATTTATCATGAACTTAATCCTGATAGTATTTGCATATCTATGTTGTAGATCAATAGCTTGCGTATAGCTCCCCTGTTTTATTTTTGATATGTTCCTAGAGAAAACTAAGTTGAAAGATGATAGTAGCAATGATGCGGACTAGGTCTGTGATCTGAGGATTATCCTCATTACTGCACAGAAGAATTATGTCCTCAATGCACCACTAGGTGACAGACCTATTCCAGGAGCACATGCAGACGTCATGAACATTTGGCAAGCTCGGTATGATGACTACTTGATAGTTTAGTGTGCCATGCTTTACGGCTTAGAACCGGGGCTTTAAAACTGTTTTGAACGCCACAGAGCATATAAGATGTTCCAAGAGCTGAAATTGGTATTTCAGACTCATGCCCGAGTCGAGAGGTATAAGACCTCTGACAAGTACTTTGCCTACAAGATGGGGGAGGATAGCTCAACCTGTGATCATGTGCTCAAAATGTCGAGTACTACAATCGCTTGAATCAAGTGGGAGTTAATCTTCTAGATAAGATAGTGATTGACAGAGTTCTCTAGTCATTATCACCAAATTACTGGAACTTTGTGGTGAACTATAACATACAAGGGATGACGAAAATGATTCCCGAGCTCTTCACGATGCTAAAATCGACGAAGGTAGAAATCAAGAAAGAGCATCAAGTGTTGATGGTTAACAAGACCACTCGTTTCAAGAAAAGGGGCAAAGGAAAACTAAGGGAACTTCAAGAAATAATGGCAAGCAAGTTGCCACTTCCGTGAAGAAACCCAAAGCTAGACCTAAGCCTAAAACTGAGTGCTTCTACTGCAAAGGGAATGGTCACTGGAAGCGGAACTACCCCAAATACTTGGCGGATAAGAAGGATGGCAAAGTGAACAAAGGTATATTTGATATACATGTTATTGATGTGTACTTTACTAGTGTTCATAGTAACCCCAAGGTATTTGATACCGGTTCAGTTGCTAGGATTAGTAACTCAAAATAGGAATTGCAAAATGAACAGAGACTAGTTAAGGGTGAGATGACGATGTGTGTTGTAAGTGATTCCAAGGTTGATAAGATCACCATCTTACACTCCCTCTGTCGGTGTCAGAACCGGCAGATCTTGGGTAGGGGGTCCCAAGCTGTGTATCATGGATCGATGGGTAACAGGAGACAGGGGACACGATGTTTACCCAGGTTTGGGCCCTCTTGATGGAGGTAAAACCCTATGTCCTGCTCTTGTTTATATTGATGTAGTATCAAGTACAGAGTTGATCTACCTCGATATCATATGTTGTGGTCTAAACACTAAGGGTATGATGAATAACATAATCCTCATTTATCGACTAGCCTGGCCTCGGTTTATATAATGTACCGGAGGCTTAGGATAACAAGAGTCCTAGTCGAATACGTCGGTGGAGAGGAGTCCTTGTCTTGATCACCAAGTCTTGTGCAATCTTCCTCGTATATGTCTTCGACTGTCCGAACTGGACCATGAGCATATGGCCATGGGGGTCCTCGGCCCAATCTAGCTGATTGGGAGACGACGTGGTGAGTACCCCCTAGTCCAGGACACCGTCAATAGCCCCCTGAACCGGTCTTCAAGTTGGGGACGCTCCTCGATTCTTCCAAACTATTCTTCATCTTCGGTCGCCGGTCTTGAAAACTGGTTCAACAAATATTCCCACCTTCGGTCTTGAGGATCGCCGATGTAAGTCTGAAGATCTCACCTGTCGGGTATCCGAGGAGCCCTTTAAGTCTTCGGCCTTTATCAATGCCTTGTTATTTTTATGCCACACCTCGGGTTTGAAGTTGTTCCTGGGCGGCAGCGTCCTCTTGCGTCCAAGCTCCAACGCCGGACTATATTTGAGGTATCTTTTGTAGACGAGCAGCAATGCCGGACCGCTTCCGAGCTCCAATGCCGGAATGTATCCGAGCTCCAACGCCGGACTATGTCCAAGCTCCAGCGCCGAACTGTATCCGAGCTCCAACGCCGGACTATATCCAAAGTGTCATAAATCACCTTGGTTCAAAAAAGTTGAAGGAGTTTAGCCGGGCTTAATGCCGGAAATTCCCTCTGTGGAGCCAGCCACTAGTGCTCGAGCTTTATGCCAGACTGCTTCCGAGGTGGTGCACCACCCCGACCGCGGGCCGTTTTTTTGTCAATATTTTTGATTGGTGCAATTTATTCTCTGCCGAGATATATAGCCAGTAGCCCTCAAGGTGTGTATCGGTCTAAAACCCGAGATGCACCTGAAGGATGACATAAGACCGCTGATCCCAGTAGCCCCTGAGACTCAGGTTGATTCACAAAATCGGCCTGAGTATCATCCTAGCTCGACAGAATACTTCTGGACACAAAAGGCAGTGTGCAAATTCCTCGAGACTCAAGTTGGGTGCGGCCGACCAACCTGAGGCTCATGATCTCCTCAGAAACTATATTGCACTTAAATTTTCTGCATTGGATTGCCAATGCAGTAGCCCCCAAGACACAGGCCGGGTGGCAACACCAGATCAGGGGATCGATGTGCCCCTTTAATATTAGTAAATGATAAGCCCGAAGCCTAGTAGCCCCCGAGCCTTAATGCGGGCACGGGTTGCCGAATTAAGGATCAATATCCAGAGTAAAATCACAAATTATGTGTAATGATTCTATGTATCCAAGTACTTTACATCATTAATGCTCGGATCCGCATTGTACAAAACTTTGTTGACTGACCATCAGCTTCAACCTCTTAGGCCAGTAGCCGAGGAGTGTTTTCCTACTTTATAAAGACTTTATGAGGGCAAAGATTTACGACAAACAAGGCAATCTGGCCATACGGTTTTATAAACAAAGGTACGCAGAGAGATATGTTATATTACTGTTTAACATAAGAAATGTCTTCCAAAGAAAATAGTCCCGCTATCGGTTCCTTTCTTTGGGTTGTCATGCTAAGCATGGTCATGAAACCTCAGCTCTAATGTAGGAGAAAAATATCAAGGATTTAGTTTGGGAGGCCAGTTACTAGTCCCCGGTAGTGTTCGGCGACAGTCGAGGTCAAGCCGTAAACACTTCGGCCAATGTTATGAATGGCCCGTCATTTAACACGGGGTGACCTCTATCGATCTTTATAGTTTAACACAGTCATCGGATCGCTGACCAGTTTGCGCTTATTGTGACAGTCAGCTTTCGGCTTTCTCCACTGAGGCGCTTAACCATGCTAGCTGGAAGCACAGTCACAGTAGTTCTCCCTTTGCGCACCTAGCCGAACAAAGCGGAACATAGGAGGCAAGAACAGGAGCCGGGCAACCCAACTATTGACCGAAGACACAATTCAAAACCGATGCATATATAGAAATATCCGAGAATGTTTTTGCCGAATCTCTAAAGGTGTCCGGCGTTGCACTACGAGACTTGTGCTGAAAACACACAAATAGTTTAAAAGTGCCATAAGCTTGGAAAACCAAAAAATATCAGTAAAAACTTGACGTCTGAACAAGATCAAGTGTTCGGTGCCAATCCGAAAATTGGAAAAAATGTGCTTCTGTCGTGCTTTAACATGACACACCCGGTCTCAAGACTTCACGCGGGTCAACCTACGACTTCAAGCTCATTATCCCAAAGGCAGAGTACTTCTCCAAGGTCAGTTTAGCAAATTAAACTCGAGCAGCTTTTAGAGAGAAGACAGGCCATCCGACTATTGACCATACACTCGAGTCGAAAAAGGAGCGGTAGAAAAAGACTTTGCAATTACCAATAAGAAAACACATTTACTATAAAACAGCTCATATAAATTTTAAGAGCCCCCAAGTGACTTGGGTAAAAGAATTTTATGTATAATGATTGTATGTACCGAAGTACTTATATCATATCTGTGTTCACCCGAACTTTAAACGCGTCTTAACCGACCGTCGGCTTCTCCTTCTTCGGCCAAGGGCCAAAAAGTGTCATGTACTCCACCTGTCGAAAGCATCGACGGTATTTCCGATAACCAGACAATCAGGCCATAAGGCTGTAACAGACAAAGCGTGCTCAGGGAACTTATGCTATATTACTCACGAAGTGTAAGAAGCATCTTCAAAGAAAATAGTACCTCCACCAATACCTTTCTTCGGTTGCTCATTGTTACTATGAGACTTGTGCAATAGATTTTTTGTACTCATGAGTTCCGTTGTGTGCCAACCATAATTGAAAACAATAAGAGCACTAGCTTTCGGCTTCACCCAGTCTGAGGTACTAACTCGGATGACCTGGTAGTAACAATCGCAGAGGTGCTCCCTTTACTCCCTAGCCGAACAATCGGGAATGTAGGGGTAAGCACAGGAGCCAGGCAACCCAGCTTGCGAAACACTTAAGTCAACATGGTGCATATTGTGGCATAATACACGAACAAGGAACGAAGCCGTACACGTATAATCATATGCAAGAGGAAAGGCTTCATAAAGGAAGCCCCTAAATAAACGGGGTATTTGAATTTGTGTGTCACAAACAAAGGTTTGACAAGGAATTTTGTCACACACAACTTTTTTCCAAAAACGTATAATGCTTGGTCGAACCGAACAAAATTTAAAACTGAAAGTTTTTGAGCATGAAAGCGACCTAGCTGGTTAATGTGCTTGATGTTGATGACGCAGGCCGAGATTGTGGCGGGACGAGATCCCAGCTCCCAACCCAGTCCTGAGATATCCGAGTAAAGAGCTCGGCTTGATTAAGTGGTGACGTGGCATAGTCTATGGGCGAGGTGAAAACCCCAGTCCGACCGCGGCGATGGAGCAGGCCGGTAGTGTGACACCGAAGCCCCCGACGTGTGTTAATGAAGTGATGATGAAGCCCCCGGTCCAGCCGAGGTGATGCGCGTAACGGCCCAAGACCGGAGCTTCAGATGCCTTCCATGGGTTCCGAGTTTCGTTGGTGTTTTGTTTGGTTTGTTGCATTCATCCTTGCATCATGTGCATTGCATCATGTCATCATGCAACCTGTTTTTATAACTCAACCAAATAAACCTTATGGATCTTCGATCCATTTAAACCGAGGGGACTCACGTGGTGATTGCTCTTTATAATATATCCTCCCAATATTAGGGAGCTATATAAAATATTCCATTAGTTTGGAATTAACCGCAACAAACTTGCATTATAAATCCCTCTCATTTCTAAACTATTTTTGCATCCATGATCTTTCCTCCAAGGCCCTTCTCCAAGTGCAAACCATTTCACTTCTTCCTTCTTTCTAATTTCACCCACTTATTGCAAGTGGCATTATTTTTTGTTCCGTAAAATGTGCATTCTTTTCCTATTAATCTTAAACCATTCCTACACCATCTCTGCCTAATTCCAGATCCTTGGACTTGTTTTGGTTGGATTCAAAATGGCTCAAGTTTGAATCTAATTCAAACTTGAATTATTTTTCTCTCCTGAAAAATGCCCAAACAAGTTTATTCAAATCCTTCATAATTCCACGAGTCTATAAATATTCTCACTTCTTTCAAATTCATCCCCAACATCCTTGACCTTTTCCTTTTTTGGCGGCTGTCTATTTATGGGCAGATTTAAAAGAAAAAGGAAGTAAGGAGAGAGGGAGCCCAGCAGCCGCAACAGTTGGACAAGGCCCAGCCGACGCCCTCCCCACTAGGCAGGAACCCAGCCGACCACCACCGGGAGTTGGCCCCTTCTTCCTTGCCGCGAGCGTCGTCGCTGGAGTGCCTCGCCACGTCGTCCTCACGACGAGCTTCCCGCGTAGCGGCCTCCCTGCATACAAGCATCCCGCGAACCCGCCTACCTCCTTGACCTCCTTCCACCTAGCGTGCCACGCGCACCACTGCCATGGCTTTCCTCCTCCCGTGCGTGCAGCGACGCTGCCCTGCTGTTCTTCCTGCACGCCGCCTTCCTCGCCGAGCCCTGTGGCGTGGCCCTTCTCCCCCAACTAGCG
The DNA here is from genome assembly GCA_034509565.1 of Triticum monococcum. Taxonomy (NCBI): domain Eukaryota; kingdom Viridiplantae; phylum Streptophyta; class Magnoliopsida; order Poales; family Poaceae; genus Triticum; species Triticum monococcum. Next base: position 174,903,146 of record CM067846.1, on the reverse strand, counting down.
CCCCTCCATGGATAACCACCACTGCCCGTGCATGCCCCTCGATTCATCCAAGTCTGATGATGTTTTTGGTACAACTACGCTGTGGAGACCAAGACCAGCAAGTCCGCACGGGAGCCCGAATGACTACTTCCACGATGATGCGAGTACAAGTACCTCAACGTTTTTTTGCCAAGTACCGCGATACCCAGATCCCTCGGATCAGTCAAGTTCATCTACGAAAACGTGCATGACCATCGTCGAAACAGCAAAGTACCTCTATGCACGGATATCTCCAAGTAACACAATATCGATAACATCAACTACTACTGTCGCCGAGGGTTTTGTCAAGTTCAACTACATTGGCTACGAACGGTGACGACCCCGAACATCTACGGACGTGTACGACTACCCTTGCCCGAAGAACCACGTGTCACAAGCACCGTGAACAACTACCGTCGCCACGGATTCGACAAGTTCGTGAGTACGACTACTTCCCACGACTACCCTCGAGCACTTTGGTTCCATCAAGTTCGACGACAACATGGGTACAACTACCGCCACCGTGATTTTCGACCAGACGTCATGCACCTCTACTTCCACTACCGTCCCGATGATCACCGATGACCGATAGTACGACTACTTCCACTACGACCGTCCCGAGAACGCCTACTTCCCCTACACCGCATTGAACTCGACCCGTTTCGAAAACGCACGCTTCGAAGGTATAACCGCCGAGACGATGACCCGCAGAACGAATGCATGCTGTGTGATGTATGAGTTGCACCCTATGTTTGCACCATGTCCGAGTTGTCACTTGCTCGGTCCTCCTCTTTTGCCGCTAACCCGTGGGGACGCGGTTACCGGGATCACCCCACCATCTTTTGCACGCTCCCACCACACTTCCTTTGCACCGGTATCTCCATGAGCTACCAGAACCGATATGTTGCCATGTCATCATTTTCGGATTCATTTCCATGGCACCCCTTTCGTTTCCGCCATGATGACAAATGCTTCATAACATGCTCATGCCAATATTTTCTTAAAATTGCATCCAACTTGCATAAATCATCTGCATCATGATAACAACTTTTAAAAATGTTTAAAATTATTTTTGCATTTAAATTGCTAAATACATATGGGGATTTACCGGAATTGCTGTTTGATGTTTCCGGCCTCATTTGAAATGCCTAACTGTGTAGTTTACTCATGTTTCACCTCTTGCCATGTTAACCAACATTTAATATTGTTGAGTACCTAACCGGGAGTGAACTAAATAATTGATGTGGTGTTTCATCAATATGCAACTCGTTGCATATTGAGCTCCACTTAATTTGTAGTATTGTTTGTGCACTTTGCCATGCCATGCCACATTAAACCATACATGCATCATACTTGTTTGCGCATCATGCCATGTCTATGTGATGGTTGTTTACTATGTTGCTTGCTTCTTTCCGGGTTGCTTCTCTTGTTAGCTTCGGTTCCGTTCCGGAGTTGTGAGGATCCGTTCAACTCCGTCCGTTTGTCTTCTTCATGGACTCATTCTTCTTCCTTGCGGGATTTCAGGCAAGATGACCATACCCTCGAAATCACTTCTACCTTTGCTTGCTAGTTGCTCACTCTATTGCCATGCTGCGATACCTACCACTTGCTATATCATGCCTCCCATATTGCCATGTCAAACCTCTAACCCACCTTGTCCTAGCAAACCGTTGTTTGGCTATGTTACCAGTTTGCTTAGCCCCTCTTATAACGTTGCTAGTTGCAGGTGGAGATGAAGTTTGTTCCATGTTGGAACATGGATATCGGTTGGGATATCATTATTATTATATCTTGTTTACTTTGATGCATCTATATACTTGGTAAAGGGTGGAAGGCTCGGCCTTGTGCCTGGTGTTTTGTTCCACTCTTGCCGCCCTAGTTTCCATCATACCGGTGTTATGTTCCTTGATTTTGCGTTCCTTACGCGGTTGGGTTATAATGGGAACCCCTTGATAGTTCGCTTTGAATAAAACTCCTCCGGCAAGGCCCAACCTTGGTTTTACCATTTGCCACCTAAGCCTTTTTCCCTTGGGTTTTGCAGACTCAAGGGTCATCTTTATTTTAACCCCCTCGGGCCAGTGCTCCTCTGAGTGTTGGTCCAGAACGGGCAGCCTGCGGGGCCACCTCGGGGCAACTCGAGGGTTGGTTTTACTCGTAGCTTGACCTATCCGGTGTGCCCTGAGAATGAGATACGTGCGACTCCTATCGGGATTTGTCGGCACATCGGGCGGCTTTGCTGGTCTTGTTTTACTATTGTTGAAATGTCTTGTAACCGGGATTCCGAGTCTGATCGGATCTTCCTAGGAGAAGGAATATCCTTTGTTGACCGTGAGAGCTTGTGATGGGCTAAGTTGGGACACCCCTATAGGGTTTTGAACTTTTGAAAGCCATGCCCGCGGTTATGGGCAGATGGGAATTTGTTAATGTTCGGTTGTAGAGAAATTGACACTTAACTTAATTAAAATGCATCAACCGCGTGTGTAGCCGTGATGGTCTCTTTCCGGCGGAGTCCGGGAAGTGAACATGGTTCTCGTGTTATGCTTGAACGTAAGTAGTTTCAGGATCACTTCTTGATCATTTTAGCCTCTCGACCGTGCTTTGCTTCTCTTCTCGCTCTCATTTGCCTAAGTTAGCCATCATATATGCTTAGTGCTGTAGCTCCACCTCACTACCCTTTCCTACCCATAAGCTTAAATAGTCTTGATCGCGAGGGTGTGAGATTGCTGAGTCCCCGTGACTCACAGTTTACTTCCAAAATCAGGTGCAGGTGCCGATGATGCTAGTACAAGGGATGCGACCAAACTCAAATGGGAGTTCGATGAGGATTCAGGACGTTACTATGTTTCCTTTCCAAACGATCAGTAGTGGAGCCCAGTTGGGGCGATCGGGGATCTAGCATTAGGGGTTGTCTTTCTTTATTTGGTTTCGTAGTCGGACCTTGATTGTATTCTGGATGATGTAATGCTATATTTATGTATTGTGTGAAGTGGCGATTGTAAGCCAACTCTTTATCCCTTTTCTTATTCAGTACATGGGATGTGTAAAGATTACCCCTCTTGCGACATGCCTACTATGCGGTTATGCCTCTAAGTCGTGCTCCGACACGTGGGAGATATAGCCGCATCGTGGGTGTTATAAGTTGGTAATCAAAGCCTTCCCCGACTTAGGAGCCCCTTGCTTGATCGAATCGCTGGCATTGTTGAGTCTAGAAATTTTTTTTGAGTCTTATAGGATTATATATATCTGAGAGTAGGATTCTTTTTACTCCTCAGTCCCTTCGTCGCTCTGGTGAGGCTTCCTGACGTAGAATTTTGACTTTTCTCTCCTCAAATTTCACGTTTTTTTAGGATCACACGGGTATCTTGGAATCGTTCTGATGGTTTTGTGATGAGAACATTGTTCTTGGTGCCTCCTGACATTTAGGGGTTGTGGCAGTGTCCCGGGGAGTTGAGCTACGAGGTGTTGTCATCACAATTTTATCGTTGCAGTTCTGGAATACCTGAGTTTCGCCGACATCGAAAATCTCCTTTATGCAGTTGTTGGTGAGATAACCTCGACGCCACCCAGTACTGGGGCGGCAGTTCGGGAGTATTGCCGTAACTCGTATAACGGATGCTTTTCGAAGGTTGAGGTAAATGATTTCCGAAAATTTCTTGGTTATGTGTTGAAGGATGGATACAGCTGGATGTAGGATTTGTTAGTTTTGGGTGAGATATTATGCTTCCCCTGTATCCCCAACACCTGATTGCATAACCAGAAAGTTTCGGGAGTTTATAAGTGGGAATTCCAGTATATCGTAGGAATTCTTTCCAACAGACACATGATATGATATGGGGTCTATCATATGTTTGTTTCGGCTTATTCTGCAAGCCAATCCTTTGTTTTGTTTTGAGTTGTGGTATTTGAGTTGCTTCTATGTCAAGTGTTGATTCCATTCCTTCCCTAAGTGGCGTTCTCATATTTCTATGGGAGTGCTAATCATTTTCGATCATCGAGATGGTCATGCCAATTCGTTTTCAACCGGCGTGTTTCTCTTCAAGCGAATCCGATCATTTCAACATTCGCAAGATCAACTCAAGTCTTCTCAACGTTGTTTGTTTCATCCGTTTCAAGTTGCCTTTGTTTTCCCCCTCCCACCCTTTTTCTTCAAGGACTCAGACTTCTTAATCAAGTATCCTTTTTATTGATGGATGTCTCTCCATTCTTTTCCTTCATGTTCTTACCCGGTGTTTCTCATGAAGATGCTCTACTCATTCACCATTCTTTTCTTCTCTGGTGGATTCAGTTTAAACTTTCAGTGCTGATTATATTCCTTTTCATCATCTCAAATGCTTTTCCATGCCGGTGCACCTCATTATCATTCCACTTCTCGCTATTCAATTGTTCCGGAGTGGTGAAGATATCTCAGAAGATTCAAGTTTTCCTTTCTCAATTTGCTCAAATTCTTTTGAGGATGTTATCCCATTCAAGCCATTTAATTCAACTGGTGCAATCTCTCTTCAAATCATTTCAACGGTGTTTCTTTTGAGTAGGCCCTCACCCACAGGTTTTTCCCAGGATCTTACCCGACTCTTCTAATTTTTCCCGAAGATAACCTCAAATTCTTTTCCAAGTTTGACGTAAGAATGATTTATCATCAGTCAAATGCCTTCTCCAAGATCTTTCACATTCTTTTCATCATTGAATCAACCTTTCTAATTTTAATTCCGGAGTGCCTCAACAATTCTTGGTGGTGTTTCTCGTCGTCATTCTCGGATTTTCAAGACCGAAGAAGAGTTTTTCCTCCATATCTTATTTGTTCTCTCAGAGATTCGTGGTTCTAGTTTGAGGCCATCCTCTCATAATTGTTTTGATTGTGAGAATTCTTTTCTACCATCCGGAGCATTTCGGGAGGTTTTCAGTTTGATTCTCAGAAGGCCATCATTTCGGGATTCTTCATTCCAGCTTTCAGCTATTGTTCTCCAAATCTTACCGGTGCATCAGTCAAGTGTTCTCTAATCAGCTCTGGATCTATTCATTCTCATGTATCTAAATCCTAGCAAGTATCTTTAGTTGTCTTCCAATTCTTACCGGTGACTCATCCCTTTACTTTGTTCGTTTTTCAATTCTTACGGTGGTTTGTTCAAGATTTCTCTTCCGTTGTTATTATACCAATTCATTCATTCTTTCAATCCTACCGGTGGTTCGTAGAAGACTTCCCCAAGTTTGCGCTATATCTCTCTTAATCCTTTCTGCGAGAGTAAGTAGTATGCCAAATCTGTTGCTTGTCATCAATTTAAATTGGCGAAGGATGCGCATAACGTAATTCTTACTATTGTGTCATCCAAGTGATTAATTCCTTATTCTGGAGGTTCATCAAAATTCTTGATTTCAGTTGTTCTTCTTTATTTCCTGAGTTCCAAGCTCTCTCAATTATATCGCCGCGAAGCTCCATCCAATCATTGCAAGGCTTCAATCTTATTCATTTCATCCTTCACTTCTTTTCATCCTCCTTTTATTACCGGAGTTCTTCATGGAGGTTCTACATGGTAGTTCGTCACAGATTCTTTGCATTCTTCTATTGTTCTTCAAGATTTCTCTTGAAGTTATGATCCGCCAAGCTATACTCTCAAATAAACATGGTGTTCTACACATGTCTTGTTTTGAGGAGTTCAAGCATTCTTCATCTTGCATTTCGAAGTGCAATTCTTTCACTCTTATCTTTTGAGGTGGTGTTTTGTCATTGCTGATATTTTCCTTTCGTGTTTCATGACTCACAAGTTTTCAAGAGTGACATACCTAAATCCATCATTTTCTCTTCGCTCAAGAAATCTTTTCAACCCATCAATCTCCTCATTGGCGTTATCTTGGGTTATATTTCACCTAATGCTTTCCCTAAGGATTGTTGCTATTTATGGTGCGCATAAATGACCCAAGTTCTTCATTTATCCTCCCGGTGAAATAAGTTTCTTGTCTCCTTGTTCATATCAATCCAATCTTATTTTCGTTAGTGGCAGAATTTCACCTCAAGTTCTGAGATGTTTTCATAAGCCCACAAGCAGCTTATTGTTTTCGTTGTTGATTTTTCAACAACTCTGTTCAAGCCTTCTTCATAAGGATGTTTTTCCAAATTCATTTGTGGGAGGAGTTATCATTTTCTTCTCCAATCTTTTACTCCAATGATCTATCTTCTATTATTTCTTTCGGAGGCATTGTGATGTTTCACTCTTCGACCCATCATTCCATTTTTTGTCAAAGATCATGTTCTTTCTGTTGCTAATCCATTCAACCAGAGTGTCGTGTCCTTCCATTTACAGTCGGAGTGCTGTCCAAATTATATCATTCTCATTCCTTCTCTATCTTGTTTTAACCAGAGTGTTGTCGTAATTGATCTTTATCGTTCCTTCTCCATCTTGTTTTTACCGGAGTGCTTGCATGTACGTCTTGTCCATTGCAACCCTTTTCTTATGTCTTTCAACCTACAAGGTTCTAGTAATGTTCCTTGTTCCTCTTTCCTAACGAAGTGTTTTCAACTTCGTTTATCTTCGTTGTATTCTTTCTTTCAATTTGTTCAACTTCACAAGGTTCTTTGGTTTCACGTGTTTGTCAAAGAAGCAATTAGTTTTACCTCTTCTCTTCCTCTTCCGTTTTCCCTCCGGTGCAATGCTAGATCTCGGGACGAGATCCTTTTGTAGTGGTGGAGTGTTGTAACGCCCCAAGACCGGAGCTTCAGATGCCTTCCATGGGTTCCGAGTTTTGTTTGGTTCGTTGCATTCATCCTTGCATCATGTGCATTGCATCATGTCATCATGCAACCTGTTTTTATAACTCAACTAAATAAACCGTATGGATATTCGATCCATTTAAACCGAGGGGACTCACGTGGTGATTGCTCTTTATAACATATCCTCCGAACATTAGGGAGCTATATAAAATATTCCATTAGTTTGGAATTAACCGCAACAAACTTGCATTATAAATCCCTCTCGTTTCTAAACTATTTTCGCATCCATGATCTTTCCTCCAAGGCCCTTCTCCAAGTGCAAACCATTTCACTTCTTCCTTCTTTCTAATTTCACCCACTTATTGCAAGTGGCATTATTTTTTGTTTCGTAAAATGTGCATTCTTTTCCTATTAATCTTAAACCATTCCTACACCCTCTCTGCCTAATTCCAAATCCTTTGGACTTGTTTTGGTTGGATTCAAAATGGCTCAAGTTTGAATCTAATTCAAACTTGAATTATTTTTCTCTCCTAAAAAATGCCCAAACAAGTTTATTCAAATCCTTAATAATTCCACGAGTATAGAAATATTCTCACTTCTTTCAAATTCATCCCCAACATCCCTGACCTTTTCCTTTTTTTGGCGACTGTCTATTTATGGGAAGATTTAAAAGAAAAAGGAAGTAAGGAGAGAGGGAGCCCAGCAGCCGCAATAGTTGGCCAAGGTCCAACCGGCGCTGTCCCCACTGGGCCGGCCCCTAAGCCCATCTACCCATCCTAACCCTAGCCCGAAAACGCTTGCAACCTCTCCTTCCCTCGACCCCCACCCTCTCCTCTTGTCTCGCTGCTCGCGCCGCCAGGAAGGAGCGCCCGCGCCTGATGCCTCTGCTCGATCCCATCTCACTCCGATCTCTCCCTCTCCTCTCGCTTGAGCCGCCCTCCAGCCACAGGACCCCGCGCGTCCGCCCCTAGACGGTCTCCTCTGCCCGCGAGGCTTGCTGCCGATGAACCTGGCCGCCATGGCGCCCCCTCGTCGGCAAGCCGTCCAGGTCCCGAAGCCCCTCGCCGTCTTCTGCGCCAAGTCCCGACGCCAGTGCAGCCGCTCGCAGTGCCCTGCCTCACATCATCGTCGTCTAGAGCCATGGACACGACGACAACTCAGGCGCTGACCCTACCTCCCCTGCTCGCTGGTTCTCGGTCCTCCACCAGCAGGAACCCAGCCGACCACCACCGGGAGTTGGCCCCTGTTGGGGAACGTAGTAATTTCAAAAAAATTCCTACGCACATGCAAGATCATGGTGATGCATAGCAACGAGAGGGGAGAGTGTTGTCTACGTACCCTCATAGACCGTTCGCAGAAGCGTTATATCAACGCGGTTGATATAGTCGTACGTCTTCACGCCCGACCGATCCGAGTACCGAAAGCACGACACCTCCGAGTTCTGCACACGTTCGGCTCGGTGATGTCCTCACCTTCTCGATCCGGCAAGAGGGGCGAAGTAGTAGATGAGTTCCGGCAGCATGACGGCATGGTGACGGTGTTGGTGAAGAACAATCTCCGTAGGGCTTCGCCTAGGCACTACGAAAACTAGGACGGAGGATAAACTAGAGGGGACCGGGTTGCCGGCACACGGCTTGGTGTTTCTTGATGTGTCTTGGGTGCTAGCCCTACCCCTCTATTTATATGTTGAGCCTTGGGGTCGAAACTTGGAGTAAAAGCCTCCACGAAGTCGGTTTCACCTGAAAGGCAAGAGTCCTTCTCGGACTCCAGGGCCAGACGCCAGGGTTCCCGGCGTCTGGACCCAGATGCCAGGAACCCTGGCGTCTGGCCCCTGGACTCCGCAAAACTTCCTTTTGCACTTTCCAAAAACCTTGTGGGCTTTCCCCTTTGGCCCAAATAAAGTGTTCTCGTACCCAAACATTTCGGGAAACATCCGGAACCCCTTCCGGTGATTTCTGGAACCCTTCCGGTGACCAAACACTATTATCCCATATATCAAACTTTATCTCCGGACCATTCTAGAGTTCCTCATCATGTACCTGATCTCATCCCGGACTCCGAACAACATTCAGTCATCAACATACATAACTCATATAGTACTACATCGTCAACGAACGTTAAGCGTGCGGACCCTACAGGTTCGAGAACTATGTAGACATGACCGAGACACCTCTCTGGTCAATAACCAATAGCGGGACCAGGATGCCCATATTGGCTCCTACATATTCTACGAAGATCTTTATCGGCCAGACCGCATAACAACATACGTTGTTCCCTTTGTCATCGGTATGTTACTTGCCCGAGATTCGATCGTCGGTATCTCAATACCTAGTTCAATCTCATTACCGGCAAGTCTCTTTACTCGTTCTGTAATACATCATCCCGCAACTAACTTATTAGTTGCAATGCTTGCAAGGATTAAGTGATGCGCATTACCGAGAGGGCCCAGAGATACCTCTCCGACAATCGGAGTGACACCTAATCTCGAAATACGCCAACCCAACAAGTACCTTTGGAGACACCTGTAGAGCACCTTTATAATCACCCAGTTACATTGTGACGTTTGGTGGCACACAAAGTGTTCCTCTGGTAAACGGGAGTTGCATAATCTCATAGTCATAGGAACATGTATAAGTCATGAAGAAAGCAATAACAACAAACTAAACGATCAGGTGCTAAGCTAACGGAATGGGTCAAGTCAATCACATCATTCTCCTAATGAAGTGATCCCGTTAATCAAATGACAACTCATGTCTATGGTTAGGAAACATAACCATCTTTGATCAACGAGCTAGTCAAGTAGAGGCATACTAGTGACACTCGTTTGTCTATGTATTCACACATGTATTATGTTTCCGGTTAATACAATTCTAGCATGAATAATAAACATTTATCATGATGTAAGGAAACAAATAAGAACTTTAATATTGCCTCTAGGGTATATTTCCTTCATCCCCTTCTTCCTTGCCGCGAGCATCGTCGCTGGAGTGCCTCGCCACGTCGTCCTCAGGATGAGCTTCCCGCGTAGCAGCCTCCCTGCATACAAGCATCCCGCAAACCCGCCTGCCTCCTTGACCTCCTTCCACCTAGCGCGCCTCGTGCACCTCTGCCACGGCCTTCCTCCTCATGTGCTTCCAGCGACGCTGCCTTGCCGTTCTTCCTGCGTGTCGCCTTCCTCGCTGAGCCCCGTGGCGTGGCCCTTCTCCAGCAACTAGCGCCCTTACATGGACGACCACCACCGCCCGTGCACGCCTCTGGATTCGTCCAAGTCCTACAATGTTTTTGGTACAACTACGCTGTGGAGACCAATACCAGCATGTCCACACGGGAGCCCGAATGACTACTTCCACGATGATGCGAGTACAAGTACCTCGACGTGTTTTTCGCCAAGTACCGCGACACCCAGATCCCTCGGATCAGTCAAGTTCATCTACGAAAACGTGTGTGACCATCGTCGAAACTGCAAAGTACCTCTATGCACAGATATCGCCAAGTACCACAATACCGATAACATCCACTACTACTGTCGCCAAGGGTTTCGTCAAGTTCAACTACATTGGCTACGAACGGTGACGACCCCGAACGTCTACGGACGTGTATGACTACCATTGCCCGAAGAACCGCGTGTCAAAAGCGCCGTGAACAACTACCGTCGCCGTGGATTCGAGAAGTTCGCGAGTACGACTACTTCCCACGACTACCCTCGAGGACTTTGGTTCCATCAAGTTCGACGACAACATGGGTACAACTACCGCCGCCGTGATTTTCGACCAGACGTCGTGTACCTCTACTTCCACTACCGTCCCGATGATCACCGATGACCGATAGTACCACTACTTCCACTATGACTGCCCCGAGAACGCCTACTTCCCCTACACCGCATCGAACTCGACCCGTTTCGAAAACGCACACTTCGAAGGTATAACCGCCAAGACGATTACCCGCGGAACGAATACATGTTGTGTGATGTATGAGTTGCACCCTATGTTTGCATCGTGTCCGAGTTGTCACTTGCTTGGTCCTCCTCATTTGCCGCTAACCCATGGGGACCCGGTTACCTGGATCACCCCACCATCTTTTGCACGCTCTCGCCACACTTCCTTTGCACCGGTATCTCCATGAGCTACCAGAACCGATATGTTGCCGTGTCATCATTTTCGGATTCGTTGCCGTGGCACCCCTTTCGTATCCGCCATGATGACAAATGCTTCATAACATGCTCATGCCAATATTTTTCTTAAAATTGCATCCAACTTGCATATATCATCTGCATCATGATAACAACTTTTAAAAATGTTTAAAATTGTTGTTGCATTTAAATTGCTAAATGCATATGGGGATTTACCGGAATTGCTGTTTGATGTTTCCGGCCTCATTTAAAATGGCTAACTGTGTAGTTTACTCATGTTTCACCTCTTGCCATGTTAACCAACATTTAATATTGTTGAGTACCTAACCGGGAGTGAACTAAATAATTGATGTGGTTTCTTCAATATGCAACTCGTTGCATATTGAGCTCCACATAATTTGTAGTATTGTTTGTGCACTTTGCCATGCCATGCCATGCCACATTAAACCGGACATGCATCATACTTGTTTGTGCATCATGCCATGTCTTTGTGATGGTGGTTTACTATGTTGCTTGCTTCTTTCCGGGTTGCTTCTCTCATTAGCTTCGGTTCCGTTCCGGAGTTGTGAGGATCCGTTCGATCCCGTCCGTTTGTCTTCTTCATGGACTCATTCTTCTTCCTTGCGGGATTTCCGGCAAGATGACCATACCCTCGAAATCACTTCTATCTTTGCTTGCTAGTTGCTCACTCTAATGCCATGCTGCAATACCTACCACTTGCTATATCATGCCTCCCATATTGCCATGTCAAACCTCTAACCCACCTTGTCCTAGCAAACCGTTGTTTGGCTATGTTACCGCTTTGCTCAACCCCTCTTATAGCGTTGCTAGTTGCAAGTGGAGATGAAGTCTGTTCCATGTTGGAACATGGATATCATTTGGGAATCATTATTATTATATCTTGTTTACTTTAATGCATCTATATACTTGGTAAAGGGTGGAAGGCTCGGCCTTATGCCTGGTGTTTTGTTCCACTCTTGCCGCCCTAGTTTCCGTTATACCGGTGTTATGTTCCTTGATTTTGCGTTCCTTACGCGGTTGGGTTATAATGGGAACCCCTTGACAGTTTGCTTTGAATAAAACTCCTCCAGCAAGGCCCAACCTTGGTTTTACCATTTGCCACCTAAGCCTTTTCCCTTGGGTTCTGCAGACTCAAGGGTCATCTTTATTTTAACCCCCTCGGGCCAGTGCTCCTCTGAGTGTTGGTCCGAAGCGGGCGGCCTGTGGGGCCACCTCGGGGCAACTCGATGGTTGGTTTTACTCGTAGCTTGACCTATCCGGTGTGCCCTGAGAACGAGATACGTGCGACTCCTATCGGGATTTGTCGACACATCAGGCGGCTTTGCTGGTCTTGTTTTACCATTGTCGAAATGTCTTGTAACTGGGATTCCATGTCTGATCGGGTCTTCCTAGGAGAAGGAATATCCTTCGTTGACCGTGAAAGCTTGTGATGGGCTAAGTTGGGACACCCCTGCAGGGTTTTGAACTTTCGAAAGCCGTGCCCGCGGTTATGGGCAGATGGGAATTTGTTAATGTCCGGTTGTAGAGAACTTGACACTTAACTTAATTAAAATGCATCAACCGCGTGTGTAGCCGTGATGGTCTCTTTCCGGTGGAGTCCGGGAAGTGAACACGGCTCTCGTGTTATGCTTGAACGTAAGTAGTTTCAGGATGACTTCTTGATCATTTTAGCCTCTCGATCGTGCTTTGCTTCTCTTCTCGCTCTCATTTGCGTAAGTTAGCCATCATATATGCTTAGTGTTGTAGCTCCACCTCACTACCCTTTCCTACCCATAAGCTTAAATAGTCTTGATCGCGAGGGTGTGAGATTGCTGAGTCCCCGTGACTCACAGTTTACTTCCAAAATCAGATGCAGGTGTCGATGATGCCAGTACAAGGGATGCGACCGAACTCAAATGGGAGTTCGACGAGGATTCAGGATGTTACTATGTTTCCTTTCCAGATGATCAGTAGTGGAGCGCAGTCGGGGCGATCGGGGATCTAGCATTAGGGCTTGTCTTTCTTTATTTGGTTCCGTAGTCAGACCTTGATTGTATTCCGGATGATGTAATGCTATATTTATGTATTGTGTGAAGTGGCGATTGTAAACCAACTCTTTATCCCTTTCTTATTCAGTACATGGGATGTGTAAAGATTACCCCTCTTGTGACATGCCTACTATGCGGTTATGCCTCTAAGTCATGCTCCTACACGTGGGAGATATAGCCGCATCATGGGTGTTATAATGCGGTAGGTCGGCAAGGTGACGACAGAACCCCCACATCAACACATTGGTGCGCCAAGGTAATAGCGCTGCCCGGCCAAAATCATTTACCTATGCACAAAAAATAGTGCAATCCGGAGATAATAATAATAAAAAAAATCTTTGCATAATTAATAATTTAAGCAAAGTGAATAATAAAAGAAATAAGGCCCGTGTGCCGAACACTCGATGAGGTAGAGCTCTCTCAGTGATGCTGAAGTCCCCGAGGCAACCGAACATGTCGGTATGGCGACATGAGCAACAAGGTGATCACGCGAGCCGATTTACGCCGATTGGGACGACGGCGTCGGCTTGCTGAAGAGACCATGTGATGCAGTCGAAGTCGACCACCTACACACATAAAATAGTGCGGTCCAAAAAGGATAATTGCTTTTTGCAAAAATAATTTATTAAAAGAGATGTGTCCTGGCGCCGAAGTCATGTCGATGCATGGTGTCAGCGTGACACGGTGAAGGCGTGGCCAAGCCTGAATTCGCAGGCCGGTCTGAGTTCCGGATGCGGCATTCGCTGAACTGTATACGGAAATTGACCGAACCACCACGCCACTGTTGTTAATGCGGCCACCATTTGATAAACCTATGTATAGATGATGAAACAAACCGGAGTAATAATTCCTTGGGAAAAATAAACAGACCCAATGGATTAATAGCACCTGGTTTATCTGTTGTAGCAATCTGGAGAAAGGTTACTCCCAAAATTAGGGCTCGATCCGCACACCCGTTGCCTGATGGGTGATGAAGCGGTGGCATGGCGATGCTGGCAAAGGTTGGCTCGCTGAGGAAAAGCCCGTGGTCCAGCTAATGTGATGAAGTTGGTCGGCTGGTGACGCCGAAGTCTCTGAAGTAAGTTGATGAAGAGATGGTGAAGCCCTCGGTCTAGCCGAGGAGACAGAGCAGGTCGGTAAGGAGACGTTGCAGCTGCCGTGTCAGCCGAGGTGTTGAAGCAGTTCGGCGTGATGGACATCGGCTTAAAGAAGCAACAGTGCGGCCATGCCGACGCAGGTCGTAACTTGTGACGCAGTCAATGCCGGTTTGATGAAGTGACCATGCGGCGATGCCTGTGTGCCTGCTCCATGTAATCCGTGGGGCGGCGATGTTTGTGATGATTTATCCTCGGTGATTCCAAACTCTTGTTCGCTCGCCGAGATGATGATCCAAAGAAGTTGAGCTCGGCTCAAAAGGTGACGACGTGTCTAGCGCAGGTCGGCAACCGTGGAGCAGTATTGCCGGACTGGTTTGACACCAGCATGATAGTGAAGATTACCTCAGAGGAGGCTTAAAATTTTATGGGCATGTGTTTAAAAACAATGCACAATACCCTAGGAGAAAATTCCTTTAAGAAGGTTGTCCCATATCACGTTCATAAAGAAACATGAATTCGGGTCGGATCCGTATTTGCGCAGAAAACAGACCCAAAAAGTGATGCACTAATCGGAAGGTTCCCGGAGTTTGGATGGTCGGATCGAGCTGAAATTTTGAGGGGTGTTAGATATAGGAATTAGGCAGCCGATCAATGGTTGAATCTTCCAGAGCACGTCCGAGCTAGGTGCTGGAGACCACGCCCTAAACTCGTCCAGATTTGACAGACCCAAAATTTTCCATGGTTGTTGTAAACTCAATTCCGCACAATTCCACCAAAGGGATCGTCAAAGCAATGCTCTAAGAGGTGGTGGCAGCGGATACAAGTTCGCTTTTCGGAAAAACAACACGGTCGCCCGAGCAATGTTGACGTTCAGCCCCCTAGCTCCATGGATGATTCCGCCCTGATCTTGATAAAGATCGGAGTTTATGTTGATGAAGGCCCTCGTCCGAACATGATGATTGGAGGTGGGGCAGTCCTCGGTCAAGCCAAGGTGACTAGTCGAGGCGGCGACGAAGACGCCGACGTCCTAGTTGACCTGCAAACGAGCCAGCGATCCTTTTGCCAATCACACAGTGAAACTCTCAATGAAAGCACCATTATCGGTGTCAGAACCGGTAGATCTCGGGTAGGGGGTCCCAAGCCGTGTATCATGGATCGATGGGTAACAGGAGACAAGGGACACGATGTTTACCCAGGTTCGGGCCCTCTTAATGGAGGTAAAACCCTATGTCGTGGTCTTGTTTATATTGATGTAGTATCAAGTACAGAGTTGATCTACCTCGAGATCATATATTGTGGTCTAAAACCTAAGGGTATGATGAATAACATAATCCTCATCTATCGACTAGCCTGGTCTCGGTTTATATAATGTACCAGAGGCTTAGGATAACAAGAGTCCTTGTCGAATACGTCGATGGAGAGGAGTCCTTGTCTTGATCACCAAGTCTTGTGGAATCTTCCTTGTATATGTCTTCGGCTGTCCGAACTGGCCCATGAGCACACGGCCATGGGGGTCCTCGGTTCAATCCAGCTGATTGGGAGACGACGTGGTGAGTATCCCCTAGTCCAGGACACCGTCACCCTCTACCTTCGAGATTAGTATTGGACCAAAATAAATGTTATTTGGTGTTTGTGTTGAGAATGAATATGATTGGATCATGTTTATTGCGATACAGTTATTCATTTAAGTCAAAAAATAATCGTTGTTCTGTTTACATGAATAAGACCTTCTATGGTCATACACCCAATGTAAATGGTTTACTAAATCTCGATCGTAGTGATACACATATTCATAATATTGATGCCAAAATATGCAAAGTTGATAATAGTGCAACATATTTGTGACACTGCCGTTTAGGTCATATTGGTATAAAGTGCATGAAGAAACTACATACGGATGGATTTTTTAATCACTTGATTATGAATCATTTGATACTTGCAAACCATGCCTCATGGGCAAGATGACTAAAACTTCGTTCTCTGGAACAACGAAGTGAGCCACTTACTTATTGGAAATAATACATACCGATGTATGCGGTCCGATGAGTGTTGAGGCTCGCGTCGGGTATCGTTATTTTCCTACCTTCACAGATGATTTGAGCAAATATGGGTATATCTACTTGATGAAACACAAGTCTGGAACATTTGAAAAGTTCAAAGAATTTTAGAGTGAAGTGGAGAATCATCGTAACAAGAAAATAAAGTTTCTATGATCTGATCACGGAGGCGAATATTTGAGTTACGAGTTTGGCCTTCATTTAAAATAATGTGAACTAGTTTCACAACTCACGCCACCTGGAACACCACAGCGTGATGGTGTATCCGAACATCGTAATCGTACTTTATTAGATATGGTGCATGAAGGAAATATGCCCTAGAGTCAATAATAAAGTTATTATTTATTTCCTTATTTCATGATAAATGTTTATTATTCATGCTAGAATTGTATTAAACGGAAACATAATACATGTGTGAATACATAGACAAACAGAGTGTCACTAGTATGCCTGTAGCGACCCGACCCGAATGGATCAAGTCTCTGTGCTTAAGTGTCATCCCTGGATCGGTATGCTGACACACACAGTACTCGAAGGATTTATAACAGAGGTAAATCACATGTATAAAGTAACGTAAATACTATTACTTCAATCCATATAGCGGAAGCAACAAGGTTGTGGATTCCCATCAACACCAACGGCAAAGTTGAGTGTAGAAATCGTAACCCTAACGTATCACTTACTCGTCGTAAGAAACCTGCAACATGAGATGTTGCAGCCCGAAAACGGGTCAGTACATTGAATGTACTGGCAAATTCACACCATAGAGAATGATGAATAAAGGCTATCATTACATGCATATTTGGCTGGTGGAAAAGCTCTATGGTTATAAGATTTTTGCAAAAAGCCATTTTTTCCCTCCTGCAAAGGAATAAATTTTATTTAACTATCATGGTGGTTGTTAAACATTGAGAATGGTTGACAGCATTCTCAATCCCAATTAAAAATAGTCATCAATAACCCAACAATATTAATTTAGAAGTAACATGATGAGATCAACAGGATAATCCAAGCACTAGATACTCAAGATGTCCATAACCGGGGACACGGCTAATCATGATTAGTTTGTACACTCTGCAGAGGTTTGCGCACTTTTCCCCACAAGACTCGATCGCCTCCGTTGGATTTCTCGCACTACATGGTGTTTGAGAAACGGATGACCGAGACATAGTCTTTCAGAAGCGCTAGCATCTTACGTTGGATAGACCGGTACACCTACTTTCCCCTATATCTGCTAGTCTATCCTGTAAGAGTTCGCACGACTTAATCAACTATGCCAGAGCCCATAGTGGCTTGTGGCTGCACACTGAAGTTTCTAGTACGAATAATCTTATGATCCCTTTGGGCCTGGGTGGCGGTCCAAAAGAAAAACAGGCAAGTCCTGGAATACCCAGGTGCCTAGACAAGCAAGTCCTGGAATACCCAGGTGCCTCAATCCACCCATATGTGTGTTTAGGTTGCCACCTTAGATAAACCATTAATTTAACAATCTCACATCTGTCATGGATATCACTCACCCAATCCACGTCTACTAGCATAGCATGGCATAATAAGCAAACGTAGAAATAACTCCCAAAGGTTTGATAATAAACAGGTAATAGGTACTACCTCATCTACTTCCCATCCCACAATTTAATTAGATCATAATCATGCAATGTGTGAGGATTGATCTAATGCAAAAAAAACTGGGTTGTAGAAAAGGTATGATCAAAGTGTGAACTTGCCTTGCTAATGATCCGCGAAACCTAACGATTCGAAGTAACAGGCGGCGCACTCCGGATATTTTATCGCAGACAAACAAACAAGCATACAATAAGTACTCAACTAATGCACAGGTAAAACTCGAATAGAAGATCTAACCAGAAAGTTCAACTTAAGAACCCTGGTTTGCAAAAAGAATCAAATCGAACGAAACAAAAGAAATCAAACGGCGAAAAATATCAACTTCGTTCTAGTAATCGGGATCTAAGTCAAATTTTACAGTAGCAAAAACTTGTTTAAGTTGATTATTCGGAAAGAGGGTTTCGAGACGAAACTCCAGGCGCTTGAATCGCCTGATTCCGATAAACGAGCGAAAAGTTATACTAAAACGAAAATCGGATCAGAAATCGCAATCAGAAAATAACCGGGAAAATCCGATGAAAAAGAAAAACGACGTACAGATTAATCGTTAATTAACCTAATCCGAAAATAATAAAAAAAATAAAAAAAATAATATTAAAATAATAATAATAAAAAAATCGAAAATAAAACCAACAAAAATATATTTATTTATTTATTTTAAAAAAAATCGGCACGGAAGTCGAGGCGGCGTGCAACTCCGGCGACGGCGGCGGCGAACCTCGGGCGCGGGGCTGGTGTGGGCTGGGGCTCGGGTGCGGCGCTATATAAAGGCACCCCCGGGCGGAGTCCCGCTCGGGCACGGCCCATAGTCGGTTTCGTTTTTTTAAATAATTACGTTCGGAAAAAAAAGAAATACTCCAAAAATCATGAAATAAATTTTCCCCGGTTTCTAAAATCAAGCCCTGATAAAGTGAACATTTATTTGGGCCCAAAATACAACTTTGAATAACGCGTATTTTTCCTAAATTCAATTAAAAATACCGAAAAACTCCGAAATAAAACTTATTTGATTTTTTTATTAAATCCTCAATATTTCTATATTTTTGGAAAGTCATTTTATTCCCTCTCTCATATCTTTGTAATAGAAATATTTGACAATAAAATAAATAAAATCAAATGATCCTGTTTACAAAATTTGAGAAAACTCAAATATGTAAATAACGAAATCCCCAACTCTCTCTGTGGGTCCTTGAGTTGCTTAGGATTTTCTAGGATCAAAACCAAAAGCAAAATAAAATAAAACTTTATATAGGCATATTATATATCAAAATTTTCAGAAAAAGATTTTCTACGACATGAACATTTTTCTAGAATTAAATAAAATTCACACAAATTCAGATAATTCAAAGAGTTCTATTGGTCTATTAAAATCCAACAAAAATCATTTTAAAAATACCAAAATGATTTCAAATTTATTTCTCTCAAATTTTCTGTTGTAGGGAATCATGTTACCCTATTTTCTGTATATTTTATTTTTGGAGAAAAATAATTTGAATAAAACTCAAATAACTCCAAATTGAAAATAAATTCAAAAGGGCTTTGAATTTGATTCTTCGAAACTACCAACTCATATTTCATATGTTTTGAAGAAGTCATTTTATCTTCTCTCATGAAAATCATTGAGTTGCATAAAGTTTCGGAAGTGGAAATATTTTCCAAATGAAATTCAAATATGTTCAACACCCCCTTGTCATTTAAATAAATGGAAGAAGTCATGTCATCTTCTCTCGAGGGTTTTGTGTTTGAAAAGAATTTGAATTCATGGAGATCATAAAAGCAAAATGAAAGTTTGGGAAAGTCCTTTTATTCCCTCTCATTTAACTTTCAAAAAGTTTCGAATTCACTCACTTTCAATCAATCAATCAAATCTATCTATTTATTATAGCATTCCAAAATTTAGAATTTTGGGATGTTACAAACCTACCACCCTTAAAATGAATCTCGTCCTCAAGATTCGGAGAGGCTAGGAAGAAATAGGTTAGGTTCGGGGTCTCTTCAAAATTTCATCAATCATCTCCGGGGTCTGGGGTGCTACCACCCTTAGAAGCATTGTTATGGTTCCATCAAAACTCATATACTCCATCCTTATTATTGACAGTGTCGGTCTTCTCAGATCCTCAAGAAAATTCCTTCCCTGAGCTCTTTCGGTAGTGGCATAATCTTTTCCTCAATTCTTTTGTCTTTCATCTTGGTAAGGTTTTTCTGTGACTGGGTCTTCTTAGTTGACGGGTCTGGCGCCAATACTAAACAACTATCGATATCTCATGGTGGTCAACAATTTATGGTTTCTCCTGCAGGAAATGGGTCTGGGTTGATCCTCACCGTATAACCTACGGTTGGCAAAAGCTGCCGTGTACAAGGGAAAAATACTTATACCATTCTAAGGTTTAAACAAGGTTTTGATCATCGTCTCTCTACTATACGTAAGTCACTCAGATTTACCATCCCACATAGCAAGGCGAATAATAAGAGTAAGTCGGTATGGTGATCAATCCATCCCACACCCAAACCATTACCATGTATATGGTTTAGCGAATCTCGCATTCTAACACTCGTTCATCCTCACAAGCATTGCAGAATTTCTCTTGTCGACGAACCAAGTTCAGATATATCCATAGATTCTGCAAGCCAGACAAACATCTAACGTTTCTTCACAACTCTCAGGTTTTGCGTTACTCCTATAAAATCGTCTATCGATAAAAATCATAACTCCTTCCAGAGTTTTTCCTTCAGCAAGAATGTGCTTGCTTCTTGGCAGGTCCTGGGTCCTGTGGGTTATGGCCCATATCATCACTTGCAAACCTTGAACTCATCATAGGGGCAACGGATCTCTAATCCAACATCCAACTTCATAGCATACTTAAATCCTTCCAATTGTACTGTCCTTCTTCCTTCTATTGGCACCAAACCAAGACGTGAGTACTCAGACTTGTCATGGGGTTGCCATTGCTCCATATTACCAACATCATACCTCCTTTATATCAATAGTACTTCATCTCTTCATCCTCGTGGGATATCCCTCATACCAAGATAAAAAATTATATTTGTGAAGTCCATATTCCACTTCATGGAACATCATTATCCTTTCCAGGGTCAAGCATCCTTACAGGGGAATATTAGCCATCTCTGCATGGCACTTCTTCAACTGGGAAACGTGAAACACATCATGAACTCCGGACAGTCCTTCGGGTGACTCCAACTTGTTGGCCACTGCTCCCATACACTCCCAAAACTCGGTATGGTCCTACAAATCTTGGGGCTAACTGTCCCTTAACTCAAAATCGTTTAACTCCTCGCAGAGGGGACACATGAAGACATGCTCTGTCTCCAATTTCATAGACTACCTCCTTGAGTTTTTGAGTCTACATAACTCTTCTGCCTGGACTGAGCTACCTTCAGTCTATCTCGAATCAACTTAACATTCTCTTTTGACTCCTTGACCACATTTGGTCCAAACAACTGACAGTCTCCAACTTCATCCCACACACCCTTGGGGTTTCACACATATCGAGACAAAACTCTTATTCATTTTGTCCGAAATCCACTCAGGGGAGTATCCTTATCTTTTCCAGGGGTCAACGGTTCTTACAGGGTACTACCACCCTTAAAATGCTCCAATATTTCATAGACCATATTTCCCATATTCCGCGAAAATGGTCAACATCTTTCCTCATAGAGTAACTCATAAAATCCAAATCAGTACCAATGCTACTAACTTTATTTCACTCTCAATTGATTACAATCTCTCGCTTTTCCATTACATGTCTCAACTCAACACCTCAATATAGAGAAAATGTCCTCTCTTCTACTACTCCATTTCTTTTGTTGCAAACTCAACTATCTAGCACAAGTTTCCTTCTCCATGGGGCATTCTCTGGCAAAGTGCCCTGCTCCATTACAACTAAAACATATTACTTCTGACAAGTATCGAGGTTTCCTTTTTGGGCAATTGTTGAGGTAGTGCCCTGACTCCTTGCACCTATAACATGTGATATGACTCAGATCCTTCCTCGAATCCAATCTGCTTCTCTTCCTGGATCTTTCCATGCCAATCATGCCTTCTATTTCCTGTGGGTCATATTCTACTTCCTCTGTCAGGAATTCTACTAGATCCCCATTCAAACAATTTTGGGAGATGTGTCCTTCTTCTCCACATGAATAGCATGACTTGTTGCAGGGTTTAATCGGTTCTTCTTTGGGTGTGTCCTCTGTCTCTTCCTTCACCATGGTTTTTTCTAAAATTTCCATAAGGGCTCCTTTCTTTACTTCTTTCTTCTGTTGTATGGTTCGTTGTACCATGGGGTAAATGTGACACTGAGCAGGATAGTGGGTAGTCCCTTCACACAAGAAACAGGTAATCTGCCTCGTGGGGCATTCTTCAACTGGGTGACTTCCTTCACAATTAGGGCATTCATCCTTCTGTTCTTTATGGGTGTGTCCTATTTCTCCACAAAGCTTGCATGCACAGAGCCTCTTCATATCATTTCCATAAGGCTTCAACTTCTAGGACACAAACTGAGACTTTGGCAGAGTCAACTTAAATTCTTTCCAAGTGGTTACTCCTTGCCATCCATTCGTGGTTTGGTACATCCCCCACCAAGTAGCAACACCTCTTTCAAAGCACTGCAGAGGATGATTGGTCATATCATGTCCAACTATAGGGTTATTCTCCATGTGATCCTCCATGTTCTGAATCCATTGGTCCATCTCCAATTGACTCATCGGTCCAGAAAATATAAGCTCATCTTCATTCATCCTCTATTAGGTCCATGGGTTTTGGGGTGAGATAAGAGAGATCAAGAGAGATGCACACAATACAAACAAAGGTTTTGAAAAGACAGATTTTATTGTGGCTGTCGGAAAAACATCAAACAAATGACAGCACACAATCGTCACATCTAACGTAGGTATAAAACATGGGTTTGGTCTTCTAAGGGTCAATAAATCTTCAAAATCGCCAACTCTTCAAGTCTTGTTTATGTCTCTGATGGCTTCTTCCCACCATGCTTGTCCTTCTCAAGTTCTTTTGCCAGATCATATCCGTTGACGTGAAATCTCTCGTGACATCCTTTAATATTCCGGAGTTGCATTTCAAACTTCTAGGTTTCAACATCCTTGGCATGAACCATGGTCTAGTTCTTGACAAATCTTCGGTTTCTTGAGGTTTTGTTCCTCCTATTTGGCTATTTCAGCTTCTGGGTCCTGAGTTCTTCACGAAATGCTTCCTTATCAAATACTGCTTCCTGTAGATCCATCTTAACTTCCTGATGTAACACTCCAGATCCTGGCGATACACCGGCTAAGGTTAAAACTTCATCTTACTAATAGGTGCTCCATCAGCCTTGTTCCATCAAATCCATTCTGAAGAAATGCATCCTTAACTCAGCACGATGACAATAGCATCAGCGGGCGATGACATCACAGATAACCGTGTTTCTGCTCTTGTCATTCCCATGAGCTATCATTCCATAGTTGATATCTCCTACCTTAGGGTCTTCTTTGACAAAACTTCGAGTTCTCATACTCCTTGTTTCAGTCTTTCTCCGATAGACCTTGATCTCGGGTATTGACAACTTCCATAGTCTGCCAAGCTCCATAAGGGTAGCCTTCCTAGGTCATACAAATCTGGGAATTCTTCAGAGCCTTCAAATTCTACTTGTCTTCGATCTTCAACCGTTGTAGTTTCCATTATTTAGAGGCACGGGAAATACTCTTCATTCCGAAGTGGTCTTAACTGTCCGATATCTTGTACTTCTTGGAGTGGTCTCATCAAACGAATCTTCGTGTGGTCAAAAGGGGAAAGGGGTATGGTCTCACTAAAGGGAATTTTTGAATAAGCTCAGAAGAGAAGAGAGGTAAAAGATTTTTTTTGAAAGGGAAAGTTGTAGATAAAAATCTTTGCTATAGGCTTGCTAGTTTTTAGGGTCACATCCTACAGTCAACATGTGCTCTGATACCATCTTGTAGCGACCCGACCCGAATGGATCAAGTCTCTGTGCTTAAGTGTCATCCCTGGATCGGTATGCTGACACACACAGTACTCGAAGGATTTATAACAGAGGTAAATCACATGTATAAAGTAACGCAAATACTATTACCTCAATCCATATAGCGGAAGCAACAAGATTGTGGATTCCCATCAACACCAACGGCAAAGTTGAGTGTAGAAATCGTAACCCTAACGTATCACTTACTCGTCGTAAGAAACCTGCAACATGAGATGTTGCAGCCCGAAAACGGGTCAGTACATTGAATGTACTGGCAAATTCACACCATAGAGAATGATGAATAAAGGCTATCATTACATGCATATTTGGCTGGTGGAAAAGCTCTATGGTTATAAGATTTTTGCGAAAAGCCAATTTTTCCGTCCTGCAAAGGAATAAATTTTATTTAACTATCATGGTGGTTGTTAAACATTGAGAATGGTTGACAGCATTCTCAATCCCAATTAAAAATAGTCATCAATAACCCAACAATATTAATTTAGAAGTAACATGATGAGATCAACAGGATAATCCAAGCACTAGATACTCAATATGTCCATAACCGGGGACACGGCTAATCATGATTAGTTTGTACACTCTGCAGAGGTTTGCGCACTTTTCCCCACAAGACTCGATCGCCTCCGTTGGATTTCTCGCACTACATGGTGTTTGAGAAACGGATGACCGAGACATAGTCTTTCAGAAGCGCTAGCACCTTACGTTGGATAGACCGGTACACCTACTTTCCCCTATATCTGCTAGTCTACCCTGTAAGAGTTCGCACGACTTAATCAACTATGCCAGAGCCCATAGTGGCTTGTGGCTCCACACGGAAGTTTCTAGTACGAATAATCTTATGATCCCTTTGGGCCTGGGTGGCGGTCCACAAGAAAAACAGGCAAGTCCTGGAATACCCAGGTGCCTAGACAAGCAAGTCCTGGAATACCCAGGTGCCTCAGTCCACCCATATGTGTGTTTAGGTTGCCACCTTAGATAAACCATTAATTTAACAATCTCACATCTGTCATGGATATCACTCACCCAATCCACGTCTACTAGCATAGCATGGCATAATAAGCAAACGTAGAAATAACTCCCAAAGGTTTGATAATAAACAGGTAATAGGTACTACCTCATCTACTTCCCATCCCACAATTTAATTAGATCATAATCATGCAATGTGTGAGGATTGATCTAATGCAAAAAAAACTGGGTTGTAGAAAAGGTATGATCAAAGTGTGAACTTGCCTTGCTAATGATCCGCGAAACCTAACAATTCGAAGTAACAGGCGGCGCACTCCGGATATTTTATCGCAGACAAACAAACAAGCATACAATAAGTACTCAACTAATGCACAGGTAAAACTCGAATAGAAGATCTAACCAGAAAGTTCAACTTAAGAACCCTGGTTTGCAAAAAGAATCAAATCGAACGAAACAAAAGAAATCAAACGACAAAAAATATCAACTTCGTTCTAGTAATCTGGATCTAAGTCAAATTTTACAGTAGCAAAAACTTGTTTAAGTTGATTATTCGGAAAGAGGATTTCGAGAAGAAACTCCAGGCGCTTGAATCGCCTGATTCCGATAAACGAGCGAAAAGTTATACTAAAACGAAAATCGGATCAGAAATCGCAATCAGAAAATAACCGGGAAAATCCGATGAAAAAGAAAAACGACGTACAGATTAATCGTTAATTAACCTAATCCGAAAATAATTAAAAAAATAAAAAAATAATAATAAAAAAAATCGAAAATAAAACCGACAAAAAAATATTTATTTATTTTTCTAAAAAAAATCGGCACGGAAGTCGAGGCGGCGTGCAACTCCGGCGACGGCGGCGGCGAACCTCGGGCGCGGGGCTGGTGTGGGCTGGGGCTCGGGTGCGGCGCTATATAAAGGCGCCCCCGGGCGGATTCCCGCTCGGGTACGGCCCATAGTCGGTTTCGTTTTTTTAAATAATTACGCTCGGAAAAAAAGAAATACTAAACAGATTCCAAAAATCATGAAATAAATTTTCCCCGGTTTCTAAAATCAAGCCCTGATAAAGTGAACATTTATTTGGGCCCAAAATACAACTTTGAAAAACGCGTATTTTTCCTAAATTCAATTAAAAATACCGAAAAACTCCGAAATAAAACTTATTTGATTTTTTTATTAAATCCTCAATATTTCTATATTTTTGGAAAGTCATTTTATTCCCTCTCTCATATCTTTGTAATAGAAATAATTGACAATAAAATAAATAAAATCAAATGATCCTGTTTACAAAATTTGAGAAAACTCAAATATGTAAATAACGAAATCCCCAACTCTCTCCGTGGGTCCTTGAGTTGCTTAGGATTTTCTAGGATCAAAACCAAAAGCAAAATAAAATAAAACTTTATATAGGCATATTATATATCAAAATTTTCAGAAAAAGATTTTCTACGGCATGAACATTTTTCTAGAATTAAATAAAATTCACACAAATTCAGATAATTCAAAGAGTGCTACTGGTCTATTAAAATCCAACAAAAATCATTTTAAAAATACCAAAATGATTTCAAATTTATTTCTCTCAAATTTTCTGTTGTAGGGAATCATGTTACCCTATTTTCTGTATATTTTATTTTTGGAGAAAAATAATTTGAATAAAACTCAAATAACTCCAAATTGAAAATAAATTCAAAAGGGCTTTGAATTTGATTCTTCGAAACTCCCAACTCATATTTCATATGTTTTGAAGAAGTCATTTTATCTTCTCTCATGAAAATCATTGAGTTGCATAAAGTTTCGGAAGTGGAAATATTTTCCAAATGAAATTCAAATATGTTCAACACCCCCTTGTCATTTAAATAAATGGAAGAAGTCATGTCATCTTCTCTCGAGGGTTTTGTGTTTGAAAAGAATTTGAATTCATGGAGATCATAAAAGCAAAATGAAAGTTTGGGAAAGTCTTTTTATTCCCTCTCATTTAACTTTCAAAAAGTTTCGAATTCACTCACTTTCAATCAATCAATCAAACAATCAATCAAATCTATCTATTTATTATAGCATTCCAAAATTTAGAATTTTGGGATGTTACAATGCCTCTACTTGACTAGCTCGTTAATCAAAGATGGTTATGTTTCCCAACCATGGACAAAGAGTTGTTATTTGATTAACGACATCATTAGATGAATGATCTGATTGACATGACCCATTCCATTAGCTTAGCACCCGATCGTTTAGTATGTTGCTATTGCTTTCTTCATGACTTATACATGTTCCTATGACTATGAGATTATGCAACTCCCGTTTGCCGGAGGAACACTTTGTGTGCTACCAAACGTCACAACGTAACTGGGTGATTATAAAGGAGCTCTACAGGTGTCAACAAAGGTACATGTTGGGTTGGCGTATTTCGAGATTAGGATTTGTCACTCCGATTGTCGGAGAGGTATCTCTGGGCCCTCTCGGTAATGCACATCACTTAAGCCTTGCAAGCATTGCAACTAATGAGTTAGTTGCGGGATGATGTATTACGGAACGAGTAAAGAGACTTGCCGGTAACGAGATTGAACTAGGTATTGGATACCGACGATCGAATCTCGGGCAAGTAACATACCGATGACAAAGGGAACAACGTATGTTCTTATGCGGTCTGACCGATAAAGATCTTCGTAGAATATGTAGGAGCCAATATGGGCATCCAGGTCCCGCTATTGGTTATTGACTGAAGACGTGTCTCGGTCATGTCTACATTGTTCTCGAACCATAGGGTCCGCACGCTTAAGGTTTCGATGATAGTTATATTATGAGTTTATGAGTTTTGATGTACCGAAGGAGTTCGGCGTCCCGGATGAGATCGGGGACATGACGAGGAGTCTCGAAATGGTCGAGATGTAAAGATCGATATATTGGACGACTATATTCGGACATCGGAAAGGTTCCGAGTGATTCGGTTATTTTTTGGAGTACCGGGGAGTTACGGGAATTCGCCGGGAGAAGTATTGGGCCTTATTGGGCCATACGGGAAAGAGAGAGGGGCTGCCAAGGGCAGGCCGCGCGCACCCCCAAGGCCTAGTCCGAATTGGACTAGGGGGAGGGGCTGCGCCCCTTCCTTGTTTCCTACTCCTACTACATGGAAGGAATCCTAGTTGGACTAGGAAAGGGGGAATCCTACTCCCGATGGGAGTAGGACTCCCTAGGGCGCGCCATAGAGAGGGCCGGCCCTCCCCTCCTCCACTCCTTTATATACGGGGGCAGGGGGCACCCCATAGACACACAAGTTGATCTTCGTGATCGTTCCTTAGCCGTGTGCGGTGCCCCCCTCCATGATATTACACCTCGGTCATATTGTAGCGGTACTTAGGCGAAGCCCTGCGATGGTTGAACATCAAGATCGTCACCACGCCGTCGTGCTGACGGAACTCCTCCCCGAAGCTTTGCTGGATCGGAGCCCGGGGAACGTCATCGAGTTGAACGTGTGCCAAGAACTCGGAGGTGCCGGAGTAACGGTGCTTGGATCGGTTGGACCGGGAAGACGTACGACTACTTCCTCTACGTCGCATCAACGCTTCCGCTTTGGTCTACGAGGGTACATAGACAACACTCTCCCCTCTCGTTGCTATGCATCACCATGATCTTGCGTGTGCGTAGGATTTTTTTTGAAATTACTATGTTACCCAACAGTGGCATCCGAGCCTAGGTTTTATATGTTGATGTTATATGCACGAGTAGAACACAAGTGAGTTGTGGGCGATATAAGTCATACTGCTTACCAGCATGTCATACTTTGGTTCGGCGGTATTGTTGGACGAAGCGGCCCGGACCGACATTACGCGTACGCTTACGCGAGACCGGTTCTCCCGACGTGCTTTGCACATAGGTGGCTTGCGGGTGACAGTTTCTCCAACTTTAGTTGAACCGAGTGTGGCTACACCCGGTCCTTGCAAAGGTTAAAACAACACCAACTTGACAAACTATCGTTATGGTTTTGATGCGTAGGTAAGATTGGTTCTTGCTTAAGCCCGTAGCAGCCACGTAAAAACTTGCAACAACAAAGTAGAGGACGTCTAACTTGTTTTTGCAGGGCATGTTGTGATGTGATATGGTCAATACATGATGCTAAATTTTATTGTATGAGATGATCATGTTTTGTAACTGAGTTATCGGCAACTGGCAGGAGCCATATGGTTGTCGCTTTATTGTATGCAATGCAATCGCGCTGTAATGCTTTACTTTATCACCAAGCGGTAGCGAAAGTCGTGGAAGCATAAGATTGGCGAGACGACAACGATGCTACGATGGAGATCAAGGTGTCACGCCGGTGACGATGGTGATCTTGACGGTGCCTCGGAGATGGAGATCAGAGGCACAAGATGATGATGGCCATATCATATCACTTATATTGATTGCATGTGATGTTTATCTTTTATGCATCTTATCTTGCTTTGATTGACGGTAGCATTATAGGATGATCTCTCACTAAATTATCAAGATAAAAGTGTTCTCCCTGAGTATGCACCGTTGCCAAAGTTCGTCGTGCCTAGACACCACGTGATGATCGGGTGTGATAAGCTCTACGTCCATCTACAATGGGTGCAAGCCAGTTTTGCACACGCAGAATACTCAGGTTAAACTTGACGAGCCTAGCATATGCAGATATGGCCTAGGAACACTGAGATCGAAAGATCGAGCGTGAATCATATAGTAGATATGATCAACATAGCGATGTTCACCATTGAAAACTACTCCATTTCACGTGATGATCGGTTATGGTTTAGTTGATTTGGATCACGTGATCACTTAGAGGATTAGAGGGATGTCTATCTAAGTGGGAGTTCTTTAAGTAATATGATTAATTGAACTTAAATTTATCATGAACTTAGTCCTGGTAGTATTTTGCAAATTATGTTGTAGATCAATAGCTCGCGTTGTTGCTTCCCTGTGTTTATTTTGATATGCTCCTAGAGAAAATTGTGTTGAAAGATGTTAGTAGCAATGATGCGGATTGGATCCGTGATCTGAGGTTCATCCTCATTGCTGCACAGAAAAATTATGTCCTTGATGCACCGCTAGGTGACAGACCTATTGCAGGAGCAGATGCAGACGTTATGAACATTTGGCTAGCTCAATATGATGACTACTTGATAGTTTAGTGCACCATGCTTAACGGCTTAGAATCAGGACTTCAAAGATGTTTTGAACGTCATGGACCATATGAGATGTTTCAGGAGTTGAAGTTAATATTTCAAGCAAATACCCAAGTTGAGAGATATGAAGTCTCCAACAAGTTCTATAGCTAAAAGATGGAGGAGAATCGCTCAACTAGTGAACATGTGCTCAGATTGTCTGGGTACTACAATCGCTTGAATCAAGTGGGAGTTAATCTTCCAGATAAGATAGTGATTGACAGAATTCTCTAGTCACCATGACCAAGTTAGTAGAACTTCGTGATGAACTATAGTAAGCAAGGGATGACGAAAACGACTCCCGAGCTTTTCATGATGATGAAATCGATGAAGGTAGAAATCAAGAAAAACATCAAGTGTTGATGGTAGACAAGACCACTAGTTAGGAAAGAAGGGGAACTTCAAAATGAACAGCAAGCAAGTTGCTGCTCAAGTGAAGAAGCCCAAGTCTGGACCTAAGCCGGAGACTGAGTGCTTCTACTGCAAAGGGACTGGTCACTGGAAGCGGAACTATCCCAAGTGATTGGCAGATAAGAAGGATGGCAAGATGAACATAAGTATATTTGATATAAATGTTATTGATGTGTACTTTACTAGTGTTTATAGCAACCCCTTAGTATTTGATACTAGTTCAGTTGCTAAGATTAGTAACTCGAAACAGGAGTTGCCGAATAAACAGAGACTAGTTAAGGGTGAAGTGACGATGTGTGTTGGAAGTGGTTCCAAGATTGATATGATCATCATCGCACACTCCCTATAAATTCGGGATTAGTGTTGAACCTAAATAAGTGTTATTTGGTGTTTACGTTGATCATGAATATGATTTGTTCATGTTTATTGTAATACGGTTATTCATTTAAGTAAGAGAATAAATTGTTGTTCTATTTACATGAATAAAACCTTATATGGTTACACACCCAATGAAAATAGTTCGTTGGATCTTGATCATAGTGATACACATAATCATAATATTGAAACCAAAAGATGCAAATTTAATAATAATAGTGCAACTTATTTGTAGCACTGCCGTTTAGGTCATATTGGTGTAAAGCGCATGAAGAAACTCCATGCTGATGGGCTTTTGGAATCACTTGATTATGAATCAGTTGATGCTTGCAAACCATGCCTCATGGGCAAGATGACTAAGACTCTGTTCTTTGGAACAAAGGAGCGAGCAACAGATTTGTTGGAAATCATACATACTGATGTATGTGGTCTGATGAATATTGAGGCTCGTGATAGGTATCATTATTTTCTGATCTTCACAGATGATTTGAGCAGATATGAGTATATCTACTTGATGAAACATAAGTCTGAAACATTTAAAAAGTTCAAAGAATTTCAGAGTGAAGTGGAGAATCATCGTAACAAGAAAATAAGGCTTCTACGATCTGATCGTGGAGACAAATATTTGAGTTATGAGTTTGGTCTTCAATTAAAACAATGTGGAATAGTTTCACAAATTCGTGCCACCCGGAACACCACAGCATAATGGTGTGTCCAAACGTCATAGCCGTACTTTATTAGATATAGTGCAAATCTATGATGTTTCTTACCGATTTACCACTATCGTTTTTGAGGTTATGCATTAAAGACAGCTGCATTCACGTTAAAAAAGGGGCACCATCTAAGTCCATTGAGACGACACAATCTGAACTGTGGTTTAGCAAGAAACCAAAGTTGTTGTTTCTTATAGTTTGGGGTTGTGATGCTTATGTGAAAAAGTTTCATCATGATAAGCTCAAAACCAAATCGGAGAAATAAGTCTTCATAGGATACCCAAAAGGAGACTGTTGGGTACACCTTCTATCACAGATCCTAAGGCAAGACATTCGTTGCTTATAATGGATCCTTTCTAGAGAAGGAGTTTCTCTCGAAAGAAGTGAGTGGGAGGAAAGTAGAACTTGATAAGGTAATTGTACCTTCTCCCTTATTGGAAAGTAGTTCATCACAGAAATCTGTTCCTGTGACTACTACACCAATTAGTGAGGAAGCTAATGATGATGATCATAAAACTTCAGATCAAGTTACTACCGAATCTCGTAGGTAAACCAGAGTGAGATCCGCACCAGAGTGGTACAGTAATCCTGTTCTGGAAGTCATGTTACTAGACCATGACGAACTTGCAAACTATGAGGAAGCGATGATGAGCCCAGATTCCGCAAAATGGCTTGAGGCCATGAAATCTGAGATGGGATTCATGTATGAAAACAAAGTATGGACTTTGGTTGACTTGGCCGATGATCGGCAAGCCATAGAAAATAAATGGATCTTCAAGAGGAAGCCGGACGTTGATAGTAGTGTTACTATCTACAAAGCTAGAATTGTCGCAAAAGGTTTTCGACAAGTTCAAAGTGTTGACTACGATGAGAGTTTCTCACTCGTATCTATGCTTAAGTCTGTCCGAATCATGTTAGCAATTGCCGCATTTTATGAAATCTGGCAAATGGATAAACAAAACTGCATTCCTTAATGGATTTCTTAAAGAAGAGCTGTATATGATGCAACCAGTAGGTTTTGTCAATCCTAAAGGTGCTAACAAAATATGCAAGCTCCAGCGATTCATCTATGGACTGCTGCAAGCATCTCAGAGTTGGAATACACGCTTTGATAAGTTGATCAAAGCATATAGTTTTATACAGACTTGCGGTGAAGCCTGTATTTACAAGAAAGTGAGTGGGAGCACTACAACATTTCTGATAAGTATATGTGAATGACATATTGTTGATCAGAAATAATGTAGAATTATTCTGTAAAGCATAAAGGAGTGTTTGAAAGGAGTTTTTCAAAGAAAGACTTCGGTGAAGTTGCTTACATATTGAGCATCAAGATCTATAGAGATAGATCAAGACACTTGATAAGTTTTTTCAATAAATACATACCTTGACAAGATTTTGAAGTAGTTCAAAATGGAACAGTCAAAGAAAGAGTTTCTTGCCTATGTTACAAGGTGTGAAATTGAGTAAGACTCAAAGCCCGACCACGGCAGAAGATAGAAAGGGAATGAATGTCATTCCCTATGCCTTGGTCATAGGTTCTATAAAGTATGCCATGTTGTGTACCAGATCTATTGTATACCCTACCACTGAGTTTGGCAAGGGAGCACAATAGTGATCTAGGAGTAGATCACTGGACAGCGGTAAAAATTATCCTTAGTGGAATAAGGATATGTTTCTCGATTATGGAAGTATAAAAAGGTTTGTCGTAAAGGGTTACGCCGATACAAGTTTTGACACTAATCTAGATGACTCTAAGTCTCGGTCTAGATACATATTGAAAGTGGGAGCAATTAGCTAGAGCAGCTCCATGCAGAGCATTGGTGACATAGAAATTTGCAAAATACATGGGATCTGAATGTGGCAGACCCGTTGACTAAGATTCTCTCACAAGCAAAACATGATCACAACTTAGTACTCTTTGGGTGTTAATCACATAGCGATGTGAACTAGATAACTGAATCCAGTAAACCCTTTGGGTGTTGGTCACATGGCGATGTGAACTATGGGTGTTAATCACATGGGGATGTGAACTATTGCTGTTAAATCACATGATGATGTGAACTAGATTATTGACTCTAGTGCAAGTGGGAGACTGAAGGAAAAATGCCCTAGAGGCAATAATATAGTTATTATTTATTTCCTTATTTCATGATAAATGTTTATTATTCATGCTAGAATTGTATTAACCGGAAACATAATACATGTGTGAATACATAGACAAACAGAGTGTCACTAGTATGCCTCTACTTGACTAGCTCGTTAATCAAAGATGGTTATGTTTCCCAACCATGGACAAAGAGTTGTTATTTGATTAACGGGATCACATCATTAGATGAATGATCTGATTGACATGACCCATTCCATTAGCTTAGCACCCGATCGTTTAGTATGTTGCTATTGCTTTCTTCATGACTTATACATGTTCCTATGACTATGAGATTATGCAACTCCCGTTTGCCGGAGGAACACTTTGTGTGCTACCAAACGTCACAACGTAACTGGGTGATTATAAAGGAGCTCTACAGGTGTCTACAAAGGTACATGTTGGGTTGGCGTATTTCGAGATTAGGATTTGTCACTCCGATTGTCGGAGAGGTATCTCTGGGCCCTCTCGGTAATGCACATCACTTAAGCCTTGCAAGCATTGCAACTAATGAGTTAGTTGCGGGATGATGTATTACGGAACGATTAAAGAGACTTGCCGGTAACAAGATTGAACTAGGTATTGGATACCGACGATCGAATCTCGGGCAAGTAACATACCGATGACAAAGGGAACAACGTATGTTGTTATGCGGTCTGACGGATAAAGATCTTCGTAGAATATGTAGGAGCCAATATGGGCATCCAGGTCCCGCTATTGTTTATTGACCGGAGACGTGTCTCGGTCATGTCTACATTGTTCTCGAACCGTATGGTCCGCACGCTTAAGGTTTCGATGACAATTATATTATGAGTTTATGAGTTTTGATGTACCGAAGGAGTTCGGCATCCCGGATGAGATCGGGGACATGACGAGGAGTCTCGAAATGGTCGAGACGTAAAGATCGATATATTGGACGACTATATTCGGACATCGGAAAGGTTCCGAGTGATTCGGGTATTTTTCGGAGTACCGGAGAGTTACGGGAATTCGCCGGGAGAAGTATTGGGCCTTATTGGGCCATACGGGAAAGAGAGAGGGGCTGCCAAGGGCAGGCCGCGCGCCCCCCCAAGGCCTAGTCCGAATTGAACTAGGGGGAGGGGCTGCGCCCCTTCCTTGTTTCCTACTCCTACTACATGGAAGGAATCCTAGTTGGACTAGGAAAGGGGGAATCCTACTCCCGGTGGGAGTAGGACTCCCTAGGGCGCGCCATAGAGAGGGCCGGCCCTCCCCTCCTCCACTCCTTTATATACGGGGGCAGGGGGCACCCCATAGACACACAAGTTGATCTTCGTGATCGTTCCTTAGCCGTGTGCGGTGCCCCCCTCCATGATATTACACCTCGGTCATATTGTAGCGGTGCTTAGGCGAAGCCCTGCGACGGTTGAACATCAAGATCGTCACCACGCCGTCGTGCTGGCAGAACTCCTCCTCGAAGCTTTGCTGGATCAGAGCCCGGGGAGCGTCATCGAGCTGAACGTGTGCCAAGAACTCGGAGGTGCCGGAGTAACGGTGCTTGGATCGGTTGGACCGGGAAGACGTACGACTACTTCCTCTACATCGCGTCAACGCTTCCGCTTCGGTCTACGAGGGTACGTAGACAACACTCTCCCCTCTTGTTGCTATGCATCACTATAATCTTGCGTGTGCGTAGGAATTTTTTTGAAATTACTACGTTACCCAACAGTGCGATCTATGATGTCTCTTACCGATTTACCACTATCGTTTTTGGGGTTATGCATTAGAGACAACTGCATTCACTTTAAATAGGGCACCATCTAAATCTGTTGAGATGACACTGTATGAACTGTGGTTTAGCAAGAAACCTAAGCTGTCGTTTCTTAAAGTTTGGGGTTGCGATGCTTATGTGAAAAAGCTTCAACCTGATAAGCTCAAACCCAAACCAAAGAAGTGCATCTTCATAGGATACCCAAAGAAACTGTTGGGTACACCTTCTATCACAGATTCGAAGGCAAGATCTTTGTTGCTAAGAACGGACCCTTTCTAGAGAAGGAGTTTCTCTCGAAAGAAGTGAGTGGGAGGAAAATAGAACTTGATGAAGTAATTGTACCTTCTCTCGAATTGGAAAGTAGCTCATCATAGAAAACCGTTTCCCGTGATGCCTGCACCAACTAGTGAGGAATCTAATGATAATGATCATGAAACTTTGGATCAAGTTACTATTGAACCTCATAGGTCAACCAGGGCATGTTTTGCACCAGAGTGGTACGGTAATCCTGTTTTGGAAGTCATGTTACTAGATCATGACGAACCTACGAACTATGAGGAAGCGATGATGAGCCCGGATTCCAATAAATGGCTTGAGGCCATGAAATCTGAGATAGGATCCATGTATGAGAATAAAGTATGGACTTTGATTGACTTGCCCAATGATCGGTGAGCCATTGAGAATAAATGGATCTTCAAGAGGAAGACGGACGCTGATAGTAGTGTTACTATCTACAAAGCTCAAATTGTCGCAAAAGGTTTTCGACAAGTTCAAGGTGTTGACTACAATGAGATTTTCTCACTCGTATCGATGCTTAAATTCTGTCCGAATCATGTTAGCAATTTCTCCATTTTATGAAATCTGGCAAATGGATGTCAAAACTACATTCCTTAATGGATTTATTAAAGAAGAGTTGTATATAATGCAACTAGAAGGTTTTCTCAATCCTAAAGGTGCTAACAAAGTGTGCAAGCTCTAGCAATCCGTCTATGGACTGGTGCAAGCATCTCGGAGTTGGAATATACGCTTTGATGAGTTGATCAAAGCATATAGTTTTATATAGACTTATGGTAAAGCCTATATTTACAACAAAGTGAGTGGGAGCACTATAGCCTTTCTGATAAGTATATGTGAATGACATATTGTTGATCGAAAATGATGTAGAATTTTTTGGAAAGCATAAAGGAGTGTTTGAAAGGAATTTTCAAAGAAAGACCTTGGTGAAGCTGCTTACATATTGGGCATCAAGATCTATAGAGATAAATCAAGACGCTTGATAAATTTTTTAAATGAGTACATACCTTGACAAGATTTTGAAGTAGTTCAAAAGGGAACAGTCAAAGAAGCAGTTCTTGCCTGTATTGCAAGGTGTAAAGTTGAGTAAGACTCAAAACCCGACCACGGCAGAAAATAGAAAGAGAATGAAAGTCATTCCCTATGCGTCAGCCATAGGTTCTATAAAGTATGCTATGCTATGTACCAGACCTATTGTGTACCTTGCCATGAGTTTGGCAAGGGGGTTTGATAGTGATCCAGGAGTGGACCACTGGACAACAGTCAAAGTTATCCTTAGTTACCTAAGAGGACTAAGGAAATATTTCTTAGTTATGGAGGTGATAAAGAGTTCGTCGTAAAGAGTTACATCGATGCAAGCTTTTACACCAATCCGGATGACTCTGAGTCTCAATCAGGATACATATTGAAAGTGGGAGCAATTAGCTAGAGTAGCTTCATGCAGAGCATTGTAGACATAGAAAATTTGCAAAATACATACGGCTCTGAATGTAGCAGACCCATTAACTAAACTTCTCTCACAAGCAAATCATGATCACACCTCAGTACTCTCTGGGTGTTAGTCACATAGCAATGTGAACTAGTCTATTAACTCTAGTAAACCTTTTCGGTATTAGTCACATGGCGATGTGAAGTAATCACATAAAGATGTGAACTATTGGTGTTAAATCACATGATGATGTGAACTAGATTATTGACTCTAGTGCAAGTGGGAGACTGAAGGAAATATGCCCTAGAGGCAATAATAAAGTTGTTATTTTATATTTCCTTATATCGTGATAAATGTTTATTATTCATGCTAGAATTGTATTAACCGGAAACTTGATACATGTGTGGATACATAGACAAAACATTATGTCCCTAGTAAGCCTCTACTAGACTAGCTCGTTAATCAAAGATGGTTAAGTTTCCTAACCATAGACATGTGGTGTCATTTGATGAGCAGGATCACATCATTAGGAGAATGATGTGATGAACAAGACCCATCCGTTAGCTTAGCATAATGATCATTAAGTTTTATTGCTATTGCTTTCTTCATGACTTATACATATTCCTTTGACTATGAGATTATGCAACTCCTGGATACAGGAGGAATACCTTGTGTGCTATAAAATGTACAACGTAACTGGGTGATTATAAAGATGCTCTACAGGTATCTCCGAAGGTGTTTGTTGGGTTGGCATAGACCGAGATTAGGATTTTTCACTCCGAGTATCGGAGAGGTATCTCTGGGCCCACATGGTAATGCACATCATGATAAGCCTTGCAAGCAATGTGACTAATGTGTTAGTTGCGGGATGATGCATTACGGAATGATTAAAGAGACTTGCCGGTAACGAGAATGAACTAGGTATGAAGATACCGACAATTGAATCTCGGGCAAGTAACATACCGATGACAAAGGGAATTACGTATGTTGTCATTACGGTTTGACCGATAAAGATCTTCATAGAATATGTATGAACCAATATGAGCATCCAGGTTCCGCTATTGGTTATTGACCGGAGAGGTGTCTCGGTCATGTCTACATAGTTCTCGAACCCGTAGGGTCCGCACGCTTAACATTCGATGACGATCTGTATTATATGAGTTATGTGATTTGGTGACCGAATGTTATTCGGAGTCCCGGATGAGGTCACAGACATGACGAGGAGTCTCTAAATGGTCAGGAGGTAAAGATTCATATATAGGACGATAGTATTCAGACACCGGAAGTGTTCCGAGGGTACCGAGTACGTATCGGGTCACCGGAAGGGGTTCCGGGCATCCCCCGGCAAAGATATGGGCCTTATTGGGCCAAGGGCGGGACAGACCAGCCCCTAAGGGGCTGGTGCGCCCCGATATGGCTGTCCTAAGTGGAGGAAGGAAAAAGGGGGGATGAAAGGAAATAGAGGGAATAGGATTCTCCCTTCCTTTCCCCTCTCCCCTCTTTCCTTCACCCCTCCGGAGATAAGGAAAGGGGGAGGCCAGATTGGAGGAGGCCCCCAAGTAGGATTCCTCCTACTTGGGGCACCCCATGGCTGTCCTCCTCTCCTTCCCACCTATATATATGTGGGGAGGGGGCGCCTAGAACACACAACAAACATTGTTAGCCGTGTGCGGCGCCCCCCTCCACAGTTTACGCCTCCGGTCATATTCACGTACTGCTTAGGCGAAGCCCTACGCGGATCACTTCACGATCACCGTCACCACGCCGTCGTGCTGACGAAACTCTCTCTCGACACTTTGCTAGATTAAGAGTTCGAGGGACGTCATTGAGCTGAACGTGTGTAGAACTCGGAGGTGCCGTACGTTCGGTGCTTGATCGGTCGAAACGAGAAGAAGTTCGACTACATCAACCGTGTTAAACTAGCACTTCCGCTTTAGGTCTACATGGGTACGTGGACACACTCTCGCCCTCTCGTTTCTATGCATCTCCTAGATAGATCTTGCGTGATCGTAGGAATTTTTTTGAAGTTGAATACTACGTTCCCCAATAGATTTGTCACTCCGAGTATCGGAGAGGTATCTCTAGGCCCTCTCGGTAATACACATCATAAGAAGCCTTGCAAGCAATGTGACTAATGAGTTAGTTGCGGGATGATGTATTATGGAAAGAGTAAAGATACTTGTTGGTAACGAGATTGAACTAGGTATGAAGATACCGATCATCGAATCTCGGGGAAGTAACATACCAATGACTAAGGGAATAACGTATGTTGTCATAAGGTTCGACCGATAAAGATCTTCATAGAATATGTAGCAGCCAATATGGGCATCCAGGTTTTGCTATTGGTTAATGACCAAAGAGGTGTCTCGGTCATGTCTACATAGTTCTTGAACCCATAGGGTCCGCACGCTTAACGTTCGTTGACGATATAGTATTATATGAGTTATGTTTGTTGGTGACCGAATGTTGTTCGGAGTCCCGGACATGATCACAGGCATGACGAGGAGCTCCAGAATGGTCCAGAGGTAAAGATTGATATATGGGATAATAGTGTTCGGTCTCCGGAAAGGTTCCGGAATTCACCGGAAGGGGTTCTGGCTGTTTCCTGAAATGTTTTGGCACGAGAACACTTTATTTGGGTCAAAGGGGAAAGCCCACAAGGTTTTTGGAAAGCGCAAAAGGAAGCTTTGCGGAGTCTAGGGGCCAGACGCCAGGGTCCTTGGCGTCTGGGTCCAAACATCGGGAACCCTGGCGTTTGGTTATACGTCTCCATTTTATCTACTTTTCCAAAATCTTTTCCCCTTGTTTTGGACTCTAACTTGCATGATTTGAAAGGAACTAACCTGGAATGATGTTGTTTTCAGCAGAATTGCCATGGTGTTATTTTTGTGCATAAATAAAAGTTCTCGGAATGACCTGAAAATTCATGGAGATGAAATAGCGGTGAAAGAATCAACCGAAGGGGACCACACCCTAGCCACAAGGGTGGGGGGCGCGCCCACCCCCTGGACCTCCGCCGACCTCAATTCCAACTCAATATATTCATGTTCGCGGAGAAAAAATTTAGAGAGAAGGTGAAAGGATCGATATAGTTGACTAGAGGGGGGGGGGGTGAATAGGCAACTAACAATTTTTAGCTTTTCTTGACCAATTTAAATTTGCATCAAAGTAGGTTGTCTAGATATGCAACTAGGTGATAAACCTATATGATGCAACAACAATAAGTGCACAAGCAAGCAAGGGATACAACACAATATAAGCTTGCACAAGTAAAGGTAAGAGATAACCAAGAGTGGAACCGGTGGAGACAAGGATGTGTTACCGAAGTTCCTTCCCTTTGAGAGGAAGTGCGTCTCCATTGGAGCGGTGTGGAGGCACAATGCTCCCCAAGAAGCTACTAGGGCCACCGTATTCTCCTCATTCCCTCACACAATACGAGATGCCGTGATTCCACTATTGGTGCCCTTGGAGGCGGCGACCGAACCTTTACAAACAAGGTTGGGGCAATCTCCACAACTTAATTGGAGGCTCCCAAAGACACCACGAAGCTTCACCACAATGGAATATGGCTCCGCGGTGACCTCAACCATCTAGGGTGCTCAAACACCCAAGAGTAAGAAGATCCACAAGGGATTAGTGGGGGGAATCAAAT
Organism: Triticum monococcum; assembly: GCA_034509565.1. Taxonomy (NCBI): domain Eukaryota; kingdom Viridiplantae; phylum Streptophyta; class Magnoliopsida; order Poales; family Poaceae; genus Triticum; species Triticum monococcum. Next base: position 174,862,579 of record CM067846.1, on the reverse strand, counting down.
TTCTCTTGGTGGAAGTGTAGATCGGGGCCTTCTCAACCAATCCGTAGAAAATCAACAAGTTTGATTGGCTAGGGAGAGAGATCGGGCAAAAATGGAGCTTTGAGCAACAATGGAGCTTAGAGAAGGAAGAGGTAGTCAACTTGGGGAAGAAGACCCCCCTTTTGTAGTGAGAGGAAAAATCCAACCGTTACCCACCTACTCAGCCCGCAACATGCGGTACTACCGCACACACCCATGGTACTACCGCAGAGGCATGCGATACTACCGCTCGCACGATAGGAGCCATGTGAGGCCCTGCTGTACAGGGAAACGAGCGGTAGAACTGCCCGAGCGGTACTACTGCTCGCCCTTGTGGTACTACCACAAGGCAGGGCTCATCCTCTGCTGGGAAGGCACGGACTAATAAAATTACATCCGTGACTACTTCCGCTGAATTTCGGTCAATGTAAAAATCCGGCATGGTACTACAACTCAAAGGGAGCGGTGAGGGAATCCTGGATTAGGGGGTCCTAGGACAGCCGGACTATATCCTTTGGCCGGACTGTTGGACTATGAAGATACAATATTGAAGACTTCGTCCTGTGTCCGGGTGGGACTCTCCTTTGCGTGGAAGGCAAGCTTGGCAATTCGGATATGTAGATCTCCTCCCTTGTAACCGACTCTATGTAACCCTAGCCCCCTCCATGTCTATATAAACCGGAGGGTTTAGTCTGTAGGACAACAACAATCATAATCATAGGCTAGCTTCTAGGGTTTAGCCTCTACGATCTCGTGGTAGATCAACCCTTGTAATACTCATATCATCAAGATCAATCAAGCAGGAAGTAGGGTATTACCTCCATCGAGAGGGCTCGAACCTGGGTAAACATTGTGTCCCCTGCCTCCTGTTACCATCCGCCTTAGACGCACAGTACGGGACCCCCTACCCGAGATCCGCCGGTTTTGACACCGACATTGGTGCTTTCATTGAGAGTTCCACTATGTCATCACCATAAGGTTTGATGGCTCCTTCGATCATCGGCAACGATGCGATCCAGGGTGAGGTTTTTCTCCCCGGACAGATCTTCATATTCGGTGGCTTTGTACTGCGGGCCAACTTGCTTGGCCATCTGGAGCAGATCGAGAGCTATGCCCCTGGCCATCAGGTCAGGTTTGGAAGCTTGAACTATACTACCGACATCCGCGGAGACTTGATTATCGACGGATTCGAGCCCATGTCAGGTGCGCCGCACAGTCACGACGAGCATGACTTATCTCTGCCGTAGGACGGTGTTCGGGAGATCACACCTGTGGCTGCTCCGGCCCTCAATCCGGAGCAGATCGTGCCGTCCGAGGACGGGTGGATGGATTCCGCCACGGAGGCCACACGCCTAGCGGCGACAGAGCCAAATACTAACTCCACCCTGTATGAGACATGTGTCGCCGGACCCTTGGATTCATCCTCGACCACAGGCTCCGAACCGCCTGCATCCGTGCCTATTGAATCTGATTGGGCACCGATCATGGAGTTTACCTCCGCGGATATCTTTCAGCACTCGCCCTTGGGCGACATGCTAAATTCATTGAGATCTCACTCCTTGTCAGGAGACCCTTGGTTGAACTATATCCGGCTCGAGTGGGAAGCGGACAACAAAGAAATTTGTCCCCCACACACCACCCTCTTAATAGCCACTGTCGACGACTTAACCGACATGCTTGATTTCGGCTCCGAAGACATCGACGGTATGGACGACAATGTAGGAAAAGACCAGGAACCACCGCCCATAGGGCACTAGACAGCCACTTCATCACACGATATATACATGGTGGATACACCCAAAGAAAACAATGACGAGGAATAGAGTGACGCAGCGGAGGATAATCCCCTCGAGAAGCAACCAAAGCAACGACGTAGGCGCCACTCCAAATCCCACCTCGGCAAAAACAGCGATAACAGCGCAAGAAAGATTAATATCCCGGTCGGCTCCAAAGCAAACGACGACCACATGGACCCAGCGACAGAGCAGGATGAACCAGCGAACGACGAACATAGTACGGAGCCACCGTCCGATCACGGCGACGCCGAGGGTAAAGCTCATCAACCTGTCTCCGGAGAGGAGAATAGTCCAGATGATGATGCACAATGTTGGGGAACGTAGCAGAAATTCAAAATTTTCCTACGTGTCACCAAGATCAATCTATGGAGAAACCAGCAACGAGGGAAGGAGAGTGCATCTACATACCCTTGTAGATCGCTAAGCGGAAGCGTTCAAGAGAACGGGGTTGAAGGAGTCGTACTCGTCGTGATCCAAATCACCGGAGATCCTAGTGCCGAACGGACGACACCTCCGCGTTCAACACACATACAGCCCGGTGACGTATCCCATGCCTTGATCCAGCAACGAGAGAGGGAGAGGTTGAGGAAGACTCCATCCAGCAGCAGCACAACGGCGTGGTGGTGGTGGAGGAGCGTGGCAATCCTGCAGGGCTTCGCCAAGCACCGCGGGAGAGGAAGAGGGAGAGAAGCAGGGCTGCGCCATGGAGAGGTCAGAACTCATGTGTTGGCAGCTCCAAAACCCTCAAGTATATATAGGGGAGAGGGAGGGGGTTGCGCCCCCTTTAGGGTTTCCACCCCAAGGGGTGCGGCAGCCCCAAACCCATCTATGGGTGGCGGCCACAAGGGGAGAAGGGGGAGGCGCACCTGGGGTGGGCCTTAGGGCCCATCTGCCCTAGGGTTTTCCCCCCTTCCCTCTTGGAGGCGCCTTGGGCCCTTGTGGGGAAGCTCACCAGCCCACCTGGGGCTGGTCCCTCCCACATTTGGCCCATGCAGCCCTCCGGGGCTGGTAGCCCCACTTGGTGGACCCCCGGGACCCTCCTGGTGGTCCCGGTACGTTACCGATAAAACCCGAAACTTTTCCGGTGACAAAACAGGACTTCCCATATATAAATCTTTACCTCCGGACCATTCCGGAGCTCCTTGTGACGTCCGGGATCTCATCCAGGACTCCGAATAACATTCGGTAACCACATACAAACTTCCTTCATAACCCTAGCGTCATCGAACCTTAAGTGTGTAGACCCTACGGGTTCGGGAACCATGCAGACATGACCGAGACGTTCTCTGGTCAATAACCAACAGCGGGATCTGGATACCCATGTTGGCTCCCACATGCTCCACGATGATCTCATCGGATGAACCACGATGTCGAGGACTTAATCAATCCCGTATGCAATTCCCTTTGTCTATCGGTACAATACTTGCCCGAGATTCGATCGTCGGTATCCCGATACCTTGTTCAATCTCGTTACCGGCAAGTCTCTTTACTCGTTCCGTAACACATCATCCCGTGATCAACTCCTTGATCACATTGTGCACATTATGATGATCTCCTACCGAGTGGGCCCAGAGATACCTCGCCGTCACACGGAGTGACAAATCCCAGTCTCGATTCGTGCCAACCCAACAGACACTTTCGGAGATACCCGTAGTGCACCTTTATAGTCACCCAGTTACATTGTGACGTTTGGCACACCCAAAGCACTCCTACGGTATCCGGGAGTTGCACAATCTCATGGTCTAAGGAAATGATACTTGACATTAGAAAAGCTTTAGCAAACGAACTACACGATCTTGTGCTAGGCTTAGGATTGGGTCTTGTCCATTACATCATTCTCCTAATGATGTGATCCCGTTATCAATTACATCCAATGTCCATGGTCAGGAAACTGTAACCATCTATTGATCAACGAGCTAGTCAACTAGAGGCTTACTAGGGACATGGTGTTGTCTATGTATCCACACATGTATCTGAGTTTCCTATCAATACAATTCTAGAATGGATAATAAACAATTATCATGAACAAGGAAATATAATAATAACTAATTTATTATTGCCTCTAGGGAATATTTCCAACAGTCTCCCACTTGCACTAGAGTCAATAATCTAGTTCACATCGATATATGATTAACACTTAAGGTCGCATCCCCATGTGACTAACACCCAAAGAGTTCTGGGTTTGATCATGTTATGCTTGTGAGAGAGGTTTCAGTCAACGGGTCTGTAGCATTCAGATCCGTATGTACTGTGCAAATTTCTATGTCATCTTCTAGATGCAGCTACCACGTTCTATTTGGAGCTATTCCAAATAACTGTTCTACTATATGAATCTAGTTTACTACTCAGAATAATCTGGATTAGTGTCAAATTTTGCATCGGCGTAACCCTTGACGACGAACTCTTTTACCACCTCCATAATCGAGAAAATTCCTTAGTCCAGTAGTTACTCAGGATAACTTTGACCGCTGTCCTGTGATCCATTCTTGGATCACTCTTGTACCCCTTGACTGACTCATGGCAAGGCACACTTCAGGTGCGGCACACAGCATAGCATACCGTATGGAGCCTATGACAAAAGCATAGGGGACGACCTTCGTCCTTTCTCTCTATTCTGCCATGGTCGAGCTTTAAGTCTTAACTTCATACCTTACAACTCAGGCAAGAACTCCTTTGACTGATCCATCTTGAACACCTTCAAGATCATGTCAAGGTATGTGCTCATTTGAAAGTACCATTAAGCGTTTTGATCTATCCTTATAGATCTTGATGCTCAATGCTCAAGTAGCTTAATCCAGGCTTTCTCTGAAAAAAACTTTCCAAATAACCCTATATGCTTTCCAGAAATTCTACGTCATTTTCGACCAACAACATGTTAACAACATATATTCATCAGAAATTCTATAGTGCTCCCACTCACTTCTTTGGAAATACAAGTTTCTCATAAACTTTGTATACACCCAAAATCTTTGATCATCTCATCAAAGCATACATTCCAACTCCGAGATGCTTACTCCAGTCCTCAGAAGGATTGCTGGAGCTTTGCATACTTGTTAGCATCTTTCAGGATTGACAAAACCTTCCGGTTGTATCACATACAACCTTTCCTCAAGAAAATCGTCAGGGAAACAATGTTTTGACATCCTATCTGCAAGATTTCATAAATAGTGCAGCAATCGCTAATATAATTCCAACAGACTATTAGCATCACTACGAGTGAGAAAGTCTCATTGTAGTCAACTCCTTGAACTTGTCAGAAAACATCTTAACGACAAGTCAAGCTTTCTTAATGGTGATACTAACCATCATTATCCGTCTTCCTTTTAAAATCCATATGTACCTAACAGCCTTACGACCATCAAGTAGTTCTTCCAAAGTCTACACTTTGTTTTCCTATATGGACCCTCTCTCGGATTATATGGCCTCGAGCCATTTTGCAATCTAGGCCCACCATCGCTTCTCCATAGCTCGTAGGTTCATTGTTGTCTAGCAACATAACTTCCAAGACAGGATTACATACCACTCTCAAGTAGTACGCATCCTTGTCATCCTACGAGGTTTGGTAGTGACTTGATCTGAAGTTTCATGATCACTATCATAAGCTTCCACTTCAATTGGTGTAGGTGCCAAAGGAACAACTCTTTGTGCCCTGCTATACACTAGTTGAAGTGACTGTTCAATAACCTCATCAAGTCTCCACCATCCTCCCACTCAATTCTTTCGAGAGAAACTTTTCCTCGAGAAAGGACCCAATTCCAGAAACAATCCCTTATTGCTTTCGAATCTGAGATAGGAGGTAAACCCAACTGTTTTGGGTGTCCTATGAAGATGCATTTATCCCCTTTGGGTTCGAGCTTATCAGCCTAAAACTTTTTCACATAAGCATCACAGCCCCAAACTTTTAAGAAATGACAGCTTAGGTTTCTCTAAACCATAGTTCATACGGTGTCATCTCATCGGAATTACGTGGTGCCCTATTTAAAGTGAATGTGGTTGTCTCTAATGCCTAACCCATAAACTATCGTGGTAATTTGATAAGAGACATCATGGTATGCATCATATCCAATAGGGTGCAGTTATGATGTTCGGACACACCATCACACTATGGTGTTCCAGGCTGTATTAGTTGTGAAACAATTTCCACAATGTCTTAATTCTTTGCCAAACTCGTAATTCAGATATTCATTTCTATGATCATATCATAGATATTTTATCCTCTTGTCACGACGATCTTTCAACTTCACCCTGAAATTACTTGAACCTTCCAATAATTCAGACTCGTGATTCATCAAGTAAATATACTCAACATCTACTCAAATCATCTGTGAAGTAAGAACATAACGATATCCACTACACGCCTCAGCACTCATTGGACTGCACACATCAAAATGTATTAGTTCCAACAAGTTGCTTTCTAGTTCCATTTTACTGAAAACGAGGCTTTCAGTCATCTTGCCCATGTGGTATGATTTGCATGTATCAAGTGATTCAAAATCAAGTGAGTCCAAACGATCCATCTGTATAGAGTTTCTTCATGCATATCTACCAACAAACATGGTTCGCATGTCTCAATCCTTTCCAAAATGAGTGAGTCCAAAGATCCATCAACATGGAGCTTCTTCATGCGTTTTATACCGATATGACTTAAGTGGCAGTGCCACAAGTAGGTGGTACTATCATTACTATCTTATATCTTTTGGCATGAACATGTGTATCACTACGATCGAGATTCAATAAACCATTCATTTTAGGTGCAAGACCATTGAATGTATTATTCAAATAAACAGAGTAACCATTATTCTCCTTAAATGAATAACCATATTGCGATAGACATAATCCAATCATGTCTGTGCTCAACGCAAACACCAATCTCGATGGTAGAGGGAGCGTGCGATGCTTGATCACATCAAGCTTGGAAAAACTTCCAACACATATCGCCAGCTCACCTTTGGCTAGTCTCCGTTTACTCCGCAGCCTTTTATTTCGAGTTTACTAACACTTAGTAACCGAACCGGTATCTAATACCATGGTGCTACTGGGAGTACTAGTAAAGTACACATTAACACAATGTATATCCAATATACTTCTATCGACTTTGCCAGCCTTCTCATCTACCAAGTATCTAGGGTAATTCTGCTCCAGTGGCTGTTCCTCTTATTACAGAAGCACTTAGTCTCGGGTTTGGGTTCAACCTTGGGTTTCTTCACTAGAGCAGCAGCTGATTTGCCGTTTCATGAAGTATCCCTTCTTGCCCTTGCCCTTCTTGAAACTAGTGGTTTCACCAACCATCAATAATTGATGCTCCTTCCTGATTTCTACTTTTGGGGTGTCAAACATCGCGAATATCTCAAGGATCATCATATATGTCCCTGATATATTATAGTTCATCACGAAGCTCTAGCAGCTTGGTGGTAATGACTTCGGAGAAACATCACTATCTCATCTGGAAGGTCAACTCCCACTCGATTCAAATGATTGCTGTACTCAGACAATCAGAGCACAAGCTCAACAATTGAGATTTTCTCCCTTAGTTTGCAGGCTAAGAAAATCGTTGGAGGTCTTACACCTCTTGACGTGGGCACGAGCCTGAAAATCCAGTTTCAGCCCTCGAAACATCTCATATGTTTCGCGACGTCTTAAAACGTCTTCGGTGCCTCAACTCTAAACCGTTTAACTAAACTATCACGTAGTTATCAAAATGTGTATGTCAGATGTTCGCAACATCCAGAGACAACGTTCGAGGTTCAGCACACTGAGCGGTGCATTAAGGATATAAGCGTTCTACTGTCTTCATAATTGCTACTATCAACTTTCAACTAATTTTTCTCTAGGAACATATCTAAATAGTAGAACTGAAGCGCGAGCTACGACATAATTTGCGAAGACCTTTTGACTATGTTCAGGATAATCAAGTTCATCTTATGAACTCCCACTCAGATAGACATACTGTAACGCCCTCGATGCGGCTATATCTCCCACGTGTCGAGGCACGACTTAGAGGCATAACCGCATTGAAAGCAATGTCGCAAGTTAGGAAATCATCGCACATTCCATGTACATAAATAATATAAAGGGGAGGTACATAGTTGGCTTACACTCGCCACGTCACATCAAAGTACATAAATAACATACATCATCCAAACACTCATGGCCCGACTACGGTGCCAAAACAAAAGACAACCCAACAAGCGACATAGGTCCCGATCACCCCAACTGGGCACCACTACTGATCATCAGGAAAAGACACATAGTAACGCTGAGAATCCTCGTCGTACTCCCACTTGAGCTCAAGCGCGCCATCTGGAGCTGTATCATCTGTCCCTGCATCTAGTGTAATAGTAATCTGTGAGCCACAAGGACTCAGCAATCTCGCACCCTCGCGATCAAGACTATTTAAGCTTAATAGGTAGGATGGGGGTAAATGTAAGTGGAGCTGCAGCAAGCGACTAGCATATATGGTGGCTAACTTATTCTCAAAAGAGAGCGAGAAGAGAAGGCAAAGCACGAGAAGGAAACTAGAGAGCAACCTGCGCAAACATAACTCCAACACCGTGTCCGCTTCCCGGACTCCGCCGAGAAGAGGCCATCACGGTAACACACTCAGTTGATTCATTTTAATTAATTAAGGTTCAAGTTATCTATAACCGGACATTAACAAATTCCCATCTGCCCATAACCGTGGGCACGACTTTTGAAAGTTCAATCCCTGCAGGGGGGTCCCAACTTAGCCCATAACAAGCTCTCACGGTCAACGAAGGAATAGACCTCCACCCAAGACACACCGATCAGACTCGGTATCTCGGTACAACAAGATGATTCGACAGGTTAAAACAAGTCCAACAACACCGCCCGAATGTGCCGACAAATCCCGATAGGAGCTGCACATATCTCTTTCTCAGGGCACACTCAGATGAACACTATGTACAACTAAAACCAACCCTTGAGTTGCCCCGAGGTGGCGCTGCAAGTGGCTCTGTTTGGACCAACACTCAGAGGAGCACTGGCCCGGGGGGGCTAAAATAAGATGACCCTCGGGCTCCAGAAACCCAAGGGAAAAAGAGGCTAGGAGGCAAATGGTAAAACCAATGTTGGGCATTGCTGGAAAAGCTTTAATCAAGGCGAACTATCAAGGGGTTCCCATTATAGCCCAGCCGCGTAAGGGACGCAAAATCCGGGAACATAACACCGATATGACGGAAACTAGGGCGGCAAGAGTGGAACAAAACACTAGGAGAGAGGCCGAGCCTTCCACCCTTTACCAAGTATATAGATGCATTAAGATAACATGGCAATATAATGATATCTCAACAAGTAAGTAAATGTTCCAACAAGGAACGGCTCCAATCTTCACCTGCAACTAACAATGCTATAAGAGGGGCTGAGCAAAGCGGTAACATGGCCAATCAATGGTTTGCTAGGACAATGGTGGGTTAGAGGCTGAACATGGCAATTGGGAGGCTGACAAGCAAGTGGTAGGCATCGTAGCAATGGCATAGCAAAAGAGCGAGCAAACTAGCATAGCAAAGATAGTTGTGATTTCGAGGGTATGATCATCTTGCCTGCACAGTTGTTAGAGTTGACTGTATCCTCAAAAGCAAACTCAACGGGCTCCTCGTTAGCGAACTCTTCTCCCGGCTCTACCCAACAACACAAACAAGCAACAAGGATACAATCAACCACGTGCAAGGACAAACAATAAGATGCAAAGATGGTATGCTATGCGGGATGCGATGCGGGATGCAAAATGCAAGACGTGACGGGAAATGCATGACCCTGGCCTCAACTTGGAAAACCAAGCATGCCACTGGATAGAGGGGATGAAATCACCTGAAAAAGATATAAAGATCATTGGAATCGGAGCTACGGTTTGGAAATGGCAAGCGTTTTACGAAATGAACCGGTCTGCGATTTACGGCAAGTAGGCACCTAAATGCAATGAAATGAACATTCTACATCCACCAAACATGACAACAAAAGACATGGCAGGTATTTACACAAGATGCTTATCAAAACACTAGCACTGAGCCACGGCCAATTCATCCATTATGAGGTTCAAACAAGCATGGCAAAAACGAATAAGCAAAACAGATTTCACACTTAGTGAAATTAACACTAGTCTGAAATTTCAGACCACGATGCTCTCTTCAGAGCAGCAAAACAACATGATACATAACCTGAACATGACAAGTAAGAACATGGCATGGAGCTACTCAACAAGCTTAACAAAACACCCAAAGTGACCTGGGGCCAAAAGGGTTCACAAAATACTCTAACGAGCACACGAACATAGCTCACGCACAATCAGTTTTTAGACTTAGTGAAAACTGAGACATGCTGAAATTATAACTCACGAAGGCATGTAAACGAGCTCGATGCACTCACCATGGTGCAAGTCATAGAAAGGCAATCATATAACCATAAAGAAGACACAAAATGCTAGCTAGACATGGCAAGAACAATGGTATAGCATGCACGGATCACTAACAATAGCATCGGCAAAATCGCAAACAAGTTGACGATCTGCCCAGATTTACGATGAAGCAAAAGTAGAGCTCGATTGACTCAAGCTAGAGCACTCCACATATGCAAACAAAGAAATGGATGGATATACCATAACATGAATATCAAAACTCCCTTACTGATCATCCTTAAAAGATGCACGGATCACTAGGAAACAAGCTGAACACATGGCATCATGAACTAAAATATCCCAGACTTAGTGAAATCCACTAAGTCCCTGAAAACAGAATTCTCAGGTGCCTCTCTTTGCAAGCTTGCACAAGTCACCACACACACCCTAAAAATGCACGGGTGGCACCTCTGGAAAGAAGACAAAATGCTTAACAATTCATCCCAAAGACTCACAGGCATATCATGCACACAATAATCATGGCAAAAATGACAAAAGTCTATGATGAACTAACGGATCTGCAATTTAACTCACGAAGCCTCCTTCTAGCAGCATTTCGGGCATCAAGATGAACTCAAATGAAAATGATGCAATGGAATGAAATGATGTACTCGTCGAGACAAAGATTTTGATATATTATATGCTCAAAACAGAGCTATGGATGCGGAGACATCACTGGTCAAAGTTAGCACAAAAATTAGGGGGAGAGGGAAGAAAGTCAACCGTCAAGATTTGGATCTGGATCTGGCCCGGGAGCACTGTTCACGCCGGGGCACGGGGATCGAGGATGGCCGGCCGGAGAGCTCGCCGGAGGAGAGGCCGGGAGCGGCCGGAGTAGCCGGATCCGGCGGAGGGCAGCGGCGCCGTCCGTGGCTAGGGGCGGCGGGGCCGACTCGGGCGTCGTGGTGGCGGCCGCGGGCGGTGGTCGGCGCCGGCAACGAAGGTGGCGTGCGGCGGAGCTTCGGGCGGCGAGGGCGCGCGGCGGCGGTGCGGCGGTCGGCGCCGGAGGAGAAGAAGCGGAGCGGCGGCGGAGGGTGTGGCCCGCTCAGGCGGCGGCACGGGCCGGCTTCGGGCCAGCCAGGCCACGGGCGGCGGCGGCGGCGGTGGTGCCCACATGGCATCGCGCGGTTGGTGGAGGCGGGCGGCGGCGGACGTGTCCGGCTAGGCCCCGGACATGTCCGTCGGCGCGGATCTGTTTTTTTTGGACTAGGGTTGGACGGGGAGAGATCCGAGATCCAAAATGGGGGGGGGGGCTATTTATAGAGGTAGAGGGAGCTAGGAGTGTCCAAATGAGGTGCGGTTTTCGGCCACGCGATCGTGATCGAACGCTCTAGGACATGGAGCAGAGTTTGGTGGGTTTTGGGCCAAAATGGAGGGGTGTTGGGCTGCAACACACACGAGGCCTTTTCGGTCCCTCGGTTAACCGTTGGAGTATCAAACGAAGTCCAAATGACCCGAAACTTGACAGGCGGTCTACCGGTAGTAAACCAAGGCCGCATGAAAAGTCTCGGTCCAATCCGGAAAGGTTTAATCCCCACACACGAAAGGAAGCTAGAAATGGCCACCGGAGGAGAACGAAGCGCCGGAATGCAAAACGGACAACGGGGAAAATGCTCGAATGCATGCGATGAACATGTATGCAAAATGCAATGCACGTGATGACATGATATGAGATGCATGAAAACGAAAACAACACACGGAGACAAAGACCCGAACCCAAGAAATAAATATAACTTAACGCCGGAAATGGCAAGAGTTGGAGTACAAATTTGGAAAGTTATATCTGGGGCGTTACAACACTCCACCACTACGAAAAGATCTCGCCCTGAGATCTAGGACTGAAAGAACTCCAGGTACTCAGAACGGAGGTGATCCACGCGTTCCCAGGTAGCTTCACCGTCGGAATTGTGTGACCACTTGACTTTGAGAAATTTGATTGACTTGTTGCGAGTCCTGCGTTCAGTATCTTCAAGGATTGCAACTGGGTGCTCACGATAGGAGAGATCTTCTTGGAGCTCAATGTCCTCGAAGTTGACGGTGCGTTCAGGCGTCTTGAAGCACTTTCAGAGTTGGGAGACATGGAACACATCATGAACATTTGCAAAGTTTGACGGAAGCTCGAGTTGATAGGCGAGGTCGCCTCTCTTGCTGACAATCTTGAAGGGTCCGACGTATCTAGGGGCAAGCTTCCCTTTGATACCGAAGCGATGAGTCCCTTTCATAGGAGAGACGTGGAGGTAAACATGATCTCCGATCTCGAAAGCCAAATCATGGTGCTTACTATCATAGTAGCTCTTCTGGCGGGATTGGGCTGCTTTGAGGTTATCACGAATGACCTTGCACATTTCTTCTACCTCTGTGATTAAGTCATTACCCAGCAGCTGACGTTCACCGGTTTCAGACCAGTTGAGAGGGGTACGGCATTTCCTACCATACAGAATTTCAAATGGGGCCTTGCCCGAACTTGCTTGAAAACTGTTGTTGTATGAGAATTCAGCATAAGGAAGACAATCCTCCCACTTCATGCTGAAGGAGATAACACAAGCCCTGAGCATATCTTCAAGAATCTGGTTGACACGCTCGACTTGACCGCTTGTTTGAGGATGGAAAGCAGTGCTGAAGCGAATGTTGGTGCCCATGGCCTTCTGAAAAGAATCCCAAAACTTGGAGGTAAAGATGCTGCCACGGTCTGAAGATATCACTTGAGGAATACCGTGCAGAGAGACAATTCGAGAGGTATAGAGTTCTGCCAATTGAGCTGCAGTGATTGACTCTTTGATAGGCAGAAAGTGAGCCACTTTGGTGAGCTTGTCGATGACAACGAATATAGCATCATTGCCACGCTTGGACTTTGGAAACCCAGTCACGAAGTCCATTTCAATGTGGTCAAACTTCCATTCTGGAATGGCAAGAGGTTGGAGGAGACCTGCTGGCCTTTGGTGTTCTGCCTTCACTCTTCTGCAGACATCACATTCATTCACGAATTGAGCGATCTCGCGCTTCATTCGAGTCCACCAATAGGTTTGCTTGAGATCCTCATACATCTTCGTGCTCCCAGGGTGGATGGAGAGGAGAGAGTTGTGAGCCTCGTTCATGATCACTTTACGAAGGTCACCTTTGGGCACAACAATTCGATTCTCGAAGAAGAGAGTGTCCTTGTCATCAAGGCGGTAGCACTTGTACTTGGACTGACTCTTTGCGATACCAATCTTCACCTTTTTCACCATAGCATCAAGAAGCTGGGCTTGGCGAATCTGGTCTTCCAAGGTGGGAGAAACTTGAAGGTTGGCGAGGAAACCTTGAGGAACAATTTGCAGATTAAGTTTGCGGAAAGCTTCACAAAGCTCAGGTTGATAGGGCTTCAGAATCAGACTGTTGCAATATGCTTTTCTGCTCAAAGCGTCAGCAATCACATTGGCCTTGCCTGGAGTATACTCGAAACTCGGATTGTACTCTTGAATCATTTCGACCCATCGAGTTTGCCTGAGGTTGAGATTAGGCTGAGTGAAGATGTACTTGAGACTCTTGTGATCAGTGAAAATATCCACTTTTCTTCCCAATAGAAGATGTCTCCAAGTCAACAAAGCAAGCACAACTGCCGCCAACTCGAGATCATGAGTGGGGTAGTTCTTCTCATTAGGCTTCAACTGGCGAGAGGTATAAGAAACAACTTTCTTTTCTTGCATCAGTACAGCACCGAGACCTTGGAGAGAGGCATCACAAAAGACCTCGTATGGCTTGGTTTCATCAGGCAGAGTCAGAACTGGAGCAGTGATCAACTTCTCTTTCAAGGTGTTGAAAGCAATATCACACTCCGGAGACCAAACGTACTTGACGTTCTTCTGAAGAAGATTTGAGAGAGGCTTCGCGATCTTAGAAAAGTTTTCAACGAATCTTCGGCAGTAGCTTGCAAGACCGAGGAAGCTATGGAGTTGCTTCACGTTCTGAGGAGGTTCCCAATTAACAATTGCAGACACCTTCTCAGGATTCATGGCAATGCCCTTGGTAGAGATGATATGACCAAGATAAAGAACCTCATTGAGCCAAAATTCACACTTGGAGAACTTGGCGTAGAACTGATGTTCCCTGAGCTTGTCAAGAACCAAACGCAAGTGCTTGGCATGATCTTCCTTGTTCTTGGAGAAAACCAGAATGTCGTCGAGATAGACCAAAATGAAGTCATTGGTGTAGGGGTTGAAGATGAAGTTCATCATGCGAGAGAACGTCGGAGGAGCATTGGCGAGGCCAAAAGACATGACAGTGTATTCATATGACCCATAGCTTGTTCTGAACGCCGTCTTGGGAATATCTTGCTCACGAATTCGAATCTGATGATAACCCATACGGAGATCAAGCTTGGAGAATACTTGGGCACCCTTGAGTTGTTCGAACAGCTCATTGATGTTGGGAAGTGGGTATTTGTTCTTGATGTTCTTCTTGTTCAATGGACGATAATCAACACAAAGTCGGTCCGTTCCATCCTTCTTCTTCACAAAAAGAACACCACAACCCCATGGAGAAGTACTAGGACGAATGAGACCCATTCTTTCTTGAACATCGAGTTGTTTCTTCAACTCCTTCAACTCTTCAGGGCCGAGCTTGTAAGGACGTTTGCACACAGGTTCCGTACCGGGCTCAAGTTCAATAACAAATTCAACGGGCCGGTGCGGAGGCATTCCTGGGAGCTCTTCTGGGAAGACGTCTTGATACTCACAAACGACTGGGATATGTGAAATAGCGTCCAATTCACCCTTCTCATTGAGAGAAAACAACCGGATTGTATCATCATGAGTGGCAAAGACAATGACATCCTCAGATGAATGAGTCAGTTGAATCTGCCTGGCTGCACAATCAAGCTGAGCTTTATGCTTAGAGAGCCAGTCCATCCCGAGAATAAGATCGATATCCGAATTACCAAGAACCACCGGAGAAGAGAGAAATTTGTAATCGCCCAATGTGATAGAGACATCCGGGATGCAATTGTTAGAAGTCATTTGCTTGCCCGGAGACACAATCTTCAACGGAACAGGAATCCTTTCGGTCACAAAATCATGCTTGGCCACAAATGGAGTTGAAATAAAAGAAAGCGATGCACCAGTATCAAAAGTACTTTAGCGGGAACATCGTTAACAGGGGGGTTACCCATGATCACATCTGGCGAGTCCTCTGCCTGAGCTGCATTCAGCAAGTTGACCTTGGCGGGCTTGGGGTTATGCTTGACCACAGCTGTACTTGCCGATCTGACAGGAGGAGGAGGAGGAAGACGCCTCTGGTTGAAACACTTGTTGGCATAGTGACCCTTCTGTTGGCACTTGTTGCACGTGACCTCTGAAAGCGGACGGTGGTATGGAGCACTTGATCTTGGAGCTTGAGACGAAGTCTTGTTCTGAAAGCCTGGGTTGGGTGGGTGGGAAGAACCACTGCCACCTTTGCTCTTCTGCTGATACGGCTGACGGAACGGAGGAGGAGGAAGCCAATACTTCTGCTGCTTGGCCACTTGAGTAGAGGAAGAAGGCGTAGTGTCTCTGACTCACTTCCTGGAAGCATCACACCTCAACTGAGCAGCCTCTTGCTTCAGTGCCATGTTGTAGAACTCATCGTACCTCAGCGGCTCAAAAAGGACAAGAGCGAGCTGAATTTCTTCACGGAGACCACCTCTGAACTGGTATATCATGCTCTTCTCATCAGGAACATCCTGCTTGGCAAAACGGGCGAGCTTCTGGAACAACTTGTTGTAGTCATAGACAGACAAAGAGCCTTGCTTCAGATTGCGGAACTCCTCATGTTTGCTTTCAGTCACACTCCAAGGGATGTGATGAGCTCGGAAATCTCGACGGAAATCATCCCAAGTGATCAAACGTCCACCTCTAGAATCCTTGTACTGCTGGAACCACTCTGCAGCCTGATCTTTGAGTTGGAAAGAAGCGAACTTGACGAAATCTTCAGGCCTGACGTTGCTGCATTCAAAATGCTTGCCCAGATCCACTAGCCAATCGTCAACATCGGTAGCCTCAACACAATTGCTGAACGTCTTTGGACCATTAGCGAGGAACTGGTTCAGAGTAGCAGAATGGTTCTGATTGTTGCCTTGATTCCCTTGACTGCCTTGATTGCGCTCTTGGAGGATTTGCATGATCAACTGTGTGTTTGCATTGGTTGCGGCCATCACAGCTTGCCAAGCCTCCGGAGGAGGTGGAGGTGGTGGTGGATCAGGATTCGGAGTCATGCGTGTTGGAGGAGCCATCCTGAAGAGGTTGACCACCATTAGCACATAGATAGACAAATATTGAAGGTGAATCCAACGGAATGAAAATTGCAACATAAAGTCTTCACATCCGAACAAAATGAACGAATGCACTTCTCTTGAACTAGTCACATATTCCTAAATTGCGAAGCCACGTAGAATTAGGTAGAAGAGGTAAATCAACAAGGGATGGAATCAACATACGGCTTTGAAGCAACTCGAATACCACAACTCAAAATAAAACCAAGGATTGGCTTGTGAAATAAGCCGGAACAAAATATGATAGAGATTTCGTCTGAAGTTTTCGTGGTGGGACCTACACGGGCTCGATCGTACAGCACCATCATGTACAAGGCAGTGCACATGACATACGAAGCGTCCCCGAGTCAGCATAGCCAAGGACACTTTAAGACACAACGAGACCACTGTATAATCGACCGTGAATAGGCGAACCACTAGACGTCGAACCCCAATTTCATATCATACATCTATCAGAAAGATATCCTAAGAGCTACTTGAATTCCCACCTATGAAACTCCCAAAACTTTCCGGTTATGCAATCAGGTGTTGGGGATACAGGGGAAGCATAATATCTCACCCAAACTAGCGAATCCTACATCCAGTTGTATCCATCCTTCAACACATAACCAAGAAACCTTCGGAAACCATCTACCTCAACCTTCGAAAAGCATCCGTTATACAAGTTATGGCGATACTCCCGAACTCCCGCCCCAGTACTGGGTGGCGTCGAGGTTATCTCACCAACAAACTGCATAAAAGAGATTTTCGATGTCGACGAACATATCTCAAGTATTCCAGAATTTCAACGATAAAATTATGATGACAACACCTCAGAGCTCAACTCCCCGGGACACTTCCACTAAACCCTTGACAGGAGGCACCAAGACAGTGTTCTCATCATAAGCCATCGGAACAAATCCAAGATACTCGCGTGATCCTAAATTTTTTTTTCGTGAAATTTGAGAAGAGAAGAGTCAAAACTCTACGTCAGGTTGCCATACCAGAGCGATGAGGAGACTGGGAAGTAAAAAGAATTCCTAAGCTCTCCTATATATAATTCCTAATGACTCAAAACATTTTTCTAGACACAACTCGGCTGCTAAAAACGATCAAGCAATGGGGGCTCCTAAGGTCGGGGAAGGCTCTGATTACCAACTTGTAACGCCCTCGATGCGGCTATATCTCCCACGTGTGGAGGCATGACTTAGAGGCATAACCGCATTGAAAGCAATGTCGCAAGTTAGGAAATCATCGCACATCCCATGTACATAAATAATATAAAGGGGAGGTACATAGTTGGCTTACACTCGCCACGTCACATCAAAGTACATAAATAACATACATCATCCAAACACTCATGGCCCGACTATGGTGCCAAAATAAAAGACAACCCAACAAGCGACATAGGTCCCGATCACCCCAACTGGGCACCACTACTGATCATTAGGAAAAGACACATAGTAACGCTGAGAATCCTCGTCGTACTCCCACTTGAGCTCAAGCGCGCCATCTGGAGCTGTATCATCTATCCCTGCATCTGGTGTAATAGTAATCTGTGAGCCACAGGGACTCAACAATCTCGCACCCTCGCGATCAAGACTATTTAAGCTTAATAGGTAGGATGGGGGTAAATGTAAGTGGAGCCGCAGCAAGTGACTAGCATATATGGTGGCTAACTTATTCTCAAAAGAGAGCGAGAAGAGAAGGCAAAGCACGAGAAGGAAACTAGAGAGCAACCTGCGCAAACATAACTCCAACACCGTGTCCGCTTCCCGGACTCCGCCGAGAAGAGGCCATCACGGTAACACACTCAGTTGATTCATTTTAATTAATTAAGGTTCAAGTTATCTATAACCGGACATTAACAAATTCCCATCTGCCCATAACCGTGGGCACGACTTTCAAAAGTTCAATCCCTGCAGGGGGGTCCCAACTTAGCCCATAACAAGCTCTCACGGTCAACGAAGGAATAGACCTCCACCCAAGACACACCGATCAGACTCGGTATCTCGGTACAACAAGATGATTCGACAGGTTAAAACAAGTCCAGCAACACCGCCCGAATGTGCCGACAAATCCCGATAGGAGCTGCACATATCTCTTTCTCAGGGCACACTCAGATGAACACTACGTACAACTAAAACCAACCCTCGAGTTGCCCCGAGGTGGCGCTGCAAGTGGCTCTGTTTGGACCAACACTCAGAGGAGCACTGGCCCCGGGGGGTTAAAATAAGATGACCCTCGGGCTCCGGAAACCCAAGGGAAAATGAGGCTAGGAGGCGAATGGTAAAACCAATGTTGGGCATTGCTGGAAAAGCTTTAATCAAGGCGAACTATCAAGGGGTTCCCATTATAGCCCAACCGCGTAAGGGACGCAAAATCCGGGAACATAACACCGATATGACAGAAACTAGGGCGGCAAGAGTGGAACAAAACACTAGGTGAGAGGCCGAGCCTTCCACCCTTTACCAAGTATATAGATGCATTAAGATAACATGGCAATATAATGATATCCCAACAAGTAAGTAAATGTTCCAACAAGGAACGGCTCCAATCTTCACCTGCAACTAACAATGCTATAAGAGGGGCTGAGCAAAGCGGTAACATGGCCGATCAACGGTTTGCTAGGACAATGGTGGGTTAGAGGCTGAACATGGCAATTGGGAGGCTGACAAGCAAGTGGTAGGCATCGTAGCAATGGCATAGCAAAAGAGCGAGCAAACTAGCATAACAAAGATAGTAGTGATTTCGAGGGTATGATCATCTTGCCTGCATAGTTGTCAGAGTTGACTGGATCCTCAAAAGAAAACTCAACGGGCTCCTCGTTAGCGAACTCGTCTCCCGGCTCTACCCAACAACACAAACAAGCAACAAGGATACAAGCAACCACGTGCAAGGACAAACAATAAGATGCAATGATGGTATGCTATGCAGGATGCGATGCGGGATGCAAAATGCAAGACGTGACAGGAAATGCATGACCCTGGCCTCAACTTGGAAAACCAAGCGTGCCACTGGATAGAGGGGATGAAATCACCTGAAAACGATATAAAGATCATTGGAATCGGAGCTACGGTTTGGAAATGGCAAGCGTTTTACGAAATGAACCGGTCTACGATTTACAGCAAGTAGGCACCTAAATGCAACGAAATGAACATGCTACAGCCACCAAACATGACAACCAAAGACATGGCGCGGATCTGTTTTTTTTGGACTAGGGTTGGACGGGGAGAGATCCGAGATCCGAAATGGGGGGGCTATTTATAGAGGTAGAGGGAGCTAGGAGCGTCCAAATGAGGTGCGGTTTTCGGCCACGCGATCGTGATCGAACGCTCTAGGACATGGAGCAGAGTTTGGTGGGTTTTGGGCCAAAATGGAGGGGTGTTGGGCTGCAACACACACGAGGCCTTTTCGGTCCCTCGATTAACCGTTGGAGTATCAAACGAAGTTCAAATGACTCGAAACTTGATAGGCGATCTACCGGTAGTAAACCAAGGCCGCATGACAAGTCTCGGTCCAATTCGGAAATGTTTAATCCCCACACACGAAAGGAAGCTAGAAATGGCCACCGGAGGAGAACGAAGCGCCGGAATGCAAAACGGACAACGGGGAAAATGCTCGAATGCATGCGATGAACATGTATGCAAAATGCAATGCACGTGATGACATGATATGAGATGCATGAAAACGAAAACAACACACGGAGACAAATACCCGAACCCGAGAAATAAATATAACTTAACGCCGGAAACGGCAAGAGTTGGAGTACAAATTGGGAAAGTTATATCTGGGGCGTTACACATACCTCTAGTTATCTAAGTGATTACATGATCCGAGTCAACTAGGCCGTGCCCGATCATCACGTGAGACAGACTAGTCAACCTCGGTGAACATCTTCATGTTGATCGTATCTGCCATACGACACATGCTTGACCTTTCGGTCTTCTGTGTTCCGAGGCCATGTCTATACATGCTAGGCTCGTCAAGTCAACCTAAGTGTTTGCATGTGTTCCGAGGCCATGTCTGTACATGCTAGGCTCGTCAACACCCATTGTATTGGAACATAAGAATCTATCACACCCGATCATCACGTGGTGCTTCGAAACTACGAACTTTCGCAATGGTGCACAGTTAGGGGGAACACTTTCTTGAAATTTTAATGAGGGATCATCTTATTTACTACCGTCGTTCTAAGCAAATAAGATGTATAAACATGATAAACATCACATGCAATCAAATAATAGTGACATGATATGGCCAATATCATATAGCTCCTTTGATCTCCATCTTGGGGCTCCATGATCATCTTGTCACCGGCATGACACCATGATCTCCATCATCATGATCTCCATCATCGTGTCTTCATGAAGTTGTCTCGCCAACTATTACTTCTACTACTACAGCTAACGCTTAGCAATAAAGTAAAGTAATTACATGACGTTGTTCAATGACACGCAGGTCATCTAATAAATAAAGACAACTCCTATGGCTCCTGTCGGTTGTCATACTCATCGACATGCAAGTCGTGATTCCTATTACAAGAACATGATCAATCTCATACATCACATATCATTCATCACATTCTTCTTGACCATATCACATCCATAGCATACCCTGCAAAAACAAGTTAGACGTCCTCTAATTGTTGTTTCCATGTTTTACGTGGCCGCTATGGGTTTCTAGCAAGAACGTTTCTTACCTACGCAAAAACCACAACATGATATGCCAATTGCTATTTACCCTTCATAAGGACCCTTTTCATCGAATCCGATCCGACTGAAGTGGGAGAGACAGACACCCGCTAGCCACCTTATGCAACTAGTGCATGTCAGTCGGTGGAACCAGTCTCACGTAAGAGTAGGTGTAAGGTCGGTCCGGGCCACTTCATCCCACAATGCCGCCGAATCAAGATTGGACTAGTAACGGTAAGCATATTGAACAAAATCAACGCCCACAACTACTTTGTGTTCTACTTGTGCATAGAATCTACACAATAGACCTAGCTCATGATGCCACTGTTGGGGAACATAGCAGAAATTCAAAATTTTCCTACGTGTCACCAAGATCAATCTATGGAGAAACCAGCAACGAGGGAAGGAGAGTGCATCTACATACCCTTGTAGATCGCTAAGCGGAAGCGTTCAAGAGAACGGGGTTGAAGGAGTCGTACTCATCGTGATCCAAATCACCGGAGATCCTAGTCCCGAACGGACGGCACCTCCGCGTTCAACACACATACAACCCGGTGACGTATCCCATGCCTTGATCCAGCAAGGAGAGAGGGAGAGGTTGAGGAAGACTCCATCCAGCAGCAGCACAATGGCGTGGTGGTGGTGGAGGAGCGTGGCAATCCTGCAGGGCTTTGCCAAGCACCGCGGGAGAGGAGGAGGGAGAGAAGCAGGGCTGCGCCATGGAGAGGTCAGAACTCATGTGTTGGCAGCTCCAAAACCCTCAAGTATATATAGGGGAGAGGGAGGGGGTTGCGCCCCCTTTAGGGTTTCCTCCCCAAGGGGTGCGGCAGCCCCAAACCCATCTATGGGTGGCGGCCACAAGGGGAGAAGGGGGAGGCGCACCTGGGGTGGGCCGTAGGGCCCATCTGCCCTAGGGTTTGCCCCCCTTCCCTCTTGGAGGCGCCTTGGGCCCTTGTGGGGAAGCGCACCAGCCCACCTGGGGCTGGTCCCTCCCACACTTGGCCCATGCAGCCCTCCGGGGCTGGTGGCCCCACTTGGTGGACCCCCGGGACCCTCCTGGTGGTCCCGGTACGTTACCGATAAAACCCGAAACTTTTCCGGTGACCAAAACAAGACTTCCCGTATATAAATCTTTACCTTCGGACCATTCCGGAACTCCTCGTGACGTCCGGGATCTCATCCGGGACTCCGAACAACATTCGGTAACCACATACAAACTTCCTTTATAACCCTAGTGTCATCGAACCTTAAGTGTGTAGACCCTGCGGGTTCGGGAACCATGCAGACATGACCGAGACATTCTCCGATCAAGAACCAACAGCGGGATCTGGATACCCATGTTGGCTCCCACATGCTCCACGATGATCTCATCGGATGAACCACGATGTCGAGGACTTAATCAATCCCGTATGCAATTCCCTTTGTCTATCGGTACGATACTTGCCCGAGATTCGATCGTCGGTATCCCGATACCTTGTTCAATCTCGTTACCGGCAAGTCTCTTTACTCGTTCCGTAACACATCATCCCGTGATCAACTCCTTGATCACATTGTGCACATTATGATGATGTCCTACCGAGTGGGCCCAGAGATACCTCTCCGTCAGACGGAGTGACAAATCCCAGTCTCGATTCGTGCCAACCCAACAGACACTTTCGGAGATACCCGTAGTGCACCTTTATAGTCACCCAGTTACGTTGTGATGTTTGGCACACCCAAAGCACTCCTACGGTATCCGGGAGTTGCACAATCTCATGGTCTAAGGAAATGATACTTGACATTAGAAAAGCTTTAGCAAACTAACTACACGATCTTGTGCTAGGCTTAGGATTGGGTCTTGTCCATCACATCATTCTCCTAATGATGTGATCCCGTTATCAATGACATCCAATGTCCATGGTCAGGAAACTGTAACCATCTATTGATCAACGAGCTAGTCAACTAGAGGCTTACTAGGGACATGGTGTTGTCTATGTATCCACACATGTATCTGAGTTTCCTATCAATACAATTCTAGCATGGATAATAAACGATTATCATGAACAAGGAAATATAATAATAACTAATTTATTATTGCCTCTAGGGCATATTTCCAACACACACATCATCCCAGAAAGGCACTTGGAGCAAGAGGACCTCCATAGAAGGTTTATTGCCACAGCGAGGAGTCTGAAGAAGAAGAAGCAAAGGCTTAAGGCCACGCAAAATACACTCAACAGTAGATGGAACAAAGTGCTCGACACCGAAGAAAAGTACGGTGGCAGCCACCACACAAAGAGCTATCCAAAGCGCAAGCTGCTGCCCGAATTCGATGACGAGGCTCTAGAGCCTATACGACCGAAAAATAAAACGACCGATCAGCTAGATCAACCACCCTGTGGCTGCGATAGGGCGGCTAACGATGTCGCACATAAGTCAGCACACGATTTACGTAAGGACTCACACCAAAAAGCCGGTATGACCAGGTCCATCTACAGATCTAGGAAGAGCGCTCTGACACAGAATCAAAACCGAACACTACAACCGTCAGAATGCTATGACACATCCAAATACAGGGGTGCCGCGCACCCCCTATGCTTCACCGATGAGGTTCTGGATCACGAATTCCCAGAAGGATTCAAACCCGTGAACATAGGGGCATACGACGGAACAACAAACCCTGGGGTCTGGATTGAGGACTTTATCCTCCATATCCACATGGCTCGCGGAGACGATGTC
Source organism: Triticum monococcum (assembly GCA_034509565.1). NCBI lineage: Eukaryota > Viridiplantae > Streptophyta > Magnoliopsida > Poales > Poaceae > Triticum > Triticum monococcum. The sequence goes on along the minus strand of CM067846.1, from coordinate 174,838,681 downwards.
CACGCCATCAAATACTTGCCCCTCAAGTTGAAAGGACCAGCTCGGCACTGGCTGAAGAGCCTCCCCGAAAATTCAATTGGAAGTTGGGAAGAGCTTGAAGATGCTGTTAGGGCTAATTTTCAAGGGACCTATGTCCGACCTCCGGATGCAGACGATTTAAGTCATATAATTCAACAGCCCGGAGAGTCATCCCGAAAGCTTTGGAACACATTCCTCACTAAGAAGAATCAAATTGTCGACTGCCCGGATGCCGAAGCCTTAGTGTCTTTCAAACACAGTGTCCGGGACGAATGGCTTGCTAGACACCTCGGCCAGGAAAAATCGAGGACAATGGCAGCCCTAACAAGCCTTATGACCTGCTTTTGCGCGGGCGAAGACAGTTGGCTGGCCCGTAGTGGCACCAGCGACCTAGGCACATTCAAAGTCAGGGATGGAAATGGAAAACCACGACGCAATAAAAGCAAGCGTCGAAACAATGAAGACAACCCAGACAACACGGCGGTAAACGCCGGATTCAGGAGCTCTCGACCCGGTCAACGGAAAAAGCCATTTAAAGGCAGCAGAGATGGACCGTCCAGCCTAAACAAGATTCTAGACAGACTATGTCAGATTCATGGCACCTCCGACAAACCCGCAAATCACACCAACAGAGAATGTTGGGTCTTCAAGTAGGCCGGCAAGCTAAACGCCGAACACAAGGGGAGGGAGACACCAAGCGAAGACGAGGATGAGCCTTGCTAGCCGAACACGGGGGGACAGAAAAAAATTCCCACCTGAGGTCAAAACAGTCAACATGAATCACGTAACGAAGAGGAGGAGCAAACACGCACTCCAAGGCGTATGCACCTTAGAGCCCTCTACCCCCAAGTTCAACCCTTGGTCGGCCTGCCCGATCACTTTTGATCACGGGGATTACCCGACTAGTATCCGGCACGGAGGATCGGATGCCTTGGCACAAGACCCAATAATTGACGGATACCATCTCACACGAGTCATTATGGACGACGGCAGTAGTCTTAATCTGATATATAAGGACACAGTCCGCAAAATGGGGATAGACCCGACAAGAATCAACCAAATCAACACCACCTTTAAAGGAGTAGTACCAGGCCCAGAGGCCCGCTGCACGGGCTCTCTAGTACTAGAGGTTGTATTCGGTTCCCCCGACAAATTCCGAAGTGAAAAGTTAACCTACGACATCGGTCCATTCCGAAGCGGCTATCAAGCACTACTCGGAAGAACGGCCTTCGCCCGTTTTAATGTAATACCGCGTTACGCTTATCTTAAGCTTACGATGCCCGGTCCACGTGGCATCATAACAGTCAGTGGAAACATAGAACAATCCTTACATGCTTACGAATGTTTGGCGGCTTTAGCATCCAAACACTGAATGCGCTCTCCAACCAAAATAAACAATCGGTCGTCAAGACCGTGGACACGACTAGACGAGTCCGGTGCACCACTAGCTGTAACAGCTCAGATAAACCTAAGACTGGGTCGATGGATATACACCCATAGGTGGTGCTAGGGGCTTCCCCACATGTAAAAAGGACTACAGTTCGACTTGATCTTATTCAGATTGAATTTTAATGGTTTATTAAGAATAACCATTTTTTCACACGAAAACTTTCACTCGGGCATTTCTCTCTTACAGATGGTCATCGTGCTACACCCTTCCAGGATACGGCACAATGGAGACACAGGCGCAGACGTGGAGTAGGGCCCCGTTCAAAGGTTTCTTTTTTGATTAAGACCCTGTGTAAACCTCTTTTACTGTCTCTTGTTGCTTCACACCCTTAGGTTACTCAACATAACCAAGAGGGATGCTGGTGTTATTGAAATTTCGTCACATCAGACCAATGCACGTACCTAGAAATTCAGGGCTTATTATTGAGGGTGTTACTCAGCCCAGTATATGTTGTAAAGACCGAATACCTTAGGGAGTGTTCGGCATCGCGAGTTTGGCCTTATATGCATCAACTCCGAATCATGTCTTTGGTCAATAGTTGGGCTTTCTTCTCTTACAGATGATCATCGTGCTACACCCTTCTAGGATACGACACAATGGAGACACAGGCGCAGACGTGCAACAGGGCCCCGTTCAAAGGTTTCTTTTTTGATTAAGACCCTATGTAAATCTTTTTTATTGTCTCTTGTTGCTTCACCCCTCAGGATACTCAACATAACCAAGAGGGATGCTGGCATTATTGACATTTTGTCATGTCAGACTAATGCACGTACCTGGAAATTCATGGCTTATTAGTGAGGGCGTTACTCAGCCGAATACCTTAGGGAGTGTTCGGCGTCGCGAGTTTGGCCTTATATGCATCGGCTCCGAATCATGTCTTTGGTCAATAGTTTGGTTTGCCTGGCTCCCATGTTTTGCTACCTTATGTTCCGCTCTATCGGCTAAGGTGGCACCGGGAGAACTACTGCGATCGTGCCCTGGTTCATCTGGATGGGCACCTCAGTAGAGAAAGCCGAAAACTGTCTGTCATGATAAAGCGTGAGACTGGTCAACCACTTGAGGACTCAGCGGAATCTTAACGATTCCTCCGCATTAACGAAGGACCGGTTTCCCGGTCATGTATGTACGCGCACCGTATTCTAATAAGCGCGGAAGTATCAGGGGCTATATAGTAGCCCCACTGTCAAACTCCTATGGCTAAGTGAAAGTGTTAAAGCAATATAGTCCGATTGCCTTATTCGCCGCGCTATCACCTCCTTAACGAACCAGGATGTTAGATCAAGTGTGAATACGCGCTTTTCCGAACACCCCCGCATTATATGTGTGGGGGCTGAAGCCGACGACTGCAAACTTTTAGATTATATACATACATAAAATGGCTGCACAAGAGGCATCATAATACTTTCAGACAAAAGTATAAACACAACCTTTATAATCCAAATAGCATTGTTTTTACAATGGGGATACATGTCACTCGAACATGATACTCTTCGAGCACTAAGCCTGTATTACATGAGCGCCTTCTGGGACTTCTACAAAATAGTGCTTGACCGAGCCCTGCTCTACGGCCGGACCCCGGGTTGCAATAGCGGTGGCATCCATCTTTGCCCAGGATGTCTTAACATGGGCAAGAGCCATCCGCGCACCCTCTATGCACGCCGACCTCTTTACAACGTCGATATGCGACACAACACCAAGGAATCGTTGCACTAAACCAAAATAACTATTCGGCCTTGGTCCTTCCGGCCAAAGATGATCCACAACATACCTCATGGCAAGCCCGGACACTGTGAGTGAGATGGAGCTCAGCCCACTCGGTCATTTGCTCATTTAACAGCAGCGGACGCGTTGGAGCACTGAATTGCGACCAGAACAACTTTTCCACTTCATGATTTTTTGATCTTTGAAAAACGCAGTCGCATCAGTAGGACTCATTGCCAAGTCCGAATACGCGTCTGCAGCACTCCATAATTGATCCAGAGGGGCATACTTCGGATCTCCGAACTTCGTCCGCAACAAAAAGGGCTTCCCTGCCGTGATATCTCCGGCTTGACGAAGCTACTCCGTCGGCGCTCTGATTTTAGAGCGGGTCTCCTTGGCTGCTACCATGGCTTTCTCCAGGTCTGCCGCTTTCACTTGGCTTTCCTTTTCAAGAATCTCATACCGGTCGGCGGCATCCTTCAGCTCAACGGCCATCTTGGCTATTTTATCTTCGCTCTGGCGATGAGCAGCCTGTTCTGCTCTTAACTCTTCGGCCGCCTTTAGGGCGGCCACATCACTTCTCCTGGCTTGTTCCTTGGCTCGGGCAAGCTCCGCCCGAAGGGTCTCCACGGTGGCAGCTCCACCTACAGTCACAGCATGTTATAGATACTAGCATCATGCTCCTCTTAATATCTGTTAACCACCGGAGAATACATACCCTGTGCCTCGTCAAGCCGCTTATTCACAAGCACAATGTCGGCATCTTCCGTATCAAGCTGCTGCCTCAGTTCGGCAAACTCACTAGTCCGGCCAGCCACCGGACGTTCAGCCGCGTGCACATGTGAGCAGCATGATCATTACATGGGACTATGATCCTCTGTTTGCCGCCTCTGGACAGAAACCAGAGTCTCAGGGGCTGCTATCTGTATACAGCACACCTAGCGTGTGTGGTACCATCAATTATATATATATATATATTACTTTGTGTACCTCAAAACCTCTTAGCAGGCTCGTAAAAGCTTCATGCAACCCACTTTTGGTGGATGAGATCCCCTCAACCACCGTACCCATTAAAGTACAATTCTCCTCCGAGATAGCCGCTTGCTCCAGAATACCCATCAGTACATCCGGTTGTGCACCGGACAAACCCAGACTCTTTCTGTTTCTCTCCTTAGGAGCCGAATACTCCGGACATTGGGTGGCCGAAGGGTTACCTTCTGGCCCTGGCGGATCAGGAGAAATCCTCCGTGATGACACCTCAGGGTCGTTCGCCCCAGGAGACTATTAGACAGGGGGAGGCGTTTCGCTCTCCATCATCTTCGGAAGAAGATCCCCCGAAGACGAACTCTGTCGAGAAGGGCTACGATCCGGACTGCAAGACATATGTCTCGGTTATTGTCCTCGGAGATAAAGCAGGATTTATTTATCAAAAGTACTCTGGTTCACTTACAGCTCGGTGGAGGGCTGATCCCCTTGCGGGCACTGTGCGGCAAGGATGCCCTCCGGGGCAGGGCCCCCTGGCAAAAGATTCTTCCCTCGTTTGGAAACTCTCATTTCCAAGTCCTCAGAGGCGGTCCTCTTCTTTCCTTGGGGAGAGGGAACTTCAGATTCTTCTCCCTGGTTATCCTCCTTCGCGGAGACACCAATTCCCCCGGTTTGGATGAGTAATGCGTGAGGCCCGCATTCGGCTTCCTTATTCCTCCCTTTATCTTCCCCTGATGGCTCTTGGTAAGGTGCGAGCTCAAGCATCCTGGCTAGTACATGATCCGGTGAACCTTCAGGAAGGGGGGCCGAACACCTGATCATATTCGCCTTTCTTATCCAGTCCTGGCCAAGATCGATTTTTTCAGAATGATGTTGTGATAAATAAAAAGACAACATGTTCGGCCGCAGAATTACTTACATGGGTATCTGGATGATTGCAGTTTAGACCCGCATCCTTGGTGGTGTCCGGACACTTTATTCGTGATCCGAAGAGCAATCTGTACATCCCTTCGAGTGTCATGCCGAAGAATTGCTGAATAGTTCATGGTCCTTTCGGGTTGAACTCCCACATACGGAGAGATCAGCGTTGGCATGGTAGGACCCGACGAACTAGCATAACCTGCATTACCTTGACGAGACTGATATCCCTCTTGAGGAGATCTCGGATGCGACTTTGCAATGTCGGCACGTCATTAACTGGCCCCCAGTCCAGCCCCTTCTTAACCCATGAAGCCAGTTGTGGCGGGGGCCCTGAACGGAAAGCGGGGGAAGCTACCCACTTAGTACTTCGGGGAGTTGTGATGTAAAATCGCTCCCGCTGCCATAAGTTGGACACCTCCGGGAAGGAACCCTTTGGCCATGGAGCATCGGTGCCTTTGCTTATTACGGTGCCTCCGCATTCTGCATGTCGCCCGTCGATCATCTTCGGCTTCACATTGAAGGTCTTGAGCCGTAAGCCGAAGTGTGGGGTGATGCGGAGGAAGGCCTCACACACAACGATAAACGCCGAGATGTCAAGGATGGAATCTAGGGCTATATCGTGGAAATCGAGCCCGTAATAGAACATAAGCCCTCTAACAAAGGGATCAAGACTAAGGCCTAGCCCTCGGAGGAAGTGGGAAACAAATACGACACTCTCGTTGGGTTCGGGAGTGGGGATGACCTGCCCTTGAGCAGGCAGCCTGTGCTAGATTCCGGTGGTCAGATACCTGGCTTCCCTTAGCTTCTTGATGTCCTCCTCTGTAACAGAGGAGGCCATCCACCGGCCTTGAAGGTTGGATCCGGAAATGGTTGAAGGTCCGAAGCGCTTAGCCTGAGCCTTGGGTGTTGGAACTCGGGGTGGGGGAAGGGAAGGATTGAGCGGGAGAAGAAAAGGACAGGCCTTGGCCCCTTTATAAAGAGGGCGAATATCAAGCGTCCTCCGCATGCCCGTTTGGAACTTGCCTAAATCGAGGAGTCATATTAACAAGCACGATTGGGTTACCCACCCCGTATTGATGAGACTCCCGTGATAAGGGGAACACAATCTCTGCTTCGACAACATGTGTCGATAAAACCGGCTCGCAACATGTGCAATGGCAGGCAGGAAAAAACGAGCCGGACATGATCCTTGTGTTCAAAATCTTCTGGGACTTCTACAAAATAGTGCTTGACCGAGCCCTGCTCTACGGCCGGACCCCGGGTTGCAATAGCGGTGGCATCCATCTTTGCCCAGGATGTCTTAACATGGGCAAGAGCCATCCGCGCACCCTCTATGCACGCCGACCTCTTTACAACATCGATATGCGGCACAACACCAAGGAATCGTTGCACTAAACCAAAATAACTATTCGGCCTTGGTCCTTCCAGCCAAAGATGATCCACAACATACCTCATGGCAAGCCCGGACACTGTGAGTGAGATGGAGCTCAGCCCACTCGGTCATTTGCTCATTTAACAGCAGCGGACGCGTTGGAGCACTGAATTGCGACCAGAACAACTTTTCCACTTCATGATTTTTTGATCTTTGAAAAACACAGTCGCATCAGTAGGACTCATTGCCAAGTCCGAATACACATCTGCAGCACTCCATAATTGATCCAGAGGGGCATACTTCGGATCTCCGAACTTCGTCCGCAACAAAAAGGGCTTCCCTGCCGTGATATCTCCGGCTTGACGAAGCTACTCCGTCGGCGCTCTGATTTTAGAGCGGGTCTCCTTGGCTGCTACCATGGCTTTCTCCAGGTCTGCCGCTTTCGCTTGGCTTTCCTTTTCAAGAATCTCATACCGGTCGGCGGCATCCTTCAGCTCAACGGCCATCTTGGCTATTTTATCTTCGCTCTGGCGATGAGCAGCTTGTTCTGCTCTTACCTCTTCGGCCGCCTTTAGGGCGGCCACATCACTTCTCCTGGCTTGTTCCTTGGCTCGGGCAAGCTCCGCCCGAAGGGTCTCCACGGTGGCAGCTCCACCTACATTCACAGCATGTTATAGATACTAGCATCATGCTCCTCTTAATATCTGTTAACCACCGGAGAATACATACCCTGTGCCTCGTCAAGCCGCTTATTCACAAGCACAATGTCGGCATCTTCCATATCAAGCTGCTGCCTCAGTTCGGCAAACTCACTAGTCCGGCCAGCCACCGGACGTTCAGCCGCCTGCACATGTGAGCAGCATGATCATTACATGGGACTATGATCCTCTGTTTGCCGCCTCTGGACAGAAACCAGAGTCTCAGGGGCTGCTATCTGTATACAGCACACCTAGCGTGTGTGGTACCATCAATTATATATATATATATATATATATATATATATATTACTTTGCGTACCTCAAAACCTCTTAGCAGGCTCGTAAAAGCTTCATGCAACCCACTTTTGGTGGATGAGATCCCCTCAACCACCGTACCCATTAAAGTACAATTCTCCTCCGAGATAGCCGCTTGCTCCAGAATACCCATCAATACGTCCGGTTGTGCACCGGACAAACCCAGACTCTTTCTGTTTCTCTCCTTAGGAGCCGAATACTCCGGACATTGGGTGGCCGAAGGGTTACCTTCTGGCCCTGGCGGATCAGGAGAAATCCTCCGTGATGACACCTCAGGGTCGTTCGCCCCAGGAGACTATTAGACAGTGGGAGGCGTTTCGCTCTCCATCATCTTCGGAAGAAGATCCCCCGAAGACGAACTCTGTCGAGAAGGGCTACGATCCGGACTGCAAGACATATGTCTCGGTTATTGTCCTCGGAGATAAAGCAGGATCTATTTATCAAAAGTACTCTGGTTCACTTACAGCTCGGTGGAGGGTTGATCCCCTTGCGGGCACTGTGCGGCAAGGATGCCCTCCGGGGCAGGGCCCCTGGCAAAAGATTCTTCCCTCGTTTGGAAACTCTCGTTTCCAAGTCCTCAGAGGCGGTCCTCTTCTTTCCTTGGGGAGAGGGAACTTCAGATTCTTCTCCCTGGTTATCCTCCTTCGCGGAGACACCAATTCCCCCGGTTTGGATGAGTAATGCGTGAGGCCCGCATTCGGCTTCCTTATTCCTCCCTTTATCTTCCCCTGATGGCTCTTGGTAAGGTGCGAGCTCAAGCATCCTGGCTAATACATGATCCGGTGAACCTTCAGGAAGGGGGGCCGAACACCTGATCATATTCGCCTTTCTTATCCAGTCCTTGCCAAGATCGATTTTTTCAGAATGATGTTGTGATAAATAAAAAGACAGCATGTTCGGCCGCAGAATTACTTACATGGGTATCTGGATGATTGCAGTTTAGACCCGCATCCTTGGTGGTGTCCGGACACTTTATTCGTGATCCGAAGAGCAATCTGTACATCCCTTCGAGTGTCATGCCGAAGAATTGCTGAATAGTTCGTGGTCCTTTCGGGTTGAACTCCCACATACGGAGAGATCAGCGTTGGCATGGTAGGACCCGACAAACTAGCATAACCTGCATTACCTTGACGAGACTGATATCCCTCTAGAGGAGATCTCGGATGCGACTTTGCAATGTCGGCACGTCATTAACTGGCCCCCAGTCCAGCCCCTTGTTAACCCATGAAGCCAGTTGTGGCGGGGGCCCTGAACGGAAAGCGGGGGAAGCTACCCACTTAGTACTTCAGGGAGTTGTGATGTAAAATTGCTCCCGCTGCCATAAGTTGGACACCTCCGGGAAGGAACCTTTTGGCCATGGAGCATCGGTGCCTTTGCTTATTACGGTGCCTCCGCATTCTGCATGTCACCCGTCGATCATCTTCGGCTTCACATTGAAGGTCTTGAGCCGTAAGCCGAAGTGTGGGGTGATGCGGAGGAAGGCCTCACACACAACGATAAACGACGAGATGTCAAGGATGGAATCTAGGGCTAGATCGTGGAAATCGAGCCCGTAATAGAACATAAGCCCTCTAACAAAGGGATCAAGACTAAGGCCTAGCCCTCGGAGGAAGTGGGAAACAAATACGACACTCTCGTTGGGTTCGGGAGTGGGGATGACCTGCCCTTGAGCAGGCAGCCTGTGCTAGATTCCGGTGGTCAGATACCTGGCTTCCCTTAGCTTCTTGATGTCCTCCTCTGTAACAGAGGAGGCCATCCACCGGCCTTGAAGGTTGGATCCGGAAATGGTTGAAGGTCCGAAGCGCTTAGCCTGAGCCTTGGGTGTTGGAACTCGGGGTGGGGGAAGGGAAGGATTGAGCGGGAGAAGAAAAGGACAGGCCTTGGCCCCTTTATAAAGAGGGCGAATATCAAGCGTCCTCCGCATGCCCGTTTGGAACTTGCCTAAATCGAGGAGTCATATTAACAAGCACGATTGGGTTACCCACCCCGTATTGATGAGACTCCCGTGATAAGGGGAACACGATCTCTGCTTCGACAACATGTGTCGATAAAACCGGCTCGCAACATGTGCAATGGCAGGCAGGGAAAAACGAGCCGGACACGATCCTTGTGTTCAAAATCTTCTATGGAGTATTCAGAGGAACAACCTACCTTGCAATGCCGAAGACAATCTGCGCGCTGGACTCATCGTCATTGAAGCCTGGTTCAGGGGCTACTGAGGGAATCCTGGATTAGGGGGTCCTCGGACAGCCGGACCATATCCTTTGGCCGGACTGTTGGACTATGAAGATACAATATTGAATACTTCGTCCTGTGTCCGGGTGGGACTCTCCTTTGTGTGGAAGGAAAGCTTGGCAATTTGGATATGTAATCTCCTCCCTTGTAACCGACTCTGTGTAACCCTAGCCCCCTCCGATGTCTATATAAACCAGAGGGTTTAGTCCGTAGGACAACAACAATCATAATCATAGGCTAGCTTCTAGGGTTTAGCCTCTACGATCTTGTGCTAGATCAACTCTTGTAATACTCATATCATCAAGATCAATCAAGCAGGATGTAGGGTATTACCTCCATCGAGAGGGCCCGAAGCTGGGTAAACATTGTGTCCCCTGCCTCCTGTTACCATCCGCCTTAGACGCACAGTTCGGGACCCCCTACCCGAGATTCGCCAGTTTTGACACCGACAAGTGGTACTACCGCGTAGGGTACAGAAGTAAAAAATTACTTCCGCCCCTACTTCCGCTCACGCCACTGATCTAGACCAGAGGCCACGGTAGTACCGTGGGTGTGACGCCCCCAATTTAATCATACACTAATCATGCATGCAAATGTGTACGATCAAGATCAAGGACTCACGGGAAGATATCACAACACAACTCTAGACACAAATTTAAACAACACACGCTTTATATTAGAAGCCAGTGGCCTCGAAGGCTCGAATACAAATGCTCGAAGATACAAGAGTCAGCGGAAGCAATAATATCTGAGTACAAATGTAACACCCCGGATGTAACTTACCTTATATGTATCCCAACTCTTGCCATTTCCGGCACTAAGTTATTTTATTTTCCTCGGGTTCGGGTTTTTGTCTCTGTGTGTTGTTGCCTTTGTCATGCATCTCATATCATGTCATCATGTGCATTGCATTTGCATACGTGTTCGTCTCATGCATCCGAGCATTTTCTCCGTTGTCCGTTTTGCATTTCGGTGCCCCTATCTCCTCCGGTGGCTCTTTCTACCTCTTTTCATGTGTGGGGGTTAAACATTTAAAGATTGGACCAAGACTTGCCAAGCGGCCTTGGTTTACTACCGGTAGACCGCCTGTCAAGTTTCGTACCATTTGGACTTCGTTTGATACTCCAACGGTTAACCGAGGGACCGAAAAGGCCTCGTGTGTGTTGCAGCCCAACACTCTTCCAATTTGGCCCAAAACCCACCTAAACCCTCTCCACCATCTAGAGCGTTTGATCACGATTGCGTGGCCGCAAACCGCACCTCATTTGGAGCTTCCTAGCTCCCTTTACCTCTATATAAAGGGATCCTCCCTGAAATTTTCGGATCTTTCCTACCCTAAACCCTAGCCCCCTTCTTCCTCCGCGCGCCGGACAACGTCCGCCGGTGCCGGACGTGTCCGACCAGACCGCACCATCGTTCCACTCTAGTGGCTTCCCGCCACGTGTCCCTCTGTCCTCTCCCGTCGCACGCGGCCCGTCGGGCCCGAGGAGAGCCCCCGCGGCCCGGGTCTCCTCCGCCGCTGCCCGGGTCTTCTTCTTCCTCTCGCGCCCCCCGACGCCACTTCGCCGCCACGCCACCCCATCAATGGCCCCTCGCCGAAACCCATCAGCCGCCGCCCCGTCGCACCTAACAGTGCCGCTCGGAGCCACCACTGCGGCGAGCCTCTCCGTCATCTCCTCCTCCGGCCGGGTCTCCAAGTTCCACGACGAACTCCGGCCAGCTCCGGCGCCAAGTACCACTCCGGCCGCCGTCGGCCACTGTTCCGGCGAAGTTTTCTGTCGATCCTCGAAATCAGCGCCAGATCTGGATCTGGGACGAAGGGTTGACTTCTTCCCCGAAAACCCTAGCTAATTTGCATTTTTCCGCATGTCGTATCTCCGCATCCGTAGCTCCGAATTGTGCGTGTAGCATATCAAAATGTTCGCTCAAAGAGTACATCATTTCATCTCATTGCATCATTTTCATTTGAGCTCATCTTGATGCCCGAAATGCTGTTGGAAGAGGGCTATGTGATAAAATTGTCAGATCTGTTTCATCAAATAGCTATTTGTCATTTTTGCCATGATTAATGTGTGCATGATATGCTCCTGAGCTCTACATGAGTTTTGTTATATACCATGCCATCTTTACAGAGGTGCTTACCATGTATTTTTGTGATATATGTGGTGACTAGCACAAGCTTGCAAAGTAGTGCAATCGGTAATGCTGATTTCAGGGACTTAGAATTTCTCTAAGTCCTTGTCCTGATTTTGTCTTTATGCCATATGTTCATGTTGTTTCCTAGTGATCCGTGCCTCTTTTGAGGATGATCAGTAAGGATGATTTGTTAAAATTGTGGTGCTCTATCCATCCATGTCTTTGTTTGCGTTTATGGAGCACCCTAGCTTGAGTCAATCGAGCTCTACTTTTGCTATTTCGTTAATCCTGGCAGATTCTTGACTTGTTAGCGATTTTGCCGAGGATGTTGCTATTGATCTGTGCATGCTATGTTGTTGTTCTTGCCATGTCTAGCTTCTATGCCATGTATTCTTGATGGGTGTATGCTTAGTTTGTCATGAAATGCTCTGTAGTGAGTGCATCAAGCTCGTAAACATGCCTACTCGTTAACAGATTTGCATGCTCCAGTTTTTCACTAAGTCTGTAATCTGATTATGTTTTTGCCATGTTCACATGCTTGCAATTGTATTTTCTGATCCCTTTTGGCTCAAGGTCACTAAGGGACTTTTGTTAAGTGCTTTGAATAGCTTCATGCAATGCCATGATTTGCCATGTTAAGTTCCTGTAGCATGTAGTTTTTATGCTCCAAAGTGTGCTTCCTGATGTTAAATTCCAAACTTGTGTTAATTTCACTAAGTCTGAAACCTGTTATCATTTGCACTTTTGCCATGCTTCTTTGAACCTGTTAATGGATGAATTAGCCGTAGCTCAGTGTTCATCTTTTGTCAAGCATCATGAATGGATCCCTGCCATGTATTTTTTTGTCATGTTTGAGTGCTGTAGCATATCTATCTTGATGCATTTAGATGGCTACTTGCTGTTTATCGCAGACCGGTGTCAAATTTTTTTGCTTGCCATTTCCAAACCGTGCATCCGATTTCGGTGATCTTTATATAGATTTCAACCGAAATCGCCTCACCTTTCCAGTGGCACTCTTGGATTTCCAAGTTGAGGCCAGGTTCAACCATTCCTTGTCAAATCTTGCATATGCATCACATATCGCATTCCGCATAGCATACCATGTTTGCATCATGTTGTTTGAGAATTGCACGTGGTTGATTGTGTTCCTTTTTCTTGTTTGTCTTGTTTGGGTAGAGCCGGGAGACGAGTTCGCGAAGGAGGAGCCCGTTGAGTTTGCTTACGAGGATCAAGTCAACTCTGACAACTTTGCAGGCAAGATGATCATACCCTCGAAATCACTTATATCTTTGCTTGCTAGATGCTCGTTCTTTTGCTATGCCTATGCTATGATACCTACCACTTGCTTATCATGCCTCCCAAATTGCCATGTCAACCTCTAACCCACCATGTCCTAGCAAACCGTTGATTGGCTATGTTCCCGCTTTGCCAGCTCCTCTTATAGCGTTGCTAGTTGCAGGTGAAGATTGGAGATCGTTCCTTGTTGGAACATTGTTTATTGTTGGGATATCACCATATTATCTTGTTTATCTTAATGCACCTATATACTTGGTAAAGGGTGGAAGGCTCGGCCTTTTGCCTAGTGTTTTGTTCCAGTCTTGCCACCCTAGTTTCCGTCATATCGGTGTTATGTTCCCAGATTTTGCATTCCTTACGCGGTTGGGTTATAATGGGAACCCCTTGACAGTTCGCCTTGAATAAAACTCTTCCAGCAATGCCCAACTTTGGTTTTACCATTCGCCACCAAGCCTCTTTTTCCCTTGGGTTCCGCAGACTCAAGGGTCATCTTTATTTAAACCCCTGGGCCAGTGATCCTCTGAGTGTTGGTCCAACCTGTCAGCTGCCGGTGGCCACCAAGGGCAACTCTGGGCTGGCCTACCGGAACCTTGGACAATCCGGTGTGCCCTGAGAACAAGATATGTGCAGCTCCTATTGGGATTTGTCGGCACATTTGGGCAGTGTTGCTGGTTTAGTTTTACCATTGTCGAGGATGTCTTGTAAAGCCGGGATGCCGAGTCTGATCGGAATGTCTCCGGAGAAGGAATATCCTTTGTTGACCGTGAGAGCTTGTGATGGGCTAAGTTGGGACTCCGTGCAGGGATTTGAACTTTCGAAAGCCGTGCCCGCGGTTATGGGCAGATGGGAATTTGTTAATGTTCGGTTGTAGATAACATGAAACTTAACTTAATTAAAATGAATCAACCGCGTGTGTTACCATGATGGTCTCTTCTCGGCGGAGTCCGGGAAGTGAACACGGTGTTGGAGTAATGTTTGACGTAGGTTGTTCTAGGATCACTTCTTGATCATAGTTGTTCGACCGTGCTTTTGCCTTCTCTTCTCGCTCCCTTTTGCGAATAGGTTAGCCACCATATATGCTAGTCGCTTGCTGCAGCTCCACATATTACCTTGCCTTACCTATAAGCTTAAATAGTCTTAATCGCGAGGGTGCGAGATTGCTGAGTCCCCTGACTCATAGATTACTTGCAAACCAGATGCAAGGACCGATGATTCCATTCCAGATGATGCGCTTGAGCTCAAGTGGGAGTTTGATGAAGACTCTCGTCGTTACTATGTGTCTTTCCCAGATGATCAGTAGTGGTGCCTAGTTGGGGCGATCGGGGACCATGTCACATGTTGGGGTTGATCTTTTATTTTGGTACCGTAGTCGGACCATGAGTGTATTGGATGATTGTAATGTTATTCATGTATTTGTGTGACGTGGCGAGTGTAAGCCAACTATGTACCTTTTCCCCTATTATCTATTTACATGGGTTGTTGTGAAGATTACCTTACTTGGGACATTGCTTTCAATGCGGTTATGCCTCTAAGTCTTGCTTTGACACGTAGGAGATATAGCCGCATCGAGGGCGTTACAAGTTGGTAATCAGAGCCTTTCCTGACCTTAGGAGCCCCCCTGCTTGATCGAATAGCTGGCGTTGTTGAGTCTAGAAAAATGTTTTGAGTCATTTAGGATTATATATATCGGAGAGTTTAGGAATTCTTTTTACTCCCCAGTCCCTTCATCGCTCTGGTAAGGCATCCTGACGTAGAGTTTTGACTCTTCTCTTCTCAAATTTCACTAAAAAAATTAGGATCACGCGGGTATCTTGGAATCATTCCGATCGATTTGTGACGAGAACATTGTTCTTGGTGCCTCCTGTCATTTAGGGGTTGTGGCAGTGTCCCGGGGAGTTGAGCTCCGAGGTGTTGTCATCACAATTTTATCGTTGCAGTTCTGGAATATCTGAGTTTAGCTTTGCCGACATCGAAAATCTCTTTTATTCAGTTGTTGGTGAGATAACCTCGACGCCACCCAATACTGGGGCGGGAGTTCAGGAGTATTGCCCTAACTTGTATAACGGATGCTTTTCAAAGGTTGAGGTAGACGATTTCCGAAGTTTTTCTCGGTTATGTGTTGAAGGATGGATACAGCTGGATGTAGGATTTGCTAGATTTGGGTGAGATACTATGCTTCCCCTGTATCCCCAACACCTGATTGCATAACTGGAAAGGTTCGGGAGTTTCATGGGTGGGAATTCTTGTAGCTCTAGTTCTTCTTCCGCGGATATTTGGTTTGAGATTGGGTGATCCTCACCGAGTATTCGTTCTTGTTCCGTACCTTGTTGTTTTTCTTCTACCTCAATTCTAAGTGGCTTCTCAATTTATGGATATGCGACCATTTCAATTGGAATGCATTCGTTCATTTTGTTCAGATGTGAAGACTATATGTTGCAATTTCAACCCGTTTGATTCAGCTTCAATTTTTGTCTGTCAATGTGCTAATGGATGTCAACCTCTTCAGGATGGCTCCTCCAACGCGCACGACTCTGAATCCTGATCCGCCACCACCACCTCCACCTCCGGAGGCATGGCAAGCTGTGATGGCCGCTACCAATGCAAACACGCAGATGATCATGCAACTTCTTCAAGAGCGCAACCAAGCGAACCAGGGCCAAGGCAACAATCAGAATCACTTTGCTACTCTCAACCAGTTCCTTGCTAACCAGCCAAAGACCTTCAGCAATTGTGTTGAGGCAACTGACGCTGATGATTGGCTCGTGGACATATGCAAGCATTTCGAGTGCAGTAACATCAGGCCTGAGGACTTTGTCAAGTTCGCTTCCTTCCAACTCAAAGACCAAGCTGCAGAATGGTTTTAGTAGTACAAAGATTCCAGAGGAGGCCGTGTGATTACCTGGGATGAATTCCATCAAGACTTCAAAGCTCATCATATTCCACAGAGCGTGGTTTAAAGCAAGCGTGAGGAATTCCGCAACCTGAAGCAAGGCTCTATGTCTGTCTATGAGTACAACAAGATGTTTCAGAAGCTCGCCCGTTTTGCTAAGCAGGACATCCCTGACGAGAAGAGCATGATATACCAGTTCAGGGGTGGTCTCAGAGAAGAAATCCAGCTAGCTCTCGTTCTCTTTGAGCCCAAGTGGTACGATGAGTTTTACAACATGGCAATGAAGCAAGAGACTGCTCAACTGAAGTGCGATGCTTCCAAGAAGCGAGTCAGAGATGCTACTCCTTCTTCCTCAACTCAAGTGGCTAAGAAGCAGAAGTATTGGCTTCCTCCTCCTCCATTCCGTCAGCCTTTTCAGCAGAAGAGCAAAGGTGGCAGTGGATCTTCCCACCCACCCAACCCTGGCTTTCAGAACAAGACTTCGTCTCAAGCTCCAAGATCGAGTGCTCCGTATCACCGTCCTCTTTCAGAGGTCATGTGCAACAAGTGCCAACAGAAGGGTCACTATGCTAACAAATGCTTCAATCAGAGGCGTCTCCCTCCTCCTCCTCCTGTGAGATTGGCAAGTACAGCTGTGGTCAAGCATAACCCCAAGCACGCCAAGGTCAACTTGATGAATGCAGCTCAGGCAGAGGATTCGTCAGATGTCATCATGGGTAACCTTCCTGTTAACGATATTCCAGCTAAAGTTCTTTTTGACACTAGTGCATCACATTGTTTCATCTCAAGACCTTTTGCATCTAAGCATGAGTTGGCTTTGCATGTTTTGCCTAGACCGATAACAGTTGTCTCTCCCGGTAGGCGCATGAATGCTAACTCCATTGTTCCGAATGTTACTATCACTTTGGGTGACTACAAGTTTCTGTCTTCTCCTACGGTTCTTGGTGACTCGGATATTGATCTTATTCTCGGAATGGATTGGCTTTCTAAGCACAAGGCTCAGCTTGATTGTGCAGCCAGGCAGATTCAATTGACTCATTCGTCTGAGGATGTAATTGTCTTTGCCGCTCGTGATGATACCATCTGTCTGTTTTCTCTCAATGAGAAGGGTGAAGTGGATGCCATCTCTCAAATTCCAGTCGTTTGCGAATATCAAGACGTCTTTCCAGAAGAGCTTCTAGGAATGCCTCCGCACTGGCCAGTTGAATTGGTCATCAATCTTGAGCCTGGCACGGAACCTGTTTGCAAACGTCCTTACAAGCTTGGACCTGAAGAGTTGAAGGAGCTGAAGAAGCAACTCGATATTCAAGAGCGAATGGGTCTCATCTGACCTAGTTCTTCTCCGTGGGGTTGTGGAGTTCTTTTTGTGAAGAAGAAGGATGGAACGGACCGACTTCGTGTTGACTACCGTCCATTGAACAAGAAGACTATAAAGAACAAGTACCCACTTCCCAACATCAATGAGCTGTTCGAACAACTCAAAGGTGCTCAAGTATTCTCCAAGCTTGATCTCCGTATGGGCTATCACCAGATTCGAATCCGTGAGCAAGATATTCCCAAGACGGCTTTCAGAACAAGCTATGGTTCATATGAATACACTGCCATGTATTTTGGCCTCGTCAACGCTCTGCCGACTTTCTCTGGCATAATGAACTTCATCTTCAATCCCTACACAAATGACTTTGTCTTGGTCTACCTCGATGACATTTTGGTCTTTTCCAAGAACAAGGAAGATCATGCCAAGCACTTGCGTTTGGTGCTCGATAAGCTCAGAGAGCATCAGTTCTACGCCAAGTTCTCAAAGTGCGAGTTTTGGCTCAATGAGGTTCTCTATCTTGGGCATATCATCTCTGCCAAGGGCATAGCGGTTAATCCTGAGAAGGTGTCTGCAACTGTGAATTGGGAACCACCTTAGAACATGAAGCAACTCCGCAGCTTCCTTGGTCTCGCAAGCTACTGTCGAAGGTTCGTTGAGAACTTTTCAAAGATCGCGAAGCCTCTTTCAAACCTTCTCCAGAAGAACGTGAAGTACGTTTGGTCTCCGGAATGTGACATCGCTTTCAACACCCTGAAAGAGAAATTAGTCACTGCTCCAGTTCTGACTCCTCCTGATGAATCCAAACCGTTCGAGGTCTTCTACGATGCCTCTCTTCAAGGTCTTGGTGCAGTGTTGATGCAAGAGAAGAAAGTTGTGGCTTATACCTCTCGCCAGTTGAAGCCCAACGAGAAGAACTACCCCACTCATGACCTCGAGTTGGTGGCAGTTGTGCATGCTCTTTTGACTTGGAGACATCTCTTATTGGGAAGAAAAGTGGACATCTTCACTGACCACAAGAGTCTCAAGTGCATCTTCACTCAGCCTAATCTCAACCTCGGGCAGACTCGTTGGGTCGAAATGATTCAAGAGCATAATCCGAGCATCGAATATACTCCAGGCAAGGCCAATGTGATTGCTGATGCTTTGAGCAGGAAGGCTTACTGCAACAGTCTGATTCTCAAGCCTTACCAACCCGAGCTTTGTGAAGCTTTCCGCAAACTCAGTCTGCAAGTTGTTCCTCAAGGGTTCCTCACCAACCTTCAAGTCTCTCCTACTTTGGAAGATCAGATTCGCAAGGCTCAACTTCTTGATGCTATGGTGAAGAAGGTGAAGATTGGGATTGCCAAGAGTCAACCCAAGTACAAGTGCTATCGCCTTGATGACAAGGATACTCTCTTCTTCGAGGATCACATTGTTGTGCCTAAAGGTGACCTTCGTAAAGTCATTATGAACGAGGCTCACAATTCACTCCTCTCTATCCACCCTGGGAGTACGAAGATGTACCAGGACCTCAAGCAGGCTTATTGGTGGACTCGAATGAAGCACGAGATTGCTCAGTTCATGAATGAATGTGATGTCTGCAGAAGAGTGAAGGCAGAACACCAACGACCAGCTGGTCTCCTCTAACCTCTTGCCATTCCATAATGGAAGTTTGACCACATTGAGATGGACTTCGTGACGGGATTTCCAAAGTCCAAGCATGGCAATGATGCTATATTCGTTGTCATCGACAAACTCACTAAAGTGGCTCACTTTCTGCCTATCAAAGAGTCTGTCACTGCAGCTCAATTGACGGAGCTTTATACCTCTCGGATTGTCTCTCTGCATGGCATCCCATAGTTGATCTCTTCAAACCATGGTAGCATTTTTACCTCCAAGTTCTGGGATTCTTTTCAGAAGGCCATGGGCACCAACATCCGTTTCAGCACAACTTTTCTTCCTCAAACTAGCGGTCAAGTCGAGCGTGTCAATCAGATTCTCGAAGATATGCTCAGGGCTTGCGTTATCTCCTTCGGTATGAAGTGGGAAGATTGTCTCCCATATGCCGAGTTCTCCTACAACAACAATTTTCAAGCAAGTTCGGGCAATGCCCCATTTGAAATTCTCTATGGCAGGAAGTGTGGTACTCCTCTTAACTGGTCAGAGACTGGTGAACGTCAACTTCTTGGAAATGACTTGGTCACAGCGGCAGAGGAAATGTGCAAAGTCATTCGTGATAACCTCAAAGCAGCGCAATCGCGTCAGAAGAGCTACTATGATAGTAAATATTGTGATTTGGCTTTCGAGATCGGAGACCATGTTTACCTCCGCGTCTCTCCAATGAAAGGTACTCGTCGCTTCGGTATCAAAGGGAAGCTTGCCCCTAGATACATGGGTCCTTTCAAGATCGTCAGCAAGAGAGGCGATCTCGCCTATCAACTCGAGCTTCCTTCAAACTTTGCAAATGTGCACGACGTGTTCCATGTCTCTCAGCTCCGCAAGTGCTTCAAGACCCCTGACCGCACTGTCAACTTCGAAGACATTGATCTCCAAGAAGACCTCTCTTATCGTGAGCACCCAGTTGATATTCTTGAAGAGACTGAACGCAAGACTCGCAATAAGTCAATCAAATTCCTCAAAGTCAAGTGGTCACACCATTCCGACCGTGAAGCCACCTGGGAACGCGAGGATCACCTCCGTTCTGAGTACCCGGCGTTTTTCCAGTCATAGATCTCGAGACGAGATCCTTTCGTGGTGGTGGAGTGTTGTAACACCCTGAATGTAATTTACCTTATATGTATCCCAACTCTTGCCGTTTCCGGCACTAAGTTATTTTATTTTCCTCGAGTTCGGGTTTTTGTCTCTGTGTGTTGTTTCCTTTGTCATGCATCTCATATCATGTCATCATGTGCATTGCATTTGCATACGTATTCGTCTCATGTATCCGAGCATTTTCTCTGTTGTCCGTTTTGCATTCCGGCGCTCCTATCTCCTTCGGTGGCCCTTTCTACCTCTTTTCATGTGTGGGGGTTAAACATTTCCGGATTGGACCGAGACTTTCCAAGCGGCCTTGGTTTACTACCGGTAGACCGCTTGTCAAGTTTCGTACCATTTGGACTTCGTTTGATACTCCAACGTTTAACCGAGGGACCGAAAAGGCCTCGTGTGTGTTGCAGCCCAACACCCTTCCAATTTGGCCCAAAACCCACCTAAACCCTCCCCATCATCTAGAGCATTCGATCACGATCACGTGGCCGCAAACCGCACCTCATTTGGAGCTTCCTAGCTCCCTCTACCTCTATATAAAGGGATCCTCCCCAAAATTTTCGGATCTTTCCTACCCTAAACCCTAGCCCCCTTCTTCCTCCACGCGTCGGACAGCGTCCGCCGGCGCCGGACGTGTCCAACCTGACCGCACCCCCGTTCCGCTCCAGTGGCATCCCGCCACGTGTCCCTCCGTCCTCTCCCGCCGCCCACAGCCCGCCAGGCCCGAGGAGAGCCCCCGCGGCCCAGGTCTCCTCCGCCGCCGCCCGGGTCTTCTTCTTCCTCTCACGCCGCCCGACACCACTTCGCCGCCACGCCGCCCCATCGCTGGCCCCTCGTCGGAACCCGTCAGCCGCCGCCCTGCCGCGCCTAACAGCGCCGCTCGGAGCCACCACCGCGGCGAGCCTCTCCGTCATCTCCTCCACCGGCCGGGTCTCCAAGTTCCACGACGAACTCCGGCCAACTCCAGCGCCAAGTACCACTCCGGTCGCCTCGTCCACTGTTCTTGCGAAGTTTTCCGTTGATCCTCGAAAACCGTGCCAGATCTGGATCTGGGGCGAAGGGTTGACTTCTTCCCCAAAAACCCTAGCTAATTTGCATTTTTCCGCATGTCGTATCTCCGCATCCGTAGCTCCGAATTGTGCGTGTAGCATATCAAAATGTTCGCTCAAAGAGTACATCATTTCATCTCATTGCATCATTTTCATTTGAGCTCATCTTGATGCCCGAAATGCTGTTGGAAGAGGGCTATGTGATAAAATTGTCAGATCTGTTTCATCAAATAGCTATTTGTCATTTTTTTCCATGATTAATGTGTGCATGATATGCTCCTAAGCTCTACATGAGTTTTGTTATATGCCATGCCATCTTTACAGAGGTGCTTACCATGTATTTTTGTGATATGTGTGGTGACTAGCACAAGCTTGCAAAGTAGTGCAATCGGTAATGCTGATTTCAGGGACTTAGAATTTCTCCAAGTCCTTGTCCTGATTTTGTCTTTATGCCATATGTTCATGTTGTTTCCTAGTGATTCGTGCCTCTTTTGAGGATGATCAGTAAGGATGATTTGTTAACATTGTGGTGCTCTATCCATCCATGTCTTTGTTTGCATCTATGGAGCAACCTAGCTTGAGTCAATCGAGCTCTACTTTCGCTATAAAATGTTCCTGGCAGATTGTTAACATGTTTAGCGATTTTGCCGAGCTTGTTGTAGTTTATCTGTGCATGCTATGATGTTGTTCTTGCCATGTCTAGCTTCTATGCCATGTCTTCTTGCTGGGTGTATGCTTAGTTTGTCATGCCATGCTTTGTAATGAGTGCATCGAGCTCGTAAACATGCCTACTTGTTAACCTGTTTTGCATGCTCCAGTTTTTCACTTAGTCTGAATCTGTTTATGTTTTTGCTATGTTCACATGCTTGCAATTGTATTTTCTGAACCCTTTTGGCTTATGGTCACTAAGGGACTTTTGTCATATGCTTTGAGTAGCTTCATTACATGCCTTGCTTTGCCATCATATGTTCCTGTAGCAGGTAGTTTTCATGCTCTGAAGATTGCTTCCTGATGATAAATTCCTGACATGCTGTTAATTTCACTAAGTCTGTAACCTGTTATCATTTGCACTTTTGCCATGCTTGTTTGAACCTGCTATTGAGTGAATTAGCCATAGCTCAATGTTCATCTTTTGTCAAGCATCATGAGTGGATCCTTTCCATGTATTTTGTTGCCATGTTTGAGTGCTGTAGCACATTTATTTTGATGAATTTAGTTGGCTACTTGCTGTTTATCGCAGACCGGTGCCATATTTATTTTGCTTGCCATTTCCAAAACGTGCATCCGATTCCGGTGATCTGTATATCGATTTCAACCGAAATCACCTCCCCTTTCCAGTGGTACTCTTCGATTTCCAAGTGGAGGCCAGGTTCGATCATTCCTTTTCAAATCATGCATATGCATCACATACCGCATCCCACATATCATGCCATGTTCATGTGTTGGTTGTTTACTATGTTGTGTGCTTCTTTCTAGTGTTGCTTCTTCGGGTTGGTTCCGATAACGTCGCGTTTGTGAGGACCCGTTCGACTACGTCCGTTTATCTTCTTCATGGACTCATTCTTCTTCCTTGCGGGATTTCAGGCAAGATGACCATACCCTCGAAATCACTTCTATCTTTGCTTGCTAGTTGCTCGTTCTTTTGCTATGCCTATGCTACGATACCTACCGCTTGCTTATCATGCCTCCCATATTGCTAAACCAAGCCTCTAACCCACCTTGTCCTAGCAAACCGTTGTTTGGCTATGTTACCGCTTTGCTCAGCCCCTCTTATAGCGTTGCTAGTTGCAAGTGAAGATTGGAGTTTGTTCCTTGTTGGAACAGGGATATTTTGTTGGGATATCACAATATCTCTTATTTAAGTAATGCATCTATATACTTGATAAAGGGTGGAAGGCTCGGCCTTATGCCTAGTGTTTTGTTCCACTCTTGCCGCCCTAGTTTCCGTCATATCGGTGTTATGTTCCCGAATTTTGTGTTCCTTACACGGTTGGGTTATAATGGGAACCCCTTGACAGTTCGCCTTGAGTAAAACTCCTCCAGAAAGGCCCAACATTGGTTTTACCATTCGCCACCTAGCCTTTTTCCCTTGGGTTGGGCCAGCCCAAGGGTCATCTTTATTTTAACCCCCCCGGGCCAGTGCTTGTCTAAGTGTTGGTCCAAACTAGAGCCCCTTGTAGCGCCACCTCGGGGAAACTTGAGGGCTGGTTTTTGTTGTACAGATTGCTTATCTGGTGTTGCCCTGAGAACGAGATATGTGCAGCTCCTATCGGGATGTCGGCGCATCGGGCGGTCTTGTTGGACTTGTTTTACCATTGTCGAGGATGTCTTGTAACCGGGATGCCGAGTCTGATCGGATTGTCTTGGGAGAAGGAATATCCTTCGTTGACCGTGAGAGCTTGTGATGGGCTAAGTTGGAACACCCTTGTAGGGATTTGAACTTTCGAAAGCCGTGCCCGCGGTTATGGGCAGATGGGAATTTGTTAATGTCTGGTTGTAGAAAACTTGACACTTAACTTAACTAAAATGCATCAACCGCGTGTGTAGCCTTGATGATCTCTTCTCAGCGGAGTCCGGGAAGTGAACACGGTGTTGGAGTTATGCTTGACGTAGGTTGTTCTAGGATTACTTCTTGATCATAGTTTCTCGACCGTGCCTTGCCTTCTCTTCTCGCTCTCATTTGCGTATGTTAGCCACCAAATATGCTAGTCGCTTGCTGCAGCTCCACCTCACATACCTTTTCCCTACCTATAAGCTTAAATAGTCTTGATCGCGAGGGTATGAGATTGCTGAGTCCCCATGACTCACAGATACTTCCAAAACTAGTTTGCAGGTGCCGATGATACCGTGCAGATGGCGTAACCAAGCTCAAGGAGGAGCTTGATGAAGACCTTGTTCGTAGTGTTGTTTCGTTGCCGTTGATCAGTAGTGGAGCCCAATTGGGTCGATCGGGGATCTGTGTAGCATTTGGGGTAGTCTTATTTTATTTTGGTTCTGTAGTCGGACCTTGATTGTATCTGGATGATGTAATGTTCTATTCATGTAATTGTGTGAAGTGGAGATTGTAAGCCAACTATGTATCTCTTTCCCTTATGTATTACATGGGTTGTGTGAAGATTACCTCACTTGCGACATTGCTTTCAATGCGGTTATGCCTCTAAGTCGTGCTTCGACACGTGGGAGATATAGCCGCATCGAGGGCATTACATACTGCTCCCTTGAGCAGCACTACCGCACGCCATAGATCAGTAACACTAGAAAGCCTTCATCTTTGCAATGACAAGGGGAACAACCGGTGCTCCAATGAAGCAAGGAAAGGTGGTGCAAAGGAACAGATGTGTATGTGTTGATTCCACCCTAACCTTTCCAAAGCGGACCCCCTCTTAATAGTGCGGCTTTCCTACGACTCAAATCCACCGAAAAGAAACATAGAGAAACACCGCCTTCGATAGGTTCCGAGGGGCACCGAATCGTCTTGTGCGTAGACATGAGATATCTAAAATGCTCAATGCACACGATTAGTCCGCAAATGAATTGTCATCAATCACCAAAACCACTTAGGGAGAAATATGCCCTTACAACTCCCCCTTTTTTGTGGATTGATGACAATACAAGATTTGCACATAGGGATAAAAAAGGAACATAACCAAACCCAACATCTATAAAATATAGACAGGCTCCCCGTAGATGTGTGCACTCTATGGAAGTGCTCTAGAATGCACGGCACACATACTAGGACCAACACTCCCCCTATATTTTATAAACAAGGCAATCCTTGCAACAATATGAATGACAAAAAGCAAGGATGCAAGGTATAGAAATGAGCATGAAGTAAAGGGCACATGACTTAATAAGCTCACAATCTACTAAACATGCTAGACAATAGGATAAGACAGTAAAATAAGCTGAGGACATATGTCTTACACCATATGATAGTCTCGTGGACTCACACGAACACAACCGCAGACCAAAGCAAACGAGGTTCAACAAAATGAAAGCAAAACGAACCAAAACATGACACAAGACTCGCAAATCCTACACTCCCTCCACCTTTGGCATCGAGACACCAAAAAGGAAGAGAGGACACCTACGACACAGGTGGAGGCACGGCATCACCAGTCATGTTCGTCCTCCTCAGACTGCTCGATAGCGCGGGATGTATAAGGAATTTCAGTCTCCTCCTCTGACTCACTGCTACCTCTTGAGCATGCGTTGGTTTTCCCTTGAAGAGGAAAGGGTGATGCAGCAAAGTAGCGTAAGTATTTCCCTCAGTTTTTGAGAACCAAGGTATCAATCCATTAGGATACCTCGCGCGAGTCACCTCTTACATACACAAACGAATAAGAACCTTGCAACCAATGCGATAAAGGGGTTGTCAATCCCTTCTCGACCACTTGCAAGAGTGAGATCTGATAGAAATATTAATAATAAGATAAATATTTTTGGTATTTTTATGATATAGATTGAAAGTAAAGATTGCAAAATAAAATAGATTGGAAACTTGTATGATGGAAAATAGACCCGGGGGCCATAGGTTTCACTAGTGGCTTCTCTCAAGATAGCATAAGTATTACGGTGGGTGAACAAATTATTGTGGGGCAATTGATAGAATTGAGCATAGTTATGAGAATATCTAGGTATTATCATGTATATAGGCATCACGTCTGTGACAAGTAGACCGACTCCTGCCTGCATCTACTACTATTACTCCACACATCAACCGCTATCCATCATGCATCTAGAGTATTAAGTTCATAAGAACGGAGTAACGCTTTAAGCAAGATGACATGATGTAGAGGGATAAAATCATACAATATGATATAAACCCCGTCTTTTTATCCTCGATGGCAACAATACAATACGTGTCATTTCCCTTTCTGTCACTGGGATCGAGCACCGCAAGATTGAATCTAAAGCTAAGCACTTCTCCTATTGCAAGAAAGACCAATCCAGTAGGCCAACCAAACTGATAATTCAAAGAGACTTGCAAAGATAACCAATCATACATAAAATAATTCAGAGAAGATTCAAATATTGTTCATAGATAATCTTGATCATAAACCCACAATTCATCGGATCTCGACAAACACACCGCAAAAGAAGATTACATCGAATAGATCTCCAAGAGAATCGAGGAGAACTTTGTATTGAGATCCAAAGAGAGAGAAGAAGCCATCTAGCTAATAACTATGGAACCGATGGTCTGAAGTAAAATACTCACACATCATCGGAGAGGCTATGGTGTTGATGTAGAAGCCCTCCGTGATCAATGCCCCCTTCGGCGAAGCGCCCGAAAAGGCCCCAAGATGGGATCTCACGGGTACAGAAGGTCGCGACGGTGGAATTAGGTTTTCGTGGTACCCTATGATGTTTTCAGGGTACGTAGGTATATATAGGAGGAAGAAGTAGGTTGGTGGAGCCATGAGGGGCCCACGAGGGTGGAGGGCGTGCCCAGGGGGTAGGCGCGCCCCTGCCTCATGGCTTCCTCGTTCGTTGCTTGACGTCCACTCCAAGTCCTCAGGATCACGTTTGTTCCAACGCTCCCGGAGGTTTCATTCCATTTAGACTCCGCTTGATATTCTTTTTCCGCGAAATGCTGAAATAGGCAAAAAAACAACAATTTGGGCTGGGCCTCCGGTTAATAGGTTAGTCCCAAAAATAATATAAAAGTGTATAAATAAGCCCATTAAACATCCAAAACAAAATATATAATAGCATGGAACAATCAAAAATTATAGATACGTTAGAGACGTATCAAGCACCCCCAAGCTTAATTCCTGCTCGTCCTCGAGTAGGTTAATGATAAAAATAGAATTTTTGATGTGGAATGCTTCCTAACATATTTCTCAATGTAATTTCCTTTATTGTGGCATGAATGTTCAGATCCGAAAGATTCAATATAAAAGTTTAATATTGACATAAAAATAATAATACTTCAAAGCATACTAACTAAGCAACCATGTCTTCTCAAAATAACACGGCCAAAGAAAGTTATCCCTATAAAATCATATAGTCTGGCTATGCTCTATCTTGATCACACAAAATATTAAATCATGCACAACCCCGATGACAAGCCAAGCAATTGTTTCATGCTTTTGATGTTCTCAAACTTTTTCAACTTTCACGCAATACATGAGCGTGAGCCATGGACATAACACTATAGGTGGAATGGAACGATGGTTGTGGAAAAGACAAAAAGGAGAAGATAGTCTCACATCAACTAGGCATATCAATGGGCTATGGAGATGCCCATCAATAGATATCAATGTGAGTGAGTAGGGATTGCCATGCAACAAATGCACTAGAGCTATACGTGTATGAAATCTTAACAAAAGAAACTAAGTGGGTGTGCATCCAACTTGCTTGCTCACGAATACCTAGGGTAATTTCAGGAAGCCCATCATTGGAATATACAAGCCAAGTTCTATAATGTAAAATTCCCACTAGTTTATGAAAGTGACAACA
The DNA here is from genome assembly GCA_034509565.1 of Triticum monococcum. Classification (NCBI taxonomy): domain Eukaryota; kingdom Viridiplantae; phylum Streptophyta; class Magnoliopsida; order Poales; family Poaceae; genus Triticum; species Triticum monococcum. The sequence goes on along the minus strand of CM067846.1, from coordinate 174,811,088 downwards.
TAGGAGACTCTCTATCATGAATATCACGGTGCCACTTTGAAGCACAAGTGTGGAAAAAGGATAGTAACATTGTCCCTTCTCTCTTTTTCTCTCATTTTTTTAATTTGGCCTTTTTTTCTTTTCGCCTCTTTTTTCTTTTTTTTCGTCCGGAGTCTCATCCCGACTTGTGGGGGAATCATAGTCTCCATAATCCTTTCCTCACTGGGACAATGCTCTAATAATGATGATCATCACACTTCCTTTTTACTCACAACTCAGGAATTACAAATCAATACTTAGAACAAAATATGACTCTATGTGAATGCCTCCGGCAGTGTACCGGGATATGCAATGAATCAAGAGTGACATGTATGAAAAAATTATGAAAGCTGGCTTTGCCACAAATAAAATGTCAACTACATGATCATGCATGGCAATTTGACAATGATGAAGCGTGTCATAACAAACGGAATGGTGGAAAGTTGCATGGCAATATATCTCGGAATGGCTATGGAAATGCCACAATAGGTAGGTATGGTGGCTGTTTTGAGGAAAGTATATGGTGGGTGTATGATACCGGCGAAAAGTGCGCGGTAATAGAGAGGCTAGCAAATGTGGAAGGGTGAGGGTGCGTATAATCCATGGACTCAACATTAGTCATAAAGAACTCACATACTTATTACAAAAATATATTAATTATCGAAACAAAGTACTATGCGCATGCTCCTAGGGGGATAGATTGGTAGGAAAAGACCATAGCTCGTCCCCGACCGCCACTCATAAGGAAGGCAATCAATAAATAAATCATGGTCCGACTTCATCACATAACGGTTCACCATACGTGCATGCTATGGGAATCACAAACTTCAACACAAGTATTTATGAAATTCACAACTACACAACTAGCATGACTCTAATATCACCATCTCCATATCTCAAAACAATTATCAAGTATCAAACTTCTCATAGTATTCAATGCACTTATATGAAAGTTTTTATTATGCCTAAAAGCAAATTACCACGCTGTTCTAAAGGACTCTCAAAATAATATAAGTGAAGCATGAGAGATCAATTATTTCTATAAAATAAAACCACCACCATGCTCTAAAAGATATAAGTGAAGCACTAGAGCAAAAACTATATAGCTCAAAAGATATAAGTGAAGCACATAGAGTATTCTAATAAATTCTGATTCATGCGTGTCTCTCTCAAAAGGTGCGTACAACAAGGATGATTTTGGTAAAATAAAAATCAAATACTCAAATCATACAAGACGCTCCAAGAAAAACACATATCATGTGGTGAATAAAAATATAGCTCCAAGTAAAGTTACCGATGAACGAAGACAAAAGAGGGGATGCCTTCCGGGACATCCCCAAGCTTAGGCTTTATGGTGTCCTTGTATTTTGCCTTGGGGTGCCTTGGGCATCCCCAAGCTTAGGCTCTTGCCACTCCTTGTTCCATAATCCATCAAATCTTTACCCAAAACTTGAAAACTTCACAACACAAAACTTAACAGAAAATCTCGTGAGCTCCGTTAGCGAAAGAAAAAAAACACCACTTCAAGGTACTGTAATGAAATCATTATTTATTTATATTTGTGTTAAAACTACTGTATTACAACTTTTCTATGGTTTATAAACTCCATTACTAGCCATAGATTCATCAAAATAAGCAAACACCACACGAAAAACAGAATATGTCAAAAACAGAACAGTCTGCAGTAATCTGTATCAAACACATACTTATAGAACCCCAAAAATTCTAAAATAAATTTCTGGACGTGAGGAATTTATCTGTCAATCATCTTCAAAAATAATTAACTAAATATCACTCTGCAATAAAAAATGGCAGCAATTCTTGCGAGCACTAAAGTTTCTGTTTTTTACAACAAGATCAAAAAGACTTTCCCCAAGTCTTCCCAACGGTTCTACTTGGCACACACACTAATTAAACACAAAAAACAAAACCAAAAAAGAGTCTAGATAAATTATTTATTACTAAAAATAAACAAAAATCAAGGAATAAAAATAAAATTGGGTTTCCTCCCAACAAGCGCTATCGTTTAACGCCCCTAGCTAGGCATACAAGCGAGGATAGATCTAGGTATTGCCATCTTTGGTGGGCAATCCATAAGTGGCTCTCATAATAGATTCATATGGTAATTTAATTTTATTTCTAGGGAAGTGTTCCATGCCTTTCCTTAACGGAAACTGGAATCTAATATCCCCTTCCTTCATATCAATAATTGCACATATCGTTCTAAGGAAAGGTCTACCAAGAATAATAAGACATGAAGGATTGCAATCTATATCAATAACAATGAAATCTACAGGCACATAATTCCTATTTGCAACAATAAGAACATCATTAATCTTTCCCATAGGTTTCTTAATAGTGGAATCTGCAAGGTGCAAGTTTAAAGAGCAATCATCAAATTCACGGAAACCTAGCAAATCACACAAAGTTTATGGGATCGTGGAAACACTAGCACCCAAATCACACAAAGCATAGCATTCATGATCTTTAATTTTTATCTTAATAGTAGGTTCCCACTCATCATAAAGTTTTCTAGGGATATAAACTTCCAACTCAAGTTTTTCTTCATAAGATTGCATGAAAGCATCAACGATATGTTTAGTAAAAGCTTTATTTTGACTATAAGCATGAGGAGAATCCAGCACAGATTGCAACAAGGAAATACAATCTATCAAAGAGCAATTATCACAATTAAATTCCTTGAAATCCAAGATAGTGGGTTCATTGCTATCTAAGGTTTTGACCTCTTCAATCCCACTTTTAACAATTTTAGCATCAAGATCTAAAAACTCCGAATTTTTGGGACGCCTTCTAACTAAAGTTGACTCATCTCCAGTCCCATCATTATCAAGATATTTAATAGGGGACACATCAATTACTTTTAGATCTTCATCTTTATTATCATAAAAACTTTCCGGTTGAGCAGCCATCTTATTAACTAAGGTGACCTGCTTATCCGAAATTTCAGCAATTAATTTTTCAAAATGAGCAATGTGAGGTTTCAAACCATAAAATTCCTTAGACATGTCATCAAGCTCTTTATTCGTGTACTCCATAAAGCCTTTTTGTTCCTTGAGCTCGTTTCTAAAGAAATTATTATGCTCAAATTGTAAAGTTATAAAGCTTCTGACATTGCTTTCAATCTCTTCTAACCTTTTAAGGTGAGGATCACCAAATCTAGGTAGGGCCATAAGGGCAACAAGCAACAAGAGGCAAGCGAAAAAGAGGCGAACGGAAAAGAGGGCGAATAAAACGGCAATGGTGAAGTGGGGGAGAGGAAAACGAGAGGCAAATGGCAAATAATGTAATGCGAAGGGTAAGAGTTGTGATGGGTACTTGGTATGTCTTGACTTAGCGTAGATCTCCTCGGCAACGGCGCCTGAAATCCTTCTTTCTACCTCTTGAGCATGCGTTGGTTTTCCCATGAAGAGGAAAGGGTGATGCAGCAAAGCAGTGTAAGTATTTCCCCCAGTTTTTGAGAACCAAGGTACCAATCCAGTAGGAGACCACGCGTGAGTCACCTCGTACCTACACAGACAAATAAGAACCTCGCCAACCAACGCGATAAAGGGGTTGTCAATCCCTTCTCGGCCACTTGCAAGAGTGAGATCTGATAGAGATAATAATAATAAGATAAATATTTTTGGTATTTTTATGATATAGATTGAAAGTAAAGATTGCAAAATAAAATAGATTGGAAACTTGTATGATGGAAAATAGACTTGGGGGCCATAGGTTTCACTAGTGGCTTCTCTCAAGATAGCATAAGTATTACGGTGGGTGAACAAATTACTGTCGAGCAATTGATAGAATTGAGCATAGTTATGAGAATATCTAGGTATGATCATGTATGTAGGCATCACATCCGTGACAACTAGACCGACTCCTGTCTGCATCTACTACTATTACTCCACACATCGACTGCTATCCAGCATGCATCTAGAGTATTATGTTCATAAGAACGGAGTAACGCTTTAAGCAAGATGACATGATGTAGAGGGATAAACTCATGCAATATGATATAAACCCCATATTTTTATCCTCAATGGCAACAATACAATACGTGTCATTTCCCTTTCTGTCACTGGGATCGAGCACCGCAAGATTGAACCCAAAGCTAAGCACTTCTCCTATTGCAAGAAAGATCAATCCAGTAGGCCAAACCAAACTGATAATTCGAAGAGACTAGCAAAGATAACCAATCACACATAAAAGAATTCAGAGAAGATTCAAATATTGTTCATAGATAATCTTGATCATAAACCCACAATTCATCGAATCTCGACAAACACACCGCAAAAGAAGATTACATCGAATAGATCTCCAAGAGAATCGAGGAGAACTTTGTATTGAGATCCAAAGAGAGAGAAGAAGCCATCTAGCTAATAACTATGGACCCAAAGGTCTGAGGTAAACTATTCACACATCATCGGAGAGGCTACGGTGTTGATGTAGAAGCCCTCCGTGATCAATGCCCCCTTTGGCGGAGCGTCGGAAAAGGCCCCAAGATGGGATCTCACTGGTACAGAAGGTTGCGGCAGTGGAATTAGGTTTTCGTGGTGCCCTCTGATGTTTTCAGGGTACGTAGGTATATATAGGAGGAAGAAGTAGGTCGGTGGAGCCACGAGGGGCCCTCGAGGGTGGAGGGCGCGCCCAGGGGGTAGGCGCGCCCCCTACCTCGTGGCCTCCTCATTGGTTGCTTGACGCCCACTCCAAGTCCTATGGATCACGTTTGTTCCAAAAATCACGCTCCCGAAGGTTTCATTCCGTTTGGACTCCGTTTGATATTCTTTTTCTGCGAAACACTGAAATAGGCCAAAAAACAGCAATTTGGGTTGGGCCTCCGGTTAATAGGTTAGTCCCAAAAATAATATAAAAGTGTATAAATAAGCCCATTAAACATCCAAAAAAGAAAATATAATAGGATGGAACAATCAAAAATTATAGATACGTTGGAGACGTACCACTCACTCCACCGGCAGTGATGTCTGGTCCACTGCTCCACATCTGTGATCCGCTCCTCAGAGCCACTCTGGACCTCAAGGCCAACCTGCCTCATGATGGCCTTGTCACGATGACGAGACATCTTGGCGTTCGCAGGAGCCTGGTACTGACCCTTGGCCTGCATGCAGAAAATAGCCTTCATCTTGGCCTTGAGCTTCTTGTCCCAAGTTGGCTTAGAAGAGGGAGGAGTGTATCCATCAGAGCTGTCCTCAGCTGTCTCCTCCTCCTCCTCAAACTCATCCTCATCCACATCCATCCTGGCAGCCCCAACCTCAGCCTCAGCCCAGTAGTGGTGTTAGCCCGCTTGCTTTGATGCGTAGCTTGATAGGCTCATGGCGGGTCCAGTCGGGAGCATGAAATTCTTCACCTAGAAATAGCTTCTCCCAAGTCTTCGAGGTCAAGAAAAACAGGTAAGGTCCATAGATGGGCACCTTACGGTTGAGCACAACAAACTGCAGCTCACACCACATGAGATGAGAGACATCAAGTTTAGCCGTCTGTTGGATACGCGCCTTCTCGCAAATGAGCATCATATCCACAAGATAGGCATGCACCTTGTCCTTGTCGCCTATGCGAGCAAAGAGTTTGTTGCGGAAGATCTGGTGCATGATGTCAAGGAATGGGTTCTGCACCCAAGTCTTCTTGTCATTGGCAAGCTTCTTCTCAATGAGGTAGGGTTGAAGCTTGTTCTTGTTGGCCGACTCGGCGTTGGCATCTGGGCGGACACCAACGGGCACATTGAGCCCCTCATCACGAATGTTCAACAAGTCCATGAAGTCCTTCCATTTAGCAAACATCCTCTTCCCATTGGTCATCCAAGTCATTGTCCGCTGCTCATCCGTGTGGAAGTGGACAGAAGCGAAGAACTGAGCCACAATCTCCGGGTCAAAGTCCAAGTGAAAGGTGATGATCTTCTCAATACCAAATTTCTCCACCAAGTCCAGAGGCTCACCAAAGTATGCCCAGTTGCTCTCCTTCTTCATATGATGCATGTCTCCACTACACTGGCACATAAATGTTCTACTTGGACTTGATCACATCCAGGAAGATAAAATTTTGTTGCTTGGTCCAAAACAAGTCATTGCCCCTTGTGACCTCCCTAGGGTTGACGTAAGGGTTGAGCTTCCTTCGCAAAAAAAACTCCGCTTGAGTTATCGCATCCATTCCCATCGTTGGCTCCTTGGTCTTGGTAGCTGTGGACTTGGTTTTGCATTGTGGGGCACTGGAGCCCTCTGGAGCCTCTTGGTTGCGAAGGCGCTTTGAGCTTGTGTCATGGCTGGCATTCGAGTGCCGAACATTGGAACCGGAGCCACCACCTATGACACACAACACAAACACGAGAAAACCAAGAAGGATTATTGCAAAGACGAGGGCCAAAACCAAATGAAACAGGCAGACATGAGATTTGGAAGGACAAAATAGCATAATTTCCAACTCTAAGGCAGTACCGGACCAGCGCACGAATGTAAAAAATTACAGCCGCTCAAGCCGCGGTAGTACTGTGCCGGGGTGGCACGGTAGTACCTCGCCTGGAGCGGAAGTTATGTTTTTACTTCCATGCTCCGGGCAATAGTACCGCTCCAGCGGAGCGGTAGTACCGCACGAGTACGGTTCTTGGGCGAGCAAGCGGTAGTACCGCTCCAGGAGGAGTGGTAGTACCGCACGGATTCGAAACCCCCTAGAATAGTATCTCCGGATCTAGAAAGATCCACAAAAATAGATTGGTACTACCATTGATCAAAACTACACTGGTGTATCACTCCAAATAGCATATCTACTGCACTAGCACTCTCCTAAAACCTCCTCTTGCAAAGATTTAGCCAAAAATCACATGAACTACACATGCATCTCCCCAAGACCTAGAAGCACAAGAACGGGACAAAAGGAGAGGGACTAGGAGAGATACCAGGGTCCATGGCAAGAGGGCGAGGTGGGGAACGATTCCACCGGTCAGAATGCGAGGAGAGTGGCCAGAGATGGAGATCCGGCGAGGTCCTCCGACGCCATTCTTGGGTAGGAGAGAGAGAGAGAGAGAGAGAGAGAGAGAGAGAGAGAGACGGAGTGGGGAAAAGAGATGAATGGGTATGGGGGAGTTGGAACTCCTCTGCCCTGCTCTTAACCCCCACCCGCTTGCAACGACGCGGTAGTACCGCGGGTCCTCGCGGTAGTACCGCCCAGGCAGAAGTACCGCTCGCAGGGCGGTAGGACCGCTCTTCCAACAACAGTAAACAAATACTGCCGCGATGGAAGCGGTAGTACCATGCCTGGGATGCAGCTGTGCATGCACAAGTCAACCCATCTCCTGCGGTAGTACCGTGGCTTGCCACGATAGTACCATAACCCCGAGAAAGTGCAAGTTTCGACAAGAAAAAGAAGAACACGACCTTTGCAACACAACCTTCAGGCAATCAGACACACAAAATAGCTCACACACGAGGCAACTCAAACACAAGCTCGGCACAAAGGAAAAAGGCAAAATACAACAAGGACAAAACATGAAACACAACCTCTCCAAAGAGACAGCGGTGGCCGGAGCCACCTATCTTTGAGTCAATTAGTATGGCACCGCGAAGAATTATCCTTGGGCCCATGACCAAAACTCGTCTATGAAGCACAAGTATCATAAAAATGGCTAATGTGCAAGACTTGATCAATTTATGCATAATGGGGGGAGGGAGAGTTCATTGAGAGAACAACACTCCCCCTATGTCCATGCCTACACGTAAACAAGACATCAAGGTGAGTATGGCGGGGTGTGCAAGGGCTCAAGCCACATTGCTCGAATTAATGATATTTAGCTCATGCCTTAACTCGCGAAATCTTGCTTCATCCAAGGGCTTCATGAAGATATCTGCAAGGTTATCATGGGTGTTGACATAGTTGAGCTCGATCTCCCCTTGCCTAATATGATCCCAGATAAAGTGATACTGAATCTCAATATGCTTCGTCTTGAAGTGTTGCACCGGGTTGAGAGAGATCTTGATGGCACTTTAATTGTCACACCAAAGAGGCACTTTGTCACAAATGACACTGTAATCCTTTAAAGTTTGCCTCATCCAAGGAAGTTGAGCACAGCAACTACCGGCGGCCACATACTCTGCTTCGGTGGACGAGAGAGACACACAACTTTGCTTCTTAGAAGACCAACTCACCAAAGAGCAACCAAGAAATTGGCACCCTGCGGGAGTTGACTTCCTATCCACTTTGTCTCCCGCCCAATCCGAGTCTGAAAAGCCCACAAGTTTGAAGTTCGCTCCTCTTGGGTACCATAAGCCAAAGTTTGGCGTATGAGCCAAGTATCGAAAGATTCGCTTGACCGCCACATAGTGGCTTTCCTTAGGTGCGGCTTGAAACCGTGCACAAATTCCGACACTCAACATAATATCTGGTCTAGATGCACAAAGGTAAAGAAAGGAACCAATCATGGAGCGATATACCTTTTGATCCACCGCTTTACCATTGGGATCTATGTCAAGTTGGCATTTGACGGGCATTGGAGTAGAAGCCGGCTTGACATCACTTAGCTTGAATCTCTTGAGCATGTCTTGAGTGTGTTTGGCTTGGTTGATGAAGGTTCCTTCTCTTCTTTTCTTGATTTCGAACTCAAGAAAGAACTTCAACTCTCCCATTGATAACCCACAAGTATAGGGGATCGCAATAGTTTTCGAGGGTAGAGTATTCAACCCAAATTTATAGATTCGGCACAAGGGGAGGCAAAGAATATTTGAAGGTATTAGCAGTTGAGTTGTCAATTCAACCACACCTGGAGATTAATTATCTGCAGCAATATGATCAATAGCACAGTAGTTTGATAGTTTTGATAGTAGTGACAGCAGTAACAGTAATAGTGATAGCAGTAATGTGTAGCAAGTGTAACAATGATGGTAGAAATAGTAACGCAGCAAGATCAATAAGGATAAATTCGTAGGAATTGGATCGATGACTTGTTGGATGATATTCATCATGTGACAGTTATAACCTAGGGCGATATGGCACTAACTCTAGTTCATCGATATAATGTAGGCATGTATTCCGTAAATAGTCATACGTGCATTATTTAAAGAACTTGCATGACATCTTTTGTCCTACCCTCCCGTGGCAGCGGGGTCCATATTGGAAACTAGGGGATACTAAGGCCTCCTTTTAATAGAGAACCGGAACAAAGCATTAACACATAATGAATACATGAACTCCTCAAACTGCAGTCATCACCGAGAGTGGGCCCGGTTGTTGTCACTCCGGGGTTGTCGGATCATAACCGTAGTAGGTGACTACAACTTGCAAGATCGGATCTAAAACATGGATATAATGATGCATTCATAAACGGTTCAGATCTGAAATCATGGCACCCGGGCCCAAAGTGACAAGCATTAAGCATAGAAAAGTCATAGCAACATCAATCTAAGAACATAGTGGATACTAGGGATCAGGCCCTAACAAAACTAACTCGACTACATGATGAATCTCATCCAACTCCTCACAACCAGTGAGCCTACGAAGGAATTACTCACTCCCGGTGGGGAGCATCATGGAATTGGCGATGTAGAAGGGTTGGTGATGACGAAGAACGAAGATCGCCCTCTCCGAAGCCCCAAACGGACTCCAGATCTGCCCTCTCGAGGAAGAACATGGCTTGGCAGTGGCTCCGCCTCGTGGACCGCAATTATTCTTTCCCCCTGATATTTTTATGGAATAATGTGATTTTATAGTATCAGGGGGGTCATCAGTGGGGCCACCAGGAGAGGGGGCGCGCCCTGGTGGGTTGTGCCCACCCAGGGGCCCCTCTTTGGTGGGTCTTGGCTCCAGAAATTCTTATTATTGGTATAAAAAATCCTCGCAAAGTTTCCTTCCATTCCGAGAACTTTTATTTCTGCACAAAAACAACACCATGGTAGTTCTATTGAAAACAACGTCAGCCCGGGGTTAGTTCCATTCAAATCATGCAAATTAGAGTCCAAAACAAGAGGGAAAGCATGAGAAAAAGTAGATACATTGGAGACGTATCAACTCCCCCAAGCTTAAACCTTTGCTTGTCCTCAAGCAATTCAGTAATTGAAAGTGAGAAAGAAAAACTTTACGAACTCTTTTGCTCTTGTTTGCATAAATAAGCTTAAACAACACCCAGGTTTTCAGCCAACATTATAACTAACCATGTCAACAATAACTCTTAAAGATTATAATGATTCATATCAATGGAATAATCAGCTAGCGAGCAATAATAAGATATCTCAAATAGCAACACGTTGTCAAAACAACCATTATATAATATGACAATAATGGTATCTCGCTAGCCCTTTCCGAGACCGCAAAACATAAATGCAGAGCACCTCGGAAGTTCAAGCAGCGACTAAACATTGTAATTCATGGTAGAAAAGATCCAGTCATGATGCACCCAACACTAGCTATACACAATGCATAAATCATGACCGATGTGCTGTATTCAGTTTCTGGCGCTTGTTTATAGAAGGTGATGACACAACATAAAAGTACATAGATAGTCCCTTCGCAGAGGGAAGCAGTGAATTGCTGAGGTGCCAGAGCTCAATTTTTAAAACAGAGATAAATGAAATTTTGATACACGCACCCTTCTTATTCACTTCACGACCATCATTTATCAACATCTTCCATGCTAAGCACGCTAGTGGCGGTTACCAAGCAGAAAGTAAAGGTATTGAATCCATTGGGAGTTTTTGTTTGATTATTCAAGAGACGAACTCTTTTTTATGTTTGCAGTTTGGGACTGGCATCCCTATTACTGCCCATTTCCTCGTGCAACGGCGAGTGAATAAACACTCGACCTGAGGATAACATGCTGTTGGGGAACATAGTAATTTCAAAAAATTTCCTACGCACACGCAAGATCATGGTGATGCATAGCAACGAGAGGGGAGAGTGTTGTCTACGTACCCTCGTAGACCAAAGCGGAAGCATTGACGCAACATAGAGGAAGTAGTCGTACGTCTTCCCGGTCCGACCGATCCAAGCACCGTTACTCCGGCACCTCCGAATTCTTGGCACACGTACAGCTCGATGATGCTCCCCGGGCTCCGATCCAGCAAAGCTTCGGGGATGAGTTCCGTCAGCACGATGGCGTGGTGAAGATCTTGATGTTCTACCATCGCAGGGCTTCGCCTAAGCGCTGCTACAATATGACCGAGGTGGAATATGGTGGAGGGGGGCACTGCACACGGCTAAGGAACGATCACGATGATCAACTTGTGTGCCCTAGGGTGCCCCCTGCCCCCGTATATAAAGGAGCAAGGGGGAGGCAGGCTGGCCCTTGGGGCGCGCCAAGGAGAGGGGGGAGTCCTCCTCCTAGTGGGAGTAGGACTCCCCTTTCCTAGTCCAACTAGGAATAGAGAGGGGGAAGGAAAGAGAGGGAGAGGGAGAGGGAAAGGGGGGCCGCGCCCCCCTCCTAGTCCAATTCGGACTCCCCATGAGGGGGGCGCGCCACCTCCTGGGCTGCTGCCCTCTCTCTCCCCTCAGGCCCACTAAGGCCCATTACTTCCCCGGGGGGTTCCGGTAACCCCTCCGGCACTCCGGTTTTATCTGAAATCACCCGGAACAATTCTGGTGTCCGAATATAGTCGTCCAATATATCGATCTTTATGTCTCGACCATTTCGAGACTCCTCATCATGTCCATGATCACATCCAGGACTCCGAACAACCTTCGGTACATCAAAATACATAAACTCATAATGAAACTGTCATCGTAACTTTAAGCGTGCGGACCCTATGGTTCGAGAACAATGTAGACATGACCGAGACACGCCTCCGGTCAATACCCAATAGCGGGACCTGGATGCCCATATTGGCTCCTACATATTCTACAAAGATCTTTATCGGTCAGACCGCATAACAACATGCGTCGTTCCCTTTGTCATCGGTATGTTACTTGCCCGAGATTCGATCGTCGGTATCCAATACCTAGTTCAATCTCGTTACCGGCAAGTCTCTTTACTCATTCCGTAATACATCATCCCGCAACTAACTCATTAGTTGCAATGCTTGCAACGCTTAAGTGATGTGCATTAACGAGAGGGCCCGGAGATACCTCTCCGACGATCGGAGTGACAAATCCTAATCTCGAAATACGTCAACCCAACATGTACCTTTGGAGACACCTGTAGAGCACCTTTATAATCACCCAGTTACGTTGTGACGTTTGGTAGCACACAAAGTGTTCCTCCGGCACACGGGAGTTACATAATCTCATTGTCATAGGAACATGTATAAGTCATGAAGAAAGCAATAGCAACATACTAAACGATCGGGTGCTAAGCTAGTGGAATGGGTCATGTCAATCAGATCATTCAACTAATGATGTGATCCCGTTAATCAAATGACAACTCTTTGTCCATGGTCAGGAAACACAACCATCTTCGATTAACGAGCTAGTCAAGTAGAGGCATACTAGTGACACTTTGTTTGTCTATGTATTCACACATGTATTATGTTTCCGGTTAATACAATTCTAGCATGAATAATAAACATTTATCATGATATAAGGAAATAAATAATATCTTTATTATTGCCTCTAGGGCATATTTCCTTCAGTCTCCCACTTGCACTAGAGTCAATAATCTAGATTATACAGTAATGATTCTAACACCCATGGAGCCTTGGTGCTGATCATGTTTTGCTCGTGGAAGAGGCTTAGTCAACGGGTCTGCCACATTCAGATCAGTATGTATCTTGCAAATCTCTATGTCTCGCACCTGGACTAGATCCCAGATGGAATTGAAGCGTCTCTTGATGTGCTTGGTTCTTTTGTGAAATCTGGATTCCTTTGCCAAGGCAATTGCACCAGTATTGTCACAAAAGATTTTCATTGGACCCGATGCACTAGGTATGACACCTAGATCGGATATGAACTCCTTCATCCAGACTCCTTCGTTTGCTGCTTCCAAAGCAGCTATGTACTCTGCTTCACATGTAGATCCCGCCACGACGCTTTGTTTAGAACTGCACCAACTGACAGCTCCACCGTTTAATGTAAACACGCATCCGGTTTGCGATGTAGAATCGTCCGGATCAGTGTCAAAGCTTGCATCAACGTAACCGTTTACGATGAGCTCTTTGTCACCTCCATATACGAGAAACATATCCTTAGTCCTTTTCAGGTATTTCAGGATGTTCTTGACCGCTGTCTAGTGGTCCACTCCTGGATTACTTTGGTACCTCTCTGCTAAACTTATAGCAAGGCACACATCAGGTCTGGTACACAGCATTGCATACATGATAGAGCCTATGGCTGAAGCATAGGGAACATCTTTCATTTTCTCTCTATCTTCTGCAGTGGTCGGGCATTGAGTCTGACTCAACTTCACACCTTGTAACACAGGCAAGAACCCTTTCTTTGCTTGATCCATTTTGAACTTCTTCAAAATCTTGTCAAGGTATGTGCTTTGTGAAAGTCCAATTAAGCGTCTTGATCTATCTCTATAGATCTTTATTCCTAATATGTAAGCAGCTTCACCGAGGTCTTTCATTGAAAAACTCTTATTCAAGTATCCGTATATGCTATCCAGAAATTCTATAACATTTCCAATCAGTAATATGTCATCCACATATAATATCAGAAATGCTACAGAGCTCCCACTCACTTTCTTGTAAATACAGGCTTCTCCGAAAGTCTGTATAAAACCAAATGCTTTGATCACAGTATCAAAGCGTTTATTCCAATTCCGAGATGCTTGCACCAGTCCATAAATGGATCGCTAGAGCTTGCACACTTTATTAGCTCCCTTTGGATCGACAAAACCTTCCGGTTGCATCATATACAACTCTTCTTCTAGAAATCCATTCAGGAATGCAGTTTTGACATCCATATACCAAATTTCATAATCATAAAATGCGGCAATTGCTAACATGATTCGGACAGACTTAAGCATCGCTACGGGTGAGAAGGTCTCATCGTAGTCAACCCCTTGAACTTGTCGAAGACCTTTTGCGACAAGTCGAGCTTTGTAGACAGTAATATTACCGTCAGCGTCAGTCTTCTTCTTGAAGATCCATTTATTCTCAATTGCTTGCCGATCATCGGGCAAGTCAACCAAAGTCCATACTTTGTTTTCATACATGGATCCCATCTCAGACTTCATGCTTCAAGCCATTTCATGGAATCTGGGCTCACCATCGCTTCTTCATAGTTCGTAGGTTCATCATGATCTAGTAGCATGATTTCCAGCACAGGATTACCGTACCACTCTGGTGCGGATCTTACTCTGGCTGACCTACGAGGCTCAGTAGTAACTTCATCTAAAATTTCATGATCATCATCATTAAATTCCTCACCAATTGGTGTAGGTGTCGCAGAAACCGATTTCTGTGATGAACTACTTTCCAATAAGGGAGTAGGTATAGTTACCTCATCGAGTTCTACTTTCCTCCCACTCACTTCTTTCGAGAGAAACTCCTTCTCTAGAAAGGATCCATTCTTAGCAACGAATGTCTTGCCTTCGGATCTGTGATAGAAGGTGTACCCAACAGTCTCCTTTGGGTATCCTATGAAGACACATTTCTCTGATTTGGGTTCGAGCTTATCAGGTTGAAGCTTTTCACATAAGCATCGCAGCCCCAAACTTTAAGAAATGACAACTTTGGTTTCTTGCCAAACCATAGTTCATAAGGCGTCATCTCAACAGATTTTGATGGTGCCCTATTTAACGTGAATGCGGCCGTCTCTAAAGCATAACCCCAAAACGATAGCGGTAAATCAGTAAGAGACATCATAGGTCGCACCATATCTAGTAAAGTACGATTACGACGTTCGGACACACCATTACGTTGTGGTGTTCCGGGTGGCGTGAGTTGCGAAACTATTCCGCATTGTTTCAAATGTACACCAAACTCGTAACTCAAATATTCTCCTCCACGATCAGATCGTAGAAACTTTATTTTTCTTGTTATGATGATTTTCAACTTCACTCTGAAATTCTTTGAACTTTTCAAATGTTCCAGACTTATGTTTCATTAAGTAGATATACCCATATCTGCTTAAGTCATCTGTGAAGGTGAGAAAATAAAGATATCCGCCACGAGCCTCAATATTCATCGGACCACATACATCTGTATGTATGATTTTCAACAAATCTGTTGCTCTCTCCATTGTACCGGAGAACGGTGTTTTAGTCATCTTGCCCATGAGGCACGGTTCGCAAGTACCAAGTGATTCATAATCAAGTGGTTCCAAAAGTCCATCAGTATGGAGTTTCTTCATGCGCTTTACACCGATGTGACCTAATCGGCAGTGCCACAAATAAGTTGCACTATCATTATCAACTCTGCATCTTTTGGTTTCAACTTTATGAACATGTGTATCACTACTATCGAGATTCATTAGAAATAGACCACTCTTCAAGGGTGCATGACCATAAAAGATATTACTCATATAAATAGAACAACCATTATTCTCTGATTTAAATGAATAACCGTCTCGCATGAAACAAGATCCAGATATAATGTTCATGCTCAACGTTGGCACAAAATAACAATTATTTAGGTCTAATACTAATCCCGAAGGTAGATGTAGAGGTAGCGTGCCGACCGCGATCACATCGACTTTGGAGCCATTTCCCACGCGCATCGTCACCTCGTCCTTTGCTAGTGTTCGCTTAATCCGTAGTCCCTGTTTCGAGTTGCAAATATTAGCAACAGAACCAGTATCAAATACCCAGGTGCTACTGCGAGCTCTAGTAAGGTACACATCGATAACATGTATATCACATATACCTTTGTTCACCTTGCCATCCTTCTTATCCGCCAAATACTTGGGGCAGTTCCGCCTCCAGTGACCAGTCTGCTTGCAGTAGAAGCACTCAGTTTCAGGCTTAGGTCCAGACTTGGATTTCTTCTCTTGAGCAGCAACTTGCTTGCTGTTCTTCTTGAAGTTCCCCTTCTTCTTCCCTTTACCCCTTTTCTTGAAACCAGTGGTCTTGTTGACCATCAACACTTGATGCTCCTTTTTGATTTCTACCTCCGCAGCTTTCAGCATTGCGAAGAGCTCAGGAATAGTCTTATTCATCCCTTGCATATTATAGTTCATCATAAAGCTCTTGTAGCTTGGTGGCAGTGATTGGAGAATTCTGTTAATGACGCAATCATCTGGAAGATTGACTCCCATCTGAATCAAGTGATTATTATACCCTGACATTTTGAGTATATGCTCACTGACAGAACTGTTCTCCTCCATCTTGCAGCTATAGAACTTATTGGAGACTTCATATCTCTCAATCTGGGCATTTGCTTGAAATATTAACTTCAACTCCTGGAACATCTCATATGCTCCATGACGTTCAAAACGTCGTTGAAGTCCCGATTCTAAGCCGTAAAGCATGGCACACTGAACTATCGAGTAGTCATCAGCTTTGCTCTGCCAGACATTCATAACATCTGGTGTTGCTCCAGCAGCAGGCCTGGCACCCAGCGGTGCTTCCAGGACGTAATTCTTCTGTGCAGCAATGAGGATTATCCTCAAGTTACGGACCCAGTCCGTGTAATTGCTACCATCATCTTTCAACTTTGCTTTCTCAAGGAACGCATTAAAATTCAACGGAACAACAGCACGGGCCATCTATCTACAATCAAACATACATAAGCAAGATACTATCAGGTACTAAGTTCATGATAAATTTAAGTTCAATTAATCATATTACTTTAGAACTCCCACTTAGATAGACATCCCTCTAATCCTCTAAGTGATCACGTGATCAAATCAACTAAACCATAACCGTTCATCACGTGAAATGGATTAGTTTTCAATGGTGAACATTATCGGCGTTCTGGGAACGGGGGTCCCCAGACTTGCCTGCCTGCGGCCTGTGGCATGGCTCGAATGGGGGCCCAACATGGCCCATCTTCATCAAGCACAAGACTCAAGACCCTCGCGACGGGCCAAGCCTCGCGAGGCGGACGACACGGTGCATCCTCGGGCGCAGCCTCCTCAGGATGGCTCGCGAGGAGACGGAGATATCAAGGCGGGGTGCCTCGCGAGGTGCCTGTGACGCAAGCCATGACGATCGAGGGCACCAAGCGGGTGCTAGCGCGCGCAGCGTCCTTCTTTCCTCTTTGGTGCAAAGGGGGCAAGCGCAGCCGCGGAGTACCGAGGCATCAGGCAAAAGTTGCCGTTTTGGTGCAACAAGACCAGGACCAAGCGGACTACGAGACGGAGGTCACCATGGAGCTCAGCACGGCGTCACCGCAGAGTCTTTCACAAGCGAAGACCACCTTTAGTTAGGATAGATGTAGTTGCTGTCCCCCTTCAAATTAGCCCGCCATTGTTGGCTCCCTTCCCGCTCGATATTTGGGAAGAGGACCAGGGCCCCTATAAATAGGACCAGCCACCCACATAGCAAGGGGGGGGGTTGGTTGGTTCGGTAGGGTTCGGTTCGAGCAGTTAGCGGATCGAAGACCAGAAATCAGAGAGAAAGAGAGAGAGAGAAGGGCGACTGAACTCCTCCTAGCAGTTCATCGCCCCAGCCAAGAACAGACCCTCGCGAGGCTGTTCTTCCTTGTATTGTTCATCATCACCAGCCCCAAGAGGCAATCCATCCACCAAACACTGGAGTAGGGTATTACACCACAATGGTGGCCTGAACCAGTATAAATCTTGTGTCTCTTGTGTGATCCTTTTAGTAGTTTAGATCTTTGTGAGGCGGGGAGGTTGAGGACGTGATCTCCGCGCGCACCCCAGTGTTCGAACCTTAAGGGTCTGCCGGAACCCGAGATCCGACATTTGGCGCGCCAGGTAGGGGTGCGCCGGAGTTCGTCTTCCACCACTCCGTGCCCCGTCGCGTCTTCATCACCATGCCCGGCGACCAGGAGGGCAATCCCGACCCGTGGGCTGCGTGGCCCAAATGCGCGGAACCGCTCGCCTCGGGCGACCCCGCGCCCCAGGCAGCTCGCGGTCCACAGGGCGCTGCAGGCCGCGGGCGACGCGGACAGGCTTCGGCAACTCTTACGCCGCGGCAGGCTCGGTCGGCAGCAAGGGCCTCCAATCACGCCGCGACAACGACACCATACACCCGCCGGGAGCAGGCGAACTCGAGGGCGGCGCTCACGGTGGCCCGGGAGCTGCTGTGGTGCGGGCTGCTGGAGGGCGGTCGCGACGTACTGCTAGAGCGAGTGGCGGAGCTCCTGGGCTTCGCCGCCTCGGGGGCTCACCCCTTCTCCACCCAGCTCCCATCTCAAGCTCAGAGCGACCCGCACGGGGGCTCCGCGCGTGCCCGTGGGCTCCAAGGCTACTCTGACGCCAGTGAAGCTGTCAGCACCGGACCGATGGCAGCGCTGCCCCCGCCCCCGACCCGCGATGGAGAGGGACTCGACGCGACCCGCGGCCCCGGAGGGCGGCCGCGTTGCCACCCTGTAGCAGGCATGATAGGTGGGGCCGCATGGCATGCGGGGCGTCACGACATGGCATAGAGGATGGCGGAGACAGAAGAGTACGTGCCCCTCATGATGGACCAAGGACACCCTCACGAGGACGGACAAGGCTCGCTCCTCAGTCCGGGCTGGGGCGATGAGGCAATGGAAGCCGAGCCCTTCCAGGAGCCCCGGGACGGGCCCGCTGGCCACGCTGGAGGCAGCGATCATCGGGCGCCGCTAACTCTTCAGGGGCAGGTATGCGCTAACCATGGATCGCAGGAGGTGCGGGTCACTGCGGCGAGCGGCTGTCCCGCTCCTACAGTCTCCCACCCCTCGGGAGGAGGGTGCAGGGGGCTGCGGGGCAGGGGCTGGGATCCGACATCACCACCGTGGCGTTTGGAGCAAGGCGTTCTCAGGAGGTAGGCCCTCTGCTGGGGAGGTGCCTCAGGGCCTGCCCCTGGCAGAGGACCCGTGGTCGTCGGGGGAATCGCTGGCGACCGCTCAACCCCATCGGGCAGCGTCCTGGGTTCCGGTCGTTGCTAATGGCACTAGAGTGTGGCGCAAGGCAGGGCCCTCGTCTGGCGATATGAATCAAGGCCAGTACCTATGAAGAAGGCCCAGTGCGTGTGAAGCTCGCCGCCCCGTGACACTCTCACGTAATAATGAGTGGGGCTGTACACGCCCCGGAGTCTCAGGGGTGCCGGCCTCAGGCCCTGGGGCTCCCTCCCATGCCCAGTGGACAGCATTTAGCTCCGCGCTAGTGAGAAGACGTTGAAGACTAGATTAGGTGCCGGACGCGGCTTTTTGTCTGCTTTTTGTTGCCTTTCCCTTTGGCTGTTGCTTTCCCCCGCTGGATTTAAGTTGGATTCGAATTTGAGATTTGCGTGTGTTCGGGGAAGGGGTGCTTATTCTTGCTCGAGCCGTTTCTCGCGTTCTGGTTACCGCTCCGTCATAGCTGCCTCCCCTCGCGAGCCGGGACAGGCCTGGCTCATGCGCAACCCAGACTGCCGCTGTTACTTCCCCTCGGTAGGATTTTCGGGTGCCTGCGGAGGTTGCCCTGTTTAAAAAGGCCCAGAGCCTGTGAAGCAAGGCGAGTGCCTGTGAAGCTCTCGCGCTAAGGAAAAGGCCCAGAGCCTATGAAGCAAGGCGAGTGCCTGTGAAGCTCTCGCGCTCGAGGAAAAGGCCGAGAGCCTGTGAAGCAAGGCGAGCACCTGTGAAGCTCTCGCGCTCGAGGAAAAGGCCCAGAGCCTGTGAAGCAAGGAGAGCGCCTGTGAAGCTCTCGCGCTCGAGGAAAAGGCCCAGAGCCTGTGAAGCAAGGCGAGCGCTTGTGAAGCTCTCGCGCTCGAGGAAAAGGCCCAGAGCCTGTGCAGCAAGACGAGCGCCTGTGAAGCTCTCGCGCTCGAGGAAAAGGCCCAGAGCCTGTGAAGCAAGGCGAGCGCTTGTGAAGCTCTTGCGCTCGAGGAGAAGGCCCAGTGCCTGTGAAGCAGGGCGAGTGCCTGTGAAGTCATTGCGCTCGGGAGAAGGCCAACGCATGTGAAGCTTCTCATCAGCGACGATCTCACATCCTGAGGACCCAACTAGAAAGCGCCCAAGGCGTCGCGCCCTCCTGCAGGCCGCCTCTGAACCAGCATGCGGCAAAGGTAAACCAGCCCACTATCAGGCACGAGAACAATTTGATTACAACTGATATGATGGGCACATGTTTTTACATGAGGGGCTTCCCCTCCCAAAATGCTCTCACAACCGCCGGGTCAAAAGCATGGGTTCT
This sequence comes from Triticum monococcum, assembly GCA_034509565.1. NCBI lineage: Eukaryota > Viridiplantae > Streptophyta > Magnoliopsida > Poales > Poaceae > Triticum > Triticum monococcum. The sequence continues at coordinate 174,790,931 of CM067846.1, read as the reverse complement.
ATTCATGCAGGGTTAAAAAGACAGGAGCAATATGCACTCAGTCGGACCAATCCCCCAATGCGTCCCCGGAGGCACCTCCCGGGCCTTCGTCAGAGTCGCCGAGCTCGCCATCGCCGCCTGCATCGCTGCCGGCGGCGTCAGGGCCGCTCGCCGCGCCGTCCTCGTCAGCACCCACGACCACGTCGCCGTCGTCCGAAGCGAAGGCCCCGACAAGGGCGTCCATGTTATCTTCCGCCCAGCGCACCAAGTCATCTCGGACGGCCTGGGAGACTGGGCGAGGACAGCGTCAAAATCGAAGCGGGGATTCATGTTCTGGAGATGGCCGAAGACACGGGAAAAGGCACGCTTGAGCAGGGTGCGGCTCCTCTCCTCCACCAACCTGTCGGCCCTGACCGACCGTGCCTCCAGCTGCGTCACCACGGCGGTGAAGAACTGCAAGTTACCGGCATAATTGGTTGTGTACGGTTCGCCGACGGACGCCTCGCAGATGTTGCCTAAGGCCACGTTAGCCCTCTCCCTGAGCGTGGTGAGCATGGGGCCATGCGCATGCTCCAGGAGTCGCCGCTGGCGTATTTCGTCGGTGTTCGGGCGCTCAACGGCCTCGGCCTCTTCCATCCGCCGGCGAAGACGGAGCACCTCGGCCTGGGAGGCAGCCAACTCCTTTTGCGCTGCCTCAAGGGCGGCTCGGGAGGCGTCGGCCTGCCGCGTCGCCTCATCGCGTTGGACCCTCAGGGCTGCGGTTCTGCCCTCGACTTCGACCCGGATCATCCCCAGCTTCCCCTCGAACTCTCGTTCGAGGCCTTGGCGCGCCACCGCCACCCGACGGCAAACCTCCTCCAGGACATGCGCTTCCCGCGCAGCGACATCATCTTCCGCCTGTGTCACTAGGCGCTCCCTCGTCTCCAGCCGCTCGTACTCGCGAGTGCGTTCATCGGCTTCCAGCATCAACGCTTCTTTGCGCCTCTGGAGCTTGGCTGGGTCACCAGAAGCCACCTCCATCGACGCAAGGGCTGCCTCGCACAGCTCCGCTTGCTCCTCCAGCGAGTGGCATCGGGCCAGGAGCTCGTGAGCCCGCTCCTCCGCTGCCTCTCGCCACCCGTCAGCTCTCCGGGCCTCCTCGATGGCCTGGGAGCGGGCCACTCGAGAGGCCTCCAATGCGGCCTTCGCCTCTTCATCATCGAGGTCGCGTTGGCGGCGCGCGAGGGTGACGGCGGCCTCCAGCTCGCGCCTCCCCGCAGCCAGGCGCAGGCCCTCGGCCTCTAGGCGCGCGTCTTCATTAGCAAGCTCCTCCCCAAGCAAGTTCACCGCGTCGGCCGCTCTTTGAAGGAACCCTTGGCGATGGGCGCGGCGCTCCCGGGCGCGCTCAAGCACATCTTCCACACCGTCATCCGCCCCAAGCAAGCGCAGGGGGCCGCGAATCATTGTTCCCCCTCCGGGCAGGGGACTGGGGGCCGGCGCCCTCACGATGGCCGGGCGCGTCACACCAGAAGCCCGACCAAGGGCCAGCCCGCCTCCAGATGAAGAGCGTAGGAGGCGCCTCAACCAGTCGCAGTCCAAGATCAGACGGGAGGCACCCGGCAGACTGGCTATCCCCTGAGAAGGCCCGCGAAGGAGAAGCGTGGGGAATGAAGGGCCACGATGCACTTCGGGATGGTCCGCTCCTTCAGACGCCCTCACCACCAAGGTAGAGCTGCTCGGAGCACTTGAAGACAGTAGAGGGGACGAAGCTAAGGGAGATGGCGCCTCGGTGATTTCAGCGAGCTCAGTCGGGAGGGGCCTGCAGAGCAAGGATCAGCGGAAGCAGCAAGGGGATCAGGAGCCAGAGAGAAAGAGGACTTACTCGTTAGTGGCGAAGTACTTCCTGCGCTTCAGCACACGACAAGGGAAGTCATCACCAAGGGCCTCCCTCTTCCTCCGGAGGGCCTCGAAGTCCACGTGGAAGCGGCCCAAGCAAAGAACACAAGGGTCATCCTACCGCGAGGACGGAGCATCAGGGCAGTCCGCGTCAGGGGCGTCTGCCTGGCGCCTGCCTTCCATTGCCTCGCCAGAAGACGCGGCCGGGGCCTCTGAGGCCTCAGCCCCAGGCATCGGGAGCGGTTGCTTGACACCTTCAGCCGCAGCGGCGCGGGCCTCAGGAGCTGTCCCCTCGCGAGCGCCACCCGGCGCTGCCACCTCTTCAGGGGCACCCTCGGCCTCAGGCGCCTCCTGCCTCCCTGCTCCGCCACTTGAGGAGGAGCCGCCATGGCCGGTTGGCAGGGCAGTCACCACCACCGGGTTCTCGCGAGGTCCCTGGAGGCCGGCCGGGCGCAGCCCCCATTCATCAAAGACAAGCAGCTGCTTCACGAAGTCAGCCCTGCTCTGGCAGAGGTACAGCAGGGCCCCTCCCTGCCGGATGTTGCCGGGGTTGAGATCACCGGCTAAGGTCAAGAGCGTCGACTTCAACACCGCTGGAGCCAGGTCCTCCTCTTGGAGCCTCATGTTATCCTCGCTTCCAAGGAAGGCCCACATCCGGCGAAAGTGGCGCTGCAGGGGAGCGACGCGGCACAAAAGAAACTCCTTCACCACTTTCGGCGCTGTCACACCAAGCTTCCTGAGGAACATGAAGCGGCTCCAGACGAAGACGAGCCGGGGGCTCTTGAGCGTCTCCTGGCCCCAACCCGAATTGGGGACAGCAGGTGAGGTCGGCTCCGATAGCAGGGGCTGGGCACCCCCGCGTCCATGTACAACCACCGCTCGCGGAACCCAACCGCGGGCTGGGGGAGTTTGAAGTCAATCCCAGAGGCCTCGGTCGCAGGCTCGGCAGCAAAGCTCACACATGCCCAGCGTTGGGAGGGGTCAACAAGACGCAGTGAGAAGAAGTGGCGCAGCAAGGCCACCGAAGGAGGGATGTCCACCATGGCTTCGCAAATGAAGGCGAAGACCGAAAGAAGGGTGATGGACTCAGGACTTAGATGCATCAAGTGGATGTGATAATGGGAGAGCACGGCATTGAAGAAATCGGAGAAGGGGGAACCAGACCCGCCCACAAGGCGTTGGTGAAACATGGAACCTCAGTTGCTATCCTGCTGATGGAGAAGTGGGATGCGGGCCAAGTCGTCGTCCTCCCGCACTCGTTGAAGACGGAGGCCAGGGCCAAGCTGTCCCTGCCCAGGCACTCTTGGTTGAGTATGGTCGGCTGGCCGACGGCGGGGGCCACCGATGGCGGCCCACAAGACGAAGGCGTGGATTTCTCCCATCTCTCCTTCCTCATCGGAGTCATGGCGATGGGAAGGAGGGGGAAGATTTGAGATTGGATTGGAGGCGGGAGCCGGCGTGCGAAGGAGGGAAGAGCAGGAGACGCCCGAGCAACAAGAAGAGGAGCGGCTGTGTGCAACCACAAGTCCGCCTGACAAGGCGCGGAATAAGGGGGCGTGGGGGGAACAGTGCCGCCCACGTCCCGTCAACCGCCACGCGGTGTCCAAGGCCGCAGGCTGTTAGGGCCCGCGGCACTTCGCCCTTGCCCTTTCGCCTCTCAGCACGACCAAGCCCATGCGCGCCACGGGCCCGGGGGCTACTGTCGGCGTTCTGGGAACGGGGGTCCCCAGACTTGCCTGCCTGCGGCCTGCGGCGTGGCTCGAATGGGGGCCCAACATGGCCCATCTTCATCAAGCACAAGACTCAAGACCCTCGCGAGGCGGACGACACGGTGCATCCTCGGGCGCAGCCTCCTCAGGATGGCTCGCGAGGAGACGGAGATATCAAGGCGGGGTGCCTTGCGAGGTGCCCGTGACGCAAGCCATGACGATCGAGGGCACCAGGTGGGTGCCAGCACGCGCAGCGTCCTTCTTTCCTCTTTGGTGCAAAGGGGGCAAGCGCAGCCGCAGAGTACCGAGGCATCAGGCAAAGGTTGCCGTTTCGGTGCAACAAGACCAGGACCAAGCGGACTATGAGACGGAGGTCACCATGGAGCCCAACACGGCGTCACCATCGAGTTTTTCGCAGGCGAAGTCCACCTTTAGTCAGGATAGATGTACTTGCTGTCCCCCTTCAAATTAGCCCGCCATTGTTGGCTCCCTTCCCGCTCGATATTTCGGAAGAGGACCAGGGCCCCTATAAATAGGACCAGTCACCCACATAGCAAGGGGGGGGGGGTTGGTTGGTTCGGTAGGGTCCGGTTCGAGCAGTTAGTGGATCAAAGATCGGAAATCAGAGAGAAAGAGAGAGAGAGAAGGGCGACTGAACTCCTCCTAGCAGTTCATCGCCCCAGCCAAGAACAGACCCTCGCGAGGCTGTTCTTCCTTGTATTGTTCATCATCACCAGCCCCAAGAGGCAATCCATCCACCACACACTGGAGTAGGGTATTACACCACAATGGTGGCCCGAACCAGTATAAATCTTGTGTCTCTTGTGTGATCCTTTTATTAGTTTAGATCTTTGTGAGGCGGGGAGGTTGAGGACGTGATCTCCGCGCGCACCCCAGTGTTCGAACCTTAAGGGTCTGCCGGAACCCGAGATCCGACAAACATCATTATGTTGATCATATCTACTATATGATTCATGCTTGACCTTTCGGTCTCCGTGTTCCGAGGCCATATCTGAATATGCTAGACTCGTCAAGTTTAACTTGAGTATTCTGCGTGTGCAAAACTGGCTTGCATCCGTTGTAGATGGACGTAGAGCTTATCACACCCAATCATCACGTGGTGTCTGGGCACGACGAACTTTGGCAACGGCGCATACTCAGGGAGAACACTTCTTGATAATTTAGTGAGAGATCATCTTATAATGCTACCGTCAATCAAAGCAAGATAAGACGCATAAAAGATAAACATCACATGCAATCAATATAAGTGATATGATATGGCCATCATCATCTTGTGCTTGTGATCTCCATCTCCGAAGCACCGTCATGATCACCATCGTCACCGGCGCGACGCCTTGATCTCCATCGCAGCATCATTGTCGTCTCACCAATCTTATGCTTCCACGACTATCGCTACTGCTTAGTGATAAAGTAAAGCATTACAGCGCGATTGCATTGCATACAATAAAGCGACAACCATATGGCTCCTACCAGTTGCCGATAACTCAGTTACAAAACATGATCATCTCATACAATAAAATTTAGCATCATGTCTTGACCATATCACATCACAACATGCCCTGCAAAAACAAGTTAGACGTCCTCTACTTTGTTTGTTGCAAGTTTTACGTGGCTGCTACGGGCTTAAGAAAGAACCAATCTTACCTACGCATCAAAACCAGAACGATAGTTTGTCAAGTTGATGCCGTTTTAACCTTCGCAAGGACCAGGCGTAGCCACACTCGGTTCAACTAAAGTTGGAGAAACTGACACCCGCCAGCCACCTGTGTGCAAAGCACGGCGGTAGAATCAGTCCCGCGTAAGCGTACGCGTAATGTCGGCCAGGGCCGCTTCATCCAACAATACCGCCGAACCAAAGTATGACATGCTGGTAGGCAGTATGACTTATATCGCCCACAACTCACTTGTGTTCTACTCGTGCATATAACATCGAACCATAAAACCTAGGCTCAGATGCCACTATTGGGGAACGTAGTAATTTCAAAAAAATTCCTACGCACATGCAAGATCATGGTGATGCATAGCAACGAGAGGGGAGAGTGTTGTCTACGTACCCTCGTAGACCGAAGCGGAAGCGTTGACGCAACATAGAGGAAGTAGTCGTACATCTTTCCGGTCCGACCGATCCAAGCACCGTTACTCTGGCACCTCCGAGTTCTTGGCACACGTACAGCTCGATGACGCTCCCCAGGCTCCGATCCAGCAAAGCTTCAGGGATGAGTTCCGTCAGCACGACGGCGTGGTGACGATCTTGATGTTCTACCGTCGCAGGGCTTCGCCTAGGCGCTGCTACAATATGACTGAGGTGGAATATGGTGGAGGGGGGCACCGCACACGGCTAAGGAACGATCACAATGATCAACTTGTGTGTCCTAGGGTGCCCCCCTGCCCCCGTATATAAAGGAGCAAGGGGGAGGCCGGCCGGCCCTTGGGGCGCGCCAAGGAGAGGGGGGAGTCCTCCTCCTAGTGGGAGTAGGACTCCCCTTTCCTAGTCCAACTAGGAATAGAGGGGGGGAACGAAAGAGAGGGAGAGGGAGAGGGAAAGGGGGGCCGCGCCCCCCCTCCTAGTCCAATTCAGACTCCCCATGAGGGGGTGGGCGGCGCCACCTCCTAGGCTGCTGCCCTCTCTCTCCCCTCAGGCCCACTAAGGCCCATTACTTCCCCGGGGGGTTCCGGTAACCCCTCCGGCACTCCGGTTTTATCCGAAATCACCCGGAACAATTCCGGTGTCCGAATATAGTCGTCCAATATATCGATCTTTATGTCTCGACCATTTCGAGACTCCTCGTCATGTCCATGATCACATCCGGGACTCCGAACAACCTTCGGTACATCAAAATACATAAACTCATAATGAAACTGTCATCGTAACTTTAAGCGTGCGGACCCTACGGTTCAAGAACAGTGTAGACATGACCGAGACACGTCTCCGGTCAATAACCGATAGCGGGACCTGGATGCCCATATTGGCTCCTACATATTCTACGAAGATCTTTATCGGTCAGACCGCATAACAACATACGTCGTTCCCTTTGTCATCGGTATGTTACTTGCCCGAGATTCGATCGTCGGTATCCAATACCTAGTTCGATCTCATTACCAGCAAGTCTCTTTACTCGTTCCGTAATACATCATCCCGCAACTAACTCATTAGTTGCAATGCTTGCAAGGCTTAAGTGATGTGCATTACCGAGAGGGCCCAGAGATGCCTCTCCGACGATCGGAGTGACAAATCCTAATCTCGAAATACGTCAACCCAACATGTACCTTTGGAGACACCTGTAGAGCACCTTTATAATCACCCAGTTACGTAGTGACGTTTGGTATCACACAAAGTGTTCCTCCGGCACATGGGAGTTACATAATCTCATAGTCATAGTGTCGGGGGTGCTGATCCCACGGACACCTATGGGACCACGGCGGACCGGGGCCCCTTTCGGTTCGGCAGGGGGGCGGAGAGTGCACAAAGAGCAGATCAAGGCAAACGCACGAGCGACGTGATCGGTTTACCCAGGTTCGGGCTGCACGGATGCGTAAAACCCTACTCCTGCTTTGGTTTGTATTTGTGTTCTTGCTCGGGAGCGATGAATGATACAGTACGCTCAAATGGCTAGCGAGACCGAGCGTGAGAACGATCGTCCGACCCCCTCTACGTTGCACACGGGCCCCCTTTTATATGTCTAAGGGGTCACCGACAGGTGGCAACATAGATGAGGGTAAAAATGTAAAAGATGTCGTGGTTGGCATCACCGCTTACTACAGTTGTATCATACCTAACCCTGACGGCTGGGGACAAAGGCATTAAATGCCTGTCTGTGTCGCCTAGACGGTGCAGAAAGGGACCGCTAGGGACGCCATTGCTTGCCACGATGGCTATCTTGTCAGCGCCGCTTGCCACCGTGTACCTCTGGCTGCACGGCCTTCCGCCACGTACGCCTGGAAGGGCCCCAGAGCGACACGTTGGCGGATGTGCTGGAGCGCAGGTACAGGACGGAAGCTAGCTGCACAGCCTTCCGCCACGTACGCCTGGAAGGGTCCCAGGGCGACACATTGGCGGATGTGCTGGAGCGCAGGTACAGGATGGAATCTTGCCGCGGCAAGTGCCTTTCCGTGGTTATTATCTTGTCGCGTCCAGGAATTTGTCGCTCACTGGGCCCTGCCGGGATACATGATGCGTTGCGGCAAGTTCCTTGAGATGCCTTGGTTGGCCTCCCCGGCAAGCTCCTCTTGCCGAGGTCTTGTCCCCTTCCCGGCAAGCTCTTCTTGCCGGGGTCCTGGATACTTTGTTCTTGAATGGCTCCAAAGGAATCGTGGAGGATCTTGGCGGTCACCCAGCAAGCCTTGCCGCGGGACGCTGCGACTGCCCGTGCACAAGTTCGGGATACTAAGGTACCCCTACTTTAGTACACCGACAGGAGCCCCCGGGCCTGGGCCATACACGATGCAGAGCGCTGTTGGGCCAGGCCCAAAACAGTGCACGGGCACGCGCGGCCTAGGTTACGCCGTAACTCACTCCGCATCCACCGCGCCCTCTCCGCACGGCACGCGTCGAACACGGCATCGTGGGAGAGATCATGGGCGGTTTCTTTATTAGGAAAGGCGGAACGTCCGCCACCTCCCCCTTTATAAGCAAACGGAAGTAGGGGTAGTGCACCCACTCGCCCCATTCCGCTCCAATCTTGAAATACTCCGCCCCGCCTCCGTCTTCCCAAAGCACACAGAGCGCAGCGCCCTGCCCCCCGCATTGCCACCAGCACCACCAACGCCATCGTCCCCCTCCACTGCTTCCACCATGGCTCCGAAAGGCGACAAGGGGAAGGCCGTGAAGTCGACCGAGGCGCAGCGGCTCGCGGCGCTGCGGAAGGAGCGAGCCATCTTCCCCCCCAAGCTCGGCGCGAAGGAGCTGCGGGAGTACTATTACCAAGGTGCTCCCGGCCGCTGCTCATGCGACGGCTCCGGACGGGTACCCCTTCTTTACCGTTTTCTTCTACTGCGGGCTCTGCCCGCCTTTTTCCGAGTTCTTCTGTGATATCATGAACACATACAATCTCTGCCTCCTTGACTTCACCCCCAACGCCGTCCTCACCATGGCAGTTTTCGCACATCTTTGCGAAAACTTTGTCGGAGTCCACCCTAGCGTAGCCCTTTTCCGCCATTTCTTCATTCCCCGGGTAGAGAGAGGAGAGCCCTTGTCCGGCAGAATTGCCTGGGTCTCAAGGACCGGCAAGAAGGATTCCTATTTGGAGGGCGAATTCCGCGGCAAGTGGGAGGAGTGGAGGGCAGATTGGTGTTGGATTCTTGAGGAGAGCCCGCAGCCATTCACCGCCCGGCGCCAAGTAGCAGCAGTACGCGGCAGCGACTGGAGTGACGTGGCCCCGGAGGACAGCAGGCTAAGGATTGCTGTCACCAGGATCCAGCGCCTCGGGCTTGCCAGACTCACTGTAGGCGCCGTTGGCGCAGACTTTCTTCGCCGACGTATCGCCCCCCTGCAGGAACGGAGAAGGCCTGCTTGGGAGTTCAAGAACGCGGAAGATATCATGAGGCTGCGCCCGGGCCTCAACTACAATTTCACTGTCCTTGAGCTCAACGGAATACTGCAGGAGCTCTTCAAGTACAATTCAGATCACCCCGAAGTCTTTAGGTTGCCGCAGGGCGTCGTCCCTTTGTGCAACAATTCTGCGCTCGACCGTATTAGGGCGATGATGCCGCTGTGTGACTCGCACGGACTCGTGCCCACTTGGCAAGAGCCCGAAGACGAGGTCGTGTAGCAGTTCTTCGACAGCCTGGTAGAGGTGCCAATCCGCGCCGACGAGAAGGATGGCCTCATCCGCGACACCACCGAGGCGGAGTTGGCGTACATCGCCACCAGGTTGGAAGAGGTGGCGGCAGCTGCCGCGGCGGGCGAGTTCGGCTTCACCTTGGAGGAGGCAGCGGCAGCAGAGGCGGCAAACCGTGCCGAGCGGGAAGATCTTGCCGGCAAAAAGGAGGTTGCCAGGCGCGATGCCGAACCGAGCAAGGTTGTCGGGCATGACGCCGAACCGAGCGAGCCTGCCGAGGATGCGAGCGGGTCGTTGGAGATTGGCTCCTCTTCCACTTCGTCCTCAGACAGCACGCCACCAGCAACGCCTCCGTCTCCACCAAGAAGGCGTCTCTGCAAGGTCGGGGATGCAGCGAGGCGACAGGCGCGTCGACAGTTGCCGTGCCGCGCGACACGCTCCACCACAGCAAGCACTGTTGCCGCGGGAGCGCCCCACGCTGCCGCAACAACTGGAGCGGGGTCTTCTCGGACTGCTGCCTCCGCTCCCGCCAAGCGGCCAAGGGAGCCTACTCCTCCACCTTCCTGCGCCAGAGGCGGGCCGGACTTCGACTTCTCCGCGTTCAGCTCCGACGAGGAAGAAGAAGAAGAGTAAGTTTCTCTTATTGTACTTGAAATTCTTTGATTTTTGTTGTTTTTGTCTTGTCTTGTTTCTCACTTGCCTTTCCCTGTATCTGTTCCTTTTTAGGACTCTGGCGTAGAGAGCGGCAAAGAGAGCCAAGGCGCCGGTGATCGTCATCGAGGGCGAACCCACTGCATCAACAGGGGACGTGCCTGAGACAAACTTGTCGGACCCGGCGGCTGATCTTTAGAGCAGCCCCCAACGTAAGTGTCTTGTTCGTTTTTTGCTGTCGGGCACGCACGAAGATCCTTGCTTTGCTGATACTTGTTTGTTGACTTCTGCAGGAGCAGAGCAGCCTCACCAGGAGAGCCTGGAGACCGCTCCCGAAGCGCCAAGGGAGAGTCCTCCGGTGAGGGAGAGGTCTCCGGCAAGGGAGGAGACTCCGACAAGGGAGGAGCCCCCGGCAAGGGAGGAGGCTCCGGCAAGGGAGGAGCCCCCGGCAAGGGAGGGATCTCCGGCAAGGGACTACGTCAGCGATCCCCCGGCGACAGAGACCACAACTGCAGACCCTGGCATAGGTAACTTCCTTGCTTCCAAACTGCCCTTGGCTTCTTCGTCTTCTTGATCTTTCTCTTGGATTTCGCTCGAATTTTGCTTGAATTTTCTCCCCTCTTCTGGCCGTCAGATCCATCTGCTGCAGAGCCAATGGAGACTGAAGTCGCCGCGGAGGAAACAGCCGGCGCCAGCGAGGAGGCCGCCAGGGCTGCCACCGCGGAAGCGGGCGGGGAGTCTGGCGGTCGTACTGACGACCCGGAGGCCGCAGGAGCGCCAGGCGCTGCTCCGACCACCAACTCCTCCGCCACAGCCGCCGCGCCAGGCTCCGATGAGCCCCAGCCTGGCGTCTACCTGAAGGCCGGTGAGGACATCTTCATTAACCTTCCCTGGCCGTCAAGTTCCAGGGCGCCGATCGAGGGGGAGATGCTGGACGGAGAGGTGCTTGCCTCCGCCGGGCTGAAGCTGGTCGACGCACCAGGCAGCAACAGCGGCGAACCTGAAGAGGAGCGCCTGCTGCGGAAGCTAGTGGCGCTCTACCGCGCCTGGCAGGCCAAGCTGGAGTCCCGCGAAGCGCTCGTCGCGAAGGCCGGTGCTGATATCGAGAAGCGCGCAGAAGAGCTCCGAGGCGCCAACCAAGAAGCTCTCCGCTCCCTGGAAAAGGAGCGGGAGAAACTTGCCGAGGCACAACAAGCCTTCCTCCTCGAGAAGGCCGACGTCGAAGAGCGCCAAAGGCTTGCCGCGGAGAAGTTGTCTTCGCAAGTGGGTGACTTGGCGCTGCGGAAGGTCAACCTCGACAGCCACGAGGAGGAACTTGCCGCGCGCGAGCGAGCAGTCGGCGGAGCCCTTAAACAAGCTGAAGACGCCGCCGCAGCCGCCGAGGCCGCCAAGAACGAGCTGGAGCTGAAGGTGACGCAGCTGGAGGCGAGCCTTAAGGCGAACGGCGAAGAGCTCGCCGCGCTAAAGCTCGAGCGGGAGAGGGACGCCAACAGTTACTCGGAGCTGCAGGCACTTTTCGCTGAGAAGGGCAAGGAACTGGACACCGCCAAGAACTCCAACGCTGATCTCGAAGTGAAGCTGGCGGCGCTGACCAAATCTCTGGACGGCGCCAAGGAGCAGGAGGCGGCCTTGAAGGAAGAAGTCGAGGCCGGCAAGGTGCTGCTGGCGAACGCTACTGCCGCCCAGAAGACCTTGTCGGAGAACGTGGAGCACTGGTAGGAGGGTCTGGTGAACGTCACCGCGGACATCGACAAGGAGCTGGTGCAATTGGGGATGGTGGATCTCGGGTACTCCTCCGACGAGAACCTCCAACCCAGCGCCAAGCTTAGTCTGTTCTTCAAGGGCGTGGCGACGGTGCTTCAGCGACTCCGGGAGCAGATCCCAAAGCAGCTTACCGATAAGTCGCGCAAGATTTGCACGGGAGCTCTCCAGAAGGTGCTGATGAAGGTGGCCTTCCGCAACCCAGGCCTCCGCCTCACCAACGTCCTCCGAAGCCTGCCGCCAGATGCTGATCTAGAGGAGCTCAAGGCCCTTGTCGCACCTATTGTGGACAGGGTGAGCGGCATCAAGAGGGTCGAGGGCGACCGTGTAGACTAGGCCATCCATCTTCTTCTTTCCTTGTCGCTGTCAATCATGTTATGAAAAACAGTCTGTTAGAACTGCGACAAGTTATTTTGTAATATACTCTATCCTGGGTAGTAATTGCTATGTTATTTCCTTCATTTGACTCTTTCCTTTGTATGTCTTTACCCTACGCTTTTAGGAAACTTGCCGGCGTGGGCACCTTTGCCGCGAGCGCTGAGTGCGGAACGTCAGCAGCCTACTGGCGGTGCCGCAGCCGACAAGAAACCTTGTCGTGGCTAGTCGCAGCTCACTTAAGTTGTTGAGCGGCCTCGAAACAACAGTAAGGGCGCAACTAGCTACGAGTTGGTTCCTCCACGCACAGGTTTTCCATACAAAGCACGGTCGTTCAAGGAAAATAACTTAAAAATTTAAAGGAAATTTGATTGCTCAGGCTTTGGCAACTTATCTTTTTTTTGTTACTTGGTTCCCGGCAAGGCGAAAACTTCTTGAACGACGCCTGGTCCATACCGTATCTTCTCCCTTCCCCCCCAGCAAACTTGTGCGCGAGGGAACCTCCTTTTCCTTGTGAAAAAGAACGGAGACAAAATAACAGTATGGAGCCTTATGGCTCGTTATTGCTTATCGGGAGTAAGTGCTGCACAAAATGTCAGATAATACATGCAAAATTTAAAAAGCATGAAATAGACAAGGTGTGCTGAGCACGTGATATTTCTGCACGGGATCTGCGCCTGGCTTTGTACAAAGGATTACATGCAACAGCGGCAAGACTTGTACAAAAGGTGGTTGCCGGAACGGGTTCCGGCAACCGCGCCCTACGGGTAAAATTTGCGAAGATGCTCAATATTCTAGGAGTTGCTCACTGGTACGCCATCTTCGGTCTCAAGGCGGACAGCGCCAGGCCTAGTGACTCGTTTCACCCAGTAAGGGCCTTCCCACTTCGGCGTTAACTTGTTTGAATTCTTGGCGGACTAAATGTGCCGAAGAACAAGGTCGCCTTCCTCGATACTCCTGGCATTAACTTTGCGGCTATGGTAGCGGTGCAAAGTTTGCTGGTAGCGAGCAACTCGCACAGCAGCCTGGAGACGGTCTTCCTCAAGGAGCAGTGCGTCATCTTGCCGTAGCTGCTCTTGCTCAAGCTCATCATAAGCGAGCACTCGAGGCGACCCGTATACGAGTTCTGTGGGGAGAACTGCCTCCGCTCCATAGACTAGAGCGAAGGGTGTCTGGCCAGTGGCTCGATTTGGCGTCGTCCTGATCAACCAAAGAACCACCGGCAGCTCCTCGATCCAGTTTCTTCCGCACTTGTGTAGCTTGTCGAAAGTTCTGGTCTTGAGCCCACGCAGCACTTCAGCATTTGCCCTCTCCGCTTGACTGTTCCTTCTGGGGTGAGCGACAGAAGCGAAACATACCTTGGCGCCAAGATCTTGGACGTACCGCATGAAGGTGCGGCTCGTAAATTGCGTACCATTGTCAATGATTACCCTGTTAGGGATTCCGAAACGGCAAACAATCGACCTGAAGAACTTGACTGCTGACTGTGCTGTCACCTTCCTCACTGGTTCCACTTCCGGCCACTTTGTGAACTTGTCGATTGCAACGTACAAGTACTCAAAGCCCCTGACAGCTCAGGGAAAGATGCCGAGGATATCGAGCCCCCAGACCAAAAATGGCCAGGATAAAGGGATCGTCTGGAGAGCTTGAGCTGGCTGGTGTATCTGCTTGGAATGGAACTGGCACGCTTCACACTTGGTTACTTGTGCAGTTGTATCCTGGAGGGCTGTCGGCCAGAAGAAACCTTGCCGGAATGCTTTTCCGACAAGGGCTCTTGCGCCAATGTGGTGACCACATATGCCTCCATGTATCTCTGCCAATAGCTTCTGTCCATCTTCCCGGGGAATACACTTCAATTTCACACCGTTGAGTCTTCTTCTGCATAGTGTGTTATCGACAAACTGGTACATACTAGACTGCCGGGCTACTCTTTCTGCTTCTTCCTGCTCTTCGGGAAGTTCTCCTGTCGGAAGGAAACGGACAATTTGCTGTGCCCATGTTGGAGCCTGTGGCTCGACAACAAGGACTATAGGCAATTCTGCTGCTGCGGGAACATCTGCTTCCACGGCAAGAGCCTGCGGCTCTGCCGGAGCTTGACGTTACCCGGCAAGCTTGCCGGAGCAAAACTTGTCGGGAGTGTCTGCTTCAATGGAACAAACCCTGGGGCTTGCCGGAGCAGACTGCTCCTCAGCATTCTTGGTGTTGATCTTGGGGACCTTTTTGGCGGCGGCTTCGGGAAGCTCTGCCGGAAAATAGTCACCAGAAATCAACTTCCTCTTCTTGCTCTGTCCAGTTGGTGGTGTTACGGACGGCTGAGTCAGCTTGAGCACAAAAATCCCTGGTTCCACAGGTAATTTAAGTGCAGCGCACTTTGACAGGCCATCGGCAATGTCATTCTGAGCTCTGGGGACATGCTCCATCTGCAGGCCGTCAAAGTGCTCTTCTAGCTTTCTCACTTCGTCGACGTAAGCTTCCATTAATGGACTCTGATAATTCTTGTTCACTTGGCGGACGACAAGCTGCGAGTCACCTCTGACAATAAGCTTCTTAATCCCAAGTTTTGTCGTGATCCTGAGACCGGCAAGCAAGCCTTCGTACTCTGCGGTGTTGTTTGTTGCTTGCTCCTTGGGAAAGTGCATCTGGACTATGTACTTGAGGTGCTCTCCGGTGGGTGCGACAAGCAGCACTCCAGCACCGGCGCCTTGCAGCAAGAAGGCACCGTCAAAGTACATAAGCCACTCTTTGTCTGTTTCCTTGGCGGGGATGCTCGTCTCTGGAATTTCTTCATCTGGAGTTGGCGTCCACTCTGCTATGAACTCAGCCAATGCTCTGCTTTGGATCGTTGATGTACTCTCAAATTTGAGGCCAAAGCTTGACAGTTCCAGTGCCCACTCGACAATCCTGCCTGTTGCTTCTGGATTTTGCAATATCCTCTTCAGCGGAAAGCGAGTGACAACTGTGATCTCATGTGCTTGAAAGTAATGGCACAGCTTTCTCGAGGCCTTGAGAATGCCAAAAAGCAACTTCTGCACACCAGAGTACCTTGACCTAGCCCCCTGCAAAAGGGAACTGACAAAGTAAACTAGGCACTGCACCATCTTCTTCTGTATCTCCTCTTGCATCTGCGCAGATCCATGCTTGTCGGGACCAGAGCTTGTCGGGGAAGCCCCCTGCTTGTCGCTGGATGTGCTTGCCGCGGTCGCTGGCTCGTCATCTGCCTCCCTCTCCGCTACTAACGCAGCACTAACCACTTGATTGGTTGCCGCTATATACAGCAGCAACTTCTCTTGCGGCTTAGGTGCGACAAGTGTTGGAGTGGAGGACAGGTATCTCTTCAAGTCCTGCAGCGCAGCCTCCGCTTCCGGAGTCCATTTCATTGGACCTGCCTTTTTCGCAGAGAGCAGCAAATAGAGCCAAGGCGCCGGTGATCGTCACCGAGGATGAACCCACTGCATCAACAGGGGACGTGCCTGAGACAAACTTGCCGGACCCGGCGGCTGATCTTCAGAGCAGCCCCCAGCGTAAGTGTCATGTTCGTTTTCTGCTGTCGGGCATGCACGAAGATCCTTGCTTTGCTGATACTTGTTTATTGACTTGTGCAGGAGCAGAGCAGCCTCACCTGGAGAGCCTGGAGACCGCTCCCGAAGCGCCAAGGGAGAGTCCTCCGGCGAGGGAGAGGTCTCCGGCAAGGGAGGAGACTCCGACAAGGGAAGAGCCCCCGGCAAGGGAGGAGACTCCGACAAGGGAGGAGCCCCCGGCAAGGGAGGAGGCTCCGGCAAGGGAGGAGCCCCCGGCAAGGGAGGGATCTCCGGCAAGGGACTACGTCAGTGATCCCCCGGCACGGAGACCACAACTGCAGACCCTGGCACAGGTAACTTCCTTGCTTCCAAACTCCCCTTGGCTTCTTCCTCTTCTTGATCTTTCTCTTGGATTTCGCTCGAATTTTGCTTGAATTTTCTCCCCTCTTCTGGCCGTCAGATCCATTTGCTGCAGAGCCGATGGAGACTGAAGTTGCCGCGGAGGAAACAGCCGGCGCCGGCAAGGAGGCCGCCAGGGCTGCCGCCGCGGAAGCGGGCGGGGAGTCTGGCGGTCGTACTGATGACCCGGAGGCCGCAGGAGCGCCAGGCGCTGCTCCGACCACCGACTCCTCCGCCGCAGCCGCCGTGCCAGGCTCCGATGAGCCCCAGCCTGGCGTCTACCTGAAGGCCGGCGAGGACATCTTCATTAACCTTCCCTGGGCGTCAAGTTCCAGGGCGTCGATCGAGGGGGAGATGCTGGACGGAGAGGTGCTTGCCTCCGCCGGGCTGAAGCTGGTCGACGCGCCAAGCAGCAGCAGCGGCGAACCTGAAGAGGAGCGCCTGCTACGGAAGCTAGTGGCGCTCTACCGCGCCCGGCAGGCCAAGCTGGAGTCCCGCGAAGCGCTCGTCGCGAAGGCCGGTGCTGATATCGAGAAGCGTGCAGAAGAGCTCCGAGGCGCCAGCCAAGAATTTCTCCGCTCCCTGGCAAAGGAGCAGGAGCAACTTGCCGAGGCACAGCAAGCCTTCCTCCTCAAGAAGGCCGACGCCGAAGAGCGCCAAAGGCTTGCCGCGGAGAAGTTGTCTTTGCAAGTGGGTGACTTGGCGCAGCGGAAGGTCAACCTGGACAGCCACGAGGAGGAACTTGCCGCGCGCGAGCGGGCAGTCGGCGGAGCCCTTAAACAAGCTGAAGACGCCGCCGCAGCCGCCGAGGCCGCCAAGAACGAGCTGGAGCTGAAGGTGACGCAGCTGGAGGCGAGCCTTAAGGCGGACGGCGAAGAGCTCGCCGCGCTCAAGCTCAAGCGGGAGAGGGACGCCAACAGTTACTCGGAGCTGCAGGCCCTTTTCGCCGAGAAGGGCAAGGAACTGGACGCCGCCAAGAACTCCAACGCTGATCTCGAAGTGAAGCTGGCGGCGCTGACCAAATCTCTGGACGGCGCCAAGGAGCAGGAGGCGGCCTTGAAGGAAGAAGTCGAGGCCGGCAAGGTGCTGCTGGTGAACGCTACTGTCGCCCAGAAGACCTTGTCGGAGAACGTGGAGCACTGGACGGAGGGTCTGGTGAACGTCGCCGCGGACGTCGACAAGGAGCTGGTGCAATTGCGGATGGTGGATCTCGGGTACTCCTCCGACGAGAACCTCCAACCCAGCGCCAAGCTTACTCTGTTCTTCAAGGGCGTGGCGACGGCGCTTCAGCGACTCCGGGAGCAGATCCCAAAGCAGCTTGCCGACAAGTCGCGCAAGATTTCCACGGGAGCTCTCCAGAAGGTGCTGATGAAGGTGGCCTTCCGCAACCCAGGCCTCCGCCTCACCAACATCCTCCGAAGCCTGCCGCCAGATGCTGATCTAGAGGAGCTCAAGGCCCTTGTCGCACCTATTGTGGACAGGGTGAGCGGCATCAAGAGGGTCGAGGGCGACCGCGTAGACTAGGCCATCCATCTTCTTCTTTCCTTGTCGCTGTCAATCATGTTATGAAAAACAGTCTGTTAGAACTGCGACAAGTTATTTTGTAATATACTCTATCCTGGGTAGTAATTGCTATGTTATTTACTTTACTTGACTCTTTCCTTTGTATGTCTTTACCCTACGCTTTTAGGAAACTTGCCGGCGTGGGCACCTTTGCCGCGAGCGCTGAGTGCGGAACGTCAGTAGCCTGCTGGCGGTGCCGCAGCCGACAAGAAACCTTGTCGCGGCTAGTCGCAGCTCACTTAAGTTGTTGAGTGGACTCGAAACAACAGTAAGGGCACAACTAGCTACGAGTTGGTTCCTCAGCGCACAGGTTTTCCATACAAAGCACGGTCGTTCAAGGAAAATAACTTAAAAATTTAAAGGAAATTTGATTGCTCAGGCTTTGGCAACTTATATTTTTTTTTGTTACTTGGTTCCCGGCAAGGCGAAAACTTCATGAACGACGCCTGGTCCATACCGTATCTTCTCCCTTCCCCCCGGCAAACTTGTGCACGAGGGAACCTCCTTTTCCTTGCGAAAAAGAAAGGAGACGAAATAACAGTATGGAGCCTTATGGCTCGTTATTGCTTACCGGGAGTAAGTGCTGCACAAAATGTCAGATAATACATGCAAAATTTAAAAAGAATGAAATAGACAACGTGTGCTGAGCACATGATATTTCTGCACGGGATCTGCGCCCGGCTTTGTACAAAGGATTACATGCAACAGCGGCAAGACTTGTACAAAAGGTGGTTGCCGGAACGGGTTCCGGCAACCGCGCCCTACGGGTAAAATTTGCGAAGATGCTCAATATTCCAGGAGTTGCTCACTGGTACGCAATCTTCGGTCTCAAGGCGGACAGCGCCAGGCCTAGTGACTCGTTTCACCCGGTAAGGGCCTTCCCACTTCGGTGTTAACTTGTTTGAATTCTTGGCGGACTGAATGTGCCGAAGAACAAGGTCGCCTTCCTCGATACTCCTGGCATTAACTTTGCGGCTATGGTAGCGGCGCAAAGCTTGCTGGTAGCGAGCAGCTCGCACGGCAGCATGGAGACGGTCTTCCTCAAGGAGCAGTGCGTCATCTTGCCGCAGCTGCTCTTGCTCAAGCTCATCATAAGCGAGCACTCGAGGCCACCCGTATACGAGTTCTGTGGGGAGAACTTCCTCCGCTCTATAGACTAGAGTGAAGGGTGTCTGGCCAGTGGCTCGATTTGGTGTCGTCCTGATCGACCAAAGAACCACCGGCAGCTCCTCGATCCAGTTTCTTCCGCACTTGTGTAGCTTGTCGAAAGTTCTGGTCTTGTGCCCACGCAGCACTTCAGCATTTGCCCTCTCCGCTTGACCGTTGCTTCTCGGGTGAGCGACAGAAGCGAAACAAACCTTGGCGCCAAGATCTTGGACGTACTGCATGAAGGTGCGGCTCGTAAATTGCATACCATTGTCGGTGATTACCCTGTTAGGGATTCCGAAACGGCAAACAATCGACCTGAAGAACTTGACTGCTGACTGTGCTGTCACCTTCCTCACTGGTTCCACTTCCGGCCACTTTGTGAACTTGTCGATTGCAACGTACAAGTACTCAAAGCCCCCGACAGCTCGGGGAAAGGGGCCGAGGATATCGAGCCCCCAGACCGAAAATGGCCAGGATAAAGGGATCGTTTGGAGAGCTTGAGCTGGCTGGTGTATCTGCTTGGAATGGAACTGGCACGCTTCACACTTGGTTACTTGTGCAGTTGCATCCTGGAGGGCTGTCGGCCAGAAGAAACCTTGCCGGAATGCTTTTCCGACAAGGGCTCTTGCGCCAATGTGGTGACCACATATGCCTCCATGTATCTCTGCCAACAACTTCTGTCCATCTTCCAGGGGAATACACTTCAATTTCACACCGTTGAGTCTTCTTTTGCACAGTGTGTTATCGAAAAACTGGTACATACTAGACTGCCGGGCTACTCTTTCTGCTTCTTCCTGCTCTTCGGGAAGTTCTCCTGTCGGAAGGAAACGGACAATTTGCTGCACCCATGTTGGAGCCTGTGGCTCGACAACAAGGACTATAGGCAATTCTACTGCTGCGGGAACATCTGCTTCCACGGCAAGAGCCTGCGGCTCTGCCGGAGCTTGACGTTCCCCGGCAAGCTTGCCGGAGCAAAACTTGTCGGGAGTGTCTGCTTCAATGGAACAAACCCTGGGGCTTGCCGGAGCAGACTGCTCCTCAGCATTCTTGGTGTTGATCTTGGGGACCTTTTTGGCGGCGGCTTCGGGAAGCTCTGCCGGAAAATAGTCACCAGAAATCAACTTCCTCTTCTTGCTCTATCCAGTTGGTGGTGTTACGGACGGCGGATTCAGCTTGAGCACAAAAATCCCTGGTTCCACAGGTAATTTAAGTGCAGCGCACTTTGACAGGCCATCGGCAATGTCATTCTGAGCTCTAGGGACATGCTCCATCTGCAGGCCGTCAAAGTGCTCTTCTAGCTTTCTCACTTCGTTGACGTAAGCTTCCATTAATGGACTCTGATAATTCTTGTTCACTTGGCGGACGACAAGCTGCGAGTCACCTCTGACAATAAGCTTCTTAATCCCAAGTTCTGCCGCGATCCTGAGACCGGCAAGCAAGCCTTCGTACTCTGCGGTGTTGTTTGTCGCTTGCTCCTTGGGAAAGTGCATCTGGACTATGTACTTGAGGTGCTCTCTGGTGGGTGCGACAAGCAGCACTCCAGAACCGGCGCCTTGCAGCGAGAAGGCACCGTCAAAGTACATAAGCCACTCTTTGTCTGTTTCCTTGGCGGGGATGCTTGTCTCCGGAATTTCTTCATCTGGAGTTGGCGTCCACTCTGCTATGAACTCAGCCAATGCTCTGCTTTGGATCGTTGATGTACTCTCAAATTTGAGGCCAAAGCTTGACAGTTCCAGTGCCCACTTGACAATCCTGCCTGTTGCTTCTAGATTTTGCAATATCCTCTTCAGTGGAAAGCGAGTGACAACTGCGATCTCATGTGCTTGCAAGTAATGGCGCAGCTTTCTCGAGGCCATGAGAATGCCGAAAAGCAACTTCTGCACACCAGAGTACCTTGACCTAGCCCCCTGCAAAAGGGAACTGACAAAGTAAACTGGGCACTGCACCATCTTCTTCTGTATCTCCTCTTGCATCTGCGCAGATCCATGCTTGTCGGGACTAGAGCTTGTCGGGGAAGCCCCCTTCTTGTCGCTGGATGTGCTTGCCGCGGTCGCTGGCTTGTCATCTGCCTCCCTCTCTGCTACTAACGCAGCACTAACCACTTGATTGGTTGCCGCTATATACAACAGCATCTTCTCTTGCGGCTTAGGTGCGACAAGTGTTGGAGTGGAGGACAGGTATCTCTTCAAGTCCTGCAGCGCTTGGACCTGCCTTTTTCGCAGAGAGCGGCCAAGAGAGCCAAGGCAACGGTGATCGTCATCGAGGACGAACCCACTGCATCAACAGGGGACGTGCCTGAGACAAACTTGTCGGTCCCGGCGGCTGATCTTTAGA
This sequence comes from Triticum monococcum, assembly GCA_034509565.1. Taxonomy (NCBI): domain Eukaryota; kingdom Viridiplantae; phylum Streptophyta; class Magnoliopsida; order Poales; family Poaceae; genus Triticum; species Triticum monococcum. The sequence continues at coordinate 174,769,820 of CM067846.1, read as the reverse complement.
GCAGCCCCCAGCGTAAGTGTCTTGTTCGTTTTCTGTTGTCGGGCACGCACGAAGATCCTTGCTTTGCTGATACTTGTTTGTTGACTTGTGCAGGAGCAGAGCAGCCTCACCAGGAGAGCCTGGAGACCGCTCCCGAAGCGCCAAGGGAGAGTCCTCCGGCTAGGGAGATGTCTCCGGCAAGGGAGGAGACTCCGACAAGGGAGGAGCCCCCGGCAAGGGAGGAGGCTCCGGCAAGGGAGGAGCCCCCGGCAAGGGAGGGATCTCCGGCAAGGGACTACGTCAGCGATCCCCCAGCGACGGAGACCACAACGGCAGACCCTGGCATAGGTAACTTCCTTGCTTCCAAACTCCCCTTGGCTTCTTCGTCTTCTTGATCTTTCTCTTGTATTTTGCTCGAATTTTGCTTGAATTTTCTCCCCTCTTCTGGCCGTCAGTTCCATCTGCTGCAGAGCCGATGGAGACTGAAGTCGCCGCCGAGGAAACAGCCGGTGCCGGCGAGGAGGCCGCCAAGGCTGCCACCGCGGAAGCGGGCGGGGAGTCTGGCGGTCGTACTGATGACCCGGAGGCCGCAGGAGCGCCAGGCGCTGCTCTGACCATCGACTCCTCCGCCGCAGCCGCCGCGCCAGGCTCCGATGAGCCCCAGCCTGGCGTCTACCTGAAGGCCGGCGAGGACATCTTCATTAACCTTCCCTGGGCGTCAAGTTCTAGGGTGCCGATCGAGGGGGAGATGCTGGACGGAGAGGTGCTTGCCTCCGCCGGGTTGAAGCTGGTCGATGCGCCAAGCAGCAGCGGCGGCGAACCTGAAGAGGAGCGCCTACTGCGGAAGCTACTGGCGCTCTACCGCGCCCGGCAGGCCAAGATGGAGTCCCGCGAAGCGCTCGTCGCGAAGGCCTGTGCTGATATCGAGAAGCGTGCAGAAGAGCTCCGAGGCGCCAACCAAGAAGCTCTCCTCTCCCTGGCAAAGGAGCGGGAGCAACTTGCCGAGGCACAACAAGCCTTCCTCCTCGAGAAGGCCGACGTCGAAGAGCGCCAAAGGCTTGCCGCGGAGAAGTTGTCTTCGCAAGTGGGTGACTTGGCGCAGCAGAAGGTCAACCTCGAAAGCCACGAGGAGGAACTTGCCGCGCGCGAGCGGGCAATCGGCGGAGCCCTTAAACAAGCTGAAGACGCCGCCGCAGCCGCCGAGGCCGCCAAGAACAAGCTGGAGCTGAAGGTGACGTAGCTGGAGGCGAGCCTTAAGGCGGACGGCGACGAGCTCGCTGCGCTCAAGCTCGAGCGGGAGAGGGACGCCAAAAGTTAGTCGGAGCTGCAGGCCCTTTTCGCCGAGAAGGGCAAGGAACTGGATGCCGCCAAGAACTCCAACGCTGATCTCGAATCTCTGGACGGCGCCAAGGAGCAGGAGGCAGCCTTGAAGGAAGAAGTCGAGGCCGGCAAGGTGCTACTGGCGAACGCTACTGCCGCCCAAAAGACCTTGTCGGAGAACGTGGAGCGCTGGACGGAGGGTCTGGTGAACGTCGCCGCGAACGTCGACAAGGAGCTGGTGCAATTGGGGATGGTGGATCTCGGGTACTCCTCCGACGAGAACCTCCAACCCAGCACCAAGCTTACTCTGTTCTTCAAGGGCGTGGCGATGGTGCTTCAGCGACTCCGGGAGCAGATCCCAAAGCAGCTTGCCGACGAGTCGCGCAAGATTTGCACGGGAGCTCTCCAAAAGGTGCTGATGAAGGTGGCCTTCCGCAACACAGGCCTCCGCCTCACCAACGCCCTCCAAAGCCTGCCGCCAGATGCTGATCTAGAGGAGCTCAAGGCCCTTGTCGCACCTATTGTGGACAGGGTGAGCGGCATCAAGAGGGTCGAGGGCGACCGCGCAGACTAGGCCATCCATCTTCTTCTTTCCTTGTCGCTGTCAATCATGTTATGAAAAATAGTCTGTTAGAACTGCAACAAGTTATTTTGTAATATACTCTATCCTGGGTAGTAATTGCTATGTTATTTCCTTTACTTGACTCTTTCCTTTGTATGTCTTTACCCTACGCTTTTAGGAAACTTGCCGGCATGGGCACCTTTGCCGCGAGCGCTGAGTGCGGAACGTCAGCAGCCTGCTGGCGGTGCCGCAGCCGACAAGAAATGTCAGGACCCCGATCCTAGGTCACACCGATCTAGCATGTAACACATCATATCACTTTGTGGCCTCACGCACGGTATTCCCACGGGTGCCACCTTACCTGGCCCGGGACCGTTTGCGCCTTTTGGCTCACGTATATGATAGTGTCGCTAGCATCCATATGACAGAGAACCCGGGCCGACATGGATAGTCGTGAACCCAAAGTGGCACAGACCTATGGAGACAGGCATACATGAATCACATCGAACATGTAGGTCATCAACGAGTGATTCCGGGCTGTAGCACTAGGCTAACAGGACTCCGAGGATCCCGGGCTGTAGCAGGCTAGGCAGGACTCCGGAAGTCACCGTGTGACATTTCCCGAAGGGACAGACATAGGGACGAAGTGAAACACATGCCGGCCAGTCAAGTGTCCTGAACAGTAGTGCTGGGCTAGCAGGACTCCGGTGAACCGGGCTGTAGCGGACTACTATGGCTCGAGGAGCACTAGACTACATTTCCCCATAAGAAAGGCTGTCAAGGATAAACAACTAGATTGTCGGATCCCACACATACCAAGCATTTCAATCATACACACAATATGCTCGATATGTGTAAATACAACATGGCATCACAACAAGACTCTATGACTCAAGTATTATTTCATTAGGCTCCGAAGAGCCAGATATTACAAACATGGGTCTCATGACCCAACAATCATAGCATACAAGTCAAAGCACATGCGGAAGCTTAACATGTCTGAGAACAGACATCTACAAATGAAAAAGGCTAAGAAGCCTGACTATCTACCAGATCCTGCCGAGGGCACAAGATCGTAGCTGAGGTATCAAGCTAAATGTCGAAGTCCACACTGAACTACTAGCGAGACTGAAGTCTCTCTGCAAAACATAAATTAAGCAAACGTGAGTACAAAGGTACTCAGCAAGACTTACATCAGAACTAGGTACATATGCATCGGTATCAACAAGGGGGTGGTGGAGTTTAACTGCAGCAAGCCAGCTTTGACTCAGTGGCTAACCTGAACTACGATTGCAAGCAACTCTTTTGAGGTGGCGCACACGAATCCACATATTCACCAATCAATACACCACTATGGATCCGCTCTCGTCTCCCTACGAGAAGGCCATCCATAGCACTCACGCTTATCTTGCGAGTTTTAGGGTATCCACTTTCACTTGTCTATGAACTGTTATAGGCAACCCAGAAGTCCTTTACCGCGAACACGGCTATTCGAATAGATCATTTATAACCCTGTAGGGGTGTACTTCGTCACACATGTTTCCACCACTTAGCGTCTGCACACGGCATGTGCTCGGCAGACTTCAAGCGAAAGCCGACGTGGGTGTAGACCACGACCTGACTAACCACACAAGTCTCTACTCCAGGTTTATCGCCTATTCGGGTTCCATCCGTGAGGAGATCCGGCCGGAGTTTCGCTCACAGCCCCAAACGATGTGTGCAGGGTTCCCGAGACACCAAACGGGCGCCCGGTACACCGTGCCACGGTCTATCTACCGCAACATAGCCCACCCCTAGGGTCAGCGCTACGCACGGCCGCCAACACATATCCTATAAACACCAGAAACTAATTGCAACTCCTGGACAGAGGACGAGAGGGGTCAGTAAGTCGAGCGGGGTCATATTTCAGGGCCCAATGTGTGGTAGTAGCTGTTTCATGGATCACAAACACAGAACTCAGTTCTTGAGGACGGCTGCAATGAGACAACCCACCATGTACTCCTACATGGCCTCTCACCGCTACCTTTACCAAATCGTGTTCACACACTTAGCTCTCAACAGTAGGGCATGGTTACACACCTCCGATTCATCCCCGATGAATCGGACCTGACTCAACTCTAAGCAGTAGTAGGCATGACAAACAAGCATGAATGAGTAGGCACATCAGGGCTCAAACAATTCCTACTCATGCTAGTGGGTTTCATCTATTTACTGTGGCAATGACAGGTCATGCAGAGGATAAGGGGTTCAACTACCGCAACAAGTAACAGATGAATCATTGTTGTCCTAATGCAGTAAAAGAGTGTAGGAGCGAGAGAGTGGGCTTGTATCGGAATGAACAAGGGGGTTGTGCTTGCCTGGCACTTCTGAAGATAATATAACTCTTCATCAGTGTCAACGATCACAGCGTCGGTACATCGTCTATCGAGAGGGGACATTTACCGGCAAACAAGGAAGAACACAATCAATGCGATGCAACAATATGATGCATGATCATGACATGGCAATATGCTGTTGATTGAGCTAATGCAACTAACAACAAGTTAAATGGAGTTGTTTTGAACACTAGGTTCAAATTCAAATTCAAACTATGAATTCAAATAGTGCATTATCATGTTTTGGACTAAACAGTGAGGTTAGGTTGTTCAAACATGCATGAAAATGCCATGAACAGATTCCCTGAATTTTTTTGATAATTTTACATATATAATTTATTTTATTTGGAGTTACGGTTGAATTTCTATGATTTTTAGAAGTTTTGGGCATTTTCTGGAATTTCCTGATTTAAATTAAACCTAGAAAATAGTTTATTGCGTCAGCACTGCGTCACTATGACGTCAGCGGTCAACGGGGCACGGTCCAGGTCAAACCTGACCAGTGGGACCCACTGGTCAGTGACCTAGTGCCAGTTTGTCTCATAGACAGGTGGGGCCAGTCAACTACCACGTCAGCGTGGTCAACGCCGACGCGTGGGTCCCGCTGGGTTTTAACTAACTTTAAACAGAAAATTAAACTAACCTAACTGACACAGGGGCCCACATGGCAGTGGCTCTAGAGGTGGTTTAGCTGGGTCATTAGTGGCTAATGATGAGCCATGTCATCCGTCGCCGGAGTTTCACCGGCGACGACCATTTCGCGCGGCGGGGATCGTCGGGATCTCGCTACAGCCCACGGTTTGAGGCGGGGTTTGCTCCTACGTCTTCCTGGCATTCTCGCGCAACTAGTGGTGGTAGCGGCAGCAGCTGGGATGGCCGGGGTTGACGGCGGCGAGCACTTCCGCGGCGGCCGGAGTTCGGCACCTGCGGTTTTGGCGTTGTGGTGCACGGGAGGAGAACTGATGGGTTCTACGTGCTCCTGGTGAGGTGTGGAGCACGTTGCCGTGCTCGGGAGTGAGCTGCGGTGGCTCTGGTCTCGTCTGCATCATCACCGGCGGCGAGGAGCTCACGGCTCCGGTGAAAAGGGCGGCCAGAGTGTGGAAACGAGTGCGGGGAGGAGGGGGAAAGGTGTGGGAGCTCACAACGATCTCGAGGAAGGACTCAGCGGCTCGGGGACGACCGGAAGGCGACGAATTCCGTCGATGGAGTCCGGCGGCCGTGCTCGGGGAAGACGACTTGTGGCGGTGATGTGGGGCTCCCGCGGTGACGTGGCTCGGGGTGGAAGAAAGAGGGGGTCGAGGCGGAGCCTTTGGGCTGGTCAGAGAAGCGAGGGGGAGGCGGTGGCTGCAGCTACGGCGAACGGCGTCGGTGGTGCTCGGCGCGAGAGGGAGAGAGAACCAGAGGAGGGGAGGGGCACGGGAGAGGGTGAGAGGGGCCAGGCTGCGTGGCGTCGCCTGGTGCATCGAGGAGGAGCCAGGCAGGCTGGGAGGGAGGAGGTGGAGGCCTCGGGCGCGCTGGCGTTGACACGCCTCTGCCTACTGGCAGAGGTGGAAGAAGACCAAGGCGCCCCTGGTGGGCTGGCCGATTCTGCTGGGCCACGAGGTAAGTGGGCCTCAGGTAAGCGCCAGGTTAGTCCTTCTCTCTCTCTTTTCTTATTTCTGTTTTGTATTTTTTGTAATTATGTTTGGGTTTATTAAAAATGCCAGAGCATTTCCAAAAATCATGCAGCTGACTATGGCCACTGTTTGGAATATTTCCAACAGTAAACATTTCAGTTTGTGATTATTTGGGCATTTAAAATATTTTATAGGATTTAAATGCTCAAATGCAAATACTGTATGATTTAATTCAGTGACCCCCAATTGACCTAGAAAAATGTGCAATATTTTTGGCAGAGGTTCAAGACCAATCCAAAGATGATGAACATTTTAGAGGGGCATTTTGGGTTCAGTGAAATGATTTTTATTTGGACCCTAGTTGAGTTTCATTTGCTGCTAGGGTTTATCAGCCCCCATTTCAAAATTAAAAGAAATTGAAATTGATGCATGGATGCAATGCCACTAATTACAAGAAGATTTCTAGGGCTGTGACAACTCACCCCCACTAAAACAAGAATCTCGTCCCGAGATTCAAGACGTGAGGTAAGAAGACAGAGGGGACACAAAGCTAACACCATCTTCATGATCCGATTGCCCTCATCGAAGACGTTGATTCCTTGCTTCAATTTGATCTTGTCTGCCTTCTGGATCTTCATCCAACACGATGACGACAAAAGAAACTCTATAGGAATCAATCTTCTCGAAGATCGAACAACTCACGGTCAACTTATGGGGTGAGATGTGGGAATATCTCTCGAGCTGAGACTCAAAACACACATTGAGAGAGATGGAAGGTAATAGATGACAAGGGTTCAAATTGGTAGGCAACAATTCCACGCTGGAGTAGGATGATGCATGGTTTCAAGGTAGCGAGGAAGTAATTGCCATGATTCCATAACGGGACACCTTAGGGAAAGGTGACTCGTAGAGCATTTCCCTTAAGTGGCAAAAAGAATTACTTTTGATACAAAGATCATTGAAACTCTTTATACCAGCCTAAGGCAATCACAAATGGTCATTTCAAGGAGTTCGAAAGAATGACATACTCAGACCAGAATCGATGATGTGGACTACCTTGTTGAAGACAACGCAATGGATGATTTCTAGCTTATCATTGGAAATGGATGGGACCCATGGTAAGTCCACTTTTGAAGATGATTCTGAACAAAACTACTGAGGTGCAAGCTGGGAACAAAATGCAAATGTTGGGAATGATTCTGGTAACTGGGGAGAAGGTTCATCAGCAAAGGTGATTCCACCAATTGGATGGCTAACGATCAACTGAGAGGACGGAGGCACATTCCAGTTAACGACAACATCAGAACCTAGTGCCTGAGCGTGCTCTCAAGAACTTGAGCATTTCCATACTCATCAAGGTCTTACCAACATCCATGTCAAGGATCCTGACAACATAACATACCACCATGATGAATGGTGATGGATAATGCAGATGAAAAGGAAGATAACACTTTCTCAGATTTCACCTTAGCGAAGCCAAGGAAACAAATCTGGATGATCGACCGAGAGACATTTAGCACTCCGCTTCTAATGTTCTCCTTGATGTACTGGTTACCACGGTCATGCTTTAAGCATCGGCATAGCCACCAAGTAGTGGTCGGACTTCGGAATACAATAGATCCATAAGGAACAACTTCTGGAGTAAAACCTACGAAATCCTCATGGGAATGTGGCCAACTTCCTTCAATCGAGATACTACAATGGTAGGTCTTCCGGCTGGATGTGTTGGCCACGACATCCACATTACCGGTTACAGAGGGACCAACAATATAGTTCTTGGAAAATGCTCCAACCATCATATCTGCCTGAGATTCAGATCTGGTTGGTGTCAGGGTATTCCAGACTCACCGAGTCTAGAAGGGAAAAATGAAGGTTTGCAACACAATTTGATGAGACGATGTTGCGAGATTCTCGGGGAATGAACTGCGATAGCAAGCTCCAAAACATGAGTTGGTTCTGCTACAAACATGTGAACACGCTGTCCCAGACAAGCATGACCACGAAGTAGTCTTACAACGAAACACTACCGAGTTCAGGTGGGGAACCATTATTGAAGATAACGAAGTCTCCTGCATGTCCGTTTGGGCCCTTCAGGAATAGCAGTTGAACTTCTTATCCTTGAACAAATCAATCAGTGGCTTTGTGTACTAGGAGATACATATGGAATGGAGGTAGCGAGCCTTTCAAACCATAGCATACTTCGCACATGCATGACTGACTTGGGATGGTAACAGAGGAAACAAAAACAATCTTTCTCGAACTCACGGCGGCAACTTGCACCAAATGCACGTGAATCAGATAAAGTCACTTCTTCCATCCAACATATGCTTCATGAACGGGACATGAAGATAATGCCTATAAAAGTTTCCAACACTAGGTTGATGTTCAACATGAGTCATGGGGGGGAGACAAAATGCTGCTGATGGGCTCAACAACAACTCATCGGAATTTCCATATCACTGGACTTCCACCACGATGTGAACAATGTGATAGTATTGGTCAGACCAAAGATATAATGGTGTATGCTCGAGGGACAACCGCAAGTAAGACAACATTACGAACATCGTTGGTTCTGATTTGATTTGACGATAGCCCACACTCAAATCAAGGTTTGGACAAGATAATAGATTCATCAGCTGATCACAGGGATCAGTCGATGAATATATCATTTTCTTCAATACACACACACAAGGATATCCCTTAGGGATGAACTAAGTTGGACAAGTTTTCATCTTCCAACTCTCCAAGTTGTTGTTAAGCTTAACCAACTAGCTCAGGGGTATCCAACACAGGTTCTTGGAGAAAGAGTGGTTTATTGGAAAACTAACTTGATCACGAACTCAACATATCGGTCAGGGGACGACCTGGTGATACTCCCATGAAGATATCCAGAAAATCACGAACCACCGATATGTCTCTAAGCTCGAGAACAATCTTGCTTTTCAAGGCAAGACGACATGATCAGAAGAGTAAAGGATTGAATAATCCTAACTCATTGATCGAAGAGTGCACCGAAAATAAGTACTAGTAGCACGATTAATCTTAGAATGATGATTGAATAACCAACATGCTAAGAATGAAATTATTGTCCATTAACTACCAAGCAACTGGGTTGCTAGGAGTATTGATTTCACACATCACGGTTCACTTGTCGGCATTCCAGTCACAGCAACATGGAGACCGAGGAATGAATAATGATGGCGAGAAGTATCACTGCGTCAAAAATTCATGAGAGATGGTGCAATTCTCATGACAATCATGACATAAAGGGGGTAATATTCCGAGGTAGAACAGAACAAAATCTGTATTGGCATTTTGATCTACGAAGTACAATTGCTTTGACCCAATCCTAGATATGGATGAGGTACTGGAGTTTGTTTCTCCTAGTCATTCTGAAATAGAATGACTTGACGGACCACTAGAGTAATAGGCATTGATAGACACGATTGCCAAATACTCCTTACTATCAATTGATAGATGAAGGTCGGAATATAACCGAAGGGGGGGGACAAATCAAGGAACATATAACTTTCTGAGTTGTGGAAGCATAGATTAGTATGTCGAACGAGTTCAACATATTTCTTCCGGATAACCCATGCAGAAAGGTAGAACTGGCAGAGCCACAATATATAATGGAGAACTCATCAAGAGCACTCTGGTTGTGATCCTTTGGTTCAAGAACTTCTGCCATAAGTGGTTCATAGTATTTGGAAGAAGGAAATACCACGGACCTCGAGGTCTATCACAAGGTTTACTAATGTCCTAAGGAACTAGCAAACACTATCAACATGAAGCAGGTAGGGTGAGTCTCGGGTTCAAAACCCAGGAATAGAATGCCTACTAACTAAATGGCATCACGGGATGCTTTCGAGAATGATGGCCAGAATCATCACACTGGGAACACAAAACATGGTTCGAGTACTAGGTGACTCCCTAAAACACCTAGGGTCATAGTAATAGCTCCAACATATATGTCGAGGCAACAAAGTACCTCAACTCACCGGTTAGTGTGCTTATTCTGACCAAAAGGACATCGGAAACGGAGAGAAAGGATTTGCAAATGCATCAGACTATTTAGAGACCTGGGATGACTCGGACAGCATAACGGCTATAAATGCTCAAAATGATTTGCGACATCCTGCAAAATGGTGGCATAACCACTCAGAAGCACAATATCAAGGTTCTGAGGCCAGTTATGAATATATGGAAGTAGTAGGAACTGAACTGAGGCTTGAACTCAACAATCCTAGGCAACTACGGTTTGGTAACACGTCATCCTGATAGATAGATGAGAAGGCCTAATTCTTAATCCCCGTAGAAAAGAAGAGGTTGACTCAGATCAGAAGGCCATGAGGTATAAGGAGCAAAAAGAGCCTTACGTTCCCTTCCACAATCAATTCCCTTACATAACTAAAGCATTTCTAGACTCAACTTCGACCAGTTTGGCTTGGTAATCCTACAGGCAGTCAGGCTCTGATACCAACGCTGTCAGGACCCCGATCCTAGGTCACACCGATCTAGCATGTAACACATCATATCACTTTGTGGCCTCACGCACGGTATTCCCATGGGTGCCACCTTACCTGGCCCGGGACCGTTTGCGCCTTTTGGCTCACGTATATGATAGTGTCGCTAGCATCCATATGACAGAGAACCCGGGCCGACATGGATAGTCATGAACCCAAAGCGGCACAGACCTATGGAGACAGGCATACATGAATCACATCGAACATGTCGGTCATCAACGAGTGATTCCGGGCTGTAGCACTGGGCTAACAGGACTCCGGGGATCCCGGGCTGTAGCAGGCTAGGCAGGACTCCGGAAGTCACCGTGTGACATTTCCCGAAGGGACAGACATAGGGACGAAGTGAAACACATGCCGGCCAGTCAAGTGTCCTGAACAGTAGTGCTGGGCTAGCAGGACTCCGGTGAACCGGGCTGTAGCGGACTACTATGGCTCGAGGAGCACTAGACTACATTTCCCCATAAGAAAGGCTGTCAAGGATAAACAACTAGATTGTCGGATCCCACACATACCAAGCATTTCAATCATACACACAATATGCTCGATATGTGTAAATACAACATGGCATCACAACAAGGCTCTACGACTCAAGTATTATTTCATTAGGCTCCGAAGAGCGAGATATTACAAACATGGGTCTCATGACCCAACAATCATAGCATACAAGTCAAAGCACATGCGGAAGCTTAACATGTCTGAGAACAGATATCTACAAATGAAAAAGGCTAAGAAGCCTGACTATCTACCAGATCCTGCCGAGGGCACAAGATCGTAGCTGAGGTATCAAGCTAAATGTCGAAGTCCACGCGGAACTACTAGCGAGACTGAAGTCTCTCTGCAAAACATAAATTAAGCAAACATGAGTACAAAGGTACTCAGCAAGACTTACATCAGAACTAGCTACATATGCATCGGTATCAACAAGCGGGTGGTGGAGTTTAACTACAGCAAGCCAGCTTTGACTCAGTGGCTAACCTGAACTACGATTGCAAGCAACTCTTTTGAGGTGGCGCACACGAGTCCACATATTCACCAATCAATACACCACTATGGATCCGCTCTCGTATCCCTACGAGAAGGCCATCCATAGCACTCACGCTTATCTTGCGAGTTTTAGGGTATCCACTTTCACTTGTCTATGAACTGTTATAGGCAACCCAGAAGTCCTTTACCGCGGACACGGCTATTCGAATAGATCATTTATAACCCTGCAGGGGTGTACTTCGTCACACATGTTTCCACCACTTAGCGTCTGCACACGGCATGTGCTCGGCAGACTTCAAGCGAAAGCCGACGTGGGTGTAGACCACGACCTGACTAACCACACAAGTCTCTAGTCTAGGTTTATCGCCTATTCGGGTTCCATCCGCGAGGAGATCTGGCCGGAGTTTCGCTCATAGCCCCAAACGATGTGTGCAGGATTCCCGAGACACCAAACGGGCGCCCGGTACACCGTGCCATGGTGTATCTACTGCAACATAGCCCACCCCTAGGGTCAGCGCTACGCACGGCCGCCAACACATATCCTATAAACACCAGAAACTAATTGCAACTCCTGGACAGAGGACGAGAGGGGTCAGTAAGTCGAGCGGGGTCATATTTCAGGGCCCAATGTGTGGAAGTAGCTGTTTGATGGATCACAAACACAGAACTCAGTTCCTGAGGACGGCTGCAATGAGACAACCCACCATGTACTCCTACATGGCCTCTCACCGCTACCTTTACCAAATCGTGTTCACACACTTAGCTCTCAACAGTAGGGCATGGTTACACACCTCCGATTCATCCCCGATGAATCGGACCTGACTCAACTCTAAGCAGTAGTAGGCATGACAAACAAGCATGAATGAGTAGGCACATCAGGGCTCAAACAATTCCTACTCATGCTAGTGGGTTTCATCTATTTACTGTGGCAATGACAGGTCATGCAGAGGATAAGGGGTTCAACTACCGCAACAAGTAACAGATGAATCGTTGTTGTCCTAATGCAGTAAAAGAGTGTAGGAGCGAGAGAGTGGGCTTGTATCGGAATGAACAAGGGGGTTGTGCTTGCCTGGCACTTCTGAAGATAATATAACTCTTCATCAGTGTCAACGATCACAGCGTCGGTACATCGTCTATCGAGAGGGGACATTTACCGGCAAACAAGGAAGAACACAATCAATGCGATGCAACAATATGATGCATGATCATGACATGGCAATATGCTGTTGATTGAGCTAATGCAACTAACAACAAGTTAAATGGAGTTGGTTTGAACACTAGGTTCAAATTCAAATTCAAACTATGAATTCAAATAGTGCATTATCATGTTTTGGACTAAACAGTGAGGTTAGGTTGTTCAAACATGCATGAAAATGCCATAAACAGATTCCTTGAATTTTTTGATAATTTTACATATATAATTTACTTTATTTGGAGTTACGGTTTAATTTCTATGATTTTTAGAAGTTTTGGGCATTTTCTGGAATTTCCTGATTTAAATTAAACCCAGAAAATAGTTTATTGCGTCAGCACTGCATCACTATGACGTCAGCGGTCAACGGGGCACTGTCCAGGTCAAACCTGACCAGTGGGACCCACTGGTCAGTGACCCAGTGCCAGTTTGTCTCATAGACAGGTGGGGCCAGTCAACTACCACGTCAGTGTGGTCAACGCCGACGCGTGGGTCCCGCTGGGTTTTAACTAACTTTAAACAGAAAATTAAACTAACCTTACTGCCACAGGGGCCCACATGGCAGTGGCTCTAGAGGTGGTTTAGCTGGGTCATTAGTGGCTAATGATGAGCCATGTCATCCGTCGCCGGAGTTTCGCCGGCGACGACCATTTCGCGCGGCGGGGATCGTCGGGATCTCGCTACAGCCCACGGTTTGAGGCGGGGTTTGCTCCTACGGCTTCCTGGCATTCTCGCACATCTAGTGGTGGTAGCGGCAGCAGCTGGGATGGCCGGGGTTGACGGCGACGAGCACTTCCGTGGCGGCCGGAGTTCGGCACCTGCGGTTTTGGCGTTGTGGTGCACGGGAGGGGAACTGATGGGTTCTACGTGCTCCTGGTGAGGTGTGGAGCACGTTGCCGTGCTCGGGAGTGAGCTGCGGTGGCTCTGGTCTCGTCTGCATCATCACCGGCGGCGAGGAGCTCACGGCTCCGGTGAAAAGGGCGGCCAGAGTGCGGAAACGAGTGCGCGGAGGAGGGGGAAAGGTGTGGGAGCTCACAACGATCTCGGGGAAGGACTCAGCGGCTCGGGGACGACCGGAAGGCGACGAATTCCGTCGATGGAGTCCGGCGGCCGTGCTCGGGGAAGACGACTTGTGGCGGTGATGTGGGGCTCCCGCGGTGACGTGGCTCGGGGTGGAAGAAAGAGGGGGTCGAGGCGGAGCCTCTGGGCTGGTCAGGGAAGCGAGGGGGAGGCGGTGGCTGCAGCTACGGCGAACGGCGTCGGTGGTGCTCGGCGCGAGAGGGAGAGAGAACCAGAGGAGGGGAGGGGCACGGGAGAGGGTGAGAGGGGCCAGGGCTGCGTGGCGTCGCCTGGTGCATCGAGGAGGAGCCAGGCAGGCTGGGAGGGAGGAGGTGGAGGCCTCGGGCGCGCTGGCGTCGACACGCCTCTGCCTACTGGCAGAGGTGGAAGAAGACCAAGGCGCCCCTGGTGGGCTGGCCGATTCTGCTGGGCCATGAGGTAAGTGGGCCTCAGGTAAGCGCCAGGTTAGTCCTTCTCTCTCTCTTTTCTTATTTCTGTTTTGTATTTTTTGTAATTATGTTTGGGTTTATTAAAAATGCCAGAGCATTTCCAAAAATCATGCAGCTGACTATGGCCACTGTTTGGAATATTTCCAACAGTAAACATTTCAGTTTGTGATTATTTGGGCATTTAAAATATTTTATAGGATTTAAATGCTCAACTGCAAATACTGTATGATTTAATTCAGTGACCCCCAATTGACCTAGAAAAATGTGCAATATTTTTGGCAGAGGTTCAAGACCAATCCAAAGATGATGAACATTTTAGAGGGGCATTTTGGGTTCAGTGAAATGATTTTTATTTGGACCCTAGTTGAGTTTCATTTGCTGCTCGGGTTTATCAGCCCCCATTTCAAAATTAAAAGAAACTGAAATTGATGCATGGATGCAATGCCACTAATTACAGGAAGATTTCTAGGGCTGTGACAAGAAACCTTGTCGCGGCTAGTCGCAGCTCACTTAAGTTGTTGACTGGACTCGAAACAACAGTAAGGGCGCAACTAGCTACGAGTTGGTTCCTCCGCGCACAGGTTTTCCATACAAAGCACGATCATTCAAGGAAAATAACTTAAAAATTTAAAGGAAATTTGATTGCTCAGGCTTTGGCAACTTATCTTTTTTTTGTTACTTGGTTACCGGCAAGGCGAAAACTTCTTGAACGACACCTGGTCCATACCGTATCTTCTCCCTTCCCCCCGACAAACTTGTGCGCGAGGGAACCTCCTTTTCCTTGCGAAAAAGAACAGAGACAAAATAACAGTATGGAGCCTTATGGCTCGTTATTGCTTATCGGGAGTAAGTGCTGCGCAAAATGTCAGATAATACATGCAAAATTTAAAAAGCATGAAATAGACAAGGTGTGCTGAGCACATGATATTTCTGCACGGGATCTGCGCCCCGCTTTCTACAAAGGATTACATGCAACAGTGGCAAGACTTGTACAAAAGGTGGTTGCCGGAACGGGTTCCGGCAACCGCGCCCTACGGGTAAAATTTGCGAAGATGCTCAATATTCCAGGAGTTGCTCACTGGTACGCCATCTTCGGTCTCAAGGCGGACAGTGCCAGGCCTAGTGACTCGTTTCACCCGGTAAGGGCCTTCCCACTTCGGCGTTAACTTGTTTGAATTCTTGGTGGACTGAATGCGCCGAAGAACAAGGTCGCCTTCCTCGATACTCCTGGCATTAACTTTGCGGCTATGGTAGCGGCGCAAAGCTTGCTGGTAGCGAGCAGCTCGCACAGCAGCCTGGAGACGATCTTCCTCAAGGAGCAGTGCGTCATCTTGCCGCAGCTGCTCTTGCTCAAGCTCATCATAAGCGAGCACTCGAGGCGACCCGTATATGAGTTCTGTGGGGAGAACTGCCTCCGCTCCATAGACTAGAGCGAAGGGTGTCTGGTCAGTCGCTCGATTTGGCGTCGTCCTGATTGACCAAAGAACCACCGGCAGCTCCTCGATCCAGTTTCTTCTGCACTTGTGTAGCTTGTCGAAAGTTCTGGTCTTGAGCCCACGCAGCACTTCAGCATTTGCCCTCTCCGCTTGACCGTTGCTTCTCGGGTGAGCGACAGAAGCGAAACAGACCTTGGCGCCAAGATCTTGGACGTACTGCATGAAGGTGCGGCTCGTAAATTGCGTACCGTTGTCAGTGATTACCCTGTTAGGGATTCCGAAACGGCAAACAATCGACCAGAAGAACTTGACTGCTGACTGTGGTGTCACCTTCCTCACTGGTTCCACTTCTGGCCACTTTGTGAACTTGTCGATTGCAACGTACAAGTACTCAAAGCCCCCGATAGCTCAGGGAAAGGGGCCGAGGATATCGAGCCCCTAGACCGAAAATGGCCAGGATAAAGGGATCATCTGGAGAGCTTGAGCTGGCTGGTGTATCTGCTTGGAATGGAACTAGCACGCTTCACACTTGGTTACTTGTGCAGTTGCATCCTGGAGGGCTGTCGGCCAGAAGAAACCTTGCCGGATTGCTTTTTCGACAAGGGCTCTTGCGCCAATGTGGTGACCACATATGCCTCCATGTATCTCTTCCAACAGCTTCTGTCCATCTTCCCGGGGAATACACTTCAATTTCACACCGTTGAGTCTTCTTCTGCACAGTGTGTTATCGACAAACTGGTACATACTAGACTGCTGGGCTACTCTTTCTGCTTCTTCCTGCTCTTCGGGAAGTTCTCCTGTCTGAAGGAAACGGACAATTTGCTGCACCCATGTTGGAGCCTGTGGCTCGACAACAAGGACAATAGGCAATTCTGCTGCTGCGAGAACATCTGCTTCAACGGCAAGAGCCTGCGGCTCTGCCGGAGCTTGACGTTCCCCGGCAAGCTTGCCGGAGCAAAACTTGTCGGGAGTGTCTGCTTCAACGGAACAAACCCTGGGGCTTGCCGGAGCAGACTGCTCCTCAGCATTCTTGGTGTTGATCTTGGGGACCTTTTTGGCGGCGGCTTCGGGAAGCTCTGCCGGAAAATAATCACCAGAAATCAACTTCCTCTTCTTGCTCTGTCCAGTTGGTGGTGTTACGGACGGCTGAGTCAGCTTGAGCACAAAAATCCCTGGTTCCACAGGTAATTTAAGTGCAGCGCACTTTGACAGGCCATCGGCAATGTCATTCTGAGCTCTGGGGACATGCTCCATCTGCAGGCCGTCAAAGTGCTCTTCTAGCTTTCTCACTTCGTCGACGTAAGCTTCCATTAATGGACTCTGATAATTCTTGTTCACTTGGCGGACGACAAGCTGCGAGTCACCTCTGACAATAAGCTTCTTAATCCCAAGTTCTGCCGCGATCCTGAGACCGGCAAGCAAGCCTTCGTACTCTGCGGTGTTGTTTGTCGCTTGCTCCTTGGGAAAGTGCATCTGGACTATGTACTTGAGGTGCTCTCCGGTGGGTGCGACAAGCAGCACTCCAGCACCGGCGCCTTGCAGCGAGAAGGCACCATCAAAGTACATAAGCCACTCTTTGTGTGTTTCCTTGGCGGGGATGCTCGTCTCCGGAATTTCTTCATCTGGAGTTGGCATCCACTCTGCTATGAACTCAGCCAATGCTCTGCTTTGGATCGTTGATGTACTCTCAAATTTGAGGCCAAAGCTTGACAGTTCCAGTGCCCACTCGACAATCCTGCCTGTTGCTTCTGGATTTTGCAATATCCTCTTTGGCGGAAAGCGAGTGACAACTGTGATCTCATGTGCTTGAAAGTAATGGCGCAGCTTTCTCGAGGCCATGAGAAGGCCGAAAAGCAACTTCTGCACACCAAAGTACCTTGACCTAGCCCCCTGCAAAAGGGAACTGACAAAGTAAACTGGGCACTGCACCATCTTCTTCTGTATCTCCTCTTGCATCTGCGCAGATTCATGCTTGTCGGGACCAGAGCTTGCCGGGGAAGCCCCCTGCTTGTCACTGGATGTGCTTGCCGCGGTCGCTGGCTCGTCATCTGCCTCCCTCTCCGCTACTAACGCAGCACTAACCACTAGATTGGTTGCCACTATATACAGCAGCAACTTCTCTTGCGGCTTAGGTGCGACAAGTGTTGGAGTGGAGGACAGGTATCTCTTCAAGTCCTGCAGCGCAGCCTCCGCTTTCGGAGTCCATTTCATTGGACCTGCCTTTTTCGCAAAGAGCGGCAAAGAGAGCCAAGGCGCCAGTGATCTTCATCGAGGATGAACCCACTGCATCAACAGGGGACGTGCCTCAGACAAACTTGTCGGACCCGGTGGCTGATTTTCAGAGCAGCCCCCAGCGTAAGTGTCTTGTTCGTTTTCTGCTATCGGGCACGCACGAAGATCCTTGCTTTGCTGATACTTGTTTGTTGACTTGTGCAGGAGCAGAGCAGCCTCACCGGGAGAGCCTGGAGACCGCTCCTGAAGCACCAAGGGAGAGTCCTCCGGCGAGGGAGAGGTCTCCGGCAAGGGAGGCGACTCCGACAAGGGAGGAGACCCCGGCAAGGGAGGAGGCTCCGGCAAGGGAGGAGCCCCCGGCAAGGGAGGGATCTCCGTCAAGGGACTACGTCAGCGATCCCCCGGTGACGGAGAGCACACCTGCAGACCCTGGCACAGGTAACTTCCTTGCTTCCAAACTCCCCTTGGCTTCTTCGTCTTCTTGATCTTTCTCTTGGATTTCGCTCGAATTTTGCTTGAATTTTCTCCCTTCTTCTGGCCGTCAGATCCATCTGCTGCAGAGCCGATGGAGACTGAAGTCGCTGCCGAGGAAACAGCCGGCACTGGCGAGGAGGCCGCCAGGGCTGCCGCCGCGGAAGCGGGCGGGGAGTCTGGCGGTCGTACTGACAACCCGGAGGCCGCAGGAGCGCCAGGCGCTGCTCCGACCACCGACTCCTCCGCCGCAGCCACCGCGCTAGGCTCCGATGAGCCCCAGCCTGGCGTCTACCTGAAGGCCGGCGAGGACATCTTCATTAACCTTCCCTGGGCGTCAAGTTCCAGGGCGCCGATCGAGGGGGAGATGCTGGACGGAGAGGTGCTTTCCTCCACCGGGCTGAAGCTGGTCGACGCGCCAAGCAGCAGCAGCAGCGAACCTGAAGAGGAGCGCCTGCTGCGGAAGCTAGTGGCGCTCTACCGCGCCCGGCAGGCCAAGCTGGAGTCCCGCGAAGCGCTCGTCGTGAAGGCCGGTGCTGATATCGAGAAGCGCGCAGAAGAGCTCCGAGGCGCCAACCAAGAAGCTCTCCGCTCCCTGGCAAAGGAGCGGGAGCAACTTGCCGAGGCACAGCAAGCCTTCCTCCTCGAGAAGGCCGACGTCGAAGAGCGCCAAAGGCTTGCCGCGGAGAAGTTGTCTTCGCAAGAGGGTGACTTGGCGCAGCGGAAGGTCAACATCGACAGCCACGAGGAGGAACTTGCCGCGCGCGAGCGGGCAGTCGGCGGAGCCCTTAAACAAGCTGAAGACGCCGCCGCAGCCGCCGAGGCCGCCAAGAATGAGTTGGAGCTGAAGGTGACGCAGCTGGAGGCGAGCCTTAAGGAGGACGGTGACGAGCTCGCCGCGCTCAAGCTCGAGCGGGAGAGGGACGCCAACAGTTACTTGGAGCTGCAGGCCCTTTTCGCCGAGAAGGGCAAGGAACTGGACGTCGCCAAGAACTCCAACGCTGATCTCGAAGTGAAGATGGCAGCGCTGACCAAATCTCTGGACGGCGCCAAGGAGTAGGAGGCGGCCTTGAAGGAAGAAGTCGAGGCCGGCAAGGTCCTGCTGGCGAATGCTACTGCTGCCCAGAAGACCTTGTCGGAGAACGTGGAGCACTGGACGGAGGGTCTGGTGAACGTCGCCGCGGACATTGACAAGGAGCTGGTGCAATTGGGGATGGTGGATCTCGGGTACTCCTCTGACGAGAACCTCCAACCTAGTGCCAAGCTTACTCTGTTCTTCAAGGGCGTGGCGAGGGCGCTTTAGTGACTCCGGGAGCAGATCCCAAAGCAGCTTGCCGACGAGTCGCGCAAGATTTGCGCGGGAGCTCTCCAGAAGGTGCTGATGAAGGTGGCCTTCCGCAACCCAGGCCTCCACCTCACCAACGTCCTCCGAAGCCTGCCGCCAGATGCTGATCTAGAGGAGCTCAAGGCCCTTGTCGCACCTATTGTGGACAGGGTGAGCGGCATCAAGAGGGTCGAGGGCGACCGCGTAGACTAGGCCATCCATCTTCTTCTTTCCTTGTCGTTGTCAATCATGTTATGAAAAACAGTCTGTTAGAACTGCGACATGTTATTTTGTAATATACTCTATCCTGGGTAGTAATTGCTATGTTATTTCCTTTACTTGACTCTTTCCTTTGTATGTCTTTACCCTACGCTTTTAGGAAACTTGCCGGCGTGGGCACGTTTGCCGCGAGCGCTGAGTGCGGAACGTTAGCAGCCTGCTGGCGGTGCCGCAGCCGACAAGAAACCTTGTCGCGGCTAGTCGCAGCTCACTTAAGTTGTTGAGCGGACTCGAAACAACAGTAAGGGCGCAACTAGCTACGACTTGGTTCCTCCTCGCACAGGTTTTCCATACAAAGCACGGTCATTCAAGGAAAATAACTTAAAAATTTAAAGGAAATTTGATTGCTCAGGCTTTGGCAACTTATCTTTTTTTTTGTTACTTGGTTCCCGGCAAGGCGAAAACTTCTAGAACGACGCCTGGTCCATACCGTATCTTCTCCCTCCCCCCGGCAAACTTGTGAGCGAGGGAACCTCCTTTTCCTTGCGAAAAAGAAAGGAGACGAAATAATAGTATGGAGCCTTATGGCTCGTTATTGCTTACCGGGAGTAAGTGCTGCACAAAATGTCAGATAATACATGCAAAATTTAAAAAGAATGAAATAGACAAGGTGTGCTGAGCACATGATATTTCTGCACGGGATCTGCGCCCGGCTTTGTACAAAGGATTACATGCAACAGCGGCAAGACTTGTACAAAAGGTGGTTGTTCCGGCAACCGCGCCCTACGGGTAAAATTTGCGAAGATGCTCAATATTCCAGGAGTTGCTCACTGGTAAGCCATCTTCGGTCTCAAGGTGGACAGCGCCAGGCCTAGTGACTCGTTTCACCCGGTAAGGGCCTTCCCACTTCGGCGTTAACTTGTTTGAATTCTTGGCAGACTGAATGCGCCGAAGAACAAGGTCGCCTTCCTTGATACTCCTGGCATTAACTTTGCGCCTATGGTAGCGGCGCAAAGCTTGCTGGTAGCGAGCAGCTCACACAGCAGCCTGGAGACGGTCTTCCTCAAGGAGCAGTGCGTCATCTTGCCGCAGCTGCTCTTGCTCAAGCTCATCATAAGCGAGCACTCGAGGCGACCCGTATACGAGTTCTATGGGGAGAACTGCCTCCGCTCCATAGACTAGAGCGAAGGGTGTCTGGCCAGTGGCTCGATTTGGCGTCGTCCTGATCGACCAAAGAACCACCGGCAGCTCCTTGATCCTGTTTCTTCCGCACTTGTGTAGTTTGTCGAAAGTTCTGGTCTTGAGCCCACGCAGCACTTCAGCATTTGCCCTCTCCGCTTGACCGTTGCTTCTCGGGTGAGCGACAGAAGCGAAACAGACCTTGGCGCCAAGATCTTGGACGTACTGCATGAAGGTGCGGCTCGTAAATTACGTACCGTTGTCGGTGATTACCCTGTTAGGGATTCCGAAACGGCAAACAATCGACCTGAAGAACTTGACTGCTGACTGTGCTGTCACCTTCCTCACTGGTTCCACTTCCGGCCACTTTGTGAACTTGTCGATTACAACGTACAAGTACTCAAAGCCCCCGACAGCTCGGGGAAAGGGGCCGAGGATATCGAGCCCCCAGACCGAAAATGGCCAGGATAAAGGGATCGTCTGGAGAGCTTGAGCTAGCTGGTGTATCTGCTTGGAATGGAACTGGCACGCTTCACACTTGGTTACTTGTGCAGTTGAATCCTGGAGGGCTGTCGGCCAGAAGAAACCTTGCTAGAATGCTTTTCCGACAAGGGCTCTTGCGCCAATGTGGTGACCACATATGCCTCCATGTATCTCTGCCAACAGCTTCTGTCCATCTTCCTGGGGAATACACTTCAATTTCACACCATTGAGTCTTCTTCTGCATAGTGTGTTATCGACAAACTGGTACATACTAGACTGTCGGGCTACTCTTTCTGCTTCTTCCTGCTCTTCGGGAAGTTCTCCTGTCTGAAGGAAACGGACAATTTGCTGCGCCCATGTTGGAGCCTGTGGCTCGACAACAAGGACTATAGGCAATTCTGCTGCTGCGGGAACATCTGCTTCCATGGCAAGAGCCTGCGGCTCTGCCGGAGCTTGAAGTTCCCCGGCAAGCTTGCCAGAGCAAAACTTGTCGGGAGTGTCTGCTGATGAAGCCATGTGCCTACGGTAGGGGCACGGACCTGTCCTAAAGAGCCCTACTGTAGGACATCCCTAGAAGAAGTCACCTTTCAATCAACTTGAAGGTATCCCACTCGACGGGTTGAAGACACTCGACCAAGAAGCTATCACTCGACCATGAAGTCAACCACTCGACCAACCAAAAGACCTGAAGTCACTCCGCAAGCAAACGGTCGGCTATTAAGTAGTCTTTATGGTTATTATGACACTTCATTAGGGACGTTATCAGTAACGCCCCACATTAAATGTACCTTAAACCCTGCATTACTGAGGGCAGGAGAGGGCTGGCGAACTCTATATAAGCCATCCCCCTCCTCAGTATCAAGGGTTCACACCCCTGTCATTTACACACGCATAATTCAATCGACCGCCTCCGGGCACCGAGACGTAGGGTTGTTACTTCCTCCGAGAAGGGCCTGAACTCGTAAACCTTGCGTGCTTACAACTTCCCAATAGCTAAGGTCTAGCCTCCTTATACACACCCCCCTACCTCACTGTCAGACTTAGAACCACGACAGTTGGCGCCCACCGTGGGGCATTAGTCTTAGCGCCCAATTGGAGAAGTTGCGATTTTTCCGATCCACTTGATCATGTTTTCCTGCGGAGCTTTGGTAGAGGGCCGCGAGATCCGTCTCGGCGCACTCAATTTCATCGCCAACGACTCCGCCTGGCTCTAGGAGGCGCCGCTCGACGTTGACGCGCTCCCCGTCCGCGGTGCGACGCACTTCCACGCGTGCGTCCGTGGCGTCCTCCTGCGGCAGCCGTCGACCCCATATCGGTCGACTCCCGTGTCATCTCCCCGCCCTGTCTCCCGCCAGCGCAAGCGCTCAGGTCGGTCGAGACTCCAGCGGTGGGTGAAGCACGCCGCGGCCCGCCAGTCGGCGGTCCCACAAGTCGCGGCAATCGAGCCCGACGAATCCCTCTACGGCCTGTTCGATCTGTCGACTGGCTCCGCGGAGACCGCATCCGAGTGCGATAGCAGCGACCCTTTGGCGGAGGTTCTGGCGGTCGAGGGGACACGCAGTCCTCCTGGATTCCATCGCGCTGATAGTGGTGCAGATAGAGGCGATCCGTCGCATCCCCACGACGACTACCTCCCCGAACCTCTTACATCATTACAGCGAGAGGAGCTTCATCGCCGGAACATGGACGCGCTCCACACTCCTATTGTTGGAGAAACCCCCGAGGCCCGGGCCTTGGAGGACGCGCGCTTGGCTAATCTGGCCGAGCACACTCGACTGGAGAATCTACAGCGAGCACTCGACGAGCGAGCGCGTCAGCGGGCTCCCGAGTCCAGTCGAAGACAGCAAGCTCTCGAATCCAGTCGACGTCAGCTCTTCCCACCACCGCAGAGGATTGTTGCAGATCAGAGCATTGCTCCGAGCGGCGGGAAATCAGAATTCTGTCGTCTCTCAGCCGCGAGACAGGATCCACAGTCAATCCGCTGCAACGGAAACAGTCCAGTCGGCTCACAGCCCGAGATCGCCCCCGAGGCGTGAGGGACATGGAGACCGGCACGATCAGTATAGGAGGAATGAACAGTATGATCACCGACCCGACCGTGATGATAGACGTCGAGTGCCATCCCCTCCCCCGAGGAGTGGATCGTATGCACCCCAACATCGCGATGACAGGCGCCCCCATAATGTTGGGCAGAGGATCCCAATCGACCCCAGAGACCCAGGCTTTGACGCGAGATCCATCCTCGTTCAAGGTTTGGTGGACAGGAACAGGGCTCATAGAGAGGGCCACAACAGAGATACGCCCACCGGCAGCAGAGCACATACTTCGGGGCCTGAATGTTTCAGCCGAGCCATCAGGGCCGCGGTGATCCCTCCCAACTTCAGGCTGGCGATTGGAGTCAGCAAGTTCACCGGCGAATCCAAGCCCGACACATGGCTCGAAGATTACAGAGTGGCTGTGCAGATTGGCGGTGGCAATGATGAGGTGGCCATGAAGCATTTGCCTCTTATGTTGGAAGGCTCAGCCAGGGCGTGGCTGAATCAGTTGGCACCCAGCAGCATTTACACTTGGGAGGACCTCGCCCGAGTGTTTATCACAACCTTCAAAGGAACGTGCAAGCGCCCTGCAGGCCTTACAGAGTTGCGGTCTTGCGTGCAGAAGCCGAATGAAACACTGAGAGAATACATCCATAGGTGGATCACACTGCACCACTCGGTCGAGAACGTGCCAGACCATCAAGCGGTTTGCGCTTTCAAGGAAGGCGTCAAATACAGGGAGTTGAATCTGAAGTTTGGTTGAACTGGAGAGATGTCCCTGAATCGGATGATGGAGATTGCCACCAAGTACGCTAATGGTGAAGACGAGGACCGACTCCGAAGTGGCAAACTCAAATCAGTGGCCCAAGAAACCGGAGGAAACTCCAGTCGGAAGCAGAAGCGGAAGGCCGAGCCAGCCGCCCCTGGGGAGGCCCTGGCTGTGGCCCAGGGAAACTTCAAGGGAAAACCCAAGGGCACATGGAAGCCCAAGAAGGTTAAGGATCAGGATGGGAATGATGTTTTGGACCTGCCATGTCACATCCACACCAAGAAAGATGAAGAGGGAAATTTTATTTTCCCGAAGCATACCACTCGAAAGTGCCGGCTCCTGATTCAGCAGTTCCAGGGCAAGCAGCCCAAGGACAAGGAAAAAGAACCAGACAGAGTTGAGGACAAGGAGGATAGTGATGATGGATACCCCCAAGTCAATTCCACCTTGATGATTTTTGCTGATGTTGAAAGCAAAAGTCGACTGAAAGTCATTAACCGTGAGGTGAACATGGTTGCTCCGGTGACGCCTAGTTATCTCAAATGGTCTCAGACCGCCATCACATTCGACCAATCTGATCACCCGACACACATTGCCACCCCAGGGAGGCAAGCTTTGGTGGTCGACCCGGTCGTCGAAGGTACTCGACTGACCAAAGTCCTGATGGATGGCGGCAGTGGCCTGAACATACTGTATGCTGAAACTTTGAAAGGAATGGGCATTCTGATGTCCAGACTCAGCGCCAGCAACATGAGCTTCCACGGAGTCATTCCTGGGAAGAAAGCCGAGTCACTCGGCCAGATTGCTCTTGATGTGGTTTTTGGTGATTCAAAGAATTACCGCAAGGAAAAGTTGACATTTGAAGTTGTGGACTTCTAGAGTGCTTATCACGCCATTTTGGGCAGGCCAGCTTACGCACGCTTCATGGCTCGACCATGTTACGTGTATCTTAAATTAAAGATGCCTGGCCCCAAAGGTGTGATCACTGTTACGGGCAACCGGAAGAAAGCAGAAGAATGTTTTCAGAAGGGATCAAAGATCGCCGACGCTCAGAAGGCAGTGGTCGAGCTGAAAGACTACCAAAAGACTGCCGACCCGAGTGAATTGCTGCGGGCTAAGAAGCCTGCCTTCGAGTCAGCTTTTCAGTCGGCTGGCGAAACAAAGACAGTCCACATTCACCCGACCGATCCCGACGCTGCTCCGACTCACATCTCGACGACGCTCGACTCCAAATAGGAAGAAGCCCTCATCCAGCTCCTCCGTGAGAACTAGGACATCTTCGCATGGAAACCCTCTGACATGCCTGGAGTTCCCAGGGGGCTGGCTGAGCACCATCTGCGACTCGACCCAAAGTTCAAGCCCGTGAAGGAACATCTTCGACGGTCCGCCATCAACAAGAAACAAGCCATTGGCGAAGAAGTGGCTCGGCTCTTAGCAGCCGAGTTCATCCGAGAGATTTACCTCTCCGAGTGGCTCGCCAATGTCGTCATGGTCCCCAAGAAGGACAAGTCACACCATATGTGCATTGATTTCAAACATATCAATCGGGCCTGCCTGAAAGATCATTTTCCTCTCCCTCGCATCGACTAAATTGTCGACTCAACTGCGGGATGCGAGAGATTGTCTTTTCTAGATGCATATTCTGGGTACCATCAGATCCGTCTGTATGGGCCCGACGAAATCAAAACAGCTTTCATCACTCCATTCAGATGCTTCTGTTACGTCACCATGCCATTTGGCCTCAAGAACGTCGGAGCCACATTCATGAGAATGATCCAGAAGTGTTTACTCACTCAAATCAGTCGGAATGTGGAGGCGTACATGGATGATATCGTGGTCAAGTCCCGGAAAGGTTCCGACCTGCGGGCTGACCTTGCCGAAACCTTTGCCAACCTCAGGAGGTACGATATCAAGCTCAATCCGTCAAAGTGCACTTTCGGGGTTCCAGGTGGAAAGCTACTCGGTTTTCTCATTTCCGAACGGGGAATCGACGCCAATCCTGAAAAAATTGGCACCATACTCCGGATGAAGCGTCCTGTACGTGTGCATGATGTCCAAAAGCTTACAGGCTGCTTGGCCGCCTTAAGTCGATTCATTTCTCGACTCGGTGAAAAAGCGTTGCCTCTTTACCGACTGATGAAGAAGTCTGACAAGTTCGAGTGGACTCTAGAAGCTGATGCAGCGTTTGCAGAGCTCAAAGCTCTGCTCTCCACCCAGCTGGTGCTAGCTGCCCCAATCAGCAAAGAGCCTCTGCTGCTTTACATTGCAGCCACAGGACAAGTTGTCAGTACAGTACTTACGGTCGAGCGGGAAGAGGAAGGGAAGGCCTTCAAAGTTCAACGCCCTGTATATTATGTGTCTGAAGTTTTGACCCCTTCAAAACAAAGATACCCCCACTACCAGAAGCTTGTATATGGGATTTATATGACCATGAAGAAAGTTGCACATTATTTCTCTGACCACTCCATTACAGTCGTCAGCGACGCCCCGTTATCAGAGATCCTGCATAACAGGGACGCAACTGGTCGAGTGGACAAGTGGGCGATTGAACTCCTTCCTTTAGATATCAAGTTTGAAGCAAAGAAGGCTATCAAGTCCCAAGCAATCGCGGATTTCATCGCTGAGTGGATTGAACAGCAACTTCCGACTCACGTTCACTCGGAGCACTGGACCATGTTCTTCGATGGATCCAAGATGCTGAATGGATCGGGCGTGGGAGTAGTCTTGGTCTCCCCCCGAGGGGATAAGCTGAGATATGTTCTCCAAATTCACTTCGATTCCTCCAATAACGAAGCAGAGTATGAGGCACTTTGTATGGGTTGCGCATGGCCATTTCACTCGGCGTCCATCGCCTCATGGTCTATGGCGACTCAGATTTGGTGGTTAATCAAGTGATGAAGGAGTGGGACGTCAGGAGTCCGGCAATGACTGGGTATTGCAATGCAGTGCGAAAGCTAGAAAAGAAGTTCGAGGGGTTAGAGCTCCACCACATCCCCCGACTGAAAAATCAGGCGGCTGACGACTTGGCAAAGATAGGCTCCAAGAGAGAAGCCATTCCAAGCAACGTGTTCTTGGAACACATTCACTCACCGTCAGTCCAAGAGGATCCTTTCACAGAAGAAGCCCCGCAGCCGAAAAGTGCCACAGATCCGACTGAAGTCGAAGTGCCTGCAGTGGTCGACCTAATCATGGAAGTCTTGGCAATCACCCCTGACTGGACAATACCGTACATCGCATATATCCTAAGGAAAGAACTCCCAGAGGAGGAGGAGGAGGCTCGACAGATCGTCCGCCGATCCAAGGCCTTCGCTGTCATAAGGGGACAGCTGTACAGAGAGAGCGCGACCGGAGTCGGCCAGAAATGCATAACACCAGAAGAGGGTCAGATAATCCTTAATGATATCCACTCGGGGACCTGCGGTCATCATGCGTCCTCTCGGACTATTGTGGCTAAAGCATACCGAGCTGGATTTTACTGGCCAAGAGCAAATGAGATGGCAAAAGAGATAGTCGACAAGTGTGAAGGGTGCCAGTTCTACTCCAACATGTCGCACAAGCCCGCATCAGCCCTGAAGACCATTCCGCTCGTCTGGCCCTTTGCCGTCTGGGGATTGGACATGGTTGGTCCCCTAAGAACGGGTAGGAGTGGATTCACTCATGTACTTGTGGCAGTCGACAAATTTACCAAATGGATCGAAGCTAAGCCCATCAAGAACCTCGATGCTGGCACTGCTATCAGTTTTGTCAGAGGGTTAACATTCAGATATGGAGTCCTGCATAGCATCATCACTGATAACGGGTCAAACTTTGATTCGGACGAGTTCAGGGCATTTTGCGCTTCTCAAGGCACACGAGTCGACTACGCTTCGGTCGTTCATCCCCAGTCGAATGGACAGGCTGAGAGAGCAAATGGTCTGATTCTCAAAGGGCTAAAGCTTCGACTGATGCGCGATCCCAAGCACGCGGCAGGCGCTTGGGTCGACGAGCTTCCGTCAGTTCTGTGGGGATTAAGGACCACCCCTAACCGGTCGACTGGAAGGACTCCATTCTTTCTGGTTTATGGAGCCGAAGCAGTCCTGCCGAGTGATCTTCTTCATAATGCACCCCGAGTCGAACTTTACACCGAAGACGAAGTAAGAGCAGGCCCGGCAAGACGCAGTCGACCTCTTAGAAGAAGAAAGGGAGATGGCCATGATCAGATCGACCATTTATCAGCAAGACTTGCGCCGTTTTCACGCCCGGAATGTGAAAAGTCGAGCCTTCCAAGAAGGGGATCTGGTCCTCCGAGTGGATCAACAGAAGCCACACAAACTTGCTCCTACTTGGGAAGGCCCCTTCATAGTCACCAGAGTCCTCCACAATGGAGCATACCACCTCTACAATGTCGATCGCCAGATCGACGAGCCACGAGCTTGGAACGCGGAACTGCTCTGCCCCTTTTACACCTGAGTTCTCCTTTAGATGAGATGTAATAAGAAAAATAATTTCTACAGTTCATTTTTATCAAAGACAACAGTGTTCCAATATTGGCTGTCACTTTGTTTGCATACAAAACTCCCAGCGGGTGACTTGGCTGCGAATCCGTTTCGCCTAAGTTTGAAAAAATCCTACCGAGTGGACAGCAATCCTCCCACTCGGGGGCTTAGCTGCAGTCCAGTACTCGCCTAAGTTCTCCCACTCGGAAACTTAGCTGCAGTCAAGCACTCGCCTAAGTTTGAAAAAACCCTACCGAGTGGAGAGCAATCCTCCCACTCGGGGGCTTAGCTGCAGTCCACTACTCGCCTAAGTTCTCCCACTCGGAAACTTAGCTGCAGTCAAGCACTCGCCTAAGTTTGAAAAAACCCTACCGAGTGGAGAGCAATCCTCCCACTCGGGGGCTTAGCTGCAGTCCAGTACTCGCCTAAGTTCTCCCACTCGGAAACTTAGCTGCAGTCAAGCACTCGCCTAAGTTTGAAAAATCCTACCGAGTGGAGAGCAATCCTCCCACTCGGGGACTTAGCTGCAGTCCAGTACTCGCCTAAGTTCTCCCACTCGGAAACTTAGCCGCAGTCAAGCACTCGCCTAAGTTTGAAAAATCCTACCGAGTGGAGAGCGATCCTCCCACTCGGGGGCTTAGCTGCAGTCCAGTACTCGCCTAAGTTCTCCCACTCGGAAACTTAGCTGCAGTCAAGCACTCGCCTAAGTTTGAAAAAACCCTACCGAGTGGAGAGCAATCCTCCCACTCGGGGGCTTAGCTGCAGTCCAGTACTCGCCTAAGTTCTCCCACTCAGAAACTTAGCTGCAGTCAAGCACTCGCCTAAGTTTGAAAAATCCTACCGAGTGGAGAGCGATCCTCCCACTCGGGGGCTTAGCTGCAGTCCAGTACTCGCCTAAGTTCTCCCACTCGGAAACTTAGCTGCAGTCAAGCACTCGCCTAAGTTTGAAAAATCCTACCGAGTGGAGAGCGATCCTCCCACTCGGGGGCTTAGCTGCAGTCCAGTACTCGCCTAAGTTCTCCCACTCGGAAACTTAGCTGCAGTCAAGCAATCGCCTAAGTTTAAAAAACCCTACCGGGTGGAGAGCAATCCTCCCACTCGGGGGCTTAGCTGCAGTCCAGTACTCGCCTAAGTTCTCCCACTCGGAAACTTAGCTGCAGTCAAGCACTCGCCTAAGTTTGAAAAAATCCTACCGAGTGGAGAGCAATCCTCCCACTCGGGGACTTAGCCGCAGTCCAGCACTCGTCTGAATACAAGACCAAAGTCCTACACGAAAGATCAAAACCACGAAGATATTCAGCAAGAAATTAAGTTCGGATAAAGCTTAAAAGGCCCCAGGCCCCGAATCAAAGTACTCGAGCCCTCGGCTCGGCAGAGTTTAAATGGTTACAAATCCACTCGGCATTCCGAGGCAAATTTAAGGAAAGGCATAAAAGTTTTTTTTCATTCCTCAGGTGGAGGAATGGCAGGGGGGACGAACTCATCCAGGTCGATTCCGTCCACAATACGAGTGGCAGCAGCAATGAAGGTCTCCATGAAGTCTTGAAAGCTGTGCCTCTTGGTATTGGCGACTTGGATGGCGGCCAACTTCTCTTCTCGCGCCTCCTTGCAATGGACGCGGACTAAAGATAGAGCCACATCAGCGCCGCACCGGGCAGAAGACTTCTTCCACTCCTGCACTCGATCGGGGATTCTGTCAAGTCGAGTCATCAGAGACTCGAGATCATTCTAGAGCGTAGACACTGACCAAAGTGTCAGGTCGATCCGCGACATGGCAACCTTCAGCCGAGCCAAGTAATCCACGGCGCCATCGATACGGGATTCCAGTCGGAGCAGATTCATGGCGGCATCATCATTCACCGGAGAATTGATTGGGTCCAAACGCGTTTCAATTCGCCCAGTCTCCTCTTCAAAGTTCTGACAAAACTCTGCATACAAGACCCAAGGATAAGACAACGATCGCAAACTGAGTCGACACAAAAGAAAACCAGTCGGAATTGAATGCACACCTTCGAGCTTGGTGTACAACGTCTTGGCGAGACTCCTCAAGTAGCTCTCCAGGTCGTCCCTCCTGCGAGCGACGCCTTCCATCTGCTCGCTCAGGGTGAGGTGCTTCTTCTTCCAATGCGAGCACTCCCTGTTGGCTTCATTCAGAGCGGTCTTCAGCTTGGTATTCTCGTCTTCTATCTGGCTGACCGAAGCCAGCTTCTGTTCAGCCAGAGCAATCTTGTCACCAGCCTCCTTGTGGGCAGCAGCCAAGTCCCGATCCTTCTTCGCCAGAGCCTCGCTCAGTTCTCCTGCAAAAGAAACGATGATTGGTTCAGAAACAGCAGAAGAGTACTCAAGCCTAAAAACAAAACCAGTCGACAGGGTCGTCTTACCAGCAACGCCATCTCTGACCTTCTGTAGCTCCGTTCTGGCCAGCTGCAGATCAAGGGTCAGTTGAATACGCTGCTTCTCCAACTCAGTATAGCGAGACGCAAGCTCACAAGATTTCTGCAAAAGGAAAAATCAGTCGATAGACATCCAAAATAAGTCGCTTCCAAGTAACTAAGGAAAAAAGGTGACGTTTCTAAGACCACAGCCGAATCAAAAACATTCGACAGTAGTCTCGGGGACTACACCTAGTGGGTGCACTCAGCGTGCCCCCACTGGTTCAAAAAAAAGTCGAGTGTCCGTAGTCGACCGGATACAGATCCATTCGACATGACTCGACCAGACCAAGAAAGGAATACAGATTCAGAAACGCAATGTAAAGACTACAGTCGACTGCCAGCAGTCCACCGTAGTCTCGGGGACTACACCCAGTGGGTGCACTCAGCGTGCCCCCACTAGTCCAAGAAGGGGAAAACACACCCACTGGGTGTACAGATACAAAGATCTTCAAAAAAAAGAGGGAGAAAGACTCTTCAAATAATCAAGTATCAAGTCGACTGACCTGGACATTGCTCTGGAGCGCCGAACTTGCGTCATAAGCTGCCTGGCTAGCCTCCCGAGCCTTCTTCACCTGTTCCATCATGACCCCCGCCTGGCGTATAGCCTCCTTCACAGCAGCCACTTCGTCCTCAGGGGCAGGGTATGCGACAAAAAGCGAAGTTGGATTTGCAGTTGACGCCGAAGGCTGCGCACTCGACAGGGGATTGGCAAAGGTCACAGAAGCCCGAGGGGCATCGCCACCATCCCGAGCCACGGTCTCAGGCGCCGGAGTAGGCTGGGGAGTCCTGTCAGCCGACGACCTCTTAGTCCTCCTCATCCTCAGCGGTTCGTTGTCGTCGTCATCCGGGAGGTCGATAACATGAGGAGGGGCTGCAAGGAGGACTTTCAATCGACCAGAATTGCAAGAAACGACCAGTCGACTCAAAAACAGAATGTCAATAATCGTACCAGGGTTGGAGGTAACAGCGTCCCCCATCTCTTGGTCGTCGTCTTTGGCAGAGACCTCGGAGGTAGCAGCACTGCAAATTTCAAAAAATCAGCCAGTTAGCTTAACGAGTCGACCAAGGATCCGTCCTCCATCGACGAAGGAAAACAAGCTTTATTACCCAGAAATAACAGGGACAGTTATCTTCATCTTGGGCAGAGTATTGGGCGGCTTGGATAGCATCGTGCGTGGTTGCTTGGGGACCTTCCTAGTCAGTGTTGGAGAAGAAGTCCGAGGGCGTTATGACAATGGCCCAACCGAGGCAGTCGCCTGGCCACGTTCCTGCGCCTGGTCGTGTGCGAGCTTGGATCGCCTTTCCGGGCGGGAGGGTTCGGCCTCCTCCTCCTCCTCTTCGCTGGAGAAGACGTCATCGCCTCCCTCTCCTTAACCATCCGACTCCCACTCGCCCTGGTCATCCCCGCTCTCGCCTCCGCTCCCTTCTCCTTCCTCAGTCGACCCCTGTGCCCCATTGGGCGTCGAGTACATCTCAGTGGTTGCCTGAAAGACAACAGACAAAACGAAAGTCAATCGACCTACTCAAAAGAAGACCAACGCAGAAAACGAAGATCTCAGTCGGGAGCATAAAAACGCACCTGGTCGACCTCATACGAACTGTCGAGTGGAATGACCCTCCTGGCTCCTCGGGGGTTGTCCTTGTTCCCTGTGATGCTTGACAGCCACCCCTCCAACATCTCGTCGGTGACCTCCTCCGGGTGGATCCGAGTGGTGTCCTCGAGGCTAGAGTACAGCCGCATCGGGTGGTCCTGAGCCTGGAGTGGTTGGATTCGCCTCTTGAGGAAGACTTCCAGCAGATCCATCCCCGTCACGCCCTCACGGACAAGTTCAACCACTCGACCCGCCAGTACCTTGACCCGGGCCTTTTCTTCAGGCGTCACCTTCAGAGAAGCAGGCTTTTCGGCTCGGTCGAGGGAGAAAGGTGGGAGCCCAGTCGACTGCCCTGGAGTCACCTGATCCTGGCAGTAGAACCAAGTCGCCTGCCAGCCTCGGACTGACTCCGGGAAAGTAATGGATGGGAAACAGCTCTTCCCCCTCGTCTGGATCGCCAAGCCCCCACACAGCTGGATCACTTGTGTCTTCTCATCACTCGACTTGGCCTTCTTGACCGACTGAGAGCGACAGGTGAAGATGTGCTTGAAAAGCCCCCAGTGTGGGCGGCAACCCAGGAACGCCTCACACATAGAAATGAAAGCGGCAAGATAGACTATGGAGTTTGGGGTAAAGTGATGGAGCTGCGCTCCAAAGAAGTTCAAGAAGTTACGGGAGAAAGAATTGGGCGGCAGAGAAAACCCTCGGTCGATGTGAGTGGCCAGGAGCACGCACTCACCGTCGCGAGGTTGGGGTTCGATCTCTCCCCCCGGAAGACGTGCAGCCTTGTGAGGAATGGCCCCCCCCTCAACCAGGTCATCAAGATCCTCCTGCCGGAGCACCGATGGCATCCAGTCGCCCTGGATCCAACCTTTGGGCAGGGCCGTCCGAGAGGAAGATCTGCCGCGCGCAGACTTCTTCCCCTTCCCCGCCGCCGCCGCCTTCTTCGCGCGCTCCAGAGCGGTCGTCTTGCCCTTCACCATCGTCGCCGGCGAGATCTCGAGCTGGTTTGCGATGGCTGGGCGAGAGCAGAGGAAGCGGGGGAGGTTGCGAAGAAAGAGAGGAAGAAGGAGAAGAGAAGAGCACGCGCACTGTTGGGGGACTCCGAGCCGGCAACTTATAAGGGGCCGCTTCCGAGTGGCTGACCAGTAGGCCCAAGCTATCCAGTCAAATCCCGTGACAGGCGCGCGCGCAGTACGTGGCGAAAAAGGCGGCACGGAGATCGAGGAGCCTTCGCATTGTCACTTCCGATTACTGCGGCCGCCCCCGTTCCGCGCGCTTCTCAAAAATCCGAATCCCGCGATATCCGCTGGCTGCAGAACAACTTGTCAAAACAGAAATCCCGCGCGCACCGGCGCTCGATGCCTCACAGGTAAAGAAATCCATTGGACGAAAAACCTAGAACGGATCAAGGCGACTGAAATAGGTTAATGACGTCATCCGTGACAGTCGACCCAGAACGAAGCACTCATATAACCTAAAGAGTCAGTCGGAAAGGTCCCTAACCCCTTTTCTCACTCTAGCCTCCATCCATTCGGGGGCTAATGATGAAGCCATGTACCTACGGTAGGGGCACGGACCCGTCCTAAAGAGCCCTACCGTAGGACATCCCTAGAAGAAGTCACCTTTCAATCAACTTGAAGGTATCCCACTCGACGAGTTGAAGACACTCGACCAAGAAGCTATCACTCGACCATGAAGTCAACCACTCGACCGACCAAAAGACCTGAAGTCACTCCGCAAGAAAACGGTCGGCTATTAAGTAGTCTTTATGGTTATTATAACACTTTATTAGGGACGTTATCAATAACGCCCCACCTTAAATGTACCTTAAACCCTGCATTACTGAGGGCAGGAGAGGGCTGGCGAACTCTATATAAGCCATCTCCCTCCTCAGTATCAAGGGTTCGCACCCCTGTCATTTACACACGCATAATTCAATCGACCGCCTCCGGGCACCGAGACGTAGGGCTGTTACTTCCTTCGAGAAGGGCCTGAACTCGTAAACCTTGCGTGCTTACAACTTCCCAATAGCTAAGGTCTAGCCTCCTCATGCACACCCCGCTACCTCACTGTCAGACTTAGAACCACGACATCTGCTTCAACGGAACAAACCCTGGGGCTTGCCGGAGTAGACTGCTCCTCAGCATTCTTGGTGTTGATCTTGGGGACCTTTTTGGCGGCGGCTTCGGGAAGCTCTGCCAGAAAATAGTCACCATAAATCAACTTCCTCTTCTTGCTCTGTCCAGTTGGTGGTGTTACGGACGGCTGAGTCAGCTTGAGCACAAAAATCCCTGGTTCCACAGGTAATTTAAGTGCAGCGCACTTTGACAGGCCATCGGCAATGTCATTCTGAGCTCTGGGGACATCCTCCATCTGCAGGCCGTCAAAGTGCTCTTCTAGCTTTCTCACTTCGTCGACGTAAGCTTCCATTAATGGACTCTGATAATTCTTGTTCACTTGGCGGACGACAAGCTGCGAGTCACCTCTGACAATAAGCTTCTTAATCCCAAGTTCTGCCGCGATCCTGAGACCGGCAAGCAAGCCTTCGTACTCTGCGGTGTTGTTTGTCGCTTGCTCCTTGGGAAAGTGCATCTGGACTATGTACTTGAGGTGCTCTACGGTGGGTGCGACAAGCAGCACTCTAGCACCGGCGCCTTGCAGCGAGAAGGCATCGTCAAAGTACATAAGCCACTCTTTGTCTGTTTCCTTTGCGGGGATGCTCGTCTCCGGAATTTCTTCATCTGGAGTTGGCGTCCACTCCGCTATGAACTCTGCCAGTGCTCTGCTTTGGATCGTTGATGTACTCTCAAATTTGAGGCCAAAGCTTGACAGTTCCAGTGCCCACTCGACAATCCTGCCTGTTGCTTCTGGATTTTGCAATATCCTCTTTAGCGGAAAGTGAGTGACAACTGTGATCTCATGTGCTTGAAAGTAATGGCGCAACTTTCTCGAGGCCATGAGAAGGCCGAAAAGCAACTTCTGCACACCAGAGTACCTTGACCTAGCCCCCTGCAAAAGGGAACTGACAAAGTAAACTGGGCGCTGCACCATCTTCTTCTGTATCTGCTCTTGCATCTGCGCAGATCCATGCTTGTTGGGAGCAGAGCTTGTTGGGGAAGCCTCCTGCTTGTCACTGGATGTGCTTGCCGCAGTCGCTGGCTCGTCATCTGCCTCCCTCTCCGCTACTAACGCAGCACTAACCACTTGATTGGTTGCCGCTATATACAGCAGCAACTTCTCTTGCGGCTTAGGTGCGACAAGTGTTGGAGTGGAGGACAGGTATCTCTTCAAGTCCTGCAGCGCAGCCTCCGCTTCCGGAGTCCATTTCATTGGACCTGCCTTTTTCAAAATTTTGAAAAACGCCAGGGCGCGCTCAGCAGACCGAGAGATAAACCTGCTGAGAGCAGCCACGCAACCGGCGAGCTTCCGTACATCCTTGACGCGTTTTGGTGCTTCGATCTGCTTGATGGCCTTGATCTTGTCGGGATTGGCTTCGATTCCTCGCTGAGATACAAAGAACCCGAGAAGCTTGCTGGAGGGAACTCCAAACACACACTTCTCGGGGTTGAGCTTGAGGTTGATCTTGCGCAGATTTGCAAAAGTCTCTTCTAAATCTTGGATCAGAGTTGCCCTGTCCTTGCTCTTGACCACTATATCATCCATGTAAGCTTCTACATTCCTGTGTATCTGTGGCTTCAAAGCGACATGGACTACTCTGGCAAATGTTGAACCAGTATTCTTTAAACCAAAAGGCATCCGTACAAAACAGTACGTGCCACATGGAGTAATGAATGCGGTTTTCTCCTCATCCTCTTCTGACATGAAGATCTGATGGTATCCTGAATATGCGTCAAGAAATGAAAGCAAATCACATCCGGCTGTGGAGTCAACAATCTGGTCAATGCGCGGCAAGGGAAATGGGTCTTTGGAACAAGCTTTATTAACATCAGTAAAGTCAATACAAAACCTCCATTTTCCATTTGCCTTGCGCACGACTACCGGATTGGCTAGCCACATGGGATGGAGCACTCCTCTGACAAGGCCTGCTGCTTCCAACTTCTTGATTTCTTCTGCTATGAATTCTTGGCGCTCCACTGCTTGTTTCCTGACCTTCTGCTTGACGGGCCGCGCATGAGGACAAACGGCAAGATGGTGCTCAATTACTTCCCTGGGAACACCGGGGATATCAGACGGTTGCCACGCAAACACGTCGACATTCGCCCGCAAGAAAGTAACGAGCGCACTTTCCTATTTAGGGTCAAGCGTGGCACTGATGGTGAAAGTACCACCAGTGCCGTCCTCCTTGGCGGACACCTTATTGGTATGTGGCGGAGCTACCATTGCCTTCTTACACTTGCCGGTGGAGCTCAATGGTGCGTCCTCGACGGCAGCGCAGCACTCCGAGGAGGTGCGCTTGCCGGAGTGGGCATTAGAGCTCTTGCCGGACTTGGTCTTCTTCTTCCCCCCGTGAGCTTCAGCGGCAAGTGTGTTGCGATCTGTCACGGCTGTTGCTTCCCGGTAAATCTTGTCGGCGCAGATAAGAGCATCTTTCTTGTCGCCAGGGACAGAGATGATGCTTATCGGGCCTGGCATCTTGAGCATGTTATATGCATAATGAGAGGCTGCCATAAACTTGGCGAGCGCTGGACGTCCAAGTATCCCATTGTAAGGCAATGGGAAATCGGCAACATCAAAAGTGACCCTCTCAGTCCTGAAGTTCATTTCGCTGCCGAATGTTACCGGCAACGTGACTTTCCCTTTTGGCTTGCTCCTTCCCGGGTTAATTCCTTGGAATGTACTGGTCTCTTCGAGCTCGCTGTCCGGGATCTGGAGTTTCTGGAGCACAGTGGAGGAGCTCATATTTAAGCCGGCCCCGCCGTCAACTAGCATCTTAGTGACTTTGAGGTTGCACCCGACCGCAGTTGTGTGATCAGGGTGGTCCTCAATGTCAAAGATGATAGGCATGTTGGACCATTTCAGAAGCTTGCGTGATTCGACAGGTGGCTCTGTCGCATTAACTTCTTGCGCCCACTGTTTGAGCTGGCGGTGAGAAGTATGCAGAGAAGCACTGCCGTCCACACACAAGACTTCTGTAGCTTTCTGAAACTCTTGCTCACTGTTCTCAACATCATCCATGTCCTCGTCGTCGTCTTCGTCTTCATCCTTGTCGCGGCCGCGGGGAGGTCTGTCTCCTTGCCGCTGCTTGGCCTTGCCGCGGCGTCCTCCCCGGCCAGCGCGCTTCTTGCCGGCCTCTCCACCGCCTCCTTGGGCTCTCTCCATGTCGCGCCGCTCGTACTCAGCCTTTTGTTGCTGGACAAGCTGCTCGACCTTCTTGCAGCTCTGGAGATCATGGCCCTTGGTGCGGTGGATCTTGCAGTACCGTTTGTCCGAGCCGTCCTGCTTGTCGGCGGCCGCCACAGCTTGGCAGTTGGTGCATGCGGCAACCTCCTTGCCGGAGCTGCCAACTTTGTGTTGGCGAACGTAGTAATTTCAAAAAAAAATCCTACGCACACGCAAGATCATGGTGATGCATAGGAATGAGGGGGAGAGTCTGATCTACGTACCCTTGTAGATCGCAACGGAAGCGTTGACACAACGTAGAGGAAGTAGTCGTACGTCTTCTTCCCGATCCGACCGATCCAAGCACCGTTACTCTGGCACCTCCGAATTCTTAGCACACGTTCAGCTCGATGACGATCCCCGGGCTCCGATCCAGCAAAGCTTCGGGGAGGAGTTCCGTCAGCACGACGGCATGGTGACGATCTTGATGTTCTACCGACGCAGGGCTTCGCCTAAGCACTACAACGATATGATCGAGGTGGAATATGGTGGCAGGGGGCACCGCACACGGCTAAGGAACGATCTCAATGATCAACTTGTGTGTCTATGGGTGCCCCCTTGCCCCCGTATATAAAGGAGCAAGGGGGAGGAGGCCGGCCATAGGAGAGGCGCGCCAGGTGTGGAGTCCTACTAGGACTCCAAGTCCTAGTAGGAGTCCACCAAGAGGGGAGGAAGGGAGAAGGAAGTGGAGGAGTAGGAAAGGTGGCCGGCCCCCTTTTCCCTAGTCCAATTCAGACTAGAGGGGAGGGGGGGCGCAGCAGCCTTTTTCCTCTTCCCACTAAAGCACATCAAGGCCCATTACTTCTCCCGTAACTACCCGGTACTCCGAAAAATACCCGAATCACTCGGAACCTTTCCGATGTCCGAATATAGTCGTCCAATATATCGATCTTTACGTCTCGACCATTTCGAGACTCCTCGTCATGTCCCCGATCTCATCCGGGACTCCGAACTCCTTCGATACATCAAAACTCATAAACTCATAATATAACTGTCATCGAAACCTTAAGCGTGCGGACCCTACGGTCCGAGAACAATGTAGACATGACCAAGACACGTCTCCGGTCAATAACCAATAGCGGGACCTGGATGCCCATATTGGCTCCTACATATTCTACGAAGATCTTTTATCGGTCAGACCGCATAACAACATACGTTGTTCCCTTTGTCATCGGTATGTTACTTGCCCGAGATTCAATCGTCGGTATCCAATACCTAGTTCAATCTCGTTACCGGCAAGTCTCTTTACCCGTTCCGTAATGCATAATCCCACAACTAACATATTAGTTGCAGTGCTTGCAAGGCTTATGTGATGTGCATTACCGAGAGGGCCCAGAGATACCTCTCCGACAATCGGAGTGACAAACCCTAATCTCGAAATACGCCAACCCAACATCTACCTTTGGAGACACCTGTAGTACTCCTTTATAATCACCCAGTTACGTTGTGATGTTTGGTAGTACCCAAAGTGTTCCTCCGGTAAACGGAAGTTGCATAATCTCATAGTCATAGGAACATGTATAAGTCATGAAGAAAGCAATAGCAACATACTAAACGATCGGGTGCTAAGCTAATGGAATGGGTCATGTCAATCAGATCATTCATCTAATGATGTGATCCCATTAATCAAATAACAACTCTTTGTCCATGGTTAGGAAACATAACCATCTTTGATTAACGAGCTAGTCAAGTAGAGGCATACTAGTGACACTCTATTTGTCTATGTATTCACACATGTATTATGTTTCCGGTTAATACAATTCTAGCATGAATAATAAACATTTATCATGATATAAGGAAATAAATAATAACTTTATTATTGCCTCTAGGGCATATTTCCTTCAGTCTCCCAGTTGCACTAGAGTCAATAATCTAGATCACATCACCATGTGATTAACATCGACAGTTCACATCATCATGTGATTAACACCCATAGTTCACATCGCCATGTGACCAACACCCAAAGGGTTTACTAGATTCAGTAATCTAGTTCACATCGCTATGTGATTAACACCCAAAGAGTACTAAGGTGTGATCATGTTTTGCTTGTGAGAGAATCTTAGTCAACGGGTCTGCCACATTCAGATCCACATGTATTTTGCAAATTTCTATGTCAACAATGCTCTGCATGGAGCTACTCTAGCTAATTGCTCCCACTTTCAATATGTATCTAGACCGAGACTTAGAGTCATCTAGATTAGTGTCAAAACTTGCATCGGCGTAACACTTTACGATGAACCTTTTTATCACGTCCATAATCGAGAAACATATCCTTATTTCACTAAGGATAATTCTGACCGTTGTCCAGTGATCTACTCCTAGATCACTATTGTACTCCCTTGCCAAATCAGTGCAGGGTATACAATAGATCTGGTATACAGCATGACATACTTTATAGAACCTATGGCCAAGGCATAGGGAATGACTTTCATTCTCTTTCTATCTTCTGCCGTGGTCGGGCTTTGAGTCTTACTCAACTTCACACCTTATAATACAGGCAAGAACTCTTTCTTTGACTCCTCCATTTTGAACTACTTCAAAATCTTGTCAAGGTATGTACTCATTGAAAAAACTTATCAAGCGTCTTGATCTATCTCTATAGATCTTGAAGCTCAATATGTAAGCAGCTTCACCAAAGTCTTTCTTTGAAAAACTCCTTTCAAACACTCCTTTATGCTTTACAGAATAATTCTACATTATTTCCGATCAACAATATGTCATTCACATATACTTATCAAAAATGTTGTAGTGCTCCCACTCACTTTCTTGTAAATACAGGCTTCACCGCAAGTCTGCATAAAACTATATGCTTTGATCAACTTACCAAAGCGTGTATTCCAACTCTAAGATGCTTGCACCAGTCCATAGATGAATTGCTGGAGCTTGCATATTTTGTTAGCACCTTTAGGATTGACAAAACCTACTGGTTGCATCATATACAACTCTTCTTTAAGAAATCCATTAAGGAATGCAGTTTTGTTTATCCATTTGCCAGATTTCATAAAATGCGGCAATTGCTAACATGATTCGGAGAGACTTAAGCATAGATACGGGTGAGAAACTCTCATCGTAGTCAACACTTTGAACTTGTCGAAAACCTTTTGCGACAATTCTAGCTTTGTAGATAGTAACACTACTATCAACGTCCGTCTTCCTCTTGAAGATCCATTTATTTTCTATGGCTTGCCGATCATTGGGAAAATCCATCAAAGTCCATACTTTGTTCTCATACATGGATCATATCTCAGATTTCATGGCCTCAAACCATTTCGCGGAATTTGGGCTCATCATCGTTTCCTCATAGTTCGTAGGTTCGTCATGGTCAAGTAACATGACCTCCAGAACAGGATTACCGTACCACTCTGGTGCGGATTTCACTCTGGTTTACCTACGAGATTCGGTAGTAACTTGATCCGAAGTTTCATGATCATTATCATTAGCTTCTTCACTAATTGGTGTAGGAGTCACAAGAACAGATTTCTGTGATGAACTACTTTCCAATAAAGGAGAAGGTACAATTACCTTATCAAGTTCTACTTTCCTCCCACTCACTTCTTTCGAGAGAAACTCCTTCTCTAAAAAGTATCCATTATAAGCAACGAATGTCTTGCCTTAGGATCTGTGATAGAAGGTGTGCCCAACAGTCTCCTTTTGGGTATCCTATGAAGACATATTTCTCCGATTTGGTTTTGAGCTTATCAGGATGAAACTTTTTCACATACGCATCACAACCCCAAACTTTAAGAAACGACTACTTTGGTTTCTTGCTAAACCACAGTTCAGATTGTGTCGTCTCAACGGACTTAGATGGTGCCCCTTTTTAACGTGAATGCAGCTGTCTCTAATGCATAACCCCAAAACGATAGTGGTAGATCGGTAAGAGACATCATAGATCGCACTATATCTAATAAAGTATGGTTATGATGTTCGGACACACCATTACACTATGGTGTTCCATGTGGCGTGAGTAGTGAAACTATTTCACATTGTTTTTAACTGAAGGCCAAACTCGTAACTCAAATACTCTTCTCTACGATCAGATCATAGAAACTTTATTTTCTTGTTACGATGATTTTTCACTTCACTCTGAAATTCTTTGAACTTTTCAAATGTTTCAGACTTATGTTTAATCAAGTAGATATACTCATATCTTCTCAAATCATCTGTGAAGATCAGAAAATAATGATACCTGTCGCGAGCCTCAATATTCATCAGACCACATACATTAGTATGTATGATTTCCAACAAATCTGTTGCTCGCTCCATTGTTCCGAAGAACAGAGTCTTAGTCATCTTGCCCATGAGGCATGGTTCGCAAGCATCAACTGATTCATAATCAAGTGATTCCAAAAACCCATCAGCATGGAGTTTCTTCATGCGCTTTACACCAATATGACCTAAATGGCAGTGCTACAAATAAGTTGCACTATCATTATTAACTTTGCATCTTTTGGTTTCAATATTATGATTATGTGTATCATTACGATCGAGATCCAACAAACTATTTTCACTGGGTGTGTAACCATATAAGGTTTTATTCATGTAAACAGAACAACAATTTATTCTCTTACTTAAATGAATAACCGTATTACAATAAACATGATCAAATCATATTCATGCTCAACGCAAACACCAAATAACACTTATTTAGGTTCAACACTAATCCCGAAATTATAGGGAGTGTGCGACGATGATCATATCAATCTTGGAACCACTTCCAACACACATCGTCACTTCACCCTTGACTAGTCTCTGTTTATTCTGCAACTCCCGTTTTGAGTTACTAATCTTAGCAACTGAACTAGTATCAAATACTGAGGGTTTGCTATAAACACTAGTAAAGTACACATCAATAACATGTATATCAAATATACTTATGTTCACTTTGCCATCCTTCTTATCCGCCAATCACTTGGGGTAGTTCCGCTTCCAGTGACCAGTCCCTTTGCAGTAGAAGCACTCAGTCTTAGGCTTAGGTCCAGACTTGGGCTTCTTCACTTGAGCAGCAACTTGCTTGCTGTTCTTTTTGAAGTTCCCCTTCTTCCCTCTGCCCTTTTCTTGAAACTAGTGGTCTTGTCCACCATCAACACTTGATGGTTTTCTTGATTTCTACCTTCATCGATTTCATCATCATGAAAAGCTCGGGAGTCGTTTTCGTCATCCCTTGCATACTATAGCTCATCACGAAGTTCTACTAACTTGGTCATGGTGACTAGAGAATTCTGTCAATCACTATCTTATCTGGAAGATTAACTCCCACTTGATTCAAGCGATTGTAGTACCCAGACAATCTGAGCACATGCTCACTAGTTGAGCGATTCTGCTCCATCTTTTAGCTATAGAACTTGTTGGAGACTTCATATCTCTCAACTCGGGTATTTGCTTGAAATATTAACTTCAACTCCTGGAACATCTCATATGGTCCATGACGTTCAAAACGTCTTTGAAGTCCCGATTCTAAGCCATTAAGCATGGTGCACTAAACTATCAAGTAGTCATCATATTGAGCTAGCCAAACGTTCATAACGTCTGCATCTGCTCCTGCAATAGGTCTGTCACCTAGCGGTGCATCAAGGACATAATTTTTCTGTGCAGCAATGAGGATAAACCTCATATCACGGATCCAATCCGTATCATTGCTACTAACATCTTTCAACACAATTTTCTCTAGGAACATATCAAAATAAACATATGAAAGCAACAACGCGAGCTATTGATCTTCAACATAGATATGCTAATACTACCAGGACTAAGTTCATGATAAATTAAAGTTCAATTAATCATATTACTTAAGAACTCCCACTTAGATAGACATCCCTTCTAATCCTCTAAGTGATCACGTGATCCAAATCAACTAAACCATAACCGATCATCACGTGAGATGGAGTAGTTTTCAATGGTGAACATCGTTATGTTGATCATATATACTATATGATTCACACTCGACTTTTCGGTCTCCGTGTTCCGAGGCCATATCTGCATATGCTAGGCTCGTCAAGTTTAACCTGAGTATTCTGCGTGTGCAAAACTGGCTTGCACCCGTTGTGGATGGACGTAGAGCTTATCACACCCGATCATCACATGGTGTATGGGCACGACGAACTTTGGCAACGATGCATACTCAGGGAGAACACTTCTTGATAATTTAGTGAGAGATCATCTTATAATGCTACCGTCAATCAAAACAAGATAAGATGCATAAAAAGATAAATATCACATGCAATCAAAATATGTGACATGATATGGCCATCATCACCTTGTGCCTTTGATCTCCATCTTCAAAGCATCGTCATGATTTCCATCGTCACCGGCATGACATCATGATCTCCATCATCTTGATCTATATCAATATGTCGTCACATGGTCATTTCGCCAACTATTGCTCTTGCAACTATTGCTATCGCATAGCGATAAAGTAAAGCAATTATTGCGCGCTTGCATCTTATGCAATAGACAGACAACCATAAGGCTTTTGCCAGTTGCCAATAACTTCAACAAAACATGATCATCTTATACAACAACTTATAACTCATCATGTTTTGACCATATCACATCACAACATGCCCTGCAAAAACAAGTTAGACGTCCTCTACTTTGTTGTTGCAAATTTTACGTGGCTGCTACGGGCTTAGCAAGAACCAATCTTACCTACGCATCAAAACCACAATGATAGTTTGTCAAATAGACTCCGTTTTAACCTTCGCAAGGACCGGGCGTAGCCACACTCGGTTCAACTAAAGTTGGAGAAACAGTCACCTGCAAGTCACCTATGTGCAAAGCACGTCGGGGAAA
Source organism: Triticum monococcum (assembly GCA_034509565.1). NCBI lineage: Eukaryota > Viridiplantae > Streptophyta > Magnoliopsida > Poales > Poaceae > Triticum > Triticum monococcum. The sequence continues at coordinate 174,724,972 of CM067846.1, read as the reverse complement.
CCGGTCTCGCGTAAGCATACGCGTAATGTCGGTCCGGGCCGCTTCATCCAACAATACCGCCGAACCAAAGTATGACATGCTGGTAGGCAGTATGACTTATATCGCCCACAACTCACTTGTGTTCTACTCGTGCATATAACATCAAACCATAAAACCTAGGCTCGGATGCCACTGTTGGGGAACGTAGTAATTTCAAAAAAAATTCCTACGCACACGCAAGATCATGGTGATGCATAGCAATGAGGGGGAGAGTCTGAATTACGTACCCTTGTAGATCGCAACGGAAGCGTTGACACAACGTAGACGAAGTAGTCGTACATCTTCTTCCCGATCCGACCGATCCAAGCACCGTTACTCCAGCACCTCCGAGTTCTTAGCACACGTTCAGCTCGATGACGATCCCCGGGCTCCGATCCAGCAAAGCTTCGGGTAGGAGTTCCGTCAGCACGACGGCGTGGTGACGATCTTGATGTTCTACCGACGCAGGGCTTCGCCTAAGCACTACAACGATATGATCAAGGTGAAATATGGTGGCAGGGGGCACCGCACACGGCTAAGGAACAATCTCAATGATCAACTTGTGTGACTATGGGTGCCCCCCTGCCCCCGTATATAAAGGAGCAAGGGGGAGGAGGCCGGCCATAGGAGAGGCGCGCCAGGTGTGGAGTCCTACTAGGACTCCAAGTCCTAGTAGGAGTCCACCAAGAGGGGAGGAAGGGAGAAGGAAGTGGAGGAGTAGGAAAGGTGGCCAGCCCCCTTTTCCCTAGTCCAATTCGGACTAGAGGGGAGGGGGTCGCAGCAGCCTTTTTCCTCTTCCCACTAAAGCCCATCAAGGCCCATTACTTCTCCCGTAACTACCCGGTACTCCGAAAAATACCCGAATCACTCGGAACCTTTCCGATGTCCGAATATAGTCGTCCAATATATCGATCTTTACGTCTCGGCCATTTCGAGACTCCTCGTCATGTCCCTGATCTCATCCGGGACTCCCAACTCCTTCGGTACATCAAAACTCATAAACTCATAATATAACTGTCATCGAAACCTTAAGCGTGCGGACCCTACGGTTCGAGAACAATGTAGACATGACCGAGACACGTCTCCGGTCAATAACCAATAGCGGGACCTGGATGCCCATATTGGCTCCTACATATTCTACGAAGATCTTTTATCGGTCAGACCGCATAACAACATACGTTGTTCCCTTTGTCATCGGTATGTTACTTGCCCGAGATTCGATCATCGGTATCCAATACCTAGTTCAATCTCGTTACCGGCAAGTCTCTTTACTCGTTCCGTAATGCATCATCCCACAACTAACATATTAGTTGCAGTGCTTGCAAGGCTTATGTGATGTGCATTACCGAGAGGGCCCAGAGATACCTCTCCGACAATCGGAGTGACAAATCCTAATCTCGAAATACGCCAACCCAACATCTACCTTTGGAGACACCTGTAGTACTCCTTTATAATCACCCAGTTACGTTGTGACGTTTGGTGCATGGAAGTACCCAAAGTGTTCCTCCGGTAAACGGAAGTTGCATAATCTCATAGTCATAGGAACATGTATAAGTCATGAAGAAAGCAATAGCAACATACTAAACGATCGGGTGCTAAGCTAATGGAATGGGTCATGTCAATCAGATCATTCATCTAATGATGTGATCCTATTAATCAAATAACAACTCTTTGTCCATGGTTAGGAAACATAACCATCTTTGATTAACGAGCTAGTCAAGTAGAGGCATACTAGTGACACTCTGTTTGTCTATGTATTCACACATGTATTATGTTTCCGGTTAATACAATTCTAGCATGAATAATAAACATTTATCATGATATAAGGAAATAAATAATAACTTTATTATTGCCTCTAGGGCATATTTCCTTCACTTTGGCTTGCTTGGCGCCACCGTCGTTGCCGGACTGCTCAACGACTAGTACCTCTTTGCCTTTCTTCTTCCTGTTGCGCCTCCGGTTTTTCTTTGCCGGGGCGGCATCTTCGCTGTCAGATCCCCCTGCTCCAGTATTCTCTCCGGGGAGTTTCCTCCCTTCTTCAGCACGTGCACACTTGTCGGCCAGGGCGTACAGCTCGCTGACGTCTCTGATCCTGCTCATTGCCATCTCCTCCCGCATCCTACGATTACGCATGTTCTGATGGAACGCGCTGATAACCGCGGCAGGGTGGATGTCTGGGATGTTGCGCTGTACACGGCTGAATCTCTGGATATACTTGCGCAGGGGCTCTCCTTCCTTCTGGGCAAGCAGGTGGAGGTCACTCTCTTGGCCATGTGGTTTGTGGCCGCCCGTAAAGGCGCCGCAAACTGATGGCACAAGTCCGCCCAAGAGGATATGGAGTTGTCCAGCAAGTGCATGAGCCAGGACCTGACTTCGGGCTTGAGCACAAGCGGGAAGTAGTTGGCAAGGACCTTGTCGTCTCGCCCCCCGGCAGCTTGCACCGCAATGGTGTAGATGCTGAGGAACTTTGACGGGTGCGACTTGCCGTCGTACTTCTCCGGTACGTCTGGCTTGAAGTGCTTCTGGCTGGGCCACTGGACTTGCCGCAACTCACGGGTAAACGCAGGGCAACCTACCGTGTACGGCAAGTCGCCTGGTTCTCCGGGCGCATGCATGTCAACAGAGGGCCCAGCGCGCAGGTCTGATTGACGCCGCGCTTCTCTTCGGCGCTCGATGCGTGTTCGAGCGTCTTCTTGTTGTCGTTCGTGAAGAACTTGGCACTGATCGCGACGAGCTCGCGGGTCTGATGACGCGGTGGAGTCACTGTCGTGGTGGATCCGGCGAGTCGGCGATCTTGGCCTTCGAGGCGGAGAGTGCACAGTGGCTGCACCCTCGCCGGTCTTGTCGCCACCGGCTCGCGCCTGGCTGGCTTACCGCGGTAGCGATGTGCTCGGCTGCCGTGGGTTGTCGCCATTGGCGAAGCCGATGAGACTCTGGATAGTGGCCCTCCAGTCGTCGATCTTATCTGCCGCTGGAGGGTAATCTAAGAGCAGTTGAGCTCGTGCCAGAGCTTCTGCCGGAGTGGCGGGCGGCAATGGCGAACGTTGCGAGGAACGAGATATGCTCGGACTTCTAACTGCGTTAGAAGGAGTAGTACCTCGTCCAGGCGACCGTGCCATGCTCGCGCCAGCATGTTGATGTGCATGCTGGTCTTGAGCGCTCCGGGATCTACCAGCTTGATCTTGGCCCAGCAAACGTATGGTACCGTGAGTACCATGACGCTGCTGGTCCCGCGCCTCCTGAGATGGGCGCGGTGCATGTACGGACGCCGAGGTCTTGGAGTGCGCTCGGTCGTTGTGGGAGCCGACCGCGCCGCCGATGTGCAGCGCAGTATTGTCCTTGGACCTGGCAGCACCATGAGCCTCCTCGTCGGCGCTCGTTCTTCCGCCGGCGTCTACTCCACCAGCCGTTTGCTCCGGCGATGGTGGGTTTGGCGCAGACGGAGCAGCTGCCTCCGAAATCTTCTTCTTCGGTGGCATGTTGATGAAGATGACAAAGATTCGGCTCGTGCGAACGTCGGATCAGGTTCACACAGCCTCGACGCACCCCCTACCTGACGCGCCAAAGATGTCGGGGGTGCTAATCCCACGGACACCTATGGGACCACGGCGGACCGGGGCCCCTTTTGGTTCGGCAGGGGGGCGGAGAGTGCACGAAGAGCAGATCGAGGCGAACGCACGAGCAACGCGATCGGTTTACCCAGGTTCGGGCCGCACGGATGCGTAAAACCCTACTCCTGCTTTGGTTTTATTTGTGTTCTTGCTCGGGAGCGATGAATGCTACAGTACGCTCAAATGGCTAGCGAGACCGAGCGTGAGAACGATCGTCCGACCCCCTCTACATTGCACACGGGCCTCCTTTTATATGTCTAAGGGGTCACCGACAGGTGGCAACGTAGATGAGGGTAAAAATGTAAAAGATGTGGTGGTTGGCATCACCGCATACTATAGTTGTATCATACCTAACCCTGACGGCAGGGGACAAAGGCATTAAATGCCTGTCTGTGTTGCCTAGACGGTGCAGAAAGGGACCGCTAGGGACGCCATTGCTTGCCACGATGGCTATCTTGTCAGCGCCGCTTGGCACCTTGTACCTCTGGCTGCACGGCCTTCCGCCACGTACGCCTGGAAGGGCCCTAGAGCGACACGTTGGCGGATGTGCTGGAGCGCAGATACAGGACGGAAGCTAGCTGCACAGCCTTCCGCCACGTACGCCTGGAAGGGTCCCAGGGCGACACGTTGGCGGATGTGCTGGAGCGCAGGTACAGGATGGAAGCTTGCCGCGGCAAGTGCCTTGCCGTGGTTATTATCTTGTCGCGTCCAGGAATTTGTCGCTCACTGGGCCTTGCTGGGATACATGATGCGTTGCGGCAAGTTCCTTGAGATGCCTTGGTTGGCCTCCCCGGCAAGCTCCTCTTGCCGGGGTCTTGTCTCCTTCCCGGCAAGCTCTTCTTGCCGGGGTCTTGGATACTTTGTTCTTGAATGGCTCCAAAGGAATCGTGGAGGATCTAGGCGGTCACCCAACAAGCCTTGCCGCGGGACGCTGCGATTGCCTGTGCACAAGTTCGGGATACTAAGGTACCCCTACTTTAGTACACCGACACATAGGAACATGTATAAGTCATGAAGAAAGCAATAGCAACATACTAAACGATCGGGTGCTAAGCTAGTGGAATGGGTTATGTCAATCGGATCATTCAACTAATGATGTGATCCCGTTAATCAAATGACAACTCTTTGTCCATGGTCAGGAAACACAACCATCTTTGATTAACGAGCTAGTCAAGTAGAGGCATACTAGTGACACTTTGTTTGTCTATGTATTCACACATGTATTATGTTTCCGGTTAATACAATTCTAGCATGAATAATAAACATTTATCATGATATAAGGAAATAAATAATATCTTTATTATTGCCTCTAGGGCATATTTCCTTCACATGCTTAGCACAGAAGATATCGACCACCTCCTGTCGTTCCATGAATGATCCAGGCACACAAAAGGATAATTTAAAGAAGTTTTTAGAGGTGGCACATGCAAATTTACTTAGGACGGCAGGGTAATACCCTATATAGGTAGGTATGGTGGACTCATCTGGAATAACTTTAGGTTCAAGGTTTTTGATGTGCAAGAAGAATTGCCACTTAGTATAGGCAAAGGCTAGCAATTTAAGATTGGGAAGCGGCCAGCTAGAGAGCAACAATGATCATAACCAGGCATTATGCATAAGTAACATTGGACACTAGCATGAGTAGGATATGAACACCATGAACATAAATATTATAGATGCTATGTTGGTTTTGATTCGACTACATGCATGAACATGTACCAAGTCAAGCTACTCGAACATTCAGAGGAGGATACCATATCATCATACTACATCACAATCATTTTAATGCTATGTTGATATCCAAGATAAATCATTATCCACTCCTAGCTACTTATGCATGGCATGAGAAACTATACTCTCTAATTGTCATTGCAAACATGTTTAATCATAATGGGTTGAAGCCTGGATACTAGGTTAAACATATTTACATAGATAGAACAAGTTGAGTTCATACAAGTTTCTCCTTGCCACGACCAGCTCATCGAATATCGTCATTATTGCCTTTCACTTGCATGACCGAATGATATGAAAATAATAATAGTGCAACAGTGCCATGGACTAAGCTGGAATCTGCAAAACATTTTATTCCATAGGAGAAGACAAGGTAAAATGGGCTCTTATTAGTTCAACGGTTATTCATATGAGAGCCACTCAACATTTTCATCATAGTCTTCTCATCGGTACAACTCGAATAAAAAGAAAAGAAATTCAGAGAAACACACTAAAATACTTTTGGAGTTTTTGGTTTTCTTCAACAAGCAAATAAAAAGCAAAAACGAGAAAAGCTATTTACACGGGAAAGCTCCCAACAAGCAAAGGAAGAACAAGGAAATCTTTTTGGATTTTGTTTTTAGTACTAATACTAAGCATGCATAGAAAGTAAATAACTACAACTAGTTTTTGGTTTTTCTAAAGTTTTTCAAGCACACAAGAAGAAAGCAAGGAAAATAAATCTAAGCATGGATAATACAATGAAAAAGTGTGAACACCGACAGATAGAATGATATGTGAGCATGAATATAATGTCGATGAGAAACACGTACCCCCCAAGCTTAGGCTTTTGGCCTAAGTTGGCAATCGATCAGTAGCCTGGAGGGTAGTAATCAGTGTGGTAGCTCACGGAGGCTCTCGGTGTGGAGGCCTCAGCACGTCGTGCCACCAACACTGCTGCATTGTGAGCTTGGGCCTCGCTCTCAAGAACAAAATATCTTTCCTTGCTGTGATAATCAAAGAGAGCAGGCGCAGGCAAATATGTGTCCACAACATGTGATTGGTTAAACAACAAATTATAAGTGAAGTTATCAGCCCTTCCCGAGAGAATCTTATGCTCTTTTAAAGCATCAAAATCTAAATACCGAGTGGGAAGGATAGGATCAAAAGGCAAAGGTGAAACACTCAGCCCTCGTGCTAAATGCGTGGCATATATTCCACCATAGAACCAGCCATTTTTGGCGTTATGCTGAAGTCTACGTGCAACAATCGCTCCAAGGTTATAATCCCTTTCACCAGTGAGTGCGGTGTGAATGAGGCTCAAGTCTGGAGCACAAAGTATGCTACAGTCTAACTTGCCTACTATGCATTTCCTGTTAAATAATGCAAGGTACTGAATTGCGGGAAAGTAAATGCTCTTTATTCTTCCTTGTCTCACTCCCCTATTTTCACCGTAACAAAGGCTAGTCAAGAAAGACTCATACTCAACCTTTGCTGGCTCATCAAGTGAACCCCAAAATGGAAGTTTGCAATGGTAAGAAAAGTTCTGTAGTGAAATAGTATATGGGTTATCATAAACCATAAATGACACCCTAGACTCACGAGGAAAATATTTAAATTCTTTGACAAATGATTCGATGAGAAGATGGCGCTGTTCACACTTATCTAAGAGGTAGGGACCAAGACCGACATTATGAACATACTGCTCAAATTCCTCTTTGATGCCCACCTGCATCATATACTCATCGCAAGGCCATAAGCAAGTTTTGGTGGCAGCATCTCGCGTGGAACTTTCACTTGGCTCAACGTAAGACCGGCGAGCAGAGCTGTCACTAGAGGATGCCCTCGAGGATCGTCTCCTCGAGGAACTCCTTCCAAACAGGTTCATCATGTCCGCGTAAAATTTTCTGAAAATAAAATTTTTGATGTGACAAAAATTTGTCAACTAAACTTCACAAAACTAATAGCAACTACTCATAGGGATACATAGAGGCCATAGCAAACATTCAAACTACTTAGAACACTAAAAATTGAACATGCAAGCACATCTACAGCAGCAGCAAGAGTAGCTATTTATTCAAAGTATAAACCACAAAACAAAAACTAATTGGACAAATGCTGGAGTCACATACCAAGCAACAATCCCCCGAAACAGTTTCAGAAACGGAGCTTCGAGCAAAGAGATCGAAATCCGCGGGTTTGAGCTCAAGAACACGGGAGAGAGAGCAAGTGATTTTTTTCAAGATGTAGGTGACAATGTGGGCTAAAGAGATAAGTGAGGGGGCTCATGTGGGGACCACAACCCCCAGGGCATGCCAGGGGGTGCTGGCGAGCCCAGGTGGGTTGTGCCCAACTGGTGCACCCCCCTCTCGTTATTTTTGCACCAAAAATTCTTAAATAATCAAAAAAAATCATATAAAAATTTCAGAGCATTCTGAGAACTTTTATTTTTGGGTCATTTTTATTGCATGGGAAATTCAGAAAATAGACAAAACATGGCATTTATTTCATTTAACTAATAAAACAGAGAATAAAAAGTAGGGACAAAAAGTAGTGCTTACTAAATTCATCAACTTCATATCGCTCAAAAATGATTCAATAATAAGGTTGATCAGGTCTTATTAACAACCACTTTCGATTAGCATGAAACCAAAGAACTTTCGTAAATCACTAACTTACCTCAATGGGGATATGCATTTCCCCAACAATAAGCATTTCATATTTCTTTTTGACAGTACGTAGAGGTATTTGAAAACTTCCAATAGTGATTGTCAGAGATTTTTCAATAACATTAATACCATTCACTTGGAATTGTTTCTTCAGAAAGTGCACTGTATGCTCATTACCATTGATATGAAAAGTGACCTTGCTTTTATTGCAATCAATAACAGCCCCTGCAGTATTCAAGAAGGGTCTACCAAGGATAATTGACATGTTGTCGTCCTCGGGCATCTCAAGTATAACAAAGTCAGTCAAAATAGTAACATTAGCAACAACAACGGGCACATCCTCACAGATACTGATAGGTATGGCAGTTGATCTATCAGCCATTTGCAAAGATATTTCAGTAGGAGTGAGTTTATTCAAGTCAAGTCTTTTATATAAAGAGAAAGACATAACACTAACACCAGCTCCTAAATCACACAAAGCAGTTTTCACATAATTCTTTTTGATGGAGCAAGGTATAGTTGGTATACCTGGATCTCCAAGTTTTTTAGGTACTCAATCTTTAAAAGTGTAATTGGCAAGCATAGTGGAGATTTCAGCTTCCGATATTTTTCTCTTATTTGTGATGATGTCTTTCATATACTTTGCATAAGGAGGCATTTTAAGGATAGCAGTCAAGCGAGTACGCAAAAAGACTAGCCTCAGCATTTCAGCAAAGCGTTCAAATTCTTCATCATCATTCTTTTTAGTTGACTTGGGTGGAAAAGGCATATGTTTTTGAAAACACAATTCTCTTTCTTTACCGTGTTTCCTAGCCACAAAGTCTCTTTTATCATACCTTTTATTTTTAGGTTGTGGGTTATCAAGATCAACAGGTGGTTCTATCTAAACATCATTATCTGGTTATTTATTATTTAGTTGAGTGTCTTCACGAACATCAACATTATCTTTTTCATTATCACTAGATGAGTGTTCATTAACAGATTGAGTTTCAGCATCAGAGATAGAAGTTTCATTTTCATTATCAAGAGGTTTCTCTATTTCAGGTTCATTAGAAGTGTGCAAAGTCCTATCATTTTTCTTTTTCCTTTTCTTTCTAGAAGGACTACGTGCACTAGTGTTTTTTCTTTGTGAATCTTGTTCTATTCTTTTTGGGTGTCCCTCAGGATAAAGTGCTTCCTGAGTCATTTTACCTCCTCTAGTTGCAAATCTAACAGCAAAGTCATGCCTATTATGATTCATTTCATCAAGTAATTCTCTTTGCGATTTAGCAACTTGTTCTAGTTGGGTTTGAAACATAGAAGCATGTTTTCCAACACCTCTAACACCATTTGATATTCTAAATAACAAGTCACTCAAGTGAGTAATCATATCATCATTATATTTCAATTGTTTCATAACATTTGCATTGAAGTGATCCTGTTTCCTAATATAGTTTTCAAACTTATAAAGGCATTGACTAGGATGCATATTGTGAGGATTATCATTTTCATTAACCTTCATAAGAGAATTTACCTCTACCACCTTAGGCATTGGTGGTGTATTAAGCCCATGTATTTCTTCAATAGGAGGTAAATTTTTAACATCCTTAGCTTTAATACCTTTTTCCTTCATAGACTTCTTTGCCTCTTGCATATCTTCGGGACTGAGATATAATATACCCCTCTTCTTCGGAGTGGGTTTAGGCGGTGGTTCAGGAATAGTCCAATCATCATAATTTTTCAATATGTTATTCAATAATTCTTCAGCTTGAGCAATAGTTCGTTGCCTTAAAACACAACCAGCACAACTATCTAGGAAGTCCCTAGAAGCATCGGTTAGTCCATTATAGAAGATATGAAGTATCTCATTTTTCTTAAGAGGATGATCAGGCAAAGCATTAAGTAACTGGCAAAGCCTCCCCCAAGCTTGTGGGAGACTCTCTTCTTTAGTTCGCCCAAAGTTAAATATTTCCTGTAAGGCAGCTTGTTTCATATGAGTAGGAAAATATTTTTCAGAGAAGTAATAAATCATATACCGGGGACTACGCACACAACCAGGAGTAAGAGTATTGTACCATGCTTTAGCATCACCCTTTAATGAGAAAGGAAATAATTTGAGAATAAAGTAATAACGAGTTTTCTCATCATGAGTAAAAAGGATGGCTATATCATTCAACTTAGTAAGATGTGCCACAACAGTTTCAGTTTCATAACCATGGAAAGGATCAGATTCAACCAAAGTAATTCACTCTGGGTCGATAGAGAATTCATAATCCTTATCATCAATACAGATAGCTGAAGTATCAAACTTAGGATCATATTTCATTCTAGAACTCGGAGATGTTTCTTTATACTTGCATAGTAATTTCTCTAGATCATCTCTATCATTACAAGAAAGGATATCTCTAGTTGCTTCTTCACTCATAACATAACCTTTCGGTACCTTAGGCAATTCATATCTAGCAAGGCTAGTTCTAGAAGGTGTTTCAGGAATTTCAGTTTCAAGCTCATCATCAGATTCAACAGCATCATGTTGTATAACTCTAGCAATTTGTTCATCAAGAAAATCACCAAGTGGCACATCATCATTATCAAGCAAGGTACTAGCATCATCATAAGCATCATTCATAGTAGAAGTAGCATCATCAATAACTTGCAACATATTAGCATTGATAGCATGTGGTGTTGTTGCAAGCTTACTCATAACAGAAGGTGAATCTAAAGCAGAACTGGATGGCAGTTCCTTACCTCCCCTCGTCTTAGAGGGATAAATCTTAGTCTTTGGATCCCTCAGATTCTTCATAGTGATAATATGATAATAATCCCAAGTGACTCAACAAATATAGCTATGCTCCCCGGCAACGGCGCCAGAAAAAGGTCTTGATAACCCACAAGTATAGGGGATCGCAACAGTTTTCAAGGGTAGAGTATTCAACCCAAATTTATAGATTCGACACAAGGGGAGCCAAAGAATATTTGAAGGTATTAGCAACTGAGTTGTCAATTCAACCACACCTAGAGATTAATTATCTGCAGCAATATGATCAGTATCAAAGTAGTTTGATAGTTTTGATAGTAGTGACAGCAGTAACGGTAACAGTAACAGTGATAGCAGTAATTTGTAGCAAGTGTAACAGTGATGATAGCAATAGTAACACAGCAAGATCAATAAGGATAAATTCGTAGGAATTGGATTGGTGACTTGTTGGATGATATTCATCATGTGACAGTTATAACCTAGGGCGATACGACACTAGCTCCAGTTCATTGATATAATGTAGGCATGTACTCCGTAAATAGTCATACGTGCTTTATTAAAAGAACTTGCATGACATCTTTTGTCCTACCCTCATATGGCAGCGGGGTCCATATTGTAAACTAAGGGATATTAAGGCCTCTTTTAATAGAGAACTGGAACAAAACATTAACACATAATGAATACATGAACTCCTCAAACTACGGTCATCACCGTGAGTGGGCCCCGGTTGTTGTCACTCCGGGGTTGTCGGATCATGATCGTAGTAGGTGACTACAACTTGCAAGATCGGATCTAAAACATGGATATAATGATGAATTCATATACGGTTCAGATCTGAAATCATGGCACCCGGGCCCCAAGTGACAAGCATTAAGCATAGCAAAGTCACAGCAACATCAATCTAAGAACATAGTGGATACTAGGGACCAGGCCCTAACAAAACTAACTCGATTACATGATGAATCTCATCCAACTCCTCACCGACCGGCGAGCCTATGAAGGAATTACTCACTCCCGGTGGGGAGCATCATGGAATTGGCGATGGAGAAGGGTTGGTGATGACGAAGAACGAAGATGCCCCTCTCCGGAGCCCCAAATGGACTCCAGATCTGCCCTCCCAAGGAAGAACAGGGCTTGGCAGTGGCTCCGTCTCGTGGATCATGATAATTCTTTCTCCCTAATTTTTTCTGGAATAATGTGATTTTATAGTATCACAGGGGTCATCAGTGGGGCCACCAGATGGGTACAACCCACCTGGGCCCGCCAGGAGACGGGACGTGCCCTGTTGAGTTTTGCCCACCCAGGGGCCCCTCTCTAGTGGGTCTTTGCTCCAGAAATTCTTATGATTGGTATAAATAATCCTCGTAAAGTTCCGTTCCATTCCGAGAACTTCTATTTTTGCACAAAAACAATACCATGGTAGTTTCGCTGAAAACAACGTCAGTCCGGGGTTAGTTTCATTCAAATCATGCAAATTAGAGTCCAAAACAAGAGGGAAATCATGAGAAAAAGTAGATACGTTGGACACGTATCACCCATCATGGACATTTTGAACTTTGAGGTCATGAGAGCGGAAAATTCCTCATTGAAAGCTTTGTTAGGGGAACCAAAGATAATATCATGAACAAATGGTTGGCATACAAACAACTCCTCTTTGACCTTCTTAGTAAAAAGAGTGGGGTCGATTTTCCCAATTTCAAACCCACGATCTTGCAACAACTCGGTAAGGTGCTCATACCACGCACGTGGGGCTTGTTTAAGGCCATATAGTGCCTTATCGAGTTGGTGCGCATGATCGGGGAAATAGGGATCCTCGAACCCCGGGGGTTGTTTGACATACACCAACTCATTAATAGGACCATTAAGAAAAGCACTCTTCACATCCATTTGTTGCAACTTGAAGTTATGATGAGAAGCATAAGCAATCAACAAACAAATAGATTCAAGGTGAGCAACGGGAGCAAATGTTTCACCGCAGTTGATACCCTCGACTTGGGAGTAGCCTTGTGCTACCAAACGAGCCTTGTTGTGAATGATAATTCCATGAGCATCTTGCTTGTTCTTGAATATCCACTTGGTTCCAATGACATTATGGTTCCTCGTTGGCCTTGGCACCAATCTCCACACCTTGTTGTGCTCAAAGTTGTTGAGTTCTTCATGCATGGCATTAAGCCAATCCAAATCCTCGAGCACCTCATAGACCTTTTGGGTTTCAACACAAGAAACAAACGCTTGATGTTCACAATAGTTTGCTAATTGTCTACGAGTGCTTACCCCCTTTCTTAAGCTTCCAAGCACATTCTTCATGAGATGATCTTTGGTAGTGAGCTTGGATGTAATCTTAGCGGCACGACGCTCCAATTCCTCGTCAGGAGTAAGTTGAGGAGTGGTAGCTTGATCGTCCTGAGCGTCGTGTTGAGCTTGTTCTTGATCTTGAGCTTGCTCTTCATCTTGAACTTGCTCGGAGGTGCTTGACCTTGGGCATCACTTGGTGGTTCACCACCATCTTGAGGTTGATCTTGCCCTTGATCTTGTTCATTTGGTTGAGGGCCTTCATTTTGTTCTTCGGAAGCGTGTGGGTCTTGGGTTGGTGATGGTTCCACTTGAGTGGAACATTGTCCTTCTCCTTCGGCTACAAGGGGTTCCTCAATGGGTAGGATATAACCAACACCCATTCTTATTATGGCTTGGGGAGGAATTTCATCACCTACATCACAAGTACCACTTTGCTCCACTTGGGAGCCGTTATTCTCATCAAACTCCACGTTACACGTCTCCTCAATAAGTCATGTGGACTTATTGAGGACACGGTAAGCATGAGAGTTTGTAGCATAACCAAAAAATATGACCTCATGAGCTCTAGCCTCAAATTTAGACAAACGAACACCTTTCTTGAGAATGAAACACTTACTCCCGAACACCTGGAAGTACTTCAGGTTGGGCTTGTTACCGGTGAGTATCTCATATGGAGTCTTGTTCAAGCCTTTGCGGAGGTAGAGCCGATCGGATGCATGACACGTGGTGTTGATGGCTTCGGCCCCAAAGTTGTATGGAGACTTGAACTTCGCCATCATGGTCCTTGCCGCATCCATCAACATCCGGTTCTTCCTCTCCGATACACCATTTTGTCGAGGGGTGTAAGGTGCAGAATATTGATGCTTGATCCCCTCATCACTAAGAAACTCATCCAAGGTGTAGTTCTTGAACTTGGTGCCGTTGTCACTTCTTATCATCAAGATCTTTGCATTGTGTTGGCGTTGAGCTTCACTTGCAAATTTGATGACGGTTTGTTTGGTCTCACTCTTCCTCTTGAAGAAATATACCCAACTGTATCTTGAATAATCATCCACAATCACCAAGCAATACTTTCTACCCCCAAGACTATCAAAGGATGGAGGTCCAAAGAGATCCAAGTGAAGGAGCTCCAAGGGCCTCTTCGAGTAGATGATAGTCGTGGGAGGGTGAGCCTTCTCATGTAGCTTTCCTTCAATACAAGCACTGCAAGCATGATCATTGGCAAAGCTAACATTTGTTAGTCCACGGACATGGTCCCCCTTGAGAAGACTTTGCAAAGATCTCATATTGACATGGGCTAAACAACGATGCCAAAGCCATCCCACGTCAACTTTAGCCATTAGGCATGTCGCGGTCTTAGTGGGTCGCTCCGAAAAGTTAATCACATAAAGACCATTCTCGACATGCCCAACAAAGGCTACTTTAAGAGTCTCCCTCCACAAGAGGGCCACGGTATCAATATCAAAGAAAGTGGCAAAGCCCATGAGTGCAAGTTGACAAACAGAGAGTAAATTGTATGCAAGGGACTCAACAAGCATGATTTTCTCGATCATGAGATCATGAGAAATGACAACCTTGCCAAGACCCAATACCTTAAAAGACAAGACATCACCCCACTCGACATTGGTGGGCATGGATAAAATGTTGTGCACGTCCATGATAACCCACAAGTATAGGGGATCGCAACCGTTTTCGAGGGTAGACTATTCAACCCAAATTTATTGATTCGACACAAGGGGAGCCAAAGAATATTCTCAAGTATTAGCAGCTGAGTTGCCAATTCAACCACACTTGGATAACATAATATCTGCAGCAAAGTGTTTAGTAGCAAAGTAATATGATAGTAGTGGTAACGGTAGCAAAAGGTAATGGTAGCAGAAGTAATATTTTTGGGTTTTGTAGTGATTGTAACAGTAGCAACGGAAAAATAAATAAGCGAAGAAAAATATATGAAAAGTTCATAGGCATTGGATCGGTGATGGAGAATTATGCCGGATGCAATCAATCATGTAACAGTCATAACCTAGGGTGACACAGAACTAGCTCCATTTCATCGATGTAATGTAGGTATGTATTCCGAATATAGTCATACATGCTTATGGAAAATAACTTGCATGACATCTTTTGTCCTACCCTCCCGTGGCAGCGGGTCCTATTGGAAACTAAGGGATATTAAGGCCTCCTTTTAATAGAGTACCGGACCAAAGCATTAACACATAGTGAATACATGAACTCCTCAAACTACGGTCATCATCGGTAAGTATCCCAATTATTGTCACTTCGGGGTTAACGGATCATAACACATAATAGGTGACTATAGACTTGCAAGATAGGATCACGAACTCACATATATTCATGAGAACATAATAGGTTCAGATCTGAAATCATGGCACTCGAGCCCTAGTGACAACATTAAGCATAGCAAAGTCATAGCAACATCAATCTCAGAACATAGTGGATACTAGCGATCAAACCCTAACAAAACTAACTCGATTACATGATAAATCTCATCCAACCCATCACCGTCCAGCAAGCCTATGATGGAATTACTCACGCAAGGCAGTGAGCATCATGAAATTTGTGATGGAGGAAGGTTGATGATGACGATGGCGACGGATTCCCCTCGCCAGAGCCCCAAACGGACTCCAGATCAACCCTCCTGAGAGAGTTTAGGGCTTGGTGGCGGCTCCGTATCGTAAAACGCGATGAATCCTTCTCTCTGATTTTTTTTCTCCCCGAACACGAATATATGGAGTTGGAGTTGAGGTCGTTGGAGCGTCAGGGGGCCCACGAGGCAGGGGAGCGCGCCCAGGGGGTAGGGCGTGCCCCCACCCTCGTGGACAGGGTGTGGGCCCCCTAATGTGGATCTTTCTTCCAGTATTTTTTATATATTCCAAAAATAATCTCCGTCGATTTTCAGATCATTCCGAGAACTTTTATTTCTGCAAAAAAATAACACCATGGCAATTCTTCTGAAAACAGCGTCAGTCCAGGTTAGTTCCATTCAAATCATGCAAGTTAGAGTCCAAAACAAGGGCAAAAGTGTTTGGAAAAGTAGATACGACGGAGATGTATGAACTCCCCCAAGCTTAAACCTTCGCCTGTCCTCAAGCAATTCAGTTGATAAACTGAAAGTGATAAAGAAATTTTTTTACAAACTCTGTTTGCTCTTGTTGTAAATATGTAAAGCTAGCATTCAGGTTTTCAACAAAGATTATGAACTAACCATATTCACAATAACACCCAGGTCTCATGTTTACTCATATCAATGGCATAATCAACTAGCGAGCAATAATAATAAATCTCGGATGACAACACTTTCTCAAAACAATCATGATATGATATAACAAGATGGTATCTCGCTAGCCCTTTTTGAGACCACAAAACGTAAATGCAGAGCACGTTTAAAGGTCAAGGACTGACTAGACATTGTAATTCATGGTAAAAGAGATCCAGTCATACTCAATGTAAACTAACATTAATGGATGCAAATGACAGCAGTGCTCTCCAACTGGTGCTTTTTAATAAGAGGATGATGACTCGATATAGGTAGGTATGGTGGAATCATATGGAACAACTTTGGGGTTTATGGAATTGGATGCACAAGCAATATTCCCGCTTAGTACAAGTGAAGGCTAGAAAAAGACTGGGAAGCGACCAGCAACAGTCATGAACATGCATTAAAATTAATCAATACTGAATGCAAGCATGAGTAGGATATAATGCACCATGAACATAAATATCGTAGACGCTATGTTGATTTTGTTTCAGCTACATGCGTGAACATGTGCCAAGTCAAGTCACTCAAATCGTTCAAAAGAGGATACCACCCTATCATGCCACATCACAACCATTTTAATAGCATGTTGGCACGCAAGGTAAACCATTATAAGCTCCTAGCTAATTAAACACGCAAGGTAAACCATTGTCCCTAACTATTTTTTTTGGTTTTTCTTAAGGTTTATCAAACACACAAGAAGAAAGCATAAAAAAGGGAAAAAACTAGCATGGGTAATACAGTGAAAAAGTGTGAGCACTGACGACTAGCATGAGTGTGTGAACATAAATGTAATGTCGGTGAGAAATACGTACTCCCCCAAGCTTAGGCTTTTGGCCTAAGTTGGTCTATGGCCACGGTTGGCCTGTCGGATATCCAAAGTTGTAACTGAGGTCGTACTGAGATGCAGCGGCAATTGCCTGATGAGCTACAGCTTGGAGGCGAGCTGCCGCACCTACCTATGAAGAGAGCAAAATAATGTATAGCAGGAAAATGAATGCTCCCTATGGTAGCTTGCGTGATTTCTCTAGATTCCCCCACAGTTATACTAGCAAGAAAGTCTCTATATTCAGATTTGCGAGGTTCACTAACATTACCCCACTGTGGAAGTTTACAAGCAGTGTTAAAATCTTCTAAGTCCATGGTATAAGATTTATCATAAAGATCAAATAGGATAGTGTGAGAATTATGTGAAGATGAAAATTTGAACCTTCTCACAAAGGAATCAGTTAGGTGATAGTATTGAGGGAACTTATCTAGCATGAAGCCCTCGAGTTCAGCATTACGCACATATGCATCAAATTCCTCCTTAATTCCTGCTCGGACCATGAAACCATCTGACGGCCATTCACAAGGCCGCACTTGAGCTTCTCTTGGTGGTTCCTCGCCCGCATCGCGTATTGTGGGCCTGGGTCCTTGCTTTCTTGAAGAACCACCTTGGTACATTTTCCTAAACATATTTCTTCCTCTGAAAAATTTCTGAAATTTTTAGTAACTTCAAATAAAAGTGAACCAAACTCAACAATATTGATAGCAACTACTCCTACAAGTGCCTAGAGGCAATATCATGCATTAAAGCTACTTTCGACCATATAAATTTGACATGCAAGCTCAAGAACAGGGTCACCTAAGTAGCAAAAAATTTCAATGAATAAAGCACTAGAACAAAAACTAATTGGACCAATGGAGGAGTCACATACCAAAGAACAATCCCCCAAAGCAGTTTCGTGAATGGAGCTTTGAGCTAGGAGATCAAAAATGGCAGCAAGATGAGCTAGAACTCATGCTTGAGCTAGTTAGTGATTTTTTGGGGAGGAAGGAGTGTGTGGTGGCTGGAATAAGTGGAGGGGAGCCACCATGGGCCCACGAGGCAGGGGGTGCGCCCAGAGGGTGAGCGCGCCCTGGACCCTCGTGGCCAGGTGCTTGCTCCCCATGGCGTGTTCTTAGTGCCAGATATTCTCAAATATTCTAGAAAAATCATATTTAATTTTCAGGGCATTTGGATAACTTTTATTTTCGGGGTATTTCTTATTGCATGGATAATTCAGAAAACTGACATAAATTATTATTTTTTCTTTATTAATATAAATAACAGAAAGTAAAAAGAGGGTACAGAGAGTTGTGTTTACTAAATTCATCCATCTCATGCTCATCAAAAGGAATCCACTAACAAGGATGATTAGGTCTTGTTAACAAACTCATTTCGAATAACATGAAACCGGAGAGTTTTCGAATAACACTAGGTTACCTCAATGGGGATATGCATGTCCCCAACAATAAGAATATCATATTTCTTCTTGACAGTAGGAAGAGGAAATTCAAAACCTCCAATAGTAATTGTTGAAACTTTTCCAATAGAATTGATACTGTGGACTTGAGGTTGTTTCCTCGGAAAGTGTATTGTATTCTCATTACCATTGACATGAAAAGTGACATTGCCCTTGGTGCAATCAATAACAGCCCCTGTAGTATTCAAAAAGGGTCTTCCAAGAATAATAGACATACTATCATCCTCGGGAATATCAAGAATAACAAAGTCCGTTAAAATAGTAACGTTTGCAACCACAACAGGCACATCCTCGCAAATACCGACAAGTATAGCAGTTGATTTATCAGCCATTTGCAAAGATATTTCAGTAGGTGTCAACTTATTCAAATCAAGTCTACGATATAAAGAGAGAGGCATAACACTAACACCGGCTCCAAGATCACATAAAGCAGTTTTAACATAGTTTCTTTTAATGGAGCATGGTATAGTTGGTACTCCTAGATCTCCAAGTTTCTTTGGTATTCCACCCTTAAAAGTATAATTAGCAAGCATGGTGGAAGTTTTAGCTTCCGGTATCTTTCTTTTATTTGTAACAGTATCTTTCATATATTTAGCATAAGGATTCATTTTAAGCATGTCAATCAAACGCATACGCAAAAAGATAGGTCTAATCATTTCAGCAAAGCGCTCAAAATCCTCATCATCCTTTTTCTTGGATAGCTTAGGAGGAAAAGGCATGGGTTTCTGAACCCATGGTTCTCTTTCCTTACTGTGCTTCCTAGCAACAAAGTCTCTTATTATAATGTTGATTCTTTGATTGTGGGTTATCAAGATCAACAGCAGGTTCAATTTCTACATCATTATTATTGCTAGGATGAGCATCATCATGAACATCATCATTAATAGTATCACTTGGTTCATGTTCATTACCAGATTGTGTTTCAGCATTAGATATAGAAATATCATTAGGATTCTCATGTGTGTCTACAATAGGTTCACTAGAAGCGTCCAAAGTCCTATCATTTTTCTTTCTCTTCCTTTCAGAAGGACTAGGTGCATCTATAGTAGTTCTCTGAGAATCTTGCTCAATTCTCTTAGGGTGGCCCTCAGGATACAAAGGCTCCTAAGTCATTTTGCCTCCTCTAGTCATAACTCTAACAACATTATCATTCTTCTTATTATTTAATTCATTGAGCAAATCATTCTGACCTTTAAGCACTTGTTCTACTTGAGTGGTAACCATAGAAGCATGTTTACTAATAAGTTTAAGTTCACCTTTAACACTAGCCATATAATCACTCAAGTGTTTAATCATATAAGCATTATGTTTCAGTTGTCTACCAAAATAAGCATTAAAATCTTCTTGCTTAACCATAATGTTATCAAATTCATCCAAACATTGGCTAGCAAACTTAGCAGGAGGTATTTCAGCTTTATCATATCTATAGAGAGAATTTACCTGTGTCGGGTTATTCAGACCGTGTGTTTATTCAATAGGTGATGAATTAAGACCATGTATTTCTTCAACAGGAGGTAAATTCTTAACATCTTTAACTTTTATACCCTTTTCTTTCATAGATTTCTTTGCCTCTTGCATATCCTTAGGATTGAGAAATAGAATACCCCTTTTCTTCGGAGTTGGCTTAGGAGTTGGTTCAGGAAGTGTCCAATTATTTTCATTAGTCAACATATTATTCAATAGAATTCCAGCTTGATCAACTGTTCTGTCCCTGAAAACACAACCATCACAACTATCCAGGTAATCTCTGGAAGCATCGGTTAGTCCATTATAAAAGATATCAAGTATTTCATTTTTCTTGAGAGGATGATCAGGCAAAGCATTAAGTAATTGGAGAAGCCTCCCCAAGCTTGTTGTCAAGCCCTTCACGGTCACTTACGAGAGTGAGATCTGATAGATATAATATGTTTGGTATTTTTGATATAAAGATGCAAAGTAAAAAAGTAAAGGCAAAATAAAAAGCAAAGCAATATTAAAGTGATGGAGATTGATATGATGAGAATAGACCCGGGGGCCATAGGTTTCACTAGTGGCTTCTCTCAAGAGCATAAGTATTCTACGGTGGTTGAACAAATTACTGTTGAGCAATTGACAGAATTGAGCATAGTTATGAGAATATCTAGGCATGATCATGTATATAGGCATCACGTCTGTGACCAGTAGACCAAAATGATTCTGCATCTACTACTATTACTCCACTCATCGACCGCTATCCAGCATGCATCTAGAGTATTAAGTTAAAAACAGAGTAACGCCTTAAGCAAGATGACATGATGTAGAGAGATAAATTCATGCAATATGAAATAAACCCCATCTTGTTATCCTCGATGGCAATGATGCAATACGTGCCTTGCTGCCCCCTCTGTCACTGGGTAAGGGCACCGCAAGATCGAACCCAAAGCTAAGCACTTCTCACATCGCAAGAACTACCAATATAGTTGGCCAAACCAAATGGATAATTCGAAGAGACTTGCAAAGATAACCAATCATACATAAAAGAATTCAGAGAAGAATCAAATATTATTCATAGATAGACTTGATCATAAACCCACAATTCATCGGTCTCAACAAACACACCGCAAAAAGAAGATTACATCGAATAGATCTCCACAAGAGAGGGGGAGAACTTTGTATTGAGATTCAAAGAGAGAGAAGAAGCCATCTAGCTACTAACTATGCACCCCAAAGGTCTGAGGTAAACTAATCACACTTCATCGGAGGGGCTAGGATGATGTAGAAGCCCTTCGTGATGACGGCCCTCTTCCGGCGGAGCCCCGGAACAGGCCCCAAGATGGGATCTCGTGGATACGGAAAGTTGTGGCGGTGGAATTAGGTTTTTGGCTCCTGTTCTGATCGTTTGGGGGTATGTGTGTATATATAGGAGGAAGAAGTACGCCGGAGGAGCAACGAGGGTCCCACGAGGCAGGGGGGCGCGCCCTAGGCGGGGCGCCCCCCACCCTCGTGACCGCCTCTTTTGTTCTTTGGAGCAGGGTCCAAGTCTCCTGGATCACGTTCGGTGAGAAAATCATGTTCCCGAAGATTTTATTCCGTTTGGACTCTGTTTGATATTCCGTTTCTTCGAAACACTGAAATAGGCAAAAAAAATAGCAATTCTGGGCTGGGCCTCCGGTTAATAGGTTAGTCCCAAAAATAATATAAAAGTAGAAAATAAAGCCCAATATAGTCCAAAACTGTAGATAATATAGCATGGAGCAATCAAAAATTATAGATACGTTGGAGAATTATCAGGCATCCCCAAGCTTAATTCCTGCTCGTCCTCGAGTAGGTAAATGATAAAAAGGGAATTTTTTATGCGGAGTGCTACTTGGCATAATTTCAATGCAAATCTTCTTAATTGTGGTATGAATATTCATATTCGAAAGATTCAAGACAAAAGTTTATATTGACATAAAAATAATAATACTTCAAGCATACTACAAAGCAATTATGTCTTCTCAAAATAACATGGCCAAAGAAAGTTATCCCTACAAAATCATATAGTCTGGCTATGCTCTATCTTCACCACACAAAGTATTTAAATCATGCACAACCCCGATGACAAGCCAAGCAATTGTTTCATACTCTAACTTTTTCAAAACTTTTTCAATCTTCACGCAATATATGAGCGTGAGCCATGGATATAGCACTATAGGTGGGATAGAATGGTGGTTGTGCAGAAGACAAAAAGGAGAAGATAGTCTCACATCAACTAGGCGTATCAATGGGCTATGGAGATGCCCATCAATAGATATCAATGTGAGTGAGTAGGGATTGCCATGCAACGGATGCACTAGAGCTATAAGTATATGAAAGCTCAAAAAGAAACTAAGTGGGGGTGCATCCAGCTTGCTTGCTCATGAAGACCTAGGGCAATTTGAGGACCCATCATTGGAATATACAAGCCAAGTTCTATAATGTAAAATTCCCACTAGTATATGAAAGTGATAACATGAGAGACTCTCTACTATGAATATCATGGTGCTACTTTGAAGCACAAGTGTGGTAAGAGGATAGTAACATTGTCCCTTCTCTCTTTTTCTCTCATTTTTGTTTATATATTATTTTTTTATTTGGGCCTTTTCTCTTTTTTTTATTTATGGCCTCTTTTTATTTGGGCTTCTTTGGCCTCTTTTATTTATTTTTCGTCCGGAGTCTCATCCCGACTTGTGGGGGAATCATAGTCTCCATCATTCTTTCCTCACTGGGACAATGCTCTAATAATGATGATCATCGCACTTTTATTTTTCTTACAACTCAACAATTACAACTCGATACTTAGAACAAAATATGACTCTATGTGAATGCATCCGGCGGTGTACCGGGATATGCAATATGACAATGATGAATGTGTCATGATGAACTAGATGATGGAAAGTTGCATGGCAATATATCTCGGAATGGCTATGGAAATGCCATAATAGGTAGGTATGGTGGCTGTTTTGAGGAAGGTATATGGTAGGTGTATGATACCGGCGAAAGGTGTGCGGTATTAGAGAGGCTAGCAAAGGCGGAAGGGTGAGAGTGTGTATAATCCATGGACTCAACATTAGTCATAAAGAACTCATATACTTATTGCAAAAATCTATAAGTTATCAAAGCAAAGTATTACGCACATGCGCCTAGGGGGATAGATTGGTAGGAAAAGACCATCGCTCGTCCCCGACCGCCACTCATAAGGAAGACAATCAATAAATAAATCATGCTCCGACTTCATCACATAACGGTTCACCATACATGCATGCTATGGGAATCACAAACTTTAAGACAAGTATTCTTTAAATTCACAACTGCTCAACTAGCATGACTTTAATATTATCACCTCCATATCTCAAAACAATTATCATGCTTCAATCTTTTCTTAGTATTCAACTCACTCAAAAGAAAGTTTCACAAATCTTGAATGCCAAGCATATTATTATTAAGCAAATTACCATGCTACTAAAAGACTCTCAAAATAATTTAAGTGAAGCATGAGAGACCAATAGTTTCTTTAAAACAAATCCACCACCGTGCTCTAAAAGATCTAAGTGAGGCACATAGAGCAAAATTATAACGCTCAAAAGGTATAAGTGAAGCACATAGAGCAAAACTACTTAGCTCAAAAGATATTGTCGGCGTTCTGGGAACGGGGGTCCCCAGACTTGCCTACCTGCGGCCTGCGGCGTGGCTCAAAGGGGGCCCAGCACGGCCCATCTTCATCAACACAAGACTCAAGACCCTCGCGAGGGGCCAAGCCTCGCGAGGCGGACGACGCGGAGCTTCCTCGGGCGTGGCCTCGTCAGGCTGGCTCATGAGGAGGCGGAGAAATCAAGGCAGGGTACCTCACGAGGTGCCCGTGACGCAAGCCATGACAATCAAAGGCGCCAGGCGGGTGCTAGCTCGTGCAGCGTCCTCCTTTCCTCTTTGGTGCAAAGGGAGCAAGCGCAGCCGCGGAGTACCGAGGCATCAGGCAAAGGTTGCCATTTCGGTGCAACGAGACCAAGACCAGGAGGACTACGAGACGGAGGTCACCATGGAGCCCAAGACGGTGTCATCACCAGAGCTTTGCGCAGGCGAAGACTACTTTTGTCAGGATAGCTGATACTTGCTGTCCCCCTTCAAATTAGCCCGCCATTGTTGGCTCCCTTCCCGCTCGATAGTTGAGAAGAGGACCAAGGCCTCTATAAATAGGACTAGCCACTCACATAGCAAGGGGGCATCAACAATCGAGAAAGGAGGCAGTAGGCAGTGAGTGAGAGAGAGAGAGAGAAGGGTGGATGAACTCCTCCCAGCAGTTGATCGCCCCAGCCAAGAGCAGACCCTTGCGAGGCTGTTCTTCCTTGTATGGTTCATCATCATCAGCCCCAAGAGGCAATCCACCCACCACACACTGGAGTAGGGTATTACACCACAACGGTGGCCCGAACCAGTATAAACCTTGTGTCTCTTGTGCAGTTCTTTCAGTAGTCTAGATCTTTGCGAGACGGAGCGGTAGAAGACGTAATCTCTGTGTGCACCCCAGTGTTCGAACCTTAAGGGTCTGCCGGAACCCGAAATCTGACATTTGGCGCACTAGGTAGGGGTGCGCCGGAATTCGTCTCCCACTGCGCCATTCTCCTTCGACCGTCGCGTCCATGTCCGACGCTCGTCGGGCCTGCGCCGAGCGCCGGGCCACCATCGCTTCCCACGTCGCCCAGACGGCGCCCGTCGGCGGACGTCCTGGTCGTTCCCCGCCACCCGCCATCAACGCCGCCACGGCCGCTACTTCATCGCTCACACCAGCTGGTTCTTCGTCCATCCATCCATGCGACAAGACGGCCGGACCGCTACTCCATCGCTCACACCAGCTGGTTCTTCGTCCCGCGCGCTCCGCGCACCCTTGGAGGCTCGAGCTGCGCTCATCGTGGCAAACGAGCTCTTGCGCTACCGTCCCGTCGACGACGTCTACGAAGAGTGGCTCGACCGCGTCGCCGAGCTTGTCCGCGCCGCAGGGGGCTCTCCCGCGCCGTCCATTCCGCTGTGCCACACCCCGTCCCACGCGGGCAACGAAGCTCCGGGGGCATACCAGCCGCCTCCTCTCCAAGAAGACGCCATGGCTCCAAGGCACGTGGCCCTTGGGCGGAACCCGCTCCGTCAGGCGCCAGCGCGGCAAGAACGGAGCTGCCAAGAAGTCCCTCGGCCGCAAGGAGCTGCCCGGGCGCTTCCTGCTCCGGCACGCCGCGACCCTGCTCCGGCTCCGGCACGCCAGGACCCCGTGCTGCTCCTAGCTGCAGCACGTGGGGACCCTCAAAACCAAGCTCTCCACCAGCCAAAGCCTTTCGTGGCCACTACAGGCTGCCGTGCCTACACCACCGAGCTGCGCAGCGTCGCGTGGCCCGGCAAGTTCAAGCCAGACCTGCCTCCTCATTACGACGGCACGACTGACCCTGCAGAGTTCCTCTAGCTCTATGAGCTGGGCATCGAAGCTGCCAGTGGGGACGAGAAGGTCATGGCAAACTGGTTTCCCATGGCGCTCAAGGAAGGAGCTCGCACCTGGCTCCTGAATCTGGCTCCAGGCACGATCTCTTCCTGGGACCAGATGCGCACCCGCTTCATCGCCAACTTCCAAGGTACTCGCGACCGGCCACCCACCGTGAGCGACATGCGTCGCATCAAGCAACAACCCAGAGAGACCCTGCAAAAGTACATCCAGCGCTTCAACAGCACGCGCCTCAAGATCCCCAAGGTGTCCGAGGAGGCCATCATCTCGGCCTTCTCCGATGGTGTGCGCGACGTCAAGATGAAGGAGGAGCTGGCGATGCATGAAGACCTGCGCACCTCCCTGGAGCTGTTCAACTTGACGACCAAGTGCGCCAGGGCTGAGGAGGGACGCCTCTCCCTCCTCGAGCTGCCTGCCGCAGACCCAGAAGAGAAGAAGCCCAAGGCCAAGGACGTGAAGCGCAAGGGGGCTGCCGTGCTCGCGGCAGAACCAGACACCAAGCGGGGCAAAGATCTGCCTGAGCCCTCCAGGGGCAGCCGGCACTGTGTGTACCACGACCTCCACACCCACAACACCAACGAATGCCAAGAACTCCGCGCCGTGCGAGAAGGAAGGATCGGCCGTCGTCCCGACCGCGCCGATCGGGGCTACGGCCAAGGAGGAGGAAGAAACGCAGGACGCTGGGAAGACCTCGGCCCACGCCCGGGGTGGCACGGTCAACCTTGCGAGGATCGCTGGCGAGATCTTCCTCGCGAGGGGGACTGGAGGGATCAGCCTCGTGAGGATCGCCCACAGGGCCACGGAGGCCTCCCTCCACTGCCGCCTCAGCCAAGGAGGAACGAGGACCGCCATCAAGACGAAGGGGCTGGGGGCTTCCAGGAGCCACGCGCAATCGCCTGCATCCTGGGCGGAGCTCAAGCCCCAGCCTCCCAACGCATCTTCAAGCAGTTTGCCCGCAAAGTGAATGCAGTCCTCCCCAGGCTTGAAGCAATGCGCCCTCTTAGGTGGTCGGCATGCGCCATCACATTCAGCTCAGCGGATCAACTCAAGTGTGCGGCCACAGCCGGAGTCCTCCCGATGCTTTGCTCCCCAGTCATCAGTAATGTACTAGTCACCAGGACCCTCATCGATGGTGGAGCAGGGCTCAATGTCCTGTCCGTGGAAACATTGAACAATCTCCAAGTGCCCTACGACCAGCTTCAGCCAACCAAGCCCTTCTCCGGAGTCACCGACGGCTCCACGGTCCCGATTGGGCAGGTCCGCCTCCCTGTCACCTTCGGGGCACGCAACAACTACCGCACCGAGCTCATCGACTTCGACGCCGCCCACATCCGCCTGCCGTACAACGCCATCCTCGGGTACCCAGCACTGGCCAAGTTCATGGCCATGACTCACCATGGCTACAACATCCTCAAGATGCCAGGAAGTGGTGGAGTCATCACGGTGCCCTGTGAAGAAAAGGATGCAGTGTGTTCCCTGGAGCGAGCCTTTCAGGCCGCGTCACTGGAAGACCCGGATCGTGGAAGCAGGAGGCTTCCCGAGACCACCCCCAAGAAGAAGAAGACGTCGTCCGGATCAGCCCCTCGGGAGGCGGGCCCCTCAGGGCCCGCATCTACCCAGGGGGAACCTCCTTCCATCGCATAGGAAAGCGCGCCCGGCGCCCTCCTCAGGCAGGGCTTGGGGGCTCTCCCCTGGAGGGCCACCGACCTGGCCAGGGTCACGAGGGAGGCGCTTGGGCACCACATGGAGGCGTGTTTCGAAGCACGTTTCCCTCAAGAAGGAGCAAGACAAGGAAGGTCAGACCCGCAGGAGTTCGTCGACAAGGCCATTCAAGCACTACAGGAATCAAGAATCATGAGAGGTTGCCACCGTCTACCGGCTGTGGCTCCCCATCCAGGCGAGGATGGTGGGCTGCACGTCTGCATCGATGTACCAAGGCTCAACCAAGTCGTTATGATGGAGCGCCTCTGGCCCTCGCGAGTAGGGCGCTGTGGGGGTCCGCCCCACAGCTATGTTCGCATGCCTTACGGCTTGCCGAGTGCGGTTGCTACGTGCCAGCGCCTCATGAGGGGCATCATGGAGGCTCAAGAAGACAGGTGTTCCGCAGCCTTGGCGGAGATGGAGATGATTCGCGAAGAGCTACCAGTGCATCCGGAGCCTCCCGAGGCCCCTGGGCCTGGGGGCTCGTGAGGATTGGCTTCCGCAGCCCACCGAATCTGCTGCACCAACACCCCTTTGCCCTCAACACCCTCAGGTGACATCTTATAAGTTTCATTTCCAGATGGGAGCGCCCTCCCAGGGCTGCATCGTTCCCAGGCCGCGTGGCTCCGTCCCTGCGGTATGTATCCCTTTTATTTCATGTCGTTAGCTTGCTTTGTTGGGGGCGCCCCTCGGGCTGCATCATCCCCAAGTCGCTCGGGCCGGGCCCAGCGGCATGTATCTCCCTTGTGTTTATTTCCGGCTATGCATTCGCCCATCATGCTTGATTACTTGATGCCTGTCCACGGCACCTCTTCTTCTCCATGTCGACCACTTGCACGTTAAAGGGGGGGTACCTGAGCATCGCGACTCAGGGCTCTTACTGGCTCTCCAGCCCTCACCCTCTGGCCATGTCCACGGCATCGCGACCTGGCATACCAGCGACGGCTGAGACAAGCTCGAGGGCCGGGACCCGAGGACGTAGAGTGCCGGCATCTAACCAAATTTGCAGGAACACAGCACAAGATAAGGCCCAGTGCCAGGCGCAACCCGCCTAGAGGTAGGGCCCCGTGAGTCCCACGCTGGCTCACGGGTGCCCAGATACACCTCACCTAGCCCTACCGTGCCGGCCACGTGTCAGGGCGGGGCTGTACACGTCCGGGGGCTCCTCCCGGAGGGGATCCCCTCCCACGTACCAGTGGAAGCACCATGCTCTGCGCTGGCTGATGACACTGCCGAGGAGCGGCTATGCCCGTACACATGCGGAAGCGCTATGCTCCACGCTGATGATAAACAACTGAGGGTGGCCCCCGGGCCGCATCAACCTCAGGGAGCCCAGAGCTCAGTGTCTAGCCTCATTGCAACGCCTCCCCTCGGGAGCGCCGCGCGAGGGGGCTGGGCACGGGGGATGCGCCTGGGTCACGCCCAGACGTACGCCACCCAGCCAGGCCCCTCGGGCTTGGTTCGTCGCGCGTCTCTCCCCGAGCGGAGCCAAGGTACGAAGGCCGTTTGAGCGTCAAGGGGGACCCCTGAGCATCGCGACTCAGGGGCCTAACTGGTCCCGTAGCCCCTCACTCCTTAGTTCCAAAAGGCTAATGATGGGTGAGGCACGCGCGGGACCGGGCTCTCCAGACGTAGAACGGTGGTCCCACTTGCATCTCACCTCATCACTCGCTATTTGCGCGTCAAGGAGGACTCCTGAGCATCACGTCTCAGGAGCCTAACTGGCTCCGTAGCCCCTCACTCCTTTGGTCCCGTCCTGGTTTCCGGTTGGGACTAATGCTGGGTGAGGTACGCGCGGAGTCGGGCTCTGCGGACGTAAAACGGAAGATCCACCTTCATCACACCTCCCTACTCGTTGTTCGTGCGCCAAGGGGGACTCCTGAGCATCGCGACTCAGGAGCCTAACTGGCTCCGTAGCCCCTCACTCCTTTGGTCCCGTCCTAGTTTCCGGTCGGGGCTAATGCTGGGTGAGGTACACGCGGGGCCAGGCTCTGCCGGCATAGAACACAAGCAAGTAGGGAAGAAAAGCATAAAATTCAAGGAATTTAAAAGCAAATATTACAGTCCATACTATCGTCTCAATACCAAACGCGAGTTTAAACGCCTCCCCGAGGCATGATGCATGTGCAGGAATTAAAAGCAGGACAGGAGCAGTAGCGGAATCACTTGGCGGCGGTGGAGCAGCGCGGGTGGCCCCGCCTCATGGAGCAGCAGGACCGACAGCATCCTGCTTCGACTTGGTACTGAAGGCCCGGAACTTCCCCAGCAGAGCCTCCACGTGACCCTTCATGGCCTCGGCAGCAGCGGCATCACCCTCGCCGCTTACTGGCTCCAACAGGCTGTCGAGGTCGGCGCTGGGGTTGCGAAGGTAGATGTGGGTGAAGACCCATGTCAGTGCAGTAGAAGACATGACACGCGCCTCGGCCTCGGCCGTGGGGCCAATGCCTAGGGTGATGTCCTCAAGAGCACGAACCAGGAAGGGAAGCAGCTTGGCGGGGCCGTCCTCGGCGCCGGCCAGCGGGCTCTCCAGGCCACTTGCGTAGAGCATCTTCAGCGAAGCACGGGCCTTCTTCTCCATGTCTGCGAAGGCCACGCGATCCTCGGCAAGAACCTGGGCCTTGCTGTCCAGCTCGACCTTCATCGCCTCCAACTCCTTCCCCAGCGCACCCAGGCGGTCGCGGCGCTTCTTGAGCTTGGCCTCCCGGCCATCGATGGCCACCTCGCGAGCCTTCATGCCTTCTTCTTGCTCCTGGCAAAGACGAACCTCTTTCGCGAGCTGGTCCCGCAGGCCTTGCAGCTCGTCCTCCAGTGCCTTGCAACGATCGTGGACTTCAACCACCTCCCCCAGGGCTACGTCACGAGCAGCCTTCGTCTCAAGGACGGCCTGCCTCTCCTCGTCGCAGGTCGTTGAGGCTTGAACCAGCGCCGCCCGGATCGAGGTGTCGGAGCGAATCCATCCTGAAGCCAGCTCCAAGCGCCCGGCCACCAGGCGAGGGTCGGCACCAAGAAGATCCTGCCGCAACCGGTCCAGTCCAGCAACAGGATGCTCCAGGATGGCAGGAGGAGTTGGAGAAACAACAGTCGGCGGAACGGGGGAAGAAGGCGGCGACGGCAAGACCACAACGTCCTGAGGTGGGGCCTGCTGCGCCCAGCAGCTGTGGTGGCGGCAGTGGGCAAAGGCACCACAGGAGTCACTTGGGCCATGGGGGCTGAGCTCGCCCCAGCCAGCTCGGACAGGCCTCGCGAGGACGACCGGGCAGGAGAAGCCCGCGCGCCGCGGTCACCCTCCTCCGCAGGCGGAAGCGCTGCCGCGGATGGAGCCTCAGGAGCCCCCTTCGGCTTCTTCGCCGCGGGCACCAGCCTATTCAACAGATGCAAACGTCAAGCCTCGGCAACGGAACAAGAAATAAGGACAAGGGTCAAGCACTTACGGGTCATCGCCGGTGAGCTCGGGCAGCCTCCGGCCAAACTTGAAGCCTGACAGCCGGCTAGAAGGGTCAACCTCGGAAGCAGAAGGCGCGTCTGCAGACTGCCTCGGGGCAGGGGCAGACCCGCGGGAGATCAGCCCAGTCCTTTCCTTCTTTGGGATCAGGGGCAAGCTCCCACCGACCTGCTCGTCTCCATCCTCGTCATCGTCGCTCGAGGAAAGGCGGAGATTGCGGGGCTTGCGCCGGGGGAGGGGAGCCCTCAACTCTCCGTCGGTCGCCTCGGAGTCAGGCCCCTTTTCCCGCTCCTCTTCGTCCTCCTCTTTGCTAGAGTCGTCGGAGGGCACGTCCACCGGTCCCTCGGAAGCCGCCACGGGCACAAGCCCGTCCCCGTTAAAAACGGGCATGGACTCCACCACCTGCTCCCAGTCGTCGCGAAGTAACAAGGGCTTGGGAGCACCCTCCAACCTTGCCACCTCGCCCCCAACCAGAGATTGGAGGACCGCGGCCAAATCTTCGTCGCCCAAGGCCGCGGGGCTCGGATGAGGCCTCCACATCGGAGGTGAATACTGCCGGAGTGGAGCCAGCTGGTGCTCCAAGAACTCCCTCAGCAGCAACGCACTGGTCAACTTCGCCGCTGTCGTGCTGACCGGCCTCAGGTCCGCGTCCATCTTCTCCAACACCAGTTTCGCGCGGGGGTCCGTGAGCTCCGCCCGGCACCAGTCGCTGGAGCTCGAGGGCTGCTCTGCGGGAAAGATCAGCCGAGGGTGGATGCGCCCGGCATCTACCAAGACCCACTTGCTCCTGAAGCCCTCAATCCTCTTCCCGGGATTCGAGATGGCAATTGTGCCGCCATACGCGACGAAGCTCGCGCATGCGGAAGGAGAACCGCAAGAGACTCAGAGGGAGAAGTAGTGGCGCAGCAAGGCCACTGAGGGCTGCACCCCTACGTGAGCCTCGCAGTAATAAGCGAAGATCCCCAGGAGAAGGATGGATTTGGGGTGAAGATGCAGAGCCTGCAAGTTTTAATGGCGGAGGACAGAGAAGAAAAACTCGAAGAAGGGAGGCACCAGGCCCGCAGCAATGGAGCTTACAAAGAGAGGATAAAAGGTGCTCCCTCGGCCCTCAGGGGTGGCGGAGCCGGCCTTGAACACCTGCACCCCGTTGATGCCCTGCGCCGCCGCCATCCGGCGCAGCCGGGCAAGGCCCACCTCGGACATGCTCGGCAAGTCCAGAGCAGGCGAGTACCAAGCTTCGGCCGGAGACTGACGAGGCGCCATGGCTTCCTAGGTCACGCGGACGGAGTAGATCTGGAAATTTGGAGGAAGAAAGGGGAGGCGCAAGAAAGGGGATCTAAGCAGCAACCAGAGAAAGCAAAAGGCAAAGTCTGGGCATATGCCGCTCCTTTATCAACCTGCACGGTTGCTGAAGCACTTGCGTCCAACCAACCACCACGCGGCACCCAAGGCCGCAGGCTGTTAGGGCCCGCGGCGCTTCGCCCTTACCCTTTCACCTCTCGGCACGGCCAAGTCCGGGCGTGCCTTGGGCCCGGGGGCTACTGTCGGCGTTCTGGGAACGGGGGTCCCTAGACTTGCCTGCCTGCGGCCTGCGGCGTGGCTCAAAGCGGGCCCAGCACGGCCCATCTTCATCAACACAGGACTCAAGACCCTCACGAGGCAGACGACGCGGAGCTTCCTCAGGCGTGGCCTCGTCAGGCTGGCTCATGAGGAGGCGGAGAAATCAAGGCAGGGTACCTCACGAGGTGCCCGTGACGCAAGCCATGACAATCAAAGGCGCCAGGCGGGTGCCAGCCCGCGCAGCGTCCTTCTTTCCTCTTTGGTGCAAAGGGAGCAAGCGCAGCCGTGGAGTACCGAGGCATCAGGCAAAGGTTGCCATTTCGGTGCAACGAGACCAAGACCAGGAGGACTACGAGACGGAGGTCACCGTGGAGCCCAAGACGGCGTCATCACCAGAGCTTTGCGCGGGCGAAGACTACTTTTGTCAGGATAGCTGATACTTGTTGTCCCCCTTCAAATTAGCCCGCCATTGTTGGCTCCCTTCCCGCTCGATATTTGGGAAGAGGACCAGGGCCTCTATAAATAGGACCAGCCACTCACATAGCAAGGGGGCATCAACAATCGAGAAAGGAGGCAGTAGGCAGTGAGTAAGAGAGAGAGAGAGAGAGAGAAAGGTGGATGAACTCCTCCCAGCAGTTCATCGCCCCAGCCAAGAGCAGACCCTCGCGAGGCTGTTCTTCCTTGTATGGTTCATCATCATCAACCCCAAGAGGCAATCCACCCACCACACACTGGAGTAGGGTATTACACCACAACGGTGGCCCGAACCAGTATAAACCGTGTGTCTCTTGTGCAGTTCTTTCAGTAGTCTAGATCTTTGCGAGACGGAGCGGTAGAAGATGTAATCTCCGCGCGCACCCCAGTGTTCGAACCTTAAGGGTCTGCCGGAACCCGAAATCTGACAGATATAAGTGAAGCACATAGAGCAAAACTACTTAGCTCAAAAGATATAAGTGAAGCACATAGAGCAAAACTACTTAGCTCAAAAGATATAAGTGAAGCACATAGAGTATTCTATCAAATTTTAATTCATGTATGGCTCTCTCAAAAGGTGTGTACAGGAAAGATGATTGTGGCATACTAAGACACAAAGACACAAATAATAAAAGACGCTCCAAGCAAAACACATATCATGTTGGTGAATAAAAATATAGCTCCAAGTAAATTACCGATGGAAGTGGACGAAAGAGGGGATGCCTTCCGGGGCATCCCCAAGCTTTGACTTTGTGGTGTCCTTGGATTATCTTGGGGGTGCCTTGGGAATCCCCAAGCTTAGGCTCTTCCACTCCTTGTTCCATAATCCATCACAAGAATTCACCCAAAACTTGAAAACTCCACAACACAAAACTCAAAGAAGAAAACTCGTGAGCTCTGTTAGCGAAAGAAAACAAAAGACCACTTCAAGGTAATGTAATGAACTCATTATTTATTTATATTGGTGTTAAACCTAGTGTATTCCAACTTCTCTATGGATTATAAACTATTTTACTAGCCATAGATTCATCAAAATAAGCAAACAACACACGAAAAACAGAATTTGTCAAAAACAGAACAATCTGTAGTAATCTGTAGCTAGCGCAAGATCTGGAACCCCAAAAATTCTAAAATAAATTGCTGGACGTGAGGAATTTATCTGTTAATCATCTGAAAAAAGTATTAACTAAATAGAACTCTCCAAATAAAAATTACAGCAGTTCTCGTGAGCGCTAAAGTTTCTGTTTTTTACAGCAAGTTCAACAAGACTTTCCCCAAGTCTTCCCAACGGTTCTACTTGGCACAAACACTAATTAAACACAAAAAAACAGAGGCTAGATAATTTATTTATTACTAAACAGGAGCAAAAATCAAGTAATAAAAATAAAATTGGGTTGCCGCCCAACAAGCGCTATCGTTTAACGCCCCTAGCTAGGCATAAAAGCGAGGATAGATCTAGGTATTGCCATCTTTAGTAGGCAATTCTTCAATTAGGCATCTACCATCTTTAGGAATTTCTTTATTTTTATTAATTATCAAACTTTTAGGCACAAGATCGAAAAATTCATTTGTAATAAATGGTTCCTTAATGATAGCAAAAAGATTGGGATGAATACTTACAGATTTAAGATCAGCAGTTTCCTTACTAGATGATTCACCCTTATTTTTAGGAACATACATAAGTTTGGAAATTTTAGTAGGAGGACTAGGAGTATTCTTTACGGAAGAAAAAGTGGTTCCCAAATTTGTAATGATACCCTCAAGTTTATCAATTCTAGTAGAATCTAGGTTTATCTTCTCATTAACTACGGGTTCCTTTTCCTTAAGATTTTTCAAAGTCATTCCTTCATTAGATCCATATTGAGTAATTTGATTGTGGATCTTATTATCTAGATTTTCAATTGATTCAATAGTAGCAACTTTATTTTCAATAATTTCAAATCTTTGCATAACATGCTCCAAAGTTAACATGGTTCCATTAACCAAAAGAGGTGGTGAGCCAAATAAATTTAGCATAGCATTATAGGAATCAAAAGTATGGCTACCCAAGAAGTTCCCTCCGGTAATGGTATTGAGGATATACCTATACCAGGGATTAACACCTACATAAAAATTGTGAAGAACTAAGGTAGATTGCTTCCTGGTAGATCTATTTTGAGCATTGCAAATTCTATACCAAGCATATTTTAGATTCTCGCCCTCCCTTTGTTTAAAATTTAGAACTTCACTCTCAGGAGACAACGGGGAAGATATGAGACTAGTCATGACGACAAGCAAACAAACTAGCACAAGAGCGGAAAGGAGAGGGAGGATAGAGAGAGAGGGCGAATAAAACAGCAAGGGTGAAGTGGGGGAGAGGAAAACAAGAGGCAAATGGCAAATAATGTAATGCGAGAGATAGGGATTGCGATGGGTACTTGGTATGTTGACTTTTTGCGTAGACTCCCCGGCAACAGCACCAGAAATCCTTCTTGCTATGTCTTAAGCTTGCGTTGATTTTCCCCGAAGAGGAAGGGATGATGCAACAGAGTAGCGTAAGTATTTCCCTCAGTTTTTGAGAACCAAGGTATCAATCCAGTAGGAGGCCACGCTCAAGTCCCTCGTACCTGCACAAAACGATAGCTACTCGCAACCAACGCGATTAGGGGTTGTCAAGCCCTTCACGGTCACTTACGAGAGTGAGTTTTGATAGATATAATATTTTTGGTATTTTTGATATAAAGATGCAAAGTAAAAAAGTAAAGGCAAAGTAAAAAAAGAAAAGCAATATTAAAGTGATGGAGATTGATATGATGAGAATAGACCCGGGGGCCATAGGTTTCACTAGTGGCTTCTCTCAAGAGCATAAGTATTCTACGGTGGGTGAACAAATTACTATTGAGCAATTGACAAAATTGAGCATAGTTATGAGAATATCTAGGCATGATCATGTATATAGGCATCACGTCCGTGACAAGTAGACCGAAACGATTCTGCATCTACTACTATTAATCCACTCATCGACCGCTATCCAGCATGCATCTAGAGTATTAAGTTAAAAATAGAGTAACGCCTTAAGCAAGATGACATGATGTAGAGATATAAATTCATGCAATATGAAATAAACCCCATCTTGTTATCCTCGATGGCAATGATGCAATACGTGCCTTGCTGCCCCTTCTGTCACTGGGTAAGGACACCGCAAGATCGAACCCAAAGCTAAGCACTTCTCCCATGGCAAGAACTACCAATCTAGTTGTCCAAACCAAACGGATAATTCAAAGAGACATGCAAAGACAACCAATCATACATAAAAGAATTCAGAGAAGATTCAAATATTATTCATAGATAGACTTGATCATAAACCCACAATTCATCGGTCTCAACAAACACACCGCAAAAAGAAGATTACATTGAATAGATCTCCACAAGAGAGGGGGAGAACTTTGTATTGAGATTCAAAGAGAAAGAAGAAGCCATCTAGCTACTAACTATGGACCCGAAGGTCTAAGGTAAACTACTCACACTTCATCAGAGGGGCTAGGATGATGTAGAAGCCATCCGTGATGACGGCCCTCTTCCGGTGGAGCTCCGGAACAGGCCCCAAGATGGGATCTCATGGATACAGAAAGTTGCGGCAGTGGAATTAGGTTTTTGGCTCCTGTTCTGATCGTTTGGGGGTACGTGTGTATATATAGGAGGAAAAAGTATGGCGGAGGAGCAACGAGGGGCCCACGAGGCAGGGGGCGCGCCCCCACCCTCGTGATCGCCGCTTTTGTTCCTTGGAGCAGGGTCCAAGTCTCCTGGATCACGTTCGGTGAGAAAATCACGTTCCCGAAGATTTTATTCCGTTTGGACTCCGTTTGATATTCTATTTCTTCGAAACACTGAAATAGGCAAAAAAAACAGCAATTCTGGGTTGGGCCTCCGGTTAATAGGTTAGTCCCAAAAATAATATAAAAGTGGAAAATAAAGCCCAATATAGTCCAAAACAGTAGATACTATAGCATGGAGCAATCAAAAATTATAGATATGTTGGAGACGTATCATGCCCCCATGGAGGTCTTGGTGTCGTCCACTTCGCGAGGCTTGGCCCCTCGCGAGGGTCTTGGGTTGTTGTTGTTGAAGCTGGGTCGTACTAGGCCGTCGATGGAGCCATGCCATGGGTCGCAGGCACGCAAGTCTGGGTACCCCCGTTCCTAGAACATCGATAGTTTTTTCCGTCATGGATGGCCCAAAGAATGTCATGCAGCTGCGTCTCCGGC
Organism: Triticum monococcum; assembly: GCA_034509565.1. NCBI lineage: Eukaryota > Viridiplantae > Streptophyta > Magnoliopsida > Poales > Poaceae > Triticum > Triticum monococcum. The sequence continues at coordinate 174,687,988 of CM067846.1, read as the reverse complement.
CCGCCCAGGATGAAAAGCCCATTTTCTGTCATGATTTTTTGTCATAGAAGTAGGAGCCCACCACATCTATGATGATACCGGGTTTTGTCACAATTATCGTCATAGAAGTGTCATAAGCATGACAGAAAAAATTTTGTTCGGCCCAAAATGTCACGATTCTGTCTTTTTTTGTAGTGTTATAGTGAGCTAATAAGACAAGATACTCCTTATTGTCGGAGATATCGATGACGATTGGCTCCTTGGACATGGAAGAGGGCGAGGCCTCCGCATTGTGGGAGCCCTCGTCGAGGTGGTTAGTTGCCTGAGCTGCTCCGGGCACCAACCTGCTAGCTATCGAGATGAGGTAAGCATGTGCATGCTGAGAAAACACCTCGTAGTCTTCATCGAAGGCACCAAGGGTGGCCTCGAGAAAATGCCACGAACTTTCGTTTAAAGTAGCCAACTGCGTCACGGCATCAGCGCGCGATGCGTCGACGGTGGCCTCGACGGCGAGGTGATCCTCCAAGATCTGGGGGACGGCACGAATGGCAGCCATCGCGACCTCCTCCACACATGCAGCCGCGATGTGCTTCTCTGCTGCCAAATGCTCCTTGAGATCATAGATATACTGCATGCACCATGGCTTAGGGTGGCGCTTATTTGGTGGAGGGGTCGGTGATTTGGATGGAAGGTGTCGACGGCGATTAGGCGGCGCTGCAACCAAGGAGTGAAGGTTTCAACTGGGGAAGGAAGGCGGAAACAAGGTAAATGTGGCTTTTGGTAAGGGAGACGAGCGGGGAGGTAGATATTTCTGCGGCAGCCAAAAATTTTGAATCACTTCAGCGAAGAAACTGGCGTGCACAGTGTCATCAGACGGTGCTCCAGGATATTTTGTACTGCATCTCACACGGTTGGTGATAATAAACTGTGTGGGATCTACATGATTATCTAGATTTGAGTTACATAATGGGGTGACAGCGGCAATGGACGGTGTTTGAATTGCTAGAACTTTTATCTGCAGTGAACATGCAACTATATGTGTGTCGTAATAGAGTTGGAATTATTAAGGGTTCATTTGGACATTTTATACATTAAATTGGTTTTCTAGCCATTTCAGGTGCACAATTCAAAATTAAACTACATACACATGCTCTGGTGCAACAACATGGGTTGTAAAATCATATATGTGTCCATGGTTTTATGCTTATGTCCCATGCAAGAAATGGGGATGAATTTCGGGGATCGTTTGGACATTTTTATATGTTAACTGAGTTTTCTAGGCATTTATGTTCATAATTCAAAATTGAACTACATGCACATGCTCCAGTCCATAAAAACGGGTTGCAAAATCAAATGTTTGTCCTTGGTTGCAAGCTTAGGTCACATGGAAGAAATGAGAATGAATGTCAAACACCTTGACAGTGTCGCTCGGCCACTAACATTAAGATACATGGTTTTAAAATTCTAGTAAATCGAAAACTCGTCTGAGATTCATGAAACTTGACATGATATCACGGAACAGCATCGACATGTCGTGGTAAAAATATTGTCCCTTTTGGGGCAGGTTTGGGTATAAGCTTCCCGCAAACCAAAGCTACTCTCAACAAGCCTAATGGTTTTGGTACGGCATGTGCCACCTAGGGGGACGAAACGATAAATAATAGGATGATGACTCGGCAATAAAAGTAAATAGATAGGCCCTTCGCAGAGGGAAGCAGGGATTTGCAGAGGTGCCAAATCTCGAGTTCTGAAATAGAGATAAATAATATTTTGAGCGTCATGCTTTCATTGTCAACATAACAACCAAGAGATCTCGGTATCTTCCATGCTACATACATTATAGGATGTTCCCGAACAGAATGGTAAAGTTTATACTCCCCCACCACCAACAAGCACACTCCACGGCTGGTCCAAAACAACGGGTACCGTCAACTAACAACAATCTTGGGGGAGTTTTGTTTGCAATTATTTTGATTTGATTTCCATTGAGCAAGGGACTAGGCATCCTGGTTACCGGCTATTTTCTCGTGAATGATGAGCGGAGTCCACTCATCCTGAGAATAACCCACCTAGCATGGAAGATATCGACAACTCTAGTTGGTTTGGCACATGCAAATTTACTTGGAATGGTAGGTAAATACCGCATATAGGAAGGTATGGTGGACTCATATGGAACAACTTTGGGGTTTATGGAAGTGGATGCACAAGCGGTAATCCCGCTTAGTACAAGTGAAGGCTAGAAAGAGACTGGGAAGCGACCAACTAGAGAGCGACAATAGTCATAAACATGCATTGAAATTAACCAACATTGAATGCAAGCATGAGTAACATAAATATCATGGAGGCTGTGTTGAGTTTTTTTCAACTACATGCGTGAACATGTGCCAAGTCAAGCCACTTGAATCATTCAAAGGAGGATACCATCCTATCATACTACATCACAACCATTTTAATTTCCATGTTGGCATGCAAGGTAAACCATTATAAACTCCTAGCTAATTAAGCATGGCATGAGTAACTATAATCTCTAATTGTCATTGCAAACTTGTCTCATTCATAATAGGCTGAACTAGAAACGATGAACTAATCATATTTACAAAGACAAGATAGGTCAAGTTCATACTAGCTTTTCCTCATCTCAATCATTTCATCATATATCGTCATTATTGACTTTCACTTGCACGACCGAATGGTGTGGATAATAATAATAATAGTGCACGTGCATCGGACTAAGCTGGAATCTGCAAACATTTATTCGAATGAGAAGACAAGGTAATATGGGTGTCGGTGTCAAAACCGGCGGATCTCGGGTAGGGGGTCCCGAACTATGCGTCTAGGCGGATGGTAACAGGAGGCCAGGGACACGATGTTTACCCAGGTTCGGGCCCTCTTGATGGAGGTAATACCCTACGTCCTGCTTGATTGTTCTTGATAATATGAGTAGTACAAGAGTTGATCTACCACGAGATCGAAGAGGCTAAACCCCAGAAGCTAGCCTATGGTATGATTGTTGTTGTTGGTCCTACGGACTAAACCCTCAGGTTTATATAGACATCGGAGGGGGCTAGGGTTACACAGAGTCGGTTGCAAGGAAGGAAATCTACATATCCGTATTGCCAAGCTTGCCTTCCACGCCAAGGAGAGTCCCATCCGGACATGGGACGAAGTCTTCAATCTTGTATCTTCATAGTCCAACAGTTCGGACAAAGGATATAGTCCGGCTGTCCGAATACCCCCTAATCCAGGACTCCCTCAGTAGCCCCTGAACCAGGCTTCAATAACGATGAGTCCGGCGCGTAGATTGTCTTCGGCATTGCAAGGCAAGTTCCTCCTCCGAATACTTCATAGAAGATTTTGAACACGAGGATCGTGTCCGGCTCTGCAAAACGAGTTCCACATACCACCGTAGAGAGAATAATATTTCCATAAATCTAATCTGCTGACGTACCCTGTAGTGTGACATCACACCACGGCCAGGTCTTTATTCGAATCGTTTTTCATAACCCATCTCAGCGTGTTTCGCGAGGCGGTTTCCCTGGCACGTCTTATCGAAGCAGAGATCATGTCCCCTTTATCATGGGATTCTCATCAATACGGATGTGGGTAACCCAACAGTGCCTATGGGTAGGACTCCTAGATCTTAGGCAAGTCCCAAACGGCTATGAGGAGGATGCTTGATATTCACCCTCTTTATAAATGGGACAAGGCTTTTTCTTTTTTCCCTCTCATGCTCAATCAAATCCTTCCCCCGCTTCGAGTTCTAACACCCAAAACTCAGGTCAGGTGCTTCGGACCTTCAACTATGTCCGGATCCAACCTTCAAGGTCGGTGGATGCCTTCCTCCGTCACGGAGGAGGACATCAAGAAGTTGAGAGAGGCCAGATATCTGACCGCCGAAATTTCACATCGGCTGCCTGCCCGAGGGCAGGTCGTCCCTACTCCGGAACCCAAGGATAGCATCGTGTTCATCTCTCACTTCCTCCCAGGACTAGGCCTCGCTCTGGATCCCTTTGTTAGGGGTCTTATGTTCTATTATGGGCTAGATTTTCACGATCTAGCCCCGGATTTCCTTCTTCACATTTGAACATTTATTGTCGTATGTGAGGCCTTCCTCCGCATTACCCCTTACTTTGGCATGTGGCTCAAGACCTTCGATGTGAAGCCGAAGATGATCGAGGGGCAGCACATAGCGTGCGGAGGTGCTTTAATAAGCAAAATCGTTGATGCTCCATGGCCTGAGGGTTGCTTCCCAGAGGTGTCCGGATTGTGGCAGCGGGAGTGGTTCTACATCACAGCTCCCCGAAGTGCCAATTGGGCAGCTGCCCCCACCTTTTGCTCAGTGCCCCACCACAACTGATGTCATGGATCAGCAGGGGGCTGAGCTGGGGTCCAGCCAAGGACGTGCGAATACTGCAAAGCCGTATCCGAGATCTCTTTGAGAGAGATTTCAGTCTGGTTATGGTAGTGCAAGTTATGCTAGTTCGTCAAGTCCAGCCTTGCAAACGATGTCCCCTTCGCATGTGGGAATTCAACCCGGAAGGACCGCGAGCTATTCAACATTTCCTCGGCATGACACACGAAGAGATGTACAAATTGTTCTTCGGACCACAAATAATGTGTCCGGACATCACTGAGGATGCAGGTCTGAGCTGCAATTGCCCAGACACCCAAGTAAGTAGCCCCGCATCCGAACACACTGTCCGTTTATTTATCGCAATGTTGCCCTAAAAAAGCCGCTCTTTGACCAGGATTGGATAGCGAAGGCAAAGTTGATCAGGTGTCTGGCCCCCCTCCCTAAGACCTCACCAAATCCCGTGCTAACCAGGATGCTGGAGATCGCGCCTTATCAAGCGCCCTTAGGAGAAGATAAAGGGGGGAACAAGGAGGCTAGCGCCTCCGTGAAGGAGGTTTGCCAAGGAGGAGGAACTGAAACTTCCTATCCCCAAGGAAGGAAGAGAACCGCCTCTGAGGACCCGGAGACAATGGTCTCCAACGGGGGAAGAAATCTCCGCCAGAGGGTCCTGCCCTGGGGGATACCCTGGCCGCACTATGCCCTCAAGGGGATCAGCCCTCCACCAAGCTGTAAGTAAAAGGGTACTTAATAATGAAAATATCTCGCTTTACTTCTGAGGAAAATAATCGAAGCATTTACCTTGCAGTTCGGATCTCAGCCCCTCTCAGCAGAGCTCGTCTTCAGGGGATCTTCTTCCAGAGATGATGGAGAGCGAAACGCCTCCCCCTGCCACACCGCCTCACGAGGCGGGCAACCCCGAGGTGTCGTCGTGGAGGGTTTCTCCTGATCCAGCAAGGCCAGAAGGTAATCCTATGGCCACCTGAAGTCCTCAGTATCCGGCTCTTGAAGAGAGCAATCAAAAGAGTTCGGCACCGTCTGGTGTGCGGTCGGACATACTAAGGGATCTGCTAGAGCAAGCAGCTATCTCAGAAGAGCACCGCACGTTGATGGGTACGGTGATTGAAAGGATTTCGTCCGCCGAAAGCAGGTTGCATGAAGCCTTTATGAGTCTACTAACGGGTTTTGAGGTACACGAAATGATGTACATTGTTGACAGTACCGCACATTTTTAGATGTGCCCTGTGTAGATAGTAGCCCCTGAGACTCTGGTTGTCGTCGAAAACGGCGGCAAACAGAGGATCATAGTCCCAGGTAGTAACCAGACCGCCTTTATGTGCAGGTGGTTGAAGCTCCGGTGGCTAGCCGGACTGATGGGTTTGCTGAATTAAGGCGGCAACTGAATGCGGCAGATGCCGACATCGTGGTTGTTAACAAGCGGCTTGACGAGGCATAGGGTAGCTGATTTTTCTGGTGATTGTCACATAATAAGAGCAGCATGATGCCAGTATCTTTAATACGTTGTGACTGCAGATGGAGCTGCCACCGTGGAGACCCTTCAGGCGGAGCTTGCCCGAGCCAAGGAGCAAGCAAGGATTAGCAATGCGGCCGCTTTAAAGGTAGCTGAAGAGTTAAGGGCCGAACAGGCCGCGCATTGTGAGAGCAAAGAAAAAATAGCCAAGATGGCTGTAGAGTTAAAAGATGCTGCTGACCGTTACCAGCTTCTTGAAGAAGAAAACCGGGCGAAGGCGACGGACCTAGAAAAGGCCCAGGTGGCTGCCAAGGAAGCCCGCTCCAAAATTAGAGCGGTGAAGGAGGAGCTGCATCAAGCTGCGGATATTGTATCTGGGAAGCCCTTCTTGTTGCGGACTAAGTTCGGGGATCCGAAGTATGCACCTCTGGACTGGCTATGGAGTTCTACGGACGCCTACGTGGATTTGGCTGCAAGTGCTGCTGATGCGGCCGAGTACTTCAAGGATCGGAAAGGTCACGAAGTGGAAAATTTGTTTTGGTCACAGTTTCATGCTCCAGCCCGTCCGCTGCTGTTGAATGAGCAAATGACCGAGTGGGCCGAGCTCCATAGATTATCTGCACTTGCCATGAGGTCCGTTGTGAGTTATCTGTGGCCGGGAGGGCCAAGGCCGAATAGCTACTTTAGCTTGGTGCAACAATTCCTTGGTGTTGTGCCACGCATTGATGCTGTAAAGAGGTCGGCGTGCATAGAAGGCTCGCGGATGGCCCTTGCCCGTGTCAAAACATACTGGGAGGAGATGGATGCCACCACTGTTGCGGCACAGGGTTCGGCAATAGGCCGAGTGGCTGCCGAGCACTACTTTGAAGAAGTTCTTGAAGGCGCTCGTTCGATAGAGGCTTAGTGCTCGAAGAATATTATGTTTGAGTGACATGTATTCCCATTGTAAAAACAATGTTTTACTGATTTGTAAAGGCTATTTTATACTTTTGCCCGAAAGTACTATGATGCCTCCTGTGCGGCCGTTTATGTATATAAGTATATAACCTGAAAGATGGTAGTCGTCGGCTTCAGCCCCCACGCATATAATGCGGGGGTGCTCGCAGAAGACGCATGTTCACACTTGATCCGACATCTTGGTCCATTAAGGAGGTGATAGTGTAGCCAACCGGGCAATCGGACTATAATGCTTTAACACTTTCACTTAGCCAGAGGAGTTTGACAGTGGGGCTACTATATAGCCCCTGGTGGCTCCGCGCTCATCCGAATTCGGGGCGCGTACATGCCTGACCGAGAAACGACCCTTTGTTAAGGCGGAGGAATCCCTAAGATTCCGCTAGTTCATCAAGTGGTTGACCAGTCTCATGCTATATCATGACAGTCAGTTTTCGGCTTTCTCTACTTAGGTGCTCGTCCGGGTGAACCAGGGTACAATCGCAGTAGTTCTCCTAGTGCCGCCCTAGCCGATAGAGCGGAACGTAAGGCAGCAAAACACAGGAGCCGGGCAAACCCAACATTTGACCAAAGACATGATTCGGAGCTGATGCATATAAGGCCAAACTCGCGACGCGGAACACTCCCTAAGGTATTCAGTCTTTATGATGTAAGCTGGGCTAAACAATGCCCTTTGTAATAAGCCCCTGGTGTCCAGGTACGTGCAATATTCTGACGTGGCCACATGCCAATATGTCAGCATCCTTCTCAGTTGTACTGAGACTCCGGGGGATGTGTATCAACAAGAGACACTAAAAAAGGTTTACGCAGGGTCTTAATCTAAAAAAGAATCCTTGGAACGGGTCCCTGTTGCACGTCTGCGCATGTGTCTCCGTTGTGCCGTATCCTGGACGGGTGTAGCACGATGGTCATCTATAAAAGAGAGGAACTTAGCTGAAAAGTTGTCTTGCAAACGGTAGGTTATACTAAATAAACCATGTACAGTTCAAGATGAGTAAAGTTGAGCCTAATTGTCACTTGTTTACACGCGTTGAGCCCCTTGTATTGTTATAGGGGTATACCCAACAAACATGTATCAATTATATATAGCTACACCGGACTTGTCTAACCATGTCCGTGGTCTTAGCGACCTATCAGATGCTCTAGTTGGTGAGGTCGTCTAGTGTGCGGCTGCCAAGGCAGCCGCATGGTCTTCCACGCGCAAGGAGCGCTCAATATTTCCATTTACTGTAATGATGCCACATGGACCGGGCATCTTAAGCATGAGAGAAGCGTAATGCAGTATTGCGTTAAAGCAAGTGAAAGCTTCGCGTCCGAGTGGTGCTTGATAGCCACTTTGGAACGGAGCGATGTGGAAGGTTAACTTTTTGCTGCGGAAGTTATCGGCAAAACCGAATATAACCTCTAGTAGCAGGGTGCCCGTACAATGGGCTTTTGGGCCTGGCGTTACTCCTTTAAAGGTAGTATTGCTATGGCTAATTTTTGTTGGGTCTATCCCCATTTTGCGGACTGTGTCCTGATATATCAGGTTTAAACTACTGCCGCCGTCCATCAGGATTCGTGTGAAGTGGTATCCGTCGATTATCGGGTCTAACACCAAGGCGGCCCATCCTGCATGCCGGATACTTGCTGAGTAATCCCAATGGTCAAAGGTGATTGGTTTGGACGACCAGTGGCAGAGCTCCGCGGTGATAGGCCCTAGGGCATGTGTCTCTAGGATTGCCGCTTTGTTTCTCCCCTTCATCACGTGTAACACATTAACTATTTTGACTTCTGGTGGGAATTTCTTCTGTTCCCCAGTGTTTTTCTTGCGATGCTCATCCTCGTCTTCGCTTGGTGTATCCTGCCCCTTGTGTTCGGCGTTGAGTTTGTCAGACTGCTTGAAGACCCAACATTCTCTATGGGTATGATTTGCAGGTTTATCGGGGGTGTTGTATATCTGACATAGTTTGTCCAGAATCTTGTTTAGGATGGACAGTTCGTCTCTGTTGCCTTTGGAGGGCAGCCTTTGCTGACCTGGCCAAGAGCTTCTGAATCCGGCATTTACCGCCGTGCTCTTCGGGCTGTCTTCTTTATTCCGGCGCTTGTTTTTGCTGCGTCGTGGCTTCCCGTTTCCGTCCCTGACTTCGGATGTATTTGGGTCGCTGGTGCTGCATCGGGCTAACCAGCTGTCCTCGCCTGCGCAAAAGCGGGTCATGAGGCTTGTTAATGCTGCCATTGTTCTCGGCTTTTCTTGGCCGAGGTGTTTGGCAAGCCATTCGTCTCGAACGCTGTGCTTGAAAGCTGCTAAGGCTTCGGCGTCCGGACAGTCGACTCTTTGGTTCTTTTTAGTGAGAAACATGTTCCAAAGCTTTTGGGCTGACTCTCTGGGCTATTGAGTTATATGACTTAAATCGTCTGCATCCGGTGGTCGGACATAGGTCCCTTGAAAATTTGCCCGAAAAGCGTCTTCGAGCTCTTCCCAGCTTCCAATGGAGCTTTCGGGGAGGCTTTTAAGCCAGTGCCGAGCTGGCCCTTTAAGCTTGAGGGGTAAGTACTTGATGGCATGGAGATCGTCTCCTTGAGCCATGTGGATATGGAGGGTGTAGTCCTCAATCCAGACCCCAGGGTCTGTCGTTCCGTCATACGCCTCTATGTTTACGGGTTTGAATCCCTCTGGAAATTCGTGGTCCAGCACCTCATCATTGAAACATAGGGGGTGTGCGGCACCCCTGTATTTGGGTGTACCGTGGTGTTCAGATTTTTGTTGTGTTGCATTGCGTGCTGGAGCGCGCTTGCTTGGCCCGTAGATGGATCTGGTTGCGTCGTCCTTTTGATGCGAGCCCTCACGTGGATCGCGTACTGCCTTGTGTGCGGCGTCGTTTGCCGCTCTATGTTTGCCACGAGGTAGTCTATCCGACCGGATGGCTGTTTTGTTTTTTGATTGCGGGGGATTTAAGGCCTCCTCATCGAATTCAGGTAGCAGCTTTCGCTTCGGGTAGCTCTTTGTGTGGCGACTACCGCCGTACTTTCCTGCAGTGTTGAGTACTTCACTCCATCTAATTCTGAGTGTGTCTTGTGCAGCCCTGAGCCTTTTGCTTCTGCTTTTTCAGACTCCTCGCAGTGGCAACAAGCCTTTGATGGGTATTCTGTTGCTCTGGGTGCTTGTCCGGTGTGATGTCATCCGGACTGTTATCTTCGCCGGAGTCGGGTTATTCGGTTTGATTCTCCGTGTTGCCGTGGTCAGACGGTGGTTCAACGTCGTGTTTGCCGTTCGCTGGCTCACCCTGCTCTATCGCTGGGTCTATATGATCGTTGTTTCTGCCGAGGCGGGATTTGGAGCGGCGCTTACGCCGCCGCTTTGACTACTTCTCGAGGGAACGATCCTTCGCTGCGTCCTTCCGTTCCTAATCGTCGTTTTCTTTGGGTGTGTCCACCATATATACATCATATGATGAAGTGGGCGTCCAGTGCCATGTGGGCAGTGGCTCCTGTTCGTCTCCTGCATCGTCGTCCATACCGTCGATGTCTTCGGAGTCGAAGGCGAGCATGTCGGTCAAATCATCGACAGTGGCTACTAAGTGGGTGGTGGGTGGGCGGCGAATTTCTTCGTCGTCCGCATCCCGATCTGGCCGGCCATAGTTCGGCCAGGACTCTCCTGACAAGGAGAGAGACCTTAATGAGTTCAGTATGTTGCCAAAGGGCGAGTGTTGAAGGATATCCACGGAGGTGAACTCCATGATCGGCGCCCAGTTGGATTCGATAGGCACAGGCGCAGGCGGTTCGGAGTCCGTGGCCGGGGAAGAATCCGGCAGTTCGGCGTCATGGCTCCCATGAAGGGTAAGGTCGATACTCGGCTCGATCTCCGCTGAGAATGCGGCCTCCGTGGCGGGGTCTATCCACCCGTCCATGGATGGCGCAATTGGCTCCGAATTGAGGGTCGGAGCGGTTGCCGGTGCGGTCTCCCGAACACTGTCCGATGGTTGAGCTAAATCATGCTCATCGTGACCGTGTGGTGCACTCAGCGGGGGCTCGAATCCATCAAAGATCAACTCTCCCTGGATGTCGGTCGTGTAGTTTAAGCTTCCGAACCTGACCTGGTGGCCAGGGGCGTAACTATCGATCTGCTCCAGATGGACAAGCGAGTTGGCCCGCAGTGCGGAGCCGCCGAATACAAAGATCTGTCTAGGGAGAAAAGTCTCACCCTGGACTACATCGCTATCGATGATCGAAGGAGCCATCAAGCCTAACGATGACGACACAGAGGAACTCTCAATGAAAGCACTAATGTCGGTGTCAAAACCGGCGGATCTCGGGTAGGGGGTCCCGAATTGTGCGTCTAGGCAGATGGTAACAGGAGGCCGGGGACATGATGTTTACCCAGGTTCGGGCCCTCTTGATGGAGGTAATACCCTATGTCCTACTTGATTGTTCTTGATAATATGAGTAGTACAAGAGTTGATCTACCACGAGATCGAAGAGGCTAAACCCTAGAAGCTAGCCTATGGTATGATTGTTGTTGTTGGTCCTACGGACTAAACCCTCCGGCTTATGTAGACACCGGAGGGGGCTAGGGTTACACAGAGTCGGTTACAAGGAAGGAAATCTACATATCTATATGCCAAGCTTGCCTTCCACACTAGGGAGAGTCCCATCCGGACACGGGACCAAGTCTTCAATCTTGTATCTTCATAGTCCAATAGTCCGGCCAAAGGATATAGTCCAGCTGTCCGGATACCCCCTAATCCAGGACTCCCTCAATGGGCTCTTGTTAGATCAACAATAATGCATATGAGAGCCACTCAACATTTTCATCGTGGTCTTCTCCTCTCGACCCCCAAAGAAAAGAAAAGAAATTCAAAGAAACACACTGAAATATTTTTGGAGTTTTTCTTTTTTTGAAGAAAGTAAAACCAGAACGAGAAAAAATATTTACACGGGAAAGCTCCCAACAAGGAAAAGAAGAACGAGAAATCTTTTTGGGTTTTCTTTTAATATTACTACTACTAAGCATGCATAGAAGGTAAACTAACTACAACTAATTTTTTGGTTTTTCTAAGGTTTATCAAACACACAAGGAGAAAGCGGAAAAAGAAAGTAAACTAACATGGATATTACAATGAAAGAGTATGAGCACCGACAACAAGAATGAGTGTGTGAACATGAATATAATATCGTTGAGGAATACGTACTACCCCAAGCTTACGCTTTTGGCCTAAGTTGGTCTATGCCCATGGGTCAAAATAGCCCTCTCTGATGTACTGCGGAGGATCCTGGCGGTTCCACTGGTTAGCGAGCTCCTGTGGCTCCCATTGATAAATGGACTCTTGATATGGATCAAGTGATGGCTCTGGCTTAGGAGGTGGTGATCGTGTCCCCTCCCAGTATGCATGAATGTTCGTGGGCAAAACGAAGTACCTGCCAGAATGAATATGGAACAAAACAGGTGCAGGCAAGGTAATAATCTGAACAGTATTCTTGCTTAATACTGGGTTATAAATAAGTCTCTTTTCCTCATCATGGCGAATAACTTATGTGCTACAATGTTGTCATAATCTAAATATAAAGTAGGTAGCAATTTCTCCTCTTTTTCATGGTGCCTAATGGGTATCTCAAAGTGTTTAGCAAGACGGGAGGCGAAAATGCCTCCGAAAAATAGGACCCTTTGCACGGTTCATACTCAACCGTCTAGCAACCATAGCGCCCAAACTGTAAGTTATATCTCTATGTAAAGCATGGCACAAAATGGCGAGGTCGGGTGCACTAAGGCCTCCACTCTCTCCATGACCAATTAAACATCTCCTAGCAAATGATGAGTAATAGCGTAAAGCAGGAAGATGTATACTAGATACACTCGCTCCCGACACTCCTCTACCTTCCCCTATGGTAATTTCATGAATAAGGCCTTCCACATCACTAGGACGTGGTTCCTCGACGCTACCTTCATAAAGTAATTTACAAACCTCACAAAAGTCATAGAACGTCATTTCTTTGTACTCATCATATAAGTGAAAGTCTACCGTGGGTGGTGATTTCCTAGGATGAAAATGAAAATTTTGCACGAAAGTATTAGTGAGTAGGAGATACTGATTACACCGGTCGAGGAGGAAGTTGGTGATGTCGGAATTCCCAGCCAAATAATAAAAATCATTATAAATCCTGACTACTTGTAAGAATGCATCACATGGCCATTCACACAGGCAAATTTCCGCGGCACGAGGATGGTTATACTTGTGCTTTTCCTTCTCCTCATTTCTATTTCCTTCGAGCCACGGCTCGAGGAACCTCTCAACAATCTCCTCATCATTTTCTCCCTCTGAAAAATTTCTGAAATTTTTAGTGACTCGAAATAAAAGTGAACCAAACTCAACAAGATTGATAGCAACTACTCCTACAAGTGCCTAGAAGCTATATCATGCATCAAAACTACTTTGGACCATATAAATTTGACATGCAAGCTCAAGAACAGGGTCACCAAGGCAGCAAAAAAATTCAATAAATAAAGCACTAGAACAAAAACTAATTGGACCATTGGAGGATTCACATACCGAAGATCAATCCCCCAAAGCAGTTTTGTGAATGGAGCTTTGAGCAAGGAGATCGAAAATGGCAACAAGATGAGCAAGAACACGAGTTTGAGCTATGGAGTGGTTTTTTCTGGAGGAAGAGGAGGATGATGGGTACTGGAATAAGTGGAGGGGGGCACATGGGGCCCACAAGGTCAGGGGCATGCCCTCCACCATTGTGGCCAACTGGTGAGGCCCCTGGTGTGTTCTTTGCACCAGAAATTCTTAAATGTTATATAAAAATCATATCAAATTTTCAAGGCATTTGGAGAACTTTTATTTTTGGGACATTTTTATTGCATGGATAATTCAGAAAACAGACAGAAAATACTATTTTTGCTTTATTTAATCTAAATAACATAAAGTAAAAGATGGGTACACAGAGTTATGCCTTCTAAATTCATCCATCTCATGCCCATCAAAAGGAATCCATTAACAAGGTTGATCAAGTCTTATTAAAAAACTTCTTCTGAGTGACATGAAACCGGAGAACTTTCGAATAACACTAGGTTACCTCAACAGGGATATGCATGTCCCTAACAATAAGAATATCATGTTTCTTTTTGGCAGTAGGAAGTGGAAATTCAAAACCTCCGAAAGTAATAGTTGAAATTTTTCTGATAGAATTGATACTATGAACTTGAGGTTGTTTCTTCGAAAAGTGTACCGTATCCTCATTACCATTAACATGAAAAGTGACATTGCTATTGTTGCGCTCAATAAAAGCCCCTGCAGTATTCAAAAAGGGTCTACCAAGGATGATCGACATACTGTCATCCTCGGGAATATCAAGAATAACAAAGTCCGTTAAAATAGTAATGTTTGCAACCACCACAGACACATCCTCACAAATACTGATGGGTATAGCAGTTGATTTATCAGCCATTTGCAAAGAGATTTTAGTAGGTGTCAACTTATTCAAATCAAGTCTACGATACAAAGATAAAGGCATAATACTAACACCGGCTCCAAGATCACATAAAGCAGTTTTAACATAGTTTCTTTTAATGGAGCATGGTATAGTTGGTACTCCTGGATCTCCAAGTTTCTTTGGTATTCCACCCTTAAAAGTATAATTAGCAAGCATGGTGGAAATCTTAGCTTCAGGTATCTTTCTTTTATTTGTAACAATCTCTATCATGTACTTAGCATAAGGGGGCATTTCAAGCATATCAGTCAAATGCATACGCAAAAAGATAGGTCTAATCATTTCAGCAAAGCGTCAAAACCCTCATCATCTTTTTTCTTGGATGGCTTAGGAGGAAAGGGAATGGGTTTCTGAACCCATGGTTCTCTTTCTTTACCTTGTTTCCTAGCAACAAAGTCTCTCTTATCATAACGTTGATTCTTTGATTGTGGGTTATCAAGATCAACAGCAGGTTCAATCTCTACATCATTATCATTACTAGGTTGAGCATCAACATGAACATCATCACCAACATTAGTACTAGGTTCATGTTCATTACAAGATTGTGTCTCAGCATCACAAATAGAAATATCATTGGGATTCTCAGGCGTGTCTATAGCAGGTTCAGTAGCATGCAAAGTCCTATCAGTTTTCTTTTTCTTTTTAGTACGAGGACTAGGTGCATCAGTATTAGTTCTGTGAGAATCCTGCTCAATTCTCTTAGGATGACCCTCAGGGTACAAAGGTTCCTGGGTCATCTTACCACCTCTAGTCATAACCCTAACAGCATTATCACTATTCTTACTATTCAACTCATTAAGCAAATCATCTTGTGCCTTAAGTACTTGTTCTACTTGATTTGTAACCATGGAAGCATGTTTGATAAGCTTAATATCATGAACAGTTCTACTCATATAATCACCCAAGTGGTAAAGCATGTAAGCATTACTTTTCAATTGCCTACTAACATAAGCATTGAAATTTTCTTGTTTAACAATAAAATTATCGAACGCATCAAAGCATTGTATAGCAGACTTATTATGAGGAATATCACCTTCATCAAATCTATGAAGAGAGTTTACCTCTACTACCTGTGTCGGGTTATCAAGACCATGTATTTCTTCAATAGGCGGTAAATTTTTAACATCTTCAGCTTTAATACCTTTTCTTTCATAGATATCTTTGCTCTTGCATATCTTCAAGACTGAGAAATAGAATACCCCTTTTCTTCGAAGTTGGCATCGGAGTTGGTTCAGGAATTGTCCAATCATTTTCATTACTCAATATATTATTCAATAGCAATTCAGCTTGCTCAACAGTTCTTTCCCTGAAAACACAACCAGCACAACTATCCAAGTGGTCTCAGGAGGCATCGGTTAGTCCATTATAAAAGATATCAAGTATTTCATTTTTCTTGAGAGGATGATCAGGCAAAGCATTAAGTAATCGGAGAAGCCTCCCCCAAGCTTGTGGGAGACTCTCTTCTTCAATTTGCACAAAATTAAATATTTCCTTTAAAGCAGCTTGTTTCTGATGAGCAGGGAAATGTTTTGCAGAGAAGTAGTAAATCATATCCTGGGGACTACCCACACAACCAGGAGCAAGAGAATTAAACCATATCTTAGCATCACCCTTTAATGAGAAAGGAAACAATCTAAGAATATAGTAATAGCGAATTTTTTCCTCATGACCAAATAGGGTGGCTATATCATTCAGTTTAGTAAGATGTGCCACAACAGTTTCAGATTCAGAACCATGAAAATGATCATTCAACCAATGTAATTAACTCAGGATCAAAAGAGAATTCATAATCCTTATCAGTAACAAAGATAGGTGAAGTAACAAAAGCAAGGTCATATTTCATTCTAGCATTCAAGGTTTTTCTTTCATTTTAGCTAATAATTTCTTAAGATCTTCTCTATCATTGAAAGCAAATAAGTCTCTAGAAGTTTCTTCATCCATAACATAACCCTCAGGAATGATAGGCAGTTCATATCTAGGGGGAATCATAATCATCAGTTTCAATAATATCATCAGTTTCAGTAATTTCATTCTCCCTAACCCTAGCAAGTTGTTCATCAAGAAATTCACCTAATGGCACAGTATTATCAAGAATAGAAGTATTATCATCATAAGCATCATGCATAGTAGAAGTGGCATCATCAATAACATGCGACATATCAGAATCAATAGCATGAGTAGGTGTCGCAAGTTACTCAAAATAGAAGGAGAATCAAGTGCAGAGCTAGATGGCAGTTCCTTACCCCCCCCCCCCTCGTAGTTGAGGGAAAAAATTTGGTTCTTTGATCTTTCAAATTCCTCATAGTGATCAACAGATATAAATCCCATGTGACTCAGAGAATAGAGTTGTGCTCCCCGGCAATGGTGCCAGAAAAAGTTCTAGATAACCCACAAGTATAGGGGATCGCAACCGTTTTCGAGGGTAGAGTATTCAACCCAAATTTATTGATTCGACACAAGGGAGCCAAAGAATATTCTTGAGTATTAGCAGCTGAGTTGTCAATTCAACCACACCTAAAAGACTTCATATCTGCAGCAAAATATTTAGTAGCAAAGTAGTTTGGGAGTAATGGTAATGGTGGCAAAAGTAACAGTAGCAGTATTCTAGCAATTGTAACAGTGGCAACAGAAAAGTAACAAAGCAAAGATCAATATGAAACGAGCTCGTAGGCAATGGATCAATGATGGATAATTATGCCGGATGGCATCCATCATGCAACGGTTATAACATAGGGTGACACAGAACTAGCTCCAATTCATCAATATAATGTAGACTTGTATTCCGAATATAGTCATACGTGCTTATGGAAAAGAACTTGCATGACATCTTTTGTCCTACCCTCCTGTGGCAGCGGAGTCCTATTGGAAACTAAGGGATATTAAGGCCTCCTTTTAATAGAGTATCAGACCAAAGCATTAGCACTTAGTGAATACTTGAACTCCTCAAACTACGATCATCACCGGGAGTGGTCTCGACTATTATCACTCCGGGGTTGCCAGATCATAACACGTAGTAGGTGACTATAACTTTCAATATCAGATCAAGAACACAAATATATTCATGAAAACATAATAGGTTCAGATCTGAAATCATGGCACTCGGGCCCTAGTGACAAGCATTAGGCATAGCAAAGTCATAGCAACATCAATCTTAGAACATAGTGGATACTAGGGATCAAACCCTAACAAAACTAACCCGATTACATGGTAAATCTCATCCAACCCATCACGGTCTAGCAAGCCTATGATGGAATTACTCACGCATGGCAGTGAGCATCATGAAATTGGTGATGGAGGATGGTTGACGATGACGATGGTGATGGATTCCCCTCTCCAGAGCCCCGAACGGACTCCAGATCTGCCCTCCCGGGGAAGAACAGGGCTTGGCGGGGGCTCCATATCATAAAATGCGATGAATCCTTCTCTCTGATTTTTTTTCTCCCTGAAAGTGAATATATGGAGTTGGAGTTGAGGTCGGTGGAGGTCCAGGGGGGCCACAAGGTCGGAGGGCGCGCCCCCACCCTTGTGGCTAGGGTGTGGGGCCCCTGGTGCTGATTCTTTTGCCAATATTTTTTATTAATTCCAAAAGTTATCTCCATGAACTTTCAGGTCATTCTGAGAACTTTTTATTCTGCACAAAAATAACACCATGGCAATTCTGTTGAAAATAGCGTCAGTCCGAGTTAGTTCCATTCAAATCATGCAAGTTAGAGTTCAAAACAAGGGCAAAAGAGTTTGTAAAGTAGATACGATGGAGACGTATCATTGCATCTTCTTACTTTCAAAATTTTCTCGTGTCAACATAGAACAACACGAGTGTTGTGTCAATTTTTGGGATTTTTCGGGGTTCGCTTGGACCTTTTTATACATTAACTCAGTTTTCTATGCATTCATGTGCATAATTCAAATTTGAACTACATGCACATGCTCCAGTGCATATAAATTGGTTCAAAATTGTAATGTGTGTCCTTGGTTACATGCTTCAGTCCCATGCAAGAAATGAGAATGAATGTCAAACACCTTGCCACCGCCGCTCGGCCGCTAACATTGAGATACATGGTTTTTAAATTTTAGTAAATCAAAAATGTGTCTGAAATTTATGAAACTTGACATGCTAGCATGGAACGGCATCAACATGCAGTGGTAAAAATATTGTCCCATTTGGGGCAGGTTGGGGTATATAAGCTTCTCACAAACCAGAGCTTCTCACAACAAGCCTCATGGTTACGGTAGGGAATGTTTCATCTTTTTGGACGAAACGATATCCATTGCCTCTTCTTGATTTCAATTTTTTCTAGTGCCAACATAGAACAACATGAGTGTTGTGTTAATTTTAGGAATTTTTCGGGGCTCATTCGGGCATTTTTATACATTAACTGAGTTTTCTATGCATTTATGTGCATAATTCAAATTTGAACTACAGGCACATGCTATAATGCATATAAATTGGTTGAACATTCAAATCTATGTCCTTGGTTGCATGCTTAGGTCCCATGTAAGAAATGGGAATGAATGTCAAACACCCTACCACCATCACTCGGCCATGAACATTGAGATACCTGGTTTTTAAATTCTAGTAAATCCAAAACTCGTCTGGAATTCATGAAACTTAGCATGCTATCATGGAGTGGCATCAACATGCCGTGGTAAAAATTTTGTCCCATTTGGGGTAAGTTTGGGTATAACCTTCTCACAAACAAGAGCTTCACACAACAAGCATGATGGTTTCAGTATGGAACGTTTCACCTTTGGGGACGAAACAATATCCGTTGCCTCTTCTTGATTTCAATTTTTCTCTAGTGTCAACATAGAACAACAGGAGTGTTGTGTTAATTTTTGGAATTTTTCGGGGTTCGTTTGGACATTTTTATACATTAACTGGGTTTTCTAGACATTTTATGTGCATAATTCAAATTTGAACTACATGCACATGCTCCAGTGCATATAAATTGGTTGAAAAATCAAATATGTGTCCTTGGGTGCATGCTTAGGTCCCATGCAAGAAATGGGAATGAATATCAAATACCAGGGCATTGTTGATTGCCGGCAAAACGTTGAGATACTTTGTTTTTAAATTGTAGTAAATCCAAAACTCGTCTGAAATTCATGAAACTTGGCATGCTATCATGGAGCGGCATCACCATGTCGTGGTAAAAATTTTGTCCCATTTGGGGCAGGTTTGGGTATAAACTTCTCACAAACCAGAGCTTCTCACAACAAGGCTGATGATTTTGGTAGGGAACATGCCACCTTTGGGGACGAAACGGTATCCGTTGCCTCTTATTGCTTTCAAAATTTTCTAGTGTCAACATAGAACAACAGGAGTGTTGTGTTAAATTTTGGAATATTTCGGGGTTCGTTTGGACATTTTATACATTAACTGGGTTTTCTAGGAATTTTATGTGCACAATTCAAATTTGAACTACATGGACATGCTCCAGTGCATATAAATTGGATGAAAAGTCAAATATGTGTCCTTGGGTGCATGCTTAGTTCCCATGCAAGAAATGGAAATGAATTTCAAACACCAAGGCAGTGTTGATTGCTCGCAAAACATTGAAATACTTTGTTTTTAAATTCTAGTAAATCCAAAACTTGTGTGAAATTCATGAAACTTGGCATGCTACCATGGAATGGCACCTGACATGCTGTGGTATTTTTCGTGTAAATTTTGAGAGAAGACACACTCGAATAACAGCCAACGAAGGCATTTTGAAAAAATAGTTGCCACTTTAATATCTCAAACGTTTGTATAATTCAAATCGTGTGCGTTCTGTTAACCATACACGTGACGCTGCGTGTCTTGGTTTTAACGGCTATAGGAGGTGTCGTGCGGACAGCTGCTTGACTGAACAGGAGGCGTGTGGCCGCAGTCCGGTGTGCAGGCTGACTGAGAGGCATGCAAGCTGTCCTCCAATGCACAGGCTCACCGGGAAGTGTGCGAGTTGTACGCTACGCAGGCTCACTGGGAAGTGAGCCCTTTGACTTCCATGGCCGCCCGCCTTCATCTCCATCAATGGCGCCCGAGCCACTATTTAATACGGGCGGCCTAACCGTTCGCCTCCCATTCCCCTCCCTCCCGTAGACCTCCACCAATGCCATGGCGTAGAATGATCATCTGCCACTAGTCTTCAAGTTTGGTGAAGTCGACTCCGAACCGGAGGAGATAGAAAATAAGGAGGAATGGGCCCTCATGGGCATGGCCCAGAACGAGTTGGCCATAGCGGTTCCTGCCCCCGCTCCTGTCCTAGCTCCCATCTCCGCGCCTGCGCCTGCGACCATCCCGTAGCATTGACGGGCTGGTCGCCGAGCACTATCGCAGAGCTAGAAGCCACGGGCGTCAGCGAGGTCTCCACGGACCCGCGCGAGCTCGTGTACATGCTAGCGCTAGCGCCCGTGCCCGTGCGCGCCCCTCCACCCACCACGGCGCCGGTCCCCATGCGTTTGGCTACACCCACTGCGCCCATGCCCGTGGGTGTGCCCCCTCTGCAGCATGGGATGCCACCATGGACCGTTACCTCTCAGCGGTGCCAGTTGCCGTCCTCCCGCGCCCCGCACGTCAATCGCGCAATGACATGATGTTTGATTTACAAGTGAAGCACATTCTGTGTTGCCTTGAAGACTTCAACAACGGTGTCTCGGAGGACGACAATGACAACGACGGCGCGGCACGCCGCCGCCAGAAATAGTTTTTTGGGGGTTTAATAATGTATCTCGAATTCTCGACCATATGAATATAAATTCGAAGTGTAACTAAATGAAAGATATGGTTTGAACGAACTTGCATTTTTCTCTCTTAATGTACAGACTTATCAAACGATTTTATTTTGAAAATAATGTTAGTGGTTTTAAAATATAAAACACTCATCGCAAATGTTTTAGTTAGAACACCTGTATGCAAATCGACAACTTCCCCAGGAAGCCAAGGGAAAATGTGGCGAGCAGGATTTGTGCAGCTCTTGATCGCAAATGTTTTAGATAAAACATCAGTATGCAAAGTGAGATCTATGGTCTTCCCCCTTAAGTCAAGGGAAAATTCGTAGCGCAGGATTTGTGCACCCCTTCAACGCAAACGGTTGTTTTGGATGACCCGTGTGCAACCACGTAGAAACAATTGGGTAAGATTTGCATCTGTC
The DNA here is from genome assembly GCA_034509565.1 of Triticum monococcum. NCBI lineage: Eukaryota > Viridiplantae > Streptophyta > Magnoliopsida > Poales > Poaceae > Triticum > Triticum monococcum. Next base: position 174,666,624 of record CM067846.1, on the reverse strand, counting down.
ATAATGGGTATGTTGCCATTTTTCAAACTGGAAAGATTGACATTTGTTGATCTAGTAACATTGCCATTTGTCAACCTTTTAACATTGCGATTTGTCAAAATATGCAGCTAAAAATCACTAGCACTATCTAATTTTTGCAACTAAAATCACTAGCATTATTCATATGGACACCAATACAAAGTGGCATTGTACTTTTTTGTCAAATTTGAGACCAGTTTTGATGTAACCTTTATCTGATTACAGATGGGAGATTATTAATAATTGGGAGGCAATATCCCAAACGGATTATTTATTCGAACCGTGAGCATTAGACCAACAATGGATACATGTCATGCTTCAGTTAAGCAATAAAGCGGCAACATTAATCATCCAAATAGAAAAATAATATATGTGCCGCCACGCGACCCGTGTGCTGTACAAGCAGGTGTGAGTTGACGGAAAGCATATGCAAATGTACCATTCATTATATACAACAAGTCATCAACACACAACGACAACGAGGATACATGTTGGATTATAGATTATTTCCAACAAAGCATTCTAGTAAATAAAATACTAAAGTTTTTCTGACACAACAAATAACAAAGCGATGAAATGAACTTCATCTCAACCAATCCTCGGCGTTGGAAACTCTTTATTTGAACCATAACTGGTTATCTGGGAAGGGCCAGCTATTGTCAATCTCGAAACCAATGCAGGACTGGTCATCCAGGCTAAAGCGGCCTATATCAGAACACATATTGTGATAGCCAGGGTAGGGAACCATAGCAATGTCCGAGGTATATATACAGTTGCTTCTCATAAATGGTAGTAATGTTGTGTCAACAGCAGTTGGATCGTCTTTCACCATCATTGGATAGTTTTGTCCAAGGAAGAGCGAATTTTCTCCAAGACTATCAATACTGAACCAGGGAGAAGGTGTTGGCACTAGCACACTATTATCCATCCTGAATACCCTGCAACATATGTTGGAATAGGTCTGGAGAGTGCGACCATGGGAGACAACACCTGCTTTGTCAGTAACATCAGCAGTGCCCTGTATACATACAAGAAGAGGTGATCCATCGGAATAAGTTGCCAGGCGCCATTGAGTATATAGGTCCTGCTTGTCCTCGTGCTCGTGATCATCACCATCGTCATCTCCCCCTTGGTTATAAAATTTTTCAAGTATAGGTGGTGGAATGTTCACAGGACCATGGAAACACAAGAAGGTTAATTAGTAAAGGGAAACTAGCTAACCCGCATGCATGTGGATGAAACAATTATAATTATGATGGAAGACAAACGTACCGAAACCATAAGGATTCCATGCAAAAATAGTGCCATGAGTGATGGCAGCAAACACAAGACCCTCGTATTGAATTGCATCACAGTACTCATCTGTGTACAAAAATTGATTTTTGAGCAATATCCATCAAGGCGTGGAAGTAAGGACGGCAACAAGCTTGTCAAAGATAGCAACAACTTCGTAGTTCTTGTAATCCCAAGAGCGGTTGGGAACTTGACAAATTGCTATCTTTCATAGACGACAGTCACCATGATCGTATTTGAATGTACGTAGATCATCTGTGTGCTCAACCTCAAGGCACTCTGTGATTTCTGGAAGTGGAACCCGGTGACGAGTGTACACATTCACAAGTTCCCACTCGCAGTTATACCCAATATAAAAACTCAATCTCCATTTGTGCCTACCCAAGCCTTACCCTCAAGCAATGGCATCTTAACATCACACGTATCATTATCTAGTGGCATCAACTTGCACAAGGCGACGCTTCCGTCATCCCCACGCCGGTGACCAGCGTCATGGCAAAGAAGATAGGGGAGATCAAACCGCTCCTGAACCCTTAGGTTCTTTGCAATGATGTTATTTGTTGAGTCAAGAATGGACTTGAACGAATCTGCCGTGCTTGCCGAGATGATGACGTCGCACCGATCAATGATTTCCTCCACCACGTCATCTTCCAGATCGGGGCAAGAATAACGGGGTCGTTTCCGGCCTGTTCCCTCCATGGAGAAGACGATCGAACAATGGCAGAAGGAAGGGTGAAGGCAAATGGAGAGAGGAAGAGCGTGCGACAGCAGTTCCAAATCGAGAGGGAAAGGCGAAGAGGTGGTGGACGATTGCCACGGTACATGAAGAGGTGAGTGGGGAGCGAACGGTTGCCACAGAGGTCACACACTAACGACAAGGATGAGTGAACCGCATGCCGTATATCGCACACACCTTGATATGGTTGGCCGTTTCTTTTGTGTTGCCTAATCACAGACAGTTCATCCGAGTGAACCGTATGTTGTATATCGCACACACCTTCATCTGGCTGCCCATTTCTTTTGTTCCTCCTCATCGCAAACAGTTAATTGAACTGAACCGTATGCCTTGCATCGCACATGCAACTAAAATTTGAACCGTGTTTGATGCATCCGTCATCGCAAACATTTTGCACCTTTTTGACGTTATTTTACACCATTGTTTACGATTATTGCATCGCACATAGTTTCATTGAAGGGTCTCTGGTCGTAGTGTCGCGTTAGCAGCATCCTGCAGTAGTGTAATTGTACCTTCTCTCAATTTGGAAAGTAGCACATCTGAGAAATCCGTTCCCGTGATGCCTCACCAACTAGAGAGGAAGCTAATGATGATGATCATGAAACTTTAGATCAAGTTACTACTGGACCTTGTAGGTCGCACGTTCCGCACCAGAGTGGTATGGTAATCCTGTTTTGGAAGTCATATTACTAGACCATGGTGAACCTACGAACTATGAAGAAGCTATGATGAGCCCAGATTCCGATAAATGGCTTGAGGCCATGAAATCTGAGATAGGATCCATGCATGAGAACAAAGTATGGACTTTGGTGAACTTGCCCGATGATTGGCAAGCCATTGAGAATAAATGGATCTTCAAGAAGAAGACTGACGCTGATGGTAATGTCACCGTCTACAAAGCTCGACTTGTCGCAAAAGGTTTTCGACAAGTTCAAGGGGTTGACTACGATGAGACCTTCTCACCCGTAGCGATGCTTAAGTCAGTCCAAATCATGTTAGCAATTGCTGCATTTTATGATTATGAAATTTGGCAAATGGACGTCAAAACTGCATTCCTTAATGGGTTTCTTAAAGAAGAGTTGTATATGATGCAACCAGAAGGTTTTATTGATCCTAAAGGTGCTAACAAAGTGTGCAAGCTCTAGTGATCCATCTACGGACTGGTGCAAGCATCTCGGAGTTGGAATATACGCTTTGATGAGGTGATCAAGGCATATGGTTTTATACAGACTTATGATGAAGCTTGTGTTTACAAGAAAGTGAGTCGCTTGCTGCAGATCCACTTACATTTACCCCTTCCTACCTATTAAGCTTAAATAGTCTTGATCGCGAGGGTGCGAGATTGCTGAGTCTCTGTGGCTCACAGATTACTATTACACCAGATGCAGGGACAGATGATACAGCTCCAGATGGCGTGCTTGAGCTCAAGTGGGAGTACGACGAGGATTCTCAGTGTTACTATGTGTCTTTTCCTGATGATCAGTAGTGGTGCCCAGTTGGGGTGATCGGGACCTATGTCGCTTGTTGGGTTGTCTTTTATTTTGGCGCCGTAGTCGGGCCATGAGTGTTTGGATGATATATGTTATTTATGTACTTTGATGTGACGTGGCGAGTGTAAGCCAACTATTGTATCTCCCCTTTTATTATATATATTACATGGGATGTTGTGGTGATTGCCTAACTTGCGACATTGCTTTCAATGCGGTTATGTCTCTAAGTCGTGCCTCGACACGTGGGAGCTATAACCGCATCGAGGGCATTACAAATAGTCTGCGCGGTTTATTTTCGCTGGGTTTTTTTCGTCATCCTTCCACCTTCGGTTTATTTCCATCATCCTCCCACCTCCTTTAACTCGCAACCCTCCTGCAAAAAACACCGGTGTAAAAAAACCCTACGATCGGTCCCTCGTGCCCACTGCAGATGTTCTCCACCGCCAACCAGCCTCTCTAGGACGTACGAAATCCTGCGCCGCCGCCCCCATCTCAGATCCCCCTACCGCTGACCCTTTGCCGCCGACTCTTCGTTTCCGCCGCCCATGGAGGAAGTCGTTCGTTGCCGCTGCCGCCGTCCGAGGGGAGAGGCCGCCGCCGCGTCTCCAGGGCAAGGCGGTTTGAATCCCTGTCGCCGAATTCCGGGAGACGTCGTCGCCCCCGTCCGAGGGGAGACGCCGCGCCACCTCCCCTCCATGGTCGCGCTATCCCCCCTCCCCCCGCTTTTTCATGCTACTTCCCCAGCCCACTACAGCACCATGGTGAGATCAAGATCGGGGATGAGGTGGGAAGGGACGAGGCAGAGGCCATGAAACCATCCCCTCTCTGCCCAAGCGCTTTCTCCTGGTCGTCGCCGATATGTCTCATCCATCGCCCCGCCGTCACCCCTTGCGCATGGCCACCACATTGATTCCATCAATCCTCCCCACTCCCTTTTTCTCGAGCCTCAACAGATATGCAAGGGCGGCGGCCCACTGTGGACATCCATGGCGACCGTGGTGAGTCACTGTAGTCCCGTTCCTTGTATTCATTGTACACCATGCTCCTTGGTTCTTTTGGCCCCCCACATGCAGCTTGTTGCCACACTGGCCAGATCCTACCAAGGTATGCCCGAGGGTCGCTTGGGAGGTGCAGAGTGGTGAATTAGTGCATCGGGTCCCTCGGGAAGGTGTTGCAGTTAGTGGAGAGTTGGGAAGGTTTGTTTGTTTCAGGACCATAGCATAGCCTGGCCAACTAATTTAGTGGGGAGGGCAGATATATGTTCCAAATGCACATATAATTTAATAAGCATATATACGTCCCATGTATATGCAGCCTACAAAATATATGCATCGAAGTATTCATCTATGCAATTTTTGGGTTTTTTCTTTTTTCTTGGTACCTTAGTGTAGGATCGAAAGTATCTCTAGAGGGGGGGGTGATTAGACTACTTGACCAAATAAAAACTTAACCTTTTCCCAATTTTAGTTCTTGGCAGATTTTAGCTATTTTAGGACAAGTCAAGCAATCATCACACAATTCAAGCAAGCATGCAAAGAGTATATTGGCAGCGGAAAGTAAAGCATGCAACTTGCAAGAATGTAAAGGGAAGGGTTTGGAGAATTCAAACGCAATTGGAGACACGAATGTTTTCACGTGGTTCGGATAGGTGGTGCTATCCTACATCCACGTTGATGGAGACTTCAACCCACGAAGGGTAACGGTTGCGCGAGTCCACGGAGGGCTCCACCCACGAAGGGTCCACGAAGAAGCAACCTTGGCTATCCCACCATGGCCATCGCCCATGAAGGACTTGCCTCACTAGCGGTAGATCTTCACGAAGTAGGCGATCTCCTTGCCCTTACAAACTCCATGGTTCAACTCCACAATCTTGTCAGAGGCTCCCAAGTGACACCTAGCCAATCTAGGAGACACCACTCTCCAAGAAGTAACAAATGGTGTGTTGATGATGAACTCCTTGCTCTTGTGCTTCAAGTGATAGTCTCCCCAACACTCAACTCTCTCTCATAGGATTTGGATCTGGTGGAAAGAAGATTTGAGTGGCAAGCAACTTGGGGAAGGCTAGAGATCAAGATTCATATGGTAGGAATGGAATGTCTTGGTCTCAACACATGAGTAGGTGATTCTCTCTCAGAACATATGAGTTGGAAGTGTAGATGTGTTCTGATGGCTCTCTCTTTGAATGAAGAGGAGGTGGAGGGGTATATATAGCCTCCACACAAAATCCAACTGTTACACACAGTTTTCCAATCTCGGTGGGACCGAATCAACAAACTCGGTCGGACCGAAAAGGTAAACCTAGTGACCGTTAACGATTTTCGGTGGGACTGACATGCAACTCGGTAGGACCGATTTTGTTAGGGTTAGGGCATAACGTAATCTTGGTGAGACCGATTACACAAACTCAGTGAGACCGATTTTGGTAATTAGCTAACCAAAGAGTTGGTCAGGCAAACTCGGTGGGACCGATTTGCTCTTTCGGTGAGACCGAAAAGTTACAAAAAGGAAACAGAGAGTTTACATTGCAATCTCGGTGGGACCAATCCGCTCTTTCGGTGAGACCGAAAAGTTACGAAAGGGAAACAGAGAGTTTGCAATCCCATCTCGGTGAGACCGAGATCCCTATCGGTAGAACCAAATTGCTAGGGTTTGGCAGTGGCTTATGACATATGAAACTCGGTGGCGCCGGATAGATAGAATCGGTAGGACCGAGTTTGGCTTAGGGTTTAGGTCATATGTGGATATGGGAAAGTAGTTGAGGGTTTTGGAGCATATCACTAAGCACATGAAGCAAGAGGCTCATTAAGCAACACCACATCCCTCCTTGATAGTATTGGCTTTTCCTAAAGACTCAATGTGATCTTGGATCACTAAAATATAAAATGAAGAGTCTTGAGCTTTTGAGCTTGAGCCAATCCTTTGTCCTTAGCATTTTGAGGGTTCCACTTTCACCATCCATGCCATGCCAATCATTGAGCTTTCCTGAAATAATCATCTTGGAATAGCATTAGCTCAATGAGCAATATGTTGTTATGAATTACCAAAACCACCTAGAGATAGTTGCACTTTCACTTAGGCTCACATGGGTAGGAATAGGATATAAGGAAAGAGTAGCATGTTGGTTCAGGAATCATAGGCAATTTTAAGCCAGTGATATTTATAGTTGGTTTGAGTGTGGCTTAGTTTTCAGGATTCATTTCTCCATCCAGTGATATTTATCATGTTGGTTTCGGAATCTGCTTTGATGAGTAAAGTCCAGGATTATTTTCTCCATCCTGTTTATTAAATCTGGGAGAATCTTGCATATTTTCTAAAATAAGGCATGTGCAGTCATATGGCTGATTTTGTTTTCCCTAGGAAGGGCACCATAATTATATCATGCTAAGAACATTGACCCTATTAGTAATTTGGTTTAAGGAGTTTTGCTTCTGTACACCCCCCTAAATGTTTGCACGAATCTTAAGTTACTAGGAGTACCAAATAATAGGTTCTGGTTCTACAAAGAACTCCTTCGTATGTGCCTTTTTTCCAATATATAATGTTCATAACATAAAACTCATGCTTGCTAAATTTGATAGGTGAAATGTGGAGTAAGAGGAAACACCGACGGAGCATCGTCCATCTTGATAGCACACTGCCAAGCTGCGCAGGTATGGGAATGTCATGTTGTGTTTTTCTGTGAAGAACACCTTTTTATCTTCATCTTGATAAGTAACTGCATTTTGTGTTTTTTGCTCTGTAGTTCAGCATGAGAGATGGAGTAGTTAGTCTAGGAAACTTATGTACGAGCCACTTAGATTCAATTAGTTTTTATGTGACAGTGCATATGGTGTTGTTGCTATGAGTCTGCTGGTCAACAACTTCCAGTTGGTTTCATCGAGAGGGATAAGGAGGATTTCACCAAGAAATACAAACAGAGAAAAGGCCATAAGTGTTACTACCAATAGCCTCAAACGAGAAAATGGATACTTTCCATGGTATCTGTGCAATATTTCAAAAGTTTTAGCAAGTGCCTAATCATATAACATGAATACCAAATTACTATTAATATGAGCAGCGTGCATGCTTTAGAAAAGAGTTTTATGTTAATGCAGAGGTATTGTGACCAACACCCTGAGGAGATTGGCACACTTGCATAAGTGAAGGCTCAGTTTTCAGTGGCGAAGAAATGCCGCAAAACTTCGAGAAGGTGCATGTCTATTGTACTTTCAGTATGATAGTGACTGATTCCTATGGGGTTATTTCTGAAACTTTGGCTTGTTTGCTTATTTCCTTACAAGTTGTAACCTAACCTTGAACTGCTTATCAATAGCTGACCATAATTAATTAAAACTACTGCAAAAACATAAGAAAACTCCTAATATTGTTGCTTGATTTTGCAACTTCCATCTCAACCTATGCTCATCAGAACCACTTCAAGTATGAGAACCTCTCCTGGAATCAGTTCAAGCCAGTATTCTTGGCAATGATGCAGTGTTATGTATGAGAAGGTGTTATGTATGACTTCAGATCATTCTGGATTACCTGGCTTATTAGAACTCATAATCTAGATCATTGATGCAACCACAAAGCAATTGTTATTGTATGGTGATGCAGTACGAGCCTCGAGTAATTCCATATTTTGCAATTGAGTTTCACTATTAAAGTTTATGTCGAACCAGGTTCCTTCTGTTCTGATGCTTAATTGGTAATTGGCAATCTCATGCTTGGGTGCGTACTACGTAGGGGATTAGAACTTGCTTTTGTTTAATTCTGTACACGTCAAAATTTTGAACTTGGAGTATTCTCTTGCTTAGAGGTGATCGATATTCATATGGCGTTACCTCTTGTAGGAAGATGGCAGTGAGATGGATGTTGATGCTGCAGCTCCAGCGGCTCAAGTTTCAATCAAGCATGGACTCCCAGAGATTGAAATATACTGCTACCTTCTTGTGTTGATTTTCCTTATAGATCACAAGAAATATGATGAGGTACGTCCAAGAATTTCCTCCACTGTGTCATCATTAGTGAAACATACCAATTTGATGTTCTCTTCAGGCTAAAGCATGTGCAAACACTAGCATTGCTCGTTTGAAGAATCTCAACAAGAGGACTGTTGATGTTTTGGCTTCTAGGCTGTATTCATATTACTCGTATATCCATGAACTCACCAACAGTCTTGCTGAAATTCGTGGGTGAGTTATTATATCATAATTAATCTCTACTCCTAATGTCTCAGTTGGTAGAATAGTCTTCATGGTTTTTTTGGTCCCACCACTTTCGTCCAATTTTTTCGTCCCCTCCCCCACCCCCACGCACACACCCAAAAAAACCACCCCGCACCACCGCTCCTCTCGATCGTCTCCCGTCTCCACCCGCCGCCCGCTGCCCTCACCTCTCTTTGCCCCAATCTCGATGGCGCCTCCCACATCGGCGGGGCGGCAACCTTGAGTGCCGGCAGCGCCGTATGTATCTCCACGATCCCCTTCCTGCAGTCCTATCCGCCCCTCTCTATTTCCTCACAGATCGCCGCTTAGGGTTTTGGCATACCGCCACCGCCTCCCGCGCTCCCTGCCACCGCCCCTGAATCTCAACCACCGGCCCGCCCCTAGCCCCGCCCACGGAGCCCCTCCTTCCATGGCGTTTCTATGATGGTCCGCCATCATGATCGCCTTCATCCTCAAGATCGGGAACATCCTAGAAGAAACCGGGCGACCCCAAGGCACCCAAATGTACTAGCTCTACTCCCTGGCGGCGGCGTGCTGGGCACGTTTGCCAAGGGTTCAGCGCGATGATGCTGGCCATGGATGCGGCTGGGCTGAGGCGTTGAGCGTGACGAAGAGATGACAAGAGGAGGCCATCAACGATGCCATGGTCCGGATGTCCAAAACCAAGTGTGCGCCGTTCGGGCACGGGCGTCCTACTTCGCGCTTGCCATGCCCGCCGGCACGGCCCTGAGCTCCTCAAACTTGTTACCCATGGCGGCGAGATCGGGATGCTGCCATCGTGTGGGCTCAATCCCCTTCGTCCCTTGACTCATCACCAAGTTAGTTTATCCTTCTTCATATTTGAGGATATGTGTGCGGACGATCACATGTTGCGACGGACGTTCAACTGCTACCTATGCTCGATGGCGGCCATCGTGTCGTCGTGTACGTACATCCTTATACAGCTTCTTTTGCATGAGCTCTACTCGCTTTTTGCGCATGTGCTCTGCCTGACCAACGTGCACTAAGTAGTTTTTTCTCATTTGGGGTTCTCTTTGCAGAGTGATTCCTACTCTCAAGCTTGTCGAGGTACGCAATTTCGATGATTTAGATATTTATCTGGGCAGTGTACATCTTAGCGTTGTGTATGTGTAGTCAGAAATATACTGCCTGTTTTACTCATGTGGTGTGTATTGGTGTTTGGAATTCAGGCATGTACTCATTCATACTGTAATTGAACTCTGAATGAACTGATCATGGTGTACGGTGTTGTCTCTAGGCCTACAAGTTCTGGTAATTTTCATGCAAGGAAATAACATATACTACTTTCCTTGAATTTGGTCAAGGTTTAATTTGCTTCGTCATATGAATATAGGCTTATGCCTGAAAAGTCACATGGAAGATGAGGTTATCCCTGCTAGATTTGAACTCCGTAACCAAGCATATATATTAACTTCGTCGTCTTGAAATGTTGGCTATGCAATTTTTGGGGCAGAGGGATTGAGTTTCACTTTAACTTGTACTAAAAGACATAAGGTGAGAATGTGGGAGAAGTAAAGGTTGCATCTGACATGAACGAGAGGAAATTCAGAGATGGCTCGACGATCCGAAGCATCCATATCTGATAAGTTAGTATAGCTTCCTTACAATTTTCTGATCATCAGGGGGGTACGAAACCATGGAGGAGCTATTGGAGAAGATAACACAGTTTCAACTTGGAATTCACAACAAACCTGGAAGCAACCGAGCACAATAGATAGGAGAGTTACAAGAGTTCATAATGACATGAAAGAGAAAAAAAAGAGGAAACCATAGCTATAATATCTCCACGGTTTAGGATATTTGATTGTTCCCATCTAAATGTAGTTTTTCTATTTTGTAGCTTCCCAGCATCAGAAATGATAGCTATCATATTTCATTTCATTGTTTTAGTGATCATTTTTTTCCGTTGTTCAATTTGTAAGTAAGAGTACCATTTATCTCCTTGCTTGAGCAATGTTCTGCTCTTTTCAAATTTTAGCAGGTGTAGGGATTATCTCTGATGGAATGCTTCAGGTTGCGACACAATGGTGACTCCCTTGACTTATCATATTTTAACACAACTGCATTAGCTATTTAATAATCTTCTTCATTTTTAACCATGATTTTTAATTGGTTTCATAGATGAAATAGTCCACATGGTTTGTCACGAGTTTTCCACATGGAGCAAAGGTAACATATGCCTACATCACATGTCTATCTATGGGATGTATAAAGGTCTGAACACCATGGCAATCTTGATCTTGTTCAGCAGCCAATGACTCCTAATTCCATGTCAATGGTTCGGCTCAGGATTTTGCGTCGATGGTGTCCATTGACGAAGTGGTTCCCGAAGGTAGAGAAGCTGGTGGAAGATGTTGTGTAGAGTGTCTCTGAATGGGGGTTCGTACGGCCGTCACTGTGGCTGGAGCTGCAGCGCTGGTACGGCCAACGCCTACGCCCAGTTCAGCCTCATGCATGGAGGACATGTAACAAGATGACTGAGAGGTTCTCCGCTCTTCAGCACAAAGTGAAGGAGGTGGATGCGTTGTTCGCCATGAAGTAGAACCACTCCTCCAACAAGTGAACTAACTAATTTACATTGTATTCTTTTTATAGTTAATTCATGCCAAGTTCAAGGCCAATCTGAACTTATTTCTGAAAGCAGTTTCTGAACTTTGAAATTGTGTGACCAACGCTGAAGCAATATTATGTGGTAACTCCTTTTACTGCTGATAATAATTATATTCTCATTGATAGAAATAACTGGTCTAATTAGAAGATTAAGCACTGGTACTTTTTTAGTTGCTTATAAGGATTTTATTCGCATTGACAATAATTACTGGCTGACAATAATTAGATGATAATGAAGACGAGAGAAGAGTGTATGCCTACGATCCATGAACATGATGTGCATCAACACATGGTATGACTTCTTCAAAGAACCATCTCGATCCTTCTTTTTTCTTCATATATGGCCAACCATTGAGACTGTGGTCCCGAAGGTCGCCGGCGCTCGAGATTGGCATGATTTAGAGGGTTGGCCGGTGGTTGAGGCGATGACTTGGGCAGGGTGGATGAGGTAGTATGTGACAACACTTGCTATTAGTGGATGGCAGTGGGGGGAGGTTCCGTAGGTAGAGGTAGGCGGTCCAATAGAGTGGGCAAAGAAAAGGTAGGCAGAGGGAGGAAGAAGAATAGTAGTCGCACCAGGGGGTGTTGGTGCTGGAGGAAAGACAAGAGGTTAACGGTCTCAAATGCGAGGGGGTGTTGACGGTGGAGGAAAGACAAGAGGTTAACGGCCTCAAATGCGAGGTGCGGGAGATCGTGGGCACCAAATATGGTGGTAGGTTTTTGAGGGGTGGCTGGCATCGATGGAGGTGGTGACTCAAGCAAAGGGCGACGTGCGGCAACACTCGCTGGCTATAGGGTGGCAGGTGGTTAGGCAGAGAGAGGTGGCCGGGTCGACAGAGTGGTCGAATAAAAACGCAGTGGCGACATGAGGAAGAAGAAGAACTAAAGGTGGGTCGTCCCTGGCTGAGAAGGGGTAGGGGATTAACGAATTTGAAGGCAGGGTACGAGACATCTCAGGTGGCGGAGGTTGCAGTGTTTAGAGGGATTTCCGACACAAAATGTTGCAACATTTCATTTGCACAATCCTCCCGAGCAGTCACATAAATAGAATAAATTGGTGAAACTATGTCACGAAAATCTATTTGGATGGAGAGATGAGAAAGAATGTAGTTCATGACGGTCACTTTCATCATTTATGTATTGTCGACACAGGAAGACAGAGAGTGAGGGGTGCGTGGATGCGAGAGTGAGAGGTGTGGGTGCGGTGAGAGAGTGGCTGAGGTCAGGATGAGGCTGGGCAGGTAAGCTAAAAAAAATTGGATAGACAACATTCCTAATATTGTGCGAGAATTTCGTAAGCGCATCAAGTAGATTTTTAGTTAGTTAATCGTATTATATTTATACATCAACAAATTACATTTTTAATCAATTTATATTGCAAGTAAAGTGGACTTCAATTATTACCCGATTGTGTCATGTGATCTTTTCTCTACATGAGAAAATTAACATGCATTATGTTTACATAATTCAGAAAAATATTTCAAAAGTCCGTGGCAACGCACGGGCGTTCTACTAGTAATCCTAGACGTGGTCTTTCGAACATCAGATAATTACCTCACCATGTGAGTCTGAATCTAACTAAATCTTTCGTCTCATGTGTACCCAATCTGATCCTTTATGTGTGCCATCCCATATTCATCATCTGCCGAAAATTGATTAAACACATATACACATATATGAATTCCATGCCGAAATCTCAGGATTGAGAAGAGCATCTTGGGTTAATTGAAAATTTATTGGTTTAGCCCTTTAATAAATGCGAGGTTGGAATTATCCATATTTTTAATTTAATATGAATTAATTATGATACTTATGATGAACAATCTATTCCCAATTAATATCATTAATCCAGGGTTGTTACAGCCGCCGACAGAACGAGAAACCCTGACGAGAAGGAACACACTAGCTTTTCCCATTTCATGCACCGTAACATCAAATAGGTGACATAACGCACATCATCTGTGCGACCTATTCTGGCCCAATTCAGGGTTGCATTATTTTTCCGTTATTGACCTATATCTACAGTTTACACCTGGTTTTTTTTTAGTTGTTTCAGTTTCTTCTTCTACCAGTTTTTGTCACGCAGTTTTTCTTTTTCTTGTGACATACTTTGTCTGCAGGGTTTCTTTGGTCTTTTATTGGATTCTTCTTCTTTTTTCCATGTTTCTTCCTTTTCTTTTTGTTTTCTCTTTTATTCATTTTTTATTTACAATATTTATTAAAATAGATGGTGAACGTTTTTCAAATAAATGACGAACTATTTCCAACATGCGATGAACATTTTTTTAATACATGCTGAACAATTTTCGACACGGAATGAACAAGTTTTTAATAGATGGTGGACAATTTTCAACATATGATAAAAAAATCAAATACATGGTAAAGCAATTTTCAAATACAGGCAGAACATTTTTCAACATATGATGGACATTTTTTTCAAACACACTGTGCGCATTTTTCAAATACAAGCGAACATTGTTTTCAATACATGATAATTTTTTGAAAAATGTACATACTTGTTGAAACAGTTCATTTAGAATTAAGAATTAAGAAAACAGATGATCTAACAGGCCGATATTTTTTCAATACACGATAATTTTTCAAACAGTTCATTTAGAATTAAGAATTACGAAACGGCTCATTTGAGACAGTTCATCTCTAATTTTTCAATACACAATATTTTTTCAAAATATTTTCTCAACTTAATTTATAATTAAGAAAAAAGGTGATCTAACAGGCCGCGTTGTGGGGCAGCGCACACAAGGGGCTACGGGCTTTTGCCCTCCTATCTGACGCCCTATCTGTTCTAAAATAAAATTAAAAATCTGACGCAATTGGCGCCAAATAGAAAGTCTGGAATGGGCTCACACGTTGTAGCCTTCGTTTCATAATGTACTACATATAGATTTTATGAAAAGTCAATTTAAGAAATTTTGACCGAGTTTACAGGGAAAACTATTTATATATAGAATTTCAAACATATACAACAAACTGATGATGTGTCATGTGTCCAATGATATGCATTTGGTATTTCAAATGTCCAGATTTTTGTCTATAAATATGATCAAAATTTGTAATGTTTGATTTTAAAAAAAAATCTATATGTACTACTTATGGAACGGAGCGAGCATGAGGAATCGATACACGTACATAGACAATAATGCAACCGCCCAACAACGTTGACAAGCCTGCTATAGCGCTAAATGAAAATTTTAAACAGCACGCAGACTCGGCCCACTTTGAGACTAGGTCTTAGAATATCTCCAATAACTGCTCTATAATAGGGTAGACCGTCATTTGGGGGCAAAAAGCTTCTCCAATAGCTTTCCTATCATAAAAATGACAAAAAAATATGGGGGGCACAAAAAAGAGGCTCCAAGCTTGTGTGGCTGTTGTAAACCAAATCCCCCCGCGGGCTGACGCAGCAACCTTTTGATTTCTTTCCCGCGCGCGATCGACTCCTCGTCTCCCCTCACCCACAAGCCACCGCACGCCGCCATTGCAGCCCTTTTGATGCCGCGCCCAATCCCACAACGATCATCGCTTCTCCCGCCCTTCCTGCCATAGTCGGTGGAGCCTCTACCGCAGCTCCTTCCGCCACTGCTGCCACCATGTCCGCCGCCCCTACCCGTTGCGGCGGTTTAGCGGCTCCACGATCGGCCATCATCGCCAGAATGGAGGCGCCTTCCCCGCTGAAGAAGAAGGGCGCCACTAGCAAGCCTCGAGAAGGCGGCTCGAAGAGGCCGCTGGCCCGCTGCGCGACCCAGCCTCGGTTAAGCCGCAAGCCAAGTAGACAAAGACGCCGGCGAAGGAGACAACTCCAGCAGCTGCTGTGGTGATCGCTGCTACTGCTGCGTCGCCTCCTCCCTCCCCTACAGAATATGGTGGACGAATCATCGACACTCGCGGCCACCGTCGCCGGTGCGCACGACGTGTTAGACCTTCTGTCCCAAAGGTGATTTTTTTTTATCGTTCTTCCTCTAAATTTTGTGTCAACTTGAATGCAAGATTTGATGGGTTTTGTATGTTCAATTATGTGCTTGTAGGGTTGATGATGATACTCTTTTTTTTTACTCCAATGTATTTTGATGCCTTATTTAAAGCTGCAATTGGAGATGGTCTTACGGACACGCATATTTTAGACGTGCTTGACTTTACCATCAGCCTTAACATTCGCACAAACCTTCGTCTTGTTGCTTTCACATGTGGCATTTGCCTGGCTACTTCGCCGTCCTGTAGACGAGTTGGACGACAGCATCGCGGCAAGATCCAGCTTCTCTTGCAATAATCTCAACTCAGGCAATCTGTTTCCTTCCCGTTGACACTTATTTATTTGCTTGTTCGTTGTTTCCCCTCGTTTTTAATTGGTTTCCAAGCCTGACCCAATGCGTTGAAAATACTTGGAAACCACAAGCTTGGAAGAAGGGGCGACTTGGTTAATCGACAGGGCCAAGTTGATCTTCCGCCATTAATCAACGGAAGGAGCAGTATTTACTGTGCAGCCAGTCGACGGTCCAATCGTTAAGGCACCTAATCGGAAGATAATGTTCTTTTAGTGAAGGTTCGTTTTGTGTTGTAGAACCGGACACGTCTGAACTAATAGTGGAGTAGGTTCGTTAGGTTTGTTGATTTTTTTTTTTTTGCGGGCTGTTAGGTTTGTTGATTTGCCAAGTTAATTTTCTTGGTTATGATATTTTTCAGCAAAGTTTTGTTTTTTTTGCAGGGGTCATCCAAGTTTTTTGTTTGTTTGACAGGGATGCCTCTCCAACCCCAGCGACGACACAGCCAAAATATATACACAATTTTACCACCATAAGACTAAGAAAGTACTTCGTCCAGTCAGAAGAAATGACGTTCGAATGTACAAATATATTTGATTAAGAATAGGTAATTCTTCTTCATGTGTTGTAACGGACGCGCAAATATTTTGCATGCAATCATCGTGTTTTACATCCCATTTTAATATCAATTTTACCACCATAAGACGAAAAAACTACTATGTGCAGTCAAAAGAAATGACATTTTGATTAAGACTAGGTAATTTTTAGTGCGTTCTAACCAATGCGCAAATATTTAGCACACAATCATCGTGTTTTAACATTTCATTTTTTGTAATGAGATTATCTATCAAAAATAGACTTTACCTACCAATTAAATTACCTATTGCAAAAGAACTTAATTTTACTTTGTAAGCAAATACTACGTCGGCTAGCTGAGCTAATTTTAAAGAAAAACAGATGCGAAAAATCAGTATAATGGAAAATAGAGGTGGAGTGAAAAAGGGAGTAGTCTGACAAAAGAAAGAAATGCAAGACATAATGATACATAATGTTTAAGTACAAGACATTTTCTAACTTTGATGTCCAACATTTTGGACGAAAACTCACAGGGGCACGCACGCATGCAACCCTCGAATTGCTTTAGGATTCATAAACTTGTTTAATGTTAGGCTATTGATTACTCTGGGGCGGTCCATCCATGCATGCTTTGGCGCTTTTGTCAGACTTGCATATGCCATCCACCCCACTTCTCATGCATTTTTCTTTCGGCTTTAGAATTTGAATCTTTTATAGTTTTTCAATAAAAAGTCCAATTTAGTTTTTATTTTCAGATTCATGTTGCTTGCAATGAGGCCTTTGAAATAAGACAAACTTTGAATATGTTTGGACACATTTTTAAATTCGATAAGTTTCAACTATTGAAACTTAATAGAAACGAGTAACAAAATCACTAAATTTCAGAAACCAAAATTTAAAAAACATGTGGGGAATCACAAAGTTCTATCAATTTCATTTGCTAAGTCTTAAAAGCAAAAGAAACTGGTAAAACTTGGTGATTCCTTGCGCATTTTTTAGTTGGACCCTGGTAAGTGTCTCACGTGTGGCACAAACACATGGCAACTCCAAAAGTTTTTTATGGCAAGTTTATTGACGTGAGGATGGCAACTTTAGTTGTCAAGCATGACAACTTTCTTTTCGGATGCAAAGATGCTTAGATGAGGTGCTAAGTACATTAAATAGCTTAGCAACTCAACTCTCCAATGCATAGATGCTTAACTTGTTGTTGCTAAGCTCATCTTATTTAATGATTTAGCATCTAAACTCTTCCATGCATTGGTCGGCTCCTTTCATTTAAGTGGTTTGCATAGGTTCAAGCGTTTGGCATTGGCTCTTTTGGGGGTCACCAAAGTGCTCTCTCTCCTCCTTAATTGCTATGTCATGTCTTTTTTGCTTATGTGGCATGCTTAGCACCCGTCCACCATGGTGCACTGGGAAGGGCCTTAGTTGTATTGTAGTAGAAAGTACAAGGTGCCCCATGTGGGGATGCGAGAATTAATGGAGCTCTGACATTTGGTGAAAGGGCATTTCCCTACTTTATGTTTTGGATGATGATGACAACCCTTTATGGTCTAATCGTGTGCTATATGTTTCAGGTTCTCGGTGCTTAGGCTTAAATCGGATTGCTATTGCCTCTCCAAGGAAAAGTTCGAAGACGTGTCCTCTACGCTTTTATTTTTTTTGGTCGTAGAGTTCCCGTACTATCAAGAGGGAATCCTCATTAGGAAGCTCTGGGGGAATCAGTTCACGTACACTTTTCTCATCCTCTCTTTGCGTTCCTCAGGTGTGTGTGAGAGAGAGAGTTTTCCTTGCCTCTTCCCCTCTTTCCTGCTCACTGTTTCTGCCCAGCGGTTGTACCGCTCTCTAGAGCGGTTGTACCGCTGGGTCTTGTTGCTCACCAGTGGTGCTCGAGCGGTTGTACCGCTGCCTCCGGGCGGTGGTACCGCCACCATGCTCTGCAACTGCTGGGGCAGTGGTTCCATCCATGCACCGCTCAAGTACCGCTCTCGCTTCTGGTTTGATGCGGTTCTTGGGCGGTAGTGGCCCAGTTGGTCCGGTCATTCCACGATGACCGGTACCACCGGTGGTCCGAGCGGTTCTTCCGCTCAGAACTTAGCCGCCCAACAGCTCAAGGCCATGCGGTTGTTCCGGCCAGGCACCGCTCAAGTACCGGTCAAGCTCCTGTTTTGATGCGGTGGTTGTGCGGTAGCCAGGCGGTTAGTCCGGTTATTTTTCTTAGCCGGTACTACCGCCCGCCTGTCTGGTTGTACCGCTTGGTAGGGTTCTGCAGTTACACCATGAGTCTCGGTTGTACCGGGACGAGGACCGGTTGTACCGCTGCAGTGCAAAAACGCAGTAACTGTTGGAAATGTGGGGAGACTATTTAAGGGAGCTTCTCCCACCTACCACTACTACCTTTGACCTCTCTCACTCCATCATTAATGCCCTTCAAGCTCTCTTGCCCGATCTCTCTCTCTAGCCACTCAAACTTGTTGATTTGCTAGGGATTGAAGGAGGAGACCTAGATCTACACTTCCACCAAAGGATATTTGGTTCCCCCATACTTTCTTGTGTGGATTTTGTTACTCTTGGGTGTTTGAGCACCCTAGACGGTTGAGGTCACCTCGGAGCCATATTCCATTGTGGTGAAGCTTCGTGGTTTTTTTGGGAGCCTCCAATTAAGTTGTGGAGAGAGCCCAACCTTGTTTGTAAAGGTTCGGTCGCCGCCTTCAAGGGCACCAATAGTGGAATCACGGCATCTCGCATCGTGTGAGGGCGTGAGGAGAATACGGTGGCCCTAGTGGCTTCTTGGGGAGCATTGTGCCTCCACACCGCTCCAACGGAGACGTACTTCCTCTCAAAGGGAAGGAACTTCGGCAACACATCCTCGTCTCCACCGTCTCCACTCTTGGTTATCTCGTGCCTTTATTTAAGCAAGCTTACTTGTTTCATATCTCTTGCTTGCTTGTGTACCTATCCTCGTTGCATCATATAGGTTGCTCACCTAGTTGCATATCTAGACAACCTACTTTGATGCAAAGTTTAAATTATTAAAGAAAAGCTAAAAATTGTTAGTTGCCTATTCACCCCCTCCCTCTAGTCAACCATATCGATCCTTTCAATTGGTATCAGAGCCTCGTCTCTTTATTAAGGACTTTACTGTCCGAAGAGTATGGTTGATACCGTAGACGGAGCGGAGAAACACTCCGGTGTGAATCCTATCTCGTCTACGGGCGATGGGGGAACTTCGGTCTCTCGTGAGGAGTTCAATGTAGCCTTGGAGACATTGAAAACCTCCATGACGACCGAAGTTGAAAGCATGTTTACTAAATTTCTTGAGGGGCTTAAACTATCCACCGCACCATTGAAAATGGGGGATCCCGCCGACAAGGTGTCGGATGCTATCCCCGACAAGGGGGAAGCTAGTAGTGAAAAGGCTCCTTCTTCTAGTGGCAAGAATGGCACCGGCATCTTTGCCCATGTGGAACCACCACTTGTCTATGGTGGACTAGTTCCTTCTACCCATTTGAATCATGCCGGTCCTCCTCCTAAGATTGTGAAAAATAAGGATTTTGATTCTTGGGTTTATCGCTTTAAACGTCATTTAAATCATGTGAACACTAACCTTTGGAGAATCATTGAAGAAGGGTTCTCCCACATGATTCAAGCAACTTCACTCCTCGAGAAGCCGCGGACAATCAATTCAATGAGAATGCTCTCTTCATCATTCAAGATGCAATTCCACCCGAAGACCTACCTCATCTTCGTCCTTTCGCCTTGGCCAAAGATGCATGGCATTGTGTCGTGTCTCTCTACCGGGGAAGCGCAAGCATTCAACGCTCCAACTATGAAGTGGTACAAGATGAGGCCGATGAGTTTGCAATGAAGGAAGATGAAGAACCTCGTGAGCTTTATCGGAGAGTCACCAAACTCGCGGTCTCACTACGAGATCACGGGAGCAAGGACACGGATGACAATTGGATCAAGCGCAAATTCCTCAAGGCAATGTTGCCCTACCACAAGGCCATGTCCTCCGTCATTCGCCAAAGACCGGACTTCCACACTTTGACCTCAAGCGAAGTGTTGGATGAGTTTGTGGCCATGAACATTTTGGACAAGACCGCCGACAATGCGGTGCTCCGTTCTCAACGGGCAAAGAAGCCTAACCTTGCATTGAAGGCCAAGCTCACTGTGGAAGAAGAAGAAGAGGAAGAAGAGGAGAGCAACCCCGAAGATACGAAGTATGCATATCATGAACATATGGCACTTGCTTCAAGGCAATTTTGGAGCAAGAAAAACTCGAGGCCCAACTTTAGCAAAAACAACTCGAGTGGCACAAGGGGAAAGCAACGTGCAAGGACTTGCTACAATTGCGGCAACGTGAGTCATTTCGTTGCGGAATGCCCGTATGAGAAGAGGGAAGACAATGGTGGCAAACTCATCCAAAAGGACAAGGCCAAGTCGTTCCCCAACAAGAACAACTTCACCAAGAAGACTCCTCTCAAGGCCTTGATTGTGCAAGAGGAGTACAATGAAGATGATGGCGATGATGAAGATGATGAGTCGGTTGCCATGGCCTTCGTTGCCATTGCAACAACGTCACAAGTGTCTCTCTTCGACTCACCCAACGAGAGCATCACCGCCAAGTGCCTCATGGCTAAAGCCACCACCAAGGTAACCTCCAACATCAAAACTACCATCATTAATCATCCTTCCCCATCGGATAGCATTAATGAAGTTGAGGGAGCTAATGTGGAGGCTAACGAGTTTGAGGCCTTTATGGGCAAACTCAAGGGAAAATCCAAGAAGCACTTTGTTGCTCTCTTGGAACAACTTGGTGAGGCCAATGACATGATCGAGGCTCACGAAGACACCATCTCGAAGATGGAAGGGCATAGTCGTGACTATGCCGATGAGATTTCGGATCTTTCCAATGCTCTTCAGGAAGAGTGTGGTCTTCGTTTGGCTCTTGAGGAGTCACACAACGTTGATCATGATAAGTTAGAGAAAGATTATGATCATGCCCTCGTTGTTTCTCGTATGCTAAATTCCGAGAAGGCCAAACTCGGGGTTGATCTTGCTAGACTCAAAAAGGAGTTTGATATACTTGACAAGGCCCACAAGGCCTTGAAGGGTATTCACGCTAGTCTCAAGGAGTCACATGATCAACTCCAAGTGAAGCTAACTAAGGAGAAAGCAACTTTTCCTCATATGGTTTTAATTGATAATGCAAATGCTACTAACCCGTCTTGTGAGCATATGCATCTTGTTGAGGAAAATGCTAAGTTGAAGGCGCAACTTGAGAGAGGTCTTGCGACTTGCATACAAGGCAAGAAGAACCTCAACGATCTCTTGATCAACCAAAAGGGAGGTGTGGCGAAGGAAGGGGTTGGGTACGTCCCCGACTCCAAGAATAAGAAGAAGAATGACAAGACCAAACGACCTCCTCCCCTCATGCAAACCTTTGTGAAGGCGGGAGAGAGTGTCCCCTAGGAGAAGAAGAAGAACAAAGTCAAGAAGGGAAATATCACCTCTCCCAACAAAGCCGGCGATTTTAATCCTTCTTATGTGTTATGCCGTGCTAGTGATGGACATGTTTATGCCAAATTTGTTGGTTCTCTTCATGAGTACATTGAATGGTCTATTTGGGTTCCTAAGACCCATGTTACTAACATCAAAGGACCCATTACAAAATGGGTACCTAAAACCAAGCATTGATCTCTTGTAGGGGTTTGCTTCCGGTGGTGGATCATGGTTGCTCGATAGCGGAGCTACAAATCATATGATCGGAAGCAAGGACTTGGTGGTGGACGTGCACAAAGTTCCATCTATGCCCACCAATGTCGAGTGGGGTGACACCTCATCCTCTAAGGTATTGGGACTTGGCAAGGTGGTCATCTCTCATGATCTCACGATCGACAAGGTCATGCTTGTTGAGTCCCTTGCATACAATTTACTTTCCGTTCGTCAACTTGCAATCATGGGCTTTGCCACTTTCTTTGACATCGATACCGTGGCCCTTTTGTGGAGCAAGACTCTTAAAGTAGCTTTTGTTGGGCATGTCGAGAACGGTCTATATGTGATTAACTTTTCGGAGCGACCCACTAAGACCGCGACATGCCTAATGGCTAAAGTTGATGTGGGGTGGCTTTGGCATCGCCGTTTAGCCCATGTCAATATGAGATCTTTGCAAAGTCTTCTCAAGGGGGACCATGTCCGTGGACTAACGAATGTTAGTTTTGTTAAAGATCGTGCTTGCAGTGCCTGTATCGAAGGAAAGCTACATGAGAAGGCTCACCCTCCCACGACTATCATTTATTCAAAGAGGCCTTTGGAGCTCCTTCACATGGATCTCTTTGGGCCTCCATCCTTTGATAGTCTTGGAGGTAGGAAGTATTGCTTGGTGATTGTGGATGACTACTCAAGGTACACGTGGGTGTATTTCTTCAAGAGGAAGAGCGAGACCCAACAAACCGTCATCGACTTTGCAAATGAAGCACAACGTCAACATAATGCAAAGATCTTGACAATAAGAAGTGACAACGGCACCGAGTTCAAGAACTACACCTTGGATGAATTTATTAGGGAATCAAGCATCAATATTCCGCACCATACACCCCTCAACAAAACGGTGTTGCGGAGAGGAAGAACCGGACGTTGATGGATGCGGCAAGGACCATGATGGTGGAGTTCAAGTCTCCGTACAACTTTTGGGCCGAAGCCATCAACACCGCGTGTCATGCATCCAATCGGCTCTACCTCCGCAAGGGCTTGAACAAGACTCCATATGAGATACTCACCGGTAACAAGCCCAACCTCAAGTACTTCCGGGTATTCAGGTGTAAGTGTTTCATTCTCAAGAAAGGTATTCGGTTTTCTAAATTTGAGGCTAGAGCTTATGAGGGCATATTTGTTGGTTATGCTACAAACTCTCATGCTTACCGTGTTCTCAATAAATCCACGGGACTTATTGAGGAGACGTGTAACATGGAGTTTGATGAGAATAACGGCTCCCAAGTGGAGCAAAGTGGCACTTGTGATGTAGATGATGAAATTCCTCCTCAAGCCATAAGAAGAATGGGTGTTGGTTTCATCCTACCCATTGAGGAACCCCTTGTGGCCGAAGGAGAAGGACAATGCTCCACTCAAGTGGAGCCATCACCAACCCAAGGCCCACACGCTTCCGAAGAACAAAGTGAAGGCCCTCAACCTCATGAACAAGACCAAGGGCTAGATCATACTCAAGACGGTGTGGACACACCAAGTGATGCCCAAGGTCAAGTTCTCTCCCCCGAGGAAGTTCAAGATCAAGAACAAGTTCATGACGGAGCTCAAGATGATCAAGTAACCGCTCCTCAACTCACCACCGAGGAGGAATTAGAGCGTCGTGCCGCCAAGGTTGCTTCCAAGCTCTCCACCAAGGATCATCTCATGACGAATGTGCTTGGAAGCTTAAGAAAGGGGGTAAGCACTCGTAGACAATTAGCAAATTATTGTGATCATCACGCGTTTGTCTCTTGTGTGGAACCCCTCAAGGTCTATGAGGCGCTAGAAGATCTGGATTGGCTCAATGCCATGCATGAAGAACTCAACAACTTCGAGCGCAACAAAGTGTGGAGATTGGTGCCAAGGCCAACGGGGAACCACAATGTCATTGGAACCAAGTGGATATTCAAGAACAAGCAAGATGCCCATGGGATTATCATCCGCAACAAGGCTCATTTGGTAGCACAAGGCTACTCCCAAGTCGAGGGTATCGACTACTGTGAAATCTTTGGTCCCGTTGCTCGTCTTGAATCCATTCGCATGTTGATTGCATATGCTTCTCATCATAACTTTAAGTTACATCAAATGGATGTGAAGAGTGCTTTTCTTAATGGTCCTATTAATGAATTGGTGTACGTTAAGCAACCCCCGGGGTTCGAGGATCCCTACTTTCCCGATCATGTGTATCAACTTGATAAGGCACTCTATGGCCTTAAACAAGCCCCACGTGAGTGGTATGACCACCTTGCCGAGTTGTTACAAGACCACGGGTTTGAAGTTGGGACAATCGACCCCACTCTTTTTACTAAGAAGGTCAAAGGGGAGTTGTTTGTGTGTCAATTATATGTTGATGATATTATGTTTGGTTCTCCTAACAAAGCTTTCAATGAGGAATTTGCCGCTCTCATGACCTCAAAGTTTGAGATGTCCTCCATGGGGGAGTTGAAGTTCTTTCTAGGGTTCAAAGTGAAGCAAAGAAGAGAAGGAACCTTCATCAATCAATCCAAATACACTCAAGACATGCTCAAGAGATTCAAGCTAAGTGACGTCAAGCCGGCTTCCACTCCAATGCCCACCAAGTGCCAACTTGACTTAGATCCCAATGGTAAAGTGGTGGATCAAAAGGTATATCGTTCCATGATTGGATCCTTGCTTTACCTTTGTGCATCTAGACCGGACATCATGTTGAGTGTGGGAATTTGTGCACGGTTTCAAGCCGCACCTAAGGAAAGTCACTATGTGGCGGTCAAACGAATCTTTCGATATTTGGCTCATACCCCAAACTTTGGCTTATGGTACCCAAGAGGATCAAACTTCAAGCTTGTAGGGTACTCGGATTCCGATTGGGCGGGAGACAAAGTGGATAGGAAGTCCACTTCCGGAGGGTGCCAATTCCTTGCTTGCTCTTTGGTAAGTTGGCCTTCTAAAAAGCAAAGTTGTGTGTCTCTCTCGTCCACCGAAGTGGAGTATGTTGCAGCCGGTAGTTGTTGTGCACAACTCTTATGGATGAGGCAAACTTTAAAGGATTACGGTGTCACTTGTGACAGAGTGCCTCTTTGGTGTGACAATGAAAGTGCCATCAAGATTTCTCTCAACCCGGTACAACACTTCAAGACGAAGCATATTGAGATTCGGTATCACTTCATCCGGGATCACATTAGGCGAGGAGAGATCGAGCTCAACTATGTCAACACTCATGACAACCTTGCAGATATTTTCACGAAGCCCTTGGAGGAAGCAAGATTTCGCAAGTTAAAGCATGAGCCAAATATCATTGATTCGAGCAATGTGGTTTGAACCCTTGCACACCCTACCACGCTCAAGTTGTTGTCTAGTTTAGGTGTAGGCATGGACATAGGGGGAGTGTTGTTCTCTCAATGAACTCTCCCTCCCCCCATTATGCATAAATTGATCGTGTCTTTCACATTAGCCATATTTGATGGTACTTGTGCTTCAAAGACGAGTTTTGGTCATGGACCCAAGGATAATTCTTCGCGGTGCCATACCAACTGACTCAAACATAGGTGGCCTCGGCCACCATCCTCTCTTCGGGAAGTTGGAGTTAGCCTTGTTGTTCTCGTGTTGTTTTCTCTCTTCCTGTCTTTGCTCTTTGTGTTAGGATCTCCTAGGGTGTTGTTTCTCTCCTGTTTTGTGCCCCCTCTTCCTCCCTTCGGATTGCACTCTTTTGATCTTGGCTTGGGCCTAGGTGGTCGGGCGGTACAACCGGTACCACGAGCGGTTCTACCGCTAGTACCGGGTTGTGCCGTCCAAAGGGTCTCCGTTCGGTGCTTGGGCGGTTCCACCGCACAATCCCACGGTAACCCACGTCCGGTACTACCGGTTGATGCCGTGCGGTACTACCGCTGCCTCCCAGGCACCGAAAGTACCGCCTCCATCCACCGGTTTGTACCAGACGAGCGGTACAACCGCTCCCCTAAGCGGTTCTACCGGGGCGTGCGTACGGGCCTATATATACTCGACGGGGCTGAAGGGTTGTCTTTTTCCCTTCGTCCTCGTTCCTCTTCTTTTTTTTTACCCTAGCCGCCGACCATCTCTACCCCTGCCCCGGAGTGCGTTTCACGCTTCGGATCCTTGGCTCTCCGTGGATTCTCTCTGTGGAGGCCTCCCGATCTCTTCCCATGGATGGTGGTAATGCCTCGTGTTCTTTGCCTCTAGTTTTTGTTTAGGGTTCTTCCTTGTCTAGGGCTTTTCCTATCTTCCCGCGTTTACTGTTTGATCTATGGCTTAGAAGAGTTCTTTGTTAGCCTCCTGTCTTGTTTGCAGCACTTAGAATTCGGAATATTACTTGTGTGATTCGTATGCCGCGGTTAGATCTATCTTCCCTGGTAGTGCCACTGTCAGCGGTTCTACCATCCCTACGGGCGGTACAACCGCTAGACTGGTACTACCGCCCCTACGGGCGGTACAACCGCTGGAGCGGTACTACCGGCGGAAGATTCGGTACAACCGGAGTATATCAACCACTAAGCACTGTTCTATCTTCTCTGTTGTTGCAACTTGATCCTTTTCTGCTAGTGGGTGCAATCCTCTCATCCTTGTTGGGTTTTTGTGTGTTCTTTTCGTGTGTGTGTTCAGGTGGCTCTAGTTCTCGCTCTGCTCCTCGCAAGACCAAGAAGAGGGCACGAAGGACCTTGCGCCCGGTTGTGTCTGATGATGAAGAAGAAGTTGTGATTCCCACCAAGCCCACTCGCCATGAAAAGTCTGCAGCTGCTAAGCAACGTGTGGTTATGCCTTTGCATCGTTGGAAAGCCAAGGATTGGGAAGCCTTCCGCTCAAAGAATCCGTATGAGGTTCCCATTGCTCCCCATTGGACCACTGTTCAGTTCCGGAATGAGATGCAAGTGCGGATTGTTCATGAACTCTTTGAGAACAACAAGAACAGATATGCCAAGCAGTGGACAATTGATTTTGATCATTGGAGAAACAACATGGAGTATTTTGGTGAGGCGCTAGCTCTCTGCGAGGAGTTTGATCTTGTCAAGATCATGTCAGTCAACTGTGACTTTGATGTTCAACTTATCCATCAGTTCTATGCCACGGTTCATTTTGGGGAAGATGATGCGCGCACTCTCACCTTCATGTGTCGCGATGAATTGTTTCAAGTTCCCTGGAGGGCTTTCTGTAATGCTATTGGGTACGAGGATACCGGTTTGGGAGGAAGGGGTGGCATTCGCCCTCATGATTTTCCTGAGTCCATGCCTAAGGAGAAGCTCGCCCCTCTGTACATTCGGGGCCGTGGGATTATTGGAGAATCCAAGGATTTGGAGAAGGTCTATGACATCATGCACCGAGTGTTCCGCAATGTGCTCTTGCCCAAGGTGGGCAATCAAGATGAGATTCATGGCTATCTGGTTGATTTGATGGTTGCTATGAAGACCATGGTGGGGACGGGGGCAACGTTTGATGTATCAAATTGGCTATGGCATGAGATGTACAACATGGTCATCTACCGTAAAGTCCCAATCTACGCTCCGTTTGTCATGTGCTTTCTGAACTTTGTGTGGGTTGTTCGTCGTCCTGGAGAGCTCCTCACTTCTCCAGAAAACCTCACTATTCATGAGGTCAAGCTCCTTAAGAAGAAGAAGCATGCCGAGCCTCGCTTCCCTGAACATGCTCCTGAGGATGTCTATGCTACTTCTGACGATGAGGACTTTGAGCTGGAGCCAGGGGCCAAGCCTTCATGGGTGGCCAAACTTACTGCCAAGGTGAAGAAGACCTTTTGTCTCCTGGCTTACATCCAGAAGAAGATGTATGAGGCACATGTCAATGAAAAGCTTGCACGGAGTCGCCAAATTGCAATGATGAAGCACCTCAACATGCAGGTTCAGAGTGGCTCTGAGAAGAGCATCACCCCAGAGGAGCGTTGGATCTCTACCCATAGCACCTGGACTGATGATGAAGCCCCTCCCCAGCCATCATCCTCGTTTGCAGCAGCTGACAATGCCATGGAGGAATCTGATCATGACGACGATGACGACTCTGATGATGAGGATCCAGATGCGACCGAGGAGTCAGAGGAGGACGCCTGAGCTTTGGGATGCTAGCTTCGCTCTTTTCCTTTTTGGTGTCTTGATGCCAAAGGGGGAGAGGGTTCTATAGGTCTCGGGATTTGCATGGGTTGGGTTTCTCGTTTCCTCGTGTTTCTCTTTAGTGTTGAACCTTGTTCGTGGTGGTTTCTTGCTGTGTGTGAGACTTATGCTAGTCCTTTTATTGCTATCAGTTCGTCGGTTATTATTATTGTTATTATTGCTATCTATTCGTTATGTTGTCTCTCATATTATGTGCTTAGAGTGGTGAGCCTATAAAATCTAGGGGGGGTCTAGTCCTGAAAGTGTGCCCATGCTTTCTAACAGCTAGTACTTGTTGGGGCACATATTCAAGGGGAGTTCCGTCTAGATTTCATTGACTTATCTCTTGCAAATCGTGTTGTTGTCATCATCCACCAAAAAGGGGGAGATTGAAAGGGCATTTCCCTACTTTATGTTTTGGATGATGATGACAACCCTTTGTGGTCTAATCGTGTGCTATATGTTTCAGGTTCTCGATGCTTAGGCTTACATCGGATTGCTATTGCCTCTCCAAGGAAAAGTTCGAAGATGTGTCCTCTACGCTTTTATTTTCTTTGGTCGTAGAGTTCCCGTACTATCAAGAGGGAATCCTCATTAGGAAGCTCTGGGGGAATTAGTCCACGTACACTTTTCTCACCCTCTCTTTGCGTTCCTCAGGTGTGTGTGAGAGAGAGAGAGTTTTCCTTGCCTCTTCCCCTCTTTCCTGCTCACTGTTTCTGCCCAGCGGTTGTACCGCTCTCTGGAGCAATTGTACCGCTGGGTCTTGTTGCTCACCAATGGTGCTCGAGCGGTTGTACCGCTGCCCCCAGGCGGTGGTACCGCCACCATGCTCTGAAACTGCTGGGGCAGTGGTTCCGTCCATGCACCGCTCAAGTACCGCTCTCGCTTCTGGTTTGATGTGGTTCTTGGGCGGTAGTGGCCCGGTTGATCTGGTCATTCCACGATGACCGGTACCACCGGTGGTCCGAGCGGTTCTTCCGCTCAGAACTTAGCCGCCCAAGAGCTCAAGGCCATGCGGTTGTTCCGGCCAGGCACCGCTCAAGTACCGGTCAAGCTCCTGTTTTGATGTGGTGGTTGTGCGGTAGCCAGGCGGTTAGTCCGGTTATTTTTCTTAGCCAGTACTACCGCCCGCCTGTCCGGTTGTACCGCTTGGTAGGGTTCTGCAGTTACACCGTGAGTCCCAGGATGAGGACCGGTTGTACCGCTGCAGTGCAAAAATGCAGTAACGGTTGGAAATGTGGGGAGACTATTTAAGGGAGCTTCTCCCACCTACCACTACTACCTTTGACCTCTCTCACTCTACCATTAATGCCCTTCAAGCTCTCTTGCCCGATCTCTCTCTCTAGCCACTCAAACTTGTTGATTTGCTAGGGATTGAAGGAGGAGACCTAGATCTACACTTCCACCAAAGGATATTTGGTTCCCCCATACTTTCTTGTGTGGATTTTTTTACTCTTGGGTGTTTGAGCACCCTAGACGGTTGAGGTCACCTCGGAGCCATATTCCATTGTGGTGAAGCTTCGTGGTTTTGTTGGGAGCCTCCAATTAAGTTGTGGAGAGAGCCCCAACCTTGTTTGTAAAGGTTCGGTCGCCGCCTTCAAGGGCACTAATAGTGGAATCACGGCATCTCGCATTGTGTGAGGGCGTGAGGAGAATACAGTGGCCCTAGTGGCTTCTTGGGGAGCATTGTGCCTCCACACCGCTCCAACAGAGACGTACTTCCTCTCAAAGGGAAGGAACTTCGGCAACACATCCTCGTCTCCACCATCTCCACTCTTGGTTATCTCGTGCCTTTATTTAAGCAAGCTTACTTGTTTCATATCTCTTGCTTGCTTGTGTACCTATCCTCGTTGTATCATATAGGTTGCTCACCTAGTTGCATATCTAGACAACCTACTTTGATACAAAGTTTAAATTGTTAAAGAAAAGCTAAAAATTGTTAGTTGCCTATTCACCCCCCCCCCTCTAGTCAACCATATTGATCCTTTCACTTGGATCTGGGGCTCTTCTAGTTGTGATGACTTCTTATCTAGGGCGATGGAAGGACATGACCGTGTTCTTAATCACTTCTCGTCAGCGTTCAATAATCATAGGCTGACTAAAGCGGTGGAGCGGCATGCGGCGGGCCGCCATCAGTTCTTCGAGAAGAAGAGAGCGGTCAGGACTTCAATGTAAAAATATTATTTTGCAATGTTGTTTGTACTGCTAGATTTGGTTGATAAATCTAAGTGTTTTTTCGAAGAAAAAAAAAGGCGTTTGAAGCAACATTTTAGAGAATTTAAATAGTCAAAAAATATTTTTGATAGTAAATTTTTTTAGAGAATACTAGCAAAAAGGCATGTGCGTTGCAACGTGAGAAAAAAATTCTCTCATATCTCTAGCTAGGTCAGTTGGGCAAACTATATGTGGTCTGTTGGCGGGTTATGAGATCGAGCCCTGTCATCGGCTATTTTATTTTTTGCCAGCTCTCCGAATGTGGGCCACAGTGCGCCGTCAGGTGGATTTCCTTCGTTGGACTAAAACGGGTGGCAAGTAACGAAACCAAATAGCGTAGATGAAATTAATTGAAGCGGAATGAAACCAAAAATATCACTTTTTTTAATAGTAAGTAGGTATAGATACCAACGTTTGTGAACGATATATGTTTGAGAGAGTACAGCATAGTAATTAGGCCGCTGTTAATTAAGTAACTTAAGCATACTTCAAGCTCTCTTCAATGTTGCTTCAAACGGCGCAAAAAAAAGGCTCTAACCCGCAAAAAAAAAAGCATACTTCAAGCTCTGGGCGCCACACTGACGTGTATATAAAGGGAACGGCGATTGACTGGCCGGTGATGAAGAGATAAAGCGTGGTAACGTCAGCCTGAGGTCATCATCTTCGTTTCCCGCCGGATCCAAATCTCCTGATTATACCGCGTACTCCGTACGGGTGGTGGTACATCACGGTACGATGTCAAAGCCGTCAAATTTGTTTTGAAGCAGCCGTCAGTTGTTAACTCGTCAGCCACAGGTACCCACGTACGCGCAGGCACTGCCTTCATCGACCACGTGTGAGTCTCCAAGAGATCGGCGGACCATTCTTTTTTCTAGTAGTCACAAAATCAAATTATTGTTTAGCATGAGTGCGCTGAGCCAACACACTAAATCTGAGTGAATTATCGGTCAGTGGCAGTTGTAAGTAATATACTGCAGAACACTACAGGTTTGGATTGACGCCATAATCAATCTAAGAGGGTCACACAGTAGAGGGTCACACAGTAGCTCGACGCCGCTTGCTCCACGACGCCGTGAGCCGGC
Organism: Triticum monococcum; assembly: GCA_034509565.1. Taxonomy (NCBI): domain Eukaryota; kingdom Viridiplantae; phylum Streptophyta; class Magnoliopsida; order Poales; family Poaceae; genus Triticum; species Triticum monococcum. The sequence continues at coordinate 174,635,260 of CM067846.1, read as the reverse complement.
GGTGAGAAGGCTCCCCCGCTCCTAGCCCCGCTCCCCCGCTCCCACCTGCGCCGGTGGCCACTCCGGCCCCGGCGGCCACGCCTTGCCCCCACCGCCAGCTGCCACTCCGACCCCGGCGGCCCGTTCCCCGTCCCATGGACGTCTCCCCTCCTCCTCCGGGGGGCCTGCACCCCACGCCACGCTGGCTGGAGTCCAGCCCCTCCTCGGCTGGATCTGGTTTGACCGCCGCGTCGTACCGGGACGCCCTGCTCGCCTCCCCATCTGCTCCCCCCTCCGGTGGTGGTACGCCGCTTGACTCCACCGTCCCGCGATTCTCCGGGCCACGGTCGAAGGTCCACCGCGTCGACCCCCCGCCGGAGACCCCCTGGAGCGTTGCTGGGCGCCAGCGCCGGAAACGCCCGCGCCGCCCGCGTACGCGCCGTCCTGCCGGACCTGCGTGCCCCCGCTCTCCGTCCTCGACGAGCGACGAGTGCCCCCGCTGCCTCTCAAGGTCCCGAAGCCACCTGCTTGAGGAGTGCCGCCGCGACATCCGGTGCCGTAGGTGCCGCTTCTACGGCCATATGGCGCGCGTCTGCACCGCGCCCCGCGAGCGCCTCCCCGCCCAGAGCCTTGCGAAGCGGCCTCGCACCTCCTCTCCGTCGACGAGCTTGGGCGGGTCAAGCCTGTAACGCCCCGTATGTAACCTTCCCGAATTGTACTTCAACTCATGCCGTTTCCGGCATTAAGTTATATTTAATTCTCGAGTTCGGGTCCTTGTCTCCGTGTGTTGTTTTTGTTTTCGTGCATCTCGTATCATGTCATCACGTGCATTGCATTTGCATACGTGTTCATCTCATGCATTCGAGCATTTTTCCCGTTGTCCGTTTTGCATTCCGGCGCTTCGTTCTCCTCCGGTGGCCATTTCTAGCTTTCTTTCGTGTGTAGGGATTAAACATTTCCGGATTGGGCCGAGACTTGCCATGCGGCCTTGGTTTACTACCGGTAGACCGCCTGCCAAGTTTCGGGTCATTTGGACTTCGTTTGATACTCCAACGGTTGACCGAGGGACCGAAAAGGCCTCGTGTGTGTGCAGCCCAACACCCCTCCATTTTGGCCCAAAACCCACCAAACTCTGCTCCAACGTCTCGGTCGTTCGATCACGATCGTGTGGGTGAAAACCGCACCTCATTTGGACTCTCCTAGCTCCCTCTATGCCTATAAATACCCCTCCATTTCGGATCTCTTCTCTCCCCCTCTCGAAACCCTAAAAATCCCCTCCGACGCGCCGGACGCGTCCGGTCCGCGCCGGACATCTCGCCGCCGCCAACCGCCGCCTGCCACGTGGCACCCGCGCCGCCTCCACCGGCCGCGGCCCGCTGGGCCCGTCCGCGGCCCCCGCGTCGCCTCCGCGGGCCACACGCCGCGCCCCGCCGCCAGGGAGGGCCGCTGCCTCCTTCGCCGGCACCGGCCGCCGGAACCCGCTCCGGCCGCCGCGCGCGACCCGCCGGACCTTCGCCGGCCCCTCCTCTAGCCGGGATCCGCCGCCCGCGCCGCCCCGCGGCACTCGGCGCCCGTGCCTGCCGGCGCCGCGCCGCCCCGCGGCACTCGGCGCCCGTGCCTGCCGGCGCCGCGCCGCGCCCACGCCGGCCCGCCTCTCCTCGCCGGCCGCCCCTCGCCTCCCCGGCTCCGGTGAGCCGGCCACCGCCGCCATCGCCGGGATCGGCTTCGTTCGAGCTACAGTGCGCCGCCGTGCTACAGTAAATCGGGATCTAGATCTGGATCGGTTGACCTCTCCCCCGAAACCCTAATTCCGTAATTTTTTATGCCATGTTTGACCTGCCATAACTTTGCATTCGTAACTCCGATTTGGGCATATGATATATCAAAATCTCCGTCTTGACGAGTACATCATTTCATTCCATTGCATCATTTGCATTTGAGGTCATCTTGGTGCCCAAAATGCTGTTGGAAGGGGGCATCATGAGTTAAATTGCAGATCCGTTAGTTCATCATGCACTTTTGTCATTTTTGCCATGTTTAATCCGTGCATGATATGCCTGTGCCCCTTTGGGATGAATTGTTAAGCATGTTGTCTTCTTTCTAGAGGTGCCTCCCATGCATTTTTAGGATGTGTGTCTTGTCTTGTGCAAGCTTGCGAAGAGGGCTACCTGAGTTTACTGATTTCAGGGACTTAGTGAAAATCACTAAGTCTGAAATGTTTTAGTTCACGATGCTATATGTCCAGTTTGTTTCCTAGTGATCCATGCCTCTTTTGAGGATGATCAGTAAGAGTGATTTGTTATGCTTGTTGTGCTTAATCCATCCATGTCTTTACTTGTTATGTTGGAGCACCCTAGGTTGACTCAATCGAGCTCAACTTTTGCATAGTTGTTGTTTTGGGCAGATCGTGAACTCTTTTGCGATTTTGCCGGAGTTATTTCTAGTGATCCATGCATGCTATGCCATTGTTCTTGCCATGTCTAGCTAGCATTTTGTGCCTTCTTAATGGATATATGCTTGCCTTGCCATGACTTGCACCGTAGTGAGAGCATCGAGCTCGTTTACATGCCTCCGTGAGTTATATTTCAGCATGTCCCAGTTTTCACTAAGTCTGAAAACTGATTGTGTTTCATCGATGTTCGTGTGCTCGGTAGAGTATTTTGTGAACCCTTTTGGCCCCAGGTCATTTTGGGTGTTTTGTTAAGCTTGTTGAGTAGCTCCATGCCATGCTCTTACTTGCCATGGTCAGGTTTTTCTTCATGTTGTTTTGCTGCTCCGAAGAGAGCATCGTGGTCTGAAATTCCAGACTAGCGTTAATTTCGCTAAGTCTGAAATCTGTTTTGCTTATTCAGTTTTGCCATGCTTGTTTGAAGCCCTTAATGGATGAATTTGCCTATGCCTCAGTCCTGGTGATTTGTTAAGCTTCTTGAGTACATCACTGCCATGCAATTTGTTTTCATGTTTGGTGGCTGTAGCATGTTCATTTCGTTGCATTTAGGAGCCTACTTGCTGTAAATCGCAGATCGGTTCGTTTAGTAAATCGCTTGCCATTTCTAAACCGCAGCTCCGATTGCCATGATCTTTATATCGTTTTTAGGGGATTTCTTCCCCTCTATCCAGTGGAAAACTTAGTTTTCCAAGTTGAGGCCAGGTTCATGTATTTCCTGTCACGTCTTGCATTTTGCATCCCGCATCGCATCCCGCATAGCATATCATCTTTGCATCTTATTGGTTACCCTTGCACGTGGTTGATTGTATCCTTGTTGCTTGTTTGTGTTGTTGAGTAGAGCCGGGAGACGAGTTCGCTAACGAGGAGTCCGCTGAGTTTGCTTTTGACGATCCAGTCAACTCTGACAACTGTGCAGGCAAGATGATCACACCCTTGAAATCACTACTATCTTTGCTATGCTAGTTTGCTCGCTCTTTTGCTTCGCCAATGCTACGATGCCTACCACTTGCTTGTCAGCCTCCCAATTGTCATGATTGAGCCTCTAACCCACCTTTGTCCTAGCAAACCATTGATTGGCTATGTTACCGCTTTGCTCAGCCCCTTCTTATAGCGTTGCTAGTTGCAGGTGAAGATTGGAGCCGTTCCTTGTTGGAACCTTTATTTACTTGTTGGGATATCATTATATTGCTATGTTATCTTTATTCATCTATACACTTGGTAAAGGGTGGAAGGCTCGGCCTCTCGCCTAGTGTTTTGTTCCACTCTTGCCGCCCTAGTTTCTGTCATATCTGTGTTATGTTCCCGGATTGTTGCGTCCCTTACGTGGTTGGGCTATATGGAAACCCCTTGATAGTTCGCCTTGATTAAAGCTTTTCCAGCAATGCCCAACATTGGTTTTACCATTTGCCACCTAGCCTCTTTTTCCCTTGGGTTTCCGGAGCCCGAGGGTCATCTTATTTTAGCCCCTCCGGACCAGTGCTCCTCTGAGTGTTGGTCCACCCTAGAGCACCGTGCGGGGCCGTCCCTTGGCAACTTGGGTTACGTTGGCTCCCATACGCTTAGCTTATCCGGTGTGCCCTAAGAACGAGATATGTGCAGCTCCTATCAGGATTTGTCGGCACAGCGGGTGGTGTTGCTGGACTAGTTTTGACCTGTCGAATCATCTTGTTGTACCGGGATACCGAGTCTGATCGGTGGGTCCTGGGTGGAGGTCTATTCCTTCGTTGACCGTGAGAGCTTGTTATGGGCTAAGTTGGGACCCCCTGCAGGGATTGATCTTTCGAAAGCCGTGCCCGCGGTTATGGGCAGATGGGAATTTGTTAATGTCCGATTGTAGATGACTCGAACCTTAAATAATTAAAATGAATCAACCGAGTGTGTTGCCGTGATGGCCTCTTCTCGGCGGAGTCCGGGAAGTGGACACGGCGTTGGAGTTATGTTTGCGTAGGCTGCTCTATATAGTTTTCTGCTCGTGCTTTGCCTCCTCTTCTCGCTCTCCTTTGCGAATAAGTTAGCCACCATATATGCTAGTCGCTTGCTGCAGCTCCACTTTACATTACCCCTTTCCTACCTATTAAGCTTAAATAGTCTTGATCGCGAGGGTGCGAGATTGCTGAGTCCTTTGTGGCTCACAGATTACTATTGCACCAGATGCAGGGACCGATGATACTTCTCCGGATGGCGCGCTCGAGCTGAAGTGGGAGTACGACGAGGACTCTCAGCGTTACTATGTGTCGTTTCCTGATGATCAGTAGGGATGCCTATTCGGGGTTAGATTCAGGGCCTAGTCGCTTGTTGGGGGTCTTTTCCATTTTGGCGCCGTAGTCGGGCCATGAGTGATTGTATGATGGATGTTTTTTATGTACTTTGATGTGACGTGGGGAGTGTAAGCCAACTATGCTATTATTCCCCTTTTATATTATATATGTACATGGGTTGTGTAATGATTCCCGACTTGCGACATTGCTTTCAATGCGCCTATGTCTCTAAGTCGTGCCTCGACACGTGGGAGACATAGCCGCATCGAGGGCGTTATAAAGCCCCACCGCGTCCTCCGGGCGGACTTCCCCCTTGCCTTCTCCGGCGCCCTCCCCGCGGCCGTCTCCGCCACCCTCCTCGAGCCCGGCCCCCTCCTCCTCCTCGGGCACGCCCACTGTCATGTCTGGACACCCTGCACTCGGGCCGGCCGGTGCCACCTGCTCCTCCCCCATTCTGCCGAAGTTGAGGCCGCGGAGGCCAGTCTCCAGCGCGCCCTGCTCGCCACCGTGGCTGGTCACCGGACTGGCGTCTCCTGCGCCGACGTTACGGGACTCGTCAGCGGGCGTTTCAACATCCCCGCGGACATGTTCTCGGTGCATCGCCACGGGCCGGTGCAGTTCTTGCTCCGGTTCCAGAGGATGGAGGATCGTGCGCGCGCGTCGGCGGGCGTTGCTCGGGGCCCGCGTTTCCGCCTTCTCTTGCGCCCCTGGAGTCGCTTCGACGGCACCTAGGCCATCTCCCTGCGTTTCAAAGTGGATCTCGAAATCTCCGGCATCCCCGACCACGGCTGGCACCTCTCCTCCGCCGTGACCCTGCTGGCTCCGTTCTGCAAAGTCGACGAGCTCGCCCCGGAGACTCGCGATGGCTCTGACATGTTTGTCTTCAGGGTTTCGGCCTGGACTCCCAACCCGGATGGGATCCCGCGCTCCTCCGACCTCTACCTCCCGGAGAACGACGCCGTGATCGCCGGCGCCAACCCGGACGTCGCGGAGAGGTTCGCTTTGGAGGTTCTGCGCTACCCAGTGACGATCCATGTTACCCGCTCCACCGACTTCCGCCTGCCGCCCCCCCCCCCCGCCTCCTACGGACGACTCCGACCCCTTCGACGTCCCTCCGTCGCCGCCGTGTCCCGGGCCATGGCCACGTCACTACGATTTCCCGCGTCGCTCCGGGAACTATGGTGACGCGCGGCCACCGCCTGGCCGCGGCGGTGGCACCTCCGACGCTGGCGTGCGCCGTCGTCACCGGCGCCCTCCTCCGCCCCCCCTCCCCCCGCGACTGGCATGGGATCCTTGGATCCCACCCATTGCCCACTGACGCACCCGCCCGGGCCCAGGGGAAAAGCCGCCCTGTCTCACGGCAAAGCCGCCTTGACCGCGGTCCGCGCGTGGAGACAAGACCGCCAACCACGACCGCGCCTCTACACCTGACCCCCGCACCTCTGCTACTGACTTGGCGACCACACCAGGAGCGGATGCCGCATGTGACACCCCCAGACCCCACCGCCGAGGCTTCTGGATCCCTGCGCTCACCCCGCATTGGTGGTGCTACTCTGGTGGTCCCGCCCTGTGCCCCGTCCGTCCCTCTCACGGATGCCACCCAATCACCTGTGAGACAGCGACAGGATGGACCGGATCCCGAGGCATCTCCTGCCTCTGCCCCGCGGTCCCCTGCCCCCCGAGCCGCAACACAGACTCCACCATCCTAGGCGACCCCACCACGATCCCCCAGCCAGCTTTCGGCCTCCGCCACCCCCTTCTCACCACGTGGCCAGTCCCCCAGCGCCCTGGCATCTCCTGGCCATGCTGCTAACGCTTCGGCTGCCCAGGCCCGTGAAGTTCAAAATTTTGTGGCTGGAATCCTGCTGCGATCAGCGCCCGTGCTACCTACTCCGGGCCCCAAGCGTAGAAGGAAGGATTTGCCTCCAAACTTCACTCCCAGACGCAGCCACCGCATCGCCAAGGCTGATCGGGGCCTAGACTCGGAGGCTAAGGCTAAGCGTGTGCTCCTTCTGCGGCTTGGCATCATCCGCGAGAACGAGCCCCTCTCCTCCACGGCTACCGAGCGCTACAACAAGCTTTTCGAGCAGCCGCTGGTCGAGGACGTCGTGCAAGCTTTTGCGGACTACTACGGATGGCACATTCCTCCAGGCTCTCTTCCTGTCCAGTGCAGCTCCACCTCGGCGGCTTGCGGCATTGCCGCCAACTAGCTTTGTCGTGCCTTCTCCTCTCGGTCTCCATCCTTCCCCTATGGAGTGCACCCTTAAGACTGTGTTTTGGAACGTCTGTGGCCTTCATTATAAGGCTAAGCGCACTGCGGTCTGCTCTGTAATTTCCTCGGTTTCGCCGAACATTGTGTGCCTTCAAGAAACGAAGCTCGATTCGTTCTCGTTGCCCCTTGTTGTGGAGACGCTCGGCCCATGCTTCCTGGATTACTTCTTCCTCCCGACCTCCGGCACCCGCAGCGGCATCCTTCTTGCTTGGAACCGCAATGAGATCGCTATCTCCAGCCCATACATTGGTCAGCACCACATCACGGCCCTCGTCTCTACCACTTCGGGCACGCATCCTTGGTGGATCACCGGGGTCTATGGCCCGCAGGACGACGATGAAAAGATCTTGTTCCTCGAAGACTTGCAAGATACCCGCGATTCTTGCGCTGGCCCCTCGCTCCTCGGCGGTGACTTCAACCTCGTCTCCTCCTCTAGTGACAAAAGCAACGGCCGGATTAACAGACGCACCTCCAACAGATTCCATCGCTTCATTGCCGATATGGAGTTGCGCGACGTCTACATGCATGGCCGCTGCTATACTTGGTCCAATGAGTGGGACTCGCCCACGCTTGTGCGTAACGACCGCTTTCTATGCACATCTGAGTGGGATCTTGCACAGCCACATGCCATCCTCCGCTGCCTTGCCTCGACGGTGTCTGACCACTGCCCGCTATTTCTCGACTGCACTCCGCGCTCGGCTGGCCCGAGACGTTTCCACTTCGAGCGGTTTTGGACCAAGCTTGAAGGCTTTCAGGAAATGGTGGCGGCTACATGGGGCTCTGTCCACGACCCTGACCCCTTCCGGCGCGTATACCTCCGCCTCAAGATCACGGCTCGCCGCCTCCAGAGTTGGGGCACACGTACTCATGGCCACGTCTCCTTGCAACTTATGATCGCGCGAGAACTCATTGCCCGCCTTGATGCAGCCCAGGACATCCGGGCTCTTTCCCCCTCTGAGACCTGGCTTCGGCGCAATCTGAAGCGCGCCTACCTTGGTCTAGCCTCGCTTGAGAGATCCATCGCCCGCGAGCGGGCGCGATTTGGATGGCTGAAGGAGGGCGAGACTAACACCGCCTTCTTCAAAATTCACGCAGCCCACAGGCACCAGAAGAACCGCATCCTCTCCCTTCGGTACGAGGGCTCTACGATCACCGATGAGCATGACATGGCCAAGGTGGCCTACCATCACTTCTCCTCGCTCCTCGGCACTCCAAGACCCCGTGATTACTCCCTCGACTTGCAACAAATTGACGACCGCTCCTTTGATCTCGAGGAGCTCGAGCTTCCTTTCTCCGAGGAGGAAATTTGGTCTGCGGTCAAGGCGCTCCCCCGTGGAAAAGCCCCGTGCCCCGATGGATTCACGGCCGAGTTCCTTGTGGCGTGCTGGGACATGATCAAAGCCGATATTTGCGAGGTATTCGACAAGTTCTACTCCATGAACGGGCGCAGCCTCCAGCGCCTCAATGAAGCCCTAATCACGCTGATCCCAAAGAAGCCGGATGCCTCCTCTCTCTCGGACTACCGCCCCATCAGCCTAATCCACCTGATCGCGAAGCTCATTGCAAAAGTACTCTCCCTGCGCCTCGCTCCTCGCCTGGGCCAGCTCGTCTCCACCAACCAAAGTGCATTCATCGCCGGGCGGTGTGTGCACGACAATTTTATGCTGGTCCAGCAGACCGCCCGCCAGCTCCACAACCTCCGCGTGCCTCGCGTCCTCCTCAAGCTCGACATTGCACGTGCGTTTGATACGGTTTCTTGGGCTTTCCTCCTCGACGTGCTACGCCACCTGGGCTTCGGTCGTCGGTGGATCGAGTGGATTGCCATCTTACTCTCCACGTCCAACACGCGCGTCCTCATCAATGGATCCCCCGGCCCTCCCATCGCCCATGCTTGCGGTCTGCGTCAAGGCGATCATGTGTCCCCAATGTTGTTTACGATTGCCATTGATGCTCTCAACTCCCTCCTCCTCCATGCCCATCGCAGCGGCCTTCTTCAGCGGCTCACCACTCGGCACGCCTCTTCGAGCATTTCTCTCTATGCCGACGATGTGATCATATTCTGCCACCCATCAACCCGCGATCTCCGGGTCATTCGGGAGCTACTTCGTGTCTTTGGCGAGGCTTCAGGGCTCTACACGAACTTTGCCAAGTGTTCGGCAACCCCGATCCGCTGCGACGACCCCACGCGTGATTCCATCGCGTGCGAGCTGGCCTGCACTGTCATGGACTTCCCTATCACCTACCTGGGCATTCCTCTCTCGCTCCGGAAGCCGTCCATCTCGTCGCTCCGGCCGATCGTAGAGAAGCTGGCCAAGAAGCTTTCCTCCTGGCGGGCGATGCTCCTGTCCCGTGGTGAGCGTCTCGCCCTTGTCCGCCACGTGCTGTGTGCGATCCCCTCCCACATCATGGTCGTCATCGCTCTCTGTCCGACGATCCTCAAGAAAGTGAACCGCACGATCCGCGAATTCCTCTGGCATGGTAATAAGGAGACCCGCACTGGCCACGGGCCAGTCAACTGGCAGCGCGTCTGCCGGCCCCTCCATCTCGGCGGGCTCGGCATCCCGGGCCTCCATCGGCAAGGGATCTCTCTTTGTGTGCGCTGGTTGTGGCTGCAGCGCACCGACCCGGCCAGGCCGTGGGCACACCTGCACCTGCCCTTCGATACTGACTCCTCCGCCATCTTCCGCGCGTCCACGTCCTGGACTATCGGTGATGGCAGGTCTTGCCGATTCTGGACTGACGCTTGGATCGACGGCATGGCCATTGCAGACATCGCCCCTAACCTCCTTCCCCTTGTCCCCCGACGGCGTCGCAAACGCACGGTGGCGGAGGGGCTCCAGGACCGCTGCTGGATTGCAGACTTGCGTGGCGCGCTAACGCCCACTGCCCTGGTGGAGTACGTCCAGCTCTGGACTAGGCTCCGTCACCTCCACCTGTCTACCTCCCCTGACCGTCTTGTCTGGCGCTGGACTGCGGATGGGAACTACTCTGCCAGATCCTGCTACCGAGCCCTCTTTGCCGGCTCCATATCCGCCCCATTCTGGCGCCTCACCTGGAAATGCCGGGCCCCACTGCGCGTCAAGATGTTCACCTGGCTGGCCGACCTTGACCGCTGTTGGACTGCCGATAGACTGGCGTGCCACAGTCTCCCCCACAACGACAAATGTGCTCTCTGCGACCAGCACGTCGAGACCATGCAACATATCATCATCGCCTGCCCTTTCTCCAGGCAGGTTTGGCATGATGTCCTATCTTGGGTGCGTGCCACCATCCCCCCTCCGTCCGGTCCCGAGGAGTTCCTCCCCTGGTGCTATGCCATGATCATGAGTTCCCCACCTGGACACCGTAAGGGGCTTGCCACCCTTGCAACCCTGACGGCCTGGTCCATCTAGAAGCAGCGCAACCGCTGTGTCTTCGACGGCGAGTCCCCCTCCACATCCCGGCTTCTTGAGCTTATCTAGAACGAGGCACGTTCTTGGGCTAGGGCTGGCGCTCACGGTTTAAATACGCTGCTGGCATAGGTCCCTAAACTTGTACCCGGGCTGAGCAGCCCGTCACCACTGCTCCTCGCTCCTTGTCTTGCCTGCGTGCTGGACACCGAGCCCCCCCTGTACCTTCACCTTCTTCCTATCAATGAAAAGATACGCTCTCTAGCGTATTCGTGAAAAATAATCAATCTAAGGGATCATTCAGGTCTCCTCCCTCGAGTTGTTTAGGGGGTCGTTACTTTAAAGATGGATGGAGATGGAGCGATCCTAGATGCAATGCATCATCTTAAGGTCAAATAGGAGGAAATCAATCATACATATGCAAATGTTGTGATGTATTTTAAGTTTGACTCGTAACCGCACACGGAAGTTAGCATCTATATTAGCTGGAGAATCAGATGCAGTTTTGTTTTCAGATGCTTGACATACAACAGACAAATAACATCCAGAACTTAACATTGGTGGTAGTATTTTCTGAATTTATTTCAGATCTTTCGACGATGTGCATTCAGTGGGAGGAGACGTTCTCACCGACTATGAAAACGTTTGTACAAATGTTTTCAATCTCAAGATGATGTGCCAACTCAATCTCTTTAGTGTATGGCCATCACACTATTTAATTACTTACATTTAAGGTCAAATAGGAGGCAATCAATCATACATATGCAAATGTTGTATTTTAAATTTGACTCATAACCGCACACGAAAGTTGTCATCTGTATCAGCAGGAGAATCAGATGCAGTTTTGTTTTCAGATGCTTGACATATAACAGACAAATAATGTCCTAAACCTGGCATTGGTATTCGCGTTTTCCTGAATTTATTTCAGGCTTTCCGATGATGCACATTCAGTGGGAGGAGACGTTCTCGTCGACTATAAAGGCATTTGTGGTGATTTCATCAATCTCAAGATGATGCGGCCTACTCGGTCTCATGGAAATGCTCATAGGGTAGGGCATGTGTGCATGCATTCATATGAGTAAGTGTGTGTGTGTGTGTATATGTATGAGCATCTTCGTCTATCTAAAAATAGACAAATAATTTCCAGAATATACTTACCCGACGCATAATATGAGCAACTATTCTACTACCTGTCCCATAGTTTTATTTTCGTGAGCAGTGACCATCTCAATGGACAACAATAACCATGTCTCTTTAGCAGTGACCATCTCAATGGACAACAATAACCATGTCTCTTTAGTGTAGTAGGAGTGTCTCAAGGGAGTATTTAATTTCTTACATTTAATGAATTGATATTAGGGTCAGTTACTGTACAATAATCAGTGGTGGAGCCAAGATTGCACCGACCCCATAGCCATCCAGCGCAGATAGTGCAAATGGTGTCAAATATTGCATAGAACTGCAAAATGGTCCTATTGCATCGTTGCCACTCCCCTCCTCAGACCCCTAGCCTGGGCCTATCTTCGCCCCTGATCATAGTCTTTATAATACATGTCAATAGATCAGAAATGTATACAAGTAAATTGTTTTAAAAGAAGTGATCAACGGGGATGTAGTAGCTAAATCTCAACATCAACCACCATGTCAGCAACATCCATACTACAAGAAAGGTTTTACGAAGTGGCACCTTCTGAAATGGAATTGCTTGGAACCGTTCTCGCTGCCACGGTCAACCAAAGAGGTCAAATCATGAGATTTCACCTAGGAGAGGAAGTCTGAGCAAACTTCCAGACAATGTTACCACCTCTATTTCCAAGTATGACCAATCAAGGTCAAATCTAGAGTTTTCACTCTCGAGCTTGAGACCTAGTACTCAAGGAGCACCACCCAAACCAAAGTCGCCTTGTGTTATTGTCCCTACTTGTTGAACCAACATCTTCCTACCTCCAAGTCTTGAAGATACCAAACATGAACCAAACGCCTATTGGCTAAGCTATGGGATGGACAAGGTGGTCATAGACCACCCTTTGGATTTCCCTATAGCCTATATACTATAGTAAAAAATAATGAAATTAAAATAAATAAATGCATGTGAACAGTTCCACTATTGGACCACCCTGGCCCATTAGAGTGGATCCATCACTTCGAACATCCATGCACCCTATTATGTGTCTTACTAGGGCCACACGCCGTGGGGCACCCATTAGAGTGCCTTTTAGAATTGTCGTCGAAGGTTTATTCATCAAGAAAATGCATCTCAAGGACGGCATGGCCATAGTAGCGCCAAATCATATGACGTGGGAACATAAAATCCTGTTACAATGTCTCGGTTGCCTGGTTGACCATGCAATGTACCTAGGATTGTTAATCCCGTCCACGAAATACCCACCTAGAGGCAACCACTCGCTGCATGGACCTAATTTGAACATCGCCGTATGACTGAAACCATGTCACACAAACCAAGCAGTCATACAGTGCATAGACACTCACCACCATCATTGAAGACGCATGCCACTGATCATGTGGACAAGTGGACACCGAAAGAGCCGCATGCCCACACTAAGCTGAATCAAACTAACCACACGGTGCACCGCTGATAGAGGTCAAACCCCACATATTGAGCAGTAGTAGAATCGTCGGATCTGCCATCACACACACCTTCATAGGCGACGTTAGTGATAGTGCATCTTATACTCCTATTGGCTATATATTGATGATTAATGACAAGGAAATTGAGAGGACTAATGTGCTAACAAGTGGTTGGATCTATGTAAGTGCATCTCAATAATACCCTAGTGGTTTTGATGATTAATGACAACAATATCTAACAGGACTAATGGTTTCCCTCATATTTTCAGGACTTCTTACTAATTTTCATACTCGTTTCCATGGCTTTATATTGGAGATGATTGGTCTCCTTACAACAAACTTTTCTAGTTGTTATCCTCATCAAACTCGTAGTTTGTACTTTGGGAAAAGTCAGTCCATGCCACTTTTGAAGTTTCATATTCGAGTTCTACCACTCAAACTTGCGTATTTTGGTCTGTGGCACTAATGTTTGCGAAGAAATTAGGTCCATGTCACTATGCACCATCTTCACTAGTTGTCGTTAGTTTGCCGTCAACTTTTGTGGTTACCTTGCATTTCGGACCCCACCGCTTCACCACATCAACGGCGAGGAGGAGACTTAGTTGACTCTTCTGGCCATTGTGGGGCCACCGTTGAGGCCATAATTTCCATTTTGCTATTGTGATGTGGGCTCACCAATATTGACAAGGAGACTTGATAATACCGAAAACCAACACTATCCTCCATAGGGTGGAAAGCGTGAACGGAAGTACTTGAGGGTATCACACACGGGGAGTTTACCTAGGTTCAGGCCCTCATGGTCGAGATAATACCCTACTCCAGTTTGATTGAATTGATGGCATGAAACACCTCGCGTGAGGGAGTTACAAATATGGGGTATTTGTAGCTACCAAGACAATGACTATGGAGTCGATGCCCTGACCCATCCCCTGACCACGTCTTATAAAGGGTGGCGGGGCCTTAGGGTTACAAGAGTCCTAACTGACCTAATGCTTTCCTCACAAAGGAGTCAGCTGCTTGGCCGCCAAGACACTCCGCCTTACTTGAAGGGCTCCCTGTGTCGGTTTGAGATCCGTAGGATCATCATGGCTTGCTAGCCCCTGGGGCTGGCCCAACACCCGGAAATGCCACTCGACGGGCGACCCCCGGTGTAGTGTACCGTCAGTGGACCCCAAGCTTGTTTGGAATTTGTTCCTGGTGCGTAGTTCATCAAGAAGCAAAGCCCTAGCAAGCTCCTCATCACTTCTGGTTAGTCGTGACTCCCGTCAATCTTTAATGTTCAGGAGACCTCACCTCCATGGCCCCGTCCCTGCATAAGCCGGATGTCGAGTGAGGGCTCTGTTTCTCTGACTTCACGGTTATTTTGGCGGCCGAAGGCGCATTGAAAGCTGGAGTAGGGATAGCTCCTTGTCTCCCATGCCGATGCTCCACATGTCAGCTTGTTTCATACGCCACCTTTGCGGAGCACACTGCCGCTTGGCATCCCATACAAATCCTAAAAGAAGGAAAAAGGCAACCTAACAAGGCGCATCCCCGCTCTTTGTTTCTTCTTCCTTGCACCCTAATCTGCCATTAGCGGCAACAAAGGTCTAGAGCTGACTCTCTGTCTTTGGCAACATTGATGGAGAGTGGTCTGATCGTCGTCCGTGGAGAACAAGAGTGCACACTGGGGATCGGAACCACGAATCACCACACAACCTTGACCTCCGTTGGCAAGGGAGTACAGTGTCCATGACCACCCACTTCTACCTGATAGAATTGGTTAAGCAGGGATTTCTTCCTCTTGGGAGCACTCTCATGTGGTTGCCAGCAAAGAAGACAGAGAGTGTGTCCCCAAGTCGGATAGTTAGAATAGGCTCATACACATGTCCTTCCTTTGATGGGGCCTCTTCATGCCCTTGCACAACTTTAACTGCGACCCCCTGGTTTTCTACCGTTGCCAGCTCCATCATATCATGTGAACATGGTCCTTCACATTGCCTGCTTCATTTCCCTATGCAATTGCTTTCTAGGTATCCTGCATGCACTTTTGGTTTTGACGATACTTTATTGAGGTGGAGCTGCAAAGGGATGGGGACACAATTCCTGGCTATGGAGGGGCTGTCATCCGGCCTCGGTCGGATCTAGATACTTTGACATCCCAATGCCCGAGATGACGAAATCATGGCAGAATGGCTGGTTCTATGCCCCGGACCTCCTGACGGGGGTTAATGTAGTCGGCATGCCTCCTTTCAAGAATTTGCTTTCGCGGGAACTGAAGTCCTGGAGCTAGAAACAAACCTAGCTGAGAAAGCTGGACTCCTTTTGCAAGAGATCTACCAAGGCTCCAAGACTCCAACCTCGGACGGATGCAGATTCTGAAGACCTGGCTAGAGAGGAAAATCCAGGTCTTCAGATCTGCTAGAGAGGACCTTCACTATAAGACCGCCATACATACCCTTTCTACATCACTAACCGTGTTGCAAAGGCTATCCCCTGTCAGAAGTTGTTTCAATAACAACAACATTATTAATAAGTTCAAATTTTAAAATGGTGCATTAAAAAAATACATCGCAATGCCTAACGGTGAACTAGTTAAATTGCTTCTAGTTAGAGAAGTTGCATGGTTTATAAGTTATCCATGTTGTCTTCAACTTTTTCCATTAAACCTTTGATCAATCACACATTGTGCGTTAGGCGAAAGCGTCTTACCTCATCATGAGGGGCGTTGTTACGTGTTATACAGACCAGGGGCGCACCTCCCCGGGATAGCGCATACAGGTGAGATTACAATCTTGACAGAGAAGAAAGGGGTAGAGATAAGGACTATGGTTACAATATAAATATCCTCTCTAACTTCTTAATACATGTGGCGCAAGTAATGTAGATCTCCTAACCTTGTCATGCTACAGAAATTTGTTTAACACTCCCCCTTAATCACAACTTCATCAAGTTGAGATTATGCTTGAAATCTTCAAAGCTTATGGTAGGTAATGCTTTTGTGAATCCATCTGCAATTTGATCTTTGGAATGCACAAACCGAATCTGAAGTTGTTTCTAAGACACTCGTTCTCTGACAAAGTGAAAATCAATTTCAATATGTTTGGTCATGCCATGAAAGACTAGATTAGCAGATAGGTAAGTGGCTCCCAGATTATCATACCACAGACATGGAGCTTGTTTGCTTTTTACACCAAGTTCTTTCAGAATAGATTGTACCCATATAATTTCAGTTGTAGCATTTGCCAAAGCCTTGTATTCAGCCTCTGTACTGGACCTAGAGACAGTAGCCTGTTTCCTGGCACACCGGGAAATTAGATTTGGACCAAAGAACACTACAAATCCACATGTGGAACGTCTATCATCCAGACATCCTGCCCAATCAAAATCTGAAAAAGCACTAATAAGGGTGGAAGATGACCTATGAAATTAAGGCCAATACCAAGTGTGTTCTTGACATATCTGACTATGCGTTTAGCAGCTGTCCAGTGAACAGTGGTAGGTGCATGAAGAAACTGGCAGACTTCGTTAACAGCAAAAGAAATATCTGGTCTTGTAAGTGTAAGATACTGAAGTGCACCCACCAGACTTCTGTATTTGGTACTGTGTTCTTGACTGAGAGGTTGTCCTTCTGTAAGAGACAATTTTTCAGAGCTGGATAATGGAGTAGGAGAGGGTTTACAACCTTGTAAGCCAGCTTTCTTTACTAGATCTGTGGCATATTTTTCCTTAGACAAGTGAAGTCCATCCTCATGTTTTCACTTCTATCCCAAGAAAATAGTGCAAATCTCCAAGATCCTTGAGAGCAAACTATGTATTAAGGACCTTCAAAAGTCCTGTGATAGCTTCATCAGATGAACTTGTAACAATAATATCATCCACATAGATAAGGAAAAATATATGTGTATTGCACTTATTGTAAATAAACAATGAAGTGTCAGACTTAGAAGGAACAAAGCCAAGTGCTTGCATTCTATGACTGAGACGTGAGTACCATGCTCGTGGGGCTTGCTTCAACCCATATAATGCTTTGTCAAGCTTCCACACATAAGTTGGTGCATGTTGACATTCAAACACAGGAGGTTGTTTCATGTACACTTCCTCTTCCAGAACACCATGAAGAAACGCGTTCTGTACATCTAGTTGTCTGAGACTCCAGCCCCCGGACATAGCAATAGACAAGACAAGACGAATGGTAGTAGCTTTTACAATAGGACTAAAGGTGTCCTCATAATATATACCATATCGTTGTTTAAAGCCCTTGGCCACAAGTCTTGCCTTGTAGCGATCAATAGTGCCATCCGACTTTCTTTTGATCCTAAATACCCATTTGCAATCAATGAGATTTTTACTCCGCTGTGGGGGGGACCAAGTGCCAAGTTTTGTTCTTCTTCAGCGCCATGTATTCCTCATGCATAGCATTTTTCCATCTGTCATCTACAAGTGCTTCTTCTAGATTGTATGGTTCACCTGTGGAACACACCATACCATATTTTGTGACATGTTTATAATTAAGAGGTTCTATTACCCCTTTCTGTAGCCGTGTACGTTGCGGAGGAGAAATAGCAGCATGCATGGGCTGCACAGACGATCCTGAGCCAGCAGCAGGGTCTGCAGCCTCCAATCCCGAGGAGGATCCAGGTGCTGCAGCCGATCCGGGCTCAGCAGGCGTCACCTCCGGAGTCATATCCCCCCTTGTATCCTCTGCGGCTGCTGGTGAAGGCGCACGGTGCAGAGTTGGTGCAGAAGATCCCATCCGATCGGGCTCATCATGGCGTCGGGATGAGGGCCAGCACCTTTTGCACCAGAGGTGGGGCCTGTGTCGGTCGAGCGGTGCAGATCGCGCCGCTTGTAGCACACCGGTTGAGCGGGGAAGCACGCGTCGGCGGGTCCACCAGAGGGCGGACACGTGGCAGCTGCGGACTCGCTCGCGGGCGCACGGGCGACATATCCTGTCGTGGTTGGTGGCGCGGAGTCCCGAGCCGATCCTACTGCAGCGTCGACAGAGGCGGATCCCGAGGCGAATCGGGCTGGCGCGTCTGCCAAGTCTATGGGAGCGGATCCCGAGGCAGATTTGCTCCCCGGTACGTGACACATGAAATATGGCCCGTGGAGATTGTTTTCTTCACCAATTTCACCTTTGTTTTTTTAGTGCAATTTCTTGCATCATCACATAGCTCATGCACAGTGGTTTGGGGGTTAGTCAACGTAAAATCATTGCGGTTATGTTCGCCTTCATCAAGGCCGGGGAGAGATGGTGGTAAAAGAAGAATTTCTTGACGAAGTAGGGCACCGGCATTTGGATGAAGATCCGTAGAAGGAAATTTGGTCTCATCAAAGACAACATCTCGTGAGATATAGACACGCCCGGTGAAGACATCAAGGCATTTCACCCCCTTGTGTTGGAAAAACACACTATTTGGATCTGAACATGAGTTTGCGAGAATTGTATGGACGTAGATTTGGCCAACATGCGCACCCAAAAACACGAAGAGATGAATAGTTTGGTTTGACACGGAGTAGGCGTTCAGTTGGTGTTTCATTGTTTATAACGCGACTAGGGAGCATGTTGATAATGTGAACAGCAGTCAAGAATGCTTCATCCCAGAATTTTAAGGGCATGGAAGCACCTGCTAGAAGAGCGAGACCGACTTCAACTATGTGCCTATGTTTGCGCTCGGCCGAACCGTTTTGTTGGTGAGCGTGGGGGCAAGACACATGATGTGATATGCCGAGAGTTTGGAAAAACGAGTTTAATTTCTCATACCCCCCCCCCCATTCTGACTGAACAACAATAATTTTGCTATTGAACTTGTGTTCAACAAGAGCTTGGAAGTTTTTAAAGACTTGAAAGACTTCGGGTCTCTTCTTAAAAAGATATATCCAAGAGAACTTTCTATAGTCATCAATGAAACTTATGTAGTAAATGTGTCTACCAACGGAACTAGGGGCAGGGCCCCAAACATCAGAGAAAATTAATTGCAATGGTTTCGTAGAAATACTTGTAGAGACAGGATAAGGTAATTGATGACATTTTTGCCCTCTGGCAAGAATCACAAACGGTTTCGGTATTTCGCTCACCAACAAACGGGAGCTTATTTTTCCTAAGCAAACGTTCAACAAGAGAAAAAGATGCATGCCCTAAACAATCGTGCCAACGTGTTGAAGAAAGCTTTGCAACACCACAGGCTTGTTTATTGTATCTTCTAAGCTCTGGAATCAACGGGTAAAGACCTCGATGTTGGGGATCGTAGCAGAAATTTAAAATTTTCTACGCATCACCAAGATCAATCTATGGAGTAATCTAGCAACGAGGGGAAGGGGAGTGCATCTACATACCCTTGTAGATCGCTAAGCGGAAGCGTTGCAAGAACGCGGATGAAGGAGTCGTACTCGTAGCGATTCAGATCGCGGTTGATTCTGATCTAAGCGTCGAACCACGGCGCCTCCACGTTCAACACACGTGCAGCCCGGTGACGTCTCCTACGCCTTGATCCAGCAAGGGGAGAAGGAGAGGTTGGGGAAGACTCCGTCCAGCAGTAGCACGACGGTGTGGTGGTGGTGGAGGAGCGCGGAACTCCAGCAGGGCTTCGCCAAGCACTACGAGACACGAGGAGGGAGAGAGGTAGGGCTGCACCAAGAGGGAGATGATCTCATGTGTGTCGCAGCCCCCAATACCTCAAGATATATAGGGGAAGGGGAGGGGCTGCGCCCCCATCTATGGTTCCCTCCCTAGGGGTGGTGGCAGCCCCAAAACCCATCTAGGGTTGCGGCCAAGGGGGTAGAGAGAGGAGGCGCACCTAGGGTGGGCCTTAAGGCCCATCTGCCCTAGGGTTTGCCCCCTCCCCTCTAGGAGGCGCCTTGGGCCTTGGTGGGAGGCGCCCCAGCCCACCTAGGGGCTGGTCCCTTCCCACTATTGGCCCATGTAGGCCTCCGGGGCTGGTGGCCCCTCCCGGTGGACCCCCCGGACACCTCCGGTGGTCCCGGTACACTACTGGTGATGCCCGGAACACTTCCGGTGGCCAAAACCATACTTTCTATATATTAATATTTACCTCCGGACCATTTCGGAACTCCTTGCGACGTCCGGGATCTCATCCGGGACTCCGAACAACATTCGGTAACCGCGTACATACTTTCCCTATAACCCTAGCGTCATCGAACCTTAAGTGTGTAGACCCTACGGGTTCAGGAGTCATGCAGACATGGCCGAGACAACTCTCCGGTCAATAACCAACAGCAGGATCTGGATACCCATGTTGGCTCCCACATGCTCCACGATGATCTCATCAGATGAACCACGATGTCAAGGATTTAATCAATCTCGTATACAATTCCCTTTGTCTAGCGGTATAGTACTTGACCGAGATTCGATCGTCGGTATCCCGATACCTTGTTCAATCTCGTTACTGGCAAGTCTCTTTACTCGTTCCGTAACACATCATCCCGTGATCAACTCCTTGGTCACATTGTGCACATTATGATGATGTCCTGCCGAGTGGGCCTAGAGATACCTCTCCGTTTACACGGAGTGACAAATCCCAGTCTCGATTCGTGCCAACCCAACAGACACTTTCGGAGATACCTGTAGTGTACCTTTATAGCCACCCAGTTACATTGTGACGTTTGGCACACCCAAAGCACTCCTACGGTGTCCGGGAGTTGCATAATCTCATGGTCTAAGGAAATGATACTTGACATTAGAAAAGCTTTAGCATACGAACTACAAGATCTTTGTGCTAGGCTTAGGATTGGGTCTTGTCCATCACATCATTCTCCTAATGATGTGATCCCGTTATCAACGACATCCAATGTCCATGGTCAGGAAACTGTAACCATCTATTGATCAACGAGCTAGTCAACTAGAGGCTTACTAGGGACATGGTGTTGTCTATGTATCCACACATGTATCTGAGTTTCCTATCAATACAATTCTAGCATGGATAATAAACGATTATCATGAACAAGGAAATATAATAATAACCAATTTATTATTGCCTCTAGGGCATATTTCCAATAGTCTCTCACTTGCACTAGAGTCAATAATCTAGTTCACATCGCCATGTGATTAACACTCACAGGTTACGTCGCCATGTGATCAACATCCAAGAGTCTACTAGACTCAATGATCCAGTTCACATCGCTATGTGATTAACACTCAAAGAGTTCTGGGTTTGATCATGTTATGCTTGTGAGAGAGGTTGTATTCAACGGGTCTTGCCATATTCAGATCCCTATGTGTTTCGCAAAACTTTATATCGTAGATGTTGCTGCCACGTTCCACTTGGAGCTATTCCAAATTGTTGCTCCATTATACGTATCCGGTATCTCTACTCAGAGCTATCCGGATAGGTGTTAAGCTTGCATCGACGTAACTCTTTATGTCGAACTCTTTATCACCTCCATAACCGAGAAACATTTCCTTATTCCTCTAAGGATAATTTTGACCGCTATCTGGTGATCCAATCCAAGATCACCTTTGTACCCTCTTGCCAGACATGTGGCAAGGCACACATCTGGTGCGGTACTCAGCATGGCATACCGTATAGATCCTATGACAAAGCATAGGGGACGACCTTCGTCCTTCCTCTTTCTTCTGCCATGGTCAATCTTTGAGTCTTACTCAACTTCACACCTTACAACTCAGGTAAGAACCCCTTCTTTGACTGATCTATTTTGAACTCCTTCAAAAACATCTTAAGGTGTGCGTTCTTTAAAAGTATCATCAGGTGTCTTGATCTATCTCTATAGATCTTGATGCCCAATATGTAAGCAGCTTTATCCAGGTCTTCCTTTGAAAAACACTCTTCAAACAACCATTTATGCTTTCCAGAAATTCTACATTATTTCGGATCAATAATATGTCATCCACATATACTTATCAGAAATGTTGTAGTGCTCCCACTCACTTTCTTGTAAATACAAGTTTCTAGCAAACATTGTATAAACATAAAAGCTTTGATCACTCCATCAAAGCATATATTCTGACTCCGAGATGCTTGCTCTAGTCCATAGAAGGATCGTTGGAGCCAGCATACCTTTTAGCATCCTTAGGATCGACAAAACTTTGATTGTGTCACATACAACTCTTTCTTACGAAAACTGGTAAGAAAACTCGTTTTGACATCCATCTGTCAGATTTCATAATTGAAAAATACAGCTAATGCTAACATGATTTCGACGGACTTAAGCATCGCTACGGGTGAGAAATTCTCATCGTAGTCAACTCCTTGAACTTGTGAAAAGATTCTTTCCCACAAGTCAAGCTTCATAGATGGTAACATTACCGCCCACGTCCGTCTTCTTCTTAAAGATCCATTTATCTCAATGGCTCACCGATCATCGGGCAAGTCCACCAAAGTCCACACTTTGTTCTGATATATGGATCCTATCTCGGATTTCATGGCTTCTAACCATTTGTCGAAATACGGGCCCACCATCGCTTCTCCATAGCTCGTAGGTTCATTGTTGTCTAACAACATGATATCTAAGACAGGATTACTGTACCACTCGGGAGTAGTACATATCCTTGTCGACCTATGAGGTTCGATAGCAACTTGATCCGAAGCTTCATGATCGCTATCATTAACTTCCTCTTCAATAGACGTAGGCACCACAGAAAACATCTTTCTGTGTTGCATCACTCTCTGGTTGAAATAAAGGTTCGACAACCTCATCAAGTTCTATCTTCCTCCCACTCAATTCTTTCGAGAGAAACTTCTTCTCGAGAAAGGACCCGTTCTCAGCGACAAACAATTTGCCCTCGGATCTGAGATAGAAGGTGCACCCAACTGTCACCTTTGGGTATCCTACGAAGATGTGTTTGTCCGCTTTGGGTTTGAGCTTCTCTGGCTGAAGCCTTAAGCATCGCAGCCCCAAACATTAAGAAACGACAACTTTGGTTTCTTGCCAAAGCAATGTTCACACGACGTCGTCTCAACGGACTTAGATGGTGTCCTATCTAAAGTGAATGCAGCTGTCTCTAACGCATAACCTCAAAATGAAACGGTAGATCGGTAAGAGACATCATAGATCGCACCATATCTCATAAGGTTCGATTACGATGTCCGGACACACCATAACCCAGTGGTGTTCCAGGTGGCTTCAACTGTGAAACAATTCCACAATGTCTTAAGTGATTACCAAACTCATAACTCAGAAATTCTCATCGATCAGATCATAGGAATTTGATCTTCTTGTTATGATGGTTCTTAACTTCACTCTGAAATTTCTTGAACCTTTCAAACGTTTCATACTTGTGCTTCAATAAGTAAATATACCTATATCTACTCAAATCGTCAGTGAAGATGAGAAAATAGCGATATCCACCGCACGCTTCAATTCTCATTGGATCACACGCATCAGCATGTATGATTTCCAATAAGTCACTTGCCCGTTTCATTGTACCTGCAAACGGGGTCTTAGTCATCCTGCCCATGAGGCATGGCTCGCATGTGTCAAGCGATTCAAAATCAAGTGACTCCAAACATCCATCGACATGGAGTTTCTTCATGCATCTTACGCCAATATGACCTAAGCGGCAGTGCCACAAGAAAGTGGTACTATCGTTATTAACTCTACATCTTTTGGCGTGAACATGTGTA
Source organism: Triticum monococcum (assembly GCA_034509565.1). Lineage (NCBI taxonomy): Eukaryota > Viridiplantae > Streptophyta > Magnoliopsida > Poales > Poaceae > Triticum > Triticum monococcum. The sequence continues at coordinate 174,611,741 of CM067846.1, read as the reverse complement.
TTACTACGACCGAGATTCAATGAACCATTCACATAGGGTGCATGACCATGAAAGGTATTATTCATGTAAACAGAATAACCATTATTCTCTAACTTAAATGAATAACCGTATTGCAATGAACATGATCTAATCATATTCATGCTCAACGTAGACACCTGATAACATTTATCTAGGTTCAATACTAATCCCGAAGGCAGATGGAGCGTGCGATGGTGATCTCATCAACTTTGGAAACACTTCCAACACACATCGTCACCTCGCCCTTAGCCAGTCTCCGTTTAGTCCGTAGCTTTTGCTTCAAGTCACCAATAATAGTAACTGAACCGGTATCCAATACCCAGGTGCTACCAGGAGTACTACTGAGGTACACATTAATAACACGTATAAATTTTGTTGAAGTTGCCAGCCTTCTTATCTACCATGCATGTGGGGTAATTCCGCTACCAGTGACCGTTCCCCTTACAATAGAAGTACTTAATCTCGAGTTTGGGTTCAACCTTGGGTTCCTTCACTGGAGCGGCAACTGGTTTGCCATCCATGAAGTTTCCCTTCTAGCCCTTGCCCTTCTTGAAACCAGTGGTCTTGTTAAACCATCAACACTTGACGCTCCTTCTTGATTTCTACCTTTTGCGGTCTTAAGCACCGCGAACAGCTCCGGGATCAACTCCATCCCGTGCATGTCATAGTTCATCACGAAGATCTAGTAGCTTAGTGATAGTGGCTAGAGAACTCTATCAATCACTATCTTATCTGGAAGTTCAACTCCCACTTGATTTAAGTGATTGTAGCACCCAGACATTCTGAGCACATGCTCACTAGCTGAGCTATTCTCCTCCATCTTGTTGGCAAAAGAACTTGTCAGAGGTCTCACACCTCTCAACACGGGCATGAGCCTGAGATCCCAATTTCAGCTCTTGGAACATCTCATATGTTCTATGGCGTTTAAAACGTCATTGGAATCCCGATTCTAAGCCGTAAAGTATGGTGCACTAAACTATCAAGTAGTCATCAGGATGTGTCTGTCAGGTGTTCACAACATCCACAGACGATGTTGTAGGGGTTTGCACATCGAGAGGTGCATAAAATACGTAAGCCTTCTGTGTAGCAGTGAGGACACTCCTCGGACTACGGACCTAGTCCGCATCATTGCTTACAATATCTTTCAACTTAATCTTTCTCTAGGAACGTATTGAAACAGGGAGCTACAACATGAGCTATTTATCTACAACATATTTGCAAAGACAATTTAGACTATGTTCATGATAATTGAGTTCATCTAATCAAATTATTTAATGAACTCCCACTCAGATAGACATCCCTCTAGTCATCTAAGTGAAACATGATCCGAATCGACTAGGCCGTGTCCGATCATCACGTGAGACAGACTAGTCATCAACGGTGAACATCTCATGTTGATCGTATCTTCTATACGACTCATGTTCGACCTTTCGGTCTTCCGTGTTTCGAGGCCATGTCTGTACATGCTAGGCTCGTCAAGTCAACCTAAGTGTATCGCATGTGTCCCAAGGCCATGTCTGTACATGCTAGGCTCGTCAACACCCGTTGTATTCGAACATTAGAATCTATCACACCCGATCATCACGTGGTGCTTCGAAACAACGAACCTTCACAACGGTGCACAGTTAGGGGGAACACTTTTCTTGAAATTTGAGAGAGGGGTCATCTTATTTAAGCTATTGTCGTTCTAAGCAAATAAGATGTAAAACATGATAAACATCACATGCAATCAAATAGTGACATGATATGGCCAATATCATTTTGCTCCTTTTGATCTCCATCTTCGGGGCTCCATGATCATCGTTGTCACCGGCATGACACCATGATCTCCATCATCATGATCTCCATCATCGTGTCTTCTTGAAGTTGTCTCGTCATCTATTACTTCTACTACTATGGCTAACGCTTTAGCAATAAAGTAAAGTAATTACATGACGTTTATGTTGACACGCAGGTCATAAATAAATCAAGACAACTCCTATGGCTTCTGCCGGTTGTCATACTCATCGACATGCAAGTCGTGATTCCTATTACAAGAACATGATCAATCTCATACATCACATATATCATTCATCACATCCTATTGGCCATATCACATCACACGGCACATGCTGCAAAAACAAGTTAGACGTCCTCTAATTGTTGTTGCAAATTTTTACGTGGCTGCTATAGGTTTCTAGCAAGAACGTTTCTTACCTACGCCAAAACCACAACGTGATATGCCAATTTCTATTTACCCTTCATAAGGACCCTTTTTATCGAATCCGATCCGACTAAAGTGGGAGAGACAGACACCCGCTAGCCACCTTATGCAACTAGTGCATGTCAGTCGGTGGAACGAGTCTCACGTAAGCGTACGTGTAAGGTCGGTCTAGGCCGCTTCATCCCACGATGCCGCCAAATAAAGATGAGACTAGTAACGGCAAGTAAATTGACAATATCGACGCCCACAACTGCTTTGTGTTCTACTCGTGCATAGAAACTACGCATAGACCTAGCTCATGATGCCACTGTTGGCGATCGTAGCAGAAATTTAAAATTTTCTACGCATCACCAAGATCAATCTATGGAGTAATCTAGCAACGAGGGGAAGGGGAGTGCATCTACATACCCTTGTAGATCGCTAAGCGGAAGCGTTGCAAGAACGCGGATGAAGGAGTCGTACTCGTAGCGATTCAGATCGCGGTTGATTCCGATCTAAGCGCCGAACCACGGCGCCTCCGCGTTCAACACACGTGCAGCCCGATGACGTCTCCTACGCCTTGATCCAGCAAGGGGAGAAGGAGAGGTTGGGGAAGACTCCGTCCAGCAGCAGCACGACGGTGTGCTGGTGGTGGAGGAGCGCGGAACTCCAGCAGGGCTTCGCCAAGCACTAAGAGAGACGAGGAGGGAGAGAGGTAGGGCTGCACCAAGAGGGAGGTGATCTCGTGTGTGTCGCAGCCCCCAATACCTCAAGTATATATTAGGGAAGGGGAGGGGCTGCGCCCCCATCTAGGGTTCCCTCCCTAGGGATGGCGGCAGCCCCAAAACCCATCTAAGGTTGCGGCCAAGGGGGGAGAGAGAGGAGGCGCACCTAGGGTGGGCCTTAAGGCCCATCTGCCCTAGGGTTTGCCCCCCTCCCCTCTAGGAGGCGCCTTGGGCCTTGGTGGGAGGCGCCCCAGCCCACCTAGGGGCTGGTCCCTTCCCACTATTGGCCCATGTAGGCCTCCGGGGCTGGTGGCCCCTCCCGGTGGACCCCCGGACCCCTCCGGTGGTCCCGGTACACTACCGGTGATGCCCGGAACATTTCCGGTGGCCAAAACCATACTTCCTATATATTAATATTTACCTCCAGACCATTTCGGAACTCCTCATGACGTCCGGGGTCTCATCCGGGACTCCGAACAACATTCGGTAACCGCGTACATACTTTCCCTATAACCCTAGTGTCATCGAACCTTAAGTGTGTAGACCCTACGGGTTCGGGAGTCATGCAAACATGGCCGAGACAACTCTCCGCTCAATAACCAACAGCGGGATCTGGATACCCATGTTGGCTCCCACATGCTCCACGATGATCTCATCGGATGAACCACGATGTCAAGGATTTAATCAATTTCGTATACAATTCCCTTTGTCTAGCGGTATAGTACTTGCCCGAGATTCGATCGTCGGTATCCCGATACCTTGTTCAATCTCGTTACCGGCAAGTCTCTTTACTCATTCCGTAACACATCATCCCGTGATCAACTCCTTGGTCACATTTTGCACATTATGATGATGTCCTACCGAGTTGGCCCAGAGATACCTCTCTGTTTACACGGAGTGACAAATCCCAGTCTTGATTCGTGCCAACCCAACTGACACTTTCGGAGATACCTGTAGTGTACCTTTATAGCCACCCAGTTACGTTGTGATGTTTGGCACACCCAAAGCACTCCTACGGTATCCGGGAGTTGCACGATCTCATGGTCTAAGGAAATGATACTTGACATTAGAAAAGCTTTAGCATACGAACTACACGATCTTTGTGCTAGGCTTAGGATTGGGTCTTGTCCATCACATGATTCTCCTAATGAAGTGATCCCGTTATCAACGACATCCAATGTCCATGGTCAGGAAACCGTAACCATCTATTGATCAACGAGCTAGTCAACTAGAGGCTTACTGGGGACATGGTGTTGTCTATGTATCCACACATGTATCTGAGTTTCCTATCAATACAATTCTAGCATGGATAATAAACGATTATCATGAACAAGGAAATATAATAATAACCAATTTATTATTGCCTCTAGGGCATATTTCCAACACTCGAATGCATCTACCTTGATATAGTACCTTCTTCGTGGCCTGATCCTTGATCAAAAAGAAGAAAGGATGAAATTCAATAAAGACATGATTGTCAATGGTACTGCGGTGAACGGATAGAAGATTTTTGTTGGCACTAGGGACATGCAAAAAAATTCGAAGGTGAATTTTACGAGAAGGGGTACGTATAAACGAATGACCAACGTGACTTATGTTCATACCTGCACCACTGGCTGTGTGTATCTGATCCTTCCCGTGGTACTTTTCGCGTAGGGTCACCTTCTCGAGCTCCCCGTGAGATGATTTGTTGCACCGCTGTCGAGATACCAGTTAGTATCAACGCCATATGATCCATCGGCGGCAGCGGCAATCTTGTCATCTTCTTCAGAGGAGGCTTCGTCTTCATCGAAGCGATACCTGCAATCCTTGGCTGTGTGGCTAGGCTTGCCGTAGATCTGGCAGCGCACAGCATCGGGTCATGATCTGCCCGAGCTGCTGCCGCCCCTGCCTCGGTGGCCCCTGTTGCTGGTGAAGTTGGGGCGTCCACCGCGGGAGCTACAGTTGCTGGAGCCGCCACTGCCTTGCTTGCCCTTGTGTCGAGGAGGACCGCGATGATGAGACGAGTACCCGCCTCGCCCGCGAGTGGCCACGTTGGCCGAGGACTTGAAGCCACCGCGGGCGCTGTGAAACTGAGCAACACGCTGATCAAAATTGCTCAGCATGGCGTACAGCTCATCGAGGGAGACCGGCGTGACGCGGGCATCGATGGCGGAGACGAGGGGCTGGTAGTCCATGTCCAGCCCATGCAGCAGGTAGGAGATGAGCTCATCATCCTGGATGGGCTTGCCGGCCATGGCGAGTTCATCGGCAAGACCACGCATATAAGCATAGTATGCAGCAACCAATTGGTTGCCCTTCTATGCATTGATCAAGGCAGTGCGAATGTTGTTTACACGACTCAGATATTGAGAGGAAAACAAGCCTGCGAGCGCCACCCAGAGGGCGTGCGCGGTGGTGACCGCGGTCACCGTGATCGGCACTTCTTTGAAGAGGTTGTTGAGGAGGTAGCCGAGCACCTGCTGATCCTCCCGCACCTAGATGGGATGGAGAGGGTTGGGCTCGGTCGACTCCTTGCCACCCTTGTCCTTGGTGACGAGGTGGCAGGTGGGTACCGGCATAGTTCCGTCGACGTAGCCGAAGAGCCCGGCTCCCCTTAGCTGCGGCGTAACTTGCATTCGCGACAGGACGTAGTTCGTCCGGGAGAGCTTCTCCGTGACCTGGCCGCTGAGGTTGGATTGGGCGGCGCTAGAGGAAGACATGGCTTGGCACTATGGGGATCGGTGAAAGCTAGGGTTTGGAGGAGGAGGCTCTGATTACCATGTGCGTTAGGCGAAAGCGTCTTACCTCATCGTGAGGGGCGCTGTTACGTGGGATATTGCATACAGGTGAGATTACAATCTTGACAGAGAAGAAAGAGGTAGAGATAAGGACTATGGTTACAAGATAAATATCCTCTCTAACTTCCTAATGCATGTGGTGCAAGTAATGTAGATCTCCTGACCCTGTCACGCTACAGAACTTTGTTTAACACACATCACTTGTTATATAGAGATATATAAATATGCTGGTAGAGAAAATAAAATAGTCCTTTCATTATGGAAGAGAACATTTTACTACCAGCCCAAGAAAAGAAGAGAACATATTATGGACCTATGTAGTACTAAGAATATGCACACAAACTCAATTAGTACATCTCCATAGCCCAAATATTTATGGTCGGTCCCATCCTATTGCTGATGCACAGAACCTAATTGTGCTCCAAAACTCAACTAATCCCAACCTAAATCCTGACAAAATAACAAGTCGAATAAAACGGGTGGATGCATGCAGTTTAGTTTCTTCGTCACTTCCGTAAAAAAACATTCACCATTTAAATAGTAATCCACTAGTACTCATCTATGAATTCCAAACATTTGACATAGCAAGTGCATAAAAAACAAGTCGTCCTTGCTACCGACTCGGCTCGATCTAATCACACATCGTATTCTTCCCTTTTTATAAAAGTCTAATTATTGTCTACCTTTTTCCAAGGTTTGCAACCACTCCCTTATATTTCTTGTAGACGCACTCCACCTCAGGCTATACAAGTCATCTTCTATCCTTTGCCAGCTTCCGGTCAGAAGAAGCTAACGAATCCAGCCATAGCTAGGAACAAGGGGGAAAGTTACGGAAAAAGGATCGGATTGCGGCGGTGTGCGATTACCGGTGATTATTCTGATCTGCTGGATTAATCCGACTTCAGATGTGAAGAACAGGTGCTGGAGCTGCTTCTTGAGCTGATTGAGAAGATATATCAAGCTTATAGAGTTGATTGATACTGGGAGGTGTTTCATGGGGGATAGGCCATGGCAACAGCCGCATGAGCAGGCTTCTTGTTCAGCGCACGCCGAGATGATCCAAGCTTCTACCGCTGCTACCTCGTCCATCCATGGAAGCATCATGTAAACCCTAAAACCATAAAATGTTCTTGTTTTCTTCGTGACAAGTAATTAGAGCTCTTTTCTTGATGTTTTTCGCGTTGATAATATTTCTTTTCTGTTTTTTCTTAAGCTTTTGGAGTTATTCTCGTGTATTAGTTATGATGCATAAGTTGGTCTTTCACAAACAAGTAAATAACTTATCTGAAGGCTTAAGGATGAAGTTAGCATCTTAGTTTGAAGATGATGTTTCACAGTCTCTGTACGTGTATATATTGACTTATTTTCATGTTGTTTGGTCCAAATGTAAAGAAGGCGATGCTGCAGCTAATTAGCCCGACTTGCTACCATAATAAACTTTCATCTCTCTCTCTCTCTCTCTCTCTCTCTCTCTCAAGAATTTCAGCATTTCTCTCCAGTTTCCATATTGCCTTTTAAGTTCTAAGAATTGTGTTGAAAGTATCATTTCTTGTTCATCTTGTAAGAGAGCACTTCTCATGGATATGTTCAATAAGAATCTCAAAGTTTATTTAATTCAAGCATTTCCTCTTCCTCTACAAGTTTATGTTCAACTTATCATGATGACCATGATAATCTTTTTGCAATATTTCGCTATATTAATTTGTGCAAGTGCAGCAGAAAGGACCCTGGTGGATACGAGGACTTGGCAGAACTTGATCAAGCCCTCTTCCTCTACATCAACAGCCAGGATAACCAATCAGTTCAAGAGCAACCACGTAAGACATGCTTAATCGATTATAATTTCTCTGATATAACTTCACAATATTTAATAGGTTGACATACTGAATTAATGTAGCCTGAATATATAGCTTTGAGGCACACCCCGCACATGAAAGCCGTGAGGTGTTCCTGGTGGTACCATGTGTGGAATGCACATATAGCATACCATCAAAATTATTTTTTCCGACAAAGGATAATATATTAATATAAGATGATACTATTTACATCTGGCCCTGCAACAACACAATATAAGAATTAGTCGAGATATTGAGGATGCACATATATAGCTCCAAGGGAGGGATAGATGCAATACCTTTTACCTGCCATAAATATATACTTTTTTGGACGACAAGTTGCACACATGGAAAAGCATGCCATCTACCACGATTTGACATGCCTGGTTGAGTTTCGGCATAGGCTGTGCAATGATGTTGATGAGATATTATGATCTTTTTCCTTGTTTCCCCCAGAGCTTCTATTTTCTGTAATACACTCCCTCCGTTCACAAATAGATGTTCTAATATGTTTTTTCTGAATCAGATGTATATAGATACATTTTAGTGTATTTATTCACTCATTTCTGTCCGTATGTAGTACATATTAAAATATCCAAAACATCTTTTATTTGTGAACCGAGAGAGTATATGACAATTCTTTCCCCCAAAAAGATATTCTCTAGTTGGAGAGAATGACGTGTAAGAAACACCTGCTGATATGTGTGTTCTTGCACAAGATGATCATCTTTCCTTGTTGCCCGAGCAGAGCCATTTCCTCCCCTTTTATTGAGGGGTGCCTCCCCTTCTATTTCTCCTCCTCAATAGGAGTGTGAAACCATATATATTCCATTTGGAAATTTACCACCGCCGCGCGCACCAGTGTTATATTCTGAAATAGTCGCGTTAGACTTCTCTTCACGTGTGCATGTAGAGACTCTCAACATCTTCCCTTCTCGGCCGATGCACGTCGTTGCCGAACCTTCTCCGAAGGCCGCCACCTCGACGTCGAACATCGTCGCCGCGAGTTCTAATTTAAAACCGCAACGTCCGCCGTCCAAGCAGTCCGCCATGACGGCACCGGGCGGCAAGGCGACCGTCAAGGTTAGCTCCCTAGCTATTCTACACATGCACACTGCTCGGGACATTTCTGTGTCGTGAATTGTGATGTCGCTACCATTTCAGAGAGAAGGAAGCGGAAGCGGCGGCGCCGGCACGCCGTCGACCTCAGAGCACGAGGGCCCCAGGACGCCGGACGCCAAGACGCTGAGGAGGCTCGCGCAGAACAGGGAGGCCGCGAGGAAGAGCAGGCTTAGGAAGAAGGTATGTATGGTTGGTTAACGTGGTTAATCACTGCAATAACCTGACGAGTCCCAAGTTAAAACACGTACACAGTAGTGGTTTGGCAGTCCGCGTTGTTTGGTGTGTAGAATTGGGGTCGACGTTGAAGTTAACCTGCTACTACCACCTAAAAGTTGTGCGTACTGTCAAGCTCGCTAGGGCCCCAAAGGTTTCCACATTTCTTCATGACAAGTACGCTTCTTATAGACTTGTGATATGATTGGTTTTCTGTTTGTCTTTTGCGCATGTGTAGGCTTACATTCAAAATTTGGAGACGAGTAGGGTCAGGCTGTCACAGATGGAGCAGGAGATGCAAAGATGCAGCGCTCAGGTATGCATACTCTCTATTCCCAGGGGAAAAAACAAAAAGGGAAGGTACAAAGATATAAAATAGATCTTGATATGAATCACTAGATGAAATATACCCCCAAACGTCTGAATTTCAACCTTTCTACGGGACATGTCGTCAGTGGTGTTGGCCTAGCAGTAGAACACAATACAAAAAAATGTTTTTTACTACAATATACAAGTTATAGGGAAATATCTCGGGGTAGCCTATGGACCATCCTGTCCATCACCCTAGCTACGCCACCGTGCATCGTGGTTTATGCTCCGCGTGGCGATGACTTTGGTGTCTCAGAGGTATGACTGAGGTTCCACATGATGTTAACCATAGATTTCAGGTGGGGTGGGAGTGGTACGAAAGAATATCCATGAGAGGCGATAATACTGATATACTTCTTTGGCACATGAGTATAAGGAGAACACTGCATGAAGTTTGAAAGGACGATGGCTACTATGGTTTTCAAATCGACTGATGTGTACAATGGACGGTATATCGACAATGAATGGAGGTAGGAAAATAAGTTGGTGGCAGCACAAGCAGCTCGACATCAACTCAATGATTGTGAACATTCTAAAAATACCTTGATAATTACGAAGCTATATGCATGCCTATGTGCACGCCAAAAATCCTACACTTACGGGGAAAATCTACGAAACGGGGCTTACGGAAACAGCTCCACGTTAATCTCGCTCCCCCTAATTTGCAGGGTGGGGCCTTCCTCCCCCTTGTTTCTCAATCATCTTGTGCCAACTCATCCCGTAACTTCCATCCTGTGGGAAGTTATCCGTAGGTATAGCAAATCCCATGTGCACGCCTATGTACTATACTCCCAGCTTAGGTACAATAATATGTGTGGGCAGGTCAGATGGGCTTAGGATCGTGATTTCCGATGGATAATAGATCGACAATGGTTTCAGCATCTGACTGGCAAAATGCTCGAGTGGGGCTTTACAATCGTTAATGATGGGCTAGGAGCACGACTGCCACCTTGTCGATGGATTATCAACAACAATATAGAAGGTGGTCGAAAATGCAGGGAAGAAGCAGCTTTGGAGAGTTGGCTTTAGGCCCTGTTTGTTTGGGCTACAGACATATTCAGATGTGGACTTGTTGTGCTGGCAAAGTTGTTGTGCTGAGGAAGTTGCTCAAGTGAAAGTTAGTTGTTTGGCAACACAACTATGAAAGCACACAGCTGAGGAAAACGCGAGGGGCAAAGGGAGAGATAGGTCGTGCATGCGGTGGCATTTATGACATAATTACGACCAAACACCAAAGGCATGGGAGCTAGGGAAACAACTTTGATTATGAAGTACATCGAGACATGCTTTGGCCAATCACACTGGAAATAACACTAATCAGCTTTGGGTTGTGATTCCACAAATGCTCTAAAATAGTTGTTTGCTTCAAGTTAAGTTGTTCCCAGACCAAAGCTACCTTCCAAAGCTGAAACAAACAGAGCCTTAAAAGTGTACGCAACAGCTGTGAAGCAAGTATGTGCAAGAGAGATGCTACACCACCGGACCCAATCTACAACAACGTTAAATCTACAAGCCAATAGGGGTGGGGGGAGCCCGGTGAAATTCAAGGAAAGGACGCGGGGAGGTGGGGGTAGTTGCTGGGATATGTAACCTATGTTCGTAAGTATTGGGTTTTCGTATGCGCAAATAGCCATCACGATAGTGGGAGAGATCTGTCGCGTACATGGAAACTTGAAGACGTCCAGAGGGTGGTAAGAGTACATGAGGTTAAGCCAAAGTGCGTATCTAATCTATAAAAGTATCAAAAGCCAACTTCCAGTGAATAAATCAGGTAAATGAAATTCTAGTATAACCACTAATTGTTCTAACATTTAAACTTAATATACACCAATACTAAAAGTACGGATCTAAACCATGTAGCCATGCATCCAGTTTAAGGGAGTGTTTGTTTCCAGGGATTTTTTTGTGTAGGGACTAGAAAAAGTCTCTCTTAGAGACTTTTTTACCAGACGGGAGAGACTTTTTTAGGGACTAAACTAGACATTTGGGACTAAATGAAGAAGACTCTCAAGGAGAGTCTTTTTGAGACTTTTTGGAACTTTTTCAACAATGCCCCTCCATGCACCCATTGGCCCACCACCCCATGGTGTTGTTTGATTGTTGTTTTTATATATACTAAGGGCAACATGGTCATTTGATAACCTTTAGGAAGGGACTAGTGACTTTTTAATCTCTGAAAACAAACAGGAAGGGACTTTTTAGGGACTAGGGACTTTTTAGTTGGGACTAGAAAAAGTCCTAGGACTAGATAACCAAACACCACCTAAGATAATGACTCAAGAATTAAGCTGGGTATCTATAATTAAGTTATGTCTTAATTGCATCTTTTTTCTATCACCGCCTAACTATTTTTTTTCATCCATCTCTTTGACTAAGGGTGCAATCTTGGGTGGTGGAGCTGGCATTGGAGGACTAAGCCCAGGCATGCATGGAACTAAACCCTAAGCTGTTCGGTCCATATATACTAGTATATGCCATCACACAGAAATATATTTCCTTCCGCTCAATACCTCCAGATTTTTCGTAACAATATGTGGTCTCTCTTGTACGTGCATGGCAAAACTAAATAATTCCATAAATAAAATGAATTAGCAGAGGCGGCATGGTTCGACGGGGAGTACGCGAGGTGGGTGGACGAGCACGACAGGATGATGCGGCACCTGCGGGCAGCGGTGGACGCGGAGGGGGTGGAGCACGACGCGGCGGCGACGGACGGCGAGCAGCTGCTGCGGCAGCTCATCGACGCCGCGGCGGCGCACCACGTGGTGCTGGCTGAGCTCAAGTCCGCCGTGGCCAGGGCCGACGTGTTCCACCTCGTCTCCGGGATGTGGCTGCCCGCCGCCGAGCGCTGCTTCATCTGGACTGGCGGCTCCCGCCCGTCGGACCTCATCAAGGTACGTACAATAATTCTGGATTTTTGCATGGGAATTAAGAGTACAGCTGTAGTGCATGCATGACATGTAAGCTGGCTGATCATCATTAAGAGACAGATTAAACATATATGCAATATATCATACTCCCTCCGTTTCTAAATATTTGTCTTTCTAGACATTTCTACAAGTGACTACGTATGGAGCAAAATGAGTAATTCTATACTCTAAAATATGTCTACATACATCTGTATGTAGTAGTCATTTAAAATGTCTAGAAAGACAAATATTTAGGAACGGAGAGAGTATGTGTTTACATACATTTGTTGAGGATATGCAAGTGCTATTATTTTCTTTTTTCAATAAAGTATGTTTTAAAAAAAATAAAAGGACTCTTTTATTAGCTTAAAATGTAGCATTAAGCAGATACAAAGCATGATGAACAAATGCTACTAGCTAGTATTATTATTTTGATGATTAAGGTGAAGAGACCGGAGAAGGCATGCAGCTCTTCAGAAGATTAGGTAGAGAGAGACGTATTATATGATGGATTAGCTAGCTATCGCCTATCACTAGTTAATCTTAAGTAGGTGAGAGGTCCCAGTTCAGAGCAGCTGATGGAACAGTCGGGCCTTCACAAGTCTTTGGCTAAGGTAGATTAATCAGTAGAGACCGATCGACGCCTATGATTGCTATTTCTGTGCCGGAAGAAAGCGTACTTGGCCGCGAGATTGGTAAAGGAGGGAGGTTAGATATGGGAGGTCGACGTGTATGTGGATTGGCTAGCTTCTAGATGGAACGGGATATTATTCCATTCGTTTCATAATGTAATGCGTATAGAATTTTTGAAAAGTTAAATATTTAAAGCATTGATGAAGTTTATAGAGAAAACTATTTATATCTAGTATCTCCAATACTAAATATATAAAATATGAAACTGCTCATCTGTTCCATCTCTACTCTTATAAAAAACCGAGCTGGTGATGATGGTGTGTCTGCCATCTTGTAATATAGACCGTCCGATCTACATCTAATGGATAGAAAGCAAATTATGACAATTTTATAAATAAAAATCGCACATCTCTTCACATTTACAGATAAGGTCTTGCCTTGTTCATCATTATCTCTCACAACCTCATTGCTGGGCAATTAAAAAAGGAAGTCTCTGAAACAATCTAGCATGGTGGCCGCTGCCGGCGCCTTCCATCCCCATGCCTCTGCCCAGTCCGACCACCAGTCACCACCACGCCCCACTCCTTCTCACCTTATCTCTCATCTTTCTCGAGATATCATTTTTTCGATGAAATTCTCGAGATACTATTTTTCCGATAAAATTCTTGAGATATCATTAGTTTTTATACATGGGATTACTCTTGCATGGGTCAATCACAACAGGTGTTTTATAAAAAAAAATGCATCTTGATGTTCCGTGCAATGCACGGGCATCTTGCTAGTACTTCATAATATTAGAGCGTTTTTTACACTAGTGCAATGTTAAAAACATTGTTATATTATGGAATGGAGGAAGTACATCCTATAATGAATCTAATGATATGTGTTTGACATTCTAGATGTAAATATATTTTTTATAAATTTGGTCAAAATTGTGAGGTTTGACTTTGAAAAAAATATGCACTACATTATGAAATAGAGGGAGTATCAAACAAACTTACTTTGAACTATACTATTCTTCATCTTTCCCCTAGAGTTCAAAGTTCAAACTGTCCAAAGTCCAAACTAATTGAAGCACAAAAAAAATATGACATCAGAGCCTAGAGTCTCACATTCAATACTCGACAAAAAATATATTAAATAAAAACAGTCGCAGCGTATGTTGATCACATGTCTAAGACCTGTATCTTATATGTGAGGGATCTTCATCAATTCAGACTTTCTGATGAACTGCGAGCATGAATTCGTACCTTGGATATATTATATGAGCGGCAAATTCAAGATAATAGGAGTGAAAAAATAACTTTGACACAAATGCAAATTTGGATCGTACTATTTAGACGTACGTTTGTAGTTGAACTAATGATGCATATCAGACATCCAAGAGGTGGTGGTGATGATTTCAGAGACTTCCCTAGACAGGTCCCAATTTGCTTGTAGGGTTCATGAGATTTGAGATAATTTTGTAGAACGAGATATCAAGATTAGAAGGATTATTAGTCCCCAAAAACATCATTAGCATTACTGTCTCAATTAAGGCGTTATCATAGCTGCACTGTTGTTTGGCTTAGCAATTATCCCTCGCCCAGGCATAGTGGAGAATGTAATTCTCTCCGTAGTTAATAATATCTCCTTTTCCCCGCAAAAATAATAATATTCCCTCAATTTTTTAACTTCGCTTGTATTAAGTTATTTTCAAGTCTAGCGTTTTAAAGTTTGACCAACTTTACAGAAAAAAGTACCAACATTCACAATACTAAATCAATATTATTAGAACAATCATGGAATATATTTTTATATTGCAGATATTTGGCATTGTTGACAGTGAGCCTTGTCTTAAAATAATTTTATCAGACCAACACATCCACTGCCTCCGTTCATAAATATTTGAACTGTCAAAACGTCATATATTTAGGAACAGGTGTAGTAGATTATAATGGGAAATAAAAATGCAGGTTATGGCGCGGCATATGGAGCCACTGACGGAGCAACAGGCGGCGGGTATGTACGACTTGCAGCGATGGGCGCAGGAGCGCGAGGAAGCTCTGGACCGTGAGCTCCAGGCCACGTACCGCTCCCTCTCCGACACCGTCTCCTCCGACGCGCTCATCTCCCCCTACCCCGACACGGCCGCCTACATGGCCCACATGTCGCTCGCCATCTCCAACCTCTCCTCCCTCGAGGCCTTCGTCAGACAGGTGCCACACCTACACGAGTGACTTACGCGCGCTCAGTCAGTGCACCTGATAACTGTTTCGTTTGCTATGTGATGTGATGATGCAGGCAGACGCGCTGAGGCTGCAGACGCTCCATAGGCTGCCGCAGGTGCTGACGGCGAGGCAGGCGGCGCGGTGCTTCCTCGCCGTCGCCGACTACTCGCAGCGCCTCCGTGCGCTCAGCTCCCTCTGGCTGGCGCGGCCGCGCCAGGACCAGCCCGCCCCGCCCGGCGCCGGCGGCCGGCTGTTCCATCCATGAAATCCTACATGCATCGTCACCTGGCCGGCCAGCTAGCTAGGCATATACGGAGTACACAACATAGAAGAAAAGGTAATTAGGTCTTCAGATAGAGGTGATCAGATGATGGATGATCCATTTCTTGCCCCTTCGACAAGTGGTTGGTAGTTACTTCTGGTAATTGTGTATATATATAAGAGTAAGTTTTAACGTGCAGCTGACAATTTGGCAGTATAAAAAATAAGAACTGACATTTCTACTGTAATCTGTGTGTTTGCTATGCTGGACTGACTCTGCTTCTCAGCATTGTGAATCATCTTATTGCCAGTTAAACAAATCAACGAGTCGCTGTATTTGTGTTACAAATGTGATCTACAGCCAATGGGCCAACCTCTCCACTAATTTTGACACTCACTGCACCTCATTCTCCCACTTGTTTAATCCAAACTCTTAATTAAGTTACAACAACTAATGTGCCATATCTCAGCTCTCTTTAAAAAAATACAACAAGAAATGCATCTGTCAAGCTTGCACGGCTCAATTGGTGTGACCATGGGTACACAAGAATCTCCCTGTTACAATCTGTCAAGGGCATCGACGATGGCCTTGCGAAACGAGTCGTTGTGGAGTAAAAAAGAGGACACATGGCCTCCCGTCACCCACCGGACTTCTGAGCCCGGCCATGCCTTCTGGAGCTCCATGACCGAGTGTCTAGGAATATAGCCGTCATCCTGAAACAAGGACAACATACATGGCTTTAGACTGGAACCAAGCTTCAATAGACACTCTGATCTCTGATATTAATAAAAGGTTTTCACTCAACACTACAGAGCAGAGCACAGAGCACAGATTACAGAAACAAGCTAATGAACAGAGGTGTGGATGATCATTGAATGGATCAGCTCGGATAACACTCATGCTGCGACAAAAGTGATGCGGAAAACATATATATTATCACTTTTTAGGTGCTGTAAATAATACGTCTGTTGTTGAAATAGTAGCAAAACACATATTGAACTAGTAATGAAAGCTGATTGTGAGATACTCTGTAGGAAATCTACCTACGATGTTGTAAGTAGAAGACCCAGGTAGCATTAATCACATTTGGATATATATGGTACAGAACAAGTGAGTAGCACTAACCGTTGCACCAACAAAAATGACAGCCTGTGGATTCTTCGGTAGGGGAAATCGAGTGACGTCCGTCAGAGACAGCACTGACCGTAATCTGTCTTTTACTTGCTCAATGCTGATACCGGATGCCACATCTTCAGTCAAAGAAGTTGCATCTTTAGCTAATGCTGCTGCATCTTCCCTCAGTGCTTCCCAAGCTGTGGCATGTCTGTAAAGTCCTTCACAGAAAGGTACAACAGCAGAATGTGGAGCAAGAAATGGTAGTGTGGCAATTGGCGTAGGATGCAAGGATCCAACCATTGCAGCATGTACACCACCTGTTATTAACAAACAAATGCTTATGAAAACAAGTGGCAAAATATTTCATAAATAAGGAATTCCTATATAGTCTCAGAATAAAGTTTTTGAAATAACACAATACTAGTAATTTTCATATGACATTTTTTCTAATGAAACTAAGAAAAAAAAAGTGGAGACAAGCAAGGACTCCTTTTTTTAATGAGAAAAGTACATACCCATGCTGAGCCCACATATGCCCATCTTGCCATAACCAGCCTCAGCCTGCAACCAGTATAAGAGACTGCGAGCTTCATCAATAGTGGCTTTTCCTAAGAGTAGCAAGTCACTCACACATTGAAGCTTGGCCCCATGCTGCATGCTAGGACGTCGTTGTCCATAATAGGGGCTGCATTTCATTAGAGATATCAGTTCCAGCCAGGAAGACTGAAAATTGACAAAAATGCAAGGTACCCTGTTGTACAAACCTCACCTCTCAAGAACCATGGTTGCAATATTGTCCTTCAAAAGAGGTCCACCAAGCCGGAGCCTTCTCTCAAATGAGTGATCACCGGTGCCTAAAATATTGAAGAAAGGCTTAACTTGATTCACTAAATGTGGGTCCCTGGTTAAAAGGGGGAGAACTGGAGATCATCTCAGGTATTAAGAAAACAATCGTAGTGAGAACTTCCAAGAAAAACAGGGCATCAACACAATCATGCTTGTTAGTAGAAAACAAGTCACATTATAAAAAAAAGGGCAGCCCAGTGCACGTAGCTCCCGCTTGCGCAGGATCCAGGAAAACAAGTCACATTATGGAAACAGAAATTCTAAAACTAGAAAATCTCTCACCATTTTATTCAGATAGTAGATGGAAAAGTTGAATTGCTGCATTTTAGAAATCTACTGGTTCTGTTCTGAAACGAGGTGACAAAGCTAAATGTCACCAAAGTACATAGGCATAAAATGCATTGATCCGTTCAACCAGTAATAATATCTAAATGTCAAAGGCATAAAAGAATATTTTCTGAAGTCTGGTGGGTTGGAAAAAAATCTGAAGTGATGATTCGCTGCATATGGTATGAAGTACATATATACACCGGTTTATGGATCCTGCCCAACACTAATTCAAAGACGAAGAATATTTATCTAACTATACGATAATGGCACACCATGATAGAGTAAGATCGGGTTACAAAGTTTGTACCTGCCAGATGGACCACGCAAGCCATCTTCTCTGGTGAGACATCCTTGGGTGTAAGAAATGCGACTCTTGCATTGTGGCTCTCAGGAGGCAATGCATCAATGAGCCTCTCATCACATGTTGTCCGGAAAACACCCTCTCGCAGACAAGAGTTCTTTGTCTCCCAAACTGTTTTCCATTTAGGCTGCACAGCAGTTGGTGGCCAGTTCTGGCAAGGTGCTTCAGGGAATAGCTGCTTCACCATCCTCTCTAACAAATCAAGTTTGGTACCTCCCCATCCCTTTGAGAAAAATGGTGTTCCTAATTTCGTGCGATGAAGGAGAGTCCCATATATATGGTCCAATACATAATGTACTAACCCAACATTCACTGATACCATATTCAAGAATGTCTTATTAAAGTTGATTACTCAGACTTTACCACAAATTACAACCACAAACACTGGCAAATGCCTGCACCAACAAAATTTAAAAATTGTCCAAGTCAGCATATTCCGAGAAGTACGACATAACAGGAACTTAACAATTAAAGGAGGAGAATGGTTTCCAGCGCTAACAGAAAGCAAGAATAAAATGAAGCAAGCCCACTAGTTTGAAATTTTGGATATAAAGCATAGCCCACTAGAAACACAACTATGGAAGGAATTCCCCATTGCAATGCAGCATCATGCCATCAGACATTGAGATTCAAGGAGCACAACCACATTACACAAATCCACATCAACTAAAAGCAGCATCTCCGCCAAAGGAACGGACCTAATCGAGACAGATCTGAAAGATAATCACTCGAGGTATTCGACAGGGCAGACACCTGACGACGCCCAATGCAGGCAAATCCAGGCGCGCTCTACGGCGTCGCATCTAATAACTATCCAGGCCAGGAATCCAGCTCACTGCCAACGCTGCAATGCCCGAACCGACCAGGCAGACGCCGACTCTCTTAAGAAGCACGACGGGCGGTTCGGACAGCGCGCCTGCCTAATCCGTGGCGGACCGGAGCAAGCGACGACGGCGGCGGTACGCCAACAGACCACGGGAGAGCCGCTCGTGCACAGGAGGGATCGGCACAATCCGGACCGAGATCCACGGGAGGGGGGAGAGAGAGTCAGAGAGAGAGAGGTGGAGGCCGCGAGAGAAGCGGTCGCGGGGAAGGGGGCAAAGTGAGGAGGAGGAGGCGAGACCCGCGAACGGTGACGCGCCGTGAATTACCTCGTTGGATCCGCGGCGCCGCGAGGAAGGCGGCGCGGGGTCGGGCGCGGCCGTCGCCGGCGTGGGGATTCTCGCCGGGTGCGTAGATTTGGAACGAGTTGTTTTTGGTTGCGTTGTCGGGCGCGCGCAGGGAGTAGTATAGTACACGGCGGGCTCCGGCCTCGGGGGCCCGCACCCGGTTTTGGATCAGGACATCGAGGCGGATAAAGGTGAAGGAGCGGAGATGATGTGGTGGCTACCAGACATCGGTCGCGACGTGCGTATACGTGTAGGGGCCGAAATCACGGTTCTGACCTTCTCACCGATTTTTGTCATAAACTAAACTCGATATTTCACGATCTGATTCTTTTAGAAACGTCAGAACCCGCAGTGTTGTTGCGACACATAGAAACACCGAGCTGTCTTGTGTTACAACTTCACATATAAACGTTGAGGTATCTAGCGCTTCTGCTTCACATGAAAACACCATGGGTGTTGGCGTTGCTGGCTGATATGGAAACGCCATAGGGAATGGCGTTGCTGGCGTACATGGCAACAGTGCCAACTATGCGAAGGGGTACACTGATGATATAAACAAGCTAGCTGCAGAAGCTAGTAGAAAAGAGGTCATCATGGCCTGCTGTGTTTAAGCAAGTCCAACGCCCACATCGGATGGCGAGAGAAGAGAAATACTCTTATCTACCACTCATTGTCATGACAGAGATGTGTGTATGGATACGGCGCCGCATGCAAGAGTTCATCGGGTCCACTTCATACAGCACAAGAAAAGTACTCGTACGTGACACACTCACAGCTAGGTAGCTACCAGATTTTCATGAGTGTCTCGTAGTCACTGATATCATCAGCACTCTCACTCGCTGGCTCGCTGCATCCGATGTACGCCATGTACGCTCCCACATGACACACTCGCATAGTTGGCACTGTTGCCATGTACGCCAGCAACGCCATTCCCTGTGGCGTTTCCATGCCAGCGAGCAACGCCAACACTCATGGCGTTTCCATGTGGAGCAGAAGTGCTAGATACCTCGGCGTTTATATATGGAGCTGCAACGCAAGACAGCTCGGCGTTTCTATGTGTCGCAGCAACGCCACAGGCTCTGGCGTTTCTAAAAGGGTCAGATCATGAAATACTTTCAAGTCAAGTTCATTTTGTGACAAAGATCACTGTTAAGGTCAGAACAGTGATTTCGGCCCGTATAGGGCCTTGGTTCAAGTTTTGAACAGTAAATGTATTGTATACACAGCTCAACGCAATCTGGTTAAGCAAAAATAGCCCCAAATTTGTTATTTGCAAGTTGTTTAGTTGCCTGCATCTAGGGTCCCTGCATTAGGTAATATGTAAGTGCACTTTGTTTGGTTATCTGCATTGGCTCAAGCGGCACATGACCATGGTGTTTGGTTGCATACGGCGTACATGGTGTGATTACCTTGTATCCTAGTTGATGAGCTTATCCACAGTGATCACACCTAGCACACCAACACCATAGCATAGCAATGGCGATGAACTGGACGAAGATGATTAAGTTCTTCAGCTTGAACCCAAACTGACGATCCACCTTAGCACCTTCCACTTTGACACCTCCAACCTTGTCACTGTTGTCGGTGTTAAAACCGGCAGATCTCGGGTAGAGGGTTCCAAACTGTGCGTCTGAGAATCAATGGTAACAAGGGACGATGGGGACACGATATTTATCCAGGTTTGGGCCATCTTAAAGGATGTAAAAACCCACGTCCTGCTTGATTGTATTCAATGAGTATAGGAGTTACAAGAGTTAATCTACCTCGAGATCGTAATGGATAAACCCTAACTGTCTAGCCTGTGAGAATTCAGATGGCCTCTACGGACTAAACCCTCCGGTTTATATACACACCGGAGGGGCCTAGGGTTAACAGAGTCGGTTTGTGGGGGAAGGAAATAACATATCCGGACACCAATCTTGCCATCCACGCATATAGGAGTCATGCCCGGACACGGGGAAAGTCTTCTGCTTGTATCTTCACGGCCCATCAGCCCAGCCCATATCAAATAGTTCGGATACCCAAGGACCCCCTAATCCAGGACTCCCTCAGTATCCCCCGAACTTGCCTTCAATTGACGACGATGTAGTATCTGGCTTATGTCTTCGGCTTTTGCAAGGCGGGTTCTTCATTACACCTCGGACGGACAGCAGTCCGACCCTGACTTTCATGTTCTGCCTTTATGACTCCTTCCCTGTTGTCGCATCGATTTCCACACGTTGGGCAAATGCGAACGGTCCATAATAATTCTTTACAAATAAACCCCTGACCACACCAGGGCGGTGCCTATATAAAGAGGTTAGATCCCCAAGTGCCATCCACATCGTGCAGAAAACATCAGAACTAGCCACAAAAAACTTCAAAACATGGCCAGCGCTCCCAGCTCTTCGTTGCGCCCTCATGGCCCTCAAGAGGGTGATTAGCGGAGCTACTCAGTGTCCCGTCTTCAGCTGAGTCGACTTCAGACGCAGGGATATCTCCCTCTCGTAGATCTAGTCCCTGTGCGAGCGGGATTGGCCTTGATCGGCAACGATGCGCTAGCAGAAAATTTCCCCAACCCCAACAAGGAGGAGAGGGTATGCTTCGTTTCGTTTCTCTTGCGGGGCTTAGGATTTCCAATCCATCCCAGGGACCTGTTGGAGTTCTACGGAATCCAACTACACAACCTCACCACAAGTTCGATTCTACACATATCAGGCTTTGTCGCTCTCTGCGAACTGTTTCTGGGCTGCGAGGCCCACTTTGAACTATGGAGAAAGTTCTTTTGCCTCGTCCCTCACCATCGAGGGGGTTCCATATTTGAAGTGGGCGGTGCCGAAGTATGGCGCATAGCCGGATCAGGCTACCCTATTGGAACTCCCAAGGAGGTATCCCAAGAATGGTCTTCGGAATGGTTTTATATTAAGGACGTCCCCCTTCCAGACCCAATTCGGCACGGCCTCCCTGAATTCTCCAGTGCTCCTTTGAAGAAACGCCTTAATTGGCGCCCCTGGAGTCCCAAGGAGGAAGACAGTGCGGAGGTAAAGAGGTTGATCGGCAAGGTCAGATTACTGGCTCATTCCAAGATCTCGATAATCGAAGTCATGGCCATCGCAATAAAACGATGTATTCGGCCCCTTCAGTCCAGAGTAACTCCTTTATGGAGTTATAATGGATAAGACGACGCATCTCGCTATAGACGCAAGGGCCCAAATACCCTAGCCGAACTGGTCATAATCCTGGCCGATCTGTATAAGGGGGGAGAAAGAAGACTTCCTTCGCTTAAACTGCCGAGAAGGCTTTTCCATGTACAACCCCATTGAATGGGTAAGTTTTTGATTATCATCACTGTTTTTCCTTGTTATCGACGCATGCTAATCAAATTGTTCTTGTTGTCTTAAAACAGTCATGGAGGAAGGAGGTCAAGAACATTCATTGTCCCTCCCCACAGCCAAAGGATCACGCTCGCAACGAAGACCCCGGCTTCAGTGAGGATCTGGATATATACATAGAGTTTGATGATGGAGTATTTTATCAGGCGAGCCTTGACGGCTCAGAGGTGGCAATTACGGCTGACTACCCGCGCCTTTACCCCTTCTCCATTGTAAGTATTCGAAAAACTTCCTCAAAAAGGAGCCCATGTTTACACCTTACCCCTTACACTAGAATGTGTTTTATAGGATCGGCACTCCGCAAGCCATACTCCATCGAGAGCGGCCTCTACGCAGGGTGATCGTTCGAAACAAAAGGAAACCAGAAGCGCCGCCGAGCCCCCTCCTTCTTCAAAGAGGTACGTCCTTTGATATGTGCCTAAGCATGAGATCAAATTGTAAAACTTCTCCTCCGCCTTTTGTTGGAAATATGCCCTAGAGGCAATAATAAATTGGTTATTATTATATTTCCTTGTTCATGATAATCGTTTATTATCCATGCTATAATTGTATTGATAGGAAACTCAGATACATGTGTGAATACATAGACAACACCATGTCCCTAGTAAGCCTCTAGTTGACTAGCTCGTTGATCAATAGATGGTTACGGTTTCCTGACCATGGACATTGGATGTCGTTGATAACGGGATCACATCATTAGGAGAATGCTGTGATGGACAAGACCCAATCCTAAGCATAGCACAAGATCGTGTGGTTCGTATGCTAAAGCTTTTCTAATGTCAAGTATCATTTCCTTAGACCATGAGATTGTGCAACTCCCGGATACCGTAGGAATACTTTGGGTGTGCCAAACGTCACAACGTAACTGGGTGGCTATAAAGGTGCACTACGGGTATCTCCGAAAGTGTCTGTTGGGTTGGCACGAATCGAGACTGGGATTTGTCACTCCGTGTGACGGAGAGGTATCTCTGGGCCCACTCGGTAGGACATCATCATAATGTGCACAATGTGACCAAGGAGTTGATCACAGGATGATGTGTTACGGAACGAGTAAAGAGACTTGCCGGTAGCGAGATTGAACAAGGTATCGGGATACCGACGATCGAATCTCGGGCAAGTACAATACCGCCAGACAAAGGGAATTGCATACGGGATTGATTAAGTCCTTGACATCGTGGTTCATCCGATGAGATCATCGTGGAACATGTGGGAGCCAACATGGGTATCCAGATCCCGCTGTTGGTTGTTGACCGGAGAACGTCTCGGTCATGTCTGCATGTCTCCCGAACCCGTAGGGTCTACACACTTAAGGTTCGATGACGCTAGGGTTATAAAGGAAGTTTGTATGTGGTTACCGAATGTTGTTCGGAGTCCCGGATGAGATCCCGGACGTCACGAGGAGTTCCGGAATGGTCCGGAGGTAAAGATTTATATATGGGAAATCCTGTTTTGGTCACCGGAAGAGTTTCGGGGTTTATCGGTAACGTACCGGGACCACCGGGAGGGTCCCGGGGGTCCACCAAGTGGGGCCACCAACCCCGGAGGCTTGCGTGGGCTAAGATTGGTGAGGGACCAGCCCCTTAGTGGGCTGGTGCGCCTCCCACAAGGGCCCAAGGTGCCCAAGAGGTGGAAAGGGGGCAAACCCTAATGGGATATGGGCCTTAGGGCCCATATTGGGGCGCCTCCCTCTCCTCTCCCCCTCTTGGCCGCCACCCTTGACCCCATCTAGGGCTGCCGCCCCCCCTAGGGGTGGGAACCCTAGAGGGGGCGCAGCCCCTCCCCTTCCCTATATATATGAGGCCTAGGGCTGCCCATAACACACGCGATTCGATCTCTTGTCGGTGCAGCCCTGCATCCCTCTATCCCTACTCTTCTGTGGTGCTTGGCGAAGCCCTGCAGGATTGCCACGCTCCTCCATCACCACCACGCCGTTGTGCTGCTGTTGGATGGAGTCTTCCTCAACCTCTCCCTCTCTCCTTGCTGGATCAAGGCGTGGGAGACGTCACCGGGCTGTACGTGTGTTGAACGCGGAGGTGCCGTCCGTTCGGCACTAGGATCATCGGTGATTGGAATCACGACGAGTACGACTCCATCAACCCCGTTCTCTTGAACGCTTCCGCTTAGCGATCTACAAGGGTATGTAGATGCACTCTCCTTCCCCTTGTTGCTAGTCTCTCCATAGATAGATCTTGGTGACACGTAGGAAAATTTTGAATTTCTGCTACGTTCCCCAACAGTGGCATCATGAGCTAGGTCTATTGCGTAGATTCTATGCACGAGTAGAACACAAAGTAGTTGTGGGCGTTGATTTTGTTCAATATGCTTGCCGTTACTAGTCTTATTTTGATTCGGCGGCATCGTGGGATGAAGCGGCCCGGACCAACCTTACACGTACTCTTACGTGAGACCGGTTCCACCGACAAACATGCACTAGTTGCATAAGGTGGCTGGCGGGTGTCTGTCTCTCCCACTTTAGTCGGATCGGATTCGATGAAAAGGGTCCTTATGAAGGGTAAATAGCAATTGGCATATCACGTTGTGGTCTTTGCGTAGGTAAGAAACGTTCTTGCTAGAAACCCATAGCAGCCACGTAAAACATGCAAACAACAATTAGAGGACGTCTAACTTGTTTTTGCAGGGTATGCTATGTGATGTGATATGGCCAAAGGATGTGATGTATGAGATTGATCATGTTCTTGTAATAGGAATCACAACTTGCATGTCGATGAGTATGACAACCGGCAGGAGCCATAGGAGTTGTCTTTATTTTTTTTATGACCTGCGTGTCAACTTAAACGTCATGTAATTACTTTACTTTATTGCTAACCGTTAGCCATAGTAGTAGAAGTAATAGTTGGCGGGGCAACTTCATGAAGACACGATGATGGAGATCATGATGATGGAGATCATGGTGTCATGCCGGTGACGATGATGATCATGGAGCCCCGAAGATGGAGATCAAAAGGAGCAAAGTGATGATGGCCATATCATGTCACTATTTGATTGCATGTGATGTTTATCATGTTTATACATCTTATTTGCTTAGAACGACAGTAGTAAATAAGATGATCCCTTACAACAATTTCAAGAAGTGTTCTCCCCTAACTGTGCACCGTTGCGACAGTTCGTGTTTCGAAGCACCACGTGATGATCGGGTGTTAGATTCTAACGTTCACATACAACGGGTGTAAGACAGATTTACACACGTGAAACACTTAGGGTTAACTTGACGAGCCTAGCATGTACAGACATGGCCTCGGAACACAGAAGACCGAAAGGTCGAGCATGAGTCGTATAGAAGATACGATCAACATGAAGATGTTCACCGATGATGACTAGTCCGTCTCACGTGATGATCGGACACGGCCTAGTTGACTCGGATCATGTAATCACTTAGATGACTAGAGGGATGTCTATCTGAGTGGGAGTTCATAAGATGAACTTAATTATCCTGAACATAGTCAAAAGGATTTTGCAAATTATGTCGTAGCTCGCGCTTTAGTTCTACTGTTTAGATATGTTCCTAGAGAAAAAATAGTTGAAAGTTGATAGTAGCAATTATGCAGACAGCAGAAGGCTTATGTCCTTAATGCATCGCTCAGTGTGCTGAACCTCGAACGTCGTCTGTGGATGTTGCGAACATCTGACATACACGTTTTGATAACTACATGATAGTTCAGTTAAACGGTTTAGAGTTGAGGCACCAAAGACAGTTTTGAAACGTCGCGAAACATATGAGATGTTTTGAGGGCTGAAATTGGGATTTCAGGCTCGTGCCCACGTCAAGAGGTATAAGACCTCCGACGATTTTCTTAGCCTACAAACTAAAGGAGAAAAGCTCAATTGTTGAGCTTGTGCTCAGATTGTCTGAGTACAACAATTGCTTGAATCAAGTGGGAGTTGATCTTCCAGATGAAATAGTGATAGTTCTCCGAAGTCATTACCACCAAGCTGCTAGAGCTTCGTGATGAACTATAATATATCAGGGACATATATGATGATCCTTGAGATATTCGCGATGTTTGACACCACAAAAGTAGAAATCAAGAAGGAGCATCAATTGTTGATGGTTGGTGAAACCACTAGTTTCAAGAAGGGCAAGGGCAAGAAGGGATACTTCATGAAACGGCAATTCAGCTGCTGCTCTAGTGAAGAAACCCAAGGTTGAACCCAAACCCGAGACTAAGTGCTTCTGTAATAAGGGGAACAGCCACTGGAGCAGAATTACCCTAGATACTTGGTAGATGAGAAGGCTTGTAAGATTGATAGAAGTATATTGGATATACATTGTGTTGATGTGTACTTTACTAGTACTCCTAGTAGCACCAGGGTATTAGATACCGGTTCGGTTGCGAAGTGTTAGTAACTCGAAATAAAAGCTACGGAATAAACGGAGACTAGCTAAAGGTGAGCTGACGATATGTGTTGGAAGTGTTTTCAATGTTGATATGATCAAGCATCGCACGCTCCCTCTACCATCGAGATTGGTGTTTGCGTTGAGCATAGACATGATTGGATTATGTATATCGCGATACGGTTATTCATTTAAGGAGAATAATGGTTACTCTGTTTATTCGAATAATACCTTCAATGGTCTTGCACCTAAAATGAATTGTTTGTTGAATCTCGATCGTAGTGATACACATGTTCATGCCAAAAGATAGTAATGATAGTACCACCTACTTGTGGCACTGCCACGTAAGTCATATCGGTATAAAACGCATGAAGAAGCTCCATGTTGATGGATCTTTGGACTCACTCATTTTTGAAAGGATTGAGACATGCGAACCATGTTTGTTGGTAGATATGCATGAAGAAACTCTATACAGATGGATCGTTTGGACTCACTTGATTTCTGAATCACTTGAGACATGCAAATCATACCACATGGGCAAGATGACTGAAAGCCTCGTTTTCAGTAAAATGGAACCAGAAAGCAACTTGCTGGAAGTAGTACATTTTGATGTGTGCAGTCCAATGAGTGCTGAGGCGTGTAGAGGATATCGTTATGTTCTTACTTCACAGATGATTTGAGTAGATGTTGAGTACATTTACTTGATGAATCACGAGTCTGAATTATTGAAAGGTTCAAGTAATTTCAGAGTGAAATTGAAAGATCGTCGTGACAAGAGGATAAAATATCTATGATATGATCATAGAGATGAATATCTGAATTACGAGTTTGGCACAGAATTAAGACATTGTGGAAATTGTTTCACAACTGATACAGCCTGGAACACCATAGTGTGATGGTGTGTCCGAACATCATGACTGCACCCTATTGGATATGATGCATACCATGATGTCTCTTATCAAATTACCATGATAGTTTATGGGTTAGGCATTAAAGACAACCACATTCACTTTAAAAAGGGCACCACGTAATTCCGATGAGATGACACCGTATGAACTATGGTTTAGAGAAACCTAAGCTGTCATTTCTTAAAAGTTTGGGGCTGCGACGCTTATGTGAAAAGTTTCAGGCTGATAAGCTCGAACCCAAAGCGGATAAATGCATCTTCATAGGACACCCAAAACAGTTGGGTATACCTCCTGTCTCAGATCCGAAAAAAATAAGGGATTGTTTCTAGAATCGGGTCCTTATTTTCGGGGAAAATTTCTCTCGAAAGAATTGAGTGGGAGGATGGTGGAAACTTGATGAGGTTATTGAACCGTCTCTTCAACTAGTGTGTGGCAGGGCACAGGAAATTGTTCCTGTGGCACCCACACCAATTGAAGTGAAAGCTTATGATATTGATCATGAGACTTCGGATCAAGTCACTCCCAAACCTCGTAGGATGACAAGGATGCGTACTACTTCAGAGTGGTACGTAATCCTGTCTTGAAAGTCATGTTGCTAGACAACAATGAGCCTACAAGCTATGGAGAAGCGATGGTGGGCCCGGATTCCGATAAATGGCTCGAGGCCGTAAAATCTGAGAGAGGATCCATGTATAAAAACAAAGTATAGACTTTGGAAGAACTACTTGATGGTCATAAGGCTGTTGAGTATAGATGGATTTTAAAAGGAAGACGGACAATGATGGTAAGTATCACCATTAAGAAAGCTCGACTTGTCATTAAGATGATTTTCCGACAAATTCAAGGAGTTGACTACGATGAGACTTTCTCACCTGTAGCGATACTAAAAGTCTGTTGGAATTATATTAGCAGTTACTGCACTATTTATGAAATCTTGCAGATAGGATGTCAAAACATTGTTTCCTCGACGATTTTTCTTGAGGAAAAGGTTGTATGTAATACAACCGGAAGGTTTTGTCAATCCTGAAAGATGCTAATAAGTATGCAAAGCTCCAGCAATACTTCTAAGGACTGGAGTAAGCATCTCGGAGTTGGAATGTATGCTTTGATAGATGATCAAAGATTTTGGGTGTATGCAAAGTTTATGAGAAACTTGTATTTCCAAAGAAGTAAGTGTTAGCACTATAGAATTTCTGATGAGTATATGTTGTTGACATATCATAGATCAGAAATGACGTAGAATTTCTGGAAAGCATATAGGGTTATTTGGAAAGTGTTTTTCAATGGAAAGCCTGGATTAAGCTACTTGAACATTGAGCATCAAAATCTATAAGGATAGATCAAAACGCTTAATGGTACTTTCAAATGAGCACATACCTTAACATGATCTTGAAGGTGTTCAAGATGGATCAGTCAAAAAAGGAGTTCTTGCCTGAGTTGTAAGGTATGAAGTTAATACTTAAAGCTCGACCACGGCAGAATAGAGAGAAAGGACGAAGGTCGTCCGCTATGCTTAAGACATAGGCTCTATAGTATGCTATGCTCTGTACCGCACCTGAAGTGTGCCTTGCCATGAGTCAGTCAAGGGGTACAAGAGTGATCCAAGAATGGATCACAGGACAGCGGTCAAAGTTATCCTTAGTAACTAGTGGACTAAGGAATTTTCTCGATTATGGAGGTGGTAAAAGAGTTCGTCGTAAAGGGTTACGCCGATGCAAACTTTGACACTAATCCAGATTATTCTGAGTAGTAAATTGGATTCGTATAGTAGAACAGTTATTTGGAATAGCTCCAAATAGAGCGCGGTAGCTACATCTAGGAGATGACATAGAGATTTGTAAAGCACACACGGATCTGAAAGGTTCAGACCCGTTGAATAAAACCTCTCTCACAAGCAACATGATCAAACCTAGAACTCATTGAGTGTTAATCACATAGTGATGTGAACTAGACTACTGACTCTAGTAAACTCTTGGGTGTTAGTCACATGGCGATGTGACCTGTGAGTGTTAATCGCATGGCGATGTGAACTAGATTATTGACTCTAGTGCAAGTGGGAGACTGTTGGAAATATGCCCTAGAGGCAATAATAAATTGGTTATTATTATATTTCCTTGTTCATGATAATCGTTTATTATCCATGCTATAATTGTATTGATAGGAAACTCAGATACATGTGTGGATACATAGACAACACCATGTCCCTAGTAAGCCTCTAGTTGACTAGCTCGTTGATCAATAGATGGTTACGGTTTCCTGACCATGGACATTGGATGTCGTTGATAACGGGATCACATCATTAGGAGAATGATGTAATGGACAAGACCCAATCCTAAGCATAGCACAAGATCGTGTGGTTCGTATGCTAAAGCTTTTCTAATGTCAAGTATCATTTCCTTAGACCATGAGATTGTGCAACTCCCGGATACCGTAGGAATACTTTGGGTGTGCCAAACGTCACAACGTAACTGGGTGGCTATAAAGGTGCACTACGGGTATCTCCGAAAGTGTCTGTTGGGTTGGCACGAATCGAGACTGGGATTTGTCACTCTGTGTGACGGAGAGGTATCTCTGGGCCCACTCGGTAGGACATCATCATAATGTGCACAATGTGACCAAGGAGTTGATCACGGGATGATGTGTTACGGAATGAGTAAAGAGACTTGCCGGTAACGAGATTGAACAAGGTATCGGGATACCGACGATCAAATCTCGGGCAAGTACAATACCGCCAGGCAAAGGGAATTGCATACAGGATTGATTAAGTCCTTGACATCGTGGTTCATCCGATGAGATCATCGTGGAACATGTGGGAGCCAACATGGGTATCTAGATCCCGCTGTTGGTTATTGACCGGAGAACGTCTCGGTCATGTCTGCATGTCTCCCGAACCTGTAGGGTCTACACACTTAAGGTTCGATGACGCTAGGGTTATAAAGGAAGTTTGTATGTGGTTACCGAATGTTGTTCGGAGTCCCGGATGAGATCCCGGACGTCACGAGGAGTTCCGGAATGGTCCGGAGGTAAAGATTTATATATGGGAAGTCCTGTTTTGGTCACCGGAAGAGTTTCGAGGTTTATCGGTAACGTACCGGGACTACCGGGAGGGTCCCGGGGGTCCACCAAGTGGGGCCACCAACCCCGGAGGCTTGCGTGGGCTAAGAGTGGTGAGGGACCAGCCCCTTAGTGGGCTGGTGCGCCTCCCACAAGGGCCCAAGGTGCCCAAGAGGTGGAAAGGGGGCAAACCCTAATGGGATATGGGCCTTAGGGCCCATATTGGGGCGCCTCCCTCTCCTCTCCCCCTCTTGGCCGCCACCCTTGACCCCATCTAGGGCTGCCGCCCCCCTAGGGGTGGGAACCCTAGAGGGGGCGCAGCTCCTCCCCTTCCCTATATATATGAGGCCTAGGGCTGCCCATAACACACGCGATTCGATCTCTCATCGGTGCAGCCCTGCATCCCTCTATCCCTACTCTTCTGTGGTTCTTGGCGAAGCCCTGCAGGATTGCCACGCTCCTCCATCACCACCACGCCGTTGTGCTGCTGTTGGATGGAGTCTTCCTCAACCTCTCCCTCTCTCCTTGCTGGATCAAGGCGTGGGAGACGTCACCGGGCTGTACGTGTGTTGTACGCGGAGGTGCCATCCGTTCGGCACTAGGATCATCGGTGATTTGAATCACGACGAGTACGACTCCATCAACCCCGTTCTCTTGAACGCTTCCGCTTAGCGATCTACAAGGGTATGTAGATGCACTCTCCTTCCCCTCGTTGCTAGTCTCTCCATAGATAGATCTTGGTGACACGTAGGAAAATTTTGAATTTCTGCTACGTTCCCCAACACCTTTATGTTAGGAAGAGCACACGGCAAACCGTGGGCAAACGTCCTGCTAGTCTTGTATCGGCTAATATGGCCACGGGCTCGTCAAACAGGACGAGAGCTGATACAGTACCAGATCCACCCCCTCATGAGGATTCGGATGACGTATCCGTCATGAATTCAGAGGTGGAGAGCGTGATGAATCATCGCCGACTAAAAGAGGCCATGCGCGCTCCAGTTTTTACTGAATAGGAATTCACCGCCCTCAGCTCCGTGGATGCATATATCCGGGCATCCCGGTGTTGGGGAACATAGTAATTTCAAAAAAAAATCCTACGCACACGCAAGATCATGGTGATGCATAGCAACGAGAGGGTAGAGTGTTGTCTACGTACCCTCGTAGACCGGAAGCGGAAGCGTTAGCACAACGCGGTTGATGTAGTCGTATGTCTTCACGGCCCGACCGATCAAGCACCGAAACTACGACACCTCCGAGTTCTAGCACACGTTCAGCTCGATGACGATCCCCGGATTCCGATCCAGCAGAATGTTGGGGAAGAGTTCCGTCAGCATGATGGCGTGGTGACGATCTTGATGTTCTACCATCGCAGGGCTTCGCCTAAGCACCGCTACAATATTATCGAGGATTATGGTGGAGGAGGGCACCGCACACGGCTAATAGATCTCAAGGATCAATTGTTGTGTCTTTGGGGTGCCCCCTGCCCCCGTATATAAAGGAGTGGAGGAGGGGGAGGGCCGGCCCTCTCTATGGCGCGCCCTAGGGGAGTCCTACTCCCACCGTGAGTAGGATTCCCCCTTTCCTAGTAGAACTATAGCAGCCCTTCCAAATAGTAGGAGTAGGCGGAAGGAAAGGGAAGGGAAAAGGAGAAGGAAGGAAGGGGGCGCCCCCCTCCCTAGTCCAATTCGGACCAGCCCATGGGGAGGGGTGCGGCCATCCTTTGAGGCCTTTCTCTCCTTTCCCGTATGGCCCAATAAGGCCCAATACGAATTCCCGTAACTCCCGGGTACTCCTGAAAATACCCGAATCACTCGGAACCTTTCCGATGTCCGAATATAATCGTCCAATATATCGATCTTTACGTCTCAACCATTTCGAGACTCCTCGTCATGTCCCCGATCTCATCCGGGACTCCGAACTCCTTCGGTACATCAAAACTCATAAACTCGTAATTTAACTGTCATCAAAATCTTAAGCGTGCGGACCCTACGGATTCGAGAACAATGTAGACATGACCGAGACACGTCTCCGGTCAATAACAAATAGCGGAACCTGGATGCTCATATTGGCTCCCACATATTCTATGAAGATCTTTATCGGTCAGACCGCATAACAACATACGTTGTTCCCTTTGTCATCGGTATGTTACTTGCCCGAGATTCGATCATCGGTATCTCAATAGCTAGTTCAATCTCGTTATCGGCAAGTCTCTTTACTCGTTCCGTAACACATCATCCTGCAACTAACTCATTAGTTGCAATGCTTGCAAGGCTTAGGTGATGTGCATTACCGAGAGGGCCCAGAGATACCTCTTCGATAGTCGGAGTGACAAATCCTAATCTCGAAATACGCCAACCCAATAAGTACCTTCAGAGACACCTGTAGAGCACCTTTATAATCACCCAGTTACGTTGTGATGTTTGGTGGCACACAAAGTGTTCCTCCGGTAAACGGGAGTTGCATAATCTCATAGTCATAGGAACATGTATAAGTTATGAAGAAAGCAATAGCAACAAACTAAACAATCAAGTGCTATGCTAACGGAATGGGTCAAGTCAATCACATCATTCTCCTAATGATGTGATCCCGTTAATCAAATGACAACTCATGTCTATGGTTAGGAAACATAGCCATGTTTGATCAACGAGCTAGTCAAGTAGAGGCATACTAGTGACACTCTGTTTGTCTATGTATTCACACATGTATTATGTTTCTGGTTAATACAATTCTAGCATGAATAATAAACATTTATCATGATATAAGGAAATAAATAATAACTTTATCATTGCCTCTAGGGCATATTTCCTTCAGTCTCCCACTTGCACTAGAGTCAATAATGTAGTTCACATCACCATGTGATTTAATACCAATAGTTCACATCACCATGTGATTAACACCCATAGTTCACATCGACATGTGACCAACACCCAAAGGGTTTACTAGAGTCAATAATCTAGTTCACATCGCTATGTGATTAACACCCAAAGAGTACTAAGTGTGATTATGCTTTGCTTGTGAGAGAAGTTTAGCCAACGGGTCTGCCATATTCAGATCCGTACGTATTTTGCAAATTTCTATGTCAACAATGATCTGCACGGAGCTACTCTAGCTAATTGCTCCCACTTTCAATATGTATCCAGATTGAGACTTAGAGTCATCTGGATTAGTGTCAAAACTTGCATCGACGTAACCCTTTACAACGAGCCTTTTGTCACCTCCATAATCAAGAAACATATCCTTATTCCACTAAGGATAATTTTGACCAATGTCCAGTGATCTACTCCTAGATCACTATTGTACTCCCTTGCCAAACACAGGGCAGGGTATACAATAGTTCTGGTACACAGCATGGCATACTTTATAGAACTTATGGCTGAGGCATAGGGAATGACTTTCATTCTCTCTCTATCTTCTGTCGTGGTCGGGTTTTGAGTCTTACTCAACTTCACACCTTGTAACAAAGGCAAGAACTCCTTCTTTGACTGTTCCATTTTGAACTACTTCAAAATCTTGTCAAGGTATGTATTCAATAAAAAACTTATCAAGCGTCTTGATCTATCTCTTTAGATCTTGATGCTCAATATGTAAGCAGCTTCACCGAGGTCTTTCTTTGAAAAACTCCTTTCAAACATTCCTTTATGCTTTGCAGAATAATTCTACATTATCTCCGATCAACAATTTGTCATTCACATATACTTATCAGAAATGCTGTAGTGCTCCCACTCACTTTGTTGTAAATACAGGCTTCACCGCAAGTCTGTATAAAACTATATGTTTTGATCAACTTATCAAAGCGTATATTCCAACTCCGAGATGCTTGCACCAGTCCATAGATGGATCGCTGGAGCTTGCATATATTTTTAGTACCTTTAGGATTGACAAAACCTTCTGGTTGCATCATATACAACTCTTCTTTAATAAATCCATTAAGGAATGCAGTTTTGTTTATCCATTTACCAGATTTCATAAAATATGGCAATTGCTAACATGATTTGGACAGACTTAAGCATAGATACGAGTGAGAAACTCTCATCGTAGTCAACACATTGAACTTGTCGAAAACCTTCTGCGACAATTCTAGCTTTGTAGATAGTAACACTACTATCAACGTCCGTCTTCCTCTTGAAGATCCATTTAATCTCAATGGCTCACCGATCTTTGGGCAAGTCAATCAAAGTCCATACTTTGTTCTTATACATGGATCTCATCTCAGATTTCATGGCCTCAAGCCATTTCGTGGACTCTGGGCTCATCATCGCTTCATCATAGTTCGTAGGTTCGTCATGGTCAAGTAACATGACCTCCAGAACAGGATTATCGTACCACTCTGGTGCGGATCTCACTCTGGTTTACCTACGAGGTTCGGTAGTAACTTGATCTGAAGTTACATCATCATCATCATTAGCTTCCTCACTAATTAGTGTAGGAGTCACAGAAACAGATTTCTGTGATGAACTACTTTCCAATAA
The DNA here is from genome assembly GCA_034509565.1 of Triticum monococcum. Lineage (NCBI taxonomy): Eukaryota > Viridiplantae > Streptophyta > Magnoliopsida > Poales > Poaceae > Triticum > Triticum monococcum. The sequence goes on along the minus strand of CM067846.1, from coordinate 174,576,505 downwards.
GGGAGCAGGTACAGTTACCTCATCAAGTTCTACTTTCCTCCCATTCACTTCTTTCGAGAGAAACTCCTTCTCTAGAAAGGATCCATTCTCAGCAATGAATAACTTGCCTTTGGATCTATGATAGAAGGTGTACCCAACATTTTCTTTTGGGTATCCTATGAAGATGCACTTCTCCGATTTGGGTTTGAGCTTATCAGGTTGAAACTTTTCCACATAAGCATTGCAACCTCAAACTTTAAGAAACGACAACTTTGGTTTCTTGCCAAACCACAGTTCATACGGTGTCGCCTCAACAGATTTAGATGGTGCCCTTTTTAACATGAATGCAGCTGTCTCTAATGCATAACCCTAAAACTATAGTGATTAATCGGTAAGAAACATCATAGATTGCACTATATCCAATAATAGTACGGTTATGATGTTCGGACACACCATTATGCTGTGGTGTTCCAGGTGGCATGATTTTGTGAAACTATTCCACATTGTTTTAATTGAAGACCAAACTCATAACTCAAATATTTGTCTCTGCGATCAGATCATAGAAACTTTATTTTCTTGTCATGATGATTTTCCACTTCACTCTGAAGTTCTTTGAACTTTTCAAATGTTTCAGACTTATGTTTCATCAAGTAGATATACTCATATCTGCTCAAATCATCTGTGAAGGTCAGAAAATAACGATACTCGCCGCGAGCCTCAACACTCATCAAACTGCATACATCAGTATGTATTATTTCCAATATGTCAGTTGCTCGCTCCATTGTTCCGGAGAACGGAGTCTTTGTCATCTTGCCCATGAGGCATGGTTCGCAAGCATCAAAATGATTCATAATCAAGTGATTCCAAAAGCCCATCAGCATGGAGTTTCTTCATGCGCTTTACACCAATATGACCTAAATGGCAGTGCCACAAATAAGTTGCACTATCATTATTAACTTTGCATCTTTTGGCTTCAATATTATGAATATGTGTATCACTATGATCGAGATCCAACGAACCATTTTCATTGGGTGTATGACCATAGAAGGTTTTATTCATTTAAACAGAACAACAGTTATTCTCTAACTTAGATGAATAACCGTTTTGCAATAAACATGATCAAATCATATTCACGCTCAACGCAAACACCAAATAACATTTATTTAGGTTTAACACTAATCCCGAAAGTATAGGGAGTGTGCGATGATGATCATATAAATCTTGGAACCACTTCCATCACACATTGTCACTTCACCCTTAACTAGTCTCTGTTCATTCTGCAACTCCCGTTTCGAGTTACTACTCTTAGCAACTGAACCAGTATCAAATACCGAGGGGTTGCTATAAACACTAGTAAAGTACACATCAATTACATGTATATCAAATATAGCATTGTTCACTTTGCCATCCTTCTTATCCGCTAAATACTTGGGGCAGTTCCGCTTTTAGTGACCAGTCCCTTTGCAGTAGAAGCACTTAGTCTCAGGCTTAGGTCCAGACTTGGGCTTCTTCACTTGAGCAGCAACTTGCTTGCCGTTCTTCTTGAAGTTCCCTTTCTTTCCCTTTGCCCTTTTTTTGAAACTAGTGGTCTTGTTAATCATCAATACTTGATGCTCTTTCTTGATTTCTACCTTCATTGATTTCGTCATCATGAAAAGCCCGGGAATTGTTTTCATCATCCCTTGCATACTATAGTTCATCACGAAGTTCTACTAACTTGGTGATGGTGACTAGAGAATTCTGTCAATCACTATTTTATCTGGAAGATTAACTCCCACTTGATTCAAGCGATTGTAGTACCTAGACAATCTGAACACATGCTCACTGCTTGAGCTATTCTCCTCCATCTTTTAGCTATAGAACTTGTTGGAGACTTCATATCTCTCAACTCGGGTATTTACTTGAAATATTAACTTCAACTCCTGGAACATCCATATGATCCATGACGTTCAAACCATCTTTGAAGTCCCGATTCTAAGCTGTTAAGCATGGTGCACTAAACTGTCAAGTAGTCATCATATTGAGCTAGCCAAACGTTCATGATGTTTGCATCTACTCCTGCAATAGGTCTGTCACCTAGCGGTGCATCAAGAACATAATTCTTCTGTGCAGCAATGAGGATAACCCTCAGATCACGTCCAATCCGCATCATTGCTACTAACATCTTTCAACTTAGTTTTCTCTAGGAACATATCAAAAATAAAACAGGGGAGCTAAACGCGAGCTATTGATCTACAACATAGATATGCTAATACTACCAGGACTAAGTTCATGATAAATTTAAGTTCAATTAATCATATTACTTAAGAACTCCCACTTAGACAGACATCCCTCTAATCTTCTAAGTGATCACGTGATCCATATCAACTAAACCATGTCCGATCATCACGTGAGATGGATTAGTTTCAATGGTGAACATCACTATGTTGATCATATCTACTATATGATTCACGCTCGACCTTTCGGTCTCCGTGTTCTGAGGCCATATCCGTTATATGCTAGGCTCGTCAAGTTTAACCTGAGTATTCCGTGTGTGCAACTGTTTTGCACCCGTTGTATTTGAACGTAGAGCCTATGACACCCGATCATCACGTGGTGTCTCAGCAGGAAGAACTTTCGCAACGGTGCATACTTAGGGAGAATAGTTGTACCTTGATAATTAGTGAGAGATCATCTTATAAAGCTACCATCGAACTAAGAAAAATAAGATGTATAAAAGATAAACATCACATGCAATCAAAATATGTGACATGATATGGCCATTATCATCTTGTGCCTTTGATCTCCATCTCCAAAGCAACGTCATGATCTCCATCATCACCGGCATGACACCATGATCTCCATCATCTTGATCTATATCAATGTGTCGTCACATGATTGTCTCGCCAACAATTGCTCTTGTAACTATTGCTATCGCATAGCGATAAAGTAAAGCAATTATTTGGCGCTTGCATCTTATGCAATAGAGAGATAACCATAAGGCTTTTGCCATTTGCCGATAACTTCAACAAAACATGATCATCTCATACAACAACTTATATCTCATCACGTCTTGACCATATCACATCACAACATGCCCTGCAAAAACAAGTTAGACGTCCTCTACTTTGTTGTTGCAAGTTTTACGTGGCTGCTACAGGCTGAGCAAGAACCGTTCTTACCTACGCATCAAAACCACAACGATAGTTTGTCAAGTTGGTGTTGTTTTAACCTTCGCAAGGACCGGGTGTAGCCACACTCAGTTCAACTAAAGTTGGAGAAACCAACACCCGCTAGTCACCTGTGTGCATAGCACGGTGGTAAAACCAATCTCGCATAAGCGTACGCGTAATGTCGGTCCGGGCCGCTTCATCCAACAATACCGCCGAACCAAAGTGTGAAATGCTGGTAAGCAGTATGACTTATATCACCCACAACTCACTTGTGTTCTACTCGTGCATATTACATCAACGCATAAAACCTAGGCTCGGATGCCACTGTTGGGGAACATAGTAATTTCAAAAAAAAATTCCTACACACACGCAAGATCATGGTGATGCATAGCAACGAGAGGGTAGAGTGTTGTCTACGTACCCTCGTAGACCGGAAGCGGAAGCTTTAGCACAACACGGTTGATGTAGTCGTACGTCTTCACGGCTCGACCGATCAAGCACCGAAACTACGGCACCTCTGAGTTCTAGCACACGTTCAGCTCGATGACGATCCCCGGATTCCGATCCAGCAGAATGTCGGGGGAGAGTTCCGTCAGCATGACGGCGTGGTGATGATCTTGATGTTCTACTGTCACAGGGCTTCGCCTAAACACCGCTACAATATTATCGAGGATTATGGTGGAGGAGGGCACCGCACACGGCTAATAGATCTCAAGGATCAATTGTTGTGTCTTTGGGGTGCCCCCTGCCCCCGTATATAAAGGAGTGGAGGAGGGGGAGGGCCGGCCCTCTCTATGGCGCGCCCTAGGGGAGTCCTACTCCCACCGTGAGTAGGATTCCCCCTTTCCTAGTAGAACTATAGCAGCCCTTCCAAATAGTAGGAGTAGGCGGAAGGAAAGGGAAGGGAAAAGGAGAAGGAAGGAAGGGGGCGCCCCCCCTCCCTAGTCCAATATGGACCAGCCCATGGGGAGGGGTGCGGCCATCCTTTGAGGCCTTTCTCTCCTTTCCCGTATGGCCCAATAAGGCCCAATACGAATTCCCGTAACTCCCGGGTACTCGTGAAAATACCCGAATCACTCGGAACCTTTCCGATGTCCGAATATAGTCGTCCAATATATCGATCTTTACGTCTCAACCATTTCGAGACTCCTCGTCATGTCCCCGATCTCATCCGGAACTCCAACTCCTTCGGTACATCAAAACTCATAAACTCATAATATAACTGTCATCGAAACCTTAAGCGTGCGGACCCTACGGGTTCGAGAACAATGTAGACATGACCGAGACATGTCTCTGGTCAATAACCAATAGCGGAACCTGGATGCTCATATTGGCTCCGACATATTCTACAAAGATCTTTATCGGTCAGACCGCATAAGAACATACATTGTTCCCTTTGTCATCGGTATGTTACTTGCCCGAGATTCGATCGTCCGTATCTCAATACCTAGTTCAATCTCGTTACCGGCAAGTCTCTTTACTCGTTCCATAACACATCATCCCGCAACTAACTCATTAGTTGCAATGCTTGCAAGGCTTAAGTGATGTGCATTACGGAGAGGGCCCAGAGATACCTCTCCGACAGTCGGAGTGACAAATCCTAATCTCGAAATACGCCAACCCAACAAGTACCTTCGGAGACACCTATAGAGCACCTTTATAATCACCCAGTTACGTTGTGACGTTTGGTGGCACACAAAGTGTTCCTCCAGTAAACGGGAGTTGCATAATCTCATAGTCATAGGAACATGTATAAGTTATGAAGAAAGCAATAGCAACAAACTAAACAATCAAGTGCTATGCTAACGGAATGGGTCAAGTCAATCACATCATTCTCCTAATGATGTGATCCCGTTAATCAAATGACAACTCATGTCTATGGTTAGGAAACATAGCCATGTTTGATCAATGAGCTAGTCAAGTAGAGGCATACTAGTGACACCCTGTTTGTCTATGTATTCACACATGTATTATGTTTCCGGTTAATACAATTCTAGCATGAATAATAAACATTTATCATGATATAAGGAAATAAATAATAACTTTATCATTGCCTCTAGGACATATTTCCTTCACCCGGGACGGACTTGCCAGAGTTACGCAGCTATTCTCAAAGGATATGCAGGTAATAGCAAATTTAATAGATATATGCCAGTAGCCCCCGAGACTTGAAGCGGTTAGGCCAACCAATTTAAGGATCATTATAACCTGCAGGTTCTTAGGGATAAGTACAATGCACTATCCCAGGAGCTGAAAACAAACCAGACGAAGCTGAATGTCGTCACCATGGAGCTGGCGGAGATGAAGAAAGCCACAATGACCACCGATCAAAAGAACAAGCTCGAGGAGGAAAAAGATAAGCAAGCCGAAGAGATAAAGAGCTTAAAGGCTTAGTTATCGGCCGCGCAGAAAGAAAACAAGAAGTTGAAAGGAGGCATATTCGGTATGACCTTTTGAACCATCCAAAGGATTTATAGTGTCCCGTAGTTCGGATTGTCACTACTTTGTTGTTGCAGGTCTGTTAACCGGTCGGCCTGAAAGAAAGTATCCGGATTTCTAGGCGATGTGCTTAAGGAACTGTCCGTGGTGCATGAACGAGCCCGGAAAGCTATGAGAAGTATGGCGAAGGCTTTATGGCCGTCCGATGCCCCTCCAAAAAGTACGGAGGGGTTGGCAAACCTGTTCAAAGGTGCCCGACGCCGTTTCAAGCTATGGAAGGTGTCTGCATGCCAGGAAGGTGCACGAGAGGCATGGGCGATGTTAAAAACGTGCTACACCGGACTCGATCCGAACCATATGGCCCGAGTTGGACCTCAGGGACCCGGTGGAAAAGAGATTCCCATGAACTTGGTATATGACCATGTGATGATAGCTGATGTCGCTTGAAGCTACGTCGGTATTTCCCCAAAGAGGATGGGATGATGCAGCACAGCGGCGGTAGGTATTTCCCTTAGATATGGAACCAAGGTTATAAAACTTGTAGGAGAACCAAGCAATACAACGTAAACATCGCCTGCACACAGATAACAAATCCTCGCAACCCGACGTGTTAAAGGGGTTGTCAATCCCTTTCGGGTAACGGTGCCAGAAATTGGTGCGTAACGGAAAAAAGTTGTAATAGATTGAATAAATAGATCGCAAATAAAATAAAGTGCAGCAAAGTATTTTTCGGGTTTTTGGATTAATAGATCTGAAAATAAAGGCAAATAAAAGTAGATCGCAAAGGCAAAAAATATGAGAAAGAGACCCGGGGGCCGTAGATTTCACTAGTGGCTTCTCTCGAGAAAAATAGCAAATGGTGGGTGAATTACTGTTGGGAAATTGATAGAACTTCAAATACTCATGACGATATCCAGGCAATGATCATTACATAGACATCGCATCCAAGATTAGTAGACCTACTCCTGCCTGCATCTACTACTATTACTCCACACATCGCCCGTTGTCCAGCATGTATCTAATGTAATAAGTACATGGAGAAACGGAGTAATGCAATAAGAACGATAACATGATGTAGACAAGATCTATCGATGTAGAGATAGACCCCATTGTTTTATCCTTAGTAGCAACGATACATACGTGTTGGTTCCCTTTCTGTCACTAGGATCAAGCACCGTAAGATCAAACCCACTATAAAGCACCTCTTCCCATTGCAAGATAAATAGATCAAGTTGGCCAAACAAAACCCAAATATCGGAGAATAAATACAAGGCTATAAGAGATCATACATAAAAGAGATCAAAGAAACTTAAATACTTTCATGGATATAAAAAGATAGATCTTATCATAAACTCAAAGTTCATCGATCCCAACAAACACATCGCAAAAGAGTTACATCATATGGATCTCCAAGAGACTGTTGTATTGAGAATCAAGAGAGAGAGAGAGAGAGAGAGAGAGAGAAAGCCATCTAGCTACTAACTACGGACCCGAAGGTCTACAAAGAACTACTCACGCATCATCGGAGAGGCAGCAATGGAGGTGGTGAGCCCCATCCGAGATGGTGTCTAGATTGGATCTGATGGTTCTGGACTCTGCGGCGGTCGGATCAATATTTCGTCGACTCCCCTAGGGTTTTGGGAATATTGGGGTATTTATAAAGCAAAGAGGCGGTCCGGGGGGCACCCGAGGTGGGCACAACCCACCAGGGCGTGCCTGGGTCTCCTGGCGCACCCTGGTGGGTTGTGCCTCCCTTGGGGCACCCCCCAGGCGCAGCCAGGTCCTGTTGTGTTCCTTTTGGCCCATAAAAAGTCTCCGTAAAGTTTTGTGGCATTTGGACTCTGTTTGATATTGATTTTCTGCAATGTAAAAAACATGAAAAAAACAGCAACTGGCACTTGGCACTATGTCAATAGGTCAGTACCAAAAAATGATATAAAATGACTATAAAACATCCAAGGTTGATAATATAATAGCATGGAACAATCAAAAATTATAAATACGTTGGAGACGTATCAATAGCTACGAAGTACTTGCAAGAAGACTGTAGTTTAGACAGTCTTATAGATGGCATAGATAAAGAGTAGGCGTTCGATTCTATGTATCAATGTACTTCTATCATCGAACTTATCTCCAACCAAACATGTCAAAATTTGTCATCGCAGGCCTTCGGCTTCAACCTCCAAACCAAAAAGGTTGAGTGTTTCCAGATACCATGTTGGAATGTAAGAAACATTTATTATGTCCGGAAACTAGGCAACCCGGCCGTATTGCTCAAACAGACAAATTTAGTTTGGGGAGTTATATTATATTACTTATTTAATGTAAGAAACATCTTCCAAGGAAAATGATTCCATTAAGGATTCCTTTCCTTGGGTTGGCATGCTTAATTTGAAGGAAATATGCCCTAGAGGCAATAATAAAGTTATTATTTATTTCCTTATATCATGATAAATGTTTATTATTCATGCTAGAATTGTATTAACCGGAAACATAATACATGTGTGAATACATAGACGAACAGATTGTCACTAGTATGCATCTACTTGACTAGCTCATTAATCAAAGATGGTTATGTTTCCTAACCATGGACAAAGAGTTGGTATTTTATTAACGGGATCACATCATTAGTTGAATGATCTGATTGACATGACCCATTCCATTAGCTTAGCACCCGATCGTTTAGTATGTTGCTATTGCTTTCTTCATGACTTATACATGTTCCTATGACTATGAGATTATGCAACTCCCGTTTGCCGGAGGAACACTTTGTGTGCTACCAAACGTCACAACATAACTAGGTGATTATAAAGGAGCTCTACAGGTGTCTCCAAAGGTACATGTTGGGTTGGCGTATTTCGAGATTAGGATTTGTCACTCCGAATGTCGGAGAGGTATCTCTAGGCCTTCTCGGTAATGCACATCACTTAAGCCTTGCAAGCATTGCAACTAATGAGTTAGTTGCGGGATGATGTATTACAGAACGAGTAAAGAGACTTGCCGGTAACGAGATTGAACTAGGTATTGAGATACCGACGATCGAATCTCGGGCAAGTAACATACCGATGACAAAGGGAACAACGTATGTTGTTATGCGGTCTGACCGATAAAGATCTTCGTAGAATATGTAGGAGCCAATATGGGCATCCAGGTCCCGCTATTGGTTATTGACCGAAGACATGTCTCGGTCATGTCTACATTGTTCTCGAACCGTAGGGTCCGCACGCTTAAGGTTTCGATAACAGTTATATTATGAGTTTACGAGTTTTGATGTACCGAAGGAGTTCGGAGTCCCGGATGAGATCGGGGACATGACGAGGAGTCTCGAAATGGTCGAGACGTAAACATCGATATATTGGACGACTATATTCGGACATCGGAAAGGTTCCGAGTGATTCGGGTATTTTTCGGAGTACCGGAGAGTTACGGGAATTCGCCGGGAGAAGTATTGGGCCTTATTGGGCCATACGGGAAAGAGAGAGGGGCTACCTAGGGCAGGCCGCGCGCCCCCCAAGGCCTAGTCCGAATTGGACTAGGGGGAGGGGCTGCGCCCCTTCCTTGTTTCCTACTCCTACTACATGGAAGGACTCCTAGTTGGACTAGGAAAGGGGGAATCCTAGTCCCGGTGGGAGTAGGACTCCCCTAGGGCGCGCCATAGAGAGGGCCGGCCCTCCCTTCCTCCACTCCTTTATATACGGGGGCAGGGGCACCCCATAGACACACAAGTTGATCTTCGTGATCGTTCCTTAGCCGTGTGCGGTGCCCCCCTCCACCATATTCCACCTCGGTCATATTGTTGCAGTGCTTAGGCGAAGCCCTGCGACGGTAGAACATCAAGATCGTCACCATGCCATCGTGCTAACGGAACTCCTCCCCGACGCTTTGCTGGATCGGAGCCCGGGGATCGTCATCGAGCTGAACGTGTGCCAAGAACTCGGAGGTGCCGGAGTAACGGTGCTTGGATCGGTCGGATCAGGAAGACGTACGACTACTTCCTCTACGTTGCATCAACGCTTCCGCTTCGGTCTACGAGGGTACGTAGACAACACTCTCCCCTCTCGTTGCTATGCATCACCATGATCTTGCGTGTGCGTAGGAATTTTTTTGAAATTACTACGTTCCCCAACAGTGGTATCCGAGCCTAAGTTTTTATGGTTTGATGTTATATGCACGAGTAGAACACAAGTGAGTTGTGGGCGATATAAGTCATACTGCTTACCAGCATGTCATACTTTGGTTCGGCGGTATTGTTGGATGAAGCGGCCCGGACCGACATTACGCGTACGCTTACGCGAGACTGGTTCTACCGCCGTGCTTTGCACACAGGTGGCTGGCGGGTGTCAGTTTCTCCAACTTTAGTTGAACCGAGTGTGGCTACGCCCGGTCCTTGTGAATATTAAAACAACACCAACTTGACAAACTATCATTGTGGTTTTGATGCGTAGGTAAGATTGGTTCTTGCTTAAGCCCGTAGCAGCCATGTAAAACTTGCAACAACAAAGTAGAGGACGTCTAACTTGTTTTTGCAGGGCATGTTGTGATGTGATATGGTCAAGACGTGATGAGATATAAGTTGTTGTATGAGATGATCATGTTTTGCTAAAGTTATCGACAACTAGAAAAAGCCTTATGGTTATCTCTTTATTGCATAAGATGCAAGCGCCAAATAATTTATTTACTTTATCGCTATGCGATAGCAATAGTTGCAAGAGCAATAGTTGGCGAGACGACCATGTGACGACACATTGATATAGATCAAGATGATGGAGATCATGGTGTCATGCCGGTGACGATGGAAATCATGACGATGCTTTGGAGATGGAGATCAAAGGCACAAGATGATGATGGCCATATCATGTCACATATTTTGATTGCATGTGATGTTTATCTTTTATGCATCTTATCTTGCTTTGATTGACGGTAGCATTATAAGATGATTCCTCACTAAATTTCAAGATAAAAGTGTTCTCCCTGAGTATGCACCGTTGCCAAAGTTCGTCGTGCCCAGACACCACGTGATGATCGGGTGTGATAAGCTCTAGGTCCATCTACAACGGGTGCAAGCCAGTTTTGCACACGCAGAATACTCAGGTTAAAGTTGACGAGCCTAGCATATGCAGATATGGCCTCGGAACACTGGAGACCGAAAGGTCGAGCGTGAATCATATAGTAGATATGATCAACATAGTGATGTTCACCATTGAAAACTACTCCATTTCACGTGATGATCGGTTATGGTTTAGTTGATTTGGATCACGTGATCACTTAGATGATTAGAGGGATGTCTATGTAAGTGGGAGTTCTTAAGTAATATGATTAATTGAACTTAAATTTATCATGAACTTAGTCCTGGTAGTATTAGCATATCTATGTTGTAGATCAATAGCTCGTGTTGTTGCTTCCCTGTGTTTGTTTTGAAATGTTCCTAGAGAAAAACTATGTTGAAAGATGTTAGTAGCAATGATGCGGATTGGATCCGTGATATGAGGTTTATCCTCATTGCTGCACAGAAAAATTATGTCCTTGATGCACCGCTAGGTGACAGACCTATTGCAGGAGCATATGCAGACATTATGAACGTTTGGCTAGCTCAATATGATGACTACTTGATAGTTTAGTGCACCATGCTTAATGGCTTAGAATCGGGACTTCAAAGACGTTTTGAACGTCATGGAACATATGAGATGTTCTAGGAGTTGAAGTTAATATTTCAAGCAAATATTCGAGTTGAGAGATATGAAGTCTCCAACTAGTTCTATAGCTAAAAGATGGAGGAGAATCGCTCAACTAGTGAGCATGTGCCCAGATTGTCTGAGTACTACAATCACTTGAATCAAGTGGGAGTTAATCTTCTAGATAAGATAGTGATTGGCAAAATTCTCTAGTCACCATCACCAAGTTAGTAGAACTTCGTGATGAACTATGATATGCAAGGGATAACGGAAACGATTCCCAAGCTCTTCGTAATGCGGAAATTGATAAAGGTAGAAATCGAAAAAAACATCAAGTGTTGATGGTAGACAAGACCACTAGTTTCAAGAAAAGGGCAGAGGGAAGAAGGGGAACTTCAAAAAGAATAGCAAGCAAGTTGCTGCTCAAGTGAAGAAGCCCAAGTCTGATCCTAAGCCTGAGACTAAGTGCTTCTACTGCAAAGGGACTGGTCACTGGAAGCGGGACTACCCCAAGTGATTGGCAGATAAGAAGGATGGCAAAGTGAACATAAGTATATTCGATATACATGTTGTTGATGTGTACTTTACTAGTGTTTATAGCAACCCCTCAGTATTTGATACTAGTTCAGTTGCTAAGATTAGTAACTCGATACGGGAGTTGCAGAATAAAGACTAGTTAAGGGTGAAGTGACGATGTGTGTTGGAAGTGGTTCCAAGATTGATCATCATCGCACACTCCCTATACTTTCAGGATTACTGTTGAACCTGAATAAGTGTTATTTGGTGTTTGCGTTGAGCATGAATATGATTTGATCATGCTTATTGTAATACGATTATTCATTTAAGTAAGAGAATAAATTGTTGTTCTGTTTACATGAATAAAACCTTATATGGTTACACACCCAATGAAAATAGTTCGTTGGATCTCGATCATAGTGATACACATAATCATAATATTGAAAGCAAAAGATGCAAAGTTAATAATGATAGTGCAACTTATTTGTGGCACTGCCGTTTAGGTCATATTGGTGTAAAGCGCATGAAGAAACTCCATGCTGATGGGATTTTGGAATCACTTGATTATGAATAACTTGATGCTTGCGAACCATGCCTCATGGGCAAGATGACTAAGACTCCGTTCTCCGGAGCGAGCAACTGACTTATTGGAAATAATACATACTGATGTATGTGGTCCGATGAGTGTTAAGGCTCACGGCAAGTATCATTATTTTCTGAACTTCACAGATGATTTGAGCAGATATGGGTATATCTACTTGATGAAACATAAGTCTGAAACATTTGAAAAGTTCAAAGAATTTCAGAGTGAAGTGGAAAATCATCGTGACAAGAAAATAAAGTTTCTACGATCTGATCGCGGAGACAAACATTTGAGTTACGAGTTTGGTCTTCAATTAAAACAATGTGGAATAGTTTCACAAACTCATGCCACATGGAACACCACAGCATAATGGTGTGTCCGAACGTCAAAACCGTACTTTATTGGATATAGTGCAATCTATGATGTCTCTTACCGATCTACCACTATCGTTTTGGGGTTATGCATTAGAGACAGCTGCATTCACGTTAAAAAGGGCACCATCTAAATCCGTTGAGACGACACAATCTGAATTATGGTTTGGCAAGAAACCAAAGTTGTCGTTTCTTAAAGTTTGGAGTTGCGATGCTTATGTGAAAAAGTTTCATCTCGATAAGCTCAAACTCAAATCGGAGAAATATGTCTTCATAGGATACCCAAAGGAGACAGTTGGGTACACCTTCTATCATAGATCCAAAGGCAAGACATTCGTTGCTAAGAATGGATCCTTTCTAGAGAAGGAGTTTCTCTCGAAAGAAGTGAGTGGGAGGAAAGTAGAACTTGATAAGGTAATTGTACCTTCTCCCTTATTGGAAAGTAGTTCATCATAGAAATCTGTTCCTGTGACTACTACACCAATTAGTGAGGAAGCTAATGATGATGTTCATGTAACTTCAGATCAAGTTACTACCAAATCTCGTAGGTAAACCAGAGTGAGATCCATACCAGAGTGGTACGGCAATCTTGTTCTGGAAGTTATGTTACTAGACCATGACGAACCTACAAACTATGAGGAAGTGATGATGAGCCCAGATTCCGCAAAATGGCTTGAGGCCATGAAATCTGAGATGGGACCCATGTATGAGAACAAAGTATGGACTTTGGTTGACTTGCCCGATGATCGGCAAGCCATAGAAAATAAATGGATCTTCAAGAGGAAGACGGACGCTGATAGTAGTGTTACTATCTACAAAGCTAGAATTGTCGCAAAAGGGTTTCGACAAGTTCAAGGTGTTGACTACGATGAGAGTTTCTCACTCGTATCTATGCTTAAATCTGTCCGAATCATGTCAGCAATTGCCGCATTTTATGAAATCTGGCAAATGGATAACAAAACTGCAATCCTTAATGGATTTCTTAAAGAAGAGTTGTATATGATGCTACCAGAAGTTTTTGTCAATCCTAAAGGTGTTAACAAAATGTGCAAACTCCAGCGATCCATCTATGGACTGGTGTAAGCATCTCGGAGTTGGAATATACGCTTTGATAAGTTGATCAAAGCATATAGTTTTATACAGACTTGCGGTGAATCCTGTATTTACAAGAAAGTGAGTGGGAGCACTACAACATTTCTGATAAGTATATGTGAATGACATATTGTTGATTGGAAATAATGTAGAATTATTCTGCAAAGCATAAAGGAGTGTTTAAAAGGAGTTTTTCAAAGAAAGACCTCGGTGAAGTTGCTTACATATTGAGCATCAAGATCTATAGAGATAGATCAAGACGCTTGATAAGTTTTTTCAATAAATACATACCTTGACAAGATTTTGAAGTAGTTCAAAATGGAACAGTCAAATAAAGAGTTTCTTGCCTATGTTACAAGGTGTGAAATTGAGTAAGACTCAAAGCCCGACCACGGAAGAAGATAGAAAGAGAATGAATGTCATTCCCTATGCCTTGGTCATAGGTTCTATAAAGTATGCCATGCTGTGTACCAGATCTATTGTATACCCTACCACTGAGTTTGGCAAGGGAGTACAATAGTGATCTAGGAGTAGATCAATGGACAACGGTCAAAATTATCCTTACTAGAATAAGGATATGTTTCTCGATTACGGAGGTGACAAAAGGTTCGTCATAAAGGGTTACGTCGATGCAAGTTTTGACACTGATCCAGATGATACCAAGTCTCAATCTGGATACATATTGAAAGTGGGAGCAATTAGCTAGAGTAGCTCCATGCAGAGCATTGTTGACATAGAAATTTGCAAAATACATGCGGATCTGAATGTGACAGACCCGTTGACTAAACTTCTCTCACAAGCAAAACATGATCACTTTCTGGGTCTTAATCACATAGCGATGTGAACTAGATTATTGAATCTAGTAAACCCTTTGGGTGTTAGTCACATGGAGATGTGAACCAATCACATAAAGATGTGAACTATTGATGTTAAATCACATGGCGATGTGATCTAGATTATTGACTCTAGTGCAAGTGGGAGACTAAAGGAAATATGCCCTAGAGGCAATAATAAAGTTATTATTTATTTCCTTATATCATGATAAATGTTTATTATTCATGCTAGAATTGTATTAACCGGAAACATAATACATGTGTGAATACATAGACGAACAGAGTGTCACTAGTATGCCTCTACTTGACTAGCTCGTTAATCAAAGATGGTTATGTTTCCTAACCATGGACAAAGAGTTGTTATTTGATTAACGGGATCACATCATTAGTTGAATGATCTGATTGACATTACCCATTCTATTAGCTTAGCACCCGATCGTTTAGTATGTTGCTATTGCTTTCTTCATGACTTATACATGTTCCTATGACTATGAGATTATGCAACTCCCGTTTGCCGGAGGAACACTTTGTGTGCTACCAAACGTCACAACGTAACTGGGTGATTATAAAGGAGCTCTACAGGTGTCTCCAAAGGTACATGTTGGGTTGGCGTATTTCGAGATTAGGATTTGACACTCCGAATGTCGGAGAGGTATCTCTGGGCCCTCTCGGTAATGCACATCACTTAAGCCTTGCAAGCATTGCAACGGATGAGTTAGTTGCGGGATGATGTATTACGGAACGAGTAAAGAGACTTGCCGGTAACGAGATTGAACTAGGTATTGAGATACCGACGATCGAATCTCGGGCAAGTAACATACCGATGACAAAGGGAACAACATATGTTGTTATGCGGTCTGACCGATAAAGATCTTCGTAGAATATGTAGGAGCCAATATGGGCATCCAGGTCCTGCTATTGGTTATTGATCGGAGACGTGTCTCGATCATGTCTACATTGTTCTCGAACCGTAGGGTCCGCACACTTAAGGTTTCGATAACAGTTATATTATGAGTTTATGAGTTTTTATGTACCGAAGGAGTTCGGAGTCCCGGATGAGATCGGGGACATGACGAGGAGTCTCGAAATGGTCGAGACGTAAAGATCGATATATTGGACGACTATATTCGGACATCGGAAAGGTTCCGAGTGATTCGGGTATTTTTTGGAGTACCGGAGAGTTACGGGAATTCGCCGGGAGAAGTATTGGGCCTTATTGGGCCATACAGGAAAGAGAGAGGGGCTGCCTAGGGCAGGCCGCGCGCCCCCAAGGCCTAGTCCGAATTGGACTAGGGGGAGGGGCTGCGCCCCTTCCTTGTTTCCTACTCCTACTACACGGAAGGACTCCTAGTTGGACTAGGAAAGGGGGAATCCTACTCCCGGTGGGAGTAGGACTCCCCTAGGGCGCGCCATAGAGAGGGCCGGCCCTCCCCTCCTCCACTCCTTTATATACGGGGGCAGGGGGCACCCCATAGACACACAAGTTGATCTTCGTGATCGTTCCTTAGCCGTGTGCGGTGCCCCCCTCCACCATATTCCACCTCGGTCATATTGTTGCAGTGCTTAGGCGAAGCCCTGCGATGGTAGAACATCAAGATCGTCACCACGCCATCATGCTGACAGAACTCCTCCCTGACGCTTTGCTGGATCGGAGCCCGGGGATCATCATCGAGCTGAACGTGTGCCAAGAACTCGGAGGTGCCGGAGTAACGGTGCTTGGATCGGTCGGATCGGGAAGACATACGACTACTTTCTCTACGTTGCGTCAACGCTTCCGCTTCGGTCTACGAGGGTATGTAGACAACACTCTCCCCTCTCGTTGCTATGCATCACCATGATCTTGCGTGTGCGTAGGAATTTTTTTGAAATTACTATGTTCCCCAACATAATTATGCGTGCCTAGGCTTTGATCCAAATTACGGGGAGCATATCCTATAGTTTTTAGAAGAGTTACAGAAACATAAACAATCTGTTGTTGCTTGCCGACCAATTATTTTCTTAAGAACACTAGCTTTCGGCTTCACCCGTCTGAGGTACAGGTCCGGATTACCCGGTTGTAACAATTGCAAAGGTGCTCCCTTTACACCCCTAGCCGAACAATCAAGAATGTAGGGTATAAACACAGGGGCGAGGCAACCCATCTTGGCAAAAACTTAAGTCGTAGAGGTGCATATAATGGCAGAAAATTGTATATAACAAACAACACAGACAATGTAAGCCAAAAGCTTTTAGTAGTAAGCTTCGTTAAAGAAGCCCCCACTCACAATGGGGTGTATACATTTAAATATGTGTACCCCTAATAGTTCGGCGGATCCGAACATGCCCTGGGATGTATATAAAAGGAAAAGCTAAAAAAGAAGAGGAGAGAAAGAAACTAGAGAAAACTAAAGGATGCGGCCGAACTATCCGTAGAATCGTCGGAGCCGAGCAACGATCCATGGATTCGGCTCAAGGCGATTATCTGATGCATTATGAAGGCGATAGGCTCCTCCTGTGAGAAATTCATCTATGATGAAGGGCCCCTCCCATTTTGGTTTGAGCTTATCCTTCCTCTTATCCGGGAGGTGCAAGAAGAGCTCGCCGACGTTATATGTCTTGGGCCGCACTTCTCTACTTTGGTATCTCCTAGCCTGTTGTTGATAAAATGCGGAACGGGCTCGTGCAATATCACACTCCTCCTTGAGGCTATCTAGGTCGTCCTGCCAATCGAGCTCAGTTTCTCTCTCTCCGTACATGCGCACTCGAGGTGAGTCATGAATAATGTTGCAAGGCAAGACAGCTTCTGCACCATACACCATGAAAAAAGGTGTGTATCCGGTTGTTCGATCAGGCGTAGTCTGCAGCCCCCAGAGCATGGAATCGAGTTCCTCAACCCAGTGCTTATCTGACTCCCGTAAGGAGCGCACTAGTCTGGGTTTAATGGCGCTCATTATCAAGCCATTGGCCCGTTCAACTTGACCGTTTGTTTGAGGGTGGTAGATGGATGCATAGTCAAGTTTAATGCCCAAGTTAGCACACGAGTTTTTCACCTCATCAGCTGTAAAATTAGAGCGATTATCAGTGATGATGCTATGCGGGACACCATAACGGTGTACTACATCGGATGTAAAATAGACTAGTGGCCCTGCTTCAGCCATTTTTACTGGTTTGGCCTCTATCCATTTAGTGAATTTATCCACCATGACCAGTAAATATTTCATCTTATGGCTTCCCCCTTTAAGGCGTCCGACCATGTCTAGCCCCCAGACTGCGAGAGGCCAAGTGATGGGGATTGTTCTTAAGGCGGTGGGAGGCATATGGCTTTGATTGGCGAAGAGCTGACATCCCACACAACATTGCACAAGGGCTTGTGCGCCTGCTCGAGTCGTTGGCCAGAAGAAACCTGTCCGGAAGGTCTTGCTTACGAGGGCCCGAGTTGCGGCATGATGGCCGCCTAGACCAGCATGTATTTCAGCCAAGAGTTGCCGTCCCTCCTCTTCGGAGATGCACCTTTGAAGGACTCTAGTAGTGCTTTTCTTGTATAGTTCACCTTCGTGGACTTTATAGGCTTTAGAACATCGGACTATGCGACGGGCCTCATTTTGATCAGCAGGGAGTTCCTGTAACGCCCTCGATGCGGCTATAGCTCCCACGTGTCGAGGCACGACTTAGAGGCATAACCGCATTGAAAGCAATGTCGCAAGTTAGGCAATCTTCACAACATCCCATGTAATATAGATAATAAAAGGGGAGATACATAGTTGGCTTACACTCGCCACGTCAATCAAAGTACATAAATAGCATTACAACATCCAAACACTCATGGCCCGACTACGGCGCCAAAATAAAAGATAACCCAACATGCGACACGGTCCCGATCATCCCAACTGGGCACCACTACTGATCATCAGGGAAAGACACGTAGTATCTGCGTGAGTCCTCGTTGAACTCCCACTTGAGCTCAAGCGCGTCATCTGGAACGGAATCACTGGGTCCTGCGTCTGGTTTGGAAGTAATCTGTGAGCCATAGGGACTCAGCAATCTCGCACCCTTGCGATCAAGACTATTTAAGCTTAATAGGTAAGGCAAGGAAAATATGTGGAGCTGCAGCGAGCGACTAGCATATATGGTGGCTATCCTGTTCGCAAAAGAGAGTGAGAAGAGGAGGCAAAGCGCGAGCGAGTAACTAGAGAGCAACCTGCGCAAGCATTACTCCAACACCGTGTCCACTTCCCGGACTCCGCCGAGAAGAGACCATCACGGTAACTCACGCTGTTGATTCATTTTAATTAAATTAAGGTTCAAGTTATCTACAACCGGACATTAACAAATTCCCATATGCCCATAACTGCGGGCACGGCTTTCGAAAGTTCAAATCCTTGCAGGGGAGTCCCAACTTAGCCCATGACAAGCCCTCACGGTCAACGAAGGGATATACCTCCTCCCGAGACATTTCGATCAGACTCGGTATCTCGGTTCTTCAAGACACTTGGACAAGTTAAAACAAATCCAGCAACACCGCCCGAATGTGCCGACAAATCCCGATAGGAGCTGCACATATCTCGTTCTCAGGGCACACTCAGATAGGTCAAGCTATGAGTAAAACCAACCCTCGAGTTTCCCCGAGGTGGCCCCGCAGGCTGCCTGGTTCGGACCAACACTCAGAGGAGCACTGCCCCCCCCCCCGGGGGGGGGGGGGTTAAATAAGATGACCCTCGGGCTCCGGAAACCCAAGGGAAAAAAGAGGCTAGGTGGCAAATGGTAAAACCAAGGTTGGGCATTGCTGGAAAAGCTTTAATCAAGGCGAACTATCAAGGGGTTCCCATTATAACCCAACCGCATAAGGAACGCAAAATCTGGGAACATAACACCAATATGACGGAAACTAGGGCGGCAAGAGTGGAACAAAACACTAGGCGAGAGGCCGAGCCTTCCACCCTTTACCAAGTATATAAATGCATTAAGATAACATGGCAATATAGTGATATCCCAACAAGTAAATAATGTTCCAACAAGGAACGGTCTCCAATCTTCACCTGCAACTAGCAACGCTATAAGAGGGGTTGAGCAAAGCGGTAACATAGCCAATCAACGGTTTGCTAGGACATGGTGGGTTAGAGGTTTGACATGGCAATTTGGGAGGCTTGAAAGCAAGTGGTAGGCATCGTAGCATAGGCACAGCAAAAGAGCGAGCATCTAGCATAGCAAAGATAGTAGTGATTTCGAGGGTATGATCATCTTGCCTGCAAAGTTGTTAGAGTTGACTGGATCCTCGAAAGAAAACTTAACGGGCTCCTCGTTAGAGAACTCGTCTCCCGGCTCTACCCAAACAAGACAAACAAGCAACAAGGACACAATCAACCACGTGCAAACTCAAACAACATGATGCAAAGATGGTATGCTATGCGGGATGCAATATGCGATGCATATGCAAGATTTGACAAGGAATGCATGAACCTGGCCTAAACTTGGAAATCCAAGTATTCCACTGAAGATATGAGATGAAATCACTTGAAAACGATATAAAGATCACCGGAATCGGAGTTACGGTTTGGAAATGGCAAGCAATTCAAATATGGCCATGTTCTGCGATTTACAGCAAGTAGCCATCTAAATGCAATGAGATGAACAAGCTACAGCACCCAAACATGGCATCAAAATACATGGCAGGGATCCACTCATGATGCTTAACAAAAGACTAGCACTGAGCTACGGCCAATTCATCCATTAACATGTTCAAACAAGCATGGCAAAAATGCATTTGGCAAACAGATCTCAGACTTAGTGAAATTAACACTTGTCTGGAATTTCATATCAGATAGCACTCTTTGGAGCAAGAAAACAATATGCTACAGGACCTAAACATGGCAAAGTAAAGCATGGCATGGAGCTACTCAAAGAGCTTAACAAAAGTCCCTTAGTGACCTTGAGCCAAAAGGGAACATAAAATACATTTGCAAGCACGTGAACATGGCAAAAACATAATCAGTTCTCAGACTTAGTGAAAAAACTGGAGCATGCTGAAACAGTTATCAAGTAGGCATGTTTACGAGCTCGATGCACTCACTACAGAGCATGTCATGACCATCTAAGCATACACCCATCAAGAATACACAAAATTCAAGCTAGACATGGCAAGAACAGTAACATAGCATGCACGGATCAACTACAACATCCTCGGCAAAATTGCTAACAAGTAGACAATCTGCCCAGATTCACGAAATGACAAAAGTAGAGCTCGATTGAATCAAGCTAGGGTGCTCTATAATTGCAAACAAAGACATGGATGGATAGAGCACTATAAGATTAACAAAACATCCTTACTGATCATCCTCGAAAGAGGCACGGATCACTAGGAAACAACATGAACATATGGCCATATGAGATAAACAGATCAAGGACTTAGTGGAAATGCTAAGTCCCTGAAATCAGCATTACCAAGTGCCTCACTTTGCGAGCTTGTGCTAGTCACCACACACATCACAAAAATACATGGGTTGCACCTCTGGAAAGATGGCAAAACCCTTAACAAAACATATGTAGAGCTCATGGGCGTATCATGCACACATTAATCATGGCAAAAATGACAAATCTCTAATTGGAGCCGCAGATCTGACAATTATCTTAAATAACATTCTTCTAACAGCATTTCGGGCATCAAGATGAACTCAAATGAAAATGATGCAATGAGATGAAATGATGTACTCTCTGATACGAACATTTTGATATGCTATATGCCCAAAACGGAGCTATGAATGCGGAGATATAGCATGAACAAGAATGCAAAATATCTAGGGTTTCGGGCAAAAAGTCAACCCGATCTATTCTCAGATCCAGATCCACACGCTTTACGAGGTTCGCCGGAGGAGCACTATTCATTGGAGCTAGACGGGGAGGCGCGTTGACCGGAGACGACGAGGGAGGTCGGAGTCGACGAGGGCAGTGGCCGCGGTGTGGGGCGGCGGAGGCGGCGACCGCGGCGTGGGGCGGTGGCGAGGTCCGGCCGCGTCGGGCGGTGGCCGGCGCCGAGCTCTAAGCTCGCCGGCGAGACGGCGCGGCGAGCAGCTGCGGCGTCAGGGCGGCGCGCCTGGAGCGAGGAGCGGCAGGGAGGATCCGGGCCACAGGGGCTTCCCGCGGGCTTGGGCGGGCCGGGACGGCGGCGACGATGTGGGCGCCCGCCCGGGACACATGACGGTGGCTGATTGGCGGCGGCGGATCGGGTGGACGTGTCCGGTCCGGTTCGGACACGTCCGGCGGCGAGGGGAGCTGAGTTTAGGGTTTTGGGGGAGAAGGAGATCCGGATTTCGGAGGGGGTCTATTTATAGAGGTAGAGGGAGCTAGGAGTGTCCAAATGAGGTGCGGTTTTTGGCCACGCGATCGTGATCGAACGCTCTAGATGATGGAGAGGGTTTTGGTGGGTTTTGGGCCAACTTGGAGGGGTGTTGGGCTGCAACACACACGAGGCCTTTTTGGTCCCTCGGTTAACCGTTGGAGCATCAAACGGAGTCCAAATGGTACGAAACTTGACAGGCGGTCTACCGGTAGTAAACCAAGGCCGCTAGGCAAGTCTCGGTCCAATCCGGAAATGTTTAATCCCCACACACGAAAGAAAGGTAGAAATGACCACCGGAGGAGAACGGAGCGCCGGAATGCAAAACGGACAACGGGGAAAATGCTCGAATGCATGAGACGAACACGCATGCAAATGCAATGCACATGATGACATGATATGAGATGCATGACAACGACAACAACACACGGAGACAAAAGCCCGAACCTGAGAAAATAAAATAACTTAAGGCCGGAAACGGCAAGAGTTGGAGTACACATTGGGTAAATCATATCCGGGGTGTTACAGTTCCTACCTATTAAGGTGGGCCTAGAAGGGTTCAGTCAACGGAGCGATAACAACCATGATTTCATGAGCAGAGGGTGTTATTGCGGTATCCGAACCCCCGATGATATATGTATTGTGTTCGGCTGCTGGGGGTATGATCAGGTCCGGACTGGCATTTCCGCTCTCGTCCTGCCACACCACGGATGGCTTAAAGAGCCTTTCCACAAAGGTATTAGGGGGGTCGGGGCCGCGTTTGGCGCCCATTCGAGCAAGGATGTTCGTTGCGTGGTTACTGTCTCGAGCGACATGATGAAACTCAAGCCCCTCGAACCGAGCCGACATTTTTAATATGACGTTTTAGTACGCCGCCATTTTGGATCTTTTGCATCGAACTCTCCATTTATCTGGGATATTGCGAGGTTTGAATCACCACGCACCTCTAGGCGTTGTATGCCCATGGAGACAGCCATTCGGAGACCATGTAGAAGTGCCTCATATTCGGCCGCGTTATTGGAATCTGTATACATGATTTGAAGCATGTAGCGGACTGTGTCCCCTGTAGGGGATGTTAGGATGACACCAGCCCCTAGTCCGGCTAGCATTTTAGAGCCGTCGAAGTACATGATCCAGTTGGAGTATGAACTATACTCTTTAGGGAGCTCGGCTTCCGTCCACTCAGCGACGAAATCAGCCAGCACCTGAGATTTGATAGCTCGGCGTGGCTTGTATGTTATTTCAAATGGTAAGAGCTCAATGGCCCATTTAGCTATGCAGCCGGTGGCATCCCGTTGTTTATGATGTCATTGATTGGTACTTTGGATGCCACCGTGATCAAACACTCTTGAAAATAGTGTCGGGGTTTTCGGAGTGCCATAAAGACTGCGTAAGGTATTTTTTGGTAGTGGGGGTATCGGGATTTGCATGGTGTAAGGACCTCTGATATGTAATATACTGGTTTCTGGATGAGGAATTTATGTCCCTCTTCCCCTCGCTCGATGACGAGTACAACGCTTACTACCTAGTGAGTTGCGGATATATAAAGCAACATAGGCTCGCCAACACTTGGGGCGGCTAGGATTGGGTTGCCTGCTAATAAGGTTTTTATTTCTTCCAATCTGACTATAGCCGCATCCATCCACTCGAAGTTGTCGGTGCGTCTAAGCAGTCAGTAAAGTGGTAAAGCTTTTTCTCCTAATCTGGAGATGAAGCGGCTTAATGCTGCCACGCACCCAGCTAGGTTTTGGACCTGCTTCAAGTCTGTTGGTATGGCCAGTTGTGACAGGGCTCGGATTTTGGCTGGGTTCGCTTCAATTCCTCTATTGGAGACAATGAACCCTAGACGCTTTCCAGCTGGAACGCCGAAAACACATTTTTCCGGATTGAGCCGTATGTCATAGGTTCGTAGGTTGTCAAATGTGAGGCGGAGATCATCCACCAATGATTCGATGTGTTTAGTCTTGATTACCACGTCGTCCACATATGTTTCCATTGTCTTGCCGATTTGTCTTTCCAAACATGTAATCTGACCTTGCTGACCTACCTCTTTACCTTCGCATTGTCTTCCTCCTTGGGACTCCGAGGGCGCCAATTAAGGCGTTTCTACAAAGGAGCACTGGAGAATTTGGGGAGGCCGCGCCGAACTAGTTCTGGAAGGGGGGCGTCCTCAATATAAAACCATTCCGAAGACCATTCTTGGGATACCTCCTTGGGAGTTCCAATAGGGTAGCCTGATCTGGCTATGCGCCATACTTCGGTGCCGCCCACTTCAAATATGGAACCCCCTTGATGGTGAGGGATGAGGCAAAAGAACTTTCTCCATAGTTCAAAGTGGGCCTCGCAGCCTAGAAACAGTTCACAGAGAGCGACAAAGCACGAGATGTGTAGAATCGAAGCTGTGGTGAGGTTGTGCAGTTGGATTCCATAGAACTCCAACAGGTCCCTGAGAAAGGGATGGATTGGAAATCCTAAGCCCCACAAGAGAAATGAAACAAAGCATACCCTCTCCTCCTTGTTGGGCTTGGGGAAATTTTCTGCTAGCGCATCATTGCCGATCGAGGCCAACCCCGCTCGCACAGGGACTAGATCTACGAGAGGGCCTGCGTCTGAAGTCGACTCAGCTGAAGATGGGACACTAAGAAGCTTCGCCAATCACCCTCTTGAGGGCCATGAGGGCGCGAAGAAGAGCTGTGAGCGCTGGCCATGTTTTGAAGTTTTTTGTGGCTAGTTCTGATGTTCTCTGGATGATGTGAATGACACTTGGGGATCTAACCTCTTTATATAGGCACCACCCCGGTGTGGTCAGGGGTTTACTTGGAAAGAATTATTATGGACCGTTCGCATTCGCCCGGCGTGTGGAAATTGAGGCGACGACAGGGAAGGAGTCATAAAGGAAAAACATGAAAGTCAGGGTTGGATTGTTGTCAGTCCGAGGTGTAATGAAGAACCCGCCTTGCAAAAGCCGAAGACATAAGCCGGATACTACATCGTCAATTGAAGGCAAGTTCCGGGGCTACTGAGGGAGTCCTGGATTAGGGGGTCCTCGGGTGTCCGGACTATTTGATATGGGCTGGGCTGATGGGCCGTGAAGATACAAGCAGAAGACTTTCCCCGTGTCCGGGCAAGACTCCTATGTGCGTGGATGGCAAGATTGGTGTCCAGATATGTTATTTCCTTCCACCACAAACCGACTTTGTTAACCCTAGGCCCCTCTGGTGTGTATATAAAACAGAGGGTTTAGTCCGTAGAGGCCATCAGAATTCTCATAGGCTAGACAGTTAGGGTTTAGCCATTACGATCTCGAGGTAGATCAACTCTTGTAACCCCTTGACACGTCTCCAACGTATCTATAATTTTTGATTGTTCCATCCTATTATATTATCAACCTTGGATGTTTTATATGCATTTACATGCTATTTTATATGATTTTTGGGACTAACCTATTAACCTAGAGCCCAGTGCCAGTTTCTGTTTTTTTCCTTGTTTTAGAATATCGCAGAAAAGGAAAATCAAACGCAGTCCAATTGACCTAAAACTTCACGGAACTTATTTTTGGATGGAAAGCAACCCGGGAGACTTGGAGTGCACGACTGGAAAGCAACAAGGGAGCCACGAGGCAGTGGGGCCTGCCCACCCCCCTAGGCGTGCCCACCCCCTGGGCGTGCCCACCACCCTTGTGGGCCCCTCATGGCTCCCCTGACATATCTCTTCCGCCTATATGTATCCATATACCCTAAAACGATCGGGGAGCACAATAGATCGGGAGTTCCACCGCCATAAGCCTCCGTAGCCACCGAAAACCAATCTAGACCCGTTCTGGCACCCTGCCGAAGGGGGAATCCCTCTCCGATGGCCATCTTCATCATCCCGGTGCTCTCCATGATGAGGGAGTAGTCCACCCTCGGGGCTGAGGGCATGTACCAGTAGCTATGTGTTTGATCTCTCTCTCTCTCTCTCGTGTTCTTGAGGTGATATGATCTTGATGTATCGCGAGCTTTGCTATTATAGTTGGATCTTATGATGTTTTCTCGCCCCCTGAGGGAGTCCTGGATTAGGGGGTGTCTGGATAGCCGGACTATACCTTCGGCCGGACTCCTGGACTATGAAGACACAAGATTGAAGACTTCGTCCCGTGTCCGGAAGGGACTTTCCGTGGCGTGGAAGGCAAGCTTGGCGATACGGATATGTAGATCTCCTACCATTGTAACCGACCCTGTGTAACCCTAGCCCTCTCCTGTGTCTATATAAACCGGAGGGTTTTAGTCCGTAGGACGAACAACAATCATACCATAGGCTAGCTTCTAGGGTTTAGCCTCTCTGATCTCGCGGTAGATCTACTCTTGTACTACCCATATCATCAATATTAATCAAGCAGGACGTAGGGTTTTACCTCCATCAAGAGGGCCCGAACCTGGGTAAAACATTGTGTCCCCTGCCTCCTGTTACCATCCGCCTAGACGCACAGTTCGGGACCCCCTACCCGAGATCTGCCGGTTTTGACACCGACATTGGTGCTTTCATTGAGAGTTCCTCTGTGTCGTCACTTTTAGGCCCGATGGCTCCTCCGATCATCAACGACGATGCGATCCAGGGTGAGACTTTTCTCCCCGGACAGATCTTCGTATTTGGCGGCTTTGCACTGCGGGCCAATTCGCTTGGCCATCTGGAGCAGATCGAAAGCTACGCCCCTGGCCGTCAGGTCAGATTTGGAAGTTTAAACTACACAGCGGACCTCTGCGGAGACTTGATCTTCGACAGATTCGAGCCGCAGCCGAGCGCGCCGCACTGTCACGATAGGCATGATCTAGCTCTGCCGCCGGAGAGTGCCCTGGAGGCCGCACCCACATTAGCTCCGACCCTTAATTCGGAGCCAACTGCGCCAATCGAGGATGGGTGGTTGGACACCGCCTCGGGGGCTGTAATCTCTACGGCAATCGAGCCGAACACCAACCCTATTCTCTGCGAAGCCCGTGACTCCAAGGAGCTGGACTCCTCTCCAGACTCCGAGCCCTCCGCGCCCCTACCGATCGAACCTAATTGGGCGCCGATCATGGAGTTCACCGCCGTGGACATCTTTCAGCACTCGCCCTTAGGCGATATTCTGAATTCACTAAAGTCTCTCTCTTTATCAGGAGAGCCCTGGCCGGACTATGGTCAACAAGGTTGGGATGCGGATGATGAAGAAATTCAAAGCCCACCCACCACCCACTTCGTAGCCACTGTCAATAATTTAAATGACGTGCTCGACTTCGACTCCAAAGACATCAACGGTATAGACGATGATGTAGGAGATGAACATGAACCAACTCCTATAAGGCACTGGACAGCCACCTCATCTCATGATGTATACATGGTGGACACACCCAAAGGAAGCGACGACGAGGAACACAGGGATGCAACGAGGGATCGTTCACTCGAAAAGCAATCAAAGCGGCGACGTAAGCGCCGCTCCAAGCCCCGCCTTGACAGAGACAGCAGCCATACAGACCCAGCCATAGAGCAAGACGAGCCGGCGGACAACGAACATGCCTTTGAGCAACCGTCCAAACAGGGCAACTTGGATAAACAAACCGAACACCCCGTCCCCGGTGAAAACAGCAGTCCGGACGACCTTACGCCGGATAGGCTCATGGAGCAGAAGAACCTCCACGAAGGGCTCGTCGCTACTACGCGTAGCCTGAAAAAGCAGAAGCTGAAGCTCAAAACTACGGAAGATGCACTCAGAATCACATGGAGCAAAGTACGCAACACCGCAGACAAATATGGCGGTAGTCGCCGCACAAAAAGCTATCCAAAGCGAAAGCTATTGCCTGAATTTGACGACGAGGCCTTAGAGCCCCCGCAGTCAAAAAATAGGAAAGCCACCCGGTCGGATAGACGACCACATGGCCAGCATGGAGCGGCAAGCGGCGACACACACAAGCCGGCACGCGATCCACCAAAGGATCCGCATCAAAAAGATGGCCCAGCCATATCTATCTACGGGCCAAGAAAGCAAGCTCTAGTAAGCAATGCAACACAACAAATATCCGAACATCACGGCACACCCAAATACAGTGGTGCCGCACACCCCCTATGTTTCACCGATGAGGTGCTGGACCATGAATTTCCAGCGGGATTCAATCCCGTAAACATAGAGGGGTACGACGGAACAACAGACCCTGGGGTCTGGATCGAGGATTATATCCTCCACATACACATGGCCAGAGGACATGACCTCCATGCCATAAAATACTTACCCCTCAAGCTTAAAGGGCCAGCCCGGCATTGGCTCAAAAGCCTTCCCGAAAACACCATTGGAAGTTGGGAAGAGCTTGAGGATGCTTTCCGGGCAAATTTTCAAGGGACCTATGTCCGCCGTCCGGATGAAGACGATCTCAGTCACATAACTCAACAGCCCGAAGAGTCAGCCCAGAAATTCTGGAACAGATTTCTTACTAAAAAGAATCAGATAGTCGACTGTCCGGACGCCGAAGCCCTAGCAACTTTTAAGCATAACGTTCGAGACGAATGGCTCGCCAGACACCTCGGCCAAGAAAATTCAAGAACAATGGCCGCATTAACAAGCCTCATGACCCGCTTTTGCGTAGGAGAGGACAGCTGGTTGGCAAGATGTAGCACCAGCGACCCAAGTACATCCGAAGTTAGGGATGAAAACGGAAAACCCCGACGCAACAAGGACCAGCACCGGAATAAGAGAAACAGCCCAAAGAGCACGGCGGTCAACGCCGGATTCAAAAGCTCACGGCAGAATCAGAGAAAGCCGCCCCTCAAGGATAACAGGGACGAGCTATCCAACTTAAACAAAATCTTGGACAAGATATGTCAAATACACAGTACTCCCGGGAAGCCTGCGAACCATACCCACGGAGATTGTTGGGTTTTCAAGCAATCCGGCAAACTCAACGCTAAACACAAGGGGCTCGACACACCAAGTGAGGACGGCGACGAACCCCACAAGCAGAGCACCAGGAAACAAAAGGATTTCCCACAAGAAGTCAAAACAGTAAACTTACTTCACGTGACGAACAGAATGGCGCCAACAGAGATACCCGCCAAACGGCCTATCCCAAAGGAGTCTCCCCAATGGTTGTTAAAACCGATCACCTTCGACCATCAGGATTACTCTAGAAGTTTCCGGAACGCAGGCTGGACTGCCTTGGTATTAGATCCAATACTCGGCGGACTCCACTTTACAAATGTCCTGATGGACGGCGGCAGTAGTCTAAACCTATTATACCAGGACACAATCTCCAACATGGGGATAGACCCAACAAAAATTCGCCATAGCAAAACCTCCTTTCAAGGGGTAACGCCAGGCCCGGATGCCCGTTGCATGGGTTCTCTCCGGCTAGAAGTTATGTTCGGCTCCCCCGACGACTTCCATCGCGAACAACTAACTTTCCACATTGCCCCATTCTCAAGTAGCTATCAAGCACTGCTGGGACGCGAAGCTTTCGCACGCTTTAATGCAATTCCGCATTATGCATATCTCACGCTTAAGATGCCCGGTCCACGAGGTATCATCTCATTAAAGGGAAAACATTGAGTGGTCCCCCCGCGCGGAAGACAGTGCGGCTGCCTTGACATCCCCACAATAAAGCAGCTTCACCAGCCAAAGCACCTAAACAGGTCGTCAAGACCACGGACACGGCTAGACGAGTTCGGCATAAACACGCAATTGATAAAGGCTTAATAGCCGTATACCCCTGTACTAGGGGCTCCGCGCATATAAAACAAGAGACAATAAAGCTCAATTTTACCCATTTCGATTTATACTTCGTTTATTTAGTATAACTCATGTTCGGCACGATCTTTCCTAAACTAAGTTCCTCTCTTTTACAGATGAACACCGTGCTACGCTCGTCCAGGATACGGCACAATGGAGACACGGGCGCAGACGTGCAGCAGGGACCCGTTCTAAGGATTCTTTTCAGATTAAGACCCTGTGTAAACCTTTTTTACTGTCTCTTGTTGATACACATCCCCTGGTTTCTTGCTATAACCAAGGAGGAGGCTGGCGTTTTGGCATGTGGCCACGTCAGAGTTTTGCGCGTACCTGGACACTAGGGGCTTATTACTAAGGGCGTTATCCCGCCCGCCCTCATAAAGACCGAATACCTTAGGGAGTGTTTGGCGTCGCGAGTTTGGCCTTATATGCATCAGCTCCGAATCATGTCTTTGGTCAAATGTTGGGTTTGCCCGGCTCCTGTGTTTTGCTACCTTACATTCCGCTCTATCGGCTAAGGCGGCACCAGGAGAACTACTGCGATTGTGCCCCGGTTCGGCCAGGCGAGCACCTCAGTAGAGAAAGCCGAAAACTGACTGTCATGATATAGCGTGAGACTGGTCAACCACTCGATGACTTACCGGAATCTTTATGATTCCTCTGCATTAACGAAGGGCCACTTCCCGGCCAGGCACATACGCGCCCCGAGTTCGGGCGAGCGTAGGCGCCACCAGGGGCTATATAAGTAGCCTCACTTTCAAACTCCTATGGCTAAGTGAAAGTGATAAAGCATCATAGTCCGATTGCCTAGTTCGCTGCGCTATCACCTCCTTTGTAGGACCAAGACGTTGGATCAAGTGTGAAAATGCGCCTTCTGTGAACACCCCCGCATTATGTGCGTGGGGGCTAAAGCCGACGACAGCCATCTTTCAGATTATATATACATATATGTTAAACGGCCGCACAGGAGGTATTATAATACTTGCAGGCACAAGTATAAAAAGCTTCTACAATTTATCAAAATATTGTTTTACAATAATATATGCTATTCGAATATAGTATCCTTCGAGCACTGCATCTCTATTAAACGAGCACCTTGCAGAACTTCCTGAAAATAGTGCTCGGCAGGTACTCGGCTTCCATCCGAGTCTGGGGATGCAACAGCGGTGGCCTCCATTTCCGCCCAGTATGTCTTCACACGGGCAAGAGCCATCCGCGCACCCTCTATGCACGCTGACCTCTTCATCGCATCGATATGCGGCGCCGCACCAAGGAACTACTGCACTAAGTTGAAATAACTTTTCGGCTCCGGCTTCTCTGGCCACAGATGACTCATGGCATACTTCATGGCGAGTCCGGACAACCTATTTAGCTCGGTCCATTCGGCCAAACGATCGGCTAATGACAGTGGATGCTCCGGATTGTGGAACTGCGACCAAAAGAGCTTTTCCACTTCGCGATCTTCTTGATCTCAGAAGTGTT
The DNA here is from genome assembly GCA_034509565.1 of Triticum monococcum. Taxonomy (NCBI): domain Eukaryota; kingdom Viridiplantae; phylum Streptophyta; class Magnoliopsida; order Poales; family Poaceae; genus Triticum; species Triticum monococcum. The sequence goes on along the minus strand of CM067846.1, from coordinate 174,545,345 downwards.
CGGCCGCATCTACGGCACTCGCTGCCAAATCCAAATAGGTGTCCCCCGTACTCCACATCCGGTCTAACGGAGCATGTTTAGGATCACAGAACTTCCTCCGCAGCATAAAGGGTTTTCCAGCCGCGATCTCTCCGGCCTGACGCAGCTCCTCCTTCATAGCTCTCATTGCAGAGCGAGCATCCTTGGCATCGGAAACGGCCTTCTCCAGGTCCGTCTGTTCCGCCTGATCTTCTTTTTCAAGAAGCTTGCAATGGTCAGCAGCGTTCTTCAGCTTCACGGCCATCTCGGCCATTTCCTTCTTGCTTCGGCAGTGAGCAGCCTGTTCGGCTTTCAGCTCTTCAATTGCCTTTCCGGCAGCCGCATCACTTTTCCTGGCTTGCTCCTTGGCTCGGGCAAGTTCCGCCCGAAGATTCTCCATGGCAGCAGCACCATCTGCATCAAGCGCACACATTGTAAGATACTGGCATAAAGCTCCTCTTACCAGGTGCCGCCGGAGGAATTACATACCTTGTGCTTCGTCAAGCCGCTTGTTGACAAGCGCGATGTCGGCATCTGCCACGTCACGTTGCCGCTTTAGCTCGGCAAATTCGTCAGTCCGGCTTGCCACTGGACACTTCGCCACCTACGTATGAAGGCGGCATATTAGACCTGGGATTATAATCCTCTGCGCACCGTCACTTTTGACAACGCATAGAGTCTCAAGGGCTACTATCTACACATGGCGCATCTTATTTATGCGCAACTGTCCAAAAAGGGTACATTATTTTGCGTACCTCAAAACCTGTCAGCAAACTCCTGACGGCCTCGTGCAATCCGCTCTCCGCGGATGAAATCCTCTCAATCACCATACCCATCAATGTACGGTGCTCCTCTGAGATAGATGCTCGCCCTAGCAGATCCTTCAGCTCCTCCGACCGCGCACCAGACAGCGCCGGACTCGTTCGATGGCCCTTTTCGAAGGCCGGACGTGGAGGGCTTTGGGGGGCCACATGACTACCTTCCGGCCCTGCCGGATTCGAAGAAACCCTCCGCGAAGATACCTCAGGGTCGCCCGCCTCGCAAGGCGGTACGGCAGAGGGAGGCGTTCCGCTCTCCATCATCTCCGGAAGAAGATCCCCCGAAGATGAGCTCTGCTGAGAAGGGCTAAGGTCCGAGCTACAAGGTAAATTTTCGATTACTTTTCTCAGATATAAAGCAAGGATTTCTCTCATTTCTTAAAAAGAAAACTCCTCTCTACTTATGGCTCGGTGGAGGGCTGATCCCCTTGAGGGCATAATTCGGCCGAAGTATCCCCCAGCACAGGACCCTCTGGCGAAGATTTCTTCCCCCGCTTTGAGGCCATGGTCTCCGGGTCTTTAGAGGTGGTCCTCTTCTTCCCCCGAGGAGAGGAATTTTCAATTCCTCCCTTTCGGACAACCTCCTTCAAGGAGGATGTGGCTTCCTTGTCCCCTCCTTTGCTTTCCTTTGAAGGCACAACCTCCAACATCCTGACTAGCACGGGACCCGGCGTGGTCTCGGGGAGGGGGGCCGGACACCTGATTAGCTTTGCTTTCTCTATCCACTCCTGTTTAAAGGACAACTCTTTTAGGGGAAATTTTATGATAAATATACGGATAGCGAGTCCGGGCACAAGGCTACTTGAGCATCCGGATGATTGCAGCTCAGATCTGCGTCCTCCGTAGAATCCGGACACACTACTTGTGGTCCGAAGAACAATTTGTACATCTCCATGGGCGTCATGCCAAGAAAATGTTGGAGAACTCGTGGTCCCTCCGGGTTGAACTCCCACAGGCAGAGGGGGCGACGTTTGTAGGGCAGAACTCGGCGAATTAACATAACCTGCGTCACCACGACCAGACTGATGTCTCTTTCTAGGAGATCTCCGGTGCGGCCCTGCAACAGGGGCACGTCCTTTGCCGACCCCCAGTCCAGCCCCTTATTGACCCATGACGCTAGTCGTGGCGGGGGACCCGAGCGGAAAGCAGGCAGCGCCACCCACTTGGTGCTCCTGGGAGTTGTGATATAAAACCACTCCCGTTGCCATAAGCTGGACTCCCCTTGAAAAGAGCCCTCAGGCCATGGAGCACCAGCATTCTTGCTTATAAAAGCACCTCCGCACTCCGCGTGCCGTCCCTCAATCATCTTTGGCTCTACTTTGAAGGTCTTGAGCCATAGTCCGAAGTGAGGAGTAATACGGAGGAAGGCTTCACACACGATGATGAATGAGGAAATATGGAGGATGGACTCCAGAGCTAAGTCGTGAAATTCCAGCCCATAATAAAACATGAGCCCCCTCACGAAGGGATCTGTCGGGAAGCCTAGCCCCCGAAGGAAGTGAGACATGAACACCACACTCTCACCAGGCTTGGGAGTGGGAATGACCTGCCCTTGAGCAGGCAGCCTATGCGAGATTTCGCTAGTCAAGAACCTGGCCTCTCTCAACTTCAGCACGTCCTCCTCCGTGACGGAGGAGGGCATCCATCGGCCTCGAAGGTCGGAACCGGACATTGTCGAAAGGTCCGAAGCTCCTGAAATCTGGAGCCTTGGGTGTTGGAACTCGAGGCGAAGGGCAAACTCGTTTGAGATTGAAAGAAAGGAGTAAGGCCTTGGTCTCTTTATAAGAGGTTGAATACCAAGGGCCCTCCCCGTGACCGTTTGGGACTCGCCTTTGATCGAGAAAACATACCAACGGGTACGGTTGGGTTACCCACGCCCGTATTGATGAGAATCCTGGAATAAGGGGACACGATCTCTGCTTTGACAAGACGTGCCAAGGAAACCGCCTCGCTAAACGCGCTGAGGTGGGACGGTAAAACGATTCGAATAAAGACTTGGCCATGGTGTGATGTCATGCTACGGAATACGTCAGCAGATTAGATTTGTGTAAATATTATTCTCTCTATGGCAATATGTGGAAACTTATTTTGCAAAGCCGGACACTACCTTTGTGTTCAAAATCTTCTATGAAGTATTTGAGGAGGAACTTGCCTTGCAATGCCGAAGACAATCTGCGTGCCGGACTCGTCGTCATTGAAGCCTGGTTCAGGGGCTACCGAGGGAGTCCTGGATTAGTGGGTGTCCGGATAGCCGGACTATACCTTCGTCCGGACTCCTGGACTATGAAGATACAAGATTGAAGACTTCGTCCCGTGTCCGGAAGGGCCTTTCCTTGGCGTGGAAGGCAAGCTTGGTGATACGGATATGTAGATCTCCTACCATTGTAACCGACTCTGTGTAACCCTAGCCCTCTCCGGTGTCTATATAAACCGGAGGGTTTTAGTCCGTAGGACGAACAACAATCATACCATAGGCTACCTTCTAGGGTTTAGCCTCTCTGATCTTGCGGTAGATCTACTCTTGTACTACCCATATCATCAATATTAATCAACCAGGACGTAGGGTTTTACCTCCATCAAGAGGGCCCGAACCTGGGTAAAACATTGTGTCCCCTGCCTCCTGTTACCATCCGCCTAGACGCAAAGTTCGGGACCCCCTACCCGAGATCCACCGGTTTTGACACCGACACCCCCCTCTACTCTCTTGTAATGGACTGAGCTTTCCCTTTGAAGTTATCTTATTGGATTGAGTCTTTAAAGATTTGAGAACACTTGATGTATGTCTTGCCGCACGTATCTGTGGTGACAATTGGATACCACGTGATTCACTTGATGTATGTTTTGGTGATCAACTTGTGGGTTCCGCCCATGAACCTATGCATATGGGTTGGCACACGTTTTCGTCGTGATTCTCCGGTAGAAACTTTGGGGCACTCTTTGAGGTTCTATGTGTTGGTTGAATAGATGAATCTGAGATTGTGTGATGCATATCGTATAATCATATCCACGGATACTTGAGGTGACATTGGAGTATCTAGGTGACATTAGGGTTTTGGTTGATTTGTGTCTTAAGGTGTTATTCTAGTACGAACTCTTGGTCTGTTTGTGACACTTATAGGAATAGCCCAACGGATTGATTGGAAAGAATAACTTTGAGGTGGTTTCGTACCCTACCATAATCTCTTTGTTTGTTCTCCGCTATTACTGACTTTGGAGTGACTCTTTGTTGCATGTTGAGGGATAGTTATGTGATCCAATTATGTTATTATTGTTGAGGGAACTTGCACTAGTGAAAGTATGAACCCTAGGCCTTGTTTCAATGCATTGCAATACCGTTTACGCTCATTTTTTATCATTAGTTACCTTGCTGTTTTTATATTTTTAGATTACAAAAACCTTTATCTACTATCCATATTGCCCTTGTATCACCATCTCTTCGCCGAACTAGTGCACCTATACAATCTACCATTGTATTGGGTGTGTTGGGGACACAAGAGACTCTTTGTTATTTGGTTGCAGGGTTGCTTGAGAGAGACCATCTTCATCCTACGCCTCCTACGGATTGATAAACCTTAGGTCATCCAGTTGAGGGAAATTTTCTACTGTCCTACAAACCTCTGCACTTGGAGGCCCAACAACGTCTACAAGAAGAAGGTTGTGTAGTAGACATCAAGCTCTTTTCTGGCGTCGTTGCCGTGTAGGTGAGTGCTTGAAGGTATATCCTTAGATCTTGCAATCGAGTCTTTTAGTTTCTTGTTTTATCACTAGTTTAATTTATAAAAAAAATTAAAAAATGGAATTAAGTTTGCCTCATACGCTTTATCTTTTTAATATCTATCGTGAGAATAAGGATTCCGATAATTGTGCTCAAGTGCTAGAAGAAGAATGCATTAGAATGTTTGGCACTAAATATTTGAATGATGAGCATGATTGCAATGTTGTTAGTATAAATTCCTTGAATATCCATGATGCTAATGATATGCAAAGCCACAAGCTTGGGGAAGCTATGTTTGATGAAGATGATATTTTTTGTCCCCCAAGTTTTGATGAGCAAATTTATTATGATGAAAGATGATGATTATATTGATGAAAGTGGATTTGGAGAGGTCATGACTTTATTTAGTAATAATTCCACTATTCCGGAAGAGGTTCCAATTGATTATGAGAACAAAGTTGCTATCTATGATGATTATTGTGATGACTTGTATGCTATAAAGAATAATGATTTCCATGAAACTTGTCATCTTGATTTCAGTTTTCAATTGGATTATGCCTCACATGATAATTATTTTGTTGAGTTTGCTCCCACTATTATTCATGAGAAGAATTTTTCTTATGTGGGGCGTAATAAAATTTCTATGCTTGTAGATCATGAAAATAATGCTTTATGTGATAGCTATATTGTTGAATTCTTTCATGATGCTACTGAAAATTATTATGAGGGAGGAACATATGCTTGTAGGAATTGCAATAATATCAAGTTTCCTCTCTATGTGCTTAAAGTTTTGCAGTTATGCTTGTTTTGCCTTCCTATGCTAGTTGATTATTGTTCCCATAAGTTGTTTGCTCACAAAATCCCTATGCATAGGAAGTGGGTTAGACTTAAATGTGCTAGTCATATTCTTCATGATCCTCTCTTTATGTTTCAATTCTTATCTTTTATGTGAGCATCATTGAAATCATCATGCCTAGCTAGGGGCGTTAAACGATAGCGCTTGTTGGGAGGCAACCCAATCTTATCTTAGTTCCTTGCTTTATGTTCCTGTTTAGTAATAAATAATTTATCTATCCTCTGTTATTATTGATATTTTATGTTTTAATTAGTGTTTGTGCCAAGTAGAACCTTTGGGAAGACTTGGGTGAAGTCTTTGCGATCATGCTGTAAAAAACAGAAACTTTAGCACTCACGAGAATTGCTTCCATTTTTATTTGGAGAGTGATATTTAGTTAATTATTTTTGCATATTATTAATAAATAAATTTCTCAGGTCCAGAAATTTATTTTAGAATTTTTGGGGTTCCATAAGTTTGCGTTAGTTACCGATTACTACAGACTGTTCTGTTTTTGACAGATTCTGTTTTTCGTGTGTTGTTTGCTTATTTTAATGAATCTATGGCTAGTAAAAGAGTTTATAAACCATAGAGAAGTTGGAATAAAGTAGTTTTAACACCAATATAAATTAAGAATGAGTTCATTACAGTACCTTGAAGTGGTGTTTTGTTTTCTTTCGCTAACGGAGCTTACGAGTCTTCTGTTAAGTTTTGTGTTGTGAAGTTTTCAAGTTTTGGGTAAAGATTCGATGGACTATGGAATAAGGAGTGGAAAGAGCCTAAGCTTGGGGATTCCCATGGCACCCCAAGATAATTAAGGACAACCAAAAGCCTAATCTTGGGGATGCCCCGGAAGGCATCCCCTCTTTCGTCTTCGTTCATCGGTAACTCTACTTGGAGCTATATTTTTATTCACCACATGATATGTGTTTTACTTGGAGCATCAATTTATTTTTTTAGGATTTGCTTGCTGTTATTTATAACAATGTTTTGCATCTCTTATTTCAATAAAAGTGGCATTGGTATCCTTTACTATGCCTATTTTACAAGTCTTCATGTTGCTGTTTGAAAACAGAAAGTTTACCGCTGTTGCAATAATTCCCTAGAAAAGTCAGAATGTGATAAAATGCTTAAACCTTTTGCATATTAAGATCTGATAAATTTACTACAGTGGGAATTTTCTTTCATAATTTTTGGAGTTATGGAAGTATGGATCTTGCTGCACTCTTTACAGACTGTCCTGTTTAGGCAGATTGTTGTTATGTTTGCATTGTTTGCATATGTTTGCTTCTTTAATGATTCTATTTGACGACAGGACTATTAAATATGCAGAGGCATTTAGTATGCAATGTTGAATAATAATTTTAGTGATTTGCTACAGTAGAGTATGATAAGGTTTTTGCAATGGTTTATACTAACTTATCTCATGAGTCCTTGTTGAGTTTTGTGTGGATGAAGCTTTTGAGATTTAGGGAGACCGTGATATGAGAGGAATTAAGGAGACACAAAAGCTCAAACTTGGGGATGCCCAAGGCATCCCAAGATAATATTTCAAGAAGTCTCAAGCGTCTAAGCTTGGGGATTCCCCGGTTGGCATCCCACCTTTCTTCTTCAACAACTATCGGTTAGTTTCAGTTGATCATAAGTTTTTGCCTCTTCACATGATGTTTGCCATTCTTAGAATGTCATTTTATTTTTGTTTTCTTGCTGTTTGAATAAAATACCAAGATATGAAATTATCAAATGTTAGAGAGTCCTCACATAGCTAAATAATTATTTAACTACTCATTGATCTTCACTTATATTTTTTGGAGTAGTTTGTCGTTTGCTCTAGTGCTTCACTTATATCTTCTTAGAGCATGGTGGTAGTTTTATTTTATAGAAATAATTGATCTCTCATGCTTCACTTATATTATTTTGAGAGTCTTTAGAACAACATGGTAGTTTTCTTTGGTTATGAAACTAGTCCTAATATGATGGGCATCCAAGAGGGATATAATAAAAACTTTCGTATAGAGTGCATTGAATACTATGAGAAGTTTGATACTTGATGATTGTTTTGAGATATGGAGGTAATAATATCAAAGTTGTGCTAGTTGAGTAGTTGTGAATTTGAGGAATACTTGTGTTGAAGTTTTCAAGTCCCGTAGCATGCACGTATGGTAAACGTTATGTAACAAATTTGAAACATGGGGTGTTCTTTGATTGTCTTCCTTATGAGTGGCGGTCGGGAACGAGCGATGGTGTTTTCCTACCAATCTATCCCCCTAGGAGCATGCGCGTAGTGCCGAGGTTTTTGATGACTTGTAGATTTTTGCAATAAGTATGTGAGTTCTTTATGACTAATGTTGAGTCCATGGATTATTCGCATTCTTACCCTTCCATCATTGCTAGCCTCTTCGGTACCGTGCATTGCCCTTTCTCACATTGAGAGTTGGTGCAAACTTTGCCGGTGCATCCAAACCCCGTGATATGATACGCTCTTTCACACATAAACCCCCTTATATCTTCCTCAAGACAGCCACCATACCTACCTATTATGGCATTTCCATAGCCATTCTGAGATATATTGCCATGCAACTTTCCACCGTTCCGTTTATTATGACACGCTTCATCATTGTCATATTGCTTTGCATGATCATGTAGTTGACATTGTATTTGTGGCAAAGCCACCGTTCATAATTCTTTCATACATGTCAGTCATGCATCATTGCTATCCCGGTACACCGCCAGAGGCATTCATATAGAGTCATATCTTGTTCTAAGTATCAAGTTGTAATTCTTGAGTTGTAAATAAATAGAAGTGTGATGATCATCATTAATAGAGCATTGTCCCAAAAAAAGTGAAAGGCCACAAAAAAGGGGGAGGCCAAATAAAAAAAGAAAAAAAAGAAAGGCCAAATAAAAAATAAAAAAATAAAATAAAAGGGACAATGCTACTATCCTTTGCCACACTTGTGCTTCAAAGTAGCACCATAATCCTCATGATAGAGAGTCTCTTGTTTTGTCACTTTCATATACTAGTGGGATTTTTTTATTATAGAACTTGGCTTGTATATTCCAATAGTGGGCCTCCTTAAGTGCCCTAGGTCTTCGTGAGCAAGCAAGTTGGATGCACACCCACTTAGTTTCTTTTGTTGAGCTTTCATACATTTATAGCTCTAGTGCATCCGTTGCATGGCAATCCCTACTCCTTGCATTAACATCAATCGATGGGCATCTCCATAGCTCATAGAATAGCCTTGTTGATGTGAGACTTTCTCCTTTTTGTCTTCTCCACATAACCCTCTCATTACATTCTATTCCACCCATAGTGCTATATCCATGGCTCACGCTCATGTATTGCGTGAAAGTTTATAGGTTTGAGATTACTAAAGTATGAAACAATTGCTTGGCTTGTCATCAGGTTTGTGCATGATGAGAGCATTCTTGTGTGGCGAAAATGGAGCATGACCAAACCATATGATTTTGTAGGGATGAACTTTCTTTGGCCATGTTATTTTGAGAAGACATGATTGCTTAGTTAGTATGCTTGAAGTATTATTGTTTCTATGTCAATATTAAACTTTTGTCTTGAATCTTATGGATCTGAACATTAATGCCAAAATAAAGAAGAATTACTTAGAGAAATATGTTAGGTAGCATTCCACATCAAAAATTCTATTTTTATCATTTACCTACTCGAGGACGAGTAGGAATTAAGCTTGGGGATGCTGATACGTCTCCAACGTATCTATAATTTTTGATTGTTCCATGCTATTATATTATCAACCTTGGATGTTTTATATGCATTTATATGCTATTTTATATGATTTTTGGGACTAACCTATTAACCTACAGCCCGGTGCCAGTTTCTGTTTTTTTCCTTGTTTTAGAATATCGCAGAAAAGGAAAATCAAACGGAGTCCAATTGACCTAAAACTTCACGGAACTTATTTTTGGAAGGAAAGCAACCCGGGAGACTTGGAGTGCACGTCAGGAAAGCAACGAGGGAGCCACGAGGCCTCCACCCTCGTGGGCCCCTTGTGGCTCCCCTGACGTATCTCTTCCGCTTATATATATCCATATACCCTAGAATGACCGGGGAGCACAATAGATAGGGATTTCCGCCGCCAGAAGCCTCCGTAGCCACCGAAAACTAATCTAGAGCCGTTCCGGCACCCTGCCGAAGGGGGAATCCCTCTCCGGTGGCCATCTTCATCATCCTGGTGCTCTCCATGACGAGGAGGGAGTAGTCCACCCTCGGGGCTGAGGGTATGTACCAGTAGCTATGTGTTTGATCTCTCTCTCTCTCTCTCTCTCTCTCTCTCGTGTTCTTGAGGTGATACGATCTTGATGTATTGCGAGCTTTGCTATTATAGTTGGATCTTATGATGTTTTCTCCCCCCCCCTCTACTCTCTTGTAATGGATTGAGTTTTCCCTTTGAAGTTATCTTATCGGATTGAGTCTTTAAAGATTTGAGAACACTTGATGTATGTATTGCCGTGCGTATCTGTGGTGACAATGGGATACCACGTGATTCACTTGATGTATGTTTTGGTGATCAACTTGCGGGTTCCGCCCATGAACCTATGCATAGGGGTTGGCACATTTTTTCGTCGTGATTCTCCATTAGAAACTTTGGGGCACTCTTTGAGGTTCTATGTGTTGGTTGAATAGATGAATCTGAGATTGTGTGATGCATATCATATAATCATACCCACGAATACTTGAGGTGACATTGGAGTATCTAGGTGACATTAGGGTTTTGGTTGATTTGTGTCTTAAGGTGTTATTCTAGTGACACTTATAGGAATAACCCAACGGATTGATTGGAAAGAATACCTTTGAGGTGGTTTCGTACCCTACCATAATCTCTTGGTTTGTTCTCCGCTATTACTGACTTTGGAGTGACTCTTTGTTGCATGTTGAGGGATAGTTATGTGATCCAATTATGTTATTATTGTTGAGGGAACTTGCACTAGTGAAAGTATGAACCCTAGGCCTTGTTTCAATGCATTGCAATACCATTTACGCTTATTTTTATCATTAGTTACCTTGCTGTTTTATATTTTCAGATTACAAAAACCTTTATCTACTATCCATATTGCACTTGTATCACCATCTCTTCACCGAACTAGTGCACCTATACAATCTACCATTGTATTGGGTGTGTTCGGGACACAAGAGACTCTTTGTTATTTGGTTGCAGGGTTGCTTCAGAGAGACCATCTTCATCCTACGCCTCCTACGGATTGATAAACCTTAGGTCATCCACTTGAGGGAAATTTGCTATTATCCTACAAACCTCTGCACTTGGAGGCCCAACAACGTCTACAATAAGAAGGTTGTGTAGTAGACATGACCCCTATACTCATTGAATACAATCAAGCAGGACGTGGGTTTTACCTCCTTTAAGAGGGCCCAAACCTGGGTAAACATCGCATCCCCATCGTCCCTTGTTACCATTGATTCTCAGACGGACAGTTCAGGACCCCCTACCCGAGATCTGCCGGTTTTGACACCGACAATGGTGGCAAGGTTGGAGGTGTCAAAGTGGAAGGTGCTAAGGTGGATCGTCAGTTTGGGCTCAAACTGAAGAACTTAATCATCTTCATCCAGTTCATCGCCATTGCTATGCTCTGGCGTTGGTGTGCTAGGTGTGATCATTGTGGATAAGCTCACCAACTAGGATACAAGGTATGCACACCATGTACGCCGTATGTAACCAAACGTCGTGTTGATGTGCCGCTTGGGCCAATGCAGACAACCTAACAAAGTGCACTTACGTATTACCTAATGCAGGGACCCGAGATGCATGCAACCAAACAACTTGTAGATAACGAATTTGGGGTTGTTTTTGCTTAACCAGATTGCGTTGAGTTGTGTATACAATGCATCTACTGTTCAAAACTTGAACCAAACAGGCCCTATACATATACGCACGTCGCGACCGATGTCTGGTAGCCAGCACATCATCTCCGCTCCTTGCACCTTTATCCGCCTCGATGTCCTGATCGAAAACCGGGTGCGGGCCCCCGAGGCCGGAGCCCGCCGTGTACAACATATCGGACAATCCATCAAAGTAGGAGCATACATGTACATGGTTCATCACTATCATACCAAGAACATGCTTTATCACTATCATGCTAAGCACATGGTTCGTCGCTATCATACTAAGCATACAGGATAATCTATGAGCAGGAACATACATCTACAACAAACAATATGCTACAAATGGACCACCAATAGTTACAAATCACAGATCTAAGCACGAATCAACACAAGCACAAGGTTCAACTTCAAACTCTACTACTAATCTGGCCTACCACATGCTTGAACATCTAACCCTACCACAAATTTTAACCGCAGCATAGCAAGCAACCATATGAGCTCACAGATCAAAGCACTAATCAACCATGCATCTACATCAAACCCTAGATGCAGCTCAGATCTAGCTATAATGAATAGAGGGGAAGGGGGATTGAACTCATAGAGGCCATGGCTATAGCTCGAGGACAAGTGGGGAACGGTCGTAGAAGATCACCACCGACCGGTGACGGACCGTCGACGCCATGGACCGCCGGCCGATGAAGATGTGATGCTTACCTGCTCATCTGTAACACCCACAATGCGGCTATATCTCCCACATGTCGGGTCACGACTTAGAGGCATAACCGCATGGTAGGCATGTCGCAAGAGGGGTAATCTTTACATATCCCATGTACTGAATAAGAAAGGAATAAAGAGTTGGCTTACAATCACCACTTCACACAAATACAAGTTAAGCATACATCATCCAGAATACAATCAAGGTCCGACTACGGAACCAAAATAAAAGAAGACAACCCCAAATGCTAGATCCCCGATCGTCTCGACTGGGCTACACTACTGATCAACTGGAAACGAAACAACACAACGAACACGATCTTCATCGAGCTCCCACTTGAGCTGGATTGCGTTACGTGCACTGGTAGCACCGGCACCTGCAACTGTTTGGAAGTATCTGTGAGCCACGAGGACTCAGCAATCTCACACCCGCGAGATCAAGACTATTTAAGCTTGTGGGTAGGGAAAGGTAATGAGGTGGAGCTGCAGCAAGCACTAAGCATGTATGGTAGCTAACATACGCAAATAAGAGCGAGAAGAGAAGCAACGCAATGGTCGTGAACTAGAAGTGATCAAGAAGTGATCCCAAATCTAGTTACGCTCAAACATAACACAAGAACCGTGTTCACTTCCAGGACTCCGCCGGAAAGAGACCATCATGGCTACACACGCGGTTGATTCATTTTAATTAAGTTAAGTGTCAAGTTCTTTACAACCGGATATTAACAAATTTCCGTCTGCACATAACCACGGGCATGGCTTTCAAAAGTTCAAACCCTGCAGGGGTGTCCCAACTTAGCCCATCACAAGCTCTCACGGTCAACGAAGGATATTCCTTCTCCCAGGAAGACCTGATCAGACTTGGAATCCCGGTTACAAGACATTTCAACAATGGTAAAACAAGACCAGCAAAGTTGCCCGAATGTGCTGACAAATCCCGATAGGAGCTGCACATATCTCGTTCTCAGGGCACACCGGATGAGCAGTCCGTACAACTAAAACCAACCCTCAAGTTTCCACGAGGTGGCGCTGCAAGGGGCTCTAGTTTGGACCAACACTAAGAGGAGCACTGGCCCGGGGGGGGGGGGGGTTAAAATAAAGACGACCCTCGGGCTCCGGAAACCCGAGGAAAAAAGGCTTAGGTGGCAAATGGTAAAACCAAGGTTGGGCCTTATTGGAGGAGTTTTATTCAAAGTAAACTGTCAAGGGGGTCCCATTCCCCCAACTGCGTAAGGAACACAAAATCAAGGAACATAACACCGGTATGACGGAAACTAGGGCGGCAAGAGTGGAACAAAACACCAGGCATAAGCCCGAGCCTTCCACCCTTTACCAAGTATATAGATGCATTAAAGTAAACAAGATATAATAATAATATCCCAACAAAAACCATGTTCCAACAAGGAACAAACTTCAATCTTCACCTGCAACTAGCAACGCTATAAGAGGGGTTGAGCAAAGCGGTAACATAGCCAAACAACGGTTTGCTAGGAAAGGTGGATTAGAGGCTTGACATGGCAATATGGGAGGCATGATATAGCAAGTGGTAGGTATCGCGGCATAGCAATAGAGCGAGCAACTAGCAAGCAAAGATATAAGTGATTTCGAGGGTATGGTCGTCTTGCCTGAAATCCCGCAACGAAGAAGAACGAGTCCATGAAAAATACAAATGGACGTAGTCGAACGGATCCTCACAAACGCGACGTTATCGGAACTAGCCCGAAGAAGCAACACCAGAAAGAAGCAAACAATATAGTAAAACAACCATCACATAAACATGGCATGATGCACAACCAAGTATGATGCATGTCCGGTTTAATGAAGCATGGCATGGCAGTATGCACAAATGATACTACAAATTAAGTGGAGCTCAATATGCAACGAGTTGCATATTGATGAAACACCACAACAATTATTTAGTTCTCACCTGTTTAAGTACTCAACAAAATTAAATGGTGGTTATTATGGCAAGGGGTGAAGCATATGAAAAACTACCTATCTAGGCGAATTTAAATGAGGCCGGAACAACAAACAACAAGTCCGGAAAAACCTCATGAGCATATACTAGATTTGGTACTGTTCTGCCCCAAACACAATTTTAGAGTTGTTAAACATGCAAAGCAAGTACACCATGTTAAACTAGGCATTTTTCTACCCCATTTACATATAAAGTTTGTTAGGTTTGGAGCTACGGTTATTTAGTTATGAATTAAATCATTTTAACATGGCATAGGGGCAAATTAAAGCAAACAACAATTTAAACATTTCAAACATGGATGAAAGTTGGATATTATAAATCTAGATGAAAATCTAAGCATTTTTCATATATAAGGATTTTACATATGATGCATAGATTGTGAGTTAATAAATGCATGAAGTCTAGCAGGTTCTCTGCAAAATCTGCAAAACACTGAAAAAATTAGGAAATCCTCCATGAAAAAAAACAGTGGCTCGGGCCGAATCTGTCTGGCCCAAATAGCATAGAAAAAAAGGAGGCGCTGGGGGTGGCCTCACCCATGGGCTTTGGCCCGGTTCAATGGAAGAAGGCCGGCTGGGTGAGGAGGGTGCGCTGGGCCGTGGCAAATAAGCAGGTTGGGCCTGGCGCTTGCCTTGCTTGGTCAACGCGAGCGGACCTGCTCGTTGCTGCTCGAACGAAACAGAGGAGCGGCGCGGCGTGAAACAGGACTGCGGCGGCGAGGAAGAAACGGAGGCGCAGGGGACGGAGGGGCGCGGCTCCAGGCGCGGGACGGCGGCTTGAGGTGCGTGGGACGCCCGGGCAGAGGAGCTTGAGCTTCGGGCGCGCGAGAGGACAGTTGATGAGGTCCAACGGCACAAGCGCTCAACAGGGATGTCCACAACAACGCTGTGAAGACAACAGAAGAGAGAAGGAGCAGCGTGAGAAAAAGGAGGCCGGGAAGGAAGAAGAGGGGAGCGGGGGCGCGGGACGAGCTTGACCCGCGTGGCGGCCGGCTAGATCGATGAAGAGGATGGCGAGAGATGGAGTCGGGGCAGCGGAGGTGCGGGCGAGGATCTCGTCGAGGAAGAGGATTTGGCCAGAGAAGATGGCTTGGCGAAGCAGGGGAGACTCGGGCAGCGCACGGGGAGGACGTGAACGCCGGAACCCGTGGCGATGAAGCCGTTTCCCGGTGGTGGCTTGAGCATCAGGCGGCATGGTGCTCCTGGTCGAGACGAAGCCGAGGATGGGAGCTGGCCATTGGCGCGGTCATGCGTGAGCGGGACAGGTCGCAGGGCGCCGGCGACTGTTCCCTGCTGTGGCAAGTCAGAGAGAGAGAGGCGTGTGAGGGAAGGAGGAACACGAGCATGGGAAGAAGGAAGACAGGGGCACGGGGTCATCCTCGTTAGCCGGCGGCTCTGGCGAGATCCAGCTAGGGCGCCGGGGACGTGAGGATCCAGGAGGCGGGGATGGTGGCGAGGAGGTGGAGCTCGGGCTCCTGCGGGATTTGAGCGTCAGCGGTTGTTGACTGGAGATGGATCGAAGGGATGGATGGTGGATCTGAAAACGAGGAAGGGGGTTGGCTGGATCAGATCTGGGATTTGGTGGAGAGTGAAGGGACAAGCCTCCTAATTTCTAGGGTTTGACAAAAATGGAGTAGGGGTGGACGAATATATAGGGGCCATCTCGTCCCTCCGATCAAAATTGGACGGTCAGGAAAAATAGGCTAGGGAGTCCAAATAAGAAAACGGTGATGTTTTATAGATGTTTGGGGAAGATTCGGACCCAACGATGACGACTGTCTGAGTTGGGTTCAGGACAATTTTCGGACGCACACTCGAGGGGTTCGATGCACTGTGCAAGGAGGGGTTTCGAGGCCTCACGGTTGGTAGCAGACTGTGTATATGGTTTAGGGAGGAAACAGAGGGAAAGCCCGGCACATGTTTCCGGATACCGGAAACGTCCGATGTATGACCGGCTATATTGTCGCTATAGTTATACGTTGGGGCGTCAAACAGGCTCCGAAAGCGATGAAACTTGACAGGCGGCCTATCTACACTAAAACAACACCGCATGCCAACTTTCATCCCATTCCGAAAACATTTTCCGGACACTTATAAAATAATATTTCGGACATGCCGCGGGCGCGTGCAAGTGTGTCTGGGCTCAGAACGGACAACGGAGAGAATAAGGAGACCGGGACGGATGCAAGTTTTGAAAACATGATGATGCAATGTGATGACCCATAAGTATAGGGGATCTATCGTAGTCCGTTCGATAAGTAAGAGTGTCGAACCCAACGAGGAGCAGAAGGAAATGATAAGAGGTTTCCAGCAAGGTATTCTCTGCAAGTACTGAAATAAGTGGTAACAAATAGTTTTGTGATAGGATAATTTGTAACGAGTAACAAGTAACAGAAGTAAATAA
Source organism: Triticum monococcum (assembly GCA_034509565.1). NCBI lineage: Eukaryota > Viridiplantae > Streptophyta > Magnoliopsida > Poales > Poaceae > Triticum > Triticum monococcum. The sequence continues at coordinate 174,528,989 of CM067846.1, read as the reverse complement.
AGTGCAGCAAGGTGGCCCAATCCTTTTTGTAGCAAAGGACAAGTCTGGACAAACTCTTATATAGAGAAAAGCGCTCCCGAGGACATATGGGAATATCATCAAGCTAGTTTTCATCACGCTCATATGATTCGCGTTCGGTACTTTGATAATTTGGTATGTGGGTGGACCGGTGCTTGGGTACTGTCCTTACTTGGACAAGCATCCCACTTATGATTAACCTCTATTGCAAGCATCCGCAACTACAACAAAAGTATTAAGGTAAACCTAACCATAGCATGAAACATATGGATCCAAATCAGCCCCTTACGAAGCAACGCATAAAGTAGGGTTTAAGCTTCTGTCACTCTAGCAACCCATCATCTACTTATTATTTCCCAATGCCTTCCTCTAGGCCCAAATAATGGTGAAGTGTCATTTAGTCGATGTTCACATAACACCACTAGAGGAGAGACAACATACATCTCATCAAAATATTGAACGAATACCAAATTCACATGACTACTAATAGCAAGACTTCTCCCATGTCCTCAGGAACAAACATAACTATTCACAAAGCATAAACATGTTCATAATCAGAGGGGTATTAATATGCATATAGGATCTGAACATATGATCTTCCACCAAATAAACCAACTAGCATCAACTACAAGGAGTAATTAACACTACTAGCAACCGACTAGCACCAATCCCGGACTTGGAGACAAGAATTGGATACAAGAGATGAACTAGGGTTTTGAGAGGAGATGGTGCTGATGAAGATGTTGATGGAGATTGCCCTTTCCTGATGAGAGGAGCGTTGGTGATGACGATGGCGATGATTTCCCCCTCCGGGAGGGAAGTTTCCCCGGCAAAACAGCTCCGCCAGAGCCCTAGATTGGTTCCGCCAAGGTTCCGCCTCGTGGCGGCGGAGTTTCGTCCGAGAAGATGGCTTGTTATTTTTTCCCATCGAAAGACTTCATATAGCAGAAGATGGCCACCGGAGGGCCACCAGGGGGCCCACGAGGTAGGGGGCGCGCCCAGGGGGGTAGGGCGCGCCCCCACCCTCGTGGGCAGGGTGTGGCCCCCTGGTGAATTTCTTCCGCTGATTATTTTTTATATATTCTGAAAACGTCTTCCGTGAAGTTTCAGGACTTTTGGAGCTGTGCAGAATAGGTCTCTAATATTTGCTCCTTTTCCAGTCCAGAATCCCAGCTGTCGGCATTCTCCCTCTTTATGTAAACCTTGTAAAATAAGAGAGAATATGCATAAGTATTATGACATAATGTGTAATAACATCCCATAATGCAATAAACATCGATATAAAAGCATGATGCAAAATGGACATATCAACTCCCCCAAGCTTAGACCTCGCTTGTCCTCAAGCGAAAGCCGAAATCAAAAAATATGTCCACATGTTTAGAGATAGAGGTGTCGATAAAAATAAAATACGGACACTAGGGCATCATGATCATTCTTAGAACAACAACTTATATAATTCTTGTCATATGATTTCTTATGCTAGAGTAATAATTCAATCACAATTTCAAGTACGAATTGTAAACTTCATTGAAAACTAACAAACTATAATCTCAGTCATTGGAGCAATTGCAATTTATCATAACATAGGAAAGAGTCAATAAATAAGAGCTTTTCAGCAAGTCCACATACTCAACTATCATATAGTCTTTCACAATTGCTGACACTCACGCAATACTTATGGGTATGGAGTTTTAATCGGACACAGAGAAAGATAGGGGCTTATAGTTTCCCTCCCAACGTTTTACCTCAAGGGTAATGTCAACAATAATAGTTCATGAAAACTCACATCCAATTAGCCATATATACCAGGATCTTTCCAACATATTGTGTGAAAGGATCGATATGGTTGACTAGAGGGGGGGTGAATAGGCAACTACCAATTTTTAGCTTTTCTTTACCAAATTAAACTTTGCATCAAAGTAGGTTTTCTAGATGTGCAACTAGGTGAGCAACCTATATGATGCAACAACAACAAGCATACAAGCAAGCAAGGGAACAAACACTAAAGAGCTTGCACAAGTAAAGGTAAGAGATAACCAAGAGTGGATCCGGTGAAGACGAGGATGTGTTACCGAAGTTCCTTCCTTTTGAGGGGAAGTACGTCTCCGTTGGAGCGGTGTGGAGGCACAATGCTCCCCAAGAAGCCACTAGGGCCACCGTATTCTCCTCACGCCCTCACACAATGCGAGATGCCGTGATTCCACTATTGGTGCCCTTGAAGGCGGCGACCGAACCTTTACAAACAAGGTTGGGGCAATCTCCACAACTTAATCAAAGGCTCCCAACAAGACCACGAAGCTTCACCACAATGGAATATGGCTCCGAGGTGACCTCAACCATCTAGGGTGCTCAAACACCCAAGAGTAACAAGATCCGCTAGGGATGAGTGGGGGAATCGAAAATCTCTTGGTGGAAGTGTAGATCGGAGCCTTCTCAACCACTCCCGAACAAATCAACAAGTTTGATTGGCTAGGGAGATAGATCGGGCAAAATGAAGCTTGGAGTATTTAATGGAGCTTGAGCAATAAATGGAGTTTGGGCAATAATTGAAGCTTGGGGGAAGAGGTGGGTGGAAAGGAAGAAGGGGATGCCCTTTTATAGTGGGGGAAACAAACCCCCCACTCAGCCCCACAGAGAGCGGTACTAACGCTGAGGTAGAGCGGTACTACCGCTCATAAGCGGTACTACCGCTCCCCCTCAGCGGTACTGCCGCGCCAGAAGAGAGGGGCTGGGGCAAGGACCCAAAGCAGTACTACCGTGGAGGCAGGGCGGTACTACCGCGCGAACGCGGTACTACCGCCCCTACTACCGCAGCTAGTACCGCAAAACCCGACACGAGAAAATGCGCAAAATAGTGGAGGCGGAAGGAGCACAGAGCCGCAACGGTACTGCTGCTGAGGCCATCAAGCGGTACTACCGCTCCGAGGAGCGGTACTACCGCTTAATGAGCTTCAGCCGTACTAGCGCTACAACTGCAACTAGTGCCGTAACGCCCTGACACGAGAAGGAGCGCACTAGGGTCGAGGCGGTAGGAGCACGGAGCCGCAGCGGTACTGCTGCTGAGGCTACAAGCAGTACTACCGCTCCGAGGAGCGGTACTACCGCTTAGTGAGCTTCAGTGGTACTACCGCTATGGCCCGCGGTACTACCGCTGGGTCCAGGAAAGGATAGAGAGGGGAGAAAAGTGAAGCTCCAAGAGGCGGAAAGAACCGGTGGGTGAGATCAGGACGTGTACGTGTTGATTCCACCCAAACCATACCGAAACGGATCCCCTCTTGATAGTACGGTGACTACTACGAAACTTGGTCCACCAACAAAGAAACGAAAGAAGCTACACCGTCTTAAGTAGAACGCCGAGGGGAAATAACCGTCTCGTGCCGAAGAATGAATATCTGAAAGAACTCAAAGCACCCGATTAGTCTGCAAATTGCATTGTCATCAATCACCAAAACACCATAGGGATAAATATGCCCTTACACTGTGCTTGCCAAAGGATAAAATGTAAAAATGAAGGGTCAAGATCACTATGACTCTTATGCAAGGTGGGAGATAAAAGTAAAAGATAGGCCCTTCGCAGAGGGAAGCAGAGGTTGTCATGCGCTTTTATGGTTGGATGCACAAAATCTTAATGCGAAAGAACGTCACTTTATATTGCCACTTGTGATATGGACCTTTATTATGCAGTCTGTCACTTTTATTTCTTCCATATCACATGATCGTATAAAGCTTATTTTCTCCCACACTAATAAGTCATACATATTTAGAGAGCAATTTTTATTGCTTGCACCGATGACAACTTACTTAGAGGATCTTACTCAATCCATAGGTAGGTATAGTGGACTCTCATGGCAAGACTGGTTTTAAGAGTATTTGGAAGCACAAGTAGTATCTCTACTTGGTGCGATGAATTTGGCTAGCATGAGGGAGAAAGGCAAGCTCAACCATGTTGGATGATCCATGACAATATAATTTATCTCAGATGTAAGAAAACATAACCCATTACATTGTCTTCCTTGTCCAACGTCAACTCTTTAGCATGTCATATTTTAATGAGTGCTCACAGTCATAAAAGATGTCCAAGATAGTATATTTATATGTGAAGACCCCTCTTTCTTTATTACTCCCTATTAATTGCAATGATGACCAAAACTATGTTTGTCAACCCTCAACAACTTTTATTCATCATACTTTTTTCTATGTGAGCTCATTACACTCCATAAGACTCACATGATCACTTTGTTTCTTTTTATTCCTTTCTCTTTTCTTTTATTCCCTTAGGATCATGGAAAAATAATCAAGCCCTTGACTCAACACTAATCTTTATTATATAGATCACGAACTCAATTACATAGAGGAATTATAAAGCAAAACTCAAAACTAGATCATGCCATAAACTTTATTCTACTAGATCAAGATAATACCAAAAGGATCGAACTAAGGAAAACGATAAAGATAAAAGTGATGGTGATACGATACCGGGGCACTCCCCCAAGCTTGGCAGTTGCCAAGGGGAGTGCCCATACCAGATACTCAATTCTTCTTTGTTGGTGAAGAAGGTGATGGTTTTGTTGATGGCGTAGGCTTCTTCCTTAATTTGCGCTTGAGGACAGAATTTTGGTCCCTTAGGTCCTCGATCTCCTGTTCCAGGCTCAGTATCTTTTTGCATAGTTCCTGCTTATTTTCCCGTAAGAGGCGAAAAGGGATAAACTCGATCATAGGTTTCTTTACTCTATCCGGGAGGCTTGACTTTTTGAACTCCACATGCATGTCCCCAGGTTGAGGTAGTGGGACTTCATCTTCATCTGAGCTCGTCTCCTCCTTTCCCTTGGGTTCATAGTCCTCTTCTTCTTCCATAGTCCAACCGCAATGCTCCACATCCCCATAGACCTTAGGATCTGCAAGGCAATCAGCCACATAGCTTTCTCCTTCTGAATCCTGGGACGACATGTTGCTTTGTCTGCAGCAGGACCGCTCAAAACAAAGACAAGAGATATTTGCATGATACGGGAGTCAAAACCCCTGGGAGATTATATAATGAATTTTTACCGACCAAAATATGTGTCGTGTAAGAAAACGGAGTCCGGAACGCGCACGAGGTGCCCACGTGGTAGGGGGCGCGCCCAGGGGGGTAGGGCGCGCCCTCCACCCTCGTGGAGCCCTCGTGTCCTTCCCGGACTGCTTCTTATTTTTCTAAATATTCCAAAACGGAGAAATATTTCCTTAAAAAATGTTTTGGAGTCGGTTTACTTACCGTACCACATACCTATTCCTTTTTGGAGTCTGAAACGTTCCGGAAAGTGTCCCTTATGTATTCCTCCAGGGTTATGGTTTCAATAACATTGGTTTCAACATTTATGGGATTACCTGAGATATAATGTTTGATTCTTTGACCGGTCACCACCTTCAGATTTGTGCCTTTGAAGTTGTTAATTTTTATGGCACCGGAACGGTAGACCTCCTTGATAATGTAAGGGCCTTCCCATTTAGAGAGAAGTTTTCCTGCAAAAAATCTTAAACGAGAGTTGTATAGCAATACGTAGTCACCTACATTAAACTCGCGCTTTTGTATCCTTTTATGATGCCATCTTTTAACCTTTTCCTTCAACAACTTGGCATTTTTGTAGGCTTGGGTTCTCCATTCATCGAGTGAGCTAATATCAAATAACCTCTTCTCACCGGCATGTTCAAAATCATAATTGAGCTCTCTAATAGCCCAATATGCCTTGTGTTCTAGTTCGAGAGGTAAGTGACATGCTTTTCCATAAACCATTTTATATGGAGACATACCCATAGGATTTTTATATGCAGTTCTATAGGCCCATAATGCATCATCAAGTTTCTTGGACCAATTCTTTCTAGATCTATTAACAGTCTTTTGCAAAATTAATTTGAGTTCTCTATTACTCAATTCTACTTGACCACTAGGCTGTGGGTGATAAGGAGATGCAATTCTATGATTAACATCATACTTAGCAAGCATTTTACGGAAAGCACCATGGATAAAATGTGAACCACCATCAGTCATTAAATATCTAGGGACTCCAAATCATGGAAAAACAACTTCTTTAAGCATTTTAATAGAAGTGTTATCAGCACTACTAGTTGGAATAGCTTCTACCCACTTAGTAACGTTATCAACATCAACTAAAATATGTGTATATCCATTAGAGGAAGGAAAAGGTCCCATATAGTCAAAGCCCCAAACATCAAATGGTTCAATAACGAGTGAATAGTTCATAGGCATTTCTTGACGTCTACTAATATTACCAATTCTTTGACATTCATCACAAGATAAGACAAACTTACGGGCATACTTGAAGAGAGTAGGCCAATAAAAACCAGATTGCAATACCTTATGTGCAGTTCTATCTCCAGCATGGTGTCCTCCATAAGCTTCGGAGTGACACTTGCGTAGGATCTGTTCCTGTTCATGCTCAGGTACACAACGTCTAATAACACCATCTACTCCTTCTTTATAAAGATGTGGGTCATCCAAAAAGTAATGCCTCAAATCATAGGAGAACTTTTTCTTTTGCTGGTATGTGAAACTAGGTGGTATAAACTTAGCAACAATGTAATTAGCATAATCAGCATACCATGGAGCAGTAAGCATTTATGACATTTAATTGCTCATCAGGAAAGCTATCATCAATAGGTAGTGGGTCATCAAGCACATTTTCTAACCTAGACAAGTTGTCTGCAACGGGGTTCTCAGCTCCCTTTCTATCAACAATATGTAAGTCAAATTCTTGTAGCAAGAGAACCCATCTAATAAGTGTAGGTTTAGCATCTTTCTTTTCCATAAGATATTTAATAGCAGCATGATCAGTGTGAATAGTTACTTTAGAATCAACAATATAAGGTCTGAACTTATCACAAGCAAATACAACTGCTAAGAATTCTTTTTCAGTAGTAGCATAATTTCTTTGAGCATTGTCTAGGGTTTTACTAGCATATTGAATAACATTTAATTTCTTATCAAGTCTTTGCCCTAAAACAACACCTACAACACAATCACTAGCATCACACATAATTTCAAAGGGTAAATTCCAATCAGGTGGCTGAACAATAGGTGCAGAGATTAATGCTTTCTTAAGTATTTTGAACGCTTCTACACAATCATCATCAAAGACAAATGGTATATCTTTTTGTAATAAATTAGTCAGATGCCGGGAAATTTTTGAGAAGTCCTTAATGAACCTCCTATAAAATCCGGCATGGCCAAGGAAACTTCTTACACCTTTGATGTCCTTGGGACATGGCATCTTCTCAATAACATCAACTTTGGCTTTATCAACCTCAATACCTCTTTCAGAAACTTTGTGCCCCAAGACAATACCTTCATTAACCATAAAGTGGCACTTTTCCCAATTCACGACAAGATTAGTTTCTTCACATCTCTAAAAAACTCGATCAAGGTTGCTCAAGCAATCATCAAAAGTAGATCCATAGACGGAGAAATCGTCCATGAAAACCTCACAAATATTTTCACAAAAGTCAGAGAATATAGCCATCATGCATCTTTGAAAGGTAGCAGGTGCATTACATAAACCAAAAGGCATACGTCTATAAGCAAAAGTACCAAAAGGGCAAGTAAAAGTAGTCTTTGATTGATTTTTGGGTGACACATGTATTTGAGAGAAACCAGAGTAACCATCTAGAAAGCAAAAATGTGTATGTTTGGATAATATTTGTAGCATTTGATCGATAAAAGGTAATGGGTAATGATCCTTTTTAGTAGCCTTATTTAATTTGTGGAAATCAATTACCATCCTATAACCTATAATAATTCTTTGAGGAATCAATTCATCTTTATCATTAGGAATGACAGTAATACCTCCCTTCTTAGGGACACAATGGACAGGAGTTACCCACTGACTATCAGCAACGGGGTAGATTATACGTGCCTCAAGGAGCTTTAGTATTTCCTTTCTTACCACTTCTTTCATTTTAGGATTCAGCCGTCGTTGATGATCACGAACTGGTTTAGCATCTTCTTCCAAATTAATTTTATGTTGACATAGAGTGGGACTAATGCCCTTAAGATCATCAAGAGTATACCCAATAGCAGCATGGTGCTTCTTCAGAGTTTTCAATAATATCTCCTCCTCATGCTCTGAAAGGTTAGCACTAATAATAACAGGATATATCTTTTTATCATCAATATAAGCATATTTAAGAGTATGAGGTAACGGTTTAAGCTCAAACACGGGATCACCCTTGGGTGGAGGAGGATCCCCTAGGATTTCAACAGGTAAATTGTTTTTCAGAATAGGTTCCTGTTTAAAGAATACTTCGTCTATTTCCCTTCTTTCATTCATAAACATATCATTTTCATGGTCTAGCAAATATTGTTCTAAAGGATCACTAGGAGGTACGACAATAGAAGCAAGATCAATAATTTCATCCTTACTAGGTAATTCTTCTTCACGGTGTTGTCTACTAAATTTATAGAAATTAAATTCATGAGTCATATCATCTAAACCGATAGTAACAACATCCCTTTTGCAATCTATGGTAGCATTAACAGTGTTTAAGAAGGGTCTACCAAATATAATGGGACAAAAGCTATCTTGTGGGGAACCAAGAACAAGAAAATCAGCAGTATATTTAGTTTTCCCACACAAGACTTCAACATCTCTAACAATTCCCATTGGTGAAATAGTATCTCTATTGGCAAGTTTAATTGTGACATCAATATCTTCTATCTCAGCAGGTGCAATATCATGCATAATTTCTTTGTATAAGGAATAAGGTATTGCTCTAGCACTAGCACCCATATCACATAATGTAGCGACCCGACCTCAAATGGTCAAGTCTCTATGCTTCAGTGTCATCCCTGGATCGGTAATGCTGACACACACAGTACTCGAGGATTTATAACAGAGTAGCAATCACACACTTATTACATCGAATGTCTCCAAAGAGAACTTATTACAATAAATATGGCTTAAGGCCATCTAATACGATAACATCGGAAGGCTTGGAAGATAAAGTGAGTCCATCAACTCCAACGGCATAGTTGAGTTGCAAGGCAACGACCTAACAAACCTTACTCCTCGTCTGAAAAGTCTGCAACATAATACGTTGCAGCCCGAAAACGGGTCAGCACATGGAATATGCTGGCAAAATAACACAGTAGAGCAAGAAACAGAATAATGCTACCACTACATGCATATTTGGCTGGTGGAAAGCTCTATGGTTATAGTTTTGCGAAAAGCCAATTTTTCCCTACAACAAAGGAATAGATTTTAATTTAACTATCATGGTAGTTGAAACATCATTGGGAAGGTTCCTCCAACTCAATCCCAATTAAAGTAATTATCAACCCAACATTATTAATTTAGAGTGATGAGATACTTAAGATACTCCAAGTACTAGATACTCAAGATTGTCCATAACCGGGGACACGGCTAACCATGATTAGTTTATACATTCTGCAGAGGTTTGCACACTTTTCCCCATAAGACTTGATCTCCTCCGTTGAATTTCTCGCACTACATGGTGTTTGAGAAACGGATGGCCAAGACACAGTCTTTCAGAAACATTAACTCTCTACTCCGGGCAGACCATACCAAACCTACAACCCCACTACCTGCTGATCCACCTCTTCAAGAGCTTCACATAACTTACTCAACTATGATAGAGCCCATAATAGCTTGTGGCTGCACACGGAAGTTTCTAGCATGAATAATCTCAGTTCCCTTTGAGCCTGGGTGGCGGTCCATTGGAAGATCACACGAGTACTCCGGGATTTCCAAAAAATACAGGCAACACTGGGTACTCCAGGTACCTCAATCTACCCAGATGTGTATTTAAGTTGCCACCTTAAGTTGAACCATTAATTATCAACCTCACATCTGTCATGGATTTCACTCACCCAAACCACGTCTACGAGCATAGCATAGCAATATAAGCAATGCGTAGAAGTAACTCCCAAGGGTTTGAATGTAACAGGGAATAGGTTCTACCTCATCAACTACTTCCCAACCCACATGTTAATGACATCCTAACCATGCAATGTTTGAGGATTGGAACTAATGCATAAAAACTGGGTGATGAAGGGGTATGATCAAAGTGTTACTTGCCTTGCTGATGATCCGCGTAACCTAGAGACTCCAAATAACACGCTTCGCACTCCGGGAATTCTATCGCAAACAAACAATAGCATACATAAGCAATCGAGCAAAGAAACACGGGTAAATCTCAAATAAGAAGATCTAACCATAAAGTTCAACTTAAGAACTCCGCTTTGCAAAAAGAATCAAATCAAACGGAGCAACGAAACTCAAACGGCGAAAGAAACAAGATCCGTTTACTAATCTTGACCTAGGTCAAATTTTACAGTAGCAAAAACTCGTGCAAGTTGGTTAAACAAAAAGAGGGTCTCGAGACGAAGATCTAGGCACTTGAATCGCCTGATTCCGACTACGAGCGAAAAGATAAACTAGAACGAAAATCGGATCAGAAATCGCAATCAAAAATAATCACGGATTAATCCGATAAAAGAAAACTGACGAACAGGCTAACGAACAAGCGTTCGCTATCTGTAACTAACGAGCGAAAACCGTTCGTTAAAACGAACGTCCGGACAAATGTCCGCTAAAAAGAAAAACAGAAAAACTGGCGAACCAAAAAAAACGACTAGGGTTTTCTAACGAAAAGCGAACCGGTTTTCTTAAAAAAAAACGAACGGCGCTAACCTCCGGCGAGGTCCGGCACGACGGCGGCTCCGGCGAGGGGTGGCGCAACGCGGGGTGGCGGCGGCAAGGGGCGGCGCGGTGGCTTGCGGCGGTGGGGTGGGGCGGCTCGTGGCGGGGTGGGGCGGCTCCCAGGGCGGCGGGGCGCGGCTTTTAAGGAGGGGGTGCCTTGGGTGAGGGGCACGATGCGGGAAAACGGAGTCCGAGTCGGACTCCGGTTCCGCGACGGCGGCGGTCTCGCGCGAGGAGACGGTGGTGCGGGGCGAGGTGGGCCGGCGCTGGGCTTCGGCCCAGCTAGGCCTTGGCGCGTTTTTTTAAATAATTCTACCAAAACTAAAAAAAATCCTAGAAAATAAAATAAAAATCTAAAAATGCCAAAAGAAAATTTCTCCGTCTAAATAAAGTATTTAGAATGAGATGAACATTTTCTTGGCCCTAAAATGCAAATTTTCAAAATGTGCAATTTTTCTAATGCAACCAAAATTGCAAATAAAATCCAAATAAAAGCAAAAGTTGATTTTAATATTTTTCCTCCAATATTTCATTTATTTTGGAGAAGTCATATTATCTCCTCTCATATATTAATATGAAATATTTTTGGAGAGAAAAATAATTAAAACCGAAATCCCCGTTTTGAAATTTGATAAAATCAAATTTGAAAACCGGGGAAATCCCCAACTCTCTCCAAGGGTCCTTGAGTTGCTTAGGATTTCGAGGATCACAAGACGAAATGCAATAAAATATGATATGCAAGAATGATCTATGTATAACATTCCAAATTGAAAATTTGGGATGTTACAAACCTACCCCCCTTACGATGAATCTCGCCCTCGAGATTTGGGTTGGCTAGAAAATAGGTGTGGGTGGTCCTTGCGGAGATCATCCTCTCGTTCCCACGTGGCTTCGTCCTCGGTATGGTGGCTCCACTGAACTTTGCAGAACTTGATGACCTTGCTGCGGGTGACTCGACTAGCAAACTCCAAAATCTTGACTGGCTTCTCCTCATAAGTCAAGTCATTGTTCAGCTGAATCGCCTCCAAGGGTACGGTATCTCTTAGTGGTATATCAGCCATCTCAGCATGACACTTCTTCAACTGGGAAATGTGAAACACATCGTGAACTCCTGACAGTCCTTCAGGTAACTCCAACTTGTAGGTAACTTCTTCCATCCGTTCCAAAACACGATATGGTCCCACAAATCTCGGGGCTAACTTTCCCTTAACTCCAAAATGTTTCACTCCTCGCAAAGGCGATACTCGTAGATATGCTCGGTCTCCAATTTCATAGGTTAACTCCTTGTGTTTCGAATCTGCATAACTCTTCTGTCTGGACTGAGCTATCTTCAGTCTATCCCGGGTCAGTTTAACTTTCTCCTCAGACTCTTTGATCAAGTCTGGTCCAAACAACTGTCGGTCTCCGACTTCATCCCACATCAACGGTGTTCTGCACCTTCGTCCATACAAGGCTTCGAACGGTGCCATCTTCCAACTGGCTTGGTAACTATTGTTGTATGGGAACTCTACGTAAGGCAGATTGTCATCCCAACTAGATCCATAATCTAGTGCACAGGCTCTCAACATGTCCTCCAGAATCTGATTGACTCTCTCGGTCTGTCCATCCATCTACGGGTGAAATGCTATACTGAACTCCAATCTTGTTCCCAAAGTCTGGTGCAGCTGATGCCAAAACTTTGAGGTAAACTGTGTCCCTCTATCCGATACGATGGTCCTCGAAACTCCATGTAGACATATGATCCTAGTCATATATATCTTGGCCAACTTTGCACTAGTATAAGTTGTTTTCACTAGGATAAAGTGTGCCACTTTGGTCAAACAGTCAACTACTACCCATATAGAATCATATCCTGATTTGGTCCTGGGCAATCCGGTGATAAAATCTATGCCAAGTTTATCCCACTTCCATTCGGGTATCGGCATAGGCTGTAACAATCCTGATGGCTTTTGATGCTCTGCCTTCACTCTCTGACATCCATCACATTCAGCCACATACTCGGCGGTATCCTTCTTCATCCCTGTCCACTAGAAATGTTCCTTCAAATCCAAATACATCTTGGTGTTTCTGGGGTGTATTGAGTATGGTGAGTCATGTGCCTCCTGAAGTATTAACTTCCTGATCTCTGTGTTATTGGGCACATAAACACGGTCCTCAAACCACAGGGTGTCGTGCTCATCCTCACGAAAACCTTTGGTTTTTCCTTCGCTCATTTTCTCTTTTATCTCAACAATCTCTTTGTCATCCTTCTGAGCTTCTCGAATCTTTCCCAACAATGTAGAATGCACCTCCATTGTTGCAACAAAACCTCTAGGAACAATCTCCAATCGAAGTTCCCAGAGATCCTCGGCTAACTCCTTCGACAATCCCGTGCTTATTAGGGTATTAGCATAGCTTTTCCGGCTCAAAGCGTCTGCTACGATATTGGCCTTTCCGGGATGATAATGAAGCTTCATGTCATAATCCTTTATAAGCTCCAACCATCTTCTCTGCATAAGCACACTTCCAAGTCCTAAGCGAGAGGCATTGCAATACACTTGAAAATCCTTACATATATCCGGCAGTGTCAGCACTGGGGTTGTAGTCAAACGTTTCTTCAGCTCCTGGAAACTTGCCTCGCAATCTTCCATCCATTTAAACTAGGTATCCTTCCTGAATAATTCGGTCATGGGCTTTGCAGTCTTTGAAAAATTCTTAATGAATCTACGGTAGTATCCTGTGAGTCCAAGGAAACTGCGGATCTCGCTAACTGAAGTGGGTGCCAACCATTCAGTGACTAACTGAACCTTGGTGGGATCTACTGCTATACCTTCTCCTGATATAACATGTCCAAGGAATCCGACTTCTTTCAACCAAAACTCACATTTGCTGAACTTGGCATATAACTGATGTTCCATGAGTTTTTCGAGAACTAATCGCAAATGCTCCTTGTGTTCCTCTTCATTCTTTGAATATACCATTATATCATCAATGAACACCACAACAAACTTATCCAAATATTCCATGAACACCTTGTTCATCATGCTCATGAAGTAGGTAGGGGCGTTAGTCAGTCCAAATGACATGACCGTATATTCGTATAGCCCGTACCATGTGGTGAAGGCTGTCTTTGGTATATCCTTTTCTCGTATCTTCAACTGATGATATCCTGATCGCAGATTGATCTTCGAAAACACCTTAGCTCCTTGCAGCTGGTCAAATAGATCATTGATCATCGACAATGGGTACTTGTTCTTAATCATCACTTCATTCAAGGCTCGATAATCAACAACCATTCTTAGGGATTTATCCTTCTTCTCAACCAAGAGCACTGGAGCTCCCCATGGTGATGAACTCCGTCGAATGTATCCTTTCTCCAATAACTCCTTGATCTGTTTCTTAATCTCTTCCAGATCATTCGCGGGCATCCTATAGGGTCTCTTGGATATTGGCCCTGTGCCTAGCAATAGTTATATCAAAAACTCAATATCTCGATCTGGTGACATGCACTACAAAAAAAATACACTTCCGTGATGATACGTGTTTGTCACAGTAGGTTGCTTTTTTTGTCATGCATGTACATCCATGACAAATTTATGACAGAATCAAGATAGTCATACCTGTGCTGTCGTAGAAGTGTTCCATGACATTACCAAAATTATCATCACGGAAGTGTCCACTTCCATGACGATAAATCGCGCGTCACATAAGTGCTTTCGTCAAGGGTGACCGACACGTGGCATCCACCGTAACGGAACGCCGTTGAGCTATCGGGTTGGGTTTTGGATCCGATAACCCGTTAACAGCCCTGACCAATGGGGATTTTCCACGTGTAAAATCATCATTGGCTGGAGGAAACACGTGTCGGCTCATTGTTGGGACAGATGTCAACCACTCATTGGACGGAAGGCGCCTCTGATATGTCGACACGTGGCACGGCCCAACAGAGGCCCATTCCTGTGAAAAGGCCGGCCCGTTTGACTTCGTCAAAAGCTGGCAGGCCGGCCCATGGAAAGCCTATTAACGGCCTATACGAATATAGCCCATTTACAACCCGCTAACCCAAGGCCCGTTATGCCCTATCCGAATTAGGCCCAGTAGCGTCATCTAGGCCATCCAATATGATTCCTGCCCGTTTTCACTTCTGGCCCATGTATGGCCCATGACGTCTTTCGGCCCATATGAGGCCATATGTAACTCTTGGCCTATTAACGGCCCGTGGTGAAACTGGCCCGTAATGAACAGTGTATCACTTTATACCCATTAACGGCCCATTATTCCGTTGGGCCGTTTCCAGCCCATGTTATCTTTCGGCCTTCTCAAAGCCCATTTATTCTTGGGCTCATTTCCAGCATTTGTTTACTTACAGCCCGCTACTGTCATTTTCTGCTTATGGGCTAAATTCAGCCCGTGGTTACAGTCGGCCCGTTTGTGGTCCGTTAATACGTTGGGCCGTTTTCATAGCGTCATCAAATACGGCCTATTAACGATGTCCCATTATGGTCGGCCCATGACCGGACGATTCCAACTCTAGCCCGTTTACGACCATAATGCGGCCTGTTATTGGCCCATGTTTGGACATCGATCATACTGCCCATATAAGGCCCATTGATGATACGACCCGTAGAAGGCCCATTGTTTCTATGGCCCGTAGAAGGCCCACTGTTTCTATGGCCCGTAGGAGGCCCACTGTCACTACAGTAAATATTAGCCCATGGTTATTGTGGCCTAGTTTAAAAAAATAGTTTATTGCAGCCACTAGCAAACCACGGAAAAAGAACTGCAATGACTAGAAGCAAACAAATAAACAAGACAATAAGGAAATAAATAAGCAAGCAACTTATGCTACGCTATCATGGCTATCACACACATTACATCCACTGGGCATCAAAGTTCGCCACCAGTCAAATAAACGCACCGACAAAAGAATATACAAAACTGAGAGCACTTCAGAAGGCACTAGGCCTGGCCTGGTCGGGACCCCCCCAAACAACTGAAGAAGCTGAGTAGACCTCAGTTGTGTCAACGATAGATGCATCAACACTAGATTTAAGGCATGATGGTGCGCACGGCAGTCCTCTGACATCTTCATTGCATCTTTGACTTCAAGTCGAAGCTGAGCTGAAGCAAGCCTTTCCGCTTTAAGTCGAGACTGAAGAAGTCGAACTGATTGAGGCAGCGACTGCACAGAGGTTGTCTCACACCTGCTGGTGAGTAGCTTCAACTCACTGTCTTCATCAAGACAGGACCTTGGGGTCATCTCGCTGTCCTCAAGATGGTTTGGCTCACTATCTTCCCTAAAGTTCTGCCTGGCGTAAGAGATACGAGTCTGAAAGAGAAAGAAGGAGACATGTAACAGGTTTCACAATTATATAAGCAAATAAATGGATCTGTTCTGCATACGGAACATGTTTTTACAACTACAATTTGAAACTGGTAGTTGTTGCAAACATCCAATCAGATGTAAATAGCAAAGCAAACAACAGTGGAGGAAACGATGCCTACCCAAATCTATACTAGAACAAAGTTTGAAGGCTTGAGAAGGATGAACTTACATTACATGTTAACACGGGCTGGACAAAGCCCTTCTCCATGTTGATGGAAGGATAATTCAATAAATTCCCCAAAGAAAATTCTTTATAAGCGTTGCCATTATTCTACATTTTGCAAAGAGTAAATATAGATCAAATAATATTGGAAGAAACAGAGGATAATGAAGCTCAGGTGCAGACCGATGATACATAATCAAATAGCAATTAGTTAAGTACAACGTTACAAGGCAAAAGGGAGAGAGGTACTGACAAGAGCAATGCAGAGCCCATTATTGTTTTGAGATCGTATGATCCTTTGAGCAAGGACATCCATCTGAAATTAGTTTTCATACAAGAGAGAAGGTAAGGCACAAGCAGAAATTTAGGAGTTCCAATTTTGAATTGATATCATAGACAGTACCTGACGCTGGGCTCCCAGCAGTTCTAATAGGGGTTTGGCCACTGGAGTAGGGGTAAAGTGTGGTCTAGTTGGGCCTGTGTTTTCTGTGGCTGCTGATCTATCTGATTTAACAAGTATCACTACCTTTTCCAAATACCTATTTGTACTCCTTGACGACCTGCACTCACCCTCTTCCTTTTGGACACCTATTACGAAAGAACAACATTTGACTGGAAAAACATAGTGTGACGACACATGGAATAGGTACAGAAAATGGATAGGTATGGCATATACTCATATATGATGCTTAAACTAAGCAGATGGTGTAACAAAGTAGAAGTAATGCAAGAGGTCAGAAGCAAAATATGTGTGACCAATACAACTTTGCAAAGTTAGAGCAAGAACCTTGATGGGTGAATAAGATAGGCCATCCTCCACCATGCCAAGTTTGTTAGGCAGTGGATCATTCCGCAATATTCCTCTCGTGCGCCCATTCTCATATTCATTTTGATAATGTTCAATATCTGACATGCATGAAAACATAAAAACAAGTGAGATTTTCTTTGTAATGCATAAGTGATTCTAATCCAATACTGCCTCCCTGTAAACCCCTTTGTGCTATCTCCGCAATTCTTTTAAAAGATGCCATGCATGCTGTAATTTGTTGTGTGCATTAATATAATGTGGCCTACTACTGAAAATATGAGAGCTCCAGAAGTGATGACACTTCATAGATGATAGCTTCAACATATAGTAAAGAAGAACAAGTCGACCTGACCTGACAGATTCAAAATATACTAAGGGAGAACAACTCGACCTGACCAGTCGACCGCAAGAGAAGAGTATCATATTAAAGAAGAGCAGAAGAGCAAGCAGATTGAAGATATTACAAGTCTTTTAATACAATGTCGGTTGGCCACCCATGATGAACCAGAGCGCACAGAGAAATACTATTCTTTCCGGTCTCTCCATATGTGGCTCACATGCATTTTGAAACTAAAGTAGGAACATTTAGCTAACCAATTAAACATCTCTCAGTTTTACTAATATCAGCAATAATATCAGATATGAATTTGTACAACTAAGCTTGTTTAGCTCGATGGGTGGAGCAGTGCTATTATGACACGAACCACGTAGGCTGATTGTGGTCATCATAAAATGGGGAAAACATAAGCATGATGAGTACAGTGTTGACCGTGGCAGTGGGATGGCAGATCTGAAGCTGCCAACCGCGCAAAGGGTAGTTAGCAACCGATGTTTGCTTTGAAATAACAACTAAGATTTGGTATGGACAAGAAAGTACGGTCAACAAGTGACAAAGAAATGCAATTATGCTGTCTCTCTATATGTCGCGACATGCATTTGGAAACTCAAGTGGGACCTTTAGCTAACCAATTAAATGTGTCGGTTAACTAATATCAGTATCATATCACAATCATATTTGAACAACTAAGCTTTTGAATTCTGAGTGCTGTGTTGTTTAGCTTGAAGGGTGGAGTAATGCTAGTACGACAGAAAGCACCTACGCAGATCATAGTAGAGTAGATAAAAGGGGAAAACCCTAAGCATCAAGAGAAAAATCAGGAAAGTGGAACTAGCTAGACCAGTGGGTGGGGACATGATTTTCGAAATGAATATAGGAACATTAGGTGACCAATTAAACGTTCTCTGTTTTAGTGATATGAGCATCATATCAGATTCGTATTTCAACACGTAAGCTTTGGGTTGAGGTCTTGAGGAGCAGTGCTAGCACGACACGAAGCACCTACGATGATGGTAGTGAATATAAAGGGGGGAAACCATAAGCTTTACGAGTATAGTGCCCGTGCCATGGCGGATCTGAAGGTGCAAACCGGACAAAGCTACTTCGCAACCAATGTTTGCTTTCAACTAGCCACTACGATTTGGTACGGACAAGAAAAGTACAGTAAACAAATTACGATCTATTTTCCGGGTGAGATCAATACCTTAAGCACATATGGAAGAGTACCACCTCTCTTGCGACGCCGTGTAGGCCTATGCTGATACGTTGAGGGTGCTGCGGGTGCAATGGCTGTCGGCGGCGGGGAAGAAGACTTTAGATGGCAGACGGCCGGGTCGGGGGATATATCCTGTTGCCGTGGACGAGGCGGTCGTAGGAGTGGCAACGACAAGGTGGACGACGACACCGATGAAGCGGGAGGAGGCGATGAAAGGATGCTGGTCCAGCGCCGTGGATGAGAGACGTCCATCTCTTGCAGTGGACGACGGGGTAGGGGTAGAGGCTCCGGCAAGGTGGAGGATGGGGTGGCGGACGGAGGAGGCTTGCCGTAGTGCGGAGGTTGTCGTGCCGCCGACGGTGTATGAATGGGGAAATGGATGGGAGGGGGGATCTCAAACTTTGGGACGCGCTTCTCTGAAATGGGGGAAAGTTACGAACTTATCCCCCATTTAAAATTTTGGACATCGCGTCGGTTGGGGACAGGACGGTAATCTCGCATCTCCCAAATATTTGCCGGTAACTATTTCGGGTGAGGAGAGGGTGTTTTGCCGCCCACGGTTGGCGCCCATGGTGTATGAACGGGGCTGACAGGTAGGGTGGTTGTGTCACGTCTGATGGAAGTTACACATCTGCCCCTATTTAAAATATAAGCCTACATCGATTTCGGACAAGGAGAGTTTGTTTTTCCGCCCACCATGTATGAATGGGGAAATGGATGAAGAGACACATGTCTTTCGGACGAGCTTGAATCAAATGTGTTTTGACGCCCGCGTTTGGCGCCCACCGTGTCTGAATGGGCTCCGAGGCCGTCGTGTCACGTCTGATTGAAGTTACTAGTCTACCCCTATCGACAGCAGTGTAAATCCTGTCGATAAGGATGTCAAGTGTCAGGGGTAGACAGTAATTTCCATCTCGCAAACACTTGCTTCGAGCAGCCCACAAATTATAGTGGGTGTTTAGCCGCTTCGTTCAAAACTTGGGAGAATTAGCATTCACGTTTGCCCTGGGACCTGGAAAACTAAATTCAAATCCAATTTGTATTCGATTACAAATATCCACAGATAATTATACGTTTTGTTATTTATTTCTTCAAAACCACAACAAAGATTTATTCCACCTTTTTATATGATTATGATTTAGAAATGCCGTGATCTTCGAATTCAGTAGGTTGAATACACTCTGAGTCAGATAGTTATTTCATCCAATACAATATGCTCACACGACAAACAGTTCACCTTATGTCAATCATACAAGTTCTGAGGATTACCTTGCCTAAAAAATTCGGATCATTACAACACATGGACAACATAGGGGGTCTTGCAACATAATCCATTCAGAGACATGACACAACATGCAAGTACAATAATCTAATGAAAATTTGAACCATTATCTAAAGAAGAACTGGGATTATCTTGGGCTTCAGATAGCAGAAACAGTAGGACCTTCTCCATCTTCAAATGCAACATTCTTACTTCCTCCAATTCTTGGGTTGCTTGCATAATGCGTGCCGCTAATTCTGTAATTTCCAGCCTCAAGATAAATATTACCTCATTCATGGCAGCCACACCATCTCTTTCTGCCTCTAGTAGAGCCTCAAGCACTATAATATTTGTGCTCAGACTGCTCTCCGACGGTGTTGCCTTTGAACTGCTACCATCTGGTAACATGGATGGCGCACTGCTTCCACAAATAGATTATGGGGTTGTACATTGTGTCCTAGTGTGAACAACATCCTGAAAGGTTTCCGCTGGACATCAGTAAGAGATAGTTATCGTATGATCTAGGCAGTAAGTTTACATGGTAAACGACAGACGAATTATTGCCGAGCATGGCAAACTATATTTAAATGGTTCGAAGCAGCATCAGCCGAAAAGAAATTAAAATGGTAAGATGAAACTAGGGATGTAAGTGGCAAATAAATGAAATCCGCCAGTCCCATCTAGTTAGTTTTTGCTACCTCCCTAGTTCATTTTCCTTAAAAAAACAAAAACTCTTTTGAACTATCATACCACTAGTGGACTTTAATCGGGATTAAACCGGACCCAGTTGACATCCCTAGTTGAAAGGGAGTGTACAACCGCTATATTTAAGTTGCCAAGGCATCTAAGCAGTTGAAATAATCTGAGAAAGCACTTAACAGTGTGGCCTCATATAAACTACGAAGACAGTCATGTGATGAAGTTGAGAGGAAAAGTTAAGGACTCAAAAGAAATAGGCATGCATTTCTTTACAATAGTACAGCAGGCACTGCTGACATATTGGCCAACTCAGGTATAGCATAACAACAAATAAGCATTCGAATCAAGCAATACAGCAAAGCAGACAACTGAACTATTTGTAATTCAGTAGGATAACACGTTGAGGGCACAATCCAAGAAAGCAGCCCACTCGCATTACATTTCACATGTACTAAAACACACTGGCTTACCATATGTTGATGTGAAGCCTAGCTGCTGTTGCAATGTTCTTTGAAGATATCGTCAGCATCCCGTGGTTGCAAATCTAGTTGTTGTAGTTTATTCTGCACCATCTATTTAGGTAAAATTAATTTTAATCGCATGCATTGGTCCGAATTGATCATCAATGGTTCATCTAAACTAATGAAAGAATGGTGTGTGCATACACGACAATACTCCCTGCGATTCCTTTTACTTTGCGTATAACTTTTTCTCAGTTTTCTCGTAGTAGTCTGTGCGTTGACGATTCCTAGCGGTGGTTTCCTTTTGTGCCCCGCCCCATCCGCCTCTGCCCTAATTAATTGGCAAATTAGTCCAGAAAAATTAAACCATTGCCCTCCTTGGTATGCGGGTCAAGAGTTATGGGCAGAGTAAATAGAATCGGAGGGAGTATATCCCTTCCCTCTATTTTTATGCTTGTTCGAGGTGCCAGCCCCAAAAGAACAAATATTTTGCTTGATGGGGTTGGCAGCTCCATAATTAATAGAAGCATCAAATTAGTCATGCAACTTGGGAAGATCAAGAACACACAAACAAGTAATGAACAGAGGCTCGGAGCAGTGATGTAATAGCTAGTATCAGAAAATGTAGGGTAAAACGAACAAAAAGCAGCGGAACCACATGCTAGTTTGCTGATGTGTAATTAAGAATAGAGAACATTAAGCAGTCTGATGGAACCAACAGGTGGCATCAGAACAAAACTAAAGCATATTAACTATATGTGCACTGGTATGTAATTTAGCACATGTAACATGTTCACTGCCAGAAGTATGGCCCTACAGGTGCAAGCAGAATAACACGTCTCATGAAAAACTGAATGATGCCCTGAAGAAATTCAAAGGTGCGGTGCTTATGCTAGGAATGTGAACATAGGCGCCGGCCGTTGGATAATAGTACCTGATTCTCGGCGGCGCATGGGTATCGTTGTCATACTTGATAGCTAAGGATCGTCGATGGTGCTCGTGTTGTGGTTGAGTTTGGGCCGGCTGTCGCCGTCGCTAAAGCGGCTCCAGTGCTACGGTTGCGGTGCCTGTCGACATACAAGAAAGCTCATCTGTGGTAAGTGAACAGTTGCACGATAAAGATAAAAACCGAAGGAGTACAAATCGAAATAACCTGATGAGGTTGCGGTGTCGGTAAAGCAGGGCAGTTTTTTGACGTGTCTTGTCAAAGCAGAGATCGTGTCCCCTTATTACGGGATTCTCATCAATACGGGCATGGGTAACCCAACCGCGCCATCGATTACGACACTTAGGGGATAATCGAGTTTTGCCAGGCTAGTGGGGGCGCATAGTTTCATCCACCCATATAAAGGGATAAGGATTCACCTTTTCATCCACGCCTTCTTCCTCCTTTGCTCATCCATTTTCGCACATTCGAGCTCTAGCGCCCAAGTCTGCACTTCCCACCTCAACCTTCCCCCACCATGTCCGGAGCGGGAGGCAGGTGGATGGTCTCCTCCGTCACGGAGGGAGACATCAAGAAGCTGAGGAGAGCCGGATACCTGCCCGACGACATCACGCACCGGCTCCCAGATGAGGGGCAGCTCATCCCCACCCCCGGGCCCCATGTGAGGGCAGTGTTCCTTACCCATTTCCTCTGTGGACTGGGATTCCCTCTCCACCCATTCGTCCGGGGGCTCATGTTCTACTATAGCCTAGATTTCCATGATCTTGCCCCGAATTTCATCCTCAATATCTCGTCGTTTATCGTTGTGTGTGAGGCCTTCCTCCGCATCAAGCCCCACTTCGGCTTATGGTTGAAGACCTTCAATGTCAAGCCGAAGGTTGTGGGTGGCCGCCAGGCAGAGTGCGGAGGCGCCATGGTGGGCAAGATGCCCAATGTTACATGGCTCAAGGGCTCATTTGTGGAAACCATAAAGGGGTGGCAATCGGGGTGGTTCTACATCACCGAGCCGCGTGACCCTGCATGCGCAGCGGCCCCCGAGTTCCGATCTGGCATCCCCATGTGGCTCACCTCCTGGAAAGAGAAGGGCCTGTCCTGGGGTAGTTCGGGAGAGCTGACCAGACTCCAAACATGTATTCAAAACATGGTGAACAAGAAGCTCAAACTCATCAATGTGGTCCAGGTCATGCTCCACCGCCGGATCCTCCCGTGCCAACTACGGGACTTCAACTTGTGGGAGTTTGACCCGGCGCAGCACCGAACTCTGAACAGGCTCTTTGACACAACTCACGAAGATGCTTGGAGGATGCTGTTCAAAAGCACCGAGGTCCCCCCTCCCATTACCGAGGATCGCGGATTCAGCGCGAAGCGCCAAGCCAGTGCGGTAAGCTGCTTTACCTTTCACAGGATACTTATTTTTCATAGATTGACTCCATGCAGGATCTAAACTCCCATACCTTTGACAGGACTGGCAGGTGACGGCCGGACAGATCGACTGTCCGGCTCCTTTGCCCGAAGGCCCAGCGGACGCTCTTCTGGCGAAGATGCTGACTCCGGCTCCTTATACGGTGCCGGAGAAGACCAAGAAGGACAAGGGAACCCGAAAGAGTTCCCGACACCATGCGTCGTCGGACTCACCGTTCGATGACTCTGCGGCGCACTCCTCCCCCGAAGACGAGGAAGAAGAAGAAGATGCTCCCCCTCCAGCTGGGGGAGATAAGAAAAGGAAGGCCGCCCCAACTGGGGGGGGGGGGGGGCGAAGGGTCCAAGAAGGGAAGGACTCTCCTTCCGGACAATTCCACCACCGCCGACGAAGGCGAAGACGAGTGGTTGCCCAGGGCCAAGCCCCTGGGGAGATCATAAGTATTCGGATACCAGAGTAACTCATATCATTCCTTTGTCTCACTGCTTTCCCTAACGCCGAACATAATTATGAAGGCCGCCACGAGCCAGTATCGATGTATCATCGGACGGCTCCCTGGGCCCGTCGGACATGGATAGCGATCCAGTTCCGACCGCCACCTCCCCTCATCCTGCTGACGATGCCGAGGTGCTGTCTTAAGAGGCACCGGGTCGAGGGGAGACAGTCCCGGAGGCGCCTCAAGGCGACCGTCCGGACTCCGGGAGCTGAGGGGACGGGGCCCCTGAGAGCTCCGAGTTCGGCCCTCAGCTGGACATCGCGTCGGAACCTCCAGTGGTTCCGGGCTCGGGCAGGCAGCCTCCTTCCAAGAGGAGCAAGACGCAGTGCTGGTGACCTCTGTCCATCCAGAGGCGCCGGACAATCTATTGCAAGCGCTTCGCAGCGCTTCCATCCACGAGGAGCACCGTACTATTATGAGTGCGGTGGTCCAGAAGGTTCAGTCCGCGAAGAGCGGATTGACTGAAGCATGTGCCAGCCTTCTAACAGGCTTTGAGGTAAGTGTTTTTAAAATATTGGAAAAATATTACCGCATAGACAGTAGCCCCTGATGCTTTGTTCGGTGTTCACGAAGAAAAGCCGAACAGAGGATCAAATACTATCGCAGGAGTCTAATATATGTCAATATGCGTATGCAGGCCTCGCTGATGGCGTCCGCCGCACTGACTGCGGAGGTTGCTGTACTGAAGCAGGACCTCGAGGGGTCCAAGAAAGAGCTCGGCCTTGCCAAGAGGCAGCTCGAGGAGAACAAGGGTAAGTAATACCCTCTCTATAGATATGTATATATAAAAGAAGACGCGATTGCGAAATGACAGGATCATCGTATATTTGCCAGGGGCCACGACCGAGGTGGTGACCCTGAAGCAAGCGCTAACCAAGGGCGAAGATAAAGCGGCCAAGGAGCGCACCGAGCGGGAAAAACAAGAGGCTCAGGTGGGCGAGGTGCAGCAAGAGCTCCAGGCTCTCGTGATGAAGCACGAGGCGTTGGAGCTTGACTCAAAGACGCGAGAGTCTGAGCTTGCCGCGGCCCTCGAGGGCGCAAAAAGTGCCAAGGCCGAAGCCCAAAAGACCCTCCAGGAGATCGACGCAATGAAGAAGATAACGGCGGGTAAGGCATTCTATATGTAGAGCAAGCATGTAAAAGTAAATTACCAATTACTTACCCGGATTCGGAGCTCTCCAGGAGCATTCGCAGATTTGCCCCGCAGCGTGTCGGATTCCGCACAATTTTACCAGGCCGAGGAGGGAAGCTCAATGAAGAAGCTATTCTGGTCTCAATATACTGGGATTGAACATCCGATGCCTTTGAGTGACCAGCTAAAGTAGCTGGTCGAGCTGCACAAGGCGGCCGAACAGGCCATGATGGGCCTTATAGTCCGGCTATGGCCTGGCGACGCCCTTCCGAACAGCTACTTCGGCCTGGTGAGGCGGTTGTAGATGCCTGCCCATGGCTGGAGGTCGTCAAGCGGTCCGTCTGCATCGAAGGTGCATGCCGGGCTTTCGCCCGTGTGAAGGTGTAGTGGGCCAAGCTAGACGCCGTGAAGCTGATCAAGGAAGGGCCGCCGCAGGGCAAGGAGCATCGCACCCCCGGAATTTATTATGAGGGTGTCCTGAAGGGTGCTCGTCTTGTGGCGGACGAATGTTCAAAGGATGTAATATTTGAGTAAACTTGCTCGTGTGATCCTGTATGATGAAAACTTGTTTCATATGCGCTATGCAACACTTGTGTGAATTTAAAATATTACCTTCTGTTTGGCTGTTTATCCAATCTGAGAGATGGCTAGTCATCGGCTTCTGCCCCCATGCCACGAGTGCTGGGGTGTTCGGGATATACCTGAGCACTCTTGTTCCCATGTTTGGTTCCTTCGAGGGAGGTGCTCAGCACAACGAACAAGGCAACCCGACTAATAATGCTTTATCACTCTCACTTAGCCATAGAATTCTATAATTTTAAATTTCGGTGAAGCCCCTAGTATTCGGAAGGCCGAATTCGGGGCGCGATACACGCCTTTAAGACGGACAGGGCCGGCCCCTCGCCCTAAGCGGCATAAGTCTTTAGGGACTCAAAAACCTCGCCAAACAGCGACTAGTCTCCCGCCTTATCATGACAGTCAGTTTTAGCTTTCTCTACTGAGGTGCTCAGCTCGGCAGAACTTGGGCACAATCACAGTAGTTCTCCTAGCGCTACCTTAGCCGATAGAGTGGAACGTAAGGTACCAAAACATAGGAGCCGGGCAAACCCAACATTTGACCAAAGACATGATTCGGAGCTGATGCATATAAGGCTATAAGTTCGGGGTGCCGCACTTGTGAAAGTGTTCGGACTTTTCACACCATATTGTGGGGTACGTAAGCCCCTGGTGTATTGGCCGTACCAAAGTGTACGGTTGCAAGGCGTCGTTAATGAACACACACACACACACACATATATATATATAAAGAATGCAATAATAGTCGTGATGTTATGCATTGTTTATTCAAAAAGGTGCGTTAAAGCAGAACGATACAGATAGTGCGATAAGCAAAGAGTGGGACTATGTCCCTTCCAAGGGCAAGCTAAGGAATAGTATTAAATCAAATATTTCGCTCGGTATTGTAATCCACCTAGGAATTCCGTGGTGTGACATAGCTTTCTGCCTCCTTGGTTGCTGCATCATGTGTTCGGCAATAGTGCTGCCGGACAGGGTTTCCAGAGATTAAGGTCCTGAAAAAAGAGAAAAATAACCAAACGGGAAGCCCCTAGTGTGGTTTAAGCCGCGTCTTGGGGCGTGTCGCAGTGTGCCCCCCTCCCCACCTGTGCCCATGGTATTTTTAATGCATAATTATGTACGCGTGGCACGAGCTTCGCCGTTTCGCTATGACTGGGGTGGGGGGCGCATTGCTACGCGAGCTTAGATCGCGCCAGGTGGTCTTTTTGCCGATTGCTCCGAGCGCGCTTGAAGGTGTCCTAGTCTTGAAACGCCGAACTGGTGGATTGCCTTGAGAGGCTGTTTTGCGCTTCTGCTACGAGGGCCGCAGTGTGCTCCTCTATTCAGAGAGAGCGCTCTGTGTTTCCATTGACTGTAATAACCCCACGAGGTCCTGGCATCTTGAGCTTGAGGTATGCATAATGCGGTACCGCATTGAATCTCGCAAATGCAGTTTGCCCGAGCAGTGCATGATAACCACTGCGGAACAGGACTATATCGAAGATTAACTCTTCGCTTCGGAAGTTATCCGGGGATCCGAAGACCACTTCCAGTGTGATTGAGCCTGTACAATGGGCCTCTATGCCTGGAATGATGCCCTTAAAGGTTGCTTTTGTGGGTTTGATCCTTGAGGAGTCTATACCCATTTTGCGCACTGTGTCCTGATAAAGCAAGTTCGGGCTGCTGCCGCCATCCATAAGGACTCGAGTGAGGTGAAATCCGTCAATGATTGGGTCCAGAACCAGTGCGGCGAATCCGCCTTGACGGATACTAGTGGGATGGTCCCTGCGATCGAAAGTGATCGAATAGGAGGACCACGGGTTGAACTTTGGGGCGACTGGCTCCAACGCATATACGTCCCTGAGCGCACGCTTCCGCTCCCTCTTGGGGATGTGGGTTGCGTATATCATGTTCACCGTCCGCACTTGTGGGGGAAACCTCTGCTGTCCTCCGGTGTGTGGCTGCCTGTAACGCCCGGGTAATCGAGCTACAGTAATCCAACGATAATCATGCCACGTCACCCCGGTTACTATTGATAATCTACCGTTAGTCCAAAACTGATTCAAATTCAAATTCAAAATCAACCAAAGAATAAAAACTTTTCAAAATTTAAAACAAAAATGTTCGGGGTGTGCAACTAAATGCCTAGGAATTTATGGTGTGGGATCCATGCCTTTATAAAAGACCTAAATACTTAAAATGAATTAAAACAGAAAAGAAAATAAAAGAAAATTAGAAAAGGAAAAGCAAATCAAAAAAAAAAGAAAACAGGACCCCCCCCCCCCGCTGGGCCAAGTGGCCCAGCTGGCCTCAGCTGCCCGAACGGGCCGGCTCGCCCCACGGCCAAGCCGCCCCCCCACACTCCCTTAACCCCCACCCGACCGGAACCCTAACCGTAACCCCCACTCCCCTCCCCACGACGCGCCCCCCTCCCCTCGATCTAGATCGGATCAAGGCTCGCGGCGCCAACCGCCGCCTCGCGACCGAACATCGCCGCCGCCGTAGCTCCTCCCCGGACCGCCTCCCTCGCCGGCCTGCTTCCCCCTGCGTCGCGTCGTCCCCGACATCCCCCTCGACCCCCGCTGCCATTTCCCCTACGGCCTCAGTGAGCACGCGCCTCGCTTCCTCCCTCTCCCTCGCGCGCTCGCGCTCGTCGCTGCAAGCCCCCGCGCGCGCTCACCGCATCGGCCGCGCGCCCCGGCGCCCCGCTCCGCCTTGCGACGCACGCCCACGCTCGTCCTGCTCCTAGCCGTGTCGAAGCGCGCGCGCTCGCGCGCCCCGCGCCCGCTGTCACCCCTGGCCACGGCCTCCTCCCCGCATCACGCCCGCTACTCGCCACGGCCGCCGCTGCAGTCCCCCCTCTCGCGTGCCGCCTCGCCGACGTTGCTGCTGTGACGCCGTGCTAGGCGCCCGCGAGTTCTTCGCCTGCCTGCTTGCACCCCCGCTACTACTGCTCGCGTGTGCTGCACGCTTCTGCCGGCCACGCCCAGAGCTCGCAGCCGCCGTCGCTCGTGACCGGCCACTCCCGTGCCCGCCTGGCTGTGCTCCCCGCTCCCTCTTCTCCTCT
The DNA here is from genome assembly GCA_034509565.1 of Triticum monococcum. NCBI lineage: Eukaryota > Viridiplantae > Streptophyta > Magnoliopsida > Poales > Poaceae > Triticum > Triticum monococcum. Next base: position 174,500,333 of record CM067846.1, on the reverse strand, counting down.
CGCCATGGCCCCTCTCACCTCGACGTCACCGGTCCTCGCCCGCGCCCCTCTTGCTCGCCGGCCGGCGCCCGCCCGCCCCTGCAGTGGCCGTTGCCGCGGCCCTGGGCGTGCGCCCGTGCGGTCGGGGGCGCTCCCCTGTGCCCGCGCCCGTAAACCCGTCGCCCGCATGCCCGCTAGGCCTCCCCAGGCCAATGACAGGGGGGCCCACCCCACAGAACGTTAAAAAAAGGGAGAATTAAAAGATAAAAATGATTAAAATAATAATTAAATTAATTAAGTTAATTAATTATAATTAGATTAACCTAATAACTAATTAAACTAATTAACTACTGTTAATTAACCTAACTAATCTGTTAACTAAACTAATTAACCTGGTTAATTAGTTAACAGACAATGACATGTGGGTCCCACTGGACCCACCTGTCTGTTTGACTGGTCAACTGACCAGTTGACCTGCTGACATCACTTTGATGTCATGCTGACGTCATCATTCACTGTTTTGGATAATGTTGGAATAAAATAAATGATTAAAATCAGAAAATGATTTAAATCTTTAGAAAATCATATCTTTTATTCCGTAACTCGGATGAAAATACTTTCTACATGAAAGTTGCTCAGAACGACGAGACAAACCCGGATACGCAGTCCATTCGTCCGCCACGCATCCCTAACCTATCGAACTCGCAACTTTCCCCCTCCGGCTCCTCTGCCCGAAAACGCAAAACACTGGGGATACTTTCCCGGATGTCATCCCCCTTCACCGGTATCACCTACTACCGTGTTAGGGCACCTCTAACGCCGTTACTTGTCATGTCATGCATCACTATGCATATGCTTGCTTAAATATTTATTGTTTCTCCCCCCTCTTCTCTCGATAGACACCGAGACCGACGCCGCTGCTACCCAGTACGACTACGGAGTTGACGACCCCTCTCTCTTGCCAGAGCAACCAGGCAAGCCCCCCTTTGATCACCAGATACCGCCTACTCTTCTCTATACTGCTTGCATTAGAGTAGTGTAGCATGTTACTGCTTCCCGTTAATCCTATATTGATGCATAGCCTGTCCTTGCTACTACTGTTGTTACCTTTAACTGCAACCCTAATGCTTAGTATAGGGTGCTAGTTTATCATCAGTGGCCCTACATTCTTGTCCGTCTGCCATGCTATACTATCGGGCCGTGATCACTCGGGAGGTGATCACGAGTATATACTATATACTTTATACATGATACATGTGGTGACTAAAGACGGGTAGGCTCGTAGGAGCACCCGCGAGTGGATCTTTGAGGCGGAGCGACAGGGCAGGTTCCGACCACCTAGGAGAGAGGTGGGCCTGGCCCTGTTCGGCGTTCGCGGACACTTAACACACTTAACGAGATCTGGGTATTTGATCTGAGTCTGGCCATTTGGTCTATACGCACTAACCATCTACGCGGGAGTAGTTATGGGTATCCCGGCGTCGTGGTATCAGCCGAAGCCTTGGTGACGTCAGCGACTGAGTGGCGCGCGCCGGATTGGACAGGAAGGCCACTAGGCTAGGTCTGCTTTCGGCCGCGTTCGCAACGTGCAGGTGTGCAAAGGGCGATGGGCCCAGACCCCTGCGCCATAGGGTTTAGACCGGCGTGCTGACCTCTCTGTTGTGCCTAGGTAGGGCTGCGACGTGTTGATCTTCCGAGGCCGGTCATGACCCAGGAAAGTGTGTCCGGCCAAATGGGATCGAGCGTGTTGGGGTATGTGGTGCACCCCTGCAGGGAAGTTTATCTATTCGAATAGCCGTGTTCCTCGGTAAAAGGACGACCCGGAGTTGTACTTTGACCTTATGACAACTAGAACCGGATACTTAATAAAACACACCCTTCCAAGTGCCAGATACAACCGGTGATCGCTCTCTCACAGGGCGACGAGGGGAGGATCATCGGTTAGGTTTATGCTATGCGATGCTACTTGGAGGACTTCAGTCTACTCTCTTCTACATGCTGCAAGACGGAGGCTGCTAGAAGTGTAGTCTTCGACAGGATTAGTTATCCCCCTCTTATTCTGGCATTCTGCAGTTCAGTCCACATATGATACCCCTATTCCATTTGATACCCATGCATATGTAGTATAGCTCCTTGCTTGCGAGTACCTTGGATGAGTACTCATGGTTGCTTTCTCCCTCTTTTCCCTCTATCCCTTCTACCTGGTTGTCGCAACCAGATGTTGGAGCCCAGGAGCCAGACGCCACCGTCGACGATGACTCCTACTACATCGGAGGTGCCTACTACTACGTGCTGCCCGCTGACGACGACCAGGAGTAGTTTAGGAGGATCCCAGGCAGGAGGCCTACGCCTCTTTCGATCTGTATCCCAGTTTGTGCTAGCCTTCTTAAGGCAAACTTGTTTAACTTATGTCTGTACTCAGATATTGTTGCTTCCGCTAACTCGTCTATGATCTAGCTCTTGTATTCGAGCCTTCGAGGCCCCTGGCTTGTAATATGATGCTTGTATGACTTTTTTTTATTTTTAGAGTTGTGTTGTGATATCTTCCGTGAGTCCCTGATCTTGGTCGTACACATTTGCGTGTATGATTAGTGTACGGTCAAATCGGGGGCGTCACACTGCCGGGGCTTCTCCTCGTCATCGCTATGTGGCCCCTTGTCCTTGTTTTCAGCAATTAACTTGCCGACCTGCTTGAACACCCAACAATCCCTGTTGGTGTGATTGGCTGGCTTTTCTGGGGTGCCGTGTATTTGACACGAGCGATCGAGTATACGGTCCAAGCTGGACGGTCCCACCGTACTTTGTTTGAATGGCTTTTTCCGCTGACCGGGTTTAGAGCCTTTGAATCCGGCATTGACTGCCGTATCCTCATTATTATCGCTGTTAATGCGGCGCTTATATGTGTTGCAATGTGACCTGCTATTGCCGTCCTTGGTATCCAAAGTACCATGGTTCTTTGATATGTTATTACTACGAGCCAGCCAACTGTCTTCTCCCGCACAAAAGCGGGTCATGAGTGTCGTGAGGGCTGCCATAGATTTCGGCTTTTCCTGACCAAGGTGCTGGGCTAGCCATTCGTCGCGGATGTTGTGTTTGAAAGCTGCTAGGGCCTCTGCATCCGGAAAGTCGATAATTTGATTTTTCTTTGTCAGGAACCGAGTCGAGAAATGCCTGGACGATTCTTTTGGCTGCTGAATTATGTGGCTCAAGTCATCGGCATCTAGTGGCCACACATAAGTGCCCTGAAAGTTGTCGAGGAATGCGGCTTCCAGATCTTCCCAACAGCTGATGGACTCGGCTGGCAAGCTGTTAAGCCAATGCCGCGCTGGTCCCTTGAGCTTTAGTCTCACAGAGTGGCGCGCCCTCGTGATCCGTAGATCGATCTTGCATGCTTTGCTTTATCCTCCAATATGTCTCCCAGGTCTGGCGTATCTCCCCATGCCTTTTTATTTGAATGGCGTCGGGGTGGAGGCTGAGTTTTTGGCTGGAATGCCTCTCTATCGCGGCCACGAGGTGGCCGATCAGCCGTATCATACGCTTCTTCCTCCAGTCGAGGTAGCAACCTGCACTTTGGGTAACTCTTGGAGGGGCACTCAAGTTTATATTCCTCGGTCGCGAGGACTTCAGTCCATCTGTCAGCTAGCAGATCCTGATCAGCTTGAAGCTGCTGCTGCTTTTTCTTAAGGCTATTTGCCGTGGCTATAAGCCGACGTTTGAAGCGCTCTTGTTCGACGGGATCCCCTGGCACAACGAACTCGTCTTCGTCGAGGCTTGCCTCGTCTTCGGAGGGGGGCATGTAATTATCATGCTCCTCTTCTTCATCTGCCGCTCTCTCAGGAGGGCTGGCTCCTCCATTCTCCTGTTCTAAATCTTGCAGGAGGGGATTGATGTTGTCTTCAGCACTATCCGGCGTATTATTATCTCCTGTGCCGATATCACCACTTTTGCTTTGGCAGGACTTAGAGCGGCGCCGCTGACGTCGGCGCTTGGGTTGCTTCTTGGAGGGGTCATCCTCCGCTATCTCGTCGTCATTGCCTTCTTTGGGTGTATCCACCATGTATATATCATATGATGAGGTGGCTGTCCAGTGCCCTGTGGGCGGTGGTTCCTCTTCGCCTCCCGTATCGTCGTCCATACCATCGATGTCTTCGGAGTCAAAGTCGAGCATGTCGGTTAAGTCATCGACAGTGGCTACTAAGTGGGTGGTGGGTGGGCCTCGAATTTCTTTGTCGTCTGCGTCCCAGTCCTGCCGGACATAGTTCGGTCAGGTTCCTCCTGACAAGGAGAGAGACCTTAATGAGTTCAGTATGTCGCCAAAGGGCTAGTGCTGAAAAATATCCGCGGAGGTAAACTCCATGATCGGCGCCCAATCGGATTCGATAGGAATGTGCGCAGGCAGTTCGGAGTCCGTGGCCGGAGAAGGATCTGGCAGTTTAACAACACGGCTCTCGTGCAAGGTAAGGTCGATGTTTGGCTCGATCGCCGCTGAGGGTAAGGCCTCCGTGGCGGGGTCCATCCACCCGTCCGCAGAAGGCGCACCTGGGTCTGAACTGAGGGTCGGAGCGGCTGCCTGTGCGATCTCTTGAACAATATCCGATGGTAGCGCTAAACCGCACTCATCGTGACCGCGTGTAACGACCTCGATGCGGCTATATCTCCCACGTGTCGAAGCACGACTTAGAGGCATAACCGCATTGAAAGCAATGTCGCAAGTGAGGTAATCTTCACACAACCCATGTAATACATAAGGGAAAGAGATACATAGTTGGCTTACAATCGCCACTTCACACAATACATGAATAAAGCATTACATCATCCAGATACAATCAAGGTCCGACTACGGAACCAAAATAAAAGAAGACTACTCCAAATGCTACATGGATCCCCGATCGCCCCCAACAGGGCTCCACTACTGATCAACTGGAATGAAACAACACAACGGACAAAGTCTTCATCGAGCTCCTCCTGAGCTCAGTTGCATCACCGGCACCTGCAAGCTGGTTTTGGAAGTATCTGTGAGTCACGGGGACTCAGAAATCTCACACCCTCGCGATCAAGACTATTTAAGCTTATAGGTAAGGCAAAGGTATGATGTGGAGCTGCAGCAAGCGACTAGCATATATGGTGGCTAACTTATTCGAAAAATAGAGCGAGGAGAGAAGGCAAAAGCATGGACGAACAACTATGATCAAGAAGTGATCCTAGAACAACCTACATCAAGCATAACTCCAACACCATGTTCACCTCCCGGACTCCGCCAAGAAGAGACCATCATGGTTACACACGCGGTTGATGTATTTTAATTAAGGTCATCTTCAGGTTTTCTACAACCGGACATTAACAAATTCCCATCTGCCCATAACCGTGGGCACGGCTTTCGAATGTTCATAACCCTACAGGGGTGTCCCAACTTAGCCCATCACAAGCTCTCACGGTCAATGAAGGATATTCCTTCTAGAGGGAAGACCCGACCAGACTCGGAATCCCGGTTACAAGACATTTTGACAATGGTAAAACAAGACCAGCAAAGCCACTCGAATGTGCCGACAAATCCCGATAGGAGCTGCACATATCTCTTTCTCAGGGCACACCGGATTGTCCAAGGTTCCGGTAGGCCAGCCCAGAGTTACCCCTGGTGGCCACCGGCAGCTGACAGGTTGGACCAACACTCAGAGGAGCACTGGCCCGAGGGTTTAATAAAGATGGCCCTTGGGCAGGCCTACCCAAGGGAAAAAAGGCTAGGTGGCGAATGGTAAAACCAATGTTGGGCCTTGCTGGAAGAGTTTTATTCAAGACGAACTGTCAAGGGGTTCCCATTATAACCCAACCGCGTAAGGAACGCAAAATCCGGGAACATAACACCGATATGACGGAAACTAGGGCGGCAAGAGTGGAACAAAACACCAGGCATAAGGCCGAGCCTTCCACCCTTTACCAAGTATATAGATGCATTAATTAAATAAGAGATATTGTGATATCCCAACAAAATATCCATGTTCCAACAAGGAACAAACTTCATCTTCACCTGCAACTAACAACGCTATAAGAGTGGCTGAGCAAAGTGGTAACATAGCCAAACAACGGTTTGCTAGGACAAGGTGGGTTAGAGGCTTGGTTCAACAGTATGGGAAGCATGATAAGCAAGTGGTAGGTATCGCAACATAGGCATAGCAAAAGAGCGAGAAACTAGTAAGGAAAGATAGAAGTGATTTCGAGGGTATGGTCATCTTGCCTGAGATCCCACAAGGAAGAAGAACGAGTCCATGAAGAAGACAAAGGGACGTAGTCGAACGGTTCCTCACAAACGCGACGTAATCGGAACCACCCCGAAGAAGCAACACCGAAAAGAAGCACACAACATAGTAAACAACCAACACATGAACATGGCATGATGCACAATCAAGAATGATGCATGTCCGGTTTAAGGAGGGCATGACATGGCAAAGTGCACAAGCAACACTACAAATTAAGTGGAGCTCAACATGCAATGGAGTTGCATATTGAAGAAAACACCACATGACTTATTTAGTTCTCTCTCGTTACCCAACAAGGTTAAATGTTGTTAGCATGGCAAGAGGTGAAGCATGATGAAACTATCTAATCTAGGCAAGTTTAAATGAGGCCGGAACAACAAAACAACAAGTCCGGAAACTCCTCAAATGCATACATTAGGTTTGGTACTGTTCGCCCTAAACACATTTTTTAGAGTTATTAAACATGCAAGAAAAGTGCACCATGTTAAACTAGGCAATTTTCTACCCCATTTACATATAAAGTTTCTTAAAAACGAAGCTACGGTTATTTAGTTATGAATTAAAGCATTTTAGCATGGCAATAGGCAAAATTTAAACAAACAACATTTTAAACATGGATGAAAGTTGCATACTGTTAAATGACATGAAAATATGAACAAAAAGCATATATGACATGTTTTAAATGGATGCATGGAACTTTAGTTATCAACAAAGCAAAACTAGTGGCATTTTCTATAAATATGCATGCACTTAGAATTAGACAAATCACAGCGAACATAAAGAAAGGATGCGGGCCGAATGTGGCGCACTGTGGAAGCCTAGCAGCAAATCTGGCCCGAAGCGGATGAGTGTGTGTGAGCAGAAAAAAAATAAAAAGGAAACGGAGCAAAAATATGGGGCGGCTGGGGTTTGATCCCACAACCTCTTGGATAGAGGAGCAGTGTGAAGACCACAGCGCTGCTGCAGCATGTTTGGCATGGTAGCAGGAAAACATAATAAGATCATCCGAAAGGGCCGACCTTGGCCCTCCATGGCCGCACGGAGATCGCCGGCGACAATGGCGACCAAAGCAGTGGCGGTTGAGGCTAGAGAGCGCCAGCGGGGGTGCGGAACTTGGTGGGGTTGCGGTTCCTGCAAGCAGGGCTGCTACGGAACGTGCACGCGCGGGGCTGCTCGAGCACGATCTTGAGCTCATCTCAGGCATGGCGATGGGCTATGGCTGAGTGCATGAGCGCGTGCATGGTGCGGGTGTGCCCGTGTGTGGATGCGAGCGGTGGGTGCTGGGCGTGGATCCGAGAGTGCTCGTGCTTGCGTGTGTGCGCGAGCGCGTGGGAACAAGGGCGACGACCTCGTGGTCAGGGCGCCTGCTCTGGTTGTGGATGAAGAAACAACGGCGAGCAGGCCCTCCGGTACGCGTGGAAACGGCAACGACGACGACGGAATATGACGGAGAAGGAGATGGGAAGGAGCAGCGGCTCACCACGCACTCGAGTAGCTCGAGGAGGTCGTTGGGAGGTGAAGGAGAGGGCAACGAGGCACTGAAGACGGCGATGGAGCACGCTGTCCGTGAACAAGAAGCAGGGGAGGTGGACGACGTGGTCGACGGCGTGAAGGCGAGATGGCGTCTGTTCCGTGACGTAGAGGAAGTAGTCGACGTCGGGGTACTCCTGGTGACCTTGGCTGCAGCTGTACTTGCCGGATACCACGCCGGCGATGGGCACATGCTCGTGTGCCCTCTTGGTCTCTCACGAGGAAGGAGGAGGAAGGCAGGGGAGATGCCCTTGGGTGGTGGCGGAGATGGGGAAAAGGAGGAAGAAGAAACCCTAGGGGGATCCGCGAGAGGTTTTATATGAGGCCAGGGGATGTGGATGGTGCTGGCCTCGCCACGGCGGCCGTGTGTGCTCGGGTGAGCTGGAGTTACTGTGAGAGGGAAGGGGTGCGTGAGGTGGAAGAAAAAGGAGGGAGAAAAGAGAATGACAGGTGGGTCCGAGGAAGGGGCAAACAGCGACCGGGTGCGAACTTTACCAGGGGATGGTATTGGGCTGCGGCTCGGCTGTTGGGCTGCTGAAGCTACTGGTCGCTGGGCTGCGCTGCTACTCTTTTTTCTATTTCTTCAAACAGAAATAGAAGAGCAAAATCACAGAGGAATTGGAGAGGGTTGTGAGAGATATGAACATATCCATGGAGTCCAGGATTTTTGCAGAATTTGACTAAATTTCTTTGGGCATTTTTAGAGGTAGAAAAATAATCCAAGTTTGAATTAAATTCAAACTTGAGCCATTTTGAACCCAACCAAAAGAAGTCCAAAAGGAGCTGATTTTTGGCAGAGAAGTTGAAGGCATGGTAGAGAATTTATAGGAAAAGAATGAACATTAAATTGGTGCAGGAAATAGAATACCACAATTTAAATGGATTAACGAAGGAGAAGAGGATGATCAAGCAAGGTTGTGGGTGTAGAAGAAGATGAAGTTGAGAAAGAGACAATGCAGGGGGTTGATGCACTGTGCAAAGAGACTCTGGTTTAGGCAAGAGGGAAAACGAAGAACAAGGTTGGTCTCCGAACGGTCAACAAAAGCAAGGGGGACGCGACAACTACGAGCGAAAGAAAGTTTTAAAAATAATGACGGCAAAGAGTGCCGATGCAATGCAAATGATGACATGATGAATGCAAACAAACAAATAAATAACACAGCTGACACGCAAGACATGGAAGGCATCTGGAGCATCGGTCTCGGGGCGTCACAACACTCCACCACTACGAGTGGATCTCGTCCCGAGATCTAGAATGGCACCGGAGGGAAAAGGAAAAGGAAGATAAGAGGTAAAACTAAGTCACTTCTTTGACGAATGAGTGAAACCAAGGAACCTTAAAATGTTGAATAACTTGAAAGAAAGAACGCAACGGTGATGAACAAAGTTGAAAGCACTCCTTAAGAAAGAGGAAAAAAAGAATCGATTTGGGTAGCACTCCGGTTAAGACAAGCTAGATAAAGAATAAGAATGATATAATTTGGACATCACCTGGACTGAGAAGGGAGTCAAAACTTGATAAAATGGGAAGAACTAAATCAGAGGGCACAACACACCGGTTAAATGGTCAAGCTTGAAAAGTATATGATCTTGGCAAAAATGGGGTGATGGAACGAAGAGAGCAACAACACAACGCCTCCGGAAGAAGGAATCAAAGGTAGATCATCGGAACAAAAGAACGGAGAAGAAAGAAAAACAACTTCTTTCATAATAGAACTTAGAAAACATCCTTGCAAGAAAAGATTGCATGAGGTGTTGGGAAATCAACAACGAAAAGAACAAGCTTATAGTGGGCTTATGGAAAACCTCTCAAAATTATGAGGTGAAATTCTGCCACTCACGGAAAAAGAATTGGATTGATAATAACAAGGAGACGAGAAACTTATCTCACCGGAAGGATTAATGAAGAACTTGGAGCATTTATAAGCACCATAATTAACAACAATCCTTAGGGAAAGTTTTAGGTGAAATATAATCCAAGATACTTCAATGACGAGATTGATGGATTTAAAATAACTCACTCTTAACAACATGTGAATCATGAAACATGAACTCAAATTATTAAGAATGACATAATACCACCTCAAATGATACGGTAGAAAGGATTGCACTCCAGGTTGCAAGAAGAAGGAAACTTGAGCTCCTCTGAAAAGAATCTTGATGATCACTTCGAGAAGGAATTAATCATTGGTGAACTGCCATGTAACACCTTCACGAAGAACTCCGGTAAACAAAAGAATGGTCAAACGAAAGGAAAGAGAAGTAGAAAACACAAGGTGAATCCTTGCAAAGATTGGGTGAAGCTTTGCGACGAGATAAAGTGGAAACTTGGAACTCCAGAAGGAAAAGATGAAGCATCTTGAATCGAGAAATTTGATATGATGAACCATTCCGGAAAGCAGGAATTGAACTTACTCGATGAAACAATAATAAGAATTACATTATGCTCATCCTTCACCAATTATGTTGAGTACAAACAATGGATTTGGCATACTACTTATTCTCGTAGAAAGGATTAAGATAGATATAGCGCGAACTTGGGAAGGTCTTCAACGAACCGCCGGTAGGATTGAAATAACGAATAAATTAATATGATAACCAAGGAAGAGATCTTGAACGAACCACCATATGAATTGAAAATGAACGAAGAAAAGATAAAGAAACACCGAGAAAAATTAGCACAAGAACGAAGATGCTTGAGGGGATTTATATATGAGAGAACGTAGAGATCATGCACTGATTAGATGATATTTGATCGATGCACTGGTAAAATCAGGAGGATGAGAGCTGAAATCTAGAATGAATAATCCCGAAATGATGGCCTTCGGAGAATCAAACTGAAAATACTCTGAATTACTCTGGATGGGTGAAAAGAATTGTCACAATCAAAACAATTATGAGAGGATGACATCAAGCTAGAACCATGAATCTCTGAGAGAGCGGATAAGATATGGAGGAAAAACTCTTCTTCGGTCTTCAAGTGTTGAGAACGACGACGAGAAATACCACCATGAATTGTTTAGACACTCCGGGATGACAAATAGAAAGGTTGAGCCAACGATGAAAAGAATTTGACAGATCTTGGAGAAATACATATGACTGATGATAATTCATTCTTACATCAAACTTTAGAAGATTTGAGCATAACTCCGGTAAAATTAGAAGAGTCAGGTAAGATCCTGGAAAAGACCTGTGGGTTAGGGCCCACTCAAAAGATACACCGTTGAAATGATTTAAAAGAGAGAATGCACCGATAAGATTTAAATGGATAGAATGAGATAACAACCTCGAAATAGGTTGAACTGATCTTGAAAGACAAGACGAGCCTTCTGAGATATCTTCAGCACTCCCGAACAAATGAATAGCGAGAAGTAAATTATTATGAGGTGCACCGGTATGAGAAGGTACTTGAAACGAGGAAAAAGGGATATGAGATCAACATCGAAAGCTTGATTTGAATCCACCGGAGAAGAAAACGAGTGAAGAGTGGCGAACTTGAAGCTCTGTTAGAATCTTGATGAGAATCACCGGATAAGAACATTAACGGAAAAGGGAATGGAGAGGCTTCCCATCAATAAGAAGATACTTGATTAAGAAATCTGAGTCCTCGAAGAAAAAGGGGGGGTGGGTGGGAAAAAACAAAGACAACTTGGGACGGATGAAACGAACACCGTTGAGAAAACTAAGATTGGATCTTGTGAAAGTTGAAAATGAACGGATCCACTTGAAGAGAGACACACCGGTTGAAAAGGATTGACATGCCAATCTCGATTATCATGAAGGATTAGTATTCACATAGGAATATGAGAACACCGCTTAGGAAATGGATGGAATCCACATTTGTCTCTGAAGCAACTCGAATACCACAACTCAAAACAAAACAAAGGATTGGCTTGCAGAATAAGCCAGAACAAACATATGATAGAGATTTTGTCCAAAGTTTTCGTGGTGGGGCCTACACGGGCTCGATCGTACATCACCATCATGTACAAGGCAGTGCACATGACATACGAAGCGTCCCCGAGTCGGCATAGCCAAGGACTCTTTAAGACACAACGAGACCACTATAAACCAACCGTGGATAGGCGGACCACTAGAGGTCGAACCCCAGTATCATATCATACATCTGTCGGAAAGATATCCTATGATATACTTGAATTCCCACATATAAACTCCCGAAATTTTCCGGTTATGCAATCAGGTGTTGGGGATACAGGGGAAGCATAATATCTCACCCAAACTAACAAATCCTACATCCAGCTGTATCCATCCTTCAACACATAACCAAGAAACCTTCGGAAATCGTTTACCTCAACCTTCGAAAATCATCCGTTATATGAGTTATGGAAATACTCCCGAACTCCCGCCCCAGTACTGGGTGGCGTCTGTCGGATTTCGGGTTCCGGTAGACCCTTAAGTTCCGAACACTGGGGTGCGTGCGGAAATCACGTCCTCTTCCTCCCCGTCTCACAAAGATCTAAACTACTAAAGGAACTGCATGAGAGACACAAGATTTATACTGGTTCGGGCCACCGTTGTGGTGTAATACCCTACTCCAGTGTGTGGTGGATGGGTTGCCTCTTGGGGCTGACGGTGATGAGCAATACAAGGAAGAACAGCCTCGCGAGGGTCTGTTCTTGGCTGCGGGACGAACTACTGGGAGGAGTTCTGTCGCCTCCTCTCTCTCTCTCTCTCTCTCTCTCTCTCTTACTTACTCTGTCTACTTGCTAGCCGGATCCACATGCCGAACCGAACCCCTTGCTACGTGGGTGGCCGGTCCTATTTATAGGGGCTCTGGTCCTCTTCCCAAATATCGAGCGGGAAGGGAGCCAACAATGGCGGGCTAATTTGAAGGGGGACAGCAAGTACTCTTATCCTGACTAAAGTTGGTCTTCGCCTGCGAAAGACCCTGCGGTGACGCCGTGCTGGGCTCCATGGTGACCTCCGTCTCGTAGTCCGCTTGGTCCTGGTCTCGTTGCACCGAAATGGCAACCTTTGCCTGATGCCTCGGTACTCCGCGGCTGCGCTTGCCCCCTTTGCACCAAAGAGGAAAGAAGGACGCTGCGCGCGCTGGTGCCCGCCTGGCACCCTCGATCGTCATGGCTTGCGTCACGGGCACCTCGCGAGGTACCCCGCCTTTATATCTCCGTCTCCTCACGAGCCAGCCTGAGGAGGCTGCACCTGAGGGTGCGCCGTGTCGTCCGCCTCGCGAGGCTCGGCCCCTCGCGAGGGTCTTGAGTCTTGTGCTGATGAAGATGGGCCATGTTGGGCCTTCTTTGAGCCACGCCGCAGGCCGCAGGTAGGCAAGTCTGGGGACCCCCGTTCCCAGAACACCGACAGTAGCCCCCGGGCCCAAGGCGCGCATGGTCTTGGCCGTGCCGAGAGGCGAAAGGGCAAGGGTGAAGCGCCGCGGGCCCTAACAGCCCGCGGCCTCGGGCGCCGTGTGGCGGTTGATGGGACGTGGGTGCTTCAGCAACCGCGCAGGTTGGTAAAGGAGCGGCATCTGCCCAGACTTCACCCTTTGCTCTCTCCGGTCGCTGCTCAGATCCCCTTTCTTGCGCCTTCCCTTTCTTCCTCTAAACTTCCAGATCTACTCTAGCTCCGCGACCTAGGAAGCCATGGCGCCTCGCCAGCCTCCGGCCAAAGCTTGGTATTCCCCTGCTCTGGACCTGCCGAATGTGTCCAAGGCAAGCCTTGCCCGGCTATGCCGAATGGCGACGGCGCAGGGCGTCAACGGGACGGAGGTGTTCAAGACCGGCTCCGCCACCCCCGAGGGCCGAGGGAGCACCTTTTATCCTCTCTTTGTAAGCTCCATTGCCGCGGGCTTGGTTCCTCCCTTCTCCGAGTTCTTCTTCTCCGTCCTCCGCCATTACGACTTGCAGGCTCTGCATCTCCACCCCAACTCTGTCCTCCTTCTGGCGATCTTCGCCTACTACTGCAAGGCCCACGTAGTGGTGCAGCCTTCGGTGGCCCTGCTCCGCCACTACTTCTCCCTCCGGGTCTTCGGCATCTCTCTTTCTGTGTGCACGGGCTTCGTCGCGTATGGCGGCACCATTGCCATCTTGAGTCCCGGGAAGAGGATTGAGGGCTTCAGGAGCAAGTGGGTCTTGGCAGATGCCGGGCGCATCCACCCTCGGCTGATCTTGCCTGCGGGGCAACCCGTGAGCTCCAGCGACTGGTGCCGAGCGGAGCTCATGGACCCCCGCGCGAAACTGGTGTTGGAGAAGATGGACGCGGACCTGAGGCCGGCCAACATGGCGGCGGCGAAGTTGACCGGTGCGTCGCTGCTGAAGGAGTTCCTGGAGCACCAGCTGGCTCTGCTCCGGCAGTACTCTCCTCCAATGTGGAGGCCTCATCCGAGCCCTGAGGCTGTGGACGAAGAGGATGTGACCGCGGTTCTCCAATCTCTGGTCGGGGGCGAGGTGGCAAGGTTGAGGGACGCTCCCAAGCCCTTGTTCCTTCGTGATTATTGGAAGCGGGTGGTGAAGTCCATGCCTGTTTTTAACAGGGACGGGCTCGTGCCTGCGGTGGCTTCTGAGGGACCGGTGGATGTGCCCTCCGGCGACTCCAGCGATGAGGAGGAGGGAGAGGAGCGGGGAGAGGGGCCCGACTCTGGGGCGACTGATGGAGAGTCGAGGGCTCCCCTCCCCCGGCGCAGGTCCCGTACTCTCCGCCTGAGCGATGACGATGATGATGATGATGATGATGATGATGATGATGATGATTACGATGATGCGCAGGGTAGCGGGAGCTCGCCCACGATCCCGAAGAAGGACAGGACCGGGCTGATCTCCCGCGGGTCCGCCCTGACTCCGGGGCGAACCGTGGACGCGCCTTCTGCTTCTGAGGTCGACCCTTCCAGTTGGTTGTCAGGCTTCAAGTTGGGCCAGAGGCTGCCCGAGCTCACCGGCGAAGACCCGTAAGTGCTTGATCCTTGATCTTTTGTTTCTCGTTCCACCGACGAGGCTTGATGATTGCTTCTCTTGAATAGGCTGGCGCCTGCGGCGAAGAAACCGAAGGGAGCCCCCGAGGCCCCACCTGCGGTGACGCCTTCGCCTACAGGGGAGGGGGATCGTGACGCGCGGGCCTCTTATGCCCGTTCATCCTTGCGAAGCTTGGCTGAGCTGGCTGGGGCGAGCTCAGCCCCCATGGCTCGAACGGCTCCCAAGGCGCCCCCGTCTGGCGCCGCTGCTACGGCTGTGGAGGCACAGCGGACTCCGCCTCAGGACACCGCGGCCTCGCCGCCGCTACTTTCTCCTCCCATTCCACTGACCGTTGCTTCCCCGGCTCCTCCTGTTGTCTTGGGGCGCAACGACGTTTCTCCGCCTCCTTCTTCCATCTTGGAGCGTGCCGTCACCGAACTGGACCGGCTGCAGCAGGATCTTCTCGGCGCCGACCCTCGCCTGGTGGCCGGGCGCCTGGAACTGGCTTCGGGGTGGATTCGCTCTGATGCTTCGATTCGGGCGGCGTTGGTTCAGGCCTTAATGGCCTCTGACGGAGAGAGGGAGGCCACCCTCGAGGCGAAGGCTGCTCGTGACGCAGCCCTGGGGGAAGTGGTCGAAGTCCGCGATCGTTGCAAGGCGTTGGAGGACGAGCTGCAAGGCCTGCGGGGCCAGCTTGCGGAGGAGGTCCGCCTGCGCCAAGAGCTGGAGAAGGGGGCGAAGGCGCGCGAGGCGGCGCTCGAGGACCGGGAGGCCAAGCTCAAGAAGTGCCGCGACCACCTAGGCGCGTTGAAGAAGGAGCTGGAGGCGACGAAGGTCGAGCTGGACGCTAAGGCCCGGGTTCTTGCCGAGGATCGCGTGGCCTTCGCGGACATGGAGAAAGATGCCCGTGCTTCGCTGAAGATGCTTTACGGGAGCGGCCTGGATAGCCCGCTAGTCGGTGACGGGGATGGCCCCGCCAAGCTGCTTCCCTTCCTGGTTAAGGCCCTTGGGGATGTCGCCCTTGGCATCGGCCCCGCGGACGAGGCCGAGGCGCGCGTCTTGTCTTCTGCTGCGCTGACGCGGGTCTTCGCCCACATCTACCTTCATGATCCCAACATCGACCTCGACGGCCTGCTGGAACCGGTGAGCGGCGAGGGCGCTGCCGCCGCTATCGAAGCCGTGAAGGGGCGCGCGGAGGCGCTGCTGGGAAAGTTCTGGGCCTTCAGCGCCAAGCCAAAGCAAGGCGCTGCCGGCCCTGCTGCTCCATGAGGCGAAGCCACTCCACACAGCTTCACCGCCGACCAGTGTCTCCGTTCCATCCCTATTCTTCCTTCAATTCCTGCACATGCATCACGCCTTGGGGAGGCGTTTAAACTTGCGTTTGGTATTGAGACGACAGTATGGACTGTAATATTTGCTTTAAGTTCCTTGAATTTTATGCTTTTCTTCCCTACTTGCTTGTGTTCTGCGCTGGCAGAGCCCAGCCCCGCGCGTGCCTCACCCAGCATTAGCCCCGACCGGAAACCGGGACGGGACCAAAGGAGTGAGGGGCTACGTGACAAGTTAAGCTCCTGAGTCGCGATGCTCAGGAGTCCCCCTTGGCGTGCGAACAACAAGTAGGGAGGCGCGATGTAGGTGTATCTTCTGTTCTATGTCTGCAGAGCCCGACTCCGCGCGTACCTCACCCAGCATAGCCTTTCGGAACTAAGGAGTGAGGGGCTACGGAGCCAGTTAGGCTCCTGAGTCGCGATGCTCAGGAGTCCCCCTTGACGCGCAAACAGCGGGTGATGAGGTGCGATGTAAGCGGGGCTACCGTTCTACGTCTGCAAAGCTCGGCCCCGCGTGTACCTCACCCAGCATAGCCTTTCAGAACTAAGGAGTGAGGGGCTACGGAGCCAGTTAGGCCCCTGAGTCGCGATGCTCAGGGGTCCCCCTTGACGCACAAACGGCCTTCATACCTTGGCTCCGCTCGAGGAGAGGCGCGCGACGAACCAGGCCCGAGGGGCCTGGCTGGGCGGCGTACGTCTGGGCGTGACCCAGTCGTAGCCCCCGTGCCTAGCCCCCTCGCGCGGCACTCCCGAGGGGAGGCGTTGCGACGAGGCCAGCCACTGAGCTCTGGGCTCCCTGAGGTTTATGTAGCCCGGAGGCCACCCCTAGTTGTTTATCAACAGCGTGGAGCATAGCGCTTCCGTATGTGTACGGGCATAGCCACTCCTCGGCGGTGTCGTCAGCCAGCGCGGAGCATGGTGCTTCCACTGGTACGTGGGAGGGGGCTCCCCTCCGGGAGGAGCCCCCGTGGCGTGTACAGCCCCGCCCTGACACGTGGCCGGCACGGTAGGGCTAGGTGAGGTGTATCTGGGCACCTATGAGCCAGCGCGGGACTCACGATGCCCCTCTAGGCGGGTTGCGCCTTGCACTGGGCCGTATCTTGAGATGTGTCCCTGCAAAATTTGGTTAGATGCCGGTACTCTACGTCCTCGGGTCCCGGCCCTCGAGCTTGTCTCAGCCGTCTTTGGTATGCCAGGTCGCGATGCTGTGGACAAGGCCAGAGGGTGAGGGCTGGAGAGCCAGTAAGAGCCCTGAGTCGCGATGCTCAGGCACCCCCCTTTAACGTGCAAGTGGCCGATATGGAGAAGAAAGGATGCCGCAGACAGGCACCATGCAGTTAAGCGTGATAGGCGATGCATAGTTGGAAATAAACGCAAGGGAGATACACGCCGCTGGGTCTGGCCCGAGAGGCTTGGGGATGATGCAGCCTGAGGGGCGCCCCCAACAAGGCAAATTAACGACTGAAAGATAAAAGGGGATACATGCCACAGGGATGGACCCACGCGGCCTGGGAGTGATGCAACCCTGGGAGGGCGCTCCCAGCTGGGAATGGAACTTGAAAGATGTCACCTGAGGATGTCGTCGGCGAAGTGGCGTTGGTGCAGCAGACTTGATGGGCTGCAGAAGCTGATCCTCACGAGCCGCCAGGCCCCGGGGCCTCGGGAGGCTCCGGAGGCACCGGTAGCTCCTCGCAAGCTGCCTTCATCTCCGCCAAGGCCGCGGAACGCCTGTCTTCCTGAGCCTCCATGATGCCCCTCATGAGGCGCTGGTACGCCGCAACCATGCTCGGCAGGCCGTAGGTCATGCGAACATAGCTGTGGGGTGGTCCCCCGCAGCGCCCCACTTGTGAGGGCCAGAGACGCTCCGTCGTGGCGATCTGATTGAGCCCTGGTACATCAACGCAGACGCATAGCCCACCATCCTCGCCTAGATGTGGGGCCACGGCTGGTAGGCAGCGGCAACCTCTCATGATCCTTGTCTCCTGTAGTTCTTGAATGGCCTTGTTAACGAACTCCTGCTGGTCTGACCTTCCTTGCCTGGCTCCTTCTCGGGGGAAACGTGCTGCGAAGCACGCTTCCACATGGTGCCCAAGCGCCTCCCTCGTGATCCTGGCTAGGCCGATGGCCCTCCAGGTGAGAGCCCCCGAGCCCTGCCTGAGGAGGGCGCCGGGTGCGCTTCCCTATGCGATGGAAGGAGGGTCCCCCTGGGCAGAGACGGGCCCTGAAGGGCCTGCCTCCTGAGGGGCTGAGCCTGACGACGTCTTCTTCTTCTTGGGGGTGGTCTCAGGAAGCCTCCTGCTTCCGCGATCCGGGTCTTCTAGCGACGCGGCCTGATAGGCTCTCTCCAGGGAACACACTGCATCCTTCTCTTCACAGGGCACCATGATGACGCCGCCACTTCCTGGCATCTTGAGGACGTTGTAGCCGTGGTGAGTCACGGCCATGAACTTGGCCAGCACTGGGTACCCGAGGATGGCGTTGTACGGCAGGCGGATGTGGGCGACGTCGAAGTCGATGAGCTCGGTGCGGTAGTTGCTACGAGCCCCGAAGGTGACAGGGAGGCGGACCTGCCCGATCGGGACTGTGGAACCATCGGTGATCCCGGAGAAAGGCTTGGTCGGCTGAAGCTGGTCATAGGGTACCTGGAGATTGTTGAATGTCTCCACGGATAGGACGTTGAGCCCTGCCCCACCATCGATGAGGGTCTTGGTGACCAGCACGTTGCTGATGACTGGGGAGCAAAGCATCGGGAGGACTCCTGCCGTGGCCGCGCACTTGAGCTGGTCTGCTGAGCTGAACGTGATGGGGCACGCCGACCACCTGAGGGGGCGCGTCGCTTCGGGCTTGGGGAGAACTGCATTCACTTCGCGGGCAAACTGCTTGAAGATCCGTTGAGAGGCTGGGGCTTGAGCTCCGCCCAGGACACAGGCGATTACGCGCGGCTCTTGGAAGCCCCCAGCCCCCTCGTCTTGATGGCGGTCTTCGTTCCTCCTTGGCTTAGGCGGCAGCGGAGGTAGGCCTGCATTGCCATGAGGGCGATCCTCACGAGGCTGATCCCTCCAGTCTCCCTCGCGAGGCAGGTCCCGCCAGCGGTCCTCGCGAGGTTGGTCGCGCCACCCCTGGCGCGGGCCGCGATCTTCCCAGCATCCTGGGTTTCTTCCTCGTCCTCGGTCATAGCCCCGGTCAGCACGGTCAGGGTGACGGCCAATCCTTCCTTCTCGCACGGCGCGGAGTTCTTGACATTCGTTGGTGTTGTGGGTGTGGAGGTCATGGTACACACAGTACCGGATGCCTCTGGAGGGTTCAGGCAGATCCTTGCCCCGCTTTGTGTCTGGTTCTGCCGCGAGTACGGCAGCCCCCTTGTGCTTCACGTCCTTGGCCTTGGGTTTCTTCTCTTCTGGGTCTGCGGCAGGCAGCTCGAGGAGGGAGAGACGTCCCTCCTCAGCCCTGGCGCACTTGTTCGCCAAGTTGAACAGCTCCAGGGAGGTGCAGAGGTCTTTGTGCATCGCCAGCTCCTCCTTCATCTTGACGTCGCGCACGCCGTCGGAGAAGGCCGAGATGATGGCCTCCTCGGACACCTTGGGGATCTTGAGGCGCGCACTATTGAAGCGCTGGATGTATTTTTGCAGGGTCTCTCCGGGTTGCTGCTTGATGCGGCGCATGTCGCTCACGGCGGGCGGCCGACCGCGAGTACCTTGGAAGTTGGCGATGAAGCGGGTGCGCATCTGGTCCCAGGAGGAGATCTTGCCTGGAGCCAGATTCAGGAGCCAGGTTCGAGCTCCCTCCTTGAGCGCCATGGGGAACCAGTTCGCCATGACCTTTTCATCCCCGCTGGCAGCCTCGATGCCCAGCTCATAGAGCTGGAGGAACTCTGCGGGATCAGTCGTGTCGTCGTAATGAGCAGGCAGGTCAGGCTTGAACTTGTCGGGCCACGCGACGCTACGCAGCTCAGTGGTGTAGGCGAGGTAGCCCGCGGTGGCCACGAAAGGCTTCGGTTGGTGGAGAGCTTGGTCTTGAGGGTCCCCACGCGCTGTAGCTAGGAGCAGGGCGGGGTCTTGGCGCGCCAGAGCTGGAGCAGGGTCGCGGCGTGCCGGAGCAGGGAGCGCCCTGGCAGCCCCTTGCGGGCGAGGGACTTCTTGGCAGATCCGTTCTTGCTGCGCTGGCGCCTGACGGAGCGGGTTCCGCCCAGGGCCAAGCGCCTTGGAGCCATGGCATCTTCTTGGAGGGGAGGCGGCTGGTGCGCCTTTGGAGCTTCGTTGCCCGCGCGGGGCGGAGTGTGGCGCAGAGGAACGGACGGCGCGGAAGAGCCCCCTGCGGCGCAGACAAGCTCAGCGACGCGGTCGAGCCACTCTTCGTAGACGTCGGCGACGGGGCGGTAGCGCAGGAGCTCGTTTGCCGTGAGGAGCGCAGCTCGAGCCTCCAAGGGTGCGCGGAGCGTGCGGGATGAAGAACCGGCTGGTGCGAGTGATGGAGTAGCGGTGCGGCCGTCTTGCCGCACGGACGGGTGCTGAGACGATGCCTGCTGCTCACCCCCCGCCGGACCGGTGGCGGCGTTGACGGAGGGCGATGGGGAACGACGAGGACGCCCATCGACGGGGGCCGTCTGGGCGACGCGAGAAGCGATGGCGGCCCAGCGCTCGGCGCGGGCCCGACGAGCGTCGGACATGGATGCGACGGTCGGAGGAGAACGGAGTGGCGGAGGACAGATTCCCGCGCACCCCTACCTGGCGCGCCAAATGTCGGATTTCGGGTTCCGGCAGACCCTTAAGGTTCGAACACTGGGGTGTGCGCGGAAATCATGTCCTCTTCCTCCCCGTCTCACAAAGATCTAAACTACTAAAGGAACTGCATGAGAGACACAAGATTTATACTGGTTCGGGCCACCGTTGTGGTGTAATACCCTACTCCAGTGTGTGGTGGATGGGTTGCCTCTTGGGGCTGACGGTGATGAGCAATACAAGGAAGAACAGCCTCGCGAGGGTCTGTTCTTGGCTGGGGGACGAACTACTGGGAGGAGTTCTGTCGCCTCCTCTCTCTCTCTCTCTCTCTCTTACTTACTCTCTCTACTTGCTAGCCGGATCCACACGCCGAACCGAACCCCTTGCTACGTGGGTGGCCGGTCCTATTTATAGGGGCCCTGGTCCTCTTCCCAAATATCGAGCGGGAAGGGAGCCAACAATGGCGGGCTAATTTGAAGGGGGACAACAAGTACTCTTATCCTGACTAAAGTTGGTCTTCGCCTGCGAAAGACCCTGCGGTGACGCCGTGCTGGGCTCCATGGTGACCTCCGTCTCGTACTCTGCTTGGTCCTGGTCTCGTTGCACCGAAATGGCAACCTTTGCCTGATGCCTCGGTACTCCGCGGCTGCGCTTGCCCCCTTTGCACCAAAGAGGAAAGAAGGACGCTGCGCGCGCTGGCGCCCGCCTGGCACCCTCGATCGTCATGGCTTGCGTCACGGGCACCTCGCGAGGTACCCCTCCTTGATATCTCCGTCTCCTCACGAGACAGCCTAAGGAGGCTGCGCCTGAGGGTGCGCCGTGTTGTCCGCCTCGCGAGGCTCGGCCCCTCGCGAGGGTCTTGAGTCTTGTGCTGATGAAGATGGGCCATGTTGGGCCTTCTTTGAGCCATGCCGCAGGCCGCAGGCAGGCAAGTCTGGGGACCCCCGTTCCCAGAACGCCGACAGCGTCGAGGTTATCTCACCAACAACTGCATAAAAGAGATTTTCGATGTCGGCGAAACTAAACTCAGCTATTCCAGAACTGCAATGATAAAATTGTGACGACAACACCTCGGAGCTCAACTCCCCGGGACACTGCCACAACCCCTAAATGTCAGGAGGCACCAAGAACAATGTTCTCGTCACAAAACCATCGGAACGATTCCAAGATACCCGCGTGATCTTAATTTTTTTTAGTGAAATTTGAGAAGAGAAGAGTCAAAACTCTACGTCAGGATGCCTCACCAGAGCGATGAAGGGACTGAGGAGTAAAAAGAAGTCCTAACTCTCCGATATATATAATTCCTAAATGACTCAAAACATTTCTAGACTCAATAACGCTAGCGATTCGATCAAGCAGGGGGCTCCTAAGGTCGGGAAAGGCTCTGATTACCAACTTGTAATGACCTCGATGCGGCTATATCTCCCACGTGTCGAAGCATGACTTAGAGGCATAACCGCATTGAAAGTAATGTCGCAAGTGAGGTAATCTTCACACAACCCATGTAATACATAAGGGAAAGAGATACATAGTTGGCTTACAATCGCCACTTCACACAGTACATGAATAAAGCATTACATCATCCAGATACAATCAAGGTCCGACTACGGAACCAAAATAAAAGAAGACTACCCCAAATGCTACACAGATCC
Source organism: Triticum monococcum (assembly GCA_034509565.1). Classification (NCBI taxonomy): domain Eukaryota; kingdom Viridiplantae; phylum Streptophyta; class Magnoliopsida; order Poales; family Poaceae; genus Triticum; species Triticum monococcum. Next base: position 174,477,949 of record CM067846.1, on the reverse strand, counting down.
CCGATCGCCCCCAACTGGGCTCCACTACTGATCAATTGGAATGAAACAACACAACGGACAAAGTCTTCATCGAGCTCCTCCTGAGCTCAGTTGCGTCACCGGCACGGTTCAACGGCACCTGCAAGCTGGTTTTGGAAGTATCTGTGAGTCACGGGGACTTAGCAATCTCACACCCTCGCGGTCAAGACTATTTAAGCTTATAGGTAAGGCAAAGGTATGATGTGGAGCTGCAGCAAGCGACTAGCATATATGGTGGCTAACTTATTCGCAAAATAGAGCGAGAAGAGAAGGCAAAAGCACGGACGAACAACTATGATCAAGAAGTGATCCTAGAACAACCTACGTCAAGCATAACTCCAACACCGTGTTCACCTCCCGGACTCCGCCGAGAAGAGACCATCACGGTTACACACGCGGTTGATGTATTTTAATTAAGGTCATCTTCAGGTTTTCAACAACCGGACATTAACAAATTCCCATCTGCCCATAACCGCGGGCACGACTTTCGAAAGTTCATAACCCTGCAGCGGTGTCCCAACTTATCCCATCACAAGCTCTCACGGTCAACGAAGGATATTCCTTCTAGCGGGAAGACCATATTAGACTCGGAATCCTGGTTACAAGACATTTCGACAATGGTAAAACAAGACCAGTAAAGCCACCCGAATGTGCCGACAAATCCCGATAGGAGCTGCACATATCACTTTCTTAGGGCACATCGGATTGTCCAAGGTTCCGGTAGGCCAGCCCAGAGTTACCCCCTGGTGGCCACCGGCAGCTGACAGGTTGGACCAACACTCAGAGGAGCACTGGCCCGTGGGTTTAATAAAGATGACCCTTGGGCAGGCCTACCCAAGGGAAAGAAAAGGCTAGGTGGCGAATGGTAAAACGAATGTTGGGCCTTGATGGAAGAGTTTTATTCAAGGCGAACTGTCAAGGGGTTCCCATTATAACCCAACCGCGTAACGAACGCAAAATCCGGGAACATAACACTGATATGACGGAAACTAGGGCGGCAAGAGTGGAAGAAAACACCAGGCATAAGGCCGAGCCTTCCACCCTTTACCAAGTATATAGATGCATTAATTAAATAAGAAATATTATGATATCCCAACAAAATATCCATGTCCAACAAGGAACAAACTTCATCTTCACCTGCAACTAACAACGCTATAAGAGGGGCTGAGCAAAGCGGTAACATAGCCAAACAACGGTTTGCTAGGACAAGGTGGGTTAGAGGCTTGGTTCAACAGTATGGGAGGCATGATAAGCAAGTGGTAGGTATCGCAGCATAGGCATAGCAAAAGAGCGCGCAACTAGCAAGCAAAGATAGAAGTGATTTCGAGGGTATGGTCATCTTGCCTGAGATCCCGCAAGGAAGAAGAACAAGTCCATGAAGAAGGCAAACGGACGTAGTCGAACGGTTCCTCACAAACGCGACGTAATCGGAACCACCCCGAAGAAGCAACACCGGAAAGAAGCACACAACATAGTAAACAACCAACACATGAACATGGCATGATGCATAATCAAGAATGATGCATGTCCGGTTTAAAGAGGGCATGACATGGCAAAGTGCACAAGCAACCCTACAAATTAAGTGGAGCTCAACATGCAACGGAGTTGCATATTGAAGAAAACACCACATGACTTATTTAGTTCTCTCTCGTTACCCAACAAGGTTAAATGTTGTTAGCATGGCAAGAGGTGAAGCATGATGAAACTATCTAATCTAGGCAAGTTTAAATGAGGCCGGAACAACAAAAAAACAAGTCCGGAAACTCCTCATATGCATACATTAGGTTTGGTACTGTTCTGCCCTAAACACATTTTTTAGAGTTATTCAACATGCAAGAAAAGCGCACCATGTTAAACTAGGCAATTTTCTACCCCATTTACATATAAAGTTTGTTAAAAACGGAGCTACGGTTATTTAGTTATGAATTAAAGCATTTTAGTATGGCAATAGGCAAAATTTAAACAAACAACATTTTAAACATGGATGAAAGTTGCATACTGTTAAATGACATGAAAATATGAACAAAAAGCATATATGACATGTTTTAAATGGATGCATGGAACTTTAGTTATCAACAAAGCAAAACTAGTGGCATTTTCTATAAATATGCATGCACTTAGAATTAGACAAATCACAGCGAACATAAAGAAAGGATGCGGGCCGAATGTGGCGCACTGTGGAAGCCCAGCAGCAAATCTGGCCCGAAGGGGATGAGTGTGTGTGAGCAGAAAAAAAAAGGAAACGGAGCAAAAATATGGGGCGGCTGGGGTTTGATCCCACAACCTCTTGGATAGAGGAGCAGTGTGAAAACACCACATGACTTATTTAGTTCTCTCTCGTTACCCAACAAGGTTAAATGTTGTTAGCATGGCAAGAGGTGAAGCATGATGAAACTATCTAATCTAGGCAAGTTTAAATGAGGCCGGAACAACAAAAGAACAAGTCCGGAAACTCCTCATATGCATACATTAGGTTTGGTACTGTTCTGCCCTAAACACATTTTTTAGAGTTATTCAACATGCAAGAAAAGCGCACCATGTTAAACTAGGCAATTTTCTACCCCATTTCATATAAAGTTTGTTAAAAACGGAGCTACGGTTATTTAGTTATGAATTAAAGCATTTTAGCATGGCAATAGGCAAAATTTAAACAAACAATATTTTAAACATGGATGAAAGTTGCATACTGTTAAATGACATGAAAATGTGAACAAAAAGCATATATGACATGTTTTAAATGGATGCATGGAACTTTAGTTATCAAGAAAGCAAAACTAGTGGCATTTTCTATAAATATGCATACACTTAGAATTAGACAAATCACAGCGAACATAAAGAAAGGATGCGGGCCGAATGTGGCGCACTGTGGAAGCCCAGCAGCAAATCTGGCCTGAAGGGGATGAGTGTGTGTGAGCAGAAAAAAAATAAAAAGGAAACGGAGCAAAAATATGGGGCGGCTGGGGTTTTGATCCCACAACCTCTTGCATAGAGGAGCAGTGTGAAGACCACTCCGCTGCTGCTGCATGCTTGGCATGGTAGCAGGAAAACATTATAAGATCATCCGAAAGGGCCGACCTTGGCCCTCCATGGCCGCACGGAGATCGCCGGCGACAATGGCGACCAAAGCAGTGGCGGTTGAGGCTAGAGAGCGCCAGCGGGGGTGCGGAACTTGGTGGGGTTGCGGTTCCTGCAAGCAGGGCTGCTACGGAACGTGCACGCGCGGGGCTGCTCGAGCACGATCTTGAGCTCGTCTCAGGCATGGCGATAGGCTATGGCTGAGTTCATGAGCGCGTGCATTGTGCGGGTGTGCGCGTGTGTGGATGCGAGCGGTGGGTGCTGGGCGTGGATCTGAGAGTGCTCGTGCTTGCGTGTGTGCGCGAGCGCGTGGGAACAAGGGCGACGACCTCATGGTCAGGGCGCCTGCTCTGGTTGTGGATGAAGAAACAACGGCGAGCAGGCCCTCCGGTACGCGTGGAAACGGCAACGACGACGACGGAATATGATGGAGAAGGAGATGGGAAGGAGCAGCGGCTCACCACGGGCTCGAGTGGCTCGAGGAGGACGTTGGGAGGTGAAGGAGAATACGACGAGGCACTGAAGACGGCGATGGAGCACGTTGTCCGTGAAGAAGAAGCAGGGGAGGTGGACGACGTGGTCGACGGCATGAAGGCGAGATGGCGTCTGATCCGTGACGTAGAGGAAGTAGTCGACGTCGGGGTACTCCTGGTGACCTTGGCTGCAGCTATACTTGTCGGAGACCACGCAGGCGACAGGCACATGCTCGTGTGCCCTCTTGGTCTCTCACAAGGAAGGAGGAGGAAGGCAGGGGAGATGCCCTTGGGTGGCGGCGGAGATGGGGGAAAGGAGGAAGGAGAAACCCAAGGAGGATCCGCGAGAGGGTTTTATATGAGGCCAGGGGATGTGGATGGTGCTGGCCTCGCCACGGCGGCCGTGTGTGCTCGGGTGAGCTGGAGTTACTGTGAGAGGGAAGGGGTGCGTGAGGTGGAAGAAAAAGGAGGGAGAAAAGAGAATGACAGGTGGGTCCGAGGAAGGGGTAAACAGCGACCGCGTGCGAACTTTACCAGGGGATGGAATTGGGCTGCGGCTCGGCTGTTGGGCTGCTGAAGCTACTGGTCGCTGGGCTGCGCTGCTGCTCTTTTTTGTATTTCTTCAAACAGAAATAGAAGAGCAAAATCACAGAGGAATTGGAGAGGGTTGTGAGAGATATGAACATATCCATGGAGTCCAGGATTTTTGCAGAATTTGACTAAATTTCTTTGGGCATTTTTAGAGGTAGAAAAATAATCCAAGTTTGAATTAAATTCAAACTTGAGCCATTTTGAACCCAACCAAAACAAGTCCAAAAGGAACTGATTTTTGGCAGAGAGGTTGAAGGCATGGTAGAGAATTTATAGAAAAAGAATGAACATTAAATTGGTGCAGGAAATAGAATACCACAATTTAAATGGATTAACGAAGGAGAAAAAGATGATCAAGCAAGGTTGTGGGTGTAGAAGAAGATGAAGTTGAGAAAGAGACAATGCAGGGGGTTGATGCACTGTGCAAAGAGACTCCAGTTTAGGCAAGAGGGAAAACGAAGAACAAGGTTGGTCTCCAAACGGTCAACAAAAGCAAGGGGGACGCAACAACTACAAGCAGAAGAAAGTTTTAAAAACAATGACGGCAAAGAGTGCCGATGCAATGCAAATGATGACATGATGAATGCAAACAAACAAATAAATAACATAGCTGACATGCAAGACATGGAAGGCATCTGGAGCAACGGTCTCGGGGCGTCACACCGCGTGACGCACAAGGCAGAGGCTCGAATCCGCCAAAGATCAAGTCTCCGCGGATATCGGCCGTGTAGTTTAAGATTCCAAACCTGACCTGGTGGCCAGGGGCGTAATTTTCAATCTGCTCCAGATGGCCAAGCGAATTAGCCCGCAGTGCAAAGCCGCCGAATACAAAGATCTGTCCGGGGATAAAAGTCTCGCCCTGGACTGCATCGCCATTGATGATAGTAGGAGCCATCAAGCCTAACGGCGACGACACATAGGAACTCTCAATGAAAGCACCAATGTCGGTGTCAAAACCGGCGGATCTCGGGTAGGGGGTCCCGAACTGCGCGTCTAGACCGGATGGTAACAGGAGGCAGGGGACACAATGTTTTACCCAGATTCGGGCCCTTTTGATGGAGGTAAAACCCTACATCCTGCTTGATTAATATTGATGATATGGGTAGTACAAGAGTAGATCTACCACGAGATCAGAGAGGCTAAACCCTAGAAGCTAGCCTATGGTATGATTGTTGTTGTAGTTGTTGTGTCCTACGGACTAAAACCCTCCGGTTTATATAGACACCGGAGAGGGTTAGGGTTACACAAGGTCGGTTACAAAGGAGGAGATATCCATATCCGTACCGGCTAGCTTGCCTTCCACGCCAAGTAGAGTACCATCCGGACACGAGACGAAGTCTTCAATCTTGTATCTTCACAGTCCAACAGTCCGGCCAAAGGATATAGTACGGCTGTCCGGAGACCCCCTAATCCAGGACTCCCTCATAGTACTTTTCCGTTCATGTGGCAGGGGTAAAACAGGAATATCGCAGGGCCAAACTTTCGAGCGCGTGATATTTCGATGTGAGCGGGAAGTTTGAAAGCTTTTGGCACCTAAAATTATAAGTATTCTGCTCTCGTACGGCCAACTATGATATCATGGCCGACAATTTGTTTGTTTTGCATGCAAAAAAATGTGCAAGTTCTGAAAATCAATGTCTCCAACTCAAAACTTAGATTGTCCATTCAATTCAAATATGAATCATTGAGCTACTACAAACAAATACCATCATACGGTCCAATTCAAATGAAATTCCAAATGTGTTTATCCTAAATATGATGACAAAAGCAAAAATGTGTATGTGTATGAATAAAGTGGATGATTATAAAGTTTGAACATGCCCGTGTGTGTATATCTCTAGGTTTGATATATGAATTTGAAATCACGAAATCCCGGCTTAAAAAATGTACCTCCGTTTAAATGAATTACAAAAGCTAATGATGGAGTCGAATTCCAAAATTCCAATCTTAGGTTTGTAATTCTGGTACATCAAGGTATATCACGCATGTTCAAAAGTATCGTTATCTCATAGTACAAACTGTGAAACAAATTGATCAACGATGAGTGCACAATATCTCAATTGCGCTTTATCTGAAGTCAACCCCCCCCCCCACCACACTCTTTACAAAAGCTAATGATGGAGTCGAATTCCAAAGAAGTCAACCCCCCCCCACCACACACACACACACAAAGAAGTCGTTCTCTCCCCCAAACACCAACACACGAGCACATTGACACCCCTCTCTCTTGTAAAGTCCGGACCCCAACATAGATATCTATCACTTTGTCTCTCGGGCATGCACACATCTCTTCCCTCACTCTCTAGGTCTCCCGCTATCTCTCTTACCCAAGCACACGCACTATGTAGAGTGTATATTCCCATACACACAAAATGTCGCCCCCAAACGTCTATCTCCCTAGTTATGTGGTTCTCGCGCACTCACCTCACACACCACCCCCACTGCAAACAAGCACACTTTGTCTCCTTGTGCACCACTCTCCTCTTTCTATCTCTCCCACATGCGGACCCGCCCCAGCTCCTTCCATGTATACATATATGTCGTGACTCTTTGCATAGCTCCCTAATGTATAATCGTTCTCAATTTCCCACATTGTTCTCTACACCATCTATTCTAGCTCTCTCATGAAGTCCCTATCACACACATGATGACTCGCTTCCCTTGCGTCTCCGTTCATAGGTCAATTTCGGACAACATCAACATTGTCTCCCTATCTATACGCCATTTATGGACACAAACGACCCCTCTCGCCCCCCCCCCTCTCTCTCTCTCCGGCGCTGGCTCTCTCTTTCTCTCGCTCTCACACCCCTCTCCCCCACACACACTCGATGTCTCTTCCAAATAATCTGCTCCCCCCGCCCGCACCCGTGCTATCTCGCTACTACACATGTCACACGATTCCCCCTTCCCTTATACTAGGTTTACATCATCGGTGGTCTTTCTACTCCACATACACTCGCTCCCTCTCACACACTAATGCGTGCACAAACACACACAGACACGCGCAAACACCCATTTACCTGGATCCTCATCTTTCCTCATGTATGCATGTGTATCTCACACACTCACTCTCTAATTAGGCATATGTGTCTCCACGTTACACAACACAAAGCCCAATGTACATGTCTCTCTCTATCCTCCACACACATAGACACAAAGAATCTGTTATCATTGCCTCAGTCTCTAACATATCACACACGCACACACACACACACACACTCTATCTCTCTCTCTCTGGCGAACACGCTCAACAAGGGTTTCCCCGTGAATAACTTACCGTCTATTCATGAACAGTCATGGCAGTACGGCGAACACGAGACGTGAAAAAGAATAAATCTACACCTGCTTAGACCACCTAGTATGACTACTAGGACTAGAGCAAGCCAAAAAGCGCGCCGCCGTCACCCCCTCCTTGTCGGCGACGGGAAAATCTTCGTTTTGCATAGTCGAGAAGTCATTGTGCTAAGGGCCCACATGCCGAGGCGTTGAATAGAATGTAGATGCTAGTTTACGGAAGCAAGTATTGATAATACGTTTGTATCTCCATACTTATATTTCTTCTCTTATAAAAAACCGAGTTGGTGATGATGGTACGTGTGCCATCTTGCAATATAGACCGTCCGATCTATATCTGACGGATGGAAATTAAACTAAAAGATACCGGCACCCCTCTCCACATTTGCAGACAAGGCCTTCCCTCGTTCATCCTTATCTCCAACAAACCTCATTGTTCCAATTAAGAAAGGAAGCCTCTCGAACAAACTGGCCTGGTGGCCGCTGCTGGTGTCGTCAATCCCCATGCCTCCGCTCAGTTCGACCACCAACCACCACCACACCCCACTCCTCTTCACCTTATCTCATATTTCTCGAGATATCATTAGTTTTTACACATGGGATTACTCCCGCAAGGGTCAATCACAACAAGTGCATTATAAAAAAATGCATCTTGATGTTCCGTGCAATGCACGGATCTTGCTAGTACTCCTACACAAGACTAAGTTGGTGATGCTGGTGTGTCTGCCATCCGTCGTTTCTGACCATTAGATCTACATCTAACGATTGTGAGGTAAGTTGTTTCCTTTTCTCACCAACATCCCACTTGTCTACCAATTTGCAAAAAAACTCATAATTAGTATCTTAAAACCAACCACATCCCTCCCTGACCTCACCAAAACAGCCCAAGGAATATATTCTAATTGAAACATAATATATCTCTAGTGACATATGTATATCAAAATTAGAGTGTTTTGTACCACGTTTTTGAATAAGTATTATTCTAATTATGATTCGTTGCAACGGACATGAACATTGCTAGTATTTCCAACCATGCATTTCTTTTCCTAGTATTCCATAGTTTCGAGTTTTCCATCAAGATATTAGTCACTCATGGTTGATATTTACTTTCAATCATGTACACATATGCACTATGTAACTAGCCTTGCTTATTGGCTTCCAAAGCTTAACTTTCACTCCTACTAACAATATGTAGAGTATTTAACAAAAAACTACCACTTCCAACCAGCCCTAGGAGGAATCTATTGTACAAAAAATAGCAAAAACATACCCAAAATTTCTTAATCCACGCCAAAAACTACCTACTACTCCTACCGATTAGGTTCGTTTAAACCCATTTATGACAGGGTTGGCCCACATGTCCGTGCTGACGAGGCAGCTTAAACCAACACATTTTGTTTGACTGTTGACACGAGGGACCCACATCTGACCTTCTATCCTGTTATTCCCCCTCAAATCATTATTTTCCCTAAACATTACTTCAAACAGTACTGATGCGTGTTCGTCGGTGGCGCCGGTGATGAGCGAGTTGGCCGCCACTCCGCCGGACGGGCCGGACGCCGCGCTGGCCTCCGCACGGGTTGGTAGGCTGGCCCGAGCGTGAGTCACGAGTGAGCAAGCTGCCATGCTGGCCTTCGCTCGAGCCAAATGGTTGGCCTTAGCACGGCGCGCGCGAGCAAGCCGCCGCGCTGCCTTGCCAATCTAGCTAGCAAACCTTGCGGACAAGCAGCTGGACGGAGCTATCTTGGCTAGTTAGCGGCCGCGAGTGCCAGACGGAGCTGGCATCCGGGCTACCGCAACATGGGCTCCGCACCGCCGGCAGTTTTGACCTCGCCTTCTGCCGGCGGCGGTAGCTGCGTCCCATGGCCGAGGATGACTAGGTGGGCGGGCCGGAGGTAGGAGGTCACTCGAGGATTTGTGTTGGTAAGAGTATGTACAATGGTTGATAAGGTAGTCTTATCTTAAGTCTGCCACGTATGCAAGTGGTAGTAGTTTCTTGGCATTTTAGTGGTTTCTTGCATTATTAGAGCAAGTACAATAGAGCTGAGTCAGCAGGCTATAAGAAATAAACTACTACTACATGTTGGCTATAAGATGGGTTGTAGATGACATGGCACTTGCTTATAGCCAGCAACTGGCTATACTATTAACCATGCTCTTAGGGGTTTCTTGTAAGGAACAATGTACATACTACTAGCGACAAAAGGCGATTCTGGTTGCGTTGTACTCCAACGAGTACTACTAGTGGTCGCGGGAGTGTATACCTCGTTTTGTGGGTTCGATCCCGGCCGAACACACGGCGGTCTTTTTTTAAAAATAGTACTACTACACTTCGCTGCGAGCCAATATTTTACACGGATAGTTTGAGTTTTGAAGTCAAACGGACGTGCGGCCCCACAATCTGGGTGCACTTGACAGCCTAGCCACGTGAACGGGTTTTCCTTCCTAGCATCCCGTGGCTCGCGTGCTCGCCCTAGCCGCACCTCGATTGCAGCTTCCAGCTAGTAGCATATTTAAACTAATGCCTCCCAATTAAGCCCGAGGAGCCGGAAAAGCCTGGTGGGGCATTGGGAATTGTGCAATATGGCTCTGTACGTAAAGTGCTCTACTACTACTCTGTAGCTTGTGGCGTTGCATGCATGGACTTCACTCCATTATCGGCTCTACTATAAAAGAAATTCCTCTTGCCGTGTTTTTTTGAAATGGAGGCAAAAGCTTTGCTTCATCTCATTCATAAAGAAGGAACTACTAACAAAGTTCGACGAGATCCATTACACCTCCACAAATGGAAGTGAAAAGCCTAGTCTCGCTGTATCAAATAACTCAAATGTTTTGCCCCAGCAGTAACCGTTGCTGATAAACAGGCTGCTAGTGTGTGCGTGAGAGGAGCGGCTGAGTAGGCCAGCTACGTGAGAGGAGCGGCCGAATAGAGCACTAAGAGTACCCACTAGGCCACTACGCAGGTGTACTTCCCCTGCATTGATAGTACAACGATGGTTCTAGAGAACAGCAGTACCCTCCACTTCCAACTGTAGCTCCTTAGCCCTGAGATTCAAGAGTTCAAAACTGGTGCACTATACTAGACTAGACTAGAAGTACAGTACATCACACTACTAGTTGTGAAAAGTAGTACTAGTACTGCTACAGTACAAGTACGTACTCCTCCGTCACATAATGTAAGGCGTTTTTTGACACTAGTTGGCGTGTACAAAAAATGGCAAAAACATACCCAAACTTTCTTAATCCACGCCAAAAACTACTACCCAGTGCCAAAAATTTCTTACTAGTGCTATTATTTACAGTATAATGCAATCCCATAACGTTCCATAATCCCTTTCTTTCAAAAAAATCACTTCTGGAGAGAAGATTTCTATATCCACGCGAGCTTCTCATAGGCCAGCGCCACCGCATGCAGTCATGTGAGAGAGAGGGAGACATCCATGCAGCATGCAGAGAGAGGAGAACGCGGGCGGACAGCCAATGGGCTGCATGGGGCATTTATAGCTGCTAACTCCTCCCATCCATGCTCCAGGGGTATTTCCATCCAGAAAGCATGCAGCGAGCCCCTGCCTTGGTATCCGGGTCTGCTCTTATGCACAGAGTAAAAAGAATCGGAGGGAGTACTAGTAGTAAATAATAGCCTCACCCCTTCATTGAGGAACGATCTACAGTTGGAAGGGACGAGGCCCTGCGGTTCTACGCTCTTATCTCCTCCTCGCCAGTTGCCCCCCCCCCCCCCCCGAAGAGAAGGCGGTTCGTCGTTGCTCCCATGGATTCGCCAGGCGGTTCTCCTCCTCGTCGGGGCTGGGAGACCTTGGACGACGATCCTATGGGAGAAATCGCACGCCGCTCCGACGTCCTCACCGCCGCAAGACTCGGTGCTTCCTACACCAACTTTTTCAAGACGCTGCTTAAATAGGCCATGCTTGTTGGTCTTCCATGCATCCTCGAGGAGAAGGTTCTTCTATGGGACAATCCTTTGAATAGTCCACCGCTCCCTGGCCATGGTCGCACGTTGACTCCGCTAGAGTTGCCGATGTTGAGAGGTAGTCGGATTTTGTCCGATGAGCAGGTCAGTAATGGAGTTTGATCATGTAGTACATAGTTATTCCATTTCCATCCCGTAATTTCTCCGCTGCCCACCGTCTTATATATAGGTCTGGGTTGGTGCCAACGAAGATTGGCTTGCATACCTCCGGTCGGATACCACCATCATTTTGCACAACATCCACGGCAGTGCGGCCATTCCGGTAGAAGCCTTCTCCACCATTGGGATCAACCTTCCGGACTGGCTGGGTAAGAATACATATGATGATGCCTACATGAGATTGAAGATGATAGCAATTGCGGACCCACCGACAAAGCGACGCGGCTATGACGATTACTATCTCATCGCGATGTTCGACATAAGGATTGCCATCAATGCAGGAGGCAGTAACGGCAGAGGCTGGCGCATGTTGGTGGCGGCAGATTTGTACCCCTACACGTTCGAAGACGTCGTGCGCCATCTAGGCCGCATCTTCATGGTGACAAGCCAGGGGACTTGTTTCATCTGGTTGACATCCTACGGCACGGGAGATTACAAACGGAATGCGCAAACCATCATTTGCATCCCTAACGGTACTCATTATTTTGCAGGGACCAGTCATCCCCCGATCAAAATAAGATCACCGATCCTGGATGTGCATTTGCATCCGCGATTCGGTCTAACCTGGAACCTTGTAGCTGACTTTGGCATATTGGGATCAACTATCTTAGCAGTCGTTACCCATGGTACCACTGATGTGCAACATGGTCACATAATCTACCACGATCAGACCGTCACCATCTACCCAGGTATTCCATTTTTTAACCCTCTCACCTTCTCTTTCATTGTTGTACTAGTAGTATACTTTGTAGTACTAGTAGGAGTACTTTTTACCTTGGAGGACGCGTATAGCTAGCTAGGCCCTTGAAGACTTGAACCCACTAGCTGCCACCATTTTTGTTTTTCCATGTCTTACTATCTCATCCATGTAGCCAAGAGTGGATATATATAATAAGCCGGTTATTTTACTTCCTCTATACCGGAGTAGTACTATTTGCTGCACAGTATTACTGACCACCACATTTGAGCACAACATTGTTATGCATGGACCTTGACTATGTACGTCACCATGTGTCCAGATCTGGGATGCCGCGTGTACCAGATGAATGGCGCCGAGTTCGACCCCCGTGATGCTACGTGGGTGCCGAGGAACACTCTTGGAGAGTACTCGCTTTTCATCAGGGACAACTACCCCATTGTGAAGCGGATGCCACCTTCCGTGCACGACACGGAAGGCTTGCCGTTCATGAAGCATGGTTGTGTCTTGAGTGCACACCGCTGGATGAACGACATGCTGGGACATGCTATCCCTGATTTATGCCGCTTCAGCTTGGATGAGTCTCCATCGTGTGGAACCGGACTAGAAAGCTGCGACAATGATTCCTGTTGCCCACCGCTATGGATTGTGCCATCCATGAAGAACACCTGTGACTGGAACCTGGAGGAGGACATGTAGCCCATCTATAACGTGTATGTGGAGTACGGTAATTGTGGATGGTAGCACTGTGAATATATGTAGACTAGTTGTGCACAAATTTATCACATGAGTTGGAGATGAACTTGTGTGGCATACTGGCATTTGTCCTTTAGAATTTATTACTAGTAAATGTGTTATGTGTACGTGCAACTTGTGTGGTTGTTGCACGGGCTCCAACACGCTCTTTGAGAAAAAAGGTGGCACAACTTTGGATATACGTGACGTGGCGGCATCATACAGTAGCATCGTTCGCTATAGTTGTACCAGTACACTCCTACTAGGACGACAACTCCTATAAAACCTTGCGCTTGGCTCTTTGCCTCTTCGGGAGGTTCAACAGTTCATACTCGTGCGAACCTTGCACTTGGATCTTCGCCTCTTCGGAAGGTCCAACAATGATGATACTACAGTACAATATGCTTCTGGCAATCTGACACCGATTGAACTGCTGCACGTCCACCGCGAGGGCGAGGGCCAGGGAGAGGGACAGGGAGAGGGAGAGGGCGCTGTAGTCAAAACCCTCTCCTCGTCCTGCGAACCACCGCACGCGTGGGCGAGGGAGAGGCGTAGTAAGCAAGCTTCTCCTCGTTGGCGAGTTGATGGGACACATCAAAGAAGTACTAGTACTAGTAGTCGTAGTCCATACTGCGTCCTTTATGATTAATATGGCTTAATTTGAAATGAGAAAAATACACTGGCGGTCAACGCATGTAACAGTACGCTCTTTACGGTCACTATATATTGTTTTGCGGCGATTATGCGATCACTAGCTCATCGTAGAGCACCGTATTGCACCCTACTGACCGACCACATAGTCGACGTGGAACTTTGTTGACTGGTTAAATTGTCACCTGGTTTCTGGGTCCCACCTGTCCGTTGGCAGAGCAAAGAAATCAGTTAAACAAAACTTTACGCAGGCGTGACACGAGTCCAACCCTTGCGCGCGAACCGCCCTGGCTGTGTATGTGAGTGCATGCACGTGTCCTCCCTCGGTCTTCCAACAAAGAGTGTACTACATGATGTACATCTACACTTCCAATGTGTTTAGCCTTTAATCTAAATCTATATTGATTGATTAATGCACCAACTTGTGCTGTAGGTATAGGCTACATGTCTATCCTTAATTACAGCATGCAACGGCCTTCATTTATTCTTCTTATCTCAATGGTCGCATGCACACATAAGTCTGCTACTTTTGGGCGTTAATTATGCCCTGGTCAATGTGTAAATCTCTAAATGTACAGTCTTTCACGGACGTAGGGAGTAGGTTGAGCACTTGAACATGAGCGTGTGTGTTGCGTCGTGTGCTGTGTGCCGCATGGGTGCGTGAGTGTTGCGTGCGTCCATGTGTACATGTGAGTGTTGCATGTTGCATGCATGCATGCATGGGGCTTACTCCCTCCCATTGACATGTCCATTTGGCTATAGATTTCAACAAGTGACTAGGTACGGAGAAAAATGAGTGAAGTGAGCGTAGAGGCATAGGGATACTATAGAAAGGAAGTCCTCGCGATCCATTTATTCCCCATCTCGGTTAGAGAGAACTATTTAACTAGTCTTCGCAGTGAAGTGATAATACACACTACAGCAGATGGGACATGTAATTAATAAGTTGAACCAGCGTGTTGGTGTTACTAAATTAGTCGGTTATGTTTGGTAGTCTCAAGTCATTGAAAGCATGCACAACCCACATATCTTATTGGTTGATATGCCACAAAACAAAAAACAAGAAGTGAGTTAATGTACGGTGCCTAAGTGTTTTGGGATTATTTGGTTTTTGTAAGGTGACTTACACACCTAGACGGAGGGAGTAGTAGAATTGAGATTGAATGCACTTTCTTCCCCGTCTTCCACTCTTCTTCCTCCTCTCTTCCCCATCGTCGGCCGCACACCATTTACCCCCGCTCACTGCTCGCCCGCCCGCGCCATCTTCCTTGGTAGCTCGCGCGTACCATATCCCCCCGCTCACTGCTCGGCCACACAAGGAGAAGCTTCTTTGCTCGCCCGCCCGAATCCACTTCCCCGCTAGCTCGCAGGCACCGAAAACCCCAATGGCAGAACCGACTGACACGCAGAGCCGCGATTGGAATTCCCTCCCCGATGTTCTCTTGGAGCAGATCTGTAGTCATATGGACCTACTCAGCACCATCCGTCTGGCCGCATGCTCGGTGTCTTTGTACCGTCTACTCGTCTGCAACCGGCCGACTCTTTTCAAGACACCCTGCTTGCTGATGCCCGATCCTCGCAGGTGGCCCAGACACCGACTTGACGATCCTACGGAGGTTGCCGCGGTGCCCCTCGACATGCTACCACTACCCGTCCACCTGTCCTTCATGCGCGGCCACTACTGGGCGGGCATGAAGGCCAACTGGATCGTCCTCATCCACCCCACCGGTAGTCCGTGGCGTCTCATGGATATCTACACCCAGCAAGAGATCACCCTTCCATCGTTGGATACCGCTGCCATCGAGCCTCGCGGCCCGCCGGACACTCCTGCCTACTATGCACGAGACGCGTCAAGCTTTTGGATCGACCTCAGTTTGCAAAAAGTTGTAATCTGTGAAGTGCCCACACCATCAGAAGACTACATGGATTACAAGCTCATTGCCTTGTTCAACAAGGGATTAATCTATCTGGAATCCGGTCGCCATACATGGTTATGGCTCATCATCAATCCTGTTGAGGAAACATTTCTGTCTGATGCTATAGTGCATGATGGCATCGTTTACGCGGTCGACGCACAGCTTGGCTACCTATATTGGTGGAATCTATCGTCGTGTAATTGTTCTATCTCATCTCATGTTTACCTTATGAATACGACTGCATGTTCATTTGTTACAAATTTAGAATGCATAGCATGTCTGTAACCACATCATTGCTATATGTTCCTCTCATTTCCTAGATTTTTATGACCACACATGTTATTGTTAGAGTTGATATGAGAACAATTGGCATCTAATGATTGTTAGAATACATATTATGAGCATAACATCATGATTGCTATATGTTACTCTCGTTTACAAGATTTTTAACAACGCATGTTATTGCTTAGAGTTGATATGAGAACAGTAGTAGTAAGTGCTATGGTAGAATATGAGTAGGCGCTGTCATAGCTGTTTTCCTCTCATTGTTACATGATGTTTGAACCATGACATATTGCTAGAATATGAAAGCCATTGGCTTTTTTTTAACTTGGTGTATGATTATGACCACGGCATTGCAATTCTCTATCTATGATATGTGCCACTGTTATAATAATCTTAATTCCACACATACTATGAACATGATTGTTTATTTTTGTCCTTTTGGTCTCTAATTTGAATTGTTGCGGCAGACGCAAATGCGCTGGCCTTCATGATTCCAGGACCTGGAATCATACCAGCCGATGGGTGGTGGTTTATCGCTCATTCAGCTGACGGCGGTCATTTGATGCTCATTCGCACATACCAAATTAACCAAACCATTACATCAAACGACATGTAGTACAATGCATGGGGCGTTCGTGACATTGATGGCTATGGCTGCTTCGTGTTCGAGAAGGATCCCAGTTCCGTTGGGCCAGGCGTATTCAACTGGAGGCGGGTTTACAGCCTCGGCAACCACTCCTTGTTCCTCGGGCTCAATTATCCGATCATCCAACCAATCATCGATCATATCACTGGCAATGATTACTATGCTATGCAACTTCCATTCGCGAGGGGGGGGGGCTGTGTTTACACATCATACCCTGGGTTTCATGAATCACCATATCCAGAGATTCGTCGACACAACTTGTTGCCAGATAATCTTCAGTGTGTGAAAGGCATCAAGCTTCCATGCGATGGATGGCTTTTGCAAACCCGACATGCGGCAATGTGGTTCATGCCAACAACAAATATGCACAACTTGATTCGTGCTGACTGAGCCATGTATTCTGCTGCTGTAGCACGGCCCTCTTTTGTTGGATATTATGTACTTTTGTTAGTTTGAAGCACTCCTCTGGTTTGAAGGATAGATACCTTCCTGGGATCAAGTGCATCCTAACTCACCTGCATAGGATGTACTGATAATGATGATGGAGATGCTGTGTAGAAGCCATATATATATATATATATATATATATATATATATATATATATCAGTTAGGCTTCAAGTGCGTACTTGTTAGTTAAACCTATGTATAAATCGTGACACTAAATACAAGTAGTAAGTAGTACAATAGCAGTACTAGTATACGTCGGTCAAATTATCCATCATGTCCACACATTGAATTGTCGTGGCAACACGCTGCGCGTGAGGTGACACAAGAATCCCGGCGGCGTGTTCGAGTATTCTGGACTTCAGATTTGGAGTACCAGTTATCTGTCAAAATCTTTCATCATTCACTTAAAACAATCGATTGATCATACATTGAGTACCATATAACTGGAGTTACCGATGCAAGTCGAAGAAGGATTGTCCCATGCTGCCGGCTGACGTCAAGTTCGATCCCACGGATTAGGAGCTGATCGAGCACCTTGAGGCCAAAGTGAGTGCTGACAGCGCGAGATTTCAGTCTCTCATCGATTTGTTCATACCAACCATCGACAGCGAGCACGGCATATGTTACACCCAACCTGAGAAACTTCCAGGTAAGACACCGATCGGCCGTCTACTTGCACAAACATATTCCTTTGTTTATAGCTCTATTTTTCTTTTTAGACGCAGACCTGGTGAAGCAATTACAATTTGACAGTTAATGAAAAGTGAAACAAGTGACTGCAACATGCCAAAGATGTTATGAAAATGCCAACTAGGTACACTAAAACTTGTATTCCACAATACTGCAGGTATCACACTGAGTGGCCTAAGGAAGCATTTCTTCCAGCGCAATTCCAGGGCGTTCAAAGGGGGCGCGTGGACGCGTCGCAAGATACAGTCGGAGTGCGGCATGCACGCGATGTGGCACAAGACCGGCAATACCTTGCCGGTGATGGTCAACGGCCGGCAGACGGGCAGCAAAAAAGGTTCTGGTGCTGCACACCAAGAAGAACTTCGACCAGCAGAGGACCAACCGGGTGATGCACCAGTACCACCTCGGGGACCTGGAGCAAGAGAAGGAGCGGGAGCTGGTCCTCTGCAAGATTTTCTACCAGACGAACACTAGGGCCAGGAGTAAAAAGATTATAATTTAGTTTGGTATTGGTAGTTGTACTACCTTGTCGTCCGCAAGTTGGTATTGTTGTTAACGATCTTTTGGTATGAACTTGCATTTGCTTCCAAACATCGTGCCGAGGGTCGACGTGGATATAAAGCTGAATCATTTGTTTCGAAACAAATTTTCAGGCACCGGATTTTTATTTGATGGGTAGCATAAGCACCCGTCGTTCGAATTCCCAGTTCTCTGATTCTTTTCGAAACAAGTGCATGCACTTATTATCATAATAAAAAACAATATCCGTGCTGCCTCCCAGTTATCAGTCTGTACTTGCAGAATTCTCTCGTTTATTGAGCACATATATTGTTTTTTCAGGTCGAGCAAGTTTCAACTGGGCTGTAGATTTCCCAGGGTTGTTTTGTTTTTAACAGGCCCAGCCCATGACGACAACGAGGCACAAAGATCCAGCAGGTATCTACTGGCCTCTGGCCCGCCAGCGTTAGTTATATTTTGTCTTACAACATCTACAGGCAGTTTTTTTACTGAATCAAACACAGATCCCAGTTCTATTTTCCTCTTGAAACGCATGTCCTACATCCGTTTTCTAATCTCTACCTATAGTTTTACTAGTTCATATACACGTATCATTATATTGAAAACACATAAAATTCCCTTTTCATATTTACATCCTTATTTTTGTTGTTTTTTTCCCACCCTGCGCTGATTTTTTTACCACTGGTTTTCCCTTAAACCAACTAAATTGTCCCACGTCTTATTTGCTTACAAAAACAAAACGATTTTTTGGCAAATCAATAAGTTCTTAAAAAATGATTATCATTTCAGGATTACAATAGTTTGGACTCCACCGAAATATGCAAAATAAGGTTGGACTTTTTGACCGTGGTCCTGGGCAGAAAATGGGCTGTAATAAATTACTTAAGAATTAGCAAATGGGCTGCAAATTATAAAAAATAGCAAATGGGCTTTATGTTGTCTGCCACAGATTTGGAGGCTGACTTGTGGGCCTACTAAGTTCATGCGTACACAAGGTTTCTCCAAAAAGAAACTTAGTCAACAATCGACTCTACCAGCGTCAAACCGTTAGATGTCAATCTAACGGCAATCATGCTTCTTCAGTCTCTGATCTTCCTGCCCCAGCTGCCCAAACCAGCGCCGTCGGAACCGCCTGCTCCAGCCTCCCGTGGCCGGCAGTGCTGCCGGGAAGGCCTCACGGCCCCATCATACTAGCATCCCTGGCCTGTATATCCCTCTACTCACCCACACCTCCTGTTATTTTCCGGCAACGGCAGCCGAACCAGTCAACCCTTGTACTCTCCACCGCGTGGGCAGCCACTGCCGTGTCTTCCCTGGCTCCGTGTCGTTCCCTTCGTAGGCCTCACCGTCGTCCACCGCCCTGGTGCTCTCGGCACGGCGTGGTCAATGATGTCCATCCAACGGCCATAGTGCTTCTTCAATCTCTGGTCTTCTTGCCCCAGCCGCCCAAAGCAGCGCCTGTCGTGCCGCATGCTCCTGACTCCCGTGGCCGGCTGTGCTGCCGCAGAGGCCTCACCGTCCCCATACTACTCCCACCGCTGGCCAGGCCATCCCGCCACTCACCCACTCCCCCTGTTATTCACTGCCGCAGCCGAACCTGTGAACCCTCGTACTCCTCTCTACGTGGGCATCCACTGCCACGTCTTCCCCGGCTCCGCGTCGTCCCCTTCCTAGGCCTCACCGTCGTCCACCGCCGTTGTGCTCTCGGCACAGCGTGGTCAATGTGGTCAATGACCGACTTCCATCAGAAGAGTACTGTACGTGGAGAGGCTGACAGTTGGGTCCACGGCAGCCGCAAGGAAGTGCCTCCTTATTATGCGTAAAATAATTATTCCTCCACCTAACAGCTGGGACCCAGCGGACGGGCCACCAGTATTTCGCGGAAAAAACATTTCCCCCCTGACTGATGGGACAAACCAGACGGGCCACCGTATTTTGCGAAAAAAAGGTTTGCCCCTGACTGCTGGGACCCACCGGACGGACCACATTATTTCGCGAAAAAACGTTCCCCCGCTATCAGCTCGGACCCACGGGAAGTGCCTCCTTATTACGCACAGAAAAATGAATACTCCCCCTGCTGGCTGGGACCCAACTTGGTGGGAGGCTGACTTGTGGGCCTACTACGTTGACGAGCATGGAGGGCTTTGTCAACTTAGTCAATATGAACGATTCTAGCTCCAGTGACCGTACGATGTCCATCCAACGGCCGTAGTGCTTCTTCAACCTCTCGTCTTCTTGCTCCAGCCGCCCAAAGCTGCGTCGGTCGTGCCGCGTGCTCCTGCCTCTCGTGGCCAGCTGTGATGCCGCGGAGGCCTCAACGCCCCCTACTACTCCCACCGCTGGCCCATGCTATCCCTCTACTCACCCACACCCCCTGTTATTCTGCGGCGACGGCAGCCTCACACCACAGCCGAACCAGTGAACCCTCGTACTCCTCTCCGCATGGGCATCCACTGCCGCGTCTTCCCCGGCTCCGCATCGTCCCCTTCCTAGGCCTCACCGTCGTCCACCGCCGTTGTGCTCTCGGCACAGCGTGGTCAATGTGGTCAATGACCGACTTCCATCAGAAGAGTACTGTACGTGGAGAGGCTGACAGTTGGGTCCACGGCAGCCGCAAGGAAGTGCCTCCTTATTATGCGTAAAATAATTATTCCTCCACCTAACAGCTGGGACCCAGCGGACGGGCCACCAGTATTTCGCGGAAAAAACATTTCCCCCCTGACTGATGGGACAAACCAGACGGGCCACCGTATTTTGCGAAAAAAAGGTTTGCCCCTGACTGCTGGGACCCACCGGACGGACCACATTATTTCGCGAAAAAACGTTCCCCCGCTATCAGCTCGGACCCACGGGAAGTGCCTCCTTATTACGCACAGAAAAATGAATACTCCCCCTGCTGGCTGGGACCCAACTTGGTGGGAGGCTGACTTGTGGGCCTACTACGTTGACGAGCATGGAGGGCTTTGTCAACTTAGTCAATATGAACGATTCTAGCTCCAGTGACCGTACGATGTCCATCCAACGGCCGTAGTGCTTCTTCAACCTCTCGTCTTCTTGCTCCAGCCGCCCAAAGCTGCGTCGGTCGTGCCGCGTGCTCCTGCCTCTCGTGGCCAGCTGTGATGCCGCGGAGGCCTCAACGCCCCCTACTACTCCCACCGCTGGCCCATGCTATCCCTCTACTCACCCACACCCCCTGTTATTCTGCGGCGACGGCAGCCTCACACCACAGCCGAACCAGTGAACCCTCGTACTCCTCTCCGCGTGGGCATCCACTGCCGCGTCTTCCCCGGCTCCGCATCGTCCCCTTCCTAGGCCTCGCCGTCGTCCATCGCCTTGGTGCTCTCGGCGCGGCGTGGTCAATGTGGTCAACGACCGACTTCCATCGGAAGAGTACTGCACGTGCAGAGGCTGACAGCTGGGTCCACGGCCACATCCCAGATTTTTTGTGATTTGCCAAGTAAGTCGCTTTGTCAGGCCTGTTGGGCTGCAAATCTTTCAAGACGAGGAGAGCTTCATTCGGCTGGCCGAGAAAATTGCCCATCAGTAATGAGAAATGGGATGTACATTTTTAAAACACATCAAACCGGCAACTAGTTTAAAATATCTTTTTTTCATTTCGAGATTTTAAATTACATTAATTTTTATACGTGGAGTATTTGTTGGATTTTATATTGATATATATATATTTATTTTTAAAATCAGTTTGAATGTGAGTCGAAATTTCGGCATTAAAATAGTTCAGACCGCACCGAAATATGCAAAATTTCGTTAATTTTTTAACCGTGGCCACAATATGGGCTGTAATGCTAACAAAAAGAATATGGGCTCCAAAAAACCTTAAGAATTAGCAAATGGGTTGTAAATTATTAAAAATGATGGCAGATGGGTTGTATGCTGTTTTCCACAGATTTGAGGCTTTCCTAAAAAAGTTGATGCGCAAGCACTGACTGTTGGATGTCCATCCAACGGCCGTCGTGCTTCTTCAATATCTGCTCTTCCTGCTCCAGCCGCTCAAACAAGCGCCGGCGGGACTGCCTGCTCCCTCCTCCTCGCGGCCGACTGTGCTGCCACGCAGGCCTCAACGCCCGATCGTACTCCCATCGCTGGGCTAGCCATCCCTCTACTCACCCACACCTGCTGTTATTCTCCGGCGACGGCAGACGAACCAGTAAACCCTCGTACAGTCGTACTCCCCTCCGCGTGGGAAACAACTGCCGAGTCTTCCCTGCCTCCGTGTCGTCTCCTTCCTAGGCCTCGCCGTCGTCCACCGCCCTGGTGCTCTCGGCGCGGCATGGTCAACGTGGTCAGCGACCAACATGCATATGAAGTGGACTGTACGTGGAGAGGCCGACAGCTGGGTCCATGGCCGCACGCAAGGAAATGCTCCTTATTACACGCAAAAGAATGATTCCTCCCCTGACATCAGGGACCCACCGAAAGGGCCTCTCTATTTCGCGAAAAAACGTTACCACCGCTGACAGCTCGGACCCACCAGCTATATCTTCGCACGCAAGGAAGTGCCTCCTTATTACGCTCAAAAAAATGAATACCCCCTGCTAGCTGGGACCCACCTTGGTGGGAGGCTGACTTGTGGGCCTACTAAGTTGACGGGGACGGAGGGCTTTATCAACTTAGTCAATACGCACGATTCTAGCTTCAGTGACAATACGATGTCCATCCAACGGCCGTAGTGCTTCTTCAACCTCTGGTCTTCTTGCTCTAGCCGCCCAAACTAGCGCCGGTCGTGCCTCGTGCTCCTGCCTCCCGTGGCCGGCTGTGATGCGGCGGAGGCCTCACCGCCCCTACTACTCCCACCACTGACCAGGCCATCCCTCTACTCACCCACACCCCCTGTTATTCTGCGGCGACGACAGCCTGACACCGCAGCGAACCAGTGAACCCTCGTACTCCTCTATGCGTGGGCATCCACTGCCGCGTCTTCCCCGGCTCCGCGTCGTCCCCTTCCTAGGCCTCGCCGTCGTCCACCACCCTGGTGCTCTCGGCGCGGCGTGGTCAATGTGGTCAAGGACCAACTTCCATTGGACGTGGACTATACGTGGGAGGCTGACAGCTGGGTCCACGGCCACAGCAAGGAAGTGCCTCCTTATTACGTGCAAAATAATTATTCCTCCACCTGACAGCGGGACCCACCGGACGGGCCACCGTATTTCGCGAAAAAAACATTCCCCCCTGACTGCTGGGACCCACTAGCTACATCTTCGCACGCAAGGAAGTGCCTGATAGTCGGGACCACCTGGTCGAAGCGTACGTAGCGTTGTCATTCTGGTCGCGAACGTGTACGGACATATATACTAGTCGATGTAGAGGCGCGCACGTGTCGTAGTAGAGGTGCGCATGTAGCATGTACACATATGTACAGCCGCCAAGGTGCAAGAAAGAAAATATGGCCATGTATGTGTACATACGGGCGGGGTCTCAAACGCCTACTCGCGCATACGTACGGCTAGGGCTCGTGTACATGGCTAGGTCGGAACGGAGAAACAGCGTTGTCGCCGTGTTCATGGGGAGGCAACAGAATGCGCCGTGTTCATGGGGAGGCAACGGAATGCGTCGTATTCATCGGGAGGGCTTGGACAGAACAGGCGATGGGAACGAGGCCTGGCATACCGCAGAACGGAGGAAACGGCCTTGTGTTCGACCGGCCACGTTCGAAACGGGATCCTGTTCATCGGGAGGGGTCTGGCGTACCGCAAAACGGAGGAAACGGACCTCCTACGGTCGAAACGGGGTTCCTGTTGATCGGGAGGGGTGTGGCGTACCGCAAAACGGACGAAACGGACTTGTGTTGGAGTGCTACGGTCGAAACGGGGGTCCTGTTCATCGGGAGGGGTGTGGCGTACCGCAAAACGGGACTCCACGGGATATTGTTCATCTCCACCGTCGACCCCCTCCAGCCTCCACAAGCTACTGTTCATCCACCGTCGAACTCCTCCAGCCTCCACCTGCGACTGTTCATCCACGGGCTCCTGTTCATCCAGCCTCCACCGCGCACTACTCCACCGGCTACTGTTCAACCACCCCTCTCCACGGGCTCCTGTTCAACCACCCCTCCACGGGCTACTGTTCATCCTGCCCTCCACCATCCACTATTCATCCTGCCCTCCACGGGGTGGTCCTGTTCATCCAGCCCTCCACGGGGTCCTATTCATCCAGCCCCAACCGGCTCGATCGATCAGGGTCCCGTTCATCGAGATGCAACACCACGGGGTCCTGTTCATCCACCCCCACCAGGAACTGTTCATCCAAACCCCGCCGCAACGCTCACTGTTCATCCAAAGGCAGCATCGATCGGCTTCAGTAAGCAGCACTTGTCGGATTTTGGGTTCCGGTAGACCCTTGAGGTTCGAACACTGGGGTGCACGCGGAGATTTCGCCTCCTACCTACATGCACCCCTCCGCCTTGCTAGGATCTAAACTGTCGAAAGAACAACACAAGAGACACAGGGTTTATATTGGTTCGGGCCACCGTTGTGGTGTAATACCCTACTCCAGTGTGTGGTGTGTGGATTGCCTCTTGGGCTGATGATGACGAACAATACAAGGGAGAACAGCCTCGCGAGGGTCTGTTCTCGGTTGAGGTGATGAACTGCTGGGAGGAGTTCAGTCACCTTTCTCTCTCTCCCTCTCTCTCTGCTTCCAACCAGCCAACAATGGCGGGCTAATTTGAAGGGGGACAACAAGTATCAGCTATCCTGACAAAAGTAGTCTTCGCCTGCGGAAAGCTCTGGTGATGATGCCGTCTTGGGCTCCACGGTGACCTCCATCTCGTAGTCCTCCTGGTCTTGGTCTCGTTGCACCGAAATGGCAACCTTTGCCTGATGCCTCGGTACTCCGCAGCTACGCTTGCCCCCTTTGCACCAAAGAGGAAAGGTGGACGCTGCACGGGCTGGCACCCACCTGGCGCCGTGAGTCGTCATGGCTTGCGTCATGGGCACCTCATGAGGTACCCCACCTTCATCCCTCCGCCTCCTCGCGAGTCAGCCTGACGAGGCCGTGCCTGAGGAAGCTCCGCGTCGTCCGCCCCGCGAGGCTTGGCCCCTCGCGAGGGTCTTGAGTTTGTGTTGGTGAAGATGGGCCGTGCTGCCCCCCCCCCCTTGGGACCGCGCTGTAGGCCGCAGGCAGGCAAGTCTGGGGACCCCCGTTCCTAGAACGCCGACAGCAGCCCCCGGGCCCAAGGCGCGCCCGGACTTGGCCGTGTAGGGAGGCGAAAGGGCAAGAGCGAAGCGCCACTGGCCCTAACAGCCTGCGGCCTCCGGCGCCGCGCAATGGTTGATTGGACGTGGGCGGCACTGTTCCCCCATGCCCTCCTTATTTTGCGCCATGCTAGGCGGACCCGTAGTCGTACACAGCCGTTCCCCTTTTATCGCTCGAGCGCCCCCTGTTCTTCCTCCGCTCGAACCCTGGTTTCTGTTTTCAATTCAATCCCGAATCCTTCCCCCCCTTCCTATCGCCATGGCCCCGACGAAGAAGGGAAGAGGGAAGAAACCCGTGTCTCCGCCTTGCCCGCCGCCGTTGGCTCTGGGCACCATCTTCAATGAAGTGGGAGGACGACGGCCTGGCCCGCGTCCCACTTCTCCATCGACAGGATAGCTACCGAGGTCCCATATTTTGCCGACGCCCTATGGGCGGGTCTGGTTCCCCCCTTTTCTGATTTCTTCAATGCCGTGCTCTCCCACTATCAGATCCACATGATGCATTTGAGTCCTGAATCCATTACCCTCCTTTTGACCTTCGCCTTTGTTTGTGAAGCCATGGTGGGCATCCCTCCTTCGATTGCCTTGCTGCGCCACTTCTTCTCGCTGCATCTTGTCGACCCCACCCAATGTTGGGCATGCGTGAGCTTCGTCGCCGCGTCTGATACTGCGGCCTCTGGGATTGACTTCAAGCTCCCCCTGCCCGCGGTTGGGTTCCGCGAGCGGTGGCTGTATGTGGACGCAGGGGTGCCCAGCCCCCTGCTATCGAAGCCGACCTCGCCTGCTGTCCCCAATTCGGGCTGGGGCCAGGAGACGCTTGAGAGCCCCCGGCTCGTCTTCGTCTTGGCGCCGCTTCGCGCTCTTGAGGTCGCTTGGCGTGACAGCGCCCAAGGTGGTGAAGGAGTTCCTGCTATGCCGCGTTGCTCCTCTTCAACGCCACTCTCGCTGGATGTGGGCCTTCCGTGGGCGCGAGGATCGTATGAGGCTCCAGGAAGAGGACCTGGCTCCTGAGGTGCTGAAGACGGCGCTCTTGACCCTGGCTGGGGACCCCAACCCTGGCAGCGTCCGGCAGGGAGGGGCCTTGCTGTACCTCTGTCAGAGCAGGGTCGACTTTGTGAAGCAGATGCCTATCTTTGATGAGTGGGGGCTGCGCCCTGCCGGCCTCCAGGGACCTCGCGAGAATCCAGTGGTGGTGACTGCCCTTCTAATCGGCCAAGGCGACTCCTCCTCAAGTGGCGAAGCAGGGAGGCACGAGGCGCCAGAGGCCGAGGGGGCTCCCGGCATGGTGACAACGCCAGGCGAGGCTCATGAGGAAGCAGTTGTCGGGGCCCGTGCCGCTGAGGCTGAGGGTGACAAATACCTACCCTCTATGCCTGCGACTGGGGCCCCTGAGGCTCCAGCTGCTTCTCTTGGGGAGGCAATTGGCAGCGCACATCAGGTAGGCGCCCCTGACGCTGATCGTCTTGATGCTCCATCTTCGTCGCAGGTCGATCCCTGCGCCCGACTCTTAGGCCACTTCCGCGTGGACTTTGGGGCCCTCCGGAAGAGAAGGGAGGCCTTGGGCGATGGTTACCCTTGTCGCCTGCTGAAGCGCAGAAAGTACTTCGCCACTGATGAGTAAGCCTTCTCCTTTCCTAGCTCCTGATCCTTCTGTTGCTCTTACTGACCCTTGCTTCGCAGGCCCCTTCCAGCCGAGCTTGCGGAGACGGCTGAGGAGCCATCTCCCTTGGCTTTGCCCCCTCCACCGTCCTCGAGCGCTCCGAGCAGCGGAGCTCTTGTGGTGAGGGCGATCGACGAGGCGAGCCTCTTTGAGGCGTATTGTGGCCTCGCGCACCTCGCGATCCCCCTTCGCGGGCCTCCTCGTGGCATAGCCAGTCTGCCGTGGGCTTCTCGCCTGGTCGTGGACTGCGATTGGCTGAGGCGCCTCCTGCGCTCTTCTCCTGAGGACGGGCTGGCCCCAGGCCAGGCTTCTAGCGCGGAGTGCCCGGTCGTCGCGAGGGTGCCAGCCCCCAGCCCCCTGCCCGGAGGGGGAGTGCTGATTCGTGGCTCCCGGCGCTTGCTTGGGGCAGATGAGGGTGTAGAAGACGTGCTCGAGCATGCTCGGGAGCGTCACGCTCTCCGCCAAGGGTTCCTCCAAAGGGCGGCTGACGCGGTGAGCCTGCTTGGCGAGGAGCTTGCCGATGAAGACGCGCGCCTTCAGGCCGAGGGCCTGCGCCTGGCTGCAGAGAGGCGCGAACTAGAGGGCACCATCGCCCTTCCGCGCCATCAGCGCGATCTTAACGACGCAGAGGCCAAGGCGTTGCTGGAGGCCTCTCGGGAGGCCCGATCTCGGGCCGCTGAGGAGGCTCGGGAAGCCAACCGGCGGCGAACGGCTGCAGAGGAGCGGGCTCGGGAGCTTCTGGCCTGGTGCCACTCGCTGGAGGAGCAGGTGGAGCTGCGCGAGGCAGCCCTCGCGTCGATGAAGGTGGCCTCCGGTGACTCGGCGGAGCTCCAGAAGCGTGAGGAGGTGCTGACGTTGGGAGCCGCCGAACGTACCCGTGAGTACGAGCGTCTGGAGACGAGGAAGTGCTTGGTTACGCAGGCGGAGGATGATGTTGCTGCATAGGAAGCCCGCGTCCTGGAGGAGGTCGGACGTCGAGTGGCGATGGCGCATTTGAACCTCGAGCACGAGTTCGAAGAGAAGCTGGGGTTGATCCGGGCCGAAGCTGAAGGCAGGACTGCCGCCTTGAGGGCCAAGCTGGAGGAGGCGATGCGGCGGGCCGATGCTTCTCGGGCCGCCCTTGAGGTGGCGCAAGGCGAGTTAACCACCTCCCAGGCCGAGGTGCTCCTTCTTCGCCAACGGGTGGAGGAGGCTGAGGCCGTCGCGCGCCAGAATGCGGACGAGATACGTCAGCGGCGGCTCCTGGAGCATGAGCACGGCCCTATGCATCCACGCTCCGGGAGAGAGCCAACGCGGCCTTGGGTAACATCTGCGAGGAGGCCGTCGGCGAGCCGCACACAGTCAACTATGCGGGCAATCTTCAGTTCTTCACTGATGCGGTGATGCAGCTGGAGGCGCGGTCGATCAGGGCTGACAGGTTGGTGGAGGAGAGGAGCCGCGCCTTGCTCAGGCGCGCCTTTTCTCACATCTTCAGCCACCTCCAGAGCATGGATCCCCACTTCGATTTTGACGCCGCCATCGCCCCAGTCCCCCAGGCCGTCCGAGGCGAGCTGGCGCACTGGGTGGAAGACAATGTGGATGCTCTTATCAGGGCCTTCGCCTCAGACAACGACGACATGATCGTGGCGGCCGACGAGGGCGGCGTGATGGGCGGCTCTGACGCCGCTGGTGGCAACGCGGACAGTGATGGCGAGTTTAGCGACGCCAGCAACGGCCCCGGTGGTGCTCCTGAGGACGCATTGGGGGATTCATCCGACTGATTGTGAATTGTTCCTGCTTCCTTACCCTGCATGAATAGAACTCAGGTTTTGGCCTGATAGCTGTGAGAGCATTTTGGAGGGGGAGCCCCTCATGTAAAACTTGTGTTTATTGTATCTGTAGGAGCTACATTGCCCATGCGCCTGCGCCAAGTGGTTGGCTTAAGCGACGCGCTGGTCGGCTAATTTACCTTTGTCCCATGCTAGCCCTGGGGCAGCCCGTAGGAGGCTGTGGTGCCCTGAGTGTTTCCTGATTGAATCCGTTGGATCTGCAGTAAAACGCCCTCCTGAGAGGACGCGGCGGTGGCAATCTGGGCTGCGCGCAAGCTAGGCCTGACCCGGCTCGCAAGGGGCTCACGAGGGGAGGCAGCTGAGGCGAAGTGGTAACCGAAACGCGAGAAATTGCTCGAACAAGACTAAGCACCCCTTCCCCGAACACACGCAAATCTCAAATTCGAATCCAACTTGAATCCAGTGGGGGAAAGCGACAACCAAAGGGAAGAGCAACAAAAGCAAACAAAAGGCCACGTCCGGCACCTAGTCTCGTCTTGGACGTCTTCTCACCAGCGCGGAGCTAAGTGCTGCCACTGGGCATGGGAGGGAGCTCCAGGGCCTGAGGACGGCACCCCTGAGACTCCGGGGCGTGTACAGCCCCACTCATTATTACGTGAGAGTGTCACAGGGCTGCGAGCTTCACAGGCACTGGGCCTTCTTCACAGGTACCGGCCTTGCTTCATATCGCCAGATGAGGGCCCCGCCTTGCGCCACACTCTAGTGCCATCAACGACGACCGGAAACCAGGACGCCGCCGATGGGGTAGAGCGGTCGCCAGCGGTTCCCCCGACGACCACAGGTCCTTCACCGGGGGCAGACCCTGGGGCACCTCCCCAGCGGAGGGCCTACCTCCTGAGAAAGCCTTGCTCTGAACGCCGCGGTGGTGATGTCGGATCCCTGCCCCTCTCCTGCAGCCCCCTGCGCCCTCCTCCCGAGGGGTAGGAGACTGTAGGAGCGGGGCAGCTGCTCGCTGTGGCAACCTGCACCTCCTGCGATCCATGGTTAGCGTATGCCTGCTGAAGGATTAGCGGTACCCGATATTCGTTGCCTCCAGCGTGCCCGGTGGGACCGTCCCGGGACTCTTGGAGGGGCTCAGCTTCTGGTGCCTTGTCCCCCCCAGCTTGAGCTGAGGAGCGAGCCTTGTTCGCCCTCGTGTGGGTGTCCTTGGTCCATCATGAGGGGCACGTACTCCTCTGGCACCGTCATTCCGAAGGCCACGCCGTAGTGCTCTGCGTGCCACGCGGTCCTGCCTGACGCGCCAACCGTGGGGTGGCAGTGCGGCTGTCCACTAGGGCCGCGGGTCACGTCGAGTCCCTCTTCTTCGCGGACCGGGAGCGGGGGCAGCGCTGCCACCGGTCCGGTGCTGACAGCCTCTCTGGTGTTGGTGTAGCCTTGGAGCCCGCGGGCGCGCGCGAAGTCCCCGCGTGGGCTGCCCTGGGCTTGAGATGGGAGCTGGGTGCAGAAGGGGTGAGCCCCCGAGGCGGCGAAGCCCAGGAGCTCGGCCACCCGCTCCAGCAGCATGTCGCGGCCGCCCTCCAGCAGTCTGCACTGCAGCAGCTCCAGGGCCACCATGAGCACGGCCCTCGAGTTCGCCTGCTCCCGACTGGTGTACGGTGTCGTGGTCGCGGCGTGATTGGAGGCCCTTGCTGCCGACCGCGCCTGCCGCGGTGTGAGAGCCGTCGAAGCCTGTCTGCATCGCCCGCGGCCCGCAGCACCCTGCGGACCACGAGCTGCCTGGGGCACGGGGTCGCCCGAGGCTAGCGGCTCTGTGCGGGCGGTCCACGCCGCCCACGGATCTGGGTTGCCCGCCGGGTCGCCGGACATGGCGATGACGACGCGACGGGGCACGAAGCGGTAGAGAGTGGATTCCGGCGCACCCCTACCTGGCGCGCCAAATGTCGGATTTCGGGTTTCGCCAGACCCTTGAGGTTCGAACACTGGGGTGCGCGCGGAGATTTCGCCTCCTACCTACCAGCACCCCTCCTCCTTGCTAGGATCTAAACTATCGAAAGAACAACACAAGAGACACAGGGTTTATACTGGTTCGGGCCACCGTTGTGGTGTAATACCCTACTCCAGTGTGTGGTGTGTGGATTGCCTCTTGGGCTGATGATGATGAACAATACAAGGGAGAACAGCCTCGCGAGGGTCTGTTCTCGGCTGAGGTGATGAACTGCTGGGAGGAGTTCAGTCACCTTTCTCTCTCTCCCTCTCTCTCTCTGCTTCCAACCAGCCGACCCCTTGCCATGTGGGTGGCTAGTCCTATTTATAGAGGCCCTGGTCCTCTTCCCAAATATCGAGCGGGAAGGGAGCCAACAATGGCGGCCTAATTTGAAGGGGGACAACAAGTATTAGCTATCCTGACAAAAGTAGTCTTCGCTTGCGCAAAGCTCTGGTGATGACGCCGTCTTGGGCTCCACGGTGACCTCCATCTCGTAGTCCTCCTGGTCTTGGTCTCGTTGCACCGAAATGGCAACCTTTGCCTGATGCCTCGGTACTCCGCGGCTGCGCTTGCCCCCTTTGCACCAAAGAGGAAAGGAGGACGCTGCGCGGGCTGGCACCCGACTGGCGCCCTGAGTCGTCATGGCTTGCGTCACGGGCACCTCGTGAGGTACCCTGCCTTGATCCCTCTGCCTCCTCGCGATCCAGCCTGACGACACCATGCCTGAGGAAGCTCCGCATCATCCGCCCCGCGAGGCTTGGCCCCTCGCGAGGGTCTTGAGTTTGTGTTGGTAAAGATGGCTTGTGCTACCCCCCCTTGGAACCGCGCTGCAGGCCGCAGGCAGGCAAGTCTGGGGACCCCCGTTACCAGAACGCCAACAACACTAGTGAAGGAATCGCTCGATCGGGTTCAGTTAACAGCCATCGATCGATCGCTCGGGTTCAGTAACGCGTAGCCTGCAGTGCAATCGCTCGGGTTCAGTTAGAGCCCAACGCCTCGCTCGGGTTCAGTTAGAGCCAATGCCTCGCACACACGCACGTACGTGTATGAGAGAAACGCGCATCGCTCGGCCCCCGACATCCCACCGTAACCGGGAACTCCCCGAAATTTTCCTCCCCCTCGCTTCTACCACGGTTTTTTCCGTCATGGACTGCCCAAAGAATGTCTTGCAGCTGCGTCTCCGGCCCGCCCAGGACGAAAAGCCCATTTTCTGTCATGATTTTTTGTCATAGAAGTAGGAGCCCACCACATCTATGATGATACTGGGTTTTGTCACAATTATCGTCATAGAAGTGTCATATGTATGACAGAATTTTTTTTCGTTCGGCCCAAAGTGTCACGGACGTGTCTTTTTTTGTAGCGATGCCTGGTAACTCTTCTGGGAAAACATCCGGATAATCCTTTACTACATGCACTTCCTCCTGAACAACTCCCGTGAGGGTATTTACTTGGCTACTTCGTGGCGCATGCCTAGATATATACTTGATCCCTTTTCCCTCCGGGGTGATGAGACAAATTGACTTACTAACACAGTCAATGCTTCCTCCGAACTTTGACATCCAGTCCATTCCTAATATCACATCCAATCCTTGTGACTCCAAGATAATTAGATCGGACGGAAAAACATGGCTACCAATGGTTAAGGGTATCTAGTCGCACCATCGACTAGCCATATACTCTGCTCCAGGTGAACTTACTAATAGAGGGGTCCTAAGGGTTTGGGTCAGTAGTTTAAACTTATCCACGAATTCCCTTGATATGTATGAATGTGATGCACCAGTATCAAAAAGAAAAGAGCGGTAAATGACTTAACCAAAAACTTACCTATAACCGCGTCTGGCTGCTCTTCAACCTCCTCCACGTTAACGTGGTTCACTTCTCTTTTGTTGAATGGATTGGGCTTCTTCCTAGCGCTCCCGTTTCCGTTTCCATTCTTCCCTTCAGGGCACTCCATGGCATAGTGTCCAGTCTTCCTGCACTTGAAACAAGTAACATGGCTTAGGTCCCTCTTGGTGGGTGTGGCTGGATTTGGGCAGTTCTGATTGTTGCCTGCTCCATTCCCATTCCCATTCCTTGTGCCAGTATGATTATGGTTACTCCCTCCATTATGGGTGTGGCCTCCATGGTTATGAACAAGTCCTCCCGAGTTCGGGGTTAGGCGAGGCTTCTGCTGAGCTCCTGAGGTATACCTCCCTTGTCCATACTTCCCCTTACGGCTCTCAATCTGTTGTTGCTTCCCTTCAATCATAAGAGCCTTATCTACCAACTCTTGGTAGTTGGTGAATGTTGCCACCATCAACTACATACTCATCTCATCATTCAGCCCTTCCATAAACTTCAACTGCTTTGCGTCATCTGTGGCCACAGCATCAGGGGCATAGCGAGATAACTTGCTAAACTCATCCACGTACTGAGCTACAGTACGGTTCCCCTAGCGTAAGTTGCGAAACTCATGCTTCTTCAAATTCATGGCTCTAGTTGAGACATGGGCTGTACAGAAGGCTTGCTGAAATTGGTCCCATGTCACCGTGGCTATAGGGTAGGTGACAATGTAATTCTCCCACCATGATGCTGCTGGTCCATCCAACTGATGTGCGGCAAAACGCACCTTCTCAGCATCAGTACATCCTGCAGTGGTTAACTCCCTTCCAATCCTGCGGGGCCAATCATCTGCTACTATAGGCTCAGTGCTACTAGAAAACACCGGCGGTTGCAACCTCAAAAAACGGGCTAAGTTGTCAACTGGTGGTGGTGGTGGAGGATTGTTATTGTTGTTGGTGTTGCCTTGATTCTGATCTAACAACTGCATCAGGGTATTCTGCTGCTGGATCAACTGAGTGAGCTCCGGTGGGAATGCAAATCCGGTGTCATGTCTCGGAGGCATCTGATGGGTTTAGAGGGGAAAGATTAGAATTGAATGAGGTCTAATGAGAAAACACTACCCACATGCACATGAGACAAACACAAACATTTCACTCAATCAATCAATCAAGTCATACAATTGGTCTAACTATCGCAAAAGTGCTCGGGCTATTCTATTTAAATGGTGGAATACTACTACTGATATGGTGGTCTACTAAAAATATTCCTCGGTTGCAGACTCCATGATATTTGCTCCAGCTTCATCTTCAAAGTCATCATCGCTCAGGTCAGAGTCGGTGTCGTCGATGATGATGTAGTCTTCCGAGCGAATCTCCTTGGGTTCTTTGTCTTCTTCTACTAGTGTGGGGTCTCCCATGAATATTCTGATCTTCTTAATCAGGTCGTCATTCTTCTCCACTAGTATGACGATTTCCTCCTCATAATCTTCACGTGTAGCCTTGAGTTCTTCCTCCAGTTCTGCAATCCTAGTCATTACCTTCTTCAGATCTATCATGCCTGCGCACATCTAATTCTCCTGGCGTCGAATGTGTTGGTTTAGTTCCTAGATGAAAGCTGCAATTGATCTATCCTTTCTGGTGCTGATCATCTCCCATTGCTCATCTCGGCGCCCACAAATCTGGTAGATAGTGTCTTTAAGCTCCTTGTGATAAACTTCTTCAATGCGCCCCATGGTGATGTGAGCTGCCATACTCTTTCCTAGACTCCAA
This sequence comes from Triticum monococcum, assembly GCA_034509565.1. Classification (NCBI taxonomy): domain Eukaryota; kingdom Viridiplantae; phylum Streptophyta; class Magnoliopsida; order Poales; family Poaceae; genus Triticum; species Triticum monococcum. Next base: position 174,443,547 of record CM067846.1, on the reverse strand, counting down.
GTTGGTGCATCGAAGGAAAACTCTATGGGTTTAGTGACTGGCGTGAAGGTCCTTCCTGGAACTTGAACTTGAATCATCCATCGCTCCTCTTCTGGTAAAGTGGCGTTGTAGGTCCCGGTGAAGCTTGGTATTCCTATATTCAGGTACCTAGTGACCTCCTTCAGGTGTCGTCCAAAAGGTGATTCTTCCTCCGGTTGTGCAAACTTGTTCCTTGCATCCGCCATCCTAAAGAGTAGAAAATGGAGAGGAGTCAGAAATGAGAAGAGAATAGTGATCTATGGCTTTGGCTTAGTGGTCGTGTCCTACACTCAGCATGTGCTCTGATACCATCTTGTAGCGACCTGACCTTAAACGGTCAAGTCTCTGTGCTTCAGTGTCATCCCTGGATCGGTAATGCTGACACACACAGTACTCGAGGATTTATAACAGAGTAGCAATCACACACTTATTACATCGAATGTCTCCAAAGAGAACTTATTAAAATAAATATGGCTTAAGGTCATCTAATACGATAACAGCAGAAGGCTTGGAAGATAAAGTGAGTCCATCAACTCCAATGGCATAGCTGAGCTGCACGTCAACGACCTAACGAACCTTTACTCCTCGTCTGAAAAGTCTGCAACATAATACGTTGCAGCCCAAAAATGGGTCAGCACATGGAATATGCTGGCAAAATAACACAGTAGAGCAAGAACAAAATAATGCTATCACTACATGCATATTTGGCTGGTGGAAAGCTCTATGGTTATAGTTTGGCGAAAAGCCAATTTTTTCCTACAACAAAGGAATAGATTTTAATTTAACTATCATGGTAGTTGAAACATCATTGAGAAGGTTCCTCCAACTCAATCCCAATTAAAGTAATTATCAACCCAACATTATTAATTTAGAGTGATGAGATACTTAAGATACTCCAAGTACTAGATACTCAAGATTGTCCATAACCGGGGACACGGCTAACCATGATTAGTTTATACACTCTGCAGAGGTTTGCGCACTTTTCTCCACAAGACTTGATCTCCTCCATTGAATTTCTCGCACTAGATGGTGTTTGAGAAACGGATGACCAAGACACAGTCTTTCAGAAACATTAACTCTCTACTCCGGGCAGACCATACCAAACCTACAATCCCACTACCTGCTGATCCACCTCTTCAAGAGCTTCACGTAACTTACTCAACTATGCTAGAGCCCATAATAGCTTGTGGCTGCACACGTAAGTTTCTAGCAGGAATAATCTCAGTTCTCTTTGAGCCTAGGTGGCGGTCCATAGGAAGATCACACGGGTACTCTGGGATTTCCAAAAAATACAGGCAACACTGGGTACTCCAGGTGCCTCAATCCACCCTGATGTGTATTTAAGTTGCCGCCTTAAGTTGAACCATTAATTATCAATCTCACATCTGTCATGGATTTCACTCACCTAAACCACGTCTACGAGCATATCATAGCAATATAAGCAACGCGTAGAAGTAACTCCCAAGGGTTTGAATGTAACAGGGTAATAGGTTCTACCTCATCAACTATTTCCCAACCCACATGTTAATGACATCCTAACCATGCAATGTTTGAGGATTGGAACTAATGCATAAAAACTGGGTGATAAAGGGGTATGATCAAAGTGTTACTTGCCTTCCTGATGATCCGCGTAATCTAGAGACTCCAAATAACACGCTTCGCACTTCGGGAATTCTATCGCAAACAAACAATAGCATACACAAGCAATCGAGCAAAGAAGCACGGGTAAATCTCAAATAAGAATATCTAACCAGAAAGTTCAACTTAAGAACTCCGGTTTGCAAAAAGAATCAAATCAAACGGAGCAACGAAAATCAAACGGCGAAATAAATAAGATCCATTTACTAATCTGGACCTAGGTCAAATTTTACAGTAGCAAAAACTTGTGCAAGTTGGTTAAATGAAAAGAGGGTCTCGAGACGAAGATCTAGGCGCTTGAATCACCTGATTCCGACTAACAAGGGAAAAGATAAACTAGAACAAAAATCGAATCAGAAATCATGATCAGAAATAATCGTGGATTAATCCGATAAAAGAAAACTGACGAACAGGCTTACAAACGAGCGTTCGTTATCTGTAACTAACGAGCAAAAACCATTCATTAAAACGAACGTCCGCTAAAACAAAAAACCAAAAAAACCGGCGAACCGAAAAGAACGACTAGGGTTTTTAACAAAAACCGAACTGGTTTTCTAAAAAAAATGAACGGCGCTAACCTCCGGTGAGGTCCGACACGGTGGCGGCTCCGGCGAGGGGCGGCGGCGGCTCACGGCGAGGGGCGGTGCGGCTGCGGGCAAAGGGCGGCGCGGCGGCTTGCAGCGGGGTGGGGCACCTCCTAGGGCGCCGGGCGCGGCTTTTACGGAGGGGGGGGTGCCTTGGGGGAGGGGGCACGACACGGGGAAACGGAGTCCGAGCCGGACTCTGGTTCGGCGGCGGCGGCGGTCTCCCGCGAGGAGACGGCGGCGCAGGGCGAGGTGGGCCGGCGCTGGGCTTCGGCCCAGCTAGGCCTTGGCGCATTTTTTTAAATAATTCCACCGAAACTAAAAAAAATCCTAGAAAATAAAATAGAAATCTAAAAATGCCAAAAAAATCTCCGTCTAAATAAAATATTTAGAACGAGATGAACATTTTTTTGGCCCTAAAATGCAAATTTTGAAAACGTGCAATTTTTCTAATGCAACCAAAATTGCAAAAAAAATCCAAATAAAAGCAAAAATTGATTTTAATATTTTTCCTCCAATATTTCATTTATTTTGGAGAAGTCATATTATCTCCTCTCATATATTACTATGAAATATTTTCAGAGAGAAAAATAATTAAAACCAAAATCCTCGTTTCAAAATTTGATAAAATCAAATTTGAAAACCGGGGAAATCCCCAACTCTCTCCGAGGGTCCTTGAGTTGCTTAGGATTTTGAGGATCGCGAGACGAAATGCAATAAAATATGATATGCAAGAATGATCTATGTATAACATTCCAAATTGAAAATTTGGGATGTTACACATAAGCCATGATAACAATGATCTCCTATTTTAACAGAAATAACATGCATGCCTACCACAGGTCTGTTTTTATCTTTAGCACAAGGTCTAGCAATTCTAGCAGTCTCATCAAGGAAATGAATAACATGCCCATCAATATTATCAGACAAGAGATCTTTAACAATAGCAATATCAGGTTCAACTTTAATTTGCTCATGAGGTGTATAAGTTTTAATATTGCTTTTACAAACCATAGTTGAAGCTTTAGCATGGTCCTTTATCATAACAGGAAAAGGTGTTTTCTCAATGTAAGAAGTAGGAACAATAGGATCATTATAAGTGACAATCTTTTCTTCAACTTTAATAGGTGCAGCTACTTTTACTTCTATGGGAGGATGATATTTAAACCACTTCTCCTTGGGGAGATCAACATAAGTAGCAAAAGATTCACAGAAAGAAGCTACTATCTCAGAATCAAGTCCATATTTAGTGCTAAATTTACGAAAAACATCAGTATCCATAAAAGATTTAACACAATCAAACCTAGGTGTCATACCTGACTTCTTACCTTTGTCGAGGTCCCAATCTTCAGAGTTGCGTTTAATTCTTTCCAATAAATCCCATTTGAATTCAATAGTCTTCATCATAAAAGAGCCAACACAAGAAGTATCAAGCATGGTGTGACTGTTATCAGAAAGCCGAGCATAATTTTTTTGAATAATCATTTTTCTTGAGAGCTCATGATTGGGGCATGAATATAACATTGATTTGAGCCTCCCCCAAGCTTGAGCGATGCTTTCTCCTTCGCGAGGCCAAAAATTATATATATAATTGCGATCAAGATGAACAAGATGCATAGTATAAAACTTCTGATGAAATTCCAATTTCAATCATTTGTAATTCCAAGACCCCATATCATCACATAGCCTATACCATGTCGATGCATCTCCCTTCAAAAATAAAGGGAAGACCTTCTTCTTAACAACATCTCCGGGTACACCTGCAAGCTTAAATAATCCACAAACTTCATCCACATATATTAGATGCTCATCAGGATGTTTTGTTCCATCTCCTAAAAAGGGATTAGCTAGCAGTTTTTGTATCATACCCGAAGGAATTTCAAAGCAGACATTTTCATTTTCAGTAGGTTCAGTAGGTTGAGGAGCAACTCTTTTCTCTACTGGTCGGGGTGAAGATACCCCGAACAAGCCCCTCAGAGGATTACTTTCCATAGTAACAAGTGACAGTAAATTTCAGCACACTATATAAATTTTCCTTACCAAATTCCACCTACCAAAGGTGCTTCACTCCCCGGCAACGACGCCAGAAAAGAGTCTTGATGACCCACAAGTATAGGGGATCTATCATAGTCCTTTCGATAACTAAGAGTGTCGAACCCAACGAGGAGCAGAAGGAAATGATAAGCGGTTTCCAGCAAGGTATTCTCTGCAAGTACTAAAATAAGTGGTAACAGATAGTTTTGTGATAGGATAATTTGTAACGAGCAACAAGTAACAAAAGTAAATAAAGTGCAGCAAGGTGGCCGAATCCTTTTTTTAGCAAAGGACAAGCCTGGACAAACTCTTATATAGAGAAAAGCGCTCCCGAGGACACATGGGAATATCATCAAGCTAGTTTTCATCACGCTCATATGATTCGCGTTCGGTACTTTGATAATTTGGTATGTGGGTGGACTGGTGCTTGGGTACTGTCCTTACTTGGACAAGCATCCCACTTATGATTAACCTCTATTGCAAGCATCCGCAACTACAACAAAAGTATTAAGGTAAACCTAACCATAGCATGAAACATATGGATCCAAATCAGCCCCTTACGAAGCAACGCATAAACTAGGGTTTAAGCTTTTGTCACTCTAGCAACTCATCATCAACTTATAAGTTCCCAAGGCCTTCCTCTAGGCCCAAATAATGGTGAAGTGTCATGTAGTCGACCTTCACATAATACCACTAGAGGAGAGACAACATACATCTCATCAAAATATTGAACGAATACCAAATTCACATGACTACTAATAGCAAGACTTCTCCCATTTCCTTAGGAACAAACATAACTACTCACAAAGCATAAACATGTTCATAATCAGAGGGTATTAATATGCATATAGGATTTGAACATATGATCTTCCACCGAATAAACCAACTAGCATCAACTACAAGGAGTAATTAACACTACTAGCAACCCACTAGCACCAATCCCGGACTTGGAGACAAGAATTGGATATAAGAGATCAACTAGGGTTTTGAGAGGAGATGGTGCTGATGAAGATGTTGATGGAGATTGCCCTTTCTCGATGAGAGGAGTGTTGGTGATGATGATTTCCCCCTCCGGGAGGGAAGTTTCCCCGGCAGAACAGCTTCGCCAGAGCCCTAGATTGGTTCCGCCAAGGTTCCGCCTCGTGGCGGCGGAGTTTCGTCCGAGAAGATGGCTTGTTATTTTTTCCCATCGAAAGACTTCATATAGTAGAACATGGCCACCGGAGGGCCACCAGGGGGGGCACGAGGTAGGGGCGCGCCCCCGACCCTCGTGGGTAGGGTGTGGCCCCCCTGTTGAATTTATTCCACTGAGTATTTTTTATATATTTCTGAAAACGTCTTCCGTGAAGTTTCAGGACTTTTGGAGCTATGCAGAATAGGTCTCTAATATTTGCTCCTTTTCCAGCCCAGAATCCCAGCTGCCGGCATTCTCCCTCTTTATGTAAACCTTGTAAAATAAGAGAGAATATGCATAAGTATTGTGACATAATGTGTAATAACAACCCATAATGCAATAAATATCGATATAAAAGCATGATGCAAAATGGACGTATCACAATGCAGATGATGACATGGCAAGATGCAACACGCAAGCGAATGACATGGCAATGACATCGAATAACTGGAAGACATCTGGCGCAACGGTCTCAGGGCGTTACAACACTCCACCACTACAAGAGGATCTCGTCCCGAGATGTAGGATGGCACCGGAGGGAAACAGAAGAGGAAGAGAAGAGGTAAAACTAAGTTGCTTCTTTGACTAACGAGTGAAACCAAAGAACCTTGCAAGGTTGAACAAATTGAAAGAATACAACGAAGATTAACAAAGTTCAAAATACTTTGTTAGAAAAAAGGAACAAGGAACATTACTAGAACCTTGTAGGTCGAAAGACATAAGAAAAAGGGTTGCAATGGACAAGAAGTACATGCAAGCATTCCGGTAGCAACAAAATGTACAAGGAACGATAAGATCAATTACGATAACACTCCGGTTGGAAAAGGAAGGCATAGAATATGATCTTGACAAGATGAGAGGGTACTTGAAGAATCAACAACACACTACCTCCGGAACTATTGAAAGAATGGCACAAGTGGTAAGAAGGATTTCAGATGGCACTCCGGTTGAGAAGGGAGGCAAAACTTGATAAGATGAGAGAACTTGAATGAAGGACATGACACTCCAGTTGAATGGATAAGAAAAATGAAAGAACATGATCCTCACCATTCGAGAATAAGAGTGAAGAGAGCAACATCACAATGCTTCCGAAACAATAGAATAGAAGCTAGATTGTTGGGATAAAGGGACGGAGAAGAAAATGACAACTTCTGCCACAAATGAGCTTGGAAAAACATCTTTAGGAGAAGGGTCGAACGGAGTTGTTGGAAAACCAACAACAAAAGATATGATTTCCAATGGTCTTAAGGAACACATCCCCAAATTATGAGGTGAAGACCAGCCACTAATGAAATCAATCAATTGGATTGAGATCAACAAGGAGATGAAAACTCCTTCATCGAGATGAGAAGCGGAAATTGGATCATAGATAAGCACCATAATGGCAACATTCCCAATGGAAGGCTTTAGGTGAAATCCATACCAAGATAACCTAATGAAGAGATTGATGGGTTTAAATATCTCATTCCTGACAACTTATCACCCATGAAACATGAAGGAAAACCATCAAGGATGACATAACACCATCCCAAAAGATAAGGTAGAAAGAATTGCACATCAGAATGCAAGATGAAGAATGCTTGAACTCCTAAAAACAAGACATTTGTTGAACACCATGTTTATTTTAGAGTAAAGCTTGATGAATCTTAGCTTCGAGAGAAAACTTGAAGAACAATTGAAGAATGAAAGGAATCCTTGACGAACCATGATGTAGAGCCCCCATGAAGAACTCCGGTAGCAAAAGAATGATCAAGCGAAGGAAAATTGAAAAGAACTTTGGGAGAAGCCTTGCAATGGTTAGATGGAGCTTCATCACGAGATAATGTGGAAAACTTGGCACTCCGGAAAAGAAAAGATGAAGCATCTCGGACCGAGAATGTGATATGATGAACCACTCCGGAAAGAAGAAATTAGATCACATGGATGAAAGAAAAATAAGAATTATGTTATGCGTATCCTTCACCAATATAAATTGATGACAAGCAACGGATTTGGCATGCTACTTATTCTCGTAGAAAGGATTAAGATAGATATAGCACAAACTTGGGAAAATCTTCAACCTACCACCGGTAGGATTAAAACAACGAATGAATTAATATGATAACGAAGGTAGAGAAATCTTGAATGAACCACCGTAAGAATTGAAAAAGAACGAAGAAAGAATAAAGAAACACCAGGAAGAATTAGAGAACGAATGAAGATACTTGAGGGGATTTAGATAAAAGTGAATGAAGAGATCCCGAGCTTATTAGAGAAATTTGAATGATGCGCTGGTAAGATTTGGAGAACAAGAGCTGAAAGCTGGAATGAATAGTCCCGAAATGATGGCCTTCGGAGAATCAAACTGAAAGACTCTTGAATTTCTCTGAATGGGTGAAAAGTATTCTCACAATCAAAAACAGCTATGAGAGGATGGCATCAAGCTTGAACTACGCATCTTTGAGAGAACATATAAGATATGGAGGGAAAAAACTCTTCTTCGGTCTTCAAAATCCGAGAATGACGACGAGAAACACCAGCAAGAATTATTGAGGCACTCCGGAATGAAGAATAGAAAGGTTGAGCCAACGATCAAAAGAATTTGACAGATCTTGGAGAAATACAAATGACTGATGATAATACATTCTTACGTCAAACTTGGAGAAGAATTTGAGAGTAACTCTGGGAAAATAGAGGAGTCGGGTAAGATCCTAGGAAAAGACATGTGGGTTAGGGCCCACACAAAAGAAACACCATTGAGCGATTTAAACGAGAGATTGCACCGGTAGAATTAAATGGCTTGAAAAAGATAAGACCTCGAAATAGCTTGAAAGGATTACGAATAGAACTTGAACCTTCTGGGAAATCTTCGGCACTCCAGAACAATCGCATAGCAAGCGGGGAATGATTAAGAGGTGCACTGACATGAGAAGACATTTGGAACGAGGACAAGATATGATTGACAAAGCTTGACTTGAATTCACCGAAGAAGAAAGAGAACGAATAATGATGAACTTGAAGCTCCATTAGAATCTTCATGAGAATCACCGGATATGAACATTGAAAGAAAAGAATGAAGAGACTTCACATGAATAAAATGGATACTTGATTAAGAAATCCGAGTCCTTGAAGAAAAAGGGTGGGAGGGCAGGAAAAACAAAGGAAACTTGGGATGGATGAAACAAACACCGTTGCAAAGAACTGAGAATTGATCTCGCGAATGTAGAAATGATCGAATCCACTTGAAGAGGAACACACCGGTTGAAAATAATTGACATGACAATCTCGATTATCATGAAGGATTAGTATTCACATAGATGTATGAGAACACCTCTTGGAAAAAAAGTATGGAATCAACACTTGACATTGAAGCAACTCGAATACCAGAACTCAAAACAAAACAAAACAAAACAAAGGATTGGCTTGCAGAATAAGCCGGAACAAACATATGATAGAGATTCCGTCCGAAGTTTTTGTGGTGGGGCCCACATGGGCTCGATCGTACAGCACCATCATGTACAAGGCAGTGCACATGACATACATAGTGTCCCCGAGTCAGCATAGCCAAGGACTCTTTAAGCCGCAACGAGACCACTGTAAAACCAACCGTGGATGGGCGGACAACTAGACGTCGAACCCCAATCTCATATCATGCATCTGTCGGAAAGATATCCTAGGAGCTACTTGAATTCCCACTTATAAACTCCCGAAACTTTCTGGTTATGCAATCATGTGTTGGGGATACAGGGGAAGCATAATATCTCACCCAAAACTAGCAAATCCTACATCCAGCTGTATCCATCCTTCAACACATAACCAAGAAACCTTCGGAAATCATTTACCTCAACCTTCAAAAAGCATCCGTTATACGAGTTATGGCAATACTCCCGAACTCCCGCCCCAGTATGGGTGGCGTTGAGGTTATCTCACCAACAACTGCATAAAAGAGATTATCAATGTCGGTGAACTCAGGTATTCCAGAAATGCAACGATAAAATTGTGACGACAACACCTCAGAGCTCAACTCCCCGGGACACTGCCACCACCCCTAAATGTCAGGAGGCACCAATAACAATGTTCTCGTCACAAAACCATCGAAACGATTCCAAGATACCTGCGTGATCCTAAAAAACTTCGTGAAATTTGAGGAGAGAAGAGTCAAAACTCTATGTCAAGAGGCCTCACCAGAGCGACGAAGGGACTGAGGAGTAAAAAGAATCCTACTCTCCGATATATATAATCCAATAAGACTAAAAACACTTTTTTCTAGACTCAACAACGCCAGCGATTCAATCAAGCAGGGGGCTCCTAAGTCGGGGAAGGATCTGATTACCAACTTGTAACAACCACGATGCGGCTATATCTCCCACGTGTCGGGGCACGACTTAGAGGCATAACCGCATGGTAGGCATGTCACAAGAGGGGTAATCTTTACACATCCCATGTACTGAATAAGAAAGGAATAAAGAGTTGGCTTACAATCGCCACTTCACACAAATACAAGTTAAGCATACATCATCCAGAATAAAATCAAGGTCCGACTACGGAACCAAAATAAAAGAAGACAACCCCAAATGCTAGATCACCGATCGTCCTGACCGGGCTCCACTACTGATCAACTGGAAACGAAACAAAACAATGAACACGATCTTCATCGAGCTCCCACTTGAGCTGGGTTGCGTCACCTGCACTGGTAGCATCGGCACCTGCAACTGTTTGGAAGTATCTGTGAGCCACGAGGACTCAGCAATCTCACACCCACGAGATCAAGACTATTTAAGCTGATGGGTAGGGAAAGGTAGTGAGGTGGAGCTGCAGCAAGCACTAAGCATATATGGTAGCTAACATACGCAAATAAGAGCTAGAAGAGAAGCAACGCAAAGGTCGTGAACTAGAAGTGATCAAGAAGTGATCCTGAATCTACTTACGCTCAAACATAACACAAGAACCGTGTTCATTTCCCGGACTCCACCGGAAAGAGACCATCACGGCTACACACGCGGTTGATTCATTTTAATTAAGTTAAGCGTCAAGTTATCTACAACCAGATATTAACAAATTCCCATCTACCCATAACCGCGGGCATGGCTTTCGAAAGTTCAAACCCTGCAGGGGTGTCCCAACTTAGCCCATCACAAGCTCTCATGGTCAATGAAGGATATCCCTTCTCCCAGGAAGACCCGGTCAGACTCGGAATCCCGGTTACAAGACATTTCGACAATGTAAAACAAGACCAGCAAAGCCACCCGAATGTGCCGACAAATCCCGATAGGGGCTGCACATATCTCGTTCTTAGGGCACACCGGATGAGCAGTCCGTACAACTAAAACCAACCCTCAAGTTTCCTCGAGGTGGCGCTGGAAGGGGCTCTAGTATGGACCAACACTCAGAGGAGCACTGGCTCGGGGGGGGGGTTAAAATAAAGATGACCCTCGGGCTCCGGAAACCCGAGGGAAAAAGGCTTAGGTGGCAAATGGTAAAACCAAGATTGGGCCTTGCTGGAGGAGTTTTATTCAAAGCGAACTGTCAAGGGGGTCCCATTCCCCCAACCGCGTAAGGAACACAAAATCAAGGAACATAACACCGGTATGACGGAAACTAAGGCGGCAAGAGTGGAACAAAACAACAGGCATAAGGCCGAGCCTTCCACCCTTTACCAAGTATATAGATGCATTAAAGTAAACAAGATATAATAATGATATCCCAACAAAACCCATGTTCCAACAAGGAACAAATTTCAATCTTCACCTGCAACTAGCAACTCTATAAGAGGGGCTGAGCAAAGCGGTAACATAGCCAAACAAAAGTTTGCTAGGAAAGGTGGATTAGAGTCTTGACATGGCAATATGGGAGGCATGATATAGAAAGTGGTAGGCGTCGGTGTAGAAACCGGCGGATCTCGGGTAGGGGGTCCCGAACTGTGCGTCTAGGCCAGATGGTAAAAGGAGGCAGGGGACACAATGTTTTACCCAGGTTCGGGCCCTCTTGATGGAGGTAAAACCCTACATCCTGCTTGATTAATATTGATGATATGGGTAGTACAAGAGTAGATCTGCCACGAGATCAGAGAGGCTAAACCCTAGAAGCTAGCCTATGGTATGATTGTTGTTGTAGTTGTTGTGTCCTACGGACTAAAACCCTCCAGTTTATATAGACACCGGAGAGGGTTAGGGTTACACAAGGTCGGTTACAAAGGAGGAGATATCCATATCCGTACTGGCTAGCTTGCCTTCCACGCCAACTAGAGTCCCATCCGGACACAAGACGAAGTCTTCAATCTTGTATCTTCATAGTCCAATAGTCCGGCCAAATGATATAGTCCGGCTGTCCGGAGACCCCCTAATCCAGGACTCCCTCAGTAGCCCCTGAACCAGGCTTCAATGACGATGAGTCCGGCGCGCAGTATTGTCTTCGGCATTGCAAGGCGGGTTCCTCCTCCGAATACACCACAGAAGAATTTGAATACAAGGATAGTGTCCGACCCTGCAAAATAAGTTCCACATACCACCGTAGAGAGAATAATATTTTCGCAAATCTAATTTGCCGACTTGTTTTGGCAGCATGACGTTATGTCATGGCGCGGTGATTATTCGAACCGTTTCCTTCAACTAGCCCCACACATAACGCGAGGCAGTTTTTTGACACATCTTGTCAAAGCAGAGATCGTGTCCCCTTATTACGGGATTCTCATCAATACGGGCGTGGGTAAGCCAACCGTGTCTAGGACTCCTAGATTATAGGCAAGTCCCAAACGGCTATAGAGAGGACGCTTGATATTGACCCTCTTTATAAAGGGACAAGGCTTTTACTTTTTTTTTCCTCCCGTGTTCAATGGAATCCTTCCCCCGCCTCGAGTTCTAACAACCAAAGCCCAGGTCAGGTGCTCCGGATCTTCAATCCTATCCGGATCTAGCCTTCAAGGCCGATGGATGCCCTCCTCCGTTACGAAAGAAGATATCAAGAAGTTGAGGGAGGCCAGATACCTGACCACCGAGGTTTCGTATCGGCTGCCTGCCCAAGGGCAGGTCGTCCCTACTCCTGAACCCAACGAAGACGTCGTGTTCATCTCCCACTTCCTCCGAGGACTAGGCCTCACTCTGGATCCCTTTGTTAGGGGGTTGATGTTTTATTACAGGCTAGATTTCCACGATCGAGCCCCGGACTCCTTTCTCCACATCTCGACATTCATTGTCGTGTGTGAGGCCTTCCTCCGCATTACCCCTCACTTCGGCCTGTGGCTCAAGACCTTTGACGTGAAGCCGAAGACGGTCGAGGGGCAGTATGCAGCGTGCGGAGGCGCATTAATAAGCAAGATAGCAGGAGCTCTGTGGCCCAAAGGTTCCTTTCCAGAGGTGTCCGGATTATGGCAACAGGAGTGGTTTTACATCACCTCTCCCAGAAGTGCCAAGTGGGTGGCTCCCCCTGCTTTCCGCTCAGGCCCTCCACCACAACTGATGTCATGGATTAGCAGAGGGCTGAGCTGGGGCCCTGCCAAGGACATGCCTGTACTGCAAAGCCGCATCCAAAATCTCTTCGAAGGAGATTACAGTTTGATTATGGTGGCGCAAGTTATGCTGGTTCGTCGAGTCCAGCCTTGCAAACACCGGCCCCTCCGCATGTGGGAGTTCAACCTAGAAGGGCCGCGTACTATTCAGAATTTCCTCGGCCTGACGCACGAGGAGATGTACAAATCCTTCTTCAGACCCCAAATAGAGTGTCCGGATACTACCAAGGACGTGGGACTGAGCAGCAACTGTACCGCCGACCAAGTAAGTAATCCTTTAGCCGAACACACCGTCTCTTATTTACCATGATGTCATTCTGAGAAATCGCTCTTTGACCAGGACTGGATAACAAAGGTGAAGATGATTCGGTGTTCGGCCCCCCTTCCTAAGGGTTTGGAAAATCCGGTACTGGAAAAGATGCTCGAGCTAGCACCTTGCCCGGAGCCCTCAAAGGAAGACAAAGGGGGGAATAATGAGGGCGAAAGCGGGCCTCCATCGCTACCTATTTCGACCGAGGGAACGCGCGCCTCCGTGAGGGAGGATAACCGAGGGGAGGTGTCGGTGTCAAAACCGGCGGATCTCGGGTAGGGGGTCCCGAACTGTGCGTCTAGGCCGGATGGTAACAGGAGGCAGGGGACACAATGTTTTACCTAGGTTCGGGCCCTCTTGGTGGAGGTAAAACCCTATGCCCTGCTTGATTAATATTGATGATATGGGTAGTACAAGAGTAGATCTACCACGAGATCAGAGAGGCTAAACCCTAGAAGCTAGCCTAGGGTATGATTGTCTGTTGTAGTTGTTGTGTCCTACGGACTAAAACCCTCAGGTTTATATAGACACTGGAGAGGGTTAGGGTTACACAAGGTCGGTTACAAAGGGGGAGATATCCATATCCATACTGGCTAGCTTGCCTTCCACGCCAAGTAGAGTCCCATCCGGACACGAGATGAAGTCTTCAATCTTGTATCTTCATAGTCCAACAGTCCAGCCAAAGGATATAGTCTGGCTGTCCGGAGACCCCCTAATCCAGGACTCCCTCAGTAGCCCCTGAACCAGGCTTCAATGACGATGAGTCCGGCACGCAGTATTGTCTTCGGCATTGCAAGGCGGGTTCCTCCTCCGAATACACCACGGAAGAATTTGAATACAAGGATAGTGTCCGACCCTGCAAAATAAGTTCCACATACCACCGTAGAGAGAATAATATTTTCGCAAATCTAATTTGCTGACTTGTTTTGGCAGCATGACGTTATGTCATGGCCCGGTGATTATTCGAACCGTTTCCTTTAACTAGCCCCGCACATAACGCGAGGCGGTTTTTTGACACGTTTTGTCAAAGTAGAGACTGTGTCCCCTTATTACGGGATTCTCATCAATACGGGCGTGGGTAACCCAACTGCGCCATCGATTACGGTGCTTGGGGGATAAGCGGGTTTTACCAGGCTAGTGGGGGCGCATAGTTTCGTTTGCCCATATAAAGCGATAAGGATTCACCTTTTTATCCACGCTTTCTTCCTCCTTTGCTCATCCATTTTCGCACACTCGAGCTCTAGTGCCCAAGTCCGCACTTCCCACCTCAACCTTTCCCCACCATGTCCGAAGCGGGAGGCAGGTGGATGGTCTCCTCCATCACGGAGGGAGACATCAAGAAGCTGAGGAGAGCCGGATACCTGCCCGACGACATCGCGCACCGGCTCCCAGATGAGGGGCAGCTCATCCCCACCCCCGGGCCCCATGAGAGGGTAGTGTTCCTTACCCATTTCCTCCGTGGACTGGGATTCCCTCTCCACCCATTCATTCGGGGGCTCATGTTCTACTACGGCCTGGATTTCCATGATCTGGCCCCGAATTTCATCCTCAATATCTCGGTGTTTATCGTCGTGTGCGAGGCCTTCCTCCGCATGAAGCCCCACTTCGGCTTATGGTTGAAGACCTTCAATGTCAAGCCGAAGGTTGTGGGCGGCCGCCAGGCGGAGTGCGGAGGCGCCATGGTGGGCAAGATGCCCAACGTTACATGGCTCGAGGGCTCCTTTCTGGAAACCATAAAGGGGTGGCAATCGGGGTGGTTCTACATCACCGAGCCGCGTGACCCTGCAAGGGCAGTGGCCCTTGAGTTCCGATCTGGCATCCCCACACGGCTCACCTCCTGGAAAGAGAAGGGCCTGTCCTGGGGTAGTTTGGGAGAGCTGACCGGACTCCAAACATGTATTCAAAACATGGTGAACAAGAAGCTCAAACTCGTCAACGTGGTCCAGGTCATGCTCCACGGCCAGATCCTCCCATGCCAACTATGGGACTTCAACTTGTGGGAGTTCGACCCGGCGCAGCACCGAACTCTGAACAGGCTCTTCGACACAACTCACGAAGATGCCTGGAGGGTGCTGTTCAAAAGCGCGGAGGTCCCCCCTCCCATTACTGAGGATCGCGGATTCAGCGCGAAGTGCCAAGCTAGTGCGGTAAGCTGCTTTACCTTTCACAGGATACTTATTTTTTATAGATTGACTCTATGCGGGATCTAAATTCCCGTACCTTTGACAGGACTGGCAGGAGACGGCCGGACAGATCGACTGTCCGACTCCTTTGCCCGAAGGCCTAGCGGACGCTCTTCTGGCGAAGATACTGACTCCGGCTCATTATACGGTGCCGGAGAAGACAAAAAAGGCCAAGGGAACCCGAAAGAGTTCCCGACGCCAGGCGTCGTCGGACTCACCGTCCGATGACTCTGCGGTGCACTCCTCCCCCGAAGACGAGGAGGAAGAAGAAGATGCTCCCTCTCCAGCTATGGGAGATAAGAAAAGGAAGGCCGCCCCAACTGGGGGGGGGGGGGCGAAGGGTCCAAGAAGGGAAGGACTCTCCTTCCGGACAATTCCACCACCGCCGACGAAGGCGAAGACGAGTGGTTGCCCAAGGCCAAGCCCCTGGGGAGATCGTAAGTATTCGGATACCAGAGTAACTCATAGCATTCCTTTGTCGCACTGCTTTCCCTAACGCCGAACATAATTATGCAGGCCGCCACGAGCCAGTATCGATGTATCATCGGACGGCTCCTTGGGCTCGTCGTACATGGATAGCGATCCAGTTTCGACCGCCACCTCCCCTCATCCTGCTGAAGACGCTGAGGTGCTGTCTCAAGAGGCACCGGGTCAAGGGGAGACAGTCCCGGAGGCGCCTCAAGGCGACCGTCCGGACTCCAGGAGCCGAGGGGACGGGGCCCCTGAGAGCTCCGAGTTCGTCCCTCAGTCGGACACCGCACCAAAACCTCCAGTGGTTCCGGGCTCGGGTAGGCGGCCACCTTCTAAGAGGGGAAGACGCCTGTGCCGATGACCTCTATCCATCTAGAGGCCCCGGAAAATCTGCTGGAAGCACTTCACAGCGCTTCCATCGATGAGGAGCACCGTACTATTATGAGTGCGGTAGTCCAGAAGGTTTAGTCCACCAATAGCAGATTGACTGAAGCCTGTGCCAGCCTTCTAACAGGCTTTGAGGTAAGTCTTTTAAAATATAGTAAAATATTACCGCATAGACAGCAGCCCCTGATGCTTTGTTCGGTGTTCACGAAGAAAAGCCGAACAGAGGATCAAATAATATCGCAGGAGTCCAATATAAGTATGTCAATATGCGTATGCAGGCCTCGCTGCTGGCGTCCGCCGCACTGACTGCGGAGGTCGCCGTACTGAAGCAGGACCTCGAGGGGTCCAAGAAAGAGCTCGGCCTTGCCAAGAGGCAGCTCGAGGAGAACAAGGGTAAGTAATACCCTGTCTATAGATATGTTTATATAAAAGAAGACGCGATTGCAAAATGACAGGATCATCGTATATTTGCTAGGGGCCACGACCGAGGTGGCGACCCTGAAGCAAGCGCTAACCAAGGCCGAAGATAAAGCGGCCAAGGAGCGCACCAAGCGGGAAAAACAAGAGGCTCGGGTGGGCGAGGTGCAGCAAGGGCTCCAGGCTCTCGTGATGAAGCACGAGGCGTTGGAGCTTGACTCGAAGACGCGAGAGTCTGAGCTAGCTGCGGCCCTCGAGGGTGCAAAAAGTGCCAAGGCCAAAGCCCAAAAGGCCCTCCAGGAGATCGACGCAATGAAGAAGATAACAGCGGGTAAGGCATTCTATATGCAGAGCAAGCATGTAAAAGTAAATTACCGATTACTTACCCGGATTCGGAGCTCTCCAGGAGCATTCGCAGATTTGCCCCGCAGCGTGTCGGATGACGCACAATTTTACGAGGCCGGGGAGGGAAGCTCAATGGAGAAGCTGTTCTGGTCTCAATATACTGGGACCGAACACCTGATGCCTCTGGGCGACCAGCTAAAGCAGCTGGTCGAGCTGCACAAGGCGGTCGAACAGGCCATGAAGGGCCTTATAGTCCGGCTGTGGCCTGGCGATGCCCTTCCGAACAGCTACTTCGGCCTGGTGAGGCGGTTTGTAGATGCCTGCCCATGGCTGGAGGTCGTCAAGTGGTCCGTCTGCATCGAAGGTGCACGCCAGGCTTTCGCCCGTGTGAAGGTGCAGTGGGCCAAGCTAGACGTCGTGAAGCTGATCAAGGAAGGGCCGCCGCAGGGCAAGGAGCATCGCACCCCCGAAATTTATTATGAGGGTGTCCTGAAGGGTGCCCGTCTTGTGGCGGACGAATGTTCAAAGGATGTAATATTTGAGTAGACTTGCTCGTGTGATCCTGTATGATGAAAACTTGTTTCATATGCGCTATGCAACGCTTGTGTGAATTTAAAATATTACCTTCTGTTTGGCCGTTTATCCAATCTGAGAGACGGCAAGTCCTCGGCTTCTGCCCCCATGCCACGAGTGCTGGGTTGTTTGGGCTAAACCTGAGCACTCTTGTTCCCATGTTTGGGTCCTTCGAGGGAGGTGCTCAGCACAACGAACAAGGCAACCAGACTAATAATGCTTTATCACTCTCACTTAGCCATAGAATTCTATAATTTTAAATTTCGGCGAAACCCCTGGTATTCGGAAGGCCGAATTCAGGGCGCGATACACGCCTTTAAGCCGGACAGGGCCGACCCCTCGCCATAAGCGGCATAAGTCTTTAGGAACTCGAAAACCTTGCCGAACAGGGAGCCGTCTCTTGCCTTATCATGACAGTCAAGTTTAGCTTTCTCTACTGAGGTGCTATGCCCGGCAGAACCGGGGCACAATCGCAGTAGTTCTCCTAGCGCTACCTTAGCCGATAGAGCGGAACGTAAGGTACCAAAACATAGGAGCCGGGCAAACCCAACATTTGACCAAAGACATGATTCGGAGCTGATGCATATAATGCTATAAGTTCGGGGTGCCGCACTTGTGAAAGTGTTCGGACTTTCACACCATATTGTGGGGTGCTTGAGCCCCTGGCGTATGGACCGTACCAAAGTGTACATGTGCTAAATGTCATAACTGAACATATGTATCGAAAAAGAAATGAATAGAGAATGCAATAATAAGCTGAAGCTAAGCATTGTTTATTCAAAAAGGTGCGTTAAAGCAGAATGATATAGATAGTGCGATAAGCGAAGAGTGGGACTATGTCCCTTTCAAGGGCAAGCTGAGGAATAGTATTAAATCAAATATTTCGCTCGTTATTGTAATCCACCTGGGAATTCCGTGGTGTGACGTAGCTTTCTGTCTCCTTGGTTGCTGCATCATGTGTTCGGCAATAGTGTTGCCGGACAGGGTTTCCAGATATTAAGGTCCTGAAAAAAGAGAAAAATAACCAAACGGGAAGCCCCTAGTGTGGTTTAAGCCGCGTCTTGGGGCGTGCCACAGTGTGCCCCCTCCCCACCTGTGCCCATGGTATTTTTAATGCGTAATTATGTACGCGTGGCACGAGCTTCGCCATTTGGCTGGGACTGAGGTGGGGGCCACATTGCTACGCGAGGTCAGATCGCGTCAGGCGGTCTATTTGCCGATTGCTTCGAGCGCGCTTGAAGGTGTCCGGGTTTTGAAACACCGACCTAGTGGATTGCCTTGAGAGGCTGTTTTGCGCTTCTGCTACGAGGGCTGCAGTGTGCTCCTCTGTTCGGAGAGAGCGCTCTGTGTTTCCATTGACTATAATAACCCTGCGAGGTCCTGGCATCTTGAGCTTGAGGTATGCATAATGCGGTACCGCATTGAATCTTGCAAATGTGGTTCGCCCGAGCAGTGCATGTAACCACTACGGAACGTGACTATATCGAAGATTAACTCTTCGCTTTGGAAGTTATCCGGGGATCCGAAGACCACTTCCAGTGTAATTGAGCCTGTGCAATGGGCCTCTACGCCTGGAATGACGCCCTTGAAGGTCGTTTTCGTGGCTTTGATCCTTGAGGGGTCTATACCCATTTTGCGTGTTGTGTCCTGATAAAGCAAGTTCAGGCTGTTGCCGCCATCCATAAGGACTCGAGTGAGGTGAAACCCGTCAATGATTGGGTCCAGAACCAGTGCGGCGAATCCTCCATGATGAATACTAGTGGGATGGTCCCTGCGATCGAAAGTGATCGGATAGGAGGACCACGGGTTGAACTTTGGGGCGACTGGCTCCAACGCATATACGTCCCTGAGCGCACGCTTCCGCTCCCTCTTGGGGATGTGGGTTGCGTATATCATGTTCACCATCTGCACTTGTGGGGGAAACCTCTTCTGTCCTCCGGTGTGTGGCTGCCGGGGCTCCTCGTCGTCATCGCTATGTGGCCCCTTGTCCTTGTTTTCGGCAATTAACTTGCCGACCTACTTGAACACCCAACAATCCCTGTTGGTGTGATTGGCTGGCTTTTCTGGGGTGCCGTGCATTTGACACGAGCGATCGAGTATACGGTCCAAGCTGGACGGTCCCGGTGTACTTTGTTTGAATGGCTTTTTCCGCTGACCGGGTGTAGAGCCTTTGAATCCGGCATTGACTGTTGTATCCTCGTTATTATCGCTGTTAATGCGGAGCTTATGTTTGTTGCAACGTGACCTGCTATTGCCGTCCTTGGTATCCGAAGTACCATAGTTCTTTGATATGTTATTACTACGAGCCAGCCAGTTGTCTTCTCCCGCACAAAAGCGGGTCATGAGTGTCGTGAGGGCTGCCATAGATTTCGGCTTTTCCTGACCAAGGTGCCGGGCTAGCCATTCGTCGCAGATGTTGTGTTTGAAAGCCGCTAGGGCCTCTGCATCCGGACAATCAACAATTTGATTTTTCTTTGTTAGGAACCGAGTCCAGAATTGCCTGGCCGATTCTTCTGGCTGCTGAATTATGTGGCTCAAGTCATCGGCATATGGTGGCCGCACATAAGTGCCCTGAAAGTTGTCGAGGAATGCGGCTTCCAGATCTTCCCAACAGCTGATGGACTCGGCTGGCAAGCTGTTAAGCCAATGCCACGCTGGTCCCTTGAGCTTTAGTGCGAGGTATTTGATGGCGTGTAAGTCGTCACCGCGGGCCATGTGGATGTGTAGGAGGAAATCCTCGATCCATACTGCGGGATCTGTTGTGCCATCGTATGATTCAATATTTACAGGTATGAAACCTTCTAGGATTTGATGATCCATTACTTCGTCTATGAAGCATAAGGGGTGTGCGGCGCCTCTGTATTGGGCTATATCGCGACGCAGCTCGAATGGGTCTTGCCTGCTGTGTTCGGCCCGGCCGGATTTGCTTTTACTGTATCCGGCGTGACGTTTATCGTCTCGTAGAGTGGTGCGCCCTCATGATTTGTAGATCGATCTCGCATGCTTTGCTTTCTCCTCCAATATGTCTCGCGGGTCTGGCGTATCTCCCCATGCCTTTTTATTTGAATGGCGTCAGGGTGGAGGCTGAGTTTTTGGCTGGAATGCCTCTCTATCGCGGCCACGAGGTGGCCGATCAGCCGTATCATATGCTTCTTCCTCTAGTCGAGGTAGAAACCTGCACTTTGGGTAACTCTTGGAGGGGCGCTCGAGTTTATATTCCTCGGCCGCGAGGACTTCAGTCCATCTGTCAGCTAGCAGGTCCTGATCAGGTTGAAGTTGCTGCTGCTTTTTCTTAAGGCTATTTGTCGTGGCTATAAGCCAGCGTTTGAAGCGCTCTTGTTCGACGGGATCCTCTAGCACAGCGAATTCATCGTCCCCGAGGCTTGCCTCGTCTTCGGAGGGGGGCATGTAATTATCATCCTCCTCTTCTCCATCTGCTGCTCTCTCAGGAGGGCTGGCTCCTCCATTCTCCTGTTCTAAATCTTGCTGGAGGGGATTGTTGTTGTCTTCGGCACTATCCGGAGCATTATTATCTCCTGTGCCGGTATCACCACTTTTGTTTGGCGGGACTTAGAGCGGCGCCGCTGACGTCGACGCTTGGGTTGCTTCTTGGAGGGGTCATCCTCCGCTATCTCATCGCCATTGCCTTCTTTGGGTGTATCCACCATGTATATATCGTATGATGAGGTGGCTATCCAGTGCCCTGTGGGCGGTGGTTCCTCTTCGCCTCCCGTATCATCGTCCATACCGTCGATGTCTTCAGAGTCGAAGTCGAGCATGTCGGTTAAGTCATCAATAGTGGCTACTAAGTGGGTGCTGGGTGGGCCTTGAATTTCATCGTCGTCCGCGTCCCAGTCCTGCCGGACATAGTTCGGCCAGGATCCTCCTGACAAGGAGAGAGACCTTAATGAGTTCAGTATGTCGCCAAAGGGCGAGTGCTGAAAAATATCCGCGAAGGTAAACTCCATGATCGGCGCCCAATCAGATTCGATAGGAACGGGCATAGGTGGTTCGGAGTCCGTGGTCTGAGAAGGATCCGGCAGTTTAACAACATGACTCTCGTGCAAGGTAAGGTCGATGTTTGGCTCGATCACTGCTGAGGGTAAGGCCTCTGTGGCGGGGTCCATCCACCCATCCACAGAAGGCGCACCTGGCTCCAAATTGAGGGTCGGAGCGGCTGCCTGTGCGATCTCTTAAACACTATCCGATGGTAGCGCTAAACCGCACTCATCATGACCGCGTGACGCACAAGGCAGAGGCTCGAATCGGTCGAAGATCAAGTCTCCGTGGATATCGGCCATGTAGTTTAAGCTTCCAAACCCGGCCTGGTGGCCAGGGGCGTAACTTTCAATCTGCTCCAGATGGCCAAGCGAATTGGCCCGTAGTGCAAAGCCGCCGAATATGAAGATCTGTCCGGGGAGAAAAGTCTCACCCGGGACTGCATCGCCATCGATGATAGTAGGAGCCATCAAGCCTAACAGCGACGACACAAAGGAACTCTCAAAGAAAGCACCAATGTCGGTGTCAAAACCGGCGGATCTCGGGTAGGGGGTCTCGAACTATGCGTCTAGGCCGGATGGTAACAGGAGACAGGGGACATAATGTTTTAGCCAGGTTCGGGCCCTCTTGATGGAGGTAAAACCCTACGTCCTGCTTGATTAATATTGATGATATGGGTAGTACAAGAGTAGATCTACCACGAGATCAGAGAGGCTAAACCCTAGAAGCTAGCCTATGGTATGATTGTCTGTTGTAGTTGTTGTGTCCTACGGACTAATACCCTCTGGTTTATGTAACACTGGAGAGGGTTAGGGTTACACAAGGTCGGTTACAAAGGGGGAGATATCCATATCCGTACTGGCTAGCTTTCCTTCCACGCCAAGTAGAGTCCCATTCGGACACGAGACGAAGTCTTCAATCTTGTATCTTCATAGTCCAACAGTCCGGCCAAAGGATATAGTCCGGCTGTCTGGAGACCCCCTAATCCAGGACTCCCTCGGGAGGAATCGGACATTCTCTCACCCCGGGGAAGGAAGAGGACTGCCTATGAAGATCCGGAAACCAAGGTTTCCAAGTGGGAGAAGAAATCTCCACCAGAGGGTCCTGCCTTGGAGGGTGCTCTTGCCATACAAAGTCCGCGCGGGGATCAGCCCTCCAACAAGCTATAAGTAACCAAAAAGTACTTTAATAGTGGAGATATACTACCTTATCTTTGAGGAAAATAACTGAAGTATTTATTGCAGTTCGGATCTTAGCCCTTGTCAGTAGAGCTCATCTTTGGGGGATCTTCTTCCGGAGATAATGGAGAGCGAAACGCCTCCCCCGGACTCCTCCGCTCAAGAAGAGGGTGATCTTGAAGTGTTGTCATGGAGGGCCTCTCCGGATCCGGCGAGGCCAGAAGATAATCCTATAGTCACCCGAAGTCCCCAGCATCCGGCTCTCGAAGAGAGCAAACAGAAGAGTCCGGCACCGTCTAGTATGCGGTCGGACGTACTGAGAGAGCTGTTGGAGCAAGCGGCCATCTCAGAAGAACACCATACATTGATGGGTACGGTGATGGAAAGGATCTCATCCACCGAAAGCGGGTTGCATGATGCCTTTATGAGTCTACTAACGGGCTTTCAGGTACGTAAAATGATATACATTTGTGATGGTACCGCACATTTTTTTAGGTGTGCCCTGTGTAGATAGTAGCCCCTGAGACTCTGGTTGTCGCCGAAAACGACGGCAAACAGAGGATCGTAGTCCCATGTAATAACCATACCGCTTTGATGTGTAGGTAGAGCGAGCTCCGGTGGCTAGCCGGACTCATGAATTTGCCGGAATGAAGCGGCAATTGGATGCGGCGGATGCCGACATCGATCTTGTTAACAAGAGGCTTGACGAGGCACAGGGTAAGTGTTATTTTCTGGTGAATGCCACATAGTAAGAGCAACATGTTGCCAATATCTTTAATATGTTCTGACTGCAGATGGAGCTGCCACCGTGGAAACCTTGCGGGCAGAACTTGCCCGAGCCAAGGAACAAGCAAGGATTAGTAACGCGGCTGCTTTGAAGGTGGCCGAAGAGTTGAAAGCCGAGAAGGCCGCACATTGCGAGAGCAAAGAGAAGATGGCCAAGATGGCCGTAGAATTAAAAGACACTGCCGACCGTTGTCGGTTCCTTGAAAAAGAAAACCGAGCGAAGGCAACGGACCTTGAAAAGGCCACGATGGCGGACAAAGAGACCCGCTCTGCTATGAGAGCGAAGAAGGAGGAGCTACGGAAAGCCGGGGATATTGCGGCTGGGAAGCCCTTCATACTACGGAGGAAGTTCGGAGATCCACGGTATGCCCCTCTGGATCGGCTGTGGAGTTCGGCAGATGCATATATGGACTTGGCGGCGAGCGCTGCCGATGCGGCCAAATACTTCCAAGGTCAAACAGATCATGAAGTGGACAAGTTGTTCTGGTCGCAATTCAACGTTCCAGAGCGTCCGCTTCCATTGAATGATCAGCTAGCCGAATGGGCCGAACTAAATAGGTTGTCCGGACTCGCCATGAGGTCTGTCGTGGATCAGCTATGGCCGGAAAAGCCAAAGCCGGACAACTATTTCAGCTTAGTGCAGCAGTTCCTTGGTGCGGTGCCGCGGATTAATGCGATGAAGAGGTCGTCGTGCATACAAGGCTCGCGGATGGCCCTTACCCCTGTTAAAGCATACTGGGCGGAGATGGACGCTACCACTGTTGCGGCGCAGGGTTCGGCCATAGGCCGAGTGGCTGCCGAGCACTATTTCGAAGAGGTTCTCGAGGGTGCTCGTTTGATAGAGGCCCAATGCTCGAAGAATATTATGTTTGAGTGACATGTATTCCCATTGTAAACACAATGTTTTTATGAAATTTATTAAGGCTGTGTTTATACTTTTGCCTGAAAGTAATATGATGCCTCATGTGCGGCCATTTATGTATACATGTGTATAACCTGAAAGATTGCAGTCGTCGTCTTCAACCCTCGCGCATATAATGCGGAGGTGCTCGCAGAAAACGCGTGTTCACACTTAACCCAACGTCTTGGTCCTATTAAGGAGGTGATAGCACAGCGAACGAGGCAACCGGACTATAAGCTTTAACACTTTCACTTAGCCATAGGAGTTTGACAGTGGGTCTACTAGATAGCCCCTGGTGGCTCCGCACTCTCCCGATCTCAGGGTGCGTACATGCCTGGCCGGAAAATGGCCCTTCGTTAAGGCGGAGGAATTCTAACATTCTGATAGGTCATCGAGTGGTTGACCAGTCTCACGCTATATCATGATAGTCAGTTTTCGGCTTTCTCTACTGAGGTGCTCGTCCGGATGAACCAGGGCACAATCGTAGTAGTTCTCCTGGTGCTGCCTTAGCCGATAAAGCGGAACGTAAGGCACCAAAACACAGGAGCCGGGCAAACCCAACATTTGACCAAAGACAATGATTCGGAGCTGATGCATATAAGGCCAAACTCGCGACGCCGAACACTCCCTAAGGGTGTGTTTGGTAGCATGTATGGACCTAGCCTAGTTGTTCTCATCTCATACATGCTGGGTGTAGACATGCCGAGTCCATGCAGTTGTTGTTGTTTGGCAGTGATGTATGTGCTGAGACATGCTGAGCTGAGATTTTGTTTGGCAGCCTGCATGTGTTTAGACATGTTGAACAATTTCGAATTCTGAATATTTTTTTGAATGATGAACAAAATTGAAAAAATGTCAACATAAATTTAAACATATTTTGAAAATTTAAATAAAATTTGATATTCTAAACTTTTTTGGAAAATTAAAATTATTTTTGAAATTATTTTTTTAATTTGAACATATTTGAAATTATGAGTTTTTTTGAAAATTTGAAAATTTTATAAAAATTAAAATTCTATTTTTAAAAAAATTCAAACAAATATTGATTTCCTTTTGAAATTCCGAACATTTATGATTTTTTTTAGAAAAAATGAAATTCCAAATATTTATTGAAAATTCAAACAAAATTTGAAATTATGAATTTTTTTTAAAATTTAAACAATTTTGAAATTCAAATTTTTTTCATTTTTTCTGAAATTCTAATGTTTTTTGAAAATTTAAACAAATTTTGAAATTATGATTTTTTTTGAAAAAATAAACATATCTGGACATGGTCTGGTCAGTGGGGACGAGTGTCGGGGCCAACATAGCTGCCTCCATGCACCCTGTCTGGGGTGCATGAGATGAGCATGGCTGAGGGCACTTTTATGCATCAAATGAGCATAGCTCAGGTGAGCCCATGCACCCTACCAAACAAGGAAAAGTGGGTCGGATTGGGAACTTTTGCCCTCATGCACCCTCCATGCACCCTACCAAACACACCCTAAGGTATTCGGTCTTTATGGTATAAAGCGGGCCTAAATAGTGCCCTTTGTAAGAAACCCCTTGTGTCCAGGTACGTGCATTATTCTGACATGGCCACATGCCAAGACGTCAGCATCCTTCTCAATTGTGCTGAGAATTCGAGGGATGTGTATCAACAAGAGACAGTAAAAAAGGTTTACGCAGGGTCTTAATCTAAAAAGAATCCTTGGAGCGGGTCCCTGCTGCACGTCTGCGCCTGTGTCTCCGTTGTGCCGTATCCTGGACGGGTGTAGCACGATGGTCATCTATAAAAGAGAGGAACTTAGGTGAAAAAGTTGTCGTGCAAAAAGGTGGTTTTTTAAAGAAACCATGTATAAAAAATGAGTAAAAAATTGCCACTTGTCTGCGCGTGTTGAGCCCCTTGTGTTTGTAATAGGGGTGTGGCCCTCAATCCGGTATGAATTACATATAGCTGCGCCGGACTCGCCTAACCGTGTCCGTGGTCTTGACGACCTATCGAATGCTTTAGTTGGTGAGGCCGTTTTTAGTGTGCGGCTGCTAAGGCAATCGCATTCTTTTCGGCGTGCAAAGATCGCTCAATATTTCCGTTCACTGTAATGATGCTACGTGGACTGGGCATCTTGAGCATGAGGGAAGCGTAATGCGGTATTGCATTAAAGCGAGCAAGAGCTTCGCGTCCAAGTAGTGCTTGATAACCACTTTGGAACAGAGCAGTGTGGAATGTTAAATGTTCGCTATGGAAGTTATCGGGGAAGCCGAATATAACTTTTAGTAGCAGGGAGCCCATGCAGTGAGCCCCTGGGCCTGGCATTACTCCTTTAAAGGTAGTGTTGCTATGGCGGATTTTCTTTGGGTCTATCCCCATTTCGCGGATTGTATCCTGGTATATCAGGTTTAAACTGCTGCCACTGTCCATCAGGACTCGTGTAAAGTGGTATCCGTTAATTATTGGGTCTAATACCAGGGCAGCCCATCCTGCACGCCGGATACTTGCTGACTAATCACGATGGTCGAAAGTGATCGTTTGAGACGACCAGTGGTAGGACTTCGCTGTGATAGGCCCTTGGGCATGTCTCTCTGGGAGTGCCGCTTTGCTTCCCTTGATCACGTGTAACACGTTGACTGTTTTGACTTTTAGTGGAAACTTCTTTTGTTCCCCAGTGTCTTGCTTGAGAGGCTCATCCTCGTCTTCGCTTGGTGTATCCTCCCCCTTGTGTACGGCGTTGAGCTTGCCAGACTGCTTGAAGGCCCAACATTCTCTGTGGGTATGATTAGCGGGTTTACCAGGGGTGCTATGGATCTGACATACTTGGTCCAGAATTTTGTTTAGGCTGGACAGTTCGTCTCTGGCGCCTTTAGAGGGCAGCTTTTGCTGACTTGTCCGAGAGCTTTTAAATCTGGCATTTACTGCCATGCACTTCGTGATGTCTTCTTTATTGCGGCGTTTTCTATTGTTGTTGCGCCGTGATTTCCCGTTTCCATCTCTAGCTTCGGATGTACTGGGGTCGCTGGTGCTGCATCTGGCTAGCCAGCTATCCTCACCCGCGCAAAAGCGGGTCATGAGGCTTGTTAATGCTGCCATTGTTCTCAGCTTTTCTTGGCTGAGGTGTCTGGCAAGCCATTCGTCACGGACGCTATGCTTAAAAGCCGCCAAGGCTTCGGCGTCCGGACGGTCGACTATTTGGTTCTTTTTAGTAAGAAACATGTTCCAAAGTGTCGGTGTCAAAACCGGCGGATCTCGGGTAGGGGGTCCCGAACTATGCGTCTAGGCCGGATGGTAACAGGAGACAGGGGACACTTTGTTTTACCCAGGTTCGGGCCCTCTCGATGGAGGTAAAACCCTACTCCTGCTTGATTAATATTGATGATATGGGCAGTACAAGAGTAGATCTACCACGAGATCAAGGAGGCTAAACCCTAGAAGCTAGCCTATGGTATGATTGATGTGTATGGAGTTGATTCTGTCCTACGGACTACAACCCTCCGGTTTACATAGACACCGGATAGGGTTAGGGTTACATAGAGTCGGTTACAACGGTAGGAGATATTGAATATCCGCATCGCCAAGCTTGCCTTCCACGCCAAGGAAAGTCCCATCCGGACACGGGACGAAGTCTTCAATCTTGTATCTTCATAGTCCAGGAGTCCGGCCGAAGGTATAGTCCGGCTACCCGAACACCCCCTAATCCAGGACTCCCTCAGTAGCCCCTGAACCAGGCTTCAATGACGACGAGTCCGACGCGCAAAATTGTCTTCGGCATTGCAAGGCGGGTTCCTCCTCCAAGTCCTTCATAGAAGATTGTAATCACCAAGAGTAGTGTCCGGCTCTGTAAAATAAGTTTCCACATATTGCCATAGAGAGAATAATATTAACACAAATCAAATCTGCTGACGTATTCTGCAGTGCACCATCACATTACAGCCAAGTCCTTTACTCGAATTGTTTTTACTTTTCCACCTCAGCATGTTTCACGAGGCGGTTTCCTTGGCACGTCTTGTCAGAGCAGAGATCGTGTACCCCCCTTTTACGGGATTCTCATCAATACGGACGTGGCTAACCCAATCGTGCCCGTTAGCCTGCTTTCTCGATTTAAGGCGAGTCCCAAACGGTCACGGGGAGGGCTCCCGGTATTCAACCTCTTATAAAGAGACCAGGGCCCTGATCCTTTTTTCGATCTCAAACGAGTTTGCCCGTCGCCTCGAGTTCCAACACCCTAGGTTCCAGATTCTAGGCGCTTCGGACCTTCGACAATGTCCGGTTCCGACCTTCAGGGCCGATGGATGCCCTCCTCCGTCACGGAGGAGGACGTGCTAAAGTTGAGAGAGGCTAAGTTCTTGACTGCCGAAATTCCACACAGGTTGCCTGCTCAAGGGCAGGCTACCCCCAGTCCCCAGCCTGGTGAGAGCGTGGTGTTCGTGTCTCACTTCCTTCGGGGGTTAGGCTTCCCGATAGATCCTTTCATGAGGGGGCTGCTATTTTATTACGGGCTAGAATTTCACGACTTAGCCCCGGAGTCTATCCTCCACATTTCATCATTCATCATCGTGTGCGAAGCATTCCTCCGTGTTACTCCTCACTTTGGATTATGGCTCAAGACTTTTGGAGTGGAGCCGAAGATGATCAAGGGACGGCACGCAGAGTGCGGAGGTGCTGTCATAAGTAAGAGTGCCGATGCTCCATGGCCCGAGGGCTCCTTTCAAGAGGAGCTCAGCTTGTGGCAATGAGAGTGGTTCTATATCACCGCTCCCAGGAGCGCCAAGTGGGTGGCGCCTCCTGCCTTTCGCTCGGGCCCCCCACCACGGCTAGCGTCATGGGTTAACAAAGGATTAGATTGGGGGTTATCCAAAGACGTGCCCCTGTTGCAGGGCCGCATCAGGGATCTCTTAGAAGGAGACCTCAACCTGGTCAAGGTGACGCAGGTCATGCTGATTCGCCGAATATTGCCCGGCAAACGTCGCCCCCTTCGCCTGTGGGAGTTTAATCCAGAGGGACCGCGAGCTCTCCAGAATTTCATGGGCGCAACACCCGTGGAGATGTATAAACTGTTCTTCGGATCACAAGAGATGTGTCCGGATTTAACCGAGGACGCAGGTCTAAGCTGCAATCGCCCGGATACTCAAGTAAGCAACCTTGCGCCCGGACCTTCTATCCGTATAATACACTTGCCCCTAAAAGAGCTATCCTTTTAAACAAGAGTGGATAGCGAAGGCAAAGCTGATCAGGTGTCCGGCTCCCCTTCCTGAAACCAGGGCGGATCCCATGCTAGCCAAGATGCTGGAAATAATGCCTTTGGAGGGGGAGGACAAGGAAGCTATGGCCTCCTCGAAGGAGGCTGCTTCGAAGGGAGGAACCGACAATTCCTCTACTAAGGGGAAGAAAAGAGCCGCCTCTGATGATCCAGAAACCATGATCTCGAAGTGGGGGGGGGGAATCCTCGTCAGAGGGTCCGGCACCGGGGAGTCCCTCGGCCGAACTACGCCCTCAAGGGGATCAGCCCTCCAGCGAGCCGTAAGTAGAGAGAGGTTTTCCTTTTAAGGGATGAGAGAAATCTTTGATTTATATCTGAGAAGATTAACCGAAATTTTACCTTGTAGCTCGGACCTCAGCCCTTCTCAGCAGAGCTCGTCTTCGGGGGATCTTCTTCCGGAGATGATGGAGAGCGGGACGCCTCCCCCTGCTGTGCCGCCTAGCAAGGCGGGCGACCCTGAGGTGTCGTCGCGGAGGGTTTCTCCGAATCCGGCAGGGGCAGAAGGTGGCAGTGCGGCCCCCCGAAGTTCTCCGCGTCCGGCCTTCGAAAGAGGCCATAGGACAAGTCCGGCATCGTCTGGTGCTCGGCTGGAGGAGCTAAAGATTCTGCTGGGGCGGGCTTCTATCTCAGAGGAGCACCGTGCCAATGCACGGTGATTGAAAGGATTTCATCCGTAGAAGACAGATTTCATGAGGCCATCAAAAGCTTGCTGACGGGTTTTGAGGTATGTTAGATGATGTACACTTTTGTCAGTTGCGCATAAGTAAGATGCGCCCTGTGTAGATAGTAGCCCCTAAGACTCTGCGCGTTGTCAAGAAATGACGGCACGCGGAGGATCATAATCCCAGGTCTAAGATGTCGCCTTTTAATTTAGGTGGCGAGGTGTTCGGAATCGAGCCGAACTGATGAATTTACCGAACTAAAGCGGCAACTGGACGTGGCAGATGCCGACATCGCGCTTGTCAACAAGCGGCTTTATGAGGCTCAAGGTATGTAATTCTTCGGGCGGCGCCAGGTAAGAGGAGCTTCATGCCAGTGTCTTACAATGTGTGTGCTTGACGCAGATGGTATGGCCGCCGTGGAGAATCTTAGGGCAGGACTTGCCCGAGCTAAGGAGCTAGCCAGAAAAAGCGATGCGGCTGCCCGGAAGGCCCTTGAAGAGCTGAGAGCCGAACGGGCTGCTCATTGCCGAAGCAAAGAGGAGATGGCCGAGATGGCCAAAAAGTTGAAAAGTGCTGCCGACCGTTGCAGGCTTCTTGAGAAAGAAGACCAGGCGAAATAGACGGACTTAGAGAAGGCCGTTGCCAATGCCAAGGACGCGCGCTCTGCGATGAGAGCTGCGAAGGAGGAGCTGCGTCAGGCCGAACAGATTGTGGCTGGAAAGCCCTTTATGCTGCGAAGGAAGGTTTGTGATCCGAAGTTTGCTCCGTTGGACCGGATGTGGAGTGTGGAGGACACCTATCTGGATTTGGCAGCGAGTGCTGCTGATGCGACCGAACACTTTTGAGATCATAAAGATCGCGGAGTGGAAAGACTTTTCTGGTTGCAGTTTCACAATCTAGAGCGTCCACTGGCAGTGGGTGATCGTTTGGCTCAATGGGCCGAACTGAATAGGTTGTCTGGACTCGCCATGAAGTACGTCGTGGGTCACCTGTGGCCGGGGAGTTCGGAGCCGAAGAGTTATTTCAGCTTGGTGCAGCAATTCCTTGATGCGGTGCCGCGTATAAATGCAATTAAGAAGTCAGCATGTATAGAGGGCGCTAGGATGGCTCTAGCCCGTGTTAACACATACTGGGCAGAGATGGATACCACCGTTGTTGCGTCCCGAGACTCGAACCAAAGCCGAGTACCCTTCGAGCACTTTTTTCAGGAAGTTCTTGATGGCGCTTGTGTAATAGAGACGCAGTGCCCGAAAGATGCTATGTTATGATAGCATATGTAATTATAAAGTAATATTTTGATAAACTGTAGTGGCCTTTTTTATACTTGTGCCTCCAAGTATTGTAAACACCTTCTATGCGGCCGTTTTAAGATATATATATATATATATATATATATATATATATATATATATATATATATATATATAGAATCTGAAAGATGGCAGTCGTTGGCTTCAGCCCCCACGCACATAGTGCGGGGGTGCTCGCAGAAGACGCATTTTCACACTTACCCCAACGTCTTGGTCCTACAAAGGAGGTGATAGCGCAGCGGGCCAGGCAACCGGACTATGATGCTTTAACACTTTCACTTAGCCATAGGAGTTTGAAAATGAGACTCTTTAGGTAGCTCCTTGGTGGCAACTGCGCTCATCCGAATTCGGGGCGCGTATGTGCCTGACCGGGAAGCGGCCCTTCGTTAAAGCGGAGGAATCCGATAGATTCCGGTAGGTCATTGAGTGGCTGACCAGTCTCACGCTACATCATGACAGTCAGTTTTCGGCTTTCTCTACTGAGGTGCTCGCCCTGGCCGAACCGGGGGCACAATCGCAGTAGTTCTCCTGGTGCTATCTTAGTCGATAGAGAGGAACGTAAGGTAGCCGAAGTCAGGAGCCGGGCAACCCAACATTTGACCAAAGACATGATTCGGAGCTGATGCATATAATGCCAAAACTCGCGACGCCGAACACTCCCTAAGGCGTTCGGTCTATATGAGTGCGGGCCAAACGACACTCTATTAAAAAAGCCCCTAGTGTCCAGGTACGTGCGAAAATTCTGACGTGGCCACATGCCAAGACACCAGCCTCCTCCTTGGTTATACTGGAAAGAAAAAAACCAGGGGATGTGTAGCAACAAGAGACAGTAAAAAAGGTTTACGCAGGGTCTTAATCTAAAAAGAATCCTTTAGGACGGGTCCCTACTGCACGTCTGCGCCTGTGTCTCCGTTGTGCCATATCCTGGACGGGCGCCGCACGACGTTCATCTGTAAAAGGGAGGAACTGAGTTTGAGAACAGGTTGTGCCAAAAAAAAATAAGCAAAATATAAAGTAAAATATGAAAGTTTGAGCTTTATTGTCTCTTATTGTATATGCGTGGAGCCCCTTGTGCAGGGGTATATGGCTTCTAGGCCTACATCAATGATGATTTTGCACCGAACTCGTCTATCCGCGTTCGTGGTCTTTAAATGACCTATTTTGGAGTTTTTTGGCCAGTGAGGCCATTTTGCTGTGGGGCTATTAACACGGCCGCACTGTCCTCCGTTTGGGGAGGCGCACTTTAGTGTTTTCCCATCAAAGAGATGATGCCTCGTGGACCGGGCATCTTAAGCGTAAGAGATGCATAATGCGGTATTGCGTTAAATCGAGCGAAAGCTTCGCGTCCCAGTAGTGCTTGATAGCGACTTGAGAACGGGACAACGTGGAAGGTCAGCTTTTCGCAGCGGAGGTTATCGGCAGAGACGAATGTGACTGTGAGCCGGAGAAAACCCGTACAATGGGTGTCCAGACCAGGTATTACCCCTTGAAAGGAGGTTTTGCTGCGACGAATTCTTGCTGGGTTTATCCCCAGGAGCTGTATTGTATCCTGATATATCAGGTTTAGTCCGCTACCGCCGTCCATAAGGACATTTGAAAACTTGAGTCCGCCAATTATTGGATCGAGTATCAAGGTCGTCCATCCTGCATTCTTGATGTTCCTAGAATAATCTAGCTGATCGAAGGTGATCGGTTTTGACAACCAGTGGCAGGATCCTTTGGGGATGGGCCGTGTGGTGCGTACCTTTACGGGCACCGCACGTTTTGTTATTTGAAGTGAGTTCACTGTTTTTACTTCTTGCGGGAAGTTCTTTTGTTTCCTGGTGCTCTGCTGTTGGGGTTCGTCCTCGTCTTCGCTTGGTGTGTCGAGCCCCTTGTGTTCGGCATTGAGTCTGCCGGATTGTTTGAAGACCCAACAGTCTTTGTGGGTATGGTTCGCAGGCTTCGCGGGAGTACTGTGTATCTGACATATCCTGTCCAGGATTTTATTTAGGTTGGATGGATCGTCCCTGTTATCCCAGGGGGCGGTTTTTCCTGATTTTGTCGTGAGCCTTTGAATCCGGCGTTGACTGTCGTGCTCTTCGGACTTTTGTCCTTAGTCCGACGACAATCCTTGTGATGTCGCGGTCTTCCGTTTCCATCCCTGGTTTCGGATGTACTTGGGTCGCTGGGACTACACCTTGCCAACCAGCTGTCCTCCTGCACAAAAGCGGGTCATGAGGCCTGTAAGTGCGGCCATTGTTCTTGGTTTTTCTTGGCCGAGGTGTCTGGCTAGCCATTCGTCTCGGACGCTATGCCTGAAAGCTGCTAAGGCTTCGGCATCCGGACAGTCGACTATCTGATTCTTTTTAGTGAGGAATCTATTCCAGAACTGCCGAGCTGATTCTCCGGGTTGTTGAGTTATGTGACTAAGGTCGTCTGCATCCGGAGGACGGACATAGGTCCCTTGAAAGTTTGCTCGGAAGGCATCCTCGAGTTCTTCCCAGCTTCCAATTATGTTTTCTGGAAGGCTTTTAAGCCAATGTCGGGCTGGCCCTTTAAGTTTAAGGGGTAGATATTTTATGGCGTGGAGATCATCTCCTCTAGCCATGTGTATGTGGAGGATATAGTCCTCGATCCAGACTCTAGGGTCTGTTGTTCCATCATATGCCTCTATGTTTACAGGTTTGAATCCTTCTGGGAATTCATGGTCCAGGACCTCATCGGTGAAACATAGGGGGTGTGCGGCACCCCTGTATTTGGGTATGCCGGATTCTGATGATGGCTTCATAGCGTTGCTTACGAGAGCTTGCTTTCTTGGCCCATAAATGGACCTGACTGGGCCATGATGCGAATCCTTAAGTGGGTCGCATGCCGTTTTAGGTGCGGCGCCGCTTGTTGTTTTATGGTCGTCCATCCGACCGTGTGGCTTTTTCATTTTCCGAATGCGAGGGCTCTAGGGCCTCTTCGTCGAATTAAGGCAGTAGCTTTCTTTTCGGATAGCGTCTAGTGCGGTGACTGTCGCCGTACTTATCTGTGGCATTGATTACCTTGCTCCATCTGATCCGGAGTGCGTCTTCCGCTGTTTTTAGCTTCCGCTTCTGCTTTTTTAGGCTGTGTGCAGTTGCAACGAGCCTCTCATGGAGATTCTTCTGCTCCGTGAGTTTATTCGGCGTGAGGTCGTCCGGAATGCCGTTTTCGCCGGAGGAGGGATGCTCGGTTTCTCTATCCGTGTTGCCCTGTTCAGATGGTTGCTCCAAGGCCTGCTCGTCATTTACCGGCTCGTCCTGCTCTATGGCTGGGTTTGTGTCGAGGCGGGGCTTGGGTCGGCGTTTACGCCGACGCCTTGATTGCTTTTCGGGGGGTCGATCTCTCGTTTCCTCCCCTTTTTCCTCGTTGTCGTCTCCCTTAGGGGTTTCCACCATGTACACATCGTGAGATGAGGTGGCTGTCCAATGCCCTATGGGAGTTGGTTCATCGGTATCTCCTCCATCGTCATCCATGCTGTCGATGTCTTCGGAGCCGAAGTCGGGCATGTCGGTTAAATCGTTGACAGTGGCTATAAAGTGGGTGGTGGGTGGGTTTTGGATTTCTCCTCGTCCGCATCCCAACTTTGCTGACCGTAGTCCGGCCAGAGCTCTCCTGACAACGAGAGAGACTTTAGAGAATTCAGGATGTCGCCGAAGGGCGAGTGCTGAAAGATGTCTGCGGCGGTGAACTCCATCATCGGCGCCCGATCGGATTCGATTAGCAGGGGCGCGGGGGGTTCGGAGTCCGGAGTGGAGCCCCGACCCTTGGATTTACGGGTTGTGCAGAGTGCGGGGCTAGCATTTGGCTCGATCGCTTTTGGGATCGCAGCCCCTGAGGTGACGTCCAACCGCTCATCCTCGATTGGCGCAGTGGGCTCCGAATCAATGGTCGGAACCGGTGCGTGTGCGGCCTTCGAAGCGCTCTTCGGCGGCAGAGCTATATCATGCCCATCGAGACAGTGCGGCACGCTTGGCCGTGGCTTGAATCCGTCGAAGATCAAGTCCCCGTGGGTGTCAGCCATGTAGTTTAGGCTTCCAAGCCTGGCCTGATGGCCAGGGGCGTAGCTTTCGATCTGCTCAAGGTGGCCAAGCGAATTGGCCCGCAGTGCGAAGCCGCCGAAGACTAAGATCTGTCCGGGGAGAAGAGTCTCAACCTGGACTGCATCATTGTTGATGATCGAAGGAGCCATGGGGCCTAAGGGCGACGACACAGAGGAACTCTCAATGAAAGCACCAATGTCGGTGTCAAAACCGGCGGATCTCGGGTAGGGGGTCCCGTACTGTGCGTCTAGGCCGGATGGTAACAAGAGACAGGGGACACTTTGTTTTACCCAGGTTCGGGCCCTCTCGATGGAGGGAAAACCCTACTCCTGCTTGATTAATATTGATGATATGGGCAGTACAAGAGTAGATCTACCACGAGATCAAGGAGGCTAAACCCTAGAAGCTAGCCTATGGTATGATTGATGTGTATGGAGTTGATTCTGTCCTACGGACTACAACCCTCCGGTTTATATAGACACCAGATAGGGTTAGGGTTACATAGAGTCAGTTACAATGGTAGGAGATCTTGAATATCCGCATCGCCAAGCTTGCCTTCCACGCCAAGGAAAGTCCCATCCGGACATGGGACGAAGTCTTCAATCTTGTATCTTCATAGTCCAGGAGTCCGGCCGAAGGTATAGTCCGGCTACCCGAACACCCCCTAATCCAGGACTCCCTCACAAAGCTTTCGGGCTGACTCTCTGGGCTATTGAGTTATATGACTCAAATCGTCCGCGTCCGGAGGTCGGACATAAGTCCCTTGAAAATTTGCCCGAAAAGCGTCTTCGAGCTCTTCCCAGCTTCCAATGGAGTTTTTGGGGAGGCTTTTAAGCCAGTGCCGAGCTGGCCCTTTGAGTTTGAGGGGTAAGCATTTAATGGCATGGAGATCGTCGCCTCGAGCCATATTGATGTGGAGGATATAGTCCTCAATCCAGACCCCCAGGGTCTGTTGTTCCGTTGTATGCCTCTATGTTTACGGGTTTGAATCCCTCTGGAAATTCATGGTCCAGCACCTCATCGATGAAACATAGGGGGTGTGCGGCGCCCCTGTATCTGGGCATGCCGTGGTGTTCGGATGTTTGGTGTGTTGCATCGTGTGCTGGAGTGCGCTTGCGCGGTCCATAGATGGATCTAGTTGCTCCGTCCTTTTGATGCGAGCACTTGTGTGGATCGCGTATTGGCTTCTGTGCAGCGTTGCTTGCCACTCCATGTTGGCTGTGAGGTCGTCTATCCGGCCGGGTGGCCATTGTAATTTTTGGTTGCGGGGATCTAAGGCCTCCTCATCGAATTCAGGTAGCAACTTCTGCTTCGGGCAGCTCTTGGTGAGGCGATTACCGCCATACTTCCCTGCTGTGTTGAGTACTTTACTCCATCTGATTTGGAGTGTGTCTTGCACCGCCTTGAGCCTTTGCTTCTGCCTTTTTAGACTCCTTGCGGTGGCAACAAGCCTTTATTGGGCATTTTGTTGCTCCGGGCGTTTGTCTGGTGTTATGTCCTCCGGACTATTATCCTTGACAGAGTTGGTTTGTTCGGTTTGATTCTCCGCGTTGCCGTGGTCCGGCAGTGGTTCGCCCTGCTCCAACGCTGGGTTTGTATGATCATTATTTCTGTCAAGGCGGGATTTGGGGCGGCGCTTACGCCGCCACTTTGACTGCTTCTCGAGGGGACAGCCCTTCGCTGCGTCCTTCCGTTCCTCGTCGTCGTTTTCCTTTGGTGTGTCCACCATGTATACGTCATGTGATGAGGTGGACGTCCAGTGCCCTATGGGCAGTGGTTCCTCTTTGTCTCTCGCATCGTCGTCCATACCGTCGACGTTTTCGGAGTCGAAGTCGAGCATGTCGGTTAAATCATCGATAGTGGCTACTAAGTGGGTGGTGGGTGGGTCGCGAATTTCTTTGTCGTCCGCATCCCAGTCCTGCCGGACATAGTTCGGCCAGGATCCTCCTGACAAGGAGAGAGACCTTAATGAGTTCAGTAGTCGCCAAAGGGCGAGTGCTGAAAAATATCCGCGGAGGTAAACTCCATGATCGGTGCCCAATCGGATTCGATGGGAACGGGCGCGGGCGGTTCGGAGTCTGTGGCCGGAGAAGGATCCGGCAGTTTAACGACACGACTCTTGTGCAAGGTAAGGTCGATGTTTGGCTCGATCGCCGCTGAGGGTAAGGCCTCCGTGGCGGGGTCCATCCACCCGTCCATGGACGACACAACTGGCTCCGAATTGAGGGTCGGAGCGGCTGCCTGTGCGATCTCCTGGACACTGTCCGATGGTAGAGCTAAGTCATACTCATCATGACCGTGTGACGCACAAGGCAGATGCCCGAATCCGTCGAAGATCAAGTCTCCACGGATATCGGCCGTGTAGTTTAAGCTTCCAAACCTGACCTGGTGGCCAGGGGCGTAACTTTCATTCTGCTCCAGATGGCCAAGCGAATTGGCCCGCAGTGCAAAGCCGCCGAAGACGAAGATCTGTCCGGGGAGAAAAGTCTCACCTTGGACTGCATCGCTATCGATGATAGTAGGAGCCATCAAGCCTAACGACAACGACACAGAGGAACTCTCAATGAAAGCACCAATGTCGGTGTCAAAACCGGAGGATCTCGGGTAGGGGGTCCCGAACTGTGTGTCTAGGCCGAATGGTAACAGGAGGCAGGGGACACAATGTTTTACCCAGGTTTGGGCCCTCTTCATGGAGGTAAAACCCTATGTCCTGCTTGATTAATATTGATGATATGGGTAGTACAAGAGCAGATCTACCACGAGATCAGAGAGGCTAAACCCTAGAAGCTAGCCTGTGGTATGATTGTTGTTGTAGTTGTTGTGTCCTACGGACTAAAATCCTCCGGTTTATATAGACACTAGAGAGGGTTAGGGTTACACAAGGTCGGTTACAAAGGAGGAGATATCCATATCCGTACTGGCTAGCTTGCCTTCCACGCCAAGTAGAGTCCCATCCGAACACGAGACGAAGTCTTCAATCTTGTATCTTCATAGTCCAACAGTCCGGCTAAAGGATATAGTCCGGCTGTCCAGAGACCCCCTAATCCTGGACTCCCTCAGTAGGTATCACGGCATAGCAATAGAGAGAGCAACTAGCAAGCAAAGATAGAAGTGATTTCTAGGGTATGGTCATCTTGCCTGAAATCCCGCAAGGAAGAAGAACGAGTCCATGAAGAAGACAAACGGGCGTAGTCGAACGGATCCTCACAAACGCGACGTTATCGGAACTAACCCGAAGAAGCAACGCCGGAAAGAAGCAAACAATATAGTAAAACAACCATCACATAAACATGGCATGATGCACAACCAAGTATGATGCATGTCCGGTTTAATGAAGCATGGCATGGCAATATGCACAAACGATACTACAAATTAAGTGGAGCTCAATATGCAATGAGTTGCATATTGATGAAACACCACAACAATTATTTAGTTCTCTCCCATTTAAGTACTCAACAAAATTAAATGTTGGTTATCATGGCAAGGGGTGAAGCATATGAAACTACCTATCTAGGCAAATTTAAATGAGGCCGGAACAACAAACAACAAGTCCGGAAAAACCTCATGAGCATATATTAGATTTGGTATTGTTCTGCCCTAAACATAATTTTAGAGTTGTTAAACATGCAAAGCAAGTACACCATGTTAAACTAGGCATTTTCTACCCCATTTACATATAAAGTTTGTTAGGTTTGAAGCTACGGTTATTTAGTTATGAGTTAAATCATTTTAACATGGCATAGGGGCAAATTAAAGCAAACAACAATTTAAACATTTCAAACATGGATGAAAGTTGGATATTATAAATCTAGATGAAAATCTAAGCATTTTTCATATATAAGGTTTTTACATATGATGCATAGATTGTGAGTTAATAAATGCATGAAGTCTAGGGGGTTCTTTGCAAAATCTGTAAAACACTGGAAAATTAGGAAATCGTCCATGAAAAAAAACAGTGGCTCGGGCCGAATCTGTCTGGCGCAAACAGCATAGAAAAAAAGAGGCGCTGGGGGTGGCCTCACCCATGGGCTTTGGCCCGGTTCAGTGGAAGAAGGCCGGCTGGGTGAGGAGGGGTGCGCTGGGCCGTGGCAAAGAAGCAGGCTGGGTCTGGCGCTTGCCTCGCTTGGTCAACGCGAGCAGACCTGCTCGTTGCTGCTCGAACGAAACAGAGGAGCGGCGCGGCGTGAAACAGGACTGCGGCGGCGAGGAAGAAACGGAGGCGTAGGGGACGGAGGGGCGCAGCTCCAGGCGTGGGACGGTGGCTTGAGGTGCATGGGACGCCCGGGCAGAGGAGCTTGAGCTTCGGGCGCGCGAGAGGACCGGCGATGAGCTCCAACGGCACAAGCGCTCAACGGGGATGTCCAGGGCAGCGCTGTGAAGACAACAGAAGAGAGAAGGAGCAGCGTGAGAAAAAGGAGGCCGGGAAGGAAGAAGCGGGGAGCAGGGGCGCGGGACGAGCTTGACCCGCATGGCGGGCGGCCGGATCGATGAAGAGGATGGCGAGAGATGGAGTCGGGGCAGCGGAGGTGCGGGCGAGGATCTCGTCGAGGAAGAGGATTTGGCCTCAATGGCTTGGCGAAGCAGGGGAGACTCGGGCAGCGCACGGGGAGGACCTGAACGCCGGAACCCGTGGCGATGAAGCCGTTTCCCGGTGGTGGCTTGAGCATCAGGCGGCATGGTGCTCCTGGTCGAGACGAAGCCGAGGATGGGCGCTGGCCATTGGCGCGGTCATGCGCGAGCGGGACAGGACGCAGGGCGCCAGCGACTGTTCCCTGCTGTGGCAAGTCAGAGAGAGAGGCGTGTGAGGGAAGGAGGAATAGGAGCATGGGTAGAAGGAAGACAGGGGCGCGGGGTCGTCCTCGTTAGCCGGCGGCTCCGGCGAGGTCCAGCTAGGGCGCCGGGGACGTGAGGATCCAGGAGGCGGGGATGGTGGCGAGGAGGTGGAGCTCGGGCTTGTGCGGCATTTGAGCGTCAGCGGTCGTTGACTGGAGATGGATCGAAGGGATGGATGGTGGATCTGAAAACGAGGAAGGGGGTTGGCTGCGCGTGGTTGGCTGGATCAGATCTGGGAGGATCCCGAGAGAGGATTTGGTGGAGAGTGCGGCGGCGGGTGAAGAGACAAGCCTCCCAATTTTAGGTTTGACCAAAATGGATTAGGCGTGGACGAATATATACATCATGGGTTAGGTTAGGAGCTATCTTGTCCCTCCGGTTAAAATCGGACGATCAGAAAAATAGGCTAGGAAGTCCAAATAAGAAAACGGTGATGTTTTATAGATGTTTGGGGATGATCCGGACCCAATGGTGACGACTGTCCGGGTTGGGTTCTGGACAACTTTCGGACGCGCACTCGAGGGGTTCGATGCACTGTGCAAGGAGGGGTTTCGGGGCCTCACGGTTGGTAGCGGACTGTGTAGATGGTCTAGGGAGGAAAGAGAGGGAAAACCCGGCACATGTTTCCGGATATCGGAAACGTCCGACGTATGACTGGCTATACTGCCGCTATAGTTATATGTTGGGGCGTCAAACGGGCTCCGAAAGCGATGAAACTTGACAGGCGGCCTATCTACAATAAAACAACACCACATGCCAACTTTCATCCCATTCCGAGAATATTTTCCGGCCATTTATAAAATAATATTTCGGACATGCCGCGGGCGCGTGCAAGTGTGTCTGGGCTCAGAACGGACAACGGAGAGAACGAGGAGACCGGGACGGTGCAAGTTTTGAAAACATGATGATGCAATGCGGATGATGACATGGCAAGATGCAACACGCAAGCGAATGGCATGGCAACGACAACGAATAACTGGAAGACATCTGGCGCAACGGTCTCAGGACGTTACATCATCGGTGCCGACGCGCGTCGGTGGGAAAGCTCGAAGGGAGGGAGAATGGTGACGGGAGTTGGGACGGTGAGGGAGGGTCTAAATAGGGATAGACTCGGCGGGAGGTGAGCCGAAATCCTCCCATCGATTTTTCGGCGACGCGGGCGAGCTCGCGCCATCTCCTTGGTCGCACGAAGAGAGAAGCGCGTCGCCCTCCCTTGCGTCGCCCGAGCCAGGATCGCGAGCTACTGCTGATTCGGGTGTTTTTCCAGGGGCCTGGCCTGGAGGTGCTTTAAGGTTCGTGCCATGCGGGCCGCACAATAAATGCAAGCAACCAATCATGCCATTTTCTTCCTGCGCGGGCCAGGCTGGACCATATGCAGGCAACCAAACACGCCCATACAACACAAGTTCTTTTCTGCTCCCTCCATTCCTAAATAGGATGATTTTGGTAGTTTAAATTGAATTACGAAAA
The DNA here is from genome assembly GCA_034509565.1 of Triticum monococcum. Classification (NCBI taxonomy): domain Eukaryota; kingdom Viridiplantae; phylum Streptophyta; class Magnoliopsida; order Poales; family Poaceae; genus Triticum; species Triticum monococcum. The sequence continues at coordinate 174,401,508 of CM067846.1, read as the reverse complement.
CGTCATATATGTACAAACGAAGGAAGTAATTAAAATAATTGGAAATGATAAATTTCAAACATTCGGATTTTAAGCATGGCAACTCGAACGTTTTTCATGGCAATTTTAGTTCACGCGAGGCGGAAATTTTAGTTGTTAAAACATGGCAACTTTGTCCCAGTTAATCTTTTGTCAAAAAATTGAAACATGACAACTTTGTCCCTGTTCATTTTTTTGTCAGAAAATTGCATGTTTGCCAATCTCGCATGAATTAAAGTTGCCATGAAAAAACATTCAGAATGTTACGCTTAAAATCCAAACGTTAGGGATTTATGGGGGTCCAAAATAAAATGGATATTGGACGGGGCGCAGGGATATGAATTAAAGAACAGTATAACTCAGCTAGCTACGAGCCCCCACAACGTTTTGACGCTCTCAGTCGTTGGATCGCTCGAACGTACGTCCTGGATCAGCTCGGTCGTCCTCAGATCGTTCGCTCGTGGCAAAAGCCGTTTCGCGGGCCGCTGCTCCGCGGAGCGAGCTGCTGTTTCTGTCCGTAATCGGGCCGCAAAGGCCCAGGTCCAGTCGAAGCGCTATGGAGCAGTTTCGAGCGCTATGCCCCCCAACCCCACCTTACCCCCGCTGCTCGTTTTCTATTCCTCGTTCCATGATGCGCCGCCATTACTTCGTCCGCGATGTGCCGCCGCCGTCCCGCCGCGAGGAGGATTGGCCGCCCTTTTTTGCTTCCTTTTCTAGGTCGGCCACTCGCCCTTCTATTCTATCCTCTGGCGCGGCCTTTCCCTGGCTGGCTGCGGTGGATGGCCCCCAGATGCTATGGAATCCTCTCCCCACCTCCCTTGGCGGTATGTACGCGCTGCCGTCAGTTCTCTTCTCTCGCTTCCGCCTGCGTGTTTGATCCACTGGTGTGGTTGCAGTTTACGCAGCAACTGCTAATTTTTTCAGGTAGAACGTGTGTACAAGAAGTAGATTTTGGTGATTGAATTTTGTGGTGTTTTGATTTCAGAGTTTATCTCGCCGCAGTCATGGTGTACCTAAGAAGATCTCCTCCAAGATGCTCACCCAAGGAACATGCCATCGAGACATTCATCACCTGTCTCACCTCCCAGATCGCATGTTCGTATTCGTGGACATCTCTCTGCGCCACGTACAAAAATCTGTGATTTTGCTGATAACTGTAGTCTGGAGGCGGTAAAGCGTTAACTGATTATGTTTTTGGTTATCATCGCACGAGTGATGCCATCACCGAGATGCTTGAACGCTGAAAAATTAACATCATGAGTAATGCGAAGGTTCTCAACAAGGGGTATATGATGCTCTGATGCTTTCTTCGTGTCTCATTTGATTTCTTTCAGTCCTAACTGAATCTGAAATTTGTATGCCTTATGGTTGTTGCATCCTCTATTTGATGCTTTTGATGGCATTTCAGGATGATCAAGGAGAAAGCGATGAGCCAAGCACTCCCTCCCTTGACAAGCCATAAAAAAACTCTACCGCCATTGTTAACACATGCTCCATCTTCATGCCCAATTAATGGCTCCCTCCAAACTCTATCATCCATTTGACCAGACTTACTTGACCTGCTGGCGTACAGTGATTTGAACATCTACGTGCCATTCACCTAGGTCGAGAGCGATGCCAAGCTCATTGATAACCTGCAAATGGTGAAGCTGCACTCGCGTAAGTATCACAAGCAAGACACATCTGCATTATTTCTTGGTATTCAGTAGTGAGGATGGGTGCTTGAATAAATGCTAGACATGATGTGTGTTCTTCCGATGGCAGATGCACAAGGTTGACAATCTGGTGTCATACAAGAACGACAGCTTAGGCAGTGCGGACTGAAGATAGCTTCTCAACTGAATTGTGGAGCTTGGTTTTACTTCTGGTTTATAACGTTAGTTTATTACTTCTTTTCTTTCTACAAAACTGTAGTTAGTAATCCATGGTGTGCTCGAGAGATTATTTTATATTTTCTAGGCGAAGGCTCTCCCTCTCCAAACAAATAATATGTTCAAACTTCAAATTAAAAAGTTAAAAAGTTGTGGAATGGCAGCCTAATTTTCATTAGTATGTAAATGTAAATATTTCGTCTTAAGTTTTCTGAATTTGTTTCCCCTACATGGTGAAATAATGCATCTTTTTGCTGTTTAACTTTGCATCCGTTCTGAACTAATCCTTGCTTCTCTGATAACATATTGTCAATTCAAAACTTGTGTTGTTTCCTTTCATGTGATGCTTTCTAACCTGTCAGTACCACGCTGAAATAAATCAGAAATGTTATTTACACATTGTTCATTATGTTTCAGTTTCTCTGTTGTGAGTCTTAATATTCTTAGTATTTTGTTGGCCAATGCTAATTTACCGACGGGCCTAACTACAGTTGGCTGGAGATCCAACATTTACGAGATTCATCTTTTTAGCTCTGCTACTATACTCCTTGATTGCATATAAAGTTGATTTAATTTCTTTATTTAGGTCAAGGCGTCAATTCAATTGCAACCTATGTATTCAGTACACATTTATAAATTTAAGGGTAGATGCTATTGTTTTAGTTTAGATGGAAACTGATATTGGTTTTCTTACTAAAAAGAGGGTTTTATAAGGAAACTGATGTTCTTACTAAAAAGTGGGTCATGCTGAGAATGTATTTTTATCATTTCCTTCGAGAGATCAGTTCAATCTAAAGTAACATAAATGCTATTGTTGTTCAATCTGGTTGCAGGTAGCTTGCAAGCTTTTCTGTTCTGCCCAATTTTAGTTGTGGAGCACATAGCTCTTGCTTGTGTGAAGACTTGTTGAATCTGTTGTGTGCACCGATAATGTCATTTTTTCTTCTTCTTATTTGGCAATTGGTAATCTATTTTGATTTTGTATCAAGTTGTTTCATTGATATCATTTCAGTGGGTATCCTTGTGGGTATCCTTGTATATATATATATATATATATATATATATATATATGTGTGTGTGTGTGTGTGTGTGTGTGTGTGTGTGTGTGTGTGTGTGTGTGTGTGTGTGTGTGTGTGTGTGTTCATTACAATTGTGAGAGAAAAAGACCAAACAAAGTTGTGCAATATAGTAGTCCAATGAGTGTCGTTCTGCACTAGAAACTTCATCTTGCTAAAAACAATGTGGCATGCCTCATGTCAGTGCTCTATGCCTCCTTTTATGTGGCGTATTATTGGTATTTTCTATCTAGATAACATCTTGCAGGAGCTGGCTACCTATGGTACCCTATGATACATCGATGGATTTTTATCGATTGTATGAGTAATGCTATCATTCTGCACATGTTTGGTAACTCTACCAATGGCCATTTATAGTGCAATTTGATTTCTACTGGATGAAACCTGGCTCAACTGGGTCAGCACGCATAATAGTGGATATCGGGCTTTGGTCTAAATGTACTTAGTAAAGTGGACAATAGGAGGAAATCATATTTATCGCTACCCGTTAATTTACATAATCACCATCTTCATATGAAAACTACAGATTTTGAATGTTCCAAGTTAATTATATTATTTCTTCAACAAAATAGGCGGGCGCGGCAACGCGGGCTCTCATGTTCTAGAATATAAAGGTAAAAGCATCGGTAGTCCTGTAACTTACACACAATGTGAGGTCAAAACAATGATCCAGAAGTTACAAACCTCATCCCGTCGTCCTACAACTTGCACCATATGTGACAATTTAGTCCTAGGCAAGTGACAGAGCAGCAAATGGCTCTAGGTGTCCCAAGCTGGTCGTCGCTTGCATTTTTGCACATACCCCTTGCCGTTTTCGCTAATCAACCCGTAGGACAACATAATCCCAACCCCTATATATAGCCTATCCCTTTCTCTGTCTTCGTCGACTTCCTCCTCCTTTCTCTTTCTCTGTAGTCCTACCTAGGCTCTCCAGAGAGGTCAGCACGCCGGTCTACATCCTAAGCGCAAAGGATAGTTCGGCCGCTCACCCTAAGCACTCCTGCACGTTGCATGGGCGGTCCAGCTTCACCTGGTCTGTAGAATATCTGCTAGTCCCCGCGCCGCATCTCTGAACTATGACGTTTGTAGAGCTTTCGGGAGAATCGTACGACACCGAGGGTCCCATAAACCATTGTCCCGCGTGACGGTTAGTGCGTTTAGGCCAGCAACCAACTCAGATCAAATACCCAAATGTGTTAGTGTATTATTAGTAGCTCGTGGACACGAAGAGGTCTCCTATTGCGCCGACTTGGTAACTCGCAGACCGTGACCAGGGACCAGGCCCACCTCTCTTCCTAGGTGGTCTCCACCTTTGTTGTCGTTCCGCCACATTATCTCTCCCGGGTACTCTTGGGGCTGACCCGTCTTTATCATTGTAACAGTCGGGGTTCAAGTCCATACCATCAAGCTGAAATCGGAGGAATCAGCCTCGATAGGTTTACCTTGATATATTGCATGGCAAAGTCATCACCTAGAGTGAAACTAGTAAATGGCACGTGCCATGCACGTGTATAATCTAAAAAATATTTTCAAATGTCCTAATTTGGGTTGGAAGATGGCAATGTTTTCACTACATATTAGATTATGAATACTCGTACACTACTGTTTTCAAGTAGTAACACGCATATACACGTGCACGTCTACACACTTGAGTGAGACGTAAGTGTTTTCTCTTGACACATGTCTAGACATTGAACAAGAGAAAGTTAGAAATACACATGCACATGTGTAACTTTAATAGCCATAATTTAGACTACAATGAAAGGTGTCAAGCAAATTCATTAATTAATCAATGATTAATGGTAAATATACCAACACTTTTATACGTGTATCCATGTAATAATATTAGATTTTCAGGATTGGGTGTTTAAAAAGAAACTTGTACATGATTCTTAATACCTAGAGAAAAAATATACTCCCATCATCCTCAAATGTCTGTCTTATTAAAATTTTGTACAATATATCCTAGATTGAGCAATTGAAATAATACAAAGTTGGAAGTATTCTTTTTTTATGGTAACAAGTTATTCATAATTATAAATTTTTGAGGGTATAATTATAATTGAAATAGTTACTCAAACACCGTTTAGGTCAGTTTAGTTGATAAAAAATAAAAAAATAGATAAAAAATATTGGAAATACAAAGTTGGAAATCAGGGTAGTGTAGTTTTGAAACGAATTTGTAAGAGAAAGTTAAATCGATTTAGTTGCTACATATATTGCACTTTTATTTTATTTGGCATTCTCTTGTTAAATTGCTTGCGCGCTTATAACCGAGGTTGCACCGTATTTTCTATCCCTCTCTCTCTCTCTTGATTGGTATAGCTTGCTACAGCTGCTAGTACAACTCTAGTGACCTATCTAAAAAAAAGTAGAACTTAGCATGTGAGCTTGCCAGAAGTTTCTAGATAGCAACTCAAGAAGCGGAAGCGCAGCTTTGCTAGCTGCTGGCTAGTAGTACTACTGTAGTGCTTCGTGTATTATATCATTCGCGCTTGCCAGAAATTTCCATATACTCACAAGAGAATCGCGCGCGACCCACATACTCCATCTGACACTGGCAGTCTGGCTGGCAGCACAGTGACAGACACCCAGAGCAAATCCCTGCAATACTGGTCCTCAGATTGGCATATCGGTAGATCACACTTGATACGGATCGCTAGAGTCATACAATTGTAAGGGCTTTTAGGGGTGTTCGGGGCTCAGTACAATGACCCATCATCTCAGACAACCCAGATAGTATAACATGGAAACACAGACACGGGTGTAGGGTCACTGATGGGACACTAACATAACTAATCTAGGCATGCTAGGATAATAGGTAATGTATCGATGGCAGGTTACAAAAGCAGGCTATGCATCGGAATAGGAGCTATCGGAACAACAACAATAGCAAAACCTAATGCAAGAATAAGAGAGAAAGAATGGGCGATATCTGGATGATCAAGGGGGGTTCTGCTTGCCTGGTTTCTCTGCAGACGAAAATAGATCCTCGATGAAGTAGACGATCATCGAATCATCAGCGGTCTCGGAGTCTACCGGAAAAGAAGTGACGGAGGGGGAAACAATAAATAACAGAGCAATTAAATGCACCATGATATGTCTCCAACGTATCTATAATTTTTTATTGTTCCATGCTATTATATTATCTGTTTTGGATGTTTTATATGCATCAATATGTTATTTTATATTATTTTTTAGACTAACCTATTAACCTAGAGCCCAATGCCAATTTTTGTTTTTTTTTGAGTTTCGCAGAAAAGGAATACCAAACAGAGTCCAAACGGAATGAAACCTTCGCGATGATTTTTCTTGGACCTGAAGACACACCAGTGACTTGGAGATCAAGTCGGAGGAGCCACGAGGCGGCCACAAGGACAGAGGGTGCGCCCCCCACCCTTGTGGGCCCCCGTGACCCTCTTGACCTAATTCGTTCACCTATATATTCCCAAATATCCCTAAACCACAAGAGGCATCCACGAAAATACTTTTCGTCCGCCGCAACCTTATGTACCCGTGAGATCCCATCTAGAGACCTTTTCCGGCACCCTACCGGAGGGGGATTCGATCACGGAGGGCTTCTACATCAACTCTATTGCTCTTCTGATGAAGCGTGAGTAGTTTACCACAGACCTACGGGTCCATAGCTAGTAGCTAGATGGCTTCTTCTCTCTCTTTGATTCTCAATACCATGTTCTCCTCGATGTTCTTGGAGATGTATTCGATGTAATACTTTTTTGCGGTGTGTCTACCGAGATCCGGTGAATTGTGGATTTATAATGAGCTTATCTATGAATATTATTTCAATCTTCTCTGAATTCTTTTATGTATGATTTGATATCTTTGTAATTCTCTTCAAACTATCGGTTTGATTTGGCCAACTAGATTGGTTTTTCTTGAAATGGGAGAAGTGGTTAGCTTTGGGTTCAATCTTGCAGTGTTCTTACCCAGTGACAGTAGGGGCAACAAGGCACGTATTATATTGTTGCCATCGAGGATAAAAAGATGGGGTTTTCATCATATTGCTTGAGTTAATTCCTCTACATCATGTCATCTTACTTAATGCGTTACTCTGTTCTTCATGAATTTAATACTCTAGATGCAGGCAGGAGTCGGTCGATGTGTGGCGTAATAGTAGTAGATGCAGAATCGTTTCGGTCTATTTGACACGGACGTGATGCCTATATTCATGATCATTGCCTTAGATATCGTCATAAATTTGTGCTTTTCTATCAATTGCTCGGCAGTAATTTGTTCACCCACCGTATTATTTGCTATCTTGAGAGAAGCCTCTAGTGAAACCTATGGCCCCCGGGTCTATTTTCCATCATATAAGTTTCCGATCTACTATATTTGCAATCTTTTACTTTCCAATCTATAAACCAAAAATACAAAATATATTTACTTTACCGTTAACTATCTCTATCAGATCTCACTTTTGCAAGTAATAGTGAAGGGATTGACAACCCCTTTATCGTGTTGGGTGCAAGTTGTTTGATTGTTTGTGCAGGTAGTAGGTGATTTGTGCGTTGTCTCCTACTGGATTGATACCGTGGTTCTCAAACTGAGGGAAATACTTATCTCTACTTTGCTGCATCACCCTTTCCTCTTCAAGGGAAAACTAACGCAAGCTCAAGAAGTAGCACACCACAGATGTATGTCACGACAAAATGTGTTCCGTGTTGGTGATATGCTCTAATGCATTACTAGGCATTTTAATTGAAGAGGGGAAATATTCCCAGCTCTAGGTATTATTGTCTGTAATGATTCAGGTGTAAATGTTCAAGGTTTGTTATGCTACAGGGGTGGACCAGATATGTGAATGCCATATTCATATTTGATATATTTTTCTGGTCACTTTCATATATAAATTATTTTCATCTGACTTACGATTTATTTATATGAATTTTCAAAGTTTATTGCATTTTCTAAAATTTCTAGATTTAATAATAATTTGAGTTGACCAAGTCAATTTGACTGGTCAAAGGGAAAGGATGTGGCCCACATGTCATAGGCAGCAACTAAACTATTGTTGTTAATTAGATTAATTAGCCTGGGGTCCACATGTCATAGGGGGGTTAGTTAGTCTGGTTAGTGCTAAACTAATTTGGCCGGGCCCATGTGCAGTGGCACAACCGTGCTTTTGGTTGTGCACACACACGCACAACACATGAGGCACCGACCATGGCCATGACCACTACCTAGGCGAGCGTGGGGGCTACCATGGGAGGGCATGGGCACATGTGGGTGTGGGTGCGGACACGCGTGAGCGGCGCGGCTGGGGTGCATGCGCGTGGGCACGGGCAGCAGCAACGCAGTAGCAGTAGGTAGCAGGAGCGGCGGGAAGTGGAAGCAGTAGGAGGAGGCCACACGAGGGCACATGCGGGCAAGGGCAGCTGTAGGGGAGCTAGCGCGTGGGCGGCCGTGGGCGATAGGAGTAGCTGGGGCAGGCACGCGCGAAAGTAGAGCTTCGACGTCCATGGTGAGCTCGAGAGGCTTACAGTGATGTATCTGCCGGTGCTCAGGAATGACATCTATGGGATCATAGGGAATCCCTACTACGATTGGCGGGCGCGAGGCTGTAAAAAGAGCGGGTTTAGAAGGTCAACACGGGGGAGTTTTTCCAGGTTCGTGCCGCAAGTGATGCGTAATAAGCTACTCCTGCTGGTTTGTGTTTATCTGGTGTTCTTGGACTAGCTACAAAGTGTGTAGGGTGCAAAAAAAAATCTGAATCCTCTCACAGTACACCGCGGGCCTCCTTTTATAGTCAAAGGGGCTGCCACAGTGTCACACCGGAGGTGGAAAGTTGTACAGTAGTCAAGTTTATCGCCTGACATCACGGGACAAAACGCATTAAATGCACGACTTAGGTGTCCTCTTGCTTTATCGGGGACGGCAACGAAGCCCGTCCCGTCCTTCGCCGCTTCGTCTTGCTCCGACACGCGTCTAGGCCAACGAGGCATGCAGCGCCATGTAGGCTGGTAGGCAGCTGAGCTGGCATGGTGGCAGGGTCTTCATGAAGATCTGCATGCCACCACGTAGGTGCTTGACTGGTTGGCTTAGGAGCCACATACTGCCATGTGGGTACCTGCTTATTTGATGTGTCGACCGCTGAGCTGGGGTGGCGACGAGGCGGCAAGGCCTTGCCGCGGTCTTCCTGATCTTCCCGGCAAGGGTCTTGCTGGGGCCTTGTGGGCGCCCTCAGCAAGAGTCTTGCCGGGTCCTCGTGGGTATCTTTGGTAGGAGCCTTGCCGGGGCCTTGTGGGCATCCTCAGCAAGGAGCCTTGTCATTGTCTTGTTTCTTGGTTCCTATCTAGGCCTCACAGGCCCTTTGTCTTCACAAAGGTCTACATGCCACCATGGAGGCGCCTCCCGAGCCTTGGTTCCAATGTGGTTGATGGCATCAGAACTTTTAGACTCAAGGGTGGCAGCCTTGTTGGTGTTGGGCAAGTCGCCCCGGCAAGGCTCTTGCCGGGGTCGTGAAGGTCACCCCGGCAAGGGCCTTGCAGGGGGAGTTTCACCTCACCTCTCTGCTCTTCATGCCTCTGGCCTTGAGCATGGCTCTGGTAGTCCTGTGTCTTTGCTTCCTCTTCTGTCCCGCCAAGCGCGGCCGCAGGCGTGTGGCTGCGACTGCCCGCGCACAAGTAAAGGGGTACAAAAAGGACCCCTACTTTTGTACACCAACAGGAGCCCCCGGGCCTGGGTCACATATAAGCGCAGAGCGTTATTGGGCCAGGCCAGAATGATGCGTGGGCGCGCGGGCAGTGGAGTTTTACCGTAGTAACTCCCTCGCCAGTTGCGCTTCCCCACGACCCATGTTCAATGCGTGACATGGGGGTCGTGCGTGGGGCAGTTGCTGCACGGTTGCGTCATGTCGTGGTAAATTGTAAGGAAGCGACCCGCGCCTTCCCCATAAAAAGAGCAAAACGCAAGGGCGCGGCTCATTTACTAAGTGGACTCGGGTTGTGGCCTTCAAGGCGCCCGCTCCCCATGATCACGGGGTGGAAAACAGTCAATTCACTTGTCTTCTCGATCTTGGCATGCTCGCCACGTGTCCTCCATGCCCCAAGGATGGTAGGTGGTGGACGCGGAGGGCACGGGCCTTAATGACGAGGCGGGAAACTGGGTCATCGCTGATTGGAGCACCGGGTTGGTCCCGATTCCCTGCGCCCCTGGTGGCCGGATTAGTTAAGTGGGGCGACCGAGCCCCGGCCCCACCCCTTTATAAGAAGGGGAAGGGGATGGCACCCTTCAATCCTCCAACATCCATCTTCTTCCATCTTGACTCCTTCCTTCCCCTTGCTATGGCGAGAGGGCGCTGGCGCTCCGATGGCAGCGACGAGAGTCTCTGCTCGACAACGTGCCCCTCCTCCCCAAGAGCTCGTGGCGGCGGAGCCGGCCGCGAGAAGAAGAGGGAGGGGTGAGGCCGAGGCCGCCGTGGAGGACGGGGCGGCGCACCGGCCGCGCCTCCGCCAGCGGCTCCTCCCCCAATGGAGGGCCATGTAGGAGACCAGCCCTGCGATTTCTTCATCAGGCTGCACAAGTCAGTGCGCGGTCGCCTCCATCTCCCCACTCCGTTCGCTCAGGAGATGGAGCTTGATACGTCTCCAACGTATTTATAATTTTTGATTGCTCCAAGCTATATTATCTACTGTTTTAGGCAATATTGGGCTTTATTTTCCACTTTTATATTATTTTTGGGACTAACCTATTAACCGGAGGCCCAGCCCAGATTTGCTGTTTTATGCCTATTTCAGAGTTTCGAGGAAAAGGAATATCAAACGGAGTCGAAACGGAACGAAATCAACTAGAGGAGTTATTTTTGGAAGGAAACCTACCGGATAGACTTGGACCCTACTTCTGAAGATGAAGGAGGAGCTCACGAGGGTAGGGGCGCGCCCCCTGCCTCGTAGCCCCCCTTCGGTCCACCAACGTAATCCTTTCACCCACATATACCTACGTATTGAAAAACTTCCAGAACGGAGATTAGATCGGGAGTTCCGCCGCCAGAAGCCTCCGTAGCCACCGAAAGCCAATCTAGACCCGTTCTGGCCCCCTGTCGGAGGGGGCAATCCCTCTCCGGTGGCCATCTTCATCATCCCGGTGCTCTCCATGACGAGGAGGGAGTAGTTCTCCCTCGGGGCTGAGGGTATGTACCAGTAGCTATGTGTTCGATCTCTCTCTCTCTCTCTCTCATGTTTGTCGGCGTTCTGGGAACGGGGGTCCCCAGACTTGCCTGCCTGCGGCCTGCGGCGTGGCTCAAAGGGGGCCCAGCACGGCCCATCTTCATCAACACAAGACTCAAGACCCTCACGAGGGGCCAAGCCTCGCGAGGCGGACGACGCGGAGCTTCCTCAGGCGCGGCCTCGTCAGGCTGGCTCATGAAGAGGTGGAGAAATCAAGGCAGGGTACCTCACGAGGTGCCCGCGACGCAAGCCATGACGATCAAAGGCGCCAGGCGGGTGCCAGCCCGCGCAGCGTCCTCCTTTCCTCTTTGGTGCAAAGGGAGCAAGCGCAGCCGCGAAGTACCAAGGCATCAGTCAAAGGTTGCCATTTCGGTGCAACGAGACCAAGACTAGGAGGACTACGAGACGGAGGTCACCGTGGAGCCCAAGACGGCGTCATCACCAGAGCTTTGCACAGGCGAAGACTACTTTTGTCAAGATAGCTGATACTTGTTGTCCCCCTTCAAATTAGCCCGCCATTGTTGGCTCCCTTCCCGCTCGATATTTGGGGAGAGGACCAGGGCCTCTATAAATAGGACCAGCCACTCACATAGCAAAGGGGCATCAACAATCGAGAAAGGAGGCAGTAGGCAGTGAGAGAGAGAGAGAGGTGGTTGAACTCCTCCCAACAGTTCATTGCCCCAGCCAAGAGCAGACCCTCGCGAGGCTGTTCTTCCTTGTATTGTTCATCATCATCAGCCCCAAGAGGCAATCCACCCACCACACACTAGAGTAGGGTATTACACCACAACGGTGGCCCGAACCAGTATAAACCTTGTGTCTCTTATGCAGTTCTTTCAGTAGTCTAGATCTTTGCGAGACGGAGCGGTAGAAGACGTAATCTCCGTGCGCACCCCAGTGTTCGAACCTTAAGGGTCTGCCGGAACCCGAAATCCGACATTTGGCGCGCCAGGTAGGGGTGCGCCGGAATTTTTCTCCCACCGCCCCGTTCTCCTCCGACCGTCGCGTCCATGTCCGACGCTCGTCGGGCCCGCGCTGAGCGCCGGGCCGCCATCGCTTCCCGCCTCGCCCAGACGGCGCCCGTCGGCGGACGTCCTCGTTGTTCCCCGTCACCACCGGCCCGACAGGGGGCGAGCAGCAAGCGTCGTCTCAGCATCCATCTGTGCGGCAAGACGTCCGCATCGCTACTCCATCTCTCACACCAGCTGGTTCTTCGTCCCGCGCGCTTCGCGCACCCTTGGTGGCTCGAGCTGCGCTTATCGCGGCAAACGAGCTCCTGCGCTACCGTCCCATCGACGACGTCTACGAAGAGTGGCTCGACCGCGTCGCCGAGCTTGTCCGCGCCGCAGGGGGCTCTCCCGCGCTGTCCGTTCCGCTGCGCCACACCCCGCCCCGTGCGGGCAATGAAGCTCCGGGGGCGTACCAGCCGCCTCCTCTCCAAGAAGACGCCATGGCTCCAAGGCGCGTGGCCCCTGGGCGGAACCCGCTTCGTCAGGCGCCAGCCCAGCAAGAACGGAGCTGCCAAGAAGTCCCTCGCCCGCAAGGAGCTGCCCGGGCGCTTCCTGCTCCGGCACGCCGCGACCCTGCTCCAGCTCCGGCACGCCAAGACCCCGCGCTGCTCCTAGCTGCAGCGCGTGGGGACCCTCAAGACCGAGCTCTCCACCAGCCGAAGCCTTTCGTGGCCACCGCAGGCTGCCGTGCCTACACTACCGAGCTGCGCAGCGTCACGTGGCCTGGCAAGTTTAAGCCAGACCTGCCTCCTCGTTACGACGGCACGACTGACCCTGCAGAGTTCCTCTAGCTCTATGAGCTGGGCATCGAAGCTGCCAGCGGGGACAAGAAGGTCATGGGGAACTGGTTTCCCATGGCGCTCAAGGAAGGAGCTCGCACCTGGCTCCTGAATCTGGCTCCAGGCATGATCTCTTCCTGGGACCAGATGCGCACCCGCTTCATCGCCAACTTCCAAGGTACTCGCGACCGGCCACCCGCCGTGAGCGACATGCGCCATATCAAGCAACAACCCGGAGAGACCCTGCAAAAGTACATCCAGCGCTTCAACAGCGCGTGCCTCAAGATCCCCAAGGTGTCCGAGGAGGCCATCATCTCGGCCTTCTCCGATGGTGTGCGCGACGTCAAGATGAAGGAGGAGCCGGCGATGCATAAAGACCTGTGCACCTCCCTGGAGCTGTTCAACTTGGCGACCAAGTGCGCCAGGGCTGAGGAGGGACGCCTCTTCCTCCTCGAGCTGCCTGCCACAGACCCAGAAGAGAAGAAGCTCAAGGCCAAGGACGTGAAGCGCAAGGGGGCTGCCGTGCTCGCAGCAGAACCAGACACCAAGCGGGGCAAAGATCTGCCTGAGCCCTCCAGGGGCAGCCGGTACTGTGTGTACCACGACCTCCACACCCACAACACCAACGAATGCCAAGAACTCCGCGCCGTGCGAGAAGGAAGGATCGGCCGTCGTCCCGACCGCACCGATCGGGGCTACGGCTGAGGAGGAGAAAGAAACGCAGGACGCTGGGAAGACCGCGGCCCGCGCCCGGGGTGGCGCGATCAACCTCGCAAGGATCGCTGGCGAGATCTGCCTCGCGAGGGGGACTGGAGGGATCAGCCTCGTGAGGATCGCCCACAAGGCCACGCAGGCCTCCCTCCACTGCCGCCTCAGCCAAGGAGGAACGAGGACCGCCATCAAGACGAAGGGGCTGGGGGCTTCCAGGAGCCACACGCAATTGCCTGCATCCTGGGCGGAGCTCAAGCCCCAGCCTCCCAACGCATCTTCAAGCAGTTTGCCCGTGAAGTGAATGCAGTCCTCCCCAGGCTTGAAGCAACGCGCCCTCTCAGGTGGTCGGCATGCGCCATCACATTCAGCTCAGCGGATCAACTCAAGTGTGCAGCCACAGCCGGAGTCCTCCCGATGCTTTGCTCCCCAGCCATCAGAAATGTACTGGTCACCAGGACCCTCATCGATGGTGGAGCAGGGCTCAACGTCCTGTCCGTGGAAACGTTCAACAATCTCCAAGTGCCCTACGACCAGCTTTAGCCAACCAAGCCCTTCTCCGGAGTCACCGACGGCTCCACGGTCCCGATTGGGCAGGTCCGCCTCCCTGTCACCTTCGGGGCATGCAACAACTACCGCACCGAGCTCATCAACTTCGACGTCGCCCACATCCGCCTGCCGTACAACGCCATCCTCAGGTACCCAGCGCTGGCCAAGTTCATGGCCGTAACTCACCATGGCTACAACGTCCTCAAGATGCCAGGGAGTGGCGGAGTCATCACGGTGCCCTGTGAAGAAAAGGATGCAGTGTGTTCCCTGGAGCGAGCCTTTCAGGCCGCGTCACTGGAAGACCCGGATCGCGGAAGCAGGAGGCTTCCCGAGACCACCCCCAAGAAGAAGAAGACGTCGTCCGGACAAGCCCGTCGGGAGGCGGGCCCCTCAGGGCCCGCATCTGCCCAGGGGGAACCTCCTTCCATCGCATAGGAAAGCGCGCCCGGCGCCCTCCTCAGGCAGGGCTCGGGGGCTCTCCCCTGGAGGGCCACCGACCTGGCCAGGGTCACGAGGGAGGCTCTTGGGCACCACATGGAGGCATGTTTCGAAGCACGTTTCCCTCAAGAAGGAGCAAAACAAGGAAGGTCAGACCCGCAGGAGTTCGTCGACAAGGCCATTCAAGAACTACAGGAATCAAGAATCATGAGGTTGCCGCTGTCTACCGGTTGTGGCTCCCCATCCAGGCGAGGATGGTGGGCTGCGCGTCTGCATCGACATACCAGGGCTCAACCAAGTCGCTACGATGGAGCGCCTCTGGCCCTCGCGAGTAGGGCGCTGCGGGGGTCCGCCCCACAGCTACGTTCGCATGCCTTACGGCTTCCCGAGCGTGGTTGCTACGTGCCAATGCCTCATGAGGGGCATCATGGAGGCTCAAGAAGACAGGCGTTCCGCAGCCTTGGCAGAGATGGAGATGACTCGCGAAGAGCTACCAGTGCCTCCGGAGCCTCCCGAGGCCCCTGGGCCTGGGGGCTCGTGAGGATCGGCTTCCGCAGCCCACCGAGTCTGTTACACCAACACCCCTTCGCCCTCGACACCCTCAGGTGACATCTTACAAGTTTCATTTCCAGCTGGGAGCGCCCTCCTAGGGCTGCATCGTTCCTAGGCCGCGTGGGTCTGTCCCTGCGGTATGTATCCCTTTTATTTCATGTCGTTAGCTTGCTTTGTTGGGGGCGCCCCTCGGGCTGCATCATCCCCAAGTCGCTCGGGCCCGACCCAGCGATGTCTACCTTCCCAGCATCTGTTTGAATGAATCCCCTCCTTCGCGGCTAACATGTTTGATCTAGTTGCCTGCTCAACTGACGCCAACTGACAGAATTACTCCCATAACGACATGACGCTTGCGCATGGGTCCGTCCCTGCAACGCCGACAAACCTGAATGCCTGAGCTTTGGCCACGGCAGCCCCGCATGGCGCCACCTCGTCAAGCCTCCAATGCCTCACCTCCCCTCAGAAGCAACTAACGGCAGACTGATAATTGTCATGGCAACCTCTTCTTCCTTCTATGATGAGTTTACAGGATCCCCTAAGGGGTTGCGCCAGGCGAGGCCCTCGCGGCGTTCCTTTCACTCTCATCCGCGTGAACCGCTTGCACGTTAAAGGGGGGGGGGTGCCTGAGCATCGTGACTCAGGGCTCCTACTGGCTCTCCATCCCTCATTGCTGGTGTCAAAACCGGCGGATCTCGGGTAGAGGGTCCCGAACTGTGCGTCTAGGCCGGATGGTAACAGGAGACAGGGGACACTTTGTTTTACCCAGGTTCGGGCCCTCTCGATGGAGGTAATACCCTACTCCTGCTTGATTAATATTGATGATATGGGTAGTACAAGAGTAGATCTACCACGAGATCAAGGAGGCTAAACCCTAGAAGCTAGCCTATGGTATGATTGTTTTGTATGGAGTTGATTCTGTCCTATGGACTACAACCCTCCGGTTTATATAGACACCGGATAGGGTTAGGGTTACATAGAGTCGGTTACAATGGTAGGAGATCTTGAATATCCGCATCGCCAAGCTTGCCTTCCACGCCAAGGAAAGTCCCCTCCGGACACGGGACGAAGTCTTCAATCTTGTATCTTCATAGTCCTGGAGTCCGGCTGAAGGTATAGTCCGGCTACCCGAACACCCCCTAATCCAGGACTCCCTCAGTAGCCCCCGAACCAGGCTTCAATGACGACGAGTCCGGCGCGCAGATTGTTCGGCATTGCAAGGCGGGTTCTTCTCCAAATCTTTGTGTACCTGTAGGAATAATGTCCGATTTTTGTAATGCAGCGCTCCTCGGCTTCCACGTCCAATAATGGTCGTCTTCCACGTGTCAAACGAATGCGAAAAGCCAGGGCGTTTTTTACACCTACACCCCGTATAAACAAGCCGCCTATTTAACGGGATGGGGATTTAGGTCCAAACCACATCTCTTCCTTTCCGCGAGTTATCATCAGAGCGCTTCCAGCAAAGGTCCATTCCAACATGGCCAGCCGTCCCAGCTCCTCCTCTCGCCCTTCCAGCCCTAAACCTGGAGACTGGGAGAGGTGCTCCATCCCGCACAACGTGCTAGTGTCGCTTCAGGCCAACGGATTTCTCCCTCAAGCCTATATGGTCCCGGTCCGAGCCGGACTCGCCACCTATAACGGTGAAGAGCAAGCAAAGAGCACCCCCAATCCCTCTAAAGAAGAGCGGGTGTGCCTCGTCCCCTATCTAATAAGGGGACTGGGATTCCCAATTCATCCATTTCTTCACGGGCTTCTGGAGTTCTATGGCCTCCAGCTGCACAGTCTCACGCCCACCTCCGTATTGCATATTGCGGGTTTCGTCGCCCTTTGCGAGCTATTTTTAGGTGTTGAGGCTCACTTCGCGCTATGGAAGAGGTTATTCTGCCTGGTGCCCCGTTCTCAAAAGGGGTCCATATACCAAGTGGGCGGAGCCGAAGTATGGCGCATCGCCGGGACCGGATACCTATCCGGAACCCCAAAGGAAGCATCCAAGGACTGGACTTCGAAATGGTTTTATATAGATGACGTCCTGCTACCGGACCCTATCCGGGTCGGTCTCCCTGAGTTCAACAGTGCTCCATTGAAGAAGTGCTTGAGCTGGCGTGCGCGGAGCTCTCAGAGAGAAAGCGACAGAGACGTCCTTTACCTGATGGGCCGAATAAGATTGTTGGCTCATTCCGGACTAACCATGATTGGAGTCATGGCCGCATGCATTATGCGGGGGGTGCAGCCGCTTCAATATAGAGGCCACCCAATGTGGGAATTCAACGGGGAGGATGACGCCACCCGTTATGGTCATAAAGGGCCGGACTCAGCCGCTGCTCTCGAAAAGATCTTATCCTCTCTGTACAAGGGCGAAAAGGAGGAATTCCTCCGCGTCAACCCGCAGGCCGGATTTAGTATGTACGATCCTCCGAGTTGGGTAAGTGAACAATTGCGCTTGCCCGTTTGTTTGATACTCCCGTGGTTAGATAGGTAGTCTAACGACTTCACTGTAGGAATTGCGACAGGAGGTAAAGAATATAAGCAGGCGCCCTCCACAGCCTGAGGACCCAGAACGGTCCCTCGATCCGGACTTCGAAGAGGATCCGGACATATCGGTGGAGCTTATCGACGGGGTGTTTTATCAGCTAAGCAAGGACAATACCTTGGTAGCCATCACGGCTGATTACCCAGGGTTAATCCCGGCCTCCCAGGTGACGGAAACTGGAGTCTCATTCCCTTGAGAGGGATTCCACTCTCGCATATTTCGGTGTTTCTGACATCAACCGTGTTTTGCAGGGGAGATTTCCGAGGCAGGAAGCCGAACCTACAGCGACCAGCCAACGAGGGGCCACAGAGCCCCATAGGGCAAAAAGGAATGAAGTCCGGACTGAAATGCCGGCGCAAAGGTATAATGCACCCTCTGTTTCCCTGGAGTTATTCTATCAGGGCATATTAATGCTCGTGCTATTTTCAGGACGAAGAGACCTCGCTGGACTACATCCGGAGAGGTTGCCAATCGCGCCTCCACCAGCCAGGCTCCAACGTCTGGCCAGGAAGCGGAGGCGAGTACAAGGCGCGCACCGGACGTTCCTCCGACAGAGGATGCGGACAGGCTGTCCGCCACAAATTCAGAAGTGGAGAGTGCCATGAACCACAAGCGTCGCCGGACAATTCTACGCGACGCTTGTTTCTCCCAAGAGGCTTTAGATGCCTTTAATTCGGGAGATGCGTACCTCCGTGCCGCTCAAAATGGTTTAGCCAGAGCCACGGAGCAGTATGTGAAAGACATACGGGTAAGAAAATTTTGGTTAATTATATATATATATATATATATATATATATATATATATATATATATATGCCAGTAGCCCCCGAGACTTGAAACAGTTAGAGCAACTAATTTAAGGATCATTTAATATGCAGGTTCTTACAGAGAAGAATACTGTACTGTCCCAGGAGCTGGAAAAGTGCAAGGCCCAACTAGAGGCCGCACTAGCCGCAACAGGGGAGCCCATAGGGACCTCCTCAGGTAGAATACACTTCAAAAGATTAGTATTGTGCGGTGTGGGTGTAAATATGACAAATCAAATTGCAGATGGCGCCGGATTTGATCCGGACAAGCCACAACTCTTACGCCAGCTAAAGGCCAGTGAGAGTATGTTGACGAGGGTGAGGCGAGAGAGGAATGATCTTCAGGATGCCAACACCCAGCTGGACGTCGAACTTAAAGATGTTCGTGGCCAGCTTTTGGACTCCATGAAGGAGAATCAGCGGCTTCGACGCAGCATTTTTAGTAAGTGCTTGAACGAACTTTAAAAAAAGTTCGGCGAGGAAGTCGACTAACAGAGTAATGTCTGTAGGTATGCTCACAGGTCGTCCTGCAGAGGAGATGCCTGGTTCTACGGGTGACCTTCTTCCCGAACTCATGCAACTGCACGAGCGAGTTCGGCAGGCGATGCGAGGCGTTGCCCGAGCCTTATGGCCTGCCCACTCCGTGCCCGAGGGCCTTGGAGAGCTTGCGGAGAAGCTGAAGGGAGCTCGCCGGCGCTTCCGTTTGTGGAAGATATCGGCCTACCGACAAGGCGCTCGGGAAGCCTGGGCCATGGTGAAGACCCGTTTTACAAAGTCTGACCCAAACCACATGGGTGAGGTCAGACCATTGGGGCCTGACGGGAAGGAGATCCCTGTGAGCTTAGTATACGGCCAAGTAGAGTTGGCCGCGAAGTATTCCCAGCAGGACTGTAAATTAGACAGCCTGTTAGATGGTATAGAAGAGGAATACAATCAGTCAGAATGACTATGTAATTTTGAATTGACATGTGTAATGCCTTCTAGCCGGATTGTAGATCGTTTGTCGTTGCCGACCTTTCCGCTTCAACCTCGGGACCTGACAGTCCGGAGTGTGTCCGAATACCATAGCGGTTATATAAGAACCATGGTATGCGTGGAGACCAGGCGTAGGGGTCATTAGTGCTTTATCAGACAAGTGCCCAACTAGTTATGTTATATTACATGGTTAGTAAGAAACATCTTCCAGAGAGAATAGTTCCGTTAGGGGTTCCTTTCGCTGGGAGGCATGCCCTAAAGTGCATGTCCGGACTGCGTAAAAAGACACAGAAAAAGGCATCTGGGGGCGCATAAAATGGGTAAAAAGATCATCTTTTGTCTCACCGACCGAATATTCCCTTAAGAACGCTAGCTTTCGGCTTCACCCAGTCTGAGGTACACATCCGGCTGACCCGGCAGTAACAATCGCAAAGGTGATCCCTTTACCTCCTAGCCGATCAATCGGGAATGTAGGGGTAAGCACAGGAGCCAGGCAACCCAGCTTGGCCAAAGCTTAAGTCATATCGATGCATATAATGGTGAAGAAAAAGGTACATGCGGAAGTTTGACGCATGTGTTGGGCATGAAGCCCGTATAAATAAGCTTTTGTTAAAGAAGCCCCCAGGTTTAATGAGCGCGAGTGGCGCGGCACTAGATAAGCCTTTAAGGGCTGTAAAAGAAAATAGGGGAAGGAGAGAAATGTAAGACAGAAAAATACAAAAAATGGACAGAGGAAGGAGACGAACACAGAGTCCGGCGCTAGGCATAGAATCTTCGGAGACGGGTGGCGTTCCACGGGTTCGGCTCGAGTCGGTTATCCGACGCATCTCACAGGCGATATGCCCCGCTAGTCAGGACTTGGTTGATTATAAATGGACCTTCCCACTTGGGCTTGAGTTTGTCCTTTTTCTTATCCGGCAGGCATAGAACGAGTTCGCCAACATTGTAGTTTTTGGCCCGTACTTCTCTGCTTTGATATCTTCGGGCCTGCTGTTGATAAAATGCGGAACGGGCTTTTGCCACGTCACGCTCCTCCTCCAAGGCGTCCAAGTTGTCCTACCGATCGAGCTCGGCTTCTCTTTTTTCGTACATGCGCACTCTAGGTGAGTCATGAATTATATCGCAGGGCAGAACTGCCTCTGCGCCGTACACCATAAAAAATGGTGTGTATCCGGTGGTGCGATTTGGCGTGGTCCGCAGTCCCCAGAGTACGGAGTCGAGCTCCTCTACCCAGTGCGTATTAGATTCCTTAAGGGACCGCACTAATCTGGGTTTGATGCCGCTCATAATAAGACCGTTTGCATGTTTGACCTGGCCGTTGGTTTGTGGGTGATAGACAGAAGCATAATCGAGCTTGATGCCCATGTTTTTGCACCAGAGTTTTACCTCGTCTGCGGTAAAGTTTGTGCCGTTATCAGTTATGATGCTATGGGGGACGCCATAACAATGTACAACCCCGGATATGAAGTCTATCACAGGTCCGGATTCGGACGTTTTAACAGGCTTGGCTTCTATCCATTTGGTGAATTTATCCACCATGACCAGTAAGTATTTCTTTCTATCGGTCCCGCCTTTAAGGGGTCCGACCATGTCAAGCCCCCAGACCGCAAAAGGCCAGGTGATTGGTATAGTTTGGAGTGCGGTGGGTGGCATATGGCTTTGGTTGGCAAAAAGTTGGCAACCAGCGCATCGTTGGACTAAGTCCTGAGCGTCTGCCCGGGCCGTCGGCCAATAAAAGCCTGTACGGAAAGCCTTGCTAACAAGGGACCGAGCAGCGGCGTGGTGACCACCGAGTCTGGCGTGAATTTCAGCCAGAAGGTTCCGCCCTTCCTCTTCGGAGATGCACCTTTGAAGGACTCCGGTAGTGCTTTTCTTATAAAGCTCTCCCTCATGGACTCTATAGGCTTTAGATCGCCGCACGATGCAGCGGGCCTCGTTTTGATCCTCCAGGAGTTCCTGCCTAGTAAGGTAGGCTAGGAATGGTTCTGTCCACGGGGCGATGATCGCCATTATTACGTGGGCTGAAGGTGTAATTTCATTGGCAGAGGCTCCAATTGTGTCAGATTGTTCGGTGTTAAGTGGTGCGGCTGGGTCTGGGCTGTTATTTGCGGGTTCCCCCTCCCATGCTATAGATGGCTTGAACAATCTTTCTAAAAAGATGTTGGGGGGGACTGCATCGCGTTTCGCTCTGATGCGTGCCAGGACGTCCGCTGCTTGATTGTTTTCTCGAGCTATATGGTGAAACTCCAGCCCTTCGAACCGAGCTGACATTTTTAGGACGGCGTTGTGGTAAGCTGCCATTTTTGGGTCCTTGGCATCGAAGTCGCCATTTATTTGGGATATCGCGAGGTTCGAATCCCCACGTACCTCTAGGCGTTGAATGCCCATGGATACTGCCATCCGGAGGCCATGTAGAAGGGCCTCGTATTCGGCTGCATTGTTGGAGTCCGTGTACATAATTTGGAGTACATACTGGACTGTGTCTCCTGTTGGGGACGTCAAAACGACGCCAGCCCCCAGTCCGGCCAACATTTTGGAGCCGTCGAAATGCATGATCCAGTTTGAGTATGTGCCGTACTCTTCAGGGAGTTCGGCCTCCGTCCATTCTGCGACGAAGTCGGCCAAAACTTGCGATTTGATAGCTCACCGTGGCTTATAGGTTATATTGAACGGGAGGAGCTCGATGGCCCATTTTGCGATCCGGCCCGTTGCATCGCGGTTGTTGATAATATCGTTAAGTGGTACTTCCGAGGCTACTGTTATGGAACACTCTTGAAAGTAGTGTCGTAGCTTTCGGGATGCCATGAATACCGCGTATGCAATTTTTTGATAATGCGGGTACCGTGGTTTGCATGGAGTGAGGACAGTGGACACATAGTAGACCGGCCTTTGAAGGGGGAATTTGTGTCCGTCCGTTTCCCGCTCGACAACGAGCACTGCACTGACAACTTGATGTGTTGCTGTAATGTACAATAGCATTGGTTCGCCGGTGTTAGGCGCGGCCAGGACTGGGTTTGTTGCCAATATGGCTTTTATTTCATCGAGTCCGGCCGTGGCGGCATCCGTCCACTCGAAGTGTTCGGTGCGCCGGAGTAGGCGATAAAGGGGCAGTGCCTTTTCTCCCAAGCGGGAGATGGAGCGGCTTAGCGCCGCCACGCATCCGGTTAATTTTTGTATTTGTTTGAGGTCCTTTGGGATATCCAATTGTGACAAAGCTCGGATCTTGGCTGGATTTGCTTCAATTCCTCTACCGGATACAATGAAGCCCAAGAGCTTTCCGGCTGGAACGCCGAAGACGCATTTTTCCGGCTTGAGCTTGATGTCGTATTTTCGGAGGTTATCGAATGTGAGCCTCAAGTCGTCTACTAGAGATTCGACATGTCTCGATTTGATGAACACATCATCCACGTATGCCTCCACTGTTTTGCCGATCTGATTTGCCAGACATGTCTGGATCATGCGCTGATATGTTGCGCCGGCGTTTTTTAGCCCGAAGGGCATTGTGTTGATGCAGAATGGGCCGTATGGTGTGATGAATGCTGTTGCAGCTTGGTCTGATTCTGCCATCTTGATTTGATGGTAACCGGAGTATGCGTCGAGGAAACACAATGAGTCGTGTCCTGGGGTGGCATCGATAATTTGATCGATACGGGGGAGGGGGAAAGGATCCTTCGGGCAAGCCTTGTTAAGGTCTTTAAATTCGACACACAGGCGCCAGGATTTGTCCTTCTTTGGTACCATCACTAGGTTTGCTAGCCAGTCCGGATGTTTTATGTCTCTAATGAATCCGGCCTCCAATAGCTTGGCTAGCTCTTCTCCCATAGCCTGTCTCTTGGGTTCGAAAAAACGCCGAAGGGCTTGTTTGACAGGTTTGAATCCTTTTAGGATATTTAGGCTGTGTTCGGCCAGCCTGCGTGGGATCCCTAGCATGTCTGAAGGGTGCCAGGCGAAAATGTCCCAATTCTCTTGTAGGAACTCGCGCAGTGCGGCGTCTACATCGGGGTTCAGTCGTGCCCCGATGGAAGCTGTTTTATTGGGGTCCGTTGGATGGACCTGGAATTTGACTATTTCGTCAGCTCGTTTGAAGGATGTGGATTTGGATCTTTTGTCGAGTATCACATCATCCCTGTTAACCGTGGAGCGCAGCGCAGTCAGTTCCTCGGCCGCTAAGGCTTCGGATAGTGCCTCAAGGGCTAATGCGGCCGTCTTATTTTCGGCGCGGAGTGCTATGTCCGGATCACTAGCTAGAGTGATAATTCCATTTGGCCCGGGCATCTTAGGCTTCATGTACCCGTAATGGGGTATTGCTTGGAAGATTGTGAATGCTTCCCGCCCTAGTAAGGCGTGATGTCCGCTTTTAAATGGGGCCACCTGAAACATGACTTCTTCGGACCTGTAATTATCCGGCGTGCCGAACACCACATCTAGTGTGATTTTTCCTGTGCAGTGCGCTTCCCGACTGGGGATTATTCCTCTAAAGGTTGTGCTGCTTCACTCGACGCAGTTCCAGTCTGTTTCCATTTTTGAAGGGTCTCCTCATAAATGAGGTTCAGTCCGCTGCCTCCATCCATGAGCACCTTGGTGAGGCAAAAGCCGTCCACTATAGGACTGAGGACCAATGCGGCTGGTGCTCGGGCTGTTCGGAATCTAGGTTCATCACCTGCGTTGAAAGTAATGGCAGTGTCGCTCCATGGATTTATTGTTGCAACTTGATAGACTTCGGCGAGGTTGCGGAGTGTTCTTTTTCGCATATTGTTTGATGCGAAAGTCTCGAAGACTGTGAGAACGATACTGGTGTCTTCGGGCTGGCTTTCTGCGGCCTCCCGATTTAAGAGGTCCTTGCCAATTTTGGCTACCTACCGGAGTATCCAACATGCTCTAAGGTTGTGAGTTGGTGTGGTGTCCTCTGTACTGTGAATTCTACAGGGTCCATCAAGCCACCTTTCCAGTACGGTTCCATGCCATGTAAAGGGTTTTGGCTTTTTGCTATTTATCCCGGGTGTCTTATGATGCTGCACCCTCTTAGTTCGGACGGGATTATTATTCAAGGCCGGATTATCCAAAAATTTTGTTTCGGTTTTCCAGGCACTTTCCATCGCACAGTACTTTTGTACTATGGACGCCAAGTCAGCGAAGCGTGTAATATCACGACAACTTATGGCATTAACGATTCCCTCGTCCGTGCAATTACTGCAGAAGAGTGATATTGCGTCTCCCTCACGGTAATCCTTTATCCTGTTCATAACCAGGAGGAATCTGGCCCAGTAATGGTGTACTGTTTCATCGGGCCTCTGCCTGACTTGGGAGAGATCGCTTATGTTTGGGTGGGTGGGTGTCGTTGAATCTGAAACCTCACCCAATCCAAGATTCAGAGGCCGAAGAGCTTCCGAACTCTGAAGTTCAGATTCCTGGACGTTATCCAACGAATCCGGCCCGTTGCCTGATCCTAAGCTCAGGTCTTGAGTTACATCCTTCCCTCCGCGGGTATCCGGCTTGGAGGGATCGGGGATTCAGACGTAGCTAGTCCTTAAAATAGATGAAGGGTCGCCACACTGCGCCTCTACCACGGCAACGTGGTGGGTGACTTGGGGAGAGTTAATTTCTCTTAGATCGGGTTTAAGCCCAACCTGGTCGTAATCCGTAGCGACCCCCAGGGCGGCGATGCGATCCAAGAGCTCGTTTACGGAAAAGAGCTCCATTGGATCTAACTGCTCGACGAGCTCCGAGCTGACGTGTAGGTTGCTTTTGATGACCCGAGAGGTCACCGTTGGTGCAACAGCCGAACAAGCGGTCATGAGGAAACCACCTAGCCGGAGGGTTTGGCCGACAGCCAAGGCTCCCTTAGCAACGGCGTCGTCTTTAAAGACGAGAGAAGGCATCCTTCCTGATTGTGACGGCACAGAGGAACTCTCAATGAAAGCACCAATGTCGGTGTCAAAACCGGCGGATCTCGGGTAGGGGGTCCCGAACTGTGCGTCTAGGCCGGATGGTAACAGGAGACAGGGGACACTTTGTTTTACCCAGGTTCAGGCCCTCTCGATGGAGGTAATACCCTACTCCTGCTTGATTAATATTGATGATATGGGTAGTACAAGAGTAGATCTACCACGAGATCAAGGAGGCTAAACCCTAGAAGCTAGCCTATGGTATGATTGTTGTGTATGGAGTTGATTCTGTCCTACGGACTACAACCCTTCGGTTTATATAGACACCGGATAGGGTTAGGGTTACATAGAGTCGGTTACAATGGCAGGAGATCTTGAATATCCGCATCGCCAAGCTTGCCTTCCACGCCAAGGAAAGTCCCCTCCGGACACGGGACGAAGTCTTCAATCTTGTATCTTCATAGTCCTGGAGTCCGGCTGAAGGTATAGTCCGGCTACCCGAACACCCCCTAATCCAGGACTCCCTCACTCACCCTCTGGCCTTGACCACGTTATCGCGACCTGGCATACCAGCGATGGCTAAGACTAGCTCGAGGGCCGCGACCCAAGGACGTAGAGCAGAAAGGGGAGCAAAGGCGGGGGAGAAGGGGCACGCGAGGACCTCGCCAAGTGATTCCGCTCCTGCCGACGCGCGGACCCGACGACACACCAGGGATAATCCCCGACTCTCGAGATAAGTCACCGCCCGAAAGCACCGGCTATCGTAGCACTACCCCCGCACCTAATGCAATTCCGTGTGAGCGACGCCGCTCTCCTTTCTCACCGAGCGACGGCTGCTTGGGCGCCAAAGGGGACCTCCTGAGCATCGCGACTCAGGGGCTCTTACCGGACCCCGGGTCGCTCACCTCCTGGCCTTGACCACGGCATCGCGACCTAGCATACCAGCGACGGCTGACGCTGCCTTGGGACTGGGACCTGTCGACGCAGACCACCAAGCCCTCGCGAGGTTCGAAAGGGAGAACTGAGCTAAGACGGAATCATCAACTCGCACAGCTCTACAACAAGGGTTATGTATTAACAAACAGGATTACAGGCACCTTACAAGCCCCCATGGGGCGCATCTTGATTCCTTGCAGGGAACGGATCCTAAGGGATGCTAACTACACGTGCTCCTGCAAAAGATGCCATCATCAACAGTGGGTCGTCAAGCGCCGGCGCCAACCCCATCCAGATCAGAGGTGGCGACGGCCAGACGAGCCCGCCCTGCTCCAGGAGCGGCGCCGGCTCGGGGGCTCGTAGCTGTTGTCACTCGTCTCCGGAGTCGCGAAGATGTCGCTGGATCCTCCGGCGCCTCCGTCGCCTGCAGAGCCGCCAAGGGAGCGGTCGACGGGCCTAGCCCTCACCATGGCGAGGTCCTGGCCACCTCTCCTGGGGCAACACTCCAGCCGGCGCCCGTTCGCGTCGAAGACCTTGAAGAACATCACCGAAGCGCCATCATACTCCAAGTGGACCGCGAAGACGCCCCTTACCCTGCAAACCCGGGCGATCTCTCTCCAGCCACGAGTCATGTAGACCTCGCCCGGGGCAATGACCGCGACCTCTGCCTCGGACGCGAGGGTGCTGCAGCCGGCGTGATGCAGCCAAAGCTCCAGGGGCTCCCCCGGTGGGATGATGGAGGCGAAGAAGGGAGGCAGGCGGATCCAAGACTGGAGAGGAATGGCAACGTGGATCACGAACTCTTGGGAGGAGCCCTCGGCGTGGACCCCAGGAGGAACAACCCACACCTTCGTGACCCGTCGGCACCGACGACGGTGCTGACCGCTGGGATCGGCATCAACCCCTTCGAGGCCCTCGACGTGGGCATACAAGGGAAGCGGGAACCCCGGCGGAGGCCGCTCGCACCGAGGCCTCAACACCACCTGACGGTCCTCCTCGTCCCGGCCGCGAGGGGCGAGCCGTTTCTTCGGCGGGAGCGGGTTTGGTCCCTCTCGAGGGGCCTTTCCCTTCTCCGCTGCAGAGAGCCGGCGAATCGGAGCTATCGCGGCAAGACGGAGCAAGGATCGGGAAGAAGGAGAAGCAAGGAGGGATGGACTGGAAGGGCACGCGCAGTTCCGTACTTATAGCCGGCGAAGGCCAACCGCCGGCCTCCACGATCGCAGGTAATCATGACATGATTTGCATGCAGGGACTTGTCCAACTCGTGCGATCACCAAGGCGTCATGGGGAAGTGGAGACACCCACGTCCAATCAACCACCACATGGCGCCCAAGGCCGCAGGCTATTAGGGCCCACGGCGCTTCGCCCTTACCCTTTCGCCTCTCGGCACGGCCAAGTCTGAGCACGCCTTGGGCCCGGGGGCTAATGTCGGTGTTCTGGGAACGGGGGTCGCCAGACTTGCCTGCCTGCGGCCTGCAACGTGGCTCAAAGGGGGCCCAGCACGGCCCATCTTCATCAACACAAGACTCAAGACCCTCGCGAGGGGCCAAGCCTCGCGAGGCGGATGACGCGGAGCTTCCTCAGGCGCGGCCTCGTCAGGCTGGCTCATGAGGAGGCAAAGAAATCAAGGCAGGGTACCTCACGAGGTGCCCGTGACGCAAGCCATGACGATCAAAGGCGCCAGGCAGGTGCCAGCCCGTGCAGCGTCCTCCTTTCCTCTTTGGTGCAAAGGGAGCAAGCGCAGCCGCGGAGTACCGAGGCATCAGGCAAAGGTTGCCATTTCGGTGCAACGAGACCAAGACCAGGAGGACTACGAGACGGAGGTCACCGTGGAGCCCAAGACAGCATCATCACCAGAGCTTTGCGCAGGCGAAGACTACTTTTGTCAGGATAGTTGATACTTGCTGTCCCCCTTCAAATTAGCCCGCCATTGTTGGCTCCCTTCCCGCTCGATATTTGGGGAGAGGACCAAGGCCTCTATAAATAGGACCAGCCACTCACATAGCAAAGGGGCATCAACAATCGAGAAAGGAGGCAGTAGGCAGTGAGTGAGAGAGAGAGAGAGAGAAAGGTGGCTGAACTCCTCCCAACAGTTCATCGCCCCAGCCAAGAGCAGACCCTCGCGAGGCTGTTCTTCCTTGTATTGTTCATCATCATCAGCCCCAAGAGGCAATCCACCCACCACACACTGGAGTAGGGTATTACACCACAACGGTGGCCCGAACCAATATAAACCTTGTGTCTCTTGTGCAGTTCTTTCAGTAGTCTAGATCTTTGCGAGACGGAGTGGTAGAAGACGTAATCTCCGTGCGCACCCCAGTGTTCGAACCTTAAGGGTCTGCCAGAACCCGAAATCCGACAGTGTTCTTGAGGTGATACGATCTTGATGTATTGCGAGCTTTGCTATTATAGTTGGATCCTATGATGCCCCCCCTCTACTCACTTATAATGAATTGAGTTTCCCCATTGAAGCTATATTATCGGATTGAGTCTTTAAAGATTTGAGAACACTTGATGTATGTCTTGCCGTGGATATCTATGGTGACAATGGGATATCACGTGATTCACTTGATGTATGTTTTGGTGACCAACTTGCGGGTTCCGCCCATGAACCTATGCATAGGGGTTGGCACACGTTTTCGTCGTGATTCTCCGGTAGAACTTTGGGGAAATCTTTGAGGTCCTTTGTGTTGGTTGAATAGATGAATTTGAGATTGTGTGATGCATATCGTATAATCATGCCCACAGATACTTGAGGTGACATTGGAGTATCAAGGTGACATTAGGGTTTTGGTTGATTTGTATCTTAAGGTGTTATTCTAGTACGAACTCTAGGGCTGTTTGTGACACTTATAGGAATAGCCCAACGGATTGATTGGAAAGAATAACTTTGAGCTGGTTTCGTACCCTACCATAATCTCTTCGTTCGTTCTCTGCTATTAGTGACTTTGGAGTGACTCTTTGTTGCATGTCGAGGGATAGTTTTATGATCCAATTATGTTAGTATTGTTGAGAGGACTTGCACTAGTGAAAGTATGAACCCTAGGCCTTATTTCCACACATTGCAATACCGTTTACGCTCATTTGCTACCTTGCTATTTTCGGATTACAAATACCTTTATCTACCATCCATATTGCACTTGTATCACCATCTCTTCGCCGAACTAGTGCACCTATATAATTTACCATTGTATTGGGTGTGTTGGGGACACAAGAGACTCTTTGTTATTTGGTTACAGGGTTGCTTGAGAGAGACCATCTCCATCCTACGCCTCCTACAGATTCATAAACCTTAGGTCATCCACTTGAGGGAAATTTGCTATTGTCCTACAAACCTCCGCACTTGGAGGCCCAACAAGGTCTACAAGAAGAAGGTTGTGTAGTAGACATCAAGCTCTTTTCTGGCGCCGTTGCCGGGGAGGTGAGTGCTTGAAGGTATATCTTTAGATCTTGCAATCGAATCTTTTTGTTTCTTGTTTTAGCACTAGTTTAGTTTATAAAAGAAAACTACCAAAAAAATGGAATTGAGTTTGTCTCATACGCTTCATATTTTTAATATCTTTCGTGAGTATGATGGAAAAGAAAATTGTGCCAAAGTGTTAGAAGAAGAATGCATTAAAACGTTTGGCACTAAATATTTGAATGATGAGCATGATTGCAATGTTGTTAGTATGAATTCCTTGAATATCCATGATGCTAATGATTTGCAAAGCCACAAGCTTGGGGAAGCTATGTTTGATGAAGATGATATTTTTTATTCCCCAAGCTTTGATGAGCAAATTTACTATGATGAAAGCATGCCTCCTATCTATGATGATTATTGTGATGACATGTATGCTTTAAAGAAGAATTATAACCATGAAACTTGTCATCTTGACCTTAATTTTCAATCACATGATAGTTATTTTGTTGAGTTTTCTCCCACTATTATCCATGAGAAGAATTTTGCTTATGTGGATAGTAATAAAATTTCTATGCTTGTAGACCATGAAAAGAATGCTTTAGGTGCTGGTTATATTGTTGAATTCACTCATGATACTACTGAAAATTATTATGAGGGAGGAACATATGCTTGTAGGAATTGCAATAATATCAAGTTTCCTCTCTATGTGCTTAAAATTTTGAAGTTATGCTTGTTTTGCCCTCCTATGCTAGTTGATTATTGTTCCCATAAGTTGTTTGCTCACAAAATCCCTATGCATAGGAAGTGGGTTATACTTCATTTCCTATTCATATTCTTCAAGATGCTCTCTTTATGTTACAATTCTTATCTTTTATATGAGAATCATTGAAATCATCATGCCTAGCTAGGGGCATTGAACGATAGCGCTTGTTGGGAGGCAACCCAAATTTTTTTGTCCCTTGCTTTTTGTTCATGTTTAGTAATAAATAATTCATCTAGCCTCTTATTATATGTGGTTTTATGCTTTTAATTAGTGTTTGTGCCAAGTATAACCTTTGGGAAAATTTGGGTGAAGTCTTTAGGATCATGTTGTAAAAACAGAAACTTTAGCGCTCACGAGAATTGCTGCCATTTTTATTTGGAGAGTGCTATTTAGTTAATTATTTTTCAGATGATTAATAGATAAATTCCTAAGGTCCAGCAATTTATTTGAGAATTTTATGAGTTCCAGAAGTATACGTTTGATCCAGATTACTACAGACTGTTCTGTTTTTGACAGATTCTGTTTTTCATGTGTTGTTTACTTATTTTGATGAATCTATGGCTAGTAAAATAGTTTATAAACCATAGAGAAGTTGGAATACAGTAGGTTTAACACCAATATAAATAAATAATGAGTTCATTACAGTACCTTGAAGTGGTGATTTATTTTCTTATACTAATGGAGCTTACGAGTTTTCTGTTAAGTTTTGTGTCGTGAAGTTTTCAAGTTTTGGGTAAGGATTCGATGGACTATGGAATAAGGAGTGGCAAGAGCCTAAGCTTGGGGATTCCCAAGGCACCCCAAGGTAATATTCCAGGACAACCAAGAGCCTAAGCTTGGGGATGCCCCGGAAGGCATCCCCTCTTTCATCTTCGTTCATCGGTAACTTTACTTGGAGCTATATTTTTATTCACCACATGATATGTGTTTTGCTTGGAGCGTCAATTTATTTTGTTTGCATTTGCTTTATGTTATTTAGAACAATGTTTTGCAGCTTTTATTTTAATAAAAGTGGCATTGATAGCCTTTACTATGCCTATGTTACAAATATACATGTTGCTGTTTGAAAACAGAAAGTTTACCGCTGTTGCAATAATTCCCTAGAAAAGTCAGAATGTGATAAAATGTTGAAACCTTTTGCATATTAAGCTCTGATAAATTTACTACAGTGCGAATTTTATTTCATAATTTTTGGATCTAGGGAAGTATGGATGTTGCAGCATTCTTTACAGACTATCCTGTTTAGGCAGATTGCTGTTATGTTTGCATATGTTTGCTTCTTTAATGATTCTATTTGACGATAGGACTATTAAATATGCAGAGGCATTTAGTATGCAATGTTGAATAATAATTTTAGTTATTTGCTACAGTAGAGTATTATAAGGTTTTGGCAATGGTTTATACTAACTTATCTCACGAGTCCTTGTTGAGTTTTGTGTGGATGAAGCTTTTGAGATTTAGGGAGACCGTGATATGAGAGGAATTAAGGAGACACAAAAGCTCAAGCTTGGGGATGCCCAAGGCATCCCAAGATAATATTTCAAGAAGTCTCAAGCATCTAAGCTTGGGGATGCCCCGGTTGGTATCCCACCTTTCTTCTTCAACAACTATCGGTTAGTATCAGTTGATACTAAGTTTTTGCTTCTTCACATGATGTTTGCTATTCTTAGATGTCATTTTATTTTTCTTTGCTTGCTGTTTGAATAAAATACCAAGATCTGAAATTCTTAAATGTTAGAGAATCTTCACATAGTTGCATAATTATTCAACTACTCATTGATCTTCACTTATATCTTTTGGAGTAGTTTGTTGTCGCTCTAGTGCTTCACTTATATCTTTTAGAGCATGGTGGTAGTTTTATTTTGAAGAAATAGATGAACTCTCATGCTTCACTTAGATTATTTTGAGATTCATCATGGTAATTTTCTTAAAATCCAAATATGCTTGGTATGCAAGAATAATAAAATTCTCTTATGAGTGTTTTGAATACTATGAGAAGTTTGATACTTGATGATTGTTTTGAGATATGAGGATGGTAATATTAGAGTCATGCTAGTTGAGTAGTTGTGAATTTGAGAAATACTTGTGTTGAGGCTTGTGACTCCCGTAGCATGCACGTATGGTGAACCGTTATGTGATGAAGTCGGAGCATGATTTATTTATTGATTGTCCTCCTTATGACCGGCGGTCGGTGCTACGTCTTGAACTTGCGTTGGTTTTCCCCGAAGAGGAAGGGATGATGCAGCAGAGTAGCGTAAGTATTTCCCTTAGTTTTTGAGAACCAAGGTATCAATCCAGTAGGAGGCCACGCTCAAGTCCCTCGTACCTGCACAAAAGGATAGCTACTCGCAACCAACGCGATTAGGGGTTGTCAATCCCTTCACGGTCACTTACGAGAGTGAGATCTGATAGATATAATATTTTTGGTATAAAGATGCAAAGTAAAAAGTAAAGGCAAAGTGAAAAGCAAAGCAAGATTAAAGTAATGGAGATTGATATGATGAGAATAGACCCGGGGGCCATAGGTTTCACTAGTGGCTTCTCTCAAGAGCATAAGTATTCTACGGTGGGTGAACAAATTACTGTTGAGCAATTGACAGAATTGAGCATAGTTATGAGAATATCTAGGCATGATCATGTATATAGGCATCACGTCCGTGACAAGTAGATCAAAACGATTCTGCATCTACTACTATTACTCCACTCATCGACCGCTATCCAGCATGCATCTAGAGTATTAAGTTAAAAACAGAGTAATGCCTTAAGCAAGATGACATGATGTAGAGAGATAAATTCATGCAATATGAAATAAACCCCATCTTGTTATCCTCGATGGCAATGATATAATACGTGCCTTGCTGCCCCTTCTGTCACTAGGAAAGGACACCGCAAGATCGAACCCAAAGCTAAGCACTTCTCTCATGGCAAGAATTACCAATCTAGTTGGCCAAACCAAACGGATAATTCGAAGAGACTTGCAAAGATAACCAATCATACATAAAAGAATTCAGAGAAGATTCAAATATTATTCATAGATAGACTTGATCATAAACCCACAATTCATCGGTCTCAATAAACACACCGCAAAAAGAAGATTACATCGAATAGATCTCCACAAGAGAGGGGGAGAACCTTGTATTGAGATCCAAAAAGAGAGAAGAAGCCATCTAGCTACTAACTATGGACCCAAAGGTCTGAGGTAAACTACTCACACTTCATCGGAGAGGCTATGATGATGTAGAAGCCCTTCGTGATGACGACCCTCTTCCGGCGGAGCTCCGGAACAGGCCCCAAGATGGGATCTCGTGGATACAGAAAGTTGAGGCGGTGGAACTAGGTTTTTGGCTCCTGTTCTGAACGTTTGGGGGTACATAGGTATATATAGGAGGAAGGAGTACGTCGGTGGAGCACCGAGGGGCCCACGAGGCAGGGGCGCGCCCTAGGGGGGGGCGCCCCCACCCTCATGACCTCCTCTTTAACTCCTTGGAGTAGGGTCCAAGTCTCCTGGATCACGTTCGGTGAGAAAATCACGTTCTCGAAGATTTTATTCCGTTTGGACTCCGTTTGATATTATGTTTCTCTGAAACACTGAAATATGCAAAAAACAGCAATTCTGGGTTGGGCCTCCGGTTAATAGGTTAGTCCCAAAAATAATATAAAAGTGGAAAATAAAGCCCAATATAGTCCAAAACAATAGATAATATAGCATGGAGCAATAAAAAATTATAGATACGTTGGAGACGTATCAGTCGGGGACGAGCGATGGTCTTTTCCTACCAATCTATCCCCCTAGGAGCATGCGCGTAGTACTTTGTTTCGATAACTAATAGATTTTTGTAGTAAGTATGTGAGTTCTTTATGACTAATGTTGAGTCCATGGATTATACGCACTCTCACCCTTCCACCATTGCTAGCCTCTCTAGTACCGCGCAACTTTCGCCGGTACCATATACCTTCCTCAAAACAACCACCATACCTACCTATTATGGCATTTCCATAGCCATTCCGAGATATATTGCCATGCAACTTTCCACTGTTCCATTATTATGACACACTCCATCATTGTCATATTGCTTAGCATGATCATGTAGTTGACATCGTATTTGTGGCAAAGCCACCATTCATAATTATTTGATACATGTCACTCATGAGTCATTGCACATCCCGGTACACCGTCGGAGGCATTCATATAGAGTCCTATCTTGTCCTAAGTATTGAGTTGTAATTCTTGTGTTGTAAGAAAATAAAAGTGTGATGATCATCATTATTAGAGCATTGTCCCAGTGACGAAAGGATGATGGAGGCTATGATTCCCCCACAAGTCGGGATGAGACTCCGGACGAAAAATAAAAAAATAAAAGAGGCCAAAGAAGCCCAAATAAAAAAGAGAAAGGAGGCCATAAAAAAGAGAAGGCCCAAATAAAAAAATAAAAATAAAAAAATGAGAGAAAAAGAGAGAAGGGACAATGCTACTATCCTTTTACCACACTTGTGCTTCAAAGTAGCACCATGATCTTCATGATAGAGAGTCTCCTATGTTGTCACTTTCATATACTAGTGGGAATCTTTCATTATAGAACTTGGCTTGTATATTCCAATGACGGGCTTCCTCAAAATGCCCTAGGTCTTCATGAGAAAGCAAGTTTGATGCAAACCCACTTAGTTTCTTTTCGAGCTTTCATACATTTATAGCTCTAGTGCATCTGTTGCATGGCAATCTCTACTTACTCACATTGATATCTATTAATGGGCATCTCCATAGCCTGTTGATATGCCTAGTTGATGTGAGACTATCTTCTCCCTTTTTGTCTTCTCCACAACCACCATTCTATTCCACCTATAGTGCTATGTCCATGGCTCACGCTCATGTATTGCGTGAAGATTGAAAAAGTTTGAGAACATTAAAAGTGTGAAACAATTGCTTGGCTTGTCATCGGGGTTGTGCATGATTTAAATATTTTGTGTGGTGAACATAGAGCATAATCAGACTATATGATTTTGTAGGGATAACCTTCTTTGGCCATGTTATTTTGAGAAGACATGATTTCTTAGTTAGTATGCTTGAAGTATTATTATTTTTATGTCAAAATGAACTTTTGTCTTGAATCTTTCGGATCTGAATATTCATATCACAAGTAGGAAGAATTACATTGAAATTATGCCAACTAGCATTCCACATCAAAAATTATCTTTTTTATCATTTACCTACTCGAGGACGAGCAGGAATTAAGCTTGGGGATGCTTGATACGTCTCCAACGTATCTATCATTTTTGATTGCTCCATGCTATATTACTACTGTTTTAGGAAATATTGGGCTTTATTTTCTACTTTTATATTATTTTTGGGACTAACCTATTAACCGGAGGCCCATCCCAGATTTGTTGTTTTATGCCTATTTCAGTGTTTCGAGGAAAAGGAATATCAAGCGGAGTCGAAACGGAACGAAATCAACTGGAGAAGTTATTTTTGGAAGGAAACCTACCGAATAGACTTGGACCCTTCGTCAGAAGATGAAGGAGGAGCTCACGAGGGTAGGGGGTGCGCCCACCCCCCTGGGGCGCCCCCCCTGCCTCGTGCCCACCCTTCGGTCCACCGACGTAATCCTTTCACCCATATATACCTACGTATCGAAAAACTTCCAGAATGGAGATTAGATCGGGAGTTCCGCCGCCAGAAGCCTCTGCAGCCACCGAAAGCCAATCTAGACCCATTCTGGCACCCTGTTGGAGGGGGCAATCCCTCTCCGGTGGCCATCTTCATCATCCCGGTGCTCTCCATGACGAGGAGGGAGTAGTTCCCCCTCGGGGCTGAGGGTATGTACCAGTAGCTATGTGTTTGATCTCTCTCTCTCTCATGTTCTTGAGGTGATACGATCTTGATGTATTGCGAGCTCTACTCTCTTCTAATGAATTGAGTTTCCCCTTTGAAGTTAGCTTATCGGATTGAGTCTTTAAAGATTTGAGAACACTTGATGTATTTCTTGCCATGGATATCTGTGGTGACAATGGGATATCACGTGATTCACTTGATGTATGTTTTGGTGACCAACTTGCGGGTTCCGCCCATGAACCTATGCATAGGGGTTGGCACACGTTTTCGTCGTGATTCTCTGGTAGAACTTTGGGGCACTCTTTGAGGTTCTGTGTTGGTTGAATAGATGAATCTGAGATTGTGTGATGCATATCGTATAATCATGCCCATGGATACTTGAGGTGACATTGGAGTATCTATGTGACATTAGGGTTTTGGTTGATTTGTATCTTAAGGTGTTATTCTAGTACGAACTCTAGGGCTGTTTGTGACACTTATAGGAATAGCCCAACGGATTGATTGGAAATAATAACTTTGAGGTGGTTTCGTACCCTACCATAATCTCTTCGTTCGTTCTCCGCTATTAGTGACTTTGGAGTGACTCTTTGTTGCATGTCGAGGGATAGTTTTGTGATCCAATTATGTTAGTATTGTTGAGAGGACTTGCACTAGTGAAAGTATGAACCCTAGGCCTTATTTCCACACATTGCAATACCGTTTACGCTCACTTCTATCATTTGCTACATTGCTGTTTTTATATTTTCAGATTACAAATACCTTTATCTACCATCCATATTGCACTTGTATCACCATCTCTTCGCTGAACCGGTGCACCTATACAATTTACCATTGTATTGGGTGTGTTGGGGACACAAGAGACTCTTTGTTATTTGGTTGCAGGGTTGCTTGAGAGAGACCATCTTCATCCTACGCCTCCTACGGATTGATAAACCTTAGGTCATCCACTTGAGGGAAATTTGCTACTGTCCTACAAACCTCTGCACTTGGAGGCCCAACAACGTCTACAAGAAGAAGGTTGTGTAGTAGACATCAGAGCTCGACCCACCACAAGCTTTGAGGTTGCATATGAGGGCCTGCGGGAATGGCGGCATGCGGGTCGATGTCGACTTCCCCGCCCCTCATGTCATGTATCTCCGCCGCGGGTGGAAAGCCTTCGCCCGTGCCCATAGCCTGTCGGAGGGGCTCATCCTCCACTTCAAATTGATGGCGAACGACCTGCTCTCCGTCAAGGTTTTTGGTCACTTGGGAACTCGTCTAAGGTGTTGCGTGGAGAGCTCCACTGACGACAAAACCCCCTCCTTGAGCGGGAGTGACGAGGAGGACAGCAACAGCGGCGACGAGGGTGTCAGGCGGGAGGACGCTGACTCCGACTGACCGCGTTGCCCTCCTCCCTCGGCCACGCACCCTGCCGAGGGTCTTCCTTGTCAAGCTCTCCATCGGCACATTCACCGCTGCTTCCTTTTTCCTT
Organism: Triticum monococcum; assembly: GCA_034509565.1. Classification (NCBI taxonomy): domain Eukaryota; kingdom Viridiplantae; phylum Streptophyta; class Magnoliopsida; order Poales; family Poaceae; genus Triticum; species Triticum monococcum. The sequence continues at coordinate 174,363,725 of CM067846.1, read as the reverse complement.
CACCTGCCGCACCTAGGAGGAAAGGGGAAAGAACGGAGATCACGGGGCACCTATCTTTCTTTTAAATTGTAGGCACTTGCCAAATCTTAATTTCTAGATAATGTAATCTCTCAAGTCCATGCTTGTGTCCTGTAACCTCTGTACTCGTATCATCATGTTAATGAAAAAGTCTAGCCTTGTCGGGAACCCATGCACGCGTACGTTCGTGTAGAGGCGAAATGCCTCCTTAGTGTAAATAAGCGAGTCTTCCTGGCAAGCTGTCCTGCCGGTGCCCCCTGCGCCTGCCGGAGAATCACATCTACCGGGTTACAGACAAAGAGCCCAACCCCCCGCCCACCCCCTTCTAACAAGGGCTACTACGACCACTCCGACTGAAGCAGCGTTCGGGCCGGGAATGGGAGCACCCGAGTTTTTTTAAAGAAGGGTGGCGAGGTTTTCTAATGCACAAGTCATAGGCTACGAACACGAATGGGCAAGAGGTAAACTTTATCTGTTTGGTTTGCCGGGGATCGCCGTGTCGGGCGGTCTTCTCCACTTCTTGTCGGAGCCGGGTCCTTAGCGGGATTGCGTGTCCTCGCCGTGGCTGGAAAGGAGAGAGGGCAAGAGCATGGAACCTTGGCGGTCCACTAGTATTTATTGGGATTGAAAAAGCAGTACAGTACCCTGGACAAGCATGCATATATGTATACACATAAACATGGAAATCGACAGGAAACTATACATACTAAGGGATTCCTTTCCCTGACTGTGCATAGGGTCTGCGCCTTGCTTTGTACTAGGGTTACATGCCATTGCCGGCAAGGCTAGTAAAAAATGGGGGTTGTTGGGGCTCCCGGCAATCGCACCTTAGGGGTAAAACTTGCGAAGATGTTTGATATTCCAGGAATTGCTCACCGAAATGGCCATCTTCGGTCTCCAGGCGGACTGCGTCGGGCCTGGTGACTCGTATTACCCGATAAGGGCCTTTCCATTTTGGCGTCAACCTGTTTGAATTCTTGGCGGATTGGATCCTCCGAAGAACAAGGTCGCCTTCCTCAAGGCTTCAGGCGTGAACCTTGCGGCTATGGTAGTGGCGCAAGGCTTGCTGGTAGCGAGCGGCTCGCACAGCAGCCCGAAGACGTTCTTCCTCAAGGAGCGTCGCGTCATCTTGGTGCAACTGCTCTTGCTCAAGCTCATCATAAGCGAGCACTCGAGGTGACCCCCGTATATGAGTTCCGTGGGGAGAACTGCTTCTGCCCCGTATACCAGGGCAAAGGGTGTCTGGCCAGTGGCTCGATTTGGTGTCGTCCTGATTGACCAAAGAACCATTGGCAATTCATCAATCCAGCAGCTTCTGCACTTGTGCAGCTTGTCAAAAGGTCTTGTCTTGAGGCCTCGTAGCACTTCTGCATTCACCCTCTCGGCCTGGCCATTACTTCTGGGATGAGCAACAGAAGCAAAACAGACCTTGTTGCCGAGGTCTTGAATGTACTGCGTGAAGGTGCGGCTCGTGAACTGTGTGCCATTGGCGGTGATGATTCTATTCGGCACACCAAAACGGCAGAGTAGTCCCTTGAAGAACTTGACGGCTGACTGTGTTGTCACCCTTCTCACTGGTTCCACTTCCGGCCACTTTGTGAACTTGTCGATCACGACGTACAAGTACTCAAAACCCTCGACAACATGGGGAAAGGGGCCCAGTATGTCGAGCCCCCAGACCAAAAATGGCCAGGAAAGAGGGATTGTCTGAAGAGCTTGGGTTGGTTGATGAAGCTTCTTTGAATGGAACTGGCACGCTTCACACTTGGTTACGAGGGCAGTTGCATCCTGGAGGGCGGTGGGCCAGAAGAAGCCTTGCCGGAATGCTTTGCCGGCAAGGGCTCTCAACCCTATGTGGGAGCCACACATGGCTCCATGTATATATGCCAACAGCCTCAGTCCATCTTCCCGAGGAATGCACTTTAACTTCACATCATTCGGTCTCCTTCTATATAGGGCATCATCCACAAACTGGTACATGCTGGACCGATGGGCTACTTTCTCTGCCTCTTCTTGTTCCTCAGGAAGCTCCCATGATTGGAGGAAACAGACGGTGTGTTGTGCCCATGCCGGAGCCTGAGGCTCGACGGCAAGGGCTAAAGGCACATCTTCGGCCGCAAGGGTAGCTGCCTCTACGGTCAGAGCTCGAGGCTCCGCCGGGGTTGCTGCTCTCCGGCAAGCTTGGGGCACCCGACAACATCCTTGTCGGCGGCTCCTGGGAGCTTGGCAGGAAAGTACTTGCTAGGGCCTACCTTCCTTCGCTTGTCCTGTCCTGCTGATGGCTCGACAGAAGGTTGAGTTAATTGAAGCACAATGGTACCTAGTTCCACAGGCAACTTCAGGGCGACGCGCTTCGACAGGTTGTCAGCAATGCCGTTTCCTGCTGAAGGAACATGCTCTGCTTGCAATCCGTCAAAACGCTCTTCCAACTTCCTCACTTCATCCACGTAGGCCTCCATCAACAGGCTCTGGTAATCCTTGTTGACTTGCTTCACGACGATCTGTGAATCACCTCTGATGATGAGCTTCTTGATTCCGAGGTCTGCCGCGATCCTGAGACCGGCAAGCAATCCCTCATACTCCGCCATGTTGTTCGTTGATTTTTCCCAGGGAAAGTGCATCTAGACTACGTACTTAAGGTGCTCTCTAGTGGGCGCGACGAGTAGCATGCGGGCACCAGCACCTTGTAGTGAGAAAGCACCATCAAAGTACATAACCCAATCGCGACAGGTCTCCTTGCCGGGAAGGGTGGTTTCTTGAACCTCTTCGTCGGGCGTTGTGGTCCATTCCACTATGTATTCTGCCAAGGCTCTGCTTTTGATCATTGAAGTACTTTCAAACTTGAGGCCAAAGCTCGACAGCTCCAATGCCCACTCCACAATTCTCCTTGTTGCATCTGGGTTGTGCAAAATCTGTTGCAAAGGGAGGTGGGTGATGACGGGATCTCATGTGCTTGGAAATAGTGACGCAACTTTCTCGAGGCCACGAGGAGGCCGAAAAGTAGCTTTTGTATACCAGAGTATCTTGATCTAGCCCCGTATAAGAGGGAACTCACAAAATAATTGGGGTGCTGCACCACCTTCTTCTTCTGTCCCACTTCACCCATCTGCTCAGACTCTGCCTTGTCGGGATCGGGCCTTGCCGGGGGTTCCGCCTTGCCAGCGTCAGGCTTTCCCGGGGAAGGCCCCGGCCTGCCATCCAATGGCTCTACTTCTACTCCTGCTTCTTCCTCAAGTTCCCTCTGCGCCACCAGTGCAGAACTGACCACTTGATTCATTGCTGCTAAGTACAGCAACAACGACTCTTGTGGTTTAGGCGCGACTAGTATTGGCGTGGAAGAGAGGTACCTCTTAAAATCTTGCGGTGCTGCCTCTGCCTCCGGAGTCCACTTTACTGGACCCGCCTTTTTCAAAACTTTGAAAAAGGGGAGTGCGTGCTCAGCAGATTTGGAGATGAACCTACTCAGGGCAGCAATGCAGCCGGCGAGCCTACGGACATCTTTGACCCATTTTGGTGCCTCATTCTGCTCGATTGCCTTGATCTTGTCGGGATTTGCTTCGATTCCGCGTTGAGACACAAAGAACCCAAGAAGTTTGCCGGAGGGGTCACCGAACACGCACTTCTCTGGGTTGAGCTTGAGGTTGATCTTGCGCAGATTTGGAAATGTTTCTTATGAATCTTGCACGAGCGTGTTAGGGAACGCAGTAATTTCAAAAAAATTCCTACGCACACGCAAGATCATGGTGATGCATAGCAACGAGAGGGGAGAGTATCGTCTACGTATCCTCGTAGACTGTAAGCGGAAGCGTTATGAGAACACTGTCGGATCACGGGTTCCGGCCAAACCCTCAAGGTTCGAACACTGGGGTGCGTGCAAAGATCTCCACCTACCAATCCATGTCCTAACTTCACTAAGATCTCAAGGGCTAACTCTACGAACTCACAACACAAAGGACACAAGATTTATACTGGTTCGAGCCACCGTTGTGGTGTAATACCCTACTCCAGTGTGGTGGTGGTGGATTGCCTCTTGGGCTGAGGATGAATAGTACAAGGGGAAGAACAGCCTCCCGAGGAGAGGTGTTCTTGTCCTTGGTGAACTTGTGGTTGTTCGGATCGATCCCCTAGCTATAGTGGTGGCTAGTCCTATTTGTAGAGGCCCTGTTCCTCTCCCCAAATATTGAGCTGGAAGGGAGCCAACAACGGCCAATTCGAAAGGGGACAGTTGGTACAACTTATCCTGGCAAAAGTGGTCTTCGCCTGCCAAAGGCTCTGGTGGTGACACCGTCTTAGGCTCCACGGTGACCTCCGTCTTGCCGTCCTGCTGGTCTTGGTCTCGTTGCACTGATATGGAAACCTTTTCTTGACGCCTTGGTACTCTGTGTCTGTGCTTGCCTTCTTTGCACCAAAGAGGAAACAAGGACACTGTGCGCGTTGGCGCCCGCCTTGCCTTGGTCGTCATGGCTCACGTCATTGGAACCTCGCGAGGTTTGCCTTGCCTTGAACTCTCCGCCCCTCGCGAGCTAACCTGGTGAGGTCCTGAGGAGGTCTTGTGTCGTCTTCCTCGTGAGGCTTGGCCCCTTGCGAGGGTCTTGAACGCTTGTTGGTGAAGATGGGCCATACGGGCCCGCTTGCAGAGCCACGCCGTTGGCCGCAGGCAGGCAAGTCTGGGGACCCCTGCTCCCAGACCGTCGACAGTAGCCCCCAGGCCCAAGGCGCGCTCGGGCTTGGCTTCGAGGCGAAGGCAAGGGGCAAGTGCGGAGTGTCGCAGGCCCCAATAGCCTGCAGCCTTGGTCGACGTGTGGCGGTTGATTGGACGTGGGCGTCTCCACTTCCCCACATAGCCTCGGCAACTGCCCGACTTGACAAGTCCCTGCGACATGCAAGGGAAAACCATCATTACCTGTGATTGTGGGGGCGTCGGTTGGCCTTCTCCTGCTATAAAAGGGGAGGGGGGCAGAGCCCCCGTCGCCCATTCCTTCCCATTCCGCTCGCTTCTCCCCCTTTGCTCCATTGCCACCTGTGACACTAATGGTGCTATCGAAGAGGTTCTCCGCCGCGGAGAAGGGGAAGGCCCCTCACGAGGGGCCCGGCTCTCCGGTGCCCAAGCGTGGACGCGGTCGTCCCTGCAAGAACACGGCGACCCCCGCCGTGGCCCCGCGCAGCCGTGGCGGTGCCGCTTCGCGTGGCAGGGGTCGCTTCGGTCGTGGTAGTCCTGTTGATGAAGGGAGACGTGTCGTGGTCGCGCGGCCTCCCCGGCCGCGCTTCCACTCGGCGGAGGTGCTACCGGAGTTCGTCATCTAGTTGGAGAACCCGGCCGGCAACTGGCTTTAGCTCCAACGCTTCTTCGCCAACGAGCTGCCGGCCTCAGGCCCAGGTGGGCTCTGGCTACAGGCGGACGGCTGCAGCAGCAGGGCTTCCTGGGTCGCGGTTGAGGTCTCTGTCGTGGGCAACATAGCCTTGGCCCACGGCTAGCAGACGTTTGCCCACGCACGCGGCCTGGGCAGGCGGTGCACCCTCCATTTCAGGTATGACGGTGACGCGACCCTCTATGTGAGGGTGTTTGGGGAAGATGGTCACCGCGTCGGGTGCTGCCCCGAGGTCAACGACGGCGAGGAGGTGCTCGGCCTTGGCGATGGTCGTGATGAGGATGAGGGCGAACCCTCCCTTGGGGCCGACCATGTCTCGTCCATCTACGGCGGCTCTTCCTCCGGCGACAGCTCCAGCAGCGGCGGTTATGACCAGCCGCCACGCCGCCGCGCCCGCTTCAAAGGTGGTAGCGGGTCGTCTCGTCGCCGCGCCTCCGTGAAGCACGGGGTGGGGTCCGGCTGAGCTGAGGACGGCGCCGGGAGCCTGCCCCCGTGGACCGCTGTAGGGGCAGGCGCCACTTTTATTTTGTTCTTCCTTTCCTTCCTGCATCAAAAGGAAACCAGAATGGGCCCCGGAGGGGTGTGTATCAAACTATGATGTCAATCATTATGCTATGTTTGTTGTTCCTGTGTTGTGTCGCAACATCGTTGTTTTATGCAGGGATAACTTAGCTTGACTTGCTCGGAGTAGCCTCCTCGTCATGAGGCGCTTGCTTCCTGGTGCCTGCCGAGGCCTCCTTGGCCTGGTAGGCGCTTAGGAACTGCAAAAAATTCATTAAGAGGCATGTCGTTCACCCGAGCCTTGGTCACAGGCGCCGCTGGCCTTGACCCAGCGCTTCGTATTGCGGTACCCGTGGAGCACGGATTAGGAGAGGTGCGCCAGCCTGTGAGCTCTGTCGGGTTTCAGGTTTCAGCAGACCCTTGAGGTTCGAACACTGGGGTGCGCGTGAAGATCTCTCCCCTACCGATCTACGTCCGATCCTCTCATGTGAACTAAGATGAAAATGATGAACAACACAAGAGACACGATGTTTATACTAGTTCGGGCCACCGTTGTGGTGTAATACCCTACTCCAGTGTGTGGTGTGGTGGATTACCTCTAGGGCTGATGATGGACCGTACAAGGGAAGAACAACCTCGCAAGAGGTGTTCTTGAGCTGGTGTGATGAACTGCTAGGGTGAGCTCAGTCGCCTCTTCCTCTCTCTCTGCTATGGTTCTACCAGATTTCCAGCTGTCGCCTCCTTCTGTGGTGGCTAGCTCTATTTATAGAGGCCCTGGGCCTCTCCCCAAATAATGAGCGGGAAGGGCACCAACAATTGGCCATTTCAAAGGGGAACATCTAGTACAAGTTATCCTAACCAAAGGTGGTCTTCGGCTGCCAAAAGCACTGGCGATGACGCCGTCTTGGGCTCCACGGTGACCTCCGTCCTGCCATCCGGCTGGTCTTGGTCTCGTTGCACCGGAATGGTAACCTTTGCTTGATGCCTTGGCTTGTGCTTGCCCCCTTTGCACCAAAGGGGAAACAAGGACACTGCGCAGGCCGACGCCCGCCTGGTCTCGATCATCATGGCTTGCGTCACGGGTTCCTCGCGAGGTACCCTTCCCTTGATCTCTCTGCCTCCTCGCGAGCCTGCCTGATGATGCTGCCTCTGAGGAAGCTTCCTGTCGTCCACCCCGCGATGCTTGGCCCCTCGCGAGGGTCTTGAGCTTGGGCTGATGAAGATGGGCTGCGCTGGGCCCCTGCCTGAGCCACGCCGTAGGCCGCAGGCAGGCAAGTCTGGGGACCCCCGTTCCCAGAACGCCGACAGTAGCCCCCGGGCCCAAGGCGCGCACGGGCTTGGCTTAGCAGGGAAGCGAAGGAGCAAGCGCGAAGCACCGCGGGCCCTAACAGCCTGTGGCCTTGGGTGCCGCGTGGTGGTTGATTGGGCGTGGGCGTCTGCACTTCCCACGACGCCTTGCTACACGCCCGGCTAAGCGGACCCGTAGTTGCACACAGTTGTTCCTACTTTGGCTGCACGCTCACCTCCTACCTTTCCTCTTCTCCAAGCTCCAACCTCCGCCGCCAATCCGGTTTGAGCTCCTCCCCTTCCCCAATGCCATGGCGCCGACACAGAAGGGAAGGGGGGAGAAGCCCGCGCCTTCGTCCTGCGCACTTCCAGCGGCGGCCCCTGGCGTCGATCGGTCGATCATACTCAACCCGGAAGCCTTGGACAAGGTCCACTCCGCCCTCGCTTCCATCTTCAACGAGTGCGGCCGGACCATAGTTTGGCCCACATCCCACGCCTTTCTTGCTAGGACCGTCACGGAGGTCCGATTCTTCGCCGACGCCCTATGGGCGCGTATGGTTCCCCCCTTTTCTGCTTTCTTCAATGCTGTGCTCTCCCATTATCAAATCCACATGATGCACCTCGGGGCCGGAGTCCATTACCCTCTTGGCCTTCTTTGCTTTCGTGTGCGAGGCGATGATAGGCATCCCTCCTTCTGTTGCCCTGCTGTGCCACTTCTTCTCTTTGCGCCTGAGCGATCCCACTCAGTGCTCGGGGTGTGTAAGCTTCTTCGCCGTGCCTGAGACGGCTGCTTCAGGGATTGAATTCGGCCTCCCGCCTTCTCAGGCCAGGTTCAGAGAGCGGTGGCTGTACGTGGACGTCGGGGTGCCCAGCCCCTTGCTCTCACACCCGACCTTGCCTACTGTTCCCAACCCAGGCTGGGGTCATGAACCGCTCATGAGCCCCCGGCTCGCTTTCGTCTGGCGCCGCTTCGAAAGTTTGAGGGCGCATAATGTGACAGCGCCCAAGGTGGTGAGGGAGTTCCTTCTGTGTCGCATTGCTCCTCTCCAACGCCACTCTCACCGGATGTGGGACTTTGCGGGGTGCAGAGACCACATGCAGCTTTAGGAGGAGGATTTGGCGCCCGTAGTGCTGCGGATGGTGCTTCGGGTCTTGACTGGTGATCCTTCCCCAGGCAGCCTACGGAGCGGTGGCGTCCTTCTGTACCTTTGTTCCGGCAGGGCCGATTTCGTGAAGCAGATGCCCAGCTTCGACAAGTGGGGGTTGCACCCGGCTGGCCTCACGGGGCCACGCGAGAACACAGTTGTCGTGGTTGCTCCCCCCGCCGCCCACATCAGTCCCTCCCCAGGCGACAGAGCGGGAAGAGAGCCGGAGGGAGCTGAGGTGGCTGATGTCGAGGTGGTGGCGCCACGTGAAGCCTCGAAGGTGGCATCTCCCGAGGCCCTTCCTGGGGCGGCGGTTGATGCAGGGTTTTGTCCTTTGGCTCCTGAGGCCGGGGCTCCCGAGCCCCCAGCCGTTCTTTGCGAGGCGACGCCTGACGGTGCCCCCAAAGCTGACTCCTCCGACGCCGACAATCCTGAGGCTTCTTTTGCGCCCCAGGCCGACCCCCGCCCCAGGCGCTTGGGTCGGTTTCGTGTAGACTTCGAGGCCCTTCACAAGAGGGAGGAGGCCTCAGGCGGCAGCGACCACCTTGCCGCTTGTTGAAGCGCAAGAAGTACGTTGCCATGGACGAGTAAGCCTTCTTCTTTCCCTTCTCACTTGCTCTGTTATCCTTGTGGCTGATCGTGGCCCTTCCGGTCCCGCCTTGCTGAGTCCGTCGAGTCGACCCAGGAGCCAGCCCCCGCAGCTTCGCCCCCTTTGCTGGCTCCGGGTCCGCCGAGCTCAGGTGGCATCCTCGCCGCTGGACCGGTTGGTGGAGTGATCTGCACCATAGGGCGCCTCGAGCTTGCTCGCCTGATGCCCTTTCTTCGCGAGTCTTCTTGGGGCGCGTCAGGCTTGCCTCGTGCCCCTTCTCTGGTCATAGAAGGCGAATGACTGAGGTTTGTCCTTGGCTCCTCCTCCATGGGTGGATCGACGTCGGGCCGGACTCTCAGGGTGGTCCATCCGGCGACGGCTGGGGCGGCAGCCCCTGCCCCACGCCTGGAGGGAGCTTACCGCCCCGGGGCTCTCTGCATGCTCCAGTAGAAGAGGGTGATGTGGAAGAGGTGCTCAAGCGTGCTCGGGAGCGTCGTGCCCTTCGCGAAGAGTTCCTCCAGGGGGCGGCGGATGCGGTGAGCCGGATCGGGGCAGAGCTTGCTGACGAGGATGCACGCCTCGAGGCCGAAGGTTTGCGCCTTGCCGAGGAGAAGTGCAAACTAAAGGTTGCCGTAGCCCTCGCGCGTCATCAACGTGATCTTGACAGCGCGAAGGCTGAGGCGTCGCTGGCAGCTTCGCGGGAGGCCTGCTCCCTGGCCGTTGAGGAGGCTCGGGAGGCAGACTGGCGGCGCAAGGATGCGGAGGAGCTCGCACGGGAGCTCCAAGCTTGGAGCAACTCCCTGGAGCAGCAAGTGGAATTGCGCCAGGCAGCCCTTGAGTCGATGGGGGCGGCCTCTGTCGACCGGGTGGAGCTTATGAAGCGCGAGGAGGTGCTGACGCTGGAGGCCGCTGAGCGCAACCTTGACCTTGAGCGGTTGGAGACGAGGGAGCGCCTGGTGGCCCAGGCGGAGGATGATGTTGCCGCGCGCGAAGCTCGAGCCTAGGAAGAAGTCGATTGCCGCGTGGTGGAAGCTCGCTCGGCCCTCGAGCGCGAACACGGGACGAGGTTGGGGTTGATCAAGGCCGAGGCCGAGGGCAAGACCGCAACCCTCAGGGCCAAACTGACCGAAGCAACGCGGCGTGCGGACTCCTCCGCAGCCGCCCTCGACGCGGCGCAGGCGGAGCTGTCCTCTTCCCGGGCCGAGCAGCTTCTTCTTCAACAGAGGGTCGATGACGCCGAGGCCGTCGCGCAGCGAAGTAAGGAATGAAGGAAATATGCCCTAGAGGCAGTAATAAAGTTATTATTTATTTCATTATATCATGATAAATGTCTATTATTCATGCTAGAATTGTATTAACCGGAAACATAATACATGTGTGAATACATAGACAAACTTAGTGTCACTAGTATGCCTCTACTTGACTAGCTCGTTAATCAAAGATGGTTATGTTTCCTAACCATGAACAAAGTGTTGTTATTTGATTAACGAGGTCACATCATTAGTTGAATGATCTGATTGACATGACCCATTCCATTAGCTTAGCACACGATCGTTTAGTATGTTGCTATTGCTTTCTTCATGAATTATACATGTTCCTATGACTATGAGATTATGCAACTCCCGTTTACCGGAGGAACACTTTGTGTGCTACCAAACGTCACAACGTAACTTGGTGATTATAAAGGAGCTCTACAGGTGTCTCCAAAGGTAGATGTTGGGTTGGCGTATTTCGAGATTAGGATTTGTCACTCCGATTGTCGGAGAGGTATCTCTGGGCCCTCTCGGTAATGCACATTACATAAGCCTTGCAAGCATTGCAACTAATGAGTTAGTTGCGGATGATGTATTACAGAACGAGTAAAGAGACTTGCCGGTAACGAGATTGAACTAGGTATTGGATACCGACGATCGAATCTCGGGCAAGTAACATACCCATGACAAAGGGAACAATGTATGTTGTTATGTGGTCTGACCGATAAAGATCTTCATAGAATATGTAGGAGCCAATATGGGCATCTAGGTCCCGCTATTGGTTATTGACCGGAGATTTGTCTCAGTCATGTCTACATTGTTCTTGAACTGTAGGGTCCGCACGCTTAACGTTACGATGGCAGTTATTATGAGTTTATGCGTTTTGATGTACTGAAGTTAGTTCGAAATCCCGGATGTGATCACGGACATGACGAGGAGTCTCGAAATGGTCGAGACATAAAGATTGATATATTGGATGACTATATTCGGACACCAGAAGGGTTCCGGAGAAGTATCGGATAAAACCGGAGCATCGGGGGGTTACCGGAACCCCCCGGGGGGTTAATGGGCCTCATGGGCCTAATGTGGAGAAGAGGAAGGGGCTGCCAGGGCAGGCCGCGCCCCCCTCTCCCCCTAGTCCGAATTGGACAAGGAGGGAGGGGCGGCGCCCCCCCTTTCCTATTCTCCCTCCACCTCTCCTAGTTGGACAAGGTTTGGGGGGAGTCCTACTCCCGGTAGGAGTAGGACTCCTCCTGCGCGCCACCACAGGGCCGGCAGCACCCCCCTTGGATCCTTTATATACGGGGGCAGGGGGCACCTCTAAACACACAAGTTGATCCACGTGATCGTTCCTTAGCCGTGTGCGGTGTCCCCTGCCACCATATTCCACCTCGATCATATGGTTGTAGTGCTTAGGCGAAGCCCTGCGTCGGTAGAACATCATCATCGTCACCACGCCATTGTGCTGACGGAACTCATCCCCGAAGCTTTGCTGGATCGGAGCCTGGGGAGTGTCATCGAACTGTACGTGTGCTAAGAACTCGGAGGTGCCGGAGTAACGGTGCTTGGATCGGTTGGATCGGGAAGACGTACGACTACTTCCTCTATGTTGCGTCAACGCTTCCGTTGTAGTCTATGAAGGGTACGTAGACAACACTCTCCCCTCTCGTTGCTATGCATCACCATGATCTTGCGTGTGCATAGGAAATTTTTTGAAATTACTGCGTTCCCCAACAGTGGCATCTGAGCCAGGTTTTATGGTTTGATGTTATATGCACGAGTAGAACACAAGTGAGTTGTGGGCGATATAAGTCATACTGCCTACCAGCATGTCATACTTTGGTTCGGCGGTATTGTTGGATGAAGCGGCCTGGACCGACATTACGCGTACGCTTACGCGAGACCGGTTCTCCCGACGTGCTTTGCACAAAGGTGGCTTGCGGGTGACTGTTTCTCCAACTTTAGTTGAACCAAGTGTGGCTACGCCCGGTCCTTGCGAAGGTTAAAACGGAGTCAAATTGACAAACTATCGTTGTGGTTTTGATGCGTAGGTGAGATTGGTTCTTACTTAAGCCCGTAGCAGCCACGTAAAACTTGCAACAACAAAGTAGAGGACGTCTAACTTGTTTTTGTAGGGCATGTTGTGATGTGATAGGGCCAAGACATGATGCTAAATTTTATTGTATGAGATGATCATGTTTTGTAACCGAGTTATCGGCAACTGGCAGGAGCCATATGGTTGTCGCTTTATTGTATGCAATGCAATCGCGATGTAATGCTTTACTTTATCACTAAGCGGTAGCGATAGTCGTGGAAGCATAAGATTGGCGAGACGACAACGATACTACAATGGAGATCAAGGTGTCGCGCCGGTGACGATGGTGATCATGATGGTGCTTCGGAGATGGAGATCACAAGCACAAGATGATGATGGCCATATCATATCACTTATATTGATTGCGTGTGATGTTTATCTTTTATGCATCTTATCTTGCTTTGATTGATGGTAGCATTATAAGATGATCTCTCACTAAATTATCAAGAAGTGTTCTCCCTGAGTATGCACCGTTGCGAAAGTTCTTCGTGCCGAGACACCACATGATGATCGGGTGTGATAGGCTCTATGTTCAAATACAACGGGTGCAAAACAGTTGCACATGCGGAATACTCAGGTTATACTTGACGAGCCAAGCATATACAGATATGGCCTCGGAACACGGAGACCGAAAGGTCGAGCGTGAATCATATAGTAGATATGATCAACATAGTGATGTTCACCAAAGAAACTACTCCATCTCACGTGATGATCGGACATGGTTTAGTTGATTTGGATCACGTGATCACTTAGAGGATTAGAGGGATGTCTATCTAAGTGGGAGTTCTTAAGTAATTTGATTAATTAAACTTAAACTTATCATGAACTTAGTACCTGATAGTTTCTTGCTTGTTTATGTTTGATTGTAGATAGATGGCTCGTGCTGTTGTTCCGTTGAATTTTAATGCGTTCCTTGAGAAAGCAAAGTTGAAAGATGATGGTAGCAATTACACGGACTGGGTCCGTAGCTTGAGGATTATCCTCATTGCTGCACAGAAGAATTACGTCCTGGAAGCACCGCTGGGTGCCAGGCCTGCTGCTGGAGCAACACTAGATGTTATGAACATCTGGCACAGCAAAGCTGATGACTACTCGATAGTTCAGTGTGCCATGCTTTACGGCTTAGAATCGGGACTTCAACGATGCTTTGAACGTCATGGAGCATATGAGATGTTCCAGGAGTTGAAGTTAATATTTCAAGAAAATGCCCGGATTGAGAGATATGAAGTCTCCAATAAGTTCTATAGCTGCAAGATGGAGGAGAACAGTTCTGTCAGTGAGCATATACTCAAAATGTCTGGGTATAATAATCACTTGATTCAGATGGGAGTTAATCTTCCATATGATTGCGTCATTGACAGAATTCTCCAATCACTGCCACCAAGCTACAAGAGCTTCATGATGAACTATAATATGCAAGGGATGAACAAGACTATTCCCGAGCTCTTCGCAATGCTGAAAGCTGCGAAGGTAGAAATCAAAAAGGAGCATCAAGTGTTGATGGTTAACAAGACCACTAGTTTCAAGAAAAAGGGCAAAGGGAAGAAGAAGGGGAACTTCAAGAAGAACGGCAAGCAAGTTGCTGCTCAAGAGAAGAAACCCAAGTCTGGACCTAAGCCTGAAACTGAGTGCTTCTACTGCAAGCAGACTGGTCACTGGAAGCGGAACTGCCCCAAGTATTTGGCGGATAAGAAGGATGGCAAGGTGAACAAAGGTATATGTGATATACATGATATTGATGTGTACCTTACTAATGCTCGCAGTAGCACCTGGGTATTTGATATTGGTTCTGTTGCTAATATTTGCAACTCGAAACATGGACTACGGATTAAGCGAAGATTGGCTAAGGATGAGGTGACGATGCGCGTGGGAAATGGTTCCAAAGTCGATGTGATCGCGGTCGGCACGCTACCTCTACATCTACCTTCGGGATTAGTATTAGACCTAAATAATTGTTATTTGGTGCCAGCGTTGAGCATGAACATTATATCTGGATCTTGTTTAATGCGAGACGGTTATTCATTTAAATCAGAGAATAATGGTTGTTCTATTTATATGAGTAATATATTTTATGGTCATCCACCCTTGAAGAGTGGTCTATTCTTGTTGAATCTCGATAGTAGTGATACACATATTCATAATGTAGAAGCCAAAAGATGCAGAGTTGATAATGATAGTGCAACTTATTTGTGGCACTGCCGTTTAGGTCATATCAGTGTAAAGCGCATGAAGAAACTCCATACTGATGGACTTTTGGAACCACTTGATTATGAATCACTTGGTACTTGCGAACTGTGCCTCATGGGCAAGATGACTAAAACACCGTTCTCCGGTACTATGGAGAGAGCAATAGATTTGTTGGAAATCATACATACAGATGTATGTGGTCCGATGAATGTTGAGGCTCGTGGCAGATATCATTATTTTCTCACCTTCACAGACGACTTAAGCAGATATGGGTATATCTACTTAATGAAACATAAGTCTGAAACGTTTGAAAAGTTCAAAGAATTTCAGAGTGAAGTTGAAAATCATCGTAACAAGAAAATAAAGTTTCTACGATCTGATCGTGGAGGAGAATATTTGAGTTACGAGTTTGGTGTACATTTGAAAAATTGTGGAATAGTTTCGCAACTCACGCCACCCGGAACACCACAGCGTAATGGTGTGTCCGAACGTCGTAATCGTACTTTACTAGATATGGTGCGATCTATGATGTCTCTTACTGATTTACCACTATCGTTTTGGGGATACGCTCTAGAGACGGCCGCATTCACGTTAAATAGGGCACCATCAAAATCCGTTGAGACGACGCCTTACGAACTGTGGTTTGGCAAGAAACCAAAGTTGTCGTTTCTGAAAGTTTGGGGCTGCGATGCTTATGTGAAAAAGCTTCAACCTGATAAACTCGAACCTAAATCAGAGAAATGTGTCTTCATAGGATATCCAAAGGAAACTATTGGATACACCTTCTATCACAAATCCGAAGGCAAGACTTTTGTTGCTAAATTCATAAACTTTCTGGAGAAGGAGTTTCTCTCGAAAGAAGTGAGTGGGAGGAAAGTAGAACTTGACGAGGTAACTATACCTACTCCCTTGTTGGAAAGTAGTACATCACAGAAAACTGTTTGTGCGACACCTACACCAATAAGTGAGGAAGTTAATGATGATGATCATGAAACTTCAGAACAAGATACTACTGAACCTCGTAGATCAACCAGAATAAGATCCGCGCCAGAGTGGTACGGTAATCCAGTTATGGAAGTCATGCTACTAGATCATGATGAACCTACGAACTATGAAGAAGCGATGGTGAGCCCAGATTCCGCAAAATGGCTTGAAGCCATGAAATCTGAGATGGGATCCATGTATGAGAACAAAGTATGGACTTTGGTTGACTTGCCCGATGATCGGCAAGAAATTGAGAATAAATGGATCTTCAAGAAGAAGACTGACGCTGACGGTAATATTACTGTCTACAAAGCTCGTCTTGTCGCAAAAGGTTTTTGACAAGTTCAAGGGGTTGACTACGATGAGACCTTCTCACCCGTAGCGATGCTTAAGTCTATCAAAATCATGTTAGCAATTGCCGCATTTTATGATTATGAAATTTGGCAGATGGATGTCAAAACTGCATTCCTGAATGGATTTCTGGAAGAAGAGTTGTATATGATGCAACCGGAAGGTTTTGTCGATTCAAAGGGAGCTAACAAAGTGTGCAAGCTCCAGCGATCTATTTATGGACTGGTGCAAGCCTCTCGGAGTTGGAATAAACGTTTTGATAGTGTGATCAAAGCATTTGGTTTTATACAGACTTTCGGAGAAGCCTGTATTTACAAGAAAGTGAGTGGGAGCTCTGTAGCATTTCTGATATTATATGTGGATGACATATTACTGATCGGAAATGATATACAATTTCTGGATAGCACAAAGGGATACTTGAATAAGAGTTTTTCAATGAAAGACCTCGGTGAAGCTGCTTACATATTAGGTATAAAGATCTATAGAGATAGATCAAGACGCTTAATTGGACTTTCACAAAGCACATACCTTGACAAGATTTTGAAAAAGTTCAAAATGGATCAGGCGAAGAAAGGGTTCTTGCCTGTGTTACAAGGTGTGAAGTTGAGTCAGACTCAATGTCCGACCACTACAGAAGATAGAGAGAAAATGAAAGATGTTCCCTATGCTTCAGCCATAGGCTCTATCATGTATGCAATGCTGTGTACTAGACCTGATGTGTGCCTTGCTATAAGCTTAGCAGGGAGGTACCAAAGTAATCCAGGAGTGGATCACTGGACAGCGGTCAAGAACATCCTGAAATACCTGAAAAGGACTAAGGATATGTTTCTCGTATATGGAGGTGACAAAGAGCTCACCGTAAAAGGTTACGTTGATGCAAGCTTTGACACTGATCCGGACGATTCTAAATCGCAAACCGGATACGTGTTTACATTAAATGATGGAGCTGTCAGTTGGTGCAGTTCTAAACAAAGCGTCGTAGTAGGATCTACATGTGAAGCGGAGTACATAGCTGCTCCAGAAGCAGCGAACGAAGGAGTCTATATGAAGGAGTTCATATCCGATCTAGGTGTCATACCTAGTGCATCGGGTCCAATGAAAATCTTTTGTGACAATACTGGTGCAATTGCCTTGGCAAAGGAATCCAGATTTCACAAGAGAACCAAGCACATCAAGAGATGCTTCAATTCCATCCTGGATCTAGTCCAGGTGGGAGACATAGAGATTTGCAAGATACATACGGATCTGAATGCTGCAGACCCGTTGACTAAGCCTCTTCCACGAGCAAAACATGATCAGCACCAAGGCTCCATGGGTGTTAGAATCATTACTGTGCAATCTAGATTATTGACTCTAGTGCAAGTGGGAGACTGAAGGAAATATGCCCTAGAGGCAATAATAAAGTTATTATTTATTTCCTTATATCATGATAAATGTTTATTATTCATGCTAGAATTGTATTAACCGGAAACATAATACATGTGTGAATACATAGACAAACTTAGTGTCACTAGTATGCCTCTACTTGACTAGCTCGTTAATCAAAGATGGTTATGTTTCCTAACCATGAACAAAGTGTTGTTATTCGATTAACGAGGTCACATCATTAGTTGAATGATTTGATTGACATGACCCATTCCATTAGCTTAGCACACGATCATTTAGTATGTTGCTATTGCTTTCTTCATGACTTATACATGTTCCTATGACTATGAGATTATGCAACTCCCGTTTACCGGAGGAACACTTTGTGTGCTACCAAACGTCACAACGTAACTGGGTGATTATAAAGGAGCTCTATAGGTGTCTCCAAAGGTAGATGTTGGGTTGGCGTATTTCAAGATTAGGATTTGTCACTCTGATTGTCGGAGAGGTATCTCTGGGCCTTCTCGGTAATGCACATTACATAAGCCTTGCAAGCATTGCAACTAATGAGTTAGTTGCGGGATGATGCATTAAAGAACGAGTAAAGAGACTTGCCGGTAACGAGATTGAACTAGGTATTGGATACCGACGACCGAATCTCGGGCAAGTAACATACCGATGACAAAGGGAACAACGTATGTTGTTATGCGGTCTGACCGATAAAGATCTTCGTAGAATATGTAGGAGCCAATATGGGCATCCAGGTCCCGCTATTGGTTATTGACCGGAGATTTGTCTCAATCATGTCTACATTGTTCTCGAACCGTAGGGTCCGCACGCTTAACGTTACGATGACAGTTATTATGAGTTTATGCATTTTGATGTACCGAAGTTAGTTCGGAGTCCCGGATGTGATCACGGACATGACGAGGAGTCTCGAAATGGTTGAGACATAAAGATTGATATATTGGATGACTATATTCGGACACCGGAAGGGTTCCGGAGAAGTATCGGATAAAACCGGAGCACCGGGGGGTTACCGGAACCCCCCGGGGGGTTAATGGGCCTCATGGGCCTAATGTGGAGAAGAGGAAGGGGCTGCCAGGGCAGGCCGCACGCCCCCTCTCCCCCTAGTCCGAATTGGACAAGGAGGGAGGGGCGGCGCCCACCCTTTCCTATTCTCCCTCCACCTCTCCTAGTTGGACAAGGTTGGGGGGGGAGTCCTACTCCTGGTAGGAGTAGGACTCCTCCTGGTAGGAGTAGGACTCCTCCTGCGCGCCACCATAGGGCCGGCCGCACCCCCCCTTGGATCCTTTATATACGGGGGCAGGGGCACCTCTAAACACACAAGTTGATCCACGTGATCGTTCCTTAGCCATGTGCGGTGCCCCCTGCCACCATATTCCACCTCGATCATATCGTTGTAGTGCTTAGGCGAAGCCCTGCGTCGGTAGAACATCATCATCGTCACCACGCCGTTGTGCTGACGGAACTCATCCCCGAAGCTTTGCTGGATCGGAGCCCGGGGAGCGTCATCGAGCTGTACGTGTGCTAAGAACTCGGAGGTGCCGGAGTAACGGTGCTTGGATCGGTCGGATCGGGAAGACATACGACTACTTCCTCTATGTTGCGTCAATGCTTCTGTTGCATTCTACGAAGGGTACATAGACAACACTCTCCCCTCTCGTTGCTATGCATCACCATGATCTTGCGTGTGCGTAGGAATTTTTTTTGAAATTACTGTGTTCCCCAACAAGGAAGAGCTCCGTCGGCGGCGGGTTCTAGAGCACGTGCATGCCCCCATGCTTCAAACGCTCCGAGAGAGGGCCAACACAGCTTTGGGCTATGTCTACGAGGCTGCTGCTAGGGAGCCGCACGAGGTCAACTACGCCGGCAACCTCCAATTTTTCACTGATGTGGTGACGCTTCTGGAGAACCGGTCCAAGAGGTCCCGCTAGCTTGTCGAAGAGAGGAGTCGAGCCTTGCTCGGGCGTGCCTTCTCCGTGTCTTTAGCTATCTGCAGGACAGGGACCCCCACTTCGACTTCGACGCTGCCATCGCACCCGTGCCCATTGCCGTCCGAGGTGACCTGGCGCGGTGAGTGGAGGACAACGTGGATGCCCTCGTCAGGGCCTTCGCATCTGATGACGACGGCGTGGTCGTGGGCGCCCATGAAGGCGACGTTGTGGATGATCCTGGCGATGATGGGGATGCTGGCGGCGGTGGTGACAATGTCGACAATGCCAATGACGCTTCCGAGGGCGCCCCAAAAGACGTGGTGAGTGATATGTCCGACTGACCGCATGTCTCCGCAATTTATCCTGCATGAAGAAGACTCGGGCTTGTCCCCTCATGTAAAGATTTGTAATCCGTACTCTGGTGAGCACAACGTTATGCATGAGTTTAGTCGCTAGCCCGGTGATGGTCCGGTTGATTCGTTTACCTTCCGGCCCTGGCGTGCCCTGAGCGGGCCTGCGGGGGGATGCTACGCCTCCGGCATCCCTTGATTAACCTACTGATCCTGTGATGAGGACCTCCGGAGAGGGTGCGAAGACAGTGGTCCTGGCTGTAGGCGTGCCTGGCCCGACCTGGCTCACGAGGGGCTCGTGAGGGGGGCAGCTGACGCTAGCTTGGGGCATAAATCTGAAACCAGAACGTGAGAGATTGCTTGAACGAGACTAAACACCCCGTCCCCGAACGCACGCAAGCTTCAAACTCAAATCCAAACCAAAGAAACTTGCCGACAAGGAAGAAGCAAAAAAGGAAAAAGGCAGAAGAAAAGCCAAAAAAGCAGCGTCCGACACCTAGTCTAGTCTTTGACGTCTTCTCACCAGCGCGGAGCTAAGTGCTGCCACTGTGCGTGGGTGGGAGCCCCATGGCCTGAGGCCGGCACTCCTGAGACTCCGGGGCGTGTACAACCCCACTCATTATTATGTGAGAGTGTCACGGGGCGGCGAGCTTCATAGGCACTGGGCCTTTTTCACAGGTACTGGCCTTGCTTCATATCGCCAGACGAGGGCCCCGCCTTGCGCCTCATTCTGCCGCCATTGACGGCGACCAGAAACCAAGGACAACGCCAATGGGGTAGAGCGGTCGCCAGCGGTTCCCCCGACGACCACGGGTCCTCCGCCGGGGGTAGGCCATGCGGCACCTCCCCGGCAGAGGGCCTACCTCCTTAGAACATCTTGACCCGACCGCCGCGAGGGTGAGCCCGGATCTCGGCCCCTTTCCTGCAGCCCCCTACACCCTCCTCCCGAGGGATAAGAGGCTGCATCGTTGGGGCAGCCATCCGCTGCGGCGACCTGTACCTCCTGCGACCCATGGTTAGCGTAAGCTTGCTCCTGAGGGATGAGTGGTACTCAATAGTTGCTGCTGTCGGCGCAATTGTCGATGCTCTCTTGGGGTTCCTGAAAGAGCTTGGCTTCCAGCGCCTCCTCGTCCCAGCCGGGCTCGAGGAACGAGCCGTGACCTTCTTCTAGCTCGCGCCCTTGATCCACCATGCGGGGTACATAGGCCTTCGGGGCGACCACCTCGTGGACCTCGCTGTAGCGCCCCACATGCCACACAGTCTGGCTTGGGGCGTCGCCTTGTATGTGATGACGCGGTGGTCCGCCTAGGCCAAAGGCCACGGTGCGCATCCCTTCGTTGGCCTGGGGAAGGGCCAGCGCGATCTGCCGCCTGGTGTCGGCGGAGGTGTTGGCGCCGAACCAGCCCTGGGGTCCGCCTGAAACGCGTGGGCGCGCATAATGCCATCGTGCGACCTGTCCTGGATCTGGGGTGGCAGCTGGATGCAGAAAGGGGGCGCTCCTGAGGCAGCAGCGAACAGGAGCTCAGCCACTCGCTCCAACAACACGTCACGGCCGCCTTCCAGCAAGAGGCACCGTAGTAGCTCTCGGGCCATAGTGAGCGCGGCCCTGGAGTTCACTTGCTCCCGTCGGATGTATGGCACCGTGGCAGCGGCGTGGTTCGAGGCCCTTGCTGCGGCCCGCACCTCCTGTGGCGTGAGGGCAGGCGGCGTCTGGCCGCGTCGCCCGCGCCCTGCGGAGCGCGAGCTGCCTGAGGAGCAAGGTTGAGGTCGCCCTAAAACGGCGACACGGCGTGGGCGGGCCACATCGCCCAGCGGTTGGAGTTGGCAGCCGGGTTGCTTGACATCTGGGTGGAGAAGCGGCGGAACGCGACACGGAGGAAGGAGGACTCCGACGCACCCCTACCTGGTGTGCCAAATGTCAGCTTTCGGGTTCCGGCAGACCCTTGAGGTTCGAACACTGGGGTGCGCGCGGAGATCTCTCCCCTACCGATCTATGTCCGATCCTCTCGTGCGAACTAAGATGAAAATGATGAACAACACAAGAGACACGATGTTTATACTAGTTCGGGCCACCGTTGTGGTGTAATACCCTACTCCAGTGTGTGGTGTGGTGGATTGCCTCTAGGGCTGATGATGGACCGTACAAGGGAAGAACAACCTCGCGAGAGGTGTTCTTGAGCTGGTGTGATGAACTGCTAGGGTTAGTTCAGTCGCCTCTTCCTCTCTCTCTGCTATGGTTCTACCAGATTTCCAGCTGTCCCCTCCTTCTGTGGTGGCTAGCTCTATTTATAGAGGCCCTGGGCCTCTCCCCAAATAAGGAGCGGGAAGGGTGCCAACAATTGGCCATTTCGAAGGGGAACATTTAGTACAAGTTATCCTGACCAAAGGTGGTCTTCGGCTGCCAAAAGCATTGGCGATGACGCCATCTTGGGCTCCACGGTGACCTCTCCGCCTCCTCGCGAGCCTGCCTGATGAGGCTGCCTCTGAGGAAGCTTCCTGTCGTCCGCCCCGCGAGGGTCTTGAGCTTGGGCTGATGAAGATGGGTTGCGCTGGGCCCCTGCCTGAGCCACGCTGCACGCATGCAAGTCTGGGGACCCCCGTTCCCAGAACGCCGACAAGCTCGAACAAGGGTGCCTCACAAAAAGCAGACGAAAGACAGAAAAGGAAAAATGCTCACGAGGGCACCCGTCCAGCCCCCTCATGAGGAATGCGAGAGAGAGTACATGCTAAACTGAAGACGGAAATGGACGCAGAAGGCGACGGAACCAAATCAGCGAGGAACACCAGAAGCAGACTTCAATTGAAAAGAGGAGAGCCAAATACGGGAAGCAAATGAAAAGCCGCGTCCGGCACCTAGTATAGTCTTCAAGTCTTCTCACCAGCGCAGAGCTAAGTGTTGCCACTTGGACGTGGGAGGGAGCCCCCGAGGCTCGAGGGCGGCACTCCTGAGACTCCGGGGCGTGTACAACCCCACTTCTTATTACGTGAGAGTGTCACGGGCGGCGATTCTTCATAGGCACGGGGCCTTGCTTCACATGCGCTGGGCCTTGCTTCATGAGTAGAACTTCCGGAGGTGCTGGATGTTCCAGGCGTTCTGGATGGGTACCCCATCCTGTGTCTCCAGGCGCGCGGCGCTAGGCCTGGAGACATGGATGACCTTGAACGGCCCCTCCCACATGGGTGAGAGCTTATGCAGCCCTTCCCCGGAGAGCACCTGCCTCAGGACGAGGTCACCCATCTCGAGCGTCCTAGAGCAGACGCTGCGACAGTGGTACCGCCGCAGCGCCTGCTGGTATCTTGCCACCCGTAGTGCAGCTTTGCGGCGACGTTCCTCCCCCAGCATGAGGTCCATCCCCCCTGGCATCCTGCTGCATTTCATCGAACGCCAGGACCCGTGCAGAGCGATGTCTGACCTTGTGAGGGAGGACTGCTTCCGCTCCATAGACGAGGAAGAATGGGGTCTTGCTCGTCGGCCTAGTAGCGGTGGTGTGGATGGACCACAGCACGGACTGGAGCTCATCATGCCAGCCCCTGCCGCAGGCCTCGAGCTTCTTCTTTAAGGTCCTGGTCTTGAGGCATCTCAGGACCTCCGTGTTGGCGCGTTCGGCCTAGCCATTGCTCCTGGGGTGCGCTACCGAAGCGTAGCAGGTCTGTGTTCCAAGGTTAGCGCAGTATGTTTTGAAGAGATTACTGGTGAACTGCGAACCATTATCGGTGATGATGTGGTTGGGGACCCCAAAACGGCTCACGAGACCCTTGATGAACTTGACCGCAGAGCCAGCTGGATGGTGCGGATGGCTTCCACCTCCGCCCACTTAGTGAACTTGTCGATGGCAACGTAGAGGTATAGATAGCCCTCAGGCGCCCGAGGGAATGGGCCCAGGATGTCCAGTACCCAGACCGCGAATGACCATGAGAGTGGAATGGTCTGGAGGCCCTGAGCTGGCTGATGGATCTGCTTGGCGTGGAATTGGCAGGCCTCGCATGACTTCACCAGCTCGGCTGCGTCATTGAGCGCCGTAGGCCAGTAGAATCCGCTCCGGAATGCCTTGACAACGAGGGTTCGTGACGATGAGTGGTGCCCGCAGTCCCCACCGTGTAGGTTGGCTAGCAGCTCCTTCCCCTGTTCCCTGGAGATGCAATGCATCGAAAAATCATTTGGCCACTTCCTGTATAACTCGCCGTACTGGATGGAGTATGATGTGGCTTGCTGGGCCACACGCTCCGCGTCCTCCTCCTTCTCTGGCAGCGTCCCTTGCATCAGGTATTCCTTGAATTCCTTGGTCCAGCATCGCTCCTGGGGCTCGAGCGCCAAGAGTAGGCGCGCTCCCGAGGTCGGGCCACAAGCTGGGGCTCCTATGGCAGGTGGCTGCGGGAGTTCCTCCCGAGGCTGAGCTGTTCATGAAAGCAGTGGTGTTGCTGATGGCTTGAAGAGATGCTCCTCGAAGACGCCAGGCTCTTGGGGCTGCCGCTTGGATGCCCTTCTGGCGATGTCGTCAGCTTCCTTGTTGGTGCCACGGGGCACATGCTGCAACTCCAAGCCCAGGAATTGCTTCTCCATCTTGCGCACCTCCGCGAGGTATGCTTCCATGTGCTCATCCTTCGACTTGTATACCTTGTTGGAGAAGTTGACGAGGAGCTGCGAGTCGCCCCTAACGGTGAGGCGCTTCACCCTCAGAGCTGCCGCAGATTTCAGGCCAGCTATGAGGCCTTCGTATTTTGCAATGTTGTTGGAGACATTCTCGTCTTGCCAGAAGCAGAGCTGCACGGCGTAGTAGAGCTTGTCCTGAGTGGGTGAGATGAGCACTGCTCCAGCCCCCACGCTTTGGCGCGCGAAGGCACCATCGAAATACATGACCCAGCCATCAGGCGCCTCGCTTCCCGGCGAGAGGGACTGGTCCTCGCCTATTTCAAGCGCTGGGGCGTCCGTCCATTCTGCCACAAAATCGGCGAGCATGGCCCCCTTGATGACCCTGGTGGTGCTAAACTCCAACTGGAATGCCTGCAGCTCGATGTTCCACTCGGCGACCCTCCCGGCGGAGTTGGGGCTCCTGAGCACCCTCTCAAGTGGGTAGGCTGAGATGACCTTGATGGGGTGGCCTTAGAAGTAGTGTCGCAGCTTGCACGAGGCCACCAGGAGCGCAAGTAGGAGCTTCTGAGGCATGGAGTACCGTGCTCTTGCATCCCGCAACACCGTGCTGATGAAGTATACTGAGTGCTCGACGAGGGTAGGCGCACTGATGAGGCCTGCGCCTTCCGGGAGTTGGGGTGCCTCCTGAGGTGGTGGAGCCTTGTCGGGGCCTTTGCGGGTTTGGGGCATCGCCCTGCTAACCTAGATCCTCTGCTGTCGCTACTGCGGCCCATGTGGCGCCCTCCTGGTCTTGCATCATCCCTGCTGGGGGCGTAGCTTGATACGTCTCCAACGTATCTATATTTTTTGATTGCTCCATGCTATGTTATCTACTGTTTTGGGCAATATTGGGCTTTATTATCCACTTTTATATTAGTTTTGGGACTAACCTATTAACCGGAGGCCCAGTCCAGAATTGTTGTTTTTTGCCTATTTCAGCGTTTCAAAGAAAAGGAATATCAAACGGAGTCGAAACGGAACGAAATCAACTGGAGAAGTTATTTTTGGAAGGAAAGCTACCGGGTGGACTTGGGCCCCACGTCAGGAGCCAAGGGAGGTGCTCACGAGGGTGGGGGCGCCCCCTAGGGCGCACCCCTGCCTCGTGGGGCCCCCGAAGCTCCATCGACGTACTTCCTGCACCCATATATACTCACATACCCTAAACCTTCCAGAAGAGATGATAGATCGGGAGTTCCGCCACCAGAAGCCTCCGTAGCCACCAAAAGCCAATCTAGACCCATTTCGGCACCCTGCCGGAGGGGGAAATCCTTCCCCGGTGGCCATCTTCATCATCCGGGAGCTCTCCATGACGAGGAGGGAGTAGTTCTCCCTCGGGGCTGAGGGTATGTACCAGTAGCTATGTGTTTGATCTCTCTCTCTCTCTCATGTTCTTGAGGTGATACGATCTTGATGTATCACGAGCTTTGCAATTATATTTGGATCCTATGATGTTTCTTCCCCCCTCTACTCTCTTGTAATGAATTGAGTTTCCCCTTTGAAGTTATCTTATCGGATTGAGTCTTTAAAGATTTGAGAACACTGGATGTATGTCTTGCCGTGCGTATCTGTGGTGACAATGGGATACCACGTGATTCATTTGATGTATGTTTTGGTGATAAACTTGCGGGTTCCGCCCATGAACCTATGCATAGGGGTTGGCACACGTTTTCGTCGTGATTCTCCAGTAGAAACTTTGGGGCACTCTTTGAGGTTCTATGTGTTGGTTGAATAGATGAATCTGAGATTGTGTGATGCATATCGTATAATCATACCCACGGATACTTGAGGTGACATTGGAGTATTTAGGTGACATTAGGGTTTTGGTTGATTTGTGTCTTAAGGTGTTATTTTAGTATGAACTCTAGGGCTGTTTGTGACACCTATAGGAATAGCCCAATGGATGAAAGAATAACTTTGAGGTGGTTTCATAGCCTACCATAATCTCTTCGGTCGTTCTATGCTATTAGTGACTTTGGGGTGACTCTGTGTTGCATGTTGAGGGATAGTTATGTGATCCAATTATGTGATTATTGTTGAGAAACTTGCACTAGTGAAAGTATGAACGCTAGGCCTTGTTTCAACGCATTGCAATACCGTTTGTGCTCACTTTTATCATTAGTTACCTTGCTGTTTTTATAATTTCAGATTACAAATACCTTTATCTACTATCCATATACCACTTGTATCACCATCTCTTCGCCGAACTAGTGCACCTATACAATTTACCATTGTATTGGGTGTGTTGGGGACACAAGAGACTCTTTGTTATTTGGTTGCAGGGTTGCTTGAGAGAGACCATCTTCATCCTACGCCTCCTATGGATTGATAAACCTTAGGTCATCCACTTGAGGGAAATTTGCTACTGTCCTACAAACCTCTGCACTTGGAGGCCCAACAACGTCTACAAGAAGAAGGTTGTGTAGTAGACATCAAGCTCTTTTCTGGCGCCGTTGCCGGGGAGGTGACTGCTTGAAGATATATCTTTAAATCTTGCAATCGAGTCTTTTAGTTTCTTGTTTTATCACTAGTTTAGTTTATAAAAGAAAACTACAAAAAATGGAATTGACTTTGTCTCATACGCTTTACCTTTTTAATATCTTTTGTGAGTATGATGGAAAGGAAAATTGTGCTCAAATGCTAGAAGAAGAATTACATAGAATGCTTGGCATAAAATATGTGAATGATGAGCATGATTGCAATGTTGATAGTACGAATTCTTTGAATATGCATGATACTAATGATGATTGCACTAGCTATGATGAAAATGTCTCCTTTAAACATGTCAATTTTTGTGGAGTACATTGGGTTTGCAAGTACACACCAAATAGGGAAGATAGATATTGCAAGAGGCATAAGCATTTAGAAACTAAATGGTTGCAAGAAAGGCTAGATGCATGTGCTGAAAATTTAAACTTTCTTAGCCATACTTGTGAACTTTGCAATGAACATGATCATTTCAGTACCAATGCAAATTGTTTCATGATCGTATCGTGTCCAAAAATTGTGATGACTTGATTTCCCTTGCACATAATAATGAACTTAGTTTGCTCTTGGATTATGAAGAAATGAAACGTATAACTAAGGATATTCCAAAATTTGCCCTTGATAGAGTTCTTCATTTTGATCTAGAGGAAATTTATATGTATTGTGCGGTGAATTGCATTGA
Source organism: Triticum monococcum (assembly GCA_034509565.1). Lineage (NCBI taxonomy): Eukaryota > Viridiplantae > Streptophyta > Magnoliopsida > Poales > Poaceae > Triticum > Triticum monococcum. The sequence continues at coordinate 174,336,477 of CM067846.1, read as the reverse complement.
AAATCCTTATATTGCCAATTATATAAAGAAAAGAAAGCAAATAGAAGATGAAGAAAATACTAATGAAAGGGAAGATACTTCCCAATACTCTCCTATTATTTCTTATGATGAATCAGGTAACGAGGAGGAGCCTCCTATTCAACCAATCTCATTAATAAGGAGCTCCAAAAAGAGGATTGAACCCACACATGATGTGGTGAAGAAGAAGAAAAAAAAGGAAGAGAGGTAAAAAGGTACCCCTCCCAAATAATGGTGCTCCCATTACTATTGTGCCTCATGAAAATATAATTGTGGAATATAATGATACTTCTTATGATCTTGAAAATATTTTTGGCACTTGCTTGGAAGAATATGATAATTGCTATACTATTGGTGCTATCCATACTATTAATGATGAGAGTGATTATGCTTATAATATGAAAAGGCCCAAGCTTGGGGATGCTATGTTTGATGAAGATGATGTTTTTGAGAATATATTTGCTGCAATTAATGTTTGTCCCAAGCTTGGGGATGCTACGCTTAATGAAGATGATATTTTTAGTATCCCAAGTTTTGATATGCAAATTTATAATGATAATAGCATGCCTCCTACTTATGATGATTATTGTGATGATAATTATGCTATAAAAAGTAGTGATTATATTTATAAAACTTTTCATTATTATGGTTACCCCTTTTCTTAACATTACTCTTTTAATGTGGAAACAATTTATAGTATTCAAGTCTCTTATGATACTCCCACTATTCCGAATGAGAAATTTTTTGCTTATGTGGAGAGTAATAAAATTTCTATGCTTGTAGATCATGAAAAGAATGCTTGATGTGATAGTTATATTTTTGAATTCATTCATGATGCTACTGAAAATTATTATGAGGGAGGAACTTATGCTTGTAGGAATTGCAATAATATCAAGTTTCCTCTCTATGTGCTTAAAGTTTTGAAGCTATGGTTGTTTTGCCTTCCTATGCTAGTTGATTATTGTTCCCATAAGTTGTTTGCTCACAAAATACCTATGCATAGGAAGTGGGTTACACTTAAATGTCCTAGTCATATTCTTCATGCTCTCTTTATGTTTCAATTCTTATCTTTTATGTGAGCATCATTGAAATCATCATGCCTAGCTAGGGACGTTAAACGATAGCGCTTGTTGGGAGGCAACCCAACTTTATTTTTGTTCCTTGATTTTTGCTCCTGTTTAGTAATAAATAATTTATCTAGCCTCTTTTATGATTGAGTTTTTATGTTTTAGTTAGTGTTTGTGCCAAGTAGAACCGTTGGGAAGACTTGGGGAAAGTCTTGTTAATCTTGCTGTAAAAAACAGAAACTTTAGCGCTCACGAGAATTGCTGCCATTTTTATTTGGAGAGTGATATTTAGTTAATTCTTTTTGAAGATGATTAATATACAAATTACTCAGGTCCAGAAATTTATTTGAGAATTTTATGAGTTCCAGAAGTATACGTTTGATCCAGATTACTACAGACTGTTCTGTTTTTGACAGATTCTGTTTTCATCATGTTGTTTGCTTATTTTGATGAATCTATGAGTAGTATCGGAGGGTATGAACAATATATAAGTTGTAATACAGTAGACATTACACTAATATGAGTTTAGAATGAGTTCACAACTGTACCTAAGTGGTGATTTATTTTCTTATGCTGACGGAGCTTATGAGTTTTCTACTTTAAGTTTTGTGTTGTGAAGTTTTCAAGTTTTGGGTAAAGATTCAATGGACTATGGAATAAGGATTTGCAAGAGCCTAAGCTTGGGGATGCCCAAGGAACCCCAAGTTAATATTAAAGTATGACCAAGATGCTAAGCTTGGGGATGCCCTGGAAGACATCCCCTCTTTCGTCTTCGTTCATCGGTAACTTTACTTGGAGCTATATTTTTATTCACCACATGATATGTGTTTTGCTTGGAGCATAAATTTATTTTGTTAATATTTTCTTGCTGTTATTTAGAACAATGTTTCCATCTTTTATTTCAATAAAAGTGGCATTGATAGCCTTTACTATGCCTATTTTAGAAGTCCACATGTTGCTGTTTGAAAACAGAAAGTTTACCGCTGTTGCAATAATTCCCTAGAAAGTCAGAATGTGATAAAATGTTGAAACCTTTTGCATATTAAGCTCTGATAAATTTACTACAGTGGAAATTTTCTTTCATAATTTTTGTAGCTAGGGAAGTATGGATGTTGCAGCATTCTTTACAGACTATCCTGTTTAGGCAGATTGCTGTTATGTTTGCATATGTTTGCTTCTTTAATGATTCTATTTGAGAATAGGACTATTAAATATGCAGAGGCATTTAGCATGCAATGTTTAATAATAATTTTAGTGATTTGCTACAGTAGAGTATTATAAGGTTTTTTGCAATGGTTTATACTAACTTATCTCACGAGTCCTTGTTGAGTTTTGTGTGGATGAAGCTTTTGAGATTTAGGTAGACCATGATATGAGAGGAACTAAGGAGACACAAAAGCTCAATCTTGGGGATGCCCAAGGCATCCCAAGATAATATTTCAAGAATTCTCAAGCGTATAAGCTTGGGGATGCCCCGGTTGGCATCCCACATTTCTTCTTCAATAACTACCGGTTAGTTTCGGTTGATCCTAAGTTTTTTGCTTCTTCACATGATGTTTGCCATTCTTAGAATGCCATTTTACTTTGCTTTGCTTGCTGTTTGAATAAAATAACAAGATCTTAAATTCTTAAATGTTAGAGAGTCTTCACATAGTTGCATAATTATTCGACTACTCATTGATCTTCACTTACATCTTTCGGAGTAGTTTGTTGTTTGCTCTAGTACTTCACTTATATCTTTTAGAGCATGGTGGTAGTTTTGTTTTATAGAAATAGATGAACTATCATGCTTCACTTATAATATTTTTAGAGTCTTAAATAGCATGGTAATTTTCTTAAATAATCCTAATATGCTAGGCATCCAAGAATAGTAAAAACTTTCACATAGAGTATTGAATACTAAGAGAAGTTTGATGCTTGATGATTGTTTTGAGATATGGAGGTGATAATATCAAAGTCGTGCTAGTTGAGTAGTTGTGAATTTGAGAAATGCTTGTGTTGAAGTTTGCAAGTCCCGTAGCATGCACGTATGGTAAACGTTGTGTAACAAATTTGAAACATGAGGTGTTATTTGATTGTCCTCCTTATGAGTGGCGGTCGGGGACGAGCGATGGTCTTTTCCTACCAATCTATCCCCATAGGAGCATGCGCGTAGTGCTGAGGTTTTTGATGACTTGTAGATTTTTGCAATAAGTATGTGAGTTCTTTATGACTAATGTTGAGTCCATGGATTATACATACTCTCACCCTTCCATCATTGCTAGCCTCTTCGGTACCGTGCATTACCCTTTCTCACATTGAGAGTTGGTGCAAACTTCGCCGGTGCATCCAAACCCCGTGATATGATACACTCTTTCACACATAAACCTCTTTATATCTTCCTCAAAACAGCCACCATACCTACCTATTATGGCATTTCCATAGCCATTCCGAGATATATTGCCATGCAACTTTCCACCATTCCGTTTATCATGACACATTCATTATTGTCATATTGCTTAGCATGATCATGTAGTTGACATAGTATTTGTGGCAAAGCCACCGTTCATAATTCTTTCATACATGTCACTCATGAGTCATTGCATATCTTGGTACACCGCCGGAGGCATTCATATAGAGTCATACTTTGTTCTAGTATCGAGTTGTAATCATTGAGTTGTAAATAAGTAGAAGTGTGATGATCATTATTTTCTAGAGCATTGTCCCAAGTGAGGAATAAAAAAAAGAGAAAGGCCATAAAAAATAGAAGGCCCCAAAAAATAGAAAGGCCATAAAAAAAGGGAGAATCCCAAAAAAGAAAATAAAAAAAATTAGAGAAAAAGAGAGAAGGGACAATGCTACTATCCTTTTACCACACTTGTGCTTCAAAGTAGCACCATAATCTTCATGATAGAAAGTCTTTTTTTGTCACTTTCATATGCTAGTGGGAATTTTCATTATAGAACTTGGCTTGTATATTCCAACAATGGGCCTCCTCAAGTGCCCTAGGTCTTCGTGAGCAAGCAAGTTGGATGCACACCCACTTAGTTTCTTTTGTTGAGCTTTAATACATTTATAGCTCTAGTGCATCCGTTGCATGACAATCCCTACTCCTTGCATTAACATCAATCGGTGGGCATCTCCATAGCCCATTAATTAGCCTCATTGATGTGAGACTTCCTCCTTTTTGTCTTCTCCACATAACCCCCCTCATTATATTCTATTCCACCTATAGTGCTATGTCCATGGCTCCCACTCATATATTGTGTGAAAGTTTATAGGTTTGAGATTACTAAAGTATGAAACAATTGCTTGGCTTGTCATTGGGGTTGTGCATGATGATAGCATTCTTGTGTGACGAAAATGAAACATGACTAAACCATATAATTTTGTAGGGATGAACTTTCTTTGGCCATGTTATTTTGAGAAGACATAATTGCTTAGTTAGTATGCTTGAAGTATTATCATTTTTATGTCAATATGAACTTTTGTCTTGAATCTTATGGATCTGAATATTCATGCCACAATTAATAAGAATTACATTGAAATTATGCCAAGTAGCACTCCGCATCAAAAATTCTGTTTTTATCATTTACCTACTCGAGGACGAGCAGGAATTAAGCTTGGGGATGCTTGATACGTCTCCAATGTATCTATAATTTTTGATTGCTCCATGCTATGTTATCTACTGTTTTGGGCAATATTGGGCTTTATTATCCACTTTTATATTATTTTTGGGACTAACCTATTAACTGGAGGCCCAGCCTAGAATTGCTGTTTTTTGCCTATTTCAATGTTTCGAAGAAAAGGAATATCAAACGGATTCGAAACGGAATGAAATCAACTGGAGAAGTTATTTTTGGAAGGAAAGCTACCAAATGGACCTGGACCCCATGTCAGGAGCCAAGGGAGGTGCTCACAAGGGTGGGGGCGCCCCCTAGGGCGCGCCCCCTGCCTCGTGGGGCCCCCGAAGCTCCACCGACGTATTTCCCGCACCCATATATACTCACGTACCCTAAAACTTCCAGAAGAGACGATAGATCGGGAGTTCCGCCGCCAGAAGCCTCCGTAGCCACCGAAAGCCAATCTAGACCCGTTCCGGCAACCTGCCGGAGGGGGCAATCCTTCCCCGGTGGCCATCTTCATCATCCCGGAGCTCTCCATGACGAGGAGGGAGTAGTTCTCCCTCGGGGCTGAGGGTATGTACCAGTAGCTATGTGTTTGATCTCTCTCTCCCTCTCTCTCGTGTTCTTGAGGTGATACGATCTTGATGTATCGCGAGCTTTGCTATTATATTTGGATCCTATGATGTTTCTTCCCCCTCTACTCTCTTGTAATGAATTGAGTGTCCCCTTTGAACTTATCTTATCGGATTGAGTCTTTAAAGATTTGAGAACACTTGATGTATGTCTTGTCGTGCGTATCTGTGGTGATAATGGGATACCACGTGATTCATTTGATGTATGTTTTGGTGATCAACTTGCAGGTTCCGCCCATGAACCTAAGCATAGGGGTTGCCACACGTTTTCGTCATGATTCTCCGGTGGAAACTTTGGGGCACTCTTTGAGGTTCTATGTGTTGGTTGAATAGATGAATCTGAGATTGTGTGATGCATATCGTATAATCATACCCACGGATACTTGAGGTGACATTGGAGTATCTAGGTGACATTAGGGTTTTGGTTGATTTGTGTCTTAAGGTGTTATTTTAGTATGAACTCTAGGGCTGTTTCTGACACCTATAGGAATAGCCCAACAGATTGATTGGAAAGAATAACTTCGAGGTGGTTTCGTACCCTACCATAATCTCTTCGTTCGTTCTCCGCTATTAGTGACTTTGGAGTGACTCTTTGTTGCATGTTGAGGGATAGTTATGTGATCCAATTATGTTATTATTGTTGAGAGGACTTGCACTAGTGAAAGTATGAACCCTAGGCCTTGTTTCAACGCATTGCAATACCGTTTGTGCTCACTTTTATCATTAGTTACCTTGTTGTTTTTATAATTTCAGATTACAAATACCTTTATCTACTATCCACATACCACTTGTATCACCATCTCTTCGCCGAACTAGTGCACCTATACAATTTACCATTGTATTGGGTGTGTTGGGGACACAAGAGACTCTTTGTTATTTGGTTGCAGGGTTGCTTGAGAGAGACCATCTTCATCCTACGCCTCCTACTGATTGATAAACCTTGGGTCATCCACTTGAGGGAAATTTTCTACTGTCCTACAAACCTCTGCACTTGGAGGCCCAACAACGTCTACAAGAAGAAGGTTGTGTAGTAGACATCATAGCTCGGCGTGATGTGCCCTTGGCTTGGTGTTCTCCCCGAACCACCACTAGGGCCGCGCTGGCAGAGTTGGGAGTGGCGGCAAGATAAAGCACTAGGGGCTCGAGAGGTCGCGGCGCCACCATCACTGGAGGGCTGGTCAGGTACCTCTCGAGGTCTTGAAATGCTGGATCGGCCTCTGGGGTCCACTCGAATGGGCCCTTCTTCTTCATCTGCTTGAAAAAGGGTAGGGCACGCTCTCCCAGCTTGGAAATACAGCGTCCCAACGCAGTCACCCGTCCAACAAGCTTCTGCGTTTCCTTGAGGGTTTGCGGTGGACTCATGTCTTCAATGGCCTTAACCTTCTCTGGGTTGGCCTCGATCCCCCTGTGGGACACAAGGAAGCCCAGCAGCTTCCCGGAAGGGACGCCAAACACGCACTTCTCCCGGTTGAGCCACAAGTCCACCCGGCGGAGGCTTTCAAAGGTCTCCTCCAGGTCTTGGATCAAGGTCCTTGCCTCCCGAGACTTCACCACGATGTCATCAACATAGGCTTCAGCGTTCCTCCCAAGCTACCGACCCAAGGCGATGTGCATGAGCCGCTGGAAGGTTGCGCGTCTGTTGTGCAGTCCAAAAGGCATGCAAGTGTAGCAATACACCCCACACGGGGTCAGGAAGGCTGTCTTCTCCACATCTTCTACCGCCATCTTGATCTGGTGATATCCTGAGAACACATCCAGGAAGCACAACAAGTCGCACTCGACAATGGAGTCGACGACCTCGTCAATGCATGGCAGTGGGAATGGATCTTGAGGGCAGTCCTTGTTGAGGTTGGTGAAGTCGACGCACATCCGCTCCTTCCCGCCTTTCTTGGGGACGATGACGGGGTTTGCCAGCCACTCGGGGTACCGAACCTCACGAATGACACCCGCAGCCTCCAACTTGCGGGTTTCTTGGACGATGAAAGCTTGCTTCTTCGTGGACTGCCGCCTCACCTTCTGCTTCACGGGGCGTACATTGGGGCACACCTTCAAGTGGTGCTCTATCACCCCTCTTGGGACCCCCACTAGCTGATCGGGCTCCCAAGCGAACACTTCCTTGTTTGCGCGCAAGAACTTCACCAACACCTCCTCCTCACCGGGCTTGAGGTTGGCGCCTATGGTAAAGGTTGCCCCTGAGGATCCGTCCTCCTCGACTGGCACTCGCTTGGTTTCTGCCTTGTCTTGAGTGAAAAACTGCTTCTTCTTGGTTGGTGCGGCTCCCATGGCCTTGGAGGTATCCGCGTCGATGGACTGCGCTGTTGCGGCAGTCTTGAGGGCAAGCTTGAGCATCATCAAGGCTTCCTTGGTGTCCCCCTTGATGGTGAGGACACCCTCGCTCCTCGGCATCTTCATGAGGTTGTAAGCCGGATGGGTTGCTGCCATGAACTGGGCCAGAGCTGGGTACCCGAGGATGGCGTTGTACGGGAGGCTGATGTGGGCGATGTCAAAGTCAATGAGCTCGATGCGGTAGTTGTTGCACGTGCCAAAGGTCACGGGGAGGCGGATCTGTCCTAGGGAGCAGGCAGAGCCCCCACCAACCCCCGAGAAAGGCTTGCTAGGGCGGAGCCCCTCGAGCGGTACGTGAAGAAGGCTGAAGGCCTCGACGGAGAGCACGTTGAGGCTGGCGCCGCCGTCGATGAGCGTCTTGGTGATGGACACATGGAAGATGGTGGGTGTGCAGAGTATTGGGAGCGCACCAGAGCCGATGGTGGAGGCGGGATGATCCCCTGAGTCAAAGGTGAGGTCAGCCTCGGGCGCGGCCCAGCCCAGCGGAGCCTCCGGGCGCTTGGAAGTGGCACCAATCTGGCGAAAGAACGGCTTGACGTGACGATCCGAGGGTGGTGCTTGCGAGCTGCCGAGGAGGGCCGCAACCGCATGGTGCTCCGGTGCCGCGTAGCACGCGGCAAAGAGGCTGCACAACTCCTCCCAAGACACCACCGTGGATCCGGGGAGGTTGAGTAGCCAGGCGCGCGGTGCGCCAGTGAGGGCCATGGGAAGCCAGTTGGCCATGACCTTGTCGTCGCCCCCAGCCTCAAGGACGGCCTCCTCATATGCTAGCAGGAAAGCCGCCGGGTCCGCCGCGCCATCGTAGCGTGGCGGCATCTCCGTCTTGAAGTTGGGTGGCCATTGCACCTGCCGCAAGGCAGGAGCAAGGGCTCGGAGCCCCCGAGCGCCACTGTGGGCACCCGTAGATCCAGCCGGAAGGGCAGCATCACCCATGGGGAATGGGCGCGAAGATGGTGGAGCGCGAACCGACGGAAGGAAAACTCCGGCGCACCGCTACCTGGTGCACCAAATGTCGGATCACGGGTTCCGACAAAACCCTCAAGGTTCGAATACTGGGGTGCGCGCGAAGATCTCCCCCTACCGATCCATGTCCTAACTTCGCTAAGATATCAAGGGCTAACTCGAGGAACTCACAACACAAAGGACACAAGATTTATACTGGTTCGGGCCACCATTGTGGTGTAATACCCTACTCAAGCGTGGTGGTGGTGGATTGCCTCTTGGGCTGAGGATGAACAGTACAAGGGGAAGAACAACCTCCCGAGGAGAGGTGTTCTTGTGCTTGGTGAACTTGTGGTTGTTCGAATCGATCCCCTAGCTATAGTTGTGGCTAGTCCTATTTATAGAGGCCCTGGTCCTCTCCCCAAATATTGAGCGGGAAGGGAGCCAACAACGGCCAATTCGAAAGGGGACAACCGGTACAGCTTATCCTGACAAAAGTGGTCTTCGCCGGCCAAAGGCTCTAGTGGTGGTGCCGTCTTGGGCTCCACGGTGACCTCCGTCTTGCCATCCTACTGGTTTTGGTCCCGTTGCACCGATATGGAAACCTTTGCTTGACGCCTCGGTACACTGCGTCTGCACTTGCCTCCTTTGCACCAAAGAGGAAAAAAGGACACTATGCGTGCTGGCGCCCGCTTGGCCTTGGTCGCCATGGCTCACATCATTGGAACCTCGCGAGGTTTGCCTTGCCTTGAACTCTCCGCCCCTCGTGAGCCAGCCTGGTGAGGCTGCTCCTGAGGAGGTCTTGTGTCGTCCGCCTCGCGAGGCTTAGCCCCTCGCCAAGGTCTTGAACGCTTGTTGGTGAAGATGGGTCATACGGCCCCGCTTGTAGAGCCACGTCGTGGGCCGCAGCCAGGCAAGTCTGGGGACCCCCCGTTCCCAGAACACCGACAAAGGCGGTTGATGTAGTCGTACGTCTTCACAATCAACTGATCTTAGCACCGAAGGTATGGCACCTCCGTGATCTGCACACGTTCGGTCGGCGACGTCCCGAGAACTCAGGATCCAGTAGAGCTTCAAGGGAGAGTTTCTTCAGTACGCCGACGTGATGATGGTGATGATGATGCTGCCGGAACAGGACTTCGCCTAAGCACCGCTACGATATGACCGAGGTGGATTATGGTGGAGGGGGGCACCGCACACGGCTAAGAGATCAATGATCAACTTGTGTGTCTATGGGGTGCCCCCTCCCCCGTATATAAAGGAGTGGAGGAGGGGAGGGGCTGGCCCTCTCTATGGCACGCCCTAGGGGAGTCCTACTCCCACTGGGAGTCGGATTCCCCCTTCCATGTAGTAGGAGTAGGAGAGAAGGAAGGGGAGGAGAGGAGAAAGGAATGGGGGGCCCGGCCCCCTCCCAATTCGGATTGCACTAGGGGGCGCGCCTCCCACCATTTCCTTCCCTCTCCTCTTTTCCACTAAGGCCCAATAAGGCCCATATACTCCCCGGGGGGTTCCGGTAACCTCCCGGTACTCCGAGAAATGCCCGAACTCATCCGAAACCATTCCGATGTCTAAACATAGGCTTGCAATATATCGATCTTTATGTCTCAACCATTTCGAAACTCCTCGTCATGTCCGTGATCAAATCCGGGACTCCGAACTACCTTTGGTACATCAAAACACATAAACTCGTCATACCGATCGTCACCGGACGTTAAGCATGCGGACCCTACGGGTTCGAGAACTATGTAGACATGACCGAGACATGTCTCTGGTCAATAACCAATAGCGGAACCTGGATGCTCATATTGGTTCCTACATATTCTACGAAGATCTTTATTGGTCAAATCGCATAACGACATACGTTGTTCCCTTTGTCATCGGTATGTTACTTGCCCGAGATTCGATCGTCAGTATCTTAATACCTACTTCAATCTCATTACCGGCAAGTCTCTTTACTCGTTCCGTAATGCTACATCCCGTAACTAACTCATTAGCTACATTGCTTGCAAGGCTTATTGTGATGTACATTATCGAGAGGGCCCAGAGATACCTCTCCGATAATCGGAGTGATAAATCCGAATCTTGATCCATGCCAACTCAACAAACACCATCGGAGACACCTGTAGAGCACCTTTATAATCACCCTGTTACATTGTGATGTTTGGTAGCACATAAAGTGTTCCTCCGGTATTCGGGAGTTGCATTATCTCATAATCACAGGAACATGTATAGTTATGGAGAAAGAAATAGCAACAAACTAAACGATCATCGTGCTAAGCTAACGGATGGGTCAAGTCAATCACATCATTCTCTAATGATGTGATCCCGTTAATCAAATGACAACACATGTCTATGGTTAGGAAACATAACCATCATTGATTCAACGAGCTAGTCAAGTAGAGGCAAACTAGTGACACTCTGTTTGTCTATGTATTCACACATGTACTAAGTTTCTGGTTAATACAATTCTAGCATGAATAGTAAACATTTGTCATGATATAAGGAAATATAAATAACAACTTTATTATTGCCTCTAGGGCATATTTCCTCTAGTCTCCCACTTGCACTAGAGTCAATAATCTAGATTACATTGTAATGATTCTAACACCCATGGAGTCTTGGTGCTGATCATGTTTTGCTCGTGAGAGAGGCTTAGTCAACGGGTCTGCAACATTCAGATCCGCCTGTATCTTGCAAATCTCTATGTCTCCCTCCTTGACTTGATCGCGGATGGAATTGAAGCATCTCTTGATGTGCTTGGTTCTCTTGCGAAATCTAGATTCCTTCGCCAAGGCAATTGCACCAGTATTCTCACAAAAGATTTTCATTGGACCCGATGCACTAGGTGTGACACCTAGATCGGATATGAACTCCTTCATCCAGACTCCTTCATTTGCTGCTTCCAAAGCAGCTATGTACTCTGCTTCACACATAGATCCCGCCATGATGCTCTGCTTGGAACTGCACCAACTGACAGCTCCACCATTTAATAAAAACATGTATCCGGTTTGTGACTTAGAGTCATCCGGATCAGTGTCAAAGCTTGCATCAACATAACCGTTTATGATGAGCTCTTTGTCACCTCCATATACGAGAAACATATCCTTAGTCCCTTTCTGATATTTTAGGATGTTCTTTACCGCTGTCCAGTGATCCACTCCTGGATTACTTTGGTACCTCCCTGCTAAACTTATAGCAAGGCACACATCAGGTCTGGTACACAACATTGCATACATGGTAGAGCCTATGGCTGAAGCATAGGGAACACCTTTGATTTTCTCTCTATCTTTTGCAGTGGACGGTCATTGAGTCTGACTCAACTTTACACCTTGTAATGCAGGCAAGAACCCTTTCTTTGCCTGATCCATTTTGAATTTCTTCAAAACTTTATCAAGGTATGTGCTTTGTGAAAGTCCAATCAAGCATCTTGATCTATATCTATAGATCTTGATGCCCAATATATAAGGAGCTTCACCAAGGTCTTTCATTGAAAAATTCTTATTTAAGTATCCTTTTATTCAATTCAGAAATTCAGTATCATTTCCGATCAACAATATGTCATCTACATATAATATCAGAAATGCTACGGAGCTCCCACTCACTTTCTTGTACATACAGGCTTCTCCAAAAGTCTGTATAAAACCATATGCTTTGGTCACACTATCAAAGAGTATATTCCAACCCCGAGAAGCTTGCACTAGTCCATAAATGGATCGCTGGAGCTTGCACACTTTGGTAGCACCTTTTGGATCGACAAAACCTTCTGGTTGCATCATATACAACTCTTCTTTAAGGTATCCATTAAGGAATGCAGTTTTGACATCCATTTGCCAAATTTCGTAATCATAAAATGCGGCAATTGCTAACATGATTCGGACGGACTTAAGCATCGCAACAGGTGAGAAGGTCTCATCGTAGTCAACACCTTGAACTTGTCGAAAACCTTTTGCAACAAGTCGAGCTTTGTAGATAGTAACATTACCGTCAGCGTTAGTCTTCTTCTTGAAGATCCATTTATTCTCTATGGCCTGCCGTTCATTGGGCAAGTCAACCAAAGTCCATACTTTGTTCTCATACATGGATCCCATCCCAGATTTCATGTTCTCAAGCCATTTTGCGGAATCTGGGCTCATCATCGCTTCCTCATAGTTTGTAGGTTCATCATGGTCAAGTAACATGACTTCCAGAACAGGATTACCGTACCACTCTGGTGTGGATCTTACTCTGGTTGACCTATGAGGTTCAGTAGTAACTTGATCAGAAGTTTCATGATTATCATCATTAGCTTCCTCACTTACTGGTGTAGGAATCACTGGAACTGATTTTAGTGATGAACTACTTTCCAATAAGGGAGAAGGTACAATTACCCCGTCAAGTTCTACTTTCCTCCCACTCACTTCTTTCGAGAGAAGCTCCTTCTCTAGAGAGGATCCATTCTTAGCAATGAATATCTTGCCTTCGGATCTGTGATAGAAGGTGTACCCAACAGTCTCCTTTGGGTATCCTATGAAGACACATTTCTCCGATTTGTGTTCGAGCTTATCAGGTTGAAGCTTTTTCACATAAGCATCGCAGCCCCAAACTTTAAGAAACGACAACTTGGGTTTCTTGCCAAACCATAGTTCATAAGGTGTTGTCTCGACGGATTCAGATGGTGCCCTATTTAACGTGAGTGTAGCTATCTCTAAAGCGTAACCCCAAAATGATAGCGGTAAATCAGTGAGAGACATCATAGATCGCACCATATCTAGTAAAGTACGATTACGATGTTCGGACACACCATTATGCTATGGTGTTCCAGGTGGCATGAGTTGCGAATCTATTCCACATTGTTTCAAATGAAGTCCAAACTCATAACTCAAATATTCGCCTCTACGATGAGATCGTAGAAACTTGATTTTCTTGTTACGATGATTTTCCACTTCACTCTGAAATTCTTTGAACTTTTCAAATGTTTCAGACTTATGTTTCATTAAATAGATATACCCATATCTTCTCAAACCATTTGTGAAGGTGAGAAAATAACGATATCCGTCGCGAGCTTCAGTGTTCATTGGACCACATACATCAGTATGTATGATTTCCAATAACTCTGTTGCTCGCTCCATTGTTCCGGAGAACAGAGTTTTAGTCATCTTGCCCATGAGGCATGGTTCGCAAGTACCAAGTGATTCATAATCAAGTGATTCCAGAAGTCCATCAGAATGGAGTTTCTTCATGCGCTTTACACCAATATGACCTAAACGGTAGTGCCACAAATAAGTTGCACTATCATTATCTACTCTGCATCTTTTGGCTTCAATACCATGAACATGTGTATCACTACTATCAAGATTTAGTACAAATAGACCACTCATCAGGGGTGCATGACCATAAAAGATATTACTCATATAAATAGAACAACCATTATTCTCTATTTAAATGAATAACCGTCTCACATCAAACAAGATCCAGATATAATGTTCGTGCTCAACGCTGGCACCAAATAACAATTATTTAGATCTAATACTAATCCTGAAGGTAGATGTAGAGGTTGCGTGGCGACGACGATCACATCGACTTTGGAACCATTTCCCACAAGCATCGTCACCTCGTCCTTAGCCAATCTTCGCTTAATCCGTAGCCCCTGTTTTGAGCTGCAAATGTTAGCAACTGAACCAGTATCAAATATACAGGCACTACTGCGAGCATTAGTAAGGTACACATCAATAACATGTATATCGGTCATTGACCATGTTGACCAGGCCGCGCCGAGAGCACCAGGGCGGTGGACGACGGCGAGGCCTAGGAAGGGGACGACACGGAGGCAGGGAAGACTCGGCAGTTGTTTACCACGCGGACGGGAGTACGACTGTACGAGGGTTTACTGATTCGTCTGCCGTCGCCGGAAAATAACAGCAGGTGTGGGTGAGTAGAGGGATGGCTAGGCCAGCGATGGGAGCACGGTCAGGCGGTGAGGCCTGCGCGGCAGCACAGCCGACCACGAGGAGGAGGGAACAGGCAGTCCCGCCGACGCTTGTTTGAGCGGCTGGAGCAGGAAGAGCAGAGATTGAAGAAGCACGACGGCCGTTGGATGGACATCCAATAGTCAGTGCTTGTGCGTCAACCTTTTTTTAGGAAAGCCTCAAATCTGTGGAAAATAGCATACATCCCATCTGCCATTATTCTTAAGGTTTTTTTGGAGCTTGTATTCTTTTTGTTAGCATTACAGCCCATATTGTGGCAACTGTTAAAAAATTATACGAAATTTTGCATATTTCGGTGCGGTCCGAACTGTTTTTAATCCCGAAATTTCGACTCACATTCAAACTGATTTTAAAAATAAATGTATATCAATATAAAATCCAACAAATTCTCCATGCATAAAATTAATGTAATTTAAAATCTTGAAATGAAAAAAAAGATATTTGAAACTAATTGCCGGTGTGATGTGTTTTAAAAATGTACAACCCATTTCTCATTACTGATGGGCCATTTTCTCGGCCAGCCGAATGAAATCTCTCCCCGTCTTGAAAGAATTGTAGCCCAACAGGCCTGACAAAGCGACTTACTTGGCATATCACAAAAAAACTAGGCTGTGACCGTGGACCTAGCTGTCAGCCTCTCCACGTACAGCACTCTTCCGATGGAAGTTGTTCCTTGACCACGCCGCACGGAGAGCACCACGGCGGTGGACGACGGCGAGGCCTAGGAAGGGGACAACGCGACTGTGGAAGCCCGCGCGGAGAGGACTATGAGGGTTCACTGGTTCGGCTGCGGTGTGAGGCTGCCGTTGCCGCAGGGCCTGGCCAGCGGTGGGAATAGTAGGGGGCGACGAGGCCTCTGCGGCAGCACAGCCGGCCACGGGAGGCAGGAGCATGCGACACGACCGGCGCTGCTTTGGGCGGCTGGAGCAAGAAGACCAGAGGTTGAAGAAGCACTACGGCCGTTGGATGGACATCGTATGGTCACTGGAGCTAGAATCGTTCATATTGACTAAGTTGACAAAGCCCTTCGTCCCCGTCAACTTAGTAGGCCCACAAGTCAGCCTCCCAGCAAGGTGGGTCCCAGCTAGCCGGGGGAGTATTCATTTTTTTTGTGCGTAATAAGGAGGCACTTCCGGTGGGTCCGAGCTGACAGCGGGGGGAATGTTTTTTTCGCGAAATACGGTGGCCCGTCCGATGGGTCCCAGCAGTCAGGGGGAAACAATTTTTTCGCAAAATATTGGTGGCCCGTCCGGTGGGTCCCCGCTGTCAGGTGGAGGAATAATTATTTTCCGCGTAATAAGGAGGCATTTCCTTGCTGCTGCCGTGGACCTAGCTGTCAGCCTCTCCACATACAATACTCTTCCGATGGAAGTCGGTCGTTGACCACATTGACCACGCCGCGCTGAGAGCACCACGGTGGTGGACTACGGCGAGGCTTAGGAAGGGGATGACGCGGAGCCGTGCAAGACGCGGCAGTGGATGCCCACGCGGAGAGGAGTACGAGCGTTCACTGGTTCGGCTGCGGTGTGAGGCTGCTGTCGCCGCAGAATAACAGGGGGTGTGGGTGAGTGGAGGGATGGCCTGGCCAGTGGTGTGAGTAGTATGGGGGCGGTGAGGCCTCCGTAGCAGCACAGCCGGCCACGGGAGGCAGGAGCAGGCGGCACGACCGACGCTGCTTTGGGCGGCTGGAGCAAGAAGACCAGAGGTTGAAGAAGCACTATGGCCGTTGGATGGACATCATACGGTCACTGGAGTATTGAATAAGTTGACAAAGCTCTCTGTCCTTGTCAACTTCGTAGGCCCACAAGTCAGCCCAACAATATGGTGGGTCCCAGCTAGCAGGGGGTATTCATTTTTTTGTGCGTAATAAGGAGGCACTTCCTTGCGTGCGAAGATATAGCTGGTGGGTCCGACCTGTCAGCGGGGGGACGTTTTTTTCGTGAAATATAGAGGCCCTTCCTGTGGGTCCTAGCTGTCAGGTGGAGGAATCATTATTTTGCGCATAATAAGGAGGCATTTCCTTGCGTGCGGCCATGGACCCAGCTGTCAGCCTCTCCACGTACAGTCCAATTCCGATGGATGTCGTTCATTGACCACGTTGACCAGGCCGCGCCAAGAGCACCAGGGCGGTGGACGATGACAAGGCCTAGGAAGGGACCGACACGGAGCCAGGGAATACTCGGCAGTTGTTTCCCACGCGGAGGAGTACGAGGGTTTACTGGTTCATCTGCCATCGCCGGAGAATAACAACAGGTGTGGGTGAGTAGAGGGATGGCTAGGCCAGCAATGGGAGTACGGTGGGGCCGTGAGGCCTGCGCGGCAGCATAGCCGGCCGCGGGAGGAGGGAGTAGGCAGTCCCGCCGGCGCTTGTTTGAGCGGCTTGAGCACGAAGAGCAGAGATTGAAGAAGCACGACAGCCATTGGATGGACATCCAACAGTCACTGCTCTCGTGTGTTGACTAAGTTGACAGGGCATTGCGTGTGCGTGAACCTTTTTTTATGAAAGCATACGCGTCAACCTGTAGTAGGCGCACAAGTCAGCCTCAAATCTGTGGAAAACACTATACAACCCATCTGCCATTATTTCTAATAATCTACAGCCCATTTGCTAATTCGTAAGAATTTTTTTGGAGCCCATCTTCTTTTTGTTAGCATCACACCCCATATTGTGGCCACGGTTAAAAAGTATACGAAATTTTGCATATTTCCATGCGGTCAACTGTTTTTAATCCAGAAATATTGATTCACATTTAAACTATTTTGAAAAATAATTTATATAAATATAAAACCCAAATAATTGTCCACGCATAGAAATCAATGGAATTTAAGATCTTGTAACAAAAAAAATTGAAACTAATTCCCAGTTTGATGTGTTTTAAAAATGTACAGCCCATTTCTGGGCAAACCGAATGAAACTCTCCTCGTCTTGAAAGATTTGCAGCCCAGCAGGACCGATAAAGCAAGTAGGCCTTGTTTGGGTATTTCTTAAAAAAAATAGAACTGGGCTAGCCATTTTCAGCAAGAAAAAAACACAACTGGGCTCATGATGTGGTAAACATAAATAAAACCCTGGCTAGACGGGCCACAGCCCCCGCACAGCCCCATTGTTACCCTGATCCGTCGCTCAAAACTAGTATAAATAACAACTGCTTGTTCCTCAAAAAAAAAACTGTGCGACTTGCTGGGTCCCTGGTGTCAGCCGCTCGTAATGAAATTCTCTCGTTTATTGACTATGTTGACAATGGCGTGAGCCCCAGATGTCCAACCAATTAGGAGGAACCATATTTTTGGGCTTGTACTATAGAGGCACTTGCTTGCGTACTGCCATGACGCTGGTGGTCCCTACTGTCATCCTCTCCACGTACAGGCATCTCCTTGTTCCTCTCGGTTGTTGACGATGTTGACAATGCAAGAGGGCGGCGCACTGCGCACGGCGAGCGAACCAAGGCCGCAAGTTTGTGGGTGCTGGTGGGGGCTAATCACTTGGCTTCTATAATGCACAGTGAGCTCAAGCAGCCGGTGAGAGCTATTTATTTCCCTTGGTTTGTATTTTTTACAATATTTCACTCTGAATTAAACGAATGGCAAGCCATTTGCCTTGTTTCAAAGAAAATATGACAGTCACAGCCGAGTTGAAAAGGGCAGGAACATCTAACTCCAGCTTACAAACTGTACAAAAGCACGAGGGTTAATTGTTCATCAGGTTTACAAAAAAACCAGATTGAAAAGGGCAACAACATCTAACTCCAGCACTATTTTTGGCAGTCACAGTCAAATGGATCTGTCAGGTCCATAGAATGAACATCCTGGGTCGTAAAATTTACCGGATTATGACCACAATATGTTGTAAATAGAAGCCCGACACGTTCAGAAGCTATTTTGCCCACCTGAAACTCCTTTTTTTGCTCTTCGGCATACCCATCCGTCAAAACCATGCTGCTGATAAACTTAAGCCTGCTGGACAATAGTA
Source organism: Triticum monococcum (assembly GCA_034509565.1). Classification (NCBI taxonomy): domain Eukaryota; kingdom Viridiplantae; phylum Streptophyta; class Magnoliopsida; order Poales; family Poaceae; genus Triticum; species Triticum monococcum. Next base: position 174,317,931 of record CM067846.1, on the reverse strand, counting down.
ACCTCCCATTCAGCAGGAAGAATGTGACAAATCTTGTGTTTGCATGGTTGGCTACATATCATTCTAGCGTTATTGTCTTCAATCGAATCTCATGAGAAGTGAGAAAATCCCGATGCTTACAAATCCACCGATTGGTTATAACTTTCTTACCCGTCCTGTTGCCTAAATAGACATGAAGATTGAAAACAGTTAAGGTCTAAAAGAAGAGTGTCGAAAGAGCAATAGCTAAATGGTTAATTCTAGTACACTATATGTAGGCTTCCAATGTGCGTGAAATTATCACCTTTATATACAACTTCTCCAAACATGGAAAGCATTGCAGCAAGCCTATAATCTTGTTCAGATCAAAACTATTCATTTGGATATATAAGATCTTAACAGAATCCAGTACCATTGATAGGCCATCCATGGAGAAACTCTTCATTGAGCATAGAACATAATATTAGTACAAAATATGTACTCCAAGATGATATATAAATTATGCGCAGAAATTTAAAATGCAGCTTATGGTTACAAGTGTAGATGATAATATAAAGTACCTGAAGAACTGTGGAGCCAAACACCATATTGAAATGAGCACAGAGATCATGTATTACACCAAAGTCTCCATTTTAGGCGCAGAGAGGACGGTTATTTGCAACGATGAATAACTAGAATCAAGGATCAACCTTTGAAGTGAAGGGGCATCTTGGATGATGAGCTGCCTTCCGTCAAAAGAAATTCCAATTCTTACAAGGTTAGGCGACTTTATTTGGAGACAACCGATTCTAACTATGAAAACAAGCACCAAGCACTCCAGTGCAGGGCAACTGGAGTGGATGATGCTGTGCAATGAGGCCTCCGATATACGAACACGCACAAGTGAAAGTCTCTTGAGAAATGGGAGTCGAAGGTTTAGTACCAGATTGTCTGGTAGGTAGCACTGTGCAAAGGTGGCGGTGTGGAGAGAGGACGAAAACCCCGAGATGGACATCGGTGCTGAGGGCACAAGTTCATGGCGTTCGGTATGTGGTATATGATTTCCTGGGGAATAGTAGAACTCAAGCAGCTGTAGTTCTGTGAATTCAGGGGATTCCAGCCAGGCGTCCACCATGCAGGGCATGGTATGCTTGCTCAGGTAGCATGACGGGATGCAGAGGCTTTGAACGGAGCCCTGGTGGGAGGAGATGATGGCTCTGGGGATTTCAAAATCATTGAAGAGAGATAGCTCACGACAGTCGAGATTAAGGGGAACGGCGCGCCATAGAGGGTGCCCCCGAATTGAGAGGACTTGGGTGCGGCAGCAATCCTTGGTGGGGAGAAGCGAGATGATCTCCCCAAAGATGGCGTCCAGGAGATCGCTGATGCAGTCCACCCGAGATTCTACGGGTTCCTGGGATCCGGTGGGGGCGGGGTCGCCGCTTCTCCCCGTGCTGCCGGGTGTGGGATCTATAACAGGCGTCGCCGCTGGCGAGAGCCTCATCTTCTTGGCACTGGGGTCAGCCGACTCCATTTTCCTTGAGGGCGTCGCGTCGCACTCACGGATTTGAGCAGAGTAACGAATGACGAGCCTAGTTGTAGTGGGAGCAAAGAAGAAGGGGAGCTGGGGTTTTTTTGTAGGAGTGAGGAAGAAGGGGAGCTGGGGTTTTCTGTAGGAGTGAGGTGAGGAATTTGGGGGTACGAGTGGAGCGAGCTGATGTGAGGTGGGTGGGGGCGAGGAGGAATAAGAGCACCCAGGTTTTTGAATTGATTTTACTATTTACTAGTGTGGATGGGCTGTTTTGTCTTGGGACCCGAGAAACAATTACTACTACTACAGTGGAGACACTCTATAGCTACCCAGAAAAACAACTACTACTAGTACAGTGGAGACACTCTACTGCTTCAGGCTCGTCCTAGGTCATTGAAACGTCTCCCTCTACTGAATGCCGTTATACTTTTGTTCACTGACATGCGGGCCATGCAGCGCGCGGGCCCAAATGCCATCCACCAAATTAGAAGGCAGTATGCAGGCGGAGAGTCACCCCAGTCGTAGCACGGCAGTAACGAGCCGTCGTATCACAAAACCCCACCTCCCTGCAGTCTAAGTTTGACGGACGAAGCAACCATCATTTCACTCTTCACTGAATCCCCTTCTCCCTCACCGTCTTCAAGAAAGGCAACACTTGCATCTACCACTGTTCTTCTCTCCGAACGAAGGGAAGGTAAGCGGATCCGTGATGTTGGTATATTTTCGTTCAGAGGAAAAAAAGAACTTTTGCAAAGCAGTAACCGATCCTCACTCTCTTTTTTGTTTCATTGTCATTGCGATTGTGTTTTCCTTTCAGTGGACTCCTAGTATTTGTCAGTTTCATGATGGACCAAGGAGAACCAGGCAAAGATCTGCCGATATTGGAGCAGATGCAGGAGGCTGATCCCCACAAGACAGAGAGCTCCAAGAAGATGGAGGCAACCACCAAGGCGACCCCAGATACTGAGATGGTTAATGCCCCGTTTGAGGTTATAGCCCCCGTGGCACTGCAGGAGCAGTTTTCCCCCTTCGAGGATGTGTCCCCCCCCCCTGCTGAGCTGCCCAAGGTGATTTCCTTCTTTGCCGATCTCGATTGTGGTTTTTCATCTAAGTATGTGGTGATTTTTTTAGAAAAGGAAGTATGTGGTGATTAATAATGCACACTTTTATTAGCTTTGATGCCATGGTATATGTAGTGGTTTAAATAACTTGTGTTTCTTATACTGAAAAGTAATTCAGAATTTGTTTCTGTTTCAATTAGAGCCCTGATGCAGACAAGGATTGTGTGGTTGTACATGTCACTCGCTATGAGGCGGATGACCTGAATATACGCACTGGTAAAACAGAGTTCTTAGGCTGTTGGATCCTGGAAGCCATTTGCGGTTATACCAATGAAGAGGTGTATTCCAACCTCACTGTTGTCAGGCGTGTTGTCCAGGGTGTACTGAAGCACAAGAAGTTCAAAGCTACTCCTTCATTTGTGAGGAATACTGTTCTTGTCAAGCTTACGCAGGAAGATGACGTGGAATGCCTCCACAAACAAGTTTATCAGTGGCAAGGCCACAAGGTTATCTTCATGAAGGTTCACAGGATTGAGCTGCTGCGGGACGTCCTCGATGATGTTCATGGCAAGGTCTGTCTTGTGTCCAGCCCAAATTAGATCGAGGCATGAAATAGTTGCCCCAGCTAGTGTTTAATAGTAGTTTGGATTGTGTCTAATTATCCGAACCTTGTCTGTTATTGACCCCTCTGGGGCTAGTACTCTGTTTGAATCCGTCTATGGGAACTACTGCTACTTTTGTGTGCCCATGAATCATGTGAGAACCATCATAATTGTTGCCGAAACAGATGCGTCCTCAGTAGTTTTTTCATGAATATGGCATGGTAAGACATAAGTTGTCACGGTTTATCATACGAGCAGTGTGTGTTTTGACGAAATAGAGCACTCGTTCGAGAACCGTGCACCGACGTATACATAAGAACTTGTAAACACTGTTAATGCTACCCCACTTGTAAGAAGTTGTGCAAAACACAACACATTGGCTCAGCTCGCTTCAACACTAGGCTATCGACCAGCTAACAATTAACAATCTGTTGTCTGACATATAAGCAACTATGTATCTTATTACAGTGGTTCATGCAGTTAATTGAGGCCACAATGTAATAAATTCCAAATGTTCAGATGCTAGTCCAGCGCTCATGTGGAAGACTCACATTAAACTCGTCTTCATAAAAAACTTGAAAAGCATAAGTTAAGAAATTTTATACATCTCAATGATTCATAGAACATAACAAACATATACTAGTTCACAGCAAAAGACAAAGTTGTGAGAAGGTTTACAAATCAGGGGAAAAACAAGCAAGGCTTCTCTCTGAGCAAAGGGCCTCCCGGCAGGCTTAAATTTCCTGGAGTTCACTCTGGTTTTTTCTTGTTGCCACCATTCAGGGTTAGGTTCTCTCATTCCAGAATAACCAATTATAATTGTGGTATCAGCTGGAATGCTGAACTGAACCATGCAGTGTACTGACCACCTGAAATGCTTGTGCATTCCACTAAATTTAAGCACCGCTATTTGCTGAAATAAGCAAACCACAATGCCTCTTGTCCGCGCACCTGTCCAAAAAACCGCCGTGCAGTCGTGCCTGCTAGTCCTTGGTCCATGGATGAACTGGTAGAAAGTGCATTCCGGACTAGGATGTAGTTGTTTTCGCTCGTCCCTGCACTACAATCAGGAAGTAAAACGTACGAATCAGCTTCTTTTAGATTGCCTTGGTCATTCTACCTTAGTTACTACCAATGTAGGGATGCCTTGAAGACATGAGGATAGAAACGATACGGAGACAGACATCCCGAAACGATATGGAGACAGACATCCCTATTTGCGCAAATAAGATATACGGTTATTTAAACAGTGGCAGATATTACTACTTTCCCCCGTTTCCTCTTAAAACCAAGTCCTAGATTCATGCTACAGCTTTCCCACTTTCTTCCCTGTTTGAACCAACGCTTTGAGTCGACTGTATGAAATAGCTTTACTTCTAATCTACTACTACTATAATGCGGCAGTTTTGAAATTGGATTTACCACTTCATCTTCGGTTCTCCCACCCAAACAAGCATTGGCTCAAAATCCACCGTTCATTTCCCCTCTCATGCATATCACTGTCGTCCATCAAACAAAGGATGACATGATCTAACGGCTAAGAGCTGCCGGATTCGCTCCCGCTCCTTGTGCACATGGCCGACTCTGCTCTCCAAGTAAACAAATAAAGAAGTCCCCGTTGAATCTGGATTGCACCTACTGAAGTTGAGAAATGTCTAGAAACTGCTGCCACCTCCTCACATGCTAGTACAACAAGTTGGCAAATAGCTAGCACATTTTGGTTCCCTGTTGTCACCTGGGAAATAAACACTCTACTACTAACTAATTTTTTTAGATTACTGTAAAAATGGATTTTTTAGATGCCGCTATACTGCAAAGTTTACATTGTTCACATAACATAACATTGCATGGCTGATGCTAGCTAAAGTTTTATTCTGCTTCATCGAGAAATGTAATATTTTTATTATTCGCAGAAAAAGTGTAATATTTTATTTCAGTCATACATAAGCTATACCTCAAGCTAATACAGAACATGAGTGTCTGTCAGACCTAAATGACTTATTTAGTTGCACAAAATAGTCCATAAACATGCATGTAAACCGTCAAACAACTCTGGAACTATACATTAGTGGAACCCAGGAAACAACATATAATAAAACTACAACTTTTATCTTGTAATCAAATTCTTACTTGGAACTCAGTTTGATTTGTGCAAGTGATTTGCTTCTTATTTTAGAATAGTCCTTAGATCATGCAAACAAACACACTATGATATCTACTCAAGATACGAGTACCCCTTTCTCTCTCTAAAAAGAAGGTATATGAGTATCTATCATACAGAACATACGTGCAAAGCACGTGCCTTAGTACAAGTCTAGGTGGCTTTGGAACAGCGGACGGAAGTAGAAAAGGATCCACACGAAGGGAGCTGGGGCAGTAGAGCAAGGCAGGTTTCGAAGCAATATATACCTGAGGGTCGTCGGCATGTCGCAAAGACGGCGTTGGGAGGCCACATCTTGGCCACAATACCACAGGGAGGAAGAAGGGGTCGGAGGCCCTCTCGAGCCGGCGCTCTCTCCGAGAGAACGACACGACCACCTATCGGGACGCGCGGGCAACCGTTGGTGTCCTCCCTCGCCACCGACGACAGCGTGAACGATGCACCTACACCTCTGCCCCGGTCGAGGTTGTCCGGCCGGATTTGTGACCAGCTGAGAGAGAGAGAGTGTGGCCACCTATGTGTTTCTTAGATCTGGAGAGCATGAGAGAGTGAACGAAAGGAACCCTAGTAAAGCAAGCGCTAAGGCTCCTGCTTTTATATATAGTGGAGTGATTTTGTTGTACCAGCTTCAAAAGATGCGCTCCTACGTATACCCGCGAGTGGGTGTGAGAGAACTAGTGCGTGCATGCACTGCTTCTCTTCGTGAGAGTACAATATACTAAGCCCAAAGAACGTTCGCCGCAAGAGTAATAGTACAAGTGTGTGACGTGTGAGCTAAAATAAAATGTGCGCGCCGTCTTTTGTTTTTTAGAAGTTCTGGGGGTAGGGTGTGAAGAGCACATATGTGTGTGACGTCTACCTGCAGATAGACGGTGGGTGTGACGTGCGAGTCTGTGAGAGGACTCGGGAGAGTCGTGACTCATGAGGGTGCGTGTGCATGAGAGAGAGGGGGGCACGCATCAATGCAATGCATGTGTACGTAAATCATTATTCGACAAGCATTCGCCACAAGCCTTTTCCTAACGAACACCGTAAGGACCGTTAGATCGGCATCCGACAGTGTCAGTTTTGCCATGTCATTTAACAGAACAGCCACTCCTCGTACACACAAATCTTCCACGTGAGTGTTAGCAACTGCCGTATGCTCCCTCCGTTCCGAAATGCAGTGCATATAGCTTTATTGAAAATTCGAACCTCGCAAACTTTTACCGAGTTTTCATGTACCAAATTGCACATGTAGAATACCATGTATATATCATTTCATTCATCTTCGAGAGGTAACTATAAAGTTGGGTGAGGAGTCTACAAAGAAAGACCATGTATCACCCGCAACAATTTCAAGCATCCTTTAGTGTTGAGGAATATCATAGGAACTCTATATGATATGATTTTTATAGGATTTTTTTCCTTTAGAGCCAATTGGTTCATAGGAATAGATTCATATACTCCACATTTCAAAGGAAATAAACATGATATCATTTCTATAGCTTTAGAGCCACTTGGTTCATATGAATGGATTCCTATACTCCCTTAATTTCAAAGGAAAATAAACATTAGCGTATATTCAATAGAAAAGTTCCTATGATATGAACCAAATTACATCTCTTTTCTAATCCCTCCTCATAGGAATTGAGAATCATGTCATTTCTATATTCAATAGAAAAGTTCCTATGATGTGAACCAAATGACTTATCTTTTCCAATCCGTACTCATAGGAATTGAGATGCTCCATGTCATCTCTTTCCCTACAACTTCCATGTATACACCTTCTATTCCTAAATAGATAGTACAACCCACTAGTAGCTTTTTTTCCAAAACATGCAACTATGGCACAAGAACTATATAGTGTGCCAATAACTTTGAAAGATGGTCGCTGGATGAAGCTAACCCGACAGTGCAGAGATAGGCAAATCCGAGCACTACTGGCCGTTGGATATCATCAACATTCCACCAGATCTGCCACATGTATTATTTAGAAGACTCCATGGTTGAACTTAAGCATAATGCATAAACCTCAAAACACAAGCACTTCTCCTTTGTTCTAGAATCTTCTGTATCATAATTGATTATTTTTTCTAAATGAATTGCCATTATTTGTTTTTTACTTTATGATTTACTCCCTCCGTTCCAAAATAGATGACCCAACTTTGCACTAACTTTGTACAAAGTTAGTGCAAAGTTGGGTCATCTATTTTGGAACGGAGGGAGTACAATGCACAACCCCATGAATCTTAACATTTTTATAAAACTTATTGATTTTGAATGAGATGAACTATAAGAACTAAGTGAACATCTACATCATGCATATATGACTCAAAGCTTTACATCCTATAGTGTGTATTTATTCATAATTTGGTTTCAAAATCTTATGCGTTCAATACATGTGTACCTTACTAGTTTTGAGTAGAGTAGCAAATTTCATGCGGCCCCGGGTATATCAAAATGCAGGGCCCATGCATCATTGCCTTTTGGTCGAACCTACGTCCACAATTTTTTGTACGTACTATATCTCCACTGGCCCCCGAACCCAAAATGCTGCCTTGTTCCCGTAAAACCAAGCGGCCCACACATATTTAAGGCATCGGCTCGAACCCCTTTACTACGACGTGGCCCCGCACGCTGTAGTACTCCTACAAACCCTACCGCCGCACTCATCATCGATTTTCTTCAAGAGGACGAGGGAGAAGCCGATTTGTAGTGGAGGCGCTTTCAAAAAAAAGGATCTGTAGTGGAGGTTCCTACCCTAGGGTGCCCTAGGTAGCTGCCACACGCATCATTGTTTTCTCTTTTCTTTATGCTCTTGCACCCTAGAGTGAAATGATGCTTGCTTCGTCCGTCCAGCTTAATGCGGGAAAGGCGGGGCTTTGTGATCTGACCCCTCGTTGCTCATTTTCTACTACTGCGGAGCTACGACTGGGGTGCCTCCAATTCCAACCGCTGCTCCAAACTGTAATTTGGTGCATCGCACGTGGAACAAGATGGTGGATGAGCCACATGTCGGCCAAAGGGGTCCTGTTAAATGTGTCGCCATTTCGTGTGTGGACTGACCCTGCTTGAGTTCCTACACCAACACGACAGGAGCAGCCTACCACTTGGTTTTGCTCCTTGGTGAATCCCGACTATATTGATCTAAAAAGATACGTGCTGAACTACCCTCTCCGTCTCAGTTTTTTTATTTTTAGGCATCTCGGTTTATAGGGCCTGCACATAGTTCTAGGTTATCCATTTGACTAACTAAATATGAGTTACTATGTCACAAAAAGTATATCCTTGGATTCTTAAGCAGATGTAGTTGTATTTAAAAGTTGAGAGTGGGGCTTTTCCTGCGCGGTAGGCGGCGGGGCAGTTCCGCCTAGTCGATTCGACAGAGATGCAAGAAGACGAGGCAATAGGCTACTGCAAACGTAGGGCTGTGTGATTTGACAACGAGTTACTGCTGGACAGGTGGGGCCCCGTGATTTGACTTGCCATTATCATTTTAACTGCGGCGCTATGACCGGCGTGAGTCTCCCAGATTACTGACCACCTCCATACAGGTGCCTCTCCCAATGCTCCACCATGTAGTAGAGGCTGGCTCTTGCATGAGAGCCCACTTCTCCACTTTTTCCTTGCCTCTCTTTCCTCCACATATGCAAAAATGCCATGTAAAGCGCACTATTGTACTTACTTTTACTTGCTCCTACAGGTGCTTAAGCTTGCCACATAAGCATAAAGTCTGATGTGGCAAGTTAATCAAGAAGAGAGAGACTAGTTTGGTGACCCAAGGAAGAAACGGTGCTAAGCACGTGTACCTAGGTGAAAAGACAATTTTGAGTCTATAGCTAATTAAATGAAGCAAACTTAGCAACACCATTTCATTGGAAGAGGTCACTCCTTGGCAAATGCAATAAATACACGCGCTTAGCACCGTTTCTTCCTTGAGTACGAAGAAAGAGATAGAGAGGAGTAAAAAAATACACTTATAGCCAACCTTGTTGTAGTACGAGTGACTAAGTGATGACTATGTATGACATGCCAACATCAGATAGCCTAACGCACCGTGTTAAATCTCCAAGGGCGCGACCACGCGAGCGACGCGAAGGTCATGGTAGGCGTGACGATGATACAGGCTGCTGGCAGCCCTTGGATCTGAGATCAAACGGTCGCATGCTAAGTTGCTGAAAATTTGCAGAATAACCCTCCAGGATAGGATATTCACACATAGGTCTAGAATCACACCATGCAACCATTCGATCTCAGATCCAAGGGCTCTCGGAAGCCCGTATCATGGGAGAATGGAAAGCCATTACCCTGCCATTCACATGCTGGCAGTTCGCTCCTACTCGTCCCCGCACGTCCTTCAATACTACGGCGGTTTGCTCCTAGTCATCCTGTCCATTCACATTACGGCAGTTCCACTAATCCTAACCCTCCTCCCAAATCCATGGCGTCCCAAATCTCCATGATCGGCGGTGAGTACAAGGTTAGAACCATCACCGGCGATGAGTTCGACGTCATCTACACCCGTTCTTCTGCGATGGTGAAAGGATGCCTTTCTCGCTTCAGACGCATGTTCGAAGACTTAGATGATGAGTGGGTCACTAGGCTAGATGTTGAGTACACCACGGTCCTGGGATGAGAGAAGGATCTAAAGGACGAAGAGAGAAAAAAGCCCGCCGTGATCCAGGTTTGCGTGCATGACTTATGCTTGGTCTACCACATATGCCATGCCGACGTTGACTGCCAGGATTTTAAGGACTTCCTCGAGAGCAACCTAGTCAAATTCGTTACTGTAGACTTTGGTAACGACAAAGACGTACTGCATTGGATAGGCCTCGTTGTAGGCAACACCTTCGACCTCCAGAAGAATCGGTTGGTGTCCGCTCGTCAGCCTTCAATGCTGACCCTAGCAGGAGCCATGGTTCATCCTTCGTACGGTAAACTGGAGAAACCTCCATACACATTTCATCGTCATGCATGGCGGCGAAATGTACTAGATATAGACCACATCCACTATGCTGCAATGGATGTCTACCTTTGATTCAATATCTACAAGGGTTGGATGAAGAGCAATAGCCAAGTGTGTGGTTCAAGCAAAGAAGTATCAGCCAAGAGGAAGAGGGACAAGGACGAAGTCAAGGACGTGGACGAGGACTCCGAGTAAGGTGGCAGTGTCGTTGCTCATTGTGGTTCTAATGCAGTGTCTACCAAAATAGTTGCAAAGTTTAATTTCAGGTGTGCTTAATTTAATTTGAGGGGTGTGTTGTGCTGAGCCCCCAGCAGAACTATGTTATGTTTCTTCTCGTTACTTTAACTCTTCAGTATGTACATACTAGTATTTCTTACATTTCATCTTTCAGTTGGTATAGTACTACCACTCGTTTCTTCACAATATATACGTACAATATATATGGCCAACATCATATAGCCAGCAGTTTAGTTGTCAAAGAATTTCAGGGTGCTTAGTTTTGTCAAAGAATTCCAGGATGCTTAGAGGGTGCTTGGATCCAAGGGACTTATTTTAGTCTGACTAAAAATAGTCTAAAGTTCCAAGCACCCCTGAAAGAGGGGCTAAAACTAGTCTTGAGACTAAAACTTTTTAGTCAGGGGTACCCCTACTAAAATGTGGATTAGTCCTCTCTCTACTCATTTAACTCCTCTCCTTTAACACAGGCGAGTTCTGGATTGGAGGGTTTGGAGGATCATAAATGCTCATTAACTTGATTTTAGCCTTTTTAGTATTTGGATCCAAGCATGGGTGAGGCTAGCATGTTTTAGTCCCACTACTTTTAGTCATGGGACTAAAACGTATCCAAGCACCCTCTTAGTTTTATTTGAGGGGCGGGTTGTGCTGGACACCATTATTGTGACTAGCCTTTCTAATAGTACTATATGCATAATTTGGCGACGAGCGCTCTCTATATGTACCACCTTTTTTTTAATTTCAATTTTTGCTCCATGGCGCAATCCATCGATAGTACTGCTGTACAAAAGTATACATTTTTTAAAAGGCTAGAGTACTGTTCATCACATATATAGCTAGTTAAATTCTCAACCTAGAACAACGTGCATGCCATGTAGTAAACCGATAGCACGTGTCATGATGTACCAAGGCGATGCACGTGTCCCTCTTGAGGCAGAAGCAATACTAGTACATGGTTTGAGATGATGGCGAACCAAAGTGTGAAATAATGGTTGCTTCGTCCGTCTGGGAAAGTGCGGCATTGTGATTTGACGTCTCATTGCTCATTACTACTACTGGGCCGGTACGAGTGGGGTGCGTCCCCCCTGCTGTTCTGCACTGTTATTTGGTGCTTGACACGTCGACCCGGTTGCTATATGTCCCACATGTCGGCGACAAGAAGTACATAATTCATGAAAGGGAGCGTTGACGGAGGAGTATACTACAGAATTCATGAAAGGGAGCGACTTAGTTTTGGAAAAATCTGTTTTTACGGAGTACGTACCCACTAGGGTTTATAGGGCTCATCTAAAAACATTCGTTTTTCCGTTTGATAAGTCTCAATTCTACTATACTAGTAGTAGTACCATTACATGTTGGATTTCGAGGTGCGTTAGATCACCCGACGCAAGTAGTGTCAAGAGGAAACTAACCAATGCATGTACAAGTTGATGGAAATTTAGTGGTCATTCATGCATTTGTTCTAATTAATGCCTCGGTAAACATAACTTCTTGAGAAAAACGAGCGTACTAATTACTTGTGCAAAATACGAAATTAATTCAACCACTCACCGTCTACCTTGGTTGGAGAGATTTTGAAATTGAGCCATAAACTAGAAAGGAGGGAGTAGTAACTTTTGTCTCGATTACTATTTGTGGCCTTGTATAGATGCAAAATGTATTTTTTTATAGTGGCCTTGTATAAGTAAATGGAGGGAGTACTAACCAAAGTACGTAGTAGGGACGAGGAGTAAACAGAGGGAGTAGTAAAATTTTCTCCTCGTGCTGCGAGCCACCGTGCGCGTGGGCGAGGGAGCGGGCGTAAGGCGTACTAGTAAGCAAGCTTCACCTCATCCTGCGAGCCACCGCGCCCGTGGGTGGGGTAGACGGCGTACTAAGTAAGCTTCTCCTCGTTCTGCGAGTTGACGGGACACATCAAAAGTACTCCAGTGTATAGACCCTTGCATCTAAGGTAGGCCCCACATGGTTTGCCTCTTTTTTCAATTTAACATAACGCGTCAAGTCGCAATTTGTTTTGTTCACCGTGGTATACGATCCTCCCTCCACCAAGTGGACAACCAGTACACGTGCCAAATTACCACGTGGGCTGCCTTTTCGTACAGAAATGAGCTCCACCGTGTACCTGCGCGGGTGTGGTTGGGAAAGAGACGGGAGTACGTGCGCCGTGCGTGCACCTCTTCTCTTCATGCACGTCCCCCACCTACGTGGGTGTGTGTGAGAGAGATACAAACCTATACATAATTCGCCGTCCATCCCCATGCCTCCGCCCAGTCCGACCACCAGTCAGCACCACGCCCCACTCCTCCTCACCTTATCTCTCATCTTTCTCCCTCCATTTTTATAAACAATGGGCCACTATCAAAATTACAATTTGTAGATATACAAGGCCACTAACACTAATCCATGCAATATTAATGGTGTTTGCCTCGTGGTACTAGCAAAGGAGGACATTAATTATCCCTTGCATGCATGCATGCAGGAGTTTGTAAAAAATGCATCTTGATGTTCCGTGCAATGCACGGGCATCTTGCTAGTCCATGAAAACAACACATGGCAAAATTCCACGGCTTGGGGCGGCAACTGGCTCCGTCGGGCGAGGGGAGGGAGGTGGATAAGCGAGCTGCATAGCTCGTATCCGGCGGGCTACCCAGCCGGCTTGGATGCGGAATAACTACTCTTCGTAAGCCATTGTAAGAGTGGACAAAATGGTGGAGGAGATAGGGGAGCGGCCCGGTCATGAATGGACGTGTGTCCAGAGTGGGTTTCTCGGCTTCCACACGGGGCGAGTTTCATGGAGGCGTCTGAATGCGGCACGGAGGCGTGTTCAGCCGGGCGTGCCGCGAGTGGCGCCCTCGACTCTGACCTAGGACACCGCGCTGGTCTTCCACTGACATGTGGGCTCTTTGGGTGCATGGCATGCATGTTAGTGACCCAACGCAGGCAGCGCACACCAGAGGAACCTTTGGTGGGCCAGGGCGGTCAAAAGCGGGCATTTCATAAACCGATGATTGTTCATTGAGTGTGACGTCATCTTTTTCATGTAGATAAGCCTACTATGTTGATAGCCCGTTCGATACGTTGTGATTCATAAAGACCGCTGCAAACATCAATGTTCTGCTTATCACAGATAAGATTGATTAATACCTGTAACAATCCATGTCCTTAACAAAGGGTGCATGCACGTATAGGTTGAACGTGTGTCTTGCGTCGTGTGATGTGTGCATGCAGGCGTGCGAGTGTTGCGTGCGTGCAAGGGTATGTTTCAGTGTTGCATGCATGGGTGCGTACCTGCGTGTGTTCGTGAGTGCATGTGTACGTGTTAGTGTTGCACGCCAGCATGCGTGCGTGTGTACGTGTCAGTGTTGCATGCCTACATGTGTGCGTGTCTTGCGTTCGTGCATGTGTACGTGCGGGGTGAGGCTACACGTCAGTCGACTGACTTTTTCATCTCTGGTCATTAGATTTTCTGGCCGTTGGATACGAAATCAAGGGCCTCCAGTTTATCATCAAACTCCACCCCGCTGAGCCGCTAGCCACCACCGGCCGAACCACCAGCCCTCGCCGCCCGCGGCCGGCCCGCCCTCCCCAAAACCACTCATTTATTACCATTTTGTCCTTCATATACGCGCTGACGGGTGGGCCCTATGGTAATGTGCGCTGCTGAATGTGGACCATTTGACTAGTCAATTGATCATGTTATCAACAAATTACGGAGCTGTATGGTGAGCCAGTGACCGTATGATCATCCTAAAATGTACTCCTATTTTATTAACACAGTACAGACTCAAACTACCATTTCTTTCTTTCATATACGGGCCGACAGGTGGGCCCCATGGTTACGCGCCCCAATGGTGCAACACTAGTTGCGCCGCGTGAAACGTTTGACTGGTCAATTGATTGTGTCATCAACAAAATACGGAGTTGTACGGGTGAGCCAGTGACCGTATAATCATGATATGTATTTGTTTAACACGGTACAGACGCAAGGGCTCATACATACGCGCAAGCACTCACCGCTATAAGCGCACACACACGAACCCTACCCCTATGAGCACCTTCGAGAGAGTGGGCCAGCATATATGATCTTGAGATTTTACGAAGTCACCGTAGGTGCCTCGTAGTCAAGCGGAATGTCCCCTCCCACTGAACGTACGTCGCCGGAAAATACTAAAATTAACACACGATAAATGCGAGCACCGGGACTTTAACCTTGGTGTGCTCGAGAAACCACTGTCCTCTAATCATCCAACCACATGTTGGTTAGCACGAAAAATGTATGTGGTGACTGTGATGAGCTTATTCTGAAGTCTAGTGACCATATCGTGCTTTCGCTTCAAATACAATGACCGTAAGTGTCGTCAACAAAATACGGAGCATGCATCAAATGCAAAGTCCGTCAGTGTCATCAACAAAATATGGAGACGTATCGTGAGCTAGATACCGTTGTACTATTGTATATGCTTATTTTCTTAGTGGCCGATTGCGTGTGTGGTGTGGTGGGCACATCATTTCTAGTTGTGGTGGGTCAACATGAAGACTCATGGGTCGGTTCCATCCTGCGCCACATATAGCTTGGACTGAGACGTGTTATACGAAGACCCATGTGGAGGACTCGGCGTACAACACAAAGCTACCAGAGTCGCGGAGGACTCTATCCCCACTGGTGATAAGACGACTATATATGATTTGTAACCCTAGGCCCTTAGTATGTTATACAAGCTTGGGGGCTAGTTCGTCAATAATATACACACATGAACAATGCCTGGTATTCATGTGTACTTTGTACACACCCCTATCACTAATATACAGTACCAGGAGTAGGCTCTTTCTTCAACTGCAATTGAATTCTAGCATGTGCATGTGTTTATTTTATATTATCGATCCATAGAGTGAGAGCGGTTTGAAATACAGGCAATGGATGCTTTTGCAATTCATATATAAACATTAATTAGTGCACTCCATGTTGTTAGTGTGAAGCACTTTATACATTTGTCACTTGCATGGATACATTCCAAATTGCTAGCTACGAAATAGAATACATGTCGAATTCAACATAAAGGGGGTTTCGAAGATTCGAATTCATAGGAAGTGCATTCATCTATTTGAACCCGAGATAATGGCATTTGTAAATCAGATGTAAAAGGGGGCATCAATCTTTGTTGTGAGTTTGAACATGCTATATATATTCATACACATATCTAACTTTTTTTTGCAACCAAGGAGATTATATCTGGAACCATGCATGAACTAAGGTAAGTTGCATATTTTTTAATATATACTCATGTACAATGTATATTCAAATGTACCCCCTCCATTCCAAAATAATCGCAGCTTTAGGATTTTCAAGAGTAAAGATTTGTGAAGTTTGACAAATCCTGAAAGTTCAATTCAAGAGAACCGAAAACGTTAAATGCTTATGCTCCCAAATATCGAATGAAGTGCCAATTAGGCCTCTGGTCACCCGAAACCGCGCGAGACTAATGTTTTGGTGGTAGGAAATTACTGTCCTAACTCTGGCCCGTGTAGCCTATCGACCCGATGTCCAAAGGTTTAAACTGGGGTAGGTTTGTAACTTCACCAAGACGCGAGAGAAGCATTCATACTCCGTGGGCACCTACCCATGCGCTCGGCCGGAATCTATCCCGCCCACATTTGGGACACCTGACAGGACTGTCCTACCCCCAACCCGCAATATGTCCAAAATTTTAGATGGGGGAAAAGTTTGTAACTTTCCCCAAATTTCAAACAAGCGCGTCTCAAACCGAAACATTGTTCCCCCTTAGTTCCCGTCCTCCCTCCGTTTCCCCATTCATACTCCGTGGGCACGAAAACGCCCTCTCCACCAGCCGCGAAACCCCAGCCTCCTCCGTCCTCCACCCCATAGCGGCCAATCCACCGCCGCCCTCCTCCATCACGCCGGAGCCGGTACACCGACGTCGTCGTCCAACGCAACCGCAACCGCAACACCCTCAAGGACTTAGCAGCTAAAGCCGAGGCAGAGCTGCCTCCACGACGCCGACGCCGACGTGCGCCATACAAGAACCACTCCGACCACGTCGTCCTGCGCCTCACTGCTGCGGCTCCACTGTCGCAACCGTCCACCGCACCGGAGCTGTTCCCGCTACGCCGTCGTTCGCCCCTCGGATTTGCTTCCCCGCTGCTGACAGACGGCCACCGCACCACACTCAACAGCTTGGCCATGGGTTCGTCCAAGGCTGCACCGTCCTCCACAACTTCTGGTTTCCGGCGAACAACAAGAAGATCGTCGGAAAAACAGAAGGAGGACACAGCACTGCCAGCAGAAAGAGGTACTCCTCTTCCCTTATTCGTGCAAATCTTACGTCTCCGCTCACACTGTATTCATCCCACGAAAGAAACTAGTTGAGCGCTTCTTACTGCATCTTCTTTGTGATACTAAATGCACAAGGTTTCCTCCCTTTTACTATTTCACCTTTTCTAGGGGTCAGTAGCCCGCCTGGATTTCAATTTAGGGTCAGTCGAACCGCAATTAAAAGAAGCAGCACCCGCTTAGGCGCGCGGAGCACCTAGTCCGCCTGTTCCCCGGGGAAGCGGTGCATCGGTGTCTATCATAGGGCTGTGGGGTGCAGGAGCTGCTTGCGCCCGATCTGGAGGTCGGTGGGGCTTGAATGGATGGCCGAGGGCGGTGCCAAGCACGGCGGTGCGGTGAGGTCGAGGGGAGGGTGCAGGCAGGGGAGGAATACTGGGCCGATGGTCGCTGGCGTTTCGAGCAAGATCGTCAACACTGACTCGCTGGAGGTAGCTGAAGGCGATCTGCCCGTTCTTTGTACATCGGACGGTGCAGAAAAAATGGACTGACCTATTTTCTTTCAGTCGACTGTTATTTTCATAGAATCATGTAGTAATTTAGTGTGCCATGCATGTTGTAGAGCTATCATATGTCTCCCGTCATTTATTTCTCACCGACCTGCTATCCGCTACCTTTACACTGTACTAATTATGCACACACATCACCCATACTCACACTATTGTTTTCTATGCATGGGTATTTCAGACTCTGACGCAGTGTTGATGAATGCAGAAAACAAAAGACAGAAGTCGCTCCAGTGTAATTCGAAGATAAGCACTAAGCATTCCGGCGCTCTAACGGGTGCAGTGTCAGCAGTTGGAGACAGTAAACTTAGCTCTGCAGTTGATGATCTCAATTGCCACACACAACCATCCCAGGTGCTTGCTTTAACTTCGCGCTGTCAAATGTGGTTGCATGTTGCATATGGTGTCTAGCTTGTATTGCTTCCAATTTGGTTAAATTGCATCTGCTTACTTTACACATTATACCTTTGATAATGACATGCCTTCCTATTTTTGATACATACTACATATGTCTATCAACCATGTTCGTACATCAAACTAATGCTCTTTTGTATCCCTCGTCAATCACTTATGATGAGACAGTCACCCGGGTGGGTTTCTATGAGACGCCATACTCGTATAAAGAGTGTACTGTCATCCTCCCCACATGATTCTCAAGAAACAGCAAGGCTAAATGAAGATAGTCAACGTAGCTCTCTAGTTGATCATCGCAATTCCCCCACACCACCATCGCAAGTGCTTACTCTTACTTGCTAGTGTGATATGTAGTGTTCGTCTTACATGAAAGTAGTGTTCGTCAGTATCATGCATCAATGAGTTCTGAAGAGCATATTTTATTCCTTTTTCTTGTGGGTTTGACTTGACAAGGCAAAATCAAGAAAGAGGAAGGAAAAGAGTAAGGAAGGCGATGATGGTGGTCCTCTGCAGCAACGTAAACAGAGCATCTGTACCGATTCTCCTTGTACTGATAGTGCATTACAAGGTCCAAGTCTCCGCTCCCCTACTCCACCATCCAAGGTGCTTGCTCTAACTTGGCAGTGTGATATCTGGTTGGATGTTGCATATGGTGTCTAGCTCGTATTGCTCCTAATTAGTGTAAATTGCATCTGCTTAGCTTACACATGATACATGTGAATATGACACGCTTTCCTCTTTTTGGTACATACTATATCTTATGATAAGGCACTTTTCTTGTGTATCCCTCATCAATGCTCCTAATTTGTTAAATTGCATCTCCTTAGCTTACACATTATACATGTGAATATGACACACCTTCTTGTTTTTGGTACATACTACATCTGCCTATCACACCATGTTCTTACATCAAACTACTGTTCTTGTGTATCCTGCGTCTATCGCTTATGATGAGACAGTCACGCGCGTGGGTTAATATGAGACGCAATACTCTTCTAAAGAATGCAATTTCATCCTCTCCACATGATTCTCAAGAAACAACAAGCCTAAATGAAGATATTGAACGTAGCTCTGTACCTGAAGACCGCACTTCCCCTACACCACCATCACAGGTGCTTGCTCTAACTTCGCAGTGTGATATGTGGTTGCATGTTGCATACGGTGTCTAGCTTGTAATGCTTCTAATTAGGGTAAATTGCATCTGCTTAGTTTACACACTATACCTGTGAATATGACATGCCTTCCTATTTTTGGTACACACTACATCTATGTGTTAACCTTGTTATTACATGAAACTACCTCTCTTCTGTATCCTGCATCAATCACTTACGACGAGTCACCTTTATTCGTTGCATATTGCATATTATTTCTAGCCTGTTGCCATGTATTGCTTCTAATTTTGTCAAATACATTTGTTAGGGCACCGTTTTAATTTGGCAGAGTGATATTGGTTTCATCTTTCATATGGTTTCTAGCTTGCATCGATTCTAACAAGTTCAAGCACCTTGTGCTTAGTTTACACTTTATACATCATACATGTCAATATGTCACACCATCCTATTTTTCATATATATTCCATCCTCCTATCATGCGGCTGCCTTACATGAAAGTAGTGTTCGTCAGTATCATGCATCAATGAGTTCTGAAGAGAAAATTTTATTCTTTTTTCTTGTGGGTTTGACTTGACAAGGCAAAATCAAGAAAGAGGAAGGAAAAGAGTAAGGAAGGCGATGATGGTGGTCCTCTGCAGCAACGTAAATGAAGCATCTGTACCGATTCTCCTTGTACTGATAGTGCATTACAAGGTCCAAGTCTCCGCTCCCCTACTCCACCATCCAAGGTGCTTGCTCTAACTTGGCAGTGTGATATCTGGTTACATGTTGCATATGGTGTCTAGCTTGTATTGCTCCTAATTAGTGTAAATTGCATCTGCTTAGCTTACACATGATACATGTGAATATGACACGCTTTCCTGTTTTTGGTACATACTATATCTATCTATCACACCATGTTCTTAGATGAAACTACTCTTCTTGTGTATCCTGCATGAGTCACTTATGATGGGACACCTTTAAGTTGGTAGTGTGATATTGGTTTGCGTCTTGAATATGATTTCTAGCAAGTATTGCTTCTAGTTTGATGAACGCCACCTATGACGAGACAGTTTTAACTTGGCAGAGTGATATTGACTGCACCTTCCATATGGTGTCTTGCAGTGTTTCTAATTTTTTGAAGTGCCTTCTGCTTAGTTACCACATCATAGGTGTGAATATGTCAAGCCGTCCATTTTTTCATACATATTCCATCCTCGTATCATGACTTTGCCTTTCATCAGAGTAGTGTTCGTCAGTATCATGCATGAATGAGTTCTGAAGAGCGAATGACATTCCTTTTTCTTGTCGGTATGACCTCACAATGCAAAATCAATAAAGCTGAAGGAAATTGGCAAGGCATTGGATGATGGTGGTCCTTCCGAGCAACTGAAATGGAGGTTCTCTACAGTTTCTACTCCGCCATCCTCCCAACAAGATTCGCGAGACAACGCAAGGCTAGACGGTCAACGTAGTTGTGTAGATGATGATCACATCTCCCCTACTCCACCATCACAGGTGCTTGCTCTAACTTGGCACTATTATATGTGGTTGCATGTTGCGTATGATGTCTAGCTTTTATTGCTTCTAACTTTGTTGAATTGCATCTGCTTACTTTAAACATAATGCCTATGAATATGACATGTGTTCATGTTTCTACATCAGACTACTATTCTTGCATATCCCGCATCAATCACTTATGATAAGGCACCTTTAAGTCGCCACTGTGATATTGGTTGTGTCTTGCATATGATTTCTAGCATGTATTGCTTCTAATTTGTTGAAATGCCATACAGTTTGAACTTGGCAGAGTGATATTGGTTGCATCTTTCATATGGTGTCTAGCTTGCAGTGCTTCTAATTTGTTGAAATGCCTTCTGCTTAGTTACCACATCATAAGTGTGAATATGTCACAC
Source organism: Triticum monococcum (assembly GCA_034509565.1). Lineage (NCBI taxonomy): Eukaryota > Viridiplantae > Streptophyta > Magnoliopsida > Poales > Poaceae > Triticum > Triticum monococcum. Next base: position 174,297,163 of record CM067846.1, on the reverse strand, counting down.
CATCCTGTTTTTCATACATATTCCATCCTCGCATCATGTGTTTGCCTTTCATCCGAGTAGTGTTCGTCGGTATCATGCATGAATGAGTTCTGAAGAGCAAAATCATTATAGCTGAAGGAAATTAGTCCGCCAGTGGATGATGGTGGTCCTTCGGAGCAACTCAAACAGGGGGTCTCTACAGATTCTACTCCGCCATCCTCCCAACAAGATTCGCAAGACAACACAAGGCTGGACAGTCAACGTAGCTGTGTAGATGATGAGCACATCTCCCCTACTCCACCATCACAGGTGCTTGCTCTAACTTGACACTATTATATGTGGTTGCATGTTGCGTATGATGTCTAGCTTGTATTGCTTCTAACTTTAATTGCATCTGCTTACTTTACACATAATTCCTATGAATATCACATGTGTTCCTTTTTCTAGAATGCACGTGTACATGATGAGCACATCTCCCCTACTCCACCATCACAGGTGCTTGCTCTTACTTGGAACTGTTATACGTGGTTGCGTTTTCCGTATGATGTCTAGTTTGTATTGCTTCTGATTATGTTGAATTGCATCTGCGTAGCTTACAACTTATACCTGCAACGATCACTTACCCATAAGACACATTTAACTTGGGACTGTGATGTAGGTTGCATCTTGCATTGTCTTCTAGCTTGTACTGCTTCTAATTTCTTGAAATGGCTCTTACGATGAGACACTTTTTACTTGATAGAGTGATATTGGTTGCATGTTCATATGGTGCCTAGCTTTCATTTCTTCTAATTTTGTTGAAATGCCTTCAACTTACTGTTTTTTCATACATATTCCATCCTCCTATCATACGTGTGAATATGAAACGCTGTCTTTTTTTGTATACATTCCATCCTCCTATCATGCGCTTGCCTTACATCAAAGTAGTGTTCGTCTGTATCATGCATCAACCAGTTATGCAGAGCTAATTTTATTCATCTTCTTGTGGTTTTGACTTCATAAGGCAATATCAGAAAATAGGAAGGAAAAGAGTAAGTTAGGGGATGTTGGTGGTCCTCCCCACCGACGCAAAGAGAGACTCTCTAGATTTGCCGCTGCTACTGCTAATGAAGTTGAAGTCCCAAGTCTACATGATGAGTTCATCTCCCGTACTCCACCATCGCAGGTGCTTGCTCTAAGTTGATAGTGTGATAATTGGTTTCATGTTGCATATGTTGTCTAGCCTGTATTTCTTCTATTTTGATTAAATTGCACATGCTGAGTTTATACGTTATACATGTGCATATGACATGGCTTTCTGTGTCTAGAATACACTGCATCTATCTATCATACCATGTTCTTACATCAAAGTACTGCTGTTGTGTATCCTACATCAGTCACTCATGATTGGACGCTTCTAACATGGCAGTTTGATAGTGGTTGCATCTTGCATTGATTGCTATGTTGTACTGCTTCTAATTTTTCGAATTGCCACTTATGACAAGACACTTTTAACTTGGCAGAGTAATATTGGTTGCATCTTTCATATGGTGTCTAGCTTGCATTACTTCTATTTTCTTGAAAATCCTTCTGCTTAGTTTGCACATCGTAGCTGTGAATATGTCTTGCCGTCCTGTTTTTCTTACATATTCCATCCTCATACGGTTGTCTTACATCAAAGTATTGCTTGTCTGTATCATGCATCAATGAGTTCTGAAGAGTGATTTTATTCTTTTGTGTTGTGGGTACAGCTTGACATGGCAAAGTCAAAAAAGAGCAAGGAAAATAATATAGTAGGGAGTGCTGTTACTCGTCGGGTGAAACGGAAAAGGTTCTGCCGTCAAGATTCTGCTGGTACTTATAGTGCTGTAGAAGGTCCAAGTCCATCGGCTAAATCTACAAACACAGTATCACCTGCTCCACGAGCTGCAGCATCTGCTTCAACTCTACCAGCATCTCAACCAGTTACTCGTTCGTTTGCTCCGGAACTGGCCAGTTCCCAAGCTGCCTTCACACCTAACACTACTTCCGAAGCACTGCTGACACAACAAGACTTGGCAAGATCAGATGAACCTCATGAGCATCAACACCAAGACGGTACCTGATCGAGTCAAGTTGCAGTTGCATGCTCCTTTATATGTACTCTCACAGTTTGATGTACACTAACACTTTCCATATTCGTTGTTGAACTAGCACCACGGCGCAAGCGGAAACAGACATCAGGGATAATGCTTGACAGATTAACAAAATCTAAAGGAGGAAGAATGGAGATCCATTTTGAGGCAGGTTTAAAAAGGCCACGTGATGCTACAAAGTCATCCAAGTTAGTATCAGAGGTAGCCATTGGCGTTAGGTGTCATGCACGTATCCTCCCAACATGGATCCAGTACAGGAATGAGAAAGACAATACCTAATTTAACACCTTCCTTGACCATTTATTCGTAAGTAATGTTATTCATCGCAATTAGTAATATTGTCTTGCTCTGTCCCATACTTTCTAGCTTCCTCCTAATAAGACTTACATTCTTTTTTCAATAGATGAGGTTCAAGTTGGATCCGAAAGATGATGCAACTAGACAGGCATGCACTCATGTTTTTCAGTCTGCTCTGCGACAGTATCGGTACCACCTTAGAAAATCTCACTTTGAAGGCAAGGCTAACAATGAAATCGCCCAAACATCTCCAGTGGAATATATTACAGATGAAGACTGGACAACCCTCGTTAAACACTGGTCTGATCCAAAGTATCAGGTCGGCTATATGTATTTGATCAGACCACATATTGAACTTGTATTTATGTATGTGCCTTACAAGTGTATCTTCTTCTAGGCTAACTGTTTGAGGAACAAAACCAACCATTCTAAAGTGAAATTCCAACAGACCACGGGATCTCGTAGCTATATTACACACTGCGAGGCTCTTGTAAATAGCTGCTACTTCCTTCTTTTTTTGTGCCATATTATTGTATCTATATTGACTTGTTCCAAATACAGAGGAAATCCCGTGCGGACCAAAAAGAACCTGAACCGAATGCAGTGCAAATCTTCAAGGATTGCCACACCAGAAAGATGAAGGGCATGAGCACACCAGTTCAAGCTGCTGTTGTAAGTCCTTACTCCTCCTGCCTTGAACTGATTGGTACTGTGATGTGTTCATTTAACTACTTGGCTTGCAGCCAATGCCAGTTACTCTGTTCACTTTTATTCACAGTTGTCTTAACGTCTCATTTCACCTTACATGGTTTAAAAGAGATGAAGGATATTCTTTTGGTCTTGATCTATAATCTAGTTGTTATGTTCACGTGCGCACACAATGATAAAATAGCCTGTTTGTTTTATATCTATTTGCCCATGATATGAATGATGTCATACTATGTTCATCCTACTTTAAAGCATGTCTCTTTATCCTTAGATGTCAACAAATGTGAGGAAATAGACAATACAGTAGGCATGCTACATGGACATATGTTCCGAAAGTGATTTTATTATGTAGTTGGCACTACAATACATGCTAATGTATTACAGTAGTTCACCAAAATAAGTTATGTATAAACGTTTAACCTACTTTGTTTGTTTTTGTCTCATTAGTAACTTATCTGGTACACTAATCTACAAGTTCAAACTTTTAGGAAGCTATGGAACAAATGATTGAACAGCCACAACCACCTGAAGGTGACGAGGCTACTACAGGCACAATGTCACCTCTTGCTACAGTGCGTTAGTATCTCTCCACTAACAGTGCAAAAAAGCACCTTCCTGCGTAATTCTGGGTTGGTTATCAAGGTAACCTCGTCCAAATCGCCTACTGAACAAAATTTTCCTGCTAGACAGAGTGATATATCTGTGCTCCAGACACAAGTCCAATCCCTAGTGGATGTTGTTTCAGAAACAAGAATAGTGGTTGATAAATGTCGTCGAGATATGAATGGTTTTGAAACCAGACTATCAGACACTCGCTTCATTGTTCAAGAGCAATGGCGGAAAACGGTGGAGATCGTGGCGCTCCATCAGATTCTACAGCCTGAAACATTAGCACTCAAGTCAAATGATCTGTGCTTCTATACAACTGATGGTGCTTTTATCTGGAAGGACTGTAAACTTTATGCCAACATGCCTTTTGTTGTATGGTTGGAATTTATTTTGTTGTGATACAACATTTATGATGCTGCCTCAGGCTGCAGTAATTACGACGCTATTTTTATATAGTGTAGGTTTATCTTAGTAATGTATTCAGCCTAAAGCTTCGTAGGAGCCCAACATGCCAACATTCATCGGGCCCATTCCAATTGGGCTAAAAACGATTATGGGCCAAAATTGGCATGTAGCCCACTAAAAATATCTGGGCCTAAATCAGCATAAGCTTTTATATTTTTATGGTAGGCCTGTGCCCATAGTGGGCCTTTAATAGGCCTAAACATAATTTGGGCCCTCAGTAAAAATAGGCCATTTACAGGTGTAAATATCTCGAGCCCATAAAATAAATGGGCCTTTAATAGATCGAAAGTGGGATTCGGCCCTGATTGTGCCAAATAACCCACTGGACTTTAACATGCCGAAATTCGGACGGGCCGTAAATGCGCTGACCTAATACATGGGCCTTTAACAGGCCAGAACTTCGGTCGGGATAGATTATCGTCATTTTTATATGGGCCGTTAATGGGCCCGATATGACGTTGGGCCACATATGGCCCATGGTTTACGTCTGGCATTAACAGGCCGAAAGTGGCCCAAAGCTATAGTGGGTCTCTAACAGGCCTAATGTCATACATGGCCGAATATGACCCAAATCCTTCACGGTCGTTTATGGGCCGAAAGTTTTGATGGCCTGTAAATGGGCCCAAATGAAGCCGGACCTTTAACAGGCCAGAAATACACCGGGCCGTAATTCGGCCCAATTACTTAGCGGACTGTTAACAGGCCAGAAGTGACCATGAGCCGCGTTGATGACAAGTTTAGGACAGGCCGTTGATGGGCCGATTTGACAGAGAATGTTGGGCCTTTAGCTGGGCCGGCCCATTATGGTCGGCAGAATCTAGTGGGCCTTTAGCTGGGCCGGCCCATTGTGGTCCGCAAAATCTTGTGGGCCTTTAGCTGGGCCGGCCTATTATGGTCTGCAAAATCGTGTGGGCCTTTAGCTGGGCCGGCCCATTATGGTCCGCTAAATTTTGTGGGCCTTTAGCTTGGTTGGCCCATTATGGTCCGCTAAATCTTATGGGCCTTCGGTTGGGCCGGCCCATTTACTCTTTGTGGGCCACTTTTGGGCCGATCCACGTGTCGACATATCATAGGCCCATCTCGACCGTTGGAGGAGTGACACATGTGCCAACGTGGAGCTGACACGTGGATCCGTCAGCCAATGAGAATTTTACACGTGGAAAATCGGCATTGGTCGTGGCTGTTAACGGGTTATCGGATCCAAAATCCGACCCGATAGCTTAATGGCGTTCCATTACGGTGGATGCCACGTGTCGGTCACCCTTGACGAAAACACTTCTGTGACGCGCGATTTCTCATCATGGAAGTGGACACTTGCGTGATGATAATTTTGGCAATGTCATGGAACGCTTCTACGACCGCACAGGTATGACTATCTTGATTCTGTCATAAATTTGTCATGGATGTACATGCATGACAGAAAACGCGACCTACTGTGACAAACACGTACCATCATGGAAGTATATTTTTTTGTAGTGAAGCTATCAGGTCGGGTTTTGGATCCGATAACCCGTTAACAGTCCCGACCAATGGGGATTTTCCATGTGTAAAATCATCATTGGCCAGAGGAAACACGTGTTGGCTCATCGTTGGGACAGATGTCATCCACTCACTAGACAGAAGGCGCCTATGATACGTCGACACATGGCACGACCCAACACTGGCCCATTCCTGTGAAATGGCCGGCCCGTTTGACTTGGTCAAAAGCTGGCGGGCCGGCCCATGGAAAGCCTGTTAATGGCATGTTTGCATATAGCCCATTTACAGCCCGCTAACCCAAGGCCCGTTACGCCCTATCCGAATTAGGCCCAATAGCGTCATCTGGGCCATCCAATATGATTCCAGCCCGTTTTCACTTCTGGCCCATGTATAGCCCATGACGTCTTTCGGCCCATATTAGGCCCTTTATAACTCTTGGCCCATTAGCGGCTCGTGCTGAAACTGGCCCGTAATGAACAGTGTATTACTTTACACCCATTAACGACCCGTGGTGAAACTGGTCCGTAATGAACAGTGTATCACTTTATACTCATTAACGGCCCGTTATTCCGTTGGGCCGTTTCCAGCTCAAGTTAACTTTCGGCCTTCCGAGGGACCATTTATTCTTGGGCTCATTTGCAGCATTCGGTTACTTACGGCACGTTACTATCATTTTCTGCTTGTGGGCCAAATTCAACCCGTCGTTATAGTCAGCCCGTTTGTGGACCGTTAGCCTGTTGGGCCATTTTCATAGCATCACCAAATAGGCCTATTAACAGTCCGTTATGGTCAGCCCATAAAACGTACGATTTCCATTAAAGGCCCGTCTACGACCCATTAAAGGCCCGTACAAGACCCATAAATGAGTCGGCGACCCATGGATCCTATGAGACGTAGAAGGCCCATGGATCCTACAAGACGTAGAAGGCCCATGGATCCTACGAGACGTAGAAGGCCCATGGATCCGACGACCCGTGAAGGGCCATGGTCGGGCGAGTTGGCCCCCGTTTGAACGATATAGCATATTTATAGAATTATCCTACTCAATACTATCACCTCTAAAAAGCATACACTATACAACAAAGAGATCAAGGCATAGAAAGGTAGAATAATCCTACACTATACAATAAAGAAATTACAGCCGATTATACCCACTGGGCATTATGGTTCGGCACAGGTGATAATAAAGCATACACAAACAGCAAATTACATACATTGGGCAAATACAGCTCATACATCATGGACATGCATCAACTTAACTCCATTTGAACTATAATCTCTTCAGAAAATAGGATTGGCCGGATTCAGATAGCACAAATTTCAGTCTGCAAAATCTCCAATTCCTTCATGGTTACCTCAGTGTCTTGTTTCATTTTTTTGACTCCTGCATCTAATACATGCATGTCCAGTCTCAACTTGTTGATTATACATTGACAATCATGTACACATTGTCTTGCCACCTCTAGTTGATGCTCGAGAACATCAGCACATTCCAATTCCAATCCATAATCATTCGGTAACGGCGATGCCGCACTGCTCGCAGATCTTTGTGTTGATGTCACTTCATCCTGAAACGTTTCTGTAAGTACACATGACTAGGGCAAAAATATAGTTACAACAGTGAAGCGAACAAGACACTATTTTGTACTACATGGCAAAACATGACTAACAATAATGTTACACGTCACTTTAAAAAAAATGTTACACGTCATGAAGCATAAGCAGATGATATTTTAAAAATTATAAAACAGATAGTCTGTGCAGCCTGCATACAGAAATCCATCTTAGCTCACCAGAGGAGCATGATGTTGGGGCCCAATCGAAAACACAGACAACTTACAAATTTAGACAGCACATTGCGTATAAGTAAGCAAGCAGTTGGCCATTCTATGCCTCAATTAAAGTCTTAGGGAGCATAATGAACAGCAGAGGGTTTCATACAAACATACTATAGCAGGCAAAACTATGCAATCATTAGCGTAGTATAAACTAGATTGTGAGCCTCATGCAATAATAGTTGGTTAATAGACTTCAAAGCTTCAGGCACACTTAGGCAGAGTAATTAAATGGTAAGGCCTTTAATTATGTCAACTAATAGTGATACAAGTACCGAACATCAGGCGTGATTATTTGGGCATCTCATTAACTAAGGACAAATAAACAATTGAAAAGAGAAAATTAACTATGCCTGAAACAAACAAGGAATTGAACTGTTGAGTTGCATATAGTGACTTACCTTAGCAGGTTGAAGAGGCTCAGCCCAGCTCCTACTTCTCTTGCAAGGCTCCTTCCTAACATCTTGTACTTGGAAATCCTCAATCTTATCTTCATTGCACCCCCTCTACAAGGTGACACAAACTAGTTACTCGTCTCCTTGGAAGATAAATATGCATACTTTCCAGTCTGTGAACACAAAAGGATAAGATTATAACAAAACAACACCACATAATGAAACATGCCGCATCTCTTGCACTTGCACACAATGAAATGAGCTTTTACTATGTCTGCACTATGTAAAAACTAGGCATACCTTCGAACTGGATCTCCAGGTACTCTTGGAGAGCCTACTGTAGTGTACAGCCAAACCTTTATGTCACCTATGAGTTAGACAAGGCCCCACTACATCAGACCTTAGTGTTTAAATCGTTGACAAGCTCTGTTAGAGTGTTTGGTCAAGAACATCAAGTAATCAAAGCAAACAGTCCTAGTATGGCTGGCTGATGCAAACAAGCAATTAAACAGATGTGTGAGCAAATCTTACATATCAAGAAAAGAAGCAAAGAAGGAGACTTAAATACCATCACTTGACTGACCAGATTTAAGGGGCATTTAAACATCATGTGCAACGTATGAACTAACATAAACATTGCATATTCCAGATTCTACAATGGAATGCACATGTATTAGGTTATGCCATATATGATGATGCCTAAATGTACAGATAGCAGGAAGGAGTGATTCATCATTTCATCCACAATTGAATTTCAGTTTAAGGGCCGGTTCGATTCCGCCTTTTCAGGGCATATTGTCAAAATAAGGCATAAAAGATGTAAAGAAATCATTTTTGAGTTATGGGCTCGGGCTTAACTAATTTCGCTTTGGATGGCGGTGTTTCGGGTAGAACCTCACTAAAAATTGAAGGGAAGGGGAATAGTGAAATGACTCTGTTGTCTGCCTATATTACACTCAAAATGCAACTGCTGACGCCCGTGTCACACCTGACCCTCAAGTAAAAACAAACATGCAAGCATTCATTGCCCTGCCCGCTTGCATCTCCTCTCCCCTTTCCCTCTACCTCGATCCCCTGCTTGCAACACTAGGGTTCCTCCAGCGAGCCGTCACCACTGGTACCATCTGGCCTGGTCCTCGACGATGCTATGTCCAGCAAAGCTACATGGCCGGCAGGAAGGGGCAAATCTCCCTGGCTGCTCCTCCCTCTGGCGCTGCCCCTTGTTCTCATGGTCTCCAGCAGCTGCTCCACTGTGGTTCGTCCAACACACTACTCCGTCGGGCGCTGCACAAGTACGGCTGATGCCACACTGCGGCAAAAGGCACCTTATTCCCCCTCCCCTCCTCCCAGGCCATGGCCTTGAGGTGCTGTTGAAGGATGAGCTCATCCAACAAGGTGAGGATCTCCTCTGATTTTTTGCCAAATTTTCATTCTGATCCACTATACGATGAATTGCTATGAGCTGCTTCTACTGCTGCTATGATGCATTGCTATGAGCTGCTCCTGCTGCTGCTATATGATGAATTGCTATGAGCTGCTACCGCTGTATGATGAATTGCTATGAGCTGCTGCTACTGCTATATGATGAATTGCTACGAGCTGCTGCTGCTGCTATATGATGAGTTGCTACAAGCTGCTCCTGCTGCTACTATATGATGAATTGCTATGAGCTGCTCCTGCTGCTGCTATATGATGAATTGCTATGAGCTGCTCCTGCTGCTGCTATATGATGAATTGCTATGAGCTGCTCCTGCTGCTGCTATATGATGAATTGCTATTGTAGGGACCAGACCTCAAACAGTCTGATCTTTGTGCTCCGGTGTCATCCCTGGATCAGTAATGCTGACACCACACAGTACATCGAAGGATTTATAGCAGAGTGGCAATCACACACTTATTACAATGATGTCTCCGAAGAGAACTTATTACAATAATATGGCTTAAGGCCATCTAATATCGATAACAGCGGAAGACTTGGAAGATAAATGGGTCCATCAACTCCAACGGCATCACTGAGTATAGAACCACGACCTAAAAGCACCTTAATCATCGTCTGAAAAGTCTGCAACATTAACGTTGTAGCCCGAAACGGGTCAGCACATGGAATATGCTGGCAAAGTAACACATAGAGAGTAATGGAATGAAACAACTAAACTATATGCATATTTGGCTGGTGTAAAGCTCTACGGTTACAGTTTTGCGTAAAGCCAATTTTTCCCTTCTGCAAAGGAATAAATTTATTTAACTATCAAGGTGGTTGTTAAACATTGAGAATGGTTGACAGCATCCTCAATCCCAATTAAAAGTGAACAATTAAAACCCAACAATATTAATTAGAAGTAACATGATGAGATTCACATGATATTCAAGTACTAGATACTCAAGATTGTCCATAACCGGGGACACGGCTAATCATGATTAGTTTGTTACACTCTGCAGAGGTTTGCGCACTTTTCCCCACAAGACTCGATCGCCTCCGTTGGATTTCTCGCACTACATGGTGTTTGAGAAACGGATGACCGAGACATAGTCTTTCAGAAGCGCTAGCACCTTATGATGGAGTAGACCGTACCACCTATATCCCCTACATCTGCTAGTCTACCCCTATAAGAGTTCACACGACTTAGTCAACTATGCCAGAGCCCATAATGGCTTGTGGCTGCACACGTAAGTATTTAGCATGAAAGATCTTATGATCCCTTTGAGCCTGGGTGGCGGTCCAAAATAAAACAGGCAAGTCCTGATAGACATCAGGTGCCTCAATCCACCCAGATGTGTGTTTAAGTTGCCACCTTAGATAAACCATTAAAATTATCAATCTCACATCTGTCATGGATATCACTCACCCAATCCATGTCTACAAGCATAGCATGGCATAATAAGCAAACGTAGAAGTAACTCCCAAAGGTTTCATAATAAACAGGTAATAGGTACTACCTGATCTACTTCCCATCCCACAATTTAATTAGATCCTAATCATGCAATGTGTGAGGATGGATCTAATGCAATAAAACTGGGTTATAGAAAAGGTATGATCAAAGTGTTACTTGCCTTGCTGATGATCCGCGAGTCCTAGAGATTCGAAGTAACAAGCGGCGCAATCCGGGTAATCTATCGCAGACAAACAATAAGCATACAATAGGTACTCATCTAATGCACAGGTAAAACTCGAACAAGAGATCGAACCAGAAAGTTCAACTTCAGAGCTCCGGTTGCAAAGAGAGAAAGAACTGAACAAAGAAACCAAAACAAAACGGCGGAAAACAACTCGGTTCTAGCAAGTTGAAACTAGGTTAAATTTTACCATAGCAAAACTTAGTTAAAGTTGGTTAGACGGAACGGCGGTTTCGAAATGAAACTCCAGGCGCTTGAATCACCTGATTCCGATAAACGAGCGAGAAGATAAACTAGAAAGAAGATTGGATCTGAGATCGCGATCGCGGAATAAATCCGACGAGAAGAAAAGAAGAACGGTTGAACGAACGGACGTTCGTTAACCTAGAAGAATCTGGTGATCACGTTCGTTAGGACGAACGGTCCGGCGAACGATCTCAGGCAACTAAATCGGATCCGATCTAGGGTTTCGGAGAAGAAAACCGATTGAAAAACCGATCTAGAAACCGGAACGGTTTCTCGAAGAAAACGAATCGGAAAAGAAGAATCGGAACGATTAGAAGAAAACGATCCGATGAAAAGAAGAGATGTGGCGCGGGGCTACCTCTGGCGAGGTCTCCGGCGAGGAACTCCGGCGGCGTGGGCGTGGGGCGGCGGTGGCACGGGTGTGGGGTGCGCGGGCGGCGCGCGGGTGACGCTCTGCGCGGCGGCGGGGCACTAGGCGCGGCGCGGGTGCTTGGGGCTTTGGATTTGATGGTTTAGAGGGGGGGGGTGTGGGAGTATTTATATTGGGGAGGGGGGAGGAAACTTGGGGTAGGGGTCAAGGAATTAGACTAGGAATAGGAAAGAAAAGAGGGAAAGAGATCTAGAAAAAAAAATGAAAGTAGGACAAATCCTACTAGGAATCCACAAAGGCCGGCGGCTCCCTGGCGCCTTGCGCCTGGCGCGGCTACTCCCTGGGCGTGGCGCGCGATGGCCTCTGGCCTGGCCGGCCGGCTGGCTCGGTGGCTTGGGCCTTTGGCCCAAGTCGCTGGAGCATTTTTTTTAAACGGTTCCGCGCTCGGAAAAAAACAGAAAGAGATCTAAACGAACTCCAAATCTAATAAAGTAAATTTTCCCCGACTCCTAAAAATGAGTCGAACAAAATGAACTTTTCTCCGGGCCTAAAATGCAAATTTTGAAAACGCGCATTTTTCCCTATCCAAATAAAAAGGCAAATAAACTCCGACGAAACCAATGATCCTCTTTTCAAAATTTGAGAAGACTCAAATATGAAAATAACGAAATCTCCAACTCTCTCCGAGGGTCCTTGAGTTGCGTGAAATTTCTAGGATCGGCAAAATGCAAGAAAATATGATATGCATGATGATCTATGTATAACATTCCAAATTTAAAATTTGGGATGTTACAAACCTACCCCCCTTAAGATGAATCTCGCCCTCGAGATTCGGGTTGGCTAGAAAATAGGTGTGGGTGGTCCTTGAGCAAATCTTCTTCTCTCTCCCAGGTGGCTTCATCCTCTGAGTGATGGTTCCACTGAACTTTGCAAAACTTGATAACCTTGCTGCGGGTAACTCTACTGGCATACTCGAGAATCTTGACTGGTTTCTCTTCGTACGTTAAATCGTCCTTCAACTGAATTGCTTCTAGCGGCACTGTATCTCTTAATGGTACCTCCGCCATCTCGGCGTGACATTTCTTCAGCTGAGAAATATGGAATACATCATGAACTCCTGACAGTCCCTCTGGTAATTCCAACTTATACGCGACTTCTCCCATACGTTGCAAGATCCTATATGGTCCAACGAAACGCGGTGCTAACTTTCCCTTAACTCCAAATTGCTTAACTCCTCGTAGTGGGGATACTCGGAGATACACTCTGTCTCCGGTTTCGTAAACTGTCTCCTTGCGTTTAGAATCTGCGTAGCTCTTCTGCCTGGACTGGGCTACCTTGAGCCTATCGCAAATCAACTTAACTTTCCGTTTAGACTCCTTAATCAAATCTGGTCCAAAGAATTGACGGTCTCCAACTTCGTCCCATGACAACGGTGTCCTGCACCTCCTTCCGTACAAAGCTTCGAAAGGTGCCATCTTCAAACTGGTTTGGTAACTGTTGTTATAAGAAAACTCCGCATACGGCAAGTTATCGTCCCAGCTAGATCCATAATCTAGTGCACAAGCTCTCAGCATATCTTCCAAAATCTGATTGACTCTCTCGGTCTGTCCATCTGTTTGCGGATGAAAAGCTGTGCTGAACTCTAGCCTGGTTCCCAAAGTTTCATGCAACTGATTCCAAAACTTTGAGGTAAATTGGGTTCCTCTATCTGATACAATACTCCTTGGAACTCCATGCAAACAAATGATCCTAGTCATGTATATCTTTGCCAACTTAGCACTGGTGTAAGTGGTCTTAACTGGAATGAAATGTGGTACCTTCGTCAAACGATCAACTACTACCCATATCGAGTCATATCCTGCTTTCGTCCTGGGTAGTCCTGTAATAAAATCCATACCTATCTTATCCCACTTCCATTCGGGTATCGGCAATGGTTGTAGCAATCCGGCTGGCTTCTGATGTTCTGCCTTCACTCTATGACATATGTCACAAACTGCTACATATGCTGCAATATCCTTCTTCATTCCGGTCCACCAGAATGTCTCCTTCAAATCCAAATACATCTTTGTATTTCCTGGGTGAATCGAATATGGTGAATTGTGTGCCTCTTGCAAAATCAACTTCCTGATCTCTGGGTCATTTGGCACATAAACACGGTCCTCAAACCATAGGGTATCGTGCTCATCCTCACGAAATCCCTTTGCTTTTCCTTTGCTTAGTTTCTCCTTTATCGAAGCAATCTCCTTGTCAGATTTCTGAGCCTCTCTGATTTTATCCATCAATATTGACTGAATCTCCAATGCTGCCACGTATCCTCTCGGAACTATCTCTAAACTTAGTTCACGAAGGTTTTCTGCTAACTCCTTTGGTATACTTCCCGTCATTATCGTATTGACATGGCTCTTGCGACTCAATGCGTCGGCTACTACATTAGCTTTACCGGGATGGTAATGCAATCTCATATCATAATCCTTGATGAGCTCCAACCATCTCCTTTGTCTGAGGTTCAACTCCTTCTGCGTGAAAATGTACTTAAACTCTTGTGATCCGTGTACACCTCGCAATGATTTCCAATGAGGAAATGTCTCCATGTCTTCAATGCATGCACTACGGCTACTAACTCCAAATCATGTGTGGCATAATTCAACTGATGAGGCTTCAGTTGTCGTGAAGCATACGAAACAACTCTACCTTCCTGCATAAGCACTGCTCCAAGTCCTCGACGTGAAGCGTCGCAATATACCTCATAATCCTTGGTCTGATCTGGCAAAATCAACACTGGTGAGGTAACCAATCGTTTCTTCAACTCCTGGAAACTAGCCTCACACTCCCCAGTCCAATTGAACTTAGTATCCTTCTTCAACAACTCCGTCATAGGCTTTGCAATCTTTGAAAAGTTCTCAATGAATCTCCGGTAGTATCCTGCGAGTCCAAGAAAACTCCGGATCTCTCCGACTGTCGTTGGTGCTTCCCATTTGGTTACAGTCTCAAGCTTGGCGGGGTCAACTGCTATCCCTTCTCCGAATATAACGTGTCCAAGGAATCCTACTTCCTTCAACCAAAACTCACATTTGCTAAATTTTGGCATATAACTGATGTTCCCTTAGTTTCTCCAAAACCAAACGCAAATGTTCCTTATGCTCTTCTTCATTCTTCGAATAAACCAGGATATCATCAATGAACACTACAACAAACTTATCCAAAAACTCCATAAAAACTTTGTTCATCATGTTCATAAAATAGGCAGGCGCGTTAGTCAATCCAAATGACATAACGGTATACTCATACAGTCCATATCTCGTGGTGAATGCTGTCTTAGGAATATCCTGTTCCCGAATCTTCAACTGGTGGTACCCTGATCGCAAATCGATCTTGGAAAACACTTTAGCTCCTTGCAAACTATCAAACAGATCATTTATCATTGGCAGTGGGTACTTGTTCTTGATGGTTACTTCGTTCAATCCACGGTAATCAACAACCATCCTTAATGATCCATCCTTCTTCTCCACTAGAAGTACGGGTGATCCCCAAGGCGACGAACTTGGGCGAATGTAACCTTTCTCCAACAACTCCTTAATCTGATTCTTAATTTCCACCAAATCCTTTGCTGGCATCCGGTATGGTCTCTTTGATATAGGTCCAGTGCCTGGCAATAACTCAATCAAAAACTCAATGTCTCTATCCGGTGGCATGCCTGGCAACTCTTCCGGAAATACATCAGGGTAATCCTTCACCACTGGTACTTCCTCCTGCACGAATCCTGTCAGGCAATTTACCTGTGTCCTATTGGGCACATGCCGGGATACATACTTGATCCTTCTTCCTTCTGGCGTTGTAAGCAAAATTGACTTACTAGCACAATCGATGTTTCCTCCATACATCGACAACCAATCCATACCGAGGATTACATCCAATCCTTGAGATTCCAATACTATTAGGTCTGAGGGAAAAGCACAGTTACCAATCCTTAATGGTAACCGATCACACCATTGTCTAGCCATAAACTCCGCTCCTGGTGAGCTTACTAACATGGGTGACCTAAGGGCTTGGGTTGACAGGTTATATTTATCCACAAATCCCCTTGATATGTATGAATGCGATGCACCAGTATCGAAAAGAACGAGTGCGGTAAATGACTTAACCAAAAACTTACCGATCACTGCATCAGGCTGATCTTCAACCTCCTCCACGCTAACGTGGTTCACCTGTCCCCTGTTGAAAGGGTTCGGCTTCTTCCCTGAGCTTCCATTGCCATTTCCATTCTGGCCTTCAGGACATTCATTGGCATAATGTCCGGTCTTGGAACACTTGAAACAGGTGAATTGACTCAAGTCTCTCTTGGATGGGGTTGATGGAGTGGTCCGGTTCTGGCCGTTGCTTCCTCCATTCCCATTACCATTCTTGTGGCCATTGTGGTTGTGCGAACTACTTTCTCCATGGGTATGCTGAAACTGAAATCCCGATTTAGGGGTAAAATGGGGCTTCTGCTGGGCTCCAGAGTTATACTTCCCCTGTCCATACTTCCTCTTGCGGTTCTCAATCTGCTGTTGCTTCCCTTCAATCATGATGGCATGATCTACCAACTCCTGGTAGTTTCTGAAACTTGCTACCATCAGCTGCATGCTTAACTCATCATTCAGCCCTTCCAGAAACTTCTCCTGCTTAGCTGCATCCGTAGCAACGTCATCTGGGGCATAATGTGCTAACTTGCTGAAGTCATCTACGTACTGGCCAACTGTCCTTCCTCCTTGGCGTAAGTTGTGAAACTCATGCTTCTTCATGGCCATAGCTCCTGCTGAAACATGTGCAGTGCAGAAAGCTTGCTGGAACTGATCCCATGTGACGGTGTCAACTAGGAAAGTGGCTGTGAAATTCTCCCACCATGCTGCCGCGGGTCCTTCTAACTGATGCGCGGCAAACTTCACTTTCTCACCATCTGTGCATCCTGCAGTGGTCAACTCCCTTCCTATCTTGCGGAGCCAATCGTCTGCTACTGTCGGCTCGATGCTACTAGAGAACACCGGTGGATTTAGCCTAAGGAAACGGGCTAAGTGGTCAACAGGAGGTGGTGGTGGTGGTGGGTTGTTGTTGTTGTTGTTGTTGTTGTTGTTGTTGTTGTTGTTCTGTTGATTCTGAACTAACATCTGCATCAACTGATTCTGCTGCTGGATCAACTGAGTGAGTTCCGGTGGAAATCCATTGTCACGTCTCGGAGGCATCTGAGGGTTTAGAAAAGACGAGAGATAAGAATAGAATGAGGTCTAAAGAGAAAACACTACCCCAATGCACATGAGCAAATTCACACAAAATCACTTCATTCAATCAAACAAGGGCATACAATCGATCTAGCTATCGCAAAAGTGCTTGAACTATAGTGTTTACATGGGGGAAAATACTACTAATATTTGGTGGTCATCTAGAAATCTGAACCGACGGAAGACTCCATGATGTCCGCTCCATCTTCGTCTTCAAAGTCGGTTTCACTTGGATCCGAATCGGTGTCGTCGATGACGATGTAGTTGTCTGGGCATGCGACGTACTCGTCTTCCTCCTTGGATGCTAACTTCCTCTTGAGTTCTTCAATCTCTTGCTTAAGATCGACGTTGTGCCTTGCTAGAGCTACGATCTCGTCCATGTAGTCCTTGCGTGTAGCCTTCAGTTCTCCTTCTAGCTCGATGATCCTTGTCTTCGCATTTTTCAACTCCATCATATCATTGCACATCTGGTTCTCGTGGCGTCGAATATGCTGGTTTAACTCCTGGATGAATGCTGCAATGGATTAATCCTTCTTGGTGCTGACTAACTCCCATTGTTCATCTTGGCGTCCGCAAATCTGGTAGATAGTATCCTTGAGGTCTTCTTGATAAACTTCTCCAATGCGTCCTATGGTGATGTGGGCTGCCATGCTCTTTCCTAGACTCCAAGTTGGTGCATTGAAAACACTATCTATGGGCTTCGTGATTGGCGCAAATGTCCTTCCTGGAACGTGAGCTTGAATCTTCCAATGCTCCTCTTCAGGCAAAGTGGCGTTGAAGGTTCCCGTGAAACTTGGTAATCCAATGTTTAGGTATTTGGTGACTTCCTTCAAGTGAAATCCAAAAGGTGTGCCTTCTGAAGGAAATATGCCCTAGAGGCAATAATAAAGTTATTATTTATTTCCTTATATCATGATAAATGTTTATTATTCATGCTAGAATTGTATTAACTGGAAACATAATACATGTGTGAATACATAGACAAACAGAGTGTCACTAGTATGCCTCTACTTGACTAGCTCGTTAATCAAAGATGGTTATGTTTCCTAACCATGAACAAAGAGTTGTTATTTGATTAACGAGGTCATATTATTAGTTGAATGATCTGATTGACATGACCCATTCCATTAGCTTAGCACCCGATCGTTTAGTATGTTGCTATTGCATTCTTCATGACTTATACATGTTCCTATAACTATGAGATTATGCAACTCCCGTTTACCGGAGGAACACTTTGGGTACTACCAAACGTCACAACATAACTGGGTGATTATAAAGGAGTACTACAGGTGTCTCCAATGGTAGATGTTGGGTTGGCGTATTTCGAGATTAGGGTTTGTCACTCCGATTGTCGGAGAGGTATCTCTGGGCCCTCTCGGTAATACACATCACACAAGCCTTGCAAGCATAATAACTAAGATGTTAGTTATGAGATGATGTATTACGGAACGAGTAAAGAGACTTTCCAGTAACGAGATTGAACTAGGTATTGGATACCGACGATCGAATCTCGGGCAAGTAACATACCAATGACAAAGGGAACAAAGTATGTTGTTATGCGGTCTGACCGATAAAGATCTTCGTACAATATGTAGGAGCCAATATGGGCATCCAGATCCCGCTATTGGTTATTGACCGGAGACGTGTCTCGGTCATGTCTACATTGTTCTCGAACCGTAGGGTCCGCACGCTTAACGTTACGATGACAGTTATTATGAGTTTATGCATTTTGATGTACCGAAGGTTGTTCGGAGTCCCGGATGTGATCACGGACATGACGAGGAGTCTCGAAATGGTCGAGACGTAAAGATTGATATATTGGAAGGCTATGTTTGGACATCGGAAGTGTTCCGGGTGAAATCGGGATTTTACCGGAATACCGGGAGGGTTACCGGAACCCCCCGGGAGGCAAATGGGCCTATTGGGCCTTAGTGGAAAAGTGAAAAGGGGCTGCCATAGAGGGCTGCACACCTCCCCCCTTTCCTAGTCCTAATAGGACTAGGGAAGGTGGCCGGCCACCCCTTCTCTCTTTCCCCCTTGAGGATTCCTATTAGGAATAGGATTGGGGGGGAGTCCTACTCCCGGTAGGAGTAGGACTCCTCCTGCGCCCCTCTCCCTTGGCCGGCCGAACCCCTCCCCTTGCTCCTTTATATACGGGGGCAGGGGGCACCCCAAAGACACACAAGTTGATCATTGTTGATCGTTCCTTAGCCGTGTGCGGTGCCCCCTGCCACCAAATTCCACCTCGGTCATATCGTTGTAGAGCTTAGGCGAAGCCCTGCGTCGGTAGTACATCAAGATCGTCACCACGCCGTCGTGCTGACGGAACTCTTCCTCGACGCTTTGCTGGATCGGAGCCCGAGGATTGTCATCGAGCTGAACGTGTGCTAAGAACTCGGAGGTGCCGGAGTAACGGTGCTTGGATCGGTCGGATCGGGAAGAAGACGTACGACTACTTCCTCTACGTTGTGTGATCGCTTCCGCAGTTGGTCTGCGTTGGTACGTAGACAACACTCTCCCCTCTCGTTGCTATGCATCACCATGATCTTGCATGTGCGTAGGAAAATTTTCGAAATTACTACGTTCCCCAACAGTGGCATTCGAGCCTAGGTTTTATGGTTTGATGTTATTTGCACGAGTAGAACACAAGTGTGTTGTGGGCGATATAAGTCATACTGCCTACCAGCATGTCATACTTTGGTTCAGCGGTATTGTTGGATGAAGCGGCCCGGACCGACATTACGCGTACACTTACGCGAGACCGGTTTCCCCGACGTGCTTTGCACATAGGTGACTTGCGGGTGACTGTTTCTCCAACTTTAGTTGAACCGAGTGTGGCTACGCCCGGTCCTTGCGAAGGTTAAAACGGAGTCTATTTGACAAACTATCGTTGTGGTTTTGATGCGTAGGTAAGATTGGTTCTTGCTAAGCCCGTAGCAGCCACGTAAAATTTGCAACAACAAAGTAGAGGACGTCTAACTTGTTTTTGCAGGGCATGTTGTGATGTGATATGGTCAAAACGTGATGAGTTATAAGTTGTTGTATAAGATGATCATGTTTTGTTGAAGTTATCGGCAACTGGCAAAAGCCTTATGGTTGTCTGTCTATTGCATAAGATGCAAGCGCCCAATAATTGCTTTACTTTATCGCTATGCGATAGCAATAGTTGCAAGAGCAATAGTTGGCGAGATGACCATGTGACGACATATTGATATAGATCAAGATGATGGAGATCATGATGTCATGCCGGTGATGATGGAAATCATGACGATGCTTTGAAGATGGAGATCAAAGGCACAAGATGATGATGGCCATATCATGTCACATATTTTGATTGCATGTGATGTTTATCTTTTTATGCATCTTATCTTGCTTTGATTGACGGTAGCATTATAAGATGATCTCTCACGAAATTATCAAGAAGTGTTCTCCCTGAGTATGCACCATTGCCAAAGTTCATCGTGCCCAGACACCACGTGATGATCGGGTGTGATAAGCTCTACGTTCAAATACAACGGGTGCAAAACAGTTGCACACGCGGAATACTCAGGTTAAACTTGACGAGCCTAGCATATGCAGATATGGCCTCGGAACACGGAGACCGAAAGGTCGAGCATGAATCATATAGTAGATATGATCAACATAACGATGTTCACCATTGAAAACTACTCCCTCTCACGTGATGATCGGTTATGGTTTAGTTGATTTGGATCACGTGATCACTTAGAGGATTAGAGGGATGTCTATCTAAGTGGGAGTTCTTAAGTAATATGATTAATTGAACTTTAATTTATCATGAACTTAGTCCTGGTAGTATTAGCATATCTATGTTGTAGATCAATAGCTCGCTTTGTTGCTTTCATATGTTTATTTTGATATGTTCCTAGAGAAAATTGTGTTGACAGATGTTAGTAGCAATGATACGGATTGGATCCATGATCTGAGGTTTATCATCATTGCTGCACAGAAAAATTATGTCCTTGATGCACCGCTAGGTGACAGACCTTTTGCAGGAGCAGATGCAGATGTTATGAATGTTTGGCTAGCTCAATATGATGACTACTTGATAGTTTAGTGCACCATGCTTAATGGCTTAGAATCGGGACTTCGAAGACGTTTTGAACGTCATGGACCATATGAGATGTTCCAGGAGTTGAAGTTAATATTTCAAGCAAATACCCGAGTTGAGAGATATGAAGTCTCCAACAAGTTCTATAGCTGAAAGATGGAGGAGAATCGCTCAACTAGTGAGCATGTGCTCAGATTGTCTGGGTACTACAATCGCTTGAATCAAGTGGGAGTTAATCTTCCAGATAAGATAGTGATTGACAGAATTCTCTAATCACCATCACTAAGTTAGTAGAACTTCGTGATGAACTATAATATGCAAGGGATAACGGATACAACTCCCAAGCTCTTCGTGATGATGAAATCAACGAAGGTAGAAATCAAGAAAAACATCAAGTGTTGATGGTTGACAAGACCACTAGTTTGAAGAAAAGGGCAAAAGGGAAGAAGGGGAACTTCAAGAAGAACGGCAAGCAAGTTGCTGCTCAAGTGAAGAAGCCCAAGTCTGGTCCTAAGCCTGAGACTAAGTGCTTCTACTGCAAAGGGACTGGTCACTGGAAGCGGAACTACCCCAAGTGATTGGCGGATAAGAAGGATGGCAAAGTGAACATAAGTATATTTGATATACATGTTATTGATGTGTACTTTACTAGTGTTTATAGCAAACCCTCAGTATTTGATACTAGTTCAGTTGCTAAGATTAGTAACTCGAAACGGGAGTTGCAGAATAAACAGAGACTAGTTAAGGGTGAAGTGACGATGTGTGTTGGAAGTGGTTCCAAGATTGATATGATCATCATCGCACACTCCCTATAATTTCGGGATTAGTGTTGAACCTAAATAAGTGTTATTTGGTGTTTGCGTTGAGCATGAATATGATTTGATCATGTTTATTGTAATACGGTTATTCATTTAAGTAAGAGAATAAATTGTTGTTCTGTTTACATGAATAAAACCTTATATGGTTACACACCCAATGAAAATAGTTCATTGGATCTCGATCGTAGTGATACACATAATCATAATATTGAAACCAAAAGATGCAAAGTTAATAATGATAGTGCAACTTATTTGTAGCGCTGCCGTTTAGGTCATATTGGTGTAAAGCGCATGAAGAAACTCCATGCTGATGGGCTTTTGGAATCACTTGATTATGAATCAGTTGATGCTTGCGAACCATGCCTCACGGGCAAGATGACTAAGACTCTGTTCTTCGGAACAATAGAGCGAGCAACAGATTTGTTGGAAATCATACATACTGATGTATGTGGTCCGATGAATATTGAGGCTCGCGACAGGTATCATTATTTTCTGATCTTCACAGATGATTTGAGCAGATATGAGTATATCTACTTGATGAAACATAAGTCTGAAACATTTGAAAAGTTCAAAGAATTTCAGAGTGAAGTGAAAAATCATCGTAACAAGAAAATAAAGTTTCTATGATCTGATCGTAGAGAAGAGTATTTGAGTTACGAGTTTGGCCTTCAGTTAAAAACAATGTGAAATAGTTTCACTACTCACGCCACATGGAACACCACAGTGTAATGGTGTGTCCGAACGTCATAACCGTACTTTATTGGATATAGTGCAATCTATGATGTTTCTTACCGATTTACCACTATCGTTTTTGGGGTCATGCATTAGAGACAACTGCATTCACGTTAAAAAGGGGCACCATCTATATCCGTCGAGACAACGCCTTATGAACTATGGTTTGGCAAGAAACCAAAGTTGTCGTTTCTTAAAGTTTGGGGTTGTGATGCTTATGTGAAAAAGTTTCATCCTGATAAGCTCAAACCCAAATCGGAAAAGTGCGTCTTCATAGGATACCCTAAAGAAAAATGTTGGGTACACCTTCTATCACAGATCCATAGGCAAGACTTTTTTTGCTAAATTCGGAAACTTTCTAGAGAAGGAGTTTCTCTCGAAAGAAGTGAGTGGGAGGAAAGTAGAAAACTTGATAAGGTAATTGTACCTTCTACCTTATTGGAAAGTAGTTCATCACAAAAATCTGTTCTTGTGACTACTACACCAATTAGTGAGGAAGCTAATGATGATGATCATGTAACTTCAGACCAAGTTACTACCGAATCTCGTAGGTAAACCAGAGTGAGATCCGCACCAGAATGGTACAGTAATCTTGTTCTGGAGGTCATGTTACTTGACCATGACGAACCTACGAACTATGAGGAAGCGATGATGAGCCCAGATTCCGCGAAATGGTTTGAGACCATGAAATCTGAGATATGATCCATGTATGAAAACAAAGTTTGGACTTTGGTTGACTTGCCCGATGATCGGCAAGCAATTGAGAATAAATGGATCTTCAAGAGGAAGACGGACGCTGATAGTAGTGTTACTATCTACAAAGCTAGAATTGTCGCAAAAGGTTTTCGACAAGTTCAAGGTGTTGACTACGATGAGAGCTTCTCACTCGTATCTATGCTTGAGTCTGTCCGAATCATGTTAGTAATTGCCGCATTTTATGAAATCTGGCAAATGGATAAACAAAACTGCATTCCTTAATGGATTTATTAAAGAAGAGTTGTATATGATGCAACAGAAGGTTTTGTCAATCCGAAAGGTGCTAACAAAATGTGCAAGCTCCAGCGATCCATCTGTGGACTGGTGCAAGCATCTCGGAGTTGGAATATACGCTTTGATGAGTTGATCAAAGCATGTAGTTTTATACAGACTTGCGGTGAAGCCTGTATTTACAAGAAAGTGAGTGGGAGCACTACAACATTTCTGATAAGTATATGTGAATGACATATTGTTGATCGGAAATAATGTAGAATTATTCTGTAAAGCATAAAGGAGTGTTTGAAAGGAGTTTTTCAAAGAAAGACTTCGGTGAAGCTGGTTACATATTGAGCTTCAAGATCTATAGAGATAGATCAAGACGCTTGATAAGTTTTTTCAATGAGTACATACCTTGACAAGATTTTGAAGTAGTTCAAAATGGAGCAGTCAAAGAAAGAGTTCTTGCCTGTATTATAAGGTGTGAAATTGAGTAAGACTCAAAGCCCGACCACGGCAGAAGATAGAAAGAGAATGAAAGTCATTCCCTATGCCTTGGCCATAGGTTCTATAAAGTATGTCATGCTGTATACCAGATCTATTGTATACCCTGCACTGATTTGGCAAGGGAGTACAATAGTGATCTAGGAGTAGATCACTGGACAGCGGTCAGAATTATCCTTAGTGAAATAAGGATATGTTTCTCGATTATGGACGTGATAAAAAGGTTCGTTGTAAAGGGTTACGCTGATGCAAGTTTTGACACTAATCTAGATGACTCTAAGTCTCGGTCTAGATACATATTGAAAGTGGGAGCAATTAGCTAGAGTAGCTCCAAGCAGAGCATTGTTGACATAGAAATTTGCAAAATACATGTGGATCTGAATGTGGCAGACCCGTTGACTAAGATTCTCTCACAAGCAAACATGATCACACCTTAGTACTCTTTGGGTGTTAATCACATAGCGATGTGAACTAGATTACTGAATCTAGTAAACCCTTTGGGTGTTGGTCACATGGCGATGTGAACTATGGGTGTTAATCACATGATGATGTGAACTATCGATGTTAATCACATGGTGATGTGATCTAGATTATTGACTCTAGTGCAAGTGGGAGACTGAAGGAAATATGCCCTAGAGGCAATAATAAAGTTATTATTTATTTCCTTATATCATGATAAATGTTTATTATTCATGCTAGAATTGTATTAACCGGAAACATAATACATGTGTGAATACATAGACAAACAGAGTGTCACTAGTATGCCTCTACTTGACTAGCTCGTTAATCAAAGATGGTTATGTTTCCTAACCATGAACAAAGAGTTGTTATTTGATTAACGAGGTCACATCATTAGTTGAATGATCTGATTGACATGACCCATTCCATTAGCTTAGCACCCGATCGTTTAGTATGTTGCTATTGCATTCTTCATGACTTATACATGTTCCTATAACTATGAGATTATGCAACTCCCGTTTACCGGAGGAACACTTTGGGTACTACCAAACGTCACAACGTAACTGGGTGATTATAAAGGAGTACTACAGGTGTCTCCAATGGTAGATGTTGGGTTGGCGTATTTCGAGATTAGGGTTTGTCACTCCGATTGTCGGAGAGGTATCTCTGGGCCCTCTCGGTAATACACATCACACAAGCCTTGCAAGTATAATAACTAAGATGTTAGTTATGAGATGATGTATTACGGAACGAGTAAAGAGACTTTCCAGTAACGAGATTGAACTAGGTATTGGATACCGACGATCGAATCTCGGGCAAGTAACATACCGGTGACAAAGGGAACAAAGTATGTTGTTATGCGGTCTGACCGATAAAGATCTTCGTAGAATATGTAGGAGCCAATATGGGCATCCACGTCCCGCTATTGGTTATTGACCGGAGACATGTCTCGGTCATGTCTACATTGTTCTCGAACCGTAGGGTCCGCACGCTAAACGTTACGATGACAGTTATTATGAGTTTATGCATTTTGATGTACCGAAGGTTGTTCGGAGTCCCGGATGTGATCACGGACATGACGAGGAGTCTCGAAATGGTCGAGACGTAAAGATTGATATATTGGAAGGCTATGTTTGGACATCGGAAGTGTTCCGGGTGAAATCGGGATTTTACCGGAATACCGGGAGGGTTACCGGAACCCCCCGGGAGGCAAATGGGCCTATTGGGCCTTAGTGGAAAAGTGAAAAGGGGATGCCATAGAGGGCTGCGCACCTCCCCCCTTTCCTAGTCCTAATAGGACTAGGGAAGGTGGCCGGCCACCCCTTCTCTCTTTCCCCCTTGAGGATTCCTATTAGGAATAGGATTGGGGGGGAGTCCTACTCCCGGTAGGAGTAGGACTCCTCCTGCGCCCCTCTCCCTTGGCTGGCCGAACCCCTCCCCTTGCTCCTTTATATACGGGGGCAGGGGGCACCCCATAGACACACAAGTTGATCATTGTTGATCATTCCTTAGCCGTGTGCGGTGCCCCCTGCCACCAAATTCCACCTCGGTCATATCGTTGTAGAGCTTAGGCGAAGCCCTGCGTCGGTAGTACATCAAGATCGTCACCATGCCGTCGTGCTGACGGAACTCTTCCTCGATGCTTTGCTGGATCGGAGCCCGAGGATCGTCATCGAGCTGAACGTGTGCTAAGAACTCGGAGGTGCCGGAGTAACGGTGCTTGGATCGGTCGGATCGGGAAGAAGACGTACGACTACTTCCTCTATGTTGTGTGATCGTTTCCGCAGTCGGTCTGCGTTGGTACGTAGACAACACTCTCCCCTCTCGTTACTATGCATCACCATGATCTTGCGTGTGCGTAGGAAAATTTTCGAAATTACTACGTTCCCCAACACCTTCATCCGGTTGAGTGTACTTAATCTTCGCGTCCTTCATCCTAAAGAGTAGAAAAGATGAGGAGTTAGAAAATGAGGAGAGAATAGTGATCTAGGGCTTTAACTTAGTGGTCGTGTCCTACAGTCAGCGTGTGCTCTGATACCATCTTTGTAGCGACCAGACCTCAAACAGTCTGATCTCTGTGCTCCGGTGTCATCCCTGGATCAGTAATGCTGACACCACACAGTACATCGAAGGATTTATAGCAGAGTGGCAATCACACACTTATTACAACGATGTCTTCGAAGAGAACTTATTACAATAATATGGCTTAAGGCCATCTAATATCGATAACAGCGGAAGACTTGGAAGATAAATGGGTCCATCAACTCCAACGGCATCACTGAGTATAGAACCATGACCTAAAAGCACCTTAATCGTCGTCTGAAAAGTCTGCAGCGTTAACGTTGCAGCCCGAAACGGGTCAACTCATGGAATATGCTGGCAAAGTAACACAAAGAGAGTAATGGAATGAAACAGCTAAACTATATGCATATTTGGCTGGTGTAAAGCTCTATGGTTACAGTTTTGCGTAAAGCCAATTTTTCCCTACTGGAAAGGAATAAATTTATTTAACTATCATGGTGGTTGTTAAACATTGAGAATGGTTGATAGCATCCTCAATCCCAATTAAAAGTGAACAACTAAAACCCAACAATATTAATTAGAAGTAACATGATGAGATTCACATGATATTCAAGTACTAGATACTCAAGATTGTCCATAACCGGGGACACGGCTAATCATGATTAGTTTGTTACACTCTGCAGAGGTTTGCGCACTTTTCCCCACAAGACTCGATCGCCTCCGTTGGATTTCTCGCACTACATGGTGTTTGAGAAACGGATGACCGAGACATAGTCTTTCAGAAGCGCTAGCACCTTACGATGGAGTAGACCGTACCACCTATACCCCCTACATCTGCTAGTCTACCCCTATAAGAGTTCGCACGACTTAGTCAACTATGCCAGAGCCCATAATGGCTTGTGGCTGCACACGTAAGTATTTAGCATGAAAGATCTTATGATCCCTTTGAGCCTGGGTGGCGGTCCAAAATAAAACAGGCAAGTCCTGATAGACATCAGGTGCCTCAATCCACCCAGATGTGTGTTTAAGTTGCCACCTTAGATAAACCATTAAAATTATCAATCTCACATCTGTCATGGATATCACTCACCCAATCCACGTCTACTAGCATAGCATGGCATAATAAGCACACGTAGAAGTAACTCCCAAAGGTTTCATAATAAACAGGTAATAGGTACTACCTCATCTTCTTCCCATCCCACAATTTAATTAGATCCTAATCATGCAATGTGTGAGGATGGATCTAATGCAATAAAACTGGGTTGTAGAAAAGGTATGATCAAAGTGTTACTTGCCTTGCTGATGATCCACGAGTCCTAGAGATTCGAAGTAACAAGCGGCGCAATCCGGGTAATCTATCACAGACAAACAACAAGCATACAATAAGTACTCATCTAATGCACAGGTAAAACTCGAACAAGAGATCGAACCAGAAAGTTCAACTTAAGAGCTCCGGTTGCAAAGAGAGAAAGAACCGAACAAAGAAACCAAAACAAAACGGCGGAAAACAACTCGGTTCTAGCAAGTTGAAACTAGCTCAAATTTTACCATATTAAAACTTAGTTAAAGTTGATTAGACGGAACGACGGTTTCGAAACGAAACTCCAGGCGCTTGAATCACCTGATTCCGATAAACGAGCGAGAAGATAAACTAGAAAGAAGATCGGATCTGAGATCGCGATCGCGGAATAAATCCGATGAGAAGAAAAGAAGAATGATTGAACGAACGGACGTTCGTTAACCTAGAAGAATCCGGTGATCGTGTTCGTTAGGACGAACGGTCCGGCGAACGATCTCGGGCAACTAAATTGGAAAAGAAAACGGATCCGATCTAGGGTTTCGGAGAAGAAAACCGAGTGAAAAACCGATCTAGAAACCGGAACGGTTTCTCTAAGAAAACGAATCGGAAAAGAAGAATCGGAACGATTAGAAGAAAACGATCCGATGAAAAGAAGAGATGTGGCGCGGGGCTACCTCCGGCGAGGTCTCCGGCGAGGAACTCCGGCGGCGTGGGCGTGGCGCGGCGGTGGCGCGGGCGTGGGGTGCGCGGGCGGCGGCTTTGGGCGGCGCGCGGGTGATGCAGGGCGCGGCGGCAGGGCACTAGGCGCGGCGCGGGTGCTTGGGGCTTTGGATTTGATGGTTTAGAGGGGGGGTGTGGGAGTATTTATATTGGGGAGGGGGAGAAAACTTGGGGTAGGGGTCAAGGAATTAGACTAGGAATAGGAAAGAAAAGAGGGAAAGAGATCTAGAAAAAAAACGGAAAGTAGGACAAATCCTACTAGGAATCCACAAAGGACGGCGGCTCCCTGGCGCCTTGCGCCTGGCGCGGCTCCTCCCTGGGCGTGGCGCGCGATGGCCTCTGGCCTGGCCGGCCGGCTGGCTCGGTGGCTTGGGCCTTTGGCCCAAGTCGCTGGAGCATTTTTTTAAATGGTTCCGCGCTCGGAAAAAAATAGAAAGAGATCTAAACGAACTCCAAATCTAATAAAGTAAATTTTCCCCGACTCCTAAAAATGAGTCGAACAAAATGAACTTTTCTCCGGGCCTAAAATGCAAATTTTGAAAACACGCATTTTTCCCTATCCAAATAAAAAGGCAAATAAACTCCGACGAAACCAATGATCCTCTTTTCAAAATTTGAGAAGACTCAAATATGAAAATAACGAAATCTCCAACTCTCTCCGAGGGTCCTTGAGTTGCGTGAAATTTCTAGGATCGGCAAAATGCAAGAAAATATGATATGCATGATGATCTATGTATAACATTCCAAATTGAAAATTCCGGATGTTACAGCTATGAGCTGCTACTGCTATATGATGAATTGCAGACTGCTGTTGTTGTATGATGAGTTGCTATGAGCTGCTGCTGCTATATGATGAATTGCTATGAGCTGCTGCTGCTATATGATGAGTTGCTACAAGCTGCTCCTGCTGCTGCTATATGATGAATTGCTATGAGCTGTTGCTGCTATATGATGAATTGCAGACTGCTGCTGATGTAAGATGAGTTGCTATGAGCTGCTGCTGCTGCTATATGATGCTTTCAGGTGGTGCTGCTATACGATAATAACCAGCCACTTGGACCATCGAATTTCAATAAATAATTGTTCTTCATTTAAATGTGGGTCATGCGTTGTTCGTTTAAATTAGGCAATGGGGTCTCTATGGAATACATTGACCAAAGTAGATTGTGCCAAGTAGATGGTATCTTTGTATTTGCATTTTGAGCAAATAGTGATGGTCTATTTTCCTATCATATTAATTACTGCACTAGGTTCAATTTGTGATTTTTGCAAGTCAAATTAATTTCCATATGGGAAGCAAAATGAAAAAAATATAATGCAATCTAGACTTTCCACTGATCATACCAAAGCTAAGTTGAAAACGCAATGAAAAGAACTGGTTGGCTTATTACATGGAGCTTATATTCACAGGTGCTTATTTTCTTAGGATAACTCATAATAACTATCCCTAAGAAACTTGGCTAATAGAACTGGCATACAAATAACATGTCACGATGATTGCAATGGATGAGTGACGTACCATAGCACACTGTATAGGCTCACCGCTGCCTCTCCTTTTTTGCGATGTTCCATGAAATTGCCACATACATCTTGTACTTTTTCATTGTGTAACCCTATCTGCAAGTTGACACAGCTAATTTCAAACATCTCTACATAATACTACATTGCATATCCCTTGCGCATATTTAAACCACCAATTAACGATTGTGTGCATACCATAAACTAGCCATGACTCTGTATGCTGGACTAGCAGGCACTCTAAGGGAGCCTAATGTAGTGCACTGGAATTCCTACATGCCACCTACGATTTTGTGTAATGTACTGCCCCTGTTCCTAAATATATGTCTTTGTAGAGATTCCAGTATGGACCACATACAAATGTATATAGATGCATTTTCGAGTGTAGATTCACTCATTTTGCTCCGTATGTAGCCTATAGTGGAATCTCTAGAAAGACTTGTATTTAGGAACGGAGGTACGAGGTAGTATCATGAATGACATCTACATATCTAATTTAGCAGCCAGTAGTAGAAATCATTGTCTGCACAAAGGGATTACTGGTCGAAAATCCTAGCAAAGCACGTTGGTAGGCACAGAACAATACAAGAGAGAGAGACGTGCTTACAACATCATAACAATGCCTCAGTCCAGGATCTTGGTTGGCCAAGCTATTAGATCCAGAAGAAACATCGTCCTTGTAGTTTTTGCCAGCTGCATTACAGGTAACAGCGACTGGTTAGTATATTTGAAGTACATCGGGCAGGTGATGCTGAACGGGTTTAAAGGTGACAAGTACCTAGGCCGTGGCAGGTGCTTGGCATCTCTCCAGACGGTGGGAATCAGGTTAGAAACGTCGAGGGTGATGACGCTGCGCTAGCTGTCGGGGTCCGGTAAGGAGATCTAGAACCGTCGAGTAGGGTGTTTGTGGAGCGGCTCCGGTAGGGTGGACTATGGTGTGGGCGAAGCGGATCTGTGGCCGTGGACGAGGGCATAGGTGAAGCTGCTCCGGTGGTTGGGTTAAGGATGGTGTCGATGACGCGGATCTGCGGCCGTGGACGGGGCGTCAGATGCTGCTCCGGTGGTTGGGTTAAGGATGGTGTCAACGATGCAGATCTGCGGCCGTGGACGGGGCGTCAGAAGCTGCTCCGGTGGTTGGGTTAAGGGTGGTGTCGACGATGCGGATCTGCGGCCGTGGACAGGGTGTTAGAAGCTGCCCCGGTAGGTTGGATGAGGGTGCGAGGAAGTGGATCTGAGGCCGTGGACTTGTGAGTTGGCCAAGCGGCCCTGGTAGGGTTGAGAATGGTATAGGCGAAGCTACTCCGGTAGGGTTGATGATGGTGTCGGCAAAGCGGCTCTGGTAGGGTTGAGGAAGGTGTCGGCGAAGCGGCTCCGGTAGGGTTGAGGAAGGTGTCGGCGAAGAGGATCAAAGGCCGTCGACGGAGGCGTCGGTGGGGCGGCTCCGGTGGGTGTGGACGAAGCGTCTCCAGTGGGGAGTACGAATGAGCACTTGCAGATGCGCGGCGGTTGACGAGAGTACCGGCGAAGCAGATCCGACGCCGTGGACAAGGCCGACACTGAATGGGATGTGGTACAGTGGTGGATGAGCAGTCTACTTGTTTCTAGGGGAGGTGGGAGGGGTAGATGCGGCCGCAGAAGCAAATTCGGCGAGGTGGACGCCGCTGGTAGTGAATGGGCTATGGTACGCCGGTGGATGAGCAGTCTATGGTTTCGAGAGGGGAGGGAGAAAGGGCGATGAAGTACGGACGGCGTGATGTAAGATGCTCTGGTGTTGTGGAGTTAGTCATTTTCGCTGGAGGGGGAGAGGAAATGGGGGTGTCATGTAGTGGGGGAACCGGAAGTTACCAAAGCAGCCCCGACCTATCATGTAGATGAGGGCAGTATTGTAACTGTTGGTCTCCGTGCACCAAGGACAAAAGGGGGATTTCGCATGCTAAAGACTAAGGTGGCGGAAATTTTAGAAGGAGGCGGGAGATTTTGCCACCCGCGTGATCGTTCGTATCCAGTTTCAACTAATTTTGGATCATGCTAGCGGGAAGGTCATGCTAGACTGTGTACACGGGGCACGCGTCAGCAGTTAATAACTGGTGTGAAGTCCACCCCAGATGAAAAGACAATAACTCAGGATGATGCGCCGATAACTTGGACGTTCACATGGGTGCGGCCAAATGTACGGGTGTAGTGGCGCGTTCACAAAAAAGGGATCAAACGCTCAGCCTATGTATTTCTCGTGTAAATAGATAATTTAGTGCCATTGGTTATTTACTTTAAACATAATGCATTGACGTGTTAGTGTAGAGGCGCACAAAAAGAAATGGATATTGTAGTCAGCTACTTAAAAGTGTTACCTCATATGATTACATAGCCTCCATTTCATAAATTGCATACCCGTTGAATTCATATATGAATATTACATATATTACTTCAAAATAGAAACTTAAATCATCCAAGGCTAATGAATTTGAATGCAAGAGTAACAATGGTGCATGTACATGATAGCTACATTGGTTGTTTGAAGAAACATCACTGTAACTTTGGCATGCACAAATAAAAAGGTTTATTTAAATAGAAAAAAATGTGATATGTGAGTGTCCAATCTTTATAGCGTTGAATCGATATTGTACCTTTGGCCACGATACGAAGTAGCTATTGACGTATGTTCAAGCGATGCACGTCCACGATCACTAGATTGTGATACGTGAATGAATTGTGCAATCTCTCTCACACGCATACATATCTCATTTCCCTGTGGGCATCGGAATCACACACGCGCACTTCGTGTATTTCTCTCCCTCCGTCAGGGTTAAATTCGTCTTTCTACTCCGTCCTACAAGTCTCTCACACAGAAACACACACGCTCTCTATGTCTAACACGCCCACCCCTTTAATTCCGCCCACCCACAGCCACTAATGTCTCAAAGTATAATAATGTCTCTCACACATATGCTATCTACCTATCCCTTAATATAGCTAGATATGTGTCACACAAACTCCTTCTCCCTACTAGCAAGATGCCCATGCGTTGCACGGAACATCAAGATGCATTTGCATGAAAAGTTTATCTTGTGGGAGAAAAGGTTGAACGAGGGAATGCCTTATTTGCAAATGCGGAGAGAGGTGTGGGTATCTTTTTGCAAAATTGCCATAGTTTCCTTCCTGTCCGTCGGATATAAATCGGATGGCCTATATTGCAGGATGGCAGGAACACCATCATCACCAACTCTGTTTTTTATAAGAGTAGAGATATGTGAGTGTCACTGCCTCCCCCCCCCCACACACACCCACACTTCCCAACACCGAAGGAGTAGGGTGACACCTCGATCTTGATACTAATCTATCGACCGGCTTCTCTCTCTCAAACATACACACACACACACACTACCCGGCACCGAAGGAGTAGGGTGGCTCATCGATCTTGATAATAATATATCTACTCCTCTTTCAAACACACACACACACACACTCGCTAGTTGTGCCTCTGTTCCTACCGCGCACACTCTCGATACGTCTCTCCCCCCCCCCAACAATGACAGCAGAAGGGTGACAACTCGATCTAATCATAATCTGTCAATTGGTTTCTCTCTCAAACGTTGTGTCTCGGTGCCTCGCTCAGTAGCCCCCTCGATATGTAGACTTCTCGTGCACGCACAGCTGTAGTGACGATGACGCTGAACCCGGTGTCCCTTGTTTTTACCAGCCTCATGTGATAGTTTTCACCCTGTTTTCTATTAATTAACAAGGCAACCTTTTCTTTGTTACTACTAGTGAATCTGAAATCATTCGGGGCAGACATAAAATATATCACTTCAACCCAATTATCGCAGCAACTATTTTAAAAGAAATTAGCTAGCTGCCCGTGCGTTGCACGGAACATCAAGATGTATTTGTATGAGTAGTTTATCTTGTGAGAGAAAAGGTTGAACGAGGGAAGGCCTTATTTGCAAACGTGGAGAGACATGTGGGTATATTTTTGCAAAATTGCCATAGTTTCTTTCCTATCTGTTAGATATAAATCCTACGGCCTATATTGCAGGATGGCATGCACACCATCATCACCAACTCTGTTTTGTACTCCCTCCATCCAAAAATACTTGTCATCAAAATGGATAAAAAGAGATGTATCTGTTCTTGTGCAACGAACTAACCACTACATGTCATGTTTGATAGTCTCAAGTCATTAAAACATACAAGCCCCACATCTCTTCTTGGTTGATTCCTCTATTTATGTCAAAAAAATAAGAAACAACATGAGAGTTAATGCACCACGCCTATGTGTTTACTATTTGGTTTTCGTAAGATGACTTAATACTCACCTAGACGGAGGGAGTATTCGATTTGACAGCGGGCGGCGCAGTTCCCGATACGGCTTTAATGCAGACGAGGGAGGGAGTAGCGGTTCCCGATATGTTGAATGGCCAATGCATGCTCCTTCAATTAATGCACGAGGGAAGTAATGGGAGGAGGTCCGGGAAAAGAGGCTGCACAATGTGAATGCAACGCAGTTTGCCCTCATTGCCCTCATATAAAGGCGCCCCTCCATTCCAATGCATCTACCACATCGTACACACCTAAGCATTTTCCTAAGCACCTACACTAAGCGCAAAAGAGCTCACTCCAGACCCATGGCGGCGATGCGCGTGAGCGGCCAGCGGCTGCGCCAGATGGTCCATGATGCCAGCCTGCGGCATGGCGCCGAGGATCGTCTCCAGACGGTGTTGGAGACCGGCTGGTGGATGGCCGCCGGCGACGCCAACTACGACTCTTAGTTGGACTAGATCATCGTTGCCACCAGCAACAAGTTCACCGTCCTCAAGAAGCTCGCGGACAACATCGCCGTACTCCTCCAGCCCGAACGCCTGGGCTCCTCATTGCCTGCCACCCTAATTGGCCTCCATGGCCGGAACCTCTTTCAAGCACTGGTGGCCCTGCGACTGCCCGCCGACGCCATGAAGAATATCCACCTGGAGGTTGCGCTCGCCGCGAGGCGCCTCGCCCTGCAAGAATTCGTCGACCTACACATCCACGTGTACGAGGAAATCGTGTACATAGGTATCTACAAGGCTAGTGAGGACGCTACGATGTTGGCCTTCCTCAACCGGCTGGAAGCCTTGGATGCCTTTGCTGAGAAGCACCTCGACCTCTCCACAAAAGCCGCCGCTCCTTAGCCGCCAGTCGGTGGCCCGGCGCACTAAGTTGGGGAGGAGGAGGTCGTACGTTCGTGGATCCATCTTTCTTTTTGCCTTCTATAACCACCATTGTGATCGCATCATCGTGGCCTTAATTCTTATTGTGTTGTTGCATTCTTGTTCCAGTCAATACTGACATGTGCGATCCCTTTGCTTAATTATATGCATCACTGTAACTAGTACTCCATCTGTCAATTTATAAGTTTTGCTTACCTTTTCCATCAACTTCGTGCAATGCGCGGGCATCTTGCTAGAAACACTAGAATATGTCTATATAATCCATATGTGATAGTCCATTTGAAATCTCAAAAAAGACAAATATTTAGGTACGGAAGGAGTAATATATTAGGAGTATATCAAAACAATAGTGATTTCTTTCAAGTTTGTGAACAAATACTACTATTCTACAACTTTGGATCTGTCGCAACACACATGCACATTGCTGGTAAAAGGAAAAGGCCTGCCGCGTTCGTGTCGCACCCCCACACGCCCGGGAATCGGGAGTACAACACGGCCCGTCCGGCACGACACATAGCTTAGGGAAGGCGTGTTGCCTAGCATTTTCACTTTCATGTGGGACCGCCATTGAGAAAACCGACACCCCGCCCGCTGCCGGGTTGGAAAACAGAAACGAGGGGAAGATCTAGTTGTAGCACAGAAGCCAAGAAATTTGGTGTCAGACGGGTCTCGTTGATAGAGTAGGAGCATTCCGTACTAGTACTACTCCTACTAGTACCAAGTTTGTACTCCTAATACTATATTACTAGTACTACCACTATACAACTAGTAGGTACATGCACGGCACAACATCGTAGGAACAAAAAACGGGAAGATCTTGTTTTGGGTGATTTATCTTTTTTTCAATCAACATAGTATGAATAATATGATGTGGGGGGCACCCATGAAGCTTATGTGGCTTGGTTGCATGGCTATGGAAGGTTAGAGAAAAATAAATAGATAATGTGTTTAGAGTGCACTCCACTAAATAGATATACTTTGGATCCATTGCAACGGACCGACACATCTATATCTATACCCCCTATATAGTGTGTGAAAAACTTTGAAAGTTGGTCGTTGGATGAAGCCAATCCGATGGTACAAAGATGGCAAATCCGAGCACTACTGGCCGTTGGATATCATCCACCAGATTCTGCCACATGTATAATCTAGAAGACTCCATGGTTGAACTTAATTCATGACTAACTTTGCCACAATTAAGCTTAGGCAAAGTTATTAGTTCTTCAAAGTGAGAGCCACAAGTTGGCAAGCCTAAGGGAATCTTGCCACATCTTTTGTGTGTATGTCATGTGGGGCCTTAGTGTGGCTTGCCTAAGGTGTGGCTTGAACCAAACACTCACCTAAGTTAATCAAACTTGCCTAACCTTACATTCCACCAGATTTTGCCACATGTTAGAATCCAGAAAGCTCCACATGTAGAAGCATAATGCACAAACCACCAGAATCTCATGCGTGCAATGCACGTGTACCTTACTAGTACTAGTTGGTAGTAGTAAGAAACAAATTCTAGTTTTGGCATGAGCTCGTACTGCGGGAGCACCACAAGGCCTGCCGCAGGAGTTACATTTCCCTCTCGGGGCCCACGGGACCGAACTTCGGTGGCTTAGTGCCCGACCTATGAGTCAATGACATGCAGACCTTAAATGCGGCTGGCCCACATGTCATTCTCATGGTGGTGGCGTGGTTCGTGACTCACTCGTTCGAGATAAACCGGCTGGTGGTGGCGTGGCTGTGGCGAGGGTGCCAAAGTTGGGCGTCGGGGCGTTACGAGGCGTAGATGGCCACACCGGCGTGTACTACCTGCTAAGGATTGATTCCCGGGACAAAATGTGTCACAGCCGCTGGATGAAAATTCGATGGTGCGGGAGTATGGATCGGAGCACAGCAGCGGAGCAGACAAACCGCTTCTAATCGGGTGTGTTTGTGGTAGAAACTTGATGGTCGCCGTAGTTCAGCTGGCCGGCATGTCATGCACACAAAGACAGAGGAGCGATGGGGCCGAGAGGGATGAGGGGCACATCGGGGGGATGAGGATCCCCTAACGTGAACAATCCTACCATTCTGTCACAGACATGTGGGACCCATAAGCATGGGTCCCACCTGTCAGCAAAGGAAAGGCAGGGCAAGGCAGTGATAGCCACGTCAGAGGATCCATGTCCACGTCAGGGGACGTCGTGCCATGGGTTGGAGCGGTGTCGTGGGAATTGCGTGTGGGTGTGGCAGTGGTAGAAACAAGAAACATGATGATCGTTGTGGTTCAACTTCCATGGACAAGTTGTCATGTCTGCTGACACATGTATATCAAAACTAGAGTGTTTATATTTCAAGCACGTGAACAAGTATTGTTCTACTACTTTGGCTCCATTGCCTTGCATATGTACGGGAGGGTACCAACATCAATTTGCACAACATTTACAACAGTGACACCGTTCCCGTAGAACCTTTGATCAACATTGGGATCAGCCATGCAACAGGCCACCGCATGAATTGGTATGATGGAACCACGGTGAGATTGAATAAGATAGCATGAACCTTGCACATGGCAGTCAAAGGTGGACCATGCTATCTGCGGCCGATTTGTTGTCGTACGAGTAGGAAGACGTTGTGCTCCTTTCTAACCGCATCTTCGCGGTGACAAACTAGGGGACTTATTTGGTATGGGAAACATCCTACGATATACTCCCTCTCTCCCAGTTTATTTGTTATGAATCTTTTTGTTTTATAAGTTTCAAATTCAAATTTAGAGCTCCCCATCACATGTTGAGATTACAATGTCCATTAAATCATTGCGTGCATGTATAGTAAAGCAACAAATCTCGAGTTTGGCACGAGTTCGTGCTGCGGGAGCACCACAAGCCCTGGCGCAGGAGTTACATTTCCCTCTCACGGCCGTCGGGACTAAGCTTTATCGCCTTACTACACCTACCTTTGAGTCAATAACATGTGGACTCGATAGGTGACTGGTCCACATGTAATGCTCCCGTAGGCAGAGGGGCAGTGGGGCCAAGAGGGGTGAGCCGTAGGTCGGGGGACGTGTGGTTTCATGGGTTCGTGTGGCGTCATGGGAATCGCGGGTGGCTGTGGTAGAAACCTGATGCTCGCCGCATTTTAGGTGGCCCACATGTCATGCACACAAAGGCAGAGGGGCAGTGCGTCCGACAGGGGTGAGGTGCACGTCGGGGGGCGTGGTGCCGTGGGTTGGAGAGGCGTCGTGGGAATCGCGATTTGAAATGTGATGGTCGTCGTAGTTGAACTTCCATGGACAAGCTGTCATGTCTACGGACACATGCACTGCATACCAATCACTAGAAGGAGTAGCAGAGAAAGCTATATATGCGGATAAATAGTTCCTTATAGTCAAGCAGACCCACACTACTACTCTGTTGCAAAGACATGCACACCATCAAAATAGTCCATCTATATCAATATACACCGAGAGGGAATAATTTTTTTTACAAGAGAGGAAATAGTTCATCCATCCATAATGCCCTCCTGCTGGTGCAGCCTTTTCTTCTTCTTCTTCTTCTTCTTCTTCTTCTTCTTCTTCTTCTTCTTCTTCTTCTTCTTCTTCTTCTTCTCATTCTTTGTGGGAGACGGCTTCACAACAAGCTCTTTGGACCTTGCAGCTATCTCGAAACTCACACGGGCATCGAGGGCAGCATATTTTATCCGCTCGTACGTCAAGGGATAATTCTCCCATCCAGACGACCTTAATGCCACCGTCTCGTCACCCTTTTGAAGATTTGTACCGAGCAAAAAATTTGCTATGTCGAATAGGGATGCTTTCTGTTTATCACAATCTTCTACAGGAATTTTGATTCTGGTTTGTAGGTCAGTGATGCTTTTCAAATCAAGGTTGTACAGCTCCAGCTTCTATTTGTCCCCTTTGATGGCTACCCCCCAAAAGTATACGTCCTCCCGAGACAAGAAATCATGAAGCTCACCTGGTATGGAGGGCGAGTGTATGATGTGGAACACCAAAACATCATCTTCGTGGCACAGCTGAAGGACGGCGGCGCACTGGATCTTCCCAGGGGCACGCTCCGTGTACTCTGCATCGAGACCGATGGCCCTCGTCTCTACCTTTTCGAGGAAGTTGGATACATTGTTGATCCACTGCCGAACAACCCTTGGGTGGACGGTGACGGTGGCAACTATGCGCATCGAGCCTTCGACGAGGACATGTTGGATGCTAAAAACCTGCATCTTGATCTCTATCGCCATTTGGAACCGCTGGAACGAAGGGCTATGGTTTGGAGAATTAGGATTAGATGGCTAGTCTAACTGAAGTAGTAGATGATTATTTAAAGAGGTTAATACAATGTGAACGCAGTGGGGTTTGGATGCAAATGAAGACGAAGGGGAGGTGAAGAAGCCAAGGAGAATCGGTTCCCGATGGAGAAGTAAATGGGAGAAGTGGCGTGCAGGAAGTTGATTAGACGGCTAGGTAGACTAAACGAAAAGGCTATGCGGGTAGACTAATGAGTCGTACCTATTCGTGTACGTGCCCATCCTTCCTGATAGGTGGGACCTATGCAAACAGATAAAAAATTGTGTCGTAGTTTTTTTTTGAGCGCGTGAGTGGGAGACACAACATTCTCTGGTTAAGGAATACTCCCTCTGTTTAGTGGCATTAACTTCCTGCTCGATCCCCTCCCAGCCTCGTTAGCCAGCGTTCTCTTCCTCTGCTGCCGCGTTCTACCTTTCCATTTTTCCTCTTCTCAAGTGTGGAACGATCTGCATGCCGTCCTTGATGCACCAGAACAACCACTGCATGCATCGTGGCAGGGCGTTGATTGGGCATGCATGAGAATTTGGTTCTGCTCGCAATATGGATGATACCTGAACAATGAAGTGAACAGGCATGCTAGCACGGGAGACCTATTTCCGCTATACAATACTGGAGTACTCATGTTCCTACTACTAGTAGTAGTACAACTATGGTACACTTGATGGTCAAAATACTATTCATCCGGTCCTCACAGTGAAGTGACAACACCCTACGCCTGACACTAGTCCAGGCGGCGTGTTCGGGTTACCAAAGTCAGCCTCACCCTGTGCACTGTGCAGTCTGTCACCGCCGCTGTACAGCACATTGGCGCCTCGCCTCGTATCCCTCTCCGCTCCCATAGCACCACTCCATCTCCATCTCCTTCTCCGCCTCCGTCTCCGTCTCCATCTCATTGTGCCCCCATGTACCGTTGCCTCACTCGCCTCCCCCAGTACCACTATTCCCTCGCTAGCCGCTCCAGCACCGACATCCTTCTCCCCTGTAAATCAAGCCCCCTTCCAAATTCCACCATGGCCGAACGCGAACCGCGCAGCATCCATATGAGCCGCGATTGGAGCAATCTCCCTAGTGACATCCTCGACCAACGTTGTTCATGTATGGATATGTTGAGCGCCCTGCGGCTAGCTGCATGCTCGAGGGACATGCACATGGCCATCGTTGAAGCGAGGCCTAAGCTTTTCAAGACACCCTGCTTGCTGCTATCTGGTCTTGCGAGATTGGCTCACCATGATATGGAGGCGTGCATGATGCCCCTTGACTTCAATCCGATCACCATTAGCTGAAACTTCTTTACAAGTATGTACTGGGTCGGCATGAACTCCCACTGGATGGCTGCCTTCAGAGAAGACGATAAAAAGTTGGTGCTCGTGAACTTCCAGACCTCCCAGGAGATTATCCTTCCTCCATTGGATTATATCGAGTATTACCATCGCGGTCCAAGTCATCTAGATTACTACGTTAGTTGGACGGACCTTGTTTTGAAGAATATTGTAGAAACATGCACCACACTGTTGGTTTCATCTAACCATACATTAGGGAAGTAAATGTGCATATGGAGAACTCTATATTTGGAAGTAGTGAAATCCTGCAATGCTTACCATGTGTACATATCTATATTCGCCCTTCAGCAATCAATGGCTAGAATAATATCCTCAAAAAAAATTGCCCACAGAACACGAGTATATAACAATGCATGGTCTGTTAGTTACCTTGAAGAATTTGTTTGTGAGGACAGAACATGATTACATAACATGCATGACATGGTAATTTCCTGTGAAGAATCCATTGCGAGATAACATGAGTATAACCATGCATGGCACTTCTATATTTTCGAACCCAGTATACATTTCCCTGTAATTTCCTCCCAGTTCCAACAGGGACATATCAATGCTGTTTCTTGCATTATCCTACTCATACTCTGAACAATGCTGATCTTACATTAACAATGCATGTCCTTTTTGATATGATGTAGTGTCCCTACAGTTACTGCCCTTTGTAATCACACCACCTTTGAAAAAAATAGGGAAGCACAACTGGTTCCTCGCTCAATCAGACGACGGCAAAAGACTGATGATCATTCAGACACATGAGCCGAAAAGTTATATTGCACAAACCCCACTGTATACAAGCACCGTGTAATATGTCAGTATCCGGACAGTGGCTGTTACATCTATGAGCAGGATACCAGCTTGTTGGGGCCTTTAGGATTTTTTTAGTTGGAGGCGGGTAAACAGCCTTGGTTCACACTCTCTGTTTCTCGGACTCAATTATCCGATTAACGAGGAGATCACCGTTGGAAAGGACCTTGATGGTAGAGAGTCTCTGTTTGCTATGGAAAATTGTGTCTACACAGCGAGCCCTAGGAGTTCGGGAGCAAACTCCCCTGATTGTCAACAATACATCCTGCAGCCGAAAGAAGGTGAGAATGACAAAGGCATCCGGATTAACTTTGATCCTTGGATGTCTCAATTACGACATGCAGTGATGTGGTTCAAGCCTTCAGGTTGATAGGTAATTGGGCTGTTGCATTGAAAGGATGGAGTACTGGTGTCTCTGGATCACTGGTCGCTGAAGCGGGGCTACAAATTATGATGGTGTTGGATCATCTCTTCGAATGACTTTGTTGTCTTTGCTGCTGGTTCTGGATGGGTAGTTCTTTCTTTTGTTATGCATATTCCTTGTCATTTGGTCATCCTCGTCTATGTCACTCTTACTATGTAATAGTTCCTTCTGTTTAGAATGTCATTCTTGTCTGGATCATGAGAGTCTAAGCGCTACAGATGGGTGCGTTTTGGTGGTGTAGCAAGACTTCTTATGAACTATCATGTCTTGCTGTTTATGTCAGTAGTAGTCACTAGTCAGTGTTTGAATGTTGTATATATCGTTGTTTCGAACTGTTTATTGTCTCGAACTACTGGTGAGCTAAATGAGGGCATCACCATTCTCCAGTGTTCACAGTATATCTCCTTTTTCATGTTATATAATTTGAGATCAGTATCTTTTCGATGGTGTACACTTGTTTGGGCCAGTGAGGTGTCATTGAATATGGGCCGAGTAGTAACGCAATGCCACACATGTCAATTATGACTCTCAGGCTGGGCTCTCAAAAGATCCTGACATGTGGGCGCCACCGGTGTTTTCGTGCGCTTGCGCGCCGAGAGCATATTGGCGCGTGCTCGAAATTCATGCTACCTTTTCATCCCCAGTCTCCCGCCCCTCCCCCACCTCTGGAATCTCAATTCCTACTCTAGTTCCCCCATATCCCCCTCCTGTAC
The DNA here is from genome assembly GCA_034509565.1 of Triticum monococcum. Lineage (NCBI taxonomy): Eukaryota > Viridiplantae > Streptophyta > Magnoliopsida > Poales > Poaceae > Triticum > Triticum monococcum. The sequence goes on along the minus strand of CM067846.1, from coordinate 174,254,413 downwards.
TCCCTGTACTCAAGCGCACTATCATGTCGCCGGTCAACGCGGATCTCCAAGCCGGAGATCCTGAGGTATGTCCTGCCTTCGGTCGCTGCGTGCTGTCACTCAACAGTGGCATGGCGGCGCTTGACGACCAGTTTGCCAGCAAAGTGCTGATGGTAACCATCAATGGCGACCGGCCTCCCGTCTCGTCGGACGACCTTGTCAAAGCTCTTGGCATTGCGCACGGCATCCAAATAAGTGACTTTCTCGTTGAAGTCTGTCCGCTACCGGCTGATTTCTTCATCAGGTTCCGGACAACTTTCGACTGCAGTCGTGTGTTAGAATCTTCCCAGCGTTTGTTCTACGATGGCGCGCTGGTGAGCTTTGATAGGTGGCACCCAGGATGGGGCTCGGTGCCCTCTGAGCTTGAGTTTTTAACAAAGCTTACCATCCACGGCATGCCTCGACGTGCTGGGAACAGCGAGTCCATGAACGAGCTTATCAACGACCTTGGAGGTGAGCTCGTAAGTATGTTTGTTCCTCCAGACAGCTGGGCTCCGATGGTTATGGCATGGATGAAGAAGCCGTCCACCATACCGAAGGTGATTGGTGTTGAGATACCGGTGCAGGAACCGGGGTTGTACTATTCGTCGCCACCAAGGCCGCCACGGACCATGTTAGGGATGTACCTGTATCGAGTGTTCGTGCATGTCGAAGAAGTGGTCAATCCATCAATCGAAGTCCTGTCGCCGCCGCTGGTGCCAGGGTCCATCGACAACATCCATTACAGGAGTCAACGTCAGACTTTCCCCGTGTTGCTCGGAACGATGGATGGCACATGGCCTACTCCATCGCGCGGCGGAGGCCACTGCTTCTTTGGGAGAAGAGGCAGGGCTGGCTGCCTGGATGTGCTCTAATTTGAGGTAACAACTGAATCTTGTTAGATACTAGTTAAATCCGAGCTATGGGTGAGAAACACTGATATGCCAGTACATTTGATTGTGACCTGTTCTAATTTTGCACCTGGACTTTTTTTAGAAAGGGATGTACGTCAACTTAATGTGCTAGCAGAACTTATTGTGTTGTCTGTCTGTTTTCTTTGCACAACATTCAAGATATTTCCCCGTCATTGATAAAGACGATGAACCATTATGTATGACTTCGTTGGTTTCAACATAGCCCTTCCCGTAGCGATCCACTGCTTCCATCCTGATTGTGTCGCATGCGTGAAATTTTTGTATGCAAGTTCAGTGTGCTATGATGTTCTATATGATTGTGTCAACTATATAAGTTTTTACTGAGCATCAGCAATGCATATGGCTGAAAGATGTATTTACGAGCATCGACCGATGGGTATCTCTCTCTATCTCTCTCTCTCTCTCACACGCCCACGCACAAGCGCACACGCACAAGTGGGACCCGTTGAATTATTTATTTGCTCGTGATAGCTTTTAATTAGGTTCCACTGTAATCTAACTTTTTTCTTAAGTTATTAAATGAGCTCAATGACTTCAAAAAGTTGTACAGAAGCCTTGTTTGGGCCTTTCCGGCGTCGTTGAGTGTGGGTTGAGTAACCATTTTAGGTTGTACTGTACTACACAGGCCTTTTCTTTCAACATCATCAATGCAACTGGGCCGACAGTTGTACACAATATCCAGGTGAACTTGTTATTCTCCGCCTTGTTGGGATGCAAACTTTCCTAGGAGGTATGCATTAGGCTTAACAAGAAAATGGACTTTAAGAAATAATAAATGGGATGTAATTATAATAACTGGACAGTTACTATGCACCAAACACGTAATTAGTTTGAAAAATATATTATTTTTGGAATTTGAAAATTTTAATTTCATTACTTGTTGCGTGCGCAATATTTCATTGGTTTTTAACGTAATACAACTTTATTTTGAAATTATATTTAACCTGACTAGGAATTTCAGATAAAAATATTTTGGATCCCATCAAAATGTGGGAATTTTTTTAAATTCTGTTTTGAGCGGTTGTTTGAAATTATTAATCGTTGTCCTAGCTAGAAGTTGGGTTGTACTTTTAACAAACTGTAAATGGGCTGTAGTAAATTCCATTAGAATTAAAAAATGGGATGTACATTCTTACAAATCACAAATGGGCTATATGTTCTCTGCCAAATCCGAGCTGTGGGCCTACTAAGTTGACGCGTACCAAGGGCTTTGTGAACTTAGTCAATATAAACGATTCTAGCTGTAGTGATCGTACGATGTCCATCCAATGGCCGTAGTGCTTCTTCAACCTCTGGTCTTCTTGCTCCACCCGCCCAAAGCAGTGCCGGTCGTGTCGCGTGCTCCTGCCTCCCGTGACCGGCTGTGATGCCACAGAGGCCTCACCGCCCCGTACTACTCCCACCGCTTGCCAGGCCATCCCTCTACTCACCCACACCCCCTGTTATTCTGCGGCGACGACAGCCTCACACCGCGGCCGAACCAGTGAACCCTCGTACTCCTCTCCGCACGGGCTTCCACTGCTGCGTCTTCCCCGGCTCCGCGTCGTCCCATTCCTAGGCCTCGCCGTCGTCCAGACCACCGCCATGGTGCTCTCGGCGCGGCGTGGTCAACATGGTCAACGACCGACTTGCATCGGAAGAGTACTATACATGGAGAGGCTGACAGCTGGATCCAGGCAGCCGCAAGGAAGTGCCTCCTTATTACGCGCAAAATAATTATTCCTCCACCTGACAGCAGGGACCCACCAGATGGGCCACCTTATTTCGCGAATAAACGTTTCCCCCCTTACTGCTGGGACCCACCGGACGGGCCACGTATTTCCAAAAAATGTTCCCCCCGCTATTAGCTCGAACCCACCGGAAGTGCCTCCTTATTACGCACAAAAAAATGAATACTCCCCCTGCTAGCTGGGACCCACCATGGTGGGAGGTTGACTTGTGGTCCTACTAAGTTGACTGGGACGGGAGCCTTTGTCAACTTTAGTCAATATGAATGATTCTAGCTCCAGTGACCGTACAATGTCCATCCAACGGCCGTAGTGCTTCTTCAACCTCCGGTCTTCTTGCTCCAGCCGCCCAAAGTAGCGCCAGTCGTGCCGCATGCTCCTGCCTCCCATGGCCGGTTGTGCTGCCGCGGAGGCCTCACCGCCCCCTACTATTCCCATCGCTGGCCAGGCCCTGCGGCGATGGCAGCCTCACACCGCAGCTGAACCAGTGAACCCTCATACTCCTCTCTGTGCGGGCTTCCACTGCCACGTCTTCCCTGGATCCTCGTCGTCCCCTTCCTAGGCCTCGCCGTCGTCCACCGCCCTGGTGCTCTCGGCGCGGCGTGGTCAACGTGGTCAAGGAACGACTTCCATCGGACGTGGACTGTACGTGGAGAGGCTGACAGCTGGGTCCACCGCTGCAGCAAGGAAGTGCCTCCTTATTACGCGAAAATAATGATTCCTCCACCTGACAGCTGGGACCCACCGGACGGGCCACTGTATTTCGCGAAAAAAACATTTCCCCCTGACTGCCGGGACCCACCAGCTACATCTTCGCACACAAGGAAGTGCGTCCGGGCAAAAAAACGATTTGCCCCCCTGACTGCTGGGACCCACCAGCTACATCTTCGCAGGCAAGGAAGTGCCTGACAGTCGGGACCCACCTGGTCGAAGCGTACCTAGCGTTGTCATTCTGGTCGCGAACGTGTAAGTACATATATACTAGTGGATGTAGAGGCGCGCACGTGTCGTAGTTGAGGCGCGTGCGTGTCATAGTAGAGGCGCGCACGTAGCATGTACACATATGTACATCGGCCAGGGTGCAAGAAAGAAATTACGGCCACGTATGTGTACATATGGGCGGGGTCTCGAACACCTACTCGCGCATACGTACGGCCAGGGCTCGTGTACATGGCTGGGTCGGAACAGATAAACAGCATCGTCGTCGTGTTCATGGGGAGGCAACGGAATGCGTCGTGTTCATGGGGAGGCAACGGAATGCGTCGTGTTCATCGGGAGGCAACGAACCGCATGGGAGCCAACCGGCTGGGTCGGAACGGAATGTGTGGTCATGTTCATCAGGAGGGCTTGGACAGAACAAGCGATGGAAACGAGGCCTGGCGTACCGCACAACGGAGGAAACAGACCTCCTACATTCGAAACGGGGTCCTGTTGATTGGGAGGGGTCTGGCATACCGCAAAACGGAGGAAACGGACCTCCTACGGTCGAAACAGGGGTCCTGTTGATCGGGAGGGGTGTGGCGTACCGCAAAACGGACGAAACGAACCTCCTACGGTCGTAACGGGGGTCCTGTTGATCGGGAGGGGTGTGGCGTACCGCAAAATGGACGAAACGGACCTCCTACGGTCAAAATGGGGGTCCTGTTCATCAGGAGGGGTGTGGCGTACCGCAAAACGGGACTCCACGGGATACTGTTCATCTCCACCGTCGACCTCCTCCAGCCTCCACGGGCTACCGTCGACCTCCTCCAGCCTCCACGAGCTCCTGTTCATCCATCCTCCACCGTGCGCTACTCCACCGGCTACTGTTCAACCACCCCTCCACCGTCTACTGTTCATCCAGCCCTCCACACCACGGGGTCCTGTTCAACCACCCCTCCACGGGCATCCCTCCACCGTCTACTGTTCATCCAGCCCTCCACCACACCACGGGGTCCTGTTCATCTAGAGGCAACGCCACCGCTCACTGTTCATCCACCCCCCCCGCAACGCTCACTGTTCATCCAATCTATCGGCTTCAGTTAGCAGCAGTAGAGAAGGAATCGCTCGATCGGGTTCAGTTAACAGCCATCAATCGATCGCTCGGGTTCAGTAACGTGTAGCTTGCAGTGCAATCGCTCCGGTTCAGTTAGAGCCCAACGCCTCGCTCGGGTTCAGTTAGAGCCAACGCCTCGCACACACGCGCGTATGTGTATGAGAGAAACGCGCATCGCTCGGCCCCCGATCTCCCACCGTAACCGGGAACTCCCCGAAATTTTCCTCCCCCTCGCTTCTACCATGGTTTCTTTCGTCATGGATGGCCCAAAGAATGTCATGCAGCCGCGTCTCCAGCCCGCCCAGGACGAAAAGCCCATTTTCTGTCATGATTTTTTGTCATAGAAGTAGGAGCCCACCACATCTATGATGATACCGGGTTTTGTCACAATTATCGTCATAGAAGTGTCATATGTATGATAGAAAAAAATTCGTTCGGCCCAAAATGTCACGGATGTGTCTTTTTTTGTAGTGATATCTCGCAATCCGGGCATTTGCTTGAAATATTAACTTCAACTCCTGGAACATCTCATATGCTCCATGATGTTCAAAACGTCGTTGAAGTCCCGGTTCTAAGCCGTAAAGCATGGCACACTGAACTATCGAGTAGTCATCAGCTTTGCTCTGCCAGGTGTTCATAACATTTGGTGTTGCTCCTGCAGCGGGTTTGTCACCTAGTGGTGCTTCCAGGACGTAATTCTTCTATGCAGCAATGAGGATAATCCTCAAGTTACGGACCCAGTCCGTGTAGTTGCTACCATCATATTTCAACTTAGCTTTCTCTATGAATGCATTAAAATTCAACGGAACAAAAACACAGGCCATCTATCTACAACAACATAGACATGCAAAATACTATCAGGTACTAAGTTCATGATAAATTAAAGTTCAATTAATCAAATTACTTAAGAACTCCCACTTAGATAGATATCTCTCTAATCATTTAAGTGATCACGTGATCCATATCAACTAAACCATGTTCGATCATCATGTGACATGGAGTAGTTTTCAATGGTGAACATCACTATGTTGATCATATCTACTATATGATTCACGCTCGACCTTTTGGTCTCCAGTGTTTCGAGGCCATATCTGCATATGGTAGGCTCGTCAAGTTTAACCCGAGTATTCTGCGTGTGCAAAACTGGCTTGCACCCGTTATATGTGAACGTAGAGCTCATCACACCCGATCATCACATGGTGTCTCGGCACGATGAACTATAGCAAGAGTGCATACTCAGGGAGAACACTTATACCTTGAAATTTAGTGAGAGATCATCTTATAATGCTACCGCTGAACTAAGGAAAATAAGATGCATAAAGGATAAACATCACATGCAATCAATATAAGTGATATGATATGGCCATCATCATCTTGTGCCTTTGATCTCCATCTCCAAAGCACCATCATGATCACCAACGTCACTGGCTTGACACCTTGATCTCCATCGAAGCATCGTTGTCGTCTCGCCAACTATTGCTTCTATGACTACCGCTACCGCTTAGTGATAAAGTAAAGCAATTACATGGCGATTGCATTTCATACAATAAAGCGACAACCATATGGCTCTTGCCAGTTGCCGATAATTGTGTTACAAAACATGATCATCTCATACAATAAAATTTAGCATCACGTCTTGATCATATCACATCACAACATGCCCTGCAAAAACAAGTTAGATGTCCTCTATTTTGTTGTTACAAGTTTTACGTGGCTGCTACGGGCTGAGCAAGAACCGTTCTTACCTACGCATCAAAAACCGCAACGCGATACAATGATTGCTTTTTGATCTTCAGAAAGAACCATGTTCATTGAATCCGATTCAACTAAAGCTGGAGAAACTGACACCCACTAGCCACTGATACGTCTCCAATGTATCTATATTTTTGATTGCTCCATGATATATTATTGTAACGCCCTTGATGCGGCTATATCTCCCACATGTCGAAGCACGACTTAGAGGCATAGCCACATTGAAAACAATGTCGCAAGTGAGGTAATCTTCACACAACCCATGTAATACATAAGGGAAAGAGATACATAGTTGGCTTACAATCGCAACTTCACACAATACATGAATAAAACATTACATCATCCAGATACAATCAAGGTCCGACTACGGAACCAAAATAAAAGAAGACTACCCCAAATGCTACACAGATCCCCGATCGACCCCAACTGGGCTCCACTACAGATCAACTAGAACGAAACAACACAAAGGACACGATCTTCAACGAGCTCCTCCTTGAGCTCGGTTGCGTCGTCTGCATGGTATCCTCCGCACCTGCAAGCTAGTTTTGAAGTATCTGTGAGTCACGGGGACTCAGCAATCTCACACCCTCGCGATCAAGACTATTTAAGCTTATAGGAAGGGTAAAAGGTATGAGGTGGAGCTGCAGGAAGCGACTAGCATATATGGTGGCTAACATACGCAAATGAGAGCGAGAAGAGAGAGCAAAGGCACGGTCGAACAACTATGATCAATAAGTGATCCTAGAACAACCTACGTCATGCATAACTCCAACACCGTGTTCACTTCCCGGACTCCGCCGAGAAGAGACCATCACGGTAACACACGCGGTTGATGCATTTTAATTAAGGTCAACTTCAAGTTTTCTACAACCGGACATTAACAAATTCCCATCTTCCCATAACCGCGGGCACGGATTTCGAAAGTTCAAAACCCTGCAGGGGTGTCCCAACTTAGCCCATCACAAGCTCTCACGGTCAATGAAGGATATTCCTTCTCCCAAGACAATCCGATCAGGCTCGGCATCCAGGTTACAAGACATCCTCGACAATGGTAAAAAAGTCCAGCAACACCGCCCGAATGTGCCGACAAATCCCGATAGGAGCTGCACATATCTCGTTCTTAGGGCACACTCAGATGAGACTAGCTACGAGTAAAACCAACCCTCAAGTTTCCCCGAGGTGGCCCTGCAGGCAGCTCGGTTCGGACCAACACTTAGAGAAGCACTGGCCCGAGGGGGTTAAAATAAAGATGACCCTTGAGTCTGCAGAACCCAAGGGAAGGTGGTAGGTTGTTAGTGCAAATGGTAAAACCAAGGTTGGGCATTGCTGGAGGAGTTTTATTCAAGGCGAACTGTCAAGGGGTTCCCATTATAACCCAACCGCATAAGGAACGCAAAATCCGGGAACATAACACCGATATGACGGAAACTAGGGCGGCAAGAGTGGAACAAAACACCAGGCATAAGGCTGAGCCGTCCACCCTTTACCAAGTATATAGATGCATTAATTAAATAAGAGATATTGTGATATGCCAACAAAATATCCATGTTCCAAACATGGAACAAGCTTCAATCTTCACCTGCAACTAACAACGCTATAAGAGGGGCTGAGCAAAGTGGTAACATAGCCAATCAAGGGTTTGCTAGGACAAGGTGGGTTAGAGGCTTGGCTTAGCAATATGGGAGGCGTGATATAGCAACTAGTAGGTATCGCAGCATAGGCATAGCAAAAGAGCGAGCAACTAGCAAGGAAAGATAGAAGTGATTTCGAGGGTATGATCATCTTGCCTGAGATCCTGCAAGGAAGAAGAACGAGTCCATGAAGATGACAAATGGACGTAGTCGAACGGATCCTCACAAACACGATGTTATCGGAACCAACCCGAAGCAGCAACACCGGAAAGAAGCACACAACATAGTAAACAACCACCACATAAGCATGGCACGATGCGCAAACAAGTATGATGCTTGTCCGGTTTAATGAGGCATGGAATGGCGAAAGTGCACAAACAATCCTACAAATTAAGTGGAGCTCATTATGCAACGGAGTTGCATATTGAAGAAAACACCACATGACTTATTTAGTTCTCTCTCATTTATGTACCCAACAAGATTAAATGTTGTTAGCATGGCAAGAGGTGAAGCATGATGAAACTATCTAATCTAGGCAAGTTTAAATGAGGCCGGAGCAACAAAACAACAAGTCCGGAAACTCCTCATATGCATATATTAGGTTTGGTACTGTTCTGCCCTAAACATAATTTTAGATTTGTTAACCTTGCTAGATGAGTGCATCATGTTAGACTAGGCATTTTTCTACCCCAAATACATATAAAGTTTGTTAAATTCAGAGTTACGGTTATTTAGTTATGATTTAAACCGTTTCAGCAAGTTATTTAAGCAAATTTAAACAAACAACATTTTAAACATAGATGAAAATGACATATTATGAAACTAGACGAAAAACTAAGCATCTTTCATATATAATTTATTTTAATATGATGCACGGTTGGTGAGTTATAATATGCATGATGCTAAGGGACTTTTCTACAAAATAGGCATTCTCTGGAATAAGCTAAAACATTCTGCGGAAAAAAACACAACTCGGGCCGAAACTGGACGTATAGAGCATGGCGCAACAGCAAGGGGAAAAAAGGAAGGCGCTCAGGGGGGTGGCCTCACCCAGTGGGCTTCGGCCCGGTCCAAGGAGGAGCAAGACGTGTTGCAGGAGGGGTGCGCTGGGCCTTGCGACGCGGGAGCCCAAGCGCATGCGGGCAGAGGCACGTAGGGCGAGGGGCTCATCCTCCTCTTGCACGGGAAGGCAGCGATGGCGGTTCTGGCGGTCAACGACGACATGAGATGGCGGATCCGCTCGGGAAGGCGAAGGGAGGTCAGATCTACGGTGGTGGAGCTCGGATCCAGGGCGCCTGGCCCGGATCTGGCCAATGGCGACGGCGATGTGGAGCTCCGGCGATGGTTGAACATGGCGGCGGCGGGCCTGCGGGGAAGGCAAACTGAGGGGGTTAGGCAGAGAGATAGAGGAGGGAAAGGAGACATGGCGCGATAGCGGATCTGCCTGGGGTCGGGGCTCTCCTGGCGGAGGTTCTCGTCGGCGGCCAAGCTCCGGCGACGTTGGCGGGGAAGCAGCGACGAGGGTGAAAGGGAGGTCGGGGCTCTCCTTGCGGGAACGGCACCGCTCAGGAGCAGAGCATTCGGGCAACGGCGACGGAGCGCTTGGGCCTCGATGGGCTTCCCAGGGGCCCAAGCGGGGCCTGGCGGGCTTGGCGGTGGTGGGAGGTTGGCCGGGATGCGTGGCACACCCGGGTTGGAGGAGGGCGCGGTCAGGTGGCGGCGGAGGACTTGGCCGGCGCGGAAAACGAGGCAGAGGTGGGAGGTGGCGGCGGCTGAGGGTTAGGGAAGGCTAAAGGTAGGGTTTAGACTAGAATTAGTCCAAAAATGGACTAGGGTGTGTTTAAATAGGAAAAGGAGGGCTAGAGGAGGGGGTTTTAGGCCGTTTCGGAGCCGTTCGATCTCGATCGGACGCCCGGAGCGGAGGGGTAGGTAGGTGGGCTAGATGGACTGTGCAAGTGGACCAGTGGGCTGAGAAGAGAGGAAGATGGGCAGCCCGGCACATGTTTCCGGATCCCGGAAACGTCCGAGGATTTACCGCTATAAGTTTAATGGTTGGGCTATCAAACGAGCTCCGAATGCGATGAAACTTGCCAGGCGGCCTACTGACAACAAAACAACACCGCATGCCAACTTTCACCCCATTCCGAGAACATTTTCCGGTCACTTATCAAATAATATTTCGGATGTGCCGTGGGCGCGTGCAAGTGTGTCTGGGCTCAGAACGGACAACAGACAAAACTGGGGAAACCCAGACAAATGCAAGATTTGAAAACATGATGATGCAGTGCACATGATGACATGACAAGACATGCATGACACGCAAGCAATGATACGGCAACAACAGCGAATAACTGGAGGACAACTGGCACATCGGTCTCGGGGCACTACAACACTCCACCACTACGAGAGGATCTTGTCCCGAGATCTAGAATGGCACCGGAGGAAAAACGGAAGAGAAAGAGAAGTGGTAAAACTAAGTTGCTTCTTTGACAAATGAGTGGGACCAAAGAACCTTGAAAAGGTTAAGCTATTTCGAGAAAAGAATACCATGAAGATGAATAAAGTTGAAAACACTCCGTTGGAAAAGAGGAACAAGGAAGAACAAATTCGAACAGCACTCCGGTTGGAAAGATATGCAAGGCTTGATAAGGCGAAAAGAATTTGAGCAAAATGGCACCACACCCCGGTTAAATGGATAGGCATGAAAAGAGCAAGGTCCTGACAAGAACAAGAAGAAGGGTAGAAGAGAGCAACATCACAAAGCCTCCGGAAGAAAAGAGAGACTGGAATGGAATGAACGAAGGAGAGAACAATATCTTCTATCTCGAATGAGCTTGAAAAAGGCATCCTTAGGAGAAGGGTCGAAACGGAGTTGTTGGAACACCAACAATGAAAAGAATAACCTTGATATGGTCTTATGGAATACATCTTAAATTATGAGATGACAACCAACCACTTACGGGAAAAGAGTTGGATTGATATCAACAAGGAGACGAGAAAGCTATTTCACCGGGAGGATAAAAGAAGAACTTGGGTCACTTATGAGCACCATAGATAGCAACAATCCTTAGGGAAGGCTTTAGGTGAAACATGACACAAGATAGCTCCAACTAGTTGGTTGATGGATTTAACATACCTCATTCTTAACAACATGTGAATCATGAAACATGAACTCAAATTATCAAGAATGACATAATACCACCTCCAATGATAAGGTAGAAAGAATTGCACTCCGGATGCAAAATGAAGAATATTTGAGCTCCTTAGAAAAGAATCTCAATGAACACTTGGAGAAGGGATATAAATCCTTGATGAGCCAACATGAAGAGCTTTCATGAAGAACTCCGGTAAACAAAAAGAATAATGAAAATAAAAAGAAGTCGGAAACACAAGGTGAAACCTTGTAATGATTTAGATGGATCTCCGTGATAATTAGAGCTTGGAACTCCGGGAAAGGAAGACGAGCACTTGAAACCAAGAATTTAATCATCGTGAACAAACTCCGTAAGAAAAGATTAACATATGGATGAAAGAAGAATAAGAATTACATTATGCTTATACTTCACCAATTCAAATTGATGACAAGTAATGGAATTGGCATACTACTTATTCTCGTAGAAAGGGTTAAGATAGATATAGCATCAACTTGGGAAGGTGTTCAACGAGTCACCGGTCGGGTTGAAACAATGAATAAATTAATATGATAACCATGGAAGAGAACTCTTGAACGAACCATCGTAAGAATTGAAAATGAACGAAGTAAAGGGATGAATCACCGGTAAGAATTAGAGACCGAGTGAGGATACTTGAGGGGATTTAGATACCACTGAAACGAAGAGATCACGAGCTAATTAGAGAATATTGAATGATGCACCAGTAAGATTTGGAGAATGATAGCTGAAAGCTGAGAATGAATAATATTTGAAAAGATGGCCTTCGGAGGAAATAAATGGAAAAAAACTCATGAAATGCTCCGGGTGGGTGAAAAGAATTCTGACAATCAAAAACGATTATGAGAGGATGGTCTCGAACTAGAGCCACGAATCTCTGAGAGAACGGATAAGATATGGATGTAAAACTCTTCTTCGGTCTAATTCTGAGAATTATGACGGGACACACCACAAAGAATTGTTGAAGCACTCCGTAATGAAGAAGAATGGAAAAGTTCAACCAACGATGAAAAGAATTTGAAAGATCTTGGAGAGAGGCACTTGACTGATGAAAATTCATTCTTACGTCAAAACTTCGAAAAGAATTTGGGAGAACTCCGGAAAAATAAGAAGAGTCAGGTAAGATCCTGCGAAAAGACCTGTGGGTTAGGGCCCACTCAAAAGAAACACCGTAGAACGATTCAAAAGAGAGAAAGCACCGGTTGAATTAAATGACTTGAATGAGGGAACATCCTCGAAAGAGCTTGAACGAATGCAGAGTGGAAACATGAATCTTCTGAGATATCTTTAGCACTCCGGAACAAATGAATAGCGAGAGGTGAATGATTAAGAATTGCACCGGCATGAGAAAGCATTGAAACGCAGAAAGGATATGATCAACAAAGCTTGACTTGACACCACCGGAGATGAAAAGAATGAAGAATGACGAACTTGAAGCTCCGTTAGAATCTTCATGAGAATCATCGGATAAGAACATTGACGGAAAAGGAATGGAGAGACTTCACAAGAATAAAATGGATACTTGATTAAGAAATCCGAATCCTTGAAGAAAAAGGGTGGGAGGGCGGGAAAAACAAAGACAACTTGGGGACGGATGAAACAGACAACGTTGGGAAAACCGAGAGGTGATCCTGCGATGTTAAAATGATCGGATCCACTTGAAGAGAAGCACACCGGTTGAAAAGGATTAACATGACAATCTCGATTATCATGAGGGTTTGGTATTCACATCGGAGTATGAGAACACCGTTTAGGAAAGGTATGGAATCAACACTTGACATTGAAGCAACTCGAATACCACAACTCAAAACAAAAACAAAGGGTTAGCTTGCAGAATAAGCCGGAACAAACATATGATAGAGATTTCGTCCGAAGTTTTCGTGGTGGGGCCTACATGGTCTCGATCGTACATCACCATCATGTACAAGGCAGTGCACATGACATATGAAGCGTCCCTGAGTCGGCATAGCCAAGGACTCTTTAAGACACAACAAGACCACTGTAAAACCAACCGTGAATAGGCGGACCACTAGACGTCGAACCCCAATTTCATATCATACATCTGTCAGAAAGATATCCTAAGAGCTACTTGAATTCCCACTTATAAACTCCAGAAACTTTCCGGTTATGCAATCAGGTGTTGGGGATACAGGGGAAGCATAATATCTCACCCAAAACTAACAAATCCTACATCCAGCTGTATCCGTCCTTCAACACATAACCAAGAAACCTTCAGAAATCGTCTACCTCAACCTTCGAAAAGCATCCATTATACGAGTTATGGCAATACTCCCGAACTCCCGCCCCAGTACTAGGTGGCGTCGAGGTTATCTCACCAACAACTGCATAAAAGAGATTTTCGATGTCGGCGAAACTAAACTCAGGTATTCCAGAACTGCAACGATAAAATTGTGACGACAACACCTCGGAGCTCAACTCCCCGGGACACTGCCACAACCCCTAAATGACAGGAGGCACCAAGAACAATGTTCTCATCACAAAACCATCGGAACGATTCCAAGATACCCACGTGATCCTAATTTTTTTAGTGAAATGTGAGAAGAGAAGAGTCAAAACTCTACGTGAGGATGCCTCACAAGAGCGATGAAGGGACTGGGGAGTAAAAAGAATTCCTAACTCTCCGATATATAATTCCTAAATGAGTCAAAACATTTTTCTAGACTCAACAACGCCAACGATTCGATCAAGCAAGGGGCTCCTAAGGTCGGGGAAGGCTCTGATACCAACTTGTAACACCCTCGATGCGGCTATATCTCCCACATGTCGAAGCACGACTTAGAGGCATAACCGCATTGAAAGCAATGTCGCAAGTGAGGTAATCTTCACACAACCCATGTAATACATAAGGGAAAGAGATACATAGTTGGCTTACAATCGCCACTTCACATAATACATGAATAAAACATTACATCATCCAGATACAATCAAGGTCCGACTACGGAACCAAAATAAAAGAAGACTACCCCAAATGCTACACAGCTCCCCGATCGACCCCAACTGGGCTCCACTACTGATAAACTAGAACGAAACAACACAAAGGACAAGATCTTCAACGAGCTCCTCCTTAAGCTCGGTTGCGTCGTCTGCACGGTATCCTCGGCACCTGCAAGCTGGTTTTGGAAGTATCTGTGAGTCACGGGGACTCAGCAATCTCACACCCTCGCAATCAAGACTATTTAAGCTTATAGGAAGGGTAAAAGGTATGAGGTGGAGCTGCAACAAGCGACTAGCATATATTGTGGCTAACATACGCAAATGAGAGCGAGAAGAGAAAGCAAAGGCACGGTCGAACAACTATGATCAAGAAGTGATCCTAGAACAACCTACGTCAAGCATAACTCCAACACCGTGTTCACTTCCCAGACTCCGCCGAGAAGAGACCATCACGGTAACACACGCAGTTGATGCATTTTAATTAAGGTCAACTTCAGGTTTTCTACAATCGGACATTAACAAATTCCCATATGCCCATAACCGCGGGCACGGCTTTCAAAAGTTCAAAACCCTGTAGGGGTGTCCCAACTTAGCCCATCACAAGCTCTCACGGTCAACGAAGGATATTCCTTCTCCCAAGACAATCCGATCAGGCTCCGCATCCAGGTTACAAGACATCCTCGACAATGGTAAAACAAGTCCAGCAACATCGCCCGAATGTGCCGACAAATCCCGATAGGAGCTGCACATATCTCGTTCTCAGGGCACACTCAGATGAGACTAGCTACGAGTAAAACCAACCCTCAAGTTTCCCCAAGGTGGCCTCGCAGGCAGCTCGGTTCGGACCAACACTTAGAGAAGAACTGGCCCGGCGGGATTAAAATAAAGATGACCCTTGAGTCTGCAGAACCCAAGGGAAGGTGGTAGGTTGTTAGTGCAAATGGTAAAACCAAGGTTGGGCATTGCTGGAGGAGTTTTATTCAAGGCGAACTGTCAAGGGGTTCCCATTATAACCCAACCGCGTAAGGAATGCAAAATCCGGGAACATAACACCAATATGACGGAAACTAGGGCGGCAAGAGTGGAACAAAACACCAAGCATAAGGCCGAGCCTTCCATCCTTTACCAAGTATATAGATGCATTAATTAAATAAGAGATATTGTGATATCCCAACAAAATATCCATGTTCCAAACATGGAAATAGCTCCAATCTTCACTTGCAACTAACAACGCTATAAGAGGGGCTGAGCGAAGCGGTAACATAGCCAATCAAGGGTTTGCTAGGATAAGGTGGGTTAGAGGCTTGGCTTAGCAGTATGGGAGGCGTGATATAGCAAGTGGTAGGTATCGCAGCATAGGCATAGCAAAAGAGCGAGCAACTAGCGAGCAAAGATAGAAGTGATTTTCGAGGGTATGATCATCTTGCCTAAGATCCCGCAAGGAAGAAGAACGAGTCCATGAAGATGACAAACAGACGTAGTCGAACGGATCCTCACAAACACGACGTTATCGGAACAAACCCGAAGCAGCAACACCGGAAAGAAGTACACAACATAGTAAACAACCACCACATAAGCATGGCACGATGCGCAAACAAGTATGATGCATGTCTGGTTTAATGAGGCATGGCATGGCAAAAGTGCAAAAACAATCCTACAAATTAAGTGGAGCTCATTATGCAACGGAGTTGCATATTGAAGAAAACACCACATGACTTATTTAGTTCTCTCTCGTTTATGTACCCCAAAAAGATTAAATGTTGTTCGCATGGCAAGAGGTGAAGCATGATGAAACTATCTAATCTAGGCAAGTTTAAATGAGGCCGGAACAACAAAACAACAAGTCCGAAAACTCCTCATATGCATATATTAGGTTTGGTACTGTTCTGCCCTAAACATAATTTTAGAGTTTTTAACCGTGCTAGATGAGTGCATCATGTTAAACTAGGCATTTTTCTACCCCAAATATATATAAAGTTTGTTAAATTCGGAGTTACGGTTATTTAGTTATGATTTAAACCGTTTTAGCAAGTTATTTAAGCAAATTTAAACAAACAACATTTTAAACATAGATGAAAATGACATATTATGAAACTAGACGAAAAACTGAGCATCTTTCATATATAATTTATTTTAATATGATGCACGGTTGGTGAGTTATAATATGCATGATGCTAAGGGACTTTTCTGCAAAACGGGCGTTCTCTGGAATAAGCTAAAACATTCTGTGGAAAAAAACACAACTCGGGCCGAAACTGTACGTACAGAGCATGGCGCAACAGCAAGGGAAAAAAGGAAGGCGCTCAGGGGGGTGGCCTCACCCAGTGGGCTTCGGCCCGGTCCAAGGAGGAGCAAGACGGGCTGCAGGAGGGGTGCGCTGGGCCTTGCGACGCGGGAGCCCATGCGCGTGCGGGCAGAGGAGGCACGTAGGGCGAGGGGCTCATCCTCCTCTTGCACGGGAAGGCAGCGACGGCGGTTCTGGCGGTCAACAACGAGATGGGATGGCGGATCCGCTCGGGGAGGCGAAGGGAGGTCAGATCTGCGACGGTGGAGCTCGGATCCAGGGCGCCTGGCCCGGATCTGGCCAACGGCGACGGCGATGTAGAGCTCCGGCGATGGTTGAACATGGCGGCGGCGGGCCTGTGGGGAAGGAAAACTGAGGGGGTTAGGCAGAGAGATAGAGGAGGGAAAGGAGACATGGCGCAACAGCGGATCTGCCTGGGGTCGGGGCTCCCGGCGGAGGTTCTCGTCGGCGGCCAAGCTCCGGCAACGTTGGCGGGGAGGCAGCGACGAGGGCGAACGGGAGGTCGGGGCTCTCCTTGCGCGAACGGCGCCGCTCGGGGCGGAGCATTTGGGCGACGGCGACGGAGCGCTTGGGCCCCGATGGGCTTCCCAGTGCCTGAAGTGGGTCCTGGCGGGCTTGCGGTGGTGGGAGGTTGGCCGGGATGCGTGGCACGCCCGGGTTGGAGGAGGGCGCGGTCAGGTGGCGGCGGGGCTAATGGAGGCGTGACAAGTGGCGGCGGAGGACTTGGCCGGTGCGGAAAACGAGGCAGAGGTGGGAGGTGGCGGCGGCTGAGGGTTAGGGAAGGCTAGAGGTAGGGTTTAGACTAGGATTAGTCCAAAAATGGACTAGGGTGTGTTTAAATAGGAAAAGGAGGGCTAGAGGAGGGGGTTTTAGGCCGTTCGGAGCCGTTCGATCTTGATCGGACGCCCGGAGCGGAGGGGTAGTTAGGTGGGCTAGAAGGACTATGCAAGTGGACCAGTCGGCTGAGAAGAGAGGAAGATGGGCAGCCCGACACATGTTTCCGGATCCCGGAAACGTCCGACGATTGACCAGCTATAATGCCGCTATAAGTTTAACGGTTGGGCTATCCAACGAGCTCCGAATGCGATGAAACTTGGCAGGCGGCCTACTGACAACAAAACAACACCACATGCCAACTTTCACCCCATTCCGAGAACATTTTCCGGCCACTTATAAAATAATATTTCGGATGTGCCGCAGGCACGTGCAAGTGTGTCTGGGCTCAGAACGGGCAATAGACGAAACTAGGGAAACCCGGACGAATGCAAGATTTGAAAACATGATGATGCAATGCATATGATGACATGACAAGACATGCATGACACGCAAGCAATGACACGGCAACAACAGCGAATAATTGGAGGACAACTGGCACATCGGTCTCGGGGCGCTACAATTATCTACTGTTTTGGACTATATTGGGCTTTATTTTCCACTTTTATATTATTTTTGGGACTAACCTATTAACCGGAGGCCCAACCCAGAATTGCTTTTTTTGCCTATTTCAGTGTTTCGGATAAACGGAATATCAAACGGAGTCCAAACGGAATAAAATCTTCGGGAACGTGATTTTCTCACCGAACGTGATCTAGGAGACTTGGACCCTGCTCCAAGGAACAAAAGAGGCGGTCACGAGGGTGGGGGGCGCCCCCCCTAGGGCACGCCCCCCTGCCTCATGGGCCCCTCGTTGCTCCTCCGGCGTACTTCTTCCTCCTATATATACACACGTACCCCCAAACGATAAGAATAGGAGCCAAAAACCTAATTCCACTGCCGCAACATTCTGTATCCACGAGATCACATCTTGGGGCCTGTTCCGGAGCTTTGTCGGAAGAGGGCCGTCATCACGGAGGGCTTCTACATCATCCTAGCCCCTCCGATGAAGTGTGAGTAGTTTACCTCAGACCTTCGGGTCCATAGTTAGTAGCTAGATGGCTTATTCTCTCTCTTTGAATCTCAATACAAAGTTCTCCCCCTCTCTGGTGGAGATCTATTCGATGTAATCTTCTTTTTGCGGTGTGTTTGTTGAGACCGATGAATTGTGGGTTTATGATCAAGTCTATCTATGAATAATATTTGAATCTTCTCTGAATTCTTTTATGTATGATTGGTTATCTTTGCAAGTCTCTACGAATTATCCGTTTAGTTTGGCCAACTAGATTGGTAGTTCTTGCCATGGGAGAAGTGCTTAGCTTTGGGTTCGATCTTGCGGTTTCCTTACCCAGTGACAGAAGGGGGAGCAAGGCACGTATTGTATCGTTGCCATCGAGGATAAAGATGGGGTTTATTTCATATTGCATGAATTTATCTCTCTACATCATGTCATCTTGCTTAAGGCGTTACTCTATTTTTAACTTAATACTCTAGATGCATGCTGGATAGCGGTCGATGAGTGGAGTAATAGTAGTAGATGCAGAATCGTTTCGATCTACTTGTCATGGACGTGATGCCTATATACATGATCATGCCTAGATATTCTCATAACTATGCTCAATTCTGTCAATTGCTCAATAGTAATTTGTTTACCCACCGTAGAATACTTATGCTCTTGAGAGAAGCCACTAGTGAAACCTATGGCCCCCGGGTCTATTCTCATCATATCAATCTCCATCACTTTAATCTTGCTTTGATTTTTTACTTTGCTTTTACTTTTTACTTTGCATCTTTATACCAAAAATACTAAAAATATTATACCTATCAGATCTCACTCTGGTAAGTGACCATGAAGGGATTGACAACCCCTAATCGTGTTGGTTGCGAGTAGCTATCGCTTTGTGCAGGTACGAGGGACTTGAGCGTGGGCTCCTACTGGATTGATACCTTGTTTCTCAAAAACTGAGGGAAATACTTTCGCTACTCTGCTGCATCATCCCTTCCTCTTTGGGGAAAACCAATGCAAGCTCAAGACGTAGCAAGAAGGATTTCTGGCGCCGTTGCCGGGGAGTCTACGCAAAAAGTCAACATACCAAGTACCCATCACAATCCCTATCTCTTGCATTACATTATTTGCCATTTGCCTCTCGTTTTCCTCTCCCCCCAATTCACCCTTGCCGTTTTATTTGGCCTCTCTCTCCCTATCCTCCCTCTCTATTTGCCTCTTTTTGCCCATTTGCTTTTTGTTTGCTTGTGTGTTAGATTGCTTATTTGTCGCGATGGCTCAAGATACTACCAAATTGTGTGACTTCACCAATACCAATAATAATGATTTCCTTAGCACTCCGATTGCTCCTCTTACCGATGCTGAATCTTGTGAAATTAATATAGCTTTGTTGAATCTTGTTATGAAAGATCAATTCGCCGGCCTTCCTAGTGAAGATGCCGCTACTCATCTGAATAGCTTCGTTGATTTATGTGATATGCAAAAGAAAAAAGATGTCAATAATGATGTCGTTAAATTGAAGCTATTTCCTTTTTCGCTTAGAGATCGTGCTAAAGCTTGGTTTTCGTCTTTGCCTAAGAATAGTATTGATTCATGGAACAAGTGCAAAGATGCTTTTATCTCTAAGTATTTTCCTCCCGCTAAGATCATCTCTCTTAGAAACGATATTACGAATTTTAAACAACTTGTTCATGAACATGTTGCACAAGCTTGGGAGAGAAGGAAATTAATGATATGTAATTGCCCTACTCATGGTTTGAATTTGTGGATGATTACACAAAAATTTTATGCCGGATTGAATTTTGCTTCTAGAAATCTTTTAGATTCGGCCGCGGGAGGCACTTTTATGGAAATCACTTTAGGAGATGCTACTAAATTCCTAGATAATATTATGGTTAATTATTCTCAATGGCATACTGAAAGATCTTCTAATAAAAAAGTGCATGCGATAGAAGAAATTAATGTGTTGAGTGGAAAGATGGATGAACTTATGAAATTATTTGCTACTAAGAGTGTTTCTTCTGATCCTAATGATATGCCTTTGTCTACTTTGATTGATAATAACAATGAATCTATGGATGTGAATTTTGTTGGTAGGAATAATTTTGGTAACCATGCTTATAGAGGGAATTTTAATCCTAGGCCATATCCTAGTAATCCTTCTAATAATTATGGTAATTCGTACAACAACTCTTATGGAAATTATAATAAGATGCCCTCTGAATTTGAGAATAGTTTTAAAGAGTTTATGAATTCACAAAAGAATTTTAATGCTTTGCTTGAGGAGAAATTGCTTAAAGTTGATGATTTGGCTAGAAACATTGATAGAATTTCTCTTGAGGTTGATTCTTTAAAGCTTAGATCTATTCCTCCTAAGCCATGAGAATTTCCATTGATGAGTGCAAGGAAAGAACCGCTAGGATGCGTGCCTCCAAAGATGCCTTTATTAAAGCGTGTTCTTCCAATACCTATGAAAATCAAGATGAAGATCTAAAAGTTATTGATGTGTCCAATATTAAATCTTTATTTTGCAATATGAATCTTGATGAAACTGAATATGATCTTCCTTTACCTAGAAGGCGTTCTAAAAATTCGGAGTATTTAGATCTTAATGATGAAATTGACGAAAGTGAGATTGAAAAAAATAAAAATCTAGATGTTGCTAAACCCACTATATTGGATTTGAAGGAATTTAATTATGAAAGTTGCTCTTTAATTGATTTTATTTCCTTGTTGCAATCCGTGCTAAATTCTCCACATGCTTATAGTCAAAATAAAGCCTTCATCGAACATATTGTTGATGCCTTGATGCAATCTTATGAAGAAAAACTTGAGTTGAAAGTTTCTATCCCTAGAAAACTCTATGATGAGTGGGAACCAACTATTAAAATTAAAATTAAAGATCATGAGTTTTATGCTTTGTGTGATTTGGGTGCTAGTGTCTCTACTATTCCCAAGACTTTGTGTGATTTGCTAGATTTCCGTAACTTTGATGATTGCTCTCTAAACTTGCATCTTGCGGATTCCACTATTAAGAAACCTATGGGAAGGATTAATGATGTTCTTATTGTTGCAAATAGGAATTATGTGCCCGTAGATTTCATCGTTCTTGATATAGATTGCAATCCTTCTTGCCCTATTATTCTTGGTAGACCTTTCCTTAGAACGGTTGGTGCGATTATTGATATGAAGGAAGGGAATATTAGATTTGAATTTCAATTAAAATAGGGAATGGAACACTTTCCTAGAAATAAAATAAAATTACCAGATGAAACTATCATGAGAGCCACTTATGGATTGCCTACCAAAGATGGCAATACTTAGATCTATCCTCGCTTTTATGCCTAGCTAGGGGCGTTAAACGATAGCGCTTGTTGGGAGGCAACCCAATTTTATTTTTATTCCTTGATTTTTGCTCCTGTTTAGTAATAAATAAATTATTTAGCCTCTTTTTTGGTTGTGTTTTTTGTGTTTAATTAGTGTTTGTGCCAAGTAGAACCGTTGGGAAGACTTGGGGGAAGTCTTGTTGAACTTGCTGTAAAAAAACAGAAACTTTAGCGCTCACGAGAACTGCTGTCATTTCTATTTGAAGAGTGCTATTTAGTTAATTCTTTTTTAAGATAATTAATAGATAAATACCTCACGTCCAGAAATTTATTTTAGAATTTTTGGGGTTCCAGATCTTGCGATAGCTACAGATTACTACAGACTGTTCTGTTTTTGACAGATTCTGTTTTTCGTGTGTTGTTTAATTATTTTGATGAATCTATGGCTAGTAAAATAGTTTATAATCCATAGAGAAGTTGGAATACAGTAGGTTTAACACCAATATAAATAAAGAATGAGTTCATTACAGTACCTTGAAGTGGTCTTTTGTTTTCTTTCGCTAACGGAGCTCACGAGTTTTCAATTTTGAGTTTTGTGTTGTGAAATTTTCAAGTTTTGGGTGAATTCTTTTGATGGATCATGGAACAAGGAGTGGCAAGAGCCTAAGCTTTGGGATGCCCATGGCACCTCCAAGATAATCCAAGGAAACCAAAAAGTCAAAGCTTGGGGATGCCCAGGAAGGCATCCCCTCTTTCGTCCATTTCCATCGGTAATTTACTTGGAGCTATATTTTTATTCACCAACATGATATGTGTTTTGCTTGGAGCGTCTTGTATTATTTCTATATTTGTTTCTTAGTATGCCACAATCATCCTTGATGTACACACCTTTTGAGAGAGCCATACATGAATTAAAATTTTATAGAATACTCTATGTGCTTCACTTATATCTTTTGAGCTAAGTAGTTTTGCTCTATGTGCTTCACTTATATCTTTTGAGCGTTATAATTTTTCTCTATGTGCTTCACTTAGATCTTTTAGAGCACGGTGGTGGATTTGTTTTAACGAAACTATTGATCTCTCATGCTTCACTTAAATTATTTTGAGAGTCTCCTAATAGCTTGGTAATTTGCTTAATAATAATATGCTTGGTATTCAAGATTTGTGAAACTTTATTTTGAGTGTGTTGAATACTAAGAAAAGATTGAAACATGATAATTATTTTGAGATATGGAGGTGATAATATTAAAGTCATGCTAGTTTAGTAGTTGTGAATTTAAAGAATACTTGTGTTAAGGTTTGTGATTCCCATAGCATGCACGTATGGTGAACCGTTATGTAACGAAGTCGGAGCATGATTTATTTATTGATAGTCTTCCTTATGAGTGGCGGTCGGGGAGAGCGATGGTCTTTTCCTACCAATCTATCCCCCTAGGAGCATGCGCGTAATACTTTGCTTTGATAACTTCTAGATTTTTGCAATAAGTATATGAGTTCTTTATGACTAATGTTGAGTCCATGGATTATACGCACTCTCACCCTTCCACCTTTGCTAGCCTCTCTAATACCGTGCACTTTTCGCCGGTATCATACACCTACCATATACCTTCCTCAAAACAGCCACCATACCTACCTATTATGGCATTTCCATAGCCATTCCGAGATATATTGCCATGCAACTTTCCACCACCTAGTTCATCACGACACATTCATCATTGTCATATTGCTTAGCATGATCATGTAGTTGACATAAGTATTTGTGGCAAAGCCACCGTTCATAATTTCTTCATACTTGTCACTCTTGATTCATTGCATATCCCGGTACACCGCTGGAGGCATCCATATAGAGTCATACTTTGTTTTAGAATCGAGTTGTAATCATTGAGTTGTAAATAAATAAAAGTGTGATGATCATCATTCAATATAGCATTGTCCCAATAAAAAAATAAAAAAATGAAAAAAAGAGAGAGAAAGGCCAAAAAAAAGAAGGCCCAAAAAAAGAAAATAAATAAAAAGGGGCAATGCTACTATCCTTTTTCCACACTTGTGCTTCAAAGTAGCACCATGATATAGCAAGTCTCATATATTGTGCTTCAAAGTAGCACCATGTTCTTCATATAGAGAGTCTCATATGTTGTCACTTTCATATACTAGTCGGAATTTTACATTATAGAACTTGGCTTGTATATTCCAATGATGGGCTTCCTCAAAATTGCCCTAGGTCTTCGTGAGCAAGCAAGTTGGATGCACACCCACTTAGTTTCTTTTGTTGAGCTTTCATACATTTATAGCTCTAGTGCATCCATTGCATGGCAATCCCTACTCACTCACATTGATATCTATTGATGGGCATCTCCATAGCCCGTTGATATGCCTAGTTGATGTGAGACCATCTTCCCCTTTTTGTCTTCTCCACAAACACAATTCTATTCCACCTATAGTGATATATCCATGGCTCACGCTCATGTATTGCGTGAAGATTGAAAAAGTTTTGAAAAAGTTAGAGTATGAAACAATTGCTTGGCTTGTCATCGGGGTTGTGCATGATTTAAATACTTTGTGCGGTGAAGATGGAGCATAGCCAGACTATATGATTTTGTAGGGATAACTTTCTTTGGCCATGTTATTTTGAGAAGACATAATTGCTTTGTTAGTATGATTGAAGTATTATTATTTTTTATGTCAATATAAACTTTTGTCTTGAATCTTTCTAATCTAAATATTCATACCACAATTAAGAAGATTTGCATTGAAATTATGCCAAGTAGCACTCCGCATCAAAAAAAATTCTTTTTATCATTTACCTACTCGAGGACGAGCAGGAATTAAGCTTGGGGATGACTGATACGTCTCCAACGTATCTATAATTTTTGATTGCTACATGCTATATTATCTACTGTTTTGGACTATATTGGGCTTTATTTTCCACTTTTATATTATTTCTGGGACTAACCTATTAACCAGAGGCCCAGCCCAGAATTGTTGTTTTTTTGCCTATTTCAGTGTTTCCGATAAACGGAATATCAAATGGAGCCCAAATGGAATAAAATATTCGGGAACGTGATTTTCTCACCGAACGTGATCCAGGAGACTTGGACCCTACTCCAAGGAACAAAAGAGGCGGTCACGAGGGTGGGGGGCGCCCCCCCTAGGGCGCGCCCTTGCCTCGTGGGCCCCTCGTTGCTCCTCCGGCGTACTTCTTCCTCCTATATATACACACGTACCCCCAAACGATCAGAACAGGAGCCAAAAACCTAATTCCACCACCGCAACTTTCTGTATCCACGAGATCCCATCTTGGGGCCTGTTCCGGAGCTCCGCCGAAAGAGGGCCATCATCACCGAAAGCTTCTACATCATCCTAGCCCCTCCGATGAAGTGTGAGTAGTTTACCTCAGACCTTTGGGTCCATAGTTAGTAGCTCGATGGCTTCTTATCTCTCTTTGAATCTCAATACAAAGTTCTCCCCCTCTCTTGTGGAGATCTATTCGATGTAATCTTATTTTTGCGGTGTGTTTGTTGAGACCGATGAATTGTGGGTTTATGATCAAGTCTATCTATGAATAATATTTTAATCTTCTCTGAATTCTTTTATGTATGATTCGTTATCTTTGCAAGTCTCTTCGAATTATCCATTTGATTTGGCCAACTAGATTGGTAGTTCTTGCCATGGGAGAAGTGCTTAGCTTTGGGTTCGATCTTGCGGTGTCCTTACCCAGTGACAGAAGGGGCAGCAAGGCACGTATTTCATCGTTGCCATCGAGGATAACAAGATGGGGTTTATTTCATATTGCATGAATTTATCTCTCTACATCATGTCATCTTGCTTAAGGCGTTACTCTATTTTTAACTTAATACTCGAGATGCATGCTGGATAGCGATCGATGAGTGGAGTAATAGTAATAGATGCAGAATCGTTTCGATCTACTTGTTATGGACGTAATGCCTATATACATGATCATGCCTAGATATTCTCATAACTATGCTCAATTCTGTTAATTGCTCAAGAGTAATTTGTTCACTCACTGCAGAATACTTATTCTCTTGAGAGAAGCCACTAGTGAAACCTATGGCCCTAGGTCTATTCTCATCATATCAATCTCCATCACTTTAATCTTGCTTTGCTTTTTTACTTTGATTTTACTTTTTACTTTGCATCTTTATACCAAACCAAAAATGTTATACCTATCAGATCTCACTCTCGTAAGTGGTCGTGAAGGGATTGACAGCCCCTAATCGCTTTGGTTGCGAGTAGCTATCGCTTTGTGCAGGTACGAGGGACTTGAGCGTGGGCTCCTACTGGATTGATACCTTGGTTCTCAAAAACTGAGGGAAATACTTACGCTACTCTGCTACATCATCCCTTCCTCTTCGGGGAAAACCAACGCAAGCTCAAGACCACCTGTGTTTGAAGCACGTCGGTAGGACCAGTCTCGCGTAAGCGTACGCGTAATGTCGGTCTGGGCTGCTTCATCCAACAATGCCGCTAAATCAAGAATCAACTAGTGACAACAAGAAATATGTATATACCCACGCCCACAACTCCTTTGTGGTCTACTCGTGCATATAACATGTACGCATAAACCTGGCTCGGATGCCACTGTTTGGGAACACAGTGATTTCAAAAAAATTCCTATGCACACGCAATATCATGGTGATGCATAGCAACGAGAGGGGAGAGTATCGTCTACGTACCCTCGTAGACCATAAGCGGAAGCGTCATGACAACGCGGTTGATGTAGTCGTACATATTCACTATTGACTGATCTCAGCACCGAAGGTACGACACCTATGTGATCTGCACACGTTCGGCTCGGTGACGTCCCGTGAAATCACGATCTAGTAGAGCTTCGTGGGAGAGTTTTGTCAGTACGACGGCTTGATGACGGTGATGATGCTGCTACCGGAACAGGGCTTCGCCTAAGCACCGCTACGATATGACCGAGGTGGATTATGGTGGAGGGGGGCACCGCACACGGCTAAGAGATCAACGATCAACTTGTGTGTCTATGGGGTGCCCCCTCCCCCGTATATAAAGGAGTGGAGGAGGGGAGGGGCCGGCCCTCTCTATGGCGCGCCCTAGGGGAGTCCTACTCTCACCGGGAGTAGGATTCCCCCTTCCATGTAGTAGGAGTAGGAGAGAAGGAAGGGAATTAGAGGAGAAAGGAAAGGGAGGGCCGGCCCCCTCTCAATTCGGATTGGGCTAGGGGGCGCGGCTCCCACATTTTCCTTCCCTCTCCTCTTTTCCACTAAGGCCCATATACTCCCCGTGGGGTTCTGGTAACCACCCGGTACTCCGGAAAAAGCCTGAACTCATCCGGAACCATTTCGATCTCCAAACATAGGCTTCCAATATATCGATCTTTATGTCTCGAAAATTTCGAGACTCCTCGCCATGTCCGTGATAAAATCCGGGACTCCGAACTACCTTCGGTACATCAAAACACATAAACTCGTAATACCGATCATCACCGAACGTTAAGCGTGCGGACCTACGGTTTCGAGAAGTATGTAGACATGACCGGGACATGTCTCTAGTCAATAACCAATAGCGGAACCTCGATGCTCATATTGGTTCCTACATATTCTACGAAGATCTTCATTGGTCAAACCGCATAACGATATACATTGTTCCCTTTGTCATCGGTATGTTACTTGCCCAAGATTCGATCGTCGGTACCTCAATAGCTAGTTCAATCTCCTTACCGGCAAGTCTCTTTACTCGTTCCGTAATGCTACATCTCGTAACTAACTCATTAGCTACATTGCTTGCAAGTCTTATTGTGATGTACATTATCGAGAGGGCCCAAAGATACCTCTCCGACAATCGGAATGACAAATCCTAATCTTGATCCATGCCAACTCAACAAACACCATCGGAGACACCTGTAGAGCACCTTTATAATCACCCAGTTACGTTGTGACGTTTGGTAGCACACAAAGTGTTCCTCCGGTATTCAGGAGTTGCATGATCTCATAGTCATAGGAACATGTATAGTTATGGAGAAAGCAATGGCAACAAACTAAACGATCATCGTGCTAAGCTAACGGATGGGTCAAGTCAATCACATCATTCTCTAATGATGTGATCCCGTTAATCAAATGACAACTCATGTCTATGGTTAGGAAACATAACCATCATTGATTCAACGAGCTAGTCAAGTAGAGGCAAACTAGTGACACTCTGTTTGTCTATGTATTCACACATGTACTAAGTTTCCGGTTAATATAATTCTGGCATGAATAATAAACACTTATCATGATATAAGGAAATATAAATAACAACTTTATTATTGCCTCTAGGGCATATTTCCTTCAAAGCGTGGCCCTATCCTTGGTTTTGACCACTATGTCGTCCATATAAGCTTCCATATTTCTATGTAGCTGGGGCTCAAAACCAATTTGGACTACTTGGGCAAATGTTGAACCAGCGCTCTTCAACCCGAAAGGCATTCATACAAAACAGTACGTACCACATGGGGTGATGAACACAGTTTTTTCTTCGTCTTACTTCATATGAAGATCTAGTGGTATCCTGAATAAGCGTCGAGGAATGACAGCAGGTCACACCCGGCAGTGGAGTCCACAATCTGGTCGATGCGTGGCAGAGGGAAACGATCCTGTAGACAGGCTTTATTGACATCTGTGTAGTCAATACACAGCCTCCATTTTCGATTTGCCCTACGCACCACCACTGGATTGGCCAACCACGTAGGGTGGAGCACTCCTCTAACCAGGTCTGCCGCCTCCAACTTCCTGATCTCCTCGATGATGAACTCTTGTCACTCCAAAGCTTGCTTCCTGACCTTCTGCTTGACGGGCCGCGCATGAGGACAGAAAGCAAGATGGTGCTCAATCACCTCCTTGGGAATGCCGGGGATGTCGAATGCTTGCCATGCAAACACATCGACATTCGCCCGCAGGAAGGCGATGAGCACGCTTTCCTATTTGTTGTTGAGGGTGGAGCTTATAGTGAAAGCCCTGCCCATGCTGTCCTCCTTGACGGACACCTTCTTGGTTTCTGGTGGTGCAGCCTTGGACTTCTTGCTCTTGCCGGTGGAGCTCTCTGGCACGTCCTCAACGGGAGCGCAACACTCTGAAGTGGCGCGCTTGCCAGAGTGGGTGCGAGAGGTCTTGTCGGAAGAGGTCTCGCCGGAAGGGGTCTTGCTAGCCTTCTTCCTTCCCGGGGCTTGAGGGGCAGGAGCAAGTGCCTTGCCGACAGTTGCTGCAACTGCCTCTCGGTAGACTTGGTCGGCGCAGATGACCGTGTCTTTCTTGTGAGAAGGGACGGTTATGATGGTCAGCGGCCCTGGCATCTTCAATGTGTTGTAGGCGTAGTGTGACGCCGCCATGAACTTGGCTAGCGCTAGGCAGCCAAGAATCCCATTGTATGGCAAGGGGATCTCGGCGACATCGAAAATGATCTTCTCCGTCCTATAGTTCGGCTCACCCCAAACGTAACGGCGGCGTGATTTTGCCTTTTGGCTGGCACCTTCCCGAGTTGATCCCTTGAAACGTGCCCGTCTCCTTGTGATCTCCATCGGGAATTTGCAGCCTCTTGATCACAGCGGGCGAGATCAAGTTCAAACCGGCCCCACCATCAACCAGCACTTTTGCCACCTTGAGGTTGCGTATTGTTGGTGAAACCAACAACGGCAAACACCCGACTGAAGTTGTGCGATCAGGGTGATCCTCGGTGTCAAAAATGATGGGCGTGCGGGACCACTTTAGTGGCTTCTAGGTATTGAACGACGGCTCTGCCACAGTGACCTCTCATGCCCACTGTTTTAGTTGGCGATGAGAGGTGTGCAACGAGGCGCCACCGTCGACGCACATGGCCTTTGTAGCTTTATGGAACTCGTGCTCGCCGGACTCGTCGTCCTTGTCGTGATCATCATCTTCCTCCTTATCGTGGCCCCGAGCGGGTCTCTCTTGTTGATTATCTTTGCCGTGGCGACCTCCTTGGCCGCCACGCTTCTTGCCGGACCCCTCATCACCATCTTGGCCCTTCTCCTTGTCCCGCCTTTTATATCTAGCCTTCTGCTTTTCTGCAAGCAGCTCAACCTGTCGGCAGTTTTGGAGGTCATGGCCCTTGGTGCGGTGGATCTTGCAGTACTGCTTGTCGGAGCCTCCTGGCTTGTCGGCGGCCGCCAAGGCCTGGGAGGCGGCGCACCCGGCAACCTCCTTGTTGGGGTCGTCAGCCTTGGCCTTCTTGGCGGCGCCGGGGTCACCGGATCCCTCAACGGCAAGCACAGTCTTACTCTTATGCTTCCTGTTGCGGCGCCGACCCTTCTTCATCGGGGCGGCAGCGTCTTCGTCCGTGGAGTCGGTTTCCGCACCGGCGTCCTCGCCGGGGTGCTTCCTTCCTTCTTCAGCCCGAGCACATCTATCTGCCAGAACATAAAGTTTGGCTACATCCTTGACCTTGCTCATTGCCAGCTCTTCACGCATCTTACGGTTGCGTACGTTCTGATGGAACGCACTGATGACAGTGGCGGGATGAACATCTGGGATGGTGTACTGCACACGGCTGAATCTTTGTACGTACTTACACAGGGACTCGCCATCCTTCTGGGGGATGACATGCAAGTCACTTGCCTGGCCAGGAGCTTGGTGGCCTCCGCTAAAGGCGCCAACAAACTCATGGCACAGATCCGACCAGGAAGAGATGGAATCCACCGGCAGGTGCATCAATGAGGACATGACGTTGGGCTTAAGCGCCAATGGAAAGTAGTTGGCGAGCACCTTGTCGTCGTGAGCCCCGACGGCTTGCATCGTGATGGTGTAGATGCTGAGGAACTCTGACGGGTGAGTCTTGCCGTTGTAATTTTCCCCAACATCAGGCTTGAACGTGCGGTGGGAGGGCCACTGGAACTACTGTAGCTCTCGGGTAAAGGCTGGACAACCCACCTCGTAAAGCAGGTCACCAGAGCCCCCCGATGCTGGGAGGTCCATAGGAGGCCCTGCACGCCGATCCGACTGATGGTGCACCCCCCGTCTTCGCTCGATGGTACTCCGAGCGTCTTCCTGAGCTCGCTCTCGAAGAACTCGATGTTGGTCACAGCAGGTTCGCGGGTCAGAAGACGCTGTAGAAACATTGTCACAGGCATCGGCCCGATGAGCCGGTGGCTGTTGTCGCGACCATGGGGGAGGAGAGTGCACCGTGGTTGCAGTGTCTCTGGTCCTCCCACCGCCAACATGCACTGGCTCGACAGAACGCTGGCATGAGGGTCCCGCTAGGAGCGGCTCGTCTTTACTGGCGAAGCTAATGAGGCAGGTGTACAAAAGTAGGGGTCCTTTTTGTACCCCTTTACTTGTGCGCGGGCAGTCGTAGCCACACGCCTGCGGCCGCGCTTAGCGGGAAAGAAGAGGAAGCGAAGACACAAGACTACCAGAGCTGTGCTCGAGGCCATAGGCATGAAGAGCAGAGGGGCAAGGTGAAACTCCCCTAGCAAGGCCCTTGCCAGGGTGACCTTCACGACCCCAGCAAGAGCCTTGTCGGGGCGACTTGCCAAACACCAACAAGGCAGCCACCCTTGAGTCTAAGAGTCTCGACGCCATCAACCACATCAGAACAAAGGCTTGGCAGGCGCCTCCATGGTGGCATGCAGACCTTTGAGAAGACAAAGGGCCTGCGAGGCCTAGATAGGAACCAAGAAACAAGACAACAACAAGGCTCCTTGCCAAGGATGCCCACAAGGCCCCGGCAAGGCTCCTGCCAAAGATACCCATGAGGCCCTGGCAAGACTCTTGTTGAGGGCGCGCACAAGGCCCCAGCAAGACCCTTGCCGAGAAGATCAGCAAGACCACGGCAAGGCTTTGCCGCCCCGTCGCCACCCCGGCTCAGCGGCCGACCCACCAACTAAGCAGGTACCCATGTGGTAGTACGTGGCTCCTAAGCCAACCAGTCAAGAACCTACGTGGTGGCATGCAGATCTTTGTGAAGACCCTGCCACCATGCCAGCTCAGCAGCCTGCCAGCCTACATGGCACTGCATGCCTCGTTGGCCTAGACGTGTGTTGGAGCAAGGAGAAGCGACGACGGACGGACGGGCTTCGTTTTCGTTCGCGATAAAGCAAGAGGACACCTAAGTAGCGCATTTAATGGGTTTTGTCTCGTGATGTCGGATGTCTACTGCACAACCTTCTTCTTGTAGACGTTGTTGGGCCTCCAAGTGCAGAGGTTTGTAGGACAGCAGCAAATTTCCCTCAAGTGGATGACCTAAGATTTATCAATCCGTGGGAGACGTAGGATGAAGATGGTCTCTCTCAAACAACCCTGCAACCAAATAACAAAGAGTCTCTTGTGTCCCCAACACACCCGATACAATGGTAAATTGTATAGGTGCACTAGTTCGGCGAAGAGATGGTGATACAAGTGCAATATGGATAGTAGATATAGGTTTTTATAATCTGAAAATATAAAAACAGCAAGGTAACTAATGATAAAAGTGAGCGAAAACGATATTGCAATGCATTGAAACAAGGCCTAGGGTTCATACTTTCACTAGTGCAAGTTCTCTCAACAATAATAACATAATTGGATCATATAACTATCCCTCAACATGCAACAAAGAGTCACTCCATAGTCACTAATAGCGGAGAACAAACGAAGAGATTATTGTAGGGTACGAAACCACCTCAAAGTTATCCTTTCTGATCGATCTAGTCGAGAGTCCGTAGTAAAATAACACGAAGCTATTCTTTCCGTTCAATCTATCCTAGAGTTCATACTAGAATAACACCTTAAGACACAAATCAACCAAAACCCTAATGTCACCTAGATACTCCAATGTCACCTCAAGTATCCATGGGTATGATTATACGATATGCATCACACAATCTTAGATTCATCTATTCAACCAACACAAAGAACTTCAAAGAGTGCCCCAAAGTTTCTACCGGAGAGTGAAGACGAAAACGTGTGCCAACCCCTATGCATTAGTACACGAGGTCATAGAACTCGCAAGTTGATCACCAAAACATACATCAAGTGGATCACGTGATATCCCATTGTCACCACAGATAAGCACATGCAAAGACATACATCAAGTGTTCTCAAATCCTTAAAGACTCAATCCGATAAGATAACTTCGAAGGGAAAACTCAATCCATCACAAGAGAGTAGAGGGGGAGAAACATCATAAGATCCAACTATAATAGCAAAGCTCGCGATAAATCAAGATCGTGCCGAATCAAGAACATGAGAGAGAGAGAGAGATCAAACACATAGCTACTGGTACATACCCTCAGCCCCGATGGTGAACTACTCCCTCCTCGTCATGGAGAGCACCGGGATGATGAAGATGGCCACCAGAGAGGGATTCCCCCCCTCCGACAAGGTGCCGGAACCGGTCTAGATTGGTTTTCGGTGGCTCCAGAGGCTTGCAGCAGCGGAACTCCCGATCTAGGTTTCTTTCTGGAAGTTTCGGTATATATAAGAGGTTTTGGCATCAAGAACAAGTCAGGGGGGTCTTAGGGCTGTCCACAAGGTAGGGAGGTGCGCCCAGGGGGTGGGCGCGCCCCCACCCTCGTGGGCAGCCCGGGACTCTCCTGGCCCAACTCTTTTACTCCATGGCCTTCTTCTGGTCAAAAAATAAGTTCCGTGAAGCTTCAGGTCAATTGGGCTCCGTTTGATTTTCCTTTTCTGTAGAACTCAAAAACAAGGAAAAACAGAAACTGGCATTGGGCTCTAGGTTAATAGGTTAGTCCCAAAAATCATATAAAATAGCATATTAATGCATATAAAATATCCAAGGTTGATAATATAATAGCATGGAACAATAAAAAATTATAGATTCGTTGGAGACGTATCAAGCATCCCCAAGCTTAATTCATGCTCGTCCTCGAGTAGGTAAATGATAAAAACAGAATTTTTGATGTGGAATGCTACCTAACATATTTATCCATGTTATTCTCTTTATTGTGGCAAGAATATTCATATCCATAAGATTCAAGACAAAAGTTTAATATTGACATAAAAATAATAATACTTCAAGCGTAGTAACTAAGCAATTATGTCTTCTCAAAATAACATGGCCAAAGAAAGTTCATCCCTACAAAATCATATAGTTTGGTCATGCTCCATTTTCGTCACACAAGAATGCTCTCATCATGCACAACCCCGATGACAAGCCAAGAAATTGTTTCATACTTTAGTAATCTCAAACTTTTTCAACTTTCACGCAATACATGAGCGTGAGCCATGGATATAGCACTATGGGTGGAATAGAGTATAATGATGGGGGTTATGTGGAGAAGACAAAAAAGGAGAAAGTCTCACGTTGACGCGGCTAATCAACGGGCTAGGGAGATGCCCATCAATTGATGTCAATGCAAGGAGTTGGGATTGCCATGCAACAGATGCACTAGATCTATAAATGTATGAAAGCTCAACAAAAGAAACTAAGTGGGTGTGCATCCAACTTGCTTGCTCGCAAAGACCTAGGGCATTTGAGGAAGGCCATTGTTGGAATATACAAGCCAAGTTCTATAATGAAAAATTCCCACTAGTATATGAAAGTGACAATATAAGAGACTCTCTATCATGAAGATCATGGTGCTACTTTGAAGCACAAGTGTGGAAAAAGGATAGTAGCATTGCCCCCCTTTTTTTTAGACTTTCCTTTTTTGGCCTTTCTCTCTTTTTTGGACAATGCTCTATTAATGATGATCATCACACTTCTATTTATTTACAGCTCAATGATTACAACTCGATACTAGAACAAAATATGACTCTATATGAATGCCTCTGGCGGTGTACCGGGATGGGCAATGAATTGAGAGTGACATGTATGAAAAATTATGCATGGTGGACTTTCCACAAATACGATGTCAACTACATGATCATGCAAGGCAATATGACAATGATGAAGCGTGTCATAATAAACGGAACAGTGGAAAGTTGCATGGCAATATATCTCAGAATGGCTATGGAAATGCCATAATAGGTAGGTATGGTGGCTGTTTTGAGGAAGATATAAGGAGGCTTATGTTGGAAATATGCCCTAGAGGCAATAATAAATAAGTTATTATTATATGTCCTTGTTCATGATAATCGTTTATTATTCATGCTAGAATTGTATTGATAGGAAACTCAGATACATGTGTGGATATATAGACAACACCATGTCCCTAGTAAGCCTCTAGTTGACTAGCTCATTGATCAATAGATGGTTACGGTTTCCTAACCATGGACATTAGATGTCGTTGATAACGGGATCACATCATTAGGAGAATGATGTGATGGACAAGACCCAATCCTAAGCATAGCACTAGATCGTGTAGTTCGTATGCTAAAGCTTTTCTAATGTCAAGTATCATTTCCTTAGACCATGAGATTGTGCAACTCCCAGATACCGTAGGAATGCTTTGGGTGTACCAAATGTCACAACGTAACTAGGTGACTATAAAGGTGCACTACAGGTATCTCCGAAAGTGTCTGTTGGGTTGGCACGAATCGAGACTGGGATTTGTCACTCCGTGTGACGGAGAGGTATCTCTGGGCCCACTCGGTAGGACATCATCATAATGTGCACAATGTGATCAAGGAGTTGATCAGTGGATGATGTGTTACGGAACGAGTAAAGAGACTTGCCGGTAACGAGATTGAACAAGGTATCGTAATACCGACGATCGAATCTCGGGCAAGTATCGTACCGATAGACAAAGGGAATTGTATACGGGATTGATTAAGTCCTTGACATCGTGGTTCATCCGATGAGATCATCGTGGAACATGTGGGAGCCAACATGGGTATCCAGATCCCGCTGTTGGTTATTGACCGGTGAACGTCTCGGTCATGTCTACATGTCTCCCGAACCCGTAGGGTCTACACACTTAAGGTTCGATGACGCTAGGGTTATAAAGGAAGTTTGTATGTGGTTACCGAATGTTGTTCGGAGTCCCGGATGAGATCCCGGACGTCATGAGGAGTTCCGGAATGGTCCGGAGGTAAAGATTTATATATGGGAAGTCCTGTTTTGGTCACCGGAAGAGTTTCGGGGTTTATCGGTAACGTACCGGGACCACCGGGAGGGTCCCGGGGGTCCACCAAGTGGGGCCACCAACCCCGGAGGCTTGCGTGGGCTAAGAGTGGTGAGGGACCAGCCCCTTAGTGGGCTCGTGCGCCTCCCACAAGGACCCAAGGTGCCCAAGAGGTGGAAAGGGGGCAAACCCTAATGGGATATGGACCTTAGGGCCCATATTGGGGCGCCTCCCTCTCCTCTCCCCTCTTGGCCGCCACCCTTGACCCCATCTAGGGCTGCCGCCCCCCTAGGGGTGGGAACCCTAGAGGGGGCGCAGCCCTCCCCTTCCCCTATATATATGAGGCCTAGGGGGCTGCCCACACACGCGATTCAATCTCTCTTGGTGCAGCCCTGCGTCTCTTCTTCCTCCTCTTCTGTGGCGCTTGGCGAAGCCCTGCAGGATAGCCACGCTCCTCCACCACCACCACGCCGTTGTGCTGCTGTTGGATGAAGTCTTCCTCAACCTCTCCCTCTCTCCTTGCTGGATCAAGGCGTGGGAGACGTCACCGGGCTGTACGTGTGTTGAACGCGGAGGTGCCGTGCGTTCGGCACTTGGTCATCGGTGATTTGAATCACGACGAGTACGACTCCATCAACCCCGTTCACTTGAACGCTTCTGCTTAGCGATCTACAAGGGTATGTAGATGCACTCTCCTCCCCCTTGTTGCTAGTCTCTCCATAGATAGATCTTGGTGACACGTAGGAAAATTTTGATTTTCTGCTACGTTCCCCAACAGTGGCATCATGAGCTAGGTCTATGCGTAGATTCTATGCACGAGTAGAACACAAAGTAGTTGTGGGCGTTGATTTTGTTCAATATGCTTGCCGTTACTAGTCTTATCTTGATTCGGCAGCATTGTGGGATGAAGCGGCCCGGACCGACCTTACACGTACTCTTACGTGAGACTGGTTCCACCGACTGACATGCACTAGTTGCATAAGGTGGCTAGCGGGTGTCTGTCTCTCCCACTTTAGTCGGATCGGATTCGATGAAAAGGGTCCTTATGAAGCGTAAATAGAAATTGGCATATCACGTTGTGGTCTTTGCGTAGGTAAGAAACGTTCTTGCTAGAAACCCATAGCAGCCACGTAAAACATGCAAACAACAATTAGAGGACGTCTAACTTGTTTTTGCAGGGTATGCCATGTGATGTGATATGGCCAAAGGATGTGATGAATGATATATGTGATGTATGAGATTGATCATGTTCTTGTAATAGGAATCACGACTTGCATGTCGATGAATATGACAACCGGCAGGAGCCATAGGAGTTGTCTTTATTTATTTATGACCTGCGTGTCAACATAAACGTCATGTAATTACTTTACTTTATTGCTAACCGTTAGCTGTAGTAGTAGAAGTAATAGATGACGTGACAACTTCAAGAAGACACGATGATGGAGATCATGATGATGGAGATCATGGTGTCATGCCGGTGACGATGATGATCATGGAGCCCCGAAGATGGAGATCAAAAGGAGCAAAGTGATATTGGCCATATCATGTCATTATTTGATTGCATGTGATGTTTATCATGTTTATACATCTTATTTGCTTAGAACGACGGTAGTAAATAAGATGATCCCTCACAACAATTTCAAGAAGTGTTCTCCCCTAACTGTGCACCGTTGCTAAAGTTCGTCGTTTCGAAGCACCACGTGATGATTGGGTGTGATAGATCCTTACGTTCACATACAACGGGTGTAAGACAGTTTTACACATGCAAAACACTTAGGGTTAACTTGACGAGCCTAGCATGTGTATAGACATGGCCTCAGAACAAAGAAGACCGAAAGGTCGAGCATGAGTCGTATGGTAGATACGATCAACATGAAGATGTTCACAGATGATGACTAGTCCGTCTCACGTGATGATCGGACACGGCCTAGTTGACTCGGATCATGTAATCACTTAGATGACTAGAGGGATGTCTATCTAAGTGGGAGTTCATAAGATGAACTTAATTATCCTGAACATAGTCAAAAGGATTTTGCAAATTATGTCGTAGCTCACGCTATAGTTCTATTGTTTAGATATGTTCCTAGAGAAAAATTAGTTGAAAGTTGATAGTAGCAATTATGCGGACTAGGTCCGTAGACTGAGGATTGTCCTCATTGCTTCTTAGAAGGCTTATGTCCTTAATGCACCGCTCAGTGTGCTGAACCTCGAACATGGTCTGTGGATGTTGTGAACATCTGACATACACGTTTTGATAACTACATGATAGTTTAGTTAAACAGTTTAGAATTGAGGCACCAAAGATGTTTTGAAACGTCGCGAAACATATGAGATGTTTTGAGGGCTGAAATTGGGATTTCAGGCTCGTGCCCACGTCAAGAGGTATAAGACCTCCGACGTTTTTCTTAACCTGCAAACTAAGGGAGAAAAGCTCAATTGTTGAGCTTGTGCTCAGATTGTCTGAGTACAACAATCATTTGAATCAAGTGGGAGTTGATCTTCCAAGATGAGATAGTGATGTTTCTCCGAAGTCATTACCACCAAGCTGCTAGAGCTTCGTGATGAACTATGATATATCAGGGACATATATGATGATCCTTGAGATATTCGCGATATTTGACACCGCAAAAGTAGATATCAAGAAGGAGCATCAATTGTTGATGGTTAGTGAAACCACTAGTTCCAAGAAG
Organism: Triticum monococcum; assembly: GCA_034509565.1. Taxonomy (NCBI): domain Eukaryota; kingdom Viridiplantae; phylum Streptophyta; class Magnoliopsida; order Poales; family Poaceae; genus Triticum; species Triticum monococcum. Next base: position 174,216,006 of record CM067846.1, on the reverse strand, counting down.
GGCAAGGGCAAGAAGGATACTTCATGAAACAGCAAATTAGCTGCTGCTCTGGTGAAGAAACCCAAGGTTGAACCCAAACCCGAGACTAAGTGCTTCTGTAATAAGGGGAACGACCACTGGAGCAGAATTACCCTAGATACTTGGTGGATTAGAAGGCTGGCAAGGTCGATAGAAGTATATTAGATATACATTGTGTTGATGTGTACTTTACTGGTACTCCTAGTAGCACCAGGGTATTAGATACTGGTTCGGTTGCTAAGTGTTAGTAACTCGAAATAAAAGCTACGGAATAAACGGAGACTAGCTAAAGGTGAGCTGACGACATGTGTTGGAAGTGTTTCCAATGTTGATATGATCAAGCATCGTACGCTCCCTCTACCATCGAGATTGGTGTTTGCGTTGAGCATAGACATGATTGGATTATGTCTATTGCAATACGGTTATTCATTTAAGGAGATTAATAGTTACTCTGTTTATTTGAATAATACCTTCAATGGTCTTACACCTAAAATGAATGGTTTATTGAATCTCGATCGTAGTGATACACATGTTCATGCCAAAAGATAGTAATGATAGTACCACCTAATTGTGGCACTGCCACGTAAGTCATATTGGTATAAAACGCATGAAGAAGCTCCATGTTGATGGATCTTTGGACTCACTCATTTTTGAAAAGTTTGAGACATGCAAACCGTGTCTATTGGTGCATATGCATGAAGAAACTCCATGCGGATGGATCGTTTGGACTCACTTGATTTTGAATCACTTGAGACATGCAAATCATACCACATGGGCAAGATGACTGAAAGCCTCGGTTTTAGTAAAATGGAACTAGAAAGCAACTTGCTGGAAGTAATACATTTTGATGTGTGCAGTCCAATAAGTACTGAGGCGTGTAGTGGATATCGTTATGTTCTTACTTCACAAAAGATTTGAGTAGATATTGAGTATATTTACTTGATGAATCACGAGTCTGAATTATTGAAAGGTTCAAGTAATTTCAGGGTGAAGTTGAAAGATCGTCGTGACAAGAGGATAAAATATCTATGATATGATCATAGAGATGAATATCTGAATTATGAGTTTGGCACAGAATTAAGACATTGTGGAAATTGTTTCACAACTGATACAGCCTGGAACACCATAGTGTGATGGTGTGTCCGAACATCATAACTGCACCCTATTGGATATGATGCATACCATGATGTCTCTTATCGAATTACCACAATAGTTTATGGGTTAGGCATTAGAGACAACCACATTCACTTTTAAAAAAGGGGCACCATGTAATTCCGATCCGATGACACCGTATGAATTATGGTTTAGAGAAACCCAAGCTGTCATTACTTAAAAGTTTGGGGCTGCGATGCTTATGTGAAAAGGTTTCAGGCTGATAAGCTCGAACCCAAAGCGGATAAATGCATCTTCATAGGACACCCAAAACAGTTGGGTATACCTCCTGTCTCAGATCCGAAAGCAATAAGGGATTGTTTCTAGAATCGGGTCCTTTCTCGAGGAAAAGTTTCTCTCGAAAGAATTGAGTGGGAGGATGGTGGAAACTTGATGAGGTTATTGAACTGTCTCTTCAACTAGTGTGTGACAGGGCACAGGAAATTGTTCCTGTGGCACCTACACCAATTGAAGTGGAAGCTTATGATATTGATCACGAGACTTCGGATCAAGTCACTCCCAAACCTCGTAGGATGACAAGGATACGTAATCCTGTCTTGGAAGTCATGTTGCGAGAACACAATGAACCTACGAGCTATGGAGAAGCGATGGTGGGCCCGGATTCCGATAAATGGCTCGAGGCCATATAATCCGAGAGAGAATCCATATATGAAAACAAAGTGTAGACTTTGGAAGAACTACTTGATGGTCGTAAGGCTGTTAGGTACATATGGATTTTAAAAGGAAGACGGACAATGATGATAAGTATCACCATTTAGAAAGCTCGACTTGTCGTTAAGATGTTTTTCGACAAGTTCAAGGAGTTGACTACGATGAGACTTTCTCACCTGTAGCGATGCTAAAAGTCTGTTGGAATTATATTAGCAGTTACTGCACTATTTATGAAATCTTGCAGATAGGATGTCAAAACATTGTTTCCTCAACGATTTATAAGGAAAGGTTGTATGTGATACAGCCGGAAGGTTTTGTCAATCCTGAAAGATGCTAATAAGTATGCAAAGCTCCAGCAATCCTTCTAAGGAATGGAGTAAGCATCTCGGAGTTGGAATGTATGCTTTGATGAGATGATCAAAGATTTGGGTGTATACAAAGTTTATGAGAAACTTGTATTTCCAAAGAAGTGAGTGGGAGCACTATAGAATTTCTGATGAATATATGTTGTTGACATATTGTTGATCAGAAATGACGTAGAATTTCTGGAAAGCATATAGGGCTATTTGGAAAGTGTTTTTCAATGGAAAACCTGGATTAAGCTACTTGAACATTGAACATCAAGATCTATAAGGATAGATCAAAATGCTTAATGGTACTTTCAAATGAGCACATACCTTGACATGATCTTGAAGGTGTTCAAGATGGATCAGTCAAAGAAGAAGTTCTTGCTTGAGTTGTAAGGTATGAAGTTAAGACTTAAAGCTCGACCACGGTAGAATAGAGAGAAAGGACGAAGGTCGTCCCCTATGCTTAAGACGTAGGCTCTTCTGTATGATATGCTGTGTACCACACCTGAAGTGTGCCTTGCCATGAGTCAGTCAAGGGGTACAAGAGTGATCCAAGAATGGATCACACGATAGCGGTCAAAGTTATCCTTAGTAACTACTGGACTAAGGAATTTTCTCGATTATGGAGGTGGTAAAAGAGTTCGTCGTAAAGGGTTACGTCGATGCAAGCTTAACACCTATCCGGATAACTCTGAGTAGAGATACCGGATACGTATAATGGAGCAACAATTTAGAATAGCTCCAAGAAGAACAGTTATTTGGAATAGCTCCAAATAGAACGTGGTAGCTACATCTAGGAGATGACATAGAGATTTGTAAAGCACACACGGATCTGAAAGGTTCAGACCCGTTGACTAAAACCTCTCTCACAAGCAACATGATCAAACCCATAACTCATTGAGTGTTAATCACATAGTGATGTGAACTAGATTATTGACTCTAGTAAACTCTTTGGATATTGGTCACATGGCGATGTGACCTGTGAGTGTTAATCACATGGCGATGTGAACTAGATTATTGACTCTAGTGCAAGTGGGAGACTGTTGGAAATATGCCCTAGAGGCAATAATAAATAAGTTATTATTATATTTCCTTGTTCATTATAATCATTTATTATTCATGCTAGAATTGTATTGATAGGAAACTCAGATACATGTGTGGATATATAGACAACACCATGTCCCTAGTAAGCCTCTAGTTGACTAGCTCGTTGATCAATAGATGGTTACGGTTTCCTAACCATGGACATTAGATGTCGTTGATAACGGGATCACATCATTAGGAGAATGATGTGATGGACAAGACCCAATCCTAAGCATAGCACTAGATCGTGTAGTTCGTATGCTAAAGCTTTTCTAATGTCAAGTATCATTTCCTTAGACCATGAGATTGTGCAACTCCCGGATACCGTAGGAATGCTTTGGGTGTACCAAACGTCACAACGTAACTGGGTGACTATAAAGGTGCACTACAGGTATCTCCGAAAGTGTCTGTTGGGTTGGCACGAATCGAGACTGGGATTTGTCACTCCGTGTGACGGAGAGGTATCTCTGGGCCCACTCGGTAGGACATCATCATAATGTGCACAATGTGATCAAGGAGTTGATCATGGGATGATGTGTTACGGAACGAGTAAAGAGACTTGCCGGTAACGAGATTGAACAAGGTATCGTAATACCGACGATCGAATCTCGGGCAAGTATCGTACCGATAGACAAAGGGAATTGTATACGGGATTGATTAAGTCCTTGACATCATGGTTCATCCGATGAGATCATCATGGAACATGTGGGAGCCAACATGGGTATCCAGATCCCGCTGTTGGTTATTGACCGGTGAACGTCTCGGTCATGTCTACATGTCTCTCGAACCCGTAGGGTCTACACACTTAAGGTTCGATGACGCTAGGGTTATAAAGGAAGTTTGTATGTGGTTACCGAATGTTGTTCGGAGTCCCGGATGAGATCCCGGGCGTCACAAGGAGTTCCGGAATGGTCCGGAGGTAAAGATTTATATATGGGACGTCCTGTTTTGGTCACCGGAAGAGTTTTGGGGTTTATCGGTAACGTACCGGGACCACCGGGAGGGTCCCGGGGGTCCACCAAGTGGGGCCACCAACCCCGGAGGCTTGTGTGGGCTAAGAGTGGTGAGGGACCAGCCCCTTAGTGGGCTGGTGCGCCTCCCACAAGGGCCCAAGGTGCCCAAGAGGTGGAAAGGGGGCAAACCCTAATGGGATATGGGCCTTAGGGCCCATATTGGGGCGCCTCCCTCTCCTCTCCCCTCTTGGCCGCCACCCTTGACCCCATCTAGGGCTGCCGCCCCCCTAGGGGTGGGAACCCTAGAGGGGGCGCAGCCCTCCCCTTCCCCTATATATATGAGGCCTAGGGGGCTGCCCACACACGCGATTCAATCTCTCTTGGTGCCCAGGGGGTAGGAGAGGGAGGCGCCCCAATATGGGCCTTAGGGCCCATATTGGGGCGCCTCCCTCTCCTCTCCCCTCTTGGCCGCCACCCTTGACCCCATCTAGGGCTGCCGCCCCCCCTAGGGGTGGGAACCCTAGAGGGGGCGCAGCCCTCCCCTTCCCCTATATATATGAGGCCTAGGGGGCTGCCCACACACGCGATTCAATCTCTCTTGGTGCAGCCCTGCGTCTCTTCTTCCTCCTCTTCTGTGGCGCTTGGCGAAGCCCTGCAGGATAGCCATGCTCCTCCACCACCACCACGCCGTTGTGCTGCTGTTGGATGAAGTCTTCCTCAACCTCTCCCTCTCTCCTTGCTGGATCAAGGCGTGGGAGACGTCACCGGGCTGTACGTGTGTTGAACGCGGAGGTGCCGTGCGTTCGGCACTTGGTCATTGGTGATTTGAATCACGACGAGTACGACTCCATCAACCCCGTTCACTTGAATGCTTCCGCTTAGCGATCTACAAGGGTATGTAGATGCACTGTCCTCCCCCTCGTTGCTAGTCTCTCCATAGATAGATCTTGGTGACACGTAGGAAAATTTTGAATTTCTGCTACGTTCCCCAACAGCTTATGTGCGATAGAGTGTATCATATCACGGGATTTGGATGCACCGGCGAAGTTTGCACCAACTCTCGAGGTGAGAAAGGGCAATGCACGGTACCGAAGAGGCTAGCAATGATGGAAGGGTGAGAGTGTGTATAATCCATGAACTGAACATTAGTCATAAAGAACTCACATACTTATTGAAAAAATCTACAACTCATCAAAACCAAGCATTACGCGCATGCTCCTAGGGGGATAGGTTCGTCGGAAAAGACCATCGCTCGTCCCCGACCACCACTCATAAGGAAGACAATCAAAGAACACCTCATGTTTCAAATTTGTTACACAACGGTTATCATACGTGCATGCTACGGGACTTGCAAACCTCAACAGAAGTATTTCTCAAATTCACAATTACTCAAATAGCACGACTCTAATATCACCATCTTCATATCTCAAAACAATCATCAAGTATCAAACTTCTCATAGTATTCAATGCACTTTATATGAAAGTTTTTATTATACCCATCTTGGATGCCTATCATATTAGGACTAATTCTTAACCAAAGCAAATTACCTTGCTGTTATAAAGGACTCTCAAAATAATATAAGTGAAGGATGAGAGATCAATAATTTCTATAAAATAAAACCACCACTGTGCTCTAAAAGATATAAGTGAAGCACCAGAGCAAAATTATCTAGCTCAAAAGATATAAGTGAAGCACATAGAGTATTCTAATAAATTCCAATTCATGTGTGTCTCTCCCAAAAGGTGTGTACAGCAAGGATTATTGTGGTAAACTAAAAATCAATGACTCAAATCATACAAGACACTCCAAGCAAAACACATATCATGTGGTGAATAAAAATATAGCCTCAAGTAAAGTTACCGATGAACGAAGACGAAAGAGGGGATGTCATCCGGGGCATCCCCAAGCTTAGGCTCTTGGTTGTCCTTGAATATTACCTTGGGGTGCCTTGGTCATCCCCAATCTTAGGCTCTTGCCACTCCTTATTCCATATTCCATCGAATCTTTACCCAAAACTTGAAAACATCACAACACAAAACTTAACAGAAAACTCGTAAGCTCTGTTAGTATAAGAAAATAGATCACCACTTAGGTACTGTTGTGAACTCATTTTAAATTCATATTGGTGTAATATATATTGTATTCCAACTTATCTATGGTTCATACCCTCCGATACTACTCATAGATTCATCAAAATAAGCAAACAACACAATGAAAACAGAATCTGTCAAAAACAGAACAGTCTGTAGTAATCTGTATCAAAGGTATACTTCTATAACCCCAAATATTCTGAAACAAATTGGTGGAACTGAGTAATTTGTCTACTAATCATCTACAAAAATAATAAACCTAATCTCACTCTCCAGTAAAAAATGGCAGCAAATCTCATGGGCACTAAAGTTTCTATTTTTTACAGCAAGATCACATAAACTTACCCCAGGTCTTCCCAAAGGTTCTACTTGGCACAAACACTAATTAAAAGATAAAACCACATCTAAATAGAGGCTAGATGAATTATTTATTACTAAACAGTAACAAAAATCAAGGAACAAAAATAAAATTGGGTTGCCTCCCAACAAGCGCTATCGTTTAACGCCCCTAGCTAGGCATGATGATTTCAATGATGCTCATGTAAAAGATAAGAATTGAGACATAAAGAGAGCATCATGAATAATATGACTAGCACATTTAAGTCTAACCCACTTCCTATGCATAGGTATTTTGTGATCAAACAACTTATGGGAACAATAATCAACTAGCATAGGAGGGTAAAACAAGCATAACTTCAAAACTTTAAGCACATAGAGAGGAAACTTGATATTATTGCAATTCCTACAAGCATATGTTCCTCCCTCATAATAATTTTCAGTAGCATCATTAATGAATTCAACAATATAACCATCACATAAAGCATTCTTTTCATGATCTACAAGCATTGAAAATTTACTACTCTCCACACAAGCAAGATTCTTCTCAATCGAAATAGTGGGAGTATCATAAGAAACTCGAATACTATAAATTGTTTCCACATTAAAAGAGTAATGTTCAGAAAGAGGGTAATCATAATCATGACAAGTTTTTAAAATATAATCATCACTACTTTTTATAGCATAAGTTTCATCACAATAATCATCATAAGTAGCAACTTTGTTCTCATCATAATCAATTGAAACCTCTTCCAAGATAGTGGAATCATTACTAAATAAAGTCATGACATCTCCAAATCAACTTTCATAATTATAAAAATAAGATTCAACACCCTCCAAAATAGTGGGATCATTACTTCCTAAAGTTGACACTCTTCCAAACCCACTTTCATCAATATAACCATCATAAATAGGAGGCATGCTATCATCATAATAAATTTGCATATCAAAACTTGGGAGGTTAAATATACTCCCTCCATTTTTATTTACTCTGCATATTAGAGTTGACCAAAGTCAAACTTCATAAAGTTTGACCAAGTTTATAGAAAAGAATATAAATATTTACCATAACAAATATATATGATGCGAAAGTATGTTTAATAATGAATCTAATGGTATTATTTTGTTATTGTATACGTTAATATTTTTGTCTATAAATCTCATCAAAGTTTACAAAGCTTGACTTTGACCAAAGCTAATATGCGGAGTGAATAAAAACGGAGGTAGTATCATCTTCATGAAACATAGCATCCCCAAGCTTGGTACAAACATTAATTGCAGCAAATAAATTCTCAAACATGTCATCAAACATAGCATCCCCAAGCTTGGGCCTTTTCATATCATAAGCATAACCACTCTCATGATTAATAGTATGGATAGCACCAATAGCATAGCAATTATCATCATCACAATGAGTAATAGGAGCAACATCATTTGGGAGGAATACCTTATTAATTTTGCTTCTCCGTCTTTTCTTTTTCTTCTTCACATCATGTGCGGGGTTAATCCTCTTTTTGGAGCTCATTATTAATGAGATTGGTTGGATAGAAGGCTCCTCGTCATTACCTGATTCATCATAAGAAATAATAGGAGGATATTGGGAAGTCTCTTCCCTTTCATTAGTATTCTCTTCATCTTCTATTTGTTTTCTTGACTTTGTGTAATTGGCAATGTAAGGTTTTTCAGTGCAATTCACCACACAATACATATAAATTTCCTCTAGATCAAAATCAAGAACATTATCGAGGGCAAATTCTGGAATATACTTAGTTATACATTTCATTTCTTCATAACCCAGAAGCAAACTAAGTTCATTATGATGCGTAAGGGAAATCAAGTCATCACAATTTTTGGACACGATTCGATCATGAAACAATTTGCATTGGATATTTAAATGACCATGTTCATTGCAAAGTTCACAAGGATGGCTAAGAAAATTTAAATTTTCAGCACAAACATCTAGCCTTTCTTGCAACCGTTTAGTTTCTAAATACTTATGCCTCTTGCAAAATCTATCTTCCCTATTTTGTGTGTACTTGCAAACTCTATGCACTCCACAAAAATTGACATGCTTATAAGAGACATTTTCATCATGACTAGTGCAATCATCATTAGTACTATGGGTATTCAAAGAGCCCATACTAATAACATTGCCATCATGCTCATCATCCAAAGATTTAGTGCCAAACATTTTAATACATTCTTCTTCTAACACTTTGGCACAATTATCGGAATCCTTATTTTCATGAAAGACATTAAAAAGATGAGTCATATGAGGCAACCTTAATTCCATTTTTTGTATTTTTCTTTTATAGACTAAACTAGTGATAAAACAAGAAACTAAAATATTCGATTGCAAGATCTAAAGATATTCCTTCAAGCACTAACCTCCCTGGCAACGGCGCCAGAAAAGAGCTTGATGTCTACTACACAACCTTCTTCTTGTAGACGTTGTTGGGCCTCCAAGTGCAGAGGTTTGTAGGACAGCAGCAAATTTCCCTCAAGTGGATGACCTAAGGTTTATCAATCCATGGCAGGCGTAGGATGAAGATGATCTCTCTCAAACAACCCTGCAACCAAATAACAAAGAGTCTCTTGTGTCCCCAACACACCCAATACAATGGTAAATTGTATAGGTGCACTAGTTTGGCGAAGAGATGGTGATACAAGTGCAATATGGATAGTAGATATAGGTTTTTGTAATCTGGAAATATAAAAACAGCAAGGTAACTAATGATAAAAGTGAGCGAAAACGGTATTGCAATGCGTTGAAACAAGGCCTAGGGTTCATACTTTCACTAGTGCAAGTTCTCTCAACAATGATAACATAATTGGATCATATAACTATCCCTCAACATGCAACAAAGAGTCACTCCAAAGTCACTAATAGCGGAGAACAAACGAAGAGATTATTGTAGGGTACGAAACCACCTCAAAGTTATCCTTTCTGTTCGATCTATTCAAGAGTCCATAGTAAAATAACACGAAGCTATTCTTTCCGTTCAATCTATCCTAGAGTTCATACTAGAATAACACCTTAAGACACAAATCACCCAAAACCCTAATGTCACCTAGATACTCCAATGTCACCTCAAGTATCCGTGGGTATGATTATACGATATGCATCACACAATCTTAGATTCATCTATTCAACCAACACAAAGAACTTCAAAGAGTGCCCCAAAGTTTCTACCGGAGAGTCAAGACAAAAACGTGTGCCAAACCCTATGCATAAGTTCACGAGGTCACGGAACTCGCAAGTTGATCACCAAAACATACATCAAGTGGATCACGTGATATCCCATTGTCACCACAGATAAGCACATGCAAGACATACATCAGTTGTTCTCAAATCCTTAAAGACTCAATCCGATAAGATAACTTCAAAGGGAAAACTCAATCCATCACAAGAGAGTAGAGGGGAGAAACATCATAAGATCCAACTATAATAGCAAAGCTCGCGATACATCAAGATCGTGTCGAATCAAGAACATGAGAGAGAGAGAGAGATTAAACACATAGCTACTGGTACATACCCTCAGCCCCGAGGGTGAACTACACCCTCCTTGTCATGGAGAGCGCCAGGATGATGAAGATGGCCACCGAAGAGGGATTCCCCCCTTCGGCAGGGTGCCAAAATAGGTCTAGATTGGTTTTCGGTGGCTACAGAGGATTGCGGCGGCGGAACTCCCAATCTAGGTTTCTTTCTGGAAGTTTCAGTATTTATAAGAGGTTTTGGCATCGAGAACAAGTCAGGGGGGTCTCTGGGCTGTCCACGAGGTAGGGAGGCGTGCCCAGGGGTGGGCGCACCCCCACCCCCGTGGGCAGCCCGGGACTCTTCTGGCCCAACTCTTTTGCTCCATGGCCTTCTTCTGGTCCAAAAATAAGTGCTATGAAGTTTCAGGTCAATTGGACTCCGTTTGATTTTCCTTTTCTATAAAACTCAAAAACAAGAAAAAACAGAAACTGGCACTGGCTCTAGGTTAATAGGTTAGTCCCAAAAATCATATAAAATAGCATATAAGTGCATATAAAACATCCAAGGTTGATAATATAATAGCATGGAACAAACAAAAATTATAGATACGTTGGAGACGTATCAATGTCAGGCGATAAACTCGACTACTGTACAACTTTCCACCTCCTGTGTGCCACTGTGGCAGCCCCTTTGACTATAAAAGGAGACCCGCGGCGCACTGGGAGTGGATTCAGACTTTTTGAACCCTGCACACTTTGTAGCTAGTCCAAGAACACCAGATAAACACAAACCGGTAGGAGTAGGGTATTACGCATCACTTGCGGCCAGAACCTGGATAAACTCCCCTGTGTTGACCTTCTAAACCCGCTCTTTTTACAGCCCCGCGCCCGCCAACCGTAGAAGAAGGCCGGCAAGACCCTTTCTGGCGAGACCTCTTCCGACAAGAACTCTTGCACCCACTCCGGCAAGCGCGCCTCTTTGTAGTGCTACGCTCCCGTTGAGGACGTGCCAGAGAGCTCCACCGGCAAGAGCAAGAAATCCAGGGCTGCACCACTAGAAACCAAGAAGGTGTCCGTCAAGGAGGACGACACGGGCGGGGCTTTCACTATAAGCTCCACCCTCGGCAGCAAATAGGAAAGCGTGCTCGTCGCCTTCCTGCGGGCGAATGTCGATGTGTTTGCATGGCAAGCATCCGACATGCCGGCGGTCCTAGGGAGGTGATTGAGCACGATCTTGTTGTCTGTCCTCATGCGTGGCCCGTCAAGCAGAAGGTCAGGAAGAAAGCTTTGGAGCAACAAGAGTTCATCATCGAGGAGATCAGGAAGTTGGAGGCGGCAGGCCTGGTTAGAGGAGTGCTCCACCCTACGTGGTTGGCCAATCCGGTGGTGGTGTGTAAGGCAAATGGGAAATGGAGGTTGTGTATTGACTACACAGATGTCAATAAAGCCTATCCAAAGGATCCTTTCCCTCTGCCACGCATCGAACAGATTGTGGACTCCACTGCCGGGTGTGACCTCCTATCATTCCTCAACACTTATTCAGGATACCACCAGATCTTCATGATGAAGGAAGACAAGGAAAAACCGCGTTCATCACCCCATGTGGTACGTACTGTTTTGTACGAATGCCTTTCGGGTTGAAGAGCATTGGTTCAATGTTTGCCCGAGCAGTCCAGATTCGTTTTGAGCCCCAGCTACATAGAAATATGGAAGCTTATATGGACGACATAGTGGTCAAAACCAAGGACAGGGCCACGCTTGTGCAAGATTTAGAATAAATATTTGCAAATCTGCGCAAGATCAACCCAGAGAAGTGTGTGTTCCGTGTCCCCTCTGGCAAACTTCTTGGGTTCTTTGTGTCTCAATGCGGAATTGAAGGAAATCCCGACAAGATCAAGGCAATCGAGCAGATTGAGGCACCAAAACGTGTCAAAGACGTCCGTAGGCTCGTCGGCTGCGTTGCTCCCCTGAGTAGGTTCATCTCCAAATCTGATGAGAGCGCACTCCCCTTTTGAAAGTTTTGAAAAAGGCGGGTCTAGTAAAGTGGACTCCGGAGGCAGAGGCAGCGCTGCAAGATTTGAAGAGGTACCTCTCTTCCACGCCAATACTAGTCACGCCTAAACCACAAGAGCCATTGATGTTGTACTTAGCAGCAATGAATCAAGTGGTCAGTGTTGCGCTGGAGGCGCAGAGGGAACTTGAGGAAGAAGTAGCAGTAGCAGCAGAGCCGTCGGATGGCGGGCCGGGGACCTCCCCGGCATAGCCTGACACCGGCAAGCCGGAACCCCTGGCAAGGCCCGATCCCGGCAAGGCAGAGTCTGAGCAGATGGGCGAAGTGGGACAGAAGAAGAAGGTGGTGGAGCACGTCCTTTATTTTGTCAGTTCCCTCTTGCAGGGGGCTAGATCAAGATATTCTGGTATACAAAAGCTACTTTTGGGCCTCCTCATGGCCACAAGAAAGCTGCGTCACTATTTCGAAGCACATGAGATCACCGTCGTCACATGCCTCCCTTTGCAACGGATTTTGCACAACCCATATGCAATAGGGAGGATTGTGGAGTGGGCATTGGAGCTGTCGAGCTTTGGCCTCAAGTTTGAAAGTACCTCAACAATCAAAAGCCGAGCCTTGGCACAATTCATAGCGGAACGGATCGCAATGCCCGACGAAGAGGTTCAAGAAACCACCCTTCCTGGCAAGGAGACCTGCCGCGATTGGATTACGTACTTTGATGGTGCTTTCTCACTGCAAGGTGCTGGTGCTGGCGTGCTACTCATCGTGCCCACCGGAGAGCAACTCAAGTACGTTGTCCAGATGCACTTTCCCCAGGAAAAATCAATGAACAACATGATGGAGTACAAGGGATTGCTTGCCGGTCTCAGGATCGCGGCAGACCTCGGAATGAAGAAGCTCATCATCAGAGGTGATTCGCAGCTCGTCGTTAAGCAAGTCAACAAGGATTACCAGAGCCCGTTGATGGAGGCATACGTGGATGAAGTGAGGAAGTTGGAAGAGCATTTTGACGGATTGCAAGCAGAGCATGTTCCTCGAGCAGAGAACGGCATTGCTGACAACCTATCGAAGCGCGCTGCCCTGAAGTTGCCTGTGGAACCAGGTACCTTCGTGCTTCAATTAACTCGACCGTCCGTTGAGCCATCAGCAGGACAGAACAAGCGAAGGAAGGCAAGCCCTGGCAAGTACTTTCCCGCTGAGCTCCTAGGAGTCGTTGGCAAGGACCTTGTCGGGTGCCCCAAGCTTGCCGGAGAGCAGCAACCCCCAGCAGAGCCTCGAGCTCTGACCGTAGAGGCAGCTGCCCTTGCGGCCGAAGATGTGCCTTTAGCCCTTGTCGTCGAGCCTCAGGCTCCGGCATGGGCACAGCACACCGTCTGTTTCCTCCAAACAGGGGAGCTTCCTGAGGAACAAGAAGAAGAAGAGAAAGTAGCCCGTCGGTCCATCATGTACCAGTTTGTGGATGATGCCCTATACAGAAGGAGATCGAATGACGTGAAGTTAAAGTGCATTCCTCGGGAAGACGGACTGAGGCTGTTGGCAGAGATACATGGAGGCATGTGTGGCTCCCACATAGGGTCGAGAGCCCTTGCCGGCAAGGCTTCTTCTGGCCCACCGCCCTCCAGGATGCAACTACCCTAGTAACCAAGTGCGAAGCATGCCAATTCCATTCAAAGAAGCTTCATCAATCAGCCCAAGCTCTTCAGACAATCCCTCTTTCCTAACCATTTTCGGTCTGGGGGCTTGACATACTGGGCCCCTTTCCTCGTGTTGTCGGGGGCTTTGAGTACTTGTACGTCATGATCGACAAGTGCACAAAGTTCTTCAAGGGGCTAGTCTGCTGTTTTGGTGTGCCCAACAGAGTCATCACCGACAAAGGCATGCAGCACACGAGCCGCACCTTCATGCAGTACATTCAAGACCTCGGCAGCAAGGTCTTTTTTGCTTTTGTTTCTCATCCCAGAAGTAACGGCCAGGCCGAGAGGGCGAATGCAGAAGTGATGCGAGGCCTCAAGACCAGAACTTTTGACAAGCTGCACAAGTGCGGAAGGCGCTGGATTGATGAATTTCCAACAGTTCTTTGGTCAATCAGGACAACACCAAATCGAGCCACTGGCCAAACACCCTTTGCCCTGGTATACGGGGCAGAAGCAGTTCTCCCCACGGAACTCATATACGTGTCACCTCGAGTGCTTGCTTATGATGAGCTTGAGCAAGAGCAGTTGCACCAAGATGATGCAACGCTCCTTGAGGAAGATCGTCTTCGGGCTGCTGTGCGAGCCGCTCGCTACCAGCAGGCCTTGTGCCGCTACCATAGCCGCAAGGTTCATGCCCGAAGCCTTGAGGAAGGCGACCTTGTTCTTCGGCGGATCCAATCCGCCAAGAATTCAATCCAGTTGATGCCAAAGTGGGAAGGTCCTTATCGGGTAATACTAGTCACCAGGCCTGGCGCAATCCGCCTGGAGACCGAAGATGGCATTCCGGTGAGCAATTCCTGGAATATCGAACATCTTCGCAACTTTTACCCCTAAGGCGCGGTTGCCGGGAGCCCCGGCAACCCCCATTTTGTACTAGCCTTGCCGGCAATGGCATGTAACCCTATGTACAAAGCCAGGCGCAGACCATGTGCACAGTCAAGGAAAGGAATCCCTTAGTATGTATAGTTTCCTGTCAATTTCCATGTTTATGTGTATAGTATATGCATGCTTGTCCAGGGTATTGTACTACTTTTTTGATCCCAATAAATATTAGTGGACCGCCAAGGTTCCATGCTCTTGCCCTCTCTCCTTTCCAGCCACGGCGAGGACACACGATCCCACTAAGGACCCGGCTCCGACAAGAAGTGGAGAAGACCGCCCGACACGGCGATCCCCGGCAAACCAAACAGATAAAGTTTACCTCTTACCCATTCGTGTCCGTAACCTATGACTTGTGCATTAGAAAACCTCGCCACCCTTCTTTAAAAAAACTCGGGTGCTCCCATTCCTGGCCCAAACGCTGCTTCGGTCGGAGTGGTCGTAGTAGCCCTTGTTAGAAGGGGGTGGACGGGGGGCTAGGCCCTTTGTCTGTAACCAGGCAGATGTGATTCTCCGGCAGGTGCAGAGGGCACCGGCAGGACAGCTTGCCAAGAAGACTCGTTTATTTACACTAAGGAGGCATTTCGCCTCTGCACGAACATACGCATGCACGGGTTCCCAGCAAGGCTAGACTTTTTCATTAACATGCTGATACGAGTACAGAGGTTACAGGACACAAGCATGGACTCGAGAGATTACATTATCTAGAAATTAAGATTTGGCAAGTGCCTACAATTTGAAAGAAAGATAGGTGCCCTGTGATCTCCATTCTTGCCCCTTTCCTCCCAGGTGCGGCAGGTGTAGGCAAGAAGGAAGCAGCGGGGAACGCGCTGATGGAGAGCTAGATGAGGAAGACCCTCGGCAGGGCCCGTGGCCGAGGGAGGAGGGCAGCGCGGTCAGTCGGAGTCGGCGTCCTCCCACCTGAGGCCCTCGTCGCCGTTGTCGATGTCCTCCTCATCACTCCCGCTCGAGGAGGAGGTTTCGTCGTCAGTGGAGCTCTCCACGCAACACCTTAGACGAGTTTCCAAGTGCCCAAAAACCTTGACGGAGAGCAGGTCGTTCTCCGTCAATTTGAAGTGCAGGACGAGCCCCTCTGATAGGCTATGGGCACGGGCGAAGGCTTTCCACCCATGGCGGAGATACATGACATGAGGGGCGGGAAAGTCGACATTGATCCGCATGCCGCCATTCCTGCAGCCCCTCATATGCAACCTCAAAGCTTGTGGTGGGTTGAGCTCCATCTCCCGAGTGAACAGAGAGGGGAGACGGAGGCGACCGCGACTGACTTGTGTAGCCTGATGAAGAATTCGCGGGGCTGATTTCCGACATGGCCCTCCATTGGGGGAGGAGCCGCTGGCGGAGGCGTGGCTGGTGTGCCGCCCCGTCCTCCACGGTAGCCTCGGCCTCGCCCCCTCCCTCTTCCTCTCGCGGCCGGCTCCGCCACCATGAGCTCTTGGGGAGGAGGGGCACGCTGTCGAGCAGAGACTCCCGTCACTGCCATTGGAGCGCTGGCGCGCCCTCTCGCCATAGCGAGGGGAAGGAAGGAGTCAAGATGGAAGAAGATGGATGTTGGAGGATTGAGGGTGCAATCCCCCTCCCCTCCTTATAAAGCGGTGGGGCCGGGGCTCGGCCACCCCACTTAACCAATCCGGCCACCAGGGGCACAGGGAATCAGGACCGACCCGCTGCTCCAATCAACAACGACCCGGTTTCCTGCCTCGCCATTAAGGCTCGTGCCCTCCGTGTCCACCACCTACCATCCTTGGGGCATGGAGGACACATGGTGAGCAGGCCAGGATCGAGAAGACAAGTGAAGCGATTGTTTTCCACCCCGTGATCGTGGGGCGTGGGTGCCTTGAAGGCCACGACCCGAGTCCACTTAGTAAATGAGTCGTGCCCCTACGTTTTCCTCTTTTTATGGAAAAGGCGCGGGCCACCTCTTTACCATTTAACACGACATGACGCAAGCGGACCGCAACCGCCCCACGCAAGGCCCCCACGTCACGCATTCAACGTGGGTCTTGGGGAAGCACAACTGGCGAGGGAGTTACTACGGTAAAACTCCGTTGCATGCGCGCACACGCACCATTCTAGGCCTGGCCCAACAACGCTCCATGCTTATATGTGCCCTAGGCCCGGGGGCTCCTGTCGGTGTACAAAAGTAGGGGTCCTTTTTGTACCCCTTTACTTGTGCGCGAGTAGTCGCAGCCACACGCCTGCGGCCGCGCTTGGCGGGACAGAAGAGGAAGCAAACACACAAGACTACCAGAGCCGCGCTCAAGGCAAGAGTCATGAAGAGCAGAGGGGTGAGGTAAAACTCCCCCGGCAAGGCCCTTGCCGTGGTGACCTTCATGACCCCGGTAAGAGCCTTGCCGCGGGGACTTGCCCAACACCAACAAGGCTGCCACCCTTGAATCTAAGAGTCCCGACGCCATCAACCACATCGGAACCAAGGCTTGGGAGGCGCCTCCATGGTGGCATGCAGACCTTTGTGAAGACAAAGGGCCTGCGAGGCCTAGATAGGAACCAAGAAACAAGACAACAGCAAGGCTCCTTGCCAAGGATGCCCACGAGGCCCCGGCAAGGCTCCTGCCAAAGATACCCATGAGGCCCCAGCAAGACTCTTGCCGAGGGCGCCCACAAGGCTCCAGCAAGACCCTTGCCGGGAAGATCAGCAAGACCATGGCAAGGCCTTGCCGCCCCGTCGCCACCCCAGCTCAGCGGCCGGCCACCAACTAAGCAGGTACCCACGTGGCAGTACATGGCTCCTAAGCCAACTAGTCAAGCACCTACGTGGTGGCATCCAGATCTTCGTGAAGACCCTGCCACCATGCCAGCTCAGTAGCCTGCCAGCCTACATGGCGTTGCATGCCTCGTTGGCCTGGACGCGTGTTGGAGCAAGGCGAAGCGGCGACGGACAGGACGGGCTTCGTTGTCGTCCCCGATAAAGCAAGAGGACACCTAAGTAGCGCTTTTAATGCATTTTGTACCGTGATGTGAGGTGATAAACTCGACTACTGCACAACTTTCCACCTCCTGTGTGCCACTGTGGTAGCCCCATTGACTATAAAAGGAGGCCCGTGGCATACTCTGAGGGGATTCGGACTTTTTGGACCCTGCACACTTTGTAGCTAGTCCAAGAACACCAGATAAACACAAACCAGCAGGAGTAGGGTATTACGCATCACTTGTGGCCCGAACCTGGATACCCCCCCCCCCCCCCCGCGTTGATCTTCTAAACCCGCTCTTTATACAGCCCCGCCAACCGTAGTAGGGATTCCCTGTGATCCCATAGGTGTCGTTCCTGAGCACCGACACTTTGACGCCCAGTATGTTTTGAATATTCAGATCCAAAATGATATGCGTTTCTCAGAAAATGTTTCCAACATGTTATAATTTTACCGGGTATTATATGTGTCGGATTTCGGGTTCCGGCAGACCCTTGAGGTTCGAACACTGGGGTGCGCGCGGAGATCTCTCCCCTACCGATCTACGTCGAATCTCCTCGCGTGATTTAAGCTGGAAACAATGAACAACATAAGGGACACAAGGTTTATACTAGTTCGGGCCACCTGTAGGATTGAAAGTATGTCTAGAGGGGGGTGATTAGACTACTTGACCAAATAAAAATCTAGCCTTTTCCCAATTTTAGTTCTTGGCAGATTTTAGCTATCTTAGCACAAGTCAAGCAATCTCCACATAATTCAAGCAAGCATGCAAAAGAGTATATTAGCAGCGGAAAGTAAAGCATGCAACTTGCAAGAATGTAAAGGGAAGGGTTTGGAGAATTCAAACGCAATTGGAGACACGGATGTTTTGTCATGGTTCCAATAGGTGCTACTATCGTACATCCACGTTGATGGAGTCTTCAACCAACGGAGGGTAATGGTTGCGCGAGTCCACGGAGGGCTCCACCAACGAAGGGTCCACGAAGAAGCAACCTTGTCTATTCCATCACGGTAGTCGCCCACGAAGGACTTGCCTCACTAGCAGTAGATCTTCACGAAGTAGGCGATCTCCTTGCCCTTACAAACTCCTTGGTTCAACTCCACAATCTTGTCGGAGGCTCCCAAGTGACACCTAGCCAATCTAGGAGACACCACTCTCCAAGAAGTAACAAATGGTGTGTTGATGATGAACTCCTTGCTCTTGTGCTTCAAATGATAGTCTCCCCAACACTCAACTCTCTCTCACAGGATTTGGATTTGGTGGAAAGAAGATTTGAGTGGAAAGCAACTTGGGGAAGGCTGGAGATCAAGATTCATATGGTTGGAATGGAATATCTTGACCTCAACACAAGTGTAGGTGGTTCTCTCTCGGAAAATGTGTATTGGAAGTGTAGGTATGTTCGGATAGCTCTCTCCACGAATGAAGAGTGGGTGGAGGGGTATATATAGCCTCCACACAAAATTTAACCGTTACACACAATTTGCCAAACTCGGTGGGACCGAATGGTTAAACTCGGTCGGACCGATTCAGCAAACCTAGTGACCGTTAGGATTTTCGGTGGGACTGAGATTCAACTCGGTAGGACCGATATGGTTAGGGTTAGGGCATAACGTAATCTCGGTGTGACCGATTACACAAACTCGGTGGGACCAATTTTGGTAATAAGCTAACCAGAGAGTTGGTCAGGTAAACTCGGTGGGCCCGATTCGCTCATCTCAGTGAGACCGAAATGTTACAAAAGGGAAACAGAGAGTTTACATTGCAATCTCGGTGGGACCAATCGCTCATCTCGGTAAGACCGAAACGTTACGAAGGGAAATAGAGAGATTACAATCCCATCTCGGTGAGACCGAGATCCCTATCGGTGAAACCGATTTGCCTAGGGTTTGTGGCAGTGGCTATGACATTTGAAACTCGGTGGCGCCGGATAGAACGAATCAGTGGGACTGAGTTTGACTTTTGGTTTAGGTCATATGTGGATGTGGGAAGGTAGTTGAGGATTTTGGAGCATATCACTAAGCATTTTGAGCAAGCAAGCCATTAAGCAACACCTCATCCCTCCTTGATAGTATTAGCTTTTCCTATAGACTCAATGTGATCTTGGATCACTAAAATATAAAATGTGGAGTCTTCAGCTTCAAGCTTGAGCCAAACTTTTTGTCCTTAGAATTTTGAGGGATCCACTTTCCTCATCCATGCCATGCCATTCATTGAGCTTTTCCTGAAATATTAATCTTGGAATAATGTTAGCTCAATGAGCTATATGTTGTTAGGAATTACCAAAACCACCCAGGGATAGTTGCACTTTCAATCTCCCCCTTTTTGGTAATTGATGACAACATATAGATCAAAGCTTCGACAAATGATAATAAGAGTGAAAGATATTGTCGCTTTGAGAAGTATGTGAAAAGCAAGAGCTCCCCCTAAATTTGTGAATATCTTAAGATTTGCTTTGGACTGCAAATGCACAATGAGTTAGGATCATGGGTTACTCTTCCATGTCACATACATCTTGGTGGAGCGCTCAAAATGATAAGAATTAAATGCATGCACTCATCACCAAGCAAAGTGAATGATCATATAAGGATAAGTAAGATAATATCATCTAACAAGCATAAGTGTAGCTTATGATCAACCACGTGATCATCAATGTCTCATAGCTAATAGCATAGTATCGCAAGCAATCAAAATACAAACAAAGTTCAACCAAGAAGACAAGAGAGAACAAAAGCAAACTCTCTCTCTCTCTCGAAGCCTATGATCTATACATTTTTCTCCCCCTTTGGCAACAAGTTACCAAAAAGTTCATAGAAAATGCATAGCACTAAATCGTCTCTCAGGCTTGGTCTTCAGGTGGTGGTGTCCGGAGAACTCCAAGAACGAAGGCTTCAGTCAAAGTAGATGGAGCTGCTGGGGTAGGTGCTGGAGCTGGTGGCGCTGGAGCTGTAGCTGCTGCAGATGAAGTGACTCTAGTGTCTAGAACAGGCACTGCAGCAGACCTCTGAGCTCTAGGCACTCTGGCAAATACATCAGTGGTTGTCTTGCCATTCCTCTCCTACATATCATCTTGTAGCTTCTCCACAACTGACTGAATCTTAGTTACTTTGACATCTAAATCATAGAATTTTTGCTCCATGATTCTTTCCAAGCTCTCCTAGTTTTGAGTCAGGGTGGCCAACCCCTTCTCAATCCTCAGAGTTGATGCTATCAAATAACCAAGCTGGTCCTGCTTGCTTTTCGAAAAGTACTCAGATGCCTCCTCTTTAGTTGGCATCTTGGCAGCCTTCTCTTTCTTTGCTTTCTCCTTCTTCTCTTGAGCTTGTACTGATGATGGTTCATTCTCATCCATCACAACTTGATTGTCCTCAAAGTCGGGATAGATAGGCAAGTGTTCCTTATCCAACAAGTATGTTCCTGTGCCCATCTTTGAGTTTATTAATTCCTAGATCTGTGGGGCATATCCACAACTTCTTTTCTGGTCAGCTGCAGTCCTCTTGATAATCTCAACTATAAGGCTCATGACCTTGAACTTCTGTGGCACATCAAATATATGTAGCAAGTTAATTGCATGGCCTCTGATCATTTTGTGATCACCATACTTGGGCAAGAGAGTGTGCCTAAGGATCCAATTGATTGTAGGCAGCCCTGACAGCAAGTGTTTTACTAACCCAAACTGGTGAGTCTCAAGATCATCTTCAGGAATCTCCTTGTACATGTTTGCCATAGAGTTGTGATCCATCTTCTTCTTGGCATAGACATCCAAGTCATCTTCTTCTTCCTTAGGAGCATTGATCAGATTTGCCCATTC
Organism: Triticum monococcum; assembly: GCA_034509565.1. NCBI lineage: Eukaryota > Viridiplantae > Streptophyta > Magnoliopsida > Poales > Poaceae > Triticum > Triticum monococcum. Next base: position 174,194,533 of record CM067846.1, on the reverse strand, counting down.
CTCAATAGTTGAGTGGTACCTTGTACCTTCAGACATCCATACTATCATGCCATCTGGATAGAAGTGTGTTGTGGAGTAGAATTGCATTATGACCTCCTCATTCCACTTTGTGAGCTTCTGCCCAACAAAGTCTGCAACTCCACAAGCACTGAAGCTGTCAAACACACCAGGATAGTGTTCCTCATTTTCCTTGATATACTTCCAGTCGACCCACCTCATTTCACACACTATAGGCTTCTTGTCCAACAACATTGTCTCATAGAAGTCCTGCTGTTCCTTTGTGTGGAACCTGTAATCAATAGCAGTCCTTCTCCTGGTAGCATACGGATCTGTCTCTCTCCATAGCCTCAACCCTGAGTCTCTCCTGATCTTCATGTTCTCAGCCACAGGATGAGCATCATTGTGGTCTGGAATCTTGGGTTTGAGCTTTCTCAGGACTTGTCCTTCATCATCTTCATCAGCAGCAACTTCATGCACTGGGGCCTTGTTCTTCTCAGTAGCTGGTATACTCCTGGTATTCCTCTTAGGTGCACTCTTAGGCTTGGAGGCTGCTTTGGGTGCTTCTTTGGGCTTTGATGTTGCAGCCCCTGACTTTATAGCATCACCCATCAGCTTTTATGCCTTGGGTGCTGGTGCAGCAACCTCTTCTTCCTCTTCCTCTTCAGAATCTCTCATGATTGAGGATCTCCCAAGCACTCTAGCAGTGGTCTTTTTGATCCTCTCCTTCCTCTTCTTCCCTTCTGTAGCAGGCTCTTTGGGTTCAGATCCCAAAGGGACTTGACTAGATGCTCTGGCCTTAGACATTGGAATTCTCTTTGCAGGAACCTTTTGCTTCATGCCTGGCTTGGTGGCAGCAGTAGTGCTATATTCCTTCTTAACCACTTTCTTCTTGGAAGTGGCCTCATCGTCAACTGCCATGTAGTCTTCATCCTCAGACTCTGAAGTTTTCTTCTTGCTTGTTCTGGTGGTAGCTTTGGGCAAGTTGCTGGGAGTGCTCCTGCTACCATCATCTGAACAGCTAGAGGGACTAGTGCCCTCACTCAGGTGAACCTGCTCCTCTGACCTGTTCTGGCTGTCACTCTGATCAGACATATTGCAAACACTGACAGTAGACCCTGTGAATAGATATAGATGAGATAGAGTGGATGAGTATCACAAAATGCAGAGGTTTTTGCAAAAGAATGAGTCAAAAACTTAGTTTTAGTTTTCCACAGAAAGCATTTCGGATCAACCAATTTGTAAACTCGGTGATACCGAAGCAGCTGTTGGAACCTAAACTAGTGAACTCGGTCAGACCGAGTCACAGTTCGGTGGCACCGAGACTGCTAGGGTTTCACAAAGTCTTGAACTTGGTCACACCGATTTGCAATTCTCGGTCAGACCGAAAATTACATGTGCAATGGCCTGAGCTGAATTGGTGGTTCCGAGTTCCACAACTCGGTGGGTCCGAGATGGTTTCGGCGGAAACCTAACCCTAAATTTTCAATTCAAATCTAATCTACGGAGTGTTTTGACTGGATAGAAGCGTTTAAATCGTGGTAAGAATCATAATGAACACAATGTGCTAGGAATCGGATGGGGATAGCACTGTGATCAAGTCCATACCCTAGTTCGGCAATGAACTCACTACGGCGGCAACAGCGGGGAAGAATTCCGTTGAAGGCGGCGAAGACCAGCGACAGGAGGCGGCTGGCGATGAGGAGGATGATCCGGAGACCCAGGAGGCAGAGCGAGCTATGCGCGGGCGAAGGGGTTTCAGAGAAATTTCCAAAATTTTGCCCATGAGTATATATAGCCCGACCCTGTCGGTGTGACCGAGTGGAACAACTCGGTGGCACCGAGATTCATAACTGCAATCAGTTACTGAAATTCGGTGTGACCGAAAGGTTCAAATTGGTTGCACCGAGATTGAAAACCTAGATCGACTTAGTGATCTCGGTACGACCGAAATGGATGAATCGGTCAGACCGAAACGCACAAAGAAGTTTTGGAAGTTTAAGTCCATGACGAATCGGGGACTCCGAGTGCTCCTCACGCAGAGTGGTTCGAATCTGACTTGATCAAATTTTGTGATGTAGCATGAATAGAGTTTGAGACGAGAAAAGCATAGATAGATAGATAGGGTTCTTAGGCATTCTTGTCCATCCACTTGGCAAAAGAAAAGAAAACCAATCAATCAAAACAACAAGTGGATGTCCTCGAATGAGTAAAATATGCAATCAACATGCTCACACAATAAAATGGCAATTGAAATATGTGGCAAAGCATGCACAACCAATTCTAGCATCTATCAAACAATTGGCGATGACTAGGTCATCTATATATGAGTATATTGACTTAGGAGTCAAATGAGAACATTTGATCATAGGCCATACTCATCGTTTAAGCACATGTGGGGTTACCACTTTTACATAAAGCATTTGTTGTGTTCACACCATTAGAGTTGCTTTAGCTCAATTCTTAGAGTAAAGCTCCCCCTAGATGTGAGATCCCCCCTAAGAGGGATGAACTAACCTTGAGTTTTGTCGATGATGACTTCATGTAGATGTTGAAGATGTGGATGCTCAATGTTGATGTAGATCATTTGAAGCTATCCATTGGAGTGAGTTGCACTTTCAATACCTACACGGGTTAGTCCCACAAGGAACAAACAAGGATATCCATAGACATAAAGTGATGCACACACAAGATGATGTCTATGAAAGCTTTTAGGTTACCTTGTCCCTTGTCTTACCAACAAGAGGGTTTGTGACTCCCTGAACTAGTGCAAGATGTGGAAGTTGATTGCACTTGTTCTTGCCAAGATGATAAGAGTGAAGTATGTTGGCGGAGTCACGCTCAAGAACTCTCTAGTTCTTCTTCTTCGGGATCCACACCATCTTGATGGGAATCATTGGTGTTGTACTTGTACTTGATGAAGTGGAACTTGAAGTAGTCTTGGGAACCCACTTGACCAAGGCATTAGGAGCTTCTTCAAATGCATCAATTTCCTCTTGAAGCTTGTCCTTGCCTTTTTGCTTGTGGTCTTGTGGTGGAAGATCATCTTGAGCTTGTGTCCCTTTGAGAGAAGTAGGGTCATACTTCTCTTGTTGAGGAACAAACTTCGTCTTGGGGTATTGATCTTCTTCCCACTCAACTCCATTGGCATTGAACTTTCGTTCAAAACCAACACCTTGATTCTTTCGGTGCCTTCCTTGCTTGCGTACAATTTCCTCAAATTGCTTACTTCCGGCAAGGCTCTTGTAAACACCTTTCTCTGTAATTCCCTTCAATAAGCTATTTTCTTGCTCAAGTGTAACTTGTCTAAGAGAATCATTAGTGGAATCAAGAGAACTACTAGAAGCAACAATATTGGATTTAGCATGATTATTATTACTACTAGAGGAAGAATCTTTCTTGTTCTTGTTACTAGACTTGACTTGAGGCATGTAAGTGGATAAGAGTAAACGCTTGGCAATGTAAGAAGAACTTTTCTTATGAAGATCATCATTGATTGCTTTTAAGAACTCATGCTCTTGCTCAAGGTTGAGCTTTTCAAAGCGCAATTTCTCATGAGTCCTTAAAAGTTCTCGATGATCTCCTAAGATAGTTTCATGAGCTAACTTAAGAGTGTTTAGTTCTTTAGTTAGAGACTCAATCTTCTCCTTATCACTGTCATTCGTTTTATCTTGATTAGCATGATTAATTGGCGTTTCATCATAGTATTCATCACTAGAGTTGTCAACAAGTAAATCATCATCACCTAACAAGTCATGTTCATCACTATTGAAATCAACATACTCGGGGTGTGATACCTTTGGGCCTTTAACCATGAAGCATGTTCCAACTCCTTCATTTGGTGAGTCAAATATGTCGTAGGAGTTGGTTGTCACAAGTGCTAGACCGGCAACACCTTCATCTTGAGTATATTTGGAGTCGGAGTGATAGCTTCTCTCAGAGTGGTTGCGGAGTCGGAGCCGGATACCCATTCACCAACATGAGCTTGATGTCTTCGTTTTGTGTAGCTCCTTGATGACTTGTCCTTTCTTTCCGAATCCTTGCTTCTCCGTGGGGGTCTTCGTTCATAACGATCATCTCTACTCCTTCTTTCTCTAGATGGTGATTCTTCTCTTCTACTTCTTCTCTTGGGAGAATCTTCTCTTCTCTTGTAGGGGGGCGTACACTCATTGGAATAGTGTCCGGGCCTTCCATAATTGTAGCAATTTCGATCTCGACTAGAAGATCTTTTGTCATTGTAGGACCTTGACTTGGAGCTTCTCTCTTTGCTTCTACTCTTGTAGAACTTGTTGAAGTTCTTCACCATTAAGCTCAATTCTTCATTGAAGGTTTGTTTCTCACTCGATGATGTGGGGGCTTCACATGAGGCTTTTTAAGCACCACTTGATTTGTTGTGAAGTTCCTCTTTATCCTTGAGTGACATCTCATGAGCAACAATTCTTCCGATGATTTCCGTTGGCTTGAGATCTTTGTAATTGGGCATCATTTGGATCAACGTGCACACGGTATCATATTTTCCATCCAAGGCTCTTAGGATCTTCTTGATGATGAATCTATCGGTCATCTCTTCACTCCCTAAGCCGGTAATCTCATTTGTGATAAGAGCAAGCCTAGAGTACATTTCAGCGACACCTTCACCATCCTTCATTTTGAACTTGTCAAGTTGACTTTGAAGCACATCCAATTTGGATTCCTTGACGGAGTCGGTACCTTCGTGCATATCAATCAAAGTATCCCAAATTTCCTTTGCATTCTCAAGACGACTGATTTTGTTGAATTCTTCGGGGCACAATCTGTTGAAGAGGATATCACAAGCTTGAGCATTGTATTGCAGCATATTCAACTCTTCCGTGGTGGCTTCATGGTTCGGTTCTTTCCCATCAAAGAATTCACCTAGCAAGCCAATACACACAATAGCCGAAACGGCGGGGTTATGTCCAAGAATATGCATTTTCATCTTATGCTTCCAACTAGCAAAATTAGTGCCATCAAAGTAAGGACCTCTACGGTGATAATTTCCCTCCCTAGACGCCATACTCTCCTAGGTTGTGAAACCAAGGCTATGATCACCAAAAGCTATGGAATTCAAAGCAAATGGAGACCAGAGCTCTGATACCACTTGTAGGATTGAAAGTATGTCTAGAGGGGGGTGATTAGACTACTTGACCAAATAAAAATCTAGCCTTTTCCCAATTCTAGTTCTTGGCAGATTTTAGCTATCTTAGCACAAGTCAAGCAATCTCCACACAATTCAAGCAAGCATGCAAAAGAGTATATGAGCAGCGGAAAGTAAAGCATGCAACTTGCAAAATGTAAAGGGAAGGGTTTGGAGGATTCAAACGCAATTGGAGACACGGATGTTTTGTCGTGGTTCTGATAGGTGGTGCTATCGTACATCCACATTGATGGAGACTTCAACCCACGGAGGGTAACGGTTGCGCGAGTCCACGGAGGGCTCCACCCACGAAAGGGTCCACGAAGAAGCAACCTTGTCTATTCCATCACAGTCGTCGCCCATGAAGGACTTGCCTCACTAGCGGTAGATCTTCACGAAGTAGGCGATCTCCTTGCCCTTACAAACTCCTTGGTTCAACTCCACAATCTTGTCGGAGGCTCCCAAGTGACACCAAGCCAATCTAGGAGACACCACTCTCCAAGAAGTAACAAATGGTGTGTTGATGATGAACTCCTTGCTCTTGTGCTTCAAATGATAGTCTCCCCAACACTCAACTCTCTCTCTCACAGCATTTGTATTTGGTGGAAAGAATATTTGAGTGGAAAGCAACTTGGGGAAGGCTAGAGATCAAGATTCATATGGTTGGAATGGAATATCTTGGCCTCAACACAAGTGTAGGTGGTTCTCTCTCAGAAAATGTGTATTGGAAGTGTAGGTATGTTCTGATGGATCTCTCCATGAATGAAGAGTGGGTGGAGGGGTATATATAGCCTCCACACAAAATCTAACCGTTACACACAATTTGCCAAACTCAATGGGACCGAATGGTTAAACTCGGTCGGACCGATTCAGCAAATCTAGTGACCGTTAGGATTTTCGGTGGGACTGAGATGCAACTCGGTAGCACCGATATGGTTAGGGTTAGGGCATAACGTAATCTTGGTGTGACCAATTACACAAATTCGGTGGGACCGATTTTCGTAATAAGCTAACCAGAGAGTTGGTCAGGTAAACTCGGTGGGACCAATTCGCTCATCTTGGTGAGACCAAAATGTTACAAAAGGGAAACAGAGAGTTTACATTGCAATCTCGGTGGGACCGATCGCTCATCTCGGTAAGACCGAAACGTTACGAAGGGAAACAGAGAGATTACAATCCCATCTCAGTGAGACCGAGATCCCTATCGGTGAAACCGATTTGCCTAGGGTTTGTGGCAGTGGCTATGACATTTGAAACTCGGTGGCGCCGGATAGAAAGAATCGGTGGGGCCGAGTTTGACTTTTGGTTTAGGTCATATGTGGATGTGGGAAGGTAGTTGAGGATTTTGGAGCATATCACTAAGCATTTTGAGCAAGCAAGCCATTAAGCAACACCTGATCCCTCCTTGATAGTATTGGCTTTTCCTATAGACTCAATGTGATCTTGGATCACTAAAATATAAAATGTAGAGTCTTGAGCTTCAAGCTTGAGCCAAACTTTTTGTCCTTAGAATTTTGAGGGATCCACTTTCCTCATCCATGCCATGCCATTCATTGAGCTTTTCCTGAAATATTAATCTTGGAATAATGTTAGCTCAATGAGCTATATGTTGTTAGGAATTACCAAAACCACCCAGGGATAGTTGCACTTTCACCACCGTTGTGGTGTAATACCCTACTCCAGTGTGTGGTCTGGTGGATTGCCTCAGGGGCTGATGATGATTAGTACAAGGGAAGAACAGCCTCGTGAGAGGTGTTCTTGTGCTGGTGCGATGAACTGCTAGGGTGAGTTCAGTCGCCTCTCTCTCTTTGCTAGGGCTCTACGAGATTTCTAGATGTCCCTCTACTCTGTGTGGCTAGTTCTACTTATAGAGGCCCTGGGCCTCTCCCCAAATAATGAGCGGGTAGGGCGCCCACAATTGGCCATTTTGAAAGGGAACATCTAGTACAAGTTATCCTGACCAAAGGTGGTCTTCGGCTGCCAAAAGTACTGGTGATGACACCGTCTTGGGCTCCCGGTGACCTCCGTCCTGCCGCTCTGCTGGTCTTGGTCTCGTTGCACCGGAATGGCAACCTTTGCCTGATGCCTTGGCCTGCGCTTGCCACCTTTGCACCAAAGGGGAAACATGGACACTACGCAGGCCGGCGCCCGCCTGGTCTCGATCGTCATGGCTTGCGTCACGGGCTCCTCATGAGGTATCCCTGCCTTGATCTCTCCGCCTCCTCGCGAGCCTGCCTGATGAGGCTGCCTCTAAGGAAGCCTACGGTCATCCGCCCCGTGAGGCTTGGCCCCTCGCGAGGGTATTGAGCTTGAGCTGATGAAGATGGGCCGCGCTGGGGCCCCACTTGAGCCACGCCGCAGGCCGCAGGCAGGCAAGTCTGGGGACCCCTGTTCCCAGAACGCCGACAGTAGCCCCCGGGCCCAAGGCGCGCCCGGGCTTGGCCTAGCAGGAAAGCGATGGGGCAAGAGCGAAGCGCCGCGGGCCCCAACAGCGTGTGGCCTTGGGCGCCGTGTGGCGATTGATTGGACGTGGGCGTCTGCGCTTCCCCCTGATGCCTCGGCAACCGCATGACTTGAGATGTCCCTGCATGCAGAGAAACCGGTCATGATTACCTGCGATCATGGTGCTCGACGGTTGGCCTCCTCCGGCTATAAGTACGGGGCTGCGCGAGTCCCTTCAGTCCATCCCTTGATGCCGTTCCTTTCCTTCTTCTTCTTCTTTCTTGCTTCTCCTTACTCCAATGGCACCAATCCTTCGGTTTTCTGCAGAAGAGAAGGGAAAGGCCCCCTGAGAGGGCCCGGACCCACTTCCGCCGAAGAAGCGGCTGGTCCTCTGCCACCGAGAAGAGGGTGCTCAACAGGAGGCACCGAGGCCCTGGTATGAGTGGCCGCCGCCTGGGTATCCGCTACCCTTGTACGCCCGCGTCGTGGGTCCTGGGGGAGAAGGCGTCAAGCGACATCAACGGTGTCGCCGTTGACGCCGGCGAGTCACTGTGGTGCATGTCGTTCCTCCTGGAGTCCATGCCGAGCGCTCCTATCGCGAGCTCGTGCTCCACGCTGCCATGCCTCCAAGCTCTTGGATTTGCCTTCCTCCTTCCTTTGCCTTCAAGATGCCGCCGAGCGGGGCTCTGGAGCTCTAGCTGCAGCACGCTGACTACAGTACCCTTGCGACCGGAGCGGAGGTCGCGGTCGTCGCTCCGAGCATGGTCTTCATGACCCGGGGCTGGGGCGAAATCGCTCGGTTCTGCCGGACGGTAGGCGCCCTCATAATTCATCTTGAATACGACGGTGCCTCCCTGATGTTCTTCAAGGTCTTCGATGCTGAAGGACACCGGCTGGAGTGCTGCCCCAGGGAGAGCGGTAGGGGCGACGAACCGGCGAGGACCTGGCCCGCCCATCGGCCCTCCAGCAGCTCCTCAAGCGGCAGCGGAGGAGCTGGGGAATTCAGTGGCTCCACCGAGCTCCTCGCGACTCCGTAGTCAATCGATGACAGCTACGAGCCCCCAAGCTTGCGCCGTGCTCGGAGCGGGGCAGCTGCGTCCAGCCGCCGACGCCACTGATCTGGATGGGGTTGGCGTCGACGTTGGGCAGCCCACTATTGATGATGGCGTCCCTTGCGGTGGTGCGGGCGATTAGCGTTCCTTAGGATTAGTACTCTTGTTCCCTGCGAGGAATCGAAGCAACACCCCGCGGGGACATGTAAGGTGTTTGCCATGTCTTTTATGAATATTATATCCTTAATATGAATCAATGCGAGGTGCTTGTCCTGTCTCGGCTCGACTCCCCCTTTCTATCCTCACGAGGACTTGGCGCTCTACGCTGACAGGTCCCAGTCCCCAGGAAGGCTTCAGCCGTCGCTAGTATGTCAGGTCACGATGCCGTGGTCAAGGCCAGGAGGTGAGCGGCCCGAGGTCCGGTAAGAGCCCCCGAGTCGCGATGCTCGGGAGGTCCCCTTTAGCGCTCAAGCAGCCCTCACTAGGCGAGAAAGGAAGGCAACGTCACCGTGACAGAGCCGCATTGGGCAAGGGTTTGGCATTGCGTTGGTCCAACTCTTGTAAGGGCGTGACTTATCTCTTGAGTTCGGTGTAGCTCCTCGATGAAGCGCCCGGCCCGAGTGGTGGCAGCTGAGGCGCTGCTGGGTTAGGTCCTCGCGAGCTTCTTCCCACTCCCCTGCACTTTCCTTAACGCTCTACGTCCTCAGGTCCCGGCCCTCGAGCGAGCTCAGCCGCCGCTGGTATGACAGGTCGCGATGCCGTGGGTCAAGGCCAGGGGGTGAGGGCTGGAGAGCCAGTAGGAGCCCATGAGTCGCGATGCTCAGGCGCCCCCCTTTTAATGTGCAAGCGGTCCGTGCTGGAGAGAGGGAGAGACAGCTCGTGATGTCCCTAGCATTGCTCCTGGAGTAGGTCCTGCACACCAATCATGAAGAGAAACAAGACCTGTCATTACGGTTGCCAGCCAACCTTTGTTGCTCCGGGGAAGTGATTGGGGCACTGAGGGCCTGGTGAGGTGGCGCCTTGCGGGGCTGCCGCGGCCGGAGCTCGACCACTCAGATTTACTGGTGTTGCAGGGACGGACCCGTGTGCAGATGCCGTGCCAGAGCGAGCGGCTCCATAGGTAGGCGTCAATCGAGCAGGCGATTAGGTCGGGTGTGTTAAGCATGTAGGAGGAAATTCATTTAAATAGACGCGAGAAAAGCAAACGCCGCTGGGCCAGGCCCGAGCAGCTCGGGGATGATGCAGCCCGAGGGGCACCCCCGTCAAGGTAAGTAAAGAGCATAAGCAAACTGGATACATGCCACAGGGACGGACCCACGCGGCCTGGGAATGATGCGGCCCTGTGGGCGCTCCCAGCTAAGAATGGAACTTAGAAAGGTGTCACCTGGTGCCGTTGAAGATGGAGTGATGTTGAAGAAGCGGGCGATGCGCGATGAAGACGTCGATCCTCATGAGCCCCCAGGCCCAGGAGCCTCGGGAGGCTACGGGGGCACAGGTGGGTCTCTGAGAGCCATCTCCATCTCCGCCAGGACCGCACCATGCCTGACCTCCTGAGCCTCCAGAATGCTCCTCAGCAGGCACTGATGAGCGGCGACCGTGTTCGGCAGGCCGAAAGGCATGCGAACGTAGTTGTGAGGTGGACCCTCGCAACGCCCCGCGCGCGAAGGCCAGAGGCGCTCCTGAGACGCGGCTCGGTTGAGCATTGGCATGTCGATGCAGACGCGCAGCCCACCATCCTCGCCTGGATGTGGGGCCATGGCGGGCAAGCGGCGGCTGCCGCGCATGACTCTCGACTCCTGTAGCTCCTGAGTGTTGCTTGCGATGAACTCCTGAGGGTTTGTTCTTCCTTGCCTTGTACCTTCCTGAGGGAAACGTGCCTGGAAGCACCCCTCCAAGTGGTGCCCGAGCGCCTCCCTCGCGACCTTGGCAAAGTCGGTGGCTCTCCAAGAAAGAGCCCCCGAGCCCTGCCTAAGGAGGGCACCGGGCGCGCCTTCCTATGCGAGAGAGGGTGGCGCTCCCTGATTGGGCGCAGAGCCTGACGCAACACCTCCGGAGGCGCCTACCTCCTTATGGCTTGGGTTAGGCGAAACCTTCTTCTTCTTAAGGGTCGCCTCGGGAAGCCTTCTGTTCCTGTGGTCTGGGTCTTCGATTGCTGCGGCTTGGAACGCGCGCTCAAGTGAACACACTGCGTCCGTTTCTTCATAGGGTATGGTGATGACTCCACCGCTTCCTGGCATCTTGAGGACATTGTATCCATGGTGAGTCACTGCCATAAACTTGGTCAGGGCCGGGTACCCGAGAATGGCGTTGTATGGCAGACGGATGTGGGCGACGTCGAAGTCGATGAGCTCCGTGCAGTAGTTGTTGCGCTGTCTGAAGGTGACTGGAAGGCGAACCTGCCCTATGGGAACAGTGGAACCATGAGTGACTCCTGAGAATGGCTTGGTTGGCTGAAGCTGATCGTACGGCACTTGGAGATTGTTGAACGTCTCGACGGACAGGACGTTGAGTCCTGGTCCGCCGTCAATGAGGGTCCTGGTGACCTGTACGTTGCTGATGACTGGGGAGCAAAGCATAGGGAGGACTCCGGCCGTTGCCGCACACTTGAGCTGATCCACTAAGCTGAACGTGATAGCGCACGCAGACCACCTAAGAGGGCGTGTGGCCTCAAGCTTGGGGAGGACTGCATTCACCTCATGAGCAAACTGCTTGAAGATGCGCTGTGAGGCTGGGGCCTGCGTGCCACCCAAGATGCAAGCGATTGCGCGCGGCTCCTGGAAGCCCCCAGCTCCCTTGTCTTGATGTTGGTCTTCGTTCCTCCTTGGCGGTGGCGGCAGAGGAGGAAGGCATGTGTTGCCGTACGGGCGATCCTCATGAGGCTGATCTCTCCAGCCTCCCTCGCGAGGCTGGTCCTGCCAGCGATCCTCGCGAGGTCGGTCACACCACCCTTGCCGAGGGCCTCGGTCTTTCCATCGTCCGCCACCTCTTCCTCCTCCTCAGCCATAGCCCCTGTCGTTGCGCTCGAGGCGTCGGCCGACACGTCCATCTCTCACGGCCCTGAGCTCTTGACATTCGTTGGTGTTGTGGGTGTGGAGGTCGTGGTACACGCAGTACCGGCTACCCTTGGATTACTCAGGCTGATCCCTGCCTCGCTTGGTGTCTGGCTCCGCTGCAAGCATGGCAGCCCCCTTGTGTTTCATGTCCTTGGCCTTGGGCTTCTTCTCTTCTGGGTCGGCAGCCGGGAGTTCGAGGAGGGAAAGGCGCCCTTCCTCAGCCCTGGCGCACTTGGTCGCCAAGTTGAACAGCTCCAGGGATGTGCACAGGTCTTCATGGATTGCTTGCTCCTCCTTCATCTTGATGTCGCGCACGCCATTGGAGAAGGCTGATATGATGGCTTCTTCAGTCACCTTGGGGATCTTGAGGCGAGCGTTGTTGAAGCGTTGGATGTATTTCCGCAGGGTTTCCCCTTGCTGCTGCTTGATGCAGCGCAGATCGCTCACGGCCGGGGGCCGGTCGCGAGTGCCCTTGTAGTGCCCCGAGACCGATGTGCCAGGTGTCTTCCAGTTATTCGTTGTTGTTTCCTTGTCATTGCTTGCGTGTCATGCATTGCATATCATGTCATCATGTGCATTTCATTTGCATACATGTTCGTCTCATGCATCCGAGCATTTTCCCCGTTGTCCGTTTTGCATTCCGGCGCTCCTATGTCACCCGGTGCCCCTTTCTACCTCTTTTCATGTGCGGGTGTTAAACGTTTTCGGATTGGACTGGGACTTGTCATGCGGCCTTGGTTTACTACCGGTAGACTGCCTGCCAAATTTCGTGCCATTTGGACTTCGTTTGGTACTCCAACAGTTAACCGAGGGACCGAAAAGGCCTCGTGTGTGTTGCAGCCCAACACCCTTCCAAAGTGGCCCAAAACCCACCTAAACCCCCTCCATCATCTCAGTCGTTCGATCATGATCGCGTGGCCAAAAAGCGCACCTCATTTGGATTCTCCTAGCTCCCTCTACCTATATATTTGTACCTCCCCCTGAAATTTTGCGGTGCAAACCCTAGTTCTTCCTTCTCCGCACGCCGGACATGTCCGCCTCCGCCCCCTCGCCCAACCAGATTGCACCACATCACCCCCCGCAGTCTCCATTGCGCCTCCACCACGCCGGCCCTCCCGGCCCAGATCGGGGCCCGCCCAAGCCCATCGGGGCCTGGCCGAGCCCGTGCCTCGTCGCCGTCCCCGCGCTTCACCGGAGTCCCGGTCGGCTTCGTCTCCGGCCGTCGTCGGCAAGTAATTCACTGGAGCCGACCACGCCACCTGCTCTCCTCCCGCGCGCATGTGTGACACCGCCGCAGCGCCTTGCGGGAGCTTCATCCCGCGCCTCGCCTCCCGCTCCGGCCGAGCTCCGCCACTTCGAGGTTCGCCGCCGCCGCCACACGCCATGGGCGCCGCCTCCTCCGCTAGTGCCCGCGCCGCCCCGCTCCGACGTGTGCCTCGCCGCCGCGCCACTTCGCTTGCTCGCCGGACCGCGCCTCCACCGCCGTCCATCACCGCGCCAGACCTCCGCCTTGCCGCATCGTGCTGCTCGCCGGAGTGCCTCGCCGCCGTCCCTCGCCAGAGAGCGCCGTCGCTGGATCTGGGAAGGTGGACGAGATCCATCCGTCCCCGAACCAAACGCGCCCGTCCCCGGATCTCTTCATCCCGGAACCTCCTCGTCCAGTTTTCCCGAGAGATCCAAATTTCACCAAGTCCCCCAGATTTTAGTATTTTTGAGCATATTCATCACATCATAACTTCCTCATCGTTGCTCCGATTCATGCGTGTAGCATATCAAAATGTTTGTCTCGACGAGTATATCATTTCATCTCATTGCATCATTTTCATTTGAGCTCATCTTGATGCCCGAAACGCTATTGGAAGAGGGCTATGTGATGATTATTTCAGATCTGTTTCAGCAAATGGCATTTTGTCATTTTTGCCATGATTAATGTGTGCATGCTATGCTCCTGAGCTCTACATGTGTTTTGTAGAATGCCATGCCATCTTTACAGGGATGTATGCCATGTATTTTTGTGATCTATGTGGTGACTAGCACAAGCATGCAAAGTAGCTTACTCAATGATGCTGATTTCAAGGACATAGGATTATTCTAAGTCCTTGTCCTGTTATTGTTTTTATGCCATATGTTCATGTTGTTTCCTAGTGATCCGTGCCTCTTTTGAGGATGATCAGTAAGGATGTTTTGTAGATATTGTGGTGCTCTATCCATCCATGTCTTTGTTTGCATTTATGGAGCACCCTAGCTTGAGTCAATCGAGCTCTACTTTTGCTATAAAATGTTCATGGCAGAATGTTAACATGTTTAGCATTTTTGCCGAGCTTGTTGTTGTTGATCCGTGCATGCTATGATGCTGTTTTTGTCATGTCTAGCTTCTATGCCATGTCTTCTTGATGGGCGTATGCTTAGTTTGTCATGCAATGCCTCGTAGTGAGTGCATCGAGCTCGTAAACATGTCTACTTGTTAACTATTTTGCCATGCTCTAGTTTTTCACTAAGTCTGAATCTCTTTATGTTTTTGCTATGTTCATATGCTTGCAATTGTATTTTCTGATCCCTTTTGGCTCATGGTCACTAAGGGACTTTTGTTATATGCTTTGAGTAGCTTCATGCCATGCCTTGCTTTGCCATGATGCGTTCCTGTAGCATGTAGTTATCATGCTCTAAACATTGCTTCCTGATGATAAATTCCTGACATGCTGTTAATTTCACTAAGTCTGTAACCTATTAACTTTTGCACTTTTGCCATGCTTGTTTGAACCTGCTATTGAGTGAATTAGCCGTAGCTCAGTGTTCATCTTTTGTCAAGCATCATGAGTGGATCCCTGCCATTTATTTTGTTGCCATGTTTGAGTGATGTAGCTTGTTGTTCTTGATGCATTTAGATGGTCACTTGCTGATTATCGCAGACCGGTGCCATATTTGTTTTGCTTGCCATTTCCAAACCATGCATCCGATTCCGGTGATCTTTATATTGATTTCAACCGAAATCACCTCCCCTTTCCAGTGGCACTCTTGGATTTCCAAGTGGAGGTCAGGTTCAATCATTCCTTTCCAAATCATGCATATGCATCACATACCGCATCCCGCATATCATGCCATGTTCATGTGTTGGTTGTTTACTATGTTGTGTGCTTCTTTCCGGTGTTGCTTCTTCGGGTTGGTTCTAATAACGTCGCGTTTGTGAGGACCTGTTTGACTACGTCCGTTCGTCTTCTTCATGGACTCGTTCTTCTTCCTTGCGGGATTTCGGGCAAGATGACCATACCCTCGAAATCACTTCTATCTTTGCTTGCTAGTTGCTCGCTCTTTTGTTATGCCTATGCTGCGATACCTACCACTTGCTTATCATGCCTCCCATATTTCTAAGCCAAGCCTCTAACCCACCTTGTCCTAGCAAACCGTTGTTTGGCTATGTTACCGCTTTGCTCAGCCCCTCTTATAGCGTTGTTAGTTGCAGGTGAAGATTGGAGCTTGTTCCATGTTTGGAACATGGATTTGTTGGGATATCACAATATCTCTTATTTAATTAATGCATATATATGCTTGGTAAAGGGTGGAAGGCTTGGCCTTATGCCTGGTGTTTTGTTCCACTCTTGCCGCCCTAGTTTCCGTCATATCGGTGTTATGTTCCCGGATTTTACGTTCCTTACACGGTTGGGTTATAATGGGAACCCCTTGACAGTTTGCTTTGAATAAAACTCCTCCAGCAAGGCCCAACCTTGGTTTTACCTTTCGCCACCTAGCCTCTTTTTCCCTTGGGTTAGGCCAGCCCAAGGGTCATCTTTATTTTAACCCCCCCCCCCCCGGGGGCCAGTGCTTGTCTAAGTGTTGGTCCAAACTAGAGCCCCTTGCAGCGCCACCTCGGGGAAACTCGAGGGCTGGTTTTAGTTGTACGGATTGCTTATCCGGTGTTACCCTGAGAACGAGATATGTGCAGCTCCTATCGGGATGTCGGTGCATTGGGCGGTCTTGCTGGACTTGTTTTACCATTGTCGAGGATGTCTTGTAACCGGGATGCCGAGCCTGATCGGATTGTCTTGGAAGAAGGAATATCCTTCGTTGACCGTGAGAGCTTGTGATGGGCTAAGTTGGGACACCCCTGCAGGGATTTGAACTTTCGAAATCCGTGCCCGCGGTTATGGGCAAATGGGAATTTGTTAATGTCTGGTTGTAGAAAACCTGAAACTTATCTTAATTAAAATGCATCAACAGCGTGTGCAGCCGTGATGGTCTCTTTCCGGCGGAGTCCGGGAAGTGAACACGGTGTTGGTGTAATGCTTGACGTAGGTTGTTCTAGGATCACTTCTTGATCATAGATTCTCGACCGTGCTTTTGCCTTCTCTTCTCGCTCTCATTTGTGTATGTTAGCCACCATATATGCTAGTCGCTTGCTGCAACTCCACCTCATACCTTTACCTTACCCATAAGCTTAAATAGTCTTGATCGCGAGGGTGTGAGATTGTTGAGTCCCCGTGACTCACAGATACTTCCAAAACCAGTTTGCAGGTGCCGACGATACCATGCAGGTGACACAATCCAAGCTCAAGGAGGAGCTCGATGAAGATCTTGTCCTTTGTGTTGTTTCGTTCTAGTTGATCAGTAGTGGAGCCCAGTTGGGCTCGATCGGGGATCTATGTAGCATTTGGGGTAGTCTTCTTTTATTTTGGTTCCGTAGTCGGACCCTGATTGTATCTGGATGATGTAATGCTTTATTCATGTATTGTGTGAAGTGGCGAGTGTAAGCCAACTATGTGTCCTTTCCCCTTATTGTATTACATGGGTTGTTGTGAAGATTACCTCACTTGCGACATTGCTTTCAATGCGGTTATGCCTCTAAGTTGTGCTTCGACACGTGGGAGATATAGCCGCATCAAGGGCGTTACAGCCCTGGAAGTTGGCGATGAAGCGAGTGCGCATCTCGTCCTAGGAGGAGATTGTGCCAGGAGCCAGGTTCAGGAGCCAGGTGCGGGCCCCGTCCTTGAGTGCCATGGGAAACCAGTTCGCCATAACCCTTTCGTCTCCGTTGGCGGCTTCGATGCACAGCTCGTAGAACTGTCGGAACTCCACGGGGTCCGCCGGGCCATCGTAGCGAGGGGGCAGGTCAGGCTTGAACTTGCCTGGCCATGCGATGTCGCGTAGCTTGGGGGTTAGGGCGCGGCAGCCTGCCGTGGCCCACAGTGCCTTTTGCTGGTGTTGGGCTTGCTCCCGGGGATTACCGCGCGCCGCCGCTTGGAGCAGTGCGGGGTCTTGGCGTGGAGGTGCAGGGACGCGATCTTGGCGCGCCGGCGCTAGGAGCGCACGAGCACCTTCTTGGGGACGAGGGATCTCTTGGCAACTCCTTTCTTGCTGCGCAGGCGCCGGATGCGGAGGGTCTCACCCTGGGGCTGCACGCCTTGGAATCAGGGCGCCTTCTTGGGGAGGAGGTGGTGGAGGCGCCTCCTGATCCCCGCCTCCTGTGCGGAATGGAGGGTGAGGCAGCGAGAGGGACGGCAAGGGGGAGCCCCCTGCGGCACTGACGAGCTCGGTGATGCGGGCGAGCCAGTCCTCGTAGAGGTCGTCGATGGGGCGGTAGTGCAAGAGTTCTCTTGCTAGGAGCAGCGCGGCGTGCGCGTCCGTGGGAGCGCGACGGGCGTGGGACGACGAAGCGGCTGGAGTCAGCGACGGTGTGGCGGTGCGGCCCTCCCGCCGCACCGAAGAATGCTGGGAGGAGGCCTGCTGCTCGTTCCCCGCCGGGCCGATGGCGGCGTTGGCGGCAGGCAACGGGGAACGACGAGGACGTCCACAGACGGGCGCCGTCTGGGCGACGCGGGTGGCGAGAGCAGCCCGGCGCTCGGCGCGAGCCCGACGAGCGTCAGCCATGGACACGACGGAAGATCACACACGACAGCGGAAGAAAGATTCCGGCGCACCCCTACCTGGCGCGCCAAATGTCGGATTTCGGGTTCCGGCAAACCCTTGAGGTTCGAACACTGGGGTGCGCGCGGAGATCTCTCCCTACCGATCTACGTCCAATCTCCTCGCATGATTTGAGCTGGAAACAACGAACAACACAAGGGACACAAGGTTTATACTATTTCGGGCCACCGTTGTGGTGTAATACCCTACTCCAGTGTGTGGTGTGGTGGATTGCCTTAGGGGCTGATGATGATTAGTACAAGGGAAGAACAGCCTCGCGACAGGTGTTCTTGAGCCGGTGCGATGAACTGCTAGGGTGAGCTCAGTCGCCTCTCTCTCTCTCTCTCTCTCTCTCTCTCTCTCTGCTAGGGCTCTACCAGATTTCTAGATGTCCCTCTACTCTGTGTGGCTAGTTCTACTTATAGAGGCCCTAGGCTTCTCTCCAAATAATGAGCGGGAAGGGCGCCCACAATTGGCCATTTTGAAGGGGAACATCTAGTACAAGTTATCCTGACCAAAGGTGGTCTTCGGCTGCCAAAAGTGCTGGTGATGACGCCGTCTTGGGCTCCACGGTGACCTCCGTCCTGCCGCTCTACTGGTCTTGGTCTCGTTGCACCGGAATGGCAACCTTTGCCCGATGCCTTGGCCTGCGCTTGCCCCCTTTGCACCAAAGGGGAAACAAGGACACTGCACAGGCCGGTGCCCGCCTGGTCTCGATCGTCATGGCTCGTGTCACGGGCTCCTCGTGAGGTACCCCTGCCTTGATCTCTCCACCTCCTTGCGAGCCTGCCTGATGAGGCTGCCTCTGAGAAAGCCTCCCGTCGTCCGCCCCACGAGGCTTGGCCCCTCGCGAGGGTCTTGAGCTTGAGCTGATGAAGATGGGCCGCGCTAGGCCCCCACTTGAGCCACGCCACAGGCCGCAGGCAGGCAAGTCTGGGGACCCCCGTTCCCAGAACGCCGAAAATATGTACATATTATACCACAACAAAAACAAGTTGCCAAAGTTACATTTTGAAGGCCGTGTAAAAGATGCCACTTTTTCGTGAGCTTGAGGGAGTACTTCACTAACTGAATTTGCCCAGTAATTATTTTGCAGATGGTATATACATATTTGTTCGCATTTGGGTAGTCCCTTCTTTGTAACCAAACATTTTGGTACAGCCAAAACAATACAATCTTGACTCTCGAGAAAAAAATAAATGGGCCTTGTAAGCAACTTACCATACATTTCATCTCAGCTATTCGGTCCATTGTTTTCTGTGAATAAGCGGGGGACTGGTAAGCATCTGTCAGAATCTCTATTGCTTCAGCTACCATTTTTCTCCTAGCTTTGGAACTCTCTACAATTTCCTGCATGTATATGGGATCACATAGCCAAAGTAAAGATGTTGTACTTCTTGTTCAAAGTATCATATAACGAAATGACAAGGAAAAACAGGTACTTGATACGTCTCCAACGTATCTATAATTTTTGATTGTTCCATGCTATTATATTATCTATTTTGGATGTTAATGGGCTTATTTATACACTTTTATATTATTTTTGGGACTAACCCAAGGCCCAGTGCAAATTGATGTTTTTTTGCCTATTTCAGTGTTTCGCAGAAAAGGAATATCAAACAGAATCCAAACGGAATGAAACCTTCGGGACAGTTATTTTTGGAACAAACGTGATCCAGAGGACTTGGAGTGGACATCAAGAAATCAACAAGGAGGCCACGAGGCAGGGAGAAGCGCCTGCCCCCTGGGCGCGCCCCCCACCCTCGTGGCTCCACCGACCTACTTGTTCCTCCTATATATGTCCATATACCCCGAAAACATCCAGGAGCACCACGAAACCCTATTTCCACCGCCGCAACCTTCTGTACCCAAGAGATCCCATCTTGGGGCCTTTTCCGGAGCTCCACCAGAGGGGGAATCGATCACGGAGGGCTTCTACATCAACACCATAGCCTCTCCGATGATGTGTGAGTAGTTTACCTCAGACCTTCGGGTCCATAGTTATTAGCTAGATGGCTTCTTCTCTCTCTTTGGATCTCAATACAAAGTTCTCATCGGTCTTCTTGGAGATCTATTCGATGTAACTCTTTTTTGCGGTGTGTTTGTCGAGATCCGATGAATTGTGGGTTTATGATCAAGATTATCTATGAACAATATTTGGTTCTTCTCTGAATTCTTATATGTATGATTGGTTATCTTTGCAAGTCTCTTCGAATTATCAGTTTGGTTTGGCCTACTAGATTGATCTTTCTTGCAATGGGAGAAGTGCTTAGCTTTGGGTTCAATCTTGTGGTGTCCTTTCCCAGTGATAGCAGGGGCAGCAAGGCACGTATTGTATTGTTGCCATCGAGGATAAAAATATGGGGTTTATATCATATTGCTTGAGTTTATCCCTCTACATCATGTCATCTTGCCTAATGTGTTACTCTGTTCTTATGAACTTAATACTCTAGATGCATGCTGGATAGCGGTCGACGTGTGGAGTAATAGTAGTAGATGCAGAATCGTTTCGGTCTACTTGTCATGCCTAGATATTCTCATAATTATGCATTTTTCTATCAATTTCTCGACAGTAATTTGTTCACCTACCGTAATACTTACGCTATCTTGAGAGAAGCCACTAGTGAAACCTATGGCCCCCAGGTCTATTCTCTATTATATTAATCTCCCGTCAACTAGCTATTTCTGGCGCCATTTATTTTGCAATCTTTATATTCCAATATATATCATAAAAATACCAAAAATATTTATCTTATTATTATTATCTCTATCAGATCTCACTCTCGTAAGTGACCATGAAGGGATTGACAACCCCTTTATCGCATTGGTTGCGAGGTTCTTATTTGTTTGTGCAGGTACGAGGGACTTGCGTGTAGTCTCCTACTGGATTGATACCTTGGTTCTCAAAAACTAAGGGAAATAGTTATGCTACTTTGCTGCATCACCCTATCCTCTTCATGGGAAAACCAACGCAGTGCTCAAGAGGTAGCAAGAAGGATTTCTGGCGCCGTTGTTGGGGAGATCTACCACAAGTCAAGACATACCAAGTACCTATCACAAACTCTTATCCCTCGCATTACATTATTTGCCATTTGCCTCTCGTTTCCCCCCCCCCCCACTTCACCCTTGCCGTTTTATCCGCCCTCTTTTTCCGTTCCCCTTCTCTTTTCTGTTCGTCTCTTTTCGCTTGTTCCTTGTGTCCCGTGTGCCGTCTTGGCCAGTCCTTTATCTACTCCTTTGTCTCCCGAGAATGAAGTTATTAATTTTAAACAAAGGGAGGGAGAAAATCTAAAAGATGCTTGGTATAGAATTTGCAACGCTCAAAATAGATCTACTAGGAAGCAATCTGCTTCCATCCTTCTTCGCAATTTTTATGTAGGCATCACCCCTTGGAATAGATATATTCTTGACACCATTACCGGAGGGAATTTCTTGCGTAGCCATACTTTTGATTCTTATAATGCTATGTTAGATTTGTTTGGCCCACCACCTCTTTTTGTTAATGGAACTGTTTTAACTTTGGAACATGTTATGCAAAGGCTGGAAATTATTGAAAATAAAGTTGCCACTATAGAGTTGATCGAAAATTTGGATAAAAAGATCCACAACCAGATTATCCAATACGGATCTAAGGTAGGAGTTGCTCTTAAATTTTTTAAAGAAAAGAAACCCATAGTTAACGAAAAGATAGATCAAGATTCCACAAGAATCGATAAAATTGAGCATATTATTACCAACTTAGGGTCTACCTTTTCTTCCGTGAAAAATACTCCAAAACCTTCTAATGCTAAATTTTCCAAATTGATGTACGTTCCTAAAAATAAGGGTGAAACTTCTAGCAACCGAAATGCGGATCTCAAATCCGTAAGTGTTCACCCCAACTTTCTCGCTATCATTAAGGAACCTCTTGCTACAAATGATTTTCTCAATTTCTTGCCTAGGAGTTTGATCGTTAATAAAAAGAAGGAAACTCCTAAGGGTTATAAGTGTTCCACTGAAGAATTGCATACCATAGATGATAATACCTAGATCTATTCTTGCTTTTATGCCTAGCTAGGGGCGTTAAACGATAGCGCTTGTTGGGAGGCAACCCAATTTTTATTTTTGTTTCTTGCTTTTTGGTTCTGTTTAGTAATAAATAATTCATCTAGCCTCTGTTTATATGTGGTTTTATGCTTTTAATTAATGTTTGTGCCAAGTAGAACCTTTGGGAAGACTTGGGGAAAGTCTTTGCGAACTTGCTGTAAAAACAGAAACTTTAGCGCTCACGAGATTTCCTGCCATTTTTTACTGGAGAGTGCGATTAGGTTGATTCTTTTTTAAGATAATTAATAGATAAATTCCGCACGTCCAGAAATTTATTTTAGAATTTTTGGGGTTACAGAAGTATTCTAAACCTACATATTACTACAGACTGTTCTGTTTTTTGACAGATTCTGTTTTTCGTGTGTTGTTTGCTCATTTTGATGAATCTATGGCTAGTATCGAAGCTTATGAACCATAGAGAAGTTGGAATACAGTAGGTTTAACACCAAAATAAATTAAGAATGAGTTCATTACAGTCCCTTAAGTGGTGATTTGTTTTCTTATACTAACGGAGCTCATGAGATTTTCTATTTAAGTTTTGTGTTGTGAAGTTTTCAAGTTTTGGGTAAAGATTTGATGGATTATGGAATAAGGAGTGGCAAGAGAATTAGCTTGGGGATGCCCAAGGCACCCAAAGGTAAAATTCAAGGACAACCAAAAGGCTAAGCTTGGGGATGCCCCGGAAGGCATCCCCTTTTTCGTCTTCTTCTGTCGGTAACTTTACTTGAGGCTATATTTTTATTCACCACATGATATGTGTTTTGCTTGGAGCGTCTTGTATGATTTGAGTCTTTGCCTTTTAGTTTACCACAATCATCGTTGCTTTACACACTTCTTGGGAGAGACACACATGAATTGGAATTTATTAGAATACTCTATGTGCTTCACTTATATCTTTTGAGCTAGATAATTTTGCTCTGGTGCTTCACTTATATCTTTAGAGCACGGTGGTGGTTTTATTTTATAGAAATTATTGATCTGTCATGCTTCACTTATATTATTTTGAGAGTCCTTTAGAACAGCATGGTAATTTGCTTTGGTTATAAAAATTAGTCCTAATATGATAGGCATCCAAGATGGGTATAATAAAAACTATCATAAAGAGTGCATTGAATACTATGAGAAGTTTGATACTTGATGATTGTTTTGAGATATGAAGATGGTGATATTAGAGTCATCTAGTTGAGTAGTTGTGAATTTGAGAAATACTTGTTCTAAAGTTTGTGATTCTCGTAGCATGCACGTATGGTGAACCATTATGTGATGAAGTCGGAGCATGATTTATTTATTGATTGTCTTACTTATGAGTGGCGGTTGGGGATGAGCGATGGTATTTTCCTACCAATCTATGCCCCTAGGAGCATGCGTGTAGTACTTGGTTTCGATCACTAATAAATTTTTGCAATAAGTATGTGAGTTCTTTATGACTAATGTTGAGTCCATGGATTATACGCAGTCTCACCCTTCCACCATTGCTAGCCTCTGTAGTACTGCGCAACTTTCACCAGTACCATAAACCCACCATATACCCTCCTCAAAATAGCCACCATACCTACCTATTATGGCATTTCCATAGCCATTCTGAGATATATTGCCATGCAAATTTCTATCGTTCCGTTATTATGACATGCTTCATCATTGTCATATTGCTTTGCATGATCATGTAGCTGACATCGTATTTGTGGCAATGCCACCATTCATAATTCTTTCATACATGTCACTCATGAGTCATTGCATATCCCGGTACACTGCCGGAGGCATTCACATAGAGTCATATTTTGTTCTAAGTATTGAGTTGTAATATTTGAGTTGTAAGTGAATAAAAGTGCGATGATCATCATTATTAGAGCATTATCCCAAGTTATTGAAAGGATGATGGAGACTATGATTCCCCCATAAGTCGGGATGAGACTCCGGACGAAAAGAAAAAAAGAGGCCTAAAAAAGGAAGAAGAAGGCCCAAATAAAAAATGAAAAAAATGAGAGAAAGAGAGAGAAGGGACAATGCTACTATCCTTTTACCACACTTGTGCTTCAAAGTAGCACCATGATCTTCATGATAGAGAGTCTCCTATGTTGTCACTTTCATCTACTAGTGGGAATTTTACATTATAGAACTTGGCTTGTATATTACAATGATGGGCTTCCTCAAAATGCCCTAGGTCTTCGCGAGCAAGCGAGTTGGATGCACACCCACTTAGTTCTTTTTGAGCTTTCATACACTTATAGCTCTTGTGCATCCATTGCATGGAACACTACAAAAAAAGACACATCCGTGACATTTTGGGCCGAACGAAAAAAAATTATGTCATACATATGACACTTCTATGACGATAATTGTGACAAAACCCGGTATCATCATAGATGTGGTGGGCTCCTACTTCTATGGCAAAAAATCATGACAGAAAATGGGCTTTTAGTCCTGGGCAGGCCAGAGACGCAGCTGCATGACATTCTTTGGGCCGTCCATGGCAGAAAAAACCGTGGTAGAAGCGAGGGGGAGGAAAATATCGGGGAGTTCCCGGTTACGGTGGGAGGTCGGGGCCGAGTGATGCACGTTTCTCTCGTACACGTACGCGCATGTGTGTGAGGCGTTGGCTCTAACTGAACCCGAGCGAGGCGTTGGGCTCTAACTGAACCCGAGCGATTGCACTGCAGGCTACGCGTTACACAACTCGAGCGATCGATCGATGGCTGTTAACTGAACCCGATTGAGCGATTCCTTCGCTACTGCTGCTAACTGAAGCCGGTCGATTGGATGAACAGTGAGCATTGCGGGGGGGTTGGATGAACAGTGAGCGGTGGCGTTGCCTCTGGATGAACAGGACCCCATGGTGTGGAGGGCTGGATGAACAGTAGATGGTGGAGGGGTGTCCGTGGAGGGGTGGTTGAACAGGACCCCGTGGTGTGGAGGGCTGGATGAACAGTAGACGGTGGAGGGGTGCCCCTGGAGGGGTGGTTGAACAGTAGCCGGTGGAGTAGTGCGCGGTGGAGGCTGGATGAACAGGAGCCCGTGGAGGCTGGAGGAGGTCGACGGTAGCCCGTGGAGGCTGGAGGAGGTCGACGGTGGAGATGAACAGTATCCCGTGGAGTCCCGTTTTGCGGTACGCCACACCCCTCCCGATCAACAGGACCCCCGTTTCGACCGTAGCGCTCCAACACAAGTCTGTTTCCTCCGTTTTGCGGTACGCCACACCCCTCCCGATCAACAGGACCCCCGTTTCGACCGTACGAGGTCTGTTTCCTCCGTTTTGCGGTACACCAGAGCCCTCCCTATGAACATGATCCCGTTTCGAACGTGGCCGGTCGAACACAAGGCCGTTTCCTCCGTTTTGTGGTACGCCAGGCCTCGTTTCCATCGCCTGTTCCGTCCAAGCCCTCCCAATGAACATGACCATGCATTCTGTTCTGACCCAGCCGGTTGGCTCACACGCATTCCGTTGCCTCCCGATGAACACGACGCATTCCGGTGCCTCCCCATGAACACGACGCATTCTTTTGCCTCCCCATGAACATGACGACGATGATGTTTCTCCATTCTGACCCAGCCATGTACACGAGCCCTGGCCGTACGTATGCGCGAGTAGGCGTTCGAGACCCTGCCCGTATGTACGTATGTGGCCATATTTTCTTTCTTGCACCCTGGCCGATGTACATACGTGTACATGCTACGTGCGCGCTTCTACTACGACACGTGCGTGCCTCTACATCGATCAGTATATATGTGCGTACACGTTCGCGACCAGAATGACAACGCTACATACGCTTCGACCAGGTGGGTCCCGACTGTCAGGCACTTCCTTGCCTACAAAGATGTAGCTGGTGGGTCCCAGCAGTCAGGGGGGCGAATCGTTTTGTTTTTCTTTGCCCGGACGCACTTCCTTGCGTGCGAAGGTGTAGCTGCTGGGTCCCAGCAGTCCGGGGGGAATCGTTTTGTTTTTTTTTTGCCCGGACGCACTTCCTTGCGTGCGAAGATGTAGCTGGTGGGTCCCAGCAGTCAGGAGGCGAATCGTTTTTTTTCGGACGCACTTCCTTTTGTGTGAAGATGTAGCTGGTGGGTCCCAACAGTCAGGGGGCGAATCGTTTTATTCATACGCACTTCCTTGCGTGCGAAGATGTAGCTGGTCGGTCCCAGCAGTTAGGGGGAAACGTTTTTTCGTGAAATACGGTGGCCCGTCCGGTGGGTCCCCGCTGTCAGGTGGAGGAATAATTATTTTGCGCGTAATAAGGAGGCACTTCCTTGCTGCGGTCATGGACCCAGATGTCAGTCTCTCCACGTAAAGTCCACATCCGATGGAAGCC
The DNA here is from genome assembly GCA_034509565.1 of Triticum monococcum. Lineage (NCBI taxonomy): Eukaryota > Viridiplantae > Streptophyta > Magnoliopsida > Poales > Poaceae > Triticum > Triticum monococcum. Next base: position 174,168,549 of record CM067846.1, on the reverse strand, counting down.
ATTCCTTGACCACATTGACCACGCCGCGCCGAGAGCACCAGGGCGATGGACAATGGCGAGGCCTAGGAAGGGGACGACGCGGAGCCGGGGAAGACACGGCAGTGGATGCCCACGCATAGAGGAGTATGAGGGTTCACTTGTTCGGCTGCGGTGTGAGGCTGCCATCGCTGCAGAATAACAGGGGGTGTGGGTGCGTAGAGGGATGGCCTGGCCAGCGGTGGGAGTAGTAGGGGGCGGTGAGGCCTCCGCGGCATCACAGCCGGCCACGGGCGGCAGGAGCAGGCGGCTCGACCAGCGCTGCTTTGGGCGGCTGGAGCAAGAAGACCAGAGGTTGAAGAAGCACTACAGCCGTTGGATGGACATAGTACGGTCACTGGAGCTAGAATCGTTCATATATTGACTAAAGTTGACAAAGGCCTCCGTCCCAGTCAACTTAGTAGGCCCACAAGTCAGCCTCCCACCAAGGTGGGTCCCAGCTAGCAGGGGGTATTCATATTTTGTGCGTAATAAGGAGGCACTTCCGGTGGGTCCGAGCTGACAGCGGGGGAAAAGTTTTTTCACAAAATACGGTGGCCCGTCCTGTGGGTTCCAGTAGTCAGGGGGAAACGTTTTTTTCACAAAATACTGGTGGCCCATCCGGTGGGTCCCTGCTGTCAGGTGGAGGAATAATTATTTTCCGCGTAATAAGGAGGAACTTCCTTGTGGCTGCCGTGGACCCAGCTGTCAGCCTCTCCACGTACAGTACTCTTCCGATGGAAGTCGGTCGTTGACCACATTGACCACACCGCGCCGAGAGCACCATGGCGGTGGACGACGGCGAGGCCTAGGAAGGGGACAACGCGGAGCCGGGGAAGACGCGGCAGTGGAAGCCCGCGTAGAGAGGAGTACGAGGGTTCACCGGTTCGGCTGCGGTGTGAGGCCGCTGTCGCCGCAGAATAACAGGGGTGTGGGTGAGTAGAGGGATGCCCTGGCTAGCAGCGGGAGTAGTAGGGGGTGTTGAGGCCTGCGCGGCGCACAGCCGGCCACGGGAGGCGGGAGTAGGCGGTCCCGCCGGCGCTGCTTTGGCGGCTGGAGCAAGAAGATCAGAGATTGAAGAAGCACGACGGCCGTTGGATTGACATCCAACGGTTACGTCTGCTAGAATCATTAGTTGACGTATATAATAACTAAAAAAATCTTGCATACACGTCAACGAAACAGGCCCACAAGTCAGACCACTCCCTCTTTTTTTAATTAATTTATATATAGCTCATGGCAACTTCTTATGCAATTTATTGCGGTCGTTTTTTTTGGTTGGCCAGGGCCAATTTCGCATATTTCTGTGGGTTCCAAACTATTTTTAATACCGAAATGTCGAGCCAAATTTAAAGTACGTTGAAGATATATTTAAATTAGGTTAATGACCAGTGAAATAGGAATCTGAAAATGTGAAAAAAAATCAGAAATTATAAAGTATTTGCCAATTTGTCATCTATTTTTATATTTACAACCCATTGCATATTACTTTCTAGATTTGCAGGCGTCTTGAAAGAGTTGCTGAAGGAAATATGCCCTAGAGGCAATAATAAAGTTATTATTTATTTCCTTATATCATGATAAATGTTTATTATTCATGCTAGAATTGTATTAAACGGAAACATAATACATGTGTGAATACATAGACAAACAGAGTGTCATTAGTATGCCTCTACTTGACTAGCTCGTTAATCAAAGATGGTTATGTTTCCTAACCATGAACAAAGAGTTGTTATTTGATTAACGGGATCACATCATTAGTTGAATGATCTGATTGACATGACCCATTCCATTAGCTTAGCACCCGATCGTTTAGTATGTTGCTATTGCTTTCTTCATGACTTATACATGTTCCTATGACTATGAGATTATGCAACTCCCGTTTGCCGGAGGAACACTTTGGGTGCTACCAAACGTCACAACGTAACTGGGTTATTATAAAGGAGTACTACAGGTGTCTCCAAAGGTAGATGTTGGGTTGGCGTATTTCGAGATTAGGATTTGTCACTCCGATTGTCGGAGAGGTATCTCTGGGCCCTCTCGGTAATGCACATCACATAAGCCTTGCAAGCATTGCAACTAATGAGTTAGTTGTGAGATGATGTATTACGGAACGAGTAAATAGACTTGCCGGTAACGAGATTGAACTAGGTATTGGATACCGACGATCGAATCTCGGGCAAGTAACATACCGATGACAAAGGGAACAACGTATGTTGTTATGCGGTCTGACCGATAAAGATCTTCGTAGAATATGTAGGAGCCAATATGGGCATCCAGGTCCCGCTATTGGTTATTGACCGGAGACGTGTCTCGGTCATGTCTACATTGTTCTCGAACCGTAGGGTCCGCACGCTTAAGGTTTCGATGACAGTTATATTATGAGTTTATGAGTTTTGATGTACCGAAGGAGTTTGGAGTCCCGGATGAGATTGGGGACATTACGAGGAGTCTCGAAATGGTTGAGACGTAAAGATCGATATATTGGACGACTATATTCGGACATCGGAAAGGTTCCGAGTGATTCGGGTATTTTTCGGAGTACCGGGTAGTTACGGGAGAAGTAATGGGCCTTGATGGGCTTTAGTGGGAAGAGGAAAAGGCTGTTGCGCCCCCCCCCCTCCCCTTTGGTCCGAATTGGACTAGGGAAAAGGGGGCCGGCCACCTTTCCTACTCCTCCTATTCCTTCTCCCTTCCTCCCCTCTTGGTGGACTCCTACTAGGACTTGGAGTCCTAGTAGGACTCCCTATCCTGGCCGCACCTTTGCCTTGGCCGGCCTCCTCCTCCTCCATCCTTTATATACAGGGGCAGGGGGCACCCCATAGACACACAAGTTGATCCTTGAGATCGTTCCTTAGCCGTGTGCGGTGCCCCCTGCCACCAAATTCTACCTCGATCATACCGTTGCAGTGCTTAGGCGAAGCCCTGCGTTGGTAGTACATCAAGATCGTCACCACGCCGTCGTGCTGACGAAACTCTTCCTCGACGCTTTGCTGGATCAGAGCCCGAGGATCGTCATCGAGCTGAACGTGTGCTAAGAACTCAGAGGTGCCGGAGTAAGGGTGCTTGGATCGGTCGGATCGGGAAGACGTACGACTACTTCCTCTATGTTGTGTGATCGCTTCCGCAGTCGGTCTGCGTTGGTACGTAGACAACACTCTCCCCTCTCGTTGCTATGCATCACCATGATCTTGCGTGTGCGTAGGAAATTTTTTTGAAATTACTACGTTCCCCAACAGTGGCATCCGAGCCTAGGTTTTATGGTTTGATGTTATTTGCACGAGTAGAACACAAGTGAGTTGTGGACGATATAAGTCATACTGCCTACCAGCATGTCATACTTTGGTTCGCCGGTATTGTTGGACGAGACGACCCGGACCAACCTTACGCATACGCTTACGTGAGACCGGTTCCCTCGACGTGCTTTGCACATAGATGGCTTGCGGGCGACTGTCTCTCCAACTTTAGTTGAACCAAGTGTGGCTACGCCCGGTCCTTGAGAAGGTTAAAACGGAGTCTATTTGGCAAACTATCGTTGTGGTTTTGATGCGTAGGTGAGATGAGTTCTTGCTTAAGCCCGTAGCAGCCACGTAAAACTTGCAACAACAAAGTAGAGGACGTCTAACTTGTTTTTGCAGGGCATGTTGTGATGTGATATGGTCAAGGCATGATGCTAAATTTTATTGTATGAGATGATCATGTTTTGTAACCGAGTTATCGGCAACTGGCAGGAGCCATATGGTTGTCGCTTTATTGTATGCAATGCAATCACGATGTAATGCTTTACTTTATTACTAAGCGGTAGTGATAGTCGTGGAAGCATAAGATTGGCGAGACGACAACGATGCTACGATGGAGATCAAGGTGTCGCATCGGTGACGATGGTGATTATGACGGTGCTTCGGAGATGGAGATCACAAGCACAAGATGATGATGGCCATATCATATCACTTATATTGATTGCATGTGATGTTTATCCTTTTATGCATCTTATCTTGCTTTGATTGACGGTAGCATTATAAGATGATCTCTCACTAAATTATCAAGAAGTGTTCTCCCTGAGTATGCACCGTTGCCAAAGTTCGTCGTGCCCAGACACCACGTGATGATCGGGTGTGATAAGCTCTACATCCATCTACAACGGGTGCAAGCCAGTTTTGCACACGCAGAATACTCAGGTTAAACTTGACGAGCCTAGCATATGCAGATATGGCCTCGGAACACGGAGACCGAAAGGTCGAGCGTGAATCATATAGTAGATATGATCAACATAAACGATGTTCACCATTGAAAACTACTCCATCTCACGTGATGATCGGTTATGGTTTAGTTGATTTGGATCACGTGATCACTTAGAGGATTAGAGGGATGCCTATCTAAGTGGGAGTTCTTAAGTAATATGATTAAATTGAACTTAAATTTATCATGAACTTAGTCCTGGTAGTATTTTGCAAATCATGTTGTAGATCAATAGCTCGCGTTGTTGCTTCCCTGTGTTTATTTTGATATGTTCCTAGATTAAATTGTGTTGAAAGATGTTAGTAGCAATGATGCGGATTGGATCCGTGATCTGAAGTTTATCCTCATTGCTGCACAGAAAAATTATGTCCTTGATGCACCGCTAGGTGACAGACCTATTGCAGGAGCAGATGCAGACGTTATGAACGTTTGGCTAGCTCAATATGATGACTACTTGATAGTTTAGTGCACCATACTTAATGGCTTAGAATTGGGACTTCAAAGACATTTTGAACGTCATGGACCATATGAGATGTTCCAGGAGTTGAAGTTAATATTTCAAGCAAATACCCGAGTTGAGAGATATGAAGTCTCCAACAAGTTCTATAGCTAAAAGATGGAGGAGAATCGCTCAACTAGTGAGCATGTGCTCAGATTGTCTGGGTACTACAATCGCTTGAATCAAGTGGGAGTTAATCTTCCAGATAAGATAGTGATTGACAGAATTCTCTAGTCACCATCACCAAGTTAGTAGAACTTCGTGATGAACTATGATATGCAATGGATAACGGAAACGATTCCCAAGCTCTTCGTGATGCTGAAATTGACGAAGGTAGAAATCAAGAAAAAACATCAAGTGTTGATGGTTGACAAGACCACTAGTTTGAAGAAAAGGGAAAAAGGGAAGAAGGGGAACTTCAAGAAGAACGGCAAGCAAGTTGCTGCTCAAGTGAAGAAGCCCAAGTCTGGTCCTAAGCCTAAGACTAAGTGCTTCTACTGCAAAGGGACTGGTCACTGGAAGCGGAACCACCCCAAGTATTTGGCGGATAAGAAGGATGGCAAAGTGAACAAAAGTATATTTGATATACATGTTATTGATGTGTGCTTTACTAGTGTTTATAGCAACCCCTCAGTATTTGATATTGGTTCAGTTGCTAAGAGTAGTAACTCTAAACAGGAGTTGCAGAATAAACAGAGACTAGTTAAGGGTGAAGTGACGATGTGTGTTGGAAGTAGTTCCAAGATTGATATGATCATCATCGCACACTCCCCTATACTTTCGGGATTAGTGTTGAACTTAAATAAGTGTTATTTGGTTTTTGCGTTGAGCATGAATATGATTTGATCATGTTTATTGCAATACGGTTATTCATTAAAGTCAGAGAATAATTGTTGTTCTATTTACATGAATAAAACCTTCGATGGTCATACACCCAATGAAACAAGTTCGTTGGATCTCGATCGTAGTGATACACATATTCATAATATTGAAACCAAAAGATGCAAAGTTAATAATGATAGTGCAACTTATTTGTGGCACTGCCGTTTAGGTCATATTGGTATAAAGCACATGAAGAAACTCCATGCTGATGGGCTTTCAGAATCACTTGATTATGAATCACTTGATGCTTGCGAACCATGCCTTTTGGGCAAGATGACTAAAACGCCGTTCTCCGGAACAATGAAGCAAGCAACAGATTTGTTGGAAATCATACATACTGATGTATGTGGTCCGATGAATATTAAGGCTTGCAGGAGGTATCATTATTTTCCGACCTTCACAGATGATTTGAGCAGATATGGGGATATCTACTTAATGAAACACAAGTCTGAAACATTTGAAAAGTTCAAAGAATTTCAGAGTGAAGTGAAAAATCATCGTGACAAGAAAATAAAGCTTCTACGATCTGATCGCGGAGACAAATATTTGAGTTACGAGTTTGGTCTTCAATTAAAACAATGTGGAATAGTTTCACTACTCACGCCACCTGGAACACCACAGCATAATGGTGTGTCCGAACGTCGTAATCGTACTTTACTAGATATGGTACGATCTATGATGTCTCTTACCGATCTAACACTATCGTTTTGGGGTTATGCATTAGAGACAGCTGCATTCACGTTAAATAGGGCACCATCTAAATCCGTTGAGACGACACCGTGTGAACTATGGTTTGGCAAGAAACCTAAGCTGTCGTTTCTTAAAGTTTGGAGTTGCGATGCTTATGTGAAAAAGTTTCATCTCGATAAGCTCAAACTCAAATCGGAGAAATATGTCTTCATAGGATACCCAAAGGAAACAGTTGGGTACACCTTCTATCACAGATCCGAAGGCAAGACTTTTGTTGCTTATAATGGATCCTTTCTAGAGAAGGAGTTTCTCTTGAAAGAAGTGAGTGGGAGGAAAGTAGAACTTGATAAGGTAATTGTACCTTCTCACTTATTGGAAAGTAGTTCATCACAGAAATCTGTTCTTGTGACTACTACACCAATTAGTGAGGAAGCTAATGATGATGATCATGTAACTTCAGATCAAGTTACTACCGAATCTTGTAGGTAAACCAGAGTGAGATCCACACCAGAGTGGTACGGTAATCCTGTTCTGGAGGTCATGTTACTTGACCATGACGAACCTAAGAACTATGAGGAAGTGATGATGAGCCCAGATTCCGTGAAATGGTTTGAGGCCATGAAATCTGAGGTATGATCCATGTATGAGAACAAAGTTTGGACTTTGGTTGACTTGCCCGATGATCGGCAAGCAATTGAGAATAAATGGATCTTCAAGAGGAAGACAGACGCTGATAGTAGTGTTACTATCTACGAAGCTAGAATTGTCGCAAAAGGTTTTTGACAAGTTCAAGGTGATGACTACGACGAGAGCTTCTCACTCGTATCTATGCTTGAGTCTGTCCGAATCATGTTAGTAATTGCCGCATTTTATGAAATCTGGCAAATGGATAAACAAAACTGCATTCCTTAATGGATTTATTAAAGAAGAGTTGTATATGATGCAACAGAAGGTTTTGTCAATCTAAAAGGTGCTAACAAAATGTGCAAGCTCCAGCGATCCATCAGTGGACTGGTGCAAGCATCTCGGAGTTGGAATATACGCTTAGATGAGTTGATCAAAGCATATAGTTTTATACAGACTTGCGGTGAAGCCTGTATTTACAAGAAAGTGACTGGGAGCACTACAACATTTCTGATAAGTATATGTGTATGACATATTGTTGATCGGAAATAATGTAGAATTATTCTGTAAAGCATAAAGGAGTGTTTAAAAGGAGTTTTTCAAAGAAAGACCTCGGTGAAGCTGCTTACATATTAAGCATCAAGATCTATAGAGATAGATCAAGACGTTTGATAAGTTTTTCAATGAGTACATACCTTGACAAGATTTTGAAGTAGTTCAAAAATGGAGCAGTCAAAGAAAGAGTTCTTGCCTGTAGTACAAGGTGTGAAGTTGAGTAAGACTCAAAGCCCGACCACGGCAGAAGATAGAAAGAGAATGAAAGTCATTCCCTATGCCTCAGCCATAGGTTCTATAAAGTATGCCATGCTGTGTACCAGATCTATTGTATACCCTGCATTGATTTGGCAAGGGAGTACAATAGTGATCTAGGAGTAGATCACTGGACAGCGGTCAGAATTATCCTTAGTGAAATAAGGATATGTTTCTCGATTATGGACGTGACAAAAAGGTTCGTCGTAAAGGGTTACGTCGATGCAAGTTTTTGACAATGATCCAGATGAAACTAAAGTCTCAATCTGGATACATATTGAAAGTGGGAGCAATTAGCTAGAGTAGCTCCGTGTAGAGCATTGTAGACATAGAACTTGCAAAATACTTACGGATCTGAATGTAACAGACCAGTTGACTAAAATTATCTCACAAGCAAAACATGATCACACCTTAGTACTCTTTGGGTGTTAATCACATAGATATGTGAACTAGATTACTGACTCTAGTAAACCCTTTGAGTGTTGGTCACATGACGATGTGAACTATGGGTGTTAATCACATGGTGATGTGAACTATTGCTGTTAAATCACATGGCGATGTGAACTAGATTATTGACTCTAGTGCAAGTGGGAGACTGAAGGAAATATGCCCTAGAGGCAATAATAAAGTTATTATTTATTTCCTTATATCATGATAAATGTTTATTATTCATGCTAGAATTGTATTAAACGGAAACATAATACATGTGTGAATACATAGACAAACAGAGTGTCACTAGTATGCCTCTACTTGACTAGCTCGTTAATCAAAGATGGTTATGTTTCCTAACCATGAACAAAGAGTTGTTATTTGATTAACGGGATCACATCATTAGTTGAATGATCTGATTGACATGACCCATTCCATTAGCTTAGCACCCGATCGTTTAGTATGTTGCTATTGCTTTCTTCATGACTTATACATGTTCCTATGACTATGAGATTATGCAACTCCCGTTTGCCGGAGGAACACTTTGGGTGCTACCAAACGTCACAACGTAACTGGGTGATTATAAAGGAGTACTACAGGTGTCTCCAAAGGTAGATGTTGGGTTGGCGTATTTCGAGATTAGGATTTGTCACTCCGATTGTCGGAGAGGTATCTCTGGGCCCTCTCGGTAATGCACATCACATAAGCCTTGCAAGCATTGCAACTAATGATTTAGTTGTGAGATGATGTATTACGGAACGAGTAAATAGACTTGCCGGTAACGAGATTGAACTAGGTATTGGATACCGACGATCGAATCTCGGGCAAGTAACATACCGATGACAAAGGGAACAACGTATGTTGTTATGCGGTCTGACCGATAAAGATCTTCGTAGAATATGTAGGAGCCAATATGGGCATCCAGGTCCCGCTATTGGTTATTGACCGGAGATGTGTCTCGGTCATGTCTACATTGTTCTCGAACCGTAGGGTCCGCACGCTTAAGGTTTCGATGACAGTTATATTATGAGTTTATGAGTTTTGATGTACCGAAGGAGTTTGGAGTCCCGGATGAGATTGGGGACATGACGAGGAGTCTCGAAATGGTCGAGACGTAAAGATCGATATATTGGACGACTATATTCGGACATCGGAAAGGTTCTGAGTGATTCGGGTATTTTTCGGAGTACCGGGTAGTTACGGGAGAAGTAATGGGCCTTGATGGGCTTTAGTGGGAAGAGGAAAAGGCTGCTGCGCCCCCCTCCCCTTTGGTCCGAATTGGACTAGGGAAAAGGGGGCCGGCCACCTTTCCTACTCCTCCTATTCCTTCTCCCTTCCTCCCCTCTTGGTGGACTCCTACTAGGACTTGGAGTCCTAGTAGGACTCCCTATCCTGGCCGCACCTTTGCCTTGGCCGGCCTCCTCCTCCTCCATCCTTTATATACAGAGGCAGGGGGCACCCCATAGACACACAAGTTGATCCTTGAGATCGTTCCTTAGCCGTGTGCGGTGCCCCCTGCCACCAAATTCTACCTCGATCATACCGTTGCAGTGCTTAGGCGAAGCCCTGCGTTGGTAGTACATCAAGATCGTCACCACGCCGTCGTGCTGATGAAACTCTTCCTCGACGCTTTGCTGGATCGGAGCCCGAGGATCGTCATCGAGCTGAACGTGTGCTAAGAACTCGGAGGTGCCAGAGTAACGGTGCTTGGATCGGTCGGATCGGGAAGACGTACGACTACTTCCTCTATGTTGTGTGATTGCTTCCGCAGTCGGTCTGCGTTGGTACGTAGACAACACTCTCCCCTCTCGTTGCTATGCATCACCATGATCTTGCGTGTGCGTAGGAAATTTTTTTGAAATTACTACGTTCCCCAACAGTTGCAGCCCATGAGGACATATAAAAATAAGTATGCCTGGATTGGGTATTCTTCAGAAAAATAAGCTGGGCTCATTTTCACAAAGAAAAAATAGCTGGGCTGGTCACATGGTGAACATAAAATATAAGCCTAGGCTAGATGGGCCACAGCCGAGTTCAAACCCTGCTCCGTCTCAACAATACCAAACAAAAAAATACTGCTTGAGTAGCTACGTCCGAGGTGTCAGCCGATCTTGTGTTGTTCTCTTGTCTATTGACTATATACGCTCACAATGTCGTGGGTCTCAAATGATGTCAGGAAAACACTAGGAGGAAGCATTTTATTTTTCCATACGCTGACGTGGTGGGCCCCTATTGTCATCCTCTCCACGTACTTCTGCCGATTCCAGTTGTTTTTTGACCATGTTGACAACGCGAGAGGGCGGTGGCGCGGCGACCGCACCAAAGCGCGTGGAGGACGTTGGCGTTAACGATTTAGGAGACGGTGGGGTGGCGATGCGTGCGCTGAGGCGCAGCCAGCCATGGGAGGCGGTAGCAGGCGGCCCCGCTGGCGCTGATTTGGTTTTGGCGGCTGGAGAAAGATAGGACTGAAGAAACACGACAGGCTGTAAAAGCAGCAGGAGTACTTAACAACCTTAACTGAAACCAGCAGGGGCACTTAACAACCGAAGCTGAAAGCAGTATGAGTACTTATACAGGTTCAACCATACAAAGCACACCTCAAACAATGCTACTTTGCCTACAGTTAACCAAGGGTGAGGCCGCCAAGCCCCAGGACAAGGCCCAGGCGCCACGCCGCGCATCCACAACCTTCTGAAAGCGGCTTCATCTCGCAACGTGGTCAATAAACTGGATATTCGCTTTAGAGCCATGGAAAAGCATGAACATAATCTTCTATCCTATTCTCCAAGATGGACGGGCCTTCATTATTTGAGACCACCCATGAATAAGTATCTTTTCACCTCCAACGGGAATTGAGTAGGTCAACATAAACATCATGTTGTGACCAAGCGCAAGTCTGACCCGACCATGGTCAGGCATCTGTATAGGAACAATAAAACTTGGCAGTTCCTGTTTCAAGAAGATCACAGCTGTAAAACTGTGTATAAGCAATAGTTTATGAACAACATATATAACAGAAAACAACTCATACCATAAGTTTCTCGACACAGTTGGACCTGTTCAACGAGTGCAGCAGTGGCACACATATCCCACGTGGCCTTCCACCATTGAAATGCCCCACAAGGACCTCAAGACGATCAATAAAGTGTAGGAACTTGTGGATGTCGATCCAGTCAACTTCAGTGCCATTAGTAACAGCCGAGTTATTACAGAGTAACAAACAAGTAGACTGCTTAACTCTGAAAAAACCTACACGTGCCACCAATTATAAGAAAATATTAGTTAGAAGTAGCATCTTCGTGAGAGATTCGTTGCTACTTTTAAAGTTAAATTGTGATTAGTTAGACAGAATAGGTGGATTAAGAAGTAATCGAGGCAACAAGCAAGAACCAGATACAAAACTAACATGGATGAACAATTGGAACGATGTCGGGGTGGAAGATCGCAGTGAAGATGAGACCAGGTTCTGCTATTTCCATCAACATTCGTGCACCAACTTTCAGTCTGTAACACTTGAGAAAGTTTATCCAAGTTCGGCCATAAAAAAAGTAGCGATCTTCTTGATTCATGAACCCAACTCGGAACTTATATCCATGGCTTGTCTTCATTGTGACCATTAAACTAGTGTATTCAGTTATGGCAAGGCCGAGCATCTTGAGTACATGTGTTCTGGTTGAGAAAATAATACACTGCAGGGAAAATAATATGAGAACACAGCATGTTCAAAAAACCCCACCCTCCGGGATAGAAAAGAGGATTCTAGGAACATATTGTGCGTGTTTCAAAATGTTGTGTTAGGATGAGAAGGAACAAGTGTGGCATCTCGCCGAGGGCGCAGAAACCTGTAGGGTACACGCACTTTGGGCACTGCAAATGAAACACACTAGATTCAGTAGGAAGAAAAATGCATCAACGGCGGCGGCTGCCATCCTAGGATTACCTGCGACCAAGGGAATTGGATTTATCGGGGATGGATGAAGAATTCGTACCTGGTTCTCCATGAGAAAACCCTATGCAATCGCCGAGAGGGGGTTTTCTCTGAACAAGCAGACAAGGGAGAAGGGGATTCAGGCCCAGTGAAATATTGCCGCTTCGTCCGTCCAGCTTACTGCTAAAGCTGGAAAGGGGGGTTGTGATTTGACGGCTCATTGGGCATTACTGCAGCGCTACGACCGGGGTGTGTCTACCACGAAGTTGTGCACTCTAATTTGTGCATATGGCACGTGGACCCCGTTGTCGGTTGCCCCACATATCAGCGAAAGGAAGTAGAAAGACAGGAGTAACTAGTTACACATAAATATATTTTTTGACAGAGAGATACTCCCTCTGTAAAGAAATATACAGATCTTTTATATCACAAGCTCACCTTGCCGAGAAATATACTCCCTCTGCAACGCACGGGCATTATGGGGGTTCAGCTTTTTTTATGGGGGTTTAGCTGAGAACATAATACTCAGATAGGCTCACGGTTCTGGACTTTGGGCCGCAGGCCGACCCTACATGTTCGGGGGCCCATGTGTTCTACCTCGGCGCTTTTCATATTGCAAGCGATCGGTACGGCGCTGGTTTTAGATGTTGTCGCAAGGCGAATACACAAAATTGAATAAAGCACGGCAGCTGTTGGAATGAAATCGAACGACAGTTCCTAACCAGCAATCAGAGTTGCAATTCTATCAACGATATACCATGTGATAAATAATACTGTCGTACTACTTATACACACAGGACACTTGTTTCACCATGCTAGATTATTACATCAAAATCTCTTGGAGGATAGATCAGTTCGGCAGTTGCGTGCTGCTACTGAAGAATTTCAAAGTTGATTTGGACCAGCTTTCCTTATCGAGAAAATTCGATTTTGACATCATCCCCTACCGCAAGATATGATTTAGATTTGAACCTTGACCATCCTTTAGCATCAATCATCATGCGACCATCCTTTGTACTTATGGTATATTGAGCAGGTTCATTCACACCAAGGTTGCGCATGGTAAGAGAAACTTGGCTGCGGTCGCCCGGATTGTTGAACAACTCCCTCGTTGCTCTAGGAATTCTCTGTTTGCAAACAAGAAGACATACCCAAACAATTAGATCAACACAGTGAATCATGTGAAACAACATGGAAAGAAAAAAGAACGAAGCACTTGGGCGGCCAATGCTTACCAACAAGGTGGACATGTCGGTTTTTGTAAGGACTTTGGTATATGAAGTGTGAACTGCAGCCCAGTCTGTTGCTGGTACAACTACACGGGCCAGAGCAGATGCAAGTGCAAGTGTTGGTGCAGGTGCCGAAGCCGCTGCTGCTGCCAGAGATGGTGCTCCTTGTAGAGCTGGTGCCGGTGTCGGAGCAGGTGCCGGTGTCGATGCCTGATCCTCCGGTAGATCAGACTGATCCGCTGACGCGGTCGGTGCCCAATCCTCAGCTGGATCAGACTGAGTTGTTGCCGCTGACAGTGCTAGAGCAACTGCCGATGCTCGATCTGTGCAAGACAGCGGCGATCGTGTCTGGTCTGCTATGATCAGCTTTCTAACTTGACTAGGATCCGTGACCGTGATCTAGTTTTTTTCTTCATTTCTCTTAAATGCGAGAAGGAATATTTGTGGCATTTTTGTTAAACCAAACTGCAGTTCATCATAGGGATTCAGCTTGTACTCAGACAACAGACTGGTCCATTTTTTCTAGTAATATAAGTGATGGACAGTGCCTTCATTACTGACACGACATAAGAAGTGAAACCTGCAAAAATAGCCATCGTAGAGCAAACCAAATGGTTTATTCTGTGATGAATGTCACATGGCAAAACCTGCACCGTAAAATTGCAGGAAAAGAAAGAAAACATGACATTAAATCAATAAGATTTAGACAGTAAATCAATATGATTTACTTGATGTGACATGAGTGAATCCTTACCAGGAAATCACTATGTTGAAGTACTAAACAGAAGATTGATCATCCCACTACGCGTGGCATGCAGGGGCCCTGCCTACTCCCACAAGCAGGACAGTCCAAAGGTCGTGACAAATCGTATGGACCAAACATCCATGGGACTGGAAAACCTGGTGGGTGCAATAAACCCTGCAATGCATACAGATATTGGAGTGTAACCATAATTAATAAACCGTCCTCACAAAAAATATGATCCGGATACTTCAAAATATACAGACTGAATTGAGTGGACAGACATTAACATAGACCGTTCTCGGGACTGACCACACACCAAAAGCAGCAGTACTAATAAACAATACAGGGTTCACAAACACAAATCAAGTACTGAACAATAGTACTTACTACAGACAAGCAAAGTTGCACTAACTAAACTCTGCAGACTATTTCTTGCCACCGACCTACGAGATGAACCCCGCGTAACTAACTAGGCCATGGACTTCGTGTGAGATGTCTACATGCACCATCACAATCTTATCAACCTTGGAGAACCTAACAGAGTGGTCTTTCACTCATAAACATGATGATGAAGACAGGCCCCATCAGATTTGTTGGGAAGCTTTACAAGAACCACACCCTTCGTAATCGAAGGCACAGCCAGGAAATTGTTGTGGTCAAGTACAGCCTCGAGAACACGCCTGACAACAATGCTACAGGAAAACACTAGTTCACGACACGTGGCGACAAGGACACAGCAGCTGGATAGTTCAGCAGTAGAACTCATCATCAGGTCTTCCAGTTCACACGGCATGACTTTGAGAACTTCATCTCCACCGCAGACCTGGTTCTAATTCAAATAGAAACCATATTTTATTACTACCTCCGTTCAGAAATATAAGATGATTTTCGATATTATACTCCATATATGACTACATATATGCACAGAAATGAGTGAACAAAGACACTAGAACATGTCTTCAAAGGCATGAGAGCAGAGGGATTACATGCAATATCCATAACACAAGTTACTGAGGCAAATATAGCCTCTTAAAAGGTACTCCCTCTGTCCCAAATTTCTTGTCTTAGATTTGTCTAGATACGGATGTATCTAATACTAAAATGTGACTTGATACATCTGTATCTAGACAAATCTAAGACAAGAATTTTGGGACAGAGGGAGTAGTTGAAAGTAATCTATAAGAAATCAGTGTCAACCTCTCGCATGTTTTGGTCAAAAGAGGAATTTAGAGCCATCATTTGGCACACTAAAATCACATGCAAGATCACCCATAAAGTTGTACTACCAGTACTAGTACTGCGTGTTAGATGAAAAAACACGATCAAGATCGAGAAAAAGATCGTTAACAAGAGACATTACCTGGACTTGCTTAATGAGGGATCCCGGAGAGGGGGGGCTTGGACAGGGCGATGGCTTTGAGCTTGTCTGCGGTAGTCTCGGCGGGGTGCTTGCGCTTCTTTGTACCATGAGCCTCGACGGTTTTGGCCAGAGCCATAGACATCACGTCGGCCGGTGCTCCGGCGTCCATCCAAGAGAGGAAGCTGAGAGAGAAGAGTGAAAGGAGGAACGAGATGAGGGAGAAGCGAAGTGAGTGGGGGTTTTCTTCAAGAGAGGAAGCTGAGAGAGAAGAGTAATGATGATTGCTTCGTCCGTCCAACTTACTGCTAGAAAGGAGGGGGTTTTGTGATTTGACGGCTCATTGGGCATTACTGCGGAGGTTCGATCAGGGTAGTCTACCGTCACTCTACTATGGAGTAATTTAGTGCATGGCTGGTGGACCCAGGTGCTGGCTGTCCCACACATCGGCGAAAGTGAGTAATTTAGTGCATGGATGGAGGAGGATCCGCACGGTAGAGCGTGTCCACTGTTTTTCTGAAGAAAAAAATGATTACAGCAAGCGTTTCCACTCTTATGACAGAGGAGTGCGAAACACGGCAGCCACTTGAACATACACAGTGCTCCTACTACTAGGCATGTGCAGTGGTTCGTACGTCAGTACTACACAATCTTGTTGCTAGTGTAGTAAGATATGACGATAACAAATGATGTTGTGCGCATGTCAACTATTCCTATATGTAACATAGTACCGCTTTTTCGACTGTCCGGTCGAGAATGAACGGTGAGATCAATGTTAACAGAACTAGGTCCACAGCGCACGGAGAGTACGGTGCTACAGTACTCCACGAAACATGAACCATATGAAGCACGAATAGTGTTAGGCAGGGTGTATGAAGGGTGCACGGGATGGGAGCAAACGTTCCCTTCTCGACCCACTTTTGGGAGTTTGGCAGAGTGCATGAAGGGTGCATGAGTCCACACTAGTAGGTTGACAAAAATACACAAAGAGGAAACAACTATATTGAGATGAGAATGCAACTAAACACACCCACACACTTTGTGCTACAGTGACTGATCTGCACCGTCTGAGTTTGATCCAACGGTCATGTTGCGCAGAGACATGGACATGTCCATGCAGAGGGCGCCTAAACACCATCGAAGTCCCTCTGCTTCTCGAGGCGCACGACATTGGTGATGCAGGGTGCAACCGCCCGCAGAGCCCGCTCCCGGTCGATGGGAGCCAGCTCGTCAAAGACGGCGTCCAGTGGAATGAATGGATTCCGGTGACGTAGCCCTGAAAGGATTCGCCCGGCAATGGTGACGGCAGCCCGCAACCCCTCCTTGTCCAGCTCAGCCCCCACCATCGCGTGGAGACGGCTCAGCTCCTCGGAGATATAGGTGAAGAAGGAGACCGGGTCAGGAAGCCGCAGCTCATTGAAGTCGACCGGGTGGTCGAACGGGTTTAGCCCGATGGCCAGCATCGTCGTGCTGGCACCACGGTAGGCATCAGGCAGCGGCAACACGTGCGTGGCAACTTGGTTCACCAAGTGGCTGAGGCGATCCCGGACCTCATCATGATCGGCCCACTCGCGCTCCAGTCGGCTCCCCTGACGGCCTATTGTATCTCCCGCTTTCTACAGCAACGCCGCCGACGCCTCGAGCATCTTTGTGGTGGACGCCTGCCACTTTTGAAGCTCCGTGAACTCCCGCACATAACGGAGGAGCATGGCACTCCTCTCCTCCTTGAGCTCACAGAGCTCCATGTCCTTTGCCCTAAGCTCCACATCCTTGGCATGGAGCTCCTGTGTCAGGCGCCTCACCTCGGACTCCGTGATCTACTGCGCCACCATGGCACCAGGTAGAAGCAATGGGGAGAGGAAGCAAAGGGGGGGAAACGGCTGAAAGGCAATGCAATCTACGGGAAGGCAGAGGGAGCGGGGAATCTTTTGGTTTTCACCACGGTAAACACCAGTCGACGACTTCTCACATCAGGGAGAAGTGGGTTTTTACAGGCGGAGTCATCATGACTAATTGCTGCCGCGCCTGCTCCCGTCAATCAAAAAATTAAAAATCCTGCCGCGCCTGCTCCCGTCAATCAAAAAATTAAAAATCCTGCCGCGCCTGCTCCCGTCAATCAAAAAATTAAAAATCCTGCCGCACCCAAACACCAGAGCAACGCCATGATGGATATTTAAATTTACCTACCAGCAAGTAGATAAAAAAGGGGTGAAAAAACAAATGTGGCGGCGGCCTAGCTAATCGGTTGAACTAGCCCAACTAGCTAGCCACCGTGCTTCACTGATGTACTCGGCGTGAAAGGTGGTCTTTCGTGATTTGACGACTCATTTACTTGCTTCGGCGCTACGACCGAGGAGGACCCAGAAAACGCGCGGTAGGGCGTCCCACGTCAGGAAGAATATATGCGTGCACCACCCGGGAGGACCCCAAAACTGCGCGGTAGGGTGTGCCACGTCTCGGCACGGAGGAAAAATGTGCGTGTAAAAATATACTATATCAGACGTAGTACCCATGGTTCGACCTCGGGACCCAGCCAGTCGGTCGAAAACACCCCACTAGCCACACAGCTTCATCATGCAAACGTGGCACGGAGGATAGATGTGGTTAGCTCCCTCTCGACCAACCACAACGTCTCTTATTCTAGGCGATTCTTCTATTTTCCAAGCTTTTTTTAGTTGTAATAAGACCACGGCAAGCTAGCGCCGCTCTTCGTGTGTGCCCGTGCAAAGGTTAGACGATGGAGAGAAGAGAGATTGAGATCGCAGACCTGGGACCCACCAGTAAGTGAGACAACGGTCATGCATGTGTGGACGAGGCACTCCCTCTACTCTACTCAACGCAAGTACTGTATAAAATCAAGTTATGGGACAAAGCCAACAACCGTTCGTTTTTTCAGGCTATCGACTTACGCTTTGTAGTCCAGGTTGCCAATTCGAATCTCGTCTTTCAGATTTGTTAGTTTTAGGTCCAAATTTGATTAATGACAAGTGGGACCCCCGTGTGTTGTTCCGATATTTCAGTGTCGGATGTTTTTTTTGAACAAACACTTTGCGCGGTTAGACAAGTAACGACACAAGTTACATGTATTTTGCAAGTTTACGAACAAAAATGACAGCGGCATAGAATATCACATCCACCCCGCAGCTTAGATACTATGGTGATACGAGTTTTTACACCGTTGGAAGTGAGATCCAATGGCTTGGGAGTAGTCTTTGTAATTATGCGCAATTTCCAAACTCTCCAAAGGTTTTTTTTGCAAATAAAACATTCAGGGCTCGTGTGTGCCGCTGCATCTTCGATCCAACGGCTCCCCGGTGCTCATATTAGGTGCTCCCCGTAGCTTAATTACCCGCTACGGTGATATGAGTATCTAGGTCGTATGATCAGTGATCAGATGGCACATGCGTAGTACTTGTACTTTTTGTGCATTTCCCAAACTCTATTAGCCGTATATTGCAAAAACATTCAAACCTCCTACTGTGGGCCGTTAGATCTCAATGAACTCGTATCACCATAGAATCTACGGTGCGGGAGCACCTCATACTCTCCCGTGCGAGAAAACATAAGGTGCTATCGCAGCTTGGATGCTATGGTGATACGAGCTTGGAGGTCGTTTGATCTGAGATCCAATGGCATCTGAGCAGTCTTTGTGCTTGTAAGCAGTGGCTGAACTCTTTTGGGGCTTTTCTGCAAAAAAACCATTCGAACCACCGAGGAGGTGTTGGGTCACTAATCCAACGCCTCCGAAGAGCTTGTATCACCAAAGCATCTAAGGTGTGCTAGCACATGATATTCTTACATACAGGAGAATATGATGTCCTCCTTCATCTTAGATGCTATGGTGATACGAGCTTCAAGGTCGTTGGATATGGGATCAAAGGGCATCTAAGTAGTTTTTGTACAAATTGTGTGCAATTCTCAAACTCATCAAGGTTTCCTGCAAAAATATTAGGACACATCATGTGAGCTGTTATATCTCAGATCTACAAGCTCCAAGCAACTCCTATCGGCATATAGCATCTAAGGTATGGGGGCACATGATATTCTCCCGGGGAGGAGGGGTGGGGGTGCACAACCAATCGGTGGTTGGGAGGGTGGGGACAAATATAATCTAAACAACCGTAAATAGAGCTCCACAATTTTATCAAAGGTCGAGGGGTTGACCCCCGACAATCATAGCTCCGCCTAAACACAACATTTGCATGTACTGTAGTACTAGACTTAATATTCATGTTTTGGTTTCATGTTCATTTTAAATATTGAACTGAGGACCATGGATGTCTTACATTTTACTCCCTTCGTTCCTAAATATTAGTCTTTTAGAGGCTTCAAATGGACTGGCACATACGGATGTATATAGACATATTTTAGAGTCTAGATTCACTCATTTTGATCCGTATGTAGTCACTTGTTGAACTCTCTAAAAGACTAATATTTAGGAATAGAAGGAGTATTTTTGAATTCGTGTCATACATGCATGGTTTGGAAAAATAGATGCACTATACTTATTGGATTGTCGTTGTGTTCGTGCGTGTGTGTCTGTGTGTGTGTGTGTGTGTGTGGGCATATGCTTGATACATACAAAGTTTTCTCACCTCCATATTGTTCATCTTTTAAATTTGAATTTGCATTGGAAAACTTACTAGGGATACCATGGAATGTGAAATCCACGTTGAGATCACTATATCACAAACTCACTCTAATTCAACAACTCGTCATAAATCAATTACCACGTTGAGATTAGTATTTGCAAGGAAAATACGGGTATTGTAATACACATAGATTCGTTCGGCAATTTAAAAGGTTCCTTTCGTATTCTCGAATGGTAGGACCCAACGACGTACCAGCCAGACCTTGGCTCGTGTCGATCCTAAAAAAACCGGGCTCGTGTCCTTCAGTGGCGTGCGTGGTATGCACATTAGGCAACCCCAACCAGTCGAGCCTCGGCGTTTCAAGTCGAAATATCTGGCGGCCAGAATTCCAGCCCTAGGAAATTCCCCTCATGTCCCCGGTCCATAATGACTACCGATGAACAATGGAGGGATGCTTTAGTAACTAGACAGCGTTACCTACCGTGCCGAGCACGGTTCAATTCCCTCGGTCCCCGCTCGTCAAGGTCACCCGTCAACTGTATTGCCTAGTACTACTACTACTACACCAGGATGAGCACAGAATTGAGCCCATTTGTTCGTGCCTAGTACTTGAGTTAATATATCAGGAAGTGCACTGGTACGGAGGGATTATCCTTTTACTTTGCATATATAACTTGTCTGAGGTCTAACTAAGAAAAATGTTTGACCAAATCCTTTCTTAAGAAATACAACAGGACAGATGTACGGCTTGAAAATTTATTGTATGATGTAGGTTATGATATTGTTTCGAATCCTGGATCTTAAATTTCAGAAAATCCAAAAGTGAGCATAAATTCTTGAAACTAAGCATGGTCATGTGATATGGCACAAATATTACTTCGTAAGTTTTTTCTTCAATTTGAGACAAGCTGCTTATGACAAGTTGCACAAATGAAGAGCCAAGGTATTTTGGAACAAACACCTATCACATTAAGGCAAACACTTTCACTATTGAAACCGTGGGCGTTTACGTGCCGCCACGAGTCCCCGCTTCTCATCGGCAGGTGTTGTCCGAGCAAGCGTGTGAGTCGACGGGATGCGTGCGAGCAGACCGCTGCACCGGCTGTCAGGGAGGTGTGCGAGCAGACCGCTGTGCAGGCTCACCGGGAGACGAGCCCTTTGACCAGGCTCCACCACCCACCATCGTCCCAACTGCTCCCACTTTTAATGTCACCGGCGCCGCAATTTAAAATCAATCCCGCACTTCCCGGTATCGCTACAATCCTCTCTCTTCCTCTCCGATTCTCCTGTCGTCCACCTCCAACTAGCCTGACCTAAACGTACGCCATGCTGCATCACGATGGTCTGCCCTTAGTGTTCCGGTTTCCTGAGGAAGACACCCAGCCGGAGTCTCAAGAACATAAGGCGCTTTGGGACGAGCTTGAACTGGCCTTGCGGGAAGACGTCGCGCCTGTCCCCGCTCCCGTTCCGGCTCCCATCGCCCCGACTGCGCCAGCGCCCATCCCCGTGGCATTGATGGGCTGGGAGCTGCACATTATCGCCGAGCTTGATCCCACGGGGTTCCACGAGGTCCCCAACGACTTTCATGCGCCTACGCGTGCACTGACGTGCATGCCCATGCCGGTTCCCGTGCACCTGCCAGCGCATGCGCCTGCACATGCACTGACGTGCGCGCCCGTGCCAGTGCCCGTGCACACGAATGTCTCCGCCGCGCTGTTGACAGCGCATGTCCCCGTGCGGATGCCAGTTGCCCCCTCAGCGGCATGGATAGCCGTCGTCGACCGCTTCCTTGCACCAACGCCAGTCGCCTCCTCCCGCCAATTGACTCGCTCCGAAGTCCAGAGCATTTTGGCCTTCCTTGAAGCTAGGCCAACGTCCAGGAGTACGCCAACAACGGCGCAAGACGCCGCCGTCGCCGTCGGTCAGTGGCCCAACGACACACAGAGCACGGCAGAGGAGCCGCTTCCCACCGCGAGACGGCCCCGCCGCCGCCGCGTAATCTAAATTTGCCATGAAAAACGTTTGGATTGCCATGCTTAAAATCCGAAAGTTTATCATTTCCGTTTATTTTATATCGATCGTCGTATAATTTAAAGTCGGAGTCAGACTAAACGAAATGTATGGTTTGATCGACTGAATGTTCTGCTAGAGCCGTATCAAATTAAATATAAAACGTCATCAAGCCACATGTATTCCTTGTCATCCAACGACCTAGACTGCTTCAATGTCGAGCGGTCAACACGTTTAGCGTGCAGTTAATTTCATGCCAAAAATAGTGCTAATCACATGACAACATGCAAATAATATCCTAGTACTCAATATCCGCATGCACTTAATATACTTCCAAATTAACGTGCATTGCACATACACACTGACTAGTGCTGCTAGTACGTGAAACTGGTGCCGTGACTTGTGAACGCGTCCAGATATGGTCAACAGCAACACCACCCGCGAGTTCTTCATGTTTGCCCGTGCGTCTAAACGCAGAAGGGGAGGAGAGAGAGAGAGCACACATGGAACCCACCAGTAAGTGAAGGCGAATAGTACTAAAAATAATATTACATGGTATCCATTAATTAGGCTGGGGTAATATAAAAACATTATGTGAACAAAGGGGGTACAACAAACATTGCTATTCTACGTATGTTGCCTATTGACGTGCGGCTTGAAGGCCCGGTCGCATGTTCGATCCTTGTCCTTTATTTTTTAATTTGTATATGGGTCCAAATTTGTTTCATGACATGTGGGCCCCTCGGTGTGTAGTTTGTAGCACTTTAATATTGTGGGTCGAAATTTGTTCCATTCCAAGTGGACTATCGGTGTGTAGTTTTGTAGCTTATTTATAATAATTAAAGAGAACAATATAGTTTTTTCAATAATACCGTGGTGCGACATTGAAGGCGAGAAAGGACGTGCGAGAGAGTGATGACCGAGCCAGAGGGAAATCAACTAGGGGAGTTGCGTGGGTTGCAACGGTGTTTGGAGTTGTGGGCCGAATGCTACGAAAATATAATCTAAACTGACCGGAATAAATGCCTACACAAATTATTCCAAGGTTGGAGTGCCGCTCGCAATGTAAATAGCTCCGGCTTTGCGAGGGATGGAGAGGTAGTGAGAAAGCAAGGTCAATCGAGAGACATATAGATAGAGAGACAAAGTGAGTGTGGTCCGACATTCATTGAACAAATATATATGCTCTGGAGAGATACTGCCCGATTGAGCTTTCTGGCAAGGGTGAGGGATGTAAGATAGAGCTTGAGAGATGATCCAGTCACAGACGTCTAGATATATTTTGTGCGTGGGAGGAAGCAAGGTCAACCGATCACATAGGGTCACCGTGCGATCGAAAGAGTGAGACGGGTTGGAGAGAGTGACCTAGATAGACGATGTGCGTGAGAGAGTATACAATGTGAATAGGTCGAATTGGGCTCAAACATGGTGATATATCGTTTTTGTCCGAGAAAGAGCGAGGTCAATCGAGACATACGGAGAGAGAGAGAGAGAGAGAGAGAGAGAGAGAGAGAGATTGAGTTAGCATGGTCCACCATGAGGTCGAAAGAGTGGCGGCGGCTTGGATGGACTGACCTAGATAGACAATCTGCATGAGAGAGCATAGAGTGTGTCGATCGAGGCCCGAACAGGAAGATATATCATTTGTGTGTGAAAGAAAACAAGGTTAAACGAGACTCAGATAAAGAGAGCGAGATTGAGCGAGTGTGGCCCGCCGTGCGGAAGAAAGAGTGAGACAGTCTCGAGGGAGTGACCTAGATATACAACGTGCGTGCGCACGAGAGGTTGGGGGCTAGATAGGCAATGCATGTATTTAGCATGAGAGGGTGAGAGGGAGAGGGGGAGAGAGAGCTCGGCATGGGGTGCAATGGCGGGTATGTGAGGTAAATGCATTTGGTAACAGAGTGGAAAAAGGGGTTGTGTAGTTGAGAGACTTAGAGATCGAAACATGGAGAGAAAGAATGAACGTGTGTTCAAAATCGATAGCTTCCTAAGGTGGTTAGGAGCAGAAGATTGACCGACACAGGAAGTATGTAGCGTTTGTGCGGGGGGCTAAAAACAACATTTGAATGTACATAGTACGAGACTTAATATCGATGTTTCAATTTGGTGTACATTGTAAGATTTGAACCGAGGACCAGGCATACGGGTAATTATTTCGAATTTGTGCCATACTAAGTTTCGAAAAGTTGACATTGACTCTGTTTGTTGTGCTATTTTGTAGGTCATATGTTTGAATCCATCCAAAAGTTTTCTCACTACCATGGTGTTCATCATATACATATGAATTTGTATTAAAAAGTAGCATGGATATAGTCAAATGCGAAATCCATGTTAGAATTGGAGATCGCTACGTGACACACACTCTAATTCAAATAACTAACTACGTGACACACACTCTAATTCAAATAACTAATTATGTGACACACACTCTAATCCACGTTAGCGTGGGTACCATTTCGACTTTTTTCAAATAACTCCTCATTAATTAATTTATAGTACTCCCTCTGTTCACTTTTATAAGACCTTGAAGACATTTCAGACAATGTGCAAAACAGTTCATTTTAAGTTGTCTGAAACGACTTACAAAAGTGAACGGATGGAGTATCTCGTTTCGAATGACTAATTATTGCAAGGAAAACACGGGCATGGTAATACATACAGATTCGTTTGCAAATGAAAGAAGATTCGTTTGCATTCTCAAATGTAGGTGCACCAGGCGCACCAGGGTCGTGTCGGGGTGGACGCTGCTTCAGTGCCTTAAAGGCAACTGCCTTTGGGTCATCACATGTGGGCCAGCCACCTGTTGGGCCCACATGTCATGGACACAAAGGTAGGTGCCTTAAGGCACCGAAGCATAGTCCTGTCGGGGTGGTCGCGTGTGTCGGACGAACGCGTAGCACCCAGCCACCCACCCCCCCCAAAAAAAGGACGACGACAATATAAGTTCGCGCTTCCACGTTTCGGATTGAAATATCTGGCAGCCCCAATTCCAGCCCTGCAAAATCTCTCTTCTCCATCGTCCCCTTCCGTGCCCAGATTGCTCAAATCCCTAATTCGCCGCCAACCCTCGAACTGCCCTCGTCTCGTCTCTTTCCCCGCCGTTCCCCACCTCTGTGCCGGATGACGACGACGAAGACGACGGTCGCGCTTCACCACCGCACCGGAGCTACCTCATCTATGCCCTCGTCCACCGCACCGGGTGGTCCACCGACAACATCGGCCGCCGTAACCGACATGCCTCATAGACATCGAGTTCCACCGCATTAGGTGCACTTCACCGACGCCGTCTCCCAGCCCATCGGGGCTACTTCACCGAGCACATCGTCGCACCTCTGCCCCACGAGGCCGTTGGGGCTTCACCAACGGTCTCGTCCACTGCATCATAGCGCTCCGCTGCCACTCAAGATCTGCATCCGTGCATGGCCAGCCAACGCCAGTGCATCACCCTCAACGACTCTGAAGTGACCCGCACTCTAGCTAGGCGAGCATGCCCAAACGCTGGCCCGAACTAGGTATCCACACATCACTCCCTTGTGCACTATTCTGACGATGTTTGGATATCCTTTCACTGCTCTCTTAGCTTACACGCCTATGCAACTCTGAATTTAACTCTTATTTCTTCTGGAGATATCATCTGACACAAGCAAATCCATTTTTTTAGCGAAGCATGACGGCGCTACGGGATCTGGTACACATCCTGCACACCCGTATAACCTTGTAAGTATCTGTCCTCCGATGCAACATCAAGGTCGATTCCTCTTATTTCATCAACCATTTGTCGTGTCAAAAATGCAGAGGGGGATGCAAGGAGCACAAGGCCTACACATCCAAGCAAGTGGTAACATGGACTTGTACATGGAACATCCCAAGCGCAAGCAGAGCTGCAGTGAGCCTGTACAACGAGCTAGCGTAAGTCCCCGCATTTCATTTAATTCGTACTGGCATTCGTGTATGATTTGTGTGCAGTGGCTGATCCACGAATTCAAGCTACCAGGGGCAAACATTTAACTTAAAAATACGAAGGCACTTGCACTCCGGAAATCAACATAACTTGAGAAATGTTAAGCTACATGCACTTTGAAAACCAGCTAATGATCCCAAGTAGTTCAGATTATAAACACTAAATGATGCAAGCACCAAAAAACACAAAATGCAACATGGTGTACAAGAACTACAAACATGGTCTGTACCTGCTTGAATTATTCGTTCTCTGGCTGAAAATATCAAAGTGTAATTGCACGTACAACCAGTGCGCAAACTGCACATCAATATATCTATCTTGCACAAGTATGCCAATAGTTTCAAACAACAGATTAGAAAAGTATTTATGCTATGTTGTCATGATACGGGGACTTTCTAGTAGATGTCCTCGACGTTTCCTCAAGATATGAAAATGCACTATAATTTGCTTGTCATCAATGCCTGCAAATCTCTGTCTCTCTCAACATAGTAGATCATCATTAGACACTAAATTCTTCAATGAGCTTGCAAAATTCTTGCATTAGATCCCTCATTAGACACTATATGTTCATCACTAGGAGCATGTAAAATGTTTGCATCAAATCCTTCATTAGCAGTCTGTTCATTAGACACTTCAGGCTCAAGAACAACATGAGCTTGTATGTTTGCACTGGAAACTTGATTAGATACATCAGATTCAGTCAGTTCAGTATTGATTGGGGGAGTTATAAAATAAGTAGAAATTCGTTTCATTTTCTCACAGATTCCCTACATACAAGCAGTTTTACAACACCGTCAGTTTTAACTATTGGCCAGAAATTGAAGAGTTGAATTAGATATAATCAGGGATGTGATGTACCTGCTCATTGTGCATGCTACTCTTGCAAGCTGCGACTGTCCGTTTGCGCAAGCTCAATGCCATGCTCGTGCTGCCGCCGCTGCCTCCCACGCAGGCTACACCCAGGATTGGATCTTCATCTTCTTATCCTTCCGTTCGCTTGAAGCTCGGCGACCGCCCTCCAACGAGGGCGCGAGGAAGTGTTGTGTCGGTCTGTCCAGCGGCGGCTAGGTTAGGAGCGAACCAGACTGGAGGCTGGAGTGAATGAATTGGGATTTTTCATGCTGTCGATCGATATGGGAGGCGCTCGTTTGGGCTGCGAGCCTGCTATAGGGCCTGCCTTGCACTTATGTTATTGGTCCATCCAAATTGAAACATTTTTCTTCATTTTTTACATTGCCTTCTCGTGCGTTGGGACGAACAAAACTAGCGTGGGCCAACCTGGACGACTCAAACTAGGTGCACACTTTCCAGCCACCTGAGGCAGCCGCCCATACCAGCCCCTATGGTGGCATCGCCCCTTTTTGCGTGTATGATTGGATGGTGAAAAATATTCCAGTGGCGCTTTTGATTTACCCACGGAATGGTTGAATTGCTTGTTTCTATGAACTGAGTTCGCCAATAATGTGAAGGATTCCAGTCTTTTTATCCTATTGCAGATTGCTTAGATCTCGATATGCCAAAAGTAATCGTATGAAATATACAATAAAAGACAGTGTGATGTGTTTGGCTACGACTAGTCTAACTACACGTCCTCATATAACATATCAAGGACGCACCATCTTACCAGATTAACCATTCGACTTACCCATGCAGTGTGGGAAGAAAGAAGTATTGGGACTGCGTATCCAAGCAATTGATGCCATGGACTCCTTCGTACAACCTTGTAAGTGAAAAATAAGTTGCAGTGTGCCTGTACAAAGAACTAGCATAAGTTCAGTTACCTGCTTCTCGGAATTTTAGTTAGCCACTTATTGCAAAACTGTTCAATTATGTTGCTTGGCTTAATTTAGTTTGCTACTGATTACATAATGCCACAGCCTGTTAATCATATTGTAGACTACGCCAATCTATGCGTTTGATACTTACTATTAAGAATTACCTGTTTGCCTTAAATTAAATATCTACTTGATTGTTTAACTGCTTTGCTGCTGCAACAGCGGATTACAATGATGTTAATAACTACTTTTTAGCATCCAATTGAAACTCTTTAATTCCTTGTTTGTTTAACCGGTTTGCTGTTATAACTCCCAGTTGAGATGTTTTGCTAGCTTCAACTTTTCTGAATCCAATCAGAACTTTAATGGCAAAACAGGTTAGCCCAAGATCAAAGAGCGAGGTCCCCATGGACGTTGCATCATCCCACAGCAGTGGCACCGGCCCAATCGTGCATTATGAATTGCCAACTGCTGATGCTCTAGAGGCTAAACTAGTGGTAGAAAGAGATTCTGCTTCTGCACTTAGAGATGAAGTTGACATGTTGAGGAAGCAAACAGCACAATCACAAGCTGTACTCAAGACAACCATTAAATATTTGGTGGATTTCAAAACGAAGCAAGCTGAGACTGACCAGATTGTTAAGGTCTGGAAGGAAAAAAGGAAATTAAATTCCTACTTGGTAAATCATAGGTGAAATGTTCTTTCCATAGTTGAATAACTTTTGTGTTGTATGTTCATGTAATCGATCAAACCATTTATTTTAGAGATCATGTATTAATTGTTTTTTTGGTTTGTAATTTTATTTGAGCACAAGATTGTATTAATTGATAAGACTTGGAGACATTTCATTTGGATTGCTGTGCCAGACCTACAAATATGCCAATCGGGTTGAATGTGCATTCAGCAATAGTAGTAGTATAGATGGACCATAAGTGGCACGCATCACAAAGGGCCAAGATGCTGGCTAAAAAAGGATGTTGTTGTAGCCAAAAAGAAGTACATCGGCCTGGCTTATGTATGTTAGTTGATATTATTGATCCATATACTCTATAAGTGTTTATATGTCTGTTAGTTCTGTACATTCTTGATTGATTGACTCGGTATTTGAATCTTGATACATCGCTTGTGTACATATCTAAATGGGAGTACACATTATGCTGCGTGTGACATTTGAGTTGGACATGAAGTGTTCCAAATATTCGAATTCACCTTAAACTGGATTCTAGTTTCTGAATTTGAGTATCGGCATTTGTAAACCATATTCATATATGATAGTGGAATACATCTTTGTCATCCTTTTGAAGATATATAAAAACACATAGAATGATTTATAAAGATTCATATAGGAATACAAAATGGATTCAAATTTATTTGCCAGGGTAAACCTGGATGCTTATTGTCCCAAAATTTGAAAGAAGCAGCAAAATGTCCACTCCCACGTCGGCTGCCCGAAGCCAAGTGTTTGGGAGATGGAAATTACTGTCTACCCATTACACAGACAATCCATCGGCCTGATTTCCACTTCTCTAAATAGGGGTAGGTTAGTAACTTCAATTAGACATGACACGACCGCCTCTGAGCCCATTCCGACACGGTGGGCGTCAAACATGGGCGGCAAAACTCATTTGATTCAAGCTCGTCCAAAAGACCTTTGTTTCTCCCTCCATTCCCCATTCATACACGGTGGGCGGCAAAACAAACTCGACTCGACCGAAATTGATGTAGGCAAATATTTTCAATAGGGGCAGGTTTGTAACTTCACTCAGACGTGACACAACCGCCCTACCTGTCAGCCCCGTTCATACACTGTGGGCGCCAACCATGGGCGCCAACCACCCTCTCCTCGCCCGAAATCGCTCTGGGAAAATATTGGCAAGATGCGAGATTACCGTCCTATCCCCAACCGACGAGACGTCCAAATTTTAAACGGGGGCTAAGTTCGTAACTTTCCCATATTTCAAACAGGCGCGTCCCAAAAACATGGTTCCCCGTACCTCTCCCTCCATTTTCCCATTCATACACCGTCCGCGCTAGAACACCCCATCCCCACACCAGCCTCCGTCCGCCACCCCATACATCGCCGCCGTCCTCCGCCACATCCATCGCCACCGTCCTCCACCATGCTAGAGCGCCTACCAAGACCGCGTCATCCACTGCTAGAGATGGATGTTTCTCATCCACAGCGACGGACCAATAGCCTTGCATCGCGTCCTCTCGCTTCATCGACGCCGTCGTCCTCTTTGTCGAGGCTGCTCACACGACCTTCTCTTCCACCGCAACGGGACTTATCCCCTGATGCACCCGTCTACCGTCGCAGATCTGCTTCAACGCCACCAACAGCCATCGCACCCCCTATGCCTACATGGCGCCGCAAGAGAGGTGGTACTTCATATCTCCTCAACTTTTTGATCTCAACCAGAAAATAGATCTTAACTTGGTTACTCTACTTTCTTTCTAGCTCTTAGAATTTAGTTCTTAGTTCGAAGCAAACAATGGATGCTAAATATCATTTCTCCGGTTTGCAGCTTCAAATCTGTAATGGCACAGCCATAATACGGTTTAATTGATCATGCTTAGGGTTTAATTGATCATGTTGGTTCCGTGGTGGTTTCTTTAATAGAAATCGGAGGGGAAAGCCTCTTTTGCTAAAAAATATGCTTAGAGTTTCCCCCTTTTATGATCACTATACGATCAGAATACGTGCTTCATGTCATAATAACACTGCTCCACCCATCAAGCTAAACAAGCTTAGTTGTTCAAATACGAATCTGATATTATTAAAACGGAGTTGTTTAATTGGTCAGCTAAATGTTCCTAAATTAGTTTCGAAAATGCATGTTCACCGCTCGGGTGTGTATCTCTACAGGGTGCCCACGGTGGGCCGGCCCACCCTGGGATTTTGGGTCGTCCGAGGCCCCGATTCCCCTCTGTTCTGCTGCATGCTTCCGATCTCTACTCGCCCCCGGCTGCCTGCCTTGCCGGCGACTTGCCGTCCTCGGACGGCATGACTCTAGGAGGAGACACCGGACTAACAGGAGGCCAGGAGCCGCTCGCCCAACAGCGTCACCGCTGCCCGGGCGCGCCGCCGTGCCTACCTTCCCAGTCCATTCAGGGCTCAGGCGTGCAGCACCCACCAAGCCAACCCGATTTATCCTCAGATACGTCCTCAACACTCAGCAGCCACTCCTCATCACCCATTTTCTAATTGATTCATTACTCATTAGGCAGGACTGTCATTAGCGTTTGTTGTGTGCTCAGTGCTACCTACACTTAATGGTTCAGATGTATTTCGGTAATCTTTAGTACCTCTAAAGATCACAGGGTTTTCAAAATTCGGCCCTCGGAACAGAAACTAGTCATTTTGGATTGTTGGTCGTAGTGACATTGACCCAGATTACTACTGCAAGCCAGGTTTGTTGACAATTTTACTTGTCTTTCTTACTCATTCGATATAATATCCAATTATTCACGTTGATTAGTTGCAAACAATAAGTGCTAGACAAACTTCTTCATTCAGATTTTGGACGGTCTCTTACTGCAGTTACAATTCTGCATACTTGTCCTAGTAAGCTCACAAGTAAATGATTGATTCACTACATCTATGTTTGCCTTGTCATATTTGTTGTCAATATTCTTTTAGGGTGGACCACCCTGTTTCTAAATACTGGAACCGTAGACATGAGTGAATAGTATTTCTCTATGTGATCTCTTCCATCATGTGTGGGTAACGAACACTGCATTGTATAGAAAGAAAGTGTCGTTTCCAGCTTTTACATAGGTTTCGATCTTTTACATGGAATACAATCTGCCTACTTGCTTTGTGCCGCACTACCAACACTCCACCCTTGAAGCTAAACATTATGCCACTCATAATTGCTTGGTTTATTTGTTCAAATATGAATTTCATATGATTATAATGTTCCTACTTCAGTTTTGAAATGTGTGCCCACCTGTTATAGAGACATAAGGGGTTTGTATTTCTGTGTGTGGTCTAGTCAGCACGGTTGGGGAGGTGAACTTTGCATATGCAGGGGTTTATAGGGAGACACTCTCCGAGTTGAATCCGCAATGCATTCCATAAATAATCTGACTACTTTTTATGTTTTCATGAATCTCAGATTCTGAACAGCGTCATAATGATTATGAGCTTGCGCGCATGAAAAGAATAAAGCAAAACAATGCCATGGCTGTCAAACTTGGCATTAAGGGACTGAAATCAAGTCTGGATGCAATGCAATGCAAACGCTCTCCACCTACAGATTCATGCTCAGAATATGATCCTAACAGTGATTCTGAGCTAGAGGGAGACCTAAGTCAATGTAGCTCCCTAGTGGAGGAGTCAGAGGAAGATGCCCTATCTTATTCACCCATCAAGGTACTTGTTCTAACTTTCCAAGGTTACATTGCTCGCACATATCTTGCAACTGATGCTTTGCATTGCTTCTACTTTGTTGAACTGCCATTAGCTTAGTTTACACATCGTGTATGTCAATACACCCTGCCTATCCATTTTCAGTACATATTCCATCTATCATCATACCATATTTATCCATTCAAATGTTGTTCTTGTGTATTAGACGTTCAAAAGGAAAAGTGAAAGAACATGCGGTGCCCCCATGTTTGGTTTTGGTAATTGATGACAATCTCTATGGACTAATGGTTGCCTTGAGTTATATTTGAAGGTTTTGTCCATATGCTTTTCTTGGAGTACATGTGTTGATTTCAAGGAGAGTTTGTGTCGACCAAGGTGTTATTCAAGGAATTATCCAAAGATTGGTCATGTGAGAGTTGAGCTTATTGCAAGCATGTCTTGAAGAAGAAGATTGTGTGATCATTCATGTCTACCTTCAAGACATCATCCAAATGAAGAGAATTGGAAAGGTTCAAGGTTGATCAAGACTAAGTCAAGAGTGAATCAAGTTGATCAACTCACAAAGCGCAGAAGATGTACCGAGAGGGATCAAGTGATCCCATGGTATGGTAAGAATTGTCAATTACGCTTTGTGTACTAACCCATGGTCTTCGTGAGAGTTCTTTGTGGGGTTAGGTTGCGGTGTTCAAGTTCAAGTGGAGCACCACGAAGAGATCAAATGCTTGAAGTGTGCTATACTTTGTGGTGACAATGGACTCGTGAAGATGTGCGGAAGAAAGGCTCACCCATAGTGGAGTATGGGGGAGCAATCAACTAGTCTTCATCAAGCCAACACAATCAAGAAAGGTGGTCCAACTTGAGGGAGTCAAGATCGTCATCATCTAGCTCAAGTGGACCATGTGCAAGGCAAAGGTTTGCCCTTGGTAGGTTTTCTATTTTACCGGTCTCATGATGGTAGTTGGGAGACCGGGTTATAGGATCGATTGCCGTACTATCAAGGGGGGCCCTCGATGAGTAGCTTGATCGTATCGTTCGTTGAGAGCTCAAACCTTTGCATCCTTGCATCATCTTTCTTGGTTCTTGTTTGGTTCTCTTTGTGAGTCTTAGAGCTTATGGTCATCTTGATGACAAGCTTGAGTTCATCGAAAACGGAGTTCGCATGCATCTTCTATGATGTTTTCGATGTTGGAGGTTTTGCCGGTTCTTCTCGGTTGGAGGTTTCACTCCTCTATTTGTTGGCATACCTCCCCTGCCTCTTCTTACTATAACCAGTCGCTGTTTTGATGCTACTTGTCGTCTTGTTTCCAACAAGCTTGAGTTTGCTCAATTCGGAGTTCATATGCAGAAGTTATGGCAGTTCTGGTTTTCTGGAGTGTGGTTTTTCTCCTGGACCCAGCGGTAGTACCGCGGGCCACAGCGGTAGTACCGCTGAGGCTCACTAAGCGGCAGTACCGCTCCTCGGAGCAGTAGTACCGTTCCCTGGAGCGGTAGTACCGCTCCCCGGAGCGGTAGTACCGCTGGGTGGCCTCAGCGGCAGTACCTCTGCGGTTCCGTGCTACTACCGTCCTGTCACTGCGTCTGTAGCGGTAGTACCGCTCCTCGGAGCGGTAGTACCGCTTGCTGGGCTCAGCCGCAGTACCGTGGTGGCATGGTGCTCCTTCCGCTTCGATTCTTGCGTGCATTTTCTCGTGTCGGGTTTTGCGGTACTAGCTGCGGCAATAGTGGCGGCAGTACTGCTTGAGAGCGGTAGTACCGCTCTACCTCCGCGGTAGTACCGCTCTAGGTCCCAGCCCCAGCCCTTTTCTTCTAGCGCGGCAGTACCGCTGAGGGGGAGCGGTAGTACCGCTTATGAGCGGTAGTACCGCCCTGCCTCCGCGGTAGTACCGCTCTCTGCGGGGCCGAGTGGTGGTTAACGGTTGGATTTTCCCCCTCCTATAAAAGGGGGTCTTCTTCCCCGTTGAACCTTAATCCTTTGAGCTCGTGTTCTTCCCCCATTGTTGACCTTCTTCGAGCTTGCTAACTCTCAATCCCTCCATGGATTCTTGCTAGTTTTTGAGGGAAAAGAGAGAGGAGATCTAGATCCACATTTCCACCAATCACTTTCTCCTCTATGTGAGGGGAACCCCTTGGATCTAGATCTTGGAGTTCTTGGTGTTCTCTTTCTTGTTCTTCCTCTCATTTTCCTCCCTAGCATTAGTTGCTTTGGTGGGATTTGAGAGAGAAGGACTTGGGCACTCCGTGTGCCCTTGCCATTGCATTTGGTGCATCGGTTTGAGTTCTCCACGTGATACGTGGAAGTTACAAGTTGAGAAGCTTATTACTCTTGGGTGCTTGGTACCCTTGAGCTTGTTCCTCTTGGGTGCTTGGGCGCCCTATATGGTTGTTGGTGTTCGGAGCTCAATCATTGTGGTGCAAAGCTCCGGGCAAGCGTCGGGGTCTCCAATTAGGTTGTGGAGATCGCCCCGAGCAATTTGACGGGTACCGGTGACCGCCCCCAAGGGTTGCCAAAGTGTACGGGTTCGGTGACCGCCCCCAAGGGTTGCCATTTGTACGGGTTCGGTGACCGCCCTCAAGGGCCCCTTAGTGGAATCACGACATCTTGCATTGTGCGAGGGCGTGAGCAGATTACGGTGGCCCTAGTGGCTTCTTGGGGAGCATTGTGCCTCCACACCGCTCCAAACGGAGATTAGCATCCGCAAGGGTGTGAACTTCGGGATACATCGTCGTCTCCTCGTGCCTCGGTTATCTCTTACCCGAGCCCTTTACTTATGCACTTTACTTTGTGATAGCCATATTGTTTCTTGTCATATATCTTGCTATCACATAGTTGCTTATCTTGCTTAGCATAAGTTGTTGGTGCACATAGGTGAGCCTAGTTATTTTAGGTTTTGTGCTTGACAAATTAACCGCTAGGTTTATTCCGCATTTGTTCAAGCCTAAACCGTAATTATTTTAAAACGCCTATTCACCCCCCCTCTAGGCGACATCCACGATCTTTCAAAAAGGGCGATTGCTGATCGTGGAGGGGCACAAGCAAAGTATTTGGAAAAGGTAGTGGCATCTGCTAAATCAAATAGCCCATTATGTGTAGTTGCAATATCACCTGACCCACAAAATACCCCAACTCTAGCAGACTCTAGCCCTACTACACTGGTCATTTCTGATGCCCCAACTCAGCAGACCCCAACTACAGCAAACAGTATGATTATGCCAGTTGACATAGCACCAACTGTACGACGCAAAACCCCCATTCCAGCAAAGAGTACACCAAATCCAATTGCCAAATCCCTTTTCGAACCAGAGAGAGCCCCAAATGCAGCAAATAGGACCCATGTTCCATTTCTTCCTAGTTTAGAAGACGAAGCTTATGTTGTTGTCAGGAACTTTGTGCACATCTTTCCTTCATGGAAAGATTATACCACAGACACAGGACAATTTCCAGTCTTCCTCCGCAACTTACGCATAAGTAATGTACTAATGTTATTCATGGTCATTATTGCATATGTTTCTGCTGATAGAAGACACAAGATTTCATTCTTTTAAATAGGCGAGGAGCAAACTGGATTGTGATGACGAGCAAGGGTTGGTTGCGCTTTTCAAGCACTCGTTGATGAAGTATCGTTCCTACCTGAGGCAAGCGCACTTTGATGGCAAGCCTCTGAACGAAATTTCTGTAAAGTCTCCGGTGCTACATTTATCCGACGGTGACTGGAATAATCTTGTTATGCATTGGTCTCGGGTGCAGCGTAAGGTGCTGTCTATGATATCACATCACAATTTGAACTACATTTCTGCATTTGCCTTAATGTCTCACTTGTACGAAAACTGTTAGCAGAAGAACATTCGTTCTCAAGGGACCATAGAATCTCGCAACTATACTGCACACTGCATTGCTCTTGTGAGTACCTCTTGCCCTGTATGACCATACTTACTTTCATAGTTGTTTGATTATGTAGCATCACTGCACATGTTAGCCTCGTAATCGTCCATTTGGTGGACATTATAAGATCCGTATGGACTCTTACATAAATTTAGAATCAACCCAATGCTTTTGAAGAGGTTTAGCTCTGCAGTCCTCTTGTAAGGACTGAACGTGGTCTATCACTGTACTTACATCAACAGCTACTCCCTCCGTCCCATAATATAAGAATGTTTTGTACAGTACACCAGTGTTCAAAACACTCATGTATTATGGGAAGAGGGATTGGTTCATTTTGTAGCATTTTGCATCTTATCTCCCTCGCCCACCATTTACTAAAAAGATCAGATCTATATTTAATCTTACCAATAAGTAGAATACATAGACAATGCCAGTGCAGAAGTGTAGCCCATTGCTCTTGTCAGTACATTTTGTCCTGTAACGCTTGTACTTCCAGGGATTGGTAGTTGATTATGTAGCATCAATCTGCATCTTATCTTCATTACCTTCTATCCCTTCCAATATTATCATATCTATAATTACTCTCTACAAAATGTAGAGTACAGGCAATGCCTATGAAGAAGATTCTATGCTGAAATTCTTGAGTTATGCTTCCCTTGACATGGAGAAGGGCATTATAAAGCCGGTGTTAACTGTTAATGTAAGTCAGTCCTTCTAAAGCCTTTATCCTCAACTGTTGTTTAATTTTCTCATACTTCCTATCGTTTACTGCTGTTTAGTTTGATGTTTCTACCAAAATGCATGTTCGTAAGAACCGTAAGTTCTAAGTTTTTACTTGTAAACCCAAATTCCTTATTCATACCATGCACATTACTTAATACTCCCTATATGTATGCTTGTTTTTGTGGATCTATAATCTAGTGTGTGGTGAAGCAGCCCACGTTTGCACCTTGTCATCTCCTGTTTTATCTTACTGATGTGGCTGATGATATGAACAACATGCCATGCACATTATCCAAAATAGATACAATGATTTTCTTTGCCCTTCATCTATGCTTGTTATGTTGACATGGTAATCCAGTAGTGTGGTGAAGCTCCCCGCATTATGAACAATGCCAAATTATGCTATTGATATTTTGAACTTACTCTTTATTTTCTAATTTGAAATTGGATAGAATTGACAGAACATTTATCATCTTTGTTTATACACGTGCAAAACCTGTCATCTCTCTGCTTTGTTTTAGGGTGATATGCCTGATGACATGCACAAGTCTGCTGAAGGCCGTGAGACAAACCCAACATATATTGCAGCAAAGAAGGCAAAACATCTTGAAGATAGCGAGACAACCCCAAAGTCTTGTCTTGATGTAGTGTTCAAGTTACTTGAGACTAACAGTCAGACAAGCTCACAGAATTCGTTGTCTGAATCAGTTCGACTTCTTCAGTCCCAAGTTCTAGCAGAAAGGCATTCTGCAACTCAACTTCGACTTGAAGTCCTATCTCTAAGAAAGATTGTGGAGAACACCAATGAGAACCTCATTGCTAAACAGCTACAACTGGAAGCTATGACTGACATGCTAGGCCGGTCTCACAGCCTTGCTTAGCAGCTTGCGCAGCAGTTCCCCGCAAGGCTAACCTTTCTTGAACTGTCTTGGAAGTGGTCTCGGTTCAATATTATTTTGTTACGCTGCAATGGTGCCCAGTTTTTGTAATCTGCTTCTTCGTTGCGCTTTATGATCACTCGTGGCGAACTTTGATGCCCAGTGGATGTAATATACCTTAAATCCTTTATTGTATAGTGTAGGTTTATTCTTAGTTACTATGCCGTAATTTGTTTATTGTATAGAGTAGGTTTGTTCTTAATTCCTACTACTTACTGCCATCATTCGCTATCTGAAAAAAAATCAGATGTAGTCGACCGGACCGAAACATTCGACTCTAACGGGCCAGGTTTTTAGCGGGCCACAATTGGGCCGGCATGCGTCTTTCTTGGGCCCGAATGATTGGGGCCTTCACACATTGCGCCAGGCCCAAACTTACACCGGCCTATATTTTAGTTGGGCCTTTTGTCGACCCAGTGCTTAGTTTGGCCCAGGTAGCGTGGGCCATTAATAGGCTGAATATTGTACTGGCCTATTACGGCCGAGATGAAACCACGGGCTTTTAGCAGGCCAAAATGCATGTTGGGCCTCAATTTTCACTAGTCGTCGACGGGCCTTCAGTAGGCCGAAATGTAGACCGGGCCGTTTTGGTCCCAGTTAGCTCACGGGTCGTTACCAGGCCGAAACATATCTTGGGCCTTAGTTGGCCCACTGATATCATGGGCCTTTAAGAGGCCGAAAGCTTAGCATAGGCATCAACGGGCCAAATTACGCGATAGGCTCAAAGTCACATTGGGCTTAACTATTGCCACCATTAGCACGGGCCGTTAGTGGGCCCGATGTCCCGTCGGACCATATATGGCGCATGGGCAGCATGGGCCATTCCCAGGCCGAAAGTCACACCGGGCTGAAATGGGCCCATGTCTACATCAGGCCTCTAATAGGCCGAAAGTGTAAGTGCATCTAGTGCCACCCCTAGTTGGTTTTGGAGTATTGATGACAAACCTAGTTGAGGGACTAATGTGTTTGTGAGAATTGCAGGATAACACAGGTAGAAGTCCCTCATTGATTTGGTTTTCCTACCAGAGATGGCCCCTAAAAATGCATGAAGACATCGATGGCAAAGGTGGTATATGAAGATATTCACATTGAAGACTATGACAAGAGAAGACGTGACATGAAGCATATGGAGCTCGAAGACTTAGATATTTCGTAGTTCTGTTTCTTCTTTATTGAGTCATAGGAACCACCGTACTGTTAAGTGGGGTCCAAGAGAACTAGTCAGAATGACTGAAGTGATGCTTAACCAAAACCTATGTCTTCGAGTGAAGATTATGAGAGCGAATCTTGTCCAGAGTCGGACAAGTCAGCTTTGCTTGTAGCCCAAGTAAAGTTGCCGTGTGAGTTTAAAATCTGACCGTTGGAACACGTGTCAGTTCCTTAGTGACCCAGGGTCATTTCGGACAAATCAGGTCGGGTTGCCTAGTGGCTATAAATAGCCCACCCCCTACAACCATAAAGGGTTGGCTGCTTAGAGTTAGAGTACGGCTTTTGTCGTTTGAGAGCAACCCACCTCGAAGCCTTTGAGAGAGAATTCCTTGCGAGGATAAAGCCCTAACCCCCCAGAGCCAAAGAGAATTAGGCATCACTTAAGTCTTCTTGTCTGTGTGATCTGAAGACTTATTACACTTGAGGACTGTGAATCCTCCAGTCGGTTAGGCGTCGCGTTCTGAGCGTCCAAGAGACATTGTGGATCGCCGGTGAATGAAGTCTGTGAAGGTTTGGGAGTCTACCTTGAAGACTTACCAGAGTGATTGGGCGAGGTCTGTGTGACCTTAGCTCAAGGGGAATACGGTGAGGACTGGGTGTCCTGAGCTGCGTGTTCAGGACTGGGTGTACGGGACTGTGTGTCCTCAGGTTTAAATACCTAGCTGCCCTAACCAGACGTACAGTTGTCACAGCAACTGGAACTGATCCAACAAATCATTGTCTTCAACGAGTCACTAGTTTCATCCTTCCCTTCCCTTTACTTACTGTTGTTCGTTGTGAAGTCATTGTATGATTGCACTATCTTTTGTCTTCACTGAGTGACTGCGTGTTCTGTTTGGCTTCTTAATATCTTCCTACCTGATCCTTACTACCTAGCTGCTATTAGTCATTGTGCTTTCACTTCATTGAATACATGACTATGGTTTACCTAGTGTAGTCTACCTTCCGCTGCATGGTTATAGGTTTATTTCTATCATTTGTCTTCGAAACTTCCACATTTTGAAGACTTTCATAAAAATCGCCTATTCACCCCCCCCCCTCTAGTCGATATAATGCACTTTCAATTGGTATCAGAGCTAGGTACTCCCTTGTTCTGTGTGATTCGGTTTAACCACCTGGAGTTTTAGCTATGTCGACTGCAGGGATAATTAAAGTCTCCGTTGCGTGCCCCGTCTTCGATGGAACTGAATATCCCTACTGGAAGAATAAGATGCGCATGCATCTTGAAGCCATTGACGTCGACCTATGGTACGTCGTCAAGAACGGCGTTCCCAAGGCTGGAGAAGGTGTCACTGCTGCTGATGTCAAGAATTTCGTTCAACTGGACTCTACTGCCAAGAATATCATCTGTGGTCATCTGACCAAAGGACAGTATGGCCGTGTAAGTGCTTTGGAAACATCTAAGCTAGTCTGGGACTGGCTCTCCAAGGTCAATGAAGGCGTCTCAACACAGAGAGATCAGAGAATCACTGTCCTTCGCAACCTCTTCAACCGCTTCAAGCGAAATGACAATGAGAATGTCCAACTCACGTTTGATCGACTCACTGACATCACAAATGAGCTTCAAGCCCTCAGCGCTACTAAGATCACCAAGCATGAAGTCGTCAAGACACTACTGAGATCACTTGACAGCTCATTTGACACCCTAGCCCTGATGATTCAAGAACATCCTGATTTCAAGACACTCGATCCGTCTGACATACTTGAGAGGCTCAACACACATGAGTTTCAGCTTTCTGAGAAAAGAGATATCTACGGTCCAAACTATGGGTGAACTCGTGCCTTGAAGGCAAAAGCTCTCTCCTCATCTGAAGAAGAATCTGACAGCAGTTCTGATGACCCTGAAGACATTGGAAAGGAACTTGCTATGCTTGTGAAGAAGTTCCAAAAATTCACCAAGAAGAAAGGCTTCAGGAAGTCTTCACAATCAAGCTCAAGGAATGATGAAGCTTCTGCTCATGACTACAAGAAGAAAACATGCCACAAGTGCAAGAAAACTAGCCACTTCATCTCTGAGTGTCCGCAGTGGGACAATGAGAACAAAAAGAAGAAGAAGAGCAAGGAATATGACTCTGACGACAAGAAGAAGAAGAAGAAGAAGAAGAAGAAATACTCAAAGTCTTCTTCCAAGTCTTCCTCAAAGTCTTCATCACACAAGAAGAGCTCATCTGGCAAGGCACGTGCGTTTGTTGGCAAGGAAATGGATTCAGAGGAGGAGTCCGCTTCTGAGGAGGCGGAGGTGGAGTCTGAGGAGGAGTCCGATTCTGGTGTTGCAAGTCTGGCTACAACATACGTTGCCAAGTCCATCTTCAACACTGAAGACAATGACTTCATCACCGACACCAATGCAAATGACAAGGACTACTCCGCTCCTACCTACTGCTTCATGGCACGCGGTGCCAAGGTAAACACACACACTACTCACTATCAAACATCTAGTGAAGATGACTCTGATTGTGGTTCAAGACCCAGCTACAAAACACTTGCTAAAATTGCAACTGAACAACAGAAAGCTATGGAACATATTCCAAAACTGTTAGACAAAAGTGATGATCTGTTAGGCGCTGAAATGACTCGATCTGAGTCCTTAATTGAAGACATGAAAAATCTTCACGTTAAGTATGAGGAACTTGAGAGTCGTCATGAAACACTCTCAACAACTCATGAAAAGCTTTCCTATGATTATCTTCAAAGGAAGCAAGATCTTGAGAAATTGAGAGCGGCTCATGAAGATCTTCAAAAGGAAAACGAGTCACTTCGCGCCGAACAGATCAGTTCCGCTCAGGAAGGATTTGAACCACCATGTCTTAAATGCATTGAGCGCGATAATGCTACTTCTGTTGCTGAATGTTCTACTGTTGCTACTGTTGCAATATCTTCAACTGTTGATGTGGTAACTAACCCCTCTGCTGAGGATACCACTGCTATTGCTGATGAGAATGCTAGGTTGAAGACAATGCTTGAAACAGGTATGTACAAAAGTCTTAAAGGGCATCAGACACTATGTGATGTCCTCAAAAGGCAGATTCTGAACCGAAACCCGAGGAAAGAGGGTGTTGGGTTCGTAAGGAAAATGAATGCTGATGGCTCTTACTGGAAACCTGAGCAGTACCCCAAAACCACCTGGGTTGCTGCAAAGGAACCTTTAGCAGATCCATCCAATCTATCTGGCTTCACTTGTGCTAACCCCATTGTCATTGATGAATCCTTTGATGCAAACTATAAGCTGTTTAAGAATCAGAATGGTGAAGTGTTTGCTAGGTATATTGGTACTAACTGCAGGAATGGGCCGCCTATGAAGAAGATCTGGGTGCCAAAAAAGTGTTGGGAAAATCTTCCTGTGAATGTGATCATGACACCATAGGTGAAGAAGACAAACCCCAGACCACAGGCTTCATACGGTCCAAAGGCTTCATACAGACAGAGGCTAACGCAAATGTTTTGCAGGGAAATCATACTCAGGCCTATGAATATGAGCACGGTTCATCGAACCGCCATGTTCATAAGACCAAGAACTATTCTGCTTATTCTTATGAGTACTATTGTCCGCCTGCAAGACTTTTTGCTAGGGCTCCAAAGCCAAAGTTCTCAGACGCTGCACTTAGACTTATCGCTTCTAAGCCACCCTTGAAGATGTGGGTGGCTAAGAAAGCTTAACTCTCTTTTGCAGGGAAAGGTCTCCAGCAAAAAACCAAAATCGTCTAACGCTATTGCTGGGGACCTTAAACATCTTGTAGGGCGCAAGATCAAATGCCCGAATGGTCTTACTATGTACTTCGTTCCTGAATCGCTTGCTACTCTCCCTATCTGTCCTAATCTGGATCTAAGCTTTAAAACCCACTGGTTCGTCAAATGTTTTTGCTTCACAATTCTCTTCGTGAAGCCTATCCCCCTAACTGCACTGTAGGGTACGACACCAGCGTCTTCAGAATGGATTATTGATAGTGGGTGTACCAACCACATGACTGGCAAAAGAAGCCTTCTTATGGACTCAACCTTATGTCCATCCGACAAGAGTCACATCACATTTGCTGACACTGGTAAAAGTAAGGTATTGGGTCTAGGTAGAGTTGCAATCTCAAAGGATCAACACATGGATAAAGTCATGCTTGTTGAATCCCTTGGCTTCAACTTAATGTCTGTCTCAATGCTTTGCGATTTGAACATGATCATAATATTTGGAAAATATCGTTGCCTTGTTCTAATGGAATCTGACAAGTCTCTAGTGTTTGAAGGGTGTCGGAAAGATGATTTGTACGTGGTAGATTTCTCAGCAGGACCACAGCTTGCCGTATGTCCTCTAGCAAAAGCTTCAGAATGCTGGCTCTGGCATCGGAGGCTTGGGCATGCTGGCATGAGGAACCTCCACACCCTTGCAAAGAAGAAGCATGTCATAGGCATCGAGGGCGTCAAGTTCAAGAAAGATCACTTATGCGGTGCCTGT
The DNA here is from genome assembly GCA_034509565.1 of Triticum monococcum. Classification (NCBI taxonomy): domain Eukaryota; kingdom Viridiplantae; phylum Streptophyta; class Magnoliopsida; order Poales; family Poaceae; genus Triticum; species Triticum monococcum. The sequence continues at coordinate 174,125,194 of CM067846.1, read as the reverse complement.
GAAGCAGGAAAGATGACGAGGGCCAAACATCCCTCGAAGACAATCATGACTACTACTCGACCCTTTGAACTGCTCCACATGGATCTTTTCGGTCCCACTCATTACTCAACTCTTACTACTACTGCTTGTCTCTATGGCTTTGTTATTGTTGATGATTATTCTCGATATACTTGGGTGCACATAATCCTCTACAAGACTGAAGTGCAGGATGTCTTCAGACGCTTCGCCAATCGAGCAATGAACAACTATGCCGCCAAGATAAAGCACATCAGAAGTGACAATGGCACTGAATTCAAGAACACTGGCCTTGATACATATCTTGATACCTTGGGCATCACACATGAATTCTCAGCCCCGTACACGCCACAGCAGAATGGCGTCGTCGAACGCAAGAACAGAACACTCATTGAGATGGCCCAAACGATGCTTGATGAATACAAGACTCCAAGAAAATTCTGGCCTGAAGCCATTGATACTGCATGCCATACAATCAATCGTGTTTATCTTCACAAGCTTATGAACAAGACATCTTATGAGCTCCTTACTGGCAAGAAGCCAAATGTCAGTTACTTCAGAGTATTTGGCGCCAGCTGCTGGATCAAGGATCCACATCACACTTCAAAATTTGCACCAAAAGCACATGAGGGTTTTATGCTTGGATATGGAAAGGATTCGCACTCCTACAGAGTCTTCAATCTCTTTCATTATAAAGTGGTTGAAACAGTGGATGTGCGATTTGATGAGACTAACGGTTCACAAAGAGAACACCTGCCAATTGCGCTAGATGAAGTTCCATCCAGCAAATCAATCAAGCTAATGGGAACTGGAGAAATCATACCTTCTGAAGCTCAACCTGAAGAGGAACTTATCATCTCCACACCTGATCAACCTGAAGACAATGCTCGGCCTGAAGACAATCCCTCTAACAATGACAATGATCAGCAAGAGCAAAATCTTCGCCCTGTACATCCTCGTGTTGCCAATGAAGTGCAGATTGAGAGAATAATTGATAGCATCAATGCACCCGGTCCACTCACTCGTTCAAGGGCAACTTAGCTAGCAAATTTTTGTGGGCACTTCGCATTCGTCTCAATAACAGAACCCAAGAAAGTTGAATAAGCCTTCATGGAACCTGAATGGATTCAAGCTATGCAAGAAGAGCTTCAACAGTTTGAGCTGAATAATGTATGGAAACTGGTTAAGCGTCCTGATCCTCGGAAGCACAACATAATAGGCACCAAATGGATATACCACAACAAGCAAGATGAGCATGGTCAAGTTGTCAGAAACAAAGCTCGTCTCGTTGCTCAAGGATATACTCAAGTGGAAGGCATTGACTTCGATGAAACATTTGCTCCTGTGGCTAGACTTGAAGCCATACACATACTGCTGGCCTATGCAAATCATCATAAGATACTTCTATATCAAATGGATGTGAAGAGCGCCTTTCTCAATGGCAAGATTGAAGAAGAAGTGTATGTTGCACAACCGCCTGGCTTTGAAGATCCAAAACATTCTGACATGGTATACAAGCTCAACAAGGAACTGTATGGCCTCAAACAAGCCCCTCGGGCCTGGTATGACACACTCAAATACTTCCTGAAGAGCAAAGGCTTCATACCTGGTTCCCTCGACCCCACTCTCTTCACGAAGACATATGATGGTGAACTGTTTGTGTGCCAAATATATGTGGATGACATTATCTTCGGCTGCACCAATCAGAAGTACAGTGAAGAGTTTGGATATATGATGCAAGAGCAATATCAGATGTCCATGATGGGAGAGCTGAAGTTCTTCCTCGGTCTTCAAATACGACACCAACGCAACGGCATCTTCATATCTCAAGAGAAGTATCTCAAAGATTGCCTGAAGAAGTTCGGTATGCAAGACTGCAAAGGCTTCACGACGCCAATGCCAGCCAAGCATCATCTGGGTCCTGACGACAATGGTAAAGAGTTCGATCAAAAGGTATACCGCTCCATGATTGGTTCTTTGCTTTATCTATGTGCATCTAGGCCAGATATTATGCTTAGTGTTTGCATGTGTGCTCGATTTCAAGCGGCACCAAAGGAGTCGCATCACTTAGCTGTGAAGCGAATTCTTTGATATTTGGCTCACACCCCAACTTTAGGATTATGGTATCCAAAGGGCTCAGAGTTTGATCTGATTGGATTCTCGGATGCTGATTATGCTAGTGACAAAGTGGATCGCAAGTCTACATCAGGCACATGTCATTTTCTGGGACGATCACTTGTATGTTGGTCTTCAAAGAAGCAGAACTGTGTATCTCTCTCCACTGCTGAATCTGAATACATTGCTACTGGATCTTGCTGCGCTCAGCTTCTGTGGATGAAGCAAACACTCAAGGACTATGGCATTCATCTGAAGCAAGTGCCACTCTACTGTGACAACGAAAGCGCCATCAAGATTGCCAACAACCCAGTTCAGCACTCGAAGACAAAGCACATTGAAATTCGTCATCACTTTCTCAGAGATCATGTTGTGAAGGAAGATATTGATATCATACACGTCAACACTGAAGAGCAATTGGCAGATATCTTCACCAAGCCCTTGGATGAGAAGAGATTTTGCAAGTTACGGTGTGAGCTAAATATCTTGGAATCCTCAAATGTCTTGTGATCAGGCACACATCCTAACACTTATGCATATTGATGACTTAGATGTGCAACACACAAAGTAAAGTATATCTTCAATCAATGAAGACATACATTCTAAGTGTGAATACATTAGTGTGGAATTTGACTTCGGAGCGCCACGATAATTGTGCACCGTGTCTGGGTCTAATACTTCCCATGCGGTGGGTAACGCCACCACCAAATTTTCTGTTTGAAGTGTTTCACTCATGGCGTTACATTTGCTATGTCTTCACATTTGGTTTGGCTTCAATCTCAACATGTCTTCATGATTATCTTCACTATGTTGATTATATATATATATATATATACTAGTGTTCTGTCCTCTACAGCATTCACTTATAGCTATGTCTTCTTGTTGAATCTTTTGAACTAAGTGAATGTGACCGGACCCTAACCTCTCTATGCTTTCTATCTCAAACTCTATCTCTCCAAATCATATGCATCCTATTGAAACTGTCGAATGTCTTCTCTGCGTCCTTGTCAGCAGAAGATACAGAGACAAACATTAAGTTTGTTTTCAATGCTCATTCCTTCACCTAAAACCCGGAGAAGTGGGAATGATCACCCGACAATCCAGGCATGCGTGGGACGTGGAACAACCCCCGATATGCTGCATGATGGCCACGTGTTCCTCAAATATGAATCGCTAGGGGCACCTGTGTAATAACACTGAGCCTCCCCTGTCCCTATAAATACACGCCTCACCACAATCATTATCTCTTCTTCCACTCTCGCACGAACCCTAGCGCCACCGCTAGCCCTCGACGACACCGGCGACGAAGCGCTTCGCTGCCGCAACCTCTCCGACGCCGTCTTCACGCCGACCGCGGACATCGTCCTCTCCGCCGTCGCCGTAGGTGTCCTCCGTCGCCAAGTTAGGGCACGGAAGATCGAACTGCTCAGCCTCCTCTTCCACTCTGTCTAGCAGTTCTTCGTGTGGTAAATAAAACTTCCTTTTTACGGCCCCTTTGATCCTATAGCTTTATCACTTTCTACCACAAGCAGTTTCTATTCACACAAGTTGGATCTCTTTCATACTGCATCTCATAACATGCCTAGTATATTCACTTATGCTTCACAAAGTAGTTAGATTCCTCACTTGTACTGATCCGTGGATTCGTACAAATCTGGAACCAACTCCTTATCTATGAGTGAATGTCTTCACACGATGAGGTCAATGTCTTCTAAACTGATTTATCTTCAAAATCTTCTGAGAATGCATATGACCTCTTCCCCTTCTATCGCACCTTAATGCTGTCACAGGTACATGTACGTGGGAGAATCCCTTGGTTCTCATAGTCTGCATTCATTTGCAGAATTCTTACAGTATCACATAAATTCTCCCAAAGCCAGTTCATGTCTGTCCAGCAAGCGAAAGCCTTTGAAGCCTTTGAATGTATTGAAGCCTTTCAGTTTAAAGTTCATGGATTCAGAGAAATCAGCAAGGAAGGGTGGTAGAAAGCGTTGTGGAGAAACATCAAGAGATCTGCCCGATGACCTCTCAGAGCTGTACAAGACAGATCCTGAAGAGGATTACAATCAGCGCAAGACACAAATCCAATGGATTCGACGCTATTGGGCAGAACAGTGGTTCAAGTACAGATTTGTGACAAAGGAATATGCTGAAAAGAATGCCATCAAGAGACCATGGGGAGACATCCTCTACAAAAATCTTCAACCCAGGACCAGAGATGAAGCCATTGAACAAGGCTTCTATCCCTGCATGGTACGTGGGCCACAGCCTGTAGATGCACACTCATCGTCACTACTATGGTGTCGTGATGACATTCTGTTCAAGCGCAACTTCCAGTTTGCCGAGAACTCAGCAAAGCAGAACAAGAAGTCATTGGGACTAGACTTCAACCCTGGTCCTTCTGCTCCAAGGGCTGACGGCACACGAGATGCAGAACCCAATGTCGTCGGTCCTTTCTACAACCTTGAAGGTCTCACCACCCATATCTTGGTTCAAGGGACAGCCGTGAATGAGCCTGCAGATTACGCTGAATCAGATGAAGCGCCTGCAGTGCCGAAGCCAAAGAAGCAGCCTAAAGCTTCAAAGCCTGCCTCTGCTCCAAAAATCTCACGGACGAAGCCACTGGCAACTGCACCTCCTGAAGACAGTGTGCAGTCTGAAGATTTGTCACGCATCTCCAAGCCCCAGAAGGTCAAGATGCCTCTGCCACACACTGGCCAAGAACTGACAGCTGCTGCTGTTCTGCGTAATGATGCCATTGATCTGTCCAGTGATGAAGATCTTGCAGATGACGCTCTTGAGCAACTGATCAAGAGCAAAGAAGAAGCAGAAATCTTCAATAATCTGCCTCTCTTTGACGTGGCAATCATCCACAACTTCATTGATGAATGGTTTGACACGCCCAACATCAACTTCGAAGATCTGCAACTTCCCATTGGCCTCAGTGTCGCCTTCCATGGCACCATTGCTTCAGAGTTAGCTATCGCCCAGCGCATTGTTGAACTGAAGCAGAAGATTGACTTTGAGAAATCTCAGTTCAAGAAGCATATGGCCAAGCTCAGCATGCAAAAGGTGAAGAACTTCAAGATTATGTTGCACGAGCTCAAGGAAGCCTTTCTCAAGAAACGTTCAGAAGCTCAGGGTTCTCGTGAGCGCATGAAGGTCCTGGCTGACAAGTGTGTGCAAGCCTACAATGAGGCTGAGAAGCGCAAGGCCCTTGGGCGTCCTGGCATCGACCCCAGGATGGCTGCAAAGAAGAAGAAGAAGCCTGCTATGGCTGAACCCGACGCACCAAGGCAGGAAGCAGTTCCCATTGTCTTCCCAACTAGCATGACTGGCTCGAAGCCAAAAGCCAGGTCTACTACTTCAGAACTAAAGAAGACGAGGACTGCTGAGGCTGAAGCAAGGAAGAGGAAACATCCTGAAGCCTCTGCTACTACCCCTCCAAGAAGAAGCGAAAGACCAAGAAGGAACGGGCTGCTCCCACAGAGCCCTTGATTGTTGAACCCATCTCCATGGTTCACCCTGACGCTGAATCTCAAGAGCACCAACTGACTGTCCATGAGCCTGCTTTCATAGGGGCTCATGAAGCTGAAGACATTCCAGCAGCTGATCCCATCGCTGCTAAAGACATTGGTCATCATGACCATGTTGAAGATGATGCAATTCTTCCTCAGCTCGAGCACCAACAGGTATCATCGCCTGTGCTAACGCACAGCGAACTCATCAGCATTGGTCGTCCTCTGACACCAATTGCTCAGGATGCATCATGGGCTGATCGCCCACAAGCACAAGAGGAAGAAGACTTTGAGGCCCAGCCAACTCCAACTCCACAGGCGTCGCCAGCGTTACGCAGGCTTCGCAAAGGACCAAGGCCTCCAGTCTCTGAGTCCGAAGCTAAAGCTGCTGAAGACATTCCGGCTGCATCAGCCGATGAAGAAGAAACACCAAGCGTTGTTACACCCCCATCTCACCAAGAAGTTGTTCTCGAGGAGAACATGACTGTGACCGACCCTCCAGCTTGTCAAGTGGAGGTTGAGAATCTCGAGGCTACCACCAGTAACACCAATGAAGACAATGACGCTGTCATGGCTGAACCTAATGTGGAGCCTTCACCAACCCAAGCACCAGAAGTCAGCGAAGCCACTGATCCCACTGCTTCTGTTCCTGCGCCGGCTGCTGGTCCTTAGATCGACTATCATGTTGAGCACAGGCCTTAGGTCCAGAAGCCAATCCCAAGATTGCCCAGGTTTCCAGGTCCTGCATCAGCACCTGGATCCTTCAATACCAATGGCTTCAAAGCAGACAACACTTTCTTCAATAGCTCCAGGAACCCCTACTCAAGGGAAAGAATATCATCTGATCGGTTCTGGAGCTATCCGCAGTGAAGCTATTACTCCTGCATTCTATACAATCAAGGTCGCATCTTCCCACATAAGCGTCTTGACATTGAAGCAATAGCGGGTCTGCCCTGTCTGGAAGAAGCTCTGGATTGCTTCAAAGAGGTTGGATTGCTGTCATTCGTCACCAACCAAGAGCATTGGAATGAAGAGTTGCTGCTCCAATTCTATGCCACACTTCACATCCGTGGGTACAACAGAGATCCGAAGACTTGGGTCCTGGAGTGGATGACAAGAAATGTTCATCACGAAGCCAAAGCCTTTGACATCATTGAGCTCACTGGTCTGCCCACTCCTGGCGATCTCTACGAACATGGCTGTCAACTTCACAGTGAAGCTGTGGAGAGCATCTTTCAGAAGCCTGAACCTAACACGAGTCAGATGCTCAGTATGATGAAGCCATTGCCCTAAGATGCTGCATATCCCATGGAGTTCTTTGTTGAAGATCTTGAGTATCTGCCAAGGACTATCTATCACATCATAAGGCGAACTCTCTGGCCCATCAAAGGACATTCTCCACATGCCAAGCTGGAAGGTGCAATGAAGACTTTGGTCTTCTATATTCTTCATGGCAAATACTTCAATGCACAAGACTTCTTCATCCGCCAACTTGCTGCATCAGGCTCTGATCTTTTTGGCTTGAAGTTCTACGCTCCATGGATAATGCGGCTGATCAAGCTCCACTCCGCCATCTCATATCAGCCATCTGCTCGCAATCATCGGATCTTTCTGCCTGATGTGGATATGTCTGTTGAAGCAATTTATCCTGAGCCTGCCAAGGAACCTCTAAGTCTTCAGAATGGCGGAGCATCAAAGTTTTTTCTCAAAACATTGAAGGAGTTGAAGCAGTCACTTGTGTGTATCCTTTGGCTGGAACTACACGTGCACCGCATCCTGCTCTCACTAAAGCCACTGATAGCACAATTGCCCAACGACCCAAGAAGCGCACTCGTGTTCTCAATGACCGAGAGCTTCTTGTGGCTCTTCATCAAAAACAGGATAGGCATCATGACTGGCTGAAGCATCAAATGCAAAGCCTCTTGGTGGATGTTAATCGCATTCACAATCTTGCCACCAAGAATGCCTTTGTTGCACACGAAACCTCTCGACGCACCTGGAAAGGGCTGACGCTAATGTGCTCCGAAGATGATCTTCAAGAGGATGGCTTCTCTGAACGCTTCAAGTTTGACTCCACACCTCCTCGAAGGGTAGCGCTGCGACGAACTCCATATCTTGAAGACTCTGAGTTCTCTTCCTCTGCTGCAACTGTGAATGCCAGAGTGATCGAGGATGAAGACGATGCTACTTCACCGCCACCTCCTTCAGCATGCTTCGACACTGCTCCATGTTTTTCTGCACCGCCGAACACCACTGACGACCCTGCTGCTTCACCTACTCTTCATGGGAACGAGTAGATGCTCTATGTCTTCGAACCTTTTGGGTCCTTACTGACAAAAGGGGGAGAAGCATATAAGTTTGATAGTCTTCAAGCAGGTCCATATGGGCGGGTGCTTTATATTTTGCTTCGTGTTTACAACTCTCGTTTTGATACATTTGGTTCTTTGAGTTGTAACACTTAAACTCGATGGTCGTCTGCTACTTATTTGCCACCTTGTGATGCGATGATAAATTCCGCATGTGCAACGATAAATTCCGCACTTAGATCATTCTGCAGACGTCCATTTTCCATTATGCATGTCATTATCTTCACATACCTTCACATGCATAGTGGATTATCATCATGAGTTGAAGAGGATCTCCACAAGCACAACCTGCCATGTGCATTTGCATTCCAAAAGCAAATATCTTATATGCACATCTTCAGGGGGAGCCCTTGCAACCTATGAAGACAATTCCTTATCCTTTACAATTTCACATATTATATTCCCCGTTGAAAACTTCAACTAGTTTGTCATCAATCACCAAAAAGGGGGAGATTTTAAGTGCATCTAGTGCCACCCCTAGTTGGTTTTGGAGTATTGACGACAAACCTAGTTGAGGGACTAATGTGTTTGTGAGAATTGCAGGATAACACAGGTAGAAGTCCCTCATTGATTCGGTTTTCCTACCAGAGATGACCCCTAAAAATGTATGAAGACATTGATGTCAAAGGTGGTTTATGAAGACATTCTCATTGAAGACTATGACAAGAGAAGACATCGCATGAAGCCTATGGAGCTCGAAGACTTAGATCTTTCGTAGTTCTTTTTCTTCTCTGTTGAGTCATAGGAACCACCGTACTGTTAAGTGGGGTCCAAGAGAACCAGTCAGAATGACTGAAGTGATGCTTAACCAAAACCTATGTCTTCGAGTGAAGACTATGAGAGCGAATCTTGTCCAGAGTCGGGCAAGTCAGCTTTGCTTGTAGCCCAAGTAAAGTTGTCGTCTGAGTTTAAAATCTGACCGTTGGAACACGTGTCAGCTCCTTAGTGACCCAGGGTCATTTCGGACAAATCAGGTCGGGTTGCCTAGTGGCTATAAGTATCCCACCCCCTACAACCATAAAGGGTTGGCTACTCAGAGTTAGAGTACGGCTTTTATCGTTTGAGAGCAACCCACCTCGAAGCCTTTGAGAGAGAATTCCTTGCGAGGATAAAGCCCTAACCACCGAGAGCCAAAGAAAATTAGGCATCACTTAAGTCTTCTTGTCTGTATGATCTGAAGACTTATTACACTTGAGGACTGTGAATCCTCCAGCCGGTTAGGCGTCGCGTTCTGAGCATCCAAGAGACATTGTGGATCGCCGGTGAACGAAGTCTGTGAAGGTTTGGGAGTCTACCTTGAAGACTTACCAGAGTGATTGGGCGAGGTCTGTGTGACCTTAGCTCAAGGGGAATGCGGTGAGGACTGGGTGTCCTGAGCTGCGTGTTCAGGACTGGGTGTTCGGGACTGTGTGTCCTCAGGTTTAAATACCTAGCTGCCCTAACCAGACATACAGTTGTCACAGCAACTGGAACTGGTCCAACAAATCATTGTCTTCAACGAGTCACTGGTTTCATCCTTCCCTTCCCTTTACTTACTGTTGTTCCTTGTGAAGTCATTGTATGATTGCACTATCTTTTGTCTTCACTGAGTGACTCCGTGTTCTGTTTGGCTTCTTAATATCTTCCTACCTGATCCTTACTACCTAGCTGCTATTAGTCATTGTGCTTTCACTTCATTGAATACATGACTGTGGTTTACCTAGTGTAGTCTACCTTCCGCTGCATGGTTATAGGTTTATTTCTATCATTTGTCTTCGAAACTTCCACGTTTTGAAGACTTTCATAAAAATCGCCTATTCACCCCCCCTCTAGTCGATATAACGCACTTTCAGAAAGTCACTGGGCTGTAGTTGGGCCCAAATATTCGGCGAACAATTAACGGGCCAGATCTGGCTTCGGGCCATAAATGGGCCCAAATATTGGGCGAACAATTAAACGGCCAGATCTGGCTTCGGGCCGTAAATGGGCCCAAATATTGGGCGGACAATTAACGGGCCACATCTGGCTTCGGGCCGTAAATGGGCTTTTATTAAGCAGGCTGTTATTGGGCTGGCCCACTAATACCTAATTAAGTTCTACGTGCCTTTGACTGGGCCGGCCTTTCTAACCTATATGGGCCTCTGTTGGGCCTAGCCACGTGTCGACGTATCATAGGCATGTCTCCTCCAATGGACGGGCGACATCTGGCCCACTGACAAGCTGACAGGTGTTCCCTTCGGCCAATTGGAATTTTACATGTGGAAATTGCCCATTAGTCAGGGCTGTTAACGGGTTATCGGATCCAAAATCCGACCCGATAGCTTAACGGCGTTCCTTTACGGTGGATGCCACGTGTCGGTCACCCTTGACGAAAGCACTTCTATGACGCGCGATTTATCGTCATGGAAGTGGACACTTCCGTGATGATAATTTTGGTAATGTCATGGAACACTTCTACGACAGCACAGGTATGACTATCTTGATTCTGTCATAAAATCTTCATGGATGTACATGCATGACAAAAAACGCGACCTACTGTGACAAACACGTATCATCACAGAAGTGTATTTTTTGTAGTGGCAATCCCTACTCACTCACATTGATATCTATCAATGGGCATCTCCATAGCCCGTTGATACGCCTAGTTGATGTGATCATGTGAGATTATCTTCTCCTTTTGTCTTCTCCACAACCACCATTCTATTCCACCTATAGTGCTATGTCCATGACTCACGCTCATGTATTGCGTGAAGATTGAAAAAGTTTGAGAACATCAAAAGTATGAAACAATTGCTTGTCTTGTGATCGGGGTTGTGCATGATTAAATACTTTGTGTGATGAAGATAGAGCATAGCCAGACTATATGATTTTGTAGGGATAACTTTCTTTGGCCATGTTATTTTGAGAAGACATGATTGCTTTGTTAGTATGCTTGAAGTATTACTATTTTTATGTCAATATTAAACTTTTGTCTTGAATCCTTCGGATCTGAACATTCATGCCATAATAAATAAAATTACATTGAGAAATATGCTAGGTAGCATTCCACATCAAAAATTCTGTTTTTATCATTTACCTACTCGAGGGCGAGCAGGAATTAAGCTTCGGGATGCTTGATACGTCTCCAACGTATCTATAATTTTTTATTGTTTCATGCTATTATATTATCTGTTTTGGATGTTAATGGGCTTATTTATACACTTTATATTATTTTTGGGACTAACCTACTAACCCAAGGCCTAGTGCAAATTGCTGTTTTTTTGCCTATTTCAGTGTTTCGCAGAAAAGAATATCAAACGGAATCCAAACGGAATGAAACCTTCGAGAGAGTTATTTTTGGAACAAACATGATCCAAAGGACTTGGAGTGGACGTCAAGAAATCAACAAGGAGGCCACGAGGCAGGGAGGCGCGCCCCCACCCTCGTGGCTCCACCGACCTACTTCTTCCTCCTATATATGTCCATATACCCCGAAAACATCCAGGAGCACCACAAAACCCTATTTCCACCGCCGCAACCTTCTGTACCCAAGAGATCCCATCTTGGGGCCTTTTGCGGAGCTCCGCCGGAGGGGGAATCAATCACGAAGGGCTTCTACATCAACACCATAGCCTCTTCGATGATGTGTGAGTAGTTTACCTCAGACCTTCGGGTCCATAGTTATTAGCTAGATGGCTTCTTCTCTCTCTTTGGATCTCAATACAAAGTTCTCCTCGATCTTCTTGGAGATCTATTCGATGTAACTCTTTTTTGCGGTGTGTTTGTCGAGATCCGATGAATTGTGGGTTTATGATCAAGATTATCTATGAACAATATTTGGTTCTTCTCTGAATTCTTATATGTATGATTGGTTATCTTTGCAAGTCTCTTCAAATTATTAGTTTGGTTCGACCTACTAGATTGATCTTTCTTGCAATGGGAGAAGTGCTTAGCTTTGGGTTCAATCTTGTGGTGTCCTTTCCCAGTGACAGCAGGGGCAGCAAGCACGTGTTGTATTGTTGCCATCGAGGGTAAAAAGATGGGGTTTATATCATATTGCTTGAGTTTATCCCTCTACATCATGTCATCTTGCCTAATGCGTTACTCTGTTCTTATGAACTTAATACTCTAGATGTATGCTAGATAGCGGTCAATGTGTGGAGTAATAGTAGTAGATGCAGAATCGTTTGGTCTACTTGTCGTGGACGTGATGCCTATATACATGATCATGCCTAGATATTATCATAATTATGCACTTTTCTATCAATTGCTCGACAGTAATTTGTTCACCCACCGTAATACTTATGCTATCTTGAGAGAAGCCACTAGTGAAACATATGGCCCCCGGGTCTATTGTCTATTATATTAATCTCCTGTCAACTAGCTATTTTTGGTGCCATTTATTTTGCAATATTTATATTCCAATCTATATCATAAAAATTCCAAAAATATTTATCTTATTATTATTATCTCTATCAGATCTCACTCTCGTAAGTGGCCGTGAAGGGATTGACAACCCCTTTATCGCGTTGGTTGCGAGGTTCTTATTTGTTTGTGCAGGTACGAGGGACTTGCGTGTAGTCTCCTACTGGATTGATACCTTGGTTCACAAAAACTGAGGGAAATACTTACGCTACTTTGCTGCATCACCCTTTCCTCTTCTAGGGAAAACCAACGCAGTGCTCAAGAGGTAGCAAGAAGGATTTCTGGCGCCGTTGCCAGGGAGATCTACCACAAGTCAAGACATACCAAGTACCTATCACAAAGATCGATATATTGGAAGCCTATGTTTGGACATCGGAATGGTTCCGGGTGAGTTCGGGCATTTACCCGAGTACCGGGGGGTTACTGGAACCCCCCGGGGAGTATATGGGCCTTATTGGGCCTTAGTGAGATAGAGAAGAGGAAGGCCAAGGAGGAGGGCACACCCCCCTAGCCCAATCCGAATTGGGTTGGGGGCCGTCCCCCCCCCCCTTCCTTCCTTCTCTCCTACTCCTACTAGGGAAAGGGGGGAATCCTACTCCCGGTGGGAGTAGGACTCCCCCTAGGGCGCGCCATAGAGAAGGCCGGCCCTCCCCTCCTCCACTCCTTTATATACGGGGGAGGGGGCACCCCATAGACACACAAGTTGATCTCTTAGCCGTGTGTGGTGCCCCCTCCACAGATTTCCACCTTGATCATATCGTTGTAGTGCTTAGGCGAAGCCCTGCATCGGTAACTTCATCAGCATCGTCATCACGCTGTCGTGCTGACGAAGCTCTCCCCCAACACTCAGCTGGATCTAGAGTTCGTGGGACGTCACTGAGTTAAACGTGTGCAGATCGCGGAGGTGTTGTACCTTCGGTGCTAGGATCGGTTAGATCATGAAGACATACGACTACATCAACCGCGTTGTCATAACACTTCCGCTTACGGTCCACGAGGGAACGTAGACAACACTCTCCCTCTCATTGCTATGCATCACCTAGATAGATCTTGCGTGTGCATAGGATTTTTTTTTAAATTACTGCGTTCCCCAATAGTGGCATCCGAGCCAGGTCTATGCGTAGATGTTATATGCACGAGTAGAACACAAAGGAGTTGTGGACGTGGGTATATACATATTGCTTGCCGTCACTAGTTGATTCTTTATTCAGCGGTATTGTTGGATGAAGCGGCTCGGACCGACATTACGTGTACGCTTACGCGAGACTGGTTCTACCAACGTGCTTCGCACACAAGTGGCTGGTGGGTGTCAGTTTCTCCAACTTTAGTTGAATCAGATTCAATGAACAGGGTTCTTTCTGAAGATCAAAAGGCAATCACTATACCGCGTTGTGGTTTTTGATGCGTAGGTAAGAACGGTTCTTGCTCAGCCCGTAGCAGCCACGTAAAACTTGCAACAACAAAGTAGAGGGTGTCTGACTTGTTTTTGCAGGGCATGTTGTGATGTGATATGGTCAAGACATGATGCTAAATTTTATTGTATGAGATGATCATGTTTTGTAACAGAGTTATCGGCAACTGGCAGGAGCCATATGGTTGTCACTTTATTGTATGAAATGCAATTGCCATGTAATTGCTTTACTTTATCACTAAGCGGTAGCGATAGTCGTAGAAGCAATAGTTGGCGAGACGACAATGATGATTCGATGGAGATCAAGGTGTCAAGCCAGTGACGATGGTGATCATGACGGTGCTTTGGAGATGGAGATCAAAGGCACAAGATGATGTTGGCCATATCATATCACTTATATTAATTGCATGTGATGTTTATCCTTTATGCATCTTATTTTGCTTAGTTCGGCGGTGGCATTATAAGATGATCTCTCACTAAATTTCAAGGTATAAGTGTTCTCCCTGAGTATGCACCGTTGCTATAGTTCGTCGTGCCGAGACACCACGTGATGATCGGGTGTGATAAGCTCTACGTTCACATACAATGGGTGCAAACCAGTTTTGCACATGCGGAATACTCGGGTTAAACTTGACGAGCCTAGCATATGCAGATATGGCCTCGGAACACTGAGACCGAAAGGTCAAGCGTGAATCATATAGTAGATATGATCAACATAGTGATGTTCACCATTGAAAACTACTCCATCTCATGTGATGATTGGACATGGTTTAGTTGATATGGATCACGTGATCACTTAGATCAGTAGAGGGATGTCTATCTAAGTGGGAGTTTTCAAGTAATTTGATTAATTGAACTTTAATTTATCATGAAGTTAGTACCTGATAGTATTTTGCATCTCTATGTTGTTGTAGATAGATGGCCCGTGCTATTGTTCCGTTGAATTTTAATGCGTTCCTAGAGAAAGCTAAGTTGAAAGATGATGGTAGCAATTACACAGACTGGGTCTGTAACTTGAGGATTATCCGCATTGTTGCACAAGAGAATTACGTCATGGAAGCACCGCTAGGTGACAAACCCGCTGCAGGAGCAACGCCATATGTTATGAACACCTAGCAGAGCAAAGCTGATGACTACTCGATAGTTCAGTGTGTCATGCTTTACGGCTTAGAACCGGGACTTCAACGACGTTTTGAACGTCAAGGAGCATATGAGATATTCTAGGAGTTGAAGTTAATATTTCAAGAAAATGCCCGGATTGAGAGATATGAAGTCTCTAATAAGTTCTACAGCTGCAAAAATGGAGGAGAATAGTTCTGTCAGTGAACATATACTCAGAATGTCTAGGTACCACAACCACTTGACTCAGCTGGGAGTTAATCTTCCTGATGATAGTGTCATTGACAGAGTTCTTCAATCACTGCCACCAAGCTACAAGAGCTTCGTGATGAACTATAATATGCAAGGGATGGATAAGACAATTCCCGAGCTCTTCGCAATGCTAAAGGCTACGGAGGTAGAAAACAAGAAGGAGCGTCAAGTGTTGATGGTCAACAAGACCACCAGTTTCAAGAAAAAGGGTAAAGGGAAGAAGGGGAACTTCAAGAAGAACAGCAAGCCAGTTGCTGCTCTAGTGAAGATGCCCAAGTCTGGACCTAAGCTTGAGACTGAGTGCTTCTACTGCAAAGGGACTGGTCACTGGAAGCGGAACTGCCCCAAGTATTTGGCGGAGAAGAAGGATGGCAAAGTGAAAGGTATATTTGATATACATGTTATTAATGTGTACCTTACTAATGCTCGCAGTAGCGTCTGGTATTTGATACTGGTTATGTTGCTAATATTTTTCACTCGAAACAGGGGCTACAGATTAAGCAAAGATTGGCTAAGGACGAGGTGATGATGCGCGTGGGAAATGGTTCCAAAGTCAATGTGATCGCCGTCGGCACGCTACCTCTAGATCTTCCTTCGGGATTAGTTTTAGACCTAAATAATTGTTATTTGGTGCCAGCGTTGAGCATGAATATTATATCTGGATCTTGTTTGATGCGAGACAGTCGTTCATTTAAATCAGAGAATAATGGTTGTTCTATTTATATGAATAATACCTTTTATGGTCATGCACCCTTGATGAGTGGTCTGTTTTTACTAAATCTTGATAGTAGTGATACACATGTTCATAGTATTGAAGCCAAAAGATATAAGTTTAATAATGATAGTGCAACTTATTTGTGGCACTGCCGTTTAGGTCATATTGGTGTAAAGCGCATGAAGAAACTCCATGCTGATGGACTTTTGGAATCACTTGATGCTTGCGAACCATGCCTCATGGGCAAGATGACTAAAACTCCGTTCTCCGGAACAATGGAGCGAGCAACATACTTGTTGGAAATAATACGTACTGATGTATGTGGTCCGATGAGTGTTGATGCTCGCGGCAGGTATCGTTATTTTCTTACCTTCACAGATGATTTAAGCAGATATGGGTATATCTACTTGATGAAACATAAGTCTGAAACATTTGAAAAGTTCAAAGAATTTCAGAGTGGAGTGGAAAATCATCGTAACAAGAAAATTAAGTTTCTACGATCTGATCGTGGAGGTGAATATTTGAGTTATTGTTTGGTCTTCATTTGAAACAATGCGGAATAGTTTCGCAACTCACGCCACCTAGAACACCACAACGTAATGGTGTGTCCGAACGTCGTAAGCGCACTTTATTAGATATGGTACGATCTATGATGTCTCTCACTGATTTACCGCTATCGTTTTGGGGTTATGCTTTAGAGACGGCTGCATTCACGTTAAATAGGGCACCATCAAAATCTCTTGAGACGACACCTTATGAACTGTGGTTTGGCAAGAAATCCAAGTTGTCATTTCTTAAAGTTTGGGGATGCAATGCTTATGTGAAAAAGCTTCAACCTGATAAGCTCAAACCCAAATCGAAGAAATGTGTCTTCATAGGATGCCCAAAGGAGACTGTTGGGTACACCTTCTATCACAGATCCGAAGGCAAGATATTCATTACTAAGAATGGATCCTTTCTAGAGAAGGAGTTTCTCTCGAAAGAAGTGAGTGGGAGGAAAGTAGAACTTGACGAGGTAATTGTACCTACTCCCTTATTGGAAAGTAGTTCATCATAGAAATCAGTTTTGGTGATTCCTACACCACTAAGTGAGGAAGCTAATGATGATGATCATGAAACTTCCGATCAAGTTACTACCGAACCTCATAGGTCAACCAGAGTAAGATCCGCACTAGAGTGGTACGGTAATCCTGTTCTGTAGGTCATGTTACTTGACCATGACGAACCTACGAACTATAGGAAGCGATGATGAGCCCAGATTCTGCAAAATGGCTTGAGGCCATGAAATCTGAGATGGGATCCATGTATGAGAACAAAGTGTGGACTTTGGTTGACTTGTCCTATGATCGGCAGGCCATAGAGAATAAATGGATCTTCAAGAAGAAGACTGACACTGACGGTAATATTATTGTCTACAAAGCTCGACTTGTTGCCAAAGGTTTTCGACAAGTTCAAGGAGTTGACTACGATGAGACCTTCTCACCCGTAGCGATGCTTAATTCCGTCCGAATCATGTTAGCAATTGCCACATTTTATGATTATGAAATTTGGCAAATGGATGTCAAAACTGCATTCCTTAATGGATATCTTAAAGAAGAGTTGTATATGATGCAACCAAAAGGTTTTGTCGATCCAAAAGGTGCTAACAAAGTGTGCAAGCTCCAGCGATCCATTTATGGACTGGTGCAAGCTTCTCCGAGTTGGAATATACGCTTTGATAGTGTGATCAAAGCATATGGTTTTATACAGACTTTTGGAGAAGCCTGTATTTACAAGAAAGTGAGTGGGAGCTCTGTAGCATTTCTGATATTATATGTAGATGGCATATTGTTGATCGGAAATGATACCGAATTTCTGAATAGCATAAAAGGATACTTGAATAAGAATTTTTTAATGAAAGACCTCGGTGAAGCTGCTTATATATTGGGCATCAAAATCTATAGAGATAGATCAAGACGCTTAATTGGACTTTCACAAAGCACATACCTTGATAAAGTTTTGAAGAATTTCAAAATGGATCAAGCAAATAAAGGGTTCTTGCATGTGTTACAAGGTGTGAAGTTGAGTCAGACTCAATGCCCGACCACTTCAGAAGATAGAGAGAAAATGAAAGTCATTCCCTATGCTTCAGCCATAGGGTCTATAATGTATGCAATGTTGTGTACCAGACATGATGTGTGCCTTGTTATTAGTTTAGTAGGGAGGTACCAAAGTAATCCAAGAGTGGATCACTGGACAGCGGTCAAGAACATCCTGAAATACCTGAAAAGGACTAAGGATATGTTTCTCGTTTATGGAGGTGACAAAGAGCTCGTCGTAAACGGTTACGTCGATGCAAGCTTTGACACTGATCCGGATGACCCTAAGTCACAAACCGGATACGTATTTTATTAAATGGTGGAGCTGTCAGTTGGTGCAGTTCCAAGCAGAGCGTCGTGGCGGGATCTACATGTGAAGCGGAGCACATAGCTGCTTCGGAAGCAGCAAATGAAGGAGTCTGGATGAAGGAGTTCATATCCTATCTAGGAGTCATACCTAGTGCATCAGTTCTAATGAAAATCTTTTGTGACAATACTGATGCAATTGCCTTGGCAAAGGAATCCAGATTTCACAAGAGAACCAAGCACATCAAGAGACGCTTCAATTCCATTCGCGATCAAGTCAAGGACGAAGACATAGAGATTTGCAAGATACATACGGATCTGAATGTTGCAGACCGGTTGACTAAGCCTCTCTCATGAGCAAAACATGATCAGCACCAAGACTCCATGGGTGTTAGAATCATTACAGTGTAATCTAGGTTATTGACTCTAGTGCGAGTGGGAGACTGAAGGAAATATACCCTAGAGGCAATAATAAAGTTGTTGTTTATATTTCCTTATATCATGATAAATGTTTATTATTCATGCTAGAATTGTATTATCCGGAAAATTAGTACATGTGTGAATACATAGACAAACAGAGTGTCACTAGTACGCCTCTACTTGACTAGCTCGTTGATCAAAGATGGTTAAGTTTTCTAGCCATGGACAAAGAGTTGTCATTTGATAAACGGGATCACATCATTAGAGAATGATGTGATTGACTTGACCTATCCATTAGCTTAGCATGATGATCGTTTAGTTTGTTGTTATTGCTTTCTCCATAACTTATACATGTTCCTATGACTATGAGATTATGGAACTCCCGAATACCGAAGGAACACTTAGTGTGCTATCAAATGTCACAACGTAACTGGGTGACTATAAAGATGCTCTATAGGTGTCTCCGATGCTGTTTGTGGAGTTGGCATAGATCGAGATTAGGATTTGTCACTCCGTGTATCGGAGAGGTATCTCTGGGCCCTCTCGGTAATGCACATCACTATAAGCCTTGCAAGCAATGTAACTAATGAGTTGGTTATAGGATGTAGCATTACGGAACGAGTAAAGAGACTTGTCGGTAACAAGATTGAACTAGGTATTGAGATGCCGACGATCGAATCTCGGGAGAGTAACATATCGATGACAAAGGGAACAATGTATGTTGTTATGCAGTTTGACCGATAAAGATCTTCGTAGAATATGTAGGAACCAATATGAGCATCCAGGTTCCGCTACTGGTTATTGACCGGAGATGAGTCTCGGTCATGTTTACATAGTTCTCGAACCCGTAGGGTCCGCACACTTAACGTTCGGTGACTATCGGTATTATGAGTTTATGTGTTTTGATGTACCGAAGGTAGTTCGGAGTCCAGGATATGATCACGGACATGACGAGGAGTCTCAGAATGGTCGAGACATAAAGATCGATATATTGGAAGCCTATGTTTGGACATCGGAATGGTTCCGGGTGAGTTCAGGCATTTACCGGAGTACTGGGGGGGTTACCAGAACCCCCCGGGGAGTATATGGGCCTTATCGGGCCTTAGTGGAATAGAGGAGAGGAACTCCAAGGAGGGTGCCCCCCCCCCTAGCCCAATCCGAAGTGGGTGGGGCCCCCTTCCTTCCTTCTCTCTCCCCCTTCCTTCTCTCCTACTCCTACTAGGGAAACGGGGGGAATCCTACTCCCGATGGGAGTAGGACTCCTCCTAGGGCGCGCCATAGATAAGGTCGGCCCTCCCCTCCTCCACTCCTTTATATACGGGGGAGGGGGCACCCCATAGACACACAAGTTGATCTCTTAGCCATGTGCGGTGCCCCCCTCCATAGATTTCCACCTCGGTTATATCGTTGTAGTGCTTAGGCGAAGCCCTGCATCAGTAACTTCATCATCACCGTCATCACGCCGTTGTGTTGACGAAGCTCTCCCCCGACACTTAGCTGGATCTAGAGTTCATGGGACGTCACCGAGCTGAACGTGTGTAGATCACGGAGGTGCCGTACCTTCGGTGCTAGGATCGGTCAGATCGTGAAGACGTACGACTACATCAACCGCGTTGTCATAATGCTTCTGCTTACGGTCTACGAGGGTACGTAGACAACACTCTCCCCTCTCGTTGCTATGCATCACCTAGATAGATCTTGCGTGTGCGTAGGAAATTTTTTGAAATTGCTGCGTTCCCCAACAGCATTGGGAGAGGGACGAGAGGGAGAGAGAAGTGTACCTGGTCGCCCAGGAACGCCTCGCTAGAGCCAGAGATGCAGCGAGGCCTGGGACGATTCTTGGCGCCGGGAGGACAAGCACGCGCCAAGGCCAGCGGGAAGCGGAGCTGCACGTGGGGGAGAGGGAGGAGACGGAGAGCAGCCGCCGGAGTCCACCGGTGACGAAGGTGATGCCCAACCCAAACCCCTAGCCATAGCTGAGAAGCCTTGCTCCGCGAATCTGGCTTGATGGGAGGAAGAGGCGGGTCAAGGGAAGGTCTTCGGGGTGTTGCGCCCTGCCAGGAGTGGGAGTGGAGGAGGAGTAGGCGAAGGTGGCGGCCGATGGATGAAGAGATGGCGGCGGCGTGTGGTCACGGGAGGGGTGGAGGAGGAGCGAGTGCAGGCGCGGTTCTAGGGTTCTCTCCACGGGCGTGCTCCTGTTTTATATAACTGTGTGCGAAATGACAAAAATGCCCTTGGAGGGGCACGGGAACTACAGGCGGTGGCACGGGCGAGAGTGGCACTGCTCATAGCGAGAAATATCGGATGACTCACGTCAATCAGGTAAATATCCGACGGCCGAGGTCATCTGGGCGCGAGATCGGACAGCCCAGATCCCATCAGAGAAACGATCTGACGGCCAGCAGACACTGAGCTCTGAGAACGCTCGGTTTCCCCTTGGTTTCTTGTTTCTAGATGTTGAAATCTCAAAAGTGGGCTTATATTTAAGAACGGGGGAGCAGCTGATTTTTTTTTCTTTATCTAAAAAAACTGATTTTTAACTGAGGTAAATAATAGAAAATAGGGTTTGTTACAAGTACAAAGAACACGTTATTACTCTCGCAAAATTATTCTCCCCAATTTTTTACTCCGACGATGACCCAAAGGTTGGGTTTGGTCGAGATAATGGTAAGCAAGATTGTCGGTGGAGTGCTTTTAATCCTAAAAACTCTTGTGTTTCGTTCATTCCAAATTGTCCACAAGATAAGCATGGTGAGGGAGGATTGTTCGTTCTGTTGTTGGATCGAACCACTAAGCTAGCGCAGTTGGGACTTAGAGTACCATGCATGAAACAAAAGAGTATTTTCATTCCTCTGCTCTAGCAGCCAAAACCTAAAAGGACACTTCACACCCAATTTGAGACAGCAGACTGGAAACACCTTGCTTGTCGGTTTGGCATGCCGTCAGCGCAGGTACTTGCCCACCAAGCCTCGACCAGTCCATGAAGAGCCAAGTGGAAGTGACCAACCCAAAGATGTGAAGTTTTTCGATGACCAAGAACCAAGGCCTTAGAGTGTAGCGACATGCAAAGTAGGTAAATACCGCAATTTGGCCACCCACGCTTGGCTAATCTATGGGCGGTCCAAATTTTATCTTGAAGTACCAACCAAGCAAAGAACTTGACTTTGGGAGGGAGCCCAAGCCTTCCAAACCATTTGGTCCATGGGCGAGTGCACCATCCCTAGGAATTGCGCCCCGTAGGGGGGGGGCACCGCGTAGTGCCCACTAACCGTATGTTTCCACATAATGTCATCCTTAGCGAGCTTGTCAAGATGCACCTCGTGCAAGAGCATCCAAATGGTGAAAAATTGTGTGTTATGCTCAATGGAAACGGTGGTGGAGGGTTTGATCTTGAGAATCCACACATTGTGCTTGAGGCCTCCCGCACCTTCCAATTCTTTTCATGAGGAAGCTTTGTGGATGAGCATGGAAATGTCTTTAGGATTGCACCCAAGGAGCCAAGGTGAACCCCAAAAAGAGGTCTCCGCGCCATTATCAACAGTGATGGTGGTGGATGCATAGAAAAAATTGAGGTCCTCTTCATCACACGAGTTTCCTATCCCCCACCCACATCTTGGTAGGCTCCTTCCATTCATACCAAGGCCACCGCAAACAAAGAGCACGTGCAAACTTGTTAGTGTTGAGAACCCCATGCCCCCATAGTCAAGTGGCCGGCAAACAATCTCTCAATTTAGCTTGCATTTTTTCCATCATCTTGTCCGAGCCGGACCATAGGAAAGCTCTCTCAAGTTTGTTTACATTAAGAAGGGTGCTTGGCGGGATGACAAATGATGTGATGAAATAGACCACTTGGGAAGTGATCACGAACTTGATAAGAGCCATGTGTCGAATGGTGTTGATGTTTGGCCCTCATAAGTTGTCAACTTGCTTGCAACCTTGTCCATAAAAAAATGTAGATCCAACAACTTCAATTGCCAAACTAAGAGATGAAGTCCCAAGTACCGCAAAGGGAAGGAAGCCCTGGTCGTTGGGAAACTTTGGGTTATATGATCAAAGTCAAGATGATTGCAACGAGTGGGAACCATTGAACTCTTGTGGAAGTTGGTGTAAAGGGCAAACTAAGGTGTAGCCTAGTGATGGGAAGGGGTTGATGCCTTCCCACCCACCCAGGTTTTAGGCATAGTACTTGCAATTTGGATTTGTTGCACCAATTATACTGTAGGGGTTCCCTTACAGTCTTTCTATCAAAAAATGTTGGTGCAAAGGTCCGTGACCTCCCCAAAGCGTCGCAAGATTATCAACATCTTTTTATTGATAGGAGCCATGAACATAGCCGCGTCGTCCGCATAAAGAGACACTGTGTAGAATCGGGCTATAATCCCGGTTCGTAAGGGCCTGCCCGGCACTAAAGTGTTGCGACTAAAGCCCCCCCCCCCCCCCTAGTCCCGATTCAGTATTACCCCCCCCCCCCCTCCCCCCAAGTCCCGGTTCAGTATAACCGGCAGTAAAGGCCAGTCACGTGGCACGAGGTCGCGCCATGGGCTGGGGAAACTTTAGTCCCGATTGGTAACACCAACTGGGACTAGAAGGTTATTAGTTTTCCATTTGATTTTTTGTTTTATGAATTATGATTTAATTATTTTTCATTTCAAACATATTTGATGATACTACATAATGTACATGTTATGCATAATATATATATATAAATAAAATTTCTCGTAGAACCGATCAAATATATATATATCGCATCGTCGAATTCGACCAGATGCACGATCGAAGAACCTGAATCTGCGGCCGCTCCCGCGTGCTTCCACGTCCCCGGCCCTGCATGTCCTCGACAGTGTAGCCGATGCGTCAAGCAGAGAGTCTGGTCGGGGGCAGGTCTCGTGTGTGGGGCGGCGAAGGCGCGTGCAAGGCCGGCGGCTAGTGCGTCGAGGGGTGAGGCGTTGTTGGTGGCTCCCACGTGAAGGCGGCGGTGGTGGCGGAGCTGGAGGCCGCGGTGGCTTGAGTCAATGGCAGAGTATGCATATTGCATGGCATCATGGTTTCAGCCTTTCAGGTGCAGCCAGAAGGGGCTGCGGGGCAAAGCGGGACGGGTGACGGTTGGCAGCGTGGGCGGGGCAAATTTGACAAATTTGACCTGTGGATGAAATCAAATCACAAAATGAACTGCTCGTGAAACTATTTCACGCGGGTGACCTTTTTGTGTGACGCCCGACACGAAGGCGTCACACTACATTGTGCAACGCCTCACAGATAGGCGCTACACGCCTGGCCAACATTGCACCCCAAACTGCCTAAAAATTGCTAAGTCATTGTGTAGAGCCTACGAGTTAGGCGCTGCACTGTATAGTGTGGCGCCTAGCTCTCAGGCGCTGCACTAGTGGTTGCACTACGAAATGAAGCAACCACTAATGCAACGCCTAGAAGCTAGGCGCTACACTGTATAGTGTGGCGCGTAGCTCTCAGGCGCTGCACACTGACTTAGTAATTTTCGGATCACATGGGTGCGACGCTGGCCAGACGTGTAGCGCCTATCTGCGAGGCGTTGCATAGTGTAGCATGACGCCTTCGTGTCGGGCGTCACACAAAAAAGTCAGCCGCGTGAAATAGTTTCATGGGTAGTTTATTCTGTGATTTGATTTCGTTCATAGATCAAATTTGTCAATTTTGCCCGTGGGCACAGCGACATCGTGTGGGGTCAGTTTTCGTTTGCGAGGGGATTATGGTTTCGTTAGCGATCCATTTCGTTAACAGAGATTTTGGACAATTTTTAGATTGATGATTAAAGAGCTGATATGCTTAATTGTGGATCTGCGCTTTCATGCTTTTATAGGGATAGTAGATAGCAACAAAGAGAAAAATGTATTTGATACAAAGAATAGTAATCAGATAGTACAATCTCTCCCTTACATTTCTCCAGCCAAATTTGTAATATGATATAGTATCATAAGGTAGGCTTTGTTCAATTAATCCTCTCCCCAAGAGGATTGGAGGGGATTGACAAGGATTGGTTCATATTTTGACTTCGAAGAGGTTTAAATCCCCCTCAAACCCCTTAAATCCACTCGGATTCACACGCAACCGGACAAGGCCGTAAGGGTAACACAGATCCAACACAGATCCACGGATGTCAACATCAAGTGGAAAACAAAAATTAGAAAGGCATAATTGCAGAAGTTGCATTTTGAACCAAATGGAATTTATCTATGTATAAAACAGGGTGTGAAATCCAACTAGAACTTGAGGTGAACAAAAGACAAGTTTTGATGTAGATGCCAACAACGCTCTACCTAATCCATTAGAAAGCTACAGATAACATGAACGATACATATCAAAGGATTGTCCCCCCTGCGTAACTGTGTCCTTCATGGCAAACAGTGAATAACTTCGCTGGCACTCATGAAGATGTTTGCAGGCAAAAATACCAGGGATCTTCTCATGCAGGATTGCTAGCCTTTCAGTCTTTTACCAAAAGGTCTGATTGCTCCGGGAGTTCACTGTCTTCGCCATTTCTGCCAAGTTCCTTCTGGCAGGGGACATTCATAGTTTGCTGCGAAGAGATAATTCCCGCAATGGCTTTCATGGCAGCAGCAGCCCGGTCACTGCTGACCACTTCCTCACCAGATCCCTCCACAGGTTCAGTAATCTTACAAGGACCATCTTCATTCTGCTGCGGCGGAGGCACAAAAAAGGGTATCTTGCCCCTCTGCCAGTCATGAAGTACCATCTTGGCTGCTGTTGTCAGATCAGGTTCCCCACCCTAAGAATCAAAAACAGAGGTTGAGAATGAAGCAGTAGATCAGCCCACCCATGTGCTGGGGCCTGGCTAGTCTAGGTTTTGAGTTAACAGCGTTCATCAATATTCTAATCATAAAAGTCAGTAGCTGTATGTTCAACTCTGAATATAGTGAAGTCAAATATATTACTTATTATATAAAGACATACAAGTGTTACGAAATTGCAGTACAGTATGTTCATCTCTGAACAGGCAAGAGAAATATTTGGCAAAATTGTAATAGGAACGGACAATATCACAAGTTTATGCTGTACCTTGAGTAGCTTTCCACTCATCTTGCTCAGCTGGATGAGAAAATCATTATCATCAGCCCTGGTGAGAGCAAAATCAGTAAGTATAAAAGATGTGTCATCTCCTCCGGCTGTGGGTTTTAGTTATTATAGTGAAGGAACACCATCAGGTCAACAATGATGTGTGACGTTCATTATGGACCAGAGTACTTAATAACCAGATATGCCAAGAGCTCCAGAGTTCTAAACATTAGGAAGACTTCAAAAGCAGCGCTGTGCACAAAAAAACACAAACACAGCTAATAGGCTGCTATTAGCACTATAACTAATATAGTTTGCAGCTGTGATATATATCATCTTTAGACGTTACTCCTACGGTAGTGATTAGATATGATTTTTATGATCTTGTTTTTACTCCGTTTATGTTATGTTCAGTTTATAAGCATGGGATTATTATTTGATGCTTTAGAACCGCTATTTAATTTTTCAGAATATTAATCAGTGTTACCTAGATACTACAATATCTCATATAGGATAGCTTCGGTGACTGCCTTTCCAGGACCTTGCCGCTAAGAAGCTTTACCAGAAGAGAAAATATGTGTGCTCAGAAAGGAACACAGCTAAAATAGAAGTAAACTAGAACCTTCGGTTCTGTCTGTGTGTTTTGGGGGGGGGGGGGGGGGGGGGGGGGGGGGGGGTTACCAGTCTTGTATTTTGTAAGCTCTTTGTAGATGCTCCTTCTTTACACGCCTTAGAACTTCCCCAATGTGCTCAGAAGCATCATCCAAATTTGTCACCCGTACCTGGTGACAAATGTTAGTACGTTATTTACTAAAAAAACTCAAAACTAGCATTGCTAAACCAGTGCTAGTCAAGAAAAACAAATATTACTGTCATTCCATCAAATAGGACACAACTCTGTACCAATACCCTTCCTACAATGCATATCATGAAATAACAATATACATGAAGACATGGAAATGATGGTTGCAATTAAAGGAATATAATTACTTTCATGTTGAAATGGAAGTTCAACACTTCCTTGAAATAGGAACAAAGATGAGAACATAAAAAAACAAGATGGGAAAGATAAAAACAGATGAAAATGATAAGAAAATGCTTGAATATCTGCAATTTTAAAAAGAGAAGACAAAAAGGGCACAAGTAGAGATACATACCACACCCTTAAGAACTACATCAGTCTCTGTATCATTGTTTTGGTACACAACCCCAGGGCAATCAATTAAGAAGATTCTTTTAGTCATGGTGATGTATTGCCACACCTTAGTCTCTCCAGGAATCGGAGCTACCTTGCAAACCTACAGGTATATAAAATTTCATCAGAATTTTTTCTTAAAAATTGTCATCTAAAGGACAAGAAAGAAAAGAGAATTACAGTCTTGGAGCGTAATGTGTTGATAACTGAGGACTTCCCAACATTGGGATATCCAACAAATCCAACAGATATGGCTTGCTTGTCACTCCTCAAACGGGCAAACTGCCTTAATACTGAAAGAAGAGATCCCTGGAAGTGGTTCAAAAGTATCAGTGCACACTATAAAGGAGCACAACCATCATAACACAATATAAAAAAAACTCACTTACTTTTCCAAATGACTTGTTGATGCTTGCATGGAATGCTAGGGTGGGATAGTCCCTCGATAGAGCACGCAACCACCCTTTTGTTGCCCAAGCAGGTATTAGATCACACTGAACAACAAATGAAATGTGCCCAATCATCATTGTGTTGTAATGCATTGCAACAGGTAAACAATCAACATTTGCACTAAGAGCACAACTTAAAATGATACCTTATTTAGTAAGAATACCAGGTGTTTGTGCTTGGCATTCTCCTTCAGATGTTTCTCCAGATGGTAGCATCTCGTGCCCATTGGATCCCTGGCATCCAACACCTGTGGAAGAAATAACAATTTAAGCAATCAATATATACAGATACTAATTTAAAACAACATCTACATGCAGAGAAATTCTATTGATTACATAGTAAAGAGTAACTCTGATGGGGTCACCACATTGTGTAACACTGACCTGCACAACAACATCTGAAGAGTCAAGAACTTTATAAAGTTCACCCCAAATTCTTTTGCTTTGTCCCTTCTCAAACATATTATGCCTGACTAGATCCCTTAAGCCATCTTCCTCTTCATCCTTTGGCAACTTTGATGAAGCATGTTTTTCCTCAAACGCATCTAAAAAGCACAAAATAAAAGTTTACCAAGATACACAGCTATCCTTGACAAATAATACATGCAACTTCATGCAATTAAATATTACTTTAGAAAATTATGGAACTTCTTAAGACTGACACACTTATTCTTTGTCATATACAGTAGCAGATGAACAGCCAGTAGGCCAGATTTCTTTGTTATATGCATGCAAAGTTGAATGACATATTCGGCTCTAGCTCCAGAACTGGAGACCAATCTTAAAGCTAATTGCTCTGACTCATACCTTGAGAATCATCAGCTTTCTTTATTAGAGATTCATAATCAAGACTGGATAGTTTTGGTCGTTTACGCTTGCCCTTTGGTCCAAAGGCATGCTCAAAAGGCTCAGTGTCAAGAAGATGTGCACGAGCTTGCTGTATAATCACCATGAGCAAACATATGTGAGTAGAAAAATCATATTACAATATGATACTTCACAATAATGTGGAAGGTTCCAAGCTATTTAACCAAAAATAAAATTGAACCCAGGAGTACAAGTAATTAAGTTAAACACTAGTTTCAGCAAAAGTGTCAGTCACATACACTAATACTCCATGAGCTGCACGTGCAAAATCAATGATCAGGATGATAGAAGTATACATAAGTGTTTACCTTCTGATGATCCTGCAGAAGCGATAGTGGCAGCTGTTTAGATTTCAGTAACACACTGTAGTTATTTGTAAGCCGTGCCTGGAGTTCTTGCCTGAAATATTCAAGTTCTTTCTGATTGATAACTCGTGTATTTCCTGTGATAACCAAAGAGGCAGAATAATACAATCAACATTCACTGTTTACACCACCAGGCTTATAATGGAATAAATTCGTATACAAATTTAATCGTCAATCATCTGCACTGCACATCCTGTGACAGTATAACAAATTCAATCCAGCATACATCATAACAAAGTTTGATTTAACCAACTGTTATGTAGACGATCTGATGTATCACCCACCAAGTTCACTATATGTACTGTGTCTTAGCAATTACTTGAGCCAATGAGTACTCAGACAGACTCTAATCAGCAAAAGGGTTTTAGGCATGGTAATTGCTACACTACTACCTGGATACAAAAATGAAACCATAACATCTTCTCTGCTCTCCTCGTACATCTATCAAGCTCCCGACTGCTCCTAACAGCGCGTTTGGTTGGGGGGAGTTGGAGCTAGGGAATGGGAGTTTCAGATGGGTGAGACATAAAATCTCTTGATTGGATCAGGGACTTGGGAATTAAGAAGGGAAGTGGCAAGGGAATTAGTAGGACAACTCCCATCGACCTCTTCCCTAGGGGGACCCTGGTAATTCAACGAAGGAATGGGAGTTGACGTTTAAGAAAAATTGTTGCAGATTTGTTGGCCCAGCTCACATAGCAAAAGAAAAAGCTCTACAGAAATCCTAACTAAATACTTGCGGCAGTATCGTTTTTCCTCCAAATAAATCGGCGAGCTAACTGCTCCCTAATCTGTAGATGCAACGCCAGGCACGAGTACATCTCAGCCAAGCAGCAAGTTGCATCCCATCTGTTTATTCAATACATGCATTCAGATTTTGCTAGCAACAGAGTTTGATTCTTTATCTTTCCATTTACAAACCGATGCAGATCAATTTTCCTTTCAAATTTTTTTCTTGGCTTCACATGTCACAGGTTGGTTTCATCATTTACATGTCCCCTTCCTTTTCCTTTGTTCATGATAATTATTCCACAAATTATTTCCCAGGCCACACCAAACATGGGATGGGGACTAATAGTCCACTTCCCAAGTCTAAACCCTCAGACAACTCCCTCTCATAAATTCCCATTCCCTTTCCCTTAATCTACCAAACACGCTGTAAAAGTGTACACATCCCTACTTGATCCAAATCAACAGCAACGTAATTACCTGCCCTCGTATCTTAAGGGCATCGATCAAGTGCGCAACTAGAAAAACAAACAGAGAGGTAGGGGGATTTGCTCACCGAACCACCGGCGGTCAGGCTCGATGCGGGTGTTGGGGAGCTCCTTGGACTGGAGGTCGTGCTTGACGATCTTCCCACCGCGGTCCCTCATGGGCCTTAGTTTGTACATCTTGAGCCGCCGCACCGTGGCCGCCGACCGGCTCCCGCCGGCGCCGCCGCCGCCGCCAGCACCCTTCTTGTCATTGGGGCGGTTGACGTCGAGAGAGTGACGGGGCTTGCCCGACACATTCACTGACCGCTCCTTCTTCTTCCCCATCGCGCGCTGGGTGAAGCTCTCTGGTTGGTTTTCCCCTGTTTGTTTCCGTGAGATGAGAGGAGGCTGTTGAAGGAGGCGGCAAGGAGGGAGAGGCTATCAAAAATATTACACATCACCATAGATTGCAAATATGTACTGGACAGCAGCAATTTGAACAAAATCATGTATTGGACAGCAGCAATTTGAACAAAAACATGTACTGGACAGCAAGAAGTTGAGCAAAACATATACAAGGGTGGAGGAAGAGGGCTCATACCTTGAGGAGAGGAGGGTCTGATTCCCTCTGCCGCCGCGCCGGAGTGCCGCCCTAGACCCCTGCCTTCTCCTGGTATCCTGCAGATCGAGACAGTACGAGATAAGCAACAATGGAAACCGGCGGCGCCGGAGATGGCTCGAGGGAGGGAGGTCCGGCGGCGGGATCGGCGGCGCAGCAGAGAGAGCGGGAGGGAGGAAAAGGGCCGGCGGCGAAGCAGAGAGAGGGAGGAAGAGGGCCGGCGGCGCACCTGAGCGAGAGGAAGGAGGAGGTCGAGCGGCGCCAGGAGAGATAGGGTTGCGGGAGTGGGGAAAGGGTTCGTACTGCGTGATTCCATCGATTTTATCGGGGTCGAGTGGAGGCCTAGTAACGGGTCCGACCATGACATTCCGGCTCGTGACTGCAACCAAACACACCCTAAGCGCCCGAAGCCCATAGGTAGCTGGCGCCCGCTGCGGCGCATTGTTGGGCCGGCCCGTGAAGGCAAAGGGCAGAAAAGCGCAAAAAAATGCGGCTCGCCAGGATTTTATAGTGCTATCGGATGCGGTTTTAAACAAGTTGAGCACATGTACAGAGAAAGATCCAAAGAAGTGGCTGTTTATCATGCACGAAGCTCTCAACCAGGAGGACTTTCTTGCGTTTGTGGTTACTCTCTGGGCGTTGTGGAATTCACGAAGAAAGGCGATGTACGAAGATATCTTTCAAACCCCTTTCGTTATTCACAATTTTGTAACATCTTATATAGCAGAGCTACGGGCACTACAGCAGCCAGGAGTGGTTAGTACAGGGGCGCCTCAACGAAGGCCAAATCATTGGCTAGCACCGCCGGAGGGATTATCCAAAGTCAACGTTGATGCAGCAGTGGGGAGAGCGATTGGAGCTGTGGCCGCGGTCTGCAGGGACCGAGAGGGTGTGTTTATGGGAGCATCAGCAGTAGTCTTCCCACATCTGTCAGACCCCGGTATCCTAGAGACACTCGCCATCAGGGAAGGCCTGGCGCTTGCGGATGATCTTTACGCTAGAAGGATTCACGTTGCATCTGATTGCAAGGTGGCCGTGGACGATCTTCACCAAGCATACAAAGGGAGCTACGGTGCAATAGTGCATGAGATCATGCAATATAGACTATCTTTTGAAATCTGTAATATTATTCATGAATTTAGGAGCTCGAATATCGAGGCTCACAAACTAGCAAAGCACGCTCTATCTCTGGGGGTTGGCCACCATGCTTGGTTAGGTCAACCCAATGAACTTGATTTCGTCCCTGTAAGCATTGTGACGGAGTAATAAAGCTTTGTGGTTTGTCTAAAAAAAAGTGTGGCCGCTATTTTTCTATCACTTAGATTTTTTTTATTTAAAAAAAGGCCAATACTCTGCGTCGGCGCGCCGGCCCAAATTTGGGCCGGTCATGCGCGAGCCATTGGATCCCCACGCCTTTGACCGTCAGATGTGTTCCCCCATAGTCTCTTTCATCCCCCGTCCGCATCTCAAAAAACACAAAGCGCAGAAAAACATGGCGGCCCACCCTCCTTTCCTCACACAGTGCCCGTTCCTCGACCTCGTGCTAGGTGGCCGGACCGGCCACCGTCACCGCCCTCACCCCCGTCGCTCGTCGTCGACGCCTCATCATCATCAAGTTGCAAAAAAAGGTTGTAGACCCCATTTGCAACTTTTTTGTCGCGTTCCTGTTGCAAATATGGTGGCTTCTCAGCGCCGACCACGATGCCATTCCTCGCCGGAGCTGCCCCACCCCAGGTTGCAGCATCAATGACGTCGGTGGCGTCGATAGTGTTGCTCGCAACCAAAAAGTCAGGGTAGAAAAACAAAAATGCTGGTTCCAGCAAAGTAGAAGACTGTGGTAGCAAAAAAATTGATGGTTCCAGCAAAAATTAAATACGATGGTAACAAAATTCTGGTTGGTTCCAGCAAAATCAAAAGAAGGTAGTAGCAAAAATTCAGGGCTGGTTCCAACAAAATCAAAATGAAGGTAGTAGCAAAAATCAAGGCTGATTCCAGCAAAATAGAAATATAGTTGTAGCAAAATTCTGATGGGTTCCACCAAAATCAAAAGAAGGCAGTAGCAAAAATTCGGGGCTGGTTTCAGCAAAATCAAAATGAAGGTAGTAGCAAAAATCTGGGCTGGTTCCAGCAAAATAGAGATATGGTTGTAGCAAAATTCTGATTGGTTCCAGCAAAATCTAAAGAAGGTAGTAGGAGCCTGGTTCCAGCAAAAACCAAATAGAGTGTAACAATCGGGGCTAGTTCCAGCAAAAAAACCATCCACGGTAGTAGCAAAGTGGTACAATGGTTCCAGCAAAAACACACTATGGTTCACCAGCATCTTGGCGTGGGATCACCAGCAAAAAACTATCTTGCCTGTGCGCAAAAAAAATTCCTATCGGTTCCAGCAAAATTTATTGCCGCTCCCAGCAGTTCTTGACGGTGTCTGGTTCCAGCATCGGCCGAAGCTCACCGTCGGGCTAGTTCCAGCACTGGACATAGTGTTGGGGATCGTAGCAGAAATTTAAAATTTTCTACGCATCAGCAAGATCAATCTATGGAGTAATCTAGCAACGAGGGGAAGGGGAGTGCATCTACATACCCTTGTAGATCGCTAAGCGGAAGCGTTGCAAGAACGCGGATGAAGGAGTCGTACTCGCAGCGATTCAGATCGCGGTTGATTCCGATCTAAGCGCCGAACAACGGCGCCTCCGTGTTCAACACACGTGCAGCCCGATGACGTCTCCCACACCTTGATCCAGCAAGGGAAGAAGGAGAGGTTGGGGAAGACTCCATCCAGCAGCAGCACGACGGCGTGGTGGTGAAGGAGGAGCGTGGCAATCCTGCAGGGCTTCGCCAAGCACCGCGGGGGAAGAGGAGGACTTGGGAGAGGGGGAGGGCTGCGCCAGAACTTGGGTTGCGGCTGCCCTCCCACCCCCACATATATATAGGGGCAAGGGAGAGGGGGGTCGTCCCCCTCAGATCCAATCTGAGGAGGGGGCGGCGGCCAGGGGGGTTGCCTTGCCCCCCAAGGCAAGGGGGGCGCCCCCCCTTTAGGGTTCCCCAAACCCTAGGCGCATGGGCCTTAGGAGGGAGGCGCCCAGCCCACTAAGGGGCTGGTCCCTCTCCACACACAGCCCATAGGGCCCTCCGGGGCAGGTGGACCCTTCCCGTGGACCCCCGGAACCCTTTCGGTAGTCCCGGTACAATACCGGTAACCCCCGAATTATTCCGGTGACCGTATGATGACTTCCCATATATAAATCTTTACCTCCGGACCATTCCGGAACTCCTCGTGACGTCCGGGATCTCATCCGGGACTCCAAACTGAAGGAAATATGCCCTAGAGGGAATAATAAAGTTATTATTTATTTCCTTATTTCATGATAAATGTTTATTATTCATGCTAGAATTGTATTAACCGGAAACATAATACATGTGTGAATACATAGACAAACAGAGTGTCACTAGTATGCCTCTACTTGAATAGCTCGTTAATCAAAGATGGTTATGTTTCCTAACCATGGACAAAGAGTTGTCGTTTAATTAACGGGATCACATCATTAGTTGAATGATCTGATTGACATGACCCATTCCATTAGCTTAGCACCCGATCGTTTAGTATGTTGCTATTGCTTTCTTCATGACTTATACATGTTCCTATGACTATGAGATTATGTAACTCCCGTGTGCCGGAGGAACACTTTGTGTGCAACCAAACGTCACAACGTAACTGGGTGATTATAAAGGTGCTCTACAGGTGCCTCCAAAGGTACATGTTGGGTTGACGTATTTCGAGATTAGGATTTGTCACTCCGATCGTCGGAGAGGTATCTCAGGGCCCTCTCGGTAATGCACATCACTTAAGCCTTGCAAGCATTGCAACTAATGAGTTAGTTGCGGGATGATGTATTACGGAACGAGTAAAGAGACTTGCCGGTAAAGAGATTGAACTAGGTATTGGATACCGACGATCGAATCTCGGGCAAGTAACATACCGATGACAAAGGGAACAACGTATGTTGTTATGCGGTCTGACCGATAAAGATCTTCGTAGAATATGTAGGAGCCAATATGGGCATCCAGGTCCCGCTATTGGTTATTGACCGGAGACGTGTCTCGGTCATGTCTACATTGTTCTCGAACCCATAGGGTCCGCGCGCTTAAGGTTTCGATGACAGTTATATTATGAGTTTATACGTTTTGATGTACCGAAGGTTGTTCGGAGTCCCGGATGAGATCACGAACATGACGAGGAGTCTCGAAATGGTCGAGACATAAAGATTGATATATTGGAAGCCTATGTTTGGATATCGGAAGTGTTCCGGGTGAAATCGGGATTTTACCGGAGTACCGGGAGGTTACTGGAACCCCCCGGGAGCTATATGGGCCTTAGTGGGCCTTAGTGGAAGAAGAGGAGAGGCGGCCAGGGCTGGGCCGCGCGCCCCTCCCCCCTAGTCCGAATAGGACAAGGAGAGAGGGGGCTGGCGCCCCCCTCCTTCTCTCTCTCTCTTTTCCACCTCGCGAATCCTATTCCAACTAGGATTGGGGGAGAAGTCCTACTCCCGAAGGGAGTAGTGTTGGAAATATGCCCTAGAGGAAATAATAAAAGCATTATTATTATATTTCCTTGTTCATGGTAATTGTCTTTATTCATGCTATAATTGTGTTATCCGGAAATCGTAATACATGTGTGAATAACAGACACCAACATGTCCCTAGTAAGCCTCTAGTTGACTAGCTCGTTAATCAACAGATAGTCATGGTTTCCTGGCTATGGACATAAGATGTCATTGATAACGAGATCACATCATTAGGAGAATGATGTGATGGACAAGACCCAATCCTAAACATAGCATAAAGATCGTATAGTTCGTTTGCTAGAGTTTTGCAATGTCAAGTATCTTTTCCTTAGACCATGAGATCGTGTAACTCCCGGATACCGTAGGAGTGCTTTGGGTGTACCAAACGTCACAACGTAACTGGGTGACTATAAAGGTATACTACGGGTATCTCCGAAAGTGTCTGTTGGGTTGACACGGATCAAGACTGGGATTTGTCACTCCATACGACGGAGAGGTATCACTGGGCCCACTCGGTAATGCATCATCATAATGAGCTCAAAGTGACCAAGTGTCTGGTCACGGGATCATGCATTACGGTACGAGTAAAGTGACTTGCCGGTGACGAGATTGAACGAGGTATTGGGATACCGACGATCGAATCTCGGGCAAGTAATATATCGATTGACAAAGGGAATTGTATACGGGGTTGATTGAATCCTCGACATCGTGGTTCATCCGATGAGATCATCGTGGAGCATGTGGGAGCCAACATGGGTATCTAGATCCCGCTGTTGGTTATTGACCGGAGAGTCGTCTCGGTCATGTCTGCTTGTCTCCCGAACCCGTAGGGTCTACACACTTAAGGTTCGGTGACGCTAGGGTTGTGAAGATAAGTATATGCAGTAACCCGAATGTTGTTCGGGGTCCCGGATGAGATCCAGGACGTCACGAGGAGTTCCGGAATGGTCCGGAGGTAAAGAATTATATATAGGATGTGCAGTTTCGGCCATCGGGACAAGTTTCGGGGTACCCAGTATTGTACCGGGACCACCGGAAGGGTCCCGGGGGTCCACCGGGTGGGGCCACCTATCCCGGAGGGCCCCATGGGCTGAAATAGGAGGGAACCCAGCCCATAGTAGGCTGGGGCGCCAGCCCCTAGGGGGCCCATGCGGCTAGGGCTAAGGGGAAACCCTAGAGGGGGCGCCCCCTTGCCTTGGGGAGCAAGCCCCACCCTAGGCCGCCGCCCCCCTAGTAGATTCCATCTACTAGGGCCGGCGCCCCCCCCATGGCACCCCTATATATAGTGGGGGAGAGGAGGGACTTGACACACCAGCCCCTGGCGCCTCCCGCTCTCCCCGTTACGTCTCTCTTCCTCGTAGTATAGGCGAAGCCCTGCTACTGCGACGCCCTGCATCCACCACCACGCCGTCGTGCTGCTGGATCTTCGTCAACCTCTCCTTCCCCCTTGCTGGATCAAGAAGGAGGAGACGTCTCCCGTCCCGTACGTGTGTTGAACGCGGAGGTGCCGTCCGTTCGGCGCTGGTCATCGGTGATTTGGATCACGTTGTGTACGACTACATCATCCCCGTTCGTTGAACGCTTCCGCACGCGATCTACAAAGGTATGTAGATGCATCTCGTGACTCGTTGCTAGATGAACTCCTAGATGATCTTGGTGAAACGAGTAGGAAATTTTTTGTTTTCTGCAACGTTCTCCAACAGTGGCATCATGAGCTAGGTCTATGCGTAGTTCTTCTTGCGCGAGTAGAACACAATTTGTTGTGGGCGTGGATTTGTCAACTTTCTTGCCGCTACTAGTCTTTTCTTGCTTCAGCGGTATTGTGGGATGAAGCGGCCCGGACCAACCTTACACGTACGCTTACGTGAGACCGGTTCCACCGACTAACATGCACTAGTTGCATAAGGTGGCTGGCGGGTGTCTGTCTCTCCTACTTTAGTTGGAGCGGATTCGATGAACAGGGTCCTTATGAAGGGTAAATAGAAGTTGACAAATCACGTTGTGGTTTTCACGTAGGTAAGAAAACGTTCTTGCTAGAACCCTAATTCAGCCACGTAAAAAACTTGCAACAACAATTAGAGGACGTCTAACTTGTTTTTGCAGCAAGTGGTTTGTGATATGATATGGCCAAAGTTGTGGTGAATGATGAATGATCTATATGTGATGTATGAGATGTTCATGCTATTGTAATAGGAATCACGACTTGCATGTCGATGAGTATGACAACCGGCAGGAGCCATAGGAGTTGTCTTTATTCTTTTATATGACCTGCGTGTCATTGAGAAACGCCATGTAAATTACTTTGCTTCATTGCTAAACGCATTAGCCATAGTAGTAGAAGTAATAATTGGCGAGCAACTTCATGGAGACACGATGATGGGGATCATGATGATGGAGATCATGGTGTCAAGCCGGTGACAAGACGATCATGGAGCCCCAAGATGGAGATCAAAGGAGCTATGTGATAATGGCCATATCATGTCACGTTTATTATTTGATTGCATGTGATGTTTATCATGTTTTGCATCTTGTTTACTTAGAACGGCGGTAGTAAATAAGATGATCCCTCATAACAATTTCAAGAAGTGTTCTCCCCTAACTGTGCACCGTTGCTAAAGTTCGTCGTTTCGAAGCACCACGTGCTGATCGGGTGTGATAGATTCTTACGTTCACATACAACGGGTGTAAGACAGTTTTACACATGCAAAACACTTAGGGTTAACTTGACGAGCCTAGCATGTACATAGACATGGCCTCGGAACACAGAAGACCGAAAGGTCGAGCATGAGTCGTATAGAAGATGCGATCAA
This sequence comes from Triticum monococcum, assembly GCA_034509565.1. Classification (NCBI taxonomy): domain Eukaryota; kingdom Viridiplantae; phylum Streptophyta; class Magnoliopsida; order Poales; family Poaceae; genus Triticum; species Triticum monococcum. The sequence continues at coordinate 174,087,383 of CM067846.1, read as the reverse complement.
CATGAAGATGTTCACCGACGTTGACTAGTCCGTCTCACGTGATGATCGGACACGGCCTAGTTAACTAGGATCATGTAATACTTAGATGACTAGAGGGATGTCTAATCTAAGTGGGAGTTCATTATAATTTGATTGGATGAACTTTATTATCATGAACATTAGTCTAAAATATTTTACAATATGTCTTGTAGATCAAATGGCCCACGTAGTCCTCAACTTCAACGCGTTCCTAGAGAAAACCAAGCTGAAAGACGATGGCAGCAACTATACGGACTGGGTCCGGAACCTGAGGATCATCCTCATAGCTGCCAAGAAAGATTATGTCCTACAAGCACCGCTGGGTGACGCACCTGTCCTCCCTGCTGAACAAGACATTATGAACGCTTGGCAGGCACGTATCGATGACTACTCCCTCGTTCAGTGCGGCATGCTTTACAGTTTAGAACCGGGGCTCCAAAAGCGTTTTGAGAGACATGGAGCATATGAGATGTTCAAAGAGCTGAAAATGGTTTTCCAAGCTCATGCCCGGGTCGAGAGATATGAGGTCTCCGACAAGTTCTTCAGCTGTAAGATGGAGGAAAACAGTTCTATCAGTGAGCACATACTCATGATGTCTGGATTACATAACCGCTTGACTCAGCTGGGAGTTAATCTCCCGGATGATGCGGTCATTGACAGAATCCTCCAGTCGCTTCCACCGAGCTACAAGAGCTTTGTGATGAACTTCAATATGCAGGGGATGGAAAAGACCATTCCTGAAGTATTTGCTATGCTGAAATCAGCAGAGGTAGAAGTCAAGAAGGAACATCAAGTGTTGATGGTCAATAAAACCACTAAGTTCAAGAAGGGCAAGGGTAAGAAAGCCTTCAAGAAGGACGGCAAGGAGGTTGCCGCGCCCGGCAAGCAAGCTGCCGGGAAGAAGCCAAAGAATGGACCCAAGCCCGAGACTGAGTGTTTTTATTGCAAGGGAAGCGGTCACTGGAAGCGGAATTGCCCCAAGTACTTAGCAGACAAGAAGGCCGGCAAAACAAAAGGTATATGTGATATACATGTAATTGATGTGTACCTTACCAGTAATCGTAGTAGCTCTTGGGTATTTGATACCGGTGCAGTTGCTCACATTTGTAACTCACAGCAGGAACTACGGAATAGGCGAAGACTGGCAAAGGACGAGGTGACGATGCGCGTCGGGAATGGTTCCAAAGTCGATGTGATCACCGTCGGCACGCTGCCTCTTCATTTACCTACGGGATTAGTTTTAAACATCAATAATTGTTATTTAGTACCAGCTTTGAGCATGAACATTGTATCGGGATCTCGTTTAATTCGAGATGGCTACTCATTTAAATCCGAGAATAATGGTTGTTCTATTTATATGAGAGATATGTTTTATGGTCATGCTCCTATGGTGAATGGTTTATTCTTTATGAATCTCGAACGTAATGCTACGCATGTTCATAGTGTGAGTACCAAAAGATGTAAGGTTGATAATGATAGTCCCACATACTTGTGGCACTGCCGCCTTGGTCACATAGGTGTCAAACGCATGAAGAAGCTCCATGCAGATGGACTTTTAGAGTCTCTTGATTATGAATCATTTGACACGTGCGAACCATGCCTTATGGGTAAAATGACCAAGACTCCGTTCTCAGGAACAATGGAGCGAGCAACCAACTTATTGGAAATCATACATACTGATGTGTGCGGTCCAATGAGTGTTGAGGCTCGCGGCGGCTATCGTTATGTTCTCACTCTCACTGATGATTTGAGTAGATATGGATATATTTACTTAATGAAACACAAGTCTGAAACCTTTGAAAAGTTCAAGGAATTTCAGAGTGAGGTTGAGAATCAACGTGACAGGAAAATCAAGTTTCTACGATCAGATCGTGGAGGAGAATACTTGAGTCACGAATTTGGCACACACTTAAGAAAATGTGGAATAGTTTCACAGCTCATGCCGCCTGGAACACCTCAGCGTAACGGTGTGTCCGAACGTCGTAATCGCACTCTATTAGATATGGTGCGGTCTATGATGTCTCTTGCCGATTTACCACTATCTTTTTGGGGCCATGCTTTAGAGACTGCTGCATTCACTTTAAATAGGGCTCCATCAAAATCCGTTGAGACGACACCGTTTGAATTATGGTTTGGAAAGAAACCTAAGTTGTCGTTTCTGAAAGTTTGGGGATGCGATGCTTATGTCAAGAAACTTCAACCTGAAAAGCTCGAACCCAAGTCGGAAAAATGCATCTTCATAGGATACCCAAAAGAAACTATTGGGTATACCTTCTACCTCAGATCCGAAGGCAAGATCTTTGTTGCCAAGAATGGATCCTTTCTAGAGAAAGAGTTTCTCTCGAAAGAAGTAAGTGGGAGGAAAATAGAACTTGATGAAGTATTACCTCTTGAACCGGAAAATGGCGCAACTCAAGAAAATGTTCCTGAGGTGCCTACACCGACTGGAGAGGAAGTTAATGATGATGATCATGAAACTTCTGATCAAGTTACTACTGAAATTCGAAGGTCCACAAGGACACGTTCCGCACCAGAGTGGTACGGCAACCCTGTCTTGGAAATCATGTTGTTAGACAACGGTGAACCTTTGAACTATGAAGAAGCGACGGCGGGCCCGGATTCCGACAAATGGCTAGAAGCCATGAAATCCGAGATAGGATCCATGTATGAAAACGAAGTATGGACTTTGATTGACTTGCCCATTGAACGGCGAGCCATAGAGAATAAATGGATCTTTAAGAAGAAGACAGACGCGGATGGTAATGTGACCATCTATAAAGCTCGGCTTGTCGCTAAAGGTTATCGACAAGTTCAAGGGGTTGACTACGATGAGACTTTCTCACCGGTAGCGAAGCTGAAGTCCGTCCGAATCATGTTAGCAATTGCCGCGTTTTACGATTATGAAATATGGCAAATGGACGTCAAAACGGCATTCCTTAATGGTTTCCTTAAGGAAGAATTGTATATGATGCAGCCGGAAGGTTTTGTCGATCCTAAGAATGCTGACAAAGTGTGCAAGCTCCAACGCTCGATTTATGGGCTGGTGCAAGCATCTCGGAGTTGGAACATTCGCTTTGATGAGATGATCAAAGCGTTTGGGTTTACGCAGACTTATGGAGAAGCCTGTGTTTACAAGAAAGTGAGTGGGAGCTCTGTAGCATTTCTCATATTATATGTAGATGACATACTTTTGATGGGAAATGATATAGAACTTTTGGACAGCATCAAGGCCTACTTGAATAAGAGTTTTTCAATGAAGGACCTTGGAGAAGCTGCTTATATATTAGGCATCAAGATCTATAGAGATAGATCGAGACGCCTCATAGGTCTTTCACAAAGCACATACCTTGATAAGATATTGAAGAAGTTCAATATGGATCAATCTAAGAAGGGGTTCTTGCCTGTGTTACAAGGTATGAAATTGAGCTCGGCTCAAAGTCCGACCACGGCAGAAGAAATAGAAGAGATGAGTGTCATCCCCTATGCCTCAGCCATAGGTTCTATTATGTATGCCATGCTGTGTACCAGACCTGATGTAAACCTTGCCGTAAGTTTGGTAGGAAGGTACCAAAGTAATCCCGGCAAGGAACATTGGACAGCGGTCAAGAATATCCTGAAGTACCTGAAAAGGACTAAGGAGATGTTTCTCGTTTATGGAGGTGACGAAGAGCTTGTCGTAAAGGGTTACGTCGACGCTAGCTTCAACACAGATCTGGATGACTCAAAGTCACAAACCGGATACGTGTATATTTTGAATGGTGGGGCAGTAAGCTGGTGCAGTTGCAAGCAGAGCGTCGTGGCGGGATCTACATGTGAAGCGGAGTACATGGCAGCCTCGGAGGCAGCACATGAAGCAATCTGGGTGAAGGAGTTCATCACCGACCTCGGAGTCATACCCAATGCGTCGGGGCCGATCAAGCTCTTCTGTGACAACACTGGAGCTATTGCACTTGCCAAGGAGCCCAGGTTTCACAAGAAGACAAGGCATAGCAAGCGTCGCTTCAACTCCATTCGTGAAAATGTTCAGGATGGAGACATAGATATTTGTAAAGTACATACGGACCTGAATGTAGCAGATCCGTTGACTAAACCTCTCCCTAGGGCAAAACATGATCAACACCAGAATTCCATGGGTGTTCGATTCATCACAATGTAACTAGATTATTGACTCTAGTGCAAGTGGGAGACTGTTGGAAATATGCCCTAGAGGCAATAATAAAAGCATTATTATTATATTTCCTTGTTCATGGTAATTGTCTTTATTCATGCTATAATTGTGTTATCCGGAAATCGTAATACATGTGTGAATAACAGACACCAACATGTCCCTAGTAAGCCTCTAGTTGACTAGCTCGTTAATCAATAGATAGTCATGGTTTCCTGGCTATAGACATAAGATGTCATTGATAACGAGATCACATCATTAGGAGAATGATGTGATGGACAAGACCCAATCCTAAACATAGCATAAAGATCGTATAGTTCGTTTGCTAGAGTTTTGCAATGTCAAGTATCTTTTCCTTAGACCATGAGATCGTGTAACTCCCGGATACCGTAGGAGTGCTTTGGGTGTACCAAACGTCACAACGTAACTGGGTGACTATAAAGGTATACTACGGGTATCTCCGAAAGTGCCTGTTGGGTTGACACGGATCAAGACTGGGATTTGTCACTCCATATGACGGAGAGGTATCACTGGGCCCACTCGGTAATGCATCATCATAATGAGCTCAAAGTGACCAAGTGTCTGGTCACGGGATCATGCATTATGGCACGAGTAAAGTGACTTGCCGGTGACGAGATTGAACGAGGTATTGGGATACCTACGATCGAATCTCGGGCAAGTAATATATCGATTGACAAAGGGAATTGTATACGGGGTTGATTGAATCCTCGACATCGTGGTTCATCCGATGAGATCATCGTGGAGCATGTGGGAGCCAACATGGGTATCCAGATCCCGCTGTTGGTTATTGACCGGAGAGTTGTCTCGGTCATGTCTGCTTGTCTCCCGAACCCGTAGGGTCTACACACTTAAGGTTCGGTGACGCTAGGGTTGTGAAGATAAGTATATGCAGTAACCCGAATGTTGTTCGGGGTCCCGGATGAGATCCAGGACGTCACGAGGAGTTCCGGAATGGTCCGGAGGTAAAGAATTATATATAGGATGTGCAGTTTCGGCCATCGGGACAAGTTTCGGGGTACCCGGTATTGTATCGGGACCACCGGAAGGGTCCCGGGGGTCCACCGGGTGGGGCCACCTATCCCGGAGGGCCCCATGGGCTGAAATAGGAGGGAACCCAGCCCATAGTGGGCTGGGGCGCCAGCCCCTAGGGGGCCCATGCGGCTAGGGCTAAGGGGAAACCCTAGAGGGGGCGCCCCCTTGCCTTGGGGAGCAAGCCCCACCCTAGGCCGCCGCCCCCCCTAGTAGATTCCATCTACTAGGGCCGGCGCCCCCCCATGGCACCCCTATATATAGTGGGGGAGAGGAGGGACTTGACACACCAGCCCCTGGCGCCTCCCTCTCTCCCCGTTACGTCTCTCTTCCTCGTAGTATAGGCGAAGCCCTGCTACTGCGACGCCCTGCATCCACCACCACGCCGTCGTGCTGCTGGATCTTCGTCAACCTTTCCTTCCCCCTTGCTGGATCAAGAAGGAGGAGACGTCTCCCGTCCCGTACGTGTGTTGAACGCGGAGGTGCCGTCCGTTCGGCGCTGGTCATCGGTGATTTGGATCACGTTGTGTACGACTACATCATCCCCGTTCGTTGAACGCTTCCGCACGCGATCTACAAAGGTATGTAGATGCATCTCGTGACTCGTTGCTAGATGAACTCCTAGATGATCTTGGTGAAACGAGTAGGAAATTTTTTGTTTTCTGCAACGTTCTCCAACAAGTAGGACTCCTCCTGGCGCGCCCTATGATGGCCGGCCAGCCTCCCCCTCTTGAACCTTTATATACGGAGGTAGGGGCACCCCAGAGACACACAAGTTGATCCACGTGATCATATTCTTAGCCGTGTGCGGCGCCCCCTTCCACCATAGTCCTCGATAATATTATAGCGGTGCTTAGGCGAAGCCCTGCGACGGTAGTACATCAAGATCGTCACCACGCCATCGTGCTGACGGAACTCTTCCCCGACACTTTGCTGGATCGGAGTCCAGGGATCGTCATTGAGCTGAACGTGTGCTAAAACTCGGAGGTGCCGTAGTTTCGGTGCTTGATCGGTCGGGCCGTGGAGACGTACGACTACATCAATCAAACGCTTCCGTTGTCGATCTACAAGGGTACGTAGATCACACTCTCCCCTCTCGTTGCTATGCATCACCATGATCTTGCGTGTGCGTAGGAATTTTTTTGAAATTACTACGTTCCCCAACAGTGGCATCCGAGCCAGGTTTTATGTGTTGATGTTATATGCACGAGTAGAACACAAGTGAGTTGTGGGTGATATAAGTCATACTGCTTACCAGCATGTCATACTTTGGTTCGGCGGTATTGTTGGACGAAGCGGCCCGGACCGACATTACGCGTACGCTTACGCGAGACCGGTTCTCCCGACGTGCTTTGCACATAGGTGGCTTGCGGGTGACAGTTTCTCCAACTTTAGTTGAACCAAGTGTGGCTACGCCCGGCCCTTGCGAAGGTTAAAACATCACCAACTTGACAAACTATCATTGTGGTTTTGATGCGTAGGTAAGATTGTTTCTTGCTTAAGCCCATAGCAGCCACGTAAAACTTGCAACAACAAAGTAGAGGACGTCTAACTTGTTTTTGCAGGGCATGTTGTGATGTGATATGGTCAAGACATGATGCTAAATTTTATTGTATGAGATGATCATGTTTTGTAACCGAGTTATCGGCAACTGGCAGGAGCCATATGGTTGTCGCTTTATTGTATGCAATGCAATCGCGCTGTAATGCTTTACTTTATCACTAAGCGGTAGCGATAGTCGTGGAAGCATAAGATTGGCAAGACGACAATGATGCTACGATGGAGATCAAGGTGTCGCGCCGGTGACGATGGTGATCATGATGGTGCTTCGGAGATGGAGATCACAGGCACACGATGATGATGGCCATATCATATCACTTATATTGATTGCATGTGATGTTTATCTTTTATGCATCTTATCTTGCTTTGATTGACGGTAGCATTATAAGATGATCTCTCACTAAAATTATCAAGAAGTGTTCTCCCTGAGTATGCACCGTTGCGAAAGTTCTTCATGCTGAGACACCACGTGATGATCGGGTGTGATAGGCTCTACGTTCAAATACAACGTGTGCAAAACAATTGCACACGCGGAATACTCAGGTTATACTTGACGAGCCAAGCATATACAGATATGGCCTCAGAACACGGAGACCGAAAGGTCGAGCGTGAATCATATAGTAGATATGATCAACATAGTGATGTTCACCATTGAAACTACTCCATCTCACGTGATGATCGGACATGGTTTAGTTGATTTGGATCACGTGATCACTTAGAGGATTAGAGGGATGTCTATCTAAGTGGGAGTTCTTAAGTAATATGATTAATTGAACTTTAATTTATCATGAACTTAGTCCTGGTAGTATTTTGCAAATTACGTTGTAGATCAATAGCTCGCGTTGTTGCTTCCCTGTGTTTATTTTGATATGTTCCTAGAGAAAATTGTGTTGAAAAATGTTAGTAGCAATGATGCGGATTGGATCCATGATCTGAGGTTTATCCTCATTGCTGCACAGAAGAATTATGTCCTTGGTGCACCACTAGGTGACAGACCTATTGTAGGAGCAAATGCAGACGTTATGAACGTTTGGCTAGGTCAATATGATGATGTAACACCCTCGATGCGACTATATCTCCCACGTGCCGAGGCACGACTTAGAGGCATAATCGCATTGAAGGCAATGTCGCAAGTGAGGTAATCTTCACACAACCCATGTAATACAATAGGGGAAAAAGTTACATAGTTGGCTTACAATCGCCACTTCACACAATTACATGAATAAAGCATTACATCAACCAAATACACTCATGGTCCGACTACGGAACCAAAATTAAAGAAGAACCCCAAATGCGACAAAGGTCCCCGATCGACCCCAACTGGGCTCCACTACTGATCAACTAGGACGGAGACAACACAAAGGACAAGATCTTCAACAAGCTCCTCCTGAGCTTGGTTGCGTCATCTGCACGGACTCATCGGCACCTGCAAACTGGTTTTGGAAGTATCTGTGAGCCACGGGGACTCAGCAATCTTGCACCCTTGCGATCAAGACTATTTAAGCTTATGGGTAAGGTAAAGGTATGAGGTGGAGCTGCAGCAAGCCACTAGCATAGATGGTGGCTAACATACGCAAATGAGAGCGAGTAGAGAAGGCAAAGCACGGTCGATAAAAGTATGATCAAGAAGTGATCCTGGACTACCTACGTCAAGCATAACTCCAACAACCGTGTTCACTTCCCGAACTCCGCCGGAAAGAGACCATCACGGTTACACACGCGGTTGATTCATTTTAATTAAGGTCGACTTCAAGTTTTCTACAACCGGACGTTAACAAATTCCCATCTGCCCATAACCGCGGGCACGGCTTTCGAAAGTTCAAATCCCTGCAGGGGTGTCCCAACTTAGCCCATGACAAGCTCTCATGGTCAACGAAGGAATAGACCTCCACCCGAGACATTCCGATCAGACTCGGTATCCCAGTACAACAAGACATTTCGACAGGGTAAAACTAAACCAGCAACACCGCCCGAATGTGCCGACAAATCCCGATAGGAGCTGCACATATCTCTTTCTCAGGGCACACTCAGATCGTCCAAACTTCCGGTAGGCCAGCCCAGAGTTGCCCCTGGTGGCCACCGGCGGCTGACAAGTTGGACCAACACTCAGAGGAGCACTGGCCCGGGGGGGGGGGGGTTAAAATAATGATGACCCTTGAGTCTGCAGAACTCAAGGGAAAGAAAAGGCTAGGTGGCAAATGGTAAAACCAATGTTGGGCATTGCTGGAGAAGCTTTACTTAAGGCGAACTGTCAAGGGGTTCCCATTATAGCCCAACCGCGTAAGGGACGCAAAATCCGGGAACATAACACCGATATGACGGAAACTAAGGCGGCAAGAGTGGAACAAAACACCAGGCATAAGGCCGAGCCTTCCACCCTTTACCAAGTATATAGATGCATTAATTAAATAAGATATATTGTGATATCCCAACAAGTAAATAAATGTTCCAACAAGGAACAACATCTCCATGTTCCAACAAGGAACAAACTTCAATCTTCACCTGCAACTAACAACGCTATAAGAGGGCTGAGCAAAGCGGTAACATAGCCAATCAACGGTTTGCTAGGACATTGGTGGGTTAGAGGCTGAACATGGCAATTTGGGAGGCTGACAAGCAAGTGGTAGGCATCGTAGCAATGGCATAGCAAAAGAGCGAGCAAACTAGCATAGCAAAGATAGTAGTGATTTCGAGGGTATGATCATCTTGCCTGAGATCCCGCAAGGAAGAAGAACGAGTCCATGAAGAAGACAAACGGTTGTAGTCGAACGGATCCTCACAAACTCGACGTTACTGGAACCAACCCGAAGAAGCAATCACCGGAAAAGAAGCACACAACATAGTGAACAACCAACACATGAACTTGGTATGATATGCGGGATGCGATGCGGTATGCAAAATGCAAGACGTGACAGGAAATGCATGAACCTGGCCTCAACTTGGAAAACCAAGTGTGCCACTGGATAGAGGGGATGAAATCACCTGAAAACGATATAAAGATCATAGGAATCGGAGCTACGGTTTGGAAATGGCAAGCGTTTTACGAAACGAACCGATCTGCGACTTACAGCAAGTAGGCTCCTAAATGCAACGAAATGAACATGCTACAGCCACCGAACATGAAAACAAAATGCATGGCAGGGATGTACACAAGATGCTTAACAAAACACTAGGACTGAGCCATGGCCAAATTCATCCATTAAGAGGTCCAAACAAGCATGGCAAAACTGAATAAGCAAAACAGATTTCAGACAGTGAAATTAACACTAGTCTGAAATTTCAGACCACGATGCTCTCTTCGGAGCAGCAAAACAACATGAAACATAATCTGAACATGACAAGTAAGAACATGGCATGGAGATACTCAACAAGCTTAACAAAACACCCAAAGTGACCTGGGGACAAAAGGGTTCACAAAATACTCTAACGAGCACACGAATATAGATGAAACACAATCAGTTTTCAGACTTGGTGAAAACTGAGACATGCTGAAATTATAACTCATGAAGGCACGTAAACGAGCTCGATGCACTCACTACGGTGCAAGTCATGGCAAGGCAAGTATATATCCATAAGGAAGGCACAAAATGCTAGCTATACATGGCAAGAACAATGGCATAGCATGCACGGGTCACTAACAATAGCATCGGCAAAATCGCAAAAGAGTTCACGATCTGCCCAAAATAACAACGATGCAAAAGTTGAGCTCGATTGACTCAACCTAGGGTGCTCCAACATAACAAGTAAAGACATGGATGGATAGAGCACAACATAAATATCAAAACTCCCTTACTGATCATCCTCAAAATAGGCACGGATCACTAGGAAACAAGCCGAACATATGGCATCATGAACTAAAACATCCCAGACTTAGTGAAAATCACTAAGTCCCTGAAAACAGAAATCTCAGGTGCCTCTCTTTGCAAGCTTGCACAAGTCACCACACACATCCTAAAAATGCATGGGTGGCATCTCTGGAAAGAAGACAAAATGCTTAACAATTCATCCCAAAGGGGCACAGGCATATCATGCACACAATAATCATGGCAAAAATGACAAAAGTCAATGATGAGCTAACGGATCTGCAATTTAACTCACGATGCCTCCTTCTAACAGCAATACGGGCATCAAGATGAACTCAAATGCAAATGATCCAATGGAATGAAATGATGTACATGTCGAGACAAAGATTTTGATATATCATATGTCCAAAACGGAGCTACGGATGCGGAGATATGAGCAGTCAAAGTAGGCATGGAAAACTAGGGTTAGGGACGAGAAGTCAACCGAGGATAAGTCCAGATCTGGATCCAGATCGGGGCACTGTAGCAGCTCGCCGGAGCACTGTTCATCGGAGGAGGAAGAGGGTCGCCGGACTTGTCGGGGTTCGCCGGAGGAGAGGGCTCGCCGGCCGGAGCTCACGCCGGAGCTCGCCGGCGAGGTGGCCGGTCGCGGGCGGGGCGTCGCCCGCGGTTGAAGGCGACGACGGGATGGGCGGCGCATGGCGGCGAGGCGAGGACGGGCGGTCGCGGGCGGCGCGCGGGAGAACGGCGGCGGCGGGCACGGAACCGGGCGGCGGGGCAGGCGTCCTCTGGCGGCGGTGGATCCGGGCCCCGCGGGCCAGATCTGGGCCGCGCGGGCCCGTGCGGCGGAGGAGAGAGGAGGAGGGTGAGGTGGCGCGCGGCGGTTGGCCTGGAGCGGCGGCGGGGCGACGTGGCAGCTCCGGATTGGTCCGGGCGAGGTGGCTGCGGGGCGGCGGACATGTCCGGCGTGGTGGGGAGTTTTGTCCGGCGGCGCGAGGAGGGAGATGGCTAGGGTTAGACCGTGAATTTCGGGAGGGGAGCACCTATTTATAGATAGAGGGAGCTAGGAGAGTCCAAATGAGGTGCGGTTTTCGGCCACGCGATCGTGATCGAACGACCGAGACGATGGAGCAGAGTTAGGTGGGTTTTGGGCCAAATTGGAGGGGTGTTGGGCTGCAACACACACGAGGCCTTTTCAGTCCCTCGGTTAACCGTTGGAGTATCAAACGAAGTCCAAATGGCACGAAACTTGACAGGCGGTCTACCGGTAGTAAACCAAGGCCGCATGGCAAGTCTCGGTCCCATCCGGAAATGTTTAATCCCCACACACGAAAGAAAGCTAGAAATGGCCACCGGAGGAGAACGAAGCGCCGGAATGCAAAACGGACAACGGGGAAAATGCTCGAATGCATGAGATGAACATGTATGCAAATGCAATGCACGTGATGCCATGATATGAGATGCATGACACGCAAGCAATGACAATGCAACAACCACGAATAACTGCACGACACCTGGCACATCGGTCTCGGGGCGTTACAGATGACTACTTGATAGTTTAGTGCACCATGCTTAACGGCTTAGAATCGGGACTTCAAAGACGTTTTGAACGTCATGGACCATATGAGATGTTCCAGGAGTTGAAGTTAATATTTCATGCAAATACCCGAGTTAAGAGATATGAAGTCTCCAACAAGTTCTATAGCTAAAAAGATGGAGGAGAATCGCTTAACTAGTGAGCATGTGCTCAGATTGTCTGGGTACTACAATCGCTTGAATCAAGTGGGAGTTAATCTTCCAGATAAGATAGTGATTGACAGAATTCTCTAGTCACCATCACCAAGTTAGTAGAACTTCGTGATGAACTATAATATGCAAGGGATAACGGAACCGATTCCCAAGCTCTTTGTGATGCTAAAATCGACGAAGGTAGAAATCAAGAAAAACATCAAGTGTTGATGGTAGACAAGACCACTAGTTTCAAGAAAAGGGCAAAAGGAAGAAGGAGAACTTCAAGAAGAACGGCAAGCAAGTTGCTGCTCAAGTGAAGAATCCCAAGTTTGGTCCTAAGCCTGAGACTAAGTGCTTCTACTTCAAAGGGACTGGTCACTGGAAGCGGAACTACCCCAAGTGATTGGCGGATAAGAAGGATGGCAAAGTGAACAAAGGTATATTTGATATACAGATTATTGATGTGTATTTTACTAGTGTTCATAGCAACCCCTCGGTATTTGATACTGGTTCAGTTGCTAAGAGTAGTAACTCAAAACGGGAGTTGCAGAATAAACAGAAACTAGTTAAGGGTAAAGTGACGATGTGTGTTGGAAGTAGTTCCAAGATTGATATGATCATCATCGCACACTCCCTATACTTTCGGGATTAGTGTTGAAACTAAATAAGTGTTATTTGGTGTTTGCGTTGAGCATGAATATGATTTGATCATGTTTATTGCAATACGGTTATTCATTAAAGTCAGAAAATAATTGTTATTCTGTTTACATGAATAAAACCTTCGATGGTCATACACCCAATGAAAATAGTTCATTGGATCTCGATCGTAGTGTTACACATATTCATAATATTGAAGCCAAAAGATACAAAGTTAATAATGATAGTGCAACTTATTTGTAGCACTGCCATTTAGGTCATATCGGTGTAAAGCGCATGAAGAAACTCCATACTGATGGACTTTTGGAACCACTTGATTATGAATCACTTGGTACTTGCGAACCATGCCTCATGGGCAAGATGACTAAGACTCCGTTCTTCGGAACAATGGAGCGAGCAACAAACTTGATTGGAAATAATACATACTGATGTATCCAGTCCAATGAGTATTGAGGCTCGCGGCGGGTATCGTTATTTTCTGACCTTCACAGATGATTTGAGCAGATATGAGTACATCTACTTGATGAAACATAAGTCTGAAACATTTGAAAAGTTCAAATAAATTCAGGGTGAAGTGAAAAATCATCGTGACAATAAAATAAGGTTTCTACGATCTGATCGCAGAGACAAATATTTGAGTTACGAGTTTTGTCTTCAATTAAAACAATGTGAAATAGTTTCACAAATTCGTGCCACCTGGAACACCACAGCATAATGGTGTGTCCGAACGTCATAACCGTACTTTATTAGATATAGTACAATCTATGATGTTTCTTACCGATTTACCACTATCGTTTTGAGGTTATGCATTAAAGACAACTGCATTCACGTTAAAAAGGGGCACCATCTAAGTCCGTTGAGACGACACAATCTGAACTGTGGTTTGGCAAGAAACCAAAATTGTCGTTTCTTAAAGTTTGGGGTTGTGATGCTTATATGAAAAAGTTTCATCCTGATAAGCTCAAACCCAAATCGGAGAAATATGTCTTCATAGGATACCCAAAGGAGACTGTTGGGTACACCTTCTATCACAGATCCGAAGGCAAGACATTCATTGCTGAGAATGAATACTTTCTAGAGAAGGAGTTTCTCTCGAAAGAAGTGAGTGGGAGGAAAGTAGAAAACTTGATAAGGTAATTGTACCATCTCCCTTATTGGAAAGTAGTTCATCACAGAAATCTGGTCTTGTGACTACTACACCAATTAGTGAGGAAGCTAATGATGATGATCATGTAACTTCAGATCAAGTTACTATCGAATCTCGTAGGTAAACCAGAGTGAGATCCGCACCAGAGTGGTACGGTAATCCTGTTCTGGAAGTCATGTTACTAGACCATGACGAACTTACGAACTATGAGGAAGCGATGATGAGCCCAAATTCCGCAAAATGGCTTGAGGCCATGAAATCTGAGATGGGATCCATGTATGAGAACAAAGTGTAGACTTTGGTTGACTTGCCCGATGATCGGCAAACCATAGAAAATAAATGGATCTTCAAGAGGAAGACGGACGCTGATAGTAGTGTTACTATCTACAAAGCTAGAATTGTCACAAAAAAATTCGACAAGTTTAAAGGTGTTGACTACGATGAGAGTTTCTCACTCGTATCTATGCTTAAGTCTGCCCGAATCATGTTAGCAATTGCCGCATTTTATGAAATCTCGCAAATGGATAAACAAAACTGCATTCCTTAATGGATTTATTAAAGAAGAGTTGTATATGATGCAACCAGAAGGTTTTGTCAATCCTAAAGGTGCTAACAAAATACGCAAGCTCCAGCGATTCATCTATGGACTGGTGCAAGCATCTCAGAGTTGGAATACACGCTTTGATAAGTTGATCAAAGCATATAGTTTTATACAGACTTGCGGTGAAGCCTGTATTTACAAGAAAGTGAGTGGGAGCACTACAACATTTCTGATAAGTATATGTGAATGACATATTGTTGATCGGAAATAATGTAGAATTATTCTGCAAAGCATAAAGGAGTATTTGAAAGGAGTTTTTCAAAGAAATACCTCGGTGAAGCTACTTACATATTGAGCATCAAGATCTATAGAGATAGATCAAAACGCTTGATAAGTTTTTTTAATGAGTACATACCTTGACAAGATTTTGAAGTAGTTCAAAATGGAACAGTCAAAGAAAGAGTTCTTGCCTGTGTTACAAGGTGTGAAATTGAGTAAGACTCAAAACACGACCACGACAGAAGATAGAAAGAGAATGAAAGTCATTCCCTATGCCTTGGCCATAGGTTCTATAAAGTATGGCATGCTGTGTACCAGATCTATTGTATACCCTACACTGATTTGGGCAAGGGAGTACAATAGTGATCTAGGTGTAGATCACTGGACAACGGTCAAAATTATCCTTAGTGGAATAAGGATATGTTTCTCAATTATGGACGTGACAAAAAGGGTTCGTCGTAAAGGGTTACATCGATGCAAATTTTGACACTGATCTAGATGACTCTAAGTCTCAATCTGGATACATATTGAAAGTGGGAGCAATTAGCTAAGAGTAGCTCCGTGCAGAGCATTGTTGACATAGAAATTTGCAAAATACATACGGATCTGAATATGGCAGACCCGTTGACTAAACTTCTCTGACAAGCAAAACATGATCACACCTTAGTACTCTTTGGGTGTTAATCACATAAGCGATGTGAACTAGATTACTGAATCTAGTAAACCCTTTGGGTGATTGGTCACATGGTGATGTGAACTATGGGTGTTAATCACATGATGATGTGAACTATCGATGTTAATCACATGGTGATGTGATCTAGATTATTGACTCTAGTGCAAGTGGGAGACTGAAGGAAATATGCCCTAGAGGCAATAATAAAGTTATTATTTATTTCCTTATTTCATGATAAATGTTTATTATTCATGCTAGAATTGTATTAACCGAAAACATAATACATGTGTGAATACATAGACAAACAGAGTGTCACTAGTATGCCTCTACTTGACTAGCTCGTTAATCAAAGATGGTTATGTTTCCTAACCATGGACAAAGAGTTGTCATTTAATTAACGGGATCACATCATTAGTTGAATGATCTGATTGACATGACCCATTCCATTAGCTTAGCACCCGATCGTTTAGTATGTTGCTATTGCTTTCTTCATGACTTATACATGTTCCTATGACTATGAGATTATGTAACTCCCGTGTGCCGGAGGAACACTTTGTGTGCAACCAAACGTCACAACGTAACTGGGTGATTATAAAGGTGCTCTAGAGGTGTCTCCAAAGGTACATGTTGGGTTGACGTATTTCGAGATTAGGATTTGTCACTCCGATCGTCGGAGAGGTATCTCAGGGCCCTCTCGGTAATGCACATCACTTAAGCATTGCAAGCATTGCAACTAATGAGTTAGTTGCGGGATGATGTATTATGGAACGAGTAAAGAGACTTGCCGGTAAAGAGATTGAACTAGGTATTGGATACCGACGATCGAATCTCGGGCAAGTAACATACCGATGACAAAGGGAACAACGTATGTTGTTATGCGGTCTGACCGATAAAGATCTTCCTAGAATATGTAGGAGCCAATATGGGCATCCAGGTCCCACTATTGGTTATTGACCGGAGACGTGTCTCGGTCATGTCTACATTGTTCTCGAACCCGTAGGGTCTGCACGCTTAAGGTTTCGATGACAGTTATATTATGAGTTTATACGTTTTGATGTACCGAAGGTTGTTCGGAGTCCCGGATGAGATCACGGACATGACGAGGAGTCCCGAAATGGTCGAGACATAAAGATTGATATATTGGAAGCCTATGTTTGGATATCGGAAGTGTTCCGGGTGAAATCGGGATTTTACCGGAGTACCGGGAGGTTACCGGAACCCCCCGGGAGCTATATGGGCCTTAGTGGGCCTTAGTGGAAGAAGAGGAGAGGCGGCCAGGGCTGGGCCACGCGCCCCTCCCCCTAGTCCGAATAGGACAAGGAGAGAGGGGGCCGGCGCCCCCCTCCTTCTCTCTCTCTCTTTTCCACCTCGCGAATCCTATTCCAACTAGGATTGGGGGAGAAGTCCTACTCCCGGAGGGAGTAGGACTCCTCCTGGCGCGCCCTATGATGGCCGGCTGGCCTCCCCCTCTTGAACCTTTATATACGGAGGCAGGGGCCCCCCCGAGACACACAAGTTGATCCACGTGATCATATTCTTAGCCATGTGCGGCGCCCCCTTCCACCATAGTCCTCGGTAATATTGTAGCGGTGCTTAGGCGAAGCCCTGCGACGGTAGTACATCAAGATCATCACCACGCCGTCGTGCTGATGGAACTCTTCCCCGACACTTTGCTGGATCGGAGTCCGGGGATCGTCATCGAGCTGAACGTGTGCTAGAACTCGGAGGTGCCGTAGTTTTGGTGCTTGATCGGTCGGGCCGTGGAGACGTACGACTACATCAACCAAACGCTTCCGTTGTCGATCTACAAGGGTACGTAGATCACACTCTCCCCTCTCGTTGCTATGCATCACCATGATCTTGCGTGTGCGTAGGAATTTTTTTGAAATTACTACGTTCCCCAACACGAACAACATTCGGTAACCACGTACATCTATTCCCTATAACCCTAGCGTCATCGAACCTTAAGTGTGTAGACCCTACGGGCTCGGGAGTCATGCAGACATGGCCGAGACAACTCTCTGGTCAATAACCAACAGCGGGATCTGGATATCCATGTTGGCTCCCACATGCTCCACGATGATCTCATCGGATGAACCACGATGTTAAGGATTCAATTAATCACGTATACAATTCCCTTTGTCTATCGGTACGATACTTGCCCGAGATTCGATCGTCGGTATCCCGAAATCTTATTCAATCTCGTTACCGGCAAGTCTCTTTACTCGTTCCATAACACATCATCACGTGATCAACTCCTTGGTCACATTGTGCACATTATGATGATGTCCTACCGAGTAGGCCCAAAGATAGCTCTCCATTACACGGAGTGACAAATCCCAGTCTCGATTCGTGCCAACCCAACAGACACTTTCAGAGTTACCCGTAGTGCACCTTTATAGCCACCCAGTTACGTTGTGACGTTTGGCACACCCAAAGCACTCCTACGGTATCTGGGAGTTGCACAATCTCATGGTCTAAGGAAATGATACTTGACATTAGAAAAGCTTTAGCATACGAACTACACGATCTTGTGCTAGGATTAGGATTGGGTCTTGTCCATCACATCATTCTCCTAATGATGTGATCTCATTATCAACGACATCCAATGTCCATGGTCAGGAAACCGTAACCATCTATTGATCAACGAGCCAGTCAACTAGAGGCTTACTAGGGACATGGTGTTGTCTATGTATCCACACATGTATCTGAGTTTCCTATCAATACAATTCTAGCATGGATAATAAACGATTATCATGAACAATGAAATATAATAATAACTAATTTATTATTGCCTCTAGGGCATATTTCCAACAGTCTCCCACTTGCACTAGAGTCAATAATCTAGTTCACATCGCCATGTGATTAACACTCACAGGTCACATCGCCATGTGACCAACATCCAAAGAGTTTACTAGACTCAATATTCTAGTTCACATCACTATGTGATTAACACTCAATGAGTTCTGGGTTTGATCATGTTATGCTTGTGAGAGAGGTTGTAGTCAACGGGTCTGCAATATTCAGATCCCTATGTATTTCGCAAAACTTTATGTCATATCATAGATCCTGCTACCACGTTCCACTTGGAGCTATTCCAAATTGTTGCTCCATTATACGTATCCGGTATCTCTACTCAGAGCTATCCGGATAGGTGTTAAGCTTGCATCGACGTAACTCTTTACATCGAACTCTTTATCACCTCCATAATCGAGAAACATTTATTTATTCCTCTAAGGATAATTTTGACCACTATCTGGTGATCCACTCCTAGATCACCTTTGTACCCTCTTGCCAGACATGTGGCAAGGCACACATCAGGTGCGGTACTCAGCATGGCATACCGTATAGAGCCTATGACAAAAGCATAGGGGACGACCTTCGTCCTTCCTCTTTCTTCTGTTGTGGTCAAGCTTTGAGTCTTACTCAACTTCACACCTTACAACTCAGGTAAGAATCCCTTCTTGACTGATCTATTTTGAACTCCTTCAAAATCATGTCAAGGTGTGTGTTCTTTGAAAGTATCATCAGGCGTCTTGATCTATCTCTATAGATCTTGATGCCCAATATGTAAGCAGCTTTATCCAGGCCTTCCTTCGAAAATCACTCTTCAAACAACCGTTTATGCTTTCCAGAAATTCTACATTATCTCGGATCAACAATATGTCATCCACATATACTTATCAGAAATGTTGTAGTGCTCCCACTCACTTTCTTGTAAATACAAGTTTCTAGCAAACATTGTATAAACCTAAAAGCTTTGATCATTCCATCAAAGCATATATCCTGACTCCGAGATGCTTGCTCTAGTCCATAGAAGGATCGCTAGAGCCAGCATACCTTTTAGCATCCTTAGGATCGACAAAACTTTGATTGTATCACATACAACTCTTTCTTATGAAAACTGGTAAGAAAACTTGTTTTTGACATCCATCTGTCAGATTTCATAATCGAAAAATACAGCTAATGCTAACATGATTCCGACGAACTTAAGCATCGCTACGGGTGAGAAATTCTCATCGTAGTCAACTCCTTGAACTTGTGAAAAGACTCTTTCCCACAAGTCGAGCTTCATAGACGGTAACATTACCGCCCACGTCCATCTTCTTCTTAAAGATCCATTTATCTCAATGGCTTGCTGATCATCGGGCAAGTCCACCAAAGTCCATACTTTGTTCTGATACATGGATCCTAACTCGGATTTCATGGCTTCTAACCATGTGTCGGAATACGGGCCCACCATCGCTTCTCCATAGCTCGTAGGTTCATTGTTGTCTAACAACATGATATCTAAGACAGGGTTACCGTACCACTCAGGAGTAGTACATATCCTTGTCGACCTACGAGGTTCGATAGCAACTTGATCCGAAGCTTCATGATCACTATCATTAACTTCCTATTCAATAGACATAGGCGCCACAGAAAACATCTTTCTGTGTTGCATCACTCTCTGGTTGAAGTAAAGGTTCGACAACCTCATCAAGTTCTATCTTCCTCCCACTCAATTCTTTCGAGAGAAACTCCTTCTCGAGAAAGGACCCGTTCTTAGCGACAAACAATTTGCCCTCGGATCTGAGATAGAAGGTATGCCCAACTGTCACCTTTGGGTATCCTATGAAGATGTATTTGTCCGTTTTGGGTTCGAGCTTTTCCGGCTGAAGCCTTAAGTATCACAGCCCCAAACATTAAGAAACGACAACTTTGGTTTCTTGCCAAACCAATGTTCATACGACGTCGTCTCAACGGACCTATATGGTGTCCTATCTAAAGTGAATGCAGCTGTCTCTAATGCATAACCTCAAAATAATAGCGGTAGATCGGTAAGAGACATCATAGATCGCACCATATCTCATAAGGTTCGATTACGACGTTCGGACACACCATTACGCTATGGTGTTCCAGGTGGCTTCAACTACGAAACAATTCCACAATTCTTAAGTGACTTCCAAACTCATAACTCAGAAAATCCCCCTTTGATCAGATCATAGGAACATGATCTTCTTGTTATGATGATTCTTAACTTCACTCTGAAATTGCTTGAACTTTTCAAACATTTCATACTTTTGCTTCATTAGTTAAATATACCCATATTTACTCAAATTGTCAGTGAAGATGAGAAAATAACGATATCCACCACACGCCTTAATTCTCATTGGATCACACACATCAGTCATGTATGATTTCCAACAAGTCACTTGCCCGTTTCATTGTACCCGAAAACGGGATCTTAGTCATCCTGCCCCTGAGGCATGGCTCGCATGTGTCAAGCGATTCAAAATCAAGTGACTCTAAACATCCATTAGCATGGAGTTTCTTCATGCATTTTATGCCAAAATGACCTAAGCGGCAGTGCCACAAGAAAGTGGTACTATCATTATTAACTCTTCATCTTTTGGCGTTAATATTATTATCATGTGTATTATTATGATCGAGATTCAATAAACCATAGGGTGCATGACCATAAAGGTATTATTCATGTAAACAGAATAACCATTATTCTCTAACTTAAATGAATAATCGTATTGCAATGAACATGATCTAATCATATTCATGCTCAACGTAGACACCTGATAACATTTATCTAGGTTCAATACTAATCCCTAAGGCAGATGGAGCGTGCGATGGGGATCTTATCAACTTTGGAAACACTTTCAACACACATCATCACCTCACCCTTAGCCAGTCTCCGTTTAGTCCGTAGCTTTTGCTTCAAGTCACCAATAACAGCAACTGAACCGGTATCTAATACCCAGGTGCTACCAGGAGTACTAGTGAGGTACACTTTAATAACACGTATATACTTTGTTGAAGTTGCCAGCCTTCTTATCTACCATGCATTTGGGGTAGTTCCGCTACCAGTGACCGTTCCCCTTACAATAGAAGCACTTAGTCTCGGGTTTGGGTTCAACCTTGGGTTCCTTCACTGGAGCGACAACTGGTTTGCCATCCATGAAATTTCCCTTCTATCCCTTGCCCTTATTGAAACCAGTGGTCTTGTTAAACCATCAACACTTGATGGTCCTTCTTGATTTCTACCCTTTGCGGTCTTAAGCACCGCGAACAGCTCCGGGATCATCTCCATCCCTTGCATGTCATAGTTCATCATGAAGATCTAGTAGCTTAGTGATAGTGACTAGAGAACTCTATCAATCACTATCTTATCTGGAAGTTTAACTCCCACTTGATTCAAGTGATTGTAGCACCCAGACATTCTGAGCACATGCTCACTAGCTGAGCTATTCTCCTCCATCTTGTAGGCAAAGAACTTGTCAGAGGTCTCATACCTCTCAATACGGGCATGAGCCTGAAATCCCAATTTCAGCTCTTGGAACATCTCATATGTTCTATGGCGTTCAAAACGTCATTGGAATCCCGATTCTAAGCCGTAAAGTATGGTGCAGTTAACTATCAAGTAGTCATCAGGACGTATCTGTCAGATGTTCATAACATCCACAAACGACGCTGGAGGGGTTGGCACACCGAGCGGTGCATCAAAGACATAAGCCTTCTGTGTAGCAGTGAGGACACTCCTCAGGCAACGGACCTAGTCCGCATCAATGCTTACAATATCTTTCAACTTAGTCTTTTCTCTAGGAACGTATTAAAACAGGGAGCTAAAGCGTGAGCTATTTATCCACAACATATTTGCAAAGACAATTTAGACTATGTTCATGATAATTAAGTTCATCTAATCAAATTATTTAATGAACTCCCACTCAGATAGACATCCCTCTAGTCAAATAAGTGATACATGATCCGAGTCAACTAGGCCGTGTCCGATCATCATGTGAGACGGACTAGTCATCATCGGTGAACATCTTCATGTTGATCGTATCTTCTATATGACTCATGTTCGACCTTTCGGTCTTCCGTGTTCCGAGGCCATGTCTGTACATGCTAGGCTCGTCAAGTTAACCTAAGTGTATTGCATGTGTAAATCTGGCTTACACCCGTTGTATTCGAATGTTAGAATCTATCACACCCGATCACCACGTGGTGCTTCGAAACAACGAACCTTCGCAACAGTGCACAGTTAGGGGGAACACTTTCTTGAAATTATTGCGAGGGATCATATTATTTATGCTACCGTTGTTCTAAGCAAATAAGATGTAAAACATGATAAACATCACATGCAATCAAATAGTGACATGATATGGCCAATATCATTTTGCTCCTTTTGATCTCGATCTTCGGGGCGCCATGATCATCATCGTCACCAGCATGACACCATGATCTCCATCATCGTGTCTTCATGAAGCCGTCTCGTCAACTATTACTTCTACTACTATGGCTAACGGTTTAGCAATAAAGTAAAGTAATTACATGATGTTTAAGTTGACATGCAGGTCATAAATAAATTAAGACAACTCCTATGGCTCCTGCCGGTTGACATACTCATCGACATGCAAGTCGTGATTCCTATTACAAGAACATGATCAATCTCATACATCACATATATCATTCATCACATCCTTTTGGCCATATCACATCACAAGGCATATGCTGCAAAAACAAGTTAGACGTCCTCTAATTGTTGTTGCAAATTTTTACGTGGCTGCTATAGGTTTCTTAGCAAGAACGTTTCTTACCTACGCCAAAACCACAACGTGATATGCCAATTTCTATTTACCCTTCATAAGGACCCTTTTCATTGAATCCAATCCGACTAAAGTGGGAGAGACAGACACCCGCTAGCCACCTTATGCAACTAGTGCATGTCAGTCGGTGGAACCTGTCTCACGTAATCGTACGTGTAAGGTCGGTCCGGGCTGCTTCATCCCACGATGCCGCCGAATCAAGATAAGACTAGTAACGGCAAGTAAATTGACAATATCGACGCCCACAATTGCTTTGTGTTCTACTCGTGCATAGAAACTACGCATAGACCTAGCTCTGATACCACTGTTGGGGATCGTAGCAGAAATTTAAAATTTTCTACGCATCACCAAGATCAATCTATGGAGTAATCTAGCAACAAGGGGAAGGGGAGTGCATCTACATACCCTTGTAGATCGCTAAGCGGAAGCATTGCAAGAACGCGGATGAAGGAGTCGTACTCGCAGCAATTCAGATCGCGGTTGATTCCGATCTAAGCGCCGAACAACGGCGCCTCCGCGTTCAACACACGTGCAACCCGGTGACGTCTCCCATGCCTTGATCCAGCAAGGGGAGAAGGAGAGGTTGGGGAAGACTCCATCCAGCCGCAGCACGACGGCGTGGTGGTGAAGGAGGAGCGTGGCAATCCTGCAGGGCTTCGCCAAGCACCGCGGGAGAAGAGGAGGACTTGGGAGAGGGGGAGGGCTGCGCCAGAACTTGGGTTGCGACTGCCCTCCCACCCCCACATATATATAGGGGCAAGGGAGAGGGGGGCGGCCCCCTCAAATCCAATCTGAGGAGGGGGCGGCGGCCAGGGGGGTTGCCTTGCCCCCCCAAGGCAAGGGGGGCGCCCCCCTTTAGGGTTCCCCAAACCCTAGGCGCATGGGCCTTAGGGGGGAGGCGCCCGACCCACTAAGGGGCTGGTCCCTCTCCACACACAGCCCATAGGGCCCTCCGGGGCAGGTGGACCCTCCCGGTGGACCCCCGGAACCCCTTCGGTGGTCCCGGTACAATACCGGTAACCCCCGAATTATTCCGGTGACCATATGATGACTTCCCATATATAAATCTTTACCTCCGGACCATTCCGGAACTCCTCGTGACGTCCGGGATCTCATCCAGGACTCCGAACAACATTCGGTAACCACGTACATCTATTCCCTATAACCCTAGCGTCATCGAACCTTAAGTGTGTAGACCCTACGGGTTCGGGAGTCATGCAGACATGGCCGAGACAACTCTCCGGTCAATAACCAACAGCGGGATATGGATACCCATGTTGGCTCCCACATGCTCCACGATGATCTCATCGGATGAACCACGATGTCAAGGATTCAATTAATCCCGTATACAATTCCCTTTGTCTATCGATACGATACTTGCCCGAGATTCGATCGTCGGTATCCCGATACCTTATTCAATCTCGTTACCGGCAAGTCTCTTTACTCATTCCGTAACACATCATCCCATGATCAACTCCTTGGTCACATTGTGCACATTATGATGATGCCCTACCGAGTGGGCCCAGAGATACCTCTCCGTTACACGGAGTGACAAATCCCATTCTCGATTCGTGCCAACTCAACAGACACTTTCGGAGATACCCGTAGTGCACCTTTATAGCCACCCAGTTACGTTGTGACGTCTGGCACACCCAAAGCACTCCTACGGTATCCGGGAGTTGCACAATCTCATGGTCTAAGGAAATGATACTTGACATTAGAAAAGCTTTAGCATACGAACTACACGATCTTGTGTTAGGCTTAGGATTGGGTCTTGTCCATCACATCATTCTCCTAATGATGTGATCCCGTTATCAACGACATCCAATGTCCATGGTCAGGAAACCGTAACCATCTATTGATCAACGAGCCAGTCAACTAGAGGCTTACTAGGGACATGGTGTTGTCTATGTATCCACACATGTATCTGAGTTTCCTATCAATACAATTCTAGCATGGATAATAAATGATTATCATGAACAATGAAATATAATAATAACTAATTTATTATTGCCTCTAGGGCATATTTCCAACACATAGCCGATAGCAGCATCGGAGATCGCTAGTTCCAGCACTTGGCGGAGGCGGTGGTAGCACCGAAACTTTCTGGTTCCAGCACCCAGCGGAGCCAGTGGTGGCACTGAAACTCGCTGGTTCCGGAACCGGATGCAGACGGGCGGCGCACTGGTAGCTGACCCCTCCACCACCGTGGACGCAACATCCCGGTCGCCGCTCTCCCGTCTCCTATAGCAGCACCCCTACGCCCTCCCTTCGCAACTCTATCTGCAACCGCCAGAGTAGTTGATTCAATGCCTTCGGAATCAACTCATGAGCGGGATGAAACAGGCAGTGCAGCAATAGAGGAATCCGGCGACGTGCTCTATGCTATTCGCTTTTGGAAGTAGAGATGAGGTTCTGGTAGAGAGGGGAAGAATGAGTGGTGGAGCTCAACTCACGCAAGGGGATAAGGTAAAGGCGCAGAGCGGTGTGTGGGGTATAGCTACGTGTCCACTTGCGCGGGGCTGTGAGGCGCACGATTAAAAGATGATCGCATGAAGCGCGCGTGTCCGGCCGAATCTTTAGCCGGTCTGCCGTAGCTAAACGTTTCCCTTAAAAAAACCCATGAATTTTAAACAGTTAATCGATTTTGAGAGAAATGTTTATCATTTTTCGAGGAAAAGTACATAAAGTTAAAAAAGTTCATCGCTTGTGAGAAAAGTTCATCGATTTAGAAAACATGTGATTACTACGAAAAAGTTCATGAATTCAAAAAAGTTCACGAATTCAAAAACTTTGTTGAAAACATGTGATTACTACGAAAAAATTTCATTGAATTTGAAAAAAAATCACTTTTGAGAAAAGTTCATCAAATTGGAAAAATAGTTCATCAAATTTTAAAAGTAGTTCATCAATTTTCAAAAAAGGTCATCGACTTGTTCAAGAAATTCGAAAAAAGTTCATAAAATTTGAAAAAAAAATCATCTATTTAGAAGAAAAGGTTCATGAATTTTAAAAACGCACACTAAAGAAAACAAAAGGAGGAAACAGAAAAAAAGATACAAGAAGGAAAGAAAATGCAAAAAAGAAGAACAAAAAATAAAAAACAAACTAAACTAATGGACGAAATAAAAGGAAAAGACCAAAGCATCTGTGCAGCACGCGAGATGGATAACTTGGTGGTTGGAACGAGGCAATTGCGATCAAGGGGTCGCCGGCTCGAACCCCTTATTACACTTTTTTTGCGCTCGTGACATTGGAAACAATGGGCCGGCCCAGTTTGGAGCGCTGCACGCGCCCGTTTGCAAAATGCACAGTAATGGACGCGTGCAGCGCCAAATAGGAAATGCCAGGGTTTTGTAGGACATGCGACGGGGATGGGTCGGTCGACAGGCCATCTGCTGGCCGGGCTGATATTATACTATACTTGGCCAAATGGGTCATGCCTGGCAGGCCGGCCTGTTAGCACGCGTGCCTTTCTCGTGGTGGGCCGGCCCAGCACATGATTAATCGGGTCCTGCCCGGCACGTGGCCCGCCTAGGGTCGTGCATGGGCCTGGAGGCTGGGCACACGTGCCGGCCCGGCACAACCCATTTATTTTTTTATTTTTTAATGTTTTAATGGTAAAATAGGCTAAAAATTAGTTGGGCTAACGGATAAACGTGCCGATGGGCTGACCCGTTTAATAGTTGTGTCGTGCCTGGGCCCTGGAGGTCAGCACGTGTGCCGGCCCGGCACGACCCGTGTACTAAGCATGCCTGGTCGGGCCGTGTCGTGCCTGGCCCATTTAACTCAGGGTGGGCCGTGCCGACTCATTTGGCCAAGTATATATTGTACCCACCTCCCCAGGCTGCGGGGCCGTGACCCATTTGCGATGGACACCGTAACGGACAAGTATCCTCCTACCACAAATGAAGGGAGAAAAAGAAGACTAATTACTTCCTCCATTTCTAAATATAAGCCTTTTTACATTAAAAATAATATAAGTTTATTTAGAGATTTCAATATGAACTACATACGGATGTGTTGGGGAACGTAGTAATTTCAAAAAAATTCCTACGCACACGCAAGATCATGGTGATGCATAGCAACGAGAGGGAGAGTGTTGTCTACGCACCCTCGTAGATCGTTCGCGGAAGCATTATATCAACATGGTTGATGTAGTCATATGTCTTCACGTCCGACCGAGCCAAGTACCGAAAGCACGACACCTCCGATTTCTGCACACGTTCGGCTCGGTGACATCCTCGCCTTCTCGATCCAGCAAGAGGGGCGAAGTAGTAGATGAGTTCCGGTAGCACGACGGCGTGGTGACGGTGCTGGTGAAGAACAATCTCCGTAGGGCTTCGCCTAAGCACTACGAAAACTATGACGGAGGATAAACTAGAGGGGACGGGGTTGCCAGCACACGACTTGGTGTTTCTTGATGTCTCTTTGGTGCTAGCCCTACCCCTCTATTTATATGTTGAGCCCTGGGGTCGAAACTTGGAGTAAAAGCCTCCTCAAAGTCGGTTTCACCCGAAAGGCAAGAGTCCTTCTCGGACTCCAGGGCTAGACGCCAGGGTTCCCGGCGTCTACCCCCTAGACGCCAGGGTTCCTGGCGTCTAGCCTCTGGTCTCCACACAACTTCCTTTTGTACTTTCCAAAAGCCTCGTGGGCTTTCCCCTTTGGCCCAGATAAAGTGTTCTCGTGCCCAAACATTTCGGGAAACATCCGGAACCCCTTCCGGTGAATTCCGGAACCCTTCCGGAGATCAAACACTACTATCCACATATCAATCTTTACTTCCGGACCATTCCGGAGTTCCTCGTCATATCTGTGATCTCATCCAAAACTCCGAACAACATTCGGCCACCAACATACATAACTCATAGTACTATATCGTCAATGAATGTTAAGCGTGCGGACCCTACGGGTTCGAGAACTATGTAGACATGACCGAGACACCTCTCTTGTCAATAACCAATAGCGGGACCTGGATGCCCATATTGGCTCCTACATACTCTACGAAGATCTTTATCGGTCAGACCGCATAACAACATACGTTGTTCCCTTTGTCATCGGTATGTTACTTGCCCGAGATTCGATCGTCGGTATCTCAATACCTAGTTCAATCTCGTTACCGGCAAGTCTCTTTACTCATTCCGTAATACATCATCCCGCAACTAACTCATTAGTTGCAATACTTGCAAGGCTTATAGTGATGTGCATTACCGAGTGGGCCCAGAGATACCTCTCCGACAATCAGAGTGACAAATCCTAATCTCGAAATACGCCAACCCAACAAGTACCTTTGGAGACACCTGTAGAGCACATTTATAATCACCCAGTTACGTTGTGACGTTTGGTGGCACACAAAGTGTTCCTCCGGTAAACGGGAGTTGCATAATCTCATAGTCATAGGAACATGTATAAGTCATGAAGAAAGCAATAGCAACAAACTAGACGATCAAGTTCTAAGCTAACGTAATGGGTCAAGTCAATCACATCATTCTCCTAATGATGTGACCCCGTTAATCAAATGGCAACTCATGTCTATGGTTAGGAAAACATAACCATCTTTGATCAACGAGCTAGTCAAGTAGAGGCATACTAGTGACACTCTGTTTGCCTATGTATTCACACATGTATTATGTTTTCGGTTAATACAATTCTAGCATGAATAATAAACATTTATCATGAAATAAGGAAATAAATAATAACTTTATTATTGCCTCTAGGGCATATTTCCTTCAGTCTCCTACTTGCACTAGAGTCAATAATCTAGATCACACCGCCATGTGATTTAACATCAATAGTTCACATCACAATGTGATTAACACCCATAGTTCACATTGTCATGTGACTAATACCCAAAGGGTTTACTAGAGTCAATAATCTAGTTCACATCGCTATGTGATTAACACCCAAAGAGTACTAAGGTGTGATCATGTTTTGCTTGTGAGAGAAGTTTAGTCAACAGGTCTGCAACATTCAGATCCGTATGTATCTTGCAAATTTCTATGTCAACAATGCTCTGCACGGAGCTACTCTAGCTAATTGATCCCACTTTCAATATGTATCTAGATCGAAACTTAGGGTCATCCAGATCGGTGTCAAAACTTGAATCGACGTAACTCTTTAGGACGAACCTTTTGTCACCTCCATAATCGAGAAACATATCCTTATTCCACTAAGGATAATTTTGACCGCTGTCAAGTGATCTACTCCTAGAACACTATTGTACTCCCTTGCCAAAAATAGTGTAGGGTATACAATAGATCTGGTACATAGCATGACATACTTTATAGAACCTATGGCTGAGGCATAGGGAATGACTTTCATTCTCTCTCTATCTTCTGCCTTGGTCAGGTTTTGAGTCTTACTCAACTTCACACCTTGTAACACAGGCAAGAACTCCTTCTTTGACTGTTCCATTTTGAACTACTTCAAAATCTTGTCAAGGTATGTACTCATTGAAAAACTTATCAAGCATCTTGATCTATCTCTATAGATCTTGATGCTCAATATGTAAGTAGCTTCACCGAGGTCTTTCTTTGAAAAAATCCTTTCAAACATTCCTTTATGCTTTGCAGAATAATTCTACATTATCTCCGATCAACAATATGTCATTCACATATACTTATTAGAAATGATGTAGTGCTCCCACTCACTTTCTTGTAAATACAGGCTTCACCGCAAGTCTGTATAAAACTATATGCTTTGATCAACTTATCAAAGTGTATATTACAACTCCGAGATGCTTGCACCAGTCCATAGATGGATTGCTGGAGCTTGCATATTTTGTTAGCACCTTTAGGGTTGACAAAACCTTCTGGTTGCATCATATACAACTCTTCTTTAATAAATCCATTAAGGAATGCAGTTTTGTTTATCCATTTGCCAGATTTCATAAAATGTGGCAATTGCTAACATGATTCGGACAGACTTAAGCATAGATACGAGTGAGAAACTCTCATCATAGTCAACACCTTGAACTTGTCGAAAACCTTTTGCGATAATTCTAGCTTTGTAGATAGTAACACTACTATCAGCGTCCATCTTCCTCTTGAAGATCCATTTAATCTCAATGGCTCGCCGATCTTTGGGCAAGTCAATCAAAGTCCATACTTTGTTCTCATACATGGATCTCATCTCAGATTTCATGGCCTCAAGCCATTTCACGAAATTTGGGCTCATCATCGCTTCCTGATAGTTTGCACGCTCGTCATGGTCAAGTAACATGACCTCCAGAACAGGATTACCGTACCACTCTGGTGCGGATCTCACTCTGGTTTACCTACGAGGTTCGGTAGTAACTTGATCTGAAGTTACATGATCATCATCATTAGCTTCCTTGCTAATTGGTGTAGTAGTCACAGGAACATATTTCTGTGATGAACTACTTTCCAATAAGGGAGCAGGTACAGTTACCTCATCAAGTTCTACTCTCCTCCCACTCACTTCTTTCGAGAGAAACTCCTTCTCTAGAAAGGATCCATTCTCAGCAACGAATATCTTGCCTTCAGATCCGTGATAGAAGGTGTACCCAATATTTTCTTTTGGGTATCCTATGAAGATGCACTTCTCCGATTTGGATTTGAGCTTATCAGGTTGAAACCTTTTTCACATAAGCATTGCAACCTCAAACTTTAAGAAATGATAGCTTAGGTTTCTTGCCAAACCATAGTTCATACGGTGTCGTCTCAACAGATTTAGATGGTGCCCTATTTAACGTGACTGTAGCTGTCTCTAATGCATAACCCCAAAACAATAGCGGTAAATCAGTAAGAGATGTCATCGATCGCACCATATATAATAAAGCACGGTTACGATGTTCGGACACACCATTACACTGTGGTGTTCCAGGTGGCGTGAGTAGTGAAACTATTTCACATTGTTTTAACTGAAGGCCAAACTCGTAACTCAAATATTTTAGTTCTGCGATCATATTGTAGAAACTTTTATTTTGTTACGATGATTCTCCACTTCACTCTGAAATTCTTTGAACTTTTCAAATGTTTTAGACTTGTGTTTCATCAAGTAGATATACTCATATCTGCTCAAATCATCTGTGAAGATCAGAAAATAATGATACCTGCCGCGAGCTTCAATATTCATCGGACCACATACATCAGTATGCATGATT
The DNA here is from genome assembly GCA_034509565.1 of Triticum monococcum. Lineage (NCBI taxonomy): Eukaryota > Viridiplantae > Streptophyta > Magnoliopsida > Poales > Poaceae > Triticum > Triticum monococcum. Next base: position 174,056,036 of record CM067846.1, on the reverse strand, counting down.
TCCAAAAAATCTGTTGCTTGCTGCATTGTTCCGGAGAACGGAGTCTTAGTCATCTTGCCCATGAGGCATGGTTCGCAAGCATCAATTGATTCATAATCTAGTGATTCCAAAAGTCCATCAGCATGGAGTTTCTTCATGCGCTTTACACCAATATGACCTAAACGGTAGTGCCACAAATAAGTTGCACTATCACTATTAACTTTGCATCTTTTGGTTTCAATATTATGAATATGTGTATCACTACGATCGAGATCCAACGAACCATTTTCATTGGGTGTGTAACCATATACGGTTTTATTCATGTAAACAGAACAACAATTTATTCTCTTACTTAAATGAATAACCGTATTGCAATAAACATGATAAAATCATATTCATGCTCAACGCAAACACCAAATAACACTTATTTAGGTTCAACACTAATCCCAAAAGTATAGGGAGTGTGCGATGATGATCATATCAATCTTGGAACCACTTCCAACACACATCGTCACTTCACCCTTAACTAGTCTATGTTCATTCCGCAACTCCTGTTTCGAGTTACTACTCTTAGCAACTGAACTAGTATCAAATACCAAGGGGTTGCTACAAACACTAGTAAAATACACATCAATAATCTGTATATCAAATATACCTTTGTTTACTTTGCCATCCTTCTTATCCGCCAAATACTTGGGGCAGTTCCGCTTCCAGTGACCAGTCCCTTTGCAGTGGAAGTACTTAGTCTCAGGCTTAGGACCAGACTTGGGCTTCTTCACTTGAGCAGCAACTTGCTTGACGTTCTTCTTGAAGATCCCCTTCTTCCCTTTGCCCTTTTTTTGAAACTAGTGATCTTGTCTATCATCAACACTTGATATTTTTCTTGATTTCTACATTCATTGATTTCAGCATTACGAAGAGCTTGGGAATCGTTTCCGTTATCCCTTGCATATCATAGTTCATCACGAAGTTCTACTAACTTGCTCACTGCTTGAGCTATTCTCCTCCATCTTTTAGCTATAGAATTTGTTGGAGACTTCATATCTCTTAACTCGAGTATTTGCTTGAAATATTAACTTCAACTCCTGGAACATCTCATATGGTCCATGACGTTCAAAACGTCTTTGAAGTCCCGATTCTAATCTGTTAAGCATGGTGCACTAAACTATCAAGTAGTCATCATATTGAGCTAGCCAAACGTTCATAACATCTGCATCTGCTCCTTGCAATAGGTTTGTCACCTAGCGGTGCATCAAGGACATAATTCTTCTGTGCGGCAATGAGGATAAACCTCAGATCATGGATCCAATCCGCATCATTGCTACTAACATCTTTCAACTTAGTTTTCTCTAGGAACATATCAAGAATAAAACAGGGGAGCTAAACGCGAGCTATTGATCTATAACATAGATATGCTAATACTACCAGGACTAAGTTCATGATAAATTTAAGTTCAATTAATCATATTACTTAAGAACTCCCACTTAGAAAGACATCCCTCTAATCATCTAAGTGATCACGTGATCCATATCAACTAAACCATAACTGATCATCACGTGAAATGGAGTAGTTTTCAATGGTGAACATCATTATGTTGATCATATCTACTATATGATTCACGCTCGACCTTTCGGTCTCCAGTGTTCCGAGGCCATATTTGCATATGCTAGGCTCGTCAAGTTTAACCTGAGTATTCTGCGTGTGCAAAACTGGCTTGCACCCGTTGTAGATGGACGTAGAGCTTATCACATCCGATCATCACGTGGTGTCTGGGCACGACGAACTTTGGCAACAGTGCATACTCAGGGAGAACACATTTATCTTGAAATTTAGTGAGATATCATCTTATAATGCTACCGTCAATCAAAGCAAGATAAGATGCATAAAAGATAAACATCACATGCAATCAATATAAGTGATATGATATGGCCATCATCATCTTGTGCTTGTGATCTCCATCTCCGAAGCACCATCATGATCACCATCATCACCGGCGCGACACCTTGATCACTATCGTAGCATCGTTGTCGTCTCACCAATCTTATGCTTCCACGACTATCGCTACCGCTTAGTGATAAAGTAAAGCATTACAGCGCAATTGCATTGCATACAATAAAGCGACAACCATATGGCTCCTGCCAGTTGCCGATAACTCGGTTACAAAACATGATCATCTCATACAATATAATTTAGCATCATGTCTTGACCATATCACATCACAACATGCCCTGCAAAAACAAGTTAGATGTCCTCTACTTTGTTGTTGCAAGTTTTACGTGGCTGCTACGGGCTTAGCAAGAACCATTCTTACCTACGCATCAAAACCACAACGATAGTTTGTCAAGTTGGTGTTGTTTTAACTTTCGCAAGGACCGGGCATAGCCACACTTGGTTCAACTAAAGTTGGAGAAACTGACACCCGCCAGCCACATGTGTGCAAAGCACGTCGGTAGAACCAGTCTCGCGTAAGCGTACGCGTAATGTTGGTCCGGGCCGCTTCATCCAACAATACCGCCGAACCAAAGTATGACATGCTGGTAAGCAGTATGACTTATATCGCCCACAACTCACTTGTGTTCTACTTGTACACAACATCAACGCATAAAACCTGGCTCGGATGCCACTGTTGGGGAATGTAGTAATTTCAAAAAATTTCCTACGCACACGCAAGATCATGGTGATGCATAGCAACGAGAGGGGAGAGTGTTGTCTACGTACCCTCGTAGACCGTTCGCGGAAGCGTTATATCAACGCGGTTCATGTAGTCATACGTCTTCACGTCCGACCGATCCAAGTACCGAAAGCACGACACCTCCGAGTTCTGCACACGTTCAGCTCGGTGATGTCCTCGCCTTCTCGATCCAGCAAGAGGGGCGAAGTAGTAGATGAGTTCCGGCAGCACGACGGCGTGGTGACGGTGTTGGTGAAGAACAATCTCCGCAGGGCTTCGCCTAAGCACTACGAAAACTATGACAGAGGATAAACTAGAGGGGGCGGGGTTGCCAGCACACGACTTGGTGTTTCTTGATGTCTCTTTGGTGCTAGCCCTACCCCTCTATTTATGTGTTGAGCCCTGGGGTCAAAACTTGGAGTAAAAGCCTCCTCAAAGTCGGTTTCACCCGAAAGGCAAGAGTCCTTCTCGGACTCCAGGGCTAGACGCCAGGGTTCCCGGCGTCTACCCCCTAGACGCCAGGGTTCTTGGCGTCTAGCCTATGGTCTCCGCAAAACTTCCTTTTGTACTTTCCAAAAGCCTTGTGGGCTTTCCCCTTTGGCCCAGATAAAGTGTTCTCGTGCCCAAACATTTCGGGAAACATCCGGAACCCCTTCCGGTGAATTCTGGAACCCTTCCGGAGATCAAACACTACTATCCACATATCAATCTTTACTTCCGGACCATTCCGGAGTTCCTCGTCATATCTGTGATCTCATCCAAAACTCCGAACAACATTTGGTCACCAACATACATAACTCATAATACTATATCGTCCATGAACGTTAAGCGTGCGGACCCTACGGGTTCGAGAACTATGTAGACATGACCAAGACACCTCTCTTGTCAATAACCAATAGCGGGACCTGGGTGCCCATATTGGCTCCTACATACTCTACGAAGATCTTTATCGGTCAGACCGCATAACAACATACGTTGTTCCCTTTGTCATCGGTATGTTACTTGCCCGAGATTCGATCATCAGTATCTCAATACCTAGTTCAATCTCTTTACCGGCAAGTCTATTTACTCGTTCCGTAATACATCACCCCGCAACTAACTCATTAGTTGCAATGCTTGCAAGGCTTATAGTGATGTGCATTACCGAGTGGGCCCAGAGATACCTCTCCGACAATCGGAGTGACAAATCCTAATCTCGAAATACGCCAACCCAACAAGTACCTTTGGAGACACCTGTAGAGCACCTTTATAATCACCCAGTTACGTTGTGACGTTTGGTGGCACACAAAGTGTTCCTCCGGTAAACGGGAGTTGCATAATCTCATAGTCATAGGAACATTTATAAGTCATGAAGAAAGCAATAGCAACAAACTAGACGATCAAGTGCTAAGCTAACGTAATGGGTCAAGTCAATCACATCATTCTCCTAATGATGTGACCCCATTAATCAAATGACAACTCATGTCTATGGTTAGGAAACATAACCATCTTTGATCAACGAGCTAGTCAAGTAGAGGCATACTAGTGACACTCTGTTTGTCTATGTATTCACACATGTATTATGTTTCCGGTTAATACAATTCTAACATGAATAATAAACATTTATCATGAAATAAGGAAATAAATAATAACTTTATTATTGCCTCTAGGGCATATTTCCTTCAGGATGTATATAGACATATTTTAATGTGTAGATTCACTCATTTTTGCTCCGTATGTAGTCTACTAGATCGGGAGCGCGCCTTGGCGCGAGGGTGCCGGTCCGAACGTTTTGGGGAAGCATGTAATACTAAGTCATTAGGAATTCAGGGTTTAACGTACGGGCTTATAGTATATCAAAAAAGCAGAGAAGAAACATTCAACTGTGATAGAAGCAAAACATGATGGAGTTCAATTCGACATTAGATGATAAGGTAGTAGTAAGTTCAGTGCTTTATAATACCATAAAAGACATCCACTTGACATGTATTTCGATAACTAAACCGATAATACATGATAGAAATTAGTAAGAGCAGGAACACAACGAAGAAGAGCAAATAGCATAATCCAATTGCCTTGGCGGCCTACTTCATAGGCGCCAATTCATACAAGCAATTGAAAAAAACAGACATGCCAGAAGATTGCTGCATGAATGAAACGATGAATAATGGCTAAGGCAACCGTATGGATAGTTCATACAGTTTAACGGAAACGAAATTTCAAAGAGAATCTATACGCAGTTGTACTCAAGCACAAAGCATCGTAGAGGAGATAAGGTGATACACCCATAGGAATGCATATCCAAGCAAAGGTATATCCTGCACACTATATACCAGCAAATTTGATAAAAAGTAAAGAACAATAACGATTAATCAAAAGCAAAGGGTGTTTGTGTGCAGAAGATGAGAATCCACCTGATAAGACACGAACGTAAACATAACATTTCACAGTAGAAGATGAGAAGCCACCTGATAGGAGTACAGACAGCTGCTTGCCTCACACTTGTTTACACAAACACTTACATAAAGGAAGCTGTCATTGTAGGTTCAGTCTTTGGAGCAGAACGTCATCGCTACATGATTCTTGGATAGTACAAATCTAAAAGCACCTGGAGACCTCCAAAAGACAAATGTTCCACTACTAAACTTGACTAATAAGAACTAAAAGTATGTTCCTACTAAGCACTCAAGCTTGCTGATTGGGACATGTTTTTTAAGGCTACCAGAAGCTATCTTTAATAGTCCTCAGTCGCTCCTCTGACTTCACTCCAATATAATGTAACCTCTATGGCAGTTCCTCAATGCCTGCCAGCGCTGATTTCATAATCCCTTTGGTATTAGCTTGCCCTCTTAGGTGCTAAGTAGTTGTTGAGTTCTGTATCTAGTCAGAATATGAGCTCATATACCTAACATCATAGTACCAGCCTTTGCGTAGTTTCTTGATAGTCTCATTTCCTTCCAACAACCACGTGACCAAATGCCTAACTTGATTTTGAAGCGTTATGACATGGGTGTAGTGGTAGTCTCTAATTTCTTTCCCACGCGCATTTTCCATATATCTAATAGCTTCTATAGCAGCACTGTCTTCTGCATCTTCATAGGTATGTGAAACCATACCAGATATTGAGGTAGGAACAAGCAAACCATCAAGCTACTCTTAGGAAGAATTGAAAGTGACTGTCACACGGGCCTTGCCACCCGGACGTATCTTGTGATGGTAAATTGCAGGGGGGCAATTTTAAAGCTTCCAGCATAAGCCCAAATATGTGGGAATAGGGGATTACTATCAGATAGTCATCTTCCCATATGTTCATAGTGAGATCAAAATAGTTGTTTCACAAAAGAACATCTAGGTAGTCAGATGAGGGTTTGAATCGGATATGCCAGTTCATAGAAAGTTAGAGCATGTGTTTAGAAGATTACTCTAGGTTCAGGTGTTCTTGTCCTTGACGATGTTGAACCTGGAGATCCCTCGTCACAAATCACACCAATGTCCATGGCGTCCATGCCTAAGATGTCCATGGCGTCCATGCCTAAGGTCTTGGATCCGAGCCTGTAGTGTGAGACTGAAGTGAGGAAAAAGTCAACAGTGAATGAGAGAGGAAAGCAGGTGTTGAATTACCTTTACTTCAAAGAATGGCTGCTGAAGACGCTGGTGGAGCAGTCGCTGGGCACACCTCATATTCAATAGATTTGGATGACGAAAGGGAAAAACGCTTCATATTCGAAAGATTCACATGATGAAAGGGAGAAGTGCACATGTTCAGGGCATTATACCAAAAGCAAAGAAGAGCAAGATTGCATCACACTAACATATTTACAATGTAGTGACTTTTTTGAGGGAATACAATGCTGTGACAGTAATATTTTGAGTGTGGCTTACCGTACCCCATTTGTCCCCAACCATATCAAGCCCAGTAAGGTTCACAAAGTTGAAAAGGTTCGGAGCATCGATTTCTATTACATACCAGTTGTGTTTTACCATAGGCAATGCAACATGTGATACACCAAAAGGATCGAGGATTCAAGGTTTAGTTCATCGTACCAAAAGGTCACAAATAACCATTCATCTACTAATACTCCTAGATGTTGAGTCACAGGAATAAGAGCGGTACTAACAATACATCAGAGCTTATATGTGCACACAAATTCATGTTCATTATTCATTAAGTGACTTTACATCACCGATAGGAAGTGCAGCTCACTGCAACCCACCTCTAGCCAACCTGGTAGTACACTATTCAATAGATCCAATGAATGCAAAGGTATAAGGGCAGCAGACAGATGAACTTTTAATTTTCCTACTTTTTTAAATATTCCAAAACGGAGAAAAAATATCATTGAAACGTTTTGGAGTCGGTTTACTTACCGTACCACATACCTATTCCTTTTCGGAGTCTAAAACATTCTGGAAAGTGTCCCTTATGTACTCCTCCGGTGTTACGGTATAAATAATATTGGTCTCAACATTTATGGGAGTACCTGAGACATAATGTTTGATTCTTTGACCGTTTACCACCTTCGGATTTGTGCCTTCGGCATTGTTGATTTTAAGGCACCGGAACAATAGACCTCCTTGATGATGTAAGGGCCTTCCCATTTAGAGAGAAACTTTCCTACAAAAAAATCTTAAACGAGAGTTGTATAGGAAAACATAATCACCTACATTAAACTCACGCTGTTGTATCCTTTTATCATGCCATCTTTTAACTTTTTCTTTAAACAACTTGTCATTCTCATAGGATTGGGTCCTCCATTCATCAAGTGAACTAATGTCAAATAACATTTTCTCACCGGCAAGTTTGAAATCATAATTGAGCTCTTTGATAGCCCAATATGCCTTATGTTCTAGCTCAAGAGGTAAGTGACATGCTTTTCCATAAACCATTTTATACGGAAACATACCCATAGGATTCTTATAAGTAGTTTTATAAGCCCACAATGCATCATCAAGTTTCTTAGACCAATTCTTTCTAGATCTATTAACAGTCTTTTGCAAAATTAATTTAATCTCTCTATTGCTCAATTCTACTTGACCACTTGACTGAGGATGATATGGAGATGCAATTCTTGGTTTGACATCATATTTAGCGAGCATTTTATGGAAAGAACCATGAATAAAATGTGAACCACCGTCAGTCATTAAATATCTAGGGACTCCAAACCTCAGAAAAAATAACTTCTTTAAGCATCTTAATAGAAGTTTTATGATCAGCACTACTAGTTGGAATAGCTTCTACCCACTTAGTATGTAATCAACAACAACTAAAATATGTGTATACCCATTAGAGGAAGGAAGGAAAATGTCCCATATAATCAAAGCCCCAAACATCAAATGGTTCAATAACAAGTGAATAGTTCATAGGCATTTCCTGACACCTACTAATATTACCAATTCTTTGACATTGATCACAAGACAAGACAAAATTTACGGGCATCCTTGAAGAGAGTGGGCCAATAGAACCCGGATTGCAATACCTTTTGTGCAGTTCTATCTCTAGCGTGGTGTCCTCCGTAAGACTCAGAGTGGCACTTGCATAGGATCTGTCCCTATTCATGCTCAGGTACACAACGTCTAATAACACCATCTACTCCTTTATAAAGGTGTGGATCATCCCAAAAGTAATGTCTTAAATCATAGAAAAACGTTTTCTTTTGCTGGTATGTGAAACTAGGTGGTATAAATTTAGCAACAATATAATTAGCATAATCATCATACCATGGAGTATTATGAGAAGCATTTATGACATTTAATTGTTCATCGGGAAAACTATCATCAATAGGTAGTGGGTCATCAAGAACATTCTCTAACCTAGACAAGTTGTCTGCAACGGGGTTCTCAGCTCCCTTTCTATCAATAATATGCAAATCAAATTCTTATAGCAAGAGAACCTATCTAATAAGTCTAGGTTTAGCATCTTTCTTTTCCATAAGATATTTAATAGCAGCATGATCAGTGTGAACAGTTACTTTAGAATCAGCAATATAAGGTCTGAACTTATCACATGCAAATACAACTGCTAAACATTCTTTTTCAGTAGTAGCATAATTTCTCTGGGCACTGTCTAGAGTTTTACTAGCATATTGGATAGCATTTAATTTCTTATCAACCCTTTGTCCTAGAACAGCACCAACAACATAATCTCTAGCATCACACATAATTTCAAAGGGTAAATTCCAATCAAGTGGCTAAACAATAGGTGCAGAAATCAAGGCTTTCTTAAGTATTTCAAATGCTTCTACACAATCATCATCAAAAACAAAAGGAACATCTTTTTTTGCAAGAGATTAGTAAGAGGCCTAGAAATTTTAGAGAAGTCTTTAATAGACCTCCTATAGAAACCGGCATGACCAAGGAAACTTCTCATACCTTTGATATCTTTTGGACACGGCATCTTTTGAATAGCATCTACTTTAGCTTTATCAACTTCAATACCTCTTTCAAAAAATTTATGCCCCAAGACAATACCTTCATTAACCATAAAGTGTCACTTGTCCCAATTCAAGACAAGATTAGTTTCTTCACATCTCTACAAAACTCTATCAAGGTTGCTTAAGCAATCATCCATAAAAACCTCAACAATCTTTTCACAAAAGTCAGAGAATATAGCAGTCATACATCTTTGAAAGGTAGCAGGTGCATTATTATAAACCAAAAGGCATACATCTATAAGCAAAGGTATCGAAAGGGCAAGTAAAAGTAGTTTTCTCTTGATCATCTTTTGACACAGGTATTTGAGAGAAATCGGAATAACCATCTAGAAAGCAAAAATGTGTATGCTTGGATAATATTTCTAGCATTTGATCAATAAAAGGTAGAGGGTAATGATCTTTTCTAGTAGCTTTATTTAATTTGCGGAAATAAATTACCATTCTATAACCTGTAACAATTCTTTGAGGAATCAATCCATTCTTATCATTAGGAACAATAGTAATACCTCCCTTCTTAGGGACACAATGAACATGACTTACCCATTGACTATCAGTAATAGGATAAATTATACCTGCCTCCAGAAGCTTTAGTATTTCATTTCTTACCACTTCTTTCATCTTAGGTTTTAACTATCGTTGATGATCAACAACTGGTTTAGCATCTTTCTCCAATCTTATTTTGTGCTGACATAAAGTGGGACTATGAAAGTGCATTAAGTCGATTAGAGGGGGGTGAATAGGCGATTTTTATAAATTCTTCACTGAGGAATTTCAGGGTGAGGAAATTCCTGAGCAAAGAACTACTTGCAGCGGAATAAGTACTCAGATGCGTACATGACATAACATAAACATGGATATCATGATGAAATGAAAACAGACACAGAGTACAGAAAGCATAAGCACGGGATAAAACAGGATGAAGACAAACAAACTGAAGAAATTGAACTGAGGAAATTGAGAAAGTCTTCAGTCAAAGCCTTCAAACAGATATGAACAAGCACACAACATAGTTATGAGGAAATGAAGGGGTTGAGGAAATAGAACCAGTAAGCTTGGTGAAGACAATGATTTGGTAGACCAGTTCCAACTGATGTGACAGTTGTACGTCTGGTTAGAGCGGCTAGGTATTTAAACCTGAGGACACACAGTCCTCACCGTATTGTCCTTGAACTAAGGTCGCATAGACCTCGTCCAATCACTCATGGTAAGTCTTTAGGTGACTTCCAAACCTTCACAAACTTGGTCACCCAGCGATCCACAATTTCCTCTTGGATGCTCTAGACCATGACGCCTAACCATCGTCTGGAGGATGCACAGTCCTCAAAGGTAACAAGCGTCGGTTCCACACAGGAACAATCTCTTCAGTGATGCTCAATCACTTTGGTTTGTAGGTGTTTGGTTTGGGGTTTTTCCTCACTTGATGATTTTCGCTCAAAGTCCTCGGAGGATGGGATGCTCTCAATGACAAGTGACCGTTTCTCATGGAGCAGCCAACCAGCTAGTGGTTGTAGGGGAGCAGCCCGACATGATAAGACATAAATGCCGTTCAATGATATGACCGTTAGGTGGGTAGATATTTTGGGACAACTGGCGTGTAGCACAGCAACGGTCGGAAATTTGACTATCAAATTGCTCAGGGCTATCATGTTCCTCACTTGTAGGTAATCCGCACTAGCGGATTCCTAACTCCTTAGTGAAACAAAATTCCTCAGAGACCAGAAGATCATCTCTGTCACTGAAGAAATTGACTGAACTGTATGAGATTTCCAATGGCTTCACTCGAAGGGATTGGTAGGTGTAGGATTTTGAGATGAGCACCACTTGGAAACTTTTCCTTAGTTTTACCTCGACCCCCTTTAATAGTACGGTGTTTCCTATGACTCAAGAAAGAGAAAATGAAACTACAAAAACAAAATTCTTCATGCTTCATGTTCCTCATATGAATAACAAGTCTTCACGGTCACACCAATTTCTTCACTTTCAAAGTCTTCAGAAATCCAAAGTCTTCAGTTGAAGACATTCATTTTTAGGGGTCGACTTTCTCTGTAAATAGCAAACTCCTCATAGACTTATAGACCTGTGTACACTCACAAACGCATTAGTCCCTTAACCTGTAAGTCTTCAATACACCAAAATCACTAAGGGGCACTAGATGCACTTACAATCTCCCCCTTTTTGGTGATTGATGACAATATAGGTTAAGTTTTCAACGTGCATAAACATATGAAGTGTAAATACTGATATTGAGGAATTTGATTGCAAGATATAGAAGAACTCCCCTGAAGATGTGCATAGTGAGGAATTTGCTTTTGAAGCAATGCACATTTAAAGAGTAGAATCATGGAGATCTCCCCCTATATCTTGTAATTCATACACACATTTAACATATGATATGAAGAATTTGAAATGCATGATGAACTATGGTGACTGATGTGATTCAGCATGTGTGCATTAGCATATATGAAGAAATAGCATGCAGAAGAACATAGCAAAAGTATCAGACCACCATCGGGTTTAAGTTTACAACTCGATCCAATAAATCTTCAGAAGAACAAGAGTTGTAACTTAGAAAAAAAAAACGCCCATATAAAGAGACCCGCTTGAAGACTAACTCAAATTTCCACCCCTTTGTCATCGAATGACCAAAAGGGATGAAAAGTGAGGACTAACGCCCCTGAAGAATATCATCACTAAGTCGATGAAGGAGCGCCAGCATTGTTGGGGCTGGTTGTTGAGGTAGAGCCTGCTGCAGTGCCATCCAAATCTTCATGCTCATCAATCTCATGCGATGAAGAATATGAGCTGGCTACCAAGGAAGGAACTTTGGTCTTCTTGAATTTCTTCGCTGGTGGTTGAGACCATTCAAAGTCCTGATTGAAACCCATTTGCTTCAGATCTTCATCACCATAGAGATGAGACAGAACAACCCAGGTGTGATTGAATACTTCATGAATGTAGAAGTGGTTTTTCTTCACTGCATTGTGTGTAGCAGTCATGTTGTGAAGAATAGAACCAAACTGACGCTTAACCCATTTGTGGTTGCGATCGACCTTCTGGTGAAGACTAAGGAGAAGCTCACGATCAGTCATTACCCTTGGAGCTGTGCCTTGAGGATTTTGCTTCGAGGCATTTGCGGCAGAGTCATGAGTGACAGAGTCATCATTGATGGAATAAGATGCAGCTTTGTGGAACTGACCATCCAAAGGACGAACGCCTTCATCAATAATAGTAGTAGCCTTGCCCTTTTCATCAGTTGAGGAAAATGTCCGCTTGAGAACTTCTATTGGGGGCAAGTAACTGACGTGATTCTGCAAATCAGCCTTGTAGTTGATTGAAGACCTTGATATGAGGAATCTCATAATCCAGGGAGCGTAAGGCTTCAATTCAAAAGGAGACAGTGCAACGTTGGCCAGAGTCCTTGTCGGTGTCAAAACCGGCGGATCTCGGGTAGGGGGTCCTGAACTGTGCGTCAAGGCCGGATGGTAACAGGAGACAAGGGACACGATGTTTTTACCCAGGTTCGGGCCCTCTCGATGGAGGTAATACCCTACTCCTGCTTGATTAATATTGATGATATGGGTAGTACAAGAGTAGATCTACCACGAGATCAAGGAGGCTAAACCCTAGAAGCTAGCCTATGGTATGATTGTTGTATATGGAGTTGATGTCCTACGGACTACAACCCTCCGGTTTATATAGACACCTGATAGGGTTAGGGTTACACAGAGTCGGTTACAATGGTAGGAGATCTTGAATATCCGCATCGCCAAGCTTGCCTTCCACGCCAAGGAAAGTCCCATCTGGACACGGGACGAAGTCTTCAATCCTGTATCTTCATAGCCCTGGAGTCCGGCTGAAGGTATAGTCCGGCTACCCGAACACCCCCTAATCTAGGACTCCCTTAGTAGCCCATGAACCAGGCTTCAATGACGACGAGTCCGGCACGCAGATTGTCTTTGGCATTGCAAGGCGGGTTCCTCCTCCAAGTCCTTCATAGAAGATTGTAAACACCAAGAGTAGTGTCCGGCTCTGCAAAATAAGTTTCCACATATTGCCATAGAGAGAATAATATTAACACAAATCAAATCTGCTGACGTATTCCGCAGTGTGTCATCACACTACGGCCAAGTCCTTTACTCGAATTGTTTTTACTTTTCCACCTCAGCACGTTTTGCGAGGCGGTTTCCTTGGCACGTCCTGTCAAAGCAGAGATTGTGTACCCCTTTTACGGGATTCTCATCAATACGGACGTGGGTAACCCAACCGCGCCATTTATCAAGGCGCTTGGAAGGCAAGCGAGTTTTACTAGGCTGGTGGGGACGCACAACCGCATCCGCCCACATAAGGGGATAAGGATCCACCTTTTTACCTATGCCTTCTTCCTCCTTTGCCTATCCATCTCCTGCGCACTCGAGCTCTAGCGCCCAAGCCCGCACTTCCCACCTCAACCTTCTCCAGCAATGTCCGGAGCGGGAGGCAAGTGGATGGTCTCCTCTGCCACGGAGGGCCAAGTCAAGAAGCTAATGAAGGCCGGATACCTATCTAAGGACATCGTGCACCGGCTTCCCAAAAAGGGGCAGCTTCTCCCCACCCCAAGGCCCCATGAGAGGGTAGTATTTCTTCCCCACTTCCTCCGCAGACTGGGTTTTCCACTCCACCCATTTGTCCGGGGGCTCATGTTCTACTACGGCCTGGATTTCCACGATCTGGCCCCGAACTTCATCCTCAACATCTCGGCGTTTATCGTCATGTGCGAGGCTTTCCTCCGCGTCCGCCCTCATTTCAGCCTCTGGCTCAAGACCTTCAACGTCAAGCCCAAGGTGGTGCGTGGCAGCCAGGCGGAGTGCGGAGGCGCCATGGCGGGCAAGATGGCCAACGTCCTATGGTTCAAGGGCTCTTTTGTGGAGACCCTAAAGGGGTGGCAATCCGGGTGGTTTTACATCACCGAGCCACGCGATCCGAAATGGATCGCAGCCCCCGAGTTCCGATCCGGACCCCCCACGCGGCTTATGTCCTGGAAAGAGACGGCCCTGTCGTGGGGTGACGAAAAAGAGGTGACCGGATTGCAAACATGCATCCAGTCCCTGGTGAACAAGCCAATCCGGCTTGTTAATGTAATCCAGGTTATGCTCGTCCGCCGGATCCTCCCGTGCCAACAACGGGATTTTAATCTGTGGGAGTTCGACCCGGCGCAGCACCAAACCCTTAGCAGGCTCTTCGACACGACGTACGAAGATGCCTGGAAGGTGCTATTCAAGGGCGCCGAGGCTCCCACATCCGCTTCCGAGGACCGCGGATACAGCTCGCAGCGTCACGCTAACGAGGTAAGCTATCTTCACCTTTTATAGGATGTTAAGCTTTTTTTCATAGTTTGACTCTATGCAGGATCTAAACTCCCTTACCTTTGACAGGCTTGGCGGGCGATATCCGGACCGGTTAACTGTCCGGCTCCGCTGCCCGAAGACCCAGCCCTAGCTCTACTAGTGAAGCTGCTGGTTCCGGCGCCTTATATGGTGCTGGAGAAGAAGGCCAAGAAGAAGAAGACCACGGGGACTCGAAAGAGTGCCCGTAATGTGGTGGTGTCGGACTCGTCATCCGACGAGTCCGAGACGCCCTCTTCCCGTGAAAACGAGGAGGAGGAAGAAGAAAACTCCCCCCCCCCCAACGGAGGGAGGAGAGAAGAGGAAGGCCGCCCCAACGGGGGAGGCCGAGGGGTCTAGGAAAAGGAAGACCCCTCCGCCGGACTACTCCCCCGATGCCGAAGAGGGCAAAGAGGAGTGGCCAAACAGGGCCAAGCGTCCGGCGAAATCGTAAGTTCGGATGATGTTCCTTTGTTGCACAGCTTCCCTAATGTCGAACGTAATTATGCAGCCCGCCCCGGGCCGAATTCAACGAATTGTCGGGCGGCTCCCTGGACTCATCGGACGTGAACTCAGTTCCGCCCACTGTCTCCCCCCGCACTGCAGACGATGCCGAAGTGGCGTCGCGACAAGCTCCAGGGCAGGAGGAGGTGGTCCCGGAGGAGCCGCAAGGCAACCTCCCGGACTCCAGGAGTGAAGGGGATAAGGCCCCCCAGGGCTCCAAGTCCGGCTTTGTGCCGGACACCGCGCCAGAATCTTCCACAGTTCCGGACCGCGATAGGCGAACTCCTTCTAAGAGGAGCAAGCCTTCTGAGCCGGCGGCCTCCGTCCAACCGGAGGTGCCGGACAATCTGCTGGAGGTGCTTGACGGCGCCTCCATCGACGAGGGGCACCGTACTATTATGAGTACGGTGATCCAGAAGGTTCGGTCCGCCCAGAGCAGACTGACTGAAGCTTGCACTAGCCTTCTAACAGGCTTCGAGGTAAGTAAAAATATGTAAAAATATTACCGCATAGACAGTAGCCCCTGATGCTCTGTTTGGCATTCGGAAAGAAAAGCCGAATAGAGGATCTGTTAAATTTCGCAGGAGTCTAACAAAAAAAGTCAATATGCGCATGCAGGCTTCGCTGCTATCCACCGCCGCACTGACTGCGGAGGTGGGTGTCCTGAAGTAGGACCTCGAGCGGACTAAGCAAGAGCTCAGCCTTGCCAAGCGGCGTCTCGAGGAGAAAGAAGGTAAGAAATACCTTACAGAAAAAGTGCCTATAAAAAGGCGTGATTGCAAAAAAATAACAGGATTGTACTGCTTATTGTAGGGGCCACGACTGAGGTGGCGACCCTTAAGCAGGCGCTGTCTGAGGCTGAAAAGAAAACGGCCACGGAGCGCACCGAGCGAGACAGACTTGGGGCTTAGGTCGGCGAGGTGCAGCAAGAGCTTCAGGCTCTCATGAAAAAACATGAGAGTTTGGAGCTTGAGTCAAAGGCTCAAGCATCCAAGCTCGCGACGGCCCTTGAGACTGCCAAGTCTACCAAGGCCGAAGCCCAAAAGGCCCTCCAAGAGTTGGAGGAGATGAGGAAGATAGCAGCGGGTAAGGCATTCTTTATGCAAAGCAGAAATATAAAAGTAAACTACTTGTTACTTACCTGAATCCGGAGCTCTCCAGGGGCATTCGCAGAGCTTCCCCGCAGCGTATCCGCCGCCGCCGCATTCTACCGAGCTGAAGAGGGCAGCTCGACGGAGAAGGTGTTCTGGTCTCAGTATTCTGAGGCCGGACACCCTGTGCCCTTGAGCGACTAGCTGAAACAGCTGGTCGAGCTCCGCAAGGCGGCCGAACAGGCCATGAAGGGCTTCATAGTTCGGCTATGGCCCGGAGAGGCCTTGCCTGGGAGCTAATTTCGGGCTGGTGCGGCGGCTGGTGGAGGCCTGTCCGAGGCTCGAGGTCATCAAGCGCTCCGTCTGCATCGAAGGTGCCCGTCAAGCCCTTGCCCGTGCAAAGGTGCACTGGGGTAAGCTGGACGGTGAGAAGCTTGTGAAGGATGGGCCGCCGCCGGGGAAGGAGCATCGCAAGCCCGAGAACTACTACAAGGATGTTCTTGCAGGTGCCCGCCTTGTGGCGGATGAATGTACCAAGGATGTTATTTTTGAATGAACTCGCTCGTGTTTATCCTGTGCGCTGAAAACTTGTTCATATGCGCTAAGCAATGCTTATTGAATTTAAAATATTACTTTCTGTGCGGCCGTTTATCAAAAAATTGAGAGATGGCCAGTCGTCGTCTTCTGCCCCCATGCCACTAGTGCTGGGGTGTTCGGGATAAACCTGAGCGCTCTTTTTCCCATAGTTGGGTCCTTCGAGGGAGGCGCTCAGCACAACGAACCAGGCAATCGGACTATAATGCTTGAACACTCTCACTTAACCATAGAACTCTATAATTTTAAATTTCGGCGAAGCCCCTAGTTCGGAAGACCGAGTTTGGGGCGCTATCCATGCCTTGGCCGGACAAAGCCAGCTCCTCGCTCGAAGCGGCATAAGTCTTTAGGGACTCAAAAAACCTCTCGAACAGCGACCGGTCTCTCGCCTCATCATGACAGTCAGTTTTAGCTTTCTCCACTGAGGTGCTTAACCCAGCTGAACCGGGGCACAATCGCAGTGGTTCTCCTAGTGCTACCTTAGCCGATATAGCGGAACGTAAGGCACCAAAACATAGGAGCCGGGCAAACCCAACTATTGACACAAATCATAATTCGGAGCCGATGCATATAGTGCTATAAGTTTGGGGTGCCGCACTTGTGAAAGTGTACGGACTTCTCACACCATAATGAGGGGTACTGAAGCCCCTGGCGTGTTTGCCGTACCATGGTGTACGGGTGCAATCATGTCATTTAATAAACATATATGTGAAAAGAGGATAATGCAAAAAATAGACAAAAAGCTATGCATTGTTTATAGAGAGGCTATTTATCAAAGCCGAACGATACAAATAGTGCGATAAGCAAAAAGATATTGGACTATTTAACATGTCCTGACCAGGGGCAGGCCGTGGAATTGTATTCAAAACAGGTATACTTCTCGTAACAGAGACCACCTGGGAGTTCCATAATGCGGCATGGCTTGTCTGCCTCCCTGGATCTTGCATCGTTTGTGCGGCAGTTGAATTGCCGAACAGGTCGTCCGAAGTATGGAGTCCTAAAAGTAAGAAAAAATTAAAAAAGGATCCGGCAGCCCTAGTATGTTTTAAGCCGTATTTTGGGCGTGCCGTTATTGTGCCCCTTCCCCTGTGCCCATGGTATTTGAAGGGCGTAGTTATGTACGTGAGGCACTGGTTTCGCTTTGCCGCGAGAGCTAGGGTTGGGGCCGCATTGCTACGCTTGCTCAGAGCGTGCCAGGCGGTCCTGCTGTGGGTTACTCCAGGCGCGCTTGGCAGTGTCTGGCTTTTTAACGGCCGGACTAGAGAATTGCCTAAGAAGGCTACTTTGTACTTCCGCTGCGAGAGCCGCTGTGTGCTCCTCCGTATGGAGGGAGCGTTCGGTGTTTCTATTGACCATGATTACTCCTCGAGGGCCTGGCATCTTGAGCTTGGGATATGCGTAGTGCGGCACCGCATTGAACTTTGCGAATGCGGTTTGTCCGAGCAGGGCGTGATAGCCACTGCGAAACGGGACTATATCGAAGATTAACTCTTCGCTTCGGAAATTGTCCGGGGATCCGAAGACCACGTCAAGTGTTACTGAGCCTGTACAGTTGGCTTCTACACCTGGTATAACGCCTTTAAAGGTCATTTTTGTGGGCTTAATCCTTGAGGGATCTATGCCCATTTTCCGCACTGTATCCTGGTAAAGCAGGTTTAGGCTACTGCCGCCGTCCATGAGGACTCTTGTGAGATGAAATCCATCGATGATTGGGTCGAGAACCAATGCGGTGAAGCCGCCATGACGGATGCTAGTGGGATGGTCCCTTCGATCAAAAGTGATCGGGCAGGAGGACCATGGGTTGAACTTTGGGGCGACTGGCTCCATCGCGTATACATCCCGTAGCGCACGCTTCCGCTCCCTCTTGGGAATGTGGGTTGCGTATATCATGTTCACCGTCCACACTTGTGGGGGAAAGCCCTTCTGTCCATTGTTGTTCGGCGGCCTAGGCTCCTCCTCGTCGTCGCTGTGCAGCCCCTTGTCTTTGTTTTCGGCTCTTAACTTGCCTGCCTGCTTGAACACCCAACAATCCCTGTTAGTGTGATTGGCTGGCCTTTCGGGGGTGCCATGTATCTGGCACAAGCGGTCGAGTATTTGGTCCAAACTGGACGGGCCCTGAGTATTCTTTTTGAATGGCTTTTTCCGCTGACCGGATTTATAGCCTCTGAATCCGGCATTGACTGCCGTGTCTTCATTGCTGTCGCTGCTAACGCGGCGTTTTTGCTTATTCCGACGTGTCCTACCACTTTTGTCCTTGGTATCCGAGTTACCAGGGTTCTTTGATAAGTTGTTACTACGAGCTAGCCAGCTGTCTTCTCCCGCGCAAAAGAGGGTCATGAGTGTCGTGAGGGCTGCCATAGATTTCGGCTTTTCCTGTCCCAGGTGCCGGGTGAGCCACTCGTCGCGGATGTTATGCTTGAAGGCTGCTAGGGCCTCTACGTCCGGACAGTCGACTATCTGGTTTTTCTTTGTTAGGAACCGTGTCCAGAATTGCCTGGCCGATTCCTCTGGCTGCTGAATTATGTGGCTTAAGTCGTCGGCATCCGGTGGTCGCACGTAAGTGCCTTGGAAGTTGTCGAGGAATGCGGCTTCCAGGTCCTCCCAAGAACCGATTGAGTCTGCTGGCAAGCTGTTAAGCCAATGCCGGGCCGGTCCTTTAAGTTTGAGCGGGAGGTATTTGATGGCGTGTAGATCATCGCCGCGTGCCATGTGGATGTGAAGGAGATAATCCTCGATCCATACCGCCGGATCTGTTGTGCCATCGTATGATTCGATGTTTACGGTTTTGAAACCCTCTGGGATTTTATGATCCATTACTTCATCCGTGAAGCATAGCGGGTGTGCGGCGCCTCTATACTGGGCTATATCACGACGCAACTCGGAAGAGCTATGTCTGTTGTGTTCGGCCCGGCCGGATTTGTTGTATCCGGAGTGAAGATCATCGTCACGTGCCGTAGGGCGCCTACGCGATCCGTAGATCGATCTTGTTTGTCTTGCCTTATCCTCCAGTACGTCTCGCAGGTCTGGCGCATTTTCCCGTGCCTTAGTTGAGCGGCGTCGGGGCATGGCTTGGGTGGAGGGCCGAGAGGCCTCTCTGTCGCGGCCGCGAGGTTGCCGGTCTGCCATGTCGTGCGCTGGTGATGTAGGTGCTTCCTCCTCTGATCGGGGTAGCGGCCTGCGCTTTGGGTAACTCTTGGAGGGGCGTTCGAGTTCATACTCTTCGGCCGCAAGGACTTCAGTCCATCTGTCAGCTAGCAAATCTTGTTCAGCTCTAAGCTGTTGCTGCTTTTTCTCGAGGCTGCTTGCCGTGGCTAAAAGCCTGCGTTTGAAACGCTCTTGTTCGGCGGGGTCTGATGGTATGACGAATTCGTCGTCATCGAGGCTTGCCTCGTCTTCGGAGGGAGGCATATAGTTATCATCCTCGACCTCTCGGTCTGCCGCTCTCTCATGAGGGCTGGCTTCTCCATCTTCCTGTGCCGAATCTTGCTGGGGTGGGTGTTCTTCGGCGCTATCCGGGGTAGTATTATCTCCTGTGCCGGAATCACCATTTTTGCTTTGGCGGGATTTAGAGCGGCGGCGCTGACGCTGGCGCTTTGGCTGTTTCTTGGAGGTGTCATCCCCCGCTGTTCCATCGCCATCTCCATCTTTTGGAGTATCCACCACATATATGTCATATGACGAGGTGGCCTTCCAGCGCCCTACAGGTGCTGGTTCCTGTTCGTCTCCTACATCGTCGTCCATACCGTCGATGTCTTCGGAGCTGAAGTCAAGCATGTCGGTTAAATCGTCGACAGTGGCTACAAAGTGGGTGGTGGGTGGGCTTTGAACTTCTTCATCGTCTGTATCCCATCCTCGCTGACCGTAATCCGGCCAGGGCTCTCCTGATAAAGAGAGAGACTTGAGAGAATTCAGGATGTCACCAAAAGGCGAGTGCTGAAAGATGTCCGCGGCGGTGAACTCCATTATCGGCGCCCAATCGGATTCGATTGGCAGGGGCGCGGGGGGTTCGGAGTCCGGGGAGGAGTCCGGATCCTCGGAGTCACGGGTCATGCAGAGTGCGGGGCTGGCGTTCGGCTCGATCGCCTTTGAGATCGTAGCCCTCGAGGTGACGTCCAACCGCTCATCCTCGATTGGCGCAATAGGCTCCGAGTTAGGGGTCGGAACCGGTGCGTGTGCGGCCTCCAGGACACTGTCCGGAGGCAGAGCTAGATCATGCCCCTCGAGATAGTGCGGCGCGCTTGGCCGTGGCTCGAACCCGTCGAAGATCAAGTCTCCGCGGATGTCAGCCATGTAGTTTAAGCTTCCAAACCTGACTTGATGGCCCGGGGCGTAGCTTTCGATCTGCTCCAGGTGGCCAAGCGAATTGGCCCGCAGTGCGAAGCCGCCAAAGACGAAGATCTGTCCGGGGAGAAAAGTCTCACCCTGGACCTCATCGTTGTTGATGATCAAGGGAGCCATCGGGCCTAAAGGCGACGACACAGAGGAACTCTCAATGAAAGCACCAATGTCGGTGTCAAAACCGGCGGATCTCGGGTAGGGGGTCCCGAACTGTGCGTCAAGGCCGGATGGTAACAGGAGACAAGGGACACGATGTTTTTACCCAGGTTCGGGCCCTCTCGATGGAGGTAATACCCTACTCCTGCTTGATTAATATTGATGATATGGGTAGTACAAGAGTAGATCTACCACGAGATCAAGGAGGCTAAACCCTAGAAGCTAGCCTATGGTATGATTGTTGTATATGGAGTTGATGTCCTACGGACTACAACCCTCCGGTTTATATAGACACCGGATAGGGTTAGGGTTACACAGAGTTGATTACAATGGTAGGAGATCTTGAATATCCGCATCGCCAAGCTTGCCTTCCACGCTAAGGAAAGTCCCATCCGGACACGGGACGAAGTCTTCAATCTTGTATCTTCATAGCCCTGGAGTCCGGCTGAAGGTATAGTCCGGCTACCTGAACACCCCCTAATCCAGGACTCCCTCAGTCCTCATGAAGAAATCATGGTAGTTGACAGGGATGCCATGAATGATGTTGAATAGCAGATTCTTCATGATACCAACGACCTCTTCTTCATCTGAGTCATGGCCCTTGATAGGACTCAGAGTCTTGGACAAGATGCGATATACAGTTCGTGGTACATACAGCAATTCCTTCACGAGGAATTTGGTCCTTGAGGCTTGACCGGACTTCAGAGGCTTCATCAACACTTGCATATAATAGTCAGTAAGTTCAGGTTCATGATATATACAACATGCACCTTCAAGGGGAGGACTGACAGGCAGGGCATGAAGCAATTCAGAGGCCGGTGCTTTGAAGTGAGTATTATCTGTCATCCAGTCCAATACCCAAGAGTTCACATCTTCAGCATTTCCTGTGATGTGCAGCATTGCATAGAACTGAAGAATTAGTTCTTCATTCCAATCACATATATCAGTGCAGAAGTTGAGCAGTCCAACATTGTGAAGAACACTAAGGACTGGCATGAAGCAAGACATTGATTCCTTGTCCACATGAGGAATATGCGCATGGTCAAAGACTTTGTCCTTATCAAAAAGTAGTGAAGAATAGAAGTTTGCTTGGCTGGCAGTCTAGAAATGCTTCCTTCTAAGACAAGCAGAGTCATATGGGTTATAATCTGTGAAGAATACGTGCACATGGAAGAAGTCAGCAACCTTGAATTTTTGCTTCTTGGAGAAGGGATTCTTCGGCTTGAGCTGAGGAGTGTCAGTCAAAGTCATCATAGCCTCAGGAATCACGTTCTCAGGAACCACAGGCTGAGGAATTTTAGTTTCAGTTGCAGCCTGGTTCTTATTTTCTTCAGTAGCTTTTTCATCAGCGCTAGTGGCTGGAATTTCTTCATTAGCATTATCATCAATGCTAGTGGCTGGAATTGCTTCAGTAGTATTTTCATCAGTGCTAGTGGCTGGAGGTGCTTCAGGAACACAAGGTTCTTCAGAGCCCGCAATAACTTCAGTGTGCATAGGGGACTAAGGGATTTGTTGGAGTGGGGTGAAGAGTGGAGAGTTGGGATGCTGACTATCCCAATAGTCATCATTTAGCACTGGAGTGGAGCACCCAATATCCACATCTTCCTTAGTCAGTTCTTCAACGCCTGCCTCTTCAGCTGTGAACTGAGGCATAGGCGATGAGATGATTGGAGTTGAAGGGATATCACCCGCTTCAATTTCTTCGTCCATCTGCTCTGTAGAAGCAGTAGAAGGAACGTCTTCATCCGATCTGAAAGTGCTAGTGATCGACTAGAGGGGGTGAATAGGCGATTTTTATGAAAGTCTTCAAAACATGGAAGTTTTGAAGACAAACGATAGAAATAAACCTATTACCATGCAGCGGAAGGTAGACTACACTAAGCAAGCCATAGTCAAGTATTCAATGAAGTGAAAGCACAATGACTAATAGCAGCTAGGCAGTATACATTAGGTAGGAAGATAGTGTGAAGCCAATCAGAATAATTAGTTACTCAGTGAAGACAAAAGATAATGCAATCATACAATGACTTCACCAGGGCCAACAGTAAGTAAAGGAATGGGAAGGACGAAACCAGTGACTCATTGAAGACAATGATTTGTTGGACCAGTTCCAGTTGCTGTGACAACTGTACGTCTGGTTAGGGAGGCTGTGATTCAACTCAGAAGACTGCGTCTTCACCTTATTCCCCTTGAGCTAAGGACACCCAGTCCCCGCCCAATCACTCTGGTAAGTCTTCAAGGTAGACTCCCAAACCTTCACAGACTTCGTTCACCAGCGATCCACAATGACTCTTGGATGCTCAGAACACGGTGCCTAACCGGCTGGAGGATTCACAGTCCTCAAGTGTAATAAGTCTTCAGATCACACAGACAGGAAGACTTCAGTGATGCCTAACACTCTTTGGCTCTGGGTGGTTAGGGCTTTATCCTCGCAAGGAATTCTCTCTCAAAGGCTTCAAGGTGGGTTGCTCTCAAACGACAAAAGCCGTATACTAACTCTAAGCAGCCCACCGTTTATGGTTATAGGGGGTGGGCTATTTATAGCCACTAGGCAACCCGACCTGATATGTCCGGAATGACCCTGGGTCACTAAGGAACTGACACGTGTTCCAACGGTCAGATTTCAAACACATGCGACAACTTTACTTGGGCTACAAGCAAAGCTGACTTATCCAGCTCTGGATAAGATTTGCTCTCATTGTGTTCGCTCGAAGACATATGGTTTTGGTTGAGCATCACTTCAGTCACTCTGACTTTGTTCACTTGGACCCCACTTAACAGTATGGTGGTTCCTATGACTCAACAAAGAAGAAAAAGGAGACAACGAAACAACTAAGTCTTTGCGGCCCATAGTCTTCACGCAATGTCTTCTCTTGTCATGGTCTTCAATGTGAATATATTCACATACCACCATTGTCTTCAATGTCTTCATACATTTTTAGGGGTCATCTCCGGTAGATAAACCGAATCAATGAGGGACTACTTCCTATGTTATCCTGTAATTCTCACAAACACATTAGTCCCTCAACCAGATTTGTCATCAATACTCCAAAACCAACTAGGGGTGGCACTAGATGCACTTATAATCTCCCCCTTTTTGTTGATTGATGACAAACTGGTTGAAGTTTTCAACGGGGATAAAAGTATGAGAAATGTAAAGGATTTAGGTATTGTCTTCATAAGTGGCAAAGGCTCCCCCTGAAGATGTGCATATAAGTAATTTGCTTTTGGAATGCAAATGCACATGGCAGGTTGTACTTGTGGAGATCCTCTTCAACTTATGATGACAATTCATCATGCATGAAAAGTATGTGAAGATAATGACATGCATAATGAAAAATGGACGTCTGCAGAATGACCTAAGTGCGGAAGTTATCATCGCACATGCGGAATTTATCATCGCATCACAGAATAGCAAATAAGTAGCAGAGGACCATCGAGTTTAAGTGTTACAACTCAAAGAACCAAATGTATCAAAAAAGAGAGTTGTAAACACTAGGCAAAATATAAAACCACCGCCCATATGGACCCGCTTGAAGACTATCAAACTCATATGCTTCTCCCCCTTTTGTCAGTAAGGACCAAAAAGGTTTGGACATAGAGGACCTACTCGTTCCCATGAGGAGTTGGTGAAGCAGCAGGGTCGTCGGTGTTGGTTGGCGGTGCAGACGAACTTGGTGCACTGTCGATTCGCGCTGAAGGTGGTGAAATAGCATCGTCTTCATCATCGATGACACGTGCATTCACTGTTGCAGCAGAGGAGGAGAACTCAGAGTCTTCAAGAGACGGAGTACGCCGCAGCACAGTCCTCCTCGGAGGTGTTGAGTCGAACTTGAAGCGTTCAAAAAAGCCATCATCTTGAAGATCATCTTCAGAACACATAAGCGTCAGCCCTTTCCATGTACGCCGACAAGTTTCATGGGCGACAAAGGCATTCTTGGTGGCAAGGTTGCAAATCCTGTTTACATCCACCAAGATGCTTTGCATTTGGCGCTTCAGCCAATCATGATGCTTATCCTATTTGTGATGAAGGGCAACCAGAAGCTCTTGGTCATTGAGAACACGAGATCACTTCTTAGGCCGTTGTGCAATGGTGCTTTCAGTGGCTTCAGTGAGGGCACGATGAGGTGCATGGGTTGTACCAGCCAGAGGATAAACACGAGTGACTGCTGGGACTCCTTCAATGTGTTGTGAGAAGCTTTGATTATTAGCATTTTGAAGACTAAGGGGCTCCTTGGCAGGCTCTGGATAGATGGCTTCAACTGACATATCGATGCCAGGCAGAAAAATTAGATGATTGCGAGCAGAGGGCTAATAGGTGACAACTGAGTGTAGTTTGATCAGACGCATAATCCATGGAGCGTAAAACTTCAAGCCAAAGAGATCAGATCCTGATGCAGCAAGTTGGCGGATGAAGAAGTCTTGTGCATTGAAGCTTTTGCCGTGAAGAATATGGAAGACCAAAGTCTTCATTGCAACTTCAAGCTTTTCATGTGGAGAATGTCCTTTGATGGGCCAGAGAGTTTGCCTTATAATGTGATAGATAGTACGTGGCAGATACTCAAGATCTTCAACAAAGAACTCCTTAGGATATTCATCATCGGGAGGCAAAGGCTTCATCATGCTAAGCATCTGACTCATGTTGGGTTCAGGCTTGTGAAAAATGCTTTCCATAGCAGCACGGTGAAGCTGACAACCAGGTTCATAAAGATCACCTGGAGTGGGCAGGCCAGTGAGCTCAATGACATCAAAGGCTTTGGCTTCATGATGAACATTGCCTGACATCCACTCAAGGACCCAAGTCTTTGGATCCCTGTTGTAGCCACGAATATGAAGAGTGGCATAGAATTGGAGCAGCAATTCTTCGTTCCAGTGCTCCTTGTCAGTGACAAACTGCAACAAGCCAGACTCTCTGAAGCAATCCAGCGCTTCTTCCAAACAGGGCAGACCAGTTATGGCTTCAGTGTCAAGACACATATGTGGAAAAATGTGACCTTGATTGTATAAGACACATGAGTAATAACTGCGCTGTTGATAGCTCCAGAACCGACCAGAAGATATTCTTGCCTTAGAGTAGGGGTTCTTGGCGCTATTAAAGAAGGTGTTGTGTGCTTTGAAGCCATTGATATTGAATGATCCGGGTGCAGATGCAGTGCATGGAAACCTAGGCAGCCTTGGCATTGGCTTCTGAACCTGAGGCCTGCGCTCGACGTGATAGTAAAATTGGGGACCAGCAGCAGGTGGAGGAACAAGAAGAGGCCATTTGACAGTGATAGGCTGGACATAGTTGTATGCTTGCTCGATAGTATGTGGCCTTTGTGGCGGAACAGGAGCAGTGGTATCAACAGAGGCGTCAGTCTGCACATCTGTTGCAGGTGCATCATTGGCTTCATTGGCTTTTGGCACAGTGTTTGGTGCAGGCTCCACATTGTCTTCAGCCATGACCACGTCATTGGCTTCAGTGGTGTTAGTGGTGGTAGCCTCAGGATTCTCAACCTCCACTTGAGGAGCTGGAGGGTCGGGCACCGACACGTTCACTTCAGGAACAACTTCTTCAATGATGGAGGGAGTAGGGACACGTTCTTCTGCTTGTTTTTCTTCGGCGGATGCAGCCGGATTGTCTTCAGCAACTTTAGCTTCAGACTTGCAGACATTCACAGTAGGAGTGGCTTCTGGGAACACCTGATGTGCAACAGATTGGTGGTGCACTTCTCCTTCTGGAACGCTCGAAAGAGGGACTTGGGGCCTTGGTCCTTTGCGAAGCCTGCGTAACGCTGGCGACGCCTGTGGAGATGGAGTTGGCTGGGCCTCAAAGTCATCTTCTTCTTCTTGCATTGGTGGGGTGACTTGTTGTTGGGGAGTACTCGGGGTGTCTTGTTGTTGTGGGTGATCAGCCCATGATGCATCCTGAGCAATTGGCGTCAAAGGACGACCAATGCTGATGAGTTCGCTGTTCGTGAGAACAGGCGATGATACCAAGTTGTGCTCGATCTGAGGAAGAACTACATCATCTTCAACATTGTCATGGTGACCAATGTCTTCAGCAGCGGTGGGGTCAACTGTTGGAATGTCTTCAGATTCAGGAGCCTCTGTGGAAGCAGGCTCATGAACTACCATCCGTCGTTCTTGATGCGAAGAGTCAGGACGAGCAACCAAGATGGGCTCGACAATAAGGGGCTCTGTGGGAGCAGCCCGATCTTTCTTGGTTTTGCGCTTCTTCTTGGAGGGAGCGACATCAGAAGCTTCAGGATTTTTCCTCTTTCTGGCTTCAGGCTCGGCAACCCTTGTCTTCTTCAGTTCTGAAGCGGTTGACTTGACCTTTGGCTTCGAGCCAGACATGCTGCTTGGGAAGACAATGCGAGGTTCTTCCCGCCTTGAAGGTGCAGATTTGTCAGTCGATGGCTTTTTCTTCTTTGCAGCCATTCTGGGGTCGATGCCAGGACGCCCAAGAGCCTTGCGCTTCTCAGCTTCATTGTAGGCTTGCATGCACTTGTCAGCCAGACTCTTCATGCGCTCACGAGAACCTTTAGCTTCTTCTTGTTTCTTGAGAAAAGCTTCCTTGAGCTCGTGGAGCATAACCTTGAAGTTTTTGACATCTTGCACGCTGAGATTTGCCATGTGCTTCTTGAACTGAGCTTTCTCATAGTCGATCTTGTGCTTCAGTTCAACGATGCGTTGAGCTAGAGCTAGCTCAGAAGCAATGGCGCCAGTGAAAGAGACGCTGAGGCCAATTGGAAGTTGCAGATCTTCAAAGCTGAGATTGGGGGTTTCAAACCACTCATCAATGAAGTTGTGGAGGATTGCCACGTCAAAGAGAGGCAAATCATTGAAGATTTCTGCTTCTTCCTTGCTCTTAATCAGTTGCTCAAGAGCGTCATCTGCAAGATCTTCATCAGTGGACAGATCAATGTGTTCGTCTTGCAGAATGGTAGCAGGGGTCAATGCCTGATCAGTATTCTTTTTCATCTCCGTCTTCTTGGAGATACGTGATAGATCTTCAGACTGCACACTGTCTTCAGGAGGTGCAGTAGCCAGTGGCTTCGCATGTGAAGCTTTTGGAGGAGCAGCTGACTTTGAAGCTTTAGCCTTCTTTTGCTTCTACGACTTTGGAGTAGGAGCTAGGGCTTCATCAATGTCGGCATCATCATCAGAATGATCCACTTTGGCACCTTGAACAAAAATGTGAGTGATAAGGCCATCAAGGTTGTAGAAAGGCCCGGCGATATTGGGTTCAGCATCGCGTGTGCCGTCAGCCCGGGGAGCAGAAGGACCAGGGTTGAAGTCTAGTCCCAATGACTTCTTGTTTTCCTTGGACGATGCCTTTGCGTGCTGGAAGTTGCGCTTGAAGAGATTATCGTCACGACACCAGAGCAGTGATGATGGGTCAGCATTTTCAGGCTGTGGTCCACGGACCATACAAGGATAGAAACCCCGAGCAATAGCTTCAGCTCTGGTCTTGGGTGGAAGGCTTCGGAAGAGAATGTCACCGCAAGGAATCTTGATGGCATTCTTCTCAGCATACTCCTGGGTCACAAACTTGTATTTAAACCATTGTTCGGCCCAATATCTTTGAATCTGTTGGATTCGTGTCTTGCGCTGATTGTAATCCTCTTCTGGATCTGTCTTGTACAACTCTGAGAGGTCATCAAGCAGATCTCTTGATGTTCCCCCTCGACATTGTCTACCACCCTTTCTTGCTGATTTCTCTGTAGCCATGAACTTCAAACTGAATGGCTTCAACACGTTCAAAGGCTTCAAAGGCTTCCGCTTGCTGGTCAAACAGGAACTGGCTTCGGGAGAGTTAATGTGATGCTGTAAGAATTCTGCAAACGAATGCAGACTATGAGAACCAAGGGATTCTCCCACGGACATGTACCTGCGACAGCATTAGAGATGCGAGGGAAGGGGAGAGGTCATATGCATTCTCAGAAGATTTTGAAGATAAATCAGTTTGAAGACATTGACCTCATGGTGCGAAGACATTCACTTATGTGTTTGAAGTTGGTTCCACATTTGTACGAATCCAGGAATAGGTACAAGTGAGGAATCTAACTCGTTATGAAGCTTAAGTGAATATACTAGGCATTATATGAGATGCAGACAGGATAGATCTAACATTGAGTAGGCAGAAACCACTTTCAGTAAACATGATGAATCTTTTAGGATCAAAAAGATGGTAAAAAGAGAGTTTTATTTACCACACGATGAACTGCTAGATGGGAAGAGTAGGAGACTGAGCAGTTCAATCCACCGTGCCCTAACTTGGCGACGGAGGACACCTACGGCGGAGGCGGAGAGGACGATGACCGCGACCGGTGTGAGGACGGCCTCGGTGAAGTCGCGGAAGCTAAGTGCTTCGTCGCTGGCATCGTCGAGAGCTAGCGGTGGCGCTAGGGTTTTGACGAGGTGGAGAGGTGGAAGAAGGTTTTCTTGACCGCAGGGGACATGTATTTGTAAGGAAGTATGCGGCACAGCGTAATTACGCAGGTGCCCCTGGCGGTTCACATCTGAGGGACACGTGGCATGCATGCAACATACTCGGAGTTGTCCCATGTTCCCACGCCCGCCCGAACTGTCGGATGGTCGTTCCGGCTTCTCCGGATTTCAGGCAATAAGGATAGAGCATTTAAAACAGACTTAATGTTTGTCTCTATATCTTCTGCTAACAAGGACGCAGAGAAGACATTTGACAGTTTCAATAGAAAGCATATGATTTGGACAGATAGAGTTTTAGATAGAAAGCATAGAGAGATTAGGGTCCGATCACATTCACTTAGTTCAAAAGATTCAACAAGGAAGACGTAGCTATAAGTGAATGATGTAGAGGACAGAACACTAATATGTATATATCAGAAGATAATCAAATCAACATAGTGAAGATAATCATGAAGACAAGTTGAAATTGAAGACAAACCAAATGTGAAGACATAGCAAATGTAACGCCATGAGTAAAACACTTCAAACAAAAGAATTTGGTGGTGGCGTTACCCACCGTATAGGAAGTATTAGACCCAGACACGGCACACAATTATCGTAGTGCTCCGAAGTCAAATTCCATGTTAATGTATTCACACTCAGAATGTAAGTCTTCATTGATTGAAGATATACTTTACTTCGTGTGTTGCACATCTAAGTCATCAACATGCTTAAGTGTTAGGATGTGTGCCTGATCACAGGACATTTGAGGATTCCAAGATATTTATCTCACACCGTAACTTGCAAAACCTCTTCTCATCCAAGGGCTTGGTGAAGATATCTGCCAATTGCTCTTCAGTGTTGACGTGTATGATATCAATATTTTCCTTCATAACATGATCTCTGAGAAAGTGATGGCGAATTTCAATGTGTTTTGTCTTCGAGCGCTGAACTGGGTTGTTGGCAATCTTGATGGCGCTTTCATTGTCGCAGTAGAGTGGCACTTGCTTCAGATGAATGCCATAGTCTTTGAGTGTTTGCTTCATCCATAGAAGCTGAGCGCAGCAAGATCCAGCAGCAATGTATTCAGATTCAACAGTGGAGAGAGATACACAGTTCTGCTTCTTTGAAGACCAACATACAAGTGATCATCCCAGAAAATGACATGTGCTTGATGTAGACTTGCGATCCACCTTGTCACCAGCATAATCAGCATCCGAGAATCCAACAAGATCAAACTCTGAGCCCTTTGGATACCATAATCCTAGTGTTGGGGTGTGAGCCAAATATCTAAGAATTCACTTCACAACTAAGTGATGCGATTCCTTTGGTGCCGCTTGGAACCGGGCACACATGCAAACACTAAGCATGATATCTGGCCTAGATGCACATAAATAAAGCAAAGAACCAATCATGGAGCGGTATACCTTTTGATCGAACTCTTTACCATTGTCATCGGGACCCAGATGATGTTTGGCTGGCATTGGCGTCGTGAAGCCTTTGCAATCTTGCATCCCAAATTTCTTCAGGCAATCTTTGAGGTATTTCTCTTAAGATATAAAGATGTGTAGGACCTTGAAGTAGATGTGTCTAGAGGGGGGTGATTAGACACTTCATGCCAAAGTTGCAATTTTTAAACTTTTTCGGTTTGAGTGGAGTTTAAGCATAATTTCAGCACTCGCAATACATATCAAGCAAGTATGCAAAGTGTATATAGGCAGCGGAAAGTAAAGCATGCAAGTTGCAAGAATGTAAAGGGAAGGGTTTGGAGAATTCAAAGGCAATCGGAGACACAGATGTTTTTCCCGTGGTTCGGATAGGTGGTGCTATCCTACATCCACGTTGATGGAGACTTCAACCCATGAAGGGTAACGGTTGCGTGAGTCCACGGAGGGCTCCACCCACAAAGGGTCCACAAAGAAGCAACCTTGTCTATTCCACCATGGCCATCGCCCATGAAGGACTTGCCTCACTAGCGGTAGATCTTCACGAAGTAGGCGATCTCCTTGCCCTTACAAACTCCTTGGTTCAACTCCACAATCTTGTCGGAGGCTCCCAAGTGACACCTAGCCAATCTAGGAGACACCACTCTCCAAGAAGTAACAAATTGTGTGTTGATGATGAACTCCTTGCTCTTGTGCTTCAAATGATAGTCTCCCCAACACTCAACTCTCTCTCATAGGATTTGGATCTGGTGGAAAGAAGATTTGAGTGGAAAGCAACTTGGGGAAGGCTAGAGATCAAGATTCATATGATAGGAATGGAATATCTTGGCCTCAACACATGAGTAGGTAGTTCTCTCTCAGGATATATGAGTTGGAATGGTGTATGTGTTTTGATGGCTCTCTCCACGAGTGAAGAGGAGGTGGAGGGGTATTTATAGCCTCCACACAAAATCCAACCGTTACACACAATTTACTAATCTCGGTGGGACCGAATCAGAAAACTCGGTTGGACCAAAATGGTAAACCTAGTGACCATTAGGAATTTCGGTGGGACTGACATGCAACTCGGTAGGACCGATTCGCTTAGGGTTTGGGCATAACGTAATCTCGGTGAGACCGATTGCACAAACTCGGTGAGACCGAGTTTGGCAATAAGCTAACCAGAGAGTTGGTCAGGCAAACTCGGTGGGACCGACTTGCTCTTTCGGTGAGACTGAAAAGTTACAAGAAGGAAACATAGAGTTTACCTTGCATTCTCGGTGGGACCGATTCGCTCTTTCGATGAGACCGAAAAGTTACGAAAGGGAAACAGAGAGTTTGCAAGCCCATCTCGGTGAGACCGAGATCCTTATCGATAGGACCGAATTGCTAGGGTTTGGCAGTGGCAAATGACAAGTGAAACTCGGTGGCGCCGGATTGAAGGAATCGGTATGACCGAGTTTGAATTAGGGTTTAGGTCATTTGTGGATATGGGAAAGTAGCTGAGGATTTTGGAGCATATCATTAAGCACTTGAGCAAGAGGCTCATTAAACAACACCTCATCCCTTCTTGATAGTATTGGCTTTTCCTATGGACTCAATGTGATCTTGGATCACTAAAATGTAAAATGAAGAGTCTTGAACTTCAAGCTTTAGCCAATCCTTTGTTCTTAGTGTCTTGGACACCTTCCCACACCCTTTAGTCCATGCCACTCCATTGTTGAACTTATCTGAAACATACTAGGTGAAAACATTAGTCCAACAAGAGATATGTTGTCATCAATTATGAAAACCACCTAGGGAGCACTTGTGCTTTCAATATCCCCCTTTTTGGCAATTGATGGCAACATACATCAAAGCTTTAGATAAAGATACAAAGAATAGTAAGTAAAGCTTTGGAAGGACATGTAACAAGCATAGGCCCCCCCCTACATGTATGCAATCATGTGAATATAAAATATAGAAGCATGTGAGAGCATAATCATGACAGAGTAGGCAATGTGTTACATGTATCTTGGCCATATGCATCAGAGCAAAAGATTATTAAGGAAAATACCTTCATGCTCATGAGTCCTTCTTGCAAACAGTATGTACATAGGCAAGAATTCCTCATACTCATGATTTTGATGCATACACTTACCTTGTAGTCTTAAGTTGGCTTAGGATGGAATGAACCTGCACAAACGAGGTTAGATAACACAGGTACATCCACTAGCCAGAGCAAACAAAAGAAACCACAAGAATGCCAAGACTGGGATGACATGTAGAAAGTAAGTACTAGGTACTTCATTGAATTCAACATGTCCCCAAGGGTAAAGATATGCAATGAATTTGACTGATTTCTTTCCATGGGTGTCTTGCTCCCCCTGAATCTTTCATGGGATATTGGGAGAAGATAGGGAACAGAAACTCAGAGCTGAAAGGTACAAATGAATATGTCTTTCCCCCTAAAAAGACATGTGACATCTCTCCTCTTGAACATCAAGCATCTGGGATCCTTGAGTATTGTCTCTCCCCTTAGAGATCTCTTTTCCCCCTCAATACATTATCTGGGACGTCTGGGATCCTTGAGACTTTCTCTCCCCCTTTAGTATTGTGATGTGATCTTTCTCTCCCCGAAGATAGGCTTTGATGTGATCTCTCTCCCCCTTTGACATCAATTTCCAAGAAGGGATCTTCTAGAGTGTGAGTCAAGAGGTTTGGTCCTTGAGATTCAGCATGAAGCAAAGAATAAAATTGTGATGCTTGTAGAGGACAAGATTCATTGAGTGGAGCTGGAGAGTAGAAATGTAGAACAAGTGGCAAACTGTTTTTCTGACTGCAAAGTCGGTGGCACCGAGTGGCATATTTCGGTGGTACCGAAAAGATTCAGTTGGACCGAAGATTGCAAGTCGGTGAAACCGAGTTTACACAGAGAAAAACACTTGTCACCTCATCTCACTAGACATGTAAGATCTCACAAAGATTTGCAATGAATTAAATGCAGAAAATGCAGAACAAAAACAAAAAGTAAAGAAAAAAGACTGAAAGATCTAGATGAAGTGAAAAAGAGAAAGGGAACAACTACACAAGCATGAAACAAATGCAATAACACAAAGAAGGAACACAAGAGAACTTCATCTAGAGTTGGGCGGTGACATAGTCACCTATGTTAGAGTATATTGACTTGGGAGTCAAGTGAGAACACTTGATCATAGGTCATACTCATCGTTTAAGCTCAAAATGGGGTTACCATTTTTCGTTTAAGCATCTTGATGTATTCACATCTTGTTGAGTTGCTTTGACTCATGTCTCGGAGTAAAGCTTCTCTAAGATGGAACAATATACCTTGGGTGGTGGTGTGGTTCTTTCTCATGTAGTTGAACTTGCGTGGGTGCTCATGGTTGATGTATCCCATCAAGAGCTTGGAGCACCGCTTGGAGTTTGAGTTCATCTACCTACATGGATTAGTTCTAGCAAGGAAAAGCACTTGTGTAAAAAAAGGAATGACATTCATGAAGCTCAACATAGGATTTGTCAAAGGATATGTTTGAGTGATTTGTGCTTCCTTGTCTTCAACCATCATTGTATAGAGTCTTGGTGATGTAAAGATTGCTCAAGATGTGAGTGAATCGCAATCTCATGGAATTAGATTCAACCAAGCACCTACATGGGTTAGACAACATGCAAGGCACAAATATATCCAAGACATAAGATAGTCATCATAAGAGATATATCATGGATTAGTCATAAGCTCATGTCTTGCATGTATCCAATGGAGTTCCTACTCCAAGTTTGAAGCATCAATGATGTTCAGTTCTCCTCTCAACCTGCAAAACACTTTCTCATCAAGTGGTTTACTGAATATATCCGCTAATTTCTTATCAGTGCGAACATGCTTAAGATCTATGTCACCCTTAGCAACATGATCTCGAATGAAATGATGACGAACTTCAATATGCTTAGTTCGAGAATGTTGTACAGGATTATGACCAATTTTGATAGCACTTTCATTGTCACAAAGCAGTGGAACATGTTTCACATAGATCCCATAATCTTTAAGAGTTTGGGTCATCCAAAGTAATTGAGCACAACATGAACCAGCGGAAATGTATTCCGCTTCGGCGGTGGATAAGGATACTGAGTTTTGTTTCTTGGAGGACCAAGACACAAGGGATCTACTAAGAAATTGACAAGTACCCGAAGTTGACTTTCTATCAACCTTATCTCCGGCATAATCCGAGTCGGAATAGCCAACAAGATCAAAAGAAGACCTCTTAGGGTACCAAATGCCAAAATTTCGTGTATGAATTAAGTATCTAACTATCCTTTTCACAGCCTTAAGATGACATTCTTTAGGGACAACTTGATATCTTGCACACATGCACACACTTAGCATAATATCGGGACGTGAATCACATAGGTATAACAATGAACCAATCATAGATCGATAAAC
The DNA here is from genome assembly GCA_034509565.1 of Triticum monococcum. NCBI lineage: Eukaryota > Viridiplantae > Streptophyta > Magnoliopsida > Poales > Poaceae > Triticum > Triticum monococcum. The sequence goes on along the minus strand of CM067846.1, from coordinate 174,020,659 downwards.
CTTTTGATCAACCGGTTCACCATCTTTGGTCAAATCATTATGTCCACTAGTAGGCATGGGTGTAGACATACCTTTGCATTCTTGCATATTGAACTTCTTGAATAAGTCCTTGGTGTACTTTGTTTGAGAGACAAATGTACCTTCTTTAGTTTGCTTGATTTGCAAACCGAGAAAGAATTTGAGTTCACTCATCATAGACATCTCAAAATTTTCTGACATTAGTGAAAGAACAAGCGGTGCCCCCATGTTTGGTTTTGGTAATTGATGACAATCTCTATGGACTAATGGTTGCCTTGAGTTATATTTGAAGGTTTTGTCCATATGCTTTTCTTGGAGTACATGTGTTGATTTCAAGGAGAGTTTGTGTCGACCAAGGTGTTATTCAAGGAATTATCCAAAGATTGGTCATGTGAGAGTTGAGCTTATTGCAAGCATGTCTTGAAGAAGAAGATTGTGTGATCATTCATGTCTACCTTCAAGACATCATCCAAATGAAGAGAATTGGAAAGGTTCAAGGTTGATCAAGACTAAGTCAAGAGTGAATCAAGTTGATCAACTCACAAAGCGCAGAAGATGTACCGAGAGGGATCAAGTGATCCCATGGTATGGCAAGAATTGTCAATTACGCTTTGTGTACTAACCCATGGTCTTCGTGAGAGTTCTTTGTGGGGTTAGGTTGCGGTGTGCAAGTTCAAGTGGAGCACCACGAAGAGATCAAATGCTTGAAGCGTGCTATACTTTGTGGTGACAATGGACTCGTGAAGATGTGCGGAAGAAAGGCTCACCCATAGTGGAGTATGGGGGAGCAATCAACTAGTCTTCATCAAGCCAACACAATCAAGAAAGGTGGTCCAACTTGAGGGAGTCAAGATCGTCATCATCTAGCTCAAGTGGACCATGTGCAAGGCAAAGGTTTGCCCTTGGTAGGTTTTCTATTTTACCGGTCTCATGATGGTAGTTGGGAGACCGGGTTATAGGATCAATTGCCGTACTATCAAGGGGGGCCCTCGATGAGTAGCTTGATCGTATCGTTCGTTGAGAGCTCAAACCTTTGCATCCTTGCATCATCTTTCTTGGTTCTTGTTTGGTTCTCTTTGTGAGTCTTAGAGCTTATGGTCATCTTGATGACAAGCTTGAGTTCATCGAAAACGGAGTTCGCATGCATCTTCTATGATGTTTTCGATGTTGGAGGTTTTGCCGGTTCTTCTCGGTTGGAGGTTTCACTCCTCTATTTGTTGGCATACCTCCCCTGCCTCTTCTTACTATAACCAGTCGCTGTTTTGATGCTACTTGTCGTCTTGTTTCCAACAAGCTTGAGTTTGCTCAATTCGGAGTTCATATGCAGAAGTTATGGCAGTTCTGGTTTTCTGGAGTGTGGTTTTTCTCCTGGACCCAGCGGTAGTACCGCGGGCCACAGCGGTAGTACCGCTGAGGCTCACTAAGCGGCAGTACCGCTCCTCGGAGCGGCAGTACTGCTCCTCGGAGCGGTAGTACCGCTTGATGGCCTCAGCAGCAGTGCCTCTGCGGATCCGTGCTCCTACCGCCTCGACACAGTGGTTGGAGCGGTAGTACGGCTGCAGTCCACTAAGCGGTAGTACCGCTCCTCGAAGCGGTAGTACCACTTGCTGGGCTCAGCCGCAGTACCGCTGTGGCTTCGTGCTCCTTCCGCTTCGATTCGAGTGCGCATTTTCTCGTGTCGGGTTTTGCGGTACTAGCTGCGGTAGTAGTGGCGGTAGTACTGCTTGTGAGCGGTAGTACCGCCCTACCTCCGCGGTAGTACCGCTCTGGGTCCCTGCCCCAGCCCCTCTCTTTTGGCGCGGCAGTACCGCTGAGGGGGAGCGGTAGTACCGCTTATGAGCGGTAGTACCGCTCTACCTCAGCGGTAGTACCGCTCTCTGCGGGGCTGTGTGGGGGATAACGGTTGGATTTTCCCCCTCCTATAAAAGGGGGTCTTCTTCCCCATTGAACCTAATCCTTTGAGCTCGTGTTCTTCCCCCATTGTTGACCTTCTTCGAGCTTGCTAACTCTCAATACCTCCATGGATTCTTGCTAGTTTTTGAGGGAAAAGAGAGAGGAGATCTAGATCCACATTTCCACCAATCACTTTCTCCTCTATGTGAGGGGAGCCCCTTGGATCTAGATCTTGGAGTTCTTGGTGTTCTCTTTCTTGTTCTTCCTCTCATTTTCCTCCCTAGCATTAGTTGCTTCGGTGGGATTTGAGAGAGAAGGACTTGGGCACTCCGTGTGCCCTTGCCATTGCATTTGGTGCATCGGTTTGAGTTCTCCACGTGATACGTGGAAGTTACAAGTTGAGAAGCTTATTACTCTTGGGTGCTTGGTACCCTTGAGCTTGTCCTCTTGGGTGCTTGGGCGCCCTAGACGGTTGTTGGTGTTCGGAGCTCAATCATTGTGGTGCAAAGCTCCGGGCAAGCGTCGGGGTCTCCAATTAGGTTGTGGAGATCGCCTCGAGCAATTTGACGGGTACCGGTGACCGCCCCCAAGGGTTGCCAAAGTGTACGGGTTCGGTGACCGCCCCCAAGGGTTGCCATTTGTACGGGTTCGGTGACCGCCCTCAAGGGTCCCTTAGTGGAATCACGGCATCTTGCATTGTGCGAGAGCGTGAGGAGATTACGGTGGCCCTAGTGGCTTCTTGGGGAGCATTGTGCCTCCACACCGCTCCAAACGGAGATTAGCATCCGCAAGGGTGTGAACTTCGGGATACATCATCGTCTCCGCGTGCCTCGGTTATCTCTTACCCGAGCCCCTTTACTTATGCACTTTACTTTGTGATAGCCATATTGTTTCTTGTCATATATCTTGCTATCACATAGTTGCGTATCTTGCTTAGCATAAGTTGTTGGTGCACATAGGTGAGCCTAGTTGTTTTAGGTTTTGTGCTTGACAAATTAACCGCTAGGTTTATTCCGCATTTGTTCAAGCCTAAACCGTAATTATTTTAAAACGCCTATTCACCCCCCCTCTAGGCGACATCCACGATCTTTCAATTAGCTTTCCAAACTTTTAACTAAAGAGAGGGTTAGTAGAACCAAATATGATATCATCAACATAAATTTGGCATACAAATAGTTCTCCATTAACCCTTTTAGTGAAAAGAGTAGAATCAATTTTACCAATTTCGAAACCACTTGTAATAAGGAACTTGGTCAAGCATTTATACCATGCTCTAGGAGCTTGCTTAAGACCATAAAGGGCTTTGTGAAGTTTGTAAACATGATTAGGTTTCTTTGGATTGACAAAGCCGGGAGGTTGTTTGACATAAACTTCCTCCTCTATTTCACCATTTAGAAAAGCACTTTTAATGTCCATTTGGTACAAGGTGATGTTATGGTGATTAGCATAGGCAAGTAATATGCGAAGGGACTCAAGTCTAGCAACGGGAGCATATGTCTCACCATAGTCCATACCTTCGACTTGTGTGTACCCTTGGGCGATGAGACGTGCTTTGTTGCGAACCACTTGTCCATCTTCATCTTGCTTGTTGCGAAACACCCATTTGGTACCAATGATGTTGTGGTTGTCGTCGGGCTTCTCAACCAATGTCCAAACTTGATTTCTCTCAAAGTTGTGTAGTTCTTCATGCATGGCGTTTATCCAATCCAGATCTTCCAATGCTTCTTCAACCTTCATAGGTTCAATGCTAGAGATGAATGAATAGTTTTCACAAAAGTTAGCTAAACGAGTCTTTGAGCGAGTGATTCTCCCGGTTTGTATATCATTGAAGATTTGCTCGACGGGATGATCTTTGGCAATTCTTGCTCGAACTCATGAGAGCTTTTGCTTGGGTCTTTGTTGAAAATTTTCTTCATCTTGTTCTTCTTCTTGGCCTTCTTCATTGTTGACGTTGTCATTGTCTTGTCATGGTGGAGAAGGAGGTTGTTGATGTTCGTCTTGATGCATTTCCTTGTCTTCTTCATCTTGGTGTGTCCCACTTGTGGATGCTTTCGTATCAATTCTTGGTCCACCTTGTTGTGAAGTAGAAGCCTCCACTTGGACGGATGAAGTACTCTCCTTCACCTCCGTTGGACGAACTTTGCCTATGGGCAAGTCTTGGATTGCTTCTGAAGGGTCTTTGTCTCCTACATCGATTGACAATTGCTCTACTTGCGAGCCATTAGATTCATCAAACTTCACATCTACCGTCTCTTCAACCTTTCGGGTGAAGTTGTTGTAGACACGGTAAGTGTGAGAGTTTGAGCCATAACCAAGTAGGAAACCTTCATGAGATTTAGGAGCAAACTTTGAACGACGATGCTTATCAAGAATGTAGCACTTTGAGCCGAATACTCGAAAGTATCCAACTTGGGGTTTGTTACCGGTGAGGAGCTCGTATGCTGCCTTGCCGAGTAGCTTGTGAAGATACAAGCGATTTGTTGCATGACAAGCTGTCTCAACCGCTTCTGCCCAAAAATGCTTTGGCGTCTTGTATTCATCAAGCATTGTTCTTGCCATTTCGATGAGCGTCCGGTTCTTCCTCTCAACAACTCCATTTTGTTGAGGTGTGTACGTAGCCGAGAACTCGTGTGAAAACCCTTCTTCGTCAAGAAAGGTGTCCACATTTACGTTCTTGAACTCTGTTCCATTGTCACTTCGGACCTTCTTGATCTTCATGTCAAACTGGTTTTGGGCCTTCCTAGTGAAGTTCTTGAAGATCTTCTGGACCTGCGACTTGTCATTAAGAAAGAACACCCACGTAAATCTTGAAAAATCATCAACTATAACTAGACCGAAAGAATTTCCACCGAGACTCTTGTAGGCGTTGGGACCAAAAAGGTCCATATGAAGTAGCTCGAGTGGCCTCCTTGTGGTCATGATGTTCTTCACAGGATGTCTTCCTCCAACCTGTTTACCTGCTTGACAAGCACTGCAAAGTCTATCCTTATCAAATATGACATCGTTAACTCCAAGGATATGATTTCCTTTAATAAGCTTGTCAAGATTTCTCATGCCAACGTGACCTAGTCGTCTATGCCACAACCAACCTTTTGAGAATTTAGCAATAAAGCAAGTTTTAGGTTGTGCCTTTTTAGAGAAGTCGACAATGTAAAGGTCACCTTTACGCCTACCGGTAAAGACCATTTTATGGTTGTCTCGACGAAACACTTGGCAATCTACCTCAGTAAATAGGACATTTAAACCGAAATCAGCAAGTCTAGATACTGAGAGTAAATTGTAGCCGAGAGATTCAACGAGCATGACATTTTGAATGGAACTATCATGTGAGATGGCCACCTTACCAAGGCCAACTACTTTACCCTTTGAATTATCACCAAAGGTGACATATTTTCGAGGGCCGTCGTTTTCAGCAAGCTCATGGAACATCTCCTCATCTCCGGTCATATGATCAGTACATCCACTATCAAGTACCCACTCCTTTCCTCCTGATTCATATCCCCGAAGATTTGCCGTAAGACCAAAGTGTCTCATTGCATCATCAAGATTGAAGTCACTATCATCATCATCATCATCATCATAGTATTCATGTTCACCATGATCTTGTGACTCATCATTTCCTAGAGAGGGTAATTCATTAGATAAATGATCATTAAAATGGTCACTTTTATGAATTCTTATAGCTTCGAATATAATATCACTAATGATTCCAACATCCCCCTTAGCTCGCTTGAGATTGGCAAGCTCAAGTAGACAATCACCAAGGTTAGGATCACTAGAGTTCATCTTACTTGAGGCAATAGATTTATGGAGAATTTTATCCAAATTTTTTAAGGAATGGTCGGGAAATCGTTCCTCAAGAAATTTCCATATAGTACAAGCACAATCAAGAGTAGGCAAACTAGCAATCAAGTTTTTGGGCAATCCTCTAATGATGAGCTCAATAGTTCTAAGATTGCGAATCATGTCAATATCTTCATCAGTTCATCTAGGGTAGGATGCAAGGGATCAATGTGAGGTGCACAAGGGCTAGCAATATACTTGTTCAAATGATATTGGTTGAAGATTACAAGCATCTCATTTTTCCACTCATGAAAATATTCTCCATCAAGGATAGGCACTCTATGTCTAAGACTCCCTAAAGTAGACACATCCATCTTCTTCCAATGGTGATTAAACCAAGGCAATGGAGACCAAAGCTCTGATACCACTTGTAGGACCTTGAAGTAGATGTGTCTAGAGGGGGGTGATTAGACACTTCATGCCAAAGTTGCAATTTTTAAACTTTTTTGGTTTGAGTGGAGTTTAAGCATAATTTCAGCACTCGCAATACATATCAAGCAAGTATGCAAAGTGTATATAGGCAGCGGAAAGTAAAGCATGCAACTTGCAAGAATGTAAAGGGAAGGGTTTGGAGAATTCAAACGCAATCGGAGACACGGATGTTTTTCCCGTGGTTCGGATAGGTGGTGCTATCCTACATCCACGTTGATGGAGACTTCAACCCACGAAGGGTAACGGTTGCGCGAGTCCACGGAGGGCTCCACCCACGAAGGGTCCACGAAGAAGCAACCTTGTCTATTCCACCATGGCCATCGCCCACGAAGGACTTGCCTCACTAGCGGTAGATCTTCACGAAGTAGGCGATCTCCTTGCCCTTACAAACTCCTTGGTTCAACTCCACAATCTTGTCGGAGGCTCCCAAGTGACACCTAGCCAATCTAGGAGACACCACTCTCCAAGAAGTAACAAATGGTGTGTTGATGATGAACTCCTTGCTCTTGTGCTTCAAATGATAGTCTCCCCAACACTCAACTCTCTCTCATAGGATTTGGATCTGGTGGAAAGAAGATTTGAGTGGAAAGCAAGTTGGGGAAGGCTAGAGATCAAGATTCATATGATAGGAATGGAATATCTTGGCCTCAACACATGAGTAGGTAGTTCTCTCTCAGAACATATGAGTTGGAATGGTGTATGTGTTCTGATGGCTCTCTCCACGAGTGAAGAGGAGGTGGAGGGGTATTTATAGCCTCCGCACAAAATCCAACCGTTACACACAATTTACCAATCTCGGTGGGACCGAATCAGAAAACTCGGTTGGACCGAAATGGTAAACCTAGTGACCGTTAGGAATTTCGGTGGGACTGACATGCAACTCGGTAGGACTGATTCGGTTAGGGTTTGGGATAACGTGGAGCTCTTGGGCATGGAGGATTGAGTGCGAATTTCTTCATGTACTTAGGAGTGACATATCTGTACTCCCTCCACTCTCTTGCCCATCTCCTCTCTATCTTCTGAATGCGTACTTTGCGCTCATTCTTGGTTTCCTCAGTAGGTGTGCAGTACCCAACATATATGTCATCAGGGATTTCAAACGCTGTATTTACCTCATGCCTCTTTCCTCCCTTCTATGGCCTTTTACCATCAGCCATTTTCTTCAGTTGAGGAATTTGAACAATTGAATTCTCTGAAGAAGTATGCAACTTTTCTTTGAGGAACGCTGCAAATGAGTTAAGTTGATGAGAACCTAGTGATTCAGCAGCTGACATGTGTACCTGTGAACAGAGTATAGTTGCGAGGAATTTGGAGAGTTCATATGCGTTCTCAGAAGGTTTTTCAAAATGAACAGGTTTGAGGAATTTGACCAGATGAGTCTTGAAGATTTTCACTAAGTGTTCTTTGTCTTAGGTTCCAGAGTTGTATAGATCGAAGATCCACACAATTGAGGAATCTTGAAGAAAAATGATGCTTAGAGAAACGAATCAAGAACGGATGACTTGTGAGGTGTTCAGTGTGTGAAGATATGAAGAAAAACACTTTTGAAGATTTTGTAGATAATCATTCGAATCAACGAGGGCAGTAAAAGTAACTTTTAATTACCCTGGACGAAGAACACGACGAACTGGAGCGAGGAGATGTGAAGTTCGTCTATGCAGATCTTCCACGCCCTAACTCGGCGGAGGAAGACGGCTACGGCGGCGGCAGAGTGAAGATTTCCATGGTCGGCGCGAGTACGTCGGCGACGAGGTCGAGGCAGTGAAGCTCTTCCTCACCGGCGGCGATGAAGTAGCGGCGGCACTAGGGTTTGAGAAGCTCGGGCTGGAGAGAGAGGTCGAGCGGAGTAAAAGAAGTGAGGAAGGGAAGGAGGGGTATTTATAGCCACAGTGAAAAACTGCTTGCCCGAAGAAATTGGACGAACGTGCCCCTGACCCTTCTCATTCGCATGACATGTGTCACCCACGTAGTGAGAGGTGGAGATCGTGTTAGATCGTGGGTGAGTGGATAAGTGTATCGAGGGACGCGAAACGGTTTGAGCGGCAAAACCGAAAATTTCGATAAGATAGGTTTTAAAGTTCCGTTCGCAATTTCTTCAGCTGACAAGGACATAGTGAAGATTTTGAACGAGTTTCAAATAGAACGCACATGAAGAATTTGTGAACAGATTGGGTTGAGTATAGCATAGAGGGGAAGGGTCCGATCACATTCACTTAGCAGAAAACCAACTTGAAGAAATAGCAATAAGTGAATGTTGTAGAGGACATAAATCCATATATATATATATATATATATATATATAGCCAATGAAGAAAAACGACGGAACCAGTGAAGAATATGCAAAGTTGAAGAATATGAATAATTTGAGGAATTTCAACTTTTGGTGGTGGCGTGACCCACCGTATAAGAATGATGATTTCAGACACCGCGTACAATTATTGTAGGGTTCTGAGAATCCAATTCTTCATTAATTTCTTCACACTAAGAGTGTCATTCTTCATTGATTGAAGAAAAACGTTTCTTCATGTGTTGCACATCTAAGTCATCAATTTTGCATAAGTGTTAGGATGAGTGTCCTTTTCAAAGAACATTCGAAGATTCTAGGATATTTAGCTCACACCGCAACTTGCTAAATCTCTTCTCATCCAAGGGCTTTGTGAAGATATCGGCTAGCTGTTCTTCAGTCTTCACATGCTCAATAGAAATGTCGCCCTTCAACACATGATCACAAAGAAAATGATGACGAATCTGAATGTGCTTTGTCTTCGAGTGCTGAACTGGGTTGTGAGCAATCTTGATGGCACTCTCATTGTCACAGAAGAGAGGCACATTCTTCATGTTGACGCCATAGTCCTTGAGAGTTTGCTTCATCCATAGCAATTGGGCACAGCAAGAACCAGCGGCAATGTACTCAGCTTCAGCAGTAGATAGTGATACGCAGTTCTGTTTCTTCGAGGACCAACACACCAAAGATCGTCCGAGGAAATGACATGTACCATATGTTGACTTGCGATCCACACGATCACCAGCATAGTCAGAGTCAGAATATCCAACAAGATCAAAAGCCGAGCCCTTGGGGTACCATAATCCAAGTGTTGGTGTGTGAGCTAGATATCGAAGAATATGCTTCACAGCCTTATGGTGTGATTCCTTCGGTGTAGCTTGAAATCGGGCACACATGCAAACACTAAGCATTATATCTGGCCTAGATGCACATAAGTATAATAAGGAACCTATCATGGAGCGGTATACCTTATGATCGAAGTCAATACCATTTTCATCAGTGCACAGATGGCCATTTGTGGGCATAGGAATTTTGACGCCTTTGCAATCTTGCATGCCGAATTTCCTCATTACATCCTTGAGGTATTTCTCCTGAGATATGAATATGCCATTGTGTTCTTGACGAATTTGAAGACCTAAGAAGAATTTCAACTCTCCCATCCTAGACATTTGATATTCTTACTCATCATATAGGCAAATTCATCACTATAACGTTGGTCAGTACAGCCAAAGATAATATCATCAACATATACTTGGCACACAAACAATTCACCATCATAAGATTTAGTGAAAAGAGTAGGGTCGAGTGAACCGGGTTTGAAGCCTTTCTTCATGAAGAGTTCCTTCAAAGTATCATACCAAGCCCGTGGGGCCTGCTTGAGGCCATAGAGGGTCTTGTTGAGTCTGAAGACTTTGTCAGGATTCTTTGGATCTTCAAAACCTGGGGGTTGAGCAACATATACTTCTTCCTCAAGCTTACCATTGAGGAATGCACTGTTCACATCCATTTGATATAGAGTGATATCATGATGGTTAGCATAAGCAAGTAATATGCAGATAGCCTCAAGTCTAGCAACAGGTGCAAAAGTTTCATCGAAATCAATTCCTTCAACCTGTGTGTAGCCTTGAGCTACAAGCCGTGCCTTATTCCTCACCACAAGGCCATTTTCATCTTGCTTGTTGCGGTAGATCCACTTTGTGCCGATGATATTGTGCTTGCGAGGATCTGGACGTTTGACCAGTTCCCAGACATTGTTGAGCTCGAACTAATGTAATTCTTCTTGCATGGCCTGAATCCACTCAGGCTCCAGAAATGCTTCATCTACCTTAGTGGGCTCTGTAATAGAGACAAAAGCATACTGCCCACAAAAGTTTGACAAATGTGAAGCTTTTGAGCGTGTGAGAGGACCTGGCGCTTTGATGTCATTGATGATCTTTTCAACTTGCACTTCTTTTGCAATGCGAGGATGAGCTGGTTGCCATTAGAGTTTGATCAGCGTTTTCTTCAGCACCATTTTCTTCAGCATTTTCTTCAGGTGCATTAGCTCGACGTTCTTCATGTTCTGGAATGAATTCTTCAGCAGATTCTTCAGTAGGAATGACATCCTCAGTAGCCTTGAACTTGATAGTTTCCTCAGGTGCTGGTTCATCTATCACAGTAGGTAGGTGCTCTCTTTATGAGACATTAGTTTCATCGAACCGCACATCTACAGTTTCAACAACTTTGTGAAGAACGTTGTTGAAGACTCTGTAGGTGTGCGAGTCCTTTTCGTAACCAAGCATAAAACCTTCATGTGCTTTCGGTGCAAATTTTGAGTTGTGATGAGGATCTCTAATCCAACATTTAGCACCAAAGACTTTGAAATAACTTACATTGGGCTTCTTATCAGTGAGGAGTTCATAGGCAGCCTTTTTGAAGAATTTGTGAAGATATACTCTATTGATGATGTGGCACGCAATATCAATTGCCTCAATCCAGAAACGACGAGGCGTTTTGTATTCATCAAGCATAGTGCGAGCCATCTCAGCAAGAGTCCTATTCTTGCGCTCCACGATGCCGTTCTGCTAAGGAGTGTAAGGAGCAGATAACTCATGAGTGATACCAAGTTCATCAAGATAGTCATCGAGACCAGAATTCTTGAACTCAGTGCCATTGTCACTTCTGATGTGCTTGATCTTCACACCAAAGTTGGTTGAAGCCCTCGAGGAAAATCGTTTGAAGACTTCCTGCACTTCATGTTTGTAAGTAACAAGGTGTACCCATGTGTAACGAGAATAATCATCAACAATAATGAAGCCATATTGAGATGCTTCATTTGAGATAGCAGAATAATGATTAGGACCAAAGATATCCATGTGAAGCAATTCAAATGGGCGAGTGGTGGTCATGATAGTCTTCGCTGGATGCTTGGCCTTGGTCATCTTCCCAGCTTCACAGGCTCCGCATAGGTGATCCTTGAGGAATTTGATATTTTCGATGCCAATGACATGCTTCTTCTTCGCAAGCGTGTGCAAATTCCTCATGCCTGCATGACCAAGTCGTCGATGCCAGAGCCAGCCTTCTGAAGCTTTTGCAAGTAAGCACACGGCTGGTTGTGGTCCTGTAGAGAAATCAACAATATACAGGTCTCCTCTCCTAAAGCCTTCGAAGACTTTGGAATTGTCAGCTTCCATAACTACAACACAACGGTACTTGCCAAAGACAACAACCATATCAAGATCACAAAGCATTGAGACAGACATAAGGTTGTATCCTAAGGACTCAACAAGCATGACTTTGTCCATGTGTCGATCCTTTGTAATTGCAACCTTACCTAGACCCAATACCTGACTTTTGCCTTTGTCAGCAAAGATGATATGCTTTAGATGCGACGGAGATAATGGAGCATCCATCAATAGATTCTTGTCACCAGTCATGTGGTTTCTACATCCACTATCAAGGACCCACTCAGTGGCTTTGGGTTGATCATCCTGCAGATGAATTAGTGCAGCTTACAAACTCATATACTTCATCAGTGAAGAATATGACATCAATTCATCAGATCAATTTCATCAAGTAAAAGAATTGATAAAGCAATATGAGGACGTGAGAAATGAAAGTTCATTTCTTCATGATTAGCCTGCGTCCTATCATGCATGCTCAGGTCTCCAGAAAATTCTTCAGACGATTACGTGCATCTGGAGACCTGACCCTGCAGAAGAGATTAGTTCTTTTTCTTCACCACCCACATCTGAAGGGGTGGCGAAGAGTTCATCATTCTGCGAGCTCCATATGAGAAGGATGGCATAGAAGCCAATCCATTTCATTTCACATAAGATGGGTTAGAGTAAGCATATGAGTAAGCAGAGAAATTCTTCGAGGACTTATGGACATAATGATTTGAAGAATAATGCACATATCCATAATCCTTAGATCTTCCCTGCGAAACAGACGGGTTAGCATGATGATGTTCATATGAGGACTTTCATCCATATGAGGAATTTGGTCTGTATGAGGAATTTGATCCGTATGAGGAATTTTATATGGGGTTCCTATTCTTCACAGGTGGCGTCATGATGACATTCACCCGAAGATTATCAAGACATCTTTTGGGAACCCAGATTTTCTTCATAGGGAGCCGTTCCTACAGTTAGTGCCAATATATCTAGCAAATACTTCACCATTCTGATTTTTGAATAGCTTATAGTTGGAGTTAATTGACTCATCATGAGAATGAGGAGATTCACATGCAAATCCAGATAAGTTAGATGGATCAACTGGAGGTCCCTTTGCAGCAACCCATGTAGTTTTGGGGTGCTGCTCAGGCTTCCAATATGTACCATCAGCATTGAGTTTCCTCTCAAAGGCGATACCCTCTTTCCTAGGGTTCCTGTTGAGGATCTTCTTTTTAAGCACATCACAAAGAGCCTGATGCCCTTTGAGGCTTTTGTACATGCCTGTCGTGTACAATTCCTTCAGCCCTGCATTGTCAGTGATACTAGCAATGTCCTCAGATGAGGAATTAGTGATAGCAGAGGCATGTGAAGAATTTGAAACATTAGTAGCATTTGAACATTCAGGTGAAGAATTAGCAGATTCACGTTCAATGCACTTCAAGCATGGAGGAACAAATTCTTCCTGAGATGCGCTGATTTGTGGAGCAAGTAATGAATCGCGCTCCTTCTGAAGATCTTCATAACTCACTCTTAGCTTCTCAAGGTTTTGCTTTCTTTGAAGAAATTCATAAGAAAGCTTCTCATAATCCGATAAGAGAGTGTTATGATGACTTTGAAGTTTTTCAAGCTTGGACTGAAGTCTCTGAAGATTTTCAGTCAAAGTTTCAGTGCGATCCATTTCTTCACCCAACATATCATCACTTTTATTTAGCATGTTTTGAACCTTTTCTAAAGCCCTTTGTTGTTTTATAGCAATCTTAGCAAGTTTAGAATAGCTGGGCTTAAGGTTTTCATCAGATTCATTCTCACTTGATTCAGAGGAGGTATATTTGAGTACCTTGGCACCCTTTGCCATGAAGCAATAGGTGGGAGCGTAGTCATCATCGCCTTCATCAGCCTTGTTGGTGAGGTCATTTTCTTCAGTGTTGAAGATAGACTTGCTGACCAATGCAGTAGCGAGAGCTAGGCTCGCCACTCCGGATTCAGACTCCTCAGATGACTCCTCTTCCTCATTTTCTTCAGATTCAGCCTCAGAGTCCATTTCCTTGCCAATGAATGCCATGGCCTTCTTGGAGCTGCTCTTCTTGTGATATGAAGGCTTTGAGGATTTTGATGATGAGGATTTTGTGGATTTCTTCTTTTTCTTTGCATCATCAGAACTGTAATCCTTGTATTTCTTCTTCTTTGATTCCTTTTCCCACTAAGGACAATCTTGAATGAAATGTCCAGGTTTCTTGCACTTGTGACAGAGCCTCTTCTTGTAGTCACTGGATGAGGAATCATTGCTCCTTGATGATCTTCCAAGGCGACCACATCTTGAGAACTTTTGGAACTTCTTCACGAGCAGAGCCAGATCATGGCTCAGTTCTTCAGGATCACCAAGGCTGCTACCAGAGTCTTCATCTTCGGACTCAGATACTGCCTTGGCATTCAGTGCACGTGTTCTGCCATAGCTTGAACCATAGAAATCTCTCTTTTCAGCAAGTTGGAACTCATGAGTATTTAGCCTCTCGAGAATATCAGCGGGATCAAGTGACTTGTAATCAGCACGTTCTTGTATCATCAATGCCAGAGTGTCAAATGAGGAATCAAGCGATCTCAGCAATTTCTTCACCACCTCATGGTCGGTGATGTCAGTGGCACCAAGTGCTTGAAGCTCATTTGAGATGTTAGTGAGGCGATCGAAGGTTTGTTGAACATTTTCATTGTCGAGTCTTTTGAAGCGGTTGAAGAGATTGCGAAGAACATCAACTCGAGAGTCACGCTGAGTTGAGACTCCTTCATTCACTTTGGACAACCTGTCCTAGATAAGCTTCACTGTTTCCAAAGCACTCACTCTGCCATACTGTCCTTTGCTCAGATGGCCACATATGATATTCTTCGCTTGAGAGTCGAGTTGCTTGAATCTCTTCACATCGGCAGCATTCAGAGAAGGTGTGACTGAGGGAACACCATTTTCCACAACATACCAGAGATTGTTATCAATTGCTTCAAGATGCATTCGCATCTTATTCTTCAAGTAGGGGTAGTCCGTGCCATCGAAGGTAGGACACCCAACAGAGACCTTGATCATACCTGCGGTCGACATAACTAAAAACCCAGGCGGTTAAACCAAAATCACACAAAACAAGGGAGTACCAAGCTCTGATACCAATTGAAAGTGCGTTATATCGACTAGAGGGGGTGAATAGGCGATTTTTATGAAATTCTTCACTGAGGAATTTGCCGGTGAGGAAATTCCTTAGCGAAGAACTACTAGCAGCGGAATAAGTACTCAAAAGTAAACACAACAGAATACAAGCATAGTCATCATGATGAAATGAAGACAGGCACAGAGTACAGGAAGCGTAATCACATGATAACACAGGATGAAGACAAACAAATTGAAGAAATTGAACTAAGGAAATTGAGAAAGTCTTCAGTCAAAGTCTTCAAACACAGATATGAACAAACATACAACACAGTTATGAGGAAATGAAAGAGTTGAGGAAATAGAACCAGTAAGCTCGGTGAAGACAATGATTTGGTAGACCAGTTCCAACTGCTGTCTCAGTTGTATGTCTGGTTGGAGCGGTTGAGTATTTAAACTCGAGGACGCATACTCCTGGACACCCAGTCAAGGACACTTAGTCCAAGACACCTAGTCCTCACCGTATTCTCCTTGAACTAAGGTCACACAGACCTCGTCCAATCACTCATGGTAAGTCTTCAGGCGACTTCCAAACCTTCACAAACTTGGTCACTCGGCGATCCACGATTCCTCTTGGATGCTCTAGACCATGACGCCTAACCTTCTGGAAGAAGCACAGTCTTCAAAGGT
Organism: Triticum monococcum; assembly: GCA_034509565.1. NCBI lineage: Eukaryota > Viridiplantae > Streptophyta > Magnoliopsida > Poales > Poaceae > Triticum > Triticum monococcum. Next base: position 174,005,214 of record CM067846.1, on the reverse strand, counting down.
AACAAGCGTCGGATCCACTCAGGATCAATCTCTTCAGTGATGCTCAATCACTTGGGGTTTGTAGGTGTTTGGGTTTTGGGTTTTTGGTTTTTCCTCACTTGTTGATTTTCGCTCAAAGTCCTCGGAGGATGGGTTGCTCTCAAATGACAAGTGTCAGTTTCTCTCGGAGCATCCAACCAGCTAGTGGTTGCAGGGGGCGGCTATTTATAGCCTAGGGAGCAGCCCGACATGATAAGACATAAATGTCCTTCAATGATATGACCGTTTGGTGGATAGATATTTTGGGACAGCTGGCGCATAGCACAGCAACGGTCAGAATTTTGAGTAGTAAAATCCTCAGGGCTATCATGTTCCTCACTATGTAGGAAATCCGCACTTGCAAATTCCTAACTCCTCAGTCAGGACAAATTCCTCAGAGACCAGAAGAACTTTGTCTCTGTCACTGAAGAAATTGACTGAACTGTATGAGATTTCCAATGGCTTCACTCGAAGGGATTGGTAGGTGTAGGATTTTGAGTTGAGCATCACATGGAATTTTTTCCTTAGTATTTCCTCGACCCCCTTTAACAGTACGGTGTTTCCTATGACTCAAGAAAGAGAAAAACAAAACTATGAACACGATAGTCTTCAAGCTTCATATTTCTCGCATGAATAACAAGTCTTCACGGACACACCAATTTCTTCACTTTCAAAGTCTTCATGAAAGTCTTCAGAAATACCAAAATCTTCAGTTGAAGATATTCATTTTTAGGGCTCGACTTTTCCTGTAAATATCAAACTCCTCATAGACTTATAGACATGTGTACACTCACACACGCATTAGTCCCTTAACCTATAAGTCTTCAATACACCAAAATCACTAAGGGGCACTAGATGCACTTACAAGTGCCCACAAAAATTTTCTAGCTGTGTTGCCCTTGAATGAGTGAGTGGACCTGGTGCATTGATGCTATCAATTATTCTCTCAATCTGTACTTCATTTGCGACACGAGGATGTACAGGACAAAGATTTTGCTCTTGCTGATCATTGCCATCATTAGAAGGATTGTATTCAGGCTGAGCATTGTCTTCAGGTTGATCAGGTGCGGAGATGATAAGTTCCTCTTCAGGCTAAGCTTCAGATGGTATGATTTCTCCAGTTCCCATAAGTTTGATTGATTCACTGGATGGAACTTCATCTAGCACATTTGGCAGGTGCTCTCTTTGCGAGCCGTTAGTCTCATCGAACCGCACATCCACAGTTTCAACCACTTTATAGTGAAAGAGGTTGAAGACTCTATAGGAGTGCGAATCCTTTCCATATCCAAGCATAAAACCTTCGTGTGCTTTCGGTGCAAATTTTGAAGTGTGATGTGGATCCTTGATCCAGCACCTGACACCAAATACTCTGAAGTAACTGACATTTGGCTTCTTGCCAGTAAGGATCTCATAGGATGTCTTGTTGAGAAGCTTGTGAAGATAAACACGGTTGATGATATGGCATGCAGTATCAATGGCTTCAGGCCAAAATTTTCTTGGAGTCTTGTATTCATCAAACATCGTCCGGGCCATCTCAATAAGTGTTCTGTTCTTGCGTTCCACAACGCCATTCTGCTGCGGCGTGTACGGAGCTGAGAATTCATGTGTGATGCCCAAAGTATCAAGATACGTATCTAGGCCAGTGTTCTTGAATTCAGTGCCACTGTCACTTCTGATGTGCTTTATCTTGACGCCATAGTTGTTCATGGCTCGATTGGTGAAGCGTCTGAAGACATCCCGCACTTCAGTCTTGTAGAGGATTATATGCACCCAAGTATATCTTGAATAATCATCAACAATGACAAAGCCATAGAGACAAGCAGTAGTAGTAAGAGTTGAGTAATGAGTGGGACCGAAAAGGTCCATGTGGAGCAGTTCGAAGGGTTGGGTCGTTGTCATGATTGTCTTCGAGGGATGCTTGGCCCTCGTCATCTTTCCTGCTTCACAGGCACCGCATAAGTGATCCTTCTTGAACTTGACGCCCTCGATGCCTATGACATGCTTCTTTCTTGCAAGAGTGTGTAAGTTCCTCATGCCAGCATGCCTTAGCCTCCGATGCCAAAGCCAGCATTCTGAAGTTTTTGCTAGAAGACATACGACAAGTTGTGGTCCTGCTGAGAAATCTACCATGTACAAATCATCTTTCCGATACCCTTCAAAAACTAGAGACTTGTCAGATTCCATTAGAACAAGGCAATGATATTTTCCAAACATCACAATCATGTTTAAATCACAAAGCATTGAGACAGACATTAAGTTGAAACCAAGGGATTTAACAAGCATGACTTTATCCATGTGTTGATCCCTTGAGATTGCAACTCTACCTAGACCCAATACCTTGCTTTTACCAGTGTCAGCAAATGTGATGTGACTTTTGTCAGATGGACGTAAGGTTGAGTCCATAAGAAGACTTCGCTTGTCAGTCATGTGATTAGTACACCCACTATCAATAATCCATTCTGAAGCAGCTGGTGTCGTACCCTACAGTGCAGTTAGGGGGATAGGCTTCACGAAGATAATTGTGAAGCATAAACATTTGACGAGCAAGTGGATTATGAAAGCTTAGATCAAGGTTAGGACTGATAGGGCAAGTAGCAAGCGACTCAGGAACAAAATACATAATAAGACCATTTGGGCATTTGATCTTGCGCCCTACAAGATGTTTAAGGTCCCCAACAATAGCTTCAGATGATTTTGGTTTTCGGCTGGAGTCCTTTCCCTGCAAAAGAAAGTGAAGCTTTCTTAGCCACCCACATCTGTTGGGGAACGTAGTAATTTCAAAAAATTTCCTACGCACACGCAAGATCATGGTGATGCATAGCAACAAGAGGGGAGAGTGTTGTCTATGTACCCTCGTAGACCGAAGCGGAAGCATTGACGCAACGTAGAGGAAGTAGTCGTACGTCTTCCTGGTCCGACCGATCCAAGCACCGTTACTCCGGCACCTCCGAGTTCTTAGCACACGTACAACTCGATGACGCTCCCCGGGCTCCGATCCAGCAAAGCTTCATGGATGAGTTCCGTCAGCATGACGACGGGTGACGATCTTGATGTTCTACCATCGCAGGGCTTCGCCTAAGCGCTGCTACAATATGACCGAGGTGGAATATGGTGGAGGGGGGCACCGCACACGGCTAAGGAACAATCACGATGATCAACTTGTGTGTCCTAGGGTGCCCCCTGCCCCCGTATATAAAGGAGCAAGGGGGAGGCCGGCAGGCCCTTGGGGTGCGCCAAGGAGAGGGGGGGAGTCCTCCTCCTAGTGGGAGTAGGACTCCCCTTTCCTAGTCCAACTAGGAATAGAGAGGGGGAAGGAAAGAGAGGGAGAGGGAGAGGGAAAGGGGGGCCGCGCCCCCCTCCTAGTCCAATTCGGACTCCCCATGAGGGGGGGGGGGGGCGGCACCTCCTGGGCTGCTGCCCTCTCTCTCCCTCAGGCCCACGATGGCCATTACTTCCCCGGGGGGTTCCGGTAACCCCTCCTACACTCCGGTTTTATCCAAAATCACCCGGAACAATTCCGGTGTCCGAATATAGTCGTCCAATATATCGATCTTTATGTCTCGACCATTTAGAGACTCCTCGTCATGTCCATGATCACATCCGGGACTCCGAACAACCTTCGGTACATCAAAATACATAAACTCATAATGAAACTGTCATTGTAACTTTAAGCGTGCGGACCCTACGGTTCAAGAACAATGTAGACATGACTGAGACACGTCTCTCGTCAATAACCAATAGCGGGACCTGGATGCCCATATTGGCTCCTACATATTCTACGAAGATCTTTATCGGTCAGACCGCATAACAACATACGTCGTTCCCTTTGTCATCGGTATGTTACTTGCCCGAGATTCGATCGTCGGTATCCAATACCTAGTTCAATCTCGTTATCGACAAGTCTCTTTACTCGTTCCGTAATACATCATCCCGCAACTAACTCATTAGTTGCAATGCTTGCAAGGCTTAAGTGATGTGCATTACCGAGAGGGCCCAGAGATACCTCTCCGACGATTGGAGTGACAAATCCTAATCTCGAAATATGTCAACCCAACATGTACCTTTGGAGACACCTGTAGAGCACCTTTATAATCACCCAGTTACGTTGTGACGTTTGGTAGCACACAAAGTGTTCCTCCGGCACACGGGAGTTACATAATCTCATAGTCATAGGAACATGTATAAGTCATGAAGAAAGCAATAGCAACATACTAAACGATCGGTTGCTAAGCTAATGGAATGGGTCAAGTCAATCAGATCATTCATCTAATGATGTGATCCCATTAATCAAATAACAACTCTTTGTCTATGGTTAGGAAACATAACCATCTTTGATTAATGAGCTAGTAAAGTAGAGGCATACTAGTGACACTCTGTTTGTCTATGTATTCACACATGTATTATGTTTTCGGTTAATACAATTTCTAGCATGAATAATAAACATTTATCATGAAATAAGGAAATAAATAATAACTTTATTATTGCCTCTAGGGCATATTTCCTTCAGTCTCCCACTTGCACTAGAGTCAATAATCTAGTTCACATCGCTATGTGATTAACACCAATAGTTCACATCTTTATGTGATTGGTTCACATCTCCATGTGACTAGCACCCAAAGGGTTTACTAGATTCAATAATGTAGTTCACATCACTATGTGACTAACACCCAAAGAGTGATCATGTTTTGCCTGTGAGAGAAATTTAGTCAACGGGCCTGCCAAATTCAGATCCGTATGTATTTTGCAAAATTCTATGTCTACAACGCTCTGCACGGAGCTACTCTAGCTAATTGCTCCCACTTTCAATATGTATCCAGATTGAGACTTAGAATCATCTGGATCAGTGTCAAAAACTTGCATCGACGTAACCCTTTACGACAAACCTTTTTGTCACATCCATAGTCGAGAAACATATCCTTATTTCACTAAGGATAATTCTGACCGCTGTCCAGTGATCTACTCCTAGATCACTATTGTATTCCCTTGCCAAAATCAGTGTAGGGTATACAATAGATCTTGTACACAGCATGGCATACTTTATAGAACCTATGGCCAAGGCATAGGGAATGACTTTCATTCTCTTTCTATCTTCTGCCGTGGTCGGGTTTTGAGTCTAACTCAACTTCACACCTTGTAACACAAGCAAGACCTCTTTCTTTGACTGTTCCATTTTGAACTACTTCAAAATCTTGTCAAGGTATGTACTTATTGAAAAATCTTATCAAGCATCTTGATCTATCTCTATAGATCTTGATGCTTAATATGTAAGCAGCTTCACCGAGGTCTTTCTTTGAAAAACTCCTTTCAAATACTCCTTTATGCTTTGCAGAATAATTCTACATTATTTCCGATCAACAATATGTCATTCACATATACTTATCAGAAATGCTGTAGTGCTCCCACTCACTTTCTTGTAAATACAGCCTTCATCGCAAGTCTGTATAAAACTATATGCTTTGATCAACTTATCAAAGCATGTATTCCAACTCCGAGATGCTTGCACCAGTCCATAGATGGATCGCTGGAGATTGCATATTTTGTTAACACCTTTAGGATTGACAAAACCTTCTGGTTGCATCATATACATCTCTTCTTTAAGAAATCCATTAAGGATTGCAGTTTTGTTATCCATTTGCCAGATTTCATAAAATGCGGCAATTGCTAACATGATTCGGACAGACTCAAGCATAGATACGAGTGAGAAACTCTCATCGAAGTCAACACCTTGAACTTTGTCAAAAACCTTTTTCGACAAGTCTAGCTTTGTGGATAGTAACACTACTATCAACGTCCGTCTTCCTCTTGAAGATCCATTTATTTTCTATGGCTTGCCGATTATCTGGCAAGTCAACCAAAGTCTACACTTTCTTCTCATACATGGATCCCATCTCAGATTTCATGGCCTCAAGCCATTTTGCGGAATCTGGGCTCATCATCGCTTCCTCATAGTTCGCAAGTTCGTCATGGTCTAGTAACATGACTTCCAGAATAGGATTACCGTACCACTCTAGTGCGGATCTCACTCTGGTTTACCTACGAGATTCGGTAGTAACTTGATCTGAAGTTACATGATCATCATCATTAGCTTCCTCACTAATTGGTGTAGTAGTCACAAGAACAGATTTTTGTGATGAACTACTTTGCAATAAGGGAGATGGTACAATTACCTTATCAAGTTTTCTACTTTCCTCCCACTCACTTCTTTCGAGAGAAACTCCTTCTCTAGAAAGTATCCATTCTCAGCAACAAATGTCTTGCCTTCGGATCTGTGATAGAAGGTGTACCCAACAGTCTCCTTTGGGTATCCTATGAAGGCATATTTCTCCGATTTGGGTTTGAGCTTATCAGGATGAAACTTTTTCATATAAGCATCACAACCCCAAACTTTAAGAAACGACAACTTTGGTTTCTTGCCAAACCACAGTTCATACGGTGTCGTCTCAACGGATTTAGATGGTGCCCTTTTTAACGTGAATGCAGTTGTCTCTAATGCATAACCCCAAAACTATAGTGGTAAATCGGTAAGAAACAGCATAGATTGCACTATATCCAATAAAGTACGGTTATGACGTTCGGACACACCATTATGCTGTGGTGTTCCAGGTGGCGTGAGTAGTGAAACTATTTTACATTGTTTTAACTGAAGGCCAAACTTGTAACTCAAATATTTTACCTCTGCGATCATATCGTAGAAACTTTTATTTTCTTGTTACGATGATTCTCCACTTCACTCTGAAATTCTTTGAACTTTTCAAATGTTTCAGACTTATGTTTCATCAAGTAGATATACCCATATCTGCTCAAATCATCTGTGAAGTTCAGAAAATAACGATACTTGCCGTGAGCCTTAACACTCATTGAATTGCATACATCAGTATGTATTCTTTCCAATAAGTCAGTTGCTCGCTCCATTGTTTCGAAGAACGGAGTTTTAGTCATCTAGCCCATAAGGCATGGTTCGCAAGCATCAAGTGATTCATAATCAAGTGATTCCAAAAGTCCATTAGCATGGAGTTTCTTCATGCGCTTTATAACAATATGACATAAACGGCAGTGCCACAAATAAGTTGCACTATCATTATTAACTTTGCATCTTTTGGCTTCAATATTATGAATATGTGTATCACTACGATCGAGATCCAACAAACCATTTTCGTTGGTGTGTATGACCATAGAAGGTTTTATTCATGTAAACAGAACAACAATTTATTCTCTTACTTAGATGAATAACTGTATTGCAATAATCATGATCAAATCATATTCATGCTCAACACCAAATAACACTTATTTAGTTCCACACTAATCCCGAAAGTATAGGGAGTGTGCGATGATGATCATATCAATCTTGGAACCACTTCCAACACACATCGTCACTTCACCCTTAACTAGTCCGTTCATTCTGCAACTCCCGTTTCGAGTTACTACTCATAGAAATGGAACCAGTATCAAATACCGAGGGTCTGCTACAAACACTAGTAAAATACACATCAATAATCTGTATATCAAATATACCTTTGTTCACTTCGCCATCCTTCTTATCCGCCAAATACTTGGGGTAGTTCCGCTTCCAGTGACCAGTCCCTTTGCAGTAGAATCACTTAGTCTTAGGCTTAGGACCAGACTTGGGCTTCTTCACATGAGCAGCAACTTGCTTGCTTTTCTTCTTGAAGTTCCCCTCTTTTCCATTGCCCTTTTCTTGAAACTAGTGGTCTTGTCAGCCATCAACAGTTGATGTCTTTCTTGATTTCTACCTTCATTGATTTCATCATCATGAAAAGCTCGGGAGTCGTTTTCGTCATCCCTTGCATACTATAGTTCATCACGAAGTTCTACTAACTTGGTGATGGTGACTAGAGAATTCTGTCAATCACTATCTTATCTGGAAGATTGACTCCCACTTGATTCAAGCGATTGTAGTACCCAGACAATCTGAGCACATGCTCACTAGTTGAGCGATTCTCCTCCATCTTTTAGCTATAGAACTTGTTGGAGACTTCATATCTCTCAACTCGGGTATTTGCTTGAAATATTAACTTCAACTCCTGGAACATCTCATATGGTCCATGACGTTCAAAATGTCTTTGAAGTCCCTATTCTAAGCCGTTAAGCACGGTGCACTAAACTATCAAGTAGTCATCATATTGAGCTAGACAAACATTCATAACGTCTGCATCTACTCCTGCAATAGGTCTGTCACCTAGCAGTGCATCAAGGACATAATTCTTCTGTGCAGCAATGAGGATAAACCTCAGATCACAGATCCAATCCGCATCATTGCTACTAACATCTTTCAACACAATTTTCTCTAGGAACATATCAAAATAAACATATGAAAGCAACAACGCGAGCTATTGATCTACAACATAGATATGCTAATACTACCAGGACTAAGTTCATGATAAATTAAAGTTCAATTAATCATATTACTTAAGAACTCCCACTTAGATGGACATCCCTCTAATCCTCTAAGTGATCACGTGATCCAAATCAACTAAACCATAACCGGTCATCACGTGAAATGGATTAGTTTTCAATGGTGAACATCATTATGTTGATCATATCTACTATATGATTCACGCTCGACCTTTCGGTCTCCATGTTCCAAGGCCATATCTGCATATGCTAGGCTCGTCAAGTTTAACCTGAGTATTCTGCGTGTGCAAAACTGGCTTGCACCCGTTGTAGATGGACGTAGAGCTTAACACACCCGATCATCATGTGGTGTCTGGGCACGACGAACTTTGGCAACGGTGCATACTCTGGGAGAACACTTCTTGATAATTTAGTGAGAGATCATCTTATAATGCTACCGTCAATCAAAGCAAGATAAGATGCATAAAAGATAAACCTCACATGCAATCAATATAAGTGATATGATATGGCCATCATCATCTTGTGCTTGGGATCTCCATCTCCGAAGCACCGTCATGATCACCATCTTCACCGGCGCGACGCCTTGATCTCCATCGTAGCATCATTGTCGTCTCGCCAATCTTATGCTTCCACGACTATCGCTACCGCTTAGTGATAAAGTAAAGCATTACAGCGCGATTGCATTGCATACAATAAAGCGACAACCATATGGCTCCAGCTAGTTGCCAATAACTCAGTTACAAAACATGATCATCTCATACAATAAAATTTAGCATCATGTCTTGACCATATCACATCACAACATGCCCTGCAAAAACAAGTTAGACGTCCTCTACTTTGTTTGTTGCAAGTTTTACGTGGCTGCTACGGGCTTAAGCAAGAACCAATCTTACCTACGCATCAAAACCACAATGATAGTTTGTCAAGTTGATGCCGTTTTAACCTTCGCAAGGACCGGGCGTAGCCACACTCGGTTCAACTAAAGTTGGAGAAACTGACACCCGCCAGCCACCTGTGTGCAAAGCACGGTGGTAGAACCAGTCTCACGTAAGCGTACGCATAATGTCGGTCCGGGCCGCTTCATGCAACAATACCGCCGAACCAAAGTATGACATGCTGGTAGGCAGTATGACTTATATCGCCCACAACTCACTTGTGTTCTACTCGTGCGTATAACATCAAACCATAAAACCTAGGCTCGGATGCCACTGTTGGGGAACGTAGTAATTTCAAAAAAATTCCTACACACACGCAAGATCATGGTGATGCATAGCAACAAGAGGGGAGAGTGTTGTCTATGTACCCTCGTAGACCGAAGCGGAAGCGTTGACGCAATGTAGAGGAAGTAGTCGTACGTCTTCCCGGTCCGACCGATCCAAGCACGGTTACTCCGGCACCTCCGAGTTCTTGGCACACGTACAGCTCGATGACGCTCCCCGGGCTCCGATCTAGCAAAGCTTCGGGGATGAGTTCCGTTAGCATGACGGCGTGGTGACGATCTTGATGTTCTACCGTCGCAGGGCTTCGCCTAAGCGCTGCTACAATATGACCGAGGTGGAATATGGTGGAGGGGGGCACCGCACACGGCTAAGGAACGATCACGATGATCAACTTGTGTGTCCTAGGGTGCCCCCTGCCCCCGTATATAAAGGAGCAAGGGGGAGGCCGGCCGGCCCTTGGGGCACGCCAAGGAGAGGGGGGGAGTCCTCCTCCTAGTGGGAGTAGGACTCCCCTTTCCTAGTCCAACTAGGAATAGAGAGGGGGAAGGAAAGAGAGGGAGAGGGAGAGGGAAAGGGGGGCCGCCCCCCCTACTAGTCCAATTCAGACTCCCCATGAGGGAGGGTGCGCCACCTCCTAGGCTGCTGCCCTCTCTCTCCCTCAGGCCCACTAAGGCCCATTACTTCCCCGGGGGGTTCCGGTAACCCCTCCTGCACTCCGGTTTTATTCGAAATCACCCGGAACAATTCCGGTGTCCGAATATAGTCGTCCAATATATCGATCTTTATGTCTCGACCATTTCGAGATTCCTCGTCATGTACATGATCACACCCGGGACTCCGAACAACCTTCGGTACATCAAAATACATAAACTCATAATGAAACTGTCATCGTAACTTTAAGCGTGCGGACCCTATGATTCGAGAACAATGTAGACATGACCAAGACACGTCTCCCGTCAATAACCAATAGCGGGACCTGGATGCCCATATTGCCTCCTACATATTCTACGAAGATCTTTATCGGTCAGACCGCATAACAACATACATCGTTCCCTTTGTCATCAGTATGTTACTTACCCGAGATTCGATCGTCGGTATCCAATACCTAGTTCAATCTCGTTACCGGCAAGTCTCTTTACTCGTTCCATAATACATCATCCCGCAACTAACTCATTAGTTGCAATGCTTGCAAGGCTTAAGTGATGTGCATTACCGAGAGGGCCCAGAGATACCTCTCCGACGATTGGAGTGACAAATCCTAATCTCGAAATACGTCAACCCAACATGTACCTTTGGAGACACCTGTAGAGCACCTTTATAATCACCCAGTTACATTGTGACGTTTGGTAGCACACAAAGTGTTCCTCCGGCACACGGGAGTTACATAATCTCATAGTCATAGGAACATGTATAAGTCATGAAGAAAGCAATAGCAACATACTAAACGATCGGGTGCTAAGCTAATGGAATGGGTCAAGTTAATCAGATCATTCATCTAATGATGTGATCCCATTAATCAAATAACAACTCTTTGTCTATGGTTAGGAAACATAACCATCTTTGATTAATGAGGTAGTCAAGTAGAGGCATACTAGTGACACTCTGTTTGTCTATGTATTCACACATGTATTATGTTTCCGGTTAATACAATTCTAGCATGAATAATAAACATTTATCATGAAATAAGGAAATAAATAATAACTTTATTATTGCCTCTAGGGCATATTTCCTTCAACATCTTCAAGGGTGGCTTCGAAGCAATGAGTCTAAGTGCAGCATCTGAGAACTTTGGCTTTGGAGCCCTAGCAAAAAGTCTTATAGGTGGACAATAGTACTCATAAGAATAACCAGAGTAGTTCTTGGTCTTATGAACATGGCGGTTTGATGAAACACGCTCATATTCATAGGCCTGAGTAAGGTTTCCCTGCAAAACATTTCTGTTAGTGCGACTCAGGTGAGTCCTCTGTCTGTATGAAGCCTTTGGACCGTATGAAGCCTGTGGTCTGGGGTTTGTCTTCTTCATGTGTGGTGTCATGATGACATTCACAGGAAGATTCTCCAAACATCTTTTCGGCACCCAGACTTTCTTCATAGGTGGCCCATTCCTGCAGTTAGTACCAATATACCTAGCAAACACTTCACCATTCTGATTCTCAAACAGTTTATAGTTTGCATTAAAGGATTCATCAATAACAATGGGATTAGCACAAGTGAAGCCAGATAGGGTGGATGGATCCGCTGAAGGTTCCTTTGCAGCAACCCATGTGGTTTTGGGGTACTGCTCAGGTTTCCAGTAAGAGCCATCAGCATTCATTTTCCTTTCGAACCCAACACCCTCTTTCCTAGGGTTTCGGTTCAGGATCTGCCTTTTGAGGACATCACATAGTGTCTGATGCCCTTTGAGACTTTTGAACATCCCTGTTTCAAGCAATGTCTTCAACCTAGCATTCTCATCAGCAATAGCAGTGGTATCCTCAGCAGAGGGGTTAGTTACCACATCAGCAGTTGAAGATATTGCAACAGTAGCAGCAGTAGAACATTCAGCAACAGAAGTAGTGTTATCACGCTCAATGCATTTAAGACATGGTGGTTCAAATCCTTCCTGAGCGGAACTGATCTGTTTGGCGCGAAGTGACTCGTTTTCCTTTTGAAGATCTTCATGAGCCGCTCTCAATTTCTTAAGATCTTGCTTCCTTTGAAGATAATCATAGGAAAGCTTTTCATGAGTTGTTGAGATCGTTTCATGACGACTTTCAAGTTCCTCATACTTAACCTGAAGATTTTTTATGTCTTCAATTAAGGACTGAGATCGAGTCATTTCAGCGTCTAACAGGTCATCGCTTTTGTCTAATAGTTTTTGAATATGTTCCATAGATTTCTGTTGTTCAGTTGCAATTTTAGCAAGTGTTTTGTAGCTGGGTTTGGAACCACAATCAGAGTCATCTTCACTTGATGTTTGATAGTGAGTGGCGCGTGAGTTTACCTTGGCACCACGTTCCATGAAGCAGTAGGTGGGAGTGGAGTTGTCCTTGTCATTAGCATCGGCGTTGGTGATGGAGTCGTTGTCTTTAGTGTTGAAGATGGACTTGGCAACATAGGCTGTAGCCAGACTTGCAACGCCAGAATCGGACTCCTCCTCAGACTCCACCTCTGCCTCCTCAGAAGCAGACTCCTCCTTTGAATCCATTTCCTTACCAACAAACGCGCGGGCCTTGCCAGATGAGCTCTTCTTGTGTGATGAAGACTTTGAGGAAGACTTGGAAGAAGACTTTGATTATTTCTTCTTCTTCTTGTCGTCAGAATCATACTCCTTGCTCTTCTTCTTCTTCTTCTTGTTCTCATTGTCCCACTGCGGACACTCAGAGATGTAGTGGCCAGGTTTCTTGCACTTGGGCATGTTCTCTTCTTATAGTCATGAGCAGAAGCTTCATCATTCCTTGAGATTGATCATGAAGACTTTCTGAAGCCTTTCTTCTTGGTGAATTTTTGGAACTTCTTCACAAGCATAGCAAGCTCCTTTCCAATGTCTTCAGGATCATCAGAACTGCTGTCAGATTCTTCTTCAGATGAGGAGACAGCTTTTGCCTTCAAGGCACGATTCGCCCATAGTTGGGACCGTAGATGTCTCTTTTCTCAGAAAGCTAAAACTCATGTGTGTTGAGCCTCTCAAGTATGTTAGATGGATCGAGTGTCTTGAAGTCAGGAAGTTCTTGAATCATCAGGGCAAGGGTGTCAAACGAGCTGTCAAGTGATCTCAGGAGTGTCTTGACGACTTCATGCTTGGTGATCTCAGTAGCGCCGAGGGCTTGAAGCTCATTTGTGATGTTAGTGAGTCGATCAAACGTGAGCTGGACATTCTCATTTTCATTTCTCTTGAAGCGGTTGAAGAGGTTGCGAAGGACACTGATTCTCTGATCTCTCTAGGTTGAGACGCCTTCGTTGACCTTGGAGAGCCAGTCCCAGACTAGCTTAGATGTTTCCAAAGCACTCACACGGCCATATTGTCCTTTGGTCAGATAACCATAGATGATGTTCTTGGCAGTGGATTCCAGTTGAACGAACTTCTTGACATCAGCAGCGGTGACACCTTCACCAGCCTTGGGAACGCCATTCTTGACGACATACCATAGGTCGACATCAATGGCTTCAAGATGCATGCGCATCTTATTCTTCCAATAGGGATATTCAGTTCCATCAAAGACTGGGCACGTAGCGGAGACTTTGATTATCCCTGCAGTCGACATAGCTAAAACTCCAGGTGGTTAAACCGAATCACACAGAACAAGGGAGTACCTTGCTCTGATACCAATTAAAAGTGCTAGTGATCGACTAGAGGGGGGGTGAATAGGCGATTTTTATGAAAGTCTTCAAAACATGGAAGTTTCGAAGACAAACGATAGAAATAAACCTATTACCATGCAGCGGAAGGTAGACTACACTAAGCAAGCCATAGTCAAGTATTCAATGAAGTGAAAGCACAATGACTAATAGCAGCTAGGCAGTATAGATCAGGTAGGAAGATAGTGTGAAGCCAATCAGAACAATCAGTTACTCAGTGAAGACAAAAGATAATGCAATCATACAATGACTTCACCAGGGCCAACAGTAAGTAAGGGAATGGGAAGGACGAAACCAGTGACTCGTTGAAGACAATGATTTGTTGGACCAGTTCTAGTTGCTGTGACAACTATACGTCTGGTTAGGGAGGCTGAGATTCAACTCAGAAGACTGCGTCTTCACCTTATTCCCCTTGAGCTAAGGACACCCAGTCCTCGCCCAATCACTCTGGTAAGTCTTCAAGGTAGACTCCCAAACCTTCACAAACTTCGTTCACCGGCGATCCACAATGACTCTTGGATGCTCAGAACGGACGCCTAACCGGCTGGAGGATTCACAGTCCTCAAGTGTAATAAGTCTTCAGATCACACAGACAGGAAGACTTCAGTGATGCCTAACACTCTTTGGCTCTGGGTGGTTAGGGCTTTATCCTCGCAAGGAATTCTCTCTCAAAGGCTTCGAGGTGGGTTGCTCTCAAACGACAAAAGCCGTATACTAACTCTGAGCAGCCCACCGTTTATGGTTGTAGGGGGTTGGCTATTTATAGCCACTAGGCAACCCAACCTGATTTGTCCAAAATGACCCTGGGTCACTAAGGAACTGACACATGTTCCAACGGTCAGATTTCAAACACACGCGACAACTTTACTTGGGCTACAAGCAAAGCTGACTTATCCAGCTCTGGATAAGATTTGCCCTCATTGTCTTCGCTCGAAGACATAGGATTTTGGTTGAGCATCACTTCAGTCACTCTGACTTTGTTCACTTGGACCCCACTTAACAGTACGGTGGTTCCTATGACTCAACAAAGAAGAAAAGGAGACAACAAAACAACTAAGTCTTCGCGCCCCGTAGTCTTCACGCAATGTCTTCTCTTGTCATAGTCTTCAATGTGAATATCTTCACATACCGCCATTGTCTTCAATGTCTTCATACATTTTTAGGGGTCATCTCCGGTAGATAAACCGAATCAATGAGGGACTACTTCCTGTGTTATCCTGTAGTTCTCACAAACACATTAGTCCCTCAACCAGGTTTGTCGTCAATACTCCAAAACCAACTAGGGGTGGCACTAGATGCACTTACATGATCCGCTTGGGATCTCATAATCTTCACCAAAAGGAACGAGTTCCTTTGATGGCATGCTTGAAACTGGAATAGCACCAATTGCATTCTCATAAGAGCTTGTCAATTTCTTCATCTTCTTTGGAGCTAAAGACTGAGATGAAGTAGATGCTTTCCTTTTCTTCACTGTTGCTCGCTCCGCAGCTTTGGTTTTCTTCGCTTCTGATGTGGAAGGAAGAACTGAGCTTGTTGTTGGTGTGGGAGAAGCAGAGGAAATAGGTTCAGTTTCTTCAGGCGCAACTAATGCAGTTGCCCTAGTTGGTTTAGATTCCTCAGGCTCAATGGTTGATGCCTCAGCTGGCCTGGCTTGTTCTTCAGGTGCAACACTAGTGGTTGCCCTGGCAATGTCATCAGCGACTGGAATGTAGTCATCAGCCTTAGTACTCAAATTTTCTTCAGCAGCCTAATTGTCATCAGGGGTGCTGGCATTTTCTTCAGTAGACCGAGCCGATGCTTCAGCCTGAGGAATTTCAATGTGCGTTTGAGTAGCAACATTGGAGGTGAATGTCTTTGCCAATTTCACAAATCTGACTTTGGCACCCTTCCAGTCAGCATGGTAGGCATCAAATTCATCATTGAGGTTTTTGATCTCATCTTGAACAGCCACTAGTTCATCAGTTGTCATCTTGACCACAATCTTCTTCAGATAGTGCTCTTTCTTGTACTGCACTTTCTTCAGCTGCCTGGCCGTTTCAAACTTCCATTTTTCTTCGCCTATGAAGGCGGTCAACATGTGACTTTGGCCATAAGTCAGCTTGAAGTCTGGCATAGGAGTGTTGGGGTCCTTGTGCCTGAGATCAATGTATTCAAGGATCAACTTTGGATCTAGTAGGAGAGGAATTTCACTTCCTTTGGCTCTAGCGGCCCTCTGCTGTCTGTCTCTGATGATTTCTTCAAGTTCTTCATCATCAGCTTCGTCATCAGAAGACGGTACCTAAAAGGCGACCTGCTTCTTTTGAGGACTTGGTCTAGTGCCTCGTCTAGCAGTGGCCTTAGTCTTCAGCAATGTGGGGCCATTTGAGGAATGCAGAGGAGCTGAAGAACTTGCAGAGGCTCTTGAGGCAATAGATTTTTCTGTGGTCCTTTGGCACGAGGCGAGATGCACAGGTGCTGAGGACTTTGCCGGAGGAGCTGAGGGTTTTGGAACTTGAGGAACTGGGGCAGCTTGAGGAATTTGCCGTGAGGGCTTAGCGGAAGAGCTTGGCCGTGAGGGCATTGAAGAAGAAGTGCCTGGCTTATGTGCGGGCTTCTTAGGCATGGCCTTCTTAGGCTTGCTAGCAGAGGCCTCAGCAGTGGCAGCAGCAGAGTCTTCATTAAATTTCCTCACTGTTTCTTTAGCCATTTTGGCTAGTTTTGCTTGGCGCTTGGCCCATTCATCGGGATAGTCCTCACCGCGCTTGAGTCTGGTGGGATTAGCTTCTTGGCCAGGTGCCAGTGGAGGTCTTAGGAAAGGAGGGTGAAGAGCGAATTTCTTCATGTACTTTGGAGTTACATACATGTACTCCCTCCATTCCCGTGCCCATCTCCTCTCTATCTTTTGTATGCGCACCTTGCGCTGATTTTTGTCCTCCTTTCCATGTGTGGTCTCATCAGGAGTGCAATAATCCTTGTAAATGTCATCAGGGATCTCAAAAGTTGTGTTGACTTCCAGCTTCTTTCCTCCCTTCCGAGGTTTCTTTCCATCAGCCATTTTCTTCAGCTAAAGATTTTAAACAGTTGAATTCTCTGAAGAGGTATGTAGTTTTTCTTCGAGGAACGCTGCAAATGAATTAAGTTGATAAGAACCTAGTGATTCAACAACAGACATGTGTACCTGTGAACAGAGTATAGGTGCGAAGAATTTGGAGAGTTCATATGCGTTCTCAGAAGTTTTTGCAAAAAGAACAAGTTTGAGGAATTTGACCAGATGTGTCTTGAGGAATTTCACTAAGCGTTCTTTGACTTAGGTTCCTGAGTTGTGTAGATTGAAAATCCACACAATTGAGGAATCTTGAAGAAAAACATGGCTTAGGAAACAGATCAAGAACATATGTTTATGTGGGGTGTTTAGAGTGTGAAGATCGAAGAATAAACACATTTTGAAGATTTTGACGAAATCACTGGAATCAATAAAGGGCAGTAATAGTAACTTTTAATTACCCTTGATGAAGAACACGATGAACTGGGAATGTAGATTGGAAGTTTGTCAGTGCAGATCTTTGATGCCCTAACTTGGCAGAGGAAGATGGCTATGACAGCAGCCGAGTGAAGAAATCCGTGGTCGGCGCGAGTACGACGGCGACGAGGTCGAGGCAGCGAAGCTCTTCCTCACCGGCGATGATGAAGTAGCGGCGGTGCTAGGTTTTGAGAGCTCGAGCGAGGGAGTGAGGTCGAGCGGAGTAAAAACAAACTGAGGAAGGGAAGGGGTATGTATAGCCATGGTGAAAAATTGCTCGTCCGAGGAAAATGGACGAACGTGCCCCTGACCTTTCTCATCTGTGCGACATGTGTCACCCATGTACTATGAGGTGGAGACCGTGTGAGATCGTGGGTGAATAGATAAGTATTAACATGGAATGTGGAACGGTTTGAGCGGAAAAGTCAAAAATTCAGATATGAATTTTTTTAATGTTTCATTCGCAAATTCTTCAGTTGACAAGGACAAAGTGAAGATTTTGAACGGGTTTCAAATAGAACACACATGAAGAATTTGTGAACAGACTGGGTTGAGTTTAGCATAGAGGGGGAAGGGTCCAATCACATTCACTTAGCAGAAGAAGCAACTTGAAAAAATAGCAATAAGTGAATGTTGTAGAGGACATAAACTCATATATGTATATAGCCAATGAAGAAAAATGAGAGAATCAATGAAGACTTGCAAAGTTGAAGAATTTGAACAACTGAAGAATTTCAAAAATGAAGAAAAACTCAAATTGAAGATTTTCAACTTTTGTTGGTGGCGTGACCACCGTATAAGAATGATGATTTCAGATGCCGCGTACAATTGTCGTAGGGCTGTGAGAATCAAATTCTTTGTTAATTTATTCACACTTAGAGGGTTACTCTTCATTAATTGAATAAAAATGTTACTTCATGCGTTGCACATCTAAGTCATCAATTTTGCATAAGTGTTAGGATGTGTGTCCTTTTCAAAGGACATTCGAAGATTCTAAGATATTTAGCTCACACCGCAACTTGCTAAATATCTTCTCATCCAAGGGCTTTGTGAAGATATCGGCTAGCTGTTCTTCAGTCTTCACGTGCTCGATGGAGGTGTCGCCCTTCAACACATGATCACGAAGAAAATGATGACGGATCTAAATGTGCTTTGTCTTTGAGTGCTGAACTGGGTTATGAGCAATCTTGATGACACTCTCATTGTCACAATAGAGTGGCACATTCTTCACATTGATGCCGTAGTCCTTGAGAGTTTGCTTCATCCATAGCAATTGAGCACAACACGATCCAGCAGCAATGTACTCAGCTTCAGTAGTAGAGAGTGATACACAGTTTTGTTTCTTCGAAGACCAACAGACCAAGGATCGTCCAAGGAAATGGCATGTGCCTGATGTTGACTTGTGGTCGACATGATCACCAACATAGTCAGAGTCTGAATATCCAATGAGATCAAAAGCCGAGCCCTTGGGATACCATAATCCATGTGTTGGAGTGTGAGCTACATATCGAAGAATATGCTTCACAGCCTTATGGTGTGATTCCTTCGGTGTAGCTTGAAAGCGGGCACACATGCAAACACTAAGCATAATATCTGGCCTAGATGCACATAAATACAATAAAGAACTAATCATAGAGCGGTATACCTTTTGATCAAAGTCAATACCGTTTTCATCAGTGCATAGATGGCCATTTGTGGGCATAGGGATTTTGACATCTTTGCAATCTTGCATGCCGAATTTCCTCAATACATCCTTGAGGTATTTTTCCTGAGATATGAATATGCCATTGCGCCATTGACGAATCTGAAGACCTAAGAAGAATTTCAATTCTCCCATCATAGACATTTGATATTCTTCACTCATCATGTAGGCAAATTCATCACAGTAACGTTGGTCAGTACAGCCAAAGATGATATCATCAACATATATTTGGCACACAAATAATTCATCATCATAAGCTTTGGTGAAAAGAGTTGGGTCAAGTGAACCAATTTTGAAGCCTTTCTTCATGAGGAATCTACTATTCTTAATAAGTTGGTCCCCACTCCAAGCAATTATCTCTACATGCACATTGTCCACATCATCATGCATGCCACATGTAACACCCCGGATGTAACTTACCCAATTTGTACTCCAACTCTTGCCGTTTTCGGCGTTAAGTTATTTTATTTTCTCGGGTTCGGGTCTTTGTCTCTGTGCGTTGTTATCGTTGTTATGCATCTCATAACATGTCATCTTGTGCATTGCATTTGCATACGTGTTTCATCTCATGCATTCGAGCATTTTCCCCGTTGTCCGTTTTGCATTTCGGCGCTTCATTCTCCACCGGTGGTCATTTCTAGCTTTCTTTCGTGTGTGGGGATTAAACATTTCCGGATTGGACCGAGACTTGCCAAGCGGCCTTGCTTTACTACCGGTAGACTGCCTGTCAAGTTTCGTACCATTTGGACTTCGTTTGATGCTCCAACGGTCAACCGAGGGACCGAAAAGGCCTCGTGTGTGTTGCATCCCAACACCCCTCCAAGTTGGTCCAAAACCCACCTAAACCTGCTCCATCTTCTAGAGCGTTCGATCACGATCGCGTGGCCGAAAACCGCACCTCATTTGGACTCTCCTAGCTCCTCCTATGCCTATAAATAGGTCCTCCCCCGAAATCCTCGCGCAAATCCTAGATCTCTCCCTCTCCTCGCGACCGGACAAAAATCTGCACCGACAGACACGTCCGGGTCCTCCCCCACCGCCGCCACGTGTCGCCTCCGCGTTCGCCCGCTCTCGTGGTTCTAAGTCTGACAGTGAGGTAGGGGGGTGTCTATGAGGAGGCTAGGCCTTAGCTATTGGGAAGTTGTAAGCACGCAAGGTTTACGAGTTCAGGCCCTTCTCAGAAGAAGTAACAGCCCTACGTCTCGGTGCCCGGAGGCGGTCGATTGAATTATGCGTGTGTAAATGACAAGGGTGCGAACCCTTGATACTGAGGAGGGAGGTGGCTTATATAGAGTTCGCCAGCCCTCTCCTTCCCTCAGTAATGCAGGGTTTAAGGTACATTTAAGGTGGGGCGTTACTGATAACGTCCCTAATAAAGTGTCATAATAACCATAAAGACTATTTAATAGCCGACCGTTTGCCTGCGGAGTGACTGCAGGTCTTTTGGTCGGTCGAGTGGTTGACTTCATGGTCGAGTGATATCTTCTTGGTCGAGTGTCTTCAACCCGTCGAGTGAGATACCTTCAAGTTGATTGAAAGGTGACTTCTTCTAGGGATGTCCTACGGTAGGGCTCTATAGGACGGGTCCGTGCCCCTACCGTAGGTACATGGCTTCATCATTAGCCCCCGAATGGATCGAGTATAGAGTGAGAAAAGGGGTTAGGGGCCTTTCCGACTGACTCTCCGGGTTATATGAGTGCTTTGTTCTGGGTCGACTGTCACGGATGACGTCATTAACCTCTTTCAGTCGCCTTGATCCGTTCCAGGCCTTTCGTCGAATGGATTTCTTTACCTGTGAGGCATCGAGCGCCGGTGCGCGTGGGATTTCTGTTTTGACAAGTTGTTCTACAGCCAGCGGATATCGTGGGATTTGGATTTTTTGGGAAGCGCGCGGAACGGGGGCGGCCGCAGTAATCGGAAGTGACAATGTGAAGGCTCCTCGATCTCCGCGCCGCCTTTTTCGCCACGTACTGCGCGCGCGCCTGCCACGGGATTTGACTGGATAGCTTGGGCCTACTGGTCAGCCACTCGGAAGCGGCCCCTTATAAGTTGCCGGCTCGGAGTCCCCCAACAGTGCGCGTGCTCTTCTCTTCTCCTTCTTCCTCTCTTTCTTCGTAACCTCCCCCGCTTCTTTCGCTCTCGCCCAGCCATCGCAAGCCAGCTCGAGATCTCGCCGGCGACGATGGTGAAGGGCAAGACGACCGCTCTGGAGCGCGCGAAGAAGGCGGCGGCGGCGGGGAAGGGGAAGAAGTCTGCGCGCGGCGGATCTTCCTCACGGACGGCCCTGCCCAAAGGTTGGATCCAGGGCGACTGGATGCCATCGGTGCTCCGGCAGGAGGATCTTGATGACCTGGTTGAGGGGGGAGCCATTCCTCACAAGGCTGCGCGTCTTCCGGAGGGAGAGATCGAACCCCAACCTCGCGACGGTGAGTGCGTGCTCCTGGCCACTCACATCGACCGAGGGTTTTCTCTGCCGCCCCATTCTTTCTTCCGCAACTTCTTGAACTTCTTTGGAGCGCAGCTCCATCACTTTACCCCAAACTCCATAGTCTATCTTAACGCTTTCATTTCTATGTGTGAGGCGTTCCTGGGTTGCCGCCCACACTAGGGGCTTTTCAAGCACATCTTCACCTGTCGCTCTCAGTCGGTCAAGAAGGCCAAGTCGAGTGATGAGAAGACACAAGTGATCCAGCTGTGTGGGGGCTTGGCGATCCAGACGAGGGGGAAGAGCTGTTTCCCATCCATTACTTTCCCGGAGTCAGTCCGAGGCTGGCAGGCGACTTGGTTCTACTGCCAGGATCAGGTGACGCCAGGGCAGTCGACTGGGCTCCCACCTTTCTCCCTCGACCGAGCCGAAAAGCCTGCTTCTCTGAAGGTGACGCCTGAAGAAAAGGCCCAGGTCAAGGTACTGGAGGGTCGAGTGGTTGAACTTGTCCGTGAGGGCGTGACGGGGATGGATCTGCTGGAAGTCTTCCTCAAGAGGCGAATCCAACCGCTCCAGGCTCAGGACCACCCGATGTGGCTGTACTCTGGCCTCGAGGACACCACTCGGATCCACCTGGAGGAGGTCACCAACGAGATGTTGGAGGGGTGGCTGTCAAGCATCACGGGGAACAAGGACAACCCCCGAGGAGCCAGGAGGGTCATTCCACTCGATAGTTCGTATGAGGTCGACCAGGTGCGTTTTTATGCTCCCGACTGAGATCTTCGTTTTCTGCGTTGGTCTTCTTTTGAGTAGGTCGATTGACTTTCGTTTTGTCTGCTATCTTTCAGGCGACCACTGAGATGTACTCGACGCCCAATGGGGCACAGGGGTCGACTGAGGAAGGAGAAGGGAGCGGAGGTGAGAGCGGGGATGACCAGGGCGAGTGGGAGTCGGATGGTGAAGGAGAGGGAGGCGATGACGTCTTCTCCAGCGAAGAGGAAGAGGAGGAGGCCGAACCCCCCCGCCCGGAAAGGCGATCCAAGCTCGCACACGACCCGGCGCAGGGACATGGCCAGGCGACTGCCTCCGTTGGGCCGTCGTCAAAACGCCCTCGGACTTCTTCTCCAACACCGACTGGGAAGGTCCCCAAGCAACCACGCACGACGCTATCCAAGCCGCCCAAGACTTTGCCCAAGATGAAGATAACTGTCCCTGTTATTTCCGGGTAATAAAGCTTGTTTTCCTTCGTTGATGGAGGACGGATCCTTGGTCGACTCGTTAAGCTAACTGGCTGATTTTTCGAAATTTGCAGCGCTGCTACCTCCGAGGTCTCTGCCAAAGACGACGACCAAGAGATGGGGGACGCTGTTATTGACGTTCTGTTTTTGAGTCGACTGGTCGTTTCTTGCAATTCCGGTCGATTGAAAGTCCTCCTTGCAGCCCCTCCTCATGTTATCGACCTCCCGGATGACGACGACAATGAACCGCTGAGGATGGGGAGGACTAAGAGGTCGTCGGCTGACAGGACTCCCCAGCCTCCTCCGGCGCCTGAGACCGTGGCTTGGGATGGTGGCGATGCCCCTCGGGCTTCTGTGACCTTTGCCAATCCCCTGTCGAGTGCGCAGCCTTTGGCGTCGACTGCAAATCCAACTTTGCTTTTTGTCGCATACCCTGCCCCCGAGGACGAAGTGGCCGCTGCGAAGGAGGCTATACGCCAGGCGGGGGTCATGATGGAACAGGTGAAGAAGGCTCGGGAGGCCAGCCAGGCAGCTTATGACGCAAGTTCGGCGCTTCAGAGCAATGTCCAGGTCAGTCGACTTGATACTTGATTATTTGAAGAGTCTTTCTCCCTCTCTTTTTTTGAAGATCTTTGTATCTGTACACCCACTGGGTGTGTTTTCCCCTTCTTGGACTAATGGGGGCACGCCGAGTGCACCCACTGGGTGTAGTCCCCGAGACTACGGTGGACTGCTGGCAGTCGACTGTAGTCTTTACATTGCGTTTATGTATCTGTATTCCTTTTCTTTGTCTGGTTGAGCCATGTCGAATGGATCTGTATCCGGTCGACTGCGGATAGTCGACTTTTTTTTAAACCAGTGGGGGCACGCTGAGTGCACCCACTGGGTGTAGTCCCCGAGACTACTGTCGAATGTTTTTGATTCGGCTGTAGTCTTAGAAACGTCACCTTTTTTCCTCAGTTACTCGGAAGCAACTTATCTTGGATGCCTGTCGACTGAATTTTCCTTTTGCAGAAATCTTGTGAACTTGCGTCTCGCTATACTGTGTTGGAGAAGCAGCGGATTCAACTGACTCTCGATCTGGAGTTGGCCAGAACAGAGCTGCAGAAGGTCAGAGATGGCGTTGCTGGTAAGACGACCTTGTCGACTGGTTTTGTTTTAGGCTTGGGTACCTTTCTGCTGTTTCTGAACCAATCATCGTTTCTTTTGCAGGAGAACTGAGCGAGGCCCTGGCGAAGAAGGATCGGGACTTGGCTGCTGCCCACAAGGAGGCTGATGACAAGATTGCACTGGCTGAACAGAAGCTGGCTTCGGTCAGCCAGATAGAAGATGAGAATACCAAGCTGAAGACCGCTTTGAATGAAGCCAACAGGGAGTGCTCGCATTGGAAGAAGAAGCACCTCACCCTGAGCGAGCAGATGGAAGGCGTCGCTCGCAGGAGGGACGACCTGGAGAGCTACTTGAGGAGTCTCGCCAAGATGTTGTACACCAAGCTCGAAGGTGCGCATTCAATTCTGACTGGTTTTCTTTTGTGTCGACTCAGTTTGCGATCGTTGGCTTATCCTTGGGTCTTGTATGCAGAGTTTTGTCAGAACTTTGAAGAGGAGACCGGGCGAATTGAAACGCGTTTGGACCCAATCAATTCTCCGGTGAATGATGATGCCGCCATGAATCTGCTCCAACTGGAATCTCGTATCGATGGCGCCGTGGATTACTTGGCTCGGCTGAAGGTTGCCATATCGCGGATCGACCCGACACTTTGGCCAGAGTCTACTCTCCAGAATGATCTCGAGTCTCTGATGACTCGACTTGACAGAATCCCCGATCAAGTGCAGGAGTGGAAGAAGTCTTCTGCCCGGTGCGGCGCTGATGTGGCTCTATCTTTAGTCCGCGTCCATTGCAAGGAGGCGCGAGAAGAGAAGTTGGCCGCCATCCAAGTCGCCAATACCAAGAGGCACAGCTTTCAAGACTTCATGGAGACCTTCATTGCTGCTGCCACTCGTATTGCGGACGGAATCGACCTGGATGAGTTCGTCGCCCTGCTAGTCCTCCACCCTAGGAATGAAAACAACTTTTATGCCTTTCCTTAAATTTGCCTCGGAATGCCGAGTCGATTTGTAACCGTTTAAACTCTGCCGAGCCGAGGGCTCGAGTACTTTGATTCGGGGCCTGGGGCCTTTTAAGCTTTATTCGAACTTAATTTCTTGCTGAATATCTTAGTGGTTTTGATCTGTCGTGTAGGACTTTGGTCTTGTATTCAGACGAGTGCTGGACTGCAGCTCAGTCCCCGAGTGGGAGGATCGCTCTCCACTCGGTAGGATTTTTTTAAACTTAGGCGAGTGCTTGACTGCAGCTAAGTTTCCGAGTGGGAGAACTTAGGCGAGTACTGGACTGCAGCTAAGCCCCCGAGTGGGAGGATCGCTCTCCACTCGGTAGGGCTTTTGAAACTTAGGCGAGTGCTTGACTGCAGCTAAGTTTCCGAGTGGGAGAACTTAGGCGAGTACTGGATTGCGGCTAAGCCCCCGAGTGGGAGGATCGCTCTCCACTCGGTAGGATTTTTGAAACTTAGGCGAGTGCTTGACTGCAGCTAAGTTTCCGAGTGGGAGAACTTAGGCGAGTACTCGACTGCGGCTAAGCCCCCGAGTGGGAGGATCGCTCTCCACTTGGTAGGATTTTTCAAACTTAGGCGAGTGCTTGACTACAGCTAAGTTTCCGAGTGGGAGAACTTAGGCGAGTACTGGACTGCAGCTAAGCCCCCGAGTGGGAGGATCGCTCTCCACTCGGTAGGGTTTTTGAAACTTAGGCGAGTGCTTGACTGCAGCTAAGTTTCCGAGTGGGAGAACTTAGGCGAGTACTGGACTACAGCTAAGCCCCCGAGTGGGAGGATCGCTCTCCACTCGGTAGGATTTTTCAAACTTAGGTGAGTGCTTGACTGCAGCTAAATTTCCGAGTGGGAGAACTTAGGCGAGTACTGGACTGCAGCTAAGCCCCCGAGTGGGAGGATCGCTCTCCACTCGGTAGGATTTTTGAAACTTAGGCGAGTGCTTGACTGCAGCTAAGTTTCCGAGTGGGAGAACTTAGGCGAGTACTCGACTGCGGCTAAGCACCCGAGTGGGAGGATCGCTCTCCACTCGGTAGGATTTTTCAAACTTAGGCGAGTGCTTGACTGCAGCTAAGTTTCCGAGTGGGAGAACTTAGGCGAGTACTGGACTGCAGCTAAGCCCCCGAGTAGGAGGATCGCTCTCCACTCGGTAGGGTTTTTGAAACTTAGGCGAGTGCTTGACTGCAGCTAAGTTTCCGAGTGGGAGAACTTAGGCGAGTACTGGACTGCAGCTATGCCCCCGAGTGGGAGGATCGCTCTCCACTCGGTAGGATTTTTCAAACTTAGGCGAGTGCTTGACTGTAGCTAATTTCCGAGTGGGAGAACTTAGGCGAGTACTGGACTGCAGCTAAGCCCCCGAGTGGGAGGATCGCTCTCCACTCGGTAGGATTTTTCAAACTTAGGCGAGTGCTTGACTGCAGGTAAGTTTCCGAGTGGGAGAACTTAGGCGAGTACTGGACTGCAGCTAAGCCCCCGAGTGGGAGGATCGCTCTCCACTCGGTAGGGTTTTTGAAACTTAGGCGAGTGCTTGACTGCAGCTAAGTTTCCGAGTGGGAGAACTTAGGCGAGTACTGGACTGCAGCTAAGCCGCCGAGTGGGAGGATCGCTCTCCACTCGGTAGGATTTTTCAAACTTAGGCGAGTGCTTGACTGCAGCTAAGTTTCCGAGTGGGAGAACTTAGGCGAGTACTGGACTGCAACTAAGCCCCCGAGTGGGAGGATCGCTCTCCACTCGGTAGGATTTTTGAAACTTAGGCGAGTGCTTGACTGCAGCTAAGTTTCTGAGTGGGAGAACTTAGGCGAGTACTGGACTGCATCTAAGCCCCCGAGTGGGAGGATCGCTCTCCACTCGGTAGGATTTTTCAAACTTAGGCGAAACGGATTCACAGCCAAGTCACCCGCTGGGGGTTTTGTATGCAAACAAAGTGACAGCCATTATTGGAACACTCTTGTCTTTGATAAAAATGAACTGTAGAAATTATTTTTCTTATTACATCTCATCTAAAGGAGAACTCAGGTGTAAAAGGGGCGGAGCAGTTCCGCGTTCCAAGCTCGTGGCTCGTCGATCTGGCGATCGACATTGTAGAGGTGGTATGCTCCATTGTGGAGGACTCTGGTGACTATGAAAGGGCCTTCCCAAGTAGGAGCAAGTTTGTGTGGCTTCTGTTGATCCACACGGAGGACCAGATCTCCTTCTTGGAAGGCTCGACTTTTCACATTCCGGGCGTGAAAACGGCGCAAGTCTTGCTGATAAATGGTCGATCTGATCATGGCCATCTCCCTTTCTTCTTCTAAGAGGTCGACTGCGTCTTGCCGGGCCTGCTCTGCTTCATCTTCGGTGTAAAGTTCGACTCGGGGTGCATTATGAAGAAGATCACTCGGCAGGACTGCTTCGGCTCCATAAACCAGAAAGAATAGAGTCCTTCCAGTCGACCGGTTAGGGGTGGTCCTTAATCCCCACAGAACTGACGGAAGCTCGTCGACCCAAGCACCTGCCCGTGCTTGAGATCGCGCATCAGCCGAGGCTTTAGCCCTTTGAGAATCAAACCATTTCCTCTCTCAGCCTGTCCATTCGACTGGGGATGAGCGACCGAAGCATAGTCGACTCGTGTGCCTTGAGAAGCGCAAAATGCTCTGAACTCGTCCGAATCAAAGTTTGACCCGTTATCAGTGATGATGCTATGCGGGACCCCATATCTGAATGTTAACCCTCTAACGAAACTGATAGCAGTGCCAGCATCGAGGTTCTTGATGGGCTTAGCTTCGATCCATTTGGTAAATTTGTCGACTGCCACAAGTACATGAGTGAATCCACTCCTGCCCGTTCTTAGGGGACCAACCATGTCCAATCCCCAGACGGCAAAGGGCCAGACGAGCGGAATGGTCTTCAGGGCTAATGCGGGCCTGTGCGACATGTTGGAGTAGAACTGGCACCCTTCACACTTGTCGACTATCTCTTTTGCCATCTCATTTGCTCTTGGCCAGTAAAATCCAGCTCGGTATGCTTTAGCCACAATAGTCCGAGAGGACGCATGGTGACCGCAGGTCCCTGAGTGGATATCATTAAGGATTATCTGACCCTCTTCTGGTGTTATGCATTTCTGGCCGACTCCGGTCGCGCTCTCTCTGTACAGCTGTCCCCTTATGACTGTGAAGGCCTTGGATCGGCGGACGATCTGTCGAGCCTCCTCCTCGTCCTCTGGGAGTTCTTTCCTTAGGATATATGCGATGTACGGTATTGTCCAGTCAGGGGTGATTGCCAAGACTTCCATGATTAGGTCGACCACTGCAGGCACTTCAACTTCAGTCGGATCTGTGGCACTTTTCGGCTGCGGGGCTTCTTCTGTGAAAGGATCCTCTTGGACTGACAGTGAGTGAATGTGTTCCAAGAACACGTTGCCTGGAATGGCTTCTCTCTTGGAGCCTATCTTTGCCAAGTCGTCAGCTGCCTGATTTTTCAGTCGGGGGATGTGGTGGAGCTCTAACCCCTCGAACTTCTTTTCTAGCTTTCGCACTGCATTGCAATACCCAGTCATTGCCGGGCTCCTAACGTCCCACTCCTTCATCACTTGATTAACCACGAAATCTGAGTCGCCATAGACCATGAGGCGCAGGACGCCTAGTGAAATGGCCATGCGCAACCCATACAAAAGTGCCTCATACTCTGCTTCGTTATTGGAGGAATCGAAGTGAATTTGGAGAACATATCTGAGCTTATCCCCTCGGGGGGAGACCAAGACTACTCCCGCGCCTGATCCATTCAGCATCTTGGATCCATCGAAGAACATGGTCCAGTGCTCCGAGTGAACGTGAGTCAGAAGTTGCTGTTCAATCCACTCGGCGATGAAATCCGCGATTGCTTGGGACTTGATAGCCTTCTTTGCTTCAAACTTGATATCTAAAGGAAGGAGTTCAATCGCCCACTTGGCCACTCGACCAGTTGCGTCTCTGTTATGCAGGATCTCTGATAATGGGGCGTCGCTGACGACTGTAATGGAGTGGTCAAAGAAATAATGTGCAACTTTCTTTGTGGTCATATAAATCCCATATACAAGCTTCTGGTAGTGGGGGTATCTTTGTTTTGAAGGGGTCAAAACTTCAGACACATAATATACAGGGCGTTGAACTTTGAAGGCCTTCCCTTCCTCTTCCCGCTCATCCGTAAGTACTGTACTGACAACTTGTCCTGTGGCTGCAATGTAAAGCAGCAGAGGCTCTTTGCTGATTGGGGCAGCTAGCACCGGCTGGGTGGAGAGCAGAGCTTTGAGCTCTGCAAACGCTGCATCAGCTTCTGGAGACCACTCGAACTTGTCAGACTTCTTCATCAGTCGGTAAAGAGGCAACGCTTTTTCACCGAGTCGAGAAATGAATCGACTTAAGGCGGCCAAGCAGCCTGTAAGCTTTTGGACATCATGCACGCGTACAGGACGCCTCATCCGGAGTATGGTGCCAATTTTTTCAGGATTGGCGTCGATTCCCCGTTCGGAAACGAGAAAACCGAGTAGCTTTCCACCTGGAACCCCAAAAGTGCACTTTGACGGATTGAGCTTGATATCGTACCTCCTGAGGTTGGCAAAGGTTTCAGCAAGGTCAGCCCGCAGGTCGGAACCTTTCCGGGACTTGACCATGATATCATCCATGTACGCCTCCACATTCCGATTGATTTGAGTGAGTAAACACTTCTGGATCATTCTCATGAATGTGGCTCCGGCGTTCTTGAGGCCAAATGGCATGGTGACGTAACAGAAGCATCCGAATGGAGTGATGAAAGCTGTTTTGATTTCGTCGGGCCCATACAGACGGATCTGATGGTACCCGGAATAGGCATCTAGAAAAGACAATCTCTCGCATCCTGCAGTTGAGTCAACAATTTGGTCGATGCGAGGGAGAGGAAAATGATCTTTTGCGCAGGCCCGATTGATATGTTTGAAATCAATGCACATACGGAGTGACTTGTCCTTCTTGGGGACCATGACGACATTGGCGAGCCACTCGGAGTGGTAAATCTCTCAGATGAACTCGGCTGCTAAGAGCCGAGCCACTTCTTCGCCAATGGCTTGTTTCTTGTTGACGGCGGACCGTCGAAGATGTTCCTTCATGGGCTTGAACTTTGGGTCGACTCGCAGACGGTGCTCAGCCAGCCCCCTGGGAACTCCAGGCATGTCAGAGGGTTTCCATGCGAAGATGTCCCAGTTCTCACGGAGGAGCTGGATGAGCGCTTCTTCCTATTTGGAGTCGAGCGTCGTCGAGATGTGAGTCGGAGTAGCGTTGGGATCGGTCGGGTGAATGTGGACTATCTTTGTTTCGCCAGCCGACTGAAAAGCTGACTCGGAGGCGGGCTTCTTAGCTCGCAGCAATTCACTCGGGTCGGCAGTCTTTTGGTACTCTTTCAGCTCGACCACTGCCATCTGAGCGTCGGCGATCTTTGATCCCTTCTGAAAACATTCTTCTGCTTTCTTCCGGTTGCCCGTAACAGTGATCACACCTTTGGGGCCAGGCATCTTTAATTTAAGATACACGTAACATGGTCGAGCCATGAAGCGTGCGTAAGCTGGCCTGCCCAAAATGGCGTGATAAGCACTCTGGAAGTCCACAACTTCAAATGTCAACTTTTCCTTGCGGTAATTCTTTGAATCACCAAAAACCACATCAAGAGCAATCTGGCCGAGTGACTCGGCCTTCTTCCCAGGAATGACTCCGTGGAAGCTCATGTTGCTGGCGCTGAGTCTGGACATCGGAATGCCCATTCCTTTCAAAGTTTCAGCATACAGTATGTTCAGGCCACTGCCACCATCCATCAGGACTTTGGTCAGTCGAGTACCTTCGACGACCGGGTCGACCACCAAAGCTTGCCTCCCTGTGGTGGCAATGTGTGTCGGGTGATCAGATTGGTCGAATGTGATGGCAGTCTGAGACCATTTGAGGTAACTAGGTGTCGCCGGAGCAACCATGTTCACCTCACGGTTAATGACTTTCAGTCGACTTTTGCTTTCGACATCAGCAAAAATCATCAAGGTGGAATTGACTTGGGGGTATCCATCGTCACTATCCTCCTTGTCCTCAATTTTGTCTGGTTCTTTTTCCTTATCCTTGGGCTGCTTGCCCTGGAACTGCTGAATCAGGAGCCGGCACTGTCGAGTGGTATGCTTCGGGAAAATAAAATTTCCCTCTTCATCTTTCTTGGTGTGGATGTGACATGGCAGGTCCAAAACATCATTCCCATCCTGATCCTTAACCTTCTTGGGCTTCCATGTGCCCTTGGGTTTTCCCTTGAAGTTTCCCTGGGCCACAGCCAGGGCCTCCCCAGGGGCGGCTGGCTCGGCCTTCCGCTTCTGCTTCCGACTGGAGTTTCCTCCGGTTTCTTGGGCGACTGATTTGAGTTTGCCACTTCGGAGTCGGTCCTCGTCTTCACCATTAGCGTACTTGGTGGCAATCTCCATCATCCGATTCAGGGACATCTCTCCAGTTCGACCAAACTTCAGATTCAACTCCCTGTATTTGACGCCTTCCTTGAAAGCGCAAACTGCTTGATGGTCTGGCACGTTCTCGACCGAGTGGTGTAGTGTGATCCACCTCTAGATGTATTCTCTCAGAGTTTCATTTGGCTTCTGTACGCAAGACCGCAACTCCGTAAGGCCTGCAGGGCGCTTGCACGTCCCTTTGAAGGTTGTGATAAACACTCGGGCGAGATCCTCCCAAGTGTAAATGCTGCTGGGCGCCAACTGATTCAGACACGCCCTGGCTGAGCCTTCCAACATAAGACGCTTCATCACCGACCGGAGAAGGAGGCTAGGCGGCGCCGGGCTGCCGTGGCCGGGGAAGATGGAGGCGCGGGCGGTGGCGCAACCGGGCGGCGGGGCGAGGCGATGTGGGCCTCGGGGGCCGGCCACGGGCCTCCCCGGCCGGAACGGCGGCGAGGTGGGCACGAGGCGGCGGGTGATGAAGCCATGTACCTACGGTAGGGGCACGGACCCGTCCTAAAGAGCCCTACCGTAGGACATCCCTAGAAGAAGTCACATTTCAATCAACTTGAAGGTATCTCACTCGATGGGTTGAAGACACTCGACCAAGAAGCTATCACTCGACCATGAAGTCAACCACTCGACCGACCAAAAGACCTGCAGTCACTCCGCAGGCAAACGGTTGGCTATTAAATAGTCTTTATGGTTATTATGACACTTTATTAGGGACGTTATCAGTAACGCCCCACCTTAAATGTACCTTAAACCCTTCATTACTGAGGGAAGGAGAGGGCTGGCGAACTCTATATAAGCCACCTCCCTCCTCAGTATCAAGGGTTCGCACCCCTGTCATTTACACACGCATAATTCAATCGACCGCCTCCGGGCACCGAGACGTAGGGCTGTTACTTCTTCTGAGAAGGGCCTGAACTCGTAAACCTTGCGTTCTTACAACCTCCCAATAGCTAAGGCCTAGCCTCCTCATATACACCCCCCTACCTCACTGTCAGACTTAGAACCACGACAGTTGGCGCCCACCGTGGGGCATTGGTCTTAGCGCCTAATTGGAGAAGTTGCGATTTTTCCGACCCACTTGATCATGTTTTCCTGCGAGGCTTTGGCAGAGGGCCGCGAGATCCATCTCGGCGCACTCACCTTCATCGCCGACGACTCCGCCTGGCTCCAGGAGGCGCCGCTCGACGTTGACGCGCTCCCCGTCCGCGGTGCGACGCACTTCCACGCGTGCGTCCATGGCGTCCTCATGCGGCAGCCGTCGACCCCATATCGGTCGAATCCCGTGTCATCTCCCCGCCCTGTCTCCCGCTAGCGCAAGCGCTCAGGTCGGTCGAGACTCTAGCGGTGGGTGAAGCACGCCGTGGCCCGCCAGTCGGCGGCCCCACAAGTCGCGGCAATCGAGCCCGACGAATCCCTCTGCGGCCTGTTCGATCTGTCGACTGGCTCCGCGGAGACCGCATCTGAGTGCGATAGCAGCGACCCTTTGGCGGAGGTTCTGGCGGTCGAGGGGACACGCAGTCCTCCTGGATTCCATCGCGCTGATAGTGGTGCGAATAGAGGCGATCCGTCGCATCCCCACGATGAATACCTCCCCGAACCTCTTACGTCATTACAGCGAGAGGAGCTTCGTCGCCGGAACATGGACGCGCTCCACACTCCTATTGTTGGAGAAACCCCCGAGGCCCGGGCCTTGGAGGACGCGCGCTTGGCTAATCTGGCCGAGCCCACTCGACTGGAGAATCTACAGCGAGCACTCGACGAGCGAGCGCGTCAGCGGGCTCCCGAGTCCAATCGACGACAGCAAGCTCCCGAATCCAGTCAACGTCAGCTCTTCCCACCGCCGCAGGTATACCGAACTCCAGTTCAGAATTTGGCTGCCGCGGCCCACATAGCAGAGTAAATCCAGCCCTCCCAGTCAGAGGCTGGCAGAGGATTGTTGTAGATCAGAGCATTGCTCCGAGCGGCGGGGAATCAGAATTCCGCCGTCTCTCAGTCGCGGGACAGGATCCATAGTCGATCCGTTGCAACAGAAACAGTCTAGTCAACTCACAGCCCGAGATTGCCCCCGAGGCGTGAGGGACGTGGGAACTGGCACGATCAGTACAGGAGGAATGAACAGTATGATCACCGACCCAACCGTGATGATAGGCGTCGAGTGCCATCCCCTCCCCCGAGGAGTGGATCGTATGCACCCCGACATCGAGATGACAGGCGCCGCCACAATGTTGGGCAGAGGATCCCAGTCGACCCTAGAGACCCAGGCTTTGACGCGAGATCTATCCTCATTCAAGGTTTGGTCGACAGGAACAGGGCTCATCGTGAGGGCCACAACAGAGATACGCCCACCGGCAGCAGAGCACATGCTTCGGGGCCTGAATGTTTCAGTCGAGCCATCAGGGCCGCGGTGATCCCTCCCAACTTCAGGTTGGCGACTGGAGTCAGCAAGTTCACCGGCGAATCCAAGCCCAACACATGGCTCGAAGATTACAGAGTGGCTGTGCAGATTGGCGGTGGCAATGATGAGGTGGCCATGAAGCATTTGCCTCTTATGTTGGAAGGCTCAGCCAGGGCGTGGCTGAATCAGTTGGCGCCCAGCAGCATTTACACTTGGGAGGACCTCGCCCGAGTGTTTATCACAACCATCGAAGGAATGTGCAAGCGCCCTGTAGGCCTTACAGAGTTGCGGTCTTGCATGCAGAAGCCGAATGAAACACTGAGAGAATACATCCAGAGGTGGATCACACTGCACCACTCGGTCGAGAACGTGCCAGACCATCAAGCAGTTTGCGCTTTCAAAGAAGGCGTCAAATACAGAGAGCTGAATCTGAAGTTCGGTCGAACTGGAGAAATGTCTTTGAATCGGATGATGGAGATTGCCACCAAGTACGCTAATGGTGAAGACGAGGACCGACTCCGAAGTGGCAAACTCAAATCAGTCGCCCAAGAAACCGGAGGAAATTCCAGTCGGAAGCAGAAGCGGAAGGCCGAGCCAGCCGCCCCTGGGGAGGCCCTGGCTGTGGCTCAGGGAAACTTCAAGGGGAAACCCAAGGGCACATGGAAGCCCAAGAAAGTTAAAGATCAGGATGGGAATGATGTTTTGGACCTGCCATGTCACATCCACACCAAGAAAGATGAAGAGGGAAATTTTATTTTCCCGAAGCATACCACTCGACAGTGCCGGCTCCTGATTCAGCAGTTCCAGGGCAAGCAGCCCAAGGATAAGGAAAAGGAACCAGACAGAGTTGAGGACAAGGATGATAGTGACGATGGATACCCCCAAGTCAATTCCACCTTGATGATTTTTGCTGATGTCGAAAGCAAAAGTCGACTAAAAGTCATTAACCGTGAGGTGAACATGGTTGCTCCGGCAACACCTAGTTACCTCAAATGGTCTCAGACCGCCATCACATTCGACCAGTCTGATCACCCGACGCACATCGCCACCCCAGGGAGGCAAGCTTTGGTGGTCGACCCAGTCGTCGAAGGCACTCGACTGACCAAAGTCCTGATGGATGGCAGCAGTGGCCTGAACATAATGTATGCTGAAACTTTGAAAGGAATGGGCATTCCGATGTCCAGACTCAGCACCAGTAACATGAGCTTCCACGGAGTCATCCCTGGGAAGAAAGCCGAGTCACTCGGCCAGATTGCTCTTGATGTGGTTTTTGGTGATTCAAAGAATTACCGCAAGGAAAAGTTGACATTTGAAGTTGTGGACTTCCAGAGTGCTTATCACGCCATTTTGGGCAGGCCAGCTTACGCACGCTTCATGGCTCGACCATGTTACGTGTATCTTAAATTAAAGATGCCCGGCCCCAAAGGTGTGATCACTGTTACGGGCAACCGGAAGAAAGCAAAAGAGTGTTTTCAGAAGGGATCAAAGATCGCCGACGCTCAGATGGCAGTGGTCGAGCTGAAAGAGTACCAAAAGACTGCCGACCCGAGTGAATTGCTGCGAGCTAAGAAGCCCGCCTCCGAGTCAGCTTTTTATTCGGCTGGTGAAACAAAGACAGTCCACGTTCACCCGACCGACCCCGACGCTGCTCCGACTCACATCTCGACGACGCTCGACTCCAAATAGGAAGAAGCGCTCATCCAGCTCCTCCGTGAGAACTGGGACATCTTCGCATGGAAACCTTCTGACATGCCTGGAGTTCCCAGGGGGCTGGCTGAGCACCGTCTGCGAGTCGACCCAAAGTTCAAGCGCGTGAAAGAACATCTTCGACGGTCCGCCGTCCAGAAGAAACAACCCATTGGTGAGGAAGTGGCTCGGCTCTTAGTAGCTGAGTTCATCCGAGAGATTTACCACTCCGAGTGGCTCGCCAATGTCGTCATGGTCCCCAAGAAGGACAAGTCACTCCGTATGTGCATTGATTTCAAACATATTAATCGGGCCTGCCCGAAAGATCATTTTCCTCTCCCTCGCATCGACCAAATTGTCGACTCAACTGCGGGATGCGAGAGATTGTCTTTTCTAGATGCCTACTCCGGGTACCATCAGATCCGTCTGTATGGGCCCGACGAAATCAAAACAGCTTTCATCACTCCATTCGGATGCTTCTGTTACGTCACCATGCCATTCAGCCTCAAGAACGCCGGAGCCACATTCATGAGAATGATCCAGAAGTGTTTACTCACTCAAATCAGTCGGAATGTGGAGGCGTACATGGATGATATCGTGGTCAAGTCCCAGAAAGGTTCCGATCTGCGGGCTGACCTTGCTGAAACCTTTGTCAACCTCAGGAGGTACGATATCAAGCTCAATCCGTCAAAGTGCACTTTTGGGGTTCCAGGTGGAAAGCTACTCGGTTTTCTCGTTTCCGAACGGGGAATCGACGCCAATCCTAAAAAAATTGGCAACACTCCGGATGAGGCGTCCTGTACGCGTGCATGATGTCCAAAAGCTTACAGGCTGCTTGGCCGCCTTAAGTCGATTCATTTCTCGACTCGGTGAAAAAGCGTTGCCTCTTTACCGACTGATGAAGAAGTCTGACAAGTTCGAGTGGACTCCAGAAGCTGATGCAGCGTTTGCAGAGCTCAAAGCTCTGCTCTCCACCCAGCCGGTGCTAGCTGCCCCAATCAGCAAAGAGCCTCTGCTGCTTTACATTGCAGCCACAGGACAAGTTGTTAGTACAGTACTTACGGTCGAACGGGAAGAGGAAGGAAAGGCCCTCAAAGTTCAACGCCCTGTATATTATGTGTCTGAAGTTTTGACCCCTTCAAAACAAAGATACCCCCACTACCAGAAGCTTGTATATGGGATTTATATGACCACGAAGAAAGTTGCACATTATTTCTCTGACCACTCCATTACAGTCGTCAGCGACGCCCCATTATCAGAGATCCTGCATAACAGAGACGCAACTGGTCGAGTGGCCAAGTGGGCGATTGAACTCCTTCCTTTAGATATCAAGTTTGAAGCAAAGAAGGCTATCAAGTCCCAAGCAATCGCGGATTTCATCGCCGAGTGGATTGAACAGCAACTTCCGACTCAAGTTCACTCGGAACACTGGACTATGTTCTTCAATGGATCCAAGATGCTGAATGGTTCAGGCGCGGGAGTAGTCCTAGTCTCCCCCCGAGGTGATAAGCTCAGATATGTTCTCCAGATTCACTTCGATTCCTCCAATAACGAAGTAGAGTATGAGGCACTTTTGTATGGATTGCGCATGGCCATTTCACTCGGCGTCCGTCGCCTCATGGTCTATGGCGACTCAGATTTGGTGGTTAATCAAGTGATGAAGGATTGGGATGTCAGGAGTCTGGCAATGATTGGGTATTGCAATGCAGTGCGAAAGCTAGAAAAGAAGTTCGAGGGGTTAGAGCTCCACCACATCCCCCGACTAAAAAATCAGGCAGCTGGCGACTTGGCAAAGATAGGCTCCAAGAGAGAAGCCAATCCCAGCAACGTGTTCTTGGAACACATTCCCTCACCGTCAGTCCAAGAGGATCCTTTCACAGAAGAAGCCCCGCAGCCGAAAAGTGCCACAGATCCGACTGAAGTTGAAGTGCCTGCAGTGGTTGACCTAATCATGGAAGTCTTGGCAATCATCCCTGACTGGACAATACTGTACATCGCGTATATCCTAAGGAAAGAACTCCCGGAGGATGAGGAGGAGGCTCGACAGATCGTCTGCCGATCCAAGGCCTTCACAGTCATAAGGGGACAGCTGTACAGAGAGAGCGCGACCGGAGTCGGCCAGAAATGCATAACACCAGAAGAGGGTCAGATAATCCTTAATGATATCCACTCGGGGACCTGTGGTCACCATGCGTCCTCTCGGACTATTGTGGCTAAAGCATACCGAGCTGGATTTTACTGGCCAAGAGCAAATGAGATGGCAAAAGAGATAGTCGACAAGTGTGAAGGGTGCCAGTTCTACTCCAACATGTCACACAAGCCTGCATCAGCCCTGAAGACCATTCCGCTCGTCTGGCCCTTTGCCGTTTGGGGATTGGACATGGTTGGTCCCCTAAGAACGGGCAGGAGTGGATTCACTCATGTGCTTGTGGCAGTCGACAAATTTACCAAATGGATCGAAGCTAAGCCCATCAAGAACCTCGATGCTGGCACTGCTATCAGTTTCGTCAGAGGGTTAACATTCAGATATGGAGTCCCGCATAGCATCATCACCGATAACGGGTCAAACTTTGATTCGGACGAGTTCAGAGCTTTTTGCGCCTCTCAAGGCACACGAGTCGACTACGCATCGGTCGCTCATCCCCAGTCGAATGGACAGGCTGAGAGAGCGAATGGTCTGATTCTCAAAGGGCTAAAGCCTCGATTGATGCGCGATCTCAAGCACGCGGCAGGCGCTTGGGTCGATGAGCTTCCGTCGGTTCTGTGGGGATTAAGGACCACACCTAACCGGTCGACTGGAAGAACTCCATTCTTTCTGGTTTATGGAGCCAAAGCAGTCCTGCCGAGTGATCTTCTTCATAATGCACCCCGTGTCGAACTTTACACCGAAGATGAAGCAGAGCAGGCCCGGCAAGACGCAGTCGACCTCTTAGAAGAAGAGAGGGAGATGGCCATGATCAGATTGACCATTTATCAGCAAGACTTGCACCGTTTTCACGCCCGGAATGTGAAAAGTCGAGCCTTCCAAGAAGGAGATCTGGTCCTCCGAGTGGATCAACAGAAGCCACACAAACTTGCTCCTACTTGGGAAGGCCCCTTCATAGTCACCAAAGTCCTCCACAATGGAGCGTACCACCTCTACAATGTCGATCGCCAGATCGACGAGCCACGAGCTTGGAACGCGGAACTGCTCCGCCCCCTTTTACACCTGAGTTCTCCCTTAGATGAGATGTAATAAGAAAAATAATTTCTACAGTTCATTTTTATCAAAGACGAGAGTGTTCTAATAATGGCTGCCACTTTGTTTGCATACAAAATCCCCCAGTGGGTGACTTGGCTGCGAATCCGTTTCGCCTAAGTTTGAGAAAATCCTACCGAGTAGAGAGCAATCCTCCCACTCGGGGGCTTAGCTGCAGTCCAGTACTCGCCTAAGTTCTCCCACTCGGAAACTTAGCTGCAGTCAAGCACTCGCCTAAGTTTGGAAAAATCCTACCGAGTCGAGAGCAATCCTCCCACTCGGGGGCTTAGCTGCAGTCCAGTACTCGCCTAAGTTCTCCCACTCGGAAACTTAGCTGCAGTCAAGCACTCGCCTAAGTTTGGAAAAATCCTACCGAGTCGAGAGCAATCCTCCCACTCGGGGGCTTAGCTGCAGTCCAGTACTCGCCTAAGTTCTCCCACTCGGAAACTTAGCTGCAGTCAAGCACTCGCCTAAGTTTGGAAAAATCCTACCGAGTCGAGAGCAATCCTCCCACTCGGGGGCTTAGCTGCAGTCCAGTACTCGCCTAAGTTCTCCCACTTGGAAACTTAGCTGCAGTCAAGCATTCACCTAAGTTTGAAAAAATCCTACCGAGTCGAGAGCAATCCTCCCACTCGAGGGCTTAGCTGCTGTCCAGTACTCGCCTAAGCTCTCCCACTTCGAAACTTAGCTGCAGTCAAGCACTCGCCTAAGTTTGAAAAAAACCCTACCGAGTGGAGAGCCAACCTCGCACTCGGGAACTTAGCTGCAGTCCAGCACTCGTCTGAATACAAGACCAAAGTCCCACACGACAGATCAAAACCACGAGGATATTCAGCAAGAAATTAAGTTCGGATAAAGCTTATAAGGCCCCAGGCCCCGAATCAAAGTACTCGAGCCCTCGGCTCAGCAGAGTTTAACGGTCACAAATACACTCGGCATTCTGAGGCAAATTTAAGGAAAAGCATAAAAGTTTTTCATTCTTCAGGTGGAGGACTGTTAGGGGCGACGAGCTCATCCAGGTCGATTCCATCCGCAATACGAGTGGCAACAGCAATGAAGGTCTCCATGAGGTCTTGAAAGCTGTGCCTCTTGGTATTGGCGACTTGGATGGCGGCCAACTTCTCTTTTCGCGCCTCCTTACAATGGACGCGGACTAAAGATAGAGCCACATCAGCGCCGCACCGGGCAGAAGACTTCTTCCACTCCTGCACTCGATCGGGGATTCTGTCAAGTCGAGTCATCAGAGACTCGAGATCTTTCTAGAGCGTAGACTCTAGCCAAAGTATCGGGTCGATCCGCGACATGGCAACCTTCAGCCGAGCCAAGTAATCCACGGCGCCATCAATACGAGATTCCAGTCGGAGCAGATTCATGGCAGCATCATCATTCACCGGAGAATTGATTGGGTCCAAACCCGTTTCAATTCGCCCGGTCTCCTCTTCGAAGTTCTGACAAAACTCTGCATACAAGACCCAAGGATAAGCCAATGCTCACAAACTAAGTCGACACAAAAGAAAACCAGTCGGAATTGAATGCGCACCTTCGAGCTTGGTGTACAACGTCTTGGCGAGACTCCTCAAGTAGCTCTCCAGGTCGTCCCTCCTGCGAGCGACGCCTTCCATCTGCTCGCTCAGGGTGAGGTGCTCCTTCTTCCAACGCGAGCACTCCCTGTTGGCTTCATTCAGAGCGGTCTTCAGCCTGGTATTCTCATCTTCTATCTGGCTAACCGAAGCCAGCTTCTGTTCAGCCAGGGCAATCTTGTCATCAGCCTCCTTGTGGGCAGCAGCCAAGTCCAGATCCTTCTTCGCCAGGGCCTCGCTCAGTTCTCCTGCAAAAGAAACGATGATTGGTTCAGAAACAACAGAAGGGTAGTCAAGCCTAAAAACAAAACCGGACGACAAGGTCTTCTCACCAGCAACGCCATGCCTGACCTTCTGCAGCTCCGTTCTGGCC
Source organism: Triticum monococcum (assembly GCA_034509565.1). Classification (NCBI taxonomy): domain Eukaryota; kingdom Viridiplantae; phylum Streptophyta; class Magnoliopsida; order Poales; family Poaceae; genus Triticum; species Triticum monococcum. Next base: position 173,964,553 of record CM067846.1, on the reverse strand, counting down.
AGCTCCAGATCGAGGGTCAGTTGAATCCGCTGCTTCTCCAACTCAGTATAGCGAGACACAAGTTCACAAGATTTCTGCAAAAGGAAAATTCAGTCGACAGACATCCAAGATAAGCTGCTTCCGAGTAACTGAGGAAAAAAGGTGACGTTTCTAAGACTACAGCCGAATCAAAAACAATCGACAGTAGCCTCGGGGACTACACCCAGTGGGTGCACTCAGCGTGCCCCCACTTGTTTTTTAAAAAAAGTCGACTGTCCGCAGTCGACCGGATACAGATCCATTCGACATGACTCGACCAGACCAAGAAAAGGAATACAGATACAGAAACGCAATGTAAAGACTACAGTCGACTGCCAGCAGTCCACCGTAGTCTCGGGGACTACACCCAGTGGGTGCACTCAGCGTGCCCCCACTAATCCAAGAAGGGGAAAACACACCCAGTGGGTGTACAGATACAAAGATCTTCAAAAAAAAGAGAAGGAGAAAGACTCTTCAAATAATCAAGTATCAAGTCGACTGACCTGGACATTGCTCTGAAGCGCCGAACTTGCGTCATAGGCTGCCTGGCTGGCCTCCCGAGCCTTCTTCACCTGCTCCATCATGACCCTCGCCTGGCGTATAGCCTCCTTCGCAGCAGCCACTTCGTCCTCAGGGGCATGGTATGCGACAAAAAGCGAAGTTGGATCTGCAGTCGACGCCGAAGGCTGCGCACTCGACAGGGGATTGGCAAAGGTCACAGAAGCCCGAGGGGCATCGCCACCATCCCGAGCCACGGTCTCAGGCGCCGGAGTAGGCTGGGGAGTCCTGTCAGCCGACGACCTCTTAGTCCTCCTCATCCTCAGCGGTTCGTTATCATCGTCATCCGGGAGGTCGATAACATGAGGAGGGGCTGCAAGGGAAACTTTCAATCGACCGGAATTGCAAGAAACAACCAGTCGACTCAAAAACAGAACGTCAATAATCGTACCAAGGTTGGAGGTAACAGCGTCCCCCATCTCTTGGTCGTCGTCCTTGGCAGAGACCTCAGAGGTAGCAGCACTGCAAATTTCGAAAAGTCAGCCAGCTAGCTTAATGAGTCGACCAAGGATCTGTCCACGATCGACGAAGGAAAACAAGCTTTATTACCCGGAAATAACAGGGACAGCTATCTTCATCTTGGGCAGAGTCTTGGGCGGCTTGGATAGCGTCGTGCGTGGTTTCTTGGGGCCCTTCCCAATCGGTGTTGGAGAAGAAGTCCGAGGGTGTTTTGACGACCGCCCAACGGAGGCAGTCGCCTTGCCACGTTCCTGCGCCGGGTCGTGTGCGAGATTGGATCGCCTCTCCGGGCGGGGGGGTTCGGCCTCCTCCTCCTCTTCTTCGCTGGAGAAGACGTCATCGCCTCCCTCTCCTTCACCATCCGACTCCCACTCGCCTTGGTCATCCCCGCTCTCGCCTCCGCTCCCTTCTCCTTCCTCAGTCGACCCCTGTGCCCCATTGGGCGTCGAGTACATCTCAGTGGTCGCCTGGAAAACAGCAGACAAAACGAAAGTCAATCGACCTGCTCAAAAGAAGACCAACGCAGAAAACGAAGATTTCAGTCAGGAGCATAAAAACACACCTGGTCGACCTCATACGAACTGTCAAGTGGAATGACCCTCCTGGCTCCTCGGGGGTTGTCCTTATTTCCCGTGATGCTTGACAGCCACCCCTACAACATCTCGTCGGTGACCTCCTCCAGGTGGATCCGAGTGGTGTCCTCGAGGCCAGAGTACAGCCACATCGGGTGGTCCCGAGCCTGGAGCGGTTGGATTCGCCTCTTGAGGAAGACTTCCAGCAGATCCATCCCCGTCACGCCCTCGCGGACGAGTTCAACCACTCGACCCGCCAGTACCTTGACCTGGGCCTTTTCTTCAGGCGTCACCTTCAGAGAAGCGGGCTTTTCGGCTCGGTCGAGAGAGAAAGGTGGGAGCCCAGTCGACTGCCCTGGAGTCGCCTGATCCTGGTAGTAGAACCAAGTCGACTGCCAGCCTCGGACTGACTCCGGGAAAGTAATGGATGGGAAACAGCTCTTCCCCCTCGTCTGGATCACCAAGCCCCCACACAGCTGGATCACTTGTGTCTTCTCATCACTCGACTTGGCTTTCTTGACCGACTGAGAGCGACAGGTGAAGATGTGCTTGAAAAGTCCCCTGTGTGGGCGGCAGCCCAGGAACGCCTCACACATAGAAATGAAAGTGGCAAGATAGACTATGGAGTTTGGGGTAAAGTGATGGAGCTGCGCTCCAAAGAAGTTCAAGAAGTTTCGGAAGAAGGAATGGGGCGGCAGAGAAAACCCTCGGTCGATGTGAGTGGCCAGAAGCACGCACTCACCGTCGTGAGGTTGGGGCTCGATTTCTCCCCCCGGAAGATGTGCGGCTTTGTGGGGGATGGCTCCCCCCTCCACCATGTCATCGAGGTCCTTCTGCCGGAGCACCGATGGCATCCAGTCGCCCTGGATCCAACCCTTGGGCAGGGCCGTCCTGGAGGAGGATCCGCCGCGCGCAGACTTCTTCCCCTTCCCCGCTGCTGCCGCCTTCTTCGCGCGCTCCAGAGCGGTTGTCTTGCCCTTCACCATCGTCGCCGGTGAGGTCTCGAACTGGTTTGCGGTGGTTGGGCGAGAGCGAAGGCAGCGGAGGAGGTTGCGAAGAAAGAGAGGAAGAAGGAGAAGAGAGGAGCACGCGCACTGTTGGGAGACTCTGAGCCGGCAACTTATAAGGGGCCGCTTCCGAGTGGCTGACCAGTAGGCCCAGGCTATCCAGTCAAATCCCGTGGCAGGCGCGCGCGCAGTACGTGGCGAAAAAGGCGGCGCGGAGATCGAGGATCCTTCGCATTGTCACTTCCAATTACTGCGGCCGCCCCCGTTCCGCGCGCTTCCCAAAGAATCCGAATCCCGTGATATCCGCTGACTGCAGAACAACTTGTCAAAACAGAAATCCCACGCGCACCGGCGCTCGATGCCTCACATATAAAGAAATCCACTCGACGAAAGGCCTGGAACGGATCAAGGCGACTGAAAGAGGTTAATGACGTCATCCGTGACAGTCGACCCAGAACGAAGCACTCATATGACCTGAAGAATCAGTCGGAAAGGTCCCTAACCCCTTTTCTCACTCTAGCCTCGATCCATTCGGGGGCTAATGATGAAGCCATGTACCTACGGTACGGGCACGAACCCGTCCTAAAGAGCCCCACCGTAGGACATCCCTAGAAGAAGCCACCCTTCAATCAACTCGAAGGTATCCCACTCGACGGGTTGAAGACACTCGACCAAGAAGCTATCACTCGACCATGAAGCCGACCACTCGACTGACCAAAAGACCTGAAGTCACTCCGCAGGCAAACGGTCGGCTATTAAGTAGTCTTTATGGTTATTATGACACTTTATTAGGGACGTTATCACTAACGCTCCACCTTAAATGTACCTTAAACCCTGCATTACTGAGGGCAGGAGGGGCCCGGCAAACTCTATATAAGCCACCCCCCTCCTCAGTATCAAGGGTTGGCACCCCTGTCATTTACACACACATAATTCAATCGACCGCCTCCGGGCACCGAGACGTAGGGCTGTTACTTCCTCCGAGAAGGGCCTGAACTCGTAAACCTTGCGTGCCTACAACTTCCCAATAGCTAAGGTCTAGCCCCTTCATACACACCCCTCTACTTCACTGTCAGACTTAGAACCACGACAGTCGGCGCCGCCACCACCCGGCCGCCGCTTCGCCGGAAGCCGCCGCCGCCGCCAAGTCCGACGACCGCCGCCGCCGCCTCCACCCCTCGTCGCCCCGGTCACCGGCGCCCGAAGCCCCGGCACCCTCTTCCCCGGCGAGCCGCGACGAACTCCGGCAAGCCCCGGCGACGAACCTCGATCTGCATGCCCCCGTTCCAGATCCGATCTGAAAACCCAAACCGAGGGTTGACTTTCTCCCCCCCCCCTTTCAGATTCATGTTGCATACTTTGACCTGCCGTAACTTTGCATCCGTAGCTCCGATTTGGGCATATAGCATATCAAAATGTTCGTCTCAGAGAGTACATCATTTCATTCAATTGCATCATTTTCATTTGAGTTCATCTTGATGCCCGAAATGCTGTTAGAAGAGGGCTACTTGAGATATTTGTCAGATCTGCTACTCCATTTAGACATTTGTCATTTTTGCCATGATTATTGTGTGCATGATATGCCCTGATGCTCTACATATGTTTTGTTAAGGGTTTTGTCATCTTTCCAGAGGTGCAACCCATGTATTTTTGTGATGTGTGTGGTGACTAGCACGAGCTTGCCAAGTGAGGCACTTGGTAATTCTAATTTCAGGGACTTAGCATTTCCACTAAGTCCTTGAGCTGTTTATCTCATGTTGTCATATGTTCATGTTGTTTCCGAGTGATCCGTGACTCTTTTGAGGATGATCAGTAAGGATGTTTTATTAATCTTGTAGTGCTCTATCCATCCATGTCTTTGTTTGCAATTATGGAGCACCCTTGCTTGAGTCAATCGAGCTCTACTTTTGCTACTTTGTGAATCTGGGCAGATTGTCAACTTGTTTGCAATTTTGCCGATGATCTTGTAGCTGATCCGTGCATGCTATGCTATTGTTCTTGCCATGTCTAGCTTAAATTTTGTGTATTCTTGTTGGATGTATGCTTAGCTTATCATGACTTGCACCGTAGTGAGTGCATCGAGCTCGTAAACATGCCTACTTGAGATATGTTTCAGCATGTGCCAGTTTTCACTAAGTCTGAAAACTGATTATGATTTTGCCATGTTCACGTGCTTGCAAATGTGTTTTCTGATCCCTTTTGGCTCAAGGTCACTAAGGGACTTTTGTTAAGCTTTTTGAGTAGCTTCATGCCATGTTTTACTTTGCCATGTTCAGGTCCTGTAGCATATAGTTTTGTTGCTCCGAAGAGTGCTACCTGATCTAAAATTCTAGACAAGTGTTAATTTCACTACGTGTGAAATCTGTTTACCATATGCATTTTTGCCATGCTTGTTTGAACCTGTTAATGGATGAATTGGCCGTAGCTCAGTGCTAGACTTTTGTTAAGCATCTTGAATGCATCCCTGCCATGTATTTTGTTGTCATGTTTGGGTGCTGTAGCATGTTCATCTCATTGCATTTAGATGGCTACTTGCTGTAAATCGCAGAATGTGGCCATATTTGAATCGCTTGCCAATTCCAAACCGTAACTCCGATTCCGGCATTCTTTATATCGTTTTCAAGCGATTTCATCTCATCTTTCCAGTGGCACACTTGGTTTTCCAAGTTGAGGCCAGGTTCTTGCTTTTCCTGTCACATCTTGCATATGCATCCCACATCGCATCCCGCATAGCATACCATCTTCGCATCATATTATTTGATACTTTCACATGGTTGATTGTGTCCTTGTTGCTTGTCTGTCTTGTTTGGGTAGAGCCGGGAGACGAGTTCGCTAACGAGGAGCCCATTGAGTTTGCTTTCGAGGATCCAGTCAACTCTGACAACTTTACAGGAAAGATGATCATACCCTCGAAATCACTACTATCTTTGCTATGCTAGTTTGCTCGCTCTTTTGCTATGCCAATGCTCTGATGCCTACCATTTGCTTTCAAGCCTCCCAAATTGCCATGTCAAACCTCCAACCCACCTTGTCCTAGCAAACCGTTGATTGGCTATGTTACCGCTTTGCTCAGCCCCTCTTATAGCGTTACTAGTTGCATGTGAAGATTGGAGACTGTTCCTTGTTGGAACATTTATTTAGTTGTTGGGATATCATTATATTGCCATGTTATCTTAATGCATCTATATACTTGGTAAAGGGTGGAAGGCTTGGCCTCTCGCCTAGTGTTTTGTTCCACTTTTGCCGCCCTAGTTTTCCGTCATATCGGTGTTATGTTCCCGGATTTTGCGTTCCTTGCGCGGTTGGGTTATAATGGGAACCCCTTGACAGTCCGTTTTGAATAAAACTCCTCCAGCGATGCCCAACCTTGGTTTTACCATTTGCCACCTAGCCCTTTTTCCCTTGGGTTTCGTGGACTCAAGGGTCATCTTATTTTAAACCCCCCCTGGGCCAGTGCTCCTCTGAGTGTTGGTCCAACCTAGAGCATCGTGCGGGGCCGTCCCTTGGCAACTTGGGTTACGTTGCCTCCCGTACGCTTAGCTTATCCAGTGTGCCCTGAGAACGAGATATGTGCAGCTCCTATCGGGATTTGTCGGCACAGCGGGTGGTGTTGCTGGACTTGTTTTACCATTGTCGGAGTTGTCTTGAAGAACCGGGATACCGAGTCTGATCGGAACGTCTCGGGAGGAGATTTATTCCTTCGTTGACCGTGAGAGCTTGTCATGGGCTAAGTTGGGACTCTCCTGCAGGGTTTTGAACTTTCGAAAGCCGTGCCCGTGGTTATGGGCAGATGGGAATTTGTTAATGTCCGGTTGTAGTTAACTTGAACTTAAACTTAATTAAAATGAATCAACCGTGTGAGTTGCCTTGATGGATTCTTCTCGGCGGAGTCCGGGAAGTGGACACGGTGTTGGAGTAATGTCTGCGCAGGTTGCTCCCTAGTTTTCTCTCTCGCGCTTTGCCTCCTCTTCTTGCTCTCTTTTGCGAATAGGTTAGCCACCATATATGCTAGTCGCTTGCTGCAGCTCCACTTATATTTGCCTTGCCATACCCATTTAAGCTTAAATAGTCTTGATCGCGAGGGTGCGAGATTGCTGAGTCCCTGTGGCTCACAGATTACTATTACACCAGATGCAGGTCCAGATGATTCTGCTCCAGGTGACGCGCTCGAGCTCAAGTGGGAGTTCGACGAGGACTCTCAATGATACTATGTTTCCTTTCCTGATGATCAGTAGTGGTGCCCAGTTGGGGGTGATCGGGACCATGTCACATGTTGGGTTATCTTTCATTTTGGCGCCGTAGTCGGGCCATGAGTGTTTGGATGATGTATGTTATTTATGTACTTGATTGACGTGGCGAGCGTAAGCCAACTATGATATCTCCCCTTTTATTAATTATATTACATGGGATGTTTGTGATGATTTCCTGACTTGCGACATATGCCTTCAATGCGATTATGCCTCTAAGTCGTGCCTCGACACATGGGAGATATAGTCGCATCGAGGGTGTGACAAGTTGGTAATCAGAGCCTTCCCCGACCTTAGGAGCCCCATTGCTTGATCGTTTTTAGCAGCTGAGTTGTGTCTAGAAAAATGTTTTGAGTCATTTAGGCATTATATATCGGAGAGTTTAGGAATTATTTTTACTTCCCAGTCTCCTCATTGCTCTGGTAAGGCATCCTGATGTAGAGTTTTGACTCTTCTCTTCTCAAATTTCACTAAAAAAAATTTAGGATCACGCGGGTATCTTGGAATCGTTCCGATGGTTTTATGATGAGAACATTGTCTTGGTGCCTCCTGTCAGGGGTTTAGTGGAAGTGTCCCGGGGAGTTGAGCTCTGAGGTGTTGTCGTCATAATTTTATCGTTGCAGTTCTGAAATACCTGAGTTTAGTACGCCGACATCGAAAATCTATTTTATGCGGTTCGTTGGTGAGATAACCTCGACGCCACCCAGTACTGGGGCGGGAGTTCGGGAGTATCGCCATAACTTGTATAACGGATGCTTTTCGAAGGTTGAGGTAGATGGTTTCCGAAGTTTTTCTCGGTTATGTGTTGAAGGATGGATACAGCTGGATGTAGGATTTGCTAGATTTGGGTGAGATATTATGCTTCCCCTGTATCCCCAACACCTGATTGCATAACCGGAAAGGTTCGGGAGTTTCATAGGTGGGAATTCTCGTAGCTCTAGTTTCTTCTTCCACGGATATTGGTTTGAGATTGGGATTTCTTACCGATTATTCGTTCTTGAGCCGTACCTTGTTGATTTATTTCTCTACCTTAATTCTACGTGGCTTCTCAATTTATGGATATGTGACCATTTCAAGAGGAATGCATTCGTTCATTTTGTTCGGATGTGAAGACTTTATGTTGCAATTTTCATTCCGTTGGATTCAGCTTCAATATTTTTCTATCAATGTGCTAATGGATGTCAACCTCTTCAGGATGGCTCCTCCAACGCGCACGACTCCGAATCCTGATCCGCCACCACCTCCACCTCCTTCGGAGGCATGGCAAGCTGTGATGGCCGCAACCAATGCAAAACACACAGTTGATCATGCAAATTCTCCAAGAGCGCAATCAAGGCAACCAAGGGAATCAAGGCAACAATCAGAATCACTTTGCTACACTCAACCAGTTCCTTGCTAATGGGCCAAAGACTTTCAGCAATTGTGTTGAGGCAACCGATGCTGACGATTGGCTTGTGGATCTGTGCAAGCATTTTGAGTGCAGTAACGTCAGGCCTGAGGATTTCGTCAAGTTCGCTTCCTTCCAACTCAAAGATCAAGCTACAGAATGGTTCCAGCAGTACAAGGATTCCAGAGGTGGACGTGTGATCACTTGGGATGAATTCCGTCAAGATTTCCGAGCTCATCACATCCCTCAGAGCATGGTCGAAAGCAAGCGTGAGGAATTCCGCAACCTGAAGCAAGGCTCTTTGTCTGTCTATGACTATAACAAGTTGTTTCAGAAGCTCGCCCGTTTTGCCAAGCAGGACGTCCCAGATGAGAAGAGCATGATATACCAGTTCAGGGGTGGTCTCAGAGAAGAAATCCAGCTCGCTCTTGTTCTCTTTGAGCCCTTGAGGTACGATGAGTTCTACAACATGGCACTGAAGCAAGAGGCCGCTCAACTGAGGTGTGATGCTTCCAAGAAGCGAGTCAGAGATGTTACTCCTTCTTCCTCTACTCAAGTGGCCAAGCAGCAGAAGTATTGGCTTCCTCCTCCTCCGTTCCGTCAGCCGTATCAGTAGAAGAGCAAAGGTGGCAGTGGTTCTTCCCACCCACCCAACCCTGGCTTTCAGAACAAGACTTCGTCTCAAGCTCCAAGATCAAGTGCTCCATACCACCGTCTGCTTTCAAAGGTCACGTGCAACAAGTGCCAACAGAAGGGTCACTATGCCAACAAGTGTCTCAACCAGAGGCGCCTTCCTCCTCCTCCTCTTGTGAGATCGGCAAGTACAACTGTGGTCAAGCATAATCCCAAGCACGCCAAGGTCAACTTGTTGAATGCAGCTCAGGTAGAGGACTCATCAGATGTTATCATGGGTAACTTTCCAGTTAACTCTTTTCCCGCAAAAGTTCTTTTTGACACTGGTGCATCACATTGTTTCATGTCAAGATCATTTGCTTCCAAGCATGACTTCGTTTCACAAATGTTGGGTAAACCTATGGGAGTGGTTTCTCCGGCTAAGTCTATGAGGGCTACTTCAATAGTCCCGGATATTTCTATCATGATGGGGGATTTCAAGTTTCTGGCTTCTCCAATGGTTCTTGGTAACTCGGATATTGATCTTATTCTCGGAATGGATTGGCTTTCTAAGCACAAGGCTCAGCTTGATTGTGCAGCCAGGCAGATTCAATTGACTCATTCGTCTGAGGATGTAATTGTCTTTGCCGCGAATGACGATACCATCCGTCTGTTTTCTCTCAATGAGAAGGGTGAACTAGATGCTATCTCGCAAATTCCAGTAGTTTGCGAATATCAAGACGTCTTTCCAGAAGAGCTTCCAGGAATGCCTCCACATCGGCCAGTTGAATTCGTTATTGATCTTGAGCCTGGCACGGAACCTGTGTGCAAGCATCCTTACAAGCTCGGACCTGAAGAGTTGAAGGAGCTGAAGAAACAACTCGATATTCAAGAAAGAATGGGTCTCATCCGGCCTAGTTCTTCTCCGTGGGGTTGTGGTGTTCTTTTTGTGAAGAAGAAGGATGGAACGGACCGACTTTGTGTTGATTACCGTCCATTGAACAAGAAGACCATCAAGAACAAATACCCACTTCGCAACATCAACGAGCTGTTCGAACAACTCAAGGGTGCCCAAGTATTCTCCAAGCTTGATCTCCATATGGGTTATCATCAAATTCGAATCCGTGAGCAAGATATTCCCAAGACGGCTTTCAGGACAAGCTATGGTTCATATGAATACACGGTCATGTCTTTTGGCCTCGTCAACGCTCCTCTGATGTTCTCTCGCATGATGAACTTCATCTTCAACACCTACACCAATGACTTCTTTTTGGTCTATCTCGACGACATTCTGGTTTTCTCAAAGAACAAGGAAGATCAAGCCAAGCACTTGCGTTTGGTGCTCGACAAGCTGAGGGAACATCAATTCTACGCCAAGTTCTCCAAGTGCAAATTTTGGCTCGATGAGGTTCTTTATCTTGGTCATATCATCTCTGCCAAGGGCATTGCCGTGAATCCTGAGAAGGTGTCTGCAATTGTGAATTGGGAACCTCCTCAGAACGTGAAGCAACTCCGTAGCTTCCTCGGTCTCGCAAGTTATTGTCGAAGATTCGTTGAAAACTTTTCTAAGATTGCGAAGCCTCTCTCAAATCTTCTCCAGAAGCACGTCAAGTACGTTTGGTCTCCGGAGTGTGACATTGCTTTCAACACTTTGAAAGAGAAATTGATCACTGCTCCAGTTCTGACTCCGCCTGATGAATCCAAGCCGTACGAGGTCTTTTGTGATGCCTCTCTCCAAGGTCTTGGCGCAGTGTTGATGCAAGAGAAGAAAGTTGTTGCTTATACCTCTCGCCAGTTGAAGCCTAATGAGAAGAACTACCCCACTCATGATCTTGAGTTGGCGGCAGTTGTGCATGCTCTTTTGACTTGGAGACATCTCTTATTGGGAAGAAAAGTGGACATTTTCACTGATCACAAGAGTCTCAAGTACATCTTCACTAAGCCTAATCTCAACCTCAGGCAGACTCGATGGGTCGAAATGATTCAAGAGTATAATCTGAGTATCGAGTATACTCCAGGCAAGGCCAATGTGATTGCTGACGCATTGAGAAGGAAGGCTTATTGCAACAGTCTGATTCTCAAGCCTTATCAACCCGAGCTTTGTGAAGCTTTCCGCAAACTTAATCTGCAAGTTGTTCCTCAAGGTTTCCTCACCAACCTTCAAGTCTCTCCTACCTTGGAAGACCAGATTCGCCAAGCTCAGCTTCTTGATGCTATGGTGAAAAAGGTGAAGATTGGGATTGCCAAGAGTCAACCCAAGTACAAGTGCTACCGCCTTGATGACAAGGATACTCTCTTCTTTGAGGATCGTATTGTTGTGCCCAAAGGTGAACTTCGTAAAGTGATCATGAACGAGGCTCACAATTCTCTCCTCTCCATCCACCCTGGGAGCACGAAGATGTATCAGGACCTCAAGCAGGCTTATTGGTGGACTCGTATGAAGCATGAGATTGCTCAATTCGTGAATGAATGTGATGTCTGTAGAAGAGTGAAGGCAGAACACCAAAGGCCAGCTGGTCTCCTCCAACCTCTTGCCATTCCAGAATGGAAGTTTGACCACATTGAAATGGACTTCGTGACTAGGTTTCCAAAGTCCAAACGTGGCAATGATGCTATATTCGTTGTCATCGACAAACTCACCAAGGTGGCTCACTTTCTGCCTATCAAAGAGTCAATCACTGTAGCTCAATTGGAGGAACTCTATACCTCTCGAATTGTCTCTCTGCACGGTATTCCTCAAGTGATCTCTTCAGACCGTGGCAGCATCTTTACCTCCAAGTTTTGGGATTCTTTTCAGAAGGCCATGGGCACCAACATCCGTTTCAGCATAGCTTTCCATCCTCAAACTAGCGGTCAAGTCGAGTGTGTCAACTAGATTCTTCAAGATATGCTCAGGGCTTATGTGATCTCCTTCGGCATGAAGTGGGAGGATTGTCTTCCTTATGCTGAATTCTCCTACAACAACAGTTTTCAAGCAAGTTCGGGCAAGGCCCCATTTGAAATTCTGTATGGCAGGAAGTGTCGTACCCCTCTCAACTGGTCTGAAACTGGTGAACGTCAGCTTTTGGGAAATGACTTAATCACAGAGGCAGAGGAAATGTGCAAAGTCATTTGAGATAACCTCAAAGCAGCCAAATCCCGACAGAAGAGCTACTATGATAGTAAGCACCGTGATTTGGCTTTCGAGATCGGAGATCATGTTTACCGCCGTGTCTCTCCTATGAAAGGTACTCGTCGCATCGGTATCAAAGGGAAGCTTGCCCCCAGATACGTGGGACCTTTCAAGATTGTCAGCAAGAGAGGCGATCTCGCCTATCAACTCAAGCTTCCTTGAAACTTTGCAAATGTTCATGATGTGTTCCATGTCTCTCAGCTCCGAAAGTGCTTCAAGACTCCTGACCGCACCGTTAACTTCGAGGACACTGAGCTCCAAGAAGATCTCTCATATCGTGAGCACCCCGTGGCTATTCTTGAAGAGACTCAACGCAAAACTCGCAACAAGTCAATCAAATTCCTCAAAGTCAAGTGGTCACACCATTCCGACCGTGAAGCTACCTGGGAACGCGAGGATCACCTCCGTTCTGAGTACCCGGCATTCTTTCAGTCCAAGATCTCGGGACGAGATCTTTTCGTAGTGGTGGAGTGTTGTAACACCATGGATGTAACTTACCCAATTTGTACTCCAACTCTTGTCGTTTCCGGCGTTAAGTTATTTTATTTTCTCGGGTTCGGGTCTTTGTCTCCGTGTGTTGTTATCCTTGTTATGCATCTCATATCATGTCATCTTGTGCATTGCATTTGCATACGTATTTCATCTCATGCATTCGAGCATTTTCCCCGTTGTCCGTTTTGCATTCCGACGCTTCGTTCTCCTCCGGTGGTCATTTCTAGATTTCTTTCGTGTGTGGGGATTAAACATTTCCGAATTGGACCGAGACTTGCCAAGCGGCCTTGGTTTACTACCGGTAGACCGCCTGTCAAGTTTCGTACCATTTGGACTTCGTTTGATGCTCCAACGGTCAACCGAGGGACCGAAAAGGCCTCGTGTGTGTTGCAGCCCAACACCCCTCCAAGTTGGCCCAAAACCCACCTAAACCTGCTCCATCTTCTAGAGCGTTCGATCACGATCGCGTGGCCGAAAACCGCACCTCATTTGGACTCTCCTAACTCCTCCTATGCCTATAAATAGGTCCTCCCCCGAAATCCTCGCGCAAACCCTAGATCTCTCCCTCTCCTCGCGACCGGACAAAAATTTGCACCGACGGACACGTCCGGGTCCTCCCCCGCCGCCGCCACATGTCGCCTCTGCGTCCGCCCGCCGCCTCGCGCCCACCTCGCCGCCGTTCCGGCCCGGGAGGCCCGTGGCCGGCCCCCGAGGCCCACATCGCCTCGCCCCACCACCCGGCCGCCGCTTCGCCGGAAGCCGCCGCCTCCGCCCCTCGTCGCCCCGGTTACCGGCGCCTGAAGCCCCGGCGTCCTCTTCCCCAGCGAGCCGCGACGAACTCCGGCGAGCCCCAGCGATGAACCTCGATCCGCGTGCCCCCGTTCCAGATCTGATCTAAAAACCCTAACCGAGGGTTGACTTTCTCCCCCTCTCTTAGATTCATCTTGCATACTTTGACCTGCCGTAACTTTGCATCCGTAGCTCCGATTTGGGCATATAGCATATCAAAATGTTCATCTCAGAGAGTACATCATTTCATTCCATTGCATCATTTTCATTTGAGTTCATCTTGATGCTCGAAATGTTGTTAGAAGAGGGCTACTTGAGATATTTGTCAGATCTGCTACTCCATTTAGACATTTGTCATTTTTGCCATGATTATTGTGTGCATGATATGCCCTGATGCTCTACATATGTTTTGTTAAGGGTTTTGTCATCTTTCCAGAGGTGCAACCCATGTATTTTTGTGATGTGTGTGGTGACTAGCACGAGCTTGCCAAGTGAGGCACTTGGTAATTCTGATTTCACGGACTTAGCATTTCCACTAAGTCCTTGAGCTGTTTATCTCATGTTGTCATATGTTCATGTTGTTTCTGAGTGATCCGTGCCTCTTTTGAGGATGATCAATAAGGATGTTTTATTAATATTGTAGTGCTCTATCCATCCATGTCTTTGTTTGCAATTATGGAGCACCCTAGCTTGAGTCAATCGAGCTCTACTTTTGCTACTTTGTGAATCTGGGCAGATTGTCAACTTATTTGCAATTTTGCCGATGATCTTGTAGCTGATCCGTGCATGCTATGCTATTGTTCTTGCCATTTCTAGCTTGCATTTTGTGTATTCTTGTTGGATGTATGCTTAGCTTATCATGACTTGCTCCATAGTGAGTGCATCGAGCTCGTAAACATGCCTACTTGAGATATGTTTCAGCATGTGCCAGTTTTCAATAAGTCTGAAAACTGATTATGATTTTGCCATGTTCACATGCTTGCAAATGTGTTTTCTGATCCCTTTTGGCTCAAGGTCACTAAGGGACTTTTGTTAAGCTTTTTGAGTAGCTTCATGCCATGTTTTACTTTGCCATGTTCAGGTCCTGTAGCATATAGTTTTGTTGCTCCGAAGAGTGCTACCTGATCTGAAATTCCAGATAAGTGTTAATTTCACTAAGTATGAAATCTGTTTACCATATGCATTTTTGCCATGCTTGTTTGAACCTGTTAATGGATGAATTGGCCGTAGCTCAGTGCTAGACTTTTGTTAAGCATCTTGAATGCATCCCTGCCATGTATTTTGTTGTCATGTTTGGGTGCTGTAGCATGTTCATCTCATTGCATTTAAATGGCTACTTGCTGTAAATTGCAGAATGTAGCCATATTTGAATCGCTTGCCAATTCCAAACCGTAACTCCGATTCCGGCGTTCTTTATATTGTTTTCAAGCGATTTCATCTCATCTTTCCAGTGGCACACTTGGTTTTCCAAGTTGAGGCCAGGTTCTTGCTTTTCCTGTCACATCTTGCATATGCATCCCGCATCGCATCCCGCACAGCATACCATCTTTGCATCATATTGTTTGATCCTTGCACGTGGTTGATTGTGTCCTTCTTGCTTGTTTGTCTTGTTTGGGTAGAGCCGGGAGACGAGTTCGCTACGGAGGAGCCCGTTGAGTTTGCTTTCGAGGATCCAGTCAACTCTGACTACTTTGCGGGCAAGATGATCATACCCTCGAAATCACTACTATCTTTGCTATGCTAGTTTGCTCGCTCTTTTGCTATGCCAATGCTACGATGCCTACCATTTTCTTTCAAGCCTCCCAAATTGCCATGTCAAACCTCTAACCCACCTTGTCCTAGCAAACCATTGATTGGCTATGTTACCGCTTTGCTCAGCCCCTCTTATAGCATTACTAGTTGCAGGTGAAGATTGGAGACCGTTCCTTGTTGGAACATTTATTTACTTGTTGGGATATCATTATATTGCCATGTTATCTTAATGCATCTATGTACTTGGTAAAGGGTGGAAGGCTCGGCCTCTCGCCTAGTGTTTTGTTCCACTTTTGCCACCCTAGTTTTCTGTCATATCGGTTCCCGGATTTTGCGTTCCTTACGCGGTTGGGTTATAATGGGAACCCCTTGACAGTCCATTTTGAATAAAACTCCTCCAGCAATGCCCAACCTTGGTTTTACCATTTGCCACCTAGCCCTTTTTCCCTTGGGTTTCTCGGACTCAAGGGTCATCTTATTTTAAACCCCCCCTGGGCCAGTGTTCCTCTGAGTGTTGGTCCAACCTAGAGCACCGTGCGGGGCCGTCCCTTGGCAACTTGGGTTACGTTGGCTCCCGTACACTTAGCTTATCTGGTGTGCCCTGAGAACGAGATATGTGCAGCTCCTATCGGGATTTGTCAGCACAGCGGGTGGTGTTGCTGGACTTGTTTTACCATTGTCGGAGTTGTCTTGAAGAACCGGGATACCAAGTCTGATCGGAACGTCTCGGGAGGAGGACTATTCCTTCGTTGACCGTGAGAGCTTGTCATGGGCTAAGTTGGGACTCCCCTGCAGGGTTTTGAACTTTCGAAAGCCGTGCCCGCGGTTATGGGTAGATGGGAATTTTTTAATGTCCGGTTGTAGTTAACTTGAACTTAAACTTAATTAAAATGAATCAACCGTGTGAGTTGCCGTGATGGCCTCTTCTCGGCGGAGTCCGGGAAGTGGACACGGTGTTGGAGTAATGTCTGCGCAGGTTGCTCCCTAGTTTTCTCGCTCGCGCTTTGCCTCCTCTTCTCGCTCTCTTTTGCGAATAGGTTAGCCACCATATATGCTAGTCGCTTGCTGCAGCTCCACTTATATTTGCCTTGCCATACCCATTTAAGCTTAAATAGTCTTGATCGCGAGGGTGCGAGATTGCTGAGTCCCTGTGGCTCACAGATTACTATTACACCAGATGCAGGTCCAGATGATTCCGCTCCAGGTGACGCGCTCGAGCTCAAGTGGGAGTTCGATGAGGACTCTGAGCGATACTATGTTTCCTTTCCTGATGATTAGTAGTGGTTCCCAGTTGGGGGTGATCGGGACCATGTCGCATGTTGGGTTATCTTTCATTTTGGCGCCGTAGTCGGGCCATGAGTGTTTGGATGATGTATGTTATTTATGTACTTGATTGACGTGGCGAGTGTAAGCCAACTATGATATCTCCCCTTTTATTAATTATATTACATGGGATGTTTGTGATGATTGCCTGACTTGCGACATATGCCTTCAATGCGATTATGCCTCTAAGTCGTGCCTCGACACGTGGGAGATATAGTCGCATCGAGGGTGTGACACCACATCAACTTTTAGTTCCAAACACCAACCAATCCACGGACAATAATTCTCAGTCAGCCTGACCATCCTTTACTTGGGAAGTTAATTGTAAACTCAACCAGCCCATTATCTCCTTCAGGGTGAAGAAAGGAAAAGAAACTATACTGGTTCTTCATATCCCATTATTGAATGTCAATGGCTCTTTGACTTCTCATGGAAACAAATTTAGGAGTAACGGAGGCATGCATCCCATTAGACGAGGGGCTATTCATGTCCGTTGTTGTCCTTAAGATGCCCTCTCCAATTCTTGGATTTGTCCTTTCCTTTCCCATCCCGCAGTCTCTCGCTCGAAACAATGGGTGCGTACATTTAGGCTCCTAGGCCAGCACTGTGAGGAGCGACAATAGGGCTGAAGACATTACCTCGGACATGGACGGCAACCATGACGTTGAATATGGAGACAGCGAGGTGGGATGAGAGGGTGAGAGGCTGCATGTCGGCATTGCCGACCCAGTTAGACGGGAGGCACGATAGCGGGGCGCGGCCACCGTAGCTGAGGATGCCACCAGCGCCACGCTTTGTGAGAGCGCAGGGGAACACCACGGATTGCTCGAGCTGGGCCATCTGGCCAGCCTTCTCCTCCATAGCTCATGTGGCCTAGCAGGTCATGCGGTTTGCCTCAGTTCTTGCTTCTTTTCTTCACTCATCTGCCCGATCTTGGTCCCCTACACGAACACTAATATATTTTGTATCAAGCCTCTTGGTCATGATGTTTTTACATTTATCTTCTCCCTATAATAGTTTTCTCATTTAAATAAATTATGTGCCAATAATTTTTTAGTTGATGGTCTCCTTTCAACTGAGATGAACAAAGTACTTTTGATCATCTCATAAAATACTAAGATCACGTATAAAATTAGATTTTCTAACTTCTCCCCTCTCTTTTGAGCTCTTTGTCACACAGTAACATCTCGCTGCAACACGCGGGGTATTATCTAGTTCCTTCAAAATATCATACCACGCCCGAGGGGCCTGCTTGAGGCCACAGAGGGCCTTATTGAGCCTGAAGACTTTGTCAGGATACTTTGGATCCTCAAAACCTGGGGGTTGAGCAACATATACTTCTTCCTCAAGCTTACCATTGAGGAATGCACTTTTCACATCCATTTGATATAAGATGATATTATGATGGTTAGCATAAGCAAGTAATATGAGAATAGCTTCAAGTCTAGCAACAGGTGCAAAAGTTTCATCGAAATCAATTCCTTCAACCTGTGTGTAGCCTTGAGCTACAAGTCGTGCCTTATTCCTCACCACAAGGCCATTTTCATCTTGCTTGTTGCGGTAGATCCTTTTTGTGCCGATGATATTGTGCTTGCGAAGTCTGGTCGCTTGACAAGTTCCCAGACGTTGTTGAGCTTGAACTGATGTAATTCCTCTTGCATAACTTGAATCCACTCGGGCTCCAGAAATGCTTCATCTACCTTAGTGGGCTCTGGTGCACTGATGTCGCTGATGATTTTCTCAATCTGCACTTCATTAGCGAGGCGAGGATGAGTTGGTTGACGATGAGGAATTTTCTCAGCATTTTCTTTAGAGCCATTTTCTTCAGGTGCACCAACATGATGTTCTTCATGTCTAGGAATAACTTCTTCAGCAGATTCTTTGGTAGGAATGACATCCTCAGTAGCCTTGAACTTAATAGATTCCCCAGGAGGTATTTCATCTGTCATAGGAGGTAGGTGCTCTCTTTGCGAGCCATTAGTATCATCGAACCGCACATCTATAGTTTCAACAACCTTGTGGTGATAGGTGTTGAAGACCATGTAGGTGTGCGAGTCCTTACAATAACCAAGCATAAAACCTTCATGTACTTTCGGTGCAAATTTAGAACTTTGATGAGGATCTCTAATCCAGCATTTAGCACCGAAGACTTTGAAATAACTCACATTGGGTTTCTTGTTAGTGAGGAGTTCATATGCAGTCTTCTTGAAGAATTTGTGAAGATATACTCTATTGATGATGTGGCACGCAGTATCAATTGCCTCAGGCCAGAAGCGAGGAGGCATCTTGTACTCATCGAGCATAGTGTGGGCCATCTCAACAAGAGTCCTATTCTTGCGCTCCACGACGCCATTCTGCCGAGGAGTATAGGGAGCAGATAACTCATGAGTAATACCAAGTTCATCAAGATAGTCATCGAGACCAGTGTTCTTGAACTCAGTTCCATTGTCACTTCTGATGTGCTTGATCTTCACACCAAAGTTGGTTGAAGCCCTCGAGTAAAATTGTTTGAAGACTTCCTGCACTTCAGTTTTGTAAGTGATGATATGCACCCATGTATATCGAGCATAATCATCAACAATGACAAAGCCATATAAAGATGCAGCATTAGTAAATGTGGCATAGTGAGTAGGGCCAAAGAGATCCATGTGAAGCAATTCAAATGGACGAGTGGTAGTCATGATGGTCTTTCAGGGATGCTTGGCCTTGGTCATCTTTCCAGCTTCACAAGCTCCACACAAATGGTCCTTGAGGAATTTGACACCCTTGATGCCAATGACATGCTTTTTCTTCGCGAGCGTGTGCAAGTTCCTCATCCTAGCATGACCAAGTCGTCGATGCCATAGCCAGCCTTCTGAGGCTTTTGCAAGTAGACATGTAGCAGGTTGTGGTCCTGTAGAGAAATCAACAATATACAAATCTCCTCTCCTAAATCCTTCGAAGACTTTGGAATTGTCATCTTCCATGATCACAACACAATGATACTTGCCAAAGACGTCAACCATATCAAGATCACAAAGCATTGAGACAGACATGAGGTTGAACCGTAAGGACTTGACAAGCATGACTTTGTCCATGTGTCGATCCTTTGAGATTGCAACCTTACCTTGTCGGATTTCGGGTTCCGGCAGACCCTTGAGGTTCGAACACTGGGGTGCGCGCGGAGATTTCGCCCCCTACCTACCTGCACCCCTCCACCTCATTAAGGTCTAAGCTATGGAAAGAATGACATGAGGGACACGAGGTTTATACTGGTTCGGGCCACCGTTGTGGTTTAATACCCTACTCCAGTGTGTGGTGTGGTGGATTGCCTCTTGGGCTGATGATGATGAACAATACAAGGAAGAACAACTCGCGAGGGTCTGTTCTTGGCTGGGGGGATGAATTGCTGGGAGGAGTTCATCCACCCTTCTCTCTCTCTGATCCTTTTCTTCTCTCCTTCTCCTCTGCGGGTGGCCAGTCCTATTTATAGAGGCCCTGGTCCTCTTCCCAAATATCGAGCGGGAAGGGAGCCAACAATGGCGGGCTAATTTGAAGGGGGACAGCTAGTGTCAGCTATCCTGACAAAAGTAGTCTTCGCCTGTGCAAAGCTCTGGTGATCACGCCGTCTTGGGCTCCACGATGACCTCCATCTCGTAGTCCTCCTGGTCTTGGTCTCGTTGCACCGAAATGGCAACCTTTGCCTGATGCCTCGGTACTCCGTGGCTGCGCTTGCCCCCTTTGCACCAAAGAGGAAAGGAGGACACTGTGCGGGCTGGCACCCGCCTGGCGCCCTTGGTCGTCATGGATTGCGTCACGGGCACCTCGTGAGGTACCCCGCCTTGGTCTCTCCGCCTCCTCGTGAGCCATCCTGACGAGGCCGTGCCTGAGGAAGCTCCGCGTCGTCCGCCCCATGAGGCTTGGCCCCTCGCGAGGGTCTTGGGTTTGTGTTGGTGAAGATGGGCCGCGCTGGGCCCCCTTTTTGAGCCACGCCATAGGCCGCAGGCAGGCAAGTCTAGGGACCCCCGTTCCCAGAACGCCGACATACCTAGACCCAATACCTTGCTTTTGCCTTTGTCAACGTAGGTGATATGCTTCAGATGCGATGGAGATAAGGGAGCGTCCATCAATAGATTCTTGTCACCAGTCATGTGATTTGTGCATCCACTATCGAGGACCCACTCAGTGCCTTTGGGTTGATCATCCTACATATGAATTAGTGCAACTTATGAACTCATATACTTCATTAGTGAAGAATATGACATCAACTCATCAGATCAATTTCATCAAGAAATAGAACAGATATAGCAATGTGAGGACGTGATAAATGAAAATTCATTTCTTCATGATTAGCTTACGTCCTTTCAAGCATATTCAGGTCTCCAGCAAATTCTTCACATGTTTAAGTTCGTCTGGAGACCTGACCCTGCATAAGAGATTAGTTCTTTTTCTTCACCACCCACATTTTAAGGGGTGGCAAAGACTTCATCATTCTGTGAGCTCCATAAGAGAAAGGTGGCATAGATGCCAGTCCACTTCGTTTCGCATAAGAGGGGTTAGGGTAAGCATACGAGTAAGCAGAGAAATTCTTCGAGGATTTATGAACATGATGATTTGAAGAATAGTGCACATATCCATAATCCTTAGCCTTTCCCTGCGAAACAGAGGTGTTAGCACGATGATGTTCATGTGAGGACTTTGATTCTTTTGAGTAATTTGGTCCGTATGAGGACTTGGATCCATATGAAGAATTTGGTCCATATGAAGAGTTTGATCTGGGGTTCCTATTCTTCACAGGTGGTGTCATGATGACATTCACCTGAAGACTTTTTAGGCACCTTTTGGGAACCCAGATTTTCTTCATAGGGGGACCGTTCCTGCAGTTCGTGCCAACATATCTAGCAAATACTTCACCATTCTGATTTTTGAATAGTTTGTAATTGGAGTCAAATGATTCATCAGAAGAATGTGAAGATTGACATGTAAAGCTAGATAAAGTAGATGGATCCGCTGAAGGTCCCTTTGCAGCAACCCATGGGGTTTTGGGATACTGCTCAGGTTTCCAGTAGGTCCCATCAGCATTGAGTTTCCTCTCAAAGGCAATACCCTCTTTCCTAGGGTTCTTGTTGAGGATCTGCTTCTTAAGCACATCACAAAGAGCATGATGCCCTTTGAGGCTTTTGTACATGCCTGTCACATATAATTCCTTCAGCCCTGCATGGTCAGTGATACTAGTAGCATCCTCAGATGAGGAATTAGTGATAGCAGAGACAGGTGAAGAATTTGTAGCAATAGAAGCATTTGAACATTCAGGTGAAGAATTAGCAGATTCATGTTCAATGCACTTCAAACATGGAGGATTAAACTCTTGCTGAGCAGCACTGATTTGTTGAGCAAGTAATGAATCACGCTCCTTCTAAAGATCATCATAACTCACTCTTAACTGATCAAGATCTCGCTTTCTTTGAAGAAATTCATAAGAAAGCTTCTCATGATCAGATAAGAGAGTGTTATGATGACTCTGAAGATTGTCAAATTTGCACTGAAGTCCGTGAAGACTTTTAGCCAAAGCTTTAGAACGATCCATTTCTTCACCCAACATATCATCGCTCTCATCTAGCATGTTTTGAACTTTTTCCAAAGCTCTTTGTTGTTTAGTGGCAAGGGAAGCAAGTTTGACATAATTGGGTCCAAATTCATCGCCAGATTCATCACCACTGGACTCGGATAAGTAGCATTCAGTTACCTTGTCACCTTTTGCCATAAGGCATGGTGCAGAGGATGATGATTCTGGATTGAAAGTCATAGCCTTGCGCGATTCCATGAAATCCTCAAACCGGGTTTCATGGTGAGATCGATGGCCTTCATAGACCTCAGAGAGTCGGCCCCAGATGAGATTCGCATGGTAGAGATGCATAACGTTCCTGAACTAATTTTGTGACAAGCCAAAGCAGATGATGTCCTTCGCCGTGAGGTTGAGTAGCGTGTACTTGCGAATACCATCAGCCTCCGCCATCTTGCATAGGCCAGTAAGACCAATCTCAGTGACAGTCTAGAGTTTGCTATTCATCGCCATGCGGCGCTTCTGCATCATGGCCTTCACTTGGGATAATCATGACCATCAAAGATGGGGCATGTCACAGTCTTCATTCCTGCGGTCGACATAACTAAAACTCCAGGTGGTTAAACCAAAATCACACAGAACAAGGAAGTACCTTGCTCTGATACCAATTGAAAGTGCGTTAAGTCGACTAGAGGGGGGTGAATAGGCGATTTTTATAAATTCTTCACTAAGGAATTTCAGGGTGAGGAAATTTCGGAGAGAAGAACTACTTGCAGCGGAATAAGTGCTCAGATACGTACATGACATAACATAAACATGGATATCATGATGAAATGAAAACATACACATAGTACAAAAAGCGTAAGCACAGGATAAAACAAGATAAAGACAAACATGCTGAAGAAATTGAACTAAGGAAATTGAGAAAGTCTCCATTCAAAGCCTTCAAACAGATATGAACAAGCACACAACACAGTAATGAGGAAATGAAGGGGTTGAGGAAATAGAACTAGTAAGCTTGGTGAAGACAATGATTTGGTAGACCAGTTCCAACTGTTCTGACAGTTGTACGTCTGGTTAGAGCGGCTAGGTATTTAAACCTGAGGACACACAGTCCCGGACACACAGCCCTCACCATATTCTCCTTGAACTAAGGTCACACAGACCTCGTCCAATCACTTGTGGTAAGTCTTTAGGTGACTTCCAAACCTTCACAAACTTGGTCACCCGGCAATCCACAATTTCCTCTTGGATGCTCTAGACCATGACGCCTAACCGTCTGGATGATGCACAGTCCTCAAAGGTAACAAGCATTGGTTCCACACAGGAAC
Organism: Triticum monococcum; assembly: GCA_034509565.1. Classification (NCBI taxonomy): domain Eukaryota; kingdom Viridiplantae; phylum Streptophyta; class Magnoliopsida; order Poales; family Poaceae; genus Triticum; species Triticum monococcum. Next base: position 173,941,292 of record CM067846.1, on the reverse strand, counting down.
AATCTCTTCATTGATGCTCGATCACTTTGGTTTGTAGGTGTTTGGTTTGGGGTTTTGGGTTTTTCCTCACTTGATGATTTTCGCTCAAAGTCCTCGGAGGATGGGATGCTCTCAATGACAAGTGTTAGTTTCTCGTGGAGCGGCCAACCAGCTAGTGGTTGTAGGGGCGGCTATTTATAGCCTAGGGAGCAGCCCGGCATGATAAGACATAAATGCCCTTCAATGATATGATCATTAGGTGGGTAGATATTTTGGGACAGCTGGCGCGTAGCACAGCAACGGTCAGAAATTTGACTATCAAATTCCTCAAGGCTATCATGTTCCTCACTTGTAGGTAATACGCATTGGCGAATCCCTAACTCCTCAGTCAGAACAAATTCCTCAGAGACCAGAAGAACTTTGTCTCTATCACTCAAGAAATTGACCGAACTGTATGAGATTTCCAATGTTTTCACTTGAAGGGATTGGCAGGTGTAGGATTTTGAGATGAGCATCACTTGGAAACTTTTCCTTAGTTTTACCTTGACCCCCTTTAACAGTACGGTGTTTCCTATGACTCAAGAAAGAGAAAATGAAACTACGAAAACAAAAGTCTTCATGCTTCATGTTCCTCATATGAATAACAAGTCTTCATGGTCACACCAATTTCTTCACTTTCAAAGTCTTCAGAAAGTCTTCGGAAATCCAAAGTCTTCAGTTGAAGACATTCAATTTTAGGGGCCGACTTTCTCTGTAAATATCAAACTCCTCATAGACTTATAGACCTGTGTACACTCACAAACACATTAGTCCCTTAACCTATAAGTCTTCAATACACGAAAATCACTAGGGGGCACTAGATGCACTTATAGACTAATGCCCTTAAGATCATCAAGAGTATATCCAATAGCGGCACGGTGCTTCTTCAGAGTTTTCAATAATTTCTTTTCTTCATGCTCTGAAAGGTTAGCACTAATAATAACAGGATATATCTTCTTTTCATCAAGATAAGCATATTTCAGAGTATCAGGTAATTGTTTAAGCTCAAACATGGGATCACCCTTAGGTGGAGGAGGAACCCCAAGTATTTCAATAGGCAAATTGTGTTTCAAAATAGGTCCTTGATTAAAGAATACTTCATCTATTTCCCTTTTTTCATTCATAAACATATCATTTTCATGGTCTAGCAAATATTGTTCTAAAGGATCAGCAGGAGGCACGGAAATAGAAGCAAGACCAATAATTCCATCCTTACTAGGCAATTCTTTATCATGGGGTCATCTATGAAATTTAAAGAAATTAAAATCATGAGACATATCCCCTAAACCAATAGTAACAATATCCTTCTCGTAGTCTATCTTAGCATTAACAGTATCTAAGAAAGGTCTACCAAATATAACGGCATAAAAAATTATCTTGTGGGGAACCAAGAACAAGAAAATCAGTAGGATATTTGATTTTGCCACACAAGACTTCAACATCTCTAACAATCCGAATTGGGGATATAGTATCTCTATTAGCAAGCTTAATAGTAACATCAATTTCTTCTATCTTAGCAGGTGCAATATCATTCATGATTTCTTTATATAAGGTATAAGGAATTACACTCACACTAGCACCCACATCACATAAGCCATGATAACAATGATCTCCAATTTTAACAGAAACAATAGGCATACCAACAACATGTCTATGTTTATCTTTAGTATCAGGTTTAGCAATTCTAGCAGCTTCATCACAGAAATAAATAACATGTCCATCAATATTATTTGCCAAGAGATCTTTAACCACAGCAATACTAGGTTCAACTTTAATTTTTTCAAAGGGTGTAGGTGTTTTACTATAACTCTTACAAACCACAGTTGAAGCTTTAGCATCATCCATTATTCTAACAGGGAAAGGTGGTTTCTCAATATAAGCAGTAGGAATAATAGGATCAACATTGTAAGTAATAGTTTCTTCTTCAGCTTTAATAGGTTCAACTACTTTAAGTTCGATGGGAGGATAATATTTAAACCACTTCTCCTTAGGGAGATCAACATGAGTAGCAAAAGATTCACAAAAAGAAGCTAATATCTCAGAGTCAAGTCCATATTTAGTGCTAAAATCACGAAAGCATCGGTATCCATAAAAGATTTAATACAATCAAACTTAAGGTTTATACCTGACTCTTTACCTTCGTCGACATCCCAATCTTCAGAGTTGCATTTAATTATTTCCAATAAATCCCATTTGAATTCAATATCCTTCTTCATATAGGAACCAGTACAAGAAGTATCGAGCATGGATCGATCATTATGAGAAAGTCGAGCATAATTTTTTTGAATAATAACTTCTCTTAAGAGCCATGATTGGGGCATGAATATAACATTGACTTAAGCCTCCCCAAAGCTTGAGCAATACTTTCTCCTTCATGAGGCCAAAAATTATATATATAATTCCGATCACGATGAACCAGATGTTAGAAATATGCCCTAGAGGCAATAATAAAATGGTTATTATTATATTTCTTTGTTCATGATAATTGTCTATTGTTCATGCTATAATTGTGTTATCCGGAAATCGTAATACATGTGTGAATACATAGACCACAACACGTCCATAGTGAGCCTCTAGTTGACTAGCTCGTTGATCAAAAGATAGTCATGGTTTCCTGACTATGGACATTGGATGTCATTGATAACGGGATCACATCATTAGGAGAATGATGTGATGGACAAGACCCAATACTAAGCTTAGCTCAAAGATCGTGTAGTTCGTTTGTTGTAGCTTTTCTGAATGTCAAGTATCATTTCCTTAGACCATGAGATTGTGCAACTCCCAGATACCGTAGGAGTGCCTTGGGTGTGCCAAACGTCACAATGTAATTGGGTGACTATAAAGGTACATTACAGGTATCTCTGAAAGTGTCTGTTGGGTTGGCACGAATCGAGATTGGGATTTGTCACTCCGTATGACGGAGAGGTATCTCTGGGCCCACTCGGTAATGCATCATCATAATGAGCTCAATGTGATCAAGTGGTTGATCACGGGATCATGCATTATGGTACGAGTAAAGTGATTTGCCGGTAACAAGACTGAACAACGTATTGGGATACCGACGATCGAGTCTCGGGCAAGTAACGTACCGATTGACAAAGGGAATTGTATACGGATTGATTGAATCCTCGACATCGTGGTTCATCCGATGAGATCATCGTGGAGCATGTGGGAGCCAACATGGGTATCCAGATCCCGCTGTTGGTTATTGACTGGAGAGTCGTCTCGGTCATGTCTGCATGTCTCCCGAACCCGTAGGGTCTACACACTTAACGTTCAGTGACGCTAGGGTTGTTAGGAAGACTCGTATGTGATTATCGAATGTTGTTCGGAGTCCCGGATGAGATCCCGGACGTTACTAGGAGTTCCAGAATGGTCCAGAGGTAAAGATTTATATATGGGAAGTTGTCATACGGTCGCCGGAAAGGTTCGAGAGCATATCGGTATTGTACCGGGGCCACCGGAGAGGTTCTGGGGGTCCACCAGGAGGGGCCACCTCTTCCGGAGGGCCTTATGGGCTCTATGGAGAAGGGAACCAGCCCAAGTGGGCTGGGGCACCACAGCCCCCTAGGGCCCATGCGCCTAGGGTTTGGGGGAAACCCTAAGGGGGTGCCCCCTTGCTTGGGGGGCAAGCCCCCCTCCCCTTGGCCGCCGCCCCCCTCTAGATCTCATCTAGAGGGGGCGGCCCCCTTCCCCCCTCCCCTATAAATAGAGGGGTGAGGGGAGGGCTGCGTACAACATCCAAGGCGCAACCCCTCCCCTCCCCAACACCTCTGCTCCTCCGTAAGAGCTTGGCGAAGCCATGCCGGAGTACTGCAGCTTCACCACCACCATGCCGTCGTGCTTCTATTGGAGCCCTCTTCCTCAACCTCTCCCTCCTCCTTGCTGGATCAAGGCGCGGGAGACGTCCTCGCTCCGTACGTGTGTTGAACGCGGAGGTGTCGTCCATTCGGCACTAGGATCTTCGGTGATTTGGATCACGTCGAGTACAACTCCATCAACCCCGTTCTCTTGAACGCTTCCGCTCGTGATCTACAAGGGTATGTAGATGCACTCCTCTCTCCCTTATTGCTAGATTACTCCATAGATTGATCTTGGTGATGCGTAGAAAATTTTAAAATTCTGCTACGTTCCCCAACAGTGGCATCATGAGCTAGGTCTATGCGTAGTTACTATGCACGAGTAGAACACAAAGCAGTTGTGGGTGTCGATATTGTCAATTATCTTGCCGTTACTAGTCTTATCTTGATTCTGCGGCATTGTGGGATGAAGCGGCCCGGACCAACCTTACACGTACGCTTACGTGAGACCAGTTCCACCGACTGACATGCACTAGTTGCATAAGGTGGCTGGCGGGTGTCTGTCTCTCCCACTTTAGTCGGATCGGATTCGATGAACAGGGTCCTTATGAAGGGTAAATAGAAATTGGCAATTCACGTTGTGGTTTCGGCATAGGTAAGAAATGTTCTTGCTAGAAACCTATAGCAGCCACGTAAAAACTTGCAACAACAATTAGAGGACGTCTAACTTGTTTTTGCAGCAAGTGTTTTGTGATGTGATATGGACAAAGGATGTGATGAATGATATATGTGATGTATGAGATGATCATGTTCTTGTAATAGGAATCACGACTTGCATGTCGATGAGTATGACAACCGGCAGGAGCCATAGGAGTTGTCTTTATTTATTTATGACCTGCGTGTCAACATAAACGTCATGTAATTACTTTACTTTATTGCTAAAGTGTTAGCCATAGTAGTAGAAGTAATAGATGACGAGATAACTTCAAGAAGACACGATGATGGAGATCATGGTGTCATGCCGGTGACAACGATGATCATGGAGCCCCGAAGATGGAGATCAAAAGGAGCAAATGATATTGGCCATATCAAGTCACTATTTGATTGCATGTGATGTTTATCATGTTTTGCATCTTATTTGCTTAGAATGACGGTAGCTTAAATAAGATGATCCCTCAAAATAATTTCAAGAAAGTGTTCACCCTAACTGTGCACCGTTGCGAAGGTTCGTTGTTTCGAAGCACCACGTGATGATCGGGTGTGATAGATTCTAATGTTCGAATACAACGGGTGTAAGCCAGATTTACACACGCAATACACTTAGGTTGACTTGACAAGCCTAGCATGTACAGACATGGCCTCGGAACACAGAAGACCGAAAGGTCGAGCATGAGTCGTATAGAAGATACGATCAACATGAAGATGTTCACCGATGTTGACTAGTCCGTCTCACATGATGATCGGACACGGCCTAGTTAACTCGGATCATGTTATACTTAGATGACTGGAGGATGTCTATCGGAGTGGGAGTTCATTGAATAATTTGATTAGATGAACTTAATTATCATGAACTTAGTCTAAAATCTTTACAATATGTCTTGTAGATCAAATGGCCCATGTTGTCCTCAACTTCAACGCGTTCCTAGAGAAAACCAAGCTGAAAGACGATTGCAGCAACTATACGGACTGGGTCCGGAACCTGAGGATCATCCTCATAGCTGCCAAGAAAGATTATGTCCTAGAAGCACTGCTAGGTGACGCACCTGTCCCAGAGAACCAAGACATTATGAACGTTTGGCAGTCACGTGCTGATGATTACTCCCTCGTTCAGTGCGGCATGCTTTACAGCTTAGAACGGGGGCTCCAAAAGCGTTTTGAGAGACACGGAGCATATGAGATGTTCGAAGAGCTGAAAATGGTTTTTCAAGCTCATGCCCGGGTCGAGAGATATGAAGTCTCCGACAAGTTCTTCAGCTGTAAGATGGAGGAAAATAGTTCTGTCAGTGAGCACATACTCAAAATGTCTGGGTTGCATAACCGCTTGACTCAGCTGGGAGTTAATCTCCCGGATGACGCGGTCATTGACAGAATCCTTCAGTCGCTTCCACCAAGCTACAAGAGCTTTGTGATGAACTTCAATATGCAGGGATGGAAAAGACCATTCCTGAGGTATATTCAATGCTGAAATCAGCAGAGGTGGAGATCAAAAAGGAACATCAAGTGTTGATGGTGAATAAAACCACTAAGTTCAAGAAAGGAAAGGGTAAAAAGAACTTCAAGAAGGACGGCAAGGGAGTTGCCGCGCCCGGTAAGCAAGCTGTCGGGAAGAAGCCAAAGAATGGACCCAAGCCCGAGACTGAGTGTTTTTATTGCAAGGGAAGTGGTCACTGGAAGCGGAACTGCCCCAAATACTTAGCGTACAAGAAGGCCGGCAACACGAAAGGTATATGTGATATACATGTAATTGATGTGTACCTTACCAGTACTCGTAGTAGCTCCTGGGTATTTGATACCGGTGCGGTTGCTCACATTTGTAACTCAAAGTAGGAGCTGCGGAATAAGCGGAGACTGGCGAAGGACGAGGTGACGATGCGCGTCGGGAATGGTTCCAAGGTCGATGTGATCACCGTCGGCACGCTACCTCTACATTTACCTACGGGATTAGTTTTAAACCTCAATAATTGTTATTTAGTGCCAGCTTTGAGCATGAACATTGTATCAGGATCTCGTTTAATTCGAGATGGCTACTCATTTAAATCCGAGAATAATGGTTGTTCTATTTATATGAGAGATATGTTTTATGGTCATGCTCCGATGGTGAATGGTTTATTCTTAATGAATCTCGAGCGTAATGCTACACATATTCATAGTGTGAATACCAAAAGATGTAAGGTTGATAATGATAGTCTCACATACTTGTGGCACTGTCGCCTTGGTCACATAGGTGTCAAACGCATGAAGAAGCTCCATGCAGATGGACTTTTAGAGTCTCTTGATTACGAATCATTTGACACGTGCGAACCATGCCTCATGGGTAAAATGACCAAGACTCCATTCTCAGGAACAATGGAGCGAGCAACCAACTTATTGGAAATCATACATACTGATGTGTGCGGTCCAATGAGTGTTGAGGCTCGCGGTGGCTATCGTTATGTTCTCACCCTCACTGATGACTTGAGTAGATATGGGTATGTCTACTTAATGAAACACAAGTCTGAGACCTTTGAAAAGTTCAAGGAATTTCAGAGTGAGGTTGAGAATCAACGTGACAAGAAAATCAAGTTCTTGCGATCAGATCGTGGAGGAGAATATTTGAGTCACGAATTTGGCACACACTTAAGAAAATGTGGAATAGTTTCACAACTCACACCGCCTGGAACACCCCTCAGCGTAATGGTGTGTCCGAATGTCGTAATCACACTCTATTGGATATGGTGCGATCTGTGATGTCTCTTACCGATTTACCACTGTCATTTTGGGGCTATGCTTTAGAGACTGCCGCATTCACTTTAAATAGGGCTCCGTCGAAATCCGTTGAGACGACACCGTATGAATTATGGTTTGGAAAGAAACCTAAGCTGTCATTTCTAAAAGTTTGGGGATGCGATGCTTATGTCAAGAAACTTCAACCTGAAAAGCTCGAACCCAAGTCGGAAAAATGTGTCTTCATAGGATACCCTAAAGAAACTGTTGGGTATACCTTCTACCTCAGATCCGAAGGCAAGATCTTTGTTGCCAAGAATAGGTCCTTTCTAGAGAAAGAGTTTCTCTCGAAAGAAATAAGTGGGAGGAAAGTAGAACTTGATGAAGTATTACCTCTTGAACCGGTAAGTGGCGCAGCTCAAGAAAATGTTCCTGAGGTGCCTGCACCGACTAGAGAGGAAGTTAATGATGATGATCATGAAACTTCAGATCAAGTTACTACTGAACTTCATAGGTCCACGAGGACATGTTCCGCACCAGAGTGGTATGGCAACCCTGTCTTGGAAATCATGTTGTTAGACAACGGTGAACCTTCAAACTATGAAGAAGCGATGGCGGGCCCGGATTCCGACAAATGGCTGGAAGCCATGAAATCCGAGATAGGATCCATGTATGAAAACGAAGTATGGACTTTGACTGACTTGCCCGTTGATCGGCGAGCCATAGAAAATAAATGGATCTTTAAGAAGAAGACAGACGCGGATGGTAATGTGACCATCTATAAAGCGAAGCTTGTCGCTAAGGGTTATCGACAAGTTCAAGGGGTTGACTACGATGAGACTTTCTCACCCGTAGCGAAGCTGAAGTCCGTCCAAATCATGTTAGCAATTGCCGCATTCTATGATTATGAGATATGGCAAATGGACATCAAAACGGCATTCCTTAATGGTTTCCTTAAGGAAGAATTGTATATGATGCAGCCGGAAGGTTTTGCCGATCCTAAGAATGCTGACAAGGTGTGCAAGCTCCAATGCTCGATTTATGGGCTGGTGCAAGCATCTCGGAGTTGGAACATTCGTTTTGATGAGATGATCAAAGCGTTTGGGTTTATGCAGACTTATGGAGAAGCCTGCATTTACAAGAAAGTGAATGGGAGCTCTATAGCATTTCTCATATTGTATGTGGATGACATACTGTTGATGGGAAATGATATAGAATTCTTGGAAAGCATAAAGGCCTACTTGAACAAGTGTTTTTCAATGAAGGACCTTGGAGAAGCTGCTTATATATTAGGCATCAAGATCTATAGAGATAGATCAAGACGCCTCATTGGTCTTTCACAGAGTACGTACCTTGACAAGATATTGAAAAGGTTCAAAATGGATCAGTCAAAGAAGGGGTTCTTGCCTGTATTGCAAGGTACGAGATTGAGCACAGCTCAATGCCCGACCACGGCAGAAGATAGAGAAAAGATGAGTGTCGTTCCCTATGCCTCGGCCATAGGGTCTATCATGTATGCTATGCTGTGTACCAGACCTGATGTAAACCTTGCCGTAAGTTTGGTAGGAAGGTACCAAAGTAATCCCGGCATGGAACACTGGACAGCGGTCAAGAATATCCTGAAGTACCTGAAAAGGACTAAGGAAATGTTTCTCGTTTATGGAGGTGATGAAGAGCTCGTCGTAAAGGGTTACGTTGATGCTAGCTTCGACACAGATCTGGATGACTCTAAGTCACAAACCGGATATGTGTATATTTTGAATGGTGGGGCAGTAAGCTGGTGCGGTTGCAAGCAAAGCGTTGTGGCGGGATCTACATGTGAAGCGGAGTACATGGCAGCCTCGGAGTTAGCACAAGAAGCAGTCTGGGTGAAGGAGTTCATTACCGACCTAGGAGTCATACCCAATGCATCGGGCCTGATGACTCTCTTCTATGACAACACTGGAGCTATTGCCCTTGCCAAGGGGCCCAGGTTTCACAGGAAGACCAGGCATATCAAGCGTCGCTTCAACTCCATTCGTGAAAGTGTTCAAAATGGAGACATAGAGATTTGTAAAGTACATACGGACCTGGATGTGGCAGATCCGTTGACTAAACCTCTCCCTAGAGCAAAACATGATCAACACCAGAACTGCATGGGTGTTTGATTCATCACAATGTAACTAGAATATTGACTCTAGTGCAAGTGGGAGACTGTTGGAAATATGCCCTAGAGGCAATAATAAAATGGTTATTATTATATTTCTTTGTTCATGATAATTGTCTATTGTTCATGCTATAATTGTGTTATCCGGAAATCGTAATACATGTGTATATACATAGACCACAACACGTCCATAGCGAGCCTCTAGTTGACTAGCTCGTTGATCAAAAGATAGTCATGGTTTCCTGACTATGGACATTGGATGTCATTGATAACGGATCACATCATTAGGAGAATGATGTGATGGACAAGACCCAATCCTAAGCATAGCTCAAAGATCGTGTAGTTCGTTTGCTGTAGCTTTTCTGAATGTCAAGTATCATTTCCTTAGACCATGAGATTATGCAACTCCCGGATACCGTAGGAGTGCCTTGGGTGTGCCAAACGTCACAACGTAACTGGGTGACTATAAAGGTACATTACAGGTATCTCCGAAAGTGTCTGTTGGGTTGGCACGAATCGAGACTGGGATTTGTCACTCCGTATGACGGAGAGGTATCTCTGGGCCCACTCGGTAATCATCATCATAATGAGCTCAATGTGATCAAGTAGTTGATCACGTGATCATGCATTATGGTATGAGTAAAGTGACTTGCCGGTAACGAGACTGAACAAGGTATTGGGATACCAACGATCGAGTCTCGGGCAAGTAACGTACCGATTGACAAAGGGAATTGTATACGGATTGATTGAATCCTCGACATCGTGGTTCATCCGATGAGATCATGGTGGAGCATGTGGGAGCCAACATGGGTATCCAGATCCCACTGTTGGTTATTGACCGGACAGTCGTCTCGGTCATGTCTGCATGTCTCCCGAACCCGTAGGGTCTACACACTTAAGTTTCGGTGACGCTAGGGTTGTTAGGAAGACTTGTATGTGATTACCGAATGTTGTTCGGAGTCCCGGATGAGATCCCGGACGTCACGAGGAGTTCCGGAATGGTCCGGAGGTAAAGATTTATATATGGGAAGTTGTCATACGGTCGCCGGAAAGGTTCGGGAGCATATCGGTATTGTACCGGGGCCACCGGAGGGGTTCCGGGGGTCCACCGGGAGGGGCCACCTCTTCTGGAGGGCCTTATGGGCTATATGGAGAAGGGAACCAGCCCAAGTGGGCTGGGGCGCCACACCCCCCCCCAGGGCCCATGCGCCTAGGGTTTGGGGGAAACCCTAAGGGGGGCGCCCCCTTGCTTGGGGGGCAAGCCCCCCTCCCCTTGGCCGCCGCCCCCCCTCTAGATCTCATCTAGAGGGGGCCGGCCCTCTTCCCCCTTTCCCTATAAATAGAGGGGTGAGGGGAGGGCTGCATACAACATCCAAGGCGCAGCCCCTCCCCTCCCCAACACCTCTCCTCCTCCGTAAGAGCTTGGCGAAGCCCTGTCGGAGTACTGCAGCTTCACCACCACCACGCCGTCGTGCTGCTGTTGGAGCCCTCTTCCTCAACCTCTCCCTCCTCCTTGCTGGATCAAGGCGCGGGAGACGTCCTCGCTCCGTACGTGTGTTGAACGCGGAGGTGCCATCCGTTCGGCGCTAGGATCTTCGGTGATTTGGATCACGTCGAGTACGACTCCATCAACCCTGTTCTCTTGAACGCTTCCGCTCGTGATCTACAAGGGTATGTAGATGCACTCCTCTCTCCCTTGTTGCTATATGACTCCATAGATTGATCTTGGTGATGCGTAGAAAATTTTAAATTTCTGCTACGTTCCCCAACACCAGATGCATAGGATAAAACTTCTGACGAAATTCCAATTTCAATCGGTTGTAGTTCCATTATCCAATATCATCTAATAGCCTATACCATGTCAAGGACTTTCCCTTCAAATATAAAGGGAAGACTTTCTTCTTGACAACATCCTCGGGCATACCTGCAAGCTTAAATAATCCACAAGCTTCATCCATATAGATTAGGTGCATATCGGGATGTAATGTTCCATCTTCTACATAAGGATTAGCTAGTAGTTTCTCTATCATACCCGAAGGAATTTCATAATAAGTATTTTCAGTAGGTGCAGTAGGTTCAGGAGCAACTAATTGTGGTTCTGGTCGAGGTGAAGATACCTCGAACAAACCCCTCAAAGGATTATTTTCCATAGTAACAAGTGACAGTAAATTTTAGCACACTATATAAATGTTTCTTTACCAAATTCCGCTTACCAAAGGCGCTTCACTCCCCGGCAACGGCGCCAGAAAAGAGTATTGATGACCCACAAGTATAGGGGATCTATCGTAGTCCTTTCGATAAGTAAGAGTTCGAACCCAACGAGGATCGGAAGGAAATGACAAGCGGTTTTCAGCAAGGTATTCTCTACAAGCACTAAAATTATCGGTAACAGATAGTTGTGCGATAAGATAATTCGTAATGGGTAACAAGTAACAAAAGTAAACAAGGTGCAACAAGGTGGCCTAATCCTTTTTGTAGCAAAGGACAAGCCTGGACAAACTCTTATATAAAGCAAAGTGCTCCCGAGGACACATGGGAATTGTTGTCAAGCTAGTTTTCATCATGCTCATATGATTCGCGTTCGTTACTTTGATAATTTGATATGTGGGTCGACCGGTGCTTGGGTGCTGCCCTTCCTTGGACAAGCCTCCCACTTATGATTAACCCCCCTCACAAGCATCCACAACTACGAAAGAAGTATTAAGGTAAACCTAACCATAGCATGAAACATATGGATCCAAATCAGCCCCTTACGAAGCAACGCATAAACTAGGGTTTAAGCTTCTATCACTCTAGCAACCCATCATCTACTAATTACTTCCCAATGCCTTCCCCTAGGCCCAAATAATGGTGAAGTGCCATGTAGTCGACGTTCACATAATACCACTAGAGGAAAGACAACATACATCTCATCAAAATATCCAACGAATACCAAATTCACATGATTACTTATAACCAGACTTCTCCCATGTCCTCAGGAACAAATGTAACTAATCACAAAGCATATTCATAATCATAATCATAGGAGTATTAAGTATCATTAAGGATCTGAAAATATAATATTCCAGCGGATAAACCAACTAGCATCGACTACAAGGAGTAATCAACACTACTAGCAACCCACAGGTACCAATCTGAGGTTTTGGGACCAAGATCGAATACAAGAGATGAACTAGGGTTTGAGAGGATATGGTGCTAGTGAGGATGTTGGTGGAGATTGACCCCCTCTCAATGAGAGGATCAATGGTGATGACGATGGTGATGATTTCCCCCTCCCGGAGGGATGTTTCCCTGGGAGAACAGCTCCGCCGGAGCCGTAGATTGGTTCTGCCCAGGTTCCGCCTCGAGATGGCGGCGCTTCATCCCGAAAGCTTCTTCTTCCGATTTTTTCCAGGTCAAAACACACCATATAGCCAAACATGGGCACCGGAGGCCTGCCAGGGGGCGCGCCCTCCACCCTTGTGGGTGGCTGGTGGCCCCCCTCTAGTTCTTTATTTGCCCAATATTTTTTATATATTCCAAAAATAAGCTCTCTGAAGCTTCATGACTTTTGAAGTTGTGCAGAATAGGTTTATAATATTTGCTCCTTTTCGAGTCCACAATTCCAGCTGCCGGCATTCTCCCTCTTCATGTAAACCATATAAAATAAGAGAGAGAGAAGGCATAAGTATTGTGATACAATGTGTAATAACAACCCATAATCAATAAATATTAATATAAAAGCATGATGCAAAATGGACGTATCAACTCCCCCAAGCTTAGACCTTGCTTGTCCTCAAGCAAAAGCCGATATCGATAAATATGTCCACATGTTTAGAGATAGAGGTGTCGATAAAATAAAATATGGACATGAGGGCATCATGATCATCTTCAGAACAACACCATATAATGCCATATAATTTCTTATGCTAAAGTAACAATTCATTCACAAGATAGAGTATGAATCAAAAACTTCATTGAAAACTAACTAACTATGATCTCAGTCATTGAAGCAATTGCAATTTATCATAACATCGAAAAGAGTCAATTAAAGAGCTTTCCAGCAAGTCCACATACTCAACTATCATTTAGTCTTTCAAAATTGCTAACACTCACGCGATACTTATGGGTTCAAAGCTTCAGCTGGACAAAGGGAAAGATATGGTCTTATAGTTTCGCATCCCAACCTTTTACCTCAAGGGTAATGTCAATAATAATACTTTATGAAAACCTACATCCGATATATATATATATATATACATATAGGAAAATGGTTGTGTACTCCTGAGAGTACGTACTCCTGCACCTCATATACCCCATAGATGAATCTTTCATACCTTTTTATTATTTTTAATATAATTCACTAATAATTACTAGATACCCCAAAATGAGTTTCGTAAAACAAAATCATGTGACTGTACATATTTTTTAAGGGTACATATATATTGAATTGTTCGTACATGAAAAAAGGTATATTATAAAAAGTACATCACAAATGATATTTTTTCAATCAAACTCGTATTGGGGTATCTTAGAATATTTAATAAAGTATATTAACAATGATAGATGGGTATAATTAATGCGTACGACGGGTATATTGAGGATGGGAGTACATACTCCCGGGAGTACAAAAAAGGAGTCCTATATATTCGGATCTCTCCAACATATGGTGCTTGCCAAAGGAAAAAGTATAAAAAGGAAAGGTGATGATCACCATGACTCTTGTATAAGGGTAGAAGATAAAAGTAAAAGATAGGCCCTTCGCAGAGGGAAGTAGATGTTGTCATGCACTTTCATGGTTGGATGTACAAAATCTTAGTGCAATAGAACGTCAATTTATATTGCCGTTTGTGATAAGGACCTTTATTATGCAGTACACCGCTTTTATTTCTTCCATATCACAAGTTCGATGAGAGAATTGATGGTGATGACGATGGCAACACTTTCCCCCTCCCAGAGGGATGTTTCCCTGGCAGAATAGCTCTGCCGGAGCCCTAGATTGGTTCTGCCCAGGTTCCGCCTTGAGACGGCGGCGCTTCATCCCGAAAGCTTCTTCTTCCGATTTTTTCCAGGTCAAAACACACCATATAGCCAAAGATGGGCGCCGAAGGCCTGCCAGGGGCCCACAAGGTCGGGGGGCGCACCCTCCACCCTTGTGGTTGCTTGGTGGCCCCCCTCTGGTTCTTTCTTCGCCCAATATTTTTTTATATTCCAAAAATAAGCTTTGTGAAGTTTCAGGGCTTTTGGAGTTGTGCATGATAGGCCTCTAATATTTGCTCCTTTTCCAGTCCAGAATTCTAGCTGCCGGCGTTCTCCCTCTTCATGTAAACCTTATAAAATAAGAGAGAAAAGGCATAAGTATTGTGATATAATGTGTAATAACAACCCATAATGCAATAAATATCAATATAAAAGCATGATGCAAAATGGATGTATCACCTACAAATAATTTCTTCTTATGTCCTCCACTAGATAAGAACTTTGGAGTGACTCTTTGTCGCACGTTGAGGGATTGCCATATGATTCAATTATGTTAGCACTGTTGAGAGATTGCACTAGTGAAAGTATGAACCCTAGGCCTTGTTTTTAAGCATTGCAACACCATTTGTGCTCCATTTTATCACTTGCTACATTGTTATTTTTTATGTTCAGATTACAAAAACCTATATCTACTATCGATACTTGATACGTCCATTTTGCATCATGCTTTTATATCGATATTTATTGCATTATGGGCTATTATTACACATTATGTCATGATACTTATGCCTTCTCTCTCTTATTTTACAAGGTTCACATCAAGAGGGGAATGCCGGAGCTGGAATTCCGGGTTGGAAAAGGAGCAAATATTAGAGACCTATTCTGCACATCTCCAAAAGTCCTGAAACTCCACGGGAATTATTTTCAGAATATATGAAAAATATTGGGCGAAAGAAGTACCGGAGGGGAGCCACCCACCGTCCAAGAGGGTGGGGGCACGCCCTACCCTCCTGGGCATGCCCCCTCCCTCGTGGCCCCCCTGGTGGCCCTCTGATGCCCATCTTTGGCTATATGGAGTCTTTCGTCGAGGAAAAAATCATAAGCTAGATCACGGGACGAAACTCCGCCGCCACGAGGCAGAACCTTGGCGGAACCAATCTAGGGCTCTGGCAGAGCTGTTCTGCCGGGGAAACTTCCCTCCGGGAGGGGGAAATCATCACCATCGTCATCACCAACGATCCTCTCATCGGGAGGGGTCAATCTCCATCAACATCTTCACCAGCACCATCTCATCTCAAACCCTAGTTCATCTCTTGTATCCAATCTTTTTATCCAAACCTCAGATTGGTACCTGTGGGTTGCTAGTAGTGTTGATTACTCCTCATAGTTGATGCTAGTTGGTTTACTTGGTGGAAGATCATATGTTTAGATCCATTATGCATATTAATACCCCTATTATTATTAACATGAATATGCTCTATGAGTAGTTATGTTTGTTCCTGAGGACATGGGAGAAGTCTTGCTATAAGTAGTCATGTGAATTTGGTATTCGTTCGATATTTTGATGAGATGTATGTTGTCATCCCTCTAGTGGCGTCATGTGAACGTCGACTACATAACACTTCACCATTGTTTGGGCCTAGAGGGAGGCATTGGGAAGTCATAAGTAGATGATGGGTTGCTAGAGTGATAGAAGCTTAAACCCTAGTTTATGCGTTGCTTCGTAAGGGGCTGATTTGGATCCATATGTTTCATGCTATGGTTAGGTTTACCTTAATACTTCTGTTGTAGTTGCGGATGCTTGCGATAGGGGCTAATCATAAGTGGGATGCTTGTCCAAGTAAGGGCAGTACCCAAGCACCGGTCCACCCACATATCAAATTATCAAAGTACCGAACGCGAATCATATGAACGTGATGAAAACTAGCTTGACGATAATTCCCATGTGTCCTCGGGAGCACTTTCCTTTATATAAGAGTTTGTCCAGGCTTGTCCTTTGCTACAAAATGTATTGGGCCATCTTGCTGCACCTTATTTACTTTTATTACTTGCTACTCATTACAAATTACCTTATCACAAAACAATTTGTTACCGATAATTTCAGTGCTTGCAGAGAATACCTTACTGAAAACTGCTTATCATTTCCTTCTGCTCCTCGTTGGGTTCGAAACTCTTACTTATCAAAAAGGCTACGATAGATCCTCTACACTTGTGGGTCATCAAGACTATTTTCTGGCGTCGTTGCCGGGGAGGGAAGCGCCTTTGGTAGGTGAAATTTGGTAATGAAAATTTTATATAGTGTGCTGAAATTTACTGTCACTTGTTACTGTGGAACATAATCCTTTGATGGGCTTGTTCGGGGTATCTTCACCCCGACCAGTAGAGCAAAGAGTTGCTCCTCAACCTACTAAACCTACTGAAAATGTTTACTTTGAAATTCCTTCAGGTATGATAGAGAAACTGCTAGCTAATCCTTTCATAGGTGACAGAACATTACATCCCGATTTGCACCTAATCTATGTGGATGAAGTTTGATTATTTAAGCTTGTAGGTATGCCCGAGGATGTTATCAAGAAGAAAGTCTTCCCTTTATCTTTGAAGGGATATGCATTGACATGGTTTAGTCTATGTGATGATATTGGATCATGGAACTACCAACGATTCAAAATGGAATTTCATCAGAAGTTTTATCCTATGCATCTTGTTCATCGTGATCGTAATTATATATATAATTTTTGGCCTCACGAAGGAGAAAGCATCACTCAAGCTTGGGGGAGGCTTAAGTCAATGTTATATTCATGCCCCAATCATGAGCTCTCAAAAGAAATGATTATTCAGAATTTTTATGCTCGGCTTTCTCTCAGTAAGCGCTCCATGCTCGATACTTGTACTAGATCTTTTATGATGAAGACTATTGAATTGAAATGGGATTTATTGGAAACAATTAAATGCAACTCTAAAGATTGGGACCTCGATGAAGGTAAGGAGTCATGTATAACACCCAAGTTTGATTGTGTTAAATCTTTTATGGATACTGATGCTTTCCGTGAATTTAGCACTAAATATGGACTTGACTCTGAGATAGTAGCTTCTTTCTGTGAATCCTTTGCTACTCATGTTGACCTCCCTAAGGAGAAGTGGTTTAAATATAATCCTCCCGTTGAAGTAAAAGTAGTTGCACCTATCAAAGTTGAAGAAAAGACTATCACTTATAATGATCCTGTTGTTCCTACTGCTTATATTGAGAAACCACCTTTCCCTGTTAGAATAAAGGATCATGCTAAAGCCTCAACTGTGGTTCGTAAGAGTAATACTAGAACACATATTCCCTCTGAGCAAATTAAAGTTGAACCTAGTGTTGCTATGGTTAAAGATCTCGTAGCCGATAATATTGATGGGCATGTTATTTACTTCTGCAATGAATCTGCTAGAATTGCTGGACCTGATACTAAAAATAAACATAGACTTGTTGTAGGAATGCATGTTATTTCTGTTAAAGTAGGAGATCATTGCTATCATGGCTTATGTGATATGGGTGCGAGTGCAAGTGCAATACCTCATTCCTTATACAAAGAAATTATGCATGATATTTGTCGTGGAATTGTCACAGCAGATGTCCTTTTGCAACGACTTAGTCGTGGAGCCATCGCAACTAGGAAGCTTAAAGGGGTTAATCGGGACAAGGACACGAGAGGTTTATACTAGTTCAGCCCCTTACGGTGAAGGAAGGCTTACATCTAGTTGGGTTGGAATTGCTTGAGGTTTCGATGACCAGGGAGCGAGATACGCTATGCCTGGCTCTCGATCAGTTGTCTCTCGCCCTAAGCCGCTGGCGGGTCATCCCCTTATATACACGGGTTGATGCCCTGTGGCCTACAGAGTCCCGGACAGCTCATAAACAGTGTCCGGCTCGGCGACTAGTTACTTCTACCTTACAGTACAAGTTATACCATTATGGCGGTTTATCTTTGCAGGCCTCAGAGTCGCATGTGGGCCTTTAAGCCTTTTAGTGAACCGACATCTTCATGCCTTGGTCTTGGGCTTCTAATGAACCTCTATTTGCGTAACCCGGCCCCTCCTGGATGGCTTACACAAATAGTCATATCCCCAACATTAGGCCCCAGATTGATTTGAACCGGTTCATGTCAAGCTTTGAAAACCTTATGAACTGGCCTTTAGTCTTCTGTCTTGCGTGAAAATTGTAACCTGCCGTGACGTCATCCTCTGGCTCCGGACGTCATCTTCAATAAAACTTATACTTTAATTCATCATATCTTCAACGGATATTTGCCTTTACTGACCCTCCTGAAAATCGAGGCATCGGGGCCGCTGGATAATAATGTCTTGGTCTCCTCGTTTCTCGCGCCATCTCAGTCGGTCCTCCGTATAAATAGGCGCGACCTAGGTCTTTTTCATTTCCTCCGGTCGTCTTCTTCCTCGCCCTCCTTCTTCTGCCGCTCGAGCTCCACCGCCACCACCGTCGGAAACCTTGTCTTCACCGACTCAGGCCGCTGCATCACCCTGTTTTTTGACCAGAGAACAACGGCAACCCTCCGCAGTTCTTCCACATCGGTGAGTTCTCTTCCCCCCTTTCTCAGATCTGCATTAGTACTGTCTTGAGTTCGTCGACATTCATCATCGCCCGACGCAACCTCCATTAGTTCTTACCTCTAATACTTTGTTCAGATCGTAAAAACCACATAGAACTGCTACAGAGGATGTTGTGTGCTTATTCTGTATGAAAACAGATCTCATTTCCTTGTTTTGGAAGCCCTCCTTGAGTATATGAACTTCCCTGTACTGTTTGGGATCTAGAAATTTTTCCTTTCCAGAGCATCGTTTGATCCAAAATAATAATTGCAATTTGTGAAACCTGTTTGCTCCACACTTAGCCAAAAACTGTGTCTGTTGACTCTGTTTCAGCCATAGTAGTCCGTGTAACCGGTTTAAGATAATACCGGCTGTCAGCACCGCTTGCTTCTGGTGACTTAAGAACACCTTAATCATCTTTAATACCTGCAGCTGTTAAACATTATCACATAGTTACCTGTATGTCATTAGGCCCCTTCTTAAGCCGCCATCTTAAATAACCCAATAATGCTTATTCTCCGGGTTATAATAAACCGAAAAATTTCCTTTATCTTGTTGTAGGCTTTAATCTACCCAATGGCACCCAAAGCTGTTAAACCTCCGGTTACCTGCAACTGGGTCCCATCCATTGTTACAGAAAGCAAACTGTCTGAGTTTGTAAAGTCTGGCCATCTGCCCAAGAAGGATGTCATGTCTTATCGTGCTCCTGACCCGTCTGACGAGAAACCTCAACCCAAGGAAGGGGAGGTGATCATTTTTACCGATCACATGAGCCGGGGATTTGCTCCTCCCGGTTCAAAATTCTTTAGAGACGTTTTGCACTTCTTTGACTTAAGACCTCAAGACATCGGGCCCAATTCCGTGTCAAATATCTGCAACTTCCAAGTTTTCTGTGAGGTCTACCTTGGAGAAGAACCCAGCCTACTTTTGTTCAGAGAATTGTTCTATTTGAACCGGCAGAATGAACGGGCCAACGGGTCCAGTCTGGAGCTTGGTGGCATATCAATCCAAAGGCGGAGAGACTGCCTGTTCCCTTATGCTGAATTGCCGAGTCATCCAAAGGACTGGAACCAGACATGGTTCTACTGCCAGGATACTTCTCCGGCTGGTGAAAACCCGCTGCCCGGCTTCCATGCATTGTGCCTTGAATCTACTCACCCGCTGCCGGATAAGTTGACTGCTATTGAACGTCTGCCACTCACCCCCAAGATCAAGAAGATTAAAGCTCTTTTAGGGAACGGCTTAGATGGCATTGACCTGGTCCGAGTCTGGGTTGCTTGGAGAATAATTCCGTTAAGCCGCCGCCCCGGCTTAATGTGTAATTATTCAGGCGAGAAAGATGACCCTCAGCGTCATAGTCCTGACGACTTACCAGATGACGTAGTGGAAGCTACAACTCAGTCTTTGTTGAAAGAGGGCACGGTGAATAGTAATGCTTTCAGCTTACTACCTTTTTTGCAAGAAGAACCCGGCCCCTGCAGTAAGTTTCCAGCCGTCGGGTTATTTTTTATCATGTTATACTGTATTCTTATGCATAACCCTTTATAACCTTTTACAGGCAAATGATAACTTCTGGAAAATCCAATATGATCATGAGGCGGCCAAGCAAGCCAAGGCGGCCAAGAGAGCCGAAAGGAAAACCGCCAAGCCCACCACTTCAAGGAAAAGGAAGCCAAGCGCTTCTGAGCTGTTTCAGCTTGATGATTCTGATGATAATGAGGAAGAGGTAACTTTTTAATTTCCCTTTCTCCTTTATCACTACCTTACTGATACTAACCTTCTTTCAGGAAGACACGGGCAACAGCCAACCCATTGAGGAAGAGGTAACTATAATCTCCTCCGACTCCGAGCTTCGGCCGCGTCAGAAAATTCGAAGAGTAATCCGGAAAGTAAGATTTTCACACCCTTTGGCTTACCAAGATCCTGACTTTCTTTTGAAGCAATAGCAATTTGAAAATCGGAGGCAGACCCGGACCAGCAAGGATGCAGAGCTATCCTCCGGCTTGCCTGACACAACCCGGAAGCGTCGGACTGAGGTTATCTCCAACTTATACCCTTTTCTACCTTTGGCGGGTCTAATCCGTCAACCTCTCAATTCATCTGACTCCAATTACCAGGATACCTCTCCTTCATCCAGTGAGTCCATGCAATCAAACATGCCGGCTTTTAAGACTGCCCCTGGGTAATACCAATTTATTCACCTTATGTTTTTCTTTCTTCATGTTTCTTTACTCATTTCTCTGCTTTGCCCACAGCGTGCAGGTTAAGCCCAGGAAGAAAACCAAGAAGGATAAACCAGCCCAAACCCCTGTGGTGACTGAACCAGAACAGGGTATAGCTGCTCTCGACTCTTCCACACATCAACCGCCGCCTGAGCCGGCTCAAGACATTGCAGCACCAACTTCTGACCCGCCTGCTGAAGATATTCTTGATGGTTCTATTAACCCGGAGGCACCTAGCCCAGTCAAAACGGCTGACCCAGAAGTGGAATTTCTCAAGGCTCAATTTGTTGAGCCGGGCAGGCCCACCGTCCTTGCCAAATGCTTGGCTAAAGAGGAGTTGCTAGAACGCCGTAAGGCCAAGATGGATATCACCGACTATACTCATTTGAGTATTGGAGAGATCGTCTCGGGCTATATCAACCAGGTGCAACACAGCCGTGACCTGGAAATTGACATGGTAAAGCAAATACAGCAAAAATCTGAGGTATGACTTATACGTCCTTACTTTCAATCATACTTACTATACCAGCCCCCAAGTCTATTGCTTATGAATAAATATGTTGTAAACTTAGAAAGATTGTTATAGCTGCTTGCCCGGCTTAAAGAAAAAATATTTAAACCGGATGTAACACAATACCTTTAACTTGCGATACACATTAGCCCCCAAGTGCCAAGTATCTTTGCTTGCAAAGTATTTGGGACTTAATATCCAGGACCGGCTTAATAATTTAGAAAGCTTCGGTATACATTAGCCCCCAAGTGCCAAGTATCTTTGCTTGCAAAGTGCTTGGGACTTAATATTATTTACCGTAATCTTGACTACTATCCGGTGCAATGCAGGCCACCATAAGTCAATTTGAATCGGAGATTGCTGACCTGAAGAACCACCTGGCAGCCCAGGAGATTTGAAATTCAAAAGGCCAACTCCAAATTTGAATTCAGCGTCTCTGAACAAGAGAAGCTGAAGAAAAATTTTGAGTCGGAGAAGAAAATTTGGACTGACGAAAAGGCCGGACTGGTGACCCGGGCCGAGACAGCAGAGGCGTCGCTGGCAAACGCAACAGCCAAACTGACCGGCTTACAACGCCAGATATCTCGGATGGTCCCAGCGATCTTCGGTAAGTTATCTTAAGCAAGCATTAAATATTGTAAATATTCCTTCAATTGTTACCTGAGGTTTACCTTATACTTACCAATACAGGCCCCAGGAGCACGAACCTCAAGCAGAATATGCTGATCAAATTGAAGGCGGCGTATACTCTAGTAGAGCAACTATACATCGGGTCACAACGTGCCTTGGCCGTTGTAGCCTTATCAAATGATGTGCCCCACCTCTTGCAAGATGTGTTACAACGGCTTGCTGTACTTCCTCAGCGGATTCAAGAGTTGAGATGGGCCCAAGCAAGAGCTGGAGCAATAGCCGCTTTGAGTCGGGCCAAAGCCTGGTTACCAGAGCTAGACCCGGCCGACATCGCTCTTGGGTATCCAAGTTTAAAGAAGGATGGCACTCCATTTGATGAAAAGGATTTCACCACCTGCGTGAGGGATATACGCCCTGTGGCCACTCAAATTGGAAACGACACTGACCTCACCAAGCATCAGCCGAGTTATGACAAAGAGAATCAGAGAATCCCCATGCCGCATTATGACAATGTCAGCTTGATCCCTCCAATCCGTAAGCACACCTTTGCCCCTGAAGTCGACCCAACCGGTTTAATAGATGATGAAGCTGAGTTTGAGGCCCTGAGTGGCATTGACTGGGCCTCATCATCCTTCCAGGACAAAGCAGCCAGCGGAGAGGCGGAGAAGGATAACCCGGAGGCTTCAAGTCAACCCCAAGAGTAGATTGCCAGGTGCCACCTGCTTATGTCGTTGTAGAAAAACAATGTCGCATCATTTAGACTCGGGGAGTCTTGTAACAGAGTAGAAAATACTTTGAGTTTTGCTATGCTTTTGCGCATGCTTATGGCCCTTAATACTTGCATAAGCCGCCGTCACTATGCACTTTGTAGTTTATATGAATCTGTTATGTCCTTTGCAGAAATGTCTTGCATTGCCCTGTGATGCTTACGGCTGCCTTTCCGGCTTATATAAGCCAACCCCTGAGGGTAAGTTTAACTCCTGAAAATTGGCACATAAAAGTTCACCTGGTACTTAACAACCTGATGTAACCAATATTAATCCTGGAGGATTGCAATGTACTCCATTGTATTTTCAAGAGGGTTGCAAGATATCCAATGTTGATACTTGTAAAATATAACGAACAAAATTCAAGGGTTTCTGATTTGAATACGATCAGTGAACCGTTCCAAAGGGGTTGAGCTAAGATTCAGATACGATCTGTTAGCCCCCAGTGGCTGTGGCGATGCCGATCAAGTGGGTATCGACAGCTATGTTCTCTTTGGTTCGAATACGACCTATGTTTGAACAGGAAGCCCCCAAGTGGCCATAAGAGTTGTTTAATGACGCTGATTCGAATATGATCCATGTCAGACCCAAAGGGGTTAAGCTATGATTCAAATATGATCAAGAAGCCCCCAAGTGGGTTTGGCAGTATGTCGATCAAGTGGGTATCGACAGCTATGTTCTCTTTGGTTCGAATACGACCTATGTTTGAACAGGAAACCCCCAAGTGATCACGGCTAGATTCAGATATGATCATAAGCCGGACCAATGGAAAGCCGGATTTAGATATGATCCGCTTCTCCTTGGTTATCTCCACCACCTGACAAAGAAAACACATAAACCTTTTTTGGGAGTGGAAAAAAGGACAGAGGTCCTGCTTTATTACTTTATGTAATAAACATAGTATGAATATATACACATTAGAGCTGATGGCTCAAGTATAATAAGGCCGAAGATGAGCAATATTCCACGGCCAACGGGTCTCCTCCTCCGACTTACGTGAGTCTTTGTGCTCCCGAACGTCGATAAGGTAGTATGATCCGTTGTTCAGATTCTTGCTGACCACAAAGGGTCCTTCCCAAGGAGGGGATAGCTTGTGCATGTCAAATTGATCCTGGATGAGTCGGAGCACTAAGTCGCCTTCCTAAAAGGTTCTGGACCTAACCCGGCGGCTGTGGTAGCGGCGCAGGTCTTGCTGGTAAATCGCCAAGCGGGCTATTGCCAAGTCTCGCTCTTCATCCAACAGGTCAAGTGCGTCTTGCCGAGCTTTTTCGTTGTCTTCCTCAACATAAGCCGCCACACGGGGTGAGTCATGACGGATGTCACTTGGCAGGACCGCCTCTGCTCCATACACCATAAAGAAAGGCGTGTAACCCATAGATCTATTAGGTGTAGTATTGATGCTCCAAAGTACAGAAGGTAACTCCTCCACCCAACAACCCGGCGTCCGTTGCAAGGGGACCAAGAGCCAGGGCTTGATACCCCTCCAGATTTCTTGATTAGCTCATTCTGCTTGACCATTGGATTGAGGGTGAGCCACAGCTGAAACGTCAAGCCGGATATGCTCTCATTGACAGAACTCTTCCATAGCTCCTTTGGAGAGGTTAGTGCCATTATCAATTATGATGTTGTGTGGAAAACCAAAGTGAAAAAACACCTTTTTCATAAACTGGACCGCCATGGCTGCATCACACTTACTGACTGGCTCCGCCTCCACCCACTTTGTGAACTTGTCAACCGCCACCAAGAGGTGTGTCTTTTTATCCTTAGACCTTTTGAAAGGGCCGACCATATCAAGCCCCCAGACTGCAAACGGCCAAGTAATTGGAATCATCCTCAATTCTTAAGCCGGCACATGGGCTCGTCGTGAGAATTTCTGAAATCCGTCACATTTATTGACCAGGTACTCTGCATCAGCATGAGCCGTCAGCAAATAAAACCCATGACAGAAAGCTTTGGCCACAAGAGATTTTGAGCCGGCGTGATGACCACAATCGCCTTCATGAATCTCACGAAGGATCTCCTGACCCTCTGTAGGTGACACGCAACGTTGAAACGCTCTAGTGACGCTGCAGTGATGTAACTCGCCATTGACAATTGTCATGGACTTGGACCGCCGGGCGATTTGTCTTGCCAAGGTCTCATCTTCAGGCAACTCTCACCGGGTCATGTAAGCCAAATAAGGCACTGTCCAATCTGGGATAACATGGAGAGCCACCACCAGCTGCGCCTCCGGGTTTGGTATTGCCAGATCTTCCTCTGTAGGTAACTTAACAGAAGGATTATGCAAAACATCAAGAAAGGTGTTAGGCGGCACCGGCTTACGCTGAGATCCCAGCCGGCTTAAGGCATCAGCCGCCTCATTCTTCCTTCGATCAATGTGTTCCACCGCATAACCCTTGAAATGTCTAGCCACAGCATCGACTTCACGATGGTAAGCTGCCATAAGGGGATCTTTAGAGTCCCACTTGCTTGACACCTGTTGAGCCACAAGGTCTGAGTCTCCCAAGCATCTTACCCGGCTCAAGTTCATCTCTTTGGCCATTCGGAGACCATGGAGTAGGGCCTCGTACTCAGCTTCATTGTTAGTACAAGGAAACATAAGCCGGAGCACATAACAAAATTTGTCACCTCGAGGGGAAGTTAACACGACTCCAGCCCCCGAGCCTTCCAACTGTCTGGACCCATCAAAGTGAATAGTCCAATAAGTGTTATCGGGCTTCTCCTCGGGTGCCTGTAGATCTGTCCAGTCATTGATGAAATCCACCAAAGCTTGAGACTTAATGGCAGTGCGTGGTACGTACTTCAAACCATGAGGCCCGAGCTCGATGGCCCACTTGGCGACTCGTCCTGTAGCCTCTCTGTTCTGAATAATGTCTCCCAAGGGGGCAGAACTTACCACAGTGATAGGGTGACCTTGGAAGTATTGCTTTAGCTTCCGGCTTGCCATGAACACACCGTAAACAAGTTTCTGCCAATGAGGATATCTTTGTTTTGACTCGATGAGTACCTCACTGACATAATAAATCGGCCGTTGAACCGGATGTTCCTTACCAGCCTCTATGCGCTCTACCACAATTGCCACACTGACGGCTCGTGAATTAGCAGCCACATATAACAGCAAAGGCTCTTTGCCAATGGGAGCTGCAAGAACTGGTGGCTCAGATAACTGCCTCTTCAAATCCTCAAAAGCAGCATTAGCAGCATCACTCCAGACAAAGGTGTCTACCTTCTTCATCGGTTGGTACAGCGGTAGGGCCTTCTCACCTAACCGGCTTATGAACCGGCTTAAAGCGGCAACATGACCCGCCAGTCGCTGAACATCATTGATACATGCCGGTTTAGCCAAAGAAGTGATTGCCTTAATCTTCTCCAGATTAGCCTCGATGCCCCTGTTTGAGACCAAGAATCCCAAAAGCTTGCCTGTAGGCACACCAAATACACACTTCTCCAGGTTAAGCATCATTTTGTAAACCCAAAGATTGTCAAAGGTTTCTCTAAGATCAGATATCAAGGTTTCCGCATCTCTGGATTTCACCACTATGTCATCCACATAAGCATGAACATTGCGCCCAATCTGATTGTGGAGACAATTCTGTACACACCGTTGATAAGTCACTTGGGCACTTTTGAGCCCAAAAGGCATAGACACATAGCAGAAGGCTCCAAACGGAGTGATGAAAGCCGTCTTCTCCTGGTCCTTAACTGCCATCTTGATCTGATGATAACCAGAGTAAGCATCCAAAAAGCTCAAACGCGCACAACCTGCTGTAGCATCAATGATGAAAGTGCGTTATATCGACTAGAGGGGGTGAATAGGCGATTTTTATGGAAGTCTTCAAAATGTGGAAGTTATGAAGACAAACAGAGTGAACAAGCCTATCACTATGCAGCGGAAGGTAGATTACACAACACAAGCCATGGTCAAGTATACAATATAGTGAAAGCACAGTGACAAATAGCTTCAGTGTAATGAGGATCAGGTTGGAAGAAGTTATGAAGCCAAACAGATCATACAGTCAAGTTGTGAAGACAGAAGATAAAGCAAGCATGCAATAGCTTCACAATGTGTACTGGTAAGTAAAGGGAGGTGAAGATGAAACCAGTGACACATTGAAGACAATGATATGTTGGACCAGTTCCAGTTGCTGTGACAACTGTACGTCTGGTTGGAGCGGCTAGGTATTTAAACCAAAGGACACACAGTCCCGGACACCCAGTCCTGAACACGCAGCTCAGGACACCCAGTCCTCACCGTTTTCTCCTTGAGCTAAGGTCACACAGACCCCGCCCAATCACTCTGGTAAGTCTTCAAGGTAGACTCCCAAACCTTCACAGACTTCGTTCACCGGCAATCCACAATTCCTCTTGGATGCTCAGAACGCGACGCCTAACCGTCTGGAGGATGCACAGTCCTCAAGTGTAATAAGTCTTCAGATCACTCAGACAAGAAGACTTAAGTGATGCCCAATTACTCTGGCTCTGGGTGGTTAGGGCTTTTCTCCTCACTAAGGATTTTCTCTCAAAGGCTTCGAGGTGGGTTGCTCTCAAACGACAAAAGCCGTGCACTGAAATCTGAGCAGCCACCCGTTTATGGTTGTAGGGGTGGACTATTTATAGCCGCTTGGCAACCCTGACCTGATTTGTCCGAAATGACCCTGGGTCACTAAGGAACTGACACGTGTACTAACGGTCGGATTTCGAACTCTCACGGCAACTTTACTTGGGCTGCAAGTAAAGCTGACTTGTCTGACTCTGGACAAGATTTTCTCTCATTGTCTTCACTCGAAGACATAGGATTTGAATTAGGCATCACTTCAGTCATCCTGACTGGTTCTCTTGGACCCCACTTAACAGTATGGTGGTTCCTATGACACAACATGAATAAAGTAAAACTACGAAGGATCTAAGTCTTCGAGTTCCATAGGCTTCATGGGGAGTCTTCACATGTCATTGTCTTCGACATGAATGTCTTCATGAACCACCATTGTCTTCAATGTCTTCGTACATTTTTGGGGGTCATCTCTGGTAGCTAAACCGAATCAATGAGGGACTTCTACCTGTGTTATCCTACAATTCTCATAAACACATTAGTCCCTCAACTAGGTTTGTCGTCAATACTCCAAAACCAACTAGGGGTGGCACTAGATGCACTTACAAATGATTTGATCAATACGGGGGAGAGCGAAAGGATCAGCCGGACAAGCCTTATTTAAGTCTGTGTAATCCACACACATCCGCCAGGTGCCATTTTTCTTGAGCACGAGCACCGGGTTAGCCAACCACTCCGGGTGAAAGACTTCGACAATGAACCCAGCCGCCAAGAGCCGGGCGACCTCTTCTCCTATAGCTTTTCGTCGTTCCTCATTGAATCGCCGCAGAAACTGCCTGACCGGCTTATACTTCGGATCAATATTAAGAGTGTGCTCAGCGAGTCCTCTCGGTACACCCGGCATGTCAGAAGGCTTCCATGCAAAGATGTCCCGGTTTTCACAGATGAACTCGATGAGCGCGCTTTCCTATTTAGGATCCAAGTTGGCACTGATGTTGAATTGCTTAGACGAATCGCCCGGAGTAAAATCAACAAGCTTAGTCTCTGCAGCCGATTTAAACTTCATGGCCGGGTCATGTTCCGTAGTCGGCTTCCTGAGGGAGGTCATATCCGCCGGGTCAACATTATCTTGATAAAATTTGAGCTCCTCTGCTGCACAGACAGACTTGGCATAAGCCGCATCGCGTTCTTCGCACTCCAGGGCCACCTTTCGGCTTCCATGCACAGTGATGGTACTCTTGTAACCCGGCATCTTGAGCTGTAAATAAACATAACACAGCCGCGCCATGAACTTGGCATAAGCCGGCCGCCCGAACAAAGCGTGATATGGACTCTTGATTTTGACCACTTCAAAAGTTAACTTTTCCACCCTAGAATCATGCTCATCTCCAAAGGCCACCTCTAGTTCAATCTTACCCACAGGGTACGCCGACTTACCAGGCACCACTCCATGGAAGACGGTGTTGGAAGTCTTTAAATTCTTGTCAGTTAAGCCCATGCGCCGGAAGGTCTCGTAATAGAGGATGTTGATGCTGCTACCTCCATCCATGAGCACCTTAGTAAATTTATAACCACCAACCTACGGTGCCACCACCAAGGCCAGTTGACCCGGATTATCAACCTGGGGAGGGTGATCCTCCCTGCTCCAGACAATAGGCTGTTCCGACCACCTCAAGTAACGAGGGACTGCCGGCTCAACAGCATTCACAACCCTCTTATGAACTTTCTGATCACGTTTACACAAACTTGTGGTGAACACGTGATACTGCCCATTGTTTAGCTGTTTTGGATGGCTCTGATAACCCGACTGCTGCTGCTGCTGACCTCCTTGACCAGACTGCTGTTGATTATAACCACCCTGGCTTCCCTGAAAACCGGATCCTGAACCGCCGCCCGGGCCATGGAAGCCGCCAGCTCCTGAGCCGCCGCCTAGGCCTTGATTGCCATCAAACGTATTAGAATTCTTGAAAGCCTTCATGATTGCGCAATCCTTCCACAAATGAGTCGCTGGTCGTTCCCGGGTGCCGTGTTTCGGGCAGGGCTCATTGAGTAGTTGCTCAAGAGACGGACCTAACCCACCAAACCGAGGGGGTGGCTTTCCTTTGCACTTATGATTGTTACCCTGTGCATTGGCCACAAATTCTGGGTTACCGCCCGCCTTACGCTTATTGCCTCCTTGACTCGCCGGGTTATGCTGCTGACCCTTTCCATTACCGTTCTTCTTTCCCTTCCCTGTCTTTTCCTCATCAGACGCGGGATCCTTGGTACTATCAGAATCGGCATACTTGACTAAAGCCGCCATCAGCGTCCCCATATCGTTGCAATCACGCTTAAGGCGCCCCAGTTTCTGTCTCAGAGGCTCAAAGTGGCAATTCTTCTCCAGCATGAGAACTGCTGAGCCGGCATCCATCTTGTCAGACGAATGTATTATATCTTTGACCCGGCGCACCCAATGAGTCATAGATTCACCTTCCTCCCGCTTACAATTTGTCAGGTCCACAATCGACATAGACTGCTTGCAAGTGTCCTTGAAGTTCTGGATGAAATGGGCCTTTAGCTCCACCCATGAACTAATGGAATTGGGTGGCAAACCCTTTAACCAAGAACGGGCCGTTCCGTCCAACATCATGGTGAAGTATTTAGCCATCGCTTCATCGCTAACCTCCAGCAGCTCCATGGCCATCTCGTAACTTTCAATCCACGCCCCAGGCTGTAAATCGGCCGTATAATTCGGCACCTTTCGAGGTCCCTTGAAATCCTTGGGCAGACGTACATTACGTAGAGCCGGTATCAGACAAGGAACTCCTCCAGTTCTAGTAGCAACACTCGCCTCAATGGAAGTCGTCGGGTAAACCGGTGAGTCCTGTTGGGCTACTAGCTGAGCCGCTAGCTGAGCCACCTGCTCGTCCTCCTGACATATCCGATCCTGAACCGGGTTATACCCGCCACGCTGGTTCTGACGCTGAGCGCTACTTGACAAGGCCTCTGACTCCATGTGTCTACTGTAACTCGGGCTCCGGTTTTGATGAGGCAGAGCTAACCAGGGCGGAGGAGTTGAGTGAATCCTGTCCCAGCTGTAGGAGTAGGTCTCTTGCTGAGCCAGGGCTGTTTGGACAAGTTCCCTGATCTTCCGGGTTTCCACCACTGTCGGATCATCACCATCTACTGGGAGAGCCGCCAAACATGCTGATGCTGCGATTAAGTTCTCCATGGGGTTGGAAAAGTGACCCTGTGGTATTGGTACGTAATGGGGCGGTGCCATACTGCCGTGAAGAGGCGCCGTCACCTAAGGCTGGACTGGGCCTCCCGCTCTGGATGTCATAAACTGATTTGCACCTGGCGGGTTACTTGGGCCGGCCCCGAGTGTAGCAAAGAGATTCCGAGGATCATAAATCTGAGGTAAATGGGACTGAGTTTTCTGATGTCTCCTCCTCATTACCTCATTAGATGCATTCAAGCTCAACGTGAGCTGAAAGGCCTCTGCCTGAAGTTGCTGCGCCTGTACGTCGAAAGCCGCCCGCTCTGTGGCTAATCTAGTATCTTCAGCTGCTAAGGTTTCCTTGGCCCGGGCGATCTCATCGCGAACCTATGCTACCTCTGCCTCATGCTCAGATTGGTTCGCAGGGATGACTGTAGCAGTTAACAAGGCCATAAGTTTATCCATGAGGTCCATCAGCACCTGAGCCGGTGAGCGCACAGGGCCTCCTACCCCGGCTGTTCCTAACCCGGACGTTATTGCCGCTGAGGCCGTAGAATTTTGGCCGGGTTGAGTACCAGCCATGAAGACTCCTGCCCAGTTTGGCGACTCTGAGGGGTCCGGAATAGTGCTGCCATCGGAACAGCCCCCCAGCACACCATCTTGAACTTGATACAGCGAATCTGTTGAGCCGGCGGAAGAATCACCGTCAGAGAGGACGGCCGGCTCACCATCACCTTCAGATCTTTCAAAAAGCTCACCTCCGTGGATGCAACCCACAAAGGCACGCTTCACGACAGGTTGAGCTCGGGCGGGTTTCACACACTGAGCCGTCTCGACGAGGTCGGTGCAGCTGTCCGGCTCAGGGCCCGGCTCACCAATCCGGCCAATGAAGACGTGAATTCCACCAAAGGAGACCCGGTACCCGTACTCAATTGAGCCGGCGTCGGGGCCCCAGCCTTCGTCGTTGATGTAGATCTTGCCGCGACGACTCTTGGTCATCCGGCCAACTGCGTATCCCTTGAGCCCTTCGAAGCTGCCCTTCAAGAACTCAAATCCACCGTGCGCTGGCCCCATGGTGGGCGCCAACTGTCGTGGAATTGTCACGGCAGATGTCCTTTTGCAACGACTTAGTCGTGGAGCCATCGCAACTAGGAAGGTTAAAGGGGTTAATCGGGACAAGGACATGAGAGGTTTATACTAGTTCAGCCCCTTATGGTGAAGGAAGGCTTACGTCTAGTTGGGTTGGAATTGCTTGAGGTTTCGATGACCAGGGAGCGAGATACGCTATGCCTGGCTCTTGATCAGTTGTCTCTCACCCTAAGCCGCTGGCGGGTCATCCCCTTATATACACGGGTTGACGCCATGCGGCCTACAGAGTCCCGGCCGGCTCATAAACAGTGTCTGGCTCGGCGACTAGTTACTTCTACCTTACAGTACAAGTTATACCATTATGGCAGTTTATCCTTACGGGCCTCAGAGTCGCCTGTGGGCCTTTAAGCCTTTTAGTGAACCGCCATCTTCATGCCTTGGTCTTGGGCTTCTAATGAACCTCTATTTGCGTAACCCGGCCCCTCCTGGATGGCTTACACAAATAGTCATATCCCCAACAATATTGCACCCGCTGAGATAGAAGAGATAGATGTTACAATTAAGCTTGCCAATAGAGATACTATTTCACCAGTTGGGATTGTTAGAGATGTTGAAGTCTTGTGTGGGAAAGTTAAATATCCTACTGATTTTCTTGTTCTCAGCTCCCCACAAGATGACTTTTGTCCCATTATATTTGGTAGACCCTTCTTGAATACTATTAATGCTAAGATAGATTGCAATAAGGGTATTGTTTCTGTTGGTTTAGGTGATATGTCTCATGAGTTTCATTTTGCTAAATTTCGTAGACAACCCCATGATAAAGAATTGCCTAGTAAAGATGAAATTATTGGTCTTGCTTCTATTGCCGTGCCTCCTAGTGATCCTTTAGAATATTTGCTAGACCATGAAAATGATATGTTTATGAATGAATGAAGGGAAATAGATGAAGTATTATTTAAACATGGACCTATTTTGAAACACAACTTGCATTTGGAAATCCTAGGGGATCCTCCTCCACCTAAGGGTGATCCTGTGTTTGAGCTTAAACATTTACCAGATACTCTTAAATATGCTTATCTTCATGAGAAAGAGATATATCCTATTATTATTAGTGCTAACCTTTCAGAGCATGAAGAAAAGAAATTATTGAAAACTCTGAAAGAAGCACCGTGATGCTATTGGATATACTCTTGATGATCTTAAGGGCATTAGTCCCACTCTATGCCAGCACAAAATAAAGCTAGAGAAATACGCTAAACCAGTTGTTGATCACCAACGACGGTTGAATCCTAAGATGAAAGAAGTGGTAAGAAAGGAAATACTAAAGCTTCTGGAGGCAGGTATAATTTATCCCGTTGCTGATAGTCAGTGAGTAAGTCATGTCCATTGTGTCCCTAAGAAGGGAGGTATTACTGTTGTTCCTAATGATAAAGATGAATTGATCCCACAAAGAATTGTTACACGTTATAGAATGGTAATTGATTTCCGCAAATTAAATAAAGCTACTAAAAAGGATCATTATCCTTTACCTTTTATTGATTAAATGCTAGAAAGATTATCCAAACATACACATTTTTACTTTCTAGATGGTTATTCTGGTTTCTCTCAAATACCTGTGTCAAAAGAGGATCAAGAAAAGACAACTTTTACTTGCCCTTTCGGTACCTTTGCTTATAGACGTATGCCGTTTGGTTTATGCAATGCACCTGCTACCTTTCAAAGATGTATGACTGCTATATTCTCTGACTTTTGTGAAAAGATTGTTGAGGTATTCATGGATGATTTCTCCATTTATGGGACTTCTTTTGATGATTGCTTAAGCAACCTTGATCGAGTTTTGTAGAGATGTGAAGAAACTAATCTTGTCTTGAACTCGGAGAAGTGCCACTTTATGGTTAATGAAGGTATTGTCTTAGGGCATAAAATTTCTGAAAGAGGTATTGAAGTTGATAAAGCTAAAGTTGATGCTATTGGAAAGACGTCGTGTCCTAAGGACATTAAAGGTATAAAAAGTTTCCTTGGTCATGCCGGTTTTTATAGGAGGTTCATTAAGGACTTTTCTAAAATTTCTCGGCCTCTGACTAATCTCTTACAAAAAGATATTCCTTTTGTCTTTGATGATGACTGTGTAGAAGCATTTTAAATACTTAAGAAAGTTTTGGTTTCTGCACCTATTGTTCAGCCTCCTGATTGGAATTTACCATTTTGAAATTATGTGTGATGCTAGTGATTATGCTGTAGGGGCTGTTCTAGGACAAAGAGTTGATAAGAAATTAAATGTTATTCAATATGCTAGTAAAACTCTTGACAATGCTCAAAGAAATTATGCTACTACCGAAAAAGAATTTTTAGCAGTTGTATTTGCTTGTGATAAGTTCAGACCTTACATTGTTGATTCTAAGGTGTCTGTTCACACTGATCATGCTGCTATTAAATATCTTATGGAAAACAAAGATGCTAAACCTAGACTTATTAGATGGGTTCTCTTGCTACAAGAATTTGATTTGCATATTATTGATAAAAGGGAGCTGAGAACCCCGTTGCAAAGAACTTGTCTAGGTTAGAAAATGTTCTTGATGACCCACTACCTATTGATGATAGTTTTCCTGATG
Source organism: Triticum monococcum (assembly GCA_034509565.1). NCBI lineage: Eukaryota > Viridiplantae > Streptophyta > Magnoliopsida > Poales > Poaceae > Triticum > Triticum monococcum. Next base: position 173,906,777 of record CM067846.1, on the reverse strand, counting down.
AACAATTAGCTATCATAAATGCTTCTCATACTGCTCCATGGTATGCTGATTATGCTAATTACATTGTTGCTAAATTTATACCACCTAGTTTCACATACCAGCAAAAGAAAAAGTTCTTCTATGATTTAAGACATTACTTCTGGGATGACCCACATCTTTATAAAGAAGGAGTAGATGGTGTTATTAGACGTTGTGTACCTGAGCATGAATAAGAACAGATCCTACACAAGTGCCACTCCGAGGCTTATGGAGGACACCATGCTGGAGACAGAACTGCACACAAGGTATTGCAATCCGGTTTTTATTGGCCTAGTCTCTTCAAGGATGCCCGTAAGTTTGTTTTGTCTTGTGATGAATGTCAAAGAATTGGTAATATTAGTAGACGTCAAGAAATGCCTATGAATTATTCACTTGTTATTGAACCATTTGATGTTTGGGGCTTTGATTATATGGGACTGTTTCCTTCCTCTAATGGGTATACACATATTTTAGTTGTTGTTGATTACGTTACTAAGTGGGTAGAAGCTATTCCAACTAGTAGTTCTGATCATAACACCTATATTAAGATGCTTAAAGAAGTTATTTTCTGAGGTTTGGAGTCCCTAGATACTTAATGACTGATGGTGGTTCACGTTTTATTCATGGTGCTTTCCGTAAAATGCTTGCTAAGTATGATGTTAATCATAGAATTGCATCTCCTTATCACCCGCAGTCTAGCGGTCAAGTGGAACTGAGCAATAGAGAGCTGAAATTAATTTTGCAAAAGACTGTTAATAGATCTAGAAAGAATTGGTCCAAGAAACTTGGTGATGCATTATGGACTTATAGAACTGCATATAAAAATCATATGGGTATGTCTCCATATAAAATGGTTTATGGTAAAGCTTGTCACTTACCTCTCGAATTAGAGCATAAGGCATAGGCTATTAAAGAGCTCAACTATGACTTTAAACTTGCCGGTGAGAAGAGGCTTTTTGACATTAGCTCACTTGATGAATGGAGAACCCAGGCTTATGAGAATGCCAAACTGTTTAAAGAAAGGTTAAAAGATGGCATGACAAAAGGATACAAAAACGTGAGTTTAATGTAGGTGACTATGTATTGTTATACAACTCTCATTTAAGATTTTTTTGCAGGAAAACTCCTCTCTAAATGGGAAGATCCTTACATCATTGAGGAGGTCTATCGTTCTGGTGCCATAAAAATCAACAACTTCAAAGGCACAAATCCGAGGGTGGTGAACGGTCAAAGGATCAAACATTATATCTCAGGTAATCCCATAAATGTTGAAACTAATGTTATTGAAACCGTAACCCCGGAGGAATACATAAGGGACACTTTCCAGAACGTTTCAGACTCCGAAAAGGAATAGGTACGTGGTACGGTAAGTAAACCGACTCCAAAACAGTTCTAATGGCAATTTTTCTCCATTTTGGAATATTTAAGAAAATAGGAAAATAAGAAGCAGTCCAGGAAGGACACGAGGCGTCCACGAGGGTGGAGGGCGCGCCCTACCCCCCCTGTGCGCGCCCCCTGCCTCGTGGGCACCTCGTGTGCTCTCCGGACTCCGTTTTCTTGCACGATACTTCTTTTGGTCAGCAAAAATTCACTATATAATCTCCCGAAGGTTTTGACCACCGTATCACGCAAATATCTCCTGTTTTTGTTTCGAGTTGTTTTCTGCCAGGGTTGTCAAGGCCAGGCATCATGTCGTCTCCCTCCTCCTCCAACAATGAGGGCAACGATGCTTGGCTAATGAAGATAGAGCTGAAGAGAGAAGAACCCGGAGAGATCAACAAGGATGATGGGATCAAGAAGGCCATGGGGGATCAAGTTCCGGCAGTAGCAGAAGAAGATATCCTTCAACCTCACCACAATCTCTTTACCCCCAACGGAGATTAAACCTTTCAAGATGATCGAGTTAGCTCGCATTCAAAACAAGTATCTCACAAGTGAGAATATTTTGTTGAAGGAGCATATCATTGCACTCAAGGGCATTATCCGCAAATTGGAGGATCTCCAACGCTCGATGTGCGACTATCCATCATCGCCAACACCTTCTTCACCAGCAAAGAAGAATTGAGCATCGGGTATGGCACTCCCCTTGGCAACTTCCAAGCTTGGGGGAGTGCCCTGGTATCGTATCACCATCACACTTTTATCTTTACCATTTTTCTTAGTTCGATCCTTTTGGTAATATCTTGATCTAGTAGAATAAAGTTTTGATATGATCTAGTTTTTAGTTTTGCTTTATGATCCTTCTGTGTAATCGAGTCCGTGAGCTATATATAATAAAGATTAGTGTTGCGTCAAGGTCTTGATTATTTTGCTATGATCTTGAGGGAATAAAATAAAAGAAAAATAAATAAAGAGATCATATGGATCTTATGGAGAGTAATGACTTCACATATAAAGAGTATGATGAATAAAAGTTGTTGAGAGTTGACAAACATAGTTTTGGTCATTGTTGCAATTAATAGGAAGTAATAAGGAAAGAGAGGTTTTCACATATAAATATACTATATTGGACATCTTTTATGATTGTGAGCACTCATTAAAATATGACATGCTAAAGAGTTGAGGTTGGACAAGGAAGACAACGTAATGGCTTATGTTTTCTTACATCTGAGATAAATTATATTGTCATGGATCATCCAACATGTTGAGCTTGCCTTTCCCTCTCATGCTAGCCAAGTTCTTTGCACCAGGTAGAAATACTACTTGTGCTTCCAAATATCCTTAAACCCAGTCTTTCCATGAGAGTCCACCATATCTACCTATGGATTGAGTAAGATCCCTCAAGTAAGTTGTCATCGTTGCAAGCAATAAAAATTGCTCTCTAAATATGTATGATTTATTAGTGGGGAGAAAATAAGCTTTATACGATCTTGTGATGTGGAAGAAATAAAAGCGGCAGACTGCATAATAAAGGTCCATATCACAAGTGGCAATATAAAGTGACATTCTTTCACATTAAGATTTTGTGCATCCAACCATAAAAGAACATGACAACCTCTGCTTCTCTCTGCGAAGGGCCTATCTTTTATGCTTGTCTTATATTTCATGCAAGAGTCACAATGATCTTCACCTTTCCCTTTTACATTTTATCCTTTGGCAAACACAATGTGTTGGAAAGATCCTGATATATATGGATAATTGGATGTGGGTTTTCATGAACTATTATTGTTGACATTACCCTTGAGGTAAAAAGTTGGGAGGCAAAACTATAAGCCCCTATCTTTCTCTGTGTTCGACTAAAACTTCATAACCATAAATATCGCGTGAGTGTTAGCAATTGTGAAAGACTAAATGATAGTTGAGTATGTCGACTTGCTGAAAAGCTCTTATATTGACTCTTTCCTATGTAATGATAAATTGCAATTGCTTCAATGACTGAGATTATAGTTTGTTGGTCTTCAATGAAGTTTCTGATTCATACTTGAGTATGTGAATGAATTGTTACTTTAGCATGGGAGATCATATGACAATATTTATATATGTTGTTGTTATAAGAATGATCATGGTGCCCTCATGTCCGTATTTTATTTTTATCGACACCTCTATCTCTAAACATGTGGACATATTTTTCAATTTTGGCTTTCGCTTGAGGACAAGCGAGGTCTAAGCTTGGGGGAGTTGATACGTCCATTTTGCATCATGCCATTATATCAATACTTACTACATTATGGGCTGCTATTACACATTATGTCACGATACTTATGCCTTTTCTCTCTTATTTTACAAGGTTTACATGAAGAGGGGGAATGCCGGCAGCTGGAATTCTGGGCTGGAAAAGGAGCAAATATTAGAGACCTATTATGCACATCTCGAAAAGTCCTGAAACTCCACAGGAATTATTTTCAGAATATATACAAAATATTGGGTGAAATAAGTACCAGAGGGGGGACCACCCACCGTCCACAAGGGTGGGGGCGCGCCCTACCCCCCTGGGCATGCCCCCTGTCTCATGGGTCCCCTGGTGGCCCTCTAATGCCCACCTTTGGCTATATGGAGTCTTTCGTCGAGGAAAAAATCATAAGCTAGCTCACGGGACGAAACTCCGCTGCCACGAGGCGGAACCTTGGCGGAACCAATCTAGGGCTCTCTCGGAGCTGTTCTGCCGGGGAAACTTCCCTCTGGGAGGGGGAAATCATCACCATCATCATCACCAACAATCCTATCATCGGGAGGGGGTCAATCTCCATCAACATCTTCACCAGCACCATCTCATCTCAAACCCTAGTTCATCTCTTGTATCCAATCTTTGTATCCAAACCTCAGATTAGTACCTGTGGGTTGCTAGTAGTGTTGATTACTCCTCGTAGTTGATGCTAGTTGGTTTACTTGGTGGAAGATCATATGTTCAGATCCATTATGCATATTAATACCCCTCTGATTATGAACATGAATATGCTTTGTGAGTAGTTATGTTTGTTCCTGAGGACATGGGAGAAGTCTTGTGATACGTCTCCAACGTATCTATAATTTTTGATTGTTCCATGCTATTATATTATGTGTTTTGGATGTTTATGGGCTTTATTAAACACTTTTATATTATTTTTGGGACTAACCTATTAACCCAGAGCCCAGTGCTAGTTTCTGTTTTTCCTTGTTTTAGAGTATCGTAGAAAAGGAAAATCAAACGGAGTCCAATTGACCTGAAACTTCACGGAACTTATTTTTGGAAGGAAAGTAACCACTACAAAAAAAGACACATCCGTGACATTTTGGGCCGGATGAATTTTTTTTCTGTCATACATATGACACTTCTATGACGATAATTGTGACAAAACCCGGTATCATCATAGATGTGGTCGGCTCCTACTTCTATGACAAAAAATCATGACAGAAAATGGGCTTTCGTCCTGGGCGGGCCGGAGACGCAGCTTCATGACATTCTTTAGGCTGTCCATGACAGAAAAAACCATGGTAGAAGCGAGCAGGAGGAAAATTTCGGGGAGTTCCCGGTTACGGTGGGAGGTCGGGGGCCGAGCGATGCGAGTTTATCTTGTACACGTACGCGTGTGTGCGCGAGGCATTGGCTCTAACTGAACCCGAGCGAGGCGTTGGGCTCTAACTGAACCTGAGCGATTGCACTGCAGGCTACGCATTACTGAACCCGAGCGACCGATCGATGGCTGTTAACTGAACCCGATTGAGCGGTTCCTTCGCTACTGCTATGAACTGAAGCCGATCGATTGGATGAACAGTGAGCGTTGCGGGGGAGGGGGGGTTGGATAACAGTGAGCGGTGGCGTTGCCTCTGGAGGAACAGGACCCCGTGGTGTGGTGGAGGGCTGGATGAACATTAGACGATGGAGGGGTGCCCGTGGAGGGGTGGTTGAATAGGACCCCGTGGTGTGGAGGGCTGGATGAACAGTAGACGATGGAGGGGTGCCCGTGGAGGGGTGGTTGAACAGTAGCCGGTGGAGTAGCGCGAGGTGGAGGCTGGATGAACGGGAGCCCGTGGAGGCTAGAGGAGGTCGACAGTAGCCCGTGGAGGCTGGAGGAGGTCGGCGGTGGAGATGAACAGTATCCCGTGGAGTCCCGTTTTGCGGTACGCCACACCCGTCCCGATGAACAGGACCCCTGTTTCGACCGTAGGAGGTCCGTTTCATCCGTTTTGCGGTACGCCACACTCCTCCCGATCAACAGGACCCCTGTTTCGACCGTAGGAGGTCCGTTTCGTCCGTTTTGCGGTACGCCACACTCCTCCTGATCAACAGGACCCCCGTTTCGACCATAGGAGGTCTGTTTCCTCCATTTTGCGGTACGCCAGACCCCTCCGATGAACAGGATCCTGTTTCGAACGTGGCCGGTCAAACACAAGGTCGTTTCCTCCGTTCTGCGGTATGCCAGGCCTCATTTCCATCGCCTGTTCCGTCCAAGCCCTCCCGATGAACACAACCACGCATTTCGTTTCGACCTAGCCGGTTGGCTCCCACGCGTTCTGTTGCCTCCCGATGAACACGACGCATTCCGTTGCCTCCCCATGAACACGACGCATTCCGTTTCCTCCCCATGAACACGACGACGATGACAATGTTTCTCCGTTCTGACCCAGCCATGTACACGAGCCCTGGCCGTACGTATGCGCGAGTAGGCATTCGAGACCCCGCCCATATGTAGACATACGTGGCCGTATTTTCTTTCTTGCACCCTGGCCGATGTACGTACGTGTACATGCTACATGCGCGCCTCTACTACGACACTTGCACGCCTCTACATCCACCAGTATATATGTACATACACGTTCGCGACCAGAATGACAACGCTACGTACGCTTTGACCAGGTGGGTTCTGACTGTCAGGCACTTCCTTGCGTGCGAAGATGTAGCTGGTGGGTCCCAGCAGTCAGGGGGGAAACGTTTTTTTCGTGAAATACGATGGCCCGTCTGGTGGGTCCCCGCTGTCAGGTGGAGGAATAATTATTTTGCACGTAATAAGGAGGCACTTCCTTGCTGCGGCCATGGACCCAGCTGTCAGCCTCTCCACGTACAGTCCACGTCCGATGGAAGCCGTTCCTTGACCACGTTGACCACGCCGCGCCGAGAGCACCAGGGCGGTGGACGATGGCGAGGCCTAGGTAGGGGACGACGCGGCAGTGGATGCCCACGCGTAGAGGAGTATGGGGGTTCACTGGTTCGCTGCGGTGTGAGGCTGTCGTGGCTGCAGAATAACAGGGGGTGTGGGTGAGTAGAGGGATGGCCTGGCCAGCGGTAGGAGTAGTAGGGGGCGGTGAGGCCTCCGCCGCATCGCAGCCGGCCACAGGATGCAGGAGCACGAGGTACGACCGGCGCTGGTTTGGGCGGCTGGAGCAAGAAGACCAGAGGTTGAAGAAGCACTATGGCCGTTGGATGGACATCGTACGGTCACTGGAGCTAGAATCGTGCATATTGACTAAGTTGACAAAGTCCTCCGTCCCCGTCAACTTAGTAGGCCCACAAGTCAGCCTGCCACTATACTGGGTCCTAGCTAATAGGGGGGAGTATTCATTTTTTGTGCGTAATAAGGAGGCACTTCCTTGCGTGCGAAGATATAGCTAGTGGGTCCGAGCTGTCAGCGGCGGTAACATTTTTTCGTGAAATACAGAGGCTCTTTCGGTGGGTCCCTGATGTCAGGTGGAGGAATCATTATTTTGCGCGTAATAAGGAGGCATTTCCTTGCGTGCGGCCATGGACCCAGCTGTCGGCCTCTCCACATACAGTACACTTTAGATGCATGTCAGTTAGTGACCACGTTGACCAAGCCGCGCCAAGAGCACCAGGGCGGTGGACGACGGCGAGGCCTAGGAAGGGAACGACACGGAGGCAGGGAAGACTCGGCAGTTGTTTCCCACGCGGAGGGGAGTACGACTGTACGAGGGTTTACTGGTTCGTCTGCCGTCGCCGGAGAATAACAACAGGTGTGGGTGAGTAGAGGGATGGCTAGGCCAGCGATGGGAGTACGGTGGGGCGGTGAGGCCTGCGCGGCAGCAGAGCCGGCCACGGGGAAGAGGGAGCAGGCAGTCCTGCCGGCGCTTGTTTGAGTGGATGGATCAGGAAGAGCAGAGATTGAAGAAGCACGACGGCCCTTGGATGGCCATCCAACAATCACTGCTTGTGCGTCAACCTTTTTTTAGGAAAGCCTCAAATATGTGGAAAACAGCATACAGCCCATCTGCCATTATTTCTAATAATTTACAGCCCATTTGCTAATTATTAAGGTTTTTTTGGAGCCCATATTCTTTTTGTTAGCATTACAGCCCATGGTGTGGCCACGGTTAAAAAATTATACGAAATTTTGCATATTTCGGTGCGGTCCGAACTGTTTTAATCCCGAAATTTCGACTCACATTCAAACTAATTTTAAAAATAAATATATATCAATATAAAATCCAACAAATTCTCCATGCATAAAAATTAATGTAATTTAAAATCTCGAAATGAAAAAAAGATATTTGAAACTAATTGATGGTTTGATGTGTTTTAAAAATGTACAGCCCATTTCTCATTACTGATGGGCCATTTTCTCGGCCATCCGAATGAAAGCTCTCCTCGTCTTGAAAGATTTGGAGCCCAACAGGCCTGATAAAGCGACTTACTTGGCAAATCACAAAAAAAACTGGGCTGTGGCCGTGGACCCAGCTCTCAGCCTCTCCACGTACAGTACTCTTCCGATGGAATGTCATTGACCACGTTGACCACACCGCGCCGAGAGCACCAAGGCGGTGGACGACGGCGAGGCCTAGGAAGGGGACGACATGGAGCCGGGGAAGACGCGGCAGTGGATGCCCATGCAGAGAGGAGTACGAGGGTTCACTGGTTCGGCTGCGGTGTGAGGCTGCCGTCGCCGCAGGGCCTGGCTAGTGGTGGGAGTAGTAGGGGCGATGAGGCCTCAATGGCAGCACAACCGGCCACTGGAGGCAGGAGCAGGCGGTCTCTCCGGCGCTAGTTTGGGCGGCTGGTGCAAGAAGAGCAGCGATTGAAGAAGCAGCAGTACCGTTAGATTCAAATCCAACGGTTACTGCTGCTAGAATCGTGTATTGACTAAGTTGACAAGCCCTGCGTACGCGTCAACTTAGTAGGCCCACAGGTCAGCCTCCCAACCGGTGCGCCCCAGATATCAGTGGGAGGAAACATTTTTTCACGTAATAAGGAGGTAGTTGATTGCGTGCGGCCAGGCCAGCGGAGGGAGTAGGGTGGGCCGGGGAAGCCTGCGCGGCATCACAACGGGCCACAAGAGGAGGGAGCAGGCAGTCCCGCCGGCGCTAGTTTAGGGGGCTGGAGCAGGAAGATCGGAGATTGAAGAAGCACGTTGGCCGTTGGATGGACATCCAACAGTCATTGCTGCTAGAATCGTGTGTTCACTGACAAAGCCTTGCGTAAACAAGTCAGCCTCGAAATCTGTGGCGTGTACAGCCCATTTGCTATTATTTTTGTAATTTTTACTCATTTTCTAATTCATATGGAATTTATTGCAGCCCGTTTTCCATTTTTAGAATTGCTGGCCATTTTTTGGTCAGTACCAGGGTCAAAAAATTAACTAAATATGTGGGAAATTTTGAAAAAATTCGCAATTTTTTCCTGGCGAACGAAATATTCTTAATCCAAAAATTAATAGCCATACTAAAACAAATTTAAAAATAAATTAGTACTATGTCATGTTAAATCCAATGAAATATGTATAAGATATCAGTGAAGAACAAAAACAAAAAAAGAAACTTATATCCCATTTGCTATAAATTTTTTGGAATTTTCAACCCCTTTTGATATTACTTTTAACAGACATTGACCATACTCTTAAGCCAGGCCGGAATGCATCCCTCCTCGTCTTGAAAGATTTGCAGCCCAGTAATTCGGAGAAAACAAATAGGCCTAGCTTGGGTATTCTTCAAAAAGAAATAGTGGGCTACCTATTTTCCCAAAGAACTGGTGCATGAGCATTTAGCTTTATTTATTTATTTATTTACTTATTTATGTTTAGGGGACCATGAGCATGTACCTGGGCCGGATTCATGTGAGAGCCTCCCTTCCAGTTAATTATGGGCTTCTCTATTGGGCCTTCATCAATGGGCTGCATGTTATCAACAAGTGGAAAATGTGTTTCGTATGAAAAATAGTATGCGTTACGTACGGTATGAGGCACTAAAGGATCGAACCGTGCAACGACTTCCAAAACATAGTGTTTGTCGTTCTAACAACACATTTATTCAACCAACAGACGAAATATGCTACTGATTGTACATTGAAAACAGCAACAACAACAACCAGGGCTGGGGGTGCAACAGAAGCAGTAAGCAGGCCAGAAGAGTGAAGACCTCCACGAGCATCCACGAGCATCTAGCTGCCGTGACCGTCGACGAGCACCATCCAAGACGTGTTCATGCCGACCCAGTACATACCATTAATGTAGTTGAGGCTGACGGGGATCTGATCACAGTCAAGGGGGTTGATGCTCGCCACCCTACGATCATTATGCTATGTGACATGCCATTTCTGAAGATCAGGCGGCATCAGCAAGCAAGGAGTTGGCTTAAAAAGCTCCGGCCTGAGGGCTTTGAGTAAACGGTACAACCCCGACAAGCACGCGGCGACCTGCATGGTACTGAGATTGTCCACACGCGAAACAAATGAGCTTGATTACCTTTGTGGGAAGCGAATTCCAGCCACTCTTTCGGCGGACGCTGCTCGGTTCTGCCATTGTTAGTGCTTGGGTTTCGGACGAGGAGGGGAGGCGCATTAGCGGGGATGGAAGATTGGACGAGATTATGTGCGGACAAAGATGGAGAAGCGACTATGTGCTGCGGGAAGTGGACAGGTGATGATGACTACAGCACGCCGCTTGACTTACGAGACACATACCAGCAGCATAGGGTCATGTCGATGCCAGACAACTTGCTTGAGTGATCACAGTACTGGTACTCCCTACAGTGCTATGCCCTAACTTGCTTGAGTAGAGTAGTAGAGTAGGACTCTGCTCTACTACTAGCACCTGAGGAGTAGTATATTCTAATCTAAAATAGTTACAAACTTCAATGCCCGAGCGTGGAACGACTACGAACCATGCTCAAAGACCGTGTCTACGTGGTGTTTGGACATGGGTGACAACCTCAACGCCAACGGTGCTGCTCCCATTGCACCGTATGTGTTTCTGTCCTTCCTGTTCGAAATCGTGGTAGAATTCATGATTTATTTTGTGCTTATTTGGATTAAATCTCGTAGTAACTTGCTCATATATTCAACTGGTGCAACGTCCCCTACAGCCACTCCTGTTTCATGGACGGCCTGGTCGATGCCTCCAAGGAGCCCTTCGTCCACTGCTATGAGTGCCCGATGCCGTTTTGTGGCTCACCAGCGGACATGGTGCATCACCTCACGGATGCGTGCAGCGGTCACTGCTGGCCCTTGGCGGAGAACATCAAGTACGAGACTTGTTACCCGTTCACCATGCCGGAGTCGCTGGAGGATCACCGCCGCCTGCTAGTCTCGGAGGAGGACGGCAGCGTCTTCCTCTTGATCGTGGGCACCGGCGAGGCCCACGCAGGCCGCCGCCCCGTCTCTGTAATGTGCGTCAGGGGCGACGCCGCTGACGCTGACACTGACACGAGGCCGATGTATGGGTGTGTGGTCAGTGTTACTACCCCTCCGGGTCGCGTGGGCAGCGACACCGGCCTCATCGAACGGACTTGGACTCTGGGGAGCTGGGACTATCCCGCCAATGTGGACTTGGAAAACCCATGGCATCCTTTACCCGCCGACGCGGTGCACGGGGACTCCAAGGAGGTTCACCTGGACATACACATTATCAAGTTAAATGTTGATCATTAGTCTTCACTCAATGTAATCCGCTGTGTAAGCATGTGGAGACTTCCATGCAGGATCTTGCTCTATTGGAGTATCGTGCATGAATAAAAGTGTATCTGTTTATGGTTTAGTCTAGAATCTTCCATGTATGAATTTTAACTACAGTACTGGTGAAAGACTTATGATGAACCATTTCTTACATCTCCTCTGCCCGCTTGCAAGTCATCCTGATTTAATCCCTCCGTCTAGGTGTATAAGGGCATGGTTAATATTACTTAATAGTATAGCCAACTGTTGACTATAAGGATGTGCCATGTCATCTGTAGCCAACATGTATAACAATCGATACTCAAAAACTAATTCTTAAAGATCATTTCTTGCAAAGCACAATAAGTGTTATTTCTTCACAAGTTTTGGATGCAAGTTTTGGGCACCTTACTACTATAGATTAGTACGACCAAAAATTGAACTAACATTATATATAGTACAATAAATGCTGATGCATGTCACCTAAAATTATATCATTCAAAACTATGTTCAAATACGAATCCAGCGATATAGTTTTTGTTGACATGCACTAACATTTTGTCAGTTAAATCTTCAGTCAAATTCAATGGGGGACTAATAAACCACGACCGATGTAGTACAAGTGTAGAGGGCGGCGCTGCACGGGAGTCTCACCTCTCACCCCGCTTGTGGCGCGGCATTAAAGCCGTCATATCACAAAACCCAACCACTCCCAGTAATAAGTGGCCTGGTAAAATAAACAGACAAGCAACCATCACATATCTCCGTCTTTTTTGCATTTCATCTCTCTGCATTTACTTTCTCCAGTTCATCTCGCACACTCGATCCCTAGCTACTACTCCTAGGGCCAGTTCTTTTGGCGGCTTCCCCAGCTTTTCCCACAAGACTAGTCACAGTGGAGAGTACTACTCATTTATTTGGGCTTCTAAACTACTACTCCGTCCTGGTTTATTCCTCACCACTGTAATTTATGCTAAATTTTGACCAAAGATTTAACTGGTTTATTCCTCACCATTGTAATCCCTCCGTCTAGGTGTGTAAGTCATCTTACGAAAACTAAATAATCCTAAAACACTTAGGCACGGTGCATTAACTTCTACCTCATTTCTTGTTTCTTGACATATCAACCAATAAGAGATAAAGAGTGTGCATGCTTTTAATGACTTGAGATATCAAACACGACATGCAGTGGTTAGTTCATTGCATGCAATACTATTAATTAGCAAATAAACATTAACGTTTCTCGTTTTCTCCTCCTTGGTCACGATGCACAACCAAAGATGACTTACTCACCTAGACGGATGGAGTAGTGCATGTGACATGCACTAACATTTCATTAGTTAAATTTATGATCAAAATTTGACATAGATTACAATGGGGACCAATAATCCAGGACGGAGGTAGTACTTATGGGATTACTAATCTAGAATCCTAAAACAACTGGCCCCTAGTACTCCTACTAGTAGTAGTACACAAGTTGGAATTCCAATTGCACGACACAACTTGTTAGGCAAAAAAATCGATACAGGGTGTAGGAAGCGGTTTGGGAATTTGCATGCCTTTCCAACTGATACGTCTCCAACGTATCTATAATTTTTTATTGCTCCATGCTATATTATCTACCGTTTTGGACTATATTAGGCTTTATTTTCCAGTTTTATATTATTTTAGGGACTAACCTATTAACCGGAGGCCCAGCCCAGAATTGCTGTTTTTCCCTATTTCAGCATTTCGGAGAAACAGAATATCAAACGGAGTCCAAATAGAATAAAATCTTTGGGAACGTGATTTTCTCACCGAACGTGATCCAGGAGACTTGGACCCTACTCCAAGGAGTCAAAGAGGAGGTCACGAGGGTGGGGGGCGCGCCCCCTGCCTCGTGGGCCCCTCGGTGCTCCACCAACGTACTTCTTCCTCCTATATATACCTACGTACCCCCGAACGATCAGAACAGGAGCCAAAAATCTAATTCCACCGCCGCAACTTTCTGTATCCATGAGATCCCATCTTGGGGCCTGTTCCGGAGCTCCGCCGGAAGAGGGCCGTCATCACGGAGGGCTTCTACATCATCATAGCCTCTCCGATGAAGTGTGAGTAGTTTACCTCAGACCTTCGGGTCCATAGTTAGTAGCTAGATGGCTTCTTCTCTCTCTTTGAATCTCAATACAAAGTTCTCCTCCTCTCTTGTGGAGATCTATTCGATGTAATCTTCTTTTTGCGGTGTGTTTGTTGAGACCGATGAATTGTGGGTTTATGATCGAGTCTATCTATGAATAATATTTGAATCTTCTCTGAATTCTTTTATGTATGATTGGTTATCTTTGCAAGTCTCTTCGAATTATCCGTTTGGTTTGGCCAACTAGGTTGGTAGTTCTTGCCATGGGAGAAGTGCTTAGCTTTGGGTTCGATCTTGCGGTGTCCTTTCCCAGTGACAGAAGGGGCAGCAAGGCACGTATTGTATCATTGCCATCAAGGATAACAAGATGGGGTTTATTTCATATTGCATGAATTTATCTCTCTACATCGTGTCATCTTGCTTAAGGCATTACTCTGTTTTTAACTTAATACTCTAGATGCATGCTGGATAGCGGTCGATGAGTGGAGTAATAGTAGTAGATGCAGAATCATTTCGATCTACTTGTGACGGACGTGATGCCTATATACATGATCATGCCTAGATATTCTCATAACTATCCTCAATTCTGTCAATTGCTCAACAGTAATTTGTTCACCCACCGTAGAATACTTATGCTCTTGAGAGAAGCCACTAGTGAAACCTATGGCCCCCGGGTCTATTCTCATCATATCAATCTCCATTACTTTAATCTTGCTTTGCTTTTTTACTTTGCCTTTACTTTTTACTTTGCATCTTTATACCAAAAATACCAAAAATATTATATCTATCAGATCTCACTCTCGTAAGTGACCGTGAAGGGATTGACAACCCCTAATCGCGTTGGTTGCGAGTAGCTATCGTTTTGTGCAGGTATGAGGGACTTGAGCATGGCCTCCTACTGGATTGATACCTTGGTTCTCAAAAACCGAGGGAAATACTTACGCTACTCTGCTGCATCATCCCTTCCTCTTCGGGGAAAACCAACGCAAGCTCAAGACGTAGCAAGAAGGATTTCTGGCGCCGTTGCCGGGGAGTCTACGCAAAAACTCAACATACCAAGTACCCATCACGATCCCTATCTCTCGCATTACATTATTTGCCATTTGCCTCTCGTTTTCCTCTCCCCCACTTCACCCTTGCCGTTTTATTCACCCTCTCTCTCTATCCTCCCTCTCCTTTCCGCTTGCCTCTTGTTTGCTCGTGTGCTAGTTTGTTTGCTTGTCGTCATGGCTAGTCTCATATCTTCTCCGTTGTCTCCCGAGAGTGAAGTTCTAAATTTTAAACAAAGGGAGGGAGAAAATCTAAAAGATGCTTGGTATAGAATTTGCAATGCTCAAAATAGATCTACCAGGAAGCAATCTACCTTAGTTCTTCTCCGCAATTTTTATGTAGGTGTTAATCCTTGGTATAGATATATCCTCGATACTATTGACAGAGGGAACTTCTTGGGTAGCCATACTTTTGATTCTTATAATGCTATGCTAGATTTATTTGGCTCACCACCTCTTTTGGTTAATGGAACCATGTTAACTTTGGAGCATGTTATGCAAAGACTTGAAATTATTGAAAATAAAGTTGCTACTATTGAATCAATTGAAAATTTAGATAAAAAGATCCACAATCAAATTACTCAATATGGATCTAAGGTAGGAATGACTTTGAAAAATATTAAGGAAAAGGAACCCATAGTTAATGAGAAGATAAACTTAGATTCTACTAGAATTGATAAACTTGAGGGTATCATTAAAAACTTGGGAACCACTTTTTCGTCCGTAAAGAATACTCCAAGTCCTCCTACTAAAATTGCCAAGCTTGTGTATGTTCCTAAAAATAAGGGTGAATCACCTAAGGAAACTGTGGATCTTAAATCTATAAGTATTCATCCCAATCTTTTTGATATCATTAAGGAACCAATTGCTACAAATGAATTTTTCGATCTTGTGCCTAAAAGTTTGATAATCACTAGAAATAAAGAAATTCCTAAGGGAAATATATGCCTCATCGAAGAATTGCCTACCAAAGATGGCAATACCTAGATCTATCCTCGCTTTTATGCCTAGCTAGGGGCGTTAAACGATAGCGCTTGTTGGGAGGCAACCCAATTTTATTTTTATTCCTTGCTTTTTTATCCTGCTTATTAATAAGTAAAATATTTAGCCTCTATTTTGGTTGTGTTTTTTGTGTTTAATTAGTGTTTGTGCCAAGGAGAACCGTTGGGAAGACTTGGGGAAAGTCTTGTTGAACTTGCTGTAAAAAACAGAAACTTTAGCGCTCACGAGAACTGCTGTCATTTTTATTTGAAGAGTGATATTTAGTTAATTATTTTTGAATATGATTAATAGATAAATTCCTCACTTCCAGCAATTTATTTTAGAATTTTTGGGGTTCCAGATCTTGCGCTAGATACAGATTACTACAGACTGTTCTGTTTTTGACAGATTCTGTTTTTTGTGTGTTGTTTGCTTATTTTGATGAATCTATGGTTAGTAAAATAGTTTATAATACATAGAGAAGTTGGAATACAGTAGGTTTAACACCAATATAAATAAATAATGAGTTCATTACAGTACCTTGAAGTGGTCTTTTGTTTTCTTTCGCTAACGGAGCTCACGAGTTTCCTATTTTGAGTTTTGTGTTGTGAAGTTTTCAAGTTTTGGGTGAATTCTTTTGATGGATTATGGAACAAGGAGTGGCAAGAGCCTAAGCTTGGGGATGCCCATGGCACCCCCAAGATAATCCAAGGACACCAAAAAGTCAAAGCTTGGGGATGCCCCGGAAGGCACCCCCTCTTTCGTCCACTTCCATCGGTAATTTACTTGGAGCTATATTTTTATTCACCAACATGATATGTGTTTTGCTTGGAGCGTCTTGTATTATTTGTGTCTTTGTGTCTTAGTATGACACAATCATCCTTGTTGTACATACCTTTTGAGAGAGCCATACATGAATTAAAATTTGATAGAATACTCTATGTGCTTCACTTATATCTTTTGAGCTATGTAGTTTTGCTCTATGTGCTTCACTTATATCTTTTGAGCTATGTAGTTTTGCTCTATGTGCTTCACTTATATCTTTTGAGCGTTATAATTTTGCTCTATGTGCTTCACTTAGATCTTTTAGAACACGGTGGTGGATTTGTTTTAAAGAAACTATTGATCTCTCATGCTTCACTTAAATTATTTTGAGAGTCTTAATAGCATGGTAATTTGCTTAATAATAATATGCTTGGTATTCAAGATTTGTGAAACTTTCGTTTGAGTGTGTTGAATACTAAGAAAAGATTGAAGCATGATAATTGTTTTGATATATGGAGGTGATAATTTTAAAGTCATGCTAGTTGAGTAGTTGTGAATTTAAAGAATACTTGTGTTAAAGTTTGTGATTCCCGTAGCATACACGTATGGTGAACCGTTATGTGATGAAGTCGGAGCATGATTTATTTATTGATTGTCTTCCTTATGAGTGGCGGTCGGGGACGAGCGATGGTCTTTTCCTACCAATCTATCCCCCTAGGAGCATGCGTGTAATACTTTGCTTTAATAACTTCTAGATTTTTGCAATAAGTATATGAGTTCTTTATGACTAATGTTGAGTCCATGGATCATACGCACTCTCACCCTTCCACCTTTGCTAGCCTCTCTAATACCGCGCACCTTTCGTCGGTATCATACACCTGCCATATACCTTCCTCAAAACAACCACCATACCTACCTATTATGGCATTTCCATAGCCATTCCGAGATATATTGCCATGTAACTTTCCACCATCTAGTTCATCATGACACATTCATCATTGTCATATTGCTTAGCATGATCATGTAGTTGACATAGTATTTGTGGCAAAGCCACCGTTCATAATTTTTTCATACTTGTCACTCTTGATTCATTGCATATCTCGGTACACCGCCGGAGGCATCCATATAGAGTCATACTTTGTTTTAGAATCGAGTTGTAATCATTGAGTTGTAAATAAATAAAAGTGTGATGATCATCATTTAATAGAGCATTGTCCCAATAAAAAAATAAAAAAGAAGAAGAAAGGCCAAAGAAAAAAAATAAGGCCCCAAAAAAGAAAATAAATAAAAAGGGGCAATGCTACTATCCGTTTACCACACTTGTGCTTCAAAGTAGCACCATGATCTTCATAGTAGAGAGTCTCTCATGTTATCACTTTCATATACTAGTGGGAATTTTACATTATAGAACTTGGCTTGTATATTCCAATGATGGGCTTCCTCAAATTGCCCTAGGTCTTCATGAGCAAGCAAGTTGGATGCACACCCACTTAGTTTCTTTTTGAGCTTTCATACATTTATAGCTCTAGTGCATCCGTTGCATGGCAATCCCTACTTACTCACATTGATATCTATTGATGGGCATCTCCATAGCCCGTTGATACGCCTAGTTGATGTGAGACTATCATCCCCTCCTTTTTGTCTTCTCCACAACCACCATCCTATTCCACCTATAGTGCTATATCCATGGCTCACGCTCATGTATTGCGTGAAGATTGAAAAAGTTAGAGTATGAAACAATTGCTTGGCTTGTCATCGGGGTTGTGCATGATTTAAATACTTTGTGTGGTGCAGATGGAGCATAGCCAGACTATATGATTTTGTAGGGATAACTTTCTTTGGCCATGTTATTTTGAGAAGACATAATTGCTTTGTTAGTATGCTTGAAGTATTATTATTTTTATGTCAATATAAACTTTTGTCTTGAATCTTTCTAATCTGAATATTCATATCACAATTAAGAAGATTTGCATTGAAATTATGCCAAGTAGCACTCCGCATCAAAAATTCTCTTTTTATCATTTACCTACTCGAGGACGAGCATGAATTAAGCTTGGGGATGCCTGATACGTCTCCAACGTATCTATAATTTTTGATTGCTCCATGCTATATTATCTACTGTTTTGGACTATATTGGGCTTTATTTTCCACTTTTATATTATTTTTGGGACTAACCTATTAACGGAGGCCCAGCCCAGAATTGCTATTTTTTGCCTATTTCAGTGTTTCGGAGAAACAAAATATCAAACGGAGTCCAAACGGAATAAAATCTTCGGGAACGTGATTTTCTCACCGAACATGATCCAGGAGACTTGGACCCTACTCCAAGGAGTCAAAGAGGAGGTCACGAGGGTGGGGGACGCGCCCCCCTGCCTCGTGGGCCCTCGGTGCTCCACCGACGTACTTCTTCCTCCTATATATACCTACGTACCCCCAAACAATCAGAACAGGAGCCAAAAACCTAATTCCACCGCCGCAACTTTCTGTATCCACGAGATCCCATCTTGGGGCCTGTTCCGTAGCTCCGCCGGAAGAGGGCCGTCATCACGGAGGGCTTCTACATCATCATAGCCTCTCCGATGAAGTGTGAGCAGTTTACCTCAGACCTTCGGGTCCATAGTTAGTATCTAGATGGCTTCTTCTCTCTCTTTGAATCTCAATACAAAGTTCTCCCCCTCTCTTATGGAGATCTATTCGATGTAATCTTCTTTTTGCGATGTGTTTGTTGAGACCGATGAATTGTGGGTTTATGATCAAGTCTATCTATGAATAATATTTGAATCTTATCTAAATTCTTTTATGTATAATTGGTTATCTTTGCAAGTCTCTTCGAATTATCCGTTTGGTTTGGCCAACTAGATTGGTAGTTCTTGCCATGGGCGAAGTGCTTAGCTTTGGGTTCGATCTTGCAGTGTCCTTTCCCAGTGATAGAAGGGGCAGCAAGGCACGTATTGTATCGTTGCCATCGAGGATAACAAGATGGGGTTTATTTCATATTGCATGAATTTAATCTCTACATCATGTCATCTTGCTTAAGGCGTTACTCTGTTTTTAACTTAATACTCTAGATGCATGCTGGATAGCGGTCGATGAGTGGAGTAATAGTAGTAGATGCAGAATCGTTTCGATCTACTTGTGACGGACGTGATGCCTATATACATGACCATGCCTAGATATTCTCATAACTATGCTCAATTCTGTCAATTGCTCAACAGTAATTTGTTCACCCACCATAGAATACTTATGCTCTTGAGAGAAGCCACTAGTGAAACCTATGGCCCCCGGGTCTATTCTCATCATATAAATCTCCATTACTTTAATCTTGCTTTGCTTTTTACTTTGCCTTACTTTTTACTTTGCATCTTTATACCAAAAATACCAACAATATTATATCTATCAGATCTCACTCTCGTAAGTGACCGTGAAGGGATTGACAACCCCTAATCGCGTTGGTTGCGAGTAGCTATCGTTTTGTTCAGGTACGAGGGACTTGAGCGTGGCCTCCTACTGGATTGATACATTGGTTCTCAAAAACTGAGGGAAATACTTATGCTACTCTGCTGCATCATCCCTTCCTCTTCAGGGAAAACCAATGCAAGCTCAAGACGTAGCACCAACCAGTGAGATACTCCGTACAAAGTACGACAAAGAAATAACCACAGAGAAGGAAGCTAAAAGTAAACAATCAAACAAGCATTTTTGCATTTGTTTTGCATTGAATCGTTTCACAAGCTTGACTAGTGTTGTTTTTCTACTTTTACAAAAACCGCATCGTAATGTTAAAACGTGCATTTGCACGTACTCCCTCCGCCCGGGTTTATTAGGCCTAAAGACAACTTCTCTTAGACCAAGACACATAGTAATTTGCTCACATTAATTCTTCCATTCCACTCCCAATGCACTCTCTCACATGCATGCAGCCAATGAAAAAGCACACATGAAGTGTATTTACTTTTCAGCCATGGCACCAACAACAATAGCTTTCAATACTACCAATGAAATGGTTGCATGCATGCACCTTTCCAACGCGGGGCCTTATAGAAGGGGACATGCAATAGTAGTACTCCCTCTGTCTAGGTGTATAAGTCTTCCCTCCTTCTTGGTCATGGTGCACAACCAAAGATGACTTATTGACCTGGACGGAGGGAGTAGCACAGTCTGGAAGCATATATCGAGAGAGACGTGTAGCGCGATAGTATATAGTAAAGTTTGTGCTATATGCACGTACCTGCAAAATGCGTACGAATACATAAGGTTTCCAAACTTTCCCTTTTACATACTTAATTAAGGACGCTAAAAATTCTTGAACGTTCGGGATTTATCATTTGCGTCCCAAAACTAATGAGATCGCCTTACGAAACAAAAATTATACTCCTCCTAAAAGCCACGGCGCTCGCAGGAGCGCTTGCGGCGCGCCACGAGTGCC
Organism: Triticum monococcum; assembly: GCA_034509565.1. NCBI lineage: Eukaryota > Viridiplantae > Streptophyta > Magnoliopsida > Poales > Poaceae > Triticum > Triticum monococcum. The sequence continues at coordinate 173,886,129 of CM067846.1, read as the reverse complement.
CTGGTGCACGGCCATTTCCCAGCGCGCCGACACAACGCCTCTTCCTCAGCCTCGCAACTTGCAAGGTGCTGATTGCCAGCTTGCCAGCGGGCGAGCGCGATCTCACTGGTGTGGTGATCCGGCGCCAATAGGTACTCCTCCTCGCTGGAAGCGTGCACCCGGTCCACGTACCGCCAAGCGTAGATGAGGCGCTTGGGCCCGACTGCACTCAGGGCGTCGGCACGGGCATCCTCCGCCACCCTCACGGCCCTCGCACGAGCCTTCTGCCAAAGAGCCAATTGCCAGACTCTCTCGGACGCGACATAGGCCTCCCAGGAAGCTTGTTCCGCGGTGCGCTTCTCTTCCTCGGCCTTCTTCTCCGCCTCTATTTTGGCGCGCTCTGCTGGAGGCAAAGCCTCCCACAAGGCGACATCCATTTCTTTCCAAAGCTCCTCAAGGCTGGGGGGCTCGGCGGGCGGCGTGACATTCTCCTCGTAGCGGGGAGCCGACGCGTCCTCCAGCGTGCGTGCTGGCAAGATTGGGAATGCCGACGCGTCCACATCGACGCGTCGCAGCGAGGAGCGGAACGCCGACGCGTCCTCCTCGACTAGTGGTGGCGAGGAACGGAACGGCGACGCGTCGCACCGTGGCGAGGAGCGGAACGCTGATGCGTCCTCCTCGACAGGTGGCGGCGAGGAACGGAATGGCGACGCGTCACGTAGCGGCGAGGAGCGGAACACCGACGCGTCATCCTCGACTAGTGGCGGCGAGGAACGGAACGGCGACGCGTGACCGTCCACGCGGTGCAGTGAGGGGCTCCTAGGGCTTGGGAGGGGCGATGCCATGGTGGTCGGCGTGAGAGGGAGGGGGAGGAGATAGCGATGAACGTGAACGTGAGGGGGAGGAGATAGCGATGTCGTGGGAGGCATAGTATTTATAGCGAGCAATGGCACACCTACGTAAGATATGGACTGAGCTGCACTGACTTAACTGCAGGTCCAGTTGCGTCACTGACATGTGGGCGAGACCCCTGTTGGGCCCATATGTTAGTGACCCAATGCACCTGCAGTTAAGTAACAGCTACATGGGCATATTTGTTGGAGTAAATTACGGGGGAGCGAAGGGGTGGAAATATTGTTGATCACAACGGATTGGACGAGCGTGGGGGGGGGGGAGAGTCATGCATGCAGATTAAATTAACCCCGCTAAAAATGATATTTTAAACGCGGCTACTCGATCTGAGGCAACTGGCGAGCCACCGCGCTCCAAGTCGTTCACCTGTGGTCCCGACCATCAACTCCTACGGATCAAATTATCACGCGAGCTGACTATTCATACAAAGGTGCTCCACCACGTACCTGGTACCCGCGAATGCGGCAATCGTGCACCTAGGGTTTTAGGGTTTATTTGTTAACGTCGCCTTTACGTAACACTCATATGTGCGAGACAGCGAGAGGCCGACTGCGTGCGTGCGCCTCTTCTCTTCGTATATGTACTCCACCGTTTGTCTGGTGTCCAAAAAATTATAATAACTACTAGCAATGTGCCAATGCATTGCCACACGATCAAAGTAGATTAATACATATTCACCGATTTGATAGAAAAAAGTCTAGTTTTGAAATGCGTATATCACTAAAAATATGTTATGTTTCACTCAAAATATATTCCTTTGGCGGATGATGAGATAAGGGAGGAATGTTGTTGGTTTCAAGATTCGAGAAGTGGTATATGTCTAATTTCTACTCTTACTAGCAACATGCCCGTGCGTTGCACGGAACATCAAGATCTTGTAGGAGAAAAGGATGAACGAGGGAAGGCCTTATCTGCAAATGTGGTGAAGAGTGTGGGTAAATTGCCATATTTTCCTTCCTATCCGTCAGATATAAATCGGACGACCTACATTGCAGGATGGCAGGCCCACCATCATCACCAACTCTATTTTTTATCCCTACTCTTATAAAAAGCATTGTCGGTGATGATCATGTGCGTGTCATCCTGCAATATAGGCCGTCCGATCTATATCTGACAGATAGGAAGGAAACTATGGCAATTTTGCAAAAAGATACCCACACCCCTCTCCACATTTGCAAATAAGGCCTTCCCTCGTTCATCATTTTTCCCCGCAAGATAAACTACTCATACAAATGCATCTTGATGTTCCGTGCAACGCATGGGCATCTTGCTAGTTGTTGCAAAAAGCCCATGTGTGTGAGAGAGAGGGAGAGTGGAGGAGGACGGAGTGCATGTGTGACAAAGACACAAGGAGTGTGTGTGCGATAGGTATCAGCTTAAAATGAGGCGATAGTGTGTGTGTGCATGATCGAGAGGGCGTGTCACAAGAAGGGAAGAAAAATCTACATAGATACAAGGAGCGGGAGAGAGACATGTATGCGATGGTGGAAGCATGAGTGTGCGGGTGTATAAACCTATCTGGAGGCTAGCTAGTCGATAAATGTTTGTGAGAGAAATACGAGTCGGGGTGCGAAAGCGAGAGTTTTGTGTGTGAGAGAGAGACGGTAGTTGGGAAGGGGAGTGGAAGCAGGAGTTGTGTGTGTGTCTGTGAGAGAGAGAGGAGACGGTAGTCAGGGTTGTCTGATCGGTAAACAAATGAATAATGTCATTCTGGGATGGAGACGAAAAGGAGACCGCAACAAATGTTGTGTCTACAGGAGAGAGAGAAAGAGTAATTTTAGTGGTATGAGTCATATGTAGAGACATATAGGGTGTGTGAGAGAATCCCATAGAGAGAAAGACAAAGTGAAAGACGAGTGGAGACTGTGTGTGGCGGTGAAAAAGAAAGCTTAGGTACCGAGTGATACCAGAGAATAGTAGAGACGTGAGAGATAATGAAAACCGTGTAATGTATAATGATAGGGAGAGTGTGACACTTCTCAAGGGAGACGTCAAGAGACCACGTTTGCGAGGATAGGAGAAACATGAAGTGAGCGTGCGGGTGAGCTGGAGAAAAGAGAGTGATAGCTACATGAAGGAGCATGCATGCGAGAGAGATGGGCGTGAAAGGAGTGAACAAAAAAGGGATTCAAATATTTGAATTCGAGATGATGATACATGTAATCCATACTCGAACCAAAATTGATCTATCAAACATGCATACTCATATGAATTCATGCACATCTATGTTATTTAATATGTAGATATTACTGATCCATACATTTTAGTAGAACATAATTTGGTTAATTTTTTTCGAATTCAACCTTAAGATTTCGAGATCGTTGTATTTGTAAATCATATTATACATATAAAGGAACAGAATTCTTTGTTGTGCTTTTGAAAGTATATATAAAAAATGATGTATATAGAATGTAATTCCAATTGAAAATGGATCCCGCCCGGAAAAAAAATAGAATACAAACGGGGTTCGAATTGAGTTGGCACGGTAAACGTGCGAAGCTGGGAAAGTCGCAGTAACCGCCCAAAACCAAAATCTGCGAGATGGAAATCACTACTGCCTATCCCTGCCACGCAAAGCCTATCTGCTGGATTTCTATAGGTTTCGATAGGGGTAGGTTTGTAATTTCACCCAAACATGACGTAACTGCCTCTCACCCAGATTCATACACGATGGGCGCCAAAACACAGTGTGTCCTCGGCCGAAATCGACTCCCTCCCCGATTCATATTCATACACAGTGGGCGCCAAAAACAAACTCTCATCGGCAAATATTCGGTGTATGCGAGATTACCGTCCTATCCCCAACCGACTAATGTTGCTGTGATGTAGTAGAAATTTGAAATGGGGGCTAAGTTTGTAAATTTCCTCATATTTGAGACAAGCGTGCCCTGAATACATGGTTACCCTTCCTCTCTACCTCCCTTTTCCCCATTCGTACTCCGTGGGTGCCAAAACACCCTCTCCACCCCACCCTCCTCCGTCCGTCGTCGTCCGCCACCCCATCCACCACCGTCCTCCTCCACCATGCCGGAGCTGATACCCCGACGCCGCCGTCCATTACTAGATATCGACCTCTCTCATCCACGGCTTCGGACCGGGATCCTTGCATCCCATCCTCTCGCTTCATCCCCACCGTCGTCCACCTTGCCGGCGCCGCTCCTACGACCGTCTCGTCCATCGTGCCCCGCCGCCACCGTCTACCCTCCTAGATCTGCTTCCACGCCGCCGACAGCCATCGCTACCGTAGCACCGTCAAATTCTCAGTAGATGCGTACACGGCTCCGCACCAGAGGCGGTACTCTTTCGTATCTGCTCAACTTATTTATCACAGCAAGAAAATAGATCGCCACTGCTTTACTCTGATTTCTTGTCTTGGTTGCGAAGTTGCCTTTGTCCGGTTTGCACCTTCAGATCCGCCATGGCACGCTCAACACTATACTCCCAATGCTTATGGTTTTCCCCTTTTATATTCCACACTAGTTAAATCACAGTAGACTAAATTTCAAAATTGGGTCAGTCGATCTTTCAGAGCTCGCCGAAGTTCACCGGTGTGATCGAAGGGGCTCGGGTGGTTGTGGGGCCTCGTCGAACGAAGAAAACTCGAAGCGGGTGGGGGTTGGGGCGGGGGTGGGGGTTGGGGGTGGCGAAGGAACACTGGTGGTGGGGGCCGGTGGCCCGTGCGGTGTTCTATATGGGAAGAATCAGAGACGAGGAAGAAGAAGGGTTAGGAGACGTAGGATCTTCATCCAACCGCCTGAAAGGGTCGAGAGACAGCTGGGAGTTGCATTCTTAATGCGCTCTGGTTCATCATGTGTGGGCACTGCGCAACCAACATTTTATTATCCAAAATCTGTTTGCTCTTCTTTACCATGTTCCTCTTCCGTTCTTCTTTAATATGTACTCTCTCCGTTCCTAAATACAAGTCTCTGTATAGATTCCACCATGGACTACATATGGAGCAAAATGAGTGAATCTACACTCTAAAATGTATCTGGATACATCTGTATGTGATCCATAGTGGAAATCTCTACCAAGACTTATATTTTGGAACGGAGGGAGTATGATAGTAGTACAGTATGTTCCTTGTACTGAAGATGAGCAGGGACATTTGCAGTGTAGAGGTCTATACGGTCGGTTGTGATGGACACTTTGAGCCTCTTTGATTCGTAGGATCTTGTAAACATAGGAATAGGATTTGTAGTGGCCTACCCACTTGAATCCTATAAGAATAGCAAGGAAATGCCGGGAGTTGTGTCGCCTTTGAGAGTTACACTGATATTAACAGTACCGCACCTTCACTTGAAGAGAGCTGGTATCCGAAGCCTTTCTAGCCGTACCGGCAATACTAGTACATATATTCCAGCAAGTTCCACTTTGCTGATTTTACTCTGATGCTTAAGGTTTTCCCGTTATATCTACACTATGATCTATGTAGCTGCTTTGTGTCGCACTAGCAGCAGTCCACTCTTGAAGCTAAACACTGCAATGACTTACAAAATTGGCACCAAGGCATTGAGTGCCATTATGGATGCAATGAAACTCATACGCTCCCCACCTGTTGATTCTTGTTCAGAATATGATCCTAATGACTATTCTAACCTCGAGGAGTCAAAGGCAGATGGCCTGTCATGTTCACCCATCAAGGTGCATGTTCTAATTTGGCAATGTTTTATTGATTGCAGGTATCTTGCATATGTTGTCTTGCATTTCTTCTACTTTGTTGCACCGCCATCTGCTTAGTTTACTCATCATATATGTCAAGATGCCATGCCCATCCATTATCAATACATATTCCATCTGTCATCATACCATGTTTTTCCACTCAAATGCTGTTTTTGTGCATCAGACATCAAAAAGGAAGAGGGTGATTGCCGAACCTGAAGGAGCACCAGCAAAGTCCTTGAAAAACGTGCTAGTGCCGGAGAAATCAGACAACACCCCACTTATATTGGTTGTACAACAAGTGACACAAAACGTAGGACCGACTCTAGCAGAATGTACACATACTTCACTGGCCACACCACTAGCCCCACCACACAGGACCTGCACTCCAGCAAAAGGTATACCGATTTCATTTGCCATAGCACCAGCTGTACCACAGAAAAATCCCACTCCAGCAAAAAGTACAGCAAGTCCACCGGCCGAAGACCTATCCCAACTGCAGAGATGGCCAATTCCTGCAGATTGGAACCCCATTCCATTTATTCCTAGTTTAAAAGACAATGCTTTCAATGTTGTTAGGGACTACGTGCATATATTCCCATCATGGGAAGATTAATGTGAAGACAAACACCATTTTCACATCTTCCTGTCCAACTTACGTGTAAGTGCTATTATTCATGGTTATTATTTTCCTGTTTTCTGCTGATTGAACACATCAATGATTTACATTACATTGTTGTAACTAGGCTAGGGTCAATCTGGATAGTCATGACGAGCAAAGCTTGCTTGTGCTTTTTAAGGAAGCATTGCAGCAGTATCGGTGTTACCTGAGGAAATCACACTTTGATGGCAAGTCTATAAACGAATTTCCGGTGAAGTCTCCTGTGCTAAATTTAGAAGACATTGAATGGAAAACCTTGTTATGCACTGGTCTTGTTCCCAGGATGAGGTACTGTCTATGAAATCACATGAAAATTTGAACTCTACTTTTCCGCATGTGCCTTACGGATCTTTTTTGCAGCAAATCTGCTCGAAGAAGAATTCGGGTTTGACAAGAATGATAGGATATCGCAAATATGCTGCCCGCTGCTTTGCTCTTGTTAGTACATGTTGTCCTGTATCACTGTACTTGCATACATATCTGGTTCATTATGTGACAGCAGTACGCATGATAGCTTGCTTATCAATTGTTCACTCCAAATTATCTGATCTGTATGAATGGTTACATTAGTGTAGAATATATCCAATGCCAATGTTTTTTAGCTCTGCATTGTTCTTGTAAGTACATGCTGTCCTTTATCAGTGTACTTATGATGACATGTAGTTGTTCATGTACCATCACTCCGCAGCTTATTTTCCTTTGCCCTCCATTTTCTACACATCAGATCTATATTTACTCTTACCATAAGGTTGGTACTGAAGAAGTTTAGCTGTGCATTGCTCTTGGTTGTACCTTTTGCCTGTATCGCTGCACTTACATTTATAGCTACTTGGTTATGTAGCATCACTCTTCATCTTATCTTAAAATTCTCCATTTTTTCGTATATTATCACATCTATATTTACTTTTAACAAAATGTAGAATAAAGGAAATGCTTTTGAAGAAGATTTTGTGGTAAACTTCTTGAATTGCCCCCCCCCCCCCATCAGCATGGACAAGGCCTTTATAGAGCATGTATTCACCAATAATGTAAGTTTGTCCATCCCAAGCCTTCAAACTTTGTTGTATATATTTGGTTAGGCATGACTGCAACAGCTGTTTATTTTTGGTGTTTGCATCAAATTGCTTGTTTAAAGTTTATTATGTAGTTCATAAACAAAAGTTTGTCCTTTCTCAATTTAAGTTTTTAGTTGTACAACCAAGTTCCTTCTTCATACCATGTAAATTAAACTATACAGAGCAAGTGATCTTCTTTTGCACTGCATGTATGCTTCTGTTCTTCATCTGTAATCCAGTGGTGTGGTGAACCTACCCACTACAGCACAATGTCATATTCTGCGATGTCTTAACTATGAACAATGTCATATCATTCTACTATTATTTAAACCGTCTCTTTATTTGCCAATCTGAAATGGTATAAATTGACAGCACACTAACCATTGATACTTATGAGTTCTTGATCTGTAATCTAGTGGTGTCGTGAAACTGCCAACTCCTTCACAATGTCATTTCTTGCCATGTCTTGACCTGAACAATACCATATTGTGTTAATGCAATTTTAAACTGTGTCACTTTATTCGTCAGTAAGAAATGTGATAAATTGTCAGCACTGATACTTTTATGTGCAAAACATGTCATCTATTTGCTTGTTTATCTTTTAGAGTGAGGAAGATATAAGTATTGAACAAGCGCAGTCTCATCATCTTGCTCAGCTGCTTGCGCTGCAGCTCCCCAGCAGGACTAACCTTTCTTGAACTCTATTGAAGTGATGTCGGTTTTGTATATTATTTTGTCGGCGTGTTTATTTGCACTGGTGGCGATCTTTGATGCCCAGTGTATGTAATCTGCTGTCTGCTTGTACTTTATTATCATAGTGGCAAACTTTGATGCCCAGTGGATGTAATATGCCGTAATTTCTTTATTGTATAGTCTATGTTTTTTTCTTAATCACGATGTTGCAGTTATTTTACTGTATATATATCCTGTCTTCGCAGTAAACCGACCAAACCATAAAATTACGGTACATAATCGGGCTGTCATGCAATCACGATGTAGGTTGGGCCTGAAACATGCCGAACATCTCACGGGCCGGCAGCAGCTCGAAATGAACCCCGGCCCATGATTGTGCGAATCAAATCACGGGCTTTTAACAGGCTAAAATTGTCTCGGTCCTTGTTTGGCCCAATTAGATATCGGCTGCGAGCAGGACGGATGCAAACCGGGCCATAGTTAGGCCCAACTATATGATGGGCTTTTAACAGGCCAAAATTAATATAGGGCCGAAATGTTAAACGGGCCCTTAACAGGCCAAAACTAATATCAGGTCGAACTAAGTGGGCCTTCAGCAAGTGGCTCCAAAAGCATAGTGTCCAGTTGACGGGCCGAATCTGATATGGGCCGTAATTGAGCCCAAAGCCTCTTAAAGGGTCGGACCTGATCTGGGCCGTAATTTGGCCCAGAACGTGGCAGGCTTTTAACGGGTCGGATCTCATATGGGCCACTATTAGGCCCGGAGCGTGGCAGGCCATTAATGAACCGGATCAAATATGGGTCGTCATTTGGCCCAAAACATGGCAGCCAGTTAATGGGCCGGCCTACTAGGTCCTCAAAATCTTGTGGGCCTACAGCTGGGCCGGCCCATTAATGTTGGCGAAATCTCATGGGCCTTTAGCTAGGCCAGCCCATTATGATCCGCAAGAATCTTGTGGGCCTTTACCTGGGCCGGCCCATTATGGCACACAAAAATCTTGGGCCTTTACTTGGGCCGGCCCATTATGGCCCGCAAAATCTTGCGGGCCTTTAGCTGGGCCAGCCCATTATGGTCCGCAAAATCTCGTGGGCCTTTAGCTGGGCCGGCCCATTATGGTCCGCAAAATCTTGTGGGCCTTTAGTTGGGCCGGCCCATTTAAACATGATGGGCCAGTCCACGTGTCAACATATCATAGGCGTGTCTCGCCCATTGGATGAGTGACACCTGTGCCAACGCGGACCTGACACGTGTCTCCTCCAGCCATGATGATTTTACACGTGGAAAATCCCCATTGGTCGGGGCTGTTAACGGGTTATCGGATCCAAAACCCGACCTGATAGCTTAACGGCGTTCCGTTACGGTGGATGCCACGTGTCGGTCACCCTTGACGAAAGCACTTCTGTGACGCGTGATTTATCGTCATGGAAGTGGACACTTCCGTGATGATAATTTTGGTAATGTCATGGAACACTTCTATGACAGCACAGGTATGGCTATCTTGATTCTGTCATAAAATTATCATGGATGTACATGCATGATAGAAAACACGACCTACTGTGACAAACACGTATCATCACGGAAGTGTATTTTTTATAGTGAACCTGGGAGACTTGGAGTCCACGTAAGGGAAGCAACGAGGAAGCCACGAGGTAGGGGCACGCCCACCCCCCTGGGCGCGACCTCCACCCTCGTGGGCCCCTCGTGGCTCCCCTGATGTACTTCTTTCGCCTATATATCTCCATATACCCTAAAACGGTCGGGGAGCACAATAGATCAGGAGTTCCGCCGCCAGAAGTCTCCGTAGCCACCGAAAACCAATCTGGACCCGTTCCGGCACCCTGCCGGAGGGGGCAATCCCTCTCCGGTGAACATCTTCATCATCCCGGTGCTCTCCATGACGAGGAGGGAGTAGTTCTCCCTCGGGGCTGAGGGTATGTACCAGTAGCTATGTGTTTGATCTCTCTCTCTCTCTCTCTCTCTCTCTCTCTCTCGTGTTCTTGAGGTGATACGATCTTGATGTATCGCGAGCTTTGCTTTTATAGTTGGATCTTATGATGTTTTCTCCCCCCTCTACTCTCTTGTAATGGATTGAGTTTTCCCTTTGAAGTTATCTTATCGGATTGAGTCTTTAAAGATTTGAGAATGTATGTTTTGGTGATCAACTTGCGGCTTCCGCCCATGAACCTATGCATAGGGGTTGGCACACGTTTTCGTCGTGATTCTCGGATAGAAACTTTGAGGCACTCTTTGACGTTCTATGTGTTGGTTGAATAGATGAATCTGAGATTGTGTGATGCATATCGTATAATCATACCCACAGATACTTGAGGTGACATTGGAGTATCTCGGTGACATTAGGGTTTTGGTTGATTTGTGTCTTAAGGTGTTATTCTAGTACGAACTCTAGGGCTGTTTGTGACACTTATAGGAATAGCCAAACGGATTGATTGGAAAGAATAACTTTGAGGTGGTTTCGTACCCTACCATAATCTCTTCGTTTGTTCTCCGCTATTAGTGACTTTGGAGTGACTCTTTGTTGCATGTTCAGGGATAGTTATATGAGCCAATTATGTTATTATTGTTGAGAGAACTTGCACTAGTGAAAGTATGAACCCTAGGCCTTGTTTCAACACATTGCAATACCGTTTACGCTCACTTTTATCATTAGTTACCTTACTGTTTTTATATTTTCGGATTACAAAACCCATTATCTACTATCCATATACCACTTCTATCACCATCTCTTCGCCAAACTAGTGCACTTATATAATTTACCATTGTTTTCGGTGTGTTGGGGACACAAGAGACTCTTTGTTATTTGGTTGCAGGGTTGCTTGAGAGAGACCATCTTCATCCTACGCCTCCTACGGATTGATAAACCTTAGGTTATCCACTTGAGGGAAATTTGCTACTGTCCTACAAACCTCTGCACTTGGAGGCCCAACAACGTCTACAAGAAAAAGGTTGTGTAGTAGACATCAAGCTCTTTTCTGGCGCCGTTGCCGGGGAGGTGAGTGCTTAAAGGTATATGTTTAGATCTTGCAATCGAGTCTTTTAATTTCTTGTTTTAGCACTAGTTTAGTTTATAAAAGAAAACTAAAAAATGGAATTGAGTTTGCCTCATACGCTTCATCTTTTTAATATATTTCGTGAGTATGATGGGAAGGAAAATTGTGCCAAAGTGTTAGAAGAAGAATGCATTAAAATGTTTGGCACTAAATCTTTGAATGATGAGCATGATTGCAATGTTGTTAGTATGAACTCCTTGAATATCCATGGTACTAATGATGATTGCACTAGTCATGATGAAAATGTCTCATATAAACATGTCAATTTCTGTGGAGTGCATTGGGTTTGTAAGTACACACCAAATAGGAAAGATAGATATTGCAAGAGGCATAAGTACTTAGAAACTAAATTGTTGTAAGAAAGGCTAGATGATTGTGCTGGAAATTTAAATTTTCTTGGCCGTACTTGTGGACTTTGCAATGAACAGGGTCATTTAGCTATCTGATGCAAATTGTTTCATGATCTAATCGTGTCCAAAAATTGTGATGACTTGATTTCCCTTGCACATTATAATGAACTCAGTTTGCTTATGGGTTACGAAGAAATGAAACGTATAACTAAGCATCTTCCAGAATTTGCCCGTTATATACTTCTTGGTTTTAATCTAGAGGAAATTTATATGTATTGTACGGTGAATTGTATTGAAAATCCTTATATTATCAATTACATAAAGAAAAGAAAGCAAATAGAAGATGAAGAGAATACTAATGAAAGGGAAGAGACTTCCCAATACCCTCCTATTATTTCTTATGATGAATCAGGTAACGAGGAGGAGCCTCCTATTCTACCAATATCATTAATAAGGAGCTCCAAAAAAAGGATTGAACCCACACATGATGTGGTGAAGAAGAAAAGAAAAAGAAAAGGAGGTAAAAAGATATCTCCCCCAAATAATGTTGCTCCTATTACTATTACTAGTTGACCCGTTGTGCCAAATGGCACAAAGACCCGCTAAAGCCATGTTGTCGATGAAAATAGTTTCATTTTTCAAGAATATATTCAATATTGGTAGTAGAAAGCTCATGTGTTAAACCATCCTATATTGAAAATATGGTTATGTGCTTGGAAATATTCGATATGTACTTGAAAACCCGTTGTGCCAGATGGCGCAGATACACGCTAAATCAAAGTTAACATTGAAAAGAAATTTAGTTGTTTTAGTTGTGGGAAAGCATATATGATAACAAATTTAACACCGCACATAGCTCCATTCAAAACCATGTGCGCGTTGAAAATATTTGCATTTTTTCAATAACTTTATGTTCGAGGAAGCACAAATACTATGTCAATCTGAAGTCTATGAAAATATTTGACTTGTAATAGAAGTAGGCTTTAGCAACCACTTAGGTACCTATTCAAACCCTTTAATACAAAAAATGAAGGATACTTTATCTTTGCAAATATATACTTGAGCATGCATATTTTGTTATCTTATTCGAACAACATAGAACCAGGTTGCGCAAGGCCCAAATTCAAACACGGAGTGTTTTGAAACAATTTGTGTTTCCTTAATATCTTGTAATTTTTAGAAATCATTTAGGCGTAATGCAAGAATTAGCTAAAAATTGCACCATTCTGATACCATTTTCAACTATTTATGCATATGATCTATACATAGCCAAATAAAAGAGGTCACTGCTATAGTTATAATGAAAGTAAAGGTCTGAATGAACAAGCTCTTCTAGGAGCTTGAATTATATTGTTTTTTGAACAGAGAGATTTTGTTAAAATCAGCAGCACTTTACATAAAGAAGTGTGAAAGAATTCACAAAAATATCACAGGGGGTATCTCTGCCAGGACAAAGTCCTACAACCTAACATGGACATCTAGGAGTTTGAATTCGATAGTTCCAATGGAAACACTTGCTACAGATAAATAACTTTTAGTAAGGAAAGGTCTGAACGAACATGCTCTTGTCAGAGCGGAGGCAAGTTATTATCGATCTTACGACGGCTTCCCTCCTTCCACTTGTCCTAGATCACCTTTTCAGTTTCGTCTTGCCTACAAAAATAATTTTTGAGAGAACCCTTGCATAAGAAACAAATGAAACCAAGAGAACAAATATACAACTGAAAGACAACATCTTCTTATCAGAAAGAATTTGTAAGAAACAAATGAAAACAAGACAAATGGATGGGTTCGAATCGGAAATAAAACCGGCTATAACTGGAAAAAACTAATGCAGTAGAACGAACAAAGCAAAGGACAATGCAAATGCCTAATATTGTCAGGGTATACACCTGAACAGTTGCTTTGCAACATTTTGGAAGGATTCCTCTGTTCATGAAGGGTTTCTACGCAAGCTGCAAACCGTGTGTGCATCTATTATTTTATACAAAGAATAATAGAGAGAGTAGTAAGCCCATTTCCCCCTATGAGTGACCAAAGAATTGCCTCAACCTCAGCCTTACCTTTCTTATCGGAAGAAACCAGAGGAACATGCCATTCTAGACAAGGAACAAATGGCTGCTGCACCATCAGGTGTACTTCTGCTGAATCTGTACACAAAGCCACAAAGGGGTTCATATCATCTTATCACACACTCATAGAGAAACAAGATGCTTGTTTGGTAACCTTCAGCATGAGGTCACCTTTGCGATGGGTTTTGACTTTGTCCATGGGGCTGGTTGGTACCTCATGGATGGGCTAAAATGTATAGGGAAGGGCGGGAATCTGGTAGTGGCTCGACCTTGCTCATTTCCCGGAGGTTAGATGTGTGCCTTTGATTCCTCCCATAGGTTTTTGTCTTGTCGATTAGAATAGTCGCATGCATAGCTAAGAACCAAACTGTAGTAGCAGCGAGGCTTGCATGAACCTTGAATGGCCTGGCCTAGTGGTGTAAGTTTAGGAATGCGATGTATATACAAATTCTAAGTTGCAAAATTGATGATCTGTGATAAAATACAAAAGTCAAAATTTCTGATCATATTAAAGTATTCCAAGCGGAATCATATTAAAGTGACAACAATGATGAAAAAATATACCTATTCAAGGTGTTTGTTGGAGGATAAGCAAAGGATCTCCCATATAAGGAAGCAGTTGAAGCAACGGCCTCAAGTTTTGCTAGGCGCATGTTCGCGATCTCACTTGTTTCTCCTTCTGAACCTGGAGCGCCAATGCCTACAGATGGTTTTCCTCACTGTTAGTAATCACATACAAAATATTTTCCGAATGTAGCACTGACTGGCAGAATTGCTGAATGTAGCACTCAGTGATAGAAATGGTTGAGTACAAAAATGCAAAACAAAAAACAGAACAACAAAAGGAAGCTCACCAAAACTCTGGGTTGAGCTCCATGTCGTCGCGCTGATGCAGCACCGGGGGGGGGGGGGGGGGGGGGGGGCAATGGGAGCTCTACATGTGTGGGGCAAGTATGTTGGTGCTCTAGCCATGACCTCAAACAATGCACATAGAACAAGTGCCCACAAAGCAGCTACTTTGTTGTTGCCATCTCTTCATGATAGACAATACATGTAGCATCACTCCTGAATTCATAAAGATATCAAAATCATAAACAAGAACCATAGATGAATTCATATTAGTACTAATTTAATTTTCATGAGCAGCACGTAAAAATGGTTCCTCTTCTCAGCTGAATTTAACTGAAGAACAGAGGCGGCACTACAGGTCCCTCATTTTAAATTGAATATACTGAAGAACAAAGGCGGCACTACAGGTTCCTCATTTCAACTGAATTTAACTAATCTCATATTAGTATTTTGTAGTTCATAGCACTGCTGCTCACCGTGTTCCATGGCCCCATGGGAAAGATGTGCGCAGGCAGGGACGGGACCGGCATGCCTGCAGCGAGAGGTGGCCTACGCACGGCAGCAAGACGCCAAATGGCATAGAGATGCATTTAAAACCATGTGTGCTTTAAGAAAAATACATTTGTTAGTAGGTTTAATTTTGCGCAAGCAGCTATGCCAACAATTTTAAACCCAATGTACAAAAAAATTGTGGATCCTTGTTGTATATGAACACATGTGCACTTTAAATTGTGTGTGGTTTTAAAAACCTGAATCTGGTAATAACCTTTGGTTTGATCAAGCACGCGTGATAAGTACTTGAGCTCCTTTATATGAAAAAACAAGGGAAGACTGTTTGAAAACATGTGTCTACTGCATTCCATGTGCTCTATATATTACATCATTCTTTTTAATAATCAAATCCATCATTTTAACACACGCCTTGTGCTTGATTTTTCTCTAGCAAAACATGAGACAGTAAGAATAAGAAGGGGAACTGCCATATAACACGTAGCTCCAAGCGTAATGTATGGGTTCTGTTGATTTTAATTGTACAACAGGCTAACCATTGTTCAGGCAAACCGTGAGAAGTGAGGTTCCACTTAAAAATGCATCAAAGAACCTGCAGCTCAATGTAGACAAAACTGAATTTAGGTCCGACCTACACCATAACAAATAGCAAGGAGAAAATGAAGCTAAGGTGGAGAAAGATGGCTAACTAACATCACTAAAAGGATCTATGCTAGTGATTCCAGATCATCCCTTCTGCTACCACTATGACCCAAATGGGCATACACGCTTGCATATCTTAGTGTGCCCCTGTCCAAAAGAAGGTAATAATTAGTTAATCGCAAAGCTGATTTGAAATAGAAAATAATTGATTCTTGGGAAAAGCAAACCTAAAAATATCAGGCCTCTGATCATAGTCAACATGTTGTCGAGATGATGTTGCCTTCCATCTCGATGCTAATAGGACAAATCGTGGGAGTGAGAACTTGATTATATGATACTCCCTCCGTTCCTAAATATAAGTCTTTGTAGAGATTTCACTACAAACCACATACGGATGTATATAGATGCATTTTAGAGTGTAGATTCACTCATTTTGCTCCGTATGTGCTCCATAATGGAATCTCTCCAAAGACTTATATTTAGGAACGGAGGGAGTATTAGGTATTTAATACAGTTAAGGCAGAGAATGCAATGCAGAATCCTTATCTGTTGTGTGTGAAAAAATACTCAACTCTTAGCAAAGAATAATGTATCAATCACAAGAAATTTGCCACGACATACTTAACCCGAGGTCAATCAAAAAAAGCTTCTTCTCATTAGGTGTTCCAGGTTGGCCATGTAGAAAATTCTCTGGCTTACCACCTCCATGAACAAACCTGCAAAACATTTTCGTAAAAACTATATAAATCTGGATCCTACACAATCGACTATTCTTTCAAGTTTCATTGATCCTATACAACAAATCAAAGCATAAACAGAAACTTAAAATGGAGAACAAATAGAAACTAAAAATGGAGAGATCAGAGGAGGAGGACGAGCAGTTAGGAAGAGAAGAGGGCAGGGGAGGGGGGAGGCAAAAGAGAGGAGGGCTCACCGGAGGACAAGCAGGGGTGAGGGGCGCATGGCGTCACGGAAAGAAAAGAAGCTTCTCTCGCTGGACGCCGAGCGCTCCCCGGCCACCCCATCGTGCCCCGTGCGGCATGACCCTCGCACGTGACCCTGCATCGACCTCCTCCGCTCTGCTCTGGCGGCAGTAGGACCAGCCCCCGTGCGGTTGTGCTCCTCGGGCAACCGCGGCCGCTGCCCCTATGCTCACCGCTGTTGCCGATGGCAAGAGAACCTGCAGAAATATATATCTTGCTCTAGAAAAAATCAGCAAGACATGCATAAAAGACCAAAATCTGCAAATTGTGCAAGAACATGGATGTACAAATTAAGGCACAATCTCACATTCCTCAAGCAATCCATTTACAGTCTATAAAATTGCAGTGTCTTACTAAAATACAGTCAGATGTAGCAGCACAGATGCATAATTTTATAATCGCATCATCATATTGAGAAGTAAAAAATAATTGGATGCATCCTAACCAAATTGGCTTCCTACTTCAACCATTCGACAAACTGTTGCCGCCATTTCTGAACCTAATTAAGGGAAATGGTTGCATAGAGCTAAAATCCCCAAATAATCACATGGACAAAGAACCTAATCAAGGGAAGTGGCTCCGTAGAACCAAAATCCCCGAATAATCACATGGACACGGAAAATATATGTTTATGTAGTGTTGTAGAAGTTCTTATGGGAGGAGTTTGCAGAAGATGGGGCAGCGTATCCTCATGCGGCATTGCCTGAGAAGAAAGAGAAGAAAAGGCTATGTGAGCAAGCCACCATGGCATACCTCACCGACAAATCTAGGGCCGAGGGGAGGAGGCATACCTCACCGACAAATCTAGGGCCGAGGGGAGGAGGCCACATGGAGAGAGAGGGAGATATTGGGTCAAGCTCACCTCATGTTGGCATCGGATGCGGTCCCCATCGCTCGACGTCTACGCAGCACCCCAAGCCGCGTCCGTGGCCTTGACCGCCGCCCCCGCCAGGTCGCGCCGGACCTCAACGATGAATGCCAACGCCGATCGATGACCCTATCCCGTCCGCATCCTGACCTCCATCTCCTCTTTCGCCCTCCTATCCTTCCTTCTCTCGCCCTCTCATCTTCTCTCTTCTGCAAGGACCGGTCCATGGGGTCACCCTTTGCCAGCAGGTCATCGCCGCCGCCGGAGAAACTCGCCTCCGCGCCCGCACATCTCTGATCCGGCGGGATCCGGGATGAGGTGATGCCGGGGGTGGAGGCGTGGGAGGATGGAGATGGAGGAATGGAGGAAGCGTGGGGGGCGACGGGTGTGGCGGCTGTCGATTGGGGCTAGGGTTCATGCGGGAGGAGAGGATTCGGTGCACGGGCGCCGGAGGAGTGGGTTGTGGGTGCCCATGTGCGCGGCGTGCGGGGGGAGCCAATTTGCACATGCGGATGCCTCGCCCAGCCAATACAGGATTGCAACGAGCCCATCAGTCATTGGACAACGAAAAGCGTCGTAGGATAAAAACGAAATTCATGGACAGTGAAGATCGGACGACCACGGAAGCTCAGTTGACCAGACCTGCCCCGATCGGACGGCCAACGAAGCCCCAATTCAGGGAGCTTCGTGAAGACAGGTTGGCTAGCATCCTTATAGATTTAAATGCCTCATGAAAATATAATTGTGTAAGATAATTATACTTCTTATGATTTTGAAAATCTTTTTGGCACTAGCTTGGAAAAATATGATAATTGTTATACTATTGGTGCTATCCATACTATTAATAATGAGAGTGATTATGTTTATGATATGAAAAGGCCCAAGCTTGGGGATGCTATGTTTGATAAAGATGATGTTTTTGAAAATATATTTGATGCAATTAATGTTTGTCCCAAGCTTGAGGATGCTACATTTAATGAAGATGATGTTTTTAGTCTTCCAAATTTTGATATACAAATTTATAATGATGATAGCATGCCTCCTACTTATGATGATTATTGTGATGATACTTATGCTATAAAAAGTAGTGATTATATTTATAAAACTTGTCATGATTATGGTTACCCCTTTTCTGAACATTACTCTTTTAATGTGAAAACAATTTATAGTATTCGAGTTTCTTATAATACTCCCATTATTTCGAATGAGAAGAATTTTGCCTATGTGGAGAGTAGAAAATTTTCTATACTTGTAGATCATGAAAAAAATGCTTTAGGCGATGGTTATATTGTTGAATTCATTCATGATGCTACTGAAAATTATTATGAGGGAGCAATTCATGCTTGTAGGAATTGCAATAATATCAAGTTTCATCTCTGTGTGCTTAAAGTTTTAAAGCTATGCTTGTTTTACCTTCCTATGCAAGTTCATTCTTGTTCCCACAAGTTGTTTGCTCACAAAATCCCTATGCATAGGAAGTGGGTTAGACTTAAATGTGCTAGTCATATTCTTCATGATGCTCCCTTTATGTTTCAATTCTTATTTTTTATGTGAGTATCATTGAAATCATCATGCCTAGCTAGGGGCGTTAAACGATAGCGCTTATTGGGAGGCAACCCAATTTATTTTTGTTCCTTGCTTTTTGTTCCTGTTTAGTAATAAATAATTTATCTAGACTCTGTCATGGTTGTGTTTTTTTGTGTTTAATTAGTGTTTGTGCCAAGTAGAACCTTTGGAAAGACTTGGGGAAAGTATTTGCGATCATGCTCTAAAAAACAGAAACTTTAGCTCTCACGAGAATCGCTGCCATTTTTTATTAGAGAGTGCTATTTAGTTAATTATTTTTGCAGATGATTAATATATAAATTCCTCATGTTCAGAAATTTATTTTAGAATTTTTTGGGTTCCAGACCTTGCGCTAGCTACAGATTACTACAGACTGTTCTGTTTTTGACAGATTCTGTTTTCTATGTGTTGTTTGCTTATTTTGATGAATTTATGAGTAGTATCGGAGGGTATGAACCATAGAGAAGTTGAAATAAAATAGATATTACACCAATATAAATAAATAATGAGTTCATTACAGTACCTTGAAGTGGTGTTTTTTCTTTTCTTTCGCTAACGAAGCTTACGAGTTTTCTGTTAAGTTTTGTGTTGTGAAGTTTTCAAGTTTTGGGTAAAAATTCGATGGACTATGGAATAAGGAGTGGCAAGATCCTAAGCGGCACCCCAAGGTAAAATTCAAGGACAACCAAAAGCCTAAGCTTGGGGATGCCCCGGAAGGCATCCCCTTTTTCGTCTTCGTTCATCGGTAACTTTACTTGGAGCTATATTTTTATTCGTCACATGATATGTGTTTTGCTTGGAGTGTCATTTTATTTTATCTTCTTTTGCTTGCTGTTTGAATAAAATACCAAGATCTTAAATTCTTAAATGTTAGAGAGTATTCACATAGTCGCATAATTATTCGACTACTCATTGATCTTCACTTATATCTTTCGGAGTAGTTTATTGTTGCTCTAACGCTTCACTTATATCTTTTTAGAGCACGGTGATGGATTTATTTTGTAGAAATAGATGAACTCTCATGCTTTACTTATATTATTTTGAGAGTCCTAAACAGCATGGTAATTTGCTTTGGTTATGAATTAGTCCTAATATGATGGGCATCCAAGAGGGATATAATAAAAAACTTTCATATAAAGTGCATTGAATACTATGAGAAGTTTGATACTTGATAATTGTTTTGAGATATGGAGATGGTGATATTAGAGTCATGCTAGTTGAGTAGTTGTGAATTTGAGAAATACTTGTGTTAAAGTTTGTGATTCCCGTAGCATGCACGTATGATGAACCGTTATGTGATGAAGTCGGAGCATGATTTATTTATTGATTATCTTCCTTATGAGTGGCGGTCGGGGACGAGCGATGGTATTTTCCTACCAATCTATCCCCCTAGGAGCATGCGCGTAATACTTTGTTTCAATAACTAATAAATTTTTGCAATAAGTATGTGAGTTCTTTATGACTAATGTTGAGTCCATGGATTATACGCACTCTCACCCTTCCATCATTGCTAGCCTTTCTAATACCGCACACCTTTCGCCGGTATCATAAACCCACCATATACCTTCCTCAAAACAGCCACCATACCTACCTATCATGGCATTTTCATAGCCATTCCGAGATATATTGGCATGCAACTTTCCACCGTCCCGTTTACTATGACACGCTCCATCATTGTCATATTGCTTTGCATGATCATGTAGTTGACATTGTATTTGTGGCAAAGCCACCGTTCATAATTCTTTCATACATGTCACTCATGAGTTATTGCACATCCCGGTACACCGCCGGAGGCATTCATATAGAGTCATATCTTCTTCTAAGAATCGAGTTGTAATTTTTGAGTTGTAAGTAAATAAAAGTGTGATGATCTTCATTATTAGAGCATTGCCCCAAGTGAGGAAAGGATGATGGAGACTATGATTCCCCCACAAGTCGGGATGAGACTCCGGACGAAAATAAATAAATAAATAAAAGAGGCCAAAGAAGACCGAATAAAAAAGAGAAAAGAGGCCATAAAAAATAAGAAGAGAAGGCCCAAATAAAAAATAAAAATAATGAGAGAAAAAGAGAGAAGGGACAATGCTACTGTCCTTTTACCACACTTGTGCTTCAAAGTAGCACCATGATCTTCATGATAGAGAGTCTTCTATGTTGTCACTTTCATATACTAGTGGGAATCCTTCCCTATATAACTTGGCTTGTATATTCCAATGATGGGCTTCCTCAAAATGCCCTAGGTCTCTTGTGAGCAAGCAAGTTGGATGCACACCCACTAGTTTCTTTTGTTGAGCTTTCATACACTTATAGCTCTAGTGCATCCGTTGCATGGCAATCCCTACTCACTCACATTGATATCTATTGATGGGCATCTCCATAGCCCGTTGATACGCCTAGTTGATGTGAGACTATCTTCTCTTTTTTGTCTTCTCCACAACCACCATTCTATTCCACCTATAGTGCTATGTCCATGGCTCACGCTCATGTATTACGTGAAGATTGAAAAAGTTTGAGAACATCAAAAGTATGAAACAATTGCTTGGCTTGTCATCGGGGTTGTGCATGATTTAAATATTTTGTGTGGTGAAGATAGATCATAGCCAGACTATATGATTTTGTAGGATAGCTTTCTTTGGCCATGTTATTTTGAGAAGACATGATTGCTTAGTTAGTATGCTTGAAGTATTATTATTTTTATATCAATATTAAATTTTTGTCTTGAATCTTATGGATCTAAACATTCATGCCAAAATGAAGAGAATTACTTAGAGAAATATGTTAGGTAGCATTCCACATCAAAAATTCTGTTTTTATCATTTACCTAGTCGAGGACGAGTAGGAATTAAGCTTGGGGATGCTGATACGTCTCCAACGTATCTATAATTTTTGATTGTTCCATGCTATTATATTATGTGTTTTGGATGTTTATGTGCTTTATTAAACACTTTTATATTATTTTTGGGACTAACCTATTAACCCAGAGTCCAGTGCCAGTTTCTGTTTTTCCTTGTTTTAGATCGCAGAAAAGGAAAATCAAACGGAGTCCAATTGACCTGAAACTTCACGGAACTTATTTTTGGAAGGAAAGCAACCCAAGAGACTTGGAGTCCACGTAAGGGAAGCAACGAGGAAGCCACGAGGCAGGGGGGCGCCCACCCCCTGGGTGCGCCCTCCACCCTCGTGGGCCCCTCATGGCTCACCTGACGTACTTCTTCCGCCTATATATCTCCATATACCCTAAAACGATCGGGGAGCACAATAGATCGGGAGTTCCGCCGCCAGAAGCCTCCGTAGCCACCGAAAACCAATCTAGACCCGTTCTGGCACCCTGTCGGAGGGGGCAATCCCTCTCTGATGGACATCTTCATCATCCCGGTGCTCTCCATGACGAGGAGGGAGTAGTTCTCCCTCGGGGCTGAGGGTATGTACCGGTAGCTATGTGTTTGATCTCTCTCTCTCTCTTTCTCTCTCTCGTGTTCTTGAGGTGATACGATCTTGATGTATCACGAGCTTTGCTATTATAGTTGGATCTTATGATGTTTTCTCCCCCCTCTACTCTCTTGTAATGGATTAAGTTTTCCCTTTGAAGTTATCTTATCGGACTGAGTCTTTAAAGATTTGAGAACACTTGATGTATATTTTGGTGATCAACTTGCGGGTTCCGCCCATGAACCTATGCATAGGGGTTGGCACATGTTTTCGTCGTGATTCTCCGGTAGAAACTTTGGGGCACTCTTTGAGGTTCTATGTGTTGGTTGAATAGATGAATCTGAGATTGTGTGATGCATATCGTATAATCATACCCACGGATACTTGAGGTGACATTGGAGTATCTCGGTGACATTAGGGTTTTGGTTGATTTGTGTCTTAAGGTGTTATTCTAGTACGAACTCTAGGGCTGTTTGTGACACTTATAGGAATAGCCCAACGGATTGATTGGAAAGAATAACTTTGAGGTGGTTTCGTACCCTACCATAATCTCTTCGTTTGTTCTCCGCTATTAGTGACTTTGGAGTGACTCTTTGTTGCATGTTGAGGGATAGTTATATGATCCAATTATGTTATTATTGTTGAGAGAACTTGCACTAGTGAAAGTATGAACCCTTGGCCTTGTTTCAACGCATTGCAATACCATTTACGCTCACTTTTATCATTAGTTACCTTGCTGTTTTTATATTTTCAGATTACAAAACCCATTATCTACTATCCATATACCACTTGTATCACCATCTCTTCGCCGAACTAGTGCACCTATACAATTTACCATTGTATTGGATGTGTTGGGGACACAAGAGACTCTTTGTTATTTGGCTGCAGGGTTGCTTGAGAGAGACCATCTTCATCCTACACCTCCTACGGATTGATAAACCTTAGGTCATCCACTTGAGGGAAATTTGCTACTGTCCTAAAAATCTCTGCACTTGGAGGCCCAACAACGTCTACAAGAAGAAGGTTGTGTAGTAGACATCATCTTGCTATAAGTAGTCATGTGAATTTGGTATTCGTTCGATATTTTGATGAGATGTATGTTGTCATCCCTCTAGTGGTGTCATGTGAATGTTGACTACATGACACTTCACCATTGTTTGGGCCTAGAGGGAGGCATTGGGAAGTAATAAGTAGATGATGGGTTGCTAGAGTGACAGAAGCTTAAACCCTAGTTTATGCGTTGCTTCGTAAGGGGATGATTTGGATCCATATGTTTCATGCTATGGTTAGGTTTACCTTAATACTTCTGTTGTAGTTGCGGATGCTTGCAATAGGGGTTAATCATAAGTGGGATGCTTGTCCAAGTAAGGGCAGTACCCAAGCACCGGTCCACGCACATATCAAATTATCAAAATACCGAACATGAATCATATGAATGTGACAAAAACTAGCTTGACGATAATTCCCATGTGTCCTCGGGAGCACTTTCCTTTATATTAGAGTTTGTCCAGGCTTGTCCTTTGCTACAAAAAGGATTTGGCCATCTTGCTGCACCTTATTTACTTTTATTACTTGCTACTCATTACAAATTACCTTATCATAAAATTATTTGTTACCGATAATTTCAGTGCTTGCAGAGAATACCTTACTGAAAACTGCTTATCATTTCCTTCTGCTCCTCGTTGGGTTCGACACTCTTACTTATCGAAAATGCTATGATAGATCCCCTACACTTGTGGGTCATCAATACTACACTTGTATCACCATCTCTTCGCCGAACTAGTGCACCTATATGATTTACCATTGGATACGTTGGATATGTATCAATGCCCAACGTATCTACAATTTTGATTGTTCCATGCTGTTATATTATCAATCTTGGATGTTTTATAATCATTTCATAGTCATTTTATATCATTTTTGGTACTAACCTATTGACATAGTGCCAAGTGCCAGTTGCTGTTTTCCGCATGCTTTTTACATCACATGAAATCAATACCAAATGGAGTCCCAATGCAACGAAACTTTACGGAGATTTTTTGGACCAGAAGACACCCAATGGGCCAAGGCAACACCTGGGGGGTGCTCCGAGGGGAGCACAACCCACCAGGGCGCGCCAGGAGGCCTAGGCGCGCCCTAGTGGGTTGTGCCCACCTCGGGGGCCCCCGGACCACCTCTTTGCTCTATGAATACCCCAATATTCCAGAAACCCTAGGGGAGTCGTCGAAAATCAATTCTAGCCGCCGCAGAGTCCAGAACCACCAGATCCAATCTAGACACCATCACGGAGGGGTTCAGCACTTCCATTGGTGCCTCTCCGATGATGCATGAGTAGTTCTTTGTAGACCTTTGGGTCTGTAGTTAGTAGCTAGATGGATTCCTCTCTCTCATTTGATTCTCAATACAATGGTCTCTAGGAGATCCATATGATGTAACTCTTTTTGCGGTGTGTGTTGGGATCCGATGAACTTTGAGTTTATGATCAGATCTCTCTTTTTATATCCATGAAAGTTATTTGAGTTTCTTTGATCTCTTATATGCACGATTTCTTATAGCCTCATATTTCTTCTCCGATATTTGGGTTTTGTTTGGCCAACTTTACCTATTTATCTTGCAACGGGAAGAGGTGCTTTGTAGTGGGTTCGATCTTACGGTGCTTGATCCCAGTGACAGAAGGGGAACTAACATGTATGTATCATTGCTACTAAGGATAAAATGATGGGGTCTATCTCTACATAGATAGATCTTGTATAGATCATGTCATCGTTCTTATTGCATTACTCCGTTTCTCCATGAACTTAATACACTAGATGCATGCTGGATAGCGGTCGATGTGTGGAGTAATAGTAGTAGATGCAGGCAGGAGTCGGTCTACTAATCTTGGACGTGATGCCTATATAATGATCATTGCCTGGGTATCGTCATGAGTATTTGAAGTTCTATCAATTGCCCAACAGTAATTTGGTTACTCGTCGTTTGCTATTTCTTCTCGAGAGAAGCCACTAGTGAAACCTACGGCCACCGGGTCTCTTTCTCATATTATTTGCCTTCGCGATCTACTTTTCCTTTGCTTTTATTTTCAGATCTAGTAAACCAAAAATACAAAAATACCTTGCTGCAATTTATTTTATTTGGCGTTCGATCTATCATTATTTACAACTCTCTCACGTCCATTTACCAATTTCTGGCACCGTTACCCGAATGGGATTGACAACCCCTTTTACACGTCGGGTTGCGAGTATTTGTTATTTGTGTGCAGGGGCTGTTTACGTTGTGTTGCTTGGCTCTCCTATTGGTTCAATAACCTTGGTTTCATATCTGAGGGAAATACCTACCGCCGCTATGCTGCATCTTCCCTTCCTCTTTGGGGAAATAGCGACATAGCTTCAAGCGACATCAAAAGGAATTTCTGGCGCCGTTGCCGGGGAGGATCTTCAACATATACCATGTTCCTAATCACAAACCTCATATCCTCGCAATTTACATTATTTTCCATTTGCCTCTCATTTTCCTCTCCCCCACTTCACAAAAAATTGCCGTTTTTATTCGGCCCTCTTTTTTGTTTGCCGTTTTCTCATCAGATCTATCATTTGCTTGCAATCATGAGTGATTTCGATATGGCACCAACAGATGATGGCCTAACTCCTAAGATTGGACGTATGGGCAGTTTGGATGCTAAAACTTTTATCCTGGGGCAAGGGAATGTTATGGGAAAAGAACGTATCCAAGAATTTTTCAATTGTGTTGGAATTGAAGTCTTGATGATGCTCCTATACTTAGGACTACTAGATCTTATGCGGATGCTATTTTAGCACTAGTTTTGAAACTTGAAAGCAAATTTATCTGTACTCATCCTACTTTACAAAGATTGTTTTTTGAGCTTCCCATTATAAAGAATCCTAAAGCTAAAAAGTTGGCCACTCTCGTTCTTATGAATGAATTTGACTACATAATACGGGAAGCTAGGGAAATCTTTGATTTTTATGGTATGAACCTGAAAAGCCCGTGATAGATGAAATTCTTTACAATAGAGATTATGCGTTAAGACATTTGCTTGGGGATAATAAAATCTTTGATGAGAATCTTAAAAAGGAAGTCCCTATTCTAGATGTAATTCAACAAGTTTTCAATAATGTGAATCAACATTACTCTTGGATTGTTGCCGGAAATCAACATGGTTATGATAATGGGCAACTTAATAATGCTAAGATTTCTATGGATAATATATTTTATGTTGTTCTTACCAAACACCATGATGAAAACACCTCTAAGGGAATTAAGAAGAAGGGTTACAAAACTTAGATCCTTGCTTTATGCCTAGCTAAGGCCGTAAAACTATAGCACTTGTTGGGAGGCAACCCAATGAATAAAATTTATTTTTGCTTTTTGCTTTCTGTTCTTGAGTGTTAGAACAATTATGCTACTATTATGATTGTGTTTTTTTGTTTTAATTAGTGTTTGTGCCAAGTAA
Organism: Triticum monococcum; assembly: GCA_034509565.1. NCBI lineage: Eukaryota > Viridiplantae > Streptophyta > Magnoliopsida > Poales > Poaceae > Triticum > Triticum monococcum. Next base: position 173,859,358 of record CM067846.1, on the reverse strand, counting down.
AGCCTTTAGGATCTTCTTGGGTGATAGTTGTTTAATCTTGTTGAAAAAACAGAAACTTTTATGCTCGTGAAAATAATTTTCATTTTTAACCAGAGAGCGATAAAATACCCATTCCTTTCGCAGTAGATTAATAAAAAAAATTCTCGAATATGCACGAATGTGCATATCATATATTAAAGGAGAAGGGCAAATCATGCCTCCACAATGCAATTACATTACACGCGTGCACGGCCCAACGGCCCGCACCCACTCCACTCAAAGCCCACAAGCCTACTCCTCCCTACACCTCCACCGATGCAACCCACGCATGAACACCTCTAGTTTCCCTTTGAATAAACCCGCAGATGACCAAATCTCACACTCAGATTGTATCCGGTCCATGATCTTCTCCACCGACGGTGACGCACCATCAAAAACAATTTCATTCCGATGCTTCCAAAGCTCCCACAGGACCATCAACAGGATAGTATGTACGTCCTTGGTGCCGACGTAGTTGTCACCAGCCTTGCCACATAGCCACTCCCCTAGCTCATCCTCTTGGTTTGGCCCCCATCCATGTTTACCCAAAGCCTCTCCAATCGCTGCCCACACTGATCTGGCGAAGACTCATGTGAGCAGCACATGGTTTAACGTCTCGGGCTCCTGATCGCACAATGGGCAAGCAGCCTGGTGCGGCAGCCCTCTCCTTGCCAGTCTATCCGAGGTCCAACACCTGTTCTTCAATGCCACCCACGCAAAGAAACGGCATTGCGATGGCGCCCGGCATTTCCAAATCATCTTCGCCGTGGGAATCACTTCCCGACCCCAAAACCTGCCTGCATACGCTGAATGCACCGAGAACTTCCCACTCGCATCCCAGGACCAAGTGAACTCATCATGTACTCCAGGCATTGGTTCCCACTCAGCTACCCGTGGCCATAGCTGGAGGAACTGATGCAACGTTGCAGCATCCAACTCTGGGCCAATGTCCAAAGCCCACTGCCCATTGGCCGCGACCTGTCCAACCCTGCGATCCTGCCTTACTCTTTTCGGAATCTTGTTGTACAAGTCTGGAGCCACTTCCTGAATCTTCGCTCCATCGAGCCACCTATCTCCCCAGAATAGCACCGATTCTCCATTCCTCGCACTGACCCTCAAAGCAGCTTGACAGATTTGCTTGGACTCAGCAGGCACCCATATTTTGAACTCACTCCACAGCCTACTCTCATCCGCACGAGCCAGCCAAGGCCATCGCGCCTGCATCGCCAGATTCATCCAACGTAAGTTGGGAATGCCAAGCCCACCCGCCCACTTGGGCGCACACACCGTCTCCCAAGTGACGGCACAATTGCCACCATTGGCCTTCTCCTTGTTGCACCATAAGAATCCTCTACACACTTTATTCATCGCCGCGATCGTTTTTATTGGGAGCTCAAGCGCCATCATAGCGTGTATCGGCATGGCACACAACACTGACAAGACAAGTGTTAGTCTTCCACTCTTCGGCATAAGTGCGGCCTTCCACTTAGGTAATTGGTTCGCCATGTTGTCCACCAGGTACTGAAGCTGCGCGACCGACTGTTTCCTAAGGGCAAGAGGCAAACCCAAGTACTTGATTGGGAAGGACCCAATCGGGCATCCCAGCTCACCGGCGGCAAATGTAATCTCCTCCTCCGTGCATCTAATCGGCACGGCCGCCGATTTTGACATGTTGATGCATAACCCAGAAGCCTCTCCAAACAAGGCTAGGATAGCCCTACAAGCTTCCAAATCCACCCTTCTCGGTTTAACGAACAAAACCACATCATCCGCATAGATCGACAGTCTCTGCTTCATACCTCTCGACGCCAAGGGTTCCAGCACATCTCTGCCCACAGCTACCTCAAACATCCGCTGTAGTGGCTCCATGGTGACGATGAACAGCATAGGTGAGAGGGAATCACCTTGTCTCATGCCTTTGCAGTTGTAGATAGTTTCCCCGGGTTCTCCATTCACCATCACTTTGGTAGTCGACGTGGCTAAGATTCCACATATCCATGCTCTCCACTTCGGGCCAAAACCAAGATGTTGCATCACTTCTAGCAGGAACGACCATTGCACCGAGTCAAAAGCCTTGGATATATCCAACTTGAGCAGCATCGCAAAACTTCGCAAGGCATGCAACCATCTTGCCATACATTGCACCAACATGAAGTTATCATGCAAAGATCTCCCCTTCACGAACGCGCTTTGATGAACCCCCACCAGGTGTGGGAGCTCCACCGTAAGCCTAGTTGACAGAACCTTCTCGAAGATTTTGATAACTCCATGCACTAGATTTATCGGCCTGAAATCTCCCACCTCCAACACACCCTCCTTCTTTGGCAGAAGTGACACAAGAGATTTGTTGATAGCCGCCATACCCCTCACATCTTCACGGTACATGCAGTCCATGGCCTTCATGAAATCCAACTTGATAATGTGCCAACAGACGGCATAGAACCTCCCAATAAAGTCGTCCGGGCCTGGTGCCTTGTCCATGGGCATAGCCTTAACCACGCACTCCACTTCTTCCGCCAGGAAAGGCCTCTCTAAGTGCAATAAGTCTCGCCGAGGGAGATCCAACTCATCCAGCATAAGGGTATGCACCCACTGTTCACAACGTCCAAAAGCCTGCCCATAGTATGCATCCACTGCCGAGGCAACCTCCTCCTGGCCCGTATACACCCTGCCATCGTAACTAACCGATCTCAGGCCGTTCTATTTTTTCAAAGTTTTTGGAGTTAAATAAGTATTCTAAATATCCAGATTGCTATAGACTATTCTGTTTTTGACAGATTCTGTTTTCTTTGTGTTGTGTGCTTGTTTTGATGGCTCTATGGTTTTCTTTGATGAGTTTTGCCATAGAAAAGTTGGAATACAATAGATATAATGCAAGAACAAAATATGAATTGGTTTGCTACAGTACTTATAGTAGTGATTTATTTTCTTATACTAACGGATCTCATGAAGGCTTTTATTGAGTTTTGTGTGATTGAAGTTTTCAAGTTTTGGGTTATCTTACGATGGATGAAGGAATAAGGAGTAAGAAGAGTCTAAGCTTGAGGATGCCCCGGCATCCCAAGCTATTATCCAAAAGAGAGCAAGCAACTAAGCTTGGGGATGCCCCCGAGTGGCATCCCCTCTTTCTTCTAACGGCCATGGGTATTTTACTCGAAGCTATATTTTTATTCGTCACATACTATGTGTTTTGCTTGGAGCGTCTTGTATGATATAAGTATTTGCTTGTTTTATTTTGTATTTTAAGTCTTGATTCCTTGCTGGACACACCTATTTGAGAGAGCCAAAATTATGCCATGACTTGTTAGAATTGCTCTCCATGCTTCACTTAAATTTTTATGAGATATGGACTTGCTCTAGTGCTTCACCTATATCTTTTTGAGCACGGTGTGCTTTAGTATTTTTGAAGAAATGCTCTCTTGCTTCACTTAGTTTTTTTTAGAGTTAGTAAAATTTTCAAGAAATTCTCTCTTGCTTCACTTAAATTAATTTGAGATAAAGAAATATTATGCTCATGATCTTCACTTATATTTGTTTGAGCTTGTCAAAAGCAACACATGAAAATTAGATCCAAAGTGATAGATATCCAATAAGGATATAATAAAAACTTTCATGAAGATCATTGGACAAAATAAACTTGATTCTTAGTAATAGTTTTGAGATATGATGATGTGATATGTGAGTCATCTTGATGAGTAATTATGCTTTAGTAAGAATATTGGTGTTAAGGTTTGTGATTCCCTATGCAAGCACAAAAGCCAATAATTATGCAATGAAATTATATCCTACTTTTGGTGCATTATTCGGTGTTAATTATGCTTAATGCTTACTTACGAGATTATTCGTTTCTCGGTTGGCCGCTTCTCAATCTTTTGCTAGCCTTCATTTTGCACTAAGTATGATCACTACTTGTGCATCCAAAAACCTTTAAACCAGTTTTGCCACATGAGTCCACTATATTTACCTATATGCGGTATTATTTTGCCGTTCTAAGCAAATTTGTATGTGCCATCTCTAATTTTCAAAATAAACTTCTCTTTTGTGTGTTCGTACCGCTCGTGGAGCGGTGAGGGGTGGCTAATATTTTCCATGCTAGATGTGTTATTCTCACGATGAGTGTTTATTCACTTGTCATTGCACGAGAGTAAGGCAAAGGTATTAGGGATGCCCAGTCCCGAAATGAAAAATGAATTTACTTTATGTTGTCAAATAATAAATTCCTTGGGAAGTGTTGGTATGGAAGGCACCCGTGGATACGGTTAGCCATGGAAAGTGAAAGTATGGTGGAAAAAGGAATGAACTTTATTTTCTGTTTGGGAACCGCCTATGATATATCTAGCATGGAAAGTGTTGGTAACTCTAAGTCGTTTTCGTTGGTGGGAAGGATACACCTCCCAAAATGTTTTTATCTCTAAGTTTTTCGCTTTGAGCTCTAGCACCTCTACAAATCCCTATGTCCCTCTGCGAAGGGCCTTTCTTTTACTTTATGCAATTTTTATTTTGAATTTGAGTCTCCATCTTCTCTTATAAAGCACCAACTAGGAGTCACTATGATTGCACTTGAGCATTGGGTGTAGTTAATACTAGAGTGTGTTTTATGAATGGATCAATGAGATTGAGCATGATGGGCTAGGGATAGCTTATTTTAGCGTTGATATTTTGAAAGACATGGTTGCTTGTTGATATGCTTGAGTATTTAAGTTATCATGTCAAAACTAAACTATTGCTTTGAAAAATATAAAATTCCAAATGTCCATGCTATAAAGAAAAGAATATGAGATGACATGTTAGGCAGCATTCCACATCAAAAATTCTGTTTTTATCACTTACCTACTCGAGGACGAGTAGGAGTTAAGCTTGGGGATGCTGATACGTATCCAACGTATCTATAATTTTTGATTGTTCCATGCTGTTATATTATCAATCTTGGATGTTTTATAATCATTGTATAGTCATTTTATATCATTTTTTGGTACTAACCTATTGACATAGTGCCAAGTGCCAGTTGTTGTTTTCTGCATGTTTTTCACATCGCAGGAAATCAATAACAAACGGAGTCCAAATGCAACAAAACTTTATAGATATTTTTTTGGACCAAAAGACACCCAATGGGCCAAGGCAGCACCTGGGGGTGCTCGGAGGGGAGCACAACCCACCAGGGCGCGCTAGGAGGCCCAGGCGCGCCCTGATGGGTTGTGCCCACCTCGGGTGCCCCCCAGACCGCCTCTTTGCTTTATAAATACCCAAATATTCCAGAAAACCTAGGGGAGTCGACGAAAATCAATTCCAGCCGCCACATAGTCCAGAACCACCAGATCCAATCTAGACACCATCAAGGAGGGGTTCACCACTTCCATTGGTGCCTCTTCGATGATGCGTGAGTAGTGCTTTGTAGACCTTCGGGTCCGTAGTTAGTAGCTAGATGGCTTCCTGTCTCTCGTTTGATTGTCAATACAATGGTCTCTTGGAGATCCATATGATGTAACTCTTTTTGCGGTGTGTTTGTTGGGATCCAATGAACTTTGAGTTTATGATCAGATCTATCTTTTTATATCCATGAAAGTTATTTGAGTTTCTTTGATCTCTTATATGCATGATTGCTTATAGCCTCGTATTTCTTCTCCGGTATTTGGGTTTTGTTTGGCTAAATTGATCTATTTATCTTGCAACGGGAAGAGGTGCTTTGTAGTGGGTTTGATCTTATGGTGCTTGATCAGAGTGACGGAAGGGGAACCGACACGTATGTATCGTTTCTACTAAGGATAAAACGGTGGGATCTATCTCTACATAGATAGATCTTCTCTACATCATGTCATCATTCTTATTGCATTACTCCGTTTCCCCATGAACTTAATACACTAGATGCATGATGGATAACAGTCGATGTGTGGAGTAATAGTAGTAGATGCAGGCAGGAGTTGGTCTACTAATCTTGGATGTGATGCCTATGTAATGATCATTGCCTTGATATCATGATGAGTATTTGAAGTTCTATCAATTGCCCAACAGTAATTTATTTACCCGCTATTTGCTATTTCTTCTCGAGAGAAGCCACTAGTGAAACCTACGGCCATCGGGTCTCTTTCTCATATTATTTGCCTTTGCGATCTACTTTAGCATTTCTTTTATTTTCAGATCTATTAAACCAAACATACCAAAATACCTTGCTGCAATTTATTTTATTTGGCGTTTGATCTATCATTATTTACAACTCTCTCACGCCCGTTTGCCAATTTCTAGCACCCTTACCCGAAAGGGACTGACAACCCCTTTTACACGTCGGGTTGCGAGTATTTGTTATTCGTGTGCAGGGGTTGTTTACATTGTGTTGCTTGGTTCTCCTACTGGTTCGATAACCTTGGTTTCATATCTAAGGGGAAATACCTACCGCTGTCGTGTTGCATCATCACTTCCTCTTTGGGGAAATACCAACGTAGCTTCAAGCGACATCAGGCACCATGGCGGTGGAGAGATCGGGAGAAGATTGGGCGCAACAGGAAGGAAGAGAGGAGCAGTGTGCAAGAAGGCACTGTTGTGGAACATTGCATGGAAAACAAAAAATTTCTATGCACACGCAAGATCAATCTATGGAGATGCATAGCTATGAGAGGGGGAGAGTATCTTCATACCCTTGAAGACCGCTAAGCGGAAGCGTTTATCAACGCGCGGTTGATGTAGTCGTACACCTTCACGTTCCGTCCCGATCAAGTACCGAACATATGGCACCTCCGCGTTTAGCGCACATTCAACTCAATGACGTCCTCGCCTTCTCGATCTAGCAAGAGAGGCGAAGTAGTAGATGAGTTCCGACAGCACAACAGCGTGGTGACGGTGGTGGTGAAGAACAATCTCTGCAGAGCTTCGCCAAGCACAACGGAAACTATTACGGAGGATAAACTAGATGGGACGGGATTGCCGGCACACGCCTTCGTGAATCTTGATGTGTCTTGGGTGCTAGCCCTGCCCCTCTATTTATATGTTGAGCCCTGAGGTCGAAACTTGGAGTTAAAGCCCCTCAAAGTCGGTTTTTCCCGAAAGGCAACAGTCCTTCTCGGACTCCAGGACTAGACACCAGGGTTCCCGCAAAACTTCCTTTTGCACTTACCGAAAGCCTCGTGGGCTTTACCCCTTGCCGAAAATAAAGTGTTCTCGCACCAGAACATTTCAGGAAAAATCTGAAACCCCTTCTTGTGAATTCCAAAACCCTTCAGGAGACCAAACACTATTATCGCGTATATCAATCTTTACCTCCAGACTATTCCAGAGCTCCTCGTCATGTCCGTGATCTCATACGGGACTCCAAACAACATTCTGTGACCAACATACGTAAATCATGTAATACTATATCGTCAACGAACGTTAAGCGTGTGGACCCTATGGGTTCGAGAATGATGTAGACATGACCGAGACGCCTTTCCGGTCAATAACCAATAGCGGGACCTGGATGCCCATATTGGTTCCTACATATTCTATGAAGATCTTTATCAGTCGAACCTTTATGACAATATACGTAATTCCCTTTGTCTGTCAGTATGTTACTTGCCCGAGATTCGATCGTCGGTATCTTCATACCTAGTTCAATCTCGTTACCGGCAAGTCTCTTTACTTGTTCCATAATACATCATCTCGTAACTAACTCCTTAGTCACTTTGCTTGCAAGCTTATTGTGATGTGTATTACTGAGAGGGCCCAGAGATACCTCTCCGATACATGGAGTGACAAATCCTAATCTCGATCCATGCCAACTCAACAGACACCTTTGGAGATACCTGTAGAGCATCTTTATGATCACCCAGATACGTTGTGATGTTTGATAGCACACAAGGTATTCCTCCGGTATCCGAGAGTTGCATGATCTCATAGTCAAAGGAATATGTATTTGACATTAAGAAAGAAATAGCAATAAATTGAACGATCATATGCTAAGCTAACGGATGGGTCTTGTCCATCACATCATTCTCCTAATGATGTGATCCATTATCAAGTGACAACACGTGTCTATGGTTAGGAAATCTTAACCATCTTTGATCAACGAGCTTGTCTAGTAGAGGCTTACTAGGGACACGATATTTGTTTATGTATCCACGCATGTATTTAAGTTTCCGATCAATATAATTCTAGCATGAATAATAAACTTTTATCATGATTAAGGAAATATAATAATAGCCATTTTATTATTGCCTCTAGGGCATATTTCCATCAGGCACGTTGTGCGAGATGGGAAGAAATGATGCGCCTGCGCCCTGCGCGGGCGGGCTTTATGACCAAGATGGCAGTTACAGATGCACTGCAGGGCAGTGGAGGCGTATCATCCCATCATTGCTACCACGCGCCCCTACTTGCACTACCGCAGGATGCTGCTAACGCGACACTACGATCAGAGACCCTTCGAGAAACTGTATGTGATGCAATAATCGCAAACGGTGGTGTATGAAAACTGTTAAAAAAGGTGAAAACATTTGCGATGGAGGATGCATCAAACACGGTTCAGATTTTAGTTGCGTGTGCGATGAAGGGCACACGATTCAGTTCAATTAACTATTTGCGATGAGGAGGAACAAAAGAAACAGGCAGCCAGATGAAGGCGTGTGCGATACACAACATACGGTTCACTCGGATGGATTGTTTGTGATTAGGCAACACAAAAGAAATGGGCAGCCAGATGAAGGTGTGTGCGATATATAGCATATGGTTCACTCGAATGAACTATTTGTGATTAGGCAACACAAAAGAAATGGTCAGCCAGATCAAGGTGTGTGCGGTATACGGAATGCGGTTCACTCGGATGAACTGTTTGCGTTGACACAAGAGAATAGAAACGGTTCAACTTAACAAGACGTGTGTGTTGTGCGATGGGATTGCATGCGGTTCGCTCGGCCGTTGTCGTCAATGTGTGACCTCTGTGGCAACCGTTCACTCCCCAGGTGCCTCTACGTGTACCGTGGCAACCGTCCACCGACTAATCGCCTTTTGCTCTCGATTTGGAACTGTTGTCGCACGCTAGCTCTTCCTCCCTCCTCCATTTGCCTTCACCCTTCCTTCTGCCATTGTTTGATCCTCTTCTCCATGGAGGGAACAAGCCGGAAATGACCCCATTATTCTTGCCCCGATCTGAATGATGACACAGTGGAGGAACTCATTGATCGGTGCAACGTCATCACCTCGGCTAGCATGGCAGGTTCATTTAAGACCATTCTTGACTCAACTAATAACAGCATTACAAGTAACCCAAGGGTTCAGGAGCAGTTTGATCTCCCCTATATTCTTCGCCATGACCCTGCTGACTGGCGCGGGGACGAGGGAAGCCTCGTCTTGTGTAAGTTGATGCCACTTGATAATGATATGTATGATGTTAAGATGCCATCGCTTGAGGGAAAGGCTTGGGCAGGCACAAATGGAGATTGGGTTGTTTATATTGGGTACAACTGCGAGTGGGACCTTGTGAATGTGTACACTCGTCACCGGGTTCCATTTCGAAAAATCTCAGACGACTGCCCAGAGGTTGAGTACACCGGTATTCTACATGAGTTCAAATACGATCATGCTGACTGTCGTCTATGGAAGATAGCAATTTGTCGAGTTCCCAACCGCTCTTGGGGTTATAGGAATGCTTATGTTGTCGCTATCTTCGACAAGCTTGTTGCCGTCCTTCATGGTTCGACTTGATGGATATTGCTCAAAAATCAGTTTCTATACATGGATGAGTACTGTGATGCAATTCAATATGAGGGTCCTGTGTTTGTTGCCACCACTCGAGGCACTGTTTTTGCATGGAATCCTCATGATTTTGGTACGTTTGTCTTCCACCATAATTATAATTGTTTCATTCACATGCATGCGGGTTAGCTAGTTTCCCTTTACTAATTAACCTTCTTGTGTTTCCAAGGTCTTGCGACCATTCCACCACCTATACTTGAAAATTTTATTCACGAGCATGAGGACGAGCAGGACCCATATACTCAGTGGCGCCTGGCAACTTATTCCGATGGATCACCTCTTCTTGTCTGTATACGGGGCACTGCTAATGTTACTAATGAAGCAGGTGTTGCCTTGTATGGTCGCACTCTCCAGAACTATTTCAACATCAGTTGCAGGGTATTCAGGATGGATACTAGTGTACTAGCGCCAACACCTTCTCCCTGGTTCAGTATTGAAAGTCTTGGAGGAAACTCGCTCTTCCTTGGACAAAACTATCCAATGATGGTGGAAGGCGATCCAGCTGCTATTGACACAACGTTACTACCATTTATGAGAAGCAACCGTATCTATACCTCGGACATTAATATGCTTCCCTACCATCCCAATATGGGTCCCGACATAGGCCGCTTCAGCCTCGATGATCAGTCCTGCGTTGGCCTCGAGATTGACAGTAGCTGGCCCTTCCTAGAGAATCACTTCTGGTTCAAAGCAAGCGTTTCCAACGCTGACGAGTGCACTACAAAAAAATACACTTCCGTGATGATACGTGTTTGTCACAGTAGGTCGCTTTTTTTGTCCTGCATGTACATCCATGACAAATTTATGACAAAATCAAGATAGTCATACCTGTGCTGTCGTAGAAGTGTTCCATGACATTACCAAAATTATCATCACGGAAGTGTCCACTTCCATGACGATAAATCGTGCGTCACAGAAGTGCTTTCGTCAAGGGTGACCGACACGTGGCATCCACCGTAACAAAACGCCGTTAAGCTATCGGGTCGGGTTTTGGATCCGATAACCCGTTAACAGCCCCGACCAATGGGGATTTTCCACGTGTAAAATCATCATTGGCTAGAGGAAACACGTCTCGGCTCATTGTCGGGACAGATGTCATCCACTCACTAGACAGAAGGCGCCTATGATACGTCGACACGTGGCATGGCCCAACAAGTTTAAATGGGCCGGCCCAACTAAAGGCCCACAAGATTTTGCGGACCATAATTGGCCGGCCCAGCTAAAGGCCCACGAGATTTTGCGGACCATAATGGGCTGGCCCAGCTAAAGGCCCACAAGATTTTGCGGGCCATAATGGGCCGGTCCAGGTAAAGGCCCACAAGATTTTCGTGTGCCATAATAGGCCGGCCCAGGTAAAGGCCCACGGTGACTCTAGCCCATAATGAACAGTAATTTTCTTTATACCCGTTAACGGCCTGTGATTTACATGGGCCGTTTCCAGCCTGTGTTAGCTTTCGGCCTATTGACGACCCATACGTTCTTGGGCTCCTTTTCGGCCCTCGATTACTTCCGGCCCGTCACTGGCTTGTTCCCCTAATGGGCCAAATTCGGCCCATGGCAAGAGTCGGCCCGTTACTGGCTTGTTCCACTAATGGGCCAAATTCGGCCCATGGCAAGAGTCGGCCCGTTACTGGCCTGTTACCCTAATGGGCCAAATTCGGCCCATGGCAAGAGTCGGCCCGTTTCTGGCCTGTTAACCCGTTGCGCCGTTTCCAGCCCGTCCTACATTCTGGCCCATTAACGACCCGTTATGCCTGTGACAGAATTAAGCCTTTGCTGTCCTAAGGCATGTTAACGGCCTGTTACCGTCCTGGGCCGGTACCAATTACGCCCCGATTATGGCCCATATAGACCCATTTATCCGACGGGCCGAGGCCCACCGATTACAGGCCCATTTATCGACGGCCCGTAGGAGACCCATGGATCCTACGGCCCGTATATGGCCCATGGTAGTTGCGGCCACTAGCAAACCAGGGAAAAAGAAGACTAGGAAATAAATAAGGCCGAAACTAACGCTAGGCTATTAAGGCGATTGCACAGATTACATCCACTCGGCATCAAAGATCGCCACCAGTGCAAATATAGGGAACACCCTACACTATACAAAAATGGCTTGCTGTTTTCTTCAGGCGGTGGCTGCACGTTAAGAATAAATTTTGTATCACACCAAAACAAATTACAACTATATAACAAAAGGAAGGTTGGCACAAAATTTAACAGTCTAGTAGATAAATGCACCACCAGAAGTTCAGAAGCTCAGTTCATTTGACCTGACTGTTATGTTTTCATGTTGTATTGTCCGATGGAGCACCATAACCCTCGCCTTCATTTCCCCTAGGCTCCTGAACAACATAGCAAATGTCTGATAGTCTGGTTTCAAAACCATGCATATCTTGACGACATTGAGCAATGTTTCTCCTTGTTTCACAAAGGGTTTCTGTTAGGGAATGGACTTGTGTCTGGAGCGCAGATACAACATTGCTTTGAACTTGCATATCTTGATCATGAGGCAGTTTGGACGATATTGCCTTAACAACCAACCCAGTATTATGCAGGAACGTGCTTTTGGCACTGTTAGTGGACAGGTACTGACCCACTCCAGCAAGAGCTGACATTGCGATTATAGTTGCCTCGCCACCTTCAGAAGGTGGTGGTTCCACCATTTTTTCCATAGCTCGCTGAAAAGTTGAGGTTTTACATTAGTAGTACCAGAACAGAAGATATTAAGGAGGCAGCAAAACCAAACAAAATAGCTTTGGTCTATATACAGAACTTATTATGATGAACCCATGTAAAATATTAGTTGTATTTTATTGCAAAGTACATAATAAAACCAGGTTCCAAACATATGACCATGTACCATCGCTAATGTATTGTCTATTTCTTCACATTGTATTGAGGGCTAAGGATAAAGAGACGAAGTTTATAATACAGTAAGCATAGTATGATGTCATTCATATCACAAAACAACTGAGAACAGACAAACATGCAATTGTAACGTTGTGTGGGCAAGTCCAGCACGGAACTAGATTACGGGTCAAGATCAAAGGAACATCACTCCTCTCTTTTAAACCTTGTAACGTGCAATGATACGCTAAGACAATTGTGTATAAAATTGAAAAGAGTAATCGACATTGGCTGCAAACCATGCAGTTCAAGGCACAAGTCAGAGTAAGTAGTAGTTAAAAGGCATGAGGATTAAGGACTTACAACAGCGGCTTTGACTGGTGTAGTCATGCCCTTCTTCTTGCTGGTGTGACAGTCCTTGAAAATTTCCACAGCATTTGGTTCAGGTACTTTTTTGTCCTTGCGGGCTTTCCTCTGCATTTGGAACAAGTCAATATAGATCTGATAATATGGTACAGCGAAAAGAGTGAAACAGCAGCTAATTACAAGAGCCTCGCAGTGTGCAATATAGCTATGAGATCCTGTCGTCTGTTGGAATTTCACTTTCATACGGTTGGCCTTGTTCTTTGAACAGTTCACCTACAAGAAGATAGATTTGTGTGGCACATGCGTAAATAGGACTTCAACATGTTATCTGATGACATATATATAATGTACCTGATACTTCGGATCGGACCAGTGTTTAATGAGGCCTCTCTAGTCTTCATCAGATATATTTTCCACTAGAGATGTTTGGGCAAGTTCACTGTTAGCCTTGCCTTCAAAGTGAGTTTTCCTCAAGTTATACCGATACTGTCGCAGAGCAGACTTGAAAACATGGGTGCAAGCTTGTCTGGTTGCATCATCTTGGCTATCCAACTTGAACCTCATCTGTTGAAAATTATGGGAGTCTCATTATCAGCAACCTAGAAAGTATTGGAGAGAGCAAGACGATATTAGTAGTTTCCATACATAACCATACTTACAGATAAATGGTCGAGGAAGATGTTGAACTGGGTTTCGTCTTTGTCATTCCTGTACTGAATCCATGTTGGGAGGATACGTACATGACACCTAACAGCAACCGCTGCCTCTGATACTAACTTGGCTGACTCTGTAGCATCACGTGGCCTTTTTAAACCTGCCTCAAAACGGATCTCCATTCTTCCTCCTCTAGATTTAGTTAACCTATCGAGCATTATCCCTGATGTTTGTTTCCTCTTGCGCCTAGGTGCTAGTCCAACAACAAACATAGGAAGTGTTAGTGTACATCAAACTGTGAGACTACATATAAAGAAGCATGCAACTGTAACTTGACTCCGGCAACTACCTTCTTGCTGTTGAAGCTCACAAGGTTCATCTGATATTGCCAACTCGTCTTGTGTCAAGAGTGCTTGGGAAGTAGTGTCAGGTGGCAAGGGAGCTTGGGAACGTGCTGCTAGCTCAGTTGACGCACGAGTACATCGTGCAGCTGGTAGTATTGTGGTAGGTGTTGCAAGAACTAGGACTGTCTCTGCTTGTTTGGTGGCAGCTATTTGTTTCTGTTTGTCTTTTTTTGCAACTCGTGTAGCATGGGATGCCGTGTTTGTAGAATTTTTTGCCGGACTACTTTGACCTTCTATTGCACCATCAGTACCCGCAGAATCTACAGGATTCATCCGCTTCTCACACCCTGCCATTCTTGTTTCTTCCTCTTTCTCTGTGCCATGTTAAGTCAAGCCGACAAGAAAACCGAATAACAATTTAGTTCTTCAGAACAAATTGATGCGTGATGCAGACGAACTAAACTTTGATGTTAGACAACCACATGATAGGATGATGTAATATGTATGAAGAACAAGACGGAAGAGATAACCAGAACTATGATGTGTAAACTAAGAAGAAGACATTTCACCAAATTAGAAGCAATGCAATGGAAGGTAGACACCATATGAAAGATGCTACAAATATCGCTCTGCCAAGTTAACAATGTCTCATCATAAATGGCGTTTAAACAAATGTGAAGCAGTACAAGAAATAAATCATATGCAATATGCAAACAACATCACACTACCATGTTAGAGGTCTCTCGTCATTAGTGCCATTGCATATTCACAGCATTGCATATTCACAGCTTATGATGTGTAAACTAAGGAGAAGGCATTTCAACAAATTAGAAGCAATGAAAGCTAGACACCATATGAAAGATGCAACGAATATCACTCTACCAAGTAAAAACTGTCTCATCATAAGTGCCATCTCAACAAATTAGTAATACAAGCTAGAAAGAATGTGAGATGTAACCTATATCACACTCCGAAGTCAAATGTGTCTTATGATAAGTGATTGTTGCATAGACACTCAACAAAGCTGTGTTTATGATGAGCACGTCTCAAGATGATTTCTAAGACAACACATGCATAGACACCCTCAAGATGATTTCCAAGACAACAGTTTCTACTCCTCCACACCCTCAAGATGATTTCCAAGACAACACATGCATAGACACTCAACAAAGATGTGTTTATGATGAGCACGTCTCCCCTAGTGCAGCATCACCGGTGCTCCCTCTAACTTGGCACTGTTATATGTGATAGACATATATTGTATGTGTAGAGGCCCTCCGTTCGGAAGGAGCACCTTTATCCGCTGCCTTGCTAACTTCCTTCCGCTTTATTGATTTTGAATTGTCAAGTAAAACCGACAAGAAAAAGCAATAAAATTCTCTCTTCAAAACTCATTCATGCATGATACTGACAATCACTACTTTGATGTAAGGCAAACACATGATACCAGGATGGAATATGTACGAAAAATAGGACGGCATGTCATGTTCACAACTGTTTGTGTAAACTAAGCAGAAACCATTCCAGCAAATAAGAAGCAATGCAAGCTACACACCACATGAAAGATGCAACCAATATGACTCTGCCAAGTTAAAAGCGTCCCATCATAAATGGAATTTCAACAAATTAGAAGCAGCGCATGCTATAAATCATATGAAAGATGCAACTAATATCGCACTGCATATACTAAAGGTGTCTCGTCATGTTGATTGATGCGGGATACAAAAAAACAATAGTTTTATGTAAGGACATGCTTAATAGATAGATGTACTATGTACTAAATACAGGAAGGCATGTCACATTAACAGGTATAATGTATAAGCTAAGCAGACTAGCACGTGCGGTTTAACCAGATTGGAAGAATTACAATCTAGACACCATATGCAACATGCAACCACATATCACGCTGCCAAGTTAGAGCAAGCACCTATGATGCTAGTGTAGGGGAAATAATATAATCAACTACAGAGCTACGTTCACTATCTTCATCTAGCATTTCTATTTCTTGAGAATCATGTCGGGAGGCTGATGCTGCATTATTTAAATGAGGAGTAGTCCCCTTGCCTGCCTGCCTCGTCATAAGTGATTGATGAAGGATACACAAGAACATTAGTTTGATGTAAGAACATGGTTAATACACAGATGTACTAGTATGTACCAAAAACAGAAAGGCATGTCATATTCAAAGGTATAATGTGTAAGCTAAGCAGGTGCAATTTAACCAAATTGGAAGCAATACAAGCTAGACATCCGGCTAGAGTGGTGAGCATGATCATCTAGGACCCGAGAGCCTGGTGGGAGGCGGGCTGCTTCGCCACCATCGCAACTTTTTAGTTGGCTTCCGGGTGATGCCTATCTTTGTTGGGCTTGTCACTGGCTCGGCCAGTGCCCTGACTAGCTATTTGTCTTTTGGTGCTCACGGGATGGTGGTTCATGTAAAAAAATATCTTTCCTTATCTTACCGACTTCGGCCTTTCGAATACAAGCTAGACACCATATGGAACATGCAACCACATATGACACCGCGAAGTTAAAGCAAGCACCTGGGATGGTGGTTCATTGCGAGCGAGGTCATCAACTCCAGAGCTACATTCCCCGTCTCCATCTGCTGACACTACACCCTTTAAAGCGTTGAAACGTGTCTTGCCTAGATGCACACCAAACTCGAGCGACTTCTCTCTTTTCTTTTTGGCTTCTCTCATGGCAGCGGAGTCTGAAATACCCTTGCATAAAAACACAACAGTGAGAGTAAGGGTGAAGTGTGTGCAGAACTAGTGCACTGTAAAAGTAGCAGATAGCAGGTGGCTGAAAAATAAATGACAGGAGACATATGATAGCTCTACAACATTGCATGACAAACAAAATTAGATTCTACTCTGTATGATTTTGTAATATATGAGCACAGGAAATGCAGGTACTCCTCCAGCACACCACCACTTGTGGTCATATCTAAGATAACGGTCGACTGAAAATAAATAGGCCAGTCGATTTTTTAATGAACCGTCCGATCTATAAGGAACGGGCAGATGGCCTTCGTCTACCTCCCGCCAGTCACTGTTGACGATTTTTCTCGAACCGCCAGCGACCATAGGCCCAGACCCCTGCCTCCGCCGCCCCACCCTCCCATCAACCTCACACCACCGCCGTGCTTGGCAGCGCCCCTAGGCCATCCCTTTAATCCCGGCCGACCTCCAGATCAGGCACCAGTAGCTCTAGGCCGCACACGCCCCTAAGATAAACACCAAGGCACTGCTTCCCCGGCGTAATAGGCGTACTAGCGCCTGTTACGCCGGGGAATGCTTCCATTAATTGGGAAGCAAGTGGCCAGAAATTGAAATTCAGGGGGGCGACGGACCTCTAGCTAAGGTGAAATAGTATATGAGGAGAAACCTTGTGCATCGCGAGTTACTAGGAACATCTAGTATCAAGAAGAAGCGGTTAACTAGTGTCTTCTGTGGGATGAATACCGTGCAAGCAGAGCCGTAAGATTTGCACGAATAAGGAAAGAGGAGTACCTTTTTCGGTTGCCGGTGTGGTCACCTCCACAAGTCGCGCCGATTTTCTTCTTTTTACCGAGGAAACCGATGTTCTGGAGGGTGCAGGCTTGGATGAACCCATGGCCAAATTGTTGACTGTGTTGCCATGGCCGTATGTCGGCGGAGGGGAAGCAGATCCGAGGCGGTGAAGTACGGCGTAGCAGGAACAGCTCCGGTGCAGTGGAGGGTGGCGAAGTTGGAGCGGCAGCGGTGAGGCGCAGGACGGCGTGGTTAAACTAGCTCGGGTACGGACGGCTCGGCCTCGGCTTCAACTA
Source organism: Triticum monococcum (assembly GCA_034509565.1). NCBI lineage: Eukaryota > Viridiplantae > Streptophyta > Magnoliopsida > Poales > Poaceae > Triticum > Triticum monococcum. The sequence goes on along the minus strand of CM067846.1, from coordinate 173,841,601 downwards.
CTAGCCGTGGAGGGCGTTGTGGTTGAGGTTGCGGTGGACGACGACGTCGGGGTATCGGCTCCAGCGTGATGGAGGAGGGCGGTGGTTGATGGGTGGGATGGGGTGGCGGACGGAGGACGCCGGGGTTTCGCGGCTGGTGGAGAGGTAGTTTTGGCGCCCACGGAGTACGAATGGGGAATTGGACGGGTGGGGGGGGGGAACCATGTTTCGGTCTGGGACGCGCTTGTTTTTGGCTTTTTTGAACAGAAATGGGACACACTTGTTTGAAATTTGGGGAAAGTACAAACTTTGCCCCCTCTTAAATTTCGGACCTACTGCGGGTCGGGGGTAGGATGATAATCCCAGGTGTCCCAAATAGTGGGCGGGAGCGATTTCGGCCGCGTGCATGTGTGCTTAGGCGGCCATTGTGTATGAATGTTTTTCGGATGCGGTTGCGTGGCGTCTAGATGAAGCTACAAACCTACCCCGGTTTAGACCTTTGGACGTCGGGCCGATAGGTTTCATGGGTCGGAGTTATTAGAAAAGTAATTTCCTTGTACTACCAAACATTGGTCTCACGCGGTTTCGGGCGAGTAGAGGCTCTTTTGGCGCTTCGTTCGAAATTTTGAAACACAAGCATTCACGTTTAGAGTACTCTTGAACTATGAGGATTGACCTAAATATACAACGTTATATTTGACCTTGTATGTTTGAAAACCTCATTAAATTATCCGCTTCTTTTTGAAATTTTGACACTTGAAAATCCTATAACTATGATTATTTTGGAATGGAGGAGCTAAATTTGAATCTATTTTGTACGCGACTACATATGCTATTATGTACACAATCAGAGCAAAGATGGGTGCCCCCATAATTTAGGTATGGCTTACAAATGCCATGATATCAAATTCAAATAATTGAATGGACTTCATGTTGAATTCGATTTTTTTAAACCACCTTAAGTTGAATTCAAATGTATGCTAGTTCATAGGTAGTAGCTATTTATAATGTCCATTGTGTAACTTTCGTATGTATAATGTGCTTTACACACACAATATGAACTATACTCAAGTTTATATTCGATTGCTAAAGCGATGCATTGTCTGGAGTTCAAAATACTAACTATGTGGATCAATTGTGTCGAATAATAACATAGACATTCTCAAATTCGATAGAATCTAGATGTCTGATGGATCAATGACCGATCCTTACACGAATTGCAAATATCATGATCCCATCCTAATATTTGGATACAATTTATATCTTTAATCAATGTGTAGAGCAGTCTTTTACGTGTAGTTTCACTCTCCATCGGTGGTCTCTCACACATGCTCACACACTCTCTCTCGAGGTGTCTTTCTCGCACACATGCTCTAGATATAACCCTCCCTCCCTCTCGTAACCATTTACAACTGTTTCACTAACCTTTATCACAAGCACTCTTCCTCTCGCAAACATACACACGCACAATCCTCATCGACCCTTTCTATATACATGGACCTGCCTACGTGTCTCATGTACGCACATTATCTTTACGCCTATCTCTCACGCATTGTCTCACACCTCTCTTCCTAATCGACGAGTATGATTCTAGCAGAGCATTCTGTAGGATGCCCCTTAAAGTTAGGTTGTATGAATAGTAATATCAGAGATAAAGGGGTTACCTTAGTCCGAGAACCTAGGGTTACAAATCCTAGCCGGCTTTGTCAGTGGATACAGAGTCCTTCACAATTCTGCTATCTTTGTCTTGTACGACTAGTCATCCATGGGTCTTCCTAAATGCATCACGGGCCGACCAATGTGGCGCAGGACGGAACAGAACGAAGGGCCTCACCTCGACCCACCGGACCTCACGCGGTGACACACCCTCTGCCCCCATGTCTCATTATCTTCTCGCACCCACACATACCAACACAAACACCCCACACACAGAAAATTTCTCCTGGTGCCTCTATTCCCCCCCCCTTGCATATACACACTCAAGGGAATGGAATCTCTTGTCGTGACGTCATATTCGTCTCTCTCTCTCTCTAGACCACTCTCATTTCTCGTGCTATCTCTCCCACGCCCCCCCGTCGGCCCCTCTATCCATGCCTCTCTCGAATACGTAATACACACACATACCTCTCTAGGCCTCGCCAAATGCATCAACTGCACATTCACACATGTTACATCACGTACCCCATTGATCTAAAAAGCCCTCTCTTCACGTTTATTTCGCATACAACATTCCTTTTGAATAAAGTGTGGCCAAAAAATTATTTTAGAGTTTCTACATATATACAACATTACAAAGTTATATGGAGGAGTACGAACGCTAATTTGCATTGCATGGTGCCCACAATGATATTTATTCCGCACTATGAATTTGTATATTTTTATACTATATACAAAGTTAGTCATAATAAAGAGAAATGAAGAGCATCTCTCTCTCCATCGCATACCCCCCCTGTACGCCCCTTTCACGTATGCACACAAAACTATCTCCAGGTCCTCTAAAAGTAAGCCCCCAGAAAATTCACACATGTTTCATCTTTCTCTCGCGATATATGCAATGATGATCATTGTATTTGAAGCGAAAGCACGATACGTACATTGGACTTCAGAATCCACTCATTACGGTCATCATTTATGTTTAGTGGTTATTATGCAGTCACGGGATCACCGTACAACTCTGTATTTGCTCATGACATGACTAGTTGACCAGTTAAACGCTCCACGTGGCACCTCTAGTGTTGCATCACATTATCTCACTACCATCATGCCCACCTGTCGACTTGTATCTACTCTAAATCTACACTCTTTTAAAATACATAAAATACACTCTTATAAAAAACAGAGTTGGTGATGATGGTGTGCCTGCCATCCTGCAATATAGGCCGCCCGATTTATATCTGACGGATAGGAAAGAAACTATGGCAATTTTGCAAAAAGGTACCCACACACCTCTCCACATTTTCAAATAAGGCCTTCCCTCCTTCATCCTTTTCTCTCACAAGATAAACAAGTCATACAAATGCATATTGATGTTACATGCAACGCACGGGCATCTTGCTAGTAAGAATGAAAACAAACGACAAAAAAAATATTTGGACGGTGGTTCGAAGTCATGACCGCGGGCACAGCAGACAAGGTGGCCTTGTATTGGTATGTTGAGCCGTCTGTTTTAACACACAAGAGCTGGTGTGGTGATTATACACACACGCACGCATGCACATGAACTGCATCCACGCAACACTCACACAAACACATGCACCCACGCACGCACGCAACACTCACACACACACACGCAGCCACGCACGCACGCACGCAACACTCACACGCACACACGCACGCATGCATGCACACACCAGTACACCACACGACCAACACACACTCTCACGCTCAAGTGCTCAACCTACACGTGCATGCGCACACATCAGGCCCTGACAGACACATACACAACCAGGTGATTCCCGCGCACGGGTTGGAGCCTTGTCAAGCCTGTGTAAATTTGTGTTTATCTGACCTTTTGCCTATGCGAACTGACAGGTGGGACCCACAATGAACGTGGTCAATTTAATTAGTCAACATGGCGCCACACAGACTATTTGGCCGGTCAACAGAGTGCAATCCGATGCTGAGCTGTGAGCAAGTGACCGTATAATCGTCGCAAAATGTATATAGTGACCGTAGTCAGCTTATTCTGAAGTTCGGTGACCGTATTACACTTTTCTCTCTGTAGGCCCTCCAAAACTACATCTCTACACGTTCTCGCATGTTACATCTAACAACTATGCAATACAACACTACTACTACACTCTAACACAATAAATCATATGTGTTTTTAGTTTTACTAGATATCATATTATTACTTATAATTATTCAGTTTGCATACATTAAAATTGCCTTTGAAATGTATGGCCACTATCATCTACCGCGCGGGAAAAATCCCGCCCTTTCCTGTTTAATCGGGTTTATATCGATGGATCGTGCGAAACAGCAAAACTATAGTACTATACAGTACAAGTGACCGTTCACTGGGCCGTCGTGTCGTCTACTCCTCTGTCGTAAGAGTGGATCGCTCGCTTTCATAAATCTTCTAGTCCCTTTCGCCGACACGTGGGACATCAAGCTACCGGGTCCACGTGCCATACCGGAATACAGTGTAGAGCAGTGATGACCCACAAGTATAGGGGATCTATCGTGGTCCTTTCAATAAGTAAGAGTGTCGAACCCAACGAGGAGCAGAAGGAAATGATAAGCGGTTTTCAGCAAGGTATTCTCTGCAAGCACTGAAATAAGTGGTAACAGATAGTTTTGTGATAAGATAAATTGTAACGAGCAACAAGTAACAAAAGTAAATAAAGTGTAGCAAGGTGGCCCAATCCTTTTTGTAGCAAAGGACAAGCTGGAACAAACTCTTATAATAGGAAAAGCGCTCCCGAGGACACATGGGAATATCGTCAAGCTAGTTTTCATCACGTTCATATGATTCGCGTTTGATACTTTGATAATTTGATATGTGGGTGGACCGGTGCTTCGGTGTTGTTCTTACTTGAACAAGCATCCCACTTATGATTAACCTCTATTGCAAGCATCCACAACTACAACAAAAGTATTAAGGTAAACCTAACCATAGCATGAAACATGTGGATCCAAATCAGCCCCTTACGAAGCAACGCATAAACTAGGGTTTAAGCTTCTGTCACTCTAGCAACCCATCATCTACTTATTACTTCCAAATGCCTTCCTCTAGGCCCAAATAATGGTGAAGTGTTATGTAGTCGACGTTCACATAACACCACTAGAGGCTAGATTAGGGTTTAGGGTTTAGGGTTAGGGTTTAGGGTTTAGGGTTTAGGGTTACAGAGTTTTAATCGGACACAGAGAAAGATAGGGGCTTATAGTTTTGCCCCACAACCTTTTACCTCAAGGGTAATGTCAACAATAATGGTTCATGCTCCCCTACATCCAATTAGATATATATATATATATATATATATATATATATATATATATATATATCATGTTCTTTCCAACATGCTGAGCTTGCCAAAGGATAAAATGAAAAAGAAAAGGTGAAGATCACCATGACTCTTGCATAAGGTAGAAGATAGTAATAAAAGATAGGCCCTTCGCAGAGGGAAGCAGAGGTTGCCATGCGCTCTTATGGTTGGATGCACAAAATCTCAATGCGTAAGAACATCACTTTATGTTGCCCCTTGTGATATGAACCTTTATTATGCAGTCCGTCACTTTTATTACTTCCACATCACAAGATCGTATAAAGCTTATTTCTCCCACACCAATCAATCATACATATTTAGAGCAATTTTATTGCTTTGCACCGATGACAACTTACTTGAAGGATCTTACTCAATCCATAGGTAGATATGGTGGACTCTCATGGCAAAACTGGTTTAGGGATTTTGGAAGCACAAGTAGTATTCCTACTTGGTGCTGAGAATTTGGCTAGCATGAGGGGGAAAGGCAAGCTCAACAAGTTAGAGGATCCATGACAACATACTTTATCTCAGATATAAGAAAGACATAACTCATTGCGTTGTCTTCCTTGTCCAACATCAACTCTTTAGCATGTCATATTTTAATGAGTGCTCCCAATCATAAAAGATGTCAATGATAATATATCTATATGTGAGAACCTCTCTTTCATTATTACTTCCTATTAATTGCGACAATGACCAAAGCTATGTCTGCCAACTCCCAACAACTTTTAATCATCATACTCTTTCTATGTGAAGTCATTACTCTCAATAAGATCAATATGAACTTTTTGTTTCTTTTTATTCTTTTTCTCTTTTCTTTTATTCACCCAAGATCATGGCAAAATAATCAAGCCCTTGATCAACACTAATCTTTATTATATATAACTCACGGACTCGATTACATAGAGAGATCATAAAGCAAAACTCAAAACTAGATCATGCCATAAACTTTATTCTACTAGATTAAGATACTACTAATAGGATAGAACTAAGAAAAACGGTAAAGATAGGAGTTGTGATTGTGATACGATACCGGGGCACCTCCCCCAAGCTTGGCAGTTGCCAAGGGGAGTGCCCATACCCATGTGATTATGTCTCCTTTGTCGGTGAAGAAGGTGGAGGTGACAGATAATCGCACATCGAGCGTAAGAGGTCCTCCAGCTTGCGAATAATGCCCTTGAGTGCGACAATATGCTCCTTCAACAAAATATTTTCTTGTGTGAGATACTTGTTTTGTATACGAGCTAACTCAATCATCTTGAAAGCTTCGATCTCAGTTGGGGTAAGAAGGTTATGATCAAGTTGAAGTATGTCTTTTGTTGCCGGAGCTTGATCCTCTGTGGCCTTCTTGATCCTTTCATCCTTGTTGACCTCGTGGGTTCTTCCCTCTTCAGATCTATCTTCATTAGCCAAGCATCGTTGTCACCATTGTTGGAGGAGGGAGACGACATGATGCCTAGCCTGGAAAACCCTGATAGAAAACAGCTCAAAACAAGAACAGAGGAGGTTCACGTGATACGGGAGTCAAAACCTTCCGGAGGTTATATAATGAATTTTTACCGACCAAAATACGTATCGTGCAAGAAAACAGAGTCCGGAAGGCACACGAGGTGCTCACAAGGTAGGGGGGCACGCCCAGAGGGGTAGGGCGCGCCCACCACCCTCATGGGGCCCTCGTGTCCTTCCCGGACTGCTACTTACTTTTCTATTTTTCTAAATATTCCAAAACAGAGAAATATTGCCTTAAAAATTGTTTTGGAGTCGGTTTACTTACCGTACCACATACCTATTCCTTTTCAGAGTCTGAAACGTTCCGGAAAGTGTCCCTTATGTATTCCTCCGGGGTTACGGTTTCAATAATATTGGTTTCATCATTTATGGGATTACTTGAGATATAATGTTTGATTCTTTAACCGTTTACCACCTTCGGATTTGTGCCTTCGAAGTTGTTGATTTTTATGGCACCAGAACGATAGACCTCCTCGATAACGTAGGGGCCTTCCCATTTAGAGAGAAGTTTTCCTGCAAAAAATCTTAAATGAGAGTTGTATAGCAATACATAATCACCTACATTAAACTCACGCTTTTGTATCCTTTTTTCATGCCATCTTTTAACTTTTTCTTTAAACAACTTGGCATTTTCATAAGCTTGGGTTCTCCATTCATCAAGTGAGCTAATATCAAATAACCTCTTCTCACCGACAAGTTTAAAATCATAGTTGAGCTCTTTAATAGCCCAATATGCCTTATGTTCTAGTTCGAGAGGTAAGTGACATGCTTTTCCATAAACAATTTTATACGGAGACATACCCATAGGATTTTTATATGCAGTTCTATAAGCCCATAATGCATCATCAAGTTTCTTGGACCAATTCTTTCTAGACCTATTAACAGTCTTTTGCAAAATTAATTTGAGCTCTCTATTGCTCAACTCTACTTGACCACTAGACTGTGGGTGATAAGGAGATGCAATTCTATGATTAACATCATACTTAGCAAGCATTTTACGGAAAGCACCATGAATAAAGTGTGAACCACCATCAGTCATTAAATATCTAGGGACTCCAAACCTCGAGAAAATAATTTCCTTAAGCATTTTAATAGAAGTGCTATGATCAGCACTACTATTTGGAATAGCTTCTACCCACTTAGTAACGTAATCAACAACAACTAAAATATGTGTGTATCCATTAGAGGCAGGAAAAGGTCCCATATAATCAAAGCCCCAAACATCAAACGGTTCAATAACAAGAGAATAATTCATAGGCATTTTTGACGTCTACTAATATTACCAATTCTTTGACATTCATCACAAGACAAGACAAACTTACGGGCATCCTTGAAGAGAGTAGGCTAATAAAAACCAGATTGCAATACCTTATGTGCAGTTCTATCTCCAGCGTGGTGTCCTCCATAAGCCTCGGAATGACACTTGCGTAGGATCTGTTCCTGTTCATGCTCAGGTACACAATGTCTAATAACACCATCCACTCCTTCTTTATAAAGATGTGGGTCATCCCAAAAGTAATGTCTCAAGTCATAAAAAAACTTTTTCTTTTGTTGGTATGTGAAGCTAGGTGGTATAAATTTAGCAACAATATAATTAGCATAATCAGCATACCAAGGAGTACTACGAGAAGTACTTATAACATTTAATTGTTCATCAGGAAAGCTATCATTAATAGGTAGTGGGTCATCAAGAACATTCTCTAACCTAGACAAGTTGTCTGCAACGGGGTTCTCAGCTCCCTTTCTATCAACAATATGCAAATCAAATTCTTGTAACAAGAGAACCCATCTAATAAGTCTAGGTTTAGCATCTTTATTTTCCATAAGGTATTTAATAGCAGCATGATCAGTGTGAATAGTTACTTTACAATCAACAATATAAGGTCTGAACTTATCACAAGCAAATACAACTGCTAAAAGCTCTTTTTCAGTAGTAGCATAATTTCTTTGAGCATTGTCTAGAGTCTTACTAGCATAATGAATAACATTTAATTTCTTATCAACTCTTTGCCCTAGAACAACACCTACAACATAATCACTAGCATCACACATAATTTTAAAGGGTAAATTCCAATCAGGTGGCTGAACAACAGGTGCAGAGACTAATGCTTTCTTAAGTATTTCAAATTCTTCTACACAATCAGCATCAAAGACAAAATGGTATATTTTTTGCAATAAATTAGTCAGAGGCCGAGAAATTTTTGAGAAGTCCTTAATGAACCTCCTGTAAAATCCGGCATGACCAAGGAAACTTCTTATACCTTTGATGTACTTGGGACATGGCATCTTTTCAATAGCATCGACCTTGGCTTTATCAACTTCAATACCTCTTTCAGAAACTTTATGCCCCAAGACGATACCTTCATTAACCATAAAGTGGCATTTTTCCCAATTCAAGACAAGATTAGTTTCTTCACATCTCTGCAAAACTCGATCAAGATTGCTCAAGCAATCATCAAAAGAGGAACCATAGACGGAAAAATCGTCCATGAAAACCTCACAAATATTTTCACAGAAGTCAGAGAATATAGCCATCATGCATCTTTGAAAGGTAGCAGGTGCATTACATAAACCAAAAGGCATACATCTATAAGCAAAAGTACCAAAAGGGCATGTAAAAGTAGTCTTTGATTGATCTCTAGCCGACACAGGTATTTGAGAGAAACCGAAATAACCATCTAGAAAGCATTAGTGTGTATGTTTGCATAATCTTTCTAGAATTTGATCAATAAAAGGTAAGGGGTAATGATCTTTCTTAGTAGCCTTATTTAATTTACGAAAATCAATTACCATCCTATAACCTGTAATAATTCTTTGTGGAATCAATTCATCTTTATCATTAGGAACAACAGTAATACCTCCCTTCTTAGGGACATAATGGACAGGACTTACCCACTGACTATCAGCAACGGGATAAATTATACCTGCCTCCAGAAGCTTGAGTATTTATTTTCTAACCACTTCTTTCATTTTAGGATTCAGACGTCGTTGAGGATCACGAACTGGTTTGGCATCTGCTTCCAAATTTATTTTATGATGACATAGAGTGGAACTAATGCCCTTAAGATCATCAAGAGTATATCCAATAGCAGCACGATGCTTCCTCAGAGTTTTCAATAATCTTTCCACTTCATGCTCTGAAAGGTTAGCACTAATAATAACATGATATATCTTCTTTTCATCAAGATAAGCATATTTAAGATTATCAGGCAACGGTTTAAGCTCAAACACGGGATCACCCTTGGGTGGAGGAGGATCCCCTAAAATTTCAACAGGCATATTGTGTTGCAAAATAGGTTCCTGTTTAAAGAATACTTCATCTATTTCCCTTCTTTCATTCATGAACATATCATTTTCATGGTCTAGCAAATAGTGTTCTAAAGGATCACTAGGAGGTACGGCAATAGAAGCAAGACCAATAATTTCATCCTTACTAGGTAATTCTTCCTCATGATGCTGTTTACTAAATTTAGAGAAATTAAACTCATGAACCATATCATCCAAGCCAATAGTAACTACATTCTTTTCACAATCTATCCTAGCATTAACAGTGTTCAAGAAGGGTCTACCAAATATAATGGGACAAAAGCTCTCTTGCGGAGAAGTAAGAACAAGAAAATCAGTAGGATATTTAGTTTTCCCACACAAGACTTCAACATCTCTAACAATTCCAATTGGTGAAATAGTATCTCTATTGGCAAGTTTAATTGTGACATCAATACCTTCTAACTCAGCAGGTGCAATTTCATTCTTAATTTCTTCGTATAAAGTATGCGGTATAACACTAGCACTCGCACCCATATCACATAAGCCATGATAACAATGATCTCCTATTTTAACAGAAATAACAGGCACGCCTACCACAGATCTATGTTTATCTTTAGCACAAGGTTTAGCAATTCTAGCAGTTTCACCTTCGAACTGAATAACATGCCCATCAATATTATCAGACAAGAGATATTTAACAATAGCAATATTAGGTTCTACTTTAACTTGCTCAGGAGGTGTATAAGTTCTAATGTTGCTTTTACGAACAATAGTTGAAGCTTTAGCATGATCCTTTATTCTAACAGGGAAAGGTGGTTTCTCAACATAAGAAGTAGGAACAATAGGATCATTATAAGTGACAGTCTTTTCTTCAACTTTAATAGGTGCAGCTACTTTTACTTCTATGGGAGGATGATATTTAAACCACTTCTCCTTAGGGAGATCAACATAAGTAGCAAAATATTCACAGAAAGAAGCTACTATCTCAGAGTCAAGTCCATATTTAGTGCTAAACTTACGGAAAATATCGGTGTCCATAAAAGATTTAACACAATCAAATTAGGTGTCATACCTGACTCCTTACCTTCGTCGAGGTCCCAACCTTCAGAGTTGCGTTTAATTCTATTCAATAAATTCCATCTGAATTCAATAGTCTTCATCATAAAAGAGCCAACACAAGAAGTATCGAGCATGGTTTGTTTATTATGAGAAAGCCGAGCATAAAAACTTTGCATAATTATTTCTCTCGAGAGCTCATGATTGGGGCATGAATATAACATTGATTTAAGCCTCCCCCAAGCTTGAGCGATGCTTTCTCCTTCGCGAGGCTAGAAATTATATATATAATTGCGATCACGATGAACAAGATGCATAGGGTAATACTTTTGATGAAATTCCAACTTCAATCTTTTATAGTTCCATTATCTCATATCATCACATAGCCTATACCATATCAATGCATCTCCCTTCAAAGATAAAGGGAAGACCTTCTTCTTAGCAACATCATCGGGTATACCTGCAAGCTTAAATAATCCACAAACTTCATTCACATATATTAAGTGCTCATCAGGATGCTTTGTTCCATCTCCTATAAAAGGGTTAGCTACCAATTTTTCCATCATACCCGAAGGAAATTCAAAAGGAGCTCAATTTCAATAGTTTCAGTAGGTTGAGGAGCAACTCTTTGCTCTACTAGACGGGGTGAAGATACCCCGAACAAGCCCCTCAGAGAATTACTTTCCATAGTAACAAGTGACAGTAAATTTCAGCACACTATATAAATTTTTCCTTACCAAATTCCACCTACCAAGGGCGCTACACTCCCCGGTAATGGCGCCAGAAAAGAGTCTTGATGACGCACAAGTATAGGAGATCTATCGTAGTCCTTTCGATAAGTAAGAGTGTCGAACCCAATGAGGAGCAGAAGGAAATGATAAGCGGTTTTCACCAAGGTATTCTCTGCAAGTACTGAACTATGTGGTAACAGATAGTTTTGTGATAAGATAAATTGTAACGAGCAACAAGTAACAAAAGTAAATAAAGTGCAGCAAGGTGGCCCAATCCTTTTGTAGCAAAGGACAAGCCGGAACAAACTCTTATAATAGGAAAAGCGCTCCCGAGGACACGTGGGAATATCGTCAAGCTAGTTTTCATCACGTTTCATATGATTCACGTTCGATACTTTGATAATTTGATATGTGGGTGGACCGGTGCTTGGGTGCTGTTCTTACTTGAACAAACATCCCACTTATGATTAACCTCTATTGCAAGCATCCGCAACTACAACAAAAGTATTAAGGTAAACCTAACCATAGCATGAAACATGTGGATCCAAATCAGCCCCTTACGAAGCAACGCATAAACTAGGGTTTAAGCTTCTGTCACTCTAGCAACCCATCATCTACTTATTACTTCCCAATGCCTTCCTCTAGGCCCAAATAATGGTGAAGTGTTATGTAGTCGACGTTCACATAACACCACTAGAGGCTAGATAACATACATCTTATCAAAATATCAAACGAATACCAAATTCACATGACTACTAATAGCAAGACTTCTCCCTTGTCCTCAGGAACAAATGATTACTCACAAAGCATATTCATGTTCATAATCAGAGGGGTAATAATATGCATATAGGATCTGAACATATGATCTTCCACCAAATAAACCAACTAGCATCAACTACAAGGAGCAGTCAACACTACTAGAAACCTACTAGCACCAATCCCAGACTTTGAGACAAGAATTGGATACAAGAGATGAACTAGGGTTTGGAGATGAGATGGTGCTGGTGAAGATGTTGATGGAGATTGCCCTCTCCCGATGAGAGGAGCGTTGGTGATGACGATGGTGATGATTTCCCCCTCCCAGAGAGAAGTATCCCCGGCAGAACGGCTCTGCCGGAGCTCTAGATTGGTTCCGCCAAGGTTTCGCCTCGTGGGGGCGGAGTCTCATCCCGAAAGGTTCCTGCTTATTTTTTCCTCATCGAAAGACTTCATATAGGAGAAGATGGACGTCAGAGACCCACCAGGGGGCCCATGAGGTAGGGGGGCGCGCCCCCACCCTCATGAGCAGGGTGTGGGCCCCCTAGCCTTCATCTTTGGTGAGGATTTTTCTTTATTTATTTTAAGATGTTCCGTGGAGTTTCAGGACTTTTGGAGTTGTGCAGAATAGGTCTCTAATATTTGCTCCTTTTCCAGCCCAGAATTCCAGCTGCCGGCATTCTCCCTCTTCATGTAAACCTTGTAAAATAAGAGAGAATAGCCATAAGTATTGTGACATAAAGTGAAATAACAGCCCATAATGCAATAAATATCGATATAAAAGCATGATGCAAATGGACGTATCAAGCAGCCGGGGTGAAGCACCCCAGTCATGGCGCCAGCATAGTAATGAGCAATGAGGCGTCAAATCACAAAGCTGCACCTTTCCCGTAGTTAAGTTGGAGGGACGAAGCAACCATCATTTCACTCGTTGCTGAATCCGCTTCTCCCTCATCTTCTTCAACTTAACCACGTGTTGCTTCTGCCGTTGTTCTGCCTCATGTGGGACGCAGATCGGCTTGGTAAAGCACTGACAGATGGGACCGCATGTTAGCAAACCGCCATGACAACGTCCTCTGAAAATAAGAAGCCTAATCCTAGACTTACAAAGGGCTACGTAGCTGCTACGTATACTTTCCATCTAATCTATATATGCCCCCCTCATTTTTAGGTGGGGTGGGCCTAATCCTCTCCCTTAATCCAATCAAATAGTCCCACATCACATCAGTTCGTAACTTTACGTAAACCATTATGTGGATGTAGCATTGCTCAAATAAGAAACCTCCCCCGCCATCCGCGCGGCAAAATCACCTCCTTTTTACTAATCTCGATTCTATGATTTTTTAGATCAATATAATTGAGATTTGTATAGATAGCACACAGGAGCAAAACCAAGTGGTACGGTTAAGGGCATCCACAATGTGTAGCCAAATGTGAAAATAGTTTTTGGCATCGTGGGAACCATTGTGGACGGTGTTGCCAAAGCCAAAAAGATGGAACCGAAGCTCCCTGATTGATTGATTGATTGAAGGAATAGAAAAATGCAACGTCTCTCCTCTTTCTCCCATGCTTGGATGCATGTAGTACAGTATAGAGCATAGAGTCTACTCCCCTGTCCCTTCTATCACAAATCACAAAGCAGTGAGGCGCCAAATCACAAAAGCACGGATGAAGCAACCATCATTTCACTCTTCGTTGACTCCGCTTCTCCATCGTCTTCTTCGAGAAGCCATCTCACCGCATTAGTTATAGTAGTACTAGTAAAGGACTTCCTAGATGCAAATAAGGCGGTTGTCTCGGCTTGCAGGCGGCACTTGCGAATGACTTACCGTGGTCTCCCTCAATGGTGTTCTCCGTCGAATGCACTTCGCCAAACCACCAAAAAGAAATATCGTCGACGTCACCGCAATGGGGAAGGAAGTCAAATATAGTTACTACCTCCATTTTTTTGTACACAAGGCCATTATATCAAAATTACAATTTGCAAAGGGCCACTAACACTAATCAAGGCAAAATTGATGGGGTTAGCAACCAAGGACATTAATATCCCCTGCATGCATGCGGAAGTGAGAAGGTTGGTTTGCATGGTGCTGCATTAATCAAGCGATGAGGAGTGAGATGGTTAGCTCTTTGGTCTTTGGAGAAAAAAATACACATTAATTGACACGTGAAACGAGGATTTGTATCGATTAAATCCCGCGAAGGAAAACCCAGCCTTTCTTTTTTAACACTAGTACTCCTAGTACGTACGTACTTATCCTGTTTGGGTCTAGGCCTTGCATTGCCAAACTTCGCCACACATTTTTTCCAAGCTTGCCTTAAGTTTTCAAAATGAGAAGGAGGTACACTTGCGCACGGCTATCGCGGTCGCACCACACCCTCACACGGTCGCTCCTGCACGCCGCAGTCGCACCGCACCCTCACACGGTCGCTCCTGCACGCCGCAAACCCAACCAAGGGAACGCACCCTCACTGACACGTGCTGTCGCATGTGAACACACCAAACTCAGCCATCCTATCGCTGACACATAATTTTCATTCATAGAGTATGTTTATCCAACCGCATGTTGGGGAGTATCCGTACGGCCCGTGCGGTGGTCTGTTGGGGAAAAAGAAGAGGTGAGGAAGAAAGAAAGAAGGGTTAGGAGACGTAGGATATTCAACCAACCGCCTGAAATGGTAGACTGACCCAAGCCAGGCGACTTGCATAACAAATATATGTTTTTACATAGCAAAAGATCCATAAAAACAATAACATAAAGAAAAACTATCACTGCTCGCGGAAAGAGACGACCTCGTCGTCTTTGGCTGCCGGTGCGAACCAGCCGACGTGTGTCTCTGCACCGTGGTTGTCCTCGGCCTCCAGCTACTCGTTCAAGCAGAGCAGCGGGCGCTCTGCACGGACGAGAGCACAGCCCGGTTCAAGTCAAGGACGTCCGGTTCCGCCTGCAGGAGGGCCTCGATGGCAGCGGCATCCGCGCGCTCCGCGTCGAGTCGAGCCTCCGCCGCCCGGTTCAAGTCCAGGACGTCCGGTTCCGCCTGCATGAGGGCGTCGATGAGAGCGGCATCCGCGCGCTCTGCGTCGAGTCGAGCCTCTGCCGCCCGGTTCAAGTCCAGGATGTCCGGTTCCGCCTGTAGGAGGGCCTTGATGGCAGCGGCATCCGCGCGCTCCGCGTCAAGTTGAGCCTCCGCCGCCCGATTCACATCCACGACATCCGGTTCCGCCTGTAGGAGAGCCTCGATGGCAGTGGCATGCGCGCGCTCCGTGTCGAGTTGAGCCTCTGCCTCCCGTTCCTCCTTTAGTATCGCCATGTTGAATCGCTGGTCCGCCTGCACCATGGGGGACTCAGACGCCGGCACGAATTCGACGTCCATCGTCTCATACCCATCGGGGGCCTTCTGCGCCGCGACCTCCGCCATGAACATTGCATCGGCTTCCTCCTCCTCGTAGCTTGGCTCCAGAGAACTCGGGGATTGGCCCGCCGCAAAGCGAGCTTGGGAACGGAGGTCTGTGGCGCCGACCACCGCCGCGATTTCTGCGCGGCGCTCCGGCGTCAGCATCTCGTAGTAAGTGATCTTGCGGCGCACCATGGCTTTCCGGCGAACTAGGGGACGCTTGATGCGGGCTAGGGGATCGAAAGGTGGGGGAATGGGCTGGAGATTTGGTGTGGTTTTAGGGTAGTGGCTGGCGTAGGCCGAGCAGCGAAGGTTCTGGTGTGAATAGTGGTTCCGGTGACATCCGGTCAATCGGTTTTGACTGTACATCGCTCTTGTCGCGTTCGTGTTGCAGCCCGGCACGCTGGACCCTCCACGTCGCTCACCGAATGGAACGTGCTTCGTCTTGCGTTTTCGCTCGCTTGTGGGACCGCAGTTGAGAGCAAACCGACGTCCCTCCCCCTCCCCCGCCCGCGTCATTTATTATACCACCACTCCCTCCGTTTTATGCGGAGTAAATAAAAATAAAAGGGAGTATACTACGGATGAGGATCCCCTGACGTGGCCGAACCCATTGAGTAACTGACATGCGGGGCCTAGCAAGCATGGGGTCCGCCAGTAAGTGACCGAAAGGGAGGGTAAGGCAGGGATACCTACGTCAGAGGATCCACTTCCACTACACTACTTTGACCAAATGTTAGAGTAATAATATATGACATGCAACTTACACAAATGTTAGAGTAATAATATATGACATGCAACTTACACAAAGCATACAGGGTCTAATGCATTTTTCGAGGCTAACTTTGACCAAATGTTAGAGTAATAATATATGACATGTAACTTACACAAAGCATACGGTCAAATTTGTATGTGAAAGGAGTATCCAATGATATAATTTTCACATTATACATCTCATGTACTATTAATCTTGTCAATAGTCAAATCGGAAACCATCTCGAGTACAAATCTAGGAGTATGTACGAATCTAACAATATTGATTGGGCGTTGTTGAATGTTGATACCTTTTTGATCAAAGTAGATATACTTTGACTACACATAAAACTTATATGTAAACTAGAAAGGATAGGAGGGAGTATATTGTACGTTCAAAAACGAAACGAACATTGAATACCCTTTATATATGATTTGCAGATATACCACGAACATTGAATATCACCGGTTCAAAATTTTGAATCTGCCTTAGGTATCACGTGCCCCCACTCGTTCCCTCTCGATTTCATCTCGGGGTCCGGAGATCTATTGAAAGAGGACTAGGGTGGGTACATGCGAATGATACTCGGCGGAATGTTCAAATGAGGCATGCGGGAGGATGGACTTGACTGGAGGGCGACATGATCGATGGAGAAGAGGGTTGGAGAGGAATGAGAAATAAGCAAACGCCACATGATTATACTTGAACAGCTCAAATAAACAATAAGTTGTCTCGCTTGGCCTACATAGTGAAAGGCCTAATGCGCAACGCGGAGCACTGACGCTCGAATATGGCCGGGAAAACATGGAAACAGACATGTGGGGCACACCCGTCGGGACGACGTAGCGTAGACTAGTCCAATGGAGGAGCTGGCCCATGACCTCCTCGCCACCGACAATCGTTCATGTGGGTCGTTGGGGCCAACAATGGGGCGCAGCTCCAGCACCGCCTCTGGACACGGCGACGGCGGTGAGCGACACGCTCATATCGTCGCTAGACACGGTCAGTTTCAGTTTCCCGAGGGTGGCATTAGTGCTATGGCACGACCAACGGTATGTTTGGTTTGTGCCCAAGGTTGCCCCATCAAAGCATTGGTAGCCAAAATTTTGGTTGAGGTATTGGTTGCCCATGATTTGGCCGACATTGGCAAGAAAAATGAACTTGAGTTGGCTAGAGTTCACTGGCATGCCAAAGAAATGGCAACCATCCAAACAAAGACCAATCTTTGGGTCATGACCAAAATTTTGGTTGAGGTATTGGTTGCCCATGATTTGGTTGACATTGGCAAGAAAAATGAACTAGAGTTGGCTAGAGTTCATTGGCATGCCAAAAAATGGCAACCATCCAAACAAAGACCAATCTTTTGGTCATGACCAAAATTTTGGCAAGGTGCACTTTGGCCACAATCCAAACACACCCCAACACCTGGCTCGTCGAGGATGCACGGGGCGCCGCGACGCGTCCGCGGAGTGGTGTAGCGCGGCCAACTGCATCCTCTGGACCTGAGACCATGCCGGGTCGTCTTGCTTTTCCAATGACATGCGGGGATCGCGCGAAGCAACATATTTTTTTGAGGGGGTGAAGCACCTAGTTTAAATGGAAAAAATGTGGTACACTCACAACACTCCTGTCGCGGTCGCATTGCACCCCACACACGTTCGGTCCTGCACACGGCTCACACAAACGGAATGCGCTTCGGCTTGCCTCTTCACTGACACGTGGGACTGCACTTGGAGAAACTGACCATGCGCCAAACTCCCCCCGCCCACCACGCGAAAATCCTCCCCCCCACACCCAAAAATTCCCCCCAAATCCGATTCAACTGCCCTTCAGCCAACTAGCCAATAATATTCCCCAAACCCCCTCCCCCCTGTCCCCCTCCACTCCATTCGCTCCGCCAAAGCCGCCCTCCCCGCCGCGCCGATACGTTGGTGCCGCGGTTCGGCGATCCTCTCGCTCCCACAGTACGCTCTTGTAGACTGACGTCCTCTAGCCACGCCGCCACCTCTGGCTACGTTCTTGTGGAGGCGCACGGCGGTCAGCGCCGCCACCGCTGGCGACGTTCATGTGGAGACAGACGGCTGTCAGCTTCTCCCACGATACGCGCATTCTAGACTGAGGCCCCGTTCATGTCGGTGTAGCACTGAATGTTAGCTGATAGACGCTGTTAATCTCACTGTTTGCCGAAGTAGTTTACTGTAAATATGCTCTGCTTAAGAAGCTTCCTTGCCCTATTCTGCACTCAATCTGCTTAGCTGAGATGGCATGCCAAGGCCGATTAGTTGCTAAAATATCCTGCCATATATTTATTGTGACGTAGATTGCCATGGTCTAGTAGCCAATCTGTTAGCTGAAATAGCTCTACACCGTTTTATACTCGATCTTTGTTGCTGCGATGGCCTTCGATAGTTTGATGGCTGTGTGCTCGGCCTCATTGACTGCTGAAACAACCTGCCATAATTTGGCATTCAAATCTGTTTGCTGAATTAGCTTTACATATATTTCGTTACTTAGATCTGCTCGTCCAAATATCTTGCAATAGCTTTAGACATCGACCTAGGTATTTTTTTCTGGACTTCATAAAAAAGCATATATGTTTTTCCTGTAATATCTAGTAGAAGAACTAATTTGTATGTCTAACAGATGGACAGGACTTGGATAACTTCTGCTCGAAGATTCTCCGCTGCATATGTCGAGGGGGTTGAAAACTTCATGAACTTTATCAGAGCCGAGTACGGTGGTCCGAAATCAGATGTGCTCTGCCCGTGTAGCAGTTGCATGAATTCAGTTAGAAGACCCCAGTCAACTGTGCAAAATCATCTACACTTGTATGGGATGTCGGTCACATATACTAGGTGGGTTCATCATGGTGAAGCTATGAACATCAATGTTATTGACCACATGGATGCAACAGATCACCATCTTGATCTGCCTGATGCTCAGGTGGAAGAGGAGGAGGAGGTGGTGGTGGCGGAGCCAGTGAGTTTGACCAACATTGAAACAATGCTATGAAATGCTCGTGCATTCCGTGAACTTTCACTTGCAGAAGAAAAACGGTGGGCCCGCATGTTGGAACAATGCAACGTTACTGTCACCCCAGGAAATAAGCTGTCAATATTCTCAGCTATGGTCACCTTTCTTCAGGTGAAGACATCTGAGCGGATGACCAACAAATCATTCGATGCGATGTTGGCTGCTTTCCGCGAATCTTTCCCAGATGCGTCTGAGCTGCCACACACCTACAGTAAAATGAAGAATTTCCTTCGTGCAGTTGGAATTGGATATGATATGATCCATGTTTGTAAGAATAATTGTGTTCTGTTCCGGAAGGATTATGCCAACTTAAGTGAATGCCCGAAATGCAAATCATCAAGATGGAAAGATGGCGATGCTGTGAAGAGGATTCCTCATAATGTTCTGAGACATTTTCCAATTACACCAAGATTGCAAAGGTTGTTTCATGATGCTGAAACAAGAGAGGATGTACCGTGGCATTCTAGGAACCAGAAGTACAGAGATCAGAATGTAATGAGCCATCCATCTCATGGTAGTGAGTGGAAAAGCTTCAATGATAAACACAAAGAGTTTGCTGCTGACCCGAGAAACATTAGACTTGGCTTAGCTTCAGATGGATTTAACCCATTTGGCCACTAGAGCGCCACATATAGCATCTGGCCAATGCTTGTTATCCCTTACAACATGCCTCCAAATGTCTACACCAAAGAATCAAACTACATGATGGCCGGCCTTGCTCATCCCAGGTCCAAAAAGTCCTGGAAAGGATTTTGATTTGTTCATGGAGCCTCTTGTGGAGGAACTTCAACAGCTATGGAAGGGTGTTCTCACTCGAGACCTATATAGCAGCCCACCAGCTGATTTCTTTCTGTGTGCTGTTATAATTTGGTGCATCCATAATTATCCAGCTTTGGGCCCTATGTCAGGGCGAACGACACATGGTTACAATGCATGTGTTCGCTGTGACATGAATCCGCTGTCATATGCAATACTTAGCAAGATTTGTTACATTGGACACCTGTAGCGACCCGACCCGAATGGATCAAGTCTATTGTGCTCCGGTGTCATCCCTGGATCAGTAATGCTGACACCACATAGTACATCGAAGGATTTATAGCAGAGTGGCAATCACACACTTATTACATCGATGTCTCCGAAGAGAACTTATTACATAAATATGGCTTAAGGCCATCTAGTGTCGATAACAGCGGAAGACTTGGAAGATAAATGGGTCCATCAACTCCAACGGCATCACTGAGTATAGAACCACGACCTAAAAGCACCTTAATCGTCGTTTGAAAAGTCTGCAACATTAACGTTGTAGCCCGAAACGGGTCAGCACATGGAATATGCTGGCAAGGTAACACATAGAGAATAATGGAATGAAACAGCTATACTATATGCATATTTGGCTGGTGGAAAGCTCTATGGTTACAGTTTTGCGTAAAGCCAGTTTTCCCTACTGCAAAGGAATAAATTTATTTAACTATCATGGTGGTTGTTAAACATTGAGAATGGTTGACAGCATTCTCAATCCCAATTAAAAGTAATCATTAAAACCCAACAATATTAATTAGAAGTAACATGATGAGATTCACATGATATTCAAGTACTAGATACTCAAGATTGTCCATAACCGGGGACACGGCTAATCATGATTAGTTTATTACACTCTGCAGAGGTTTGCGCACTTTTCCCCACAAGACTCGATCGCCTCCGTTGGATTCCTCGCACTACTGGTGTTTGAGAAACGTATGACCGAGACATAGTCTTTCAGAAGTGCTAGCACCTTACGATGGAGTAGACCGTACCACCTACATCCCCTACATCTGCTAGTCTACCCCTATAAGAGTTCGCACGACTTAGTCAACTATGCCAGAGCCCATATTGGCTTGTGGCTGCACACGTAAGTATTTAGCATGAAAGATCTTATGATCCCTTTGAGCCTGGGTGGCGGTCCATAAAAAAACAGGCAAGTCCTGATAGACATCAGGTGCCTCAATCCACCCAGATGTGTGTTTAAGTTGCCACCTTAGATAAACCATTAAAATTATCAATCTCACATCTGTCATGGATATCACTCACCCAATCCACGTCTACTAGCATAGCATGGCATAATAAGCAAACGTAGAAGTAACTCCCAAAGGTTTCATAGTAACAGGTAATAGGTACTACCTCATCTACTTCCCATCCCACAATTTAATTAGATCCTAATCATGCAATGTGTGAGGATGGATCTAATGCAATAAAACTGGGTTGTAGAAAAGGTATGATCAAAGTGTTACTTGCCTTGCTGATGATCCGCGAGTCCTAGAGATTCGAAGTAACAGGCGGCGCAATCCGGGTAATCTATCGCAGATAAACAACAAGGATACAATAAGTACTCATCTAATGCACAGGTAAAACTCGAACAAGAGATCGAACCAGAAAGTTCAACTTAAGAACTCCGGTTGCAAAGAAAGAAGGAACCGAACAAAGAAACCGAAAACAAACGGCGGAAGAAAACAACTCGGTTCTAGCAAGTTGAAACTAGGTCAAATTTTACTGTAATAAAAACTTGTTTAAGTTGATTAGTCGGAACGGCGATTTCGAAACGAAACTCCAGGCGCTTGAATCACCTGATTCCGATAAACGAGCGAGAAGATAAACTAGAACGAAGATCGGATCTGAGATCGCGATCGTGGAATAAATCCGGCGGAAAGAAAAAGAAGAACGGTTAAACGAACGGACGTTCGTTAACCTAGAAGAATCCGGTGATCACGTTCATTAGGACGAACGGTCCGGCGAATGGTCTTGAGGCAACTAAATCGGAAAAGAGAACGAATCTGATCTAGGGTTTCGGAGAAGAAAACCGAACGAAAAACTGATCTATAAAACCGGAACGGTTTAGAGAAGAAAAGAATTGGAAAGATTAGAAGAAAACCGATCCGAGGAAAAGAAAAGATGCGGCGCGGGGGTACCTCCGGCGAGGTCTCCGGCGAGGGGCTCCGGCGTCGGCGGCTTGGAGGCGCAGCGTGGGCTTGGGGCGGCGGCGCGGTGACGCAGGGCGCGACGGCGGCTCTAGGCGTGGCGCGGGGTGAGGGGCTTGGGGTTTTGGTGTGGATTTAGAGGGGGGGGGGTGCTTGGGTATTTATATAGGTGAGGGGAGAGGTAACTTGGGGTAGGGGGCAAGAAAATAGAGTAGGAAAAGGAATAGGAGAAGAGTCCTAAAAAAACGAAACGGAGTCCTAGAAGGACTAGGACGGCGGCGGCGGCTCCTGCCTCTGGCGCGCGCGGCGCGGCGCTAGGCCTGGCCGGCCGGCTGGCTTGCTGGGCCTTTGGCCCAGGGCGCTGCAGATCTCTTTTTTTTAAATCGATTTCGCGCGCAGAAAAACAAAAGAAAAGAGATCTAAACGAACTCCAAAACTTCTAAAGTAAATTTTCCCCGACTCCTAAAATTGAGTTGGACAAAATGAACTTTTCTCGGGACCTAGAATGCAAATTTTGAAAACACGCATTTTTCCCTATCCAAATAAAAGGCAAATGAAACTCCGACAAATCCAATGATCCTCTTTTCAAAATTTGAGAAAGCTCAAATATGAACATAACGAAATCTCCAACTCTCTCCGAGGGTCCTTGAGTTGCGTGAAATTTCTAGGATCGGCAAAATGCAAGAAAATATGATATGCATGATGATCTATGTATAACATTCCAAATTGAAAATTTGGGATGTTACAAACCTACCCCCCTTAAGATGAATCTCGCCCTCGAGATTCGGGTTGGCTAGAAAATAGGTGAGGGTGGTCCTTGAGCAAATCTTCTTCTCTCTCCCAGGTGGCTTCATCCTCTGAGTGGTGGTTCCACTGAACTTTGCAAAACTTGATAACCTTGCTGCGGGTAACTCTGCTGGCATAATCGAGAATCTTGACTGGTTTCTCTTCATACATTAGGTCGTCCTTCAACTGAATTGCTTCCAGCGGCACCGTATCTCTTAACGGTACCTCCGCCATCTCGGCATGACATTTCTTCAGCTGAGAAACATGGAATACATCATGAACTCCTGACAGCCCCTCTGGTAATTCCAACTTATAAGCGACTTTTCCCATACGTTGCAAAATCTTATATGGTCCAACGAAACGCGGTGCTAATTTTCCCTTAACTCCAAAGCGCTTAACTCCTTGTAGTGGGGATACTCGGAGATACACTCTGTCTCCGGTTTCGTAAACTGTCTCCTTGCGTTTAGAATCTGCGTAGCTCTTCTGCCTGGACTGGGCTACCTTGAGCCTATCGTGAATCAACTTCACCTTCTGTTTAGACTCTTTAATCAAATTGGGTCCAAACAACTGACGGTCTCCAACTTCGTCCCATGACAACGGTGTCCTGCACCTCCTTCCGTATAAAGCTTCGAAAGGGGCCATCTTCAAACTGGTTTGGTAACTGTTTTTATAAGAAAACTCCGCATACGGCAAATTATCGTCCCAACTAGATCCATAATCTAGTGCACAAGCTCTCATCATATCTTCCAAAATCTGATTGACTCTCTCGGTCTGTCCATCTGTCTGCGGATGAAAAGCGGTGCTGAACTCTAGCCTGGTTCCCAAAGTTTCATGCAACTAATTTCAAAACTTTGAGGTAAATTGGGTTCCTCTGTCTGATACAATACTCCTTGGAACTCCATGCAAATAAATGATCCTAGTCATGTATATCTTTGCCAACTTAGCACTGGTGTAAGTGGTCTTAACTAGAATCAAATGTGCTACCTTCGTCAAACGATCAACTACTACCCATATCGAGTCATATCTTGCTTTCGTCCTGGGTAGTCCTGTGATAAAATCCATGCCTATCTTATCCCACTTCCAATTGGGTATCGGCAATGGTTGCAACAATCCGGCTGGCTTCTGATGCTCTGCCTTTACTCTATGACATACGTCACAAACTGCTACATATGCTGCAACATCCTTCTTCATTCCGGTCCACCAAAATGTTTCCTTCAAATCCAAGTACATCTTGGTATTTCCTGGGTCAATCGAATATGGTGAATCATGTGCCTCTTGTAGAATCAATTTCCTGATCTCCGAGTCATTTGGCACATAAACACGGTCCTCAAACCATAGGGTATCGTGCTCATCCTCACGAAATCCCTTTGCTTTTCCTTTGCTTAGTTTCTCCTTTATAGCAGCAATCTCATTGTCAGATTTTTGAGCCTCTCTGATTTTATCCATCAATGTTGACTGAATCTCAAATGCTGCCACATAGCCTTTCGGAACTATCTCTAAACTTAGTCCACGAAGGTTTTCTGCTAACTCCTTGGGTATTTCCTTCGTTATTAACGTATTGACATGGCTCTTACGGCTCAATGCGTCAGCTACTACATTAGCTTTACCGGGATGGTAATGCAATCTCATATCATAATCCTTGATGAGCTCCAACCATCTCCTTTGTCTAAGATTCAAGTCCTTCTACGTGAAAATGTACTTCAAACTCTTGTGATCCGTGTACACCTCACAATGATTTCCAATGAGGAAATGTCTCCATGTCTTCAATGCATGCACTACCGCTGCTAACTCCAAATCATGGGTGGCGTAGTTCAACTCATGAGGTTTCAGTTGTCGTGAAGCATACGAAACAACTCTCCCTTCCTGCATAAGCACTGCTCCAAGTCCTCGACGTGAAGCGTCACAATATACCTCATAGTCCTTGGTCTAATCTGGCAAAATCAACACTGGTGAGGTAACCAATCGTTTCTTCAACTCCTGGAAACTAGCCTCACACTCCTCAGTCCAATTGAACTTGGTATCCTTCTTCAACAACTCTGTTATAGGCTTTGCAATCTTTGAAAAGTTCTCAATGAATCTCCGGCAGTATCCTGCGAGTCCAAGAAAACTCCGGATCTCTCCAACTGTCGTTGGTGCTTCCCATTCAGTTACGGTCTCAACCTTGGCGGGGTCAACTGCTATCCCTTCTCTGGATATAACGTGTCCGAGAAATCCTACTTCCTTCAACCAAAACTCACATTTGCTAAATTTGGCATATAACTGATGTTCCCTTAGTTTCTCCAAAACCAAACGCAAATGTTCCTTATGCTCTTCTTCATTCTTTGAATAAACCAGGATATCATCAATGAACACTACGACGAACTTGTCCAGAAACTCCATAAACACTTTGTTCATCAGGTTCATAAAAATAGGCAGGCGCGTTAGTCAATCCAAATGACATAACGGTATAGTCATACAGTCCATATCTTGTGGTGAATGCTGTCTTCGGAATATCCTGCTCTCAAATCTTCAACTGGTGGTACCCTGATCGTAAATCGATCTTGGAAAACACTTTGGCTCCTTGCAAACAATCAAACAGATCATTTATCATTGGCCATGGGTACTTGTTCTTGATGGTTACTTCATTCAATCCTCGATAATCAACAACCATCCTTAATGATCCATCCTTCTTCTCCACTAGAAGTACGGGTGATCCCCAAGGCGAAGAACTTGGGCGAATGTAACCTTTCTCCAACAACTCCTTAATCTGATTCTTAATTTCCACCAAATCCTTTGCTGGCATCCGGTATGGTCTCCTTGATATTGGTCCAGTGCCTGGTAATAACTCAATCAAAAACTCAATGTCTCTATCCAGTGGCATGCCTGGCAACTCTTCTGGAAATACATCAGGAAAATCGTTTACCACTGGTACTTCTTCCTGCACCACTCCTGATAAAGAATTCACTTGATTCTTATGTGATCCATGTCGTGATACATACTTGATCCGTCTTCCTTCTGGTCTGGTAAGCAAAATTGACTTACTAGCGCATTCGATATTCCCTTCATACTTTGATAACCAATCCATGCCTAATATCACATCCAATCCTTGAGATTCCACTACTATTAGGTCTGAGGGAAAAACATAGTTACCAATCCTTAATGGTAACCGATCACACCATCGTCTAGCCATAAACTCCGCTCCTGGTGAGCTTACTAACATGGGTGACCTAAGGGCTTGGGTTGGCAGGTTATACTTATCCACAAATCCCCTTGATATGTATGAATGCGATGCACCAGTATCGAAAAGAACGAGTGCGGTAAATGACTTAACCAAAAACTTACCGATCACTGCATCAGGCTGATCTTCAACCTCCTCCACGTTAACGTGGTTCACCTGCCCCTTATTGAAAGGGTTCGGCTTCTTCCCTGAGCTTCCATTGCCATTTCCATTCTGGCCTTCAGGACATTCATTGGCATAATGTCCGGTCTTGGAACACTTGAAATAGGTGACTTGGCTCAGGTCTCTCTTGGATGGGGTTGATGGGGTGGTCCGGTTCTGGCCGTTGCTTCCTCCATTCCCATTACCATTCTTGTGGCCATTGTGGTTGTGCGAACTACTTCCTCCATGGGTATGCTGAAACTGAAATCCCGATTTAGGGGTAAAACGGGGCTTCTGCTGGGCTCCAGAGTTATACTTCCCCTGTCCATACTTCCTCTTGCGGTTCTCAATCTGCTGTTGTTTCCCTTCAATCATGATGGCACGATCTACCAACTCCTGGTAGTTTCTGAAACTTGCTACCATCAACTGCATGCTTAGCTCATCATTCAGTCCTTCCAGAAACTTCTCCTGCTTAGCTGCATCCGTAGCAACGTCATCTGGGGCATAACGTGCTAGCTTGCTAAAGTCGTCAACATACTGGCCAACTGTCCTTCCTCCTTGGCGTAAGTTGCGAAACTCACGCTTCTTCATGGCCATAGCTCCTGCCGAAACATGTGCAGTGTGGAATGCTTGCTGGAACTGATCCCATGTGACGGTGTCAACTGGGAAAGTGGTTGTGGAAATTCTCCCACCATGCTGCCGCGGGTCCTTCTAACTGATGTGCGGCAAACTTCACTTTCTCAGCATCCGTGCATCCTGCAGTGGTCAACTCCCTTCCTATCTTGCGGAGCCAATCGTCTGCTACTATCGGCTCGATGCTACTAGAAAACACCGGCGGATTCAGCCTAAGGAAACGGGCTAAGTGGTCAACAGGTGGTGGTGGTGGTGGTGGGTTGTTGTTGTTGTTCTACTGATTCTGAACTAACATCTGCATCAACTGATTCTGCTGTTGGATCAACTGAGTGAGCTCCGGTGGAAATCCATTGTCATGTCTCGGAGGCATCTGAGGGTTTAGAAAAGAAGAGATATAAGAATAGAATGAGGTCTAAAGAGAAAACACTACCCCAATGCACATGAGCAACTTCACACAAAATCACTTCATTCAATTCAAACAAGGGCTTACAATCGATCTAACTATCGCAAAAGTGCTCGAACTATAGTGTTTATATGGGGGGGGATACTACTAATAATTGGTGGTCATCTAGAAATTTGAACCGGTGAAAGACTCCATGATATCCGCTCCAGCTTCGTCTTCAAAATCGGGTTCACTTGGATCCGAATCGGTGTCGTCGATGATGATGTAGTTGTCCGGACATGCGACGTACATGTCTTCCTTCCTGGATGCTAACTCCCTCTTGAGTTCTTCAATCTCTTGCTTAAGATCGACGTTGTGTCTTGCTAGAGCTACGATCTCGTCCATGTAGTCCTTGCGTGTAGCCTTCAGTTCTCCTTCTAGCTCGATGATCCTAGCCTTCACATTCTTCAACTCTATCATATCATTGCACATCTAGTTCTCGTGGTGTCGAATGTGCTAGTTTAACTCCTGGATGAATGCTGCAATGGATCTATCCTTCTTGGTGGTGACTAAGTCCCATTGTTCATCTCGGCGTCCGCAAATCTGGTAGATAGTGTCCTTGAGGTCTTCTTGATAAACTTCTCCAATGCGTCCTATGGTGATGTGGGCTGCCATGCTCTTTCCTAGACTCCAAGTTGGTGCGTTGAAAACACTATCTATGGGCTTCGTGATTGGCGTGAATGTCCTTCCTGGAACGTGAGCTTGAATCTTCCAGCGCTCCTCTTCAGGCAAAGTGGTGTTGAAGGTTCCCGTGAAACTTGGTAATCCAATGTTTAGGTACTTGGTGACTTCCTTCAAGTGAAATCCAAAAGGTGTGCCTTCATCCGGTTGAGCATACTTAATCTTCGCGTCCTTCATCCTAAAAGACTAGAAAAGATGAGGAGTTAGAAAATGAGGAGAGAATAGTGGTCTATGGCTTTAACTTAGTGGTCGTGTACTACAGTCAGCGTGTGCTCTGATACCATCTCTGTAGCGACCCGACCCGAATGGATCAAGTCTACTGTGCTCCGGTGTCATCCCTGGATCAGTAATGCTGACACCACACAGTACATCGAAGGATTTATAGCAGAGTGGCAATCACACACTTATTACATCGATGTCTCCGAAGAGAACTTATTACATAAATATGGCTTAAGGCCATCTAGTGTCGATAACAGCGGAAGACTTGGAAGATAAATGGGTTCATCAACTCCAACGGCATCACTGAGTATAGAACCACGACCTAAAAGCACCTTAATCGTCGTTTGAAAAGTCTGCAACATTAACGTTGTAGCCCGAAACGGGTCAGCACATGGAATATGCTGGCAAGGTAACACATAGAGAATAATGGAATGAAACAGCTATACTATATGCATATTTGGCTGGTGGAAAGCTCTATGGTTACAGTTTTGCGTAAAGCCAGTTTTTCCCTACTGCAAAGGAATAAATTTATTTAACTATCATGGTGGTTGTTAAACATTGAGAATGGTTGACAACATTCTCAATCCCAATTAAAAGTAATCATTAAAACCCAACAATATTAATTAGAAGTAACATGATGAGATTCACATGATATTCAAGTACTAGATACTCAAGATTGTCCACTTCTTAATATTGAAGGCAAGACGAAAGATACCTTAAAATCTTGGATTGATTTGACACACCTGGGTATCAGAAAGGATTTGCAGGTGCAAGATGAAGGTAAACCACGGGATATGGCACCAGCTATGTACGTCTTGGACAAGGTAAAAAGAAAAGAATTCTGTGAGGTCCTGTCACGTGGGAGATTCCCACATGGATTTGCTTCCAACCCTGAAAGGAGAGTCAGTGTAGATGGAAACAAGGTACAAGGGTTGAAAACTCATGACTGCCACGTCCTACTTCAAAGGGTTTTACCTGTTATCCTTAGAGGATTGGGCCACCCTGACTTATACAGAGCAGTTGGAGAGCTGGGACAATTCTTCAGGGAACTCTGCAGTAGGAATATCATGATAGATGCTTTGGAGCATCTTAGAGACAAGATACCAACTATCCTATGCGACCTTGAGAAGATATATCCTCCAGCCTTCTTTGATGTGATGGTGCATTTGGCTGTTCATCTACCTGATGAGGCACTACTTAGAGGTCAAGTATAGTATGGCTGGATGTACCCTATTGAAAGGCGGCTAGGCACTTTCAAGGGCTATGTTAGGAACAGAGCTAGACCCGAGGGTTCCATTGCAGAGGCCTACATTGCTACAGAAGCATTGACATTTTGCTCAAAATACATTGAAACAGCTGATCAGCTTAGCAAAGAGGTGGGTGAAGACAATCCCGGGCTCAATGTTTTCAATTATTCTGTTCGAGTTACAGGGAAGAGTCGACAAGAGGACAAACCTAAAGATTTGGACAAAATGGTTTGGTATGTGTTGAATAACTGTCCTGAGATACTACCTTATATCAAGTAAGTGCAGTACTGCAGCTTATACATCGTAATCTACTAAACTTGCAGCACATTCTTATATATTTAGATGTTTGACACGATCACTATGTTGTGCAGCATCTACAAAGAGGAGTTACTGCCGCAAAATCCAAGAAACATTGACAAACTGGTTATGGCAGGATTTTCGAAATGGTTCAAGAACCATATAAGCTTTTGAAGTGCACTGTCAGTTTTTTTAATATATTGAGTACATAAGATGATCAGCTTGTCTATTTTCTAACCATAGGTTAAGAAGATGCGGGAGGATGGGCATGCAGTTGATGATGCCCTTTACTCACTAGCAATGGGTCCTGATACTCGGGTAAGACATTATGAATCTTGCATTGTTGGAGATGTGTGCTACAACACCCTTGCACGAGACGAAGGCAGGAAGACACAAAACAGTGCCATCATGAGCACGGATACGTATGACAAAGAGACAACTGAAATGTATGCTAACATAACAAACAATATTCAGTTGCAGTATATCTCCAGTTTCGAGGATCATCGGTATGTGGTTCTGTTGTGCTGTCGTTGGTATAACCTGTTTTCCAGGATCGCAAAACTCAGGGCTGATGATTATTTCAAATCCATCAATGTCAAGGCGGCGTACCAGACCAACGAGCCTTTTATTTTGGCAAATCAAGCAACACAGATATTTTTCTTGGAAGACACATTTGCACATAGCGATGACTGGAGAGTATTGCAAAGGTTTGAGCAGAGGAATTCCTTTAATGAAGTTGCACAACAAGATGATGCTTACACTGCTCCTGATGTACAAGATAACACAGATGTTCCTAATATCTTTGAGAACCATCACGTCAATGACGCCGGCAAAAAGATTGCCTGTCGTGCTGTGGACATACAAGAGTTGATCAAGAAGAAGCCAACGTTCGAGGACATTGAGGATGATGAAGAAGATGACACCATGGGGAATTACGATTCAGACTGATACACATGGCGAAGATGCTGACGCTGCTGTAGATGATGATTACATTGCTTTTGTCGTATTTGCCTATCAAAAGACGTTTTTTATCTACTATGTGAAATTGTGTTTGCTATGACAACTGAAACCTGATGAACATGTTGTTTAGTATTTTGCTGTGAGAACATCACTTGTTATGTATGGTGATTTGTGTTTGGTGATTGTATGACAACTAAAACATGATGACATTGTTGTTTAGTTGTACTCATATTTGGCTGTGAAACTTGAATTTGATGACATAGTTTGCTGTTGGACTGCAATTTGCTCGACGTCTTTGAATGAGAACAAAGCTGACCCGATAGGGCCTCTGCTATTTATTTATTTATATGAGCAAAAGGGGATACCCCCTGATTTCCGTTAATAGAAATCATTAGATGTTCACAACACTACGCCTAGCCTGCTACACAGGTTTCATTCATTACTAGTTTCAGCAAAGTGCTCATGTCGTAGCCACTGAATACATCACGAGTGCTACATACACTGCAAATAAAGAGACAATCATCCTACAGAGCACATCGATTTTGCCCACTATCTTCACGAGCTCTTTCATCTCCTCATTGATGTCAAGGTCGTTCAGCAGCTGTTGCTTGGCCATGATCAGAGGAACTGCATCTTTAAGCTTCTGCTCTGCATCTTCCTCTTCTGCCGTTCCTTCAGTTACTTGTCCAACACCCCAACCTGCTGGTATTGGGATTCCTCGGCTAACCAAATAATCAACGTAGTTGCATTCCCCCACATCAGCAACTTCCCAGAAATACAAATCACACGAATCTTCCCTTTTCTGCACGAATCAAATTGGTAGATCATCAACCAAACTATTAAAAAAAATCAGCAACTGAAAGCAGCAGAACAACACTTAAACATATTATTACCCCATGATTCGGGAATTTGTAGAAGACTCGGCCAGGGTTGCGGATTGTGGTTGAGACATGACGGATGACTCTGCATGATTTGCAGCAGTGGCACCACACCAACGACAGCGGGTTGTGATGAGCAATCGGCTGCGGTGCGCGTGCCGGCGAGGGTGTGATGAGACCCACATGCGATGGTACGGGTTGCGACTTGGCGCATATCTGGTTGTTGCCTGCTGAAGAGCAGGTGGACAAGCAGCCAGCGGACATGGTTGCTGCGGCCAGAGCTTCTGATGCTAGGCAGAGTAAGTAGAGAAGAGGAGAAGCGAACGTTGGATATGTCAGTTTCATTACTTGCAGAGTAGCATAGCACCATATATAGTCATAGTCTAGGTTTGGATTCGAGCCAGCTATAGGAGCACGTCTTTCTTTTTTCTAAAACTCGGCAATGTCTCATTACTGGTACACTAGCTTGTTCTGTACGCCTTCACAAGTCTTTGATTTTATTTCCCTTTTTTTGCGAGGAAGGAAGGAGGACAAAATTGAGAGTTCCTGAGACTCAAACCCAAGACCTCTCGGTTGAAAACCAAGGGTGCTAGTCACTTATGTGGTGAACATTCCCTGTGAGGAGGACAACAGACGAATGCATTTTCCTCGCAGTTTTCTTCCTATATATAAAAAAGTATGCTACTTGGTGTCCGCTTAGTCAACAAAACGATTGTGCCAACCTAGACCATTGGATTGACATTCAACGTCTGTCGTGTTTCTTCAGTCTCTTCTTCCTCGAGCCGCCAAAGCCAAACCAGCGCCGGCGGGACCGCCTGCTCCCGCCTCCCACGGCTGGCTGTGATCTGCCCCGGCTCCTATTCGTTCCCGTCCGAGGCCTCACCATCGTCCTCCGCCTTGGTTCGCTCGCCGCGGCGCCGCCCTCCGGTGTTGTCAACATGGTCAACAACCGAGAGGAATAAGGAGATGATTGTACATGGTGAGGATGACAGTAGGAACCCAGCAGCGGCGCAGTAATTTTGTTTTTTCGGGACGGAGAAGGGTATCAACTGGGTTGTGCGGGACCCATGGCCCGTCTAGCCCAGGCTTTTATTTCATATGTTTAGCACATGGACAGCCGTTTGTTTTTTCCTTTCTGAAAATTGCTAGCCAGCTATTTTGTTTTTTGCAGAATAACCAACGTAGGCCTACTTGCTTTTCTACGCCCTGCTGGGCCGGAAATCTTTCAAGACGAGGAGGGATGCATTTTGCCCAGAAAATGGGCTATAAGTAATAAGAAATGGGCTATAAGTATAATAAATGGGCTGTAAAATGAAAAAAATATAGCAAACAAACAATTAGTTCCAAAATACTGTTTTCTTCCAGATTTTGATATTTTAAATTTCATTGTTTTTGTGCGGGTAAAATTTCATTGAATTTAAATTAAGGTATATTTAGATTTAAAATTAATTTGAATCTGGCTAGAAATTTCGAGCTATATGCTGTTTGGGACAAATTTGGAGGCTGACTTGTGGGTCTACTAGGTTGACGTGTACTTTGGCTTTGTCAACTTAGCCCACAAACGATTCTAGCAGTAGTGGCCGTTGGATGTTAATCCAACGGCCGTGCTGCTTCTTCAATATCTAATATTCTTGCTCCAGCCGCCCAAACCAGCTCCGGTGGGACTACCTGCTCCAGCCTCCCGTGGCCGCCTGTGCTGCCGCATAGGCCGCACTGCCCCACCCTACTTCATTGCTGGCTAGGCCATTCCTCTACTCACCCACACCTCCTGTTATTTTCCGGCGATGGCAGCCGGACCAGTAAACCCTCGTACTCCCCACCGCGTGGGCAACCATTGCCGAGTCTTCCCCGGCTCTGTGTTGTTCCCTTCCTAGGCCTCGCCGTCATCCACCGCCATGGTGCTCTCGGCGCGGCCTGGTCAACTTGGTCAACGAACGACATCCATCGGCCGTGGACTGTACGCGCAAAATAATGATTCCTCCACCTGACAGCTGGGACCCACCGGAAGGGCCTCTGTATTTCGCGAAAAAAACGTTCCCCCCGCTGACATGTTGGACCCACCAGCTATATCTTCACATGCAAGGAAGTGCCTCCTTATTACACAAAAAAATGAATACCCCCTGCTAGCTGGGACCCACCATAGTGGGAGGATGACTTGTGGGCCAACAAAGTTGACGGGGACGGAGGGCTTTGTCAACTTAGTCAATATGAACGATTCTAGCTCCAGTGACCGTATGATGTCCATCCAACGGAGTAGTGCTTCTTCAACCTCTGGTCTTCTTGCTCCAACCGCCAAAAGCAGCGCCGGTCGTGCCGCATGCTCCTGCCTCCCGTGGCCGGCTGTGCTGTCGCGGAGGCCTCACCGCCCCTACTATTCCCACCGCTGGCCAGGCCCTGCAGCGATGACAGCCTCACACTGCAGCCGAACCAGTGAACCCTCGTACTCCTCTTCACGCGGGCTTCCACTTCCATGTCTTCCCCGGCTCCGCATCGTCCCCTTCCTAGGCCTCGCCGTCGTCCACCGCCGTGGTGCTCTCCGCGCGACGTGGTCAACGTGGTCAAGGAACGACTTCCATCGGAAGAGTACTGTATGTGGAGAGGCTGACAGCTGGGTCCACGACCACAGCCCAGTTTTTTTGTGATTTGCCAAGTAAGTCGCTTTGTCAGGCCAGTTGGGCTACAAATCTTTCAAGACGAGGAGAGCTTTCATTCGGCTGGCCGAGAAAATGGCCCATTAGTAATGAGAAATGGGCTGTACATTTTTAAAACACATCAAACCAGCAATTAGTTTCAAATATCTTTTTTTTCATTTCAAGATTTTAAATTACATTAATTTTTATGCGTGGAGAATTTGTTGGATTTTATATTGATATACATTTATTTGTAAAATCAGTTTGAATGTGAGTCGAAATTTCGGGATTAAAAACAGTTCGGACCGCATCGAAATATGCAAAATTTCGTATACTTTTTTAACCGTGGCCACAATTTGGGCTGTAATGCTAACAAAAAGAATATGGGCTCCAAAAAAACCCTTAAGAATTAGCAAATGGGCTGAAAATTATTAGAAATAATGGCAGATGGGCTGTATGCTGTTTCCAGAGATTTGAGGCTTTCCTCAAAAAAAGGTTGACGCACAAGCAGTGACTGTTGGATGTCCATCCAACGGCCGTCGTGCTTCTTCAATCTCTGCTCTTCCTGCTCTAGCCGCTCAAACAAGCGCCGGCGGGACTGCCTGCTCCCTCCTCCCTGCGGCCGGCTGTGCTGCAGCGCAGGCCTCACCGCCCCACCGTACTCCCATCGCTGGCCTAGCCATCCCTCTACTCACCCACACCTGCTGTTATTCTCCAGCGACGGTAGACGAACCAGTAAACCCTCGTACAGTCGTACTCCCCTCCGTGTGGGAAACAACTGCCGAGTCTTCCCTGCCTCTGTGTCGTTCCCTTCCTAGGCCTCGTCATCGTCCACCACCCTGGTGCTCTCGGCGCGGCCTGGTCAATGTGGTCAATGACCGACATGCATCTGAAGTGGACTGTACGTGGAGAGGCCGACAGCTGGGTCCACGGCCGCACGCAAGGAAATGCCTCCTTATTACACGCAAAATAATGA
Organism: Triticum monococcum; assembly: GCA_034509565.1. Taxonomy (NCBI): domain Eukaryota; kingdom Viridiplantae; phylum Streptophyta; class Magnoliopsida; order Poales; family Poaceae; genus Triticum; species Triticum monococcum. Next base: position 173,806,074 of record CM067846.1, on the reverse strand, counting down.
TTCCTCCACCTGACATCAGGGACCCACCGAAAGGGCCTCTGTATTTCGCAAAAAAAATGTTACCACCGCTGACAGCTTGGACCCACCAGCTATATCTTCGCAGGCAAGGAAGTGCCTCCTTATTACGCAAAAAAATGAATACCCCCCCTGTTAGCTGGGACCCAGTATAGTGGCAGGCTGACTTGTGGGCCTACTAAGTTGGCAGGGACGGAGAGCTTTGTCAACTTAGTCAATATGCACGATTCTAGCTCCAGTGATCGTACGATGTCCATCCAATGGCCGTAGTGCTTCTTCAACCTCTGGTCTTCTTGCTCCAGCCGCCCAAACCAGCGCCGGTCGTGCCTCGTGCTCCTGCCTCCCGTGGCCGGCTGCGATGCGGCGGAGGCCACACCGCACCCTACTACTCCCACCGCTGGCCAGGCCATCCCTCTACTCACCTACACCCCCTGTTACTCTGCGGCGACGGTAGCCTAACACCGCAGCGAACCAGTGCCCTCGTACTCCTCCACGCGTGGGCATCCACTGCCGCGTCTTCCCCGGCTTCGCGTCGTCCCCTTCCTAGGCCTCGCCGTCGTCCACCGCCCTGGTGCTCTCGGCGCGGTGTGGTCAATGTGGTCAAGGAACGGCTTCCATCGGACGTGGATTGTACGTGGAGAGGCTGACAGCTGGGTCCACGACCGCAGCAAGGAAGTGCCTCCTTATTACGTGCAAAATAATTATTCCTCCACCTGACAGCGGGGACCCACCGGACGGGCACCATATTTGGCCCCCCTGACTGCTGGGACCCACCAGCTACATCTTCGCACACAAGATATTTTGGTAGGTGTCAGCTTATTCAAGTCAAGTCTACGATATAAAGAGAGAGGCATAACACTAACACTGGCTCCAAGATCACATAAAGCATTTTTAATATAATTTCTTTTAATGGAGCAAGGTATAGTAGGTACTCTGGGGTCTCCAAGTTTCTTTGGTATTCCACCCTTAAAAGTATAATTAGCAAGCATGGTGGAAATTTCAGCTTTTGGTATCTTTCTTTTATTAGTAATGATATCCTTCATATATTCAGCATAAGGATTTGTTTTGAGCACATCAATCTCATACGCAAAAAGATAGGCCTAATCATTTCAGCAAAGCGCTCAAAATCCTCATCATCCTTTTTCTTGGATGGTTTCGGAGGAAAAGGCATGGGTTTCTGAACCCAAGGTTCCCTTTCTTTACCATGTTTCCTAGCAACAAAGTCTCTTTTATCGTAACGTTGATTCTTTGATTGTGGGTTATCAAGATCAACAGCAGGTTCAACTTCTACATCATTGTCATTACTAGGTTGAGCATCATCATGAACATCATCATGAACATCATCATTAATATTTTCATTAGGTTCATGTTCGTTACCAGATTGTGTTTCAACATCAGACATAGATATATCATTTGGATTATCAGGTGGTTCAGCAATAGGTTCACTAGAAGTTTGCACAGTTCTATCATTTTTATTCTTCTTCTTTTTAGAAGAACTAGGAACATCAATATTATTTCTTTGAGAATCTTGCTCGATTCTCTTAGGGTGGCCTTCAGGATACAAAGGTTCCCGAGTCATTCTACCAGTTCTAGTAGCCACTCTAACAACATAATCATTTTTCTTACTATTCATTTCATCAAGCACTTCTTTTTGAGCTTTAAGTACTTGTTCTACTTGCGTGGTAACCATAGAAGCATGTTTGCTAACAAGTTTAAGTTCACCTTTAATATTAGCCATGTAATCACCCAAGCGTCTAATCATATAAGCATTTTCTTTTAATTGTCTACCAAAATAAGCATTGAAGTCGTCTTGCTTAAACATAAAGTTATCAAACTCATCCAAGCACTGACTAGCAATTTTAGTAGGAGGGACTTCAGCTTTATCATATCTATAGAGAGAATTTACCTTTACTACCTGTGTCGGGATATCGGAATCAGGAGGTTCTTTAGTAAATAAAGAATTGAGATCATATGTTTCTTCAACAGGCGGTATATTAAGACCATGTATTTCTTCAACAGGAGGTAAATTCTTAACGTCTTCAGCTTTAATACCTTTTTCTTTCATAGATTTCTTTGCCTCTTGCATATCTTCGGGACTAAGAAATAGAACACCTCTCTTCTTCGGAGTTGGTTTAGGAATAGGTTCAGTAATTGGAGCAGGAGTTGGCTTAGGAGCTGGCTCAGGAGGTGCCCAATTATTTTCATTTGTCAACATATTATTCAATAGGATTTCAGCTTCATCCGGTGTTCTTTCCCTGAAAAGAGAACCAACACAAGTATCCAGGTAATCTCTGGAAGCATCGGTTAGTCCATTATAAAAGATATCAATTATTTCAGGTTTCTTAAGAGGATGATCAGGCAAAGCATTAAGTAACTTGAGAAGCCTCCCCCAAGCTTGTGGGAGACTCTCTTCTTTAATTTGCACGAAGTTGTATATTTCCCTCAAAGCATCTTGTTTCTTATGAGCAGGGAAATATTTAGCAGAGAAGTAATAAATCATATCCTGGGGACTACACACACAACCAGGATCAAGAGAATTAAACCATATCTTAGCATCACCCTTTAATGAGAACGGAAATATTTTGAGTATATAAAAGTAACACGATCTCTCATTATTAGTGAACAGGGCAGCTATATCATTTAACTTAGTAAGATGTGCCACAACAGTTTCAGATTCATAGCCATAAAACGGATCAGATTCAACCAAAGTAATTATATCAGGATCAACAGAGAATTCATAATCCTTATCAGGAACACAAATAGGTGAAGTAGCAAAAGCAGGGTCGGGTTTCATTTCATCTCTGAGTGATTCTTTGTTCCATTTAACTAATAACCTCTTAAGCTCATATCTATCCTTGCAAGCTAAAATAGCGGCAGAAGATTCCATATCAAAAAGATAGCCCTCAGGAATAACAGACATATTTTCATTATCACTATCATCATCGTATTCAGATTCAATAATTTCTTTTTCTCTAGCCCTAGCAATTTGTTCATCAAGAAATTCACTAAGGGGCACAGTAGTATCAGGCATAGAAGCAGTTTCGTCATAAGTATCATGCATAGCAGAAGTGGCATCATTAATAACATGCGACATATCAGAACAAATAGCAGAAGCAGGTGTAGGAGTCGCTAACTTACTCATAACAGAAGGCAAATCAAGTGCAGAGCTAGATGGCAGTTCCTTACCTCCCCTCGTAGTTGAGGGATAGATCTTGGTTTTTGGATCTCTCAAGTTCTTCATAGTGTCCAGCAGATATAAATCCCAAGTGACTCAAAGAATAGAGCTATGCTCCCCGGCAACAGCGCCATAAATTAGTCTTGATAACCCACAAGTATAGGGGATCGCAACAACTTTCGAGGGTAGAGTATTCAACCCAAATTTATTGATTCGACACAAGGGGAGCCAAAGAATATTCTCAAGTATTAGCAACTGAGTTGTCAATTCAACCACACCTGGAAACTTAGTATCTGCAGCAAAGTGTTTAGTAGCAAAGTAATATGATAGTGATGGTAACAGCAACAAAAGTAAAGACAACATAAGCGTAAACCAGTATATGGAAAACTCGTAGGCACCGGATCAGTGATGGATAATTATGCCGGATGCGGTTCATCATGTAACAGTCATAACATAGGGTGACACAGAACTAGCTCCAATTCATCAATGTAATGTAGACATGCATTCCGTATATAGTCATACGTGCTTATGGAGAAGAACTTGCATGACATCTTTTGTCCTACCCTCCCATGGCAGCGGGGTCCTATTGGAAACTAAGGGATATTAAGGCCGCCTTTTAATAGAGAACCGGAACAAAGCATTAGCACATAGTGAATACATGAACTCCTCAAACTATGGTCATCACCGGGAGTGGTCCCGATTATTGTCACTTCGGGGTTGCCGGATCATAACACATAGTAGGTGACTATAGACTTGCAAGATAGGATCAAGAACTCACATATATTCATGAAAACATAATAGGTTCAGATCTGAAATCATGGCACTCGGGCCCTAGTGACAAGCATTAAGCATAGCAAAGTCATAGCAACATCAATCTCAGAACATAGTGGATACTAGGGATCAAACCCTAACAAAACTAACTCGATTACATGATAAATCTCATCCAACCCATCACCGTCCAGCAAGCCTACGATGGAATTACTCATGCACGGCGGTGAGCATCATGAAATTGGTGATGGAGGATGGTTGATGATGACGACGGCGACGAATCCCCCTCTCCGGAGCCCCGAACAGACTCCAGATCAGCCCTTCCGAGAGGTTTTAGGGCTTGGCGACGGCACCGTATCATAAAACGCGATGATTTCTTCTCCCTGATTTTTTCTCTCCGAAAGCAAATATATAGAGTTGGAGTTGGCGTCGGAGGGCATCCAGGGGGCCCATGAGGTAGGGGGGCGCGCCCTAGGGGGGCCCCCCACCCTCGTGAGAAGGGTGTGGGCCCTCTGGTCTTCATCTTTGGCGAGGATTTTTTATTATTTTTTCTAAGATGTTCCGTGGAGTTTCAGGTCATTCCGAGAATATTTGTTTTCTGCACATAAAACAACACCATGGCAATTCTGCTGAAAACAACGTTAGTACGGGTTAGTTCTATTCAAATCATACAAGTTAGAGTCCAAAACAAGGGCAATAGTGTTTGGAAAAGTAGATACGACGGAGACGTATCATGGTGGTTGAGCTGAAGTTCACTTCGTCGCTTTGTTATTTGTTGTGTGAGAAAAACTTTACTAGAATGTTTTGTTGGAAATGATCTATAATCCAACGTGTATCCTCGTTGTCGTTGTGGGTTGATGATTTGTTGTATGTAATCATTGGTACATTTGCATATGCGTCCATGAACTCACGCCTGCTAGTGGTGTCCATATGAACAGGCTAGTGATTTTGGTTGCAAAAATTAGATAGTGCTAGTGATTTGTAGCTGCATATTTTGGCAAATCACAGTGTTACAAGGTTGAAAAATGGCAATGTTACTAGATAAACAAATGTCAATCTTTCTAGTTTGAGAAATGGCAACATACCCAAAATGACAGATATGCAAATCTTACCCAATTATTTGTACGTGGTTGCACACGGGTCATGCAAAACAATCGTTTGCGTTGAAGGGATGCAAAAATCCTGCTCGGCACATTTTCCCTTGGCTTCCTGGGGAAGCTGTCGGTTTGCATACGGGTGTTCTAACTAAAACGTTTGCGATGAGTGTTTTATATTTAAAAACTGCTGATGTTTTTTAAAAGAAAATCATTTGAGAACCGATGACCCACAAGTATAGGGGATCTATCATAGTCCTTTCGATAAGTAAGAGCGTCGAACCCAACGAGGAGCAGAAGGAAATGATAAGCGGTTTTCAGCAAGGTATTCTCTGCAAGTACTGAAACAAGTGGTAACAGATAGTTTTGTGATAGGATAATTTGTAACGAGCAACAAGTAACAAAAGTAAATAAAGTGCAACAAGGTGGCCCAATCCTTTTTGTAGCAAAGGACAAGCCTGGACAAACTCTTATATAGAGAAAAGTGCTCCCGAGGACACATGCGAATATCATCAAGCTAGTTTTCATCACGCTCATATGATTCGCGTTCGGTACTTTGATAATTTGGTATGTGGGTGGATCGGTGCTTGGGTACTGTCCTTAATTGGACAAGCATCCCACTTATGATTAACCTCTATTGCAAGCATCCACAACTACAACAAAAGTATTAAGGTAAACCTAACCATAGCATGAAACATATGGATCCAAATCAGCCCCTTACGAAGCAACGCACAAACTAGGGTTTAAGCTTCTATCACTCTAGCAACCCATCATCTACTTATTACTTCCCAATGCCTTCCTCTAGGCCCAACTAATGGTGAAGTGTCATGTAGTCGACGTTCACATAACACCACTAGAGGAGAGACAACATACATCTCATCAAAATATCAAACGAATACCAAATTCACATGACTACTAATAGCAAGACTTCTCCCATGTCCTTAGGAACAAACGTAATTACTCACAAAGCATAAACATGTTCATAATCAGAGGGGTATTAATATGCATATAGGATCTGAACATATGATCTTCCACCAATTAAACCAACTAGCATCAACTACAAGGAGTAATTAACACTACTAGCAACCTACTAGCACCAATCCCGGACTCGGAGACAAGAATTGGATACAAGAGATGAACTAGGGTTTTGAGAGAAGATGGTGCTGATGAAGATGTTGATTGAGATTGCCCTCTCCCGATGAGAGGAGCGTTGGTGATGACGATGGCGATGATTTCCCCCTCCGGGAGGGAAGTTTCCCCGGCAGAACAGCTCTGCCGGAGCCGTAGATTGGATCCGCCAAGGTTCCGCCTCGTGGCGGCGGAGTTTCGTCCGAGAAGATGGCTTCTTATTTTTTTCCCATCAGAAGACTTCATATAGCAGAAGATGGCCACCGGAGGGCCAGCAGGGGCCCACGAGGTAGGGGGGCGTGCCCAGGGGGGTAGGGCATGCCCCCACCCTCGTGGGTAGGGTGTGCCCCCTGGTGAATCTCTTCCATTGAGTATTTTTTATATATTCTGAAAACGTCTTCCGTGAAGTTTCAGGACTTTTGGAGCTGTGCAGAATAGGTCTCTAATATTTGATCCTTTTCCAGCCCAGAATCCTAGCTGCCGGCATTCTCCCTCTTCATGTAAACCTTGTAAAATAAGAGAGAATAGGCATAAGTATTGTGACATAATGTGTAATAACAACCCATAATGCAATAAATATCGATATAAAAGCATGATGCAAAATGGACGTACCAACTCCCGCAAGCTTAGACCTCGCTTGTCCTCAAGCGAAAAGCCGAAATCGAGAAATATGTCCACATGTTTAGAGATAGATGTGTCGATAAAAATAAAATACGGACATGAGGGCATCATGATCATTCTTAGAACAACAACTTATATAATTCTTGTCATATGATTTCTTATGCTAGAGTAATAATTCAATCACAATTTCAAGTATGAATCGTAAACTTCATTGAAAACTAACAATCTATAATCTCAGTCATTGGAGCAATCGCAATTTATCATAACATAGGAAAGGGTCAATGTATAAGAGCTTTTCAGCAAGTCCACATACTCAACTATCATATAGTCTTTCACAATTGCTGACACTCACGCAATACTTATGGGTATGGAGTTTTAGTCGGACACAGAGAAAGATAGGGGCTTATAGTTTGCCTCTCAACGTTTTATCTCAAGGGTAGTGTCAACAATAATAGTTCATGAAAACTCACATCCAATTAGCCATATATACCAGGATCTTTCCAACATACTGTGCTTGCCAAAGGATAAAATGTAAAAAGGATGGGTGAAGATCACCATGACTCGTATGCAATGTAGGAGATAAAAGTAAAAGATAGGCCCTTCGCAGAGGGAAGCAGAGATTGTCATGCACTTTTATGGTTGGATGCACAAAATATTAATGTGAAAGAACGTCACTTTATATTGCCACTTGTGATATGGACCTTTATTATGCAGTCTGTCGCTTTTATTTCTTCCATATCACACGATCGTATAAAGCTTATTTTCTCCCACAGTAATAAGTCATACATATTTAGAGAGCAATTTTTATTGCTTGCACCGATGACAACTTACTTGGAGGATCTTACTCAATCCATAGGTAGGTATGGTGGACTCTTATGGCAAAACTGGTTTAAGGGTATTTGGAAGCACAAGTAGTATCTCTACTTGGTGCGATGAATTTGGCTAGCATGAGGGAGAAAGGAAAGCTCAACCATGTTGGATGATCCATGACAATATAATTTATCTCATATGTAAGAAAACATAACCCATTACGTTGTCTTCCTTGTCCAACATCAACTCTTTAGCATTTTTTTTAATGAGTGCTCACAATCATAAAAGATGTCCAGGATAGTATATTTATATGTGAAGACCTCTCTTTCTTTATTACTTCCTATTAATTGCAACGATGACCAAAACTATGTTTGTCAACTCTCAACAACTTTTATTCATCATACCTTTTCTATGTGAGCTCATTACTCTCCATAAGGCTCACATGATCTCTTTGTTTCTTTTTATTTCTCTCTTTTCTTTTATTCCTTTTAGATCATGGCAAAATAATCAAGCCCTTGACTCAACACTAATCTTTATTATATAGCTCATGGACTCGATTACATTGAAGGATTATAAAGCAAGACTCACAACTAGATCATACTAAGAACTTTTATTCTACTAGATCAAGATATTACCAAAAGGATCGAACTAAGGAAAACGGTAAAGATAAAAGTGATGGTGATACGATACCGGGGCACTCCCCCAAGCTTGGTAGTTGCCAAGGGGAGTGCCCATACCAGATACTCAATTCTTCTTTGTTGGTGAAGACGGTGGTGATTTTGTTGATGGCGTAGGCTTCTTCCTTAATTTGCGTTTGAGGACAGAATTTTTGTCCCTTAGGTCCTCGATCTCCTGTTCCAGGCTCAGTATCTTTTTGCATAGTTCCTGCTTGTTTTCCTGCAAGAGGCGAAAGGGGATAAACTCGATATTAGGTTTCTTTACTCTATCCGGGAGGCTTGACTTTTTGAACTCCACATGCATGTCCCCAGGTTGAGGTAGTGGGACTTCATCTTCATCTGAACTCGTCTCCTCCTTTCCCTTGGGTTCATAGTCCTCTTCTTCTTCCGTAGTCCAACCACAATGCTCCACATCCCCATAGACCTTAGGATCAGCAAGGTAATCAGCCACATAGCTTTCTCCTTCCGAATCCTGGGACGACATGTTGTTCTATCTGCGGCAGGACAGCTCAAGACAAAGACAAGATATATTTGCGTGATAAGGGAATCAAAAACCCGGGAGATTATATAATGAACTTTTACCGACCAAAATATGTATTGTGTATGAAAACGGAGTCCGGAGAGCACATGAGGTGCCCACGAGGTAGGGGGGCGCGCCGGGGGGGGGGGGGGGGGGGTAGGGCGCGCCCTCCACCCTCGTGGAGTCCTTGTGTCCTTCCCGGCATGCTTCTTATTTTCCTATTTTTCTAAATATTCCAAAACGGAGAAATATTGCCTTAAAAACTGTTTTGGAGTCAGTTTACTTACCGTGCCACATACCTATTCCTTTTCGGCGTCTGAAAAGTTCCAGAAAGTGTCCCTTATGTATTCCTCCGGGGTTACGGTTTCAATAACATTGGTTTCAACATTTATGGGATTACCTGAGATATAATGTTTGATTCTTTGACCGTTCACCACCTTCGGATTTGTGCCTCCGAAGTTGTTGATTTTTATGGCACCTGAACGATAGACCTCCTCGATAACATAAGGACCTTCCCATTTAGAGAGAAGTTTTCCTGCAAAAAATCTTAAACGAGAGTTGTATAGCAATACATAATCACCTACTTTAAACTCACGCTTTTGTATCCTTTTGTCATGCCATCTTTTAACTTTTTCTTTAAACAACTTGGCATTTTCATAGGCTTGGGTTCTCCATTCATCAAGTGAGCTAATATCAAATAGCCTCTTCTCACCGGGAAGTTTAAAATCATAATTGAGCTCTTTAATAGCCCAATATGCCTTGTGTTCTAGTTCGAGAGGTAAGTGACATGCTTTTCCATAAACCATTTTATACGGAGACATACCCATAGGATTTTTATATGCAGTTCTATAGGCCCATAATGCATCATCAAGTTTCTTGGACTAATTCTTTCTAGATCTATTAACAGTCTTTTGCAAAATTAATTTGAGCTCTCTATTACTCAATTCTACTTGACCACTAGACTGTTGGTGATAAGGAGATGCAATTCTATGATTAACATCATATTTAGCAAGCATTTTACGGAAAGCATCATGAATAAAATGTGAACCACCATCAGTCATTAAATATCCAGGGACTCCAAACCTTGGAAAAATAACTTCTTTAAGCATTTAACAGAAGTGTTATGATCAGCACTGCTAGTTGGAATAGCTTCTACCCACTTAGTAACGTAATCAACAACAACTAAAATATGTGTATATCCATTAGAGGAAGGAAAGTGTCCCATATAGTCAAAGCCCCACACATCAAATGGTTCAATAACGAGTGAATAATTCATAGGCATTTCTTGAAGTCTACTAATATTACCAATTCTTTGACATTCATCACAAGATAGAACAAACTTACGTGCATCCTTGAAGAGAGTTGGCCAATAAAAACCAGATTGCAATACCTTATGTGCAGTTCTATCTCCAGCATGGTGTCCTCCATAAGCTTCGGAGTGACACTTGCGTAGGATATGTTCCTGTTCATGCTGAGGTACACAACATCTAATAACACCATCTACTTCTTCTTTATAAAGATGTGGGTCATCCCAAAAGTAAGGCCTCAAATCATAGAAGACCTTTTTCTTTTGCTGGTATGTGAAACTAGGTGATATAAACTTAGCAACAATGTAATTAGCATAATGAGCATACCATGGAGCAGTATGAGAAGCATTTATGACATTTAATTGCTCATCAGGAAAGCTATCATCAATAGGTAGTGGGTCATCAAGCATATTTTCTAACCTAGACAAGTTGTCTGCAATGGGGTTCTCAGCCCCTTTTCTATCAATAATATGCAAATCAAATTCTTGTAGCAGGAGAACTGTAATGCCCTGGATGTAACTTACCATATTTGTATTCCAACTCTTGCCATGTTCGGCTATAAGTTGTGATATTCCCTCGTGGTTGGGTTTTGTCTTCATTTTGCATTTTGTCCATGTCATGCATATCATATCATGTCATCATGTGCATCACATTTGCATACATGTTTGTCTCATGCATCCGGGCATTTTCCCTGTTGTCCGTTTTGCGATCCGGCACTCCTATGTCCTCCGGCGCCCCCTTTTGCCTCCTTTCGTGTCCGGGTGTTAAACGTTCTCGGATTGGACCGAGATTTGCCAAGCGGCCTTGGTTCACCACCGGTAGGCCGCCTGTCAAGTTTCGTGCCATTTGGAGTCTGTTTGATACTCCAACGGTTAACCGAGGAACCTTAAAGGCCTCGTGTGTGTTTCAGCCCAACACCCCTCCAAAGTGGCCCAAAACCCATCCAAACCCCCTCCATCCTCTCGGCTGTTCGATCACGATCGCGTGGCCGAAAACCGCACTCCATTTGGACTCTCCTAGCTCCCCCTACTCTTTATGTTTTTCTTATTCAGTACATGGGATGTGTAAAGATTACCCCTCTTGCGACATGCCTACAATGCGGTTATGCCTCTAAGTCGTGCTCCGACACGTGGGAGATATAGCCGCATCATGGGTGTTACAAGTTGGTAATCAGAGCCTTCCCCGACTTAGGAGCCCCCTGCTTGATCGAATCGCTGGCATTGTTGAGTCTAGAAAAATGTTTTGAGTCTTATATGATTATATATATCGGAGAGTAGGATTCTTTTTACTCCTCAGTCCCTTCATCGCTCTGGTGAGGCTTCCTGACATAGAGTTTTGACTCTTCTCTTCTCAAATTTCACGAATTTTTTTTAGGATCACGCGGGTATCTTGGAATCGTTCCGATGGTTTTGTGACGAGAACATTGTTCTTGGTGCCTCTTGACCTTTAGGGGTTATGGCAGTGCCCCGGGGAGTTGAGCTCCGAGTCGTTGTCGTCACAATTTTATCGTTGCAGTTCTGGAATACCTGAGTTTCACCGACATCGAAAATCTCTTTTATGCAGTTGTTGGTGAGATAACCTCGACGCCACCCAGTACTGGGGCGAGAGGTCGGGAGTATTGCCATAACTTGTATAACGGATGCTTTTCGAAGGTTGAGGTAAATGATTTCCGAAGGTTTCTTGGTTATGTGTTGAAGGATGGATACAGCTAGATGTAGGATTTGCTAGTTTTGGGTGAGATATTATGTTTCCCCTGTATCCCCAACACCTGATTGCATAACCAGAAAGTTTCGGGAGTTTTGTAGGTGGGAATTCATGTAGCTCTAGTATTTCTTCCCGCTAATATTTGGTTTGTGATTGGATAATCCTTACCAATTATTTATTCATATCCGTACCTTGTTGTTTTATTCATCTATCTCTATCGAAGTGGCTTCTCAACTTATGGAAGTGTGATCATTTACTTTGGAATTCATTCATTCATTCTTGTTCGAATGTTAAGGCTATATGTTGCAATTTCCATCCATTGATTCATCTTGAATATATGTCTTTCAAGATGCTAACGGATGTCAACCTCTTCAGGATGGCTCCTCCAACGCGTCAGAATCCGGAACCACCGCCACCACCTCCACATCTGGAGGCATGGCAAGCTGTCATGGCCGCCACCAACGCCAACACGCAGATGCTTATGCAACTCTTGCAAGAGCGCAACCAAGGAAATCAAGGCCATGGAAACAATCAAGCTCAGTTTGCTACTCTCAACCAGTTCCTCGCAAACCAGCCGAAGTCCTTCAGTAACTGTGTCGAGGCCACAGACGCTGATGATTGGCTCGTGGATATCTGCAAACATTTTGAGTGTAGCAACGTCAGGCCTGAGGACTTTGTCAAGTTTGCTTTGTTCCAACTCAAAGACCAAGCTACTGAGTGGTATCAACAATACAAAGATTCCAGAGGAGGTCGTGTGATTACCTGGGATGATTTCCGCCGAGACTTCAGAGCTCACCACATTCCTCAAAGCATTGTTGAGAGTAAGCGTGAGGAGTTCCGCAATCTGAAGCAAGGCAGCTTGTCTGTTTACCAATACAACATCCTGTTCCAAAGGCTCGCTCGCTTCGCCAAACAAGACATCCCTGATAAGAAGAGCATGATTTATGAATTCAGAGGTGGCCTCAGAGAAGATCTGCAACTAGCTCTCGTGCTTTTTGAGCCAAAAAAGTATGATGAGTTCTACAACATGGCACTAAAGCAAGAGGCCGCTCAGCTCAAGTGCGATGCATCTAAGAAGAGAGTCAGGGATGCAACTCCTTCTTCTTCTTCAACTCAAGTGGCAGCTAAGCAGCAAAAGTTCTGGTTGCCTCCTCCTCCGTTCCGTCAGCCTTACCAACAGAAGAGAAAATGTGACAATGGATCTTCCCACCCACCCAACCCAGGCTATCAGAACAAAGCTTCGTCTCATGCTCCAAGGTCAAGTGCTCTGTATCACCGACCGCTCTCAGAGGTTACGTGCAACAAGTGTCAGCAGAAGGGGCACTATGCGAACAAATGCTTCAACTAGAGGCGCCTTCCACCTCCTCCTCCTGTGAGATCTGCCAGCAATGCAGTGGTCAAGCATAATCCCAAGTCTGCAAAGGTCAACATGATGAACGCAGCTCAGGCAGAGGACTCTTCATAAGTGATCATGGGTAATCTTCCTATTAATGATATTCCTGCAAAAGTCCTTTTTGATACTGGTGCATCGCATTGTTTCATTTCAAGACCATTTGCATCTAAGCATGAGTTGATTTTCCAAGATTTGGCTAAGCAGCTATCAGTTGTCTCTCCGGGTAAATTCATGAATGCAAGCTCTATGGTTCCGGATGTTTCTGTCAAGATGGGCGACTATAAGTTTCTGTCTTCTCCAATTGTTCTTGGTAACTCGGATATTGATCTCATTCTCAGCATGGACTGGCTTTCTAAGCACAAGGCTCAGCTTGATTGTGCTTCCAGGCAGATTCAATTGACACACTCGTCTGAGGATGTGATCATCTATGCCGCTCGTGACGATACCATTCGACTATTTTCTCTCAATGAGAAGGGCGAGTTGAATGCCATCTCTCAGATTCCAGTCATTTGTGAATATCAAGATGTCTTTCCAGAAGAGCTTCCAGGAATGCCTCCTCACCGGCCAGTTGAATTCGTCATCGATCTCGAGCCTGGCACGGAACCTGTTTGCAAACGTCCTTACAAGCTTGGACCAGAAGAGTTGAAGGAGATGAAGAAACAACTCGATGAACAAGAGCGTATGGGTCTGATGTGACCGAGTTCTTCTCCTTGGGGTTGTGGTGTTCTTTTTGTCAAGAATAAGGATGGCATGGACCGACTCTGCGTCGACTACCGTCCATTGAACAAGAAGACCATAAAGAACAAGTACCCACTTCCCAACATCAATGAGCTTTTCGAACAACTCAAAGGTGCTCAAGTATTCTCCAAGCTTGACCTCCGTATGGGCTATCATCAGATTCGCATTCGTGAACAAGATATCCCCAAGATAGCATTCAGAACAAGCTATGGTTCTGTAACACCCTCGATGCGACTATATCTCCCACGTGTCGAGGCACGACTTAGAGGCATAATCGCATTGAAGGCATATGTCGCAAGTCAGGTAATCATCACAAACATCCCATGTAATATAGATAATGAAAAGGGATAACATAGTTGGCTTACACTCGCCACATCAATCAAGTACATAAATAACATACATCATCCAAACACTCATGGCCCGACTACGGCGCCAAAATAAAAGACAACCCAACAAGCGACATGGTCCCGATCAACCCAACTAGGCACCACTACTGATCATCAGGAAAGGAAACATAGTAACGCTGAGAGTCCTCGTCGTACTCCCACTTGAGCTCAAGCGCGCCATCTGGAGCTGTATCATCGGGTCCTGCATCTGGTGTAATAGTAATCTGTGAGCCACGGGGATTCAGCAATCTCGCACCCTCGCGATCAAGACTATTTAAGCTTAATAGGTAGGGAAAGGTAAATATATGTGGAGCTGCAGCAAGCGACTAGCATATACGGTGACTAACTTATTCGCAAGAAAGGAGCGAGAAGAGGAGGCAAAGCGCGAGCGAGAAACTAGAGGACAACCTGCGCAAACATTACTCCAACACCGTGTCCACTTCCCGGACTCCGCTGAGAAGAGGCCATCACGGTAACACACTCAGTTGATTCATTTTAATTAAGTTAAGGTTCAAGTTATCTACAACCGGACATTAACAAATTCCCATCTGCCCATAACCGCGGGCACGGCTTTCGAAAGTTCAATCCCTGTAGGGGAGTCCCAACTTAGCCCATGACAAGCTCTCCCGATCAACGAAGGAATAGACCTCCTCCCGAGACATTCCGATTAGGCTCGGTATCTCGGTTCTTCAAGACACTTCGACAGGTTAAAACTAATCCAGCAACACCGCCCGAATGTGCCGACAAATCCTGATAGGAGCTGCACATATCTCTTTCTCAAGGCACACTCAGATTGTCCTAGGTACGGGTAGGCCAGCCCAGAGTTGCCCCTGGTGGCCACCGGCAGCTGACAGGTGGACCAACACTCAGAGGAGCACTGGCCCCGGGGGGGGGGGGGGGGGGGGGTTAAAATAAGATGACCCTCGGGCTCCGGAAACCCAAGGGAAAAAGAGGCTAGGTGGCAAATGGTAAAACCAAGGTTGGGCATTGCTGGAAAAGCTTTAATCAAGACGAACTATCAAGGGGTTCCCATTATAACCCAACCGCGTAAGGAACGCAAAATCCGGGAACATAACACCGATATGACGGAAAACTAGGGCGGCAAGAGTAGAACAAAACACTAGGCGAGAGGACGAGCCTTCCACCCTTTACCAAGTATATAGATGCATTAAGATAACATGGCAATATAATGATATCCCAACAAGTAAATAAATGTTCCAACAAGGAACGGTCGCCAATCTTCACCTGCAACTAGCAACGCTATAAGAGGGGCTGAGCAAAGTGGTAACATAGCCAATCAACGGTTTGCTAGGACAATGGTGGGTTAGAGGCTGAACATGGCAATTTGGGAGGCTTGAAAGCAAGTGGTAGGCATCGTACCATTGGCATAGCAAAAGAGCGAGCAAACTAGCATGGCAAAGATAGTAGTGATTTCGAGGGTATGATCATCTTGCCTACAAAGTTGTCAGAGTTGACTGGATCCTCGAAAGCAAACTCAACGGGCTCCTCGTTAGCGAACTCGTCTCCCGGCTCTACCCAAACAAGACAAACGAGCAACAAGAACACAATCAACCACTTGCAAGGATCAAACAAGATGATGCAAACATGGTATGCTATGCGGGATGCAATGCGGGATGCATATGCAAGATATGATAGGAAATGCATGAACCTGGCCTCAACTTGGAAAGCCAAGTGTGACACTGGAAAGATGGGATGAAATCGCTTGAAAACGATATAAAGATCACCGGAATCGGAGTTACGGTTTGGAAATGGCAAGCGATTCAAATATGACACCGGTCAGCAAGTAGCCAACTAAATGCAATGAGATGAACATGCTACAGCACCCAAACATGGCAATAAAATACATGGCAGGGATGCATTCAAGATGCTTAACAAAAGTCTAGCACTGAGCTACGGCCAATTCATCCATTAACAGGTTCAAACAAGCATGGAAAAAATGCAAATGGTAAACATATCTCAGACTTAGTGAAATCAACACTTGTCTGGAATTTCAGACCAAGTAGCTCTCTTCGGAGCAACAAAACAACATGCTATAGGGCCTGAACATGACAAAGTAAAACATGGCATGGAGATACTCAAAGAGCTTAACAAAAACCCCTTAGTGACCTTGAGCCAAAAGGGATCACAAAATATACTAACAAGCACATGAACATAGCAAAAACATAATCAGTTTTCAGACTTAGTGAAAACTGGGACATGCTGAAACATAACTCAAGTAGGCATGTTTACGAGGTCGATGCACTCACTACGGTGCAAGTCATGGCAAGACAAGCATACATCCATTAAGAAGGCACAAAATGCAAGCTAGACATGGCAAGAACAATGGCATAGCATACACGGATCAACTACAACAACATCGGCAAAATCGCAAACAAGTTGACAATCTGCCCAGATTCACAAAGTAGCAAAAGTAGAGCTCGATTGACTCAAGCTAGGGTGCTCCATATATGCAAACAAAGACATGGATGGATAGAGAACTACAATATTAACAAAACTCCTTTACTGATCATCCTCAAAAGAGGCACGGATCGCTAGGAAACAATATGAACATATGGCATCATGAGATAAACAATCCCAGGACTTAGTGAAAATACTAAGTCCCTGAAAACAGAATTACCGAGTGCCTCACTTTGCAAGCTTGCACTAGCGCCCACACATCACAAAAATACATGGGTTGCACCTCTGGAAAGATGACAAAACCCTTAACAAAACATATGTAGAGCTCATGGGCATATCATGCACACAATAATCATGGCAAAAATAACAAATGTCTAAGACGGAGTAGCAGATCTGACAATTAACTCAAGTAGCCCTCTTCTAACAGCATTTCGGGCATCGAGATGAACTCTAATGAAAATGATGCAATGGAATGAAATGATGTACTCTCAAAGATGAACATTTTGATATGCTATATGCATGAATCGGAGCTACGGATGCAAAGTTACGAGGCCTCGAACAGGGGCACTTGAATCTGTAATTTCGGGACTTGGACAAAAAAATCAACCTCTGGATTAGGGTTTACTGTTCAGCCCGATCCAGATCTGGATTGCACTGTAGCTGTACTGTAGATGGAGGCATGCGCAATCCGAGGATGGCCGGCCGGAGTTTCGCCGGAGGAGGCGCGGGGCGGCGCCGGGGAAGTCGGAGGAGGCCGGATTGGGCGGATCCGGCCGCCGGAGGACCCGCCGGCGACGAGGACAGCATGGCGAGGGGCGGACGGCGAGGCGGCAGCCGCGGCGAGGGGCGGCGCCCGCGGGCTGGCGGCGGCGGAGGGCGCCGGCGACGAGGTCGCGCGCGGCTTGGGAGCTCCTCTCCCTGGAGCTTGGCGCGGAGGAGCGGCGGGGAAACGGGCCCCGCGGGCCAGACGCGGGCCCCGTGGGCCGGCGGCGGTGGGATGCAGTGAAGTGGGCACGGCGCCACGTGGCCTTGCGGGATTGGCCCGGGCGGACACGTCCGGCCGTCCGGATTTCGTCCGGCGGTCGGAGGAGGAGGGGGGCTAGGGTTTCGGAGAGGGGGATCCGCGAATTTCGGGAGGGGGACCTATAAATAGGCATAGAGGGAGCTAGGAGAGTCCAAATGAGGTGTGGTTTTCGGCCACGCGATCGTGATCAAACGCTCTAGATGATGGAGCAGAGTTAGGTGGGTTTTGGGCCAAATTGGAGGGGTGTTGGGCTGCAACACACACGAGGCCTTTTCGGTCCCTCGGTTAACCGTTGGAGTATCAAACGAAGTCCAAATGATACGAAACTTGACAGGCGGTCTACCGGTAGTAAATCAAGGCCGCTTGGCAAGTCTCGGTCCAATCCGGAAATGTTTAATCCCCACACATGAAAGAAAGGTAAAATTGACCATCGGAGGAGAACGAAGCGCCGAAATGCAAAACGGACAACGGGGAAAATGCTTGAATGGATGAGATGAACACGTATGCAAATGCAATGCACATGATGACGTGATATGAGATGCATGACAATGATAACAACACACGGAGACAAAGACCCGAACCCGATAAAATAAATTAACTTAAGGCCGGAAACGGCAAGAGTTGGATTACAAATTGGGAAAGTCATATCCGGGGTGTTACAGGTTCCTATGAATACACTGTCATGTCTTTCGGCCTTGTCAATGCTCCTCCAACGTTCTCTCACATGATGAACTTCATCTTCAACCCTTACACAAATGATTTCGTATTGGTGTATCTTGATGATATTTTGGTCTTTTCCAAGAACAAAGAGGATCATGCCAAGCATTTGAGATTGGTGCTGGACAAACTCAGAGAACATCAGTTCTATGCGAAGTTTTCAAAGTGCGAGTTTTGGCTCGATGAGGTTCTCTACCTTGGGCATATCATCTCTACCAAGGGCATAACTGTTAATCCTAAGAAGGTGTCTGCAATTGTGAATTGGGAACCACCTCAGAATGTGAAGCAGCTCCGCAGTTTCCTCGGGCTCGCAAGCTATTGTCGAAGATTCGTTGAGAATTTCTCTAAGATCGCGAAGCCTCTTTCCAACCTCCTCCAGAAGCATGTGAAGTATGTTTGGACACCTGAATGTGACGTGGCTTTCAACACCCTCAAAGAGGAGTTAGTCACAGCTCCAGTTCTAACTCCTCCTAATGAATCCAAACCATTCGAAGTTTTCTGTGATGCTTCCCTTCAAGGTCTCGGTGCTGTGTTAATGCAAGAGAAGAAAGTTGTGGCCTATACCTCTCGCTAGTTGAAGCCCAATGAAAAGAACTACCTCACTCATGACCTCAAGTTGGCGGCAGTTGTCCATGCTCTTTTAACATGGAGACATCTCTTGTTGGGAAGGAAAGTGGACATCTTCACTGATCATAAGAGTCTCAAGTACATCTTCACTCAGCCCAACCTCAACCTCAGGCAGACTCGTTGGGTCGAAATGATTCAAGAGTATAATCCGAGTATTGAATATATTCCAGGCAAGGCCAATGTCATTGCTGACACTTTGAGCAGGAAGGCTTACTGCAACAGTTTGATTCTCAAGCCTTTCCAACCGGATCTTTGTGAAGCTTTCCGCAAACTTAATCTCCAAGTTGTTCCTCAAGGGTTTCTTGCCAACCTCCAAGTCTCTCCTACTTTGGAAGATCAGATTCGTGAGGCTCAACTTCTTGATGCCATGGTGAAGAAGGTGAAGATTGGTATTGCCAAGAGCCAACCCAAGTACAAGTGCTATCGCCTTGATGACAAAGATACTCTATTCTTCGAGGATCGCATTGTTGTTCCAAAAGGTGACCTTCGTAAAGTCATTATGAATGAGGCTCACAATTCACTCCTATCTATTCACCCTGGAAGTACAAAGATGTACCATGACCTCAAGAAGTCGTATTGGTGGACTCGAATGAAGCGCGAGATTGCTAAGTTCGTGAATGAATGTGATGTCTGCAGAAGAGTGAAAGCAGAACACCAACAGCCAGCTGGTCTCCTCCAACCTCTTGCCATTCCAGAATGGAAGTTTGACCATATTGAGATGGACTTTGTGACTAGATTTCCCAAGTCCAAACGCGGCAATGATGCTATCTTTGTTGTCATCGACAAGCTCAGTAAAGTGGCTCATTTTCTTCCTATCAAAGAATCTATCATAGCAGCTCAGTTGGCAGAGCTATATACCTCCAGGATTGTCTCTTTGCACGGCATTCCACAGTTGATATCTTCAGATCATGGAAGTATCTTTACTTCTAAGTTCTAGGATTCCTTTCAGAAGGCCATGGGCACCAGCATTCTCTTCAGCACAGCCTTTCATCCTCAAACTAGTGGACAAGTCAAGCGAGTAAATCAAATTCTTGAAGATATGCTCAGGACCTGTGTCATTTCTTTCGGCATGAAGTGGGAAGATTGTCTTCCATATGCCGAGTTCTCCTACAACAATAGTTTCCAAGCGAGTTCGGGCAAGGCCCCATTCAAGATTCTCTATGGCAGAAAGTGCCGTACTCCTCTTAACTGGTCAGAGACTGGTGAACGCCAACTTCTTGGCAATGACTTGATCACAGGGGCTGAAGAAATGTGCAAAGTCATTCGTGAAAATATCAAAGCCGCGCAATCACGCCAGAAGAGTTACTATGATAGCAAGCATCGTGACTTGGCTTTCGAGATCGGAGACCATGTCTACCTCCGCGTCTCTCCAATGAAAGGTACTCGCCGCTTCAGTATCAAAGGGAAGCTTGCCCCTAGATACGTGGGTCCTTTCAAGATCATTGGCAAAAGAGGCGATCTCGCCTATCAACTTGAGCTTCCATCCAAATTTGCAAACGTGCACGAGGTGTTTCACGTGTCACAGCTTCGCAAGTGTTTCAAGACTCCTGACCGCACCATCAACTTCGAAGAGATTGATCTCCAAGAAGACCTGTCTTATCATGAGCATCCCGTTGCTATACTTGAAGAAACTAAGCGCAAGACTTGCAACAAGTCTATCAAATTTCTGAAAGTGAAGTGGTCACATCATTCCGACCGGGAAGCCACCTGGGAACGCGAGGACCACCTCCGTTCTGAATATCTGAAGTTTTTTTTCAGTCTAAGATATCGGGACGAGATCCTTTCACAGTGGTGGAGTGTTGTAACGCCCCGGATGTAACTTACCATATTTGTATTCCAACTCTTACCATGTTCGGCTATAAGTTATGATATTCCCTCGTGGTTGGGTTTTGTCTTTATTTTGCATTTTGTCCATGTCATGCATCTCATATCATGTCATCATGTGCATCGCATTTGCATACGTGTTCGTCTCATGCATCCGAGCATTTTCCCCGTTGTCCGTTTTGCGATCCGGCACTCCTATGTCCTCTCGCGCCCCCTTTTGCCTCCTTTCGTGTGCGGGTGTCAAACATTCTCGGATTGGACCGAGATTTGCCAAGCGGCCTTGGTTCACCACCGGTAGACCGTCTGTCAAGTTTCGTGCCATTTGGAGTCCATTTGATACTCCAACGGTTAACTGAGGAACTGTAAAGGCCTCGTGTGTGTTGCAGCCCAACAACCCTCCAAAGTGGCCCAAAACCCATCCAAACCCCCTCCATCCTCTCGGTCGTATTTTCACGATCGCGTGGCCGAAAACCACACTCCATTTGGACTCTCCTAGCTCCCTCTACCTATAAAAAGACCTCCCCCTCCGAAATTCGCGGGTGAAACCCTAGTCCCCCCTCTCCCTCCGCGCCGGACACATCCGGACGACGCCGGACGCGTCCGCTACCGCGCCCCGTCCAACCTGCGCCTGCCATGTCTCCCACACCGCCGCCTCCACCGCCGGCCTGCCGCCGCCCGCGCCCCCGCGCCTCCCCGCGCCGACCCCGTCGCCCGAGCCCGCCCTCGATCGTGCCGCCGCCGTTCGCCTCCACCGGCACTGGCCGCCGCCTCACCGCCTCCGCCGCCTTCCGGCGACCGCGCCTCGCCTCCATGCTGCCCGCTCCGCCACCGGCCACCGGCGCCTCGCCGCCCCGTCGTCCTCTGCAGATCCGGCGGCCCCGACCCAGCTCCGCCGCCCCTCGAGCTCTCTAGCGAGATCCAGGCCAACTCCGGCCATCCTCAGAATCCGCGCCCAGATCTGGATCCAGAGAGGATTGACCCAATTTTCTCCCTAAGTCTTTTTCTCTGTCATTTGCTAGCACTATTCATCATGCCATAACTCCGCATCCGTAGCTCCGTTCTGTGCGTGCTATATATCAAAATGTTCATCTAGTTGTCCTCTTCATTTTTTCCATTGCACCATGCCTGTTTGAGTCCCCGTGACTCACAGATTACTTCCAAAACCAGATGTAGGTATCGATGATGCCATTCCAGGGGATGCGACCGAACTCAAGTGGGAGTTCGAGGAGGATTCAGGATGTTACTATGTTTCCTTTCCAGACGATTAGTAGTGGAGCCAGTTGGGGCGATCGGGGATCTTATGCATTTGGGGTTGTCTTTATTTTGGTTCCGTAGTCGAACCTCGATTGTATTCTGGATGATGTAATGCTATATTTATGTATTGTGTGAAGTGGTGATTGTAAGCCAACTCTTTATCTCTTTCTTATTCAGTACATGGGATGTGTAAAGATTACCCCTCTTGCGACATGCCTACAATGCGGTTATGCCTCTAAGTCGTGCTCCGACACATGGGAGATATAGCCGCATCATGGGTGTTACAAGAACCCATCTAATAAGTCTAGGTTTAGCATCTTTCTTTTCCATAAGATATTTAATAGCAGCATGATCAGTGTGAATAGTTACTTTAGAATCAACAATATATGGTCTGAACTTATCACAAGCAAATACAACTGCTAAAAATTCTTTTTCAGTAGTAGCATAATTTCATTGAGCATTGTCTAGGGTTTTTCTAGCATATTGAATAACATTTAATTTCTTATCAACTCTTTGCCCTAGAACAAAAATTACAGCATAATCACTAGCATCACACACAATTTCAAAGGGTAAATTCCAATCAGGTGGCTGAACAATAGGTGTAGAGATTAATGCTTTCTTAAGTATTTCAAATGCTTCTACACAATCATCATAAAAAACAAATGGTATATATTTTTGTAATAAATTAGTCAGAGGCCAAGAAATTTTTGAGAAGTCCTTAATGAACCTCCTATAAAATCCGGCATGACCAAGGAAACTTCTTATACCTTTGATGTCCTTGGGACATGGCATCTTCTCAATAGCATCAACCTTGGCTTCATCAACCTCAATACCTCTTTCAGAAACTTTGTGCCCCAAGACAATACCTTCATTAACCATAAAGTGGCACTTTTCCCAATTCAAGACAAGATTAGTTTCTTCACATCTCTACAAAACTCGATCAAGGTTGCTCAAGCAATCATCAAAAGAAGATCCATAGACGGAGAAATCGTCCATGAAAACATCACAAATCTTTTCACAAAAGTCAGAGAATATAGCCATCATGCATCTTTGAAAGGTAGCAGGTGCATTACATAGACCAAAATGCATACGTCTATAAGCAAAAGTACCAAAAGGGCAAGTAAAAGTAGTCTTTGATTGATCTTTGGCTGACACAGGTATTTGAGAGAAACCAGAATAACCATCTAGAAAGCAAAAATGTGTATGTTTGGATAATCTTTCTAGCATTTGATCGATAAAAGGTAAGGGGTAATGATCCTTTTTAGTGGCCTTATTTAATTTGCGAAAATCAATTACCATCCTATAACCTGTAATAATTCTTTGAGGAATCAATTCATCTTTATCATTAGGAACGACAGTAATACCTCCCTTCTTAGGGACACAATGGATAGGACTTACCCACTGACTATCAGCAACGGGATAGATTATACCTGCCTCAAGGAGCTTTAGTATTTCCTTTCTTACCACTTCTTTCATTTTAGGATTCAGCTGTCGTTGATGATCATGAACTGGTTTAGCATCTTCTTCCAAATTAATTTATGTTGACATAGAGTGGGACTAATGCCCTTAAGATCATCAAGAGTATACCCAATAGCAGCACGGTGCTTCTTCAGAGTTTTCAATAATCTCTCTTCCTCATGCTCTGAAAGGTTAGCACTAATAATAACATGATATATCTTTCTCTCATCAAGAAAAGCATATTTAAGAGTATCAGGTAACGGTTTAAGCTCAATCACGGGATCACCCTTGGGTGGAGGAGGATCCCCTAGGATTTCAACAGCCAAATTGTGTTTCAGAATAGGTTCCTATTTAAAGAATACTTCATCTATTTCCCTCCTTTCATTCATAAACATATCATTTTCATGGTCTAGCAAATATTGTTCTAAAGGATCACTAGGAGGTACGGCAATAGAAGCAAGACCAATAATTTCATCCTTACTAGGTAATTCTTCTCCACGGTGTTGTCTACTAAATTTAGAGAAATTAAATTCATGAGTCATATCATCTAAACCGATAATAACAGCATCCCGTTTGCAATCTATGGTAGCATTAACTGTGTTCAGGAAGGATCTACCAAATATAATGGGACAAAAGCTATCTTGTGGGGAACCAAGAATAAGAAAATCAGCAGGATATTTAGTTTTCCCACACAAGACTTCAACATCTCTAACAATTCCAATTGGTGAAATAGTATCTCTATTGGCAAGTTTAATTGTGACATCAATATCTTCTAACTCAACAGGTGCAATATCATGCATGATTTCTCTATATAGGCTAATTGGTATTGCACTAGCACTGGCACCCATATCACATAAGCCATGATAACAATGATCTCCCATTTTAACAGAAATAACAGGCATGCCTACCACATGTCTAGGTTGATCTTTAGCACAAGGTTTAACAATTCTAGCCGTTTCATCACAGAAATAAATAACATGGCCATCAATATTATCAGACAAGAGATCTTTAACCATAGCAGTATTAGGTTCAACTTTAATTTGCTCAGGAGGTGCATAAGTTTTAATATTGCTTTTACGAACCACAATTGAAGCTTTAGCATGATCCTTTTCCTAATAGGGAAAGGTGGTTTCTCAACATAAGAAGTAGGAACAATTGGATCATTATAAGTGATAGTCTTTTCTTCAACTTTAATAGGTGCAACTACTTTAACTTCTATGGGAGGATGATATTTAAACCACTTCTCCTTGGGGAGATCAACATAAGTAGAAAAAGATTCATAGAAATAAGCTACTATCTGAGAGTCAAGTCCATATTTAGTGCTAAATTTACAGAAAGCATCGGAATCCATAAAAGATTTAACACAATCAAAACTAGGTGTCATACCTGACTCCTTACCTTTGTCGAGGTCCCAATCTTCAGAGTTGTGTTTAATTCTTTCCAATAAATCCCATTTAAATTCAATAGTCTTCATCATAAAAGAGCCAACACAAGAAGTATCAAGCATGGTGCGATTGTTATCAGAAAGCCGAGCATAGAAATTTTGAGTAATCATTTTTCTTGAGAGCTCATGATTGGGACATGAATATAACATTGATTTAAGCCTCCCCCAAGCTTGACCGATGCTTTCTCCTTCGCGAGGCCAAAAATTATATATATAATTGCGATCATGATGAACAAGATGCATAGGATAAAACTTCTGATGAAATTCCAATTTCAATCGTTTGTAATACCAAACCCCATATCATCACATAGCCTATACCATGTCGATGCATCTCCCTGCAAAGATAAAGGGAAGACCTTCTTCTTAACAACATCTCCTGGTACACCTGCAAGCTTAAATAATTCACAAACTTCATCGACATATATTAGATGCCCATCAGGATGTTTTGTTCCATCTCCTAAAAAGGGATTAGCTAGCAGTTTTTCTATCATACCCGAAGGAATTTCAAAGTAGACATTTTCATTTTCAGTAGGTTGAGGAGCAACTCTTTGCTCTACTGGTCGGGGTGAAGATACCTCGAACAAGCCCCTCAGAGGATTACTTTCCATAGTAACAAGTGACAGTAAATTTCAGCACACTATATAAATTTTTCCTTACCAAATTCCACCTACCAAAGGCGCTTCACTCCCCGGCAACGGTGCCAGAAAAGAGTCTTGATGACCCACAAGTATAGGGGATCTATCGTAGTCCTTTCGATAAGTAAGAGTGTCGAACCCAACGAGGAGCAGAAGGAAATGATAAGCGGTTTCCAGCAAGGTATTCTCTGCAAGTACTGAAACAAGTGGTAACAAATAGTTTTGTGATAGGATAATTTGTAACGAGCAACAAGTGAAAAAAGTAAATAAAGTGCAGCAAGGTGGCCCTATCCTTTTTGTAGCAAAGGACAACCCTGGACAAACTCTTATATAGAGAAAAGCGCTCCCGAGGACACATGGGAATATCATCAAGCTAGTTTTCATCACACTCATATGATTCGCGTTCGGTACTTTGATAATTTGGTATGTGGGTGGACTGGTGCTTGGGTACTATCCTTACTTGGACAAGCATCCCACTTATGATTAACCTCTATTGCAAGCATCCGCAACTACAACAAAAGTATTAAGGTAAACCTAACCATAGCATGAAACATATGGATCCAAATCAGCCCCTTACGAAGTAACACATAAACTAGGGTTTAAGCTTCTGTCACTCTAGCAACCCATCATCTACTTATTACTTCCCAATGCCTTCCTCTAGGCCCAAATAATGGTGAAGTGTCATGTAGTCAACGTTCACATAACACTACTAGAGGAGAGACTACATACATCTCATCAAAATATCGAACGAATACCAAATTCACATGACTACTAATAGCAAGACTTCTCCCATGTCCTCAGGAACAAACATAATTACTCACAAAGCATAAACATGTTCATAATCAGAGGGGTATTAATATGCATATAGGATCTGAACATATGATCTTCCACCAATTAAACTAACTAGCATCAACTACAAGGAGTAATTAACACTACTAGCAACCTACTAGCACCAATCCCGGACTTGGAGACAAGAATTGGATACAAAATATGAACTAGGGTTTTGAGAGAAGATGGTGCTGATGAAGATGTTGATGGAGATCGCCCTCTCCCGATGAGAGGAGCGTTGGTGATGACCATGGCGATGATTTCCCCCTCCGGGAGGGAAGTTTCCTCGGTAGAACAGCTTTGCCGGAGCCCTAGATTGGATCCGCCAAGGTTCCGCCTCGTGGCGGCGGAGTTTCGTCCGAGAGGATGGCTTCTTATTTTTTCCCATTGGAAGACTTCATATAGCAAAAGATGGCCACTTGAGGGCCACCAGGGGGCCCACGAGGTAGGGGGTGCGCCCAGGGGGGTAGGGCGCGCCCCCACCCTCGTGGGCAGGGTGTGGCCCCCCTGGTGAATCTCTTCCGCTGAGTATTTTTTATATATCCTGAAAACGTCTTTCGTGAAGTTTCAGGACTTTTGGAGCTGTGCAGAATAGGTCTATAATATTTGCTCCTTTTCCAGCCCAGAATCCCAGCTGCCGGCATTCTCCCTCTTCATGTAAACCTTGTAAAATAAGAGAGAATAGGCATAAGTATTGTGACATAATGTGTAATAACAACCCATAATGCAATAACTATCGATATAAAAGCATGATGCAAAATGGACGTATCAATAAGTCTGTACATTAAGAGAGAGAAACGCAAGTTCATTCAAACCATATCTTTCATTCAGTCACACTGCAAATTTATATTCATATGATCGGGAATTTGAGATACAGTATTAAACCCCCCAAAAAACTATTTCCGGCGGCGGCAGAGGCGACGTGCCGCGCCGTCATTGTCGTTGTCGTCCTCCGGGAAGCCATTGTTGAAGTCTTCAAGGCAGCACATAATGTTCTTCACTTGTAAATCAAACATCATGTCATCGCGCGGTTGACGGACGGGGTGCGGGAGGACGGCAACTGGCGCCACTGAGAGGTAGCGGTCGACGGCAGCGTCCCATGCCGCTAAGGGGGGGGGCACGGGCATGGGCGCGATGTGTGCAGCCAAACACACAGGGACCGCCAAACGCCGTGTTGGGTGGAGGGCGCGCACGAGCGTGGCAGGTGCAGCCAAACACATGGGGGTCGGCGCCACGGTGGGTTGAGGGGCGCGCATGGGCACGGGTGCTGGTGCTGACATGTGCACGAGCTCGCGCGAGTGGACGGAGACCTCACTAACGCCTGCGGCTTCTAGGTCTGCGATAGTGCTCGGCGACCAGCCCGTCAATGCTGTGGGGATGGTCGCTGGCGCGGGCGTGGGGATGGGAGCTAGGACGGGAGCGAGGGCAGCAACCGCCACGGCCAGCTCGTTCTGCGCCATGTCCATGAGGCCCCATTCCTCCTTATTTTCTATCTCCTCCGGCTCGGAGTCGACTTCACCAAACTTGAAGACTAGTGGCAGATGATCATTCTGCGCCATGGCGGTGGAGGTCTGCGAGGGGGGGGAGGGAATGGGAGGCGAACAGTAAGGCCGCCCGTATTAAACAACGGCTCGGGCGCCATTAATGGAGAGGAAGGCGGGCGGCCATGGAAGTCAAAGGGCTCGCTTCCCAGTGAGCTTGTGCGGTGTATAGCCTGCATGCTTCCCGATGAGCCTACACATTGGAGGATGGCTTGCACGCCTCTCGGTCAGCCTGCACACCAGACTGCGCTCGCACGCCTCCCGTTCAGTCAAGGTCCAGCAGCTGTCCGCATGGCACCTCCTATAGCCATTAAAACCAAGACACATGGCGTCACATGAATGGTTAACAGAATGCACATGGTTTGAATTATACAAATGTTTGAGATATTGAAGTGGCAGCTATTTTTTCAAAATGCCTTTGTTGGCTGTCATTATTCGAGTGCGCCTTCTGTCAAAATGGACACGAAAAATACCACATCATGTCGGGTGCCATTCCATGATAGCATGCCAAGTTTCATGAATTTCAGACGAGTTTTGGATTTACTAGAATTTAAAAACCAGGCATCTCAATGTTTTGTCGGCAATCAACGATGCCCTGGTGTTTCAAATCCATTCCCATTTCTTGCATCGGACCTAAGCATGCACCCAAGGACACATATTTGATTTTCAACCAATTTCTATGCACTGGAGCATGTGCATGTAGTTCAAATTTGAATTATGCACATAAATGCATTGAAAACTCAGTTAATGCATAAAAATGTCCAAAAGAATCCCCAAAAATCACAAAAATTGACACAACACTCCTCTTATTCTATGTTGACACGAGAAATTTTTTGGAAGCAATAAGAGGAAGTGGATATCGTTTCGTCCCCAAAGGTGGGACGTTCCCTACCGAAACCATGATGCTTGTTGTGAGAAGCTCTGGTTTGTGAGAAGCATATACCCAAACCTACCCCAAACGGGACAAAAAATTTACCACGATATGTTGATGCCGCTCCATGAAAGCATGCCAAGTTTCATGAATTTCAGACGAGTTTTGGATTTACTAGAATTTAAAAACGAGGCATCTCAATGTTTTGCCGGCAATCAACGGTGCCCTGGTGTTTGAAATTCATTCCCATTTCTTGCATGGGACCTAAGCATGCACCCAAGGACATAGATTTGATTTTTCAACCAATTTATATGCATTGAAGCATGTGCATGTAGTTCAAATTTGAATTATGCACATAAATGCATTGAAAACTCAGTTAATGCATAAAAATGTCCAAACGAACCCCGAGAAATCCCAAAAAAATTGACACAACACTCCTGTTGTTCTATGTTGACACGAGAAATTTTTTGAAAGCAATAAGAGGCAATGGAAATCATTTCGTCCCCAAAGGTGGGACGTTCCCTACCAGAACCATCATGCTTGTTGTGAGAAGCTCTGGTTTGTGAGACGCATATACCCGAACCTGCCCCAAATGGGACAAATTTTTTAACACGCCATGTTGATGCCGCTCCATGATAGCATGCCAAGTTTCATGAATTTCAGACGAGTTTTGGATTTACTAGAATTTAAAAACCAGGCATCTCAACGTTTTGCCGGCAATCAACAGTGCCCTGGTGTTTGAATTTCATTCCCATCTCTTGCACGGGACCTAGAAATTCACCCAAGGACACAGATTAGATATTTTAACCAACCTTAGTGCATTGGAGCATGAGCATGTAGTTCAAATTTGAATTATGCACATAAATGCACTGAAAACTCAGTTAATGCATAAAAATGTCCAAACGAACCCCGAAAAATCCCAAAAATTGACACAACACTCCTGTTGTTCTATGTTGACATGAGAAATTTTTTGAAAGCAATAAGAGGCAATGGATATCGTTTCATCCCCAAAGGTGGGACGTTCCCTACCGAAACCATCATGCTTGTTGTGAGAAGTTCTAGTTTGTGAGAAGCATATACCCGAACCTGCCCCAAATGAGATAAGTTTTTTAACACGACATGTTGATGCCGCTCCATGATAGCATGCCAAGTTTCATGAATTTCATACGAGTTTTGGATTTACTAGAATTTAAAAACAAGGCATCTCAATGTTTTGCCGGCAATCAACATTGCCCTGGTGTTTGAATTTCATTCCCATCTCTTGCATGGGACCTAGAAATTCACCCAAGGACACACATGTGATTTTTCAACCAACCTTAGTGCATTGGAGCATGTGCTTGTAGTTCAAATTTGAATTATGCACATAAAATGCCTACAAAACCCAGTTAATGCATAAAAAGGCCAAACGAACCCCGAAAAATTCCAAGATTGAACACAACACTCCTGTTGTTCTATGTTGACACTAGAAATTTTTTGAAAGCAATAAGAGGCAACGGATATCATCCCATCCCCAAAGGTGGTACGTTCCCTATAGAAACCATCATGCTTGTTGTGAGAAGCTCTAGTTTGTGAGAAGCTTATACCCGAACCTGCCCCAAATGGGACAAAATTTTCACCACGGCATGTTGATGCCGCTCCATGATAGCATGCCAAGTTTCATGAATTTCATACGAGTTTTGGATTTACTAGAATTTAAAAACTAGGCATCTCAACATTTTGCCGGCAATCAACAGTGCCCTGGTGTTTGAATTTCATTCCCATCTCTTGCATGGGACCTAGAAATTCACCCAAGGACACACATGTGATTTTTCAACCAACTTTGGTGCATTGGAGCATGTGCTTGTAGTTCAAATTTGAATTATGCACATAAAATGCCTAGAAAACCCAGTTAATGTATAAAAAAGGCCAAACGAACCCCGAAAAAATCATTCCCATTTCTTCCATGGGACCTAAGCATGCACTGAAGGACACAAATTTGATTTTTCAACCAATTTGTATGCATCAGAGCATGTGCATGTAGTTTAATTTTGAATTGTGCACCTGAAATGGCTACAAAACCAGTTTAATGTATGAAATGTCCAAACGAACCCTGAATAATTCCAATTCTTTTACGACACGCATACAGTTGCATATTTACTACAGATAAAAGGTTTAGCAATTCAAACACCGTCCATTGCCGTCGTGACCCCATTTTGTAATTCAAATCAAGTAGATCACACACAATTTATTCTCACCAACCGTGTGAGATGTAGTACAAAATATCTTGAAGCACCGTCGATGTATAGTACGCCTATGGCTTACGCGAGAAGGTGCATCGGCTACAGTTCATAGCCAGCGTGTCAAGCACACCAGCTCGCTCCCCCAAAACTCCCACCTCTGCATCCCTCGCAATCTCGAAAATATCTACCGCCTGGAAGGTTTAATGTTTGATAGCACACGATTAGTATGTGCGGACCGTGTGCGATGTCTGTTACTCCCGCTCTGCTTCAGTCCCTTGATTCAAATTTTCAGTAGCCCCGGCATTTTACTCCCGCCTCTGCATCCCTCGCAATCTCAAAAATATCTGCTTGCCCTTGATCCAAATTTTCAGTAACCATGCCTTGTTACTCCCGCCTAGTAAAATTTTCAGTTGCCGCAGTATTTCCTCAAACACAACCTCCGCTCACACAGACACACACAACCCTCGAAACCATTGGTAGGTCGCCGCCATCACCGGAGCCTCCATCCTCAACCTATGCCTGTGTGCCGGGGAGCTCAAGTAGCCAATGGCCAAAAAGAGCTTTATCGTGGCCTTTTCGCCCGACGATGGCGAGGCGGCCGCCGAGGTGTCCCCGTCGTCCTCCGCTGGCCCGATCCGCCGTCATCGATCCCCCGATCTGACTGCCGCCGTGCCCCTACGCCGGTTGGAGGACTTCCCCGTCCTCCCCCGGACCCAGCAACCGACGAAGTCCTACTTCGGTGTCTGGCAGCGGCGGTGGGGGACGTGGGTCGTCGAGATTACAGATCGAGAGACCCACACCCGCCCGTGGCTTAGTAGCTTCCACACGACCGAGCTCACGGCCAGGGAGTATGACCGCTGGCAGGTCCGCTACCACGGCGCGACGACTAGGCTCAATTTCCCCTTCGGCACACGTCCAGTCCACCTTATTCCGCCGGAGCCAGGGGTGGTGAGCTCGGCTATGGCATGGGAGGACTGCGAGGCATGGGAGCGTCTCGAGGCCGAGGCCGCCGCTGAGGCCTACATGCAAGAGCTATGCCGACAGCACCCGGAGCTCGTGGAGGTGGAGCGGGCGATCTTTGCCAACGCGGAGGGCAGTGAGGTTATCGCGCTCTCCTCCGATGACGAGGTCGAAGGCGACGAGGATGGCGGCGTGGAGGGCGGCGAGGTTATCACACTCTCCTCTGATGACGAGGACGAAGGCGGCGGTGACGGCGGCGTGGAGGGCATCGAGGTGGGCCCCGAGGACGAGGAGATCGACGTCGATGAGTGGAGGAGTGCCTTCCCCAACGACCCTGACGGCGGTGCTGGCCCGGACCCGGCTCGCGGCACACCGTACGTGACGAGGGAGGATTGGCTCGACCTCTACTTCGACCGAAAGTAGTTTAGCTTAGTTTAAATTTATGTTTTATGTTTGGTTATGCAAAACTATCTATGTTTATGTTTGAATGCATGCTACTTTCAGTTGAACCTGCTTTGAACTTGATAAAATTGAAGTTTACAACCTTAAGTTTAGGGGATCGACTAGAAAAGGCCAAAAATTGCTGGAGTATCCACTAAGGGTTTTAGTCCTTGAACTTTTTAAGGATCGCCTAGAGATGTCCTTATGACTTGTTTATTTCAGTTCTTCACAATGTGATGCTCTATATGTGCAACTATTTGTCATGAAGTTCAATTTCATCAATAAAAGTTTCAACAATACCACTATGAATTACGATATTTGGTTGCTGTTAAGGATATTGCAGTTAACATGCCTTTTCATTTTTCAATTGTAGTTTAGCAACATGCATTGTACTGAATGACTAAATATGCAATCCCAGGCTACATAGCAACAAGGAAGAGTGTTACCTTAATGTTCTGATGATGTCTATATATACATGTAATAAAATCTTATATAAAGGGATGGATGGAGTGTTGTACTACATCATTTTTCAAATTGCTGTTTAGCTTCTAATATTAACCTGGTTCTTTTAGGTACATATATCATTGCCAAAGATCCACACTTCGACCCTTTCTGCGTATGGGGCTGATAACCCACAAGTATAGGGGATCAATTGTAGCCTCTTTCGATAAGTAGGAGTGTTGAACCCAATGAGGAGCTAAATGTAGAAAAAATATTCCCTCAAGTTCTATCGACCACCGATACAACTCTACACACGCTTAATGTTCGCTTTACCTAGAACAAGTATGAAACTAGAAATACTTTGTAGGTGTAAAGGGATAGGTTTGCAAGAATATAAAGAGCACGTAAATAAAAACTAGGGGCTGTTTTAGGTAAAGAAGCAATAAAGTTAGTATAGCGAGTGTGGAAAAGTGGTGGTAGGAGTTGCGAAATTGTCCCTAAGCAATTGACTACTTTACTAGCCCGATAGCAAGTTTTATGTGGGAGAGGCCACTGTTAGCATGTCACCCTGACTTGGAATTCTATGCACTTATGATTGGAACTATTAGCAAGCATTCGCAACTACTAACGTTCAATAAGGTAAAACCCAACCATAGCATTAAGATATATTGGTCCCCCTTCAATCCCGTATGCATCAATTTCTATGCTAGGTTGAAGCTTCTATCACTCTTGCCCTCCAATACGTAGTTCTATCAACATACAACTAACCCTATGGTGTGATCCACGAGCGTGCTCATATGATGGGAACCAAAGGACAGCAACATAACCACAAACAATTTAACCAATCATAGTAATTCACCAATTACCGATACGACAACGAAAATCTACTCAGACATCATAGGATGGCAACACATCATTGCATAATAATATGAAGCATAAAGCACCATGTTCAAGTAGAGGGTACAACGGGTTGCGGGAGAGTGTACCATTGCAGATAGATGGGGGGAGGTGATGAAGATGTTGGTGAAGATGACGGAGGTGTTGGTGTAGATCGCCGTTACACGATGATGGCCCCGACGTTGTTCCGGCGCCACCGAGAGAGAGGGGGAGAGGGGCCCCCTTCTTCTTCCTTGACCTTCTCCCTAGATGGGAGAAGGGTTTCCCCTCTGGTCCTTGGCTTCCATGGAATGGGAGGGGCGAGAGCCCCTCTGAGATTGGATCTCTCTCTCTCTCTCCCTCTCTCTCTCTCTATTCTTCGTTTTCTGATTCTGCCCTTTCACTGTTTCTTAAATTCCCGGAGATCCGTAACTCCGATTGGGCTGATTTTTTCACATGATTTGTATCTGGATATTGGCTTTCTTGCGGAGAAAGAAGGGCACCAACCGCCTTACGGGGTGGCCACGAGAGCCCAGAGCGCTCCTGACCCCCTGGGGCGTGCCCCTCACCCTCGTCGGTCCCTCGGGCATCGTCTCGCGTTGATTCCACTTCCCAAAGTTCACATATATTCCAAAAAATCTCCGTCAACTTTTATCCCGTTTGGACTCCGTTTGATATGGATTTTCTGTGAAACAAAATACATGCAACAAACAGGAACTGGCACCGGGCACTGGATCAATATGGTAGTCCCAAAAATAGTAACAGAAGTTGCCAAAAGTATATGAAAGTTGTATAATATTGGCATGGAACAATCAAAAATTATAGATACGACGAAGACATATCAGCATCCCCAAGCTTAATTCCTGGTCATCCTCGAGTAGGTAAATGATAAAAAAGATAATTTTTTATGTGGAATGCTACTTAGCATAATTGAGACCATGTAATATAATCATGGCATGAATAACAAGACACGAGTGATTCAAAGCAATAGTCTATCCGTTGACATTAAGACAATAATACTTCAAGCATACTAACCAAGCAATTATGTCCTCTCAAAATAACATAGCCAAAGAAAGCCCATCCCTACAAAATCACATATTTTGGCCATGCTTCATTTTCGTCACACAAAATGCTCTCATCATGCACAACACCGATGACAATCCAAGCAATTGTTTCATATTTTAGTATTCTAAAACTTTTTTAACTTTCATGCAATGCATGAGCGCGGGCCATGGACATAGCACTATGGGTGGAATAGAATATGATGATGAAGGTTGTGTGGAGAAGACAAAAAGGGAGAAAGTCTGACATCGACACGGCTAATCAACGGGTTATGGAGATGCCCATCAATTGATGTCAATGCGAGGAGTAGGGATTGCCATGCAACGGATGCACTAAGAGCTATAAGTGTATGAAAGCTCAAACTGGAAACTAAGTGGGTGTGCATCCAACTTGCTTGCTCACAAAGACCTTGGGCATTTGAGGAAGCCCATCGTTGGAATATACAAGCCAAGTTCTATAATAAAAATTCCCACTAGTATATGAAAGTGATAACTCAAGAGACTCTCTATATGAAGAACATGGTGCTACTCTGAAGCACAAGTGTGGTAAAAGGATAGTAACATTGCCCCTTCTCTCTTTTTCTCTCATTTTTTGTTTTTTTGGTGGGCTTCTTTGGCCTCTTTTTTTATTTGGGCTTATTTGGCCTCTTTTTTCAAGTCTGGAGTCCCATCCCGACTTATGGGGGAATCATAGTCTCCATCATCCTTTCCTCACTGGGGTGATGCTCTAATAATGATGATCATCACACTTTTATTTATTTACAACTCAATATTACAACTCGATGTCTAGAACAAAGTATGACTCTATATGAATGCCTCCGGTAGTGTACCGGGATGTGCAATGATCTAGCGTAG
Source organism: Triticum monococcum (assembly GCA_034509565.1). Lineage (NCBI taxonomy): Eukaryota > Viridiplantae > Streptophyta > Magnoliopsida > Poales > Poaceae > Triticum > Triticum monococcum. The sequence goes on along the minus strand of CM067846.1, from coordinate 173,770,244 downwards.
CAATGACATAAAAAAACGGACAAGCCATGAAAACATCATGCTAGATATCTTACAATCATGCAAAGCAATATGACAATGAATGCTCAAGTCATGTATATGATGATGATGGAAGTTGCATGGCAATATATCTCGGAATGGCTATGGAAATGCCATAATAGGTAGGTATGGTGGCTGTTTTGAGGAAGATATAAGGAGGCTTATGTGTGATAGAGCGTATCATATCACGGGGTTTGGATGCACCAGCGAAGTTTGCACCAACTCTCGAGGTGAGAAAGGGCAATGCACGGTACCGAAGAGGCTAGCAATGATGGAAGGGTGAGAGTGCGTATAATCCATGGACTCAACATTAGTCATAAAGAACTCACATACTTATTGCAAAAATCTACAAGTCATCAAAACCAAGCACTACGAGCATGCTCCTAGGGGCATAGATTGGTAGGAAAAGACAATCGCTCGGCCCCGACCGCCACTCATATGGAAGGCAAACAAAGAAACACCTCATGCTTCAGATTTGTCACACAACGGTTACCATAGGTGCATGCTACGGGACTTGTAAACCTCAACACAAGTATTTCTCAATTTCACAATTAATCAACTAGCACGACTCTAATATCACCACCTTTTTATCACAAAACTATTGCAAGGAATCAAACATATCATATTCAATGATCTACAAGTTTTATGTAGGATTTTATGATTAACCATGTGAATGACCAATTCCTGTCATCTCCCTAAATAGATATAAGTGAAGCAAGAGAGTTTAATTCTTTCTACAAAAGATATGCCCACGCTCTAACAAATATAAGTGAAGCAAAAGAGCATTCTACAAATGGCGGTTTTCTATGTGAAGAGAAACAGGCAATCCAAACTTCAAATGATATAAGTGAAACACATGAAGCATTCTATAAAGCCATACTCAAAAAAATATAAGTGAGGTGCAATGAGCATTCTATAAATCAACCAAGGACTATCTCATACCAGCATGGTGCATAAAATAAAAGTGAAAACTAAATGCAAAAGTCGCTCCAAGATTTGCACATATCACAGGAACGAAACAAAGACGAAAACATACCGATACTTGTTGAAGAAAGATGGGATGCCTTCCGGGGCATCCCCAAACTTAGACGCTTGAGTCTCCTTTAATATTTACTTGGGGTGCCTTGGGAATCCCCAAGCTTGAGCTCTTGCCTCTCCTCCTTCTCCTCACACCGATACCTCCTTGATCTTCGAACACTTCATCGACACAAAACTCAACAGAAAGCTCGGTAAGATCCGTTAGTATAATAAAGCAAATCACTACTCTAAGTATTGTTGCAAACCAATTCATATTTTGTTTTTGCATTGTAGATACTCTAATATAACTTTTCCATGGCTTAATCCACTGATAGAAATTGATAGTTTCATCAAAACAAGCAAACTATGCATCAAGAACAAAATCTGTCTTAAACATCACAGTCTGTAGTAATCTGAACATTCACCAAACTTATGTTACTCCAAAAATTCTGAAAAAATAGGAAAAATAAAAAATTCGCATAGAAAGACAGTGCAAAAAGTTTCATAACCATTTGACGTTCCAGTAAAAAATGTAAAATCGCGCACTACAGCCCAAGTTTCTGTCTTGCACCGCACAAACCAACAAGCAATGTAAACATCCTAAAGGAAAATCTTGGAACATTATTATTGTTTTTAAACTTTATGAAAGCACACAACAGAAATAAATGATTCTCTAAAATTTTCGGGTTGTCTCCCTGGCAGTGCTTTCTTTAAAGCCATTAAGCTAGGCATATAGTGTTCAAGTAATGGATCCACCCGGATCCCAAGGTATATCAAAGCCAATTTTAATTAACAATGATTTGTGATTTAATAGTGAGCACAAAGTAACATATATCATGCAATGACGAAGTCTAACTCTCTTCCTATGCATCGGCATGTCATAAAAGAACAATTCATGCACACATAGTAAAGGCCAATGCATAGTATAAACAGTTTCTTGCAATTTTATCTTATTGGAAACATGGAGAGGCGGAGATGTAGTTCCTCTCTCATAATAATTGCAAGTGGGAGTAGCAAGCACATGCATATTATATCTATCAAAATCATCATGTATAGTAGTGAAACAAAACCCATCAATATAATCCTTAATAAGGGCAAACTTCTCCGATATAGTGTAGTCGGGAGAATTCAAAAAGATAATATGACTATCATGCGTGGGTGCAATAGCAACAATTTCATGTTTAACATAAGGAACTATAGCAAGTTCATCTCCATAAGCATAATTCATATTGGCATCTTGGCCACAAGAATAGCAAGCATCAAGTTCATCAAAAAGGGATATTTCAAACGAATCAACGGGATCATAGCAATTATCATGGCATTCATCCTTTGGTAAGAACGAAGGGACATTAAATAATTTATGAGTTGGAGAGCTACTCTCATTAGAAGGTGGGCATGGGTAGCTAATCCTATCTTCCTCCTTTTGTTCTTCGCTCTCCTCATCATCTTTTTCATCCAATGATCTCATAGTTTCATCAATTTCTTCTTCCATAGACTCTTGCAAAATATTAGTCTCTTCTCGGACAGCGGAGACTTTCTCAATAAATTCATCAATATCATAATTGTATTTATAATTCTCACAGAAATATTTAAGGATAGCTAAATTTTCAGGTCTATAAACTGAATCATTAAAATCTTCAAACTCTTTAAATAAAGATTCAATTTCACAAGCACCCTTAAAAGCAACAAATTCTTCTATTCATTCCACATCATAGTAATCGTATATACCATTAGCATAAGAAGCTAAGGTTTCATTATCATTAAAATTGCATGAAATGGAAGGTGTGGAGCCTTCATCCTAGAGCAACAAGTATAATCATATCTCGAGCATAGTTGCCGAGCATACCAATGCAACATATAAATTTGATCCCATAATAGTTTCCCTTTTTGAGTCAAGCAATAATCCCTAAAGTATTCATGTTGATCCAACGTCTCTCCCATTATATAATTGAATGGGGGTTTCTCAGGATTATTGAAGTAGTGCACAATATCTTTCACATAATGAGCATCGAGGGTTTTAGGAGGTCCCCATCTCCATGAGTAGCAAGTAAACCTAATTTTATTGGTATTTCGTGTTCCATATCGATAACTAAAGATAGAGAAAAACTTAGAACAACAGATAAAAATTACTTAGTGATAAAGCAAACAAGCACACACGAGAATATTCACCCCACGCTATAACTCCCCCGCAACGGCGCCAGAAAAAGGTCTTGATAACCCACAAGTATAGGGGATCAAATGTAGCCTCTTTCGATAAGTAGGAGTGTCAAACCCAATGAGGAGCTAAAGGTAGAACCAATATTCCCTCAAGTTCTATCGACCACCGATACAACTCTACGCACGCTTAACGCTCGCTTTACCTAGAACAAGTATGAAACTAGAAATACTTTGTAGGTGTAACGGGATAGGTTTGCAAGAATATAAAGAGCACGTAAAAAAACTAGGGGCTGTTTTAGGTAAAGAAGCAATAAAGTTAGTATAGAGAGTGTGGAAAAGTGGTGGTAGGAGTTGCGAAATTGTCCCTAACCAATTGACTACTTTACTAGACTGATAGCAAGTTTTATGTGGGAGAGGCCACTGCTAGCATGTCATCCCTGACTTGGAATTCTATGCACTTATGATTGGAACTATTAGCAAGCATCCGCAACTACTAACGTTCATTAAGGTAAAACCCAACCATAGCATTAAGATATATTGGTCCCCCCTCTATCTCGTCTGCATGAATTTCTATGCTAGGTTGAAGCTTCTGCCACTCTTGCCCTCCAATATATAGTCCTATCAACATACAACTAACCCTATGGTGTGATCCACGCGCGCGCTCATATGATGGGCACCAAAGGACAGCAACATAACCACAAGCAATTTAAACCAACCATAGCAATTCACCAATTACCGATAGGACAACGAAAATCTACTCACACATCATAGGATGGCAACGCATCATTGGATAATAATATGAAGCATAAAGCACCATGTTCAAGTAGAGAGTACAGCGGGTTGCGGGAGAGTGGACCGCTGTAGATAGATTGGGGAAGGTGATGAAGATGTTGGTGAAGATGACAGAGGTGTTGGTGTAGATCGCCGTCACACGATGATGGCCCCAACGGAGTTCCGGCGCCACCGGGAGAGAGGGGGAGAGGACCCCCCTTCTTCTTCTTCTTCCTTGACCTTCTCCCTAGATGGGAGAAGGGTTTGCCCTCTGGTCCTTGGTTTCCATGGCATGGGAGGGGCGAGAGCCCCTCCGAGATTGGATCTGTCTCTCTGTCTCTCTCTGTTCCGCGTTGTCTGATTCTGCCCTTTCACCGTTTCTTAAATTCCCGGAGATCCGTAACTCCGATTGGGCTGAAATTTTAACACGATTTGTATCCGGATATTGGCCTTCTTGCGGATAAAGAAGGGCACGAAATGCCTTATGGGGTGGCCACGAGGGCCCAGGGCACGCCTGACCCCCTGGGGCGCGCCCCTCACCCTCGTGGGCCCCTCGGGCATCGTCTCGCGTTGATTCCACTTCCCCAAATTCACATATATTCTAAAAAAATCTCCGTCAGTTTTTATCCCATTTGGACTCCGTTTGATATGGATTTCCTGTGAAACAAAAAACATGCAACAAACAGGAACTGGTACTGGGCACTGGATCAATAAGTTAGTCCCCAAAATAGTATAAAAAGTAGCCAAAAGTATATGAAAGTTCTATAATATTAGCATGGAACAATCAAAAATTATAGATACGACGGAGACGTATCAGGGGCAATGAGATATTCATGAACCAGCATCAAGTGAGTAAACTGATAAAGATTGTTACTAAAATGGGTCAAAAGATGTCAATCGAACTATTTGTTTACACTTTATGCGAGACAACAGTGAACTGCAGGATGGTAAGTAAGAACCCTATAGCCTTCTTTTTACTACCCTTAATGAGTTGTCTTAGATGACAATATCTGAATCTTTTTTCTATTGCAGTGGATCCTGAAGCAGTTTAGATTACCTCTCAAACTACATGATTGGCGGCCGGCCATCACAAGGGGTTGGACTAGAGTCCTGCATGCCTTCTTCATCCAGGAGAGCACAATAGAGGGCCATTCCTCTTCACCTTGTTCAACAACTAGAATATCTATCGCCTCTTTCTTTACCATCTGTAATACTACAAGTATAAAACCCTGGTACATCATTCTTTATTTGGTGCTTCTGTAATTCTTCAACATATGTACCTGTGAATCGAATAGTGCATTGATTGTTTGAACCTGATGGATATGAATAAATCTATAGCCTACTTTCAAGTTTAAATTAGGTACAATTTTAAATAGCATCAATTAAACTAGGGCGGAATTACGTTGTGCAGGCCATTACGGCACACATGGTTGGTAAAACACAAACGTTTGCGATATATGCTACCTCTTGAGCACTGCGTTGGTTTTGCCTTGAAGAGGAAAGGGTGATGCAGAAAAGTAGCGTAAGTATTTCCCTCAATTTTTGAGAACCAAGGTATCAATCCAGTAGGAGATCACGCTCAAGTCCCACGCACCTACACAAACAAATAAGAACCTTGCAACCAACGCAATAAAGGGGTTGTCAAGCCCTTCACGGTCACTTACGAGAGTGAGATCTGATAGATATGATAAGATAATATTTTTGGTATTTTTACGATAAAGAGAAATAAAGATGCAAAGTAAAATAAATAGCAAAGGAAATAACTAAGTGTTGGAAGATTAATATGATGGAAGATAGACCCGAGGGCCATAGGTTTCACTAGTGGCTTCTCTCAAGAGCATAAGTATTACGGTGGGTAAACGAATTACTGTTGAGTAATTGATAGAATTGAGCATAGTTATGAGAATATCTAGGTATGATCATGTATATAGGAATCACGTCCGAGACAAGTAGACCGAAACGATTTTGCATCTACTACTATTACTCCACACATCGACCGCTATCCAACATGCATCTAGAGTATTAAGTTCCTAAGAACAAAGTAATGCTTTAACGAAGATGACATGATGTAGAGGGATAAACTCATGCAATATGATATAAACCCCATCTTTTTATCCTCGATGGCAACAATACAATACGCGTCGGTTCCCTTTCTGTCACTGGGATCGAGCACCGCAAGATTGAACCCAAAGCTAAGCACTTCTCCCATTGCAAGAAAGATCAATCTAGTAGGCCAAACCAAACTGATAATTCGAAGAGACTTGCAAAGATAAACCAATCATACATAAAAGAATTCAGAGGAGAATCAAATATTGTTCATAGATAATCTGGATCATAAACCCACAATTCATCGGATCTTGACAAACACACCACAAAAGAAGATTACATCGAATAGATCTCCAAGAAGATCGAGGAGAACTTTGTATTGAGATCCAAAGAGAGAGAAGAAGCCATCTAGCTAATAACTATGGACCCGTAGGTCTGAAGTAAACTACTCACACATCACCGAAGAGGCCATGGAGTTGATGTAGAGGCCCTCCGTGATCGATGCCCCCTCCGGCAGAGCTCCGGAAAAGGCCCCAAGATGGGATCTCTCGTGTACAGAAGGTTGCGGCGGTAGAATTAGGTTTTCGTGGTGCTCCTGGATGTTTGGGGGGGGGGTACGTGGATATATATAGGAGGAAGAAGTACGCCGGTGGAGCAACGGAGGGCCCATGAGGGTGGAGGGCGCGCCCAGGGGGTAGGCGCCCCCCTGCCTCGTGCCTTCCTCCCTTGTTTCTTGACGGCCACTTGAAGTCTCCTGCATCACGTTTGTTGAGAAAATCACGTCCCCGAAGGTTTCATTCCGTTTGGACTCCGTTTGATATTCTTTTTCTTCGAAACCCTAAAATAGGCAAAAAAACAGCAATTTGGGCTGGGCCTCCGGTTAGTAGGTTAGTCCCAAAAATGATATAAAAGTGTAAAATAAAGCCCATTAACATCCAAAATAGATAATATGATAGCATGGAGCAATCAAAAATTATACATACGTTGGAGACGTATCAAGCATCCCCAAGCTTAATTCCTGCTCGTCCTCGAGAGGTAAATGATAAAAGAAGAATTTTTGATGTGGAATGCTTTCTAACATATTTATCAATGTATTTTTTCTTTATTGTGGCATGAATGTTCAGATCCGAAAGGTTCAAGATAAAAGTTTAATATTGACATAAAAATAATAATACTTCAAGCATACTAACTAAGCAATTATGTCTTCTCAAAATAACATGGCCAAAGAAAGTTATCCCTACAAAATCATATAGTCTGGCTATGCTCTATCTTCACCACAAAAAATATTTAAATCATGCACAACCTCGATGACAAGCCAAGCAATTGTTTCATACTTTTGATGTTCTCAAACTTTTTGAATCTTCACGCAATATATGAGCGTGAGCCATGGATATAGCACTATGGTGGAATAGAATGGTGGTTGTGGAGAAGACAAAAAGGAGAAGATAGTCTCACATCAACTAGGCGTATCAACGGGCTATAGAGATGCCCATCAATAGATATCAATGTGAGTGAGTAGGGATTGCCATGCAACAGATGCACTAGAGCTATAAGTATATGAAAGCTCAACAAAAGAAACTAAGTGGGTGTGCATCCAACTTGCTTGCTCATGAAGACCTAGGGCATTTTGAGGAAGCCCATCATTGGAATATACAAGCCAAGTTCTATAATGAAAAATTCCCACTAGTATATGAAAGTGATATCATAAGAGACTCTCTATATGAAGAACATGCTGCTACTTTGAAGCACAAGTGTGGAAAAAGGATAGTAGCATTGTACCTTCTCTCTTTTTCTCTAATTTTTTATTTGGGCCTTCTTTCTTTTCTTTCTTTTTGGCCTCTTTTCTCTTTTTTTTGTCCGGAGTCTCATCCCGACTTGTGGGGGAATCATAGTCTCCATCATCCTTTCCTCACTTGGGACAATGCTCTAATAATGATGATCATCACACTTTATTTACTTACAACTCAAGAATTACAACTCAATACTTAGAACAAAATATGACTCTATGTGAATGCCTCTGGCGGTGTACCGGGATGTGCAATGATGCATGAGTGACATGTATGAAGAATTATGAATGGTGGCTTTGCCACAAATACGATGTCAACTACATGACCATGCAAGCAATATGACAATGATGAAGCGTGTCATAATAACGGAACGGTGGAAAGTTGCATGGCAATATATCTCGGAATGGCTATGGAAATGCCATAATAGGTAGGTATGGTGGCTGTTTTGAGGAAGGTATATGGTGGGTTTAAGGTATCAGCGAAAGTTGCGCGATACTAGAGAGGCTAGCAATGGTGGAAGGGGTGAGAGTGCGTATAATCCATGGACTCAACATTAGTCATAAAGAACTCACATACTTGTTGCAAAAATCTATTAGTTATCGAAACAAAGTATTACGCGCATGCTCCTAGGGGGATAGATTGGTTGGAAAAGACCATCGCTCGTCCCCGACTGCCACTCATAAGGAAGACAATCAATAAATAAATCATGCTCCAACTTCATCACATAACAGTTCACCATACCTGCATGCTACGGGAATCACAAACTTCAACACAAGTATTTATCAAATTCACAACTACTCAACTAGCATGACTCTAATATCACCGTCTCCATATCTCAAAACTATTATCAAGTATCAAACTTCTCATAGTATTCAATGCACTTGTATGAATTTTTTAATTATAGCAAATTTCCATGTTGTCCTAAAGGACTCTCAAAATAATATAAGTGAATCATGATAGAACAATAGTTTCTATAAAACAAAACCACCACCGTGCTCTAAAAGATATAAGTGAAGCACTAGAGCAAAAACTATATAGCTCAAAAGATATAAGTGAAGCACATTGAGTATTCTAATAAATTTCAAATCATGCGAGTCTCTCTCAAAAGGTGTTTGCAGCAAGGATGATTTTGGTAAACTAAAAAGAAAAGACTCAAATCATACAAGACGCTCCAAGCAAAACACATATCATGTGGTGAATAAAAATATAGCTCCAAGTAAAGTTACCGATAGACGAAGACGAAAGAGGGGATGCCTTCCGGGGCATCCCCAAACTTAGGCTTTTTGGTGTACTTGAATTTTACCTTGGGGCACCATGGGAATCCACAAGCTTAGGCTCTTGCCACTCTTTGTTCCATAATCCATCAAATCTTTACCCAAAACTTGAAAACTTCACAACACAAAACTCAAAATAGAAAATCGCGTGAGCTCCGTTAGCGAAAGAAAACAAAACACCACTTCAAGGTACTGTAATGAACTCATTATTTATTTATATTGGTGTTAAACCTACTGTATTCCAACTTCTCTATGGTTTATAAGCTCTTTTACTAGCCATAGATTCATCAAAATAAGCAAACAACACAAGAAAAACAGAATATGTCAAAAACAGAACAATCTGTAGAAATCTATAGCTAACGCAACTTATGGAACCCCCAAAATTCTAAAATAAATTGCTGGACGTGATGAATTTATCTATTAATCATCTGCAAAAATAATTAAATAAATAGCACCTTCCAAATAAAAATGGCAGCGATTATCATGAGGGCTAAAGTTTCTATTTTTTACAGCAAGATCAAAAAGACTCTCCCCAAGTCTTCCCAACGGTTCTACTTGGCACAAACACTAATTAAACACAAAAACACAACCAAACCAAAGGATAGATAAATTATTTGTTGAATAACAACAAGGAAAATTAATGGGTTGTTTCCCAACAAGCGCTTTTCTTTAAAGCCTTATAGCTAGGCATAAGATTTCAATGATGCTCACATGAAAGACAAGAATTGAAGCACAAAGAGAGCATCATAAAACACATGACAAACACATCTAAGTCTAACATACGTACTATGCATAGACATCTTATAGGCAAACAAATTATCAAGGTAAGCAAAAACTAGCATATGCAAGGAAGCGGAAAGAAACAATAGCAGTCTCAACATAACGAGAGGTAATTTAGTAACATGAACATTTCTACCACCATATTTTCCTCTCTCATAACAATTACATGTAGGATCATAAGCAAATTCAACAAAATAGCTGTCACATAAAATATTTTCAACACGATCCACATGCATGCAAAGTTGACACTCTTCCAAAATAGTGGGATTAACATTAACTAACATCATGACCTCTCCAAACCCACTTTTATCAAAAAATTCATAAGATTGAATGTTCTCCAAATATGTGGGATCTAAAGTTGACACTCTTCCAAACCCACTTTCAATAATATTTCAAACACTATTATAAATCTCATATTCATCATGGGGCTTAAATAAATTTTCAAGATCATAAGAAGAATCACCCTGGTCATGATCATTGCAACAAGTAGTAGACATAAAAAAACTAGCATCCCCAAGCTTAGGGTTTTGCATATTATAAGCACAATTGACATTAATAGAATTTATATTATCATCATTGCAATCGTGCTTTTCATTCAAAGATCCATCGTGAATCACTCCATAAAGTAATTCATCACAATTTTCAGATTCACGAATTTCGAGCAAAACTTCATAAAGATAATCTAGTGCACAAAACTCACTAGCAATTGGTTCATCATAATTGGATCTCTTAAAAAGATTAGCAAGAGGATGAGGATCCATAGATCTTGGGTTCTCTGTTTAGCAATAAATAAACAATTATTCCAACCAAACGAGCAAACGAGCCAAGTAAGACATCAAAGCAAATGAAAACGCGAACAAAAGAAGGGTGAATAAAACGGCAAGGGTGAAGTGGGGGAGAGGAAAACGAGAGGCAAATGTCAAATAATGTAATGCGAGGGATAAGAGTTTGTGATGGGTACTTGGTATGTTTAACTTGGTAATGGCGCCAGAAATGACTCGTTGTTAGAGTCAAATCTTGACTTGACTTGGCGCGAATCTCCCCGGCAACGGCGCCAGAAATCCTTCTTGCTACCTCTTGAGCACTGCGTTGGTTTTGCCTTGAAGAGGAAAGGGTGATGCAGAAAAGTAGCGTAAGTATTTCCCTTAGTTTTTGAGAACCAAGGTATCAATCCAGTAGGAGATCACGCTCAAGTCCCACGCACCTACACAAACAAATAAGAACCTTGCAACCAACGCAATAAAGGGGTTGTCAAGCCCTTCACGGTCACTTACGAGAGTGAGATCTGATAGATATGATAAGATAATATTTTTGGTATTTTTACGATAAAGAGAAATAAAGATGCAAAGTAAAATAAATAGCAAAGGAAATAACTAAGTGTTGGAAGATTAATATGATGGAAGATAGACCCGAGGGCCATAGGTTTCACTAGTGGCTTCTCTCAAGAGCATAAGTATTACGGTGGGTAAACGAATTACTATTGAGTAATTGATAGAATTGAGCATAGTTATGAGAATATCTAGGTATGATCATGTATATAGGAATCACGTCCGAGACAAGTAGACCGAAACGATTTTGCATCTACTACTATTACTCCACACATCGACCGCTATCCAACATGCATCTAGAGTATTAAGTTCCTAAGAACAAAGTAATGCTTTAACGAAGATGACATGATGTAGAGGGATAAACTCATGCAATATGATATAAACCCCATCTTTTTATCCTCGATGGCAACAAAACAATACGCGTCGGTTCCCTTTCTGTCACTGGGATCGAGCACCGCAAGATTGAACCCAAAGCTAAGCACTTCTCCCATTGCATGAAAGATCAATCTAGTAGGCCAAACCAAACTGATAATTCGAAGAGACTTGCAAAGATAAACCAATCATACATAAAAGAATTCAGAGGAGAATCAAATATTGTTCATAGATAATCTGGATCATAAACCCACAATTCATCGGATCTTGACAAACACACCACAAAAGAAGATTACATCGAATAGATCTCCAAGAAGATCGAGGAGAACTTTGTATTGAGATCCAAAGAGAGAGAAGAAGCCATCTAGCTAATAACTATGGACCCGTAGGTCTGAAGTAAACTACTCACACATCACCGAAGAGGCCATGGAGTTGATGTAGAGGCCCTCCGTGATCGATGCCCCCTCCGGCAGAGCTCCGGAAAAGGCCCCAAGATGGGATCTCTCGTGTACAGAAGGTTGCGGCGGTAGAATTAGGTTTTCGTGGTGCTCCTGGATGTTTTGGGGGGGGGGTACGTGGATATATATAGGAGGAAGAAGTACGCCGGTGGAGCAACGGATGGCCCATGAGGGTGGAGGGCGCGCCCAGGGGGTAGGCGCCCCCCTGCCTCGTGCCTTCCTCCCTTGTTTCTTGACGGCCACTCGAAGTCTCCTGCATCACGTTTGTTGAGAAAATCACGTCCCCGAAGGTTTCATTCCGTTTGGACTCCGTTTGATATTCTTTTTCTTCGAAACCCTAAAATAGGCAAAAAAACAGCAATTTGGGCTGGGCCTCCGGTTAGTAGGTTAGTCCCAAAAATGATATAATAGTGTAAAATAAAGCCCATTAACATCCAACATAGATAATATAATAGCATGGAGCAATCAAAAATTATAGATACGTTTGAGACATATCAATATACACCATAATCCAAGACGGTTCACAAAGAGGAAACGTGTGCAAGCATGCACACAGTTGCTGTTTGCAAAGCGTGTGTGATGTCAGACACTATTGCATGCGGTGCGGGAAAACTAAATGTGTGTGATTGTCAACCTATCGTACGTGGTTTATAATCATGAACTATTTGTGATGTGCCAGGCATCGTAAATCTCCCGTGCCTAGAATCTGCCTAGAAAACTGCTGTACCTGGAATCTGCGTGGTTTTAGGCAAAACCACAAAACTCCGACTACGATGGCAATGGGAGAACAAACGAGTGGCAAGGATGAAGCGTTTGGGATATTCGAGATATCGGAAACGGTTATACAGGGACAACTGTATGCATCAAGGCTCCCTATCCCCGATGGTTTCTGGGTCGTGTGGGAAGGACCCCCCTATCGCCCACACTCACTTGGAGACGGTTCCATATGTCGTCGCGGAAAGGGGTTAAAAACCGCTTGTTTAGGGCCGACGCGCACCAGTGTTGGGCTTGGCAGTTTTAGGCCCTGCGTTGTTTCGTCCCCCAACGGGCGAATCATGCACTCCGCAGGCCTGGGGGCTATTGTCCGCCTAGTGGGAACCAGGGTACCACGGGCCTTCTGCCTACGACCCAGGAAGGGCCCCTTGACCCAACTCAAGAGGACAGCCCACCAGTGGGCATCGTGAAGCCAACAGCCTCGCGAGGGCCTTGCCCTGCGAGGGGCTTCTCCGACGAAGGACTTCCCCAAGACTACCACCACAACAAGCAGCCCCGCAAGGCTTCCTTGCGAGGCGCCTCCCCGCAAGGCTTACCAAGGAGCCCACATTGCGTGGGTCGCATGCCCATCACATGGGTGACATCACCACGACAAGGCGCCCGCCTGTGCGGCTAGGGCAGTTTCCCCTTTCGTGCTAAGCCAACACCTGCACCTACCTTCCCCAAAGCAAGTCCCAAAGGTCTCCCCTTTGGTAAAAGAAGACCAAGACAATGGCGCAGTAGGAGGGAGGTCATTGTGGAGCCTGTTGGTGTCAAAACCGGCGGATCTTGGGTATGGGTTCCCGAACTGTGCGTCTAGGCCGGATGGTAACAGGAGACAAGGGACACAATGTTTTACCCAGGTTCGGGCCCTCTTGATGGAGGTAAAACCCTACGTCCTGCTTGATTAATATTGATGATATGGGTAGTACAAGAGTAGATCTACCATGAGATCGGAGAGGCTAAACCCTAGAAGCTAGCCTATGGTATGATTGTATGTTGTGGTTGTTGTGTCCTACAGACTAAAACCCTCCAGTTTATATAGACACCGGAGAGGGTTAGGGTTACACAAGGCCGGTTACAAAGGAGGAGATATCCATATCCGTATTGCCTAGCTTGCCTTCCACGCCAAGTAGAGTCCTGTCCGGACACGAGACGAAGTCTTCAATCTTGTATCTTCATAGTCCGGCTGTCCGGAGACCCCCTAATCCCGGACTCCCTCAGTAGCCCCTGAACCAGGCTTCAATGACGATGAGTCTGGCGCGCAGTATTGTCTTCGGCATTGCAAGGCGGGTTCCTTCTCCGAATACATCACAGAAGAATTTGAATACAAGGATAGTGTCCGACCCTGCAAAATAAGTTCCACAGACCATCGTAGAGAGAATAATATTTTCGCAAATCTAATTTGCTGACTTGTTTTGACAGTATGACGTTATGTCATGACCCGGTGATTATTCAAACCGTTTCCTTTAACTAGCCCCGCACATAACGCGAGGCAGTTTTTCGACACGTCTTGTCAAAGCAGAGATCGTGTCCCCTTATTACGGGATTCTCATCAATACGGGCATGGGTAACCCAACCACGCCATTGATTACGGCGCTTGGGGGATAAGCGAGTTTTACCAGGCAAGTGGGGACGCTTAGTTTCGTCCGCCCATATAAAGGGATAAGGATTCACCTTTCTATCCACGCCTTCTTCCTCCTTTGTGAATGTGCGTTATATCGACTAGAGGGGGGGTGAATAGGCGATTTTTATGAAAGTCTTCAAAACGTGAAGGTTATGAAGACAAACAGTACAGATATGCCTATCACTTAAGCAGCGGAAGTTAGATTACACTAGGCAAGCCATGGTCAAGTATTCAATAGAGTGAAAGCACAGGACAAATAGCTGCAGTGTAATAAGGATCAGGTAGGAAGAAGTTATGAAGCCAAACGAATCATACAGTTATGTTGTGAAGACAGAAGATAAAGCAAGCATGCAATGGCTTCACAATATGTAGCAGTAAGTAAAAGGAAGTGAAGATGAAACCAGTGACACGCTGAAGACAATGATTTGTTGGACCAGTTCCAGTTGTTGTGACAACTGTACGTCTGGTTGGAGCGGCTAGGTATTTAAACCAAAGGACACACAGTCCCGGACACCCAGTCCCGAACACGCAGCTCAGGACACCCAGTCCTCACCGTTTTCTCCTTGAGCTAAGGTCACACAGACCTCGCCCAATCACTCTGGTCAGTCTTCAAGGTAGACTCCCAAACCTTCACAGACTTCGTTCACCGGCAATCCACAATTTCTCTTGGATGCACAGAACGCGACGCCTAACCGGCTGGAGGATGCACAGTCCTCAAGTGTAATAAGTCTTCAGATCACTCAGACAAGAAGACTTAAGTGATGCCCAATTTACTCTGGCTCTGGGTGGTTAGGGCTTTTCTCCTCGCTAGGGATTTTCTCTCAAAGGCTTCGAGGTGGGTTGCTCTCAAACGACAAAAGCCGTGCACTGAAATCTGAGCAGCCAACCGTTTATGGTTGTAGGGGGTGGACTATTTATAGCCACTGGGCAACCCGACCTGATTTGTCCGAAATGACCCTGGGTCACTAAGGAACTGACACATGTACCAACGGTCAGATTTCAAGCTCACACGGCAACTTTACTTGCGCTACAAGTAAAGCTGACTTGTCCGACTCTGGACAAGATTTGCTCTCATAGTCTTCGCTCGAAGATATAGGTTTTGAATTAGGCATCACTTCAGTCATTCTGACTGGTTCTCTTGGACCCCACTTAACAGTACGGTGGTTCCTATGACTCAACACAAATGAAATAAAACTACGAAGAATCTAAGTCTTCGAGTTCCATAGGCTTCACGTGGTGTCTTCTCTTGTCATAGTCTTCAATGTGAATATCTTCAAATACCACCATTGTCTTCAATGTCTTCGTACATTTTTAGGGGTCATCTCTGGTAGTAAAACCGAATCAATGAGGGACTTCTACCTGTGTTATCCTGCAATTCTTACAAACACATTAGTCCCTCAACTAGGTTTGTCGTCAATACTCCAAAACCAACTAGGGGTGGCACTAGATGCACTTACAATCTCCCCCTTTTTGGTGATTGATGACAAACTAGTTGAAGTTTTCAACAGGGAATATAATTTGTGAAATTGTAAAGGAATTGTCTTCATAAGCTGCAAGGGCTCCCCTTGAAGATGTGCATATAAGTAATTTGCTTCTGGAACGCAAATGCACATGGCAGGTTGTACTTGTGGAGATCCACTTCAACATATGATGACAATCCACTGTGCATGTAAAAGTAGAGAATGACATGCATAATGAAAAATGGACGTCTGCGGAATGATATAAGTGCGGAATTCATCGTCGTACATGCGGAATTTATCTTCGCAAAAACATAGTGGCAAACAGGTAGCAGACGACCATCAAGTTTAAGTGTTACAACTCAAAGAACCAAGTGTAGCAAAACGAGAGTTGTAAGCACGAAGCAAAATGTAGCAAAATATAAAGGCACCCGCCCATAGTGACCCGCTTGAAGACTATAAACATCATATGCTTCTCCCCCTTTTGTCAGTGATGACCAAAAAGGTTTGAAGACATAGAGTTTTCTATGCGTTCCCAGGCGCAGCAGGGTCGGTGGAGGTGTTTGGCAGTGCAGACGAGCTTGGTGCAGATTCGACGCGCGCTGAAGGAGGTGGAGGTGATGTAGCGTCGTCTTCTTCTTCGATTATCCGTGCAGTCACCGTGGCAGTAGAGGAAGAGAACTCCGAATCTTCAAGTGATGGAGTTCTGCGTAGCATTGCCCTTCGAGGAGGCGTGGAGTCAAATTTGAAGCGCTCTGTGAAGCCATCCTCTTGAAGTTCAGCTTCAGGACACATCATTGTGAGTCCTTTCCAAGTGCGGCGACAGGTTTCGTGTGCAACAAATGCATTCTTGGTTGCAAGATTTCTGATGCGATTGACGTCCTCCATGATGCTTTTCATCTGCCTCTTGAGCCAGTCGTGATGCCTATCCTGCTTTTGGTGAAGAGCCACAAGAAGCTCTCGGTCATTGAGGGCACGAGCGTGCTTCTTGGGTCGCTGAGCAGCTGGGCTGTCAGTGGCTTCAGTAGATGCAGGTGCACGTGTGGTGCCAGCCAACGGATACACTCTGGAGATGGCTGCAACACCTTCATCATGCTGAGTGAAGCTTTGGTGTTCTGCATTCTGAAGACTTAATGGTTGCTTGGCAGGCTCAGGATATATAGCTTCAGCAGAGGTGTCAACATCTGGCACGAAGATCCGATGGTTGCGGGCTGAGGGCTGATATGAAATCGTAGAATGAAGCTTGATCAGCCTCATAACCCAAGGAGCATAAAACTTCAAGCCAAATAAATCTGAGCGGGATACCGCAAGCTGGCGTATGAAGAAGTCCTGTGCATTGAAGCATTTGCCATGAAGGATGTAGAATATGAGAGTCTTCATTGCACCTTCAACCTTGGCATGTGGAGAGTGTCCCTTGATGGGCCAGAGAGTCCGCTGAATGATGTGATATATGGTTCTGGGCAGGTACTCTAGGTCTTCAACGAAGAACTCAGTTGGATAGGGTGCATCATGGGGCAATGGCTTCATCATTGAGAGCATCTGACTCATATTTGGTTCAGGCCTCTGGAATATGCTCTCAATTGCTTCAGCATGTAGTTGGCAGCCTTCCTCGAAGAATTCGCCAGGAGTGGGCAGGCCGGTAAGCTCAATGATATTGAATGCATTGGCTTCATGATGGACATTGCCGGTCATCCACTCCAGGACTCAAGTCTTCGGATCTCTGTTGTAGCCTTTGATATGAAGAGTGGCATAGAATTGAAGCAGAAGCTCTTCATTCCAGTGCTCTTCATCGGTGATAAATGGCAGCAAACCCACTTGCCTGAAGCAATCCAGTGCTTCTTCTAGGCCGGGCAGACCAGCAACAGCTTCAACCTCAAGGCGCTTGTGCGGGAAGATGCGGCCTTGGTTGTATAGGATGCATGAATAATAGCTGCGTTGTGGATAGCTCCATAACCTATCAGATACAATCCATTCCCTTGAATAAGGGTTCTTGGAGCTGTTGAAGAACGTATTATCTGCCCTGAAGCTATTGACGTTAAAGGAGCCAGGAGCTGATGCAGGACCAGGGAACCTTGGCAGTCGTGGGATCGGCTTCTGAACCTGAGGCCTGTGTGCAACATGATAGTTGAAATGTGGACCGGCCGCAGACTCAGGCACAGAAGTGTCAGGAGTAGTAGCTTCAGTGTCTTCTGAAGCTGTTGATGGGGAGGGCTTCACATTGGCTTCAATGTTGTCCGCCTCCACTTGACTAGCTGGAGGGTCAGATGCAGGCACGTTCTCCTGGAGAACTGCTTCTTGGTGGAGCGGGGGAGTGGGTTCTGGTGGTACTTCTTCATTGTCTTCGGCTGATGCAGCCGGAATGTCTTCAGCCGAATCTTTAGGCCATGGTCCCTTGTGAAGCCTGCGGAATGCAGACAACGCCTGTGGAGTTGGAGTGGGCTGGGCCTCAGATTCTTCTTCTTGTGGGCGATCCGCCCATGATGCAGCTTGTGCGATTGGCGTCAAAGGACGACCAATGCTGATCAGTTTGCTTGTCTCAAGCTGAGGAAGGGCTGCATCATCTTGTACATTGTCTTGGTGACCAATGTCTTCAGCAGCGATGGGGTCGGCTGCTGGAATATCTTCAGCTTCAGGAGCCTCTGTGGGAGCAGGCTCATGAACTGTCAGCTGACGATCTGCGTCAGGATAGATGACAGAGAGAGGTTCAAATGTCAAGGGCTCTATGGGAGCAGCCCGAGCTTTCTTGATCTTGCGCTTCTTCTTGGTGGGGTCAGATGGAGAGGCTTCAGAGTGTTTCCTCTTCCTTGCTTTAGCCTCGGCTGCTCGTGTCTTCTTGAGCTCTAAAGCGGTTGACCGGCTCTTTGGCTTCGAGCTAGTCGTAGCAGTGGGGAAGACAATCGGAGCAGCTTCTTGTCTTGGTGCCTCTGGTTCAGGCACAACAGACTTCTTCTTTTTCTTCACGGCCATCCTGGGGTCGATGCCGGGACGCCCAAGTGCCTTGCGCTTCTCGGCCTCATTGTAGGCATGTACACAGCGATCAACCAGAGTATTCATTCGCTCCCGCGAACCTTGAGCTTCAGCACGCTTTTTCAGAAAGTTCTCCTTTAGCTCGTGCAACATGATCTTGAAGTTCTTCACTTCTTGCACGCTGAGCTTGGCCATATGCTGCTTGAACTGAGCCTTTTCAAAATCAATTTTCTGCTTCAGTTCAACAATGCTCTGGGCAATTGCAGGTTCTGAAGCAATAGCGCCTTGGAAAGCGATGCTGAGGCCAATGGGCAGCTGCAGATCATCGAAGCTGATATTTGGTGTTGCAAACCACTCATCGATGAAGTTGTGGATGATGGCGACATCAAACAGAGGCAGATTGTTGAAGATTTCAGCCTCCTCCTTGCTCTTGATGAGCTGCTCAAGAGCGTCATCTCCAAGATCTTCATCGCTTGACAGATCAATGGTTTCGCTGCGCAGAATGGCAGCAGCTGTGAGCTCTTTGCCTATGTGTGGCTGAGGCTTCTTGGCTTCCTGGGGCTTGGAGACTCGTGATAAATCTTCAGACTGCACACTGGCTTCAGGAGGTGCAGTTGCCAATGGCTTTGCCTTTGAGATTTTGGGTGAAGGGGTCTGCTTTGAAGCTTTTGGCTTCTTCATCTGCTTTGGCTTTGGAGCAGCAGGCGCTTCATCAGATTCAGAGTCAGCAGGAGGGTCATTGACTGCAGTCCCTTGGACTAATATGCGGGTGATGAGGCCCTCAAGATTTGCATATGGACCGATGATATTGGGGTCTGCCTCGCGTGTGCCATCTGCCCTTGGTGCGGAGGGACCAGGGTTGAAGTCTAAGCCCAATTTCTTCTTGTTTTGCTTCGCTGACCTCTGGGCAAACTGAAAGTTGCACTTGAACAGATTGTCGTCACGACACCAGAGTAGTGACGACGGATGAGCATCAGCAGGCTGCGGTCCTCTGACCATGCATGGATAGAAGCCTTGAGCAATGGCTTCATCTCTGGACCTGGGCACAAGATTTTTGTATAGTACATCTCCCCATGGTCTCTTGATGGCGCTTTTCTCAGCGTATTCCTTGGTGACGAAGCGGTATTGGAACCATTGCTCTGCCCAATAGCGTCGAATCCATTGGATTCGTGTCTTGCGCTGATTGTAATCCTCTTCAGGATCTGTATTGTACAGCTCTGAGAGGTCATCTGGCAGATCTCTTGATGTTTCCACTCGATGCTTTCTGCCACCCTTCCTTGCTGGTTTTTCTGCAGCCATAAACCTTAACTTGGAAGGCTTCAAGACGTTCAAAGGCTTTCTTTTGCTGGACCAACAGGAACTGGCTTCAGGAGAATTGATATGACGCTGTAAGAACTCTGCAAATGAATGCAGACTATGAGAACCAAAAGATTCTCCCACGGACATGTACCTGTGACAGCATTAAGGTGCGAGGCAAGGGGAAGAGGTCATATGCATTCTCAGAAGATTTTGAAGATAAATCAGTTTAGAAGATATTGACCTCATCGTGCGAAGACATTCACTTATAGAAAAGAAGTTGGTTCCAGATTTGTACGAACCCATAGATCAGTACAAGTGAGGAATCTAACTACTTCATGAAGCACAAGTGAATATACTAGGCAAGTTATGAGATGCAGACTGAGATAGATCTAACTTGTGTGAATAGAAACTTCTTATGGCAGAAAGTGACCGAACTATAGGATCAAAAGAGGTTGTAAAAAGAGGTTTTATTTACCACACTTGGAACTGCTAGACGGAGTGAGAGATGAGGCCGAGCAGTTCGATCCTCCGTGCCCTAACTTGGCGACGGAAGACACCTACGGCGACGGCGGAGAGAGTGATGTCCGCGGTCGGCGTGAAAACGGCGTCAGAGAGGTTGCGGCAGTGAAGCGCTTCGTCGCCGGCGTCGTCGAGAGCTAGCGGTGGCGCTAGGGTTCGTGCGAGGGAGGAAGAAGGAGAAGGAGATAATGACCGCGGTGAGTGTGTATTTATAGTCACATGGGCTGCACTGCGCTATTACACAGGTGCCCCTGGCGATTCACATCTGAACAACACGTGGCCATAATGCGGAGTCTCGGGGGCAGTTCCACATCCTACGCACGCCTGGATTGTCGGGTGGTCGTTCCTACTTCTCCGGATTTCTTGTGGATGAATGAGCATTGAAAACGGTTTTAAAGTTTGTCTCTGTGTCTTCTGCTGACAAGGACGCAGAGAAGACATTCGACAGTTTCAATAGGATGCATATGACTTGGAGAGATAGAATTTGAGATAGAAAGCATAGAGAGATTAGGGTCCGATCACATTCACTTAGTTCAAAAGATTCAAAACAAGAAGACATAGCTATAAGTGAATGTTGTAGAGGACAGAACACTAGTATATATATATATATATATATATTTATATAATCCACGTAGTGAAGATAATCATGAAGACATGTTGGGAATGAAAGCAGACCAAATGTGAAGACATTGCAAGGTAACGCCGTGAGTGAAACACTTCAAAATAGAACGTTTGGTGGTGGCGTTACCCACCGTATAGGAAGTATTAGACCCAGACACGGCGCACAATTATCGTGGCGCTCCGAAGTCAATTTCCACATTAATGTATTCACACTTAGAATGTATGTCTTCATTGATTGAAGATATACGTTACTTCGTGTGTTGCACATCTAAGTCATCAATATGCATAAGTGTTAGGATGTGTTCCTGATCACAGGACATTTGAGGATTCCAAGATATTTAGCTCACACCGTAACTTGCAAAATCTCTTCTCATCCAAGGGCTTGGTGAAGATATCTGCCAATTGCTCTTCAGTGTTGACGTGTATGATATCAATATCTTCCTTTGCAACATGATCTCTGAGAAAGTGATGACGAATTTCAATGTGCTTTGTCTTCGAGTGCTGAACTGGGTTGTTGGCGATCTTGATGGCACTTTCGTTGTCGCAGTAAAGAGGCACTTGCTTCAGATGAATGCCATAGTCCTTGAGAGTTTGCTTCATCCACAAAAGCTGAGCGTAGCAAGATCCAGCAGCAATGTATTCAGATTCAGTAGTAGAGAGGGATACACAGTTCTGCTTCTTTGAAGACCAACATACAAGTGATCGTCCCAGAAAGTGACATGTGCCTGATGTAGACTTCCGATCAACCTTGTCACCAGCATAATCAGCATCCGAGAATCCAACCAGATCAAACTCTGAGCCCTTTGGATACCACAATCCTAGGGTTGGGGTGTGAGCCAAATATCGAAGAATTCGCTTCACTGCTAAGTGATGTGACTCCTTTGGTGCCGCTTGAAATCGAGCACACATGCAAACACTAAGCATAATATCTGGCCTAGATGCACATAAATAAAGCAAAGAACCAATCATGGAGTCGTATACCTTTTGATCGAACTCTTTACCATTGTCGTCAGGACCCAGATGATGTTTGGCTGGCATGGGTGTTGTGAAACCTTTGCAGTCTTGCATACCGAACTTCTTTAGGCAATCTTTGAGATACTTTTCTTGAGATATGAAGATGCCATTGCGTTGTTGCCGTATTTCTGATTGGTGCAGCCGAAGATAATGTCATCCACATATATTTGGCACACAAACAGTTCACCATCATATGTCTTCGTGAAGAGAGTGGGATCTAGGGAGCCAGGTATGAAGCCTTTGCTCTTCAGGAAGTATTTGAGTGTGTCATACCAGGCCCGAGGGGCTTGTTTGAGGCCATACAGTGCCTTATTGAGCTTGTAAACCATGTCAGGATGTTTTGGATCTTCAAACCCAGGTGGTTGTGCAACATACACTTCTTCTTCAATCTTGCCATTGAGAAAGGCACTCTTCACATCCATTTGATACAAAAGTATGTTATGATGATTTGCATAGGCCAGCAGTATACGGATGGCTTCAAGTCTGGCCACAGGAGCAAATGTTTCATCGAAGTCAATGCCTTCCACTTGAGTATATCCTTGAGCAACGAGACAAGCTTTGTTTCTGACAACTTGACCATGCTCATCTTGCTTGTTGTGGTATATCCATTTGGTGCCTATTATGTTATGCTTCCGTGGATCAGGACGCTTAACCAATTCCCATACATTGTTCAGCTCAAACTGATGAAGCTCTTCTTGCATTGCTTGAATCCATTCAGGTTCCATAAAGGCTTCTTCAACTTTCTTGGGTTCTGAAATTGAGACGAATGCGAAGTGCCCATAGAAATTTGCCAGTTGAGTTGCCCTTGAACGAGTGAGTGGACCAGGTGCATTGATGCTGTCAATTATTCTGTCAATCTGCACTTCATTGGCAACACGAGGATGTACAGGGCGAAGACTTTCCTCTTGCTGATCTGTGTTGTCGTTGGGAGGAATGTCTTCAGGCTGAGCATTGTCTTCATGTGGATCAGGTGCTGAGATGATAAGTTCTTCTTCAGGATGAGCTTCAGAAGGTATAATCTCTCCAGTTCCCATAAGCTTGATTGATTCACTAGCTGGAACTTCATCTAGCACATTTGGCAGTTGCTCTCTTTGTGAACCATTGGTCTCATCGAACCGCACATCCACTGTTTCAACCACTTTGTAGTGAAAGAGATTGAAGACTCTGTAGGAGTGCGAATCCTTTCCATATCCAAGCATGAAGCCCTCATGTGCTTTTGGTGCAAATTTTGAGGTGTGGTGTGGGTCCTTGATCCAGCATCTTGCGCCAAATACTCTGAAGTAACTGACATTTGGCTTTTTGCCAGTTAGAAGTTCATAAGATGTCTTGTTTAGAAGCTTGTGAAGATAAACACGATTGATTGTATGGCATGCAGTGTCAATGGCTTCAGGCCAGAATTTTCTTGGAGTCTTGTATTCATCTAGCATTGTTCTGGCCATCTCAATGAGTGTTCTGTTCTTGCATTCGACGACGCCATTCTGCTGTGGCGTGTACGAAGCTGAGAATTCATGTGTGATGCCCAAAGTATCAAGATATGTGTCAAGGCCAGTGTTCTTGAATTCAGTGCCATTGTCATTCCTGATGTGCTTTATCTTGGCGCCATAATTGTTCATAGCTCGATTGGCGAAGCGTCTGAAGACATCCTGCACTTCAGTCTTGTAAAGGATTATGTGCACCCAAGTATATCTAGAGTAGTCATCAACAATGATAAAGCCATAGAGGCAAGCAGTAGTGGAAAAAGTTGAGTAGTGAGTGGGACCAAAAAGGTCCATGTGAAGCAGTTCGAACGGTCGAGTAGTGGTCATGATTGTCTTCGAAGGATGTTTTGCCCTTGTTATCTTCCCTGCTTCACAGGCACCGCATAAGTGATCTTTCTTGAACTTGACGCCCTCGATGCCTATGACATGCTTCTTCTTCGCAAGGGTGTGGAGGTTCCTCATGCCAGCATGCCCAAGCCTCCGATGCCAAAGCCAGCATTCTGAAGCCTTTGCCAGAAGACAGACTGCAAGCTATGGCCCTGCTGAGAAATCTACCACGTACAAATCATCTTTCCGATACCCTTCAAACACTAGAGACTTGTCAGATTCCATTAGTACCAGGCAACGATATTTTCCAAATATTACGACCATGTTCAAATCGCAAAGCATTGAGACAGACATTAAGTTGAAGCCAAGGGATTCAACAAACATGACTTTATCCATGTGTTGATCCTTTGATATTGCAACTCTACCTAGACCCAATACCTTACTTTTACCAGTGTCAGCAAATGTGATGTGGCTCTTGTCAGATGGACGTAAGGTTGAGTCCATAAAAAGACTTCTTTTGCCAGTCATGTGATTTGTACACCCACTGTCAATAATCCATTCTGAAGACTCTGAAGGCGCTGGTGTCGTACCCTACAGTGCAGTTAGGGGGATAGGCTTCATGAAGAGAATTGTGAAGCAAAAACATTTGACGAACCAGTGGGTTATGAAAACTTAGATCCAGGTTAGGACTAATAGGGAGAGTAGCATGCGATTCAGGTACGAAATACATAGTGATGCCATTCGGGCATTTGATCTTGCGCCCCACAAGATTTTTAAGGTCCCCAGCAATAGCGTCAGAAGATTTTGGTTTTCTGCTGGAGACCTTTCCCTGCAAGAGAGAGTTAAGCTTTCTTAACCACCCACATCTTCAAGGGTGGCTTAGAAGCAATAAGTCTAAGTGCATCATCTAAGAATTTTGGCTTTGGAGCCCTAGCAAATAGTCTAGCAGGCGGGCAATAGTACTCATAAGAATAGGCAGAATAGTTCTTGGTCATATGAACATGACAGTTTGAAGAACCGCTCTCATATGCCTGAGCATGGTTTCCCTGCAAAACATTTGCGTTAGTGCGACTTAGGTGAGTCCTCTGTCTGTATGAAGCCTTTGGACCATATGAAGCCTTTGGTCTGAGGTTTGTCTTCTTCATGTGAGATGTCATGAGGACATTCACAGGAAGATTCTCCAGACACATTTTTGGAACCCAGATCTTCTTCATAGGCGGTCCATTCCTGCAGTTAGTACCAATGTACCTGGCAAATACTTCACCATTCTGATTCTTAAACAGTTTATAGTTTGCATCAAAGGATTCATCAATGATAATGGGGTTAGCACAAGTGAAGCCAGATAGATTGGATGGATCTGCTGAGGATTCCTTTGCAGCAACCCGTGTGGTTTTGGGGTACTGCTCAGGTTTCCAGTAAGAGCCATCTGCATTAATTTTCCTCACGAACCCAACACCCTCTTTCCTAGGGTTTCGGTTCAGAATCTGCTTCTTGAGGACATCACATAATGTCTGATGTCCTTTGAGACTTTTGTACATCCCTGTTTCAAGCAATGTCTTCAACCTAGCATTCTCATCAGCAATAGCAGTGGTATCCTCAGCAGAGGGGTTAGTTACCACTTCAACAATTGAAGATATTGCAACAGCAGCAGTAGTGGAACATTCAGCAACAGAAGTAGCATTATCACGCTCAATGCATTTAAGGCATGGTGGTTCAAATCCTTCCTGAGCGGAACTGATCTGTTCGGCGCGAAGTGACTCGTTTTCCTTTTGAAGATCTTCATGAGCCGCTCTCAATTTCTCAAGATCTTGCTTCCTTTGAAGATAATCATAGGAGATCTTTTCATGAGTTGTTGAGAGAGTATCATGACGATCTTCAAGTTCCTGATACTTAACGTGAAGATTTTTTATGTCTTCAATTAAGGATTCAGATCGAGTCATTTCAGCACCCAACAGATCATCGCTTCTGTCTAACAGTTTTTGAATATGTTCCATGGCTTTCTATTGTTCAGTTGCAATTTTAGCAAGTGTTTTGTAGCTGGGTTTTGAATCACAATCAGAATCATCGTCACTGGATGTTTTATAGTGAGTAGTGCGTGTGTTTACCTTGGCACCGCGTGCCATGAAGCAGTAGGTAGGAGTGGAGTCGTCCTTGTCATTTGCATCGGTGTTGGTGATGAAGTCATTGTCTTTAGTGTTGAAGATGAACTTGGCGACGTAAGCTGTAGCCAGACTCGCAATGCCAGAATCAGATTCCTCCTCAGACTCCACCTCTGCCTCCTCAGAGGCGGACTCCTCCTCTGAATCCATTTCCTTGCCAACAAACGCACGAGCCTTGCCAGTTGAGATCTTCTTGTGTGATGAAGACTTTGAGGAAGACTTGGAAGAAGACTTTGAGTATTTCTTCTTCTTCTTCTTGTCGTCAGAGTCATATTCCTTGCTCTTCTTCTTCTTTCTGTTCTCATTGTCCGATTGTGGACACTCAGAGATGAAGTGTCCAGTTTTCTTGCACTTGTGACATGTTTTCTTCTTGTAGTCATGAGCAGAAGCTTCATCATTCCTTGAGCTTGATTGTGAAGACTTTCTGAAGCCTTTCTTCTTAGTGAATTTCTGGAACTTCTTCACTAGCATTGCAAGTTCCCTTCCAATGTCTTCAGGATCATCAAAACAGCTGTCAGATTCTTCTTCAGATGAGGACACAGCTTTTGCCTTCAAGGCACGAGTTCGCCCATAGTTTGGACCGTAGATATCTCTTTTCTCAGAAAGCTGAAACTCATGTGTGTTGAGCCTCTCAAGTATGTCAGATGGATCGAGTGTCTTGAAGTCTGGACGTTCTTGAATCATCAGGGCTAGGATGTCAAACAAATTGTCAAGTGATCTCAGCAGCGTCTTGACGATTTCATGTTTGGTGATCTCAGTGGCGCCGAGGGCTTGAAGCTCATTTGTGATGTCAGTGAGCCGGTCAAATGTGTGCTGGACATTCTCATTGTCATTTCGCTTGAAGCGGTTGAAGAGGTTGCGAAGAACACTGATTCTCTGATCTCTCTGGGTTGAGATGCCTTCATTGACTTTTGAGAGCCAGTCCCAGACCAGCTTGGATGTCTTCAAGGCACTCACTCGGCCATACTGTCCCTTGGTCAGATGACCATAGATGATATTCTTGGCAGTAGAGTCCAGTTGAGTGAACTTCTTGACATCAGCAGCAGTGACACCTTCTCCAGCCTTGGGAACGCCGTTTTCGACGACATACCATAGGTCGACGTCAATGGCTTCAAGATGCATGCACATCTTATTCTTCCAGTAGGGATATTCAGTTCCATCAAAGACGGGGCAAGCAGCGGAGACTTTGATTATCCCTGCAGTCGACATAGCTAAAACTCTAGGTGGTTAAACCGAATCACACAGAACAAGGGAGCACCTTGCTCTGATACCAATTGAAAGTGCGTTATATCGACTAGAGGGGGGGTGAAGAGGCGATTTTTATGAAAGTCTTCAAAACGTGAAGGTTATGAAGACAAACAGTACAGATATGCCTATCACTTAAGCAGCGGAAGTTAGATTACACTAGGCAAGCCATGGTCAAGTATTCAATAGAGTGAAAGCACATGACAAATAGCTGTAGTGTAATAAGGATCAGGTAGGAAGAAGTTATGAAGCCAAACGAATCATACAGTTATGTTGTGAAGACAGAAGATAAAGCAAGCATGCAATGGCTTCACAATATGTAGCAGTAAGTAAAAGGAAGTGAAGATGAAACCAGTGACACGCTGAAGACAATGATTTGTTGGACCAGTTCTAGTTGTTGTGACAACTGTACGTCTGGTTGGAGCGGCTAGGTATTTAAACCAAAGGACACACAGTCCCGGACACCTAGTCCTGAACACGCAGCTCAAGACACCCAGTCCTCACCGTTTTCTCCTTGAGCTAAGGTCACACAGACCTCGCCCAATCACTCTGGTAAGTCTTCAAGGTAGACTCCCAAACCTTCACAGACTTCGTTCACCGGCAATCCACAATTTCTCTTGGATGCACAGAACGTGACGCCTAACCGGCTGGAGGATGCACAGTCCTCAAGTGTAATAAGTCTTCAGATCACTCAGACAAGAAGACTTAAGTGATGCCCAATTTACTCTGGCTCTGGGTGGTTAGGGCTTTTCTCCTCGCTAGGAATTTTCTCTCAAAGGCTTCGAGGTGGGTTGCTCTCAAACGACAAAAGCCGTGCACTGAAATCTGAGCAGCCAACCGTTTATGGTTGTAGGGGGTGGACTATTTATAGCCACTGGGCAACCCGACCTGATTTGTCCGAAATGACCCTGGGTCACTAAGGAACTGACACATGTACCAACGGTCAGATTTCAAACTCACACAGCAACTTTACTTGCGCTACAAGTAAAGCTGACTTGTCCGACTCTGGACAAGATTTGCTCTCATAGTCTTCGCTCGAAGATATAGGTTTTGAATTAGGCATCACTTCAGTCATTCTGACTGGTTCTCTTGGACCCCACTTAACAGTACGGTGGTTCCTATGACTCAACACAAATGAAATAAAACTACGAAGAATCTAAGTCTTCGAGTTCCATAGGCTTCACGTGGTGTATTCTCTTGTCATAGTCTTCAATGTGAATATCTTCAAATACCAACATTGTCTTCAATGTCTTCATACATTTTTAGGGGTCATCTCTGGTAGTAAAACCGAATCAATGAGGGACTTCTACCTGTGTTATCCTGCAATTCTTACAAACACATTAGTCCCTCAACTAGGTTTGTCGTCAATACTCCAAAACCAACTAGGGGTGGCACTAGATGCACTTACACTTTGCTCATCCATTTTCGCACACTCAAGCTCTAGCGCCCAAGTCCGCACTTCCCACCTCAACCTTCTCCAACCATGCCCGGAGCGGGAGGCAGGTGGATGGTCTCCTCCGTCATGGATGGATACATCAAGAAGCTGAGGAGAGCCGAATACCTGCCCGACGACATCGCGCACCGGCTCCCAGATGAGGGGCAGCTCATCCCCACCCCCAGGCCCCATGAGAGGGTAGTGTTCCTCACCCATTTCCTCCGCGGACTGGGATTCCCTCTCCACCCATTCGTCTGGGGGCTCATGTTCTATTACGGCCTGGATTTCCATGATCTGGCCCCGAACTTCATCCTCAACATCTCGGCGTTTATCGTTGTCTGCGAGGCCTTCCTCCGCATCAAGCCCCACTTCGGCTTATGGTTGAAGACCTTCAATGTCAAGACGAAGGTTGTGGGCGGCCGCCAGGCGGAGTGCGGAGGCGCCATGGTGCGCAAGATGCCTAACGTAACATGGCCCGAGGGCTCCTTTGTGGAAACCATAAATGGGTGGCAATCTGGGTGGTTCTACATCACCGAGCCGCGCGACCCTGCATGGGCAGCGGCCCCCGAGTTCCGATCTGGCATCCCCATGCGGCTCACCTCCTGGAAAGAGAAGGGCCTGTCCTGGGGTAGTTCGGGACAGCTGATCGAACTCCAAACATGTATTCAAAACATGGTGAACAAGAAGCTCAAACTCGTCAACGTGGTCCAGGTCATGCTCCACCGCCGGATCCTCCCGTGCCAACAACGGGAGTTCAACTTGTGGGAGTTCGACCCGGGGCAGCACCGAACTCTGAACAGGCTCTTCAACACAACTCACGAAGATGCCTGTAGGGTGCTGTTCAAAAGCGCCGATGTCCCCCCTCCCATTATTGAGGATCGCGGATTCAGCGCGAAGCGCCAAGCCAGTGCGGTAAGCTGCTTTACCTTTCACAGGATACTTATTTTTTTATAGATTGACTCCATGCGAGATCTAAACTCCCGTACCTTTGATAGGACTGGCAGGAGATGGCTGGACAGATCGACTGTCCGGCTCCTTTCCCCGAAGGCCCAACAGACGCTCTTCTGGCAAAGATGCTGACTTCGGCCCCTTATACGGTGCCGGAGAAGACCAAGAAGGGCAAGGGAACCCGAAAGAGTTACCGACGCCAGGCGTCATTGGACTCATTGTCCGATGACTCTGCGGCGCACTCCTCCCTCGAAGACGAGGAAGAAGAAGAAGATGCTCCCTCTCCGGCTAGGGGAGATAAGAAAAGGAAGGTCGCGCCAACTGGGGGGGCCAAAGGGTCCAAGAAGGGAAGGACTCTCCTTCCGGACAGTTCCACCGCCGCCGCCGAAGGCGAAGACGAGTGGTTGCCCAGGGCCAAGCCCCTGGGGAGATCGTAAGTATTCGAATACCAGAGTAACTCATAGCATTCCTTTGTCGCACTGCTTTCCCTAACGCCTAACATAATTATGCATGCCGCCACGAGCCAGTATCGATGTATCATCGGACGGCTCCCTAGGCTCCTCGGACATGGATAGTGATCCAGTCCTGACCGCCACCTCCCCTCATCCTGCCGACGACGCCGAGGTGCTGTCTCAAGAGGCACCGGATCAAGGGGAAACAGTCTCGGATGCACCTCAAGGCGACCTTCCGGACTCCGGGAGCCGAGGGAACGGGGCCCCTGAGAGCTCCGAGTTCGGCCCTCAGCCGAACACCATGCCGGAACCTCCAGTGGTTCCGGGCTCGGGCAGGCGGCCTCCTTCTAAGAGGGGCAAGACGCCTGTGCCAGTGACCTCTGTCCATCCAGAGGTGCCGGACAATCTATTGGAAGTGCTTCACAGCGCTTCCATCAACGAGGAGCACCATACTATTATGAGTGCGGTGGTCCAGAAGGTTCAGTCCGCCAAGAGCGGGTTGACTGAAGCCTGTGCCAGCCTTGTAACAGGCTTTGAGGTAGGTGTTTTAAAATGTAGTAGAAATATTACCGCATAGACAGTAGCCCCTGATGCTTTGTTCGGTGTTCGCAAAGAAAAGCCGAACAGAGGATCAAATACTATCGCAGGAGTCTAATATAAGTTTGTCAATATGCATATGCAGGCTTCGCTGCTGGCGTCCGCCGCACTGACTTCGGAGGTCGCCATACTGAAGCAGGACCTCGAGGGGTCCAGGAAAGAGCTCGGCCTTGCCAAGAGGCAGCTCGAGAAGAACAAGGGCAAGTAATACCCTGTCTATAGATATGTATATATAAAAGAAGACGTGATTGCAAAATGACAGGATCATCGTATATTTGCCAGGGGCCACGACTGAGGTGGCGACCCTGAAGCAAGCGCTAACCAAGGCCGAAGATAAAGCGGCCAAGGAGCGCACCGAGCGAGAGAAGCACGAGGCTCGGGTGGGCGAGGTGCGGCAAGAGCTCCAGGCTCTCGTGGCGAAGCATGAGGTGTTGGAGCTTGACTCAAAGACGCGGGAGTCTGTGCTTGCCGCGGCCCTCGAGAGCGCAAAAAGTGCCAAGGCCAAAGCCCAGAAGGCCCTCTAGGAGATCGACGCAATGCAGAAGATAGCGGCAGGTGAGGCTTTCTATATGCAAAACAAGCATATAAAAGTAAATTGCCGATTACTTACCCGAATCCGGAGCTCTCCAGGAGCATTTGCAGATTTGCCCCGCAGCGTGTCCGATGCCGCACAATTTTACCAGGCCGAGGATGGAAGCTCAACGGAGAAGCTGTTCTGGTCTCAGTATGCTGAGGCCGAACACCCAGTGCCAATGAGCGACCAGCTGAAGCAGATGGTCAAGCTACATAAGGCGGCCGATCAGGCCATGAAGGGCTTTATAGTCCAGCTGTGGCCTGGCGACGCCCTTCCGAACAGCTTCTTTGGCCTGGTGAGGCGGCTTGTGGATGCCTGCCCGCGGCCGGAGGTCGTCAAGCGATCTGTCTGCATTGAAGGTGCACGCCGGGCTTTCGCCCGTGTGAAATTGTAGTGGGTCAAGCTAGACGCCGTGAAGCTGATCAAGGAGGGGCTGCCGGAGGGCAAGGAGCACCGCCACCCCGAGATGTACTACGAGGGTGTTCTGCCGGGTGCCCGTCTCATAGTGGACAAGTGTTCAAAAGATGTAATATTTGAGTGAGACTTGCTCGTTTTATCCTGTATTTATGAAAACTTGTTTCATATGCGCTATGCAATGCTTGTTTGAATTTAAAATATTACCTTCTGTTTGGCTGTTTATCCAATTTGAGAGATGGCTAGTCCTCGGCTTCTGCCCCCATGCATGAGTGTTGGGGTTTTTGGGATAAACTTGAGCACTCTTGTTCCCAAGTTTGGGTCCTTCGAGGGAGGTGCTCAGCACAGCGAACAAGGCAACCGGACTAATAATGCTTTATCACTCTCACTTAGCCATAGAATTCTATAATTTTAAATTTCTGCTCGCCCTGGTATTCGGAAGGCCAAATTTGGGGTGCGATACACGCCTTTAAGATGGACAGGGCCGGCCCCTCGCTCTAAGCGGCATAAGTCTTTAGGGACTCGAAAACCTCGCCGAACAGCGACCAATCTCTCGCCTTATCATGACAGTCAGTTTTAGCTTTCTCTACTGAGGTGCTGAACCCAACAGAACCGGGGCACAATCGCAGTAGTTCTCCTAGCGCTATCTTAGCTGATAGAGCGGAACATAAGGTACCAAAACATAGGAGCCGGGCAAACCCAACATTTGACCAAAGACATGATTCAGAGCTGATGCATATAATGCTATAAGTTCGGGGTGCCGCACTTGTGAAAGTGTTTGGACTTTTCACACCGTATTGTGGGGTACGTAAGCCCCTGGTGTATTGGTCGTACCAAAGTGTACGGTTGCAAGGCATCATTAATGAACACACACACACACACACACACACACACACATATATATATATATATATGAAACAAGAATGCAATAATAGTCGTAATGTCATGCATTGTTTATTCAAAAAATTGCGTTAAAGCAGAGTGATACAGATAGTGTGATAAGCAAAGAGTAGGACTATGTCCCTTCCAAGGGCAAGCTGAGGAATGAAATTAAATCGAATATTTTGCTCATTACTGTAATCCACCTGGGAATTCCGTCGTATGACGTAGCTGTCTGCCTCCTTGGTTGCTGCATCATGTGTTCGGCAATAGTGCTGCCGGACAGTGTTTCCAGAGATTAAGGTCCTGAAAAAAGAGAAAAATAACCAAATGGGAAGCCCCTAGTGCGGTTTAAGCCGCATCTTGGGGCGTGCCGCAGTTGTGCCCCCCTCCCCACCTGTGCCCATGGTATTTTTAATGCGTAATTATGTACGGGTGGCACGACTTTCGCCGTTGGGCTGGGATTGGGGTGCCGCCGTATTGCTACACGAGCTCAGATCGCGCCAGGAGGTCTATTTGCCGATTGCTCCGAGCGCGCTTGAAGGTGTCCGGGCTTTGAAGCGCCGAACTGGTTGATTGCCTTGAGAGGCTGCTTTGCGCTTCTACTACGAGGGCCACGGTGTGCTCCTCTGTTCGGAGAGAGCGCTCTGTGTTTCCATTAACTATAATAACTCCACGAGGTCCTGGCATCTTGAGCTTGAGGTATGCATAATGCGGTACCGCATTGAATCTAGCAAATGCGGTTCGCCCGAGCAGCGCAGGATAATCATTGCAGAACGGGACTATATCGAAGATTAACTCTTCGCTTCGGAACTTATCCGGGGATCCGAAGACCACTTCCAGTGTAATTGAGCCTGTGCAATGGGCCTCTACACCTGGAATGACGCCTTTAAAGGTTGTTTTTGTGGGTTTGATCCTTGAGGGGTCTATACCCATTTTGCGCACTGTGTCCTGATAAAGTAGGTTCAGGCTGCTGCCGCCATCCATAAGGACTCGAGTGAGGTGAAATCCGTCAATGATTGGGTCTAGGACCAGTGCGGCAAATCCGCCATGACGGATACTAGTGGGGTGGTCCCTGCGATCGTAGGTGATCAGACAGGAGGACCAAGGGTTGAACTTTGGGGCGACTGGCTCCAATGCATATACGTCCCTGAGCGCATGCTTCTGCTCCCTCTTGGGGATGTGGGTTGCGTATATCATGTTCACCATCCGCACTTGCAGGGGAAACCTCTTCTGTCCTCCGGTGTGCGGCTGCCGGGGCTCCTCCTCGTCATCGCTATGCGCCCCCTTGTCCTTGTTTTCGACAATTAACTTGCCGGCCTGCTTGAACACCCAACAATCCCTGTTGGTGTGATTGGCTGGCTTGTCTGGGGTGCCGTGTATTTGACACGAGCGATCGAGTATACGGTCCAAGCTGGACGGACCCGGCGTACTTTGTTTGAATGGATTTTTCCGCTGACCGGGTTTAGAGCCTTTGAATCCGGCATTGACTATCATATCCTCGGTATTTTCGCTGTTAATGCGGCGCTTATGTTTGTTGCGACGTGACCTGCTATTGCCGTCCTTGGTATTAGAGGTACCATGGTTCTTTGATATGTTATTACTGCGAGCCAGCCATCTATCTTCTCCCGCACAAAAGCGGATCATGAGCATCGTGAGAGCTGCCATAGATTTCAGCTTTTCCTGACCAAGGTGCCGGGCTAGCCACTCATCTCGGATGTTGTGTTTGAAAGCCGCCAAGGCCTCTGCATCCGGACAGTCGACGATTTGATTTTTCTTTGTATGGAACCGAGTCCAGAATTGCCTGGCCGACTCTTCTGGCTGCTGAATTATGTGGCTCAAGTCATCGGCGTCTGGTGGTCGCACATAACTGCCCTGAAAGTTGTCGAGGAATGCGGCTTCCAGATCTTCCCAACAGCTAATGGAGTCCACTGGCAAGCTGTTAAGCCAATGTCGCACTGGTCCTTTGAGCTTTAGTGGGATGTATTTGATGGCGTGTAAGGCATCACCGCAGGCCATGTGGATGTGGAGGAGGAAATCCTCGATCCATACTGCGGGATGTTGTGCCATCGTATGATTCAATATTTACAGGTTTGAAACCTTCTGGGATTTGATGATCCATTACTTCGTCTGTGAAGCATAAGGGTCATGCGGCGCAATGTATTGGGCTATATCGCGAAGCAGCTCGAATGGGTCTTGCCCGCTGTGTTTGGCTCGTCCGGATTTGCTTTTATTGTATCCGGCGTGACGTTTATCGTCTCGCGGAGTGGTGCTCCCTCATGATCCGTAGATCGATCTTGCATGCTTTGCTTTTTCCTCCAATATGTCTTGCAGGTCAGGCGTATCTCCCCATGCCTTTTTATTTGAATGGCGTCGGGGTGGAGGCTGCGTTTTTGGCTGGA
Organism: Triticum monococcum; assembly: GCA_034509565.1. NCBI lineage: Eukaryota > Viridiplantae > Streptophyta > Magnoliopsida > Poales > Poaceae > Triticum > Triticum monococcum. Next base: position 173,735,051 of record CM067846.1, on the reverse strand, counting down.
ATGCCTCTCTATTGCAGCCACGAGGTGGCCGATCAGCCGTATCATACGTTTCTTCCTCCAGTCGGGGTAGTAACCTGCACTTTGGGTAATTCTTGGAGGGGCGCTCGAGTTTATATTCCTCAGCCGCGAGGACTTCAGTCCATCTGTCAGCTAGCAGATCTTGACCAGCTTGAAGCTGCTGCTGCTTTTTCTTCAGGCTATTTGCCGTGGCCATAAGCCGGCGCTTGAAGCGCTCTTATTCAACGGGATCCTCTTGTACGACGAATTCATCGTCGCCGAGGCTTGCCTCGTCTTCGGAGGGGGGCATGTAATTGTCATCCTCCTCCTCTCCGTCTGCCTCTCTCTCAGGAGGGTTGGCTCCTCCATCCTCCTGCTCCAAATCTTGCTGGAGGGGATTGTTGTTGTCTTCAGCAGTATCCGGAGTGTTATTATCTCCTGTGCCGGTATCACCACTTTTGCTTTGGCGAGACTTAGAGCGGCACCGCTGACGTCGGCGCTTGGGTTGCTTCTTGGAGGAGTCATCCTCCGCTATCTCGTCGCCATTGCCTTCTTTGGGTGTATCCACCATGTATATGTCATATGACGAGGTGGCTTTCCAGTTCCCTATAGGCGCTGGTTCATGTTCGTCTCCTACATCGTCGTCCATACCATCGATGTCTTCAGAGTCGAAGTCGAGCATGTCGGTTAAATCATCGACAGTGGCTACGAAGTGGGTGGTGGGTGGGCGTTGAATTTCTTTGTCGTCCGCATCCCAATCCTATTGGCCATAGTCCGACCAGGGCTCTCCTGACAAAGAGAGAGACTTTAGTGAATTCAGAATGTCGCCGAAGGGCGAGTGCTGAAAGATATCTGTGGCGGTGAATTCCACGATCGGCGCCCAATCAGAGATTCGATTGGCAGGGGCGCGGACGGTTCGGAGTCCGGAAAAGAGTCCGGCACCTTGGAGTCACGGGCTTCGGAGAGGATTAGGCTAGTGTTTGGCTCGATCGCCGTTGTGACTGCAGCCCCTGAGGCGGTGTCTAGCCACCCATCCTCGATTGGCGCAGTTTGCTCCGAGCTAAGGGTCGGAGCTGATGCGGGCGCGACCTCTGGGGTACTGTTCGGCGGCAGAGCTAGGTCATACCCATCGTGACAGTGTGGAGCGCCCGGCTGTGGCTCGAATCCATCGAAGATCAAGTCTTCGCGGATGTCGGCCGTGTAGTTCAAACTTCCAAATCTGACCTGATGGCCAGGGGCGTAGCTTTCAATCTGCTCCAGATGGCCAAGCGAATTAGCCCGCAGTGCAAAGTCGTCGAACACGAAGATCTGTCTGGGGAGAAAGGTCTCACCCTGGACCGCATCGTTGTTGATGATCGGAGGAGCCATCGGGCCTAAAGGTGACGACACAGAGGAACTCTCAATGAAAGCACCAATGTCGGTGTCAAGACCGGCAGATCTCGGGTAGGGGGTCCCGAACTGTGCGTCTAGGCTGGATGGTAATAGGAGACAAGGGACACAATGTTTTACCCAGGTTCGGGCCCTCTTGATGGAGGTAAAACCCTACGTCCTGCTTGATTAACATTGATGATATGAGTAGTACAAGAGTAGATCTACCACGAGATCGGAGAGGCTAAACCCTAGAAGCTAGCCTATGGTATGATTGTATGTTGTGGTTGTTGTGTCCTACGGACTAAAACCCTCCGGTTTATATAGACACCGGAGAGGGTTAGGGTTACACAAGGTCGGTTACAAAGGAGGAGATATCCATATCCGTATTGCCTAGCTTGCCTTCCACGCCAAGTAGAGTCCTGTCCGGACACGAGACGAAGTCTTCAATCTTGTATCTTCATAGTCCGGCTGTCCGGAGACCCCCTAATCCCGGACTCCCTCAGAGCCCATGGCGTGTCATGGATAAAACCTTTGGCAAGCGAAGACCACCTTTTGTCAGGATAAGCACCGACGAGTGTCCCCTTTTAAATTTCCGCCCTATGAAAGCCCTTTCCTGCTCATATTTTCAGGAAAGAGGCTCGAGGCACCTATAAAAGGGGCAGAGCAACCACTGTAGCATCGAGTCCTGCTCAAACTCTAGTGCCATTGCTAACTCCCAAAGAGCTCTAGCTCATCTTGTAGCTCCAAGAGCTCCGTCCACCAGCAATACAACCAAGCAGGAGTTGGGCTTTACACTGCACGGTGGCGCGAACCTAAGTAGCTCGTTGTGTCCTTGTCGTGCCTAGCTCATAGCCACGTAGACGCAAACCAAGCCCCTCGAACCAGGGTTTTGGAGGATTTCCTGTGGCTCAGAATCATTCCTCCGACAATTTTGAGCACTACAAATTGTAACGTCCCGGATGTAACATTCCATAATTGTAACTCCAACTCTTGCCCTCCGCGGTTGGGTTTTATCTTCGTTTTGCATTTTGTTCATGGCATGCATTTCATCTCATGCCATCATGTGCATCTATTTTGCATTCGTGTTCGTCTCATGCATCAGGTCATTTTCCCCGTTGTCCATTTCAGAATCCGACACTCACACATGCACCCGTTGCACCTCTCAGATCTCGTTTCATGAGCGGTAGAAAAATGTTCTCGGAACGGGCCGAGATTTTTCGAGTGGCCTTGGTACATGACCGATAGGCCGCCTGTCAAATTTCGTTCCATTTGGAGATCATTTGATGCCCCAATGGTTAACCGTGTAACCGCCGGAACCCCTCTCTTTGCAGCCCAGCACCCCCCACAACAGCCTACTAGCCCATCTAAACCCCCTCCATGCTCTCCATCGTTGCATCATGATCGTGTGGGCGAAAACCGCACCTAAATAGCCCTCTCCTAGCTCCCAGAATCTATAAATAGACCTCCCCCTCAGAAATTTCGGGCGAAACCCTAGACCCTCCCCTTCCTTGCGCCGCCGGACACGTCCGTCCGCCAGCCCGGACCAATCAGAAGCTGCCACCTCTCCTCCCCCGCGTCCACTTCACCACCAGCCGCCCGGGGCCAAGATCCAGCCCGCCTCGGGCCGAACCGAGCCGCGACGAGCCCGCAGCCGCCGCCTCCATGCGCCGCCGCCTCCGCTGCGTCAGCCACCACCACCACCTCCACCACTGTCGTGCGCATTTCTCGCCGCCGTGCTCTGCACGCTGCCGCCACCACCTCCCGCTCCGGCTGCCGCACCTTCCCAAGCTCGATGCGCCATCGCCACCAACCGCCACCCGGCCGCCTCCTCGTCGCCGGCCCCCGCCTCCGGCCAGATCCGGGCAGGAGCCGCCCGGATCCGATGCCCGCGCTCGTCCCCGATCTCCTGCGCGCTCGCCCTTGCGCTGGGACATCCCCGTCCCAGATCCACCAGATCCCATGAACCAAACACTGTGTCCGCGCTGTAACGCTTTGTCCCGGGTCCTCCTCGTTCACTTCTCCACGAGGTCGAATTTCTTCTAAGTCCTGAGATTCCAGTATCATGTGTGCCCCTTTGCCATGTCATAACTCCATGCTCGTAACTCCGTTTCACGTGCATGATATATCAAAATGTTCATATCGTGTTGCTCTACATGCTAGTGTCATTTGCATGCATGTTACTGTCCATATTGATACCCTAATCTTCGTTGCAAAAGTGCTAAATGGTATTATCTGCTAGAAACTATCGTAACTTGCCGATTTGTCTTTTTCATAGCATTTTGTGTGTTTATCTTTTGAGCATCATGTCAACATGTTTTAGGAGAATCTTCATGCCATCTTTAAAGTGGTGTAATCCTTGTATTTTTTATGTGCCCTGTGGTGAATAGCACAAGCATGCCAAGTAGGCCATTTGATGTTGCTGATTTCAGTGACCTAGTTTTCCTGCTAAGTCGTTTCCTGTTACATTAGGTTGCCATGTTAACTTGCTGCTACAAGTGAATCCATGCATGTTTTGATGAAGTTCAGTAAGGATGTTTTGAAGATATGGTTATTCTCTATTGATACGTCTCCAACGTATCTATAATTTTTTATTGCTCCATTCTATTATATTATCTATTTTGGATGTTAATGGGCTTTATTTTACACTTTTATATCATTTTTGGGACTAACCTACTAACCGGAGGCCCAACCCAAATTGTTGTTTTTTTGCCTATTTTAGGGTTTCAAAGAAAAGGAATATCAAACGGAGTCCAAACGGAATGAAACCTTCGGGAACGTGATTTTCTCAACAAACATGATCCAGGAGACTTGGAGTGGGCGTCAAGAAACAACGGAGGAAGCCACGAGGCAGGGGGCGCCTACCCCCTGGGCGCGTGAAACACCCTCGATGCGACTATATCTCCCACGTGTCGAGGCACGACTTAGAGGCATAATCGCATTGAAGGCATATGTCGCAAGTGAGGTAATCTTCACACAACCCATGTAATATAATAAGGAAAAGGATACATAGTTGGCTTACAATCGCCACTTCACTCAATTACATGAATAAAGCATTACATCAACCAAATACACTCATGGTCCGACTACGGAACCAAAATAAAAGAAGAACCCCAACTGCGACAAAGGTCCCCGATCGACCCCAACTGGGCTCCACTACTGATCAACTAGAACGAAACAACACAAATGAACAAGGTCTTCAACGAGCTCCTCCTGAGCTGGGTTGCGTCATCTGCACGAACTCATCGGCACCTGCAAGCTAGTTTTTGGAAGTATCTGTGAGCTACAGGGACTCAGCAATCTCGCACCCTCGCGATCAAGACTATTTAAGCTTATGGGTAAGGTAAAGGTATGAGGTGGAGCTGCAGCAAGCGACTAGCATATATGGTGGCTAATCTATTCGCAAATGAGAGCGAGAAGAGAGGGCAAAGCACGGTCGATAAAAGTATGATCAAGAAGTGATCCTGGACTACCTACGTCAAGCATAACTCCAACAACCGTGTTCACTTCCCGGACTCCGCCGGAAAGAGACCATCACGGTTACACACGCGGTTGATTCATTTTAATTAAGGTCAACTTTAGGTTTTCTACAACCGGACGTTACAAAATTCCCATCTGCCCATAACCGCGGGCACGGCTTTCGAAAGTTCAAATCCCTGCAGGGGTGTCCCAACTTAGCCCATCACAAGCTCTCACGGTCAACGAAGGAATAGACCTCCACCCGAGACATTCCGATCAGACTCGGTATCCCAGTACAACAAGACATTTCGACAGGGTAAAACTAAACCAGCAACACCGCCCGAATGTGCCGACAAATCCCGATAGGAGCTGCACATATCTCTTTCTCAGGGCACACTCAGATTGTCTTAGGTACGGCAAGCTAGCCCAGAGTTGCCCCTGGTGGCCACCGGCAACTGATAGGTGGACCAACACTCAGAGGAGCACTGGCCCGGGGGGGGGGGGGTAAAATAAAGATGACCCTTGAGTCTGCAGAACCCAAGGGAAAGAAAAGGCTAGGTGGCAAATGGTAAAACCAATGTTGGGCATTGCTGGAGAAGCTTTACTTAAGGCGAACTGTCAAGGGGTTCCCATTATAGCCCAACCGCGTAAGGGACGCAAAATCCGGGAACATAACACCGATATGACGGAAACTAGGGCGGCAAGAGTGGAACAAAACACCAGGCATAAGGCCAAGCCTTCCACCCTTTACCAAGTATATATATGCATTAATTAAATAAGATATATAGTGATATCCCAACAAGTAAATAAATGTTCTAATAAGGAACGATCTCCATGTTCCAACAAGGAACAAACTTCAATCTTCACCTGCAACTAACAACGCTATAAGAGGGACTGAGCAAAGCGGTAACATAGCCAATCAACGGTTTGCTAGGACATAGGAGGGTTAGGGGCTGAACATGGCAATTTGGGAGGCTGACAAGCAAGTGGTAGGCATCATAGCAATGGCATAGCAAAAGAGCGAGCAAACTAGCATAGCAAAGATAGTAGTGATTTCGAGGGTATGATCATCTTGCCTGAAATCCCGCAAGGAAGAAGAACGAGTCCATGAAGAAGACAAATGGAACGTGGACGATCGGATCCTCACAAACACGACATTACCGAAATCAGCCCGAGGAAGCAATCACCGGAAAAGAAGCACACAACATAGTAAACAACCACGACATAAACATGGCATGATGCACAATCAAGTATGATGCATGTCCGGTTTAAAGAGGGCATGGCATGGCAAAATGCACAAACAGTTCTACAAATTAAGTGGAGCACAATATGCAGCGAGTTGCATACTGACGAAACACCACATCAATTATTTAGTTCTCTCTCGTTTATGTACCCAACAATATTAATTGTTGATTAACATGGCAAGAGGTGAAGCAAACGGAAACTACCTATCTAGTCAAGTTTAAATGAGGCCGGAACAACAAGTCCGGAAAATCCCCATGGCATATTTTAGGTTCGGTCCTGATCTGCCCTAAACACAATTTTAGAGTTGTTTAACATGCAAAGTAAGGTCACCATGTTAAACTAGGCAAAATTCTACCCCATTTACATATAAAGTTTATTTAATTCGGAGTTACGGTTATTTAGTTATGAATTAAATCATTTTAACATGGCATAGGGGCAAATTTAAACAAACATCATTTTAGACATTTTGAACATGGGTGAAAGTGGCATATTATGAAACTAGATGCAATTCTAAGCACTTTTCATATTAAGTTTGTTTTAATATGATGCACTGTTGTGAAGTTATTAAATGCATGAAGTATAGGGGGTTTTCTGCAATTCTGTAAATTCCTGGATAAATGGATAAATCACTCCGCGGAAAAAATGTGACATGGGCCGAATCGGGGCAAGCCCAACATCAGGAAGGAAAAAAAAGAGGTGGGGCGCTGGGTGGCGGCTCACCCAGTGGGACTTGGCCCGCTCGGTGGAGAGATGAGGCCGGCAGGGGCTGCGTTGGGCCGGCTGGAGCTGGGACGGCCCACGAAGGAGGAGGAGGCCAAACGAGGCCGGCGCGATCTGGGCCTGGGAGGCCAAGGCCCACGCGGAAGGAGGCGGAGGCGCACGCTCGGTCGTCTCTCCCGATCCGCTCGGGATCGAGGCAGGGCGGCGGCGGCGCTGGGAGCTCGGCTCCGGTGGCTGTCGCCGGAGACGCAGTCGGCCACGGCGAGGAGGGCGGATCCAGTGAGCTCCATGCCGGATCTGGACGGGGCCGGAGGAAGGGAGGCGACGACGAGGGAAGGCGGCGTCGGGACGGCGCAAGGCGGCGGAGAAGACCGGTGGCGAGGCTGGCGAGGTCGCCGGCGGAGAGACGCTAGGCGGCGGAGGCGCGGATCGAGGGGCTCCTCCCCTCGACCAGCTGCGGGAGCGAGGAGGCGCGGGGTGCCTGCGGGCGGCGGCGGAGATCCGGGCTCGCGCGGGCCCCAGATGGGCTCCGCGGGCCGGCGGCGAAGTGGGGCGTCGCGGGTGACACATGGCGGCGCGGGGTTGGACGAGGCGGTGGCGGAGCTGATGTGGCCAGCGCTGATTGGCTGGGGTGAGGTGGCTGGACGGGGTGGACATGTCCGGCGTGCCGCGGACGCGTCCGGATGCGCGGTGGGGAAGAAGACTAGGGTTTGATCCGGGATTTCGGGGAGGAGGCTATATTTATAGGTAGAGGGAGCTAGGAGAGTCCAAATGAGGTGCGGTTTGCGGCCACGCGATCGTGATCAAACGACCGAGACGATGGAACAGAGTTAGGTGGGTTTTGGGCCACTTTGGAAGGGTGTTGGGCTGCAACACACACGAGGCCTTCTCGGTCCCTCGGGACTCCGTTGGAGTATCAAACGAAGTCCAAATGACCGGAAACTTGACAGGCGGTCTACCGGTAGTAAACCAAGGCCGCATGGCAAGTCTCGGTCCAATCCGGAAATGTTTAATCCCCACACACGAGAGGAAGGTAGAAATGGCCACCGGAGGAGAACGAAGCGCCGGATTGCAAAACGAACAACGGGGAAAATGCTCGGATGCATGAGACGAACACGTATGCAAATGAAATGCACATGATGACATGATATGCAATGCATGACATGCAAGAAATGACACGGCAACACCAGCGAATAGCAGAACGACACCTGGCACATCGGTCTCGGGGCGTTACAACACTCCACCACTATGAGAGGATCTCGTCCTGAGATCTAGAATGGCACCGGGGAAAACAACGAAAGAGAAAGAGAAGAGGTAAAACAAATTGCTTCTTTGGCAAACGAGTGAAACCACGAACCTTGAGAGGTTGAACAAATTGAAATAAAGAACACAACGAAGATGAACAAAGTTGAAAACACTCCGTTAGAAAAGAGGGACAACGAGCATTGCGAAAACCTTGAGGTTGAAGGGAAGATATATATAGAAAACACTCCGGTTAAGGAAGGGGATCAAGGAAGACCAAAATTCGGGCAGCACTCCGGTTGAAAAGAAACGGAATTGAATAATAACTTGATAAGGCGACAACAACTTGAACAAAGGGGCACAATACTCTGGTTAAATGGATAGGCATGAAAAGAGCATGATCTTTGTCAAAACGAGATGATGGGTTGAAAGAGCAACATCAATAGGCCTCCGGGAGAAAGAATAGGATAAGGATAATTGAGACAAAAGAGCTTGAAAAAGCATCTTATGTAGAAGGGTCGTACGGAGTTGTTGGAAAACCAACAACGAAAATAATAGACTTGATATGGTCTTATGGAATACCTCTCAAATTAAGAGATGAAAAACCCGCCACTCACGAGAAAAGAATTGGGTTGAACGAACAAGGAGATGAGAACTTATATCACCGGGAGGATAAATGAAGAAACTTGGATCATATATAAGCACCATAATAACAACCATCCTTAGGGAAGGCTTTAGGTGAAATATAACCCAAGACAATACCAACGAATAGGTTGATGGATTTAAATATCTCATTCATGACAACATGTGAATCAAGAAGCACGAATTCAAATATCAGGAATGACATAATACCACCTCCGATAATATGGTAGAAAGAAATTTCACTCCGGATAGCAATATGAAGAATGCTTGAACTCCTTAGAAAAGAATCTCGATGAAAAAACTTCGAGAAAGAATTAAATCCTTTATGGACCAACATGTAGAACCTCCATGAAGAACTCCGGTAATAAAGGAATGATAAAAGCAAAAGAAGTTGAAAACACAAAGTGAAACCTTGTAATGATTTAGAAGAATCCTCGCGACGAGATAATGCAGAAAAGGTAAGAACTCCGGAAAGAAATGATAAGAAGAGCAATTGAGATCAAAATCTTGATGACCCTCCGGAAAGAAATTAATCACTTGGATGAAACACGAATAAGAATTACATTATGCGTATCCTTCAACAATTTAAATTGATGACAATCAACGGATTTGGCATATAACTTATTCTCGTAGAAAAGATTAAAAGAGATATAACCTCAGACTTGGGAAGGTATTGAACGAACCACCGGAAGGGTTGAAACAACGAATAAAATTGATATGATAAGAAAGGAAGAGAAATCTTGAACGAACCACCGTAAGAATTAAAATGAACGAAGAAAAGATAAAGAAACACCGGAAAGAATTTGCAAATAGAGATGCTTGAGAGAATTTAGACCCATGAGAACGAAAAGATTACGAGCTGATTAGAGAATCCTTGATTTAGACACCGGTATGATTTAGAGTATGAGAGCTGAAAGCTGGAATAAATAAACCTGACTTGATGGACTCCGGATAACAAACTGAGAAGACTCTTAAATTGCTCCGGAAGGGTGAAAAGAATTCTCATGATGAAAACAATTACGAAAGGATGGCAACAAGCTAGAATCATGAATTTTGAAGAGAATGGAGCAAGATTAAGGAGAAACTCTTCTTCGGTCTTCAAAATATGAGAATTACGATGATAAACACCACCAAATTGTTAAGATACTCCGGAATAAAGAAGAATGGAAAAGTTGAACCAACGATGAAAAGAATTTGAAAGATCTTGGAGAAAAAAAAGCATTTGACTGATGATAATTCATTCTTACGTCAAACTTGGAAACGAATTTAATAATATCTCCGGGAAAATAAGAAGAGTCAGGTAAGATCCTGGGAATAGACCTGTGGATTAGGGCCCACTCGAAAGAAAACACCGTTGAAATGATTTAAAAGAGGGAATGCACCGGTTGAATTAAATGGCTAGAATGAAATAACATCCTCGACAGAGTTTGAACGAAAGCAGAGTGGTAACATGAATCTTCGAGATATCTTCAACACTCCGAAACAATTAAATAGCGAGAAGTGAATGATTAAGAATTGCACCGGCATGAGAAAGCATTGTCATGAGAAAAGGGTATGATCAACAAAGCTTGACTTGGAACCACCGGAGAAGAAAAAGAACGAAAGATGATGAACTTGAAGCTCCGTTAGAATCTTCATGAGAATCACCGGATAAGAATATTGATAGAAAAGAATGGAGAGACTTCACATCAATAAATGGATACTCGATTAAGAAATCTGAATTCTTGGAGAAAAACAAGGGAGGGAGGGCGGGAAAACAAAGACAATTTGAAATGGATGAAACGAACACGTTTAAGAAGAAGTGATAATTGATCTTGCGGAAGTTGAAATGATCAGATCCACTTGAGGAGAGACACACCGGTTGAAAAGAATTAACAAAAACAATCTTGATGATCAAGAAGGATTGGTATTCACATCGGAGTATGAAAACACCATTTAGGAAAAGGTATGGAATCAACATTTGACTTCGAAGCAACTCGAATACCACAACTCAAAACAAAACAAAGGATTGGCTTGCGGAATAAGCCGGAACAAACATATGATAGAAATTTCGTCCGAAGTTTTCGTGGTGGGACCTACACGGGCTCGATCATACAGCACCATCATGTACAAGGCAGTGCACATGACATACGAAGCGTCCCCGAGTCAGCATAGCCAAGGACTCTTTAAGACACAACGAGGCCACTGTAAAATCAACCGTGAATAGGCGAACCACTAGACGTCGAACCCCAATTTCATATCATACATCTGTCGGAAAGATATCCTAAGAGCTACTTGAATTCCCACCTATGAAATTCCCGAAACTTTCCGGTTATGCAATCAGGTGTTGAGGATACATGGGAAGCATAATATCTCACCCAAGCTAGCAAATCCTACATCCAGCTGTATCCATCCTTCAACACATAACCAAGAAACCTTCGGAAACCATCTACCTCAACCTTCGAAAAGCATCCGTTATACAAGTCATGGCGATACTCCCGAACTCCCGCCCCAGTACTGGGTGGCGTCGAGGTTATCTCACCAACGAACTGCATAAAGGAGATTTTCGATGTCGCGAACATATCTCAAGTATACCAGAATTGCAACGATAAAATTATGACGACAACACCTCAGAGCTCAACTCCCCGGGACACTTCCACTAAACCCCTGACAGGAGGCACCAAGACAGTATTCTCATCATAAGCCATCGGAACAAAACCAAGATACTCGCGTGATCCTAAATTTTTTTTAGTGAAATTTGAGAAGAGAAGAGTCAAAACTCTACGTCAGGATGCCTCACCAGAGCGACGAAGGGACTGGGGAGTAAAAATAATTCCTGAACTCTCCGATATATAATTCCTAAAGGACTCAAAACATTTTTCTAGACACAACTCGGCCGCTAAAAACGATCAAGCAATGGGGGCTCCTAAGGTCGGGGAAGGCTCTGATACCAACTTGAAACACCCTCGATGCGACTATATCTCCCACATGTCGAGGCACGACTTAGAGGCATAATCGCATTGAAGGCATATGTCGCAAGTGAGGTAATCTTCACACAACCCATGTAATATAATAAGGAAAAGGATACATAGTTGGCTTACAATCGCCACTTCACTCAATTACATGAATAAAGCATTACATCAACCAAATACACTCATGGTCCGACTACGGAACCAAAATAAAAGAAGAACCCCAAATGCGACAAAGGTCCCCGATCGACCCCAACTGGGCTCCACTACTGATCAACTAGAACGAAACAACACAAATGAACAAGGTCTTCAACGAGCTCCTCCTGAGCTGGGTTGCGTCATCTGCACGAACTCATCGGCACCTGCAAGCTGGTTTTTGGAAGTATCTGTGAGCCACAGGGACTCAGCAATCTCGCACCCTCGCGATCAAGACTATTTAAGCTTATGGGTAAGGTAAAGGTATGAGGTGGAGCTGCAGCAAGCGACTAGCATATATGGTGGCTAATCTATTCGCAAATGAGAGCGAGAAGAGAGGGCAAAGCACGGTCGATAAAAGTATGATCAAGAAGTGATCCTGGACTACCTATGTCAAGCATAACTCCAACAACCGTGTTCACCTCCCGGACTCCGCCGGAAAGAGACCATCACGGTTACACACGCGGTTGATTCATTTTAATTAAGGTCAACTTTAGGTTTTCTACAACCGGACGTTAACAAATTCCCATCTGCCCATAACCGCGGGCACGACTTTCGAAAGTTCAAATCCCTGCAGGGGTGTCCCAACTTAGCCCATCACAAGCTCTCACGGTCAATGAAGGAATAGACCTCCACCCGAGACATTCCGATCAGACTCGGTATCCCAGTACAACAAGACATTTCGACAAGGTAAAACTAAACCAGCAACACCGCCCGAATGTGCCGACAAATCCCGATAGGAGCTGCACATATCTCTTTCTCAGGGCACACTCAGATTGTCTTAGGTACGGCAAGCCAGCCCAGAGTTGCCCCTGGTGGCCACCGGCAGCTGACAGGTGGACCAACACTCAGAGGAGCACTGGCCCGGGGGGGGTAAAATAAAGATGACCCTTGAGTCTGCAGAACCCAAGGGAAAGAAAAGGCTAGGTGGCAAATGGTAAAACCAATGTTGGGCATTGCTGGAGAAGCTTTACTTAAGGCGAACTGTCAAGGGGTTCCTATTATAGCCCAACCGCGTAAGGGACGCAAAATCCGGGAACATAACACCGATATGACGGAAACTAGGGCGGCAAGAGTGGAACAAAACACCAGGCATAAGGCCAAGCCTTCCACCCTTTACCAAGTATATAGATGCATTAATTAAATAAGATATATAGTGATATCCCAACAAGTAAATAAATGTTCCAATAAGGAATGATCTCCATGTTCCAACAAGGAACAAACTTCAATCTTCACCTGCAACTAACAACGCTATAAGAGGGGCTGAGCAAAGCGGTAACATTGCCAATCAACGGTTTGCTAGGACATAGGAGGGTTAGGGGCTGAACATGGCAATTTGGGAGGCTGACAAGCAAGTGGTAGGCATCGTAGCAATGGCATAGCAAAAGAGCGAGCAAACTAGCATAGCAAAGATAGTAGTGATTTCGAGGGTATGATCATCTTGCCTGAAATCCCGCAAGGAAGAAGAACGAGTCCATGAAGAAGACAAATGGAACGTGGACGATCGGGTCCTCACAAAGACGACGTTACCAAAATCAGCCCGAGGAAGCAATCACCGGAAAAGAAGCACACAACATAGTAAACATCCACGACATAAACATGGCATGATGCACAATCAAGTATGATGCATGTCCGGTTTAAAGAGGGCATGGCATGGCAAAATGCACAAACAGTTCTACAAATTAAGTGGAGCACAATATGCAACGAGTTGCATACTGACGAAACACCACATCAATTATTTAGTTCTCTCTCGTTTATGTACCCAACAATATTAATTGTTGATTAACATGGCAAGAGGTGAAGCAAACGAAAACTACCTATCTAGTCAAGTTTAAATGAGGCCGGAACAACAAAACAACAAGTCCGGAAAATCCCCATGGCATATTTTAGGTTCGGTCCTGATCTGCCCTAAACACAATTTTAGAGTTGTTTAACATGCAAAGTAAGGTCACGATGTTAAACTAGGCAAAATTCTACCCCATTTACATATAAAGTTTATTTAATTCGGAGTTACGGTTATTTAGTTACGAATTAAATCATTTTAACATGGCATAGGGGCAAATTTAAACAAACATCATTTTAGACATTTTGAACATGGGTGAAAGTGGCATATTATGAAACTAGATGCAATTCTAAGCACTTTTCATATTAAGTTTGTTTTAATATGATGCACTGTTGTGAAATTATTAAATGCATGAAGTATAGGGGGTTTTATGCAATTATGTAAATTCCTGGATAAATGGATAAATCAATCCGCGGAAAAAAATGTGACATGGGCCGAATCGGGGCAAGCCCAACATCAGGAACGAAAAAAAGAGGTGGGGCGCTGGGTGGCGGCTCACCCAGTGGGACTTGGCCCGCTCGGTGGAGAGATGAGGCCGGCAGGGGCTGCGTTGGGCCGGCTGGAGCTGGGCCGGCCCACGAAGGAGGAGGAGGCCAAACGAGGCCGACGCGATCTGGGCCTGGGAGGCCAAGGCCCACGCGGAAGGAGGCGGAGGCGCATGCTCGGTCGTCTCTCCCGATCCGCTCGGGATCGAGGCAGGGCGGCGGCGGCGCTGGGAGCTCGGCTCCGGCGGCTGTCGCCGGAGACGCAGTCGGGCACGGCGAGGAGGGCGGATCCGGCAAGCTCCATGCCGGATTTGGACGGGGCCGGAGGAAGGGAGGCGACGGCGAGGGAAGGCGGCGTCGGGACGGCGCAAGGCGGCGGAGAAGACCGGTGGCGAGGCAGGCGAGGTCGCCGGCGGAGAGACGCTAGGCGGCAGAGGCGCGGATCGAGGGGCTCCTCCCCTCGACCGGCTGCGGGAGCGAGGAGGCGCGGGGTGCCTGCGGGCGGCGGCGGAGAACCGGGCTCGCGCGGGCCCCGGATGGGCTCCGCGGGCCGGCGGCGAAGTGGGGCGTCGCGGGTGACACATGGCGGCGTGGGGTTGGACGAGGCGGCGGCGGAGCTGATGTGGCCAGCGCTGATTGGCTGGGGTGAGGTGGCTGGAAGGGGTGGACATGTCCGGCGCGCCGCGGACGCGTCCGGATGCGCGGTGGGGAAGAAGACTAGGGTTTGATCCGGGATTTCGGGGAGGAGGCTATATTTATAGGTAGAGGGAGCTAGGAGAGTCCAAATGAGGTGCGGTTTGCGGCCACGCGATCGTGATCGAACGACCGAGACGATGGAATAGAGTTAGGTGGGTTTTGGGCCACTTTGGAAGGGTGTTGGGCTGCAACACACACGAGGCCTTCTCGGTCCCTCGGTTAACCGTTGGAGTATCAAACGAAGTCCAAATGACCCGAAACTTGACAGGCGGTTTACCGGTAGTAAACCAAGGCCGCATGGCAAGTCTCGGTCCAATCCGGAAATGTTTAATCCCCACACACGAGAGGAAGGTAGAAATGACCACCGGAGGAGAACGAAGCGCCGGATTGCAAAACGGACAACGGGGAAAATGCTCGGATGCATGAGACGAACACGTATGCAAATGAAATGCACATGATGACATGATATGCAATGCATGACACGCAAGCAATGACACGGCAACACCAGCGAATAGCAGAACGACACATGGCACATCGGTCTCGCGGCGTTACAGAGCGCCCTCCACCCTCGTGGGCCCTTCGTTGCTCCACCGACGTACTTCTTCCTCCTATATATATATATCCATGTACCCCCCAAACATCCAGCAGCACCACGAAAACCTAATTCCACCGCCGCAACCTTCTGTACCCAAGAGATCCCATCTTGGGGCCTTTTCCGGAGCTTCGCCGGAGGGGGCATTGATCACGGAGGGCCTCTACATCAACTCCATGGCCTCTCCGGTGATGTGTGAGTAGTTTATTTCAGACCACGGGTCCATAGTTATTGGCTAGATGGCTTATTCTCTCTCTTTGGATCACAATACAAAGTTCTCCTCGATTCCCTTGGAGATCTATTCGATGTAATCTTCTTTTGCGGTGTGTTTGTCGAGATCCGATGAATTGTGGGTTTATGATCGAGATTATCTATGAACAATATTTGATTCTCCTCTGGATTCTTTTATGTATGATTTGTTTATCTTTGCAAGTCTCTTCAAATTATCAGTTTAGTTTGGCCTACTAGATTGATCTTTATTGCAATGGGAGACGTGCTTAGCTTTGGGTACAATCTTGCGGTGTCCTTTCCAGTGGCAGCAGGGGCAGCAAGGCACGTATTGTATTGTTGCCATTGAGGATAGAAAGATGGGGTTTATATCATATTGCATGAGTTTATCCCTCTACATCATGTCATCTTCCTTAAAGCATTACTCTGTTCTTATGAACTAAATACTCTAGACGCATGCTGGATAGCGGTCGATGTGTGCAGTAATAGTAGTAGATGCAGAATCGTTTCGGTCTACTTGTCACAGACGTGATGCCTATATACATGATCATACCTAGATATTCTCATAACTATGCTCAATTCTATCAATTGCTCGACAGTAATTCATTTACCCACCGTAATTGTAACGCCCCGAGACCGATGTGCCAGGTGTCTTCCAGTTATTCATTCTTGTTGCCTTGTCATTGCTTGCGTGTCATGCATTGCATATCATGTCATCATGTGCATTGCATTTGCATACATGTTCGTCTCATGCATCCGAGCATTTTCCCCATTGTCCGTTTTGCATTCCGGCGCTCCTATGTCACCCGGTGTCCCTTTCCACCTCTTTTCGTGTGCGGGTACTAAACGTTCTCGGATTGGACCGAGACTTGTCATGCGGCCTTTGTTTACTACCGATAGACCGCATGTCAAGTTTCGTGCCATTTGGACTTTGTTTGATACTCCAACGGTTAACCGAGGGGCCGAAAAGGCCTCGTGTGTGTTGCATCCCAACACCTCTCCAAACTGGCCCAAAACCCACCTAAACCCCTTCTATCATCTAGAGCGTTCGATCACGATCGCGTGACTGAAAACCGCACCTCATTTGGACTCTCCTAGCTCCCTCTACCTATAAATATGTGGCCTCCCCTGAAATTTTCGCGGACGAAACCCTAATCCTCTTCCCCTCTCGCCCGCCGGACATGTCCGTCCCGGACGGACGAAATCGCGCCTCCCCCCGCAGCCAATCCGTACCTGCCACGTCATAGATCGCCGCCGTCTCCACCGCGCGGCCCGCGGAACCCAGATCGGGCCCACGCGGGCCCATCTCGCCGCCGCCGCCTACCCACGGCCTCCCGCACGTGCCCCGCCGCCTCAGGAGCCGTGCCGCCGCAGAGTGCCCCATCGCCGGTCGCGGCGCATCCCTGATGCCGGCGACCCTCCCTGTGCCGGTCATCGTTCGCCGCTGCGTCCTTCCTCGACACCGCGGTCGCCGCCCGTCTGCCCAAGTTCCTCCGCCCTGCAACCGCCCGGATCCGGTGCCAGCCGGCCGGATCCTGCCGCCTCCGCCTGGCCCTGGCCGCCTCCGACCTCGCCGACCCTGCCGGAGGCCACCGCCGCCACCATGAACATGCGCGGGAGCAGAGGAGCTACTCCCTCGTGCACCTCGTGGGCCTGCTCCCCGCCGGCCCGATCCACCACCGTCGACTGGGCCAAAGCCCACATGGTGAGATGCCTATTCCCCGCCTCGAGCGCCGTTTAGTTATCTGACGCTCGGTTTTGTTTTTTTTCCTGAAATGGCTAAGTCCTGAGATTTCCAGATTCATGTGCCCACATTCACCACATCATAACTCCGCTTCTGTAGCTCTGATTCGTGCGTGTAGCATATCAAAATGTTCGTCTCGACGAGTACATCGTTTCATCTCATTGCACCATTTTCATTTGAGCTCATATTGATGCCCGAAATGCTATTGGAAGAGGGCTATGTGAGGAATTTGTCAGATCTATTTCAGCAAATAGCCTTTTGTCATTTTTGCCATGATTAATGTGTGCATGCTATGATCCTGAGCTCTACATGTGTTTTGTTATATGCCATGCCATCTTTACAGAGGTGCTTGCCATGTATTTTTGTGATCTTTGTTGTGACTAGCACAAACTTGCAAAGTAGCGTAATCGTTAATGCTGATTTCAGTGACTTAGAATTTCACCAAGTCCTTATCCTGTCTTTATTTTTATGCCATATGTTCATGTTGTTTCCTAGTGATCCGTGCCTCTTTTGAGGATGATCAGTAAGGTTGTTTTGTTAACATTGTGGTGCTCTATCCATCCATGTCTTTGTTTGCATTTATGGAGCACCCTAGCTTGAGTCAATCGAGCTCTACTTTTGCTATAAAATGATCCTGGCAGATTGTTGACATGTTTAGCGATTTTGCCGAGGATGTTTCTATTGATCCGTGCATGCTATGATATTGTTCTTGCCATGCCTAGCTTCTACGCTATGTCTTCTTGATGGGTGTATGCTTAGTTTAGCATGCCATGCTTGTGGTGAGTGCTTCGAGCTCATAAACATGCCTACTCGTTAACTGTTTTGCATGCTCCAGTTTTTCACCAAGTCTAAATCTGTTTATGTTTTTGCCATGTTCACATGCTCGCAATTGTATTCTCTGTTCCCTTTTGGCTCAAGGTCACTAAGGGACTTTTGTTAAGTGCTTTGAGTAGCTTCATGCCATGCCTTACTTTGCCATGATATGTTCCTGTAGCATGTAGTTTTCATGCTCTAAAGTGTGCTTCCTAATGATAAATTCCAGACTTGTGTTAATTTCACTAAGTCTGAAACCTGTTATCAATTGCTCTTTTGCCATGCTTGTTTGAACCTGTTAATGGATGAATTAGCCGTAGCTCAGTGTTCATTTTTTGTCAAGCATCATGAGTGGCTCCCTGCCTTGTATTTTGTTGTTATGTTTGAGTGATGTAGCATATTTATCTTGATGCATTTAGATGGCTACTTGATGTTTATCGCAGACCCGTGCCATAATTGTTTTGCTTGCCATTTCCAAACCGTGCATCCGATTCCGGTGATCTTTATATTGATTTCAACCGAAATCACCTCAACTTTCCAGTGGCACTCTTGGATTTCCATGTTGAGTCCAGGTTCAATCATTCCTTTCCAAATCATGCATATGCATCACATACCGTATCCCGCATATCATACCATGTTCGTGTATGGTTTGTTTACTATGTTGTGTGCTTCTTTCCGGTGTTGCTTCTTCGGGTTGGTTCCGATAACGCCGCGTCTATGAGGACCCGTTCGACTATGTCCGTTTGTCTTCTTCATGGACTCGTTCTTCTTCCTTGCGGGATTTCAGGCAAGATGACCATACCCTCGAAATCACTTCTATCTTTGCTTGCTAGTTGCTCGCTCTTTTGCTATGCCTATGCTGCGATTCCTACCACTTGCTTATCATGCCTCCCATATTATGAAGCCAAGCCTCTAACCCACCTTGTCCTAGCAAACCGTTGTTTGGCTATGTTACCGCTTGCTCAGCCCCTCTTATAGCGTTGTTAGTTGCAGGTGAAGATTGGAGCTTGTTCCATGTTGGAACATGGATATTTGTTGCGATATCACAATAACTCTTATTTAATTAATGCATCTATATACTTGGTAAAGGGTGGAAGGCTCGGCCTTATGCCTGGTGTTTTGTTCCACTCTTGCCGCCCTAGTTTCCGTCATATCGGTGTTATGTTCCCGGATTTTGCGTTCCTCATGCGGTTGGGTTATAATGGGAACCCCTTGACAGTTCGCCTTGAATAAAACTCCTCCAGCAAGGCCCAACATTGGTTTTACCATTTGCCACCTAGCCTTTTCTTTCCCTTGAGTCGGTCGGCTCAAGGGTCATCTTTATTTAACCCCCTTGGGACAGTGCTTCTCTAAGTGTTGGTCCAACTGAGCGATGTCCGGAACTACCAGGGGCAACTCTGGGCTGGCCCACCCGACGTCTGGCTCATTCGGTGTGCCCTGAGAACGAGATACGTGGAGCTCCTATCGGGATTTGTCGGCACATCTGGGTAGCTTTGCTGGTCTTGTTTTACCATTGTCGAAATGTCTTGTAACCGGGATTCCGAGTCTAATTGGGTCTTCCCGCTAGAAGGAATATCCTTCATTGACCGTGAGAGCTTGTGATGGGCTAAGTTGGGACACCCCTGCAGGGTTTGAACTTTCGAAAGTCGTGCCCGCGGTTATGGGCAGATGGGAATTTGTTAATGTCCGGTTGTAGAAAACCTGAAGTTGACCTTAATTAAAATACATCAACCGTGTGTGTAACCGTGATGGTCTCTTCTCGGCGGAGTCCGGGAAGTGAACACGGTGTTGGAGTTATGCTTGATGTAGCTTGTTCTAGGATCACTTCTTGATCGTACTTTTATCGACCGTGCTTTGCCTTCTCTTCTCGCTCTCATTTGCGTATGTTAGCCACCAAATATGCTAGTCGCTTGCTGCAGCTCCACCTCATATCTTTTACCCTTCCTATAAGCTTAGATAGTCTTGACCGCGAGGGTGTGAGATTGCTGAGTCCCCGTGACTCATAGATACTCCAAAACCAGTTTGTAGGTGCCGATGTTATCGAGCAGGTGATGCAACCAAGCTCAAGGAGGAGCTCGATGAAGATCTTGTCCTTTGTGTTGCTTCGTTCTAGGTGATCAGTAATGGAGCCCAGTTGGGGTCGATCGGGGATCCGTGTAGCTTTTGGGGTAGACTTCTTTTATTTTGGTTCCGTAGTCGGACCTTGATTGTATCTGGATGATGTAATGCTTTATTCTTGTATTGTGTGAAGTGGCGATTGTAAGCCAGCTATGTATCTTTTTCCCTTATGTGTTACATGGGCTGTGTAAAGATTACCTCACTTGCGACATTGCTTTCAATGCGGTTATGCCTCTAAGTTGTGCTTCGACACGTGGGAGATATAGCCAAATCGAGGGCATTACAAGTTGGTATCAGAGCCTTCCCCGACCTTAGGAGCCCCCTGCTTGATCGAATCATTGGCGTTGTTGAGTCTAGAAAAATGTTTTGAGTCATTTA
Organism: Triticum monococcum; assembly: GCA_034509565.1. Classification (NCBI taxonomy): domain Eukaryota; kingdom Viridiplantae; phylum Streptophyta; class Magnoliopsida; order Poales; family Poaceae; genus Triticum; species Triticum monococcum. The sequence goes on along the minus strand of CM067846.1, from coordinate 173,714,338 downwards.
GGATTATATATATCGGAGAGTTAGGAATTCTTTTTACTCCCCAGTCCCTTCATCGCTCTGGTGAGGCATCCTGACGTAGAGTTTTGATTCTTCTCTTCTCAAATTTCACTAAAAAAAATTTTGGATCACGCGGGTATCTTGGAATCATTCTAATGGTTTTGTGACGAGAACATTGTTCTTGGTGCCTCTTGTCATTTAGGGGTTGTGGCAGTGTCCCGGGGAGTTGAGCTCCGAGTTGTTGTCGTCACAATTTTATTGTTGCAGTTCTGGAATACCTGAGTTTAGTTTCGCCGACATCAAAAATCTCTTTTATGTAGTTGTTGGTGAGATAACCTCGACGCCACCCAGTACTGGGGCGGCAGTTCGGGAGTATTGCCATAACTCGTATAACGGATGCTTTTCGAAGGTTGAGGTAGATGATTTCCGAAGGTTTTCTTGGTTATGTGTTGAAGGATGGATACAGCTGGATGTAGGATTTGCTAGTTTTGGGTGAGATATTATGCTTCCCCTATATCCCAACACCTGATTGCATAACCGGAAAGTTTCAGGAGTTTATAAGTGGGAATTCAAGTAGCTCTTAGGATATCTTTCCGACAGATGTATGATATGAAATTGGGGTTCGACGTCTAGTGGTCTGCCTATCCACGGTTGGTTTTACAATGGTCTCGTTGTGTCTTAAAGAGTCCTTGGCTATGCCGACTCGGGGACACTTCGTATGTCATGTGCACTGCCTTGTACATGATGGTGCTATAGGATCGAGCCCCTGTAGGCCCCACCACGAAAACTTCAGACGAAATCTCTATCATATGTTTGTTCCGGCGTATTCGGCAAGCCAATCCTTTGTTTTGTTTTGAGTTGTGGTATTCGAGTTGCTTCGAAGTCAAGTGTTGATTCCATACCTTTCCTAAGCGGTGTTCTCATATTTCTATGTGAATACCAATCCTTCATGATCACCGAGATTGCCATGTCAATCCTTTTCAACCGGTGTGCTTCTCTTCAAGTGGGTCAAATCTTGTCAATTTTTGCAAGATCAATTATTAGTCCTTCTCAATGTTGTTCGTTTCATCCGTCTCCAAGTTGCCTTTGTTTTTCCCACCCACCCACCCCTTGTTTCTTCAAGGACTTGGATTTCTTTATCGAGTATCCATCTTATTGATGTGAAGTCTCTCCATTCTCTCTCGTCAATATTCTTATCCGGTGATTCTCAGGAAGATACTAACGGAGCTTCTAGTTCATTTTTATTCGTTCTTTTTCTTCTCTGGTGGGTCAAATTCAAGTTTTTGGTGTTGACCATATCCTTTCCTCGTTCCAAATGTTTTCTCATGCCGGTGCACCTCTTAATCATTCACCTCTCGCTATTCTTTTGTTCCGGAGTGCTGAAGATATCTCAGGAGATGCATGTTTTCAGTCCTAATCTGTTCAAGATATCTTGAGGTTGTTGTCTCATTCAAGCTATTTTATTCAACCGGTGCTATCTCCTTTTCAAGTAATCATATTGTAGGATCGAAAGTATGTCTAGAGGGGGGTGATTAGACTACTTGACCAAATAAAAACATAACATTTTCCCAATTTTAGTTCTTGGCAGATTTTAGCTATCTTAGGACAAGTCAAGCAATCATCACACAATTCAAGCAAGCATGCAAAGAGTATATTGGAAGCGGAAAGTAAAGCATGCAACTTGCAAGAATATAAAGGGAAGGGTTTTGAGGATTCAAACGCAGTTGGAGACACGGATGTTTTTCCCGTGGTTCGGATAGGTGGTGCTATCCTACATCCACGTTGATGGAGACTTCAACCCACGAAGGGTAACAGTTGCGCGAGTCCACGGAAGGCTCCACCCACGAAGGGTCCACGAAGAAGCAACCTTGTCTATCCCACCATGGCCATCGCCCACGAAGGACTTGCCTCACTAGCGGTAGATCTTCACGAAGTAGGCGATCTCCTTGCCCTTACAAACTCCTTGGTTCAAGTCCACAATCTTGTCGGAGGCTCCCAAGTGACACCTAGCCAATCTAGGAGACACCACTCTCCAAGAAGTAACAAATGGTGTGTTGATGATGAACTCCTTGCTCTTGTGCTTCAAATGATAGTCTCCCCAACACTCAACTCTCTCTCATAGGATTTGGATCTGGTGGAAAGAAGATTTCAGTGGAAAGCGACTTGGGGAAGGCTAGAGATCAAGATTCATATGGTTGGAATGGAATATCTTGGTCTCAACACATGAGTAGGTGGTTCTCTCTCAGAACATATGAGTTGGAATGGTGTATGTGTTCTGATGGCTCTCTCCACGAGTGAAGAGGAGGTGGAGGGGTATATATAGCCTCCACACAAAATCCAACCGTTACACACAATTTATCAATCTCGGTGGGACCGAATAAACAAACTTGGTCGGACCGAAATAGTAAACCTAGTGACCGTTAGAAATTTCGGTGGGACTGACATGCAACTCGGTAGGACCGATTCGGTTAGGGTTTGGGCATAACGTAATCTCGGTGAGACCGATTGCACAAACTCGGTGAGACCGAGTTTGGCAATAAGCTAACCAGAGAGTTGGTCAGGAAAACTCGGTGGGACCGACTCGCTCTTTCGGTGAGACCGAAAAGTTACAAGAAGGAAACAGAGAGTTTACATTGCAATCTCGGTGGGACCGATTCGCTCTTTCGGTGAGACCGAAAAGTTACGAAAGGGAAACAGAGAGTTTGCAATCCCATCTCGGTGAGACCGAGAACTTATCGGTAGGACCGAATTGCTAGGGTTTGGCAGTGGCAAATGACAAGTGAAACTCGGTGGCGCCGGATTGAAAGAATCGGTATGACCGAGTTTGGCTTAGTGTTTAGGTCATTTGTGGCTATGGAAAAGTGGTTTTGGATTTTGGAGCATATCACCAAGCACATAAAGCAAGAGGCTCATTAAGCAACACCTCATCCCTCCTTGATAGTATTGGCTTTTCCTAAAGACTCAATGTGATCTTGGATCACTAAAATATAAAATGAAGAGTCTTGAACTTTTGAGCTTGAGCCAATTCTTTGTCCTTAGCATTTTGAGGGTTCCACTTTCACATCCATGCCATGCCAATCATTGAGCTTTCCTGAAATAATCATCTTGAAATAGCATTAGCTCAATGAGCTATATGTTGTTATGAATTACCAAAACCACCTAGGGATAGTTGCACTTTCAATCTCCCCCTTTTTGGTAATTGATGACAACATATAGATCAAAGCTTCGACAAATTATAATAATCATGAAATACATTGTCATTTTGAGAAGTATGTGACAAGTAAGAGCTCCCCCTAAATTTGTGCATATTTAGAATTTGCTTTGGACTGCAAATGCACAAGGAATTAGAGTCATGGGTTACTCTTCCGTGTCACATAGATCTTGATGGAGCGCTCAAAAATGATAAGAAAGAAGTACATGCACTCATCACCAAGAAAAGTGAGTGATCACATAAGATAGATAGAATGATAATATTAAGCAAACATTAAGTGTAGCTTATGATCAAACACATGATCATCGATGTCTCACAGGCATAAGGACGTAGTATCTCACACACAAGCAAATAAAGTTCAAAAAACCACCAAATAAAACAAGAGAGAATAAAAGCAACACTCTCTCTCGAAGCCTATGATCTATACATTTTCTCCCCCTTTGGCAACAAGTTACCAAAAAGTTCCTAGAAAATGCATAGTGCTAAGTCGACGCTCAGGCTTGATCTTCCTAAGGACATGCTCTTCCTCTTCCTCTGCAGCTTCAGGCACTGGGGCCTTGTTCTTTTCAGTGGCTGGAATGCTTCTTGTGTTTCTCTTTGGTGCACTCTTTGGCTTAGATGCAGCCTTGGGTGCTTCCTTGGGCATGGATGCAGTTTCCCCTGACCTTATGGCATCTCCCATAAGTTTGGGTGCCTTGGGTGCTGGTGCAGCAACCTCTTCTTCTTCCTCCTCATCTTCCATGATGGAGGCCTTGCCAAGCACTCTGGCTACAGTCTTCTTGACCCTTTCCTTCCTCTTTTTGCCCTCAGCAGCAACTGGCTCTGTGGGTGCAGGCTTCTCAGTTGAAGCTCTAACCTTAGACATGGGCTGCCTGCCTGCTGGCCTTTTGATTTTCAGCCCTGGCTTTGTGCCTTGAGCTGGCTCAACTCTCCTTGATGTGGCCTCTTCCTCTGCCACATAATCTTCATCTTCAGAATTAGAAGTTCTCTTCTTCCTTTGTCTAGTGGCAGCTTTAGGCAGATTGCTGGGGGTGCTCCTGCTGCCATCATCTGAAGAGCTGGAGGGACTAGTGCCCTCACTCATCACCACTTGCTTCTTTGAGAGGTTCTGGCTGTCACTTTGGTCTGACATGATGTAAACTCTGACTGCTGACCCTGTCAATAGATTATAGATGAGATAGAGTGGATGAGCATCACAAAGTGCAGAGATTTTGCAAAAGAGTAATTCAAAAACTTAGTTTTAGTTTCCCACTGAAATCATCTCGGATCTACCGATTTTCAAACTCGGTGACAACGAAGCAGTTTTGGCACCAGAACTAGTGAACTCGGTCAGACCAAGTCACAGTTCGGTGGCACCAAGACTGCTAGGGTTTCACAGAGTTCCAAAATCGGTCACACCGATAAGTAATTCTCGGTCAGACCGAGTTTTACTTGTGCAATGGCATAAGCCAAATCGGTGGGACCGAGTTTTTCAACTCGGTGGGTCCGAGATGGTTTCGCCGGAAACCTAACCCTAAAGTTTTCGAATTAAACCTAATCTACGAGTTCATTGACTGGATAGGAGTTTATCAAACATGGCAAGAATCATGATGATCACAATGTGCTAGGAATCGGATTAGAGAATAGCACAAAGATCGAGTCCATACCCTAGTTCGGCGGAGACTCGCTACGGTGGCAACGGCGGGGCAGAATTCCTGTACGGCGATGGAGACCAGCAACTGGAGGCGGCTGGCGGCGAGGAGGACGATCCGGAGACCCAGGAGGCAGAGCGAGCTATGCGCGGGCGAAGAGGTTTTGGAGAAATTTCCAAAAAAATTCCCGTCACTATATATAGCCCGACCCTGTCGGTGTGACCGAGTGGAACAACTCGGTGGCACCGAGGTGCAAAACTGTATACAGTTATTGCAACTCGGTGTGACCGAGTGGTTCAAATCGGTTGCACCGAGATCGAAAACCTAGATCAACTTAATGATCTCGGTAGGACCGAAAGTATGGTATCGGTCAGACCAAGAATCACAAAGAGGTTTTGGAAGTTTAAGTCTATGACGAATCGGGGACTCCGAGCGCTCCTCACACAGAGTGGTTCGAATCTGACTTGATCAAATTTTGTGATGCAGCATGAATAGAGTTTGAGACGAGAAAAACATAGATAGCTAGAGGATGTTCTTAGGCATTCTTGTCCATCCACTTAGCAAAAGAAGATAAAGCCAAACAATCAAAACAACAAGTGGATGTCCTCGAATGAGTAAAATATGCAACCAACATGCTCACACAATAAGATGGCAAATGAAATATGTGGCAAAGCATGCACAACCAATTCTAGCATCTATCAAGCAATTTGCGATGACTAGGTCATCTATATATGAGTATATTTGTAACGCCCCATATGTAACCTTCCCCAATTGTACTCCAACTCTTGCCGTTTCCGGCATTAAGTTATATTTAATTCTCGGGTTCGGGTCTTTGTCTCCATGTGTTGTTTTTGTTTTCGTGCATATCATATCATGTCATCACGTGCATTGCATTTGCATACATGTTCATCTCATGCATTCGAGCATTTTCCCCGTTGTCCGTTTTGCATTCCGGCGCTTCGTTCTCCTCCGGTGGCCATTTCTAGCTTTCTTTCGTGTGTGGGGGTTAAACATTTCCGGATTGGACCGAGACTTGCCATGCGGCCTTGGTTTACTACCGGTAGACCGCCTGTCAAGTTTCGGGTCATTTGGACTTCTTTTGATACTCCAACGGTTAACCGAGGGACCGAAAAGGCCTCGTGTGTGTGCAGCTCAACACCCCTCCATTTTGGCCCAAAACCCACCAAACTCAGCTCCATCGTCTCGGTCGTTTGATCATGATTGTGTGGGCGAAAACCGCACCTCATTTGGACTCTCCTAGCTCCCTCTAGGTCTATAAATAGATCCCCCCGTTTTCGGATCTCTCTTCCTCCCCGAAACCCTAATTTCCCAGATCCGCCGCTCTACCCGCCGACGGACACGTCCGAATCGGGCCGGACGTGTCCGCCCCACCGCCTCCAGCCTATCACGCCTCGCCACGTGGCCTCCCGGCCGCCGCCGCCGCGCCGGCCCGCCCGAGCCCGCGGGGAGCCCGCTTCCTCGCCGTCTGGGCCATTCTTCCTCCGCCCGCGCCCTTCCCCGACTCGCGCCGCCGCGGACGCCGCCGGCCGCCGCACGCCATTGCCGGAAGCCGCGAGGCTTCCCGTCGACTCGCGCCGCCGCGGACGCCTCTCCGTCGCCGGCGACCGCGCCCGGCTTCCACGCGGCGCCGCCCTGCCGCGCCAAGCTCGCCGCCCCGCCGCCTTCTCCTCGCCTCGGCGCCGCTCGACGCCGGCGACCTCGGCTCCGGCCACCGCCGCCCTCGGCTTCCATGCCCGGAGCTCGGATGAACAGTGCCGCCGCCCTGCCGCTACAGTGTCGTCGCTGGATCTGAGATCCCCGCTACAGTGAAACCCTAGGGGGTTGACTTTTTCCCTCTCCCGTTAATTTTTCGTGCTACCTTTGACCAGTGATATCTCCGCATCCGTAGCTCCGATTTGAGCATATGATATGTAAAAATCTTCGTCTCGACGAGTACATCATTTCATTCCATTGCATCATTTGCATTTGAGGTCATCTTGTTGCCCAAAATGCTGTTGGAAGGAGGCATGATGAGTTAAATTGCAGATCCGTTAGTTCAACATGCACTTTTGTCATTTTTGCCATATTTAATCCGTGCATGATATGCCTGTGCCCCTTTGGGATGAATTGTTAAGCATGTTGTCTTCTTTCCAGAGGTGCCTTCCATGCATTTTTAGGAGGTGTGTGTTGTCTTGTGCAAGCTTCCGAAGAGGGCTGCCTAAGATTATCGATTTCAGGGACTTAGTGAAAATCACTAAGTCTGGCCGTTTTAGTTCACGATGCTATATGTCCGGTTTGTTTCCTAGTGATCCGTGCCTCTTTTGAGGATGATCAGTAGGAGCGATTTGTTATGCTTGTTGTGCTTAATCCATCCATGTCTTTACTTGTTATGTTGGAGCACCCTAGGTTGACTCAATCGAGCTCAACTTTTGGATAGTTGCTGTTTTGGGCAGATCGTGAACTCTTTTGCGATTTTGCCGGAGTGATTGCTAGTGATCCATGCATGCTATGCCATTGTTCTTGCCATGTCTAGCTAGAATTTTGTGCCTTCTTAATGGATATATGCTTGCCTTGCCATGACTTGCACCGTAGTGAGAGCATCGAGCTCGTTTACATGCCTCCGTGAGTTATTATTTCAGCATGTCCCAGTTTTCACTAAGTCTGAAAACTGATTGTGTTTCATCAATGTTCGTGTGCTCGGTAGAGTATTTTTTTTGAACCCTTTTGGCCCCAGGTCATTTTGGGTGTTTTGTTAAGCTTGTTGAGTAGCTCCATGCCATGCTCTTACTTGCCATGTTCAGGTTTTCCTTCATGTTGTTTTGCTGCTCCGAAGAGAGCATCGTGGTCTGAAATTTCAGACTAGCGTTAATTTCGCTAAGTCTGAAATCTGTTTTGCTTATTCAGTTTTGCCATGCTTGTTTGAAGCCCTTAATGGATGAATTTGCCTATTCCTCAATCCTGATGATTTGTTAAGCTTGATGAGTACATCACTGACATGCAATTTGTTTTCATGTTTGGTGGCTGTAGCATGTTTATTTTGTTGCATTTAGGAGCCTACTTGCTGTAAATGGCAGATCGGTTCGTTTAGTAAAACGCTTGCCATTTCTAAACCGTAGCTCCGATTGCCATGATCTTTATATCGTTTTCAGGGGATTTCTTCCCCTCTATCCAGTGGCACACTTGGATTTCCAAGTTGAGGCCAGGTTCATGCATTTCCTGTTACATCTTGCATTTTGCATCCCGCATCGCACCCCGCATAGCATATCATCTTTGCATCTTATTGGTTGCCTTTGCACGTGGTTGATTGTATACTTGTTGCTTGTTTGTGTTGTTGGGTAGAGCCGGGAGACGAGTTCGCTAACGAGGAGCCCGTTGAGTTTGCTTTTGAGGATCCAGTCAATTCTGACAACTGTGCAGGCAAGATGATCACACCCTTGAAATCACTACTATCTTTGCTATGCTAGTTTGCTCGCTCTTTTGCTTTGCCAATGCTACGATGCCTACCACTTGCTTGTCAGCCTCCCAATTGCCATGATTGAGCCTCTAACCCACCTTTGTCCTAGCAAACCATTGATTGGCTATGTTACCGCTTTGCTCAGCCCTTCTTATAGCGTTGTTAGTTGCAGGTGAAGATTGGAGCCGTTCCTTGTTGGAACATTTATTTACTTGTTGGGATATCATTATATTGCTATGTTATCTTTACTCATCTATATACTTGGTAAAGGGTGGAAGGCTCGGCCTCTCGCCTAGTGTTTTGTTCCACTCTTGCCGCCCTAGTTTCCGTCATATCGGTGTTATGTTCCCGGATTGTTGCGTCCCTTACGTGGTTGGGCTATAATGGGAACCCCTTGATAGTTCGCCTTGATTAAAGCTTTTCCAGCAATGCCCAACATTGGTTTTACCATTTGCCACCTACCCTTTTCTTTCCCTTGGGTTTCCGGAGCCCGAGGGTCATCTTTATTTTAGCCCCCACGGGCCAGTGCTCCTCTGAGTGTTGGTCCCACCGAGCGATGTCCGGGGCTACCAGGGGCAACCCTGGGCTGGCCTACCCGACGTCTGGCTCATCTGAGTGTGCCCTGAGAAAGAGATATGTGCAGCTCCTATCTGGATTTGTCGGCGCATTCGGGCGGTGTTGCTGGACTAGTTTTGACCTGTCGAATCATCTTGTTGTACCGGGATACCGAGTCTGGTCGGTGGGTCCTGGGTGGAGGTCTATTCCTTCGTTGATCGTGAGAGCTTGTTATGGGCTAAGTTGGGACCCCCTGCAGGGATTGATCTTTCGAAAGCCGTGCCCGCGGTTATGGGCAGATGGGAATTTGTTAATGTCCGGTTGTAGACAACTTGAACTTAATTATTTAAAATGAATCAACTGCATGTGTTGCCGTGATGGCCTCTTCTCGGCGGAGTCCGGGAAGTGGACACGGCGTTGGAGTTATGTTTGCGTAGTCCGCTCTATGTAGTTTTCCGCTCGTGTTTTGCCTTCTCTTCTCGCTCTACTTTGCGAATAAGTTAGCCACCATACATGCTAGTCGCTTGCTGCAGCTCCACATACATTACCCCCTTTCCTACCTATTAAGCTTAGATAGTCTTGATCGCGAGGGTGCGAGATTGTTGAGTCCTTTGTGGCTCACAGATTACTATTACACTAGATGGAGGGACCGATGATACTCCTCCGGATGGCGCGCTCGAGCTGAAGTGGGAGTACGACGAGGACTCTCAGCGATACTATGTTTCTTTTCCTGATGATCAGTAGTGGTGCCTATTCGGGGTTCGATTCAGGGCTTAGTCGCTTGTTGGGGGTCTTTTCTATTTTGGCGCCGTAGTCGGGCCATGAGTGTTTCTATGATGGATGTTATTTATGTACGTTGATGTGACGTGGCGAGTGTAAGCCAACTATTATTATTTCCCCCTTTTATATTATATACGTACTTGGGTTGTGTAATGATTCCTGACTTGCGACATTGCTTTCAATGCGCCTATGTCTCTAAGTCGTGCCTCGACACGTGGGAGACATAGCCGCATCAAGGGCGTTACAATATTGACTTAGGAGTCAAGTGAGAACACTTGATCGTAGGTCATACTCATCGTTTAAGCTCAAGTGGGGTTACCACTTCTACATAAAGCATTGTTGTATTCACATCTTTAGAGTTGCTTTAGCTCAAGTTTTAGAGTAAAGCTCCCCCTAGATGTGATATCCCCCCTAAGAGGGATGAACTAACCTTGGGTTTTGTCGATGATGACTTCATGTAGATGTTGAAGATGTGGATGCTCAATGTTGATGTCGATCACTTGGAGCTATCCATTTGAGTGAATTGCACTTTCAATACCTACATGGGTTAGTCCCACAAGGAACAAACAAGGATATCCATAGACATAGAGTGATGCATACACAAGATGATGTCCATGAAAACTTTAGGTTACCTTGTCCCTTGTCTTACCAACAAGAGGGTTTGTGACTCCTTGAACTAGTGCATGATGTGGAAGTTGATTGCACTTGTTCTTCCCAAAATGATGAGAGTGAAATATGTTGGCGGAGTCACCTTCAAGAACTCTCTAGTTCTTCTTCTTTTGGATCCACACCATCTTGATGGGAATCCTTGGAGTTGTAGTCGTACTTGATGAAGTGGAACTTGACGTGGTCTTGGGAATCCACTTGACTAAGGTCTTAGGAGCTTCTTCAAATGCATCAATCTCCTCTTGAAGCTTGTCCTTGCCTTTTTGCTTGTAGTCTTGTGGTGGAAGATCATCTTCAGCTTGTGTCCCCTTGAAAGAAGTATCAGACTTCTCTTGTTGAGGAACAAACTTTGTCTTGGGGTATTGATCTTCTTCCCACTCAACTCCATTGGCATTGAACTTTCGTTCAAAACCAACACCTTGATTCTTCCGGTGCATTCCTTGCTTGCGCACAATTTCCTCGAATTACTTACTCCCGGCAAGGCTTTTGTACACTCCTTTCTCTATAATCCCCTTCAATAAGCTATTTTCTTGCTCAAGTGTAACTTGGCTAAGAGAATCATTAGTGGAATCAAGAGAACTACTAGAAGCAACAATATTGGATTTAGCATGATCATTGTTACTACTAGAGGAAGAATCTTTCTTGTTCTTGTTACTAGACTTGACTTGAGGCATGTAAGTGGATAATAGTAAATGCTTGGCAATGTAAGAAGAACTTTTCTTGCGGAGATCATCATTGATTGCTTTTAAGAACTCATGCTCTTGCTCAAGATTGAGCTTTTCAAAGCGTAATTTCTCATGAGCTCTTAAAAGTTCTCGATGATCTTTGAAGATAGTTTCATGAGCTAACTTAAGAGTGTTCAGTTCTTTAGTTAGAGCCTCAATCTTCTCCTTATCATTGTCATTCGTTTTATCTTGATTAGCATGATTAATTGATGTTTCATCATAGTACTCATCACTAGAGTTGTCAACAAGCAAGTCATCATCACTTAACAAGTCATCTTCATCACTAGTAAAATCAACATACTCGGGGTGTGTTACCTTAGGACCTTTGGCCATGAAGCATCTTCCAATTCCTTCATTTGGTGAGTCAAATATGTCATAGGAGTTGGTTGACACAAGTGCTAGACCGGCAACACCTTCATCTTGAGTATCTTCGGAGTCGGAGTGATAACTTCTCTTGGAGTGGCTGTCGGAGTCGGAGCCGGATACCCATTCACCAACATGAGCTTGATGTCTTCGTTTTGTGTAGCTCCTTGATGATTTTTCCTTCCTTTCCGAATCCTTGCTTCTCCGTGAGTATCTCCATTCATAACAATCATCTCTACTCCTTCTCTCTCTTGGTGGTGATTCTTTGCTTATTCCTTTTGGAGAATCTTCTATTCTCTTGTAGGGAGCCGTACACTCATTGGAATAGTGTCCGGGTCGTCCACAATTATAGCAGTTTCGCTCTCGACTAGAAGATCTTTTGTCATTGTAGGACCTTGACTTGAAGCTTCTATCTTTGCTTCTACTCTTGTAGAACTTGTTGAAGTTCTTCACCATTAAGCTCAATTCTTCATTGAAGTTTTGTTTCTCACTTGATGATGTGGGGACTTCACATGAGGCTTTGTAGGCACCACTTGATTTGTTGTGAAGTTCCTCTTTATCCTTGAGTGACATCTCATGAGCAACAATCCTTCCAATCACTTCCATTGGTTTGAGATCTTTGTAATTGGGCATCATTTGAATCAATGTGCACATGGTATCATATTTCCCATCCAAGGCTCTTAGGATCTTCTTGATGATGAATCTATCGGTCATCTCTTCACTTCCTAAGCCGGCAATCTCATTTGTGATGAGAGCAAGCCTAGAGTACATTTCGGCGACACCTTCACCATCCTTCATCTTGAACTTGTCAAGTTGACTTTGGAGCACATCCAACTTGGATTCCTTGACGGAGTCGGTACCTTCGTGCATATCAATCAAAGTGTCCCAAATTTCCTTTGCATTCTCAAGACGGCTAATTTTGTTGAATTCTTCGGGGCACAATCCGTTGAAGAGAATATCAAAAGCTTGAGCATTGTATTGCAACATCTTCAACTCATCCGCAGTAGCTTCACGGTTTGGTTCTCTCCCATCAAAGAACTCACCTTGCAAACCAACACAAACAATAGCCCATATGGCGGGGTTATGTCCAAGAATATGCATTTTCATTTTATGCTTCCAACTAGCAAAATTAGTGCCATCAAAGTAAGGACCCCTACGGTGATAATTTCCCTCGCTAGACGCCATACTCTCCTAGGTTGTGAAACCAAGGCTATGACCACCAAAAGCTATGGAGATCAAGGCAAATGGAGACCAAAGCTCTGATACCACTTGTAGGATCGAAAGTATGTCTAGAGGGGGGGTGATTAGACTACTTGACCAAATAAAAACTTAACCTTTTCCCAATTTTAGTTCTTGGCAGATTTTAGCTATCTTAGGACAAGTCAAGCAATCATCACACAATCCAAGCAAGCATGCAAAGAGTATATTGGCAGCGGAAAGTAAAGCATGCAACTTGCAAGAGTATAAAGGGAAGGGTTTTGAGGATTCAAACACAGTTGGAGACACGGATGTTTTTCCCGTGGTTCGGATAGGTGGTGCTATCCTACATACACGTTGATGGAGACTTCAACCCACGAAGGGTAACGGTTGCGCGAGTCCACGGAGGGCTCCACCCACGAAGGGTCCACGAATAAGCAACCTTGTCTATCCCACCATGGCCATCGCCCATGAAGGACTTGCCTCACTAGCGGTAGATCTTCACGAAGTAGGCGATCTCCTTGCCCTTACAAACTCCTTGGTTCAACTCCACAATCTTGTCGGAGGCTCCCAAGTGACACCTAGCCAATCTAGGAGACACCACTCTCCAAGAAGTAACAAATGGTGTGTTGATGATGAACTCCTTGCTCTTGTGCTTCAAATGATAGTCTCCCCAACACTCAACTCTCTCTCATAGGATTTGGATCTGGTGGAAAGAAGATTTGAGTGGAAAGTGACTTGGGGAAGGCTAGAGATCAAGATTCATATGGTTGGAATGGAATATCTTGGTCTCAACACATGAGTAGGGGGTTCTCTCTCAGAACATATGAGTTGGAATGGTGTATGTGTTCTGATGGCTCTCTCCACGAGTGAAGAGGAGGTGCAGGGGTATATATAGCCTCCACACAAAATCCAACCATTACACACAATTTACCAATCTCGGTGGGACCGAATAAACAAACTCGGTCGGACCGAAATAGTAAACCTAGTGACCGTTAGAAATTTCGGTGGGACTGACATGCAACTCGGTAGGACCGATTCGGTTAGGGTTTGGGCATAACGTAATCTCGGTGAGACTGATTGCACAAACTCGGTGAGACCGAGTTTGGCAATAAGCTAACCAGAGAGTTGGTCAGGCAAACTCGGTGGGACCGACTCGCTCTTTCGGTGAGACCGAAAAGTTGCAAGAAGGAAACAGAGAGTTTACATTGCAATCTCGGTGGGACCGATTCGCTCTTTCGGTGAGACCGAAAAGTTACGAAAGGGAAACAGAGAGTTTGCAATCCCATCTCGGTGAGACCGAGATCCTTATCGGTAGGACCGAATTGCTAGGGTTTGGCAGTGGCAAATGACAAGTGAAACTCGGTGGCGCCGGATTGAAAGAATCGGTATGACCGAGTTTGGCTTAGTGTTTAGGTCATTTGTGGCTATGGAAAAGTGGTTGAGGATTTTGGAGCATATCACCAAGCACATAAAGCAAGAGGCTCATTAAGCAACACCTCATCCCTCCTTGATAGTATTGGCTTTTCCTAAAGACTCAATGTGATCTTGGATCACTAAAATATAAAATGAAGAGTCTTGAACTTTTGAGCTTGAGGCAATTCTTTGTCCTTAGCATTTTGAGGGTTCCACTTTCACATCCATGCCATGCCAATCATTGAGCTTTCCTGAAATAATCATCTTGAAATAGCGTTAGCTCAATGAGCTATATGTTGTTATGAATTACCAAAACCACCTAGGGATAGTTGCACTTTCACATATCAATGGTGTTTTCTTTTGAGTGGGCCCTAACCCACAGGTCTTTTCCTAGGATCTTACCCGACTCTTCCAATTTTCACGGAGCTTCTCAAATTCTTTTTAAAGTTTGACGTAAGAATGAATTATCGCCAATCAAATGCCTTTCTCCAAGATCTTTCAATTCTTTCGGAGTGTCTAAACAATACTCGGTGGTGTTTTTCGTCATCTTTCTCAACATTTGAAGACCGAGGACGAGTTTTCTTCCAAATCTTATCCGTTCTCTCAAAGATTCGTCATTCTAGCTTGTTGCCATCCTCTCATAATTGTTTTTCATTGTGAAAATTCTTTCACCCATCCGGAGCAATTCAGGAGTCCTTCAGTTTGTTTCTCCGAGCCCACAATCTCAGAATTATTCGTTTCCAGCTTTCAGCTCTCATTCTCTAAATCTTACTGGTGCATCATTCAAGTATCCTCTAATCAGCTTGTCATCTCTTCATTCACTTGCATCCAAATTCTCTCAAGTATCTTCGTTCTTTTCGTAATTCTTCCGGGTGTTTCTTTATCTTTTCTTCGTTCATTTTCAATTCGTATGGTGGTTCGTTCATGATTCCTCTTCCTTCAATTATCATATCAATTCATTCGTTGTTTCAACCCTACCGGTGGTTCGTTGAAGACCTTCTGAAGTTTGTGCTATATCTCTCTTAATCCTTTCTACGAGAATAAGTAGTATGCCAAATCCGCTGCTTGTCATCAATTTAAATTGGTGAAGGATACGCATAACGTAATTCTTATTTTTATTTCATTGAGTGAATTCAATTCCTTCTTCCGGAGGTTCGTCATATCACATTCTCGGTTCGAGAGGCTTTATCTTTTCTTTTCTGGAGTTCCAAGCCTTTCTGCTTTGTCTCGTCGCGAAGCTCCTTCTAAATCATTACTATGTTTCACTTTATGTTTTAACTTCTCTTTCCTTCCGTTTGATCATTCTTTTGTTTAACGGAGTTCTTCATGGAGGTTCTACATGATAGTTCATCAAGGACTTAATCCGTTCTCAAAACGTTCATCAAGATTATTTTTAGAGGAGTTCAAGCTTTCTTATTCTTGCAATCCGGAGTGCAATTCCTTCTACCGTATCATTTGAGGTGGTGCTATGTCATTCTTCATAACTTGAGTTCATGTTTCATGATTCACATGTTGTTAAGAATGAGGTATCTTAAATCCATCAATCTCTTCATTGGAGTTATCTTGGGTTATATTTCAACTAAAGCCTTCCCTAAGGATTGTTGCTACTTATGGTGCTTATAAATGGCCCAAGTTCTTCATTTATCCTCGCGGTGGAATAAGTTTCCCGTCTCCTTGTTGATATCAATGCAATCCATTTGTTTCATTTGTGGCAGAATTCCACCTCATAATTTTGAGATGACTTTCATAAGCCCACAACAAGCTTACTCTTTTTCGTTGTTGATTTCCAAACAACTCCGTTCAACACTTCTCCTAAGTTTGCCTTTTCAAGCTCTTTTGTGACAGAAGTTGGCATTTTCTTCTCCATTCTCCTATTTTAATTATCCATCTTCTATTCTTTTGTTCCGAAGGCGTTGCGATGTTGTTCTTTTCACCCATCATTTCGTTTTGTCTAAGATCTTGTTCTTTCATGCTTATCCATTTAACCAGAGTGTTGTGCCATTTTGCTCAAGTTCTTCATTTTATCAAGCCTTGCATATCTTTCCAACCGGAGTGCTGTTCGAATTTGTTCTTCCTTATTTCCTTTTCCTAACGGAGTGTTTTCTTCTTCGTTCATCTCCGTTGTATTCTTTTCATGAAATGGCTTAACCTTTTCAAGGTTCTTTGGTTTCACTCGTTTGTCAAAGAAGCAACTTAGTTTTACCTCTTCTCTTTCTCTTTCATTTTTCCCTCCGGTGCCATTCTAGATCTTGGGACGAGATCCTCCCGTAGTGCTGGAGTGTTGTAACGCCCCGAGACTGATGTGCTAGGTGTCTTCCAGTTATTCGCTGTTGTTGCCTTGTCATTGCTTGCGTGTCATGCATTGCATATCATGTCATCGTGTGCATTGCATTTGCATACATGTTCGTCTCATGCATCCGAGCATTTTCCCCATTGTCCGTTTTGCATTCTGGCGCTCCTATGTCACCTGGTATCCCTTTCCACCTCTTTTTGTGTGCGGGTACTAAACGTTCTCGGATTGGACCGAGACTTGTCATGCGTCCTTGGTTTACTACTGGTAGACCGCCTGTCAAGTTTCGTGCCTTTTGGACTTTGTTTGATACTCCAACGGTTAACCGAGGGACCGAAAAGGCCTTGTGTGTGTTGCAGCCCAACACCTCTCCAAACTGGCCCAAAACCCACCAAACCCCTTCTATCATCTAGAGCGTTCGATCACGATCGCGTGGCCGAAAACCGCACCTCATTTGGACTCTCCTAGCACCCTCTACCTATAAATATGTGGCCTCCCCCGAAATTTTCGCGGATGAAACCCTAATCCTCTTCCCCTCTCGCCCGACGGACATGTCCGTCCCGGACGAACGAAATCGCGCCGCCCGCCGCAGCCAATCCACGCCTGCCACGTCATCGATCGCCGGCGTCTCCACCGCGCAGCCCGCGGAACCCAGATCACGCCTGCGCGGGCCCATCTCGCTGCCGCCGCCTACCGGCGGCCTCCCTTGCGTGCCCCGCCGCCTCAGGAGCTATGCCGCAGCAAAGCGCCCCATCGTTAGTCGCCACGCCTCCCTGACGCCGGCGACCCTCGCCGTGCCGGTCATCGTTCGCCGCCGTGTCCTTCCTCGACACCGCGGTCGCCGCCCGTCTGCCGGAGTTCCTCCGCCCTGCAACCGCCCGGATCCGGTGCCGTCCGGCCGGATCCCGCCGCCTACGCCTTGCCCTGGCCGCCTCCGACCTCGCCGGCCCTGCCGGAGGCCACCGCCGCCGCCATGAACATGCGCGGGCGCAGAGGAGCTGCTCCCTCGTGCACCTCGTGGGCCTGCTCCCCGCCGGCCCGATCCACCACCGTCGACTGGGCCAAAGCCCACATGGTGAGATGGCTATTCCCCGCCTCGAGCGTCGTTTAGTTACCTGATGCTCGGTTTTGTTTTTTCCTGAAATGGCTAAGTCCTGAGATTTCCAGATTCATGTGCCCACATTCACCGCATCATAACTCCGCTTCCGTAGCTCCGATTCATGCTTGTAGCATATCAAAATGTTCTTCTCGACGAGTACATCATTTCATATCGGTGCATCATTTTCATTTGAGCTCATCTTGATGCCCGAAATGCTGTTGGAAGAGGGCTATGTGAGGAATTTGTCAGATCTATTTCAGCAAATAGCCTTTTGTCATTTTTGCCATGATTAATGTGTGCATGCTATGATCCTGAGCTGTACATGTGTTTTGTTATATGCCATGCCATCTTTACAGAGGTGCTTGGCATGTATTTTTGTGATATTTGTGGTGACTAGCACAAGCTTGCAAAGTAGCGTAATCGTTAATGCTGATTTCAGGGACTTAGAATTTCACCAAGTCCTTGTCCTGTCTTTATTTTTATGCCATATGTTCATGTTGTTTCCTAGTGATCCGTGCCTGTTTTGAGGATGATCAGTAAGGATGTTTTGTTAACATTGTGTTGCTCTATCCATCCATGTCTTTGTTTGCATATATGGAGCACCCTAGCTTGAGTCAATCGAGCTCTACTTTTGCTATAAAATGATCCTGGAAGATTGTTGACATGTTTAGCGATTTTGGTGAGGATGTTGCTATTGATCCGTGCATGCTATGATGTTGTTCTTGCCATGCCTAGCTTCTATGCCATGTATTCTTGATGGGTGTATGCTTAGTTTGTCATGCCATGCTTTGTGGTGAGTGCTTCGAGCTCGTAAACATGCCTACTCATTAACTGTTTTGCATGCTCCAGTTTTTCACCAAGTCTGAATCTGTTTATGTTTTTGCCATGTTCACATGCTCGCAATTGTATTCTCTGTTCCCTTTTGGCTCAAGGTCACTAAGGGACTTTTTGTCGGATTTCAGGTTCTGACAAACCCTTAAGGTTCGAACACTGGGGTGCGCGCGGAAATCTCGCCTTCAACCTCTCCGTCTCGATGGGATCTAAACTACTAAAAGAACTGCACGAAAGACACAAGATTTATACTGGTTCGGTCCACCGATGTGGTGTAATACCCTACTCCAGTGTGTGGTGGATGGATTGCCTCCTAGGGCTGGTGTGGATGAACAATACAAGGAAGAACAGCCTCGCGAGGGTCTGTTCTTGGCTGTGGTGATGAACTGTTGTGAAGAGTTCAGTCACCCTCTTTCTCTCTCTCTCTACTTGTGAACCAAATGAACCAACCCCCTCACTCCCAAAAACCGAACAGGAATCCAACCCCCTGCTATGTGGGTGGCTAGTCCTATTTATAGAGGCCCTGGTCCTCTCCCCAAATATTGAGCGGGAAGGGATCCAACAATGGCGGGCTAATTTGAAGGGGGACAGCGAGTACATATATCCTGACAAAAGCAGTCTTCGCCTGCCAAAGGCTCTGGTGATGGCGCCACGCTGGGCTCCATGGTGACCTCCGTCTCGTAGTCCTCCTGGCCTTGGTCTCGTTGCACCGAAGTGGCAACCTTTGCCTGATGCCTTGGTACTCCGCTGATACGCTTGCTCCCTTTGCACCAAAGAGGAAAGAGGGACGCTGCGCGCGCTGGCACCCGCCTGGTGCCCCGTGTCGTCATGGCTTGTGTCATGGGCACCTCGTGAGGTACCCCGCCTTGAACTCTCCGCCTCCTCGCGAGCCAGCCTGACGAGGCTGTGCCTGAGGATGCGTCGTGTCGTCCGCCTCGCGAGGCTTGGCCCCTCGCGAGGGTCTTGAGTTTCGTGTTGATGAAGATGGGCCGCGCTGGGCCCCCGCTCGAGCCACGCCGCAGGCCGCAGGCAGGCAAGTCTGGGGAACCCCGTTCCCAGAACACCGACAGTAGCCCCCGGGCCCAAGGCACGCATGGACTTGGCCGTGCCGAGAGGCAAAAGGGCAAGGGCGAAGGGCCGTGGGCCCCAACAGCCTGCGGCCTTGGATGCCGCGTGGCGGTGGATTGGACGTGGGTGCCTTAGCAACCGCGCGGGTTGACAGGGGGGAGGCATCTTCCCAGACTTCGCCCTTGCTTTCTCCGGTTGCTGCTCAGATCCCCTTTCTTGCGCCTCCCCTTTCTTCCTCCAAACTTCCAGATCTACTCCGGTTGCGCGACCTAGGAAGCCATGGCGCCTCGCAAGCCTCCGGCCGAAGCTTGGTATTCCCCTGCTCTGGACCCGCCGACTGTGTCCAAGGCCACCTTTGCCCGGCTATGGCGGATGGCGGTGGCGTAGGGCGTCGTTGGGACAGAGGTGTTCAAGGTCGGCTCCGCCTCCCCTGAAGGTCGAGGGAGCACCTATTACCCTTTCTTTGTGGGCGCCATTGCAGCGGGCTTGGTGCCTCCCTTCTCCGAGTTCTTCTTCTCTGTCCTCCGCCATTACAACTTGCTGGCTCTGCATCTCCACCCCAACTCTGTCCTTCTCCTGGTGATCTTTGCTTATTACTACGAGGCCCACGTGGGGGTGCAGCCCTCGGTGGCCTTGCTGCGCCACTACTTCTGCCTCCAGACTACTGGTGTCCTCCTTCCGCATGCACGAGCTTCATCACACATGGCAGCACCATTACCATCTCGAATCCTGGGAAGAGGGCTGATGGCTTCCGGAGCAAGTGGGTCTTGGTCGACGCTGGGCGCGTCCACCCTCGGCTGATCCCGCCCATGGAACAGGCCATGAGCGCCAGTGACTGGTGCCGGGAGGAGCTCGCGGATCCCCACGCAAAGCCGGTGTTGGAGAAGATGGATGCAGACTTGAGGCCAGCCAACATGGCGACGACGAAGTTGACTGGCGCGTCATTTTTGAGGGAGTTCTTGGAGCAGCAGCTGGCTCCACTCCGGCAGTACTCTTCTCCGATGTGGAGGCCTCATCTGAGCCCCGTGCCTGTGGACGAAGAGGACGTGGACGCGGTTCTTCAATCTCTGGTCGGGAGCATGGTGGCAAGGTTGGAGTGCGCTCCCGAGCCCTTGTTTCTTCGCAGCGACTGGGAGCAGGTGGTGAAGTTCATGCCCGTTTTCAACGGGGTCGGGCTCGTGCCCGTGGCGCCTTCTAAAGGACTGGTGGACGTGCCCTCCAGTGACTCCAGCGAGGAGGAGGGCGAAGAGGAGCGGGGAGAGGGGCCCGACTCCGGGGCGACTGACGGAGAGTGGAGGGCTCCCTTCCCGCGGCGCTCGCCCCGTACTCTCCACCTATCGCCGAGCGGTGATGATGATGATGATGATGACGACGATGTGCTGGGTAGCGGGAGCTCGCCTCCGATCCCGAAGAAGGACAGGACCGGGCTGGTCCCCCGCGGGCCTGCCCCTACCCCGGGGCAGTCCGCTACCGCGCCTTCCGCTCCCAAGGTCGACCCTTCCAGCCGGCTGTTTGGCTTGAAGTTGGGCCGGAAGCTGCCCGAGCTCACCGGCGATGACCCATAAGCGCTTGATCCTTGTTCTCTTGTTTATCATTCTGCCGACGAGGCCTGATGATTGCTTCTCTTGAGTAGGCGGGCGCCTTCGACGAAGAAACCGAAGTGGGCTCCTGAGGCTCCATCCGCGGCAGCGCCCCCGCCTGTGAAAGGGGGCGATCGCGGTGCACGGGCTTCTCCTGGTCGGTCGCCCTTAGGAGGTCTGGCCATTCTGGCAGGGGCGAGCTCAGCCCCCATGGCCCAGGTGACTCCTGAGGTGTCCTCATCCGGCGCCACTGCCACAGCTGGGGAGACACAGCGAACACTGGCTCGGGATTCGGCGGCCTTGCCGCCGCCACCTTCTCCTCCCGTTTTGCTGGCCACTGCTCCCTCAGCTCCTCCTGTCGTCCTGGAGCGCGCCGAGGCTCCTCTGTCTTCTTCCTCCGTCTTGGAGTATGCTGCTGCTGAACTGGACCGGCTGCACCAGGACCTTCTCGGCGCCGACCCTCGCCTGGTGGCCAGGCGTCTGGAACTGGCTTCGGGGTGGATTCGCTCTGATGCTTCGATCCGGGCGGCGCTGGTTCAGGCTTCGACGGCCTGTGACGAGGAGAAGCAGGCCGTCCTTGAGGCGAAGATTGCTCGTGCCGCGGCCCTGGGGGAAGCGGTCAAGGCCCGCGACCACTGCAAGGTGCTGGAGGACGAGCTGCAAGGCCTGTGGGGCCAACTTGCGGAGGAGGTTCGCCTTCGCCAAGAGCAGGAGAGGGGGGCGAAAGCGCGTGAGGCGGCGCTCGTGGACTCGGAGGCCAAGCTCAAGAAGCGACTAGAGCGTCTAGGCATGTGGAAGCAGGAGCTGGAGGCAACGAAGGCCGAGCTGGACGCCAAGGCTCAGGTCCTCGCCGAAGATCGCGTGGCCTTCGCGGACATGGAGAAGGACGCTCGCGCTTCGCTGAAGATGCTTTACGAGAGCGGCTTGGACAGCCCACTTGTTGGTGACGAGGATGGCCCCGCCAAGCTGCTTCCCTTCCTGGTCAAGGCTCTTGAGGACGTCGTCCTCGGCATCGGCCCCGCGGCCGAGGCCGAGGCGCACGTCCTGTCTTCTGCCGTGCTGACACGGGTCTTCGCCCACGTCTACCTCCGCGATCCCAACACCGACCTCGACGCCCTGCTGGAACCGGTGAGCGGCGAGGGTGCTGCTGCCACTGTCGAAGCCGTGAAGGGGCGCGCGGAGGCGCTACTGGAGAAGTTCCGGGCCTTCAGCACCAGGCCGAAGCAAGGCGCTGCCGACGCCGCTGTTCCACGAGGCGGAACCAGCGTCGACGAGTGACTCCGTCCCATCCCTGCTCTTCTTTAGGTTCCTGCACATGCATCACGCCTCGGGGAGGCACTTAAACTTGCGTTTGGTATTGAGACCGACAGTATGGACTGTAATATTTGCTTTTAAGTTCCTTGGATTTTATGCTTTTCTTCCCTACTTGCTTGTGTTCTACGCCGGTAGGGCCCGGCCCCGCGCATGCCTCACCCAGCATCAGCCCCGACCGGAAACCAGGACGGTACCAAAGGAGTGAGGGGCCACATGACAAGTTAGGCTCCTGAGTCGCGATGCTCAGGAGTCCCCTTTGGCGCTCGAACAACAAGTAGGGAAGCGTGGTGTAGGCGTGTTTTCCGTTCTACGTCTGCAGAGCCCGACCCCGCGCGTACCTCACCCAGCATAGCCTTTCGGAACTAAGGAGTGAGGTGCTACGGAGCCAGTTAGGCTCCTGAGTCGCGATGCTCAGGAGTCCCCCTTGACGCGCGAACAGCGGGTGATGAGGCGAGATGTAAGCGTGGCTATCGTTCTACGTCTGCAGAGCCCGGCCCCGCGCGTACCTCACCCAGCATAGCCTTTCGGAACTAAGGAGTGAGGGGCTACGGGACCAGTTAGGCCCCTGGGTCGCGATGCCCGGGGGTCCCCCTTGACGCGCAAACGGCCTTCGTACCTTGGCTCTGCTCGGGGAGAGACGCGCGGTGAACCAGGCCCGAGGGGCCTGGCTGGGCGGCGTACGTATGGGCGTGACCCAGCCATAGCCCCCGTGCCCAGCCCCCTCGCGCGGTGCTCCTGAGGGGAGGCATTGCAATGAGGCCAGCCATTGAGCTCTGGGCTCCCTGAGGTTAACGCGGCCCGGAGGCCACCCTCAGTTGTTTATCACCAGCGCGGAGCATAGCGCTTCCGTATGTGTACGGGCATAGCCGCTCCTCGGCAGTGTCGTCAGCCAACGCGGAGCATGGTGCTTCCACTGGTACGTGGGAGGGGGCTCCCCTCCGGGAGGAGCCCCCGGGGCGTATACAGCCCCGCCCTGACACGTGACCGACACGGTAGAGCTAGATGAGGTGTATCTGGGCACTCGTGAGCCAGCGCGGGACTCACGAGGCCCTACCTCTGGGCGGGTTGCGCCCGACACTGGGCCATATCTTGAGATGTGTCCTTGGAAAATTTGGTTAGATGCCGGTACTCTACGTCCTCGGGTCCCGGCCCTCGAGCTTGTCTCAGCCATTGCTGGTATGCCAGGTCGCGATGCCATGGACAAGGCCAGAGGGTGAGGGCTGGAGAGCCAGTAAGAGCCCTGAGTTGCGATGCTCAGGCTCCCCCCCCCTTAACGTGCAAGTGGCCGACATGGGAAGAGAAGATGCTGCGGACAGGCTCCATGCAGCTAAGCGTGATAGGTAATGCATAGTTGGAAATAAACGCTAGGGGGATACACGCCGCTGGGTCTGGCCCGAACGGCTTGGGGGTGATGCAGCCCGAGGGGCACCCCCAACAAGGCAAACTAACGACGGAAAGGTAAATGCAGATACATGCCGCGGGGACGGACCCACGCGGCCTGGGAGTGATGCAACCCTGGGAGGGTGCTCCCAGCTGAGAATGGAACTTGAAAGACGTCACCTGAGGATGTCGTCGGTGTAGTGGCGTCGGTGCGGCAGACTTGGTGGGCTGCAGAAGCCGATCCTCACGAGCCCCAAGGCCCCGGGGCCTCGGGAGGCTCCGGAGGCACTGGTGACTCCTCGCAAGCTGTCTCCACTTCCGCCAAAGCCGCGGAACGCCTGTCTTCCTGAGCCTCCACGATGCCCCTCATGAGGCGCTGGTACGCCACGGCCATGCTCGGCAGGCCGTAAGGCATGCGAACGTAGCTGTGGGGTGGACCTCCGCAGCGCCCCACTCGCGAGGGCCAGAGGCGCTCCGTTGCGGCGATCTGATTGACCCCTGGTACATCGACGCAGACGCGCAGCCCACCATCCTCGCCTGGATGTGGGGCCACGACTGGCAAGCGGCGGCAACCTCTCATGATCCTTGTCTCCTGTAGCTCTTGAATGGCCTCGTCAATGAACTCTTGCTGGTCTGATCTTCCTCGCCTGGCTCCCTCTCGGGGGAAATGTGCTGCGAAGCACGCCTCCACACGGTGCCCAAGCGCCTCCCCCGTGACCCTGGCTAGGTCTGTGGCCCTCCAGGTGAGAGCCCCCGAGCCCTGCCTGAGGAGGGCGCTGGGCGCGCTTTCCTATGCGATGGATGGAGGGCCCTCCTGAGGAGGCACAGGCCCTGAGGGGCCTGCCTCCTGAGGGGCTGAGCCTGACGACGTCTTCTTCTTCTTGGGGTGGTCTCATGAAGCCTCCTGCTTCCGCGATCTGGGTCTTCTAGCGACGCGGCCTGAAAGGCTCGCTCCAGGGAACACACTGCATCTCTTTCTTCACAGGGCACCATGATGACGCCGCCGCTTCCCGGCATCTTGAGGACATTGTAGCCGTGGTGGGTCACGGCCATGAACTTGGCCAGCGTTGGGTACCCGAGGATGGCGTTGTACGGCAGGCGGATGTCGGCGACGTCAAAGTCGATGAGCTCGGTGCGGTAGTACTGCGGGCCCCGAAGGTGACAGGGAGGCGGACCTACCCGATCGGGACTGTGGAGCCGTCGGTGATCCCGGAGAAAGGCCTGGTTGGCTGAAGCTGGTCATAGGGCACTCGGAGGTTGTTGAATGTTTCCACGGACAGGACGTTGAGCCCTGCCCCACCATCGACGAGGGTCTTGGTGACCTGCACGTTGCTGATGACCGGGGAGCAGAGCATCGGGAGGACTCCTGCAGTGGCCGCGCACTTGAGCTGGTCTACCGAGCTGAACGTGATGGGGCACGCCGACCACCTGAGGGGGTGCGTTGCTTTGATCTTGGGGAGAACTGCATTCACTTCGCGCGCAAACTGCTTGAAGATACGTTGGGAGGCTGGGGCTTGAGCTCCGCCCAGGATGCAGGCGATCGCGCGCGGCTCCTGGAAGCCCCCAGCTCCCTTGTCTTGATGGCAGTCTTTGTTCCTTCTTGGTGGTGGTGGCAGCGGAGGTAGGCCTGCGTTGCCATGAGGGCGGTCCTCACGAGGCTGGTCTCTCCAGTCCCCCTCGCAAGGCAGGTCCCGCCAGCGGTCCTCGCGAGGCTGGTCGCGCCACCCCTGGCACGGGCCGCGGTCTTCCCAGCGCCCTGGGTTTCTTCCTCCTCCCCGGCCGTAGCCCCGGTCAGCATGATCAGGGCGACGGCCGATCCTTCCTTCTCGTACGGCGTGGAGCTCTTGACATTCATTGGTGTTGTGGGTGTGGAGATCATGGTACACACAGTACCGGCTGCCTCTGGAGGGTTCGGGCAGATCTTTGCCCCGCTTGGTGTCTGGTTCCGCCGCGAGTACGGCAGCCCCCTTGCGCTTCACGTCCTTGGCCTTGGGCTTCTTCTCTTCTGGGTCCATGGCAGGCAGCTCGAGGAGGGAGAGACGTCCCTCCTCAGCCCTGGCGCACTTGCTTGCCAAGTTGAACAGCTCCAGGGAGGTGCAGAGGTCTTCGTGCATCGCCAGCTCCTCCTTCATCTTGACGTCACGCACGCCGTCAGAGAAGGCGGAGATGATGGCCTCCTCTGACACCTTGGAGATCTTGAGGCGCGCACTGTTGAAGCGCTGGATGTACTTTTGCAGCCAGATTCAGGAGCCAGGTTCGTGCCCCTTCCTTGAGTGCCATGGGGAACCAGTTCGCCATGACCTTTTCATCCTCACCGGCAGCCTCGATACCCAGCTCATAGAGCTGGAGGAACTCTGCGGGATCGGTTGTGCCGTTGTAGCGAGGTGGCAGGTCGGGCTTGAACTTGCCAGGCCACGCGATGCTGCGCAGCTTAGTGGTGTAGGCGTGGCATCCCGCGGTGGCCACGAAAGGCCTCGGTTGGTGGAGAGCTTGGTCTTGAGGGCCCCCACGCGCTGCAGCTAGGAGCAGGGCGGGGTCTTGACGTGCCGGAGCTGGAGCAGGGTCGCGGCGTGCCGGAGCAGGGAGCGCCCTGGCAGCCCCCTGCGGGCAAGGGATTTCTTGGCAGCTTAGCTCTTATTGCGATGGCGCCTAGCGGAGCGGGTTCCGCCCAGGGGCCAGTTGCCTTGGAGCCACGGCATCTTCTTGGAGAGGAGGCGGCTGGTGCGCCTCCGGAGCTTCGTTGCTCGCGCGGGGCGGAGTGCGGCACAGAGGGACGGACGGCGCGAAAGAGCCCCCTGCGGCGCGGACAAGCTCGGCGACGCGGTCGAGCCATTCTTCGTAGACATCGTCGACGGGACGGTAGCGCAGGAGCTCGTTTTCCGCGAGGAGCGTAGCTCGAGCCCCCAAGGGTGCGTGGAGCGCGCGGGACGAAGAGCCAGCCGGTGCGAGTGACGGAGTGGCGGTGCGGCCGTCTTGCCGCACGGACGGGTGCTGGGACGATGCCTGCTGCTCGCCCCCCGCCGAGCCGGTGGCGGCGTTGACGGCGGGCGACGGGGAATGACGAGGACGCCCATCGACAGGGGCCGTCTGGGCGACGCGAGAAGCGATGGCGGCCCAGCGCTCAGCGCGGGCTCGACGAGCGTCTGACATGGATGCGACGGTCGGAGGAGAGCGGAGCGGTGGAAGACGAATTCCGGCGCACCCCTACCTGGCGCGCCAAATGTCGGATTTCAGGTTCCGGCAGACCCTTAAGGTTCGAACACCGGGGTGCGCGCGGAAATCTCGCCTTCAACCTCTCCGTCTCGATGGGATCTAAACTACTAAAAGAACTGCACGAAAGACACAAGATTTATACTGGTTCGGGCCACCGATGTGGTGTAATACCATACTCCAGTGTGTGGTGGATGGATTGCCTCCTGGGGCTGGTGTGGATGAACAATACAAGGAAGAACAGCCTCGCGAGGGTCTGTTCTTGGCTGTGGTGATGAACTGTTGTGAAGAGTTCAATCACCCTCTTTCTCTCTCTCTCTACTTGTGAACAAAACGAACCAACCCCCTCACTCCCAAAAACCGAACAGGAATCCAACCCCCTGCTATGTGGGCGGCTAGTCCTATTTATAGAGGCCCTGGTCCTCTCCCCAAATATTGAGCGGGAAGGGATCCAACAATGGCAGGCTAATTTGAAGGGGGAGAGTGAGTACATCTATCTTGACAAAAGCAGTCTTCGCCTGCCAAAGGCTCTGGTGATGACGCCGCGCTGGGCTCCATGGTGACCTCCGTCTCGTAGTCCTCCTGGCCTTGGTCTCGTTGCACCGAAGTGGCAACCTTTGCCTGATGCCTTGGTACTCCGCTGATACGCTTGCTCCCTTTGCACCAAAGAGGAAAGAGGGACGCTGTGCGCACTGGCACCCGCGTGGTGCCCCATATCGTCATGGCTTGCGTCATGGGCACCTCATGAGGTACCCCACCTTGAACTCTCTGCCTCCTCGCGAGCCAGCCCGACGAGGCTGTGCCTGAGGATGCGCCGTGTCGTCCGCCTCGTGAGGCTTGGACCCTCGCGAGGGTCTTGAGCTTCGTGTTGATGAAGATGGGCCGCGCTGGGCCCCCGCTCGAGCCACGCCGCAGGCAGGCAAGTCTGGGGACCCCCGTTCCCAGAACGCCGACACTTTTGTTAAGTGCTTCGAGTAGCTTCATGCCATGCCTTGCTTTGCCATGATATGTTCCTATAGCATGTAGTTTTCATGCTCTAAATTGTGCTTCCTGATGATAAATTCCAGACTTGTGTTAATTTCACTAAGTCTGAAACCTGTTATCAATTGCTCTTTTGCCATGCTTGTTTGAACCTCTTAATGGATGAATTAGCCGTAGCTCAGTGTTCATATTCTGTCAAGCGTCATGAGTGGATCCCTGCCTTGTATTTTGTTGTTATGTTTGAGTGATGTAGCATATTTATCTTGATGCTTTTAGATGGCTACTTGTTGTTTATCGCAGACCGGTGCCATATTTGTTTTGCATGCCATTTCGAAACCGTGCATCCGATTCCGGTGATCTTTATATCGATTTCAACCGAAATCACCTCACCTTTCCAGTGGCACTCTTGGATTTCCAAGTTTAGGCAAGGTTCAATCATTCCTTTCCAAATCATGCATATGCATCACATACCGCATCCCGCATATCATACCATGTTCGTGTGTGGTTTGTTTACTATGTTGTGTGCTTCTTTTCCGGTGTTGCTTCTTCGGGTTGGTTCCGATAACGTCGCGTCTGTGAGGACCCGTTCGACTATGTCTGTTTGTCTTCTTCATGGACTCGTTCTTCTTCCTTGCGGGATTTCAGGCAAGATGACCATACCCTCGAAATCACTTCTATCTTTGCTTGCTAG
This sequence comes from Triticum monococcum, assembly GCA_034509565.1. Lineage (NCBI taxonomy): Eukaryota > Viridiplantae > Streptophyta > Magnoliopsida > Poales > Poaceae > Triticum > Triticum monococcum. The sequence goes on along the minus strand of CM067846.1, from coordinate 173,685,899 downwards.
TTGCTCGCTCTTTTGCTATGCCTATGCTGCGATTCCTACCACTTGCTTATCATGCCTCCCATATTGTGAAGCCAAGCCTCTAACCCACCTTGTCCTAGCAAACCGTTGTTTGGCTATGTTACCGCTTGCTCAGCCCCTCTTATAGCGTTGTTAGTTGCAGGTGAAGATTGGAGCTTGTTCCATGTTGGAACATGGATATTTGTTGGGATATCACAATACCTCTTATTTAATTAATGCATCTATATACTTGGTAAAGGGTGGAAGGCTCGGCCATATGCCTGGTGTTTTGTTCCACTCTTGCCGCCCTAGTTTCCGTCATATCAGTGTTATGTTCCCGGATTTTGCGTTACTCACGCGGTTGGGTTATAATGGGAACCCCTTGACATTTCGCCTTGAATAAAACTCCTCCAGCAAGGCCCAACATTGGTTTTACCATTTGCCACCTAGGCTTTTCTTTCCCTTGAGTCGACCGACTCAAGAGTCATCTTTATTTAACCCTCCCCCTGGGGGGCCAGTGCTTCTCTAAGTGTTGGTCCAACTGAGCGATGTCCGGAGCTACCAGGGGCAACTCTGGGCTGGCCCACCCGACGTCTCGCTCATCCGGTGTGCCCTGAGAACGAGATATGTGCAGCTCCTATCGGGATTTGTCGGCACATCTGGGTGGCTTTGCTGGTCTTGTTTTACCATTGTCAAAATGTCTTGTAACCGGGATTGCGAGTCTGATCGGGTCTTCCCGCTAGAAGGAATATCCTTCGTTGACCGTGAGAGCTTGTGATGGGCTAAGTTGGGACACCCCTGTAGGGTTTGAACTTTCGAAAGCCGTGCCCGCGGTTATGGGCAGATGGGAATTTGTTAATGTCCGGTTGTAGAAAACCTGAAGTTGACCTTAATTAAATTACATCAATAGCGTGTGTAACCGTGATGGTCTCTTCTCGACGGAGTCCGGGAAGTGAACACGGTGTTGGAGATATGCTTAACGTAGGTTGTTCTAGGATCACTACTTCATCATACTTTTATCGACCGTGCTTTGCCTTCTCTTCTTGCTCTCATTTGCATATGTTAGCCACCAAATATGCTAGTCTCTTGCTGCAGCTCCACCTCATACCTTTTACCCTTCCTATAAGCTTAGATAGTCTTGATCGCGAGGGTGGGAGATTGCTGTGTCCCCGTCACTCACAGATACTCCAAAACCAGTTTGCAGGTGCCACTGTTATCGAGCAGGTGACGGAACCAAGCTCAAGGAGGAGCTCGATGAAGACCTTGTCCTTTGTCTTGCTTCGTTCTAGTTGATCAGTAGTGGAGCCCAGTTGGGGTCAATCGGGGATCCGTGTAGCTTTTGGGGTAGTCTTCTTTTATTTTGGTTCCGTAGTCGGACCTTGATTGTATCTGGACGATGTAATGTTTTATTCTTGTATTGTGTGAAGTGGCGATTGTAAGCCAGCTATGTATCTTTTTCCCTTATGTATTACATGGGTTGTGTGAAGATTACCTCACTTGCGACATTGCTTTCAATGCGGTTATGCCTCTAAGTCGTGCTTCGACACGTGGGAGATATAGCCGCATCGAGGGCGTTACAAGTTGGTATCAGAGCCTTCCCCGACCTTAGGAGCCCCTTGCTTGATCAAATCGTTTGCGTTGTTGAGTCTAGAAAAATGTTTTGAGTCATTTAGGATTATATATATCGGAGAGTTAGGAATTATTTTTACTCCCCAGTGCCTTCATTGCTCTGGTGAGGCATCCTGACGTAGAGTTTTGAATCTTCTCTTCTCAAATTTCACTAAAAAAATTTGGATCACGCGGGTATCTTGGAATCATTCCGATGGTTTTGTGATGAGAACATTTTTCTTGGTGCCTCTTGTCATTTAGGGGTTGTGGCAGTGTCCCGGGGAGTTGAGCTCCGAGTTGTTGTCGTCACAATTTTATCGTTGCAGTTCTGGAATACCTGATTTAGTTTCGCCGACATCGAAAATCTCTTTTATGTAGTTGTTGGTGAGATAACCTCGACGCCACCCAGTACTGGGGCGGGAGTTCGGGAGTATTGCTATAACTCGTATAACGGATGCTTTTCGAAGGTTGAGGTAGATGATTTCCGAAGGTTTTCTTCATTATGTATTGAAGGATGGATACAGCTGGATGTAGGATTTGCTAGTTTTGGGTGAGATATTATGCTTCCCCTGTATCCCCATCACCTGATTGCATAACCGGAAAGTTTCAGGAGTTTATAAGTGGGAATTCAAGTAACTCTTAGGATATCTTTCCGACAGATGTATGGTATGAAATTGGGGTTCGACGTCTAGTGGTCCGCCTATCCACGATTGGTTTTACAGTGGTCTCGTTGTGTCTTAAAGAGTCCTTGGCTTTGCCGACTCGAGGACGCTTCGTATGTCATGTGCACTGCCTTTTACATGATGGTGTTGTACGATCGAGACCGTGTAGGCCCCACCACGAAAACTTCGGACAAAATCTCTATCATATGTTTTCCTCCGGCTTATTCAGCAAGCCAAACCTTTGTTTTTATTTTGAGTTGTGGTATTCGAGTTGCTTCGAAGTCAAGTGTTGATTCCATGCCTTTCCTAAGCGGTGTTCTCATATTTCTATGTGAATACCAATCCTTCATGATCATCGAGATTGCCATGTCAATCCTTTTCAACCGGTGTGGTTCTCTTCAAGTGGGTCAAATCTTGTCAATTTTCGCAAGATCAATTATCAGTCCTTCTCAGCGTTGTTCGTATCATCCGTCTCCAAGTTGCCTTTGTTTTTCCCACCCACCCACCCCTTGTTTCTTCAAGGACTTGGATTTCTTTATCGAGTATCCATCTTATTGATGTGAAGTCTCTCCATTCTCTCCCGTCAATATTCTTATCTGGTGATTCTCAGGAAGATACTAACGGAGCTTCTAGTTCATTTTTATTCGTTCTTTTTCTTCTTCGGTGGGTCAAATTCAAGTTTTTGGTGTTGACCATATCCTTTCCTCGTTCCAAATGTTTTCTCATGCCGGTGCACCTCTTAATCATTCACCTCTCGCTATTCTTTTGTTCCGGAGAGCTAAAGATATCTCAGGAGATGTGTGTTTTCATTCCTAATCCGTTCAAGATATCTTGAGGTTGTTATCTCATTCAAGCTATTTTATTCAACCGGTGCTATCTCCTTTTCAAGTAATCATATCAACGGTGTTTTCTTTTGAGTGGGCCCTTACCCACAGGTCTTTTCCCAGGATCTTACCTAACTCTTCCAATTTTCCTGGAGCTTCTCAAATTCTTTTCAAAGTTTGATGTAAGAATGAATTATCGTCAGTCAAATGCCTTTCTCCAAGATCTTTCAATTCTTTCATCATTGGTTCAACCTCTTCGCTTTTGATTCTTCCGGAGTGTCTAAACAATACTCAGTGGTGTTTTTCGTCATCTTTCTCGATATTTGAAGACCGAGGATGAGTTTTCTTCCAAATCTTATCCGTTCTCTCAAAGATTCGTCATTCTAGCTTGTTGCCATCCTCTCATAATTGTTTTTCATTGTGAAAATTCTTTCACCCATCCGGAGCAATTCAGGAGTCCTTCAGTTTGTTTCTCCGAGCCCACAATCTCAGAATTATTCGTTTCCAGCTTTCAGCTCTCATTCTCTAAATCTTACCGGTGCATCATTCAAGTATCCTCTAATCAGCTCGTCATCTCTTCATTCACTTGCATCCAAATTCTCTCAAGTATCTTCGTTCTTTTCGTAATTCTTCCAGGTGTTTCTTTATCTTTTCTTCGTTCATTTTCAATTCGTATGGTGGTTCGTTCATGATTTCTCTTCCTTCAATTATCATATCAATTCATTCGTTGTTTCAACCCTACCGGTGGTTCGTTGAAGACCTTTTGAAGTTTGCGCTATATCTCTCTTAATCCTTTCTACGAGAATAAGTAGTATGCCAAATCCGCTGCTTGTCATCAATTTAAATTGGTGAAGGATACGCATAACGTAATTCTTATTTTTATTTCATTGAGTGAATTCAATTCCTTCTTCCGGAGGTTCGTCATATCACATTCTCGGTTCGAGAGGCTTTATCTTTTCTTTTCTGGAGTTCCAAGCCTTTCCGCTTTGTCTCGTCGCGAAGCTCCTTCTAAATCATTACTATGTTTCACTTTATGTTTTAACTTCTCTTTCCTTCCGTTTGATCATTCTTTTGTTTAACGGAGTTCTTCATGGAGGTTCTACATGATAGTTCATCAAGGACTTAATCCGTTCTCGAAACGTTCATCAAGATTATTTTTAGAGGAGTTCAAGCTTTCTTCTTCTTGCAATCCGGAGTGCAATTCCTTCTACCGTATCATTTGAGGTGGTGCTATGTCATTCTTCATAACTTGAGTTCATGTTTCATGATTCACATGTTGTTAAGAATGAGGTATCTTAAATCCATCAATCTCTTCATTGGAGTTATCTTGGGTTATATTTCAACTAAATCCTTCCCTAAGGATTGTTGCTACTTATGGTGCTTATAAATGGCCCAAGTTCTTCATTTATCCTCGCGGTGGAATAAGTTTCCCGTCTCCTTGTTGAAATCAATGCAATCCATTTGTTTCATTTGTGGCAGAATTCCACCTCATAATTTTGAGATGACTTTCATAAGCCCACAACAAGCTTACTCTTTTTCGTTGTTGATTTCCGAACAACTCCGTTCAACACTTATCCTAAGTTTGCCTTTTCAAGCTCTTTTGTGACATAAGTTGGCATTTTTTCTCCATTCTCCTATTTTAATTATCCATCTTCTATTCTTTCATTCCGGAGGCGTTGCGATGTTGTTCTTTTCACCCATAATTTTGTTTTGTCTAAGATCTTGTTCTTTCATGCTTATCCATTTAACCAAAGTGTTGTGCCATTTTGCTCAAGTTCTTCATTTTATCAAGCCTTGCATATCTTTCCAACTGGAGTGCTATTCGAATTTGTTCTTCCTTGTTTCCTTTTCCTAACGGAGTGTTTTCTTCTTCGTTCATCTCCGTTGTATTCTTTTCGCGAAATGGCTTAACCTTTTCAAGGTTCTTTGGTTTCACTCGTTTGTCAAAGAAGCAACTTAGTTTTACCTCTTCTCTTTCTCTTTCGTTTTTCCCTCCGGTGCCATTCTAGATCTCGGGACGAGATCCTCTCGTAGTGGTGGAGTGTTGTAACGCCTCGAGACCGATGTGCTAGGTGTCTTCCAGTTATTCGTTGTTGTTGCCTTGTCATTGCTTGCGTGTCATGCATTGCATATCATGTCATCATGTGCATTGCATTTGCATACATTTTCGTCTCATGCATCCGAGCAGTTTCCACATTGGTCGTTTTGCATTCCGGCACTCCTATGTCACCCGATGTCCCTTTCCACCTCTTTTCGTGTGCGAGTACTAAACGTTCTCGGATTGGACCGAGACTTGTCATGCGACCTTGGTTTACTACCGGTAGACCGCCTGTCAAGTTTCATGCCATTTGGACTTTGTTTGATACTCCAACGGTTAACCGAGGGACCGAAAAGGCCTCGTGTGTGTTGCAGCCCAACACCTCTCCAAACTGGCCCAAAACCCACCTAAACCCCTTCTATCATCTAGAGCGTGCGATCACGATTGCGTGTCCGAAAACCGCACCTCATTTGGACTCTCCTAGCTCCCTCTACCTATAAATATGTGGCCTCCCCCAAAATTTTCGCGGATGAAACCCTAATCCTCTTCCCCTCTCGCCTGCCGGACATGTTCGTCCCGGACGGACGAAATCGCGCCGCCAACCACAGCCAATCCGTGCCTGCCATGTCATCGATCGCCGCCGTCTCCACCGCGTAGCCCGCGGAACCCAGATCAGGCCCGCGCGGGCCCATCTCGCCGCCGCCGCCTACCGGCGGCCTCGCGCGCGTGCCCCGCCACCTCAAGAGCCGTGCCGCAGCAGAGCACCCCATCGTCGGTCGTCGCGCCTCCCTGATGTCGGCGACCCTTGCCGCGCCCGTCACCATTCGCCGCCGCGTCCTTCCTCGACACCGCGGTCGCCGCCCGTCTGCCGGAGTTCCTCCGCCCTGCAACCTCCCGGATCAGGTGCCAACCGGCCGGATCCCGCCGCCTCCGCCTTGCCATGGTCGCCTCCGACCTCGCCGGCCCTGCCGGAGGCCACCGCCGCCGCCATGAACGTGCGCGGGAGCAGAGGAGCTGCTCCCTCGTGCACCTCGTGGGCCTGCTCCCCGCCGGCCCGATCCACCACCGTCGACTGAGCCAAAGCCCACATGGTGAGATGGCTATTCCCCGCCTCGAGCGCCATTTAGTTATCTGACACTCGGTTTTGTTTTTTTTTCTGAAATGGCTAAGTCCTGAGATTTCCAGATTCATGTGCCCTCTTTCACCGCACCATAACTCCGCTTCCGTAGCTCCGATTCATGCGTGTAGCATATCAAAATGTTCTTCTCGACGAGTACATCGTTTCATCTCATTGCACTATTTTTATTTGAGCTCATCTTGATGCCTGAAATGCTGTTGGAAGAGGGCTATGTGAGGAATTTGTCAGATCTATTTCAACAAATAGCCTTTTGTCATTTTTGCCATGATTAATGTGTGCATGCTATGATCCTGAGCTCTACATGTGTTTTGTTATATGCCATGCCATCTTTACAGAGGTGCTTGCCATGTATTTTTGTGAAATTTGTGGTCACTAGCACAAGCTTGCAAAGTAGCGTAATCGTTAATGCTGATTTCAGGGACTTAGAATTTCACCAAGTCCTTGTCCTGTCTTTATTTTTATGCCATATGTTCATGTTGTTTCCTAGTGATCCATGCCTCTTTTGAGGATGATCAGTAAGGATGTTTTGTTAACATTGTGGTGCTCTATCCATCCATGTCTTTGTTTGCATTTATGGAGCACCCTAGCTTGAGTCAATCGAGCTCTACTTTTGCTATAAAGTGATCCTGGAAGGTTGTTGACATGTTTAGCGATTTTGCTGAGGATGTTGCTATTGATCCGTGCATGCTATGATGTTGTTCTTGCCATGCCTAGCTTCTATGCCATGTATTCTTGATGGGTGTATGCTTAGTTTGTCATGCCATGCTTTGTGGTGAGTGCTTCGAGCTCGTAAACATGCCTACTCGTTAACTGTTTTGCATCCTCCGGTTTTTCACTAAGTCTGAATCTGTTTATGTTTTTGCCATGTTCACATGCTCGCAATTGTATTCTCTGTTCCCTTTTGGCTCAAGGTCACTAAGGGACTTTTGTTAAGTGCTTAGAGTAGCTTCATGCCATGCCTTGCTTTGCCATGATATGTTCCTGTAGCATGTAGTTTTCATGCTCTAAAGTGTGCTTCCTGATGATAAATTCCAGACTTGTGTTAATTTCACTAAGTCTGAAACCTGTTATCAATTGCTCTTTTGCCATGCTTGTTTGAACCTGTTAATGGATGAATTAGCCGTAGCTCAGTGTTCATATTCAGTCAAGCATCATGAGTGGATCCCTGCCTTGTACTTTGTTGTTATGTTTGAGTGATGTAGCATATTTATCTTGATGCATTTAGATGGCTACTTGCTGTTTATCGTAGACCGGTGCCATATTTGTTTTGCTTGCCATTTCCAAACCGTGCATCCGATTCCGGTGATCTTTATATCGATTTGAACCGAAATCACCTCACCTTGCCAGTGGCACTCTTGGATTTCCAAGTTTAGGCAAGGTTCAATCATTTCTTTCCAAATCATGCATATGCGTCACATACCGCATCCTGCATATCATACCATGTTCGTGTGTGGTTTGTTTACTATGTTGTGTGCTTCGTTTCCGGTGTTGCTTTTTCGGGTTGGTTCCGATAACGTCGCGTCTATGAGGACCCGTTCGACAGCGTCTGTTTGTCTTCTTCATGGACTCGTTCATCTTCCTTGCGGGATTTCAGGCAAGATGACCATACCCTCGAAATCACTTCTATCTTTGCTTGCTAGTTGCTCGCTCTTTTGCTATGCTATGCTGCGATTCCTACCACTTGCTTATCATGCCTCCCATATTATGAAGCCAAGCCTCTAACCCACCTTGTCCTAGCAAACCGTTGTTTGGCTATGTTACCGCTTGCTCAGCCCCTCTTATAGCGTTGTTAGTTGCAGGTGAAGATTGGAGCTTGTTCCATGTTGGAACATGGATATTTGTTGGGATATCACAATACCTCTTATTTAATTAATGCATCTATATACTTGGTAAAGGGTGGAAGGCTCGGCCTTATGCCTGGTGTTTTGTTCCACTCTTGCCGCCCTAGTTTCTGTCATATCGGTGTTATGTTCCTGGATTTTGCGTTCCTCATGCGGTTGGGTTATAATGGGAACCCCTTGACATTTCGCCTTGACTAAAACTCCTCCAGCAAGGCCCAACATTGGTTTTACCATTTGCCACCTAGGCTTTTCTTTCCCTTGAGTCGGCCGACTCAAGGGTCATCTTTATTTAACCCCCCGCCCCCCCCCCCCCGGGGCCAGTGCTTCTCTAAGTGTTGGTCCAACTAAGCAATGTCCGGAGCTACCAGGGGCAACTCTGGACTGGCCCACCCGACGTCTGGCTCATCCGGTGTGCCCTGAGAACGAGATATGTGCAGATCCTATCGGGATTTGTCGGCACATCTGGGTGGCTTTGCTGGTCTTGTTTTACCATTGTCGAAATGTCTTGTAACCGGGATTCTGAGTCTGATCGGGTCTTCCCTCTAGAAGGAATATCCTTCGTTGACCGTGAGAGCTTGTGATGGGCTAAGTTGGGACACCCCTGCAGGGTTTGAACTTTCGAAAGTTGTGCTCGTGGTTATGGGTAGATGGGAATTTGTTAATGTCCGGTTGTAGAAAACCTGAAGTTGACCTTAATTAAAATACATCAACCGCGTGTGTAACCGTGATGGTCTCTTCTTGGCGGAGTCCGGGAAGTGAACACGGTGTTGGAGTTATGCTTGACGTAGGTTGTTCTAGGATCACTTCTTGATCATACTTTTATCGACCGTGCTTTGCCTTCTCTTCTCGCTCTCATTTGCGTATGTTAGCCACCAAATATGCCAGTCGCTTGTTGCAGCTCCACCTCATACCTTTTACCCTTCCTATAAGCTTAGATAGTCTTGATCGCGAGGGTGTGAGATTGCTGAGTCCCTGTGACTCACAGATACTCCAAAACCAGTTTGCAGGTGCCGATGTTATCGAGCAGGTAACGCAACCAAGCTCAAGGAGGAGCTCGATGAAGATCGTGTCCTTTGTGTTGCTTCGTTCTAGTTGATCAATAGTGGAGCCCAGTTGGGGTCGATCGGTGATCCGTGTAGCTTTTGGGGTAGTCTTCCGTTATTTTGGTTTCGTAGTCGGACCTTGATTGTATCTGGATGATGTAATGATTTATTCTTGTATTGTGTGAAGTGGCGATTGTAAGCCAGCTATGTATCTTTTCCCCTTATGTATTACATGGGTTGTGTGAAGATTACCTCACTTGCGACATTGCTTTCAATGCGGTTATGCCTCTAAGTCGTGCTTCAACACGTGGGAGATATAGCCACATCGAGGGCGTTACCGTAATACTTATGCTCTTGAGAGAACCAACTAGTGAAACCTATGGCCCCGGGTCTCTTCCATCGTATTAATCTTCCAACACTTAGTTATTTTCTTTGCTATTTATTTTACTTTGCATCTTTATTTCTCTATATCATAAAAATACCAAAAATATTATCTTATCATATCTATCAGATCTCACTCTCATAAGTGACCGTGAAGGGATTGACAACCCCTTTATCGTGTTGGTTGCGAGGTTCTTATTTGTTTGTGTAGGTGCGTGGAACTTGAGCGTGATCTCCTACTGGATTGATACATTGGTTCTCAAAAATTGAGGGTAATACTTACGCTACTTTGCTGCAGCACCCTTTCCTCTTCAAGGGAAAACCAACGTAGTGCTCAAGAGGTAGCAAGAAGGATTTCTGGCGCCATTGTCGGGGAGATTCGCGCTAAGTCAAGTCAAGATTTGAATCATAACAACGAGTCATTTCTGGCGCCATTACCAAGTCAAACATACCAAGTACCCATCACAAACTCTTATCCCTCGCATTACATAATTTGCCATTTGCGTCTCGTTTTCCTCTCCCCCACTTCACCCTTGCCGTTTTATTCGCCCTCTCTCTCTGTTCCCCTTCTCTTTCCCTATTTGCCTCTTTTGCCCGTTTCTTGTTTGCTTATGTGTTGGATTGCTTGCTTGTCACGATGGCTCAAGATAATACTAAATTGTGTGACTTTGCCAATACCAACAACAATAATTTTCTTAGCACTCCGATTGCTCCTCTTACTGATGCTGAATCTTGTGAAATTAATGCTGCTTTGTTGAATCTTGTCATGAAAGATCAATTCGCCGGCCTTCCTAGTGAAGATGCCGCTACCCATCTAAACAACTTTGTCGATTTGTGTGATATGCAAAAGAAGAAAGATGTGGATAATGATATTGTTAAACTTAAGGTATTTCCGTTTTCTCTTAGAAATCATGCTAAAGCTTGGTTTTCGTCTTTGCCTAAAAATAGTATTGATTCATGGAATAAGTGAAAAGATGCTTTTATCTCTAAGTATTTTCCTCCCGCTAAGATCATCTCTCTTAGAAACGATATTATGAAATTTAAGCAACTTGATCATGAACATGTTGCACAATCTTGGGAGACGATGAAATTAATGATATGTAATTGCCCTACACATGGTTTGCATCTTTGGATGATTATACAAAACTTTTATGTCGGATTGAATTTTGCTTCTAGAAATCTTTTAGATTCGGCCACGGGAGGCACTTTTATGGAAATCACTTCAGGAGAAGCTACTAAACTCCTATATAATATTATGGTTAATTATTCTCAATGGCACACCAAAAGATCTACTAATAAAAAAGTGCATGCAATTGAAGAGATTAATGTTTTGAGTGGAAAGATGGATGAATTTATGAAATTGTTTGCTAATAAGAGTGCTCCTACTGATCCTAATGATATGCCTTTGTCTACTTTGATTGAGAATAATAATGAACCTATGGATGTGAATTTTGTTGGTAGGAACAATTTTGGTAACAACGCGTATAGAGGTAATTTTAATTCTAGGCCGCTTCCTAGTAATTCCTCTAATAATTATGGTAATTCCTACAACAATTCCAATTGAAATTATAATAAGATGCCCTCTGATTTTGAATCTAGTATTAAAGAATTTATTACCTCGCAAAAGAGTTTCAATGCTTTGATTGAAGAAAAAATTCTTAAGATTGATGAGTTGGCTAGGAACGTTGATAGAATTTCTCTTGATGTTGATTCCTTGAAACTTAGATCTATTCCACCTAAGCATGATATCAATGAGTCTCTCAAAGCTATGAGAATTTCCATTGATGAGTGCAAAGAAAGAACCGCTAGGATGCGTGCTAAGAAAGGTTGCTTTGTGAAAGCGTGTTCTTCTATTTTTCATGATAATAAAGATGAAGGCGTTCCAAAAATTCGGAGTGCTTAGATCTTGATGCAAAAATTGTTAAAAGTGGGATTGAAGAGGTCAAAACTTTAAATATCAATGAACCCACTATCTTGGATTTCAAGGAATTTAATTATGATAATTGCTCTTTGATAGATGGTATTTCCTTGTTGCAATTCGTGCTAAATTCTCCTCATGCTTATAGTCAAAATAAAGTTTTTACTAAACATATCGTTGATGCTTTTATGCAATCTTATGAAGAAAAACTTGAGTTGGAAGTTTCTATCCCTAGAAAACTTTATGATGAGTGGGAACCTACAATAAAAATTAAAATTAAAGATCATGAGTGCTATGCTTTGTGTGATTTGGGTGCTAGTATTTCTACGATTCCAAAAACATTGTGTGATTTGCTAGGTTTCCGTGATTTTGATGATTGTTCTTTAAACTTGCACCTTGCGGATTCCACTATTAAGGAACCTATGGGAAGAATTAATGATGTTCTTATTGTTGCAAATAGGAACTGTGTGCCCGTAGATTTCATTGTTCTTGATATAGGTTGCAATCCTTCATGTCCTATTATTCTTGGTAGACCTTTCCTTAGAACGATTGGTGCAATTATTGATATGAAGGAAGGGAATATTAGATTCCAATTTCGGTTAAGGAAAGGCATGGAACTTCCATAGAAAGAAAATTAATTACCATATGAATCTATTATTAGAGATACTTATGGATTGCCTACCAAAGATGGCAATACCTAGATCTATCTTCGCTTTTATGCCTAGCTAGGGGCGTTAAACGATGGCGCTTGTTGGGAGGTAACCCAATTTTATTTTTATTTTTTTCCTTGCTTTTTGCTCATGTTTAGTAATAAATAATTTATATAGCCTCTGTTTTGGTTGTGCTTTTTGTGCTTAATTAGTGTTTATGCCAAGTAGAACCGTTGGGAAGACTTGGGGAAAGTCTTTTTGATCTTGCTTTAAAAAAAACAGAAACTTTAGCGCTCACGATAATAGCTGCCATTTTTATTTGGAAGGTGATATTTATTTAATTATTTTTGCAGATGGTTAATAGATAAATTAATCACGTCCAGCAATTTATTTTAGAATTTTTGGGGTTCCATAAGTTGCGTTAGCTACAGATTACTACAAACTGTTCTGTTTTTGACAGATTCTGTTTTCTTGTGTTGTTTGCTTATTTTGATGAATCTATGGCTAGTAAAAGAGCTTATAAACCATAGAGAAGTTGGAATACAGTAGGTTTAACACCAATATAAATAAATAATGAGTTCATTACAGTACCTTGAAGTGGTGTTTTGTTTTCTTTCGCTAACGGAGCTCACGAGATTTTCTATTCTGAGTTTTGTGTTGTGAAGTTTTCAAGTTTTGGGTAAAGATTTGATGGATTATGGAACAAAGAGTGGCAAGAGCCTAAGCTTGGGGATGCCCATGGCACCCCAAGGTAAAATTCAAGTACACCAAAAAGCCTAAGCTTGGGGATGCCCCGGAAGGCATCCCCTCTTTCGTCTTCGTCTATTGGTAACTTTACTTGGAGCTATATTTTCATTCACCACATGATATGTGTTTTGCTTGGAGTGTCTTGTATGATTTGAGTCTTTTCTTTTTAGTTTACCACAATCATCCTTGCTGTACACACCTTTTGAGAGAGACTCACATGATTTGAAATTTATTAGAATACTCTGTGTGCTTCACTTATATCTTTTGAGCTATATAGTTTTTGCTCTAGTGCTTCACTTATATCTTTTAGAGCACGGTGGTGGATTTGTTTTATAGAAACTATTATTCTCTCATGCTTCACTTATATTATTTTAAGAGTCCTTTAGAAAAACATGGAAATTTGCTATAATATAAAAACTTTCATACAAGTGCATTGAATACTATGAGAAGTTTGATACTTGATAATTGTTTTGAGATATGGAGATGGTGATATTAGAGTCATGCTAGTTGAGTAGTTGTGAACTTGAGAAATACTTGTGTTAACGTTTGTGATTCCACGACAGTTGGCGCCCACCGTGGGGCCAGCGCACGGTGGATTTGAGTTCTTAAAGGGCAACTTCGAAGGGCTGAAGGGATACATTGTGGGCCGGATGACCAAGAGTCGTCGTGGTAAGCTCTACATCGACGACAAAGGTTGGCGCCCACTGTGGGGCCAGCGCACGATGGATTTGAGTTCTTAAAGGGCAACTTCAAAGGGCTCAAGGGATACGTTGTGGGCCGGATGACCAAGAGTCGTTGCGGCAAGCTCTACATCGATGACGAAGGTTGGGGCCCTGAGGCCGGCTCAATTGAGTACGGGTACCTGGTTTCCTTCGGAGGGATTCATCTCTTCATCGGCTGGATCGGTGAATCGGGCCCTGAGCCGGACGTCTGCACCAACATCATTGAGACGGCTCAGCACGCGAGACCCGCCCGGGCCCGACCTGCCGTAAAGCGTGCCTTTGTGGGTTGCATCCATGGAGGTGAATACTTGGAAGGATCAGTGGATGGCGGTGAGACGGCCATCTGTTCTGACGCTACATCATCAACATGCGAGACGGATTCTTTGTATCAGCTGCAGGATGGCATGCTTGGGGGCAGTTCCGATTGCAGCAGTATTCCGGACCCCTTTGAGCCGCCGAATCGAGCCAGAGTCTTCATGGCAGGCACTCAGCCCGGGCAGAACTCCACAGCTGCAGCAGCAACAACCACCGGGTCGGCAGCGGCCGGGTTAGGAGACCCTGCGCGCCCCCCGGCTCAGATGCTAATGGACCTCATGGATAAGCTAATGGCTCTGTTGACTACCGTGGTAGAGCCAGCGGATAAACCTCAGCATGACGCGGAGGTGGCACGGTTACGCGAAGAGATGGCATAGGCCAAGGAAAATTTTGCAGCAGAAGAGGTCAGGATGGCCGTGGAGCGGGCAGCTTTGGACGCTCGTGCTCAGCAGCTTCAAGCGGAGACTTTCCAGCTCTCGATGGATCTGAACGCGTCAAACGAGGTCATGAGGAGAAGGCATCAAAAAACTCAATCACGTCTACCTCTAACGCTCGATCCTAGGAACCTTTTCCACACACCCGAGGCCGGCCCAAGTAACCCGCCGGAGGCAAATCGGATCACGACACCCGGAGCAGCGGTTCAGCCGCGGGCCATGGAACCACCTCGTATGTATACTACTCTACCTCATTATGCGCCAACACCACCGGGTCACTTCTCCAATCCTTTGGAAAACCTCATTCCTGCGTCGGCTCGTTTGGCGGTTCTCCCGATGGAAGGTGACTCTCCGATAGCAATCGAAACACGAAGGGTGAGAGAACTTCTTCAGATGGCTCTGGCGCAGCAGGACGCGTACTCTTATAGTTGAGACAGAATCCATTCAACCCCTCGCCCGAGCCGGAGCCCGAGCTATAGCAGGCATATGGACTCAGCGGATATGTCAAGGAATGCTCAATGCCGTAACCAACCGCGCAAGCATGAGCCGGTGCAGGCTGGAGCCCTTAACTTAGCGGATCAGGAGAGGATCCGTCAAGAGGCTGAGCGGGCGGTTCAACTGGCAGCTGAGCAGGCGGCTCACCAAACTTTTCAGGCTTATCCAGCAACCTCTGTTGAGGCAGGAGTAGCCACAAGAACAGGAGGTGTCCCTTGCCTGGTGCCGGCCATATGTAATGAGCGCTTACCTAAAGACTTTAAGGGGCCTCGTAAAGTGCCTAACTACACAACCGATTTGCAGCCTGGGGCATGGATTGAGAGTTACGAGATGGCAATGGAACTGTTGGAGGTCAGCGATGCAGCAATGGCTAAGTACTTCACCATGATGTTGGATGGAACGGCTCGCACTTGGTTGAAAGGGTTGCCATCCAATTCCATCGGCTCATGGGCGGAGTTGAAGGCCCGGTTCATTCAGAACTTCAAACACACATGCAAGAAACCTATGTCAATCGTGGACCTGACTAATTGTAAGCAAGAGGAAGGGGAGTCCACAACCCATTGGGTGCGCGGGGTCAAGGAGATAATACATTCATCTGATAAGATGGATGCCGGCTCGGCGGTCTTAATGTTGGAGAAAAAATGTCGTTTTGAACCTCTGAAGCAGAAGCCGGGGCGGCTCAAGCGTGACTACAATGACATGGGCCAGTTGATGGCGGCCCTGGTCAAATATGTTGATTCTGATAGTACCAAGGATCCCCTATCTGATGAAGAAAAAACAGGGAAGGGAAAGAAGAACGGCAGCAACAAGGGTCACCAGCATAACCCAGTGAACCAAGGAGGTAATAAATGTAAGGCTGACAAGTTTGTGGCTAACACTAATGCACAGGGTAACAACCAACGGCGCAAGGGTAGGCAACCCCCTCGGTCAGGCGGGTCAGGACCCACCCTTGAACAACTATTGAATGAACCTTGTCCAAGACACGGCACCCGGGAGATGCCAGCTACCCATCTATGGAAGGACTGTATGATCATGAAGGCATTTAAAAATTCCAACACATTTGACGGTAGTCATGGGCCTGCTGGCGGTTCAGGCAGAGTTGGCTTTCATGGCCCGGGCGCTGGGTCAGTCGGCGGCAGTTTTCACGGTCAGGGCCATTTGGGTAACCAGGGCGGATATAATCAGCAACCCGGCCAAAATAATCAGCAACAACAATCCGGGTATTAGAGTAACCTAAAATAGTTGAATAGTGGGCAGTACCACGTGTTTACCACTAGTTTGTGCAAGAG
Source organism: Triticum monococcum (assembly GCA_034509565.1). Taxonomy (NCBI): domain Eukaryota; kingdom Viridiplantae; phylum Streptophyta; class Magnoliopsida; order Poales; family Poaceae; genus Triticum; species Triticum monococcum. The sequence goes on along the minus strand of CM067846.1, from coordinate 173,669,797 downwards.
GGATCAGAAGCTTCATAAGAGGGCTAGCAATGCCGTTGAACCGGCAATCCCATGTTATTTAAGGTGGTCAGAGCAGCCTATTGTGTGGAGCAGAGAAGATCACCCTCCCCGGGTTGATAATCCGGGTCACTTGGCCTTGGTGGTGGCACCCCAGGTGGGTGGATATAAGTTCACTAAGGTGCTCATGGACGGGGACAGTAGCATCAACATCCTCTATTATGAGACGTTTCGTCGGATGGGGTTGACCGATAAGAGTCTTAAACAACCAACACTATTTTTCATGGTGTTGTCCCTGGTAAGTCGGCATACCCAATTGGTAAGATTGAACTGGAAGTAGCCTTTGGGGATGAATATGACTCCAGGGCCGAGAAATTAACTTTTGATGTGGTTAAGATCAAAAGCCCGTATCATGCTCTGTTTGGACGGCCGGCTTACGCCAAGTCCATGGCTCGGTCGTGTTATGTATATCTGCAGCTCAAGATGTCGGGTTATAAAGGCACCATTACTGTTCATGGAAGCCGGAAAATAGACCTGGGATGTGAAGAAGGTGATGTCGCTTATGCTAAGTCCATTTGTGCGACAGAGGAATTGAAGTTTTATAAAGACAACATTGACCCGACGGACATGACGTCTTTGAAGAAGCCAACTACGGAGCATGAACCGATGTTGAAGTTCAAGTCGGCTGATGACACCAAGATGGTTGACTTTGTGCCAGGCGACTCATCCAAACAGTTCATCATCAGTGCCAACTTGGATCCTAAATAGGAAAGCGCGCTCATCGAGTTCATCCGTGAGAATCGGGACATCTTTGCATGGAAGCCTTCTGACATGCCGAGTGTCCCGAGAGAACTCGCTGAGCACACTCTTAACATTGATCCGAAGTTTAAGCCGGTCAGGCAGTTCCTTCGGCGGTTTAACGAGGAACGACGCAAGGCCATAGGAGAAGAGGTGGCCCGTCTCTTGGCGGCCGGGTTCATTGTGGAAGTTTTTCACCCAGAGTGGTTGGCCAACCCGGTGCTTGTACTCAAGAAGAACGGCACCTGGCGTATGTGTGTGGATTACACCGATTTGAACAAAGCTTGTCGGGTTGACCCTTTTGCTCTCCCTTGTATTGATCAAATCATTGATGCTACGGCGGGTTGCGAGCGTTTGAGTTTTTTGGATGCATACTCAGGTTATCATCAGATCAAGATGGCAGTTAAGGACCAGGAGAAAACAACTTTCATCACTCCGTTTGGAGCCTTCTGCTATGTGTCTATGCCTTTCGGGCTTAAAAGTGCTCAGGCGACTTATCAACGGTGTGTACAGAATTGCCTTCACAATCAGATTGGGCGCAATGTTCATGCTTATGTGGATGATATAGTGGTGAAGTCCAGAAAGGAGGAAACTTTGGTAACAGATCTGAACGAGACCTTTGATAACCTCCGGGTCTACAAGATGATGCTTAACCCAGCCAAATGTGTTTTTGGAGTCCCATCTGGCAAACTTTTGGGTTTTCTGGTGTCTAACAGAGGTATTGAGGCTAACCCGAAGAAGATCAAGGCAATCACATCTCTGGCTAAACTAGTGTGCATCAATGACGTTCAGCGGCTGGCGGGTCACATCGCGGCCTTAAGCCGGTTCATAAGCCGGTTAGGGGAAAAGGCGATGCCTTTCTATCAAATGATGAAAAAGGCGGATGACTTCGTCTGGAGTGATGCTGCTAACTCTGCTTTTGAGGATTTGAAGAAACAGCTCGCTGAACCCCCGGTTCTTGTTGCTCCAGTTGAGAAAGAGCCATTGTTATTATACGTAGCTGCTAACTCACGAGCTGTTAGTGTGGCCATTGTGGTGGAACGCAAGGAGGCCAGCAAGGAACATCCGGTCCAACGGCCGGTTTACTACGTCAGTGAAGTACTGATTGAATCTAAACAAAGATATCCACATTGGTAGAAGCTCGTGTATGGGGTGTTCATGGCAAGCCGGAAGCTCAAACATTACTTTCAGGGTCACCCAATCACTGTGGTTAGCTCTGCTCCTTTGGGAGACATCATTCAAAATATAGAAGCTATTGGACGAGTCGCCAAGTGGGCCATTGAACTTGGGTCTCATGGGTTGAAGTATGTGCCACGTACTGCGATCAAATCCCAAGCGCTGGTTGACTTTACTAATGACTGCACAGAGATGCAGATGCCAGAGGAGAAACCAGACAACACATATTGGACGATTCACTTTGATGGGTCCAAACAGTTGGAAGGCTCGGGGGCTGGAGTTGTTTTAACTTCCCCTCGAGGTGACAAGTTTTGTTATATGTTACGGTTGACGTTTCCTTGTACTAAAAATGCAGCAGAATATGAAGCCTTGCTCCAAGGTCTTCGAATGGCTAAAGAAATGAGTCTGAGCCGGGTCTGGTGCCTTGGCGATTCAGATTTAGTGGCGCAATAGGTGTCAGGCAAGTGGGATTCCAAGGATCCTCTCATGGCGGCTTATCGCCGTGAAGTTGATGCTGTTGCACGACATTTTAAGGGTTATCAAGTGGAACACATTGACCGAAGAAAGAATGAAGCGGCCGATGCCTTAAGCCTGCTAGGATCTCAGCGTAAGCTGGTGCCACCTAACACCTTCTTGGATGTTTTGCATAACCCGTCTGTTAAGTTACCTACAGAGGAAGATTTGGCCATTCCTGACCCGGAGGCACAGTTGGTGGCGGCTCTTCACGTCATCCCAGATTGGACAGTACCGTTCTTGGCTTACATGACCCGGGACGAGTTGCCAGAGGATGAGACCCTGGCCCGACAGATAACCCGGCGGTCCAAGTCAATGACGATTTCTGACGGAGAGTTATACCATCGCAGCGTCATTGGAGCGTTTCAGCGGTGTGTTTCTCCTGAAGAAGGCCAAGAAATACTTCATGAGATCCATGAAGGGGATTGTGGTCATCACGCTGGGTATCTTGTGGCTAAAGCTTTTCGTCATGGTTTTTACTGGTTGACGGCTCACGCTGATGCAAAGGATCTAGTTAGCAGATGTGACAGATGTCAAAAATTTGCCCGACGAGTGCATGTGCCGGCTCAGGAGTTGTGGATGATTCCAACCACTTGGCCATTTGCGGTCTAGGGGCTTGACATGGTTAGACCTTTCAAAAGGTCCAAGGATAAAAGGATACATCTTTTAGTGGCAGTTGACAAATTCACAAAGTGGGTTGAGGCAGAGCCAGTGTGTAAGTGTGATGCAGCCACGGCGGTTCAGTTCATGAAAAAGGTGATTTTTTTGCTTTGGTTTTCCACACAGCATTATCACTGACAATGGCACTAATTTGTCCCAAGGGGCTATGGAGAAGTTTTGTCGAAGAGAGCACATCCGTCTGGATGTTTCCTCTGTAGCTCACCCTCAAACTAATGGGTAGGCTGAGAGAGCAAATCAGGAAATCTTAAAAGGTCTCAAACCCCGGGTCATGGTTCCCTTACAACGGATGCCGGGTTGCTGGGTAGAGGAGTTACCCTCGATACTGTGGAGCATCAACACCACTCCTAACAGGTCCACGGGTTATACACCCTTCTTCATGGTTTATGGAGCGGAAGCGGTGCTGCCTAGTGATTGATACGTCTCCAACGTATCTATAATTTTTGATTGTTCCATGCTATTATATTATCTGTTTTGGATGTTTATGGGCTTTATTATGCACTTTTATATGATTTTTGGGAGTAACCTATTAACCCACAGCCCAGTGCCAGTTTCTGTTTTTTCCTTGTTTTAGAGTATCACAGAAAAGGAAAATCAAACGGAGTCCAATTGACCTGAAACTTCACGGAACTTATTCTTGGAAGGAAAGCAACCCGGGATGCTTGGAGTCCACATAAGGGAAGCAACGAGGAAGCCACGAGGCAGGGGGCGCACCCACCCCCTGGGCGCGCCATCCACCCTCTTGGGCCCCTCGTGGCTCCCCTAACGTACTTCTTCCTCCTATATATACCCATATACCCTAAAACGATCAGGGAGCACAATAGATCGGGAGTTCTGCCGCCAGAAGCCTCTGTAGCCACCGAAAGCCAATCTAGACCCGTTCTGGCACCCTGCCGGAGGGGGAATCCCTCTCCGGTGGCCATCTTCATCACCCCGGTGCTCTCCATGACGAGGAGGGAGTAGTTCCCCCTCGGGGCTGAGGGTATGTACTAGTAGCTATGTGTTTGATCTCTCTCTCTCTCGTGTTCTTGAGGTGGTACAATCTTGATGTATCGCGAGCTTCGCTATTATAGTTGGATCTTATGATGTTTTCTCCCCCCTCTACTCTCTTGTAATGGATTGAGTTTTCCCTTTGAAGTTATCTTATCGGATTGAGTCTTTAAGGATTTGAGAACACTTGATGTATGTCTTGTCGTGCGTATCTGTGGTGACAATGGGATATCACGTGATTCACTTGATGTATGTTTTGGTGATTGAGGGAGTCCTGGATTAGGGGGTCTCCAGACAGCCGGACTATATCCTTTAGCCGGACTGTTGGACTATGAAGATACAAGATTGAAGACTTCGTCTCGTGTCCGGATGGGACTCTACTTGGCGTGGAAGCCAAGCTAGGAAATACAGATATGCATATCTCCTCCTTTGTAACCCACCTTGTGTAACCCTAGCCCTCTCCGGTGTCTATATAAACCGGAGGGTTTTAGTCTGTAGGACAACACACAATCATACCATAGGCTAGCTTTTAGGGTTTAGCCTCTCTGATCTCGTGGTAGATCTACTCTTGTACTACCCATATCATCAATATTAATCAAGCAGGACGTAGGGTTTTACCTCCATCAAGAGGGCCCGAACCTGGGTAAAACTTCGTGTCCCCTGCCTCCTGTTACCATCCGCCTAGACGCATAGTTCGGGACCCCCTACCCGAGATCCGCCGGTTTTGACACCGACATTGGTGCTTTCATTGAGAGTTCCTCTATGTCATCGCCGTTAGGCTTGATGGCTTCTATGATCATCGGTAGCGATGTAGTCCAGGGTGAGACTTTTTTCCCCAGACAGATTTTTGTATTCGGTGGCTTTGCACTATGGGCCAATTCGCTTGGCCATCTGGAGCAGATTGAAAGCTACGCCCCTGGCCATCAGGTCAGGTTTGGAAGCTTAAACTACACGGCCGATACCCGCGGAGACTTGATCTTCGATGGATTCGAGCCTCTGCCTTGTGCGTCACGCGGTCATGATGAGTACGATTTAGCTCTACCATCAGACAGTGTTCGGGAGATCGCACCGGCAGCCGCTCCGACCCTCAATTCGAAGCCAGTTGCGTCGTCCATGGACGGGTGGATGGACCCCGCCATGGAGGCCTTATGCTCATCGATGATCGAGCCGAACATCGACCTTACTATGCATGAGAGCTGTGTTGACAAACTGCCGGATCTCTCTCCGGCCACGGACTCCGAACCGCCTGCGCTCGTTCCTAGCAAATCCGATTGGGCTCCGGTCATGGAGTTTACCTCCGCGGATATTTTTCAGCACTCACCCTTTGGCGACATACTGAACTCGTTAAGGTCTCTCTCCTTGTTAGGAGGATCCTGGCCGAACTATGTCCGGTAGGATTGGGATGCGGACGATGAAGAAATTCGCGGCCCGCCCACCACCCACTTAGTAGCCACTGTCGATGACATAACCGACATGCTCGACTTTGACTCCGAAGACATCGACGGTATGGACGACGATGCGGGAGACGAAGATGAACCACTGCCCACAGGGCACTGGACAGCCACCTCATGATATGATATATACATGGTGGACACACCCAAAGAAGGCAATGGCGACGAGACAGTGGAGGATGACCCCTCCAAGAAGCAACCCAAGCACCGACATCAGCGGCGCCGCTCTAAGTCCCGCCAAAGAAAAGTGGTGATACCGGCATAGGAGATAATAACACTCCGGATAGTGCCGAAGACAACAACAATCCCCTCCAGCAAGATGGCGGTGGTGGAACTGTCCGGAAGGAGAGTCCTTCCCTTCTTGGACCCTTCGCCCCCCCCCCCCCAGTTGGGGCGGCCTTCCTTTTCTTGTCTCCCCCGCCTGGAGGGGGAGCATCTTCTTATTTCTCCTCGTCTTTGGCGGAGGAGTGTGCCGCAGAGTCATCGGGCGGTGAGTCCGATGACGCCTGGCGTCGGGAACTCTTTCGGGTTCCCTTGGCCTTCTTGGTCTTCTCCGGCACTGTGTAAGGAGCCAGAGTCAGCATCTTCGCCAGGAGAGCGTCTGCTGGGCCTTCGGGCAAAGGAGCCGGACAGTCGATCTGTCCGGCCATCTCCTGCCAGTCCTGTCAAAGGTACGGGAGCTTAGATCCTGCATAGAGTCAAACTATGAAAAACAAATATCCTGTGAGAGGTAAAACAGCTTACCGTGCTGGCTTGGAGCTTCGCGCAGAATCCGCGGTCCTCAGTAGTGGGAGGGGGAACCTCGACACTCTTGAATAGCACCTTCCAGGCTTCTTCGTGAGTTGTGTCAAAGAGCCTGTTCAGAGTTCGGTGCTGGGCTGGGTCGAACTCCCACAAGTTGAAAGCCCGTTGTTAGCACCGGAGGATCTGGCGGATGAGTATGACCTGGACTACTTGACAAGTTTGAGCTTCTTGTTCACCATGTTTTGAATACATGTTTGGAGTCCGGTCAGCTCTCCCAAACTACCCCAGGACAGGCCCTTCTCTTGCCAGGAGGTGAGCCGCGTGCGGAAGCCAGATCGGAACTCGAGGGCCGCTGCCCATTTAGGGTCGCGCGGCTCGGTGATGTAGAACCACCCCGATTGCCACCCCTTTATGGTCTCCACGAAGGAGCCCTCGAGCCATGTGACGTTGGGCATCTTGCCCACCATGGCGCCTCCGCACTCCGCCTGGCGGCCGCTCACTACCTCTGGCTTGACGTTGAAGGTCTTCAGCCATAAGCCGAAGTGGGGCTTGATGCGGAGGAAGGCCTCGCAAACGATGATAAACGCCGAGATGTTGAGGATGAAGTTCGGGGCCAGATCGTGGATATCCAAGCCGTAGTAGAACATGAGCCCCCGGATGAATGGGTGGAGAGGGAATCCCAGTTGTAACATCCCAAATTTTCAATTTGGAATGTTATACATAGATCATCCATGCATATCATGATTTAGTGCATTTCCGTTCCGCAATCCTCAAAATCCTAAGCAACTCAAGGACCCATGGAGAGAGTTGGGGATTTTCCGGTTTTCATATTTGATTTTTATCAAATAATGAAACGAGGATTTTGATTTTAATAATTTTTCTCTCCGAAAAATATTTCATATTAAATCAAATGAGTGGAGATAATATGACTTCTCCAAAATAATTGAAATATCGGAGGAAGAATATTAAAATCATTTATTGGATTTTATTTGGTTTTATTCGGATTTTATTTGCATTAGAAAAATTGCACGCTTTCAAAATTGCATTTTAGGGCCAAGAAAATGTTCAACTCGTCCTAAATACTTTATTTAGACGGTGAAAATTTGTTTTGGCATTTTTAGATTTTTATTTTAATTTCTAGGATTTTATTTTTGTTGGCGAAACTGTTTTTTTAAGGGGGTTCCCGCGCCGACTGGGCCTAAGGCCCAGCCGCGCCAGGCCGCAGTCGCCGCCTCCCCGCGCGCGAGCGCCGCCGCCGCCGACTCGGAAAGAGTCCGAGCCGGACTCCGCCTCCACCGCCGCGCCTTGCCCCCTACTCCAAGTCGCCCCCTCCTATATATATGCGCCACCCCGCCCCCCCCCCCACTGCCACCACCGCCGCCCGCGCCGCCGCCGAGCCCGTCGCGCCGCCTCCCGCCGCCGCCGCACCCCGCCGCCCAAGCCCTCGCCGGAGCCCCTCACCGGAGGTAGCCGCCGGTTTTTCTAAAAAAACGTTTGGTTTTATTTTTTTTCAAAACCCTAGTTTTCGTTTTTTTAATAGATCGGTTTTTCTCCGGTTTATTTTTTAGCGAGTGTTCGCTCGTTCGTTCGTTTTAACGAACGCGTTCTTCATTTAGACCCAGTTAACGGATGTTCATTCGTTAATCTGTTCGTCGTTTTTCTTTTTTCTTGGATTTATTCCGCGATTTTTCTGATCGCGATTTCTGATCCGATCTTAATTTCTGTTTATCTTTTCGCTCGTTTATCGGAATCAGGCGATTCAAGCGCCTGGAGTTTCGTCTCGAAACCCTGTTTTCGGTTAATCAACTCAAAAAAGTTTTTCTTACTGTAAAATTTGACTTTAGTTCAGATTAGTAAACGAAGCTTCTTTCTTCCGCCGTTTGACTTTCGTTGCTTCGTTTGATTTGATTCTTTTTGCGTACCGGAGTTCTTAAGTTGAACTTTCTGGTCAACCTCTCTTATTTGAGTTTTGCTTGTGCATCGTTGCTTGTTACTTATGTATGTTATTGTTTTCTTGCGATAGAATTTCCTAAGTGCGAAGCGTGTTACTACAAGTCTCTAGGATTCGCGGATCGTCAGCAAGGCAAGTAACACTTTGATCATATCCCATTATTACCCGGTTTTTATGCATTAGTTCCAATCCTCAAAAATTTCATGATTAGGATGTCATTAACTTCTGGGTTGGGAAGTAGTTGCTGAGGTAGAACCTATTGCCTTGCTATATTCAAACCCTTGGGAGTTACTTCTACATATTGCTTATATTGCTATGCTATGCTCGTAGACGTGGTTTGGGTTTGAGTGAAATTCATGACATATGTGAGATTGCTAAATAATGGTTCAACTTAAGGTGGCAACTTAATCAAACAACCTGGGTGGAGTGAGGCACCTGGGGAACCCAGTGTTGTCTGTATTTTTTGGAAATCCCGGGGTACCCGTGTGATCTTCCTATGGACCGCCACCCAGGCTCAAAGGGAACTGGGATGATTCATGTTAGAAACTTCCCTGTGCAGCCACAAGCTATTATGGGCTCTAGCATAGTTGAGTAAGTTACGTGAAGCTCTTGAAGAGGTAGATTAGCAGGTAGTGGGTTTTGTAGGTCTGGTATGGTCTACCCGGAGTAGAGAGTTAACGTTTCTGAAAGACTGTGTCTCGGTCATCCGTTTCTCAAACACCATGTAGTGCGAAAAATCCAACGGAGGCGATCGAGTCTTGTGGGGAAAAGTGCGCAAACCTCTGCAGAGTGTACAATCTAATCATGGTTAGCCGTGTCCCCGGTTATGGACAATTGTTGAGTATCTAGTACTTGGGTTATCACATGTATCTCACCATGTTTAATTAATACTGTTGGGTTGTTAATCACTTTAATTGGGATTGAGTTGGGGGTACCTTCTCAATGATGTTTCAACCACCATGATAGTAAAATAAAAATATATTCCTTTGTTGTAGGAAAAAATTGGCTTTTCGCAAAAAACTATAACCATACAGCTTTCCACCAGCCATATATGCATGTAGTGATAGCATTATTCTGTTTATGCTCTACTGTGTTATATTGCTAGCATATTCCATGTGCTGACCCGTTTTCGGGCTGCAACGTATTATGTTGCAGACTTTTCAGACGAGGAGTAAGGTTCGTTAGGTCGTTGCCGTGCAGCTCAGCTATGCCGTTGGAGTTGATGGACTCACCTTATCTTCCAAGCCTTCCGTTGTTATCGCATTAGATGGTCTTAAGCCATATTATTGTAATAAGTTCTCCTTGGAGACATTCGATGTAATAGTGTGTGATTGCTACTCTGTTATAAATCCTTCGAGTACTGTGTGTGTCAGCATTACCGATCCAGGGATGACACTGAAGCACAGAGACTTGACCATCTGAGGTCGGGTCGCTACAAGATGGTATCAGAGCCAGGTTGAGTGTAGGACACGACCACTAAGATAAACCCTAGGTCACACTTCTCTTCTCATTTCTGACTCCTCTCCATTTTCTACTCTTTAGGATGACGGAGATGAAGAACAAGTTTGCACAACCGGATGAAGACACACCTTTTGGACGCCACTTGAAGGAAGTCACTAGGTACTTGAACATTGGAATACCAAGCTTCAACGGGACGTACAACGCCACTTTACCTGAAGAGGAGCGCTGGGTGATTCAAGTACAAGTTCCTGGAAGGACGTTCTCGCCAACTTCTAAACCCATAGAATTTTCCCTCGACGCACCAACCTGGAGTTTAGGAAAGAGTATGGCAGCTCACATCACCATGGGACGCATTGGAGAAGTTTACAACAGGGAGCTTAAGGACACTATCTACCAAATATGTGGGCGCCGAGATGAGCAATGGGAAGTAATCAGCACTAAGAAGGATAGATCCATTGCAGCTTTCATACAAGAGTTACACCAGCACATTCGATGTCAGGAGAACCAGATGTGTGTGGACATGATGGACTTGAAGAAGGCGAAGACTAGGATCATCGAGCTGGAGGAAGAACTCAAGTTTACCCATGATGGATATGAGGAGGAAATCAAGACCCTACTAGAGAAGAATGACGACCTAGTCAAGAAGATCGGAGTATTCATGGGAGGACCAGCACCAATACAAGAAGAAGAAGAACCCAAGGAAATACGCCCCGAGGACTACATCATCATCGACGACACCGATTTCGATCCTAGTGATGATGACTTTGAATACGAAGCTCGAGCAGACATCATGGAGTCTTCCACCGATCAAAATTTCTAGATGACCACCAACTATTAGTAGTATTTCCCCCATGTATATAGTAGTAGTGAGCACTTTTGCGATAGTTCTAGACCGTTTGTATGCCCTTGCTTGATTGATTGAGTGAAATGATTGTGTTTGTCTCATGTGCATATGGGTAGTGCCTTCTCATTAGACCCCTTTTCTATTCTAAATCTCTTCCATCTAAACCCATCAGATGCCTCCAAGACGTGACACCAGTTTTGCCTTCCCGCCGGAGCTCACCCAGTTGATCCAGCAGCAGAATGCCTTGATGCAATTGCGAGTTCAGAACCAGGGCAACAACAACAACCCACCGCCAGTGGACAACCTAGCCCATTTTCTAAGGTTACAGCTGCCGGTGTTTTCCAGTAGCACCGAGCCTATAGTTGCTGATGATTGGCTACGCCGTATTGGAAGGGAGTTGACCACCGCAGGTTGCACGGATGCTGAGAGGGTGCGCTTTGCCGCACATCAATTGGATGGACCAGCAGCCTCATGGTGGGAGAATTACACAGCCACTTTTCCTGTAGCCAATGTCACTTGGGACCAGTTTCAGCAAGCTTTCCGCACCGCCCATGTCTCAACTAGAGCTATGCAGATGAAGAAGCGGGAGTTTCGCAACCTACGCCAGGGGAACCGTACTGTGGCTCGGTACGTGGATGAGTTTAGCAAGTTATCTCGCTACGCCCCTGATGATGTGGCCACAGATGCCGCAAAGCGGGAGAAGTTTATGGAAGGGCTGAATGATGAGATGAGCATGCCGTTGATGGTAGCAACCTTCAACAACTACCAGGAGTTGGTAGATAAGGCTCTTATGATTGAAGGGAAACAGCAGCAGATTGAGAGCCGCAAGAGAAAGTATGGACAAGGGAAGTATAACTCAGGAGCTCAGCAAAAGCCTCGCCTAACCCCGAACTCGGGAGGACTTGTTCATAACCATGGAGGTCACAACAACACTGGAGGAGGATCACATAACCACAGTGGTGCTAAGAATGGGAATGGGAACGGAGCTAACAACAATCAGAACCGCTCCAACCCGTCCACTCCCGCCAAAAGAGACTTAAGTCAGGTCACCTATTTTAAGTGCGGGAAGACAGGGCACTATGCCAATGATTGCCCCGAAGGAAGGAATGGAAACGGAAATGGAAGCACTGGGAAGAAGCCCAATCCATTCAACAAAGGACAAGTAAACCACGTTAACGTGGAGGAGGTTGAAGAGCAGCCGGACGCGGTAATAGGTAACTTTTAGGTTAAGTCATTTACCGCTCTTGTTCTTTTCGATACTGGTGCATCGCATTCATACATATCAAGGGGATTTGTGGATCAGTTTAAACTACCAACCCAAACCCTTAGGACCCCTCTTTTAGTGAGTTCACCCGGAGCAGAATATATGGCTAGCCGATGGTGTGACCAGATACCCTTAACCATTGGCACACATGTGTTTCCGTCTGACCTAATTATCTTGGAGTCGCAAGGATTGGATGTGATATTGGGTATGGACGGGATGTCAAAGTATGGAGGAAGCATTGACTGTGCGAGTAAGTCGATTTATCTCACCACCCCGGAGGGAAAAAGGATTAAGTATGTGTCTAGGCATGTGCCTAAAAGGAGCCAAGTGAATGCCCTTATGGGAGTTGTTCAGGAGGAAGTGCCGGTAGTAAAGGATTACCCGGATGTTTTCCCAGAGGAGTTACCAGGCATGCCACCGGACAAAGATATTGAGTTTTTGATAGAGCTGTTACCAGGAACATGACCAATATCCAAGAGACCCTATCGGATGCCCGCGAATGATCTGGAGGAACTTAAGAAACAGATCAAGGAGTTATTGGAGAAAGGATACATCCGAAGGAGTTCATCACCTTGGGGAGCCCCAGTACTTTTGGTTGAGAAGAAAGATAAATCCCTAAGGATGGTTGTTGATTATCGAGCCTTGAATGAAGTGACGATAAAGAACAAGTACCCACTGCCGATGATCAACGATCTGTTTGATCAGTTGCAAGGAGCTAAAGTGTTCTCAAAGATCGATTTACGATTAGGGTATCATCAGTTGAAGATACGAGAGAAGGACATACCAAAGACGGTGTTCACAATGCGATATGGATTATACGAGTACACGGTCATGTCGTTTGGACTGACTAACGCCCCTGCCTATTTCATGAGCATGATGAACAAGGTGTTCATGGAGTATTTGGACAAGTTTGTTGTGGTGTTTATTGATGATATCATGGTATACTCGAAGAACGAGGAGGAGCACAAAGAGCATTTGCATTTAGTTCTCGAGAAGCTCAGGGAACACCAGTTGTATGCTAAGTTTAGCAAATGCGAGTTTTGGCTGAAGGAAGTCGGATTCCTTGGACATGTTATATCAGGAGAAGGTATAGCAGTAGAGCCCAGCAAGGTTCAGTCAGTGACTGAATGGTTGGCACCCACCTCAGTTAGCGAGATCCGCAGTTTTCTTGGACTCGCAGGATACTACTGGAGATTCATTGAGAATTTTTCCAAGATTTACAAAACCAATGACTGAATTGTTGAAGAAGGATACCAAGTTTAAATGGACAGAAGATTGTGAAGCAAGTTTCCAGGAGTTGAAGAAACATTTGACTACAGCCCCAGTGCTAGTACTGCCAGATATACATAAGGAGTTCCAAGTGTATTGCGAAGCCTCTCGCTTAGGACTTGGATGTGTGCTTATGCAGGACAGAAGAGTTGTTTCGTATGCCTCATGACAACGAAAACCTCATGAGTTGAATTATGCTGCACATGATTTGGAGCTAGCAGCCATAGTGCATGCGTTGAAGACTTGGAGACATTACCTTATTGGAAACCGTTGTGATGTGTACACGGATCACAAGAGTTTGAAGTACATCTTCACGCAGAAGGAGCTGAACCTTAGGCAGAGGAGATGGTTGGAGCTTATAAAGGATTTGTTGGGGAACGTAGCAGAAATTTAAAATTTTCCTACGTATCACCAAGATCTATCTATGGAGAGACCAGCAACGAGGGGAAGGAGAGTGCATCTACATACCCTTGTAGATCGCTAAGCGGAAGCGTTCAAGAGAACGGGGTTGATGGAGTCGTACTCGTCGTGATCCAAATCACCGATGATCCTAGTGCCGAACGGACGGCACCTCCGCGTTCAACACACGTACAGCCCGGTGACGTCTCCCACGCCTTGATCCAGCAAGGAGAGAGGGAGAGGTTGAGGAATACTCCATCCAGCAGCAGCACAACGGCGTGGTGGTGGTGGAGGAGCGTGGCAATCCTGCAGGGCTTCGCCAAGCACCACGGGATATGAGGAGAAAGAGAGGGAGGGCTGCACCAACAGGGAGAGATCAAATCGCGTGTATTGGGCAGCCCCTAGGCCAAGTATATATAGGGGAAGGGGAGGGGCTGTGCCCCCTTTAGGGTTTCCACCCCTAGGGGTGGCGGCCAGCCTAGATCCCATCTAAGGGAGGCGGCCAAGGGGGAGGGGGAGAGGGAGGCGCACCAGGATGGGCCTTAGGGCCCATCTGCCCTAGGGTTTGCCCCCTCTCCTCTTCCCTTGCGCCTTGGGCCTTGTGGGAGGGCGCACCAGCCCACCTGGGGCTGGTCCCCTTCCACACTTGGCCCATGAAGCCCTCTGGGCTGGTGGCCCCACTTGGTGGACCCCCGGGACCCTCCCGGTGGTCCCGATACGTTACCGATAAACCCCGAAACTTTTCCGGTGACCAAAACAGGACTTCCCATATATAAATCTTTACCTCCGGACCATTCCGAAACTCCTCGTGACATCCGGGATCTCATCCGGGACTCCGAACAACATTCGGTAACCACATACAAACTTCCTTTATAACCCTAGCATCATCCAACCTTAAGTGTGTAGACCCTACGGGTTCGGGAACCATGCAGACATGACCGAGACGTTCTCCGGTCAATAACCAACAGCGGGATCTGGATACCCATGTTGGCTCCCACATGTTCCACGATGATCTCATTGGATGAACCACGATGTCAAGGACTTAATCAATCCCGTATACAATTCCCTTTGTCTATTGGTACGATACTTGCCCGAGATTCGATCGTCGGTATCCCGATACCTTGTTCAATATCGTTACCGGCAAGTCTCTTTACTCGTTCCGTAACACATCATCCCGTGATCAACTCCTTGATCACATTGTGCACATTATGATGATGTCCTACCGAGTGGGCCCAGAGATACCTCTCCATCACACGGAGTGACAAATCCCAGTCTCGATTCGTGCCAACCCAACAGACACTTTCGGAGATACCCGCAGTGCACCTTTATAGTCACCCAGTTACGTTGTGACGTTTGGCACACCCAAAGCACTCCTACGGTGTCTGGGAGTTGCACAATCTCATGGTCTAAGGAAATGATACTTGACATTAGAAAAGCTTTAGCATACGAACTACACGATCTAGTGCTATGCTTAGGATTGGGTCTTGTCCATCACATCATTCTCCCAATGATGTGATCCCGTTATCAACGACATCCAATGTCCATGGTCAGGAAACCGTAACCATCTATTGATCAAGGAGCTAGTTAACTAGAGGCTTACTAGGGACATGGTGTTGTCTATCTATCCACACATGTATCTGAGTTTCCTATCAATACAATTATAGCATGGATAATAAACGATTATCATGAACAAGGAAATATAATAATAACTAATTTTTTATTGCCTATAGAGCATATTTCCAACAGTCTCCCACTTGCACTAGAGTCAATAATCTAGTTCACATCGCCATGTGATTAACACTCATAGGTCACATCGCCATGTGACCAACATCCAAAGAGTTGACGAGATTCAATAATCTAGTTCACATCACTATGTGATTAACACTCAATGAGTTCTGGGTTTGATCATGTTGCTTGTGAGAGAGGTTTAAGTCAACGGGTCTGCAACATTCAGATCCGTATGTACTTCACAAATCTCTACGCTATATTTGGAGCCATTTCAAATAACTGTTCTACTTGGAGATATTCCAAATTGTTGCTCCATTATATGTATCTGGTATCTCTACTCAGAGCTATCCGGATAGGTGTTAAGCTTGCATCGACGTAACTGTTTACGTCGAACTCTTTATCACCTCCATAACCGAGAAACATATCCTTATTCCTATAAGGATAATTTTGACCGCTATCTGGTGATCTACTCCTAGATCACCTTTGTACCCTCTTGCCAGACATGTGGCAAGGCACACATCAGGTGCGGTACTCAGCATGCCATACCGTATAGAGCCTATGACAAAAGCATAGGGGACGACCTTCGTCCTTTCTCTCCATTCTGTCGTGGTCGAGCTTTAAGTCTTAACTTCATACCTTACAACTCAGGCAAGAACTCCTTCTTTGACTGATCCAACTTGAACAGCTTCAAGATCATGTCAAGGTATGTGCTCATTTGAAAGTTCCATTAAGTGTTTTGATCTATCCTTATAGATCTTGATGCTCAATGTTCAAGTAGCTTAATCCAGGCTTTCCATTGAAAAAACACCTTTTCAAATAACCCTATATGCTTTCCAGAAATTCTACATCATTTCAGATCAACAATATGTCATCCACATATACTTATCAGAAATGTCATAGTGCTCCCACTCACTTTATTGTAAATACAAGTTTCTAACAAACTTTGTATAAACCCATAAACTTTGATTACTCCATCAAAGTATACATTCCAACTCCGAGATGCTCACTCCAGTCCTTAGAAGGATTGCTGGAGCTTTGCATACTTCTTAGCATCTTTCAGGATTGACAAAACCTTCCGGTTGTATCACATGCAACCTTTCCTCAAGGAAAAAATCGTCGAGGAAACAATGTTTTTTGACATCCTATCTGCAAAATTTCATAAATAATGCAGTAATCGCTAATATAATTCCAACAGACTCTTAGCATCGCTACGAGTGAGAAAGTCTCATCGTAGTCAACTCGTTGAACTTGTCGGAGACCATCTTAACGACAAGTCGAGCTTTCTTAATGGTGACACTTACCATCATTGTCTGTCTTCCTTTTAAAATCCATCTGTACCTAACAGCCTTACGAGCATTAAGTAGTTTCTTCCAAAGTCTACACTTTGTTTTCATATATGGATCCTCTCTCGGATTATGTGGCCTTGAGCCATTTATCGGAATCCAGGCCCACCACCGCTTCTCCATAGCTCGTAGGTTCATTGTTGTCTAGCAACATGACTTCCAAGACAGGATTACGTACCACTCTGAAGTAGTACGCATCCTTGTCATCCTACGAGGTTTGGTAGTGACTTGATCTGAAGTTTCATGATCACTATCATAAGCTTCCACTTCAATTGGTGTAGGTGCCACAGGAACAACTTCCTGTGCCCTGCCACACACTAGTTGAAGAGACGGTTCAATAACCTTATCAAGTCTCCACCATCCTCCCACTCAATTCTTTCGAGAGAAACTTTTCCTCGAGAAAGGACCCGATTCTAGAAACAATCCCTTATTGCTTTTGAATCTGAGACAGGAGGTATACCCAACTGTTTTGGGTGTCCTATGAAGATGCATTTATCCGCTTTGGGTTCGAGCTTATCAGCCTGAAACTTTTTCACATAAGCGTCGCAGCCCCAAACTTTTAAGAAATGACAGCTTAGGTTTCTCTAAACCATAGTTCATACGGTGTCATCTCATCGGAATTACGTGGTGCCCCTTTTAAAGTGAATGTGGTTGTCTCTAATGCCTAACCCATAAACTATCGTGGTAATTCGATAAGAGACATCATGGTATGCATCTATCCAATAGGGTGCAGTTATGATGTTCGGACACACCATCACACTATGGTGTTCCAGGCTGTATCAGTTGTGAAACAATTTCCACAATGTCTTAATTCTGTGCCAAACTCATAATTCAGATATTCATCTATATGATCATATCATAGATTCTTTATCCTCTTGTCACGACGATCTTTCAACTTCACCTTGAAATTACTTGAACCTTTCAATAATTCAGACTCGTGATTCATCAAGTAAATATACTCAACATCTACTCAAATCATCTGTGAAGTAAGACCATAACGATATCCACTACACGCCTCAGCACTCATTGGACTGCACACCAAAAATGTATTACTTCCAACAAGTTGCTTTCTAGTTCCATTTTACTGAAACCGAGGCTTTCAGTCATCTTGCCCATGTGGTATGATTTGCACGTCTCAAGTGATTCAAAATCAAGTGAGTCCAAATGGTCCATCTGCATGGAGTTTCTTCATGCATATACACCAATAGACATGGTTCTCATGCCTCAAACTTTTCAAAAACGAGCGAGCCCAAAGATCCATCAACATGGAGCTTCTTCATGCGTTTTATACCGATATGACTTACGTGGCAGTGCCACAAGTAGGTGGTACTATCATTACTATCTTTTGGCATGAACATGTGTATCACTACGATCGAGATTCAATGAACCATTCATTTTAGGTGCAAGACCATTGAAGGTATTATTCAAATAAACAGAGTAACCATTATTCTCCTTAAATGAATAACCGTATCGCGATAGACATAATCCAATCATGTCTATGCTCAACGCAAACACCAAATAACAATTATTTAGGTTTAACACCAATCTCGATGATAGAGGGAGCATGCGATGCTTGATCATATCAACATTGGAAACACTTCCAACACATATCGTCAGCTCACCTTTAGCTAGTCTCCGTTTATTCCATAGCTTTTATTTCGAGTTACTAACACTTAGCAACCGAACCGGTATCTAATACCCTGGTGCTACTAGGAGTACTAGTAAAGTACACATCAACACAATGTATATCCAATATACTTCTATCGACCTTGCCAGCCTTATAATCTACCAGGTATCTAGGGTAATTCTGCTCCAGTGGTTGTTCCCCTCATTACAGAAGCACTTAGTCTCGGGTTTGGGTTCAACCTTGGGTTTCTTTACTAGAGTAGCAGCTGAATTGCCATTTCATGAAGTATCCCTTCTTGCCCTTGCCCTTCTTGAAACTAGTGGTTTCACCAACCATCAACAATTGATGCTCCTTCTTGATTTCTACTTTTGTGGTGTCATATATCGTGAATATCTCAAGGATCATCATATATGTCCCTGATATATTATAGTTCATCACGAAGCTCTAGCAGCTTGGTGGTAATGACTTCGGAGAAACATCACTATCTCATCTGGAAGATGAACTCCCACTCGATTCAAATGATTGTTGTACTCATACAATCTGAGCACAAGCTCAACAATTGAGCTTTTCTCCCTTAGTTTGCAGGCTAAGAAAATCGTCGGAGGTCTTATACCTCTTGACGTGGGCACGAGCCTGAAATCCCAATTTCAGCCCTCGAAACATCTCATATGTTTCGCGACGTTTCAAAACATCTTTGGTGCCTCAAATCTAAACCGTTTAACTGAACTATCACGTAGTTATCAAAACGTGTATGTCAGATGTTCGCAACATCCACAGACAACATTCGAGGTTCAGCACACTGAGCGGTGCATTAAGGACACAAGCCTTCTATGAAGCAATGAGGACAATCCTCAGTTTACGGACCTAGTCCGCATAATTGCTACTATCAACTTTCAACTAATTTTTCTCTAGGAACATATCTAAACAGTAGAACTAAAGCGCGAGCTACGACATAATTTGCGAAGACCTTTCGACTATGTTCAGGATAATTAAGTTCATCTTATGAACTCCCACTCAGATAGACATCCCTCTAGTCATCTAAGTGATTACATGATCCGAGTCAACTAGGCCGTGTCCAATCATCATGTGAGATGGACTAGTCAACGTCGGTGAACATCTTCATGTTGATTGTATATTATATACGACTCATGCTCGACCTTTCGGTCTTCTGTGTTCCGAGGCCATGTCTGTACACATGCTAGGCTCGTCAAGTCAACCTAAGTGTTTCGCGTGCGTAAATCTGTCTTACACCCGTTGTATTTGAACGTTAGAATCTATCACACCCGATCATCACGTGGTGCTTCGAAACAATGAACCGTCGCAACGGTGCACAGTTAGGGGGAACACTTTCTTGAAATTTTAATGAGGGATCATCTTATTTACTACCGTCATTCTAAGTAAACAAGATGTATAAACATGATAAACATCACATGCAATCAAATAGTGACATGATATGGCCAATATCATATTGCTCCTTTTGATCTCCATCTTCGGGGCTCTATGATCATCTTGTCACCGGCATGACACCATGATCTCCATCATCGTGTCTTCATGAAGTTGTCTCGCCAACGATTACTTCTACTACTACAGCTAATGGTTAGCAATAAAGTAAAGTAATTACATGACGTTTATGTTGACACGCAGGTCATAAATAAATTAAGACAACTCCTATGGCTCCTGTCGGTTGTCATACTCATCGACATGCAAGTCGTGATTCCTATTACAAGAACATGATCAATCTCATACATCACATATATCATTCATCACATCCTTTTGGCCATATCACATCACAAAACACTTGCTGCAAAAACAAGTTAGACGTCCTCTAATTGTTGTTTGCATGTTTTACGTGGCTGCTATGGGTTTCTAGCAAGAACGTTTCTTACCTACGCAAAGACCACAACGTGATATGCCAATTGCTATTTACCCTTCATAAGGACCCTTTTCATCGAATGCGATCCGACTAAAGTGGGAGAGACAGACACCCGCCAGCCACCTTATGCAACTAGTGCATGTCAGTCGGTGGAACCGGTCTCACGTAAGCGTACGTGTAAGGTTGGTCCGGGCCGCTTCATCCCACGATGCCGTCGAAACAAGATTGTACTAGTAACGGTAAGCATATTGAACAAAATCAACGCCCACAACTACTTTGTGTTCTACTCGTGCATAGAAACTACGCATAGACCTAGCTCATGATGCCACTGTTGGGGAACGTAGCAGAAATTCAAAATTTTCCTACGTATCACCAAGATCTATCTATGGAGAGACCAGCAACGAGGGGAAGGAGAGTGCATCTACATACCCTTGTAGATTGCTAAGCGGAAGCGTTCAAGAGAACGGGGTTGATGAGTCGTACTCGTCGTGATCCAAATCACCGATGATCCTAGTGCCGAACGGACGACACCTCCGCGTTCAACACACGTACAGCCCGGTGACGTCTCCCACGCCTTGATCTAGCAAGGAGAGAGGGAGAGGTTGAGGAAGACTCCATCCAGTAGCAACACAACGGCGTGGTGGTGGTGGAGGAGCGTGGCAATCCTGCAGGGCTTCGCCAAGCACCACGGGATATGAGGAGAAAGAGAGGGAGGGCTGCACCAACAGGGAGAGATCAAATCGCGTGTATTGGGCAGCCCCTAGGCCAAGTATATATAGGGGAAGGGGAGGGGCTGCGCCCCCTTTAGGGTTTCCACCCCTAGGGGTGGCGGCCAGCCTAGATCCCATCTAAGGGAGGCGGCCAAGGGGGAGGGGGAGAGGGAGGCGCACCAGGATGGGCCTTAGGGCCCATCTGCCCTAGGGTTTGCCCCCTCTCCTCTTCCCTTGTGCCCTGGGCCTTGTGGGAGGGCGCACCAGCCCACCTGGGGCTGGTCCCCTTCCACACTTGGCCCATGAAGCCCTCCGGGGCTGGTGGCCCCACTTGGTGGACCCCCGGGACCCTCCCGGTGGTCCTGGTACATTACCGATAAACCCCGAAACTTTTCCGATGACCAAAACAGGACTTCCCATATATAAATCTTTACCTCCGGACCATTCCGGAACTCCTCGTGACGTCCGGGATCTCATCTGGGACTCCGAACAACATTCCGTAACCACATACAAACTTCCTTTATAACCCTAGCGTCATCGAACCTTAAGTGTGTAGACCCTACGGGTTCGGGAACCATGCAGACATGACCGAGACGTTCTCTGGTCAATAACCAATAGCGGGATCTGGATACCCATGTTGGCTCCCACATGTTCCACGATGATCTCATCGGATGAACCACGATGTCAAGGACTTAATCAATCCCGTATACAATTCCCTTTGTCTATCGGTACGATACTTGCCCGAGATTCGATCGTCGGTATCCCGATACCTTGTTCAATCTCGTTACCGGCAAGTCTCTTTACTTGTTCCGTAACACATCATCCCGTGATCAACTCCTTGATCACATTGTGCACATTATGATGATGTCCTACCGAGTGGGCCCAGAGATACCTCTCCGTCACACGGAGTGACAAATCCCAGTCTCGATTCGTGCCAACCCAACAGACACTTTCGGAGATACCCATAGTGCACCTTTATAGTCACCCAGTTACGTTGTGACGTTTGCACACCCAAAGCACTCCTACGGTGTTTGGGAGTTGCACAATCTCATGGTCTAAGGAAATGATACTTGACATTAGAAAAGCTTTAGCATACGAACTACACGATCTAGTGCTATGCTTAGGATTGGGTCTTGTCCATCACATCGTTCTCCCAATGATGTGATCCCGTTATCAACGACATCCAATGTCCATGGTCAGGAAACCGTAACCATCTATTGATCAACGAGCTAGTTAACTAGAGGCTTACTAGGGACATGGTGTTGTCTATGTATCCACACATGTATCTGAGTTTCCTATCAATACAATTATAGCATGGATAATTAACGATTATCATGAACAAGGAAATATAATAATAACTAATTTGTTATTGCCTCTAGAGCATATTTCCAACAGGATTATGACATGAAGCTACACTATCATCCAGGAAAGGCCAATGTCGTAGCAGACGCATTGAGTCGGAAGAGTTATGCTAATATCCTTGAAAGTAAAGGACTGCTGAAGGAATTAGCAAAGGACATCATGGAACTTCGATTAGAGATTGTACCTAGAAGGTTCATTGCCACAATGGAGGTTCAGTCGACATTGCTGGACAAGATTCGGGAAGCTCAGAAAGATGATAAAGAGATTGCCGAGATAAAGGAGAAGATGGGCAAAGGAAAGGCCAAAGGTTTTCGTGAGGATGAGCACGATACCCTATGGTTTGAGGACCGAGTTTATGTGCCCAACAACCAAGAGATCAGGAAGTTAATACTTCAAGAGGCCCATGACTCACCATACTCGATACACCCTGGAAACACCAAGATGTATTTGGATTTGAAGGAACGTTTATGGTGGACTGGTATGAAGAAGGATATTGCCGAGTATGTAGTCATATGTGATGTATGTCGGAGAGTTAAGGCAGAACATCAGAAGCCAGCAGGACTATTACAGCCTACGCCGATACCCGAATGGAAGTGGGATAAACTTGGCATGGACTTTATCACCGGATTACCCAGGACTAAAGAAGGATATGATTCCATATGGGTAGTAGTAGATAGTTTGACCAAAGTAGCTCACTTCATCCCAGTGAAAACCACCTATACAAGTGCAAAGTTGGCCAAGATCTATATGTCCAGGATCGTATGTCTGCATGGAGTTCTGAGGACCATCGTATCGGATTGAGGAACACAGTTTACTTCAAAGTTTTGGCATTAGTTACACCAGACTTTGGGAACGAGATTGGAGTTCAGTACAGCATTTCACCCGCAGACAGATGGACAGACTGAGAGGGTCAATCAAATTTTGGAGGACATGTTGAGAGCCTGTGCGCTAGATTATGGATCTAGTTGGGATGACAATTTGCCGTATGCGGAGTTCTCATACAACAATAGCTACCAAGCCAGTTTGAAGATGGCACCGTTTGAAGCCCTGTATGGACGCAGGTGTAGAACACCGTTGGTGTGGGATGAGGTAGGATACCGACAGTTGTTTGGACTAGACTTGATTAAAGAATCTGAGGAGAAGGTAAAATTGATCCGAGACCGACTGAAGATTGCTCAGTCCAGGCAGAAGAGTTATGCAGACTCAAAACGCAAGGAGGTAACCTACGAAATTGGAGACAGAGCATATCTATGAGTATCGCCCTTGCGAGGAGTGAAACGTTTTGGAGTTAAGGGAAAGTTAGCCCCGAGATTTGTAGGACCGTATCGCATTTTCGAACGGATGGGAGAAGTTGCCTACAAGTTGGAGTTACCTGAGGGATTGTCAGGAGTCCATGACGTGTTCCACGTTTCACAGCTGAAGAAGTGTCATGCTGAGATGGTTGATATACCATTAAGAGATACAGTACCCTTGGAGGCGATTCAGTTGGATAGTGATTTGACTTACGAGGAGAAGCCAGTTAAGATTCTTGAGTTTGCCAGCAGAGTCACCCGCAGTAAGGTTATCAAGTTTTGCAAAGTTCAGTGGAGCCACCATACCGAGGATGAAGCCACCTGGGAACGAGAGGATGATCTCCGCAAGGACCACCCATACCTATTTTCTAGCCAACCCGAATCTCGAGGGCGAGATTCATCTTAAGGGGGGTAGGTTTGTAACATCCCAAATTTTCAATTTGGAATGCTATACATAGATCATCCATGCATATCATGATTTAGTGCATTTCTATTCCGCAATCCTCGAAATCCTAAGCAACTCAAGGACCCACGGAGAGAGTTGGGGATTTTCCGGTTTTCATATTTGATTTTTATCAAATAATGAAACGAGGATTTTGATTTTAATAATTTTTCTATCCGAAAAATATTTCATATTAAATCAAATGAGTGGAGATAATATGACTTCTCCAAAATAATTGAAATATCGGAGGAACAATATTAAAATCATTTATTGGATTTTATTTGGTTTTATTCGGATTTTATTTGCATTAGAAAAATTGCACGTTTTCAAAATTGCATTTTAGGGCCAAGAAAATGTTCAACTCGTCCTAAATATTTTTTTTAGACGGTGAAAATTTGTTTTGGCATTTTTAGATTTTTATTTTAATTTCTAGGATTTTATTTCTGTTGGCGAAACTATTTTTTAAGGGGTTCCTGTGCCGACTAGGCCTAAGGCCCAGCCGCGCCAGGCCGTCGCCGCGCCTTGCCCCCTACTCCAAGTCGCCCCCCCTCCTATATATACGCGCCACCCTGGTCCCCCCACCGCCACACCACCATCGCCGCCCGCGCCGCCGCCGAGCCCGCCGCCCCGAGCCGCGTCGCCGCCTCCCGCCGCCGCCGCCCACCGGCCGCGCCGCCGCCGCACCCCGCCGCCCCGCGAGCCGCCGCCCAAGCCCTCGCCGGAGCCCCTCGCCGAAGGTAGCCGCCGGTTCCAACCGCCGTTTTTTTCTAAAAAAACCGTTCGGTTTTATTTTTTTCAAAACCCTAGTTTTCGTTTTTTTAATAGATCGGTTTTTCTCTGTTTTATTTTTTTAGCGAGTGTTCGCTCGTTCGTTCATTTTAACGAACGCGTTCTTTGTTTAGACCCAGTTAACGAACGTTCGTTCGTTAATCTATTCGTCGTTTTTCTTTTTTCTCGGATTTATTCCGCGATTTTTCTAATCGTGATTTCTGATCTGATCTTAATTTCTGTTTATCTTTTCGCTCGTTTATCGGAATCAGGCGATTCAAGTGCCTAGAGTTTCGTCTCGAAACCCTGTTTCCGGTTAATCAACTCAAACAAGTTTTTGTTACTGTAAAATTTGACTTAAGTTCATATTAGTAAATGAAGCTTATTTCTTTCGCCGTTTGACTTTCGTTGCTTCGTTTGATTTGATTCTTTTTGCGTACCGGAGTTCTTAAGTTGAACTTTCTGGTCAACCTCTCTTATTTGAGTTTTGCTTGTGCATCGTTGCTTGTTACTTATGTATGTTATTGTTTGCTTGCGATAGAATTTCCGGAGTGCGAAGCGTGTTACTATGAGTCTCTAGGATTCACGGACCGTCAGCAAGGCAAGTAACGCTTTGATCATATCCCATTATTACCCAGTTTTTATGCATTAGTTCCAATCCTCAAATATTTCATGATTAGGATGTCATTAACTTGTGGGTTGGGAAGTAGTTGCTGAGGTAGAACCTATTGCCCTGTTATATTCAAACCCTTGGGAGTTACTTCTACGTATTGCTTATATTGTTATGCTATGCTCGTAAACGTGGTTTGGGTTTGAGTGAAATTCATGACAGATGTGAGATTGCTAAATAATGGTTCAACTTAAGGTGGCAACTTAATCAAACAACTGGGTGGATTGAGGCACCTGGGGAGCCCAGTGTTGTCTGTATCTTTTGGAAATCCTGGGGTACCGGGGGGTGATCTTCCTATGGACCGCCACCCAGGCTCAAAGGGGCTGGGATGATTCATGCTAGAAACTTCCGTGTGCAGCCACAAGCTATTATGGGCTCTAGCATAGTTGAGTAAGTTACGTGAAGCTCTTGAAGAGGTAGATCAGCAGGTAGTGGGTTTTGTAGGTTTGGTATGGTCTACCCGGAGTAGAGAGTTAACGTTTCTGAAAGACTGTGTCTCGGTCATCCGTTTCTCAAACACCATGTAGTACGAGAAATCCAACGGAGGCGATCGAGTCTTGTGGGGAAAAGTGCGCAAACCTCTGCATAGTGTACAATCTAATCATGGTTAGCCATGTCCCCGGTTATGGACAATTCTTGAGTATCTAGTACTTGGGTTATCACATGTATCTCACCATGTTTAATTAATATTGTTGGGTTGTTAATCACTTTAATTGGGATTGAGTTGGGGGTACCTTCTCAATGATGTTTCAACCACCATGATAGTAAAATAAAAATATATTCCTTTGTTGTAGGGAAAAATTGGCTTCTCGCAAAAACTATAACCATACAGCTTTCCACCAGCCATATATGCATGTAGTGATAGCATTATTATGTTTCTGCTCTACTATGTTATATTGCCAGCATATTCCATGTGCTGACCCGTTTTCGGGCTGCAACGTATTATGTTGCAGACTTTTCAGACGAGGAGTAAGGTTCATTAGGTTGTTGCCGTGCAGCTCAGCTATGCCGTTGGAGTTGATGGACTCACCTTATCTTCCAAGCCTTCCGCTGTTATCGCATTAGACGGTCTTAAGCCATATTATTGTAATAAGTTCTCCTTGGAGACATTCGATGTAATAGTGTGTGATTGCTACTCTGTTATAAATCCTTCGAGTACTGTGTGTGTCAGCATTATCGATCCAGGGATGACACAGAAGCACAGAGACTTGACTATCTGAGGTCGGGTCGCTACACCTGTCCACGGAGGAAGTGGGTAAGGAACACTACCCTCTCATGGGGCCTGGGGGTGGGGATGAGCTGCCCCTCATCTGGGAGCTGGTGCGCGATGTGGTTGGGCAGGTATCCGGCTCTCCTCAGCTTCTTGATGTGTCCCTCCGTGACGGAGGAGACCATCCACCTGCCTCCCGCTCCGGACATGGTTGGAGAAGGTCGAGGCGGGAAATGCGGACTTGGGCGCTGGAGCTCGAGTGTGCGAAAGTGGATGAGCAAAGGAGGAAGAAGGCGTGGATGAAAAGGTGAATCATTATCCCTTTATATGGGCGTCCGAAACTATGCGCCCCCACTAGCCTGGTAAAACTCGCTTATCCCCCAAGCGCGGGAATCAATGGCACGGTTGGTTTACCCACGCTCGTATTGATGAGAATCCCGTGATAAGGGGACACGATCTCTGCTTTGACGAGACATGTCAAAAAACTGCCTCGCGTTATGTGCGGGGCTAGTTAAAGGAAACGGTTCGAATAATCACCGGGCCATGGCATAAGGTCGTGTTGCCAAAACAAGTCAGCAAATTAGATTTGTGGAAATATTATTCTCTCTACAGTGGTGTGTGGAACTTATTTTGCAGGGTCGGACACTATCCTTGTATTCAAATTCTTCCGTGATGTATTCGGAGGAGGAACCCGCCTTGCAATGCTGAAGACAATACTGCGCGTCGGACTCATCGTCATTGAAGCCTAGTTCAGGGGCTACTAAGGGAGTCCTGGATTAGGGGGTCTTCGGACAGCCGGACAATATCCTTTGGCCGGACTGTTGGACTATGAAGATACAAGATTGAAGACTTCGTCTCGTGTCCGGATGGGACTCTACTTGGCGTGGAAGGCAAGCTAGGCAATACGGATATGCATATCTCCTACTTTGTAACCGACCTTGTGTAACCCTAGCCCTCTCTGGTGTCTATATAAACCGGTGGGTTTTAGTCCGTAGGACAACACACAATCATACCACATGCTAGCTTTTAGGGTTTAGCCTCTCTGATCTCGTGGTAGATCTACTCTTGTACTACCCATATCATCAATATTAATCAAGCAGGACGTAGGGTTTTACCTCCATCAAGAGGGCCCAAACCTGGGTAAAACTTTGTGTCCCCTGCCTCATGTTACCATCCGCCTAGACGCACAGTTCGGGACCCCCTACCCGAGATCCGCCGGTTTTGACACCGATAGTGATCAACTTGCGGGTTCCGCCCATGAACCTATGCATAGGGGTTGGCACACGTTTTCGTCGTGATTCTCCGGTAGAAACTTTGGGGCACTCTTTGAGGTTCTATGTGTTGGTTGAATAGATGAATCTGAGATTGTGTGATGCATATCGTATAATCATACCCGCGGATACTTGAGGTGACATTAGAGTATCTAGGTGACATTAGGGTTTTGGTTGATTTGTGTCTTAAGGTGTTATTCTAGTACGAACTCTAGGGCTGTTTGTGACACTTATAGGAATAGCCCAACGGATTGATTGGAAAGAATAACTTTGAGGTGGTTTCGTACCCTACCATAATCTCTTCGTTTGTTCTCCGCTATTAGTGAGTTTGGAGTGACTCTTTGTTGCATGTCAAGGGGTAGTTATATGATCCAATTATGTTATTATTGTTGAGAGGACTTGCACTAGTGAAAGTATGAACCCTAGGCCTTGTTTCAATGCATTGCAATACCGTTTGTGCTCACTTTTATCATTAGTTAGCTTGCTGTTTTTATATTTTCAGATTACAAAAACCTATATCTATCATCCATATACCAATTGTATCACCATCTCTTCACCGAACTAGTGCACCTATACAATTTACCATTGTATTGGGTGTGTTGGGGACATAAGAGACTCTTTGTTATTTGGTTGCAGGGTTGCTTGAGAGAGACCATCTTCATCCTACACCTCGTACTGATTGATAAACCTTAGGTCATCCACTTGAGGGAAATTTGCTATTGTCCTACAAACCTCTGCACTTGGAGGCCAAACAACGTCTACAAGAAGAAGGCTGTGTAGTAGACATCAAGCTCTTTTCTGGCGCCATTGCCGGGGAGGTGAGTGCTTGAAGCTATATCTTTAGATCTAGCAATCGAGTCTTTTAGTTTCTTGTTTTATCACTAGTTTAGTTTATAAAAGAAAATTACAAAAAAATGGAATTAAGTTTGCCTCATACGCTTAATCTTTTTAATATCTTTTGTGAGTATGATGGAAAGGAAAATTGTGCCAAAGTGTTATAATAAGAATGCATTAAAATGTTTGGCACTAAATATTGGAATGATGAGCATGATTGCAATGTTGTTAGTATGAATTACTTGAATATCCATGATGCTAATGATAAGCAAAGCCACAAGCTTGGGGAAGCTATGTTTGATGAAGATGATATTTTCTGTCCCCCAAGTTTTGATGAGCAAATTTATTATGATGAAATCATGCCTCCTATTTATGATGATTATATTGATGAAAGTGGATTTGGAGAGGTCATGACTTTATTTTGTGATGAATCCACTATTCCGGAAGAGGTTCCAATTGACTATGAGAACAAAGTTGCTATCTATGATGATTATTGTGATGACTTGTATGCTATAAAGAATAATAATATCCATGAAACTTGTCATCATGATTTTAGTTTTCAATTGGATTATGCCTCACGTGATAATTATTTTGTTGAGTTTGCTCCCACTATTATTCATGAGAAGAATTTTGCTTGTGTGGAGAGTAATAAAATTTCTATGCTTGTAGATCATGAAAAGAATGCTTTAGGTGCTGGTTATATTATTGAATTCATTCATGATGCTACTGAAAATTATTATGAGGGAGGAATATATGCTTGTAGGAATTGCAATAATATCAAGTTTCCTCTCTATGTGCTTAAAGTTATGAAGTTATGCTTGTTTTACCTTCCTATGCAAGTTGATTCTTGTTCCCATAAGTTGTTTGCTCACAAAATCCCTATGCATAGGAAGTGGGTTAGGCTTAAATGTGCTAGTCATATTATTCATGATGCCCTCTTTATGTTACAATTCTTATCTTTTATGTGAGCACCATTGAAATCATCATGCCTAGCTAGGGGCGTTAAACGATAGTGCTTGTTGGGAGGCAACCCAATTTTATGGTTGTTCCTTGCTTTTTTCTCCGGTTAGGTAATAAATAATTCATCTAGCCTCTGTTTATATGTGGTTTTACGTTTTAATTAGTGTTTGTGCCAAGTAGAGCCTTTGGGAAGACTTGGGTGAAGTCTTTGCGATCATGCTGTAAAAAACAGAAACTTTATCACTCACGAGAATTGCTGCCATTTTTATTTGGAGAGTGATATTTAGTTAATTATTTTTGCAGATGATTAATAGATAAATTCCTCAGGTCCAGCAATTTATTTTAGAATTTTATGAGTTCCAGAAGTATACGTTTGATCCAGATTACTCCAGACTGTTCTGTTTTTGACAGATTCTGTTTTCTATGTGTTGTTTGCTTATTTTGATGAATCTATGAGTAGTATCGAAGGGTATGAACCATAGATAAGTTGGAATACAGTAGATGTTACACAAATATGAATTTAGAATGAGTTCATTACAGTACCTTATGATGGTGATTTGCTTTCTTATACTAACAGAGCTTATGAGTTTTCTGTTAAGTTTTGTGTTGTGAAGTTTTCAAGTTTTGGTTAAAGATTCGATGGAATATGGAATAAGGAGTGGAAAGATCCTAAGCTTGGGGATTCCCAAGGCACCCCAAGGTAATATTCAAGGAGAACCAAAATCCTAAGCTCGGGGATGCCCCGGATGGCACCCCCTCCTTCGTCTTCGTTCAGCGGTAACTTTACTTGGAGCTATATTTTTATTCACCACATGATATGTGTTTTGCTTGGAGCGTCATTTTATTTTATTTTGTTTTGCTTGCTGTTTGAATAAAATACCAAGATCTGAAATTCTTAAATGTTAGAGAGTCTTCACATAGTTGCATAATTATTCGACTACTCATTGATCTTCACTTATATCTTTCGGAGTAGTTTGTCATTTGCTCTAGTGCTTCACTTATATCTTTTTAGAGAACGGTGGTGGTTTTATTCTATAGAAATAGATGAACTCTCATGATTCACTTATATTATTTTGAGAGTCTTTAGAACAGCATGGTAGTTTGCTTTGGTTATGAAACTAGTCCTAATATGATGGGCATCCAAGAGGGATATAATAAAAACTTTCATATAAGTGCATTGAATACTAAGAGAAGTTTGATACTTGATGATTGTTTTGAGATATGGAGGTAATAATATCAAAGTCGTGCTAGTTGAGTAGTTGTGAATTTGAGAAATGCTTGTGTTGAAGTTTTCAGGTCCCGTAGCATGCATGTATGGTAAACGTTATGTAACAAATTTGAAACATGAGGTGTTCTTTGATTGTCTTCCTTATGAGCGGCGGTCGGGGACGAGCGATGGTCTTTTCCTACCAATCTATCCCCCTAGGAGCATGCGCGTAGTGCTTGGTTTTTGATGACTTGTAGATTTTTGCAATAAGTATGTGAGTTCTTTATGACTAATGTTGAGTCCATGGATTATACGCACTCTCACCCTTCCATCATTGCTAGCCTCTTCGGTACCGTGCATTGCCCTTTCTCACATTGAGAGTTGGTGCAAACTTCACCGGTGCATCCAAACCCCGTGATATGATACGCTCTTTAACACATAAACCTCCTTATATCTTCCTCAAAACAGCCACCATACCTACCTATTATGGCATTTCCATAGCCATTCCGAGATATATTGCCATGCAACTTTCCACCGTTCCGTTTATTATGACACGCATCATCATTGTCATATTGCTTTGCATGATCATGTAGTTGACATCGTATTTGTGGCAAAGCCACCATTCATAATTTTTCATACATGTCACACTTGATTCATCGAAATCCCGGTACACCGCCGGAGGCATTCATATAGAGTCGTATCTTGTTCTAAGTATCCAGTTGTAAGTAAATAGAAGTGTGATGATCATCATTCATAGAGCATTGTCCCAAAAAAGGCCAAAAAAGGGAAGGCCAAATAAAAAATATAAATAAATAAAAGGGACAATGCTACTATCCTTTTTCCACACTTGTGCTTCAAAATAGCACCATGATCTTTATGATAGAGAGTCTCTTGTTTTGTCACTGTCATATACTAGTGGGAATTTTTCATTATAGAACTTAGCTTGTATATTCCAACAATGGGCTTCCTCAAATGCCCTAGGTCTTCGTGAGCAAGCAAGTTGGATGCACACCCACTTAGTTCCTTTTGTTGAGCTTTCATATATTTATAGCTCTGGTGCATCCGTTGCATGGCAATCCCTACTCCTTGCATTGACATCAATTGATGGGCATCTCCCTAGCCCATTGATTAGCCGTGTCGATGTGAGACTTTCTCCTTTTTGTCTTCTCCACATAACCCCCTCATTATATTCTATTCCACCCATAGTGCTATATCAATGGCTCACGCTCATGTATTGCGTGAAAGTTGAAAAAGGTTTGAGATTACTAAAGTATGAAACAATTGCTTGGCTTGTCATCGGGGTTGTGCATGATGAGAGCATTCTTGTGTGACGAAAATGGAGCATGACAAACTATATGATTTTGTAGGGATGAACTTTCTTTGGCCATGTTTTTTTGAGAAGACATGATTGCTTAGTTAGTATGCTTGAAATATTATTATTTTCATGTCAATATTAAAATTTTGTCTTGAAT
This sequence comes from Triticum monococcum, assembly GCA_034509565.1. Lineage (NCBI taxonomy): Eukaryota > Viridiplantae > Streptophyta > Magnoliopsida > Poales > Poaceae > Triticum > Triticum monococcum. Next base: position 173,637,493 of record CM067846.1, on the reverse strand, counting down.
CTTATGGGTCTGAATATTCTTGCCGCAATAAAGAAGATTACATGGATAAATATGTTAGGTAGCATTCCACATCAAAAATTCTGTTTTTATCATTTACCTACTCGAGGACGAGCAGGAATTAAGCTTGGGGATGCTGATACGTCTCCAACATATCTATAATTTTTTATTGTTCCATGCTATTATAATATCTGTTTTGGATGTTTATGGGCTTTATTATGCACTTTTATATGATTTTTGGGAGTAACCTATTAACCCAGAGCCCAGTGCCAGTTTCTGTTTTTTCCTTGTTTTTGAGTATCGCAGAAAAGGAAAATCAAACGAAGTCCAATTGACCTGAAACTTCACGGAACTTATTTTTGGAAGGAAAGCAACCCGGGAGACTTGGAGTCCACGTAAGGGAAGCAACGAGGAAGCCACGAGGCAGGGGGCGCGCCCACCCACCCTGGGCGCGCCCTCCACCCTCGTGGGCCCCTCGTGGCTCCCCTGACGTACTTCTTCCTCATATATATACCCATATACCCTAAAACGATCGGGGAGCACAATAGATCGGGAGTTCCGCCGCGAGAAGCCTCCATAGCCACCGAAAGCCAATCTAGACCCGTTCCGGCACCCTGCCGGAGGGGGAATCCCTCTCCGGTGGCCATCTTCATCACCAAGTGCTCTCCATGACGAGGAGGGAGTAGTTCTCCCTCGGGGCTGAGGGTATGTACCAGTAGCTATGTGTTTGATCTCTCTCTCTCTCGTGTTCTTGAGGTGGTACGATCTTGATGTATCGCGAGCTTTGCTATTATAGTTGGATCTTATGATGTTTTCTCCCCCTCTACTCTCTTGTAATGGATTGAGTTTTCCCTTTGAAGTTATCTTATCGGATTGAGTCTTTAAGGATTTGAGAACACTTGATGTATGTCTTGTCGTGCGTATCTGTGGTGACAATGGGATATCACGTGATTCACTCGATGTATGTTTTGGTGATCAACTTGCGGGTTCTGCCCATGAACCTATGCATAGGGGTTGGCACACGTTTTCGTCGTGATTCTTTGGTAGAAACTTTGGGGCACTCTTTGAGGTTCTATGTGTTGGTTGAATAGATGAATCTGAGATTGTGTGATGCATATCGTATAATCATACCCGCAGATACTTGAGGTGACATTGGAGTATCTAGGTGACATTAGGGTTTTGGTTGATTTGTGTCTTAAGGTGTTATTCTAGTACGAACTCTAGGGCTGTTTGTGACACTTATAGGAATAGCCCAACGGATTGATTGGAAAGAATAACTTTGAGGTGGTTTCATACCCTACCATAATCTCTTCGTTTGTTCTCCGCTATTAGTGACTTTGGAGTGACTCTTTGTTGCATGTTGAGGGATAGTTATATGATCCAATTATGTTATTATTGTTGAGAGGACTTGCACTAGTGAAAGTATGAACCCTAGGCCTTGTTTCAACGCATTGCAATACCGTTTGTGCTCACTTCTATCATTAGTTACCTTGCTGTTTTTATATTTTCATATTACAAAAACCTATATCTATCATCCATATACCACTTGTATCACCATCTCTTCGCCGAACTAGTGCACCTATACAATTTACCATTGTATTGGGTGTGTTGGGGATACAAGAGACTCTTTGTTATTTGGTTGCAGGGTTGCTTGAGAGAGACCATCTTCATCCTACGCCTCCTACGGATTGATAAACCTTAGGTCATCCACTTGAGAGAAATTTGCTACTGTCCTACAAACCTCTGCACTTGGAGGCCCAACAACGTCTACAAGAAGAAGGTTGTGTAGTAGACATCAGTGACATCTGTCATGACTCGCCTCGTGCGGCGGCTTATGTTGAAGCTAATAACGAACAAGCCAGACAGGATGCACTTGACTTGTTAGATGAGGAGAGAGACTTAGCAGCGGCTCGATCAGCAATTTATCAACAGGACCTGCGCCGTTATCACAGCCGCTGGGTTAAGTCTAGGACTTTTCAAGAAGGTGACCTGGTGCTCCGACTTATCCAGGATCTGTCAGATGCACACAAGCTATCCCCGCCTTGGGAAGGACCCTTTGTGGTCAGCAAGAACTTAAACAATGGGTCATATTACCTCATTGATGTTCGAGAGCACAAAGACTCACGTAAGTCGGAGGAGGAGACCCGCCGGCCGTGGAACATTGCTCAACTTCGGCCATACTACACCTGAGCCACCGGCTCTCGTCATGTACATACTTTGACGTTGTGTATACTATGATAAGTAATAAAGCGGGACCTCTGTCCTTTTTCCTCTTCAAAGGTCATATATCTTTACTATTTTTCGTAACTATTAAGGAGCTGATCATATCTGAATTTAGCTTAACCTTTCTGGTCCGGCTTATGATCATATTCGAATCTAGCTGTAAACCTCATGATCACTTGGGGGCTTCCTATTCAAACATAGGTCGTATTCAAACCAAAGAGAACATAGCTGTCGTAACCCTCTTGATCGGCTCAATGCCTAACTCACTAGGGGGCTTCTTGATCGTATTCGAATCATAGCTTAACCCCTTTTGGGTCCGACTTGGATCGTATTCGAATCAGGGTTGTTAAAACCTCTCAAGGTCATTTGGGGGCTTCTTGTTCAAACATAGGTCGTATTCGAACCAAAGAGAACATAGTTGTCGGTACCCTCTTGATCGGCGCAATGCCAAAGCCACTGGGGGCTATATGATCGTATTCGAATCTTAGCTTAACCCCTTTGGTCTGGTTTATTGGTCGTATTCGAATCAGAAACCCCCCACTTTCAGTTACAAAGTTAAGTTATATTGTTTGAAATCTGCTATTTGTCTTACTGGTCTTTGTTGTTTCAAATTTAAACGATCAGCATGGTTTTTTCACCGGCTTGGTTATTTGACAATAAGCCACCAAGGTATGATAGTCATCAGACATACAGAAGCATTGACTTCTCAAAAGGACTGGATCATCAACCTCATCACCCGGGTCATATAAACCGGTGGTCCAGAGGTAAAAGATACCGGTATGACTGTTATTTATGAACAGTTGTTTCTGTGTTTCAACCTTGTTCATTTTCGCATCTGTTTCTGTTTCTTCTACTATGATAAACCATTGGTTATGTACCGGGTGTTCTGACCCGTTCGGTGCTAAACTGCCAAGCCTGTTTTTTTCTTTTTCTACAGGAAAAGAGCCAAAATATGATAGAGATAACCATAAATGTGACGCATATATTGACATCAGGAAGCAAAGAGTCACACACGGCATCTTATGCACGATGGCATAAGCAAAATATGCAGTTGTTTCAAAGCTAAAATTATTACAACGCTTCAAAGAGCCCACAAGATGGCTATCACTCTTCCCTCGCCGGTTCACCTCCTTCTGCTGATTGGAAGCTGGGTTAGGACCAGTCAAAACTGTTCACGGCAATGAACTCTGCTTCTTCATCAATCAGGCCAGCCGGATCAACTTCCGGAGCAAACGTATGTTGATGAACCGGCGGGATTAGATTTGTCACCTTGTAAGAGAGAGTCGCCATCTTCTTATTCTCCAAATCAAAACTCGACTGATATTTGTCAATATTGGTTTCATCTCCAAGAACAGTAGCTTGAGGACAAACTCCCCTCACGCAGTCAATGAAGTCATCTTGCTCGAATAGAGACCCGTCTTCCTTCACAGTCGGGTACCCCCTAGCTACATCCACCGGGTCTAGATCTGGCACCCAGGCTTTGGAGCGGCTCAGGGCAGTCAAGGCTCCGGCTCTGGCACAGGATCGTTTGACCTCTTGAAACCTGGCGGGTAAAATTGACAGTTTTTTTAAAGATCGCTCAGCCGATTGGGTCCTTGGTTGGCAGGTGAGATGGTGGCAAGTGCTCGTTGAGCGCCAGTGTACAATTGCTCCACCAAGGTATAAACCGCCTTCAGTTTGGTCACACTGTCTTGGCTCAGATTTTTGCTGCGTGGACCTGCGAGTATTAAACTAAGGCTCATCGGCGGTTTATATTTTGGGTCAAAAGAAGGTATAAAAGATCAGTACATATGGCTTACCAAAGATGGCGGAAACCATTTGAGACACCCGGTTCTTTAAGCCGGTCAGCTCCATGGTAACCTCCTCAAGAGCCGCTTCAGCATTTTTGACGCGTTTTGTCAGCAGCGTCTTTTCTTCAGCCCAGGATTTCTTTTCGGCAGTCAAGCTGGTTTTCAATTTTTCCGTCTCAGCAAGACTCAATTGAAGTTTAGAATCAGCAGACTTGATTTCTGCCTCTTGATCCGCCAGCCGGGTCTTTGCATCAGTTAATTGGGAACCCAATTGAGATAGGGTGTTCTACAAAACATACACAGGTGTGTCAATGTTTAAACTAAAATTCAAGATTCAAGTCTCAAGTACTTTGCATTGCAATACCACTTGACACTTGGGGGCTAATGTCTGCCAAAACAATATCTTATGACTCTAATATATTCAAGTCCCAAGTACCTTACAAAGTAACAGCACTTGGCACTTGGGGCCTAATGCATGATATTTAGAAATTCTCTCAAGATTAAACTGATTTACAATATCTATTGGTACTGGCACAAGACAGTTATGAAATTAAGTACCGACTCATTTATGATCAAGTGAACCGGCCCTTGGGGACTACAGGTGAAGTTTGCACTATTCTGTTGGACTTTTGAAAGACTTAGAGAGAAAGTATCCATCTATATCATAAAGTCTCCATATCATTCAGGATCATCATCTGAAGACTTGGGGGCTGGCAGAGTATAATTAAACCGGAGAACATACCTCATATTTCAGCTGAAGTTGCTTGACCATTTCAATCTTTGACTCGCGGCTGGAGTGAACATGGCTGAGATAGCCGGACAATATGTCACTAGCACTCAGATGGGTATAGTGAGAAATGTCAAAACGCACTTTTTGTCTCTCCAAGGCTTCTTGTTTAGTGGTGTGTCAAGCTAACACGGTGGGAGTCCCCGGCTCAACAAAACGTCTTCTAGTGATCAGAACGTCATGGTCAAAAGATGATGGTGGGTTAGCCGAGCTGGATGGTTCGGCAGTAGAGGGATTAACAACGGTGTCATCGGCTGACGGCTTAGGATGATCCAATGGAGTATTGGTAGCCGGGTCTTCTGGTGCTTAGTTAGAGGGGGAGAAGTTGGCATGGTAGGTTCAGGTGCAAGGACTGACGGGTCTTCTGCCGGTTTAGTCACCTTGGCCTTCTTGGAATTGGCTTGACCACTAAGAAAGAGGTTATGAGACAGTTAGTACAAAGATGCAGTTGGAAAGACACGAAGGAAAGATGAATTTTTCCTTACCCAGGGGCAGTCTTGAAGGCCGGAAATTGAGTCTGAGATGAGTCACCAGAAGAGCGAGAAACCTCCAGCAATGGTAAAATAAAGTTAGTAATGCAAGAGAATAGACTCATTAGTAAATGCAGAGGATAAAGATAAAAGAGACCTCATTCTGACGTTTTTGAGGAGTTTGTTGTACAATGGAAGGCGGTTCATCGTCATTCCGGGCCTGACGGCGGTTCTCATGTTGCTGGCTTTTCAAAAAAAAATGAGGGTCCAAATATGATAAAGGGTGCGAAAACCTTACTTTCCGGGTTACCTGTCGAACTTTCTGTCTTGGCAAATGGGCTGAGTCGGAGGAAATAGTTACCTCTTCTTCTACGGCCTGACTGGCCCCCGTGTCGTCCTGGCATTAGTCAATGTCAATAAGGTTATTAAAAAACTGGCCAAGGGAGTCAAGGGATACCTCTGACTCAGAAGTATCATCAAGATTTAACAGGTCCTCAGTGGTGCTCTTCTTCTTCTTCTTAGACCTCCGGGTCATCTTCTTGGTAGTCATGGCGGTGGCTCTAGCCTTCTTGGCGGCTTCATGATCATACTTGGCTTTCCAGAAGTCAGATTTGGCCTGTAAAACAAGATGGAGGGTCGGGCAAATATTTAAAACTGCTGACGAAAATACAAAGAGAAGGAGCTAAGGGGTTCTTTACCTCAAGCGCCGGGCTAAGTTTGCAGAAGGGGTTTAACCCGACTTTACTGCAGTCTTCATATTTGCCGTTCACCAGAAGGGTCGACATTGAAACAATATCTTCTTCAGTCAGTTGAACAGAGCTGTGACGAAGAGAGTCATCTGGGCCTCCACCATATTCATACATCAATTTGGATCGGCGGCTTAGAGGGATGACCCGCCACGCGACCCAGCAACGAGTCAAATCAACTTCGGTTAAGCCGTTCCCCAGTAAGGCGTTAATCCTTTTAATTGATGGAATAAGCTTCTTGTGTTCAGCGGCAGTAAGCTTATCACGGAGTGAAAATTTGGAATCTAGACGATCCGCGCGATAACCCGGTAGTGGTTTCTCATTGGCTGGTGAAGTGTCTTGATAGTAGAACCAGGTCTGATTCCAGTCTTTGGGATGACTCGGCAAGACTATTAGGGGGAAGATGGCGCCTTGTTGGCGCTGAATTGAGATGCCTCCAAGTTCTAAGCTAGGGCCATCGGTACACTCATTCTGGCGGTTCAGATAAAAATACTCTCTAAAGAGCTCCACAGTCGGTTCTTCTTGAAGATACACCTCACAGAGAACTTGGAAATTGCAGATATTGGATATGGAATTGGGCCCGAGATCTTGAGGGTGGAGTTTGAAAAAATGGAGAACATCTCTGAAGAACTTTGAGCCGGGTGGTGAAAAGCCCTGATTCATGTGGTCAGAAAAGACAATGACTTCACCATCTTTGGGATTGGGTTGTTCCTCGTCCGGGTCAGGTGCACGGTAAGACATAAATTCTTCCCTGGAAAAAAACCTATGGTGAAGAATTCCCTTAGATTGTCCTCAGTTACTTTGGAAGGGACCCAGTTGCAGACGGTCGGTGCTTTTTACGGCATGATGATATAAAGACGAACTGAAAAGAAAGTAACGTATCGGTTCAATTCAATGGTGAAATTAACAGTTAAATGATGATGGTGCAAATAGGTAATGGTGTCTTAAGTAAGGTCTAATGTCGTATAAGGGAAAAGTAAGCCGGCGTCGTAAGCTGCGATGACTACAGACATTTGAAGGAAATCAGAGACAGAATTGGCTAAGTGTTGAAGCAAACATGTTTCCTAATTTCTTGATATTATTCTGGATCAAAGGGTCGTTCAAAATGGAAAATATTCTAGACCTAAAAATCTAGCACAGATGAGTTCATGAGCTCTAAATGAGGCCTTTGAACCACAGAAAGGGATCTGTTGGTATTGAGAATGGGCACAAAACAACTACCGCATGAACACATGTTCTCTTTGGATCAAGAAGAAGCCGTAGTGGAAGAACTACAAGGAAACCGTGATGAACTATGAAGAACACGTAGAAACCTAGAAACCCTAATGCGGATTTGAGGAGCAGGAAGGTGAGCACTTACAACAACGGATCTTCTGCGGAGGTCGCCGCCGTTCTCTGGACCAGTTCGGGTTGATGCAGCGGCCAAGGTCGATGGAGACAGAGGTGAAGCGCGACGGTGGCGGAGCTCGAGCGGCGGGAGGATTGCGAGAGGAAGAAGATGAAGAAGAGAGAAAAATGAGAAAGACCAGGGCGTGCCTATTTATAAGGGGATAAGCAAACATGTGGGCGCAAAAATCGAGGAAGACCCAACTAATGACTATCCAACTAAACGGACGCCTCGATTCTCGGAAGACATTAAAAGATAAAGATCCGTTGAGGATGACGTCATAACAATTGTTGTTTTTTGTGTTTTCAGAAGATGATGTCACGGCAGGTTACAGAATTTTTACAGAGATAGGAAGATGGATTTCATCTAATTATTGAAGATTGACAAGGGACAAAGTTCAAAGTCAACCTGGGGCCTAATGTTGGGAATATAGCTACCAGGTAAGACCCGCCCAGGAGGGGCCGGGTCAACCCCAACGATGGGTTACAAAAGAAGCCCAATAGTATTCAAGACTTGTCGGGTGGTAGGATCGACATATGCCAACGGGTGGCTTATCATTGCGGGGGCCAATAGAACGTCGCCGGTGCCTGGAAACGGGATGAGGCGTAGACATGCACGCCGGCGAATCTTACCCAGCTTCAGGGCTCTCCGGGGAGATAACACCCCTATTGCTGCTCTGCGGGGTCTCCGCATGGTTACTAAGTTCACAGGTGGCTACAATGCTCCTTGAGCTGTTTGGGGTGGAAGGAGGAAGAAGGGCTTAGCTCAGCTTGCTTCTTCTCCTTGTATGTGTCTATGTCTAGAAAGAGAGTTCAACCCTTTGCATGGGTGCACCGGGGGGTTTATATAGGCCTACCCCCCGGGGGTACAATGGTAATCCGACTGGGCGCGGGGCCCAGCTGTCTGTGGCTATGTTCGCCGGCTTCTCCGCCGGCTTCTGGGGCCCGTCGGCTGGTGGGTCCCGCCGGCTGCCGGCTCCCGGGTCGATAGGCCGGCCCCACCGGCCAGGGCTAGGTCGGCGGCTGGTTACTGTTGCTCCGTGTTTGTTGGCGCAGGCTTGGTCGGGGTAAGCGTGGCTACAGTAACGCCGCCCTGGCGGGCGATTACTGTAGCCCCGCCGCACCTTGTCTCCTTAATGGGCGTCTCCCTCAAGGAAGGCGGCAGGCCGGCTACGTGAAGCCGGCCCTCTGTCTTGCCGGCTTGAGAGGGGGTGTGGCCGCCTTCGGCATCTCTCTGCCCGAAGGGGCCCACCGCCTCGGGGGCCACGCTGGCGGCCCGTCGTGGACGGCGTCAGAGCCGCCGTGGCTACAGTGCCGCGCCGGGCGGGCCGTAGCTGCCCGCACGACGCGCTGTACCAGGCGTGCTCCGGGTTTTGGGGGTGGCAGGCTCCACTGTAGCCACGCCCCGCTTCATCATCGCAGAGTGGACGCGTACATCGCGGGTACGGCGTTGACTGCTTTATCGGAGCCGGCCCGGCGGTAGCCGGCCATGCCATAGCCGGCCTTGCCATAGCCGGCCCTCCACAGTTTTCTTCATGGGGGTGAAAAGGGCGGGCCGCCCCCCAAGCCGGCTAGGAGGGCAGTCGGCTAGGGGGAGGCGGCCCAGGTCTTGAGTCTCCTTATGAGCCGGATGGGCTCATAATTTTTTCTGAGGGGCCAGGGGAAGCCGGCTGGGCTACCCATGGCTATTTACCCTGACAGTAGTCCCCGAAGGCGGGCGAGCTTCACGGCGGATGGAAGGATGGGAAGCTTGGCCGGCTTCATACCGTGAGGGGCTGACCTCGTCGTTGCAGCCGACTTCGGAGCGCTTTTCGTCACTAGGGTGACCGTGGTTGACCCCCGGGCTGGCCGCGGGCCCCATGACGAGCCACGTGGCGGGGAAGCCCTGCTGTCGCACGCGCGCGGCGGGACGCCGCCGCAGGCCCGGGCCCGCCACTCCCTAGCCTCGGCCCGGGCGCAGATCTTCTGTGGCCCGAGGGGACTGCTTGCCTCCCCGCGGTCGTTACCTCGCGTCATCAAGGCGCGTAATTAACGCGGGCGTGGGGGAGATGGGCACGATCGATCCCCACGATCCCCCACGCCGCGCCTCCTCGTCTCTGGCGCACGCGCCTACAAGTAGGGGGGGAGGGGGAGAGGCACAGGCCTGTTCGCTCCCCCGCTCCCCGTCCCTTTGGCTCTTCTTCTTCCTCTTCTTCTTCCTTGTGCCCGACGCAGTTTCGCGCCGCAGCCCACTCACGCCGCCATGTCTCTGGCTTTGTCGAGCTCGTGGGACGGGTCCAACGTCCACGATGACCACATCGAGTTCCTCCGCCAGACCCGGCGCCTGCCCGCCGCCAACCTCGTGCAGGTGCGTCTGGCACCCGCGAAGGAGGTCTCGCCGGCCCCGGAGGAAGGCGAGCGCGTCGTCTTCCGCGCGCACTTCCTCCGTGGCTTCGGCTTCCTGGCGAGCAGCTTCATGCGCTCCTTTCTTGAATTCTACAATCTCTAACCACACCACGTCACGCCCAACGCAGTGCTGCAGCTCTCGGCCTTCGTCTCACTCTGCGAGGGGTTCCTGGGGGTGCTGCCGACACTGCAGCTCTGGGCGAAGCTGTTCCAGGACAAGCTCGGCACTGTCTCCGCCGGCGTGCCGGCTCCCTGCGGCGCCTTCATCGCGATGAAGAGGGCAAGCGACGACAACCCCTTCCCCCACATCCCTCTAATCCAATCTGTCAAGCTCTGGCAGAAGTCTTATTTCTACGTCAAGAACGTCGCCCCGCATGGCGACTACGTCAATCTGCCGGCTTACGTAGCCGGCCCGCCGACTGGGAAGCGGCGGACCTGGGGCTACCGGTCGAAGTCCTTATCTCCGGCTGGGAATGCTTCCATCTCCCGGCTGCGGGTGATGGTCCAGTCAGAAGGTCTGCGCGCGTCCGATCTGGTAACCGCCTTCGTCGAGCGCCGGATTCTGCCCCTCCAAAGCCGGCCGCACATGATGTGCCAAATGAGTGGCCGGTTTGACCCCTGTCGGCTGAGCACATGGGAGATGCCCCATGCCGAGGTGGCTCTGATGGCGAACTACATCGCCAACCTGAAGCTCACCGACGAGTGGCAATTCGGCAAGGCGCCGTACTCCCGTGCCCATCCTCCGCCTGTGGTAAGTTTTTCTTCTCGTCGTCTGCCGGCTTGGGTCAGCTGGCTTCTGACCAGGCGGCTCTTCTCTTTTTTCTCTTCGTCAGAATCCTCTTCTTCCGCCGCCATCCGGGGCGGCTGGAGTCGACCGTGAGTACGCCCCGGACCGTATGGTGGACGACCTCGACGACCCGGATCTCTCCGCCGTCGCCATGGAGGATGCCGCCACGGGGGACGCCGCCGAGCTTGGCGGCACCGGGCTCTCGGCCAGTTTCGACGACTGGCTGGACGATTTTGAAGCCGAAGAACTCCCGCGCCGCCAGCCGGCAACCGACTGCCGCGGCGCGAGCTCGTCTGCCGCGCCGACTACCGGTGGTGGGAAGGGGAAGCGCCGGGCCGCGCTCCCGCTCTTCGGAAGCCGGCCGAAGAAGCCGAAGGCCTCCGCCGCGGCCACAAAGTGCGAGGAGGCGGCGGGCTGAACGTCGCGGCTCAAGAGGTTCGGAGCCGGTTGCATGCATAGGCCGGCCTCCTGAGGCAATTTACTCAGGAGTTTCTGTCGACGCGGTCTGCAATCCGGGTAAGTCTTCACTCCTTGACTGCTCTGGTCCTTTGAATTTTTTCCGTGGGGGTGCGCTAGCGCACCCACTGGGTGTAGTCCCCGAGATCCGGGCCGACTGCAGCGCAGTCGGGTCAGATCTTACTTGACGACTATGTTGACTGTTTTTTCTGATCTCCAGGATTATCATAATTCTCGCGCTGCCGCCTTCAACTCCTAGGCTCGGGAGCTAAGCCGGAGGACCGAAGACCTCGCCAGCAGCCGGCGTAAGTGTTTTGTCCTTATTTATTTCTCGTGGGGGCGCGACAGCGCACCCACTGGGTGTAGTCCCCGAGATCCGGGCCGACTGCAGCGCAGTCGGGTCGGATCTTACTCGACGACTTTTCCTTTGCTGACTTTTCTCTTTATTTTTTGCTCGTGCAGAGGCCAATGCCGACCTGCGGAGGGAACTCGGCGTGGTGCAGGCCGCTCTTCGTGCCAAGGACGCCGAGTACACTGACTTGGTTCAAGAGCGCGACCGCCTGGCGACGAAACTGGCCGACCAAGAGGAGAGCCACAAGGCGGCCCTGCAAAAGGCGCAGGACGGCGAGGCCACCCTGAAGGCAGAGTTCGAGGCCAGGGAGGCGAGCTGGGCCGAGACGTGCCGGGCGCTGGAAGAGGGCTTCGGCCGGATCGAGGATCTCATTGATGGTAGGCTGTCTTTCTTGCTCTTCTTCCATTCGCCGGCCGCCTATGGTTTTGTTTTGACTTGTGTTTGCTGTCTTGCGCAGAGTACTTCCCCGGCCAGTCCGTCCTTGCCGCCCAAGCCATCGAAGCCTATCGCGAGGAGCGCCGTCAGGCCGGGGTTGTGATTCCGCCGGATGCGAACCGGACATTGTCGGAGCAGCTCATCGCTGTCCAGGCGCGGCTGCAGCCGGCCCACCGGTTGCTCCGCCGGCTCCAACGCGCCGGGGCGACGATGCTGGCCGCGCTCTGGCCCGGCCAGACAATTCCCCGCACCCCCAGCCGGACGGCCGACTGGCTCGAAGTCGCAGTCGGCCGCTTCGAGGCCTGGAAGGCGTCCGCGGCCCGTCTTGGAGCCGGGCGCGCGCTGGAGTTCGTCCGCGCGTGGTACCCAGGGCTAAGCCTGGACCAGCTGCGGACGTGGCGGTCAGAAGCCGACGCCGAGCTGGAGGAGGTGCGGCCGGCGATCGCGCAACGCGCCTCGACGATCGCCGAGTGCACCGACACCAGCGTCTTCGCGCCGGAGCTCAACGACGATGGCGCCGCCCAGCCGGAGGAGTGGTTCGGGCTGAACCCAGCGGACGGCGAGGACTCGGCCGAAGAGATCGCCTCCAGCGACGAGGGCGAGGACGACGAGGAGGAGGACGGCGAAGATGCCGACCCGACTGGTGAGACGGCCAACCGTCCCCCAGCCGACCGTGCCTCCAGCAACGAGCCACGCGGGAGTGCGCCCTCTACCGGAGGCAACGATCAAGCCGAGGTTGGCCAGCCGGCCGCTCCTTCAACCGGCGCGACTACTTCTACCGCCTAGCCCGGCTTGTCTGCGGCCCCGCCGGCTTGATCTGCCGTTCTTTTTGTCCCTGTTTTACTTTTTCGGACAATTTTAAGTTTCTGCAATTCCACCCACTGGGGGTGTATCGAACAATGTTGGATGTCGACCTCTCTGGAGGCTTTTTGTGTAAATATTAATATATGCATGTGTTGGCGTTCATCCAAGTGTACTTTTTGTCCTTAGGCTCTTTCCTTTGCCGCCTTCCCTCTTTGGGAAGGCAAGTACTTGGGCTTTCTTGGATTTGAAATAGACTGAATGTAGGCCAGCCGGCCGGCTACTCTGGTAGTCGGTCGGCGTGAGGCAGTCAGCCGGCTTTTGTTATATATGTGAGCCTGTTTGGTCCCTAGCCGTTTTTCATGTGGGCACCCTTTCCGGCTTGTGGCTCTTGCCAGCCGGGCAGTCGGTTCTTCGAGCTGCGATTTTGGCAAGAGCCAAGCCTGGGTGTCGGCACATTACTTGTCTGACTGCGGGTAGGGCTCCTAATATAACTCTAGTCGGCCAGTCCCCGGGCCGACTCGTCGGACCCGGTACCGGACAAAATAAATGAAGAGGTAAAATCATACGCATGATAACTTTCATTCATAAGATAAAGGGTGGCAGTCCCCGAGTCTTTCTCGGGGAGCCTACTGTTTCATACTAAATACAAAAGTGGGCATAACACATACTGCGTTTTAACTGTAAAACTTCCGAAGGAGATTTGCGTTCCATGGTCGCTCCGACTCCTTGCCGGAGTCATCTCTCTTGCGCGCCTTCGGCTTCTGCGCGTCGATGAGGTAGTAGGCGTCGTTGCCCAAGGCTCTGCTGATGATGAAGGGGCCTTCCCAGGGGGCTGCGAGCTTGTGCTGGCCGGCTGTTCGCTGGATCAACCGGAGCACAAGGTCGCCCTCCTGGAAGGATCTTGGGCGGACCCTCCGGCTATGGTAGCGGCGCAGACCCTGCTGGTAGATGGCAGACCGGCTGAGGGCTAACAGCCGGGCCTCTTCGAGCAGGTCAACGCCGTCTTCTCGTGCTTCTTTGGCTTCCGCTTCCATGTACATGGTTACCCGAGGCGAGTCGAACTCGATGTCTGTTGGGATGACCGCCTCGGCACCATACACAAGGAAGAAGGGAGTGAAGCCGGTTGATCTGTTGGGAATAGTGCGCAGACTCCATAGGACAGCCGGCAACTCATCGAGCCAGCAGCCGGCTGAGCGCTCCAGAGGTACGACCAGTCGAGGCTTGATGCCGGACAAAATAAGGCCATTTGCTCGCTCCACTTGGCCGTTTGACTGCGGGTGGGCGACTGACGCAAGGTCCAGCCGGATACCTTGCGCAGCGCAGAACCGTGCCAAGGCACCTTTGGCGAAGTTCGTGCCGTTGTCGGTGATGATGCTGTGCGGTACGCCGTACCGGGTTGTTATATCTGCAATGAAGGTCACTGCAGTCGGCCCATTCAGCTTCTTGATCGGCTTCGCCTCGATCCACTTGGTGAATTTGTCGACGGCGACGAGCAAATGTGTCATGCCGCCGCGCGCCGTCTTGAATGGGCCCACCATATCCAATCCCCAGACGGCAAAGGGCCAGGTGATGGGAATGGTCTTGAGTGCTGAAGCCGGCATGTGTTGCTGCGAGCTGAAAAGCTGGCAGCCTTTGCAGTGTTTGACTAGCTCTTTGGCGTCGTCCAAAGCAGTCGGCCAGAAGAAACCGTGGCGGAAGGCTTTGGCGACCAGTGATCTTGATGCGGCGTGGTGGCCGCACTCTCCTTGGTGTATATCCCTGAGGATCGCGATGCCTTTCTCCTGCTCGACGCATCGCTGCAAGACTCCGGTGGCGCTGCACTTGACGAGCTCCCTGTTGACGATTGTGTATGCTCCAGCCCGGCGCTGAACTTGTCTTGCTTCGTTTTTGTCAGCCGGCAGGTCATGGTTCACCAAAAAGTTGCGGATGGTTTGGGCCCATGATGGGGCGGCGACCTCCTCAGCCACCAATGTGGCCACAACCACCAGGGTGGGCGGGCTGGGCGGTGCAGTGCTGGAGTCGGCCGCCGCTTCCTGTGCTGAAGAAATCCCCGGGCCGGCTACCGCAGTCCCCGGGCCGGCTACCGCAGTCCCCGGGCCGGGTGCGGCAGTCCCCAGGCCGGGTACTGCAGTCCCCGAGCCAAATATTGAAGTCCCCGGGCCGGCTGCTTGATTCTTCGAGCCGGACCCGGCCCCCTCGGGGTTACGCGGCACGAAAATGGAGTCGGATTCCGGAGACGGCTTGATTGAAGGCTTGAGGAGGCGCTGCAGGGCGACGCCGGCTGGTATTGCTTGCCGCGTGGAGCCTATTCGTGCCAGAGCATCTGCTGGCTCGTTGTCGGCTCGCAGCACGTGAAGGAACTCACACCAGTATCCGCTGATTTGCTGCACTAGGAAATGGTAGCTCGCCATGTTCGCGTCCTTGGCGTCCCTGTCGCCAGAAGACTGCTGCACCACCAAATCCGAGTCGCCATAGCACAGGATCCGGTGAATGCCAAGTTCCTTGGCAAGCCGGAGCCCGTGTATGAGCGCCTCGTACTCGGCTACGTTGTTGGAGGCGGCGAAGTGGATCTGCAGCGTGTATCTGAGCTTGTCGCCCTTTGGAGAGGTAAGGACGACGCCGGCTCCCAAGTTGGTGCGCATCTTTGATCCGTCAAAGTGCATGCGCCAATGGGTGGAGTCGGGTGCTGGTGGTAAGTACTGGGTCTCGGCCCAGTCGACGAGGAAGTCGGCCAGCGCTTGCGTCTTGATGGCGGTGCGGGGTTGGTAGAAGATCATGTAGGGGGCCAGCTCGATGGCCCATTTGGCCACCCGGCCGGATGCATCACGGCTGCCTATGATGTCGGCTAGCGGGGCAGTGCATACGACCGTGATGGGGTGCTCTTGAAAGTACGGCTTCAGCTTCTTGGCGGCGAAGTACACGCCATAGCACATCTTCTGATAGTGTGGGTAATTTTGTTTCGAGGTGGACAGCACCTCGCTCAGGTAATAAACCGGCCTCTGGACCGGCTGGGCTCGGCCTTCTTCGGGGCGTTCGACCACAATGACGGTGCTGACCACCCGGCTAGTGGCGGCAATATATAGGAGCATGGGCTCCTTTTCAGTCGGTGCCGCCAAGACAGGCAGCGTGGACAGCATTTTCTTCAGCTCGTGGAAAGCTTGGTCGGCCTGGTCGTTCCACTCAAAGTGAGTGCTCTTCTTCATGAGGCGGTAGAGGGGGAGAGCTTTTTCTCCAAGCCGGCTGATGAAGCGGTTAAGAGAGGCCAGGCACCCGGTGAACTTCTGAATCTCTCTGAGCTTGGTTGGGACCGCCATCCTCTCGATGGCCTTGATCTTCACAGGGTTGCACTCTATGCCGCGTTCAGAGACCAGAAAGCCTAGGAGCTGGCCGGCTGGCACTCCGAACACGCATTTCTCCGGGTTGAGCTTGATCCGGAATCGGCGCAGGTTCTCGAATGTCTCCTTCAAGTCTTCCAGCAGAGTGCCACGCTTCTCCGTCTTCACCACAACATCATCCACGTAAACGTGGGCGTTCTTGCCCAGCTGCGTGAGGAGGCACTTCTGCATGCAACGCTGAAAAGTGGCGCCGGCATTCCTCAAGCCGAACGTCATAGTCAGGTAGCAGAAGGCTCCAAACGGCGTGATGAAGGCGGTCTTCAGTTGGTCATCCGGGTTCAGCTTGATCTGGTGGTATCCCGAGTAGGCATCCAAAAAGCTCAACAGCTTGCATCCGGCTGTGGAGTCTATCACTTGATCAATCCGGGGCAGAGCGAAGGGATCTTTTGGGCAGGCTTTGTTGAGGCTCGTGTAATCTATACACATGCGCCACTTGTTATTCTTTTTCAGCACGAGAACCGGGTTCGCGAGCCATTCGGGGAAGAAAACTTCCATGATGAAGCCGGCTGCAAGGAGCCGGGCTATCTCCTCCCCTACGATCCTTCTCTTCTCTTCTGACAGTCGGCGGAGGGGCTGCTTGACTGGTTTAGCATCCTCCCGCACGTGCAATTTGTGCTCGGCGAAATCCTTCGGAACACCCGGCATGTCCTTGGGGGACCATGCAAAGATATCCCGATTCTCACGGAGGAAATCGGCGAGCTCGCCTTCCTATTTGCTATCCAGGCTCGCCCCAATGACGGCAAACCTCTCGGGGTGCTCGGGGTCGAGCTGTATCTTCTTGGTCTCCTTGGCCGGCTGGAAAGATCCTTGGGCATCATACTCCTTGGAGTCGGCGGGTTGGTTTAGCTGCTTGCTGGCCAGGGCCATGACCCGGTCCAGCGTCTTCCTCTCGGTTGCGATCACGAGGGATTCGGCCAGCCGGCTGCTGGCCGCGGCGCAGTCGGCGGACTTCTTGTAGTCGCCGGCGATGGTGATGACACCCTTTGAGCTCGATATCTTCATCTTGAGGTAAGCATAGTGGGGGACCGCCATGAACTTGGCCAAGGCGGGTCGGCCAAGCAAGGCATGATAAGGGCTCTCCAGGTCCACCACCTCGAACCAGATTGCTTCCCGGTGGAAATGATCCTTGCCCCCAAAGAGTACATCGATCTTGAGCTTGCCGATGGGGGCACAGGACAATCCGGGTACGATGCCGTGGAACACCGTTCGAGTCGGCGCAAGTTGCTTGACCTTGACGCCCAGCTTCTCCATGGTGTCGCGGTACAGGATGTTGATGCTACTTCCGCCGTCGATCAGCACGCGGGAGAAGCGTGCGGCGCGCATATCCGTTGCGAGGGTGGCCTCCAGGACCAATGCGTAGGAACCGGGGGATGGCATCACCTCTGGGTGGTCGGCCCGGCTCCAGCTGATGGGTTTCTCCGACCAGTGCATGTGGCCGGCTGGGCTGGTGGCGGCCATGTTGACCTCCTGTTGCTCTCGGCGCTTGCTGCGCCGGTCTTCGGGCTGGCTCGTGAAGACGACATAAGACGCTTGCTCGTCGGGGAACTCGTCCTGCACGGCGTCGACCGTGGGCCGGGCGACTTTGGGTGGCGGAGCCGGCGGCGGCGGGCCGGCAGGCGGAGTCGGCGTGAGCCCTTCGCCCTTCGAGATTCGGGCGAGCCAGTTGCATTTGCGGGTCGTGTGGTTGGACGGCTTCTCGCCGCTGTGGAACTTGCACGGGGCAGCAAGGGTTTGCTCGTAGGAGAAGGCTGGCTGCCAAGCCGGCCGACCGCCCTTGGGCTTCTTGGGTGCGGGCCGCCCTTCAGGCGGCGCGTCTTCGACCGTGGCCACCTGCCGACTGGCGGGAGGCGGCGCAGGGCCCTTGCGTTTTTGATCGTTCTGGTGTTGGCATCGGCCGCCGTCTCCAGCCGGCGCTTTGGGCGCTGGATTGAGCACCTTTCCGGATGCGTCCACCCGGAGCTCGGTCTTCATCGAGGAGTCGGCGGTGGCGTACTTGTCGGTGATGTTCAAGAGCTCGTCGAGGGTAGTCGGCTCATCGCAGAGAAGCTTGTGCTTGAGGAGGGTGCCCTCTCGGCACCCGGCTGTGAAGTATTCGATGGCTTGCACCTCGTGCACCCCCTCGCAGGAGTTGCGGAGCTCGGCCCAACGCATCAGGTAGTCGCGAGTGGACTCGGCTGGGCCCTGTACGCACAGGGAGAGCTTTCTGGGCTTGGGAGCCCGCTTGTAGGTGCTGGTGAAGTTGCGAACGAAGGCTTCAGTGAAATCCACCCAGCTGTTGATGCTGAGGGGCTTAAGGCTGTTAAGCCAAGTCCGCGCCGTGCCTTGCAGCATGAGGGGCACGTACTTTACGGCAACGCGCCGGTTGCCATTGGCGATGCTGACGGCTGTGGAGTAGTCGGTCAGCCAGTCTTCCGGCTTCACCGAGCCGTTGTACTTGGGTGTGTCTCTTGGGAGCGAGAACCCTTTGGGGAAGGGCTCGTCGCGGATGCGGGGGCCGAAGCAAGGCGGGCCGACATCGTCTTCTTCTTCTAGCGCTAGGGATCGGGCCAGGCGGTCGATCCGGTGGCGGGCGTCGTTTTCGCCGATTCCCTCCCGGCGACCAAGCCGGCCGCTAAGAGTCGGGTGAGCCACTGGAGGCGGGGTAGGATATCTTTCTCCGCGAGCTCGAGGCGGAGGCGGGGTGCCCCGCCATTCCATGGCTCGGGGGCGGCCGTCCGTGTCTCGCTCGATGGAGACTTGGGTCCGGCTTCAGCTGGAAGATGGCTCTTTTTCGCGCCGCGCGCGGGTGTAGCTGGTAGTCGGCGACCGGGAGGTCGCGCCGTGTTCGCGGCGCGGGGGAGGGCTCCCCGCACAGGCGTCGGCCTCGTGCCGTCGCGCGGCTGCATCGATTAGTTGCTGGATGCGCCGCGTCATATGGGGGAGATCTTCGGCTTCCAAGCCGTCTAGCTCGTCTACGGCCGCCTGGGCGGCGCGCAGGTTCTCGAGCGGGGTGGCGTAGACCGGGCGATCCACCCCAAGCGTGTCGGCGATGACGGCGCCGCGTTGCCTGACAGCGCCGGCCCGGCTGGGGCCAGCCGGAGCCGGCGTGCCGAAGGCGGCGCGGTCAGCTTCGCGCTGGTAGGCCTCGGTGAGGCGTCTTACGGAGGCCAGCCGCCGGCCCTCCGCGAGGAGGGCGAGGCGGCGTGCCTCCAGAACTTCGTCGCTGGCGTCAGCCGGAAGGGGGGCGGACAAGTCTTGGGCTGCCGCGCGCGGGGAGTCGCGGGTGCCCTCGTCAGTCTGGCCGTCGAGGCCGATAACCATCACCTTGGGGGCGTCAGAATCGCGATCGCCAGCCGGAGGGAGCGGGTCGTTGTAGACCGTGACGTTGGTGGGGAAGGTGTCGTAGGATGCCGCGTCGGAGTCGACGGGCATCAGGTCGGTGGAGCCAACCGACTCCAAGTCCGCAGCGGGCTCGCTGGAGACGTGGAGCTGGCTGAGGAGGTTGGCGAGGTGATCTGTGCCCGCATCGGAAGCGAGCTCGTCGGAGATGCGGGCCTTGTCGAAGAGGTTGGCGAGGCCGCTAGCCGTGCAGGCGTCAGCGATGCCATGCAGCGCGTCGCGGCAAGCGCCATCGGGCGAGCCAGGCTGGCTGCGCCCGCGAGGAAGGAAAAGGGTTCCCGTCCAGAACAGGTCTCCGGACGACGGTGCACCTGGCCCCACGGTGGGCGCCAAATGTCGGGTGGTAGGATCGACATATGCCAACGGGTGGCTTATCATTGCAGGGACCAATAGAACGTCGCCGGTGCCTGGAAACGGGATGAGGCGCAGACATGCACGCCGGCGAATCTTACCCAGCTTCAGGGCTCTCCGGGGAGATAACACCCCTACTGCTGCTCTGCGGGGTCTCCGCATGGTTACTAAGTTCACAGGTGGCTACAATGCTCCTTGAGCTGTTTGGGGTGCAAGGAGGAAGAAGGGCTTAGCTCAGCTTGCTTCTTCTCCTTGTATGTGTCTATGTCTAGAAAGAGAGTTCAACCCTTTGCATGGGTGCACCGGGGGGTTTATATAGGCCTACCCCCCGAGGGTACAATGGTAATCCGACTGGGCGCGGGGCCCAGCTATCTGTGGCTATGTTCGCCGGCTTCTCCGCCGGCTTCTGGGGCCCGCCGGCTGGTGGGTCCCGCCGGCTGCCGGCTCCCGGGTCGACAGGCCGGCCCCATCGGCCAGGGCCAGGTCGGCGGCTGGTTACTGTTGCTCCGTGTTTGTTGGCGTAGGCTTGGTCGGGGTAAGCGTGGCTACAGTAACGCCGCCCTGGCGGGCGATTACTGTAGCCCCGCCGCACCTTGTCTCCTTAATGGGCGTCTCCCTCGAGGAAGGCGGCAGGCCGGCTACGTGAAGCCGGCCCTCTGTCTTGCCGGCTTGAGAGAGGGTGTGGCCGCCTTCGGCATCTCTCTGCCCGAAGGGGCCCACCGCCTCGGGGGCCACGCTGGCGGCCCGTCGTGGACGGCGTCAGAGCCGCCGTAGCTACAGTGCCGCGCCGGGCGGGCCGCAGCTGCCCGCACGACGCGCTGTACCAGGCGTGCTCCGGGTTTTGGGGGTGGCAGGCTCCACTGTAGCCACGCCCCGCTTCATCATCGCAGAGTGGACGCGTACATCGCGGGTACGACGTTGACTGCTTTATCGGAGCCGGCCCGGCGGTAG
Source organism: Triticum monococcum (assembly GCA_034509565.1). Lineage (NCBI taxonomy): Eukaryota > Viridiplantae > Streptophyta > Magnoliopsida > Poales > Poaceae > Triticum > Triticum monococcum. The sequence goes on along the minus strand of CM067846.1, from coordinate 173,616,800 downwards.
CCGGCCGTGCCATAGCCGGCCTTGCCATAGCCGTCCCTGCCGTAGCCGGCCATGCCGTAGCCGGCCCTCCACAGTTTTCTTCATGGGGGTGAAAAGGGCGGGCCGCCCCCCAAGACGGCTAGGAGGGCAGTCGGCTAGGGGGAGGCGGCCCAGGTCTTGAGTCTCCTTATGAGCCGGATGGGCTCATAATTTTTTCTGAGGGGCCAGGGGAAGCCGGCTGGGCTACCCATGGCTATTTACCCCGACAAGACTACAGTTTATTAAGACTTGTAGAAGGCTTAAGCCCAGAGGCAGTTTAAGGCCCAATATTGTAAATCGCCGTATGTAAAAAAAGACTTGTAAAGAAAGGCATACAAAGAAATCACCGAGCCGGACATGTTTTATGAGCCGGCCGGGACTCTGTAGGCCGCCAAGAGTCAACCCGTGTATATAAGAGATCACTTGTGGAATACCGTGCAGAGAGACAATCCAAGAGGTATAGAGTTCCGCCAATTGAGCTGCAGTGATTGACTCTTTGATAGGCAGAAAGTGAGCCACTTTAGTGAGTTTGTCGATGACAACGAATATAGCATCATTGCCACGCTTGGACTCTGGAAACCCAGTCAGAAAGTCCATCTCAATGTGGTCAAACTTCCATTCTGGAATGGCAAGAGGTTGGAGGAGACCCGCTGGTCTTTGGTGTTCTGCCTTCACTCTTCTGCAGACATCACATTCATTCACGAATTGAGCAATCTCGCGCTTCATTCGAGTCCACCAATAAGCCTGCTTGAGGTCCTGATACATCTTCGTGCTCCCAGGGTGGATGGAGAGGAGAGAATTGTGAGCCTCGTTCATGATCACTTTATGAAGGTCACCTTTGGGCACAACAATACGATCCTCGAAGAAGAGAGTATCCTTGTCATCAAGGCGGTAGCACTTGTACTTGGGTTGGCTCTTGGCAATCCCAATCTTCACCTTCTTCACCATAGCATCAAGAAGCTGGGCTTGGCGAATCTGATCTTCCAAGGTAGGAGAGACTTGAAGGTTGGCGAGGAAACCTTGAGGAACAACTTGCAGATTAAGTTTGCGGAAAGCTTCAGAAAGCTCGGGTTGATAAGGCTTGAGAATCAGACTGTTGCAATAAGCCTTCCTGCTCAATGCATCAGCAATCACATTGGCCTTTCCTGGAGTATACTCGATACTCGGATTATACTCTTGAATCATTTCGACCCATCGAGTCTACCTGAGGTTGAGATTAGGCTGAGTGAAGATGTACTTGAGACTCTTGTGGTCAGTGAAAATGTCCACTTTTCTTCCCAATAAGAGATGTCTCCAAGTCAAAAGAGCATGCACAACTGCCGCCAACTCGAGATCATGAGTGGGGTAGTTCTTCTCGTTGGGCTTCAACTGGCGAGAGGTATAAGCCACAACTTTCTTCTCTTGCATCAGCACTGCGCCAAGACCTTGGAGAGAGGCATAACAAAACACCTCGTACGGCTTGGATTCATCAGGCGGAGTCAGAACTGGAGCAGTGACCAATTTCTCTTTCAATGTGTTGAAAGCAATGTCACACTCCTGAGACCAAACGTACTTGACGTGCTTCTGGAGAAGATTTGAGAGAGGCTTCGCGATCTTAGAAAAGTTTTCAACGAATCTTCGACAGTAGCTTGCGAGACCGAGGAAGCTACGGAGTTGCTTCACGTTCTGAGGAGGTTCCCAATTCACAATTGCAGACACCTTCTCAGGATTCACCGCAATGCCCTTGGCAGAGATGATATGACCAAGATAAAGAACCTCATCGAGCCAAAATTCGTACTTGGAGAACTTGGCGTAGAACTTGTGTTCTCTCAGCTTATCGAGTACCAAACGCAAGTGCTTGGCATGATCTTCCTTGTTCTTCGAGAAAACCAGAATGTTGTCGAGATAGAGCAAAACAAAGTCATTGGTGTAGGCGTTGAAGATGAAGTTCATCATGCGAGAGAACGTCGGAGGAGCGTTGACGAGGCCAAAAGACATGACAGTGTATTCATATGAACCATAGCTTGTCCTGAAAGCCGTCTTGGGAATATCTTGCTCACGATTCGAATCTGATGATAACCCATACGGAGATCAAGCTTGGAGAATACTTGGGCACCTTTGAGTTGTTCGAACAGCTCGTTGATGTTGGGAAGTGGGTATTTGTTCTTGATAGTCTTCTTGTTCAATGGACGGTAATCAACACAAAGTCGGTCTGTTCCATCCTTCTTCTTCACAAAAAGAACACCACAACCCCACGGAGAAGAACTAGGCCGGATGAGACCCATTCTCTCTTGAATATCGAGTTGCTTCTTCAGCTCCTTCAACTCTTCAGGTCCGAGCTTGTAAGGACGCTTGCACACTGGTTCTGTGCCAGGCTCAAGATCAATGACGAATTCAACTGGCCGGTGCGGAGGCATTCCTGGAAGCTCTTCTGGAAAGACGTCTTGATATTCGCAAACGACTGGAATCTGCGAGATAGCATCCAATTCACCCTTCTCATTGAGAGAAAACAGACGGATTGTATCATCATGAGCGGCAAAGACAATTACATCCTCAGACGAATGAGTTAATTGAATCTGCCTGGCTGCACAATCAAGATGTGCCTTGTGCTTAGAAAGCCAATCCATTCCGAGAATAAGATCAATATCCGAGTTACCAAGAGCCATTGGAGAAGAAAGAAACTTGTAATCACCCAACGTGATAGTAACATCCGGAGCCATCATTTTGGTGTTCATGAACAAACCCGGAGAAGAAACCGCTCTCGGCTTAGGCAAATCAATAGTATGCACATCATGCATGGATGCAAAAGGCTTCGATAAAAATGATAAAGATGCACCAGTGTCAAAAAGAACTCTTGCGGGAATGTCATTAACAGGAAGGTTACCCATAATCACATCTGGCGAGTCCTCTGCCTGAGCTGCATTCAGCAAGTTGACCTTGGCGGACTTGGTGTTATGCTTGACCATAGCTGTACTTGCCGATCTCACAGGAGGAGGAGGAGGAGGGAGACGCCTCTGGTTGAAACACTTGTTGGCATAGTGACCCTTCTGTTGGCACTTGTTGCACGTGACCTCTGAAAGCAGACGGTGATACGGAGCACTCGATCTTGGAGCTTGAGACGAAGTCTTGTTCTGAAAGCCAGGGTTGGGTGGGTGGGAAGATCCACTGCCACCTTTGCTCTTCTGCTGATACGGCTGACGAAACGGAGGAGGAGGAAGCCAATACTTTTGCTGCTTGGCCACTTGAGTAGAGGAAGAAGGAGTAGCATCTCTGACTCGCTTCTTGGAAGCATCACACTTCAGCTGAGCAGCCTCTTGCTTCACTGCCATGTTGTAGAACTCATCGTACCTCAAGGGCTCAAAGAGAACAAGAGCTAGCTGGATTTCTTCTCTGAGACCACCCCTGAACTGGTATATCATGCTCTTCTCATCAGGTACGTCCTGCTTAACAAAGCGGGCGAGCTTCTGAAACAACTTGTTGTAGTCATAGACAGACAAAGAGCCTTGCTTCAGGTTGCGGAATTCCTCACGCTTGCTTTCAACCACGCTCTGAGGAATATGGTGAGCTCTGAAATCTTGACGGAATTCATCTCAGGTAATCACACGTCCACCTCTGGAATCCTTGTACTGCTGGAACCACTCTGCAGCTTGGTCTTTGAGTTGGAAGGAAGCGAACTTGACAAAGTCCTCAGGCCTGATGTTACCGCACTCGAAATGCTTGCACAGATCCACGAGCCAATCGCCAGCATCAGTTGCTTCAACACAATTGCTGAAAGTCTTTGGCCCGTTAGCAAGGAACTGGTTGAGTGTAGCAAAGTGATTCTGATTGTTGCCTTGGTTCCCTTGGTTGCCTTGGTTCGCTTGATTGCGCGCTTGGAGAATTTGCATGATCAACTGTGTGTTTGCATTGGTTGCGGCCATCACAGCTTGCCATGCCTCCGGAGGAGGTGGAGGTGGTGGCGGATCAGGATTCGGAGTCGTGCGCGTTGGAGGAGCCATCCTGAAGAGGTTGACATCCATTAGCACATTGATAGACAAATATTGAAGTTGAATCCAACGGAATGAAAATTGCAACATATAGTCTTCACATCCGAACAAAATGAACGAATGCATTCCTCTTGAAATGGTCACATATCCATAAATTGAGAAGCCACTTAGAATTTAGGTAGAGAAATAAATCAACAAGGTACGGATCAAGAACGAATACTCGGTAAGAAATCCCAATCTCAAACCAAATATTCGTGGAAGAAGAACTAGAGCTACAAGAATTCCCACCTATGAAACTCCCGAACCTTTCCGGTTATGCAATTAGGTGTTGGGGATACAGGGGAAGCATAATATCTCACCCAAATCTAGCAAATCCTACATCCAGCTGTATCCATCCTTCAACACATAATCGAGAAAAACTTCGGAAACCATCTACCTCAACCTTCGAAAAGCATCCGTTATACAAGTTATGGCGATACTCCCGAACTCCCGCCCCAGTACTGGGTGGCGTCGAGGTTATCTCACCAACGAACTGCATAAAAGAGATTTTCGATGTCGGTGTACTAAACTCAGGTATTCCAGAACTGCAACGATAAAATTGTGATGACAACACCTCGGAGCTCAACTCCCCGGGACACTGCCACAACCCCTAAAGACAGGAGGCACCAAGAACAATGTTCTCGTCACAAAACCATCGGAACGATTCCAAGATACCCGCGTGATCCTAAAATTTTTTTTAGTGAAATTTGAGAAGAGAAGAGTCAAAACTCTACATCAGGATGCCTTACCAGAGCGATGAGGAGACTGGGAAGTAAAAAGAATTCCTAAACTCTCCGATATATAATTCCTAAATGACTCAAAACATTTTTTCTAGACTCAAACAACGGCTGCTAAAAACGATCAAGCAATGGGGGGCTCCTAAGGTCGGGGAAGGCTCTGATTACCAACTTGTAACGCCCTCGATGCGGCTATATCTCCCACGTGTCGAGGCACGACTTAGAGGCATAACCGCATGGAAAGCAATGTCGCAAGTTAGGCAATCTTCACAACATCCCATGTAATATAGATAATAAAGGGGGGATACATAGTTGGCTTACACTCGCCACGTCAATCAAAGTACATAAATAGCATTACAACATCCAAACACTCATGGCCCGACTACGGCGCCAAAATAAAAGATGACCCAACATGCGACACGGTCCCGATCACCCCAACTGGGCACCACTACTGATCATCAGGGAAAGACACGTAGTATCGGCGTGAGTCCTCGTCGAACTCCCACTTGAGCTCAAGCGCGTCATCTGGGACGGAGTCATCGGGTCCTGCATCTGGTTTGGAAGTAATCTATGAGCCACGGGGACTCAGCAATCTCGCACCCTCGCGATCAAGACTATTTAAGCTTAATAGGTAAGGCAAGGTAAATATGTGGAGCTGCAGCAAGCAACTAGCATATATGGTGGCTAACCTATTCGCAAAAGAGAGCGAGAAGAGGAGGCAAAGCGCGAACGGATAACTAGAGAGCAACCTGCGCAAGCATTACTCCAACACCGTGTTCACTTCCCGGACTCCGCCGAGAAGAGACCATCACGGCAACACACACAGTTGATTCATTTTAATTAAGTTAAGGTTCAAGTTATCTACAACCGGACATTAACAAATTCCCATCTGCCCATAACCGCGGGCACGGCTTTCGAAAGTTCAAATCCCTGCAGGGGAGTCCCAACTTAGCCCATGACAAGCTCTCACGGTCAACGAAGGAATAGACCTCCTCCCGAGACGTTCCGATCAGACTCGGTATCCCGGTTCTTTAAGACACTTCGACAAGTTAAAACCAATCCAACAACACCGCCCAGATGTGCCGACAAATCCCGATAGGAGCTGCACATATCTCGTTCTCAGGGCACACCAGATGAGCAAGACGTCGGGTAGGCCAGCCCAGAGTTGCCCCTGGTAGCCCCGGACATCGCTCGGTTGGACCAACACTCAGAGGAGCACTGGCCCGGGGGGCTTAAATAAGATGACCCTCGGGCTCCGGAAACCCAAGGGAAAAAGAGGCTAGGTGGCAAATGGTAAAACTAAGGTTGGGCATTGCTGGAAAAGATTTAATCAAGGCGAATTATCAAGGAGTTCCCATTATAACCCAACCGCGTAAGGAACGCAAAATCCGGGAACATAACACCGATATGACGGAAACTAGGACGGCAAGAGTGGAACAAAACACTTGGCGAGAGGCTGAGCCTTCCACCCTTTACCAAGTATATAGATGCATTAAGATAACATGGCAATATAGTGATATCCCAACAAGTAAATAATGTTCCGACAAGGAACGGTCTCCAATCTTCACCTACAACTAGCAACGCTATAAGAGGGGCTGAGCAAAGCGGTAACATAGCCAATCAACGGTTTGCTAGGACATGGTGGGTTAGAGGTTTGACATGGCAATTTGGGAGGCTTGAAAGCAAGTGGTAGGCATCGTAGCATAGGCATAGCAAAAGAGCGAGCATCTAGCAAAGCAAAGATAGTAGTGATTTCGAGGGTATGATCATCTTGCCTGCAAAGTTGTCAGAGTTGACTGGATCCTCGAAAGCAAACTCAACAGGCTCCTCGTTAGCAAACTCGTCTCCCGGCTCTACCCAAACAAGACAAACAAGCAACAAGGACACAATCAACCAGTGCAAAGCTCAAACAACATGATGCAAAGATGGTATGCTATGCGGGATGCAATATGTGATGCATATGCAAGATTTGACAAGGAATGCATGAACCTAGCCTCAACTTGGAAATCCAAGTATGCCACTGGAAAGATGAGATGAAATCGCTTGAAAACGATATAAAGATCACCGGAATCGGAGTTACGGTTTGGAAATGGCAAGCGATTCAAATATGACCACGTTCTGCGATTTACAGCAAGTAGCCATCTAAATGCAACAGGATGAACATGCTACTGAAGGAAATATGCCCTAGAGGCAATAATAAAGTTATTATTTATTTCCTTATATCATCATAAATGTTTATTATTCATGCTAGAATTGTATTAACCGGAAACATAATACATGTGTGAATACATAGACAAACAGAGTGTCACTAGTATGCCTCTACTTGACTAGCTCGTTAATCAAAGATGGTTATGTTTCCTAACCATGAACAAAGAGTTGTTATTTGATTAACGATGTCACATCATTAGTTGAATGATCTGATTGACATGACCCATTCCATTAGCTTAGCACCCGATCGTTTAGTATGTTGCTATTGCATTCTTCATGACTTATACATGTTCCTATAACTATGAGATTATGCAACTCCCATTTACCGGAGGAACACTTTGGGTACTACCAAACGTCACAACGTAACTGGGTGATTATAAAGGAGTACTACAGGTGTCTCCAATGGTAGATGTTGGGTTGGCGTATTTCGAGATTAGGGTTTGTCACTGTGATTGTCGGAGAGGTATCTCTGGGCCCTCTCGGTAATACACATCACACAAGCCTTGCAAGCATAATAACTAAGATGTTAGTTATGAGATGATGTATTACGGAACGAGTAAAGAGACTTGCCAGTAACGAGATTGAACTAGGTATTGGATACCGACGATCGAATCTCGGGCAAGTAACATACCGATGACAAAGGGAACAAAGTATGTTGTTATGCGGTCTGACCGATAAAGATCTTCGTAGAATATGTAGGAGCCAATATGGGCATCCAGGTCCCGCTATTGGTTATTGACCGGAGACGTGTCTCGGTCATGTCTACATTGTTCTTGAACCATAGGGTCCGCACGCTTAACGTTACGATGACGGTTATTATGAGTTTATGCATTTTGATGTACCGAAGGTTGTTCGGAGTCCCGGATGTGATCACGGACATGACGAGGAGTCTCGAAATGGTCGAGACGTAAAGATTGATATATTGGAAGGCTATGTTTGGACATCGGAAGTGTTCCGGGTGAAATCGGGATTTTACCAGAATACCGGGAGGGTTACCGGAACCCCCCGGGAGGCAAATGGGCCTATTGGGCCTTAGTGGAAAAGTGAAAAGGGGCTGCCATAGAGGGCTGCGCACCTCCCCCCTTTCCTAGTCCTAATAGGACTAGGGAAGGTGGCCGGCCACCCCTTCTCTCTTTCCCCCTTGAGGATTCCTATTAGGAATAGGATTGGGGGGGGGGAGTCCTACTCCCGGTAGGAGTAGGACTCCTCCTGCGCCCCTCTCCCTTGGCCGGCCGAACCCCTCCCCTTGCTCCTTTATATACGGGGGCAGGGGCACCCCATAGACACACAAGTTGATCATTGTTGATCGTTCCTTAGCCGTGTGCGGTGCCCCCTGCCACCAAATTCCACCTCGGTCGTATCGTTGTAGAGCTTAGGCGAAGCCCTGCGTCGGTAGTACATCAAGATCGTCACCATGCCGTCGTGCTGACGGAACTCTTCCTCGACGCTTTGCTAGATCGGAGCCCGAGGATCGTCATCGAGCTGAACGTGTGCTAAGAACTCGGAGGTGCCGGAGTAACGGTGCTTGGATCGGTCGGATCGGGAAGAAGACGTACGACTACTTCCTCTATGTTGTGTGATCGCTTCCGTGGTCGGTCTGCGTTGGTACGTAGACAACACTCTCCCCTCTCGTTGCTATGCATCACCATGATCTTGCGTGTGCGTAGGAAAATTTTCGAAATTACTACGTTCCCCAACAGTGGCATCCGAGCCTAGGTTTTATGGTTTGATGTTATTTGCACGAGTAGAACACAAGTGAGTTGTGGGCGATACAAGTCATACTGCCTACCGGCATGTCATACTTTGGTTCGGCGGTATTGTTGGACGAGACGATCCGGACCAACCTTACGCATACTCTTACGCGAGACCGGTTCCCTCGACGTGCTTTGCACATAGATGGCTTGCGGAAGACTGTCTCTCCAACTTTAGTTGAACCAAGTGTGGCTACGCCCGGTCCTTGAGAAGGTTAAAACGGAGTCTATTTGACAAACTATCGTTGTGGTTTTGATGCGTAGGTGAGATGAGTTCTTACTTAAGCCCGTAGCAGCCACGTAAAACTTGCAACAACAAAGTAGAGGACGTCTAACTTGTTTTTGCAGGGCATGTTGTGATGTGATATGGTCAAGGCATGATGCTGATTTTATTGTATGAGATGATCATGTTTTGTAACCAAGTTATCGGCAACTAGCAGGAGCCATATGGTTGTCGCTTTATTGTATGCAATGCAATCGCGATTTAATGCTTACTTTATTACTAAGCGGTAGTGATAGTCATGGAAGCATAAGATTGGCAAGACGACAACGATGCTACGATGGAGATCAAGATGTCACGCCGGTGACGATGGTGATCATGACGGTGCTTCGGAGATGGAGATCACAAGCACAAGATGATGATGGCCATATCATATCACTTATATTGATTGCATGTGATGTTTATCCTTTTATGCATCTTGTATTGCTTTGATTGACGGTAGCATTATAAGATGATCTCTCACTAAATTATCAAGAAGTGTTCTCCCTGAGTATGCACCGTTGCCAAAGTTCGTCGTGCCCAGACACCACGTGATGATCGGGTGTGATAAGCTCTACGTCCATCTACAACGGGTGCAAGCCAGTTTTGCACACGCAGAATACTCAGGTTAAACTTGACGAGCCTAGCATATGCAGATATGGCCTCGGAACACAGAGACCGAAAGGTCGAGCGTGAATCATATAGTAGATATGATCAACATGACGATGTTCACCATTGAAAACTACTCCATCTCACGTGATGATCGGTTATGGTTTAGTTGATTTGGATCACGTGATCACTTAGAGGATTAAAGGGATGTCTATCTAAGTGAGAGTTCCTAAGTAATTTGATTAACTGAACTTAAACTTATCATGAACTTAGTACCTGATAGTATCTTGCTTGTTTATGTTGATTGTAGATAGATGGCTCGTGCTGTTGTTCCGTTGAATTTTAATGCGTTCCTTGAGAAAGCAAAGTTGAAAGATGATGGTAGCAATTACACGGACTGGGTCCGTAACCTGAGGATTATCCTCATTGCTGCACAGAAGAATTACGTCCTGGAAGCACCGCTAGGTGCCAGGCCTGCTACTGGAGCAACACCAGATGTTATGAACGTCTGGCAGAGCAAAGCTGATGACTACTCGATAGTTCAGTGTGCCATGCTTTACGGCTTAGAATCGGGACTTCAACGACGTTTTGAACGTCATGGAGCATATGAGATGTTCCAGGAGTTGAAGTTAATATTTCAAGCAAATGCCCGAATTGAGAGATATGAAGTCTCCAATAAGTTCTATAGCTGCAAGATGGAGGAGAACAGTTCTGTCAGTGAGCATATACTCAAAATGTCTGGGTATAATAATCACTTGATTCAGATGGGAGTTAATCTTCCAGATGATTGCGTCATTGACAGAATTCTCCAATCACTGCCACCAAGCTACAAGAGCTTCGTGATGAACTATAATATGCAAGGGATGAACAAGACTATTCTCGAGCTCTTCGCAATGCTGAAAGCTGCGGAGGTAGAAATCAAGAAGGAGCATCAAGTGTTGATGGTCAACAAGACCACTAGTTTCAAGAAAAAGGGCAAAGGGAAGAAGAAGGGGAACTTCAAGAAGAACAGCAAGCAAGTTGCTACTCAGGAGAAGAAACCTAAGTTTGGACCTAAGCCTGAAACTGAGTGCTTCTACTGCAAGCAGACTGGTCACTGGAAGCGGAACTGCCCCAAGTATTTGGCGGATAAGAAGGATGGCAAGGTGAACAAAGTTATATGTGATATACATGTTATTGATGTGTACCTCACTAGAGCTCGCAGTAGCACCTGGGTATTTGATACTGGTTCTGTTGCTAATATTTGCAACTCGAAACAGGGACTACGGAATAAGCGGACGCTAGCAAAGGACGAGGTGACGATGCGCGTGGGAAACGGTTCCAAAGTCGATGTGATCACGGTTGGCACGCTACCTCTACATCTACCTTCGGGATTAATATTAGACCTAAATAATTGTTATTTGGTGCCAGCGTTGAGCATGAACATTATATATGGATCTTGTTTAATGCGAGACAGTTCTTCATTTAAATCAGAGAATAATGGTTGTTCTATTTATATGAGTAATATCTTTTATGGTCATGCACCTTTGAAGAGTGGTCTATTCTTGTTGAATCTCGATAGTAGTGATACACATATTCATAATGTAGAAGCCAAAAGATGCAGAGTTGATAATGATAGTGCAACTTATTTGTGGCACTGCCGTTTAGGTCATATCGGTGTAAAGCGCATGAAGAAACTCCATACTGATGGGCTTTTGGAACCACTTTATTATGAATCACTTGGTACTTGCGAACCGTGCCTCACAGGCAAGATGACCAAAACACCGTTCTCCGGTACTATGGAGAGAGCAACAAATTTATTGGAAATCATACATACCGATGTATGTGGTCCGATGAATATTGAGGCTCGTGGCGGATATCGTTATTTTCTCACCTTCACAGATGATTTAAGCAGATATGGGTATATCTACTTAATGAAACATAAGTCTGAAACATTTGAAAAGTTCAAGGAATTTCAGAGTGAAGTTGAAAATCATCGTAACAAGAAAATAAAGTTTCTATGATCTGATCGTGGAGGAGAATATTTGAGTTACGAGTTTGGTGTACATTTGAAAAATTGTGGAATAGTTTCGCAACTCACGCCACCCGGAACACCACAACGAAATGGTGTGTCCGAACGTCGTAATTGTACTTTACTAGATATGGTGCGATCTATGATGTCTCTTACTGATTTACCGCTATCGTTTTGGGGTTATGCTTTAGAGACGGCCGCATTCACGTTAAATAGGGCACCATCAAAATCCGTTGAGACGACGTCTTACGAACTATGGTTTGGCAAGAAACCAAAGTTGTCGTCTCTTAAAGTTTGGGGCTGCGATGCTTATGTGAAAAAGCTTCAACCTGATAAGCTCGAACCCAAAGCGGAGAAATGTGTCTTCATAGGATACCCAAAGGAAACTGTTGGGTATACCTTCTATCACAGATCCGAAGGCAAGACATTCGTTGCTAAGAATGGATCATTTCTAGAGAAGGAGTTTCTCTCGAAAGAAGTGAGTGGGAGGAAAGTAGAACTTGACGAGGTAACTGTACCTGCTCCCTTATTGGAAAATAGTACATCACAGAAAACTGTTTCTGCGACACCTATACCAATCAGTGAGGAAGCTAATGATGATGATCATGGAACTTCAGGACAAGATACTACTGAACCACGTAGATCAACCAGAGTGAGATCCGCACCAGAGTGGTACGGTAATCCAGTTCTGGAAGTCATGCTACTAGATCATGATGAACCTATGAACTATGAAGAAGCGATGGTGAGCCCAGATTCCGCAAAGTGGCTTGAGGCCATGAAATCTGAGATGGGATCCATGTATGAGAACAAAGTATGGACTTTGGTTGACTTGCCCGATGATCGGCAAGCAATTGAGAATAAATGGATCTTCAAGAAAAAGACTGACGCTGACGGTAATGTTACTGTCTATAAAGCTCGACTTGTCGCAAAAGGTTTTCGACAAGTTCAGGGGGTTGACTACGATGAGACCTCTCACCCGTAGCGATGCTTAAATCCGTCAGAATCATGTTACCAATTGCCGCATTTTATGATTATGAAATATGGCAGATGGATGTCAAAACTGCATTTCTGAATGGATTTCTGGAAGAAGAGTTGTATATGATGCAACCAGAAGGTTTTGTCGATCCAAAGGGAGCTAACGAAGTATGCAAACTCCAGCGATCCATTTATGGACTGGTGCAAGCATCTCGGAGTTGGAATAAACGCTTTGATAGTGTGATCAAAGCATTTGGCTTTATACAGACTTTTGGAGAAGCCTGTATTTACAAGAAAGTGAGTGGGAGCTCTGTAGCATTTCTGATATTATATGTGGATGACATATTGCTGATTGGAAATGATATAGAATTTCTGGATAGCATAAAGGGATACTTGAATAAAAGTTTTTCGATGAAAGACCTCGGGGAAGCTGCTTACATATTAGGCATAAAGATCTATAGAGATAGATCAAGACGCTTAATTGGACTTTCACAAAGCACATACCTTGACAAGATTTTGAAGAAGTTCAAAATGGATCAAGCAAAGAAAGGGTTCTTGCCTGTGTTACAAGGTGTGAAGTTGAGTCAGACTCAATGCCCGACCACTGCAGAAGATAGAGAGAAAATGAAAGATGTTCCCTATGCTTCAGCCATAGGCTCTATCATGTATGCAATGCTGTGTACCAGACCTGATGTGTGCCTTGCTATAAGTTTAGCAGGGAGGTACCAAAGTAATCCAGGAGTGGATCACTGGACAGCGGTCAAGAACATCCTGAAATACCTGAAAAGGACTAGGGATATGTTTCTCGTATATGGAGGTGACAAAGAGCTCACCGTAAGAGGTTACGTTGATGCAAGCTTTGACACTGATCCGGACGATTCTAAATCGCAAACCGGATACGTGTTTACTTTAAACGGTGGAGCTGTCAGTTGGTGCAGTTCTAAACAAAGCGTCATAGCGGGATCTACATGTGAAGCGGAGTACATAGCTGCTTCGGAAGCAGCGAACGAAGGAGTCTGGATGAAGGAGTTCATATCCGATCTAGGTGTCATACCTAGTGCATCGGGTCCAATGAAAATCTTTTGTGACAATACTGGTGCAATTGCTTTGGCAAAGGAATCCAGATTTCACAAAAGGACCAAACACATCAAGAGACGCTTCAACTCCATCCGGGATTTAGTCCAGGTGGGAGACATAGAGATTTGCAAGATACATACGGATCTGAATGTTGCAGACCCGTTGACTAAGCCTCTTCCACGAGCAAAACATGATCAGCACCAAGGCTCCATGGGTGTTAGAATCATTACTGTGTAATCTAGATTATTGACTCTAGTGCAAGTGGGAGACTGAAGGAAATATGCCCTAGAGGCAATAATAAAGTTATTATTTATTTCCTTATATCATGATAAATGTTTATTATTCATGCTAGAATTGTATTAACCAGAAACATAATACATGTGTGAATACATAGACAAACAGAGTGTCACTAGTATGCCTCTACTTGACTAGCTCGTTAATCAAAGATGGTTATGTTTCCTAACCATGAACAAAGAGTTGTTATTTGATTAACGATGTCACATCATTAGTTGAATGATCTGATTGACATGACCCATTCCATTAGCTTAGCACCTGATCGTTTAGTATGTTGCTATTGCATTCTTCATGACTTATACATGTTCCTATAACTATGAGATTATGCAACTCCCGTTTACCGGAGGAACACTTTGGGTACTACCAAACGTCACAACGTAACTGGGTGATTATAAAGGAGTACTACAGGTGTCTCCAATGGTAGATGTTGGGTTGGCGTATTTCGAGATTAGGGTTTGTCACTCCGATTGTCGGAGAGGTATCTCTGGGCCCTCTCGGTAATACACATCACACAAGCCTTGCAAGCATAATAACTAAGATGTTAGTTATGAGATGATGTATTACGGAACGAGTAAAGAGACTTGCCAGTGACGAGATTGAACTAGGTATTGGATACCGACGATCTAATCTCGGGCAAGTAACATACTGATGACAAAGGGAACAAAGTATGTTGTTATGCGGTCTGACCGATAAAGATCTTCGTAGAATATGTAGGAGCCAATATGGGCATCCAGGTCCCGCTATTGGTTATTGACCGGAGACGTGTCTCGGTCATGTCTACATTGTTCTCGAACCGTAGGGTCCGCACGCTTAACGTTACGATGACGGTTATTATGAGTTTATGCATTTTGATGTACCGAAGGTTGTTCGGAGTCCCGGATGTGATCACGGACATGACGAGGAGTCTCGAAATGGTCGAGATGTAAAGATTGATATATTGGAAGGCTATGTTTGGACATCGGAAGTGTTCCGGGTGAAATCGGGATTTTACCGGAATACCGGGAGGGTTACCGGAACCCCCCGGGAGGCAAATGGGCCTATTGGGCCTTAGTGGAAAAGTGAAAAGGGGCTGCCATAGAGGGCTGCGCACCTCCCCCCTTTCCTAGTCCTAATAGGACTAGGGAAGGTGGCCGGCCACCCCTTCTCTCTTTCCCCCTTGAGGATTCCTATTAGGAATAGGATTGGGGGGGGGGGAGTCCTACTCTCGGTAGGAGTAGGACTCCTCCTGCGCCCCTCTCCCTTGGCCGGCCGAACCCCTCCCCTTGCTCCTTTATATACGGGGGCAGGGGGCACCCCATAGACACACAAGTTGATCATTGTTGATCGTTCCTTAGCCGTGTGCGGTGCCCCCTGCCACAAAATTCCACCTCGGTCATATCGTTGTAGAGCTTAGGCGAAGCCCTGCGTCGGTAGTACATCAAGATCGTCACCATGCCGTCGTGCTGACGGAACTCTTCCTCGACGCTTTGCTGGATCGGAGCCCGAGGATCGTCATCGAGCTGAACGTGTGCTAAGAACTCGGAGGTGCCGGAGTAACGGTGCTTGGATCGGTCGGATCGGGAAGAAGACGTACGACTACTTCCTCTACGTTGTGTGATCGCTTCCGCAGTCGGTCTGCGTTGGTACGTAGACAACACTCTCCCCTCTCGTTGCTATGCATCACCATGATCTTGCGTGTGCGTAGGAAAATTTTCGAAATTACTACGTTCCCCAACAGCTACAGCACCCAAACATGGCATCAAAATACATGGCAGGTATGCATTCATGATGCTTAACAAAAGACTAGCACTGAGCTACGGCCAATTCATCCATTAACAGGTTCAAACAAGCATGGCAAAAATGCATTTGGCAAATAGATTTCAGACTTAGTGAAATTAACACTTGTCTGGAATTTCAGATCAGATAGCACTCTTTGGAGCATGAAAACAATATGCTACAGGACCTGAACATGGCAAAGTAAAGCATGGCATGGATCTACTCAAGGAGCTTAACAAAAGTCCCTTAGTGACCTTGAGCCAAAAGGGATCAGAAAATACATTTGCAAGCATGTGAACATGGCAAAGTAAAGCATGGCATGGAGCTACTCAAGGAGCTTAACAAAAGTCCCTTAGTGACCTTGAGCCAAAGGGATCAGAAAATACATTTGCAAGCATGTGAACATGGCAAAAACATAATCAGTTCTCAGACTTAGTGAAAACTGGAGCATGCTGAAAACAGATATCAAGTAGGCATATTTACGAGCTCGATGCACTCACTACAGAGCAAGTCATGATAATCTAAGCATACACCCATCAAGAATACACAAAATACAAGCTAGACATGGCAAGAACAATAACATAGCATGCACGGATCAACTACAACATCCCAGCAAAATCGCTAACAAGTAGACAATCTGCCCAGATTCACGAAATAGCAAAAGTAGAGCTCGATTGACTCAAGCTAGGTTGCTCCATAATTGTAAACAAAGACATGGATGGATAGAGCACTACAAGATTAACAAAACATCCTTACTGATCATCCTCAAAAGAGGCACAGATCACTAGGAAACAACATGAACATATGGCATCATGAGAAAAACAGACCAAGGACTTAGTGGAATTGCTAAGTCCCTGAAATCAGCATTACCAAGTGCCTCACTTTGCAAGCTTGTGCTAGTCACCACACACATCACAAAAATACATGGGTTGCACCTCTGGATAGATGGCAAAACATATAACAAACACATGTAGAGCTCATGGGCATATCATGCACACATTAATCATGGCAAAAATGACAAATATCTAAATGGAGCAGCAGATCTGACAATTATCTCAAATAGCACTCTTCCAACAGCATTTCGGGCATCAAGATGAACTCAAATGAAAATGATGCAATGAGATGAAATGATGTACTCTCTGAGGCGAACATTTTGATATGCTATATGCCCAAAACGGAGCTATGGATGAGGAGTTACGATGCGATGAACAGGAGCAAATAAATTAGGGTTTCGGGGCAAAAGTCAACCCAAACGGGATCTCAGATCCAGATCCGGACGGCATGCGGATCGAGGTTGGCCGGAGCTTCGCCGGAGTTCCTGTATGCCGGTGGACGAGGTGGCCGGAGTTTGTGGCTGCGGTGGCCGGCCGAAGGAGGACGAGGACGGAGAGGAGGCGGACGGCGTGGTGGCCGTGGGGTGCGGCGGCCGGGGCGGCGCTCGCCGGTGGCAGGGGCGGCGCTCGCCGGCAGCCGGGACGAAGGGCGCGGGGCGCGCGGGGAGCCGTGGGCCGGGGAGGGCCTCCCGCGGGCTCGCCGGGCCGGCGGTGGAGGAAGGCGGCGGCGACACGTGGCGCGGCGTGGTTGGTCGGTGGCGGATCCGGACGCGTCCGGCTCCGTCCGGACGTGTCCGGCGGCGGTGGAAATCCGATTTTTAGGGTTTGTACGGGGGGAGATCCGGATTTTTCGAGGAGGGGTCTTTATATAGAGGTAGAGGGAGCTAGGAGTGTCCAAATGAGGTGCGGTTTTCGGCCACGCGATCGTGATCGAATGCTCTAGATGATGGAGAGGGTTTTGGTGGGTTTTGGGCCAACTTGGAGGGGTGTTGGGCTGCAACACACACAAGGCCTTTTCGGTCCCTCGGTTAACCGTTGGAGCATCAAACGAAGTCCAAATGGTACGAAACTTGACAAGCGGTCTACCGGTAGTAAACCAAGGCCGCTTGGCAAGTCTCGGTCTAATCCGGAAATGTTTAATCCCCACACACGAAAGAAAGGTAGAAATGACCACCGGAGGAGAACGAAGCGCCGGAATGCAAAACGGACAACGGGGAAAATGCTCGAATGCATGAGATGAACACGTATGCAAATGCAATGCACATGATGACATGATATGAGATGCATGACAATGACAACAACACACGGAGACAAAAACCTGAACCCGAGAAAATAAAATAACTTAAGGCCGGAAGCGGCAAGAGTTGGATTACATATTGGGTAAATCATATCCGGGGTGTTACAGCTATAGTCATCATGCTAAGTAGGTTTGAGTTTCATTCCACCCTCAAAATACAAAGAAACAGTGAATGCAGTCACAAATTATAATAGCGTGGGAGACACTCGGTTCTGCGCTGGGAGGCGCGACTAGCGGGTGGAGTATGGTGGCTCAACGTTGCTCGTCTTTGGCTGGCCATGGTGGCAAGGATGCTCCAGGGGGATTGACAGGGGTGCCTTTGGGTCTTGTTGTCTCCGGGGGTGGTGACGGCGACCAACCCCGGTTTGAGAAATGGCGTGGTGGCTGCGGTGTGGCCGGCAGCCGTCGGTGGCCTTCCCCTGCCCTGCTTCGGTCGGCTGGGCCCGATTCTTGCCCAAAGGTTTTGTTTTTTTTCTTGGCGTCAGTGTTGGTGGACCTTAGTGAGGGTGGTGGGGTAATCTCCGATGCCGGGGCGGCGACTCTGGTGGTGGAAGCGCGATGCTCGTGGGCGGAGCCCATGGCTCAGATGCCGTCTGGTGGCCATGGCCATGTGAGTGGCGTGGTAGCCAGGGTGTGACGTACGGTGGCAGTGCCCGAGGTGAAAACTTGTTTTGTCTTCGGGCGGACCGACGGCGACGATGTTTCATCCTCTTCTTGAAGGCATCGTCGCAATGTTCACTGCCCGTCGTGTAGCTGCTGGGGAAACCCTCATCCCGGATCAGGCGGTGGCGCTACGATGTCGTAACCTTCCTGAAGGCGCCGCTTGGAGCTCACGTTTCGTCGTTTGCGGCTTCATCTCTTTGCGGTGGCGTTTCACGGTCGAGGACCCTAGTAGTTTGTCGTGCTAGGGGGTGGTGTTGCTACGTTTAGCTCCTATGTATCCTGCCTTGGGTGTGTGCCTGTGTTGTGGTGGCGTGAGTTTTCCTTTATATATATAGCGGGGCGAAATTCTTTTCGGTAATTATAATACTATCATGTGAAACAGAAAATGTTGATAAGTATGCAAAAGAGATAAAACAGTCCAATGAAACATGACAATACCAGAAAATTTGGCACGTGGATGTACAAACGAATAATGGTTTTTCATGCATTAAGGGGTGTGTACATGTCAAAATTTTCGCATACTAACAATAAGGTTAGATTCTTGACGTTGTTCGAGACATGGCACAAAGTTTGATCACATTTAGTTTAGACGCGGCATACTATTCAAGATGGCAAAATCGGTTCGTCGAAGATAAGAAGACATAAAGGTGATTATAGTCCATTGTCAGCTCAAAACATGTGGATTCGACTTAACGAAAACAAAAGATGACACAAGAGATAACGGCTCCGTCGCCGGATGCCAGCATTATTAACAGACGCACGAGGCGATTTCATGTAGCAATAAAACGCATAGGTTTTCATTAAAAAGACTAGTATTAACCGACACACGAGGCGACTCCGTGTAGGAGCAAAACGCGCCGGTTTCTATTATCAAAATACCAGGAGCAGATTAATACCTTCCTGTTAGAATCAAATTCAGCTGGTAGTTGCTCTACTCACAACATGACCTTCATTCCCCTCACATGGAGTATATATAGTAAGCAACAAAATGGATTCTTGAATTCAAAAAGGAAAGGCAACGAACGACAGCACCGCCATCGGCGAGAGAAAGAGGGGAGTATCCATTCATCCATTCACACCATAAAGATGAGAAAGCGACGCGATCCTTCTTTTTCCCAGCAAGAAAGAAAAACCCCACTTTAGAAGCCGGCCATCTCCCGAGGACCCATCCGCGAAACCGCGCCAAACCCAATCCCAGCCGTCCACCTGCCAACCCCGCGCAGATCCGACGCCCCGGGCGGACGGAGTCCCAGCGGCCGGGAGGGGCAAACCGGTACTTCCCCACCGGTGGCTCCGCCCACCCCCCTTTATCTCCCCCTCCCCCACCTCCCGGTTCTCGTCCCTGGTGACACCCCCAATCGAGCCGAGCTCCTCGCGATTCCCAATCCCCGCACGCCTCCTCGCCCTCCTCCTCCGGCCCCGCCGCCGCCGCCGCCGCCGCCTCGCCACAGGGTTAGGGTTCGCTCGCCCCCTCCTCCCCCCTCCCTCCTGCCCCCTCGCCCGGTTTGATCTGTTCCGTTCGGCGCTCGATTCGGCGTCCCCTCTGTCGATCCGCGTGGGTTTTGTTCTCGACGAAGGAGTTCTGTGTGGCTCTTCCACCCTGTGCGGGGATCGACGGAAGGGGGCCGTGTTCTGTGATGCTCGCGGCGCCGTTCGGTGGTTGGTCCGTTTTGGGTAGAAGTCTTTGCGTGTTGTTTTCTCTTTTTCTGTTCCTTCTGGGTGGAAATGATTAGATTTACCTTTCTTTTCAAATTAAAGCCGTCCGGATTAGATGAATCACGCGGTGCGGCTGGCGCACGTTGTGTTCGATTTACCATCTCTCGGGAGAAATTTTCAGCTTTCGAGATTTGAATTCGGTGCCCTGTTCCTCGTCTGGACCGTCGGCGAAATGGAAGTAATAAGTGGCTCTGATTGGTAGCGGTGGTTGGGGAGAAGTCGCTTTTGACATGTTGATTTCCTAGAAATCAGGATCTTGTTTCCGAAAGCGGTGCGCTCCTCCCCGCAACTACGATTGTTTGTGCCTGGAAGTTACAATTCGTATTATAGTACGATTCGGATTCTTGTTGCGTGGCTCGATTTGGTCGCTTGCTCTTGGAAGATTGCAATTGATTCTTCCTCTTTCGATGCTGATGTTTACCGTTGTCTGTTCTGTGTGCAGCTCACGGTTATTCAAGATGGAACACAAGGAGGCGGGTTGCCAGCAGCCGGAGGGCCCAATCCTATGCGTTAATAACTGTGGCTTCTTTGGCAGTGCCGCGACCATGAACATGTGCTCCAAGTGCCACAAGGAGATGGTCATGAAGGAGGAACAGGCCAAGCTGGCTGCCTCCTCCTTTGATAGCATCGTCAACGGTGGCGACGGTGGGAAAGCACCTGTTGTTGCGGCTGTAGCCGCGAGCGCAGAGGTGGCGGTTGCTCAAGTTGACGTGAAGGCGCTCGTTGTGCAGCCTGCTGCTGATGTTGCAGGCACCAGCGAAGCTGTTGCCGTGAGCCCCAAGAGGAAGGAGGGGCCAAATCGGTGCTCAACTTGCAGGAAGAGGGTTGGGCTGACGGGATTCAACTGCCGATGCGGTAACATGTACTGTTCGCTGCATCGCTATTCCGACAAGCATGACTGCCAGTTCGACTACCGGACTGCAGCTAGGGATGCCATCGCCAAGGCCAACCCAGTGGTGAAGGCAGAGAAGCTCGACAAGATTTAGGTGTCCTACAGGGAAGAAATGGTTGCAATCTGCCAAGGTTCATCATCTGTCTTTGCTGTGCCATCCTTGCACCTCCCTTTCTTGTTGGCTGCCACATTTCCTAAATTGTACGGCATCGTGATGCACACTGCGTCGTGGCAGCTGCAAGAACTCAATCCTCAGTCATTCCGAATGGTTTGTGTGTTGTGTAACTTTATTCATGGTGGTTTTTTCGGTCAGTATTGTGGCTTCTCATTTTAGCTAGCTCTGTTATGTACTATTGTCCCATGTGTGTTAAATTCTGATCAGTAATAGTAGCCAGCAATGGTTCATCATATTGCGTATGGGTTCATTTTCCATGTTTGAGTATGTTCAATTCAATTATGTTTATGGTTGTATAGTTGGTGTTCTCATTGTTGTTAGTTTGGAAAATTGTACTTGGCTAGCTCTCCGGTCTCAAATATACTCTACATCCAAATGGAAGAGCAATGAGAAACATGGTTCTGTTTCTAAGTTTTAGTTCTAGAACATGCGAGAGCAATGGCAAACATGGTTACAGTTCTTATATGTCATTGCTCTAATCTGATGATATGTGGATTATGATGAAGTAATCCAGGATGAAAAGAATGGAGGCCTTGTGGTTGATCACCAGTTAAAAAATTATGCCTTAGAAAAGCTGAAGTTTAAATCAGGATTCAGCGTATGATTGGGAATGCGGACTGGCTCTGCCTTGTTGCTGTATTCATTTAGCTTGCGCATTCTGATCCAAGGGGAACAATTACAACACATGGGTTGAAATCTGTATGAGCTGTTTTGGCATGATTGTCTCTTGGAAAGAAGCCAATTGGTTGTGCCAAACTATCCTTTCCAGGAGATAGGATTTTCTTTTGCTTAATTTGTGGTCAGGCCCCTCTAGACATGATGTGCACATTGATCAACTCTTTTGCCGGGTGTTGAGCAGCGATGTGTTAAACAAATGCAGGCACTGATTCCTCCCTCATTTGTTTATGAGAGTGGATATGATCCCAGGCTTTGCCCTCCTCCCAGTAGCTGGAGATGTATTTTAATTCGGAAGATTAGGTGCTGTTACTTGCCCTGACTACTTATCCATTACCAGGATAAACAGCAGCATATATGCTGAAGGATGCAGTTAACCTTTTAGAAGCATTTTCAACATATATATGCACATCATGGTTTGTAAAATTCACACAACCAGAAGTAACTTTACTCACCAATGAAACCATACTATCATCCATTACCAGGATAAGCAGCAGCAGCATATACGCTGAAGGACGCAGTTAACCTTTTAGAAGCATTTTCAACATATATATATATATATGCACATCATGGTTTGTTTATCTGAAAACAATAAAATTCACACAACCAGAAGTAACTTTACTCAGCAAAGAAACCATACTATCACATTTAGCTGTAATTTCATAGTATTCCAGAAGAAACAAACTCATTTCCTCTTCTATTGCCTGTTGTAAACTACAGTATACATGAGAAAAAAGAGGGCGTGTATTATTCTGGGTTTGTTTGTGCCAAGGCGCAAGTGATCTTGCGGCGTCAGGCCCCAAGGTTGAAGTAAACCGTGTAGAATTCGTCCTTCAGGCTGTACAACGGCTCCAGGAGGAAGTTCCTCTTTACCCCCTTGGCGACGAAGCTTATTGGGTGGTACTGCCTCAGCGGAGCGGCCTGTGCAAAGCTTGCCGCCTGCTCCTTGCGGCGTCAGGCCCCGAGGTTGAAGTAAACCGTGTAGAATTCGTCCTTCAGGCTGTACAACGGCTCCAGGAGGAAGTTCCTCTTTACCCCCTTGGCGACGAAGCTTATTGGGTGGTACTGCCTCAGCGGAGCGGCCTGTGCAAAGCTTGCCGCCTGCTCGAGTATCTCGCCGATGCTCTGGACAGAACTCTTGCAGCTGACCTGGATCTTTGTCCCGGCAGAGTAATCTGCCCCAGACACCAAGAAGCACCCTGGTTTGGTCCCGAGCTCGAGCGAAACCGAGTTTGGCTTCCCGTCGAGCCCGGGTACTATGTTGAAGAAGGAACCGGCGCTCTTTTGTGCGGACAAGGTGAGGTCGTTGGTGATCACCGTTCCTGGCATGTCGAATGGCTCGATCTGCACAGAGGTGTCTTTCAGGGCTGCGCCGTAGGTGCCGTGCAGCCTTGCTGCGTCCTGAGGATGCACCCTGAATGTCGCGTGGACGGCGGTGTCTGTACCATCGACTGCAGGCCGTTCTTGCATTGTCAGGGAGCCGTTTGAGCTTGACAGGACGAATGTCTTCCCACTTGATTCTTGTGTGAAGGTCATCAGCTGTGAGTTGTGCGATGAAGGTACTGCAGTGATCCAGTCTGAAACTGCACTGCCGGTTTTTGCATCCCAATCACCGGAGGAGAGACCCGCAAGAACGAATGGCCCGAATAGAATTGCTTGAAGAGATGCATACTCCGGCCGGTCATCTGAGGCATAGTTATGAATTAATAGCTTAGTTGACATTCTAGCTAGAATAGCAGTATTTAGGATTAGTAAGGCAGCAAAAAATCATGTCCACTATTAACTTGCTTATTTTTTAATCTAATCATGGCTGGCATCACAAATTATTGTGTCTGAATTGTGAACTCAACAAATTGGCTATGTGCTACTTCAAGCTTAGATATATCAATGCATATATTTCGGCAGCAGTTGAAATTTCCAAAATTGTTTACCTTTGATTGCTTCGGTCCTTAGGGCAACTGGGAATTGCAGGGATAGGTGATCGTTTGAGCTCCACTGTTTGGTGACTGAGAGTAAAGAGCCTGGCCACACAATAAGATCAAATAAAACACTTGCTTCCACAAAATTGACGGCTATAGCTGAAATGGTACCATACATTCAAACGATTATACCTGGAGTTACTGATCCCAAATCTTTGTCATTTAAAGTTGCTTTTGCGCCACTGGCAGATGTCCATGTTGGTATTCTCACATTCAATGTAGCAGACTGACCATTTGTCTGCGCAAAAATATGGAGGCTAACTTTGCATACTCTGATATGAATTTCATGCCAAAAAAAAAAAAACTCAAGAAGAATTACCTTCCCGGAAACAGAGAGTGAAACTCGAAAGTTCATATCCGAGGAGCTGAGGGGCTCCAGTTGTTGGGTAACAGTAACCCCAGCTGTTTTCCAGTTGAAAGTGCTTGGTATGTACTGAATGATGCTGAGTGCTGGTGTGTCTCCTTTCTCCTCAAAGTAAATAGAATCGCCAAGTTTCGAAAAGGATTCTATCCCTGCAAATGCAAAAGCAGAACATTCACAATAACTTTCTAATTTAGAACTACAACCTTCACAACTTAGAGCAGAAAGCAAGAATTGCAAGGAAAATGCTGCAGTTGCTTGATTTTAATATGAAGGCGGCAATGCCATATACAGTAGTAAACAGTACTCAGCAGGCTTCAAAAATTACCTGTTCCATAACAGCACCAGAACGAATCATACTTGGTTCCCCAACCATGATAGCTTACTGCTTTAGACCGTCCAGGTGCCTGGGGTAGCATGTAAATCATCACTCCGGGATCCGTCCCTCTCTGGATGCTTAACACACCATTTATCAGTGCCCTTTCATAATAGTCCGCATATGCTATTTCCTTTGTCCATCTGAATAAGTTGCGGGAAACCTGCATACCGCTTGCATTTGACACAATTCTGGAGGAGAAAATAAATGTTTCAGAGAATGGTTTCATAATTGTATACCCTGAGCATATTGTAGGTAGTGCAAGATTCCGCATTTTCAGTACTCAGAGTCGCAGCTAAACGCTTTGGATCGGCCCTGGAAAGAGATTGAGGGTATAAGCTTCCACCTGAAAGGTAACTATGGCCATTCATTATCGATATTAGGCATCCAGAGTTATATATATGTTACCAGAATTCGCCGGCAGATGTCCCACCAGTTGCATAGCTATGAGAAGAATTTATCATGTCCATAAAGGATGTTGCAATTTGCTGTTTCAGGAATTAGGATTACGGTCAGCTTTGATGCAGCTTCACTTGCATGGAGTCAAAATGAGAAAAGAAGGAAGCGACACAACTTCAGTAAAATACCAATCACAATCTTCGGCATGAGGAGGTCAGAAGAAAAACTGAAGTAAACAAAGCAGCATAACTCCCACAAAATGAGCACCCTAGTTTAGCATTCCTTTCTCCGCACCAAAAAATGATACCAAGAGAACACAGTTTTTGCATTAAATGTCTTCTTTGCCCCAGACAAAGCTATACCAACTTCCAAATATCTTTGGATGTTTACCAATATTGCTGAAAAGCCTACACTAGAAGCGAAATACTAATGCCAATGTTTTCTGTTTGTAAGAGTAGCCAATATGGTAATCTGACCTGCTAACTTTTATGCTTGCACTCATATCCCCTCATATAATTTTCCCCATCAATGAGTGAGTAGTTCAACTCTCCAGAAAGCATGATTTGCTTTACCTTGTAAAGAGCATCACCGGTGACTTCATATCTCATTTGGGCACCAACGACAACTGGAATATGCGTATTGGAATGGAAACCTGAAATACTATCAGCCTGAAAAGGAAACACCATAAAGTAATTACTCCCAAGGAACTCCTGCAATAGGAATGCTGTTCTTGTAGGTATGCATTGTAAAGCTGTGAGTTTAATAATTGTGCATATTACAATGCACATTCAATTGTAGCAGTGACATAATTTATATTGTATTTGGTATATAGAAACGAATAAATTAAACTGAACACAAACTCATAAAATATACGACATAGTAGTATGAGGTGTTAACCAGACAAGAGGTCTCATTCACTGGATTATGATGAACTACTATCATGCATTACGTGATGATGCTGAATTATCATAGGAGCCAGGGCTAGGGAATCAAGTGAGTACACCTGAACTGCAAGCAGACCGAGAAAGCACGGTTTGTCAAAGAGGTGGGCCAGTGTCAAATGCTTCAGATCATCCTGTCCAAGTTAGAGAAATAAGAAACTCTGAACTCCATTCAAAACATACTTTTAAAACAGCAAAGCAGATGACAAACTACACATAATCAGTGAAGCACCGTTATTGTGTAGAGCTGGTATAGCACATCATTCATGCCACCAGTCTCCTCATTGAGCGATGCCCAGTGCCTCTCGATGCTGTATTTCTGAATGACATTCTTCACCCGGTCACTGAAGTAGTTAGCCATCCCCACAACCATCTCAAGGGCCTTGGAGTTTCCAGCAACTGTATACTGATCAAGAAGCCCTTGCATAATCTACAAACCAAAAATCGCACACGCAGCAAGACAATTTGTTAGAGAATCAATCACACGAAATAGAAGTATAGAACACAGGATACGGATCACGGAATCCAGATCACAACTCAACACAATGATCCACATGTTGTTCAAGGAGGAGTAAAAGATTGTATACCTTGTGGATTGTGTAGTAAGGAGCCCAAACGGTAGTGAGGGCTTCAGCGCGGTCGAAGAACTCTGACGGGAAGGCTGACAGGTACCCTGTGCCCATCTTGTTCTGGCAGTCGTTTAGCACATCGACGACGGACGACATCTTGGCACGGAGGGTGTCATTGTGCGTGCTCGCCCACATCTTGGCCGTGGCGCTCAGGTAGTGCCCTGCAATGCAGAGACGAGCGTCAGGCCAACAAAAGTTCAGTTCAGATGAGTAACTGGTATGTGTGAATAAGCAGGGCAAGATTGTGGCGGCGCACCGACGAAGTGTCCCCGGAGCTCGACGTTGGGCCCCTCCCACCCGCCGTAGGGCATCCCGGTCGCCGTCAGGCCGGCCTGCGTGCGGAAGCTCCAGACGAGGCGGTCGGTGTCCAGGAGGAGCAGGTACTCCAGGTTGGTCTGCTGGGCCTGCCAGTACAGGGTCCCCGGCTGGAGCCGCACGTCGTGCAGCGACGCCTCCGAGAGGAACGGACCCGCGGGGCCGTCCACGGCGGCAGCGCCGCCCCGGAGCTTGCGGTAGAGCATCAGCCAGTCGAACGCCTCGCGTGGCGGGGTGCCGCCGCCGCCGCCGCCTAGGAGCCTCCGCGGCATGAGCTCCATCCAAGCGGACTCGTCGGTCGGGGTGAGGTGCTGCTCGTGGGCGTGCCCGTGACCGTGGCCACGGCCGGCGAGCCCGGCAGGCAGCCGCAGCTGCCCCGCGGCGCGCTCCGCGTGGGTCGCCACCGAATCCGACGACGGGAACGTGTTCGTGCAGACCTTCGCCGCGGCGGCGGTCAAGAGCACCGCCACGACCCCCAACGCCGACACCGCCGCCGCCACGCCTCGCGCCATTCCTCTTCCCCCTAAAAATTCACTCACCAGTCACTCCTTAGCCGTCAACGCCCGACTGCCACCGCACCCCGGGCGCATAATAAATATAGGGGAAGGAACGAGAAAGCCTCCAAGAACCGCCAATTATAGCCGGAGCAAGGCGAGATGGTTAAGCAACAGGCTTACAAGCGACGCGACGGCGACAACGCACTCCGAGAGCTCGGAGACGACAGAAGGTGGGTGAGTGGTGATTTTGGCCGGCGAAGAACAGGAAGGGGGATTCTTTTCTGAGAAAAATCGCGGCTCTTTTTTGGTTTGCTGCGATGCGTGCGCGGGGACGGATCGGCGCGGAGGAGACGCAAGAAACGCGCGTGGAGGGGAGGCAATCTTGCACCCAAAGGGCCGCAACCATGGACGGGAATGGACCGGGTGAGTGGTGACGGCAGCGTCGCTTGCTTACACGTCGGAGCGTTCGTTGGAAAACGATGTGATCTAGGAGTAGTACCACCGTCTGGATCAGCAACGGCGGCAGTTGGCGCGTCCATGTACCTCAGCGCCGCGCCAGGAAGCATCATCTATTTCTGTTCTTGGATTTCCAGACTGAGCCAAGACCAGAGTGGCAGGCAGGCAAGGAGGAACCCTGCTGAGCTAACTCCACTGCTCGCTTACCATTATACTAGATGCAGGAGAGCGTGTAGAACACAGCTAGTATTTGAGGGAACATCTTTGTTTATGACCTAGTATGGTGGTTGCACTTGCAGTTAGGATCGATCGGCACACGATGCAACTGGGACCGCATCCACACCGCGATTTCCGTTCTCAAATTTCCAACCGACCAGGCATGAACCAAACTTCTGTTCGGAATGGAGGGCATTTCTAGTCCATCTCCCTAATTTAGTGGGTCTGTCTATATCACATCAGACATGAGATAATATCTCATACTTCTTCCGTTTCTTTTTATTTCCCATATAAGATTTGGTCAAAGTCAAGTTTGACCAAATTTATATAAAAAAATATGAACATCTACAATATTAAAACTATATAGTATGAAAATACGTTTCATGATGCATCTGACAATATTGATTTCATAATATGAATGTTTATATTTTACAAAGCTTGACTTTGACCAAACCTTATATGCGGACTAAAAAGAAGGGAAAAGCTCTCCTTCACCCGACCGATCACTTGCGCCGCATCCGCCGACTCCGCGTCCGTCGGATCGTCTGTTGATCGGACAGACGACAACCTCCCCGCTTCCGCGTGATGCGTGTGCGTTTCTGAAACAGAGTCATTGTTTCAGTATAGTTATTCTTGCAACTGACCATCTCTTCTATCGACTCTATCAACTGACCATCTCTATCGACTGAGAGGGCTAGGGTACGCGGCTGGATTCGTGAGGGGAGAGCGGCGGCGTGGGGTGGCGCAGGGCGTTGGGCGGCGGCGGCGGGTGGCTGCGGGCAGCGCGGGGCGTTGGGCGGCGCAGGGCATTCGGCGGGGGCGGCGGCGCAGATCCTCCGCGGTGGCGACGACGACGGGGGGTTCGGCGGTGGCTGACAGGTATGGATCGGGCAACCCTCCCCCTCCCCCCGAACAAGATGCTCCCATCTCATCGGCTCCACCCAGGCTGCTGTTCGTCCCGCCCACCGCGTGATGCATTTCCGCCGTGATCTATTACTGCTCGCTGTCGGGCCCCAACTTGCACTAATTGATTTTGTGTTCCCTGTTTGATTGCTTGAGCATGCATTTTCCCGAAGGAACGAAACGGCGTCAAAATTATAGAACATACGTATGGTTTTGCATTGGATATGTGTGTTTTAGGTTGCTGAAATGTTAGTTCAGTTTATTGCTGCTACAAATTAGCAGACGTGCTCTCACCTAGTCAAATAATGCAGCTGACCAACAAGCCAGCTGACTATAACATCTCTCAAGCTTAAATTCAGACAACCCCTTTAAGCTGGACTGAAACTTCTAAAACAGAATTCAGATCCACCAACTTGTTGCAGAATTCAGATACCCCTTTTGAAGCTTAAATTCAGTTAACACTAACAGTAGAACAAAAAGCGTCTAAAACAGAATTAAGAGCCTGATGAACTAGTTGCGGAAACCATTGCATTTTCGCGAAATGCATGATTAACAGCCCTTCGTTGGACTGAAACTCAAAGCAGCCAACTCGCATAGTTGTGAAAACTCATAGGCGTGTTTCTGAATTTCTGGAGCGTGCAATTTCTATAGGATCCCCTTGTTTCATTTTTCTGAAGCTACTGTTCCAATACTCATGCAGTTATCCATTTTGTTTTTTCAGAGGAACATATATGTAATTTCTTTTTAGTTCAAATCTTCTGTAGCTAATGCAGTTATCCAGTTTGTAGTTTCAGAGAAACATATATGTAATTTCAGAAACAATAGCTATTTTTTAGAGAAACTTACGTTTCTGAAACTAGTTAGTAGGTTATGTGTGTAGCTTATGTTTGTGAAACTACAAGAATGTTTGTACTGCTAGCTTATAGCACAGGGAACTCAGTTTTTGCTTATGAAACTACATATATCTTTTCTCTGAAATTTTAGCTACTGTTCCAATACATTTCCATGAATTTTTAGCTCATGTTTATCTGAAATTAGTTGGATTAGCTAATGTTCTATCAAACCTTGTTTTGCAGCATGCCTATCTTCCAAACTCGTTGGTCGGCAAAGCGGCTGCGTGAAATAGCCAATGAAATCAAAGGGGAAAAGAGAGATGTAATAAGCAAGTCCAACTTCGGGGATTTGTTGTTTATATCTCCTTTGGTCCCTCCTCCTGAAGAGCTTCTTGATTTCATTGTTATGAACATTGACCCTAAGAATCGTGTGCTGAAGTATGTAATCTTCGCTTTTTTGTATTTCTTTTCTGTTGCATAATGTTGGGGAACGTAGTAATTTCAAAAAAATTCCTACGCACACGCAAGACCATAGTGATGCATAGCAACGAGAGGGGAGAGTGTTGTCTACGTACCAACGCAGACCGACTGCGGAAGCGATCACACAACGTAGAGGAAGTAGTCGTACGTCTTCCCGATCCGACCGATCCAAGCACCGTTACTCCGGCACCTCCGAGTTCTTAGCACACGTTCAGCTCGATGACGATCCTCGGGCTCCGATCCAGCAAAGCGTCGAGGAAGAGTTCCGTCAGCACGACGGCGTGGTGACGATCTTGATGTACTACCGACGCAGGGCTTCGCCTAAGCACTACAACGGTATGATCGAGGTGGAATTTGGTGGCAGGGGGCACCGCACACGGCTAAGGAACGATCAACAATGATCAATTGTGTGTCTAGAGGTGCCACCTGCCCCCGTATATAAAGGATCCAAGGGGGAGGGGTGCGCCGGCCAAGGAGAGGGCGCGGGAGGAGTCCTACTCCTACCTGGAGTAGGACTCCCCCCCTCAATCCTATTCCAACTAGGATTCCCAAGGGGGAAAGGAGAGAGAGGGGGGCCGGCCCCTTCTCCTAGTCCTAATAGGACTTGGGGAAGGGGGGGCGCGCGGCCAGCTATGGGCTGCCCCTTTTCTCTTTTCCACTAAGGCCCATGAAGGCCCATATGGTTCCCGGGGGGTTCCGGTAACCCTCCCGGTAATCCGGTAAAATCCCGATTTTACCCGGAACACTTTCGATGTCCAAACATAGGCTTCCAATATATCAATCTTTACGTCTCGACCATTTCGAGACTCCTCGTCATGTCCGTGATCACATCCGGGACTCCGAACAACGTTCGGTACATCAAAATGCATAAACTCATAATAACTGTCATCGTAACGTTAAGCGTGCGGACCCTATGGTTCGAGAACAATGTAGACATGACCGAGACACGTCTCCGGTCAATAACCAATAGCGGGACCTGGATGCCCATATTGGCTCCTACATATTCCACGAAGATCTTTATCGGTCAGACGCATAACAACATACGTTGTTCCCTTTGTCATCGGTATGTTACTTGCCCGAGATTTGATCGTCGGTATCCAATACCTAGTTCAATCTCGTTACTGGCAAGTCTCTTTACTCGTTCCGTAATACATCATCTCACAACTAACATCTTAGTTATGATGCTTGCAAGGCTTATGTGATGTGTATTACCGAGAGGGCCCAGAGATACCTCTCCGACAATCGGAGTGACAAAACCCTAATCTCGAAATACGCCAACCCAACATCTACCATTGGAGACACCTGCAGTACTCCTTTATAATCACCCAGTTACGTTGTGACGTTTGGTAGTACCCAAAGTGTTCCTCCGGTAAACGGGAGTTGTATAATCTCATAGTTATAGGAACATGTATAAGTCATGAAGAAAGCAATAGCAACATACTAAACGATCGGGTGCTAAGCTAATGGAATGGGTCATGTCAATCAGATCATTCAACTAATGATGTGACCTCGTTAATCAAATAACAACTCTTTATTCATGGTTAGGAAACATAACCATCTTTGATTAACGAGCTAGTTAAGTAGAGGCATACTAGTGACACTCTGTTTGTCTATGTATTCACACATGTATTATGTTTCCGGTTAATACAATTCTAGCATGAATAACAAACATTTATCATGATATAAGGAAATAAATAATAACTTTATTATTGCCTCTAGGGCATATTTCCTTCAGTCTCCCACTTGCACTAGAGTCAATAATCTAGATTACACAGTAATGATTCTAACACCCATGGAGCCTTGGTGCTGATCATGTTTTGCTCGTGGAAAAGGCTTAGTCAACGGGTCTGCAACATTCAGATCCGTATGTATCTTGCAAATCTCTATGTCTCCCACCTGGACTAGATCCCGGATGGAGTTGAAGCGTCTCTTGATGTGTTTGGTCCTTTTGTGAAATCTGGATTCCTTTTCCAAAGCAATTGCACCAGTATTGTCACAAAAGATTTTCATTGGACCCGATGCACTAGGTATGACACCTAGATCGGATATGAACTCCTTCATCCAGACTCCTTCGTTTGCTGCTTCCGAAGCAGCTATGTACTCCGCTTCACATGTAGATCCCGCTACGACGCTTTGTTTAGAACTGCACCAACTGACAGCTCCACCGTTTAAAGTAAACACGTATCCGGTTTGCGATTTAGAATCGTCCGGATCAGTGTCAAAGCTTGCATCAACGTAACCTCTTACGGTGAGCTCTTTGTCACCTCCATATACGAGAAACATATCCTTAGTCCTTTTCAGGTATTTCAGGATGTTCTTGACCGCTGTCCAGTGATCCACTACTGGATTACTTTGGTACCTCCCTGCTAAACTTATAGCAAGGCACACATCAGGTCTGGTGCACAGCATTGCATACATGATAGAGCCTATGGCTGAAGCATAGGGAACATCTTTCATTTTCTCTCTATCTTCTGCAGTGGTCGGGCATTGAGTCTGACTCAACTTCACACCTTGTAACACAGGCAAGAACCCTTTCTTTGCTTGATCCATTTTGAACTTCTTCAAAATCTTGTCAAGGTATGTGCTTTGTGAAAGTCCAATTAAGCGTCTTGATCTATCTCTATAGATCTTTATGCCTAATATGTAAGCAGCTTCCCCGAGGTCTTTCATCGAAAAACTTTTATTCAAGTATCCCTTTATGCTATCCAGAAATTTTATATCATTTCCAATCAGCAATATGTCATCCACATATAATATCAGAAATGCTACAGAGCTCCCACTCACTTTCTTGTAAATACAGGCTTCTCCAAAAGTCTGTATAAAGCCAAATGCTTTGATCATACTATCAAAGCGTTTATTCCAACTCCGAGATGCTTGCACCAGTCCATAAATGGATCGCTGGAGTTTGCACACTTTGTTAGCTCCCTTTGGATCGACAAAACCTTCTGGTTGCATCATATACAACTCTTCTTCCAGAAATCCATTCAGGAATGCAGTTTTGACATCCATCTGCCATATTTCATAATCATAAAATGCGGCAATTGCTAACATGATTCTGACGGACTTAAGCATCGCTACGGGTGAGAAGGTCTCATCGTAGTCAACCCCTTGAACTTGTCGAAAACCTTTTGCGACAAGTCGAGCTTTATAGACAGTAATATTACCGTCAGCGTCAGTCTTTTTCTTGAAGATCCATTTATTCTCAATTGCTTGCCGATCATCGGGCAGGTCAACCAAAGTCCATACTTTGTTCTCATACATGGATCCCATCTCAGATTTCATGGCCTCAAGCCACTTTGCGGAATCTGGGCTCACCATCGCTTCTTCATAGTTTGTAGGCTCATCATGATCTAGTAGCATGACTTCCAGAATTGGATTACCGTACCACTCTGGTGCGGATCTCACTCTGGTTGATCTACGTGGTTCAGTAGTATCTTGTCCTGAAGTTTCATGATCATCATCATTAGCTTCCTCACTAATTGGTATAGGTGTCGCAGAAACAGTTTTCTGTGATGTACTATTTTCCAATAAGGGAGCAGGTACAGTTACCTCGTCAAGTTCTACTTTCCTCCCACTCACTTCTTTCGAGAGAAACTCCTTCTCTAGAAATGATCCATTCTTAGCAACGAATGTCTTGCCTTCGGATCTGTGATAGAAGGTATACCCAACAGTTTCCTTTGGGTATCCTATGAAGACACATTTCTCCGCTTTGGGTTCGAGCTTATCAGGTTGAAGCTTTTTCACATAAGCATCGCAGCCCCAAACTTTAAGAAACGACAACTTTGGTTTCTTGCCAAACCATAGCTCATAAGGCGTCGTCTCAACGGATTTTGATGGTGCCCTATTTAACGTGAATGCGGCCATCTCTAAAGCATAACCCCAAAACGATAGCGGTAAATCAGTAAGAGACATCATAGATCGCACCATATCTAGTAAAGTACGATTACGACGTTCGGACACACCATTACGTTGTGGTGTTCCGGGTGGCGTGAGTTGCGAAACTATTCCACAAATTTTCAAATGTACACCAAACTCGTAACTCAAATATTCTCCTCCACGATCAGATCGTAGAAACTTTATTTTCTTGTTACGGTGATTTTCAACTTCACTCTGAAATTCCTTGAACTTTTCAAATGACCGAGACACGTCTCCGGTTAATAACCAATAGCGGGACCTGGATGCCCATATTGGCTCCTACATATTCCACGAAGATCTTTATCGGTCAGACCGCATAACAACATACGTTGTTCCCTTTGTCATCGGTATGTTACTTGCCCGAGATTTGATCGTCGGTATCCAATACCTAGTTCAATCTCGTTACTGGCAAGTCTCTTTACTCGTTCCGTAATACATCATCTCACAACTAACATCTTAGTTATGATGCTTGCAAGGCTTATGTGATGTGTATTACCGAGAGGGCCCAGAGATACCTCTCCGACAATCGGAGTGACAAAACCCTAATCTCGAAATACGCCAACCCAACATCTACCATTGGAGACACCTGTAGTACTCCTTTATAATCACCTAGTTACGTTGTGACGTTTGGTAGTACCCAAAGTGTTCCTCCGGTAAACGGGAGTTGCATAATCTCATAGTTATAGGAACATGTATAAGTCATGAAGAAAGCAATAGCAACATACTAAACGATCGGGTGCTAAGCTAATGGAATGGGTCATGTCAATCAGATCATTCAACTAATGATGTGACCTTGTTAATCAAATAACAACTCTTTGTTCATGGTTAGGAAACATAACCATCTTTGATTAATGAGCTAGTTAAGTAGAGGCATACTAGTGACACTCTGTTTGTCTATGTATTCACACATGTATTATGTTTCCGGTTAATACAATTCTAGCATGAATAACAAACATTTATCATGATATAAGGAAATAAATAATAACTTTATTATTGCCTCTAGGGCATATTTCCTTCACATAACACCTTTTGTTTTCTTTATTCTCGCAACATCTACTGATTTTTTTTGTGAATTGCAGGATTAATGACCACAAGCAGATCCACTTTTTAAAAGACATGGTTAAGAAGATATTCAATGTACCATCTGGTAGCAGACTGATAGAGTTTGAGAAGAGGGGCAAAGCTGATTTCCGTGAAGTTTATCTGGGTAGCGGGGATAGGGCTCCGATAGCCACTGCAGTTTCCGTCTTATCAAAAGCAGATGATGATGACACCATCGAGAGGTCATGGGTATTACTGTGCCTCGCTTTGGTCCTAGCTCCTGGACAGGAAACATGGTCCCCCTAGATTATCTTTACACCCTAGGAGATATGAGTATGGTCCATGAGTTCGAGTTGGATGAGCATATCCTGTGTGATGTGATGAGAGAAGTTAAACAATACCAAGATAAGAGGAATGAGGGTAGAGGGAAATTTCTCATCGGTGGATGTATACCAATGCTTCCGGTACACCCCCCTTTGATTCCTGTAACATCCCACTCCTTTTATCCGCAACAACAAATCTTTTTCTTGAGGCGCTCATGTTTCTTTTCTTTTTTGTGTCTTTTTTGCAGATAATTTACATGGACCATCTTGATGTGCCAAGAGGATGCTTAGTTGATCATACCATCAACTACTCGCTTCCTAAAGCTTGTTTTGTTCATGAAAGGGACTTTTATGCTGTTGTCGCAGTGGACACCCTGGATGATGGGTTTGGGAAGCGTCCAGTAAGTGATTGAAACTGAAAGACTTTGCTTTTTTTATTTTTATATAGAAGACATTTGTCTGTTGCAATTCTTAACTATTTTCTCGTCTTTGTAATGCAGTTCAGGACCAGTACACCGTACGCAGTAGTAGAGTTCATGTCATATATAGACCAGCATCACCAAGGAGCTGCCAGTGAACATGTCACAGAGGAATTGCCGAAAATCAGCGACCAAGGGGGTGCTGTTGGGGGCGCAACACACACTCCAGATGTGCCTGAGAGCTCCCACATGCAAGAAAATGTACATGTGGGAGCAGATGCAGGTTCTCAAAGCCCACCTCACGCTGGCACAGGGGGTACCAATGGGAGCGCAGAGCATGTGCATGAGCCGCCTCCATCTAACACGGAGAGTGGTGACGACGTGTGCGGCTCTTTGGAGGAGTGGCTCCATGCATTGCCAGTAATCGAGGAGTTAGAGGTGGTTTTTTTTCTCGCAACTCAGTTTTTCCTTTTTCCTTTTTCATATTTTTTGCATCTTCATTTTACTGGCATGTTACAAACTACTGTCCCTACCAATCTAATGCCATTGTTTCCGTGCATCGCAGTTGCCCCGACAAATGCAAGTCATATTTAACAAGCACAAAGAGCTCTATGCCAGAGAACTTAATGTTGCATTCAGCTCATTTGGGAGGGTCTTGCAAGGCATGTGCTGCAAGCGAATGGGCCTAATGTTGTCTGAGGCACACAAAGCTGAGTGCAACATTCATGGACAGAGAGCCGAAGGTGAAGGCATCACTTTCAGTGTACCAGGGGGGTCTTCTGCTGCAGGCATGTCTGATGGGACTGCAACTGAACCTTTTGCGCAAGAGCCCAAGCATCCGGAGTAGCCCAACATTCATCCTGTCACTGTACCGCCTCCGCAACAGCCCAAGCAACCAGCCACTGCCAATGTACCATCTCCGCAACAACCCAAGCAACCAGCCACTACCACTGTAACATCTCCATAACAGCCCAAGCAACCAGCCACTGCCACTCTACCATCTCCGCAACAGCCCAAGCAACCAGCCACTGCCACTCTACCATCTCCGCAACAGCCCAAGCAACCAGCCACTGCCACTCTACCATCTCCGCAACAGCCCAAGCAACCAGCAGTGGAAGTAGGTCAAAACAACGACAATGATCAGAGCAATGGCAGGGGAGAAGACTCAGGCAGCAAGGTAAACGACACTAAATTTAAGACGGACCTTCTTTTGGATTGTTTGAACCGGGGAGTGATGATGATCTACTATTTCAGGAGTTTCCTCAAGTTCGTACATCCCCTGTAAAAACTCCTGTTGCAGATTTGGACTCCTTCTTGTCGATCCGTACGAGGAGCCCTTTGTTTGGTGAATCTCCGGCTACCTCAGCTGGGCCAGTTTACGATGTGACTCCCATTGCAACACGTCCTCCAATTTCGACAGGCCCTGCAGGTTATTGCACTCATCTCTCCCCAACTACTTTGTGCTCCAACCCATGTTTTGTTTTGTTTACAGAAACTTAGCACTTCCATGCTCCAAACCATTGTTTTTTCTCATCTTATTTCTGTTTTCTTTTTCTTTTTCAATTGTGGGGCACAAGCAGGAGTAGCTGAGACAAGAGAGGAGGTGGTGATTGAAGTGAGCAGCGGGGGAAAACGTGATGCGAAGAAGCCCACACTCAAGAGAGTTGCAAAATCGCCAGAAAACGCACCGAAGCTGAAGAGGATGAAGAAGATCAAAGTTAATGCTTCTGATGATGCCATATACAAGCAATACTGTTGCACAAATTACCATATAAAGGACCCTCCAGAAGGCGAGCCCTTGTAAGTGTGTTTTAGCCCTTTTTTGTGTTGATAAATTGTTCGTTCCATCCACTTGTTTGCCACTAACCGAGCCACTGTTTTTTTGCAACATGCAGACCTCCATTCATTAGGATAGGAGGGGTTTGATGTTTCTTTCAAGCATTTCAGCAACGGGCTAAAAAAGCGAGCACATTTGAACAATGAGGTCATGTTAGTTTATGTTGAAAGCTTCAACATCGAGCAAATGTATAGGAAAAGCAAACCTAGGAAGTTTGCGTTCTCACCGCATACAGCCGTGAGTCAACTATGCATTTTTTATTTTTCACAATAGAGTTTCTGCCCACAACTTCCATATCTTTCTAACCAATACCTTCTTCTTTGCATTAGTCCAAGCTTGCCGTGGACCCAAGCTCATTTTAGACACGTTCTTGCAGCAAAGATCTTGAGAGGGCCTGTGAAAGAAACAACATCATGAAATCTGATCAAGTAAAAAAAAATTTGTTCTTTCATCAAAGCTATCCTAGCGCAACATGCTCTATTTTTCTGAAGTTATTTTTTGTTTCTTACTTTTGCAGTTGTTCTTCGCCATTGTCAAGGACGGACACTGGGCAGTTGTGGTTGCAAACTTGATGCACAAACAATTCAACGTCTTTGACTCGAGGGGTGATGACCCTGACTATGTCAGCATCCTTGAGAAGCCATGTTGCAATCTGGTATGGACGCTACACCTCTTTCCTTTCTCTTTTTTCATTTTTTCTCTATATAAATTTTGTTGTTTGTGGTACCAATCATAGAAGATACAACTGTGTAATCCATCTTTTTGCAATATCAAATTTTGTAGATAGCCAACTTCAAGACTTTGGTCAGAGAACAAAACCCATGGAACCTTGACTTTGACAAGTTTGATCGTCTCAGCCCGAATGGGTACCCGCAACAGTCAACAACGTATTGTTCTCTGACCATTTTCCTTTTTTTTCATGTGTCCATCCACAACTTTTTTATGTTTTGTTGTCAAGTGAGCAAATTTTATATGTATTTTGTGACTTTTTTTTATTTTGGCAGGTTTGATTGTGGGTTGTTTGCTATTCTATACATGGAGAATCTAACTGGCAGGGGGATGAGACCATTCAGCGCGGTATTCCCTTTTTGCTATGCAACAATACTAGCTAATAACTTGTTGTTTTCGGAGCACTTGTTGTTTCCATTTTTGCTAATGGTAATCACGTTTTTTCAATTTTTCTCCTAACTAACTTACGAAGCTCCCTTGTTGTATGCCCAGGACACGAGGTCGTTGCTCAAATTCCGATCATTTGTTGCAGCGAAGCTTTTTAAGACCCTCAAAACACACTCAACTCAGCCGAAGAGTTTCAGAAACTGTTGAGTAGCTCGTAGAAGATGTCAATCGGAGCAAAGTGTTTCCTAGATAGTTTTAGACTGCTTTTTTTGTGGACAAATGTATGCGCTACATCCTTTTTGTGTAACTAGAAACAGCAAGATGCTGTTAACCATCTACTTTATCTTTTGTGGAACCCAAGCTGGAGCATGTATCATGCTGGGGCATGTCCCTTTTTTCCTCTTTTTTATTTTGAAATACTGGAGCATCACCCATGTTGTGCTGTCAATGTGAACTTGAGTGCTATCATGCTGATGCAGAGATGAATGAAAATGACTAGTGTTTCTGAACTATCCATGCAGATATGTGAACTATCCATGTTGCATTTTTTATTATTGGTTTTCTGAAATAAGGTGTCCTACCCATAACAACACATGCCATGTAGAAGCATCCATGTATACAATAGCTTTTTTTGCAAGCACCGGAAACATGATGTCGCAACTTGAAACAAATGGTACATTCATGTATATGCAAATGGTACATTCACGAAACAAAGAATTACTGGAAATATGTCAAAGACCTCAAAACTACGGCACAAAGTGTGAGATACCTTGTATGTCTCAAATCCAGGACACACATAACATATCTTGTAACAAAAATGTGAGCTATCTTTTTGTATGTCTCAAATTGGAATAGAACCTGAATACATCATCAAGGTTGCAAAAAAAGAGTATTTATGTATGTTTTTTTGCTCAAGCACATGTAGTGAGTCTGAAAAGAAAATGCAAAACATCCTTCAACAGGACCAAGAACTTTCCCAAGTCTTTTCTCTCATTTTTTCTTCCTAGAGGTTGAGTTGCATTGCTTGGGCATTTCTTGGATCATTTGTCATCATGGCTCTCCAGTATGCACAAGTTGGTACAGTATGCCCCACCTCGGAGCAGAATTGACATGTAGGCGGTGTTGTTGCCGCCTCTGTTGCAGCTTTTAGGGGTCCACACATCTGCATGTTGTGACCTTCTTCTTTGCAGAACTTGCAGCGAATACTTCTTTTTTCAGATTTTGGCTTCACTGCTGGCATTAGCTTCTTCTCTTCTTGTTTTGACTTCTTCTTCTGCTTATCATCTAGCTGCTCCACCAGAGTCTTCTTCCTCTTCTCTCTTTTAGTTGGCCGGCCTTTCTTTGGGACATGAGCTGGGTTTCGTAGGATCTCTGTGCTTTGAGGCTGTGGTAGGCCATCACTCAACGCTCCTGTTGCAGCAGCATGTTGCGTTGGGGGTTCACTGCGCTGCGTTGCTTGTTGTTCTGGCAGTACCCCTCTTTTCGCCGCTGCTATAGCAGGCTCAAGAACTTTTATTGCTTCATCTAATATCTTGTATGCATCATCATTGCAACATGCATCAGAGGCGAGCCATGTCAACCTTTGGCACAAGGAGTTGTGTTTGAGCGTGTTTGTCGAGGGGTGCCCAAATTCCAGCAATCGCCCAGTTCTGGCCATGCTTGTTGTTGCTGCTTCAGACCACCTTTCCAACAAGTATTGTTGTGGAATAATTTGCACATTGAGGTGCACCATCACCCTTATTATGTGGGCGCAAACCAGGCCATTCATCTCAAAGTAGTGGCAACTACATTGGAACACCCCTTCATCCATCATAACACGCACAGAGAAGAGCTTTGGGTTCTCATATAAGCTTGATGTTAGATTGAACATGAGGCCTCGCCCTTGGTACTCAGCGTCTTGGTTGATAATGTAGCCCGTAGACGCAGTCACTTGTTTCTGGAACTTGCCAAAGATGTTGCGTGTGTAGTAATCAGCAGCTTGGCGCTCAATATTGTATCTGCAACATCACAAAAGGAAGCAAAGTTCTCAAAACAAATCATGAAAAAACATTTTTTTGGATTTTTTGCTTTGATATAGTGAAGCTGGCCTACCGAGAGTATAGTGGAGGAGCCGTCGTTTCACCAGTGAACCCAGCATTGTCCTCGCGATCAAGCATAGTTCCCTCGCACAGTTCATACTGTTGCACAAACCTCCATACAGAATCAGCTAAACGAATCATTGTCTTGAAATATGAGTTCAACCCCTCGGACCTGCATGTCGTGCTTGTGAACGGGAAGAAATTGTTCTTGAAGTACGCTGGAGCCCACGTATGTCTTGTTCGCCACATGTTCTTCAAGTGTTTGTTTTCAGCAACTTCGAAACACTCCAACATGTGCTGCCATGTTTCCTCAAATTCTGCAACCGTTTCAGAGTTGTTGATACAAGTGTAAAACACATCTGCAAACGCCTCATCTCTAAGCAGCCTCCCCAACTTAGAACGCGCGTTGCCAAACACATGAAACTTGCAACACCTATGGCAAGTATTTGGGAGCACCTGCTCTATAGCTGTTGCCATTGCTTGGTCCTGGTCAGTCATTATGTTCTTTGGATGCTCATTGTCCATTGCAACCATCCATTGCTCAAAGACCCACTTGAACGTTTCAATAGTCTCATCCGGCAACAAAGACACCTGAGTGAAATGGTTTGGAGGTGGTTGTTGATACCAACTATAGGACCAAAGGGCATGTTGTATCTGTTAGTGCAGAAAGTTGTGTCAAAGAACACACAATCTTTATATTTCGGGTACAGTGCCCTTGTCCTCCCATCAACCCAAAACAATGCAGTGACAGAGTTCGTTGCAGGATCTTTTTGCTTGGCAAAGAAAAACTCTGGATTCTCGGCCTTCCTCCTCTCAAAGTACTTCACTGTCATATCCATGTCCTGTTGAGTTATCGCTTCCCGAAGCTTTGCACGTTCATTTGCAACATCCCTCTTCACGTACGGCAGTATCCTAGGGTCACCTCCATGTATCCTACCAAGGAAACTCATGCAATCTGAATTTGACAGGTTAATATCATGCAACGTCAACAAGAGTTCGTAATCTTCAGCAGGTATTTTGTGGTGCGAGCGGTAGTATCTAACACGCTCTGGTTGTTGCATCAATGGATGTGTATGCTCTGCAACAAAGCAAGTGACTGTCAATCTCCCCTCCCTAATCCCAACAATCATGTGTGCCTTACAATCATGACGGAGAATCCTGTTTTTCTGACGCGTTCTTGTCACATCCATTTCAGCACCAGGGCGCCTGCTGGAGTTGCTTGTGTCTGTTGCAATGCTCTCTGAGGTGCTACTTGTTTTCGGTTTATCGGGCTTTCTAGCGTGCACACACCCAAAGACCCTCTTGATCATTATTGCATCCTCTTGCTTCTGTCCTCTCTTTTGGCTGTACTTTGTAGAAGATATATGTGTGTCGAATCCGAACTTGAAGGCATACTCATTGTAGAATTTCTGGGCATCCTCAAATGTGTCAAACACCATGCCAACATAGGGCGATAGTGGCTGTGATGAAACATCTCCATCATCTGAATCATCTTGCATCACATCATCGTCATGCAACAATCCCTCTGAATCTTCATGATTATCGACAGAAAAGTTCTCTTGGACATAGCTCTCTTCCCCTTCAGCACCAGCTCCCTGAAATAAGGCACATGTTTTTTCATGTAAATAGAGAGGTCTTGGTTGAAAGTATTATTTTCCTATAGTTGCTATCAACGGTTATATTTGTTGTTTCAGAAATTCAGGTACACAGATACATTTATCAACAGTTTTTCAGCTTCATTTACACACAAATTTTCAGTCAACGGCCTTTTCTCACATAAGCACACGCATTCAAAATCGTATCATAGGTTGATAAATATCAACTAACAGAGAGGATCATGTTTTGCAGAGATAGAGCAAGCACACATGTGTGCTTGGTATTTGCCTTGGTTCCACTCACACACATGAAACAAATTTGAATTTCTAGCTGTCACACACATAAAACAAATAGAAAATCCTACCTATGTTTCTGATACATAGGGTTTTCCATGAGTTTCAGAGACACACAAGTGTTCATGTTTTTTCAGAGTCAGAGACACATAAGTGTTCATGTTTTTTCAAAGACTCACACACACGAAACAAATTTGAATTTCTAGCTGCCACACACATGAAACAAATAGGAAATTCTAGCTATGTTTCTGATACATAGGTTTTCAATGAGTTTTAGAGACACACAAGTGTTCATGTTTTTTCAGAGTCAGGAAACTCACCCAGCTGCCTTGATTTGATCTGGTAGAAGTTGTTTCAGGAAACACAACCAGAGGGTTGGTGAACCAGGATGATACTCCAGCTCGCAGAGGAAGCCTCGCGACCGCGGTCGGAGCTGAGAACGATGGCCGCGGGTGTTCTCCAAGAGGCGGCCCCCGGCGAGCTCGATCTGTGTCGGATCCCAGCATCTGCCGCGCGATGTGGTGCACCATGTTGTTGCGGGAATTTCACGCTGAAGGACTAGGTGCCCCCGCGGGCCGGCGACAGCAATTTTTTGCGGTGGTGGCGAGTGCCACCGGCTGGGGCGGAGCTGTGCCTGGTGGACGGCGGACAGGGGATTCTGTTTCTGAAACAGAGCCGCTGTTGTAGAAAATAACGACCTGGTCAGTTGTGGGCGGTGGTTTCGTCCGACGGCTGTTAGGTGGCTAATCCAACGGCTCTCCGGGCGGCGGATGATTCTAACACATCCGCTGGCGGACGCGTAGCGGTTCCCTAAAAAGAAACGGAAGAAGTATTTAATATGACATCATCCT
The DNA here is from genome assembly GCA_034509565.1 of Triticum monococcum. NCBI lineage: Eukaryota > Viridiplantae > Streptophyta > Magnoliopsida > Poales > Poaceae > Triticum > Triticum monococcum. The sequence continues at coordinate 173,572,997 of CM067846.1, read as the reverse complement.
ACATTAGCATATAAACAAAAGTATTGCAGTTGTATTTTTTTTCAAAAAGGGATGTTTTATTACTTAAAAGATTTAAGCAGTACATCCGGCCTCTGCATAACTAAGATGCACATAACCAAATAAGATCTTCTCACACAAAAGAAAAATAAAAAGGCGAAATACAAAAACATCAAGAGTCCATATAACGCCTAAAGTGGAGGGGGCCAATCCTAAGATCATGCTGCCACCCATGTTGGGTATACGTATCCCTCGTTGTGGCCTTCAATCGTGTACACACCTCCGTAAACATGTCTCGATTCTTCACACATCGTAGAGAGGACCATAAACGAAGAGTCCCGGTACATCTGTAGATAACCTGCATCGGAGAAGTACTTTTATCGTTAAAAACCTTATCATTTCTACATAGCCAAAGCGACCAAATAACGGTAAGCACACCCATTCTGAGAAAAATTCCAAACCTGTGATCAATCTCATGTAACCAGTTGCCAAATACATTAGCAATACTACAAGGAGGATACAAGCCAGAATCTATTTGGATGGCTGACCACATAGAACGAGCCAATTTGCATTAGAAGAATAAATGTTTTATTGTCTCATTATTGTGACAAAAGACACATTGCGGACTTCCATGCCAATTCCTCTTAATAAGGTTATTATCTTTAGTAAGAATGACTCCGCGACGATGATACCATGCAAAGATTTTATTCTTAAGAGGTATCTTCATCTTTCAGATCTTATTATTATCAACTAGCACATCAGACTGGATTAACGCTCTATACATAGACACCATTGAGAATTGTCCATTCCCATGAAGGTTCCATCGAAATACATCAGACCCATGTGACAGGTGCACCGTGGACAACCGCTGGAGCAGGATGTTCCATGGTTGGAGTCTGGGTCCAATTAAATCTCTTTTGAACATCACATTTGGCGGAAATGATTCCATTACCGTGTATCACCCTTGTGGCGCACAATGTTGTATAGAGCCAGATATTGTTCCCTGAGTGTGGCATTTCCTAGTCACCAGTCCTCCCAGAATCTAATTTCTGAGCCGTCCTTAATCAAGAAGGATCCATAGCAGAAGAAATATTTCATCGTAACCATTAGACCCGCCCAAAAGTGGGAATCCCCAGGCTTCCACTATACCTGGGATACCGCCTTAGAGCCCACATATTTCCTCCTTGGGAGGGTTTTCCATACACCTTCCTCCGTCAGAAATTTAAACAACCATTTGCCGAGGAGGGCCCTATTCTTAACCTCAAGGTCATGAATACCCAACCTGCCTTGGTCTTTGGGACAGCAAATCACACTCCATTTGTCTAGTCGATGTTTCTTTCTCTCGATATCTCCTTGCCAAAAGAATCTTGATCGGAAATAATCCAACCTATGTAAAACTCCTTTCGGCAACTGGAAGAAGGAAATCATGTATAGTACCATATTACTTAGTACTAAATTTATGAGGACCAATCTTCAATCCAAAGATAGCAGTTTACTTTTCCAACTACTAAGTCTTTTTTGCAGTCTCTCCTCGACGTGTTTCCATTCAACATTTGTGAGTCTCCGATAATGTATCAGTATCCCCAAATATGTGATAGGAAGCTGGCTCAACCCACATCCAAACAGTTCAGCGCACAGGTGGGCCTGGTCTTGAGCCTTGCCAAAGCAAAACAATTCACTTTTATGAAAATTGATCTTAAGACCCGAGAGTTGCTTGAATGCTGATAAAATTAGTTTCAGATTTCTCGCTTTCGCGAGGTCATGATCCATGAAGAGAATTGTATCATTGACATATTGAAGTATAGAGAGACCAACATCAACTAGATGATTTACTACCCCTCCAATTTGGCCATCAACCTTGGCACGCTCAATCATGATCGCAAGCATATCCGCCACTATATTGAATAGCATGGGCGATACCGAGTCACCTTGTTGCAAACCCTTCTTTGTTTGGAAATAGTGTCCAATGTCATCATTGACCTTAATGGCAACACTACCTCCAGAAACGAAGCTATGGATCATAGCATGCCACTCTGCAGAAAATCCTTTCATTCTGAGAGTCTGTTGAAGAAAGGACCACTTGACTTTGTCATAAGCCTTTTCAAAGTCTATTTTGAGAACCATCCCATTCAACTTTTTTCGATGTAATTCATGGAGTGTTTCGTGAAGGATAACAACACCATCAAGGATGTGTCTGCCTTGCATAAAAGTTGTCTGTGAAGGATGAACCACATGTTCAGCAACCGAATTGAGCATAATAGCCGCAACCTTCATGAATATTTTAAAATAAACATTAAGGAGGCAAATAGGTCTATATTGTTGTATCCTTTCAGCCTCATTAACCTTAGGTAATAAAATAATCTCACCAAAGTTTAAGTGAAACAATTCTAGTTTGCCAGCATGTAAGTCGCTAAACAAAAGTAGGAGATCCGGTTTGATGACTTCCCAAAAGTGATGATAGAACTCAGCGGGAAAACCATCTGGACCCAGGGCTTTGTTGTGCTCCATTAGGAAAACCGTCTTTCTAACTTCCTCCTTAGAGTATGGGGCTGTTAGTAGGTTGTTTTCCTCATCAGAGACCCGGGGGATGTCATTTGTTCGGGACTCATCCATCGAGAAGTTTCCTTTCTTTGGGGCTCCAAACAAATTTTTATAATAATTAGTGATATAAGATTTAAGTTGCTCATGCCCCTCAATCGTGCCATCATCCTGTTGTAGGGAATGGATAAGTAGTGTCTGCCATTGGCGACTCCATGGAAATATCTAGTATTCGCGTCACCTTTTAGGATAAACTGAGAGTTAGAATGTTGATACCATTTGAGTTCCTCTTCACATGGCATGCTAGCTATCTATGCATTCGAATGACTCTTGATCTCGATTTCATGCTCAGATAGAGGTCTAACTATTGGGGAACATAGCATGCAAACTCCAAACAACATTCGGTCACCAAATCACATAACTCATATAATACAAAATCGTCATCGAACGTTAAGCGTGCGGACCCTACGGGTTCGAGAACTATGTAGACATGACCGAGACACCTCTTCGGTCAATAACCAATAGCGGAACCTGGATGCTCATATTGGTTCCCACATATTCTACGAAGATCTTTATCGGTCGTACCGTAATGACAACATACATTATTCCCTTTGTCATCGGTATTTTACTTGGCCGAGATTCGATCGTCGGTATCTTCATACCTAGTTCAATCTCGTTACCAGCAAGTCTCTTTACACGTTCCATAATGCATCATCCCGCAACTAACTCATTAGTCACATTGCTTGCAAGGCTTATTATGATGTGCATTATCGAGAGGGCCGAGAGATACCTCTCCGATACTTAGAGTGACAAATCATAATCTTGATCTATGCCAACCCAACAAATACCTTCGGAGATACTTGTAGAGAATCTTTATAATCACCTAGTTACATTATGACGTTTGATAGCACACAAGGTATTCCTCCGGTATCCGGGAGTTGCATAATCTCATAGTCAAAGGAATATGTATATGTCATGAAGAAAGCAATAGCAATAAAACTGAACGATCAACATGCTACGCTAACAGATGGGTCTTGTCCATCACATCATTCTCCTAATGATGTGATCTCGTTCATCAAATGACAACACATGTCTATGGTTAGGAAACTTAACCATCTTTGATTAACGAGCTAGTCTAGTAGAGGCTTACTAGGGACATGGTGTTTTGTCTATGTATTCACACATGTATCAAGTTTCGGGTTAATACAATTCTAGCATGAATAATAAACATTTATCATGATATAAGGAAATATAAAATAACAACTTTATTATTGCCTCTAGGGCATATTTCTTCAGTCTCCCACTTGCACTAGAGTCAATATTCTAGTTCACATCGCCATATGATTTAACACCAATAGTTCACATCTTTGTGTGACCAACACCCAAAGGGTTTACTAGAGTCAATAATCCAGTTCACATCGCTATGTGATTAACACCCAAAGAGTACGGAGGTGTGATCATGTTTTTCTTGTGAAAGAAGTTTAGTCAACGGGTCTGCCACATTCAGATCCATATGTATTTTGCAAATTTCTATGTCTACAATGCTCTGTATGGAGCTACTCTAGCTAATTGCTCCCACTTTCAATACCAATCCAGATTGAGACTTAGAGTCATCTGGATTGGTGTAAAAGCTTGCATCGACGTAACTCTTTATGATGAACTCTTTTATCACCTCCATAATCGAGAAATATTTTCTTAGTCCTCTTAGGTAACTAAGGATAACTTTGACCGCTGTCTAGTGATCCACTCCTGGATCACTATCGTACCCCCTTGTCAAACTCATGGCAAGGTATACAATAGGTCTGGTACACATCATGACATACTTTATAGAACCTATGGCTAAGGCATAGGGAATGACTTTCATCCTCTCTCTATCTTATGCCGTGGTCGGGCTTTGAGTCTTACTCAACTTCACACCTTACAATACAGGCAAGAACTCCCTCTTTGGCTGATCCATTTTGAACTTCTTCAAAATCTTGTCAAGGCATGTGCTTTGTGAAAGTCCTATTAAGCGTATGGATCTATCCCTAAAGATCTTGATGCCCAATATATAAGCAGCTTCACCAAGGTCTTTCATTGAAAAAAATTCTTTATTCAAGTATCCTTTTATGCTATCCAGAAATTCTATATCATTTCCAATCAATAATATTTCATCCACATATAATATTAGAAATGCTATAGAGCTCCCACTCACTTTCTTGTAAATACAGGCTTCTCCAAAAGTCTGTATAAAACCATATGCTTTGATCACCTTATCAAAGTGTATATTCCAACTCCGAGATGCTTGCACCAGTCCATAAATGGATCGCAGGAGTTTGCACACTTTGTTAGCACCTTTAGGATCGACAAAACCTTTTGGTTGCATCATATACAACTCTTCTTTAAGAAATCATTTAAGGAATGTAGTTTTGACATCCATTTGCAAGATTTCATAAAATGCGGCAATTGCTAACATGATTCAGACAGACTTAAGCATTGCTACGAGTGAGAAAATCTCATCGTAGTCAACTCCTTGAACTTGTCGAAAACCTTTTGCAACAAGTCGAGCTTTATAGACAGTAATATTACCATCAGTGTCAGTCTTCTTCTTGAAGATCCATTTATTCTCTATGGCTTGCCGATCATCGGGCAAGTCAACCAAAGTCCACACTTTGTTCTCATACATGGATCCTATCTCAGATTTCATGGCCTCAAGCCATTTATCAGAATCTAGGCTCATCATCGCTTCCTCATAGTTCGTAGGTTCGTCAAGGTCTAGTAACATGACTTCCATAACAGGATTACCGTACCACTCAGGTGTGGAACATGCTCTGCTTGACCTACGAGGTTCGGTAGTAACTTGATCCGAAGTTTCATGATCATTATCATTAGCTTACTCTCTAGTTGATGTAGGAATCACTGGAACCGATTTATGTGATGGGATACTTTCTAATTCGAGAGAAGGTACAATTACCTCATCAAGTTCTACTTTCCTCCCACTCACTTCTTTCGAGAGAAACTCCATCTCTAGAAAGGATCCATTCTTAGCAACAAAGATTTTGCCTTCGGATCTGTGATAGAAGGTGTACCCAATAGTTTCTTTTGGCTATCCTATAAAGACGCACTTCTTCAATTTGGGTTTGAGCTTATCAGGCTGAAGCCTTTTGACATAAGTGTCACAACCCCAAACTTTAAGAAACGACGGCTTTGGTTTCTTGCCAAACCATAGTTCATATGGTGTCGTCTCAACGGATTTAGACAGTGCCCTATTTAACGTGAATGCAGCTGACTCTAATGCATAGCCCCAAAATGATAAAGGCAAATCAGTAAGAGACATCATAGAACGCACCATATCCAATAGAGTACGGTTATGACTTTCGGACACACCATTACTCTGTGGTGTTCTAGGTGGCGTGAGTTGTGAAACTATTCCACATTGTTTTAAATGAAGGCCAAACTCGTAACTCAAATATTTGCCTCCACGACCAGATCATATAAACTTTTATTTTCTTGTTACGATGATTCTCCACTTCGCTCTAAAATTCTTTGAACTTTTCAAATGTTTCAGACTTGTGTTTCATTAAGTAGATATACCCATATCTTCTCAAATCATCTATGAAGGTCAGAAAATAATGATACCCGCCGCGAGCCTCAACACTCATCGGACCGCATACATCGGTATGTATTATTTCCATTAAGTCATTAGCTCGCTCCATTGTTCCGTAGAACGGAGTTCTAGTCATCTCGCCCATGAGGCATGGTTCGCAAGTATCAAATGATTCATAATCAAGTGACTCCCAAAGTCCATCTGCATGGAGTTTCTTCATGCGCTTTACACCAATATGACCTAAACGGCAGTGCCACAAGTATGTTGCACTATCATTATCAACTTTGCATCTTTTGGCATCAATATTATGAATATGTGTATTACTACGATCGAGATTCAATAAACCATTTACATTGGGTGTATGACCATAGAAGGTTTTACTCATGTAAACATAACAACAATTATTCTCTGACTTAAATGAATAACCGTATTACAATGAACATGATCCAATCATATTCATGCTCAACGCAAACACCAAATAACATTTATTTAGGTTCAACACTAATCCCAAAGGTAGAGGGAGTATGCGATGGTGATCTTATCAACCTTGGAATCACTTCCAACACACATCGTCACCTCGCCCTCAACTAGTCTCTATTCATTTTGTAACTCCTATTTTGAGTTACTAATCTTAGCAGCTGGACCGGTATCAAATACCCAGGGGTTACTATGAACACTAGTAAAGTACACAGCAATAACATGTATATCAAATATACCATTGTTCACTTTGCCATCCTTCTTATCCGCCAAGTATTTGGGGCAGTTTCGCTTCCAGTTACCATTTCCTTTGCAGTAGAAGCACTCAGTTTCAGGCTTGGGTCTAGCTTTGGGCTTCTTCATGGGAGCGGCAACTTGTTTGCTGTTCTTTCTTGAAGTTCCCTTTTTGTCCCTTGCCCTTTTTCTTGAAACTAGTGGTTTTGTTAACCATCAACACTTGATGCTATTTCTTGATTTCTACCTTCGCTGATTTCAGCATCGCGAAGAGCTTGGGAATCGTTTTCGTCATCCCTTGCATATTATAGTTCATCATGAAGTTCTAGTAACTTGGTGATAGTGACTAAAGAAATCTGTCAATCACTATCTTATCTGGAAGATTAACTCCCACTTGATTCAAGTGATTGTAGTACCCAGACGTTCTGAGTACATGCTTACTAGCTGAGCTATTCTCCTCCATCTTGTAGGCAAAGTACTTGTCAGAGGTCTCATACCTCTTGACATGGGCATGAATCCGAAATACCAATTTCAACTCTTGGAACATCTCATATGCTCTGTAGCGTTCAAAACATTTTTGAAGTCCCGGTTGTAAGCCGTAAAGCATGGGGAAAATTTTGTTTTTGCCACTCTAGATTTTGCCAATTTTCCTTATACCATTCTAGATTTTGACATTTCACTTTTGCCACTCTTAGCTTTTGACAATTATCACAATTGCCACTCCGTGGCAAAAGCAGAATAATTTTATTTCATTTTTGCCACTCTTAGCTTTTGAAATGTATCACAGTTACCACTCCGAAAATTTTGCTTTTGCCACCAGAATGGCAATTTAGATAATTGTCGAAAACTAAGAGTGGCAAAAGTGAAATGCCAAAATATAGAGTGGCATAAGGAAAATTGGCAAAATCTAGAGTGGCAAAAACAAAATTTTCCCTAAAGCATGGCGCACTAAACTATCAAGTAGTCATCATACCGAGCTTGTCAAACATTCATAACGTCTGCATCTGCTCCTGCAATAGGTCTATCACCTAGCGGTGCATCAAGGACATAATTCTTCTGTGCAGCAATGAGGATAATCCTCATATCATGGACCTAGCCTGCATCATTGCTACTATCATCTTTCAACCTTTCTCTAGGAACATATCAAAAATATATAGGAGCTATATCGCGAGCTATTGATCTACAACATAGATATGCAAATACTATCAGGACTAAGTTCATGATAAATTAAGTTCAATTAATCATATTACTTAAGAACTCCCACTTAGATAGACATCCCTCGAGTCATCTAAATGATCACATGATCCAAATCAACTAAACCATGTCCGATCATCACGTGAGATGGAGTAGTCTTCAATGGTGAACATCTCTATGTTGATCATACCTACTATATGATTCACGTTCGACCTTTCGGTCTCTAGTGTTCCGAGGCCATGTCTGTACATGTTAGGCTCGTCAAGTTTAACCCGAGTATTCCGCATGTGCAAAACGGTCTTGCACCTGTTGTATGTGAACGTAGAGCCTATCACACCCGATTGTCTCATGGTGTCTCAGCACGACGAACTGTCGCAACGGTGCATACTCAGGGAGAACACTTATACCTTGAAATTTTAGTGAGGGATCATCTTATAATGCTACCGCCGTACTAAGCAAAATAAGATGCATAAAAGATAAACATCACATGCAATCAAAATATGTGATATGATATGTCCATCATCATCTTGTGCCTTTGATCTCCATCTCCAAAGCACCGTCATGATCTCCATTGTCACCGGCTTGACACCTTGATCTCCATCGCAGCGTCATGGTCGTCTCGCCAACTATTGCTTGTACAATTATCGCTAACGCATAGTGATAAAGTAAAGCAATTACATGGCGTTTGCATTTCATACAATAAAGCGACAACCATAAGGCTCCTGCCAGTTGCCGATAACTTTTACAAAACATGATCATCTCATACAATAACATATATCACATCATGTCTTGACCATATCACATCACAACATGCCCTGCAAAAACAAGTTAGACGTCCTCTACTTTGTTCTTGCAAGTTTTACGTGGCTGCTACGGGCTTCTAGTAAGAACCATTCTTACCTATGCATCAAAACCACAACGGTGATTTATCAAGTTTGCTGTTTTAACCATCAACAAGGACCGGCTGCAGTCAAATCCGATTCAACTAAAGTTGGAGAAACAGACACCCGCCGGCCACCTTTATGCAAAACTAGTTGCATGTCTGTCGGTGGAACCGGTCTCATGAACGTGGTCATGTAAGGATGGTCCAGGCCTCTTCATCCAACAATACCACCAAATCAAAATAAGACATTGGTGGTAAGCAGTATGACGATCACCGCCCACAACTCTTTGTGTTCTACTCGTGCATATCATCTACGCATAGACCTGGCTCGGATGCCATTGTTGGGGAACGTAGCATGCAATTTCAAAAAACTTCCTATGCTCACGCAAGATCTATCTAGGAGATGCATATCAACGAGAGGGGGGGAGTGTGTACATGTACCCTCGTAGACCAAAAGTGGAAGCGTTTGACAACGCGATTGATGTAGTCGAACTTCTTCTAGTTCCGCCCGGTCAAGCACTGAACGTACGACACCTCCGAGTTCTGCACACATTCAACTCGATGACATCCCTCGAACTCTTGATCCAGCAAAGTGTCGAGGGAGAGTTTCTTCAGCATGATGGCGTGATGATGGTGATGGTGAAGTGATCCGCGCAGGGCTTCGCCTAAGCACTACGAGAATATGACCAGTGGCGTAAACTGTGGAGAGGGGCACCGCACACAGCTAGGAATCAATGTTGTGTGTTCTAGCGGTGCGCCCCCACATATATATTGGTGGGAGAGGGAGAGGGGCTGCAAGGGGTGCCCCAAGTAGGAGTAATCCTACTTGGGCGCCTCCTCCAAGTCGGCCTTGCCCCTTCCATATCCATCGGAGGTGGAAGGAAAGAGAGGGGGAGGGGAAGGAAAGGGGAAGGCCGAATCCTCCCCTTTCCTTCTCCTCCTATTCGGCCTATAGGGGGCACACCAGCCCCTTTTGAGGTTGGTCTGTCCCTCTCTTGGCCCGTTAGGCCCATATAGCTTGTCGGGGGTTGCCCGGAACCCCTTCCGGTGACCCGATTCGTACTCGGTACCCCCGGAACACTTCCGGTGTCCAAATACTATCATCCTATATATGAATCTTCACCTCTTGACCATTTCGAGACTCCTCGTCATGTCCGTGAACTCATCCGGGACTCAGAACAACATTCGGTCACCAAATCACATAACTCATATAATACAAAATCGTCATCGAACGTTAAGCATGCGGACCCTACGGGTTCGAGAACTATGTAGACATGACCGAGACACCTCTCTGGTCAATAACCAACAGCGGAACCTAGATGCTCATATTGGTTCCCACGTATTCTACGAAGATCATTATCGGTCACACCGTAATGACAACATACGTTATTCCCTTTGTCATTGGTATGTTACTTGCCCGAGATTCGATTGTCGGTATCTTCATACCTAGTTCAATCTCTTTACCGGCAAGTCTCTTTACTCATTCCGTAATGCATCATCCCGCAACTAACTCATTAGTCACATTGATTGCAAGGCTTATTATGATGTGCATTACCGAGAGGGCCTAGAGATACCTCTCTGATACTCGGAGTGACAAATCCTAATCTCGATCTATGCGAACCCAAAAAATACCTTCGGAGATACATGTAGAGCATCTTTATAATCACCCAGTTATGTCGTGACATTTGATACACACAAGGTATTCCTCCGGTATCTGGGAGTTGCATAATCTCATAGGCAAAGGAATATGTATATGTCATGAAGAAAGCAATAGCAATAAAACTGAACGATCAACATGCTAAGCTAACGGATGGGTCTTGTCCATCACATCATTCTCCTAATGATGTGATCCCGTTCATCAAATCACAACACATGTCTATGGTTAGGAAACCTAACCATCTTTGATTAACGAGCTAGTCTAGTAGAGGCTTACTAGGGACATGGTGGTTTGTCTATGTATTCGCACATGTATCAAGTTTCCGGTTAATACAATTCTAGCATGAATAATAAACATTTATCATGATATAAGGAAATAAAAAATAACAACTTTATTATATATGTGGTGGGCTCCTACTTCTATGACAAAAAATCATGACAAAAAATGGGTTTTTCGTCCTGGGCGGGCCGGAGACGCAGGTGCATGACATTCTTTGGACCGTCCATGACGGAAAAAACCGTGGTAGAAGCAAGGGCAAGGAAAATATCAGGGAGTTCCCAGTTACGGTGGGTGGTCGGGGCCGAGCGATGCACGGAGATTTGCGTGTTTCTCTCGTACACGTACGCGCGTGTGTGCGAGGTGTTGTGCTCTAACTAAACCCAAGCGAGGCGTTCGCCTACTGAACCCGAGCGATTGCACTGTAGGCTACGCGTTACTGAACTCGAGCGATCAATCCCTAGCTGTTAACAGAACCTGATCGAGCGATTCCTTTGCTACTGCTGCTAACTGAAGCCGATCGAACCTGCTGCCTCTTGATGAACAATGAGCGTTGTTGGGGGGGGGGGGTTGGATGAACAGGACCCTGTGGTAGTAGAGGCTGTTGCCGCTGGATGAACAGGACCCTGATCGATCGAGCCGGTTGGGGGTGGATAAACAGGACCCCGTGGAGGGCTGGTTGAACAGTAGCCGGTGGAGGCCTGGATGAACAGTAGCCCGTGGAGGGGTGGTTGAACAGGACCCCGTGGAGAGGGCTGGTTGAACAGTAGCCGGTGGAGGAGCGGTGGAAGCTGGATGAACAAGAGCTCGTGGATGAACAGTCGCAGGTGGAGGCTGGAGGAGGTCGACGGTGGATGAACAGTAGCCCGTGGAGGCTGGAGGAGGTTGACGGTGGAGATGAACAGTAGCCCATGGAGTCCCGTTTTGCAGTACGCCACACCCCTCCCAATGAACAGGACCCCCGTTTCGACCGTAGCGCTCTACCACAAGTCAGTTTCCTCCATTTTGCGGTATTCCACACCCTTACCGATCAATAGTACCCCGTTTCGACCGTGTAGGCACTCGAACACAAGTCCATTTCCTCCATTTTGCGGTACGCTAGACCCCTCCCGATGAATAGGATCCTGTTTCGACCATGGCTAGTTGAACAGAAGGCCATTTCCTTCGTTGTGCGGTACGCCAGGCCTCGTTTCAATCGGTTGTTCCGTCCAAGCCGGTTGGCTCCCGATGAACATGACGCATTCCATTGCCTCCCGATGAACATGACGACACAGTTTCTCCGTTGTGACCCAGCCATGTACACGAGCCCTGGCCGTACGTATGCGCGAGTAGGCATTCGAGACCCCGCCCGTATGTACATACGTGGCCGTATTTACTTTCTTGCACCCTAGCTGTACATACGTGTACACGATATTACGGGACTGCATGACATGCTACGTGCCCGCCTCTACTACGACACGTGCACGCCTATACTATGACACGTGCCCTTCCTTACTCGGCCACGGTTCATTGCTGCAGCCTGCAGATAAAATGCAATGCTACGTACGCTTCGTACACGTTCGCGACCAGAATGACAATGCTACGTACGCTTCGACCAGGTGGGTCCCGACTGTCAGGGTGGATAAGGAGGCACTTCCTTGTGTGCAAAGATGTAGTTGGTGGGTCCCGACAGTCAGGGGGGAAACATTTTTTTCACAAAATACGGTGGCCCGTCCGGTGGGTCCCTGCTGTCAGGTGGGGGAATCATTATTTTCCGCGTAATATGGAGGCACTTCCTTGCTGCGGCCATGGACTCAGTTGTCAGCCTCTCCACGTACAGTACTCTTCCGATGGAAGTTGTTCCTTGACCACATTGACCACGCTGCGGTGAGAGCACCAAGGTGGTGGATGACGACGAGGCCTAGGAAAGGGACGAAGCGGAGCCGGGGAAGACGCGGCAGTGGATGCCCACGCGGAGAGGAGTACGAGGGTTCACTGGTTCGGCTGCAGTGTGAGGCTGTCGTCGCCGTAGAATAACAGGGGGTGTGGGTGAGTAGAGGGATGGCCTGGCCAGCGGCAAGAGTAGTAGGGGGCGGTGAGGCCTCCGCGGCAGCACGGCCGGCCACGGGAGGCAGGAGCAGGCGGCACGACCGGCGTTGGTTTGGGCAGTTGGAGCAAGAAGATCAGAGGTTGAAGAAGCACTACGACCGTTGGATGGACATCGTATGGTCACTGGAGCTAGAATCGTTCATTATTGACTAAGTTGACAAAGCCCTCCATCAGTGTCAGTAGGCCCACAAGTTAGCATCCAACTATGGTGGGTCCCAGCTAGCAGCGGGAGTATTCATTTTTTTGTGCATAATAAGGAGGCACTTCCTTGCTGCGAAGATATAGCTGGTGGGTCCGACCTATCAACGGGAGGAACATTTTTTCGCAAACTACAGAGGCCCTTCCGGTGGGTCCCAGCTGTCAGGTGGAGGAATCATTATTTTGCGCGTAATAAGGAGGCATTTCCTTGCGTGCAGCTGTGGACCTAGCTGCCAGCCTCTCCACGTACTACTTCTGATGGATGTTGTTCATTGACCACGTTGACCATGCCGCGCCGAGAGCACCAGGGCGGTGGACGACGACGAGGCCTTCGAAGGGAACGACACGGAGCCAGGGAAGACTCGGCGGTTGTTTCCCAAGCGGAGGGGAGTACGAGGGTTTACTGGTTCGTCTGCCCTCGCCAGAGAATAAGATTAGATGTGGGTGAGTAGAGGGATGGCTAGGCCAGCGATGGGAGTATGGTGGGGTGGTGAGGCCTACGCGGCAGCACAGCCGACCGCAGAAGGAGGGAGCAGGCAGTCCGGCCGGCGCTTGTTTGAGCGGATGGAGCTGGAAGAACAGAGATTAAAGAAGCACGACGGCCGTTGGATGGACATCCAACAGTCACTACTCTTGTGTGTTGAATAATTTGACACGGTGTTGCGTGTGTGTCAACCTTTTTTAGAAAAGCGTACGCGTCAACCTTTTTTTAGAAAAGCCTACGCGTCAATCTATAATAGGCGCACAAGTCAGCCTCAAATCTGTGGAAAACAGCATACAGCCCATCAACCATTATTTTTAATAATTTATAGCCCATTTTCTAATTCTTAAGGATTTTTTGGAGCCCATCTTGTTTTTGTTAGCATTACAACCCATATTGTGGTGATGGTTAAAAATTATACGAAATTTGCATATTTCGGTGCGGTCAACTGTTTTTAATCCCAAAATATCGAGTCACATTCAAACTATTTTGAAAAATAATTTATATAAATATAAAATCCAAATAATTGTCCACGCATAAAAATCAATGGAATTTAAAATCTTGTAATGAAAAAAATTGAAACTAATTCTCGGTTTGATATGTTTTAAAAATGTACAACCCATTTCTCATTACTAATAGCCCATTTTCTGGGCAAACAGAATGAAACTCTCCTCGTCTTGCAAGATTTGCAGCCTAGCAGGGCTGACAAAGCAAGTAGGCCTTGTTTGGGTAGTTCTTTAAAAAAATTAGAACTGGGCTAGCCATTTTCAATAAGAAAAAAACACAACTGGGCTCATGATGTGGTAAACATAAATAAAACCCTGGCCAGATGGGCCATAGCCCCCGCACAGCCCCGTTGTTACCCTGACCCGTCGCTAAAACTAGTATAAATAACAACTTCTTGTTCCTAAAAAAGTAAATAACAACTGCGTGACTTGCTGGGTCCCTGGTGTTAGTCACTCGTTGTGTAATTCTCTCGTTTATTGACTACGTTGACAATGGCGTGAGCCCTAGATGTCCAACCATTAGGAGGAACCATTTTTTGGGCTTGTAATACCGAGGCACTTGCTTGCGCACTGCCATGACACTGGTGGGTCCCTACTATCATCCTCTCCATGTACAGTCATGTCCTTGTTCCTCTCGGTTGTTGACGACATTGACAACGCAAGAGGGCGGCGCATCGTGTGATAACCCACAAGTATAGGGGATCGCAACAGCTTTCGAGGGTAGAGTATTCAACCCAAATTTATTGATTCGACACAAGGGGAGCCAAAGAATATTCTCAAGTATTAGCAGCTGAGTTGTCAATTCAACCACACCTGGAAACTTAGTATCTGCAGCAAAGTGTTTAGTAGCAAATTAATATGATAGTGATGGTAACGGTAACAAAAGAGTAATGAAAGGAAAGTAATGTTTTTGGTATTTTGTAGTGATTGTAACAATAGCAACAGGAAAGAAACCAGTATATGGAAAGCTCGTAGGCATTGGATCAATGATGGATAATTATGCCGGATGTGGTTCATCATGTAACAGTCATAACATAGGGTGACATAGAACTAGCTCCAATTCGTCAATGTAATGTAGGCATGTATTCTGAATATAGTCATACGTGCTTATGGAAAAGAACTTGCATGACATCTTTTGTCCTACCCTCCCGTGGCAGCGGGGTCCTAATGGAAACTAAGGGATATTAAGGCCTCCTTTTAATAGAGAACCGGAACAAAGCATTAGCACATAGTGAATACATGAACTCCTCAAACTACGGTCATCACCGGTAAGTATCCTGATTATTGTCACTTCGGGGTTAACGGATCATAACACATAATAGGTGACTATAGACTTGCAAGATAGGATCAAGAAATCTCATATATTGATGAAAACATAATAGGTTCAGATCTGAAATCATGGCACTCGGGCCCTAGTGACAAGCATTAGGCATAGCAAAGTCATAGCAACATCAATCTCAGAACATAGTGGATACTAGGGATCAAACCCTAACAAAACTAACTCGATTACATGATAAATCTCATCCAATCCATCACCGTCCAGCAAGCCTACGATGGAATTACTCACGCACGGCAGTGAGCATCATGAAATTGGTGATGGAGGATGGTTGATGATGACGACGACGACGAATCCCCCTCTCCGGAGCCCCGAACGAACTCCAGATCAGCCCTCCCGAGAGGTTTTAGGGCTTGGCGGCGGCTCTGTATCGTAAAACGCAATTATTTCTTCTCTCCTATTTTTCTCCCCGAAAGCAGTTATATAGAGTTGGAGTTGGAGTCGGGAGGTCTCCAAGGGGCCCATGAGGTAGGGGGCGTGCCCTCGGGGGGGGGGGGGGGGGCACCCTCGTGGTAAGGGTGTGGGCCCCCTGGTCTTCATCTTTGGCGAGGATTTTTTATTATTTACTGTAAGATACTCCGTGGAGTTTCTGGTCATTCCAAGAACTTTTGTTTTCTGCACATAAAACAACATCATGGCAATTCTGCTGAAAACAACGTCAGTCCGGGTTAGTTCCATTCAAATCATACAAGTTAGAGTCCAAAACGAGGGCAAAAGTGTTTGGAAAAGTAGATACATTGGAGACGTATCAACTCCCCCAAGCCTAAACCCTTGCTTGTCCTCAAGCAATTCAGTTGACAAACTGAAAGAAATAAAGAAAAACTTTTACAAACTCTGTTTGCTCTTGTTGTTGTAAATATGTCAAGCTAGCATTCAAGTTTTCAGCAAAGATTATAAATAACCACATTTGCAATAATTCTCAGGTCTCACGATTACCCATATCAATAGCATAATCAACTAGCGAGCTATAATAATAAAAATCGCATGACAACACTTTCTCAAAACAATCATAATATGATATAACAAGATGGTATCTCGCTAGCCCTTTCTGAGACCGCAGAACATAAATGCAGAGCACCTTTAAAGATCAAGGACTGACTAGACATTGTAATTCATGGTAAAAGAGATCCAATCATAGTCACACACAATATATATTAACAGTAATGAATGCAAATGACAGTGGTGCTCTCCAGCTAGTGCTTTTAATAAGAGGGTGATGACTCAACATAAAAGTAAATAGATAGGCCCTTCGCAGAGGGAAGCATGGATTTGTAGAGGTGCCAGAGCTCGGTTTTGAAATAGAGGTTAATAATATTTTGGGCGGTATACTTTGATTGTCTACATAACAACCAAGAGATGGCGATATCTTCCATGCTACACACATTATAGGCGGTTCCCAAATAGAATGGTAAAGTTTATACTCCCCCTCCACCAACAAACATCAATCCATGGCTTGCTCGAAACAACGAGTGCCTCCAACATACATCAGGTCCCAGGGGGAGTTTTGTTTTGCAATTATTTTGATTTAGTTTGCATAAAGCATGGGACTGGGCATCCCGGTGACCAGCCCTTTATCTCGTGAGTGAGGAGCGGAGTCCACTCCTCTTGAGAATAACCCGCCTAACATGGAAGATACAGACAACCCTAGTTGATACATGAGCTATTCGAGCATACAAAACAGGATGATTATTTGAAGGTTTAGAGTTTGGCACATACAAATTTACTTGGAACAGTAGGTAGATACCGCATATAGGAAGGTATAGTGGACTCATCTGGAATAACTTTGGGGTTTAAGGGATTGGATGCACAAGCAGTATTCCCGCTTAGTACAGGTGAAGGCTAGCAAAAGACTGGGAAGCGACCAACTAGAGAGCGACAACAACCATGTACATGCATTAAAATTAATAAACATTGGATGCAAGCATGAGTAGGATATAATCCACCATGAACATAAATATCTTGAAGGCTATGTTGATTTGTTTCAACTACATGCGTGAACATGTGCCAAGTCAAGTCACTTAAATCATTCAGAGGAGGATACCACCCTATCATACCACATCATAACAATTTTAATAGCATGTTGGCACGCAAGGTAAACAATTATAACTCATAGCTAATCAAGCATGGCACAAGCAACTATGATCTCTAATTGTCATTGCAAACATGTTTATTCATAACAAGCTGAATCAAGAACGATGAACTCATCATATTTACAAAAACAAAAGAGGTCGAGTTCGTACCAGCTTTTCTTATCTCAGTCAGTCCATCATATATCATCATAATTTCCTTTCACTTGCACGACCGAACGATGTGAATAATAATAAGAGTGCACATGCATTGGACTAAGCTGGAATCCGCGAGCATTCAATAAACAGGAGAAGACAAGGCAATATGGGCTCTTTTGTCAGATAAACAATAATGCATATAAGAGCCACTTCAACAATTTAATCATGGTCTTCTCCTACTAACCCCCAAAGAAAAGAAAAGAAATAAAACTATTTACACGGGAAAGCTCCCAATAAGCAAAAGAAGAACAGGAAATATTTTTGGGTTTTCTTTTTGATTACTACTACAAGCATGGAAATTAAATTAATTAAAAGCTGCAACTATTTTTTTTGTTTTTCTTAAGGTTTATTAAACACACAAGAAGAAAGCATAAAAGGAAATAATCTAGCATGGATGATACAATGAAAAAGTATGAGCACCGACATCTAGCAATGAGTTTGTGTGAACATAAATGTTATGTCGGTGAGAAATACGTACTCCCCCAAGCTTAGGCTTTTGCTCTAAGTTGGTCTATGGCCACGGCTGGCCTGGCTGATGTCCATAATAATAGTTATTGGGGTCGTACTGTGATGCAGCGGCTATCGCCTCCTGAGCTGCAGCGTGGCGACGAGCGGCCTCCGCTCTCCTCTCGTACTCATCTGCCTCCTCTCTAGTAATAGTGTATCCTCCTCTTGCCTGATAATCAAAGAAAGCAGGAGTAGTGAGAGTAATATGGACAGCACGACGTCTGTCAAAGATTAGTCGATACTGGAGAGGTGATTTGTTCCTCTCGACAAAATGGTGGGAAACCATAGCATTAAAATCTAGATAGGCGGGAGGCAATTAAATATCATATTCGCGCACATCTATACCAAGAAAATTAGCTATGCGGGTTGCATAAATTTCACCAAAGAAATCTCCATTACGTCTATTATGATGCAACCTACGAGCTACAATGGCTCCCATATGATAAGATTGGTCTCCTAGCACAGCACTCCCGAGAATGCTAAGGTCAGGGACACACATGTGACATGCTTCATCCTTAGCATTTTATGCACCTACCTATGAAGAGAGCAAAATAATGTATTGGAGGAAAGTGAATGCTCCCTATGGTAGCTTGCGTTATATCTCTAGATTCCCCTACAGTTATACTAGCAAGAAAGTTTCTAAATTCAGATTTAGGGGGATCCCTAACACTACCCCATTGTGGAAGTTTGCATGTAGTGGTAAAATCGTCTAAGTCCATGGTATAAGATTTATCATAAAGATCAAACAAGACAGTTGGAGAATTACGTGAAGTGGAAAATTCAAACCTCCTCACAAAGGAACTAGTGAGGTTATGATACTGACTGCACTTCTCTTCCTCGAAGCTCACAAGATCAGCGTTATGCAAATATGCGTTGAATTCTTCTTTTATTCCCGCTCGATCCATAAAGTTTTCAGAAGGCCACTCGCAAGGACGCACTAGAGCGTCTCTTGGTGGCTCTTCGTCAGCATCACGCATCGCAAGCTTGGGTCCTTGCTTCTTTGAAGAACCACCTTGGAACATCTTCCTAAGCATTTTTCTTCCTCTGAAAAATTCTAAATTTTTTTAGTAACGTCAAAATAAAAGTAAACCAAACTCGATAATATTGATAGCAACCACTCCTACAAGTGCCTAGGGCCTATATCATGCATCAAAACTACTTTTGACCATATAAATTTGACATGCAAGCTCAAGAACAGGGTCACCTAAGCAGCAAAAAATTGCAATGAATAAAGCACTAGAACAAAAACTAATTGGGCCAATGGAGGAGTCACATACCAAGGAACAATCTCCCCAAGCAGTTTTGTGAGAGGTGCTTTGTGCAAGGAGATCGAAAATGGCAGCAAAGAGGGCTGGAACTCGTGCTTGAGTTGGTTTTTCGTGTTTGTGGGAGGAAGAAGAACATGATGGGTGCAGGAATAAGTGGAGGAGGGCCACCGTGGGCTCACAAGGCAGGGGGGCGCGCCCTCCACCCTCGTGGCAAGGTGGTTGGCCCCCTGGTGTGATCTTTGTTCCATAAATCCTCAAATATTCTAGAAAAAAAATCATATTTAATTTTCAAGGCATTTGGAGAACTTTTATTTTCAAGGTATTTTTATGTTGCACAGATAATCAGATAACAGACAGAAAATATTTATTTTTATTTTAGTCAATGTAAATAACAGAAAGTAAAAGTGGGGTACAGAAGGTTGTGCTTCTAGTTTCATCCATCTCATGCTCATCAAAAGGAATCCACTAACAAGGTTGATCAAGTCTTGTTAACGAACTCATTCCGAATAACATGGAACCAGAGAAATTTCGAATAACACTAGGTTACCTCAACGGGGATATGCACATCCCCAATAATAAGAATATCATATTTCTTCTTGACAGTAGGAAGAGGAAATTCAAAACCTCCAAATATAATCGATGGAATTTTTCCAATAGAGTTGATACTATGAACTTGAGGTTGTTTCCTTGGAAAGTGTACCGTATGCTCATTACCATTAACATGAAAAGTGACATTGACTTTAGTGCAATCAATAACAGCCCCTGCAGTATTAAGAAAAGGTCTTCCAAGAATAATAGACATACTATCGTCCTCGGGAATATCAAGAATAACAAAGTCCGTTAAAATAGTAACGTTCGCAACTGCAACAGGCACATCCTCACAAATACCGACAGGTATAGCAGTTGATTTATCAGCCATTTGCAAAGATATTTCAGTGGGTGTCAACTTATCCAAGTCAAGTCTACAATATAAATAGGGATGCATAACACTAACACCGGCTCCAAGATCACATAAAGCAGTTTTAACATAGTTTCTTTTAATGGAGCATGGTATAGTAGGTACTCCTGGATCTCCAAGTTTCTTTGGTATTCCACCCTTAAAAGTATAATTAGCAAGCATGGTGGAAATTTCAGCTTCTGGTATCTTTCTTTTATTTGTAATAATATCTTTCATGTACTTAGCATAAGGATTGGTTTTGAGCATATCAGTTAATCACATACGCAAAAAGATAGGTCTAATCATTTCAGCAAAGCGCTCAAAATCCTCATCATCCTTTTTTCTTGGATGGTTTGGGAGGAAAAGGCATGGGTTTCTGAACCCAAGGCTCTCTTTCTTTACCATGTTTCCTAGAAACAAAGTCTTTCTTATCATAACATTGATTCTTTGATTGTGGGTTATCAAGATCAACAACAGGTTCAATTTCTACATCATTATCATTACTAGGTTGAGCATCATTATGAACATCATCATTAACTTTTTCATTAGGTTCTTTTTCATTGCCAGATTGTGTTTCAACATCAGACATAGATATATCATTTGGATTATCAGGTGGTTCAACAATAGGTTCACTAGAAGTTTGCACAGTTCTATCATTTTTCTTTTTCTTCTTTTTAGAAGAACTAGGTGCATCAATATTATTTGTCTGAGAATCTTGCTCAATTCTCTTAGGGTGGCCTTCAGGATACAAAGGTTCTTGAGTCATTCTACCAATTCTAGTAGCCACTTTAACATCATAATCATTTTTCTTACTATTCATCTCATTGAGCAATTCCTTTTGAGCTTTAAGTACTTGTTCTACTTGAGTGGTAACCATGGAAGCATGTTTACTAATAAGTTTAAGTTCACCTTTGACATTAGCCATATAATCACCCAAGTGTCCAAGCATATTTGAATTGTATTTCAATTGTCTACCAAAATAAGCATTAAAGTCTTATTGCTTAGCCATAAATTTATCAAACTCATCTAAGCATGGGCTAGCAAATTTAGTAAATGGGATTTTAGCTTTATCATACCTACAGAGAGAATTTACCTTTACTACCTGTGTCGGGTTATTGAGGTCTGGAGGTTTTTCAATAAGTAAAGGATCAAGATCATATGTTTCTTCAATAGGCGGTAAATTAAGACCATGTATTTCTTCAATAGGAGGTAAATTCTTAACATCTTCAACTTTAATACCCTTTTCTTTCATAGATTTCTTTGCCTCTTGCATATCTTCGGGACTGAGAAATAGAATACCTCTCTTCTTCGAAGTTGGTTTAGGAATAGGATCATTAATTGGAGCAGGAGCTGGCTCAAGAGGTGCCCAATTATTTTCATTTGTCAACATATTGTTCAATAAGATTTCAGTTTCATCCGGTGTTCTTTCCCTGAAAAGAGAACCAACACAACTATCCAGGTAATCTCTGGAAGCATCGGTTAGTCCATTATAAAAGATATCAAGTATTTCATTTTTCTTAAGAGGATTAAGTAACTTGAGAAGCCTCCCCCAAGCTTATGGGAGGCTCTCTTCTTTAATTTGCACAAAGTTGTATATTTCCTTTAAAGCTGCTTGTTTCTTATGAGCAGGGAAATATTTAGCAGAGAAGTAATAAATCATATCCTGGGGACTACGCACACAACCAGGATCAAGAGAATTAAACCATATCTTAGCATCACCCTTTAATGAGAACGGAAATATTTTAAGGATATAAAAGTAGCGAGATCTCTCATCATTAGTGAACAGGGTAGCTATATCATTTAATTTAGTAAGATGTGCCACAACAGTTTCAGATTCATAGACATGAAAAGGATCAGATTCAACTAAAGTAATTATATCAGGATCAACAGAGAATTCATAATCCTTATCAGCAACACAGATAGGTGAAGTAGCAAAAGTAGGGTCAGGTCTCATCCTAGCATTTAGAGATTGCTTATTCCATTTAGCTAAAAACCTTTTGAGTTCGTATCTATCTTTGCAAGCTAAAATAGCTAAAGAAGCTTCTTGATCAAATAAATAACCCTCAGGAATAACAAGTGATTCTTCATCATCACTTTCATCTTCATAATCAGATTCAATATTTTCAATCTCTCTAGCCCTAGCAAGTCGTTCCTTGAGAAAATCACTAAGTGGCATAGTAGTATCAAGCATAGAAGTAGTTTCATCATAAGTGTCATGCATAGCAGATGTGGCATCATCAATAACATGCGACATATTAGAACGAATAGCAGAAGCAGGTGTAGGTGTCGCAAGCTTACTCAAAACAGAAGGTGAATCAAGTGTAGAGCTAGATGGCAGTTCCTTACCTCCCCTCGTAGTTGAGGGATAAATTGTTGTCTTAGCGTCTTTCAAGTTCTTCATAGTGTCCAACAGATATAAATCCCAAGTGACTCAAAGAATAGAGCTATGCTCCCCGGCAACGGCGCCAAAAATTAGTCTTGATAACCCACAAGTATAGGGGATCGCAACAACTTTCGAGGGTAGAGTATTCAACCCAAATTTATTGATTCGACACAAGGGGAGCCAAAGAATATTCTCAAGTATTAGCAGCTGAGTTGTCAATTCAACCACACCGGAAACTTAGTATCTGCAGCAAAGTGTTTAGTAGCAAAGTAATACGATAGTGATGGTAACGGTAACAAAAGAGTAACGAAAGCAAAGTAATGTTTTTGGTATTTTGTAGTGATTGTAACAATAACAACGGGAAAGTAAATAAGCGTAAACGAGTATATGGAAAGCTCGTAGGCATCGGATCAATGATGGATAGTTATACCGGATGCGGTTCATCATGTAACAGTCATAACATAGGGTGACACAGAACTAGCTCAAATTCGTCAATGTAATGTAGGCATGTATTCCGAATATAGTCATACATGCTTATGGAAAAGAACTTGCATGACATCTTTTGTCCTACCCTCCCGTGGTAGCGGGGTCCTAATGGAAACTAAGGGATATTAAGGCCTCCTTTTAATAGAGAACCGGAACAAAGAATTAGCATATAGTGAATACATGAACTCCTCAAACTACGGTCATCACCGGTAAGTATCCCGATTATTGTCACTTCGGGGTTAACGGATCATAACACATAATAGGTGACTATAGACTTGCAAGATAGGATCAAGAACTCTCATATATTGATGAAAACATAATAGGTTCAGATCTGAAATCATGGCACTCGGGCCCTAGTGACAAGCATTAAGCATAGCAAAGTCATAGCAACATCAATCTCAGAACATAGTTGATACTAGGGATCAAACCCTAACAAAACTAACTCGATTACATGCTAAATCTCATCCAACCCATCACTGTCCATCAAGCCTACAATGGAATTACTCACGCACGACAGTGAGCATCATGAAATTGGTGATGGAGGATGGTTGATGATGACGACGGCGACGAATCCCCCTCTCCGGAGCCCCGAATGGACTCCAGATCAGCCCTCCCGAGAGGTTTTAGGGCTTGGCGACGGCTCCGTATCGTAAAATGCGATGATTTCTTCTCTCCTATTTTTTCTACCCGAAAGCAGTTATATAGAGTTGGAGTTGGAGTCGGGAGGTCTCCAGGGGGCCCACGAGGTAGGGGGGCGCGCCCTAGGGGGGCGCCCCCCACCCTCGTGGAAAGGGTGTGGGCCCCCTGGTCTTCATCTTTGGCGAGGATTTTTTATTATTTATTGTAAGATATTCCGTGGAGTTTCAGGTCATTTCGAGAACTTTTTTTTGCACATAAAATAAGATCATGGCAATTCTGCTGAAAACAACGTCAGTCCGGGTTAGTTCCATTCAAATCATACAAGTCAGAGTCCAAAACAAGGGCAAAAGTGTTTGGAAAAGTAGATATGTTGGAGACATATCACCGTGCATGGTGAGCGAACCAAGGCGGAGGAAGATGGCGAGGCTTCAGACGGAATGAACAAGAGCCGTGGAAGATGTGCCGGTCTAGTCGCAGGCGGAGGGGAGTACGAGGGTTGACTGGTTTAGGTGCGGGTGCGTGTTGGGGCTGATGTCGCCGGAGAATTACAGGAGGTGTGGGGGAATAGAGGGAAGGACTGACCAACGTTGGAGGGTATGGTAGGGCGGCAGAGGCACAGCCAGCCATGGGAGGCGGGAGCAGGCGGAGCCGACGGGGTGGTTTGGTTTGGGCAGCCAGAGGAAGAAGACAAGAGATAGAAGATACATGATAGATGTTGGATGTCAATCCAATGGCTGGTAGGCAGAATCATTTGTTGACTAGCTAGCAAGTCGACACCACCTTGGATAGGCTATTTCCTCATGGGTCCCAAATGTCAGAATCCAAATCTGTCACGGTCATGCAGCCTTTCTTATGAAAATTTACAGCCCATTTGGTGTGCTAGTTCAAAGTAAGTTTGTGGGTGCTGGTGGGGGCTAATCACTTGGCTTCTGTAATGCACAGTGAGCTCAAGCAGTCGGCGAGAGTGATGCTATTTCCCTTGGTTGGGATTTGTTACAATACTTCACTCTAAATTAAATGAATGGCAAGCCATTTGCCTTGTTTCAAAGAAAATATGACAGTCACAACCGAGTTGAAAAGGGTAAGAACATCTAACTCCAGCTTACAAACTGTACAAAAGCACGAGGGTTAATTGTTCATCAGGTTTAGACAAAACCCAGATTGAAAAGGGCAACAACATCTAAGTCCAGCACTGTTTTCGGCAGTCACAGTCAAATGGATTGGTCAGGTCCATAGAATGAACATCCTGGGTCGTAAAATTTGCTGGATTATGACCACAATATGTTGTAAATAGAAGCCCAGCACGTTCAGAAGCTCTTTTGTCCACCTGAAACTCCTTTATTTGCTCTTCGACATACCCATCCGTTAAAACCATGCTGCTGATAAACTTAAGCCTGATGGACAATAGTAACCTCACATCTAGTAGGAAGAATGTGACAAATCTAGTGTTTGCATGGTTGGCTACATATCGTTCTAGCGTTATTGTCTTCAATCGAATGTCATGAGAAGTGAGAAAATCCCAGTGCTTACAAATTCACTGATTGGTTATAACTTTCTTACCCCATCCTGTTGCCTAAATAGACATGAAGATTGAACACAATTAAGGTCTAAAAAAAGAGTGTCAAAAGAGCAATAGCTGAATGGTTAATTCTAGTACACTATATGCATGAAATTATCACCTTTATATACAACTTTTCTAGACATGGAAAGCATTGTAGCAAGCCAATAATCTTGTTCAGATCAAAACTATTCATTTGGATATATAAGATATTGACAGAATCCAACACCATTGATAGGCTATCCGTGGAGAAACTCTTCATTGAGCGTAGAACATAATATTAGTACAAAATGTGTACTCCAAGATGATATATAACTTATGCACAGAAATTTAAAATGCAGCTTATGGTTACAAGTGTAGATGATAATAAAAAGTACGTACCTGAAGAACTGTGGAGCCAAACACCAGCTTGAAATGAGCACAGAGATCATGTATTACACCCAAGGTCTCCAGTTTAGGCGCAGAGAGGACTGTTATTTGTGACAATGAATAACTGGAATCAAGGGTCAACCTTTGAAGTGAAGGGGCATCTTGGATGATGAGGTGCCTTCCATCAAAAGAAATTCCACTTACAAGGTTAGGCGACTTTATTTGGAGACAACTGATTCTAACTGTGAAAACAAGCACCAAGCACTCCAGGGCAGGGCAACTGGAGTGGATGATGCTATGCAATGAGGCCTTCGATATACGAACCCGCACAAGTGACAGTTTCTTGAGAAATGGGAGTCGAAGGTTTTGTACTAGATTGTCTGGTAGGTAGCACAACGCAATGGTGGCGGTGCGGAGAGAGGAGGAAAACTGTGAGATGGACATCTGTGCTGAGGGCACAAGTACATGGCGTTGGGTATCTGGTAGGTGATTTCCTGGGGAATAGTAGAACTCAAGCAGGTGTAGTTATGTGAATTCAGGGGATTTCAGCCAGGCGTCCATCGTGCAGGGCATGGTATGCTTGCTCAGGTAGCATGACGGGATGCCGAGGCTTTGAACGGAGCCTTGGTGGGAGGATATGATGGCTCTGGGGAGTTCAAAATCATTAAAGAGAGATAGCTGATAGCAGTCGAGATTAAGGGGCACAACGCGATGATAGTCGAATTGAGAGGACTTGGGTGCGGCAGCAATCCTTGGTGGGGAGAAGCGAGATGATCTCCCCAAGGATGGCATCCGGGAGATCTCTGATGCGGTCCACCCGAGATTCTATGGGTTCCTAGGATCCGGTGGTGGCGGGCTTGCCGCCTCTCCCCGCACTGCCAGGTGCGGGATCTACAACATGCGTCGCCGCTGGCGGGAGCCTCATCTTCTTGGTGCTGGGGTCAGCCGACTCCATTTTCCTCGAGGGCGTCATGTCGAGCTCACGGATTTGAGCAGAGCAACGAATGACGAGCCTAGTTGTAGTGCGAGTGAAGAAGGGGAGTTGGGGTTTTTCTGTAGTAGTGAGGAAGAAGGGGTGTTGGTTTTTTTGTAGGAGTGAGGTGAGGAATTTTGGCGTATGAGTGGAGCGAGCTGACATGAGGTGGGTGGGAGTAAGGAGGAAGAAGAGCACCCAGGTTTTTTGGGGGGCGGTGTGCTGGGTGTGGGTAGCGCCTCTCATTAAGTAAATATATGGGCTTTTGAACTGATTTTATTATTTACTAGGGTGGATGGGCTATTTTGTCTTGGGCCCAGAGAAACAATTACTACTAGTAAAGTGGAGACACTCTACAGCTACCCAGAAAAACAATTACTACTAGCACAGTGGATACACTACCACTTCTAGCTCCTATGAGGTCATCGAAACATCTCCCTCTATTGAATGTCGTTTTACTTTTGTTCACCGACATGCGGGCCATGCAGCGCACGGGCCCAAATGCCATCCACCAAATGAGAAGGCAGTATGCAGGCGGAGAGTCACCCCAGTCGTAGCGCGGCAGTAACGAGTCATTATATCACAAAACCCCACCTCCCCGCAGTCTAAGTTTGACGGACGAGGCAACCATCATTTCACTATTCGCTGAATCCCCTTCTCCCTCACCATCTTCAAGAAAGCCAACACTCGCATCTACCACTGTTCTTCTCTCCCAACGAAGGGAAGCTAAGCGGATCCATGATGTTGGTATATTTTTGTTCAGAAAAAAAGAACTTTTGCAAAGCAGTAACTGATCCTCACTCTTTTTTTGTTTCATTGTCATTGCGATTGTGTTTTCCTTTCAGTGGTCTCCTAGTATTCGTCAGTTTCATGGACCAAGGAGAACCAGGCAAAGATCTATCGATATTGGAGTAGACACGGAAGGCTAATCCCCACGAGACAGAGAGCTCCAAGAAGATGGATGCAGCCACCGAGCCGGCCCCAGATACGCTCACGAGCACAAATGAGATGGTCAATGCCCCATTTGAGGTTACAGCCCCCGTGGCCCTGCAGGAGCAGGTTTTCCCCCTTTGAGGATGTGTCCCCCCCCCCCACTGAGCTGCCCAAGGTGATTTTCTTCTTTGCCGATCTCGATTGTGGTTTTTCATCTAAGTATGTGGTGATGAATATTGCAAAATTTTATTAGCTTCGATGCCATGCTATACATAGTGGTTTAAATAACTTGTGTTTCTTATACTGGAAAGTAATTCAGAATTTGTTTCTGTTTCAATTAGAGCCCTAATGTAGACAAGGATTGTGTGGTTGTACATGTCACTCGCTATGAGGCAGATGACCTGCATATACGCACTGGGAAAATAGAGTTCTTAGGCTATTGGATCCTGGAAGCCATTTGTGCTTATACCAATCTCGAGTTGTATTCGAGCCTCACTGTTGTCAGGCGTGTTGTCCAGGGTGTACTGAAGCACAAAAAGTTCAAAGATACTCCTTCGTTTGTGAGGCATACTATTCTTGTCAAGATTACGCAGGAAGATGACGTGGCTGAAGGGGAACGTAGTAATTTCAAAAAAATTCCTACGCACACGCAAGATCATGGTGATGCATAGCAACGAGAGGGGAGAGTGTTGTCTACGTACCCTCGTAGACCGAAGCGGAAGCGTTGACGCAACGTAGAAGAAGTAGTCGTACGTCTTCCCGGTCCAACCGATCCAAGCACCGTTACTCCGGCACCTCCGAGTTCTTGACACACGTACAGCTCGATGACGCACCCCGGGCTCCGATCCAGCAAAGCTTCGGGGAGGAATTTCGTCAGCGCGACGGCGTGGTGACGATATTGATGTTTAACCGTCGCAGGGCTTCACCTAAGCACCGCTACAATATGATCGAGGTGTAATATCGTGGAGGGGGGCACCGCACACGGCTAAGGAACAATCACGAAGATCAACTTGTGTGTCCTAGGGTGCCCCCCTGCCCCGTATATAAAGGAGCCAAGGGGGTGCGGCCGGCCCTAGTAGGAGGCGCGTAGGAGGAGTCCTACTCCTACCGGGAGTAGGACTCCCCTCCCTTTCCTTGTCCAAGTAGGAGAGGGGGAAGGAAGGGAGAGAGGAGAGGAAGGAAAGGGGGGCGCCGCCCCTCCCTCCTTGTCCAATTCGGACTAGGGGGAGAGGGGGCGCGCGGCCTGCCCTCGCTGCCTTTCCTCTTCTCCACTTTAGGCCCATGAGGCCCATTAACCCCCCGGGGGGTTCCGGTAACCCCCCGGTTCTCCGGTTTTATCCGAAACTTCCCCGGAACACTTCCGGTGTCCGAATATAGCCATCCAATATATCAATCTTTATGTCTCGACCATTTCGAGACTCCTCGTTATGTCCGTGATCATATCCGGGACTCCGAACAACCTTCGGTACATCAAAATACATAAACTCATAATGAAACTATCATCGTAACTTTAAGCGTGCGGACCCTACGGTTCGAGAACAATGTAGACATGACTGAGACACGTCTCCGGTCAATAACCAACATCGGGACCTGGATACCCATATTGGCTCCTACATATTCTATGAAGATCTTTATCGGTCAGACCGCATAACAACATACGTTGTTCCCTTTGTCATCGGTATGTTACTTGCCCGAGATTCGATCGTCGGTATCCAACACCTAGTTCAATCTTGTTACCGGCAAGTCTCTTTACTCGTTCTGTAATACATCATCCTGCAACTAAATCATTAGTTGCAATGCTTGCAAGGCTTAAGTGATGTGCATTACCGAGAGGGCCCAGAGATACCTCTCCGACGATCGGAGTGACAAATCCTAATCTCGAAATACGTCAACCCAACATGTACCTTTGGAGACACCTGTAGAGCACCTTTATAATCACCCAGTTACATTGTGACGTTTGGTAGCACACAAAGTGTTCCTCCGGCACACGGGAGTTACATAATCTCATAGTCATAGGAACATGTATAAGTCATGAAGAAAGCAATAGCAACATACTAAACGATCGGGTGCTAAGCTAATGGAATGGGTCATGTCAATCAGATCATTCAACTAATGATGTGATCCCATTAATCAAATGACAACTCTTTGTCCATGGTTAGGAAACATAACCATCTTTGATTAACGAGCTAGTCAAGTAGAAGCATACTAGTGACACTTTGTTTGTCTATGTATTCACACATGTATTATGTTTCCGGTTAATACAATTCTAGCATGAATAATAAACATTTATCATGATATAAGGAAATAAATAATATCTTTATTATTGCCTCTAGGGCATATTTCCTTCAGTGGCATGCCTCCACAAACAAGTTTATGAGTGGCAAGGCCACAAGGTTATCTTCAGGAAGGTTCACAGGATTGAGCTGCTGCCGGACGTCCTCGATGTTGTTCATGGCAAGGTCCGTCTTGTATCCAACCCAAATTAGATCGAGGCATGAAATAGTTGCCCCAGCTAGTGTTTCATAGTAGTTTGGATTGTGTCTAATTATCCGAACCTTGCCTATTATCGAGCCCTCTGGGGCTAGTACTCTATTTGAATCCGTCTATGGGAACTGCTGCTACTTTTCTATGCCCATGAATCATGTGAGAACCATCGTAATTGTTGCTGAAACAGATGCATCCTCACTAGTTTTTCATGAATATGGCATGGTAAGACATCAGTTGTCACGGTTTATCATATGAGCAGCGTGTGTTTGATGAAATAGAGTACTCATTCAAGAACTATGCGCCAACGTATACATAAGTACTTGTAAACACTATTGGTGCTACCCCACTTGTAAGCAGTTGTGCAAAACATGGCACATTCGCTCAGCTCGCTTCAACACTAGGCTATCGACCAGCTAACAATCAATAATCAGCTGACTGACATATAAGCAACTACATATCTTGTTATAGTGGTTCATGCATTTAACTAAGGCCACAATGTAAATTCCAAACGTTCACACGCTAGTCCAGCGTTCATGTGGAACACTCACATTAAACTCAGCTTCATAAAAAACTTGAAAAGCATAAGTTAAGCAATTTTATACATCTCAATGATTCATAGAACATAACAAACATATACTAGTTCACAGCAAAAGACAAAGTTGTGAGAAGGTTTACAAATTAGGAAAAATCAAGCAAGGCTTCTCTGAGCAAAGGGCCTCCCTAAGGCAGGCTTTAATTTCCTGGAGTTCACTCTGGTTTTTCCTGGAGTTCACACTGGAATGCTGAACTGAACCATGTAGTGTACTGACCATATGAAATTCTTGTGCATTCCACTAAATTTAAGCTCCGCTATTTGCAGAAATAAGCAGACCACAATGCCTCTTGTCCACGCACCTGTTCCAAAAACCTTCGTGAAGTCGTGCCAGCTAGTCCTCGGTCCATGGATGAACTGGTAGAAAGTGCATTCCGGACTAGGATGCAGTTGTTTTCGCTCGTCCCTGCACTGCAATCAGGAAGTAAAACATACAAATCAGCTTCTTTTAGTTTGGGTTGGTCATTCTACCTAGTTACTACCAATGTAGGAATACCTGGAAGACGGGTGGTTAGAGGACGACAGCTAGGAATAGCCATATCATTTTGTGCCGTTCTACTAAAACTGAGGTGTGTAGTTTTGATTGCGTAGATAGAAACGATATGGAGACAGACATCCCTGTTTGCGCAAATACGAAAAACGGTTATTTAAACAGTGACAGTTATTTACAGTGGCATATGATCAACAACATCATCTATTGTGTTATAATTGGCACTACATTGACAGTATGAAAGTGCCCTTAAGTAAGTAGCATCACATCACATCAACACTGCCACTAGATTAACATGCAGAACAATAGCATTAGTATTACTATCATGAGAGTAGCACATGGTCAGTAAATGTGCAATCAAATTTGTGCAGTTCCACTGGGATGAAGCAATGTTAGCGGTGGGAGATTTAAGTGTAACTGCAAAAACACAATTCATGGGACATAAAGCAAGACGGAAGCACTTCATAAAATGGTGGTGGCATTGCTTCAATTTATCGACGACACTAGACCATTACTTATAGTGACATTAGGTGTCATTGCTTAATGCTTCATGTGATTTTACATTAACGGTAGCGATATGGGCGTAGGGACAGCAGGGGCATAAAGTGGTGAGGCATATGTGGTTGTCGAGAGCGGCAAACACTCAGGTAGAATGTTTGCAATTGTCCCATTTTTTATCTCCTCGGCGACATTTTCCTACGTGAGCATAGGAAATCTAGACCTGCTCATTCTCATTTGCTTTGTCCCCCATCACCCCTCACTTTCTTTCCTTTTTCGACCAAGAGACAGGTCCACTTCCCCCACCCTTCGCCATCCACCATGCTTTCTTTGCCTTTTCAACCAAGAGACCGGTTGGGTGTAGCCAGTATCTACTACTTTCCCCCGGTTCCTCTTAGAACTAAGTCCTAGATTCATGCGACAGCTTTCCCACTTTCTTCCCTGTTTGAACCAGCTCTTAGATTCGACTGTATGAACTAGCTTTACCTCTAATAATAGTAAAAGTCTAGGTGGCTTTGGAATAGCCGACGGAAGTAGAAAAATATCCACATGCAGCCACGTGGGGAGCTAGGGCAATAGAGCAAGGCAGGTTTCGAAGGAATATATACCTGAGGGTCGTTGGCATGTGGCAAAGACAACGTCGGGAGGCTGCATCTTAGCCACAATACCACAGGGAGGAAGAAGGGGTCGGAGGCCCTCCCAAGCCGGCGCTCTCTCAGAGAGAACGACATGGCTGTCGACCGGGACGCGCGGGCAGTCGTTGGTCTCCTCCCTCGCCGCCGACGACAGTGTGAACGATGCACCTACACCCCTGCCCTGGTCGAGGTGGTCCGGCCGGATTTGTGACCAGCCGTGAGCAGAGAGAGAGAGTGGCCACCTATGTCTTGCTTAGATCTGGAGAGCATGAGAGAGTGAAAGAGAGGAACTCTAGTAAAGCAAGCGCTAAGGCTCCTACTTATATATATATATATATAGTGGAGTGATTTTGTTGTACCAGCTTCAAAAAAATGCACTCCTACGTGTACCCGTGAGTGGGTGTGAGAGAACTAGTGCGTGCGTGTACCACTTCTCTTCGTGAGAGTACAATATACTATGCCCAAAGAATGTTTGCCACAAGAGTAATAGTATAAGTGTGTGACGTGTGAGTTAAAATAAAAGGTGCGCGGCGTCTTTCATTTTTAGAAGTTCTGAGGGTAGGGCGTGAAGAGCACATATGTGTGTGATGTCTACCTGCAGATAGACGGTGGGTGCGAGAGGACTCGGGAGAGTAGTGACTCGTGAGGGTGCATGTGTGCGTGAGAGAGAGAGAGAGGGGGCACGTATCAATGCAATGCATGTGTCCGTAAATCATACTCCCTCCGTCCCAAAATTCTTGTCTTAAATTTATCTAGATACAGATGTATCTAACACTAAAAATGGGAATAAATACATCCGTATGTAGACAAATGCAAGACAATAATTTTGGGACGGAGGGAGTATCTGACAAACATTCGCCACAAGCCGTTTCCCGACGAACGCCATAAGAACCGTTAGATCGGCATGCGACAATGTCGGTTTTGCCATGTCATTTAACAGAACAGCCACTCCTCCGACACACAAATATTCCATGTGAGTGTTAGCAACTGCCATATGCTCCTCCCTCCGTTCCAAAATGCAGTGCATATAGCTTTATTGAAAATTCAAACCTCACAAACTTTTACCAAGTTTTCGTGTACCAAAATGCACATATAGAATACCCAGTATATATCATTTCATTCATCTTCGAGAGGTAACTATAAAGATGCGGGAGGAGTCTACAAAGAAAGACCGTAGTATCACCTGCAACAATTTCAACCATCCTTTGGTGTGGAGGAACATCATAGGAACTCTATATGATATGACTTTTATAGGACTTTTTTCCTTTAGAGCCAATCGGTTCATAGGAATATATTCATATACTCCACATTTCAAAAGAAAATAAACGTGATATCATTTTTATAGCTTTAGAGCCACTTGGTTCATATGAATGGATTCCTATACTCCTAGAATTTCAAAGGAAAATAAACATTAGCGTATATTCAATAGAAAAGTTCCTATGATGTGAACCAAATGACATCTCTTTTTTAATCCCTCCTCATAGGAATTGAGATACATGTCATCTCTAGATTCAATAGAAAAGTTCCTATGATGTGAACCAAATGACATCTCTTTTCCTATCCCTACTCATAGGAATTGAGATACATGTCATCTCTTTCCCTACAACTTCCATGCGTACATATTCTATTCCTAAATAGCTAGTACAACCCACTAGTAGCTTTTTTCCTAGACATGCAACTATGGCACAAGAACACGTCATGCAGGCAAGTCATAAATCACATTGTTTTTGTACTCTATGCATGCAAGCACCACATCATCAATTCGTGCATATTAACAATATATAAGTTATTTCTTGCATTAGATTTTGATTGACAATGTGTGTGTTGGTCACGTGCACACATATGTAGTTCACATTCACATTTTTGTTAGAAATGTCATTCTTTTAACTGCAATTCATTTTTTCTCTTTGTACTCCCTCTGTCTAGGTGTGTAAGTCATCTTCCGAAAACCAAATAATCCCAAAACACTTAGGCACAGTACATTAACTCCCTCCTCGTTTCTTGTTTCATGACATATCAACCAATAAGAGATGTGGGTCGTGCATGCTTTCAATGGCTTGAGACTTTCAAACATGACATGTAGTGATTAATTCATTGCATGGAATGCTAAAAAAACCTAAGATGATCTTTACAACTAGACGGAGGGAGTATTACATTTCCATTTTAAGCATACATTCACTTCCCATTAGTTATAGATGTTTTTGGAGGAACTTTTATGCATTATTTTGAGTAGGGTAGCAAATTTCACGCGTCCGCGGGTATATCAAAATGCAGGGCCCATGCATCATTGCCTTTCGGTCGAACCTAAGTCCACAATTTTTTGTATGTATATCTCCACTGGTCCCCGAACCCAAAATGCTGCCTCATTCCCGTAAA
Organism: Triticum monococcum; assembly: GCA_034509565.1. Taxonomy (NCBI): domain Eukaryota; kingdom Viridiplantae; phylum Streptophyta; class Magnoliopsida; order Poales; family Poaceae; genus Triticum; species Triticum monococcum. Next base: position 173,538,130 of record CM067846.1, on the reverse strand, counting down.
ACCAAGTGGCCCACACATATTAAGGCGTCGACTCGAAGTCAATCCCTCTCCCATTTACTACGACGTGGCCCCGCACGCCGTAGTACTCCTACAAACCCTACTGCCGCACGCATCATTGGTTTTCTTCAAGAGGACAAGGGAGAAGCAGATTTGTAGTGGAGGCGCTTTATAAAAAGGATTTGTAGTGGAGGCTCCTACCCTAGGGTGCCCTAGGTAGCTGCTGCACGCATCATTGGTTTTCTCTTTTCTTTATGCTCTTGTACCCTAGAGTGAAATGATGGTTGCTTCGTCCATCTAGCTTAATGCAGAAAAGGTGGGGCTTTGTGATTTGACTCCTCATTGCTCATTTACTACTACTACGACGCTACGACCGGGGTGCCTCCAAGTCCAACTGCTGCTCCGAACTGTAATTTGGTGCATCGCACGTGGAACAAGATGGTGCATGAGCCACATGTTGGCCAAAGGGGTCATGTTAAGTGTGTCGCCATTTCGTTTGCGGACTGACCCTTCTTGAGTTGCTACGCCAACACTACAGGAGCAACCTACCACTTGGTTTTGCTCCTTGGTGAATCCCGACTATATTGAGCTAAAAAGATACTACTCCCTCCATCTCGGTTTATAGGGCATGCACGTAGTTCTAGTGTAACGCCCCAAGACCGGAGCTTCAGATGCCTTCCAGGATTTCCGGGTTTCGTGGTGTGTTTTGTTTCGTCTGTTGCATTCATCTTTACATCGTGTGCATTGCATCATGTCATCATGCCATCATGTCATTTCTTTTTCTTAACTCAACTAAATAAATGGCATGGATCTTTGATCCATTTAAATCGAGGGAACTCACATGTTGGTTTCTCTTTATAACCTATCCTCCCGATAGTAGGGAGCTATATTCAATATTTCTTTAATTTGATATTCACCATAACACACGTGCAAAAATAATCCTCATGCCTATTTCCACTTTGAGTTTGACCTTCAAATCTTGTCCACAATTTTGTATCTCTTTTATCGAGGTTCCTCTAAAAGCCGAACATTTTGGACCTTCCAAACCTCCACCTCCTATTCACTCATTCGAATTTAATTCAAATGTGTTTGAATCTAAACCTTGCATCCATGCCCACTCCTATTTTCTTGGATTAGACTCATTTTTATGAGTTTGAGAATATATTCTTTCTCCTACCATCTTCTTTTCTCTCTTTTCTTTCTTTCTTTCTTGTTTTTCTTCTCTGTTTTTTTGTTTTGTTCTTTAGAGTGAGAGAGAGAGAGAGCCCAGCCCAGCTACAACCTATTCTAGACCGGCCCTTTAAGCCCACCTAACCCTTGCATGCAGCCCACTAGTGCCGCAACCCTAGACCCAGGGAGCCCGACTCCCTTCTCCCTCGATACCTTCCCCTCGCGCCGCCATCTCCCTCCTGCTCGTTTCCTTCGATCCCATCTCCCTCTCGATCTCTCCCTCTCCTCGCGCTCGATCCCCATCTCCCTCCGCACGCCAGCACCCGGCCTCCACCTCGTCCTTGGTGAACCGCGCCACCAGAGCCCAGTGGGTCGACGACCGCTCCTTCCTCTCATCCGCGTCCGCCCCCGCTCAAGCATCTCCGCTGGAGCAAGCCCGTGGAGCTCCATCGCGCCCCCTCGTTGGCCCTCCTCCGCATCGTTGCCTCGCCAGGACGCCGCGCCATGCCTCCCGCACCACCCCTGGAGGCCAACTCCGACGCCCCCTGCCTCACATTGCCCTCTGCTTCCGTCTACTGCGCGAATTCACTGCCCCGCTGCTGAGCACGAGCGCCGTTGCTCTGCCTGCTTCACCGCCCCTGCTCCATCCAGCAAGCACGCCACCGCTGCCCTCCTCTGCTCCTCCTCCGTTGCGCCAAGGCACCCCGGCCACCTCCCTGGTTCATCCTCACCTATGCACCTTCCGCACTGTTGCCCCGACGTGCCTCGTCCTCGTCGCCTTGCCGCACGGCCCCGAGCACCCCGAGCTCGCCATCTGGGATGCACCGTGAGGCCATGGCTCTGCCTGATATTGTGTAGTGCCGCTGCTCGACTTGGCTGTGCAACCTTGAGTCCACTGTCATTGGATCGCCAAGACGCAGCCCCGAAGCCTCCATGCTCGCTGCCAAATTCCACCTTGGCATAACTTGCACCCCATACATCTGTGATCCTCGTTGGGACGCCAAGACCGGACCCGTCAAGTACCCTTTGGATTCGTCAAGACCCTCATGTACCACTACAACCGATGATGCGACAAGTACCCCAACATCATGTGTACAACGACCGTCGCCGAAAACCCGGGTAGCAGAACACCAAGTACCTCTCCGAAAAACGAACGTGTACCACTACGTCCGGAGGCATCAGATCCGTCAAGTCCAACAATGACCGTGTACAACTATCGGCGACCCCGAACGACTATGAAATGAGAACCTCTACTTCCCCTCCAAAACGTGTACCACTACGCCGCTCTAACGTCTACGGAACATGTACCACGACCATCGTTTGAGACCCCGTGGACGTCAAGTTCCATGTCGTGACCCCGACCATCTACGGACATGAACCACTACTTCCCTCGGTGTCCCGAGAATGTCTACTTCCCCTACACCGCTTTGAACTTGAACCCCTCCGATAACGCACGCTTCAAAGGTATAACCGCCGAGACGACCGCCCGTGAACGAATGCTTGTGTGATGTATGAGATGCCCGTGTGTTGCTCGGTCCTCCTCTTTTGCCGCTAACTCGTGGGGACCTGGTATCCGGGAGCACCCCACCATCTTTTGCATGCTCCCGTCACTTTTCCTTTTGCACCGGTATTTCCATGAGCTACCGAAACCGTCATCGTTGTCGTGGCACTCCCTTTCTTTCCACCACGGTGACAAATGCTTCTTAATGCTCTTGTCAACTTTTAATAACAATTGCATAAACTTGAACATGTCATCCGCATCATGTTAACAACTTTAAGATGTTTAACATTGTTGTTTGCTTTAAATTGCTAATGCATATGGGGATTTACCGGATTTGTTGTTTGTTATATCCGACCCCATTTAAATTGTTTAGATGGTATAGTTTTGTTATGCTTCACCTCTTGCCATGTTAACCAACATTTAATATTGTTGAGTACATAAACGAGATCGAACTAAATAATTGATGTGGTGTTCCGTCAATATGCAACTCGTTGCATATTGAGCTCCACTTAATTTGTAGGATTGCTTGTGCACTTTGCCATGCCATGCCTCATTAATCCGGACATGCATCATACCTGGTTGTGCATCATGTCATGCTTATGTGGTGGTTGTTTACTATGTTGTTTGCTTCTTTCCGGTGTTGCTTCTTCGGGTTAGTTCCGACAATGTCGCGTTTGTGAGGATCCGTTCAACTACGTCCGTTTGTCTTCTTCATGGACTCGTTCTTCTTCCTTGCGGGATCTCAGGCAAGATGACCATACCCTCGAAATCACTTCTATCTTTGCTTGCTAGATGCTCGCTCTATTGCTATGCCTATGCTGCGATACCTACCACTTGCTTATCATGCCTCCCATATTGCCATGTCAAACCTCTAACCCCCCTTGTCCTAGCAAACTGTTGTTTAGCTATGTTACCGCTTTGCTCAACCCCTCTTATAGCGTTGCTAGTTGCAGGTGAAGATTGGAGTTTGTTCCTTGTTGGAACATGATTATATGTTGGGATATCACAATATCTCTTATTTTAATTAATGCATCTATATACTTGGTAAAGGGTGGAAGGCTCGGCCTTATGCCTGGTGTTTTGTTCCACTCTTGTCGCCCTAGTTTCCGTCATACCGGTGTTATGTTCCTTGATTTTGCGTTCCTTACACGGTTGGGTTATAATGGGAACCCCTTGACAGTCCGCCTTGAATAAAACTCCTCTAGCAAGGCCCAACATTGGTTTTACCATTTGCCACCTAGCCTTTTTTCCTTGGGTCGGCCAACCCAAGGGTCATCTTTATTTTAACCCCCCCGGGGCCAGTGCACCTCTAAGTGTTTGTCCAACCTGTCAGCTGCCGGTGCCCACCAGGGGCAACTCTAGGCTGGCCTATCGGAACCTTGGACAATCCGGTGTGCAGTGAGAACGAGATATGTGCAGCTCCTATCGGGATTTGTCGGCACATTCGGGTGGCTTTGCTGGTCTTGTTTTACCATTGTCGAAATGTCTTGTAACCAGGATTCCGAGTCTGATCGGGTCTTCCTGGGAGAAGGAATATCCTTCGTTGACTGTGAGAGCCTGTGATGGGCTAAGTTGGGACACCCCTGCAGGGATTTGAACTTTCGAAAGCCATGCCCGCGGTTATGGGCAGATGGGAATTTGTTAATGTCCGGTTGTAGAAAACCTGAAACTTAACTTAATTAAAATGCATCAACCGCGTGTGTAGCCGTGATGGTCTCTTTCTGGCGGAGTTCGGGAAGTGAACACGGTGTTGGAGTTATGCTTGACGTAGGTTGTTCTAGGATCACTTCTTGATCATAGTTTCTCGAACGTGCTTTGCCTTCTCTTCTCGCTCTCATTTGCGTATGTTAGCCACCATATATGCTAGTCGCTTGCTGCAGCTCCACCTCATACCTTTTACCCTTCCTATAAGCTTAAATAGTCTTGATCGCGAGGGTGTGAGATTGCTGAGTCCCCGTGACTCACAGATACTTCCAAAACCAGTTTGCAGGTGCCGATGATACCCGTGCAGGTGACGCAACCGAGCTCGAGGAGGAGCTCGATGAAGATCGTGTTCATTGTGTTGTTTCGTTTCCAGTTGATCAGTAGTGGAGCCCAGTCGGGGCGATCGGGGATCTGTAGCATTAGGGGTAGTCTTCTTTATTTTCGTTCCGTAGTCGGACCTTGATTGTATCTGGATGATTGTATTGCTTTATTTATGTTATTGTGTGAAGTGGCGATTGTAAGCCAACTATGTACCTCTTTCTTATTCAGTAGGGATGTGTAAAGATTACCCCTCTTGCGACATTGCCTACAATGCGGTTATGCCTCTAAGTCGTGCTCTGACACGTGGGAGATATAGCCGCATCGTGGGTGTTAAATCTAGCTCATCCATTTGACTAACTAAATATGAGTTACGATGTCACAAAAAGTATATCATTGGATTCTTAAGCGGATGTAGTTTCTAAACATATACTCTATTCATCACATATATAGCCAGTTAAATTCTCAACCTAGAACGACATGCATGCCCTGTAAACCGATACAGAGGAAGTAGTAAAAATGAGGTGATTTTACCGAGCGGTGGGCGGGGGAGCAGGGCCTGTCATGCGGTCCCATGTGTCATGATGTATGATATGTCTCCATCGTATCTACTTTTCCAAACACTTTTTCCCTTGTTTTGGACTCTAACTTGCATGATTTGAATGGAACTAACCCAGACTGACGCTGTTTTCAGCAGAATTGCCATGGTGTTATTTTTGTGCAAAAATAAAAGTTCTCGGAATGACTTGAAATCAAGGGAGAATTATTTGGAATATATAAAAATACTGGAAGGAACATCCATGTCAGGGGGCCTCCACCTGTCCATGAGGGTGGGGCGCGCGCCCCCTGCCTCGTGGCCCCCCTGACGCCCCACCGATTTCAACCCTGACTCCATATATTCACTTTCGGGGAGAAAAAACCCAGGGAGAAGGATTCATCGCGTTTTACGATACAGAGCTACCGCCAAGCCCTAAGCTCTCTCGGGAGGGCTGATCTGGAGTCCGTTCAGGGCTCCGGAGAGGGGAATATGTCGCCATCGTCATCACCAACCATCCTCCATCACTAATTTCACGATTCTCACCGCCGTGCGTGAGTAATTCCATCATAGGCTTGCTGGACGGTGATGGGTTGGATGAGATTTATCATGTAATCGAGTTAGTTTTGTTAGGGTTTGATCCCTAGTATCCACTATGTTCTGAGATTGATGTTGCTATGACTTTGCTATGCTTAATGCTTGTCACTAGGGCCCGAGTGCCATGATTTTAGATCTGAACCTATTATGTTTTCATCAATATATATGAGTTCTTGATCCTATCTTGCAAGTCTATAGTCACCTACTATGTGTTATGATCTGGCAACCCCGAAGTGACAATAATCGGGACCATTCCCGGTGATGACCGTAGTTTGAGGAGTTCATGCATTCACTATGTGTTAATGCTTTGGTCCGGTACTCTATTAAAAGGAGGCCTTAATATCCCTTAGTTTCCAATAGGACACCGCTGCCACGGGAGGGTAGGACAAAAGATGTCATGCAAGTTCTTTTCCATAAGCACGTATGACTATATTCAGAATACATGCCTACATTACATTGATGAATTGGAGCTAGTTCTGTGTCACCCTATGTTATGACTGTTACATGACGAACCGCATCCGGCATAATTCTCCATCACCGATCCATTGCCTACGAGCTTTCCATATATTGTTCTTCGCTTATTTAATTTTCTATTGCTATTGTTACAATCACCACAAAACACCAAAAATATTACTTTTGCTACCGTTACTTTTGCTATCGTTACCACTACTATCATATTACTTTGCTACTAAATACCTTGCTGCAGATATTAAGTTTCCAGGTGTGGTTGAATTGACAACTCATCTGCTAATACTTGAGAATATTCTTTGGCTCCCCTTGTGTCGAATCAATAAATTTGGGTCGAATACTCTACCCTCGAAAACTATTGCGATCCCCTATACTTGTGGGTTATCAAGACTATTGTCTGGCATCGTTGCCGGGGAGCATAGCTCTATTCTTTGAGTCACTTGGGATTCATATCTGCTTATCATTATGAAGAACTTGAAAGATCCAAGAACCAAGATTTATCCCTCAACTACGAGGGGAGGTAAGGAACTGCCATCTAGCTCTGCACTTGATTCACCTTCTGTTTTGAGTAAGCTTGCGACACCTAAACCTGCTTCTGCTATTAGTTCTGATATGTCGCATGTTATTGATGATGCCACTTCTGCTATGCATGATACTTATGATGAAACTACTTCTATGCTTGATACTACTGTGCCACTTGGTGAATTTCTTGATGAACAACTTACTAGGGCTAGAGAGAATGAAATTATCGGAACTGATAATATTGATGAAAATGATGATGAAGATTCTCCCCTAGATCTGAATTACCTGTTGTGCTTGAGGGCTATGTTATGGATGAAGAAACTGCTAGAGATTTTCTTGCTTGCAATGATAGGAGTGATCTTAAGAAATTATTAGTTAAGCTGAAACAAAAAAACTCTGAATGCTAGAATGAAATATGATCCTGCTTATGCTACTTCACCTATCTTTGTTACTGATAAGGATTATGAATTCTCCGTCGACCCTGATATAATTACTTTGGTTGAATCTGATCCTTTCTACGGCTATGAATCTGAAACTGTTGTGGCACATCTTACTAAATTAAATGATATAGCCACCATGTTCACTAATGATGAGAAAACTCGCTACTATTATATCCTTAAGATATTTCCGTTCTCATTAAAGGGTGATGCTAAGATATGGTTTAATTCTCTTAATCCTGGTTGTGTGCGTAGTCCCCAGGATATGATTTATTACTTCTCTGCTAAATATTTCCCTGCTCATAAGAAACAAGTTGCTTTAAGGGAAATATATAATTTTGTGCAAATTGAAGAAGAGAGTCTCCCACAAGCTTGGGGGAGGCTTCTCCAATTACTTAATGCTTTGCGTGATCATCCTCTTACGAAAAATGAAATACTTGATATCTTTTATAATGGACTAACCGATGCTTCCAGAGACCACCTGGATAGTTGTGCTGGTTGTGTTTTCAGGGAAAGAACACCAGATGAAGCTGAAAGTTTATTGAATAATATGTTGACCAATGAAAATAATTGAACACTTCCAGAACCAACTCCGAAGAAAAGGGGTATTCTATTTCTCAGTCCTAAAGATATGCAAGAGGCAAAGAAATCTATGAAAGAAAAAGGTATTAAAGCTGAAGATGTTAAGAATTTACCTCCTATTGAAGAAATACATGGTCTTAATTTACCGCCTGTTGAAGAAATACATGGTCTTGATAACCCGACACAGGTAGTAAAGGTAAATTCTCTCTATAGATATGATAAAGCTGAAATCCCTCCTACTAAGTTTGCTAGCCAATGTTTAGATGAGTTTGATAACTTTATGGTCAAGCAAGAAGATTTTAATGCTTATGTTGGTAGACAATTGAAACATAATTCTTATATGATTGAACACTTGAGTGATTATATGGCTAATGTTAAAGGTCAACTAAAACTTATTAGTAAACATACTTCTATGGTTACCACTTGTGACGCCCGGATAATTAAGCTATAGTAACCATCTTCTAATGATGCCTCGTCAGCACGATTACTATTGCTAAATTCCACTTAGATTCAAACCACGTTCAAATTCAAATTTAAAACGAAGTCAAAATAATATTTCTTTAAATTGTGAAACAAAATGTGTACATTATGTTAAAAAATCTGCAAATGATTTTCTAGAAGCAACCAACATCATATAAATTCTAAAAATGCCCCTAGAGATCTTTAAAGAGGACCAACAACAATTAAATTGGCTTAAAAATGAACAAATGATTGTACATTTCCAAATGGCTTGAGACCATGTGGGCCTCCCATATTGATGCATAGAATTTATCAACCAATTTTTATAAATAATAAAATTCATTTAATATAAAAAATGCAAAACAATAAAGGAAATAAGAAAAAAAGAACAAAACACCCCCCACTTGTTTTCCCTGGGCCTTAACCCACCGCACTGGCCCAGCCCACCTCCCCAGCTCCTTCCTCTGTTCACAGAAGCCTCGTGGGCAGAGGGGGCGCGTCCATGGCCACGGATCGCCACGCGCCGGCCATTCGAGCTCCCCGGCGAGTATAAGACCGTCCCCGACGCCCTAGGGTTCAGCCTCGTCCACTCTCCCTCGCGGTTCTCCCCCTCTCGCCGCAGATACGCCGCTCCGCTCGCAACCTCCGCCATCACCGCCATGGAGTACCTCCCCATTGTGGCCACCGTCATCCTCGCCGGCTGAGTTTGCGCCAGAAGCTCCGCCTGCTCTCTCTGCTTCTACTCCGACCAGGGGCCCAAGACCTATGCCACTGCATCGAGCGGATCGACCTCCTTCCTCTTCTTCTGTCGCCGACACTTCTCCGATGAATTGCTCGCCGTCTGCTGCTCGCCGTCCCTCGCAGAGCCTTCCTTGTGCTCCACGGTGAGCCCCTCGTCAAAAACCCACTCCTTGCGCATTGTTTCCATGCCCGTAAAAATTGCTTCCATTGCCACCGTAGTTAGTCTAGTCGTCGTCGTCCGCTTCGCCGCCGCGGCCACCGCCGGCTTGGCACTCGCCCGCCTGCACGCACGCCCCTGCCTACTGCTGCTACTCACCCCCGCCACTATTGGCCACTGCTGCATTGCTGCCGCTACGGCTCTGCTTCTGCGCCGCTGCCGACGCTCCTCTGCTGCTCGCCACGACCCCGTGAGCGCCCCGCCGTGTTCGACCGCGCCCGCCTCCACTGGTCGTGCGCCCCACCTGCCTTGGCCGCGCTCGCCGCGAGCCCAACGCCCAACCATGTGCACCCCGCCATACTCTCCCGCGCCCCCGCTCGCCTCCTACTGCCGCTGCGTTGCTGCAGTCTACTCTGGTCGCCGCCGGTTCCGTGCGTTGCCGCCGCTGCCTGTCTTGCTCGCCGGCTCTGCTGCTGCTCGTGGGTGCCACCCGCGCACGTTGCCACTGCTCCTCTGCACGCTCGGCCTACTCGGCCCTCCGTGCGCATGCCCGCGCCGCGCCCTGCGCCCTTGCCCCTCGCCTACGCGCGCGCCTGCCCGCTTGCCGCAGCAGCAGGGTGCTGCTCCGGCCGCGCACCCATCTCTGTTGCCGCTCCTCTGCTGGTCTGCTACAGTAACTGAATGTTATTTTAGCAGTAGCTAGCTTTGCTGCTGCTACATTGACAAACCCTTTGTACAGCTTCTAAACAACGACTAAATAATTGTTAACTGGTCTAATAAAAATATGGGCAGATAGTACACTTGACAAGCTCCAAGTTACCCCATTTGACCAAATTCAAATAAGGCATGAATTAAATCCTACAAAAATCACAAAATGCTATCTTGTGTTAAAAGTAATAGAGTTACTCTCTAGCATTGTGTGTGTTCGTGTTTGCCATGGCCGAGCGCCCGTGCAGGTGTGGCGTGTGATGTGTGTGCGTGAGTGTGTGCGCTTTGTGTGTTCAGTAGGTGTGTGTGATGTGTGTACATCGTGTGTGGGGCTGCCCCAAATTAGTTTAGGTCTAATTTAATTAGATAGATTAGTTTTAGGATTACTTTTGCTATTTATCTAGTACTAGTATTTAATTAGTGCTAAGTTACTTTAGTAGTAGATGACATGTGGGTCCTCTTTTAGATAAGTTAGGTTTATTTATTTGTTTAGGAAAATAGTCTATGACATGTGGGCCACACATGCCCTTTTAACTAGTCAAATTGACTTGGTCAATTCGGATTAAACTAAATATAATAAATCCAGAAATTTCAGAAAATACTTAAAACTATGGAAAATCATAGAAATTAACCATAACTCCGATGAAAAAACTTTGTACATGAAAGTTGCTCAGAACGACGAGACAAATACGGATACACAGCCCATTTGTCCGACACGCATCCCTAGCATAGCGAACACACAACTTTCCCACTCCGATTCATCTGTCCGAAAACGCGAAACACTGGGGATAATTTCCCGGATGTTTCCCCCCTTCACCGGTACCACCTCATACCGCGTTAGGGAACACCTAGCATCACGCTTTGTCATGTCATGTATCGTCATGCATCTGTTTGCTTAATATTTATTGTTTCTTCCCCCTCTTCTCTCGTTAGACACCGAGACCGACACCGCTGCTACCCAGTACGACTACGGTGTTGACGACCCCTCTCGATCTTGCCAGAGCAACCAGGCAAGCCCCCCCCCTTGATCACCAGATATCGCCTACTCTTCTCTATACTACTTGCATTAGAGTAGTGTAGCATGTTACTGCTTTCCGTTAATCCTATTCTGATGCATAGCCTGTCCTTGCTACTACTGTTGTTACCTTTACCTGCAATCCTAATGCTTAGTATAGGATTCTAGTTTATCATCAGTGGCCCTACATTCTTGTCCGTCTGCCATGCTATACTATCGGGCCGTGATCACTCGGGAGGTGATCACGGGTATATACTTATACATATATACATGCTATACAGGTGGTGACTAAAGTCGGGTCGGCTCGTAGGAGTACCCGCGAGTGATTCCGATGTTGGGGATGAAGGGCAGGTGGCTCCATCCCGGTAGAGGTGGGCCTGAGTTCCCGAAGGCCCCTGACGGTTACACTATGTTGGAGGGACATGGCAGGTTGAGACCACCTAGGAGAGAGGTGGGCCTGGCCTTGGTTGGCGTCCGTGGTTATTTCAAAAAACACGCTTAATGAGATCTTGGTATTTGATCTGAGTCTGGCTACTAGCCTATACGCACTAACCAACTACGCGGGAACAGTTATGGGCACTCGACGTCGTGGTATCAGCCGAAGCCTTCTTGACGTTAGCGACTGAGCGGCGCGTGCCGGGTTGGACCGCGTAACGCAACTTCCTTTGTAATGGAGGTTGCTAGGTCTGCCCGCCGGCCGCGTTCGCAACGTGCAGGTGTGCAATGGGCGATGGGCCCAGACCCCTGCGCGCATAGGATTTAGACCGGCGTGCTGACCTCTCTGTTGTGCCTAGGTAGGGCTATGACGTGTTGATCTTCCGAGGCCGGGCATGACCCAGGAAAGTGTGTCTGGACAAATGGGATCGAGCGTGTTGGGAAATGTGGTGCAGCCTTGCAGGGAAGTTAATCTATTCGAATAGCCGTGATCTTCGGTAACAAGACGACTTGGAGTTGTACCATGACCTTATGACAACTAGAACTGGATACTTAATAAAACACACCCTTCCAAGTGCCAGATACAACCGGTGATCGCTCTCTCACAGGGCGACGAGGGGAGGATCATCGGTTAGGATTATGCTATGCGATGCTACTTGGTGAACTTACCTTCGGCTCTCTTCTACATGCTGCAAGATGGAGGTGGGCAGAAGCGTAGTCTTCGATAGGACTAGCTATCCCCCTCTTATTCCGGCATTCTGCAGTTCAGTCCACATATGATAGCCTTATTCCATTTGATACCAATGCATACATTTGTAGTGTAGCTCCTTGCTTGCGAGTACTTTGGATGAGTACTCACGGTTGCTTTGCTTCCTCTTTTCCCCTTTTCTATACCCGATTGCTGTGACCAGACGATGGAGCCCAGGAGCCAGACGCCACTGTCGATGACGACTACTACTACTCGGGAGGTTCCTACTACTACGTGCAGCCCGCTGACGACGACCAAGAGTAGTTTAGGAGGATCCCAAGCAGGAGGCCCGCGCCTCTTTCGATCTGTATCCCAGTTTGTGCTAGTCTTCTTAAGGCAAACTTGTTTAACTTATGTCTGTACTCGGATATTGTTGCTTCCGCTGACTTGCTCATGATCGAGCTCTTGTATTCGAGCCCTCGAGGCCCCTGGCTTGTAATATGATGCTTGTATGACTTATTTTATTTGTAGAGTTGTGTTGTGATATCTTCCCGTGAGTCCCTGATCTTGATCGTACACGTTTGCGTGTATGATTAGTGTACAATTGAATCAGGGGTGTCACAAGTTGGTATCAGAGCCAACTGCCTGTAGGAATCCCCCTTCCACACTCCTTGTCCGAAGTCAAGTCTAGACATTGCAAAAACTTTTTACTAACATGGCTGTGTGCCTTACGGGCCCACGTCGCCATCTGGGTGGTATTAGGATCTTTTACTCCTCGATCCTTACTCTGGGACTCTGATCTCTCTTCTATTCGGGTTAAAAGATTTTTGCTAACTCTAACTCTAGGTTCTCGTAAGTACATTCTTCCGGAGAGCCCCTTATTACAGATGATCGCCTGCTGCACCAGAAGATTCAAAAGATATTCTCTGATGTTCGCGCGAGAACTTGTGCTCGTCGCTTTTGCGATTTCCTTCCACCGTCAACCCTATGGGAAACTACATACACTTGCCATAAATACAAACATTCCCCGTTGCTCTTGTTATTACAAGATGCCCTGAAATACTCTCTGTTGTCCTGAGAATCCTTTAAGCTTACTACCATGTTGTTCTTTGCCACATGAATACCCCTATGGATAATTTCTCGCACTTACTGGGGATCCGTTCGTCCCCAGTTGTTCATGTGTTTTGAAAAATTCTTTGAAATGCCATTCGAACTTCTGAAATCCTCAGTAGCCTCATGCTCTTGATCTTCTTTACCCGCTTGCCTAATGGTTACTTCCATATGTCAAACAATATTCATTAAAATACTTTGTGATCGACAATCTGATCCCGTTGATTCAACTTGTGTGTGAATGCACACAATCATCATTTATTCCCTGAAAATTATCCTTTCGGCTCAGACGTCATTTTGAACCTGAGCTGGTTGTCGACCAACCAAATTGCCATCGATTGTAACCCTAAGGCTATTCAACTTATCCATCCCTAATCAGAGCATTGCTTCTGATCCCTTGTTTTGGAATTCATAATTCCTTTGCATTTGAGCTTTGAGTTAGTCAGTTGTTTCTATAATCTGATCCCATTGCATTCTTTCTTTCTCTGGTTGAGTACCGATACTCACATCAGATCCCTCATGGACCACCAGATCCTTCGTTGGATTTTGTCTGACACCGTCCTTCATATTTATTAAACTTATGAGCCTTTCCTCGGACACATAATGCCTTTGGTAAATTGTATCCTCTGCTTTCTAAACCATGGTCTACTTTTGAGCTTGTAATAAATTACTCTGAAGTTTGTGGTATATGTTCCTAAGATGCCCCGATGGGTTGAACCTATGCCTTCCTTAATTTGTGTGAACCCGAAAGATTTCACAGGACATACTTATCTGGTATTGCACCAGGTAAAACTTTCAACAACTAATGTCATTTTTGAAATACGAGAGGTGAATGGTAGGTTATGCATTGAGGAAGTGGGAGTCGACCTTGAACCTTGTGTTCAGGCCCATGGACACGATGTAGATCCTATCCTGGTAGCTTCTTGTATTGATGATTATTTCCTTGATATAATATCCTTTGGTATCGGTGAGTTGATCCTTTGCAATCATGGTTCCGACCATATGTTCTTCTTTGATCCCATTTCTCAGACGATTTAAAGCACTTGTCTTTTGCAACTCAATACACCAGTCCAGCCTCTCCCTTGACCTACCGTCGAGTATTACCCTCTGGTATCTCGATAATATCTAAGAACTATGTTGCATCTTACGAGTCGTCATCAGCTATTATTTCTCACTGATTCCAAATTTTCATGGGTTCTGAGTTGTTAGTCCCTCAAGAACACCGGTAAGTGAACCGATTCAACACTCTGGTCTGATAACGCTAAGTAATCTTCGTTGCTTATGAGTTTAAAAATCCTTCAAGTCATCCCTAGCCTGATTGGCTATATCATTATCATGCTAAATTTTAACTATGACACCCGTTCCTTATTACCAGAGCACATCTTCCGGCAATAAGCTAAGCTTACGTTGATTTCCTCGTCTTATCGTTTCACCTCGAAGCACAAACTTGAATCTAAGTTTGTGTCGTACCCATGGTTCCAATAACCCTTCGCTTCATCATTCCTTTGACCTGATGTCATCGCTGATTGATTACATCTTCATGAAATCTCTCGACAAATGTGTCATGATTATCATCAACCTTAAGAGCTCTGCCAGGATATCAATCAAATTCATGATGATAAATACCATCCATGCCCTTGATAATTTGTGTTATCATCGGCCACTTTATTGCCTTCCCTCCAACACAAACTTGTTCGTGTTTTTGTGTTATACCTTGAGATCCTTGCTATCCAGCCTTTGTTCTTCCTTACCTTGGAACATTACCATCTCTTATGTCATCAATGTAGTGAGAATTTCACCACCCCTTAAAAATTTTTGATACAAGTGATACTTATTACCATCACCATTCTTTTCTTGGTCCCCGTGTTGTTTCTAACCGGAATACCGACAAATGGTCTGTGATGTGTAAATTCATAACTTCTAGCAACCCTTTTGCTTTGACGTGAACGGTCGATAGTTTCATTCTACTTCTTTTGTTCATTTAGTTACCATTCTGACATTGATCGTGTGACCCAGCCCATATTTCGGGTGCACCTTTCAATCAATGTTCAATTGTGTATGCTCTCCTCGAGCACACCATTATATCATTTGATTTGACAAATGTTCTCTCCTTGTTCACATAGTTGTGGAAATCATATTTTGTTAATCTCGATGAATTGTTGCTGAGTCCATCAGCCACCTCCTCAACCTCTCCCTAATTTAATGATGTACTCTTGTTTTGCGGCTCGCTTCCATAGTTCATTTCTTGAGAATCTTACAATGTCATCTCATCAATTGTGTTGCACCTCTTCTACTTAGGCATCCTGAGTCTGAGGTATCTTGACACCAATCAGATCTGAATCTCGGTCAGATATGATGGTTGGAACATATGCCCAATAGTTATAACATTGATCTTATATGCCCAGTAAGGTGATGTCATGCCTAGCACACCTGGCCGGAGGACCGATTGCTTTAGTATCCTTTATAGCAAGGTTAACCATTCTTCCATAAGGAAATTGTAAGACTTAGTCTATAAGTTGTTCCTGATGGATCCTTTGTGAATACAAAGTCTGACCTTTGCTTGAAATCCATGTCAAGGCTATCCCGAAGCATGACCGTGGTACTTAGAACATCCTTAAGAACAATTGAAACACAATGCTAAATTTTCATATCAATTATTCAAACACCGTTGTATGGGTAACGTCATGAAATTCCTCTCCCCTTACCTAAATGGTTTTCTACCTTCTATCCGGTCTTGGATATCATGCTCTACTTGTCCTTGGGAAGGATATACCCCTAGAATATGTGTTTTAACACATTTTCCTTTTCATTGTTCTGTTTAATCTGATAATCATATTTTTCTTTCCATTGGTTGGTTTAACCTTTTCTTGTGATCTATATGATCTAAGAAGTAATATTCTCCTGCTTATGTAAACACCTCGTTGTACAATTCTGTCAGCAAGACCCTGTTACTATTGTTGATGACATTCCGGTAGCCACCGATGGACGAGAACTTTGCCTATTGGCCCGCCTTGTTCAACAAGCAGGAAAATGGTTCTCTTCGTCCCTCGCCCATGGTACCGATGTTGTTCCCGACATAAATGATAGGCTATCCTCCGACATGCCTTGCTTACATGATCATGCAAGACATCTCCGTCCTTCCTACTTTTAACCCACATGGTGGACCCATAACCCACATTTCCACAAGATCGAAACCCGACTCTCTTGTACACCCCCGGTTTCCAAAGTTATTCCTCGCGCATGGCATCGTATGTAATTCATGGGCCACCTTCCGTGTGATCTTCCAATCTGGTATTAAACACAATAATTAATCCCATTGCTCTAAACCTCTTTCACACTCTGTTTCAGGCAACGACGGTTGTCTATCTGCTTGAAACTTCTTATGGTACCGTCTTACTTTGCACTTGATGTGTTTCATTTGTTCAACTCGAGAGATACTCATGTGTTCCTTCTTGGGATAACCCCAGATGATTTTCCCTTACAACATTCTATCATTGTAGAGCTGCCCCTTACCGACTCGTAAGTACGATGGAGTCCCCGAAGAAAGGACGCCAACTTCATCATGATGCATTGGAATAACGAATTGAAGACATCAACGAAAGGGATTAACTTCTTCGAGAAGAGCAGCCAAGACTGACAAGATCCGTTAGAATATCGTAACCAGACCTTTCCCCCTTACTCCACCTCTTAAAATCTCGGGACGAGATTTCTTGTGGTGGAGGAGAATTGTGACGCCCGGATAATTAAGCTACAGTAACCATCTTCTAATGATGCCTCGTCAGCACGATTACTATTGCTAAATTCCACTTAGATTCAAACCACGCTCAAATTCAAATTTAAAACAAAGTCAAAATAATATTTTTTTTAAATAGTGAAACAAAATGTGTACATTATTTTACAAAATCTGCAAATGATTTTCTAGAAGAAACCAACATCATATAAATTCTAAAAATGCCCCTAGAGATCTTTAAAGAGGACCAACAACAATTAAATTGGCTTTTAAAAAATGAACAAATGATTGTACATTTCCAAATGGCTTGAGACCTTGTGGGCCTCTCCATATTGATGCATAGAATTTATCTACCAATTTTTATAAATAATAAAATTCATTTAATATAAAGAATGCAAAACAATAAAGGAAATAAGAAAAAAAAGAACAAAACACCCCCCACTTGTTTTCCCTGGGCCTTAACCCACCACAGTGGCCCAGCCCACCTCCCCAGCTCCTTCCTCTGTTCACAGAAGCCTCGTGGGCACAGGGGGCACGTCCATGGCCATGGATCGCCACGCGCCGGCCATCCGAGCTCCCCGGCGAATATAAGACCGTCCTCGACGCCCTAGATGTAACGCCCCAGATATTACTTTCCCAATTTGTACTCCAACTCTTGCCGTTTCTGGCATTAAGTTATATTTATTCCTCAGGTTCGGGTCTTTGTCTCCGTGTGTTGTTTTCGTTTTCGTGCATCTCATATCATGTCATCACGTGCATTGCATTGGCATACAATGTTCATCTCATGCATTCGAGCATTTTCCCCGTTGTCCGTTTTGCATTCCGGCGCTTTGTTCTCCTCCGGTGACCACTTCAAGCTTTCTTTCGTGTGTGGGGATTAAACATTTCCGGATTGGACCAAGACTTGCCATGCGGCCTTGGTTTACTATTGGTAGACCGCCTGTCAAGTTTCGTACCATTTGGACTTCGTTTGATACTCCAACGGTTAACCGAGGGTCCGAAAAGGCCTCGTGTGTGTTGCAGCCCAACACCCCTCCAATTTGGCCCAAAACCCACCTAACTCTGCTCCATCGTCTCGGTTGTTCGATCACGATCGCGTGGCCGAAAACCGCACCTCATTTGGACTCTCCTAGCTCCACTTATGCCTATATATACCCCCTCCATTCGGATCTCTTCTTCTCCCCGTCCAAAACCCTAAAAAAACGCAGATCCATCTCTCCCCGCCGCACCGGACGTGTCCGGCCTGCGCCGGACAATGTCCGCCGCCGCCCGCGCCGGACAATGTCCGCCGCCGCCCGCGCCAACCGTTCGCTGCCACGTGGCAGAGCCAGCTCCTCGCCGCCGCCGGCCCGCAAGGCCCGCCGCGGGCCCTCCCGCGCCGCCTCCCGGCCCACGTCGCCGCCGCCCGCGATCCGGCGCTCCGCCGCCTGCCCGCCGACCGCGCCGCCTCCCGGAGCCGCGAGCCGCCGCGGCCGAGGCGCCGCGCCGCCACATCGCCGGTGCCGCGCCGCCCTCCTCCGCGCCGGCGACGCCCCCGGCCAAGCCCCGGCCTCCTCTTCTTCTCCTACTCCGGCGAGAGCTCCAAGTCCGGCGACAAACCTCGACATCCGCGCCCGATGAACAGTGATGAACAGTGCCAGATCTGAGATCTAGATCCATCTCGGTTGACTTCTCGTCCATAACCCTAATTTTTCGTGCTATGTTTGACTGCTCATATCTCCGCATCCGTAGCTCCGTTTTGGACATATGATATATCAAAATCTTCGTCTCGACGAGTACATCATTTCATTCCATTGCATAATTTGCATTTGAGTTCATATTGATGCCCAAAATGCTGTTAGAAGGAGGCATCGTGAGTTAAATTGCAGATCCGTTAGCTCATCATTGACTTTTGTCATTTTTGCCATGATTATTGTGTGCATGATATGCCTGTGACCCTTTGGGATGAATTGTTAAGCATTTTGTCTTGTTTCCAGAGGTCCCACCCATGCATTTTTAGGATGTGTGTGGTGTCTTGTGCAAGCTTGCAAAGAGGGGCACCTGAGTAAGCTGTTTTTAGGGACAGTGATTTTCACCAAGTCTGGGATGTTTTAGTTCATGATGCCATATGTTCAGCTTGTTTCCTAGTGATCCGTGCCCCTTTTGAGTATGATCAGTAAGGGACATTTGTTAATCTTGTTGTGCTCTATCCATAAATGTCTTTACTTGTTATGTTGGAGCACCCTAGGTTGAGTCAATCGAGCTCAACTTTTGCATAGTTGTGTATTTGGGCAGATCGTCAACTCTTTTGCGATTTTGCCGGTGCTATTGCTAGTGATCCGTGCATGCTATGCCATTGTTCTTGCCATGTCTAGCCAGAATTTTGTGCCTTCTTTATGGATATATGCTTTCCTTGCCATGACTTGCACCATAGTGAGTGCATCGAGCTCGTTTACATGCCTCCGTGAGTTATAATTTCAGCATGTCTCAGTTTTCACTAAGTCTGAAAACTGATTGTGTTTCATCTATGTTCGTGTGCTCGTTAGAGTATTTTGTGAACCCTTTTGGCCCCAGGTCATTTTGGGTGTTTTGTTAAGCTTGTTGAGTAGCTCCATGCCATGTTCTTACTTTCCATGTTCAGGTTATGCATCATGTTGTTTTGATGCTCCGAAGAGAGCATCGTGGTCTGAAATTTCAGACTAGTGTTAATTTCACTAAGTCTGAAATCTGTTTTGCTTATTCAGTTTTGCCATGCTTGTTTGAACCTCTTAATGGATGAATTTGGCCATGGCTCAGTCCTAGTGATTTGTTAAGCATCTTGTGTACATCCCTGCCATGTATTTTGTTTTCATGTTTGGTGGCTGTAGCATGTTCATTTCGTTGCATTTAGGAGCCTACTTACTGTAAATCGCAGATCGGTTCGTTTCGTAAAACGCTTGCCATTTCCAAACCGTAGCTCCGATTCCTATGATCTTTATATCGTTTTCAGGTGATTTCTTCCCCTCTATCCAGTGGCACACTTGGTTATCCAAGTTTAGGCGAGGTTCATGCATTTCCTGTCACGTCTTGCAATTTGCATCCCGCATCGCATCCCGCATAGCATACCATCTTTGCATATTATTGGTTGCCCTTGCACGTGATTGATTGTATCCTTGTTGCTTGTTTGTGTTGTTGGGTAGAGCCGGGAGACGAGTTCGCTAACGAGGAGCCCGTTGAGTTTGCTTTTGAGGATCAAGTCAACTCTGACAACTGTGCAGGCAAGATGATCGTACCCTCGAAATCACTACTATCTTTGCTATGCTAGTTTGCTCGCTCTTTTGCTTTGCCAATGCTACGATGCCTACCACTTGCTTTTCAGCCTCCCAATTACCATGATTGAGCCTCTAACCCACCTTTGTCCTAGCAAACCGTTGATTGGCTATGTTACCGCTTTGCTCAGCCCCTTCTTATAGCGTTGTTAGTTGCAGGTGAAGATTGGAGCCGTTCCTTGTTGGAACCTTTATTTACTTGTTGGGATATCATTATATTGCCATGTTATCTTAATGCATCTATATACTTGGTAAAGGGTGGAAGGCTCAGCCTCTCGCCTAGTGTTTTGTTCCACTCTTGCCGCCCTAGTTTCCGTCATATCGGTGTTATGTTCCCGGATTGTTGCGTCCCTTACGTGGTTGGGCTATAATGGGAACCCCTTGATAGTTCGCCTTGATTAAAGCTTTTCTAGCAATGCCCAACATTGGTTTTACCATTTGCCACCTACCCCTTTTTCCCTTGGGTTTCCGGAGCCCGAGGGTCATCTTTATTTAGCCCCCACGGGCCAGTGCTCCTCTGAGTGTTGGTCCGGAACGTTAGCCGCCGGTGGCCACCAGGGGCAACTCTGGGCTGGCCTACCGGAAGTTTGGACAATCTGAGTGTGCCCTGAGAAAGAGATATGTGCAGCTCCTATCGGGATTTGTCGGCACATTCGGGCGGTGTTGCTGGACTTGTTTTAACTTGTCGAATCGTCTTGTTGTACCGAGATACCGAGTCTGATCGGTGTGTCTTGGGTGGAGGTCTATTCCTTCGTTGACCGTGAGAGCTTGTTATGGGCTAAGTTGGGACCCCCTGCAGGGATTGATCTTTCGAAAGCCGTGCCCGCGGTTATGTGCAGATGGGAATTTGTTAATGTCCGGTTGTAGATAACTTGAACCTTAATTAATTAAAATGAATCAACTGAGTGTGTTGCCGTGATGGCCTCTTCTCGGCGGAGTCCGGGAAGTGGACACGGTGTTGGAGTTATGTTTGCGCAGGTTGCTCTCTAGTTTCTCGCTCGTGCTTTGCCTCCTCTTCTCGCTCTCTTTTGTGAATAAGTTAGCCACCATATATGCTAGTCGCTTGCTGCAGCTCCACTTATACATTACCCCTTTCCTACCTATTAAGCTTAAATAGTCTTGATCGCGAGGGTGCGAGATTGCTGAGTCCCTGTGGCTCACAGATTACTATTACACCAGATGCAGGGACAGATGATACAGCTCCAGATGGCGCGCTCGAGCTCAAGTGGGAGTACGACGAGGACTCTCAGCGTTACTATGTGTCTTTTCCTGATGATCAGTAGTGGTGCCCAGTCGGGGTAGATTCAGGGCCTTGTCGCATGTTGGGGGTCTTTTCTATTTTGGCGCCGTAGTCGGGCCATGAGTGATTTGTATGATGGATGTTATTTATGTACTTTGATGTGACGTGGCGAGTGTAAGCCAACTATGTTATCCCTCTTTATTATTATATTACATGGGATGTTTGTGATGATTACCCGACTTGCGACATATGCCTTCAATGCGATTATGCCTCTAAGTCGTGCCTCGACACGTGGGAGATATAGTCGCATCGAGGGTGTTTCACTAGAGTTCAGCCTCGTCCACTCTCCCTCACGGTTCTCCCCCTCTCACCCCAGATACGCCGCTCCGCTCGCAACCACCGCCATGGAGTACCTCCCCATCGTGGCCACCGTTGTCCTCACCGGCTGAGTTTGCGCCAGAAGCTCCGCCTGCTCTCTCTGCTTCTACTCCGACCACGAGCCCAAGACCTACGCCACTGCATCGAGCGAATCGACCTCCTTCCTCTTCTTCTGTCGCCGACGCTTCTCTGACGAATTACTCGCCGTCTGCTGCTCGCCGTCCCTCGCAGAGCCTTCCTTGTGCTCCATGGTGAGCCCCTCGTCAAAAACCCACTCCTTGCGCGTTGTTTCCATGCCCGTAAAAATTGCTTCCATTGCCACCATAGTTAGTCTAGTCGCCGTCGTCCGCTTCGCCGCCGCTGCCACCGCCGGCTTGGCACTCGCCTGCCTGCACGCACGCCCCTGCCTACTGCCGCTACTTAGCGCTGCTCACCCCCGCCACTGTTGGCCACTGCTGCTGCTTTGCCGCCGCTACGGCTCTGCTTCTGCGCCACTGCCGACGCTCCTCTGCTGCTCGCCACGACCCCGTGAGCGCCCCGCCGTGTTCGACCGCGCCCGCCTCCGCTGGTCGCGCGCCCCACCTGCCTTCGCCACGCTCGCCGCGAGCCCAACGCCCAACCATGTGCACCTCGCCACACTCTCCCGCGCCCCCGCTCGCCTCCTACTGCCGCTGCATTGCTGTAGTCTACTCTGGTCGCCGCCGGTTCCATGCGTTGCCGCCGCTGCCTGCCTTGCTCGCCGGCTCTGCTGCTGCTCGTCGGTGCCACCCGCGCACATTGCCGATGCTCCTCTGCACGCTCGGCCTGCTCGGCCCTCCATGCGCACGCCCATGCATGCCCACGCCGCGCCCTGCGCCCTTGCCCCTCGCCTATGTGCGTGCCTGCCCGCTTGCCGCAGCCGCAGGCTGCTGCTCCGGCCGCGCACCCATCTCTGTTGCCGCTCCTCTGCTGCTCTGCTACAGTAACCGAATGGTACTGTAGCAGTAGCTAGCTTTGCTGCTGCTACGTTGACTAACCCTTTGTACAGCTTCTAAACAGCGACTAAATAATTGTTAACTAGTCTAATAAAATATGGGCAGATAGTACACTTGACAAGCTCCAAGTTACCCCATTTGACCAAATTCAATTAAGGCATGAATTAAATCCTACAAAAAATCACAAAATGCTATCTTGTGTTAAAAGGAATAGGGTTACTCCCTAGCATTGTGTGTGTTCGTGTTTGCCATGGCCGAGCACCCGTGCAGGTGTGGCGTGTGATGTGTGTGCATGAGTGTGTGCGCTGTGTGTGTTCTGTAGGTGTGTGTGATGTGTGTACAGCGTGTGTGTGTGTGGCCGTGTGTGGGGCTGCCTCAAATTAGTTTAGGTCTAATTTAATTAGATAGATTAGTTTTAGGATTACTTTTGCTGATTATCTAGTAGTAGTATTTAATTAATGCTAAGTTACTTTAGTAGTAGATGACATGTGGGTCCTTTTTTAGATAAGTTAGGTTTATTTATTTGTTTAGGAAAATAGTCTATGACATATGGGCCACACATGCCCTTTTGACTAGTCAAATTGACTTGGTCAATTCGGATTAAACTAAATATAATAAATCCAAAAATTTCAGAAAATACTTAAAACTTTGGAAAATCATAGAAAATTAACCATAACTTCCATGAAAAAACTTCGTATATGAAAGTTGCTCAGAACGACGAGACGAATCCGGATACACAGCCCATTCGTCCGCCACACATCCCTAGCATAGAGAACACGCAACTTTCCCACTCCGATTCATCTGTCCGAAAACGCGAAACACCGGGGATAATTTCCCGGATGTTTCCCCCCTTCACCGGTGCCACCTCATACCGCGTTAGGGCACACCTAGCATGATGCTTTGTCATGTCATGCATCGTCATGCATCTATTTGCTTAATATTTATTGTTTCTTCCCCTTCTTCTCTCGCTAGACATCGAGATCGACGCCGCTCCTACCCAGTAAGACTACGGTGTTGACGCCCCCTCTCTCTTGCGAGAGCAACCAGGCAAGCCCCCCCCCCCCTTGATCACCAGATATCGCCTAATCTTCTCTATACTGCTTGCATTAGAGTAGTGTAGCATGTTACTGCTTTTCGTTAATCCTATTCTGATGCATAGCCTGTCCTTGCTACTACTGTTGTTACCTTTACCTGCAATCCTAATGCTTAGTATAGGATGCTAGTTTATCATCACTGGCCCTTCATTCTTGTTCGTCTGCCATGCTATACTATCGGGCCGTGATCACTCGGGAGGTGATCACGGGTATATACTTATACATATATACATGCTATACAGGTGGTGACTAAAGTCGGGTCGGCTCATAGGAGTACCCGCGAGTGATTCCGATGTTGGGGGCTGAAGGGGCAGGTGGCTCCATCCCGGTAGAGGTGGGCCTGAGTTCCCGAAGGCCCCCGACGGTTACACTATGGCGGAGCGACATGGCAGGTTGAGACCACTTAGGAGAGAGGTGGGCCTGGCCCTGGTTGGCGTCCCTGGTTATTTCAAAATAACACGCTTAACGAGATCTTGGTATTTGATCTGAGTCTGGCAACTGGCCTATACGCACTAACCAACTACGTGGGAACAGTTATGGACACTCGACGTCGTGGTATCTGCCGAAGCCTTCTTAACGTCAGCGACTGAGCGGCGCGCGCCGGGTTGGACCGCGTAACGCAACTTCCTTTGTAATGGAGGTTGCTAGATCTGCTCGCCGGCCGCGTTCGCAACGTGTAGGTGTGCAATGGGCGATGGGCCCAGATCCCTGCGCGCATAGGATTTAGACCGACGTGCTGACCTCTCTGTTGTGCCTAGGTAGGGCTGCGACGTGTTGATCTTCTGAGGCCGGGCATGACCCAGGAAAGTGTGTCCGGACAAATGGGATCGAGCGTGTTGGGAAATGTGGTGCACCCCTGCAGGGAAGTTAATCTATTCGAATAGCCATGATCTTCGGTAACAGGACGACTTGGAGTTGTACCTTGACCTTATGACAACTAGAACCGGATACTTAATAAAACACACCCTTCCAAGTGCCAGATACAACTGGTGATCGCTCTCTCACAGGGCGACGAGGGGGGATCATCGGTTAGTATTATGCTATGCGATGCTACTTGGTGAACTTACCTTCGACTCTCTTCTACATGCTGCAAGATGGAGGTGGGCAGAAGCGTAGTCTTCGATAGGACTAGCTATCCCCCTCTTATTTCGGCATTCTGCAGTTCAGTCCACATATGATAGCCTTATTACATTTGATACCAATGCATACATTTGTAGTGTAGCTCCTTGCTTGCGAGTACTTTGGATGCGTACTCACGGTTGCTTTGCTTCCTCTTTTCCCCTTTTCTATACCCGAATGCTGCGACCAGATGATGGAGCCCAGGAGCCAGACGCCACTGTTGATGACGACTACTACTACTCGGGAGGCGCCTACTACTACGTGCAGCCCGCTGATGACGACCAGGAGTAGTTTAGGAGGATCCCAGGCAGGAGGCCTGCGCCTCTTTCGATCTGTATCCCAGTTTGTGCTAGCCTTCTTAAGGCAACCTTGTTTAACTTATGTCTGTGCTCAGATATTGTTGCTTCCGCTGACTCGTCTTTGATCGAGCTCTTATATTCGAGCCCTCGAGGCCCCTGGCTTGTAATATGATGCTTGTATGGCTTATTTTATTTGTAGAGTTGTGTTGTGATATCTTCCCGTGAGTCCCTGATCTTGATTGTACACGTTTGTGTGTATGATTAGTGTACGATTGAATCAGGGGCGCCACACCACTCAAGTAGAACAAGTACTTAAGCTCAGAATGATTTTCTCAATGAATTAAAGACTAAGAAAAATGATAATGCTGTTAGAGTTATGACTAGAGCTGGTAAAATGACTCAAGAACCCTTGTATCCCGAGGGCCATCCTAAGAGAATTGAGCAAGATTCTCAGAGAAATAATATTGATGTACCTAGTGCTTCTAAGAAGAAGAAAAAGAAAAATGATAGGACTTTGCATGCTTCTAGCAAACCTGTTGTTGATACACCCGAGAATCCTAATGATATTTCTATTTCTGATGCTGAAACACAGTCTGGTAATGAACATGAACCTAGTAATAATGTTAATGATGATGTTCATGTTGATGCTCAACCTAGCAATAATAATGATGAAGAGATTGAACCTGCCGTTGATCTTGATAACCCACAATCAAAGAATCAACGTTATGATAAGAGAGACTTTGTTGCTAGGAAGCACGGTAAAGAAAGAGAACCATGGGTTCAGAAACCGATGCCTTTTCCTCCTAAACCATCTAATAAAAAGGATGATGAGGATTTTGAGAGTACCTGCAAGATATTGTTACTAATAAAAGAAAGATACCGGAAGCTGAAATTTCCACCATGCTTGCTAATTATACTTTTAAGGGTGGAATACCTAAGAAACTGGGAGATCCCGGAGTACCAACTATACCGTGCTCCATTAAAAGAAACTATGTTAAAACTGCTTTATGTGATCTTGGAGCTAGTGTTAGTGTTATGCCTCTCTCTTTATATCGTAGACTTGATTTGAATAAGTTGACACCTACTAAAATATCTTTGCAAATGGCTGACAAATCAACTGCTATACCTGTCGGTATTTGTGAGGATGTGCCTGTTGTGGTTGCAAACGTTACTATTTTAACAAACTTTGTTTTTCTTGATATTCCTGAGGACGATAGTATGTCCATTATTTTTGGAAGACCCTTTTTGAATACTGCAAGGGATGTTATTGATTGCACCAAGGGCAATGTCACTTTTCATGTTAATGGTAATGAGCATATGGTACACTTTTCGAGGAAACAACCTCAAGTCTATTGGAAAAATTTCAACTATTACTATTGGAGATTTTGAATTTCCTCTTCCTACTGTCAAGAAGAAATATGATATTCTTATTGTTGGGGACATGCATATCCCCGTTGAGGTAACCTAGTGTTATTCGAAAATTCTCCGGTTCCATGTTATTCGGAATGAGTTTGTTAACAAGACCTGATCAACCTTGTTAGTGGATTCCTTTTGATGAGCATGAGATGGATGAATTTAGAAAACACAACTCTCTATACCCTCTTTTTACTTTCTGTTATTTAGTTGAAATAAAGCAAAAATAGTATATTATGTCTGTTTTTTGAATTATCCATGCAATAAAAAATACCCCGAAAATAAAAGTTCTCCAAATGCCCTGAAATTTAAATATGATTTTTTCTGAAATATTTGAGAATATCTGGCAGTGAGAACACAGCAGGGGGTGCAAGCACCTGGCCACGAGGGTGGAGGGCGCGCCCTACCCCCTAGGTGCGCCCCCCTACCTCGTGGGCCCACGGTGGCTCCCCTCGACTTATTCCAGCTACCACACACTCCTTCCTCCCACAAAAATCACTAGCCAGCTCAAACCCGAGTCCAAGCTCATGTTGCTGCCATTTTTGATCTCCTAGCTCAAAGCTCCATTCACAAAACTGCTTTGGGGGATTGTTCTTTGGTATGTGACTCCTCCAATGGTCCAGTTAGTTTTTGTTCTAGTGCTTTATTCATTGTATATTTTTGCTGCTTAGGTGACCCTGTTCTTGAGCTTGCATGTCAAATTTATATGGTCAAAAGTATTTTTAATGCATGATATATCCTCTAGGCACTTGTATAGGAGTAGTTTCTATCAATATTGTTGAGTTTGGTTCACTTTTATTTTGAAGTTACTAAGAAAGATGTTTAGGAAAATGTACCAAGGTGGTTCTTCAAGGAAACAAGCACCCAGACTCGCAATACGCGATGCGGACGAGGAACCACCAAGGGATGCTCAAGTGCGGCCCTGTGAATGGCCGTTAGAGGACTTCATGGTTCGAGCGGGAATCAAGGAGAAATTTGAAGCTTATGTGCGTAATGCTGATCTTGAGAGCTTCGAGGCAGATAAGTGCCGCCAATACCTCTATTTAACTGATTCATTTGTGAGAAGGTTTAAATTTTCATCATCACGCAATTCTCAAACTGTCCTATTTGATCTTTATGATAAATCTTATACAATGGACTTAGAAGATTTTACCAGTTCTTGTAAACTTCCACTGTGGGGTGATGTTAGTGAACCTCGCAAATATGAATTGAGAGATTTTCTTGCTAGTATAACTGTGGGGTAATCTAGAGATGCGATGCAAGCTACCATAGGGAGCATTCATTTTCCTACTATACATTATTTTGCTCTCTTCATAGGTAGATGCATTGATGGTAAAGATGAAGCATGTCACATGTGTGTGCCTGATCTTAGCATTCTCAGGAGTGCTGTGTTAGGAGATAAACATTATAACTTGGGAGCCATTGTTGCACGTAGGTTGCATAATAATCGTATTCATGGAGATTTCTTTGGTGGAATTTATGCAACTCGTATAGCTAACTTTCTTGAGATACCCATACGTGGAGATGATATTGAGTTGCCTCCTTCTTATTTAGATTATGAGGCTATGGTTCATCATCAGTTTGTTGAGAGGAACAATCAGTTCCTCCAATACCGACTAATCTTTGATAGACAACGCACCTATCATGTCGCCCTCCCTGCTCCTACTTTCTTTGAATTTCAGGCAAAGATGCGATATTTTATAACCAGGGAGGAGGCGACCGAGTATGAGAGGAGGGCGGAGATAGCTCGCCTCCAAGCTGCAGCTCATCAGGCAATTGCCACCGCATCTCAGTACGACCCCAACTATTACTTTGGATATCCGCCAGGCCAGCCATGGCCATAAACCAACTTAGGCCAAAAGCCCAAGCTTGGGGGAGTACATATTTCTCACCGACATTACATTCATGTTCACACACTCATTGCTAGTTGTCGGTGCTCATACTTTTTCACTGTATCATCCATGCTAGTTTATTTTCCTTTTTATGCCTTCTTCTTGTGTGTTTAATAAACCTTAAGAAAAACAAAAAAATTAGTTGTAGCTTTTAGTTAGTTTACTTTTCATGCTGTAGTAGTAATAATTAAAAAGAAAACCCAAAAAGATTTCTCGTTCTTCTTTTGCTTGTTGGGAGCTTTCCCGTGTAAATAGTTTTATTTCTTTTCTTGTTCTTTGGGGGTCGAGAGGAGAAGACCATATTGAAAATGTTGAGTGGCTCTCATATGCATTATTGTTGATCTAACAAAGAGCCCATATTACCTTGTCTTCTCTCTTGAATTGAATGCTTGCATATTCCAGCTTAGTCCAACACACGTGCACTATTATTATTATCCACACTATTCGCCCATGCAAGTGAAAGGCAACAATGATGATTATATGATGAACTTATTGAGATGAGAAAAGCTGGTATGAACTCGACCTCTCTTGTTTTTGTAAATATGATTAGTACATCGTTCCCAATTCAGCCTATTATGAATAAACATGTTTGCAATGACAATTAGAAATTATAGTTGCTTGTGCCATGCTTAATTATCTAGGAGCTTATAATGGTTTACCTTGCGTGCCAACATGCTATTAAAATGGTTGTGATGTGGTATGATAGGGTGGTATCCTCTTTTGAATGATTCGAGTGGCTTGACTTGGCACATGTTCACGCATGTAGTTGAAACAAAATCAACATAGCCTCTACGATATTTATGTTCATGGTGCATTATATCCTACTCATGCTTGCATTCGGTGTTGATTAATTTTAATGCATGTTCATGACTGTTGTCGCTCTCTAGCTGGTCGCTTCTCAGTCTTTTGCTAGCCTTCACCTGTATTAAGAGGGAATACTGATTGTGCATCCAATTCCATAAACCCCAAAGTTGTTCCATATGAGTCCACCATACCTACCTATATACGGTATCTACCTGCCATTCCAAGTAAATTTGTATGTGCCAAACTCTAAACCTTCAAATAAACATTCTGTATGCTCGAATATCTCATGTATCAACTAGGGCTGTCCGTATCTTCCATGTTAGGCGGGTTATTCTCAAGAGGAGTGGACTCCGCTCCTCACTCACGAGAAAATGGTTGGTCACCGGGATGCCCAGTCCCATGCTTTATGCAAATCAAATCAAAATAATTGCAAACAAAACTCCCCCGGGACTGTTGTTAGTTGGAGGCACTCGTTGTTTCGAGCAAGCCATGGATTGATGCTTGTTGGTGGAGAGGGAGTATAAACTTTACCATTCTGTTTGGGAACCGCCTATAATGTGTGTAGCATGGAAGATATCGCCATCTCTCGGTTGTTATGTTGACAATGAAAGTATACCGCTCAAAATATTATTCATATCTATTTCAAAACCGAGCTCTGGCACCTCTACAAATCACTGCTTCCCTCTGCGAAGGGCCTATCTATTTACTTTTATGTTGAGTCATCATCCTCTTATTAAAAAGTACCAGTTGGAGAGCACCACTGCCATTTGCATTCATTACTGTTAGTTTACATTGAGTATGACTTGACTAGATCTCTTTTACCATGAATTAGAATGTCTAGTCAGTCTTGATCTTTAAAGGTGCTCTACATTTATGTTTTGTGGTCTCGGAAAGGGCTAGCGAGATACCATCCTGTTATATCATATCATGATTGTTTTGAGAAAGTGTTGTCATCCGAGATTTATTATTATTGCTCGCTAGTTGATAATGTCATTGATATGAGTAAACATGAGACCTAAATGTTATTGTGAATATGGTTAGTTCATAATCTTTGCTGAAAACTTGAATGTTGGCTTTACATATTTACAACAACAAGAGCAAACAGAGTTTGTAAAAGTTTTTCTTTATCACTTTCAGTTTATCAACTGAATTGCTTGAGGACAAGCAAAGGTTTAAGCTTGGGGGAGTTGATACGTCTCCGTCGTATATACTTTTCCAAATGCTTTTTCCCTTGTTTTGGACTCTAACTTGCATGATTTGAATGGAACTAACCCGGACTGACGCTATTTTCAGCAGAATTGCCATGGTGTTATTTTTGTGCAGAAATAAAAGTTCTCGGAATGACCTGAAAATCAACGGAGAATTATTTTGGAATATATAAAAAATACTGGAAGGGAGATCCACATCAGGGGGCCTCCACCTGTCCACGATGGTGGGGGGCGCGCCCTACCCCCCATGGGCGCACCCCCTACCTTGTGGGCCCCCTGACGCTCCACCGACCTCAACCCTGACTCCATATATTCACTTTCGGGGAGAAAAAACCCAGGGAGAAGGATTCATCGCGTTTTATGATACGGAGCCGCCGCCAAGCCCTAAACTTTCTCGCGAGGGCTGATCTGGAGTCCGTTCGGGGCTCCGGAGAGGGGAATCCGTTGCCATCGTCATCATCAACCATCCTCCATCACCAATTTCATGATGCTCACCACCGTGCGTGAGTAATTCCATCGTAGGCTTGCTGGACGGTGATGGGTTGGATGAAATTTATCATGTAATCGAGTTAGTTTTGTTAGGGTTTGATCCGTAGTATCCACTATGTTCTGAGATTGATGTTGCTATGACTTTGCTATGCTTAATGCTTGTCACTAGGGCCCGAGTGCCATGATTTCAGATCTGAACCTATTATATTTTCATCAATATATGAGAGTTCTTGATCCTATCTTGCAAGTCTATAGTCACCTAGTATGTGTTATGATCCGGCAACCCCGAAGTGACAATAATCGGGACCACTCCCGGTGATGACCGTAGTTTTTTTTGACCATGAAGACTGCAGGGCTTACACCCCACAACATTTTATTAAAATAAAAGCAGAAACCATACAGTGCTTCCTCAAGGTGAGGAAAGGTAATGACCGTAGTTTGAGGAGTTCATGTATTCATTATGTGTTAATGCTTTGGTCCGGTACTCTATTAAAAGGATGCCTTAATATCCCTTAGTTTCCAATAGGACCCCGCTGCCACGGGAGGGTAGGACAAAAGATGTCATGCAAGTTCTTTTCCATAAGCATGTATGACTATATTCGGAATACATGCCTACATTACATTGGTGAATCGGAGCTAGTTCCGTGTCACCCTATGTTATGACTGTTACATGATGAACCGCATCCGGCATAATTCTCCATCACCGATCCATTGCCCATGAGCTTTCCATATATTGTTCTTCGCTTATTTACTTATCTGTTGCTATTGTTACAATCACTAACACCAAAAATATTACTTTTGCTACCGTTACTTTTGCTATCGTTACCACTACTATCATATTACTTTGCTACTAAATACCTTGCTGCAGATATTAAGTTTCTAGGTGTGGTTGAATTTACAACTCAGCTGCTAATACCTGAGAATATTCTTTGGCTCCCCTTGTGTCGAATCAATAAATTTGGGTTGAATACTTGATACGTCTCCAATGTATCTATAATTTTTGATTGTTCCATGCTATATCATATCCTGTTTTAAACATTACTAGGCTTTATTATCCACTTTTATATTATTTTTGGGACTAACCTATTAACCGAAGGCCCAGCCCAGAATTGCTGTTTTTTTGCCTATTTTAGGGTTTCGAGGAAAAGGAATATCAAACGGAGTCTAAACGAAATGAAACCTTCGGGAATGTGATTTTCTCACTGAACATGATCCAGGAGACTTGGACCCTACGTCAAGCAACCAACAGGGAGGCCACGAGGTAGGGGGCGCGCCTACCCCCCAGGCGCACCCTCCACCCTCATGGGCCCCCGGTTGCTCCCCCGACGTACTTCTTCCTCCTATATATACCTCCATACCCCCAAACGATCAGAAACGGAGCCAAAACCCTAATTCCACCGTCATAACTTTTTGTATCCACGAGATCCCATCTTGGGGCCTGTTCCAGAGCTCCGCCGGAGGGGGCATCGATCACGGAGGGCTTCTACATCAACACCATAGCCTCTCCGGTGAAGTGTGAGTAGTTTACTTCAGACCTTCGGGTCCATAGTTATTAGCTAGATGGCTTCCTCTCTCTCTCTCTCTTTGGATCTCAATACAATGTTCTCCCCCTCTCTTGTGGAGATCTATTCGATGTGATCTTCTTTTTGCAGTGTGTTTGTTGAGACCGATGAATTGTGGGTTTATGATAAAGTTTATCTATGAACAATATTTGAATCTTCTCTGAATTCTTTTATGTATGATTGGTTATCTTTGCAAGTCTCTTCGAATTATCAGTTTGGTTTGTTCTACTAGATTGATCTTTCTTGCAATGGGAGAAGTGCTTAGCTTTGGGTTCAATCTTGCGCTGTCCTTTCCTAGTGACAGTAGGGGTAGCAAGGCACGTATTGTATTGTTGCCATCGAGGATAACAAGATGGGGTTTTCATCATATTGCATGAGTTTATCGCTCTACATCATGTCATCTTGCTTAAGGCGTTACTATGTTCTTATGAACTTAATACTCTAGATGCATGCTGGATAGTGGTCGATGCGTGGAGTAATAGTAGTAGTTGCAGGAAGGAGTCGGTCTACTTGTCTCAGACGTGATGCCTATATACATGATCATACCTAGATATTCTCATAACTATGCTCAATTCTGTCAATTGCTCAACAATAATTCGTTCACCCACCGTAGAATACTTATGCTCTCGAAAGAAGCCACTAGTGAAACCTATGCCCCCCGGGTCTATCTTCATCATATTAATCCTCCAACACTTGTTATTTTCACTGCTTTTTATTTTACTTTGCATCTTTATCATAAAAATACCAAAAATATTATCTTATCATATCTATCAGATCTCACTCTCGTAAGTGACCATGTGGGGATTGACAACCCCTATCGCGTTGGTTGCGAGGATTTATTTGTTTTGTGGAGGTGCAAGGGACTCATGCGTAGTCTCCTACTGGATTGATACCTTGGTTCTCAAAACTGAGGGGAATACTTACGCTACTCTGTTGCATCACCCTTTCCTCTTCAAGGGAAAACCAACACAAGTGATCAAGAGGTAGCAAGAAGGATTTCTGGCGCCGTTGCCGGGGAGGTCTACGCAAAAGTCAACATACCAAGTACCCATCACAAACCCTTATCTCCCGCATTACATTATTTTCCATTTGCCTCTCGTTTTCCTCTCCCCCACTTCACCCTTGTAATTTTATTCGCTCTCTCTCTATCCTCCCTCTCTTTCTCTATTTGCCTCTTTTTGCTCGTTCCTCGTTTGCTTGTGTGTTAGAGTGCTTGCTTGTCGTTATGGCTAGTCCCCTATCATCTCCGTTGTCTCTCGAGAATGAAGTTCTAAATCTTAAGCAAAGGGAGGGAGGAAATCTAAAAGACGCTTGGTATAGAATTTGCAATGCTCAAAATAGATCTACCAGGAAGCAATCTACTTCCATTCTTCTTCGCAATTTTTATGTAGGCGTTGCTCCTTGGTACAGATATGTCCTTGATACCATTACCGAAGGGAATTTCTTGGGTAGCCACACTTTTGATTCTTATAATGCTATGATAGATTTATTTTGCTCACCACCTCTTTTGGTTAATGGAACTATGTTAACTTTGGAGCATGTAATGCAAAAACTTGAAATTATTGAAAATAAAGTTGCTACCGTTGAGTTAATTGAAAATTTCGATAAAAATATCCATAACCAAATTACCCAATATGGATCTAAGGTAGGAGTAACTTTGAAAAATATTAAAGAGAAGGAACCTATAGTTAATGAAAGAATAAATCATGATTCCACTAGAATTGATAAACTTGAGGGTATCATTACCAACTTGGGAACCACATTTTCTTCCGTAAAGAACACTCGAAGTCCTACAACTAAAACTGCCAAGCTTATGTATGTTCCTAAAAATAAGAGTGAACCCTCTAATAAGGAAACTGCGGATCTCAAATCTATAAGTGTTCTTCCCAATGTTTTTGCTATCATTAAGGAACCATTTGCCACTAATGATTTTTTCGATATTGTTCCTAAAAGTTTGATAATCAATAAAAAGAAAGAAACTCCTAAGGATGGTAGATGCCTCATTGAAGAATTGCCTACCAAAGATGGCAATACCTAGATCTATCCTTGCCTTTTATGCCTAGCTAGGGGCGTTAAACGATAGTGCTTGTTGGGAGGCAAGCTAATTCTATTTTTATTCCTTGCTTTTTGCTCCTGTTTAGTAATAAGTAATTTAGTTTATCCTCTGTTTTAGTTGTGTTTTTTGTGTTTAATTAGTGTTTGTGCCAAGTAGAACCGTTGGGAAGACTTGGGGAGAGTCTTGTTAATCTTGCTGTAAAAAACAGAAACTTTAGCGCTCACGAGAACTGCTGCCATTTTGGTTTGGAAAGTGCTATTTAGTTAATTATTTTTGCAGATGATTAATAGAAAAATTCCTCACGTCCAGAAATTTATTTTAGAATTTTTGGGGTTCCAGATCTTGCTCTAGATACAGATTACTGCAGACTGTTCTGTTTTTGATAGATTCTGTTTTCCGTGTGTTGTTTGCTTATTTTGATGAATCTATGGCTAGTAAAATAGTTTATAAACCATAGAGAAGTTGGAATAAAGTAGGTTTAACACAAATATAAATAAATAATGAGTTCATTACAGTACCTTGAAGTGGTCTTTCATTTTCTTTCTCTAACGGAGCTCACGAGATTTTCTACTTTAAGTTTTGTGTTGTGAAGTTTTCAAGTTTTGGGTAAGGATTTGATGGATTATGGAACAAGGAGTGGCAAGAGACTATGCTTGGGGATGACCATGGCACCCCCAAGATAATCTAAGGACACCTAAAAGCCAAAGCTTGGGGATGCCCCGGAAGGCATCCCCTCTTTCGTCTACATCCATCGGTAACTTTACTTGGAGCTATATTTTTATTCACCACATGATATGTGTTTTTCTTGGAGCGTCTTGTATTATTTGAGTCTTTATTTGTTAGTTTACCACAATCATCGTTGCTGCACACACCTTTTGAGAGACACACACATGATTCGGAAATTGTTAGAATACTCTATGTGCTTCACTTATATCTTTTGAGTTTTATAGTTTTTGCTCTAGTGCTTCACTTATATCTTTTAGAGCACGTCGGTGGATTTGTTTTATAGAAAGTATCGTTCTCTCATGATTCACTTAGATTATTTTGAGAGTCCTACAAAACAGCATGGTAATTTTCTTTAATTGCTTTAGGCATTCAAGATTAATAATAAAATTCTCTTATGAGTGTGTTGAATACTATGAGAAGTTTGATACTTGATAATTGTTTTGAGATATGGAGATAGTGATATTAGAGTTGTGCTAATTGAGTAGTTGTGAATTTGAGAAATGTTGTGTTGAAGTTTGTGATTCCCGTAGCATGCACGTATGGTGAACCGTTATGTTAAGAAGTCGGAGCATGACGTATTTATTGATTGTCCTCATGAGTGGTGGTCGGGGACGAGCGATGGTCTTTTCCTACCAATCTATCCCCCTAGGAGCATGCGTGTAATACTTTGCTTCGATAACTAATAGATTTTTGCAATAAGTATGTGAGTTCTTTATGACTAATGTTGAGTCCATGGATTATACGCACTCTCACCCTTCCACCATTGCTAGCCTCTCTAATACCGCGCACCTTTCGCCGGTATCATACACCTTATACCTTCCTCAAAACATCCACCATACCTACCTATTATGGCATTTCCATAGCCATTCCGAGATATATTGCCATGCAACTTTCCACCGTTCCGTTATTATGACACGCTCCATCATTGTCATATTGCTTTGCATGATCACGTAGTTGACATTGTATTTGCGGTAAAGCCACCATTCATAATTCTTTCGTACATGTCACTCATGAATCATTGCTATCCCGGTACACCGCCGGAGGCATTCACATAGAGTCATACTTTGTTCTAGTATCGAGTTGTAATTATTGAGATGTAAATAAATAGAAGTGTGATGATCATCATTCATAGAGTATTGTCCCAAAAGAAAAAAAAGAAAAAAGCCAAAAAAAGAGCAAAGGCCCAAAAAAAGAAAAAAAAAGAGAATAAATAAAAAGGGCCAATACTACTATCCTTTTTCCACACTTGTGCTTCGAAGTAGCGCCATGATCGTCATGGTAGAGAGTCTCCTATGTTA
Source organism: Triticum monococcum (assembly GCA_034509565.1). Taxonomy (NCBI): domain Eukaryota; kingdom Viridiplantae; phylum Streptophyta; class Magnoliopsida; order Poales; family Poaceae; genus Triticum; species Triticum monococcum. Next base: position 173,501,417 of record CM067846.1, on the reverse strand, counting down.
TCACTTTCATTTACTAGTGGGAATTTTTCATTATAGAACTTGGCTTGTATATTCCAATGATGGGCTTCCTCAAAATGCCCTAGGTCTTCGTGAGCAAGCAAGTTGGATGCACACCCACTTAGTTGTTTTTGTTGAGCTTTCATATATTTATAGCTCTAGTGTATCCGTTGCATGGTAGTCCCTACTCACTCACATTGTTATCTATTGATGGGCATCTCCATAGCCCGTTGATATGCCTAGTTGATGTGAGACCATCTTCTCCTTTTTTTCTCTTCCACAACCACCATTCTATTCCACCTATAGTGTTATGTCCATGGCTCACGCTCATGTATTGCGTGAAGATTGAAAAATTTAGAGAACATTAAAAGTATGAAACAACTGCTTGGCTTGTCATCGGGGCTGTGCATGATTTCAATACTTTGTGTGGTGAAGATGGAGCATAGCCAGACTATATGATTTTGTAGGGATATCTTTCTTTAACCATGTTATTTTGAAGAGACATAATTGCTTAGTTAGTATGCTTGAAGTATTATTATTTTTATGTCAATATTAAACGTTTGTCTTGAATCTTTCGGATCTGAATATTCATACCACAATTAAGAAGAATTACATTGAAAATATGCCAAGTAGCATTCCACATAAAATTTTTTGTTTTTATCATTTACCTACTCGAGGACGAGCAGGAATTAAGCTTGGGGATGCTTGATACATCTCCAATGTATCTATAATTTTTTTATTGTTCCATACTATATTATATCCTGTTTTAAACATTATTGGGCTTTATTATCCACTTTTATATTATTTCTAACCAATTAACCAGAGGCACAGCCCAGAATTGCTATTTTTTGCCTATTTTAGGGTTTCGAAGAAAAGGAATATCAAACGGAGTCCAAACGGAATGAAACCTTCGGGAACATGATTTTCTCACCAAACATGATCCAGGAGACTTGGACCCTACGTCAAGCAACCAACAGGAGGCCACGAGGTAGGGGGTGCGCCTACCCCCCTAGGCACGCCCTCCACCCTCGTGGGCCCCCTGTTGCTCCACTGACGCACTTCTTCCTCCTATGTATACCTACGTACCCCCAAACGATCAAAAACGGAGCAAAAACCCTAATTCCACCGCTGTAACTTTCTGTATCCACGAGATCCCATCTTGGGGCCTGTTTCGGAGCTCCACCGGAGGGGGCATCCCCCTACATCAACACCATAGCCTCTCCGATGAAGTGTGAGTAGTTTACTTCAGACCTTCGGGTCCATAGTTATTAGCTAGATGGCTTCCTCTCTCTCTTTGGATCTCAATACAGTGTTCTCCCCCTCTCTTGTGGAGATCTATTCGATGTAATCTTCTTTTTGCGGTGTGTCTGTTGAGACCGATGAATTGTGGGTTTATGATCAAGTTTATCTATGAACAATATTTGAATCTTCTTTGAATTCTTTTATGCATGATTGGTTATCTTTGCAAGTCTCTTTGAATTATCAGTTTGGTTTGGCCTACTAGATTGATCTTTCTTGCAATGGGATAAGTGCTTAGCTTTGGGTTCAATCTTGTGGTGTCCTTTCCCAGTGACAATAGGGGCAGCAAGGCACGTATTGTATTGTTGCCATCGAGGATAACAAGATGGGGTTTTCATCATATTGCATGAGTTTATCCCTCTACATCATGTCATCTTGCTTAAGGCGTTACTCTGTTCTTATGAACTTAATACTCTAGATGCATGCTAGATAGCGGTCGATGTGTGGAGTAATAGTAGTAGATGCAGGCAGGAGTCGGTCTACTTGTCTCGGACGTGATGCCTATATACATGATCATACCTAGATATTCTCATAACTATGCTCAATTCTGTCAATTGCTCAATAGTAATTCGTTCACCCACCGTAGAATACTTATGCTCTCGAGAGAAGCCACTAGTGAAACCTATGGCCCCCGGGTCTATCTTCATCATATTAATCCTCCAACACTTGTTATTTTCATTGTTTTTTATTTTACTTTGCATCTTTATCATAAAAATACCAAAAATATTATCTTATCATATCTATCAGATCTCACTCTTGTAAGTGACCGTGTAGGGATTGACAACCCCTATCACGTTGGTTGCAAGGATTTATTTGTTTTGTGGAGGTGCGAGGGACTCGCGCGTAGCCTCCTACTAGATTGATACCTTGGTTCTCAAAACTGAGGGAAATACTTATGCTACTCTGCTGCATCACCCTTTCCTCTTCAAGGGAAAACCAACGCAAGTGCTCAAGAGGTAGCAATACTCTACCCTCAGAAACTGTTGCGATCCCCTATACTTGTGGGTTATCAATGTACCAAGGCGATGCACGTCCCTCTTGAGGCAGAACAATGGCAGAAGCAATACGTGGTTTTCTTGAAGGAGATGATGGCGAAGCGGATTCAGCAAAGTGTGAAATAATGGTTGCTTCGTCCATCTAGAAAAGTGCGGCATTGTGATTTGATGTCTCATTGCTCATTACTAATACTGGGGCGGTACGACTGGGGTGCGTCCCACCTACTGTTCTGCACTGTTATTTGGTGCATGACATGTCGACCCGGTTGCTATATGTCCCACAGGTTGGCGAGAGGAAGTACATAATTCATGAATGCGAGCATCGGCAGAGGAGTACAAGACACGACTTGGTTTTTGCTGCTTCGTGTGATCCATCGATACAAACCCGGACTAAAAAAAGGAGAGGGCGGGTCTTTTCCCGCACGGTAGGAAGGGGAGTTTGGCACAGTTTGTTCGAGGCAACGAGGCAGGAAGGGAGATAAGCAAATAAAGGTTGAGCGACTTAGTTTTGGGAAAATATGATTTTACGCCTTGTTTGGATTGGAGGATTTTCATAGGATTCTCATGGGATATCAATCCTTAGGATTGTTTCCTATGAAACGCATTTGGATCATAGGATTGGGTCGTTAAAATTCCTTAGGATTGGGTCACCAAGGTGCTGATTCCAGAGGAATTTACACCTGAGGTCCGAGGTCTGGAAAAATCTATAGGATTGGCTATGTCATGGCAATCAAATTCTCCATTTTTCCTATTCCCTTTTCCAAATCTTGTGATCCAAAGAAGCCGTTACGAAGTATGTACCCACTATGAGGTAGTGCTACTTATTACTCCCTCCTTTCCGGTTTATATGGCTCATCTAAAAAAATTCAATTTTCCGTTTCATAAGTCTCAATTCTACTAGTAGTAGTACCATCACTTGTTTGGATTTCGAGGTGCGTTAAATCACCTGATGCAAGCAGTGTCAAGAGAAAACTCACCAATGCATGTAGAAGTTCATGGAAATTTAGTGGTCATGCATGCATTTGTTCTAATTAATGCCTCGGTAAACATAACTTCTTGAGAAAAACGAGCGTAATAATTACTTGTGCAAACTATGAAATTAATTCCACCACTCACCGTCTACCTTGGTTGGAGAGATTTTGAAATTGAGCTATAAACCGGAAAGGAGGGAGTAGTAACATAGCCTAGGGTAGCTTGCTGTACCACGGACTCCAAGGAAATTGCTGTAGTACTACTCCTATGTATACCACTATACTACTCCTACTACTAGAAGACATATTTCAAAAAATATGATAATCTCTCTAACCAAGGTAGGGACGAGGAGTAAACGGAGGAAGTGGTAAAAAAAATTCCTCGTCCCGCGAGCCACCATGCGCGTGGGCGTGGGAGCGAGCGTAAGCATAGTAAGCAAGCTTCACCTCGTCCTGTGAGCCACCGCACCCGTGGGCGGGGGAGACAACGTACTAAGAAAGCTTCTCTTCATTCTGCGAGTTGACAGGACACATCAAAAGTAATACGTGCATAGCATCTCCAGTGTATAGGGCCTTGCATCTAAGGTAGGCCCCACATGGTTTGTCTCTTATCAAATGAAAAACCTGAGTATGTGAGATGGTGAACGGAGGGAGTACGATACCATTAGTACTACAGTTCTTTGGAAGGGTTGTAGTAGTCCCTCCCATTCACATGTTCACATTTCAAGCTTCAATAAAAATGTTGCACGCAAGGATTAAGAGGAACCTCGGCAATGCATGTACTCCCTCAAGCCATATAGGGTATAAAATGCGTTTTGGAGGCTAACTTTGACCACATGTTAGAGCAATAATATGACTTCCAACTTACACAAATCTTACCATCAAATACATACGTGGTCATTATACTGCTAACACATGCATGTGTTGCAATTAGTATGTAGATACAGTAGTAAACATCCACTATCTAGTAGTACTAGTAGTACTCTACACCACTACTACTATAAGGCCATCCAACTGTGTCCCGGGCTCCCGGCAGAAGACTACGGACACCGATTATTCGTTCATATTTAAATATGTTTTCACACAGCAAAATATCTCTATCTCTACTCTTATAAAAAACCAAGTTGGTGATGATGGTGTGCCTGCCATCTTGTAATATAGACCGTCCGATCTATATCTGATCGATAGAAAGCAAACTATGACAATTTTACAAAAGATACCCGCACCTCTCTCCACATTTACAGATAAGGCCTTGCCTCATTCATCCTTATCTCCCACAACCTCATTGCTGAGCAATTTAAAAAGGAAGTCACTGGAACAATCTAGCATGGTGGCCGCTGCCGCCTGCCAACGTCGTCCATCCTCATGCCTCCGCCCAGTCCGACCACTAATCACCACCACGCCCCACTCCTCCTCACCTTATCTCTCATCTTTCAGTTTTTCGATGAAATTCTCGGGATACCATTCTTCCGATAAAATTCTTGAGATATCATTAGTTTTTACACATGGGAGTACTCCTGCATGGGTCAATCACAACAGGTGTTTTGTAAAAAAAAATGCATCCTGATGTTCTGTGCAATGCACGAGCATCTTGGTAGTCCATGAAAACAACACATGGCAAAATTTCACGGTGAACGAGGGATTTGAATGTGCTGGGAGGGGCTGTTTGGATCTTGCCCGGGGTAGCCAAAATATTGGCGACCCTTTTGTCCATCGGTGCCTTTGCCACCGATGAACGAGGAATGGCTCGGGTGCTCATGCATCCTCCAGTGTATGCGTTGGAGACAAGCTCGCACGAGCTGTTCTTTTTTTGTCCCACCACGCCGCCCGAGCCGGCCGCAGACCGACTGGCGACCCGCAAATTACGCCATCCAACCGTAGCCGCACACATTCTGACAGCAACTCAACCAACCGGACGAAATTCATGCAAACATGACGATATTTCATATAAAAATGACGGGATTCATATAAAATACCGGATTTTCATACAAACAAGACGAATTTCATTACATTCAAATCAACTAAGCAGTGCTAGTTTTGAACACCACATGTATAATAATACCTAGCCTAAATGGTCACCCGCTGATCCATTTGTCTTCCTCGTGTCCGGCAGCACGATCACCGGACTGCTGGGATACCTGGAGGTATATGCTTCAGCGCACAGGACGGCTCACTTCCCCACTGCCCAACTGACATAGTTGGCTGATGTTCATGATTGAGGTGGAAGGGGGCTTCTCTGAAGGAAATATGCCCTAGAGGCAATAATAAAGTTATTATTTATTTCCTTATATCATGATAAAAGTATTTATTCATGCTAGAATTGTATTACCGGAAACATAATACATGTGTGAATACATAGACAAACAAAGTGTCACTAGTATGCCTCTACTTGACTAGCTCATTAATCAAAGATGGTTATGTTTCCTAACCATGGACAAAGAGTTGTCATTTGGTTAACGGGATCACATCATTAGTTGAATGATCTGATTGACATGACCCATTCCATTAGCTTAGCACCCGATCGTTTAGTATATTGCTATTGCTTTCTTCATGACTTATACATGTTCCTATGACTATGAGATCATGTAACTCCCATGTGCCGGAGGAACACTTTGTGTGCTACCAAACGTCACAACGTAACTGGGTGATTATAAAGGTGCTCTACAGGTGTCTCCAAAGGTACATGTTGGGTTGACGTATTTCGAGATTAGGATTTGTCACTCCGATCGTCGGAGAGGTATCTCTAGGCCCTCTCGGTAATGCACATCACTTAAGCCTTGCAAGCATTGCAACTAATGAGTTAGTTGCGGGATGATGTATAACGGAACGAGTAAAGAGACTTGTCAGTAACGAGATTGAACTAAGTATTGGATACCGATGATCGAATCTCGGGCAAGTAACATACCGATGACAAAGGGAACAACGTATGCTGTTATGCGGTCTGACCGATAAAAGATCTTCATAGAATATGTAGGAACCAATATGAGCATCCAGGTTCTGCTATTGGTTATTGACCGGAGACGTGTCTCGGTCATGTCTACATTGTTCTCGAACCCGTAGGGTCCGCACGCTTAAGGTTACGATGACAGTTATATTATGAGTTTATGCATTTTGATGTATCGAAGTTTGTTCGGAGTCCCGGATGTGATCACGGACATGACGAGGAGTCTCGAAATGGTCGATACATAAAGATTGATATATTGGAAGCCTATATTTGGATATCGGAAGTGTTCCGGGTGAAATCAGGATTTTACCAGAAAACCGGGAGGTTACCGGAACCCCCCGGGAGGTACATGGGCCTTAATGGGCCTTAGTGGAAGAAGAGGAGAGGCGCCCAGGGCTGGGCCGCGCGCCCCTCCCCCCCCCCCTAGTCCGAATAGGACAAGGAGAGAGGGGGCCGGCGCCCCCTCCTTCTCTCTCGCTCTGTTCCCACCTCGCGAATCCTATTCCAACTAGGATTGGGGGGGGGAGTCCTACTCCCAGAGGGAGTAGGACTCCTTCTGGCGCGCCCTATGATGTCCAGCCGGCCTCCCCCTCTTGAACCTTTATATACGGAGGTAGGGGCACCCCTAGAGACACAAGTTGATCCACGTGATCATATTCTTAACCGTGTGCGGTGCCCCCTTCCATGATAATCCTCGATAATATTGTAGCGGTGCTTAGGCGAAGCCCTGCGATGGTAGTACATTAAGATCGTCACCACGCCGTCATGCTGACGGAACTCTTCCCCGACACTTTGCTGGATCGGAGTCCGGGGATCGTCATCGAGCCGAACGTGTGCTAGAACTCGGAGGTGTCGTAGTTTCGGTGCTTGATCGGTCGGGCCGTGGAGACGTACGACTACATCAACCAAACGCTTCCGTTGTCGATCTACAAGGGTACGTAGATCACACTCTCCCCTCTCGTTGCTATGCATCACCATGATCTTGCGTGTGCGTAGGAATTTTTTTGAAATTACTACGTTCCCCAACAGTGGTATCAGAGCCTAGGTTTTATATGTTGATGTTATATGCACGAGTAGAACACAAGTGAGTTGTGGGCGATATAAGTCATACTGCTTACCAGCATGTCATACTTTGGTTCAGCGGTATTGTTGGACGAAGCGGCCCGGACCGACATTACGCGTACGCTTACGCGAGACCGATTCTCCCGACGTGCTTTGCACATAGGTGGCTTGCGGGTGACAGTTTCTCCAACTTTAGTTGAACCGAGTGTGGCTACGCCCGGTCCTTGCGAAGGTTAAAACAGCACCAACTTGACAAACTATCATTGTGGTTTTGATGCGGAGGTAAGATTGGTTCTTGCTTAAGCACGTAGCAGCCACGTAAAACTTGCAACAACAAAGTAGAGGACGTCTAACTTGTTTTTGCAGGTCATGTTGTGATGTGATATGGTCAAGACATGATGCTAAATTTTATTGTATGAGATGATCATGTTTTGTAACCGAGTTATCGGCAACTGGCAGGAGCCATATGGTTGTCGCTTTATTGTATGCAATGCAATCGTGTTGTAATGCTTTACTTTATCACTAAGCGGTAGCGATAGTCGTGGAAGCATAAGATTGGCGAGACGACAATGATGCTACGATGGAGATCAAGGTGTCGCGCCGGTGACGATGGTGATCATGACGGTCCTTCAGAGATGGAGATCACAGGCACAAGATGATGATGGCCATATCATATCACTTATATTGATTGCATGTGACGTTTATCTTTTATGCATCTTATCTTGCTTTGATTGACAGTAGCATTATAAGATGATCTCTCATTAAATTATCAAGATAAAAGTGTTCTCCCTGAGTATGCACCGTTGCCAAAGTTCGTCATGCCCAGACACCAGGTGATGATCGGGTGTGATAAGCTCTACGTTCATCTACACCGGGTGCAAGCCAGTTTTGCACACGCAGAATACTCAGGTTAAACTTGACGAGCCTAGCATATGCAGATATGGCCTCGGAACACTGAGATCGAAAGATCGAGCGTGAATCATATAGTAGATATGATCAACATAGCGATGTTCACCATTGAAAACTACTCCATTTCACGTGATGATCAGTTATGGTTTAGTTGATTTGGATCACGTGATCACTTAGAGGATTAGAGGGATGTCTATCTAAGTGGGAGTTCTTTAAGTAATTTGATTAATTGAACTTAAATTTATCATGAACTTAGTACCTGATAGTATCTTGCTTATGTATGTTTGATTGTAGATAGATGGCCCGTGTTGTTGTTCCATTGAATTTAATGCGTTCCTTGAGAAAGCAAAGTTGAAAGATGATGGTAGCAATTACACGGACTGGGTCCGTAACTTGAGGATTATCCTCATTGCTGCACAGAAGAATTATGTCCTCGAAGCACCGCTGGGTGCCAGGCCTGCTGCTGGAGCAACACCAGATGTTATGAACGTCTGGCAGAGCAAAGCTGATGACTACTCGATAGTTCAGTGTGCCATGCTTTACGGCTTAGAATCGGGACTTCAACGACGTTTTGAACGTCATGGAGCATATGAGATGTTCCAGGAGTTGAAGTTAATATTTCAAGCAAATGCCCGGATTGAGAGATATGAAGTCTCCAATAAGTTCTATAGCTGCAAGATGGAGGAGAACAGTTCTGTCAGTGAGCATATACTCAAAATGTCTGGATATAATAATCACTTGATTCAGATGGGAGTTAATCTTCCAGATGATTGCGTCATTGACAGAATTCTCCAATCACTGCCACCAAGCTACAAGAGCTTCGTGATGAACTATAATATGCATGGGATGAATAAGACTATTCCCGAGCTCTTTGCAATGCTGAAAGCTGCGGAGGTAGAAATCAAAAAGGAGCATCAAGTGTTGATGGTCAACAAGACCACTAGTTTCAAGAAAAAGGGCAAAGGGAAGAAGAAGGGGAACTTCAAGAAGAACAGCAAGCAAGTTGCTGCTCAAGAGAATAAACCCAAGTCTGGACCTAAGCCTGAAACTGAGTGCTTCTACTGCAAGCAGACTGGTCACTGGAAGCGGTACTGCCCCAAGTATTTGGCGGATAAGAAGGATGGCAAGGTGAACAAAGGTATATGTGATATACATGTTATTGATGTGTACCTTACTAGAGCTCGCAGTAGCACTTGGGTATTTGATACTGGTTCTGTTGCTAATATTTGCAACTCAAAACAGGGACTACGGATTAAGCGAACACTGGCAAAGGACGAGGTGACGATGTGTGTAGGAAATGGTTCCAAAGTCGATGTGATCGTGGTCGGCACGCTACCTCTACATCTACCTTCGGGATTAGTATTAGACCTAAATAATTGTTATTTGGTGCCAGCGTTGAGCATGAACATTATATCTGGATCTTGTTTAATGCGAGATGGTTATTCATTTAAATCAGAGAATAATGGTTGTTCTATTTATATGAGTAATATCTTTTATGGTCATGCACCTTTGAAGAGTGGTCTATTTTTGATGAATCTCGATAGTAGTAACACACATATTCATAATGTTGAAGCCAAAAGATGCAGAGTTGATAATGATAGTGCAACTTATTTGTGGCACTGCCGTTTAGGTCATATCGGTATAAAGCGCATGAAGAAACTCCATACTAATGGACTTTTGGAACCACTTGATTATGAATCACTTGGTACTTGCGAACCGTGCCTCATGGGCAAGATGACTAAAACACCGTTCTCCGGTACTATGGAGAGAGCAACAGATTTGTTGGAAATCATACATACAGATGTATGTGGTCCGATGAATATTGAGGCTCGTGGCGGATATCGTTATTTTCTCACCTTCACAGATGACTTAAGCAGATATGGGTATATCTACTTAATGAAACATAAGTCTGAAACATTTGAAAAGTTCAAAGAATTTCAGAGTGAAGTTGAAAATCATCGTAACAAGAAAATAAAGTTTCTACGATCTGATCGTGGAGGAGAATATTTGAGTTACGAGTTTGGTGTACATTTGAAACAATGCGGAATAGTTTCACAACTCACGCCACTCGGAACACCACAGCGTAATGGTGTGTCCGAACGTCGTAATCGTACTTTACTAGATATGGTGCGATCTTTGATGTCTCTTACTGATTTACCGCTATCGTTTTGGGGTTATGCTTTAGAGATGGCCACATTCACGTTAAATAGGGCACCATCAAAATCTGTTGAGACGACGCCTTATGAACTATGGTTTGGTAAGAAACCAAAGTTGTCGTTTCTTAAAGTTTGGGGCTGTGATGCTTATGTGAAAAAGCTTCAACCTGATAAGCTCGAACCCAAATCGGAGAAATGTGTCTTCATAGGATACACAAAGGAGACTGCTGGGTACACCTTCTATCACAGATCCGAAGGCAAGACATTCGGTTCTAAGAATGGATCCTTTCTAGAGAAGGAGTTTCTCTCAAAAGAAGTGAGTGGGAGGAAAGTAGAACTTGACGAGGTAACTGTACCTGCTCCCTTATTGGAAAGTAGTACATCACAGAAACCTGTTTCTGCGACACCTACACCAATTAGTGAGGAAGCTAATGATAATGATCATGAAACTTCAGAACAAGATACTACTGAACCTCGCAGATCAACCAGAGTAAGATCCGCACTAGAGTGGTACCATAATCCTGTTCTGGAAATCATGCTACTAGATCATGATGAACCTACGAACTATGAAGAAGCGATGGTGAGCCCAGATTCCATAAAATGGCTTGAAGCCATGAAATCTGAGATGGGATCCATGTATGAGAACAAAGTATGGACTTTGGTTGACTGGCCCGTTGATCGGCAAGCAATTGAGAATAAATGGATCTTCAAGAAGAAGACTGACACTGACGGTAATATTACTGTCTACAAAGCTCGACTTGTCGCAAAAGGTTTTCGACAAGTTCAAGGGGTTGACTACGATGAGACCTTCTCACCCGTAGCGATGCTTAAGTCTGTCCGAATCATGTTAGCAATTGCCGCATTTTATGATTATGAAATTTGGCAGATGGATGTCAAAACTGCATTCCTGAATGGATTTCTGGAAGAAGAGTTGTATATGATGCAACCTGAAGGTTTTATCGATCCAAAGGGTGCTAACAAATTGTGCAAGCTCCATCGATCCATTTATGGACCGGTGCAAGCCTCTCGGAGTTGGAATAAATGTTTTGATAGTGTGATCAAAGCATATGGTTTTATACAGACTTTTGGAGAAGCCTGTATTTACAAGAAAGTGAGTGGGAGCTCTATAGCATTTCTAATATTATATGTGGATGACATATTGTTGATTGGAAATGACATAGAATTTCTGGATAGCATAAAAGGATACTTGAATAAGAGTTTTTCAATGAAAGACCTCAGTGATGCTGCTTATATATTGGGCATCAAGATCTATATAGATAGATCAAGACGCTTAATTGGACTTTGACAAAGCACGTACCTTGATAAAGTTTTGAAGAAGTTCAAAATGGATCAAGCTAACAAAGGGTTCTTGCCTGTGTTACAAGGTGTGAAGTTGAGTAAGACTCAATGCCTGACCATTGCAGAAGATAGAGAGAAAATGAAAGATGTTCCCTATGCTTCAGCCATAGGCTCTATCATGTATGCAATGCCGTGTACCAGACCTGATGTGTGCCTTGCTATAAGTCTAGCAGGGAGGTACCAAAGTAATCCAGGAGTGGATCACTGGACAGCGTTCAAGAACATCCTGAAGTACCTGAAAAGGACTAAGGATATGTTTCTCGTGTATGGAGGTGACAAAGAGCTCATCGTAAACGGTTACGTTGATGCAAGCTTTGACACTGATCCGGACGATTCTAAATCGCAAACCGGATATGTGTTTACATTAAACGGTGGAGCTGTCAGTTGGTGCAGTTCTAAACAAAGCGTCGTGGCAGGATCTACATGTGAAGCGGAGTACATAGGTCCTTCGGAAGCAGCAAATGAAGGAGTCTGGATGAAGGAGTTCATATCCGATCTAGGTGTCATACCTAGTGCATCGGGTCCAATGAAAATCTTTTGTGACAATACTGGTGCAATTGCCTTGGTGAAGGAATCCAGATTTCACAAGAGAACCAAACACATCAAGAGACGCTTCAATTCCATCCGAGATCTAGTCCAGGTGGGAGACATAGAGATTTGCAAGATACATACAGATCTGAATATAGCAGACCCGTTGACTAGGCCTCTTCCACGAGCAAAACATGATCAGCACCAAGGCTCCATGGGTGTTAGAATCATTACTGTGTAATCTAGATTATTGACTCTAGTGCAAGTGGGAGACTGAAGGAAATATGCCCTAGAGGCAATAATAAAGTTATTATTTATTTCCTTATATCATGATAAAAGTATTTATTCATGCTAGAATTGTATTAACCGGAAACATAATACATGTGTGAATACATAGACAAACAAAGTGTCACTAGTATGCCTCTACTTCACTAGATCGTTAATCAAAGATGGTTATGTTTCCTAACCATGGACAAAGAGTTGTCATTTGATTAACGGGATCACATCATTAGTTGAATGATCTGATTGACATGACCCATTCCATTAGCTTAGCACCAGATCGTTTAGTATGTTGCTATTGCTTTCTTCATGACTTATACATGTTCCTATGACTATGAGATTTTGTAACTCCCGTGTGCCGGAGGAACACTTTGTGTGCTACCAAACGTCACAACGTAACTGGGTGATTATAAAGGTGCTCTATAGGTGTCTACAAAGGTACATGTTGGGTTGACGTATTTCGAGATTAGGATTTGTCACTCCGATCGTCGGAGAGGTATCTCTGGGCCCTCTTGGTAATGCACATCACTTAAGCCTTGCAAGCATTGCAACTAATGAGTTAGTTGCGGGATGATGTATAACGGAACGAGTAAAGTGACTTGCCGGTAATGAGATTGAACTAAGTATTGGATACCGACGATCGAATCTTGGGCAAGTAACATACCGATGACAAAGGGAACAACGTATGTTGTTATGCGGTCTGACCGATAAAAGATCTTCGTAGAATATGTAGGAACCAATATGAGCATCCAGGTTCCGCTATTGGTTATTGACCGGAGACGTGTCTCGGTCATGTCTACATTGTTCTCGAACCCGTAGGGTCCGCATGCTTAAGGTTACGATGACTGTTATATTATGAGTTTATGCATTTTGATGTACCGAAGTTTGTTCGGAGTCCCAGATGTGATCACGGACATGACGAGGAGTCTCGAAATGGTCGAGACATAAAGATTGATATATTGGAAGCCTATATTTGGATATTAGAAGTGTTCCGGGTGAAATCGGGATTTTACCGGAAAACCGGGAGGTTACCGGAACCCCCCGGGAGGTACATGGGCCTTAATGGGCCTTGGTGGAAGAAGAGGAGAGACGGCCAGGACTGGGCCGCGCGCCCCTCCCCCCTAGTCCGAATAGGACAAGGAGAGAGGGGGCCGGCGCCCCCTCCTTCTCTCTCTCTGTTCCCACCTCGCGAATCCTATTCCAACTAGGATTGGGGGGGGGGAAGTCCTACTCCCGGAGGGAGTAGGACTCCTTTTGGCGCGCCCTATGATGGACGGCCGGCCTCCCCCTCTTGAACCTTTATATACGGAGGCTGGGGCACCCCTAGAGACACAAGTTGATCCTCGTGATCATATTCTTAACTGTGTGTGGTGCCCCCTTCCACGATAATCCTCGATAATATTGTAGCGGTGCTTAGGCGAAGCCCTGCGACGGTAGTACATCAAGATCGTCACCACGCCGTCGTGCTGACGGAACTCTTCCCCGACACTTTGCTGGATCGGAGTCCGGGGATCGTCATCGAGCTGAACGTGTGCTAGAACTCGGAGGTGCCGTAGTTTCGGTGCTTGATCGGTCGGGCCGTGGAGACGTACGACTACATCAACCAAACGCTTCCGTTGTCGATCTACAAGGGTACGTAGATCACACTCTCCCCTCTCGTTGCTATGCATCACCATGATCTTGCGTGTGCGTAGGAATTTTTTTGAAATTACTACGTTCCCCAACATTCTCCACTTCCGTGGAGCCCATGCGGGGTCGACGAAGTTCCTCGCAACAAAAGGATCTGGCAAGGCACCTGCTGTGTACGCCGGCGTCGCCTCCGCGGTGGCCTTCATGAGACCCAAGCAGTGGTGGCCTCCTGTGTTCTACTTCTCCTCGATGATGGCGGCGGACACGGAGGTGCTGGCCACCGACTCGTCACTCTCCGTGCACCTGGCTTCTGTCACTGCTTTCATGGCGTGGCCGTAGACATGGGAATCTCGACCACAAAAACGGGAGACGTGTTCACAGACACGGGAGGCGCGGTACGAGGCAGCGGCGTGGACGGCAGCGACGACACCCATGCTCCCTGCCGTGCCGGTGTGGAGCAGCTCGCCGATCCTCGTTGAGCTGGCCTAGAGTGGCGAGTTGCTGAACCGCGCGCCAGCTTGGGGTGGCAACTGGCTTCGTTGGGTGAGGGGGGGGAGGTGGATCAATGAGCTGCATAGCTCATATCCGGCAGGATCGGCGAGCCACCCAGCCGGCTTGGATGCCGGATAAACTGCTCTTCATAAGCCATTGTAAGAGTTTACAAAATGGTGAAGGAGGAGATCGGGGAGTGGCGGAGGTGTGAGATTCTTGGTCGGCGTTTGGCCTTGTTCGAATAGGAGATTAAATAGACGAGGATGGGAGGAGCTTGGCCGACGTTGCGTTTAATGCCGCCCCGGTCATGAACAGAAGTGTTTCCAGAGTGGGTTTCTCGGCTTCCACACGGGTTTCACGAAGGTGTTTGAATGCGGCAAGGAGGCGTGTTCAGCCGGGCATGCAGTGAGCGGTGCCCTCGACTCTGACGTACGACACCGCGCTGTTCTTCCACTGACGTGTGGGCTCTTTGGGTACATGGCCTGCATGTCAGTGACCCAACATAGGCAGCACACGGCAGGGGAACTTTTGGTGGGCTAGGGCGGTCAGAAGCGGGCATTTCATAAACCGATGATTGTTCATTGAGTGTGACATCATCTATTTCATGTAGATAAGCCTACTATATAATGTAGGAGAATTTTAAAATTTTCATATATACGTTGATAGCCCGTTCAATACGTTGTGATTCATAAAGACCGCTGCAAACATCAATGTTCTGCTTATCACAGATAAGATTAATTAATACACGTACAATCCATGTCCTTAACAAAGGGTGCATGCACATATAGGTTGAGTGTGTGTCTTGCGTCGTGTGTTGTGTGCATATAGGCGTGCGAGTGTTGCGTGCATGCATGTGTACGTTTCAGTGTTGCATGCATGTGTGCGTGCGTGCGTGTGTTCGTGAGTGCATGTGTACGTGTCAGTGTTGCACACCTACATGCGTGTGTGTGTTCATGGAGTGTTGCGTGTGTGCATGTGTACGTGCAGGGTGAGGCTACACGTCAGTCGACAGACTTTTTCATCTCTCGTCAGTCGATTTTCCAGCTGTTGGATACGAAATCAAGGGCCTGCAGTTTATCTTCAACCTCCACCCCCCTGAGCCGCCAACCACCACCGGCCGAACCACCGGCCTGCGCCGCCTCGCCGCCCCGAAACCACTCCCCACCGCCGGTTCGCCGCCGACCCGGCCATCCCTCTAGCCCCCCCGCGCCGAGCTTTTTCTCCGGCGATCCCCACGCCACCGCCCAATCACCACGCCCGCACCGCCGACGACTACCAACCAGAGGTCCCGCGACTTCGAATCCCCACTGACCACTAATTTATTACCATTTATGTCTTTCATATACGTGCTAACGGGTGGGCCCTATGGTAATGTGCGCTGCTGAATGTGGACCGTTTTACTGGTCAATTGATCATGTCATCAACAAATTACAGAGCTGTATGGTGAGTTAGTGACCGTATGATCACCCTAAAATGTATTTTATTAACACAGTACAGACTCAAACTACCATTTCTTTCTTTCATATATGCGCTGACAGGTGGGACCCATGGTTACGCGCGCTGATGGTGCAACACTAGTTGCGCCATGTGGAATGTTTGACTAGTCAATTGATTGTGTCATCAACAAAAAATGGAGTTGTACGGGTGAGCCAGTGACCGTATAATCACGACATGTATTTTTTTAACACGGTATAGACGCAAGCACTCATATATACGCACAAGCACTCACCGCTATAAGCGCACAAACGCAGACCCTACCCCTATGAGCACCTTCGAGAGAGTGAGCCAACATATGATCTTGAGATTTTATGAAGTCACCATAGGTGCCTCATAGTCGAGGGGAACGTCTCCTCCCACTGAATGCACATCGCCGGAAAATACTGAAATTAACCCAGGATAAATGCGAGCACCGAGACTTTAACCCTGGTGGGCTCGGGTAACCACTGTCCTCCTAACCATCCAACCACAAGTTGGTCAACACCATAAAATGTATGTGGTGACCGTGATGAGCTTATTCTAAAGTCCAGTGACCATATCGTGCTTTCGCTTCAAATACAATGACCATAAGTGTCGTCAACAAAATACGGAGCACGCATCAAATACAATGTCCATCAGTGTCATCAACAAAATACGAAGACATATCATGAGCTAGATACCGTATGATCACCACGAGAATGTATACGGTGACCGTAATGAGCATATTATGAAGTCCAGTGATCGTATAGTGCTTTTGCTTGAAATACAGTGACAATCATGCGTGAATGTGTCAGGGGCATGCATACTTTTAGAGGGTCGGGAGATAGTTTGTGTGCATATGTGAAAGTGGTGTAGAAAGAGGGGGTGTCCGGTGGAGACAAGGAGAGATATGCCCTTCATTTCTCTTTCCCGTGACTAATATTTTGGGAGAAAATATAAACATTCACAATGCAGAACAAATATTTTTGGATGCACCATGGAATTAATTTTCATGTATAACATTGTGTATTGTATATGCTTATTTTCTTAGTGGCTGATTGCGTGTGTGGCGTGGTGGGCACATCATTTGTAGTTGGGGTGGGCACATCCTTTCTAGTTATGGTGGGTCAACATGAGGACTCATGGTTCGGTTCCATCTTGAGCCACATAGGTTTGACCGAGATGCATTATACGAAGACTCATGTGGAGGACTCAGCATACAAGACGAAGCTACCAGAGTCGTGGAGGACTCTATCCCCACTGATGATAAGCCGACTATATATAATGTGTAACCCTAGGCCCTGACACTACCAGGGAAAACCTTATACACAGAATCTTAGCGGCAACGTGGTTTAAAAACAAACGCTACTACTATTAGCAGTAGCAAGCTCCAGGAAACCGCGCTACTAACATCCTGATAACAATATCGCTCTAGGTGAAACAAGCGCTACTACTATAATTTCCACGGCGTTGCCTCCTGGCTAGATATAGTAGTAGCGCCCTTCTCCTGGACTTAGTAGCAGCGTTTTTCTTCAAAACTTGCTGCTGCTAAGTATCACCGCAACTAATTAAGTTTAGTCCCATACTGCTAAGCGAACAAGGTGTTCACCACCTTAAATATGCTACTTCTCAAACTATCTCGAGCACTTGGTCTTCATTGAACTATATGTGTAGGATTTGTGGCTGCAATATGAATCTTCGTCTGTGCCTATACAGGTATGGTGAAGATTCATGTTGACTATTTAGATTCTACACAAAAAGATCAACAATGACCAATGTATATTTTTGATGTTTTTACGTGCTTAGATTATAGTGTTTTTCCAGGACAAAGCGCTACTAATATTGGGATAAACAAAAGAAATAACTGCTTCCTTTTGCAGTAGCGTTTTTTTCTAAAACACGCTATAACTAAATTAGCTATAGCGCATTTTGAAGGAAATATGCCCTAGAGGCAATAATAAAGTTATTATTTTTTCCTTATTTCATGATAAATGTTTATTATTCATGCTAGAATTTTATTAACCAGAAACATAATACATGTGTGAATACATAGACAAACAGAGTGTCACTAGTATGTCTCTACTTGACAAGCTCGTTGATCAAAGATGGTTATGTTTCCTAACCATGGACATGAGTTGTCATTTGATAATCATGATCACATCATTAGGAGAATGATGTGATAGACTTGACCCATTCCGTTAGCTTAGCACTTGATCATTTTAGTTTACTGGTATTGCTTTCTTCATGACTTATACATGTTCCTATGACTATGAGATTATGCAGCTCCCGATTACCGGAGGAATACTTTGTGTGCTACCATATGTCACAACGTAACTGAGTGATTATAAAGGTGCTCTACAGGTATCTCCAATGGTACTTGTTGAGTTCGCATAGATCGAGATTAGGATTTGTCACTCCGATTGTCGGAGAGGTATCTCCGGGCCCTCTCGGTAATGCACATCATTATAAGCCTTGCAAGCAAAGAAACTATTGAGTTAGTTGCGGGATGATGCATTACGGAATGAGTAAAGAGGCTTGCCGATAACGAGATTGAGCTAGATATTGAGATACCGACGATCGAATCTCGGGCAAGTAACATACCGATGATAAAGGGAACAACGTATGTTGTTATGCGGTTTGAACGATAAAGATCTTCGTAGAATATGTAGGAGCCAATATGAACATCCAGGTTCCGCTATTGGTTATTGACCAGAGACGTGTCTCGGTCATGTCTACATAGTTCTCGAACCCGAAGGGTCCGCACGCTTAACGTTCGGTAATGATCGGTATTATGAGTTTGTGTGATTTGATGTACCGAAGGTAGTTCAGAGTCCCGGATGAGATCGGGGACATGACGAGGAGTCTAGAAATGGCCGAGATGTAAAGATCGATATATTGGACGACTATATTCGGACATCGGAAAGGTTCCGAGTGATTCGGGTATTTTTCGAAGTACCGGAGAGTTACGGGAATACGGGGAAGAAGTATTGGGCCTCATGGGCCAATTGGTGGAAGAGAGGGGGCAGGGCGTGCACCCCCCTAGCCCAAACCAAATAGGACTAGGGGGCGGCCCCCCTTTCCTCCATTCCTCCCTCTCCTTCCTTCTCCCTCTCCTCCTTCCTTCCCCCCTCCTAGTAGGAGTATGAAAGGGGAGTCCTACTCCTACTAGGAGGAGGACTCCTCCTCCTGGCGTGCCCTGCAAGGGCCGGCCGGCCTCCCCCCTTGCTCCTTCATATACGGGGGCAGGGGGCACCCTAGAACACACAAGTTGATTGTTCCAAGCCGTGTGCAGTGCCCCCCTCCACCATAAACCACCTCGATCATATCGTAGTGGTGCTTAGGCCAAGCCCTGTGTCGGTAGCAACATCATCACCGTCATCACGCCGTCGTGCTGACGGAACTCTCTCGTGAAGCTCTGCTGGATCGGAGTTTGTGGGACGTCATCGAGCTGAACGTGTGCTGAACTCGGAGGTGCCGTGTGTTCGGTACTTGGATCGTCGGATCGTGAAGATGTTCGACTACATCAACCGCATTCTCATAACGCTTCCTCTTACGGTCTACAAGGGTACGTGGACGATACTCTCCCCTCTCGTTGCTATGCATCACCATGATCTTGCGTGTGCGTAGGATTTTTTTTGAAATTAATACGTTCCCCAATGTTATATGCACGAGTAGAACACAAGTGAGTTGTGGGCGATACAAGTCATACTTCTTACCAGCATGTCATACTTTGGTTCGGCGGTATTGTTTGATGAAGCGGCCCGGACTGACATTACGCGTACGCTTATGCAAGACTAGTTCTACCAACGTGCTTCGCACACAGGTGGCTGGCGGGTGTCAGTTTCTCCAACTTTAGTTGAACCGAGTGTGACTACGCCCGATGATATGAACAAGGGTGTCCCGAACTACCGATAGGTTCTGATAACTCCCGATTTGGTGGAAACTTGACACAACTCGATCTGGCTTCCGAACAACATGTTCTGAACCCCGCAATCACAGCACCACGTCTCCTCTGGTTATCGACTGGCAATGCACGGCCGACCTCGCCAAGAAGGCTAATCCTTGCCTGCGAATTGAAGGATACAAGCAAGAACAAGAAAGAAATGCAACCAAATTGCAGATGTATGATTAATCTCACGAAGTTGGGGTCTCACAAACCGACGAACGGCGAAACTGTTCTCGACAGAATAATCTAAGCAAAACCCTACCCTAACCTAAGCATCGGCGGCTGTAAATATGGTCAAGGGTTAAGCAAGGACGCTCTGGTCACGCCCCTAATTGGGCTCAAAAAGATACATGGCCCAAAGGCCAAAAACGGTGGCGCAGCACCGAGACAGATTCTGGACGTCTTTTGTTTCGATGATTCCCGTTAATTCAGGAGGAATTTGACCATGGGACCAGCGCCATTGGAAAGGTTATCTTCTCAGCTATCCGTGCATATATATAACGTCCAAAACTGAGCCCGTATGCGACCTGGACAACCGTTTTAGTGCAGACTTCTCCTGGACTCCGAAACAGACTCGAAGTCAACTTTGTTTGGGCCTCCACCTTGACTTGGACGCCCTTGCTGGTCCTCTCCACCTCCAAGCCTCTCTCCTAGTATCTCCTGGTGATCTCCATGGTTCCTAATCATAATATAATCATTAGGTAGCAATCCATTCTCAGGAACATATAAAGAAGTGCTTAGGAACGAGCTCACCTCTAAATTCAATTGTCGCGCTTGAGCTCTAGTGATCGGTCCTTGTATATCCAGTGGAGTTTTGTGTGTATCCGAAGGAGTGATGTCCTCATCATCCTCCCCTTCTTGAATTGGAGTCGTCCTCGACTCAAACTCATCCTCTTCTCCCAAATATGGCCTCAAATCTGAAATGTTAAAGGTGGAACTAACCCCAAACTCATGAGGCAACTCAAGTTTATATGCATTATCATTTATCTTGGCAAGTATTTTGAAAGGACCATCAGCTCTAGGCATCAACTTAGACTTTCTTAAATCTGGAAACCTATCCTTTCTCAAGTGCAACCAAACCAAATCGCCTGGTTCTAGTTTAACTTCTTGTCTACCTTTACTACCAGCAATTCTATAATTTTCATTCATTTTTTCAATATTGTGCTTTGTTGTCTCATGCATTTTCAAGATAAAATCAGCACGTTCTTTGGCATCACTGTGAATCCTCTCACTTGTAGGTAAAGGCAAGATATCAATAGGAGCACGGGGATTGAAACCATACACTACCTGAAAAGGACTTACCTTGGTGGTAGAATGTGTTGCCCGGTTGTAAGCAAACTCCACATGAGGCAAACATTCTTCCCACATCTTCAAATTTTTCTTCAAAACAGCCCTCAACATGGAGCCCAACATGCGATTCACCACCTCAGTTTGCCCATCAGTTTGTGGGTGACAAGTTGTAGAAAACAACAATTTTGTACCCAACTTGTTCCATAGGGTGCGCCAAAAATGACTCAAGAATTTTGCATCACGATCTGAAACAATAGTAGAAGGCATACCATGCAAACGAACAATCTCTTTGAAAAGGCCAACAATATAAACAGCATCATCACTTTTATGACATGGTATAAAGTGTGCCATCTTAGAAAAACGATCCAGCACAACAAAAATACTATCCCTTCCCCTCTTAGTCCTAGGCAATCCTAACACAAAATCCATAGAAATATCTGCCCAAGGAATAGAAGGAACAGGAAGAGGCATGTATAAACCATGTGGATTCAAGCGAGATTTAGCTTTTTGACATGTGGTGCAGCGAGCCACGAACCTATCAACATCTCTCCTCATCTTTGGCCAAAAGAAATGTGTGGCCAGAACGTCCACCATCTTCTTCGCACCGAAATGCCCCATCAATCCTCCTCCATGCGCCTCCTATAACAACAAAAGACGAATGGAACCAACTGGAATGCATAGACGGTTAGCTCTCAACAAAAACCCATCGTTAAGGACAAATTTATTCCATGTACGCCCCTATCGACATTGCAGCAAAACGTCGTTAAAGTCAGAATCAAGCGCATATTGTTCTTTTATTGACTCAAGTCCAAAAATCCGACAATCAAGTTGAGACAACAAAGTATATCGTCTAGACAAAGCATTAGCAATCACATTATCCTTCCCTTTCTTGTGTTTGATGATATAAGGGAAAGATTCAATAAATTCAACCCACTTAGCATGCCTATGATTCAAATTATTTTGAGAGCGAAGATACTTAAGCGATTCATGATCAGAACGAATAACAAATTCTTTAGGCCACAAATAATGACTCCACGTTTCTAAAGAACGCACTAGTGCATACAATTCCTTGTCATATGTGGAATAATTCAGAACGGGACCATGCAATTTTTCGCTAAAGTATGCAACGGGTTTACCATCTTGCATCAAAACACCACCAATGCCGACTCCATTAGCATCACATTCTAGCTCAAAAGTCTTACCAAAGTTAGGAAGTTGCAGCAATGGTGCGTGCGTAAGCTTGTCCTTCAAGGTGCCAAAGGACTCCTCTTGTGCCTTCCCCCAATGGAACGCCACACCCTTCTTCATCAACTCATGCAGTGGTGCAGCAATGGTGCTAAAATCCTTGATGAAGCGGCGGTAGAAACCTGCAAGACCAAGAAAACTCCTCACCTGTGTGATAGCTTGGGGTAGAAGCCAACTTTGGATGGCGTCAATCTTCATTTCATCCACCTCGATTCCATGTGGAGTAACAACGTAACCAAGAAAAGAGACTCGGTCCATGCAAAAAATGCACTTCTCAAGGTTACCAAACAAACGTGCATCCCTTAAAGCATTAAAAACATCACGTCAATGGTCCATATGTTCATCCAGAGACTTGTTGTAAATCAAGATATCATCAAAGTAAACCACCACAAATCTACCAATAAAAGCTCTTAAAACCTCATTCATTAAGCACATGAAAGTGCTAGGTGCATTTGTCAAGCCAAAAGGCATTACCAGCCACTCATACAACCCAAATTTAGTTTTGAAAGCTATTTTCCATTCATATCCAAGTTTCATTCTAATTTGGTGGTAGCCACTACGCAAGTCAATCTTTGTGAAAATTATAGAACCACACAGCTCATCAAGCATGTCGTCTAACCTAGGAATAGGATGACGATACCGAATAGTAATATTATTGATGGCTCTACAATTAGCACACATACGCCAAGTACCATCTTTCTTAGGAACCAGAAGTATAGGAACAACACAAGGACTAAGGCTTTCACGTACATACCCGTGGTCCAAAAGGTCTTGGACTTGTCGCTGAATTTCCTTGGTCTCCTCGGGGTTGGTTCGATAGGCAGCATGATTTCGCAAAGTTGCACCCGGAATCAAATCAATTTGATGCTCTATCCCTCTCATAGGTGGCAGCCCCGGGGGTATCTCAGCTGGAAAAATGTCCTCAAACTCCTGCAAAAGGTTAGTGAAAGCAGGAGACAACGAACTAGCAATATCATCAAGCGAAAACAAAGCTCATTTGCATATCAAAGCATAGCAAATATCATCATCAGAAATTTCAGCAAGGTCACATTTTGTAGCAAGCATAACACCACCCTTCAATTTAATTCCCTCGGCCTTAGAAATAGGCGCAGGCTTATCCTTTTTAGGTGGAAAAACAGAATTAGCAACTTGCTGATTTTCAGATTTAGCTTCACTTGAACTATCAGCTCTCTCTCTATCAGCTTGTACAATTTCAGCAGGGGTCAAATGTACCAAAGTAATTTTCTGCCCTTTATGCACAAAAGTGTATTTATTACTTCTTCCATGGTGTGTAGCATCATTATCATGTTCCCAAGGCCGACCCAACAAAAGTGAACAAGTTTGCATAGGTACAACATCACAATCAACAGAATCAGCATAGGCACCAATGGAAAAAGGAACTCTACATGTTTGTGTTACCTTAGCTTTTCCAGAGTCATTTAACCACTGAATATGGTATGGATGTGGGTGTGGTCGTGTGGTCAAACAAAACTTCTTGACCAGATCAGAATTCACCAAATTGTTGCAGCTTCCTCCATCAATGATAACACGTGCTCGTCGGTTCTTGATAATGAAGAAAATCTGAAACAAATTGTGGCGTTGTAGCTTCTCAGGTTGCTGAATTTGTCTGTTGAGCACACGCTGAACAATAATGTTCATGTAGCCTGAAGTATCGGCGCCCCCAAGGACATGACCCTCATCATCGTCGTCGGTGGCTACATCATCATCATCATTAGCATCATCCTCCACATCAGAGGTGCTGATATAACCTCCATCTTCGGTTGCCACATATGGCCGCTGACTTGGGCAATCCTTATGCATATGGCGACATCCTTGGCAGTGGTGGCATTGAATGCTGGAAGTGCGTCCCGTCGAGGCGACGGACAAAGCACTATTGGCGTGAACCTGCAAAGAATTTTTACCTGAATATGTAGGACGTGCAGCAGGTGGTGTAGGTGTTGTAGTAACACGACTAGCTGAGGCAGAAGCTTGCTGGTCCGCTGCTAGGGGCACCCGAAAATAGGATGGCTTAGGCAGCCTCGAAGGAGCCGTCGTGCGTGGCGTGTAGGAGGCGTGGACGTTGCTCTTGTTCCGCTGCTCACATCCCTGCAATTCCTTCTCTGCAAGCATAGCAAACTCGAACAACTGGTTGACAATATGAAATTCTTTATAATCAACAATGTCCTGAATATCACGCCTCAAACCCGAATAAAAATGACAAATAGAATCCTCAAGCCCCTCCACTATACCACAACGCATCAAACCCTTTTGAAGCTCAGCATAGTAATCCTGTACAGATTTTTCTCCTTGTTCTAAACACTGCAGTTTGTTACGCAAATCTCTATGATATGAAGGAGGAACAAAACGATCACGCATAGCTACCTTAAGTCGCTCCCATGTATCAGGTAAAGCACCCTGTCCAGCTAGCCCATTCCACCAAATAATAGCAAAGTCCTTAAACTCACTAGTAGCTAGTCAAACTCTATGTTGCTCAGGAACAAGGTGGGAATTAAACTTTTGTTCTAACGTCATCTCCCAATCAAGGTAGCCCTCGGCATCATAACGACCCGAAAAATTTGGTACTGTTAACTAAATCTTAGCATAAGGATCATTAGGAGCATGAATATTATTACCTTGATGGCGATGTTGATTAACTATACTACCCATACCTTGAGTGTTACGGCAAAGACGTTGGCGCAATCTTGCTTGTCGTGTAGCTGCTTGATCTATGTTCCCATTAGCATCATACACCGTGTCTTCTGGCATTTGTCCACTGGTGTTGCTGCTGGACACGTTGTCGTTGTTGGTTGTTAAATGGGTTTCCAACTCGGTAACCCTGTCAGTTAACGTGGATATCCGTTTGTCCAACCGCTCGATGCTGTTGCCGAGGTTGAGTTTAATGAGCGCATCAGTAATAGCCTTCTTGATTGCCTCGTTCATCTCGTCTTGAACCTTCTCTACGGTAGCTTGTAGTTGCTCTTGGCTGACACATTCCTTGAAATCCTTGGGAGTGCTATCGCCGTTTTCGCCGGTACCTGCCATTGTAAACACAAAAAACAGGAACACATAGTGAAGGTTATCCCTATCAACTACTATGCAGTTGCAGTGGTGCCTCTCAACACAGCAAATGGAATTGTCTTAACAAGCTCTTACAAGGTTCTTACTAGCAAAGCAAAGGATACCTGGAAGGCGTAATCCAGCGATTGCGAGGGTCAAAAACCTGTGCATGTTCAGAATGTTGTATGTGGAGCTTGGAAGGCACAATATGTGAGTGGAACCCAATTAAAAAACAGATAGTAATGCTGAATAAATGTCCAAAAATCTTGTCCTAGTTGCTGGCCTACTTGTGTTCTAAACCAAGTATGATATTGAAGACAAAGGTAGAAACAAGTATGAGGGTAAAGACAACGACAGACAAGAACAGAGCAAGGACAGTAGCTCAGCACAAACACTCAATGGAAAAAAATTGTGCTCCTGCACTTTTTGTTTGATATTTTTCTTACAAGCAGGAGAGGAAGTTTCAGCTCAACCCGATAGAAAATAAGGACCGTGCTGAAACTATATCACGCGCACAAACAATTTTCTTAACAGAAATTTTGCCAATCAAAATTCGTCAACCCCGGTGAATCTGAGCACCAACAATGTGACTTTCTTTTTCCTTTGCCTTTTTCTCTTTTTTGACCGATTCACTCTTTGCCTGATTCGAGTCTGTATGCGAAAGGTAAGGTAGCTTGGCGCAACTCCGCTGTCTGTTTTTTTAGGAGGCTGAATTAAAATAGTGGAAAGAAAAACAATGGTATGGTGGCAGCAGATTGTGGCTGGAGTTATGGTGTTGTGTGGTGAGCACAAGACGTATAGGGGATGGAAAAAGATCAAGATTGTGAAAAGGACGTAGGTGGTGGTAACGGATTGTGAACATGATTGTGGACTAAAACACTAACTAGACCAGCAACAAAACATGACAAAGGACACAGACTCAGCACTACAGACTCTGAAATAGAATTGTGCAAAAGGCTAAACGTGGTGCTGGAAATCTGGGATGGCAGAACCTAACAACTATTTTTATGGACTTTTCTCTGGACTCTAGGATGAAGGCGAAAACAAAAACTAACTAGGGAAGGGCGAACCTGATAGTGCACCTAAAGCTCTGATACCACTTGATATGAACAAGGGTGTCCCGACCTGCCGATAGGTTCTGATAACTCTCGATTTGGTGGAAACTTGACACAACTCAATCCGGCTTCCGAACAACACGTTTTGAACCCCGCAATTGCAGCACCACGTCTCCTCTGGTTATCGACCGGCAATGCACGGTCGACCTCACCAATAAGGCTAATCCTTGCCTGTGAATCAAAGGACACAAGCAAGAACAAGAAAGAAATGCAACCAAATTGCAGATGTATGATTAATCTCACAAAGTTGGGGTCTCACAAACCGACGAACGGCGAAACTGTTCTCGACAGAATAATCTAAGCAAAACCCTACCCTAACCTAAGAACCGGCGGCTGTAAATATGGTCTAGGGTTAAGCAAGGACCCTCTGGTCACACCCCTAATTGGGCTCAAAAAGATACATGGCCCAAAGGCCAAAAACGGTGGCGCAGCACCGAGACAAATTCTGGACATATTTTGTTTCGATGATTCCCGTTGATTCAGGAGGAATTTGACCATGAGACCAGGGCCATTGGAAAGGTTATCTTCTCAGCTATCCGTGCATATATAGAACGTCCAAAACCAAGCCCATATGCGACCTGGACAAACTTTTTAGTGCAGACTTCTCCTGTACTCCGAAACAGACTCGAAGTCAACTTTGTTTGGGCCTCCACCTTGACTTGGACGCCCTTGCTGGTCCTCTCCACCTCCAAGCCTCTCTCCTAGTATCTCCTGGTGCTCTCCATGGTTCCTAATCATAATATAATCATTAGGTAGCAATCTATTCTCAGGAACATATAAAGAAGTGCTTAGGAACGAGCTCACCTCTAAATCAATTGTCGCGCTCGAGCTCTAGTGATCGGTCCTTGTATATCTAGTGGAGTTTTCTGTGTATCCGAAGGAGTGATGTCCTCATCACCCGGTCCTTGTTGAAGGTTAAAACAACACTAACTTGACGAAATATCGTTGTGGTTTTGATGCGTAGGTAAGAACGGTTCTTGCTCAGCCCGTAGCAGCCACATAAAACTTGCAACAACAAAGTAGAGGACGTCTAACTTGTTTTTGCAGGGCATGTTGTGATGTGATATGGTCAAGGCATGATGCTATATTTTATTGTATGAGATGATCATGTTTTGTAACGGAGTTATCGGCAACTGGCAGGAGCCATATGGTTGTCGCTTTATTGTATGCAATGTAATCGCCCTGTAATTGCTTTAGTTTATCACTAAATGGTAGCGATAGTCGTGGAAGCTATATTTGGCAAGACGACAACGATGCTACGATGGAGATCAAGGTGTCGCGCCGGTGACAATGGTGATCTTGACAGTGCTTTGGAGATGGAGATCAAAGATACAAGATGATGATGGCCATATCATATCACTTACATTGATTCCATGTGATGTTTATCCTTTATGCATCTTATTCTGCTTGATTGACGGTAGCATTATAAGATGTTCTCTCACTAAATTTCAAGGTACAAGTGTTCTCCCTAAGTATGCACCGTTTCCAAAGTTCGTCGTGCCGAGACACCACGTGATGATCGGGTGTGATAAGCTCTATGTTCAAATACAACGGGTGCAAGCCAGTTTTGCACACACAGAAATACTCGGGTTAAACTTCACAAGCCTAGCATATGCAGATATGGCCTCGGAACATTGAGACCGAAAGGTCGAGTGTGAATCATATAGTATATATGATCAACATAGTGATGTTCACCATTGAAAACTACTCCATTTCACGTGATGATCGGTCATGGTTTAGTTGATTTCGATCACGTGATCACTTAGATGATTAGATGGATGTCTATTTAAGTGGAAGTTCTTAAATATGATTAATTGAACTTTAATTTATCATGAACATAGTACCTAATAGTATGTTTCTTGTCTATGTTGTTGTAGATAGATGGCCCGTGCTGTTGTTCCGTTAAATTTTAATGTGTTCCTTGAGAAAGCAAAGTTGAAAGATGATGGTAGCAATTACATGGACTAGGTCCATAACTTGAGGATCATCCTCATTGCTGCACAGAAGAATTACGTCCTGGAAGCACCGCTAGGTGCCAAACCCGCTGCGGGGGCAACGCTAGATGTTATGAATGTCTGGCAGAGCAAAGCTGATGACTACTCGATAGTTCAGTGTGCCATGCTTTACGGCTTAGAACCAGGACTTCAACAACATTTTGAACATCATGGAGCATATGAGATGTTCCAGGAGTTGAAGTTAATATTTCAAGCAAATGCCCGGATTGAGAGATATGAAGTCTCCAATAAGTTCTACAGCTGCAAGATGGAGGAGAATAGTTCTGTCAGTGAACATATACTCAGAATGTCTGGGTACCATAACCACTTGACTCAACTAGGAGTTAATCTTCTTGTTGATAGTGTCATTGACAGAGTTCTTCAATCACTGCCACCAAGCTACAAGAGCTTGGTGATGAATTATAATATGCAAGGGATGGATAAGATGATTCCCGAGCTCTTCGCAATGCTAAAAGCTGTGGAGGTAGAAATCAAGGAGCATCAAGTGTTGATGGTCAACCAGAGCACCAGTTTCAATAAAAAGGATAAAGGAAAGAAGAAAGGGAACTTCAAGAAGAACGCCAAACAAATTGCTGATCAAGAGAAGAAACCCAAGTCTGGACCTAAGCCTGAAACTGAGTGCTTCTACTGCAAAGGGACTGGTCACTGGAAGCGGAACTGCCCCAAGTATTTGGGGGATAAGAAGGATGGCAAGGTGAACAAAGGTATATGTGATATACATGTTATTGATGTGTACCTTACTAAAACTCGCAGTAGCACCTGGGTATTTGATACTAGTTCTGTTGCTAATATTTGCAACTCGAAACGGGCACTACAGATTAAGCGAAGATTGGCGAAGGACGAGGTGACGATGCTCGTGGGAAATGGTTCCAAAGTCGATGTGATCGCCGTCGGCACGCTACCTCTACATCTACTTTCGGGATTAGTTTTAGACCTGAATAATTGTTATTTGGTGCCAGCGTTGAGCATGAACATTATATCTGGATATTGTTTGATGCGAGACAGTTATTCATTTAAATTAGAGAATAATGGTTGTTCTATTTATATGGGCAATATCTTTTATGGTCATGCACCATTGAAGAGTGGTCTATTTTTAATGAATCTCGATTGTAGTGATACACATATTCATAATGTTGAAGCCAAAAGATGCAGAGTTGATAATGATAGTGCAACTTATTTGTGGCACTGCCATTTAGATCATATTGGTGTAAAGCACATGAAGAAACTCCATTCTGATGGACTTTTGGAATCACTTGATTATGAGTCACTTGGTACTTGCGAACCATGCCTCATGGGCAAGATGACTAAAACGCCGTTCTCCGAAACTATGGAGCGAGCAACATATTTGTTGGAAATCATACATACTGATGTATGTGGTCCGATGAATGTTGAGGCTCGCGGCGGGTATCATTATTTTCTCACCTTCACAGATGATTTGAGCATATATGGATATATCTACTTAATGAAACATAAGTATGAAACATTTGAAAAGTTCAAAGAATTTCAGAGTGAAGTGGAAAATCATCGTAACAAGAAAATAAAGTTTCTACGATCTGATTGTGGAGGAGAATATTTGAGTTACGAGTTTGGTCTTCATTTGAAACAATGCAGAATAGTTTCACAACTCACGCCACTCGGAACACCACAGCGTAATGGTGTGTCCGAACGTCGTAATCGTACTTTACTAGATATGGTGCGATCTATGATGTCTCTTACTAATTTACCGCTATCGTTTTGAGGTTATTCTTTAGAGACAGCTGGATTCACGTTAAATAGGGCACAATCTAAATCCATTGAGACGACGCCTTATGAACTATGGTTTGGCAAGAAACCAAAGTTGTCATTTCTTAAAGTTTGGGGCTGCGGTGCTTATGTGAAAAAGCTTCAACCTAATAAGCTCGAACCCAAATCAGAGAAATGTGTCTTCATAGGATACCCAAAGGAGACTGTTGGGTACACCTTCTATCAGAAATCCGAAGGCAAGACATTTGTTGCTAAGAATGGATTCTTTCTAGAGAGGGAATTTCTCTCGAAACAAGTGAGTGGGAGGAAAGTAGAACTTGATGAGGTAATTGTACCTGCTCCCTTATTGAAATGTAGTCCATCACAGAAACCGGTTCCCGTGACACCTACACCAATTAGTGAGGAAGCCAATGATGATGATCATGAAACTTCAGATCAAGTTACTACTGAACCTCATAGATCAACCAGAGTAAGATCCACACCGGAGTGGTACGATAATCCTCTTCTGGAGGTCATGTTACTTGACCATGACGAACCTACGAACTATGAGGAAGCGATGATGAGCCCAGATTCCGCAAAATGGCTTGAGGCCATGAAATCTGAGATGGGATCCATGTATGAGAACAAAGTGTGGACCTTGGTTGACTTGCCCGATGATCGGCAAGCCATCGAGAATAAATGGATCTTCAAGAAGAAGACTGACACTGGCGGTAACATTACTGTCTACAAAGCTCGACTTGTTGCAAAAGGTTTTCGACAAGTTCAAGGAGTTGACTACCATGAGACCTTCTCACCCGTAGCGATGCTTAAGTCCATCCGAATAATGTTAGCAATTGCCGCATTTTATGATTATGAAATTTGGCAAATGGATGTAAAGACAGCATTCCTGAATGGATTTCTGGAAGAAGAGTTGTGTATGATGCAACCTGAAGGTTTTATCGACCCAAAGGGTGCTAACAAAGTGTGCAAGCTCCAGCGGTCCATTTATGGACCGGTGCAAGCCTCTCGGAGTTGGAATAAATGTTTTGATAGTGTGATCAAAGCATATGGTTTTATACAGACTTTTGGAGAAACCTGTATTTACAAGAAAGTGAGTGCGAGCTCTATAGCATTTCTAATATTATATGTGGATGACATATTGTTGATTGGAAATGACATAGAATTTCTGGATAGCATAAAAGGATACTTGAATAAGAGTTTTTCAATGAAAGACCTCAGTGATGCTCCTTATATATTGGGCATCAAGATCTATAGAGATAGATCAAGATGCTTAATTGGACTTTGACGAAGCACATACCTTGATAAAGTTTTGAAGAAGTTCAAAATGGATCAAGCTAACAAAGGGTTCTTGCCTGTGTTACAAGGTGTGAAGTTGAGTAAGACTCAATGCCTGACCATTGCAGAAGATAGAGAGAAAATGAAAAGTGTTCCCTATGCTTCAGCCATAGGCTCTATCATGTATGCAATGGTGTGTACCAGACCTGATGTGTGCCTTGCTATTAGTTTAGCAAGGAGGTACCAAAGTAATCTAGGAGTGGATCACTGGACAGCGGTCAAGAACATCCTAAAATACCTGAAAAGGACTAAGGATATGTTTCTCATTTATGGAGGTGACAAAGAGCTCGTTGTAAATGGTTATGTCGATGCAAGCTTTCACACTGATCCGGACGATTCTAAATCACAAACTGGATACATGTTTATATTGAACGATGGAGCTGTCACTTGGAGCAGTTCTAAACAAAGCATCGTGGCAGGATCTACATGTGAAGCGGAGTACATAGCTGCTTCGGAAGCAGCAAATGAAGGAGTCTGGATGAAGGAGTTCATATCCGATCTAGGTGTCATACCTAGTGCATCGGGTCCAATGACAATCTTTTGTGACAATACTGGTGCAATATCATTGGCAAAGGAATCCAAATTTCACAAGAGAACCAAACACATCAAGAGACGCTTCGATTACATTTGCGATCAAGTCCAGGTGGGAGTCATAGAGATTTGTAAGATACATATGGATCTGAATGTTGCAGACCCATTGACTAAGCCTCTCTCACGAGCAAAACATGATCAACACCAAGGCTCCATGGGTGTTAGAATCATTACTGTGTAATCTAGATTATTGACTCTAATGCAAGTGGGAGACTGAAGGAAATATGCCCTAGAGGCAATAATAAAGTTATTATTTATTTCCTTATTTCATGATAAATGTTTATTATTCATGCTAGAATTGTATTAACCGGAAACATAATACATGTGTGAATGCATAAACAAACAGAGTGTCACTAGTATGCCTCTACTTGACTAGCTCGTTGATCAAAGATGGTTATGTATCCAAACCATGGACATGAGTTGTTATTTGATAAACAGGATCACATCATCAGGAGAATGATGTGATTGACTTGACCCATTCCGTTAGCTTAGCACTTGATCGTTTTAGTTTACTGCTATTGCTTTCTTCATGACTTATACATGTTCCTATGACTATGAGATTATGCAACCCCCGAATACCGGAGGAACACTTTGTGTGCTACCAAATGTCACAACGTAACTGGGTGATTATAAAGGTGCTCTGCAGGTGTCTCCGATGGTACTTGTTGAGTTGGCATAGATCGAGATTAGGATTTGTCACTCCGATTGTCAGAGAGGTATCTCTGGGCCCTCTCAGTAATGCACATCACTATAAGCCTTGCAAGCAAAGCAACTAATGAGTTAGTTGCGGGATGATGTATTACAGAACGAGTAAAGAGACTTGCTAGTAACGAGATTGAGCTAGGTATTGAGATACCGATGATCGAATCTCGGTCAAGTAACATACCGATGACAAAGGGAACAACATATGTTGTTATGCGGTTTGAACGATAAAGATCTTCGTAGAATATGTAGGAGCCAATATGAGCATCCATGTTCCGCTATTGGTTATTGACCGGAGATGTGTCTCAGTCATGTCTACATAGTTCTCGAACCCGTAGGGTCCGCACGCTTAATGTTCGGTGACGATCGGTATTATGAGTTCGTGTGTTTTGATGTACCAAAGGTAGTTCGGAGTCCCAGATGAGATCGGGGACATGACAAGGAGTCTCGAAATGGTTGAGACGTAAAGATCGATATATTGGACGACTATACTGCTTACCAGCATGTCATACTTTGGTTCGATGGTATTGTTGGATGAAGCAGCCCGGACCGACATTATGTGTACACTTACGCAAGACTGGTTCTACCGACATGCTTTGCACACAGGTGGCTGGCGGGTGTCACTTCTACAACTTTAGTTGAACCGAGTGTGACTACGCCCGGTCCTTGTTGAAGGTTAAAACAACACTAACTTGACGAAATATCGTGTGGTTTTGATGCGTAGGTAAGAACGGTTCTTGCTCAGCCCGTAGCAGCCACGTAAAACTTGCAACAACAAAGTAGAGGACGTCTAACTTGTTTTTGCAGGGCATGTTGTGATGTGATACTGTCAAGGCATGATGAGATATAAATTGTTGTATGAGATGATCATGTTTTGTTGAAGTTATCGGCAACTAGCATAAGCCTAATGGTTGTCTGTTTATTGCATAAGATGCAAGCGCCAAATAATTTCTTTACTTTATCTCTATGCGATAGCAATAGTTGGCGAGACGACCATGTGACGACACATTGATAGAGATCATGGTGTCATGCCGGTGGCGATAGAGATCATCACGGTACTTTGGAGATGGAGATCAAAAGCGCAAGATGATCATGGCCATATCATGTCACATATTTTGATTGCATGTGATGTTTATCCTTTATGCATCTTATTTTGCTTAGTTTGGCGGTAGCATTATAAGATGATCTCTCACGAAATTTGAAGGTACAAGTGTTCTCCCTGAGTATGCACCGTTGCCAAAGTTCGTCGTGCCGAGACACCACGTGATGATCAGGTGTGATAAGCTCTACGTTCACATACAACGGGTGCAAGCCAGATTTTCCACACGCAGAAATACTCGGGTTAAACTTGACGAGCCTAGCATATGCCGATATGGCCTCGGAACACTGAGTCCAAAAGGTCGAGTGTGAATCATATAGTAGATATGATCAACATAGTGATGTTCACCATTGAAAACTACTCCATCTCACGTGATCGGACATGGTTTAGTTGATATGGATCACGTGATCACTTAGATGATTAGAGGGATGTCTATCTAAGTGGGAGTTCTTTAGTAATATAATTAAATTGAACTTTAATTTATCATGAACTTAGTCCTGATAGTATTTGCACATCTATGTTGTAGATCAATTGCTTGCGATGTAGCTCCCTATTTATTTTTGATATGTTCCTAGAGAAAAAATAAGTTGAAAGATGTTAGTAGCAATGATACGGACTAGCTCCATGATCTGAGGGTTATCCTCATTGATGCACAGATGTATTATGCCCTTGATGCACCGCTAGGTGACGGACCTATTGCACGAGCAGATACAAACGTTATGAATGTTTGACAAAGCTCGGTATGATGACTACTTGATAATTTAGTGCACCATGCTTTACGGCTTAGAACCGGGATGTCAAACACATTTTGAACGCCATAGAGCATATGAGATGTTCCAAGAGCTGAAATTGGTAGTTCAGACTCATGCCTGAGTCAAGAGGCATGAGACCTCTGACAAGTACTTTGCCTACAAGATGGAGGAGAATAGCTTAACCAGTGAGCATGTGCTTAGATTGTCTAAGTACTACAATCACTTGAATCAAGTGGAAGTTAATCTTCCAGATAAGATAGTGATTGACAGAGTTCTCTAGTCACTATCACCAAGTTACTAGAACTTCGTGATGAACTATAATATGCAAGGGATAATGGAAACGATTCCCAAGCTCTTCGTGATGCTGAAATCAACGAAGGTAGAAATCAAGAAAAGTATCAAGTGTTGATGGTTGAAAAGACCACTAGTTTCAAGTAAAGGGGCAAGGTAAAGAAAGGGAACTTCAAGAATAATGGAAAGCAAGTTGCCACTCCCATGAAGAAGCCCAAAGCTAGACCCAAGCCTGGAACTGAGTGCTTCTACTGCAGAGGAAATGGTCACTGGAAGTGGAACTGCCCTAGATACTTGGCGGATAAGAAGGATGGCAAAGTGAACAAAGGTATATTTGATATACATGATGTGTACTTTACTAGTGTTTATAGCAAACCCCTCGGTATTTGATATTGGTTCAGTTGCTAAAAGAAGTAACTCAAAACGGGAGTTGCAAAATAAACAAAAGACTAGTTGAGGGCGAGGTGACGATGTGTGTTTGAAGTAATTCCAAAGGTTGATAAGATCACCATCGCACACTCTCTTTACCTTCGGGATTAGTGTTGAACCTAAAATAAATGTTATTTGGTGTTTGCTTTTAGCATAATATGATTGGTTCATGTTTATTGCAATACGGTTATTCATTTAAGTCAAAGAATAATTGTTATTCTGTTTACATGAATAAAACCTTCTATGGTTAGACACCCAAGGTGAATGGTTTACTGAACCTCGATCATAGTGATACACATATTTATAATATTGAAGCCAAAAGATGCAAAGTTAATAATGATAGTGCAACTTATTTGTGGCACTGCCGTTTAGGTCATATTGGTGTAAAGCGCATGAAGAAACTCCATGCTAATGGGCTTTTGGAATCACTTGATTATGAATCACTTGATGCTTTCGAACCATGCCTCATGGGCAAGATGACTAAGACTCCGTTCTCCGGAACAATGGAGCGAGCAACTGACTTATTGGAAATAATACATACTGATGTATGGGGTCCGATGAGTGTTGAGGCTCACGGCGGGTATCGTTATTTTCTGACCTTCACAGATGGTTTGAGCAGATATGGGTATATCTACTTGATGAAACATAAGTATGAAACATTTGAAAAGTTCAAATAATTTGAGAGTGAAGTGGAAAATCATCGTAACAAGAAAATAAAGTTTCTATGATCTGATCGTGGAGGAGAATATTTGAGTTACGAGTTTGGTCTTCATTTGAAACAACGCAGAATAGTTTCGCAACTCACGCCACTGGAAAACCACAACATAATGTTGTGTCCAAACGTCGTAATCACACTTTACTAGATATGGTGCGATCTATGATGTCCCTTACTGATATACCGCTATCGTTTTGGGGTTATGCATTAGAGACAGCTGCATTCATGTTAAATAGGGCACCATCTAAATCCATTGAGATGACATCGTATGAACTATGGTTTGGCAAGAAACCAAAGCTGTCATTTCTTAAAGTTTGGGGTTGCGATGCTTATGTGAAAAAGTTTCAAACTGATAAGCTCGAACCCAAATCAGAGTAGTGCATCTTCACATGATACCCAAAAGGAAACTGTTGGGCACACCTTCTAACACAGATCCAAAGGCAATATATGTTGTTGCTAAGAATGGATCCTTTCTAGAGAAGAAGTTTCTCTTGAAAAAAGTGAGTGGGAGGAATGTAGAACTTGATAAGGTAATTGTACCTTCTCCCGAATTGGAAAGTAGTTCATCACAGAATTCA
The DNA here is from genome assembly GCA_034509565.1 of Triticum monococcum. Lineage (NCBI taxonomy): Eukaryota > Viridiplantae > Streptophyta > Magnoliopsida > Poales > Poaceae > Triticum > Triticum monococcum. Next base: position 173,464,439 of record CM067846.1, on the reverse strand, counting down.
GTTCTAGTGATCTCTACACCAATTAGTGAGGAAGATAATGATGATGATCATGAAACTTCAGATCAAGTTACTACCGAACCTCGTAGGACAACCAGAGTATGGTCCGCACCAGAGTGGTATGGTAATCCTTTCTGTAAGTCATGTTACTAGACCATGACGAACCTACGAACTATGAGGAAGCGATGATGAGCCCAGATTCTGTGAAATGGCTTGAGGCCATGAAATCTGAGATGGAATCCACGTATGAGGACAAAGAATGGACTTTGATTGACTTGCTCGATGATCAGTGAGTCATTAAGAATAAATGGACCTTCAAGAGTAAGACAGACGCTGATAGTAGTGTTACTATCTACAAAGCTCGAATTGTCGCAAAAATGTTTTCGACAAGTTCAAGGTGTTGCCTATGATGAGATTTTCTCACTCGTATTGATGCTTAAAAGTCTGTCCGAATCATGTTAGCAGTTGCCGCATTTTATGAAATCTGGCAAATGGATGTCAAAACTGTATTCCTTAATGGATTTCTTAAAGAAGAGTTGTATATGATGCAACCAGAAGGTTTTGTCAATCCTAAAGGTGCTAACAAAGTGTGCAAGCTCCAGCAATCCATCTATGGACTGGTGCAAGCATCTCAGAGTTGGAATATATGATTTGATAAAGTGATCAAAGCATACGGTTTTATACAGACTTGCGGTGAAGCCTGTATTTACAAGAAAGTGAGTGGGAGCACTACAGTTTTTCTGATAAGCATATGTGAATGACATATTGTTGATCGGAAATAATGTAGAATTTTCTAGAAAGCTTAAAGGAGTGTTTGAAAAGAGTTCATAAAAGAAAGACCTCGATGAAGCTGCTTACACATTGAGCATCAAGATCTATAGAGATAGATCAAGACGTTTGATAAGTTTTTTCAATGAGTACATACCTCAACAAGATTTTGAAGTAGTTAAAAATGGAACAGTCAAAGAAGGAGTTCTTGCCTGTGTTGCAAGGTGTGAAGTTGAGTAAAGACCCAGAACCCGACCACAGCAGAAAATAGAAAGAGAATGAAAAATCATTCCCTATGCCCCAATCATAGGTTCTATAAACTATGCTATGCTGTTTACCAGTCCTATCGTATACCTTAGCATCTTTCTGGCAAGGGAGTACAATAGTGATCTAGGAGTATATCACTGGACAACGGTCAAAATTATCCATACAGGACTAAGGAAATATTTCTTGGTTATGGAGGTGATAAAAGAGTTCGCCGTAAAGAGTTACGTTGATGCAAGCTTTTTACATCGATCTAGGTGACTCTAAGTCTCGATCGGGATACATATTGAAAGCGGGAGAAATTAGCTAGAGTAGCTCCGTGCAGAGCATTGTAGACATAGAAATTTGCGAAATACATGCGGATCTGAATGTTGCACACCCATATGCTAAACTTCTCTCACAAGCAAAACATGATCACTCTTTGGGTGTTAATCACATAGCGATGTGAACTAGATTATTGACTCTAGTAAACCCTTTGGGTATTAGTCACATGGAGATGTGAACTAATCACATAAAGATGTGAACTACATTATTGACTCTAGTGCAAGTGGGAGACTGAAGGAAATATGCCCTAGAGGCAATAATAAAGTTATTATTTATTTCCTTATATCATGATATAAGTTTATTATTCATGCTAGAATTGTATTAACCGGAAACTTAGTACATGTGTGAATACATAGAGAAACAGAGTGTCACTAGTATGCCTCTACTTGACTAGCTCGTTGAATCAAAGATGGTTAAGTTTACTAGCCATAGACATGAGTTGTCATTTGATTAACGGGATCACATCATTAGAGAATGATGTTATTGACTTGACCCATTCCGTTAGCTTAGCACGATGATCATTTAGTTTGTTGCTATTGCTTTCTTCATGACTTGTACATGTTCCTCTGACTATAATTTTATGCAACCCCTGAATACCGGAGGAACACATTGTGTGCTACCAAACGTCACAACGTAACTGGATGATTATAAAGGTGCTCCACAGGTGTCTCCGATGGTACTTGTTGAGTTGTCATAGATCGAGATTAGGATTTGTCGCTCCGATTGTCGGAGAGGTATCTCTGGGCCTTCTCGGTAATGCACATCACTATAAGCCTTGCAAGCAATGCAACTAATGAGTTAGTTGCGGGATGATGTATTACGGAACGAGTAAAGAGACTTGCCAGTAACGAGATTGAGCTAGGTATTGAGATACCGACGATCGAATCTCGGGCAAGTAACATACCAATGACAAAGGGAACAACGTATGTTGTTATGCGGTTTGACCGATAAAGATCTTCATAGAATATGTAGGATCCAATATGAGCATCCAGGTTTCGCTATTGGTTATTGACCAGAGACGTGTCTCGGTCATGTCTACATAGTTCTCGAGTCCGTAGGGTCTGCATGCTTAACGTTCGGTGACGATCGGTAATATGAGTTTATGTGTTTTGATGTACCGAAGGTAGTTCAGAGTCCCGGATGAGATTGGGGACATGACGAGGAGTCTTGAAATGGTTGAGATGTAAAGATCGACATATTGGACGACTATATTCGGACATCGGAAAGGTTCCGAGTGATTCAAGTATTTTTTGGAGTACTTGAGAGTTACTGGAATTTGCCGGGGAGTATATGGGCCTTATTGGCCTTTAGGGAAAAGAGAGAGGGGAGGCTGCGCCCCCCCAAGGCTTAGTCCGAATTGGACTAGGGGAGGGGCTGCGCCCCCTCCTTCCTTCTCTTCTCGTTTCCCTTTCCTTCTCTCCTACTCCTATAATCCTATTACATGGAAGGGGGGGGGAATCCTACTCCCGGTGAGAGTAGGACTCCCCAGGGCACGCCATAGTAGAGGGTCGGCCCTCCCCTCCTCCACTCCTTTATATACAGGGGCAGGGGGCACCCCAAGACACACAAGTTGATTGTTACAAGCTGTGTGCGGTGCCCCCCTCCACCATAATCCACCTCGATCATATCGTAGCGGTGCTTAGGTGAAGCCCTGTGTCGGTAGCAACATCATCACCGTCATCACGCCGTCGTGCTGACGAAACTCTCCCGTGAAGCTCTGCTGGATCGGAGTTCATGGGACGTCATCGAGTTGAACATGTGCTGAACTCGGAAGTGCCGTACGTTTGGTACTTGGATCGGTCGAATCGCGAAGACGTACGACTACATCAACCGCGTTCTCATAACGCTTCCACTTACGGTCTACGAGGGTACATGGACGATACGCTTCCCTCTCGTTGCTATGCATCACCATGATCTTGCGTGTGCGTCGGAATTTTTTTGAAATTACTGCGTTCCCTAACAAGTTCGACTTAACCACCCGCGGCTCAAAATTTTGCTAAGTCCGCTTCCCGATCCCGAGCCCGCCCTCGCCGCCCCTACCTCCGTCGCCGAGCACCTCCCCGCCACCGTCTCTCCCCTCTCTGTAAGCCCCCACCCCTCCCCCACCCCCTCTCTCTCTGCTTAGTAGATGTTTTTAGTAGTAGTAGATGTTAATTTAGGGTTCATAGATAATGATTTTTAGTATTAGTAGATGTTAATTAGTAGTAGTGATGGTACTAGTTAACTAGGGCAGTATGGTTAATAGTAGATGTTTTTTTACTATTGTATAATGTAGTTTTTTTTACTGTTTTTAGTAAGTGTTTAAAATAATTAGTAAGTAAATTAATAAACTAGTTGAACTAGTTTAGTTTTAGTTGAACTACTTTAGTAAGTAAATTAATAAACTAGTTGAATTAATAGAACTAATGCATTTTTAGTAAGAAAATTAATATAACTAGTTGAACTAGTTTATTTTTAGTTTATTTCTATTTATAGTAAGTTTATATTTAGTACGAACTATTTGAATTAATAGAACTAGTTGAACATGTCACATTTGTTGTTATTTTTTTAGTTTAATCAATTATTCCTGCATTGATGTCGTTTGCTAGGGTTTTAATTATAGGGTTTTTGTTTTTGCAGAAATCAAGGAGCCCCTCCATCATCCCCGCCATCGTCCCCGCCACCGACCCCCTCCGACCTCGAGGTGAGACCAGCCAAATCTCCATGTCAATATGAGTCCTATAAGATATGATGTAGATAAAAACATGTATATCTTGTGTTGCTTAAATAGGATATGTGGTTGCCCAAGTGGCCGGTCATGTTCAGGTTACACCTCCGAGTGGCCTATGTTTTGCCGGAGTGTTGATTAATTTCCGTTCTGACAAATTTCAGGCGCTCGATATGTCCTATTTTAGCAAAAGGTCATGCCGGAATTTTCCGTGAATTCTGGCATGACTTGTGCTAGAATATGTAGAAAATATCGAGTGGCCTGGATTTTCTAGAAAAATAATTAAACGACATTTCGGGTTGACATTAAGTCTGCCGAGGCTCCATCACCGAAGGTCGAAAAATCAGTGAGGGGGTGTATCCACCATATATGAGAAAGGACAAAGAATCCCGACTATTGTCGTGGGGGTCGTTTCTCCTTCTTTTCCTTGTGCTAGACCTTTGTTATGCACTAGGGAAAGAAGGAGTAACGACCATCACCGACGGTCGCAAATTTCAGAGAGGGATCAGTGAGGGAGAGTCTCCACCATATAGACTCGGCAGACCGATGGTCAACCCATGATGAATAATAATGATCTAATTTATTTTGTATAGTACATATATTTAATTGTACAAGTTTAATATTTAAATTATGAACATAGGAAATGTCATACTCGGACGACGAAAGTCTCCCGGGGGAGTGTGACTTGTGTCACGATGACCGGGGTTTCTGCGACATGCCTCACATAGACGAAGGTCGGCGCTTCAGCATTAAGCTCGAGGAGGCCTTCGATTGTGATACGGTAAGCTACAACACAAAGTGTTTTTTTCATAATTAAGCTCGACTTCTACTACTTCAACGTGTAATTTTCGTCTTTTACAATTCGATTAGCTTATCCCATGCCATGCAAGACGCTATATCTTGGAGAGGATGGGTTTTGAAGATCATGAGAGGAATGAAACAAAGAAAATTAACCTAAGGACCCATCATGGTATGTATTTTGAGGTAAATCTATACAATTCTGAGAGCGTATCCCATTTTGGTTGCCTGGGTTGGGAAGCACTTTGCAAGATGTATGATTTTCAAGAGGGTATGTTTGTCACCATGGATCTTGGTGATCCTGACATCGACCAATATAATTTGGACATTTGGGTCCTTGTTGATACGCTTCCAATTCCACCGCTATGTGAGTTTATCAAACATATTAACTAATTTATATTGTTCATTTCAAAATAGTTGACAGCTTATTTCCATTGACAACTTATTTTCATTGTTCATACAATGTGTAGAACATGGTAGACATAACCTACTAAACCGATGGCTCTGAGTTAACTTATCAGGAGAAAAATCATCTGGTCGCATTTTGTACTGATCTTGAGAATTACAATATCTATAATAAAACTCCTCCACATTATGGTCAATACGTGCCACTAGTGCACGTGTTGAACTACGGTAACATCCATGGAGGTGCCATGGTAAGATTTTTTACTATTACGACATCCGTGCATCTTTTGCATAAATTCTTTTAAAACTTAACTGCATTGATAACTACGAAGTTATTACTATGTTTTTCAACAAGAAATCCCGGATGATTGTGTGCCTCATCTGATGTATCAGAAAGGTCGCCTTAATGTCTTGAACATACATCCAGGTCGTCCTACGAATCTCACCTGTCCATATCGGATTTCTAAAAGAGGTGGAGACATGAAAATCACAGAATGGAAAAAATGTATGGACAATCGTAAGGAGGTACTTGGAAGCAACATTGTGCGAAAGGCAAGAATTGGAGACATGATAATCTCCATTCTCCATAATGGAGAGTCAGGGGCTGTCTTGTTTTATGCTATTTTACCTAAGAGAATATAGTAGGTCCTAAGAGAATGTAGTAGGTCCTATGAGGTACAATATTTATTATGTGGTACAATGTGTTAGAGTTGATGATGTGGAGTAGTTGTGATTATGACTAGTGACCAACTTGCTATGTGATGTCTCATTGATGAAAACGATGATCATGAGGAGGTGTTATATGACAATGATGTATTATGATGATAAGTTGTTAATGATATGATGATGATATTTATTATATCATTGGGTGAAAGAACCGTGGATTAGTTTCAAGTGGATGTTCATCCACTTGAAATTACTCCACGGTTCTTTCACCCAGTGATGTAATAACTCATTATGATGTAAAAACAATCTCTAAATTGCTGCTATATGAAAACTTGTATAAAGGTGTATGAATAAAACATGAAATAAAAAAAAGAAATAAAATACGAAATAATAGTAGTAGCGCGTGCCGGGAGAAGCGCTACTAGTAATTACCAGTAGCGCTGTTTGGAGAAAATGCTACTACTAAGTTGATATAGCAGTAGCGTGGGTTAACCCACGCTACTGCTAACCTTTAGCTGTAGCGCCGTACCAGTAGCGCTCCAGCCCGGGCTACTGATAGGCCTAAAACCCGCACTACTGCTAGGCTTTTCCCTAGTAGTGCGACTATGTTATAGAAGCCTGGGGGCTAGTTCGTCGATAGTATACACACACGCAAAATGCCTGGTATTCACGTGTGCTTTGTACACACCCCTATCACTAATATACAGTACCAGGAGTAGGCTTTTTCCTCAACTGCAAGGGCCCGGACTTGGGTAAAACTTTGCCTCGTATTACCATCCAGCCTGACAGTCAGGGATATCCTACTAAATGATCTGATGGAATCATATCTGCCAACTACTAAGAGAGAGGTGTGTCTGTGGCGGGGGGGGTGCAATGTGTGCAAGACAGGCCTAAAGATAATGTGCGTGCGGGAGACACGTAGGCACATATATGTGCGTATGGATGGCTAGTAGTGGTCGTGCGTGTGTATATATGCATGTGAGAGAAATAGTGTTTTCCAACTGAGATTAGTGAAAAGAGTGGTACATAGTAGTCAGAAAGAGAGAGGGAGATATATGGAGAGTGTGTGCATGAGACACTCCGACACCCCGCGAGAGATTGTCAGCATGTGTGAAAGAGAAATGCCATTGTATATAAAGTGTGTTTGCACCTATGCGTTAGATAGAGAGATATATAGCGTGTGTGAGAGAACGGGGCGAGGCATAGTGCATCTATGTGTAAAAGGCGGTTCTACGCATTAAATTAAAATATAAATGGCATTATTATTTTTGGATGAGATCATGAATTTTGCAATTTACGTACGAACGAAAATCGGTCTATCAGACACCCATACTCTATTGAATTCTAGCATGTGCATGTGTTTATTTCATATTATCGGTCCATAGAGTGAGAGCGGTTTGAAATACAGGCAATGCATTGCTTTTGCAATTCATATATAAACATTAATTAGTGCACTCCATGTTGTTAGTGTGAAGCACTTTTTACATTTGTCACTTACATGGACACATTCCAAGTTGCTAGCTATGAAATAGAATACATGTTGAATTCAACATAAAGGGGGTTTCGAAGATTCGAATTCATAGGAAGTGCATTCATCTATTTGAATCTGAGATAATGGCATTTATAAATCAGATCTAAAAGGGGGCATCAATCTTTTTTGTGCGTTTGAACATGCTATATATTCATACACATGTCTAACTTTTTTTGCAATCAAGGAGATTATATCTGGAACCATGCATGAACTGAAGTAAGTTGCATATTTTTTACTAATATTTACTCGTGTACAATGTATATTCAAATGTACCCCCTCCATTTCAAAATAATCGTAGTTTTAGGATTTTCAAGAGTCAAGATTTGTGAAGTTTGACAAATCCTGAAAGTTGAATTGAAGAGAACCGAAAACATTAATGCTTCTGCTCCCAAATATTGAATGAGGCGCCAAATAAGCCTCTGGTCACCCGAAACCGCGCGAGACTAATGTTTGGTGGTAGGAAATTATTGTCCTGAGTCTGGCCCGTGTAGCCTATCGGCCCGATGTCCAAAGGTCTAAACTGGGGTAGGTTTGTAACTTCACCAAGATGCCAGCCTCAACCGCCTCCGAGAAGCATTCATACGCTGTGGGCGCCTAAATACCCATGTGCTCGGCCGAAATTTATCCCGCCCACCATTTGGGACACCTGAGATTACTGTCCTACCCCCGATCAGCAATATGTCCAAAATTTTAGATGGGGGCAAAGTTTGTAACTTTCCCCAAATTTCAAACAAGCGCGTCCCAAACAGAAACATTGTTCCCCCTTAGTTCCCCCCTCCATCCATTTCCCCATTCATACTCCATGGGCGCCGAAGCGCCCTCTCCACCAGCTGCGAAACCCCAGCCTCCTCCGCCCTCCACCCCATCGCACCCAATCCACCGCCGCCCTCCTCCATCACGCCAAAGCTAGTACCCCGACGTCGTCGTCCAACGCAACCGCAACCACAATGCCCTCAAGGACTTAGCAGCTGAAGCCGAGGCAGAGCTGCCTCCACAACACCGACACCGACGTGCGCCGTACCAGAACCACTTCGACCATGTCGTCCTGCGCCTCACCGCTGCAGCTCCACCGCACTGGAGCTGTTCCAGCTACGCCGTCGTTCGTCGCCTTAGATCTGGTTCCCCGCTGCCGACAGACGACCACCGCACCACACTCAACAACTTGTCCATGGGTTCGTCCAAGGCTCACCATCCTCCACAACTTCTCGTCTCCAGCGAACCACAAGAAGATCATTGGAAAAACAGAAGGAGGACACATCACTGCCAGTAGAAAGAGGTACTCCTCTTCCCTTATTTGTGCAAATCTTACATCTCTGCTCACACTGTATTCATCCCATGAAAGAAACTAGTTGAGCATTTCTTACTGCATCTTCTTCATGATACTAAATACATAAGGTTTCCTCCCATTTACTATTTCACCTTGGCTAGAGGTCAGTAGCCCGCCTGGATTTCAATTCAGGGTTAGTTGAATTGCAATTAAAAGAAGCAGCACCCGCTTAGGCGTGCGGAGCCCCTAGTCTGTCTGTTTGCCGGGGAAGCGGTGCATCGGTGTATATCATAGCGGTGTGGGGTGCAGGAGCTGCTTGCGCCCGATCTGGAGGTCGGTGGGGCTTGAAGGGATGCGGGGGCAATGCCAAGCATGGCGGTGCGGTGAGGTCGAGGGGAGGGCGGAGGTAGGGGACTGGGGCGGTGGTCGCTGGCATTTCGAGGAAGATCGTAACACTGACTGGCTGGAGGTAGATGAAGGCGATCTGCCCGTTCTTTGTACATCGGACGGTGTCAAAAAAATGGACTGACCTATTTGTTTTTAGCCAACCATTATTTTCATAGGACCACACCTTGGTGTGCTGGAGGAGCATATGCATTTCCCATCCATCCATGTGCTCATAGTTCAAAATCCTAGAATCTAGTAATTTTGTGTGGCATGCATATTGTAGAGCTATCATATGTCTCCCATCATTTATTTCTCACCGACCTGCTATTTGCTACTTTTACACTGTACTACTTGTGCACACACTTCACCCATACTCACACTATTGTTTTTTTATGCATGGGTATTTCAGACTCTGATGTAGTGTTGATCAATACACAAAAGAAAAGACAGAAGTCGCTCTAGTGTAATTCAATGATAAGCACTAAGCATTTCGGCGCTCTAAAGGGTGTAGTGTCAGCAAATGGAGACAATAAACGTAGCTCTGTAGTTGATGATCTCAATTTCCACACACAGTCATCCCAGGTTCTTGCTTTAACTTCGCACTGTCAAATGTGGTTGCATGTTGCATATGGTGTCTAGCTTGTATTGCTTCCAATTTGGTTAAATTGCATCTGCTTACTTTACACATTATACCTTTGATAATGACATGCCTTCCTATTTTTGATACATACTACATATGTCTATTAACCATGTTTGTACATCAAACTAATGCTCTTTTGTATCCCTCATCAATCACTTATGATGAGACAGTCACCCCAGTGGGTTACTGTGAGTACTTGTTTAAAGAGTGTAGTGTCATCCTTCCCACATGTTTCTCAAGAAACAACAAGGCTAAATGAAGATAGTCAACGTAACTCTCTAGTTGATGATCGCAATTCCCCTACACCACCATCACAGGTGCTTGCTCTTACTTGGTAGTGTGATATGTGGTTGCATATTGCATATGGTGTCTACCTTGTAATGCTTCTAATTAGGGTAAATTGCATCTTCTTAGTTAACACATTATACCTGTGAGTATGACATGCCTTCCTGTTTTTGGTACATACTGCGTCTTTCTATTAACCATGTTCTTACATCAAACTACTTTTCTTGTGTATCCCTCATCAATCACTTCCGATGAGACACCTTCAAGTTGATAGTGTAATATTGGTTGCATCTTGCATATCATTTCAAACATGTATTGCCTCTAATTTGTTTAAGTGCCACTTATAATGAGACACATCTAACTTGGTAGACTGATTTTGGTTAGTTATTTCATATGGTGTCTAGATTACATTGCTTCCAATTTGTTGAAATGCCTTCTGCTTAGTGTTTTTCGTACATATTCCATCCTCCTACGATGTGGTTGCCATACATAAAAGTTGTGTTCGTCAGTATCACGCATCAATGAATTTGGAAGTGCCCATTTCATTCCTTTTTCTTGTGTGTTTACTTGACAAGGAAAAATCTAAAAGGACGAAGGCACGGAATGATGGTGGTCCTCTGGAGCAACCGAAACAGATGATCTCTGCATATTCTCCTGCTACTCCTACTTCATTACAAGTTCCAAATCTCATCTCCCCTACTCCACAACCCTAGGTGCTTGCTCTAACATGGCAGTGTGATATCTGGTTGCATGTTGCATATGGTGCCTAGCTTGTATTGCTCCTAATTTGTTAAATTTCATCTCCTTAGCTTACACATTATACATGTGAACATGACACGCCTTCCCATTTTTGGTACATACTACATCTGCCTACCACACCATGTTCTTACATCAAACTACTGTTCTTGTGTATCCTGCATCTATCGCTTATGATGAGACAGACATGCCCGTGGGTTAGTATGAGAAGCACTACTCTTATAAAGAGTGCAATTTCATCCTCTCCACACGATTCTCAAGAAACAACAAGCCTAAGTGAAGATATTGAACTTAGCTCTATACTTGAATACCGCACTTCCACTACACCACCATCGCAGGTGCTTGCTCTAACTTCGCAGCGTGATATGTGGTTGCATGTTGCATACGGTGTCTAGCTTGTAATGCTTCTAATTAGGGTAAATTGCATCTGCTTAGTTTACACATTATACCTGTGAATATGGCATGCCTTCCTATTTTTGGTACACACATCTATCTGTTAACCATGTTCTTACATGAAACTACCTCTCTTCTGTATCCTGCATCAATCACTTACGATGAGACACCTTTATTTGTTGCATATTGCATATTATTTCTAGCCTGTTGCCATGTATTGCCTCTAATTTGGTCAAATACATTTGTTAGGCCACACTTTTAATTTGGCAGAGTGATATTGGTTTCATCTTTCATATGGTTTCTAGCTTACATTGCTTCTAACTAGTTCAAACACCTTGTGCTTAGTTTACACTTTATACATCATACATGTCAATATGTCATGCCGTCCTATTTTTCATACACATTCCATCCTCCTATCATGCGGCTGCCTTACATGAAAGTAGTGTTCGTTAGTATCATGCATCAATGAGTTCCGAAGGGCAAATTTTATTACTTTTTCTGGTGGGTTTGACTTGACAAGGCAAAATAAAAAAAGAGGAAGGAAGGCGATTGAGGGAGTCCTGGATTAGGGGGTCTTCGGACAGCCGGACTATATCCTTTAGCCGGACTGTTGGACTATGAAGATACAAGATTGAAGACTTCGTCTCGTGTCCGGATGGGACTCTACTTGGCGTGGAAGGCAAGCTAGGCAATACATATATGGATATTTCCTCCTTTGTAACCGACCTTGTGTAACCCTAACCCTCTCCGGTGTCTATATAAACCGAAGGGTTTTAGTCCGTAGGACAACATACAATCATACCATAGGCTAGCTTCTAGGTTTAGCCTCTCTGATCTCGTGGTAGATCTACTCTTGTACTACCCATATCATCAATATTAATCAAGCAGGACGTTGGGTTTTACCTCCATCAAGAGGGCCCGAACCTGGGTAAAACTTCGTGTCCCATGCCTCCTGTTACCATCCGGCCTAGACGCACAGTTTGGGACCCCCTACCCAAGATCCGCCGGTTTTGACACCGACATTGGTGCTTTCATTGAGAGTTCCTCTGTGTTGTCGCCGTTAGGCTTGATGGCTCCTACTACCATCGATAGCAATGCGGTCTAGGGTGAGACTTTTCTCCCCGGAAAGATCTTCGTATTCGGCGGCTTCGCACTGCGGGCTAATTCGCTTGGCCACCTGGAGCAGATTGAAAGCTACGCCCCTGGCCATCAGGTCAGATTTGGAAGTTTGAACTACACAGCTGACATCCGCGGAGATTTGATCTTCGACAGATTCGAGCCACAGCTGGGCGCGCCGCACTGTCGCGATGGGTATGACCTAGCTCTGCCGCCAGACAGTACCCCAGAGGCCGCGCCCGCATCAGCTCCGACCCTTAGCTCGGAGCCAACTGCGCCAATCAAGGACGGGTGGTTAGACACCGCCTCAGGGGCTGCAGTCTCAACGGCGATCGAGCCGAACACCTGCCTAACCCTTTGCGCAGCCCGTGACTCCAAGGTGCCGGACTCTTTTCCGGACCCCGAACCATCCGCGCCCCTGCCAATCGAATCTGATTGGGCGCCGATCATGGAATTCACCGCCGCGGATATCTTTCATTACTCGCCCTTCGGCGACATTCTGAATTCACTAAGATCTCTCTCTCTGTCAGGAGAGCCCTGGCCGGATTATGGCCAACAGGATTGGGATGCGGACGACGAAGAAATTCGACGCCCACCCACCACCCACTTCGTAGCCACTGTCGATGATTTAACCGACATGCTCGACTTCGACTCTGAAGACATCGATGGTATGGACGACGATGTAGGAGACGAACATGAACCAGCACCTATAGGGCACTAGAAGGCCACCTCGGCATATGACATATACATGGTGGATACATCCAACGAAGGCAATGGCGACGAGATAGTGGAGGATGACCCCTCCAAGAAGCAACCCAGGCGCCGACGTCAGCGGCGCCGCTCTAAGTCCCGCCAAAGCAAAAGTGGTGATACCGGCACAGGAGATAATAATACTCTAGATAGTGCCGAAGATAACAACAATCCCCTCCAGCAAGATTTAGAGCAGGAGGATGAAGGAGCCAGCTCTCCTGAGAGAGCGGTAGATGGAGAGGAGGAGGATGGTAATCACATGCCCCCTCCGAAGACGAGGCAAGCCTCGGCGACGATGAATTCGCCGTACCAGAGGATCCCGTCGAACAAGAGCGCTTCAAGCGCCGACTTACGGCCACGGCAAATAGCCTGAAGAAAAAGCAGCAGCAGCTTCAAGCTGATCAAGATCTGCTAGCTGACAAATGGACTGAAGTCCTCGCGGCCGAGGAATATAAAATCGAGCGCCCCTCCAAGAGTTACCCAAGGTGCAGGTTACTACCCCGACTGGAGGAAGAAGCGTATGATACGGTTGATCGGCCACCTCGTGGTCACGATAGAGAGGCATTCCAGCCAAAAGCTCAGCCTCCACCCCAACGCCATTCAAATAAAAAGGCATGGGGAGATACGCCAGACCTGCGAGACATATTAGAGGACAAGGCAAAGCATTCAAGATCGATCAGTGGATCACGAGGGTGCACCACTCTGCGAGACGGCAAATGTCATGCCGGATACAGTAAAAGCAAATCTGGCCGGGCCGAACACAACGGGCATGACCCATTCGAGCTGCGTCGCGATATAGCCCAATACAGAGGCACCGCGCACCCCTTATGCTTCATAGACGAAGTAATGGAACATCAATTCCCAGAAGGTTTCAAACCTGTAAATATTGAATCATATGACGGCACAACAGATCCCGATGTATGGATTGAGGACTTCCTCCTCCAAATCAACATGGCCCGTGGTGATGACTTACACGCCATCAAATACCACCCACTAAAGCTCAAAGGACCAGCACGGCATTGGGTTAACATCTTGCCAGTGGACTCCATTAGCTGTTGGGAAGATCTGGAAGCCGCATTCCTTGACAACTTTCAGGGCACCTATGTGCGACCACCAGATGCCGATGACTTGAGCCACATAATTCAGCAGCCAGAAGAGTCGGCCAGATAATTCTGAACTCGGTTTCTTACAAAGAAAAATCAAATCGTCGACTGTGCGGATGCGGAGGCCTTAGCGGCTTTCAATCACAACATTCGAGGCGAGTGGCTAGCCCGACACCTTGGTCAGGAAAAGCCGAAATCTATGGCAGCCCTCACGACGCTCATGACCCGCTTTTGTGCGGAGACAGCTGGCTGGCTCGCAGTAATAACATATCAAAGAACCATGGTACCTCAGATACCAAGGACGGCAATAGTAGGTCACATCGCAACAAGCATAAGAGCCTCATTAACAGCGAAAATATTGAGGATACGGTAGTCAATGCCGGATTCAAAGGCTCTAAACCCGGTCAGCAGAAAAAGCCATTCAAACAAAGTACGCCGGGTCCGTCCAGCCTGGACCGTATACTCGATCGCTCGTGTCAAATACACGGCACCCCAGACAAGCCAGCCAATCACACCAACAAGGATTGTTGGGTGTTCAAGCAGGCCAGCAAGTTAATTGCCGAAAACAAGGACAAGGGGCCGCATAGCGATGACGAGGAGGAGCCCCGGCAGCCGCACACTGGAGGATAGAAGAGGTTTCCCCCACAAGTGCAGACGGTGAACATGATATACGCAACCCACATCCCCAAGAGGGAGCAGAAGCGTGCGCTCAGGGACGTATATGCGTTGGAGCCAGTCGCCCCAAAGTTCAACCCTTGGTCCTCCTGCCCGATCACCTTCGATCACAGGGACCACCCCACTAGTATCTGTCATGGCGGATTCGCCGCACTGGTCCTAGACCCAATCATCGACGGTTTTCACCTCACTCGAGTCCTTATGGACGGCGGCAGCAACCTGGTCAAATGTTGGGTTTGCCAGGCTCCTATGTTTTGATACCTTACGTTCCGCTCTATCGGCTAAGGTAGCGCTAGGAGAACTACTGCGATTGTGCCCCGGTTCTGCTGGGTTCAGCACCTTAGTAGAGAAAGCTAAAACTGACTGTCATGATAAGGCGAGAGACTGGTCGCTGTTCGGTGAGGTTTTTCGAGTCCCTAAAGACTTATGCCGCTTAGGGCAAGGGGCCGGCCCTGTCAGGCTTATAGGCGTGTATCACGCCCCGAATTCGGCCTTCCGAATACCAGGGGCTTCGCTGAAATTTAAAATTATAGAATTCTATGGCTAAGTGAGAGTGATAAAGCATTATTAGTCCGGTTGCCTTGTTTGTTGTGCTGAGCACCTCCCTCGAAGGACCCAAATATGGGAACAAGAGTGCTCAGGTTTATCCCGAACACCCCAGCACTTGTGGCATGGGGGCAGAAGCCGAGGACTAGCCATCTCTCAGATTAGATAAACAGCCAAACAGAAGGTAATATTTTAAATTCAAACAAGCGTTGCATAGTGCATATGAAACAAGTTTTCATAAATACAGGATAAAACGAGCGAGTTTACTCAAATATTACATCTTTTGAACACTCATTCGCGATAAGACGGGCACCCGGCAGAACACCCTCGTAGTACATCTCGGGGTGGCGGTGCTCCTTGCCCTCCGGCGGCCCCTCCTTGATCAGCTTCACGGCGTCTAGCTTGACCCACTGCAATTTCACATGGGCGAAAGCCCGGCGTGCACCTTTAATGCAGACGGATCGCTTGACAACCTCCATCCATGGGCAGGCATCCACAAGCCGCCTCACCAGGCCGAAGAAGCTGCTCGGAAGGGCGTCGCCAGGCCACAGTCGGACTATGAAGCCCTTCATGGCCTGATCGGCCGCCTTATGTAGCTCGACCATCTGCTTCAGCTGGTCGCTCATCGGCACCGGATGTTCGGCCTCAGCATACTGAGACCAGAACAGCTTCTCCATCGAGCTTCCGTCCTCGGCCTGGTAAAATTGTGCGGCATCGGATACACTGCGGGGCAAATCTGCGAATGCTCCTAAAGAGCTCCGGATCTGGGTAAGTAATCGGTAATTTACATTTACATGCTTGCTTTGCATATAGAAAGCCTTACCCGCCACTACCTTCTTCATTGCGTCGATCTCCTGGAGAGCCTTGTGGGCCTCGGCCTTGGCACTCTTTGCGCTCTCAAGGGCAGTGGCAAGCTCAGACTCTCGCGTCTTCAAGTCAAGCTCCAACGCCTCGTGCTTTGTCACGAGAGCCTGGAGCTCTTGCTACACCTCGCCCGCCCGAGTCTTGTGCTTCTCTCGCTTGGTGCGCTCCTTGGCCGCTGTATCTTCGGCCTTGGTTAGCGCTTGCTTCAGGGTCGCCATCTCGGTCGTGGCCCCTGACAAACATACGATGATCCTGTCATTTTTGCAATCGCGTCCTTTTTTACATATCTATAGACGGGGTATTACTTACCCTTGTTCTCCTCGAGCTGTCTCTTGGCAAGGCCGAGCTCTTTCCTGGACCCCTCGAGGTCCTGCTTCAGTACGGCGACCTCCGCAATCAGTGCGGCGGACGCCAGCAGCGAAGCCTGGATACGCATATTGACACACCTATATTAGACTCCTGCGATATTATTTGATCCTTTGTTCGGCTTTTCTTTGTGAACACCAAACAAAGCATCAGGGGCTACTGTCTATGCGGTAATATTTCTACTACATTTTAAAACACTTACCTCGAAGCCTATTAGAAGGCTGGCACAGGCTTCAGTCAATCCGCTCTTGGCGGACCGAACCTTCTGGATCACCGCACTCATGATAGTGCGGTGCTCCTCGTCGATGGAAGCACTGCGAAGTGCTTCCAGCAGATTGTCCGGCGCCTCTGGATGGACAGAGGTCACCGACACAGGCGTCTTGCCCCTCTAAGAAGGAGGCCGCCTACCCGAGCCCAGAACCGCTGGAGGGTCCGGGGCGGTGTTCGGCTGAGGGCCGAACTCGGAGCTCTCGGGGGCCCCGTCCCCTCGGCTCCCAGAGTCCGGAAGGTCGCCTTGAGGCGCCTCCGGGACTGTCTCCCCTCGATCCGATGCCTCTTGAGACAACACCTCGGCGTCATCGGCAGGATGAGGGGAGGTGGCGGTCAGGACTGGATCGCTATCCATGTCCGACGAGCCCAGGGAGCCGTCTGATGATACCTCAATATTGGCTCGTGGTGGCCTGCATAATTATGTTCGGCGATTAGGGAAAGCAGTGCGACAAAGGAATCCTATGAGTTACTCTGGTATCCGAATACTTACGATCTCCTCGGGGGCTTGACCCTGGGCAACCACTCGTCTTCACCTTCGTCGGCGGCGGTGGAACTGTCTGGAAGGAGAGTCCTTCCCTTCTTGGACCCTCCGGCCTCCCCGATTGGGGCGGCCTTCCTTTTCTTGTCTCCCCCAGTCAGTGGAGGAACATCTTCTTCTTCTTCTTCCTCGTCTTCGGGGGAAGAGTGCGCCGCAGAGTCATCGGACGGTGAGTCCGACAACGCCTGGCGTCGGGAACACTTTCGAGCTACCTTGGCCTTCTTAGTCTTCTCCGGCACCTTATAAGGGGCCGGAGTCAACATCTTCGCCAGAAGAGCGTCAGCGGGGCCTTCGGGCAAAGGAGCCGGACAGTCGATCTGTCCGGCCATATTCTGCCAGTCCTGTCAAAGGTACGGGAGTTTAGATCCCGCATAGAGTCAATCTATATAAAAATGGTTATCCTGTGAAAGGTAAAGCAGCTTACCGCACTGGCTTGGCGCTTCGCGCTGAATCTGCGATCCTCAGTAATAGGGGGGGGGACCTCGGCACTTTTGAACAGCACCCTTCAGGCGTCTTCATGAGTTGTGTCGAAGATCCTGTTCAGAGTTCGGTGTTGCGCCGGATTGAACTCCCACAAGTAGAACTCCCGTTGTTGGCACGGGAGTATCTGGCGGATGAGCATGACTTGGACTATGTTGACGAGCTTGAGCATCTTGTCCAACATGTTTTGAATACATGTTTGGAGTCCGGTCAGCTCATTCGAACTACCCCAGGACAGGCCCTTCTCTTTCCAGGAGGTGAGCCGCGTGGGGATGCCAGATCGGAACTCGGGGGCCGCTGCCCATGCAGGGTCGCGCGGCTCGGTGATATATAACCACCCCGATTGCCACCCCTTTATGGTTTCCACAAAGGAGCCCTCGAGCCATGTTTTGTTGGGCATCTTGCCCACCATGGCGCCTCCGCACTCCGCCTGGCGGCCGCCCACCACCTTCGTCTTGACATTGAAGGTCTTCAGCCATAAACCGAAGTGGGGCTTGATGCGGAGGAAGGCCTCGCACACGACGATAAACGCCGAGATGTTGAGGATGAAGTTCGGGCCAGATCATGGAAATCCAGGCCGTAATAAAACATGAGCCCCCGGATGAAGGGATGGAGAGGGAATCCCAGTCCGCGGAGGAAATGGGTGAGGAATACTACCCTCTCATGGGGCCTAGGGGTGGGGATGAGCTGCCCCTCATTTGGGAGCCGGTGCGCGATGTCGTCGGGTAGGTATCCGGCTCTCCTCAGTTTCTTGATGTCTCCCTCTGTGACGGAGGAGACCATCCACTTGCCTCCCGCTCCGGACATGGTTGGAGAAGGTTGAGGCGGAAGTGTGGGCTTGGGCGCTAGAGCTCGAGTGTGCGAAAACGGATGAGCAAAGGAGGAAGAAGGCGTGGATAGAAAGGTGAATCCTTATCCCTTTATATGGGCGGACGAAACTAAGTGTCCCCACTTGCCTGGTAAAACTCGCTTATCCCCCAAGCGCCGCAATTGATGGCGCGGTTGGGTTACCCACGCCCGTAGTGATGAGAATCCCGTAATAAGGGGACACGATCTCTGCTTTGACAAGACGTGTCGAAAAACTGCCTCGCGTTATGTGCGGGGCTAGTTAAAAGGAACGGTTTGAATAATCACCAGGCCATGACATAACATCATGCTACCAAAACAAGCCAGCAAATTAGATCTGCGAAAATATTATTCTCTCTACGGTGGAATGTGGAACTTAATTTGCAGGGTCGGACACTATCCTCGTTTTCAAGTTCTTATGTGATGTATTCGGAGAAGGAATCCGCCTTGCAATGCCGAAAACAATACTATGCGCATGACTCATCGTCATTGAAGCCTGGTTCAGGGGCTACTGAGGGAGTCCTGCATTAGGGGGTCTCCGGAAAGCCGGACTATATCCTTTAGCCGGACTGTTGGACTATGAAGATACAAGATCGAAGACTTCGTCTCGTGTCCGGATGGGACTCTACTTGGCGTGGAAGGCAAGCTAGGCAATACGTATATGGATATTTCCTCCTTTGTAACCGATCTTGTGTAACCCTAACCCTCTCCAGTGTCTATATAAACCGAAGGGTTTTAGTCCATAGGACAACATACAATCATACCATAGGCTAGCTTCTAGGGTTTAGCCTCTCTGATCTCGTGGTAGATCTACTCTTGTACTACCCATATCATCAATATTAATCAAGAATGACGTAGGGTTTTACCTCCATCAAGAGGGCCCGAACCTGGGTAAAACTTCGTGTCCCCTGCCTCCTGTTACCATCCGGCCTAGACGCACAGTTCGGGACCCCCTACCCGAGATCCGCCGGTTTTGACACCGACAGCGATGATGGTGGTCCTCTGCAGCAACGTAAACGGAGCATCTGTACGGATTCTCCTTGTACTACTAATGCACTACAAGTTCCAAGTCTCCGGTCCCCTACTCCACCATCCAAGGTGCTTGCTCTAACTTGGCAGTGTGATATCTGGTTGCATGTTGCATATGGTGTCTAGCTTGTATTGCTCCTCATTAGTGTAAACTGCATCTGCTTAGCTTACACATGATACATGTGAATATGACATGCTTTCCCGTTTTTGGTACATACTATATCTGTCTATCACACCATGTTCTTACATGAAAATACTCTTCTAGTGTATCCTGCATCAGTCACTTATGATGGGAAACCTTTAAGTTGGTAGTGTGATATTGGTTTGCGTGTTGAATATGATTTCTAGCATGTAGTGCTTCTAGTTTGATGAACGCCACCTATGACGAGACAATTTTAACTTGGCAGAGTGATATTGATTGCACCTTCCATATGGTGTCTAGCTTGTAGTGCTTCTAATTTGTTGAAGTGCCTTCTGCTTAGTTACCACATCATAGGTGTGAATATGTCAAGCCATCCAGTTTTTCGTACATATTCCATCCTCGTATCATGACTTTGCCTTTCATTAGAGTAGTGTTCGTCAGTATCATGCATGAATGAGTTTTGAAGAGTGAAATTCCTTTTTCTTGTCGGTTTGACCTCACAATGCAAAATCAATAAAGCAGAAAGAAATTGGTAAGGCATTGGATGATGGTGGTCCTTCTGAGAAATTGAAATGGAGGATCTCTACAGATTCTACTCCCCCATCCTCCCAACAAGATTCGCAACACAACGCAAGGCTAGACAGTCAATGTAGCTATGTAGATGATGATCACATCTCCCCTACTCCACCATCACAGGTGCTTGCTCTAACTTGGCACTATTATATGTGGTTGCATGTTGCGTATGATGTCTAGCTTGTATTGTTTCTAACTTTGTTGAATTGCATCTGCTTACTTTACACATAATGCCTGTGAAAATGACACGTGCTCCTGTTTCTAGAACATACTATATCTGATATCACCATGTTCTTACATTAGACTATTGTTCTTACATTAGACTATTGTTCTTGCATATCCCGCATCAGTCACTTGTGATAAGGCACGTTTAAGGGCCTCTTTGATTCGTA
Source organism: Triticum monococcum (assembly GCA_034509565.1). Taxonomy (NCBI): domain Eukaryota; kingdom Viridiplantae; phylum Streptophyta; class Magnoliopsida; order Poales; family Poaceae; genus Triticum; species Triticum monococcum. The sequence continues at coordinate 173,443,561 of CM067846.1, read as the reverse complement.
GGATTTCCAAAATGCGGGAATAGGAAAAACATGCGATTAGAGTGGAATGTCGTCTTGAATCCTACAAGATTGTACAAGTGTTTGATTGTGCATAGAAAAAATGTAGGATTCTTTCAAAGAGGTTTGAGTGGATGGAATGTTTCCTATGAAATCTAGTGCAAATGAATCCTATGGAAAAATTTCTATGGTTTACAATCCTACGAATCAAACAACCAAGACAGGAAATATTCCTAAGGATTAGAATCCTCCAAAATTCCTTTGAGAATCCATTGAATCAAAGAAGCCCTAAGTCGCCACTGTGATATTGGTTGTGTCTTGCATATGATTTCTAGCATGTACTACTTCTAATTTGTTGCGACGCCAGACAATTTGAACTTGGCAGAGTGATATTGGTTGCATCTTTCATATGGTGTCTAGCATGCAATGCTTCTAATTTGTTGAAATGCCTTCTGCTTAGTTACCACATCATAGGTGTGAATATGTCACGCCGTCCTGTTTTTGGTATATATTCCATTCTCGTATCATGTGTTTGCCTTTCATCCGAGTAGTGTTCATCAGTATCATGCATGAATGAGTTCTAAAGAGTGAATTTTATTCATTTTTCTTATTGGTTTGACTTCACAATGCAAAATCAATATAGATGAAGGAAATTAGTCCGGCAGTGGATGATGGTGGTCCTTCGGAGCAACTCAAACAGAGGGTCTCTACAGATTCTACTCCGCCATCCTCCCAACAAGATTCGCAAGACAACACAAGGCTGGACAGTCAATGTAGCTGTGTAGATGATGAGCACATCTCCCCTACACCACCATCATAGGTGTTTGCTCTAACTTGGCACTATTATATGTGTTTGGATGTTGCATATGATGTCTAGCTTGTATTGCTTCTAACTTTGTTGAATTGCATCTGCTTAATTACTTCACACATAATGCCTGTGAATATGACATGTGTTCCTGTTTCTAGAACATACGTGTAGATGATGAGCACATCTCCCCTACTCCACCATCAAAGGTGCTTGCTCTAATTTGGAACTGTTATATGTGGTTGCGTGTTCCATATGATGCCCAGTTTGTATTGCTTCTGATTTTGTTGAATTGCATCTGCGTAGCTTACAACTTATACCTACAACGATCACTTACCCATAAGACACATTTAACATGGGAGTGTGATGTAGGTTGCATCTTGCATTGTATTCTAGCTTGTACCGCTTCTAATTTCTTGAAATGGCACTTACGACGCGACACTTTTTACCTGATAGAGTGATATTGGTTGCATGTTCATATGGTGCCTAGCTTTCATTTCTTCTAATTTTGTTGAAATCCCTTCTGATTACTGTTTTTCATACATATTCCATCCTCCTATTGTACGTGTGAATATGCAATGCTGTCTTTTTTGTATATATTCCATCCTCCTATCATGCACTTGCCTTAAATCAAAGTAGTCTTTGTCCGTATCCTGCATCAACCAGTTATGCAGAGCTAATTTTATTCATCTGCTTGTGGTTTTGACTTCATAAGGCAATATTAGAAAATAGGAAGGAAAAGAGTAAGTTAGGGGATGTTGGTGGTCCTCCGGACCGACGCAAATAGAGACTCTCTAGATTTGCCACTACTGCTGCTAATGAAGTTGAAGTCCCAAGTCTACATGATGAGTTCATCTCCCGTACTCCACCATCGCACATTACAAGAAATTTGTTAATACATGACGAATCTAGTCCATCATAAATTAGTGAAAAACTATCATGGGTGTCCATCCTTGACGGATTTGAAATCCGTCATGTATATCGCGTCATAATTTGATATCGTACCTACCATGACGGTTCTTGGCCGTCATGGATCTGCCCCCGGCCCGCCCAGGCCCAAACCTTTGTGTCGAAACAATCTGTCATGGACTAACGCCACATAGGATTTTCAATTGAGCAATTTGAATTACGTCGCTGCCTATGTGGATACTATTTTCCGTCACGAAATTCGTCATGGATTTAGGCACAATTTAAAGGGCGATTTAAATTTGGCTTAGCCCATTATCCCGTTTCTTTTGACCAGAATTTGACTATGTTTTTAAGGGCCAATTTAAAGGGCGTTACACAAATCCTAATGCCAAATTTTCCCAACAAAAAATATTTGCAAGGTGTGAAACATTACAAAGTTTAACATAGCCATCTGTATGTATCTACAACACAGTAGTTTAAAAAATCATCTACAAAGTGATGACATACAACATAGATTGACAAAATATATCACACAACAGAGTTATGAACCAGTGCAATCCATTTTACATCAATAGAACATATAAACTATCGAGGCTGTTATTCAAGCTCTTGCCATCGACGTTCTTGATGGCAACGGTCATGCCGTGATGGGCAGCACCAAGTAGCACAGTATCCAATCTTACGTAGCATATTAACAAGAATATTAGATATTTGCACATATGGATAGATAGTAGAAATAATAAAATTGCAACAAATATAAAAATGAATTACATGTCCGGAATTCTTAAATCTTGTAGTGCCTACAAATGAGAATAACATTGTATCTATTATAAAACAAGATTAAACATGAGGTTGCTTAAAATTAACCCAAAGAAAAGTGTGTCAAATGACAAAGTGATGAAACACACATCACAGAACTCCTACTATAGCAGCAGTAGTTGAGGCCATATAAACCCATTGTAATGTAGTGGACTATGAAACATGAAAATACTTGATAAACAATGAGATAATAGATAGGAAAGTGCAACTTGAAATAATCACGCATCGTTTATATTCATTCAGGATATACAGAAATGATTTTCTATCATAAACCCATTGATTATATTATCTGTGTTACTTCTGTGCAAGACAATTCTATACGCTGCCCACTTGACCAGCATAGTACTATTATTTGTGACAGAAAAAAATAGTTAAATGAAATTAACCAATATATATTTATACATGGTGGCAGCAGTAGGAACAACCCTTGCTCCTACTTCATGAATCAGACTACAAATTTAGTCTGATGCAAGTATATATAGGTACGTTCAGACTAAAAATTTGAAGTAGGAGCAAGTATTGCACGAACCAGTATATATTTATACAAGGTGGCAGCAGTAGGAACAAGGCTTTGCATGAATCAGACTCATACATAGCTTAAGTATTACTTCATTTTAATGAAGGTACAAGCCGAGTCAGAACACATGCAGTAGCAATCACGAATATAGATACAGATCCTGAAACCTGCCAGGACATAAGCGAGAAGATAAATTGGATTGTCTTTTTAATATCAAATCAAGGTCTAGAAATACATAGAGATATTCAGTGGTGGACGTTGTGAAGACAATAATATTTTTTTTACATTTACAAAATGAATAATCTGATCCTGTTAGGTAGCTGTCAAGCATATCTTACCATCAACGTTGTGTGCATCTAGGCATGCTAGTTGTGCTATATTTATGCCAGCTAATGCATTGTAACTTCGACCAATTTTTCCAACATAACCCGTGTGCTCTCTGCTCTCTGCTCTCTGTGCTATCCTTAGTCCCTTTAACTTTCAGAAATATCATAATAAGTGAAAATGGATATACAATTGTTTGCCAACATTCGGTTTGTTCACAGCCATGTTTGTAAGGCAACAAAAACAAAGATGTATTTTGTATGCCCACAGTTTACCCAAGTTTTAGCAATGAGATGAAAGTTCCTCCCTGACAACAAGCTAAGGCCTTGTACAAATTACTAGAACTGGATCAGAGAAGCAAACGATCTCACTTTAAGGAAGAAATAGAAAACTTATCTTCAGTTCGTGCGTGTTAGGCCACAGTCAGGGGTAGCGGAACCCAGCGTTGGTTCCACAGCACCGTTGGGGAGGAAGAAGCGGAGGCCAGAGGTTGGCTGGACTGTCGTGTTCCAGTATGTGTGCCTGAGATGTATGCCAATCAATCAAAGGAACTTGTTATACACACATACACAAAACAAATTGATCTGATCACGTCTCAGTGGTTCGTCATGTCATGTTCAGATTCAGAATAAGCTAATGAACCCAGCACAGGAAGAAACTAAACTTGCTTATGGAAATATCTCCTTAAGTTACAGTGTTAATCATCAAGATATTTTAAAATTTGTGAAGCACATCTGTACATTGAGAAAGTAAGATTAATAGCAAATCGAATAGCAGGAAATGAAAACAACAAGTGCAGCTTTAGCACTCTACAGATATGGTGCTCCCGTTGCATTGAAATGTCGTTCAGATGTTTCGAAATACCATTTTCTTTTTTTCTCCCATGTGTAGATATTTCTTTCGGGGCGTACAATTTTGCTCCAAAACCACCGACTAACCTACACTGAAATATGTGCCTACTCAGTTTCAGATCAATCTCCTCAACCTATTCTATTCTATTCCATCTCTAGAATTAGGTAGCCACAGACCAAAATCAATTAAGATACTAATTCGTGAAAATTATCTCGTGGTCATGGAAGATAAAATACGAACTGACCAAGAAGCTATGAGATTAGTCCAAGGTAAAATGAAAAAAACAAGAACAAGTCACCAGTGAAGGGGGCGGGCAGGAGATCAGACCTCATGGACGGGGAAGGAAACTGCGATGCCGCTGTCGCTGCTACCTCCAATGAGCCATGTCGTAGACCGGCCACCACACGGCCGCTCCGCTAAGACAAACCGACGCCAGGTTTGACCTCCATGCCGGATCTACACAAAGGGCCACAAAGATAGAGATCCACCTGGATTGAATTGGATTCTGCTTGATTCTTCACTGCAAAATGTAGTAGCGGAGCTAGTGCGTCCTTACCAACAGAGGGAGGAAGAGTCACGGGAGCCGATCCAGATCCAGTAGAGAGACAGACGGGGATTTCCTCCACTTCCAGGCGTTCTCCGGTTGGTTCCAGTGGAGGGGTAGGAGAAGGACTGCGGCGGTGCAGCGGAGAAGGAGGATACGGTGACGCGGCGCGGGCAGGGCAGGAAGTCGGGAACTAGAGAGGGCCAAGCCAATGGGGGCGGCGGCGGAGGAGGAGAAAGAGTGGGGAAGGGAGTGTCTCCGCGTTAGCTTTTATACGGGCACTAGTTTAGGGCTTTTTAGGCGGGCTTAGGTGGGCTTGCGGGCCGTACTAGTCTGTGCATGGCGGTTTTTGAAACTGTCACCCAAAATCCGTCACGTATTAACATGTTTTTTGTAGTGGCAGGTGCTTGCTTTAAGTTAATAGTGTGATAATTGATTTCATGTTGCATATGTTATCTAGCCTGTATTTCTTTTATTTTGATTAAATTGCACCTGATGAGTTTATACGTTATACATGTGCATATGACATGCCTTTCTGTGTCTAGAATACACTTCATCTATCTATCATACCATGTTCTTACATCAAAGTAATGTTGTTGTGTATCCCGCATCAGTCACTCATGATTGGATGCTTTTAACATGGCAGTTTGATAGTGGTTGCATCTTGCATTGATTTCTATGTTGTACTGCTTCTAATTTTTTGAAATGCCACTTATGACAAGACACTTTTAACTTGAAAGAGTGATATTGGTTTCATCTTTCATATTGTGTCTGAAGGAAATATGCCCTAGAGGCAATAATAAAGTTGTTATTTATATTTCCTTATATCATGATAAATGCTTATTATTCATACTAGAATTGTATTAAACGGAAACTTAGTACATGTGTGAATACATAGACAAACATAGTGTCACTAGTATGCCTCTACTTGACTAGCTCGTTAATCAAAGATGGTTAAGTGTCCTAACCATAGACATGAGTTGTCATTTGATAAACGGGGTCACATCATTAGAGAATGATGTGATTGACTTGACCCATCCATTAGCTTAGCATTATGATCGTTTAGTTTATTGCTATTGCTTTCTCCATAACTTATACATGTTCCTATGACTATGCGATTATGCAACTCCCGAATACCGGAGGAACACTTAGTGTGCTATCAAACGTCACAATGTAACTGGGTGATTATAAAGATGCTCTACAGGTGTCTCCGATGGTGTTTGTTGAGTTGGCATAGATCGACATTCAGATTTGTCACTCCGATTGTCGGAGAGGTATCTCTGGGCCCTCTCGGTAATGCACATGACTATAAGCCTTGCAAGCAAAGTGACTAATGAGTTAGTAGCGGGATGTTGCATTACGGAATGAGTAAATAGACTTGCCAGTAACGAGATTGAACTAGGTATGATGATACCGACGATCGAATCTCAGGCAAGTAACATACCGATGACAAAGGGAACAACGTATGTTGTTATGTGGTTTGACCGATAAAGATCTTCGTAGAATATGTAGGAACCAATATGAGCATCCAAGTTTCGCTATTAGTTATTGACCGGAGATGAGTCTTGGTCATGTCTACATAGTTCTTGAACCCGTAGGGTCCGCACGCTTAACGTTCGATGATGATCGGTATTATGAGTTTATGTGTTTTGATGTACCGATGGTAGTTCAGAGTTCCAGATGTGATCACAGACATGACGAGGAGTTTCGAAATGGTCGAGACGTAAAGATCGATATATTGGAAGGCTATATTAGGACATCAGAAAGGTTCTGAGTGGTTCGGGTATTTTTCGGAGTACCGAAGAGTTACGGGAATTCGCGGGGAGTCAATGGGCCCTATTGGGCCTTATTAGGAGAGAGGAGGAGGCGGCCAGGTGGAGGGCGCCCCCCCCAAGCCCTATCCAAATTGGGTGGGGGGCCGGCCCCCCTTTCCTTCCCTCTCTCTCCCTCTTGCTTCTTCTCCTACTTCTACTAGGAAGAGGGGAAACCTACTCCTACTGGGAGTAGGACTCCCCCCTTGGGCGCGCCCTATGAGGGACGACCCTCCCCTCCTTCACTCCTTTATATACGGGGGAGGGGGCAACCCATAGACACACAAGTTGATTATTTAGCCATGTGCGGTGCCCCCCTCCACAGAATTCCACCTCGGTCATATCGTTGTAGTGCTTAGGCGAAGCCCTGCGTCGGTAACTTCATCATCACTGTCATCACACCGTTGTGCTGACGAAACTCTCCCTCGGCCTCAACTGGATCGAGAGTACGAGGGACGTCACCGAGTTGAACGTGTGCAGATCAAGGAGGTGCCGTGCGTTCTGTACTTGACCGGTTGGATCGCGAAGACGTTAGACTACATCAACCATGTTAAATAACGCTTTCGCTTTTGGTCTACGAGGGTATGTAGACATACTCTCCCCCTCTCGTTGCTATGCATCTCCTAGATGGATCTTGCATGTGCGTAGGAATTTTTTTGAAATACTGTGTTCCCCAACGGTGGCATCCGAGCCAGGTCTATGCGTAGATGTTATATGCACAAGTAGAACACAAAGGAGTTGTGGGCGTGGGTATATACATATTGCTTGTCGTCACTAGTTGATTCTTGATTCAGCGGTATTGTTTGATGAAGCGGCTCAGACTGACATTACACGTATGCTTACGCGAGACTGGTTCTACCGACATGCTTCGCACACAGGTGGCTAGTGGGTGTCTGTTTCTCCAACTTTAGTTGAATCGGTTTCAATGAATAGGGTTCTTTCTGAAGATCAAAAAGCAATCACTATACTACGTTGTGGTTTTGATGCGTAGGAAAGAACGGTTCTTGCTAGAAGCCCATAGCAGCCATGTAAAACTTGCAACAACAAAGTAGAGGACGTCTAACTTGTTTTTGCAGGGCATGTTGTGATGTTATATGGTCAAGACATGATGAGATATAAATTGTTGTATGAGATGATCATGTTTTGTTAAAGTTATCGGCAACTGGCAGAAGCCTTATGGTTGTCTCTTTATTGCATAAGATGCAAGCGCCATATAATTGCTTTACTTTATCGCTATGTGATAGAAATAGTTGCAAAAGTAATAGTTGGCGAGACGACCATGTGACGACACATTGATAGAGATCAAGATGATGGAGATCATGGTGTCATGCCGGTGACGATGGAGATCATGATAGCACTTTGAAGATGGGGATCAAAGGCACAAGATGATAATGGCCATATCATATCACTTATGTTGATTGCATGTGATGTTTATCCTTTATGCATCTTATTTTGCTTAGTAAGGCGGTAGCATTATAAGATGATCTCTCACTAAATTTCAAGGTATAAGTGTCCTCCCTGAGTATGCACCGTTGCTACAGTTCGTCGTGTCGGGACACCACGTGATGATCGAGTGTGATAAGCTCTACGTTCACATACACCGGGTGCAAGCTAGTTTTGCACAAGCAGAATACTCGAGTTAAACTTGACGAGACTAGCATATGCAGATATGGCCTTGGAACACTGAGACCAAAAGGTCGAGCATGAATCATATAGTAGATATGATCAACATAGTGATGTTCATCATTGAAAGCTACTCCATCTCACGTGATGATCGGGCATGGTTTAGTTGATATGGATCACGTGATCACTTAGATGATTAGAGAGATGTCTATCTAAGTGGGAGTTCTTAAGTAATATGATTAATTGAACTTAAATTTATCATGAACTTAGTCCTGATAGTATTTGCATATCTATGTTATAGATCAATTGCTCGCGTATAGCTTCCCCGTTTTATTTATGATATGTTGCTAGAGAAAACTATGTTGAAAGATGTTAGTAGCAATGATGCGGACTAGCTCCGTGATATGAGGATTATCCTCATTGCTGCCCAGAAGAATTATGTCCTTGATGCACCGCTAGGTGACGGGCCTATTGCAGGAGCAGATGCAGACATTATGAATGTTTGGCAAGCTCGGTATGATGACTACTTGATAGTTTAGTGCGCCATGCTTTACGGCTTACAACCGGGACTTCAAAGACGTTTTGAGCGCCACAGAGCATATAAGATGTTCCAAGAGCTGAAATTGGTATTTCAGACTCATGCCCGAGTCTAGAGGTATGAGACCTCTGACAAGTACTTTGCCTACAAGATGGAGGAGAATATCTTAGCTAGTGAGCATGTGCTCAGAATGTTTGAGTACTACAATCACTTAAATCAAGTGGGAGTTAATCTTCCAGATAAGATAGTGATTGACAGAGTTCTCTAGTCACCATCACCAAGTTACTAGAACTTCATGGTGAACTATAATATGCAAGGGATAACGGAAACGATTCCCAAGCTCTTCGCGATGCTAAAATTGGCGAAGGTAGAAATCAAGAAAAAGCATCAAGTGTTGATGGTTGACAAGACCACGAGTTTCAAGTAAAGGGGCAAGGGAAAGAAAGGGCACTTCAAGAAGAATGGCAAGCAAGTTGCCACTCCCGTGAAGAAGCCCAAAGCTAGACCTAAGCCTGAAACTGAGTGCTTCTACTACAAAGGAATGGTCACTGGAAGCGGAACTACCCCAAATACTTAGCGGATAAGAAGGATGGAAAAGTGAACAAAAGTATATTTGATATACATGTTATTGATGTGTACTTTACTAGTGTTCATAGTAACCCTAGGGTATTTCATACCGGTTTAGTTACTAAGATTAGTAACTTGAAACAGGAGTTGCAAAATGAACAGAGACTAGTTAAGGGCAAGGTGACAATGTGTGTTGGAAATGATTCCAAGGTTTATAAGATCACCTTCGGACACTCCTTTTACCTTCGGGATTAGTGTTGAACCTAAAATAAATGTTATTTGGTGTTTGCGTTGAGCATGAATACAATTGGATCATGTTTATTGCAATAAGGTTATTCATTTAAGTCAAAGAATAATTGTTGTTCTCTTTACATGAATAAAATCTTCTATGGCCATACACTTAATATGATTATGTTTGGCATAATATGATTGGATCATGTTTATTGCAATACAGTTATTCATTTAAGTCAAAGAATAATTGTTATTCTGTTTACATGAATAAAACCTTCTGTGGTCAGACACCCAAGGTGAATGGTTTACTGAATCTCGATCGTAGTGATACACATATTTATAATATTGAAGCCAATAGATGCAAAGTTAATAATGATAGTGCAACATACTTGTGGCACTGCCATTTAGGTCATATTGGTGTAAAGCGCATGAAGAAACTCCATGCGGATGGACTTTTGGAATCACTTGATTATGAATCATTTGATGCTTGCGAACCATGCCTCATGGGCAAGATGACTAAGACTCCGTTCACCGGAACAATGGAACAAGCAACAGACTTATTGGAAATAATACATACTGATGTATGCGGTCCGATGAGTGTTGATGCTCGTGGCAGGTATCATTATTTTTTGACCTTCACAGATGATTTGAGCAGGTATGGTTATGTCTACTTGATGAAACATAAGTCTGAAACATTTGAAAAGTTCAAATAATTTCAGAGTGAAGTGGAAAATCATCATAACAAGAAATTTAAGTTTCAACAATCTGACCGTGGAGGTGAATATTTGAGTTATGAGTTTGGTCTTCATTTGAAACAATGCGGAATAGTTTCGCAACTCACGCCACCTGGAACACGACAACATAGTGGTGTGTCCGAACGTCATAACCATACTTTATTAGATATGGTGCGATCTATGATGTCTCTTACCGATTTACCACTATCGTTTTGGGTTATGCATTAGAGACAACTGCATTCACATTAAATAGGGCACCGTCTAAAAATCCGTTGAGATGACACCGTATGAACTATGGTTTAGCAAGAAACCTAAGCTAGCGTTTCTTAAAGTTTGGGGTTGCCATGCTTATGTGAAAAAATTTCAGCCTGATAAGCTGAAACCCAAATCGGAGAAGTGCATCTTCATAGGATACCCAAAAGAAACTGTTGGGTACACCTTCTATCGCAGATCCAAAGGCAAGATCTTTGTTGCTAAGAGTGGATCCTTTCTAGAGAAGGAGTTTCTCTCGAAAGAAGTGAGTGGGAGGAAAGTAGAACTTGATGAGGTAATTGTACCTTCTCCCGAATTGGAAAGTAGTTCATCACAGAAATAAGTTCTAGTGATGCCTACAACAACTAGCTAGTGACGAAGCTAATGATGATGATCCTGAAAACTTTTGATCAAGTTACTACCGAACCTCGTAGGTCAATTAGAGTAAGATCCGCACTAGATTGGTACGGTAATCCTGTTCTGGAGGTCATGTTACTTGACCATGACTAACCTACGAACTATGAGGAAGCGATGATGAGCCCAGACTCTGCAAAATGGCTTGAGACCCTGAAATCTGAGATAGAATCCATGTGAGAACAAAGTGTGGACTTTGGTGGACTTGCCCGTTGATCGGCAAGCCATTGAGAATAAATGGATCTTCAAGAGGAAGACGGGCGCTGATAGTAGTGTTACTATCTACAAAGCTCGAATTGTCGCAAAAGGTTTTCGACAAGTTCAAGGTGTTGATTACGATGAGATTTTCTCACTCATAGCGATGCTTAAGTCTGTCCGAATCATGTTAGCAATTGCCAAATTTTATGAAATATAGCAAATGGATGTCAAAACTGCATTCCTTAATGTATTTCTTAAAGAAGAGTTGTATATGATACAACAAGAAAGTTTTGTCAATCCTAAAGGTGCTAACAAAATGTGCAAGCTCCAGCGATCCATCTATGGACTGGTGCAAATATCTCGGAGTTGGAATATACGCTTTGATGAGTTGATCAAAGCATATAGTTTTATGCAGACTTGCGGTGAAGCCTGTATTTACAAGAAAGTGAGTGGGAGCACTACAACATTTCTGATAAGTATATGTGAATGCCATATTGTTGATCGGAAATAATGTTGTCGGCGTTCTGGGAACGAGGGTCCCTAGACTTGCCTCCCTGCGGCCCACGGCATGGCTCTGCAGGCGGGCCCGTATGGCCCATCTTCACCAACAAGCATTCAAGACCCTCGCGAGGGGCCAAGCCTCGCGAGGCGGATAACACAAGACCTCCTCGGGAGCGGCCTCACTAGGCTGGCTCGCGAGGGGCGGAGAGATCAAGGCAAGGCAAACCTCGTGAGGTTCCAATGACGTGATCCATGACGACCAAGGCCAGGCGGGCGCCACCGCGCATAGTGTCCTTGTTTCCACTTTGGTGCTAAGGAGGCAAGCGCAGGCGAGGTGTTCCAAGGCATCAGGAAAAGATTTCCATATCGGTGCAACGAGACCAAGACCAGCAGGATGGCTGGACGGAGGTCACCATGGAGCCCAAGGAGGCGTCACCACCAGAGCCTTTGGCAGGCGAAGACTACTTTTGTCTGGATAAGCTGTGCTAGCTATCCCCTTTCAAATTGGCCGTTGTGACATCCCTTCCCGCTCAATATTTGGGAAGAGGACTAGGGCCTCTATAAATAGGACTAGCCACCACGTTAGAGAGGGATCGATCCTCACAACCACAAGTTCACCAAGCACAAGAACACCTCACCTCAGGAGGCTGTTCTTCCCCTTGTACTGTTCATCCTCAGCCCAAGAGGCAACCCACCACCACCACACTGGAGTAGGGTATTACACCACAACGGTGGCCCGAACTAGTATAAATCTTGTGTCACGTGTGTTGTGAGTTCGTGTGCCTAGCCTAGAGATCGCGAAGTGTTTGAGGGCGTGATCAGTGAGGGAGAGATCTTCGCGTGCACCCCAGTGTTCGAACCTTAAGGGTTTTGTCGGAACCCGAAATCCGACATTTGGTGCGCCTGGTAGGGGTGCGCCGAAGCTTTCCTTCCATCGCTCCACGTTTCACCGCTTCATCGCAACCATGTCGGACGCTCGACGCTCCCGAGCTGAGCGCCGGGCCGCCCTCGCCCCCCGCATTGCCAAGAGGGCTCCTGTTGGTAGGCCTCCCCGTCGTTCTCCGTCACCCGCCGCCAACGCCGCCACTGGCCCGGCGGGGAACGAACAGCAAGCATCCTTGTTGCACACCTCGGTGCTGCGGGACGGCCGCACTGCCACTCCATCGCTGACCCCCGCCAGTTCCTCATCTCACGCTCTTCAGGCTCCCACGGACGCGCGACTCATGGCACGCGAGCTCCTGCGTTACCGCCCAGTCGACGACCTCTACGAAAAATGGCTAGACCGCATCGCCGAGCTCGTCAACACCGCAGGGGGTCCCCCTGCACTGTCCCTCTCGCTGCCTCGTCCACCGCCAGCTACGGGCGACGTAGCTCACGCAGCACCTCCACCACCCCTGCACCAAGACGGTGCCCTGGCGCCAAGGCACACAGCTCCGCGGTGCGACCCGCAGCGCCAAGTGCTTGCGCATGAAGAAAGAAGTTGTCAAGAAGTTCCTCGACCACAAGAGAACGCTCCACCACTCCCCGCACCGCCGCGTCAGGATCGCTTGCCGCGGTAGGGCCATGCGCCGCATGCTGTGGTGGTGCGCGGGCGCCAAGGCCAGGCTCCACATCAGCAAAGGGTCCCGATGGCCACCATGGCCGGCTGCCGTGCCTTCATCCCAAGCTGCGTAGCGTCACCTGGCCTGGCAAGTTCAACCCGGATCTGCCTCCTCGCTACGATGGCACTCCCGACCCCGCTGAGTTCTTGCAGCTCTATGAGCTGAGCATCTAGGCAGCCAATGGCGAGGAGAAAGTCATGGCGAACTGGTTCCCCATGGCACTCAAGGACGTCGCTCGTTCGTGGCTCCTGAACCTGCCTTCGGGCTCGATCTCCTCCTCAGATGAGATGCGCGACCGCTTCGTCACCAACTTTCACGGCACTCGCGGCTGCCCCCCGGCCGTGGGTGACCTGCGCCACGTCAAGCAATAACCAGGAGAGACCCTCCAGAAGTACATCCAGCGCTTCAACAACGTCTGCCTCAAGATCCCCAAGGTGACGGACGAGGCCATCATCTCGGCGTCCTCTGATGGCCTCCACGACATCAAGATGAAGGAGGAGCTCGCCATCTATGAGGAGCTGTGCACATCCCTAGAGCTGTTCAACCTGGTGACCAAGTGCGCAAGGGCTGAGGAAGGGCGCCTTTCCCTTCTCGAGCTCCCGGCTGCCGACCTGGAAGAGAAGAAAACCATGGCCAAGGACGTGAAGCACAAGGGAGCGGCTGTACTCACGGCAGAGCCGGACACGAAGCGCGGCAGGGACCAGCCTGAGTCATCCAAGAGCAGCCGACCATTCTGCGCCTTCCACAATGTGCACAGCCACAACACCAACGATTGTCAAGAGCTCAGGGCCATTCGCGACGGATGCTTCGGTCGACTCCCCAAGCGCAACGACCGAGGCTACGGCCGAGGAGGTGGACGTGGCAGAGGACGCTGGGACGACCATAGCCCATGCCAGGAGTGGCATGACCGACCTCGTGAGAATTGCTGGCAAGATCAGCCTCGCGAGGATCACCCTTAGGGCAACCCCGGTCTTCCTCTGCTGCCGCCACCACCAAGAAGGAACGACGACCGCCATAAAGACAAGGGCGCTGGGGGCTTCCAGGAGCCGCGTGCTATCGCCTGCATCTTGGGCGGAGCTCAAGCCCCAGCCTCATAGTGTATCTTCAAGCAGTTTGCTTGCGAGGTGAACGCGGTCCTCCCCAAGCTCAAGGCCACTCGCCTGCTTAGGTGGTCCAAGTGTGCCATCACTTTCAGTTTGGAAGATCAGCTCAAGTGCGTGGTTACCGCTGGCACTCTCCCAATGCTTTGTTCACCCGTTATCAGCAATGTGCAAGTCACCAAGACTCTCATCGACGGCGACGCAGGGCTTAACGTGTTGGGGAACGTAGTAATTTCAAAATTTTCCTACGCACACGCAAGATCATGGTGATGCACAGCAACAAGAGGGGAGAGTGTTGTCTACGTACCCACGCAGACCGACTGCGGAAGCGTTGACACAACGTAGAGGAAGTAGTCGTACGTCTTCCCGATCCGACCGATCCAAGCACCGTTACTCCGGCACCTCTGAGTTCTTAGCACACGTACAGCTCGATGACGCTCCCCGGGCTCCGATCCAGAAAAGCTTCGGGGATGAGTTCCGTCAGCACAACGGCGTGGTGACGATGATGATGTTCTACCGACACAGGGCTTCACCTAAGCACTACAACGATATGATCGAGGTGGAATATGGTGGTAGGGGGCACCACACACAGCTAAGGAATGATCACGTGGATCAACTTGTGTGTCTAGAGGTGCTCCCCTGCCCCCGTATATAAAGGATCAAGGGGAGGAGGCCGGCCGGCCAGGTGTGGTGCGCCAAGGAGGAGTCCTCCTCCTAGTAGGAGTAGGACTTCTACTAGGAGGTGGAAAGAGGTGGAGTGGGAGAAGGAAAAGGGGGGCGCCGCCCCCCTCTCCTAGTCCAATTCGGACCAGGGAGGAGGTGGCGCGTGGCCCACCTCTTGCTGCCCCTCTCTCTCTCTCCACTAAGGCCCATATGGCCCAATACTTCTCCCGATAGGGTTCCGGTAACCCTCCGGCTCTCCGGTTTTCTCCGAAATCACCCGAAACACTTCCGGTGTCCGAATATAGCCGTCCAATATATCAATCTTTATGTCTCGACCATTTCGAGACTCCTCGTCATGTCCGTGATCACATTCGGGAATCCGAACTAACTTCGGTACATCAAAATGCATAAACTCATAATAACTGTCATCGTAACGTTAAGTGTGCGGACCCTACGGTTCGAGAACAATGTAGACATGACTGAGACAAATCTCCGGCCAATAACCAATAGCGGGACCTGGATGCTCATATTGGCTCCTACATATTCTACGAAGATCTTTATCGGTAAGACCGCATAACAACATCCGTTGTTCCCTTTTTCATCGGTATGTTACTTGCCCGAGATTCGATCATCGGTATCCAATACCTAGTTCAATCTCGTTACCGGCCAGTCTCTTTACTCGTTCTGTAATACATCATTCCGCAACTAACTCATTAGTTGCAATGCTTGCAAGGCTTATGTGATGTGCATTACCGAGAGGGCCCAGAGATACCTCTCCGACAATCGGAGTGACAAATCCTAATCTCAAAATACGCCAACCCAACATCTACCTTTGGAGACACCTGTAGAGCTCCTTTATAATCACCCAGTTACGTTGTCACGTTTGGTAGCACACAAAGTGTTCCTCCGGTAAATGGGAGTTGCATAATCTCATAGTCATAGGAACATGTATAAGTCATGAAGAAAGCAATAGCAACATACTAAACGATCGGGTGCTAAGCTAATGGAATGGGTCATGTCAATCAGATCATTCAACTAATGATGTGACCTCGTTAATCAAATAACAACACTTTGTTCATGGTTAGGAAACATAACCATCTTTGATTAACGAGCTAGTCAAGTAGAGGCATACTAGTGACACTAAGTTTGTCTATGTATTCACACATGTATTATGTTTCCGGTTAATACAATTCTAGCATGAATAATAAACATTTATCATGATATAAGGAAATAAATAATAACTTTATTATTGCCTCTAGGGCATATTTCCTTCAGTCTCCCACTTGCACTAGAGTCAATAATCTAGATTACACAGTAATGATTCTAACACCCATGGAGCCTTGGTGCTGATCATGTTTTGCTCGTGGAAGAGGCTTAGTCAACGGGTCTGCAACATTCAGATCCGTATGTATCTTGCAAATCTCTATGTCTCCCACCTAGACTAGCTCCCGGATGGAATTGAAGCGTCTCTTGATGTGCTTGGTTCTCTTGTGAAATCTGGATTCCTTTGCCAAGGCAATTGCACCAGTATTGTCACAAAAGATTTTCATTGGACCCGATGCACTAGGTATGACACCTAGATCGGATATGAACTCCTTCATCCAGACTCCTTCGTTCGCTGCTTCCCAAGCAGCTATGTACTCCGCTTCACATGTAGATCCCGCTATGACACTTTTGTTTAGAACTGCACCAACTTACAGATCCACCGTTTAATGTAAACACGTATCCGGTTTGCGATTTAGAATCGTCCATATCAGTGTCAAAGCTTGCATCAACGTAACCTTTTACGGTGAGCTCTTTGTCACCTCCATATACGAGAAACATATCCTTAGTCCTTTTCAGGTATTTCAGGATGTTCTTGACCGCTGTCCAGTGATCCACTCCTGGATTACTTTGGTACCTCCCTGCTAAGCTTATAGCAAGGCACACATCAGGTCTGGTACACAGCATTGCATACATGATAGAGCCTATGGCTGAAGCATAGGGAACATCTTTCATTTTCTCTCTATCTTCTGCAGTGGTCGGGCATTGAGTCTGACTCAACTTCACACCTTGCAACACAGGCAAGAACCCTTTCTTTGCTTGATCCATTTTGAACTTCTTCAAAATCTTGTCAAGGTATGTGCTTTGTGAAAGTCCAATTAAGCGTCTTGATCTATCTCTATAGATCTTTATGCCTAATATGTAAGCAGCTTCACCGAGGTCTTTCATTGAAAAACTCTTATTCAAGTATCCCTTTATGCTATCCAGAAATTCTATATCATTTCCAATCAGTTATATGTCATCCACATATAATATCAGAAATGCTACAGAGCTCCCACTCACTTTCTTGTAAATACAGGCTTCTCCAAAAGTCTGTATAAAACCAAATGCTTTGATCACACTATCAAAGCATTTATTCCAACTCCGAGAGGCTTGCACCAGTCCATAAATAGATCGTTGGAGCTTGAACACTTTGTTAGCTCCCTTTGGATCGACAAAACCTTCTGGTTGCATCATATACAACTCTTCTTCCAGAAATCCATTCAGGAATGCAGTTTTGACATCCATCTGCCAAATTACATAATCATAAAATGCGGCAATTGCTAACATGATTCTGACAGACTTAAGCATCGCTACGGGTGAGAAGGTCTCATCGTAGTCAACCCCTTGAACTTGTCGAAAACCTTTTGCGACAAGTCGAGCTTTGTAGACAGTAACATTACCGTCAGCGTCAGTCTTCTTCTTGAAGATCCATTTATTCTCAATTGCTTTCCGATCATCGGGCAAGTCAACCAAAGTCCATACTTTGTTCTCATACATGGATCCCATCTCAGATTTCATGGCTTCAAGCCATTTTGCAGAATCTGGGCTCACCATCGCTTCTTCATAGTTCATAGATTCATCATGATCTAGTAGCATGACTTCCAGAACTGGATTACCATACCACTCTGGCGCGGATCTCACTCTAGTTGATCTACGAGGTTCAGTAGTATCTTGTTCCGAAGTTTCATGATCATTATCATTAACTTCCTCACTTATTGGTGTATGTGCCGTAGAAACAGTTTTCTGTGATGTACTACTTTCCAACAAGGGAGCAGGTATAGTTACCACGTCAAGTTCTACTTTCCTCCCACTCACTTCTTTCGAGAGAAACTCCTTCTCAAGAAAGTTTCTGAATTTAGCAACAAAAGTCTTGCCTTCGGTTTTGTGATAGAAGGTGTATCCAATAGTTTCCTTTGGATATCCTATGAAGACACATTTCTCCGATTTGGGTTCGAGCTTACCAGGTTGAAGCTTTTTCACATAAGCATCACAGCCCCAAACTTTAAGAAACGACAACTTTGGTTTCTTGCCAAACCACAGTTCATAAGGCGTCGTCTCAACGGATTTTGATGGTGCCCTATTTAACGTGAATGTGGCCGTCTCTAGAGCGTACCCCCAAAACGATAGCGGTAAATCAGTAAGAGACATCATAGATCGCACCATATCTAGTAAAGTACGATTACGACGTTCGGACACACCATTACGCTGTGGTGTTCCGGGTGGCGTGAGTTGCGAAACTATTCCACAATTTTTCAAATGTACACCAAACTCGTAACTCAAATATTCTCCTCCACGATCGGATCGTAGAAACTTTATTTTCTTGTTACGATGATTTTCAACTTCACTCTGAAATTCTTTGAACTTTTCAAACATTTCAGACTTATGTTTTCATTAAGTAGATATACCCATATCTGCTTAAGTCATCTGTGAAGGTGAGAAAATAACGATATCCGCCACGAGCCTCAATATTCATTGGACCACATACATCTGTATGTATGATTTCCAACAAATCCGTTGCTCTCTCAATAGTACCGGAGAACGGTGTTTTAGTCATCTTGCCCATGAGGCACGGTTCGCAAGTACCAAGTGATTCATAATCAAGTGGTTCCAAAAGTCCATCAGTATGGAGTTTCTTCATGCGCTTTACACCGATATGACCTAAACGGCAGTGCCACAAATAAGTTGCACTATCATTATCAACTCTGCATCTTTTGGCTTCTACATTATGAATATGTGTATCACTACTATCGAGATTCAATAAGAATAGACCACTCTTCAAGGGTGCATGACCATAAAAGATATTACTCATATAAATAGAACAACCATTATTCTCTGATTTAAATGAATAACCGTCTCGCATTAAACAAGATCCAGATATAATGTTCATGCTCAACGCTGGCACCAAATAACAATTATTTAGGTCTAATACTAATCCCGAAGGTAGATGTAGAGGTAGCGTGCCGACCGCGATCACATCGACTTTGGAACCGTTTCCCACGCGCATCGTCACCTCGTCCTTAGCCAATCTTTGCTTAATCCGTAGTCCCTGTTTCGAGTTGCAAATATTAGCAACAGAACCAGTATCAAATACCCAGGTGCTACTGCGAGCATTAGTAAGGTACACATCAATAACATGTATATCACATATACCTTTGTTCACCTTGCCATCCTTCTTATCCGCCAAATACTTGGGGCAGTTCCGCTTCCAGTGACCAGTCTGCTTGCAGTAGAAGCACTCAGTTTCAGGCTTAGGTCCAGACTTGGGTTTCTTCTCTTGAGCAGCAACTTGCTTGCCATTCTTCTTGAAGTTCCCCTTCTTCTTCCCTTTGCCCTTTTTCTTGAAACTAGTGGTCTTGTTAACCATCAACACTTGATGCTCCTTTTTGATTTCTACCTCCGCAGCTTTCAGCATTGCGAAGAGCTCGGGAATAGTCTTGTTCATCCCTTGCATATTATAGTTCATCACGAAGCTCTTGTATCTTGGTGGCAGTGATTGGAGAATTCTGTCAATGACGCAATCATCTGGAAGATTAACTCCCATCTGAATCAAGTGATTATTATACCCAGACATTTTGAGTATATGCTCACTGACAGAACTGTTGTCCTCCATCTTGCAGCTATAGAACTTATTGGAGACTTCATATCTCTCAATCCGGGCATTTGCTTGAAATATTAACTTCAACTCCTGAAACATCTCATATGCTCCATGACGTTCAAAACGTCGTTGAAGTCCCGATTCTAAGCCGTAAAGCATGGCACACTGAACTATCGAGTAGTCATCAGCTTTGCTCTGCCAGACGTTCATAACATCTGGTGTTGCTCCAGCAGCAGGCCTGGCACCCAGCGGTGCTTCCAGGACGTAATTCTTCTGTGCAGCAATGAGGATAATCCTCAAGTTACGGACCCAGTCCGTGTAATTGCTACCATCATCTTTCAACTTTACTTTCTCAAGGAACGCATTAAAATTCAACGGAACAACAGCACGAGCCATCTATCTACAATCAAACATAAACAAGCAAGATACTATCAGGTACTAAGTTCATGGTAAGTTTAAGTTCAATTAATCAAATTACTTAAGAACTCCCACTTAGATAGACATCCCTCTAGTCCTCTAAGTGATCACGTGATCCAAATCAACTAAACCATGTCCGATCATCACGTGAGATGGAGTAGTTTCATTGGTGAACATCACTATGTTGATCATATCTACTATATGATTCACGCTCGACCTTTCGGTCTCCGTGTTCCGAGGCCATATCTGTATATGCTTGGCTCGTCAAGTATAACCTGAGTATTCCGTGTGTGCAACTGTTTTGCACCCGTTGTATTTGAACGTAGAGCCTATCACACCCGATCATCACGTGGTGTCTCAGCACGAAGAACTTTCGCAACGGTGCATACTCAGGGAGAACACTTCTTGATAATTTAGTGAGAGATCATCTTATAATGCTACCGTCAATCAAAGCAAGATAAGATGCATAAAAAGATAAACATCACATGCAATCAATATAAGTGATATGATATGGCCATCATCATCTTGTGCTTGTGATCCCCATCTCCGAAGCACCGTCATGATCACCATCGTCACCGGCGCGACACCTTGATCTCCATCGTAGCATCGTTGTCGTCTCGCCAATCTTATGCTTCCACGACTATTGCTACCGCTTAGTGATAAAGTAAAGCATTACATCACGATTGCATTGCATACAATAAAGCGAGAACCATATGGCTCCTGCCAGTTGCCGATAACTCGGTTACAAAACATGATCATCTCATACAATAAAATTCATCATCATGCCTTGACCATATCACATCACAACATGCCCTGCAAAAACAAGTTAGACGTCCTCTACTTTGTTGTTGCAAGTTTTACGTGGCTGCTACGGGCTTAAGCAAGAACCAATCTCACCTACGCATCAAAACCACAACGATAGTTTGTCAAATAGACTCCGTTTTAACCTTCGCAAGAACCGGGCGTAGCCACACTCGGTTCAACTAAAGTTGGAGAGACAGTCGCCCGCAAGCCACCTATGTGCAAAGCACATCGGGGGAACCGGTCTCGCGTAAGCGTACGCGTAATGTTGGTCCGGGTCGTCTCGTCCAACAATACCGCCGAACCAAAGTATGACATGCTGGTAGGCAGTATGACTTATATCACCCACAACTCACTTGTGTTCTACTCGTGCATATAACATCAAACCATGAAACCTGGCTCGGATGCCACTTTTGGGGAATGTAGTAATTTCAAAATTTTCCTACGCACATGCAAGATCATGGTGATGCACAACAACAAGAGGGGAGAGTGTTGTCTACGTACCCACGCAGACCGACTGCGGAAGCGTTGACACAACGTAGAGAAAGTAGTCGTACGTCTTCCCGATCCGACCGATCCAAGCACCGTTACTCCGGCACCTCCGAGTTCTTAGCACATGTACAGCTCGATGATGCTCCCCGGGCTCCGATCCAGCAAAGCTTCGGGGATGAGTTCCGTCAGCACAACGGCGTGGTGACGATGATGATGTTCTACCGACGCAGGACTTCGCCTAAGCACTACAACGATATGATCGAGGTGGAATATGGTGGTAGGGGGCACCGCACACGGCTAAGGAACGATCACGTGGATCAACTTGTGTGTCTAGAGGTGCCCCCTGCCCCCGTATATAAAGGAGCAAGGGGAGGAGGCTGGCCAGCCAGGTGTGGCGCGCCAAGGAGGAGTCCTCCTAGTAGGAGTTGACTCCTACTAGGAGGGGGAAAGAGGTGGAGTGGGAGAAGGAAAGGAGGGGGCGCCGCCCCCCTCTCCTAGTCCAATTCGGACCAGGGAGGAGGTGGCGCGCGGCCCACCTCTTGCTTTGGAGACACCTGTAGAGCTCCTTTATAATCACCCAGTTACGTTGTGACGTTTGGTAGCACACAAAGTGTTCCTCCGGTAAACGGGAGTTGCATAATCTCATAGTCATAGGAACATGTATAAGTCATGAAGAAAGCAATAGCAACATACTAAACGATCGGGTGCTAAGCTAATGGAATGGGTCATGTCAATCAGATCATTCTACTAATGATGTGACCTCGTTAATCAAATAACAACACTTTGTTCATGGTTAGGAAACATAACCATCTTCGATTAACGAGCTAGTCAAGTAGAGGCATACTAGTGACACTAAGTTTGTCTATGTATTCACACATGTACTATGTTTCCGGTTAATACAATTCTAGCATGAATAATAAACATTTATCATGATATAAGGAAATAAATAATAACTTTATTATTGCCTCTAGGGCATATTTCCTTCATAACGTCCTATCCGTCGAGATGTTCGACAACCTACATGTGCCCTACGATCAGCTTCCGCCTACCAAGCCTTTCTCAGTAGTGACCAATGGCTCCACCACCCCGATAGGTCAGGTCCACCTCCCAGTCACCTTCGGACTGCGCGACAACTACCGCACCGAGCTCATTGACTTTGACGTCGCCCACATCCGTCTGCCGTACAATGCCATCCTCGGGTATCCAGCCCTGGCTAAGTTCATGGCGGTGACCCACCATGGCTATAACGTCCTCAAGATGCCGGGAAGCGGCGGAATCATCACAGTCCCCTGCGAAGAAAGAGACGCGGTGTGCACCCTCGAGCGTGCCTTTCAAGCTGCAGCAATCGACGACCCCAACAGCAAGGGCAAGTACCCTCCTAAGGCCATCCCCAAGAAGAAGAAGCAGCTACTCCGTGCCGGACCTCGGGAGGGCGGCGCCGCAAGCGGCGCCACGTCGGGATCAGCGCCCGCACCTGGGGCGCCTCCCACCATTGCATAGGAAGGCGCGCCCGGCGCCCTCCTCGGGCAGGGCTCAGGGGCTCTCTTCTGGAGGGCCTCAGACCTTGCCAACGTCGTGAGGGAGGAGCTCGGGCATCACTTGGAGGCATGCTTCGCAACACGTCTCCCTCAGGAGGACACTATGCAAGGAGCGCCCGACGCTCAGGAGTTCATTACCAAGGTATCTCAGGAGCTTCAGGAAGCAAGAGCAATACGCGGCGACTGCCGCCCACCTGGCGTTGCTCCGCACCCAGGCGGGGGTGGTGAGCTACGTGTCTGCATCAACATACTAGGGCTCAACCGAGCCGCATCTCAGGAGCGCTTCTAGCCTTCGCGTGTTGGGCGCTGTGAAGGTCCACCTCACAGCTATGTTTGCATGCCGTTTGGCCTGCCGTGCATGGCTACTGCCTTCCAGTGCAACCTGCGGAGTGTCATGGTGGGTCAGGAGGCCAGGCACCACGCAGTCCTGGCGGAGATGGAGATAGTCCTCAGGAGGCTGCCCGAGCCTCCAGAGCCTCCTGAGGTTCAGGGCCCCGGTGGCTCGTGAGGAGCAACCCCTTCGCCGCGTACCTTCAGCTGCCTCAACACCTCTTCATCAACAGAATCAGGTGACATTTTACAAGTTTATTTAGCTGGGAGCGCCCTCAGGGCTGCATCATTCCCAGGCCGCGTGGATCTGTCCCTATGGCATGTATCCCTTCTTGTTTATGTCCTTAGCTTACCTTGCTGGGGGCGCCCCTCGGGCTGCATCATCCCCAAGCCGCTCGGGCCTGACCTAGTGTCATGTTGCTTTTCATGCGTAATCTATCTATGGTTATCACTTGCTTGATTGTCACCCACCATGGGAGCCGCGCGCCAACCGTCTTTCTTCAGGACCCTTCACGTGAGAGGGTTAGGCACGACATCTGTGCTAGGGCCCATCCCTGCAACGTTAATAAATCCAACGGCTGAGCTCTGTCTGGCGGGCCGGCCCCGTTCACGTCACCTCTTGGGGCCGTTGGTGCTTGGCTTTCTCACGCGATAACCTCAGGAGATTCGTCCAGCGTAGGTTGTCTAACTACCTCGCAAGACCACCACAGCAAACAAGAATCATGACCAGGCGCAACCCGCCTTGAGGTAGGGCCTCGTGAGTCCCGCGCTGGCTCACGAGTGCCCAGACACACCTCGTCTAGCCATGTCGTGCAAGCCACGTGTCAGGGCGGGGCTGTACACGCCCTAGGGGCTCTCCGCAGTAGGGAGTCCCCTCCCACATACCAGTGGAAGCACTATGCTCCGCGCTGGTAGTCAACACTGCCGAGGAGCAGCTATGCCCGTGCAAGTGTGGAAGCGCCATGGTCCGTCCTGGTCATAAACAACTGAGGGCGGCCTCACGGCCGTATCAACCTCAGGGAGCCTCCGGGCTCGGTGTCTGGCCTCATTGCAATGCCTCCCCTCGGGAGAGCCGCACGAGGGGGCTGGGCACGGGGGCTGCGCTTGGGTCACGCCCAAGCGTACGCCACTCTGCCAGGTCCCTCGAACCTGGTCGTCGCACGCCCTCCCAAGTGGAGCTAAGGTTCGAAGGTCATCTGAATGTCAAGGGGGACTCCTGAGCATCGTGACTCAGGAGCCTAACTGATCATGTAACCCCTCACTCCTTGGCCTGTCCTGGTGATCCGGTCGGACCAATGGCGGTTGAGGTATGCGCGGGGTTGGGCCCTGCCGATGTAGAACACTAGACCTACCATTGCATCTCCTTTCCACAAGCTGTTTGCGTGTCAAGGGGGACTCCTGAGCATCGCGACTTAGGAGCCTAATTGACCATGTAGCCCCCCAATTCTTGGTCCGTCCTGGTGATCCTGTGGGCCCAATGGTGGCTAAGGTATGCGCGGGGTCAGGTTCTGCCGACGTAGAACGTAAGGCAAATGGGAAGGAAATCGTAAAATCTCAAAGCAAATATTACAAGACATATTGTTCTCCGAATATCAAGCACAAGTTTAAATGCCTCCACGAGGTATGCTACATGTTGTAGGAGTTTCAACACAAAAGGAACCGCAAGCTAGTCATCCCTGGATACCGCCGGCACCCGCAAGAGGCGCCCCCTCCTTGGTGGTGTCACCTTCACCTGCACCACCGGTCGAAGGCGCGAGGGAGAAGGCATCGAACTTCTTCAGCAGGGCTTCCACCTGACCTTTCACGGCTGCGGCGGCGGCTGCACAGTGTTCATTAGCCATGGGCTCCAGCAGCTCGTCAAGGCGGGCGGTAGGATCGCGAAGATGGAGGTGGCTGAAGACGCGCGTCAGCGTGGCTGAAGAAAGGACGCGAGCCTTTTCCTCTGCCATGGGGACGATGCCGCTCACGACTTCCTCAAGCGCATCGACCAAGTAGGGAAGCAACTGGGCAGGGCCGTCCTCATCGGTGGCCAGCGGCTTCTCCAAGCCCTTCTCATAGAGTGTCTTTAGATCCTTGCTAGACCTCTTTTTGAGAAACGCGAAGGCCGCGCAGTCCTCGACCAGAACCTTCATCTTGGCGTCAAGTTCGGCTTTCTCCGCCTGCACCTTTTGCTCCAGCTCCTCTAGCCGGCCGCGCTCAGCGGCCTGCACCTGCGCCAGCTACTCCATTTGGCATCGCGACCCTTGACGGCGTCCTCCCGGGCCTTCATCCTCTCGTCCTCTGCCTTATGGCCACATGCATCTTCAACACGCTCTTCACGCAGGACCTTCAGCTCGGCCTCCAGCACCTGACAACGACCTTGGGCGGCCTCGGCATCCTTTAGTGCCGCCTCGCGAGCAACGGCTCCCTGAGCTGTGGCTCACTTCTCCCCCTTAGAGGTCGCTGCGAGCTGGCTCAGCGCCGCCTGAACGGACACGTCAGAATGAAGCCAACCAGAGACCAGCTCCAGGCGCCCAGCCGCCAGGAGGGGTTCGGCGCTCTAGAGATCTTCTAGCAGCCGGGCTATCTCAGAAAGGGCCCGCTCCAGGACGTCAGGAGAAGCAGAAGGGACCTGGGGCTGACAACACGACAGAAGGAGGAGGAAGAGGCGTCGTCATCACCATGGCCTGGGAGGCTGCAAGCTCCAGAGCCTCTTGGACCTTAGCACCCGAGCCGGACACTGGCACCTCCCGAGTCAGCGGGGCCTCGGGGACTGACTTCTCCCGAGGATGCTCCACCCAGCATGGCGAGGATGGTCGGGCTAGAGAAGTGTCGGCGTTCTGGGAACGGGGGTCCCCAGACTTGCCTGCCTGCGGCCTGCGGCGTGGCTCAAGTGGGGGCCCAGCGCGGCCCATCTTCATCAACACGAGGCTCAAGACCCTCGCGAGGGGCCAAGCCTCGCGAGGCGGACGAAACGGTGCGTCCTCAGGCACAGCCTCGTCAGGCTGGCTCGTGAGGAGGCGGAGAGTTCAAGGCGGGGTACCTCGCGAGGTGCCCATGACGCAAGCCATGATGACACGGGGCACCAGGCAGGTGCCAGCGCGCGCAGCGTCCCTCTTTCCTCTTTGGTGCAAAGGGAGCAAGTGTATTAGCGGAGTACCGAGGCATCAGGCAAAGGTTCCCACTTCGGTGCAACGAGACCAAGGCTAGGAGGACTACGAGACGGAGGTCACCATGGAGCCCAGCGCGGCGTCATCACCAAAGCCTTTGGCAGGCGAAGACTGCTTTTGTCAGGATAGATGTACTCGCTGTCCCCCTTCAAATTAGCCCGCCATTGTTGGATCCCTTCCCGCTCAATATTTGGGGAGAGGACCAGGGCCTCTACAAATAGGACTAGCCACCCACATAGCAAGGGGGTTGATCGATTCCTGTTCGTTCGGTCCGGGATCTGAGAGAGAAAGAAAGAGAGAGGCGACTGAACTCTTCATAGCAGTTCATCGCCACAGCCAAGAACAGACCCTCGCGAGGTTGTTCTTCCTTGTATTGTTCATCCACACTAGTCCCAGGAGGCAATCCATCCACCACACACTGGAGTAGGGTATTACACCACAACGGTGGC
Source organism: Triticum monococcum (assembly GCA_034509565.1). Classification (NCBI taxonomy): domain Eukaryota; kingdom Viridiplantae; phylum Streptophyta; class Magnoliopsida; order Poales; family Poaceae; genus Triticum; species Triticum monococcum. The sequence goes on along the minus strand of CM067846.1, from coordinate 173,416,485 downwards.
CTGAACCAGTATAAATCTTGTGTCTTTCGTGCAGTTCTTTCAGTAGTTTAGATCCCCTCGAGATGGAGAGGTTGAAGGCGAGATTTCTGTGTGCACCCCAGTGTTCGAACCTTAAGGGTCTGCCGGAACCCGAAATCCGACATTTGGCGCACCAGGTAGGGGTGCGCCGGGATCCGTCTTCCACCGCTCCGCCCTCCTTCGGCCACCGCAACCATGCGCGGCGCCAGCCGGGCTCATGCCGCCCCGGCGGCCCTCGCCGGTGGGCGCTCTCGTCGTCCCCCGCCGCCCGCCATCAACACCGCCACCGGCTCGGCGGGTAACGAGCTACAAGCACCACCCAGCATCCGCCTACGCGACAGAGCAACTGTACCGCGGCACCGACGCCTCCGGTCGTTGCGGCCCTCCTGGGCGGCTCGCAGGCGCCGCCCACAAGTCGCCACATCAAGCCTTTTGCCCGCCGGGTTAGCACCGCTGCCGCGCGGCAGGGGGCTCCCCCGGACCGGGCGGCGAGCGAGGTCGATCTGACCTTCAGCTCGGAGGACCACCCCACCAACCCGGTCAGCTCAGGCGCGCTCCCCTTATTGTGCACCCCCACCATCTGCCAGGTGGCCATCACCCGGACCCTCATCGACGACGGCGCGGGCCTCAGCTTGCTTTCGGTCGAGACTTTCGACCTCTTCCGCATACCCCGGGAGCGGCTGCGACCCAGCCGATCCTTCTCGGGCGTCGGGGGCGGATCATCCGACTCCCTGGGGCAGATCCGGCTCCCAGTGACCTTCGGCACCTACGACAACTTCCGCACGGAGACGGTCGACTTCGACATCGCCCCCATCGGCCTTCCTTACAACGCCATCCTCGGCTACCCGACACTGGCCCAGTTCATGGCCGCCACGCATCCGGCGTACAACCTCATGAAGATGCCCGGGAGCAATGGTACCCTCACTGTGCGCGGTGACACCGGGGACGCCCTGCGAGTACTCGAGCTCGCCTTCAAGACAGTGGCGTCGGCACGGCCCGCCAACGCGGAGGCCCCTGAGCCCAAGGGGGCTGCGCCCGCCAAGAAGAAGCAGTTGTTCACCCAGGACAAGGCAGAGACCAAGCAGATACCCGTCAATGAGGACGGGTCCTCCAGTGACACTTTCACCATAGGCGCCAACCTTGAGCCTGAGCAGGAGGAGGCCTTGGTCAAGTTCTTGCGCGCGAATAAGAAGGTATTTGCTTGGGAGCCCGATCAGCTGGCGGGGATCCCCAGGAGCGTCATCGAGCATCACCTCAACGTGTGCCCAAATGTGCGCCCCGTGAAGCAGAAGGCCAGGCGGCAGTCCACGGAGAAGTAGGCTTTCATCGCCCAAGAGACTCGCAAACTAGAGGCCGCCGGGGTCATTCGCGAGGTCCGATACCCGGATTGGTTGGCCAACCCCGTCGTTGTGCCCAAGAAGGGGGGGAAAGAATGCATGTGTGTCGACTTCACCAACCTCAACAAGGCATGCCCGCAAGATCCGTTCCCGCTCCCCCGCATCGACCAGATTGTCGATTCCACTGCGGAGTGCGACCTGCTATGCTTCCTGGATGCCTTCTCCGGGTATCACTAGATCAAGATGGCAGTGGAAGACATTGAGAAGACCGCCTTCTTGACCCCATGCGGGGTATACTTCTATACACGCATGCCGTTCGGGCTGCGTAACACAGGGGCAACCTTTCAGCGACTGATGCACATCACCTTGGGCCAGCAGCTCGGAAAGAGTGTCGAAGCCTATGTTGATGACATTGTAGTAAAATCCCGGGAGGCCAAGACCCTGATACAAGACCTAGAGGAGACCTTCGCGAGCCTCGACGCAGTAAACCTGCGGCTCAACCCGGAGAAATGTGTGTTTGGCGGCCCCTCGGGCAAGCTCTTGGGATTCCTCGTGTCCCATCGTGGCATCAAGGCCAACCCCGAGAAGGTCAAAGCGGTCGAGGACATGAACCCACGAAAGACCCTCAAAGAGATGCAGAAGCTCACGGGGCGCGTGACCGCGCTAGGGCGCTTCATCTCCAAACTGGGGGAGCGAGCGCTGCCTTTCTTCCAGCTGATGAAGAAGAAAGGGACCTTTGAGTGGACTGAAGAGGCAGATAAGGCGTTTCAAGATCTCAAGAGGTACCTGACCAGTCCCCCAGTCATGGTGGCGCCACGCCCTCAGGAGCCCCTGTTGCTGTACCTCGCCGCCACACCCTACTCCGCCAGCGCAGCCCTGGTGGCGGTTAGGGAGGAATGCAAAGTCAAGGCCGCAGCGGCAGCGCGGGGCAGGACAAAACAGGAACAAGGAAAGCCTGCAGGAGCCACAACCACAGCTGAGGAGGGTCAGCAGCCGGGAAATGCACCAGGGGCAGGAGAGGCCACCCTACCGTGTAGTCCACCTCCCGAGGCCGCGTCGCCTCGCGAGGCGCCCCCACCTCCCGAGGGCGCGGCAGCCCCAGATGCTCCCAATCTTGTCGAGCACCCAGTTTACTTTGTCAGCGCGGTGTTACGGGACGCAAGGGCACGGTACCCAATGCCTCAGAAGCTCCTCCTCGCGCTACTGATAGCCTCACGCAAGCTGCGTCACTACTTCCAGGCTCACCCCATCAAAGTCGTCTCGTCATACCCCCTGGAGAGGGTGCTCAGGAGCCCTAACTCAGCCGGAAGGGTCGCTGAGTGGAACATAGAGCTGCAGGCATTTCAGCTTGAATTCAGCACAACCAGGGTCATCAAAGGAGCAGCATTGGCGGATTTTGTGGCAGAATGGACAGAGGCACCAGGCCTCAAGGCCGGCGAGGATCGGTCCCTCTTCCCGGGGAGCGAGGCGCCAGAAGGCTGGGTCATGCACTTTGACGGGGCGTTTTCCAGACATGGTGCTGGGACTGGAGCGGTGCTTATATCGCCCACTCAGGACAAGCTCTACTACGCCGTACAGCTCTGCTTCCAACAAGGTGAAAAGGTCTCCAACAACATAGCGGAATACGAGGGTCTAATAGCGGGCCTGAAGGCCGCGGCAGCCCTGGGGGTGAAGCGCCTTACCATTAAGGGCGATTCACAGCTCCTCGTGAACTTCTCCAACAAGGTGTACGAGCCGAAAGACGAGCACATGGAAGCTTACCTTGCGGAGGTCCGCAGGATGGAGAAGCAGTTCTGGGGGTTGGAGTTGCAGCATGTGCCCCGTGGCACCAATTAGGAGGTCGACGACATCGCCAAGTGGGCATCCAGGCGGCTGCCTCAGGAGCCTGGTGTCTTCGAGGAGTGGCTCTTCAAGCCCTCAGCCTTGCCGTCATTGTCAAACACGGCTCAACCTCGGGAGGAGCTCCCCCAGCCACCTGCCTCAGGAGCCCCGGTCTGTGGCCCGGCCTCGGGAGCACGCCTACTCCTGACGATGGAACCTCAGGAGGGGTGCTGGATCACGAAGCTCCGGAGCTACTTAACACAAGGGACCTTGCCGAAGAAGGAGGAGGAAGCGGAGCGTGTGGCACGGCAGGCCACGGCGTACTGCATCAAGGATGGAGAGCTCTACCGGAAGCGACCAAACGATGTATCCCTGCGCTGCATCTCTAGGGAGCAAGGAAAGGAACTACTGGAGGACATACACGGCGGAGACTGCGGGCACCACTCATCATCGCGGACCCTCATCGGCAAGGCGTTCTGCAGCGGGTTTTATTGGCCTACCGCACTCAATGACGCCGTAGAGCTGGTGAAAGCTTGTGAGGCCTGCCAGTTCCACGCCAAGCAAATCCATCAGCCGGCCGGAGGCCTGCAGACTATACCCCTTTCATGGCCGTTCGCAGTCTGGGGGCTGGACATCCTGGGCCCGTTCCCTCGGGCGCCAGGGGGCTACCGCTACCTCTACATCGCCGTGGACAAGTTCACCAAGTGGGCTAAAGTGGAGGCCGTCCGCACCATCCCCGCGGGCTCCGCGGTCAAGTTCATCAGGGGCATCGTGAGCCGGTTCGAGGTGCCGAACCGCATCATCACAGACAACGGTTCGCAGTTCACCAGTAACCTCTTCAAAACATACTGTGCTAACCTTGGAACGCAGATATGCTACGCTTCAGTGGCGCACCCTCGAAGCAACGGCCAGGCCGAGCGGGCCAACGCAGAGGTCCTGAGGGGCCTCAAGACCAGGACGTTCAAGAAGAAGCTGGAGGCCTGCAGCAGAGGATGGTACGACGAGCTGCAGTCCGTGCTATGGTCCATCCGCACCACCGCGACCAAACCGACTAGGGAGACCCCATTCTTCCTGGTCTACGGAGCGGAAGCAGTCCTCCCTCACGAGGTCAGACGTCACTCCGCGCGGGTCCTGGCGTTCGACGAGGCACAGCAGGACGCCATGCGGGGGATGGACCTCGTGCTGGGGGAGGAACGTCGCCGGGAGGCCGCGCTGCGAGCGGCGAGTTATCAGCAGGCGCTGCGGCGATATCACTGCCGCAACATCCGCCCCAGGACTCTCGAGGTAGGAGACCTCGTGCTCAGGCGGGTTCTCTCTAGGGAGGGGTTGCACAAGCTCTCTCCCATGTGGGAGGGCCCGTTCAAGGTTGTTCACGTTTCCAGGCCCGGCTCCGCGTGCTTGGAGACTCAGGAGGGAGTGCCGATCCAGAATGCGTGGAACATCCAGCACCTCCGGAGGTTCTACCCCTAAAAAGGCCCGGAGCCTGTGAAGCAAGGCGAGTGCCTGTGAAGATCATCTCTTTTTGGAAAGGCCCGGAGCCTGTGAAGCAAGGCGAGTGCCTGTGAAGATCATCGCTTTGGAAAAAGGCCCGAAGCCTGTGAAGCAAGGTGAGTGCCTGTGAAGATCATCTCTTTTTGAAAAGGCCCGGAGCCTGTGAAGCAAGGCGAGTGCCTGTGAAGATCATCTCTTTTTGGAAAGGCCCGGAGCCTGTGAAGCAAGGCGAGTGCCTATGAAGATTATCTCTTTTTGGAAAGGCCCAGAGCCTGTGAAGCAAGGCGAGTGCCTGTGAAGATCATCGCCTTGGAAAAGGCCCAGAGCCTGTGAAGCAAGGCCAATGCCTGTAAAGCTCGCCGCCCCGTGACACTCTCACGTAATAATGAGTGGGGTTGTACACGCCCCGGAGTCTCAGGAGCGCCGGCCTCAGGCCCTGGGGCTACCTCCCACGCCCAGTGGCAGCACTTAGCTCCGCGCTGGTGAGAAGACGTCGAAGACTAGATTAGGTGCCAGACGCGGCTTTTCCATTTGCTTTCCGCAGTTGACGTGTTCGTTTGCATTTGGAGTCTTATTGGAGTTATCGTTGTTGCTGATTTATGGTTCGTCGATTTTCGCCCTCGCTTTGGTTTCTCTCGTGAACAACCTCGTGAGGGATGGTGCTTAGGCACCCTCGCGAGGGTTTCTGCCCTAGCCTCAGGAGGGTTTCACGGCCCTGGCGCATTACAGGAGCACCCCTCCTAGTCCGTGCCCCTCGGGTACCACGACGCGCACACAGGGCCTGGGTCGGTCGCCCCACCCCCCGGCAGGGGTCGAAAGCTATCTACGCACAGGCGGGAAATCAGGAAGTACAAAAATGAGATCAAGGTAATAGCTGAAGCGGCAACATTTCCCGACATGCCCCAAGGGGGCTCCATGCATCTGTTCTGTTTTACACAGGGAACAAAAGAGAAAGGAAAAAGACGAGCCTGGCTCCGCCCCTCCCGCATCGGCCCACAGCGGCGACACAGGCTGCCTCAGGGCCTCAGGCGGACCCCCTCTCACGCTGCGTCGGGGCACGACGGCGGGCGGACGAACCACCACCTCCTAGGCAAACCTGATTGCGCGGGGGAGGACTGCTGCCACCACTGGAGGAGTCGCTTGAGGAAGAGCTGACGAGGCTGGGGGAGTCACTGACACCGCCGCCCGCTCGGACGCTATCTCCCCCATCACCATCGGAGCGGGGCCCGCAGACGCGGCCATCATCCTCAGGGCAGCACCCCGCGCGGCGACCATCTTCCCCAAACACCCTCACGTAGAGGGTGGCGTCGCCATCGAACCTGAAGTGCAGAGTGCACCGACGCTCCAGGCCGCAAGCGCGGGCGAACGCCTGCCAGCCGTGAGTGAAGACCAAGCCCCCGCTAGCGGAGACCTCCAGCGCGACCCACGAGGACCTGCTGCAGCAGCCCTCCGCCTGGAGCCAGAGGCCGCCAGGAGCGCCGGCCGGGAGTTCGCCAAGGAGGAAGCGAGGGAGCGGGAGCCGGGCGTGAGCCGGCTTCGCCGACCAAACGACGAATTCCGGCGGCGCCTGCCCGGCGTGAAAGCGCGGCCTAGGGGAGCGTGCAACCCAGGCGCACCCTCCGGCTGCAGCGGCTTGCCCGCCACCGCGCTGGGAGCCCCCCCACGGCCACTGGGAGCTGCCGGGGCGGCCACCGGGTGCTTCCGGGGCGCCCGCGACCATGCTTGGATGGGGGAGAGGCAGGACCGACCTGGAGGGCCTTCCCCTTCTCTGTGGCAGAGTACCTCCTCGATGGAGCCATCACACCAAGACGGAGCAAGAACTGAGGCGCAGGAGAGAGCAAGAGGAGATGGACTTGACGGGCACGAGCGGTGCCGTACTTATAGCCGGCGAAGGCCAACCGCCGGTCTCCACAATCACAGGTAATCATAACACGTTCTGCATGCAGGGACTTGTCCAACTCGCACGATCACCAAGGTGTCATGGGGAAGCGGAGGCGCCACGTCCAATCAACCGCCACGCGACGTCCAAGGCCGCAGGCTGTTAGGGCCCGCGGCGCTTCGCCCTTGCCCTTTCGCCTCTCGGCACGGCCAAGTCCATGCGCGCCTTGGGCCCGGGGGCTACTGTCGGCGTTTTGGGAACGGGGGTCCCCAGACTTGCCTGCCTGCGGCCTGCGGCGTGGCTCAAGTGGGGGCCCAGCGCGACCCATCTTCATCAACACGAGGCTCAAGACCCTCGCGAGGGGCCAAGCCTCGCGAGGCGGACGACATGGCGCGTCCTCAGGCACAGCCTCATCAGGCTGGCTCGCGAGGAGGCGGAGAGTTCAAGGAAGGGTACCTCGCGAGGTGCCCATGACGCAAGCCATGACGACACGGGGCACCGGGCGGGTGCCAGCGCGCGCAGCGTCCCTCTTTCCTCTTTGGTGCAAAGGGAGCAAGCGTATCAGCGGAGTACCGAGGCATCAGGCAAAGGTTGCCACTTCGGTGCAACGAGACCAAGGCCAGGAGGACTACGAGACGGAGGTCACCATGGAGCCCAGCGCGGCGTCATCACCAGAGCCTTTGGCAGGCGAAGACTGCTTTTGTCAGGATAGATGTACTCGCTGTCCCCCTTCAAATTAGCCCGCCATTGTTGGATCCCTTCCCGCTCAATATTTGGGGAGAGGACCAGGGCCTCTATAAATAGGACTAGCCACCCACATAGCAAGGGGGTTGATCGATTCCTGTTCGTTCGGTCCGGGATCTGAGAGAGAAAGAGAGAGAGAGGCGACTGAACTCTTCATAGTAGTTCATCGCCACAGCCAAGAACAGACCCTCGCGAGGCTGTTCTTCCTTGTATTGTTCATCCACACCAGTCCCAGGAGGCAATCCATCCACCACACACTGGAGTAGGGTATTACACCACAACGGTGGCCCGAACCAGTATAAATCTTGTGTCTTTCGTGCAGTTCTTTTAGTAGTTTAGATCCCCCCGAGACGGAGAGGTTGAAGGCGAGATTTCCACGCGCACCCCAGTGTTCGAACCTTAAGGGTCTGCCGGAACCCGAAATCCGACAAGAAGCATGAGCACCGACCCCACCTTTGCTCATGAAGAGGGGCTCAGCGCAGGAGGCGACCTGGGCTCAAGCAGCACCACCTCGCCCTCCCTTCTCCTCTTCGCCGCAGGCGTCGGCCTAGTTAGACAACAAGGAAGTAGAGTCAGAAACAAGCATCAGCAGCAAGAACAAGGCAGGACGAGAACACTCACTTATCCGCCACGGCGTTGTCCCTCCGCTTCGGGAGCTTGTAGCCGGAGAGCTCCGTGACCCGAGGCGCGAGCACGCCAGCTCCGAAAGCAGAAGCAGGAGCAGCAGTTGAGCCGGAAGTGGCTCCAGGCGGTGCTAGAACAGAAGCAACATCCCAGGAGATCAACGCTGATTGGCCCCTCGTCAGGGTTACGGACATCTCTCCCTGCTCCTGGCGGGCGTCAGCATCATCATCGTCAGGAAGGGTGCGGAGGATGTCAGCTTTGCTCAAGGGGGAGGTCTCCCACATAACTCCAGGGATCACCTCAGAGTCTTCATCTTCCTCTTCCTCCCTGCGGGACTCACTAGAAGACAACTCCACCGGCGTCGGCGCCGCAGGGGCCCCGGTGGGCGCCGGCGGCACCAGCCAGCGCCAGTCAAAGGTCGGCCTGGCGGCCGCGACCTGCACCCTGTCCTTGCAGCGGGACAAGTGAGTGAAGACACTTGGCGGGTACTCCCAGTCGTCCCCGACCAGGAGGCGGAGAGCCGCAGCTAGCTCACCATAGGACAAGGCTTCAGGGCTCAGGCGAACCTTGTCCTCTTCGCCCCCAAGCTCCCACAAGGGACGCGTATGTGCCTGAAGCGGGGCTACGCGCAGCATCAGGAAATCCCTTAGGAGCATGGCCCCTGTCACCTTTGCCGCCTTCGCATTGCTCGGCTTCAGATCGGCGTTCATCTACTCCATCACCAATGTCGCCCGCTCATTAGTGAGCTTCGCGCAAACCACCCCTTGTCAGACTGGGGCATCTCCGTTGGCAGCATCAAGTGTGGATGGACGCACTTGGCGTCCATCATGGCCCACTTGTTCCTGAAGCCGTCGACCTTCTCCCCAGTCTTCGAGATTGAGTTGGCCTTGCCGGCCGCGATGAAATTGGCACACCCGAAGGTATGACCCTTGTTGATGTGGAGGAAGAAGAAGTGGCACAGCAGAGCCACGGACGGCATCACGCCGAGGTACGCCTCACAGTAGTAGGCGATAGAGTTGGGATGAAGATGCAGCGCATGCAGCCCGTAATGGCCAAGGACCTCGTAGAAGAAGTTAGAGAAGGGGGAAACCAGCCCTGCGACGATGCTGCTCATGAAGAAGGGGAAGAAGATGCTTCCCTCGGGCTCCGACACGTTGGAGCAGGCCCGGAGCTCAGTCTTCCCCCTCTCGTTGCTTTCCCCCGCCATCAGCAAGCGCGCGGTGGCGAGGTTCTTCTCCAAGATGTTGGGCGCGTCGAGAGCTGGCTCATGGCCAAGCCGACGACGAGGCAGGCTGGACTCTCTGGGGCGCCATTGGTCGCTAATGCGGAAGGGGACGAGAGTAGATCTGGAGATTTCGGAAGCAGGGAGAAAGAAAGGGGATCTGGATCAAGGCGAAAGGAAGCAGTGAAGGCAAGCGCTGTCTACGCCAGCCTTTTGACAGTCGGACAGTTGCTGAGGCAACGTGAGGAAGTGGAGACGCCCACGACCAATCAACTGCCACGCGTCGACCAAGGCCGCAGGCTATTAGGGCCCGTGGCGCATCACACTTGCCCCTTGGCTTCGCCTCGAAGCCAAGCCCGAGCGCGCCTTGGGCCCGGGGGCTACTGTCGGTGTTCTAGGAACGGGGGTCACCAGACTTGCCTGCCTACGGCCCACGGCATGGCTCTACAGGCGGGCCCGTACGGCCCATCTTCACCAACAAGCATTCAAGACCCTCGTGAGGGGCCAAGCCTCACGAGGCGGACAACACAAGACCTCCTCGGGAGCGGCCTCACTAGGCTGGCTTGCAAGGGGCGGAGAGATCAAGGCAAGGCAAACCTTGCGAGGATCCAGTGACGTGAGCCATGACGACCAAGGCCAGGCGGGCTCTAGACGGGCGCCAGCGTGCACAATGTCTTTGCTTCCACTTTGGTGCTAAGGAGGCAAGCGCAGGCGAGGAGTTCTGAGGCATCAGGCAAAGATTTCCATGTCGGTGCAACGAGACCTAGACCAGCATGACGGTTGGACGGAGGTCATCGTGGAGCCCAAGGCGGCATCACCACGAGAGCCTTTGGCAGGCGAAGACTACTTTTGTCAGGATAAGTTGTACTAGCTATCCCCTTTTCAATTGGCTATTATGGCATCCCTTCCCGCTCAATATTTGGGAAGAGGACCAGGGCCTCTCTAAATAGGAATAGCCACCACGTTAGAGAGGGATCGATCCTCACAACCACAAGTTCACCAAGCACAAGAACACCTCACCTCAGGAGGTTGTTCTTCCCCTTGTATTGTTCATCCTCAGCCCAAGAGGCAATCCACCACCACCACACTGGAGTAGGGTATTACACCACATCAGTGGCTCGAACCAGTATGAATCTTGTGTCTCGTGTGTTGTGAGTTCTTGTGCCTAGCCTAGAGATCACGAAGTGTTTGAGGGCATGATCAGTGAGGGAGAGATCTTCTCACGCACCCCAGTGCTCGAACCTTAAGGGTTTTGCCGGAACCCGAAATCCGACAAATGTAGAATTTTCTGGAAAGCATAAAAGAGTGTTTGAAAGGAGTTTTTCAAAGAAATACCTTGGTGAAGCTGCTTACATATTGAGCATCAAGATCTATAGAGATAGACCAGGATGCTTGATAATTTTTTTCAATGAGTATATACCTTGACAAGCTTTTGAAGTAGTTCAAAATGGAACAGTCAAAGAAGGAGTTCTTGCCTGTGTTGCAAGGTGTGAAGTTGAGTAAAGACTCAAAACCCGACCGCGGCAGAAAATAGAAAGAAAATGAAAAGTCATTCCCTATGCCTCAGTCATAGGTTCTGTAAAGTATGCTATGCTTTGTACCAGACCTATTGTGTACCTCACCATGAGTTTGGCAATAGGGTAGAATAGTGATCTAGGAGTAGATCACTGAACAATGGTCAAAATTATCCTTAGTGGAATAAGGAAAAATTTCTCGGTTATGGAGGTGACAAAGAGTTCATCGTAAGGAGTTACGTCGATGCAAGCTTTGAAATAATACATATTGAAAGTGGGAGCGATTATCTAGAGTAGCTCCATGTAGAGCATTGTGGACATAGAAAATTTGCAAAATACATACTGCTCTGAATGTGGCAGACCGGTTGACTAAACTTCTCTCCCAAGCAAAACATGATCACTCTTTGGGTGTTAATCACGTAGCAATGTGAACTAGATTATTGACTCTAGTGAAGCCTTTGGGTATTAGTCACGTGGATATGTGAACTAATCACATAAAGATGTGAACTATTGGTGTTAAATCACATGACGATGTGAACTAGATTGTTGACTCTAGTGCAATTTGGAGACTGAAGGAAATATACCCTAGAGGCAATAATAACTTTGTTATTTATATTTCCTTATATCATGATAAATGTTTATTATTCATACTAGAATTGTATTAACCAGAAACTTAGTACATGTGCGAATACATAGACAAACATAGTGTCACTAGTATGCCTCTACTTGACTAGCTCGTTAATCAAAGATGGTTAAGTTTCCTAACCATGGACATGAGTTGTCTTTTGATAAACGGGATCACATCATTAGATAATGATGTGATTGACTTGACCCATCCATTAGCTTAGCATTACGATCGTTTAGTTTAGTTTATTGCTATTGCTTTCTCCATAACTTATACATGTTCCAATGACTGTGAGATTATGCAACTCCCGAATACCAGGGGAACACTTAGTGTGCTATCAAACATCACAACCTAACTGGGTGATTATAAATATGCTTTACAGGTGTCTCCGATGGTGTTTGTTGAGTTGGCATATATCGATATTAGGATTTGTCACTCCGATTGTCGGAGAGGTATTTCTGGGCCCTCTCGGTAATGCACATCACTATAAGCCTTGCAAGCAATGTGACTAATGAGTTAGTTGCGGGATGTTGCATTACAGAACGAGTAAAGAGACTTGCCGGTAACGAGATTGAACTAGGTATGATGACACCAACGATCGAATCTCGGGCAAGTAACATACCGATGCCAAAGGGAACAACGTATGTTGTTATGCGGTTTTATCGATAAAGTTCTTCATAGAATATGTAGGAACCAATATGAGCATCCAGGTTCCTCTATTGGTTATTAACCAGAGATGAGTCTTGGTCATGTCTACATAGTTCTTGAACCCGTAGGGTCCGCACACTTAACGTTCGATGACGATCGATATTATGAGTTTATGTGTTTTGATGTACCGAAGGTAGTTCGGAGTCCCGGATGTGATCACAGACATGACGAGGAGTCTTGAAATGGTCGAGAAGTAAAGGTCGATATATTGGAGGGTATATTCGGTCATCGGAAAGGTTCTGAGTGGTTCGGGTATTTTTGGAGAGTTACGGGAATTCGCCAGGGAGTCAATGGGCCTTATTGGTCCTTGGTAGGAGAGGGGAGGAGGCGGCCAGGTGGAGGGCGCCCCCCCCCCCCCGCAAGCTCAGTCCGAATTGGGTGGGGAGCCGACCCCCCTTTCCTTCCCTCTCTCTCCCTCTTCCTTCTTCTCCTACTCCTACTAGGAAGGGGGGAAACCTACTCCTACTGGGAGTAGGAGTCCCCCCTTGGGCGCGCCCTATGAGGGCTGGCCCTCCCCTCCTCCACTCCTTTATATACGGGGGAGGGGGGCACCCCATAGACACATAAGTTGATTGTTGAGCCGTGTGCGGTGCCCTCCTCCACAGAATTCCACCTCGGTCATATCATTGTAGTGCTTAGGCGAAGCCCTGCGTCGGTAACTTCATCATCACCGTCATCACGCCGTCGTGCTGATGAAACTCTCCCTTAGCCTCAATTGGGTCAAGAGTATGAGGTACGTCACCGAGCTAAATGTGTGCAGATCGCGGAGGTGTCGTGCGTTGGTACTTGATCGGTTGGATCGCGAAGACGTTTGTCGGCGTTCTGGGAACGGGGGTCCCTAGACTTGCCTGCCTGCGGTCTGCGGCGTGGCTCAAAGGGGGGCCCAGCACGGCCCATCTTCATCAACACAGACCCAAGACCCTCGCGAGGGGCCAAGCCTCGCGGGGCGGACGACACGGAGCTTCCTCAGGCACGGCCTCGTCAGGCTGGCTCGCGAGGAGGCGGAGAGATCAAGGCGGGGTACCTCACGAGGTGCCCGTGACGCAAGCCATGACGACCAAGGGTGCCAGGCGGGCGCCAGCCCGCGCAGTGTCCTCCTTTCCTCTTTGGTGCAAAGGGAGCAAGCACAGGCGAGAGCATCAAGCAAAGGCACCCGTTTCGGTGCAATGAGACCAAGACCAGTCCAACGGTAGGGAGGAAGTCATTGTGGAGCCCAAGCCAGCGTCACCACCAGAGCCTTTGGCAGACGAGGACCAACTTTAGTCAGGATAAGTATACCAGATGTTCTCCTTCAAAATGGCCAATTTTTGGCGCCCTTCCCGCTCAATATTTGGGAAGAGGCCCAGGGCCTTTGCCTATAAATAGGACTAGCCACCCCCAAGGTAGAGGGATCGGAAATCAGAGAGAGAATCGAGAAGAGAGAGAGAGAGAGAAGGGTGAATGAACTCCTCCTAGCAGTTCATCCCCTCAGCCAAGAACAGACCCTCACGAGGCTGTTCTTCCTTGTATTGCTCATCATCACCAGCCCAAGAGGCAATCCACCACACCACACACTGGAGTAGGGTATTACACTACAACGGTGGCCCGATCCAGTATAAACCCTGTGTCTCTTGTGCTGTTCTTTCCATAGCTTAGATCTTAGCAAGGTGGAGGGGTGCAGGAAGGTAGAAGGCGAAATCTCCGCGCGCGCCCCAGTGTTCGAACCTCAAGGGTCTGCCGGAACCCGAAATCCGACATTTGGCGTGCCAGGTAGGGGTGCGCCGGAATTCGTCTTCCACCACCCCGTTCTCCTCCGACCATCGCGTCCATGTCTGACGCTCGTCGGGCCCGCGCCGAGTGCCGGGCTGCTCTCGCTTCCTGCATCACCCAAACGGCTCCTGTCGGTGGGCGTCCTCGCCGTTCCCCATCACCTGCCGTCAACGCTGCCACCAGCCCGGCGGGGGACGAGCAGCAAGCGTCGTCTCAGCATCCGTCCGTGCGGCAAGACGGCCGCACCGCTACTCCCTCACTCACCCCAGCTGGTTCTTCGTCCCGCGTGCTCCGCGCATCCATGGAGGCTCGAGCAGCGCTCATCGTGGCAAACGAGCTCCTGCGCTACCGTCCCGTCGACGACGTCTACGAAGAATGGCTCGACCACGTCGCCGAGCTCATCCGCGCCGCAGGGGGCTCTCCTGCGCCATCCGTTCCGCTGCACCGTACCCCGCCCCGTGTGGGCGACGAAGCTCCGGCGGCGCCCCAGCCGCCTCCTCCTCAAGAAGGCGTCGTGGCTCTAAGGCGCGTGGCCCCTGGGCAGAACCCGCTCTGTCAGGTGCCAGCGCGGCAAGAGCAGAGCTGCCAAGAAGTCCCTCGCCCGTAAGAAGCTTCCCGGGCGCTCCCTGCTCCAGCACGTCGCGACCATGCTCCTGCTCCCGCACGTCAAGACCCCGCGCTGCTCCCAGCTGCAGCGCGTGGGGACATGCAAGACCAAGCTCTTCGCAACCCAAGGCCTCCCATGGCCACAGCAGGTTGCCGTGCTTTCACCACCGAGCTACGCAGCATCGCGTGGCCCGGCAAGTTCAAGCCAGACCTTCCTCCTCGTTACGACGACACGGCCGACCCTACGGAGTTCCTCCAGCTCTATGAGCTGGGCATCGAAGCTGCCAACGGAGATGAGAAGGTCATGGCGAACTGGTTTCCCATGGCGCTCAAGGACAGGGCCCGCACTTGGCTCCTAAACCTGGCTCCAGGCACGATCTCCTCCTGGGACGAGATGCGCACCCGCTTCATCGCCAACTTCCAAGGTACTCGCGACCGGCCACCCGACGTGAGCGACATGCACCGCATCAAGCAACAACCCGGAGAGACCCTGCAGAAGTACATCCAGCGCTTCAACAACGCACGCCTCAAGATTCCCAAGGCGACCGAGGAGGCCATCATCTCAGCCTTCCCCGACGGCGTGCGCGATGTCAAGATGAAGGAGGAGCTGGCGATGCATGAAGACCTGTGCACTTCCTTGGAGCTGTTCAACTTGGCAACCAAGTGCGCCAGGGCTGAGGAAGGGCGTCTCTCCCTCCTCGAGCTGCCTGCCGCAGACCCAGAAGAGAAGAAGCCCAAGGCCAAGGATGTGAAGCGCAAGGGGGCTGCCATGCTCGCGGCAGAACCAGACACCAAGCAGGGCAGAGATTAGCCCGAATCTTCCAAGGGCAGTCGGTACTGTGTGTACCACGACCTCCACACCCACAACACCAACGAATGTCAAGAGCTCTGAGCTGTGCGAGAAGGAAGGATCGGCCGTTGTCCCGACCGCGGTGACCGGGGCTACGGTCGAGGAGGAGGAAGGAACATAGGACGCTGGGAAGACCGCTGCCCGCGCTAGGGGTGGTGCGATCAACCTCGCGAGGATCGCTGGCAAGACCCGCCTCACGAGGGAGACTGGAGGGATCAGCCTCGCGAGGATCGCCCGCAAGGCAACGCAGGCCACCCTTCGTTGCCGCCGCAACCAAGGAGAAACGAGGACCGCCATCAGGACGAGGGGGCTGGGGGCTTCCAGGAGCCGCGCGCGATCGCCTGCATCCTGGGTGGAGCTCAAGCCCCAGCCTCTCAACGCATCTTCAAGCAGTTCGCCCGCAGAGTGAATGCAGTCCTCCCCAAGCTCGAAGCCACGCGCCCTCTCAGGTGGTCGGCGTGCGCCATCACGTTCAGCTCAGCAGATCAGCTCAAGTGTGCGGCCACAGTCGGAGTCCTCCCGATGCTTTGTTCCCCAATCATCAGCAACGTGGTGGTCACCAAGACCCTCATCAATGGCGGGGCAGGGCTCAACGTCCTGTCCGTGGAAACAATCAACAATCTCCAAGTGCCCTAAAACCAGCTTCAGCCAACCAAGCCTTTCTCCGGAGTCACCGACGGTTCCACGGTCCCAATTGGGCAGGTCCGCCTCCATGTCACCTTCGGGGCACGCGACAACTACCGCACCGAGCTCATCGACTTCGACGTCACTCACATTTGCCTGCCGTACAACGCCATCCTTCGGCACCCAGCGCTGGCCAAGTTCATGGTCGTAACTCACCACGGCTGCAACATCCTCAAGATGCCAGGAAGTGGCGGAGTCATCACGGTGCCCTGTGACGAGAAGGACGCGGTGTGTTCCCTGGAACGAATCTTTCAGGCCGCATCACTGGAAGACCCGGATCACGGAAGCAGGAGGCTTCCCGAGACCGCCCCCAAGAAGAAGAAGACATCGTCCAGCCCGGCCCCTCAGGGCCCGCGCCTGCCCAGGGGGAACCTCCTTCCATCGCATAGGAAAGCGCGTCCGGCGCCCTCCTCAGGCAGGGCTTGGGGGCTCTCCCCTGGAGGGCCACCGACCTGGCTAAGGTCACGAAGGAGGCGCTTGGGCACCACATGGAGGCGTGTTTCAAAGCACGTTTCCCTCAAGAAGGAGTAAGGCAAGGGGAGCCAGACCCTCAGGAGTTCGTCAGCAAGGCCATTCAAGAGCTACAGGAGTCAAGAGTCATGAAAGGCGGCCGCCGCCTACCAGCTGTGGCCCCCATCCAGGCGAGGATGGTGGGCTGCGCGTCTGCATCGACATACCAGGGCTCAATCGAGTCGCCTTTCTGGAGCGCCTCTGGCCCTCGTGAGTGGGGCGCTGCGAAGGTCCAGCCCACAGCTATGTTTGCATGCCTTACGGCTTGCCGAACGCGGCTGCCGCGTACCAGCACCTCATGAGGGGCATCATGGAGGCTCAAGAGGCCAGGCATTCCGCAGCCCTGGCGGAGATGGAGATGGTTCGCGAGGAGCCACCAGCGCCTCCGGAGCCTCCCGAGGCCCCTGGGCCTGGGGGCTCATGAGGATCGGCTTCCGCAGCCCATCGAGTCTGCTACACCAACACTCCTTCGTCCTCAACATCATCAGGTGACATCTTTCAAATTTCATTTCCAGCTGGGAGCGCCCCCCCAGGGCTGCATTATTCCCAGGCCGCGTGGGTCCATCCCTGCGACATGTATCCCTTTTGCTTCATGTTGTTAGCTTACTTTGTTGGGGGCGCCCCACGGGCTGCATCATCCCCAAGTCGCTCGTGTTGGGGAACGTAGTAATTTCAAAAAATTTCCTACGCACACGCAAGATCATGGTGATGCATAGCAACGAGAGGGGAGAGTGTTGTCTACGTACCAACGCAGACCGACTGCGGAAGCGATCACACAACGTAGAGGAAGTAGTCGTACGTCTTCCCGATCCGATCGATCCAAGCACCGTTACTCCGGCACCTCCGAGTTCTTAGCACACGTTCAGCTCGATGACGATCCTCAGGCTACGATCCAGCAAAGCGTCGAGGAAGAGTTCCGTCAGCACGACGGCGTGGTGACGATCTTGATGTACTACCGACGCAGGGCTTCGCCTAAGCACTACAACGATACGATCGAGGTGGAATTTGGTGGCAGGGGGCACCGCACACGGCTAAGGAACGATCAACAATGATCAATTGTGTGTCTAGAGGTGCCCCCTGCCCCCGTATATAAAGGATCCAAGGGGGAGGGGTGCGCCGGCCAAGGAGAGGGCGTGGGAGGAGTCCTACTCCTACCGGGAGTAGGACTCCCCCCCTCAATCCTATTCCAACTAGGATTCCCAAGGGGGAAAGGAGAGAGAGGGGGGCCGGCCCCTTCTCCTAGTCCTAATAGGACTTGGGGAAGGGGGGGGGGCGGCCAGCTATGGGCTGCCCCTTTTCTCTTTTCCACTAAGGCCCATGAAGGCCCATATGGTTCCCGGGGGGTTCCGGTAACCCTCCCGGTAATCCGGTAAAATCCCGATTTTACCCGGAACACTTCCGATGTCCAAACATAGGCTTCCAATATATCAATCTTTACGTCTCGACCATTTCGAGACTCCTCGTCATGTCCGTGATCACATCCGGGACTCCGAACAGCCTTCGGTACATCAAAATGCATAAACTCATAATAACTGTCATCGTAACGTTAAGCGTGCGGACCCTACGGTTCGAGAACAATGTAGACATGACCGAGACACGTCTCCGGTCAATAACCAATAGCGGGACCTGGATGCCCATATTGGCTCCTACATATTCCACGAAGATCTTTATCGGTCAGACCGCATAACAACATACGTTGTTCCCTTTGTCATCGGTATGTTACTTGCCCGAGATTCGATCGTCGGTATCCAATACCTAGTTCAATCTCGTTACTGCCAAGTCTCTTTACTCGTTCCGTAATACATCATCTCACAACTAACATCTTAGTTATAATGCTTGCAAGGCTTATGTGATGTGTATTACCGAGAGGGCCCAGAGATACCTCTTCGACAATCGGAGTGACAAAACCCTAATCTCGAAATACGCCAACCCAACATCTACCATTGGAGACACCTGCAGTACTCCTTTATAATCACCCAGTTACGTTGTGACGTTTGGTAGTACCCAAAGTGTTCCTCCGGTAAACGGGAGTTGCATAATCTCATAGTTATAGGAACATGTATAAGTCATGAAGAAAGCAATAGCAACTTACTAAACGATCGGGTGCTAAGCTAATGGAATGGGTCATGTCAATCAGATCATTCACCTAATGATGTGACCTCGTTAATCAAATAACAACTCTTTTGCCCATGGTTAGGAAACATAACCATCTTTGATTAACGGGCTAGTCAAGTAGAGGCATACTAGTGACACTCTGTTTGTCTATGTATTCACACATGTATTATGTTTCCGGTTAATACAATTCTAGCATGAATAATAAACATTTATCATGATATAAGGAAATAAATAATAACTTTATTATTGCCTCTAGGGCATATTTCCTTCAGTCTCCCACTTGCACTAGAGTCAATAATCTAGTTCACATCGCCATGTGATTTAACAGCAATAGTTCACATCACCATGTGATTAACACCCATAGTTCACATCGTCATGTGACCAACACTCAAAGAGTACTAAGGTGTGATCATGTTTTGCTTGTGAGGTAATTTTAGTCAACGGGTCTGTCACATTCTGATCCGCAAGTATTTTGCAAGTTCTATGTCTACAATGCTCTACACGGAGCTACTCTAGCTAATTGCTCCCACTTTCAATATGTATCCAGATTGAGACTTTAGATTCATCTGGATCAGTGTCAAAAACTTGCATCGACGTAACCCTTTACGACGAACCTTTTTGTCACGTCCATAATAGAGAAACATATCCTTATTTCACTAAGGATAATTCTGACCGCTGTCCAGTGATCTACTCCTAGATCACTATTGTACTCCCTTGCCAAATCAATGCAAGGTATACAATAGATCTGGTATACAGCATGACATACTTTATAGAACCTATGGCCAAGGCATAGGGAATGACTTTCATTCTCTTTCTATCTTCTGCCGTGGTCGGGCTTTGAGTCTTACTCAACTTCACACCTTGTAATACATGCAAGAACTCTTTCTTTGACTGCTCCATTTTGAACTACTTCAAAATCTTGTCAAGGTATGTACTTATTGAAAAAACTTATCAAGCGTCTTGATCTATCTCTATAGATCTTGAAGCTCAATATGTAAGCAGCTTCACCGAAGTCTTTCTTTGAAAAACTCTTTTCAAACACTCCTTTATGCTTTACAGAATAATTCTACATTATTTTCGATCAACAATATGTCATTCACATATACTTTATCAGAAATGTTGTAGTGCTCCCACTCACTTTCTTGCTTCACCGCAAGTCTGTATAAAACTATATGCTTTGATCAACTTATCAAAGCGTGTATTCCAACTCTGAGATGCTTGCACCAGTCCATAGATGAATTGCTGGAGCTTGCATATTTTGTTAGCACCTTTAGGATTGACAAAACCTACTGGTTGCATCATATACAACTCTTCTTCCAGAAATCCATTCAGGAATGCAGTTTTGACATCCATCTGCCAAATTTCATAATCATAAAATGCGGCAATTGCTAACATGATTCTGACGGACTTAAGCATCGCTACGGGTGAGAAGGTCTCATCGTAGTCAACCCCTTGAACTTGTCGAAAACCTTTTGCGACAAGTCGAGCTTTATAGACAGTAATATTACCGTCAACGTCAGTCTTTTTCTTGAAGATCCATTTATTCTCAATTGCTTGCCGATCATCGGGCAAGTCAACCAAAGTCCATACTTTGTTCTCATACATGGATCCCATCTCAGATTTCATGGCTTCAAGCCACTTTGCGGAATTTGGGCTCACCATCGCTTCTTCATAGTTCGTAGGTTCATCATGATCTAGTAGCATGACTTCTAGAATTGGATTACCATACCACTTTGGTGCGGATCTCATTCTGGTTGATCTACGAGGTTCAGTAGTATCTTGTCTTGAAGTTTCATGATCATCATCATTAGCTTCCTCACTAATTGGTATAGGTGTCGCAGAAACAGTTTTCTGTGATGTACTATTTTCCAATAAGGGAGCAGGTACAGTTACCTCGTCAAGTTCTACTTTCCTCCCACTCACTTCTTTCGAGAGAAACTCCTTCTCTAGAAATGATCCATTCTTAGCAACGAATGTCTTGCCTTCGGATCTGTGATAGAAGGTGTACCCAACAGTCTCCTTTGGGTATCCTATGAAGACACATTTCTCCGCTTTGGGTTCGAGCTTATCAGGTTGAAGCTTTTTCACATAAGCATCGCAGCCCCAAACTTTAAGAAACGACAACTTTGGTTTCTTGTCAAACCATAGTTCATAAGGTGTCGTCTCAACGGACTTAGATGCTGCCCCTTTTTTTTAACATGAATGCAGCTGTTTCTAATGCATAACCCCAAAACGATAGTGGTAGATCGGTAAGAAACATCATAGTTCACACTATATCTAATAAAGTACGGTATGACGTTCGGACACACCATTACACTATGGTGTTCCATGTGGCGTGAGTAGTGAAACTATTTCACATTGTTTTTAACTGAAGACCAAACTCGTAACTCAAATACTCTTTTCCATGATCAGATCGTAGAAACTTTATTTTCTTGTTACGATGATTTTCCACTTCACTCTGAAATTATATGAACTTCTCAAATGTATCAGACTTCTATTTCATTAAGTAGATATACCCATATCTGCTCAAATCATCTGTGAAGGTCAGAAAATAATGATACCCGCTGCAAGCTTTAAATATTCATCGGACCACATACATCAGTATGTATGATTTCCAACAAATCTGTTGCTTGCTCCATTGTTCCGGAGAACGGCATTTTAGTCATCTTGCCCAAAAGGCATGGTTCGCAAGCATCAAGTGATTCATAATTAAGTGATTCCGAAAGCCCATCAGCATGGAGTTTCTTCATGCGCTTTATACCAATATGACCTAAACGGCAGTGCCACAAATAAGTTGCACTATCATTATTAACTTTGCATCTTTTGGTTTCAATATTATGAATATGTGTATCACTACGATCGAGATCCAACGAACTTGTTTCATTGGGTGTATGACCATCGAAGGTTTTATTCATGTAAACAGAACAACAATTATTCTCTGACTTTAATGAATAACCGTATTGCAATAAACATGATCAAATCATATTCATGCTCAACGCAAAAACCAAATAACACTTATTTAAGTTCAACACTAATCCCGAAAGTATAGGGGAGTGTGCGATGATGATCATATCAATCTTGGAACCACTTCCAACATACATCGTCACTTCACCCTTAACTAGTCTCTGTTCATTCTGCAACTCCCGTTTCGAGTTACTACTCTTAGCAACTGAACTAGCATCAAATACTGAGGGGTTGCTATAAACACTAGTAAAGCACACATCAATAACATGTATATCAAATATACTTATGTTCACTTTGCCATCCTTCTTATCCGCCAATCACTTGGGGTAGTTCCGCTTCCAGTGACCAGTCCCTTTGCAGTAGAAGCACTTAGTCTCAGGCTTAGGATCAGACTTGGGCTTCTTCACTTGAGCAGCAACTTGCTTGCCGTTCTTCTTGAAGTTCCCCTTCTTCCCTTTGCCCTTTTCTTGAAACTAGTGGTCTTGTCAACCATCAACACCTGATGTTTTTCTTGATTTCTACCTTCGTTGATTTAAGCATCACGATGAGCTTGGGAGTTGTTTCCGTTATCCCTTGCATATTATAGTTCATCACGAAGTTCTACTAACTTGGTGATGGTGACTAGAGAATTCTGTCAATCACTATCTTATCTGGAAGATTAACTCCCACTTGATTCAAGCGATTGTAGTACCCAGACAATCTGAGCACATGCTCACTAGTTGAGCGATTCTCCTCCATCTTTTAGCTATAGAACTTGTTGGAGACTTCATATCTCTCAACTCGGGTATTTGCTTGAAATATTAACTTCAACTCCTGGAACATCTCATATGGTCCATGACGTTCAAAACGTCTTTGAAGTCCCGATTCTAAGCCATTAAGCATGATGCACTAAACTATCAAGTAGTCATCATATTGAGCTAGC
This sequence comes from Triticum monococcum, assembly GCA_034509565.1. Lineage (NCBI taxonomy): Eukaryota > Viridiplantae > Streptophyta > Magnoliopsida > Poales > Poaceae > Triticum > Triticum monococcum. Next base: position 173,394,102 of record CM067846.1, on the reverse strand, counting down.
CAAACGTTCATAACGTCTGCATCTGCTCCTGCAATAGGTCTGTCACCTAGCGGTGCATCAAGGACATAATTTTTCTGTGCAGCAATGAGGATAAACCTCAGATCACGGATCCAATCCGTATAATTGCTACTAACATCTTTCAACACAATTTTCTCTAGAAACATATCAAAATAAACATATGACAGCAACAACGCGAGCTATTGATCTACAACATAGATATGCTAATACTACCAGGACTAAGTTCATGATAAATTAAAGTTCAATTAATCATATTACTTAAGAACTCCCACTTAGATAGACATCCCTCTAATCCTCTAAGTGATCACGTGATCCAAATCAACTAAACCATAACCGATCATCACGTGAGATGGAGTAGTTTTCAATGGTGAACATCGTTATGTTGATCATATCTACTATATGATTCACGCTCGACCTTTCGGTCTCCGTGTTCCGAGGCCATATCTGCATATGCTAGGCTCGTCAAGTTTAACCTGAGTATTCTGCGTGTGCAAAACTGGCTTGCACCCGTTGTAGATGGACGTAGAGCTTATCGCACCCGATCATCACGTGGTGTCTGGGCACGACGAACTTTGGCAACGGTGCATACTCAGGGAGAACACTTCTTGATAATTTAGTGAGAGATCATCTTAAAATGCTACCGTCAATCAAAGCAAAATAAGATGTATAAAAAGATAAACATCATATGCAATCAAAATATGTGACATGATATGGCCATCATCATCTTGCTTCTTTGATCTCCATCTCCAAAGTACTGTCATGATCTATATCGTCACCGGCATGACACCATGATCTCCATCATCTTGATCTATATCAATGTGTCGTCATGTGGTCGTCTCGCCAACTATTGCTCTTGCAACTATTGCTATCGCATAGCGATAAAGTAAAGTAATTATTGGGCGCTTGCATCTTATGCAATAGACAGACAACCATAAGGCTTTTGCCAGTTGCCGATGACTTCAACAAAACATGATCATCTTATACAACAACTTATAACTCATCATGTTTTGACCATATCACATCACAACATGCCCTGCAAAAACAAGTTAGACGTCCTCTACTTTGTTGTTGCAAATTTTATGTGGCTGCTACGGGCTTAGCAAGAACCAATCTTACCTACGCATCAAAACCACAACGATAGTTTGTCAAATAGACTCCGTTTTAACCTTCGCAAGGACCGGGCGTAGCCACACTCGATTCAACTAAAGTTGGAGAAACAGTCACCCGCAAGTCACCTATGTGCAAAGCACGTCGGGGAAACCGGTCTCGCGTAAGCGTACGCGTAATGTCGGTCCGGGCCGCTTCATCCAACAATACCGCCGAACCAAAGTATGACATGCTGGTAGGCAGTATGACTTATATCGCCCACAACTCACTTGTGTTCTACTCGTGCAAATAACATCAAACCATAAAACCTAGGCTCGGATGCCACTGTTGGGGAACATAGTAATTTCAAAAAATTTCCTACGCACACGCAAGATCATGGTGATGCATAGCAATGAGAGGGGAGAGTGTTGTCTACGTACCAACGCAGACCGACTGCGGAAGCGATCACACAACATAGAGGAAGTAGTCGTACGTCTTCCCGATCCGATTTATCCAAGCACCGTTACTCCGGCACCTCCGAGTTCTTAGCACACGTTCAGCTCGATGACGATCCTCGGGCTCCGATCCAGCAAAGCGTCGAGGAAGAGTTCCGTCAGCACGACGGCGTGGTGACGATCTTGATGTACTACCGACGCAGGGCTTCGCCTAAGCACTACAACGATACGATCGAGGTGGAATTTGGTGGCAGGGGGCACCGCACACGGCTAAGGAACGATCAACAATGATCAATTGTGTGTCTAGAGGTGCCCCCTGCCCCCGTATATAAAGGATCCAAGGGGGAGGGGTGCGCCGGCCAAGGAGAGGGCGTGGGAGGAGTCCTACTCCTACCGGGAGTAGGACTCCCCCCCTCAATCCTATTCCAACTAGGATTCCCAAGGGGGAAAGGAGAGAGAGGGGGGCCGGCCCCTTCTCCTAGTCCTAATAGGACTTGGGGAAGGGGGGGGGCGCGGCCAGCTATGGGCTGCCCCTTTTCTCTTTTCCACTAAGGCCCATGAAGGCCCATATGGTTCCCGGGGGGTTCCGGTAACCCTCCCGGTAATCCGGTAAAATCCCGATTTTACCCGGAACACTTCCGATGTCCAAACATAGGCTTCCAATATATCAATCTTTATGTCTCGACCATTTCGAGACTCCTCGTCATGTCCGTGATCACATCCGGGACTCCGAACAACCTTCGGTACATCAAAATGCATAAACTCATAATAACTGTCATCGTAACGTTAAGCGTGCGGACCCTACGGTTCGAGAACAATGTAGACATGACCGAGACACGTCTCCGGTCAATAGCCAATAGCGGGACCTAGATGCCCATATTGGCTCCTACATATTCCTCGAAGATCTTTATCGGTCAGACCGCATAACAACATACGTTGTTCCCTTTGTCATCGGTATGTTACTTGCCTGAGATTCGATCGTCGGTATCCAATACCTAGTTCAATCTCGTTACTGGCAAGTCTCTTTACTCGTTCCGTAATACATCATCTCACAACTAACATCTTAGTTATAATGCTTGCAAGGCTTATGTGATGTGTATTACCGAGAGGGCCCAGAGATACCTCTCCGACAATCGGAGTGACAAAACCCTAATCTCGAAATACGCCAACCCAACATCTACCATTGGAGACACCTGTAGTACTCCTTTATAATCACCCAGTTACGTTGTGACGTTTGGTAGTACCCAAAGTGTTCCTCCGGTAAACGGGAGTTGCATAATCTCATAGTTATAGGAACATGTATAAGTAATGAAGAAAGCAATAGCAACTTACTAAACGACCGGGTGCTAAGCTAATGGAATGGGTCATGTCAATCAGATCATTCACCTAATGATGTGACCTCATTAATCAAATAACAACTCTTTTGTCCATGGTTAGGAAACATAACCATCTTTGATTAACGGGCTAGTCAAGTAGAGGCATACTAGTGACACTCTGTTTGTCTATGTATTCACACATGTATTATGTTTCCGGTTAATACAATTCTAGCATGAATAATAAACATTTATCATGATATAAGGAAATAAATAATAACTTTATTATTGCCTCTAGGGCATATTTCCTTCAGCTCGGGCCAAACCCAGCGGCATGTATCCCTTTTGCGTTTATTTCCGGCTATGCGTTCGACCCACCATGCTTGATTATTTGATGCCTGTCCATGGCACCTCTTCTTCTCCATGCCGACCACTTGCACGTTAAAGGGGGGGTACCTGAGCATCGCGACTCAGGGCTCTTGCTGGCTCTCCAGCCCTCACCCTCTGGCCTTGTCCACGGCATCGTGACCTGGCATACCAGCGACGGCTGAGACCAGCTCAAGGGCTGGGACCCGAGGACGTAGAGTGCCGGCATCTAACCAAATTTGCAGGGACACATCACAAGATAAGGCCTAGTGCCAGGCGCAACCCGCCTATTGGTAGGGCCCCGTGAGTCCCGCGCTGGCTCACGGGTGCCCAGATACACCTCGCCAGGCCCTACCGTGCCAGCCACGTGTCAGGGCGGGGCTGTACACACCCTGGGGGCTCCTCCCGGAGGGGAGCCCCCTCCCACGTACCAGTGGAAGCACCATGCTCCGCGCTGGCTGACGACACTGCCAAGGAGCGGCTATGCCCGTACACATACGGAAGCGCTATGCTCCGCGCTGGTGATAAACAACTAAGGGTGGCCCCCGGGCCGCATCAATCTCAGGGAGCCCAGAGCTCAGTGTCTAGCCTCATCGTAATGCCTCCCCTCGAGAGTGCCGTGCTAGGGGGCTGGGCACGGGTGCTGCGCCTGGGTCACGCCCAGACGTACGCCGCCCAGCCAGCCCCCCCCGGCCTGGTTCGTCGCGCGTCTCTCCTCGAGCGGAGCCAAGGTATGAAGGCCGTTTGAGCATCAAGGGGGACTCCTGAGCATCGCGACTCAGGAGCCTAACTGGTCACGTAGCCCCTCACTCCTTAGTTCCGAAAGGCTAACGGCGGTTGAGGTATGCGTGCGGCCGGGCTCTGCAGACGTAGAACGGTAGATCCACCCACATCACACCTCCCTACTTGTTGTTCATGCGCTAAGGGGGACTCCTGAGCATCGTGACTTAGGAGCCTAACTTGTCACGTAGCCCCTCACTCCTTGGTCCCGTCCTGGTTTTCGGTCGGGGCTAACGGCGGCTGAGGTATGCGCGGGGCCGGGCTCTGCCAGCGTAGAACATAAGCAAGTAGGAAGGAAAAGCGTAAATTTAAAGGAATTCAAAAGCAAATATTACAGTCCACACTGTTATCTCAATGCCAAACGCAAGTTTAAACGCCTCCCCGAGGCATGATACATGTGCAGGAACTAAAGGCAGGACAGGAGCCACAACGGAGTCACTTGTCGGCGGTGGAGCAGCGCAGAGTGGTTCGCCTCATGGAGCAGCGGGGTCGGCAGCGCCTTGCTTCGGCTTGGTGCTGAAGGCCCGGAACTTCCCCAGCAGAGCCTCCGCGCAACCCTTCACGGCCTTGGCAGCGGCAGCGGCACGCTCGCCGCTTCCTGGCTCCAGCAGGCTGTCGAGGTCGACGCCGGGATCGTGAAGGTAGATGTGGGTAAGGACCCACGTCAGTGCTGCAGAAGACAGGACACGCGCCTCGGCCTCGGCCGTGGGGCCAAGGCCAAGGGCGACATCTTCAAGAGCGCGAACCAGGACGGGAAGCAGCTTGGCGGGGCCGTCCTCGGTGCCAGCCAGCGGGCTCTCCAGGCTGCTATCGTAAAGCGTCCTCAGCGAGGAGCGAGCCTTCGCCTCCATCTCAGCGAAGGCCACACGGTCCTCGGCAAGAACCTGGGCCTTGTCATCCAGCTCGACCTTCCTCGCCCCCAACTCCTACTCCAGCGCGCCTAGGCGGTCACGGCGCCTCCTGAGCTTGACCTCCCTCTCCTTGACGGCCGCCTCGCGAGCCTTCACGCCTTCTTCCTGCTGTTGGCGATGGCGGGCCTCTTTCGCGAGCTGGTCCCACATGCCTTGCAGCTCGTCCTCCAACGCCTTGCAGCAACCACAGACGTCGACCACCTCCCCCAGGGCTGCGTCACGAGCAGCCTTCGCCTCAAGGACGGCCTGCCTCCCCTCATCGCAAGCCGTCGACACCTGGACCAGCGCCGCCTGAATCTAAGTGTCGGAGCGAATCCATCCTGAAGCCAGCTCCAAGCGCCCGGCCACCAAGCGAGGGTCGGCGCCAAGAAGATCCTGCCGCAGCCGGTCCAGTTCAGTAGTAGCACAATCCAGAATGGCAGGAGGAGTCGGAGAGACAGCAGTCGGTGGAGTAGGAGGAGAAGGCGGCAACGCGACCACAGCATCCTGAGGCGGAGCCTGCTGCGCCCCAACGGCTGTAGAGGCGGCAGCGGGCAAAGGCACCTCGGGAGTCACTTGGGCCATGGAGGCTGAGCTCGCCCCAGCCGGCTCAGCCAGGCCTCGCGAGGACGGCCGGGCAGGAGAAGCCCGTGCGTCGCGGTCACCTTCCTTTGCGGGCAGAGGCGCTGCCACGGATGGAACCTCAGGAGCTCCCTTTGGCTTCTTTGCTGCGGGCGCCAGCCTGTCCAAGAGATGTGGACGTCAAGCCTCAGCAGCAGAACAAGCAATAAAGACAAGAATCAAGCGCTTACGGGTCGTTGCCAGTAAGCTCAGGTAGCCTCCGGCCAAATTTGAAGCCTGAAAGCCGGCTGGAAGGGTCAACCTTGGGAAGCTCGGGAGCGGAAGGCGCGTCTGCGGTCCGCCTCAAGGCCGGGGCAGACCCGCAGGAGATCAGCCCGGTCCTGTCCTTCTTCGGGATCGGGGGCAAGCTCCCGCCACCCTGCTCATCATCATCCTCGTCGTCATTGCTCGGAAAGAGGCGGAGAGCGCGGGACCTGCGCCGGGGGAGGGGAGCCCTCGAGTCTCCGTCAGTCGCCTCGGAGTCAGGCCCCTTTTTCCCGCTCCCCTCCTTCCTCCTCTTCGCTGGAGTCGTCAGAGGACACGTCCACCGATTCCCCGGGAGTTTCCATAGGCACGGGCCCGTCCCCGTTGAAGACGGGCATGGACTCCACTACCTGCTCCCAGTCGTCGTGGAGGAACAAGGGCGTAGCAGCGCCCTCCAACCTCGCCACATCGCCCCCGACCAGGGATTGGAGGACCGCAGCCAGATCTTCATCGGCCAAGGCCGCGAGGCTCGGATGGGGCCTCCACATCGGAAGTGAGTACTGCTGAAGCGGAGCCAGCTGGTGCTCCAGGAATTCCCTCAGCAGCGACGCGCCGGTCAGCTTTGCCGCCGCCATGTTGGCCAGCCTCAGATCCGCGTCCATCTTCTCCAACACTAGCTTCGCGCGGGGGTCCGCGAGCTCCGCTCGACCCCAATCATTGGAGCTCGTGGGTTGCTCCGTGGGCAAGATCAGCCGAGGGTGGATGCGCCCAGCATCTGCCAAGACCCACTTGCTCCTGAAGCCCTCAATCCTTTTCCCGGGGTTCGAAATGGCAATGGCGCCACCGTATGCGATGAAGCTCGCGCACGCGGAAGCAGGACCGCGAGAGGTCTGGAGGTAGAAGTAGTGGCGCAGCAAGGCCACTGAGGGCTGCACCCCTATGTGAGCCTCGTAGTAATAGGCGAAGATTGCCAGGAGAAGGACGGAGTTGGGGTGGAGATGCAGAGCCTGTAGCTTATAATGGCGGAGGACAGAGAAGAAGAACTCGGAGAAGGGAGGCACCAGGCCAGCAGCAATGGCGCTTACAAAGAACGTGTCGGCGTTCTGGGAACGGGGGTCCCCAGACTTGCCTGCCTGCGGCCTGTGGCGTGGCACAAAGGGGGGCCCAGCACGGCCCGTCTTCATCAACACAGACTCAAGACCCTCGCGAGGGGCCAAGCCTCGCGGGGCGGACGACACGGAGCTTCCTCAGGCATGGCCTCATCAGGCTGGCTCACAAGGAGGCGGAGAAATCAAGGCGGGGTACCTCATGAGGTGCCCGTGACGCAAGCCATGACGACCAAAGGAGCCAGGCGGGCGCCAGCCGTGCAGTGTCCTCCTTTCCTCTTTGGTGCAAAGGGAGCAAGCGCAGGCGAGAGCATCAAGCAAAGGCACCCGTTTCGGCGCAACGAGACCAAGACCAGTCCAATGGCAGGGAGGAAGTCATTATGGAGCCCAAGCCAGCGTCACCACCAGAGTCTTTGGCAGGCGAGGACCAGCTTTAGTCAAGATAAGTGTACTAGATGTTCCCCTTCAAAATGGCCAATTGTTGGTGCCCTTCCCGCTCAATATTTGGGAAGAGGCCCAGGGCCTTTGCCTATAAATAGGACCAGCCACCCACAGGGTAGGGGGGTTCGATCGATCGGTTGGAGATCGAAATCAGAGAGAGAATCGAGAAGGGAGAGAGAGAAGGGTGACTGAACTCCTCCTAGCAGTTCGTCCCCCCCCCCCAGTCAAGAACAGACCCTCGCGAGGCTGTTCTTTTTTGTATTGCTCATCATCTTCAGCCCAAGAGGCAATCCACCACACCACACACTCGAGTAGGGTATTATACCACAACGGTGGCCCGAACCAGTATAAACCCTGTGTCTCTTGTGCTGTTCTTTCCATAGCTTAGATCTTAGCGAGGCGGAGGGGTGCAGGTAGGTAGGAGGCGAAGTCTCCGCGCACACCCCAGTGTTCGAACCTCAAGGGTCTGCCGTAACCCGAAATCCGACATTTGGCACGCTAGGTAGGGGTGCGCCGGAATTCGTCTTCCACCACCCCGTTCTCCTTCGACCATCGCGCCCATGTCTGATGCTTGTCGGGCCCGCGCCGAGCGCCGGGCCGCTCTCGCTTCCCGCGTCGCCCCGACGGCTCCTGTCGGCGGGCGTCCTCGCCGTTCCCCGTCACCTGCCATCAACGCTGCCACCGGCCCGGCAGGGGACGAGCAGCAAGCGTCGTCTCAGCATCCGTCCATGCGGCAAGACGGCCGCACCGCTACTCCCTCGCTCACCCCAGCTGGTTCTTCGTCCCGCGCGCTCCGCGCACCCATGGAGGCTCGAGCTACGCTCATCGCGGCAAACGAGCTCCTGCACTACCGTCCCATCGACGACGTCTACAAAGAATGGCTCGACCGCGTCGCCGAGCTCGTCCGCGCCGCAGGGGGCTCTCCTGCGCCGTCCGTTCCGCTGCACCGCACCCCGCCCTGCGCGGGCGACGAAGCTCTGGCGGCGCCCGGGCCGCCTCCTCCACAAGAAGGCGCCATGGCTCCAAGGCGCATGGCCCCTGGGCGGAACCTGCTCCGTCAGGTGCCAGCGCGGCAAGAGCGGAGCTGCCAAGAAGTCCCTCGACCGCAAGAAGCTGCCCGGGCGCTCCCTGCTCCAGCACATCGCGACCATGCTCCTGCTCCATTACGTCAAGACCCCGCGCTGCTCCCAGCTGCAGTGCGTGGGGACATGCAAGACCAAGCTCTCCATCACCCAAGGCCTCCCGTGGCCACAGCATGCTGCCGCACCTTCACCACCGAGCTACGTAGCGTCGCGTGGCCCGACAAGTTCAAGCCAGACCTGCCTCCTTGCTACGACGGCACAGCCGACCCTGCGGAGTTCCTCCAGCTCTATGAGCTGGGCATCGGAGCTGCCAACGGAGACGAGAAGGTCATGGCGAACTGGTTTCCCATGGCGCTCAAGGACGGGGCCCGCACCTGGCTCCTGAACCTGGCTCCAGGCACGATCTCCTCCTGGGACGAGATGCGCACCCGCTTCATCGCCAACTTCCAAGGTACTCGCGACCGGCCACCCGCCGTGAGCGACATGCGCCGCATCAAGCAACAACCCGGGGGAGACCCTGCAGAAGTACATCCAATGCTTCAACAACGCACGCCTCTAGATTCCCAAGGTGACTGAGGAGGCCATCATCTCAGCCTTCTCCGACGGCGTGCGTGATGTCAAGATGAAGGAGGAGCTGGCGATGCATGAAGACCTATGCACTTCCTTGGAGCTGTTCAACTAGGCAACCAAGTGCGCCAGGGCTGAGGAAGGGCGTCTCTCCCTCCTCGAGCTGCCTGCCGCAGACCCAGAAGAGAAGAAGCCCAAGGCCAAGGATGTGAAGCGCAAGGGGGCTGCCGTGCTCGCGGCAGAACCAGACACCAAGCGGGGCAGAGATCACCCCGAACCTTCCAAGGGCAGTCGGTACTGTGTGTACCACGACCTCCACACCCACAACACCAATGAATGTCAAGAGCTCTGAGCCGTGCGAGAAGGAAGGATCGGCCGTCTCCCCGACCGCGGTCACCGGGGCTACAGTCGAGGAGGAGAAAGGAACGCAGGACGCTGGGAAGACCGCGGCCCGCGCCAAGGGTGGCGCGATCAACCTCGCGAGGATCGCTGGCAAGACCCGCCTCGCGAGGGAGACTGGAGGGATCAGCCTTGCGAGGATCGCCCGCAAGGCAACGCAGGCCTCCCTCCGTTGCCGCCGCAGCCAAGGAGAAACGAGGATCGCCATCAGGACGAGGGGGCTGGGGGCTTCCAGGAGCCGCGCGCGATCGCTTGCATCCTGGGCGGGGCTCAAGCCCCAGCCTCTCAACGCATCTTCAAGCAGTTCGCCCGCGAAGTGAATGCAGTCCTCCCCAAGCTCGAAGCCATGCACCCTCTCAGGTGGTCAGCGTGCGCCATCACGTTCAGCTCAGCAGATCAGCTCAAGTGTGCGGCTACAGCCGGAATCCTCCTGATGCTTTGTTCCCCAATCATCAGCAACATGGTGGTCACCAGGACCATCATCGATGGCGGGGCAGGGCTCAACGTCCTGTCCATGGAAACATTCAACAATCTCCAAGTGCCCTACAGTCAGCTTCAGCCAACCAAGCCTTTCTCCGGAGTCACCGACGGCTCCACGGTCCCGATTGGGCAGGTCTGCCTCCCTGTCACCTTCAGGGCACGCGACAACTACCGCACCGAGCTCATCGACTTCGACATCGCCCACATTCGCCTGCCGTATAACGCCATCCTTGGGTACCCAGCGCTGGCCAAGTTCATGGCCGTAACTCACCACGGCTACAACGTCCTCAAGATGCCAAGAAGTGGCGGAGTCATCACGGTGCCCTATGAAGAGAAGGACACGGTGTGTTCCCTAGAACGAGCCTTTCAGGCCGCATCACTGGAAGACCCGGATCACGGAAGCAGAAGGCTTCCCGAGACCGCCCCCAAGAAGAAGAAGACATCGTCCGGCCCGGCCCCTCAGGAGGGAGGCCCCTCAGGGCCCGCGCCTGCCCAGGGGGAACCTCCTTCCATCGCATAGGAAAGCGCGCCCGGCGCCCTCCTCAGGCAGGGCTCGGGGGCTCTCCCCTAGAGGGCCACTGACCTGGCTAGGGTCACGAGGGAGGCGCTTGGGCACCACGTGGAGGCGTGTTTCGAAGCACGTTTCCCTCAAGAAGGAGTAAGGCAAGGAGAGCCAGACCCTCAGGAGTTCGTCAGCAAGGCCATTCAAGAGCTACAGGAGTCAAGAGTCATGAAAGGCGGCCGCCGCCTACCAGCAGTGGCTCCCCATCCAGGCGAGGATGGTGGGTTGCGCGTCTGCATCGACATACCAGGGATCAATCGAGTCGCCTCTCTAGGGCGCCTCTGGCCCTCGCGAGTGGGGTGCTGTGAAGGTCCACCCCACAGCTATGTTCACATGCCTTACGGCTTGCCGAACGCGGCTGCCACGTACCAGCGCCTCATGAGGAACATCATGGAGGCTCAAGAGGCCAGGCGTTCCGCAGCCCTGGCGGAAATGGAGACGGTCCGTGAGGAGCCACCAGCGCCTTCGGGGCCTCCCGAGGCCCCTGGGCCTGGGGGCTCATGAGGATCGGCTTCCGCAGCTCATCGAGTTTGCTACACCAACACTCCTTCGTCCTCAACATCATCAGGTGACATCTTTCAAGTTTCATTTCCAGCTGGAAGCTCCCCCCTGGGCTGCATTATTCCCAGGCCGCGTGGGTTCCTCCCTACGGCATATATCCCTTTTATTTCATGTTGTTAGCTTACCTTGTTGGGGGCGCCCCTCGGGCTGCATCATCCCCAAGTCGCTTGGGCCAGGCCCAGCGGCATGTATCCCTTTTGCGTTTATTTCCGGCTATGCGTTCGACCCACCATGCTTGATTATTTGATGCCTGTCCACGGCACCTCTTCTTCTCCATGCCGACCACTTGCACGTTAAAGGGGGGGTACCTGAGCATCACGACTCAGGGCTCTTACTGGCTCTCCAGCCCTCACCCTCTGGCCTTGTCCACGGCATCATGACCTGGCATACCAGCGACGGCTGAGACTAGCTCGAGGGCCGGGACCCGAGGACATAGAGTGCCGGCATCTAACCAAGTTTGCAGGGACACATCACAAGATAAGGCCCAGTGCCAGGCGCAACCCGCCTAGAGGTAGGGCACCGTGAGTCCCGCGCTGGCTCACGGGTGCCCAGATACACCTCGCCAGGCCCTACCGTGCAAGCCACGTGTCAGGGCGGGGTTGTACATGCCCCGGGGGCTCCTCCCAGAGGGGAGCCCCCTCCCATGTACCAGTGGAAGCACCATGCTCCGCGCTGGCTGACGACACTGCCGAGGAGCGGCTATGCCCGTACACATACGGATGCGCTATGCTCCGCGCTGGTGATAAACAACTAAGGGTGGCCCCCGGGCCGCATCAACCTCAGGGAGCCCAGAGCTCAGTGTCTAGCCTCATCGTAACGCCTCCAGTCGGGAGTGCCGCGCGAGGGGGCTGGGCACGGGGGCTGCGCCTGGGTCACACCCAGACGCACGGCGCCCAGCCAGGCCCCCCCAGGCCTGGTTCGTCGCGCGTCTCTCCCCGAGCGGAGCCAAGGTACGAAGGCCGTTTGAGCGTCAAGGAGGACTCCTGAGCATCGCGACTCAGGAGCCTAACTGGTCACGTAGCCCCTCACTCCTTAGTTCCGAAAGGCTAACGGCGGTTGAGGTATGCGCGCGGCCGGGCTCTGCAGACGTAGAACGGTAGATCCACCCACATCACACCTCCCTACTTGTTGTTCATGCGCCAAGGGGGACTCCTGAGCATCGCAACTCAGGAGCTTAACTTGTCACGTAGCCCCTCACTCCTTGGTCCCGTCCTGGTTTCCGGTCGGGGCTAACGGCGGCTGAGGTATGCGCGGGGCCGGGCTCTGCCGGCGTAGAACATAAGCAAGTAGGAAGGAAAAGCATAAATTTCAAGGAATTCAAAAGAAAATATTACAGTCCACACTGTTATCTCAATGCCAAACGCAAGTTATACGCCTCCCCGAGGCATGATACATGTGCAGGAATTAAAGGCAGGACAGGAGCCGCAACGGAGTCACTTGTCGGTGGTGGAGTAGCGCGGAGTGGGTTCACCTCATGGAGCAGTGGGGTCGGCAGCGCCTTGCTTCGGCTTGGTGCTGAAGGCCCGGAACTTCCCCAGCAGAGCCTCCACGCGACCCTTCACAGCCTCGGCAGCGGCAGCGGCACGCTCGCCGCTTACTGGCTCCAACAGACTGTCGGGGTCAATGCCGGGATCGCGAAGGTAGAAGTGGGTGAGTGTCGGCGTTCTGGGAACGGGGGTCCCCAGACTTGCCTGCCTGCGGCCTGCAGTGTGGCTCAAAGGAGGCCCAGCATGGCCCAACTTCATCAACGCAAGACTCAAGACCCTCGCGAGGGGCCAAGCCTCGTGAGGCGGATGACACGGAGCTTCCTCAGGCACGGCCTCGTCAGGCTGGCTCACGAGGAGGTGGAGAGATCAAGGCGGGGTACCTCGCGAGGTGCCAGTGACGCAAGCCATGACGACTCAGGGCACCAGGCGGGCGCCAACGCGCGCAGCGTCCTTCTTTCCTCTTTGGTGCAAAGGGGGCAAGCACAGCCGCGGAGTACCGAGGCATCAGGCAAAGGTTGCCACTTTGGTGCAACGAGACCAAGACCAGGAGGACTACGAGATGGAGGTCACCATGGAGCCCAGGACGGTGTCATCACCAGAGCTTTGCGCAAGCGAAGACTGCTTTTGTCAGGATAGTTGATGCTTACTGTCCCCCTTCAAATTAGCCCGCCATTGTTGGCTCCCTTCCCGCTCGATATTTGGGAAGAGGACCAGGGCCTCTATAAATAGGACCAGTCACCCACACAGCAGGGGGTCGGTCGGAAGGTCATTCGTTCGGTTCGCAAGCATAGAGAGAGTGAGTAAGAGAGAGAGAAGGGTGACTGAGCTCCTCCTAGCAGTTCATCGCCCCAGCCAAGAACAGACCCTCGCGAGGCTGTTCTTCCTTGTATTGTTCATCATCATCAGCCCCAGGAGGCAATCCACCAACCACACAATGGAGTAGGGTATTACACCACAACGGTGGCCCGAACCAGTATAAATCTTGTGTCCCTTGTGCAGTTCTTTTAGTAGTTTAGATCTTTGCGAGACGGGGAGGTAGAAGGCGTAATCTCCCCACGCACCCCAGTGTTCGAACCTTAAGGGTCTGCCGAAACCCGAAATCCGACATTTTGCGCGCCAGGTAGGGGTGCGCCGGAATTCATCGTCCACCGCCCTGTTCTCCTCCGACCGTTGCATCCATGTCTGACGCTCGTCGGGCCCGCGCCGAGCGCCGGGCCGCCATCGCTTCTCGCGTCGCCCAGACGGCGCCCGTCGACGGGCGTCCTCGTCGTTCCCCGTCGCCCGCTGTCAACGCCGCCACTGGCCCGGCGGGGGGCGAGCAGCAAGCATCGTCTCAGCATCCCTCCGTGCGCCAAGACGGCCACACCGCTACTCCATCGCTCCCACCCGCTGGTTCTTCATCCCGCGCGCTCTACGCACCCTTGGAGGCTCGAGCTGCGCTCCTCGCGGCAAACGAGCTTCTGCGCTACCGTCCCGTCGACGACGTCTACGAGGAGTGGCTCGACCGCGTCGCCGAGCTTGTCCGCGCCGCAGGGGGCTCTTCCGCGCCGTCCGTTCTGCTGCGCCGCACCCCGCCTCGTGCGGGCAGCGAAGCCCCGGAGGCGTACCAGCCGCCTCCTCTCCAAGAAGATGCCGTAGCTCCAAGGCGCGTGGCCCCTGGGCGGAACCCGCTCCGCCAGGCGCCAACACAGCAAGAGCGGAGCTGCCAAGAAATCCCTCACCCGCAAGGAGTTGCCCGGGCGCTCCCTGCTCCGGCACGCCGCGACCCTGCTCCAGCTCCGGCACGCCAAGACCCCGCGCTGCTCCTAGCTGCAGCGCGTGGGGACCCTCAAGACCAAGCTCTCCGCCAGCCGAGGCTTGTCGTGGCCACCGCAGGCTGCCGTGCCTACACCACCGAGCTGCGTAGCGTCGCGTGGCCCAGCAAATTCAAGCCGGACCTGCCTCCATGTTACGATGGCTCGACTGACCCTGCGGAGTTCCTCCAGCTCTACGAGCTGGGCATCGAAGCTGCCAGCAGGGACGAAAAGGTCATGGCGAACTGGTTCCCCATGGCGCTCAAGGAAGGAGCTCGCACCTGGCTCCTGAATCTGGCTCCAGGTACGATCTCTTCCTAGGACCAGATGCGCACCCGCTTCATCGCCAACTTCCAAGGTACTCGCGACCGGCCACCCGCCGTGAGCGACATGCGCCGCATCAAGCAACGACCCGGAGAGACCCTGCAGAAGTACATCCAGCGCTTCAACAGCGCGTGCCTCAAGATCCCCAAGGTGTCTGAGGAGGCCATCATCTCAGCCTTCTCTGATGGCGTGCGCGATGTCAAGATGAAGGAGGAGCTGGCGATGCATGAAGACCTGTGCACCTCCCTGGAGCTATTCAACTTGGCGACCAAGTGCGCCAGGGCTGAGGAGGGACGCCTCTCCCTCCTCGAGCTGCCTGCCGCTGAACCAGAGGAGAAGAAGCCCAAGGCCAAGGATGTGAAGCGCAAGGGGGCTGCCGTGCTCGCAGCAGAGCCAGACACCAAGCGGGGCAAAGATCTGCCTGAGTCCACCAGGGGCAGCCGGTACTATGTGTACCACGACCTCCACACCCACAACACCAACGAATGCCAAGAACTCTGCGCCTTGCGAGAAGGAAGGATCGGCTGTCGTCCCGACCGCGCCGATCGGGGCTACGGCCGAGGAGGAGGAAGAAACGCAGGACGCTGGGAAGACCGTGGCTCGCGCCAAGGGTGGCGCGATCAGCCTTGCGAGGATCGGTGCGGGACCTGCCTCACAAGGGGGACTGGAGGGATCAGCCTCGTGAGGACCGCCCGCAGGGCAACGCAGGCTCCCTCCACTGCCACCTCAACCAAGGAGGAACGAGGACCGCCACCAAGACGAAGGGGTTGGGGGCTTTCAGGAGCCGCGCGCAATCGCCTGCATCCTGGGCGGAGCTCAAGCCCCAGCCTCCCAACGCATCTTCAAGCAGTTTGCCCGCGAGGTGAACGCAGACCTTCCCAGGCTCGAAGCAATGCGCCCTCTCATGTGGTCGGCGTGCGCCATCACATTCAGCTCAGCGGATCAACTCAAGTGTGTAGCCACAGCTGGCGTCCTCCCGATGTTCTGCTCCCCAGCCATCAGCAATGTACTGGTCACCAAGACCCTCATCGATGGTGGGGTAGGACTCAACGTCCTACCCGTGGAAACGTTCAACAACCACCAAGTGCCCTACGACCAGCTTCAGCCAACCAAGCCCTTCTCCGGAATCACCGATGGCTCCACGATCCTGATTGGGCAGGTCTGCCTCCCTGTCACCTTCGGGGCATGCGACAACTACCGCACCGAGCTCATCGACTTCGACGTCGCCCACATCCGCCTGCCATACAACGCCATCCTCGGGTACCCAGCGCTGGCCAAGTTCATTGCCGTGACTCACCATGGCTACAACGTCCTCAAGATGCCAGGGAGTGGCAGAGTCATCACGGTGCCCTACGAAGAGAGGGATGCAGTGTGTTCCCTGGAGCGGGCCTTTCAGGCCGCGTCGCTAGAAGACCCGGATCGCGGAAGCAGGAGGCTTCCCGAGACCACCCCCAAGAAGAAGAAGACATCATCCGGACCGACCCCTCGGGAGGTAGGCCCCCCAGGGCCCGCGTCCGCCCAGGGGGAGCCTCCTTCCATCGCATAGGAAAGTGCGCCCGACGCCCTCCTCAGGCAGGGCTCGAGGGCTCTCCCCTGGAGGGCCACCGACCTGGCCAGGGTCACGAGGGAGGAGCTTGGGCACCACGTGGAGGCGTGCTTCGGAGCACGTTCCCTCAAGAAGGAGCAAGGCAAGGAGGGTCGGACCCGCAGGAGTTCGTCGACAAAGCCATTCAAGAACTACAGGAATCACGGATCGTGAGAGGTTGCCGCCGTCTACCGGCTGCGGCTCCCCATCCAGGTGAGGATGGTGGGCTGCGCGTCTGCGTCGATGTACTAGGGCTGAACCGCGATCTGCCGAAGCTGTGGGATGTCAAAATGCATCGGTAGGGGAGCGTTGCGCCTTAGAGGGAAGCAACCGCGAAAGCGGGGGTCGACGAAGCGGAAGCGAGAATGTCGGCTTGAGTAACGAAAACATTGGTGAGAATCCAATGCCCCGAAAACCCAAGGTTTCCTCCGCAAGGTTCGTCCAGCGGTCCGTTCAGGGTTCCAAACTCATAGTGGCAACTAAACACGAGGGTTGCGCTCGTTGCGAGACTTAACCCAACACCTTACGGCACGAGCTGACGACAGCCATGCACCACCTGTGTCCGCGTTCCCGAGGGCACCCCTCTCTTTCAAGAGGATTCGCGGCATGTCAAGCCCTGGTAAGGTTCTTCGCTTTGCATCGAATTAAACCACATGCTCCACCGCTTGTGCGGGCCCCCGTCAATTCCTTTGAGTTTCATTCTTGCGAACGTACTCCCCAGGCGGGATACCTCTGGCCCTCGCGAGTGGGGCGCTGCCGGGGTCCGCCCCACAGCGACGTTCGCATGCCTTATGGCCTGCCGAGCGCGGTTGCTGAGTGCCAGCGCCTCATGAGGGGCATCATGGAGGCTCAAGAAGACAGGCATTCCACAGCCCTGGCAGAGATGGAGATGACTCGTGAAGGGCTACCAGTGCCCCCGGAGCCTCCCGAGGCCCCTGGGCCTGGGGGCTCGTGAGGATCGGCTCCCGCAGCCTCTCGAGTCTGCTACACCGACACCCCTTCACCCTCGACACCCTCAGGTGACATCTTGCAAGTTTCATTTTCAGCTGGGAGCGCCCTCCCAGGGCTGCATCGTTCCCAGGCCGCGTGGGTCTGTCCCTGCGGTATGTATCCCTTGTTATTTTCATATCGTTAGCTTGCTTTGTTGGGGGCGCCCCTCGGGTTGCATTATCCCCAAGTCGCTCGGGCCCGACCCAGCGATGTTTACCTTCTCAACATCTATTTGAATGGATCCCCTACTTCACAGCTAACGTGTTTGATCTAGTTGCCTGCTCAACTGGCGCCAACTGACGGAATTGCTCCCACAACGGCACGACGCTTGCGCATGGGTCCGTCCCTGCAACGCCGACAAACCTGAATGGCTGAGCTCTGGCTGCGGCAGCCCCGCATAGCGCCACCTCGTCAAGCCTCCAGTGCCTCATCCCCCCTCGGAAGCAACTAACGGAAGACTGACAGTTGTCATGAGAACCTTTTCTTCCTTCTATGATGAGTCTGCAGGATCCCCTAAGGGAGTCGCACCAGGCACAGCCCTCGCGGTGTCCTTTTCACTCTCGCCTGCGTGAACCGCTTGCACGTTAAAGGGGGGGTGCCTGAGCATCGCGACTCAGGGCTCCTACTGGCTCTCCAGCCCTCACCCTCTGGCCTTGACGACGGCATCGCGACCTGGCATACCAGCGACGGCTGAGACAAGCTCGAGGGCCAGGACCCGAGGACGTAGATCAGAAAGGGGAGCAAAAGCGGGGGAGAAGGGGCTCGCGAGGACCTTGCCGAGCAATTCCGCTCCTGCCGACGCGCGGACCCGACGATACACCAGGAATAATCCCCGACTCTCGAGATAAGTCACCGCCCGAAAGCACCACCTATAACAGCACTACCCCCGCACCTAATGCAATTCCGTGTCAGCGACGCCGCTCTCCTTTCTCGCCGAACGACAGCTGCTTGGGCGCCAAAGGGGACCTCTTGAGCATCGCGACTCAGGGGCTCTTACCGGACCCCGGGTCGCTCACCTCCTGGCCTTGACCACGGCATCGCGACCTGGCATACCAGCGGCAGCTGACGCCGCCTTGGGACTAGGACCTGTCGGCGTAGAGCACCAAGCCCTCGCGAGGTTCGAAAGGGAGAACTCAGCTAAGACGGAATCAGCAACTCACACAGCTCTGTAGCAAAGGGTATGTATTAACAAACGGGACTACAGACACCTTACAAGCCCCCACGGGGCGCATTCTGATTCCTCGCAGGGAACGGAACCTAAGGGATGCTAACTCCATGTGCTCCTACAAAAGATGCCATCATCAACAGTGGGCCGTTCGGCGCCGGCGCCAACTCCATCCAGATCAGAGTCGGCGACGGCCAGACGGGCCCGCCCTGCTCCGGGAGCGGCGCAGGCTCGGGGGCTCGTAGCTATTGTCGCTCGTCTCCGGAGTCGCGAAGGCCTCGCCGGAGTCGCTGGGTCCTTCGGTGCCTCCGCCAAGGGAGCGGTTGACGGGCCTAGCCCTCGCCAGGGCAAGGTCCTGGCCACCTCTCCCGGGGCAACACTCCAGCCGGCGCCCGTTCGCGTCGAAGACCTTGAAGAATATCGCCGCAACGCCATCGTACTCCAAGTGGACCGCGAAGACACCCCTTTCACTGCAAACCCGGGCGATCTCTCTCCAGCCACGGGACATGTAGGCCTTGCCCGGGGCAGCGACCACGACCTCTGCCTCGGTCCCGGGGGTGCTGCAGCCAGCGTGCTGCAGCCAAAGCTCCAGGGGCCCTCCCGGAGGGATGATGGAGGCGAAGAAGGGAGGCAGACGGATCCAGGACTGGAGAGGAATGGTGACATGGAGCACGAACTCTTGGGAGGAGCCCTCGGCATGGACTCCAGGAGGAACAACCCACGCCTTCGTGACCCGACGGCGCCGACGACGGCGCTGACCGCGGGGATCGGCATCGACACCTTCGGGGCCCTCGACGTGGGCATACAAGGGAAGCGGGAACCCCGGCGGAGCCCGCTCGCACCAGGGCCTCGCCACCACCTGATGGTCCTCCTCGTCCCGGCTGCAAAGGGCGAGCCGCTTCTTCGGCAGGAGCGGGTCTGGTCCCTCTCGCGGGGCCTTCCCCTTCTCTGCTGCAGAGAACCGGCGGATCGGAGCCATTGCAGGAAGACGGAGCTAGGATCGGGAAGGAGGAGAAGCAAGGAGGAATGAACTGGAAGGGCACGCACAGTTCCATACTTATAGCCGGCGAGGACCAACCGCCGGCCTCCAAGATCGCAGTTAATCATGACACAATCTGCATGCAGGGACTTGTCCAACTCGCGCGATCACCAAGGCGTCATGGGGAAGTGGAGACGCCCACGTCCCATCAATCGCCACGCGGCGCCCAAGGCCGCAGGCTATTAGGGCCCACGGTGCTTCGCCCCTGCCCTTTCGCCTCTCGGCGCGGCCAAGTCCGAGCGCGCCTTGGGCCCGGGGGCTACTGTCTGCATTCTGGGAACGGGGGTCCCCAGACTTGCCTGCCTGCGGCCTGCAGCGTGGCTCAAAGGAGGCCCAGCATGGCCCAACTTCATCAACGCAAGACTCAAGACCCTCGCGAGGGGCCAAGCCTCGCGAGGCGGACGACACGGAGCTTCCTCAGGCACGGCCTCGTCAGGCTGGCTCGCGAGGAGGTGGAGAGATCAAGGCGGGGTACCTCGCGAGGTGCCAGTGACGCAAGCCATGACGACTCAGGGCACCAGGCGGGCGCCAGCGTGCGCAGCGTCCTTCTTTCCTCTTTGGTGCAAACGGGGCAAGCACAGCCGCGGAGTACTGAGGCATCAGGCAAAGGTTGCCACTTCGATGCAACGAGACCAAGACCAGGAGGACTACGACACGGAGGTCACCATGGAGCCCAGGACGGCGTCATCACCAAAGCTTTGCGCAGGCGAAGACTGCTTTTGTCAAGATAGTTGATGCATGTTGTCCCCCTTCAAATTAGCCAGCCATTGTTGGCTCCCTTCCCGCTCGATATTTGGGAAGAGGACCAGGGCCTCTATAAATAGGACCAGCCACCCACACAGCAGGGGGTCGGTCGGAAGGTCATTCGTTCGGTTCGCAAGCAGAGAGAGAGTGAGTAAGAGAGAGAGAAGGGTGACTGAGCTCCTCCTAGCAGTTCATCGCCCCAGCCAAGAACAGACCCTCGCGAGGCTGTTCTTCCTTGTATTGTTCATCATCATCAGCCCCAGGAGGCAATCCACCAACCACACACTGGAGTAGGGTATTACACCACAACGGTGGCCCGAACCAGTATAAATCTTGTGTCCCTTGTGCAGTTCTTTTAGTAGTTTAGATCTTTGCGAGACGAGGAGGTAGAAGGCGTAATCTCCGCGTGCACCCCAGTGTTCGAACCTTAAGGGTCTGCCAGAACCCGAAATCCGACAGTGAGGACCCGCGTCAGCGCTGCAGAAGATAGGACACGCGCCTCGGACTCGACCGTGGGGCCAAGGCCAAGGGCGACATCTTCAAGAGCGCGAACCAGGAAGGGAAGCAGCTTGGCGGGGCCTGTTGGGGAACGTTGCAGAAAACAAAAAAATTCCTACGGTTTCACCAAGATCCATCTATGAGTTCATCTAGCAACGAGTGATCGGATGCATCTACATACCTTTGTAGATCGCGAGCGGAAGCGTTCAAAGAACGGGGATGAGGGAGTCATACTCGACGTGATCCAAATCACCGGAGATCCTAGCGCCGAACGGACGGCACCTCCGCGTTCAACACACGTACGGTCAGCGTGACGTCTCCTTCTTCTTGATCCAGCAAGGGGGAAGGAGAGGTTGAGGAAGATGGCTCCAGCAGCAGCACGACGGTGTGGTGGTGATGGAGCTGCAGTACTCCGGCAGGGCTTCACCAAGCTCTATGGAGGAGGAGGAGGTGTTGGAGAGGGAGAGGGAGGCACCAAAGGCAAAGGTGAGAGGTCCTCCATCCCCCCCCCCACTATATATAGGGGGGCCTAGGGGGGCGCCGGCCCTAGGAGATGCAATCTCCTAGGGGGCGGCGGCCAAGGGGTGGGGGGGCTTGCCCCCCCCCCCCAAGCAAGGGGGCGCCCCCCTTTAGGGTTTCCCCCACCCTAGGTGCATGAGCCCTAGGGGAAGTGGCGCCCCAGCCCACTTTGGGCTGGATCCCTTCCCACTTTAGCCCATGGGGCCCTCCGGGATAGGTGGCCCCACCCGGTGGACCCCCGGGACCCTTCCGGTGGTCCCGGTACAATACCGGTGACCCCCAAACTTGTCCCGATGGCCGAAATAGCACTTCCTATATATAATTCTTTACCTACGGACCATTCCCGAACTCCTCGTGACGTCCGGGATCTCATCCGGGACTCCGAACAACATTCGGGTTACTGCATATACATATCCCTACAACCCTAGCGTCACCGAACCTTAAGTGTGTAGACCCTACGGGTTCGGGAGACATGTAGACATGACCAAGATTGCTCTCCGGTCAATAACCAACAACGGGATCTGGATACCCATGTTGGCTCCCACATGCTCCTTGATGATCTCATCGGATGAACCACGATGTCGAGGATTCAAGCAACCCCGTATACAATTCCCTTTGTCAATCGCTATGCTACTTGCCCGAGATTCGATCGTCGGTATCCCAATACCTTGTTCAATCTCGTTACCGGCAAGTCACTTTACTCGTACCGTAATGCATGATCCCGTGACCAGACACTTGGTCACTTCGAGCTCATAATGATGATGCATTACCGAGTGGGCCCAGTGATACCTCTCCGTCATACGGAGTGACAAATCCCAGTCTTGATCCGTGTCAACCCAACAGACACTTTCGGAGATACCCGTAGTATACCTTTATAGTCACCCAGTTACGCTGTGACGTTTGGTACACCCAAAGCACTCCTACGGTATCCGGGAGTTACACGATCTCATGGTCTAAGGAAAGGATACTTGACATTGGAAAAACTCTAGCAAACGAACTATACGATCTTATGCTATGTTTAGGATTGGGTCTTGTCCATCACATCATTCTCCTAATGATGTGATCTCGTTATCAATAACATCCAATGTCCATAGTCAGGAAACCATGACTATCTGTTGATTAACGAGCTAGTCAACTAGAGGCTTACTAGGGACATGTTGGTGTCTATTATTCACACATGTATTATGATTTCCGGATAACACAATTATAGCATGAATAAAGACAATTATCATGAACAAGGAAATATAATAATAATGCTTTTATTATTGCCTCTAGGGCATATTTTCAATAGTCTCCCACTTGCACTAGAGTCAATAATCTAGTTACATTGTGATGAATCGAACACCCATGGAATTCTGGTGTTGATCATGTTTTGCTCTAGGGAGAGGTTTAGTCAACAGATCTGCTACATTCAGGTCCGTATGTACTTTACAAATATCTATGTCTCCATCTTGAACATTTTCACGAATGGAGTTGAAGCGACGCTTGATGTGCCTGGTCTTCTTGTGAAACCTGGGCTCCTTGGCAAGTGCAATAGCTCTAGTGTTGTCATAGAAGAGTTTGATTGGCCCCGACGCATTGGGTATGACTCCTAGGTCGGTGATGAACTCCTTCACCCAAACTGCTTCATGCGCTGCCTCCGAGGCTGCCATGTACTCTGCTTCACATGTAGATCCCGCCACGACGCTCTGCTTGCAACTGCACCAGCTTACTGCCCCACCATTCAAAATATACACGTATCCGGTTTGTGACTTGGAGTCATCCAGATCTGTGTCGAAGCTAGCGTTGACGTAACCCTTTACGACGAGCTCTTCGTCACCTCCATAAACGAGGAACATTTCCTTAGTCCTTTTCAGGTACTTCAGGATATTCTTGACCGCTGTCCAGTGTTCCTTGCCGGGATTACTTTGGTACCTTCCTACCAAACTTACGGCAAGGTTTACATTAGGTCTGGTACACAGCATGGCATACATAATAGAACCTATGGCTGAGGCATAGGGGATGACACTCATCTCTTCTATATCTTCTGCCGTGGTCGGACATTGAGCTGAGCTCAATTTCACACCTTGTAACACAGGCAAGAACCCCTTCTTAGACTGATCCATATTGAATTTCTTCAATATCTTATCAAGGTATGTGCTTTGTGAAAGACCTATGAGGCGTCTTGATCTATCTCTATAGATCTTGATGCCTAATATATATGCAGCTTCTCCAAGGTCCTTCATTGAAAAACTCTTATTCAAGTAGGCCTTAATGTTGTCCAAGAGTTCTATATCATTTCCCATCAAAAGTATGTCATCTACATATAATATGAGAAATGCTACAGAGCTCCCACTCACTTTCTTGTAAACGCAGTCTTCTCCATAAGTCTGCGTAAACGCAAACGCTTTGATCATCTCATCAAAGCGAATGTTCCAACTCCGAGATGCTTGCACCAGCCCATAAACCGAGCGTTGGAGCTTGCACACCTTGTTAGCATTCTTAGGATCGACAAAACCTTCCGGCTGCATCATATACAATTCTTCCTTAAGGAAACCATTAAGGAATGCCGTTTTGACGTCCATTTGCCATATCTCATAATCATAGAATGCGGCAATTGCAAAAATGATTCGGACGGACTTTAGCTTCGCTACCGGTGAGATAGTCTCATCGTAGTCAACCCCTTGAACTTGTCGATAACCCTTAGCGACAAGCCAAGCTTTATAGATGGTCACATTACCATCCGCGTTTGTCTTCTTCTTAAATAGCCGGACACGTACGCCGCGCCGCCGAGCTTTATAAATAGCCCCTCCATTTTTGGATCATCTTCTCCCCCGCAACCCTAGTCTAAAAAAACAGAGATCCCGCCGCCGACGAACATGTCTAGAGCCTAGCCGGACACATCCGCCGCGCCCGCTCGCCCACTCCCCAAGCGCCATGTGGCAGAGCCATCGCCCCACCGCCGCCGGGCCCGAGGCCCACGCCCGGCCCCCGACGCCGCCTCGCCGGGCCAGACCGAGCGCCGCCGCCCCGCGTCCGGCCGCCGCGCCGCGCCAGATCCTCGCCCCCGCCGGCCGGAGCTCGCCGCCCCGTCCACCGGACTTCGCCGCCGCCCCGCCGCCGCAGCTCCTCGACGTCTGCGCCCGTCCACGCCTCCTCCGCTGGCCGGATCCGGCGACCCGGCCCCTCTCCGATGTTCCCCGCGGCAAGTTCCACTCCGGCGAACTTCCTCCTCCGGCGAACCTCGAAGTCCGCACCATGAACAATGCCCGCGAGATCCCAATCTGGATCTGAGTTTTCGGTTGACTTTTTCATCCCTAACCCTAATTTTCGAGCATACTTTGACCTGCCATATCTCTGCATCCGTAGCTCCGATTTGAACATATAGTATATCAAAATGTTCGTCTCGACGAGTACATCATTTCATTCCATTGCATCATTTTCATTTGAGTTCATCTTGATGCCCGAAATGCTGCTAGAAGGAGGCTTCGTGAGTTAATTGTCAGATCTACTAGTTCATCTTAGACTTTTGTCATTTTTGCCATGATTGTTGTGTGCATGATATGCCTGTGAGTCCTTCATACGTTTTGTTAAGCATCTTGTTATCTTTCCAGAGGTGCAACCCATGCATTTTTAGGATGTGTGTGGTGACTTGTGCAAGCTTGCAAAGTGAGGCACTTGGTAAATCTATTTTCAGAGACTTAGTAGTTTTCACAAAGTCTGGGATTATTTAGTTCATGATGTCATATGTTCTTGCTGTTTCCTAATGATCCGTGCCTCTTTTGAGGATGATCAGTAAAGAAGTTTTGTTAATCTTGTTATGATCTATCCATCCATGTCTTTGTTTGCATATATGGAGCACCCTAGCTTGAGTCAATCGAGCTCTACTTTTGCTTCGTGGTAAATCTGGGCAGATCGTCAACATGTTTGCGATTTTGCCGATGCTATTGTAGTTGATCCGTGCATGCTATGCCATTGTTCTTGCCATGTCTAGCTAGCATTTTGTGCCTTCTTAATGGATGTATGCTTGACTTGCCATGATCTGCACCGTAGTGAGAGCATCGAGCTCGTTTACATGCCTTCGTGAGTTATATTTCAGCATGTCTCAGTTTTCACTAAGTCTGAAAACTGATTGTGTTTTAGTTATGTTCGTGTGCTTGTTAGTATATTTTGTGAACCCTTTTGGCCCCAGGTCACTTTGGGTCTTTTGTTAAGCTTGTTGAGTAGCTCCATGCCATGTTCTTACTTGTCTTAATAAGGTCGTGTATCATGTTGTTTTGCTGCTCCGAAGAGGGCTTCATGATCTGAAATTTCAGGCAAGTGTTAATTTCACTAAGTCTGAAATCTGTTTTGCATTTGCGTTTTTGCCATGCTTGTTTGAACCTCATAATGGATGAATTGGCCGTGGCTCAGTGCTAATCTTTTGTTAAGCATCTTGAATGCTTCCCTGCCATGTATTTTGATGCCATGTTTGATTGCTGTAGCATGTTCATCTCATTGCATTTAGATGCCTACTTGCTGTAAATCGCAGACCGGTGCCATTCTTAAAACGCTTGCCATTTCCAAACCGTAACTTCGATTCCGGCGTTATCGTTTTCAAGCGATTTCATCCCATCTTTCCAGTGGCACACTTGGTTTTCCAAGTTAAGGCCAGGTTCATGCATTTCCTGTCACATCTTGCATTTTGCATCCCGCATCGCATCCCGCATAGCATACCATCATTGCATCTTATTGTTTGAGCTTGCACGTGGTTGATTGTATCCTTGTTGCTTGTTTGTCTTGTTTGGGTAGAGGCGGGAGACGAGTTCGTTAACGAGGAGCCCGTTGAGTTTGCTTTCGAGGATCCAGTCAACTCTGACAACTTTGAAGGCAAGATGATCATACCCTCGAAATCACTACTATCTTTGCTATGCTAGTTTGCTCGCTCTTTTGCTATGCCAATGCTACGATGCCTACCACTTGCTTGTCAGCCTCCCAAATTGCCATGTTCAGCCTCTAACCCACCATTGTCCTAGCAAACCATTGATTGGCTATGTTACCGCTTTGCTCAGCCCCTCTTATAGCATTGTTAGTTGCAGGTGAAGATTGGAGCTGTTCCTTGTTGGAACATTTATTTACTTGTTGGGATATCATTATATTGCCATGTTATCTTAATGCATCTATACACTTGGTAAAGGGTGGAAGGCTCGGCCTCTCGCCTAGTGTTTTGTTCCACTCTTGCCGCCCTAGTTTCCGTCATATCGGTGTTATATTCCTGGATTTTGCGTCCCTTACGCGATTGGGCTATAATGGGAACCCCTTGATAGTTCGCCTTGATTAAAGCTTTTCCAGCAATGCCCAACATTGGTTTTACCATTTGCCACCTAGCCTCTTTTTCCCTTGCGTTTCCAGAGCCCGAGGGTCATCTTATTTAAACCCCCCCCCCGGGCCAGTGCTCCTCTGAGTGTTGGTCCGACCGAGTAGACTGCAGGGCCACCTCGGGGCAACTTGAGGATTGGTTTTACTCGTAGGATGTCTCATCTGAGTGTGCCCTGAGAACGAGATATGTGCAGCTCCTATCGGGATTTGTCGGCACATTCGGGCGGTGTTGCTGTTCTTGTTTTAACCTGTCGAAATGTCTTGTTGTACCGGGATACCGAGTCTGATCGGAATGTCTCGGGTGGAGGTCTTTCCTTCGTTGACCGTGAGAGCTTGTTATGGGCTAAGTTGGGACTCCCCTGCAGGGATTGAACTTTCGAAAGCCGTGCCCGCGGTTATGGACAGATGGGAATTTGTTAATGTCCGGTTGTAGATAACTTGAACCTTAATTTAATTAAAATGAATCAACCGTGTGTGTTACCGTGATGGCCTCTTCTCGGCGGAGTCCGGGAAGTGGACACGGTGTTGGAGTTATGTTTGCGCAGGTTGCTCTCTAGTTTCTCGCTCGCGCTTTGCTCTCTCTTCTTGCTCTCTTTTGCGTATAAGTTAGCCACCATATATGCTAGTCGCTTGCTGCAGCTCCACATACATTTACCCCATCCTACCTATTAAGCTTAAATAGTCTTGATCGCGAGGGTGCGAGATTGCTGAGTCCCTGTGGCTCACAGATTACTATTACACCAGATGCAGGGACAGATGATACAGCTCCAGATGGCGCGCTTGAGCTCAAGTGGGAGTACGGCGAGGATTCTCAGCGTTACTATGTTTCTTTTCCTGATGATCAGTAGTGGTGCCCAGTTGGGTTGATCGGGACCTTTGTCGCTTGTTGGGTTGTCTTTTATTTTGGCACCGTAGTCGGGCCATGAGTGTTTGGATGATGTATGTTATTTATGTACTTTGATGTGACGTGGCAAGTGTAAGCCAACTATGTATCTCCCCTTTTATTCTATATATATTACATGGGATGTTGTGATGATTGCCTAACTTGCGACATTGCTTTCAATGCGGTTATGTCTCTAAGTCGTGCCTCGACACATGGGAGCTATAGCCGCATCGAGGGCGTTACATTGTTTGAATCGGGGAAGTTGGTATCAAACAATCCTTCCACTTCATGCCGAAGGAGATCACACAAGCCCTGAGCATATCCTCAAGAATCTGGTTGACACGCTCGACTTGACCGCTTGTTTGAGGATGGAAAGTTGTGCTGAAGCGGATGTTGGTGCCCATAGCCTTCTGAAAAGAATCCCAAAACTTGGAGGTAAAGATGCTGCCACGGTCTGAAGATATCACTTGAGGAATACCGTGCAGAGAGACAATTCGAGAGGTATAGAGTTCCGCCAATTGAGCTGCAGTGATCGACTCTTTGGTAGGCAGAAAGTGAGCCACTTTGGTGAGCTTGTCGATGACAACGAATATAGCATCATTGCCACGCTTGGACTTTGGAAACCCAGTCATGAAGTCCATTTCAATGTGGTCAAACTTCCATTCTGGAATGGCAAGAGGTTGGAGGATACCTGCTGGCCTTTGGTGTTCTGCCTTCACTCTTCTGCAGACATCACATTCATTCACGAATTGAGCGATCTCGCGCTTCATTCGAGTCCACCAATAAGCTTGCTTAAGGTCCTGATACATCTTCGTGCTCCCAGGGTGGATGGAGAGGAGAGAGTTGTGAGCCTCGTTCATGATCACTTTATGAAGTTCACCTTTGGGTACAACAATTCGATTCTCGAAGAAGAGAGTGTCCTTGTCGTCAAGGCGGTAGCACTTGTACTTGGACTGACTCTTGGCAATCCCAATCTTCACCTTTTTCACCATAGCATCAAGAAGCTGGGCTTGGCGAATCTGGTCTTCCAAGGTAGGAGAGACTTGAAGGTTGGCGAGGAAACCTTGAGGAACAATTTGCAGATTAAGTTTGCGGAAAGCTTCACAAAGCTCGGGTTGATAAGGCTTGAGAATCAGACTGTTGCAATACGCTTTCCTGCTCAAAGCGTCAGCAATCACATTGGCCTTGCTTGGAGTATACTCAATACTCGGATTGTACTCTTGAATCATTTCGACCCATCGAGTTTGCCTGAGGTTGAGATTAGGCTGAGTGAAGTTGTACTTGAGACTCTTGTGATCAGTGAAAATATCCACTTTTCTTCCCAATAGAAGATGTCTCCAAGTCAAAAGAGCATGCACAACTACTCACTTGATGAATGGAGAACCCAAGCCTATGAAAATGCCAAATTATTTAAAGAAAAAGTTAAAAGATGGCATGACAAAAGAATACAAAAGCGTGAATTTAATGTAGGTGACCATGTCTGCTATACAATCCTCGTTTAAGATTTTTTGCAGGAAAACTTCTCTCTAAATGGTAAGGTCCTTACATTATCGAGGAGGTCTATCGTTCTGGTGCCATCAAGATCAACAATGTCCAAGGCACTAATCCAAAGGTGGTAAACGGTCAAAGAATCAAACATTATATCTCAGGTACTCCATAAATGTTGAGACCAATATAATTAATATCATAAGATCGGAGGAGTAAAGGGATACTTTCCAAAACGTTTTAGACTCCGAAAAGGAATAGGTATGTGGTACGGTAAGTAAACCGACTCCAAAATGTTTCCAATGGCAATTTTTCTCTGTTTTGGAATATTTAAAAAATTAGGAAAATTAAAAGTAGTCTGAAGAGCGCACGACGAGGCGGCAAGGCAGGGGGCGTGCCCTACCCCCTGGGCGCGCCCTTGTGCCTTGTGGCCACCTCGTGTGCCCTCCGGACTCCGTTTTCTTGTGGAACACTCCTTTTGGTCGGTAAAAATTCATTATATAATCTCCCCGAATGTTTTGATCACCGTACCACAAAAATATCCTATGTTCTTGTGTTTAGCTAATTTTGTAGCAGATTTGGAGCAAGATGTCTTCGCGAGAGTCGGTCGGGGAGAGTCGTGTCTCTCACCCGGCACAGGATCCAAGGGCCTACAACCAAGCTGGACCCTTTGGGTGGTCAACAGAGGAAGAGATGGAGGTCGGCCTTAAAAGAGTAGATGCCATGGAGGAGGACCAAGAAGCTACTTCTCACCTTCAACCAGGAGTTTTGCTGGAGGAGCTTCAGAGCTCAGCAATACCAGACTCGGTCATACCTCCTAATGCTCGATTTCTCTCTTTATGATAACATGAAAAGGAGTGTTGCCTTTCCCCAGCAGCCATGAAGCACCCATGGGTGATCGGAGCTCTCGCCGTCACGGGCAAACTCCGTCAGGAAATAATGGATCTCAAACAACAAGTCAATAAGCTCGAGGAACAAAATCACATTCTAAAGGGTATTATTGCCAAGAATATTGGATCACCACCTCCGAAGAAAGAGATCTAAATACATGGGTATGGGCATTCCCCTTGTCTTGTGCCAAGCTTGGGGGAGGAGCCCCGGTATCGTATCACCATCGCATGTTTACCTTTATTATTTTTCTTAGTTCGACCCTTTTGGTTATATCTTGATATAGTAGAGTAAAAAATTTAGCATGATCTAGTTTTGAGTTTTGCTTTAAGATCTATCTATGTAATCGAGTTCATAAGTTATATATAATAAAGAGTACTTTTGAGTTGAGGGCTTTGTTTTATTGCTATGATCTTGAGGGAATAAGAAAAAGAAAGAGAATAAAATAAATAAAAAGAGTATATAATGATCTTATGGAGAGTGATGACTTCACATATAAGGAGTATGTTGAATAAAATTTGTTGGGAGTTGACAAACATAGTTTTGGTCATTGTTGCAATTAATATGAAGTAATAAAGAAAGAGAGATTTCACATATAAATATATTATCTTGGACATCTTTTGTGATTGTGAACACTCATTAAAATACGACATGCTAAAAAGTTGATGTTGGACAAGGAAGACAACATAATGGGTTATGTTTTCTTATATCCGAACAGAAGTTATAGTATCATGGATCCTCCAACATGTTGAGCTTGCTTTCCCTCTTATGCTATCCAAATCTTTCGCACTAAGTAGAGATATTACTTGTGCATCCAAACATCCCTTAAAATAGTTTTGCTATGAGAGTCCACCGTACCTACCTATGGATTGAGTAAGATCCTTCAAGTAAGTTGTCATCGGTGCAAGCAATAAAAATTGCTCTCTAAATATGTATGATCTTTTAGTGTGAAGAAAATAAGCTTTATATGAACTTGTGATATGGAAGAAATAAAAGCGACGTACTGCATAATAAAGTTCTTTATCACAAGTGGCAAGATAAAGTGATGTTCTTTTCAATTAAGATTGTGTGCATCCAATCATAAAATCTCATGACAACCTCTGCTTAGGGCCTATCTTTTACTTTTACTTTCTAACCTTATACAAGAGTCATGGTGATCTTCACCTTTCCTTTTTTATACTTTTTCTTTTGGCAAGCACTATGTGTTGGAGAAAGATCCATATATATATATATATATATATATATATATATATATATATATATATCCCCTCGAATGTAGGTTATCATAAAGTATTATTGTTAACATTACCTTTGAGGTAAAAGGTTGGGAGCGAAACTATAAGCCCCTATTTTTCTCTGTGTCCGATTGAAGCTTTTAACCCATAAGTATCGTGTGCGTGTTAGCAATTATAAAAGACTAAGAGATGGTTGAGTATGTGAAGTTGCTATACAAAAGCTCTTACATTGACTCTTTCCAATATTATGATAAATTGCAATTGCTTCAATGACTGAGATCATAGTTTGTTGGTTTTCAATAGAGTTTCTGATTCATACTTTACCTTGTGAATGAATTGTCACTTTAGCATAAGAAATTATATGTCATTATATGTTGATGTTCTAAAGATGATCATGATGCCCTCATGTCTGTATTTTATTTTATCGATACCTCTATCTCTAAACATGTGGACATATTTTTCGATTTCAGCTTCTGCTTGAGGACAAGCGAGGTCTAAGCTTGGGGGAGTTGATACGTCCATTTTGCATCATGCTTTTATATTGATATTTATTGCATTATGGGCTGTTATTACATATTTTGGTACAATACTTATGCCTTTTCTCTCTTATTTTATAAGGTTTACATGAAGAAGGAGAATTCCAGCAGCTGGAATTCTGGACTAGAAAAGGAGCAAATCTAACAGACCTATTCTGCACAACTCCAAAAGTCCTGAAAATGTACGGAGAATTATTTTGGAATATATAAAAAATATTGAGCGAAGAAAGCACCAGAGGGGACCCACCAGGCAGCCGCAAGGGTGGGTGCGCGCCCCCTGCCTTGTGAGCCACCTAGCAGGCCCCCAGTGCCCATCTTCTACTATATGAAGGGTTTTGACCTGGAAAAAATAAGGAGGAAGTTTTCGGGATGAAGCGCCACCGTCTCGAGGCGGAACTTGGGCAGAAGCAATTTAGGGCTCCGACGGAGCTGTTCTGCCGAGGAAACTTCCCTCCCGGAGGGGGAAATCATCGTCATCATCATCACCAACGTTCCTCTCATCGAGAGGGGGTCAATGTCCATCAACATCTTCACCAGCACCATCTCCTCTCAAACCCTAGGTCATCTCTTGTATCCGATCTTTGTCTCAAAACCTCAGATTGATACATGTGGGTTGCTAGTAGTGTTGATTACTCCTCGTAGTTGATGCTAGTTGGTTTATTTGGTGGAAGATCATATGTTCAGATCCTTAATGATATTCAATACCCCTCTGATTATGAACATGAATATACTTTGTGAGTAGTTGCGTTTGTTCCTGGGGACATGGGAGAAGTCTTGTTATAAGTAATCACTAGAACATAAAGGCGCGTGTTGCAGCGCCCATGCATTTTATTAGGAGAACAGTACAAATATATGAAAAAATCTGGACATGATAGAAAGGGAGAGAAAAAAACATTTAGTCCAATACTTCAATGTAGAAGCTTGGGCATTATTGAAACTTTAGGTATAAGCTGCAAAATTGACATGGGTGACAATGCCATCTAAGTCGGCACTGGAATGTCATTGTGCAATTTTTTTTTTGTCTAGGCATAACATTTGCTGACGCATTCATGGTAAAAAAACATCTTTTGCCAAGGCATTTGAATAAGTGGTGGATCATATCTGTGTGGTACGGATCATCGTCCGTTGTAGCCTTGCAATCATAGATCCTGCGTAGTAGAGAAATAAAAAGTAACAAGGAATAATGCAGTCGAACTGTAGGTAGCCAAAGCTGCAACGCTCCTTTTTCCACCATTAATCATGAAGATATACCCCGCAACAAAAATCACGAAGATATGGCTGCAGCGCCAAGGATCGGCAGCTCGATCGCACTCAAGGAAAAAAGAAGTTGCCACGCGGCCTCACGGCCCACGACAACCTAATGCATCAGAAGGCGTCAAAATAAGCCTGCGGAGTAGCGGCCCTTTTGACGTTTGGTTCGACTTTGGCCGGCTTGGGCGAGCGAACGAGGCGCAAACGAATGTGGTGGGAGGATGGACTGATCTGATGTGTTCATACAGTGAATCGACGGTTTAGGATCCTTAATTGCTGTGGAGGCTCCTAGCTAGCTGAGTTATACTGTTTAGTAATGTGAATTTGGTATTCGTTCGATATTTTGATAAGATGTATGTTGTCTTTCCTCTAGTGGTGTTATTTGAACGTCGACTACATGACACTTCACATTGTTTGGGCCTAGGGGAAGGCATTAAGAAGTAATAAGTAGATGATGGGTGCTAGAGTGACAGAAGCTTAAAACCCTAGTTTATGTGTTGCTTTGTAAGGGGCTGATTTGGATCCACATGTTTCATGCTATGGTTAGATTTATCTTAATTCTTCTTTCGTAGTTGCGGATGCTTACGAGAGGGGTTAATCATAAGTGGTAGGTTTGTCCAAGTAAGGACAGCACCCAAACACCGATCCACCCACATATCAAATTATCAAAGTAACGAACGCGAATCATATGAGCATGATGAAAACTAGCTTGACAATAATTCTCATGTGTCCTCGGGAGCGCTTTGCTTTGTATAAGAGTTCGTCCAGGCTTGTCCTTTGCTACAAAAAGGATTGGGTCATCTTGCTACACCTTAGTTACTTTTGTTACTTACTACCCGTTACAAATTATCTTATCACACAACTATTTGTTACTAATAATTTCAATGCTTGCAGAGAATACCTTGTTGAAAACCGCATGTCATTTCCTTCTACTTATTGTTGGGTTCGACACTCTTACTTATCAAAAGGACTACAATAGATCCCCTATACTTGTGGGTCATCAGGAGACCACAACCCACAGGGGTTGGTGGCCACGAGGGTGTCTGACCCGCGTATTTGGGCTTTTTAGAGTATCTCTAACGGACCCCTTAAAACGCACTGACCCACAAAATAACCGCCCGTTTATGGTTTCGGGCGAAAAAAGTGGCCCAATTAGACACCGTATCGGCCCGCGACTTGTAAAAAAATTGCAGGGCGCGGAAAAGCTTTGCCCTCAACAGTTAGATACACGGGGTGGGAGGCCGCCCCGAGCTTGACCCCTATCGGGTGCGAGATTTGGCGGGAGGGACATTTCCGTGCGGCAATTCCCACTTTCCCTTCCCTCTGCCGCCAACCACCTCCCTCTGCCCGCTCCGGAGCACCTTCCTCGGCTTCCCACCACCGCCATGGAAGCCTCCCGGCCATCGGCCGTCACCGTGGATGTCATCCACACGCCACCCCCTTCGGCAGATCTCGTCGCCGGCCATGTCGCGCCTGTCGTCGTTCAAGGCTCCACCGCGCCACCTCCCAACCATCGGCTGTCGTTATGATCTCGTTGCAGCAGGATGCTACTTCTTTAGTCATAACTAGATAATCCCCCGCGCGTTGCAGCTAGATGTTATTGTGTGACAAAGAGCTCAAAAGAGAGGAAGGCACAATAAGAAGAAAGGAGTTAGAAAATCCCATTTTGTATGAAATCATAGTATTTTATTGGATGATCAAAAGTAGTGTGTTCATCTCAGTGGAAAGGAGACCATGCAACTAAAAAATATATTAGCGCATAATTTATTTTAATGAGAACACCAATATAGAGAAAAGATAAATGAAAAAAAGCATCATGACCAGCAGGGCTTCAATCAAACAAAATATATGTTGAGATACTACCGCAATATGAATTGCTTGTTTGCACCTTGACTAAACACATAGCTTCGATCTTACTCGTGTATGTGGTTCCACTCAACTTATATAGCACTACATTTATATACACCCGGATTGTAAAAATTGTGCTGAAACCAGTACACATGAAGCACAACTTTTTATGAATAGTAGATAACTGTGCAGAAAAGCAGGACTGTTCCAGTGATCGTAGAAAAAAACTATTGCAGAACTTTCCACCCGGGATGCATCGCGATGTGTGACCCAGCGGCTATGATCGCCCACCCTGTTTACACAGCACCACGGATTCACAAAACAAAGCAAGTCATTTACAGGAGATGACTGTACCACGGGCCATGGACCTGCTCTGATATAGTTGCTACTCTGATCAGCACTTCCGCTGCCTTCACTACGCGGTCGGTGAGCCTTGTTGCCCCGATGCGCCCCAGGGCCGCCTCGGCGAGTTTCCTGCCCTTTGTCCCGTTGCCACCCAGGGTGATTGCACGGAACGCGCAGTAAACAGATCGAGACACCTTCCTGAAGACAGTGTCATCGGTCTGGAGGCTTTTGAGGAAGACCCTGCTCAATATCTGTTTCCTGTTCTCAATCACTTCATCTGAACAAGGGCCGGCTGAGGTTGACGAACGGACCATCACCTCGATGATCTGATCCGTGCCAACATCAGAAAAACTGTCTAGTAGCTCTGTGAGCGTGTTGAACAGTTCCAAGGTTGCATTTTCCAGTTCTGAGGGAGTGGCCTTTGAGTCCTCACTCATCAATACTTGACGCTGGACAAGCATGCTGTAAGAAAAACATAACTAGGTTCAGTCGTTAATGCGTTCTAGTGCTCTGATATTATTACGTAATAATGAAGACAACATAAAATTTCACCTTGTTGCGATAACAATCACTTGTTGGAACTGACTCTGGACACCACGCAACTTTAACCAATTGAGCTTAAATGTCTCAGGTACTGATTTTCTTTCCATGCCCTCCATCCTGCTGATAAGCTGTAACAGCCCAATCCTTACTAGCCTGTCGAGCATTTCTCCCGAGCACTCTGGTAGTATCTCCGTACTTCCTGTTTCATGTTATGTAACGTGATTAACAAACTCAGGTAAATGGCCAGCACAAAATTAATGAGCAAATACCTGCTACAGGCACTGTAGATTGTTGCTGATCTGGAGTTCCACGACCAGCTCGGAGGGTCGTAACCAATGGCTGAACCTGTTATGACAGACAGCCGTAAATTCAATCAACAGCAGCAGATGAGAACCATAAATACTTAGGCTAGTGTTGCTTAAAACAGCCCATAGAGGGTCTGTAGCTTAATCAATCACAGCGGGTAAAAAACCACAACTACTTGTCTATTATTACTGCTTAAAACAGTAGCTGTGCATAGTGTTTACTAGAAAATTTAAGAACATGAAACTAACATGGTCTGATGCAGGCAGGATCTGTAAGGAGCTGACATATTCATTCCATTCTTCTTCTACCATATCCTTTGAGGTAGAAATCCACTGAATAGTTGAAGTGAGAGACACTAATGCATTGGAACGGGTTCCATAGCGATCGGCAAAAGCTTTCTGCAGGTACTCGACCCCACCTGAGCCCTTTATAATTGGTTTCAGTAGTTGGATTCGTGCTCTACTGACTTCAGACTGAAGAGCCTGTTTAATAAAAAAATATTTAGTTTCTGAATAATGCTATAGATTCACTGTGTAGCTAGTGTAAATTACTCAAAACCTCGAGGTAGTATTAAGGATTATACAAACCTTTAACTCTTCCATAGTGAACCGCAAGCCCTTGATGACAGCTATTACAAATGCATTTGGATCTCTATCATGAGAATCAGAGTGTCCGATCAATTCGTTCAATAATTTGTCATGACTGATCTTCATTTCTTCTTCCTTTGCGGGAGAAGATAATTTACGCAGCATACCCAGAGAGTACTGCAGAATCTGCCCCAAATATTGTGTGCCCTGGGTGCTCGACTCAAGTACCTTTCCACAAGAAATGATTCGTTGGTATCAGATGTATTTAATAGATTCATGATAACACTCATTCAGACTCTTCTTACCTGGGACAATATTTCAAGGTTAATATTGTTTGTTATTTCTTCTTTCCACCCTTTACTGGCCATCTGATGCAATGCATCCCTGACTTCCTTTACTAGGTTGACCAGATAACTGTAATCTGGTGTGTCTCCTTTCATTGAATCCACAACCACATCCCAGAAAGCTTTCTCCATTGTTTCCCTAACTTGTGCCTGAGAATAAAAAAGTGGGCGACTGAGAAAATAACATACTACCTAACCGGAGGTGCATCTTACACTGGAAAAAACTACACCCTAGATCATGGCATTTGAGTTCCCCTAGACACTCAAAGCTCACACAGATTCTCTACCATGATACACATTTTTGGTTCTTAGATTACCCCAGGTGTGAAGCTCGACAGTAATATTCTAATATACGAGAGGACCTAACCTTGAAATCCCCCTCAACTTTACCAACGTCATCAGAGCTATCAGAAAAAGAACCATGCAAAATCTCATTGACCATCTGTTCATTCTCTGTTGGTAGCGTTTCTGGCACCGTTCTGCTCATTTGGCTGCAGATGACCTTGTCTCCTGAGTTACTTTCAGATGGTGAAGGGGAAGCTTTCAACAAATATCCGACAAGCTCATTCTCTATTGGCAGCTCTCCTGACCCTGTGCTGCTCATTTGACCGCCGTTGTCTCTAGTGTTACTTTGAGACGTTGAAGAAGAAGCCTTGGACAAAGATTGAACAACTCTACCTAGCCTTTCACCATCCGTACCCAAATTATCTTTGGTGTCAGAAAGAAGAGACTGTCCAGAAAGAGATGCGACATTTGCATCTGATGTTGCCAAGGGGCTCCTATTTTCATTGGCTCCAATGAACTTTGACCTTGTTTCTGATAAAGCAAGTTCCATCCTCTCAATACCAGCTTCACCACCTAGGTGCCAAACCTTCTCCCTTAGAAGTTTCTGGTCTACCATAACCTGGAAGACAAACAGAATTCTGTTTCAGCAGATGTTACACTTATGAAGATGTCAAGAAAAGAGCATCGGAGTAAATAAACTAAGTGTTAACATTCTAGCACGTTTGTTAGAACACCCAAGGCTTTATTCCTCAGATGATACATTAAGACAAATCATATGCACCCAAAATAAGACTTGTTCAAAGCCAAATCATATGCACCCAAAACTACACAAGGGATATGGCAGAACATAAAAAAGAAGCACCGATATAAAATTATGAATCATACCTGTTTCTGGATGGCTGTCGAATTAATATTAGTATAATTAAGGCTATCTGACATGCCTTCAGTAGTTAATTTGCATGTTTGCATCATTGAGAGCTCAAGCTTGCATGCAGCTGTCACGAGATCTTCCTCTAGCGACTTGGCATCTTTTGCTTTCCACACCACAAAGTGGTAAAGATAAGCACACCAAGCTTTATCAAAAGAAGCCAGCTGAGATCTGAATTTTGTTCGATCAGCAGCAATTGAAGAACACTCCTGGTTATTAGAAGATCCAGGAGAGACTGCACCTAATGTAGACTGCTGCAATATGCATGCACCATCTAACCCATCAAGTATTGTCTTCATCAGCAGTTCAAATTCCTTCACAAAGTTTGTTGCTGACTCCACAAGTAGTTTCTCTCGCTCGCCTTGTACGTTAAAAACAGCCCCTGGATGACCTAGAATCATGTAAGCACAAAGCACTACCCTTGGTGAATATCTAGGTAACTTGCCAGCGTCAGAATTTTTAGTTGTCCTTTTTGGTGTTACTCTAGCTCTTGCTGCACTACTTGGTAGGATTCTCGTATTTGGTGATCCCAGGTGCTTGAGCAGATGATCAATATTTTCTGGTGTGCATGAACTTGATGTCTCAGAAAGAATAAAATGACTCTCCAAGCAATCAAGCAATGCCCTGGCGGTCTGAAGAACTTTTGTAGACTCAATACAGAGGGCTAGTTTTTCAAATGGCAGAGAATTAGCAGATTCCTGATTTATTCCCAGCACGTCAAAGGCCGCAGCCAACACCACTGTTGTCTCCCTGTACTTATTCTCTGATGTCACTCTTTGCCCAAAGAACTTTTTTGTCCTCTCCTCCAGCGCAGCTCGCCTCTGCAAACGAGCATGCAAGAGTTGAATACGGTTCTCCTCCGCTTGCTGTACCCGATGCTCAACTCTCATGCCAAGCTCCTCCCTTTCCCTGTTGAACCTCATTTCTGCATCCTTCTTAGCAGCCTGACGCAGCTCATCCAATTTAGCTAAACGATTCTGCTCTTTCTCCAGAAGGCTCAACCTACAATTATAGAATATTCTTCAATCTTTAGTCAAAAAGAATCAAATAATATACCCTACCGGTTTGCCTCTTTTGATTACCTCTTCTGCTTAGCAGCCACAAGCTTTGCTTCAAGGCGTTGCTTGGGATCCTCCTCCTGAGATGGCTGTGAAGTGCTCCTGACCGCATGCCTTGCTTTGCATGATAATGTTTCATGGAATTGCTGGAGAGGACAACAGTTTATATAAGTAGGCAGCAGCAAACATATATGTTTTACCAGTCCATGAAACTTCGCAAAACTTGCCCCATTTTGGTCATTTCACCCTTCACACAGTTCTCAAAAGTTAGTTAACAGAACAAGAGAATGAACTTTCTGGTCATATAAATTTGTAATGGAGACTCAACATTCTCACCGTCAGAACCAACCAGGGCTTAAACAAGCCCTCTTCTAATCAATGCACCGAGACACAAAGCTTTCACATTTTCTCTAAAAAATAACCAACCAGGGCTCCCACTGCCACAAAGTTAAGATAAACCTCAACTACATTTTCTCTAAGATCTGATCAAATAAACTAACACACGGTGCCAACTTCGCAGCCATTTTGCCACACTAAGAGCTTGATATGGTGATGCAAAGCATGAAGGCTGACATGGCTTCGAGACCGGGTGGGTTTCTGGTATCATTTTTCGAGAAGTTCTTGGGGGCAGTCAAGGGTTTTGTTCTTCAAATTCTCAATGGATTTGCCCTTGGCACGGTAGTATGTCAAGGTTGACTTCGGGATGTGAATGCTTATTCCTAAAACTGAAGGGGCGGGGTGCATTAGGCATTTCCGCCCTATCGCACTAATTAGTGTAATTTTCAAGATCATTGCTAAAGCTTATGCCACCAGGTTCTCCGGGGTGGCGCATACAATTATTAGCTCTAGTTAAACATCATTTATCAAAGGTAGACTTATCCTGGACGGGACTCTGGCGCTACAAGAGATTGTTCACAAACTTCAAATCAAGAATCTATGTGGAGTCTTGCTAAAACTGGACTTCATGGAAGCATATGATAGGATAAACTGGAAGTTTCTACGCAAAGTTATGCCCAGGGGAGGTTTTGACGCTGGGTATATTCATCGGATCATGCAGTTGGTCTCAGGTGGCCAAACTGCAATGTGCATTGATTGAGAAGTGCACCCCTTCTCCTGCAATCTCAGAGGGGTGAGATGAGGGGATCCCATCTCACCCCTCTTGTTTGACTTGGTGGGGATGCCTTTGCAGAAATCCTATCCTCGGCCAATGTGGCAGGTCATGTCTGCGGAGTGATGCCGCACTTGATCCAGTGGAAGGGGGGGGGGGGGGGGGGGGTCTTGCATCTCCAACGCATGGATGATACCATGATCCTCTCATCCAGAACAAGCCCGCTGCCACTGCAAACATGAAATTCCTGCTTATGTGCTTCGAGAACATGTCTGCGTTAAATTTTAATATACACAAGAGTGAAGTTATTGCCATGGGGAGTTGGGAGATCTCTTCAAGTTAGGCAGCTTCCCTATAACGTACTCCCTCCATTCCTAAATATAAGTCTTTTTAGACATTTCAAATGGACAACAACATACGGATGTATGTAGACATATTTTAGAGTGTAGATTCACTCATTTTGCTCCGTATGTAGTCACTTGTTGAAATCTCTAGAAAGACTTATATTTGGGAACGGAGGGAGTACATGTGAATTCCTAACAGTGATAGGAAAATCTCCAGTGCCACCACGTTGAGAAAGTTGCTAACCATGTTGGAACCATGGCAAGGAAAATGTCTTTCCTCTGGGAGGATGCTAATCCTCACTAACACAGTAATATGTGCTTATGCAGCCTACCAAGGTACTTCATGGTAATGACCAAGTGGATCTGGAAGTTGTACCAAGATGACAGGAGCCTCTAGAAAGATATTCATTTCAGCTAAATATCCCGAGGCCTCGGATATCTACTTCTGCATTGGGCAGGGGGGGGGGGGGGGGGTCTCAATTTCGGAAAAGCATCGACCGCATTAAATATATCTTCAAGCTCGGTGGTAAGTATGCAGTTAACGACATCCAACTGACACTTTTTTCTAGATGGATTGGTGGCATGGTGCGAGCCCCTTGAAATACCGGTTTCCCTTGCTGTTTAACGTTTGTTCCAACCCCTCGTTCACGGTTGATTAGGCATTTAGAGGTGATGGCTAGCATATCCATTTCCACCGCTCCTTCAGCCACGATGAGCTCCTACCGTGGGAGGTGCTTCACTCAGTGATGGAGGAGGTTCAGTTGGGTTCCATCGACAAATCCATGTCCTGGGCACTGGAACCTTCAGGGATTTTCTCATCCAAGTCACTCTACTCTAGGATTTGCCAAGTGGCTCACTTCAAGGATATGTGGAGCATCAATCGCCTTTAAAGATCAAGATTTTCACTTGGCAACTTGC
Organism: Triticum monococcum; assembly: GCA_034509565.1. Classification (NCBI taxonomy): domain Eukaryota; kingdom Viridiplantae; phylum Streptophyta; class Magnoliopsida; order Poales; family Poaceae; genus Triticum; species Triticum monococcum. The sequence goes on along the minus strand of CM067846.1, from coordinate 173,352,798 downwards.
CAGAGATCGTCTCCCTTCTACCGACCAAATACTGAAGTATCACGGGCCGTCCTGTGCGTTGTGCGGTGAGGAGGAAAATGTGCTGCATATCTTCTTCTCCTGTCACCTTGCACATTTCATGTGGAGTGACATCTGCCAGTTGCTTGGGTGCGACTGGGATCTGGCTAACTTTATGGGTTTCTTTGCTGTCCTTCAAGGGTTTCCGCCTAGAGGTAATCTTTGGTTTTACTTTTCGGAGGAATGTTGGGTTCTATGGTATATTGTTGAATATGGGATTCCGAAACATCCTGTTGATTGCATCTTCAGAACAATCATCTTTGTTCAGATTTGGAGGGCGACCGCCAAGCGCAAGAGCACAGTCAAGGAGCACTTGACTGTTCTTTCTGATCTATCGTTGTTGGGGTCTATTTCTTTCGGGTTGTACTTAAATTAAGCTGATGTAGTCAGCATGTAAGACTTCCATATTGTTGTTTGGCTTTATTGATACACATATAAGTTTTGTTTCGTCCAATTACTACGATTAGCTGGAGCGTAACTATTCCTTGGATCTCCTGCAGGAAATCAGTCTGCAGGTCCAAAAGATCACATCGCAATTGCAGAATCTATAGATATAGATATGTTCATCTAAAATTATAGATATTAGGCATGAAAGGTAGCCAAATGCCATCTTCCTCTACACAAGGAAAAGGTTCAGGGGTTCACCGGGCACTGAGTAATCGAATTTGTATACCGCACAAACGTGCTAGCCAATCTCCAGTTCAAAGTCATACTCAAGCTATGAACGCGAAATAATGAAGCACGCAGCCAAAAAAATGGTGGTGGGGGTGGGGGTACCAACCTGTCTCCGGAGTTGAGCCTCTCGGAGTTTGGCCTCGATCTCTTCGGAGGTTGCCGGCGCGTCGGCGCTTGACTCACGCGCCTGGAGGAGCCTCCTCCTGATCCGCCGCGGCACCCTGGCCACCGGCGAACCCTCCTCCGCCGGTATGTCTAGTGCCACCGCCTCCGGTACCGTCATTCGCTCCGACCGCCGATTCCTGGCCAGGCTCGATCCCAAATCGCGCAGACCTACGCGCCGCCGCGTCAGGTTCCACCGGAGATCGCACGAATTCCGCCGTCGCTGTTGCTGCTCGTTGGGGACTGAAATCCGCAATCAGCCTTCCACGCACACACGCGGACAAGAAAAGAAAGAATGAGAACACCACCGTCGCCAAGATTCGTGCACGATCCGACGGGACAGAAAATCAGCCTGAAGCCAGATAAAAAGCAAACGGCTGAAAATTAATGGAAGTTTTAACAAAAGCGGGATAGTTGGCCTGGGCGCTGCTACAGGTCCGCCGGCCGATGTTTAGATATTATCCATCGCTTCGACGGTCGTTGGATGTCCGAGTTGATAGTCGTCCGATATAGTATTTCTGTCCCGCATGCCTATTCGTTACTTCTCGCAATAAACGCTCTGTTGCATAAACAAGACCGCATGCCCATTCGTTACTTCCCGTAACAAACGCTCTGTTGTAGAAACAAGACCACATGCCCACTCGTTACTTCCCGCAACAAATGCTCTGTTGCAGAAACAACACATTCTTGCCTCCCGGCTCCGACAGAGCTGCGTCTCACACAGCGCCGCCGCTAACCCACCCCGAAATCAGCCCGCCGCCGGCGTGCAGTAGCTAACTTGAAGTTTCCGCAACACTATGGCTACCCATGTGCAAGAATTCAGAAACCCTACAACACACTCTGCCGCTCACCCTTCTCTCTGAAACACAACTTCCCCTCTCGTACTACTTCTCTGAAACAAAACTTCCTCTCTCATACGACGTCGCTGAATCATCACCGCAATGGGGAGCGCCACCGCAAAAAACGCCTCGTAGACGCCGGGGTAGCGGCCAGAAGGTGCATAGGAGAAATAGCAGCGAGCACCACCATCGCCACATCGGCCAGAAAAGTGGGGGAAGGGATCTCTGATTCGTACCTGCTTGAGTCGTCGTCGGCCACCGCCGATCTTGACCCAGTCGTCGACGCCACCGCGTTGGATAAGCCCTGGTCGCCTAACGCCTTGCGCCGCCACGTCCGCTGGCCTCCCCAATCTAGCCGCTCACACTCCCAGCCACACAAGTCCACGTTGTTGCGGGATGAAACCCCCTCCTGTTATCCAGTTGTAGGAATGGTTGTCCTGAAACAAGAGGTGAGTTGCAGGAAACGGAAACGCCTCCAGCGGACGCGGGAGTGCTCTCGATCGTCTGATAAAACATAGATCGGACGGCCACGAAGCCGGTGGACGGGCGCGCGCGATCGGCCAGCAGAAGGTAAGCTTTTCCTTGCCTAGAAAAGCTATTTTCACACACACAAAAACATATCTGACATGGCACAAAAAAAAAGACTCTCTTAATGATGCAGAAAAAAGGATGAATAACAGCCTTAAGGAACTAGGGGAAGTGTTGCAAATAGAAGAAATTAAAGCTAGACAGAGGGCTAGGAGAGAGGTATCCTGGAAGGAGATAGAAATACAACATATTTTCAATCTGTTGCCAAACAAAGGAGGAGAAAGCATATAATTCATGTATTAGAAGGAGAAGATGGACATGTTACAGATGATGTTGGGATGAGAAGCATTTTTGCAAACTATTACAAAAAGTTGTTTAGGTGGGAGCCCGGACCTGGAATTAATCTCAGAAGGCATTTTTTCAGTTGGGAAGAAAAGATTATTGTGGAAGAAAATGCTAGGTTAGAGTTTAGGTTTACTGAAGAGGAACTAAAGGTTGTTGTCTTTAGCTCCTATTCAGATGGGGCTCCTGCCCTGATGGTTTGGCTTTATGTTTTATCAAAAAAATTGGGATCTTGTTAAGGTTGATCTTATTAGGATATTTTATGTTTGGTTTGATGGGGATTTGGACCTGTTCAAACTAAACTTTGCCATGATAACTTTGATTCCTAAGGAAAATGAGGCCAGGACCATGCATAAATTCAGGCCTATTAGTTTTGTTAAATTGTTGCTTTAAAATCTTCACTAAAGTTTTAACTAATAGATTAGCTTTGATTATAGGTCGACTCATTTCTAACATGCAATCTGCTTTTGTGAGGGGTAGATACATTCTTGAAAGTGAAGTCACTGCCCATGAAGTTGTGCATGATGTTCACTCTTTTGGCACACAAGGTTTAGTTTTTCAGATTGATTATGAGAAAGTCTATGATAAGGTGAATATGGAGTTTCTTTTAGCTGGTGGCCCCTGTTCAAGAATTCATCCGATTAACCAGTTAACTTGCCGATTAATCCCTACTCATAGGGTCCCCGAGTAGCCGATTACCCGATAAATTGTCCGATTAATTGATTAAATGGCCGATTAGCCTATTAATCCCCTACTCACCAGCCGACCAAGCAGCTACCAGTTAACGATTTCCTCAACAATGCTGGTGGCTCTTATGGGTTTTGGTAAAACTGGATTGAATGGATTAGGAGTGTTACACAAAATGGTTCTGTAGGGGTTAAAGTTAATGGGATAGAGAGTAATTTTTTCCTTACTGGAAAGGGACCGAGGCAGGGTGATCCTATATCACCTCTCCTCTTTAATCTAGTGGTGGATATTTTCTCTAAGATGCTAACCAAAGGCTCTCAAGCAGGGTTGGTTAGGGGTTTGTGCCTTGAGTTAATTAGAGGAGGGGTCATGTGTCTGAAGGACATATGCCCTAGAGTCAATAATAAATTTGTTATTTATATTTCCTTATATCATGATAAATGTTTATTATTCATGCTAAAATTGTATTAACCGGAAACTTAGTACATGTGTGAATACATAAACAAACAGAGTGTCCCTTGTATGCCTCCACTTGACTAGCTCGTTAATCAAAGATGGTCAAGTTTCCTAGCCATGGACGTGTGTTGTCATTTGATGAACGGGATCACATCATTAGAGAATGATGTGATGGACTAGACCCATCCGTTAGCTTAGCACTATGATCGTTTAGTTTATTGCTATTGCTTTCTTCATGACTTATACATGTTCCTATGACTATGAGATTATGCAACTCCCGAATACCGAAGGAACACCTTGTGTGCTATCAAACGTCACAACATAACTGGGCGATTATAAATATGCTCTACAGGTGTCTCCGATGGTGTTTGTTGAGTTGGCATAGATTGAGATTAGGATTTGTCACTCCGTGTATAGGAGAGGTATCTCTGGGCCCTCTCGATAATGCACATCACTATGAGCCTTGCAAGCAATGTGACTAATGAGTTAGTCACGGGATGATGCATTACAGAACGAGTAAAGAGACTTGCCGGTGACAAGATTGAACTAGGTATGATGATACCGACGATCGAATCTCGGGCAAGTAACATACCGATGACAAAGGGAACAACGTATGTTGTTGTGTGGTTTGACCGGTCAAGATCTTCGTAGAATATGTAGGAACCAATATGAGCATCTAGGTTCCGCTATTGGTTATTGACCGGAGGTGTGTCTCGGTCATGTCTACATAGTTCTCAAACCCATAGGGTCCGCACGCTTAACGTTCGATGACGATATGTATTACGAGTTATGTAATTTGATGTACCGAAGGTTGTTCGGAGTTCCGGATGTGATCACGGACATGACGAGGAGTCTCGAAATGGTCGAGACATAAATATTGATATATTGGACCATGCTATTCATGAAGGAAATATGCCCTAGAGGCAATAATAAAGTTATTATTTATTTCCTCATTTCATGATAAATGTTTATTATTCATGCTAGAATTGTATTAACCGGAAACATAATACATGTGTGAATACATAGACAAACATAGTGTCACTAGTATGCCTCTACTTGACTAGCTCGTTAATCAAAGATGGTTAAGTTTCCTAACCATAGACATGAGTTGCCATTTGATTAACGGGATCACATCATTAGGAGAATGATGTGATTGACTTGACCCATTCCGTTAGCTTAGCACTTGATCGTTTAGTATGTTGCTATTGCTTTCTTCATGACTTATACATGTTCCTATGACTATGAGATTATGCAACTCCCGTTTATCGGAGGAACACTTTGTGTGCTACCAAATGTCACAATGTAACTGGGTGATTATAAAGGTGCTCTACAGGTGTCTCCGAAGGTACTTGTTGAGTTGGCGTATTTTGAGATTAGGATTTGTCACTCCGATTGTCGGAGAGGTATCACTGGGCCCACTCGGTAATGCACATCACTATAAGCCTTGCAAGCATTGTAACTAATGAGTTAGTTGCGGTATGATGTATTACGTAATGAGTAAAGAGACTTGCCGGTAACGAGATTGAACTAGGTATTGAGATACCGACGATCGAATCTCGGGCAAGTAACATACCAATGACAAAGGGAACAACATATGTTGTTATGCGGTTCAACCGATAAAGATCTTCGTAGAATATGTAGGAGCCAATATGGTCATCTAGGTTCTGCTATTGGTTGTTGACCAGAGAAGTGTCTCGGTCATGTCTACATAGTTCTCGAACCCGTAGGGTCCGCACGCTTAAATGTTCGTTGACGATATAGTATTATATGAGTTATGTATGTTGGTGACTGAATGTTGTTCGGAGTCCCGGATGAAATCACGGACATGACGAGGAGCTCCGGAATGGTCCGGAGGTAAAGATTCATATATTTGATGATATGGTTAGGCCAAGGGGTCAGGCTCACGAGGCTATAAGTCGGTGCAAAAGGAATTTTGCGGAGGCTAGTGGGCCAAACGTCGGAGACCCTGGCGTCTGGCCCTGGGCCAAACGCCGAGGCCCATGGTGTCTGGGCCAGACGCCAAGGTTTGTGGCATTTGGTCCTGGAGTCCGAGTGGGACTCTTGCCTTTCAGGCAAAACTGACTTTGAGGAGGCTTTTGCTCCAAGTTTCGACCCCAGGGCTCAACATATAAATAGAGGGGTAGGGCTAGCACCAAGGACAGATCAAGAAACACCAAGCCGTGTGCCGGCAACCCTGTACCCTCTAGTTTATCCTCCGTCATAGTTTCTGTAGTGCTTGGCGAAGCCCTGCGAATATTGTTCTTCACCAACACCGTCACCACGCCGTCATGCTGTCGGAACTCATCTACTACTTCGCCCGTCTTGCTGGATCAAGAAGGCGAGGACGTCATCAAGCTGAACGTGTGCAAAACTCAAAGGTGCCGTACGTTTGGTACTTGGATCGGTCGGATCATGAAGACGTATGACTACATCGACCGCGTTGAAAAACGCTTCCGCTTATGGTCTACGAGGGTACGTAGACAACACTCTCCCGTCTCGTTGCTATGCATCACCATGATCCTGCGTGTGCGTAGGATTTTTTTTTTTTGAAATTACTACGTTCCCCAACAGTGGCATCCGAGCCTGGTTTTATGCATAGACGTTATATGCACGAGTAGAACACAAGTGAGTTGTGGGTGATACAAGTCATACTGCTTACCAGCATGTCATACTTTGGTTTGGCGGTATTGTTGGATGAAGCGGCCCGGACCGACATTATGCGTACGCTTATGCGAGACTAGTTCTGCCGACGTGCTTTGCACACAGGTGGCTGGCGGGTGTCAGTTTCTCCAACTTTAGTTGAACCAAGTGTGGCTACGCCCGGTCCTTGAGAAGGTTAAAACAACACTAACTTGACGAACTATCATTGTGGTTTTGGTGTGTAGGTAAGAACGGTTCTTGCTCAGCCCGTAGCAGCCACGTAAAACTTGCAACAACAAAGTAGAGGACGTCTAACTTGTTTTTGCAGGGCATGTTGTGATGTGATATGGTCAAGACATGATGCTATATTTATTGTATGAGATGATCATGTTTTGTAACGGAGTTATCGGCAACTGGCAGGAGCCATATGGTTGTCCCTTTATTGTATGCAATGCAATCGCCCTGTAATTGCTTTACTTTATCACTAAGCGGTAGCGATAGTCGTAGAAGCAATAGTTGGCGAGACGACAACGATGCTACAATGGCGATCAAGGTGTCGCGCCGATGACGATGGTGATCATGACGGTGCTTCGGAGATGGAGATCACAAGCACAAGATGATGTTGGCCATATCATATCACTTATATTGATTGCATATGATGTTTATCCTTTATGCATCTTATTTTGCTTTGATTGATGGTAGCATCATAAGATGATCTCTCGCTAAATTTCAAGATAAAAGTGTTCTCCCTGAGTATGCACTGTTGCCAAAGTTCGTCGTGCCGAGACACCACGTGATGATCGGGTGTGATAAGCTCTACGTGTTGGAAATATGCCCTAGAGGCAATAATAAAATGGTTATTATTATATTTCCTTGTTCATGATAATTGTCTATTGTTCATGCTATAATTGTGTTATCCGGAAATCGTAATACATGTGTGAATACATAGACCACAACACGTCCCTAGTGAGCCTCTAGCTGACTAGCTCGTTGATCAAAAGATAGTCATGGTTAACTAACTATGGACATTAGATGTCATTGATAACGGGATCACATCATTAGGAGAATGATGTGATGGACAAGACCCAATCCTAAGCATAGCTCAAAGATTGTGTAGTTCGTTTGCTATAGCTTTTCCGAATGTCAAGTATCATTTCCTTAGACCATGAGATTGTGCAACTCCCAGATACCGTAGGAGTGCTTTGGGTGTGCCAAACGTCACAACGTAACTGGGTGACTATAAAGGTGCACTACGGGTATCTCCGAAAGTGTTTGTTGGGTTGGCACGAATCGAGACTGGGATTTGTCACTCCGTATGACGGAGAGGTATCTCTTGGGCCCACTCGGTAATGCATCATCATAATGAGCTCAATGTGACCAAGTGTTTGATCACGGGATCATGCATTACAGTACGAGTAAAGTGACTTGCCGGTAACGAGATTGAACGAGGTATTGGGATACCGACGATCGAGTTTCGGGCATGTAATGTACCGGTTGACGAAGGGAATTGTATACGGGATTGATTGAATCCACGACATCGTGGTTCATCCGATGAGATCATCGAGGAGCATGTGGGAGCCAACATGGGTATCCAGATCCTGATGTTGGTTATTGACCGGAGAGTCGTCTCGGTCATGTCTGCGTGTCTCCCGAACCCGTAGGGTCTACACACTTAAGGTTCGGTGACGCTAGGGTTGTAGAGATATTAGTATGCGGTAACCCGAAAGTTTTTTGGAGTCCCGGATGAGATCCTGGACATCACGAGGAGTTCCGGAATGGTCCGGAGGTGAAGAATTATATATAGGAAGTCCAGTTTCGGCCATCGGGAAAGTTTCGGGGGTAATCGGTATTGTACCGGGACCACCGGAAGCGTCCCGGGGGTCCACCTATCCCGGAGGGCCCCATGGTATGAAGTGGGAGGGCAACCAGCCCTTGGTGGGCTGGTGCGCCCCCATGGGCCTCCCCCTACACCTAGGGTTGGAAACCCTAGGGGTGGGGGCGCCCCACTTGGCTTGGGGGCAAGCCACCCCCCTTGGCCGCCGCCCCCCTTGGAGATCCCATCTCCTAGGGCCGACGCGCCCCTAGGGGTCCTATATATAGTGGGGGGGAGGGAGGGCAGCCGCACCCTAGCCCCTGGCGCCTCCCTCTCCCTCCCGTGACACCTCTCCCTCTCGCTGAGCTTGGCGAAGCCCTGCCGAGATCACTGTTGATTCCACCACCACGCTGTCGTGCTGCTGGATCTCCATCAACCTCTCCTCCCCCCTTGCCGGATCAAGAAGGAGGAGACGTCTTCTCAACCATATGTGTGTTGAACGCGGAGGTGCCGTCCGTTCGGTGATAGGTCATCGGTGATTTGGATCACGACGAGTACGACTCCATCAACCCCGTTCTCTTGAACGCTTCCTCTCGTGATCTACAAGGGTATGTAGATGCACTCCCCTCTCCCTCGTTGCTAGATGACTCCATAGATTGATCTTAGTGATGCGTAGAAAATTTTAAAATTCTGCTACGTTCCCCAACAGTGGCATCATGAGCTAGGTCTATGTGTAGTTTCTATGCACGAGTAGAACACATAGTAGTTGTGGGCGTCGATATTGTCAATTTACTTGCCGTTACTAGTCTTATCTTGATTCGGCGGCATCGTGGGATGAAGCGGCCCGGACCGACCTTACACGTACACTTACGTGAGACTGGTTCCACCGACTGACATGCACTAGTTGCATAAGGTGGCTAGCGGGTGTCTGTCTCTCCCACTTTAGTCGGATCGGATTCGATGAAAAGGGTCCTTATGAAGGGTAAATAGAAATTGGCATATCATGTTGTGGTTTTGGCGCAGGTAAGAAACGTTCTTGCTAGAAACCTATAGCAGCCACGTAAAAACTTGCAACAACAATTAGAGGACGTCTAACTTGTTTTTGCAGCATGTGCTGTGTGATGTGATATGGCCAAAAGGATGTGATGAATGATATATGTGATTTATGAGATTGATCATGTTCTTGTAATAGGAATCACGACTTGCATGTCGATGAGTATGACAACCGGCAGGAGCCATAGGAGTTGTCTTAATTTATTTATGACCTGCGTGTCAACATAAATGTCATGTAATTACTTTACTTTATTGCTAAAGCGTTAGCCATAGTAGTAGAAGTAATAGATGACGAGACAACTTCAAGAAGACACAATGATGGAGATCATGGTGTCATGCCGGTGACAACGATGATCATGGAGCCCCGAAGATGGAGATCAAAAGGAGCAGATGATATTGGCCATATCATGTCACTATTTGATTGCATGTGATGTTTATCATGTTTTACATCTTATTTGCTTAGAACGACGGTAGCTTAAATAAGATGATCCCTCGTAATAATTTCAAGAAAGTGTTCCCCCTAACTGTGCACCATTGCGAAGGTTCATTGTTTCGAAGCACCACGTGATGATCGGGTGTGATAGATTCTAACGTTCGAATACAACGGGTGTAAGCCAGATTTACACACGCAATACACTTAGGTTGACTTGACGAGCCTAGCATGTACATACATGCCCTCGGAACACGGAAGACCGAAAGGTCGAGCATGAGTCGTATAGAAGATACGATCAACATGAAGATGTTCACCGATGTTGACTAGTCCGTCTCACGTGATGATCGGACATGGCCTAGTTGACTCAGATCATGTTTCACTTAGATGACTAGAGGGATGTCTATTTGAGTGGGAGTTCATTGAATAATTTGATTAAATGAACTTAATTATCATGAACTTAGTCTAAAATCTTTACATTATGTCTTGTAGATCAAATGGCCCACGCTAATGTTGCCCTTAACTTCAATGCATTCCTAAAGAAAACCAAGCTGAAAGATGATGGCAGCAACTATACGGACTGGGTCCGGAACCTGAGGATCATCCTCATAGCTGCCAAGAAAGATTATGTCCTAGAAGCACCGCTAGGTGACACACCCATCCCAGAGAACTAAGACGTTATGAATGCTTGGCAGTCACGTGCTGATGATTACTCCCTCGTTCAGTGTGGCATGCTTTACATCTTAGAACCGGGGCTCCAAAAGCGTTTTGAGCGATACGGAGCATATGAGATGTTCGAAGAGCTGAAAATGGTTTTCCAAGCTCAGGCCCGGGTCGAGAGATATGAAGTCTCTGACAAGTTCTTCAGTTGTAAGATGGAGGGAAATAGTTCTGTCAGTGAGCACATACTCAAAATGTCTGGGTTGCATAACCGCTTGACTCAGCTGGGAGTTAATCTCCCGGATGACGCGGTCATTGATAGAATCCTTCAGTCGCTTCCATCGAGCTACAAGAGCTTTGTGATGAACTTCAATATGCAGGGGATGGAAAATACCATTCCTGAGGTATATTCAATGCTGAAATCAGCGGAGGTGGAGATCAAAAAGGAACATCAAGTTTTGATGGTTAATAAAACCACTAAGTTTAAGAAAGGCAAGGGTAAGAAGAACTTAAAGAAGGATGGCAAGGGGGTTGCCGCGCCCGGTAAGCAAGCTGCCAGGAAGAAGCCAAAGAATGGACCCAAGCCCGAGACTGGGTGTTTTTATTGCAAGGGAAGTGGTCATTGGAAGCGGAACTGCCCCAAATACTTAGCAGACAAGAAGGCCGGCAACACTAAAGGTATATGTGATATACATGTAATTGATGTGTACCTTACCAGTACTCGTAGTAGCTCCTGGGTATTTGATACCGGTGCGGTTGCTCACATTTGTAACTCAAAGCAGGAGCTGCGGAATAAGCGGAGACTGACGAAGGACGAGGTGACGATGCGCATCGGGAATGGTTGCAAGGTCGATGTGATTGCCGTCGGCACGCTACCTCTACATTTACCTACGGGATTAGTTTTAAACCTCAATAATTGTTATTTAGTGCCAGCTTTGAGCATGAACATTGTATCAGGATCTCGTTTAATTCGAGATGGCTACTCATTTAAATCTGAGAATAATGGTTGTTCTATTTATATGAGAGATATATTTTATGGTCATGCTCCGTTGGTGAATGGTTTATTCTTAATGAATCTCGAGCGTAATGTTACACATATTCATAGTGTGAATACCAAAAGATGTAAGGTTGATAATGATAGTCCCACATACTTGTGGCACCGCCGCCTTGGTCACATAGGTGTCAAACGCATGAAGAAGCTCCATGCAGATGGACTTTTGGAGTCTCTTGATTACGAATCATTTGACACGTGCGAACCATGCCTCATGGGTAAAATGACCAAGTCTCCGTTCTCAGGAACAATGGAGCGAGCAACCAACTTATTGGAAATCATACATACTGATGTGTGCGGTCCAATGAGTGTTGAGGCTCGCGGTGGCTATCGTTATGTTCTCACCCTCACTGATGACTTGAGTAGATATGGGTATGTCTACTTAATGAAACACAAGTCTGAGACCTTTGAAAAGTTCAAGGAATTTCAGAGTGAGGTTGAGAATCAACGTGACAGGAAAATCAAGTTCTTGCGATCAGATCGTGGGGGAGAATACTTGAGTCACGAATTTGGCACGCACTTAAGGAAATGTGGAATAGTTTCACAACTCACGCCGCCTGGAACACCTCAGCGTAATGGTGTGTCCGAACATCGTAATCGCACTCTATTGGATATGGTGCGATCTATGATGTCTCTTACCGATCTACCGCTGTCATTTTGGGGCTATGCTTTAGAGACTGCCACATTCACTTTAAATAGGGCTCCGTTGAAATCCGTTGAGACGACACCATATGAATTATGGTTTGGCAAGAAACCTAAGCTGTCGTTTCTAAAAGTTTGGGGATGCGATGCTTATGTCAAGAAACTTCAACCTGAAAAGCTCGAACCCAAGTCGGAAAAATGCGTATTCATAGGATACCCTAAAGAAACTATTGGGTATACCTTCTACCTTAGATCCGAAGGCAAGATCTTTGTTGCCAAGAATGGATCCTTTCTAGAGAAAGAGTTTCTCTCGAAAGAAGTAAGTGGGAGGAAAGTAAAACTTGATGAAGTATTGCCTCTTGAACCGGAGAGTGGCGCAGCTCAAGAAAATGTTCCTGAGGTGCCTACACCGACTAGAGAGGAAGTTAATGATGATGATCATGAACATATCAAGTTGCTACTAAACTTCGTAGGTCCACAAGGACATGTTCCGCACCAGAGTGGTACGGCAACCCTGTCCTGGAAATCATGTTGTTAGACAATGGTGAACCTTCAAACTATGAAGAAGCGATGGCGGGCCCAGATTCCGACAAATGGCTGGAAGCCATGAAATCTGAGATAGGATCCATGTATGAAAATGAAGTATGGACTTTGACTGACTTGCCCGATGATCGGCGAGCCATGGAAAATAAATGGATCTTTAAGAAGAAGACAGACGCGGATGGTAATGTAACCATCTATAAAGCTCGGCTTGTCGCTAAGGGTTATCGACAAGTTCAAGGGGTTGACTACGATGAGACTTTCTCACCCGTAGCGAAGCTGAAGTCCGTCCGAATCATGTTAGCAATTGCCGCATTCTATGATTATGAGATATGGCAAATGGACGTCAAAACGGCATTCCTTAATGGTTTCCTTAAGGAAGAATTGTATATGATGCAGCCGGAAGGTTTTGTCGATCCTAAGAATACTGACAAGGTGTGCAAGCTCCAACACTCGATCTATGGGCTGGTGCAAGCATCTCGGAGTTGGAACATTCGTTTTGATGAGATGATCAAAGAGTTTGGGTTTATGCAGACTTATGGAGAAGCCTGCATTTACAAGAAAGTGAGTGGGAGCTCTGTAGCATTTCTCATATTGTATGTAGATGACATACTGTTGATGGGAAATGATATAGAATTCTTGGAAAGCATAAAGGCCTACTTGAACAAGTGTTTTTCAATGAAGGATCTTGGAGAAGCTTCTTACATATTAGGCATCAAGATCTATAGAGATAGATCGAGACGCCTCATTGGTCTTTCACAGAGTACGTACCTTGACAAGATATTGAAGAAGTTCAATATGGATCAGTCAAAGAAGGGGTTCTTGCCTGTGTTGCAAGGTACGAGATTGAGCACGGCTCAATGCCTGACCACGACAGAAGATAGAGAAAAGATGAGTGTCGTCCCCTATGCCTCGGCCATAGGGTCTATCATGTATGCTATGTTGTGTACCAGACCTGATGTAAACCTTGCCGTAAGTTTGGTAGGAAGGTACCAAAGTAATCCCGGCATGGAACACTGGACAGCGGTCAAGAATATCCTAAAGTACCTGAAGAGGACTAATGATATGTTTCTCGTTTATGGAGGTGACGAAGAGCTCGTCGTAAAGGGTTACGTCGATGCTAGCTTCGACACATATCTGGATGACTCTAAGTCACAAACCGGATACATGTATATTTTGAATGGTGGGGCAGTAAGCTGGAGCAGTTGCAAGCAAAGCGTTGTGGCGGGATCTACATGTGAAGCGGAGTACATGGCAGCCTCGGAGGCAGCACAAGAAGCAATCTGGGTGAAGGAGTTCATTACCGACCTAGGAGTCATACCCAATGCGTTGGTGAGGAGTCCTGGATTAGGGGGTCTCTGGACAGCCAGACTATCTCCATTAGCCGGACTGATAGACTATGAAGATACAAGATTGAAGACTTCGTCTCGTGTCCGGATGGAACTCTACTTGGCATGGAAGGCAAGCTAGGCAATACGTATATGGATATCTCCTCCTTTGTAACCGACCTTGTGTAACCTTAACCCTCTCTGGTGTCTATATAAACCGGAGGGCTTTAGTCCGTAGGACAACAATCACAACATACGATCATACCGTAGGCTAGCTTCTAGGGTTTAGCCTCTCTGATCTCGTGGTAGATCTACTCTTGTAACACCCATATCTTCAATATTAATCAAGCAGGACGTAGGGTTTTACCTCCATCAAGAGGGCCCGAACCTGGGTAAAACTTCGTGTCCCTTGTCTCCTGTTACCATCCGGCCTAGATGCATAGTTCGGGACCCCCTACCCGAGATCCGCCGGTTTTGACACCGATATTGGTGCTTTCATTGAGAGTTCCACTGTGTCGTTGCCACGAGGAAGGATGTCTCGACCCGTCTTTAAAGACGGCACTATCGCTGAGGGAGCTCTGGCGATCGGCCAAACTCTCCGGCTAGGTGGTTTTCTTATGACCGCCTGTTCGGCCGCTGCGCCGACGATGACTTCTCGGGTCATCGAAAGCAATCTTCACATCAACTCGGAACTCGCCGAGCAGTTAGATCCAATGGAGCTCTCTTCCCTGAACGAGCTCTTGGATCGTATCGCCGCCCTGGGAGTCGCTACAGACTACGATCAGATTGGGCCTAAACCTGATCTAAGAGAAATTAACTCCCCCCAGGTCACCCATCATGTTTTAGTGCTGGAAGAACAATGCGGCAAAACTTCATCTATCTTAAGGACTAGCTACGTCCGGATTCCCGATCCCTCCAAGCCGGATACCCGCGGAGGGGAGGATGTCACTGAAAACATCCAGGAATCCAAACTTTCGAGTTCGGAAACTCCTTGGCCACTGAGCCTCGGATTGGGTGAGGATTCGGATTTAATTCCACCCACCCACCCAAACGTACGCGATCTATCCCAAATTAGGCAAGAGCCAGCAGAGACAGTACACCATTACTGGGCCAGATTCCTCCTGGTCAAGAACAGGATAAAGGACTGCCGCGAGGAAGACGCAATTTCACTCTTCTGCAATAATTGCACGGACAAGGGAATCCTCAATGCCATAAGTCGTCGCAAAATTACACGCTTTGCCGACTTGGTGTCCATAGTACGAAAGTACTGTGCTATGGAAAGCGCCTGCAAAACCGAAATAAAATTTTGGGATAATCCAGCCCTGAATACAAACCTAGTCCGAAATAAAAAGGTGCATTATCACAATACACCTGGGTTAACTACCAAAAAGCAAAAGCCCTCTACGGGGCAAGGAACCGTACTAGAGGGATGGCTCAACGGACCCTGCAAAATTCATAGTACAGCGGATGCGATACCAACACACAGCCTTAGAGCATGCTGGATACTCCGGCAGGTGGCCAAAAGTGGTGAGGATCTACTCCTCCCAAAAACCACAGAGTACCACCCCGAGGACAACAGTACGGTCTTGACGGTCTTCGAGACCTTCGCGTCAAATAAAAGACGGAAGCGAACACTCAGCAGCACGTCCGAAATCTGCCAGATAGCAGAAACAAATCCTTGGAGCGACACGACTATTACCTTCAATGCCAGTGACGAACCTAAATCCCGAACAGCTCGAGTACCAGCTGCACTGGTCCTCAGTCCAATCGTGGACGGCTTTCGACTCACCAAGGTACTCATGGACGGCGGCAGTGGATTAAACCTCATCTATGAGGAAACTCTTCAAAAGATGGAAATAGACTGGAGCCGCATTAAGCAAAGCAGCACAACCTTTAGAGGAATCATCCCCAGTCAGGAAGCACACCGTGCCAGAAAAATCACACTAGACGTGGTATTCGGCACGCCGGATAATTACAGGTCCGAAGAAATTACATTCCAAGTGGCCCCGTTCAGCAGCGGATACCACGCTCTATTAGGGCGGAGGCGTTTACAATCTTCCAAGCCATACCCCATTACGGGTACATGAAGCTCAAAATGCCCGGGCCCAACAGAATCATCACTCTTGTTAGTGATCCGGACATAGCACTCCGCACCAAAAACAAGACAATTGCACTGGCCCTTGAGGCACTATCCGAAGCCCTAGTGGCCGAAGAACTAACCACGCTGTGCTCCACGGTGAACAGGGACGACGTGATTCTCGATAAAAGATCCAAGTCCACCTCCTTCAAACCGGCGGACGAAATAGTCAAATTCCAAGTCCATCCAACGGACCCTACAAAAATAGCTTCCATCGGGGCACAATTAAACCCTGATGTTGACGCCGCACTACGAGAGTTCCTACGCGAGAACTGGGACATTTTTGCCTGGCACCCTTCAGACATGCCAGGAATCCCACGCAAGCTGGCTGAACACAGCCTAAATATCCTAAAAGGATTCAAGCCAATCAAGCAGGCTCTTCGACGTTTCTCCGAGCCTAAAAGACAAGCCATGGGAGAGGAACTAGCCAAGCTATTGGAGGCCGGATTCATCAGAGACATAAAACATCCGGATTGGATAGCAAACCTCGTGATGGTGCCAAAGAAGGACAAATCCTGGCGCTTGTGCGTCGACTTTAAAGACCTTAATAAGGCCTGCCCAAAGGATCCCTTCCCCCTACCCCGCATCCATCAAATCATCGATGCTACCGCAGGACACGATTCATTGTGTTTCCTTGACGCATACTCCAGCTACCATCAAATCAAAATGGCAGAGCCGGACCAAGCCGCAACGGCATTCATCACACCATACGGCCCATTCCGCTTCAACACAATGCCCTTCGGGCTAAAAAACGCCAGTGCAACATATCAGCGCATGATTCAGACATGCCTGGCAAACCAGATCGGCAAAACAGTGGAGGCATACGTGGATGACGTGGTCGTTAAAACCAAGCATGTCAACACCCTAGTAGACGACTTGAGGGTCACATTCGATAACCTCCGAACATATGACATCAAGCTCAATCCGGAAAAATGCGTTTTTGGCGTACCAGCAGGAAAGCTCCTGGGATTCATCGTCTCCAGTAGAGGTATTGAAGCTAATCCGACCAAAATCCGAGCATTGTCACAGTTGGTGAAGGAAATATGCCCTAGAGGCAATAATAAAGTTATTTATTTCCTTATTTCATGATAAATGTTTATTATTCATGCTAGAATTGTATTAACCGGAAACATAATACATGTGTGAATACATAGACAAACAGAGTGTCACTAGTATGCCTCTACTTGACTAGCTCGTTAATCAAAGATGGTTATGTTTCCTAACCATAGACAAAGAGTTGTTATTTGATTAACGGGATCACATCATTATGTGAATGATCTGATTGACATGACCCATTCCATTAGCTTAGCACCCGATCGTTTAGTATGTTGCTATTGCTTTCTTCATGACTTATACATGTTCCTATGACTATGAGATTATGCAACTCCCGTTTGCCGGAGGAACACTTTGTGTGCTACCAAACGTCACAACGTAACTGGGTGATTATAAAGGAGCTCTACAGGTGTCCCCAAAGGTACATGTTGGGTTGGCGTATTTCGAGATTAGGATTTGTCACTCCGATTGTCGGAGAGGTATATCTGGGCCCTCTCGGTAATGCACATCACTTAAGCCTTGCAAGCATTGCAACTAATGAGTTGGTTGCGGGATGATGTATTATGGAACGAGTAAAGAGACTTGCCGGTAACGAGATTGAACTAGGTCTTGAGATACCGACGATCGAATCTCGGCAAGTAACATACCGATGACAAAGGGAACAATGTATGTTGTTATGCGGTCTGACCGATAAAGATCTTCGTAGAATATGTAGGAGCCAATATGGGCATCCAGGTCCCGCTATTGGTTATTGACTAGAGAGGTGTCTTGGTCATGTCTACATAGTTCTCGAACCCGTAGGGTCCGCACGCTTAACGTTCGTTGACGATATAGTACTATGTGAGTTATGTATGTTGGTGACCGAATGTTGTTCGGAGTCCGGGATGAGATCACGGACATGACGAGGAACTCCGGAATGGTCCGGAGACAAAGTTTGATATATGGGATAATAGTGTTTGGTCACCGGAAGGGTTCCGGAAATCACCGGAAGGGGTTCCGGATGTTTCTTGAAATGTTTGGGTACGAGAACACTTTATTTGGGCCAAAGGGGAAAGCCCACAAGGTTTTTGGAAAGCGCAAAAGGAAGTTTTGCAGAGTCCAGGGGCCAGATGCCAGGGTCCCTAGCGTCTGGCCCTGGAGTCCGAGAAGGACTCTTGCCTTTCGGGTGAAACCGACTTTGTGGAGGCTTTTACTCCAAGTTTCGACCCCCGGGCTCAACATATAAATAGAGGGGCAGGGCTAGCACTAAAGACACATCAAGAAACACCAAGCCGTGTGCCGGCAACCCCGTCTCCTCTAGTTTATCCTTCGTCATAGTTTTCGTAGAGCTTAGGCGAAGCCCTGCGGAGATTGTTCTTCACCAACACCGTCACCACACCGTCGTGCTGCCGGAACTCATCTACTACTTCGCCCCTCTTGCTGGATCGAGAAGGCGAGGACGTCACCGAGCCGTACGTGTGTAGAACTCGGAGGTGCCGTGCTTTCGGTACTTGGATCGGTCGGATGTGTAGACGTACGACTACATCAACCGCGTTGATATAACGCTTCCGCGAACGGTCTACGAGGGTACGTAGACAACACTCTCCCCTCTCGTTGCTATGCATCACCATGATCTTGCGTGTGCGTAGGAAATTTTTGAAATTACTACGTTCCCCAACAGTGGCATCCGAGCCTAGGTTTTATGGTTTGATGTTATATGCACGAGTAGAACACAAGTGAGTTGTGGGCGATATAAGTCATACTGCTTACCAGCATGTCATACTTTGGTTCGGCGGTATTGTTGGATGAAGCGGCCCGGACCGACATTATGCGTACGCTTACGCGAGACTAGTTCTACCGCCGTGCTTTGCACACAGGTGGCTGGCGGGTGTCAGTTTCTCCAGCTTTAGTTGAACCGAGTGTGGCTACGCCCGGTCCTTGCGAAGGTTAAAACAGCACCAACTTGACAAACTATCGTTGTGGTTTGATGCGTAGGTAAGATTGGTTCTTGCTAAGCCCGTAGGAGCCACGTAAAACTTTCAACAACAAAGTAGAGGACGTCTAACTTGTTTTTGCAGGGCATGTTGTGATGTGATATTGTCAAGACATGATGCTAAATTTTATTGTATGAGATGATCATGTTTTGTAACTGAGTTATCGGCAACTAGCAGGAGCCATATGGTTGTCGCTTTATTGTATGCAATGCAATCGCCCTGTAATGCTTTACTTTATCACTAAGCGGTAGCGATAGTCGTAGAAGCATAAGATTGGCGAGACAACAACGATGCTACGATGGAGATCAAGGTGTCGCACCGGTGACGATGGCAATCATAGGAGGTGCTTCGGAGATGGAGATCACAAGCATAAGATTATGATGGCCATATCATATCACTTATATTGATTGCATGTGATGTTTATCTTTTATGCATCTTATCTTGCTTTGATTGACGGTAGCATTATAAGATGATCTCTCACTAAATTTCAAGATAAAAGTGTTCTCCCTGAGTATGCACCGTTGCCAAAGTTCGTCGTGCCCAGACACCACGTGATGATCGGGTGTGATAAGCTCTATGTCCATCTACAACGGGTGCAAGCCAGTTTTGCACACGCAGAATACTCGGGTTAAACTTGACGAGCCTAGCATATGCAGATATGGCCTCGGAACACGGAGACCGAAAGGTCGAGCGTGAATCATATAGTAGATATGATCAACATAGTGATGTTCACCATTGAAAGCTACTCCATTTCACGTGATGATCGGTTATGGTTTAGTTGATTTGGATGACGTGATCACTTAGATGATTAGAGGGATGTCTATCTAAGTGGGAGTTCTTAAGTAATATGATTAATTGAACTTTAATTTATCATGAACTTAGTCCTGGTAGTATTAGCATATCTATGTTGTAGATCAATAGCTCGCGTTGTTGCTTTTATATGTTTATTTTGATATGTTCCTAGAGAAAATTGTGTTGAAAGATGTTAGTAGCAATGATGCGGATTGGATCCGTGATTTGAGGTTTATCCTCATTGCTGCACAGAAGAATTATGTCCTTGATGCACCGCTAGGTGACAGACCTATTGCAGGAGCAGATGCAGACGTTATGAATGTTTGGCTAGCTCAATATGATGACTACTTGATAGTTTAAGTGCACCATGCTTAATGGCTTAGAATCGGGACTTTAAAGACGTTTTGAACGTCATGGACCATATGAGATGTTCCAAGAGTTGAAGTTAATATTTCAAGCAAATACCCGAGTTGAGAGATATGAAGTCTCCAACAAGTTCTATAGCTAAAAGATGGAGGAGAATCACTCAACTAGTGAGCATGTGCTCAGATTGTCTGGGTACTACAATCGCTTGAATCAAGTGGGAGTTAATCTTCCAGATAAGATAGTGATTGACAGAATTCTCTAGTCACCATCACCAAGTTAGTAGTGTTGGGAAACGTAGTAATTTCAAAAATTTCCTACGCACACGCAAGATCATGGTGATGCATAGCAACGAGGGGGAGAGTGTTGTCTACGTACCAACGCAGACCGACTGCGGAAGCGATCACATAACATAGAGGAAGTAGTCGTACGTCTTCTTCCCGATCCGACCGATCCAAGCACCGTTACTCCGGCACCTCTGAGTTCTTAGCACACGTTCAGCTCGATGACGATCCTCGGGCTCCGATCCAGCAAAGCGTCGAGGAAGAGTTCCGTCAGCACGACGGCGTGGTGACGATCTTGATGTACTACCGATGCAGGGCTTCGCCTAAGCTCTACAACGATATGACCGAGGTGGAATTTGATGGCAGGGGGCACCGCACACGGCTAAGGAACGATCAACAATGATCAACTTGTGTGTCTATGGGGTGCCCCCTGCCCCTGTATATAAAGGATGAAGGAGGAGGAGGCCGGCCAAGGCATAAGGTGCGGCCAGGATGGGAGTCCTACTAGGACTCCAAGTCCTAGTAGGAGTCCATCAAGAGGGGAGGAAGGGAGAAGGAATAGGAGGAGAAGGAGAGGTGGCCGGCCCCCTTTTCCCTAGTCCAATTCGGACCAAGGGGGGGGGGGCAGCAGCCTTTTCCTCTTCCCACTAAAGCCCATCAAGGCCCATTACTTCTCCCGTAACTACCCGGTACTCCGAAAAATACCCGAATCACTCGGAACCTTTCCGATGTCCGAATATAGTCGTCCAATATATCGATATTTACGTCTCGACCATTTCGAGACTCCTCGTCATGTCCCCGATCTCATCCGGGACTCCGAACTCCTTCGGTACATCAAAACTCATAAACTCATAATACAACTGTCATCGAAACCTTAAGCGTGCGGACCCTACGGTTCGAGAACAATGTAGACATGACCGAGACACGTCTCCGGTCAATAACCAATAGCGGGACCTGGATGCCCATATTGGCTCCTACATATTCTACGAAGATCTTTATCGGTCAGACCGCATAACAACATACGTTGTTCCCTTTGTCATCGGTATGTTACTTGCCCGAGATTCGATCGTCGGTATCCAATACCTAGTTCAATCTCGTTACTGGCAAGTCTCTTTACTCGTTCCGTAATACATCATCCCGCAACTAACTCATTAGTTGCAATGCTTGCAAGGCTTAAGTGATGTGCATTACCGAGAGGGCCCAGAGATACCTCTCCGACAATCGGAGTGACAAATCCTAATCTCGAAATGCGCCAACCCAACATCTACCTTTGGAGACACCTATAGTACTCCTTTATAATCACCCAGTTACGTTGTGACGTTTGGTAGCACCCAAAGTGTTCCTCCGGCAAACGGGAGTTGCATAATCTCATAGTCATAGGAACATGTATAAGTCATGAAGAAAGCAATAGCAACATACTAAACGATCGTGTGCTAAGCTAATGGAATGGGTCATGTCAATCAGATCATTCAACTAATGATGTGACCTCGTTAATCAAATAACAACTCTTTTGTCCATGGTTAGGAAACATAACCATCTTTGATTAACGAGCTAGTCAAGTAGAGGCATACTAGTGACACTCTGTTTGTCTATGTATTCACACATGTATTATGTTTCCGGTTAATACAATTCTAGCATGAATAATAAACATTTATCATGATATAAGGAAATAAATAATAACTTTATTATTGCCTCTAGGGCATATTTCCTTCAAGTAGAACTTCCTGATGAACTATAGTATGCAAGGGATGACGAAAACGACTCTCGAGCTTTTCATGATGATGAAATCGATGAAGGTAGAAATCAAGAAAGAGCATCAAGTGTTGATGGTTGACAAGATCACTAGTTTCAAGAAAAAGGGCAAAGGGAAAAAGGGGAACTTCAAGAAGAACAACAAGCAAGTTGCTGCTCAAGTGAAGAAGCCCAAGTCTAGTCCTAAGCCTGAGACTAAGTGCTTCTACTGCAAAGGGACTGGTCACTGGAAGCGAAACTACCCCAAGTGATTGGCGGATAAGAAGGATGGCAAAGTGAACATAAGTATATTTGATATACATGTTATTGATGTGTACTTTACTAGTGTTTATAGCAACCCCTCAGTATTTGATACTAGTTCAGTTGCTAAGATTAGTAACTCGAAGCGGGAGTTGCAGAATGAACAGAGACTAGTTAAGGGTGAAGTGACGATGTGTATTGGAAGTGGTTCCAAGATTGATATGATCATCATCGCACACTCCCTATACTTTCGGGATTAATGTTGAACCTAAATAAGTGTTATTTGATGTTTGCGTTGAGCATAAATATGATTTGATCATGTTTATTGCAATACGGTTATTCATATAAGTTAGAGAACAATTGTTGTTCTATTTACATGAATAAAACCTTCTATGGTCATACACACCAACGAAAATGGTTTGTTGGATCTCAATTGTAGTGATACACATAATCATAATATTGAAACCAAAGGATGCAAAGTTAATAATGATAGTGCAACTTATTTGTGGCACTGCCGTTTAGGTCATATTGGTGTAAAGCGCATGAAGAAACTCCATGCTGATGGGCTTTTGGAATCACTTGATTATGAATCAGTTGATGCTTGCGAACCATGCCTCATGGGCAAGATGACTAAGACTCCGTTCTTCGGAACAATGGAGCGAGCAACAGATTTGTTGGAAATCATACATACTGATGTATGTGGTCCGATAAATATTGAGGCTCGCGACAGGTATCATTATTTTCTGATCTTCACAGATGATTTGAGAAGATATGAGTATATCTACTTGATGAAACATAAGTCTGAAAATTTGAAAAGTTCAAAGAATTTCAGAGTGAAGTGAAAAATCATCGTAACAAGAAAATAAAGTTTCTACGATCTGATCATAGAGAAGAGTATTTCAGTTACGAGTTTGGCCTTTAGTTAAAAACAATGTGAAATAGTTTCACAAACTCATGCCACCTAGAACACCACAGCATAATGGTGTGTCCGATCGTCATAACCGTACTTTATTGGATATAGTGCAATCTATGATGTTTCTTACCGATTTACCAATATCGTTTTGGGATCATGCATTAGAGACAGCTGCATTCACATTAAAAAGGGGCACCATCTAAATCCGTTGATACAACACAATCTGAACTGTGGTTTGGCAAGAAACCAAAGTTGTCGCTTCTTAAAATTTGGGGTTGTGATACTTATATGAAAAAGTTTCATCCTAATAAGCTCAAACCCAAATCGGAGAAATGTGTCTTCATAGGATACCCAAAGGAAACTGTTGGGTACATCTTCTATAACAGATCCGAAGGCAATATATTCGTTGCTGAGAATGGATCCTTTCCAGAGAAGGAGTTTCTCTCGAAAGAAGTGAGTGGGAGAAAAGTAGAAAACTTGATAAGGTAATTGTACCTTCTCACTTATTGGAAAGTAGTTCATCACAGAAATCTGTTCTTGTGACTACTACACCAATTAGTAAGGAAGCTAAATGATGATGATCATGTAACTTCAGATCAAGTTACTACCGAATCTCGTAGGTTAACCAGAATGAGATCCGCACCAGAGTGGTACGGTAATCCTATTCTGGAAGTCATGTTACTTGACCATGATGAACGTACAAACTATGAGGAAGCAATGATGAGCCCAGATTCCGAGAAATGGCTTGAGGCCATGAAATCTGAGATGGGATCCATATATGAGAACAAAGTGTGGACTTTGGTTGACTTGCCCGATGATCGGCAAGCCATAGAAAATAAATAGATCTTCAAGAGGAAGACGGACGTTGATAGTAGTGTTACTATCTACAAAGCTAGAATTGTCGCAAAAGGTTTTCGACAAGTTCAAGGTGTTGACTACGATGAGAGTTTCTCACTCGTATCTATGCTTAAGTCTGTCCGAATCATGTTAGCAATTGCCGCATTTTATGAAATCTGGCAAATGGATAAACAAAACTGCATCCTTAATGGATTTATTAAAGAAGAATTGTATATGATGCAACCAGAAGGTTTTGTCAATCCTAAAGGTGCTAACAAAATGTGCAAGCTCCAGCGATCCATCTGTGGACTGGTGCAAGCATCTCGGAGTTGGAATATACGCTTTGATGAGTTGATCAAAGCATATAGTTTTATACAGACTTGCCGTGAAGCCTGTATTTACAAGAAAGTGAGTGGGAGCACTACAACATTTCTGATAAGTATATGTGAATGACATATTGTTGATCGGAAATAATGTAGAATTATTCTGTAAAGCATAAAGGAGTGTTTGAAAGGAGTTTTTCAAAGAAAGACTTCGATGAAGCTGCTTACATATTGAGCATCAAGATCTATAGAGATAGATCAAGACGCTTGATAAGTTTTTTCAATAAATACATACCTTGACATGATTTTGAAGTAGTTCAAAATGGAACAGTCAAAGAAAGAGTTTCTTGTCTATGTTACAAGGTGTGAAATTGAGTAAGACTCAAAGCCCGACCACAGCAAAAGATAGAAAGAGAATGAATGTCATTCCCTATGCCTTGGTCATAGGTTCTATAAAGTATGCCATGCTATGTACCAGATCTATTGTATACCCTACCACTGAGTTTGGCAAGGGAGTACAATAGAGATCTAGGAGTAGATCACTGGACAACGGTCAAAATTATCCTTAGTGGAATAAGGATATGTTTCTCGATTATGGAAGTGAGAAAAGGTTCGTCGTAAAGGGTTACGTCGATGCAAGTTTTTGACACTGATCCAGATGATTCTAAGTCTCAATCTGGATACATATTGAAAGTGGGAGCAATTAGCTAGAGTAGCTCCGTGCAGAGCATTGTAGACATAGAATTTTGCAAAATACATACGGATCTGAATTTGGCAGGCCCGTTGACTAAATTTCTCTCACAAGCAAAACATGATCACTCTTTGGGTGTTAATCGCATAGCGATGTGAACTAGATAACTAGATTATTGAATCTAGTAAACCCTTTGGGTGTTAGTCACATGGAGATGTGAACCAATCACATAAAGATGTGAACTATTGGTGTTAATCACATAGCGATGTGAACTAGATTATTGACTCTAGTGCAAGTGGGAGACTGAAGGAAATATGCCCTAGAGGCAATAATAAAGTTATTATTTATTTCCTTATTTCATGATAAATGTTTATTATTCATGCTAGAATTGTATTAACCGGAAACATAATACATGTGTGAATACATAGACAAACAGAGTGTCAGTAGTATGCCTCTACTTGACTAGCTCGTTAATCAAAGATGGTTATGTTTCCTAACCATAGACAAAGAGTTGTTATTTGATTAACGGGATCACATCATTAGGTGAATGATCTGATTGACATGACCCATTCCATTAGCTTAGCACCCGATCGTTTAGTATGTTGCTATTGCTTTCTTCATGACTTATACATGTTCCTATGACTATGAGATTATGCAACTCCCGTTTGCCGGAGGAACACTTTGTGTGCTACCAAACGTCAGAACGTAACTGGGTGATTATAAAGGAGCTCTACAGGTGTCTCCAAAGGTACATGTTGGGTTGGCGTATTTCGAGATTAGGATTTGTCACTCCGATTGTCGGAGAGGTATATCTGGGCCCTCTCGGTAATGCACATCACTTAAGCCTTGCAAGCATTGCAACTAATGAGTTGGTTGCGGGATGATGTATTACGGAACGAGTAAAGATACTTGCCGGTAGCGAGATTGAACTAGGTATTGAGATACCGACGATCGAATCTCGGGCAAGTAACATACCGATGACAAAGGGAACAACGTATGTTGTTATGCGGTCTGACCGATAAAGATCTTCGTAGAATATGTAGGAGCCAATATGGGCATCCAGGTCCCGCTATTGGTTATTGACCAGAGAGGTGTCTCGATCATGTCTACATAGTTCTCGAACCCGTAGGGTCCACACGCTTAACGTTCATTGACGATATAGTACTATGTGAGTTATGTATGTTGGTGACCGAATGTTGTTCGGAGTCTGGGATGAGATCACGAACATGACGAGGAACTCCGGAATGGTCCGGAGACAAAGTTTGATATATGGGATAATAGTGTTTGGTCACCGGAAGGGTTCCGGAAATCACCGGAAGGGGTTCCGGATGTTTCGTGAATTATTTGGGTACGAGAACACTTTATTTGGGCCAAAGGGGAAAGCCCACAAGGTTTTTGGAAAGCGCAAAAGGAAGTTTTGCAGAGTCCAGGGGCAGACACCAGGGTCCCTGGCGTCTGGGTCCAGACGCCGGGAACCCTGGCGTCTGGCCCTGGAGTCCGAGAAGGACTCTTGCCTTTTGGGTGAAACCAACTTTGTGGAGGCTTTTACTCCAAGTTTCGACCCCTGGGCTCAACATATAAATAGAGGGGCAGGGCTAGCACCAAAGACACATCAAGAAACACCAAGCCGTGTGCCGGCAACCCCGTCTCCTCTAGTTTATCCTCCGTCATAGTTTTCGTAGAGCTTAGGCGAAGCCCTGCGAAGATTGTTCTTCACCAACACGGTCACCACGCCGTTATGCTGCCGGAACTCATCTACTACTTCGCCCCTCTTGCTGGATCGAGAAGGCGAGGACGTCACCGAGCCGTACGTGTGCAGAACTCGGAGATGCCGTGCTTTTGGTACTTGGATCGGTCGGACGTGAAGACGTAGGACTACATCAACCGCGTTGATATAACGCTTCCGCGAACGGTCTACGAGGGTACGTAGACAACACTCTCCCCTCTCGTTGCTATGCATCACCATGATCTTGCGTGTGCGTAGGAAATTTTTGAAATTACTAAGTTCCCCAATAGTTGGCTACCCCAACTGACCTCAAACAAATACAAAAAATTAACTGGATGCGTGGCGGCTCTAAGCCGCTTTATCTCCCGCTTGGGAGAAAAGGCATTACCCCTTTATCGCCTCCTATGATGCACCGAACAATTCGAGTGGACGGACGCCGCCACGGCCGGACTGAACGAAATAAAAGCCATATTGGCAACAAACCCAGTCCTGGCCGTGCCAAACACTGGCGAACCAATGCTATTATACATTGCGGCAACTCATCAAGTGTAAGCGCAGTGCTTGTCGTCGAGCGAGAAGTGGATGGACAAAAATTTCCCATTGAAAAGCCGGTTTACTACGTGTCCACTGTCCTTACTCCATGCAAATCGCGGTACCCGCACTATCAAAAGATAGCATACGCGGTATTTATGGCATCCCAAAAGCTGCGACACTACTTTCAAGAGTGTTCGATAATGGTAGCCTCGGAAGTACCACTTAACGATATTATCAACAATCGCGACGCAATGGGTCGGATCGCCAAATGGGCCATTGAGCTCCTCCCATTCGACATAACTTACAAGCCACGGCGAGCTATTAAATCGCAAGTTTTGGCTGACTTCGTCGCTGAATGAACGGAAGCCGAACTCCCTAAAGAGTACGACACATATTCAAACTGGATCATGCACTTCGACGGCTCCAAAATGTTGGCTGGTCTGGGGGCCGGCGTCGTTTTGACGTCCCCAACAGGAGACACCGTTCAATACGTACTGCAGATAATGTATATAGACTCCAACAATGCAGCCGAATACGAGGCCCTCCTACATGGTCTCCGGATGGCAGTATCCATGGGCATTCAACGCCTAGAGGTGCGTGGGGATTCAAACCTTGCAATATCCCAAATAAATGGAGACTTTGATGCCAAGGATCCAAAATGGCCGCTTATCGCAATGTCGTCCTAAAAATGTCAGCCCGGTTTGAGGGGCTCGAATTTCACCATGTGGCTCGGGAAAACAATCAGGCGGCGGATATCCTCGCCCGCATTGGCGCAAAACGGGATGCGGTCCCTCCCAACATTTTTCTGGAAAGGCTTTTCAAGCCATCCGTAGCATGGGAAGGGGACACCGGTAACAACAGTCCAGACCCGGCCAAAATACCCGATACCGAACTCCCTGACACAATCGGAGGCTCCGCCACCAAAATAACACAACCAGCCCACGAAATAATGGCCATTATTGCCCCGTGGACAGAACCATTCCTGGTCTACTTAACTAGACAGGAACTCCCGGAGGACCAAAATGAGGCACGCTGCATAGTGCGGCGATCAAAGGCCTACAGGGTCCACGAGGGAGAATTGTACAAAAAAAGCGCTATCGGAGTCCTTCAACGGTGCATCTCCGAAGAAGAGGGACGGAACCTTTTGGCAGAAATTCATGCCGGACTCGGCGGTCATCACGCCGTAGCCCGGGCTCTCGTGAGCAAGGCCTTCCGTACATGATTCTATTGGCCAACGGCCCGGGCAGACGCACAGGACTTAGTCCAGCGTTGCGCCGGTTGCCAGCTCTTTGCAAATCAAAGCCACATGCCACCCACCGCCCTCCGATCAATCCCCACTACATGGCCCTTTGCGGTCTGGGGGCTTGACATGGTTGGACCCCTTAAAGGTGGAACCCACAAGAAAAAAATACTTATTGGTCATGGTGGATAATTCACCAAATGGATAGAGGCCAAACCAGTTAAAACAGCTGAATCCGGACCGGTGATAGACTTCATATCCGGGGTGGTACATCGCTACGGCGTCCCCCACAGCATCATCACTGATAACGGCACGAACTTCACGGCCGACGAGGTAAAACTATGGTGCAGCAAAATGGGCATCAAGCTCGATTATGCTTCAGTCTACCACCCACAAACCAACTGTCAAGTTGAACGAGCAAATGGTCTTATAATGAGCGGCATTAAACCCAGACTAGTGCGCTCCTTAACAGAGCCTGACACACACTGGGTAGAGGAGCTCGACTCCGTACTCTAGGGGCTGCGGACCACGCCGAATTGTTGTACCGGATACACACCATTTTTTATGGTGTACGACGCAGAGGCAGTCCTGCCCTGTGACATAATTCATGACTCACCTCGAGTGCGCATGTACGAAGAAAGAGAAGCCGAGCTTGATCGGCAGGACAGTCTGGACACCTTGGAGGAAGAGCGCGACATAGCCAAAGCCCGTTCCGCATTTTACCAGCAACAGGATCGTAGATACCAAAGCAGAGAAGTACGAGCCAAAACTTATAACGTTGGCGAACTAGTTCTCCGGCTGCCGGATAAGAAAGAGAACAAGCTAGAGCCCAAATGGGAAGGTCCCTTCATCATTGACCAAGTTTTGACCGGCAGAGCGTACCGACTGCGGGATGCATCGACTAGTCGACTCGAGCTGAACCCATGGAACGTAGCCAGGCTCCAAAGATTCTACGCCTAGCACCGGACTTTATGTTAGTCCCCTCCCTTTGTCCATTTTCTGCATATGCGTTGTCCGTCTTGTTTCCCTTTCTTTCTTTTATTCCTCTGGACCTTCACGGGTCACCTTGTGCCTCACTTGTACATTACAGAGGCGCTAGCCGCACTATCTACACCTGGGGGCTTCTTTCACAGAAGCTTAAATTATTTACCTGGGCATCACGCCCAACACATGTGTTATACTTCCGCATGTACCTTTTTTCACCATTATAGTCATCGATATGACTTAAGTTTTGGCCAAGCTGGGTTGCCTGGCTCTTGTATTTATGCCCTGCGTCCCTGTTAATTCGGCTAGGGCATAAGGGGAGCACCTCTCGATTGTTACCGCCGGGTCAGTCGGACGTGTACCTCAGACTGGGTGAAGCCGAAAGCTAGCGTTCTTAAGAGAATATTCGGTCGGTGAACAAAAGATGACTTTTATTTATTAACCATATCCGCCCCCAGACGTTTTTACTGCGCTTCTTGTCGCAGTCCGGACATGCACTTTAGGGCATGCCTACCCAGGGAAAGGAACCCTTAACGGAACTATTCTCTCTGGAAGATGTTTCTTACTACCCATGTAATATAACATAACTAGTTGGGCACTTGTATGATAAAGCACTAATGACCCCTATGCCTGGTCTCCACGCATGCCCCGGTTCTTAAATAACCGAGAGGGTATTCGGATACACTCCGGACTGTCGAGTCCCGAGGTTGAAGCGAAAAGGTCCGCCACGACAAACGATCTACAATCCGGCTAGAAGGCATCATATATGTCATTTTACAATTACATAGTCAATTTGACTAGTTGAATTCCTCTTCAATGCCATCCAATAGGTTGTCTAGTCTATAGTCCTGTTGGGAATACTTTGCGGCCAATTCTACTTGGCCGTAAACTAAATTCACAGGGATCTCCTTACCATCAGGCCCCATAGGTCCGACTTCAGCCATGTGGTTCGGGTCAGCCTTCGTGTACCTTGTCTTCACCATCGCCCAAGCTTCCTTGGCGCCCTAATGGCAGGTCGATATCTTCCATAATCGGAAGCGCCGCCGTGCTCCCTTCAGCTTTTCTGCAAGCTCTCCAAGGCCTTCGGGTATGGAGACGGACGGCCACAAGGCCTGGGCAAAGCCTTGCATCACCTACCAAACTCGTTCGTGCAACTGTACGAGCTCGGGAAGAAGATCACCCGTCGAACTAGGCATCTCCTCGGCAGGACGACCTGTTAACATACCTATAGACATAACTCTGTCAGCCAGCTTCCTCGCCGAACTCTTTTTAAGTTCGTTCATGCACTTACTAAATATGCCGCGTCGAAGCTGTCGATTCTCCTTAACAGAGTCTGACAGTTGGGCACGAACATCTTTTAGTTCCACGCCCACCTTGGTGTTGGCATCTTGGAGATTATTCTTTTCCTGCCTCACCCTTGTAAGCACCCTCTCGCCAGCCTTCAGCTGGCGTTTGAGCTGTTGCTTATCCGGATTCACTCCAACGTCATCTGCAATTTTATCGTCAGATCGGCATGTAAAGCCGCATTCTAATATGATACTTATCATTTGACGGATATGTTATCAGAGGGGGTCTCTTTGGGCTCCCCTGCTGTGGCCAGTGCGGCCTGAAGTTGGGCTTTGCACTCCTCCAGCTCCTGGGACAGTTGAGTATTCTTTTCTATAAGAACCTACATAACAAATGATCCTTAAATCAGTTATCCTAACTGTTTCAAGTCTCAGGGGCTACTGATATATATAATCATCAAATTTTCTCACCCGTATGTCTTTTACATACTGCTCTGTGGCTCTGGCTAAACCATCTTGAGCGGCACGGAGGTGCGCGTCTCCCGAGTTGAAGGCATCCAATGCCTCTGGGGAGTAACAAGCGTCACGAAGAACAGTCCGACAACGTTTGTGGTTCATGGCACTTTCCACCTCGGAATGGGTGGTGGACAGTCTATCCGTATCATCCGTCAGAGGAGCACCCGGCGCACGCCTTGTACTCGTTCCCACCTCTGAGTCCGGCCTTGGAGCCTGACTTGTGGACGCGCGATTGGTAGCCTCTCCGGGTATAGTCCAGCGAGCACTCTTTTTCCTGAAAAGAAGGCATGGGCGTTAGTATGCCTTGGTAAATAATGTCTTATAATAAAGACGGCACGCCATACCGCTGCACCGGTGCCTCAATCCAGACATCAGATCTTTTCAGCCTGCCTGGCCTAGTGGCCCCTTGTTGGCTAGTTGCCACGGGATCGGCCTTCTGCCCCGAGGACCTCCCCTGCAAAACACGGCTGTTATACGGCAATAAAAAGAGCACGAGGACAGATCCCTTTTTAAGTGCTGGGATTTTGGTCTCAGTCACCTGTGAGGCTGGAACTAGCCCAGGGTAATCAGCCGTAATGGCCACCAAGGTATTGTCATTGCTCCCTTGGTAAAATACCCCGTCGATCAGCTCCACGGATATGTCCGGATCCTCCTGGGAGGCCGGGTCAAGGGACCGTCCAGGGTCC
The DNA here is from genome assembly GCA_034509565.1 of Triticum monococcum. Taxonomy (NCBI): domain Eukaryota; kingdom Viridiplantae; phylum Streptophyta; class Magnoliopsida; order Poales; family Poaceae; genus Triticum; species Triticum monococcum. The sequence goes on along the minus strand of CM067846.1, from coordinate 173,320,565 downwards.
TCGGGCTGTGGGGGAGGGCTGTTTATCTCCATTACTGCTTGGCGCAGCTCCTGCGATGAAATCGCTAGAATGAATACTTAAACTACGGGAATACGAAATGAATGGGCGAGAAAAATCTCCGCTTACCCAGCTCGGAGGATTGTACATGGAGAATCCGCCCTGCGGGTTGACACGGAGGATTTCCTCCTCTTCTCCCTTATACAGAGTGGACAAGATCTTTATTAGATCAGCAGCCGATCCCGACCCTTTGCGGCCGTGGCGGGTGGCGTCATCCTCCCCGTTGAAGTCCCACAAGGGGTGGCCTCTGTACTAGAGCGACTGCACCCCCCGCATAATGCATATAGCCATGACCTCGATCATGGTCAATCCAGATCGAGCTAAAGAGCATATCCGGCTCATCAGATAAAGAATGTCTCGGTCGTCTTCGTCCAGGGGGCTCCGTGGATGCCAGCTCTGGCGCTTCTTCAAAGGGGCGTTGTCAAACTCAGGAAGACCGATCCGAATAGGGTTCGGAAGGGGGACATCTTCTATATAAAACCATTCTGAAGTCCAGTCTTCGGACGTCTTCTTGGGGGTCCCGGATAGGTATCCGGTCCAAGCGATACGCCACACTTCGGCTCGGCCCACTTGATATATTGATCCCTTCTTAGAACGGGGCACAAGGCAGAACAACTTCTTCCATAGAGCGAAATGAGCCTCATAGCCCAAAAATAACTCGCAAAGGGCTACGAATCCCGCGATGTGCGGCAGGGAGGCAGGCGTAAGGTTGTGCAGCTGGAGGCCATAGAACTCCAGAAGCCCTCGGAGAAATGGATGGATTGGGAATCCGAGCCCTCTTACCAGATAAGGGACAAGGCACACCCGCTCTCCCTTGGAGGGATTGGGATGGCTCTCCACTTGCTCTCCGCCATTATAGGTGGCAAGCCCGGCTCGAACTAGGACCAGGTACGCTGGGGGAAGAAATCCCTTAGACTGAAGCATCACCAATTTGCTATGCGGGATGGAAAATCTCTCCCAATGTCCAGGCTTGGAGCTAGGGGTGCGAGAGGAGGAGCTGCGTCGACCGTCCATGGTGGAATGGATCTCTGTCGGGTACGCTCTGATGAAGACTCGGCAAGGGAGGATGATGTGATTTGGATCTGAATCCTCGTCTTTTTAAATAGGTGGCTCATTTACATAGCTAGGGGGTAAATGTGAAAACACCCTGGCTCTTCACATTCGCTCGACACGTGGAAAGTGGCCATTATTGGGCGTGGAAGCCAAGAAATACAAACCATCACAAGGAATCGGACATTATTTCGACAGGTAAACAGAATTTGGAGAAGGAACCCGCCTTGCAATGCCGAAGACAACTGCGCACCGGACTCATCATCATTGAAGCCTTGTTCGGGGGCCACTGAGGGAGTCCTGGATTAGGGGGTCTCCGGACAACCGGACTATCTCCATTGGCCGGACTGATAGACTATGAAGATACAAGATTGAAGACTTCGTCTCGTGTCCGGATGGAACTCTACTTGGCGTGGAAGGCAAGCTAGGAAATACTTATATGGATATCTCCTCCTTTGTAACCGACCTTGTGTAACCCTAACCCTCTCCGGTGTCTATATAAACCGGAGGGCTTTAGTCTGTAGGACAACAATCACAACATACAATCATACCGTAGGCTAGCTTCTAGGGTTTAGCCTCTCTGATCTCGTGGTAGATCTACTCTTGTAACACCCATATCTTCAATATTAATCAAGCAGGACGCAGGGGTTTACCTCCATCAAAGGGCCCGAACCTGGGTAAAACTTCGTGTCCCTTGCCTCCTGTTACCATCCGGCCTAGATGCACAGTTCGGGACCCCCTACCCGAGATCCGCCGGTTTTGACACCGACAATCGGGCCCGATGATTCTCTTCTGTGATAACACTGGAGCTATTGCCCTTGCCAAGGAGCCCAGGTTTCACAGGAAGACCAGGCATGTCAAGCACCGCTTCAACTCCATTCGTGAAAGTGTTCAAAATGGAGACATAGATATTTGTAAAGTACATACGGACCTAAATGTAGCAGATCCGTTGACTAAACCTCTCCCTAGAAAAAAACATGATCAACACCAGAACTCTATGGGTGTTCGATTCATCACAATGTAACTGGATTATTGACTCTAGTGCAAGTGGGAGACTGTTGGAAATATGCCCTAGAGGCAATAATAAAATGGTTATTATTATATTTCCTTGTTCATGATAATTGTCTATTGTTCATGCTATAATTGTGTTATCCGGAAATCGTAATACATGTGTGAATACATAGACCACAACACGTCCCTAGTGAGCCTCTAGTTGACTAGATCGTTGATCAAAAGATAGTCATGGTTTCCTGACTATGGACATTAGATGCCATTGATAACAGGATCACATCATTAGGAGAATGATGTGATGGACAAGACCCAATCCTAAGCATAGCTCAAAGATCGTGTAGTTCGTTTGCTATAGCTTTTCCGAATGTCAAGTATCATTTCGTTAGACCATGAGATTGTGCAACTCCCGTATACCGTAGGAGTGCTTTGGGTGTGCCAAACGTCACAACGTAACTGGGTGACTATAAAGGTGCACTACGGGTATCTCCGAAAGTGTCTGTTGGGTTGGCACGAATCGAGACTGGGATTTGTCACTCCGTATGACGGAGAGGTATCTCTTGGGCCCACTCGGTAATGCATCATCATAATGAGCTCAATGTGACCAAGTGGTTGATCACGGGATCATGCATTACGGTACGAGTAAAGTGACTTGCCGGTAACGAGATTGAACGAGGTATTGGGATATCGACGATCGAGTCTCGGGCAAGTAACGTACTGATTGACAAAGGGAATTGTATACGGGATTGATTGAATCCACGACATCGTGGTTCATACGATGAGATCATCGAGGAGCATGTGGGAGCCAACATGGGTATCCAGATCCTGCTGTTGGTTATTGACCGGAGAGTCGTCTTGGTCATGTCTGCGTGTCTCCCGAACCCGTAGGGTCTACACACTTAAGGATCGGTGATGCTAGGGTTGTAGAGATATTAGGATGCGGTAACCCGAAAGTTGTTCGGAGTCTCGGATGAGATCCCGAACGTCACGAGGAGTTTCGGAATGGTCCAAAGGTGAAGAATTATATATAGGAAGTCCAGTTTCGGCCATTGGGAAAGTTTCGGGGGTAATCGGTATTGTACCGGGACCACCAGAAGGGTCCTGGGGGTCCACCGGGTGGGGCCACCTATCCCGAAGGGCCCCATGGGCTGAAGTGGGAGGGGAACCTGCCCCTGGTGGGCTGGTGCTCCCCCCATGGGCCTCCCCCTGCGCCTAGGGTTGGAAACCCTAGGGGTGGGGGGCGCCCCACTTGGCTTGGGGGGCAAGCCACCCCCCTTGGTCGCCGCCCCCCTTGGAGATCCCATCTCCTAGGGCCGGCGCCCCCTAGGGGTCTTATATATATGGGGGGAGGGAGGGCAGCCGCACCCTAGCCCCTGGCGCCTCCCTCTTCCTCCCGTGACACCTCTCCCTCTCGCTGAACTTGGCGAAGCCCTGCCGAGATCACCGTTGCTTCCACCACCACGCCGTCGTGCTGCTGGATCTCCATCAACCTCTCCTTCCCCCTTGCTGGATCAAGAAGGAGGAGACGTCTTCCCAACCGTACGCATGTTGAACGCGGAGGTGCCGTCCGTTCGGCGCTAGGTCATCGGTGATTTGGATCATGACGAGTACGACTCCATCAACCCCGTTCTCTTGAACGCTTCCACTCGTGATCTACAAGGGTATGTAGATGCACTCCCCTCTCCCTCGTTGCTAGATGACTCCATAGATTGATCTTGGTGATGCGTAGAAAATTTGAAAATTCTTCTACGTTCCCCAACACTACGTCCATCTACAACGGGTGCAAGCCAGTTTTGCACACGCAGAATACTCGGGTTAAACTTGACGAGCCTAGCATATGCAGATATGGCCTCGGAACACTGGAGACCGAAAGGTCGAGCGTGAATCATATAGTAGATATGATCAATATAGTGATGTTCACCATTGAAAACTACTCCATCTCACGTGATGATCGGACATGGTTTAGTTGATTTGGATCACGTGATCACTTAGATGATTAGAGGGATGTCTATCCAAGTGGGAGTTCTTAAGTAATATGATTAATTGAACTTTAATTTATCATGAACTTACTCCTGGTAGTATTAACATATCTATGTTGTAGATCAATAGCTCTTGTTTATCTCCCCTGTTTTTTTTGATTTGTTCCTAGAGAAAACTAAGTTGAAAGATGATAGTAGCAATGATGTGGGCTGGGTCCGTGATCTAAGGTTTATGCTCATTGCTGCACAGAAGAATTATGTCCTTGATGCACCGCTAAGTGACAAACCTATTGCAGGAGCAGATGCAGACGTTATGAACGTTTGGCTAGCTCAATATGATGACTACTTAATAGTTTATTGCACCATGCTTAACGGCTTAGAGTCGGGACTTCAAAGACGCTTTGAACGTCATGGACCATATGAGATGTTCCAGGAGTTGAAGTTAATATTTCAAGCAAATACCTGAGTTGAGAGATATGAAGTCTCCAACAAGTTCTATAGCTAAAATGATGGAGGAGAATAGCTCAAGCAGTGAGCATGTGCTCAGATTATCTGGGTACTACAATCACTTGAACCAAGTGGGAGTTAATCTTCTAGATAAAATAGTGATTGACAGAATTCTCTAGTCACCATCACCAAGTTAGTAGAACTTCATGATGAACTATAGTATGCAAGGGATGACGAAAATGATTCCCGAGCTTTTCATGATGATGAAATCGATGAAGGTAGAAATCAAGAAAAAGCATCAAGTGTTGATGATTAACAAGACCACTAGTTTCAATAAAAGGGCAAAGGGAAAGAAAGGGAACTCCATGTAGAATGGCAAGCAAGTTGCCACTTCCATGAAGAAGCCCAAAGCTAGACTAAAGCCTGAAACTGAGTGCTTCTACTTCAAAGGAAATGGTCACTGGAAGCGGAAATGCCCTGAATATTTAGTGGATAAGAAGGATGGTAAAGTGAACAAGGGTATATTTGATATACATGTTATTGATGTGTACCTTACTAGTGTTTATAGTAGCCCCTGGGTATTTGATACTTGTTTGGTTGCTAAAAATTAGTAACTCGAAACAGGAGTTACAGAATAAACAGAGACTTGTTGAGGGTGAAGTGACGATGTGTTGGAAGTGGTTCCAAGATTGATATGATCATCATCGCACACTCCCTATACTTTCGGGATTAGTGTTAAACCTAAATAAATGTTATTTGGTGTTTGTGTTGAGCATGAATATGATTTGATCATGTTTATTGCAATACTATTATTCATTTAAGTTAGAGAATAATTGTTGTTCTGTTTACATGAATAAAACCTTCTATGGTTATACACCCAATGGAATTGGTTTGTTGGATCTCAATCATAGTGATACACATATTCATAATATTGAAGCCAAAAGATGCAAAGTTAATAATGATAGTGCAACTTATTTGTGGCCCTGCCGTTTGGGTCATATTGGTGTAAAGCGCATGAAGAAACTCCATGCCGATGGGCTTTTGGAATCACTTGATTATGAATTAGTTGATGCTTGTGAACCATGCCTCATGGGCAAGATGACTAAGACTCCATTCTCTAGAACAATGGAGCGAGCAACAAACTTGTTGGAAATAATACATAGTGATGTATGCAGTCCGATGAATGTTGAGGCTCGCGGCGGGTATCGTTATTTTCTGACCTTCACAGATGATTTGAGCAGATATGGGTATATCTACTTGAAGAAACATAAGTCTGAAACATTTGAAAAGTTCAAAGAATTTCAGAGTGAAGTGGAAAATCATAGTAACAAGAAAATAAAGTTTCTACGATCTGATCGCAGAGGCGAATATTTGAGTTACGAGTTTGGTCTTCAATTAAAACAATGTGGAATAGTTTCACAAATTCATGCCACCTGGAACACCACAGCGTAATGGTGTGTCCGAACATCTTAACCGTACTTTATTTGATATAGTGCAATCTATGATGTTTCTTACCGATTTACCACCATCATTTTGGGGTTATGCATTCGAGACAGCTACATTCACATTAAAAAGGGCACCATCTAAATCCGTTGAGACGACACCGTATGAACTGTGGTTTAGCAAGAAACCTAAGCTGTCGTTTCTTAAAGTTTGGGGTTGCGATGCTTATGTGAAAAAGTTTCATCTTGATAAGCTCAAACCCAAGTCAGAGAAGTGCAACTTCATAGGATACCCAAAATTAACTGTTGGGTACACCTTCTATCACAGATCCGAAGGCAAGATATTTGTTGCTGAGAATGGATCTTTTCTAGAGAAGGAGTTTCTCTCGAAAGAAGTGAGTGGGAGGAAAGTAGAACTTGATGAGGTAACTATACCTGCTCCCTTATTGGAAATTAGTTCATCACAGAAATTTGTTTCTGTGACTCCTACACCAATTAGTGAGGAAGCTAATGATGATGATCATGTAACTTCAGATCAACTTACTACCGAACCTCGTAGGTCAACCAGAGTGAGATCCACACCAGAGTGGTATGGTAATCCTGCTCTGGAGGTCATGCTAATTGATCATGACGAACCTACGAACTATGAGGAAGCGATGATGAGCCCAGATTCCGCAAAATGGCTTAAGGCCATGAAATCTGAGATGGGATCCATGTATGAGAACAAAGTATGGACTTTGGTTGACTTGCCCGATGATCGGCAAGCCATAGAAAATAAATGGATCTTAAAGAGGAAGACGGACACTGATAGTAGTATTACTATCTACAAAGCTAGACTTGTCTAAAAGGTTTTGACAAAGTTCAAGGTGTTTACTACGATGAGATTTCTCACTCGTAGCGATGCTTAAGTCTGTCCGAATCATGTTAGCAAATTGCCACATTTTATGAAATCTGGCAAATGGATGTCAAAACTACATTCCTTAATGGTTTTCTTAAAGAAGAGTTGTATATGATGCAACTAGAAGGTTTTGTCTATCCTAAAGATGCTAACAAAATGTGCAAGCTCCAGCAATCCATCTATGGACTGGTGCAAGCATCTCAGAGTTGGAATATACGCTTTGATGAGTTGATCAAAGCATATAGTTTTATACAGACTTTTGGAGAAGCCTGTATTTACAAGAAAGTGAGTGGGAGCACTACAACATTTATGATAAATATATGTGAATGACATATTGTTGATCGGAAATAATGTAGAATTTTCTGGAAAGCATAAAGGAGTTTTTGAAAGGAGTTTTTCAAATAAAGACCTCGGTAAAGCTACTTACATATTGAGCATCAAGATCTATAAAGATAGATCAAGATGCTTGATAAGTTTTTTCAATGAGTACATACCTTAACAAGATTTTGAAGTAGTTCAAAATGGAACAGTCAAAGAAAGAGTTCTTACCTGTGTTACAAGGTGTGAAATTGAGTAAGACTCAAAACCGACCACGGCAGAAGATAGAAAGAGAATGAAAGTCATTCCCTATGCCTCAACCATAGTTTCTATAAAGTATGCCATGCTGTGTACCAGATCTATTGTATACCCTACACCGTGTTTAGCAAGGGAGTACAATAGTGATCTAGGAGTAGATCACTGGACAGCGGTCAAAATTATCCTTAGTGGAATAAGGATATGTTTCTCAATTATGGAGGTGACAAAAGGTTTGTCGTAAAGGGTTATGTCGATGCAAATTTTGACACTGATCCAGATGACTCTTAGTCTCAATCTGGATACATTTTGAAAGTGGGAGCAATTAGCTAGAGTAGCTCCATGCAGAGCATTATTGACATAGAAATTTGCAAAATACATACGGATCTGAATGTGGCAGACCCGTAGACTAAACTTCTCTCACAAGCAAAACATGATCACACCTTAGTACTCTTTGGGTGTTAATCACATAGCGATGTGAACTAGATTATTGACTCTAGTAAACCCTTTGGGTGTTGGTCACATGACGATGTGAACTATGGGTGTTAATCACATGGTGATGTGAACTATTAGTGTTAAATCACATGGCGATGTGAACTAGATTATTAACTCTAGTGCAAGTGGGAGACCGAAGGAAATATGCCCTAGAGGCAATAATAAAGTTATTATTTATTTCCTTATTCATGATAAATGTTTATTATTCATGCTAGAATTGTATTAACCGGAAACATAATAGATGTGTGAATACATAGAGAAACATAGTGTCACTAGTATGCCTCGACTTGACTAGCTCGTTAATCAAAGATGGTTAAGTTTCCTAACCATAGACATGAGTTGTCATTTGATTAACAGGATCACATCATTAGAAGAATGATGTGATTGACTTGACCCATTCCGTTAGCTTAGCAATTGATCGTTTAGTATGTTGCTATTGCTTTCTTCATGACTTATACATGTTCCTACGACTATGAGATTATGCAGCTCCCATTTACCGGAGGAACACTTTGTGTGCTACCAAACGTCACAACGTAACTGGGTGATTATAAAGGTGCTCTACAGGTGTCTCCGGAGGTACTTGTTGAGTTGGCGTATTTCGAGATTAGGATTTGTCACTCCGATTGTCGGAGAGGTATCTCTAGGCGCACTCGGTAATGCACATCACTATAAGCCTTGCAAGCATTGTAACTAATGAGTTAGTTGCAGGATGATGTGTTACGTAACGAGTAAAGAGACTTGCCGGTAACGAGATTGAACTAGGTATTGAGATACCGACAATCGAATCTCGGGCAAGTAACATACCAATGACAAAGGGAACAACATATGTTGTTATGCGGTTCGACCGATAAAGATCTTCGTAGAATATGTAGGAGCCAATATGGGCATCCAGGTTCCACTATTGGTTATTGACCAGAGAAGTGTCTCGATCATGTCTACATAGTTCTCGAACCCGTAGGGTCCGCACGCTTAAACGTTTGTTGACGATATAGTATTATATGAGTTATGTATGTTGGTGACCGAATGTTGTTCGGAGTCCCGGGTGAGATCACGGACATGACGAGGAGCTTCGGAATGGTCCGGAGGTAAAGATTCATATATTTGATGATATGGTTCGGCCAAGGGGTCAGGCCAAGGGGCTATAAGTCGGTGCAAAAGGAGTTTTGCGGAAGCCAAGGGGCCAGACACCGGAGACCCTGGCGTCTGGCCCTGGGCCAGACGCCAAGGTTTGTGGCGTTTGGTCCTGGAGTCCGAGTGGGACTCTTGCCTTTCGGGCAAAACCGACTTTGAGGAGGCTTTTGCTCCAAGTTTCGACCCCACGGCTCATCATAAAAATAGAGGGGCAGGGCAAGCACCGAGGACAGATCAAGAAACAGCAAGCCGTGTGCCGGCAACCCTGTCCCCTCTAGTTTATGTAACATCCCAGATTTTCAATTTGGAATGTTATACATTAGGTCATCATTGCATATCATATTTTTTGCATTTTGGCTTGATTCTAGAAATCCTAAGCAACTCAAGGACCCTCAGAGAGAGAGTTGGGGATTTCACTGTTTTCATATTTGAATTTTATCAAATATTGAAACGAGGATTTTTGGTTTTAATTATTTTTCTCTCTGAAAATATTTCACATTAAAATATATGAGAGGAGATAATATGACTTCTCCAAAATAAATGAAATACTGGAGGACAATTATTAAAAATCAAATATTTGATTTTATACGGATTTTATGGCTATTTTATTTGCATTAGAAAAATTGCACATTTTCAAAATTGCATTTTGGGGCCAAGAAAATGTTCATCTTGTTCTAAATATTTTATTTAGACGGTGAAAATTTGTTTTGGTATTTTTAGATTTTTATTTATTTTCTAGGATTTATTTTCGGCAGAATCTGTTTGGAAAAAAAAACTTCTTCCGCGCCCGACTGGGCCAAGGCCCAGCCGAGCCAGGCCGCCGGCCCACGCCGTGCCATTGCCTCCGCCGTGCCCGAGTCCGGCCAAGACTCGGCAGCCGCCGCCGTCGCCGCCCGGGACACCTCCCGGCCCACTCCCGCAAGCCACCCCTTCCCCCTTTAAAATCTGACCCGGGCCCCCTAGAGCCCCAAGCCGCCGCCGCCGCAAGCCGCCCCGCCGCCGCCGCCTACCGCACCTCGCCCCGCCGCCGCCGCACTTCCCCGCCGCCGCGCCGCACCACCGCCGCCCCGCCGCACCACCCGCAGCCCCACCCCGCCCCACCGGAGCCGCCGCCGATCCGATCCGATCCGGAGCCGCCGGTTTTTTTCGGTTTAGGTAAAAACAGTTGGTTTTTTTAAAACCCTAGTTTCGGTTTTTTAGATCGGTTCGTTGGTTTTCTCGGTTTAGTTACTTAGCGGACATTCATCCGTATGATCGTTTTAACGAATGGTATTGACTCATTAGCCACAGACAGCGAACGTTCGTTCGTTAGCCTGTTCGTCGATTTTTTTTTTCTCGGATTTTTCGGGGTTATTTTCGATCGTGATTTCTGGTCTGATTTTCGTTTTAGTTTATCTTTTCGCTCGTTTATCGGAATCAGGCGATTCAAGTGCCTAGATCTTCGCCTCGAAACCCTCTTCCCGTTTATCCAACTTGAACAAGATTTTGATACAGTAAAATTTGACTTCATTCCAGATTAGTAATCGGATCTTGTTTCTTTCGCAGTTTGAGTTTTGTTGCTCCGTTTGATTTGATTCTTTTTGCAAACCGGAGTTCTTAAGTTGAACTTTCTGGTTAGATCTTCTTATTCGTGTTTTACCCGTGTGTCTTTGCTTGATTGCTTATGTATGCTATTGTTTGTTTGCGATAGAACGCCCGGAGTGCGAAGCGTGCTACTACGAGTCTCTAGGTTTTGCAGATCATCAGCAAGGCAAGTAACACTTTGATCATATCCCTTTATCACCTAGTTTTTATGCATTAGTTTCAGCCCTTAAACATTGCATGGTTAGGACTTGATAATATGTGGGATTGGGAAGTAGTTGATGAGGTAGAACCTATTGCCCTGTTATTATCAAACCCTTGGGAGTTACTTCTACGTATTGCTTATATTGCCATGCTATGCTCGTAGACGTGGTTTGGGTGAGTGAATCCATGACATGTGTGAGATTGTTATTTAATGGTTCAACTTAAGGTGGCAACTTTAATACACATCTGGGTGGATTGCTTGTCGGGCACCTGGAGAATCCAGTGCTGTCCTAGGATATCCCGGAGTACCCGTGTGATAATCCTAAGGTCCGCCACCCAGGCTCAAAGGGAACTGAGATATTTCATGCTAGAAACTTTCGTGTGCAGCCACAAGCTATTATGGGCTCTAGCATAGTTGAGTAAGTTGCATGACCTCTTCCAGTGGTAGGCTAGCAGATGTAGAGGGGTGTAGGTTGGTACTGTCTACCCAGGGTTAGAGCTAATGCTTCTGAAAGACTGTGTCTCGGTCATCCATTTCTCAAACACCAGGTAGTGCGAGAAATCCAACGAAGGAGATTGAGTCTTGTGGGGAAAAGTGCGCAAACCTCTGCAGAGTGTACAAACTAATCATGGTTAGCCGTGTCCCCGGTTATGGACATCTTGAGTATCTAGTACTTGGATTATCATATGTATCTCATCACTCTAAATTAATATTGTTGGGTTGATAATTACCTTTAATTGGGATTGAGTTGGAGGAACCTTCTCAATGATGTTTCAACTACCATGATAGTTAAATAAAATATATTCCTTTGTTGTAGGGAAAATTGGCTTTTCGCAAAACTTTAACCATAGAGCTTTCCACCAGCCAAATATGCATGTAGTGATAACATTATTGAGTTCTTGCTCTACCGTGTTATTTTGCCAGCATATTCCATGTGCTGACCCGTTTTTGGGCTGCAACGTATTATGTTGCAGACTTTTCAGACGAGGAGTAAGGTTTGTTAGGTCATTGCCGTGCAGCTCAGCTATGCCGTTGGAGTTGATGGACTCACTTTATCTTCCAAGCCTTCCGATGTTATCATATTAGATGGCCTTAAGCCATATTTATTGTAATAAGTTCTCTTTTGAGACATTCGATGTAATAAGTGTGTGATTGCTACTCTGTTATAAATCCTTCGAGTACTATGTGTGTTAGCATTACCGATCTAGGGATGACACTGAAGCATAGAGACTTGACCGTTTGAGGTCGGGTCGCTACAAGATGGTATCAGAGCACACGCTGAGTGTAGGACACGACCACTAAGCTAAAGCCCTAGATCACTACTCTCTTCTCATTTCTGACTCCTCTCCATTTTCTACTCTTTAGGATGGCGGACGCAAGGAACAAGTTTGCACAACCGGATGAAGAAGCACTTTTGGATGACACTTGAAGGAAGTCACTAAGTATCTGAACATTGGAATACCAAGCTTCACCGGGACTTAGAACACCACTTTACCAGAAGAGGAACGATGGATGATTCAAGTTCAAGTTCCAGGAAGGACATTTGCGCCAGTCACTAAACCCATAGAGTTTTTCTTTGATGCACCAACCTGGAGTCTAGGAAAGAGTATGACAGCTCACATCACCATGGGACGCATTGGAGAAGTTTACCATAAGGAGCTTAAGGATACTATCTATCCGATTTGTGGGCGCCGAGATGAGCAATGGGAGATGATCAGCACCAGGAGGGATAGATCAATTGCAGCTTTCATCCAGGAGTTAAACCAGCACATTCGTCGCCAGGAGAACCAGATGTGCGTAGGCATGATAGATCTGAAGAAGGCAATGACAAGGATCATGGAACTGGAGGAAGAAATCAAGGCTACTCGCGAACATTATGAGGAGGAAATCGTTGTACTAGTGGAGAAGAATGACAATCTGGAAAGGAAGCTAGGAGTATTCATGGGAGACCCACGCAGGAGGAGAAGGCGATGAACCCAAAGAGATTCGTTCTGAGGACTACATCATCATCGATGACACCGACTCGGACCCTGACGATAGCGATGATGACTATGTTGATGAAGCTGGAGCAGATATCATGGAGTCTTCGACCGATCAATATTTCTAGTAGACCACCACATCAGTAGTAGTATTCCACCATGTATATAGTATAGTCCGAGCACTTTTGTAACGATAGTTAGATCGATTGTATGCCCTTGTTTGATTGATTGAGTGATATGATTGTGTTTGTCTCATGTGCATATGGGTAGTGTTTTTCTCACTAGACCTCATTCTATTATATTCTCTTCCCTCTAAACCCTCAGATGCCTCCGAGACGTGACCCCGAATTTACCTTCCCACCGGAGCTCACTCAGTTGATCCAATAGCAGAATACAGTGATGTAGTTGTTAGTTCAGAACCAAGGCAACAACAACAACAACAACAACAACCCACCACCACCACCAGTTGACAATAGCCCGCTTTCTGAGGTTGCAGCCGCCGGTGTTTTCCAGTAGCACCGAGCCAATAGTGGCAGATGATTGGCTCCACAGGATTGGAAGGGAGTTAACCACTGCAGGATGTACATATGTTGAGAAGGTGCGTTTTGCCACACATCAGTTGGATGGACCAGTAGCCTCATGGTGGGAGAATTACACAGTCACCTACCCTATGGCCACTGTTACATGGGATTAGTTTCAGCAAGCATTCCGCACCGCCCATGTCTCAACGGGAGCTATGAACATGAAGAAGCGTGAGTTTCGCAACTTGCACCAAGGGAACCGTACTGTGGGGCAGTACGTGGATGAATTTAGTAAGTTGTCTCGTTATGCCCCTGACGATTTGGCCATAGATGCCGCGAAGCAGGAGAAGTTTATGGAAGGGCTGAACGATGAGATGAGCATGCGGTTGATGGTGGCAACCTTTAACAACTACCAAGAGTTGGTAGACAAGGCTCTTATGATTGAAGGGAAGCAGGAGCAAATTGAGAGCCGCAAAAGGAAGTATGGACAAGGAAGGTACAACTCAGGAGTTCAGCAGAAGCCTCGTCTAACCCCGAACTCGGGAGGACTTGTTCATAACCATGGAGGTCATAACCACAACGGAGGAAGTTTGCATAACCACAATGGTTCCAAGAATGGGACTGGGAACGGAGTAAGCAACAATCAGAACTGCTCCAATCCAGCCACACCCGCCAAGAGAGACCTAAGTCACATTACTTGCTTCAAGTGCGGGAAGACTGGACACTATGCCACGGAGTGCCCTGAAGCAAAGAATGGAAACAGTAATGGGAGCGCTGGGAAGAAGCCCAATCCATTCAACAAAGGACAAGTGAACCACGTTAACGTGGAGGAGGTTGAAGGGCAGCCAGGTGCAGTTATCGGTAAGTTTTTGGTTAAGTCTTTTACCGCCCTTGTTCTTTTTGTACTGGTGCATCACATTCATACATATCAAGGGGATTCATGGATAAGTTTAAACTACCAACCTAAGCCCTTAGGACCCCTCTATTAGTAAGTTCACCTGGAGCAGAGTATATGGCTAGCCGATGGTGCGACCGGATACCCTTAACCATTGGTAGCCATGTTTTTCCATCAGACCTGATAATTTTGGAGTCACAAGGATTGGATGTGATATTAGGCATGGATTGGATGTCAAAGTATGGAGGAAGCATTGACTGTGCAAGTAAGTCGATTTATCTCACCACCCCGGAGGGAAAAAGGATCAAGTATGTATCTAGGCATGCGCCTAGGAGGATCCAAGTAAATACCCTCACGGGAGTTGTTCAGGAGGAAGTGCCTGTAGTGAAGGATTACCCAGATGTTTTTCCAGAGGAGTTACCAGGCATGCCACTAGATCGAGACATCGAGTTTTTGATAGAGCTATTGCCAGGTACAGGGCCAATATCAAAGAGACCCTACCGGATGCCCGCAAATGATCTGGAGGAGATTAAGAAGCAGATCAACGAGTTATTGGAGAAAGGTTACATCCGATGGAGTTCATCACCATGGGGAGCCCCGGTGCTCTTGGTTGAGAAGAAGGATAAGCCTCTAAGGATGGTTGTTGATTATCGTGCATTGAATGAGGTGACGATCAAGAACAAATACCCACTGCTGATGATCAATGATTTGTTTGACCAGTTGCAAGGAGCTAAGGTGTTTTCTAAGATCGATCTGCGATCTGGATATCACCAGCTGAAGTTTCAGGAGAAGGATGTACCTAAAACCGCATTTACCATAAGGTACGGGTTATATGAGTATACGGTCATGTCATTCAGACTGACTAACGCCCCTGCCTATTTCATGAGCATGATGAACAAGGTGTTCATGGAATATTTGGATAAGTTTGTTGTGGTGTTCAATGATGATATAATGGTATACTCAAAGAATGAAGAGGAGCACAAGGAACATTTGCGTTTAGTTCTCGAGAAACTTAGGGAACATCAGTTGTATGCCAAGTTCAGCAAATGTGAGTTTTGGTTGAAAGAAGTTGGATTCCTTGGACATGTTATATTAGGAGAAGGTATAGCAGTAGACCCCACCAAGGTTTAGTCAGTCACTGAATGGTTGGAACCCACTTCAGTTAGCGAGATCCGCAGTTTTCTTAGACTCGCAGGATACTACCGGAGATTCATTGAGAATTTTTGAAAGATTGCGAAGCCAATGACAGAGCTATTGAAGAAGGATACCGAATTTAAATGGACGGAAGAATGTGAAGCGAGTTTTCAGGAGTTAAAGAAATGTCTGACTACAGCCCCAATACTGATTCTGCCGGATATACGCAAGGATTTCGAAGTGTATTGCGACGCCTCTCGCTTAGGACTTGGAGGAGTACTGATGCAGGACGGAAGAGTTGTTTCGTATGCCTCGCGACAACTGAAACTGCATGAGTTAAATTATGCCACGCATGATTTGGAGTTGGCTGCCATAGTGCATGCGTTGAAGACTTGGAGACATTATCTTATTGGAAACCATTGCGATGTATACACTGACCATAAGAGTTTGAAGTACATTTTCACACAGAAGGAGCTGAACCTTAGGCAGAGGAGATGGTTGGAGCTTATAAAGGATTATGACATGAAGCTTCACTATCATCCAGGCAAGGCCAACATCGTAGCAGACGCTTTGAGCCAGAAGATTTATGCCAACACACTCATAAGCATAGGGTTTCCAAAGGAGTTGGCAGAGGATCTCAGGGAACTTCGATTGGAGATTGTCCCTAGAGGTTTTGTTGCAACAATGGAAGTTCAGCCTACATTGTTAGGAAAGATTCGAGAAGCTCAGAAGGATGACAAAGAGATCGCCGAGATAAAAGAGAGAATGAGCAAAGGAAAGGCCAAAGGTTTTCGTGAGGATGAACACGACACCTTGTGGTTTGAGGACCGTGTTTATGTGCCAAATAACACAGAGATCAGGAAGTTAATACTTCAGGGGGCTCATGACTCACCATACTCGATACACCCCGGAAACACCAAGATGTATGTGGATTTAAAGGAGTGTTTCTGGTGGACTGGTATGAAGAAGGATATTGCCGAGTATGTAGCCGTATGTGATGTATGTCAGAGAGTGAAGGCAGAACATCAAAAGCCAGCTGGATTGTTACAGCCTATGATGATACCCGAATGGAAGTGGGATAAGCTTGGCATGGATTTCATCACCGGATTACCCAGGACCAAATCAGGATATGATTCTATATGGGTAGTAGTTGATCGCTTGACCAAAGTAGCTCACTTTATCCCAGTGAAAACCACCTATACAAGTGCCAAGTTGGCCAAGATATACATGACCAGGATCGTATGTTTGCATGGAGTTCCAAGGACCATTGTATTAGATAGAGGAACCCAGTTTACCTCAAAGTTTTGGAATCAGTTGCATGAAACCTTGGGAACCAGACTAGAGTTCAGTACAGTTTTTCACCTGCAAACAGATGGACAGACCGAGAGAGTCAACCAGATTCTGGAGGATATGTTAAGAGCATGTGCACTAGATTATGGATCGAGTTGGGATGACAACTTGCCCTACGCAGAGTTCTCATACAACAATAGTTACCAGGCCAGTTTGAAGATGGCACCTTTCGAAGCATTGTACGGAAGGAGCTGCAGGACACCGTTGTTGTGGGATGAAGTTGGAGACCGTCAGTTGTTTGGACCAGATTTGATTAAGGAATCAGAAGAGAAGGTTAAATTGATTAGAGATAGACTGAAGGTAGCTCAGTCCCGATAGAAGAGTTATGCAGGTTCAAAACGCAAGGATGTAGTCTATGAAATCGGAGACAGAGTGTATCTACGAGTATCACCACTCCGAGGAGTTAAGCGCTTTGGAGTTAAGGGAAAGTTAGCGCCACGCTTTGTGGGACCATACAGAGTTTTGGAACGTATGGGAGAAGTTTCTTATAAGTTGGAATTACCCGAAGGATTGTCAGGAGTTCACGATGTGTTCCATGTTTCTCAGTTGAAGAAGTGGCATGAAGAGATGGCTGACATTCCTCTGAGAGATACAGTACCACTCGAAGCGATTCAGTTGGACAATGATTTGACTTATGAGGAGAAACCAGTCAAGATTCTCGAGTTTGCCAGCCGGGTTACCCGCAGCAAGGTTATTAAGTTTTGCAAAGTTCAGTGGAGCCACCATACCGAGGACAAAGCCACCTGGGAACGAGAGGATGATCTTCGCAAAGACCACCCACACCTATTTTCTAGCCAACCCGAGTCTCGAGGGCGAGATTCATCTTAAGGGGGGTATGTTTGTAACATCCCAAATTTTCAATTTGGAATGTTATACATTAGGTCATCATTGCATATCATATTTATTGCATTTTGGCTTGATCCTCAAAATCCTAAGCAACTCAAGGACCCTCGGAGAGAGAGTTAGGGATTTCACTGTTTTCATATTTGAATTTTATCAAATATTGAAACAAGGATTTTTGGTTTTAATTATTTTTCTCTCCAAAAATATTTCACATTAAAATATATGAGAGGAGATAATATGACTTCTCCAAAATAAATGAAATATTGGAGGAAAAAATATTAAAAATCAAATATTTGATTTTATTTGGATTTTGTCGCTATTTTATTTGCATTACAAAAAGTGCACGTTTTCAAAATTGCATTTTAGGGCCAAGAAAATATTCATCTTGTTCTAAATATTTTATTTAGATGGTGAAAATTTGTTTTGGCATTTTTAGATTTTATTTATTTTCTAGGATTTATTTTCGGCAGAATCTGTATGAAAAAAACTTCTTCCGCGCCCGACTGGGCCAAGGCCCAGCCGAGCCAGGCCGCCGACCCGCGCCGCGCCACCGTCTCCGCCGTTCCCGAGTCCGGCCAGGACTCGGCAGCCACCGCCGTCGCCGCCCGGGACACCTCCCCGCCCCCTCCCGCAAGCCACCCCTCCCCCCTTTAAAAGCCGACCCGGGGCCCCCTTGGAGCCCCAAGCCGCAGCCGCCCTACCACCGCAAGCCGCCCTGCCGCCACTCCCCGCTGTTGCCGCCGCCGCACGCCGCCGCTGCCGCCTACTGCACCTCGCCCTGCCGCCAGCCGCGCCGCACCAACGCCGCACCACCCCGCCCCGCCGGAGCCGCCGATTTTTTTCGGTTTAGGTAAAAACCGTTGGTTTTTTTAAAACCCTAGTTTCGGTTTTTTAGATCAGTTCGTTGGTTTTCTCGGTTTAGTTACTTAGTGGACGTTCGTCCATATGTTCGTTTTAACGAACGGTATTCACTCGTTAGCCACAGATAGTGAACGTTCGTTCGTTAGCCTGTTCGTCAGTTTTTCTTTTCTCGGATTTTTCGCAGTTATTTTCGATCGCGATTTCTGATCAGATTTTCATTTTAGTTTATCTTTTCGCTCGTTTATCGGAATCAGGCGATTCAAGCGCCTAGATCTTTGTCTCGAAACCCTCTTCCCGTTTAACCAACTTGAACAAGATTTTGATATAGTAAAATTTGACTTTAGTCCAGATTAGTAATCGGACCTTGTTTCTTTCGTAGTTTGAGTTTCGTTGCTCCGTTTGATTTGATTCTTTTTGGAAACCGAAGTTCTTAAGTTGAACTTTCTGGTTAGATCTTCTTATTTGTGTTACCGTGCGTCTTTGCTTGATTGCTTATGTATGCTATTGTTTGTTTGCGATAGAACACCCGGAGTGCGAAGCGTGCTACTACGAGTCTCTAGGTTTTGCGGATCATCAACAAGGGAAGTAACACTTTGATCATATCCCTTTATCACCCAGTTTTTATGCATTAGTTTCAACCCTCAAACATTGCATGGTTAGGACTTGATAACATGTGGGATTGGGAAGTAGTTGATGAGGTAGAACCTATTGCCCTGGTATTATCAAACCCTTGGGAGTTACTTCTACGTATTGCTTATATTGCCATGCTATGCTCGTAGACGTGGTTTGGGTGAGTGAATCCATGACAGATGTGAGATGGTGGCAACTTTAATACACATCTAGGTGGATTGCTTGTCGGGCACCTGGAGAATCCAGTGTTGTCCTAGGATATCCCGGAGTACCCGTGTGATAATCCTAAGGTCCGCCACCCAGGCTCAAAGGGAACTGAGATATTTCATGCTAGAAACTTCCGTGTGCAGCCACAAGCTATTATGGGCTCTAGCATAGTTGAGTAAGTTGCATGACCTCTTCTAGTGGTAGGCTAGCAGATGTAGAGGGGTGTAGGTTGGTACTGTCTACCCAGGGTTAGAGCTAATGCTTCTGAAAGACTGTGTCTCGGTCATCCGTTTCTCAAACACCAGGTAGTGGGAGAAATCCAACGGAGGAGATTGAGTCTTGTGGGGAAAAGTGCGCAAACCTTTGCAGAGTGTACAAACTAATCATGGTTAGCCGTGTCCCCGGTTATGGACATCTTGAGTATCTAGTACTTGGATTATCATATGTATCTCATCACTCTAAACTAATATTGTTGGGTTGATAATTACCTTTAATTGGGATTGAGTTGGAGGAACCTTCTCAATGATGTTTCAACTACCATGATAGTTAAATAAAATCTATTCCTTTGTTGTAGGGAAAATTGGCTTTTGGCAGAACTTTAACCATAGAGCTTTCCACCAGCCAAATATGCATGTAGTGATAGCATTATTCAGTTCTTGCTCTACCGTGTTATTTTGCTAGCACATTCCATGTGCTGACCTGTTTTCGGGCTGCAACGTATTATGTTGTGGACTTTTCAGACGAGGAGTAAGGTTCTTTAGGCCGTTGCCGTGCAGCTCAGCTATGCCGTTGGAGTTGATGGACTCACTTTATCTTCCAGGCCTTCCGTTGTTATCGTATTAGATGGCCTTAAGCCATATTTATTGTAATAAGTTCTCTTTTGAGACATTCGATGTAATAAGTGTGTGATTGCTACTCTATTATAAATCCTTCGAGTACTGTGTGTGTCAGCATTACCGATCCAGGGATGACACTGGAGCACACAGACTTGACCGTTTGAGGTCGGGTCGCTACATTTATCCTCTGTCATAGTTTCTGTAGTGCTTGGCAAAGCCCTGCGGAAATTGTTCTTCACCAACACCATCACCATGCCGTCGTGCTGCCGGAACTCATCTACTACTTCGCTCGTCTTGCTGGATCAAGAAGGCGAGGACGTCATCGAGCTGAACGTGTGTAGAACTCAGAGGTGTTGTACGTTCGGTACTTGGATTCTTCGGATCGTGAAGACGTACGAGTAAATCAACCGCGTTGATAAACGCTTCCGCTTACGGTCTACGAGGGTACGTAGACAGCACTCTCCCCTCTCGTTGCTATGCATCACCATGGTCATGCGTGTGCGTAGGATTTTTTTTTGAAATTACTACGTTCCCCAACAATTCAGACACCGGAAGTGTTCCGGATAGTTTCGGATAAAACCAGAGTGTTGGAGGGTTACCGGACCCCCCCGGGAAGTTATGGGCCTTGGTGGGCCTTAGGGGAGAGAGAGTGCCGCAGCCAGGAGGTGGCGCCCCCCAGGGGAGTCCGAATAGGACAAGGGAAAGGGGGTGCGGCCCCTCTTTCCCTCTCCCTCTCCATCTCCTTCCTTCTTCTCCTAGTTGGACTAGGAAAGGGGGAACCTACTCCTACTAGGAGTAGGATTCCCCCTCTTGGGGCGCGCCCTAGGGGCCGGCCGGCCCTCCCCTCCTCTCTCCTTTATATATGGGGGAGGGGGGGCACCCCATAGACACACAAGTTGATCTTTAGCCGTGTGTGGTGCCCCCCTCCATAGTTTTCCACCTCGGTCATATTGTCATAGTGCTTAGGCGAAGCCCTGCATCGGTAACTTCATCGTCATCATCAACAAGCCGTCGTGCTGACGCAACTTACCCTCGACCTCAGCTGGATCAAGAGTACGAGGGACGTTACCGAGCTGAACGTGTGCAGATCGTGGAGGTGCCGTACGTTCGGTACTTGATCGGTTGGATCCCAAAGACGTTCGACTACATCAACCGCATTACTAAACGCTTCCGCTTTCGGTCTACGGGGGTACGTAGACACACTCTCCCCTCTCCTTGCTATGCATCTCCTAGATAGATCTTGCGTGATCGTAGGATTTTTTTTGAAATATTGCATTCCCCAATAGTGGCATCTGAGACAGCTCTATGCGTAGATGTTATATGCACGAGTAGTACACAAAGGGTTGTGGGCGATAATAGTCATACTTCTTATCAGCATGTCATACTTTGATTCGGCGGTATTGTTGGACGCAGCGGCCCAAACCGACATTACATGACCGCGTTCATGAGACTGGTTCTACCGACGTGCTTCGCACACACGTGGCTAGTGGGTGTCTATTTCTCCCACTTTTGTTGAATCAAGTGTGACTACGCCCGGTCCTTGCTAAAGGTTAAAACAACACACTTGATGAAAAACCGTTGTGGTTTTTGATACGTAGGTAAGAACGGTTCTTGCTAAGCCCGTAGCAGCCACATAAAACTCGCACCAACAAAGTAGAGGACGTCTAACTTGTTTTTGCAAGGCATGTTGTGATGTGATATGGTCAAGACGTGATTATATAAATTGTAGTATGAGACGATCATGTTTTGTAACAAAGTTATCGGCAACTGGCAGGAGCCATATGGTTGTCGCTTTATTGTATGAAATGCAATCGCCATGTAATTGCTTTACTTTATCACTAAGCGGTAGCGATAGTCGTGGAAGCAATAGTTGGCGAGACGACAACGATGCTATAATGGAGATCAAGGTGTCAAGCCGGTGACGATGGTGATCATGACGGTGCTTTGGAGATGGAGATCAAAGGCACAAGATGATGATGGCCATATCATATCACTTATATTGATTGCATGTGATGTTTTTATGCATCTTATTTTGCTTAGTACGATGGTAGCATTATAAGATGACCTCTCACTAAATTTCAAGGTACAAGTGTTCTTCCTGAGTATGCACCATTGCTACAGTTCATCGTGCCGAGGCACCACGTGATGATCGGGTGTGGTAAGCTCTATGTTCACATACAACGGGTGCAAGCCAGTTTTGCACACGCAGAATACTCGGGTTAAACTTGACGAGCCTAGCATATGCAGATATGGCCTCGGAACACTGAGACCGAAAGGTCGAGCATGAATCATATAGTAGATATGATCAAAATAGTGATGTTCACCATTGAAAACTTATCCATCTCACGTGATGATCGGACATGGTTTAGTTGATATGGATCACGTGATCATTTAGATGACTAAAGGTGTAACACCCATGATGCGTCTATATCTCCCACGTGTCGGAGCACGACTTAGAGGCATAACCGCATAGTAGGCATGTCGCAAGAGGGGTAATCTTTACACATCCCATGTACTGAATAAGAGAGGGATAAAGAGTTGGCTTACAATCGCCACTTCACAAAATACATAAATATAGCATTACATCATCCGGAATACAATCAAGGTATGACTACGGAGCCAACATAAAGAAAGACAACCCCAGATGCATAGATCCCCGATCGCCCCAACTGGGCTCCTCTACTGATCGTCCGGAAAGGAAACATAGTAACGTCCCAAATCCTTGTCGAACTCCCACTTGAGTTCAGTAGCGTTCCCTGCACTGGCATCATCGGCACCTGCATCTGGTTTTTGAAGTAATTTGTGAGTCACGGGGACTCAGCAATCTCACACCCTCGCGATCAAGACTATTAAAGCTTAAGGGTAGGAAAGGGGTAGTGAGGTGGAGCTGCAGCAAGCACTAGCATATATGGTGGCTAACTTAGACGAATGAGAGCGAGAAGAGGAGCAAAGCACGGTCGAGAAGCTATAATGATCAAGAAGTGATCCTAAAGCTACTTACGTTCAAGCATAACACGAGACCGTGTTCTCTTCCCGGACTCCACCGAAAAGAGACCATCACGGCTACATACGTTGTTGATTCATTTTAAATAAGTTAAGTGTCAGGTTCTCTACAAACGGATATTAACAAATACCCATCTGCCCATAACCGCGGGCACGGCTTTCGAAAGTTCAAAACCCTGCAGGGGTGTCCCAACTTAGCCCATCACAAGCTCTCATGGTCAACGAAGGATATTCCTTCTAGCGGGAAGACCCGATCAGTCTCGGAATCCTGGTTACAGGACATTTCGACAATGGTAAAACAAGATCAGCAAAGCCGCCTGATGTGCCGATAAATCCCGATAGGAGTCGCACGTATCTCGTTCTCAGGGCACACCGGATAGGTCAAGCTACGAGTAAAACCAACCCTCAAGTTGCCTTGAGGTGGCCCCGCAGGTTGCCCGTTTCGGACCAACACTCAGAGGAGCACTGGCCCCGGGGGGGGGGGGTTAAATAAAGATGACCATTGAGTCTACAGAACCCAAGGGAAGGTATATGGTGGTAGGTAGGCAAATGGTAAAACCAAGGTTGGGCCTTGCTGGAGGAGTTTTATTCAAAGCAAACTGTTAAGGGGTTCCCATAGCACCCAACCGCGTAAGGAACGCAAAATCAAGGAACATAACACCGGTATGACGGAAACTAGGGCGGCAAGAGTGGAACAAAACACCAGGCATAAGGCCGAGCCTTCCACCCTTTACCAAGTATATAGATGCATTAAAGTAAATAAGATATAATAATGATATCCCAACAATATCCATGTTCGAACAAGGAACAAGCTCCAGCATCACCTGCAACTAGCAATGCTATAAGAGGGGTTGAGCAAAGCGATAACATAGCCAAACAACAGTTTGCGGGGAAAGGTGGGTTAGAGGCTTGACATGGCAATATGGGAGGCATGATAAATCAAGTGGTAGGTATCGTGGCATAGCAAAAGAGCGAGCAACTAGAAAGCAAAGATAGAAGTGATTTCGAGGGTATGGTCATCTTGCCTGCAAAGTTCTCTGAGTTGACAAAAGCTTG
Source organism: Triticum monococcum (assembly GCA_034509565.1). Classification (NCBI taxonomy): domain Eukaryota; kingdom Viridiplantae; phylum Streptophyta; class Magnoliopsida; order Poales; family Poaceae; genus Triticum; species Triticum monococcum. Next base: position 173,296,384 of record CM067846.1, on the reverse strand, counting down.
ATCCTCGTAAGCGTACTCAATGGGTTCTGTCGTGGAATTGTCATGACAGATGTCCTAGCAACAGGACTTAGTTGTAGGGCCATCGCAACTAGGAATCTTAAAGGGGTTAACCGGGACAAAGGACACGAGAGGTTTTATACTAGTTCGGCCCCTTACGATGAAGGTAAAAGCCTATGTCTAGTTGTGTTGGTATTGCTGGGGTTTCGATCACCAAGAGGCTAGTTCGCCGGCTTGGTTATCGATCTCTTGTCTCTTGCCCTAAGCCGCCACCGGGTCGTCCCCTTATATACACGGGCTGACGCCTGGTGGCCTACAGAGTCCCGGCCGGCTCATAAATCGTGTCTGGCTCGGTGACTTCTTTTACATGCCTTTCCTTACAAGTCTTTCCTTACATACGGTGGTTTACAATATTGGGCCTTAAGCCGCCTCTAGGCCTTTAGGCCTTTTATAATATTTAACAAACTATCGCCTTGAGTGTTTACTAGGCTTTCTTTGTGACCCGCCATTGGGGCTTGACCCGGCCCCTCCTGGGCGGGTCATAACTGATAGCTATATCCCCAACATTAGGCCCCAGGTTGACTTTGAACTTTGTTCTCTGTCAATCTTCAACATTTAGACAAAAATCCATCTTCTTATCCTCGCAGAGTTTTTGTAACACGCCATGACGTCATCTCTTGAAAACACAAAAAACTTTTATGACGTCATCTCTCAACAGATCTTCATCTTGAATGCCTCCCGAGAATCGAGGCGTTCGTTTAGTTAGATAACCATTATTTGGGTCTTCCTCGATTTTCGCGCCCGCCTATTCGCTTTTCCCCTTATAAATAGGCACGCGGCCGGTTTTTCTCATTCTCATCTCTTCTTCGTCTTCCTCCTCTCGTGACCTCCGCTGCTGCTCGAGCCCTGCTGCCGTCGCAGAGCATCTCATCGTCGTCAACCTTGGCAGCTGCATCAACCAGAATCGGTTCAGAGAAAGGCGGCGACCTTCCATGGAGGATCCGTTGCCGTAAGTATTCGCCCTCCATTCCTTAGATCCGCATTTAGAGGTTCTAGGTTTTCCTGCATGTTCTTCGTAGTTCTTCGCGGTTCCTCATAGTTCTTCCACTGCCGCCTCTTGTTGATCCAAAAAGAGATGTATGCTTATGCGGTAGTTGTTTGGTGCCTACTCTTGACATTAGTAGATCCCTTTTTCTGGTACAAAGGCCGCATTAGAACTGATGAACTCATCTGGGCTATATTTTTAGGTCTAGATTTTTTTTTATTTTGAATGGCCATTTGATCCATAATAATATCCAGAAGTTAAGAAGCCTGTTTGTCTCCACACTTAACCAATTCTGTCGCTGGTATTTCTAAAATGTCTGTAGTCATGGCACCTTGTTGCGCCGGCTTACTTTTACTTATATGACATTAGCCCTTACTTAAGCCGCCATTACTCCCCTGTACCACTATCACTTAATTTCAACATTATCATTGAATTGAACCGGCATATTGTTTTCTTTTCAGTTCCTTTTTGAACATCATGCCTTCCAAAGCGCCGACTGTATGCAACTGGGTTCCCTCAACCGTGAATGAGGACAATTTGAAGGAGTTCTTCTCCATAGGATTTTTGCCAGGAAAAATGTCATGTCGTATCGTGCACCTGACCCAGACGAGGAACGGCCCAATCCAAAAGACGGTGAAGTTATTGTCTTTTCGGACCACATGAACCGTGGTTTTCCCCACCCGGCTCAAAGTTCTTCAGAGACGTCCTCCATTTTTTCAAACTCCATCCTCAAGATATCGGGCCCAATTCCATATCCAATATCTGCAACTTCCAAGTGTTCTATGAAGTGTATCTTCAGGAAGAGCCGACAGTAGAACTCTTTAGAGAGTGTTTTTATCAGAACCGGCAAAACAAATGCACCAATGGCCCTAGCTTGGAACTTGGAGGCATCTCAATTCAGCGTCGCCAGGGTGCCGTATTCCCCCTCATAGTCTTGTCGAGTCATACAAAAGACTGGAATCAGACTTAGTTCTATTGTGCAGACACTTCACCAGCAAATGAAAAGCCACTGCCGGGTTACCGCGCCGAGCGTCTTGACTCCAAGTTCGCGCTCCCTGACAAGCTTACTACTGCCGAATGCAAGAAGCTGATCCCATCAATCAAAAGGATTAATGCCTTATTAGGGAACAGTTTAACCGGAGTTGACTTGACCCGCTGTTGGGTCTCATAGCGGGTTATCCCTCTAAGCCGTCGGTCAAAACTGATGAGTGAATATGGTGGAGGTCCAAATGATTCTCTTTGTTACAACTCCATCCAATTACCCGAAGAAGATATTGTTGCAATGTCAACCCTTCTGGTAAACCGAAAATATGAAGACTGCAGTAAGGTCGGGTTAAACCCCTTCTGCAAACTTAATCCGGCGCTAGAGGTAAAGAACCTCTGATCTCTTTCTTTGTACTTTTCCCAGCCGTGTTAAGCACCTGCTTAACCTTTCATCTTGTTTATTCATCTGCAGGCCAGATCTGATTTCTGGAAAGCCAAGTACAACCACGAAGCCGCCAAGAAGGCTAAAGCTACTGCTATAAACACCAAGAAAACGACCCGGTGGTCCAAGAAGAAGAAAAGCACTACTGAGAATCTGATGAAGCTTGATGATACTTCTGAGTCGGAGGTAGCCCTTGACTCCCTTGGCCAACTTTTTAATAATCTTATTAACACTGATCATTGCCAGGACGACACAGGGGCCAGTCAGGCCGTGGAAGAAGAGGTAACTATTTCCTCCGACTCAGCCCATTTGCCAAGACAGAAACTTCGAGTCGTAACCCGGAAAGTAAGGTTTTCACACCCTTTGGCTTATATGGACCCTCATTTTCTTTTGAAAAAGCAGCAACACGAGAGCCGCCGTCAGGCCCGGAACAATGATGAACCGCCTGCTGTCCTTCCACAGACTCCTCAAAAACGCCCGAATGAGGTTTATTTCATTGTCTTTGAATTTCTGTTAATGGATCCTTTCCCTTGCATTACTTAACTTTGTTTTATCTTTGCAGGAGGTGTCTCGCTCCTCTGGAGACTCGTCTCAGACCCAATTTCCGGCCTTCAAAACTGCCCCCAGGTAAGGAAAAAATCATCTTTCCGCCGTGTTTTTTAAACTGTATCTTTATACTGACAGTCCATAACATTTCTCTTAGTGGTCAAGCTAAGTCCAAGAAGGCCAAGGTAACTAAGCCGGTGGAAGACCCGCCAGTCCTTGCACCTGAACCGGCCATGCCACCTTCTCCTCCATTAACTGAAGCTCCAGAAGACCCGGCTGTCAATGCTGAAGCAAATCCTTCTGAGCCGTCAGCTGACGATACCACCGTTAATCCTTCTGCAACTGGACCATCCAGCTCAACCAATCCTCCGTCGTCGTCTGCCCAGGATGTTTTTATCACTGGAAGCCGCTTTGTTGAGCCGGGGAATCCCACCGTGTTGGCTTGTCATACGGCTAAACAAGAGGCTTTGGAGAGGAAAAAAGTGCGTTTTGACATTTCTCATTATGGCCATCTGAACGCCAACGACATATTATCCGGCTATCTCAGCCACGTGCACTCCAGCCGTGACTCAGAGATCGAAATGGTCAAATAGCTGCAGCTGAAGTATGAGGTATGTTCTTCCGGCTTACTTATATTCTACCAGCCCCCAAGTCTTTAGATTATGATAAAGCCTTGAACGATATGTAGACTTATGATATAGACTGGAACTTTACCTTTAGATATCTCTGGAATCCAATAACATAGAACGAAGCTTCACCTGTAGTCCCCAAGGGCCGGCTCACTTTGACCATAAATGAGTCGGTACTTTGAATTTTCATAACTGTCTTGTGCCAAATCCAACAAACACTGTAATCTGGCTTGACCTTGAGAAACTTGCTGAATATCATACATTAGCCCCCAAGTGCCAAGTGCTGTTACTTTGTAAAGTACTTGGGACTTAAAGTATGTCAGAGTCATAACAAATTGTTTTGGCATACATTAGCCCCCAAGTGTCAAGTGGTGTTGCGGTGCAAAGCACTTGAGACTTGAATCTTTGACTCTTGAACCTTAAATGAAATCTTGACTCATCTGGGTATGTTTTGCAGAATGCCTTATCTGAACTGAGCTCGCAATTGACTGATGCGAAGACCCGGATGGCGGATCAAGAGGCAGAAATCAAGTCTGCTGACTCCAAACAGCAATTAAGCCTATCTGAGACGGAAAAATTGAGAACCAGCTTTACTGCCAAGAAGAAAACCTGGGCTGAAGAAAAAACACTGCTGACACAACGCGCCAAGAAAGCTGAAGCAGCCCTTGAAGAGGTTACAACGGAGCTGACTGGATTAAAAGACCGGGTGTCTCAAATGGCGCCAGCCATCTTCGGTAAGCCATCTATACTGGCCTTTTTGACCTTCTTTTGACTCGGAATACAAACCGCTAGTTGACCCTTTGTTTAAAAAACCATGTGCAGGCCCATGAAGCAAGAACCTGAGCCAAGACAACATGACTAAACTGAAGGTGGTGTATACCTTAGTGGAGCAATTGTACATTGGCGCACAACGGGCACTTGCCGCTATCTCTCCTGCCAATCAAGGACCCAACCGGCTCAGTGATGTCTTAAAGAAGTTGTCAATCTTACCCGCCAGGTTCCAAGAAGTCAAGCGCTCCTGTGCCAGAGCCGGAGCTTTGACTGCCCTGAGCCGCTCCAAGGCTTGGGTGCCAGACCTAGACCCGGTGGATGTGTCTAGAGGGTACCCCACGGTAAAGGAAGACGGGTCACTGTTTGAACAGGATCACTTCGTCGCTTGCGTGAGGGAGGTGCGACCGTGGGCCACCGTTCTCGGAGATGAAACAAATATTGATAAATACCAGCTGGATTTTGATTTGGATAATAAGAAGATGGCGACTCCCTCCTACAAGGTGACCGATCTTATCCCGTCGGTTCGTCAGCATACATTTGCTCCGGATGTTGACCCAGCTGGCTTGATTGATGAAGAAGCAGAATTTATTGCTGTGAACGGTTTTGACTGGTCAAAACCCAGCTTCCAATCAACAGAAGGCGGTGACCTGGCGAGGGAGGAGCGAAGACCATCTTCATGGGCTTTTAAAAAGCCTTGTAATAGATTAGCTGTGAAAACACTGCATATTTTGCCTATGCCATCGCGCATAAAACACCATGTGTGATTCTGTGTTTCCTGATGTCAATATATGCATCATATTTATGGTTGTCCCTGCAATACTTCAGCTCTGTTCCTGTAGATAAAAGGGAAAAACTGGCTTGGCGGCTTAGTACCGAACGGGTCAGAACACCCGATTTATAGCTAATATTTTTATCATAGTAGAAAACAGAACCAGACGTAAAAAGAAAACAAGGCTGAAATAACCTTTGATTAATACAGAAGGAAACTGTTCATAAACAATAGCCATACCTGTACCTTTTATCTCTGGACCACCGGTTTAAATGACCTGGGTGATGAAGTTGATAATCCAGTCTTTTTGAGAAGTCAATGCTTCTGAATACTTAATGATTATCATGCCCTGGCGGCTTGTAACTAAGGGTTGGGGGTTTCTGATTTGAATACGATTAGTAAACCGGACCAAAGGTGTTAAGCTAAGGTTTGAAACTTCGAATACGACCATATAGCCCCCAGTGGCTTTGGCGTGGCGCCGACCAAGAGGGTACCGATAGCTATGTTCTCTTTGGTTCGAATACGACCTATGTTTGAACAGGAAGCCCCCAAATGACCTTGAGAGGTTTTTAACGACCCTGATTCAAATACGATCCAAGTCGGACCCAAGAGGGGTTAAGCTGTGATTCGAATACGATCAAGAAGCCCCCTAGTGAGTTTGGCTATGAGCCGATTAAGAGGGTTGTGACAACTATGTTCTCTTTGGTTCGAATACGACCTATGTTTGAACAAGAAGCCCCCAAGTGACCTTGAAATTTTGCAGCTAGATTTGAATACGATCATAAGCCGGACCAAAAAGGGTTAGACTTGATTCAGATATGATCAGCTCCTTAATAGTCATAGCAAAAAATAATAAAGATATGTAATCTTTAAAAAGGAAAGAGACCGATGGTCTTGCATTATTACTTATCATATAGTATATACAACGTCAAAGTATGTACATGATGAGAGCCGGTGCCTCAGGTGTAGTATGGCCGAAGCTGAGCAATGTTCCACGGCCGGCGGGTCTCCTCCTCCGACTTACGTGAGTCTTTGTGCTCTCGAACGTCAATGAGGTAATATGACCCGTTGTTTAAGTTGTTGCTGACCACAAAGGGTCCTTCCCAAGGTGGGGATAGCTTGTGTGCATCTGACAGATCCCGGATGAGCCGGAGTACCAGGTCCCCTTCTTGAAAAGTCCTGGACTTAACCCGGCGGCTGTGATAACGGCGCAGGTCCTGTTGATAAATTGCTGATCGAGCCGCTACTAAGTCTCTTTCCTCATCTAACAAGTCAAGTGCATCCTGTCTAGCTTGTTCATTATTAGCTTCAACATAAGCCGCCACACGGGGCGAGTCATGACGGATGTCACTAGGCAACACTGCTTCCGCTCCATAAACCATGAAGAAAGGTGTATAACTTGTAGACCTGTTAGGGGTGGTGTTGATACTCCACAGCACCGAGGGTAACTCCTCTACCCAACAACCTGGCGTTCGCTGCAAAGGAACCATAAGCCGGGGCTTGAGACCTTTTAAGATTTCCTGATTTGCTCTCTCAGCCTGACCATTGGATTGAGGATGAGCTACAGAAGAAACATCAAGTCGGATATGCTCGCGCTGATAAAACTCCTCCATAGCCCCTTGGGATAGATTAGTGCCATTGTCAGTGATAATGTTGTGTGGAAAGCCAAAACAGAAGATCACCTTTTTCATGAACTGAACCGCTGTGGCCGCATCACTTACTCACTGGCTCTGCCTCAACCCACTGTCTGAATTTGTCAACTGCCACTAAAAGATGTGTCTTTTTATCCTTAGACCTTTTGAAAGGTCCAACCATGTCAAGCCCCCAGACCGCAAACGGCCAAGTGATTGGAATCGTCCGTAGCTCTTGAGCCGGCACATGTGCTCGTCGTGCGAATTTTTGACATCCATCACATCTACTGACCAGATCTTCTGCATCAGCATGAGCCGTCAACTAGTAAAAACAGTGACGAAAAGCCTTGGCCACCAGAGATTTTTGACCCGGCGTGATGACCACAATCGCCTTCATGGATCTCACAAAGTATTTCTTGGCCTTCTTCAGCGCTGAAACGCTCCAGAGACGCTGCGATGGTATAGTTCTCCGTCAGAAATCGTCATTGACTTAGACCGCCGGGTTATCTATCGGGACAGGGTCTCATCCGCTGGCAGCTCGCCCCGGGTCATGTAAGCCAAGAACGGCACTGTCGAATCTAGGATGACGTGAAGAGCCGCCACCAACTGCGCCTCCGGGTCAGGGATGGCTAGATCTTCTTCTGTAGGTAACTTAACAGATGGGTTATGCAAAATATCCAAAAAGGTTGTCAGGACCCCGATTCCAAGCCACATCGATCTAGCCGGTAACACCTCATATCACTTTGCGGCCTCACGCACGGTATCCCATGGTGTCGCCTTACCATGGCCCGGGACCGTTTGCGCCTTTTGGCTCACGTATATGACAATGTCGCTAGCATCCATATGACAGAGAACCCGGGCCGACATGGCTAGTCGTGAACCCAAAGCGGCACAGACCTATGGAGACAGGCATACATGAATCACATTGAACATGTCGGTCATCAACGAGTGATTCCGGGCTGTAGCACTGGGCTAACAGGACTCCGGGGTTTCCGGGCTGTAGTAGGCTAGGTAGGACTCCGGAGATCACCACGTGACATTTCCCCGAAGGGACAGACATAGGGACGAAGTGAAACACATGCCGGCCAGTCAAGTGTCCTGAACAGTAGTACAGGGCTAGCAGGACTCCGGTGAACCGGGCTGTAGTGGACTACTATGGCTCGAGGAACACTAGACTACATTTCCCCATAAGAAAGGCTGCAAAGGATAAACAACTAGATTGTCAGATCCCACTCATACCAAGCATTTCAACCATACACACAAGATGCCCGATATGAGTACATACAACATGGCATCACAACAAAACTCTACAACTCAAGTACTTTGTTTAAAGGCTCCAGGGAGCCATACATAACATATTCATACAGATAGGGGTCACATGACCCGACACTCAAGTCATACAATCATACAAGCACATGCGGAAGCAACTAGTCTGAGTACAGACTCTAGAAAGAAAGAAGGCTTCTCGAAGCCTGTCTATCTACATAGGGCCCTCCATAGCCGGGATCACCACCTGGGTGGCTAGTCACTCGTCGACGTCAAGGTCTACATAAAACCCATTGGAGGGGGCAATGTTGTCGTCTGAAAACAATAAATAAGCAAACATGAGTACAAAGGTACTCAGCAAGTCTTACATCAGAACCTACTATACATGCTCATTCTCAAGAAGGTGGTGGGGTTTATGCAGCAAGCCAGCTTTGACTCTTGGCTAAGCTATCCTACGGAACCTCTTTAGTAAAATAGTTTTTGCACATGAGTCCACTACTCACCAACACAATACTCCACCGTGGATCCTCCCTCGTATCCTGCGAGAGGGCCATCCTCGGTACTCACACTTATCTTGAGTCTTTTAGTAGTATCCATTAACTTGTCTATGAACTGTATAGGCAATCAAGTAGTCCTTTACCGCGGACGCGACTATTCGAATAATTTTATACCCTGCAGGGTGTACTTCGTCATACACGCTTTCACCGCTTACCGCCGTCTACACGACATGTACTCGGCAACCTTCAAGCGGAAGCCCGGCGAGGGTGTCGGCCACGGCCTACCTAAACACCTAAGCCCCTAGTCTAGGTTTATCGCCTATCCAGGTTCCATCCGCAGGGAGTCTAGCCGAGGTTTCCACATACGGCCCCGAACGATGTGAACAGGGTTCCCAAGGCACCAAACGGGTGACTCGGTACACCGTGCCATGGTGTATCTACCGCAACATAGCCCACCCCTAGGGTCAGCGCTACGCACGGCCGCCAACACATATCCTACAAACACCAAAAACTAATTGCAACTCCTGGACAGAGTACTAGGGTGGCTAAGAAGCCGAGAGGGTCCATTTGTTTCGGGCCCAATGTACGGTAGTAACTGCATCTTAAATCACACATACAGATCTCAGTTCTTATGGACGGCCTCAATGAAACAACCCACCATGTACTCCTACATGGCCTCTCATCGATACCTTTACCAAACATGTTCAACACATCCCACATATTACTGACACAAGCATTTCACTCTAGCCCATCACCCAGATGAACCAGACCTGACACAACTCTAAGCATAGCAGGCATAGCAAGGTAGGAATCACAAAACATGGCTCAATCAACTCCTACACATGCTAGTGGGTTTCATCTAGTTACTGTGGCAATGACAGGTCATGCAGAGGATAAGGGTTCAACTACCGTAGCACACAGCAGTTTGCATCGTGTTGTCTTAATGCAGTAAACAAGAGCAGGAGCGAGAACATGGGTTGTATCGGAATGATCAATGGTTGCTTGCCTGATGGAGTGGTAACGGGATACTGCCCTTCAGTTGGATACTCGTGAATATCCTCGGAGGCAGAACCTACCACGAAAGAACACAACCGAGCACAATCAACACATGATGATATGCAACAATATGATGCATGCTATGACATGGCAATATGAATGTGTTTTGGCCTAATGCAATCTAAAACAGAAAGGGGTGAACTCATTTGAATCCAAGATTCAAATATTAGCTCATTAATTATTGCATTTATAGGGCATTTCCTTATTCTGCTTAAACAGTAGGGTAAACTTGTTTTGTCATGCATGAAACCATTACAGATGGATAGATTGAATTTTTCTGATAATTTTTCATATATAATTTATCTCATTTGGAGTTATGGTTGAATTTCTATGAATTTTTGATGTTTGAACTATTTTCTGGAATTTTCTAAATAAAAATAATTCCAGAAAAACAATTACTGCGTCAGCAATGCGTCAGGGTGACATCAGCAAGTCAAAGGCGCCAGCCAGGTCAAACATGACTGGTGGGGCCCCCTGGTCAGTGTCTCTGTGCACTAACCACGCTTAGTTAGCCTTATTAACAGGCGGGGCCCACTAGTCAGTGACTATACTAATTAACTAACCTATTTAGTTAGCACTAACAGGGTAATTAGCCGGGCGGGGCCCGCATGTCAGTGAGAGGGGGGGGGGGAAGTCAACCCACGTCAACAGGTCAAACCCCGCCGGTCAGTGAGTCAAAGCCTGCCGGTGTTTAGCCGCCGGCGAGGCCAGACGCGGTGGCGCGCTGCGGAAATCGCCCACGGGGTACCATTTGGTGCGCGGAGAGCAGCTACGGGTAGCTGGGGACAACCCGCGGCATTCGGTGGTGGTTGGGCTCGGGGTGGCCGGAAACATCGCCGGCGACGAGCCTTGCGGTCGCCAGAGTCGGGCGAAAGTGAGCCCGAGGCTACGGGGCACGTCGAGGCGCGTGGTGAGGTGCGTAGTGCCCCTAGGGATGCAGTGAAGATGATAGGCTAGGTGGCGTGGCCGGAGTTTGGCGGGAGACACGTCGGCGACGAGCTCCACAGTGGCGGGTGCGGGTGAGCTTCGTGTGCTCGCTGTGGTGCACGAGAAGAGGAACGGAGAGGTCGGGGAGGTGAAGCAGCTCACGGCGATCACGAAGAGGTAGACGGCGCGGTCGGGGACGAGTCGATGCGGCGGCGACGTTGAAGGGGATCTCCGGCGAGGCTCGGTGAAGACGAGGTCGAAGAAGACGTTGCAGAGCGTGTGAGCGCTCGGGGCTTGGCTGCTCGAAGGAGTTGACGATGGCGGAGAGGATGGACACGGTGGTGCATCACGGGGACGTCGGTGGACGGGGGGTTTCACGATGGCGCGAGCTCAGTAGCGTCGGCCATGGTGGAGGGGAGCGAGAGAGAGAGCCAGGGGGCGAGTGAACGTGTCCAGGGGGTCGAGGCAGCGACGTGGTGCCGATCCAGGGGGTCGAGGCGGTGAGGGGAGGAAGCAGGACGGCAGCCAGCTGTGTGGCGCGCGTTGGTGCCACTGTCGAGCACCTGCCTGCCTGCCTGGCCAAGCCAAGCTGCTCGCTGGCGCGGCGGCTGGGCTGGGCCGGCAGGTGGGCCTGGTGGGTGGCGCCAGGTAAGGTTCTTCTCCCTTTTTTTTGATTTTGTTTTGTTTTCTATTATTCTGTAGCTTTAGGGCTTTAATTAAAATACCTAGGCACTTTCTAAAATCCTGAAAATATTTGTGAGCCCTATTGGGATTATTCCTAACAACAAACAATTACTTTCAGAATTATTTGAGCACTTGAATTATTTAATAGCATTTAAATGCCCAAATTCAAATATTTATAAATTAAATCAGTGACCTTCTGTTGACCTAGAAAAAAGTGCACCTATTTTCCCAAAGGTTCTAACCCAAGGCAAAGAGGGTGAACATTTTAGAAGGGCATTTCAGGTTCATTGAATTTATTTTTAGTAAACCCTAGTTGATTTCAGGGGGGGTGCTGGGGGTTCTGTCTTCCCCATTTCAAGTTTCTGATGAAAGTAAACATGATGCACACTCTAATGCATGGACTAGCTAGGGTGTGACGAAGGTGTTAGGTGGCACTAGCTTACGCTGAGATCCCAACCGGCTTAGAGCATCAGCCGCTTCGTTCTTCCTACGGTCAATGTGTTCCACCTGATAACCTTTAAAATGTCCTGCAACAGCATCAACTTCACGGCGATAAGCCGCCATGAGAGGATCTTTTGAATCCCACTTGCCTGACACCTGTTGAGCCACCAAACCTGAGTCGCCAAGACATTGGACCCGACTCAGGCTCATCTCTTTAGCCACTCGAAGACCATGGAGCAAGGCTTCATATTCTGCTGCGTTGTTAGTGCAAGGGAACATCAGTCGCAACTCATAACAAAATTTGTCACCTCGAGGGGAAGTTAAAACAACCCCAGCCCCCGAGCCTTCCAACTGTCGGGACCCATCAAAGTGAATAGTCCAATACGTGTTGTCCGGTTTCTCTTCTGGCATCTGCATCCCCGTCCAGTCATTAATAAAGTCAACCAGTGCTTGAGACTTGATCGCAGTACGTGGCACATACTTCAACCCATGAGATCCAAGTTCAATGGCCCACTTGGCGACTCGTCCAGTAGCCTCTCTATTCTGGATGATGTCCCCTAAAGGTGCAGAGCTAACCATAGTGATCGAGTGACCCTGAAAGTAATGCTTGAGCTTCCGGCTTGCCATGAACACCCCGTACACGAGCTTCTGCCAATGTGGATATCTTTGTTTAGATTCAATCAGCAGCTCACTGACGTAATAAACCGGTCATTGAACCGGATGTTCCTTGCCAACCTCCTTGCGCTCCACCACAATTGCCACACTAACAGCCCGTGAGTTAGCGGCTACGTATAACAATAGCGGCTCTTTCTCAATTGGAGCAGCAAGAACTGGTGGCTCAGCAAGCTGTTTCTTCATATCCTCAAAAGCAGAGTTCGCAACATCACTCCAAACGAAATCATATGTTTTCTTCATCAACTGATACAAAGGCATCGCTTTCTCCCCTAACCGGCTTATGAACCGGCTTAAAGCAGCAACACGACCCGCCAGCCGTTGAACATCATTGATGCATGTTGGTTTGTCCAGGGATGTGATTGCCTTAATTTACTCCGGGTTAGCTTCAATACCTCGGTTGGACACCAAAAAGCCCAAGAGCTTGCCAACTGGGACTCCAAAAACACACTTAGCCGGGTTAAGCATCATTTTGTAGACTGAGAGGTTATCAAAGGTTTCTTTTAGATCTGTGACCAAGGTTTCCTCTTTCCTGGATTTTACCACTATATCATCCAGATAAGCATGAACATTACGCCCAATCTGATTGTGAAGGCAATTCTGCACACACCGTTGGTAGGTTGCCTGGGCACTCTTAAGCCCAAAAGGCATAGACACATAGCAGAAGGCTCCAAACGGAGTGATGAAAGCCATCTTCTCCTGATCCTTGACTGCCATCTTGATCTAATGATAACCTGAATAAGCATCCAAAAAACTCAAACGTGCGCAACCCGCCGTAGCATCGATGATCTGATCAATATGAGGGAGAGCAAAAGGGTCAGTAGGACAAGCTTTGTTTAAATCGGTATAATCCACACACATACGCCAGGTGCCATTCTTTTTTAGTACAAGCACTGGGTTGGCTAACCACTCTGGGTAAAGACTTCTACAATGAACCCGGCCTCCAAGAGCCGGGCCACCTCTTCTCCAATGGCTTTGCGCCTTTCCTCGTTGAACCGTCGGAGAAATTGTCTGACCGGTTTAAACTTTGGATCAATATTGAGAGTGTGCTCAGCGAGTTCTCTCGGGACACCCGGCATGTCAGAAGGTTTCCATGCAAAGATGTCTCGGTTCTCACGGATGAACTCGATGAGCGCGCTTTCCTATTTTGGATTCAAGTTGGCACTGACGATGAACTGCTTGGATGAGTCGCCAGGCACAAAGTCAACCATCTTGGTGTCATCAGCTGATTTGAATTTCAACACCGGTTCATGCTCCATTGTTGGTTTCTTTAAAGACGTCATGTCTGTCGGGTCAACATGATCCTTATAAAACTTTAACTCCTCTCTTGCGCAAACAGACTCAACATATGCAGCATCTCCCTCTTCACACTCCATAGCTATTTTCCAGCTTACATGTACTGTAATGGTGCCCTTATAACCCGGCATCTTGAGCTGCAAATACACATAACATGGCCGAGCCATGAACTTGGCATAAGCCGGCCGTCCAAACAAAGCATGATATGGGCTTTTGATCTTAACCACTCTGGAGTCATACTCATCCCCAAAGACTACTTCCAGTTCAATCTTACCAACTGGGTATGCCGACTTGCCAGGTACCACACCGTGAAAAACAGTGTTGGATTGCTTAAGACTCTTATCAGTCAACCCCATCCGACGAAACGTCTCATAGTAGAGGATGTTGATGCTGCTGCCTCCATCCATGAGCACCTTAGTGAATTTATATCCACCGACCTGAGGCGCTACTACCAAGGCCAAGTGACCCGGATTATCAACCCAGGGAGGATGATCTTCTCTGCTCCACACAATAGGTTGTTCTGACCACCGTAAGTAACGCGGAATCGCCGGCTTAATGGCATTGGCAGCCCTCTTGTGAAGCTTCTGGTCCCTCTTACATAAACTAGTGGTGAACACATGGTATTGCCCACTATTCAACTGTTTTGGGTTGCTCTGATATCCGGACTGTTGCTGCTGATTACCTTGGCCGGGTTGTGGATTATAGCCTCCCTGGTTACCCGGATGGCCCTGGCCGTGAAAACCGCCTCCACCTGAACCGGTGCCCGGGCCATGGAAACCGCCTCCACCTGAACCGTCGCCTGGTCCATGACCTCCATCAAATGCATTTGAATTTTTAAACGCCTTCATGATTGTACAGTCTTTCCACAGATGGGTGGCTGGCTTCTCCCGGGTGCCGTGTTTTGGACAAGGTTCATTCAATAGTTGCTCAAGGGTGGGTCCTGACCCACCTGACCGAGGGGGTTGCCTGCCTTTGCGTCGTTGATTGCTGCCATGTGCATTGGTGTTAGCTACAAATTCGCCAGCCTTACGTTTATTACCTCCTTGATTTGCCGGGTTTTGCTGGTGACCTTTGTCGTTGCCGTTCTTCTTCCCCTTCCTTGTCTTTTCTTCATCAGACAGAGGGTCTTTGGTACTATCAGAATCAGCATACTTGACGAGAGCCGCCATCAACTGGCCCATGTCATTGTAGTCATGCTTGAGCCGCCCCAACTTCTGCTTTAGAGGTTCAAAACGACAGTTTTTCTCCAACATTAAGACTGCTGAGCCGGCATCCATCTTATCAGATGAATGTATTATCTCCTTGACCCGGCGCACCCAATGGGTTGTAGATTCACCTTCCTCTTGCTTACAATTAGTCAGGTCCACAATCGACATAGGTTGCTTACATGTGTCGTTGAAATTCTGAATGAACCAGGCCTTCAACTCCGCCCATGAGCCGATGGAATTGGTGGCAATCCTTTCAACCATGTACGGGCCGTTCCATCTAACATCACAGTGAAATACTTAGCCATTGCTGCATCGCTGACCTCCAACAGCTCCATTGCCATCTCATAACTCTCGATCCAGGCCACAGACTGTAAGTCAGCCATCTAATTAGGCACCTTACGAGGCCCCTTGAAGTCCTTTGGCAAGCATTCATTACGTATGGCTGGCATCAAGCAAGGGACACCTCTGGTTCTTGTGGCCACTCCTGCCTCAACCGAGGTTGCTGGATAAGCCGGAAACGTCTGATAGCCGCCTGCTCAGCTTCTTGTCGGATCCTCTCCTGATCCGCTAAGTTAAGGGCTCCAGCCTGCACCGGCTCATGCCTATGCGGCCGGTGGTGGTGTTGAGCATTGCTTAACATGTCAGCTGAATCCATATGCCTACTGTAGCTTGGGCCCCGGCTCGGCCGGGGGGTTGAATGGATTCTGTCTCAACTATAAGAGTATGCATCCTGCTGCGCCAGAGCTGTTTGAAGAAGTTCTCACCCTTCGCGTTTCGATCGCCGCCGGAGAGTCGCCCTCCATCGGGAGAGCCACCAAACGAGCCGACACGGCAATGAGATTTTCCAAGGGATTGGAGAAGTGACCCGGTGGTGTTGGCATATAATGAGGCGGAGCGGTATGTACACGAGGCGGTTCCATGGCGCGTGGCTGAACCGGTGCCCCGGGTGTCGTGATCCGATTTGCCTCCGGCGGGTTACTTGTCCCAGCCCCGGGTGTATGAAAAAGGTTCCTAGGATCGAGTGTCAGAGGTAGACGTGACTGAGTTTTCTGATGCCTTCTTCTCATGACCTCGTTTGACGCGTTCAGATCCACCGAGAGCCGGAAAGTCTCCGCTTGAAGCTGTTGAGCACGAGCGTCCAAAGCCGCCCGCTCCACTGCCATCCTGACCTCTTCTACTGCTAATTTTTCTTTAGCTTGTGCCATCTCTTCACACACATGTGCCACCTTTGCGTCATGCTGAGCTTTATCCGTCGGCTCTACCACGGCAGTCAACAGAGTCGTCAGTTTATCCATGAGGTCCATTAGAATCTGAGTCGGGGGGCGCGCGGGGTCTCCTGACCCGGCTGTGGCCGACCCAGTGGTTGTTGTTGCTGCTGCTGTGGAGTTCTGCCCGGGCTGTGTTCCTGCCATGAAGACTCCGGCCCAATTCGGCGGCTCAAGGGGGTCGGAATACTGCTGCCATCGGAACAGCCCCCGAGCATGCCATCCTGCAGCTGATACAAAGAATTCGTCTCGCCCGTTGATGATGTAGCGTCAGAACAGACGGCTGTCTCACCGCCATCCACCGATCCTTTAGAGTATTCACCGCCCTGGATGCAACCTACGAAAGCATGATTCACGATAGATTGAACACGGGTGGACCTCGCGCGCTGAGCCGTTTCGACGAGGTCGGTGTGGACGTCCGGCTCAGGGCCCGACTCGCCGATCCGGTCGATGAAGACATGAATTCCGCCAAAGGGGACCTGGTACCCATACTCAATTATTGAGTCGGCCTCAGGGCCCCAGCCTTCGTCGTCGATGTAGAGCTTGCCACGACGACTCTTGGTCATCCGGCCCACAGCGTATCCCATGAGCCCTTCGAAGTTGCCCTTTAAGAACTCAAATCCACCGTGCGCTGGCCCCACGGTGGGCGCCAACTGTCATGGAATTGTCACGGCAGATGTCCTAGCAAAAGGACTTAGTCGTAGGGCCATCGCAACTAGGAAGCTTAAAGGGGTTAATCAGGACAAAGGACACGAGAGGTTTTATACTAGTTCGGCCCATTATGATGAAGGTAAAAGCCTATGTCTAGTTGTGTTGGTATTGTTGGGGTTTCGATCACCAAGAGGCTAGTTCGTCGGCTTGGTTATCGATCTCTTGTTTCTTGCCCTAAGCCGCCACCAGGCCATCCCCTTATATACACGGGCTGATGCCTGGTGGCCTACAGAGTCCCGGCCGGCTCATAAATCGTGTCCGGCTCGGTGACTTCTTTTACATGGTTTTCCTTAAAAGTCTTTCCTTACATGCGGCGGTTTACAATATTGGGCCTTAAGCCGCCTCTAGGCCTTTAGGCCTTTTATAAGATTTAACAAACTATCGCCTTGAGTGTTTACTGGGCTTTCTTTGTGACCCGCCATTGGGGCTTGACCCGGCCCCTCCTGGGCGGGTCATAACTGATAGCTATATCCCCAACAGGTTCCTCTATCACGTACTCATTTCCCAGCTCTACCCAAGGCAAGCACACAAGCAAAAGACCAACAATCAATCACAATGCAATGTGCAAGCAACGTGATGCAAAACATGGCATGATATGCGGGATGTCATATGCAATGCATATGCATGCTCCGGAAGGAGAAGATTAAACCAGGCCTCAACTTGGAAAACCAAGTGTGCCGCTGGAAAATTGAGTTGATTTCGGTCGAAATCGATATAAAGATCACTGGAAATGGATGCACGGTTTGCAAATGGCAAGCAAAACAATAATGGCACAATTCTGCGATTAACAGCACGATGCCATCTAGAGTGCAACACGAAACTAAGCTACTGCACTCCAACATAGCAACAAAGCACATGGCAGTGATCTACTCAAGATGCTTGACAAAAGATGAACACTGAGCTACGGCTAAATCACACAATAGCAGGTTCAAACAAGCATGGCAAAAGTGCAAAAAGATATCAACATCTCAGACTTGGCGAAAATCACAACATGCCAGGAATTAACATCAGGAAGCAATGTTTAGAGCAAGATAACAACATGCTATAGGAACAGGACATAGCAAACCAAGGCATGGCATGAATCTACTCAAAGCATAGAACAAAAGTCCCTTACTGACCAAAAGCCAAAAAGGATCAGAAGATATGATGGCACCCATGTAAACATAGCAAGTTTCATTAAGAGATTCAGACTTAGCAGAAAAACTGGACATGGAAAAAACAGAGTTACGAAGGCCTCTTTGCGAGCTCGATTCACTCACCACAAGGCATTGCATGACAATATAAGCATAGCATCAGCAAGAAGGCCTGTTCATGAAGCTAACCATGGCAAAAACAATCTCATAGCATGCATGGATCAACTACAACAACCTTGGCAAAATTGATTAACTCAAAAGAAGCATGGATCTCACTATAGTAGCATCAATACATGGCCTAAAAATAATAGCAGGGAAATGACTCAGTGAAATTCTAAGTCCCTGAAATCAGCAATATTAGGAGAGTTACTTTCCATGCATGTGCTAGTCACCGCAAAGATCACAAAAATACATGGCATACACCCCTGCAAAGATGGCATGGCATAGCCCAAAACACATGTAGAGCTCAAGTCCATATGCAGCACACAATAAATGTAGCAAAAATGGCAAATGCTCATACTCTGCTAAGAAACAGGAACTAACATTTTATAGCACTCTTGCATCAATGATTTGGGCATCAAGATGGACTCAAACAAGAAGGTCACAATGGAACAAAATGAAGAGCACATCCAGATAAACATTTTGATATATCATGCATGCAAAACTGAGCTGCGGATGAGGAGTTATGGCATGTAGAACAGAGCTAGAAAATATAGCAGAAAAGGGACTTAGTGAAGAAAACAAAGTCAACCGTAGATCTAGGGTTCGTCGGGTGCGTGGATCCCGAGGTTCGCCGGAGTGGTACTCGCTGAAGATCGTGCGAGGGGGGTGGCGAGGTAGATCCGTGGCAGATCCAGACGGATCTCGCCGGATCTGGGCGCAGATCCCGAGGGGGCGGCGCTCGGCGAGGCGAGCCGCTGGCGGCGATGAGGCGGCGGGGTCCTGCGCAGGGCTGTGGTGCCCGAACCGGGCCGGGAGGGCCTCCCGCGGGCCCCGTGGGCTTCGGCGGTGGCGGCGGCGAAGTGGGGCTCGACCCGATGACGTGGCGCGCAACGATTGGCGAGGGGACGGCGGCGGACGTGTCCGGCGCGCGGAGTAAGGGGGAGACTAGGGTTAGACTGCGCGAATTATGAGAGGGGATCACTTATTTATACATAGAAGGAGGTGGGAGTGTCCAAATGGAGAGCGGTTTTCGGCCACGCGATCATGACCGAATGACCGAAATGATGGAGGGGTTTCGGATGGGTTATTGGGCCACTTTGGAGGGGTGTTGGGCTGCAACACACACGATGCTTTATGGTTCCCCGGTTAACCGTCGGAGTATCAAACGGACTCCAAATGGCACGAAACTTGGCAGGCAGTCTACTGGTGGTGTACCAAGGCCGCTTGGCAAATCTCGGTCCATTCCGAGAAAGTTTAACACCCGCACACGAAAAGAGACAAAAGGGGACGCTTGAGGACGTAGGAGTGCCGAAGTGCAAAATGGACAACGGGGAAAATACTTGGATGCATGAGACGAACATGTATGCAAATGAGATGCACATGATGACATGATATGAAATGCATGACATGAACAAAATGCAAAACAAAGACAAGAACCCTACCACGAATCTCATAACTTAAAGTCGAAAATGGCAAGTGTTGGAGTACAAATATGCTAAGTTACATCGGGGGCGTTACAACACTCCACCACTACGAAAGGATCTCGTCCCGAGATCTAGGACTGAAAGAACTCCGGATATTCGGAACGGAGGTGGTCCTCGCGTTCCTAGGTGGCTTCTCGGTCGGAATGATGTGACCACTTCACTTTTAGGAATTTGATAGACTTGTTGCGAGTCTTGCGCTCGGTTTCTTCAAGAATAGCAATGGGATGCTCATGATAAGACAGGTCTTCTTGAAGATCAATCTCTTCGATGTTGATGGTGCGGTCAGGAGTCTTGAAGCACTTGCGAAGCTGAGACACGTGAAACACGTCGTGCACATTTGCAAAGTCAGATGGAAGCTCAAGTTGATAGGCGAGGTTGCCTCTTTTGCCAATGATCTTGAAAAGACCCACGTATCTAGGGGCAAGCTTCCCTTTGATACCGAAGCGACGAGTACCTTTCATTGGAGAGACGCGGAGGTAGACATGGTCTCCTATCTCGAAAGCCAAGTCATGATGCTTGCTATCATAGCAACTCTTCTGACGCGATTGCGCGGCTTTGAGATTTTCACGGATGACTTTACACATTTCTTCAGCTTCTGTGATTAAGTCATTGCCAAGAAGTTGGCGTTCACCAGTCTTTGACCAATTAAGAGGAGTACGGCACTTTCTGCCATAGAGAATCTCGAATGGGGCCTTGCCCAAACTCGCTTGGAAGCTGTTGTTGTAGGAGAACTCGGCATATGGAAGACAATCTTCCCACTTCATACCAAAAGAAATGACACAAGCCCTGAGCATATCCTCAAGGATTTGATTTACTCGCTCGACTTGTCCACTGGTTTGAGGATGGAAGGATGTGCTGAAGCGAATGTTGGTGCCCATGGCCTTTTGAAAGGAATCCTAGAATTTAGAAGTAAAGATGCTTCCACGATCTGAAGATATCAATTGTGGAATGCCGTGCAAAGAGACAATCCTAGAGGTATATAGCTCTGCCAACTGAGCTGCTGTGATAGATTCTTTGATAGGAAGAAAATGAGCCACTTTAGTAAGCTTGTCGATGACAACAAAGATAGCATCATTGCCATGCTTGGACTTGGGAAAACCAGTCACGAAGTCCATCTCAATATGGTCAAACTTCCATTCTGGAATGGCAAGAGGTTGGAGGAGACCAACTGGTCGTTGATGTTCTGCTTTCACTCTTCTGCAGACATCACATTCATTCATGAACTGAGCAATTTCTCGCTTCATTCGAGTCCACCAATACGACTGCTTGAGGTCATGGTACATCTTTGTACTTCCAGGATGAATAGATAGGAGTGAATTGTGAGCCTCATCCATAATGACTTTACGTAGATCACCCTTGGGAACCACAATTCGATCCTCGAAGAATAGAGTGTCTTTTTCATCAAGGCGATAGCACTTGTACTTGGGTTGGCTCTTGGCAATCCCATTCTTCACCTTCTTCACCATGGCATTAAGAAGTTTTGCCTCACGAATTTGATCTTCCAAAGTAGGAGAGACTTGGAGGTTAGCAAGAAATCCTTGAGGAACAACTTGGAGATTAAGTTTGCGGAAAACTTCACAAAGGTCCGGTTGGAAGGGCTTGAGAATTAAACTGTTGCAGTAAGCCTTCCTGCTCAAAGCGTCTGCAATGGCATTGGCCTTGCCTGGAGTATATTCAATACTCGGATTATACTCTTGAATCATTTCGACCCAACGAGTCTGCCTGAGGTTGAGGTTGGGCTGAGTGAAGATGTACTTGAGGCTCTTATGATCAGTGAAGATGTCCACTTTCCTTCCCAACAAGAGATGTCTCCATGTTAAAAGAGCATGGACAACTGCCGCCAACTCGAGGTCATGAGTGGGGTAGTTCTTTTCGTTGGGCTTCAACTGGAAAGAGGTATAGGCCACAACTTTCTTCTCTTGCATTAACATAGCCCCGAGACCTTGCAGTGAGGCATCACAGAAAACTTCGAATGGTTTGGATTCATCAGGAGGAGTCAGAACTGGAGCTGTGACTAACTTCTCTTTGAGGGTGTTGAAAGCGATGTCACATTCAGGCGTCCAGGCATACTTCACATGCTTCTGGAGGAGGTTGGAAAGAGGCTTTGCAATCTTGGAGAAATTCTCAATGAATCTTCGACAATAGCTTGCAAGCCCAAGGAAACTGCGGAGCTGCTTCACATTCTGAGGCGGTTCCCAATTCACAATTGCAGACACCTTCTCAGGATTAACCGCTATGCCCTTGGCGGAGATGATATCGCCAAGGTAGAGAACCTCATCGAGCCAAAACTCACACTTTGAAAACTTCGCATAGAATTGATGTTGTGTGAGTTTGTCCAGCACCAATCTCAAATGCTTGGCATGATCCTCCTTGTTCTTGGAAAAGACCAAGATGTCATCGAGATACACCAAGACGAAATCATTTGTGTAAGGGTTGAAGATGAAGTTCATCATGCGAGAGAATGTTGGAGGAGCATTGACAAGTCCGAAAGACATGACAGTGTATTCATAGGAACCAAAGCTTGTTCTGAACGCTGTCTTGGGGATATCTTGTTCACGAATGTGAATCTGATGATAGCCCATATGGAGGTCAAGCTTGGGGAATACTTGAGCACCCTTGAGTTGCTCGAAAAGCTCATTGATATTGGGAAGTGGGTCCTTGTTCTTTATGGTCTTCTTGTTCAATGGACAGTAGTCGACGCAGAGTCGTTCCGTGCCATCCTTTTTCTTGACAAAAAGAACACCACAACCCCATGGAGAAGAACTCGGTCGGATCAGACCCAGACGCTCTTGTTCATCGAGTTGTTTCTTTAGCTCCTTCAACTCTTCTGGTCCAAGCTTGTAAGGATGTTTGCAAACAGGTTCCGTGCCAGGTTCAGGATCGATGACGAATTCAACTAGCCGGTGAGGAGGCATTCTTGGAAGCTCTTCTGGAAAGACATCTTGATATTCACAAACGACTGGAATCTGAGAGATGGCATTCAACTCGCCCTTCTCATTGAGAGAAAATAGTCGAATGG
This sequence comes from Triticum monococcum, assembly GCA_034509565.1. Lineage (NCBI taxonomy): Eukaryota > Viridiplantae > Streptophyta > Magnoliopsida > Poales > Poaceae > Triticum > Triticum monococcum. The sequence goes on along the minus strand of CM067846.1, from coordinate 173,273,749 downwards.
TTTCATCATGAGTGGCATAGATGATCACATCCTCAGACGAGTGTGTCAATTGAATCTACCTGGCAGCACAATCAAGCTGAGCCTTGTGCTTAGAAAGCCAGTCCATGCCAAGAATTAGATCAATATCCGAGTCACCAAGAACAATTGGAGAAGCCAAAAATTTGTAGTCACCCATCTTGATTGACACATCAAGAGCTATCATGCTAGAGCTCAAACGTTTACCCGGAGAAATGACAGCCATGGGTTTAACCAAAAGTGAAGTGTTGAAGTCATGTTTGGCAAAAAACAGTCTTGACATGAAACAATGCGATGCACCAGTATCAAAAAGAACTTTAGCAGGAATGGAGTTAACTGGAAGGTTACCCATGATCACTTCTGAAGAGTCCTCTACCTGAGCTGCGTTCATCATGTTGACCTTGGCATGCTTGGGATTATGCTTGACCACTGCATTGCTGGCAGATCTCACAGGAGGAGGAGGCGGAAGGCGCCTTTGGTTGAAGCATTTGTTCACATAGTGCCCTTTCTGCTGACACTTGTTGCAAGTAACCTCTGAGAGCGGATGGTGATATGGAGCACTTGACCTTGGAGCATGAGACGAAGCTTTGTTCTGATAGCCTGGGTTGGGTGGGTGGGAAGATCCATTGCCACCTTTACTCTTCTGCTGATAAGGCTGACGGGACGGAGGAGGAGGAGGCAACGAGAACTTTTGTTGCTTAGCTGCCACTTGAGTTGAAGAAGAAGAAGGAGTTGCATCCCTGACTCTCTTCTTAGAAGCATCGCACTTGATCTGAGCCGCTTCTTGCTTTAGTGTCATGTTGTAAAAATCATCATACTTGGTCGGCTCAAAAAGCACGAGAGCTAGTTGCAGATCTTCTCTGAGGCCACCTCTAAATTGATAAATCATGCTCTTCTCATCAGGGACGTCTTGTTTGGCGAAGCGAGTGTGCCTCTGAAACAGGATGTTGTATTGGTAAACAAACATGCTGCCTTGCTTCAGATTGCGGAACTCCTCACGCTTCCTCTCAGCAAGACTTTGAGGAATGTGGTGAGCTTTGAAGTCTCGGCAGAAATCATCCCAGGTAATCACACGACCTCCTCTGGAATCTTTGTATTGTTGATACCACTCAGCAGCTTGGTCTTTGAGTTGGAACGAAGCAAACTTGACAAAGTCCTTAGGCCTGACGTTGCTACACTCAAAATGTTTGCAGATATCCACGAGCCAATCGTCAGCGTTTGTGGCCTCGACATAGTTACTGAAGGACTTCGGCTAGTTTGCGAGGAACTAGTTGAGGGTAGCAAACTAGGCTTGATTGTTGCCTTGGCCTTGATTTCCTTGGTTGCGCTCTTGCAAGAGTTGTATAAGCATCTGCGTGTTGGCGTTGGTGGCGGCCATGACAGCTTGCCATGCCTCCGGAGGTGGAGGTGGTGGCGGAGGTTCCGGATTCTGACGTGTTGGAGGAGCCATCCTGAAGAGGTTGACATCCGTTAGCATCTTGAAAGACATACATTCAAGCTGAATCAATGGATCGAAATTGCAACATATAGCCTTAACATTCGAACAAGAATGAACAAATGAATTCCAAAGTAAATGATCACACTTCCATAAGTTGAGAAGCCACTTAGATAGAGATGGAAGAATAAATCAACAAGGTACGGATATGAGCAAATAATTGGTAAGGATTACCCAATCACAAACCAAATATCCGCGGAAGGAATACTAGATCTACATGAATTCCCACCTATGAAACCCCTGAAACTTTCTGCTTATGCAATCAGGTGTTGGGGATACAGGGGAAGCATAATATCTCACCCAAAACTAGCAAATCCTACATCCATCTGTATCCATCCTTCAACGCATAACCAAGAAACCTTCGGAAATCATTTACCTCAACCTTCAAAAAGCATCCGTTATACGAGTTATGGCAATACTCCCAAACTCCCGCCCCAGTACTGGGTGGCGTCGAGGTTATCTCACCAACAACTGCATAAAGGAGATTTTTGATGTCAGCGAACTTAGGTATTCCAGAATTGCAACGATAAAATTGTGACGACAACACCTCGGAGCTCAACTCCCCAGGACACTGCCACAACCCCTAAATATCAGGAGGCACCAAGAACAATGTTCTCGTCACAAGACTATCGGAACGATTCCAAGATACTCGCGTGATCCTAAAAAAATCCGTGAAATTTGTGGCGAGAAGAGTCAAAACTCTACGTCAGGAGGCCTCAACAGAGCAACGAAGGGACTGAGGAGTAAAAAGAATCCTACTCTCCGATATATATAATCCTATAAGACTCAAAACATTTTTCTAGACTCAACAACGTCAGCGATTCGATCAAGCAGGGGGCTCCTAAGTCAGGTGTAATGCCCCGAGACCGTTGCTCCAGGTGTCTTCCAGTTATTCGTTGTTGTTGCCTTGTCTTTTGCTTGTGTGTTGCATTTCATCATGTCACCTCTTGCATCGCATCATGTCTTCATGCCATCATATCAGTAATCTTATAACTTTATAAATGAACCGTATGGATATTCGATCCATTTAAATTGAGGGAACTCACATGGTGATTTCTCTATATAACATATCCTCCCAATATGTTAGGGAGCTATAATAAATATTCTAACACACTTGCAATATTCCCCATGTCTTTTCTAGTTCAAGCTTGACTTGAAAACCTTGACCAAAATTTCTCTTCCCTTTTGCCGAGGTTCCTCCAAAAATCTAAACATTTTTGGGGCCTTCCAAACACCCCTTACTTTTGAACCCATTTGAAATAATTCGAATGAGTTTGAATCCAAACTTCACTCACATGCGCTTTTCCTTTTTTCTTGGGTCAAGCTCAATTTTGTGAGTCCAGGAAAAATAATTCCTGTACCATCATCCATTTTCTTCTCTCCTTTTTTCTTTCTTTCATCTCTTTACTTTATTTCTTCTTTCTTTCTTCTATGAATGAGCAGAGATAGAGGGGAGAGAGCCCATCCCAATTGGGTCGGCCTCCAAGGCCCAACCACACCCCGTGGTAACCCTAGCTAGCTTGATCCCCTGCGCCCGTCCTCCTCGTTCCCTCGCGCCGCCAGAGGCCCGCATCCCGATCCCCATCTCCCTCGATCTCTCTTTCTCGCTCGCAGCAGCCCCTCTCCTCGATCCTTCCCTACCCTCGCCTCTCCCTACTCCTTCACTGTCGACGACCAATGCCTGCATCGCCGCCGCTTCCTGCATTGAGGAGCCGCCGCGCCAAGTCCCTGTGCCCGCACCTCCTACCCCGAGCGCCGCCCCATGGAGCCGCGGTCCCCTGCTCCGGTGAGCCCCAGCTCCGCCGCCACCTGAGGTCGACCTGACGCCCAATCCCCTCGTCGGCCTCCTCTACTTCGCCGTCCATGGCCACCGCCTACTCGCCATGGCCTCCTGCCACGGAGCAGCCGCTGCCGGCGTCCACCTCCTCGCCCATGCCGCCCCATCGCTCTCCCATCACGCGAGCCGCCTCCGCGCCGCCGTCCTCCATGGCCGCAGCCGGCCGAGCTCGAAGCTCCCACCACGGCACCTCGTCGCCGGGCGTTGACCCCTTCTCTTGCTCCCGCTCCGTCCGGCAAGGGCCTCGCGCCCGCTGCCTCTCTTGTCACGACCAGGACCACTTCCTCACGCCCCTGATCGCCTCGCCACAACCATCTCCTCCTTGACGTCCTGGCTGCTGCTACAAGACCACCACGATGCCATCATGGAGCCCTAGGGCTGAAGATGTCCACGACCATGCATCTCTCCTTGTGCCACTTTGGAGATCGAGACCATCAAGATCAAGACTACCCCAGACCATGTCGTCTCGCTGGATCGTCAAAAAACCCCGGTTGTTGCCAAGTACCTCGACGCCTGATGCCTGGAACGACTACTGTTGCTGAAGACCCATGAACCAATAACTTCAAGTTCAACTATTGTCGCAAGAATGAGACCGGCGGGTTCGAAGACCCCAAGTACCACGACAACCCCGAAGGGATTCGAGTTTGTCAAGTTCACCTTCGAAACATGTACCACTACCGAGGACTGAGACCCTGGATTCGACAAGTTCCTCACGGTGACCCTAAACATCTACGGGACATGCACGACTTCGAACCATGTACCATGTCGAACATGTACGGCTACACGACGAACCGCCAAGACCCTGAACGACTACCGTCGCCGAAGTCCGCGAGTACAACTACTTCCACAACGCGTCGTGTATGACTACCGTCGCTTGGGTTTGACAAGGCTCCGAGTACCACTACGTTTGCCATGTACAACTACACCAAGTCCGGACTGACAAGTGCCTTGAGAACATCTGTACCTCTTCCGTCGTCGAGGACCGAAAGTACCACTACGTCCCATCGAACTCGAACCGTCTCGTTTGCATGCTTCAAAGGTATAACCCCGAGACGACGTCCGTGAACGAATGCTTGCGATGTTTGAGATGCTCGTGTTTGCACCATGTCCAAATTGTCACTCGTTTCCTTGCCGCCAACTCGTGGGACACCTGGAATCCGGGATCACCCCACCATCTCTAGATTGTTCTGAACATCCGCACCCTTGCTTCCTTTGCACCGGTATCTTTGTGAGCTACCGGAACCGATATGGTGTTGTGGCATCATTTTCGGATTCGTCACCGTGGCACCCTTTCTTTCCACCACGGTGACAAATGCTTCATAATGCTCTTATCAACTTTTAATAAAAATTGCATAACTTGCACATGTCATCCGCATCATGATAACAACAATTAATATGTTTAAAATTGTTGTTTACTTTAAATTGCTAAATGCATATGGGGATTTACCGAAATTGTTGTTTGTTCTGGCCTCATTTAAACTTGTTTAGATAGAGGTTTTAGTTTTGCTTCTTCTCTTTCCATGTTTAACAACATTTAATATTGTTGGGTATCTAAACGGGAGAGAACTAAATAATTGTTGTGGTGTTCCGTCAACATGCAACTCGTTGCATATTGAGCTCCAATTAACTTGTAGAGTTGTTTGTGCACTTTGTCATGCCATGCATATTTAAACCGGACATGCATCATACTTGGTTGTGCATCATGCCATGTTTATGCGGTGGTTGTTTACTATGTTGTTTGCTTCTTTCCGGTGTTGCTTCTTCGGGTTAGTTCCGATAACGTCGCGTTTGTGAGGATTCGTTCGACTATGTCCATCTGTCTTCTTCATGGACTCGTTCTTCTTCCTTGTGGGATCTCAGGAAAGATGACCATACCCTCGAAATCACTTCTATCTTTGCTTGCTAGTTGCTCGCTCTATTGCTATGTCATGATACCTACCACATGCTTTACCATGCCTCCCATATTGCCATGTCAAGCCTTTAACCCACCTTGTCCTAGCAAACCGTTGTTTGGCTATGTTACCACTTTGCTCAGCCCCTCTTATAGCGTTCTTAGTTGCAGGTGAAGATGAAGTTTGTTCCTTGTTGGAACATGGATATTGTTGGGATATCACAATATCTCTTATTTTAATTAATGCATCTATATACTTGGTAAAGGGTGGAAGGCTCGGCCTTATGCCTGGTGTTTTGTTCCACTCTTGTCATCCTAGTTTCTGTCATACCGGTGTTATGTTCCTTGATTTTGCGTTCCTTACGTGGTTGGGTTATAATGGGAACCCCTTGACAGTTCGCCTTGAATAAAACTCCTCCAACAAGGCCCAACCTTGGTTTTACATTTGCACTAACAACCTATCACCTTCCCTTGGGTTCTGTAGACTCAAGGGTCATCTTTATTTTAACCCCCCCCCCCCCCGGGCCAGTGCTTCTCTAGGTGTTGGTCCAACCTGAGCGATGTCCGGTGCCCCCTGGGCAACCAGGGTTTATGCCAAACCGACGTCTTGCTCATCCGGTGTGCCCTGAGAACGAGATATGTGCAGCTCCTATCGGAATTTGTCGGCACATTTGGGTGGCTTTGCTGGTCTTGTTTTACCATTGTCGAAATGTCTTGTAACCGGGATTCCGAGTCTGATCGGGTCTTCCTGGGAGAAGGAATATCCTTCGTTGACCGTGAGAGCTTGTGATGGGCTAAGTTGGGACACCCCTGCAGGGTATAAACTTTCGAGAGTCGTGCCCGCGGTTATGGGCAGATGGGAATTTGTTAATATCCGATTGTAGAGAACTTGACACTTAACTTAATTAAAAATGCATCAACCGCGTGTGGTAGCCGTGATGGTCTCTTCTCGGTGGAGTCCGGGAAGTGAACATGGTTCTTGTGTTATGCTTGTGCATAAGTAGTTTCAAGATCACTTCTTGATCTTTATAGCTTCTCGACCATGCTTCGCTTCTCATCTCTCTCTCATTTGCGTAAGTTAGCCACCATATATGTTAGTGCTTGTTGCAGCTCCACCTCACTACCTTTATTACCCATTAAGCTTAAATAGTCTTGATCGCGAGGGGGTGAGATTGCTGAGTCCTCGTGGCTCACAGATACTTCCAAACAGTTGCAGGTGTCGTTGATACCAGTGCAGATGACGCAGCTGAGCTCAAGTGGGAGCTCAATGAAGATCTTGTTCGTTGTGTTGTTTCGTTTCCAGTTGATCAGTAGTGGAGCCCAGTCGGGGCGATCGGGGATCTAGCATTTGGGTTGTCTTCTTTTATTTTGGTTCCGTAGTCGGACCTTGATTGTATTCTGGATGATGTAATGCTACATTTATGTATTGTGTGAAGTGGCGATTGTAAGCCAACTCTTTATCCGTCTCTTATTCAATACATGGGATGCGTAAAGATTACCCCTCTTGCGACATGCCTACTATGCTGTTATGCCTCTAAGTCGTGCTCTGACACGTGGGAGATATAGCCGCATCGTGGGTGTTACATCGGGCAAGGCTCTAATTACCAACTTGTAACACCCACGATGCGGCTATATCTCCCACGTGTCGGAGCACGACTTAGAGGCATAACCGCATAGTAGGCATGTCGCAAGAGGGGTAATCTTTACACATCCCATGTACTGAATAAGAGAGGGATAAAGAGTTGGCTTACAATCGCCACTTCACACAATACATAAATATAGCATTACATCATCCAGAATACAATCAAGGTCCGACTACGCAACCAACATAAAGAAAGACAACCCCAAATGCATAGATCCCCGATCACCCCAATTGGGCTCCTCTAGTGATCGTCTGGAAAGGAAACATAGTAACGTCCTGAATCCTCATCGAACTCCCACTTGAGTTCGGTAGCGTCCCCTGCACTGGCATCATCAGCACCTACATCTGGTTTTTGAAGTAATTTGTGAGCCACGGGAACTCAGCAATCTCACACCCTCGCGATCAAGACTATTAAAGCTTAAGGGTAGGAAAGGGGTAGTGAGGTCGAGCTGCAGCAAGCACTAGCATATATGGTGGCTAACTTACGCAAAGGAGAGCGGGAAGATGAGCAAAGCACGACCGAGAAGCTATAATGATCAAGAAGTGATCCTAAAGCTACTTATGTTCAAGCATAACACGAGACCGTGTTCTCTTCCCGGACTCCGCCGAAAAGAGACCATCACAGCTACACACGTTGTTGATTCATTTTAAATAAGTTAAGTGTTAGGTTCTCTACAACCGGATATTAAGTAATTCCCATCTGCCCATAACCGCGGGCACGACTTTCGAAAGTTCAAAACCCTACGGGGGTGTCCCAACTTAGCCCATCACAAGCTCTCACGGTCAACGAAGGATATTCCTTCTAGCAGGAAAACCCGATTAGTCTCGGAATCCCGGTTACAAGACATTTCGACAATGGTAAAACAAGACCAGCAAAGCCGCCCGATGTGCCGACAAATCCTGATAGGAGTCGCACGTATCTCGTTCTCAGGGCACACCGGATAGGTCAAGCTATGAGTAAAACCAACCCTCAAGTTGCAAATGGTAAAACCAAGGTTGGGCCTTGCTGGAGGAGTTTTATTCAAAGTGAACTGTCAAGGGTTTCCCATAACACCCAACTGTGTAAGGAACACAAAATCAAGGAACATAACACCGGTATGACGGAAACTAGGGCGGCAAGAGTGGAACAAAACACCAGGCATAAGGCCGAGCCTTCCACCCTTTACCAAGTATATAGATGCATAAAGTAAACAAGATATAATAATGATATCCCAACAATATCCATGTTCCAACAAGGAACAAACTCCAGCATCACCTGCAACTAGCAACGCTATAAGAGGGGCTGAGCAAAGCGGTAACATAGCCAAACAACGGTTTGCGAGGAAAGGTGGGTTACAGGCTTGACATGGCATATGGGAGGCATGATAAATCATGTGGTAGGTATCGCGGCATAGAAAAAGAGCGAGCAACTAGCAAGCAAAGATAGAAGTGATTTCGAGGGTATGGTCATCTTACCTCCAAAGTTCTCCGAGTTAACGAAAGCTTGATCCTCGTAAGCGTACTCAACGGGTTCCTTGATCACGTACTCGTCTCCCGGCTCTACCCAAGGCAAGCACACAAGCAAAAGACCAACAATCAATCACGGTGCAATGCGCAAGCAACATGATGCAAAACATGGCATGATATGCGGGATGTTATATGCAATGCATATGCATGCTCCGCAAGGAAAAGATTGAACCAAGCCTCAACTTGGAAAACCAAGTGTGCCGCTGGAAAGATGAGTTGATTTCGGTCGAAATCGATATAAAGATCACCGGAAACGGATGCACGGTTTGCAAATGGCAAGCAAAACAATAATGGCACAATTCTGCGATTAAGAGCACTATGCCATCTAGAATGCAACACGAAACTAAGCTACTGCACTCCAACATAGCAACAAAGCACATGGCAGTGATCTACTCAAGATGCTTGACAAAAGATGAACACTGAGCTACGGCTAAATCACACAATAGCAGGTTCAAACAAGCATGGCAAAAGTGCAAAAGATATCAGCATCTCAGACTTACTGACCAAAAGTCCCTTACTGACCAAAAGCCAAAAAGGACCGGAAGATATGATGGCACCCATGTAAACATAGCAAGTTTCGTTAACAGATTCAGACTTAGCAGAAAAACTGGACATGGCAAAAACAGTGTGACGAAGGCCTCTTTGCGAGCTCGATTCACTCACCACAAGGCATTGCATGACAAGATAAGCATAGCATCAGCAAGAAGGCATGTTCATGAAGCTAACCATGGCAAGAACAATCTCATAGCATCCATGGATCAACTACAACAACCTTGGCAAAATTGATTAACACGTAAACAATCTGCCATGAACATTTTATAGCAAAAGTAGAGGAAGATTGAGTCATGCTAGGGCACTCAATAAATGCAAACAGAGGCATGGATGGATAGAGCACAACCATATGCCCAGATCATCCTAACTGAACATACTCAAAAGAAGCATGAATCTCACTGTAGTAGCATGAATACATGGCCTAAAAATAACAGCAGGGAAATGACTAAAATTTGAAGTCCCTGAAATCAGCAATATTACGAGAGCTACTTTGCATGCATGTGCTAGTCACCCCAAAGATCAAAAAAATACATGTCATACACCCCTGCAAAGATGGCATGGCATAGCCCAAAACACATGTAGAGCTCAAGTCCATATGCAGCACACAATAAATGTAGCAAAAATGACAAATGCTCATACTCTGCTAAGAAACAGGAACTAACATTTTATAGCACTCTTGCATCAACGATTTGGGCATCAATATGGACTCAAACAAGCAGGTCACAATGGAAGAAAATGAAGAGCACATCCAGGTGAACATTTTGATATATCATGCATGCAAAATGGAGCTACTGATGAGGAGTTATGGCATGTAGAACAGAGCTAGAAAATATAGCAGAAAAGGGACTTAGTGAAGAAAATGAAGCCAACCGTAGATCTAGGGTTCGTCGGGTGTGCGGATCCCGAGGTTCGCCGGAGTGGTACTCGCCGGAGATCGTGCGGGGGGCGGCGAGGTAGATCCGTGGCGGATCCGGCCAGATCTCGCCGGATCCAGGCGCAGATCCTGTTGGGGATATACCCCGCGGTATGACCCGGCCGGAGATATGACCCGGCTGGGACTTGGTATTTCATTGGTAAGCCGGAAAATTGTTTAAACCAGAGGTTAAGTGTGATGCCCCAAGACCGATGTGCCAGCTATCCGTCAGTTATTCGCTGTTGTTGCCTTGTCATTCGCTTGCGTGTTGCATCTTGTCATATCATCATGTGCATTGCATCATCATGTTTCCAAAACTTGCATCCGTCCCGGCCTCCTCGTTTCTCTCTGTTGTCCGTTCTGAGCTCAGACACACTTGCACGCGCCCGCGGCATGTCTGTAATAGTATTTTATAAGTGGCCAGAAAATGTTCTCGGATTGGGTTGAAAGTTGGCGTGTGGTCTTATATAGTGTAGATAGACCGCCTGTCAAGTTTCATCGCATTCGGAGTTCGTTTGATAGCCTAACCGATTAACTATAACGGCAATATAGCCGGTCTAACGTCAGACGTTTTCGGTCTCCGGAAACAGTCGCCGGGCCTCCCTCTCTTCTCTTCTCTTAGCTCGAGACCCTCTCTCCACAGTCCACTACCTACCGCCAGGCCCAACCTAACCCCTCTCGTCAGCCCGCGGCCCTCCTCGCGCGCGCGCCCGAAAAGTTGTCCCGGACCCGACCCGAGCAGTCGTCACCGTCATGTCCGGATCATCCCCAAACGTCTACAAAACATCACCGTTTTCCTTTTTGGACTCCCTAACTATTTTATTCGCGACCGTCCGATTGCGATCGTACGGACGTGATAGCCCTACCCAATTCCTACCTACTATTTATAGCAGATGAAACCCTACCTAAACTAGCAAACCCTAATTTCTAGGGATCTTGTCCCATCCTCCGCCGCCGCCAGCCCACTATCTCCTCCTCCTTGGGATCCCCTCCCGATCCAACACCACCAACCACAGCTCTTCTGCTCCTCCTCGATCCAAGCCCGCACCCGATCCAATCCTTTTAGCCTCCACCAACCACCGACTCCATCCAACCAGCAGCCTCCACCTCCTCCCTTCGAACCATCCTCGCGCCCGCCTCCAGATCGAGCAGGAAGCTCGTTCCCGGCCTCTCCCCCATCACCTACTGCCGTCGCTCGCTGCTCCGGCAGGCCACCGGAGCCAGCCAGTGCTAGATCCCTTCCTCCTGACCTCCTCTTCCCCTGCTTCTTCCTTGTCCTCCCCATCCCTGTCTTTCTCTCATGCTCGCTCTCTATCAGTTGCAGGAACGATGCCATGGCCGCCGCCTCGAGTACCTGCCACTGCCGGAGTCCCTGTCGCTGTCGTCTCCTTCAGTTCCTGGCAAGGACAGCACCCCTCCAGTTCGCCGTCACCGCACCAAGTCCCACTGCTGCCCTGCATTTGACCTTCAGCGCCGTCGTTCAGCCTCTGGCGAGCAGAGAACGAGCAACAACAGTTCGCCCGTTCATCCCCGTTGACCCACACCGCGCACCCGTCCTGGAGTTCGTCCGCCTCCCCAAGCCGCCACGAACCAGATCCAGGCCGAAGATCCCTATTCCCGGCCGTTCCCTGCCATCGGCGCCGCCTTCTTCAGGTCTCTGCGCCCGCACGCCAAGTCCCACGACACGCACGCTGCAGGCCACCACCGCTCGATCCTTTGCTTCATTGACCGCGGTCACCTCCCCATGGGCCAATTCCCAGTGCAGGGCCCGGCCTGTGCCAAGCCGGCCTGCTATAGCCGCTCCATCCGCACCAGGCCCAGATCTGGCAACCGGCCCAAGGCCCGCTGTCAGCAGCCTCTAGGCCCAGCGCACTCCTCCTCAACCGGCCTGCCAAGCCTCTCCTCTGTCTGACTGGGCCGTGAGCCCAGGAGGTGAGCAGCCCAGTCACCCAGATTCCAGCCCATCGTGTTTTTTTTCCTGGCCAGCGAATTTAGCTATTTTCCCAGAGGAGGACAATTTTGCAGAAAACCCCCCGAGCATCATGCATTTAATAATTGTTGAACCGTGCATCAGATTAAAACAAACTTAATATGAAAGTTGCTTAGAATTTTGTGTAGTTTCATAATATGTCATTTTCATCCATGTTTAAAATGCTTAAAATGATGTTTGTTTAAATTTGCCCCTATACCATGCTAAAATGATTTATTTCATAACTAATTAACCGTAACTCCGAATTTAATAAACTTTATATGTAATTGGGGTGGAAAAATGCCTAGTTTAACATGGTGACCTTACTTTGCATGTGTAATAACTCTAAAATTATGTTTAGGGCATAACAGTACCTAACCGAATATATGCACATGAGGAGTTTCCGGATTTGTTGTTTGTTGTTCCCGGTCTCATTTAAACTTGACTAGATGGTATAGTTTTGTTATGCTTCAACTCTTGCCATGCTTAACAACATTTAATATTGTTGAGTACCTAACCGGGAGAGAACTAAATAATTGACGTGGTGTTTCGTCAATATGCAACTCGTTGCATATTGAGCTCCACTTAATTTGTAGTGTTGTTTGTTGCACTTTGCCATGCCATGCATATTTAAACCGGACATGCATCATACTTGATTGTGCATCATGCCAATTATGTGGTGGTTGTTTACTATGGTGTTTGCTCTTTTCCGGTGTTGCTTCTTCGGGTTGGTTCCGATAACGCCGCGTTTGTGAGGAACCGTTCGACTACGTCCGTTTGTCTTCTTCATGGACTCGCTCTTCTTCCTTGCGGGATTTCAGGCAAGATGATCATACCCTCGAAATCACTACTATCTTTGCTATGCTAGTTTGCTCGCTCTTTTGCTATGCCAATGCTACGATGCCTACCATTTGCCTTCCAGCCTCCCAAAGTGCCATGTCAAACCTCTAACCAACCATGTCCTAGCAAACCGTTGTTTGGCTATGTTACCGCTTTGCTCAGCCCCTCTTATAGCATTGTTAGTTGCAGGTGAAGATTGAAGTTTGTTCCTTGTTGGAACATTGAGATGTTGTTCCTTGTTGGAACATGTTTACTTGTTGGGATATCACATTATATCTTATTTAATTAATGCATCTATATACTTGGTAAAGGGTGGAAGGCTCGACCTTATGCCTGGTGTTTTGTTCCACTCTTGTCGCCCTAGTTTCCGTCATATCGGTGTTATGTTCCCAGATTTTGCGTTCCTCACGCGGTTGGGTTATAATGGGAACCCCTTGACAGTTTGCTTTGAATAAAACTCCTCCAGCAAGGCCCAACCTTGGTTTTACCATTCGCCACCTAGCCTTTTTCCCCTTGGGAGTCGCGCATCCCGAGGGTCATCTTATTTTACCCCCCGGGCCAGTGCTTGTCTAAGTGTTGGTCCGAACTAGAGTCCTTTGCAGCGCCACCTCGGGGAAACTTGAGGGCTGGTTTTAGCTGTACGAAGCGCTCATCCGGTGTTGCCCTGAGAACGAGATATGTGCAGCTCCTATCAGGATGTCGGCGCATCGGGCGGTCTTGCTGGACTTGTTTTACCATTGTCGAGGATGTCTTGGAGTACCGGGATACCGAGTCTAATCGGAATGTCTCGGGAGGAGGTCTATTCCTTCATTGACTGTGAGAGCTTGTGATGGGCTAAGTTGGGACACCCCTGTAGGGATTTGAACTTTCGAAAGCCATGCCCGTGGTTATGGGCAGATGGGAATTTGTTAATGTCCGGTTGTAGAAAACCTGAACTTGACCTTAATTAAAATACATCAACCGCGTGTGTTACCGTGATGGTCTCTTTCTGGCGGAGTCCGGGAAGTGAACACGGTGTTGGAGTTATGCTTGACGTAGGTTGTTTTAGGATCACTTCTTGATCATACTTTTATCGACCGTGCTTTGCCTTCTCTCCTCGCTCTCATTTGCGTATGTTAGCCACCATATATGCTAGTCGCTTGCTGCAGCTCCTCCTCATACCTTTACCTTTCCCATAAGCTTAAATAGTCTTGATCGCGAGGGTGCGAGATTGCTGAGTCCCTGTGGCTCACAGATACTTCCAAAACCAGCTTGCAGGTGCCGATGAGTCCGTGCAGATGACGCAACCAAGCTCAGGAGGAGCTCGATGAAGATCTTGTCCTTTGTGTCGTTTCGTTCTAGTTGATCAGTAGTGGAGCCTAGTTGGGGTCGATCGGGGACCTTGTCGCATTTGGGGTTCTTCTTTTATTTTGGTTCCGTAGTCGGACCTTGATTGTAACTGGATGATGTAATGCTTTATTCATGTAATTGTGTGAAGTGGCGATTGTAAGCCAACTATGTATCTTTTTCCCTTATGTTTTACATGGGTTGTGTGAAGATTACCTCACTTGCGACATTTCTTTCAATGCGGTTATGTCTCTAAGTCGTGCTTCGACACGTGGGAGATATAGCCGCATCGAGGGCGTTACAAGTTGGTAATCAGAGCCTTCCCCGACCTTAGGAGCCCCCATTGCTTGATCGTTTTAGCAGCCGAGTTGTGTCTAGAAAAAATGTTTTGAGTCATTTAGGAATTATATATCGGAGAGTTTAGGAATTCTTTTTACTTCCCAGTCTCCTCATCGCTCTGGTAAGGCATCCTGACATAGAGTTTTGACTCTTCTCTTCTCAAATTTCACTAAAAGAATTAGGATCACGCGGGTATCTTGGAATCGTTCCGATGGTTTTATGATGAGAACATTGTCTTGGTGCCTCCTGTCAGGGGTTTAGTGGAAGTGTCCCGGGGAGTTGAGCTCTGAGGTGTTGTCGTCATAATTTTATTGTTGCAGTTCTGGAATACCTGAGTTTAGTACGCCGACATCGAAAATCTCTTTTATGCAGTTGTTGGTCAGATAACCTCGACGCCACCCAGTACTGGGGCAGGAGTTCGGGAGTATTGCCATAACTTGTATAACGGGTGCTTTTCGAAGGTTGAGGTAGACGATTTCCGAAGGTTTCTTGGTTATGTGTTGAAGGATGGATACAGCTGGATGTAGGATTTGCTAGTTTTGGGTGAGATATTATGCTTCCCCTGTATCCCCAACACCTGATTGCATAACCGGAAAGGTTCGGGAGTTTCATAAGTGGGAATTCAAGTAGCTCTTAGGATATCTTTCCGACAGATGTATGATATGAAATTGGGGTTCGACGTCTAGTGGTCCGCCTATTCACGGTCGATTTTAGAGTGGTCTCGTTGTGTCTTAAAGAGTCCTTGGCTATGCCGACTCGGGGACGCTTCGTATGTCATGTGCACTGCCTTGTACATGATGGTGTTGTACGATCGAGCCCGTGTAGGCCCCACCACGAAAACTTCGAACGAAATCTCTATCATAGGTTTGTTCTGGCTTATTCCGCAAGCCAATCCTTTGTTTTTGTTTTGAGTTGTGGTATTCGAGTTGCTTCGAAGTCAAATGTTGATTCCATCCTTTTCCTAAGTGGTGTTCTCATACTCCTATGCGAATACTAATCCTCCTTAATAATCGAGATGGTTATTCCAATCTTGTTCAACCGGTGTGTTTTCTCTTCAAGTGGATCCGATCATTTCAACATCAGCAAGATCAATTAACATTTTTTCTCAACGGTGTTTTCCCGCCCTCCCACCCTTGTGTCTTCAAGGACTCAGATTTCTTAAATCGAGTATCCATCTTATTGATGTGAAGTCTCTCCATTCTTTTCTATCATTATTCTTACCCAGTGGTTCCCTTGAAGGTGTTCTTCTAGTTCACCATTATTTGTTCTTTTCTTATCTGGTGATTCTCATGAAGATTCTAACGGAGCTTCAAGTTCGTCTCTCATCACTCGTTTTCTTCTCCAGTGGGACCAATTCAAGTTTTCGGTGTTGGTCATATTTTTTTTCCTCATTCCAATACCTTCTCATACCGATGCACCTCTTAATCATCCGCTTCTCACTATTCTATTGTTCCGGAGTGTTCAAGATATCTCGAAGATTCGTGTTTCCACTCTGCTTTCATAATCCTTTCAAGCTCTTTCGAGGTTGTTATCTCATTCTAGTCATTTAATCTTACTGGTGCATTCTCTCTTTAAATCGTTCTACGGTGTTTCTTTTCAGTGGGCCCCCAGGATCTTACCTGGCTCTTCTAATTTTTCCCGGAGGTATTCTCAAATTCTTTTCGAAGGTTGACGTAAGAATGATTTATCATCAGTCAAATGCCATCTCCTAGATATTTCAAAATTCTTTTCATCGTTGGATCAACCTCTTCGTTTTGATTCTTCCGGAGTGTCTAAATAATTCATGGTGGTGTTTCTCGTCGTCATTCTCAGATTTTGAAGACCGAAGAAGAGTTTCTCTTTAATCTTGCTCCATTCTCTTCAAGATTCGTGATTCTAGCTTGTTGCCATCCTCCCGTAATTGTTTTGATCATGAGAATTCTTTTCACCTATCCGGAGTAATTCAAGATTCTTTTCAGTTTGTTCATCCGGAGCACATCATCTAAGAATTTATTCATTCTCAGCTTTCAGCTCTCTTTCTCTAAATCTTACCAGTGCATCATTCAAGTTTTCTCTAATCAGCTCGTGATCTCTTCGTTCTCTTGGGTATAAATTCTCTCAAGCATCTTCATTCATTTGCTAATTCTTTCCGGAGTTTCTTTATCTTCTCTTCGTTCATTTTCAATTCTCACGGTGGTTCGTTCAAGAGTTCTCGTCATTCATTGTCATATCAATTCTTTCGTTCTTTCAAATTCTACCGGTGGTTCGTTGAAGACCTTCTTAAGTTTGCGCTATATGTATCCTAATCCTTTCTACGGGAATAAGTAGTATGCCAAATCCGTTGATTGTCATCAATTTAATTGGTGAAGGATAAGCATAATGTAATTCTTATTCGTTTTTTCATCCAAGAGATTAATTCCTTATCCCGGAGGTTCATCAAAATTCTTGTTTCCAATTGTTCATCTTCTCTTTTTCCCGGAGTTCCAAGCTCTAATTATCATGGAGATCCATCTAAATCATTACAAGGTTTCACCTTGTGTTTTCAACTTCTCTTTCTTTTTCATTATCCTTTTGCTACCGGAGTTCTTCATGAAGGTTCTACATGATGGTTCATCAAGGATTTAATTTTCCTTCTCGAAGTGTTCATCAACATTCTTTTCTAAGGAGCTCAAGTATTTCTTCTTCGTGTAGTCCGGAGTGCAATTCTTTCTACATATTTTTGGAGGTGGTATTATGTCATTCTTGATAATTTGAGTTCATGTTCCATGATTCACATGTTGTTAAGAATGAGTTATTTTTAAATCCATCAATCTCATCATTGGAGTTATCTTGGGTGATATTTCACCTAAAACCTTCCCTAAGGATCGTTGCTATTTATGGTGCTTATAAATGACCCAAGTTCTTCATTTATCCTCCTGGTGAAATAGTTTCTCGTCTCCGTGTCATATAAATCCAATCAAATCTTTTCCGTGAGTGGCAGAATTTCACCTCATAGTTTTGAGATGTTCTCCATAAGCCCACTGCAAGCTTATCTTTTCGTTGTTGGTGTTCCAACAACTCCGTTCGACTTTTCTCCTGAGGATGCCTTTTCAAGCTCTTTTGTGGCAGAAGTTGGCATTTTCTTCTCCATTCTCCTATTTCAATTATCTATCTTCTATTCTTTCGTTCTGGAGGCATTGCGATGTTGTTCTTTTCACCCATCATCTCGTTTTGTCAAAGATCATGTTCTTTTCATACCTATCCATTTAACCGGAGTGTTGTGCCCTTTTGCTCAATGTCTTTTCGCCTTATCAAGCCTTGCATATCTTTCCAACCGGAGTGCTATTCGAAGTTGTTCTCCCTTGTTCCTCTTTTCTAACGGAGTGTTTTCAGCTTCGTTCATCTCCGTTATATTCTTTTCTCGAAATGGCTTAACCTTTTCAAGGCTCGTTGGTTTCACTCATTTGTCAAAGGAGTAACTCAGTTTTACCTCTTCTCGTTCTCTTCCGTTTTCCCTCCGGTGCCATCCTAGATCTCGGGACGAGATCCTCTCGTAGTGGTGGAGTGTTGTGACGCCCCGAGACCGATGTGCCAGCTGTCCGCCAATTATTCGCTGTTGTTGCCTTGTCATTCGCTTGCGTGTTGCATCTTGTCATATCATCATGTGCATTGCATCATCATGTTTTCAAAACTTGCATCCGTCCTGGCCTCCTCGTTTCTCTCTGTTGTCCGTTCTGAGCTCAGACACACTTGCACGCGCCCGCGGCATGTTCGTAATAGTATTTTATAAGTGGTCGTAAAATGTTCTCGGATTGGGTTGAAAGTTGGCGTGTGGTCTTATTATAGTGTAGATAGACCGCCTGTCAAGTTTCATCACATTCGGAGTTCATTTGATAGCCTAACCGATTAACTATAGCGGCAATATAGCCGGTCTAACGTCGGACGTTTTCGGTCTCCGGAAACAGTCGCCGGGCTTCCCTCTCTTCTCTTCTCTTAGCTCGAGACCCTCTCTCCACAGTCCACTACCTACCGCCAGGCCCAACCTAACCCCTCTCGTCAGCCCGCGGCCCTCCTCGCGCGCGCGCCCGAAAAGTTGTCCCGGACCCGACCCGAGCAGTCGTCACCGTCGTGTCCGGATCATCCCCAAACGTCTACAAAACATCACCGTTTTCCTTTTTGGACTCCCTAACTATTTTATTCGCGACCGTCCGATTGCGATCGTAGGGACGTGATAGCCCTACCCAATTCCTACCTACTATTTATAGCAAATGAAACCCTACCTAAACTAGCAAACCCTAATTTCTAGGGATCTTGTCCCATCCTCCGCCACCGCCAGCCCACTATCTCCTCCTCCTTGGGATCCCCTCCCGATCCAAGACCACCAACCATCGCTCTTCTGCTCCTCCTCGATCCAAGCCTGCACCCGATCCAATCCTTTTAGCCTCCACCAACCACCGACTCCATCCAACCAGCAGCCTCCACCTCCTCCCTTCGAACCATCCTCGCGCCCGCCTCCAGATCGAGCAGGAAGCTCGTTCCTGGCCTCTCCCCCATCACCTACTGCCATCGCTTGCTGCTCCGGCAGGCCACCGGAGCCAGCCAGCGTTGGATCCCTTCCTCCTGACCTCCTCTTCCCCTGCTTCTTCCTTCTCCTCCCCATCCCTGTCTTTCTCTCATGCTCGCTCTCTATCAGTTGCAGGAACGATGCCATGGACGCCGCCTCGAGTACCTGCCACTGCCGGAGTCCCTGTCGTTGTCGTCTCCTTCAGTTCCTGGCAAGGACGGCGCCCCTCCAGTTCACCGTCGCCGCACCAAGTCCCGCTGCTGCCCTGCATTTGACCTTCAGCGCCGTCGTTCAGCCGCTGGCGAGCAGAGAACGAGCAACAACAGTTCGCCTGTTCATCCCCGTTGACCCACACCGCGCACCCGTCCTGGAGTTCGTCCGCCTCCCCAAGCCGCCACGAACCAGATCCGGGCCGAAGACCACTGTTCCCGGCCGTTCCCTGCCATCGGCGCCGCCTTCTTCAGGTCTCTGCGCCCGCACGCCAAGTCCCACGACATGCACGCTGCAGGCCACCACCGCTCGATCCTTTGCTTCATTGACCGCGGCCACCTCCCCATGGGCCAATTCCCAGCGCAGGGCCCGGCCTGTGCCAAGCCGGCCTGCTGTAGCCGCTCCATCCGCACCAGGCCCAGATCTGGCAACCGGCCCAAGGCCCGCTGTTAGCAGCCTCTAGGCCCAGCGCACTCCTCCTCAACCGGCCTGCCAAGCCTCTCCTCTGACTGGGCCATGAGCCCATGAGGTGAGCAGCCCAGTCACCCAGATTCCAGTCCATCGTGGCTTTTTTTCCTGTCCAGCGAATTTAGCTATTTTCCGAGAGAGGGACAATTTTGCAGAAAACCCCCCGAGCATCATGCATTTAATAACTGTTGAACCGTGCATTGGATTAAAACAAACTTAATATGAAAGTTGCTTAGAATTTTGTGTAGTTTCATAATATGTCATTTTCATCCATGTTTAAAATGCTTAAAATGATGTTTGTTTAAATTTGCCCCTATGCCATGCTAAAATGATTTATTTCATAACTAATTAACCGTAACTCCGAATTTAATAAACTTTATATGTAATTGGGGTGGAAAAATGCCTAGTTTAACATGGTGACCTTACTTTGCATGTGTAATAACTCTAAAATTATGTTTAGGGCAGAACAGTACCTAACCGAATATATGCACATGAGGAGTTTCCGGATTTGTTGTTTGTTATTCCCGGTCTCATTTAAACTTGACTAGATGGTATAGTTTTGTTGTGCTTCACCTCTTGCCATGCTTAACAACATTTAATATTGTTGAGTACCTAACCGGGAGAGAACTAAATAATTGACGTGGTGTTTCGTCAATATGCAACTCGTTGCATATTGAGCTCCACTTAATTTGTAGTGTTGTTTGTTGCACTTTGCCATGCCATGCATATTTAAACCGGACATGCATCATACTTGATTGTGCATCATGCCATGATTATGTGGTGGTTGTTTACTATGGTGTTTGCTCTTTTCCGGTGTTGCTTCTTCGGGTTGGTTCCGATAACGTAGCGTTTGTGAGGAACCGTTCGACTACGTCCGTTTGTCTTCTTCATGGACTCGCTCTTCTTCCTTGAGGGATTTCAGGCAAGATGATCATACCCTCGAAATCACTACTATCTTTGCTATGCTAGTTTGCTCGCTCTTTTGCTATGCCAATGCTATGGTGCCTACCATTTGCCTTCCAGCCTCCCAAAGTGCCATGTCAAACCTCTAACCCACCATGCCCTAGCAAACCGTTGTTTGGCTATGTTACCGCTTTGCTCAGCCCCTCTTATAGCGTTGTTAGTTGCAGGTGAAGATTGAAGTTTGTTCCTTGTTGGAACATGGAGATGTTGTTCCTTGTTGGAACATGGAGATGTTGTTCCTTGTTGGAACATGGAGATGTTGTTCCTTGTTGGAACATGTTTACTTGTTGGGATATCACATTATATCTTATTTAATTATTGCATCTATATACTTGGTAAAGGGTGGAAGGCTCGGCCTTATGCCTGGTGTTTTGTTCCACTCTTGCCGCCCTAGTTTCCGTCATATCGGTGTTATGTTCCCGGATTTTGCGTTCCTCACGCGGTTGGGTTATAATGGAAACCCCTTGACAGTTCGCTTTGAATAAAACTCCTCCAGCAAGGCCCAACCTTGGTTTTACCATTCGCCACCTAACCTTTTTCCCCTTGGGGGAGTCGCGCATCCCGAGGGTCATCTTATTTTACCCCCCCCCCCCCCCGGGCTAGTGCTTGTCTAAGTGTTGGTCCGAACTAGAGTCCTTTGCAGCGCCACCTCGGGGAAACTTGAGGGCTGGTTTTAGCTGTACGGAGTGCTCATCCGGTGTTTCCCTGAGAACGAGATATGTGCAGCTCCTATCAGGATGTCGGTGCATCGGGCGGTCTTGCTGGACTTGTTTTACCATTGTCGAGGATGTCTTGGAGTACCGGGATACCGAGTCTGATCGGAATGTCTCGGGAGGAGGTCTATTCCTTCGTTGACCGTGAGAGCTTGTGATGGGCTAAGTTGGGACACCCCTGTAGGGATTTGAACTTTCGAAAGCCGTGCCCGCGGTTATGGGCAGATGGGAATTTGTTAATGTCCGGTTGTAGAAAACCTGAACTTGACCTTAATTAAAATACATCAACCGCGTGTGTTACCGTGATGGTCTCTTTCCGGTGGAGTCCGGGAAGTGAACACGGTGTTGGAGTTATGCTTGACGTAGGTTGTTTTAGGATCACTTCTTGATCATACTTTTATCGACCGTGCTTTGCCTTCTCTTCTCGCTCTCATTTGCGTATGTTAGCCACCATATATGCTAGTCGCTTGCTGCAGCTCCACCTCATACCTTTACCTTTCCCATAAGCTTAAATAGTCTTGATCGCGAGGGTGCGAGATTGCTGAGTCCCTGTGGCTCACAGATACTTCCAAAACCAGCTTGCAGGTGCCGATGAGTCCGTGCAGATGACGCAACCAAGCTCAGGAGGAGCTCGATGAAGATCTTGTCCTTTGTGTCGTTTCATTCTAGTTGATCAGTAGTGGAGCCCAGTTGGGGTCGATCGGGGACCTTGTCGCATTTGGGGTTCCTCTTTTATTTTGGTTCCGTAGTCAGACCTTGATTGTAACTGGATGATGTAATGCTTTATTCATGTAATTGTGTGAAGTGGCGATTGTAAGCCAACTATGTATCTTTTTCCCTTATGTTTTACATGGGTTGTGTGAAGATTACCTCACTTGCGACATTGCTTTCAATGCGGTTATGCCTCTAAGTCGTGCTTCGACACGTGGGAGATATAGCCGCATCGAGGGTGTTACATTAAGTCAACGGGAACAGTTAAGAAGGTTAAGCCAGCGGACACAGTCATGTAAGCCGGTGGACACAATCATGTAAGCCGGCGGACACAGTCATGTAAGCCGGGAGACACAATCATGTAACCCGACAGACACACTCATGTGAGCCAGAAGGTTAAGCAGACAGTCAAGTCAGACAGTTAAGCCGGACATTTAAGCCGGACAGTTAAGCAAGATGGTAAGCCAGATTATAGATTAACAGTTAAGAAGCCCAAAACGTTAAAGAAAGCCCATGGAGAGAAAACAGAATAGTTAAGTGTTAAGTAAGAGTTGGACTCTACATGTAACCCACCCCTTCAACATATATAAGGAGGGGCAGGGCACCCCAAGAGGGACGAGTTGAGTAATCATTAAGTCTAGACACAACTAGGAGAGCCGGAGTTACGGTGACTCCCTCGTGATAATGAGACCTAGCCACAAACAACATGTAGGGTAGTTACTGGATGATGTTTCCCGGGGCCCGAAGCTGTCTAATTCTTTGTCTTGCGTGTTGCGTTTCTCGATTCCGATCAACCCCTTCAAGCTACCGCATAGATGTATTGGCCTCACGACTAAGTCCTCACACTAGGACATCTGCCGTGACGTTTCCACGATAGTTGGCGCCCACCGTGGGGCTGGCGCATGGTGGTGTTGAGTTCTTGGAGGGATTTATTTCAGGGATCTAGAAGCTCGCGATTGACTGGGCAAAGAAGAATCAACATTGGAAAGAATATCATCTAAGAAGTTAGGGCTCGCTAATGAGCCGCTGGCGGCAGCAGTATAATCCATCAAGTTGATGTGCTTTGCTACGATCTCCGCGTCATAACAAAAGGAGTTATTAAGCCGCCTGCAACCACGACAAGAAGTACTACTGTCAATGGCCATGGAAGAGTTCTGAGATTTTTTGATCCAATATATGTCAGTATAAAGCAATGATTCAATCTACGTTGAAGACAATCAGGTTAAAGGAAAGTTCAATCAAAACATTTATGATCCGGAGACAGAGCCGGTCACGACCCGGATTCCTCTGACCCTAGCAGCCGTGTTTCGAAAGCGCCCGGTCCCGTCACCTCCAGATCCGGTCCTTTTCCTCCGTGGTGCTCCTTGATCAAACCACCGTGTTCCGAACCAACCGCAACCCGGACCTTGCCATCGTTATAGCCGGTGCCTTGAATCTAGCCTTCTGAGGTACTCCCTCCGTTCCAAATTACTTGTCATGGTTTTAGTTCAAATCTGAACTAAAATCACGACAAGTAATTTGGAACGGAGGGAGTAAGTCTGAATCAGTTGCGAATCGCCACCAGGGCTTTAACCCGCCGTTGTGGCCTTGAGCCGCCCTAGTCCGCCTCGGCAACAAATCACCTCCGTCGTGGCTATGCTCTGCCGGCGTGCTTTCTACCGCTACCACACCCCGAGCTGTCGAGTCGCTGGTGCGTCCCCTCGCCTTGCTCTCCGCGTTGAGCCGTCACTGCGGGCTTCAAGTCACTGCCTCCGCGCCACATCAAGTGGGCTACGCCTCCAAATCGCCGCGATCACCGGGCGGCTTACAGCGGGCCTCCATGGTTGTTCCGGGTCAAGCCAGACTCCACCTCTCCATCCAAGTTGTCACCGTGCCTCGTCTCCCGTCTGAGTGGTTGCCGCGCCTCGTCTCCTGTCCGAGTCGCCAGTCATCGACCTGTTTTCATCGCCGATAAGCCGATTCTGCAGCACTTGCCTCAACGAGACGCCTGCTCCGCTGTGGTCGAGCGCCGCCTGACCTCACGGCCAGAGCTAAATCGCCGCCTCCTGACACTCTAGCCTCGGTCTCGACTCCGAGCCGTCGTTTGCCTGAGCCACCATCGAGCCATCGTCGCGTCGCGTTGAGCCGCAGCCACTTCATCGCTCTGCATCCGCGTTGCTTTGCCGTTCCTGCCATAGTTGGCCCCGAGCCGCCGAGTCGCTGGTGCGTCCCTGCCTTGGCCTTGCCTTGAGCCGGCCGAATAACCCGCCCCGCTGCCGGGCCTCGCCTCCCGCCTCAAGCGGCGACAACAGCCTTCAAATTGCTATCTCCGCCGAGTCGCCGGAGCGGTCCGTCCTGAGCCCCGCGAGCCGGTCCTACTCACGTCGCTGACAGTGAGCCGGCGCCGGGTTGTCCTGGACGCGCCTGACAAACCAGCCACAACCCGGAGAGAAGAATTGGTTGTGGGCATGGACTCGCACTATCTCCGAGTCGCCAGAGCAAGCTTTGGATCGCCGCAGGCCTCTTCAGTCGCTGCTGATGCGCTTCCGCCTCTGAATCTCCGTTTCTGAGCCGCCCGCCACCGCGTTCTCCGGTGAGTCGCTGGTCCGTCACCACGAGTCGCCGCTGCGACCTTGCCGAGCCGCCAGTGTCTTTGCCTCTGTCGGTACTCATCGAGCCGCCTTAAAGGCTGCGGCCCTGTTTCCTCTGAACTGCCGTCGCACTTGACTACTCCCGGCCGCTGCCGCCTCCGCCTTTAAACCGGCCTCCGCAGCCGCAGGCCACATCCGCTGCGACCCTGCCGAGCCGTCGGACTTTCGTTCCTCTGCCTCAAGTAGCTACAGCCTTGGGCCTGGCCTCGCGTCACATGCCGCTTCTGTCGGCTTGCCACCACGCGCAGAGCCGCCATGATGTTGATCTGCCATGTTTCGCCCTCACTGGAGAAGGCCTCGAGTCGTTGCGGGCCAACCCGGCCGTCTCCGGGACATCTTTGGCCTGTGCGGTTGTGAGCTAACCCGACCGCCTCTAGGTTTGCCTCTGGCCTGGGACGCTGGCTGCCTCACCGCTGCTCTGAACCAACTGCACTTCCGCCTTATTGGATGGGCTCGCGGTGCTCTGAGCCACCGTGCTTGACTCCAAGCCATCGCGCCCGCTCCGTTCCCTGTGCTGTTTTCCTCCGTCTTTCCGGTGCCCCTCTGCCTCAACAAGTCGTCTGCTTAGCATCGTCCCTGCTCTCACCCGTTCCTCTGTTGGTGAAAGGCAAGGGTAGGAGGAGGCAGGTTGAAAAAGAAGTCAAAGTGGTCGAAGTGCTAAAAAAGGGGGGTCAACATGACCCGAAGGATTTCTTACAAGTCGCCGCCCGACGCCGCACTAAGCCGCCCCGTCACTACTGAGGCTTCCGCCACTGCTGCAGCCACGGCCCCCTGAGCCGCCCGTGGACGGCGCCTCTCTGACCCACCGCTTCGCCTACTTACTTCGCTAGACTCGGTCTGGGGCAGCTACGGCTGTGGCCTCACCGGTGACTCGCCTCACCGGTTCACTTCTTCTGCTACAAGTCGCCTTCATTCTTTTCAGGTGTAAAAACTGAGGCAGTCAGGCCAACTCCACCGCGCGACCCTATCATGTCCGTCCCTGTCCGTTTGGGGTAAAACGGACAAAACAGACGACCCAGCGGCAGACCCTATTTTACTTTTTCGTCCGTCTCGTGTCCATTTCACCCCATCTCTGGACCAAAGTTGGTCTCGTTTTGGGGCAAAAGCGGACACGGGCGGACGATTTCTGCGCTCTCCTTGTCCGGGCCATGTCCTCTACATGTGAGGCCTGACCCACCTGTCGTCCTCTCTTTTTTATCTCCCGTGGCCCACCGTACCCACCCACCATCCTCTCTCTCCACCTTTTCTCCTCTCTCTCTCTTCTGCTCCACGCACAGGCCATGCCGGTGCGCGCCACCTCCGCGTACTACATGCACCGCCGCGGCGCAGTAGCTCCTCGGCGCAACCGGCGGCGTGGCGAGCGCGGGCAGCGTGGCAAGCAGGCGGGCGCGGCGCGGCGCGGGGCGGGTGGGCGCGGCTAGAGCGGGGCAGTAGGGCGCGGGCGCGGGGCAACATGGCAGCAGGGCGCGGCTGGAGCTGATGCGGGCGCGGCTGGAGCTGCTTGCGGGCGCAGGCGCGGCTCGAGCAAGGCCGGCGCGGGTAGGGCGGAGTGGCAGGGCGTGGGACGGGGTGGGCAGGGCGCCGGCGCGCGGCGCGGGCACGGTGGCCGAGCGCGCGGCACGGGGCGCGGGCAGGCGAGGCGAGCGCGGCCAGGCGGGGGCGCGCGGCCAGGCGGGCGCGCGCGGGCGGAGCGGCAGGGCGTGGGGCGGGCGCCACGAGCGGGCGCGGCGAGGTGGCGGGGGCGGGCGCGCGCGGGCACCGCGAGCAGGCGCCGCGAGGTGGCGGGGGCGGGCGCGAGCGGGCACCGCGAGCAGGCGCGACGAGTTGGCGGGCGCGGCGAGGTGGCGGGGGCGGGCGCGCGCGGGCGATGCGAGCGGCCGCGGCGAGGTGGCGGGGGCGGGCGCGCGCAGGCGAGCGCGCAGGCAAGCGCAGCACCGGCAGGACAGGAGCAGGGCGCGGGCGGACGGCCCGGCGAGCAAGTGCGAGCAGGCGCGGCGACAGCAGGACAGGAGCAGTGCGCGGGCGGGCACAGTGGACACAGCGGACGTTTTGGGTCGCTCTTCCGCGGTGGGCACCTCGAACCCAAACCAGACACGCATGTCCGTTTTCATCCTCATTGCTACCCCAAACGGACGAAATCCGGATAAAACGGACGTCCGTTTAGGGTCTTGCGGTGGAGTTGGCCTCAAAGACTAGGCTATAAGTCAAACAGTACACTACTCATTTCAGATGAGAGGTCGTGCATGATGTATACACGTACAACCAAGAGAGCTTTTGGTCTATCTGTGGGGTACAACAGGGAGTCTCACAAATTACTTGATTCTCTGTGTAAACCGTGGGAGGATGTGAGCTGGAGCAGCTGATGGGAGTTCAGAGTCAGGAGGGTCTTCGA
Organism: Triticum monococcum; assembly: GCA_034509565.1. NCBI lineage: Eukaryota > Viridiplantae > Streptophyta > Magnoliopsida > Poales > Poaceae > Triticum > Triticum monococcum. Next base: position 173,246,815 of record CM067846.1, on the reverse strand, counting down.
CAAAAGAGATATTACAAAACTTTGACACACCAGGATGTGAAGCTAATATTCTGAATCACAAACAGACCGATATTACTACAGAGCTTGACTATATATGCTTGCTTCTACCAAGTTGCACTTGCTTGGTGAGTTGCGGCGGAGAAACTCCACTGCTTTGGCCGGTTCTAAATTGGCACTTGATGCTACCCAAAGGGTATTACTTGGTCAAATTTCTATAGGTGATGCGCAAAGATTTTTTCTCTTGCAAGGAGTTTGTCAATTGTTCAAAGACAATTATTGCGTGCTCATAACGAGACCAAGATGTTTATCTCATGGCTGCAACTCAAAGAGAATGCTGATGAGACCAGTACTGTCAATGTCATAACCAGAGAAGAGCTTATCCCATTCAAACGGGCAATTTCCTGGTGATTTTTTTTTACGGCGGTTATCGTCCGTCAATGATAAGTTGGACGTCAGTATCCGAGCTTACGGCCGACTTTTTTACAGTAATTTTTTACTTGTTGAGACGCCCGGGGAAAATACCAGGTGCTATTCATCTTATCTATTTCTAAGTACATATTAATGCTTTTTTGAGAACAATTATTCTTGCATGTGATATGTTTATGCATGAAAATTATTCATTATAAGAATAATTATCATGCCATGGATACGGAGAGCATGTTGCTAGCGCCTTTCTGCACCGACGCCCGTCCGCGCCGGCTTACAACGATCATGGTCGATTCTCCGATCCGTGATGGCTTACAACGCCTGTGGCCGACTCTTCCATCTGCGCCGGCTTAACGCGCCTGCGATTGACTCGCCCGTCCACGCTGGCTTACAATGCGATGGACGACTCCTCCGTCTACTATCATGGCCGGCTCAATTGCGATTGATTTCAGCTTCACCGTGGTAATCATCAACTCCGCGGTGGATAAATACCGGCCTAACATATCAGGTGAAATCCATCCAGCATATATTTTTTTCTTTAAAAGAGCAATTATTCTGGCTTGTAAGTTCTCCAATGCAGGATGGGGTTATTATATCATTGCGCTGCTGAAGGACTCATGCCGGTTTATCTCACGGTCAAATATGGAGAGGCTCAAGCCAATTCCTCGATTAGTCTTAAGACTCGGGGGCTACAATGACATGACTCGGGAACTCCGGGTCATTGGAGGGAATGATAACCCGGTTTCGGAGGACACCGCCATATTGATGAAAATTTAAAGGCCATTAGAAAATTGTCGGTTCAAAATAAAGGTTCTGGTTTAAAATCCGGTTCAAGAGACATCTCTCTCCCGCAAAGCTTTGAAGCTCTCAAATCCGGTTCAAACATCCGGCTCAAGGTAAATTTGTCTCTTACAAAGCTTTAAGCTCTTAAAACCGGTTCAAACATCTGGCTCAATGATAATCTGTCTCCCACGAAGTTTTGAAAGCTGGTTTAAAGTTCCGGTTCAAAAAGAATTAATCTCTCGCAAGATTCCAGTTCTCAGAAAAATTAAAGGTTGCCAAAGAGAACTTGCCGCCATGATGCGCGGTTCAAACGTAGGTATCCTGCCTTATGGTTTACCTTATTATGGTCACTTGGGGGCTTCCTGTTCATCGAGCATAGCTGTCGGTACCCTCTTGATCGGCGCGATGCCAAAATTTATATGGTCACTTGGGGGCTTCCTGTTCAAACATAGGTCGTATTTGAACCAAAGAGAACATAGCTGTTGGTACCCTCTTGATCGGCACACCGCCAAACTCACTAGGGGCGTCCTAATCGTATTCGAATTGTAGCTTAACCCCTTTTGGGTCCTACTTGGATCGTAATCAAATCAAGGTCGTTAAAAACCTCTCAAGGTCATTTGGGGGCTTCCTGTTCAAACATAGGTCGTATTCGAACCAAAAAGAACATAGATGTCGGTACCCTCTTGATCGGCGCAACGCCAAAGCCACTGAGGGCTACATGATCATATTAGAATCCTAGCTTAACCCCTTTGGAACGGTTTACTGATCGTATTCGAATCAGAAACCTCGATTTTTATTTTTAAGTTTTTTGCAAACAATCTTTGGTTTTGTCTTGAGACCTTTTTGTTCATATCTGAAGCATATATGTGGTTTCGATTAACCCGACTTGACTTTGGATGATAAGTCGCCGTATATGACAATCATAAACATTTGGAAGTTTTTGGCTTCTAAAAGATTGGGTTATCACCCTTACTGCATAGGTATTCTAAATCGGCAGTACGATTCAATATCACAGGAACCGGTTTTTCAAACCGGATTATATTATTCAAATATTTAATAGCCAACATGGTTGGATTTTTATTATGGTTATCAATAATCAGTATTATGATTGAGGTTTTCAAAGTCACTTTAAGCGCAATGGCTATTATTTTATCAATGGATATGATTATTCTACAATGGAAGAAATAGTCCCGAGTCGCTGCAGGCTTACGACCCGGTACTTGGGGGCTACATTATTCAAGTTGAGATTACATCAAATGTGTAAGTCTCATGTCACTGCAAGCATGCACCATGACACTTGGGGGCTAATGCAAAGTCATTTTTACTAGCCTTATTGAAGACCCGACTCATCATATCATAATGAGCCGGTCCTTGGGGGCTACACGTTGTTGTTCAAGTCTACATGATCATATCTACAAAGTCCCTGCTCATTATTGTATAATGACCCGACACTTGGAGGCTACACTGGTTGAAGTTTTTATGAGCATAAAGCAATTTCAAGTCCCATGTTACTGCAAGCATGACAACCCGGCACTTGGGGGCTACATATGTGGAACACTCAGTTTTGACTAGTAATTGAAATAAATAACATGGATTTCTTCAAAGTGATAATATTTTTTGAATCAAGTCTTAAGTCATTACTTTGTTCTGCTCAAGACTTGGGGGCTATAGGTAATATGGATATGAGGGAGAAAAATCTTCAAAATTCTTAGATTGTAATTATAACTCGGCATTATCTATTTATAACCCAACAAGTTTTTCATCTTTAAGCCGGTGGAAGGTCACATGAGTATTCCAAAGACCAATATTTTTTGGGAGCTGAGTCAAATGAATTATTCTTCACAGTCTCTCTGTGAGAAACCAATGTCAGCAAATTGATTATGAAGTTGGCTTATTGACCCGGATTCTTTGGAAGAAGGAAATACTAAGGAATTAAGGATGATCAGGTGCCGGCTTACAAGAGCTTTTAACCCGGAGCATAGTCTGTCAAAATTGTTCTTGTGTTTGTTTTATAGGATCGGTTTAACATGGATGAATCCAATTAAACTGGGGGCTAATGTCGGGGATATACCCCGCGGTATGACCCGGTCGGAGATATGACCCGGCTGGGACTTGGTATTTCATTGGTAAGCCGGCAGATTGTTTAAACCAGAGGTTAAGTCAGCGGGAACAGTTAAGCAGGTTAAGCCAGCGGACACAGTCATGTAAGCCGGCGGACACAGTCATGTAAGCAGGCAGACACAGTCATGTAACCCGGCAGACACAGTCATGTGAGCCAGAAGGTTAAGCAGACAGTCAAGTTAGACAGTTAAGCCGGACAGTTAAACCGGACAGTTAAGCCAGACAGTTAAGCTGGACAGTTAAGCCAGATGGTAAGCCAGATTATAGATTAACAGTTAAGAAGCCCAAAATGTTAAAGAAAGTCCATGGAGAGAAGCTCATGGAGAGAAAACAGAATAGTTAAGTGTTAAGTCCGAGTTGGACTCTATATGTAACCCGCCCCTTCAACATATATAAGGAGGGGCAGGGCACCCCAAGAGGGACGAGTTGAATAATCATTATGTCTAGACACAACTAGGAGAGCCGGAGTTACGGTGACTCCCTCGTGATGATAATGAGACCTAGCCACAAACAGCATGTAGGGTTGTTACCGGATGATGTTTCCCGGGGCCCGAAGCTGCTTAAATCTTTGTCTTGCGTGTTGCGTTTCTCGATTCCGATCAACCCCTTCAAGCTACCGCATAGATGCGTTGGCCTCACGACTAAGTCCTCACACTAGGACATCTGTCGTGACGTTTCCATGACAGATCCCGAGGGGGCGGCGCCGGGTGGTGAGGTGGCGCTTGGCGAGGTGAGGCGCTGGTGGCGACCAGTGGCCGGCGGTGGCAACGAGGCGGCGGGGCCGGTGACCGGTGAGGCGGCGGGGTCTTGCACGAGGCAGCGGTGCCCGAACCGGGCCAGGAGGGCCTCCCGCGGGCCCCGCGGGCTTCGGCGGCGGCGACGGTGAAGTGGGGCTCGGCCCGATGACGTGGCGCGCAACGGTTGGCGAGGGGACGGCGGCGGACGTGTCCGGCACCGGGCGGACGGGTCCGGCACGCGGAGGAAGGGGGAGACTAGGGTTAGACTGCGCGAATTTTGAGAGGGGATCACTTATTTATACATAGAAGGAGGTGGGAGTGTCCAAATGGAGAGCGGTTTTCAGCCATGCGGTTGTGATTGAATGGCCGAGAGGATGGAGGGGTTTTGGATGGGTTATTGGGCCACTTTGGAGGGGTGTTGGGCTGCAACACACACGAGGCCTTTACGGTTCCCCAGTTAACCGTTGGAGTATCAAACGGACTCCAAATGGCACGAAACTTGGCAGACGGTCTACCGGTGGTGTACCAAGGCCGCTTGACAAACCTCGGTCCATTCCGAGAAAGTTTAACACCCGCACACGAAAAGAGACAAAAGAGGACGCCGGAGGACGTAGGAGTGCCGGATTGCAAAACAGACAACGGGGAAAATCCTCGGATGCATGAGACGAGCACGTATGCAAATGAGATGCACATGATGACATGATATGAAATGCATGACATGAAAAAAATGCAAAACAAAGACAAGAACCCAACCACGAATCTCATAACTTAAAGCCGAAAATGGCAAAAGTTAGAGTACAAATATGGCAAGTTACATCAGGGGCGTTACAAAAGGGATGTCTATCTAAGTGGGAGTTCTTAAGTAATATGATTAATTGAACTTTAATTTATCATGAATTTAGTACCTGATAGTATTTTGCATGTCTACGTTGTTGTAGATAAACTAGATGATTCCCCGCGCGCTGCTGCGGAAAATATTGCATAAAATTTGTGTTTTATTCATCAAAATGCCTCCTAAAAGGATCAATAAAACAATGATTGTTTGACAAAAATATTTAAGAATGATACATGACTATAATGGTACAATGAATATGTGCACATCAATAAATTCCATTGGACTCTGATAAGGCATGGGACAATGAATGTGTGCACATGCATAAACTCCATTGGACTCGGATCAGTCAAATTTAGTAGCAGCATTATTCTCCAGAGGTCAATAGTTACATCACCCTAAGAAATACTAAAAAGGAAGGGTGGAGTCCATGTGAGGCAACGGAGGTCAGTACTCAGTAGTCATAACCTGGAGTTGATGGAGGTTGTGGCAACCATATTGTGCATGTCAGTCATACTTGTGGCAACTTGAGCCCAAGAAGAAATCATGCATGTACGGAATGAACATCTGCAGAGATAGATTGTGTATAAATTAAAATGATACAATGATGGGTGGCAGACAAAAGGGGTTGACCAACAGCGGGAAAATGTAGCCAGAACTGTGTTTGTGTTTGATATTTCAAATGAAGCAGTTTAATTCATTCATCGTTAATGTTACATCTGGATAATGGAAGATTGGCACCCATACATCCATATGCATGTATAAACGTGATGTTAGCTCAGCTGGTTAAAAATGTAAAGAATGAGTGGCATGACAAATACATCAACTCAGCTGGTGACCCAAAGGGATAGATCTAAAAGACAATGCAATTTGTATCTACTATATCATAGGAGTTGGGTTTCAACTGAAGCTGGAAGTCCTTTGTCACCTAGCTCCAATGTCTGGCTATGAAAACTGGACCAATTAAACAAAGGCAACATGGCTCAAATAGTATAATGTGTAACATCATAGTAGAAGGGGATGATAATCTACCCCAAACAAAGGGATGTCAAAGTTGTATACAAATTGCTAGTTGTAAAGAAAACCACAATTAGTTCCTGATAAGAAAGCTACAGTAGAGTATGAATTTTGAAAAAATCCATCAAAAATATATAAAAGAACATGTGTGAGTTGATGCCCTGTGGGTATTGTTGCAGGTAAAACAGTTGTAGTCCAAATATGCTAAGCTTGTATAAATAAGCATAGCAGAGAAATGAGACCGGATTCCTTTATAACTATTCAACATCAGAAATAGAGAGGACATTAGATGTAATACTTTTCTATCAATTCAAGATTCCAATAAAAGAAATGTCGAGAACATGCTTTGACAATCTTTTTATTGTCGGCCAGCAGGCAGAGTTTTTCGGGCGTGTCACTTTGGCAAGATATATACAGGAAAGCAAGCTCCTAAAAGTAACAACTATCCAAGTCTCAAACGGTTAATGGGTTGATTAGTTAAATCCACATCGAGGTAGCACAAATATCTGGAGGTGTCGTGCATAGCTTAGTATAATACAGAAGCACTGAACAGGAAAAACATTAGTCCACGCTCTGAAAGTAATAATGATTATACAATGAGATGAACAAACAATACTTCCATGCTCCCAAAACATACTCCCTCCGTCTCAAAATTCTTGTCTTAGATTTGTTTAGATACGGATCCGTGTCTAGACAAATCTAAGACAAAAAATTTGGGACGGAGGGAGTATATAGTGAGATAGTAGTTTAGTGTTGTATTTTTGGGAAGACTGATGTAAGATGTAAGAGACATGAACTGTTATATAAACTTGTCGCTCTAGGCGAGACAAAAGTGTGTACCTCCACCTGAGGAAGAAGCAAAGGTGTCTCAAAAATTGGGACTCCTGCCGTGGTCTGCCACTGCGCCTTCCCACTTAATCTAAATAGGCCGGCCACTCAAGCTCCGAATACTTCGTCCAGCGCCTCGCTGCTGTCGAGGAGGGTTTCTTCCGCGGCACCAATTTCGGAGGCTACCATGGTGGATGTGATCTATTGCAAGTCGAGCTTTGGCAACAAATGTGCTGTCGGGTGATTATCACCAACGAATTAGCATACACACACATCACTACACTAACTGAAAGGAAATACAGTAGGATGCAGAGATCAAAAATCCAAATCTGTCTCCTCAAATATGGAGCCCGAGGTTCCTCCCACACCTTCAACACAATCGATGGCGAGAAGATCACGGCATGGAGAGCCACGTCTCCCGGCAGGGCATGGCGACGCGCTTAGGATCCGCTCCGCAACGGTAGGTCGTCGGCATCCATGTGCCCCGCGGCAAGGCACATACAAAGGTGGTAGAAGGAGGTGTGGGTGAAGGCGCGTTGCGCCATGAGACAGCCGGTGGCGTCAGCACATAAGGACGCTGGGAGATGAAGATCAAGGGATCGAGAGGGAAAGAGTGGAGATACACGTGGTGCTTGGTGGTGAATTTTTATGGTTCATGGTCGGGAGTAAAACCGTGGTACATGGAAGAGAAAATGCTAGACTGGTTTGTAAGTTATGGAAGGCAAAAGAGTAATCCATTCGGTGACCAGGGACACCTACGCATGGAAAAAGAGGGACATTGCATCACAGGATTATTAATTCTTTAGAAAGATTTGCTGATGTGGCGATTGCTGATGTGGACGAGCTGCATGTCAAGAGAAATCATGTAGTGGGGATGAACTATTTAGGTATTATAGATTATAGATGGCCCGTGTTATTGTTCCGTTGAATTTTAGTGCGTTCCTAGAGAAAGCTAAGTTGAAAGATGACGGTAGCAACTACACGGACTGGGTCCGTAACTTGAGGATTATCCTCATTGTTGCACAGAAGAATTACGTCCTAGAAGCACCGCTAGGTGCAAAGCCCGCTGCAGGAGCAACACCAGATGTTATGAACGTCTGGCAGAGCAAAGCTGATGACTACTCGATAGTTCAGTGTGACATGCTTTATGGCTTAGAATCGGGACTTCAACGACGTTTTGAACGTCAGGGAGCATATAAGATGTTCCAAGAGTTGAAGTTAATATTTCAAGAAAATGCCCGAATTGAGATATATGAAGTCTCCAATAAGTTCTATAGCTGCAAGATGGAGGAGAATAGTTCTGTCAGTGAACATATACTCAGAATGTCTGGCTACCACAACCACTTGACTCAACTAGGAGTTAATCTTCCTGATGATAGTGTCATTGACAGAGTTCTTCAATCACTGCCACCAAGCTACAAAAGCTATGAACTATAATATGCAAGGGATGGATAAGACAATTCCCGAGCTCTTCTCAATGCTAAAAGCTGCGGAGGCAGAAATTAAGAAGGAGCATCAAGTGTTGATGGTCAACAAGACCACTAGTTTCAAGAAGGGCAAAGGGAAGAAGGGGAACTTTAAGAAGAACGGCAAACAAGTTGCTGCTCAAGTGAAGAAGCCCAAGTCTGGACCTAAGCCTGACACTGAGTGTTTCTACTGCAAAGGGACTAGTCACTGAAAGCGGAACTGCCCCAAGTGTTTGGCGGATAAGAAGGATGGCAAAGTGAAAGGTATATTTGATACACATGTTATTGATGTGTACCTTACTAATGCTCGTAGTAGCACCTGGGTATTTGATACTGGTTTTGTTGCTCATATTTGCAACTCAAAACAGGGGCTACAGATTAAACGAAGATTGGCTAAGGATGAGGTGACGATGCGCGTGGAAAGTGGTTCCAAAGTCGATGTGATCGCGGTCGGCACACTACCTCTACATCTACCTTCGAGATTAGTATTAGGCCTGAATAATTGTTCTTTGGTGCCAGCGTTAAGCATGAACATTATATCTAGATCTTGTTTGATGCGAGATGGTTATTCATTTAAATCAGATAATAATGATTGTTCTATTTATATGAGTAATATCTTTTATGGTCATGCACCCTTGTTGAGTGGTCTATTTTATTGAATCTCGGTAGTAGTGATACACGTATTCATAGTATTGAAGCCAAAAGATATAAGTTTAATAATAATAGTGCAACTTATTTGTGGCACAGTCGTTTAGGTCATATTGGTGCAAAGCGCATGAAGAAACTCCATGCTGATGGGCTTTTGGAATCACTTGATGCTTGCGAACCATGCATCATGGGCAAGATGACTAAGACTCCGTTCTCCGGAACAATGGAACGAGCAACAGACTTATTGGAAATAATACATACTGATGTATGCGGTCCGATGAGTGTTGATGCTTGTCGGATGTGGGGCTCCGTGAAAGTGCAACTATCCCTAGGTGGTTTTGGTAATTCATAACAACATATAGCTCATTGAGCTAATGCTATTCCAAGATGATTATTTCAGGAAAGCTCAATGATTGGCATGGCATGGATGTGAAAGTGGAACCCTCAAAATGCTAAGGACAAAGGATTGGCTCAAGCTCAAAAGCTCAAGACTCTTCATTTTATATTTTAGTGATCAAAGATCACATTGAGTCTTTAGGAAAAGCCAATACTATCAAGGAGGGATGAGGTGTTGCTTAATGAGCCTCTTGCTTCATGTGCTTAGTGATATGCTCCAAAATCCTCAACTACTTTCCCATATCCACAAATGACCTAAACCCTAAGCCAAACTCGGTCATACCGATTCTTTCTATCTGGCGCCACCGAGTTTCACTTGTCATAAGCCACTGCCAAACCCTAGCAATTCGGTCCTACCGATAGGGATCTCGGTCTCACCGAGATGGGGTTGCAAACTCTCTGTTTCCCTTTCGTAACTTTTCGGTCTCACCGAAAGAGCGAACCGGTCCCACCGAGATTGCAATGTAAACTCTGTGTTTCCCTTTTGTAACTTTTCGGTCTCACCGAAAGAGCAAATCGGTCCCACCGAGTTTGCCTGACCAACTCTCTGGTTAACTAATTACCAAAATCAGTCTCACCGAGTTTGTGTAATCGGTCTCACCGAGATTACGTTATGCCCAAACCCTAACAGAATCGGTCCTACCGAGTTGCATGTCAGTCTCATCGAAAATCTCTAATGGTCACTAGGTTTACCTTTTCGGTCCGACCGAGTTTGTTGATTCGGTCCCACCGAGATTGGTAAATTGTGTGTAATGGTTGGATTTTGTGTGGAGGCTATATATACCCCTCCACCTCCTCTTCATTCGTGGAGAGAGCCATCAGAACACATACACAATTCCAACTCATATGTTCTGAGAGAGAACCACCTACTCATGTGTTGAGACCGAGATATTCCATTCCTACCATATGAATCTTGATCTGTAGCCTTCCCCAAGTTGCTTTCCACTCAAACCTTCTTTCCACCAGATCCAAATCCTATGAGAGAGAGTTGAGTGTTGGGGAGACTATCATTTGAAGCACAAGAGCAAGGAGTTCATCATCAACACACCATTTGTTACTTCTTGGAGAGTGGTGTCTCCTAGATTGGCTAGGTGTCACTTGGGAGCCTCCGACAAGATTGTGGAGTTGAACCAAGGAGTTTGTAAGGGCAAGGAGATCGCCTACTTCGTGAAGATCTGCCGCTAGTGAGGCAAGTCCTTCGTGGGCGATGGCCATGGTGGGATAGACAAGGTTGCTACTTCGTGGACCCTTCGTGGGTGGAGCCCTCCGTGGACTCGCGCAACCGTTACCCTTCGTGGGTTGAAGTCTCCATCAACATGGATGTAGGATAGCACCACCTATCCGAACCACGGGAAAAACATCCGTGTCTCCAATTGCGTTTGAATTCTCCAAACCCTTCCCTTTACATTTTTGCAATTTGCATGCTTTACTTTCTGATGCCAATATACTCTTTGCATGCCTGCTTGAATTGTGTGATGATTGCTTGACTTGTCCTAAAATAGCTAAAATCTGCCAAGAACTAAAATTGGGAAAAGGTTAAGTTTTTATTTGGTCAAGTAGTCTAATCACCCCCCCCCCCTCTAGACATACTTTCGATCCTACAAGTGGTATCAGAGCTTTGGTCTCCATTTGCTTTGATCTCCATAGCTTTTGGTGGTCATAGCCTTGGTTTCACAACCTAGGAGAGTATGGCGTCTAGCGAGGGAAATTATCACCGTAGAGGTCCTTACTTTGATGGTACTAATTTTGCTAGTTGGAAGCATAAAATGAAAATGCATATTCTTGGACATAACCCTGCCGTTTGGGCTATTGTGTGTGTTGGTTTGCAAGGTGACTTCTTTGATGGGAGAGAACCAAACCGTGAAGCTACCGCGGATGAGTTGAAGATGTTGCAATACAATGCTCAAGCTTGTGATATTCTCTTCAACGGATTGTGCCCCGAAGAATTCAACAAAATCAGCCGTCTTGAGAATGCAAAGGAAATTTGGGACACTTTGATTGATATGCACGAAGGTACTGACTCCGTCAAGGAATCCAAGTTGGATGTGCTTCAAAGTCAACTTGACAAGTTCAAAATGAAGGATGGTGAAGGTGTCGCTGAAATGTACTCTAGGCTTGCTCTCATCACAAATGAGATTGTCGGCTTAGGAAGTGAAGAGATGACCGATAGATTCATCATCAAGAAGATTCTAAGAGCCTTGGATGGAAATTATGATACTGTGTGCACATTGATCCAAATGATGCCCAATTACAAAGATCTCAAGCCAACGGAAGTGATTGGAAGAATTGTTGCTCATGAGATGTCACTTAAGGATAAAGAGGAACTTCACAACAAATCAAGTGGTGCCTACAAAGCCTCATGTGAAGCCCCTACATCATCAAGTGAGAAACAAAACTTCAATGAAGAATTGAGCTTAATGGTGAAGAACTTCAACAAGTTCTACAAGAGTAGAAGCAAAGATAGAAGCTTCAAGTCAAGGTCCTACAATGAAAAAAGATCTTCTAGTCAAGAGCGAAACTGCTACAATTGTGGAAGACCCGGACACTATTCCAATGAGTGTACGGCTCCCTACAAGAGAAGAGAAGATTCTCCAAAAAGAAGAAGCAAAGAATCACCACCAAGAGAGAGAAGGAGTAGAGATGATCGTTATGAACGAAGATACTCACTGAGAAGCAAGGATTCGGAAAGGAAGGAAAAATCATCAAGGAGCTACACAAAACGAAGACATCAAGCTCATGTTGGTGAATGGGTATCCGGCTCCGACTCCGACAGCCACTCCGAGAGAAGTTATCACTCCGACTCCGAATATACTCAAGATGAAGGTGTTGCCGGTCTAGCACTTGTGTCAACCAACTCCTACGACATATTTGACTCACTAAATGAAGGAATTGGAAGATGCTTCATGGCCAAAGGTCCTAAGGTAACACACCCCGAGTATGTTGATTTTAATAGTGATGAAGATGACTTGTTAGGTGATGATGATTTGCTTGTTGACAACTCTAGTGATGAATGCTATGATGAAACATCAATTAATCATTCTAATCAAGATAAAACGAATGACAATGATAAGGAGAAGATTGAGGCTCTAACTAAAGAACTAAACACTCTTAAGTTAGCTCATGAAACTATCTTCGAAGATCATCGAGAACTTTTAAGAGCTCACGAGAAGTTACGCTTTGAAAAGCTCAATCTTGAGCAAGAGCATGAGTTTTTAAAGGCAATCAATGATGATCTCCGCAAGAAAAGTTCTTCTTACATTGCCAAGCGTTTACTCTTATCCATTTACATGCCTCAAGTCAAGTCTAGTAACAAGAACAAGAAAGATTCTTCCTCTAGTAGTAACAATGATCATGCTAAATCCAATATTGTTGCTTCTAGTAGCTCTCTTGATTCCACTAATGATTCTCTTAGCCAAGTTACACTTGAGCAAGAAAATAGCTTATTGAAGGGAATTATAGAGAAAGGAGTGTACAAAAGCCTTGCCGGGAGTAAGCAATTTGAGGAAATTGTGCGCAAGCAAGGAATGCACCGGAAGAATCAAGGTGTTGGTTTTGAACGAAAGTTCAATGCCAATGGAGTTGAGTGGGAAGAAGATCAATACCCCAAGACAAAGTTTGTTCCTCAACAAGAGAAGTATGATACTTCCTTCAAGGGATCACAAGCTCAAGATGATCTTCCACCACAAGACTACAAGCAAAAAGTCAAGGACAAGCTTCAAGAGGAAATTGATGCATTTGAAGAAGCTCCTAAGACCTTAGTCAAGTGGATTCCCAAGACCACGTCAAGTTCCACTTCATCAAGTATGACTACAACTCCAAGGATTCCCATCAAGATGGTGTGGATCAAAAAGAAGAAGAACTAGAGAGTTCTTGAGGGTGACTCCGCCAACATACTTCACTCTTATCATTTTGGCAAGAACAAGTGCAATCAACTTCCACATCTTGCACTAGTTCAAGGAGTTACAAACCCTCTTGTTGGTAAGACAAGGGACAAGGTAACCTAAAAGTTTTCATGGACATCATCTTGTGTGTGCATCACTCTATGTCTATGGATATCCTTGTTTGTTCCTTGTGGGACTAACCCATGTAGGTATTGAAAGTGCAATTCACTCAAATGGATAGCTCCAAGTGATCTACATCAACATTGAGCATCCACATCTTCAACATCTACATGAAGTCATCATCGACAAAACCCAAGGTTAGTTCATCCCTCTTAGGGGGGATATCACATCTAGGGGGAGCTTTACTCTAAGACTTGAGCTAAAGCAACTCTAAAGATGTGAACACAACAATGCTTTATGTAAAAGTGGTAACCCCACTTGAGCTTAAACGATGAGTATGACCTATGATCAAGTGTTCTCACTTGACTCCTAAGTCAATATACTCATATATAGATGACCTAGTCATCGCAAATTGCTTGATAGATGCTAAAATTGGTTGTGCATGCTTTGTCACATATTTCATTTGACATCTTATTGTGTGAGCATGTTGGTTGCATATTTTACTCATTCGAGGACATCCACTTGTTGTTTTGGTTGTTTGGTTTTATTTCCTTTTGCCAAGTGGATGGACAAGAATGCCTAAGAACCTCCTCTAGCTATCTATGCTTTTCTCGTCTCAAACTCTATTCATGCTACATCACAAAATTTGATCAAGTCAGATTCGAACCACTCTGTGTGAGGAGCGCTCGGAGTCCCCGATTCGTCATAGACTTAAACTTCCAAAACCTCTTTGTGATTCTCGGTCTGATCGATTCCCTACTTTCGGTCCTACCGAGATCATTAAGTTGATCTAGGTTTTCGATATCGGTGCAACTGATTTGAACCATTCGGTCACACCGAGTTGCAACAACTGTATACAGTTTTGCATCTCGGTGCCACCGAGTTGTTCCACTCGGTCACACTGACAGGGTCGGGCTATATATAGTCACGGGCAAAAATTTGGAAATTTCTCCGAACCCCTTCGCCCGCGCGATAGCCTGCTCTGCCAACTTGGTCTCCGGATCGTCTCCTCGCCGCCAGCCACCTCCAGTCGCTGGTCTCCATCGCCGTCAACGGGAATCAACCCCGCCGTTGCCGCCGTAGCGAATCTCCGCCAAACTAGGGTATGGACTCGACCTTTGTGCTATTCCCCAATCCGATTCTTAGCACATTGTGATCATCATGATTCTTGCCACGTTTGATAAACTTCTATCTAGTCAATGAACTCGTAGATTAGGTTTAATTCAAAAATTTTAGGGTTAGGTTTCCGCCGAAACCATCTCGGACCCACCGAGTTGAAAAACTCGGTCCCACCAATTTGGCTTATGCCATTGCACAAGTGAGACTCGGTCTGACCGAGAATTACTTATCGGTGTGACCGATTTTGGAACTCTGTGAAACCCTAGCAGTCTCGGTGCCACCGAACTGTGACTCGGTCTGACCGAGTTCACTAGTTTAGGTTCCAAAACTGCTTCGGTATCACCGAGTTTAGAAATCGGTAGATCCGAGATGCTTTCAGTGGGAAACTAAAACTAAGTTTTTGAATTATTCTTTTGCAAAAATCTCTGCATTTTGTGATGCTCATCCACTCTATCTCATCTATAACCTATTCACAGGGTCAGCAGTCAGAGTTTGCATCATGTGAGACCAAAGTGATAGCCAGAACATGTCAGAGCAGCAAGTGCAGATGAGTGAGGGCACTAGTCCCTCAAGTTCCTCAGATGATGGCAGAAGGAGCACCCCTAGCAATCTGCCTAAAACTGCCATAAGACAGAGAAAGAAGAGAACCTTAGATTCAGAAGATGAGGATTATGTGGCAGAAGAGGAAGCAACTTCCAAGAGAGTTGAGCCAGCACAGGGCATAAAACCAGGGATGAAGATCAAAAGGCCAGCAGGCAGGCAGCCTATGTCAAAGGCTAGAGCTTCAACTGAGAAGCCCACTCCCATTGAGCCAGTTGCTGCTGAAGGCAAGAAGAGGAAAGAAAGGGTGAAGAAAACTGTAGCGAGAGTGCTTGGCAAAGCTTCCATCATGGAAGATGAGGAGGAAGAAGAAGAGGTAGCTGCACCAGCACCAAAGGCACCCAAGCTGATGGGTGATGCCATAAGATCAGGGGCAGCTGCTTCCAAGGCCAAGCCAGCTCCAAAGCCAAAGCCAAAGAGAAATACAAGAAGCATCCCAGCTACTGAGAAAAACAAGGCCCCAGTGCCTGAAGCTGCAGAAGAAGAGGAAGAGAATGTTCTTAGAAAGCTTAAGCCCAAGATCCCATACCACAACGATGCTCATCCTGTGGCGGAGGATATGAAACTCAAGAGAGATTCAGGGCTCCGGAAGTGGAGAGAAGCAGACCCGTATGCTTCAAGGAGAAGGACTGCAGTTGACTACAGGTTTCACACCAAGGAGCAGCAAGATTTCTATGAGACAGTGCCGCTAGACAAGAAGCCAATAGTCTGTGATATGAGATGGGTCGATTGGCAATACATCAAGGACAACAAAGAGTACTACCCTGGAGTGCAGGACAGCTTCAAGGCATGTGGAGCAGAGGACTTTGTTGGGCAGAAGCTCACAAAGTGGAACGAGGAACTCATCATGCAGTTCTACTCCACAACCCATTTTTATCCAGATGGTAGGATAATTTGGATGTCAGAGGGTACGAGGTACCAGTCTACAGTTGCTGAATGGGCTCAGCTGATTAATGCCCCAGAGGAGCAAGCAGATGACTTGGACATTTATGCCAAGAAGAAGATGGACCACAACTCAATGTCAAACATGTACAAGGAGATTCCAAATGAAGCACTTGACACTTTCAAGTTTGGCTCAGTACATTATCGTCTATCAGGGCTGCCCACTATCAATTGGATACTGAGGCACACCTTATTGCCCAAGTCTGGAGATCACAAGATGATCAAAGGCCATGCGATCAACTTGCTTCATATCTTTGACGTGCCACAGAAATTCAAAGTCATGAGCCTTATGATAGAAACAATCAAGAGGACAGCAGCAGACCAGAAGAGGAGTTGTGGATATGCCCCACAGATTCAGGAGCTCATCAACTCCAAGATGGGCACGGGCATATACTTATTGGACAAGGAACACCTGCCCATCCATCCAGATTTTGAAGATAATCAAGTTGTCATGACTGAGAATGAACCATCATCTGCCCAAGCACAAGCCAAGAAGGAGAAAGTGAGGAAGGAGAAAGCTGCCAAGGTGCCTACTCAAGAGGAGGCATCTGAATATTTCCTGAAAACCAAACAAGAGCAGCTTGGTTACCTGATTGCATCCACCCTGCGTATTGAGAAAGGATTAGCCACCCTAACTCAGAACCAGGCAAGCCTAGAGAGGATCATAGAACAGAGGTTCTATGACTTGGATATCAAGGTGACAGAGATTCAGACTACAGTGGAGCAGCTCCAGGATGACATGCAGGAGAGGATAGGCAAGACTACAACTGATGCTTTTGCCAGAGTGCCACGAGGTCCGAGGTCGTCTGTGGTGCCAGTTGCTGACACCAGAGCCACCACTTCTGCACCAGCCACAGCCTCAGTTCCACCAGCTCCAGGGTCCACTTCAGCCTCAACTCTGACCACGTCTACAGAAGGCTTCGTCCTTGGAGTGCTCCGGACTCCACCACCACCTGAAGATCAAGCCTGAGTGTCGACTTAGCACTATGCATTTTCTAGGAACTTTTGGTAACTTGTTGCCAAAGGGGGAGAAAATGTATAGATCATAGGCTTCGAGAGAGAGTGTTGCTTTTATTCTCTCTTGTTTTATTTGGTGGTTTTTCGAACTTTGTTTGCTTTTGTGTGAGATACTACGTCATTATCTATGAGACATCGATGATCATGTGTTTGATCATAAGCTACACTTAATGTTTGCTTAATATTTTTATCCTATCTATCTTATGTGGTCACACACTATTCTTGGTGATGAGTGCATGCATTTCATCCTTATCATTTTAAGCGCTCCACCAAGATGTATGTGACATGGAAGAGTAACCCATGACTCTAACTCTTTGTGCATTTGTAGTCCAAAGCAAATTTTAAATATGCACAAATTTAGGGGGAGCTCTTACTTGTCACATACTTCTCAAAGCGACGATATATTTCATGCTTAGTATCATTATCGAAGCTTTGATCTATATGTTGTCATCAATTACCAAAAAGGGGGAGATTGAAAGTGCAACTATCCCTAGGTGGTTTTGGTAATTCATAACAACATATAGCTCATTGAGCTAATGCTATTCCAAGATGATTATTTCAGGAAAGCTCAATGATTGGCATGGCATGGATGTGAAAGTGGAACCCTCAAAATGCTAAGGACAAAGGATTGGCTCAAGCTCAAAAGCTCAAGACTCTTCATTTTATATTTTAGTGATCCAAGATCACATTGAGTCTTTAGGAAAAGCCAATACTAACAAGGAGGGATGAGGTGTTGCTTAATGAGCCTCTTGCTTCATGTGCTTAGTGATATGCTCCAAAATCCTCAACTACTTTCACATATCCACAAATGACCTAAACCCTAAGCCAAACTCGGTCATACCGATTCTTTCTATCCGGCGCCACCGAGTTTCACTTGTCATAAGCCACTGCCAAACCCTAGCAATTCGGTCCTACCGATAGGGATCTCGGTCTCACCAAGATGGGGTTGCAAACTCTCTGTTTCCCTTTCGTAACTTTTCGGTCTCACCGAAAGAGCGAACCGGTCCCACCGAGATTGCAATGTAAACTCTGTGTTTCCCTTTTGTAACTTTTCGGTCTCACCGAAAGAGCAAATCGGTCCCACCGAGTTTGCCTGACCAACTCTTTGGCTAACTAATTACCAAAATCGGTCTCACCGAGTTTGTGTAATCGGTCTCACCGAGATTACGTTATGCCCAAACCCTAACAGAATCGGTCCTACCGAGTTGCATGTCAGTCCCACCGAAAATCTCTAACGGTCACTAGGTTTACCTTTTCGGTCCGACCGTGTTTGTTGATTCGGTCCCACCGAGATTGGTAAATTGTGTGTAACGGTTGGATTTTGTGTGGAGGCTATAAATACCCCTCCACCTCCTCTTCATTCATGGAGAGAGCCATCAGAACACATACACAATTCCAACTCATATGTTCTGAGAGAGAACCACCTACTCATGTGTTGAGACTAAGATATTCCATTCCTACCATATGAATCTTGATCTCTAGCCTTCCCCAAGTTGCTTTCCACTCAAACCTTCTTTCCACCAGATCCAAATCCTATGAGAGAGAGTTGAGTGTTGGGGAGACTATCATTTGAAGCACAAGAGCAAGGAGTTCATCATCAACACACCATTTGTTACTTCTTGGAGAGTGGTGTCTCCTAGATTGGCTAGGTGTCACTTGGGAGCCTCCGACAAGATTGTGGAGTTGAACCAAGGAGTTTGTAAGGGCAAGGAGATCTCCTACTTTGTGAAGATCTACCGCTAGTGAGGCAAGTCCTTCGTGGGCGATGGCCATGGTGGGATAGACAAGGTTGCTACTTCGTGGACCCTTCGTGGGTGGAGCCCTCCGTGGACTCGCGCAACCGTTACCCTTCGTGGGTTGAAGTCTCCATCAACGTGGATGTAGGATAGCACCACCTATCCGAACCACGGGAAAAACATCCGTGTCTCCAATTGTGTTTGAATTCTCCAAACCCTTCCCTTTACATTCTTGCAAGTTGCATGCTTTACTTTCCGCTGCCAATATACTCTTTGCATGCCTGCTTGAATTGTGTGATGATTGCTTGACTTGTCCTAAAATAGCTAAAATCTGCCAAGAACTAAAATTGGGAAAAGGTTAAGTTTTTATTTGGTCAAGTAGTCTAATCACCCCCCCCCTCTAGACATACTTTCGATCCTACACTCCGGTAAACCCTTAAGGTTCAAACACTGGGGTGCGTGCGAAGTCTTTCCCTCCTACCAATCTATGCTCTAGCTCACTAGATCTTGCGGACGAACTCGACGAACTCACAACACAGAAAGACACGGGGTTTATACTGGTTCGGGCCACCGTTGTGGTGTAATACCCTACTCCAGTGTGGTGGTGGTGGATTGCCTCTTGGGCTGATGATGAACAATACAAGGGAAGAACAGCCTCCAGAGGTTGAGGTGCTCTTGTGCGTATGAACTTGTGGTGTGTCTCTGGGTCTCCTAAGCTAACATTATCCCCTCCCCTCCTATGGTGGTGGCTAGTCCTATTTATAGAGGCCCTGGTCCTCTTCCCAAATATTGAGCGGGAAGGGAGCCAACAATGGCGGGCTAATTTTAAGGGGGACAGGCGGACAGCTAGTACAAGCTATCCTAACAAAAGTAGTCTTCGCCTGCACAAATCTCTGGTGGTGACGCCGTCTTGGGCTCCATGATGACCTTCGTCTTGCAGTCCATGGTCTTGGTCTTGTTGCACCGAAATGGCAACCTTTGCCTGAGGCCTCGGTACTCTGCAGCTGTGCTTGCCCCCTTTGCACCAAAGAGGAAACAAGGATGCTACGCGCGCGGGCGCCTGCCTGGCGCCCGCCTGGTGTCGATCGTCATGGCTCACGTCACGAGAGCCTCGTCAGGTTCGCCTCGCCTTGATATCTCCGCCCCTTGCGAGCCTGCCTAACTAGGCCGCTCGGGAGGAGGTCTTGCGTCGTCCGCCTCGCGAGGCTTGGCCCCTCGCGAGGGTCTTGGATGCTTTGTTGGTGAAGATGGGTTGTACGGCCTGCTGGCTCCGCCACGCCGCGGGCCGCAGGCAGGCAAGTCTGGGGACCCCCGTTCCCAGAACGCTGACAGTAGCCCCCGGGCCCAAGGTGCGCTCGGGCTTGGCTTCACGGCGAAGCCAAGGGTCAAGTTCGGAGCACCGTGGGCCCCAAAAGCCTGTGGCCTTGGTTGACGCGTGGTGGTTGATAGGTCGTGGGCGTCTCCGCTTCAGTGCCATTCTCGGCCGATGTGGGACTTGCTCAGCAGACAGGATAACATGAGGGTTCAGGAGGAGGGGCTCCCTCTCACTGCACGGCGAACGGTGCTCACGGTCCCATCTGGTGTCCCTCTGCCGGACGAGATGCCCAAGAAAAGCTGCATGATGTACCGCTGCGAGAACAAGGTCACCTTTGCCGCGAACATGCCTTCCTTTGATGAGTGGGAGCTGCACCCAATTGGCTTGGTGGGGCCCCGTGAGAATCCCGTCATCGTAGTCCCATTCTTCGCCGCCGGTGTCGAGCTCGCCCCAGGTGACGGTGCGGGGGAGCGAGCAACGACGGGTGTCGGCTGCTTAGATGTTGAGGAGCACATGCTGAGCGGTGATCCAGGGGCGTCCTCCTCGGGAGCTTGCGACGCCCCTCCTGAGGCGCTGGTCGCTGATGAGATGCGGCATGCGGCTCCCGAGGCCGAGGCTCCAGGAGCCTCGGGAGGTCGCAGCGAGGAAGAGCTGGGCTGTTCGCCATAGTCGGGCTCCCCTGAGGCTATCCCTCTTTGTTCTTCTTCGGCTCCGCCGCGCGCTGACCGTCACGTCCAGCGCTTCAGCCGCCTTTGTGTGGACTTCGAGGAGCTCCGCAAGAGGAAGGGATCCCCCAGTGGCAGCAACATCTTAGGGCCGTTGAAGCGACGGAAGTACATCGCTATCGATGAGTAAGTACCTTATCTTGGTGATCTTCTATGTGCCGCCTTCCTTTCCTGACGACTGTCCCCTCAGGTCCCCTTCTGCTAAGGCCACAAAATCTCCAGAGAAGTAGCTCCCTCTCGTCCCATCACGCCCGCCAAGCTCCAGCGCTACAGGCTCGGACACTACCCGCAGTGTGGGGTCGGCCGGGGGAGTTGGTCTGTCATCAAGGCACCCCAATCTTGCGCCTTCGCCATCCTTTCTTCGCGGCCTTGCTCGAAACGCAGCAGGCGTGCCAATGGCTCCTCCCTTGGTCATGGTTGGTACATGGCTAGCCTCGATGCTAGAGTCTCCTTCAAGTAGTGGGCCTTGTTCGGTTCGGGCCCCTCGCGAGGGTCAGCTGGCGCCTGGGGCCGCACCAGCCCCCAACCGGGAGGTGGTGCGCCACTTGATGCTCCACCCGCAGCCCCCGAGGTGTGCTACCTCTTGAGCACTGCGTTGGTTTTCCCCGAAGAGGAAGGGATGATGCAGCAAAGTAGCGTAAGTATTTCCCTCGGTTTTTGAGAACCAAGGTATCAATCCAGTAGGAGGCTACGCGCGAGTCCCTCGTACCTGCACAAAACAAATAAATCCTCGCAACTAACGTGATAAGGGGTTGTCAATCCCTACACGGCCACTTACGAGAGTGAGATCTGATAGATATGATAAGATAAGATTTTTGGTATTTTTATGATAAAGATGCAAAGTAAAATAAAAGCAAAGTAAAAGAAAAAGGAAATAACTAAGTGTTGGAAGATTAATATGATGAAGATAGACCCGGGGGCCATAGGTTTCACTAGTGGCTTCTCTCGAGAGCATAAGTATTCTACGGTGGGTGAACAAATTACTGTTCAGCAATTGACAGAATTGAGCATAGTTATGAGAATATCTAGGTATGATCACGTATATAGGCATCACGTCCAAGACAAGTAGACCGACTCCTGCCTGCATCTACTACTATTACTCCACTCATCGACCGCTATCCAGCATGCATCTAGAGTATTAAGTTAATGAAAATAGAGTAACGCCTTAAGCAAGATGACATGATGTAGAGGGATAAACTCATGCAATATGATGAAAACCCCATCTTGTTATCCTCGATGGCAACAATACAATACGTGCCTTGCTGCCCCTACTGTCACTAGGAAAGGACACCGCAAGATTGAACCCAAAGCTAAGCACTTCTCCCATTGCAAGAAAGATCAATCTAGTTGGCCAAACCAAACGGATAATTCGAAGAGACTTGCGAAGATAACCAATCATACATAAAAGAGTTCAGAGAAGATTCAAATATTGTTCATAGATAGACTTGATCATAAACCCACAATTCATCGGTCTCAACAAACACACCGCAAAAAGAAGATTACATCGAATAGATCTCCACAAGAGAGGAGGAGAACATTGTATTGAGATCCAAAAAGAGAGAAGAAGCCATCTAGCTACTAACTATGGACCCGAAGGTCTGAGGTAAACTACTCACACTTCATCGGAGGGGCTATGGTGTTGATGTAGAAGCCCTCCGTGATCGATGCCCCCTCCGGCGGAGCTTTGGAACAGGCCCCAAGATGAGATCTCGTGGATACAGAAAGTTGCGGCGGTGGAATTAGGGTTTTGTCTCCGTTTCTGGTCGTTTGGGGGTATGTAGGTATATATAGGAGGAAGGAGTACGTCGGTGGAGCAACAGGTGGGCCACGAGGGTGGAGGGCGCGCCTGGGGGGGTAGGCGCGCCCCCTACCTCGTGGCTTCCTCTTTTGTGTCTTGACGTAGGGTCCAAGTCTCCTGGGTCTTGTTCGTTGAGAAAATCACGTTCCCGAAGGTTTCATTCCGTTTGGACTCCGTTTGATATTCCTTTTCTTCGAAACCCTAAAATAGGCAAAAAAAACAATTCTGGGCTGGGCCTCCGGTTAATAGGTTAGTCCCAAAAATAATATAAAAGTGGATAATAAAGCCCAATAATGTCCAAAACAGTAGATAATATAGCATGGAGCAATCAAAAATTATAAATACGTTGGAGACGTATCAAGCATCCCCAAGCTTAATTTCTGCTCGTCCTCGAGTAGGTAAATGATAAAAACAGAATTTTTGATGCGGAGTGCTACTTGGCATAATTTTAATGTAATTCTTCTTAATTGTGGCATGAATATTCAGATCCGAAAGATTCAAGACAAAAGTTCATATTGACATAAAAATAATAATACTTCAAGCATACTAACTAAGCAATTATGTCTTCTCAAAATAACATGGCCAAAGAAAGTTCATCCCTATGAAATCATATGGTTTAGTCATGCTCCATTTTCGTCACACAAGAATGCTCTCATCATGCACAATCCCGATGACAAGCCAAGCAATTATTTCATACTTCAGTAATCTCAAACCTATAAACTTTCACGCAATATATGAGCGCGAGCCATGGACATAGCACTATGGGTGGAATAGAATATAATGAGGGGGGTTATGTGGAGAAGACAAAAAGGAGAAAGTCTCAAATCAACGAGGCTAATCAATGGGCTATGGAGATGCCCATCGGTTGATTTTAATGCAAGGAGTAGGGATTGCCATGCAACGAATGCACTAGAGCTATAAATGTATGAAAGCTCAACAAAAGAAACTAAGTGGGTGTGCATCCAACTTGCTTGCTCATGAAGATCTAGGGCACTTGAGGAGGCCCATTGTTGGAATATACAAGCCAAGTTCTATAATGAAAAATTCCCACTAGTATATGAAAGTGACAAAACAAGAGACTCTCTATCATGAAGATTACGGTGCTACTTTGAAGCACAAGTGTGGCAAAGGATAGTAACATTGTCCCTTCTCTCTTTTTCTCTCATTTTTTTATTTGGGCCTTTCTCTTTTTTATGGAATTTCTCTTTTTTGGGGGGCCTTCTCTTTTTTTTATGGCCTTCCTTTTTTTTATAATTCCTCACTTGGGACAATGCTCCAGAAAATGATGATCATCAAACTTCTATTTATTTACAACTCAGTGATTACAACTCGATACTAGAACAAAAGATGACTCTATATGAATGCCTCTGGTGGTGTATCGGGATATGCAATGGACCAAGAGTGACATGTATGAAAGAATTATGAACGGTGGCTTTGCCACAAATACTATGTCAACTACATGATCATGCTAAGCAATATGACGGTGATGAATGTGTCATGATAAACGGAATGGTGAAAGTTGCATGGCAATATATCTCGGAATGGCTATGGAAATGCCATAATAGGTAGGTATGGTGGCTGTTTTGAGGAAGATATAAGGAGGTTTATGTGTGAAAGAGCGTATCATATCACGGGGTTTGGATGCACCGGCGAAGCTTGCGCCAACTCTCAATGTGAGAAAGGGAAATGCACGGTACCGAAGAGGCTAACAAGGATGGAAGGATGAGAGTGCGTATAATCCATGGACTCAACATTAGTCATAAAGAACTCACATACTTATTGCAAAAATCTACAAGTCATCAAAAACCTTGACACTACGCGCATGCTCCTAGGGGGATAGATTGGTACGAAAAGACCATCGTGTTGACACACGAACACGTCATGTGTACCCTCGACGCCGGGGGTGATGCACCGCAGCTCACGTCGAAGGAGACCCGACCGACAGCGCGATACGCAAGACAGTCAACAGGCGCTTTTGCAGACATGAAAACCCCACACGCCTGAGAGGGACCCCGTCAAGGAGTGCGGTGGCTATGGCCTGCCCTAGGTCGATTCGCTCGCTCCTAGAGCCTCGGGATTCGCACCTCTCAAACACGAAGAAAGGCGAAGAACAAGAAAGAAAAACGGTGGAGAGATAAAATGTAGATGAAAAAGTAGTATATTGATTTGTTCGATTGTGTGTTGTTCAATCGGCCGTCACCCCCAACATATATAAGAGGCGGCTGGACTTCCCGTACAAGTAAAGGATTCATCTAGGCTTTCCTTACAAGAAAAATTACATCAATTCACGCCCTAGAGTCCTAATTCTATTCCAACTCGGATTCAGTCTGAATCTGGCCCAAACTCTATCTTCCTTCTTGTGCGGGCCGCCGGGCTTGCATATGATCTTCGATCAAGACGGCCCAAATATCAAACGTGTGTGCCTCGACGATACGAACAACTCTCATGTTGATCACTTTTTCAAATAAGGCCATCCTAAATACTTTTCGAGGTCATCTTTATCTTCCAGTCGGACTCGGTCTTGCAGTAGACTGGATTATCCGAGTCTCATAGTGAATTTGTAGGCTATATAGTATCTGTGATGATGATGACTCCAAAATCAAAGTTTACCGTCTTGATGATACGCACAACTTCTGTATTGAACACTTCTTCATCCAAGGTCATTTTGATAAACTTTCGAGCACATGTTCAATTTCACTCGGACTTGAGCTCATCCACTCAGATATTAGATACTTTCACTCGGATCGTCCGATTGGACTTTTTCACTCGGAAGACAATCTTTCACTCGGATGACTATATTTCCACTCGGAAGGCACTATCTTATTCAATCGTCAAGTTTTCGTCCCGATGGTAATCTTTTCACTCGGAATATTTTCACCTGGACGACAATTTCACTCGGATAATCATATTTCCACTCGGATGACTATATTTCCACTTGGATAATGATAAGTTCATCCATTCAGCAAACTTTCACTCGACCGGTAAATTTTCACTCGACCGTAAACTTTCACTCGGATGGTAAACTTTTCACTCGGATTTCCGACTAAAAACATAGCCCGATCTTGATTTGTCTCTCCAGGCCTCATACGACCTCGGATTGAGACGAATTATATATGAAAATCGATCGGCTCAACGAGAAGAAACTTTTTTGCATTGAAGGTTTTTCAATTCAAAGCCGTCTTGATGGCCGAATTACTCGCGCAACCTATTAGACAAGTGTCTGGCACCTCGCGCCATATTTCCGTTAAGGTTCGGTCTGCAGTGTATTGCCTCTAACTTTGCATATGAACTAGGATTGATATGATTTATATATCAAAATCGATTGCCTCGACGAGAAGAAGACAATTCCTTAAGAGTGATCCTTCATCCAAGGTCATCTTGAAGACGTGATTGGCCAAAAACCACTTGGAACATTGAATTATGCCACTCGGAGTATAGTTTCGGTCCATAAGATAAAGTCTAATGAATATAACCGAAACATCAAAGTGGTTCCACTCGGCGACGTGAATCTTTTCATGCTGAAAACCCGTTCACTCGAGACCATCTTCATTGCAATCCGTATCTTGCCAAAATCAGGTGTCAACACATGCCCCCCTGTTTTTCGGCAAAGCTTGCACGCCAAAAAATAATATGCATAGTGTTTGTTCTAAGGACGATATCAACACTCCATTGGCCATTTATTTTTCTCAGGGCGATAATTATGTATCGGCCATGTTTGTGCTAAGGGCGATAATCGTATATCGGCCATTGCCTACTTAGGCTTCCTGCCACACACTCGGGTGGTACTTCTTCAAATATTTGCCATTGAGAGCTCGAGGTAACAATGCCCCTTGTATTGATTCCACCAAATATGAATTTCCGGGAACAACTCTTGTAATTCTAAAAGGACCTTCCCAACTTGGAGACCACTTCCCGAATTTTCTATCTCTTGAACCACTCGGCAGAATCACTTTCCAGACGAGATCACCAACTTGAAAATTCTTCAACTTAACTTTCTTATTATAAGCTCTTGCAACCCTCAACTTGTCTCTCTCTATGGACTTCAAAGCAACCAAACGTTCGTCGGCAACCTCATCAATATTGTCCATCATCAAGTTATAAAATTCTACTGCCGATAAATCATTTTGTTTGGCTACCCTCAAAGCATTCAAATTTACTTCCACTGGTAAAACGGCCTCTTGACCATATACTAGCTCATATGGGGTCACCTTCGTAGCACCATGCCTTGAAATTCTATGTGCCCACAAAGCTTCAGACAACAACTCATGCCATCTCCTTGGATTATCTTCAATCTTTTTCTTGATGAGTTTGATTAAAATTTTATTGCTAGACTCAGCTTGTCCATTAGCTTGGGCATAATATGGAGTGGAATTGAGCAACTTAAGTTATAAGATCCGGCAAACTCTCTGACTTGGTGTGACATGAAAGATGAACCTTGATCTATTGTTAACGTTTGAGGAATACCGAATCTATGAATAATGTGCTCGATTATGAATTGAATTACCTCTGTATGTGTCATGTTCTTGAGAGGTACTGCTTCAGACCATTTAGTGAAATAATCAGTTGCCACCAATACGAACCGATGCCCCTTTGAGGAAGATGGATGAATTTGCCCAATAAAGTCTAAACCCCATCCCTTGAAAGGCCACGGCTTGATAACAGGATGCAACATAGCAGCAGGAGCCAATTGAATATCACCAAATTTTTGACAAGCTTCGCACCCTTTATAAATATCTGAAGCAATCATTAATCATAGTCGGCCAATAAAACCCAGCACGTCGCAATAACCATTTCATCTTGGGAGCCGACTGGTGAGTGCCACAAATGCCTTCATGTACCTCTCCCATAGCAACTCTTGCCTGGTCCTCATCCAAACACTTTAGAAGAACATCATCGACTGTTCGGCGATAAAGAACATCATCTCTCATTGTATACTTGAAAGCCATACGCCGAACAACCCTGTCCACCCTTTCACTCGAATTGCACAAGTAATCAACAATGGGCTTCCTCCAGTCGGGATTGTCACCTGCACTAGATTTTTTGTTAATGACCGAATCAGTAGATTCTGATTTGGCCTCTTCTATACTGGTAAGACAAGACATCAGACTTTGAGAAATATGAAACATGCCATGATCAACATGGTATCCAGATGCTTGCTGTGCCAACTCATTTGCTCTCTAGTTGTCATGTCTAGATATATGTGCGATGCTAAAACAATCCAAAGTAGAGATTATATCTAGACATTTATCAAGATAAACATTAAGTGATCCGTCCAAACACTGAAAGACTTTGGATATTTGTTGCACCACTAGTAACGAATCACCATAAGCCTCAATATGTGTAACACCTATAGCAAGTAACATCTCTAGGCCGAATAACAATGCTTCATATTCGGCTTGATTGTTTGTGCAAAAATATTCTAAGCGGCATGAGGCTTCAAAAATAGCACCATGAGGAGATATAAACAATACCAACACCTTGGCCATTGCTACAAACTGAACCATCAAAGTATAATCTCCACGGTACTAATGAAACAAGGTTCATATCAACATCATACTTGTTATTAATCCGATGTTCAACAATGAAATTAGCAACAATTTGGCCTTTCATGGATTTTAGAGATTCATAAGCCAAATCATATTCAATCAAAGCATAAGCCCACTTGCCAATTCTACCACTAAGAATTGGCCTATGCAACATGTATTTAATGACATCGGTTTGACAAGCTACTACACAAACACTCGGCACTAAATAATGTCTCAGTTTTGTGCAAGCATAATATAAGCATAGACATAATTTCTCAATAAATGTATATCTTGTCTCTGCGTCCAATAAGCGGCGGCTCAAATAAGTGATGGCATGCTCTTTTCCTTCGGTCTCTTGAGTTAGAACAGCACCAATAACTCCTTCCTCTGTTGCAATGTAAAGTCTGAAGGGTTCCCTATGCTTGGGTGCTCTCATCACCGAAGGAGTGCACAAATAATTCTTGATCATATCAAATGCTTCTTGCTGTTTTGCCCCCCAAGTGAAATCAGCATTATTCTTTAACCTAAGGATAGGAGTAAATGCATCAACTTTCCCTGATAGATTAGCTATGAACCTTCTCAAATAATTGACCTTGCCAAGGAACTTTTGCATATCTCTCTTGCATGTTGGAGCCTCCACTTTCTGTATAGCCTCTATCTTTATGGGATCAATCTCTACACCATCTTCATGAATAATGAAACCCAAAAACTTGCCAGCTGACATGCCGAAAGCACACTTCAACGGATTCATTTTCAGTCCATACTTTTTCATTCTTTCAAAAGCTAAACGCAAATCGGCCAAGTGAGATTCAAAAGCATCTGATTTGACAACAATATCATCAATATAAACTTCAAGTATGACACCGAGTAAATCATGAAAAATCAAATTCATAGCCCTTTGATATGTGGCGCCAGCATTTTTTAATCCGAATGTCATCACTGTCCACTCGAATAAACCAAGGAAACCAGGGCATCGAAAAGTTGTCTTGTACATGTCCTCTTCGGCCATAAAAATTTGGTTGTATCCGGCATTACCATCTAGAAAGCTAATAACCTTATGTCCAGAAGCATCATTAATAAGCATATCGGCTATTGGCATAGGATACTCATCTTTGGGTGTAGCCCTATTCAAATCTCTGAAGTCAATGCACACCCTCAACTTACCAGACCCTTTCTTCTCCATCAGAACAATGTTAGAAATCCAGTCGGCATACCTGCAAGGTCGAATGAAATTAGCTTCAAGCAGTCGACCGATCTCTTCCTTGATCCGGTCATATGTTTTCGGATTAAATTTTCTGGCCGATTGTTTATAAGGTCTAAAACCGGCCTTTATAGGCAACCGATGCTCCACTAGCTCTTGGCTTAACCCTGGCATCTCATGATATTCCCATGCAAAGCAACAAACATATTCTTTCAATAGCTCAATTAACTTAGCCTTACAATCGGCTTTCAAATTTTTGTTTATAAATGTCGGTCGAGTGACTGAACCATCTCCAATATCTACCTCTTCTAACGGATCGGCTGATGTAAAACCTTGTCCAAGTTTATCCATGTCATCCAACTCCTCTATAGACTCATACATATCGTTCTCACTGGACCGATACTTTACAAGATGTTTTTGTAACCACTCGAAATTAGGATCCATTTAAACATATCATACCTTGGAGCCGACTGCATTCAGTCGGTTTTAAAGAGACAGGCACAAAACCATTCTTGGTCACGCTGAGAAAATCAAATTCTGATAAGTCACGTCCCGTCAAGCAAGTAGCATTGGGATGTTGCCAATCTACCGATGCATCGGCCAAAGCAACACAAGCCGAGTTATCCGCATGAATGACTTCCACTTCATCATCAACCCACTGAATCAAAAACTGGTGCATAGTGGATGGCACTCACTGGTTTGCATGAACCCAATCATGGCCTAGTATAACGTTGTAGTTACCTTGCACCTCAATGACAAAGAATGCAGTAGCCAAAGTTTTGCTTCCGACTGTAAGCTCCACATACATTACACCTTTGGCTTCAGTTTTCTCTTTGCCTTCAAACCCGTTGAGCACCATATTGGTCTTGATCAATTCTTCATCAGGCAAACCCAATTTCTTGAAGACCGAATAGGGCATAAGATTTACCATAGCACCACCATCAACAAGCATTCGAGTGAGCGGCGACCCATTGATATGACCTCTGAGTAATGGTTTCAGATGTGTTACTGGTTCTTTTGGTTTCTCGAATATCGCGTTTTTAGGGCCAAAATCCAGCTGAGCCACCTCCCCTTCCTCATCTACAGCACGAAACTCAGCAGGTAAGTAATACACCATATTGATATCCATACCTTCATGAACCGGTGTAGACTCATAGTCCAACATATCAGCCTCCTCCTCAAGTGCATCCACCGATTCAGAAATTTGTCCGAGTGAAGAGGAAGCAATAGGTAACGTAGACGATGCAATGATTGCGTCGTCCTCTTTTAGTAGTGTAGGTGCGGCTGTGATAGGTGTAGAAGCCACATCATCTTGTATTTGTTTGGGCCTCCACACTTGTTTTGTAGGTACCATAGGCCGAGTGTCATTGAACAACTTATCCCTTTGCTTCTCGGCCTCTTGTTCTGCCATCTCTTAACTCCTTAACCTCTGTAGTTTCCTCTTTTGTGTCTTTGTTAACCCTGGAGGACACCACTTTGGCTGAGTGTATTTAGGATCTCTCGTTTTTACTCGGCTGGTGCTTGCTTCATGGTCATTAGCCGAGTGCTTTGGCGCAATAGAAAGTATCGGCTCAGTCGGATTACTATGCACAATCGGCTGCTGTATGGCGAATGTTTCGGTGCCCAAGATAAGTGAGTCGGCATCCATTTTCTCCTTGCCTTTTCCCAACTCAACTGCTGCAACACTTGGTGATTTAACACTCCATTCTTTCCGACTCTCCAGATGCATGAAATTTCCACTCGGGCACACCTTTTTACTCTGATGGAATCCACTCGAATGGATGTCACTCGGATGGAATCCACTCGGATGGAATTCAGTCGGATGGAATCTACTTGACCACATTTTTTCACTCGGATAACTTCCACCTGGGTGCATTCTTACACTCGGATAATTTCCATCCGGTCGCATGTTTTGACCAGCCGACTGATAGCCACCAATGTTCAGTCGGCCTCTATATGAATAGTCAAGTCGATCCCAAACAGATTGTGTATGCTCTTCTGGAAACGGCGCCCTTGGTCCACTCGGTTTCATATATTGACTGAACATATCAGCTGATGGTGACCTTGGTCACTTCAGATGAGTCAGCCGATTAAAGCTAGAATCGGCCGACTGGTTGGTGTACTTGGACAGCAACATATCAAAAGTTGGCTTGATCCGCTTGCGTTGTACTTTAACTTCATTCCTTTTCCACTTGCCAATTTCTGGACTCTTGGGCTTGACAAATCTCACACGAGCATTCTCTTGCACTTGCAGTTGCCCCCCGAGTGTAGGATTCTTGATGGTGATTTTGATCACTTCCTTGCCATTGGGTTGCTTACCAAGCACAACCTGTCTCCCCAAGTCCTTGTTGTCCTCCTTGTCTTTCCTGGGCTCACCGACAATGACATTAGCTTTATTAGCATATTCGGCTACCTCCGGCCGAATGAGTAGCTTCTTCCCCTCCGAATCCATGGTATTCATTGGAAAAGGCTGTTTATCAACTTGCATCTCAGAAAAGTTCAATCGTCCGTCATTAACGGCCGATTGTATCTGTCGTCGAAAAACATTGCAATCATTAGTAGCATGAGAAAAAGAATTATGATACTTGCAATAAGCACGCCGTTTTAGCTCTTCAAACGACGGTAAAGTATGAGATATTCTAATAATCTTAGCCTGCAGCAAAGCATCAAATATTCTATCACACTTAGCAATGTTAAAAGTGAACTTCATCTCTTCATCACGATTCTTATGAATCGGTTTCAGATCATTGCAAGTAAAGGGTTTGGCCTTAGATGGCCAAACAAATTCAGTAGCAAAAACATCACCCTGATCGTCCGAATGATCACTGTCATATTCCACCATATTCATCTTCGGACGATCGGCTTTGTATCTATGTACTTCTTTGAGGTCTTTGCTTCAGCTTTACTGAGCCAAAGCCCTTTGTAAGACTTGGTTGATATTTAAAAACTCGTAGCCTTCTAGCTTTTATCTAATGGGAGTTCTTAAACTACTCAGCACTAGGTCTGCCAAGTCCCTCTCGGTTATCAACAAACTAAAACACCGGTTTTTTGTTTCTCTGAATCTCTTGACGTAATCGGAGACCGATTCATCATGCTTCTGTTTAACCGATGTGAGATGTGACAACTTGAGTTCATTGTCGTCGCTATAAAAGTGATCATGAAACTTCTGCTCTAGCTGCGACCAAACCCGAATGGAACCATGTGGTAAAGAAGAAAACCATGAAAATGCGGTACCAGTTAATGATAAAGGAAATAAACGCACTTTCAATTCATTCAATGAGCCTGCCTCACCCAATTGTGCTAAATATTGACTAACATGCACCCATGTGGTTTTTGTGCCCTCTCCATTGAACTTAACAAAATCTGGAATCTTATATCCCGGGGGGCACTGGATGGCATCAAAGTACTCGGGGTACGGCTTTTGGTAATTCCGATTCCGAGGTAACTCAACTCCAAAATTTTCTCGAAGCATCTTAGCCATCTCCTCTCTGAGATTAGCTAGACCATCATCCATAGTGGACGATGCAACTTGTGGCAGTGGCATAGAAGGAGTAGGGTTGCTAGTTGTAGGTAGGAATTGTGGTATGTACGTCGACCCATAATTTGGTAGTGGTCGAGTGGATGTAGCTGTAAGTAGGGTTTGGTTCGGCGTTGCCACCGAACCTGTCATGCTCATAATAGGATTAATGGGTGCAGCCACAATCTGATTTGTTTGGGTAGGATAATAAGCCATCGGCATGGGAGGCGCCGATGAAATAGGTAAAGCCAGATTAGGGTTTTGCACACTAGCAGCTACACCGTCATCACCACTAGCCGATTGAGATATATTCTTCTGAGCATTAGTATTTTCTATGAAAGTTTGATAGACTAGATTGTTACCATCAGCAATACGACTCTCAATCTCAGCCCACTGCTCAGGAGAAAAAGTAATACTCACAGAGGGTTTAACCTGCTCAGCTTGGAGAGGAGGGAACTTGATTTCTTCAATCGGAGGAAGGAACTCCTGCAGGTCCTTCTCCTCGCGCGCCTTCTTGTACTCCTCATAGACTTGGCGATGATCGGCCGATATCTCATCAAGACTAGGCTTAATGATGTTATCGGCGTCTACCTCATATGGCTTGGGAAGATCGGACATGGTGGATGATGACAGTTGATCTTCGGTCCCCAGCGGAGTCGCCAAAAAGTGTGTTGACACACGAACACGTCACGTGTACCCTTGATGCTGGGGGTGATGCACCGCAGCTCACGTCGAAGGAGACCCGACTGACAGCGCGATACGCAAGACAGTCGACGGGCGCTTTTGCAGACCCGAAAACCCCACACGCCCGGGAGGGACCCCGTCAGGGAGTGCGGCGGCTATGGGCTGCCCTAGGTCCATTCGCTCGCTCCAAGAGCCTCGGGATTTGCAGCTCTCAAACACAAAGAACAGCGAAGAACGAGAGAGAAAAACGGTGGAGAGATAAAATGTAGATGAAAAAGTAGTATATTGATTTGTTCGATTGTGTGTTGTTCAATCGGCCGTCACCCCCAACATATATAAGAGGCGGCTGGACTTCCCGTACAAGTAAAGGATTCATCTAGGCTTTCCTTACAAGAAAAATTACATCAATTCACGCCCTAGAGTCCTAATTCTATTCCAACTCGGATTCAGTCTGAATCTGGCCCAAACTCTGTCTTCCTTCTTGCGCGGCCGCCGGGCTTGTATATGATCTTCGATCGAGACGACCCAAATATCAAACGTGTGCGCCTCGATGATACGAACAACTCTTATGTTGATCACTTTTTCAAATAAGGCCATCTTAAATACTTTTTGAGGTCATCTTTATCTTCCAGTCGGGCTCGGTCTTGCAGTAGACTGAATTATCCGAGTCTCGTAGTGAATTTGTAGGCTATATATTATATGTGATGATGATGACTCCAAAATCAAATTTTACCGTCTTGATGACACGCACAACTTCTGTATCGAACACTTCTTCATCCAAGGTCATTTTGATAAACTTTCGAGCACATGTTCAATTTCACTCGGACTTGAGCTCATCCACTCGTATATTAGATACTTTCACTCGGATCGTCCAATTGGACTTTTTCACTCGGAAGACAATCTTTCACTCAGATGACTATATTTCCACTCGGATGACTATATTTCCACTTGGAAGGCACTATCTTATTCAATCGGCAAGTTTTCGTCCCGATGGTAATCTTTTCACTCGTAATATTTTCACCTAGACGACAATTTCACTCGGATAATCATATTTCCACTCGGATGACTATATTTCCACTTGGATAATAATAAGTTCATCCGGTCAGCAAACTTTCACTCGACCGGTAAATTTTCACTCGACCGTAAACTTCCACTCGGATTTCCGACTAAAAACATAGCCCGATCTTGATTTGTCTCTCCAAGCCTCATACGACCTCGGATTGAGACGAATTATATATGAAAAACGATCGGCTCGACGAGAAGAAACTTTTCCGTGTTGAAGGTTTTTCAATTCAAGGCCGTCTTGATGGCCGAATTACTGGCGCAACCTATCAGACAAGTGTTTGGCACCTCGCGCCATATTTCCGTTAAGGTTCGGTCTGCAGTGTATTGCCTCTAACTTTTGCATATGAACTCGGATTGAGATGATTTATATATCAAAATCGATTGCCTCGACGAGACAAAGACAATTCCTTAAGAGTGATCCTTCATCCGATGTCATCTTGAAAACGTGATTGCCCAAAAACCACTCGGAACATTGAATTATGCCACTCGGAGTATAGTTTCGGTCCATAAGATAAAGTCTAATGAATATAACCGAAACATCAAAGTGGTTCCACTCGGCGACGTGAATCTTTTCATGCTGAAAACCCGTTCACTCGAGACCATCTTCATTGCAATCTGTATCTTGCCAAAATCAGGTGTCAACACATCGCTCGTCCCCGACCGCCACTCATAAGGAAGACAATCAAATAACACCTCATGTTTCAAATTTTTTACATAATGTTTACCATACGTGCATGCTATGGGACTTGCAAACTTTAACACAAGTATTTTCTCAATTTCACAACTACTCAACTAGCACGACTTTGATATTATTACCTCCATATCTCAAAACAATCATCAAGCATCAAACTTCTCTTAGTATTCAAAACACTCATAAGAAGATTTTACTAATCTTGAATACCTAGCATATTAGGATTTTAAGAAAACAGCCATGCTATTAAGACTCTCAAAATAATCTAAGTGAAGCATGAGAGATCATTACTTTCTATAAAACAGATCCACCACCGTGCTATAAAAGATATAAGTGAAAGCAAAACTATATAACTCAAAAGATATAAGTGAAGCACATAGAGTATTCTAACAAATTCCAAATCATGTATGGCTCTCTCAAAAGGTGTGTACATCAAGGATGATTGTGGTAAACTAAAAAGCAAAGACTCAAATCATACAAGACGCTCCAAGCAAAACACATATCATGTGGTGAATAAAAATATAGCTCCAAGTAAAGTTACCGATAGAAGTAGGCGAAAGAGGGGATGCCTTCCGGGGCATCCCCAAGCTTTGGACTTTAGGTGTCCTTAGATTATCTTGGGGTGCCATGGGAATCCCCAAGCTTAGGCTCTTTCCACTCCTTGTTCCATAATCCATCAAATCTTTACCCAAAACTTGAAAACTTCACAACACAAAACTCAAAGTAGAAAAATTCGTGAGCTCCGTTAGCGAAAGAAAACAAAAGACCACTTCAAGATACTGTAATGAACTCATTTTATTTATCTTAGTGTTAAACATACTTTATTCCAACTTCTCTATGGTTCATAAACTATTTTACTAGCCATAGATTCATCAAAATAAGCAAACAACACACGAAAAACAGAATCTGTCAAAAACAGAACAGTCTGTAGTAATCTGTAGCTAGCGCAAGATCTGGAACCCCAAAAATTCTAAAATAAATTGCTGGACGTGAGGAATTTATCTATTAAACATCTTCAAAAAGAATTAACTAAATATCACTTTCCAAATAAAAATGACAGCAGTTCTCGTGAGCGCTAAAGTTTCTGTTTTTTACAGCAAGTTCAACAAGACTTTCCCCAAGTCTTCCCAACGGTTCTACTTGGCACAAACACTAAATAAACACAAAAAACAAAACCAAAACAGAGGCTAAATAAATTATTTATTACTAAACAGGAGGAAAAAGCAAGGAATAAAAATAAAATTGGGTTGCCTCCCAACAAGCGCTATCGTTTAACGCCCCTAGCTAGGCATAACAAGCAAAGATAGATCTAGGTGTTGCCATCTTTGGTAGGCAATTCTTCAATGAGGCATCTACCATCTTAAGGAATTTCTTTCTTTTTATTGATTATCAAACTTTTAGGCACAAGATTGAAAAATTCATTTGTAACAAATGGTTCCTTAATGATAGCAAAAAGGTTGGGATGAATACTTATAGATTTGAGATCCGCAGTTTCCTTACTAGAGGATTCACCCTTATTTTTAGGAACATACATAAGCTTGGCAATTTTAGTGGGGGGACTTGGAGTATTCTTTACGGAATAAAAAGTGGTTCCCAAGTTGGTAATAATATCCTCAAGTTTATCGATTCTAGAGGAATCGTGATTTATTTTCTCATTAACTATGGGTTCCTTCTCTTTAATATTTTTCAAAGTGGCTCCTACTTTAGATCCATATTGAGAGATTCAGTTGTGGATCTTTTTATCCAAATTTTCAATTAACTCTATGGTAGCAACCTTATTTTCAATAATTTCAAGCCTTTGCATTACATGCTCCAAAGTTAATACAGTTCCATTAACCAAAAGAGGGGGTGAGCCAAATAAATCTATCATAGCATTATAAGAATCAAAAGTATGGCTACCCAATAAGTTCCCTCCGGTAATAGTATCAAGAACATATCTGTGCCAAGGAGTAACACCTACATAAAAATTGTGAAGAAGAACGGAAGTAGATTGCTTCCTGGTAGATCTATTTTGAGCATTGGAAATTCTATACCAAGCATCTTTTAGATTTCCCCCCTCCCTTTGTTTAAAATTTAGAATTTCATTCTCGGGAGACAATGGAGAAGATAAGGGACTAGCCATAATGACAAGCAAACGAATTACCACACAAGAAAACAGAAAGCAAGCGGGCAAAAAGAGACAAATAGAGAAAGAGAGGGAGGATAGAGAGAGAGGGCGAATAAAACGGCAAGGGTGAAGTGGGGGAGAGGAAAACGAGAGGCAAATGGCAAATAATGTAATGCGGGAGATAAGGGTATGTGATGGGTACTTGGTATATTGACTTTTGCGTAGACCTCCCCGGCAACGGTGCCAGAAATCCTTCTTGCTACCTCTTGAGCAATGTGTTGGTTTTCCCCGAAGAGGAAGGGATGATGCAGCAAAGTAGCGTAAGTATTTCCCTCAATTTTTGAGAACCAAAGTATCAATCCAGTAGGAGGCTACACGTGAGTCCCTTGTACCTACATGATACGTCTCCAACGTATCTGTAATTTTTGATTGCTCCATGCTATATTATCATCTGTTTTTGGATGTTTATGGGCTTTATTATACACTTTTATATTATTTTTGGGACTAACCTATTAACCCAAAGCCCAGTGTTAGTTTTTGTTTTATTTTGCCTATTTTAGGGTTTCAAAGAAAAGGAAAATCAAACGGAGTCCAATTGACCTGAAACTTCATGGAACTTATTTTTGGAAGGAAAGCAACCCGGGAGACTTGGAGTCCACATCAAGGGAGCTTCGAGGAAGCCATGAGGTAGGGGGCGCGCCCTCCACCCTTGTGGGCCCCTCGTGGCCCCCTGACGTACTTCTTCTGCCTATATATCTCCATATACCCTAAAACTACCGGGGAGCACAATAGATCGAGAGTTCCGCCGCCAGAAGCCTTCGTAGCCACCGAAAGCCAATCTAGACCCATTCCGGCACCCTGCCGGAGGGGGGATCCCTCTCCGGTGGCCATCTTCATCATCCCGGTGCTCTCCATGACGAGGAGGGAGTAGTTCTCCCTCGGGGCTGAGGGTATGTACCAGTAGCTATGTGTTTGATCTCTCTCTCTCTCTCTCGTGTTCTTGATTTGGCACGATCTTGATGTATCGCGAGCTTTGCTATTATAGTTGGATCTTATGTTTCTCCTCCCCCTCTACTCTCTTGTAATGGATTGAGTTTCCCCTTTGAAGTTATCTTATCGGATTGAGTCTTTAAAGATTTGAGAACACTTGATGTATGTCTTGCCGTGCGTATCTGTGGTGACAATGGGATACCACGTGATTCATTTGATGTATGTGTTGGTGATCAACTTGCGGGTTCCTCCCATGAACCTATGCATAGGGGTTGGCACATGTTTTCGTCGTGATTCTCCGGTAGAGACTTTGGGGCACTCTTTGAGGTCCTTTGTGTTGGTTGAATAGATGAATCTGAGATTGTGTGATGCATCTCGTATAATCATACCCACGGATACTTGAGGTGACATTGGAGTATCTAGGTGACATTAGGGTTTTGGTTGATTTGTGTCTTAAGGTGTTATTCTAGTACGAACTCTAGGGCTGTTTGTGACACTTATATGAATAGCCTAACGGATTCATTGGAAAGAATAACTTTAAGGTGGTTTCGTACCCTACCATAATCTCTTCGTTCGTTCTCTGCTATTAGTGACTTTGGAGTGACTCTTTGTTGCATGTTGAGGGATAGTTATATGATCCAATTATGTTATTATTGTTGAGGAAACTTGCACTAGCGAAAGTATGAACCCTAGGCCTTATTTCCTATCATTGCAATACCGTTTACGCTCACTTTTATCATTAGTTACCTTGCTGTTTTTATATTTTCAGATTACAAAAACCTATATCTACTATCCATATACTACTTGTATCACCATCTCTTCGCCGAACTAGTGCACCTATAGAATTTACCATTGTATTGGGTGTGTTGGGGACACAAGAGACTCTTTGTTATTTGTTTGCAGGGTTGCTTGAGAGAGACCATCTTCATCCTACGCCTCCTACGGATTGATAAACCTTAGGTCATCCACTTGAGGGAAATTTGCTACTGTCCTACAAACCTCTGCACTTGGAGGCCCAACAACGTCTACAAGAAGAAGGTTGTGTAGTAGACATCACTGCACAAAACAAATAAATCCTCGCAACCAACGCGATAAGGGGTTGTCAATCCCTACATGGCCACTTACGAGAGTGAGATATGATAGATATGATAAGATAATATTTTTGATAATTTTATGATAAAGATGCAATGTAAAATGAAAGCAAAGTAAAAGCAAAAGGAAAAAGAAATAACTAAGTGTTGGAAGATTAATATGATGAAGATAGACCCGGCGGCCATAGGTTTCACTAGTGGCTTCTCTTGAGAGCATAAGTATTCTACGGTAGGTGAACAAATTACTATTGAGCAATTGACAGAATTGAGCATAGTTATGAGAATATCTAGGTTTGATCATGTATATAGGCATAACGTCCGAGACAAGTAGACCGACTCCTGCCTGCATCTACTACTATTAATCCACTCATCGACCGCATTCCAACATGCATCTAGAGTATTAAGTTAATGAAAACATAGTAACGCCTTAAGCAAGATGACATGATGTAGAGGGATAAACTCATGCAATATGATGAAAACCCCATCTTGTTATCCTCGATGGCAACAATACAATACGTGCCTTGCTGCCCCTACTATCACTGGGAAAGGACACCGCAAGATTGAACCCAAAGCTAAGCACTTCTCCCATTGCAAGAAAGATCAATCTAGTAGGCCAAACCAACTGATAATTCGAAGAGACTTGCAAAGATAACCAATCATACATAAAAGAATTCAGAGAAGATTCAAATATTGTTCATAGATAGACTTGATCATAAACCCACAATTCATCGGTCTCAACAAACACACCGCAAAAAGAAGATTACATCGAATAGATCTCCACAAGAGAGGGGGAGAACATTGTATTAAGATCTAAAAAGAGAGAAGAAGCCATTTAGCTACTAACTATGGACCCGAAGGTCTGAGGTAAACTACTCACACTTCATCGGAGGGGCTATGGTGTTGATGTAGAAGCCCTACGTGATCGATGCCCCCTTCGGCGGAGCTTTGGAATAGGCCCCAAGATGGGATCGCGTGGATACAGAAAGTTGTGGCGGTGGAATTAGGGTTTTGGCTCCGTTTCTGACCGTTTGGGGGTATGTAGGTATATATAGGAGGAAGGAGTACGTCGGCGGAGCAACAGGGGGCCCACGAGGGTGGAGGGCGCGCCTGGGGGGTAGGCGCGCCCCCCTACCTCGTGGCTTCCTCTTTTGTGTCTTGACATATGGTCCAAGTATCCTGGGTCTTGTTCGTTGAGAAAATCACGTTCCCGAAGGTTTCATTCCGTTCGGACTCCGTTTGATATTCCTTTTCTTCGAAATCCTAAAATAGGCAAAAGAACAACAATTCTGTGTTGGGCCTCCGGTTATTAGGTTAGTCCCAAAAATAATATAAAAGTGGATAATAAAGCCCAATAATGTCCAAAACAGTAGATAATATAGCATGGAGCAATCAAAAATTATAGATACGTTGGAGACGTATCAAGGTGGAGGACGAGGTGGGCCGAGCGTTCGAGCTCGAGCGCGGGCGCAACATGGTCCGCCGCGAGCTCTTCCAGGAGGCGATGGGCGTGATGAACCGCCTTGGTGAAGAGCTTGCTGGTGTCGACTCGCGTCTTGAGGCTGAAGGTCTTCGGTTGGTGGAGGAGCAGCGCAAGCTGCGAGTGGCCATCAACCTTTTCCGTTATCATCGCGACCTTGAGAACGCGAAGGCTCGGGCGTCCCTCAAGATTGCCAATGAGGCCCGCTCGCGAGCTTTGGAAGAAGCTCGCGAGGCCGATCGCCGCCGCGAGGCTTCAAAGGAGCGCGCGTGGGAGCTCCAGGACTGGAGCGTGTCCCTTGAGCAGCAGGTCGAGGCGC
This sequence comes from Triticum monococcum, assembly GCA_034509565.1. NCBI lineage: Eukaryota > Viridiplantae > Streptophyta > Magnoliopsida > Poales > Poaceae > Triticum > Triticum monococcum. The sequence continues at coordinate 173,205,641 of CM067846.1, read as the reverse complement.
GCGGGGCCGCCCTTGTGTCGATGAGGGGGGCGCCTGCGGAGGAAGAGGTGGTCTGGCAGCGCGAGGAGACGCTGGCCCTAGAAGCCGTGGAGCGCAGCCTCGAGCTCGAGCGACTGGAGACGAGGGAGCGTCAAGTCACTCAAGCTGAAGATGCCATCGGGGCCCGTGAGGCTAGAGTCAAGGAGGAGATCAATCGTCGGGTGGCCGTGGTTTGCGCTGATCTCGAGGGCAGGTACGACTTGAAGCTGAAGCTCGCCGGACAGGAGGGTGCGGGTAGGGCCGCCGCCCTCAGGCCCAGGTTGGACGAGGCCGAGAGGCGTGCGGAGGCTACAACCGCCGCCCTGGTTGCGGCGCAGGCGGACTTGGCCTCCGCCCGCGCCGAGCTGCTTTCCCTCCGGAGACGAATTGACGACGCCGAGGCCGTCGCTCGGCAGAACAGACAAGAAGTGCTTCAACGCCGAACGCTGGAGCGCGAGCATGCTCCTATGCTTCAAGACCTTCGGAACAAGGCCAACACCGCCCTGGGCTATATCTGCGACGAGAACGCCCCGATCTCTCACTCAAGTGACTACGCCATCCACCTACCTTCTTCACCGAGGTGGTGACGCGCCTGGAGGCTCAATCTGCCAGAGCTCGGCAGCTTGTGGAGGAGAGGGGTCGTGGCCTACTTCACCCTCCTCCCGTGTCTTCAGCCACCTTCTGAACACCGACCCCAACTTCGACTTCGATGCCGCAATTGCCCCTATACTCATGGCCGTCTGAGGCGACCTGGCACGTTGGGTAGAGGACCATGTCGACGCGTTGGTCAGGGCCTTCACCTCGGAGAATGATGGGGTGGTGGTCGTCGCAGACGAAGGTGACGTGGTCAACGACGGCGATGGGGGTGTCGCCGACAGTGGTGATGATTCCGACGGAGATGATGATGATGCGAGTGACGCGTCCATGGACGATGCAGCGAGCGATGTCCCTGGCTGATCCCATATTCTCCTATTGTTTTATTCTGCATGCAAAACTCGGGCGTGGCCCTTGGAAAACTTGTAAGAGCATTTTGAGAGGGGGAGCCCCTCGTGTAAGCAAATTGCAGCTTTTACTTTCCTATGCGACGTGGGTATGTGTCCTCGTGAGATCATGAAGCTGGGGGTGAGTTTCCTGACGTGGATTACCTTAGTCAGCGCCAACTTAGGGCTAGGTCGTGAGGCGACGAGTTCCTGAGAATCCTGCGAAGCTTATCGCCCCGTTTGAGGGGGCCCCGTGAGGGGTCAGCACCGGGCGTAGTGCTAGCGCGTGCTTTGCGCGGTCCGGCTCGCGAGGAGCTTTGCGAGGGAAAGGGGATGGACGCGAATCCCAAACCAAACAAGATCCAGAATGCGAGAAACGGCTCGAACGAGAAAAGGCACCCCCTGCGCGCATCGATAAAAATTCAGCTTCAACTTAAGTCCAGAATCAGAAAGCAAAGCCACAGAAATAGAGATCCAAAGCAAAAGGCCGCATCCGGCACCTAGTCTAGTCTTCGGGTCTTCAAGTCTTCTCACCAGCGCGGAGCTAAGTGATGTCCACTAGGCGTGGGAGGGAGCCCCGGGGCCTGAGGCTGGCGCTCCTGAGACTCCGGGGCGTGTACAACCCCAACTCATTATTACGTGAGAGTGTCACGGGTGGCGAGCTTCACAGGCACCGGGCCTTCTTCACAGGTACCAACCTTGCTTCATATCGCCAGACGAGGGGCCCGTCTTGTGCCACTCTTGACCTCCTTTGAGCCGACTGAAGACCAGGACGACACAAAGGAGGGAAAGAGGACGCCAGTCGTTCCCTTGGCGACCACGGGTCCTTTGCCGGGGGAAGGGTTGTTGAAGCCACCCCGGCAAACGGCCTACCTCCAGGTGTCCCCTGGTTTCGCGTGCCTTGGGGAGGGGCCTTGCTCCTGGCTCCCTCCCGGCGGCCCCCAGCGTGTCTCCCTTGTTGAAATGGGTGTCCCCGTGCCAGGGTTGTCGATTGATGCCGCAACCTGATTCATCTGCAGCCCATGGTTAGCATAAGCCTGTTCCTAAGAGGTTAGCGGTCCCCTGTAGTTGTCGTCGCCGGCGCGATCGTGTAGGACCTTCAAGTAGATGTGTCTAGAGGGGGGTGATTAGACACTTCATGCCAAAGTTGCAATTTTTAAGCTTTTTCGGTTTGAGTGGAGTTTAAGCATAATTTCAACACTCACAATACATATCAAGCAAGTATGCAAAGTGTATATAGGCAGCGGAAAGTAAAGCATGCAACTTGCAAGAATGTAAGGGGAAGGGTTTGGAGAATTCAAACGCAATCGGAGACATGGATGTTTTTCCCGTGGTTCGGATAGGTGGTGCTATCCTACATCCACGTTGATGGAGACTTCAACCCACGAAGGGTAATGGTTGCGCGAGTCCACGGAGGGCTCCACCCAGGAAGGGTCCACGAAGAAGCAACCTTGTCTATCCCACCATGGCCATCGCCCACGAAGGACTTGCCTCACTAGCGGTAGATCTTCACGAAGTAGGCGATCTCCTTGCCCTTACAAACTCCTTGGTTCAACTCCACAATCTTGTCGGAGGCTCCCAAGTGACACCTAGCCAATCTAGGAGACACCACTCTCCAAGAAGTAACAAATGGTGTGTTGATGATGAACTCCTTGCTCTTGTGCTTCAAATGATAGTCTCCCCAACACTCAACTCTCTCTCATAGGATTTGGATCTGGTGGAAAGAAGATTTGAGTGGAAAGCAACTTGGGGAAGGCTAGAGATCAAGATTCATATGATAGGAATGGAATATCTTGGCCTCAACACATGAGTAGGTAGTTCTCTCTCAGAAATAGGATGCTGGAAGTGTAGGCTTAGTCTGATAGCTCTCTCCACGAGTGAAGAGGAGGTGGAGGGGTATTTATAGCCTCCACACAAAATCCAACCGTTACACACAGTTTTCCAATCTCGGTGGGACCGAATCAACAAACTCGGTCGGACCGAAAAGGTAAACCTAGTGACCGTTAGAGATCTCGGTGGGACCGACTGAATCAACTCGGCGAGACCGATGTGCTAGGGTTAGGGTAAATCCAAAACTCGGTTTGACCGATTACTCAAACTCGGTGGGACCGATTTGGGTAATAAGCGAAACAGAGAGATGGCCAAGCAAACTCGGTGGGACCGATTGCATATCTCGGTGGGACCGAGAATAATGCAGTAGGTAATAGAGAGTTTGCAAGCCCATCTCGGTGAGACCGAGATCCCATCGGTGAGACCGAATCGATTAGGGTTTGGCAGTGGCTTATGACATATGAAACTCGGTGGCGCCGGATAGGTAGAATCGGTATGACCGAGTTTGTCTTAGGGTTTAGGTCATTTGTGGATATGGGAAAGTAGCTGAGGATTTTGGAGCATATCATTAAGCACTTGAGCAAGAGGCTCATTAAGCAACACCTCATCCCTCCTTGATAGTATTGGCTTTTCCTATGGACTCAATGTGATCTTGGATCACTAAAATGTAAAATGAAGAGTCTTGAACATCAAGCTTTAGCCAATCCTTTGTCCTTAGTATCTTAGAGACATTCCCACAACCTTTAGTCCATGCCACTCCATTGTTGAACTTATCTGAAACATACTAGATGAAAACGTTAGTCCAACAAGAGATATGTTGTCATCAATTATCAAAACCACCTAGGGAGCACTTGTGCTTTCAATCTCCCCCTTTTTGGTAATTGATGGCAACATACATCAAAGCTTTAGATAAATATATAAAGAACAACAAGTAAAGCTTTGGAAGGACATGTAACAACATAGGCTCCCCCACATGTATGCAATCATGTGAATATAATAGAAGCATGTGAGAGCATAATCATGACAGAGTAGGCAATGTGTTACATGTATCTTGGCCATATGCATCAGAGCAAAAGATTATTGAGGAAAATACCTTCATGCTCATGAGTCCTTCTTGCAAACAGTATGTACATAAGCAAGAATTCCTCATACTCATGATTTTGATGCATGCACTTACCTTGTAGTCTTTGGTTGGCTTAGGATGGAATGAACCTGCACAAACAAGATTAGATAACACAGGTACACCCACTAACTAGAGCAAACAAAAGAAACCACAAGAATACCAAGACTGGGATGACATGTAGAGAGTGAGTACTAGGTAATACATTGAATTCAACATGTCCCCAAGAGTAAAGATATGCAATGAATTTGACTGATTTCTTTCCCATGGGTGTCTTACTCCCCCTGAATCTTTCATGGGATATTGGGAGAAGATAGGGAACAGAAAATCAGAGCTGAAAGATACAAATGAATATGTCTTTCCCCCTAAAAAGACATGTGACATCTCTCCTCTTGAACATCAAGCATCTGGGATCCTTGAGTATTGTCTCTCCCCCCTAGAGATCTCTTTCTCCCCCTTAATACATTATCTGGGACGTATGGGATCCTTGAGACTTTCTCTCCCCCTTTAGTGCTTTGATGTGATCTCTCTCTCCCCGAAGATAGGCTTTGATGTGATCTCTCTCTCCCCCTTTGACATCAATTTCCAAGAAGGTTTTTCTGGAATCCGTCGAATAGGGTTGGTCCTTGAGACTCAGCATAAAGCAAAGAATAAAATTGAGACAAGATTCATTGAGTGAAGCTGGATCAAAAGAAATATAGATTATGTGACAAACTGTTTTTCCTGTTGCGAAGTCGGCGGCACCGAGTGGTATGTTTCGGTGGTACCGAAGGGTTTCGGTTGGACCGAAAATTACAAATCGGTGAAACCGAGTTCATGACAGAGAGAACACTTGTCAGCTCAGCTCACTAGACAAATAAGATCTCACAAAGATTTGCAATGAATTAAATGCAGAAAATGCAGAACAAAAGCAAAGAGAAAAGGGAAGAAACTGAAAGAACTAGACAAAAAGAGAAGAGAACAGATAAACAAGCATGATACAAATGCAATAACACAAAGAAAGAACACAAGAGAACTTCATCTAGAGTTGGGCGGTGACATAGTCACCTATGTTAGAGTATATTTACTTGGGAGTCAAGTGAGAACACTTGATCATAGGTCATACTCATCGTTTAAGCTCAGAATGGGGTTACCATTTTTGTTTAAGCATCTTGATGTATTCACATCTTGTTGAGTTGCTTTGACTCATGTCTCGGAGTAAAGCTTCTCTAAGATGGAATAACATACCTTGGGTGGTGGTGTGGTTCTTTCTCATGTAGTTGAACTTGTGTGGGTGCTCATGGTTGATGTAGCCCATCAAGAGTTTGGAGCACTACTTGGAGTATGAGTTCATCTACCTACATGGATTAGTTCTTGCAAGGAAGAGCACTTGTGTATCCAAAAGTGACAATCATGAGGCTCAACAAAGAATTTGTCAAAGGATATGTTTGAATGGTTTTGTGCTTCCTTGTCTTCAACCACCATTGTGTAGAGACTTGGTGGTGTAGAGATTTCTCAAGATGTGAGTGAGTCGCAATCTCATAGAATTAGTTTCAACCAAGCACCTACATGGGTTAGACAACATGCAAGGTACAAATATATCCAAGACATAAGATAGTCATCATAAGAGATATATCATGGATTAGTCATAAGCTCATGTATTGCATGTATCCAATGGAGTTCCTACTCCAAGTTCGAAGCATCAATGATGTTCAATTCTCCTCTCAACCTGCAAAACACTTTCTCATCAAGTGGTTTAGTGAATATATCCGCTAATTGCTTATCAGTGCGAACATGCTTAAGATTTATGTCACCCTTAGCAACATGATCTCGAATGAAATGATGACGAACTTCAATATGCTTAGTTCGAGAATGTTGTATAGGATTATGACCAATTTTGATAGCACTTTCATTGTCACAAAGTAGTGGAACATGTTTCACATAGATCCCATAATCTTTAAGAGTTTGGGTCATCCAAAGTAATTGAGCACAACATGAGCCAGCAGCAATGTATTGAGCTTCTGCGGTGGATAAGGATACCGAGTTTTGTTTCTTAGAGGACCAAGACACAAGAGATCTACCAAGAAATTGACAAGTACCCGAAGTGGACTTCCTATCAACCTTGTCTCCAGCATAATCCGAGTCGGAATAGCCAACAAGATCAAAACAAGACCTCTTAGGGTACCAAATGCCAAAATTTGGTGTATGAATTAAGTATCTAACTATCCTTTCACGGCCTTAAGATGACATTCTTTAGGGGCAGCTTGATATCTTGCACACATGCACACACTTAGCATAATATCGGGACGTGAAGCACATAGGTATAGCAATGAACCAATCATAGAGCGATAAACCTTTTGATCAACCGGTTCACCACCTTTGGTCAAATCATTATGTCCACTAGTGGTCATGGGGGTAGACATACCTTTGCACTCTTGCATATTGAACTTCTTGAATAAGTCCTTGGTGTACTTCGTTTGAGAGACAAATGTACCTTCCTTAGTTTGCTTGATTTGCAAACCGAGAAAGAATTTGAGTTCACTCATCATAGACATCTCAAACTTCTCTGACATTAACTTTCCAAACTTTTCACTAAAGAGAGGGTTAGTTGAACCAAATATGATATCATCAACATAAATTTGGCATACAAATAGTTCTCCATTAACCCTTTTAGTAAAAAGAGTAGAATCAATTTTACCAATTTCGAAACCACTTGCAATAAGGAACTTGGTCAAGCATTTATACCATGCTCTAGGAGCTTGTTTAAGACCATAAAGAGCTTTGTGAAGTTTGTAAACATGATTAGGTTTCTTAGGATTGACAAAGCCGGGAGGTTGTTTGACATAAACTTCCTCCTCTATTTCACCATTTAGAAAAGCACTTTTAATGTCCATTTGGTACAAGGTGATGTTATGGTGATTGGCATAGGCAAGTAAGATGCGAATGGACTCAAGTCTAGCAACGGGAGCATATGTCTCACCATAGTCCATACCTTCGACTTGTGTGTATCCTTGGGAGACGAGACGTGCTTTGTTGCGAACCACTTGTCCATCTTCATCCTGCTTGTTGCGAAACACCCATTTGGTACCAATGATGTTGTGGTTGCTGTCGGGCTTCTCAACCAATGTCCAAACTTGGTTTCTCTCAAAATTGTGTAGCTCTTCATGCATAGCGTTTATCCAATCCGGATCTTCCAATGCTTCTTCAACCTTCATAGGTTCAATGCTAGAGATGAATGACTAGTTTTCACAAAAGTTAGCTAAACGAGTTTTTGAGCGAGTGATTCTCCCGGTTTGTATATCATTGAAGATTTGCTCGACGGGATGATCTTTGGCGATTCTTGCTCGAACTCGTGAGAACTTTTGCTTGGGTCTTCGTTGAACATTTTCTTCATCTTGTTCTTCTTCTTGGCCTTCTTCATTGTTGACGTTGTCATTCTCTTGTCGTGGTGGAGAAGGAGGTTGTTGATGTTCATCTTGATGCATTTCCTTGTCTTCTTCATCTTGGTGTGTCCCACTTGTGGATGCTTCCGTATCAATTCTTGGTTCACCTTGTTGTGAAGTAGAAGCCTCCACTTGGACGGATGAAGTACTCTCCTTCACCTCCGTTGGACGAACTTTGCCTATGGACAAGTCTTGGATTGCTTCTGAAGGGTCTTTGTCTCCTACATCAATTGGCAATTGCTCTACTTGCGAGCCATTAGATTCATCAAACTTCACATCTACCGTCTCTTCAACCTTTCGGGTGAAATTGTTGTAGACATGGTAAGTGTGAGAGTTTGAGCCATAACCAAGTAGAAAACCTTCATGAGATTTAGGAGCAAACTTTGAACGACGATGCTTATCAAGAATGTAGCACTTTGAGCCGAATACTCGAAAGTATCCAACTTGGGGTTTGTTACCGGTGAGGAGCTCGTATGCTGTCTTGCCGAGTAGCTTGTGAAGATACAAGCGATTTGTTGCGTGACAAGCTGTCTCAACCGCTTCTGCCCAAAAGTGCTTCGGCGTCTTGTATTCATCAAGCATCGTTCTTGCCATTTCGATGAGCGTCCGGTTCTTCCTCTCAACAACTCCATTTTGTTGAGGTGTGTACGTAGCCGAGAACTCATGTGAAATCCCTTCTTCGTCAAGAAAGGTGTCCACATTTGCGTTCTTGAACTCCGTTCCGTTGTCACTCCGAACCTTCTTGATCTTCACGTCAAACTGATTTTGGGCCTTCCTAGCGAAATTTTTGAAGATCTTCTGAACCTGCGACTTGTCATTAAGAAAGAACACCCACGTAAATCTTGAAAAATCATCAACTATAACTAGACCAAAAGAATTTCCACCGAGACTCTTGTAGGCGTTGGAACCAAAAAGATCCATATGAAGTAGCTCGAGTGGCCTCCTTGTGGTCATGATGTTCTTCACGGGATGTCTTCCTCCAACCTGTTTACCTACTTGACAAGCACTGCAAAGTCTATCCTTATCAAATATGACATCGTTAACTCCAAGGATATGATTTCCTTTAATAAGCTTGTCAAGATTTCTCATGCCAACGTGACCTAGTCGTCTATGCCACAACCAACCTTTTGAGGATTTAGCAATAAAGCAAGTTTTAGGTTGTGCCTTTTTAGAGAAGTCGACAATGTAAAGGTCACCTCTACGCATACCGGTAAAGACCATTTTATGATTGTCTCGATGAAACACTTGGCAATCTACCCTAGTAAATAGGACATTTAAACCGAAATCAGCAAGTCTAGATACTGAAAGTAAGTTGTAGCCGAGAGATTCAACGAGCATGACATTTTGAATGGAACTATCATGTGAGATGGCCACCTTAACAAGGCCAACTACTTTACCCTTTGAATTATCACCAAAGGTGACATATTTCCGAGGGCCGTCGTTTTTAGCAAGCTCACGGAACATCTCTTCATCTCCAGTCATATGATCAGTACATCCACTGTCAAGAACCCATTCCTTTCCTCCTGACGCATATCCCCGAAGATTTGCCGTAAGACCAAAATGTCTCATTGCATCATCAAGATCGAAGTCACTATCATCATCATAGTATCCATGTTCACCATGATCTTGTGACTCATCATTTCCTAGAGAGGGTAATTCATTAGATAAATGATCATCAAAGTGGTCACTTTTATGAATTCTTATAGCTTCAAATATAATATCACTAATGATTCCAGCATCTCCTTTAGCATGCTTGAGATTGGTAAGCTCAAATAGACAATCACCAAAACTAGGATCACTAGAGTTCATTTTACTCAAGGCAATAGATTTATGGAGAATTTCATCCAAGTTTTTCAAGGAATGATCGGGAAATCGTTCCTCAAGAAATTTCCATATAGTATGGGCATAATTTAGAGTAGGCAAACTAGCAATCAAATTTTTGGGCAATCCTCTAATGATGAGCTCAATAGTTCTAAGATTGCGAATCATGTCAATATCTTCATCTAGGGTAGGATGCAAGGGATCAATGTGAGGTGCACAAGGGCTAGCAATATACTTGTTTAAGTGATATTGATTGAAAATTGCAAGCATCTCATTTTTCCACTCATGAAAATACTCTCCATCAAGAATAGGCACTCTATGTCTAAGACTCCCTAAAGTAGACACATCCATCTTCCTCCAATGGTGATTAAACCAAGGCAATGGAGACCAAAGCTCTGATACCACTTGTAGGACCTTGAAGTAGATGTGTCTAGAGGGGTGTGATTAGACACTTCATGCCAAAGTTGCAATTTTTAAGCTTTTTCGGTTTGAGTGGAGTTTAAGCATAATTTCAACACTCACAATACATATCAAGCAAGTATGCAAAGTGTATATAGGCAGCGGAAAGTAAAGCATGCAACTTGCAAGAATGTAAGGGGAAGGGTTTGGAGAATTCAAACGCAATCAGAGACACGGATGTTTTTCCCGTGGTTCGGATAGGTGGTGCTATCCTACATCCACGTTGATGGAGACTTCAACCCACGAAGGGTAACAGTTGCGTGAGTCCACGGAGGGCTCCACCCATGAAGGGTCCACGAAGAAGCAACCTTGTCTATCCCACCATGGCCATCGCCCACGAAGGACTTGCCTCACTAGCGGTAGATCTTCACGAAGTAGGCAATCGCCTTGCCCTTACAAACTCCTTGGTTCAACTCCACAATCTTGTCGGAGGCTCCCAAGTGACACCTAGCCAATCTAGGAGACACCACTCTCCAAGAAGTAACAAATGGTGTGTTGATGATGAACTCCTTGCTCTTGTGCTTCAAATGATAGTCTCCCCAACACTCAACTCTCTCTCATAGGATTTGGATCTGGTGGAAAGAAGATTTGAGTGGAAAGCAACTTGGGGAAGGCTAGAGATCAAGATTCATATGATAGGAATGGAATATCTTGGCCTCAACACATGAGTAGGTAGTTCTCTCTCAGAAATAGGATGCTAGAAGTGTAGGCTTAGTCTGATAGCTCTCTCCATGAGTGAAGAGGAGGTGGAGGGGTATTTATAGCCTCCACACAAAATCCAACGGTTACACATAGTTTTCCAATCTCGGTGGGACCGAATCAACAAACTCGGTCGGACCGAAAAGGTAAACCTAGTGACCGTTAGAGATCTCGGTGGGACCGACTGAATCAACTCGGCGAGACCGATGTGCTAGGGTTAGGGTAAATCCAAAACTCGGTTTGACCGATTACTCAAACTCCATGGGACCGATTTGGGTAATAAGCGAAACAGAGAGCTGGCCAAGCAAACTCGGTGGGACCGATTGCATATCTCGGTGGGACCGAGAATAATGCAGTAGGTAACAGAGAGTTTGCAAGCCCATCTCGGTGAGACCGAGATCCCATCGGTGAGACCGAATCGATTAGGGTTTGGCAGTGGCTTATGACATATGAAACTCGGTGGCGCCGGATAGATAGAATCGGTATGACCGAGTTTGTCTTAGGGTTTAGGTCATTTGTGGATATGGGAAAGTAGCTGGGGATTTTGGAACATATCATTAAGCACTTGAGCAAGAGGCTCATTAAGCAACACCTCATCCCTCCTTGATAGTATTGGCTTTTCCTATGGACTCAATGTGATCTTGGATCACTAAAATGTAAAATGAAGAGTCTTGAACTTCAAGCTTTAGCCAATCCTTTGTCCTTAGTATCTTGGAGACCTTCCCACAACCTTTAGTCCATGCCACTCCATTGTTGAACTTATCTGAAACATACTAGATGAAAACGTTAGTCCAACAAGAGATATGTTGTCATCAATTATCAAAACCACCTAGGGAGCACTTGTGCTTTCAGATCGCTGTGGTTCTCTGCTGGCTCTTGGAAGGCTTCGACTCCTAGCGCCCCTTCTCCCCAATCTTCTCCAACGAATGAGCCGATGCCGTCCTCTGGTGCGTACCCTTGGTCCATCATGCGGGGCACGTAGGCCTCCGGGGCCGTCACCCCGAACACCTCGTCGTGGTGCCACACGCTCCATGTTGCTCCGCCCATGATGGCGTCCTGGGGATGATAATATAGCATCCGGCCGGGACCATGGGGGTGACGCTTGCGCTCGTGCTTGTCGAGGGCGGCAGGGGGGTGGAGCCCCCTACGCTGCCAGCCGTGCTGATGTTGACGAAGCCCCTGGGCATAGTCGATGGCGCGCAGATGTGGTGAGGCTCGCCGCGCGACCTTGCATCGGCCTGGGGGGGGGTCGATAGCAGAAGGGTGGTGCTCCCGACACCGTTGCGTCCAGCAGCTCAGCAACACGCTCAAGCAGCGTGTCCTGACCGCTCTCCATCAGCCTGCATCGCATCAGCTCCCTTGCCACTATAAGTGCCACCCGCATGTTCGCTTGCTCCCACCGTGAGTGTGGCACTGTCGCTGCGGCGTGACTCGTTGCTCTCGCCGCGGCCCGTGCTTGCCGCGGGGTGAGGGTGGATGATGCCTGGCCGCGCTGTCCACGCCCGGCGGAGCTTGGTGGCGCCCGCGCCGCTTGGGGTGCAGGGTCGAGATCTTCATGGGCAGGCAGCGCCGTCCGGGCCGGCCAGGCTGCCCAGCGGTCGGATCCGGCCCTTGGGTCACCAGACATCGTAGCCGGTGAACGTCGAAGAGCTGATTGGCGGAGAAGAAGCTCCAGCACACCCCTACCTAGCACGCCAAATGTCGGATGTGGGGCTTCGGTAAACCCTTAAGGTTCGAACACTGGGGTGCGCGTGAAGTCTTTCCCTCCTACCAATCTACGCTCTAGCTCACTAGATCTTGCGGACGAACTCGATGAACTCACAACACAGAAAGACATGGGGTTTATACTGGTTTGGGCCACTGTGGCGTATACCCTACTCCAGTGTGGTGGTGATGGATTGCCTCTTGGGCTGATGATGAATAATACAAGGGAAGAACAGCCTCCTGAGGTTGAGGTGCTCTTGTGCATATGAACTTGTGGTGTGTCTCTGGGTCTCCTAAGCTAAGATGATCCTCTCCCCTCCTATGGTGGTGGCTAGTCCTATTTATAGAGGCCCTGGTCCTCTTCCCAAATATCGAGTAGGAAGGGAGCCAACAATGGCGGGCTAATTTGAAGGGGGGCAACTAGTACAAGCTATCCTAACAAAAGTAGTCTTCGCCTGCACAAAGCTCTGGTGGTGATGCCGTCTTGGGCTCCACGATGACCTCCATCTTGCAGTCCATGGTCTTGGTCTTGTTGCACCGAAATGGCAACCTTTGCCTGAGGCCTCGGTACTCCGCGGTTGCGCTTGCCCCCTTTGCACCAAAGAGGAAACAAGGACGCTGCGCGCGCTGGCGCCCGCCTGGTGTCGATCGTCATGGCTCACGTCACGAGAGCCTCGTGAGGTTCGCCTCGCCCTGATATCTTTGCCCCTCGCGAGCCTGCCTGACTAGGCCGCTCGGGAGGAGGTCTTGTGCCGTCCGCTTCGCGAGGCTTGGCCCCTCGCGAGGGTCTTGGATGCTTTATTGGTGAAGATGGGCCATACGGCCTGCTGGCTCTGCCACGCTGCAGGCCGCAGGCAGACAAGTCTGGGGACCCCCGTTCCCAGAACGCCGACAATGCTTGTTGCGGGTATCATTATTTTCTGACCTTCACAGATGATTTAAGAAGATATGGGTATATCTACTTGATGAAACATAAGTCTAAAACATTTGAAAAGTTCAAAGAATTTCAGAGTAAAGTGGAAAATCATCGTAACAAGAAAATTAAGTTTCTACGATCTGATCGTGGAGGTGAATATTTGAGTTATGAGTTTGGTCTTCATTTGAAACAATGCGGAATAGTTTCGCAACTCACGCCACCTAGAACACCACAGCGCAATGGTGTGTCCGAACATTGTAACCACACTTTATTAGATATGGTGCGATCTATGATGTCTTTTACTGATTTACCGCTATCGTTTTGGGTTATGCTTTAGAGAAGGCTGCATTCACGTTACATAGGGCACCATCGAAATCCGTTGAGACGACACCATATGAACTGTGGTTTGGCAAGAAACCCAAGTTGTCGTTTCTTAAAGTTCGGGGTTGCGATGCTTATGTGAAAAAGCTTCAACCTGATAAGCTCGAACCCAAATCGGAGAAATGTGTCTTCATAGGATACCCAAAGGAGACTGTTGGGTACACCTTCTATCACAGATCCGAAGGCAATATATTCGTTGCTAAGGAGAAGGAGTTTCTCTCGAAAGAAGTGAGTGGGAGGAAAGTAGAACTTGATGAGGTAACTGTACGTTCTCCCTTATTAGAAAGTAGTTCATCACAGAAATCGGTTCCAGTGATTCCTACACCAATTAGTGAGAAAGCTAATGATGATGATCACGAAACTTCTAATCAAGTTACTATCAAACCTCATAGGTCAATCAGAGTAAGATCCGCACCAGAGTGGTACGATAATCCTGTTCTGGAGGTCATGTTACTTGACCATGACGAACCTACGAACTATGAGGAAGCGATGATGAGCCAGATTCCGCAAAATGGCTTGAGGCCATGAAATCTGAGATGGATCCATGTATGAGAAAAAAGTATGGACTTTGGTTGACTTGCCCGATGATCGACAAGCCATGGAGAATAAATGGATCTTCAAGAAGAAGACTGATGCTAACGGTAATGTTAGTGTCTACAAAGCTCGACTTGTTGCGAAAGTTTTTCGACAAGTTCAAGGAGTTGACTACAATGAAACCTTCTCACCCGTAGCAATGCTTAAGTCCGTCCGAATCATGTTAGAAATTGCCGCATTTTTTGATTATGAAATTTGGCAAATGGATGTCAAAACTGCATTCCTTAATGAATATCTTAAAGAATAGTTGTATATGATGCAACCAGAAGGTTTTGTCGATCCAAAAGGTGCTAACAAAGTGTGCAAGCTCCAGCGATCCATTTATGGACTAGTGCAAACATTTCAGAGTTGGTATATGCTTTGATAGTGTGATCAAGGCATATGGTTTTATACATACTTTTGTAGAAGCATGTATTTACAAGAAAGTGAGTGGGAGCTCTGTAGCATTTCTCATATTATATGTGGATGACATATTGTTGATCGGAAATGATACTGAATTTTTGAATAGCATAAAAGGATACTTGAATAAGAATTTTTCAATGAAAGACCTCGGTGAAGCAGCTTATATATTGGGCATCAAGATCAATAGAGATAGATCAAGACGCTTAATTGGACTTTCACAAAGCACATACCTTGATAAAGTTTTGAAGAAGTTCAAAAAGGATTAAGCAAAGAAAGGATTCATGCCAGTGTTACAAGGTGTGAAGTTGAGTCAGACTCAATGCCCGATCACCGCAGAAGATAGAGAGAAAATGAAAGTCATTCCCTATGCTTCAGCCATAGGTTCTATCATGTATGCAATGCTGTGTACCAGACCTGATGTGTCCCTTGTTGTAAGTTTAGCAGGGAGGTGCCAAAGTAATCTAGGAGTGGATCACTGGACAACGATCAAGAACATCCTGAAATACCCGAAAAGGACTAAGGATATGTTTCTCGTTTATGGAGGTGACAAAGAGCTTGTCGTAAATGGTTATGTCGATGCAAGCTTTAACACTAATCCGGATGACTCTAAGTCACAAACCGGATACGTATTTTTATTGAATGGTGGAGTCGTCAGTTCGTGCAGTTCTAAGCAGAGCGTCGTGGCGGGATCTACGTGTGAAGCAGAATACAAAGCTGCTTTGGAAGCAGCAAATGAAGGAGTCTGGATGAAGGAGTTCATATCCGATCTAGGTGTAATACCTAGTGCATCGGGTCCAATGAAAATCTTTTGTGACAATACTGGTGCAATTGCCTTGGCAAAGGAATCCAGGTTTCACAAGAGAACCAAGAACATCAAGAGACGCTTCAATTCCATCCGCGATCAAGTCAAGGAGGGAGACATAGAGATTTGCAAGATACATACGGATCTTAATGTAGCAGACCCGTTGACTAAGCCTCTCTCACGAGCAAATACATGATCAGCACCAAGACTCCATGGGTGTTAGAATTATTACTACATAATCTAGATTATTGACTCTAGTGCAAGTGGGAGACTAATGGAGATATGCCCTAGAGGCAATAATAAAGTTGTTATTTATATTTCCTTATATCATGATAAATGTTTATTATTCATGCTAGAATCGTATTAACCTAAAACTTAGTACATGTGTGAATACATAAACAAACAGAGTGTCCCTAGTATGACTCTACTTGACTAGCTCGTTAATCAAAGATGGTTAAGTTTCCTAGCCATGGACATGTGTTGTCATTTGATGAATGGGATCACATCATTAGAGAATGATGCGATGGACTAGACCCATCCGTTAGCTTAGCACTATGATTGTTTAGTTTATTGCTATTGCTTTATTCGTGACTTATACATGTTCCTATGACTATGAGATTATGCAACTCCTGAATACCGGAGGAACACCTTGTGTGCTATCAAACGTCACAACGTAACTGGGTGATTATAAAGATGCTCTACAGGTGTCTCCGTTGGTGTTTGTTGAGTTGGCATAGATAAAGATTGGGATTTGTCACTCCGTGTATCGGAGAGATATCTCTGGGCCCTCTCGGTAATGCACATCACTATGAGCCTTGCAAGCAACTACTAGGAAAAGGCCTACTAATGGCGCACCTAATTTGGCCATTAATGGCGCATTTGTGGTGCGCCATTAGTAGCACGCCATTAGTATATTTTACTAATGGCGCACCACTGGTGCGCCATTAGTATCTGGTATACTAATGGCGCACCACGCGGTGCGCCATTAGTATAGTCCACGGTGCGCCATTAGTATGCCTCCCAGGGGGCCATGTATACCTAGGTGCTTCGGCATACTAATGGTGCACAACAACAGTATGCGCCATTAGTAACTTCGGCATACTAATGGCGCACTGTTTAATGATGCGCCATTAGTATCCTTTGGCACACTAATGGCACACTATGATGTCATGCGCCATTAGTATGAATATTAGTTTTTTTTTGTTTTTTAATTTTCTATTTTTTGCACAGGTTACAAAATGTATAATTGGACAAAATATAGACATCACACATCAACAACAGATTCGATTAGTCTCTGAATACAATTCATCATATTAGTCTCCGAATTGAAAAGACCGAACAAAGATAGAACATTATATTACAAGTCTCGAGACCGCGAGTTTGTCTTCACATTACAAGTCGATATCGATCATCTAAACTACCATCACATAGAAGAGAGCTGCGGTCATCACGATGAGCATCATCACAATGAAACTCGTCTTCATCCGGTTCCTCCAACGCTCCCTCCCCTCTCCCGCTAGATAGCGGGCGTATCTAGATTCGGCCTCGGCCCTAGTGGTGTACCCTTTGTAACTGTTACCACTGAATCGGTGAACCTGTCTCCGACACTCCTCCCAGTCGTTGTAGACTCCGGGAACCTTACCCTTGTACACGACATACCACGACATCGCTATGCAGTAGCCAAACGAAACGTTAGTACCAATTCACAGACAATACATAAGCAACATATAAGTATGCAATAGAACAATCGGAAGAGAAAAGCAAAACATTAATAGCATCGATTACATCTAAGTTCAATGACTCTCGAAACCAAAGAGACATACTACAATTTCATTAAAGTTTAATTACAACATATGAGCCAATCGATGTTTCAGAACTAGACACAGCATCACTGTTTTCGACTCGACTCAAGGGACCGGAGCGTGGATGAAGCCGCCGTCTATCATGGGAGTCATGAAACAACGGGCGTTGTCAGCCTGCATTTGTAGGATTGTGTCGATGTCACTGTTGGACGGTTGATTTCTGAGGTAGAACTGCCCCGAGGTACGAAGGACATCTTGATGGATGATTTCCGCAAACTCCGACTGGATGCGAAAGAATTCTTGTCTGATGTCCGCATCCTGGATTGCCGACACGCTCGCGGCCCAATCTTTGAGTCTACTCGGTAGCAGAAGTTGATGATGGTCCCGTACGATCGCCCGCATGTGATGGATGGCGTAGTAGGCACCCTTCTGACCGCCAGTTGGCTGCTTGACGCAGCAGAACGTCGTATTGTGGGAGAAGACGTGCTTGCCGTACTTACGAATAGGCCTGGTGAAGGTGCCTCCAGATTTGACGTAGCTGGGGAGAACATCATCAAGAACCTTCTTGACATTTGTGTAGTCTACGTTCGACTGACGGTCCGGGTCGAAATATGTGGCCATGGAATATTTGGGGCTTAGGAGGATGAGCGTGCAACGTGTGTCACTGCAGAAAACACGGAATGTTAAAAGAAAAACGATCGAAATCTAAGAATTCATATGTTACGGGGCGGTTGAGGGGAGGACTTACTCGGGAAAGTAAGGCACGAGGAAGTTATCCTTATCTTGGTTTGCCAGAATGACGCCTTCGAGGTAAGAACTCGCGACTTGCCGGTCCCCAGCGCTGCCCAAGATCTTGGCACGCATGTAGAAGGGGTCGACTATCACGATGTCCGGGGTCTTGTCGCGAATGATCCGCATCTCCATACTCAGCGAAAATAGCCGAACGAAGGTGTAGTGCAGTGGATGAAGGTTCAACATAGCGTGGATGTCATCAAACTGCAGGATGATCGTACCCCCGATGGAGTTATCCACAAAGCCCTTGCCCTCTGGCACCTTGGCCACGAAAACCGGGTATGCCACATCCTTCTCTCTGAGACGCCGCTTCTCCAAAGAAAGAACACTGTCATGCAGACTCCGCATAGCACCGGTTGCAGCATCGAGCATATTTCTCGGTAGCATCGGCCTACCCGCCACATGCACCCTCCTCGAGATATCCTCAGGTGCAGGTGGCCCGTCCTGAGCACGGATCGTACTCGGTGCCGGCTGGCCCGCACCCTTGTTAGTCTTTCTTTTGCGTGCCTTCTTCTTCTCCTGTAATGGGACCGAGTTCTGCTCACGGACTGCCTTCTGGAGTGTGTTGGGGCTGATAATATTTCACTCCTCGCCTATCTGAGGCTCGGTGAAGTCGGCAGCTGGAGGCGTCTCCTGAGAGCTGAACGCTAGACGACGCCTGTTGCAACTTGGCTTCTCCGCGGTACCAGCTAGATCGCGCACGTCTTTTGTTGGGTTGGGTTCTTGAGAAGGAGGCCCCATGAAGTCGCCACCGTACCCATGATCGGCAAAGTACTGATCGACGTTGGCAAATGTATCATTGTCGTCGTCATTCTGATCCTGTGCCATATGCATGTTTGGATCCAGTGGCATAGGGATGTCCGGCACCGTTGCGGCGGTCTTGCCATGGGGCCGACTTGGCGCCGGCACGACTGGCGGTGTTGTCTTTGGGGTGGTGTCCCCCTCCCCCAAACGAATCTGGCTCTTCGGCCAAAGCAGGGGCCAGCTCAGGCAGGCGCTGAGGGTCATCACGTCATCATCGTCGGCCCCGATGGGTCGAATCGGAGGTAACAACTCGTCGCAGCCTGGCAGCACCCGAACCAGTTGAACCCTAAACAAGTTGGGTGGCATCTGGGTACCGTGGAACAAGGGGTTGCCCGGTTGAACGATTTTGCCCTTGGCGACATCGACCAACTCGTTGTTCACGAAGTGCAGGAGAGTGCACGGAACGTCGGCGGCGCCCTGCGAAAACATGTAGGGCGTCAGGGATGCCCAGTCAAAGGCAAGGAGATGAAGTCCTCGGCCGAGAGAGGCTTAATTAGTTACCGTGATGATGGCGTCGAGCTCGGCTAATGTCGAGGCACCGCCAACGGCGGGCGTGCAGTTGACGGAGGAGCCGCTTGCTGCAGAGGTGCCGGCCGACGTACACCCGGGTGCATTAAGCTCCCGTGCCGGCGTCGGAGACACCAATGCCGCCTCCGTCGGAGACACCAATGGCCCGGCCATCGCGTTCTGCGAGTTGCTGGACGTGAAGCTAGGAATCGGGGGCGGCCCCTGTTGGCCGCCCGCAATCCACGCACTAATCCCCTGGATCAAGGTAGGCACAATGGCGATCATCATCCTTCCGAGTTGTTGTTCCACTTGCTCTTGGACCATCTCTGGAATCCGCGCCACCTGTGCCCTGAGTTCTTGAACCTCGCGCGCCTGGCTTTCTGAGCTGGTCTTTTTCTCCTTTCGCCCACCAGTGTCATAGTATGACGACCATTTTGTCGACAAGCCTTTGCCGGCCACACGACCAGCTGACATCGGCTTACTGAGCTTATCCTTGTTCTTCATTACATTCAACGCCCTATTTAGAGTGGTGTCCCAAGGGTTGCTCTTAGTCGACCCCGCGCTACTGCTTTCAGTCGCCTGCGGAAGGAATGTGAACCATTTAGAAATTTGGCTTCATTAATTAGAATGCAACCATATGAAGCTAATTACGCGGGGGTGTATTCCTTACCAGAACAAGCTCAAGCTCCCTGGTCTTCGGATCCGTGGTAAGCTCCTTTGTTTTCGGGTCCTTCTTGTACCGGGCCCTGACAAAGTTCCTGGTCTGCTTGTCACCGTATTTATCAAAGAGGGGCGGTAGGCCTTGCTCGGCACGGTCCGCATCCTCCTTGTCCCATATAGGCTCCGCCACTCTGTAACCGCCGGGACCAAGTGTGTGTTCCCCTAAGTTCAGCTCCCGCATTTCTTTCCCCCACTTACTTGATTCGGAGCTTGCGGTGCTCGAGCAACTGATCTTGAAGTCGTTGTAGTCATCTTCAGTGATCGAAGGATTTTTCTCCTTGATCTTCTCATAACTCTCACCTTTCTCGGTCATTCTCTTCACATTGCTTTTCCAAGTAGACAGGGCCGTGCTCATCTTCATGAGGGCAGTATTGTTCACTTTATTCCCTTTGAGGCTTGTGTTTTCAAATTCAGCAGGGAACTTGTATCGTTCGTGCAGCTTCATGAATAGGAGGTTGCGCAAATTCCCGTGGTTAGGATGCCTGAGGTTCTCGGTGTTGATCGAGACGGTGCTCCGGAGAATGCACCCGAGCTGAAGCGAGTACCCCTTGACTATTCGTTCGGGCGCTGTTGGATTCCCGTCGGAGTCCACTTCAGTAACTTCCTCCTTGAGGGTGCGGAGCACGGTCGGGCGCCGGTCCTTCCGTTGCCTCTTCGGTTGGCTGCCATCTGTGCGTGCGCCGCCATCATCAGTGGTGGCATCCTCGGCGGCACCATCAGTGGGGTCATCCTCGGCGGTACCATCAGTGGTCTCAGGATCGGTGGGGAAGGCGGCGGCCTCATACAAGTGAGGTTGTTCCTCCATCTCCTGGGATAGCTCCCAGAATGCCTTGACGCCCGAACCCCCGGCCTCATCGTTGTTGGCCATGTTTCTCTCTAAATAGGAACAAAGTTTGGTCAAAAAGTTGGTTATTGTCAAGGAACAAGATCTCTAAGTTGACCAAATAACCTAATTCTCGAGGAATGTCGCCAAAAAGTTGGTTATTGTCAAGGAACAATTGAGAGATGTTTGTGTATATTGCCTAGGTGTTTTGGGATAGAACCTGTTAGTGTGTTGTTGCTAAGGTCCAAGTCCACGTTCTCAGGGTAACCTAGTTCTTGAGGGGTAACCTAGTTCTTGAGATGCTGAGGATATGCCATAATACCATCATTTTTGAATTTGTTCAAGTGAGCCAAAAAGCTTCATGATACAAATGGTTATGGTCACAATATTGATTAGCCTTCAAAAGGGATTTGGAAGAAATAGCTAGAGAATTTCAAAATCCAATTTATCAGGCTAGATAGGAAGTATATATTATGTAGAGGAGATCTAGGAACATGCATTGCCATATAGACAAGTTTTAATAATTCTGGTAAGCCTCTCAAAAGGCAATCTTTAAACAGAAGTGAAGACAGGTCTAGAGCTCAAATTTGAATTTCTACTCTGAAGAAAAACAAGTCATGAGTGGATTTTTAGTTTGGTACACACACCCACACAAACAATCATATAATAGGAATTCAAAGCAAGCAACCAATGTAATTACCCCAAAATTGGGTATTACAAACAAACACAAAATGGCTCCACATACTAGCAAGTCATAACCTAAGTCAAGAAAGTCATTTCAAGCAATTGAAGTTTCACCCAAAACCCAAAGTGTTCAGAGGTGCATTTGTGAATCGGGCACCTTCTAGGTCAAGAAAATTGGGCATGACCTTTGCTAATTTTCTTGACCTAGTAGTGCCCCATTCTCAACCGAAACGGAAATTAATCAACATTTCAGGAGAAAGGGATCATTTCACATCAGGAGAAATAGATCATTTCATCTAGCTCATGCCAAGCAATCAACCAAACCAAATATGTACTCCATCTTACAGAGTTACTCCATCACAGCAACAACAACCTTGCAGATCAAAAATGATTTGTGTAATCTATTTGGTACTCTTACAGTTGCATAAATTGAACAAGTAGCTGACCACCACCAGATGGAGTGGTCACTAGAGAAGATTACACATCACAAACAGGAACTCACGGTGACCCAACTCACTAGAGAAGAGAAAGTTACAGAAAAATTACAGTTGCTGCTGCTGTGAATCAAATAAACTTGCATGTGAGAAACCTAAACAAGCCATATCCAAATGACAACGGGAAGGCATCAATGCAAATTAAGGTTCGCATCAGAAACATGAAAAAATAGCTGTGCAGGGGTTCTATGGATCCAAAAAAACTTGCATATCAGAATCCTACAGTAACAGTCAACACATATCTAGTCAATACGTATGTGGATACCACCGTCGATCTACTAGCCATGCAAAGTTCCAGGGGTCAAGATATGCTTTCACATTCAGAAACACAGGAAACCTAACAGTAGGAATGCAGATATCACCAACGACCAGCATGACTAGAGTCCTACTAATCTAGATATGCTTGCACATCAGAAACATTCAGAAATCAAAATTTAACAGAAGTGACATGTTGCTGTGCAGAATTAGTCACTTGACTATCATAATTAAGGAGGGGAAGGTAGATCTAATGAGGTGCAGCTCACCTTAGCAGCAGGTTGGATTCAATGGAGCTTGGAGGGGAGGAGACGATGCCGACGCCGTGCGGGAAGTGACGGTGCTGCGCGGGTTTCTCCTCTCCTCTCCTCCTCGAGAGGAGTGTGGCGGGCTGCTGCAATGGAGAAGGGGCTAGGCATGGTCAGACTGGATTGGATCTTGTAGCATAGAATCATCACAAACGAGGGAGGGGGCAGCAATGCAACCAACCTAGGGTTAGGATGGATAGAAGCAAGCAGCCGAGGGGGGAGGGGGCAGCTCAGCTGGCTTGGCGTCGAGGGAGAGGAGGAGCCGCTCTACTTGCTTGGCGTCGAAGGGGAGGAGAAGCCCCTCTGCTTGCGTCGAGGCGGTGGTTGGAGACGTCGGGCGTCGAGGCGCAGGGGCGCAGGGGCAAGGGGCGGCGTCGGGGCAAGGGGCGCAGGGGCAAGGGGCGGCGTCGAGGCATCGGGGCAAGGGGCGGCGTCGAGGCGGCGGGGCAGCGGCGTCGGGTCGGCATTGAGGCGGCGTCGGGAGAGGAAAGGGGAAGGGGATCGAGGGAGAGAGAGGGGATCGATAGGTTTGGGCCGGGAGGAAGTATGGATGGGCGGGGGCGGCACAATACTAATGGCGCACCACCCCTAGGTGCGCCATAAGTACATTCATGCTAATGGCGCACCTCACCCTGGTGCGCCATTAGTATTTTGCTCGAGCCAACAGGTTATCTACCACCTGAGCTGATCCACATCAAGTCCCCTCTACTAGCTCAACTGGTCAACAGCTAGTTCTCACACCAGGAGGTCCTGGGTTCGATTCCCAGGCTCCACAATTTTTTTTATGCATTAAAATGATGTTTGATACTTATTTGTGTTTAAATATGTTCAGACTTGTTTAAATCATAACAGTAATATTTTTTTATAATACAGTAATAATTTTTTAAATAATATCATCAAACAGTAATGCCGATGGAGCGGGGGAGGATGCGCGGGGTGCGGGGGGTCGGCGGCGGCGGTTGAGTAGGGGAATCGAGGGTGCGGGGGGCCGGCGGCGGCGGTTGAGTAGGGGAATCGAGGGTGCGGGGGGCCGGCGGCGGCGGGTGGTGGACCGGGGGGTGCTCGGCAGCGAGGAGGACCGGATCTGGCGAGGTGGGATAGCGATCAAGATGGAGGGGGATCGAGATCGAGTGTCCATGAGATTTAAAAATATTCATGATAGTTCAAAAAGTGCCCATGAAATACAATCGAGAAATGAAGGCTCCGATTTAAATACAATCGATCTTAGCTAGCTATCTGTTCACAATCTTCTTGCCCTTCTTTTTCGCAAATGGAGTTCTTCTGTGGAACGGGCGTCCTTTAGGTAGGGTGGTCCTGCTTCTTCTTGTGGTGTATGCTGCTACTTCATCATCGTCGTCATGTTCGATCCTCGGGTCGCCGTACTTGTCGAAGTCTTGCTCATTGGCTACTCCATCCATTCCGATGATCTTCCTTTTGCCTCTCCTCACGACAATACGACTGGGCTTTGACGGGTCGGTAATGAAGAAGCATTGGTCCACTTGGAAAGCCAGTACCCATGGCTCATTTTTCGCGGTGACGTTTGCGCCCGCGGTCTTGGATTTGGCTTCGGGTATAACCATGGTGGTGAAATACCGGTCTTCTTTTAGGATGCTCTTGGCCCATCTGACACGGAACATCGGGACCTTCTCTCCAGCATAGCTCAGCTCCCAGATCTCCTCGATCCTTCCGTAGTATCTGTCCTTGTCGTTACCGGTGTAGGATTCCATCGTTACCCCGGAGTTCTGATAACCATCGCTCTTCATGTCCTTGGCCTCGGTGTAGAATGTGTAGCCGTTGATATCGTACGCCTCATAGGTCATCAGGTTGTGCTCGGCGCCCTGTGACAAGGCGAATATGAGTTGTTCTTCCGCGGAAGAATCCTCATGTAAAGGGTACGACAGAAGCTTCTGCTTGAACCAACGCGTGAAACATGAGTTGTGCTCTTTGAGTATATCTCCGTCCGTCCTCTGTTGGCCTCGGTCATTGTACGTCTTCTTAATAAAGGTTTTGTGCTGTACCACCCAAGGATCGACCACGTCTATGTGTTGTAGCGCGACTAGGTTTGCTCTTTCAAAGTCGGCGAGTCGACCCTCGAAGTTGACATGCATTTCGCGACGACCCTCACGGTGACCCCATCCAGCGAGCCTGCCGAGGTGCCTGTTCACGGGCAGACCAACGGGGTTCTCGATGCCTAGATAATTCGTGTAGTAGGAGATGCACTCTTCGGTCAGAAAGCCCCTGGCTATGCTTCCCTCTGGATGTGACATGTTGCGAACGTATCCTTTGATGACACCATTCATCCTTTCGAACGGCATCATGCTGTGCAGGAACATCGGCCCGAGTTGGATGATATCGTCCACGATATGGACCAGCAGATGCACCATAACGTCGAAGAATGCGGGCGGGAAGTACATCTCAAGCTCGCATAGTATCACCACGATCTCTTCCTGTAGCCTTCTGAGTTGCCTCACGCCAACAGACTTCCGAGAGATGACGTCAAAAAAATTGCATAGGCCAAATAGGGTTTCACGGACGTGCGCGTCCATGATCCCACGGATTGCAACTGGAAGTATCTGCGTCATCAGCACATGACAGTCGTGAGACTTCATCCCGCTGAATTTCTGCTTCGCTGGGTCTAGGTATCTGCTTATCTTCCCCGCGTAACCGTAAGGAAGTTTTACTCCTATGAGGCAGGTGAAAAACTGCTCGATCTCCTCCTGACTTAGAGTGAAGCACGCGGGAGGGTAGTCATTTCCGGTCTTCTTGGCCTTCTTGCCTTTGCGACGACTTTCCGTGTCCTGCTTCGCCTCATCATCATCATCATCATGATCATCATATATAGTGTGAAGCTCCTGCCTGATGCCCATTGATTTCAAGTCTGCCCTTGCTTTCGGCCCATCTTTGGTCCTCTCTGGCATGTTGAGCAGGGTACCAAGCAGACTCTCGCACACGTTCTTCGTGATATGCATGACATCAAGGCTGTGAGGCACACGGTGGATCTTCCAGTACGGCAAGTCCCAGAAAACAGACCTCGTTTTCCATACCTTCAGCAGCGGCTCTGGCGCCTTTCGCTTTTTTCCCGGCTCTGACGCCTTTTGCTTCTTTCCCGGTAGTGGGCAGTCTTTCCAATTTTTCAACAGCTCGTCTATTTCCTCGCCGCTCCTCGTACGCGGGCGTCCTCGGGGTTCGGTTTCACCATCGAACAGATCCTTGCGTTTTCTCCACGGGTCATCGTCGCGAAGCCACCTTCGATGTCCCATGAACACGGTTTTCGAAGACCGGATCTCTATCTAGCCGGCGATACGTTGTGTCATCCATGCACCTGGCGCATCCAGAAAATCCATGGACCACCTGCCCCGCGACATATCCGTAACCAAGATAGTCGTGCACCGTCGTGAGCAGCGCGGCTCTCATAGGGAAATATTCTTTCTCTGCGGCGTCCCACGTATTGGCTGGAGTTTTCCATAGCGTGTCAAGCTCCTCTTTTAGCAGCCCCAGATACAGATTGATGTCGTTCCCTGGTTGTTTCGGTCCTTCAATTAGCATACTCATGTGAATGTACTTCCTCTTCATGCACAACCAGGGGGGAAGGTTGTACATCCACACAAACACAGGCCAGGTGCTATGTGTGCTTCTCTGGCTGCCAAACGGATTGACTCCATCGGTGCTCGCGCCCAGCACGATGTTCCTTGGATCGTTCCCAAATTCTGGGTCTTCGAAGTTCAACGCTTGCCACTGGCTCGCATCCTTAGGGTGACTCAGCATCTTGTCTTTTTTATCTATCTCCGGATCATTTGCGTCATCTTCTCGCTTCTTCTCCTCCCTATCCGCGTGCCAACGCAGGAGCTTTGCTACCTTAGGGTCCGCAAAATACCGCTGCAGACGAGGAGTGATCGGAAAGTACCACACCACTTTTCGAGGAGCTTTCTTCCTCTTCTTGTATAGAGTGACGCCGCACACCGGACATATGGTAGACTCCGCGTGCTCGTCCCGATAAATGATGCAATTGTTCATGCACACATGGTATTTCACGTGCGGTAAATCCAGAGGACACACGATTTTCTTCGCCTCCTCCAAACTGGTCGGGCACTTGTTCCCCTTGGGAAGACGTTCGTGCCAGAATGACATGTTCTCGTCGAAGCATGCGTCGGTCATTTTGTGTTTTACCTTCATCTCCAGAGCCATGAGCGTTACTTTCAGGCGGGTATCCTCGGGCCTGCATCCTTCATACAATGGAGTGACCGCGTCTAACTCAAGTTGATCCATCTTGGCTTTCTCTCGGGCGGCAGCTCTTGCGTTATCCGTCTGCTTGAGAAGCAGCTCTTGAATATGAGGGTCCTGCACCCAGCCCATCGATGGTCCAGCGTCGTCTGCTCCGGCATCTTCCTCATCATCATGTCCTGCATCTTCTACATGATGACTGTGTACAGCATCACCGTCGTGATCATCTCCTGGGGATTCTTCGTCTTCTCGCCCGCCCGAGCCGCGGTGGTTGTCTTGCTGCCCTTCCTCATTTCTTGCCCGGCCCCCATGAACGACTTCGTAGTCATCTTCATCACCTTGCCACCGATAGCCATCCATGAAACCACGCAAGAGCAGGTGGTCCCGCACCTGCCCGGATTCCGGGTCCGCAATAAGGCTCTTCAGCTTGCATCTTCGACACGGACATCTTATCTCCGTCTCGTTCTTTTGAAGCATCTCGGCCTTCGCGGACCTCAAAAACCTATTCACGATGCCTTCGGTCATCATGCGGACCATGGTCGCCTGCGGGGTAGAGCAAAATGATATTTTAGAACCAAGAAAAAATTTGGCATGACTTCCCCTAAAAATAGGACCAAAAAGAATGCTTAATGCCAAAATTCTCGCCAAAACGGAAATGAATCAACATTCCGGCAAAATATTGGCAACTATCGCATTTCAAATACCGGTACACCTCCAAACACAAACACATATGCAACACCACGAACATACATATAGCTTCCCCCATTACTTACCTATCAAAACAAGGTAATTTAACCACTTAAATTGAATGAATCTATGGTGGAAATGAGGTGAAAAAGAGGAGGCACCCGAGACAAGGAGGAGGTGGAGAGAATGAAGTGGGGAGAAAGTGAGTGTGGGTAGGAGAGGCTCTCCAAAATATCTTGTTGCTGCCCACTTACTAATGGCGCACCAACTCCAAATGCGCCATTAGTAATCTAGGTTACTAATGGCGCACCTTCTGGTGGTGCGCCATTATTAGTTTTGCAAAAAAAAATTTACTAATGGCGCACTGCCCTCCCATTACTAGTTTGAACTAGTAATGGCGCACGGTGGAACAGTGCGCCATTAGTAGTTTTGCAAAAAAAGGAATAAAAAATATAATAAAAAAACAACATTAGTGGCGCACTATCCCACAGGTGCGCCATTACTAGTTACAACTAGTAATGGCGCACCCTCTCTGGATGCGCCATTAGTATGTTTGGACAGGCGCACTAGTTCAAAATGTTTTTTTGATACTAATGGCGCACCATGGGCAAGGTGCGCCATTAGTAGTTTCAACTCTAATGGCGTACCAGATTCTGGTGCGCCATTAGTATATACTAATGGCGCATCCCTTGTCAGGTGCGCCATTACTGTCAATCCCATCTATAGCCCTTTTTCTAGTAGTGCAATGTGACTTATGAGTTAGTCACGGGATGATGCATTACAGAACGAGTAAAGAGACTTGCCGGTGACGAGATTGAACTATGTATGATGATACCGACGATCGAATATCGGACAAGTAACATACCGATGACAAAGGGAACAACGTATGTTGTTGTGCGGTTTGACCGATAAAGATCTTCGTGGAATATATAGGAACCAATATGAGCATCCAGGTTCCGCTATTGGTTATTGACCGGAGATGTGTCTCGGTCATGTCTACATAGTTCTCGAACCCGTAGGGTCCGCACGCTTAACGTTCGATAACGATATGCATTATGAGTTATGTGATTTGATGTATCGAAGGTTGTTTGGAGTTTCGGATGTGATCACGGACATGACGAGGAGTATCGAAATGGTCAATACATAAAGATCGATATATTGGACCATGTTATTCGGACACTGGAAGTGTTCCGGATAGCTTCGGATAAAACTAGAGTGCCGGAAGGGTTACCTCCCCCCTCCCCCCGGGAAGTTATGGGCCTTAGGGGAGAGAGAGGGCCACTGCCAGGAGGTGGCACCCCCCCCAGGGGAGTCCGAATAGGACAAGGGAAAGGGGCGCGACCCCTCTTTCCCTCTTCCTCTCCCTCTCCTTCCTTCTTTTCCTAGTTGGACTAGGAAAGGGGGAACCTACTCCTACTAGGAGTAGGATTCCCCCTCTTGGGGCGCGCCCTAGGGGCTGGCCGGTCCTCCCCTCCTCTCTCCTTTATATACGGGGGAGGGGGGCACCCCATAGACACACAAGTTGATCTTTAGCCGTGTGCGGTGCCCCCCTCCATAGTTTTCCACCTCGGTCATATTGTCGTAGTGCTTAGGCGAAGCCCTACGTCAGTAACTTCATCATCACCGTCAACACACCGTCGTGCTGACGCAACTCACCCTCAGCCTCAGCTGGATCAAGAGTACGAGGGACGTCACCGAGCTAAACGTGTGCAGATCATGGAGGTGTCGTACGTTCGGTACTTGATCGGTTGGATCGTGAAGACGTTCAACTACATCAACCGCGTTACTAAACGCTTCCGCTTTCGGTCTACGAGGACACGTAGACACACTCTCCCCTCTCATTGATATGCATCTCCTAGATAGATCTTGCGTGATCGTAGATTTTTTTTGAAATACTACGTTCCCCAAAAGTGTCTTCAATATGCTGACGACAATCTATTATTTTTAGAAAATGATACTAGAGTCGCTCTGAGTCTGAAATGGATTCTATCTTGTTTTGAACAAATTTCTAGGATGAGAATTAACTATCATAAGAGCTCTGGTCCCCATTAACTTAGAAGCTGATGATTTTAATCCTTTTGTGGATATCTTCCAATGCATAATTGGAAATTTCCCTATTAAATAATTAGGGATTCCTTTACATTTTAACAAACTTAGTAGTGAGGATCCACAAGTTTTGATCGATAAAATACTAGCTAGGATAGGTGGGTGGAGAGGCAAACTTCTCTCTTATCCGAGGGAAAATACTTTGATTAGATCCTGTCTAGTTAGCATTCCACTTTATTTGATGTCCTTTTTTTTAAATTTCCTAAGTGGGCTCTGAATCTGGTTAACTCTCACACGGCAAACTGCATGCAGAGTGATAGTGAAGGGACCAGTAAAATTCACTGAGCCAATCCATTTGTATGAGAAAAATATATGGAGGAATGGGAGTTTTAAATCTCCAAGATATGAACCTATGCTTAATAGGGTCTTGGGTGAAGAGATATATAGCCGGTGAGGGCTCTTTGTGAAAGAAGATACTCCCTCCGTCCGGAAATACTTGTCATCAAAATGAATAAAAGAGGATGTATCTAGATGTATTTTAGTTCTAGATACATCCCTTTTTATCCATTTTGATGACAAGTATTTTCGGACGAAGGGAGTAGTAGATAGTAAATATAATACTACTAGAAACCCCAGTATCCTTTGCTATCATGATAGCCATCCTTCTCAATTCTGGAAGAGCTTCATGTGGGCTTTGTAGGTTGTTAAAAATTGGATATAGATGGTGTGTGGGGAACGGTAGACCAATAAAATTACATGAAGATATTTGGCATGGTAATGCCCCCTTAGCTATTAATTGGGATATGTATTATCTAGTGTAGGAAAAGAACATGACCATTGCTGATCTGTGGATGGTAACTTTTTCAGATGAGCTGGTGGTGCGGTGGTTTAAACTAGTGGATATGGTTAGAGTGTCACTAGTATGCCTCTACTTGACTAGCTCGTTGATCAAATATGGTTTACACCTTTTAGGGAGGAGGAAGATTCGTTGATTTGTCAATATGAATCTAATAGAGTCTATTCTTCTAAATCTTTGTATGCTATAGTAAATTTCAGGGGGAGTACAACCTTTGTACCTTCCTGCAGTTTGGAATGTCAAAGTACCCCCTAGGGTACATGGTTTTCTTTGGTTGTTCTATCATAACAAGATCATGACTTGTGACAACTTGAGGTAGAGGGGTGTGGCTAAACCACTAGAATGCGCGCATTGCAAAGAGATAGAATCTGTGTATCATCTACTTTTTGAATGTATTGTAGCTAGAAAAATCCAGAGGGAGATTGAATCTGTCTTCCAGATGCAGATTGTTAATTTTGAATATGTTGCTAGATTGTGGCTTTGCAACAAGAAAAACCTGCATTTGAATGTAGCTACTTTTGCAATCCCATGGGGTTTGTGGAACTCCCTGAAACATGTGCTAGGTCTGATCTCCAGGTATTTGAGGGATTGGATAAAACAGATTCCAATGCTACATGGAGGAGTCTTGATGGGATTCCAAAACCACCTTTGAAGAAGACTAAGAGCTTCCTTTGCTTTGGAGCTAGACGAAAAACCTGTAAGAAAACAAATGAGACAATGTCGTGAAAGGAGGTGGTAGGAACAACCTTCCATGAAGGCAGAATCACCATTGAATATCAGCTCAAATATCCAAATGAACAATATTCTATCCAAGTGGTTTCTTTCTACATGAAATGGAGCCGGGGAAACCCCTTTTCATCGAAAAAAAAAACAATCTATCTCCCTGCTCAACCCCCGACCCCAAGTATTTTGATCGGGACGGTACCGGTACGGGAGTCCGCCAATTTCCGGCGCGCGGGAAAATTTCCCGCACTCGCGCTCGCGCCTCGCCCGCTATAAGAAAGAATCGCACCACCACGGTCTCCTGCTCCACTTCCCCCACTTCCGCCGCCTCCCACCGAATGGGCCGCAAGAGGAGGGCTAGGGTTTCCAGCGACAGCGACGGCGACGACGTCGAGATGAACGGCCAAGAGCCCGCTGCCGTCGCCGACGCGCAGAGCAAGAGCCTCTACGAGGTAATTCCTCCGTCCAGACCCTAGGGCTTCGGATTCCGGCGCTAGCGTTCGATCGAATCCTGCACGGATGTTTCGGATTCGTGGATGAGCAGTAAGGGCGTCATATATGCGCTGTTAAGTCAGGTGCTCCCTTGGTAGGAATTTCTCGTGGATCTCCATGCTAATCGCTCATGTGTTAGTAGTATTTGGGTATTGTGATTAAACATGCGCACACAGGAGGTTAGCCCCGAGATATGGAGTCTTATGACCTAGTTACCTGCGTGTATAAACCTGGACACATATCTTTCCCCTGCTGTCATGACATTTTTTTCACACAAAACAGTAGCCCAGTGAACTGCAGTCAATTCATATCAAAACCGGACACATGCCCATTTCGGATCCAAAAAATGCCGGGGTTAAAGGATCACATGCCGCACATATTGGAAAGTAGGTGTGCTAAAGGACTTTTATCCTTGCCCTGTTTCTGGGGTAAAGCAGTTATGTGGCTGGATGTGAAAGGGAGATGTTTGTTTGGGATTTTGGAGTTAGGATCTGTTCGGCTGCTATATATATGTCGATCCAGGAACATACCATTGTTCAGTTAAAGGTGTCAATTGTCCAGTAAGTCATATGTTAGTGAATAGGAACATTTTTATTCACTTTATGGATCAGAATTCAGACCACTTCCATGAGGTATATAAAGTTTCTGGTTCATGTCCAGTTAAACCAATATATGATTTTTTGTTACAAGAACAAAAGCTACACCGTGCTTGCATTCATGGTTTCTTCTCACTACTGCTGCAAAGTTGCAGTCAGTTGGTGGATACAACTTGATTGCACTTACTATGGTAGAAAACCCAGGTTTAAATAAACATGCAGATGAGCTGCAAGGGTACATGCAGTCCATGGCAATGACCTCAAATTGGATTAAGTCTAAATTTCTACAGGAGTACTTTAATAAACAATTGTTATGCTAATATGCGCCACTTTGTTGATCTCTTTCATAGTATGACAGACATCTCATTTAATATGCTTTGTTTTTTCCTTCTTTCTGCAGATATTAGGGGTTGAGAGCACAGCTTCACAACAGGAGATAAAAAAGGCATATCACAAGTTGGCCTTGCGTCTTCACCCAGATAAGAATCCTGGAGATGAGGTAGGATTTCAACTCTGAACCTTTGTTGTGTAGTAAATATGTACCATGTATCTGAATTGAAATGCTATGTGTTGTCAGGAAGCCAATGAAAAATTTCAGCAGCTGCAGAAGGTGATATCTATTCTTGGAGACCAGGAGAAAAGGGCATTGTATGATGAGACTGGAATTACTGATGATGATGTGAGCACCTAATCCTAGCAATTTGGTTTCCACCTTTTAAGTTTCTGTGTTATATTCTTGAATCTTTTCCCTCTTGTTAGGCACTGGTTGGAGAAGCTGCAGACAATCTCCAAGCATACTTCAGAACAGTGTACAGGAAGGTATGTGTTTGCTCCATGCCAGTGAGAACACTGGCGGAGCTACAGCAAGGCCGATTGGGCTGTGGCCCGCCCAGTGCTGGAGCAGAAAAATAATTTTTTACTAGCCCAGCCCACAACGCCTCTGGCACAGAGCAATACAACAAGCAGCTGCTCACTGAAATTGGCTCACATCGCACGCACATTGCTACTTTCAACTAAATACAGAGGCACACAAGACACAACCAGTACTCAGCAGCGGAGCAGCCGCCCATGACTGCCCCGCACAGGTCACAGACTCATAGCATGCCGGCCGCCGGCCGCCGGCACAACACACATATCAGTCACGTCGCACTCGTACTCAGCAGACTGATGAGGCCACGACCCACAGCTAGCAACGGCCAGTCTATGCAGGCTGTGCTCATCTCAGAATTTATTTAGTACCTGAATTAGCCTGAATCTCTACATGTATGCTGCACAGTCAATTTTTTTTGAATTATTCCCCCAAAAATACCTAAATATTCTTAGTCAATCCCTTGATTTCCCCAAAATTTCTTCTCCCTAACGTATATTAATACGTTGAAATCATGTTGTTTACAGTCTACAATAAAAAAATGCGTTGCCATGTAGCTTGGCCCGCCCAGCCTTTTATTCATAGCTCCGCCACTGAGTGAGAAGCTTACGCTGTCCATGTGCTTATACAGTGCATGATGAACTTGCTTTGTCTAAATTATTCTCAGGTCACAGATGCTGACATTGAAGAATTTGAAGCTAAGTACAGAGGGTCAGACTCTGAGAAAACGGATTTAAAGGATCTCTACACGAAATTTAAGGGCAACATGAACAGGTGATTCATGCTGGATTAAATGTTTGTTCCAAAACTTGATAAACTGCAACTGAACAACTGGGTTTAATTTTTTTTTCTAACTCTGCCTTTTTGTGCAGACTCTTCTGTTCAATGATTTGCTCAGATGCCAAGCTTGATTCTCACCGCTTCAAAGATATAATTGATCAGGCAATTGCCGAAGGTAAATAATCATATGCTGTTGCCACTATGATTTTTCCATATATAATTGATTTATTGTCCCATTTTCTTCATACAATCTACAACGAGGTGCTGGTAAAGTGCTTGATTTATGCATGTTTGACTCAACCAGCTCCTCAAAACTTCTGCATGCGCAATTATCTTACTGTCTCCTTCCTTTGTAGGTGAGCTGAAGTCCACCAAAGTGTATGCGAAATGGGCTAAAAAGATCTCCGAGATAGAGCCACCCACAAACCCATTGGAGAGGAGAGTGAAGTAAGTTCCCCTACTAGCGTTTATCCATCCCTGAAAACACTTACTCCAGTTTGATCCTCTCAAGATATTAGTTGCCATCACCTGCTTATGTGAAGTCTCCACTGTTTTGTTTCCTGAAACTGCCATAGGAAAAAGAAGAGCCAGGAGAGTGACCTCATCCTGGCGATCTCGCAGCGCAGGGAGCAGAGGAAGGAGCGGTTCGACTCTGTTCTGTCATCCATAATGTCCAAGTGCGATGACAGCAAGGCGGGCAGCTCAGAGCCCACGGAGGAGGAGTTTGAGCGTGCTCGGCAGAGGCTTGAGAAGAAGCGCACCAAGGGGCGCAAATGATATGAATCTTGACATGCATGCAGGTCAGGCTACCTTGGCCATCTGTCCCTTCGAGAAAAAATGGGTGTTGAGTGGGAGTGGAGTGGAGGGTTTGTGTCACAACTCTAGTGTCCCTTTGTTTTATGAGTGGGCGTGTGCATAAGTAACTGAATGCAAGTGTGGTGTGGTTTTGGATGTGAACAACTGTGTAAGTGTCCTGTCCCATGAATGAAATGAAATCCTCGGCATGCCGGCATGGTCAGGTGATAGTCTGTTTAATTCTCGTGTGATCAAAGTGGTTTTGATGCCTGCCGAGGGGAGATGTGAGATGACAGGTTGTGGGTATGAATTATTCCTACTCAACTGATCAAACTTATCGACACACAAATTTTTAATCAAGTTGGTGCTACTATTTTCTTCCTAAAGGGCAAGGGAATCGTTTGGTAATCCAATTCAATTATCAAACTGATTCCACGGGTTGATTAATCATCATATTAGATAGTTGGATGTTGATTAAAGCTTGTACTATGTAGTATCTAGTTTATCTTAAATAGTTCGATGTTGATGTAGTGTTAGTGTAGTTGGTAATGCACTGTCTATTATGCTATGTATATGGTGTTAATTTGGTAACGTTGTTTAATTATGCAATGAAGTAGTTAAATTTGTGTTTGAAATGATTCTTTATCAAGAAATTGTGTTTGAGAGTTAATAACACTTTTAGTACATAAATTTGCATGGAGCGTACAAATTCATACATAAAGTTAAAAAATGAATTCATACATAAAGTTAAAAAATGACACAAATTAGTCCAACAACTTACGTTCGAAGTACATTTACATACATTTCCGTCCCTGGCCGTTATCTCCCGGTTAACATTTTTTTAGGATATCTCCTTGTTAAATCCGTGTGGTCTCAAAGTATGGGGCCCACCTGTAAGTAGGAAAAGAGAAAGAAAAATAAAGAAGCATTGCGCGTTGCTCCTGCAGGACTAGAACTCGAGAGTTCGCGGCAAGCGCGTGATCGACTAACCAGTGAGCTACATATTATTACTGGTTCAGATGTATATAGTGGTTTTTATATATCTTTTAGAGGTAGAATTGATCTGAATAAAAAACTATGCACTGCACGCGAGTGATACTTTACCTTCAAGCAATTGTTTGGCTTACTGGCCCACTGGACCAGAAGTATTTTTTTTAACAAACCGGGGGCAAAAACCAAGTTGTCCAAGGATATTTGCAAAGTTTATTGATTTACATGCCGAGTCCATTGGTGAAATAGAAGTAATGACCAAAAGAATCAAAGATCAGTTTAGACATTTCATCGAACACGTAGAACGCGGGGTGAAAATATGGGGGAGTTTGACATACCGGGAAGCTGTCCGGTGGCGGCAACCTTGTTCGATGGCATCCTGGTCGGCGGCGGTGTGGGTTGGGGCGTCTGGTCGTGAAGCCCTGAGTTGGGATGGCGGCGGAGCACCGATGCTGGCGAAAGTCTGGCGACGACAATGCGGAGGAGGGTGAATAGAGAAGAGAAGAGTGTTGCTCAAGCAAGGAGAGAGGAGGCTGATATGCCCAAATTGTCGCGGACACCAGCGGTCATTCCTACGTGGCGGGCGTGCTCAGGCGCTTCCGGGACTCCCATATTCGCCTCGTATATGGCGGGATATGGAGAGTGCCTGTAACACCCTCGATACGGCTATATCTCTCACGTGTCGAAGCACGACTTAGAGGCATAACCGCATTGAAAGCAATGTCGCAAGTGAGGTAATCTTCACACAACCTATGTAATACATAAGGGAAAGAGATACATAGTTGGCTTATAATCGCCACTTCACACAATTACATGAATAAAGCATTGCATTATCTGAAGGAAATATGCCCTAGAGGCAATAATAAAGTTATTATTTATTTCCTTATATCATGATAAATGTTTATTATTCATGCTAGAATTGTATTAACCGGAAACATAATACATGTGTGAATACATAGACCAACAGAGTGTCACTAGTATGCCTCTACTTGACTAGCTCGTTAA
Organism: Triticum monococcum; assembly: GCA_034509565.1. Lineage (NCBI taxonomy): Eukaryota > Viridiplantae > Streptophyta > Magnoliopsida > Poales > Poaceae > Triticum > Triticum monococcum. The sequence goes on along the minus strand of CM067846.1, from coordinate 173,169,245 downwards.
TCAAAGATGGTTATGTTTCCTAACCATGAACAAAGAGTTGTTATTTGATTAACGAGGTCACATCATTAGTTGAATGATCTGATTGACATGACCCATTCCATTAGCTTAGCACCCGATCGTTTAGTATGTTGCTATTGCTTTCTTCATGACTTATACATGTTCCTATAACTATGAGATTATGCAACTCCCGTTTACCGGAGGAACACTTTGGGTACTACCAAACGTCACAACGTAACTGGGTGATTATAAAGGAGTACTACAGGTGTCTCCAATGGTAGATGTTGGGTTGGCGTATTTCGAGATTAGGGTTTGTCACTCCGATTGTCGGAGAGGTATCTCTGGGCCCTCTCGGTAATACACATCACATAAGCCTTGCAAGCACTGCAACTAATATGTTAGTTGTGAGATGATGTATTACGGAACGAGTAAAGAGACTTGCCGGTAACGAGATTGAACTAGGTATTGGATACCGACGATCGAATCTCGGGCAAGTAACATACCGATGACAAAGGGAACAACGTATGTTGTTATGCGGTCTGACCGATAAAGATCTTCGTAGAATATGTAGGAGCCAATATGGGCATCCAGGTCCCGCTATTGGTTATTGACCGGAGACGTGTCTCGGTCATGTCTACATTATTCTCGAACCGTAGGGTCCACACGCTTAACGTTATGATGACAGTTATTATGAGTTTATGCATTTTGATGTACCGAAGGTTGTTCGGAGTCCCGGATGTGATCACGGACATGACGAGGAGTCTCGAAATGGTCGAGACGTAAAGATTGATATATTGGAAGCCTATGTTTGGACACCGGAAGTGTTCCGGGTGAAATCAGGGTTTTACCGGAATACCGGGAGGGTTACCGGAACCCCCCGGGAGGCAAATGGGCCTATTGGGCCTTAGTGGAAAAGTGAAAAGGGGCTGCCCACAAGGGCTGCGCGCCTCCCCCTTCCCTAGTCCTATTAGGACTAGGAGAAGGGGCCGGCCCCCCTCTCTTCTCTCTTCTCTTTGGAGAGTCCTATTAGGAATAGGATTGGGGGGGAGTCCTACTCCCGGTAGGAGTAGGACTCCTCCTGCGCCTCTCTCCCTAGCCGGCCGAACCCCTCCCCCTGCTTCTTTATATACGGGGGCAGGGGGCACCACATAGACACACAAGTTGATCATTGTTGATCGTTCCTTAGCCGTGTGCGGTGCCCCCTGCCACCAAATTCCACCTCGGTCATATCGTTGTAGAGCTTAGGCGAAGCCCTGCGTCGGTAGTACATCAAGATCGTCACCACGCCGTTGTGCTGACAGAACTCTTCCTCAACGCTTTGCTGGATCGGAGCCCGAGGATCGTCATCGAGCTGAACGTGTGCTAAGAACTCGGAGGTGCCGGAGTAACGGTGCTTGGATCGGTCGGATCGGGAAGAAGACGTACGACTACTTCCTCTACGTTGTGAGATCGCTTCCGCAGTCGGTCTGCGTTGGTACGTAGACAATACTCTCCCCCTCGTTGCTATGCATCACCATGATCTTGCGTGTGCGTAGGAAATTTTTCGAAATTACTACGTTCCCCAACAGTGGCATCCGAGCCTAGGTTTTTATGGTTTGATGTTATTTGCACGAGTTGAACACAAGTGAGTTGTGGGCGATACAAGTCATACTGCCTACCAGCATGTCATACTTTGGTTCGGCGGTATTGTTGGACGAGACGATCCGGACCAACCTTACGCGTACTCTTACGCGAGACCGGTTCCCTCGACGTGCTTTGCACATAGATGGCTTGCGGAAGACTGTCTCTCCAACTTTAGTTGAACCAAGTGTGGCTACGCCCGGTCCTTGAGAAGGTTAAAACGGAGTCTATTTGACGAACTATCGTTGTGGTTTTGATGCGTAGGTGAGATGAGTTCTTACTTAAGCCCGTAGCAGCCACGTAAAACTTGCAACAACAAAGTAGAGGACGTCTAACTTGTTTTTGCAGGGCATGTTGTGATGTGATATGGTCAAGGCATGATGCTGATTTTATTGTATGAGATGATCATGTTTTGTAACCGAGTTATCGGCAACTGGCAGGAGCCATATGGTTGTCGCTTTATTGTATGCAATGCAATCGCGATGTAATGCTTTACTTTATTACTAAGCGGTAGTGATAGTCGTGGAAGCATAAGATTGGCGAGACGACAACGATGCTACGATGGAGATCAAGGTGTCGCGCCGGTGACGATGGTGATCATGACGGTGCTTCGGAGATGGAGATCACAAGCACAAGATGATGATGGCCCAGGGGAGCGGTACCGGTAGGTGGGGATGGAGATGGAGATCACTAGCCTCGTGGGCAACGGTAGTGCGGCTCCAGGGGAGCGGTACTACCGTGGGCACCTGCGGTACTACAGCGCCACCGCGCGGTACTACCGCAGATGCCTACGGTACTACCGTTGACCCAGGAGCAGTACTACCACAACCAACAACGGCAGCCAGACAAGGGAGGCAAGAAAACGGAGGAAGCTCCAAGGAGGAAGGAGGGGATAAGAAGGAGACGTGTACGTGATGATTCCACCCAAACCTTTCCAACGCGGACCCCTCTTAATAGTACGGCTTTCCTACGACTCAAATCCACCAAAAAGAAACGTAGAAAAGACGCCGTCTTCGTCAGTCTTCGAGGGGCACCCAATCGTCTTGTGCCTAGCAAAGAAGTGTCTGGAATACTCATGGCACACGATTAGTCCGCAAATGCGTTGTCATCAATCACCAAAACACTTAGGGATAAATATGTCCTTACAACAGGCGGGCTGGCTGGGCTTGGTGCGGCAGCGCTGGGCCGGCTGGATCCGGGAGCCCAGCTTGATCGGTCAACGGCGAGGGGTTCGAGCGAGCTGCTCTGCTCGTTCTAAAGACAGAAGCCGCATCACACCCATGGCGATGCAGAGGACGACGGCAGGAGTTCCGACGACGGGGTCGGCGGACAACGGCGGGAACGGGCGGATAGAGGTGCGGGGGTGGTCAGATCCGAACGTGGGGAGCCCGTTTTTGGTGGCAGAGGAGCTCGGCGGCGTCGGCATCGGAGGTCCATGCCTCGGGTGCCCCTGGCGGCTTGCTGGGTCGTGTCCCTGAGGACAAAGAGGGAGAGAGGTGAGGCGAGGGAGAGAACGAGAGGAAGAAGGAGATTGGCAGGGCGCGAAGGTCGACTTGCAAGTCACCGGAGTGGCTAGGCGAGGAGGAGGTCCTGCGGGGCCCGAGGGCACAGGGCGTCGGGGTGGCCGGATCCGGTCATGGGAAATCGCCGGGATCCCGTTCCCTGCCGGATCGAAGCAGATGCGAGCCGGTGGACATGGAGCTCCATGGCGCGGGGCCCCTGGTCCAAAACAGAGTGAGGGAGATAGAGGTGAGACGAGGTAGGAGCACGGGAGAAAAGAAGAAGGCAGGGGCGACGTTGCTGCTAGTTCGGTCGCCGGCGGCGGTGCCGGTCGCCGGACGACGAGGCGTGGTGGAGACGCACAGGGAGGCTCGGGGCTCCGAGGATACTAGCGCGAGAGGAGCTTGGGGAATGAACAACGAAGGAGCTCGGGGCTCGGGTGATCCAATTCGTCAAGCACGCAAAAAGAGGGAGACTGTCGGGAAGGATTTGGATCGTGGTTGCGGGCTCCGGTTGGTGGTGCTGAAAACGAGGGAGGGAGAGGATGGCTGCGGGTTGGATCCCGATGAAGAGAGTGGCGGCGGCGAGGAGGATTGGTGGATTGGACAGGAAGGCTAGGGTTTAACTGGTTATATATAGAGAGTGGGTCTATATGCAGACTAATGGAAGCCCTTCGATCTAAAACAGACGACTGAGAAAAAAATAGGTTAGGAAGTTCAATAAACAAAACGGAGACGTTTTGTAGATGTTTGAGGATGATCCGGACACAACGGTAACGACTGTCCGGGTCGGGTCCGGGACAACTTTCGGACGCGCGCGCGAGGAGGTCCGCGGACTGACGAGAGAGCCTAGGTTAGGCCTGTCGGTAGGTAGTGAGCTGTGTAGACGGTCTCGAGCTGAGAGAAGAGAAGAGAGGGAGGCCCGGCGACTGTTTTCGGAGACCGAAAACGCCCGACGTTTTGACCGGCTACTATCGCCGCTATATTTATTCGTTGGGGCGTCAAACGAATTTCAAATGCGATGAAACTTGGCAGGTGGTCTATCTACACTATAATAAGACCACACGCCAATTTTCAACCCATTCCGAGAACATTTTCCGTCCATTTATAAAAATACTATTTCGGACATGCCGCGGGCACGTGCAAGTGTGGTTGGGCTCGGAACGGACAACGGACGAAACTGGGGAAACCCTGACGGATGCAAGTTTTGAAAACATGATGATGCAATGCACATGATGACATGGCAAGATGCAACACGCAAGTGAATGACATGGCAACGACGGCGAATAACTGAAAGACACCTGGCGCAACGATCTTGGGGCGTCATAGTGCCGGTAAGTCCGGACGTTTAGGCCGGACACTGGTAGCCCGGTTGGGTGGCGTTTTTTGGTCCGGACAATGACCGGGCAGCCCGTCGGGGCATCTAGAACAGGTATGAAGGGTCTGGCTATAGATGTTCTTAATAAAGAATACATCCTAAATTATAGTGCCTAAAAAACAGCTGAGAAACCAGTAGACGGGCAGTACGGCTGTAAAAATGTGAACCGGCGGGCACGCTGGTTTGGTTTCAAAAATTATTTGGAGAAAGAACAAGAACAGTTATATCAATGATATAAGGAAATTACGACTAATTAAACAACAAGTAACGGTTGGTGGACTGGCTAGCTTTTCTAGGTCAATGTTGTGTTGTCTTTGGTTCAAGAGATAACGGCCTGGGATCGGAAATGTATGTAAATGTATGTCAAACGCAAGTTGTTGTACTATTTTATGATATTTTCAACTTTATGTATGAATTTGTATTTGTCATGCAAGTTTATGTATTAAAAATATAATTAACTCTATGATTTTTCTGGGGATCAAGTTTTTTTTTTTGATGAAATGCCGACGGAGCAAATTTTCATTTCAATAAGTGAGATGAGTTTTACAGAGGACTGGAGTATAGTAACAACAACATCTACAGCGCCGCAAACAGCACCAGCAGATATGGTCTATCCATTACGGCGCGCAAACATTTACAGCGCTGCAAACAACCATTGACAAGGACCTTGAGGACGTCGTGGACAGCCTAGGATTAAGTTTTGGACGACGGGCTAGACGGAGAAAACGTTCAATTCAGAATTAAAGCATGGGTATATGACAGAATTAAGTTATTTTCAATTATCCATATTACTTAGTGTTGATTTAGCATAAAGTTGTACTAAATCAACGACATTGATATGGATCGGCTGAGTACAAGGAATGGGCTAGTGATGCTCTTAAATTGTGGTACTCAAACGTTCTTCACATATACTAAGTGGCATCTGATCGCACTTGGTTGAACTGTTTCTGGGCACTGCTATTTCTGCTTGATTTTCCTCCTTCTGTCACAAGCTACTAGACAATGGTTCTATTTGGATCCATGGATTAGTAGTTTGAGCTAGTTTGGACTCGAATAGCTTTAAAGTATCCAAACATAAAGGCTAGTTTGAGTTAGTTGCATCCAACTCATCCAAAAACTATCCCATCTAAGATGTGCTAATTGGAGCTAGTTCTCCTGGGGCCATTAAAAAAAATCATTTTTTATCTCTCTAGCTCCCGATCCCTCCCTCCCGCACCGTCTCGCGCGACTCCACCTCTCCCGTTTCCCATCACGCCGCTGACCCTAGCGCCGCGCCGTCGGCACCCCAGGCGCGCCCTTCTCCGGCGGCTTGATTTGTAAAAATCATTTGTGTATGCCAACTGTGAGCGGGAGGAGGCCACATAAGAGCCGACCACATCAAATCCGGCAGGAAAGAGGGTTTAAAGGAGTCAAATGATTGAGAAAGTGCATTTATTGTTAATCTAACCCTGTCATCTAAACACCTCTTTGGCTAGATTTAGCTCAGGGTTAGTCATGAGCTAGAAACAAACACTAACCTCTAACTAAGTTAAAGTATCCAAATAGGGTCAATATACTTCCACGTTCTATGTCACATGAAATCAAAACATAGAGGGGTAATTGTTTGATAATCGAATTCAACTACTCAAACTCGTATTATGTGGGCCGATTAATCATCACCGTTCCATTTTTCGTCCTTGCTTCTCCATGGCTTCGTCCTTGATACCTGAACACACATAACACATCCATTTGAGGTAGCAGTCATGTCTCGCATGTGGACTCAGGGAATTCACTAAGAGCGAGTTCACTCTCATGTTCAATGGGGCGTGCACGAGTTGTTGTCATAGGTTCACTCGATGGTTGGGGAGATAATCAAATTTAATTAACCAAACTCATATTCCGCGGAACGATTAACCATCACCGTTCCATTTTTCCAAGCACGCAAAGGAAGGCAATGCCCTCCGCCACATGCTCCCGCCGCGCGCTAATGGCCACCCGCACGGAAGCCGGGCACCCTAATTTGGGCAGGGCGGCAACCGACGGCCAGGCGAGGCCCTCTCATGGCCGCTCGCGCGCCCTACAAAACGCGGCGCCGCGCCACCCCACCCTCTCCCAGGCCCTGCAGAGAGCGACCGAGCCGCCCTCCCCCCACCGCCCCGCTCCCACCACCGGAATAAACCGCGCCTCGCCGGCCGACCTCCCCTCCTCCTCCTCGACCGCCCAGCCGCTTTGCTGTTTGTTTCCTTTGCGCAGGCCCCGTGCAACCGTCCCGTACCCGCGAGGAGAGAGAGGCAGAAGCCATGGAGATGAAGAAGATCGCCTGCGCCGTGCTGATCGCCCTGGTGGCCTCCGCCTCCCTGGTGGCGGCGACCGCCCCGGCCACCGAGGCGCCGGCCGAGTCCCCCGGCGCGACCGGCGCGGCCGCCGGCGCGGCTGCCGGAGCAGCTGCCGGAGCGGCCGGCCCGGCCACCAGCGGCGCCATCGCCGGCGCGCCCGGCGCCGCCGCGCTCCTCGTCTCCCTCGTCGCCTACTACCTGCACTGAGACACGGGCCGGAGCGCGCACGCTCCCCACGCGGCGCCACGCAGACGCGTCGGTTGATTTTTTGATTTAAAATTTCAATTCAATTCACCGATCCACTAATGACCACTCTATGATGATTACGCCACACATTATTATCGGCACTACTGCCGTGTAACTGCGCTTGTAATTCCTCTTTTCGACCCGTTTGGTAAACTCAACCCAATCCGCGTCTGTAACCCGTGGCTAATGGCGCCGTGTTATCATTTCATTCGAACAAATTGAATGATATTTGTTGTGATTCTATTCTATTCTCGCTGTTCGTGTCGCCTCTTTCCCTTTTTCTTTTGATATGACATCGGGCTCTTGATTGGCTTGTGGCGGTCGTTACGGTTGTTGTCAGCGGGCTTGTTTGGAGAGATTGGAATCTTTGAGAAGATTATCGTTTTCGAAATCTCTAGTCTTTGAGAAGATATATAAATCGATTGCCGTCAAGAGCAGGGAAAAAAGAATTCGACGAAAAACGGTCGGGGGAGAAGGTGCAGTGAGCATCACGATTCATGCCGCACAGGCCAGTAGTGGCCCGATTTTCACTACTTATTTCAACATGCCTTTATTACTTTCAATATTCACTACAAATACTAGATTGAAATGCCACAAGGGCAGTTGAGCAGTTCGTGATTAGCAGTTCCCCTATTCCTCCCTCCCACCCATCCGGCCATCCCTGATGATCCCTCCGCTCCACTAGTCCTCGCCTCCCACCCCTCCCCTCTCTCCGCGCACCCGCTCCTCGGCCGGCGGCCCCTCAAACCCTAGGCGCGGGCGCGGCGGAGATGGAGCAGCACGTGCTGGTGGCGCTCGCCCTCTCCTTCGTCGGCGGCCTCAGCACCTCCCTCGGTACGCGCCATCCCGCCACAGACTCTCTCCCCCCGAGCCCCAACCCGGCGGCTTGCTGCCGGCTTGCCCGCCACCGTGCCGCCTGACTGAGGATTATCAGTGTTTGCGCGGCCTTTTCGGGGATAATTCCAGCATCTTCTTGTTCAGTCGTGTTACACAATTATCGCCGCAACCCAACATCCATCAGAATGCATAGTTAGATAGATGAAGCTGCTAGTCCAGGGGCCTGTCAGACTGATTTACAGAGCGCCAAAGCTAGTCCCACACTGAGGTTATGGGTTTCCTGTTGTTTTTACGACGCTCAGATAGTAACGGCAAACCTTGCTTGTTGGCCTAACACGGTTGCCTAATGCGTTTCCATATCCTACTAGCAGTTTCTCACGCCTCTACCTGATATCCTGCGAGGATTCTTTGTGACCGCTTAAGCTGAGCTCGAGATTTGTGTCCTCAGGTGCGCTTCTCGTGATCGTCAACCCTTCCCCTGACCTCAAGAGGCTCGGCCTCCTCCAGGTCATCAACTGTCTTGTTTCAAGTTATTGATTATCTTCCGTTTAGGCAAGTAGTAATGGTTGTCTGATCCTTCGTGCTCTATGTGTTGCTCATGCTGCATGCAGGGTTTTGCTGCTGGACTTATGTTGAGCATCTCGTTTCTAGACCTGGCACACAACGCACTCAACTCCATTGGCTTCTTGAAGGCCAACCTTTGGGTGGGTTGTACTTGAATCTTTCTTGCAGTTTTACAATCCGTGTCATCAAATTTCAATCTATCTCAGATAACACATCGCAATATTCTGCAGTTTTTTGCGGGAGTTCTTTTCTTTGGTTTCGTTGTCAAGTTTATTCCAGAGCCAACCTTCGTCCCAACAACTGATGCAAGCAAGAAAAAGGTTGGAATGAACAATCCTCGGGGATGTTTCCAGCATCATTCATATCAAATCTGTTTTCTTACCAAAATAAGTGGGCTGAATAGAAGTTGGTTTTCTTTTGTGGAAAGCAGACTGATGATGACGGGTCGGGCAAAGATATGATGAAAAAACATCGCCGCCAAGTCTTATTCAGTGGCATCATTACTGCTGTTGGTAAGTTACTGCCTCTGTTTTTATATACTCAGCATATTAGCTTTCACTGAAGTCAAACATTCATCACAATCATTTGACTTTGTACTTATTCTGAGCTGCAGGAATTAGCTTGCACAATTTTCCTGAGGGAATGGCGGTATTTCTTGGATCCGTGAAGGTACTGCCGTCGTGCATTCATCTCAGTGTAGTGGCATCATTGATTTTCTAAGAGGACGTTCTGCACCTTGCATTTTGTTACAGTAGAAAAATTACTGGAGCATAGCTTGGTTGTTTTGGTTTTCGAAGAGTTCATGCACCGTTTTATTATTATTTATAGCTTGCACTAATTATATTCGGTTATAACGAAAATGCAGGGTCTTCGCGTGGGAGTTAACTTGGCTATTGCTATTGCTTTACATAACATACCCGAGGTATATAAATCAACCTATCAACCTTTCTGGTTAAGTAGCCTAAGAATTCTTATCTGCAGTTATATATTGCGTCATTGGCACTTAGGATAGCCCTTGGGGTGCTCTTTGTAAGAAGATTCAACTGCCATAAAAAAATTGTTTGTTATACTGCACCAGGGAGTCAATATATAGGTTTGATATATGAAAGCCCAATCTCATGGCAAACTAATTCATGACAAGACAAGAGGGCCATGATGAATTTTAACTCATTTGCAGTGCTTGCTTTGCCATGAAGTTTTGAGTATTTTGATATTTGCTAGGTCTCCGCACTATCCAACTTTTATATTTTTCCTTTTGATCTGTGTAGTTCAGTTTGATGCTTAGTGACCATACTAGAATTAGTTGGCATCAAACATATCATTACGTACAAGGGAGAGTTTGCAAATTGTGTTAGCAGGATCTATTATTTTGAAACAAACTACTACACGGAAAATTAAATAATTCCATTTTACGGAGAGAAATTAAAAAGAAGCTATAGTTCTACAAAATCATACTCCCTCCGTCCCAAAATAAGTGTCGCTGATTTAGTACAAAGTTGTATTAAATCAGTTACACTTATTTTGGGACGGAGGGAGTATATCCGAGACTACTGACAGTCTGACATGTTGCCAATTTCCTTTTTGATCTACCATCCTAACTAGTTGACACTTTTTTACCTTCTCAGGGGGTTGCTGTAGCTCTGCCACTCTATTTTGCTACCAAAAGGTACCTGTTTTCCCCATGTAGAGATGAATAATTAGTGAAGTTTGTAGTTCACACCAGCTTTCAAAATGAGTCTTGAGTCCTGTAACGCAAATGCTACGAAGTCTTGGTTTTCTGTAGCCAAATGTTATAAGCTGGTTACACAAATATAAGTCATGCTTGTTATGCATTATTATTAAATGACATACTGTTATGGCGCTGCTAGAAGGAGGGCGCGAGAGGGCCGGCCGGGGGCCATTTTGCCCACGGCCGGGCAAGAGGGAGAGGATTTCCTTCTTAATTCTTGCTTGATTAGATTGATACATCTCCTCTCTTTATATAGAGAGGTTACTTGACTCCCAAGCAAGGCTTACTTGACCCCTAAGCAAGCGACCCTTATCTCTAATTTGTTACAGTATATGTGGTTTGCACTGGTCCTTTCCATCAGTTCGGACTTTTGGTTGCGTTGGCTAGTGCATGAAGCTTAACATGGTATCAGAGCTAAGGTCTTGAGTTCAAGTCTTGGTTTTCGCAATTTATTAAAAAGTTGCTGGTAGCACCCCTTTGTGTCCACGTAGAGGCCTCTTGAGTCATACGTGAGTCTCGCGCGCCGTCGCTCTCTTCCGGTTGCACGTGTTGACTTCTCTTCCCCGTCACACGTGAGAGGGGGTGTTACAGTATATGTGGTTTGCACTGGTCCTTTCCATCAGTTCGGACTTTTGGTTGCGTTGGCTAGTGCATGAAGCTTAACATAATTAACCCTAAGACTAACGGGCTATACCGCCAGCCCAGGCCATTAGGGCCATTACGTACTCTAACACTACACCCCACCTGGACATGCAGCTTGTCCTCGAGCTGCAGCCTAACCAACTTATAACCATGACTCGACGCAACACAAACCTAACATCTAAAAACAAGCCTTTTACATCTCGGCTTGTTTTATTACTCTCAACCTGAAATGGATTGGGATGCTTTATTTTGGACCCCTTAACAAAAAGTGGACACCATCCGCACGTCGGACGTGCACGTGTATAGCCACCTGGATCCCGTGGACACCACCTGGACAAAAGGAGTGCATGTGTATGGCCACCTGGAAGTGGTCGCAAGAGCGACCAGCAGAGGCGCCCTCGCGGCGGCCGACGGCGGAATGCAGTGGTGCTATGCAGTGGTGCTATGCAGTGTGCTCCTGTCGGTGACACCCTGCCTTCTCCCCGCCGGACGGCTGTTGGTCTGCACCGCACAGGGAAGAGTGGAGGGCTTGTGATGGAGAATGACGAGGAGGGGTGCGTCCCCCCAACCGCCAATGTCGCGGACTTTGAGGTCGCTGCCCGTGGGAAAAACAGCATGCCCGCCGCCCGTGGGGGAAACCGCATGCCCAAGATCCCCGACGCAGGGGACGAGATCGAGGTCCTTTGCGCAGTGAAGGGCAATTTGGAGGAGCGGCAGCTGCAGACCACGCATCTCCCGCACACGCCGACGCGCTAGGAGGCCGCGCGCGGCAGCCTGCAGCCCCACCGCCGCCGACACTTGGCGGGGTAGTGATCCAAGCCGGAAGCGGTGACGACGACGGCGGGAACTTGATCTGCTGGATGGGGACGCCCTGGGGAAGCGGTGATGGCGACGGCGGGAACTTGATCTGGTGGATCGGGACTCCCGCCGGAGCGGTCGATGTGGAACCAGAGCTGGCCGCCAGTGGCTGCTGCTGCGGAGCGCCGGGCGCGGCGGAGGCCGCTAGGAGCGGCGGCTGCCACTGCAGCCAGGGCGGGGCGGTGGTGGCTGTGGATGGCAGCTGCAACGGCTCGGCGAGCGCGGCAGGGACGCCCTGGGGCAGCAGCGGCGGCTGCTGCCGCAGAGCGCCGGGCGCGGCGGAGGCCGCCAGGAGCGGCGGCTACCACTGTAGCCAGGGCGGGGCGGTGGTGGCGGTGGATGGCAGATGCAACAGCCCGGCGAGCGCGGCGGAGGCCGCCTGGTGCGGTGGCTGCCACAGCAGCCACGACGGCGCGGTGGCGGCGATGGGCGGCGCAGCCGGGTGCGGCCTGTAGGACCCGGCCAAGAACAGGCGGATCTCCTGGACCGCCTGGGTTAGGTCCCGCAGCGCCCCGGACACCTCCTCCGGGGTGAGGACAGCGGGGGCGGGCGCGACGGACGATCCCGGCGCGGGCAGGAGCGGGGCAACGGTCGTGGTGGTCGCCGGAGGTGACCGGCAGCGGAAGAAACGGGTTGGGCAGCGGTGAAGACATGATCGAACCGAAGCTAGCTGATACCAAATTGTTATGGCGATGCTAGAAGGAGGGCGCGAGAGGGCCAGCCGGGGGCCTTTTTGCCCACGGCCGGGCAAGAGGGAGAGGATTTCCTTCTTAATTCTTGCTTGATTGGATTGATACATCTCCTCTCTTTATATAGAGAGGTTACTTGACCCCTAAGCAAGCGACCCTTATCTCTAATTAACCCTAAGACTAACGGGCTATACCGCCAGCCCAGGCCATTAGGCTCATTACGTACTCTAACACATACAATCTTAGAACTTCTCAAATGTGGTGAACCGCTCTGATCTTGGCTATGTGAGCTTTACCTGTTCCTCCAGTCTTAAAGGGCGATTGGATTCCAAAGTACCTACAAAGCATGACCATGTTTGAAATGATTGTACTTTAGAAAGAAGGGAAATTAGAATTTCCCTTTATAGCTCAATATTTCCTTTTATTCCTATTGTCATTATTGGACTTACTTTTTTGCAGCTGATAATGTTTCTCTGTGTTTCCTTCTTTCTTGCATATGAAAGCAAATGGCAAGCATTTAAATATGCAACACTCTCTGGTTTGGCTGAGCCACTAGGGGTATTTTTTGTAGGTATGCTATTTTTTGTGAGCCTTTCTGTAAGTTTATTCTTTAATAACCTGTCGAGCATTGATGCAAATGTGATTACTGCAGCTGTCTTGTTTCCGAGCAACTTAAATCCTGAAATTCTTGAAGGCCTACTTGCATCAGGTTAGTCTGTTAGTAGAGCTAAACCGTGATATTTCATGTTTAGTACTTTGTTGACTTCCCATTTGTCTTTACGCAGTTGGTGGTGTTATGGCTTTCCTCACTTTGCATGAGTTGTTACCTCTAGCATTTGACTATGCTGGTCAGAAGCAAGCTGTCAAAGCAGTCTTTGTTGGCATGGCCGTCATGTCTGCGAGGTTTGTTGATGTTTCTGAACAAAGGACTTGTCTGTATAGTTCTGAAGCACTTCTACTCTGTATAGTTCTTGTATTCTAGTTGATAGTATCGTAGCAGATTGACATCATATGTTGTTGGCAGTGAGTGCATCATAGAGAAAATGAGTAAATGACTTATGTTCTAGTATCATCTATAGGGTGAATTTATGGCATGAAGGTTGCATTAGTATAATAATGTGTTTGCAGCAGTGTTTGGCTATAGGCTTAAACATACTTATCCCTTCACCCAAACAAAAATATTGACCTGAGTAAATTCGGTCGGCAGCCATATGCACTGATGTGATCATCAATAGTTATTAGCCAAATGCATCAGTGCTATACCCACAATTCTAACCTGTCATACGCATTCACAGTACAAATGCATAGCCCACATTCCTTCACACTTCCATGTACTCCCTCCGTAAAGAAATATAAGAGCGTTTAGATCACTATGTACATGCTAATTTTGACACAAAATTGCTGTTCATTATTACGGTTGTTATACACGGCCCCATGCCTTGAAAGCAGAGGACATTTTTATATTTTTGGAAAATAAGCAGCACACATTATTCTTTTCTCTGCATGCCTAATTTGCGATTCCACATTGGCAGCTTGTATTTCCTGGAGATCAGCCTACCCAAGGAGATCAGCTTGTAACATATAACCGCACCACTGCAACTATACCAGCTGTTCATAGTGTCCTCTGAAGCCGAGAACTTCGCCATACATCAACCGTTTCCTGCGCTTTGCAAGGCAAGGGGCGTGGGGTTTGGAAAGTTCGTTGCTCAGAAGCAAGAATTATGGCCAGAACGGTTGTGTCTGACCGTTTTACTAGGAAAAAACAGCAGTGTGGCGACCCGTATGCGGTGGCTGGACATCCCTCACTTTGTTGTTTCAGAGAACCATTTGGGGTGACGGGTATCTGAATACAACCATCGGGGTTGTTGTCCAGTAACAGGATGCAACTAGAACAGATTTGCGGCTCTTTTGTCAATTTGACACGTTAAAAACCTGCCCACGATCATGGCCTCCAGGCTGTAATGGCCCTGTTAACCCTTAATTCTGTTCCAAGTTTATACATCTTCAATTTCTTTTGCTCTTGCCATGGAGTATTTTTTTTTAAATCTTGCTTTGCGTTATTGTTTCCGAGCAGCCTGAAAAAAAATCTTGCTTTGGTTTATTGTTTCCAAACAGCCTGTCGCAACTTTGGTGCTAGAATTCCTAGACTGAGACTAGCCTGTTCGGCAACCCTCCGCGCTCCGCGAACTCCGCATGAGAAGCTAGCCGAACGCTTTAGGGCATGTACAATGGTGTTATCTTAAGAATGCCACGTAAGATAAATGATAAGGTGGAGGAGAGAACTCGTAAGAAAAGGCTTGTTTTCTTTTATTTAAGATAAGACAAGAGATAATCTCTTAACACAATTTGTCTCATCATGTTTTAAGGAATTGCTAGTTATTGAAGATAAGGCTAAGATATAACCCATTGTAGACATATTTTTTTGTCATCTTTAAATTACATGCAAGACTTAAGATAAAACTGTCTTATCAATCATTGTACATGCCTTTAGCTTCGTGGAGCCAGCTTCGAGAAGTTGTTGCTTTCTTGTGCGTCCTCTCGTATTCTCCTTAATGGGATTCGAGGTGCCCCCATCAGGCATGGATGTGGTATGAGGCAAGGGGATCCGCTTTCCCCTCTTCTATTCGTGCTCGCGATTGATCCGCTACACCTAATCCTCCAGAAGGCCACCTGTTGGGGAACGCAGTAATTTCAAAAAATTTCCTACACACACGCAAGATCATGGTGATGCATAGCAATGAGAGGGGAGAGTGTTGTCTACGTACCCTTCGTAGACCGCATCGGAAGCGTTGACGCAACATAGAGGAAGTAGTCGTACGTCTTCCCGATCCGACCGATCCAAGCACCGTTACTCCGGCACCTCCGAGTTCTTAGCACACGTATAGCTCGATGACGCTCCCCGGGCTCCGATCCAGCAAAGCTTCGGGGATGAGTTACGTCAGCACAACGGCGTGGTGACGATGATGATGTTCTACCGACGCAGGGCTTCGCCTAAGCACTACAACGATATGATCGAGGTGGAATATGGTGGCAGGGGGCACCGCACACGGCTAAGGAACGATCACGTGGATCAACTTGTGTGTCCTAGGGTGCCCCCTGCCCCCGTATATAAAGGAGCAAGGGAAGGAGGCGGCCGGCCAGGTGTGGCGCGCCAAGAGGGAGTCCTACTCCCACCGGGAGTAGGATTCCTAGTTGGACAAGGAGAGAGAGGGGGGGAAAGAGGAGGAAGAGAGGAAGGAAAGGGGGGGGGGGGGCGCCGCCCCCTTCCCTTGTCCTATTCGGACTAGGAAGGGGAGGGGCGCGCGGCCACCTCCTGCCTCCTTCTCTCTTCTCCCTCAAGGCCCATGTAGGCCCAATAAACCCCCGGGGGGTTCCGGTAACCCCCCGGTACTCCGAAAAAATGCCGATTTCACCCGGAACGATTCCGATGTCCAAATATAGGCTTCCAATATATCGATCTTTATGTCTCGACCATTTCGAGACTCCTCGTCATGTTCGTGATCACATCCGAGACTCCGAACTAACTTCGGTACATCAAAATGCATAAACTCATAATAACTGTCATCGTAACATTAAGGTGCGGACCCTACGGTTCGAGAACAATGTAGACATGACTGAGACAGATCTCCTGTCAATAACCAATAGCGGGACCTGGATGCCCATATTGGCTCCTACATATTCTACGAAGATCTTTATCGGTCAGACCGCATAACAACATACGTTGTTCCCTTTGTCATCGGTATGTTACTTGCCCGAGATTCGATCGTCGGTATCCAATACCTAGTTCAATCTCGTTACCGGCAAGTCTCTTTACTCGTTCCGTAATACATCATCCCGCAACTAACTCATTAGTTGCAATGCTTGCAAGGCTTATGTGATGTGCATTACCGAGAGGGCCCAGAGATACCTCTCCGACAATCGGAGTGACAAATCCTAATCTCGAAATACGCCAACCCAACATCTACCTTTGGAGACACCTATAGAGCTTCTTTATAATCACCCAGTTACGTTATGACGTTTGGTAGCACACAAAGTGTTCCTCCGGTAAACGGGAGTTGCATAATCTCATAGTCATAGGAACATGTATAAGTCATGAAGAAAGCAATAGCAACATACTAAACGATCGGGTGCTAAGCTAATGGAATGGGTCATGTCAATCAGATCATTCAACTAATGATGTGACCTCGTTAATCAAATAACAACACTTTGTTCATGGTTAGGAAACATAACCATCTTTGATTAACGAGCTAGTCAAGTAGAGGCATACTAGTGACACTAAGTTTGTCTATGTATTCACACATGTATTATGTTTCCGGTTAATACAATTCTAGCATGAATAATAAACATTTATCATGATATAAGGAAATAAATAATAGCTTTATTATTGCCTCTAGGGCATATTTCCTTCAGTCTCCCACTTGCACTAGAGTCAATAATCTAGATTACATAGTAATGATTCTAACACCCATGGAGCCTTGGTGCTGATCATGTTTTGCTCGTGGAAGAGGCTTAGTCAACGGGTCTGCAATATTCAGATCCGTATGTATCTTGCAAATCTCTATGTCTCCCACCCGGACTAGATCCCGGATGGAATTGAAGCATCTCTTGATGTGCTTGGTTCTCTTGTGAAATCTGGATTCCTTTGCCAAGGCAATTGCACCAGTATTGTCACAAAAGATTTTCATTGGACCCGATGCACTAGGTATGACACCTAGATCGGATATGAACTCCTTCATCCAGACTCCTTCGTTCGCTCCTTCCGAAGCAGCTATGTACTCCGCTTCACATGTAGATCCCGCTACGACGCTTTGTTTAGAACTGCACCAACTTACAGCTCCACTGTTTAATGTAAACACGTATCCAGTTTGCGATTTAGAATCGTTCGGATCAGTGTCAAAGCTTGCATCAACGTAACCTTTTACGGTGAGCTCTTTGTCACCTCCATATACGAGAAACATATCCTTAGTCCTTTCCAGGTATTTCAAGATGTTCTTGACCGCTGTCCAGTGATCCACTCCTGGATTACTTTGGTACCTCCCTGCTAAGCTTATAGCAAGGCACACATCAGGTCTGGTACACAGCATTGCATACATGATAGAGCCTATGGCTGAAGCATAGGGAACATCTTTCATTTTCTCTCTATCTTCTGCAGTGGTCGGGCATTGAGTCTGACTCAACTTCACACCTTGTAACACGGGCAAGAACCCTTTCTTCGCCTGATCCATTTTGAACTTTTTTCAAAAATCTTGTCAAGGTATGTGCTTTGTGAAAGTCCAATTAAGCGTTTTGATCTATCTCTATAGATCTTTATGCCTAATATGTAAGTAGCTTCACCGAGGTCTTTCATTGAAAAACTCTTATTCAAGTATCCCTTTATGCTATCCAGAAATTCTATATCATTTCCGATCAATAATATGTCATCCACATATAATATCAGAAATGCTACAGAGCTCCCACTCACTTTCTTGTAAATACAGGCTTCTCCGAAAGTCTGTATAAAACCAAATGCTTTGATCACACTATTAAAGCGTTTATTCCAACTCCGAGAGGCTTGCACCAGTCCATAAATAGATCGCTGGAGCTTGCACACTTTGTTAGCTCCCTTTGGATCGACAAAACCTTCTGGTTGCATCATATACAACTCTTCTTCCAGAAATCCATTCATGAATGCAGTTTTGACATCCATCTGCCAAATTTCATAATCATAAAATGCGGCAATTGCTAACATGATTCTGACAGACTTAAGCATCGCTACGGGTGAGAAGGTCTCATCGTAGTCAACCCCTTGAACTTGTCGAAAACCTTTTGCGACAAGTCGAGCTTTGTAGATAGTAATATTACCGTCAGCGTCAGTCTTCTTCTTGAAGATCCATTTATTCTCAATTGCTTGCCGATCATCGGGCAAGTCAACCAAAGTCCATACTTTGTTCTCATACATGGATCCCATCTCAGATTTCATGGCTTCAAGCCATTTTGCGGAATCTGGGCTCACCATCGCTTCTTCATAGTTCGTAGGTTCATCATGATCTAGCAGCATGACTTCCAGAACAGGATTACCGTACCACTCTGGCGCGGATCTCACTCTGGTTGATCTACGAGGTTCAGTAGTATCTTGATCTGAAGTTTCATGATCATTATCATTAGCTTCCTCACCAACTGGTGTAGGTGTCACTGAAACAGTTTTCTGTGATATACTACTTTCCAATAATGGAGCAGGTACAGTTACCTCGTCAAGTTCTACTTTCCTCTCACTCACTTCTTTCGAGAGAAACTCCTTCTCGAGAAAGTTTCCGAATTTAGCAACAAAAGTCTTGCCTTCGGATCTGTGATAGAAGGTGTATCCAATAGTTTCCTTTGGATATACTATGAAGACACATTTCTCCGATTTGGGTTCGAGCTTATCAGGTTGAAGTTTTTTCACATAAGCATCGCAGCCCCAAACTTTCAGAAATGACAACTTTGGTTTCTTGCCAAACCACAGTTCATAAGGCGTCGTCTCAACGGATTTTGATGGTGCCCTATTTAACGTGAATGCGGCCGTCTCTAGAGCGTATCCCCAAAACGATAGCGGTAAATCAGTAAGAGACATCATAGATCGCACCATATCTAGCAAAGTACGATTACGACGTTCGGACACACCATTACGCTGTGGTGTTCTGGGTGGCGTGAGTTGCGAAACTATTCCACAATTTTTCAAATGTACACCAAACTCGTAACTCAAATATTCTCCTCCATGATCAGACCGTAGAAACTTTATTTTCTTGTTACGATGATTTTCAACTTCACTCTAAAATTCTTTGAACTTTTCAAACGTTTCGGACTTATGTTTCATTAAGTAGATATACCCATATCTGCTTAAGTCATCTGTGAAGGTGAGAAAATAACGATATCCGCCACGAGCCTCAATATTCATCGGACCACATACATCTGTATGTATGATTTCCAATAAATCTGTTGCTCTCTCCATAGTACCGGAGAACGGTGTTTTAGTCATCTTGCCCATGAGGCACGATTCGCAAGTACCAAGTGATTCATAATCAAGTGGTTCCAAAAGTCCATCAGTATGGAGTTTCTTCATGCGCTTTACACCGATATGACCTAAACGGCAGTGCCACAAATAAGTTGCACTATCATTATCAACTCTGCATCTTTTGGCTTCTACATTATGAATATGTGTATCACTACTATCGAGATTCAACAAGAATAGACCACTCTTCAAGGGTGCATGACCATAAAAGATATTACTCATATAAATAGAACAACCATTATTCTTTGATTTAAATGAATAACCGTCTCGCATTAAACAAGATCCAGATATAATGTTCATGCTCAACGCTGGCACCAAATAACAATTATTTAGGCCTAATATTAATCCCGAAGGTAGATGTAGAGGTAGCGTGCCGACTGCGATCACATCGACTTTGGAACCGTTTCCCACGCGCATCGTCACCTCGTCCTTAGCCAATCTTCGCTTAATCCGTAGTCCCTGTTTCGAGTTGCAAATATTAGCAACAGAACCAGTATCAAATACCCAGGTGCTACTGCGAGCATTAGTAAGGTACACATCAATAACATGTATATCACATATACCTTTGTTCACCTTGCCATCCTTCTTATCCGCCAAATACTTGGGGCAGTTCCGCTTCCAGTGACCAGTCTGCTTGCAGTAGAAGCACTCAGTTTCAGGCTTAGGTCCAGACTTGGGTTTCTTCTCTTGAGCAGCAACTTGCTTGCCGTTCTTCTTGAAGTTCCCCTTCTTCTTCCCTTTGCCCTTTTTCTTGAAACTAGTGGTCTTGTTGACCATCAACACTTGATGCTCCTTTTTGATTTCTACCTCCGCAGCTTTCAGCATTGCGAAGAGCTCGGGAATAGTCTTGTTCATCCCTTGCATATTATAGTTCATCACGAAGCTCTTGTAGCTTGGTGGTAGTGATTGGAGAATTCCGTCAATGACGCAATCATCTGGAAGATTAACTCCCATCTGAATCAAGTGATTATTATACCCAGACATTTTGAGTATATGCTCACTGACAGAACTGTTCTCCTCCATCTTGCAGCTATAGAACTTATTGGAGCCTTCATATCTCTCAATCCGGGCATTTGCTTGAAATATTAACTTCAACTCCTGGAACATCTCATATGCTCCATGACGTTCAAAACGTCGTTGAAGTCCCGATTCTAAGCCGTAAAGCATGGCACACTGAACTATCGAGTAGTCATCAGCTTTGCTCTGCCAGACGTTCATAACATCTGGTGTTGCTCCAGGAGCAGGCCTGACACCCAGCGGTGCTTCCAGGACGTAATTCTTCTGTGCAGCAATGAGGATAATCCTCAAGTTACGGACCCAGTCCGTGTAATTGCTACCATCATCTTTCAACTTTGCTTTCTCAAGGAACGCATTAAAATTCAACGGAACAACAGCACGAGCCATCTATCTACAATCAAACATAAACAAGCAAGATACTATCAGGTACTAAGTTCATGATAAGTTTAAGTTCAATTAATCAAATTACTTAAGAACTCCCACTTAGATAGACATCCCTCTAATCCTCTAAGTGATCACGTGATCCAAATCAACTAAACCATGCCCGATCATCACGTGAGATGGAGTAGTTTCTTTGGTGAACATCACTATGTTGATCATATCTACTATATGATTCACGCTCGACCTTTCGGTCTCCGTGTTTCGAGGCCATATCTGTATATGCTTGGCTCGTCAAGTATAACCTGAGTATTCCGCGTGTGCAACTATTTTGCACCCGTTGTATTTGAACGTAGAGCCTATCACACCCGATCATCACGTGGTGTCTCAGCACGAAGAACTTTCGCAACGGTGCATACTCAGGGAGAACACTTCTTGATAATTTAGTGAGAGATCATCTTATAATGCTACCGTCAATCAAAGCAAGATAAGATGCATAAAAGATAAACATCACATGCAATCAATATAACTGATATGATATGGCCATCATCATCTTGTGCCTGTGATCTCCATCTCCGAAGCACCGTCATGATCACCATCGTCACCGGCGCGACACCTTGATCTCCATCGTAGCATCGTTGTCGTCTCGCCAATCTTATGCTTCCACGACTATCGCTACCGCTTAGTGATAAAGTAAAGCATTACATCGCGATTGCATTGCATACAATAAAGCGACAACCATATGGCTCCTGCCAGTTGCCGATAACTCGGTTACAAAACATGATCATCTCATACAATAAAATTTAGCATCATGTCTTGGCCATATCACATCACAACATGCCCTGCAAAAACAAGTTAGACGTCCTCTACTTTGTTGTTGCAAGTTTTACGTGGCTGCTACGGGCTTAAGTAAGAACCAATCTCACCTACGCATCAAAACCACAACGATAGTTTGTCAATTTGACTCCGTTTTAACCTTCGCAAGGACCGGGCGTAGCCACACTTGGTTCAAGTAAAGTTGGAGAAACAGTCACCCGCAAGCCACCTTTGTGCAAAGCACGTTGGGAGAACCGGTCTCGCGTAAGCGTACGCGTAATGTCGGTCCGGGCCGCTTCATCCAACAATACCGCCGAACCAAAGTATGACATGTTGGTAGGCAGTATGACTTATATCGCCCACAACTCACTTGTGTTCTACTCGTGCATATAACATCAAACCATAAAACCTGGCTCGGATGCCACTGTTGGGGAACGCAGTAATTTCAAAAAAAATTCCTACGCACACGCAAGATCATGGTGATGCATAACAACGAGAGGGGAGAGTGTTGTCTACGTACCCTTCGTAGACCGCAACGGAAGCGTTGACGCAACATAGAGGAAGTAGTCGTACGTCTTCCCGATCCGACCGATCCAAGCACCGTTACTCCGGCACCTCCGAGTTCTTAGCACACGTACAGCTCGATGACGCTCCCCGGGCTCCGATCCAGCAAAGCTTCGGGGATGAGTTCCGTCAGCACAATGGCGTGGTGACGATGATGATGTACTACCGATGCAGGGCTTCGCCTAAGAACTACAACGATATGACCGAGGTGGAATATGGTGGAAGGGGGCACCGCACACGGCTAAGGAACGATCACGTTGATCAATTGTCTGTTCTAGGGTGCCCCCTTGCCTCTGTATATAAAGGATCCAAGGGGGGTGTGGCCGGCCCTATGAAGGCGCGCAGGAGGAGTCCTACTCCTAGCGGGAGTAGGACTCCCCTCCCGTTCCTTGTCCAACTAGGAGAGGTGGAGGGAGAATAGGAAAGGGGGGGCACCGCCCCTCCCTCCTTGTCCAATTCGGACTAGGGGGAGAGGGGGCGCGCGGCCTGCCCTGGCAGCCCCTTCCTCTTCTCCACATTAGGCCCATGAGGCCCATTAACCCCCCCCCCCGGGGGGGGGGGGGGGGGGTGGGTTCCGGTAACCCCCTGGTGCTCCGGTTTTATCCGATACTTCTCCGGAACCCTTCCGGTGTCCGAATATAGTCATCCAATATATCAATATTTGTGTATCGACCATTTCGAGACTCCTCGTCATGTACGTGATCACATCCGGGACTCCGAACTAACTTCGGTACATCAAAATGCATAAACTCATAATAACTATCATCGTAATGTTAAGCGTGCGGACCCTACGGTTCGAGAACAATGTAGACATGACTGATGAAGGAAATATGCCCTAGAGGCAATAATAAAGTTATTATTTATTTCCTTATATCATGATAAATGTTTATTATTCATGTTAGAATTGTATTAACCGGAAACATAATACATGTGTGAATACATAGACAAACAGAGTGTCACTAGTATGCCTCTACTTGACTAGCTCGTTAATCAAAGATGGTTATGTTTCCTAACCATGAACAAAGAGTTGTTATTTGATTAACGAGGTCACATCATTAGTTGAACGATCTGATTGACATGACCCATTCCATTAGCTTAGCACCCGATCGTTTAGTATGTTGCTATTGCTTTCTTCATGACTTATACATGTTCCTATAACTATGAGATTATGCAACTCCCGTTTACCGGAGGAACACTTTGGATACTACCAAACGTCACAACATAACTGGGTGATTATAAAGGAGTACTACAGGTGTCTCCAATGGTAGATGTTGGGTTGGCGTATTTCGAGATTAGGGTTTGTCACTCCGATTGTCGGAGAGGTATCTCTGGGCCCTCTCGGTAATACACATCACATAAGCCTTGCAAGCATAATAACTAAGATGTTAGTTATGAGATGATGTATTACGGAACGAGTAAAGAGACTTGCCAGTAACGAGATTGAACTAGGTATTGGATACCGACGATCGAATCTCGGGCAAGTAACATACCGATGACAAAGGGAACAACGTATGTTGTTATGCGGTCTGGCCGATAAAAGATCTTCGTAGAATATGTAGGAGCCAATATGGGCATCCAGGTCCCGCTATTGGTTATTGACCGGAGACGTGTCTCGGTCATGTCTACATTGTTCTCGAACCGTAGGGTCCGCACGCTTAACGTTACGATGACAGTTATTATGAGTTTATGCATTTTGATGTACCGAAGGTTGTTCGGAGTCCCGGATGTGATCACGGACATGACGAGGAGTCTCGAAATGGTTGGGACATAAAGATTGATATATTAGAAACCTATGTTTGGACACCGGAAGTGTTCCGGGTGAAATCGGGATTTTGCCGGATTACCGGGAGGGTTACCGGAACCCCCCGGGAGCCAAATGGGCCTACATGGGCGATTGTGGAAAGGTGAAAGGGGCTGCCAAGGAGGGCTGCGCGCCTCCCCCCTCCCCTAGTCCTATTAGGACTAGGAGAGGTGGCCGGCCACCTCTCTCTCTTTTCCTCTCCCTTTTTTCCAAGGAGTCCTAGTTGGAATAGGATTGGAGGGGGGAGTCCTACTCCCGGTAGGAGTAGGACTCCTCCTGCGCCTCCCTCCACTTGGCCGGCCAGCCCTCCCCCTCTCATCCTTTATATACGGGGGCAGGGGACACCCCAAGACACAGAAGTTGATCCTTGAGATCGTTCCTTAGCCGTGTGCGGTGCCCCCTGCCACCAAATTCCACCTCGATCATACCGTTGCAGTGCTTAGGCGAAGCCCTGCGTCGGTAGTACATCAAGATCATCACTACGCTGTCGTGCTGACGGAACTCTTCCTCGACGCTTTGCTGGATCGGAGCCTGAGGAACGTCATCGAGCTGAACGTGTGCTAAGAACTCGGAGGTGCCGGAGTAACGGTGCTTGGATCGGTCGGATCGGGAAGAAGACGTACGACTATTTCCTCTACGTTGTGTGATCGCTTCCGCAGTCGGTCTGCGTTGGTACGTAGACAACACTCTCCCCCTCGTTGCTATGCATCACCATGATCTTGCGTGTGCGTAGGAAATTTTTTGAAATTACTACGTTCCCCAACAGTGGTATCAGAGCCTAGGTTTTATGGTTTGATATTATTTGCACGAGTAGAACACAAGTGAGTTGTGGGCGATACAAGTCATACTGCCTACCAGCATGTCATACTTTGGTTCGGCGGTATTGTTGGACGAGACGATCCGGACCAACCTTACGCGTACTCTTACGCGAGACCGGTTCCCTCGACGTGCTTTGCACATAGATGGCTTGCGGAAGACTGTCTATCCAACTTTAGTTGAACCAAGTGTGACTACGCCCGGTCCTTGAGAAGGTTAAAACGGAGTCTATTTGACGAACTATCGTTGTGGTTTTGATGCGTAGGTGAGATGAGTTCTTACTTAAGCCCGTAGCAGCCACGTAAAACTTGCAACAACAAAGTAGAGGACGTCTAACTTGTTTTTGCAGGGCATGTTGTGATGTGATATGGTCAAGGCATGATGCTGATTTTATTGTATGAGATGATCATGTTTTGTAACCGAGTTATCGGTAACTGGCAGGAGCCATATGGTTGTCGCTTTATTGTATGCAATGCAATCGTGATGTAATGCTTTACTTTATTACTAAGCGGTAGTGATAGTCGTGGAAGCATAAGATTGGCGAGACGACAATGATGCTACGATGGAGATCAAGGTGTCGCGCCGGTGACGATGGTGATCATGACGGTGCTTCGGAGATGGAGATCACAAGCACAAGATGATGATGGCCATATCATATCACTTATATTGATTGCATGTGATGTTTATCCTTTTATGCATCTTATCTTGCTTTGATTGACGGTAGCATTATAAGATGATCTCTCACTAAATTATCAAGAAGTGTTCTCCCTGAGTATGCACCGTTGCAAAAGTTCTTCGTGCTGAGACACCACGTGATGATCGGGTGTGATAGGCTCTATGTTCAAATACAACGGGTGCAAAACAGTTGCACACGCGGAATACTCAGGTTATACTTGACGAGCCAAGCATATACAGATATGGCCTCGGAACACAGAGACCGAAAGGTCGAGCGTGAATCATATAGTAGATATGATCAACATATTGATGTTCACCATTGAAAACTACTCCATCTCACGTGATGATCGGTTATGGTTTAGTTGATTTGGATCACGTGATCACTTAGAGGATTAGAGGGATATCTATCTAAGTGGGAGTTCTTAAGTAATATGATTAATTGAACTTAAATTTATCATGAACTTAGTCCTGGTAGTATTTTGCAAATTATGTTGTAGATCAATAGCTCGCGTTGTTGCTTCCCTGTGTTTATTTTTGATATGTTCCTAGAGAAAATTGTGTTGAAAGATGTTAGTAGCAATGATGCGGATTGGATCCGTGATCTGAGGTTTATCCTCATTGCTGCACAGAAGAATTATGTCCTTGATGCACCGCTAGGTGACAGACCTATTGCAGGAGCAGATGCAGACGTTATGAACGTTTGTCTAGCTCAATATGATGACTACTTGATAGTTTAAGTGCACCATGATTAATGGCTTAGAATCGGGACTTCAAAGACGTTTTGAACGTCATGGAGCATATGAGATGTTCCAGGAGTTAAAGTTAATATTTCAAGCAAATACCCGAGTTGAGAGATATGAAGTCTCCAACAAGTTCTATAGCTAAAAGATGGAGGAGAATCGCTCAACTAGTGAGCATGTGCTCAGATTGTCTGGGTACTACAATCGCTTGAATCAAGTGGGAGTTAATCTTCCAGATAAGATAGTGATTGACAGAATTCTCTAGTCACCATCACCAAGTTAGTAGAACTTCGTGATGAACTATAATATGCAAGGGATAACAGAAACAACTCCCAAGCTCTTCGTGATGCTGAAATCAACGAAGGTAGAAATCAAGAAAAACATCAAGTGTTGATGGTTGACAAGACCACTAGTTTCAAGAAAAGGGCAAAGGGAAGAAGGGGAACTTCAAGAAGAACGACAAGCAAGTTGCTGCTCAAGTGAAGAAGCCCAAGTCTGATCCTAAGCTTGAGACTAAGTGCTTCTACTGCAAAGGGACTGGTCACTGGAAGCGGAACTACCCCAAGTGATTGGCGGATAAGAAGGATGGCAAAGTGAACATAAGTATATTTGATATACATGTTATTGATGTGTACTTGACTAGTGTTTATAGCAACCCCTTAGTATTTGATGCTAGTTCAGTTGCTAAGAGTAGTAACTCGAAACGGGAGTTGCAGAATAAACAGAGACTAGTTAAGGGTGAAGTGACGATGTGTGTTGGAAGTGGTTCCAAGATTGATATGATCATCATCGCACACTCCCTATACTTTCGGGATTAGTGTTGAACCTAAATAAGTGTTATTTGGTTTTTGCGTTGAGCATGAATATGATTTGATCATGTTTATTGCAATACGATTATTCATTAAAGTAAGAGAATAAATTGTTGTTCTGTTTACATGAATAAAACCTTATATGGTTACACACCCAATGAAAATAGTTTGTTGGATCTCGATCGTAGTGATACACATAATCATAATATTGAAACCAAAAGATGCAAAGTTAATAATGATAGTGCAACTTATTTGTAGCACTGCCGTTTAGGTCATATTGGTGTAAAGCGCATGAAGAAACTCCATGATGATGGGCTTTTAGAATCACTTGATTATGAATCAGTTGATGCTTGCGAACCATGCCTCATGGGCAAGATGACTAAGACTCTGTTCTTCAGAACAATGGAGCGAGCAACAGATTTGTTGGAAATCATACATACTGATGTATGTGGTCCGATGAATATTGAGGCTCGCGACATGTATCATTATTTTCTGATCTTCACAAATGATTTGAGCAGATATGAGTATATCTACTTGATGAAACATAAGTCTGAAACATTTGAAAAGTTCAAAGAATTTCAGAGTGAAGTGAAAAATCATCGTAACAAGAAAATAAAGTTTCTATGATCTAATCATAGAGAAGAGTATTTGAGTTACGAGTTTGGCCTTCAGTTAAAAACAATGTGAAATAGTTTCATTACTCACGCCACAAGGAACACCATAGTGTAATGGTGTGTCCGAACGTCATAACCGTACTTTATTAGGTATAGTGCGATCTATGATGTCTCTTACCGATCTACCACTATCATTTTGGGGTTATGCATTAGAGACAGCTGCATTCACGTTAAAAAGGGGCACCATCTAAATCCGTTAAGACGACGCCTTATGAACTGTGGTTTGGCAAGAAACCAAAGTTGTCGTTTCTTAAAGTTTGGGGCTGCGATGCTTATGTGAAAAAGCTTCAACCTGATAAGATCGAACCCAAATCGGAGAAATGTGTCTTCATAGGATATCCAAAGGAAACTATTGGATACACCTTCTATCATAGATCCGAAGGCAAGACTTTTGTTGCTAAATTCGGAAACTTTCTTGAGAAGGAGTTTCTCTCGAAAGAAGTGAGTGGGAGGAAAGTAGAACTTGACAAGGTAACTGTACCTACTCCGTTATTGGGAAATAGTACATCACAGAAAACTGTTTCTGTGAGACCTACACCAATAAGAGAGGAAGTTAATGATGATGATCATGAAACTTTAGGTCAAGATACTACTGTACCTCGTAGATCAACCAGAGTAAGATCCGCACCAGAGTGGTACGGTAATCCTGTTCTGGAAGTCATGCTACTAGATCATGATGAACCTACGAACTATGAAGAAGCGATGGTGAGCCCAGATTCCGCAAAGTGGCTTGAAGCCATGAAATCTGAGATGGGATCCATGTATGAGAACAAAGTATGGACTTTGGTTGACTTGCCCGATGATCGGCAAGCAATTGAGAATAAATGGATCTTCAAGAGGAAGACGGACGCTGATAGTAATGTTATTATCTACAAAGCTAGAATTGTCGCAAAAGGTTTTCGACAAGTTCAAGGTGTTGAATACAATGGGTTTTTCTCACTCGTATCTATGCTTAAGTCTGTCCGAATCATGTTAGCAATTGCCGCATTTTATGAAATCTGGCAAATGGATAAACAAAACTGCATTCCTTAATGGATTTATTAAAGAAGAGTTGTATGTGATGCAACTAGAAGGTTTTGTCAATCCGAAAGGTGCTAACAAAATGTGCAAGCTCCAGCGATCCATCTGTGGACTGGTGCAAGCATCTCGGAGTTGGAATATACGCTTTGATAAGTTGATCAAAGCATATAGTTTTATACAGACTTGCGGTGAAGCCTGTATTTACAAGAAAGTGAGTGGGAGCACTACAGCATTTCTGATAAGTATATGTGACTGACATATTATTGATCGGAAATAATGTAGAATTATTCTGTAAAGCATAAAAGGAGTGTTTGAAAGGAGTTTTTCAAAGAAAGACTTCGGTAAAGCTGCTTACATATTTAGCTTCAAGATCTATAGAGATAGATCAAGACACTTGATAAGTTTTTCAATAAGTACATACCTTGACAAGATTTTGAAGTAGTTCAAAACGGAACAGTCAAAGAAAAAGTTTCTTGCCTGTGTTACAAGGTGTGAAGTTGAGTAAAGACTCAAAGCCCGACCACGGCAGAAGATAGAAAGAGAATGAAAGTCATTCCCTATGCCTCATTCATAGGTTCTATAAAGTATGCCATGCTGTGTACCAGATCTATTGTATACCCTGCACTGATTTGGCAAGGGAATACAATAGTGATCTAGGAGTAGATCACTGGACAGCGGTCAGAATTATCCTTAGTGAAATAAGGATATGTTTCTCGATTATGGACGTGACAAAAAGGTTCGTCGTAAAGGGTTACGTCGATGCAAGTTTTTGACACTGATCCAGATGAATCTAAAGTCTCAATCTGGATACATATTGAAAGTGGGAGCAATTAGCTAGAGTAGCTCCGTATAGAGCATTGTAGACATAGAACTTGCAAAATACTCACGGATCTGAATGTGACAGACCCGTTGACTAAAATTATCTCACAAGCAAAACATAATCACACCTTAGTACTCTTTGGGTGTTAATCACATAGATATGTGAACTAGATTACTGACTCTAGTAAACCCTTTGAGTGTTGGGTGTTAATCACATGGTGATGTGAACTATTGTTGTTAAATCACATGGCGATGTGAACTAGATTATTGACTCTAGTGCAAGTGGGAGACTGAAGGAAATATGCCCTAGAGGCAATAATAAAGTTATTATTTATTTCCTTATATCATGATAAATGTTTATTATTCATGCTAGAATTGTATTAACCGGAAACATAATACATGTGTGAATACATAGACAAACAGAGTGTCACTAGTATGCCTCTACTTGACTAGCTCGTTAATCAAAGATGGTTATGTTTCCTAACCATGAACAAAGAGTTGTTATTTGATTAACGAGGTCACATCATTAGTTGAATGATCTGATTGACATGACCCATTCCATTAGCTTAGCACCCGATCGTTTAGTATGTTGCTATTGCTTTCTTCATGACTTATACATGTTCCTATAACTATGAGATTATGCAACTCCCGTTTACCGGAGGAACACTTTGGGTACTACCAAACGTCACAACGTAACTGGGTGATTATAAAGGAGTACTACAGGTGTCTCCAATGGTAGATGTTGGGTTGGCGTATTTCGAGATTAGGGTTTGTCACTCCGATTGTCGGAGAGGTATCTCTGGGCCCTCTCGGTAATACACATCACATAAGCCTTGCAAGCATAATAACTAAGATGTTAGTTATGAGATGATGTATTACGGAACGAGTAAAGAGACTTGCCAGTAACGAGATTGAACTAGGTATTGGATACCGACGATCGAATCTCGGGCAAGTAACATACCGATGACAAAGGGAACAACGTATGTTGTTATGCGGTCTGACCGATAAAAGATCTTCGTAGAATATGTAGGAGCCAATATGGGCATCCAGGTCCCGCTATTGGTTATTGACCGGAGACGTGTCTCGGTCATGTCTACATTGTTCTCGAACCGTAGGGTCCGCACGCTTAACGTTACGATGACAGTTATTATGAGTTTATGCATTTTGATGTACCGAAGGTTGTTCGGAGTCCCGGATGTGATCACGGACATGACGAGGAGTCTCGAAATGGTCGAGACATAAAGATTGATATATTGGAAACCTATGTTTGGACACCGGAAGTGTTCCGGGTGAAATCGGGATTTTGCCGGATTACCGGGAGGGTTACCGGAACCCCCCGGGAGCCAAATGGGCCTACATGGGCCATTGTGGAAAGGTGAAAGGGGCTGCCAAGGAGGGCTGCGCGCCTCCCCCCCTCCCCTAGTCCTATTAGGACTAGGAGAGGTGGCCGGCCACCTCTCTCTCTTTTCCTCTCCCTTTTTTCCAAGGAGTCCTAGTTGGAATAGGATTGGAGGGGGGAGTCCTACTCCCGGTAGGAGTAGGACTCCTCCTGCGCCTCCCTCCACTTGGCCGGCCAGCCCTCCCCCTCTCATCCTTTATATACGGGGGCAGGGGACACCCCAAGACACAGAAGTTGATCCTTGAGATCGTTCCTTAGCCGTGTGCGGTGCCCCCTGCCACCAAATTCCACCTCGATCATACCGTTGCAGTGCTTAGGCGAAGCCCTGCGTCGGTAGTACATCAAGATCATCACTACGTCGTCGTGCTGACGGAACTCTTCCTCGACGCTTTGCTGGATCGGAGCCTGAGGAACGTCATCGAGCTGAACGTGTGCTAAGAACTCGGAGGTGCCGGAGTAACGGTGCTTGGATCGGTCGGATCGGGAAGAAGACGTACGACTACTTCCTCTATGTTGTGTGATCGCTTCCGCAGTCGGTCTGCGTTGGTACGTAGACAACACTCTCCCCCTCGTTGCTATGCATCACCATGATCTTGCGTGTGCGTAGGAAAATTTTCGAAATTACTACGTTCCCCAACAACTGAGACAAATCTCCGGTCAATAACTAATAGCGGGACCTGGATGCCCATATTGGTTCCTACATATTCTACGAAGATCTTTATCGGTCAGACCGCATAACAACATACGTTGTTCCCTTTGTCATCGGTATGTTACTTGCCCGAGATTCGATCGTCGGTATCCAATACCTAGTTCAATCTCGTTACCGTCAAGTCTCTTTACTCGTTCCGTAATACATCATCCCGCAACTAACTCATTAGTTGCAATGCTTGCAAGGCTTATGTGATGTGCATTACCGAGAGGGCCCAGAGATACCTCTCCGACAATCGGAGTGACAAATCCTAATCTCGAAATACGCCAACCCAACATCTACCTTTGGAGACACCTGTAGAGCTCCTTTATAATCACCCAGTTACGTTGTGACGTTTGGTAGCACACAAAGTGTTCCTCCAGTAAACGGGAGCTGCATAATCTCATAGTCATAGGAACATGTATAAGTCATGAAGAAAGCAATAGCAACATACTAAACGATCGGGTGCTAAGCTAATGGAATGGGTCATGTCAATCAGATCATTCAACTAATGATGTGACCTCGTTAATCAAATAACAACACTTTGTTCATGGTTAGGAAACATAACCTCTTTGATTAACGAGCTAGTCAAGTAGAGGCATACTAGTGACACTAAGTTTGTCTATGTATTCACACATGTATTATGTTT
Source organism: Triticum monococcum (assembly GCA_034509565.1). Lineage (NCBI taxonomy): Eukaryota > Viridiplantae > Streptophyta > Magnoliopsida > Poales > Poaceae > Triticum > Triticum monococcum. The sequence goes on along the minus strand of CM067846.1, from coordinate 173,136,979 downwards.
CCGGTTAATACAATTCTAGCATGAATAATAAACATTTATCATGATATAAGGAAATAAATAATAGCTTTATTATTGCCTCTAGGGCATATATCCTTCACGACCGCCCAAGGAAATCTGCATCCCCTCGGTAGTGAGGCTATGTCAATTCGGGCCTCCCTCTGTGCGGACGACACAACTGTTTTCCTTGCCCCCATCAAGTCAGATGTTGAGTTCTTTGCCCGCACCCTAAAGAGTTTTGGGGAAGTCACTGGCTTGGTCACGAACTATATCAAAAGCTTGGTTGCTCCTATTCGTTGTGAGAATCTGGACCTAGTGGACATCTTACACTCTTTCCCGGCCAGCCGTACCTTCTTCCCGATGAAGTATTTGGGCCTACCTCTCTCGGTTAAGAATTTGAAAAGAATCCACTATTAACCGCTTGAAGACAAGATCGCAGCCCAATTGGCACCGTGGATGGGTAAACACGTTGCCTCTCCGGGACGTGTTGTGTTGGTCAAGTCCGTGCTTACGACCATTACTATCTATTACATGACGGTCCTGAACCTCCAGGTTGAGGTGATGAACAAGATTGATGCTCTCTGACGGGCATTCTTGTGGGCTGGATGTGACAAAGTCACTGGAGGAAAATGCAAGATTAATTGGGAGCAAGTGTGCAAGTCAAAACTTCATGGTGGCCTTGGCATTCTCAATCTGAAAAAGTTTGCATCCGCATTGCGCATTCGTTGGCTCTTGGGTGAGTGGCTTACTCCGATCAAGCCTTGGTGAGATTAGGGACGCCATGCGATCGACATGATAGAGACATCTTTGCGGCCTCCATAAAAGTCGTCGTGGGCGATGGTACATGTGCCATTTTTTGGGAGTCTGCTTGGCTTGATGGTTTGCGACCCAAGGACATTGCACCAAAAAATTTGAGCTGTCACAAAGAAGGAATTGCTCGGTCCAGAAAGCGCTCCTCGACAATTTTTGGGTGTCTCAGATGTAGGCCTCTCAGGGCATGATTGATGACCATCTCAATGAGTTCGTCAACCTATGAGAGAAACTATCTCATGTTCAGCTAATACCTGACATGCCAGACTCCATCATTTGGAAGCTCACCAAGGATGGTCACTATTTTGCAGCAACGGCTTACAGTGCGCAGTTTCTCAATTTAGTCGACTTGGACTTGCCTCAAATGGACAACTTGCCCCCCCCCCCAATGCAAGTTTTTCGCTTGGCTAGTCATCAACAATAGAATCTAGACGGCAGACCGGCTTCGGAAGCGAGGGTGATCTAATTGCAACATGTGCCCCCTGTGTAAGCAAGTTCAGGAATCGGCGGCCTATCTGCTTTTCAAATGTCGCTACACGGTTAGAGTATGGAACATGATTAAAGAGTGGCTTGGCCTTCATGACATTTACCCGCAGAACTGGGCCATGGTTGACACGGTGAATAATTGGTGGAGCACCAACGCCTCCAACACGACGCAATCTCGACGACCGCTTACCTGCCTTATGCTGCTCGTCTCATGGGAAATCTGAAAAGAGCAGAATGCTAGGGTATTTCGTAATGTCGCAGTGCCTGCTGGGGTTTTAGTAGCTAGAATCAAAGACGAGGCGATGCTATGGTGTCTGGCCGGTGCGAAACATTTGTGTAATATCATGCCGCGAGAGTGATACGTTGTATTTGGCCTTTGGCCAAGACCCCTAATACTCCTTATTATTCAATGAAAATGCAAGTCTTTTGCCTTGTTTCGAGTAAATAGCATAAAACTACCACTTTTCGTGCTAGGGTTCCAAAAAACCACCACTTTTTTGTTTGTGACTGATACCTACCACTTTTCTCGTCGGCTGTCTCAAAAAACCCAAATCGCCCGTTGCTAGCGTTTTGAACCGTTTTCTGACGGTCTGGGCCCGCCAGTCAGGCCAAGTCAGCGCCGCGCGTGACAGCGAGGCCGTTAACGGCCGTTACTCGGACCGACCGGTGCGGTCGGACCGCACCCGCTCGCTCGCTGCCTTAAGTCGTCTCCCTCCCTCTCTCTGCTCTCACTCTGCTCCCCGGCCCGCACTCATCTCGCTCTCACTCTCCTCTCCTCTCTGCTCTTTGACGCCGGCGGCGACTTGCGCTGTGGAAGCTCCACTGCCGCCATGCCTTCCTGGAATGACGGGGATACGAGCTCAGAGGATGAGTGCGACATCACAAGCATGGACATGGCTCTTTGGGTAAGTTTTTAGATCTGCTGAGCTAGGGTTAGGGTTCATCTAGGAGCTAGATTAGGTTAGTGTTCATCTTGGTGAGCTAGGGTAAGCTTTGGTTACTGTTATTTAGTAGGCAGGGTTATGGTTGCTGTTTGAGCTATGTTTATGTATGCTTGAAAACTAGGGTTAGGGTTCTTGCTGGATTGGGGAAATAATTTGCGATCTATGTCTGGTTGTGTGAGCTAAGGTGATTTTGTTGATGTGTTCATGCAGGAGCTCCCTGACACCACTGTGGAGCCTCTTTTCTGTGGCCAACTGGAGCTTTCTGAACCCACCTGCATGATGCACCACATGAGGCCAATTAAGTGTGTGGCATTTGAAGGAACCTTAACTGGAAGGCGTTTCTATGGTTGTCCAGTGCCGCAGGTATAGTACCTTAATTGGAATCATTTTCTTCTGAACCCACACATGTATTTACAAGGATGACCACACAATATTATGTTGACAAGTTGTTGTTCTGAACCCACACAATATTGTGTTGACAAGTTGCTCTTTTGAACGTACACTATATTATTTAGGATGAACTGCAATATGCCTTGTATTAAGGTATTGAGGGATATGGTTACTATAAAAAATGCTTATGTATAGGAAGCATATATCTGTGAAAGTACTTGTACAAGCAGGTTGGGTTTCAGTTATAGTTTGAGTTATATGAAACAACATATTCAGTTTACTTAAGCCTCACCTTCAGTTTCTTAGTCTGATATGATTTGTTGTTATGAAATTGAGTGCACTTAGTGATGTATATTTCAATTTCCAAATGCAGACTGAAGGTGTTAACTATGGTGTTACTGAGTGGGTTGACAAGCCCTGGCATCCAATTCTTCAGAATTGCTTGTCCAGGCTATGGAACATGTACCATGAACAGAATTGTGGCAGGGTAGTTGATAAGCAGAAGTATGAGAAGCATTTGGCCAAGCTTAAGACTGAAAATGACAAGCTGTGCATTGAGTACACAAAGCTTGTCCAAGATGTATCCAAGATGTTTGATTGGCAGGATGGTAGGGTAGACCACATGGATTACCAGAAGGCAGTTGAGGAGGAAGAATTTGAGGAGAAGAAGAAGAAAGAGGTAGAAGAGAGTGCTAGGTTGGAGGTTCAGATGGAGAAGCTCAAACTTGCCAAGGAACAAAGGTGCATTTTACAGACTCAAGCTGACATTATCAAGAATACCAGGAAAGCAATGAAGGAGGTTGAACAGGAGAAAGATTTGCTTAAGATAGAGAAGGCCAAGCTTGAGCATGTGGTGAATGAGCTGCTGAATGATGGGCATGCAAGCAAGGAGAAACTTGAGAAAATCAAGGCCATCCTTGATTCATGAAGTGTGTTCTGCAGATGGTGAAGTACATCCAAGGCCTTTATAAGTATGTGGCCTAACAATCTGATGTGAAGATATGGGGTGTACATTTTGGGGAATGTGAAGCTAAACTAGCCTATGTCTATGCCAATGTTAAGAACTATAGTTTATGCTGCTAGAACCTTTAATGCTAAGTTATGAACTAAGTTGTAATGAATGTTCTGCCTGTACTTGAACCTCTTATGCTATGTTATGGAGTCAGTGATAAGCACTGCTGGACTATGCTATGTATTTGAACCTCTTATGCTATGTGTTTTTTTAGTGCTTTGTACCTGGGCTTTGTGGCCCATTTATATTTACAAACCTAGGCCTACTGCACCCACCCTCCACTGCTCATAAATAGCCTACTCCACCCACCCTCCTCCCTCCAGAACACAGCTGCCACACCCCACCTCAAAAAAACCCTAGATGGATCCAGAGCTTGGGGAGGTGACATATGAGGAAGAGGAGGCAGTGCAAGCAGTTGATGTGAGGAGGCAAAGGGCTCGCAGAGAAGATCTTGGAAAAGTGCAAGAGTGGGAGCTGGAGTTCAAGAGGAGGCTGGCAGAGAAGATCCTAGAGAAGTGCAACTCAGATGAGTTCACAGTTCTTGTCCCTGGCGGCAGGCGCAAGAGCTCAGGGAAGATCATCAGGTGGGCTAGGGCACAGGCAGTAATCACTCCCCACCCTTCTACCAGAGCAAAGTGGTGCCGTTTCTTCGATCGTTATGATTGAGAGTTGTTGCTAGTAGTTTTTTTTAAGTATGAATGACAGAATGAGAGTCTGAGCTATGTATCCCTTCCATTTCTGTACAACTCTTTGTATGAAAGAATATTCGGATGGTGAAATCTATGAATGTTTGAATAAATGAATCAATGTTTGCATCAGTGTTGTCTGAATCTACCCAGAAGTCACAAAGAAGCAGGTTTCATAATGCAACCACTTAGGTTCATCAAGCAAACACATAGGTTTAAGAATGCAAACACATAGGTTTCAGGAACCAAATACTCAGGTTTCATAATGCAAGCAAACACATAGGTTTCAGGAACCAAATACTCAGGTTTCAGGAAGCAAATACATAGGTTTTAGGAAGCAAACACTCAAGTTTCAGCAAACAAATACATAGGTTTCAGCAAGCAAACACTTAGGTTTCTGTTGGGGAACGTAGTAATTTCAAAAAAATCCTACGCACACGCAAGATCATGGTGATGCATAGCAACGAGAGGGGAGAGTGTTGTCTACGTACCCTCGTAGACCGAAAGCGGAAGCGTTATATCAACGCGGTTGATGTAGTCGTACGTCTTCATGATCCGACCGATCCAAGCACCGTTACTCCGGCACCTCCGAGTTCTTAGCACACGTACAGCTCGATGACGCTCCCCGGGCTCCGATCCAGCAAAGCTTCAGGGATGAGTTCCGTCAGCACAACGGCGTGGTGACGATGATGATGTACTACTGATGAAGGGCTTCGCCTAAGCACTACAACGATATGACCGAGGTGGAATATGGTGGAAGGGGGCACCGCACACGGCTAAGGAACGATCACGTTGATCAATTGTCTGTTCTAGGGTGCCCCCTTGCCTCTGTATATAAAGGATACAAGGGGGGGTGCGGCCGACCCTATGGAGGCGCGCAGGAGGAGTCCTACTCCTACCGGGAGTAGGACTCCCCTCCCGTTCCTTGTCCAACTAGGAGAGGTGGAGGGAGAATAGGAAAGGGGGGGGGCGCCGCCCCTCCCTCCTTGTCCAATTCGGACTAGGGGGGAGGGGGCGCGCGGCCTGCCCTGGCAGCCCCTTCCTCTTCTCCACATTAGGCCCATGAGGCCCATTAACCCCCCCGGGGGGTTCCGGTAACCCCCCGGTGCTCCAGTTTTATCCGATACTTCTCCGGAACCCTTCCGGTGTCCGAATATAGTCATCCAATATATCAATCTTTATGTCTCGACCATTTCGAGACTCCTCGTCATGTCCGTGATCACATCCGGGACTCCGAACTAACTTCGGTACATCAAAATGCATAAACTCATAATAACTGTCATCGTAACGTTAAGCGTGTGGACCCTATGGTTCGAGAACAATGTAGACATGACTGAGACAAATCTCTGGTCAATAACCAATAGCGGGACCTGGATGCCCATATTGGTTCCTACATATTCTACGAAGATCTTTATCGGTCAGACCGCATAACAACATACGTTGTTCCCTTTGTCATCGGTATGTTACTTGCCCGAGATTCGATCGTCGGTATCCAATACCTAGTTCAATCTCGTTACCGGCAAGTCTCTTTACTCGTTCTGTAATACATCATCCTGCAACTAACTCATTAGTTGCAATGCTTGCAAGGCTTATGTGATGTGCATTACCGAGAGGGCCCAGAGATACCTCTCCGACAATCGGAGTGACAAATCCTAATCTCGAAATACGCCAACCCAACATCTACCTTTGGAGACACCTGTAGAGCTCCTTTATAATCACCCAGTTACGTTGTGACGTTTGGTAGCACACAAAGTGTTCCTCCGGTAAACGGGAGTTGCATAATCTCATAGTCATAGGAACATGTATAAGTCATGAAGAAAGCAATAGCAACATACTAAACGATCGGGTGCTAAGCTAATGGAATGGGTCATGTCAATCAGATCATTCAACTAATGATGTGACCTCGTTAATCAAATAACAACACTTTGTTCATGGTTAGGAAACATAACCATCTTTGATTAACGAGCTAGTCAAGTAGAGGCATACTAGTGACACTAAGTTTGTCTATGCATTCACACATGTATTATGTTTCCGGTTAATACAATTCTAGCATGAATAATAAACATTTATCATGATGTAAGGAAATAAATAATAACTTTATTATTGCCTCTAGGGCATATTTCCTTCAGTCTCCCACTTGCACTAGAGTCAATAATCTAGTTCACATCATCATGTGATTTAACAGCAATAGTTCACATCACCATGTGATTAACACCCATAGTTCACATCGCCATGTGACCAACACCCAAAGGGTTTACTGGATTCAGTAATCTAGTTCACATCGCTATGTGATTAACACCCAAAGAGTACTAAGGTGTGATCATGTTTTGCTTGTGAGAGAATCTTAGTCAACGGGTCTGCCACATTCAGATCCGCATGTATTTTGCAAATTTCTATGTCAACAATGCTCTGCATGGAGCTACTCTAGCTAATTGCTCTCACTTTCAATATGTATCTAGACCGAGACTTAGAGTCATCTAGATTAGTGTCAAAACTTGCATCGGCGTAACCCTTTACGACGAACCTTTTTTCACTTCCATAATCGAGAAACATATCCTTATTCCACTAAGGATAATTTTGACCGTTGTCCAGTGATCTACTCCTAGATCACTATTGTACTCCCTTGCCAAACTCAGTGGTAGGGTATACAATAGATCTGGTACACAGCATGGCATACTTTATAGAACCTATGACCAAGGCATAGGGAATGACATTCATTCTCTTTCTATCTTCTGCCATGGTCGGGCTTTGAGTCTTACTCAATTTCACACCTTGTAACATAGGCAAGAAACTCTTTCTTTGACTGTTCCATTTTGAACTACTTCAAAATCTTGTCAAGGTATGTATTTATTGGAAAAACTTATCAAGCGTCTTGAGATCTTGATGCTCAATATGTAAGCAGCTTCACCGAAGTCTTTCTTTGAAAAACTCCTTTCAAACACTCCTTTATGCTTTACAGAATAATTCTACATTATTTCCGATCTACAATATGTCATTCACATATACTTATCAGAAATGCTGTAGTGCTCCCACTCACTTTCTTGTAAATACAGGCTTCACCGCAAGTCTGTATAAAACTATATGCTTTGATCAACTTATCAAAGCGTGTATTCCAACTCTGAGATGCTTGCACCAGTCCATAGATGAATCGCTGGAGCTTGCATATTTTGTTAGCACCTTTAGGATTGACAAAACCTACTGGTTGCATCATATACAACTCTTCTTTAAGAAATCCATTAAGGAATGCAGTTTTGTTTATCCATTTGCCAGATTTCATAAAATGCGGCAATTGCTAACATGATTCGGACAGACTTAAGCATAGATACGAGTGAGAAACTCTCATTGTAGTCAACACTTTGAACTTGTCGAAAACCTTTTGCGACAATTCTAGCTTTGTAGATAGTAACACTACTATCAATGTCCATCTTCCTCTTGAAGATCCATTTATTTTCTATGGCTTGCCGATCATCGGGCAAGTCAACCAAAGTCCATACTTTGTTTTCATACATGAATCCCATCTCAGATTTCATGGCCTCAAGCCATTTTGCGGAATCTGGGCTCATCATCGCTTCCTCATAGTTCGCAAGTTCGTCATGGTCTAGTAACATGACTTTCAGAACAGGATTACTGTACCACTCTGGTGCGGATCTCACTCTGGTTTACCTACGAGATTCGGTAGTAACTTGATCTGAAGTTTTATGATCATCATCATTAGCTTCCTCACTAATTGGTGTAGTAGTCACAGGAATAGATTTCTGTGATGAACTACTTTCCAATAAGGGAGAAGGTACAATTACCTTATCAAGTTCTACTTTCCTCCCACTCACTTCTTTCGAGAGAAACTCCTTCTCTAGAAAGGATCCATTATAAGCAACGAATGTCTTGCCTTAGGATCTGTGATAGAAGGTGTACCCAACAGTCTCCTTTTGGGTATCCTATGAATACATATTTCTCCGATTTGGTTTTGAGCTTATCAGGATGAAACTTTTTCACATAAGCATCACAACCCCAAACTTTAAGAAACGACAACTTTGGTTTCTTGCTAAACCACAGTTCAGATTGTGTCGTCTCAACGGACTTAGATGGTGCCCCTTCTTTAACGTGAATGTAGCTGTCTTTAATGCATAACCTCAAAAACGATAGTGGTAAATTGGTAAGAAACATCATAGATTTGCACTATATCTAATAAAGTACGGCTATGACGTTCAGACACACCATTATGCTGTGGTGTTCCAGGTGGCACGAATTTGTGAAACTATTCCACATTGTTTTAATTGAAGACCAAATCTTAACTCAAATATTTGTCTCCGCGATCAGATCGTAGAAGCCTTATTTTCTTGTTACGATGATTCTCCACTTCACTCTGAAATTCTTTGAACTTTTCAAATGTTTCAGACTTATGTTTCATCAAGTAGATATACTCATATCTGCTCAAATCATCTGTGAATATCAGAAAATAATGATACCTATCGCGAGCCTCAATATTCATCGGACCACATACATCAGTATGTATGATTTCCAACAAATCGGTTGCTTGCTCCATTGCTCCGAAGAACAGAGTCTTAGTCATCTTGCCCATGAGGCATGGTTCGCAAGCATCAACTGATTCATAATCAAGTGATTCCAAAAGCCCATCAGCATGGAGTTTCTTCATGCGCTTTACACCAATATGACCTAAACGGCAGTGCTACAAATAAGTTGCACTATCATTATTAACTTTGCATCTTTGGATTTCAATATTATGATTATGTGTATCACTATGATCGAGATCCAATGAACTATTTTCATTGGGTGTGTAACCATATAAGGTTTTATTCATGTAAACAGAACAACAATTTATTCTCTTACTTAAATGAATAACCGTATTACAATAAACATGATCAAATCATATTCATGCTCAACGTAAACACCAAATAACACTTATTTAGGTTCAACACTAATCCCGGATTTATAGGGAGTGTGCGATGATGATCATATCAATCTTGGAACCACTTCCAACACACATCGTCACTTCACCCTTAACTAGTCTCTGTTTATTCTGCAACTCCCGTTTCGAGTTACTAATCTTAATAACTGAACTAGTATCAAATACTGAGGGGTTGCTATAAACACTAGTAAAGTACACATCAATAACATGTATATCAAATATACTTATGTTCACTTTGCCATCCTTCTTATCTGCCAATCACTTGGGGTAGTTCCGCTTCCAGTGACCAGTCCCTTTGCAGTAGAAGCACTCAGTCTCCGGCTTAGGTCCAGACTTGGGCTTCTTCACTTGAGCAGCAACTTGCTTGCTATTCTTTTTGAAGTTCCCCTTCTTCCCTCTGCCCTTTTCTTGAAACTAGTGGTCTTGTCTACCATCAACACTTGATGTTTTTCTTGATTTCTACCTTCATCGATTTCATCATCATGAAAAACCCGGGAGTCGTTTTCGTCATCCCTTGCATACTATAGTTCATCACGAAGTTCTACTAACTTGGTCATGGTGACTAGAGAATTCTGTCAATCACTATCTTATCTGAAAGATTAACTCCCACTTGATTCAAGCGATTGTAGTACCCAGACAATCTGAGCACATGCTCACTAGTTGAGCGATTCTCCTCCATCTTTTAGCTATAGAACTTGCTGGAGACTTCATATCTCTCAACTCGGGTATTTGCTTGAAATATTAACTTCAACTCCTGGAACATCTCATATGGTCCATGACGTTCAAAATGTCTTTGAAGTCCCGATTCTAAGCCGTTAAGCATGGTGCACTAAACTATCAAGTAGTCATCATATTGAGCTAGCCAAACGTTCATAACGTCTGCATCTGCTCCTGCAATAGGTCTGTCACCTAGCGGTGCATCAAGGACATAATTTTTTCTGTGCAGCAATGAGGATAAACCTCATATCACGGATCCAATCCGCATCATTGCTACTAACATCTTTCAACATAGTTTTTCTCTAGGAACATATCAAAATAAACACAGGGAAGCAACAACGCGAGCTATTGATCTACAACATGATTTGCAAAATACTACCAGGACTAAATTCATGATAAATTCAAGTTCAATTAATCATATTACTTAAGAACTCCCACTTAGATAGACATCCCTCTAATCCTCTAAGTGATCACGTGATCCAAATCAACTAAACCATGTCCGATCATCACGTGAGATGGAGCAGTTTCATTGGTGAACATCACTATGTTGATCATATCTACTATATGATTCATGCTCGACCTTTCGGTCTCCGTGTTCCGAGGCCATATCTGTATATGCTTGGCTCGTCAAGTATAACCTGAGTATTCCGCGTGTGCAAAACTGGCTTGCACCCGTTGTAGATGGACGTAGAGCTTATCACACCCGATCATCACGTGGTGTCTGGGCACGACGAACTTTGGCAACGGTTCATACTCAGGGAGAACACTTCTTGATAATTTAGTGAGAGATCATCTTATAATGCTACCGTCAATCAAAGCAAGATAAGATGCATAAAAAGATAAACATCACATGCAATCAATATAAGTGATATGATATGGCCATCATCATCTTGTGCTTGTGATCTCCATCTCCGAAGCACCGTCATGATCACCATCGTCACCGGCGCGACACCTTGATCTCCATCGCAGCATTGTTGTCGTCTCGCCACTTTTATGCTTCCACGACTATCGCTACCGCTTAGTGATAAAGTAAAGCATTACAGCGCGATTGCATTGCATACAATAAAGCGACAACTATATGGCTCCTGCCAGTTGCCGATAACTTGGTTACAAAACATGATCATCTCATACAATAAAATTTAGCATCATGTCTTGACCATATCACATCACAACATGCCCTGCAAAAACAAGTTAGACGTCCTCTACTTTGTTGTTGCAAGTTTTTACGTGGCTGCTACGGGCTTAAGCAAGAACCAATCTTACCTACGCATCAAAACCACAACGATAGTTTGTCAAGTTGATGCCGTTTTAACCTTCGCAAGGACCGGGCGTAGCCACACTCGGTTCAACTAAAGTTGGAGAAACAGTCACCCGCAAGCCACCTTTGTGCAAAGCACGTCGGGAGAACCGGTCTCACGTAAGCGTACGCGTAATGTCGGTCCGGGCCGCTTCATCCAACAATACCGCCGAACCAAAGTATGACATGCTGGTAGGCAGTATGACTTATATCGCCCACAACTCACTTGTGTTCTACTCGTGCATATAACATCAAACCATAAAACCTAGGCTCGGATGCCACTGTTGGGGAACGTAGTAATTTCAAAAAAAATCCTACGCACACGCAAGATCATGGTGATGCATAGCAACGAGAGGGGAGAGTGTTGTCTACGTACCCTCGTAGACCGAAAGCGGAAGCATTATATCAACGCGGTTGATGTAGTCGTACGTCTTCACGATCCGACCGATCCAAGCACCGTTACTCCGGCACCTCCGAGTTCTTAGCACACGTACAGCTCGATGACGCTCCCCGGGCTCCGATCCAGCAAAGCTTCGGTGATGAGTTCCGTCAGCACAACAGCGTGGTGGCGATGATGATGTACTACCGATGCAGGGCTTCGCCTAAGCACTACAACGATATGACCGAGGTGGAATATGGTGGAAGGGGGCACCACACACGGCTAAGGAACGATCACGTTGATCAATTGTCTGTTCTAGTGTGCCCCCTTGCCTCTATATATAAAGGATCCAAGGGGGGTGCGGCCGGCCCTATGAAGGCGCGCAGGAGGAGTCCTACTCCTAGCGGGAGTAGGACTCCCCTCCCGTTCCTTGTCCAACTAGGAGAGGTGGAGGGAGAATAGGAAAGGGGGGGCGCGCGGCCTGCCCTGGCAGCCCCTTCCTCTTCTCCACATTAGGCCCATGAGGCCCATTAACCCCCCCCCCCTCGGGGGGGGGGGGGGGGGTGGGTTCCGGTAACCCCCCGGTGCTCCGGTTTTATCCGATACTTCTCTGGAACCCTTCCGGTGTCTGAATATAGTCATCCAATATATCAATATTTATGTATCGACCATTTCGAGACTCCTCGTCATGTCCGTGATCACATCCGGGACTCCGAACTAACTTTGGTACATCAAAATGCATAAACTCATAATAACTATCATCGTAACGTTAAGCGTGCGGACCCTACGGTTCGAGAACAATGTAGACATGACTGAGACAAATCTCCGGTCAATAACCAATAGCGGGACCTGGATGCCCATATTGGTTCCTACATATTCTACGAAGATCTTTATCGGTCAGACCGCATAACAACATACGTTGTTCCCTTTGTCATCGGTATGTTACTTGCCCGAGATTCGATCGTCGGTATCCAATACCTAGTTCAATCTCGTTACCGGCAAGTCTCTTTACTCGTTCTGTAATACATCATCCCGCAACTAACTCATTAGTTGCAATGCTTGCAAGGCTTATGTGATGTGCATTACCGAGAGGGCCCAGAGATACCTCTCCGACAATCGGAGTGACAAATCCTAATCTCGAAATACGCCAACCCAACATCTACCTTTGGAGACACCTGTAGAGCTCCTTTATAATCACCCAATTACGTTGTGACGTTTGGTAGCACACAAAGTGTTCCTCCGATAAACGGGAGTTGCATAATCTCATAGTCATAGGAACATGTATAAGTCATGAAGAAAGCAATAGCAACATACTAAACGATCGGGTGCTAAGCTAATGGAATGGGTCATGTCAATCAGATCATTCAACTAATGATGTGACCTCGTTAATCAAATAACAACACTTTGTTCATGGTTAGGAAACATAACCATCTTTGATTAACGAGCTAGTCAAGTAGAGGCATACTAGTGACACTAAGTTTGTCTATGTATTCACACATGTATTATGTTTCCGGTTAATACAATTCTAGCATGAATAATAAACATTTATCATGATGTAAGGAAATAAATAATAACTTTATTATTGCCTCTAGGGCATATTTCCTTCAGTTTCAGCACTCATACAGTGCAAACAAGACAACTTTTCAGAAAGCTCAATAGTTACCACTAGCAGTCAAATATGCCTTCCACTTTCCAGTTGGCTTCCTAACCCACTTGGACCCAATCTCTATCTCAGAGTGAGCAGCAGGCCTTGGAGCATTGAAACCTGTGTACCCCCCTCCTCTGCTAGCTGTTGATGCTCTGGTGTTCTTTCCTGGAGAGGCAATGGATGACCTTGTGTTCTTGGCTGGTGAAGATGTGCTAGGAGCCCTTGTCTTCTTGGTTGCTTTGGTCTTCTTGGCAGGTGTTGATGTGGCAGGTGTTGGAGTAGCAGAAGCAGCTGCCTTGTTCCTCTTTGCTGGTCCTGGAGTAGTTGTGGCTGCTGCAGGCCTCTTCCTAGATGGTGCTGATGGTGCTGGTGGTGCTGATGGTGGTGGTGGTGGTGGTGGTGGAACCACACCTGTAGTAGCTCTGGTAGATGAAGAGTAGTCTGACCTATTCTCCTGCACATTTAACAAAGCAAATTTCAATTAAACCACCTAGCCTATGAAACATAAATTTCTTTATCAATATGCATACCTGGTGATTATTCTTTCTCATCAGCAGTTTGGGTTTCGGTGGAACACCACATGTGGTATATCTGTGACCTTGCATATTGCAATTGCTACAAGTCACTGTCCCAATTCTTGATGTATCCTTCTTGGCAGGCACCTCAAAATGTCCTTTCCTCCTAGCTGTCTGCTTTTTACCCTTCTTTTCTTTGAATACTAGAGGAGATATGTCATCCCCCATGGTGTGTGGCCAACAATCAGGTCCTGGAACATGGTATATAATATGCTTGTAGGTTTCACAGTAGAGGGGCTTCTTGAAGAACTCATAGACAAAATCTTCAGGGTGTAGCTTGACCTTCTGCATTGCTGCTATAGCATGACTACATGGAACATCTGTCATATCCCACCTCCTGCAGTCACAAGTGTAGTTGTTTAGGTTTACACAGTAGGTCTTCTCTGAACTACTTGTAACTTGCCAAATGCCTGGTCCAGCCATATATGCATCACAATATTTTGCCCACTTCTTGGCCTCCTCCAATATCTCAGAGTAAGTGGGTGTGATATCCCACCTACATGTGTCTGTCTTCTCCCTAATCTTCTGAAACTTGATCATGAGTTTTGTCCTCATTCCTTCAAGCGTTGTCCTTATGGGCTTGTTCCTAACATCCAGAATCATCATGTTGAAAACTTCACTAAGATTGTTTACAACAAGGTCTGTCTTGCATATAGTATCCATTCTATGCCTAGCCCAAGTATGGACTAGTATGTTGGACAACCACTTCCATGCCTCCTCACTCTCTTTCTTCAATGCTTCCATGCCCAAATCATGCCCATGCTTAGTGAAAGAATATGCAGCCTGGTCTAGATGTTTTTTCAATTCATCCCCTCTAAACCCAGCTGATTGGAAGTTGGCATATATGTGTCTTAAATAAAATCTTTGAGGGGAATCAGGAAATACATCCTCTATTGCATTGAGCAGACCCCGCTCATTGATTTTGTATTAATAACTAGTGAAGTAAGTAGACAAAGCATTACATACTGCAAGAAACCAAACTGTGTAAGAAACCAAACTGAAGTAGTTGTACCTGTTGCCTGTCTGACATAATTGTGCAGGGCCCAAACTTGTTGCCACTACCAATTACTGTCCTTAACTGTGTAAGAAACCAAGTCCAACTATCTGTCTCCTCCTTGTCAACAACACCAAATGCAATAGGGAAGATGTTGTTGTTGACATCCCTCCCTGTTGCTGCCAGGATTTGCTGCCCAGTGCTTAGTTTAATGAAGCATCCATCAAGACCTGCATTTTAAGCCATTAGTAAGCAGTAACATGTAATGCAATCCCTATTTAAGCACTATACAGACTAGATTTACCTATGAAAGGCCTGCAACCATTTAGGAACCCCTCCTTACAAGCAAACAGACAGTAAAACATGTAATGAAACCTTGGGGTAGGTGCTGGGTGGAGTTCAAATTCCTTTGTTGTCACAACACACCTACTACCAGGGTTTGTGTCCAAAACACACTGCAGATAGCCTCTTAACCTGTAGTATTGTGTCTTGTGATCCCCTTCCACAACATCAACTGCTTTCCTCCTTGCCTTGTAGGCCAAACTTTTTGGAACATGTACTCCAAATATCTTTTCTGTATAACTCAGTATAGTCTCAACACCTGCACCAGGATTGGACCTTACAGTACCCTCAACAGCCTTTGCAACCCACTTCATGGTAACCTTTGTGTTCTCTCCACTTGATCCACAGGTGTGATTAAGATTCATCTTTTTGATGCTAAAGGTTGACTCATGGGCAATCTTAGAAGCGGTAATATAAAACTCACAACCATGGTTTCTATCTGAGCACCAGGCTATGATCCTACTTGGATCATTCCTATGGTACTCAAAGTTCCTAAGTGTCCTAACATGGTAGTTTCTCAATGCTTCTCTGAACTCTACCACATTCAGAAAGCACAAATGAATCCTAAATTGTTCATGTGCATCATGCCTAGAGGAATCATACCATATTCTCTCCTTCTTCTTCTTCTTCTTCAATTTTCTCTTCCTGCCACAAGGCAACCTAGGTGCATCATCTTCTTCATCAGAAATGCCTTCATCACCTGGAAAGCAGAATTCATCAGCTTCTGGCACGAAATCTTCAAACTTTATGTGATCTGGCTCACTGTGTGATCTGCTTGTTGGGCCTTGTTTCCTCACAGGTATCTTCTGTGCCACAGTTTTCACATGATCTGAAGCTTCTTCTTCATCATCTTCTTCAGAACCATTTGGCTCCTGCCAAAACTCTGAGGGTTCAGAAGCAGCCCCAAAATCATGCTCAGCCATCTCTTCCTCTTCCCTGTAGTGCTGCCTTGTTCCTTCACCACCTTCATCTTCTCCCCTAGCCCAAGACTTGTATGAAATTTTCTTCCCTCTGTAATCACCCCTGAAAAACTCAAAATCTGAAGAGGATTTGTCCAACTCATCATCATCTTGATCTTCTGCTTCAATGCCTTCAATTTCCACTGCCTCTTTTCCCTTGTTGAAATTACAGCTCTGCTGTGTGTTAAAATATGGATCAACAGGCACAACTGGAGGCTCTGAAGAATTTGAGACAGGGAAAAGGACACCTCCTTGGGAAACACTATACACAATGGGATCACCAACTTGACTCATTGGAATCTGCTCTTCAAGCAAGGTGTGGTCCATGTTTGCATCTGCTGGATTTGGGTCAGTAGCCTCTCTCACTGTTATGTTCAATACTTTCTTCTCAGCAAACAAATCTAGCATCCCCTCCACCTTCTCATCACTGTCCAAAACCTCAATCCCCTCCAGCCCCTTACCCTCATCCTTAACATATGACAGATAGGCACCCAACCCATAGCCCTCAAGTTCAATAAGTGCTAACAATAACAGGTAATTCATTTCTGATAAGGAAAACTTCCTTTCCATGTTGTCTCTACCCTGAAAATGCAGCCTCAATTCCCATACTTCATCATCCAAACTATGCAAAGAAAGAAACAACACATTCAGATTTCTTCAGATTTTCAAGTTAAAAAGTATGCAACAGTTTCACTTGCACAACATATCATCCAAACCTAAACCCTAATTCATATATTGCTTACAATGTATACATAATAATATACCAAAGAAACTAATTCATTAACAATCTAAGAAACAAATCCTAACCCTAGTTCATAAATAAACTAGGGAAGATAATTAAAACAAGTCGAGTATAACTTACTCCACGCCACCAAGTGAGGAGGCCCATTGGTGCCCGCCTTCTGGATTCGCGTGGATGGATTTGGCCACTGCCCTGGCCGCGCGCCACGCCGGCGAGATCTGAAACTCCTGCGTCGGTGGCCCAGACGAGCGCTGGGTCGGGAAACTTGCGTTGCCTAGCCACTTGTTGACCTTGGAGTGAGCACCGCCCTCGCCGCTGGCTGTCGCCCCAGGCTCGCCGTCGTCCTTCTTCTTCGCCGCCGCCATCGTCGGGAGAGACAGAGAGCACGAGGAAAGGAGGAGCGAGAGAGAGATGCTGCCGACAGAGAGAGAAAGGCAGCGAGCGAGCGGGTGCGGTCCGACCGCATCGGTCGGTTCGAGTAACGGCCGTTAACGGCCTCGCCGTCACGCGCGGTGCTGACCTGGCCTGACTGGCGGGCCCGGACCGTCAGAAAACGGTTCAAAACGCTAGCAACGGGCGATTTGGGTTTTTTGAGACAGCCGACAAGAAAAGTGGTAGGTATCAGTCACAAACAAAAAAGTGGTGATTTTTTGGAACCCTAGCACGAAAAGTGATAGTTTTATGCTATTTACTCTCTTATTTCAAACCAAAAAAAGTTGTACCAAGCCGTAGTGCAAATTCGAAGGAGTCGGGGAAGCTGCCTTTTCCTGGCTCTGCGAAAACATAGAAGCTGGAGTTGAGCGTTATTACAAGCTGCTGCCACCGTCAAGTGACCGCTGTGTACCGCTTTGATTAATCTATCCCCGAACAGGCTATATCTCTCCTCCATAGCCTCTCTCTCCGGCGATTAATCTATCCCCGAACAGGCCATATCTCTCCTCCATAGCCTCTCTCTCCCAGCCGGTGTACATTTTTCAAGGAGAAAAAAGCTGCGCAGCGGTGAGAAGCAGGAGCTGCGCAGCTGAACGTTTTTCCATCGCTGTGAGAAGCTGGCAACCAGAAGCAAGGAGTAGAAGTTGAGGAGTTTGGGAAGCTAGGCTGTTGCCGAACAGTTAGATTATGATTTCATCCAAAGGTAGGTGCAAAAATTATGAACCGTTTTGCTGTCGTTCACAATACCCCTGATCGAATCGCAAGATGTTGCGCATGAGTACCGTGGTTACAATTCATAGCACAACACAGTTCGTAGCAGACTATCATTGCAAACTTGGAAACGAGGCAAGTCCTTCTAGCTGAACATGGTGACATTCCCAGGAATATGGGTTGGCCAAATTGTTCAAAGTTTCAAACAACCTCGCAAGGATGGCTACCTGGAGGCGTTGCATCACATGCAAAATTGGCTTGCTGGATTGAGGCAAGTGTGTGCACATTACTTACACAGGTCGTCAATTTTGATTTCTTAGCTCAAATTTCATATCAACAAAATGCCTCGGTTTGTCAGCTGGAGACCTTTCTCTGGTTGCGGCTTCCAGCAAAGTTTACAAGATTGAAGGAAAGAACTGTATATGTTCAGGCAATCTGGGCTACACAAAATTTGCTTTGCGGAAACTTGTATCGACATCGCAAAGACAATCTGGGCTACCAGTGCAAGTAAATCAGATTAAGGCTGACAGAGATCAAACAACAGCCACCTCGATAGTTTAATTTCTGTGCCCAACCCCAAAGTGAAATCGTCTTGCTTGTTTGTCGTTGAAAGCGTATTCAAGTCTCAAAGGTCCCAGTGGGGAGTCCACACGGATACCAACACCATACCCGTAGCCGCTTCCTGGCTTCCCACGGGCTCCTGCTGGGTCACCTAAAAAACAAAACGACGAGAGATTGCGCAATTGAGAAGAGGTTTTTGTGAGAAGAAGAGCTAATACATAAAATCTGCTCTTCGAAATCTGGAGGTGGAGTCCTGTCAGGCCTGTTCCAGCAGCAGCAAAATCTTCAACTAGAATAAGGGTTAAAAGCAATAGTTTTCTTCATTCTGAATCTAACTTGACTTGGAGAATTTGAATACAAGTACAGAACTAGCCTGCTTTAGAGACCACAGACCTGGACTAAATTGTACTATCACAGCAAAATGTGAGTGCGACATGACTTACCAGGAACCGTTGGACCTGAGCCAAGATCACTACCACAGTCACCAAAGACCACACCTTCCAAGGGACCAAACTACATGGAAATGACAACTGTAAGTAATCAAAGCAGGCTGATTTTTTCTTTAGTGCAAATCATACAGCAAGCATGACATGCATCAGAGTATCACAAGAACTAATAAAATGCATTTGATTTCATTTTTCTTTAATGCAAATGCATTTGATTTCATTGCCGGTAGCAATCATGAAAAGTCCACAATTGAAGTACTAATTTTCCAGCCATGAAATCATGTATGACAATTAACAAATCATTGGATCGTTGACAAGTATAGAAATAATTCCAAATAGTTAGTCATTGAAACAAATATAAGATAGCAAAAACCATGATAGTGTTAGCATAAATCAGGTGGCGGAGAACTGAAGTAACAGGCGCCATGCATGCACAGGTACCTGGTCGCACGCGTGCATGATGCAGTTAATAGGTGTCCAGCACGGATTTGGAGATGTTACACTGAACCTCATGTGTAGTTTTTTGTTGTTCTCTCAAACAAAATAATCGATTTACTGTTATATTCTCAAATACGAGCAAATAAGACTTCCATCTTAAAATTGCAAACTAATTCAAATACTACACTTTTAGTTTCTTTTTGATATGCGTTTATTGATGTTGCCGACTGTTCTTTATGAGAACTTTTTCTTGATATGTGTGTATTGATGTTGCCGACTGGTTTTTATGAGAATAGCATATGGTTGTGTGCATATTATCTAGAGGTGTTTCATGTAAATGTTAAGTTTAGACAAAATAACTTAATATTGCCAAAAGAGAGGCAAGGCTTACCAAGCGGCAAGAGACTTCACCACTACCAACTGCATATGAGCGGCCAGAACCAACAGCACCTTCTTCATATCCTCTTACACTGTTTGTCCCACCAATTGCAAATGCTTCATGAGGCGAAAAGTTTCCCTCAACATGACCTCCAGAAGCACTGGATCATAGTATAAAATGATATATCAGGTAACATAACAACAAAATGTAAGTCCACTGTGTGCAAACATCCAGGTTAAACTGATGTTTTCACTCTTGCCCATCAACGGCACGACATGCACTAAAACATACCTTAGAAGAAGTCGGGCAGGACCAATTTCATAGCTCTGTCTCAAACGGGCTGTCACTCTGTTGAAACTAAGCCACTCCGGAAGAATGGGCAGACCTTGCTCGACGTTGAAAACGAACTGGAAGCAGTAACAACAGTAGGATATAAGAAACTGTCACAGCAAGATTAGAAAATAGTAAAATGCAGAGGATAAAAACTAACCATTGTAGAGCTATGATCTCCAGAGTCTGTGTAGACACTTTCAAGCTTAGCAAGTAATGTATCATCATAAGGATTTCCGCTGCATTTTCATGACAGGACCATCACATTTCTAATAGTAACTTAATCTGACAACTGTATTCGTGGTGTACACTGTTATGTATATACTTGTGGTACAAACTAAAGTTGAATAAGAAATCAGGATTTGAGACCTTGCAGTTAATTGGCTGTTATAGAAATCTCTGATCATAGGGTTGCCTTTGTCATCACGAGCACCAGCATGCTGCATAGAAAGTGTCAACAGAACACAATTAGGCTATTTTTATGAAGAGGTAAGCAAATGAAACAGTAGTGCATATTTACACGGTTCAATCAACAAAGTTAGTACCAACATCACATGAGTACACAACTCTGTCTACTTTAGACTTTTGCTAGCAGGCCTACATGCAGGGGGAAAGGCGAATCGATTACTACAACTACTATTCACGTGCTTACCTGAAATATCAATCCAAGAGTACCACTCCATTTAGGCCTGAAAGGTCGACTATATTCAATGCCAGCAGTTACCCGTCCAATTGTAATAGGACTATGGTCAGGATGCTCCCCACCATGGATAAGTGTTCCAGGGGTCCTAGAGTTCTGACAAGGAAAACTATTGTAAGTGCATGCACATGATTCACAGCTGATGGAATCATGGAACTGTGGTGATATCATACTAAAGGTAAATACCTGAACCATGACAGTTCTGGAGGTCCTCTTATTGTCACCGTCAATCCAAGGGTCAGTGTAGTTTAAACGAAATATAGAATCTATTTGGCCCCTCTCTAGTGAGAGATTCAACTTCTTGTTCCTCCCAAAAACATTCCGCTGAGAATATGCAAAGCTGTTTAAAAACTCCAGTGTGAGGGAAAAAATAGATGTAGAACTTCCTGTAGACAGGTACAAGATCTAAAATACCTAACAATCTTATAGGCTACATATGGTATTCAAAATCCAGTACTGAGTAAATAAAAAAATTAAAACCAAAATCTAAAAATTGCCAGTTCCTAAAGGCCTGCTTGGGCTCTGGAGGGTCATCTTAACTTTGGCACTACAATGTGATGGTGGGGTCCGCTCAAAATAATAATAATAATAGAATGTGATGGTGGGGCTTGAGAATAGCTCAACTCATGAGCACACGCCCCTTTCTAACTGATGCATTTTAAGTAAGCCCATAGTTAATTATCCACAGGTTATGTCAGGTTGCTTCTTGGACTTTTTATTTTAGAAAGGCTCAAAGCCCAGTTGGAGCTTAGGAAACGTTATCTCTAAAATATTACCATGGCAATATTGTTACATAATTAAACAAACTACATTCCATTCCAGAGGAAATAAGATATTATTTACTGAAGAATGTACTGACCTGCCAATTAATCCAGAAAGAGGCCCATTTGTTATCCTGCACAAAAACAGCATGATATATGTTAAGCCTAAAATTTCAAATATAATTTGCATATAGGCTACATATGGTATTCGAAATCCAGTACATAACAAAGCACCTCAGCACCTTACTGGTTAAGAAACATACTTTATGAAAGCATACAATTCACTCAATGGGTTCACTAAATAAACAGCACTAACCCACTCGAAATGCCACCACCAGCAGAGAAACCACCAGATTTGCGTTCGACAAGATTCATGACAAGATCCACTTTATTAGAATCTGCACAAGACCATAGATAAGAGCACAGGTACTTGAGAAAATGAAGACCAGCTTCAAGAAAATGGGAAGTATAAATTAGCTTCACCTCCCACGGGCTGCGGAATTATTGTGACATCCTCCATAATTCCCATAGTGAGTATTGTTTCAACATCTCTTTTCACTTGTGCTCTATTGTATGCCTATTTTCATCATTAATAAGACAGATAAGATGTCCGTTACAGGCTTACAGCATCAAGGCTACAGGACAGCAGTTTCAAATTGTCATCAAACCAAGCCTAAAAAAAAGGGCAGCCCGGTGCACGTAGCTCCCGCTTGCGCAGGGTCCGGGGAAGGGTCCGACCACTTTGGGTCTATTGTACGCAGCCTTTCCCTACATTTCATCAAACCAAGCCTACATACACAAAAACTATACAAGCATGATCCAATTCCGACCATACTTGATATTATTGTTGACATCCTTCTAACAATAGTATTTGTGGCTTTGGTCATGGTATTTGCATAGCAACTTCCACACCACACTAACAATACTTAAATGCACATCACCGTATCACCAAGTGTGAGATGAGAACTGTTCATAAAATCATTCCATGCAAAATTGTGCACCGAGGAAAATAAACATTCATGAATATCATCAATAGGGATCTAAAGGACTGGAGTATCGACAGAGAATTAGCAATGGACAGGGGTGCGTGGAAGCTTGCTATCCATGTGCCAGAACCATGAGTGGTTGCGAGATCTTATGGGTTTCACCTCTAGCCTACCCCAACTTGTTTGGGACTAAAGGCTTTGTTGTTGTTGTTGTGGAATATCATCAATAGTGTGTCCAAAGTAGATAAAAACAAATACATCAAGTAACTTCTAAAATGCTCTGACCTGACCCTTCTTGGTGGTAAGCTGCTGGAGTATGGTTTCTGGTTTTGTTTTTCCAGTAGTTGGTTCACCACTAGTGATAGAGAGATGGAAACAGAAAGAAGATACAAATGATCAGAATAATACATGGCCATAAAACAGTAATCAGCAGAGAGAATCTCACTAAGTCAAGCTATGATTCTCACGTTCTTCTATCCAGAAAGCGAATATTGATATTATTAACCTCAGCTTCAGAAACTTGTAGCCTTAGAATTCCTCCAGAAAGGATCTCAGCATACGAAACCTGAAATCAAATCAAGTGCCTTCATTGATTTACCATTATAGCAATAAGATATTCTTTTACTGGCTAAAACTGTAAACGATGTTGCTTTTTACCAAAAAAATGGTAGGCACCTAAATGCTTACTAGACACAACTAACAGGTTATCAACTCCCACACATTCACATTTTCTCGCATCATGTTTCTAGTTTGTTACAATTAAAGAACATGTACAATCAAACGCATAGCGACAATGAAGTTCTATATACATAGCAGGATTCAAGAAGTAACAAACAAGACGGTAAAACAGAACTATGTTGTATGCCCAACCAATTTGGAACTGGTGACAGGTGAGATGTAAATGATGCAAGTGCATTAAAAAAAACAGAAATTGACAACTCAAGTCTTGTGGTACCAGGCCTCTAGAAGGCCAAGAAGATATAAAGCATATTTACTTGTTCCTTAAGAGAAGTGCAGCAGATGCCTATTGTTCAGCAATATTCTCAAAAAAATTCCAACACATCACCAAATAGAAGAAAACAAAATATTATGCACAACGGTAGAAAATGGATTATACTAATTATTTTTCCCACCTACCATGCCAGTAAGACCGCGCTCCTGATACCATCCATTGATGGACTTAATCACTTGATCTAAATGTCTTATGTTGATTATTTTACCTGCATAATGTAACACAAAACACAGGTCTCAAAAACAAATCTTGGAAGCTAATAAAATTAGGCTAAGATTAAAAAATCATTTCTCTTTCTTCTAAAGAAATAAAATTTGAAGCATGCAGGAGAAACTACATGTTCTGTTAAAGAAGAAATATACACCCCAAATTCAAGTGGAGAGGACTTGAACCAAAGTTGGAGAATTGTACACCCACTCCCCCACTAAACTGAGGTCCGCTCAGTTCCTAATTCAGTAGTTTTACATCATTTCTCTCTAAAGAAAGTATACCAAGGGATTATGTCACTGTAGATGGACCTATTTTACCATAGATTTCTATGCAGTGTGGAAAAACAGGTCTTACTATTAGAACTAAACCAACAACAAGAACCATGGGAGTCTACATAAAAGGCATGCTTCATTTGCTGCACAGTTCAATCTAGTGGTATCATAATAGGACCAAAAACTCGAAAAAGGTGATAAAATATGTGTGGTGGTGGTAATTCTCTTATGCACTCTAGATATCTCTTTGCCAGACCAATTTACATACTTAAATGGCCTTAAGCTAACATGTAGTGTTGGTTCATGTAGTGTTGGTTCATGTAGCATTGTCCAAAGTAAATCAATACACCTAGTTACACGAATCAATAACCACATCTAATGTAACAGACTCTTAAACATGAGAACAAGTACCGTGGCGGTCGCGAAATGAGTCATCTAGGAACTTGGAAGGCAGCATGTTGGCACCCTCACAGACCAGCCCGTAAAAGTCCTGGTTCGGCTCCACCTAAACCACAGAACATCCCAAATTTCGCAACCTTGAGCTCCAAAAGTAAGCCATGGAAAAGGGATTGGGGAACAGGCAAAATCCTGACCTCAAAGACAAGGCGAATGCCGTCGCGGGTGTCGACGGCAACGGGCATGCAGGAGCGGAAGAGCCCGCTCTCCACCACGCGGTGCACATCCTCCTGCACCTCCCTCACCGTGAGCGCCGCGTTGGGGCGGCACGCGCGCAGAGCAGCGGCGGCCGCCTCCTCCAGCTCGGGCCTCTCCAAGGGCTCCCCGTCCTTTCCGCGCACCGCCACCTCGCTGATGAGAACCCGCTCCTCGCCCCCGGCCCCGCCGCCGTCCTTCCCGTGCCTCCTCGGCAAGGGCGCGGCCGGTGTCTCGGCCCGCGCGGCCGGGACGCGAGGGAACGACGCGGCGACGCGGCGGGCCGCGGCGTCGATGGCCCGGCCGATGTGCGCGAACGGGGGGAGCGCGGCGGAGAGCAGGGCGTGCGCCGGGGCCGGGCAGGCGCGCGGGAGCTTGACGCCGGAGGAGACGAAGCGGACGCCGTCTCGACGGGGCCCCATGGCCGCCGCGCCGGACGCGTGGACTGGGGCGGCGGAACTCGGCGGTGGGATAGGGTTTAGGGTTTTGGTGACGAGGCGGGGGAGGCCGCGAGGGTTTCGCCCGCCATGGCTGATCGGGTGACGGGGGCGTGCGCGGAGTGGCGGCGACTGGCGAGCTGTGCTCCGGAGTGGACGGCTCGCTGATGGTGCTCTCGGGGAGCAACGGCAGCCGTTCGATGTCGCCCTGTGATCCGTTCGGTGAAGCCTGTGCGTGCATCTGATCCGTTGGCTGGTTAATACTACCAGGGATTTGACGCGACCAAGATTAGCAGCTGTTCTGTTCCTGCCTTCCTCGGCCAGTTAGATTCTTGCCATACGTATACTACTCCCTCCGTCCCATAATATAAGACGTTATGGGACGTCTTGCCACACGTATACTACTCCCTCCGTCCCATAATATAAGACGTTATGGAACGGAGGATACTGTCAAAAAACGTCTTATATTAAACGTCTTATATTATGGAACGGAGGGAATATCTTTTTTGACTAAATTTGTACATATAAGGGCAAGGCCGCAAGGGCAAGTAACCCACAAACTTCCTTCCGCGTTTGTCTGCGGACACGAATGCGGGAGGACGCCATCCAACTATAGCCGTATACATTCCGTCTTTCGTTTTTTTTATTTGTCCGCACAATCAAGTAGTCGCATGCAAAAGGTACAGACATTCAAATAGCCGCATACAGCATTGGTTCAAATTTTAAAAAAGTTTAAATATTACATCACAATATTGTTGTTCCCTTTCACCGTCCACTGTTGCTCAATCAGATCTTTGTTCAGCTACTCATAAGTTTGTCGGTGTTCTGGGAACCAGGGTACCCAAACTTGCCTGCCTGCAGCCCACGGCGTGGCTCCATTGACGGCCTGGTACGGCCCATCTACAACACAGCAAGACAAGACCCTCGCGAGGGGCCAAGCCTCGCGAGGCGGGCTACATCAAGACCTCCGGAGGGAGCGGCCTCCCTAGGCTACTCCTGAGGAGCGGAGATTTCTATGCAGATGTCCATCCTCCTAAGGTTGCGATGACGCAAGCCATGACGACCAAGGCCATGCGGGCGCCAGCGGGGGCAGAGGAGCCAGTTTCCTCTTTGGTGCTAAGGAGGCAAGCACAGGCGCGGGGTCCCGAAGAATCAGGCAAAGGTTTCCATTCCCGCGCAACGAGACCAAGACCGACAGGACAACAGGACGGATGTCATCGCCGAGCCCACCGCAGCGTCAGGATAAGATGTACTGCTTGTCCCCTTTCGAATTGGCCACTGTGGGATCCCTTCCCGCCTATGTTTTGAAGGAAAAGGACCAAGGCCACTATAAGTATAGGCTAGCCACCACTGTAGCAAGGGGGCGGTCTCCCTCTCTCTCCCAGACGATCCTATCCCCTCAGCTCATTCACTCGCGAGAGCAGACCTCGCGGGGTTGTTCTTCCCTTGTACTAGTTCATCCTCAGCCTCTCGTGAGGCTAATCCACCCCAAAGCAGGAGTAGGGTCTTACACCATAAGGTGGCCCGAACCTGGGTAAACTGTCGTGTCCATCTTCTTCCTTGTTCATCGAGCTAGGCCGTGGAGCGACGAACTACTGGTCGGAGAGGTTGAGTTCTTCGCACGCTCCCAAGAGTTTGAACCTTTCTTGGGTCTGCAGAGCCCTGAATCCGACATTTGACGCGCCAGGTAGGGGCGTGTCGAAGCCTCTCTTCCATCGTTTGCTCCGCCGTTGTTTTGCCCTTCCTATGGCCGACGCTCGTCGTGTCCGTGTCGAGCGTCGGGCCACTCGGGTCGCCCAGACGGCACCCGTGGGCAATGATGTCCCTCGCCGCTCTGCTTCCCCAGTGGCTAATGCCGCCACCGACCCTGCTGCCTGCGAACAGCAGGACTCATTGTTGTCACCATCCGTGCGGCGCAACGGTCGCACCACGACTCCATCACCCATTCCGGCCACAGCGTCGTCTTCTCATGCTTGTCACGTGCCGGGGAACGCGAAGTCTGCGCTGCTCATGGCGCGTGAGCTTCTGCGCTACCGCCCGGCCAATGACCTCTACGACGACTGGCTCGCCCACATCGCCGAGCTCGTCAACATCGCTGGTGAGGCCCCTGCGCCATTCCATTCGCCTCGTCCTCCGTCGTCCCTGGCGGGTGACGTGGCTCATGGCGCGCCTCCTCCTCCTCTTCATGGCGTGGACCCTAAGCCGAGGCGTGAGGCACCCCATCGAGCACCACGTGTCAGCCTGGCCCGCGGGTGATTGGGGCCCGCGGCGCTCTGCCCTTGCCTTTTGGCTTCGCCTCGAAGCCAAGTCTGAGTGCGCCTTAGGCCCGGGGGCTACTGTCGGTGTTCTGGGAACCAGGGTACCCAGACTTGCCTGCATGCGGCCCATAGCGTGGCTCCATTAGCGGCCCGGTACGACCCATCTACAACAAGAAGAAGACATGACCCTCGCGAGGGGCCAAGCCTCGCGAGGCGGGCGACACCAAGACCTCCGGAGGGAGCAGCCTCCCTAGGCTGCTCTTGAGGAGCGGAGATTTCTATGCAGGTGCCCATCCTCCTGAGGTTGCGGTGACACAAGCCATGACAACCAAGGTCAGGCGGGCGCCAGCGGACGTAGAGGAGCCAGTTCCCTCTTTGGTGCTAAGGAGGCAAGCGCAGGCGCGGGGTCCCGAGGAATCAGGCAAAGGTTTCCATTCCCGCGCAACGAGACCAAGACCGCCAGGATGGATGTCATCGCTGAGCCCACCGCAGTGTCACGACCATAGGCTTTGCAAGCGAAGACCACCTTTCGTTAGGATAAGATGTACTACTTGTCCCCTTTCAAATTGGCCACTGTGGGATTGATACATCTCCGCCGTATCTACTTTTCCAAACTCTTTTGCCCTTGTTTTGGTCTCTAATTTGCATGATTTGAATGGAACTAACCTGGACTGATGTTGTTTTCAGCAGAATTGCCATGGTGTTATTTTTGTGCAGAATAAAAAGTTCTCGGAATGACCTGAAACTTCACGGAGCCAAGTTTTGGAATTAATAAAAAATATTGGTGAAAGAATCAGCAGTAGGGGGCTCACACCCTAGCCACAAGGGTGGTGGCGCGCCCACCCCCCTGGGGTGCGCCCTCCGACCTTGTGGGCCCCTGGACCTCCACCGACCTCAACTCCAACTCCATATATTCTCTTTCGGGGAGAAAAAAATCAGAGAGAAGGATTCATCGCGTTTTACGATATGGAGCCGCCGTCAAGCCCTATTCTTCCTCGGGAGGGCATATTTGGAGTCCGTTTTGGGCTCCGGAGAGGGGAATCCGTTGCCATCGTCATCATCAACCATCCCCATCACCAATTTCATGATGCTCGCCACAGTGCGTGAGTAATCTCATCGTAGGCTTGTTGGACCATGATGGGTTGGATGAGATTTACCATGTAATCGAGTTAGTTTTGTTAGGGTTTGATCCCTAGTATCCACTTTGTTCTAAGATTGATGTTGCTATGACTTTACCATGCTTAATGCTTGTCACTAGGGCCCGAGTGCCATGATTTCAGATCTGAACCCTTTATGTTTTCATGAATATATTTGTGTTCTTGATCCTATCTTGCAAGTTATAGTCACCTACTACGTGTTATGATCCGCAACCCCGGAGTGACAATAGTCGGGACCACTCCTGGTGATGACCATAGTTTGAGGAGTTCATGTATTCACTAAGTGCTAATGCTTTGGTCCGGTACTCTATTAAAAGGAGGCCTTAATATCCCTTAGTTTCCAATAGGACCCCACTGTTGTCGGTGTCAAAACCGGCGGATCTCGGGTAGGGGGTCCCGAACCGTGCGTCTGAGGCGGATGGTAACAGGAGGCGGGGACACAATGTTTACCCAGGTCCGGGCCCTCTCGATGGAGGTAATACCCTACTTCCTGCTTGATTGATCTTGATGATGTGAGTATTACAAGAGTTGATCTACCACGAGATGGGAGAGGCTAAACCCTAGAAGCTAGCCTATGGTATGATTGTTGTTGTCCTATGGACTAAAACCCTCCGATTTATATAGACACCGGAGGGGCTAGGGTTACACAAAGTTGGTTACAAGGGAGGAGATCTACATATCCGAATCGCCAAGCTTGCCTTCCACGCAAAGGAGAGCCCCAGCCGGACACGGGACGAAGTATTCAATCTTGTATCTTCATAGTTTAACAGTCCGGCTGTCCGAGGACCCCCTAATCCAGGACTCCCTCAGTAGCCCCTGAACCAGGCTTCAATGATGATGAGTCCGGCGCGCAGATTGTCTTCGGCATTGCAGGGCGGGCTCCTCCTACGAATACTCCATAGAAGATTTTGAACACAAGGATAGTGTCCGGCTCTGCAAAACAAATTCCACATACCACCGTAGAGAGTATAATATTTCCACAAATCTAATCTGCTGACAACTTTTCATAACGTGACATCACGCCCTGGCCCCGGTCATTATTCGAACCGTTTTTCTCAACCAGCCACTGCACGTGTTGCGAGCGGTTTTATTGGCACGTCTTGTCGAAGCAGAGATCGCGTCCCCTTATCACGGGATTCTCATCAATACGGGTGTGGGTAACCCAATCGTGCTCGTTAGTACGACTCCTCGATTTTAGGCAAGTTCCAAACGGCCATGCGGAGGACGCTCTTTATAAAGGGGCCAAAGCCTGTCCTTTTCTTCTCGCGCTCAATCCCTCCCTTCTCCCACCCCGAGTTCCAACACCCGAGGCTCAGGAGAAGCGCTTCGGACCTTCAATCATGTCCGGATCCAACCTTCAGGGCCGGTGGATGGCTTCCTCTGTCACAGAGGAGGACATCAAGAAGCTAAGGGAGGCCAGGTATCTGACCGCCGAAATCTCGCACAGGCTGCCTGCCGAGGGCACGTCATCCCTAATCCCGAACTCAACGAGAGTGTCGTATTTGTTTCACACTTCCTCCAAGGGCTATGCTTTAGCCTTGATCCCTTTGTCAGAGGGCTCATGTTCTATTATGGGTTCGACTTCCACGATCTAGCTCCGGATTCCATTCTTCACATCTCGTCGTTTATCGTCGTATGTGAGGCCTTCCTCCGCATCACCCCACACTTTGGCTTATGGCTCAAGACCTTCAATGTGAAGCCGAAGATGATCAATGGGCGACACGCAAAATGCAGAGGTGCCACAATAAGCAAAGGCATCGATGCCCCATGGCCAAAGGGTTCCTTCCCGGAGATATCCAACTTATGACGGTGGGAGTGGTTTTACATCACAGCTCCCCGAAGTACTAAGTGGGTGGCTCCCCCCGCCTTCCGTTTGGGCCCCCCACCACAACTGGCGTCATGGGTCAACAAGGGGCTAGACTGGGGCCGGTTAATGACGTGCCGACATTGCAAAGTCGCATCTGAGATCTCCTCAAGAGGGATGTCGGTCTCGTCAAAGTAATGCAAGTTATGCTAGTTCGTCGGGTCCTGCCATGCCAACGTCGATCTCTCCGTATGTGGGAGTTCAACCCGGAAGGACCGCGAACTATTCAGCAGTTCTTTGGCGTGACGCTCGAAGAGATGTATGGATTGTTCTTCGGATCACGAATAAAGTGTCCGGACACCACCAAGGATGTGGGTCTCAACTGTAATCGTCCAGATACCCACGTAAGTGTTTCCACGACCGAACACACTGTCTTTTCATTTGCCATAACATAATTCTGAAAGAATTGCTCCTGGCCAGGACTGGGTAAGAAAGGCAAAGATGATAAGGTGTTCGGCTCCCCATCCCGAAGGCTCGCCGAATCCTGTACTAGTCAGGATGCTGGAGTACGCACCTTATCAAGTGCCCTTGGGGGAAGATAAAGGGAGAGATGAAAAAGTCGAAAGCGAGCCTCACACATTACTCATCCAAACCGGGGAACTAGTACCTCCACGAAGGAGGATAATTGAGGAGAAGAATCTAAAATTCCCTCTCCCCAAGGAAGGAAAAGGACCGCTCCCGAAGACTTGGAAACAAGGGTTTCCAAACGCGAGAAGAAACCCTCGCCAGGGGGTCCTGACTCGGCGGGCATCCTTACCGCACAGTGCCCGCAAAGGGGTCAACCCTCCACCGAGCTGTAAGTGAACAAAAGTACTTTTGGTAAATATATTCTGCTTTATTTCTGCGGACAATAACCGAGACATATGTCTTGCAGTCTGGATCGTAGCCCTTCCCGACAGAGTTCGTCTTCGGGGGATATTCTTCCAGAGATGATGGAGAGCGAAACGCATCCCCTTGTCTCCCCGCCTCTTGGGGCGTATGACCCTGAGGTGTCATCATGGAGGATTTCTCCTGATCCGCCAAGGCCAGAAGGTAACCCTTCGGCCACCCGAAGTCCGGAGTATTCAGCTCCTAAGGGGAGTAACAGAAAGAGTCCGGGATTGTCCGGTGCGCAATCAGACGTACTGACGGGTCTTTTGGAGCAAGCGGCTATCTTGGAGGAGCATCATACTTTAATGGGTACGGTGGTTGAGAGGATCTCATTCGCCAAAAGTGGGTTGCATGAAGCTTTTACGAGCCTGCTAAAAGGCTTTGAGGTACGCAAAAAAAATTGACGGTACCGCGCACGCTAGGTGTGCTCTATACAGATAGTAGCCCTTGAGACTTTGGTTGCTGTCCCGAGGCGACAAACAGAGGATCATAGTCCCAGGTAATGATCATGTTGCTTTCATGTGCAGGTAGCGGACGGTCCGGTGGCTGGCCGGACTGCTGAGTTGGCCGAACTGAGCCGGCAACTGGACGCGGCGGATGCCGACATTGCGCTTTTGAACAAGTGGCTTGACGAGGCATAGGGTATGTATTTTCGGGTAGTCAACAAGTATTAAGAGGAGCATGATGCTAGTATCTATAATATGTTTTGACTGCAGATGGAGCTGCCGCCGTGGAGACCCTTCGGGCAGAACTTGCCCGAGCCAAGGAACAAGCCAGGAGAAGTGATGCAGCCGCCCTAAAGGCGGCCGAAGACTTAAGAGCCGAATAGGCTGCTCATCGCAAGAGCGAAGATGAAATAGCCAAGATGGCTATTGAGCTGAAACATGCCGCCGGCCGATATGAGCTTCTTGAAAAGGAAAGCCAAGTGAGAGTGGCTGACTTGAAGAGAGCCGTGGAGGCAGCCAAGGAAACCCGTTCTAAAATCAGAGCGGCAGAGGAGGAGCTCCATCAAGCTGGAGATATCACGCCTGGGAAGCCCTTTTTGTTGCGAACAAAGTTCGGAGATCCGAAGTATGCCCCTCTGGATCGATTATGGAGTGCTGCAGACGTGTATGCGGACTTGGCAATGAGTGTTGCTGATGCGACGGTGTTTTTCAAAGATCAAGAAGATCACAAAGTAGAGAAGTTGTTCTGGTCGCAGTTCAGTGCTCCGACGCGTCCGCTGCTGTTAAATGAGCAAATGTCCGAGTGGGCTGAGCTCCATAGGTTGTCCGTGTTGGGGAACGTTGCAGAAAACAAAAAATTTCCTATGGTTTCACCAAGATCCATCTATGAGTTCATCTAGCAACGAGTGATCGGATGCATCTACATACCTTTGTAGATCGCGAGCGGAAGCGTTCAAAGAACGGGGATGAGGTAGTCGTACACGACGTGATCCAAATCACCGATGACCAAGCGCCGAACGGACGGCACCTCCGTGTTCAACACACGTACGGAGCGGATGACGTCTCCTCCTTCTTGATCCAGCAAGGGGAGAGGAGAGGTTGAGGAAGATGGCTCCAGCAGCAGCATGACGGCGTGGTGGTGATGGAGCTGCAGTACTCCGTCAGGGCTTCGCCAAGCACTATGGAGGAGGAGGAGGTGTTGGAGAGGGAGAAGGAGGCAACCAAAGGCAAAGGTCTGAAGTCCTCCATCTCCCCCACTATATATAGGAGGGCCAAGGGGGGGGGGCGCCGGCCCTAGGAGATCCAATCTCCTAGGGGGGCGGCGGCCAAGGGAGGTTTCCCTCCCCCCCAAGGCACCTAGGGGGTGCCTTCCACTTGTGGGACTCTTCCCCTTTTGGAACCCTAGGCGCATGGGCCTCTTAGGGCTGTGCCCTTGGCCCATGTAGGCCAAGGCGCACCCCCTACAGCCCATGTGGCCCCCCGGGGCAGGTGGCCCCACCCGGTGGGCCCCCGGGACCCTTCCGGTGGTCCCGGTACAATACCGGTGACCCCGAAACTTGTCCCGATGGCCGAAATAGCACTTCCTATATATAATTCTTTACCTCCGGACCATTCCGGAACTCCTCGTGACGTCCGGGATCTCATCCGGGACTCCGAACAACATTCGGGTTACTACATACACATATCCCTACAACCCTAGCGTCACCGAACCTTAAGTGTGTAGACCCTACGGGTTCGGGAGACATGTAGACATGACCGAGACGACTCTCCGGTCAATAACCAACAGCGGGATCTGGATACCCATGTTGGCTCCCACATACTCCATGATGATCTCATCGGATGAACCACGATGTCGAGGATTCAAGCAACCCCGTATACAATTCCCTTTGTCAATCGGTATGTTACTTGCCCGAGATTTGATCGTCGGTATCCCAATACCTCGTTCAATCTCGTTACCGGCTAGTCACTTCACTCGTACCATAATGCATGATCCCGTGACCAGACACTTGGTCACTTTGAGCTCATTATGATGACGCATTACCGAGTGGGCCCAGTGATACCTCTCCGTCATACGGAGTGACAAATCCCAGTCTTGATCCGTGTCAACCCAACAGACACTTTCGGAGATACCCGTAGTACACCTTTATAGTCACCCAGTTACGTTGTGACGTTTGGTATGCCCAAAGCACTCCTACGGCATTCGGGAGTTACACGATCTCATGGTCTAAGGAAAAGACACTTGACATTGGAAAAACTCTAGCAGACGAACTATACGATCTTTATGCTATGTTTAGGATTGGGTCTTGTCCATCACATCATTCTCCTAATGATGTGATCTCGTTATCAATGACATCCAATGTCCATAGTCAGGAAACCATGACTATCTGTCGATCAACGAGCTAGTCAACTAGAGGCTTACTAGGGACATGTTGGTGTATGTTATTCACACATGTATTACGATTTCCGGATAACACAATTATAGCATGAATAAAGACAATTATCATGAACAAGGAAATATAATAATAATGCTTTTATTATTGCCTCTAGGGCATATTTCCAACAGTCTCCCACTTGCACTAGAGTCAATAATCTAGTTACATTGTGATGAATCGAACACCCATGGAATTCTGGTGTTGATCATGTTTTGCCCTAGGGAGAGGTTTAGTCAACGGATCTGCTACATTCAGGTCCGTATGTACTTTACAAATATCTATGTCTCCATCTTGAACATTTTCACGAATGGAGTTGAAGCGACGCTTGATGTGCCTTGTCTTCTTGTGAAACCTGGGCTCCTTGGCAAGTGCAATAGCTCCAGTGTTGTCACAGAAGAGCTTGATCGGCCCCGACGCATTGGGTATGACTCCGAGGTTGGTGATGAACTCCTTCACCCAAATTGCTTCATGTGCTGCCTTCGAGGCTGCCATGTACTCCGCTTCACATGTAGATCCCGCCACGACGCTCTGCTTGCAACTGCACCAGCTTACTGCCCCACCATTCAAAATATACACGTATCCGGTCTGTGACTTAGAGTCATCCAGATCTGTGTCGAAGCTAGCGTCGACGTAACCCTTTACGACGAGCTCTTCGTCACCTCCATAAACAAGAAACATTTCCTTAGTCCTTTTCAGGTACTTCAGGATATTCTTGACCGCTGTCCAGTGTTCCTTGCCGGGATTACTTTGGTACCTTCCTACCAAACTTACGGCAAGGTTTACATCAGGTCTGGTACACAACATGGCATACATAATAGAACCTATGGCTGAGGCATAGGGGATGACACTCATCTCTTCTATATCTTCTGCCGTGGTTGGACATTGAGCTGAGCTCAATTTCATACCTTGTAACACAGGCAAGAACCCCTTCTTAGATTGATCCATATTGAACTTCTTCAATATCTTATCAAGGTATGTGCTTTGTGAAAGACCTATGAGGCGTCTTGATCTATCTCTATAGATCTTGATGCCTAATATATAAGCAGCTTCTCCAAGGTCCTTCATTGAAAAACTCTTATTCAAGTAGGCCTTGATGCTGTCCAAGAGTTCTATATCATTTCCCATCAAAAGTATGTCATCTACATATAATATGAGAAATGCTACAGAGCTCCCACTCACTTTCTTGTAAACACAGGCTTCTCCATAAGTCTGTGTGAACCCAAACGCTTTGATCATCTCATCAAAGCGAATGTTCCAACTCCGAGATGCTTGCACCAGCCCATAAATCGAGCGTTGGAGCTTGCACACCTTGTCAACATTCTTAGGATCGACAAAACCTTCCGGCTGTATCATATACAGTTCTTCCTTAAGGAAACCATTAAGGAATGCCGTTTTGACGTCCATTTGCCATATTTCATAATCGTAGAATGCGGCAATTGCTAACATGATTCGGACGGACTTCAGCTTCGCTACCGGTGAGAAAGTCTCATCGTAGTCAACCCCTTGAACTTGTCGATAACCCTTAGCGACAAGCCGAGCTTTATAGATGGTCACATTACCATCCGCGTCTGTCTTCTTCTTAAAGATCCATTTATTTTCTATGGCTCGCCGTTCAACGGGCAAGTCAGTCAAAGTCCATACTTCGTTTTCATACATGGATCCTATCTCGGATTTCATGGCTTCTAGCCATTTGTCGGAATCCGGGCCCGCCATCGCTTCTTCATAGTTCGAAGGTTCACCGTTGTCTAATAACATGATTTCCAAGACAGGGTTGCCGTACCACTCTGGTGCGGAACGTGTCCTTGTGGACCTTCGAATTTTAGTAGGAGCTTGATCAGAAGTATCTTGATCATCATCAATAACTTCCTCTCTAGTCGGTGCAGGCACCTCATTTTCTTGAGTTGCGCCATGTTCCGGTTCAAGAGGTAATACTTCATCAAGTTCTACTTTCCTCCCACTTACTTCTTTCGAGAGAAACTCCTTCTCTAGAAAGAATCCATTCTTGGCAACAAATATCTTGCCCTCGGATCTGAGGTAGAAGGTATACCCAACAGTTTCTTTAGGGTATCCTATGAAGACACATTTTTTCGACTTGGGTTCGAGCTTTTCAGGTTGAAGTTTCTTGACATAAGCATCGCATCCCCAAACTTTTAGAAACGACAGCTTAGGTTTCTTCCCAAACAATAATTCATACGGTGTCGTCTCAACGGATTTCGACGGAGCCCTATTTAAAGTGAATGTGGCAGTCTCTAAAGCATAGCCCCAAAAAGATAGCGGTAAATCGGTAAGAGACATCATAGATCGTACCATATCTAATAGAGTGCGATTACGACGTTCGGACACACCATTACGCTGAGGTGTTCCAGGCGGCGTGAGTTGTGAAACTATTCCACATTTTCTTAAGTGTGTGCCAAATTCGTGACTCAAGTATTCTTCTCCACGATCTGGTCGTAGAAACTTGATTTTCCTGTCACGTTGATTTTCAACCTCACTCTGAAATTCCTTGAACTTTTCAAAGGTTTCAGACTTGTGTTTCATTAAGTAGACATACCCATATCTACTCAAGTCATCAGTGAGGGTGAGAACATAACGATAGCCACCGCGAGCCTCAACACTCATTGGACCGCACACATCAGTATGTATGATTTCCAATAAGTTGGTTGCTCGCTCCATTGTTCCTAAGAACGGAGTCTTGGTCATTTTACCCATGAGGCATGGTTCGCACGTGTCAAATGATTCATAATCAAGAGACTCTAAAAGTCCATCTGCATGGAGCTTCTTCATGCGTTTGACACCTATGTGACCAAGGCGGCAGTGCCACAAGTATGTGGGACTATCATTATCAACCTTACATCTTTTGGTACTCACACTATGAATATGTGTAGCATTACGCTCGAGATTCATTAAGAATAAACCATTCACCATAGGAGCATGACCATAAAACATATCTCTCATATAAATAGAACAACCATTATTCTCGGATTTAAATGAGTAGCCATCTCAAATTAGACGAGATCCCGATACAATGTTCATGCTCAAAGCTGGCACTAAATAACAATTATTAAGTTTTAAAACTAATCCCGAAGGTAAATGAAGAGGCAGCGTGCCGACGGCGATCACATCGACCTTTGAACCATTCCCGACGCGCATCGTCACCTCGTCCTTCGCCAGTCTCCGCTTATTCCGAAGCTCCTGCTTTGAGTTACAAATGTGAGCAACTGCACCGGTATCAAATACCCAGGAGCTACTACGAGTACTGGTAAGGTACACATCAATTACATGTATATCACATATACCTTTTGTTTTGCCGGCCTTCTTGCCCGCTAAGTATTTGGGGCAGTTCCGCTTCCAGTGACCACTTTCCTTGCAATAAAAGCACTCAGTCTCGGGCTTGGGTCCATTCTTTGGCTTCTTCCCGGCAGCTTGCTTGCCGGGTGTGACAACTCCCTTGCCGTCCTTCTTGAAGTTCCTTTTACCCTTGCCCTTCTTGAACTTAGTGGTTTTATTGACCATCAACACTTGATGTTCCTTTTTGACTTCTACCTATGCTGATTTCAGCATAGCAAATACTTCAAGAATGGTCTTTTCCATCCCCTGCATATTGAAGTTCATCATAAAGCTCTTGTAGCTTGGTGGAAGCGACTGAAGGATTCTGTCAATGACCGCGTCATCCGGGAGATTAACTCCCAGCTGAGTCAAGCGGTTATGCAACTTAGACATAGTGAGTATGTGCTCACTGACAGAACTGTTTTCCTCCATCTTACAGCTGAAGAATTTGTCGGAGACTTGATATCTCTCGACCCGGGCATGAGCTTGGAAAACCATTTTCAGCTCTTCAAACATCTCATATGCTCCGTGTCTCTCAAAACGTTTTTGGAGTCCCGGCTCTAAGCTGTAAAGCATGCCGCACTGAACGAGGGAGTAGTCATCGGTACGTGCCTGCCAAGCGTTCATAACGTCTTGTTCTGCAGGAAGAACAGGTGCATCACCCAGCTGTGCTTGTAGGACATAATCTTTCTTGGCAGCTATGAGGATGATCCTCAGGTTCCGGACCCAGTCCGTGTAGTTGTTGCCATCGTCTTTCAGCTTGGTTTTCTCTAGGAACGCGTTGAAGTTGAGGACTACGTTAGCCATTTGATCTACAAGACATATTGTAAATATTTTAGACTAAGTTCATGATAATTAAGTTCATCTAATCAAATTATTTAATGAACTCCCACTTAGATAGACATCCCTCTTCTAGTCATCTAAGTATAACATGATCCGAGTCAACTAGGCCGTGTCCGATCATCACGTGAGACGGACTAGTCAACATCGGTGAACATCTTCATGTTGATCGTATCTTCTATACGGCTCATGCTCGACCTTTCGGTCTTCTGTGTTCCGAGGCCATGTTTGTACATGCTAGGCTCGTCAAGTCAACCTAAGTGTTTGCATGTGTAAATCTATCTTACACCCGTTGTATGTGAACGTTAGAATCTATCACACCCGATCATCACGTGGTGCTTCGAAACAACGAACTGTCGCAACGGTGCACAGTTAGGGGGAACACTTTCTTGAAATTATTACGAGGGATCATCTTATTTACTACCGTCGTTCTAAGTAAACAAGATGCAAAAACATGATAAACATCACATGCAATCAAATAATAATAGTGACATGATATGGCCAATATCACATAGCTCCTTTGATCTCCATCTTGGGGCTCCATGATCATCTTGTCACCGGCTTGACACCATGATCTCCATCATCATGATCTCCATCATCGTGTCTCCATGAAGTTGCTCGCCAACTATTACTTCTACTACTATGGCTAATGCGTTTAGCAATAAAGTAAAGTAATTTACATGGCGTTTCTCAATGACACGCAGGTCATACAAAAAATAAAGACAAGTCCTATGGCTCCTGCCGGTTGTCATACTCATCGACATGCAAGTCGTGATTCTTATTACAATAGCATGAACATCTCATACATCACATATATGTCATTCATCATTCATCACAACTTTGGCCATATCATATCACAAAGCACTTGCTGCAAAAACAAATAAGACGTCCTCTAATTGTTGTTGCAAGTTTTACGTGGCTGAAATAGGGTTCTAGCAAGAACGTTTTCTTACCTACGTGAAAGCCACAACATGATTTGTCAACTTCTATTTACCCTTCATAAGGACCCTTTTCATCGAATCCGCTCCAACTAAAGTAGGAGAGACAGTCACCCGCCAGCCACCTTATGCAACTAGTGCATGTTTGTCGGTGGAACCGGTCTCACGTAAGCGTACGTGTAAGGTTGGTCCGGGCCACTTCATCCCACAATACTGCTGAAGCAAGATAAGACTAGTAGCGGCAAGAAAGTTGACAACATCTACGCCCACAACAAATTGTGTTCTACTCGCGCAAGAACTACGCATAGACCTAGCTCATGATGCCACTGTTGGGGAACGTTGCAGAAAACAAAAAATTTCCTACGGTTTCACCAAGATCCATCTATGAGTTCATCTAGCAATGAGTGATCGGATGCATCTACATACCTTTGTAGATCGCGAGCGTAAGCGTTCAAAGAACGGGGATGAGGTAGTCGTACACGACGTGATCCAAATCACCGATGACCAAGCGCCGAACGGACGGCACCTCCGTGTTCAACACACGTACGGAGCGGATGACGTCTCCTCCTTCTTGATCCAGCAAGGGGAGAGGAGAGGTTGAGGAAGATGGCTCCAGCAGCAGCACGGCGGCGTGGTGGTGATGGAGTTGCAGTACTCCGTCAGGGCTTCGCCAAGCACTATGGAGGAGGAGGTGTTGGAGAGGGAGAAGGAGGCAACCAAAGGCAAAGGTCTGAAGTCCTCCATCTCCCCCACTATATATAGGAGGGCCAAGGGGGGGGGGCGCCGGCCCTAGGAGATCCAATCTCCTAGGGGCGCGGCGGCCAAGGGAGGTTTCCCTCCCCCCCAAGGCACCTAGGGGGTGCCTTCCACTTGTGGGACTCTTCCCCTTTTGGAACCCTAGGCGCATGGGCCTCTTGGGGCTGTGCCCTTGGCCCATGTAGGCCAAGGCGCACCCCCTACAGCCCATGTGCCCCCCCGGGGCAGGTGGCCCCACCCGGTGGGCCCCCGGGACCCTTCCGGTGGTCCCGGTACAATACCGGTGACCCCGAAACTTGTCCCGATGGCCGAAATAGCACTTCCTATATATAATTCTTTACCTCCGGACCATTTCGGAACTCCTCGTGACGTCCGGGATCTCATCCGGGACTCCGAACAACATTCGGGTTACTGCATACACATATCCCTACAACCCTAGAGTCACTGAACCTTAAGTGTGTAGACCCTACGGGTTCGGGAGACATGTAGACATGACCGAGACGACTCTCCGGTCAATAACCAACAGCGGGATCTGGATACCCATGTTGGCTCCCACATACTCCACGATGATCTCATCGGATGAACCACGATGTCGAGGATTCAAGCAACCCCGTATACAATTCCCTTTGTCAATCGGTATGTTACTTGCCCGAGATTCGATCATCGGTATCCCAATACCTCGTTCAATCTCGTTACCGGCTAGTCACTTTACTCGTACCGTAATGCATGATCCCGTGACCAGACACTTGGTCACTTTGAGCTCATTATGATGACGCATTACCGAGTGGGCCTAGTGATACCTCTCCATCATACGGAGTGACAAATCCCAGTCTTGATCCGTGTCAACCCAACAGACACTTTCGGAGATACCCGTAGTATACCTTTATAGTCACCCAGTTACGTTGTGAAGTTTAGTATACCCAAAGCACTCCTACGGTATCTGGGAGTTACACGATCTCATGGTCTAAGGAAAAGACACTTGACATTGGAAAAACTCTAGCAGACAAACTATACGATCTTTATGCTATGTTTAGGATTGGGTCTTGTCCATCACATCATTCTCCTAATGATGTGATCTCGTTATCAATGACATCCAATGTCCATAGTCAGGGAAACCATGACTATCTGTCGATCAACGAGCTAGTCAACTAGAGGCTTACTAGGGACATGTTGGTGTCTATTATTCACACATGTATTACGATTTCCGGATAACACAATTATAGCATGAATAAAGACAATTATCATGAACAAGGAAATATAATAATAATGCTTTTATTATTGCCTCTAGGGCATATTTCCAACAGTCCGGGCTTGCCATGAGGTCTGTCGTGGATCATATTTGGCCGGAAGGACCAAAGCTGAATAGTTATTTAGTTTAGTGCAATGTTTCCTTGGTGCTGTGCATCATATCGATGTCGTAAAGAGGTCGGTGTGCATAGAGAGTGCGCGGATGGCTCTTGCCCGTGTTAATACATATTGGGCAGAGATGGATGCCACCGCTATTGCAACCCAGGGTCCGGCCGTAGGCCAGGTCTCGGCCGAGCACTATTTAGAAGAATTCCTAGAAGGCGCTCGTTTAATAGAGGCTCAATGCTCGAAGAGTATCATGTTCGAGTGACATGTATCCCCGTTGTAAAAATAGTATTATTTGAATTATACAGGCTGTTTTTATTGCCTGAAGGTATTATGATGCCTCCTGTGCGGCTGTTTATCTAAGTATATAACATGAAAGTTTGCAGTCGTCAGCTTCAGCCCCCACGCACATGCGGGGGTGTTCGGAAAAGCACGTATTCACACTTGATCCAATGTCTTGGTCCATGAAGGAGGTGATAGCGCGGCGAACAAGGCAATCAGACTATATTGCTTTAACACTTTCACTTAGCCATAGGAGTTTGACAGTGGGGCTACTATATAGCCCCTGTTACTTCCGCGCTTATCCGAATATGGTGCGCGTACATACGTGACCGGGAAACCGGTCCTTCGTTAATGCGGAGGAATCGCGAAAATTCCGCTGAGTCCTCGAGTGGTTGACCAGTCTCGCGCTTTATCATGACAGTCAGTTTTCGGCTTTCTCTACTGAGGTGCTCATCTAGATGAACCAGGGCACAATCGTAGTAGTTCTCCCGGTGCCACCTTAGCTGATAGAGCGAAACGTAAGGTAGTGATACGTCTCCAACGTATCTATAATTTTTGATTGCTCCATGCTATATTACCTACTATTTTGGGCAATATTGGGCTTTATTATCCACTTTTATATTACTTTTGGGACTAACCTATTAACCAGAGGCCCAACCCAGATTTGCTGTTTTATCCCTATTTCAGTGTTTTGAAGAAAAGGAATATCAGATGGAGTCGAAACAGAACGAAATCAACCGGAGAAGTTATTTTTCGAAGGAAACACGCCCGATGGACTTGGACCCTACGTCAAGGAAGGAACGAGGTGCTCACGAGGGTGGGGGGCGCGCCCCCTGTCTCGTGGGACCCTCGTGGCTCCCCTGACGTACCTCTTGCACCCATATATACTTACGTGACCTAAAACTTCCAGAACTCAACATAGATCGGGAGTTCCGCCGCCAGAAGCCTCCGTAGCCACCAAAAACCAATCTAGACCCGTTCTGGCACCATGCCGGAGGGGGCAATCCCTCTCCGGTGGCCATCTTCATCATCCCGGTGCTCTCCATGACGAGGAGGGAGTAGTTCTCCCTCGGGGCTGAGGGTATGTGCCAGTAGCTATGTGTTTGATCTCTCTCTCTCTCTCGTGTTCTTGAGGTGATACGATCTTGATGTATCGCGAGCTTTGCTATTATAGTTGGATCCTATGTTTCTCCTCCCCCTCTTCTCTCTTGTAATGAATTGAGTTTCCCCTTTGAAGTTATCTTATCGGATTGAGTCTTTAAAGATTTGAGAACACTTGATGTATGTCTTGCCGTGGATATCTGTGGTGACAATGGGATATCACGTGATTCACTTGATGTATGTTTTGGTGACCAACTTGCGGGTTCCGCCCATGAACCTATGCATAGGGGTTGGCACACGTTTTCGTCGTGATTCTCTGGTAGAACTTTGGGGCACTCTTTGAGGTCCTTTGTGTTGGTTGAATAGATGAATCTGAGATTGTGTGATGCATATCATATAATCATACCCACGGATACTTGAGGTGAAATTGGAGTATCTGAAGGAAATATGCCCTAGAGGCAATAATAAAGTCATTATTTATTTCCTTATATCATGATAAATGTTTATTATTCATGCTAGAATTGTATTAACCGGAAACATAATACTTGTGTGAATACATAAACAAACAAAGTGTCACTAGTATGCCTCTACTTTACTAGCTCGTTAATAGAAGATGGTTATGTTTCCTAACCATAGACACGAGTTGTCATTTGATTAACGAGATCACATCATTAGGAGAATGATGTGATTGACATGACCCATTCCATTAGCTTAGCACCCGATCGTTTAGTATGTTGCTATTGCTTTCTTCATGACTTATACATGTTCCTATGACTATGAGATTATGCAACTCCCGTTTATCGGAGGAACACTTTGTGTGCTACCAAACGTCGCAACGTAACTGGGTGATTATAAAGGTGCTCTACAGGTGTCTCCAAAGGTACATGTTGGGTTGGCGTATTTCGAGATTAGGATTTGTCACTCCGATTGTCAGAGAGGTATCTCTGGGCCCTCTCGGTAATGCACATCACTTAAGCCTTGCAAGCAATGCAACTAAAAAGTTAGTTGCAAGATGATGTATTATAGAACGAGTAAAGAGACTTGCCGGTAACGAGATTGAACTAGGTATTGAGATACCGACGATCGAATCTCGGGCAAGTAACATACCGATGACAAAGGGAACAAACGTATGTTGTTATGCGGTCTAACCGATAAAGATCTTCATAGAATATGTAGGAGCCAATATGAGCATCCAGGTTCCGCTATTGGTTATTGACCGGAGACGTGTCTCGGTCATGTCTACATTGTTCTCGAACCCGTAGGGTCCGCACGCTTAACGTTACGATGACAGTTTC
Source organism: Triticum monococcum (assembly GCA_034509565.1). Classification (NCBI taxonomy): domain Eukaryota; kingdom Viridiplantae; phylum Streptophyta; class Magnoliopsida; order Poales; family Poaceae; genus Triticum; species Triticum monococcum. Next base: position 173,092,829 of record CM067846.1, on the reverse strand, counting down.
ATTATGAGTTTATATATTTTGATGTACCGAAGGTTGTTCGGAGTCCCGGATGTGATCACGGACTTGACGAGGAGTCTCAAAATGGTCGAGACATAAAGATCGATATATTGGACGACTATATTTGGACACCGGAAAGGTTCCGGGTGAGATTGGGACAATACCGAATCACCGGGAGGTTATCGGAACCCCCCGGGAGGTATATGGGCCTTATTGGGCCTTAGTGGAAAGGAGGGGAAAGGAGCAAGGGAGGGGACGCGCCCCCCCAAGCCCAATCCGAATTGGGAGGGGGGGCGGCCCCCCTTTCCTTCCTCCCTCCTTCCTCTTCCTTCCCTCTCCTACTCCTAATAGGAAAAAGGGGAGTCCTACTCCCTGTGGGAGTTGGACTCCCCCTTAGGGCGCGCCACCCTCCTTGGCCGGCCCCCTCCTCCACTCCTTTATATACGGGGGCAGGGGGGCACCCCATAGACACAACAATTGATCATTGATCTCTTAGCCGTGTGCGGTGCCCCCCTCCACCATAATCCTCGATAATATTGTAGCGGTGCTTAGGCGAAGCCCTGCGACGGTAGAACATCAAGATCGTCACCACGCCGTCGTGCTGACGGAACTCATCCCCGACACTTTGCTGGATCGGAGTCCGGGCATCGTCATCGAGCTGAACGTGTGCTAGAACTCGGAGGTGCCGTAGTTTTGGTGCTTGATCGGTCGGGCCGTGAAGACGTACGACTACATCAACCGCGTTGTGCTAACGCTTTCGCTTCCGGTCTACGAGGGTACGTAGACAACACTCTTCCCTCTCGTTGCTATGCATCACCATGATCTTGCGTGTGTGTAGGATTTTTTTTTTGAAATTACTACGTTTCCCAACAGTATCTAGGTGACATTAGGGTTTTGATTGATTTGTGTCTTAAGGTGTTATTCTTGTACGAACTCTAGGGCTGTTTGTGACACTTATAGGAATAGCCCAACAGATTGATTGGGAAGAATAACTTTGAGGTGGTTTCGTACCCTACCATAATCTCTTCGTTCGTTCTTCGCTATTAGTGACTTTGGAGTGACTCTTTGTTGCATGTTGAGGGATAGTTATGTGATCCAATTATGTTAGTATTGTTGAGGGAACTTACACTAGCGAAAGTATGAACCCTAGGCCTTATTTCCACACATTGCAATATCGTTTATGCTCACTTTTATCACTTGTTACCTTGCTGTTTTTATATTTTCAGATTACAAAAACTATTATCTACTATCCATATACCACTTGTTTCACCATCTCTTCGCCGAACTAGTGCACCTATACAATTTACCGTTGTATTGGGTGTGTTGGGGACACAAGAGACTCTTTGTTATTTGGTTGCAGGGTTGCTTGAGAGAGACCATCTTCATCCTACGCCTCTTACAGATTGATAAACCTTAGGTCATCCACTTGAGGGAAATTTGCTACTGTCTTACAAACCTCTGCACTTGGAGGCCCAACAACGTCTACAAGAAGAAGGTTGTGTAGTAGACATCAAGCTCTTTTCTGGCGCCGTTGGCGGGGAGGTGAGTGCTTGAAGGTATATCTTTAGATCTTGCAATCGAGTCTTTTAGTTTCTTGTTTTTATCACTAGTTTAGTTTATAAAAGAAAAATATAAAAAATGGAATTGAGTTTGTCTCATACGCTTCACCTTTTTAATATCTTTCGTGAGTATGATGGAAAGGATAATTGTGCTCAAGTGCTAGAAAAAGAAATCTATAAAATGTTTGGCACTAAATATTTGAATGATGAGCATGACTGCAATGTTGTTAGTATGAATTCCTTGAATATCTATGATGCTAATGATATGCAAAGCCACAAGCTTGGGGAAGCTATGTTTGATGAAGATGATATCTTTTGTCCCCCAAGTTTTGATGAGCTAATTTATTATGATGAAAGCATGCCTCCTATCTATGATGATTATTTTGATGACACGTATGCTTTAAAGAACAATAATGACCATGAAATTTGTCATGTTGATCTTAATTTTCAATCACATGATAGTTATTTTGTTGAGTTTGCTCCCACTATTATTCATGAGAAGAATTTTGCTTATGTGGAGAGTAGTAAATTTTCTATGCTTGTAGATCATGAAAAGAATGCTTTAGGTGCTGGTTATATTGTTGAATTAATTCATGATGCTACTGAAAATTATTATGAGGGAGGAATATATGCTTGTAGGAATTGCAATAATATCAAGTTTCCTCTCTATGTGCTTAAAATTTTGAAGTTATGCTTGTTTTACCTTCCTATGCAAGTTGATTCTTGTTCCCATAAGTTGTTTGCTCACAAAATCCCTATGCATAGGAAGCATGTTAGACTTAAATGGGCTAGTCATATTCTTCACGATGCTCTCTTTATGTTTCAATTCTTATCCTTTATGTGAGCATCATTGAAATCATCGTGCCTAGCTAGGGGCGTTAAACGATAGCGCTTGTTGGGAGGAAACCCAACTTCATTTTTATTCCTTGATTTTTGCTCCTGTTTAGTAATAAATAATTCATCTAGACTCTATTTAGATGTGGTTTTATGATTTTAATTAGTGTTTTTGCCAAGTAGAACCGTTGGGAAGACTTGGGGAAAGTCTTGTTGAACTTGCTGTAAAAAACAGAAACTTTAGCGCTCACGAGAATTGCTGCCATTTTTATTCGGAGAGTGCTATTTAGTTAATTCTTTTTGAAGATGATTAATAGGTAAATTCCTCAGGTCCAGAATTTTATTTGAGAATTTTATGAGTTCCATAAGTATACGTTTGATCCAGATTACAACAGACTGTTCTGTTTTTGACAGATTCTGTTTTTCATGTGTTGTTTACTTATTTTGATGAATCTATGGCTAGTAAAATAGTTTATAAACCATAGAGAAGTTTGAATACAGTAGGTATAACACAAATATAAATAAAGAATGAGTTCATTACAGTACCTTGAAGTGGTGGTTTATTTTCTTATACTAACGAGCTTACGAGTTTTCTGTTAAGTTTTGTGTTGTGAAGTTTTCAAGTTTTGGGTAAGGATTCGATGGACTATGGATTAAGGAGTGGCAAGAGCCTAAGATTGGGGATGCCCAAGGCACCCCAAGGTAATATTCAAGGATAGCCAAGAGCCTAAGCTTGGGGATGCCCCGGAAGGCATCCCCTCTTTCATCTTCGTTCATCAGTAACTTTACTTGGAGCTATATTTTTATTTGCCACATTATATGTGTTTTGCTTGAAGCGTCAATTTATTTTGTTAGGATTTGGTTGCTATTTAAATAGAATACCAAGATCTATTAAATGTTAGAGAGTCTTCACATAGTTGCATAATTATTCGACTACTCATTGATCTTCACTTATATCTTTCGGAGTAGTTTGTCATTTGCTCTAGTGCTCCACTTATATCTTTTAGAGCATGATGGTAGTTTTATTTTGGAGAAATAGATGAACTATCATGCTTCACTTATATTATTTTGAGAGTCTTAAATAGAATGGTAATTTTCTTAAAATCCTAATATGCTAGGTATTCAAGAATAATAAAATTCTCTTATGAGTGTGTTGAATACTAGGAGAAGTTTGATACTTGATGATTGTTTTGAGATATGAGGATGGTAATATTAGAGTCATGCTAGTTGAGTAGTTCTGAATTTGAGAAATACTTGTGTTGAAGTTTGTGATTCCCGTAGCATGCACGTATGGTGAACCGTTATGTGACGAAGTCGGAGCATGATTTATTTATTTATTGATTGTCTTCCTTATGAGTGGCGGTCGGGGACGAGCGATGGTCTTTTCCTACCAATCTATCCCCCTAGGAGCATGCGTGTAGTACTTTGTTTCGATAACTAATAGATTTTTGCAATAAGTATATGAGTTCTTTATGACTAATGTTGAGTCCATGGATTATACGCACTCTCACCCTTCCACCTTTGCTAGCCTCTCTAATACCGCGCACCTTTCACCGGTATCATACACCTACCATATACCTTCCTCAAAACAGCCACCATACCTACCTATTATGGCATTTCCATAGCCATTCCGAGATATATTGCCATGCAACTTTCCACCGTTCCGTTTATTATGGCACGCTCCATCATTGTCATATTGCTTTGCATGGTCATGTAGTTGACATCGTATTTGTGGCAAAGCCACCGTTCATAATTCTTTCATACATGTCACTCATGCATCATTGCACATCCCGGTACACCGCCGGAGGCATTCATATAGAGTCATATCTTGTTCTAAGTATCGAGTTGTAATCATTGAGTTGTAAATAAATAGAAGTGTGATGATCATCATTAATAGAGCATTGTCCTAAATAAAAAAATAAAAAAAGAGAAAGGCCATAAAAAAGAAAGGCCAAATAAAAAAGGCCCAAAAATAAATAAAAAGGGGCAATGCTACTATCCTTTTACCACACTTGTGCTTCAAAGTAGCACCATGATATAGCAAGTCTCATATATTGTGCTTCAAAGTAGCACCATGTTCTTCATATAGAGAGTCTCATATATTGTCACCTTCATATACTAGTGGGAATCTTTCATTATAGAACTTGGCTTGTATATTCCAATGATGGGCTTCCTCAAAATGCCCTAGGTCTTCGTGAGCAAGCGAGTTGGATGCACACCCACTAGTTTCTTTTGTTGAGCTTTCATACATTTATAGCTCTAGTGCATCCGTTGCATGGCAATCCCTACTCACTCACATTGATATCTATTGATGGGCATCTCCATAGCCCGTTGATACGCCTAGTCGATGTGAGACTATCTTCTCCCTTTTTGTCTTCTCCACAACCACCATTCTATTCCACCTATAGTGCTATGTCCATGGCTCACGCTCATGTATTGCGTGAAGATTGAAAAAGTTTGAGAACATCAAAAGTATGAAACAATTGCTTGGCTTGTCATTGGGGTTGTGCATGATTTAAATATTTTGTGTGGTGAAGATGGAGCATAGCCAGACTATATGATTTTGTAGGGATAACTTTCTTTGGCCATGTTATTTTGAGAAGACATAATTGCTTTGTTAGTATGCTTGAAGTATTATTATTTTTATGTCAATATGAACTTTTGTCTTGAATCTTATGGATCTGAATATTCATGCCACAATTAAGAAGAATTGCATTAAAATTATGCCAAGTAGCACTCCGCATCAAAAATTCTGTTTTTAGCGTTTACCTACTCGAGGACGAGCAGGAATTAAGCTTGGGGATGCTTGATACGTCTCCAATGTATCTATAATTTTTGATTGCCCCATGCTATATTACCTACTGTTTTGGGCAATATTGGGCTTTATTATCCACTTTTATATTACTTTTGGGACTAACCTATTAACCAGAGGCCCAACCCAGATTTGTTGTTTTATGCCTATTTTAGTGTTTTGAAGAAAAGGAATATCAGATGGAGTCGAAACGGAACGAAATCAACTGGAGAAGTTATTTTTGGAAGGAAACACGCCCGATGGACTTGGACCCTATGTCAAGGAAGGAACGAGGTGCTCACGAGGGTGGGGGGCGCCCCCCTAGGGCGCGCCCCCTGTCTCGTGGGACCCTCGTGGCTCCCCTGACGTACCTCCTGCACCCATATATACTTACGTGACCTAAAACTTCCAGAACGCAACATAGATCAGGAGTTCCATCGCCAGAAGCCTCCGTAGCCACCAAAAACCAATCTAGACCCGTTCCGGCACCCTGCTAGAGGGGGCAATCCCTCTCCGGTGGCCATCTTCATCATCCCGGTGCTCTCCATGACGAGGAGGGAGTAGTTCTCCCTCGGGGCTGAGGGTATGTACCAGTAGCTATGTGTTTGATCTCTCTCTCTCTCTCTCCCGTGTTCTTGAGGTGATACGATCTTGATGTATCACGAGCTTTGCTATTATAGTTGGATCCTATGTTTGTCCTCCCCCTCTTCTCTCTTGTAATGAATTGAGTTTCCCCTTTGAAGTTATCTTATCGGATTGAGTCTTTAAAGATTTGAGAACACTTGATGTATGTCTTGCCGTGGATATCTATGGTGGCAATGGGATATCACGTGATTCACTTGATGTATGTTTTGGTGACCAACTTGCGGGTTCCGCCCATGAACCTATGCATAGGGGTTGGCACACGTTTTCGTCGTGATTTCTCTGGTAGAACTTTGGGGCACTCTTTGAGGTCCTTTGTGTTGGTTGAATAGATGAATCTGAGATTGTGTGATGCATACCGTATAATCATACCCACGGATACTTGAGGTGACATTGGAGTATCTAGGTGACATTAGGGTTTTGATTGATTTGTGTCTTAAGGTGTTATTCTAGTACGAACTCTAGGGCTGTTTGTGACACTTATAGGAATAGCCCAACGGATTGATTGGAAAGAATAACTTTGAGGTGGTTTCGTACCCTACCATAATCTCTTCGTTCATTCTCCATTATTAGTGACTTTGGAGTGACTCTTTGTTGCATGTTGAGGGATAGTTATGTGATCCAATTATGTCAGTATTGTTGAGGGAACTTACACTAGCGAAAGTATGAGCCCTAGGCCTTATTTCCACACATTGCAATACCGTTTACGCTCACTTTTATCTCTTGTTACCTTGCTGTTTTTATATTTTCAGATTACAAAAACTATTATCTACTATCCATATACCACTTGTTTCACCATCTCTTTGCCGAACTAGTGCACCTATACAATTTACCGTTGTATTGGGTGTGTTGGGGACACAAGAGACTCTTTGTTATTTGGTTGCAGGGTTGCTTGAGAGAGACCATCTTCATCCTACGCCTCCTACGGATTGATAAACCTTAGGTCATCCACTTGAGGGAAATTTGCTACTGTCCTACAAACCTCTGCACTTGGAGGCCCAACAACGTCTACAAGAAGAAGGTTTTGTAGTAGACATCCGGTAGCAAAACAGGGGAGCCGAGCAAACCCAACATTTAATCAAAGACATGATTCGGAGTTGATGCATATAAGGCCAAACTCGCGACGCCAACACTCCCTAAGGTATTCGGACTTTACAACATATACCGGGCTGAGCAAAGCCCTTGATAATGAACCTTGAATTTCCAGGTATGTGCATCAGTCTGATGTGGCGAAAATGCCAATAACATCAGCATCCCTCTCAGTTGTGCTAAGTATCCGGAGGGCGTGAAGCAACAAGAGAGAGTGAGAAAGGTTTACACAGGGTCTTAATCTAGAAAGAAACCTTTGAGCGGGGCCCTGCTGCACGTCTGCGCCTGTGTCTCCATTGTGCCGTGTCCTGGAAGGGTGTAGCATGGTTGTCATCTGCAAGAGATAAAAAAACCAGGTGAAAGTCTACGTGCGGAAAATTGGTTATGCTTAATAGAGCATGGAAATTCAATCTAAGTAAGGTCAAACCGAACTATAGTCCATGTTACACGCGGGGAGCCCCTAGCGCCACCTATGGGGGTATATCCATCGACCCAATCTCGGGTTTATCTGAACTGTTATAGCGAGGGGTGCGCCGGACTCATCTAGCCGTGTCCGTGGTCTTGACGACCGATCATTTATTATGGTTGGAGGGGTCGTTCAGTGTTTGGCTGCGAAAGCCGCCGTACTTTCCTCCGCATGTAAGGAATGCTCTGAGTTTCTGCTAACTATGATGATGCCACGTGGACCGGGCATCTTAAGCTTAAGATAAGCATAATGCGGTATTGCATTAAAATGAGCGAAGGCTGTTCTTTTGAGTAGTGCTTGATAGCCGCTTCGGAATGGAGCGATGTCGAAGGTTAATTCTTCGCTTTGGAAGTTGTCGGGAGAACTGAATATAAGCTCTAGTATTATAGAGCCTGTGCAGCGGGCCTCTGGGCCTGGTACTACTCCTTTAAAGGTAGTATTGCTTTGGCTAATTCTTGTTGGGTCTATCCCCATTTTGCGGACTATGCCTTGATATATCAGATGAAGACTACTGCCGCCGTCCATAAGGACTCGGGTGAGATGGTATCCGTCAATTATTGGGTCTAGTACCAAGGCAGCCGATCCTCCGTGCCGGATACTAGTCGGGTGATCCCTACGATCAAAAGTGATTGGGCAGGCCAACCAAGGGTTGAACTTGGGGGTAACGGGCTCTATGGTGTATACGCCTCGGAGTGTGTGTGTGCTCCTCCTCTTCGTTATGTGAATCATGTTCACTGTTTTGACTTCTGGTGGGAATTTTTTTCTGTCCCCCAGTGTATTGTTGGTGAGGCTCATCCTCGTCTTCACTTGGTGTCTCCCTCCCCTTGTGTTCGGCGTTTAGCTTGCCGGCCTGCTTAAAGACCCAACATTCTCTGTTGGTGTGATTTGCAGGTTTATCGAAGGTGCCTTGAATCTGACTAATCTGTTTAGAATCTTGTTTAGGCTGGACGGTCCATCTCTGCTGCCTTTGAATGGCTTTTTCCGTTGACCGGGTCAAGAGCCCCTGAATCCGGCGTTTACCGCCGTGTTGTCTGGGTTGTCTTCGTTGCTTCGATGCTTGCTTTTATTGCGTCGTGGTTTTCCATTGCCATCCCTAACTTCGGATGTGCTTGGGTCGCTGGTGCCACTGTGGGCCAGCCAATTATCCTCGCCCACACAAAAGTGGGTCATAAGGCTTGTTAGGGTTGCCGTTGTCCTTGGTTTTTCCTGGCCGAGGTGTCTGGCAAGCCATTCGTCCTGGACACTATGTTTGAAAGCCGCTAAGGCTTTGGTGTCCGGGCAATCGACAATTTGATTATTCTTAGTGAGAAATCTGTTCCAAAGCTTTTGGGCCGACTCTCCGGGTTGCTGAATTATGTGACTTAAATCGTCTGCATCCGGAGGTCGGACATAGGTCTCTTGAAAATTAGCCCTGAAAGCATCCTCGAGCTCTTCCCAACTTCCAATTGAGTTTTCGGGGAGGCTTTTCAACCAGTGCCTAGCTGGTCCTTTCAACTTTAAGGGCAAGTATTTGATGGCGTGGAGATCATCTCCACGAGCCATGTGGATGTGAAGGATAAAGTCCTCAATCTAGACCCTAGGTCTGTTGTTCCGTCGTATGATTCTATGTTCACGGGTTTGAATCATTCTGGGAATTCATGGTCCAGTACCTCGTCGGTGAAGCACAGGGGGTGCGCGGCACCCCTGTATTTGGGTGTGTCTGACGGTTGTAGTGTTCGGTTTTGATTCTGAACTATTATTCTGTCAGTATAGTCGTTTGGGCGGCGATGATTCTGTGCCGGAACGCGCTTCCTAGGTCCGTAAATGGACCTGGTCAAACTGGCTTTTTTTTGTAGGTCCTCATGTAGGTTGTGTGCTGACTTGTGTACGTCATTGTTAGCCGCCTTGTCACGACCACGGGGTGGCCGGTTCGATTGATCGGTTGTTTTATTTTCCAGCTGAGTGGGCTCTGAGGCCTCGTCGTCAAATTCAGGAAACAACTTGCGCTTTGGATAGCTTTTTGTGTGGCGATTACCACCGTACTTTTCTTCCGTGTCAAGCACTTTATTCCATCTGCTGTTGAGCGTATTCTGTGCGGTCTTAAGCCTTTGCTTATGCTTCTTCAGGCTCCGCGCGGTTTCAGTGAGCCTTTTATAAAGGTTCTCTTGTTCCAAGTGTCTTTCAGGGATGATGTGTGCATCGCTGTCCGGACTATTCATGTCTTTGGAGATAGGTTGATGAGTTTTACCCTCGGGGTCGTCGTGACTGGACAGCGGCTCCGTACTATGTTCGCCGTCCGCTGGTTCACCCTGCTCCACCGCTGGGTTCAAGTGGTCGTTGTCTCCTTTGGGGTTGACCGGGGTGTTACTCTTGCTTGCACTGTTATCGCTGCTTTTGCCGAGGCGGGATTTGGAGCGGCGCTTACGCCGTCGCTTTGGTTGCTTCTCGAGGGAATTGTCCTTCGCTGCTTCCTCCCGTTCCTCGTCATCATTTTCTTTGGGTGTATCCAACATGTATATATCATGTGATGAAGTGGCAGTCCAGCGCCCTGCGGGCGGTGGTTCATGTTCGTCTCCCGCATCGTCGTCCATACCATCGATGTCCTCGGAGCTGAAATCAAGCATGTCGGTTAAGTCGTCGATAGTGGCTATTAAGTGGGTGGTGGGTGGGGAACAAATTTCTTCGTCGTCCGCTTCCCACTCGACAAGAGTGGAACAAAACACCAGGCATAAGGCCGAGCCTTCCACCCTTTACCAAGTATATAGATGCATTAATTAAATAAGATATATTGTGATATCCCAACAAGTAAACATGTTCCAACAAGGAACAACATCTCCATGTTCCAACAAGGAACAAACTTCAATCTTCACCTGCAACTAACAACACTATAAGAGGGGCTGAGCAAAGCGGTAACAAAGCCAAACAACAGTTTGCTAGGACAAGGTGGGTTAGAGGCTTGGTTCAACAATATGGGAGGCATGATAAGCAAGTGGTAGGTATCACAGCATAGGCATAGCAAAAGAGCGAGCATCTAGCAAGCAAAGATAGAAGTGATTTCGAGGGTATGGTCATTTTGCCTGAAATCCCGCAAGGAAGAAGAACGAGTCCATGAAGAAGACAAATGAACGTAGATGAACGGGTCCTCACAAACACGACGTTAACGGAACCAACCCGAAGAAGCAACACCGGAAAAAAAGCACACAACAAAGTAAACAACCAACACATGAACATGGTATGATATGCGGGATGCGGTATGCGATGCATATGCATGATTTGACAAGGAATGATTGAACCTGGCCTCAACTTAGAAATCCAAGAGTGCCACTGGAAAGATGAGGTGATTACAGTAGAAATCGATATAAAGATCACCGGAAACGGATGCACGGTTTGAAAATGGCAAGCAAAACAAATATGACACCGGTCTGCGATAATCAGCAAGTAGCCAACTAAATGCACCAAGATAAATATACTACGGCACTCAAACATGGCAACAAAATACATGGCAGGGATCCACTCATAATGCTTGACAAAAGATGAGCACTGAGCTACGGCCAATTCATCCAATAACAGGTTCAAACAAGCATGGCAAAAGTGCAAATGGTAAACAGGTTTCAGACAGTGAAATTAACACAAGCCTGGAATTTCAGATCAGGTAGCACACTTTGGAGCATGAAAACTATATGCTACAGGAACTTAACATGGCAAAGCAAGGCATGACATAAAGCTACTCAAAGCACTTAACAAAAGTCCCTTAGTGACCTTGAGCCAAACGGGATCATAAAATACAATTGCAAGCATGTGAACATGGCAAAAACATAATCAGATTACAGACTTAGTGAAAAACTGGAGCATGCAAATCTGTTAACGAGTAGGCATGTTTACGAGCTCGATGCACTCACTACAGAGCAAGGCATGACCAACTAAGCATACACCCATCAAGAATACATATCATATAAGCTAGACATGGCAAGAACAACAACATAGCATGCACGATCAACAATAACATCCTCGGCAAAATCGCTAACAAGTAGACAATCTGCCAGGAATTACGAAATAGCAAAAGTAGAGCTCGGTTGACTCAAGCTAGGGTGCTCCATAAATGAAAACAAAGACATGGATGGATGGAGCACCACAAGATTAACAAATCATCCTTACTGATCATCCTCAAAAGAGGCACGGATCACTAAGAAACAAGATGAACATATGGCATATTGATAAAAACAGATCAAGGACTTAGAGAAATTTTAAGGCCCTAAAATCAGCATTAACGAATGCACTATTTTGCAAGCTTGTGCTAGTCACCACACATATCACAAAAATACATGGATAGCACCTCTGTAAAGATGGCATGGCATATAACAAAACACATGTAGAACTCAGGAGCATATCATGCACACATTAATCATGGCAAAAATGACAAATAGCTAATTGGTGCAGCAGATCTGACAAATAGCTACTTGAAGATAAATATTTCAGGAAAAGCTCAATCATTGGCATGGCATGGATTAGAAAGTGGACCCCTCAAAATGCTAAGGACAAAAGATTGGCTCAAGCTCAAAGCACAAGACTCTACATTTTACTTTTAGTGATCCAAGATCACATTGAGTCCATAGGAAAAGCCAATACTATTAAAAGGGGGTGAGGTGTTGCTTAATGAGTTGCTTGCTCAAAATTCTTAGTGATATGCTAAAAAAAACCTCAACTACTTTCTCATATCCACATATGTCCCAAACCAAAAGTCAAACTCGGCCCCACCGAAATCTTCTATCTGGCGCCACCGAGTTCACTTGACATAGCTACTGCCGGAAACCCTAGTCACTTCAGTCTCATCGATAGGGATCTCGGTCTCACCCAAATGGGATTGCAAACTCTCTGTTTCCCTTCGTAATGTTTTGGTCCAACCGAGATGAGCGATCGGTCCCACCGAGATTGCAATGCAAACTCTTTGTTTCCCCTTCGTAACGTTTCGGTCTAACCGAGATGAGCGAATCGGTCCCATCGAGTTTGCCTGACCAACTCTCTGTTTGCCTATTACCAAAATTGGTCCCACCGAGTTTGTGTAATCGATCTCACCGAGATTACGTTATGCCCTAACCCTAATGGAATCGGTTCCACCAAGTTGACATATCGGTCCCACCGAAAATCCTAACGTTCACATTTTGAACTAAATGGGTCTGACCGAGTTATATGATTCAGTCCCACCGAGTTTGGTGATTTGTGTGTAACGGTTAGATTTTGTGTGGAGGCTATATATACCCCTCCACCCACTCTTCATTCATGGAGAGAGCTATCAGAATATGCCTACACTTCCAACATACATTTTCCGAGAGAGAACCACCTACACTTGTGTTGAGGTCAAGATATTCCATTCCAACCACATAAATCTTGATCTCTAGCCTCCCCCAAGTTGCTTTCCACTCAAATCATCTTTCTACCAAATCCAATCCTATGAGAGAGAGTTCAGTGTTGGGGAGACTATCATTTGAGGCACAAGAGCAAGGAGTTCATCATCAACACACCATCTATTACCTTTTGGAGAGTGGTGTCTCCTAGATTGGTTAGGTGTCACTTGGGAGTCTCCGTCAAGATTGTGGAGTTGAACAAAGGAGTTTGTACAGGCAAGGAGATTGCCTACTTCATGAAGATCTACCCTAGTGAGGCAAGTCCTTCGTGGGCGATGGCCATGGTGAGATAGACAAGGTTGCTTCTTCGTGGACCCTTCGTGGGTGGAGCCCTCCGTGGACTTGCGCGACCGTTACCCTTCATGGGTTGAAGTCTCCATCAACGTGGATGTACGATAGCACCACCTATCGGAACCACGCCAAAAATCTCCATGTCTACATTGCATTTGCTCCCTGCAAACTCCTCCCTTTACCTTCATATGCAATTGTTTTACATTTCGCTGCTATACTCTTAGAATTGCATGTGTAGGTTGATTACTTGTTTGTGCTAAGTTGCTAAAATCTGCCAAGACTTAAAATTGGGAAAAGGCTAGATTTTTATTTGGTCAAGTAGTCTAATCACCCCCCTCTAGACATACTTTCGATCCTACAAGTGGTATGAGAGCTTTGGTCTCCATTTACCTTTATTTCCATAGCTTTTGTGATCATAGCCTTGGTTTCACAGCCTAGGAGAGTATGGCGTCTAGTGAGGGAAATTACCACTGTAGAGGTCCTTACTGTAGGGAAATTATCACAGGCTAGATTTTTATTTGGTCAAGTAGTCTAATCACCCCCCCCCTCTAGACATACTTTCGATCCTACAAGTGGTATCACAGCTTTGGTCTCCATTTGCTTTGATTTCCATAGCTTTTGGCGGTCATAGCCTTGGTTTCACAACCTAGGAGAGTATGGCGTCTAGCGAGGGAAATTATCACCGTAGAGGTCCTTACTTTGATGGCACTAATTTTGCTAGTTGGAAGCATAAGATGAAAATACATATTCTTGGACATAACCCCGCCGTTTGGGCTATTGTGTGTATTGGCTTGCAAGGTGAATTATTTGATGGGAGAGAACCGAACCGTGAGGCTAGCGCGGAAGAGTTGAAGATGCTGCAATACAATGCTTAAGCTTGTGATATTCTCTTCAGCGGATTGTGCCCCGAAGAATTCAAGAAAATCACCCGTCTTGAGAATGTAAAGGAAATTTGGGATACTTTGATTGATATGCACGAAGGTACTAACACCGTCAAGGAATCCAAATTGGATGTGCTTCAAAGTCAACTTGACAATCTCAAAATGAAGGATGGTGAAGGTGTCGCAGAAATGTACTCTAGGCTTGCTCTCGTCACAAATGAGATTGCCGGCTTAGGAAGTGAAGAGATGACCGACAGATTCATCATCAAGAAGATCCTAAGAGCCTTGGATGGAAAATATGATACAGTGTGCACATTGATCCAAATGATGCCCAATTACAAAGATCTCAAGCCAATGGAAGTCATTGGAAGGATTGTTGCTCATGAGATGTCACTCAAGGATAAGGAAGAGCTTCACAACAAGTCAAGTGGTGATTACAAAGCCTCATGTGATGCTCCCACATCATCAAGTGAGAAATAAAACTTCAATGAAGAATTGAGCCTAATGGTGAAGAACTTCAACAAGTTCTACAAGAGTAGAAGCAAGGAAAGAAGTTCCAAGTCAAGGTCCTACAATGATAAAATATCTTCAAGTCATGAACATAATTGCTACAATTGTGGAAGACCCGGACACTACTCCAATGAGTGTACAACTCCCTACAAAAGAAGAGAAGATTCTCCCAAAAGGAGTAGGAGAGAAGAATCACCACCAAGAGAGAGAAGGAGTAGAGATGACCATTATGAACGAAGAACATCACGGAGAAGCAAGGATTCGGAAAGGAAGGATCACCTTCATCAAGGAGCTACACAAAACGGAGACATCAAGCTCACGTTGGTGAATGGGTATCCGACTCCGACTCCGACGATCACTCCGAGAGAAGTTATCACTCCGACTCCGAATATACTCAAGATGAAGGTGTTGCCGGTCTAGCACTTGTGTCAACCAACTCCCATGACATATTTGAGTCACCAAATGAAGGAATTGGAAGATTCTTCATGGCTAAAGGCCCAAAGGTATCACACCCCGAGTATGTTGATTTCAATAGAAATGAAGATGACTTGCTAGGTGATGATGATTTACTTGTTGACAATTCTAGTGATGAAAACTATGATGAACTTGCTATTAATCATGCTAATCAAGACAAAATGAATGACGATTATAAGAAGGAGATTGAGCGTCTAACTAAAGAGCTAAACACTCTTAAGTTAGCTCATGAAACTACCTTGGAAAATCATCGAGAGATTTTAAAGACTCATGAGAAGTTACGCTTCGAAAAGCTCAACCTTGAGCAAGAGCATGGGTTCTTAAAAGCGATCAATGATGATGTTCACAAGAAAAGTTCTTCTTACATTGCCAAGCGTTTACTCTTGTCTACTTACATGCCACAAGTTAAATCTAGCAACAAGAGTAAGAAAGATTCTTCTTCTAGTAGTAACAATAATCATGCTAAACCCAATGATGTTGCTTCTAGTAGTTCTCTTGATTCCACTAATGATTCTCTTATCCAAGTTACACTTGAGCAAGAAAATAGCTTATTGAAGGGAATTATAGAGAAAGGTGTTTACAAGAGCCTTGCCGGAAGTAAGCAATTTGAGGAAATTGTACGCAAGCAAGGAAGACACCGGAAGAATCAAGGTGTTGGTTTTGAACGAAAGTTCAATGCCAATGGAGTTGAGTGGGAAGAAGATCAATACCCCGAGACAAAATTTGTTCCTCAACAAGAGAAGTATGATCCTACTTCTTTCCAAGGAACACAAGCTCAAGATGATCTTCCACCACAAGACCACAAGCAAAAAGGCAAGGACAAGCTTAAAGAGGATATTGATGCATTTGAGGAAGCTCCCAAAGCCTTGGTCAAGTGGGTTCCCAAGACTAAATCAAGTTCTACTCCATCAAGTACGACTACAACTCCAAGGATTCTCATCAAGATGGTGTGGATCCCTAAGATGAAGAACTAGAGAGCTCTTGAGGGTGACTCCGCCAACATACTTCACTCATATCATTTTGGCGAGGACAAGTGCAAACAACTTCCATATCTTGCACTAGTTCAAGGAGTCACAAACCCTCTTGTTGGTAAGACAAGGGACAAGGTAACCTAATGCATTCATGGACATCATCTGATGTGAATATCACTCTATGTCTATGGATATCCTTGTTTGTTCCTTGTGGGACTAACCTGTGTAGGTATTGAAAGTGCAACTCACTCCAAAAGATTGCTCCAAAGGATCTACATCAACATTGAGCATCTACATCTTCAACACCTACATGAAGTCATCATCGACAAAACCCAAGGTTAGTTCATCCCTCTTAGGGCGGATATCACATCTAGGGGGAGCTTTACTCTAATAAATTGAGCTAAAGCAACTCTAATGGTGTGAACACAACAATGCTTTATGTAAAAGTGGCAACCCCACTTGTGCTTAAACGATGAGTATGACCTACGATCAAATGTTCTCATTTGACTCCTAAGTCAATATACTCATATATAGATGACCTAGTCATCGCCAAATTGCTTGATAGATGCTACAGTGATTGTGCATGCTTTGTCACATATTTCATTTGCCATCTTATTGTGTGAGCATGTTGGATGCATATTTTACTCATTCGAGGACATCCATTTGTTGCTTTGATTGCTTAGTTTTTTCTCTTTTGCCAAATGGATGGACAAGAATGCCTAAGAACTCCCTCTAGCTATCTATGCTTTTCTTGTCTCAAACTCTATTCATGCTACATCACAAAGTTTGATCAAGTCAGATTTGAACCACTCTGTGTGAGGAGCACTTGGAGTCCCCGATTCGTCATAGACTTAAACTTCCAAAACCTCTTTGTGCATTTCGGTATGACCGAGTCATCCATTTCGGTCACACCGAGATCACTAAGTTGATCTAGGTTTTCAATCTCGGTGCAACCGATTAGAACTTTTCGGTCACACCGAGTTGCAGCAACCGCTTGCGATTCTGCATCTCGGTGCCACCGAGTTGTTCCACTCGGTCACACCGACAGGGTCGGGATATATATACCCACGGGTGAGATTTTGGAAATTCCTTCAAAACCTCTCAGCCCGCGCATGTCCTGCTCTACCGCCTTGGGTCTCCGGATCGTCCTCTTGCCGCCACCGACCTCCCGCCGCTGGTTTCTGTCGCCGTCAACGGATTTCTGCCCCTCTGTTGCCGCCGTAGCGAACTCCGCCGAATTAGGGTATGAGTCCGATCTTTTGTGCTATTCCTTTAACTCTGATTCATAGCACATTACTTTGCCAGGATCATGACCATGTATGCAATCAATCTATCCACTAAAAACATCCCTTAGGTTAGGTTTGATTGAAAATTTAGGGTCAGGTCTCCGCTGGACTCATCTCGGACCGACCGAATTGTAGAAATCGGTCTCACCGATTTGGCTTTGGCCATTGCAGTTGCACTTTCGGTCTGACCGAAAACTGCAAATCGGTGTGACCAAGTTCGATTCTTTGTGAAACCCTAGCAGTCTTGGTGCTACCGAACTGTGACTCAGTCTGACCGAGTTCACTAGTTTAGGTTCCAAAAGTTGCTTCGGTATCACCGAGTTTACAAATCGGTAGCTCCGAAATGCTTTCTGTGAAGAACTAAAACTAAGTTTTTAAGTCATTCTTTTTGCAAAAACTCTGCACTTTGTGATGCTCATCCACTCTACCTCATCCATATCTATTCATAGGGTCTGCTGTCAGTAAGTTTGTAGAAATGTCTGACCAGAGTGACAGCCAGAATAAGTCAGAGGAACAGGTACAATTGAGTGATGGCACTAGTCCCTCCAGCACTTCTAATGATGGCAGCAGGAGCACACCAAGCAACTTGCCCAAGGCAGCCACCAGAACAAGGAAGAAGAAGACCTCAGATTCTGAAGATGAGAATTATGTGGCTGTTGAGGAGGAAGTCAGCTCCAAGAAGAAGGTGCTGAAGAAGGAGTATGGCACAGTTGCATCAACTAAGCCTGGCTTGCACCAGAAGGCCCCTGCCAAGAGGGTTCCAACCTTAAAGGTGAGAGCCTCAACTGCTGAAACCTCCAAGCCAACTGAAGAGGTTGTTGGAGAAGGAAATAAAAGGAAGGACAGGGTCAAGAAGACCACTGCCAGAGTGCTTGGAAGATCCTCCATTATGAGAGATCCAGAAGAAGAGGAGGAGGAAGAGGATGTTGCTCCAGCTCCTAAGGCTCAGAAGCTTATGGGAGATGCAATTAAGTCAGGGGCTGCTCCATCTAAGCCCAAATATGCTCCCAAGGCTGCCGCTGAGAAACCCCCAAAGCCCAAGAGGAACACCAGGAGTATACCTGATGAGGAGAAGAACAAGGCCCCAGTGCCTGAAGCTGAAGAAGAGGAAGATGATTCTCTTGTTTTGATGAAGTTGAAGCCCAAAATTCCTGACCACAATGATGCTCATCCAGTCGCTGAGGACATGCACATTAGGAAAGATGCATGACTGAGGTTGTGGAGACAGTCTGATCCCTATGCTACTAGGAGGAGGACTGTAGTTGACTACATGTTCCATACAAAGGAACAACAAGATTTCTATGAGACAATTTTTCTTGACAAGAAGCCCATAGTGTGTGACATAAAATGGGTGGACTGGGAGTTCATCCAGGAAAATGAAGATCACTTCCCTAGAGTGTATGATAGCATTAAGGCATGTGGAGTTGATGGATTCGTTGGACAAAAGCTCACCAAGTGGAATGATGATCTGATCATGCAGTTTTACTCCACTGCCCACTTCTATCCATATGGAAGGATACTTTGGATGTCTGAGGGTACTAGGTACCAGTCCACAGTTGAAGAATGGGCCAAGCTAATCAATGCCCCCAAAGAACATGAAGATGACTTGGATGTGTATGCCACCAAGAAGAAAGACCACAACTCAATGGCAAACATGTACAAGGAGATCCCAGATAAGGCTTTGGAAACTCACAAGCTTGGATCTGTGCATTTTTTGTTGTCTAGTCTACCTACGATCAACTGGATCTTAAGGCACACATTGCTACCCAAGTCAGGAGATCACAAGATGATCCGATGACACTTCATCAACATGCTGTAAATTTTTGATGTTCCCCAAAAGTTCAAAGTTATGAGTTTGATTGTCGAAACGATCAAGAGGACTGCTGCTGATCAAAAGAGGAGTTGTGGATATGCTCCACATATTCAATAGCTCATCAATTCTAAGATGGGCACATGGACTTATTTGCTGGACAAGGAGCATCTACCTCTATATCCTGAATTTGAAGACAACACTGTTGTGATGACTGAGGAAGAACCATCATCAGCTCAAGTCCAGGAGAAGAGAGCCAAGGAAAAGGCTGAGAAAGCTGCCCAGATGCCAAGTGTTGAAGAGGCATCTCGAGTCTTCCTGAAGAGCAAGTAAGATCAGTTAGGCTATCTGATTCAAGCTACACTGAGGATTGAGAAGGGCTTGGCCACCCCGACTCAGAATCAGGAGAGCCTGGAGAGGATTGTGGAGACAAAATTCTATGATCTTGGTCTGAAGGTGACTGAGATTCAGACTGCAGTTGAGCAGCTTCAGGAGGAAGCAGAGGAAAGGAAAAGCAACCACTAATGCTTTTCAGCGTGTGCCACGAGGTCCAAGGTCTGCTGTAGTGCCAGTCTCAGATGCCAGAGCTTTAGTGTCAGCACCAGCAGCTACAGCTCCAGTGCCACCTCCAGCACCCACTCCATCAGCTCCAACTACATCGTCGAAAGCCTTCGTCCTTGGAGTTCTATCTACACCACCTCCCGAAGACCAAGACTGAGAGACGTATAGCACTATGAATTTTCAAACTTTTTGGTAACTTGTTGCCAAAGGGGGAGAAATATGTATAGATCATAGGCTTCGAGAGAGAGTGTCTTGCTTTTTATCTCTCTTGCATTTGGTTGAACTTTTTGTGTGCTTGTGTGAGATACTTTATGTCCTTATGTCCTTGTGAGATACTTATGTGATCATGTGGTTGATCATATGCTACATTAATGTTTGGTTGAATGATGCTATCCTTTATATTCCATATATGATCATTCACTTGCTTGGTGATGAGTGCATGCTTTTAATTTCTATCATTTTGAGCGCTCCACCAAGATGTATGTGACATGGAAGAGTAACCCATGATCCTAATCGATTGTGCATTTGCATTCAAAAGCAAATTTTAAATAATGCACAAATTTAGGGGGAGCTCTTGCTTATCACATACTTCACAAAGAGACGATGTTTTTCAATCTTATAATCATTTGTCGAAGCTTTGATCTATATGTTGTCATCAATTACCAAAAATGGGGAGATTGAAAGTGCAACTATCCCTGGGTGGTTTTGGTAATTCCTAACAACACATAGCTCATTGAGCTAATGCTACTTGAAGATAAATATTTCAGGAAAAGCTCAATCATTGGCATGACATGGATTAGAAAGTGGACCCCTCAAAATGCTAAGGACAAAAGATTGGCTCAAGCTCAAAGCACAAGACTCTACATTTTTACTTTTAGTGATCCAAGATCACATTGAGTCCATAGGAAAAGCCAATACTATTAAAAGGGGGTGAGGTGTTGCTTAATGAGTTGCTTGCTCAAAATTCTTAGTGATATGCTCCAAAAACCCTCAACTAATTTCTCATATCCACATATGTCCCAAACCAAAAGTCAAACTCGGCCCCACCGAAATCTTCTATCCGGCGCCACCGAGTTCACTTGACATAGCTACTGCCAGAAACCCTAGTCACTTCAGTCTCACCGATAGGGATCTCGGTCTCACCCAGATGGGATTGCAAACTCTCTGTTTCCCTTCGTAATGTTTCGGTCCAACCGAGATGAGCGATCTGTCCCACCGAGATTGCAATGCAAACTCTCTGTTTCCCCTTCGTAATGTTTCGGTCTAACCGAGATGAGCGTATCGGTCCCACCGAGTTTGCCTGACCAACTCTCTGTTTGCCTATTACCAAAATCGGCCCCACCGAGTTTGTGTAATCGATTTCAACGAGATTACGTTATGCCCTAACCCTAATGGAATCGGTTCCACTGAGTTGACATATCGGTCCCACCGAAAATCCTAACATTCACATTTTGAACTAAATCGGTCTGACCGAGTTATATGATTCGGTCCCACCGAGTTTGGTGATTTGTGTGTAATGGTTAGATTTTGTGTGGAGGCTATATATACCCCTCCACCCACTCTTCATTCGTGGAGAGAGCCATCAGAATATGCCTACACTTCCAACATACATTTTCTGAGAGAGAACGACCTACACTTGTGTTGAGGTCAAGATATTCCATTCCAACCACATAAATCTTGATCTCTAGCCTTCCCCAAGTTGCTTTCCACTCAAATCATCTTTCTACCAAATACAATCCTATGAGAGAGAGTTCAGTGTTGGGGAGACTATCATTTGAAGCACAAGAGCAAGGAGTTCATCATCAACACAACATCTATTACCTTTTGGAGAGTGGTGTCTCCTAGATTGGTTAGGTGTCACTTGGGAGCCTCCATCAAGATTGTGGAGTTGAACCAAGGAGTTTGTACGGGCAAGGAGATCGCCTACTTCGTGAAGATCTACACCAGTGAGGCAAGTCCTTCGTGGGCGATGGCCATGGTGGGATAGACAAGGTTGCTTCTTCGTCGACCCTTCGTGGGTGGAGCCCTCCGTGGATGTCACACCCTAGCTAGTCCATGCATTAGAGTGTGCATCATGTTTACTTTCATCAGAAACTTGAAATGGGGAAGACAGAACCCCCAGCACCCCCCTGAAATCAACTAGGGTTTACTAAAAATAAATTCAATGAACCTGAAATGCCCTTCTAAAATGTTCACCCTCTTTGCCTTGGGTTAGAACCTTTGGGAAAATAGGTGCACTTTTTTCTAGGTCAACAGAAGGTCACTGATTTAATTTATAAATATTTGAATTTGGGCATTTAAATGCTATTAAATAATTCAAGTGCTCAAATAATTCTGAAAGTAATTGTTTGTTGTTAGGAATAATCCCAATAGGGCTCACAAATATTTTCAGGATTTTAGAAAGTGCCTAGGTATTTTAATTAAAGCCCTAAAGCTACAGAATAATAGAAAAGAAAACAAAATCATAAAAAGGGAGAAGAACCTTACCTGGCGCCACCCACCAGGCCCACCCGCCGGCCCAGCCCAGCCGCCGCGCCAGCGAGCAGCTTGGCTTGGCCAGGCAGGCAGGCAGGTGCTCGACGGCGGCACCAGCGCGCGCCACGCAGCTGGCTGCCGTCCTGCTTCCTCCCCTCGCCGCCTCGACCCCCTGGACCGGCACCACATCGCCGTCTCGACCCCCTGGACACGTTCACTCGCCCCCTGCCTCTCTCTCTCGCTCCCCTCCGCCACGGCCGACGCTGCTGAGCTCGCGCCATCGTGAAACCCCCGTCCATCGACGTCCCCGTGATGCACCACCGTGTCCATCCTCTCTGCCGTCGTCAACTCCTTCGAGCAGCCAAGCCCCGAGCGCTCACACGCTCTGCAACGTCTTCTTCGACCTCGTCTTCACCGAGCCTCGCCGGAGATCCCCTTCAATGTCGCCGCCGCATCGACTCGTCCCCGACCGCGCCGTCTACCTCTTCGTGATCGCCGTGAGCTGCTGCACCTCCCCGACCTCTTCGTTCCTCTTATCGTGCACCACAGCGAGCACACGAAGCTCACCCGCACCCGCCACCGTGGAGCTCGTCGCCGACGTGTCTCCGGCCAAACTCCGGCCACGCCACCTAGCCTATCATCTTCACTGCATCCCTAGGGGCACAACGCACCTCACCACGCGCCTCGACGTGCCCCGTAGCCTCGGGCTCACTTTCGCCCGACTCCGGCGACCGCAAGGCTCGTCGCCGGCGACGTTTCCGGCCACCCCGAGCCCAACCACCACCACCAAACGCCGCGGGTTGTCCCCAGCTACCCGTAGCTGCTCTCCGCGCACCAAATGGTACCCCGTGGGCGATTTCCGCAGCGCGCCACCGCGTCTGGCCTCGCCGGCGGCTAAACGCCGGCAGTCTTTGACTCACTGACCGGCGGGGTTTGACCTGCTGACGTGGGTTGACTCCCCCCCTCTCACTGACATGCGGGCCCCGCCCGGCTAATTACCCTGTTAGTGCTAACTAAATAGGTTAGTTAATTAGTATAGTCACTGACTAGTGGGCCCCGCCTGTTAATAAGGCTAACTAAGCGTGGTTAGTGCACAGAGACACTGACCAGGGGGCCCCACCAGTCAGGTTTGACCTGGCTGGCGCCTTTGACTTGCTGATGTCACCCTGACGCATTGCTGACGCAGTAACTGTTTTTCTGGAATTATTTTTATTTAGAAAATTCCAGAAAATAGTTCAAACTTCAAAAATTCATAGAAATTCAACCATAACTCCAAATGAGATAAATTATATATGAAAAATTATCAGAAAAATTCAATCTATCCATTTGTAATGGTTTCATGCATGACAAAACAAGTTTACCCTACTGTTTAAGAAGAATAAGGAAATGCCCTATAAATGCAATAATTAATGAGCTAATATTTGAATCTTGGATTCAAATGAGTTCACCCCTTTCTGTTTTAGCTTGCATTAGGCCAAAACACATTCATATTACCATGTCATAGCATGCATCATATTGTTGCATATCGTCATGTGTTGATTGTGCTCGGTTGTGTTCTTCGTGGTAGGTTCTGCCTCCGAGGATATTCACGAGTATCCAACTGAAGGGCAGTATCCCGTTACCACTCCATCAGGCAAGCAACCATTGATCATTCCGATACAACCCATGTTCTCGCTCCTGCTCTTGTTTACTGCATTAAGACAACACGATTCAAACTGCTGTGTGCTACGGTAGTTGAACCCTTATCCTCTGCATGACCTGTCATTGCCACAGTAACTAGATGAAACCCACTAGCATGTGTAGGAGTTGATTGAGCCATGTTTTGTGATTCCTACCTTGCTATGCCTGCTATGCTTAGAGTTGTGTCAGGTCTGGTTCATCTGGGTGATGGGCTAGAGTGAAATGCTTGTGTCAGTAATATGTGGGATGTGTTGAACATGTTTGGTAAAGGTATCGATGAGAGGCCATGTAGGAGTACATGGTGGGTTGTTTCATTGAGGCCGTCCATAAGAACTGAGATCTGTATGTGTGATTTAAGATGCAGTTACTACCGTACATTGGGCCCGAAACAAATGGACCATCTCGGCTTCTTAGCCACCCTAGTACTCTGTCCAGGAGTTGCAATTAGTTTCTGGTGTTTGTAGGATATGTGTTGGCGGCCGTGCGTAGCGCTGACCCTAGGGGTGGGCTATGTTGCGGTAGATACACCGTGGCATGGTGTACCGAGTCACCCATTTGGTGCCTCGGGAACCCTGTTCACATTGTTCGGGGCCGTATGTGGAAACCTCGGCCGGACTCCCTGCGGATGGAACCTGGATAGGCGATAAACCTGGACTAGGGGCTTAGGTGTTTAGGTAGGCCGTGGCCGACACCCTCGCTGGGCTTCCGCTTGAAGGTTGCTGAGTACATGTCGTGTAGACGACGGTAAGCGGTGAAAGCGTGTATGACGAAGTACACCCCTGCAGGGTATAAAACTATTCGAATAGCCGCGTCCGCGGTAAAGGACTACTTGGTTGCCTATGCAGTTCATAGACAAGTTAATGGATACTACTAAAAGACTCAAGATAAGTGTGAGTACCGAGGATGGCCCTCTCGCAGGATACGAGGAAGGATCCACGGTGGAGTATTGTGTTGGTGAGTAGTGGACTCGTGTGCGAAAACTATTTTACTAAAGAGGTTCCGTAGGATAGCTTAGCCAAGAGTCAAAGATGGCTTGCTGCATAAACCCCACCACCTTCTTGAGAATGAGCATGTATAGTAGGTTCTGATGTAAGATTTGCTGAGTACCTTTGTACTCATGTTTGCTTATTTATTGTTTTCAGACGACAACACTGCCCCCTCCGATGGGTTTTATGTAGACCTTGATGTCGACGAGTGACTAGCCACCCAGGTGGTGATCCCGGTTATGGAGGGCCCTATGTAGATAGACAGGCTTCGAGAAGCCTTCTTTCTTTCTAGAGTCTGTACTCAGACTAGTTGCTTCCGCATGTGCTTGTATGATTGTATGACTTGAGTGTCGGGTCATGTGACCCCTATCTGTATGAATATGTTATGTATGGCTCCCTGGAGCCTTTAAACAAAGTACTTGAGTTGTAGAGTTTTGTTGTGATGCCATGTTGTATGTACTCATATCGGGCATCTTGTGTGTATGATTGAAATGCTTGGTATGAGTGGGATCTGACAATCTAGTTGTTTATCCTTCGCAGCCTTTCTTATGGGGAAATGTAGTCTAGTCTTCCTCGAGCCATAGTAGTTCGCTACAGCCCGGTTCACCGGAGTCCTGCTAGCCCAGTACTACTGTTCAGGACACTTGACTGGCCGGCATGTGTTTCACTTCGTCCCTATGTCTGTCCCTTCGGGGAAATGTCACGCGGTGATCTCCGGAGTCCTGCCTAGCCTGCTACAGCCCGGAAACCCCGGAGTCCTGTTAGCCCAGTGCTACAGCCCGGAATCACTCGTTGATGACCGACATGTTTGATGTGATTCATGTATGCTTGTCTCCATAGGTTTGTGCCGCTTTGGGTTCACGACTAGCCATGTCGGCCCGGGTTCTCTGTCATATGGATGCTAGCGACATTGTCATATACGTGAGCCAAAAGGCGCAAACGGTCCCGGGCCATGGTAAGGCGACACCGTGGGATACCGTGCGTGAGGCCGCAAAGTGATATGAGGTGTTACCAGCTAGATCGATGTGGCTTGGAATCGGGGTCCTGACAGCGTTGGCATCAGAGCCGGACTGCCTGTAGGTTCGTTGAGCCAAACTGGTCGATGTCGAGTCTAGAAATGCTTTAGTTATATGTAAAGGAATTGATTGTGGGAGGGAACGTAAGGTTCTTTTACTCCTTTACCCTATGCCTCTGATCTGAGTCATTCTCTTCTCATTCAACGTGGGTTAAGGACTAGGCTCTCTTCTTCTATCAGGTTCACATGTTACTAATCCGTAGTAGTTTATAGGATTATTGCTACGAGTCCCAGTCCAGTTTCTACTATTTTAGTATGTTGCTATTTGAATCAGAACCTTGATATGATGCTGTTGAGCGGTATTGTGAACTGTTGTGGATGTCTCAAATCTTTTTCTGAGCATTTACAGCCGTTATGCTGTCCAATTTTCCCTAGGAATTCTGATGTCTTTGTCTTGTGGTTGTGCTTTCAGATGGCCAACCGTCCTCAAAACCAAGTGGTTCGCCTGACCAGGTGCCTCGACGTGCCCGGTCATACTGCTATGTTAGTCCGGGTCATGATGGAGACAGGATACCGTTGGTATCCCGAATACACTGTCGAAGAGCAGTTCCGCGACTTTAATCAAAGCCAGTATTTCTGCACCGTCAGGATATTTCCTTCCTATCCTGGATCTACCGAGCCCCTTCACTGTTCCTATGGACTCGGGGTTACCGTTGAGATGGCTGTGCAGGATGCTGCCTACTCCATGATGACCATCTTGCGAGTCCGGACTGGCCTGCTTCGGAACACTAACTTCTGTTACATGCCAGCTTCACTTCTGGGAGCGCAAGGGTATCTTCAGGCTATCTATGCTGACTCCACTCAGGAGGACTCATTAACTCGTACCACCGCAAAGATGCTCGAAGATAAGGACCGAGAGAATCGGGCCTTGAGGTTGGAGCTTTTTAATACCCGTGCTGATCATTGGGCCACATTGACTCGGTTTGCACCTGCAGTGCAAGCCGGATGTATGGATACAAGGGATCTGTATCCTGTGAGATCAGCTCTGCCAGACATGGTGGATTGGCGTGATGTGGGAGGCATCACCCCACCCCGTGGTCCCCGCAGGCCACCGTTTGTTGGTCCAAGACCTCATCCTAGCCCCTATGGTCCACAGGCTCCTCAGGACCGTCTGTTTCCGGATGATCACGTTGAACTTCCAGGCTATGGAGGTGACTTCTATGAGGACTACTACGGAGCTGTCTGAGTTAGTAGTAGTACCACTAGTATTGTAGTAGTTGTATCTCCACTCTCCCGCGTGACTTGTGGAATATGACTTGGCGTGTAATCGATTCCGGAGGTGTAGATAAATAATGTATAGGAACTTGGAATGCCTCCGATGAGATGTAACGTCTACCTTCATAGCTGTACTGTAGCATGGGCTTGTACTAAACTATGTATGACGTGTATGACCGTTGGTGATATATGGCAGTTTTATATTACCATGGCATACGAATGAGCATCTCTACATTCCGTGCTATCCTTTACATTCTGCACTTCCTTGTTAAGTTTGAGCCATCCTTGTCTAAACCGTTGTCTTGTTTCCTCCTAGGATGGTCAACACCCGCGGCAACCCTGCTGTTCCGGAGCGGGGGGAAGCCAGTGCAGCTAGAGGTGAAAATCTGCCTCACCCGCCTTCTCTGGCCGAAGTGATGCTGGAGGCGGAAAGAAACAAGCGTGAGACCAACCGCCTGCTGGAGCGGATTGAGCAGAACACTGCACGCTACCCACGAAATGACTTGGTGTCAATCAATGACTATCAAGCTGTACCCACCAAAGTTTAACCATTCCGTCGAGCCCCTCGACGCGGATGATTGGCTTCGCAGCATCACCCACAAGCTACGCTCTGCCAATGTAGCCGAAGCCGACAAGGTTACCTATGCTGCCTATCATCTCGAGGGCCCCGCTAGCCATTGGTGGGAAAACTACGAAGCTATGCGCCCGGTCGGTCAAATCACTACCTGGGCTGAGTTCAGCGAGGCTTTCCGTGAGCATCACATTCCGGAAGGTCTCATGGATCGCAAGAGGGAGGAGTTCTGCAACTTCAACCAAGGAAGGCTGACTGTGGATGCATATAGTCGAGAGTTTGGGAACCTGGCACGCTATGCTCCTGAAGAGGTTTCTACTGACGCCAAGAAACAGGCAAGGTTCCGCAAGGGACTTAGCCCTGAGCTTCACCGCGATCTCCGTCTGCACGAGTGCACATCCTTTCAGAAGTTGGTCAATAAAGCTATCAGTGCTGAGACAGGCCAGACTGATTATGATGCTTCACGCAAGCACTCCCGTGATTTTGGGTCTTCATCCGGCTCTGGAGCTCAGAAGCGCCGGGTGTGGATTCCAAGCACAGCACTGCCACCCAGATTCACCCCGAGGCCATCCTTTGAGGCGCCTCGTCCCAACCAGCAATTCGCACCGCCCAAGCCCTATGGTGGCCCCGCTGCTAATGCTGCTCCACGCCCCACTGTGGTAACATGCTTCAAGTGTGGAGAGCCGGGTCACTATAGTCGAGAGTGTCCCCAGAACAACCCCAATCAAGCTGGAAAGTCCGTTGGCCATGGTAAGCCCGCGGGAAAGACTCTCTACGCCAAGCCGGCCACCACTGCACGTGGCCATGTTAATTATGTTTCAGCCGAGGAGGCTCATGAGGATCCCAACGTCGTCCTTGGTATGCTCCTTGTTAACTGCCATCCGGCATCTGTCCTTTTCGATACTGGAGCATCTCATTCATTCATATCCGAGAATTATGCTCGGTTGCATAACACGACATTCTGTGACATGCCCACTTCCATGGTAATTCAAACTCCGGGTTCCAAATGGCAAACTTCTAGGGTAAGCCATGGGAACGAAATTCTTGTCGATAGACTTGTCTTCCTTGCATCTTTAATAGCTCTCAAGTCCTCTGACATAAACATCATCTTGGGTATGGACTGGATGTCGGCTCATTATGCCAAGATCGATTGTGCCACTAGAACCGTTCAACTTACTCACCCCTCGGGCAAGACAGTTAATGTCTTAACTCGAGTGGCCAAACGCCAACTTTACTCCCTAAATGCCAACCCTCTTCCAGATCTTGAGGATGTTCCGGTAGTCCGAGACTTTCCGGATGTCTTTCCAGAAGAACTGCCAGGCGTTCCACCCGACAGGGATGTTGAGTTTGTAATAGACCTTGTTCCAGGAACCATTCCAATTTCTAGAAGACCCTACAAGATGGCACCCTTAGAACTAGCCGAGCTTAAGAACCAACTCGATGAGTCCTTGAACAAGGGGTTCATCCGTCCTAGCTCCTCTCCTTGGGCTTGCCCCGTCCTCTTCGTCAAGAAGAAGGATGGAACGGATCGAATGGTTGTGGATTACCGACCTGTCAATCTGGTCACCATCAAGAACAAATACCCGCTTCCCAGGATCAACGACCTGTATGATCAGCTCGCTGGATCCTCAGTCTTCTCCAAGATGGATTTGCGGTTGGGCTACCATCAAATCAAAATCAGAAACAGAGACATTCCCAAAACGGCCTTTGTTACTCGTTACGGCCAATACGAGTACACCGTCATGTCCTTCGGTTTAACCAATGCCCCGGCTACTTTTTCTCGGTTAATGAACTCAGTCTTCATGGAGTACTTGGACAAATTCGTCGTAGTATACCTCGATGACATACTCATCTACTCCAAGAATGAAGAGGAACATGCCGAACATCTAAGGCTGGTATTGATGAAACTTCGAGAGCATCGCCTTTATGCCAAATTCTCCAAGTGTGAATTTTGGTTGTCAGAAGTGACCTATCTAGGCCATGTAATCTCTGGTAAGGGTATTGCTGTCAATCCCGAACGAGTTCAAGCCGTCCTTGATTGGACTCCACCTGAAACGGTCAAGCAAGTTCGGAGTTTCCTTGGCCTAGCGAGCTATTGCCGCTGCTTCGTCGAGAACTTCTCCAAGGTTGCGAAACCTCTAACTGAACTCCTCAAGAAAGATAAAAAGTTCGAGTGGACCCCACAGTGCGAGTTTAGTTTTCAGGAACTGAAAAGACGCCTGACATCTGCTCCCGTACTGGTACCACCAGATTTCTCCAAGGACTTTATTATCTATTGCGACGCCTTGCGACAAGGACTAGGTTGCATACTCATGCAAGATCGTCAGGTAATTGCCTATGCTTCACGGCAATTACACCCACATGAGGAAAATTATCCCACACATGATCTAGAGCTTGCAGCTGTAGTCCATGCACTCAAAACCTGGCGACATTACCTTCTCGGTAATCGTTGCGAGATCTTCACCGATCACCAAAGTTTGAAATATATCTTCACCCAACCAGATTTGAATCTCAGGCAAAGACGTTTGGTCGAGTTGATCTCAGATTACAACTTAGGAATAACTTACACCCCCGGCAAAGCCAATGTCATGGCTGATGCACTAAGTCGTAAGTCCTACTGTAACAACCTGATGTTACAACAAAGTCAACCACTTCTCCATGAGGAATTTCGTAAGCTTAATCTTCACATTGTTCCTCGAGGATTCCTATCCACCCTGGTGGCGGAACCTACCCTTACAGATCAGGTCATCAAGGCACAGAAGGTAGATCCGGGAATCTCCCGTATCAAGAGAAACGTTAAGAAAGGAGTCGTGAATTGTTTCTCCATTGATGATCAAGGTGTCGTATACTTTGGGAATCGCCTAGTGGTTCCAAAGGCGCGAAACCTGAGGCGACTGATCCTTAAGGAAGCTCATGAGTCCCCTCTCACCATTCATCCCGGTAGTACTAAAATGTATCAAGACCTACGCTAGAGGTTTTGGTGGACTAGGATGAAGAGAGAAATCGCTCAATACATTGCTAATTGCGACGTTTGTCATCGTGTTAAAGCAGAGCATCAACGGCCTGCTGGCACCCTTCAACCTTTGGCTATTCCTGAATGGAAATGGGATAACATCAGTATGGATTTCATCACTGGGTTTCCCAGGACCAAGAGGGGGAATAATGCCATCTTCGTCGTGATCGACCGTCTTTCCAAAGTAGCCCACTTTCTACCCGTTCGGGAGAGTATCACCGCTAGCCAGCTAGCTGACTTATACATCTCTCGAATAGTGTCTCTTCATGGTGTCCCATTGGAAATTAACTCAGACCGTGGAAGTCTCTTCACCTCTCGATTTTGTGAAAGTTTCCAAAATGCTATGGGAACTCATCTCTCCTTTAGCACCGCCTTCCATCCTCAATCAAGTGGTCAAGTAGAGCGAGTCAATCAAATTCTGGAAGATATGCTCCGAGCTTCCGTTATCTCGTTCGGAATGAGTTGGGAGAAATGCCTTCCATTCGCGGAGTTTGCTTATAACAATAGTTATCAAGCTAGTTTGGGCAAAGCTCCCTTCGAAGTTCTCTATGGACGAAAATGTCGAACGCCTCTTAACTGGTCAGAAACCGGGGAAAGACAACTCTTTGGCCCGGATATGATTCAGGAAGCAGAAGAGCAGGTTCGCGTTATTCGTGAGAAATTGAAAACAGCCCAATCTCGCCAAAAGAGTCAATATGATCGTAAACATAAGCCTATGACCTTTGAAGTTGACGAGAAGGCTTACCTTCGGGTTACCCCATTAAAGGGAACCCATCGCTTCGGTATCAAAGGCAAATTGGCCCCTCGTTACATTGGACCCTTTCGCATTCTTGCCAAACGAGGAGAAGTTGCCTACCAATTGGAACTACCTCCGCATCTTTCCAGAGTTCACGATGTCTTCCATGTTTCGCAACTCAGGCGTTGCTTCGCGGATCCTATCCGTGGAGTAGACCACAAAACGCTTGATTTACAAGATAACCTTTCTTATCGGGAATACCCCGTTCGTATCCTTGATCAAGCCGAGCGTACCACTCGACGTCATAATATCAAGTTTCTCAAGGTTCAATGGTCACACCATTCCGAGGAAGAAGCCACTTGGGAAAGGGAGGATCGTCTTCGACTCGAGTACCCCACCTTCTTTCCAGATGATCCTAAATCTCGGGACGAGATTCTATTGAGTGGGGGTGAGTTGTCACACCCTAGCTAGTCCATGCATTAGAGTGTGCATCATGTTTACTTTCATCAGAAACTTGAAATGGGGAAGACAGAACCCCCAGCACCCCCCTGAAATCAACTAGGGTTTACTAAAAATAAATTCAATGAACCTGAAATGCCCTTCTAAAATGTTCACCCTCTTTGCCTTGGGTTAGAACCTTTGGGAAAATAGGTGCACTTTTTTCTAGGTCAACAGAAGGTCACTGATTTAATTTATAAATATTTGAATTTGGGCATTTAAATGCTATTAAATAATTCAAGTGCTCAAATAATTCTGAAAGTAATTGTTTGCTATTAGGAATAATCCCAATAGGGCTCACAAATATTTCCAGGATTTTAGAAAGTGCCTAGGTATTTTAATTAAATCCCTAAAGCTACAGAATAATAGAAAAGAAAACAAAATCAAAAAAAAGGGAGAAGAACCTTACCTGGCGCCACCCACCAGGCCCACCCGCCGGCCCAGCCCAGCCGCCGCGCCAGCGAGCAGCTTGGCTTGGCCAGGCAGGCAGGCAGGTGCTCGACGGCGGCACCAGCGCGCGCCACGCAGCTGGCTGCCGTCCTGCTTCCTCCCCTCGCCGCCTCGACCCCCTGGACCGGCACCACGTCGCCGCCTCGACCCCCTAGACACGTTCACTCGCCCCCTGCCTCTCTCTCTCGCTCCCCCCGCCATGGCCGACGCTGCTGAGCTCGCGCCATCGTGAAACCCCCGTCCACCGACGTCCCCGTGATGCACCACCGTGTCCATCCTCTCCGCCGTCGTCAACTCCTTCGAGCAGCCAAGCCCCGAGCGCTCACACGCTCTGCAACGTCTTCTTCGACCTCGTCTTCACCGAGCCTCGCCGGAGATCCCCTTCGACGTCGCCGCCGCATCGACTCGTCCCCGACCGCGCCGTCTACCTCTTCGTGATCGCCGTGAGCTGCTGCACCTCCCCGACCTCTCCGTTCCTCTTCTCGTGCACCACAGCGAGCACACGAAGCTCACCCGCACCCGCCACCGTGGAGCTCGTCGCCGACGTGTCTCCGGCCAAACTCCGGCCACGCCACCTAGCCTATCATCTTCACTGCATCCCTAGGGGCACAACGCACCTCACCACGCGCCTCGACGTGCCCCGTAGCCTCGGGCTCACTTTCGCCCGACTCCGGCGACCGCAAGGCTCGTCACCGGCGATGTTTCCGGCCACCCCGAGCCCAACCACCACCACCAAACGCCGCGGGTTGTCCCCAGCTACCCGTAGCTGCTCTCCGCGCACCAAATGGTACCCCGTGGGCGATTTCCGCAGCGCGCCACCGCGTCTGGCCTCGCCGGCGGCTAAACGCCGGCAGGCTTTGACTCACTGACCGGCGGGGTTTGACCTGCTGACGTGGGTTGACTTCCCCCCCTCTCACTGACATGCGGGCCCCGCCCGGCTAATTACCCTGTTAGTGCTAACTAAATAGGTTAGTGAATTAGTATAGTCACTGACTAGTGGGCCCCGCCTGTTAATAAGGCTAACTAAGCGTGGTTAGTGCATAGAGACACCGACCAGGGGGCCCCACCAGTCAGGTTTGACCTGGCTGGCGCCTTTGACTTGCTGATGTCACCCTGACGCATTGCTGACGCAGTAACTGTTTTTCTGGAATTATTTTTATTTAGAAAATTCCAGAAAATAGTTCAAACTTTAAAAATTCATAGAAATTCAACCATAACTCCAAATGAGATAAATTATATATGAAAAATTATCAGAAAAATTCAATCTATCCATCTGTAATGGTTTCATGCATGACAAAACAAGTTTACCCTACTGTTTTAGCAGAATAAGGAAATGCCCTATAAATGCAATAATTAATGAGCTAATATTTGAATCTTGGATTCAAATGAGTTCACCCCTTTCTGTTTTAGCTTGCATTAGGCCAAAACACATTCATATTGCCATGTCATAGCATGCATCATATTGTTGCATATCGTCATGTGTTGATTGTGCTCGGTTGTGTTCTTCGTGGTAGGTTCTGCCTCCGAGGATATTCACGAGTATCCAACTGAAGGGCAGTATCCCGTTACCACTCCATCAGGCAAGCAACCATTGATCATTCCGATACAACCCATGTTCTCGCTCCTGCTCTTGTTTACTGCATTAAGACAACACGATTCAAACTGCTGTGTGCTACGGTAGTTGAACCCTTATCCTCTGCATGACCTGTCATTGCCACAGTAACTAGATGAAACCCACTAGCATGTGTAGGAGTTGATTGAGCCATGTTTTGTGATTCCTACCTTGCTATGCCTGCTATGCTTAGAGTTGTGTCAGGTCTGGTTCATCTGGGTGATGGGCTAGAGTGAAATGCTTGTGTCAGTAATATGTGGGATGTGTTGAACATGTTTGGTAAAGGTATCGATGAGAGGCCATGTAGGAGTACATGGTGGGTTGTTTCATTGAGGCCGTCCATAAGAACTGAGATCTGTATGTGTGATTTAAGATGCAGTTACTACCGTACATTGGGCCCGAAACAAATGGACCATCTCGGCTTCTTAGCCACCCTAGTACTCTGTCCAGGAGTTGCAATTAGTTTCTGGTGTTTGTAGGATATGTGTTGGCGGCCGTGCGTAGCGCTGACCCTAGGGGTGGGCTATGTTGCGGTAGATACACCGTGGCATGGTGTACCGAGTCACCCGTTTGGTGCCTCGGGAACCCAGTTCACATTGTTCGGGGCCGTATGTGGAAACCTCGGCCGGACTCCCTGCGGATGGAACCTGGATAGGCGATAAACCTGGACTAGGGGCTTAGGTGTTTAGGTAGGCCGTGGCCGACACCCTCGCTGGGCTTCCGCTTGAAGGTTGCTGAGTACATGTCGTGTAGACGACGGTAAGCGGTGAAAGCGTGTATGACGAAGTACACCCCTGCAGGGTATAAAACTATTCGAATAGCCGCGTCCGCGGTAAAGGACTACTTGGTTGCCTATGCAGTTCATAGACAAGTTAATGGATACTACTAAAAGACTCAAGATAAGTGTGAGTACCGAGGATGGCCCTCTCGCAGGATACGAGGAAGGATCCACGGTGGAGTATTGTGTTGGTGAGTAGTGGACTCGTGTGCGAAAACTATTTTACTAAAGAGGTTCCGTAGGATAGCTTAGCCAAGAGTCAAAGATGGCTTGCTGCATAAACCCCACCACCTTCTTGAGAATGAGCATGTATAGTAGGTTCTGATGTAAGATTTGCTGAGTACCTTTGTACTCATGTTTGCTTATTTATTGTTTTCAGACGACAACACTGCCCCCTCCGATGGGTTTTATGTAGACCTTGATGTCGACGAGTGACTAGCCACCCAGGTGGTGATCCCGGTTATGGAGGGCCCTATGTAGATAGACAGGCTTCGAGAAGCCTTCTTTCTTTCTAGAGTCTGTACTCAGACTAGTTGCTTCCGCATGTGCTTGTATGATTGTATGACTTGAGTGTCGGGTCATGTGACCCCTATCTGTATGAATATGTTATGTATGGCTCCCTGGAGCCTTTAAACAAAGTACTTGAGTTGTAGAGTTTTGTTGTGATGCCATGTTGTATGTACTCATATCGGGCATCTTGTGTGTATGATTGAAATGCTTGGTATGAGTGGGATCTGACAATCTAGTTGTTTATCCTTCGCAGCCTTTCTTATGGGGAAATGTAGTCTAGTCTTCCTCGAGCCATAGTAGTTCGCTACAGCCCGGTTCACCGGAGTCCTGCTAGCCCAGTACTACTGTTCAGGACACTTGACTGGCCGGCATGTGTTTCACTTCGTCCCTATGTCTGTCCCTTCGGGGAAATGTCACGCGGTGATCTCCGGAGTCCTGCCTAGCCTGCTACAGCCCGGAAACCCCGGAGTCCTGTTAGCCCAGTGCTACAGCCCGGAATCACTCGTTGATGACCGACATGTTTGATGTGATTCATGTATGCTTGTCTCCATAGGTTTGTGCCGCTTTGGGTTCACGACTAGCCATGTCGGCCCGGGTTCTCTGTCATATGGATGCTAGCGACATTGTCATATACGTGAGCCAAAAGGCGCAAACGGTCCCGGGCCATGGTAAGGCGACACCGTGGGATACCGTGCGTGAGGCCGCAAAGTGATATGAGGTGTTACCAGCTAGATCGATGTGGCTTGGAATCGGGGTCCTGACAGCGTTGGCATCAGAGCCGGACTGCCTGTAGGTTCGTTGAGCCAAACTGGTCGATGTCGAGTCTAGAAATGCTTTAGTTATATGTAAAGGAATTGATTGTGGGAGGGAACGTAAGGTTCTTTTACTCCTTTACCCTATGCCTCTGATCTGAGTCATTCTCTTCTCATTCAACGTGGGTTAAGGACTAGGCTCTCTTCTTCTATCAGGTTCACATGTTACTAATCCGTAGTAGTTTATAGGATTATTGCTACGAGTCCCAGTCCAGTTTCTACTATTTTAGTATGTTGCTATTTGAATCAGAACCTTGATGTGATTCATGTATGCCTGTCTCCATAGGTCTGTGCCGCTTTGGGTTCACGACTAGCCATGTCGGCCCGGGTTCTCTGTCATATGGATGCTAGCGACATTGTCATATACGTGAGCCAAAAGGCGCAAGCGGTCCCGGGCCATGGTAAGGCGACACCGTGGGATACCGTGCGTGAGGCCGCAAAGTGATATGAGGTGTTACCGGCTAGATCGATGTGGCTTCGAATCGGGGTCCTGACAGTGGACTTGCGCAACCGTTACCCTTCATGTGTTGAAGTCTCCATCAACGTGGATGTACGATAGCACCACCTATCGGAACCACGCCAAAAATCTCCGTGTCTACATTGCGTTTGCTCCCTCCAAACTCCTCCCTTTACCTTCATATGTAATTGTTTTACATTCCGCCACTATACTCTTAGATTGCATGTGTAGGTTGATTACTTGTTTGTGCTAAGTTGCTAAAATCTGCCAAGACTTAAAATTGGGAAAAGGCTAGATTTTTATTTGGTCAAGTAGTCTAATCACCCCCCTCTAGACATACTTTCAATCCTACAACTTTGCATGCTAGTGAACCTGCTATAGACAGACCTGAGAATCCCAATGATATTTCTATTTTTGGTGCTGAGACACAATCTGGTAATGAACATGAACCTAGTGCTAATGTTGATAATGATGTTCATGTTGATGCTCAACCTAGTAATGATAATGATGTAGAGATTGAACCTGCTGTTGATCTTGATAACCCATAATCAAAGAATCAACATTATGATAAGAGAGATTTTGTTGCTAGAAAACATGGTAAAGAAAGAGAACCATGGGTTCAGAAACCCATGCCCTTTCCTCCTAAGCCATCCAAGAAAAAGGATGATGAGGATTTTGAGCGCTTTCCTGAAATGATTAGACCTATCTTTTTGCGTATGCGTTTGACTGATATGCTTAAAATGCCTCCTTATGCTAAGTATATGAAAGATATTGTCACTAATAAAAGAAAGATACCGAAAGCTGAAATTTCCACCATGCTTGCTAATTATACTTTTAAGGGTGGAATACCAAAGAAACTTGGAGATCTAGGAGTACCAACTATACCATGCTCCATTAAAAGAAACTATGTTAAAACTGCTTTATGTGATCTTGGAGCCGGTGTTGGTGTTATGCCTTTCTCTTTATATCATAGACTTGAATTGAATAAGTTGACACCTACTGAAATCTCTTTGCAAATGGCTGATAAATCAACTGCTATACCCATCAGTATTTGTTAGGATGTGCCTGTTGTGGTTGCAAACGTTACTATCTTAACGAACTTTGTTATTCTTGATATTCCCGAGGACGATAGTATGTCGATTATCCTTGGTAGACCATTTTTGAATACTGTAGGGGCTGTTATTGATTGCAACAAAGGCAATGTCACTTTTCATGTTAATGGTAATGAGCATACGGTACACTTTCCGAAGAAACAACCTCAAGTTCATAGTACCAATTCTATTGGAAAAATTTCAACTATTATTATTGGAGGTTTTGAATTCCCTCTACCCACTCTCAAAAAGAAATATGATATTCTTATTGTTGGGGAAATGCATATCCCCGTTGAGGTAACCTAGTGTTATTCGAAAATTCTTCGGTTTCATGTCACTCAGAATAAGTTTATTAATAAGACTTGATCAACCTTGTTAATGGATTCCTTTTGATGGGCATGAGATGGATGAATTGAGAAAGCACAACTCTCTGTACCCATCTTTTACTTTCTGTTAATTAGTTTAAATAAAGCAAGCAAAAATAGTATTTTATGTCTATTTTCTGAATTATCCATGCAATAAAAAATGTCCCGAAAATAGAAGTTCTCCAAATGCCTTGAAAATTGGATATGATTTTTATACATTATTTTAGAATTTCTGGTGCAAAGAACACACCAGGGGGCCTCACCAGCTGGCCACAAGGGTGGAGGGTGCGCCCCTGACCTTGTGGGCCCCACCCCTCTACTTATTCCAGCACCCACCCACTCCTTCCTCTAGAAAAAAATCACTCCATAGCCCAAACTCATGTTCTTGCTCATCTTACTGCCATTTTCACTCTCTTTGCTCAAAGCTCCATTCACAAAACTGCTTTGGAGGATTGTTCTTCGGTATGTGACTCCTCCAATGGTCCAATTAGTTTTTGTTCTAGTGCTTTATTCATTGCAAATTTTTGTTTTTGTG
This sequence comes from Triticum monococcum, assembly GCA_034509565.1. Classification (NCBI taxonomy): domain Eukaryota; kingdom Viridiplantae; phylum Streptophyta; class Magnoliopsida; order Poales; family Poaceae; genus Triticum; species Triticum monococcum. The sequence continues at coordinate 173,054,427 of CM067846.1, read as the reverse complement.
GTGACCTTGTTCTTGAGCTTGCATGTCAAATTTATATGGCCCAAAGTAGTTTTGATGCGTGATATAGCCTCTAGGCACTTGTAGGAGTAGTTGCTATCAATTTTGTTGAGTTCGGTTCATGTTTATTTGGAGCCAAGTGAAGCCTTGTGAATGGCCGTCGGATGTTTATGGATCATGCAGGTTTCAAGGATGAATTCTATGCGTACGTACAAAATGCCAGCCTCAAGGACTTCTTATTGGACTAGTGCTTACAGTATTATTATCTCACCGATTCCTTCGTGCGGAGGTTTGAGTTTTCATCTAAGCGTAATACTCATACTATCCTATTTGATCTTCATGATGAATCTTATACCATGGATCTAGAAGACTTTTGTGATGCATGCAAAATTCCACGATGGGGTAGTCTTAGTAAGCCTCATAAATCTGAATATAATGATTTCCTTGCTAGCATCATTGTTGGAGAAACTAGAAATATCACACAGGCAACCGTAGGGAGTATTCACTTTCCTGCCATACATTATTTTTCTCTCTTTATCGGTAGGTGCATTAATGGTAAACATGAGCATTGCCACATTTGCGTTCCAGATCTTAGTGTCCTCAAGTGTGTGGTGTTAGGTGATAAACGATATAAATTGGGGGCCATTATTGCTAGGAGGTTACATCTTAATGCTAAGGATGGAGATTTATTTGGCGGGATTTATGCAACTCGTTTAGCTAAATATTTGGGTGTTCCCATTAGGGGGTATGATATTGAGTTGCCACATACTTTTCTATATTATGAGGCTATGGTACGTTACCCGTTTCTTAAGAGGAACACACAAATCCTCCAGTACCGACTAATCTTTGATAGACGGCGTGCCGTCCTTGTTACCCTTCCTGGTCCAGCTTTCTTTAACTTTTAGGCGAATGGACGATACTTTATAACTAGAGAGGAGGCAAACGAGTATGAGAGAACAATGGAGGCTGCTCGCCTCCATGCTGTAGCCCTTCAAGCAGTAGCTGATGCGTCTCAGTACAACCCCAACTACAACTTTGGATATCCACCAGGCCAGTGGCCATAGACCAACTTAGACCAAAAGGCTAAGCTTGGGGGAGTACGTATTTCTCACTGACATTACATTCATGTTCACACACTCATTCTAGTTGTCGGTGTTCATACTTTTTCATTGTATTATCCATGTAGTTTATTTCTTTTTCCGCTTTCTTCTCGTGTGTTTGAAAAACCTTCAGAAAAACCAAAAAAATTAGTTGTAGTTAGTTTACTTTCTATGCATGCTTAGCTGTAGAATTATAAGAAAACCCAAAAAGATTTCCTGTTCTTCTTTTGCTTGTTGGGAGCTTTCTCAGGTGAATAGTTTTTCTCATTCTTGTTTTACTTTATTCAGAAAAACAAAAACTCCAAAAACATTTTAGTGTGTTTCTTTGAAATTCTTTTCTTTTCTTTGGGGGTCGAGAGGAGAAGACCATGATGAACACATTGAGTGGCTCTCATATGCATTATTGTTGATCTAACAAAGAGCCCATATTACCTTGTATTCTCATTTGAATAAATGTTTGCAGATTCCAGCTTAGTCCAATGCACGTGCACTATTATTATTTATCCACACCGTTCGGTCATGCAAGTGAAAGGCAGTAATGATGATATATGATGAAACGATTGAGACGAGGAAAAGCTGGTATTAACTCGACCTATCTTGTTTTTGTAAATATGATTAGTTCATCGTTCCTGATTCAGCCTATTATGAATGAAACATGTTTGCAATGACAACTAGAGATTATAGCTACTCATGCCATGCTTAATTAGCTAGGGGTTTATAATGGTTTACCTTGCGTGCCAACATGGAACTTAAAATGGTTGTGATGTAGTATGATAGGATGGTATCCTCCTTTGAATGATTCGAGTGGCTTGACTTGGCACATGTTCATGCATGTAGTTGAAACAAAATCAACATAGCCTCTATGATATTTATGTTCATGATGATTTATATCCTACTCATGCTTGCACTCAATGTTGGTTAATCTCAATGCATGTTTATGACTGTTGTTGCTCTCTAGTTGGTCGCTTCCCAGTCTTTTTTTCTAGCCTTCACTTGTACTAAGCGGGAATACTGCTTGTGCATCCATTTCCATAAACCCAAAGTTGTTCCATACGAGTCCACCATACCTTCCTATATTCGGTATTTACCTGCCGTTCCAAGTAAATTTGCATGTGCCAAACTCTAAACCTTTAAATGATAATTTGTTTTGTATGCTCTAATCGCTCATGTACCAACAAGGGCTGTCAATATCTTCCATGCTAGGTGGGTTATTCTCACGATGAGTGGACTCCGCTCATCATTCATGAGAAAATGGCTGGTAACCGGGATGCCCAGTCCCATGCTCAAATCAAATCAAAATAATTACAAAGAAAACTCCCCCAGGACTGTTGTTAGTTGGATGGTACCCGTTGTTTTGGACCAACCGTGGAGTGTGCTTGTTGGTGGGTGGGGAGTACAAACTTTACCATTTTGTTTGGGATCCGCCTATAATGTATGTAGCATGGAAGATACCGAGATATCTTGGTTTTTATGTTGACAATGAAAGCACACTGCTCAAAATATTATTCAATCTCTATTTTCAAACTTGAGCTCCGGTACCTTTGCAGATCCCTGCTTCCCTCTGCGAAGGGCCTATCTATTTACTTTTATTGCTGAGTCATCATCCTCTTATAAAGAGCACTAGTTAGAGAGCACCACTGTCATTTGTATGCATTGTTATTAATTTATATTGAGTATGACTATGACTGGATCTCTTTTGCCATGAATTACAATGTCTAGTCAGTCCTTGATCTTCAGGGGTGCTCTGCATTTATGTTTTGCGGTCTCAGAAAGGTCTAGCGAGATACCATCTTGTTATATCATATCATGATTGTTTTCAGAAAAGTGTTGTCATTTGAGATTTATTATTATTGCTCGCTAGTTGATTATGCCATTGATATGGGTAAATGTGAGACCTAAAAGTTATTGTGAATATGGTTAGTTCATAATCTTTGTTGAAAACTTGAATGCCGGCTTTACATATTTGCAACAACAAGATCAAACAGAGTTTGTAAAAGTTGTTCTTTATCACTTTCAGTTTGTCAACTGAATTGCTTGAGGACAAGAAATGGGTTAATCTTGGGGGAGTTGCTACGTCTCCATCGTATCTACTTTTCCAGACTCTTTTGCCCTTGTTTGGACTCTAATTTGCATGATTTGAATGGAACTAACCTGGACTGGCGCTGTTTTCAGCAGAATTGCCATGGTGTTATTTTTGTGCAGAATAAAAAGTTCTCGAAATGACCTGAAACTTCATGGAGCCAAGTTTTGGAATTAATAAAAAATATTGGCGAAAGAATCAGCAGTAGGGGGCCCACGCCCTAGCCACAAGGGTGGGGGGCGCGCCCTACGACCTTGTGGTCCCCCTGGACCTCCAACGACCTCAACCCCAACTCCATATATTCTCTTTTGGGGAGATAAAAATCAGAGAGAAGGATTCACCGCATTTTATGATACGGAACCACCGCCAAGCCCTAATCTTCCTCGAAAGGGCAGATCTGAAGTCCATTTTGGGCTCCGGAGAGGGAATACGTCGCCATCATCATCATCAACCATCCTCCATCACCAGTTTCATGATGCTCACCACCGTGTGAGGGAGTCATGGATTAGGGGGTCCACGGGTGTCCGGACTACTGAATGTGGGCATGACTGATGGGCCGTAAAGATACAAGGCAGAAGGCTTTCCCCCATGTTTGGGTAGGGCTCTCCTATGCGTGGATAGCAAGATTGGTGTCCGGATATGTAATTTCCTTCTTCCACGAATCGACTATGTACAACCCTAGGCCCCTCTGGTGTGTATATAAACTAGAGGGTTTAGTCCGTAGAGGCTATCAGAATTCATCTAGGGTTTAGCCACTTCGATCTCGAGGTAGATCAACTCTTGTAACCCATATACTCATCAAATACAATCAAGCAGGACATAGGGTTTTACCTCCAATAAGAGGGCCCGAACCTGGGTAAACATCATGTTCCCTCTGTCCCTTGTTACCTTCGATCCTCAAACACATAGTTCAGGACCCCCTACCCAATATCGGCCGTTTTTGACACCGACATTGGTGCTTTCATTGAGAGTTCCATTGTGCTGTCGACAGAAGGATCGATGACTCGCCTTTTCATCAATGATGATATCACTTCTGAAAGGACCCTAGCTCTAGGCCAGGTCCTCCAGCTTGGTGGTTTTGTCGTGGGCACTCGCCCGACCATTAAGCCAATGACAGCCCCCACGATCTCCACACATCGTCTCCGCATCAAACTTGAACACTCCGAAAAGCTGTATCCGACAGATATCTCGTCTTTGAACGAGCTGCTAGATCGCATCGCCGCCTTGGGGGTCGCTACAGACTATGATCGGATTGGGCTCAAACCCGATCAGAGGGAGATCAATTCCCCACCGATCACCCACTTCGTAGCGGTCATAGAGGAACGAGCCGAGAACGCTTCTTACCCTAAATTAAGAACCAGCTATGTCCGGATTTCCGAGCCCAACAAGCCGAATACCCATCCTCGGGAAGAGACTTCATGTCCTCCGAACATAGGACCAGGCATCGATCCCGGAAATCATCAAGACCTTCCTGATCCTGAACTAGTGACCTCGGAGATTCTTCAAGCTCCGGATCCAATTGTGGGTCGTGATTCAGATTTTGTTCCACCCACCCACCACAATGAATATTCCCCAAGCAATTCAGGCCCTCCAGACATATGTGACCTAATGTACGTATGGCAGCAGCCTAAGGAAATGGCCCATCACTTCTGGGCCAGATTCCTCCTTGTAAAAAACAAGATTAAAGATTGCTGCGACGACGACGCGGTTTTAGTTTTTTGCCACAACTGTACGGACGAGGGAATTCTCAATGCCCTCAACCGCCACCGCATATAACACTTTGCAGATTTGACGCACATAGTGCAGCAGTACTACGCGATGGAAAGCACTTGGAAAGCCTAGACAGCCCGGTGGGAACCTCCTGCCTTTAAGCAGCCCATCGGACGGGCAAAACAGATGCACCCTTACGAGGCATACGATCATAAGCCAAGCGACAAGAAAACAAGCCCTTCATGAGATATAAATGTTGGGGAACGTAGCATGCAATTTCAAAAAATTTACTACGATCACGCAAGATCTATCTAGGAGATGCATAGCAGCGAGAGGGGGAGAGTATGTCCACGTACCCTCATAGACCGAAAGCGGAAGCGTTAGGTTAACGCGGTTGAGGTAGTCGAACGTCTTCATGATCCAACCGATCTAGTACCAAACGTACGACACCTCCGCGTTCAGCACTAGGACTTTGGGGTGCCCCCGCCCCGTATATAAAGGAGGGGAGGGGAGGCCAGCCAGCCCTAGGGGGCACGCCAAGTGGGGGGAGTCCCACTAGGACTCCTAGTCCTAGTCGACTCCCCCTTCCTTCCAACGGAGAGGGAGAAGGAAGGGGGGGGGGGCACGCCCCCACCCCTTGTCCAATTCGGATTGGCTTGGGGGGGGGGGGGCACATGCCACCTCCCGTGGCTTGCCTCCTCCTCTCCACTATGGCCCATGAGGCCCATTAACTTTCTCGAGGGGGGGGGGGGTTCCGGTAACCTCCCGGTACTCCGAAAAATCCCCGAACCTCTTTGGAACCATTCTGGTGTCTGTATATAACCTTCCAATATATATTGACTATTTCGAGACTCCTCGTCATGTCCATGATCTCATCCAGGACCCCGAACAAACTTCAGTCACCAAAACACATAACTCATAATACAAATCATCATCGAACGTTAAGCATGCGGACCCTACGGGTTCGAGAACTATGTAGACATGACCGAGACACATGTTCGGTCAATAACCAATAGCGGAGCCTGGATGCTCATATTGGGTCCTACATATTCTACGAAGATCTTTATCGGTCAATCCGCAATAAGAACTATGTTATTCCCTTTGTCATCGGTATGTTACTTGCCCGAGATTCGATCATCGGTATCATCATACCTAGTTCAATCTTGTTACCGGCAAGTCTCTTTACTCGTTCCGTAATACATCATCCCGCAACTAACTCATTAGTCACATTGCTTGCAAGGCTTATAGTGATGTGCATTACCGAGAAGGCCTAGAGATACCTCTCCGATACTCAGAGTGACAAATCCTAATCTTGATCTATGCCAACCCAACAAACACCTTCGAAGACACTTGTAGAGCATCTTTATAATCACCCAGTTATGTTGTGACGTTTGATAGCACACAAGGTGTTCCTCCAGTGTTCGGAAGTTGCATAATCTCATAGTCAGAGGAATATGCATAAGTCATGAAGAAAGCAATAGCAATAAAACTTAATGATCATTATGCTAAGCTAACGGATGGGTCTTGTCCATCACATCATTCTCTAATGATGTGATCCCATTCATCAAATGACAATACATGCCTATGGTCAGGAAACTTAACCATATTTGATTAACGAGCTAGTCAAGTAGAGGCATACTAGGGACACTATGTTTTGTCTATGTATTCACACATGTACTAAGTTTCCGGTTAATACAATTCTAGCATGAATAATAAGCATTTATCATGATATAAGGAAATATAAATAACAACTTTATTATTGCCTCTAGGGCATATTTACTTCAGTCTCCCACTTGCACTAGAGTCAATAATCTAGATTACATAGTACTGATTCTAACACCCATGGCGTCTTGGTGCTGATCATGTTTTGCTCGTGGAAGAGGCTTAGTCAACGGGTCTACGACATTCAGATCCGTATGTATCTTGCAAATGTCTATGTCTCCCTCCTTGACTTGATCGCAGATGGAATTGAAGCGTCTTTTGATGTGTTTGGTTCTCTTGTGAAATCTAGATTCCTTCGCCAAGGCAATTGCTCAGTATTGTCACAAAAGATTTTCATTGGACCCTATGCACTAGGTATTACACCTTGATTGGATATAAACTCCTTCATCCAGACTCCTTCATTTGCTGCTTCCGAAGCAGCTATGTACTCCGCTTCACACATAGATCCCTCCATGACGCCCTGCTTGGAACTGCACCAACTTATAGCTCCACCATTCAATATAAATACGTATCCGGTTTGCGACTTTGAGTCATCCGGATCAGTGTCAAAGCTTGCATCACGTAACCATTTACGACAAGCTTCTTTGTCACCTCCATAAATGAGAAACATATCCTTAGTGCTTTTCAGGTATTTCAGGTTGTTCTTGACCGCTGTCCGGTGATCCACTGCTGGATTACTTTGGTACCTCCCTGCTAAACTTATAGCAAGGCACACATCAGGTCTGGTACACAACATTGCATACATGATAGAACCTATGGCTGAGGCACAGGGAATGACTTTCATTTTCTCTCTATCTTCTGCAGTGGTCGGGCATTGAGTCTGACTCAACTTCACACCTTGTGACACATGCAAGAACCCTTTCTTTGAGTGGTCCATTCTGAATTTATTCAAAACTTTATCAAGGTATGTGCTTTGTGAAAGTCCAATTAAGCGTCTTGATCTATCTCTATAGATCTTGATGCCCAATATATAAGCAGCTTCACCGAGGTCTTTTGTTGAAACATTCTTATTCAAGTGTCCTTTTATGGTATCCAGAAATTCTATATTATTTCTAATCAACAATATGTCATCCACATATAATATTAGAAATGCTACAGAGCTCCCACTCACTTTCTTGTAAATACAGGCTTCTCCAAAAGTCTATATAAAACCATATGCTTTGATCACACTATCAAAGTGTATATTCCAACTCCGAGAGGCTTGCACCAGTCCATAAATGGATCGTTGGAGCTTGCACACTTTGTTAGCACCTTTAGGATCGACAAAACCTTATGGTTGCATCATATACAACTCTTCTTTAAGAAATCCATTTAGGAATGCAATTTTTACATCCATTTGCCAAATTTCATAATCATAAAATGCGGCAATTGCTAACATGATTCAGATAGACTTAAGCATTGCTACGGTTGAGAAGGTCTCATCGTAGTAAACTCCTTGAACTTGTAGAAAACCTTTTGCAACAAGTCGAGCTTTGTAGACAGTAACATTACTGTCAGCGTCAGTCTTCTTCTTGAAGATCCATTTATTCTCTATGGCTTACCGATCATTGGGCAAGTCAACCGAAGTCCACACTTTGTTCTCATACATGGATCCCATCTCAGATTTCATGGTCTCAAGCCATTTTGCAGAATCTGGGCTCATCATCGCTTCCTCATAGTTCGTAGGTTCGTCATGGTCTAGTAACATGACCTCCAGAACAGGATTATTGTACCACTCTGGTGCGGACCATACTTTGGTTGACCTACGAGGTTTGGTAGTAACTTGATCTGAAGTTTCATGATCATCATCATTAACTTCCTCATTAATTGGTGTAGGCATCACCAGAACTGATTTCTGTGATGAACTACTTTCTAATTCAAGAGAAGGTACAATTACCTCATCAAGTTCTACTTTCCTCCCACTCACTTCTTTCAAGAGAAACTCCTTCTCTAGAAAGGATCTATTCTTAGCAACGAATATCTTGCCTTCGGATCTTTCATAGAAGGTGTACCCAACAGTTTCCTTTGGGTATCCAATGAAGACGCATTTCTCCGATTTGGGTTCGAGCTTACCAGGTTGAAGCTTTTTCACATAAGCATTGCAACCCCAAACTTTCAGAAACGACAGCTTAGGTTTCTTGCCAAACCACAATTGATATGGTGTCGTCTCAATGGATTTAGATGGTGCCCTATTTAACGTGAATGCAACCGTCTCTAAAGCATAACCCCAAAACGATAGTGGTAAATCGGTAAGAGTGTAAGTGCATCTAGTGCCCCTTAGTGATTTTGGTGTATTGAAGACTTATAGGTTAAGGGACTAATGCGTTTGTGAGTGTACACAGGTCCATAAGTCTATGAGGTGTTTGATATTTACAGAGAAAGTTAACCCCTAAAAATGAATGTCTTCAACTGAAGGACCCTGTTTCAACCATACGCGGTCGAACAGAAGGCCGTTTTCCTCCGTTTTGCGGTATGCCAGACCCCGTTCCGGCTGTTCCGTCCAAGCCGGTTGGCTCCTAATGAACAAGACGACGTCGTTGTATGCATTAGAGACCCCGCCCGTATGTACGTATGTAGCCATATTTACTATCTGGCAGCGTGGCTGTACGTACGTGTACACGATGTAGACGGTACCGCGTGACATGCTACGTCGGCACCTCTACTTCAACACGTGCCACTCCTTACTCGGCCACGGTACATCGCTGCAGAGAGACCGATCGACCGCTATGTACGTACTTGTTCACGACCAGACAAATAACGCTAACTTCGCTTCAACCTGGTGGGTCCCAACTATCAGGGGGTAAGAGGGCAGTTCTTTCTGTGAGGAATCAGTATTTTGCACATAATAAGGAGGCACTTCCTTGCGTGCGGCCATGGACCCAGCTGTCAGCCTCTCCACTTACAGTCCTCTTCTTGTGACGCCCCTGATTCGACCGTACACTAACCATACACGCAAATGTGTACGATCAAGATCAGGGACCCACGGGAAGATATCACAACACAACTCTACAAATAAAAAAAGTCATACAAGCATCATATTACAAGCCAGGGGCCTCGAGGGCTCGAATACAAGAGCTCGATCATAGACGAGTCAGCGGAAGCAACAATATCTGAGTACAGACATAAGTTAAACAAGTTTGCCTTAAGAAGGCTAACACAAACTAAGATACAGATCGAAAGAGGCGCAGGCCTCCTGCCTGGGATCCTCCTAAACTACTCCTGGTCGTCGTCAGCGGGCAACACATAGTAGTAGGCACCTCCGGTGTAGTAGGAGTCGTCGTCGACGGTGGCGTCTGGCTCCTAGACTCCAGCATCTGGTTGCGACAACCAGAAAGGAGGGAAAGGGGGAAAAGGGGGAGAAAGCAACCGTGAGTACTCATCCAAAGTACTCGCAAGCAAGGAGCTACACTACATATGTATGCATTGGTATCAACTGGAATAAGGCTATTATATGTGGACTGGACTGCAGAAAGCCGGAATAAGAGGGGGATAGCTAGTCCTTTCGAAGACTACGCTTCTGGCAGCCTCCATCTTGCAGCATGTAGAAGAGAGTAGACTGAAGTCCTCCAAGCAGCATCGTATAGCATAACCCTAACCGATGATCCTCCCCTCGTCGCCCTGTGAGAGAGCGACCACCGGTTGTATCTGGCACTTGGAAGGGTGTGTTTTATTAAGTATCCGGTTCTAGTTGTCATAAGGTCAAGGTACAACTCCGGGTCGTCCTTTTACCGAGGGACACGGCTATTTGAATAGATTAACTTCCCTGCAGGGGTGCACCACATTCCCCAACACGCTCGATCCCATTTGGCCGGACACACTTTCCTGGGTCATGCCCGGCCTCGGAAGATCAACACGTCGCAGCCCCACCTAGGCACAATAGAGAGGTCAGCACGCCGGTCTAAACCTATGCGCACAGGGGTCTGGGCCCATCGCCCTTAGCACACCTGCACGTTGCGTACGCGGCCAAAAGCAGACCTAGCCTAATGGCGTTCCAGTCTAATCCGGCGCGCGCCGCTCCGTCGCTGACGTCACAAAGGCTTCGGCTGATACCACGACGTCGGGATACCCATAACTACTCCCACGTAGATGGTTAGTGCGTATAGGCCAGTAGCCAGACTCAGATCAAATAACAAGATCTCGTTAAGCGTGTTAAGTATCCACGAACGTCGACCAGGGCCAGGCCACCTCTCTCCTAGGTGGTCTCAACCTGCCCTGTCGCTCCGCCACAAAGTAACAGTCGGGGGCCGTCGGGAACCCAGGCCCACCACTACCTGGGTGGAACCACCTGCCCCTTCAGCCCCCATCTCCGAACAGTAACACAGGTAATGTAACTGTGTAAAGTATATAACATATGCCCGTGATCACCTCCCGAAGTGATCACGGCCCAGTAGTATAGCATGGCAGACGGACAAGAGTGTAAGGCCACTGATGGAACACTAGCATCCTATACTAGGCATGTAGGATTGCAGGTAAAGGTAACAACAGTAATAACAAGGACAGGCTATGCATCAGGATAGGAATAACGGAAAGCAGTAACATGCTACACTACTCTAATGCAAGCAGTATAGAGAAGAGTAGGCGATATCTGGTGATCAAAGGGGGGGGGCTTGCCTGGTTGCTCAGACAAGAATGAGGGGTCGTCAACACCGTAGTCGACCGGGGCATCAACGGCGTCGGTCTCGGTGTATATCGAGAGAAGAGGGGGGAGAAACAATAATTATTTAAGCAAGCATACGCATAGTGATGCATGACATGTCAAGTAACGGCGTTAGAGGTGCCCTAACGCGGTAGTAGGTGATACCGGTGAAGGGGGATAACATCCGGGAAAGTATCCCCGGTGTTTCGCGTTTTCGGGCAGAGGAGCCGGAGAGGGAAAGTTGCGTGTTCGCTATGATAGGGATGCGTGGCGGACGAATGGACTGCGTCACCGGATTCGTCTCGTCGTTCTGAGCAACTTTCATGTACAAAGTTTTTCCATCGGAGCTACGGTTTATTTTCTACTAATTATTAAAGTTTTAAATCATTTTCTAATTTATTAATTATTAATTGAATTAACATTATCCAGAATAGTGTACGCTGACGTCATCATGACGTCAGCAGTCAATAGGGCGTTGACTGGGTCAAACTGACGTGTGGGTCCTGCATGTCATTCGCTGCTAGTTAATTAATCACAGTTAATCAGGTTAACTAGTTAATTAGGCAAATCTAATCAAGATTAATTAATTTAATTAATTGATTAATTAATTAATTAATTAAGTTTAATTAAGTCGATTAATTATTTAATTAATTAATTATTAATTTTATTAATTTATTTATTTTAATTAATTTAATTTTTTTTGTTAATACATTCTGGGCACGAGGCCCATCTGTCATAGGCCCCAGGGCCAATCGGGCAAACGGGCGTGCGGGCGCACAGGCGTGGTGCCCGTGCCCGAGTCCAACCACGGGCGCGGCCATGGAGAGGCCGGCCGGCCGGTGCTGCGCCCTGCAGCGGTGAGCCAAGGCGGTGGCCGGACGTGGGAGGACGGCGCGTGTGTGCGGCGAACGGCGGGGAGAGCGGCCGCGGGGGTGGGCGCGGCCTGGCGCGGGCGCGGGCGCCGGAGGTGGAGCAAGGGCGACTCGGGGGGGGGGGGGGGGCGACGGCAGAGGGGCGGGCGCTGGGGCGTGTAGGGAGGCGGCGGTGGCCGGAGCGCGCGGCAAGGCGAGGTCAGAGGCGAGCGGGCGCGGCAGTAGCGCAACAGCATACGCGCGCGGGGGGAGGCGATGCGCCATCGGCGATGGTCGAGCGCGGCCCGCAGGGGGCCGCGGCGGGCGCGGCACGTGTGTGCGCGGGTGGCGGCCGGAGCAGGGCAGAGGAGGAGGAGCAGCGCTCACGGTGGGGTTGTAGGGGTTCGGGGGCAGTGTGTGTCGGGGGGGAGGAGGGGGAAGACGTGCGGTGTGGAGGAGATCCGGCGAGGGAGCGCTCCGGCGAGGCGGCTCCGGCGAGGTCCAGGCGGCAGCGTCGATGTCCAGGGGGGATGGGCGACGCGGTCGGTGCAGCGAGCGGGTCGATCCCTCGAGGGAGAGGCGCGGAAGGTCCGGCGTTGGCAGCGGGCAGTGGGACGCCGGCGAGGTGCGGAGGGGGGCGGCATCGGCGTCGGCTGGGTGGGGGGCATGGTCGCCCCGATCCAGACGGGGGGGGGGGGGGAGGGGAGCGAGGGGAGTGGGGAGGTTTCGTGGGGGAGAGAGTGGGGGGGGGATCGTGGCTCGATCCAGATCCAGCGGGGGGGGGGGGGGGGAGTGGGTAGCGGTTTAGGGTTTCGTGCGATAGGGCCATATAGGCCAGGGAGGTGCGGGGTGGGCCGGCCTTGTTGGGCCTGAGACCAGCTGGGCCGAGGCCCACGGGAGGGGGGGGGGTTTATTTGTTTTGTCTGTTTTCCTTTTATTTATTTTCTTTTCTGTTTTCTTTTAATTCCAATTTATTTTAACTCTATTAAGATAAATAATTAGTGCCTAAATTAGTGTTGTAAATTAAGCCTGTGCCATAGAAGCTTGACTTCCAAATAAATTAGTTTAGGATTTTATAAAATACAAAAGTCATTTATTTAGTTGTTTTAGCCACTGGATTAATTACTTTTGAGCATTTAAACATGTTTTAAAGGTTTGGTTTCTCCACCAATATTTATTATGAATTACTTGCTACATTTAGAACATTTTAGTTTTGACTTTTGAAAACTCTTCTAGTTTGAATTTATTTCAAATTTGAATTTGAACGAGTTTTGAATCATCGCAAGATTATCAACAGTAATCGTGGTGACGTGGCAGCATTAGCGGGGGATCACTGTAGCCTAATTAGCCGGGCGTCACAATTCTCCTTCACTACAAGAAATCTCGCCCCGAGATTTAAGAGGGGAGTAAGGGGGAAAGTTCTGGCTACGATATTCTAACGGATCTTCTCGAAGAAGTTAATCCCTTTCGTTGATGTCTTCAATTCTTTATTCCAATGCATCATGATGAAGTTGTCGTCCTTCCTCCGGGGAACTCCATCGTACTTATGAATAGGTAAGGGGCAGCTCTACCACGATAGGATGTTATAAGGGAAAATCATCTGGGGTATCCCAAGAACGAACATATGAGTATCTCTCGAGTTGAACAAATGATACACATCGAGAGCAAAGTAGGACAGTGCAATAAGAAGTTTTGAGCGGATAGGCAATCGTTCATTGCCTGAAACATAGTGTGAAAGGGGTTCAGAGCAATGGGAATAAGTATTGTGTCTGATACCAGAATTGATGATCTTTCGAAAGGTGGCTCGTGAAGTACTTACGAAGCCACGCGTGAGGAATAACTTTGGCCACATAGGTGTACAGGAGAGTCAGGTTTCGATCATGTGGAACTGTGGGTTATGGGCCCACCATGTGGTTAAAAGTAGGAAAAGCATTGATATCTTGCACGGTCATGATAGCAAGACATGTCAGAGGGTAGCCTATCAGTTATGTTGGCAACAATGTCGATACCAAGGGCGAGGGACGAAGAGAACCATTTTCCTGCTCGTTGAACGAGGCGGACCATTAGGCAAAGTTCTCGTCCATCGGTGGCTACCGAAATGTCATCAATTGTAGTAATAGGGTCTTGCTGACAGAATGGTACACCGAGGTGTTTACATAAGTAGGGGAATATTACTGCTTAGGTCATATAGATCACCAGAAAGGTTAAACAAAACAATGGAGAGGAAAAGGTGATCATCAGATTAAATAGTACAATGGAAAGGAGAATGTGTTTAAACACATTATTCAGGGGTATATCCTTCCCAAGGAGAAACAGAGCATGATATTCATGACAGGATATAATGTGGAAAACTCATTAGGAAAGGGTGAAGAAATCTCATGGCATTACCCATATAACGGTGTTTGGATAATTTGATAAAGAAAATTAAGCATTGTGCTTCAAATGTTCTTATTGAAATTCGGAGTACCACATACATGCTTCGAGATAGCATCGACATGGTCTTCGAGCAAAGGGTCAGACTTTGGAAACACAAAGGATCCATCAGGAATAACTTGTGAAATAAGTCTTACAATTTCCTCACGGAAGAATGGCTAAACTTGCTAAAAAGGATACTACAACAATAGGTCCTCCGGCCAGGTGTGCTAGGCATGACATAACCTTACCGGGTCATATATAAAGACCAACATTATAACTCTTGGAAATATGTTCCAACCATCATATCTGACCGAGATTCAGATCTGATTGGTGTCATGATACCTCAGACTTAGGATGCCTGAGAAGAAAAGGTGCGGCACAATTTGACGAGATGACATTGTAAGATTCTCGGGAAATGAACTATGGAAGCGAGTTCCGAAACAAGAGTTCATCAGTAAACCAACGAGAGGATGAGGAGGTGGCTGATGGAATCAGCGACAATTCATCGAGATTAACAAAAGATGGATTTCCACAACTATGTGAACAAGGGGATAACATTTGTCAGATCAAATGGTATAATGATGTATGCTCGAGGAAAACATACATAATTAAACATTGCTTGAAAGGTACACCCGAAATATGGGCTGGGTTGCACGACCAACGTCGGAATGGTGATTCAATAATCAATAGTCTAAGAATGAACGGTCGACCATTAACTTCAAAGCAATAGGGTTGCTAGAAGGGCAGAATCCAAACAGCACCGCTCACTTGTTGGTACCCCAGTTGGAACCAACATGGGGACCCAAGAAAGAATGGTGATGGTGAAAGGTATCACCATACCAAGAGTTCTTAAGAGGTGGTGAAATTTCCCACGACATTCTTGACATAGAAGGTGGTAATATTTCAAGGTAAAGAAGAACAATGCTGGGTAGCAAGGAACTCAAGGTACAACACAAAATACGAAGAAGTTTGTGTTGGAGGGAAGGCAATAAAGTGGCCGATGATAACACAACTCTTCGAGGGCAAGGATGGTATTTCTCTTCATGAATCCGATTGATATCCAGGACGAGCTCATAAGGTTGATGATGACCACGACACATTTGTCGAGAGATTTCAAGAAGATGTAATCAATTAGCGACGACATCAAGTCAAAGGAATGATGAAGCGAAAGGTTATTGGAACCATGGGTACGACACAAACTCGAAATCAAGCTTGTTGTTCAAGGCGAAATGATATGATGAGGAAGATCGACGTAGGCTTAGCTCATCATCAAAAATGGTGCTCCGGGAAGAAGGACCAGGTAGCACAGTTAAAATTTAGCACGATAAGGAATAGACAATCAGGTTAGGAATGACTTGAAGGATTACTAAACTCATAAGCAACGAAAATTACTTAGAGTTAATGAATCGGGTTACAGACTCGATTCACCATCGGTGTCCCTGAGTGTCTAACAACTCAGAACCCGGGGGAAAATTGGAATTGATGAGAAATAATACTTGAAGAAGAACTCATAAGAAGTAATATGGTTCTGTGATATTATCAAGATAGCAGGGGGGTAATACTCGACGACAGATCAAAGTAGAGGTTGGAGTGGGGTATTGATCCGCAGAAGACAAATGCTTAAACATTGCATGAGAAACGGTACCTAAAAGAGAACATGGTCGAAACCACGATTGCAAAAGGCCAGATCCCAGATATAATATGAACTTATACCAAGGGAGTAATTAATTTAAGAGAAGCTTTAATGATAAGATCTACATCGTGTCCATGGGCATGAACACAAAGTTCAAGGTCGACTCCCACTTCTCCGATGCATAACCTTTCATTTACTTCTCGTTTATGAAGAAGTTATATGGTAGAAAATTATCTGGTAAAACACCAGAAGAGTATGACTCTCGAAAAGTTTCGGTTTTATACGGTTTTAGGGAAGGTATAGGTTCAACCCATCGGGGCCTATTAGGAACATATACCACAAACTTCAGGAGCGAATAACTCAAGCTCGAAAGCAGAGCATGGTTGACAAAAGCAGGGGATACAGTTTACCAAAGGCATTATGTATCCGAGGAAAGGCTGACAAGGTTATCGAATATGAAGGACGGTGTCGAATTAAAATCCAACAAAGGATCTGGTGGTCCACAAGGGATCTGATGTGAGCATCGGTACTCAACCAGAAGAAGGAAAAAGGTAAGCAGATCACACCATTGAAACAACTGACTAATTTAAGCTCAAATGCAAAGGAATTAAGATTTTCCAAAACAAGGGATCAAAAGCAAACGCTCTGACTAAGGATGGATAAGCTGAATAGACTTAGGGGTACAACCGATGACAATTGATTGGTCGAGAACCAGCTCATGTTCAAAATGACGTCTGAGCCGGAAAGATAATTTAGAAGGGTTGATAGATGATTGTGTGCATTTGCACACATGTTGAATCAATAGGATCAAATTGACAGTGTCAAAAGATACTAGTGAATATTGCTAGTGGTATGGGAGCATCCATAATGTAAGCATACAAGTATTTGCAGAGCAATAGTTAGAAGAGGATGCTCAGAAGGTCGGATAGTATTTCAGAGTATCTTATGAAGCATACGAACAACTGGGGATGAACAGATACTCATTAAGTGTGAGGAATTTTCAATAGGGGTATTCATGTGGTAAAGAACTACAAGGCAGTAAGCTTAAAGGATTTTCGAAACAACGGAGAGCAATTTAGGGCATCTTGTAATAACAAGAGCAACCGAGGATGAAGGTATGAACGACAATTATAGGTAGTTATCCATAATGATATAACACTGGTAGGGAATTAGCAAAGGCGGTGGGCACAAGTGTCTCGAGAGAACATCGGAAATTATCTTCAGAATCTTCTGGTGGAGCCGGCGATCATCTGAACTGAAGGGGCTCTCCGGGAGAAAGTATTTTCGAGAACCTAAAGTTAGATTTTAGTAATTCATTTAACCCGAATAGAAGAGAAATTAGAATCCCAGAGTATAGACGAGGAATAAAAGATCCTAATACCACCCAATGGCGACGTGGGCCCGTAAGGCACACAGCCATGTTAGTAAAAGTTTTTGCAATGTCTAGACTCGACTTCGGCCAAGGAGTGTGGAAGGGGGATTCCTACAGGCAGTCGGCTCTGATACCAACTTGTGACGCCCTTGATTCGACCGTACACTAACCATACACGCAAACGTGTATGATCAAGATCAGGGACCCACGGGAAGATATCACAACACAACTCTACAAATAAAAAAAGTCATACAAGCATCATATTACAAGCCAGGGGCCTCGAGGGCTCGAATACAAGAGCTCGATCATAGACGAGTCAGCGGAAGCAACAATATCTGAGTACAGACATAAGTTAAACAAGTTTGCCTTAAGAAGGCTAACACAAACTGAGATACAGATCGAAAGAGGCGCAGGCCTCCTGCCTGGGATCCTCCTAAACTACTCCTGGTCGTCGTCAGCGGGCAGTACGTAGTAGTAGGCACCTCCGGTGTAGTAGGAGTCGTTGTCGACGGTGGCGTCTGGCTCCTGGACTCCAGCATCTGGTTGCGACAACCAGAAAGGAGGGAAAGGGGGAAAAGGGGGAGAAAGCAACCGTGAGTACTCATCCAAAGTACTCGCAAGCAAGGAGCTACACTACATATGTATGCATTGGTATCAACTGGAATAAGGCTATTATATGTGGACTGGACTGCAGAAAGCCAGAATAAGAGGGGGATAGCTAGTCCTTTCGAAGACTACGCTTCTAGCAGCCTCCGTCTTGCAGCATGTAGAAGAGAGTAGACTGAATCCTCCAAGCAGCATCGTATAGAATAACCCTAACCGATGATCCTCCCCTCGTCGCCCTGTGAGAGAGCGACCACCGGTTGTATCTGGCACTTGGAAGGGTGTGTTTTATTAAGTATCCGGTTCTAGTTGTCATAAGGTCAAGGTACAACTCCGGGTCGTCCTTTTACCGAGGGACACGGCTATTCGAATAGATTAACTTCCCTGCAGGGGTGCACCACATTCCCCAACACGCTCGATCCCATTTGGCCGGACACACTTTCCTGGGTCATGCCCGGCCTCGGAAGATCAACACGTCACAGCCCCACCTAGGCACAACAGAGAGGTCAGCACGCCGGTCTAAACCTATGCGCACAGGGGTCTGGGCCCATCCCCTTAGCACACCTGCACGTTGCGTACGCGGCCGAAAGCAGACCTAGCCTAATGGCATTCTAGTCCAATCCGGCGCGCGCCGCTCCGTCGCTGACGTCACGAAGGCTTCGGCTGATACCACGACGTCGGGATACCCATAACTACTCCCGCGTAGATGGTTAGTGCGTATAGGCCAGTAGCCAGACTCAGATCAAATAACAAGATCTCGTTAAGCGTGTTAAGTATCCGCGAACGTCGACCAGGGCCAGGCCACCTCTCTCCTAGGTGGTCTCAACCTGCCCTGTCGCTCCGCCACAAACTAACAGTCGGGGGCCGTCGGGAACCCAGGCCCACCACTACCTGGGTGGAACCACCTGCCCCTTCAGCCCCCATCTCCGAACAGTAACACAGGTAATGTAACTGTGTAAAGTATATAACATATGCCCGTGATCACCTCCCGAAGTGATCACGGCCCAGTAGTATAGCATGGCAGACGGACAAGAGTGTAAGGCCATTGATGGAACACTAGCATCCTATACTAGGCATGTAGGATTGCAGGTAAAGGTAACAACAGTAATAACAAGGACAGGCTATGCATCAGGATAGGAATAACGGAAAGCAGTAACATGCTACACTACTCTAATGCAAGCAGTATAGAGAAGAGTAGGCGATATCTGGTGATCAAAGGGGGGGCTTGCCTGGTTGCTTAGACAAGAATGAGGGGTCGTCAACACCGTAGTCGACCGGGGCATCAACGGCATCGGTCTCGGTGTCTATCGAGAGAAGAGGGGGGAGAAACAATAATTATTTAAGCAAGCATACGCATAGTGATGCATGACATGTCAAGTAACGGCGTTAGAGGTGCCCTAACGCGGTAGTAGGTGATACCGGTGAAGGGGGATAACATCCGGGAAAGTATCCCCGGTGTTTCGCGTTTTCGGGCAGAGGAGCCGGAGAGGGAAAGTTGCGTGTTCGCTATGATAGGGATGCGTGGCGGACGAATGGACTGCGTCACCGGATTCGTCTCGTCGTTCTGAGCAACTTTCATGTACAAAGTTTTTCCATCGGAGCTACGGTTTATTTTCTACTAATTATTAAGTTTTAAATCATTTTCTAATTTATTAATTATTAATTGAATTAACATTATCCAGAATAGTGTATGCTGACGTCAGCATGACGTCAGCAGTCAACAGGGCGTTGACTGGGTCAAACTGACGTGTGGGTCCTGCATGTCATTCGCTGCTAGTTAATTAATCACAGTTAATCAGGTTAGCTAGTTAATTAGGCAAATCTAATCAGGATTAATTAATTTAATTAATTGATTAATTAATTAAGTTTAATTAAGTCGATTATTTATTTATTTTATTAATTATTAATTTTATTAATTAATTTATTTTAATTAATTTAATTTTTTTTGTTAAAACATTCTGGGCACGGGGCCCATCTGTCATAGGCCCCAGGGCCAATCGGGCAAACGGGCGTGCGGGCGCACAGGCGTGGTGCCCGTGCCCGAGTCCAACCACGGGCGCGGCCATGGAGAGGCCGGTCGGCCGGTGCTGCGCCCTGCAGCGGTGAGCCAAGGCGGTGGCCGGACGTGGGAGGACGGCGCGTGTGCGCGGCGAACGGCGGGGAGAGCGGCCGCGGGGGTGGGCGCGGCCTGGCGCCGGCGCGGGCGCCGGAGGTGGAGCAAGGGCGACTCGGGGGGGGGGGGGGAGGGGGCGACGGCAGAGAGGCGGGCGCTGGGGCGTGTAGGGAGGCGGCGGTGGCCGGAGCGCGCGGCAGCAGCGCAGCAGCATACGCGCGCGGGGGAGGCGATGCGCCATCGGCGAGGGTCGAGCGCGGCCCGCAGGGTGCCGCGGCGGGCGCGGCACGTGTGTGCGCGGGTGGCGACCGGAGGATGGCAGAGGAGGAGGAGCAGCGCTCACGGTGGGGTTGTAGGGGTTCGGGGGCAGCGTGTGTCGGGGGGGAGGAGGGGGAAGACGTGCGGTGTGGAGGAGATCCGGCGAGGGAGCGCTCCGGCGAGGCGGCTCCGGCGAGGTCCAGGCGGCAGCGTCGATGTCCAGGGGGGATGGGCGACGCAGTCGGTGCAGCGAGCGGGTCGATCCCTCGAGGGAGAGGCGCGGAAGGTCTGGCGTTGGCAGCGGGCAGCGAGACGCCGGCGAGGTGCGGAGGGGGGGCGGCATCGGCGTCGGCTGGGTGGGGGGCATGGTCGCCCCGATCCAGACGGGGGGGGGGGGGAGCGAGGGGAGTGGGGAGGTTTCGTGGGGGAGAGAGTGGGGGGATCGTGGCTCGATCCAGATCCAGCGGGGGGGGGGGGCAAGTGGGGGGGAGTGGGTAGCGGTTTAGGGTTTCGTGCGATAGGGCCATATAGGCCAGGGAGGTGCGGGGTGGGCCGGCCTTGTTGGGCCTGAGACCAGCTGGGCCGAGGCCCACGGGAGGGCCTAAATTAGTGTTGTAAATTAAGCCTGTGCCATAAAAGCTTGACTTCCAAATAAATTAGTTTAGGATTTTATAAAATACAAAAGTCATTTATTTAGTTGTTTTAGCCACTGGATTAATTACTTTTGAGCATTTAAACATGTTTTAAAGGTTTGGTTTCTCCACCAATATTTATTATGAATTACTTGCTACATTTAGAACATTTTAGTTTTGACTTTTGAAAACTCTTCTAGTTTGAATTTATTTCAAATTTGAATTTGAACGAGTTTTGAATCATCGCGAGATTATCAATAGTAATCGTGGTGACGTGGCAGCATTAGCGGGGGATCACTGTAGCCTAATTAGCCGGGCGTCACAATTCTCCTTCACTACAAGAAATCTCGCCCCGAGATTTAAGAGGGGAGTAAGGGGGAAAGTTCTGGCTACGATATTCTAACGGATCTTCTCGAAGAAGTTAATCCCTTTCGTTGATGTCTTCAATTCTTTATTCCAATGCATCATGATGAAGTTGTCGTCCTTCCTTCGGGGAACTCCATCGTACTTACGAATAGGTAAGGGGCTGCTCTACCACGATAGGATGTTATAAGGGAAAATCATCTGGGGTATCCCAAGAACGAACATATGAGTATCTCTCGAGTTGAACAAATGATACACATCGAGAGCAAAGTAGGACAGTGCAATAAGAAGTTTTGAGCGGATAGGCAATCGTTCATTGCCTGAAACATAGTGTGAAAGGGGTTCAAAGCAATGGGAATAAGTATTGTGTCTGATACCAGAATTGATGATCTTTCGAAAGGTGGTTCGTGAAGTACTTACGAAGCCACGCGTGAGGAATAACTTTGGCCACATAGGTGTACAGGAGAGTCAGGTTTCGATCATGTGGAACTATGGGTTATGGGCCCACCATGTGGTTAAAAGTAGGAAAAGCGATGATATCTTGCACGGTCATGATAGCAAGACATGTCAGAGGGTAGCCTATCAGTTATGTTGGCAACAATGTCGATACCAAGGGCAAGGGACGAAGAGAACCATTTTCCTGCTCGTTGAACAAGGCGGACCATTAGGCAAAGTTCTCGTCCATCGGTGGCTACCGAAATGTCATCAATTGTAGTAATAGGGTCTTGCTGACAGAATGGTACACCGAGGTGTTTACATAAGTAGGGGAATATTACTGCTTAGGTCATATAGATCACCAGAAAGGTTAAACAAAACAATGGAGAGGAAAAGGTGATCATCAGATTAAATAGTACAATGGAAAGGAGAATGTGTTTAAACACATTATTCAGGGGTATATCCTTCCCAAGGAGAAACAGAGCATGATATTCATGACAGGATATAATGTGGAAAACTCATTAGGAAAGGGTGAAGAAATCTCATGGCATTACCCATATAACGGTGTTTGGATAATTTGATAAAGAAAATTAAGCATTGTGCTTCAAATGTTCTTATTGAAATTCGGAGTACCACATACATGCTTCGAGATAGCATCGACATGGTCTTCGAGCAAAGGGTCAGACTTTGGAAACACAAAGGATCCATCAGGAATAACTTGTGAAATAAGTCTTACAATTTCCTCACGGAAGAATGGCTAAACTTGCTAAAAAGGATACTACAACAATAGGTCCTCCGGCCAGGTGTGCTAGGCATGACATAACCTTACCGGGTCATATATAAAGACCAACATTATAACTCTTGGAAATATGTTCCAACCATCATATCTGACCGAGATTCAGATCTGATTGGTGTCATGATACCTCAGACTTAGGATGCCTGAGAAGAAAAGGTGCGGCACAATTTGACGAGATGACATTGTAAGATTCTCGGGAAATGAACTATGGAAGCGAGTTCCGAAACAAGAGTTCATCAGTAAACCAACGAGAGGATGAGGAGGTGGCTGATGGAATCAGCGACAATTCATCGAGATTAACAAAAGATGGATTTCCACAACTATGTGAACAAGGGGATAACATTTGTCAGATCAAATGGTATAATGATGTATGCTCGAGGAAAACATACATAATTAAACATTGCTTGAAAGGTACACCCGAAATATGGGCTGGGTTGCACGACCAACGTCGGAATGGTGATTCAATAATCAATAGTCTAAGAATGAACGGTCGACCATTAACTTCAAAGCAATAGGGTTGCTAGAAGGGCAGAATCCAAACAGCACCGCTCACTTGTTGGTACCCCAGTTGGAACCAACATGGGGACCCAAGAAAGAATGGTGATGGTGAAAGGTATCACCATACCAAGAGTTCTTAAGAGGTGGTGAAATTTCCCACGACATTCTTGACATAGAAGGTGGTAATATTTCAAGGTAAAGAAGAACAATGCTGGGTAGCAAGGAACTCAAGGTACAACACAAAATACGAAGAAGTTTGTGTTGGAGGGAAGGCAATAAAGTGGCCGATGATAACACAACTCTTCGAGGGCAAGGATGGTATTTCTCTTCATGAATCCGATTGATATCCAGGACGAGCTCATAAGGTTGATGATGACCACGACACATTTGTCGAGAGATTTCAAGAAGATGTAATCAATTAGCGACGACATCAGGTCAAAGGAATGATGAAGCGAAAGGTTATTGGAACCATGGGTACGACACAAACTCGAAATCAAGCTTGTTGTTCAAGGCGAAATGATATGATGAGGAAGATCGACGTAAGCTTAGCTCATCATCAAAAATGGTGCTCCGGGAAGAAGGACCAGGTAGCACAGTTAAAATTTAGCACGATAAGGAATAGACAATCAGGTTAGGAATGACTTGAAGGATTACTAAACTCATAAGCAACGAAAATTACTTAGAGTTAATGAATCGGGTTACAGACTCGATTCACCATCGGTGTCCCTGAGTGTCTAACAACTCAGAACCCGGGGGAAAATTGGAATTGATGAGAAATAATACTTGAAGAAGAACTCATAAGAAGTAATATGGTTCTGTGATATTATCAAGATAGCAGGGGGGTAATACTCGATGACAGATCAAAGTAGAGGTTGGAGTGGGGTATTGATCCGCAGAAGACAAATGCTTAAACATTGCACGAGAAACGGTACCTAAAAGAGAACATGGTCGAAACCACGATTGCAAAAGGCCAGATCCCAGATATAATATGAACTTATACCAAGGGAGTAATTAATTTAAGAGAAGCTTTAATGATAAGATCTACATCGTGTCCATGTGCATGAACACAAAGTTCAAGATCTACATCGTCACCATTCGAATCGTTTTTCACAACCAACCTCAGCGTGTTTCGCGAGGCGGTTTCCTTGGCACGTCTTGTCGAAGCAGAGATCATGTCCCCTTATTACAGGATTCCCATCAATACGTACGTGGGCAACCCAACCGCGCCATCAATTACGGCACTTGGGGGATAAGCGAGTTTTACCAGGCTGGTGGGGGCGCATAGTTTCGTCCGCCCTTATAAAGGGATAAGGGTTCACCTTTTTCTACCCACGCCTTCTTCCTCCTTGCTCATCCATTCTCGCGCACTCGAGCTCCAGCGCCCAAGTCCACATCCTTCTCCTCAACCCTCTCCAAACATGTCCGAAGCGGGAGGCAAGTGGATGGTCTCCTCCGTTACAGAGGGACACATCAAAAAGCTGCGCGGGGGCAGATACTTAGCCACGGATATTACGCACCGGCTGCCAGCCGCGGGGCAAATCGTCCCTACCCCGGAACCTTACGAAAGGGTGGTTTTCCTCACCCACTTCATCCACGGACTGGGGTTTCCCCTCCATCCATTCGTCCGTGGCCTTATGTTCTATTATGGGCTGGATTTCCATGATCTAGCTCCAAATTTCATCCTCAACATCTCGGCGTTCATCATTGTGTGCGAGGCTTTCCTCTGCGTCCGGCCCCACTTCGGTGTGTGGCTGAAGACCTTCAATGTCAAACCGAAGGTAGTAGGCGACCAACTAGCAGAATGCGATGGAGCCATGGTGGGCAAAATGCCCAACGTTACATGGCTCGAGGGCTCCTACGTGGAGACCATAAAGGGGTGGCAATCGGGGTGGTTCTACATCACCTAGCCGCGCGACACCAACTAGGTGGCA
The DNA here is from genome assembly GCA_034509565.1 of Triticum monococcum. Taxonomy (NCBI): domain Eukaryota; kingdom Viridiplantae; phylum Streptophyta; class Magnoliopsida; order Poales; family Poaceae; genus Triticum; species Triticum monococcum. Next base: position 173,029,303 of record CM067846.1, on the reverse strand, counting down.
GCCCCCGAGTTTCGATCCGGAATCCCCACACGGCTCACTTCCTGGAAGGAGAAGGGCCTGTCCTGGAGCTCATCGGTGGAGCTGGACGGACTCTAGAAGCGTATCCGGAACATGATAGGCAAGAAACTCAAGCTTGTCAACATAGTCCAGGTCATGCTCTTCCGCCGGATCCCCCCGTGTCAACGACGGGCTTTCAACTTATGGGAGTTCGACCCGGCCCAGCACCAGACTCTACGCAAGCTCTTCGACACGACGCATAAGGACGTCTGGAAGGTGCTGTTCAAGGGCGCCGAGGTCCCCCCTCCCCTTACCGAGGACTGCGGGCTAAGCGCGACCGCCCTGCGAATCCGGTGAGTTCTGTACACCTTGTAGGGTATTTATTTTCCATAGTTTAACCATGTGCGGGGTCTGAGCTCCCATGCCTTTGACAGGACTGGGTGGAGACATCAGGGCAGATTGACTGTCCGGCCCCTCTGCCCGAAGACCCTGCAGACGCTCTCCTGACGGAGATGCGGACTCCGGCTCCTTATGAGGTGTCGGAGAAGAAGATCAAGAAGAAGGCCACGGGAACCCGAAAGAGTTCCTGGCACCAGGTGGTATCGGACTCATCGTCCGATAACTCCGAGACACACTCCTCCCGTGAAAACGAGGAGGAGGAAGATGACAGTTCTCCCCCTCCAGCCGGGGGAGACAGGAAAAGGAAGGCCGTCCCAACCGGGGAGGCCGGAGGGTCCAAGAAGGGAAGGACTCTCCTTCCGGACTGTTCCACCACCGCCGCCGATAGCGAAGACGAGTGGCTACTCAGGGCCAAGCCCCTGGCGAAGTCGTAAGTATTCGGATACCAGAGTAACTCATAGCATACTTTTATTGCACTGCTTCTCCTAACGTCGAATATGATCATGCAGTCCGCCCCGAGCCCGCATCGACGTATCCTCGTCGGATGGTTCCTTGGACTCGTCGGATATGAATAGCGAGTCACTTCCAACCGCCTCCTCTCCTCGCCCTACGGACAATGTCGAGGTATTGTCTCAAGGGGCACCGAACCGAGGGGAGGTAGTCCTGGAGGCGCCTCAAGGCGACCTTCCGGACTCCAGGCGCAAAGGGAGCAAGACTCCCAAGGGCTCCAAGTTCGGCCCTCAGCCGAACACCGTGCCGGAACCTCCAGTGGTTCCGGACTCCAGCAGGCGCCCCCCTGCCAAGAGGGGCAAGCCGCCCATGCCGGTGACCTCTGTCTATCTAGAGGCATCGGATAACCTGCTGGGAGCGCTTCGCGGCGCTTCCATCGACGAAGAGCACCGCACTATTATGAGTGCGGTGATCAAGAAGGTTTGGTCCGCCAAGAGCGGACTGACTGAAGCCCGTGCCAGCCTTCTAACAGGCTTTGAGGTAAGTATTTAAAATATAGGAAAATATTACCGCATAGACAGTAGCCCCTGATGCTCTGTTTGGTGTTCACAAAGAAAAGCCAAATAGAGGATCAAATAATATCCACAGGAGTCTAATACAAGTATGTCTATATGCGTATGCAGGCTTCGCTGTTGACCTCCGCCGCACTGACTGTGGAGGTCGCCGCACTGAAGCAGAGCCTCAAGCGGTCCGAGAAAGAACTCAGCCTTGCCAAGAGGCAGCTCGAGGAGAACAAAGGTAAGTAATACCTTGTCTATATATATATAAAAGATGTGGTTGCAAAATGATAGGATCATCATGGATGTGCCAGGGGCCACGACCGAAGTGGCAACCCTGAAGCGAGCGCTGTCCGAGGACGAAAACAAAGCGGCCAAGGAGTGCACCGAGCGGGAGAAACAAGAGGCATGGGTGGTGTCAGGTTTCGGGTTCCGGCAGACCCTTAAGGTTCGAACACTGGGGTGCGCGCGGAAATCTCGCCTTCAACCTCTCCGTCTTGATGGTATCTAAACTACTAAAAGAACTGCACGAAAGACACAAGATTTATACTGGTTCGGGCCACCGATGTGGTGTAATACCCTACTCCAGTGTGTGATGGATGGATTGCCTCCTGGGGCTGGTGTGGATGAATAGTACAAGGAAGAACAGCCTCGCGAGGGTCTGTTCTTGGCTGTGGTGATGAACTGCTATGAAGAGTTCAGTCACCCCCCCTCTCTCTCTCTCTCAGATCCCGGACCGAACGACCAAGAATCGAACCCCCTGCTATGTGGGTGGCTAGTCCTATTTATAGAGGCCCTGGTCCTCTCCCCAAATATTGAGCGGGAAGGGATCCAACAATGGCAGGCTAATTTGAAGGGGGACAACGAGTACATCTATCCTGACAAAAGCAGTCTTCGCCTGCCAAAGGCTCTGGTGATGACGCCGCGCTGGGCTCCATGGTGACCTCCGTCTCGTAGTCCTCCTGGTCCTGGTCTCGTTGCACCGAAGTGGCAACCTTTGCCTGATGCCTCGGTACTCCGCTGATACGCTTGCCCCCTTTGCACCAAAGAGGAAAGAGGGACGCCGCGCGCGCTGGCACCCGCCTGGTGCCCCGTGTCGTCATGGCTTGCGTCATAGGCACCTCGCGAGGTACCCCGCCTTGAACTCTCCGCCTCCTCGCGAGCCAGCCTGACGAGGTTGTGCCCGAGGATGCGCTGTGTTGTCCGCCTCGCGAGGCTTGGCCCCTCGCGAGGGTCTTGAGCCTCGTGTTGATGAAGATGGGCCGCGCTGGGCGCCCACTCGAGCCACACCGCAGGCCGCAGGCAAGCAAGTCTGGGGACCCCCGTTCCCAAAACGCCGACAGTAGCCCCCGGGCCCAAGGCACGCATGGACTTGGCCGTGCCGAGAGGCGAAAGGGCAAGGGCGAAGCGCCGCGGGCCCTAACAGCCTGCGGCCTCGGACGCCGCGTGGCGGTTGATTGGACGTGGCGCCTCTGCTTCCCCACGACGCCTTGGTGATCGTGTGAGTTGGACAAGTCCCAGCATGCAGAACATGTTATGATTACCTGTGATCGTGGAGACCGGCGGTTGGCCTTCGCCGGCTATAAGTACGGCACCGCTCGTGCCCGTCCAGCCCATCTCCTCTTGCTCTCTCCTTCGCCTCAGTTCTTGCTCCGTCTTGGTGTGATGGCTCCATCGAGGAGGTACTCGGCCGCAGAGAAGGGGAAGGCCTTCCAGGTTGGTCCTGCCTCTCCCCCATCCAAGCGTGGTCGCGGGCACCCTCGGAAGCACCCGGTGGCCGCCCCGGCAGCTCCCAGTGGCCGTGGGGGGGCTCCCAGCGCGGCGGCGGGCAAGCCGCCGCAGCCGGAGGGTGCGCCTGGGTTGCGCGCTCCCCCAGGCCATGCTTTCGCGCCGGGCAGGCGCCGCCGGAATTCATCATTTGGTCGGCGGAGCCGGCTCGCGCCCGGCTCGCGCTCCCTCACTTCCTCCTTGGCGAACTCCCGGCCGGCGCTCCTGGCGGCCTCTTGCTCCAGGCGGAGGGCTGCTGCAGCAGGTCCTTGTGGGTCGCGCTGGAGGTCTCCGCCAGCGGGGGCTTGGCCTTCACCCGCGGCTGGCAGGCGTTCGCCCGCGCTCGCGGCCTGGAGCGTCGGTGCACTCTGCACTTCAGGTTCGATGGCGACGCCACCCTCTATGTGAGGGTGTTTGGGGAAGATGGTCGCCGCGCAAGGTGCTGCTCTAAGTATGATGACCGCGTCCGCGGGCCCCGCTCCGATGGTGATGGGAGAGATAGTGCCCGAGCGGGCGGCGGCGTCAGCGACTCCCCCAACCTCGTCAGCTCTTCCTCAAGCGACTCCTCAAGTGGTGGCAGCAGTCCTCCCCTGCGCCGTCGGGTTTGCCTAGGAGGTGGTGGTTCGTCCGCCCGTCGTCGTGCCCCGGCGCAACGCGAGAGGGGGTCCGCCTGAGGCCCTGGGGCAGCCTGTGTCACCGCCGCGGGCGATGCCGGAAGGGCAGCGCTAGGCTCGTCTTTTTTCCTTTCTCTTTTGTTCCCTGTGTAAAACAGAACAGATGCATGGAGCCCCCTTGGGGCATGTTGGGAAATGTTGCTGCTTCTGCGATTACCTTGATCTTATTTTTGTACTTCCTGATTTCCCGCCTGTGCGTAGATAGCTTTCGACCCCTGCCGGGGAGTGTCGCGACCGACCCAGGCCCTGTGTGCGCGTCGCGGTACCCGAGGGGCACGGAGTAGGAGGGGTGCTCCCGTAATGCTCCAGGGCCGTGAAACCCTCCCGTGGCTAGGGATGAAACCCTCGCGAGGGCGCCTGAGCACCATCCCCCCGCGAGGTTGTTCACGAGAGAAACCAAAGCGAGGGACGAAAATCGACGAACCATAAATCAGCAACAGCGATAACTCCAATAAGACTCCAAATGCAAACGAACACGTCAACTGTGGAAAGCAAATGGAAAAGCCGCATCCGGCACCTAATCTAGTCTTCGACGTCTTCTCACCAGCGCGGAGCTAAGTGCTGCCACTGGGCATGGGAGGGAGCCCCAGGGCCTGAGGCCGGCGCTCCTGAGACTCCGGGGCGTGTACAACCCCACTCATTATTACGTGAGAGTGTCACGGGGCGGCGAGCTTCACAGGCATTGGCCTTGCTTCACAGGCTCTGGGCCTTTTTCCAAAGCGATGATCTTCACAGGCACTCGCCTTGCTTCATAGGCTCTGGGCCTTTCCAAAAAGGGGATGATCTTCACTGGCACTCGCCTTGCCTCACAGGCTCTGGGCCTTTCCAAAATGTGATAGCTTCACAAGCACTCGCCTTGCTTCATAGGCTCCGGGCCTTTCCAAAAAGAGATGATCTTCACAGGCACTCGCCTTGCTTCACAGGCTCCGGGCCTTTCCAAAACGTGATAGCTTCACAGGCACTCGCCTTGCTTCACAGGCTCCGGGCCTTTCCAAAAAGAGATGATCTTCACAGGCACTCGCCTTGCTTCACAGGCTCCGGGCCTTTCCAAAACGCGATAGCTTCACAGGAACTCACCTTGCTTCACAGGCTCTGGGCCTTTTCAGGGGTAGAACCTCCGGAGGTGCTGGATGTTCCACGCATTCTGGATTGGCACTCCCTCCTGAGTCTCCAAGCGCGCGGAGCTGGGCCTGGAAACATGAACAACCTTGAACGGGCCCTCCCACATGGGAGAGAGCTTGTGCAACCCCTCCCTGGAGAGAACCCGCCTGAGCACGAGGTCTCCTACCTCGAGAGTCCTGGGGCGGATGTTGCGGCAGTGATATTGCCGCAGCGCCTGCTGATACCTCGCCACTCGCAGCGCGGCTTCCCGTCGTCGTTCCTCCCCCAACACGAGGTCCGTCCCCCGCATGGCGTCCTGCTGCGCCTCGTCAAATGCCAGGACCCACATGGAGTGACGTCTAACCTCGTGAGGGAGGACTGCCTCCGCTCCATAGACCAGGAAGAATGGGGTCTCTCTAGTTGGCTTGGTCGCCGTGGTGCGGATGGACCACAGCACGGATTGAAGCTCGTCGTACCAACCTCGGTCGCAGGCCTCCAACTTCTTCTTGAATGTTCTGGTCTTGAGGCCTCTCAGGACCTCTGCGTTGGCTCGTTCGGCCTGGCCGTTGCTTCGAGGGTGCGCCACGGAAGCGTAGCATATCTGCGTTCCAAGGTTAGCACAATATGTTTTGAAGAGGTTACTGGTGAACTGCGAACCGTTGTTTGTGATGATGCGGTTTGGCACCCCGAACCGGCTCACGATGCCCCTGATGAACTTCACTGTGGAGCCCGCGGGGATGGCACGGAGGGCCTCCACTTCAGCCCACTTGGTGAACTTGTCCACGGTGACGTAGAGGTAGCGGTAGCCACCTGGCGCCCGAGGGAACGGGCCCAGGATGTCTAGCCCCCAGACTGCGAACGGCCATGAAAGGGGTATAGTCTGCAGGCCTCCGCCCGGTTGATGGATTTGCTTGGCATGGAACTGGCAGGCCTCACAAGCTTTCACCAGCTCTACGGCGTCATTGAGTGCGATAGGCCAATAAAACCCGCTGCGGAACGCCTTGCCGACGAGGGTCCGCGATGATGAGTGGTGCCCGCAGTCTCCGCCGTGTATGCCCTCCAGTAGTTCCTTTCCTTGCTCCCTGGAGATGCAGCGCAGGGATACATCGTTTGGTCGCTTTCAGTAGAGTTCTCCGTCTCTGATGCAGTACGCAGTGGCCTGCCGCGCCACCCGCTCCGCTTCCTCCCCCTTCTCTGGCATGGTCCCTTGCGTCAAGTAACTCCGAAGCTCCATGATCCAGCACTCCTCCTGAGGTTCCATCGTCAGGAGCAGGCGTGCTCCTGAGGCCGGGCCACAGACCGGGGCTCCTGAGGCAGGTGGCTGGGGGAGCTCCTCAGAGCTGCCGCGGTCTTCAGGCCCGCTATTAGACCCTCGTATTCCTCTATGTTGTTGGAGACCTTTTCACCTTTTTGGAAGCAGAGCTGTACGGCGTAGTAGAGCTTGTCCTGAGTGGGCGATATAAGCACCGCTCCAGCCCCGGCACCATGTCTGGAGAACGCCCCGTCAAAGTGCATGACCCAGCCTTCTGGCGCCTCGCTCCCCGGGAAGAGGGACCGATCCTCGTCGGCCTTGAGGCCTGGTGCCTCTGTCCATTCTGCCACAAAATCCGCCAACGCTGCTCCTTTGATGACCCTGGTTGTGCTGAATTCGAGCTGAAACGCCTGCAGCTCTATATTCCACTCTGCGACCCTTCCGGCTGAGTTAGGGCTCCTGAGCACCCTCTCCAGGGGGTATGACGAGATGACTTTGATGGGGTGAGCCTGGAAGTAGTGATGCAGCTTGCGCGAGGCTATCAGTAGCGCGAGGAGGAGCTTTTGAGGCATTGGGTACCGTGCCCTCGCGTCCCGTAGTACCGTGCTGACAAAGTAAACTGGGTGCTCGACAAGACTGGGAGCATCTGGGGCCGCCGCGCCCTCGGGAGGTGAGGGCGCCTTGCGAGGCGTCGTGGCCTCGGGAGGTGGACTACACGGCCGGGTGGCCTCTCCTGCCCCCGGTGCATTTCCCGGTTGCTGACCCTCCTCAACTATGGTTGTGGCTCCCGCAGGCTTTCCTTGTTCCTGTTTTGTCCTGTCCCGGGCTGCCGCTGCGGCCTTGACTTTGCGTTGCTTCCTAACCGCCACTAGGGCTGCGCTGGCGAAGTAAGGTGTGGCGGCGAGGTACAGTCGCAGGGGCTCCTGAGGGCGTAGAGCCACCATGACTGGGGGACTGGTCAGGTACCTCTTGAGATCTTGAAATGCCTTATCTGCTTCTTCAGTCCACTCAAAGGTCCCTTTCTTCTTCATCAGCTGGAAGAAAGGCAGCGCTCGCTCCCCTAGTTTGGAGATGAAGCGCCCTAGCGCGGTCACGCGCCCCGTGAGCTTCCGCATTTCTCTGAGGGTCTGTGGCGGGCTCATGTCCTCGACCGCTTTGACCTTCTCGGGGTTGGCCTCGATGCCACAATGGGACACGAGGAACCCCAAGAGCTTGCCCGAGGGGACGCCAAACACACATTTCTCCGGGTTGAGCCGCAGGTTTACTGCGTCGAGGCTCGCGAAGGTCTCCTCCAAGTCTTGTATCAGGGTCTTGGCCTCCCGAGACTTTACCACTATGTCATCGACGTAGGCCTCGACATTCCTTCCAAGCTGCTGACCCAGGGTGATGTGCATCAGTCGCTGAAAGGTTGCCCCTGCGTTATGTAGCCCGAATGGCATGCACATATAGCAGTATACCCTGCACGGGGTCAAGAAAGCAGTCTTCTCGACATCTTCCACGGCCATCTTGATCTGGTGATACCCGGAGAAGGCATCCAGGAAGCATATCAGGTCGCACTCCGCAGTGGAATCGACAATCTGGTCGATATGGGGGAGCAGGAACGGATCTTGCGGGCATGCCTTGTTGAGGTTGGTGAAGTCGACACACATGCGTTCTTTCCCCCCTTCTTGGGCACAACGACAGGGTTGGCCAACCAGTCCGGGTATCAGACCTCGCGAATGACCCCTACAGCCTCTAGCTTGCGGGTCTCTTGGGTGATGAAAGCCTGCTTCTCCGTGGACTGCCGCCTGGCCTTCTGCTTCACGGGGCATACATTTGGGCATACGTTGAGGTGGTGCTCGATGACACTTCTAGGGATCCCCGCCAGCTGATCCGGCTCCCAAGCAAATACCTTCTTATTCGAGCGCAGGAACTTGACCAAGGCCTCCTCCTGCTCGGGCTCTAGGTTGGCGCCTATGGTGAAAGTGGCGCCGGAGGACCCGTCCTCGTCGACGGGGATCTGCTTGGTTTCTGCTTTGTCCTGGGTGAACAACTGCTTCTTCTTGGCGGGCGTAGCCCCCTTGGGCTCTGGGGCCTCCGCGTTGGCGGGCCGTGCCGACGCCGCTGTCTTGAAGGCGAGCTCGAGTACTCGCAATGTGTCCCCGGTGTCCCCGCGCACAGTGAGGGTACCATTGCTCCCGGGCATCTTCATGAGGTTGTACGCCGGATGCATGGCGGCCATGAACTGGGCCAGTGCCGGGTAGCCGAGGATGGCATTATAAGGAAGGCCGATGGGGGCGATGTCGAAGTCGACCGTCTCCATGCGGAAGTTGTCGTAGGTGCCGAAGGTCACCGGGAGCCGGATCTGCCCCAGGGAGTCGGATGATCCGCCCCCGACGCCCGAAAAGGATCGGCTGGGCCGCAGCCGCTCCCGGGGTATGCAGAAGAGGTCGAAAGTCTCGACCGAAAGCAAGCTGAGGCCCGCGCCGCCGTCGACGAGGGTCCAGGTGACGGCCACCTGGCAGATGGTGGGGGTGCACAACAAGGGGAGCGCGCCTGAGCTGACCGGGTTGGTGGGGTGGTCCTCCGAGATGAAGGTCAGATCGACCTCACTCGCCGCCCGGTCCGGGGGAGCCCCCTGCCGCGTGGCAGCGGTGCTAACCCGGCGGGCAAAAGGCTTGATGTGGCGACTTGTGGGCAGCGCCTGCGAGCCGCCCAGGAGGGCCGCAACGACCGGAGGCACCGGTGCCGCGGTGCAGTTGCTCTGTCGCATAGGCGGACGCTGGGGTGGTGCTTGTAGCTCGTTACCCGCTGAGCCGGTGGCGGTGTTGACGACGGGCGGCGAGGGACAACGAGAGCGCCCACCGGCGAGGGCCGCCGGGGCGGCGCGAGCCCGGCTGGCGCCGCGCATGGTTGCAGCGGCCGAAGGAGGGCGGAGTGGTGGAAGACGGATCCCGGCGCACCCCTACCTGGCGCATCAAATGTCAGGTTTCGGGTTCCGGCAGACCCTTAAGGTTCGAACACTGGGGTGCGCGCGGAAATCTCGCCTTCAACCTCTCTGTCTCGATGGGATCTAAACTACTAAAAGAACTGCATGAAAGACACAAGATTTATACTGGTTCGGGCCACTGATGTGGTGTAATACCCTACTCCAGTGTGTGGTGGATGGATTGCCTCCTGGGGCTGGTGTGGATGAATAGTACAAGGAAGAACAGCCTCGCGAGGGTCTGTTCTTGGCTATGGTGATGAACTGCTATGAAGAGTTCAGTCACCCTCTCTCTCTCTCTCTCAGATCCCGGACCGAACGGCCAGGAATTGAACCCCCTGCTATGTGGGTGGCTAGTCCTATTTATAGAGGCCCTGGTCCTCTCCCCAAATATTGAGCGGGAAGGGATCCAACAATGGCAGGCTAATTTGAAGGGGGACAACGAGTACATCTATCCTGACAAAAGCAGTCTTCGCCTGCCAAAGGCTCTGGTGATGACGCCGCACTGGGCTCCATGGTGACCTCCGTCTCGTAGTCCTCCTGGTCCTGGTCTCGTTGCACCGAAGTGGCAACCTTTGCCTGATGCCTCGGTACTCCGCTGATACGCTTGCCCCCTTTGCACCAAAGAGGAAAGAGGGACGCTGCGCGCGCTGGCACCCGCCTGGTGCCCCGTGTCGTCATGGCTTGCGTCATAGGCACCTCGCGAGGTATCCCGCCTTGAACTCTGCGCCTCCTCATGAGCCAGCCTGACGAGGCTGTGCCCAAGGATGCGCCGTGTTGTCCGCCTCGCGAGGGTCTTGAGCCTTGTGTTGATGAAGATGGGCCGCGCTGGGCCCCCACTCGAGCCACGCCGCAGGCCGCAGGCAGGCAAGTCTGGGGACCCCCGTTCCCAGAACGCCGACAGGTGGGCGAGGTGCAGCAAGAGCTCCAAGCTCTCTTGAAGAAGCACGAGACTTTGGAGCTTGACTCGAAGACGCGAGAGTCCAAGCTTGCCGCGGCCCTCAAGAGCGGAAAGCATGCCAAGGCTGAAGCCCAAAAGGCCCCAAGGAAATTGAGGCGATGATGAAGATAGCGGCGGGTAAGGCATTCATTATGCAAAGCAAGCATGTGAAAGTAAATTACTTGTTACTTACCCGAGTCTGGAGCTCTCCAGGAGCATTCGCAGATTTGCCCCGCAGCGTGTCGCATGCCGCAAAGTACTACCAGGATGAGGAGGGAAGCTCGATGGAGAAGTTGTTCTGGTCTCAGTATACTGGGACCGAAAACCGATGCCTGTGAGCTACCAGCTGAAGCAACTGGTTGAGCTGCACAAGGCGACCGAACAGGCCATGAGGGGACTTATAGTCCGGATGTGGCCTGGCGACTCCCTTCCCAATAGCTACTTCAGCCTAGTGAGGCGGCTTGTGGATGCTTGCCCATGGTTGAAGTCATAAAGCAGTCCGTCTGCATCGAAGGTGCATGCCGGGATTTTGCCCGTGCGAAGGTGCACTGGGCCAAGATGGACGCCGAGAAGCTGGTGAAGGAGGGGCCGCCGCAGGGCAAGGAGCATCGCCACCCTGAAATGTATTATGAGGGTGTCCTGAAGGGTGCCCGTCTTGTGGCGGACGAGTGTGCGAAGGATGTAATTTTTGAATGAACTTACTCGTGTGATCCTGTATTATGAAAACTTGTTCATGTGCGCTATGCAACGCTTGTTTGAATTTAAAATATTACCTTCTGTGCGGCTGTTTATCAAATCTGAGAGATGGCCAGTCGTCGGCTTCTGCCCCCATGCCACGAGTGCTGGGGTGTTCGGGATAAACCTGAGCACTCTTTTTCCCATTGTTGGGTCCTTCAAGGGAGGTGCTCAGCACAACGAACAAGGCAATCGGACTATAATGCTTTATCACTCTCACTTAGCCATAGAAGTCTACAATTTTAAATTTTGGCGAAGCCCCTAGTATTCGGAAGGCCGAATTCGGGGCGCTATACACGCCTAAGCCGGACAAAGTTGACTCCTCGCCCTAAGAGGCATAAGTCTTTAGGGACTCGAGACCTCTCGAACAGCGACCAACTCTCGCCTTATCATGACAATCAGTTTTAGCTTTCTCTACTTAGGTGCTTGCCTAGATGAACCGGGGCACAATCGCAGTAGTTCTCCTAGTGCTACCTTAGCCGATATAGCAGAACGTAAGGTACCAAAACATGGGAGCCGGGCAAACCCAACTATTAACCCAAGACATGATTCGGAGCTGATGCATATAATGCTATAAGTTTGGGGTGCCGCATTGTCGAAAGTGTTCGGACTTCTCACGCTGTATTATGGGGTACGCTTAAGCCCCTGGTGTATTGGCCGTACCAGAGTGTACGGGTGCTGAATGTCATGAATGAACATATATATAAGAATAAAGAATGCGGTAATAGTCTAGTGCTATGCATTGTTTATTCAAAAAGGTGCGTCGAAGCAGAATGATACAAGTAGTGCGATAAGCAAAAAGTAGGACTATTTGACATGTCCCCTCCAAGGGCAAGCCGAGGAATGGTATTTAAAGCAGGCATTTCACTCGTTATCAGAGACCACCTGGGAGTTCCATGGTGCGACGTAGCTTTCTGCCTCCTTGGTTGTTGTATCGTGTGCCCGGCAATCGTACTGCCGGCGGGGTTTCTAGAGAGTAAAGTCCTGAAAGAGAGAAAAAATAACAAAGTGGGAAGCCCCTAGTGTGCTTGAGCCGCGTTTTGGGGCGTGCCATAGTCGTGCCCCCCACTTATGCCCATGGTATTTTCAATGTGTAATTATGTACGCGTGGCACGGATTTTGCTGTTTGGCTGGGACTGGGATGGGGGCCGCATTGCTATGCAAGATCGGAACGTGCCAGGCAGTCTTGTTGCAGATTACTCTGGGGGCGCGCTTGACGGTGTCCGGGTGTTTAATCACCGAACTGGTGGATTGCCTGAAGAGGCTGCTTTGTGCTTCTGCTGCGAGGGCCGCAGTGTGCTCCTCTGTGCGGAGAGAGCGCTCTGTGTTTCCATTGACTGTGATGACCCCCCGAGGTCCTGGCATCTTGAGCTTGAGGTATGCATAATGCGGTACCGCATTGCTCGCAAATGCGGTTCGCCCGAGCAGTGCATGATAGCCACTGCCGAACGGGACTAAATCGAAGATTAACTCCTTGCTTCGGAAGTTATCCGGGGATCCGAAGACCACTTCCAGTGTGACTGAGCCTGTGCAATGGGCCACTACACCTGGTATGACGCCTTTGAAGGTCGTTTTTGTGGGTTTGATCCTTGAGGGGTCTATACCCATTTTGCGCACTATGTCCTGATAAAGCAGGTTCAGGCTGCTGCCGCCGTCCATAAGGACTCGAGTGAGGTGAAATCCATCGATGATTGGGTCTAGGACCAGTGCGGTGAATCTGCCATGACGTATACTAGTGGGGTGGTCCCTGCGATCGAAGGTGATCGAACAGGAGGACCATGGGTTGAACTTTGGGGCGACTGGCTCCAACGCATATATGTCCCTTAGCGCACGCTTCCGCTCCCTCTTGGGGATGTGGGTTGCATATATCATGTTCACCGTCCACACTTGTGGGGGGAACCTCTTCTGTCCTCCGGTGTTCGGCGGCCGGGGCTCCTCCCCGTCATCGCTATGTAACCCCTTATCTTTGTTTTCGACATTTAACTTGCCGGCCTGCTTGAACACCCAACATGCCCTATTGGTGTGGTTGGCTGGCTTGTTGGGGGTGCCGTGTATTTGACACGAGCGATCTAGTATATGGTCCAAACTAGACGGGCCCGGAGTGCTTCTTTTGAATGGCTTTTTCCGCTGACCGGGTTTAGAGCCTCTGAATCCGGCATTGACTGTCGTATCCTCGGTATTGTCGCTGTTGATGCGGCACTTGTGTTTGTTGCGATGTGACCTGCCATTGCTATCCTTGGTATCCAAAGTACCATGGTTCTTTGATATGTTATTGCTTCGAGCTAGCCAACTGTCCTCTCCCGCGCAAAAGCGGGTCATGAGTGTCGTGAGGGCTGCCATAGATTTCGGCTTTTCCTGGCCAAGGTGCCGGGCGAGCCACTCGTCGCGGATGTTGTGCTTAAAAGCTGCTAGGGCCTCTGCATCCGGACAGTCGACGATTTGATTTTTCTTTGTTAGGAACCATGTCGAGAATTGCCTGGCCGATTCCTCTGGCTGCCGAATTATGTGGCTCAAGTCATCAGCATCTGGTGGTCGCACATAAGTGCCCTGGAAGTTGTCAAGGAATGCGGCTTCCAGATCTTCCCAACAACCAATGGATTCTGTTGGCAGGCTGTTGAGCCAATGCCGAGCTGGTCCTTTGAGTTTGAGTGGGAGGTATTTGATGGCGTGTATATCGTCACCGCGGGCCATGTGGATGTGTAGGAGGAAGTCCTCGATCCATACCGCAGGATCTATTGTACCATTGTATGATTCGATATTTACGGGTTTGAAACCCTCTGGGATTTGGTGATCCATTACTTTATCTGTGAAGCATAGGGGGGGGGGGGGGGTGCGGCGCCTCTGTACTGGGCTATATCGCGACGCAGCTCAAATGAGTCTTGTCCGCTGTGTTCGGCCCAGCTGGATTTACTTTTACTGTATCCGGCATGACGGTTATCATCTCGCATAGTGGCGCGCCCTCGTGATCCATAGATCGATCTTGCATGTTTTGCTTTGTCCTCCAATACGTCTCGCAGGTCTAGCGTGTTTCCCTATGCCTTGACATTTTTATTTGAGTGGCGTCGGGGTGCGGGCTGAGCTTTTGGCTGAAATGCCTCTCTGTCGCGGCCACGAGGTGGCCGATCAGCCGCATCATATGCTAGAGATGTAGGTTTTAATGCTTCCTCCTCCAGTCGGGGTAGCAACCTGCGCTTTGGGTAACTCTTGGAGGGGCGTTCGAGTTCATATTCCTCGGCCGCAAGGACTTCAGTCCATCTGTCGGCTAGCAAATCTTGATCAGCTCGAAGCTGCTCTTGCTTTTTCTTAAGGCTATTTGCCGTGGCTATAGGCCGGCGCTTGAAGCGCTCTTGCTCGACGAGATCCTCAGGCACGACAAATTCGTCATCATCGAGGCTTGCCTCGTCTTCGGAAGGAGGCATGTAATTATCATCCTCTGCCTCTCCATCTGCCGCTCTCTCGGGAGGGCTAGCTTCTCCATCCTCCTGCTCTAAATCTTGCTGGAGGGGATTGTCGTCATCTTCTGCACTGTCTGGAGTGCTATTATCTCCTGTGTCGGTATCACCGCTTTTGCCTTGGCGAGACTTAGAGCGGCGCCGCTGACGTCGACGCTTGGGTTGCTTCTTGGAGGGGTCATCCTCCGCTGTCCCGTCGCCATTGCCTTCTTTGGGTGTGTCCACCATATATATATATATCATATGATGAGGTGGCTGTCCAGTGCCCTGTGGGCAGTGGTTCTTGTTCGTCTCCTGCATCGTCGTCCATACCGTCGATGTCTTCAGAGTCGAAGTTGAGCATGTCGGTCAAATTGTCGACAGTGGCTAATAAGTGGGTGGTGGGTGGGCGAAGAATTTCTTCATCATCCGCATCCCAATCCTGCCGGACATAGTTCGGCCAGGACTCTCCTGACAAGGAGAGAGACCTCAATGAGTTCAGTATGTCGCTGAAGGGCGAGTGCTGAAAGATATCCGCGGAGGTGAACTCCATGATCGGCGCCCAGTTGGATTCGATAGGCACGGGCGCAGGTGGTTCGGAGTCCGTGGCCGGGGAAGAATCCGGCAGTTTGGCATCACGGCTCTCGTGAAGGGTAAGGTCGATACTCGGCTCGATCGCCGCTGAGAATGCGGCCTCCATGGTGGGGTCTATCCACCCGTTCATGGATGGCGCAATTGGCTCCGAATTGAGGGTCGGAGCGGTTGCCGGTGCGGTCTCCTGAACACTGTCCGATGGTAGAGCTAAATCATGCTCATCGTGACCGTGCGGCGCACTCGGCAGGGGCTCGAATCCATCGAAGATCAAGTCTCCACGGATGTCGGCTGTGTAGTTTAAGCTTCCAAACCTGACCTGGTGGGCAGGGGCATAACTCTCGATCTGCTCCAGATGGCCAAGCGAGTTGGCCCGCAGTGCGAAGCCGCCGAATACGAAGATCTGTCCGGGGAGAAAAGTCTCACCCTGGACTGCATTGCTATCGATGATCAAAGGAGCCATCAAGCCTGACGATGACGACACAGAGGAACTCTCAATGAAAGCACCAATGTCGGTGTCAAAACCGGCGGATCTCGGGTAGGGGGTCCCGAACTGTGCGTCTAGGCGGATGGTAACAAGAGGCGGGGGACACGATGTTTACCCAGGTTCGGGCCCTCTTGATGGAGGTACTACCATACGTCCTGCTTGATTGTTCTTGATAATATGAGTAGTACAAGAGTTGATCTACCACGAGATCGAAGAGGCTAAACCCTAGAAGCTAGCCTATGGTATGATTGTTGTTCTTGTCCTACAGACTAAACCCTCCGGTTTATATAGACACCGGAGGGGGCTAGGGTTACACAGAGTCGGTTACAAGGAAGGAGATCTACATACCTGTATTGCCAAGCTTGTCTTCCATGCCAAGGAGAGTCCCATCCGGACACGGGACGAAGTCTTCAATCTTGTATCTTCATAGTCCAACAATCCGGCTGTCCAGATACCCCCTAATCCAGGACTCCCTCAACGATCATTGGATGGACATCGTACGACCAACATATCTAGAATCGTTTATATTGACTAAGTTGACAAAGCCCCACGTCCGCGTCAACTTAGTAGGCCCAGAAGTCAGCCTCCAAATATGGTGGGATCGACTTAGCAGCAGGGGTATTCATTATTTTTGCGCGTAATAGCTGGTGGATCTGAGCTGTCAGCGGGGGGAATGTTTTTTTTTTGTGAAATACAGAGGCCCTTCCGGTCAGTCCAAGCTGTCAGGAAGAGGAATCATTATTTTGCGCGTAATAATGAGGCACTTCCTACTCACAAAAAGGAGGCACTTCCTTGCATGCGCTCGTGGACCCAGCTGTTAGCCTCTCCATGTACAGTCCTCTTCCGATGGATATTGTTTGTTGACCATGCTGTGCCGAGAGCACCAAGTCGGTGGACGACGGTGAGGCCAAGTAAGGGACGACCCGAAGCCGAGGAAGAGTCGATAGTTGTTTCCCATGCGGAGTGGGTACGAGGGTTTACTTTTTCGGCCGCTGTTTGAGGTTGCAGTCATCGGAGAATAACAAGAGGTGTGGGTGAGTAGAGGGATAGCCAGGCTAGGGATGCGAGTATGGTGGGGCCCTAGGGCCTGCCCGGCAGCACAGCCGGCCACGGGAGGCGGGAGCAAGCAGTTCTGCCGGCGCTTGTTTGGGCGCCTGGAGCAGGAAGATCAGAGACTGAAGAAGCACGATTGCCGTTAGATTGACATCTAACGGTCTGACGCTGGTAGAGTTGACTAAGTTTATTTTTTTGAGAAAACTTGTGTACGCATGAGCTTAGTAGGCTCACAAGTCAGTCTCCAAATCCGTGGCAGACAACATAGAGCCCATTTGTTTTTTTTAATAATTTGCAGCCCATTTGCTAATTGTTAAAGAATTTATTACAGCCCATTTTCTGCCCAGGACCACGGTCAAAAAGTTCAACCTAATTTTGCATATTTCCGTGGAGTCCGAACTGTTTTAATCCAGAACTAATAAACATTTACTTTTTAAGAACTTATTGATTTGCCAAATAAAATATTGTTTATTTTTGTAAGCTAATAAGACGTGGGACAATTGAGTTGGTTTTAGGGAAAACCAGTGGTAAAAAAATCAGCGCTGGGAGGGATAACAAAAGAAGGATGTAAAGATGAAAAGAGAACTTTATGTATTTTCAATATAATAATACGTGTATATGAACTAGTAAAACTATAGGTAGAGATTAGAAAACGGAAGTAGGACATGGCGTTTCAAGAGGAAAATAGAACTAGGATGTGTGTTTGATTCAGTAAAAAAACTGCCTACGGATGTTCTAAGAGAAAATATAACTAAGGCTGGCGGGCCAGAGGCCAGTTGATACCTGCTGGATTTTTGTGCCCCATTGTCGTCATGGGCTGGGCCCGTTAAAAACAAAACCAAGCCTGGGTAGTCTACATCCCAGTTGAAACTTGCTCGACCTGAAAAAACAATATACCTGCTGGATCCCAGTTATCAGTCTGTACTTGCAGAATTCTCTCATTTATTGACTACATTGAAAATTTCATGGGTTACACCATCCCAGATGTCAGCATTATTTTTCAATCATGGTAATAAGTGCATGCACTTGCTTGCATACGACCATGGACATGCTGGTTCCGTACAGTTAGGCTCTGTATGGACAGTCATCTTGTGGTTCCATAGACGAATTTCATGCAAATCGGATGGTTTTCAATGAAAGCGGACTAAATTCATTGCATTTTACATATTTATTTTCATTACGGAATATTTTACATATTTCGACTAATAATAACTGACTAGGCCTTTTTTAGTCCATGGGAGGCGCTTCACGATCGAGGTCGCGACACTTCACTGTTCTCGAAGGCCCAAATCCATCGCTCCTCTCTTTTAACAATTTGCAGCTGGGCTTGGCATGCCATAGCCCAGTTCCAACATGCTGTTTCCAACTATTAGGCCGTGCTCTTCTAAAAAACTATCAGCTTGTGAAATGATAACCCACAAGTATAGGGGATCGCAACAGTTTTCGAGGGTAGAGTATTCAACCAAAATTTATTGATTCGACACAAGGGGAGCCAAAGAATATTCTCGAGTATTAGCAGCTGAGTTGTGAATTCAACCACACCTAAAGGACTTAATATCTGCAACAAAGTATTTAGTATCAAAGTAGTATGGAAGTAATGGTAACGGTGTCAATGAAAAAGCAACAAAGCAAAGATCAATATGAAACGAACTTGTAGGCAATGGATCAATGATGGATAATTATGTCGGATGGCATTCATCATGAAACAGTTATAACATAGGGTGACATAGAACTAGCTCCAATTCATTAATATAATGTAGGCATGTATTCCGTATATAGTCATACGTGCTTATGGAAAAGAATTTTCATAACATGTTTTCTCCTACCCTCCCGTGGCAGCGGGGTCCTAATAGAAACTAAGGGATATTAAGGTCTCCTTTTAATAGAGAACCATAACAAAGCTTTAGCACTTAGTGAATACGTGAACTCCTCAAACTACGGTAATCACCGGAAAGAATCCCGATTATGGTCACCTTGGGGTATGCGGATCATAACTCATAATAGGTGTCTACAACTTGCAAGATCGGATGAAGAACACAAATATATTCATGAAAACATAATAGGTTCAGATCTGAAATCATGGTACTCGGGCACTAGTGACAAGCATTAAGCAAAGCAAAGTCATAGCAACATCAATCTCATAACATAGTGGATACTAGGGATCAAACCATAACAAAACTAACTCGATTACATGATAAACCTCATCCAACCCATCACCGTCCAGCAAGCCTACGATGGAATTACTTACGCACGGCAGTGAGCATCATGAAATTGGTGATGGAGGAAGGTTGGTGATGATGATGGCGACGGTTTCCCTTCTCCGGAGCCCCGAACATGATGAATCCTTCTCTCTGATTTTTCCTCCCCGAACGTGAATAAATGGAGTTGGAGTTGAGGTCGGTGGAGGTCCAGGGGACCCCACAAGGCTAGGGCGCGCCCTCCACCCTTGTGGACAGCCGGTGGCCCCCCCTCCGTTTAATCTTTCACCAATATTTTTTATTAATTCCAAAAATATTCTCCGTGAAGTTTCAGGTCATTCTGAGAACTTTTATTTCTGCACAAAAATAACACCAAGGCAATTCTACTGAAAACAACGCCAGTCCAGGTTAGTTCCATTCAAATCATGCAAATTAGAGTCCAAAACAAGGGCAAAAGAGTTTGGAAAAGTATATACAATGGAGACGTATCAACTCCCCCAAGCTTAACCCATTGCTTATCCTCAAGCAATTCAGTTGACAAACTGAAAGTGATAAAGAATTTTTTTACAAACTCTGTTTGATCTTGTTGTTGCAAATAAGTAAAGCCAACATTCAGGTTTTCAGCAAAGATTATGAACTAACCATATTCAAAATAACATTTATGTCTCACATTTACTCATATCAATGGCATAATCAACTAGCACACAATAATAATAAATCTCGGATGACAACACTTCTTCAAAACAATCATGATATAATACAACAAGATGGTATCTCGCTAGCCCTTTTGAGACCGTAGAAAAAAATGTAGAGCACCCCTGAAGATCAAGGACTGACTAGATGTCGAGGGGATGTACCCCGGGTAGCCTCATCCACACCCAATAACATTTCAAGACATTGGGGCTGGCAAAGCCCCTCATGCCGATTGGCCACACGGCCGGCTTCCTGGGTCGTCTAGGACCACGCGACTGGCTTCCAGAAGACGACACACTCTTAGAAGGCGGCTTGGGGGGCGGGTCGGCTTCCAGCAGCCGGCCCCTCCTCCTCCTCCGAGTCTGCACTCACCCACTACGACGAAACGGGGTGTGGCTACAGTGCCGCCTGCTCCCCTGAATCCCGGAGAAGCGTGGCTAAAATTTGCGCTGACCAAGCGGCCACCTACCTGCACGACGCGGGACTGTAGCCATACGACTCCTGACACAACCCTCGTCAGCAAGGACCACGCTACAGTAAAAGGCAATCAGCATGGCCCGCAGGCGGCGGGCCCTACCTATCGGCCGGATTCTCGGCAGCTGGCGGGGCCCTCCAGAGGCGGGCCCCAGCAGCCGGCGAAGAACTCGGCGACCTTAGACACTGACGTCCGGGTCCTACACCTGGCCATATTACCATTGTATCCCTGGGGGGTCGGCCTATAAGACCCCCCCGAGCTCACCCATGCAAAGGGTTCAACTCTCATTCCATACACACACCATAGCTAGGAGAAGAGGGAAGCTCTACCCTTCTTCCTCCTCTAGCAACACAGCTCTAGGAGCAACTCTGTACACTCTTGATCATAGTCATCTCAGCAGGACTAGGGGTGTTATCTCTCCGGAGAGCCCCGAACTTGGGTACGTCTCGTGTGCTCCCGAGCTCGTGCTCACTCTCGCTTCCAGAACCCAACGACGTCCTCATGGCTCCACCCACGATAAGCCACCCCCTGGCATCTGACGTGTGATTACCATGACAGTTGGCGCCCACCGTGGGGCCATCCGTGGCGTCGGCCGAAGTTGTGTTCCGGATGGGAACCACCCTTCCCTCTGGCGAGAGTGTCGCGTTTGGCTCGATCAACCAACCCGATGCGTTCGTTTGTGCTTGCACCGGTGCATTGCCCGACGCGGGAGCCGTCTGCCTCGCGGGCTGCCTCATTGACCTCTTCGGGAAGCTCAGCCTTTTCGATGCGGTCACCACGACGCGGGAGCCATATGCCCCGTGAGCTGCCTCACCGACCTCTTCGAGAAGCTCAGCGTCTCCGACGTGGTCTCCACCGATGGGTACCTCGGTGACATGGTGATCATCAATGACTCGCTCCCTCTTGTCGCTGGCGACGCCTCTGCTGGCACGCTCGACGCTAGCAACTTCATGGAGGTGATGGTCATTGGCTTCATCCAGGACACTGGTGGGCCTGCTAGGGACCCATTGCGAGCAGCAATGCGGGACCTGGCTGCTCCCATCAGCGCCGACGCCGGCCTGACAACGCTAGAAGAAATCCGCGTCAAGCTCCTCGATAGCGCCACCAAGATGGCGGCCATGAAGCGCCCCGCTGAGGCTAACCAGCGCGAGATTGACCGCATAGCAGGCAGCATGCCGGTTGTAGGCGAGCCCAGCTGAGCCAGCGCCATCCTGCAACGCGGCGCGCCCATCACTAGCATGCTGGGAGTCGGACGTCCGATCTACGACACCGTAGGGCAGAACCTGCGTGCTGCGCACGCGACAACAGAAGAACTCGAGACCCTAGAGGGCGACGAGCGGCGCAACCAGCTGAACCGCCTCGAGGAGCTCCTCAACACTGTGAATACGCAGCAAGACGCGTGCAACCGCGTGGTGGGAGCCAGCCAGCAGGCCGAAAACCCTCCACCCCACCGAGAGAATGGAGCGACCTCCTGGTCCCCTAATGGCGGCGGCTGCGGCCAGTGAAACCCGAAGCCGGCAGCTAGCCACAGCCGATACTCTCACGAGACGGTTGTGAATAGCCGACAAGTTCCTCAGAGGGCGGAGGGCCGGCGCCAACAGGAAGAATGTCCCCTCCCCCTGCAGGGAGAGGCTGGCTTCTCTGGCGCCGGTTGACCACCTGACTCTGGGGGCCGGCTAGGCCCCCACGAAGCAATCAGCGAGAATGATGCTCGTCATGGAATCGAGCGGCTGGCTCGGTCCCTAGTAGTAGAGGATGAGGATATAGTCGGCTCGGCCTGCTTCAGCCCCCGCATCCGCGACGAGCCCTTCCCCAAGGGTTCTCGCTCCCTCGTGACACTCCCAAGTACAACGACGTCGTGAAGCCGAAAGATTGGCTGACCGACTATGCCACAACCGTCACCATAGCGAACGGCAACAAGCGCGTTGCCGTGAGGTATGTTCCACTCATGTTGTAGGGCACGACCTGGACATGGTTGAACAACCTCAAGGACAACAACATCAACAGTTGGTTGGACTTCAGCGAAGTCTTTGTGCACAACTTCAAGAACATCTACAAGCAGCCCCCAAGCCTCGCCAGCTCTCCATGTGCGTCCAGGGCCCGAATGAGTCCACTCGCGACTACCTGACGTGGTGGGCTGATTTGCACAACTACTGCGAGGGGGTGCACGACGTGCAAGCCATCGAGTACTTCACCTCCGGGTGCAGAGAGGGCACCCTGCTCAAGCACAAGCTTCTGTGCAACGAGCTAGCTACCTTGGACGAGCTCCTAGTTGTGGCAGACAAGTACGCCACGACCGATTCTTCTAGGAAGACGGAGATCCGAATCGACGCGTCCGGGAAGGTGATCCCTCTGGCTTCTTCGGCGCCGGCTGGTGACTCCAACCAGCGTCTGCAACCGAACGACAATAGGCACAAGGCCCAGTAGCCGGCTTCTAACAGCCGACAGGTGGCGACCATCAAGGACCAGTAGCTGGCAGGTCAACCCGGCCCCAAGCGTCCGCGGGGCGGCAAGGCTGCCTGACTGCCGACCTTCTCCTTTCAGCAGGCCCTCGATGCTCCATGCAAGGTCCACAATGGCGTGAAGCTGTCCAACCACACAACCCAGCAGTGCAGCTGGCTCACCCGAATTACTAAGGGTGAGGGCTTGCCGCCTCCTCCAGCCGGCCCGGCGGCTCCGGCTCCTCAGTAGCCGGTCCGCCTTGTCGACATTCTCCAAGATGAATTCCCCAACGAGAACGCCACTTACGTCGTCTTCACGAGTGAAGCCGATGACAAGCACAGTTTACGTCAGTAGCACCACGAGGTGAATGCTGTTATTCCAGAGGTCCCCCAATTCATGCACTGGTTCGAGAGGCCCATCACCTAGAGCCGAGATGACCATCCGGCCATGTTGCCTTCGCCGAGTGCTTATGCCATGGTGCTGGACTCCACCTTCTCAACCGAGAGGCGGGCGTGCCGCTTCTCCCAAGGCCCGATAAACGGCGGCAGCAACATCAACATCCTCTTCCACGATACCATGGAAAAGCTGGGCATCAAGGGGAAGCAACTCCAGCCTAGCCGGACCGTGTTCCATGGCATTGTCCCTGGGCTTTCCTGCACTCCAATCGGCAAGATCAAGATCGACGTCATGTTTGGTGACAAGACCCACTTCCGCCGTGAGCCTATCTGGTTCGAGGTGGTCGACTTGGACAGCCCCTACCACACGCTCTTGGGCCGGCCAGTGTTAGGCAAGTTTATGATGGTTCGTCACTATGCGTACCTGAAGGCGAAGATGCCGGGTCCCAATGGCATCATCACCATTGCCGACGGCTACACGAAGTCGCTCGAGTGCACCGCAGCCAACTCTCGGTTGGCTGAGTCCCTCATCATCGCCGAAGAGAAGCGCCTCCTAGACCGGGCTGTGGCCATGGACAGCAAGCAACCGGCCATGCCGACTGACCCCAAAGAAGCTGAAGACAAGGGCTCCTTCCAGCCGGCTAAGGAAACCGAGAAGATCATCTTGGACCCGGTGCACCTCGAGCAGTATGCTGTCGTGGGGTCCAACCTCGACAACAAATAGGAAAGCGAGCTTGTCGACCTCCTCCATGAGAATCAGGATATCTTTGCATGGTCCCCCAAGGACATGCTGGGTGTTCCGAGGGAGTATGCTGAGCACAAATTGCATGTGCAGCAGGATGCTAAGCCAGTCAAGCAACCCCTCCGCCGCCTATTAGAAGGGAAGATAAGGATCATTGGTGAAGAGATCACATGGCTTCTGGTAGCCGCTTCATCATGGAAGTATTCTACTCGGACTGGCCTGCCAACCTAGTCCTCGTTTTGAAGAAAAACAACAAGTGGTGCATGTGTATCAACTACACGAGCCTGAACAAGGCCTGCCCCATGGATCCGTTTGCCTTGCCCCGGATTGATCAAGTGATCGACTCCATGGCCGACTGCGAGCTGCTGTCCTTTTTGGACGCCTATTCCGACTACCACCAGATCAAGCTGGACCCGACCAATCAACTGAAGACCGCCTTCATCACCCCTTTGGGAACATTCTGCTACATCACCATGATGTTCGGCTTGAGGGATGTCAGCGCCACCTTCCAACGCTGCAAGCAGAAGTGCCTCCTGCTACAACTCGGTAGGAATTCCCATGTTTACGTGGATGACATAGTGGTGAAGACGGAGAAGCACGACACCTTTTTGGAGGATCTCAAGGAGACCTTCGCCAATTTGCGCCGTTTCCAAATCAAGCTCAACCCGAAGAAGTGTGTTTTCGGAGTGCCAGCCGGCCTGCTCCTTGGCTTCCTTGTTTCCAAGCGCGGGATAGAGTGCAACCCCGTGAATATCAAGGCCATTGAGCGGATGAAGAAACCGACCAAGCTGCGGGACATACAGAAGTTCACCGGGTTCCTGGCGTCTCTCAGCCAGTTCGTCAGCTGGCTGGGTGAGAAGGCCCTCCCTCTGTACCAACTGATGAAGAAGACCAAGTGCTTCGAGTGGACTGACTAGGCGAACGAGGCGTTCCTCCAACTCAAGCGGATGCTGTCCACACCGTCTGTTCTGGCCGCCCCGACTGCCAAAGAGCCAATGCTCCTCTACATCGCCGCCACCAACCGGGTCGTCAGCACGGTGATTGTCGTCGAATGCCCAGAAGCCAGCAGGGTGCAGCTGGTCCAGAGGCTGGTCTATTACTTGAGTGAGCTATTGTCTGCCTCCAAGCAGAACTACCCCCACTACTAGAAGATGTGCTACAGCGTGTACCTCACCGCCAAGAAGCACAATACTTCCAGGAGCACTCCATCATGGTCGTCTGCACCGCCCCTCACGCCGAGATCATTGGCAATCGAGATGCCTTAGGCTAGGTGGCCAAGTGGGCCATCAAGCTGGCTCCCCACACCATCCTGTACCAGCCCCGCACCGCCATCAAGTGCCGAGCGCTGGCCGACTTCCTTGTTGACTGGGCCGAGACCCAGTACATGCCACCAGCACCAGATTCCACGCATTGGCGGATGCACTCGAACATCTCCAAGATGCACAACAGTTTGGGAGCCGGCATCGTCCTCACCTCTCCCAAAGGCAACAAGCTGAACTACATGCTGCAGATCCACTTCGCCGTCTCCAATAATGTAGCCGAGTACGAGGCACTCGTCCATGGGCTCCGGCTGGCCAAGGAGATCGACATCCGCCACATCTTGTGCTACGGTGACTCAGACCTTGTGGTCCAACAATCCTCTGGTGACTGGGACGCCAAGGACGCCAACATGGCCAGCACCGCTTCCTCATCCAGCAGATCAGCGGACACTTTGATGGGTGCGAGTTCATCCATGTGCTACGGGCCGACAACAAAGCAGCCGACGCCCTGGCCCAGATTGGATCCACCCGGCAGGCCATGCCAGACGGCGTCTCCCTCGAGTGCTTGCACAAGCCGTCTATCCAACATTCACAGGAATCAGAATCTATCTTCGTGCCGGCTGACCTAACGCCGACTGCTGTCATGATGGTGGCGGAGGCCCCGTCTTGGGCGCAACCCATTCTCAACTTTCTAGTGAGAGGCGAGCTCCTAGCCGATGAGGTGTCGGACTGGCAGGTGCAACGTTGGGCGGGTGCATACACAGTCATCAATAGAGAGCTCATCAGGCGCAGCATGACCGGTGTCTTCCAGCGTTGCGTCGAGCCGGAGAAGGGCATTGCCATCCTCAAGGATATCCACCAAGGTGAATGTGGCCACCATGCCGCCTCTAGAGCACTCGTTTCCAAAGCTTTCTGCCATGGTTTCTTCTGGCCGACTACTCTAGACGGCGCCAAGGAGTTGGTCCGGAAGTGCAACGGGTGCCAGCATTTTAGCACCAAGAAGCACCTACCGGCCTCAGCCCTCACTACTACAGGATGCTGCTAATGCGACACTATGATCAGAGACCCTTTGATGAAACTGTGCGATGCAATAATCGCAAATGGTGGTGTAAAAAACCGTCAAAAAGGTGGAAAACGTTTGCAATTGTCGGATTTCGGGTTCCGGCAGACCCTTGAGGTTCGAACACTGGGGTGCGCGCGGAGATTTCGCCTCCTACCTACCTGCACCCCTCCGCCTTGCTAGGATCTAAACTAAGGAAAGAACGACACAAGAGACACATGGTTTATACTGGTTCGGGCCACCGTTGTGGTGTAATACCCTACTCCAGTGTGTGGTGTGGTGGATTGCCTCTTGGGCTGATGATGATGAACAATACAAGGAAGAACAACCTCATGAGGGTCTGTTCTTGGTCGGGGCGATGAACTACTGGGAGGAGCGCAGTCACCCTTCTCTCTCTCTCTCTGTGTGTGTGTCCGTCGTTCCCCGTCGTTCTTCTTCTTCTTCTTCTTCTTCTCTTTCTTTGCTTTGTGGGTGGCTGGTCCTATTTATAGAGGCCCTGGTCCTCTTCCCAAATATCGAGCGGGAAGGGAGCCAACAATGGCGGGCTAATTTGAAGGGGGACAGCTAGTACAAGCTACCCTGACAAAAGTAGTCCTCGCCTGTGCAAAGCTCTGGTGATGACGCCGTCTTGGGCTCCACGGTGACCTCCGTCTCGTAGTCCTCCTGGTCTTGGTCTCGTTGCACCGAAATGGCAACCTTTGCCTGATGCCTCGGTACTCTACGGCTGCGCTTGCCCCCTTTGCACCAAAGAGGGAAGGAGGACACTGCGCGGGCTGGCACCCGCCTGGCGCCCCTGGTTGTCATGGCTTGCGTCACGGGCACCTTGTGAGGTACCCCGCCTTGATCTCTCCGCCTCCTCGTGAGCCAGCCTGACGAGGCCGTGCCTGAGGAAGCTCCGCATCGTCCGCCCCGCGAGGCTTGGCCCCTCGCGAGGGTCTTGGGTTTGTGTTGGTGAAGATGGGCCGCGCTGGGCGCCCCTTTGAGCCATGCCGCAGGCCGCAGGCAAGCAAGTCTGGGGACCCCCATTCCCAGAACACCGACAGTAGCCCCTGGGCCCAAGGCACGCCCAGACTTGGCCGTGCAGGGAGGCGGAAGGGCAAGAGCGAAGCGCCGCGGGCCCTAACAGTCTGCGGCCTTGGGCGCCGCGTGGCGGTTGACTGGACGTGGGCGCCTTAGCAACTGCGCGAGTTGATTAAGGAGCGGCACCCAACTAGGCTTTGCTCCTTGCTTTCCCCGGTTGCTGCTCAGATCCCCTTTCTTGTGCCTCTCCTTCCTTCCTCCAAAATTTCCAGATCCGCTCCGACCGTGTGACCTAGGAAGCCATGGCGCCTCGCCAGCCCCCGGCCGTAGCTTGGTACTCGTCCGCCCTGGATCCTCCGAACTTGTCGGAGGCGAGCCTTGCCCGGTTGCGCCGAATGGCGACGGCGCGGGGCGTCAACGGGGCGAAGGTGTTTAAAGCCGGCTCCGCCACCACTGAGGGTCAAGGGAGCACCTTCTATCCGCTCTTCGTAAGTGCCATTGCTGCTGGCCTGGTGCCTCCCTTCTCCGAGTTCTTCTTCTCTGTCCTCCGCCACTATAAGCTGCAAGCCCTGCATCTCCACACCAACTCCTTCCTTCTCTTGGCAATCTTCGCCTATTACTGCGAGGCTCACGTAGGGGTGCAACCCTCAGTGGCCTTGGTGCGCCACTACTTCTACCTCCGGACCTCTCGTGGTACTGCTTCCGCGTGCGCGAGCTTCATTGCATACGGTGGCGCCATTGCCATTTCGAACCCCGGGAAAAGGATTGAGGGCTTCAGGAGCAAGTGGGTCTTGGTGGATGCTGGGCGCATCCACCCTTGGCTGATCTTGCCAACGGAGCAGCCCACGAGCTCCAACAATTGGGGTCGAGCGGAGCTCATGGAACCCCGCGCGAAGCTGATGTTGGAGAAGATGGACGCGGATCTAAGGCCGGCCAATATGGCGGCAGCGAAGCTGACCGGCGCGTCGCTGCTAAGGGAATTCCTGGAGCACCAGCTGGCTCCGCTTCGGCAGTACTCGCTTCCGATGTGGAGGCCCCGTCCGAGCCCCACGGCCTTAGCTGACGGAGATCTGGCTGCTGTCCTCCAATCTCTGGTCGGGGGCGATGTGGCAAGGTCGGCGGGCGCTCCTACGCCCTTGTTCCTCCGCGACGACTGGGAGCATGTAGTGGAGTCCATGCCCGTCTGCAACGGGGATGGGCCCGTGCCCATAGAAACTCCCGAGGAATCGGTGGACGTGCCCTCCGATGACTCCAGCGAAGAGGAGGAAGGAGGGGAGCGGGGAAAAGGGCTGACTCCGAGGCGACTGACGGAGAGTCGAGGGCTCCCCTCCCCCGGCGCAGGTCCCGCGTTCTCCGCCTCTCTCCGAGCGATGGCGACGAGGATGACGATGAAGATGATGATGAGTAGGGCGGCGGGAGCTCACCCCCGATCCCGAAGAAGGACAGGACCGGGCTGGTCTCCCGAGGGTCGGCCCCGGCCCCAGGGCGGACCGCAGATGCACCTTCCGCCTCCAAGCTTCCCGAGGTTGACCCTTCCAGCCGGCTTTCAGGCTTCAAATTTGGCCGGAGGCTGCTTGAGCTCGTTGGCGACGACCCGTAAGCATTCGATTCCTGTCTTTATCTCTTGCTCTGCTTCTGAGGCTTGACGTCCGCATCTCTTGGATAGGCTGGCGCCCGTAGCAAAGAAGCCAAAGGGGGCTCCCGAGGTTCCATCCGTGGCAGCGCCTCTGCCTGCGAAGGAGGGTGACCGCGATGCACAGGCTTCTCCTGCCCGGTCATCCTCGCGAGGCCTGGCTGAGCCGGCTGGGGCGAGCTCAGCCCCCACGGCCCAGGTGGCTCCCGAGGTGCTCTCGCCTGCCACCGCCACCACAGCTGTCGGGGCGCGGCAGACTCCGCCTCAGGATGCTACGGCCGCGCTACCGCCTTCTCCTCCTACTCCACCGGTTACTGTCTCTCCGACTCCTTCTGCCATTCTGGATCGTGCTGTTGCTGAGCTGGACCGACTGCGGCAGGATCTTCTTGGCGCCGACCCCCGCTTGGTGGCCGGGTGTTTGGAGCTGGCTTCAGGATGGGTTCGCTTCGATGCTTCGATTCGGGCGGCGCTGGTCCAGGCCTC
This sequence comes from Triticum monococcum, assembly GCA_034509565.1. NCBI lineage: Eukaryota > Viridiplantae > Streptophyta > Magnoliopsida > Poales > Poaceae > Triticum > Triticum monococcum. The sequence continues at coordinate 173,000,504 of CM067846.1, read as the reverse complement.
GACGGCATGTGACAAGGAGAAGCAGGCTGTCCTTGAGGCAAAGGCTGCCCGTGACGCAGCCCTGGGGGAGGTGGTCGACGTCCGTTGGCGTTGCAAGGCGCTGGAGGGCGAGCTGCAAGATTTGCGGGATCAGCTCGTGAACGAGGTCCGCCTTCGCCAAGAGCAGGAAGAAGGCGTGAAGTCTCGCGAGGCGGCTCTCGAGAAGAGGGAGGTCAAGCTCAAGAAACGCCGCGACCGCCTAGGCGCGCTGGAGCAGGAGTTGGGGGCGAAGGCTCGCTCCTCACTGAGGATGCTTTACGACAGCGGCCTGGAGAGCCCACTGGCTGGCGTCGGGGGGCCCCGCCAAGCTGCTTCCCTTCCTGGTGCACGCTCTTGAAGATGTTGCCCTTGGCCTTGGCCCCACGACCGAGGCCGAGGCACGCGTCCTATCTTCTGCAGCACTGACGCGGGTCCTCACCCACATCTACCTTCGCGATCCCGGTGTCGACCTCGACAGCCTGCTGGAGCCAGTGAGCGGCGAGCGTGCCGCTGCCGCTGCTGAGGCCGTGAAGGGTCGCGCAGAGGCCCTGCTGGGGAAGTTCCGGACCTTCAGCACCAAGCCGAAGCAAGGCGCTGCCAACTCCACCGCCCCGTGAGGCGTGCCCGATCCGCGCTGCTCCACCGCCGACAAGTGACTCCGTCGCGGCTCCTGTCCTGCTTTTAATTCCTGCACATGTATCATGCCTTGGGGAGGCGTTTAAACTTGCGTTTGGCATTGAGCTAACAGTGTGGACTGTAATATTTTCTTTTGAATTCGTTGAAGTTTGCGCATTTCCTTCCTACTTGCTTATGTTCTACGTCGGCAGAGCCCGGCCCCGCGCATGCCTCACCCAGCGTTGGTCCCGACCGGAAACCAGGACGGGGCCAAGGAGTGAGGCGGCACGTGACAAGTTAGGCTCCTGAGTCGTGATGCTCAGGAGTCCCCCTTGGTGCACGAACAGCAAGTAGGGAGGTGTGATGCGGGTGGATCTACTATTCTACGTCTGTAGAGCCCGACCGCACGCGTGCCTCACCCAGCGCTGGTCCCGACCGGAAACCAGGACGGGGCCACGGAGTGAGGGGCTACATGACTAGTTAGGCTCCTGAGTCGCGATGCTTAGGAGTCCCCCTTGACGCTCAAACGGCCTTCATACCTTGGCTCCGCTCGGGGAGAGAAGCGCGACAAACCAGGCCCGGGGGGATCTGGCTGGGCGGCGTGCGCCTGGGCATGACCCAGGCGCAGCCCCCGTGTCCAGCCCCCTCGCGCGGCACTCCCGAGGGGAGGCGTTACGATGAGGCTAGACACTGAGCTCTAGGCTCCCTGAGGTTGATGCGGCCCGGGGGGCACCCTTAGTTGTTTATCACCAGCGCGGAGCATAGTGCTACCATATGTGTATGGGCATAGCCGCTCCTCGGCAGTGTCGTCAGCCAGCACGGAGCATGGTACTTCCACTGGTATGTGGGAGGGGCCCCCCTCCGGGAGGAGCCCCCGGGGCGTGTACAGCCCCGCCCTGACACGTGGCTGGCACGGTAGGGCCTGGCGAGGTGTATCTGGGCACCCGTGAGCCAGCGCGGGACTCACGGGGCCCTACCTCTAGGCGGGTTGCGCCTGGCACTGGGCCTTATCTTGTGATGCGTTCCTGCAAATTTGGTTAGATGTCGTCACTCTACGTCCTCGGGTCCCGACCCTCGAGCTAGTCTCAGCCGTCGCTGATATGCCAGGTCGCGATGCCATGGACAAGGCCAGAGGGTGAGGGCTGGAGAGCCAGTAAGAGCCCTGAGTCGCGATGCTCAGGTACCCCCCCTTTAACGTGCAAGTGGTGGGCATGGAGAAGAAGAGGTGCCGTGGACCGGCATCAAATAATCAAGCATGGTGGGTCTAACGCATAATCGGAAATAAACACAAATGGGATACATGCCACTGGGCCTGGCCCGAGCAGCTTAGGGATCATGCAGCCTGAGGGGCGCCCCCAACAAGGTAAGCTAACAACATGGAATAAAAAGGGATACACGCCGCAGGGACGGGCCCACGCGGCGTGGGAATAATGCAGCCCTGGGGGGGGGGGCGCTCCCAGCTGGAAGTAGAACTAGAAAGGTGTCACCTGATGATGTTGAGGACGAAGGAGCGTTGATGTAGCAGGCTCGGTGGGCTGCGGGACCCGATCCTCAAGAGCCCCCAGGCCCAGGGGCCTCGGGAGGCTCCGGAGGCGCTGGCGGCTCCTCGCAGGCCATCTCCATCCCTGCCAGGGCAGAGGAACGCCTAGCCTCTCGTGCCTCCGTGATGCCCCTCATGAGGCACTGGTACGCGTCAGCCGCGCTCGGCAGGCCGTAAGGCATGCGAACGTAGCTGTGTGGTGGGCCTCCATAGCGCCCCACTCGCGAGGGCCAGAGGCGCTCCAGAGAGGCGACTCGGTTGAGCCCTGGTATGTCGATGCAGACGCGCAGCCCACCATCCTCGCCTAGATGGGGAGCCACTGCTGGTAGGCGGTGGCCGCCTTTCATGACTCTTGACTCCTGTAGCTCCTGAATGGCCTTGCTGATGAACTCCTGAGGGTCTGGATCTCCTTGCCTTGCTCCTTCTTGAGGGAAATGTGCTTCGAAACACGCCTCCATGTGGTTCCCAAGCGCCTCCCTCGTGACCCCAGCTAGGTCGGTGGCCCTCCAGGGGAGAGCCCTCGAGCCCTGCCTGAGGAGGGCGCTGGGCGCGCTTTCCTATGCGATGGAAGGAGGATCCCCCAGGGCAGACGCGGGCCCAGAGGGGCCTGTCTCCTGAGTGGTCGGGCCGGACGATGTCTTCTTCTTCTTAGGGGCGGTCTCGGGAGGTCTCCTGCTTCCACGATCCGAGTCTTCTAGTGACGCGGCCTGAAAGGCTCGTTCCAGGGAACACACCGTGTCCTTCTCTTCATAGGGCACCATGATGACTCCGCCACTTCCTGGCATCTTGAGGACATTGTAGCCGTGGTGAGTTACGGCCATGAACTTGGCCAGTGCTGGGTACCCAAGGATGGCGTTGTACGGCAGGCGAATGTGAGCGACGTCGAAGTCGATGAGCTCGGTGCGGTAGTTGTCGCGTGCCCCGAAGGTGACAGGGAGGCGGACCTGCCCAATCGGGACCATGGAGCCGTCGGTGATACCGGAGAAAGGCTTGGTTGGCTGAAGCTGGCTGTAGGGCACTTGGAGGTTGTTGAATGTTTCCACGGACAGGACGTTGAGCCCTGCCCCGCCATCGATGAGGGTCTTGGTGACCACCACGTTGCTGATGATTGGGGAACAAAGCATCGGGGAGGACCGCGTTGTTCCCCAATCATCGGTGACCACGACTCTGGCTGTAGCCACACACTTGAGCTGATCTGCTGAGCTGAATGTGATGGCGCACGCCGATCACCTGAGAGGGCGCGTGGCTTCGAGCTTGGGGAGGACCGCGTTCACTTCGCGGGCGAACTGCTTGAAGATGCACTGAGAGGCTGGGGCCTGTGCCCCGCCTAGGATGCAAGCAATCGCGCGCGGCTCCTGGAAGCCCCCAGCCCCCTCGTCCTGGTGGCGGTCTTCGTTTCTTCTTGGCTGCGGCGGCAGCGGTGGGAGGCCTGCGTTGCCTTGCGGGCGATCCTCGCGAGGCTGATCCCTCCAGTGCCCCTCGCGAGGCTGATCTCTCCAGCCTCCCTCGCGAGGCGGGTCTTGCCAGCGATCCTCGCGAGGTTGGTCGCGCCACCCTTGGCGTGGGCCATGGTCTTCCCAGCATCCTGCGTTCCTTCCTCCTCCTCAGCTGTAGCCCCGGTCGCTGCGGTCAGGGCGACGGCCGATCCTTCCTTCTCGCACGGCTCGGAGCTCTTGACATTCGTTGGTGTTGTGGGTGTGGAGGTCGTGGTACACACAGTACCGGCCGCCCTTGGAAGGTTCGGGCTGTTCTCTGCCTCGCTTGGTGTCTGGTTCTGCCGCGAGCATGGCAGCCCCCTTGCGCTTCACATCCTTGGCCTTGGGCTTCTTCTCTTCTGGGTCTATGGCAGGCAGCTCGAGGAGGGAGAGACGCCCTTCCTTGGCCCTAGCGCACTTGGTTGCCAGGTTGAACAGCTCCAAGGAAGTGCACAGGTCTTCATGCATCGCCAGCTCCTCCTTCATCTTGACGTTGCGCACGCCGTCAGAGAAGGCCGAGATGATGGCCTCCTCGGTCACCTTGGGAATCTTGAGGCGCGCGTTGTTGAAGCGCTGGATGTACTTCTGCAGGGTCTCCCCGGGCTGTTGCTTGATGCGGCGCATGTCGCTTACGGCGGGTGGCCGGTTGCGAGTGCCTTGGAAGTTGGCGATGAAGCGGGTGCGCATCTCGTCCCAGGAGGAGATTGTGCCTAGAGCCAGGTTCAGGAGCCAGGTGCGGGCCCCGTCCTTGAGTGCCATGGGGAACCAGTTCGCCATGACCTTCTCGTCTCCGTTGGCAACTTCGATGCCCAGCTCGTAGAGCTGGAGGAACTCCGCAGGGTCAGTCATGCCGTTGTAGCGAGGAGGCAAGTCTGGCTTGAACTTGCCGGGCCACGCGACGCTGCATAGCTCGGCGGTGAAGGCGCGACAGCCTGCTGTGGCCACGGGAGGTCTTGGATGCCGGGGAGCTTGGTCTTGGATACCCCACGCGCTGCAGCTGGGAGCAGCGCGGGGTCTTGACGCGCGGGAGCAGGAGCATGGTCGCGACGTGCTGGAGCAGGGAGCGCCCGGGCAGCTTCTTGCGGGCGAGGGACTTCTTGACAGCTCTACTCTTGCTGCGCTGGCGCCTGACGGAGCGGGTTCCGCCCAGGGGCCACGCACCTTGGATCCATGGCGCCTTCCTGAGGAGGAGGCGGTCGGGGCGCCGTCGGAGCTTCATTGCCCGCGCGGGGCGGGGTGCGGTGCAGCGGAACGGACAGCGCAGGAGAGCCCCCTGCGGCGCGGACGAGCTCGGCGACGCGGTTGAGCCATTGTTCGTAGACGTCGACGACGGGGCGGTAGCGCAGGAGCTCGTTCGCCGCGATGAGTGCAGCTCGAGCCTCCATTGGCGCGCGGAGCACGCGGGACGAATAACCAGCTGGGGTGAGCGAGGGAGTTGCGGTGCGGCCGTCTTGCCACACGGACGGATGCTGGGACGATGCTTGCCGCTCGTCCCCCATCGGGCCGGTGGCGGCATTGACAGCAGGTGACGGGGAACGGCGAGGGCGCCCGCCGACAGGGGCCGTCTGGGCGACGTGGGAGGCGAGCGCGGCCCGGCGCTTGGCGCGGGCCCGACGAGCGTCATACATGGGCGTGATGGTCGTAGGAGAACGGGGTGGTGGAAGACGAATCCCGGCGCACCCCTACCTGGCGCGCCAGATGTCGGATTTCGGGTTCCGGCAGACCCTTGAGGTTCGAACACTGGGGTGCGCGTAGAGATTTTGCCTCCTACCTACCTGCACCCCTCCGCCTTGCTAGGATCTAAACTAAGGAAAGAAGGACACAAGAGACACAGGGTTTATACTGGTTCGGGCCACCGTTGTGGTGTAATACCCTACTCCAGTGTGTGGTGTGGTGGATTGCCTCTCGGGCTGATGATGATGAACAATACAAGGAAGAACAACCTTGCGAGGGTCTATTCTTGGTCAGGGCGATGAACTGCTGGGAGGAGCTCAGTCACCCTTCTCTCTCTCTCTCTCTCTCTCTCTCTCTCTGTGTGTGTGTGTGTGTCCGTCGTCCCCCGTCGTTCTTCTTCTTCTTCTTCTTCTTCTTCTTCTTCTTATTCTTCTTCTTCTTCTCTTTCTTTGCTCTGTGGGTGGCTGGTCCTATTTATAGAGGCCCTGGTCCTCTTCCCAAATATTGAGCGGGAAGGGAGCCAACAATGGCGGGCTAATTTGAAGGGGGACATCTAGTACAAGCTACCCTGACAAAAGTAGTCTTCGGCTGCGCAAAGCTCTGGTGATGACGCCGTCTTGGGCTCCATGGTGACCTCCGTCTCGTAGTCCTCCTGGTCTTGGTCTCATTGCATCGAAATGGCAACCTTTGCCTGATGCCTCGGTACTCCGCGGCTGCGCTTGCCCCCTTTGCACCAAAGAGGGAAGGAGGACACTACGCGGGCTGGCACCCGCCTAGCGCCCCCGGTCGTCATGGCTTGCGTCACGGGCACCTCGTGAGGTACCCCGCCTCGATCTCTCCGCCTCCTCGTGAGCCAGCCTGACGAGGCCGTGCCTGAGGAAGCTCCGTGTCGTCCGCCCCGCGAGGGTCTTGGGTTTGTGTTGGTGAAGATGGGCCACGCTGGGCCCCCCTTTGAGCCACGCCGCAGGCAGGCAAGTCTGGGGATCCCCGTTCCCAGAACGCCGACAGCGATGACGGATGCATCAAACACGGTTCTAATTTAGTTACGTGTGCGATGCAGGGCATACGGTTCAGTTCAATGAACTGTTTGCGATGAGGAAGAAGAACAAAAACGGGTAGCCAGATGAAGGCGTGTGCGATATACGACATACCGTTCACTCGGATTAACCGTTTGTGATGAGGAGGAACAACAGAAACGGGCAGCTAGATAAAGGTGTGTGTGCGATTGAGGGCATACGCTTTAGAAGGATTAACTATTTGCGATTAGGAAATAGAAGAGAAACAGTCAGCTAGATCAAAGTGTTTGCGATTGATGGCATACATTTCACATGGATGAACTGTTTGCGATTAGCCACAACAAACGGAAATAGTGAGACAGATCAACATGTGTGCACTAGACGGGCACACATTCTAATTTAAAGAAGCGTGCGCGATGGTAATAACAAGCGCGCATGGTTGTTGGAACAAGACGTGTGCTAACATTGCCTATTGCGGTACACCCTATTGCGCAAACGCCACGTGCACGGCCGAGAAAGCGTGCCCACATTATGCCGTCCGGGAATAGTGCCGCACTTAGAAATTATAGAATTGTCAATAAATTTTGAGCCCGCATCCCGTCACATTCCAAATTACTACCACGCTATATTTAATTACAAACTTGTTCACACCGATCAAAACCTAAATGGTTTCCCACTTAGGAGCGTATTAGTACTCGGTTATAAATACTACTACTCCAAGACGACTGCACATTCCTCCTCAACTCCTCATCCACAAAAACAAACAAGTCATTGATCATCGTTCCCTTGCGTCTGCCATGGCCAGCATGAGTTCTGGGTCGAGAGATTTCCACCAGGGAGAGGCGAGCATGGAAGTGGGAGCACGAGAGATGTCCCGCCTCGCCGCAAAAGCAGCCGACATGTCCCGCTGCACAACCATAGCAGCACAAAGGTCCCATAGTGCCGCCAAAGCAACACGGAGGTCCTGCCGCGCCGTCGGTGCAACAGAGTAGTCTGGCCGCGCCATAGAAGCAGCAAAGATGTCCTGCCACGCCGTGAATGCAGCAGAGATGTCCTCCTGTGCTATGACGGCCTGGGAAAATGTCTCGCGGGCAGGCGAGGACTCTTACAGGCGCATGCATGCAATCGTCCATAGCCAGATGGATCAGATCTCCGACTGGGCAAGGATGCATGATGACATGAAAGCCTCATTTGAACAGGCTAGTGGCGTCGTCCCGCAACTAAGGGAGAGCAATGCGAAGCTCCAAGCCGAGCGCGACCTGCTGAGGGCGAAGCTTGTCGGAAGTGTGGAACAGCAGGAGGAGACCACTGCCTTGTTGAAGAGGACCGGCGTCATCATCGAGAAACTTATGGATGAGAATGCCATGCTGCACATGAAGCGCAAAAGGCTGGTGGAGGAATCCATGGATGCTCTCAAGTAGCATCTCGAGGACAAGAAAGAGCTCATCGCTGCTCGCCGTGGAGACTAGTTCCCGCAGCCTGCAATAACACATCAAGAAAGTCGAGATCAGCGAGCCAGTTCATTGTCTTCTTCTTTTGCCCTTGTGTATTTCGGGCATTGCCGCATGTGGCTTTTTTAATTATGTCCCTAAATATGTAAGCTAATTATTATCCACTGTCATCGTCCTTATATTCATCAGTCTTGATATAAGTCACAGTCGATGCTATATAGGTCCGTCGGATCTTACATCAAGATCCGTGCAAAACTTTCTTTTCAAATTTTCTCTCTCTCTTAAATCTCAGTCAAGTGAGACATAGCCACGTTGTGAAAACAGGGGCTCGGGTGCCATTAATGGAGACGTTGGGAGGGAGGTGCGTGGCGGATAGAGGTCAAAGGGCTCTCCTCCCGATGAACACGTGCAGGGGTATGATTGCATGCCTCCCGTACTCAAATAGCTACCCCGCACGACACCTCCTAGCCAATAAAAAAGGGGACCGTGGCGGCACGTAATTGGTAAATAGAACACCCACTGTTTCAATAATACTTGTGTTTCTAATTTGTAATGTGACAACACTTGTTCCAAAATGACTTTGTTGATTGTTAATGTGTGCGCCTTCGCAAACCGGGCATAAAAATTACCACAACATGTTGGTGCCATGTCATGACACCTTGCCAAGTTTCATGATTTTTAGGCGAGTTTTGGATTTACGGGAATTTTGAAACCAAGTTTCTCGATGTTTCCGGCCGAGCCAAGACGCCCAAATGTTTGAATTCCATTCCCACTTCTTCCATGGGACCTAGAACTTCTCCCAAGTACACATAAATGATTTTCCAACTAACTTTTGCGCACTGGAGCATGCGCTTGTACTTCAAATTTGAATTATATGCATTAAATGCCCGGAAAATGAATCAATGTATAAAAAGGCCAAACAAACTTGGAATAATTCCTAAATTTAGCATGAAACTCCTATTTGGTCTAAGCTGCCTGTGTAAAAAAATCAAGGCGGGAGAAGGCAGTGTACATATGTCGTTTCGCACACAGAGGTGACACGTTCCCTCTCGGAACCATGAGCCTTCTTGAGAGAAGCTCCGGTTTGCAAGAAGCTTATACCAAAGCTTGTCCCAGTTCGGCCAAAAAAATTTACCACAGCATGTTGGTGCCATGTCATGACACCATGCCAAGTTTCATGATTTTCAGGCGTGTTTTGGATTTACAGGAATTAAAAAACCAAGTTTCTCAATATTTCCAACCGAGGCACGACGCCCAGATGTTTGAATTCCATTCCCATTTCTTGCATGTGACCTAGAAATTCACCCAAGGACACACATGTGATTTTTCAACCAACTTTGGTGCACTGGAGCATGTGCTTGTAGTTCAAATTTGAATTATGCACACTAAATGCCCGGAAATTCAATTAAAGTATAAAAAGGCCAAACGAATCAAGAATAATTCCAAAATTTAGCACGTTACTTCTATTTGGTCTAATCCACCTGTGTAAAAAAATTAAGGCAGGAGAAGGCAGTGTATGCCATTTCGCACACGACGGTGACACTGTTAGAGTACGTAATGGGCCTAATGGGCCCGTTAGTCTTAGGGTTAATTAGAGATAAGAGTCGCTTGATTAGGGGTCAAGTAAGCCTTGCTTGGGAGTCAAGTAAACCTCTCTATATAAAGAAAGAAGATGTATCAATCTAATCAAGCAAGAATTAAGAAGGAAATCCCTTCCCTCTTGCCCGGCCGTGGGCAAAAAGGCCCCCGGCCGGCCCTCTCGCGCCCTCCTTCTAGCAGCGCCATAACAATTTGGTATCAGCTAGCTTCGGTTCGATCATGTCTTCACCGCCGCCCAACCCGTCTCTTCCGCTGCCGGTCACGACCGTCGCCCCGCTCCTGCCCGCGCCGGGATCCTCCGTCGCGCCCGCCCCCGTCGTCCTCACCCCGGAGGTGTCCGGGGCACTGCGAGACCTAACACAGGCGGTCCAGGAGATCCACCTGTTCTTGGCCGGGTCCTATGGGCCGCACCCGGCTGCGCCGCCCATCACCGCCACCGCGCCGCCGTGGCTGCGTGGCAGCCGTCGCACCAAGCGGCCCCCGCCGCGCTCGCCGGGCTGCTGCAGCAGCCGCTGCAGCTGCTTTCCATCACCCCGTCCTGGCTGTCATGGCAGCCGCCGCACCAGGCAGCCTCCGCCGCGCTCGTCGGGCTGCTGCAGCAGCCGCTGCAACTGCCATCCACCGCCCCGTCCTGGCTTTAGTGGCAGCCGCCGCACCAGGTGGCCTCCGCCGCGCTCATCGGGCCGCTGCAGCAGCTGCCATCCACCGCCCCGCCCTGGCTTTAGTGGCAGCCACCACTCCTGGCGACCTCCGCTGTGCCCGGCGCTCCGCCGCAGCAGCCGCTGCAACTACAACAGCCATCACCGGTCAGCTCCGGCCCCGCATCGACCATGCCGACGGTAGTCCCGATCCACCAGATCAAGTTCCCGCCGTCGCCATCACCGTTCCCCAGGGCGTCCCCATCCAGCAGATCAAGCTTCTGCTGTCGCCGTCACCGCTTCCAGCTTGGATCACTACCCGCCACGTGTCGGCGACGGTGAGGCTGCAGGCTGCTGCACGTGGCCTCCTAGCGCGTCGGCGTGTGCGGGAGTTGCGTGGTCTGCAGCTGCCGCTCCTCCCAGTTGCGCTTCGCTGCGCAAAGGACCTCGATCTCGTCCGCTGCGTCGGGGATCTTGGGCATGTTGTTTTCCCCACGGACAACGCCCTCAAAGTCTGCGACATCGGCGGTTGGGGAGGCGCACCCCTCCTCGCCATTGTCCATCGACAACCATCCACTCTTCTATGTGCGGTGCCGACCAACAGCCGTCCGGCATGGAGAAGGCATGGTGTCACCGACAAGAGCGCACCGCGTAGCACCACTGCATTCCGCCACCGGCCGCCGCGAGGGCGCCCCTGCTGGTCGCTCTTGCGACCACTTCCAGGTGGCCATACACATGCACTCCTTTTGTCCAGATGGTGTCCATGGGATCCAGGTGGCTGTACACGTGCACGTCCGACGTGCGGATGGTATCCACTTTTTGTTAAGAGTTCCAAAATAAATCATCCCAGTCCATTTTAGGTTGAGAGTAATAAAACAAGCCGAGATGTAAAAGGCTTGTTTTTAGGTGTTAGGTTTGTGTTGTCTCGAGTCATGGTTATAAGTTGGTCAGGCTGCAGCTTGAGGACAAGCTGCATGTCCAGGTGGGGTGTAGTGTTAGAGTACGTAATGGGCCTAATGGGCCCGTTAGTCTTAGGGTTAATTAGAGATAAGAGTCGCTTGCTTAGGGGTGAAGTAAGCCTTGCTTGGGAGTCAAGTAAACCTCTCTATATAAAGAGAGGAGATGTATCAATCTAATCAAGCAAGAATTAAGAAGGAAATCCCTTCCCTCTTGCCCGGCCGTGGGCAAAAAGGCCCCCGGCCGACCCTCTCGCGCCCTCCTTCTAGCAGCGCCATAACAGACACATTCCATCTCGGAACCATGAGCCTTCCTGAGAGAAGCTCTGGTTAGCAAGAAGCTTATACCAAAGCTTGTCCCAATTCAGCCAAAAAATTTACCACAGCATGTTGGTGCCATGTCATGACACCATGCCAAGTTTCATGATTTTGAGGAGTGTTTTGGATTTACAGGAATTAAAAAACCAAGTTTCTCAATCTTTCCAGCCGAGCCACGATGCCCAGATGTTTGAATTTCATTCCCATTTCTTGCATGGGACCTAGAAATTCACCCAAGGACACACATGTGATTTTTGAACCAACTTTGGTGCACTAGAGCATGTGCTTGCAGTTCAAATTTGACTTATGCACATTAAATGCCCAGAAATTCAATTAATGTATAAAAGGCCAAATGAACCCGGAATAATTCCAAAATTTAGCACGATACTTCTATTTGGTCTAATCTGCCTGTGTAAAAAAATTAAGGCGGGAGAAGGCAGTGTACGTATGTCATTTCGCACATGGAGGTGACACGTTCCCTCTCGGAACCACGAGCCTTCTTGAGAGAAGCTCTGGTTTGCAAGAAGCTTGTACCAAAGCTTGTCCCAATTCGGCCAAAAAAATTACCACAGCATGTTGGTGCCATGTCATTACACCATGCTAAGTTTCATGATTTTCAGGCGTGTTTTGGATTTACATGAATTAAAAAACCAAGTTTCTGAATCTTTCCGGTCGAGCCACGACTCCCAGATGTTTGAATTTCATTCCCATTTCTTGCATGGGACCTAGAAATTCACCCAAGGACACACATGTGATTTTTCAACCAACTCTGGTGCACTGGAGCATGTGCTTGTAGTTCAAATTTGAATTATGCACATTAAATGACCAGAAATTCAATTAATGTATAAGAAAGTCTAAACAAACCCGGAATAATTCCAAATGTTAACACGACACTCATATATTTCTATGTTGCCTCTGTAAAAAATCAAGGGGGGAGGCGGCGTATATCGTTTCGCACACTGATACGTCTCCAACATATCTATAATTTATGAAGTATTCATGCTATTATATTATCAACCTTGGATGTTTTATATGCATTTATATGCTATTTTATATGGTTTTTGGGACTAACCTATTAACCTAGAGCCCAGCGCCAGTTTCTGTTTTTTCCTTGTTTTTGAGTTTTACAGAAAAGGAATATCAAACGGAGTCCAATTGACGTGCCAATTTTTGACGATTTTTTATGGACCAAAAGAAGACCCCGGAGTAAAAGAGTTGGGCCAGAAGAGTCCCAATCTGTCCATAAGGGTGGGGGGCGCGCCCACCCCCTAGGCGTGGGCCCCTGCCTCGTGGACCCCTCAAGCACCTCCTTGATGTGAGACCGACGCCAAAAAATCCTATAAATACAGAAACCTCGGAAAATTAACCTAGATCGGGAGTTCCGCTGCCAGAAGCCTCCGTAGCCATGGAAAACAAATCTAGGCCCTCTCTGGCACCCTGCCGGTGGGGGTCGTCATCACCGGAGGGCATGGAGGAGGATCCCGGAGGGGCCATCATCTCCATGAAGGCCAAGGACCAGAGGGAGAACCTCTCCCCATCTAGGGGGGATACCATGGAGGAGGAAGCACAAGGGGGAGAACCTCTCCTCCTCTCTCTCGGTGGCACCGGAGTGCCATCGGGAGGGGAATCATCGCCGCGGTGATCGTCTTCATCAACATCACCATGATCATCATCATCACCCTCATCTCTTTTACGCGGTCCACTCTCCCGCACCCCGCTGTAATCCCTACTTGAACATTGTGCTTTATGCCACATATTATGATGCAATGATGTGTTGCCATCCTACGATGTTTTGAGTAGATATCTTTTGTCTTTGGGTTGATTGATGATCTAGATTGGTATGAGTTGTATGTTTTCCTTTGATGCTGTCCTATGGTGCCCTCCGTGTCGCGCAAGCGTGAGGGGTTCCCACTGTAGGGTGTTGCAATACGTTCATGATTCGCTGATAGTGGGTTGGTGAGTGACTGAAACACAAACCCGACTAAGGGGGTTGTTGCGTATGGGAATAAAGAGGACCTGATGCTTTAATGCTATGGTTGGGTTTTACCTTAATGATCTTTAGTAGTTGCGGATGCTTGCTAGAGTTCCAATCATAAGTGCATATGATCCAAGTAGAGAAAGTATGTTAGCTTATGCCTCTCCCTCATATGAAACTGCAATAGTGATTACAGGTCTTGTTAACGATTGCCTAGGACAATTCCGCACACCAATCCACCATTATTCCACACTCTCTATTTATAATATTTAGTAATATATTCTAACTTCATGATAACAACACCTACTTTTATATTTTAGCTCTCCGATATCATACAGAGTTATCCTCTTCATACCCACAACCTAGTTTTATTTCTCGTTGCTAGTTGGAAGCAAACGTTCGGTGTACATAGAGTTGTATCAATGGCAGATAGGGATTGAGAGAATATTGATCTTAACTTTAGCTCCTTGTGGGTTCGACACTCCATACTTATCACTTCCACCTTTGGAAATTGCTACGATGATTCCTTGCACTTGGGGATTATCAAGCTCTTTTCTGGCGCCGTTGACGGGGAGCAATAGCGTGGGGTTGATATTCTCGTGTGTGCTTGTTTGCTTTCTTCACTAAGTAGATTTTGTTTTTACTTTTTTGTTTCTGTTTAGTTGTGGGTGAAACATACAAAAAAATATTTAAGTAATGAAAATACAAAAAAAATTATTACTTGCCTCTCATGCCTAAAAAGTTTTTCAAAAAGAGAAGTGATTGGAAAGTTATGCATTGAAGAAGTGAGGGTCGACCTTGAGCACTCGTGTTCATGCTCACGGAAACAATGTGGAATTTTTCATGGAAGTTTCTCTGTAAATAATTACCCCCTTATATATATCCATTTTATTATAAAAATAATGTGCCAAGCTTTGGTTTTAGGATGATTAGATTGCTTGTTTACTATGTGCAGAACAAAAATAGAAACATTGGCTGTAGCGCGTAATTTTACATTTTTTACTGGAAAGTCAAATGGGTCTGAAACTTTTTGCACATTACTTCTGTACAAACTTTTCAAATTGTCAAATTTATTTCATAATTATTGGAGTTACAGAAGTTTACTAAATCTTCAGATTTCTACAGACTGTCCTGTTTTAGACAGATTCTGTTTTTCGTGTGTTGTTTGCTTATTTTGATGAATCTATGGGTAGTATCGGGGGGTATGAACCATGGTGAAGTTGGAATACAGTAGATATAGTTCTAATATGAAATTGTAATGAGTTTGAAACAGTACCTAAAGGTAGTGATTTGCTTTATTATACTAACGGACCACAAAAAGTTTTTGTTAAAGTTTTGTGTGGATGAAGTGTTCGAAGAACGAAGAGTTACCGATGTGAGAAGAATAAAGAGAGGCAAGAGCTCAAGCTTGGGGATGCCCAAGGCACACCAAGTAAATATTCTAAGGATACTCAAACATCTAAGCTTGGGGATGCCCCGGTTGGCATCCCATCTTTCTTCTTCAACAATTATCGGTATACCTCGGTTTTTGTTTCGTTCACATGATTTGTGTCCTTTGTTTTTTGTTCTTCCTTTATGAACCATGATAGTATGAGATATACCTTCATTGATTTATATAATGCTTCATGTGCTTCACTTATATCTTTTAAGTATGATCTTATAGAATTTCTCTTTGTGCTTCACTTAAATCTTTTGAGTATGGTTTTATAGAATGCTTTGTGTGCTTCACTTATACATTTTGAGCTTGGACATTGGTTAGTTTTTGTTAATTGTAGAATTCTCCATGAGCTTCACTTATATATTTTGGATTATGAATAATACTATCATCTCAAGCGGGTTTGGAAGAGTGTCAACCTTAGGAACTAGTGATCCCGCTATTCCGAATGAGAAGAATTTTGCTTATGTGGAGAGTAGGAAAATTTCTATGCTTGTAGATATTGAAAAGAATGCTTTATGAGATGGTTATATTGTTGAATTCATTCATGATGCTACTGAAAATTATTATGAGGGAGGAATATATGCTTGTAGGAGTTGCAATAATATCAAGTTTCTTCTCTATATGCTTAAAGCTTTGAAGTTATACTTGTTTTGCCTTCCTATGCTAGTTAATTATTGCTCCTATAAATTATGTACTCACAAAATACCTAGGCATAGGAAGTGGGTTAGACTTAAATATGCTAGTCATATTCTTCATGATGGTCCCTTTATGTTTTAATTCTTATCTTTTATGTGACCATCATTGAAATCATCATGCCTAGCTAAAAGGCATTAAAGAAAAGCGCTTGTTGGGAGACAACCCAATATTTACCCTTACTGTTTTTGTGTGTTATCATGGTTAATATATTGTAGTAATCATGTTTTATAGCTTTTGTTTCAATAAAGTGCCAAGTAAGACCTTTGGGAAGACTTGGGTGAAAGTTAATGTGATCTTGCTGTAAAAACAGAAACTTTGCGCTCACGAGATTAGCTGCCATTTTTTTTTACAGAAGAGTGCTTTGGTTCTGATTCTTTTTGCAGAAGACTAATAGACAAATTCCTCACGTACACCAATTTATTTCATAATTTTTGAGTATCAGAAGTATGGTTAGTGTTCAAATCATTACAGACTGTTCTGTCTCTGGCAGATTCTTTCTCATTGCATAGTTTGCTTGTTTTCTAGTTCCTATGACTTATATTTCTCAATATAAATTGTAGAAATGATATGGTACAGTAGGCATTGTGTGAGTACAATTATGAACCTTGTCTTTGATAGTACCAAAGTGAATGGTTTACTCTTTATCATACTAACCTATCTCACGAAGTTCCGTTAAGTTTTGTGTGATTGAAGTTTTCAAGCTTTGGGTGAGATATCGATATGAGGAGAATAAGGAGTGGAAAGACCCTAAGTTTGGGGATTCCTGAGGCACCCCAAGGTAATATTTAAGGAAGACTCAAGCACCTAATCTTGGGGATGCCCCAGAAGGCATCCCCTCTTTCGTCTTCAAAACTATCGGTATACCTTGCTCGGAGCTATATTTTTATTCGTCACATGATATGTGTTTTGCTTGGAGTGTATTTTCAATTTTACTTGCTGTTGGAATAAAATCATTGGATCTGAATTATTAAATGAAAAAGAATCCTCCCATGGCTAGTTAATTATTTGACTACTCAATGTCCTTCACTATTATCTTTTGGAGTAGTTTGTCATTTACTCACGTGCTTCACGTATATCCTATGAGTAAATGGTTGAATAATTGAACATCATAAATCTGAATTTATATATGTTTCATATGCTTATACCATGGGGAGTAATGACTTCACATAGAATAAGTATAGGTAGTAAACTTATTGAAAGTTAGCAAACGTAGAATTCGTCACTTGAACAATTCATGAAAGAATATTGAAGGAAGAGAGATTTCACATATAAATATACTATCTTGGACATCTTTTGTAATTGTGAGCACTCATTAAAATATGACATGCTAAAAGGTTGATGTCGGACAAGGAATACAATATAATGGGTTATGTTTTCTTATATCCAAAATAAAGTATATTCTCTTGGATCATCCAACATGTTGAGCTTGCTTTTCCCCCTCATGCTAGCCAAATTATTTGCACCAAGTAGAGATACTACTTGTGCTTCCAAACATTCCTTAAACTAGTTTTTCCATGAGAGTCCACCATACCTACCTATGGATTGAGTAAGATCCTTCAAGTAAGTTGTCGTTGGTGCATGCAATAAAAATTGCCTTCTAAATATGTATGATCTATTAATGTGGAGAAAATAAGCTTTATACGATCGTGTGATGTGGAAGAAATAAAAGCGACGGACTGCATAATAAAGGTCCATATCACAAGTGGCAATATAAAGTGACGTTCTTTTGCATTAAGATTTTGTGCATCCAACCATAAAAGCGCATGAAAACCTCTGCTTCCCTCTGCGAAGGGCCTATCTTTTACTTTTATCTTCTACCATTATGCAAGAGTCATGGTGATCTTCACCTTTCCTTTTTACATTTTATCCTTTGGCAAGCACATTGTGTTGGAAAGATCCTGATATATATATCCAATTGGATGTAAGTTTTCATGAACTATTGTTGTTGACATTACCCTTGAGGTAAAACGTTGGGAGGCAAAACTATAAGCCCCTATCTTTCTCTATGTTCGATTAAAACTTTGAACCCATAAATATCATGTGAGTGTCAGCAATTGTGAAAGACTAAATGATAGTTGAGTATGTGGAGTTTGCTAAATCAAAGCTCTGACATAGACCCTTCCTGAAAGTAAGATGAATTGCAATTGTTTGATGACTGAGAATATAGTTTGTTAGTTTCAAGAGAGTTTATGATCTATACTTTAACATGTGAATAGCTTGTTACTTGATCATGAAAAGTTTTATGAAAATGAGATACTGTTATAATATATAATGGTGCTAGAAAAAGTGATTGGAACTATCATTGATGAAACTTATACACTTGCTAGCATTCACACTTCATAAATTATTTCTTTTATCATTTACCTACTCAAGGATGAGCAGGAATTAAGCTTGGGGATGCTGATACGTCTGCAACGTATCTATAATTTATGAAGTATTCATGCTATTATATTATCAACCTTGGATGTTTTATATGCATTTATATGCTATTTTATATGGTTTTTGGGACTAACCTATTAACCTAGAGCCCAGTGCTAGTTTCTATTTTTTCCTTGTTTTTGAGTTTTACAGAAAAGGAATATCAATCGGAGTCCAATTGACGTGCCAATTTTTGACGATTTTTTATGGACCAAAAGAAGACCCCGAAGTAAAAGAGTTGGGCCAGAAGAGTCCCGGGCTGTCCACGAGGGTGGGGGGCACGCCCACCCCCTGGGTGTGGGCCCCTACCTCGTGGACGCCTCGGGCACCTCCTTGACGTGAGACCGACGCCAAAAATTCCTATAAATATAGAAACCTCGGAAAATGAACCTAGATCGGGAGTTCCTCCGCCAGAAGCCTCCGTAGCCACCGAAAACCAATCTAGGCCCTCTCTGGCACCCTGCCGGAGGGGGCCGTCATCACCGGAGGGCATGGAGGAGGATCCCGGAGGGGCCATCATCACCATGAAGGCCAAGGACCAGAGGGATAACCTCTCCCCATCTAGGGGGGAGGCCATGGAGGAGGAAGCACAAGGGGGAGAACCTCTCCTCCTCTCTCTCGGTGGCACCGGAGTGCCATCGGGAGGGGAATCATCGCCGTGGTGATCGTCTTCATCAACATCACCATCATCATCATCACCCTCATCTCTTTTACACGGTCCACTCTCCCGCACACCGCTGTAATCCCTACTTGAACATGGTGCTTTATGCCACATATTATGATCCAATGATGTGTTGCCATCCTATGATGTTTTGAGTAGATATCTTTTGTCTTTGGGTTGATTGATGATCCAGATTGGTATGAGTTGTATGTTTTCCTTTGATGCTGTCCTATGGTGCCCTCCGTGTCGCACAAGCATGAGGGGTTCCCGCTGTAGGGTGTTGCAATACGTTCATGATTCGCTTATAGTGGATTGGTGAGTGACTGAAACACAAACCCGAGTAAGGGGGTTGTTGCGTATGGGAACAAAGAGGACTTGATGCTTTAATGCTATGGTTGGGTTTTACCTTAATGATCTTTAGTAGTTGCAGATACTTGCTAGAGTTCCAATCATAAGTGCATATGATCCAAGTAGAGAAAGTATGTTAGCTTATGCTTCTCCCTCATATGAAACTGCAATAGTGATTACAAGTCTTGTTAATGATTGCCTAGGACAGTTCCGCACACCGATCCACCATTATTCCACACTCGCTATTTATAATATTTATTAATATATTCTAACTTCATGATAACAACACCTACTTTTATATTTTAGCTCTCCGATATCATACAAAGTTATCCTCTTCATACCCACAACCTAGTTTTATATCTCGTTGCTAGTTGGAAGCAAACGTTCGGTGTACGTAGAGTCGTATCAGTGGCATATAGGGCTTGAGAGAATATTGATCTTACCTTTAGCTCCTTGTGGGTTCGACACTCCATACTTATCACTTCCACCTTTGGAAATTGCTACGATGATTCCTTGAACTTGGGGATTATCACACACAAAAGTGACACATCCCCCCTCGGGAACCACAAGTTTTCTCAAGAGAAGCTCTGGTTTGCAAGAAGCTTATACCAAAAACTTGTCCAGATGTGGCCAATTTTTTTACCACAACATGTTGGTGCCATGAAATGACACCATGCCAAGTTTCATGATTTTCAGGTGAGTTTTGAATTTCCAGGAATTTAAAAACCAAGTTTCTCAATGTTCCCGGCCAAGCCACGACGCCCAGATGTTTGAATTTCATTCCTATTTCTTGCACGTGACCTATAAATTTACCCAAAGACACACATGTGATTTTTCAACAAACTTTGGTGCACTGGAGCATGTGTTTGTAGTTCAAATTTGAATTATGCACATTAAATGCCTAGAAACTCAACTAATGCATAAAAATGCCAAACGAACCCAGAATAATTCCAAATTTAAACATGACACTCATGTAGTTGCATGTTCACTGTACATAAATGTTCTAGCAATTCAAACACCATCCTTTCCCTTTGTAACACCATTTTGTCTTTCAAAACATAATGAAAAAAATCAGGTATACGACAAATAGTTTACTAGAAAGAATCATGTGGGATGCGATATAAAATATCTTGGCGCACCATCTTGTTTGGCTTACGTAGGAGGCGTCGTCGTCTACAGTCCACTGCCCCCGCTTGAACCACACTTGCACGCCTGTTTCTCACGGCATCGAGCAAAATTTTTCTGCCACCATGGAAATATCTATCTCCCAGCCCCTCCCTCCCATGAAAAGCCACATTTCCACTGTTCCTCCTTGCTTTCCAAGTTCAAACCTTCACTACTGCTTACTGGCAGCTCAGCCTCCTCGCCGGTGACCCTTCTTCTTCTTGCAGCACCGCCTCCTCGCCGGCTACCCTTCTTCTTGCAGCGCCGCCTCCTCGCCGGCGACCCTTCTTCTTGCAGCACTGTCTCCTCACGGGCGACCCTTCTTCTTGTTGTGCGGCCTCCTTGCCACCGACCCTTCTTCTTGTTGTGCGACCTCGTCGATATGGTTAGGTAATCCACACCCCACCCACGCCATCCTCCTCATTCCCCGTCCCACATGCCCCGACCGACGGTGCGACACCATCCAGCGAAATCACTGTCCCCCTCCTCCAATTAAGCGCCACCCACAGCCATTTTGCACGCAGTATAACGTGGAGCTCAGTAGCATCTGGCAGCGGAGAAGAAAATCGTGGCCGCATGCACGCATGATGTAACACCCACGATGCGGCCATATCTCTCACGTGTCGAGGCACGACTTAGAGGCATAACCGCATGGTGGTTTAGTCACAAGTGGGGTAATCTTCACACAATCCCATGTACTGAATAAGAAAGGGATAAAGAGTTGGCTTATCATCGCCACTTCATACAAATACAAGTTAAACATACATCATCTAGAGTACAATCAAGGTCCGACTACGGAACCAAAATAAAAGGAAGACAACCCCAATTGCTAGATCCCCAATCGTCCCAACTGGGCTCCACTACTGATCAACTGGAAACGAAACAACACAACGAACACGATCTTCATTGAGCTCCCACTTGAGCTCGGTTGCGTCATCTGCACTGGTATCATCAGCACCTGCAACTGTTTGGAAGTATTTGTGAGCCACGAGGACTCATCAATCTCACACCCGCGAGATCAAGACTATTTAAGCTTATGGGTAGGAAAGGGTAGTGACGTGGAGCTGCAGCAAGCACTAAGCATATATGGTGGCTAACTTATGCAAATAAGAGCGAGAAGAGAAGCAACACAACGATCGTGAAGCTAGAAGTGATCAAGAAGTGATCCTGAAGCTACTTATGTTCAAGCATAACACAAGAACCGTGTTCACTTCCCAGACTCCACCGGAAAGAGACCATCACGGCTACACACGCGGTTGATGCATTTTAATTAAGTCAAGTGTCAAGTTGTCTACAACCGAACATTAACAATTCCCATCTGCCCATAACTGTGGGCATGACTCTCGAAAGTTCAAACCACGTAGGGGTGTCCCAACTTAGCCCATCACAAGCTCTCACGGTCAACGAAGGATATTCCTTCTCCCAGGAAGATCCGATCAGACTCGAAATCCCGGTCACAAGACATTTCGACAATGGTAAAACAAGACCAGCAAAGCCACCCGAATGTGCCGACAAATCCTGATAGGAGCTACACATATCTCGTTCTCAGGGCACACCAGATTGTCCAAACTTCCGGTGGGCCAGCCCAGAGTTGCCCCTGGTGGCCACCGGCGGCTGACATGTTGGACCAACACTCAGAGGAGCACTGGCCCGGGGGTTTAAAATAAAGATGACCCTTGAGTCTGCAGAACCCAAGGGAAAAAGGCTTAGGTGGCAAATGTTAAAACCAAGGTTGGGCCTTGCTGGAGGAGTTTTATTCAAAGCAAACTGTCAAGGGGTTCCCATAACACCCAACCGCGCAAGGGACGCAAAATCAAGGAACATAACACCGGTATGACGGAAACTAGGGCAGCAAGAGTGGAACAAAACACCAGACATAAGGCCGAGCCTTCCACCCTTTACCAAGTATATAGATGCATTAAAGTAAATATGATATAATAATGACATCCCAACAATATCCATGTTCCAACATGGAACAAACTTCAACTTCACCTGCAACTAGCAACGCTATAAGAAGGGCTGAGCAAAAGCGGTAACATAGCCAAACAACGGTTTGCTAGGGAAGGTGGGTTAGATGCTTGACATGGCAATATGGGAGGCATGATAAAGAAAGTGGTAGGTATCGCGGCATAGCAATAGAGCGAACAACTAGCAAGCAAAGATAGAAGTGATTTCGAGGGTATGGTCATCTTGCCTGCGAAGTTCTCAGAGTTGACGAAAGGTTGATCATCGTTAGCGTACTCAACAGGTTCCTCGATAACGTACTCGTCTCCCGGCTCTACCCAAATCAAGAACACAAGCAAAGGAATAACAATCAAGCACGGTGCAATGCACAAGCAACATGATGCAAAACATGGCATGAAATGCAAGACATAATATGCAATGCATATGCGGGCTCCGGAAAGGAAAGATTGATCAAGGCATCAACTTGGCAAACCAAGTGTGCCGCTGGAAAGATGAGATGATTTCAGTCGAAATCGATATAGAGATCACCGGAAACGGATGCACGGTTTGCAAATGGAAAGCAAAACAAGAATGGCACAATTCGGCGATTAACAGCACGATGCCATCTAGAATGCAACAAGAAACTAAGCTACTGCACTCCAACATAGCAACAAAGCATATGGCAGTGATGTACTCAAGATGCTTGACAAAACATGAACACTGAGCTACGACTAAATCACACAAGAACAGGTTCAAATAAGCATGACAAAAGTGCAAAAGATATCCGCTTCACAGACTTTGTGAAAATACAAACATGCTAGAAATAACATCAGGAAGCCATGTTTAGAGCAAGCAAACAACATGGTACGGGAACAGATCATAGCAAAACAAGGCACAGAATGAATCTACTAAATGCATAGAACAAAAGTCCCTTACTGAACATGAGCCAAAAAGGCACAGAAGATATGATGGCACCCATGTAAACATAGCAAGTTTTATTAATAGTTTTAGACTTAGCAGAAAACAGAGCATGGCATAAATAGAATTATGAAGGCATCTTTGCAAGCTCAAATCACTCATCACAAAGCCTTGCATGGCAAAAGAAGCATGGCAACAGCAAGATGACATGTTCATGAAGCTAACCATGGCAAGATCAAGTTCATAGCATGCATGGATCACTAGTAACAACCATGGCAAAATTGATTAACAAGTAAACAATCTGCCAGGAACATTTTATAGCAAAAGTAGAGCAAGAATTAGACATGCTAGGGCACTCCATAAATGCAAAAATGGGCATGGATGGATAGAGCATAACCATATGTTCAGAACACCCTTAAGATACTCAAAACAAGCATGGATCTCATTGTAGCATCATGTTTACATGGCATCAACATAACAGCAGGCACAAGACTTAGAAAAATCCTAAGTCCCTAAAATCAGCAATATCACGAAGGCTACTTTGCATGCTTGTGCTAGTCACCACATAGATCACAAAAATACATGGCAAGCACCTCTGTAAAGATGGCATGGCATAGTTCAAAACACATGTAGAGCTCATGCCCATATGAAGCACACATCAAATGTGGCAAACAAGACAAAACATCATAATCTGGTAAGTAATAGAATGTAACAATTTATAGCACTCTTGCATCAATGATTTGGGCATCAATATGGACTCACACAAGCATACCACAATGGAATGAAATGACGAGCATCTCCCAATGAACATTTACATATCTCATATGCATGAAACGTAGCTATGGTCATGGAGATATGAGGCAATGAACAGAGAATGAAATTCTTAGGAGAAAAAGGACTTGGACGAGATTACCCAGCGCGAAAATGGGTTCCAGGTCGGGGAAGCTTCATTCCTTGTATAGAGTAGCCATGGTGGAAGTCAACGCCGACGGCAAGGGGGCGTGGGACTCCGGTGGGCGTCGGGAATGCCGAGAATGGGTCCGTGGCGGTGCGGGCTTGCCGGATCCGGGCACGGTGGGGTCGGAGGTGCTCCGGTGAGGCGGCGGTTGGATGTGGATCACAGCTCCCATGGCTCCTTTCTGTGCAGGTACAGATCGAGAGAAAGTTCGTGAGAGGGAGAGAGAGAAGCACGGGGAGGAAGGAGGAGAGTGGCAGGAGGGCATGACCCTGGAGGTCACCGGCGAGCGGCTCCGACGAGGTCCGGTGAGGCAACGGGGCGCGAAGCAGGCACCGGCCCTCTAGATCGGGAGCTCCTCTCCCGATCTGGAGGTTGAGGTGCGGGTGCGGGGATCGGGCCCGGGGCGGCCTCCCCATGGGCCTGGCGGGCCACGGTGGAGTGGAGCGCTGGGAAGGCGGTG
Source organism: Triticum monococcum (assembly GCA_034509565.1). Classification (NCBI taxonomy): domain Eukaryota; kingdom Viridiplantae; phylum Streptophyta; class Magnoliopsida; order Poales; family Poaceae; genus Triticum; species Triticum monococcum. The sequence goes on along the minus strand of CM067846.1, from coordinate 172,976,224 downwards.
TGTCACGATGCAAGTGGATGAGGGGCGGTGGCGGACATGTCCGACGGGGAAGCGGACGCGTCCGGTGGCGCGAGGAGGAAGATGGCTAGGGTTAGACCGCGGATTTCGGAGAGGGGCACATATTTATAGGTAGAGGGAGTTTGGAGTGTCCAAATGGAGTGTAGTTTTCTCCCACACGATCGTGATCCGATGATGGAGGACAAGGGGGTGGTTTGGAAGGGTTATTGGGCCGTTTTGGAGGGGTATTGGGCTGCAACACACATGAGGCCTTTGCGGTTACCCGGTTAACCGTTGGAGTATCAAACGGACTCCAAATGGCACGAAATTTGACAGGCGGTCTACCGATGGTGTACCAAGGCCACTTGGAAAATCTCGGTCCAATCCGAGGACGTTCAACACCCGCTCACGAAAAGAGACAAGAGGGGTGCGCCGGTGCACGTAGGAGTGTCGGATTGCAAAACGGACAACGGGGAAAATGCTCGGATGCAAGAGACGAACACGAATGCAAATGCGATGCACATGATGACATGATATGAAATGCATGACATGAACAAAATGCAAAACGAAGACAAAAACCCAACCACGAAGGGAAACTCATATTGCATCTCCGGAAAAGGCAAGAGTCGGAGTTACAAATACGGAAAGTTACATCTGGGGCGTTACAGATGAGGTCGCTATGGCTGCCATGCGTGCAGACCGCCAGATCTTGGAGGAGCACCTCGTCTTCGAGGCCACCATCGACACCGCCACATAGTTGTCTACTTTAAAATATAGTTCGTGCTATTTTCTCGAGGCCACCGCCAGTGCCTTCTAGTGATTTATCCTCTGTAATGTTAATATGCAATCTGATGTTCAGTTAACAGTTTGGTCCTCTAAAATGTAATGTTCAGTAAATAGTTTGGTCCTCTGAACTGTAATGTCCAGTTAACAGTTTGGTCCAACAATTTCTACATTTCATAGTACAGTTCTCAAGCATTCTTTGTTTTGTTAATTGTCTTATCTTCTAGTACATGTTTCTATTCTGCAATGTCATGCTTAGTTAACTGTTCTGGTTCATTTGATCTTCTTTCCATTTAACCGTTTGATTCAATTCTACAATTTGACTTCATTTGTTGTGGGTACAATTTTCTATTGTTATGCATGTGAAATAAATCAAATTTGGCTGTACTCAGTACATATTCTACTGATAGTATGGAAACTCTCAGTTAACCTGATCAAGATCTTCCTTATGTGTGTTGTAGGGAATCAATGGGAGACACTGCGGTTTACCATCGAGGTTTGCTCATGCATCCTTTCGCTAATAGCAGAATATTGTGTAGTTGCAGGAATCATTCTAATATTTAGGTTTCTTACAATTTGGTCTTGCACATGTAGGTCCTGCTATCAGAGGCTTAGACATACTGTTCGACCCATTTTGCATATGGGGAAATGAGATGTCCATGAATATTAGTCAATTCAAGAAACTTAGAAAGATTGTTAGGATGAAGAAACTTGCGACGAATAACAACATGATCTTTGTTGGCACAATAAAGAAGACCTCAGTTAACTATAGGATGGTACTAACTCTTTTACCTTGTTTTTACCCCTTGCACCATTTCAAGATTTATAACAGCGATTTATGCATATCTTTGTTTTCAGTACTTTTCAAAGCAGTTCACCGATGATTACCTCTCAAACCACCTGCATGGTCAAAAGGTGAGGAAGATATTCATTCAACACCCATGGTACAATATTGAAGTCTTACTAAAGAGGAAGAAGGTTGGGCGGGCAATTATCCATAGTCACTGGCCTAAAGTTGCAAGGACATTCAACATCACTGAAGGCTCAATATTTGCCTTCCGCTTCTACAGTTTCCCAGATGAGATTCCTCTGTCTATTTACCATGTATGATGCTACTTTCCAAAGGTTTTCGATGTTGCATGTGAAACTTGGTGTTGTTGTGTAATGGCGTAACTAAGTGCCGAAGCTAGTTGATGTAATTCGATTATGAAATCCTGGTTGCCGTTATACGGATATGAAATATCTGGTGTGTTTTATAAGAAATATCAATTTGATTAGTACATGGATTATCAATAATAGGCGAATTACCCTGCTTATTGGGGTTTTCTATTGCAGACAGTTACTTGGACAGTACCGAGGGCGATGAATGCAAACAACCCACACGGTTTCTAGAAAGTAGGCATGTTCGATCAACTAACAATCACACACGGCTTCCGGCAGATAACTGTTTGCGTTAGACCACCTTGCACAAATGTTTCCGCACAAAAAACTGTGTGTGATATACATACGAACGGAAATGTTTTTCCGGGATTCACCGTGTGGGATGTACACACGAACAAAATCGATTGGGTTTCGATGCTTTGCCAGATCGCACACGACCTCATTTTGCCCCATCCTGTGTGCCAGGAGGGCCTATACCCGATGGTTTTCTATGTCGTGTGGGAAGGACCCCCCTATCGCCCACACTCACTTGGTGATGGTTCCAAACGCCGTCAGGGAAAGGGGTTAAAAACTATTTGTATAGCAGGTCTTTGCACCAGTGCCTCAAGACCATTCCCATCACCTTGTCCTTTGCCGTATGGGGGTTAGACATGGTGGGCCCATTCAAGACAGCACATGGCGGCATGACCCATCTGCTGGTTGCTGTGGACAAGTTCACGAAATGGATCGAGGCGAGGCTGATCAAGAAGCTGAACTACCCCACAGTTGTCACATTCGTCGCAGATATTACCATTCGATATGGCATGCCGCACAACATCATCACCGACAACGGTACGAACTTTGCCAAGGGCGCCTTGGCTCATTTCTGCGCAGCATAGGGCATCCGACTGGACCTCACGTCGGTTGCTCACCCGCAATCAAGTGGACAGGTGGAGCAGGCAAACGGCCTCATTCTATCCGGCATCAAGCCACGGCTAGTCAAGCCATTGGAGCGTTCGGTCGGATGCTATATTGAGGAGCAGTCGGCCGTCCTTTGGAGTCTCCAGATCACGCCAAACTGATCAACCGGCTTCACACCTTTCTTCCTTGTGTACGGGGCCGAGGCCATCATCCCAATGGACATCGAGTTCGACTCGCCTCGCGTCACCCTGTACATGGAGGCGAAAACAAAGGAGGCACTCGAAGACGGCATCGACTTGCTCGAAGAGGCCCGACTGCTAGCACTCAGCTGGTCTGCCATCTACCAGCAGAGTCTGCGCCGCTACCACAACAAGAAGGTCAAGCCGCTTGCTTTCTGCGAGGGCGACCTTGTACTCCAACTGATCCAGCGATCAGCCGGCTAACACAAGCTCGCTGCTCCTTGGGAGGGGCCCTTCATCATCAGCAAAGCCTTGGGCAACGACGCCTACTACCTAATCAACGCACAGAAGCCCGAGGCATGTAAGAGAAGTATAGCTGGCGAAGAGTCGGAGCGCCCCATGGAACGCGAACCTCCTTCGCCCATTTTACAGTTGATGCAGTGTATGTACCACACTATCTTTTGTACTAAGTAAAGACAACAGGTACCCCGAGGCGCACTCGGGGGCTACCTTTTTATCTCTATGATAAGCTTCTCCTATGTATGAGTATTTATTCTCTCACCCTGCCCAGGTCCAGTTAGCTGGCCCGGGGGCTCGCCGACTTGGCTCAAGTTGGCACCATCCAAAGTCAGCTCAGTAATGTGCCGACGCCAAAGCCCTCTCTTCACCCCAGCCACAGCTCGCAGTGCGACTGTCCGGCTAGCAAGAGCTAAAGGACGGAAATGTTGTCCACATGAAAAATGACTAAGGAACAACGCCGACTCAGACTAAGCCGGCCTCTCGCCACCCTCGTCCGGTTTCTTAGCAGCCGGCCGACCTGCTTCTCGCTTGAATAGAACACGCTTTAAGCGACTGAAGTAATTTGCCTATTCTAATAGGCCAAGTCCCTGACCCGACCACAGACCACAACACGGCTGTCCGGCTGGCAGGGCCGCAGCCAAAGGAACCCGGTGAAGGAAAAAGCCAAAGAAAGGAAAGGCAAAATCAGGATAGAACCCGGCAAAGCACACAAGCATGTAGAAAAAGTAAATTCATTTACATTCCAAAAGGCTCGCAGCAGGCATTCATCAAAGTTTAAAGTACACCCCAGTAGGTGGAACTGCGTATAACTAACTGTGTTCTTAAGCACAAGACAGAAAAAATGTGAACAGATAAGGGCCGCCTAGGCTGGAGGTACTTCCGACTGCTCGGATGAGTCGGCGGTGGCCGTAGCGCTGGCTGGCGGGGCCTCGGGCTGGTTGGTACCGGTATGGTCGGTGGCGGCGGCCGACGTGGTCTCCCGCTACTCGCCGTCTGGGGCCGGATCGGGCCGGTTCGGGCTGGCCACTCCATCATCTGGCGCGACACGTCACCTTCTTCGTCCTCCTCCACAGCCTCGTCGCTGGAGGCGATCTACTCCCCCTCGTCTGTGTTTAGCCTGAACCAGGATGGTGGCACCTCGGTGGCTTCTTCTGCCCACTTCGGGATGAAGACGGCGCCGTTGGTGTACTCGGCGAAGGCCGATGCATGAATGGCGATCTCTTCGCGCTCCAGCTCCAACTCTGGCATCGCCTCCTGGTGGAAGGTGGCCAGCTGTGCCATGCTGACGTCCAGATGCCACGCCTTCACGAACTTCAGCGCCACCTTGGCACCGGCCCGTGTTGCGACACCCTTCTAGGCATCGAGCCGCTCCCACGTCACCTCCAGCCAGTCGGCAGTCTGGCTGGGAGTCCGGGGGACCTGCACGCCCGACCCGAGCCCGTCTGAGACCTGCGACCCGGCTCTCCGAAACCGGTGGAGCAGCTGGTGCACCGACACAAGGCGTAGTCCGGCGCAATCTCCATGCCCTCCTGCCTCCGTTGCTCGTGCCACGCCTCGGTCGCTTGGCTGATGGCGCCAATGTGGTTCGGGAAGAACTCTGCTTAAAAGAAAGCAGGAGAATGAGAAGCTGGCCTCCAACAATAGCCGACAATGAACCAATCAAGCAAGAAAGAAGCGTTACATTCGAGCAGGTCCTTAATCATCTCGTAGCCTCTGTCAAGTACTTCTCCTTGCCGGATTAGCTCGAGCGCTAGGACTCGAACTCGGCCTTGAGGTGCTCCTCCTCGTCCTTCAGCCGCTGGACCTCCTCCGCATGTTGGGTTGCCTGGTTAGCCAACTCCTTTTTGAGTCGGCCGCGCTCCGTGGCTGCCTTGCTGTGCTCCAGCTCCTTTGCCTGAAGCTGGCCCTCAAGCTCCTGCATGTGGCCCTATAGCTGGGAAGCGACCTCTGTGAAAACAAAGAAGAATTGTCAGCGACGGTATCAACAAAGACAAGAAGCCGCTGGGAAGATCCGGTCCGACAGCTCAGCAGTCGGCCCGGATCTCGGGCGCTACACCAAGTGGGTGCGCTTACGCACCCCCACTGAAAGCCGGCCTGCGTACCTTGGCTCTTCTGCAACTCGATGGTCCGGTTGGCGAGCGCCTGGTTTTGGGAGTTATAGGCGGCTGGACGCAGGTTGTGGTAATCCTGCATCAAGAAGGACATGCCGACATTCAAAAACATGCCTTAAAGTTCCAACCCGCTTGCTCAGTAGTCGGCTTGGAACTCGGGGCTACACCTAGTGTATGCGTTGGCGCGCCCCCACTGAAGATCACAGAAGATAATGAAGCAAGTCAAGAGCGTACCCAGACGGGTGTGTGCATCGCCACTATCTCGCTCCTCGCCTTCAGGAGGGTGGCGCCGTAGGTGGCAAACTTGTCCAGGACATCACTACAAAAAAGACACATCCGTGAAATTTTGGGCTAAACGAAATTTTTTCTGTCATACATATGACACTTCTATGACGATAATTGTGACAAAACCCGGTATCATCATAGATGTGGTGGGCTCCTACTTCTATGACAAAAAATCATGACAGAAAATGGGCTTTTCGTCCTGGGCAGGACGGAGACGCAGCTGCATGACATTCTTTGGGCCGTCCATGACAGAAAAAACCGTGGTAGAAGCGAGGGGGAGGAAAATTTCGGGGAGTTCCCGGTTACGGTGGGAGGTCGGGGGCCGAGCGATGCGCGTTTCTCTTGTACACGTACGCGTGTGTGTGCGTGAGGCGTTGGCTCTAACTGAACCCAAGCGAGGTGTTGGGCTCTAACTGAACCCGAGTGATTGCACTGCAGGCTACGCGTTACTGAACCCGAGCGATCGATCGATGGATGTTAACTGAACCCGATCGAGCGATTCCTTCGCTACTGCTGCTAACTGAAGCCGATCGATGCTGCCTCTAGGATGAACAGTGAGCGTTGCACGCGGGGGGGGGGGGGGGGGTGGATGAACAGTGAGCGGTGGCGTTGCCTCTGGATGAACAGGACCCCGTGGTGTGGTGGAGGGTTGGATGAACAGTAGACGATGGAGGGGTGGTTGAACAGGACCTCATGGTGTGGAGGGCTGGATGAACAGTAGACAGTGGAGGGGTGGTTGAACAGTAGCCGGTGGAGTAGCGCGCGGTGGAGGCTGGATGAACAGGAGCCCGTGGAGGCTGGAGGAGGTCGACGGTAGCCCGTGGAGGCTAGAGGAGGTCGATGGTGGAGATGAATGGTATCCCGTGGAGTCCCGTTTTGCAGTACACCACACCCCTCCCGATGAACATGACCCCCGTTTCGACCGTAGTGCTCCAACACAAGTCCGTTTTGTCCGTTTTGCGGTACGCCACACTCCTCCCGATCAACAGGACCCCCGTTTCGACCGTAGGAGGTCCGTTTCGTTCGTTTTGTGGTACACCACACCCCTCCCGATGAACAAGACCCCCGTTTCGACTGTAGGAGGTCCGTTTCCTCCATTTTGCGGTACGCCAGACCCCTCCCGATCAAAAGGACCCCGTTTCGAACGTAGGAGGTCCGTTTCCTCCGTTGTGCGGTGCGCTAGGCCTCGTTTCCATCGCTTGTTCCGTCCAAGCCCTCCTAATGAACACGACCACACATTTCGTTCCGACCCTGCTGGTTGGCTCCCACGCGTTCTCTTGACTCCCGATGAACACGACGCATTTCGTTGCCTCCCCATGAACACGACGCATTCCGTTGCCTCCCCATGAACACGACAACGACGCTGTTTCTCTGTTCCGACCCAGCCATGTACACGAGCCCTGGCCGTACATATGCGCGAGTAGGCGTTCGAGACCCCACCCGTATGTACACATATGTGGCCGTATTTTCTTTCTTGCACCCTGGCCGTTGTACGTACGTGTACATGCTACGTGCGCGCCTCTACTACGACACGTACGCGCCTCTACTATGACACGTGCGCGCCTCTACATCCACCAGTATATATGTACATACACGTTCGCGACCAGAATGACAACGCTACGTACGCTTCGACCAGGCGGGTCCCGACTGTCAGGCACTTCCTTGTGTGCGAAGATGTAGTTGGTGGGTCCCAGCAGTCAGGGGGGAAAATCATTTTGTTTTTGCCCGGACACACTTCCTTGTGTGAGAAGATGTAGCTGGTGGGTCCCAGCAGTCAGGGGGGCGAATCGTTTTTTTTGCCCGGACGCACTTCCTTGCGTGTGAAGATGTAGCTGGTGGGTCCCAGCACTCAGGGGGAAACGTTTTTTTGGCGAAATACAGTGGCCCGTCCGATGGGTCCCCGCTGTCAGGTGGAGGAATCATTATTTTGCATGTAATAAGGAGGCACTTCCATGCTGTGGCCGTGGACCCAGCTGTCAGCCTCTCCACGTACAGTCCACGTCCGATGGAAGTCGTTCCTTGACCATGTTGACCACGCCGCGCCAAGAGCACCACGGCGGTGGACGATGGCGAGGACTAGGAAGGGGACGACTCGGAGCCGGGGAAGACGCAACAGTGGATGCCCACACGAAGAGGAGTACGAGGGTTCACTGGTTCGGCTGCGGTGTGAGGCTACTGTCGCCGAAGAATAACAGGGGGTGTGGGTGAGTAGAGGGATGGCCTAGCCAGCGGTGGGAGTAGTAGGGGGTGGTGAGGCCTCCGCGGCATCACAGCCGGCCACGGGAGGCAGGAGCACGCGGCACGACCGGCGCTAGTTTGGGCGGCTCGAGCAAGAAGACCAGAGGTTGAAAAAGTACTACGGCCGTTGGATGAACATCGCACGGTAAATGGAGCTAGAATCATTCATATTGACTAAGTTGACAAAGCCCTTCGTCCCCGTCAACTTGGTAGGCCCACAAGTCAGCCTCCCACTATGCTGGGTTCCAGCTGGCAGGGGGAATATTCATTTTTTGTGCGTAATAAGGAGGCACTTCCTTGCATGCGAAGATAGCTGGTGGGTCCGACATGTCAGCGGGGGGCATGTTATTTTCATGAAATACAGAGGCCCTTCCGGTGGGTCCCAGATGTCAGGTGGAGGAATCATTATTTTGTGCGTAATAAGGAGGCATTTCCTTGTGTGCGGCCGTCGACCCAGCTGTCAGCCTCTCCACGCACAGTCTACTTCCGATGGTGTCGTTCGTTGACCACGTTAACCACACTGAGCCGAGTGCATCCAAGGTGGTGGACGACGGCGAGGCCCCGGACAGCAACGAGCCGGAGATGGGAAGACACGGGAGTAGAGTCTCAGACGGAGAGGTGTACGATGGTTAACTGGTTTTAGTGCGGTGTGGTTCGGCAGTCGGTGGAGAAGAACAGGAGGTGGGGAGGGGTGGAGGGATGGCCTGGCCAACGGTGGAGCAGCGCTTCATAGAGAAGCGTGCTAAGCAGAGCTGCTAGCAGCATGAGGCGGGAGGTGGTTCCAGCGGCGCTGGAGGAAGATGACGAGAGGTTGAAGATGGATGCCGGTCGTTGGATGTAAATCCAACGGCTAACATGTCAGAACCATTTGTTTACTAAATTGACAACTACTTGCGTTGGCTTCGACCTATTGGCCCACATTTTAGCCTCCAAAAATGTGGCACGTATTCAACCCATTTTTCAGAATTTATAGTCTTTTTTTTGCACGGTAGAATTTACAGTCAATTTGATCTTTTTTTAATTACAACCATTAGCTGGGCTGGGTGAACAAATAATGTAGCGTCCATGTGGCCCATTTATTTTATTTCCTAAAAAATTACAGGCCATTTGCACTTTCCCAAAATACATGATTTTGCTGAGCTGATTCTAATTATAATGTTGGGTTGGGCCAGCAATGTTATCAAAAAATAAAAAGGGGCTGAGCATTTTGTTATAAATATATTTAAATAATAAGTGATATTATTACATTCGTCCTTAAATCTTACCAAGCTTTTGTACACAATCACTAGGATTTTCGTGCCAAAACAATACAGGATTTTATTTGGTAAGAAATTATTTTTATAAGTTAATAAGATGTGGGATATTATTTTCTTACATATGTAAGTATCTGTTAAATATATGATGACAATAAAAATAATATATAATAACATATAAAATAATTTAAATATATATAATATAGTTAGAAGGGAAACGTAAGTTGGACCTGGCGTTCCTATTCTTATATAGAGAAATAGAACAGATCTCTGCGTTTTCTTCAAAAAAACATAAATTGGGCTGCCAAAAATAAAACCTCGGATGGGAGGTCCATAGGCCGGTCGATACATGACGGCCTTAAGAAAATACAAATAGGCCTATGGACCTCCCATCCGAGGTCGTGGGCTGCGCATGTTAAAAATGAAAGCCTAGACGGGGCAGCCCAAAACCACGTCCAACACTTGCCAAAACTTTGTCCCTCGTTTTCTCTGTGTTTTGCACACTCGACATTGTGTGGGCATTTTGACTATGCATCATATGAAGATGCAGTATGCATGAATGTTGATCAGCATGATATTAACTGGCTGGTAGTTCCATTTTCGACCATGAATAAAACTTCCAACATGATGTTAACCCTGTTTGAAAAGGCCGTGTTAATATAAATGCTCCGCCTCTGAAAGTTACAGTTTCTTACCTGAAACTAAACTTGCAGTTTCTTATCTGAAACTGAAACTTGCAGTTTCTTCTCTGAGAATCACATTGTCTGCACTTTTATACTCCTATGAAACTACATTTTTAAGTGCTAAAAATAGATCTCTAGAATTCATAAAATACTTCATATGCTCAATACTGCAAATCTAAAATTCAAAAGACATTCATATACGAAAGTACTATCAAAATACACAACACAAAACACAATTCACAACCTACAAATACTGACAACCCTAAGCTCCTCCTGACAATTCACAACCTGCCCGACTATTGGGCTGGGGGGAGGGGTAGCCCCCTCCTATTGCTTGGCGGCAGACAGCCGCCCCGTGAGACAATGTGAACAGCGAGGGAGATGATGGCGGGGAAGCATCGTCGAGCCAACTGCTTTTCTCCTCTTGCAGTTGGGTTCGGTCGACGAAGACTCCACCGGCTCGCTCTGGCAGGACACCCTCACAAACGACACCCTGTAGATGCTCGATCCTTCAATCTCTGGTGGATGCTCCACCTGGGATGATACTCCCACCACCGCTCCCTCACGATCGGATTCGGTGATTCTGTTTGCTCCATGGCCCAGAGGAGCAGCTCTATGTACTCCGATGCGACTCCCTTCGAGAGTATCGCCGCCTTTTCGCTCTGTTGCAGATATTTGGCCATGGATGTCGCCATCGCCGATAGTTGGTACTTGTTGTCAAACCAAGACTGTATCTCCAACATCCTCGCTAGCTTCACAGGGTCACCGTCTGCGATCCTCATGTATCGGTTGTACTCCTCCATCGATCTACTTCTCCACAGCACCTTCACTCGCCGGCGGTGGTTTTTGAATGGAAGAGGAGAGGAGCAGCGCTGGTTTTGGATTAGAACGGGAGAGGAGCGACGCTGGTTTTGGACTGGAACAGGAGAGGAGGGGCGATGGTTTTGAAATGGAAGAGGAGAGGAGCGGCACTGCATTTAGATTGGAACAGGAGAGGAGCGGCAGTGGTTTAAGAGGAGAAGAACGGAAGAGCGGTGCTGGTCTTGGAAGTATTTTTTTGTTGTTTTGCGTATTTTGGGTCAAAGTTTGACCACGTATTGTATTTGACAAGCAAAATGTGAATGCATGTCACCAAAAATTGTATTGTTTGGTTCGTATCTGAATGTACTTTCAAATTATATTATTTTTGCAACGTATAACATATATTTTATGTGCAAAAATCATGGTCAATTATGACCCAGAATAAAAGGGAGACTAGTTAATGTGGGGTCGCTTTCTTAATTGAATGGTTAATTGATTTTGATTTTGATCCAGTCACAGCGCGCCGGCCCTCTCGTCCAATCCTAAATCGCTGCCGCACGCTCCTCTCCCTCTTCTCCGTTGCAAAACCACCCCCTCTCCTCTCCATCATCTCCATTCCAAAACCACCGTCTCGCCTCTCCCTCTTCTGATCTTCTCCATTGCGAAACCACCTCCTCTCCTCTCCATCATCTCCATTCCAAAACCACCATCTCGCCTCTCCCTCTTCTGATCTTCTCCATTGCAAAACCACCTCCTCATGCATGTGGCCCGGAGGCGCAGTTGTCGTCATTTTGATCTGAAGCGCCGGATTATAACATATAACACGAAAAAATGCCACATGACAAGAAATCATAACCTCACTGCCCAAAGGAGACAACATGAATCCCGACGGACAAACTAGACGAGGAACAAAGCTCAAATTAAAGATAAACTCATAGAAAAGGGTCCGTCGATAGATGTCCTAATTAACATAGCCGGCTTGACCTAGATGGTAGCCGAGTAGTCACTGTTCGTGCATGTGCCCCCAATGACTAGCCAAGCACATGACACCTAATTTTGCAAGATGACAAGAAACCTTTTTTTTAGATTTCTCACCACAAGTACAACCATGTACAACACGGCCTGCACGATATGTAGATGATAGCCAATCCGGGTGTGTCTGCTGGAGTCTAGTCACATGCATGGACGAACTGATCTTCCGTGTCTTGCAGGGATCGTCCAGGCACCAACGTAGTACAACACTTCTCTAGTACTATCGCTCGTCTCCCTCTTCTATTAAGTCACCCGACTTGCGGGGCCGGGGAGTGTGCCTATGGTCTGGTCTCAATTGTCGTCCCACATGTGTGTGCAAACGCAATATGATGCATGTTCCATTCGGAGAGCAGCATGCCAGACCGACCGACCGTCTGGGGTGCGACGTGAACGCAACGGGCGTGCTGTATACTCCGTACATTTGTACCGCCGTTTTCTAGACGCTTTGCTCCATGGCGCGGGCGCAATCCATGGATACAAAATTAGTATATTGTATACTATTTAAAAGTTGAGGGCAGGGCTTTTCCTGCGCGGTAGGTGGCGGGGCAGTTCCGCCTAGTCGGTTCGATAGAGACGCGAGAAGACGAGGGAGTAGGCTGCTGCAAACGTAGGGCTGCATGATTTGACAGCGAGTTACTGCTGGACAGGTGGGGCCCCGTGATTTGACTTGTCATTATCATTTGAACTGCGCCGCTACGACCGCCGTGAGTCTCCCGATTCCTGACCACCTCCATTACGAAGAAAGAGATAGAGAGGAGTAAAAAAATACACTTATAGCCAACCTTATAGCCAACCTTGTTGTAGTATGAGTGACTAAGTGATGACTATGTATGACATGCCAACATCAGATAGCCTAACACGCCGTGTTAAATATCCAAGGGCGCGACCACGCGAGCGACACGACGGTCGTGGTAGGCGCGACCATGATACGGGCTGCTGGCAGCCCTTGGATGTGAGATCAAATGGTCGCATGCTAAGTTGCTGAAAATTTGTAGAATAACCCTCCAGGATAGGATATTCACCCATAGGTCTAGAATCACGCCATGCAACCGTTCGATCTCAGATCCAAGGGCTCTCGGAAGCCCGTATCATGGGAGAATGGAAAGCCACTACCCTGCCGTTCACACGCTGGCAGTTTGGTCCTACTCGTCCCCGCACATCCTTCAATACTACGGCGGTTCGCCCCTAGTCGTCCCGTCCATTCACATTACGACAGTTGCACTAATCCTAACCCTCCTCCCAAATCCATGGCGTCCCAAATCTCCATGATCAGCGGTGAGTACAAGGTTAGAACAATCACCAGCGATGAGTTCAACGTCATCTACACCCGTTCTTCCGCGACGGTGAAAGGATGCCTTTCTCGCTTCAGACGCATGTTCGAAAACTCAGATGATGAGTGGGTCGCTAGGCTAGATGTTGAGTACACCACAGTCCTGGGACCAGAGAAGGATCTAAAGGACGAAGAGAGGAAGAAGCCCGCCGTGATCCAGGTTTGCGTACATAACATTTTCTTGGTCTACCACATATGCCATGCCGACATTGAGTGCCAGGATTTTAAGAACTTCCTCAAGGACAAAATAGTGAAATTCATTACTGTAGACTTTAAGAACGACAGGGATGTCCTGCGTCGGATAGGTCTCGTTGTAGGAAACCCCTTTGACCTCCAGAAGAATCGGTTGGTGTCCTCTCGTCAGCCTTCAATGCTGACCCTGGCAGGAGCCATGGTTCATCCTTCGTACGGTAAACTGGAGAAACCTCCATACACGTTTCATCGTCATGCATGTCAGCGGAATGTACTAGATATAGACCACATCCACTACGCTGCAATGGATGGCTACCTTTGCTTCAATATCTACAAGGGTTGGATGAAGAGCAACAACCAAGTGTGCGGTTCAAGCAAAGAAGTATCGGCCAAGAGGAAGAGGAACAAGGACAAAGTCGAGGACGTGGACGAGAACTCCGAGTAAGGTGGCAGTGTCGGTGCTCATGGTGGTTCTAATGTAGTGTCTACCGGAATAGTTGCAAAGTTTAATTTCAGGTGTGCTTAATTTAATTTGAGGGGTGTGTTGTGCTGAGCCCCCAGCAGAACTATGTTATGTTTCTTCTCGTTACTTTAACTCTTCAGTACGTACATACTAGTATTTCTTACATTTCATCTTTTAGTTGGTATAGTACTACCACTCGTTTCTTCACATTATATATGTACAATATATATGGCCAACATCATATAGCCAGTAGTTTAGTTGTCAAAGAATTTCAGGGTGCTTAGTTTTGTCAAAGAATTTCAGGATGCTTAGAGGGTGCTTGGATCCAAGGGACTTATTTTAGTTTGACTAAAAATAGTCTCTTTAAGAGGCTAAAGTTCCAAGCACCCCTGACTAAAGAGGGGCTAAAACTAGTCTTGAGACTAAATTTTTTTAGTCAGGGGTACCCCTACTAAAATGTGGATTAGTCCTCTCTATACTCATTTAACTCCTCTCCTTTAACACAGGCGAGTTCTGGATTGGAGGGTTTGGAGGATAATAAATGCTCATTAACTTGATTTTAGCCTTTTCAGTAGTTGGATCCAAGCATGGGTGAGGCTAGCATGTTTTAGTCCCACTACTTTTAGTCATGGGACTAAAACGTATCAAAGCACCCTCTTAGTTTTATTTGAGGGGTGGGTTGTGCTGGACACCATTATTGTGACTAGCCTTTTTAATAGTACTATATGCATAATTTGGCGACGAGCGCTCTCTATATGTACCACCTTTTTTTAATTTCAAGTTTTGCTCCATGGAGCAATCCATCGATACTACTGCTGTACAAAAGTATACATTTTAAAAGGCTAGAGGGCGGGGCAGTCTAGCTTGGTCGGTTTCACGAGAGGCGAGGGCCTTTGTGATTTGACGGCTCATTACTGCTGGAAGGCGGGGCCTTGTGATTTGACTGCTCGTATAAATGCGCCGACGACCTGACCGAGGACGAGCAAAGAACCGTGCGGTATACTCAAGTTTTCCACTGGAGTAGTACTGCGACGGAGGAGCACGAAACACGACAGCCCAGTGCCATATGGCGATAAAAAATGATCTAATTTGCTAGTCATCTCATTGTTAGCATTGTTCTATTCATTCCCTAAAAAACCATTGTTCTATTCATGCCTCGCAGAGAACGTACACATGCGGCGAAACACCCGAAGCAAAAGATGAAACACAAGAGCAAGAGAAGAAGGAAGATTATCACCCCAAATGATCTAATTCGCCGCTGAGTCATAACTGCTTCTTTATCTCCTCCATGACCTTCATCTCCTTGCGCGTCTCCTCCGCCGTCTTCTTCATTCTATCCATGATGCGGGATTTCTTGACGCGAGCCTTCATCATCTGTTCCACGGCCGCATTACTTACCTTGACAGCAGCCGGGTTCTCAATGCGGAGCTTCGCCAACTCTTCCTTCTGTTTCATGACGAGGGCCTGCAGCATCTTCATCGAGTAACTACTATTCTCATGCAGCTTCTTCCAGCCGGCGTTCTTCTCCTTCAACAGGTCGATCTCGTGGTAGAGCTTTGCCTTGTCCTCCTGAAGTCGCAGGATTTCGCCGGTTGCCTTCTTCTCCGAGGCAATGCTCTTCTTCAGCAGCATCACCACGCCGGCGGTCAACTCCCCCTGCTGATTGAGCTCAGCGGGCATGTCATTGAGGCTCTCCTTCAGCAACTCCATCAAGCCTTGGATGAACTCCTTTTGCTTATTGAGGTGCTTATTGAGCTGATCGGGCATGCCGTCGAGGGATAACGACTCCAGCTCCGCCGGCTCGGCATGTCTGCCTCCGCGGCTAGGACGCTCCTTGGACCCATCGCCTGCCTGTGAGAGATCTTTCGAGGTCTCTGCGTGGCGGCGAGCCCTCTTTTTTTCCACAGCCTTGGTTGCCGCTCCCTTGTTACGAGTAGTTCTCGACCTAGAGCTCTGCTCACCGGCCATGGCAACGACGGACGAAGAAGAAGCACTTATGAGGAGGAAAGGTAGAGTAATTTTCGGTTAGGTAGTTCCGCTTTTTATAACCTAAGTACTAGCACTAGTACTAATACCTGCATAGTGGGAACACGTTCAGGTTTAGTACGTATTGGTAGGTGTGAGCAGGCTTTCGAATGTGATGGGAACAAGGTAAAGATTAATTGATGGTTTTCGTTTCGAGGCCCGAAACGGCTCCCGATGAGTTTAGCGGAACATAAATTTCAAGTACTACACTGGTCAAATGCGTAAATATTATGTTACTGTCAAAAATTGGCACAAAATACAAAGGAGACCAATGGAAGTACTACTAGCAACCCACGATTTAACTACTCGCATGCGCGCAGTGGAGTAATAATGTCTTTCTTCCGCCCTCACGTCCACTCAATTTGCATGCTTTGTATTAATTGACCATCAATGAAGTGAACGACTTTACACGTGTCAAATTATCACATGGGGTGGATCTTGGTAGAAAATTGCGTCCGCCCATGTACCTGCGTGTGCGTGTGTGACAGCCTGGGTTTTGCCCCTTCTTATTTGCTTGATTTTTCATTTCAATTTTTTTGAAACTTGGGGTTTCTGAATCTTTTCATATGGACTTCAACACTTGGGCATCCTTGGCTTTCACCCAAGTGCTTCACTTCCCTTCTAAATCATTATCTCTCTTCTGACCCACCCCAAAAATAATCTTTGGAATATTTTCTTAAAACAAAAATATTCATTTTCTCTCTAAAACCCTAAGCCAGATCTGTTTGCTTCAAAGCAACCCCAATTTTTATGGCTCAGAAAAATCTGAGATAATTCACAAATATTTTGTGAACCCTAGTGCACCTTCCTGAGCAAAAATATTTCATCACTTTTTGGAATATTTTTGCTACAGAAAATCTTTTCTATTCTGGGTAGAAATGGTGGTTTCTACAGCAACTACCATTTTACTTGGTCCATTTGACCCGAAATTTCTTGTGCATCTTTACTTTAGTAACTTATCACTAGCCTCCAAAGCACAGCTTCAAACTCCAAGCCATTTGACCACAGTAACATCACAAAGTTACTGACCAGAAACTTACTTGGTGTGTGAAAACTTCTCTACTGTACCTGGATCCAAACCAAATCGTGGTAACACTCAAAACTACCATGAACCACACGCCAGACATTGAGTTTATGCTTAGATCGACCTGATGTCATAGTTCACGCGATGACCGCGTTCGTCCAGGCATGCTGGCATGCAGCCGACGTGCTCTGCGACGCGCCCGAGCCTCTGTTGCTCGCGTCCTTGCTTCCCCCCTGCCCAACCATGACAAACCTCGCCACCATCATCGTCTCAATGCTCTTAACTCCTCCCTGGCGCTCGCCGATGCCGGAGCTCGCCGCAGCGAGCACGGGCAAGGTCTGACCAGCCCAACAGTGCGGAGCGCACTATGCTCGTCGGCACCCTCTTGATCATGTGCTCGTCTCCGCCCGCCCACAGTGGCTGCGTGACCTCCGTCGCCTTCTCCCCCTCTCACTGATGCCGCTCGTCGCCGGGCGCCGTGGACAGGTGTCTACCGGCGGAGCCCGAAGCACCCTCGCCGCTCGCCTATATATAGAGCCCTCCCCAGCCTCCTCGAGCACCAGCCAACACTCACACACACCCCATGATCGAGTAGGAAGCCGGAGCCCGGCCGGGCAGGCCTCGGGCCGCAGTCCTCGAGCTTGAGCTCGCCGGCGATCCCCTCTGGTCAGTGAGTAGGAATTTATTCCTGTCGTCAGTGAGTACCCTGACGTGTTTCCAGAAGAACTGCCAGGCATGCCACCAGATCGGGAACTGGAGTTTGCGATAGATCTTGTGCCCGGAACCGCACTGTTATACAAGAAGTATTACTAGATGCCCTCATCAGAATTAGTGGAGCTAAAGAAACAACTTGACGAATTACTCCAGAAAGGTTATATTCGTCCCAGCTCTTCACCGTGGGGATCACTTGCAATTTTCGTGGGCAAAAATGATGGTAGTCTCCGTATGTGCATAGATTACCGCTAGCTGAATGAGGTCACCATCAAAAATAAATACCCGCTGCCAAGGATTGATGATCTGTTTGATCAGCTCAGTGGGGCTAAGGTATTATCTAAAATCAATTTACGGACCGGATATCATCAGCTCAAGATTAAAAAGGAAGATATTCCTAAGACCGCATTCACTACTCGGTACGGTCTTTACGAATATACCGTGATGTCCTTTGGTCTCACAAACGCCCCTGCTTTCTTCATGCATATGATGAACAAAGTATTTATGGACTTCCTCGACAAATCCGTGGTAGTCTTCATTGAAGACATCCTCATTTACTCCAAGGGAGAAGAGGAACACAAGGATCACCTCCGAGCAGTACTACAACGGCTCCGTGACCATCAGCTATACGCCAAGTTCAGTAAGTGCGAATTTTGGCTCAAGAAAGTTGGGTTTCTCGGACATGTACTATCCGCCGAACGTATAGCCGTGGACCCGAGCAAAGTAAAGGATGTGCTCGAGTGGGTACCACCCACGACCGTGACACAGATCCGGAGTTTCCTCGGATTAGCTGGGTACTATCGTCGTTTTATTGACGGGTTTTCCAAAATTGCTAAACCCATGACGGAGCTGCTTAAAAAGGGTACAAAGTTTAAGTGGACAGAGGACTATGAGAAGAGTTTTAATGAGCTGAAGATACGACTGACAACCGCACCTGTATTGACTCTTCCAGACATTTATCGCAGTTTTGATGTATACTGCGATGCTTCCAGACAAGGTATTGGTTGTGTGTTGATGCAAGACAGCAAGGTAGTAGCATATGCATCGCGACAACTATGACTTCATGAGGGAAATTATCCTACTCATGATTTGGAATTGGCTGCAGTGGTACATGCATTAAAAATTTGGAGACACTACCTCATTGGAAAAAGGTGCCAAATTTTTACCGACCACAAAAGCCTCAAGTACATTTTCACTCAGCCAGATTTAAATCTCCGTCAGCGAAGATGGTTAGAGTTAGTCAAGGATTATGACCTTGAAATAAATTACCATCCAGGCAAGGCCAACGTCATTGCTGATGCGCTCAGTCGAAAGCCCGTTAGCTTAAATGTCATGTTAAAATCATTGCCCACCAAACTCCAAGAGGAGATCGCTTAGCTCAACTTGGTCATCATAGAGGCTGACCTCGCTAATATTTTGGAAGTTACCCCCACACTTGAGATGGAGATCTGCAAGGCCCAGCCAGCTGACACCAACCTACAAAAACGGGCCAAAGGCCAGATGGCAAAGCAGGCCTCTGACTTTTCCAAGGACGAATTCGGCACCCTCCGATTTCGTGGACGCATTTGTGTGCCAGATCAACCGGACTTGAAGAAGAAAATCATGTCTGAAGCCCACGAGTCCGCATATTCCATTCACCCGAGAGGTATGAAAATGTACGAGGACCTTAGACAAATATTCTGGTGGGATGGTATGAAGAAAGACATTGCCTATTTTGTAGCCTGTTGCGACATATGCAACAAGGTGAAAGCAGATCATCAGAAGCCAGCCGGGCTTCTCCAACCGCTGCCAGTTTCACAATGGAAATGGGATGACGTTTGCATGGATTTCATCATAGGATTGCCTAGGACTCAGCAAGGTAAGGATGCAATCTGGGTTATAATAGACACCATGACCAAGGTTGCTCATTTCATTCCAATCAGCACCAGATACAGAGCAGATGAACTAGCACAACTGTATGTATCCAGGATCGTTAGTATGCATGGAGTACCCCGAACTATCACTTCCGACCGAGGTTCTTTGTTTACCTTCGCTTTTTGGTCCCGTCTCCATCGAGCCTTGGGGACAGCACTAAAATATAGTACTGCCTATCATCCTCAGACAGATGGACAGACAGAGCGGGTAAATCAAATACTCGAGGATATGTTGCGAGCCTGTGTGCTAGCCAAAGGTGCTAAATGGGAAGACTGCTTGCCGTATGTCAAGTTCTCTTATAACAACAGTTTCTAGACCAGTCTAAAGATGTCACCATACGAAGCTGTGTATGCCGTAAGTGCCGCACTCCTCTAAATTGGTCTCAGACGGGAGATAGCCATATCTTCGGAACAGATCTCATGCTGGAAGCTGAGAAACAAGTTAGGGAAATCCGAGACAGACTACAATTGGCCAAATCTCGACAGAAGAGTTATTATAATGCCAAACATCGGCAGGTCAGTTTTGAACCAGGAGAACACGCATACCTCGGAGTCACTCCTATGAAAGGAGTCAAGAGATTTCAGACTCGTGGAAAGCTGGCACCTAGATTCATTGGTCCATTCCCGATTATGTCTCGAGTGGGTACGGTTGCATATCAACTGGAACTACCCCCGGAATTGGCAGACATACACAACGTGTTCCATGTTTCGCAATTGCGATGATGCATATCCCCGCCTAAGAAAAGGACTGCAATGCCTGAGATAGAACTGGCAAAATATTTAACTTATGGAGAAAGACCATTCAAAATTTTGGATCAAACAGAAAGGGTCACTCACAGTAAAGTCAGAAAATTTTACAAGGTTCAGTGGGAGCATCACACAGAGTCAGAAGCAACTTGGGAGCAGGAAGAATTCCTTAGGGATCAGTATCCAGAGTGGTTTTCCCAAGCAACCGAATCTCTAGGACGAGATTCATTCTAAGTGGGGGAGGTTTGTGACAGCCTAGGTTTTGCCCCTTCTTATTTGCTTGATTTTTCATTTCAATTTTTTTGAAACTTGGGGTTTCTGAATCTTTTCATATGGACTTCAACACTTGGGCATCCTTGGCTTTCACCCAAGTGCTTCACTCCCCTCCTAAATCATTATTTCACTTCTGACCCACCCCAAAAATAATCTTTGGAATATTTTCTTAAAAAAAAAATATTCATTTTCTCCCTAAAACCCTAAGCCAGATCTGTTTGCTTCAAAGCAACCCCGATTTTTATGGCTCAGAAAAATATTAGACAATTCACAAATATTCTGTGAACCCTAGTGCACCTTCTTGAGCAAAAATATTTCATCACTTTTTGGAATATTTTTGCTACAGAAAATCTTTTCTATTTTGGACAGAAATGGTGGTTTCTACAACAACTACCATTTTACTTGCTCCATTTGACCTGAAATTTCTTGTGCATATTTACCTTAGTAACTTATCACTAGCCTCCAAAGCACAACTTCAAACTCCAAGCCATTTGACCACAGTAACATCACAAAGTTACTGACCAGAAACTTACTTGGTGTGTGAAAACTTCTCTACTGGACCGGGATCCAAACCAAATCGTGGTAACACTCAAAACTACCAGGAACCACACGCCAGGCATTGAGTTTATGATTAGATCGACCTGATGTCATAGTTCACGCGGTGACCGCGTTCGTCTAGGCGTGTTGGCATGCAGCCGACGCGCTCTACGACGTGCCCGAGCCTCTGTTGCTCGCATGCTCGCTTCCCCTCCTGCCCAACCATGCCAAACCTCGCCACCATCATCGTCTCAATGCTCTTAACTCCTCCCTGGTGCTCGCCGACGCCGGAGCTCGCTGCAGCGAGCACGGGCAAGGTCCGGCCAGCCCAACAGTGCGGAGCGCACTGTGCTCGTCGCCACCCTCTTGATCATGTGCTCGTCTCCGCCTGCCCACAGTGGCCGCGTGACCACCGTTGCCTTCTCCCCCTCTCACTGACGCCGCTCGGCGCCGGGCGCCGTGGACAGGTGTCCACCGGCGGAGCCCGAAGCACCCTCGCCGCTCACCTATATATAGAGCCCTCCCCAGCCTCCTCAAGCACAAGCCAACACTCACACACACCCCACGATCGAGTAGGAAGCCAGAGCCCGGCCGGGCAGGCCTCGGGCCGCTGTCCCCAAGCTTGAGCTCGCTGGCGATCCCCTCTGGTTGCCGCAGTAGCTCCACCCCCTCCCAGGCCTGGGCGACCCCTCCAGGGCCTCTGCCTCTCTCCGGTGAGGCCGTCTTGCCTGCTTGGAGCCCCTGGAGTGGCCTCTGCTCGCCGTCTTCCTCAACTCCGGTGACCTCCACATTCTGCCTCCGCTTGCGAGGTTGATTCCGACGCCGTCCGACCGCCCTAGCTACACTACGGGTACGGGCAGGTGCGTCTCAACCCCCTGTTGCCACCCCCCTCTCGTTTGGGCCAAGGAGCCCTCGTCGCCAGCGAGAGCTCCAGCGAAGCCGCGGCCCCCTCTGTTTCCCTCTCCCTTTCCCCCACCTGACTAGCGGGGCCCGCTAGTCAACCACTCAGTACGCGCGCGAAGCGGCACGAGTGGTGGCGCCGCTGGGCTTTACGCCTTCGACGTCACCCCCAATCTATTTCAAATTCATTTGAATTTACAAAACACTTCAAACAGTCATAACTCTTCAACCATAAGTCCAAATGAATTGATTCTTTTTGCATTGTGTTCTTTGATAAGAAATCTAGCGGCTCTCCAAAATGAGATTTTTCTGAGCTGTCTAGAATTTCTGGTGATTTTCAGAAGTGTTCCTGATATTTTCTTTTTGTGTTTAAAACTATTTTCAGAAGGTGAAGCTTGTCTTGAGGATCACCAGGAGGCTTGTGAACCTCATCTGCACTAAGGCAAGCCACGGGAACATTTTCATGGTGCCATTTCAATATTTGTTATTTTCTTACTTGAATGAAAGGATTAATCCATGCATTTAAATGATTATGGAGTTATTTATATTCTGTTAAATATTGGTTAGTTGTTATGCTTGAGTTACATAATGGTTGAAACTAGTTTAGTGGATAAAGCAAGTTAAGATTTATTTGAGGTGATGTTAGAAATAATTTTGTTATGTATGTTAGCAATTATTTAAAGCTATATTTTTGCCCTCTTAGATTGATAAAAAGTTGTTAGAAAATGTTCTGTTAAATACTTGTTTAATCATATTATTTGTCTTACAGAATGTTTGAACCCAACTTAGTGATAAAGAAAGTAAGAGTTGTTGATAATGAAATCTTTTTGACAAGCATATGAGAAATTTATCAAAGTTACTTTCTTGCGTAAGAAGTTAATAAAACTTGTCACAAAATATTTTCGTTAAGTTGCGAGTCATTTGAGCAAGTAGAGTTAATTGAGTTGTTGACGATATGCTTGGTGTGTATAAGGATGACATCGGTCATTTTTATCATTATATGATGCATGTGTTATTTTGCATTTCATGGCATGCTATGAAGCCGGTCATTTTTTTAAAGTTAAACCTGAATATAACTCAACTTGAATATACCGTTGACTGGGTCATGGTGCCGCTGAATCGAGTTTCTTTCTAGTGCAACCACATTTGCCTTTGTGGGAAGGCCTTGATTCGGTCCATTGACACGGCCTCTGGTCGGTGCCTCCATCTAGGGAAGGTTATGTCGTGCTTGCCCTGGCCCGGTAAGCAGACATAATCTTGTGGGCTCGTTGATGAGATCATGGTACCGAGTCCACGAGTGGGAGTGTTTTGACCATGACGGTGGTCGGTGTGTCTTTGGTAGACACGGGGCCACCCAGGACCTGCCCATTGGGGATTTGGGTCGGAGTGGCCGGGAGAGTGCTGTGGCAGTGGAGGGGTTTTGTCGGAATGCCGTTGGTCCACCCGAATGGGAGTGCGAGGCCATGGGTTCCATGGTGTGGGTACAGTGTGCTACCTCTGCAGAGTGTGTAATCCATCGATAGCGGAGTCCACGGTTACAGACACCTCGTAGTAGGTCCCACCATGAGTCAACGTTTAATAAAAATTGCACACTAAGAAATGAACTTTGCATTGTTGATGGATGGCAGAAAGGCCATCGAGGCATTTGGGACCAAATGATGGTCATAGTTGTTATCGCCGTAAGGATCACGGGTTGTTCTTGAGAAAGACCACTTTGGTGGGGTATTCTAACCACTTTGGTGGTGTGTTTGTGATCTGACCACTTTGGTGGTGTGTTTGTGATCCAGAGATGATCACGGTTGGTAAGCTGTCCCGAGGGACGTTCGAGCATGATCACAGCATGTTGGCATATAGTGTTGCATTTTTAATAATTGGTTAAATATCATGATATTGTTTGTCATTATGATGATGCCTGTTGTGACCTTGCAAGTACATTCAATGTACTGACCTGGCGTGTCATGCCAGATTTCAGGAAAGTATCATTGGAGGAGAGCTCTATCCGAGTCTAGATCGTGTCCACATCGGTGTCTCTGTGATATGGAGCTTCTGCCATGACGTTATTCCGCTGCCACATAGTTGTTCGGATCGAGGCCCCTTTATGTTCACTAAATAATGTACATATTGTCCAGCCACACCGAGTGTGCCGCTTGGCCTCGACAGCTATTGTAATGTAACTCTATTCCGCTAGCATCAATAAAGCGGTTGTTATTCTGTACCAAGATGTTGTGTGTTGCCAGAAGACATGGTCTCTGGGCTGGCAATGCATGGTAAACCAGTCGCTCTGAGCCGGGGTGCCACAGCGTCAGAGGGCATGAGTGCGTTCTTGGCGTGCGTGCACATCTTCGCTTCATGCATGTACCGCCAGTATGGCTCAGGGAGGACGAGTACATTCTTCTGGAACCAGCAGCACGTCACTGTGATCAATCTACGCAAGGAGGTCGTGACAACGCCTCCACATGTGCCACGTGGCTTCATGAACTGTAAGAGAGACACTGTGTAACGTGCCATTGGTATTCTAATTTACGTGTTTTGCACATACTCGAAGTACTAGTAAGGTACACGTGCATTGCACGCATCAGATTTTGCAACCAAATTATGAATAAATACCACACTATAGCATCTAAGCTCTGAGTCATATATGCCTGATGTAGCCCTTCGTTTAATTCTTATAGTTCATCTCATTCAAAATCAATTAGTTTTTATAAAAAAGCTAAGAACGCGGGAATAGGAAAAACATGGGATTATAGTGGAATGTCGTCTTGAATCCTACAGGATTGTATGAGTGTTTGATTATGCATAGAAAAAACGCAGAATTCTTTCAAAGAGGTTTGAGTGATGGGATGTTTCCTATGAGATCTAGTGCAAATGAATCATATGGAAAAATTCCTATGGTTTACAATCCTACGAATCAAACAACCAAGATAGGAAAAATTCCTAATGATTAGAATCCTCCAAAATTCCTTTGAGAATCGTTTGAATCAAAGAAGCCCTTAATCTATTTTATGATTCATGGAATTGTGCATTGTAAAGCATAAAGTAAAAACAAATAATGGCAATTCAACTAGAAAAAAGTTTGGGCAGGTATGATATGGAAGATTCTAGAACAAAAGAGAACCACTGTTGTTTTGAGGTCTGTGCATTATGCTTAAGTTCAACCATGGAGTCTGCTAGATAGTACACGTGGCAAAATCCGGTGGGGGTTAGAAGATGGTGCGAGGGGCCGAGTGGAGGGAGACTATGAAGGAATGCACAAGTGCGAGATTGATATTTAGAGAGAGGGGGTGAACACGTGCACTGATGCGCAGTGGCGGAGCCATGAAAAATAAATGAGCTAGGGGGCCAAGCATTGCTAATCCTTTACGAGGAGGGTCAATTCATGAACTTAAACCATTTTTAGCAGCAATTGTCTAATGATCACATTCATATTAGCCTTGATATATAGTGATGTTATGGGGGGAGGGGGCAGGGCCCTTACTGCCCTGTCTTCGCCATTGTGCACACGTCTGAGAGATGAAGCGGAAGGCATGGATGATGAGAGGGGGACATTGGATACATAATTAATGTGGGTGTATTAGCTATATATGTTAATCCTATATAGAGAGGTATAGATTGATCGATGTGGACGTGGGAAAGAGGGTGAGACCTCACTAGATATATCGATTGATCGGTTTGTGTGGAAAACTATGAAAGACCTAGCTATATACACACATACATAGAGGAACATCGATCGTTGCGCATGCATGCGTGACAGATAAAGAATGCCCGATATGATGGAGAGGGGGATGTGTGTTGGTGTGTGCCTTTATGGGAGACCGACCTGAAGAAAAAGATTGCATGCGTGCGATGGATAATGCCGACTAGTAGTGTGTGTCCATGCTTGCACGAGAGAAAGTTAGTGGTACAATTATAAAGAGAAGACTACTGTGTTGGTGTAAAAGAATAGCTGAATAGGTGAGGTCACGATCAATGTAAAATTGAATTCAAATATTTGAGTAAGAGATCCTGATGTTTGAAACCCATGCATGCATGAATATAACGGAGATCTGCGCGGTGTGGTTTGGAAACGAGCATGTTGTAATGTATACTCATTGAACAAGGTCAGAGTGATTTGAATTTGAGATACCGATGGCAGACATCATTTGGCCACGTCGCATCCGTGCATTGCACACACTATTCTAATTGGAGATGATGGGCGGCTTTTGCATCACATATCTATATCTATACCCCTATATATATATTTTATATTTTTTATATTGTGTGCGGGTAACTTCAACTTTGAAAGATGGTCGTTGGATGAGGCGAATCCGATGGTCCAAAGATGTCAAATTTGAGCACTACTGGCCGTTGGATATCATCTAGATTCCACCAGATTTCGCCACATGTATAATCTAGAAGACTCCATGGTTGAACTTAAGCATAATGCACAAACATCAAAACACAAGCACTTCTTACTTGTTCTAGAATCTTCCATATCAGAATTTCCCAAATGTTTTTCTACATGATTTGCCATTATTTGTTTTTACTTTATGTCTTACGACGCACAATTCCATGAATCTTAAAATAGATTAGCTTATAAAAACTAGATGATTTTGAATGAAATGAGCTATAAGAATTAAACAAACATCTACATCATGCATGCAATAATGTGGTATTTATTCATAATTTGGTTGCCAAATCTCATGCGTGCAATGCACGTGTACCTTACTCTAGTCTAAATGGTGTTTGTGTGTGTGTTGTGCGTGTTGAGGTGCAAATTGTCTTTTTTTGGGTACACGTTAAGCTTGTTCTTCTGAAATTTCAAGCCGCGCCTTGTTATGCCGAAAATTCAAGCTAGCGTCTCTGTCTATCGTGCTGCAAAACTCCCGCCTCTTCAACCCGCGCCTTGTTAGCCCGAAATATTTAAGATATATCTTTGTCTCGTTGTGCTCCGACAACTCCCTCCATCTCAACCCGCGCCTTGCTATTCCGAAATTAGAACGCGCGCGAAAACTCCCACCTCCTATGAAATCCCGAGACGCGAAATGCCCGTGGTACCCCTGAACCGAAAGAACCACCTCAAATTGGTGGGGGTACTTTCGTAACTTACCCCACATTTCGGACAAGCGCGTCTCTAAGCCATGGTTCGCAACTGCCATCCCATCCGCCCACCCATTCATACGCCGAGGTCGTGAAAACCCGCGACGAAACCCCACACCCTGCTTCGTCCGCCACCCAGCCGGAGCCTCTTCCCCGACGATGTCGTCCACAGCAACACCTCGATGTCCCTCATCCACCGTACCGGATGAGGATCCGTCGTCGATCTCATTGTCCCGCTGGTTCAGCCACCCCGTCCTCCACCTCCAAGGAGCTGCCCCGATGTTCCCCTCGTCTTTCACGCCACCTCCATTCCCACACCGCCGTCTTCACCTGCACCACCGGAAGAGCATCATCATCACCGTTTCCTTGGATGAAGCTGCGGCCTAATCGGCGCCACCAAAGAGGTTGTACACTAATCGCCGCATTTTCTTCTTGATTCGATCTCATGGTGCTGCCGGCGCTCGATCCCGAGCCGACACGGTGCGGCTCCATCCATGGCGGCGTCGCCGGCCATTTACTCCATGGCGTCGCTCCCTCGGCGGCGACGTCCACATCAGTAGGACCTGCTGCTGCTTTAGCTCTCGCTCACATTGCTGCTCTGCTCTTGCTCTCGGTCCCCTGCCTGGTCTGCTCTTGCTATTGCTCTTGCTCGCGCTGCTGCTCTCGCTCTTGCTCTTGCTTGCGATGCTGCTCCGATTTAGCTACACTTCACTCCGATGCCGCCGGGGTGAAGGAAGAACCAACCGCAGCGGGGAGGGGGGCTCGCCGGAGAGGTACCCCACTATCTATCTTAGGGTTCAAGATGGGGGCGGTGGTCGCCGGCGTTGGCGGGGTGGTGGTGTGGGGATCACCGGAGAAAAAGCTCGGCACGAGGGGGGGCTAGAGGGATGGCCGGGGCGGCGGCAGACCGGCGGTGGGGAGTGTTTTCGGGGCGGGCGGGGCGGCGCACCGCCGGCCGCGGGCGGCGGGGGCTGCTGTTTGGCCGGTGGTGGCTGGTGGCTTAGGGGGGTGGAGGTTGAAGATGAACCGCAGGCCCTTGATTTCATATCCAACGGCTGCAAAATCGACTGACCAGAGATGAAAAAGTCAGTCGACCGACGTGTAGCCTCACCTTGCTAGTGCGTTCAGTTTCGACAGCAAAATTCAGTTTCGACAGTTAAGTTCAGTTTCGACAGTTAAGTTCAGTTTCAACAGTTAAATTTACTTTCGACAGTTAAGTTCAGAGATGAGCAGGTGATGTATTTTACATCTAGCACTTTGTGGTTATGTATTTTACGTCATGTATTGGAGATGCTATTAGAATTCCACTCAGGTTAACGTTGTTCGTTGTCTCTCTTGTCCTGCTTCAGCCTCAATGTCATACAACTCACCGGAGCTGCTCAAATGACGAAACCCTCCATCACATCGGAGCAGTACCTCGGGCTCCATCTCCAGACGCCTAAGATCTTCTTCCCCTCCTTCGACAGCCAAGTCAGCCGGAGCATCCTCACCGGCCAACCCAATCACACTGAGAACGACATGGCTTCCCCAAAGAGGTTGTACACTTGTTGCATCTCTTTTTTACTCTACATGTTATATATATTGTCCACTTAGCACTCGTAGTAACGGGAAATACAATTATTTTATCCTACTATATGACAAGCAGTGAGGTACCAGGAAACTTAGCTATCCGTGATGGACTCTCTTGAACGCCATCATTATTTATCTCTGCGCGTTTGAGCTATGCATTTGTCGATGGGCCTGGGAGTTGAGCTAGTATGGCAGTGGCCTGGGTCCAAAGTAATAGAAGTAGCACAAAAACATTTTTAGTGTAAGATTTTCCTTGCTCAAGCCTGCCTACTAGAATCGCCAGTGCTTGAAAGGAAAAGTGAATGAAAAACATCGGAATTGGCAAGTTTCCTATGGTACTACTTTTCATGAATTTGGTGCAAAGGAAAACTGTAGGATTTGTTCCTTTAGTGTCTCCTTGAAAGAAAAACCGTAGGAATTCTAATTTCCACTTCTCCTCCTTTTCATATTCCTATTCATCAAGCACAAGACTAAGAGATAGTAGCATAATAACATTATAACCGTACATTTTCTTGTGGTTTGACTTAATCTCACCATGCTTTTTTGCATCATGTGATCTTCCAATTGTTGTGAATCAAACACCCAGATTGGCAGAAATCTTGTGTTTTTAAATTCTCTGTTTTGCACGTGCATTCCTATCTTATTCCTGTCTATTTCCTGTGCATTGTTAGAATCCTCAAATTCAAACAAGCCCTTACTCAATTACTTCTATTACAGATATGTGTCAAAGAAAACCTTGTGTGGTTTGTCCTGCTCCTGCGGCGCTGTGTTCCACCCCAGCTCAGCTGCTCCAACAACGGAAGGGTTCACCACAGCAGGGATCCCCTCTCCAGACTGTCTTTCGCCGCCTCAGATCTTCTTCCCCGCCACCGGCAGCCACGGCAACTGCATTACCATCATCAACTGAGCAGATGACCTTGAGGACTACACGGGTCCGCAAGAGAGGTCGCACTCTTCCGTGTCTGCTTATGTTATGCGTCGCTTAATATGATGACATGCTACATTATCATCGTGTTCACCTATTAGAATCTGAGTCAGGTCCAAACTAATGCTAAAACTTGAGTTTTTAAATGGTTGTGGGGTACATATTGGGGCAGCAATCAGTACTATCTGTTTACTATCTGGTTAATCTCCGGTGTCTACTATGAGTTTCATGTTGGGTGCAAACAAACATTAAAGGAGCCATTATCTGTATTTTTTAACTAAAGCTATTATCTGCCTGCTATCATTGGTTTTGGGTCTATCCACAGTTTGCTACCATCACTCTGGATTTGTGCATGCACTCCTTACATAATCTCACTATGTTTTATTCCTATGCATGCCAGTTATTGTACACAATGGAACTGATCATGTAGAGCAAAACAGACGACCCTTGCGTGGCAATAAAATTTCATGCAGACATCGTTCCATGGTGGGCGCAAAGGCAGCCTCCCTCCACCCATTTCGGATCGTAATCAAGAGGAAGATAACTATTCTGAGGGGGATTCAGAAGGAGAAGACCACTTCTATTTACCCCATGAGGTCTTCGCTCTAACTTGGCATGCTGATGTTGGTAATATCATGCATATGGTGCCTTGCATTGCTTACTGTATACATTAAAGATGTCATTTGCTTAGTTTAGACATGCTTTGTGTCAATGCCATCTGTTTAGTTTCTTTATCATATATGTGAATCATGCAATGCCATCTTGTCTAGCCAGGCATCATATATGTGAATTTTGCAATGCCACCCTGGTTGGCCAGTCATCTTATATGTGAATTATATCATGCCATCATTTTTTTATTACGTGTTAAATTTGTCAACAATTTTAGTACATTCAATTACTCTTCCTGTGCATCAGCCATTCGACACGGTCATGGAAAAAATCTGGAGTGGAAACAAGGTCTTTAGAGCAGACAATGCTATCTGACGAAGCGCATGTCTTGCTGGTTACCGATAGCAGACAGATGACCAGTCATATTTCCCCCCCCCCCCCAAGGTGCATGCCCTAACTTGGCAGGGTTATGTTGCTCATATCATGCGTATGGTATCTTGCATTGCTATGTCATTTGCTTAGTTTAGACATGCTTTGTGTGAATGCCACCTGTTTAGTGTCTAATTACCATATATGTGAATTATGCAATGCCATCTTGTTGCAAGACATTATATATGTGAATTATGCAATGTTATCTTGTTGCAAGGCATTATGTATGTGAATTATGCAATGCCATGCTGTTTAGGCAAGCGTCATATATGTGAATTATATCATGTCGTCCTTTTTTTGTATTTCTCATTGCTTTTGTCGACAATGTTTGTATATTTAACTGCTCTTCCTATGCATCAGCCATTTGAATTGGTGATGGAGAAATCTGGAGTGAAAACAAGGTCTTCAGAGCACACAATGTTGCCTGCTGAAGCAGATATCTTGCTGGTTACAGATAGTTCTTCAGAGGAGGATTCAGAGGCAGATGACCAGTCCTATTATCCCCTTGAGGTGTATGCTCAAACTTGGCACGGTTATATTACTCATATAATGCATATGTTGTATTACAATGCTTAGTTTTTACATCATATACACAATATTGAATGCCATCTCCGTAGTTGACACATCATATATGCGATTGCCCTCTGCTCACTTCCTTAGTATATAAATCATATATTTGAATTATGTCACGCCATGATGTTTACATAGACAACATGTATCTGAATTATGGCATGCCAACCCATTTTCTAAAGACATAATATAGTTATATCATCTCATCCTGTTTACATAGTCTTCATATTTTAAATTATGTCATTCTATCCATGAATTATATCATGCCATCATGTTTCCATCGACAGCATGTTTGTGATTTATGGCATGCCAACCACTTTAATAGACACATCGTATAGTTATATCATGTCATCATGTTTACATAGTCATCATATTTTGAAGTATGTCATTCTATCCTATTTAGTTAGCCATCATACATGTGAAATTGTGTCATGCTATCCTGTTTAATTAGCCATCATATATGTGAAATTATGTCCTGCTATTCTGTTTGCTTAGACAACATAAATGTGAATTATTTCATGCCATGTTTTCTTCCCTACTATCCATTGCACCTGTCTATCTTACAATGTCTGTACATTCAATTAATTTTCTTGTTTATCAGCCATTTCATTTGGAGGGAGTGATGGCAGTATCTATGGGAGTAAAAACACGGTCTTCAGAAAAGATCGTGCTACCTGTCGATGTAGATAGAACCACAGTTGTACTTGCCCGAGAACCAGCCCCACCACACATAACCCACACTCATGCAGATTGTACCCCTACCCAGTTGGATAGAGAACTAGCTACACCCCCTTCTAACCCCAACCCCAGCAGATAGACACCCAGTTCCCGTTGACACATCACCGTCTCTACCACAGAGCACCCAAACACGAGCAGTTAGTAAGGCAACTGCAGTGCCCAAATCACGAGGACCACCACTCCGAACCTGAAGTCAACGCTTAAAGCAGAAGAAGAATTGTTCTCAGGTCAGGTTCCGTAGCTATGGTTCACACTACTTTGCTCTTGCATCACTGTATTTACTTATACCAACTAATTTCAAATTTGAAGGATGCAATTGAAACTCCGATGGCGCAACAGGTATGTTTTAAACCTATTTCTTCAACGTGTTTGGCTGTTTGCTGTTGTAACTTGCTCTACGTTGATTTCAGTTTCAATTGAATAAACAGTTATGTTCTCATGCCATGCACATTACAAGTGTTGTTATGCTGTGTAGTTTCCCACACTTATATTCTGTCTATGCTGCTTTGTCTTAAATAGATATGATTCGAACTGTATCTATCTTGATTTGGCAACATAAACTAGAATGATATAGACCATATAGTGACCATACTACATAGATATATGTTTGTTTCATGTTGTTATCCTGTCCACCTTACTACTAAACTGGTTTACCAAAATGAGT
The DNA here is from genome assembly GCA_034509565.1 of Triticum monococcum. NCBI lineage: Eukaryota > Viridiplantae > Streptophyta > Magnoliopsida > Poales > Poaceae > Triticum > Triticum monococcum. The sequence continues at coordinate 172,943,806 of CM067846.1, read as the reverse complement.
TTCATATACTACATTGTAAACCTGAGATGTGTTTATTTGTTTCTCTTTTAGAACGCGGATAAAATATTGGAGAAGAGTACCCTGTTATGCAATGGTAAAGGAAGTAATGCAGATAAGGTTCAAGATAGTGAGACATCCCTGTTGGTCTCCAAGAAAGCTGATAAAAACTATATTGAAGACACTGAGACAACCCCAAAGTCATGTCTTGATGTAGTGTTCGAGTTACTGGCTACCACTGCTGGCACCAACTCTTCGAACTCGTTGCCTAAATCAGTTCGGCTTCTTGAGTCTCAACTTCAAGTTGAAAGACATCGATCAGATGTTATGCGACAGGAAGCCGAGGGACTGAGGAAGTCCCTGCAGAATTCAGATGCATACTTTCTGGTGCAACATCAAGCGCTCGAGGACTTAAGCGCCAAACAAGAGAAAGTTAATAAGCTTGCTAAGCATCTTGCCAGCATTATGGGTACCCAGGATATTGTTTCTTGAGCTCTTCTGAAGTGGTTTCAGTTCTGGACTTGTTTTGTTGTGGCGTTTATATGCTGTTGTGTTCCCTATATTTGCACTGGTGGCGAACTTTGATGCCCAGTGAATGTAATATGTGTAATAGCCGTGATAGCCTAGTGTAAGTTGCTTTCTCGTTTATTTCCTTGTTGTCTTGTTTATTTGTTTGCTTGTAGTCAGTGCAGTTCTTTTTCTGCGGTTTGCTAGTGGCTGCAGTAACCTATTTTTTAAAACTAGGCCACAATAACCATGGGCTAATATTTACTGTAGTGACACTGGGCCTCCTACGGGCTATAGAAACAGTGGGCCTTCTCCGGGCCGTATAAACAGTGGTCCTTCTATGGGCCGTAGAAACAATGGGCCTTCTACGGGCCATAGAAACAATGGGCCTTCTACGGGTCGTATCATCAATGGGCCTTGAGGGAGTCCTGTATTAGGGGGTGTCCGGATGGCCGGACTATACCTTCAGCCGGACTCCTGGACTATGAAGATACAAGATTGAAGACTTTGTCCCGTGTCCGGGAGAGACTTTCCTTGGCGTGGAAGGCAACCTTGGAGATACGGATATGCAGATCTCCTACCATTGTAACCGACTCTATGTAACCCTAACCCTACCCGGTGTCTATATAAACCGGAGGGTTTTAGTCCGTAGGACAACATACACATCAACAATCATACCATAGGCTAGCTTCTAGGGTTTAGCCTCCTCGATCTCGTGGTAGATCTACTCTTGTACTACCCATATCATCAATATTAATCAAGCAGGACGTAGGGTTTTACCTCCATCGAGAGGGTCCGAACCTGGGTAAAACTTTGTGTCCCTTGTCTCCTGTTACCATCCGGCCTAGACGCACAGTTCGGGACCCCCTACCCGAGATTCGCCGGTTTTGACACCGACATTGGTGCTTTCATTGAGAGTTCCTCTATGTCGTCGCCGTCAGGCTCAATGGCTCCTACGATCATCGATAGCGATGCAGTCCAGGGTGAGACCTTCCTCCCCGGATAGATCTTCGTCTTTGGCGGCTTCGCTCTGCGGGCCAATTCGCTTGGCCGTATGGAGCAGATCGAAAGCTACGCCCCTGGCCGTCAGGTCAGATTCGGAAATTTAAAGTACACGGCTGACATCCGCGGGGACTTGATCTTCGACGGATTCGAGCCACTGCTGAGCGCGCTGCACTGTCACGACGAGCATGATCTAGCTCTGCCGCCGAACAGTGCCCTGGAGGCCGCATCCGCATCGGCTCCGACCCTTACTTCAGAGCCAACTATGCCGATCGAGGATGGGCGGTTGGACGCCACCTCGGGGGCTGCAACCCCAACGGCGATTGAGCCAAGCACCAGCCCCGTACTCTGCGAGACCCGTGACTCCAAGGAGCCGGACTCCTCTCCGGACTCCGAGCCCCCCGCGCTCCTGCCGATCGAATCCGATTGGGCGTCGATCATGGAGTTCACTGCCGCGGACATCTTTCAACACTCGCCTTTTGGCGATATCCTAAAGTCACTGAAGTCTCTCTCTTTATCAGGAGAGCCCTGGCCGGACTACCGTCAGCAAGGTTGGGGTACGGACGATGAAGAAATTCAAAGCCCACCCACCACCCTCTTTGTAGCCACTGTCGACGACTTAACCGACATGCTCGACTTCGACTCCGAAGATATCGACGGTATGGATGCCGATGAAGGAGATGATGAAGAACCAGCGCCTACTAGGCCCAGGAAAGCCACCTCGTCATATGACATATACATGGTGGACACCCCAAAAGAGGGAGATGGCGATGGAACAACGGAGGATGACCCCTCCAAGAAACAGCCTAGGCGCCGGCGTCAGCGGCGCCGCTCAAAATCCCGCCAAAACAAACACGGTGGTTCCAGCACGGGAGATAATAATACTCCGGAAAGCGTCGAAGAAAACCCCCTCCAGCAAGATTTAGCACAGGAGGATGGAGAAACCAGCCCTCATGAGAGAGCGACAGACAGAGAGGTCGAGGACGATAATTATATGCCTCCCTCCGAAGACGAGGCAAGCCTCGACGACGACGAATTCGTCATGCCAGAGGATCCCGTCTAGCAAAAGCGTTTTCAACACAGGCTTATGGCCACGGCAAGAAGCCTCAAGAAAAAACAGCAACAGCTTAGGGCTGATCAAGATTTGCTAGTCGACAGATGGACTGAAGTCCTTGCGGCCAAAGAGCATAAACTCGAACGTCCCTCCAAGAGCTACCCAAAGCGCAAGTTGCTACCCTGATTAGAGGAGGAAGCACTTGATGCGGCCGACCGGCCACCTCATGGTCGCGATAGAGAGGCCTCTCGGCCCTCCACTCAAGCCGCACCCCATACCAAGGCATGGGAATATGCACCAAACTTACGAGACATGTTGGAGGACAAGGCAAGGCAAACATGATCGATCTACGGATCGCGTGGGCGCCCCACGGCTCGAGACGGTAACCGTCACGCCGACCACAGATTCGGCAGGGCCGAACACAGTAGACAAGGCTCATTGGAGCTCCGTCATGATATAGCCCAATACAGAGGCGCCGCACACCCACTCTGCTTTACAGACGAAATAATGGATCATCAAATCCCCGAGGATTTCAAACCCGTAAACATCGAATCATATGATGGCACAACAGATCCTGCGGTATGGATAGAGGATTATCTCCTTCATATCCACATGGCCCGTGGCGACGATTTCCACGCCATCAAATACGTCCCACTCAAACTTAAAGGACCATCTCGGCATTGGCTTAACAACTTGCCAACAAGATCAATCAGTTGTTGGGAGGACCTGGAAGGCGCAGTCCTTGACAATTTCCAGGGCACTTATGTGCGACCCCCAGACGCCAATGACCTAAGTCACGTAATTCAGCAGCCAGAGGAATTGGCCAGGCAATTTTGGACACGGTTCCTAACAAAGAAAAATCAAATAGTCGACTGTCCGGACGCTGAGGCCCTAGCAGCCTTCAAGCACAATATCCGTGACGAGTGGCTAGCCTGGCACCTTGGACAGGAAAAGCCGAAATCCATGGCAGCACTCACGACACTCATGACCCGCTTTCGCGCAGGAGAAGACAGCTGGCTTGCTCGTAGCAACAATATGACCAAGAACCCTGGTAATTCAGACACCAGGGACAGTAGTGGCAGGTCGCGTCACAACAAGCAGAAGCGCCGCATTAACGACGACAATGCTGAGGATACGACAGTTAATGCCAGATTCAGAGGCTCTAAATCCAGTCAGCGGAAAAAGGCATTCAAAAGGAATCCTAGGGGCCCGTCCAGTTTGGACCGAATACTCGACCGCTCATGCCAGATACATGGCACCCCCGAAAAGCCAGCCAATCACACCAACAGGGATTGTTGGGCGTTCAAGCAGGCAGGCAAGATAAACGCCGAAAATGAAGACAAGGGGCTACATAGCGATGAAGACGATGAGCCCCGGCCGCCGAACAACAGTGGATAGAAGGGTTTTCCCCACAAGTGCGGACGATGAACATGATATACGCAACCCATGTCCCCAAAAGGGAGCGGAAGCGTGCGTTAAGGGACGTATACGCGGTAGAGCCAGTAGCCCCAAAGTTCAACCCATGGTCATCCTACCCGATCACCTTTGATCGAAGGGACCATCCCACTAGCATCCGTCATGGCAGATTCACCGCATTGGTTCTAGACCCAATTATTGACGGATTTCATCTCACTAGAGTCCTTATGGACGACGGCAGCAGCCTGAACCTGCTTTACCAGGATACAGTGCGGAAAATGGGCATAGATCCCTCGAGGATTAAGCCCACCAAAATGACCTTTAAAGGCGTAATACCAGATGTAAAGGCCAACTGTACAGGCTCAGTCACACTTGAAGTGGTCTTCGGATCTCCGGATAATTTCCGAAGCGAGGAGTTAATCTTCGACATAGTCCCGTTTCGCAGTGGCTATCATGCACTGCTCGGGCGAACTGCATTCGCTAAGTTCAATGCGGTACCGCATTACGCATACCTTAAGCTCAAGATGCCAGGCCCTCGAGGAGTAATTACGGTCAATGGAAACACCGAACGCTCCCTCCGAATGGAGGAGCACACGGCGGCCCTTGCATTGGAAGTTCAAATCAGCCTCTCCAGACAGTTCTCCAGTCCGGCCACTAAACGACCAGACACCGTCAAGCGCGCCCGGAGTAACCTACAACAAGACCACCTGGCACGATCCGAGCAGGCGTAGCAATGCGGCCCCAACCGCAACCCTCGCAAAAAGGCGACGCTAGTACTTCGCGTACATAACTATGCTCTAGAGATACCATGGGCACAGGGGGAGGGGCACCATCACGGCGCGCCCAAAACACGGCTTAAACCGTACCAGGGGCTCCCGATTTTTTAGTTTTCTCTTACTTTCAGGACTTCACCCTTTGGAAGGCCTGTTCGGCAGTTCAATTGCCGCACAAACGATGCAGGAACCAGGGAAGCAGACAAGCCACGCCACACTACGGAACTCCCAGGTGGTCTCTATCACGAGCAGTATGCCCGTTCCGCATACTATTCCGCAGCTTGCCCCTGGAACGGACATGTTAACTAGTCCAACCTTCCACTTATCCCATTATTTGTATCGTTCTGCTTTGATCGCAGCCCTTTTTAATAAACAATGCATAGCTTTCGTCTATTTTTGCATTACCTTTTTTCTTTATATATGTTCCTTAACGACATGTTGCACCCGTACACGTTGGTACGGCCAAAACACGCCAGGGGCTTAAGTACCCCTCAATATGGTGTGAGAATTCCGAACACTTTAACAAGTGCGGCACCCCGAACTTCTAGCATTATATGCATCGGCTCTGAATCATGTCTTGGGTCAATAGTTGAGTTTGCCCGGCTCCTATGTTTTGGTGCCTTACATTCTGCTTTATCGGCTAAGGTAGCACTAGGAGAACCACTGCGATTGTGCCCCAGTTGAGCTGGGTCGAGCACCTCAGTGGAGAAAGCTAAAACTGACTGTCATGATGAAGCAAGAGCTGGTCGCTGTTCGAGAGGTTTTTTCGAGTCCCTAAAGACTTATGCCGCTTAGGGCGTGGAGCCGGCTCCGTCCGGCCAAGGCGTGGATAGCGCCCCGAACCCGGTCTTCCGAATACCAGGGGATTCGCCGAAATTTAAAATTATAGAATTCTATGGCTAAGTGAGAGTGTTCACTCATTATAGTCCGATTGCCTTGTTCGTTGGGCTGAGCGCCTCCCTCGAAGGACCCAAACATGGGAAAAAGAGCGCTCAGGTTTATCCCCGAACACCCCAGCACTAGCGGCACGGGGGCAGAATCCGACGACTCGCCATCTCTCAGAATTGATAAACAGCCGCACATAAGGCAATATTTTAAATTCCAACAGCATTGCTTAGCGCATATAAACAAGTTTTTAGCACACAGGACAAAACAAGCAAGTTTCACTCAAAAATTACATCCCTAGAACATTCATCCGCCACAAGGCGGGCACCCTTCAGAACATCCTTATAGTAATTCTTGGGCTTGCGATGCTCTTCCCCGGCAGTGGCCTGTCCTTCACCAGCTTCTCAGCATCCAGCTTGCCCCAGTGTACCTTAGCACGGGCAAGGGCCCTACGGGCACCTTCAATGCAGACGGAGCGCTTGATGACTTCAAGCCTTGGACAGGCCTCCACCAACCGCCGCACCAGCCCGAAATAGCTCCCAGGCAGGGCCCCTCTAGGCCATAGCCGAACAATGAGGCCCTTCATGGCCTGTTCGGCTGCCTTGTGGAGCTCGACCAGTTGCTTCAGCTGGTCGCTCAGGGGCACGGGGTGTCCGGCCTCAGCGTACTGAGACCAGACCACCTTCTCCGTCGAGCTGCCCTCCTCGGTTCGATAGAATGCGGTGGCATCGGATACACTCCGGGGAAGATCTGCGAATGCTCCTGGAGAGCTCCGGATTCCGGTAAGTAACAAGTAACTCACGTTTATGTGTTTGCTTTGCATAAAGAATGCCTTACCCGCCGCTATCTTCTTCACCTCATACAACTCCTGGAGGGTCTTCTGGGATTCGGCCTTGGCAGACTTGGCATTTTCAATAGCCACCGCGAGCTTGGACGCTCACGTCTTTGAGTCAAGCTCCAAACTCTCATGCTTTTCCATGAGAGCCTGGAGCTCTTGCCACACCTTGCCAACTTTGGCCTCATACTTCTCCCGCTCGGTGCGCTCCGAGGCTGCCCTCTTCTCGGCCTCGTCCAGCACTTGCTTAAGGGTCGCCACCTCAGACGTGGCCCCTACAATAGCCACGATAATCCTGTCATTTTCTGCAATTGCACCTTTTTATATATATTTTTAACAAGGTATTTCTTATCTTCATTGTCCTCGAGCTGCTTCTTGGCACGTTCGATCTCTTGCTCGGACCGCTCGAGGTTCTGCTTTAGCGTGTCCACTTCCGCAGTCAGTGCAGCGGACGCAAGCAGGGAAGCCTGCATATGCATATTGACTCATTTTTGTTAGACTCCTGCGAATTCTATTTGATCCTCTATTCGGCTTTTCTTCCCGAACTCCAAACAGAGCATCAGGGGCTACTGTCTATGCGGTACTATTATTTACACTTTCTTTACTTACCTCAAAGCCTGTCAAAAGGCTAGTACAAGCTTCAGTCAGTCCGTCTTTGGTGGACTGAACCTTCTGGACCACCGCACTCATAATGGCATGGTGCTCCTCATCGATGGAGGCGCCTTGGAGCGCCTCCAACATATTGTCCGGCGCCTCTGGTTGGACGGGGGCTGCCGGCACGGTGGACTTGCTCCTCTTGGAAGGAGGTCCCCGCCGGAGTCTGGAACCTTTGAAGGTTCCGGAGCGGTTTCCGGCCTTGAGCCGGACTTGGAGCCCCGAGGGGTTTCATCCCCTTTACTCTTGGAGTCTGGGAGGTCGCCTTGCGGCGCCTCCAGGACCACCTCCTCCCGGGTTGGAACCTGTTGAGACAACACTTCGGTGTCATCCGTAGGGTGGGGGAGGAAGCCGTCGGAAGCGAGTTCACATCCGACGAGTCCAGTGAGCCGCTCGACGACACGTCGAGCCGGTCTTTGGGTGGGCTGCATAAACATATTCGACGTAAGGAAAGCTGTGCAATAAATGAATACTATGAATTACTCTGGTATCCGGATACTTACAATTTGGCCAGGGGCTTGGCCCTAGGCGCCCACTCCTCTCCGCTGCCGTCAGCATCGATGGAGCAGTCCGGAGGAAGGGTTTTCCCCTTTTTGGACCCTTCGGCCTCCCCAGTTGGGGCGGCCTTCCTTTTCTTCCCTTCCCCCGCTGGAGGGGGAGGGGTCTCTTCTTCCTCCTCCTCGTCTCTGCGGGAGGAGTGTGTCTTGGATTTGTCGGATGATGAATCGGACACCTCCGGGCGTCGGGCACTCTTTCGAGTTCCCGTGGCCTTCTTCTTGACCTTCTTCTCCGGCACCACATAGGGTGCCGGAACCAGCAGCTTCGCCAAGCGAGCATCCGCTGGGCCTTCGAGCAAAGGAGCCGGACAGTTGATCTGTCCGGAGGTCACCTGCCAATCCTGTCAAAGGTAAGGGAGTTTAGATCCCGCATGGAGTCAAACTATGAAAAACTTATACCCTATAAAAGGAAAAAAGCAGCTTACCGCGAGAGCGTGACGCTGCGCACTGAATCCGCGATCCTCAGTAGAGGATGCGGGGGCCTCGGCGCCCTTGAAAAGCACCTTCCATGCATCTTCATACGTTGTGTCGAAGAGCCTACTCAGAGTTTGGTGCCGCGCCGGGTCGAACTCCCACAGGTTGAAGGCCCGTTGTTGGCACGGGAGGATCAAGCGGATGAGCATAACCTGGACTATGTTGACAAGTTTGAGCTTCTTGTCCACCAGGGTTTTGACGCATGTTTGGAGTCCAGTCAGCTCTCCTTTTTTACCCCACGACAGGCCCGTCTCTTTCCAGGACATGAGCCGCGTTGGGGGTCCGGACCGGAACTCGGGGGGTGCGACCCATTCGGCGTCGCGCGGCTCAGTGATGTAAAACCACCCCGATTGCCACCCCTTCAGCATCTCCACAAAGGAGCCCTCGAGCCAGAGGACGTTGGCCATCTTGCCCACCATGGCGCCTCCGCACTCCGCCTGGCTGCCGCGCACCACCTTCGGCTTGACGTTGAAAGTCTTGAGCCAGAGCCCGAAATGGGGGCGGATGCGGAGGAAGGCCTCGCACAGGACGATAAACGCCGAGATGTTGAGGACGAAGTTCGGGGCCCGATCGTGGAAATCCAGGCCGTAGTAGAACATGAGCCCCCGGACAAATGGGTGGAGAGGGAAGCCCAGTCTGCAGAGGAAATGGGGGAGGAACACCACCCTCTCATGGGGCCTAGGGGTGGGGATGAGCTGCCCCTTTTCGGGGAGCCGGTACGCGATGTCATTGGACATGTATTTGGCCTTCCTCAGCTTTTTGATATGTCCCTCCGTGACGGAGGAGACCATCCACTTGCCTCCCACTCCGGACATGGATGGAGAAGGTTGAGGTTGGGAGTGCGGACTTGGGCGCTGGAGCTCGAGTGCGCAAGAATGGATAGGCGAAGGAGGAAGAAGGCGTAGGTGAAAAGGTGGATCTTTATCCCCTTATATGGGTGGACGCAGCTACATGTCCCCACCAGCCGGATAAAACTCGCTTATCTCCAAGCGTCGTAATCAATGGCGCGGTTGGGTTACCCACGCCCGTATTGATGAGAATCCCGGAATAAGGGGACACGATCTCTGCTTTAACAAGACGTTCCAAGGAAACCGCCTCGCATAACGCGCTGAGATGGGACAGTAAAATAGTTCGAATAAAAGCTTGGCCATGGTGTGATGTCACACTATGGAATACGTCAGCAGATTAGATTTGTGTAAATATTATTATCTCTATGGCAATATGTGGAAACTTATTTTTCAGAGCCGGACACTATCTTTGTGTTCAAAATCTTCTATGAAGTACTTGGAGGAGGAACCCGCCTTGCAATGCCGAAGACAATATGCATGCCGGACTCGTCGTCATTGAAGCCTGGTTCAGGGGCTACTGAGGGAGTCCTGGATTAGGGGGTGTCCGGATGGCTGGACTATACCTTCAGCCGGACTCCTGGACTATGAAGATACAAGATTGAAAACTTCGTCCCATGTCCGGGAGGGACTTTCCTTGGCGTGGAAGGCAAGCTTGGCGATACGGATATGCGGATCTCCTACCATTGTAACCGACTCTATGTAACCCTAACCCTACCCGGTGTCTATATAAACCAGAGGGTTTTAGTCCATAGGACAACATACACATCAACAATCATACCATAGGCTAGCTTCTAGGGTTTAGCCTCCTCGATCTCGTGGTAGATCTACTCTTGTACTACCCATATCATCAATATTAATCAAGCAGGACGTAGGGTTTTACCTCCATCGAGAGGGCCCGAACCTGGGTAAAACTTCGTGTCCCTTGTCTCCTGTTACCATCCGGCCTAGACGCACAGTTCAGGACCCCCTACCCGAGATCCGCCGGTTTTGACACCGACGGGCCTTATACGGGCCGTATGATTGATTGGCCAAACATGGGCCAAACAGACCGCATTCTGGCCATAAACGGGCTAGAGTTGGAATCGTTCATTCATGGGCTGACCATAACAGGCCATCGTTAATAGACCGTATTTGATGATGCTATGAAAACGGCCCAACATATTAACGGGCCACAAACGGGACGACTGTAACCACGGGCTGAATTTGGCCCACAAGAAGAAAATGACAGTAACGGGCCGTAAGTAAAAGAATGTTGGAAAATAGCCCAAGAATAAATGGGCTCTAAGAAGGCCGAAAGATAACATGGGTTGGAAACGGCCCAACGGAATAACGGGCCGTTAATGGGTATAAAGTGATACACTGTTCTTTACGGGCCAGTTTCAGCACAGGCCGTTAATGGGTGTAAAGTGATACACTATTCATTACAGGCCAGTTTCACCACGGGCCGTTAATAGGCCAAGAGTTACATAGGGCCTCATATGGGCCGAAAGACGTCATGGGCCATACATGGGCCAGAAGTGAAAATGGGCTGGAATCATATTGGATGGCCAGATGACGCTACTAGGACTAATTGGAATAGGGCGTAATGGGCCTTGGGTTAGCGGGCTGTAAATGGGCTATATGCGAACAGGCCGTTAACAGGTTTTCCATGGGCCGGCCCACCAACTTTTGACCAAGTCAAACGGGCCGGCCTTTTCTTAGGAATGGGCCTCTATTGGGCCGTGCCACGGTCGACGTATCATAGGCACCTTCTGTCCAATGAGTGGATGACATCTGTCCTAGCGATGAGCCGACACGTGTTTCCTCTAGCCAATGATGATTTTGCACGTGGAAAATCCCCATTGATTGGGGCTGTTAACGGGTTATCAGATCCAAAACCCAACCCGATAGCTTAACGACATTCCGTTATAGTGGATGCCACGTGCCGGTCACCCTTGACGAAAGCACTTCTGTGACGCGCGATTTATTGTCATGGAAGTGGACACTTCCGTGATGATAATTTTGGTAATGTCATGGAACACTTCTACGACAGCACGGGTATAACTATCTTGATTCTTTCATAAAATCGTCATGGATGTACATGCATGACAGAAAACGCGACCTACTGTGACAAACACGTATCATCACAGAAGCGTATTTTTTGTAGTGCATCCTGCACCGCGAGGTTCAGGGCGGCCATGCCGCCCGCCGACGTCCAGCCCGGCGGGGCAGAACTCGTGGCCCCAGCGTCAGCCACCTGTGAGCTCACAACCCCGGTATCCATCGGCCTCGGCTTGGAGGACGCTACCGCCTGGCGCTGGCACGGAGGGATGCGCGCCGTCATGGCCTAGCTCGTGTCTAGTAGAGCACTGGCCAGCGGCATCTTCGGCCCTTTAGGGTGACCGGCACCTGGTGCATGCTGGGCCACCTCTGCATTCGAGGCCGCCGAGTCATCAATCTCTCGCTCCGGTACCTTCTAGTCAGCTCCGGCTGCTCCAGTCGGCTCCTGGATCTCCACCACCGGTGGCTCCAGCTGCCCCAGATAGGCGGCCTCCGGGATCCTGCCATCAACCGGGTCCTCCGTGGCCTTGGCCTCCGCCTCCGGCTGTGCCAACACTGTGGCTTGGGCCTCCATTTGCACTGAAGAGGCAGCCTGGGCATCGGCTTCTACCCGCCCCGCGGTCTCCTCCTACGCCTCAAGCGCATTCCTCTCTATCGCCTCCCGGAGGGCGGCGGCCGGGTCCACATGCTGGGCCTCCTCGAAGCCGCCTGCCGATCCGACCAGCGAGGCGGATGGAGCCTAAGACATGTGGATGGGGGCCCTGCACCGCAAAAACAAACAAAGATGAGAAATTCACAAAGGGAAGTAAAAATGATCAAAATAGTGCAACTAGTGCACTTACCAGGACACAATTGGGCGCACCTTCGGGGCCCTCTGGATGGCGGCTGCCTTTGCGGCTTCTTGCCGCATGGTCGCGACCGTCTGCTTGGCCTTCTTGGGCGGCCTGTTGCCAAACAATCCCTCCGCTAGACGGCTGCACCATGGAAGAGCCGGTGCATTCCCTCTCGAAGCCTTCGGGGCGGCGTGGACCCTCGTTGTTTTCACCATCATCCGGCCAAGACCGGACATCGCCGTCTCCTCATGCACCGCCTCCCGTGGCTCCGCCTCCTCTATCACCGCCTCCCCAGGCGGCATTGTCCTCACTGCCATCTTCCAACGCGGCCGCCCCTAGCTCGGGGCCGACCACGTCGCTTTCCTCACGGTCCGGCATCCATTGTTGGCCCAGAGCCGACGTGTTGGCTACCACTTGGCCAGGAAAAAGCTGCCTCGCGTCCAGGTGTTCAGGTCGGATGAGAAGCACTGAGTGAGCAAAGAATATAGACCAGATACTAACCGACGGTGGCGGGTTGGCGCGATTGTATGACTGCTTGCCGAATCTCTAGTCGGCTTCTCTATGTTTGCTGTCGGAGAAGAAGTTGATGTGGCGGATCACCTCAATCATCGGTAGCTCCTTGGTCGACATCTGGCATGGATCTTGGCGGCCGCTCATGTCACAGATCTAGTGAGGCCGGGCCTGGAGAGGCGAAACCCGGCTATACACGAAGGCGGCCAGCAGGTTTGCTAGCTTGAGGCCCTCCACGTCCGTCACCTCCTGGAGCCGGACAGGGATGTTCGTGATGGCGGCCGGCACCGGCTTCGGCTGCGGCCCCCAATTGTCATGCGGCTCGCCCGGCAGGCCGATTGCAAAAGCCGGCAGGTTGATGTAGTCTCGAGTCAGATGGAGGTTGCAGACGTAGAAGTACGAGTTCTGCCACAACTTCGCCGACTCCAGCAAGGCGATGAACAGAACCGAGCCCCGAAGCCGCTGCGCTGCACGGCGATGCAGGATCTGCATTGGGCTGGCTCGCCCTTAGCCCGGGTCCCCAGCTTCAAGTAGAAGAACCTGCCCCACAACTCAAGGTTGGGCAGGATGCCCAAGTAGCCTTCGCAGAAGGTTATGTAGGTAGAGAGGAGGACGGCAATGTTGGGGTGAGATGGTGCGGCTGAAGGCAGTAGAAGTCGAGGAAGCTGCGGAGGAAGCCGCTCACGGGTAGGCCGAACCCGCAGAGGAAGTGGCTTCAGAAGACTACGAACTCGCCAGCCCTCAGTGTCGCCGAGATCTCCCTCACATCAGGGATGTGCGTCCCCATGACCGCCTCAAAGGGGAGCCTCCGCGTCGCTCGGAGGAACTCAAGGTGGACGTCATGGACGTTGGATCTGTCCCAGTCGCCTCATGCCATAGCTCGAGGTGGTTCAGCGGTGGCTCAACAAAGCTGGACGGAGATGAGGTCACGGCGGCACTCCAGTGGGGTGTGGCACAGCAGCGTGGCAGCAGCAAGGAGGCGCAGAGGCGAGGAGGCACAGGAGGAGAGTGGGAGGGGGTGTACGTGCATTTGGCCGCCCCCTCCCCTCTTGCACGGTGATGGCGGGGTCGTGGCGATGCTTCGAGGGGCGTGGGATTAACCGCTCCCACGTCCCACGCGCCCCCGCATTCATCGCGCGTTATGCCGTGCATTCATTGCACCCCGGAAGGGCAACAGATTGCCTCGGCCACAGCGGATCCACGCACACGCCGAGGCCGTGTAGTGACGGGCCCGGGCCGGCGGCGGCGTACATCGCGCGCGTGGGCTGGCAGGTCGTCCCGACCTGCTGCCATCGCGTGGCACGCGAGCAACGGGCGGCTGGTGCGCCAACCGGTGGTGTACCCCTAACGCCCGCAACGGTGATTCAAATTCACCAATCGGCTGGCTTCACCTCGGCCGGCTCCTGGCACGCGGTTTCTTCAAGCCGGGCGAGACAAAGGCACAGGATCTCTCGAATTAGGAAACAACTGAGGCACTCCGGCTTCGGGCCGTGGCACCTCACCACCTTCGGGGACTACTGCCGGGGGGATGTACCCCGGGTAGCCTCATCCGCAGCCAATAACATTTCAAGACATCGGGGCTGGCAAAGCCCCTCATGCCGGCTGGCCATGCAACTGAATTCCTGGGCCGGCTAGGACCATGCGGCTGGCTTCCAGAAGGCGGCATACTCTTAGAAGGTGGCTTGGGAGTGGGCCGGCTTCCAGCAGCCGGCCCCTCCTCCTCCTCGGAGTCTACACTCACCCACTACAACGAAATAGGGCATGGCTGGTGATGGCAGCTAGAACTACGTTGGTATTTCCCCGGAGAGGGAGGGATGATGTAGCACAACGACGGTAGGTATTTCCCTCAGTTATGAAACCAAGGTTATCGAACCAGTAGGAGAACCAAGCAACACAACGTAAACAACCCCTGCACACAAAAAACAACACCTTGATAGATCGAACGCCAAATAAATTAAATTGCAGCAAGGTATTTTTGGATTTTGGTTTAATAGATCTAAATAAAATGCAAAGGAAAAGTAGATCGCAAGGCAAATATATAAGAAAGAAGACCCGGGGGCCATAGGTTTCACTAGTGGCTTCTCTCGAGAAAAATAGCAAACGGTGGGTAAACAAATTATTGTTGGGCAATTCATAGAACTTCAAATAATTATGATGATATCCAGGCAATGATCATTACATAGGCATCACGTCGAAGATTAGTAGACCGACTCCTGCCTGCATCTACTACTATTACTCCACACATCGACCACTATCTAGCATGCATCTAGTGTATTAAGTTCACGGAAAAACAGAGTAATGCAATAAGAACAATGAAATGATGTAGACAAGATCCGTTTATCTATATGACGGTAGATATACATATCGTCTTTTTATCCTTAGTAGCAACGATACATACGTGTCGGTTCCCTTTCTGTCACTGGGATCAAGCACCGTAAGATTGAACCCACTACTGGGCACCTCTTCCCATTGCAAGATAAATAGATCAAGTTGGCCAGACAAAACCCAAATATCGGAGAAGAAATACAAGGCTATAAGAGATCACACATAAAAGAGATCAAAGAAACTCAAATACTTTCATGGATATAAAAACATAGATCTGATCATAAACTCAAAGTTCATCGATCCCAACAAACACATCGCAAAAGAGTTACATCATATGGATCTCCAAGAGACCATTGTATTGAGGATCAATAGAGAGAGATGAAGCCATCTAGCTACTAACTACGGACCCGAAGGTTTACAAAGAACTACTCACGCATCATCGGAGAGGCACCAATGGAGGTGGTGAACCCCATCCGAGATGGTGTCTAGATTGGATCTGGTGATTCTAGACTCTGCGGCGGATGGATGAATATTTTGTCGACTCCCCTAGGGTTATGGTATTTTTGGGGTATTTATAGAGCAAAGAGGCAGTCCTGGGGGCACCCAAGGTGGGCACAACCCACCAGGGCGCTCCAGGGCCACTTGGCACGCCCTGGTGGGTTGTGCCCCCCTCGGGGCACCCCCAGGTGCAACCAGGGCCCATTTCCTTCCTTCTGGCCCATAAAAAATCTCTGTAAAGTTTCGTGGCATTTGTACTCCATTTGATATTGATTTTCTACGATGTAAAAAACATGGAAAAAACAGCAACTGGCGCTTGGCACTATGTCAATAGGTTACTACCAAAAAATGATATAAAATGATTATTAAACATCAAAGATTGGTAATAAAACAACATGGAACAATAAAAAATTATAGATACGTTGGAGACGTATCAGCATCCCCAAGCTTAACTCCTACCCGTCCTCGAGTAGGTAAGTGATAAAAACAGAATTTTTGATGTGGAGTGATGTTCATCAAGTCATATCATATTCTTTTCTTTATAGCATGGACATTTGGACTTTCATGTGATTCAAAGCAATAGTCTAGTTTTGACATAATAATTTAGATACTCAATCATATCAACAAGCAACCATGTCTTTCAAAATATCAATGCTAAAATAAGTTATTCCTAGCCCATCATGCTCAAACATTGATCCATTCATGAAACACACTCGAATATTAACTACACCCAATACTTGAGCACGATCATATTACCTCCTAGTTGGTGCTTTTATGAGAGAAGATGGAGACTCAAATTTCAAAATAAAAATTGCATAAAGTAAAAGATAGACCCTTCGCAGAGGGAAGTAGGGATTTGTAGAGGTGCCAGGAGCTAAAAACATTTTTGGAGGTGTATCCATCCCACCAACGAAAATGACTTAGAGTTCCCAATACTTTCCATGCATAGATATATCATAGGCGGTTCCCAGACAGAAAATAAAGTTTATTGCTTTTTCCACCATAACTTTCACTTTCCATGGCTAACTGTATCCACGGGTGCCCTCCATACCAACACTTTCCAAGGAATTTACTATTTGACAACATAAAGTAATTTTTTTTGCATTTCGGGACTGGGCATCCCTAATACCTTTGCCTTACTCTCGTGCAATGACAAGTGAATAAACACTCATCTTGAGAATAACACATCTAGCATGGAAATATTAGCCACCCCTCACCGCTCCACGAGTGAAACAAATACACAAAAGAGAAGTTTATTTTGAAAATTAGATATGGCACATGCAAATTTGCTTAGAAAGGAAAAATAATATCACATATAGGTAGATATAGTGGACTCATGTGGCAAAACTGGTTTAAAGGATTTTGGATGCACAAGTAGAGGTCATACTTAGTGCAAAATGAAGGCTAGCAAAAGATTGGGAAGTGCTACCTCTTGAGCATGCATTGGTTTTCCCTTGAAGAGGAAAGGGTGATGCAGCAAAGTAGCGTAAGTATTTCCGTCAGTTTTGAGAAGCAAGGTATCAATCCAGTAGGAGACAACGCACAAGTCACCTAGTACCTGCACAAACAATCAAGAACCTTGCAACCAACGCGATAAAGGGGTTGTCAATCCCTTCACAGTCACTCGCAAAAGTGAGATCTAATAAAGATAGTAAAGTAAATATTTTTGGTATTTTTGTTGTATAGATTGGAAAGTAAAGATTGCAAAATAGTAAACGAGATGCGATGTAAATAAAAGAGATGCAATATAATAAGAAAGAGACCCGGGGCCATAGGTTTCACTAGTGGCTTCTCTCAAGATAGCATGTATTACGGTGGGTGAACAAATTACTGCCGAGCAATTGATAGAA
Source organism: Triticum monococcum (assembly GCA_034509565.1). Lineage (NCBI taxonomy): Eukaryota > Viridiplantae > Streptophyta > Magnoliopsida > Poales > Poaceae > Triticum > Triticum monococcum. The sequence continues at coordinate 172,926,748 of CM067846.1, read as the reverse complement.
AAGCGCATAGTTATGAATATATCTAAGGCAATGATCATGAATATAGGCATCACGTCCGTGTCAACTAGATCGAAACGATTCTGCATCTACTACTATTACTCCACACATCGACCGCTATCCAGCATGCATCTAGAGTATTAAGTTCATAAGAACAGAGTAACACATTAAGCAAGATGACATGATGTAGGGGGATAAACTCAAGCAATATGATATAAACCCCATCTTTTTATCCTCGATGGCAACAATACAATATGTGCCTTGCTGCCCCTACTGTCACTAGGAAAGGACACCGCAAGATTGAACCCAAAGCTAAGCACTTCTCCCATTGAAAGAAAGATCAATCTAGTAGTCCAAACAAAACCGATAATTCGAAGAGACTTGCAAAGATATCAAATCACACATATAAGAATTCAGAGAAGAACTGATGCAGAGCATCCCAAGGTCATCCCCATGGACCTACCATCGTCTCATCAAGTGCCTAGTGGACCCATGACTCGATCACATGCAAGAGCTCTTGAAACCAAGGTGACATCTCTCCTCTCACAATTCCACTTTGATGCACATGAAGCATGGCTACTACCTCATATGGACACTTTGTGCATACTCAGGTACCATGGAGAAGCTAAGGAGCAAGGACAAGAAGAAGAGGAAGATGGAAGAGAAGACGGAGAAGAAGGAGAGCTGAAGGAAAAGTCCCAGCCACCGGACGACCGTCCGGGACCGGACGTCCGGCGCCTGAAGCATCAGCCGAGCCCCAGCCAGCGGACATCCGGTCCAGACCGCACGACCGTGCCCCGACACCCGAAGCAAACGAGCGGATGTCCGGTCCGGACTGGACGACCGGCGCACCTGCACCCGAACCAAAGTCAGTGGAAGACCGACACCTCCGTACGTCTGGCACCCCCATCACAGAACAGAACCAGCGGACGACCGGAGGACACTGGACGTCCGACAGCTCCTGAGACACCGGATGACCGGTCCCCAGCGGACGTCCGGTACCTGTCTGTGCACAGTGTTCGGGCCCGAGGCCCATGTACCCTTTCACTTCGCCCCCATTTGCACTTAGACTATAAATAGACCTCCCCCACCTCCTTTCTAGGGTTAGCATTGGTTTAGCTCATTTGAGAGATAGAGCATTGCTCATCCATATCGGATCTACTCCACGTGAGAGACCGCGACCCCTCTTCGGAGAAGATCCACCTTGGATTCAAGACCCCTTTCTAAGGGAAGATCCCCTTGTGGATTCAAGACCTCCTCGCGGAGAAGAACCGGTTACCGTGTATCGTCCCTAGTTGTCCGTGGATTCGTGTATCGTTCTATGTACTCGAGGATCTAGCCCATGTGTGACTTATTCGTGTCGGTTTAGTGATTTCCTCTTGTGTTTTCCTTCCGTTCATCCTCGCGTTCTTTGTGTTTTCCCCGGGATCCGCTCCTTTTTTGAAAGATCGGGCGATTAGGGTCTCTACCCTACATCATCTTGGTATCATGAGCAAGGTTGATCACGATTTCGGAGCCCCCCTCTTCGTTTTTCTAGCTTGATTTTGTTGTTTTTCGTCCTAATCCGAAAATTCCCACAAAAATAGCCAAAAAAATCTTGTGTTTTGTGAGTTTTGATGATGTTTTGTTGGTTTTGATCCGTGAATTTGTTGTGTTGCATGTGGATCTCGCCTTACCCCACCATTTCCACCTCGAAATCCCTCCCAAAATCCCCAAAATCACCTCCCGGATCTGAAATTTCGCGTTGACCCCGACCACCGGACGCCCGTCACTTCACTGGACGACCGGCGACCCAGGAAGCACCGGACGTCTGACCATTACCGGACGACCGGCGACCGGACATCCGTCCACTTCCGGACGTCCACTACACCACCTACAACTTCCGCAAACCGTTCCAATATCCCAACCCACACCACCATTTAACCGCTACCTACTCCGACGATTTTGGTCGCCTTTGGTTTTGAGAATTTGAATTGCAGTACCATATCCTTTTGTGTTTTGGCTATCTAGGTACGGTTCGACATCAACATCACTGCCGCTCATCTTCGCCACGGACGCATCATCAACAATGACCGCCTCGACTACGACTTGGTATTCGTACCACCATTTTGACACCATACCGGAAGCAAGACCGGTAACCTCATCTTGGTTTTGGACGTATCACTCTTGCCCTTACATTGATAGCCACCATCGCCTTACTGCTTTGCATTGCTTACCCATCAAGACTAGCCATTGAGTATTGCCAGCAACGAGACTTGTGCACTTTAGTGATCATACTTCCCATGGCATACATACATACATCATTGTTGCCTATATTGGTATCATCTCTTGTGTCACAAAGTTGTCATCGCATACTCACTTGCTATCTTGGTTCGTCAAGCATTGCATGAGAAAAGAGCTCAAACATCAAAGAGCCAACCAAGCTTTTAAGCAAAGAGGAAAGATAAGCAAAGAGCTTTTAAGCAAGAACCATAGCATCACACAACTTTAAGATTGTCATACTCAATCATCTTGGATCATATCATAGCAACACCTTGCATAAAACATATTTGGGATAGAAGTCGTTGCATTTTTGCAAAGTAGGTTGTGCACAAGTTCTTGTATCCGCGTATCGTGCAATCGTGCTAGCGTCTCTCTAGTGTTGTGCAACAAGAGCATTTTTGTGGATACCACATTTTGGCTCATCCTTGGTTGCACAACCCCACTTATCTTTTTGCGCGTGTGTTTCCGTGTACCGTATAAGCTTGGTCTACTTGTTACATTGCATCTTGCGAATCTTCTCCAACATTATTGAATCTTGCTTACATTCACATTAAAAATTGTGCCACCATCCTAACCAAGCTCCACCATAAGCTTTTACTTGTGTAGGTGTGAGAAACCGATGAGAATTCGTACCAATTGGGCTATTTCCTTGTCCTACATTGGAGTGATCATTGATTCACTTTCAACTTCGGTCAAGGTACATTTGGTATTCGTTCTTCTCTTTCTACCACTCACACTTGTCTTGGAATGATGGATAGGCCAAGTACTTCTACCAACCCACTCTTCATGGAGCAAGACGACGACATGAACTCCTTCGTCACCAAGAGTCACCTCTTTGGTGCACAACGTGCTTTGCATCAAGAGCAACAAGCTATGAGTGAACGCATCGACAACCTTGCCGCCGACTTGCGACTTTCCGAGCAACGTACAAGGGACTACTTCGACCACAAGCTCGACGATCACAAGCAAGAGAATGACGCAAGGATGGATGAGATTTGCGCTTTGTTGCTCAATCGCTCTTCTTCCACTACAAGAAGGAGCCGTTCAAGTCGCCTTTCCGACTCAAGTACACCGACATCAAACACTCTTCGTCGAGCCACGCACACTGACCGTCACGCAAACCTCAATCCGCTTCGGGACACTGACTCTCAAGAGCGCCGATGACGTCAAGCCAAAGAAGCCTTTGCGCTGGCTCGAGAACAGCAACAACAATGCCAACATGAAGAGGAAGAACGCGTGCGTCTAAACCAAAATGCAAAAAATGCCGAGGCTCAACGTCAAGAACAACAACTCCGTGACACTCAAGCACTTGAGGCGCAACAAGCTCTACGTGATGCGAGTCGAGCCGTTGCTGACCGAGGCCGACAAGCCCGTGAAGAAGAGGAAGCACTTCGCGAAGAACTTCATGAACGACGATTTCAAGCTCGCATGCATCGTCTAGTTCTCCCTTGAGCTCGATGCGTTCCTCCACAAGCTCGCCAAGACCATCAAGTTCATCAAGAGCATGAAGACAATGGGAATCCTCCGTGACAAGAGCAACACGAGGTTGACAACCCTCCGCGTCAAGAGCACCACGAGTTGGACAGTCATCTACAACATGGGCGTCATCATCCCCGACCCCAACACAATGAAGAGCAACGCTACGGCAAGCTCAAGTTCACCATGCCCAAGTTCAACGGAAGCAACGATCCCGAAGAATACCTTTCATGGGCATTGAAAGTTGACAAGATCTTCTGTTTGCACAATTATGAAGAAGAGAAGAAGATCGTGATGGCATCCCTTGAGTTCCAAGACTATGTCCTCATTTGGTGGGAACAAGTCATTGAACGCCGCGAGGCAAGAGGTGATCCACCCATCACTACTTGGGCACAAATGAAGCATGTCATGAGAGCATGCTTCGTGCCTACCTACTACAACCGTGACCTCTTCAAGAAACTCCAACAACTCAAGCAAGGAACCAAGAGCGTTGAAGAACACTACAAGGAGATGGAGATTGCAATGATAAGAGCCAATGTGATGGAAGACGATGAACAAACAATGGCACGCTTCATGAATGGACTTAATCACCCTATCAAGAAGATCGCCGACTTCCAACCATACTCAAACCTCGTCGAGCTAGTGCACCAAGCCACCAAAGCGGAACGCCAAGTGCAAGATGATTTCAAGTATGCCAAGTTCTTGTCCAAGACCTATGGCTCCTCTTATCAAGCTCCCGCGACTTCGGCAACTCCTACCTCAACTAGAGAATCACCAAGTGCCGGCGATAAGTCAAGTTCCAAGAAAGCTTCGTCAACTACAAGCCATCCTCCTACGAGCAACTTCAAGCCGAGAGCTTCATCATCATCTACCCCAACCGATGAGACCGTCAAAACAAGTTCCTTCGAGTGTTTCACTTGCGGAGGCCGAGGCCACAAGTCCTACGAGTGCACAAACAAGCGAACCATGGTCTTCAACGACGATGGCACTTATGACTCCATGAGCAAAGGATAAATGGAAACCCTCGAGCAAGTCGCCATGCACCGCCAAGTGAACAATAAAGAAAAACAAGTCTTTTGTGATGAAGACTCAAGTCCCGCACTTGTTGTCTCCAAAGTCTTGACCCTCCAACATCACCAAGAAGACGACCAAAGATGCAACATATTCCACACCAAGGCCGGCATCAATGGATGATCCGTCAAGGTCATCATCGATGGAGGAAGTTGTCACAATCTCGCAAGTGAAGAACTTTGCTCCAAGATCCAATTGCCCAAGACGAAGCACCCACATCCATACAAAGTGCAATGGCTTAGTGACTCCGGCACTATCCAAGCCAAGCACCGTGTACAAGTCTCCTTCAAGATCGGCGCCTACGAAGACACCTTGGAGTGCGACGTTGTTCCAATGACCATTTGTCATCTTCTCCTTGGACGGCCATGGCAATTCGATAGAGGAGTCGTACACAACGGCCTAACGAACCACTACATCTTCAAGATGAAGGGCAAGGAGTACGTTCTCCGTCCAATGTCGCCAAGTGAAGTGATCACCGACAAGCACGCCACCCATCATGGAGATCATAGTGAGAGAGCGAGCCACCAAAAAGATAGTGAGCTCCACAAGCCAAAATCGAGTGCCTCCACGATGAGCGAAAACAAGAACCTAGTTCTATTTGCCACCAAACATGAGATGAGAGAAGTGTGTGAGAACCCATCTAGTGTCCTACACTACGCCCTCGTGTGCAAGGACAATGCACAACAAACTAACACTTCTCACACTCTTCCTCTAGTATTGTCTTCTCTTTTGCAGGACTTTCAAGATGTTTTCCCCGATGAGCTCCCTCCGGGATTACCTCCACTACGAGGCATTGAGCACCACATCGACCTCATCCCCGGAGCACCGCTTCCGAACAACGCTCCCTACCACGTCAAGTTCTTGCGTTGCTTTTGGAAGACCTTATACGCCAAACTCGGACTCAAGTTACTCTTCTCCACGGCGTACCACCCTCAAACCGATGGCAAAACGGAGGTGACGAACTGTACACTCTCCACTCTACTACGAGTCTTTATCAAGAAGAACATCAAGGAGTGGGAGGAGTGCTTACCCCTCGCCAAGTACGCCTACAACCGCGCAAGACATTCGACTACCGGCAAGTCCCCCTTCGAGGTTGTCTACGGTTTCAACCCGTTGTCCCCATTGGACATCCTACCTCTACCACTCCACGAGCGCACAAACATGGTCGCGAGTGACCGAGCCAACCACCTCAAGAAGATGCATGAAGATACAAGGCACACCATTGAGGTCCAAGTACAATGACTCGCGACCAAGCTCAACGTCAACAAGAATCACATGATATTCAACATTGGAGATCTTGTGTGGCTACACCTTCGCAAGGAACGTTTCCCCAACGAATGCAAGTCCAAGCTACTACCACGAGCCGATGGACCATTCGAGTGCCCGCTACAACAACAATGCATACAAGATCGACATCCCACGTGACTAGTACTCCATGAGCGACATCTTCAACATCAAAGATCTCTCCCCGTACCATGGTGATGAGGATTTTGATCCAAGGTCGGATCTTCCCCAAGGGAGGGGAGATGATGCGGAGCATCCCAAGGTCATCCCCATGGACCTACCATCGTCTCATCAAGTGCCTAGTGGACCCATGACTCGATCATGTGCAAGAGCTCTTGAAACTGAGGTGACATCTCTCCTCTCACAATTCCACTTCAATGCACATGAAGCATGGCTACTACCTCATATGGACACTTTGTGCATACTCAGGTACCATGGAGAAGCTAAGGAGCAAGGACAAGAAGAAGAGGAAGATGGACGAAAAGACGGAGAAGAAGGAGGGCTGAAGGAAAAGTCCCAGCCACCGGACGACCGGCCGGGACCGGACGTCCGGCGCCTGAAGCATCAGCCGAGCCCCAGCCAGCGGACGTCCGGTCCTGACCGGACAACCGGTGCCCCGACACTCGAAGCAAACGAGCGGACGTCCGGTGTGGACCGGATGACCGGCGCACCTGCACCCGAACCAAAGTCAGCGGAAGACCGACGCCTCCGGACGTCCGGCACCCCATTACAGAACAGAACCAGCGGACGACCGGAGGACACCGGACGTCCGGCAGCTCCTGAGACACCGGACGACCGGTCCCCAGCGGACGTCCACTACCTGTCTGCGCACAGTGTTCGGGCTCGAGGCCCATGTACCCTTTCACTTCGTCCCCATTTGCACTTAGACTATAAATAGACCTCCCCCGCCTCCTTTTTAGGGTTAGCATTAGTTAAGCTCATTTGAGAGATCGAGCATTGCTCATCCATATCAGATCTACTCCACGTGAGAGACCGCGGCCCCTCTTCGGAGAAGATCCACTTTGGATTCAAGACCCCTTTCTAAGGGAAGATCCCCTTGTGGATTCAAGACCTCCTCACGGAGAAGAACCGGTTACCGTGTATCGTCCCTAGTTGTCCGTGGATTCGTTTATCGTTCTATGTACTCGAGGATCTAGCCCATGTGTGACTTATTCGTGTCGGTTTAGTGATTTCCTCTTGTGTTTTCCTTCCGTTCATCCTCGTGTTCTTCATGTTTTCCTCGGGATCCGCTCCTTTCATGAAAGATCGGGCCATTAGGATCTCTACCCTACATCAAGAACCAAATAATATTCATAGACAATCTTGTTCATAAACCCACAATTCATCGGATCTCGACAAACACACCACAAAAAGAATTACATTGGATATATCTCCAAGAGATTCGAGGAGAACTTTGTATTGAGATCCAAAGAGAGAGAGAGAAGAAGCCATCTAGCTAATAGCTATGGACCCGAAGGTCTGTGGTAAACTACTCACACATCATCGGAGAGGCAATGGTGTTGATGTAGAAGCCCTGGGTACAGATGGTTGCAGTGGCGGAAAAGTGGTTTCGTGGCTCTCTGCGATGTTTCTAGGGTATAAGAGTATATATAGGCGAAAGAAGAACGTTGGTGGAGCTACGAGGGGCCCACGAGGGTGGGGGGGCACGCCTACCCCCTGGGCGCACCCTCCTGCCTCGTGGCCACCTCGTGGAGTATCGGACTTCAACTCCAAGTCTTATGGATTGCTTTCGGTCCAAGAAAGATCATCGCAAAGGTTTCATTCCGTTTGGACTCCATTTGGTATTCCTTTTCTGCGAAACTCTAAAATAGGCAAAAAAAAAAAGAAACTAGCACTGGGCCTCCGGTTAATAGGTGAGTCCCAAAAATAATATAAAAGAGCATATTAAATCCCATTAAACATCCAAAACAGATAATATAATAGCATGGAACAATCAAAAATTATAGATACGTTGGACACGTATCAAGCATGTTGGGGAACGTAGCAGAAATTTAAAATTTGCTACGCATCACCAAGATCAATCTATGGAGTCATCTAGCAACAAGGAGAGAGGAGTGCATCTACATACCCTTTTAGATCGCGAGCGGAAGCGTTCAAGAGAACGGGGATGATGGAGTCGTACTCGTCATGATCCAAATCACCGAACATCCTAGCGCCGAACGGACGGCACCTCCGTGTTCAACACACGTATGGAGCGAGGACGTCTCCCGCGCCTTGATCCAGCAAGGAGGAGGGAGAGGTTGAGGAAGAGGGCTCCAACAGCAGCACAATGGCGTGGTGGTGGTGGAGCAGCAGTACTCCGGCAGGGCTTCGCCAAGCTCTTACGGAGGAGGAGAGGTGTTGGGGAGGGGAGGGGCTGCGCCTTGGATGTTGTTTGCAGCCCTCCCCTTGCCCCTCTATTTATATGGGAAGGAGGAAGGGGGCTGGTGTAGGATCGAAAGTATGTCTAGAGGGGGGTGATTAGACTACTTGACCAATTAAAAACTTAGCCTTTTCCCAATTTTAGTTCTTGGCAGATTTTAGCTATCTTAGAGCAAGTCAAGCAATCATCACACAATTCAAGCAAGCATGCAAAGAGTTTATTGTCAGCAGAAAGTAAAGCATGCAACTTGCAAGAATGTAAAGGGAAGGGTTTGGAGGATTCAAACGCAATTGGAGACACGGATGTTTTCCCGTGGTTCGGATAGGTGGTGCTATCCTACATGCACGTTGATGGAGACTTCAACCCACGGAGGGTAACGGTTGCGCGAGTCCACGGAGGGCTCCACCCACGAAGGGTCCACGAAGAAGCAACCTTGTCTATTCCACCATGGCCATCGCCCACGAAGGACTTGCCTCACTAGCGGTAGATCTTCACGAAGTAGGCGATCTCCTTGCCCTTACAAATTCCTTGGTTCAACTCCACAATCTTGTCGGAGGCTCCCAAGTGACACCTAGCCAATCTAGGAGACACCACTCTCCAAGAAGTAACAAATGGTGTGTTGATGATGAACTCCTTGCTCTTGTGCTTCAAATGATAGTCTCCCCAACACTCAACTCTCTCTCATAGGATTTGGATCTGATGGAAAGAAGATTTGAGTGGAAAGCAACTTGGGGAAGGCTAGAGATCAAGATTCATATGGTAGGAATGGAATATCTTGGTCTCAACACATGAGTAGGTGGTTCTTTCTCAGAACATATGAGTAGGAATGGTGTATGTGTTCTGATAGCTCTCTCTTCGAATGAAGAGGAGGTGGAGGGGTATTTATAGCCTCCACACAAAATCCAACCGTTACACACAATCTACCAATCTCGGTGGGACCAAATCAGAAAACTCGGTTTGACCGAAATAGTAAACCTAGTGACCGTTAGGAATTTCGGTTGGACTGAGATGCAACTCGGTAGGACCGATTCGGTTAGGGTTTCGGCATAACATAATCTCGGTGAGACCGATCGCACAAACTCGGTGAGACCGAGTTCGGCAATTAGCTAACCAGAGAGTTGGTCAGGCAAACTCGGTGGGACTGACTTGCTCTTTCGGTGAGACCGAAAAGTTACAAGAAGGAAACATAGAGTTTACCTTGCATTCTCGGTGGGACCGATTCGCTCTTTCGGTGAGACCGAAAAGTTATGAAAGGGAAACAGAGAGTTTGCAGGCCCATCTCGGTGAGACCGAGATCCTTATCGGTAGGACCGAATTACTAGGGTTTGGCAGTGGCAAATGACAAGTGAAACTCGGTGGGGCCGGATTGACAGAATCGGTATGACCGAGTTTGGCTTAGGGTTTAGGTCATTTGTGGTTATGGAAAGGTGGTTGAGGATTTTGGAGCATATCACTAAGCACATAAAGCAAGAGGCTCATTAAGCAACACCTCATCCCTCCTTGATAGTATTGGCTTTTCCTAAAGACTCAATGTGATCTTGGATCACTAAAATATAAAATGAAGAGTCTTGAACTTTTGAGCTTGAGCCAATTCTTTGTCCTTAGCATTTTGAGGGTTCCACTTTCACATCCATGCCATGCCAATCATTGAGCTTTCCTGAAATAATCATCTTGGAATACCATTAGCTCAATGAGCTATATGTTGTTATGAATTACCAAAACCACCTAGGTATAGTTGCACTTTCAATCTCCCCCTTTTTGGTAATTGATGACAACATATAGATCAAAGCTTCGACAAATAATAATAATCATGAAATACATCGTCGCTTTGAGAAGTATGTGATAAGTAAGAGCTCCCCCTAAATTTGTGCATATTTAAAAATTTGCTTTGGACTGCAAATGCACAAGGAGTTAGAATCATGGGTTACTCTTCCATGTCACATACATCTTGGTGGAGCGCTCAAAAATGATAAGATTGAAATACATGCACTCATCACCAAGAATAGTGAATGATCACAAACGATAGATATAATGATAATATTTAGCAAGCATTAAGCAACCATTAAGTGTAGCTTATGATCAAACACATGATCATCGATGTCTCACGAATAATGACATAGTATCGCACATGCAAGCAAACAAAGTTCGAAAAACCACCAAATAAACAAGAGAGAATAAAATCAACACTCTCTCTTGAAGCCTATGATCTATACATTTTCTCCCCCTTTGGCAACAAGTTACCAAAAAGTTCCTAGAAAATGCATAGTGCTAAGTCGACGCTCAGGCTTGATCTTCAGGTGGTGGTGGAGTCCGAAGTACGCCAAGGACGAAGCCTTCAGTAGATGTGGTAGGAGTTGAGGCTGTGGTGGATGCTGGAGCTGGTGGAACGGAGGCTGTAGCTGGTGCAGACGTTGTAGCTCTAGTGTCAGCAACTGGCAGTGCAGACGACCTCGGACCTCATGGCACCCTCGCAAAAGCATCAGTCGTGGTCCTGCCTCTCCTCTCATTCATGTCCTCCTGAAGCTGCTCCACGGCGGTCTGTATCTCTGTCACCTTGATGTCCATGTCATAGAACCTCTGTTCCATGATCCTCTCTAGGCTCGCCTGGTTCTGAGTCAGGGTGGCAAGTCCTTGCTCAATACGCAGGGTGGACGCAATCAGGTAACCGAGCTGCTCTTGTTTGGTCTTCAAGAAGTAATCAGATGCCTCTACTTGAGTAGGCATCCTGGCAGCTTTCTCCTTCTTCGCCTTCTCCTTCTGAGCTTGCGCATGGGCAGATGAGGGTTCATTTTCAGTCATAACCACTTGGTTATCCTCAAAATCTGGACGGATGGGCAGGTGTTCCTTATCCAATAAATACACGCCCATGCCCACCTTGGAGTTGATGAGCTCCTGAATCTGTGGGGCATACCCACAACTCCTCTTCTGGTCTGCAGCTGTCCTCTTGATTGTTTCCACAATGAGACTCATGACCTTGAATTTCTGAGGCACGTCAAAGACATGAAGCAGGTTGATCGCGTGACCTCTGATTATCTTGTGATCTCCAGATTTGGGCAGAAGGGTGTGCCTAAGGATCCAGTTGATCGTAGGCAATCCTGAGAGCAGATAGTGCACTGAGCCAAACTTGAACGTGTCGAGCGCTTCATTCGGGATCTCCTTGTACATGTTGGACATGGAGTTGTGATCCATCTTTTGCTTGGCATAAATGTCCAAGTCATCAGCTTGCTCCTCTGGGGCATTGATCAACTTCGCCCATTCTTCAACAGTGGATTGGTACCTTGTACCCTCTGACATCCATGTGATCCTGCCATCCGAATAAAAGTGTGCCGTGGAGTAGAATTGCATGATCAGCTCCTCGTTCCACTTTGTGAGCTTCTGCCCAACAAAGTCTGCAACTCCACACGCATTAAAGCTATTAAATACACCGGGGTAGTACTCTTCATTTTCCTTGATGTAGGTCCAGTCGACCCATCTCATGTCACAAACGATTGGCTTCTTGTCAAGCAAAACAGTCTCATAGAAATCTTTCTGCTCCTTGGTATGAAATTTGTAATCCACGGCAGTCCTTCTCCTAGAAGCATACGTATCTGCTTCTCTCCATTTCCTCAGCCCTGAATCTCTCCTGAGCTTCATATCCTCAGCCACAGGATGAGCATCGTTGTGGTCTGGGATCTTGGGCTTGAGCTTCCTAAGGACACTCTCTTCCTCTTCTTCGATAGCTTCAGGCACTGGGGCCTTGTTCTTTTCCGCAGCTGGGATGCTTCGTGTGTTTCTCTTCGGTGCACTCTTAGGCTTAGATGCAGCCTTAGGTGCTTCCTTGGGCTTGGATGCAGCTGTTCCTGACCTTATAGCATCTCCCATGGGTTTGGCTGCCTTGGGTGCTGGTCCAGCAACCTCTTCTTCTTCCTCCTCATCTACCATGATGGAGGCCTTCCCAAGCACTCTGGCTACAGTCTTCTTCACCCTTTCTTTCCTCTTCTTGCCCTCAGCAGCAATGGGCTCAATGGGAGCAGGCTTCACAGTTGAAGCTCCAGCCTTTGACATGGGCTGCCTGCCTGCTGGCCTTTTGATTTTCAGGCCTGGCTTTGTGCCTGCTGCTGGCTCAGCTCTCTTTGATGTGGCCTCTTCCTCTGCCACATAGTCTTCATCCTCAGAATCAGACGTTCTCTTCTTCCTTTGATGTGTGGCAGCCTTAGGCAGATTGCTGGGGGTGCTCCTGCTGTCATCATCAGAAGAACTTGAGGGGCTAGTGCCCTCACTCATCACAACTTGCTGCTCAGACACATTCTGGTTGTCACTTTGATCAGACATGTTGCAAACTGACTGCTGACCCTGTGAATAGATTATGGATAAGATAGAGTGGATGCGCATCACAAAAAGCAGAGATTTTTGCAAAAGATTAATTCAAAAACTTAGTTTTAGTTTTCCACAGAAAGCATCTCGGATCTACCGATTTTCAAACTCGGTGACACCGAAGCAGTTTTGGCACCAGAACTGGTGAACTCGGTCAGACCGAGTCACAGTTCGGTGGCACTAAGACTGCTAGGGTTTCACAGAATTCCAAAATCGGTCGCACCGATAAGTTATTCTCGGTCAGACCGAGTTTCACTTGTGCAATGGCAAAAGCCAGATCGGTGGGACCGAGTTTTTCAACTCGGTGGGTCCGAGATGGTTTCGGCGGAAACCTAACCCTAAAATTTTCGAATTAAACCTAATCTACGAGTTCATTGACTGGATAGGGGTGTTTCAATCGTGGCAAGAATCATGATGATCACAATGTGCTAGGAATCGGAGTGGAGAATAGCACAAAGATCGAGTCCATACCCTAGTTCGGCGGAGACTCGCTACGGCGGCAACGGCGGGGCAGAATTCCGTTGACGGCGGCGGAGACCAGCGACTAGAGGCTGCTGGCGGCGAGAAGACGATCCGGAGACCACGAAGGCAGAGCAGGCTATCGCGCGGGCGAAGAGGTTTCGGAGAAATTTCCAAAATTTTGCCCGTCACTATATAGCCCGACCCTGTCGGTGTGACCGAGTGGAACAACTCGGTGGCACCGAGATGCAAAACTGTGTGCAGTTATTGCAACTCGGTGTGACCACTTGTAGGATCGAAAGTATGTCTAGAGGGGGGTGATTAGACTACTTGACCAATTAAAAACTTAGCCTTTTCCCAATTTTAGTTCTTGGCAGATTTTAGCTATCTTAGAGCAAGTCAAGCAATCATCACACAATTCAAGCAAGCATGCAAAGAGTTTATTGGCAGCGGAAAGTAAAGCATGCAACTTGCAAGAATGTAAAGGGAAGGGTTTGGAGGATTCAAACGTAATTGGAGACACGGATGTTTTCCCGTGGTTCGGATAGGTGGTGCTATCCTACATCCACGTTGATGGAGACTTCAACCCACGGAGGGTAACGGTTGCGCGAGTCCACGGAGGGCTCCACCCACGAAGGGTCCATGAAGAAGCAACCTTGTCTATTACACCATGGCCATCGCCCACGAAGGACTTGCCTCACTAGCGGTAGATCTTCACGAAGTAGGCGATCTCCTTGCCCTTACAAACTCCTTGGTTCAACTCCACAATCTTGTCGGAGGCTCCCTAGTGACACCTAGCCAATCTAGGAGACACCACTCTCCAAGAAGTAACAAATGGTGTGTTGATGATGAACTCCTTGCTCTTGTGCTTCAAATGATAGTCTCCCCAACACTCAACTCTCTCTCATAGGATTTGGATCTGATGGAAAGAAGATTTGAGTGGAAAGCAACTTGGGGAAGGCTAGAGATCAAGATTCATATGGTAGGAATGGAATATCTTGGTCTCAACACATGAGTAGGTGGTTCTTTCTCAGAACATATGAGTAGGAATGGTGTATGTGTTCTGATAGCTCTCTCTTCGAATGAAGAGGAGGTGGAGGGGTATTTATAGCCTCCACACAAAATCCAACCGTTACACACAATCTACCAATCTCGGTGGGACCAAATCAGAAAACTCGGTTTGACCGAAATAGTAAACCTAGTGACCGTTAGGAATTTCGGTTGGACTGAGATGCAACTCGGTAGGACCGATTCGGTTAGGGTTTCGGCATAACATAATCTCGGTGAGACCGATCGCACAAACTCGGTGAGACCGAGTTCGGCAATTAGCTAACCAGAGAGTTGGTCAGGCAAACTCGGTGGGACTGACTTGCTCTTTCGGTGAGACCGAAAAGTTACAAGAAGGAAACATAGAGTTTACCTTGCATTCTCGGTGGGACCGATTCGCTCTTTCGGTGAGACCGAAAAGTTATGAAAGGGAAACAGAGAGTTTGCAGGCCCATCTCGGTGAGACCGAGATCCTTATCGGTAGGACCGAATTACTAGGGTTTGGCAGTGGCAAATGACAAGTGAAACTCGGTGGCGCCGGATTGACAGAATCGGTATGACCGAGTTTGGCTTAGGGTTTAGATCATTTGTGGATATGGAAAGGTGGTTGAGGATTTTGGAGCATATCACTAAGCACATAAAGCAAGAGGCTCATTAAGCAACACCTCATCCCTCCTTGATAGTATTGGCTTTTCCTAAAGACTCAATGTGATCTTGGATCACTAAAATATAAAATGAAGAGTCTTGAACTTTTGAGCTTGAGCCAATTCTTTGTCCTTAGCATTTTGAGGGTTCCACTTTCACATCCATGCCATGCCAATCATTGAGCTTTCCTGAAATAATCATCTTGGAATAGCATTAGCTCAATGAGCTATATGTTGTTATGAATTACTAAAACCACCTAGGGATAGTTGCACTTTCAGCCGGCCCCCTCTAGATGAGATCTAGAGGGGGGGCGGTGGCCAAGGGGAGGGGGCTTGCCCCCCAAGCAAGGGGGCGCCCCCCTTAGGGTTTCCCCCCAACCCTAGGCGCATGGGCCCAAGGGGGGATGCGCCCAGCCCATGTAGGGCTGGTTCCCTTTCCTCTACAGCCCATTAGGCCCTCCGAGAGAGGTGGCCCCTCCCGATGGACCCCCGGAACCCCTCCGGTGGCCCCGGTACAATACCGATATGCCCTCGAAGCTTTCCGGTGACCGTATGACAACTTCCTACATATAAATCTTCACCTCCGGACCATTCCGTAACTCCTCGTGACATCTGGGATCTCATCCAGTACTCCGAACAACATTCGGTAATCATTTACAAGTCTTCCTAATAACCCTAGCGTCATCGAACCTTAAGTGTGTAGACCCTACGGGTTCGGGAACCATGCAGACATGACCGAGACAACTCTCCGGCCAATAACCAACAGCAGGATCTGGATACCCATGTTGGCTCCCACATGTTCCATGATGATCTCATCGGATGAACCACGATGTCGAGGATTCAAGCAATCCCGTATACAATTCCCTTTATCAATCGGTACGTTACTTGCCCAAGATTCAATCGTCGGTATCCCAATACCTCGTTCAATCCCGTTACCGGCAAGTCACTTTACTCGTTCCGTAATGCATGATCCCGTGACCAACTACTTAGTCACACTGAGCTCATTATGATGATGCATTACCGAGTGGGCCCAGAGATACCTCTCCGTCAGACGGAGTGACAAATCCCAGTCTCGATTCGTGCCAACCCAACAGACACTTTCGGAGATGCATGTAGTGCACCTTTATAGCCACCTAGTTACGTTGTGACGTTTGGTACACCCAAAGCACTCCTACAGTATCCAGGAGTTGCACAATCTCATGGTCTAAGGAAATGATTCTTGACATTCAAAAAAGCTATAGCAGACGAACTACACTATCTTGTGCTATGCTTAGGATTGGGTCTTGTCCATCACATCATTCTCCTAATGATGTGATCCCATTATCAATGACATCCAATGTCCATGGTCAAGAAACCGTAACCATCTATTGATCAATGAGCTAGTCAACTAGAGGCTCACTAGGGACATGTTGTGGTCTATGTATTCACACATGTATTACGATTTCCGGATAACACAATTATAGCATCAACAATAGACAATTATAATGAACAAGGAAATATAATAATAACCATTTTATTATTGCCTCTAGGGCATATTTCCAACAGTCTCCCACTTGCACTAGAGTCAATAATCTAGTTACATTGTGATGAATCGAACACCCATAGAGTTCTGGTGCTGATCATGTTTTGCTCGAGGAAGAGGTTTAGTCAGCGGATCTGCGACTTTCAGGTCCGTATGCACTTTACAAATATCTATGTCTCCATTTTGAACATTTTCATGAATGGAGTTGAAGCGACGCTTGATATGCCTGGTCTTCCTGTGAAACCTGGGCTCCTTGGCAAGGGCAATAGCTCCAGTGTTGCCACAGAAGAGAGTCATCGGGCCCGATGCATTGGGAATAACTCCTAGGTCGGTAATGAACTCCTTCACCCAGATTGCTTCTTGTGCTGCCTCCGAGGCTGCCATGTACTCCGCTTCAGATGTAGATCCCGCCACGACGCTTTGCTTACAACTGCACCAGCTGACTGCCCCACCATTCAAGATATACACGTATCCGATTTGTGACTTAGAGTCATCCAGATCTGTGTCGAAGCTAGCATCGATGTAACCCTTTACGACGAGCTCTTCGTCACCTCCATAAACGAGAAACATATCCTTAGTCCTTTTCAGGTACTTCAGGATATTCTTGACCGATGTCCAGTGTTCCATGCCGGGATTACTTTGGTACCTTCCTACCAAACTTACGGCAAGGTTTACATCAGGTCTGGTACATAGCATGGCATACATAATAGACCCTATGGCTGAGGCATAGGGGACGACACTCATCTTTTCTCTATCTTCTACCATGGTCGGGCATTGAGCCGTGCTCAATCTCGTACCTTGCAACACAGGCAAGAACCCCTTCTTGGACTAATCCATATTGAACTTCAATATCTTGTCAAGGTACGTACTTTGTGAAAGACCAATGAGGCATCTCGATCTATCTCTATAGATCTTGATGCCTAATATATAAACAGCTTCTCCAAGATCCTTCATTGAAAAACACTTGTTCAAGTAGGCCTTTATGCTTTCCAAGAATTCTATATCATTTCCCATCAATAGTATGTCATCCACATATAATATAAGAAATGCTATAGAGCTCCCACTCACTTTCTTGTAAACACAGGTTTCTCCATAAGTCTGCGTAAACCCAAACGCTTTGATCATCTAATCAAATCGAATGTTCCAACTCCGAGATGCTTGCACCAGCCTATAGATTGAGCGTTGGAGCTTGCACACCTTGTCAGCATTCTTAGGATCGACAAAACCTTCTAGCTGCATCATATACAATTCTTCCTTAAGGAAACCATTAAGGAATGCCGTTTTGACGTCCATTTGCCATATCTCATAATCATAGAATGCGGCAATTGCTAACATGATTCGGACGGACTTCAGCTTCGCTACGGGTGAGAAAGTCTCATCGTAGTCAACCCCTTGAACTTGTCGATAACCCTTAGCGACAAGCCGAGCCTTATAGATGGTCACATTACCATCCGCGTCTGTCTTCTTCTTAAAGATCCATTTATTTTCTATGGCTCGCCAATCATCGGGTAAGTCAGTCAAAGTCCATACTTCGTTTTCATACCTGGATCCTATCTCAGATTTCATGGCTTCCAGCCATTTGTCGGAATCTGGGCCCGCCATCGCTTCTTCATAGTTTGAAGGTTCACCATTGTCCAACAACATGATTTCCAGGACAGGGTTGCCGTACCACTCTGGTGCGGAATGTGTCCTTGTGGACCTATGAAGTTCAGTAGCAACTTGATCTAAAGTTTCATGATCATCATCATTAACTTCCTCTCTAGTCGGTGCAGGCACCTCAGGAACATTTTCTTGAGCTGCGCCACTCTCCGGTTCAAGAGGTAATACTTCATCAAGTTCTACTTTCCTCCCACTTACTTCTTTCGAGAGAAACTCTTTCTCTAGAAAGGATCCATTCTTGGCAACAAAGATCTTGCCTTTGGATCTGAGGTAGAAGGTATACCCAATAGTTTCTTTAGGGTATCCTATGAAGACGCATTTTTCCGACTTGGGTTCGAGCTTTTCAGGTTGAAGTTTCTTCACATAAGCATCGCATCCCCAAACTTTTAGAAACGACAGCTTAGGTTTCTTCCCAAACCATAATTCATACGATGTCGTCTCAACGGATTTCGACGGAGCCCTATTTAAATGAATGCGGCAGTCTCTAAAGCATAGCCCCAAAATGACAGCGCTAGATCGGTAAGAGACATCATAGATCGCACCATATCCAATAGAGTGCGATTACGGCGTTCGGACACACCATTACGCTAAGGTGTTCCAGGCGGCGTGAGTTGTGAAACTATTCCACATTTCCTTAAGTGCGTGCCAAATTCGTGACTCAAATATTCTCCCCCACGATCTGATCGTAAGAACTTGATTTTCCTGTCACGTTGATTCTCAACCTCACTCTGAAATTCTTTGAACTTTTCAAAGGTCTCAGACTTGCGTTTCATTAAGTAGACATATCCATATCTACTCAAGTCATCAGTGAGGGTGAGAACATAACGATAGCCACCGCGAGCCTCAACACTCATCGGACCGCACACATCAGTATGTATGATTTCCAATAAGTTGGTTGCTCGCTCCATTGTTCCGGAGAATGGAGTCTTGGTCATTTTGCCCATGAGGCATGGTTCGCACGTGTCAAATGATTCATAATCAAGAGACTCCAAAAGTCCATCTGCATGGAGTTTCTTCATGCGTTTGACACCAATGTGACCAAGGCGGTAGTGCCACAAGTATGTGGGACTATCATTATCAACCTTACATCTTTTGGTATTCACACTATGAATATGTGTAACATCACGTTCGAGATTAAATAAGAATAAACCATTGACCAGCGGGGCATGACTGTAAAACATATCTCTCATATAAATAGAACAACCATTATTCTCGGATTTAAATGAGTAGCCATCTCATATTAAACGAGATCCTGATACAATGTTCATGCTCAAAGCTGGCACTAAATAACAATTATTGAGGTTTAAAACTAACCCCATAGGTAAATGTAGAGGTAGCGTGCCGACGGCGATCACATCGACCTTGGAACCATTCCTGACACGCATCGTCACCTCGTCCTTCGCCAGTCTCCGCTTATTCCGCAGCTCCTGTTTTCAGTTACAAATATGAGCAACCGCACCGGTATCAAATACCCAGGAGATACTACGAGTACTGGTAAGGTACACATCAATAACATGTATATCACATATACCTTTGGTGTTGCCGGCCTTCTTATCCGCTAAGTACTTGGGGCAGTTCCGCTTCCAGTGACCACTTCCCTTGCAATAAAAAACACTCAGTCTCGGGCTTGGGTCCATTCTTTGGCTTCTTCCGGGCAGCTTGCTTACCGGGCGCGGCAACTCCCTTGCCGTCCTTCTTGAAGTTCTTTTTACCCTTGCCTTTCTTGAACTTAGTGGTTTTATTCACCATCAACACTTGATGTTCCTTTTTGGTTTCCACCTCCGCTGATTTCAGCATTGAATATACCTCAGGAATGGTCTTTTCCATCCCCTGCATATTGAAGTTCATCACAAAGCTCTTGTAGCTAGGTGGGAGCAACTGAAGGATTCTGTCAACGACCGCATCATCCGGGAGATTAACTCCCAGATGAGACAAGTGGTTGTGCAACCCAGACATTTTGAGTATGTGCTCGCTGACGGAACTATTCTCCTCCATCTTACAACTGTAGAACTTGTCGGAGACTTCATATCTCTCGACCCGGTCATGAGCTTGGAAAACCATTTTCAGCTCTTGGAACATCTCATATGCTCCGTGTTGCTCAAAACGCTTTTGGAGCCCAGGTTCTAAGCTGTAAAGCATGCCGCACTAAACCAGGGAGTAATCATCAGCATGGGACTGCCAAGTGTGTCGGCGTTCTGGGAACGAGGGTCCCCAGACTTGCCTGCCTGTGGCGTGGCTCAAAGGGGGGCCCAGCACGGCCCATCTTCATCAACACAAGACTCAAGACCCTCGCGAGGGGCCAAGCCTCGCGGGGCGGACGACGTGGAGCTTCCTCAGGCGCAGCCTCATCAGGCTGGCTCACGAGGAGGCGGAGAGATCAAGGCGGGGTACCTCACGAGGAGCCCGTGACGCAAGCCATGACGACTCAGGGCGCCAGGCGGGTGCCAGCCCGCGCAGCGTCCTCCTTTCCTCTTTGGTGTAAAGGGGGCAAGCGCAGCCACGGAGTACCGAGGCATCAGGCAAAGGTTGCCATTTCGGTGCAACGAGACCAAGACCAGGAGGACTACGAGACGGAGGTCACCGTGGAGCCCAAGACGGCGTCATCACCAGAGCTTTGCGCAGGCGAAGACTACTTTTGTTAGGATAGCTGATACTTGCTGTCCCCCTTCAAATTAGCCCGCCATTGTTGGCTCCCTTCCCGCTCGATATTTGGGAAGAGGACCAGGGCCTCTATAATTAGGACCAGCCACCCACATAAGGGGTGAGCAGAGGCGGTAAGTGAGAGAGAGTGAGAATTGGAGGTAGAGAAAGAGAGAGAGAGAGAGAGAGAGAGAGAGAGAGAGAGAAGGGCGACTGAACTCCTCCTAACACTTCATCGCCCCAGCCAAGAGCAGACCCTCACGAGGCTGTTCTTCCTTGTATTGTTCATCATCATCAGCCCCAAGAGGCAATCCACCCACCACACACTGGAGTACGGTATTACACCACAACGGTGGCCCGAACCAGTATAAACCTTGTGTCTCTTGTGCAGTTCTTTCAGTAGTCTAGATCTTTGCGAGACGGAGAGGTAGAAGGCGCAATCTCTGCGCACACCCCAGAGACCGAACCTTAAGGGTCTGCCGGAACCCAAAATCCGACATTTGGCGCGCTAGGTAGGGGTGCACCGAAATTTGTCTTCCACCGCCCCGTTCTCCTCCGACAGTCGCGTCCATGTCCGACGCTCGTCGGGCTCGCACCGAGCGTCGGGCCACCATCGCTTCCCGCGTCGCCCAGACGGCGCCCATCGGCAGACGTCCTCATCGTTCCCTGTCACCCGCCATCAACGCCGCCACCGGCCTGGCGGGGGGCGAGCAGCAAGCGTCGTCTCAGCATCCATCCGTGCGGCAAGACGGCCGCACCGCTACTCCATCACTCACACCAGCTGGTTATTCGTCCCGCGCGCTCCGCGCACCCTTGGAGGCTCGAGCTGCGCTCATCGCGGCAAACGAGCTCCTGCGCTACCGTCGCATCGACGACATCTACGAAGAGTGGCTCGACCGTGTCGCCGAGCTCGTCCGCGCCGCGGGAGGCTCTTCCGCGCCGTCCGTTCCGCTGCGCCGCACCCCGCCCCGCATGGGCAACGAAGCTCCAGGGGCGTACCAGCCGCCTCCTCTCCAAGAAGACGCCATGGCTCCAAGGCGCGTGGCCCGTGGGCGGAACCCGCTCCGTCAGGTGCCAGCGCAGCAAGAACGGAGCTGCCAAGAAGTCCCTCGCCCGCAAGGGGCTGCCCGGGCGCTCCCTACTCCGGCACGCCGCGACCCTGCTCCAGCTCCGGCACGCCAAGACCCCGCGCTGCTCCTAGCTGCAGCGCGTGGGGACCCTCAAGACCGAGCTCTCCACCAGCCGAAGCCTTTCGTGGCCACCGCAGGCTGCCGTGCCTACACCACCGAGCTGCACAGCGTCGCGTGGCCCGGCAAGTTCAAGCCAGACCTGCCTCCTCGTTACGACGGCACGACTGACCCTGCAGAGTTCCTCCAGCTCTATGAGCTGGGCATCGAAGCTGCCAGCGGGGACGAGAAGGTCATGGCGAACTGGTTCCCCATGGCGCTCAAGGAAGGAGCTCGCACCTGGCTCCTGAATCTGGCTCCAGGCACGATCTCTTCCTGGGACCAGATGCGCACCCGCTTCATCGCCAACTTCCAAGGTACTCGCGACCGGCCACCCGCCATGAGCGACATGCGCCACATCAAGCAACAACTCGGAGAGACCCTGCAAAAGTACATCCAGCGCTTCAACAGCGCGCGCCTCAAGATCCCCAAGGTGTCCGAGGAGGCCATCATCTCGGCCTTCTCCGATGGTGTGCGCGATGTCAAGATGAAGGAGGAGCTGGCGATGCATGAAGACATGTGCACCTCCCTAGAGCTGTTCAACTTGTCGACCAAGTGCGCCAGGGCTGAGGAGGGATGCCTCTCCCTCCTCGAGCTGCCTGCCGCAGACCCAGAAGAGAAGAAGCCCAAGGCCAAGGACGTGAAGCCCAAGGGGGCTGCCGTGCTTGCGGCAGAACCAGACACCAAGCGGGGCAAAGATCTGCTTGAGTCCTCCAGGGGCGGCCGGTACTATGTGTACCACGACCTCCACACCCACAACACCAACGAATGCCAAGAACTCCATGCCGCGCGAGAAGGAAGGATCGGCCGTCGTCCCGACCGCGCCGATCGGGGCTACGGCCGAGGAGGAGGAAGAAATGCGGGACGCTGGGAAGACCGCGGCCCGCGCCAAGGGTGGCGCGATCAACCTCGCGAGGATCACTGGCGAGACCTGCCTCGCGAGGGGGACTGGAGGGATCAGCCTCATGAGGATCGCCCACAGGGCCACACAGGCCTCCCTCCACTGCCGCCTCAGCCAAGGAGGAACGAGGACCGCCATCAAGACGAAGGGGCTAGGGGCTTCCAGGAGCCACGCGCAATCGCCTGCATCCTGGGCGGAGCTCAAGCCCCAGCCTCCCAACGCATCTTCAAGCAGTTTGCCCGCGAAGTGAATGCAGTCCTCCCCAGGCTTGAAGCAATGCGCCCTCTCAGGTGGTCGGCATGCTACATCACATTCAGCTCAGCGGATCAACTCAAGTGTGCGGCCATAGCCGGAGTCCTCATGATGCTTTGCTCCCCGGTCATCAGCAATGTACTGGTCACCAGGACACTCATCAATGATGGGGCAAGGCTCAACGTCCTGTCCGTGGAAACGTTCAACAATCTCCAAGTGCCCTACGACCAGCTTCAGCCAACCAAGCCCTTCTCTGGAGTCACCGACGGCTCCACGGTCCCGATTGGGCAGGTCCGCCTCCCTGTCACCTTCGGGGCACGCAACAACTATCGCACCGAGCTCATCAACTTCGACGTCGCCCACATCCGCCTGCCATACAACGCCATCCTCGGGTACCCAGCGCTGGCCATGTTCATGGCCGTAACTCACCATGGCTACAACGTCCTCAAGATGCCAGGGAGTGGCGGAGTCATCACGGTGCCCTGTGAAGAGAAGGATGCAGTGTGTTCCCTAGAGTGAGCCTTTCAGGCCGCGTCACTGGAAGACCCGGACCGCGGAAGCAGGAGGCTTCCCGAGACCACCCCCAAGAAGAAGAAGACATCGTCCGAACCGGCCCCTAGGGAGGCAGGCCCCTCAGGGCCCGCATCTGCCTAGGGGGAACCTCCTTCCATTGCATAGGAAAGCGTGCCCAGCGCCCTCCTCAGGCAGGGCTCGGGGGCTCTCCCCTGGAGGGCCACCGACCTAGCCAGGGTCACGAGGGAGGCGCTTGGGCACCACATGGAGGCCTGTTTCGAAGCACGTTTCCCTCAAGAAGGAGCAAGGCAAGGAAGGTCAGACCCGCAGGAGTTCGTCGACAAGGCCATTCAAGAACTACAGGAATCAAGAATCATGAGAGGTTGCCGCCATCTACCGGCTGTGGCTCCCCATCCAGGCGAGGATGGTGGGTTGCGCGTCTGCATCGACGTACCAGGGCTCAACCAAATCGCTACGATGGAGCGCCTCTGGCCCTCGCGAGTAGGGCGCTGCGGGGGTCCGCCCCACAGCTACGTTCGCATGCCTTACGGCTTGCCGAGCGCGGTTGCTACGTGCCAGCGCCTCATGAGGGGCATCATGGAGGCTCAAGAAGACAGGCGTTCCGCAGCCTTGGCGGAGATGGAGATGATTCGCGAAGAGCTACTAGTGCCTCCAGAGCCTCCCGAGGCCCCTGGGCCCGGGGCTCGTGAGGATCGGCTTCCGCAGCCCATCGAGTCTACTGCACCAACACCCCTTTGCCCCCGTCACCTTCAGGTGACATTTTACAAGTTTCATTTCCAGCTGGGGGCGCCCTCCCAGGGCTGCATCATTCCCAGGCCACGTGGGTCCGTCCCTGCGGTATGTATCCCTTTTATTTCATGTCGTTAGCTTGCTTTGTTGGGGGCGCCCCTCGGGCTGCATCATCCCCAAGTCGCTCGGGACAAGCCCAGCGGCATGTATCTCCCTTGCGTTTATTTCCGGCTATGCATTCGCCCATCATGCTTGATTACTTGATGCCTGTCCACGGCACCTCTTCTTCTCCATGTCGACCACTTGCACGTTAAAGGGGGGGTACCTGAGCATCGCGACTCAGGGCTCTTACTGGCTCTCCAGCCCTCACCCTCTGGCCATGTCCACGGCATCACGACCTGGCATACCAGTGACGGCTGAGACAAGCTCGAGGGCCGGGACCCGAGGACGTAGAGTGCCGGCATCTAACCAAATTTGCAGGAGCATAGCATAAGATAAGGCCCAGTGCCAGGCGCAACCCGCCTAGAGGTAGGGCTCCGTGAGTCCCGCGCTGGCTCACGGGTGCCCAGATACACCTCACCTAGCCCTACCGTGCCGGCCACGTGTCAGGGCGGGGCTGTACACGCCCCCGGGGCTCCCCCCGGAGGGGAGCCCCCTCCCACGTACCAGTGGAAGCACCATGCTCCGTGCTGGCTGACGACACTGCCGAGGAGCGGCTATGCCCGTACACATGCGGAAGCGCTATGCTCCGCGCTGGTGATAAACAACTAAGGGTGGCCCCCGGGCCGCATCAACCTCAGGGAGCCCAGAGCTTAGTGTCTAGCCTCATCGCAACGCCTCCCCTCGGGAGCGCCGCGCGAGGGGGCTGGGCATGGGGGCTGCGCCTGGGTCACGCCCAGACGTACGCTAGCCAGCCAGGCCCCTCGGGCCTGGTTCGTCGCGTGTCTCTCCCCGAGCGGAGCCAAGGTATGAAGACCGTTTGAGCGTCAAGGGGGACCCCTAAGCATCACGACTCAGGGGCCTAACTGGTCCCGTAGCCCCTCACTCCTTAGTTCCGAAAGGCTAATGCTGGGTGAGGCACGCGCGGGGCCGGGCTCTGCAGACGTAGAACGGTGGTCCCACTTGCATCTCACCTCATCACTTGCTGTTTGCGCGTCAAGGGGGACTCCTGAGCATCGCGACTCGGGAGCCTAACTGGCTCCATAGCCCCTCACTCCTTTGGTCCCGTCCTGGTTTCTGATCGGGGCTAATGCTGGGTGAGGTACGCGCGGAGTCGGGCTCTGCAGACGTAAAACGGAAGATCCACCTACATCAGACCTCCCTACTTGTTGTTCGTGCACCAAGGGGGAATCCTGAGCATCACGACTCAGGAGCCTAACTGGCTCCGTAGCCCCTCACTCCTTTGGTCCCGTCCTAGTTTCCGGTCGGGGCTAATGCTGGGTGAGGTACGCGCGGGGCCGGGCTCTGCCGGCGTAGAACATAAGCAAGAAGGGAAGAAAAGCATGAAATTCAAGGAATTTAAAAGCAAATATTACAGTCCATACTGTCGTCTCAATACCAAACGCGAGTTTAAACGCGTCCCCGAGGCATGATGCATGTGCAGGAATTAAAAGCAGGACAGGAGCAGTAATGGAGTCACTTGGCGGCGGTGGAGCAGCGCGGGTGGCCCCGCCTCATGGAGCAGCAGGACCGGCAGCATCCTGCTTCGACTTGGTACTGAAGGCCCGGAACTTCCCCAGCAGAGCCTCCGCACGACCCTTCACGGCCTCGGCAGCAGTGGCAGCACCCTCGCCGCTTACTGGCTCCAACAGGCTGTTGAGGTCGGCGCTGGGGTCACGAAGGTAGATGTGGGTGAAGACCCGCGTCAGCGCTGTAGAAGACAGGACACGCGCCTCGGCCTCGGCCGTGGGGCCAAGGCCAAGGGTGACATCTTCAAGAGCACGAACCAGGAAGGGAAGCAGCTTGGCGGGGCCGTCCTCGGCGCTGGCCAACGGGCTCCAAGCCACTGGCGTAGAGCATCTTCAGCGAAGCACGAGCCCTCTTCTCCATGTCTGCGAAGGCCATGCGATCCTCGGCAAGAACCTGGGCATTGCTGTCCAGCTCGACCTTCGTCGCCTCCAACTCCTTCCCCAGCGCACCTAGGCGGTCGCGGCGCTTCTTGAGCTTGGCCTCCCGGCCCTTGATGGCCACCTCGCGAGCCTTCATGCCTTCTTATTGCTCCTGGCGAAGACGAACCTCTTTCACGAGCTGGTCCCGCAGGCCTTGCAGCTCGTCCTCCAGTGCCTTGCAATGATCGCGGACTTCAACCACCTCCCCCAGGGCTGCGTCACGAGCAGCCTTTGTCTCAAGGACGGCCTGCCTCTCCTCGTCGTAGGCCGTCAAGGCTTGAACCAGCGTCGCCCGGATCGAGGCATCGGAGCGAATCCATCCTGAATCCAGCTCCAAGCGCCCGGCCACCAGGCGAGGGTCGGCGCCAAGAAGATCCTGCTGCAGCCGGTCCAGTCCAGCAACAGCACGCTCCAGGACGGCAGGAGGAGTTGGAGAAACAGCAGTCGGCAGAACGGGGGAAGAAGGCGGCGACGGCAAGACCACAGCGTCTTGAGGTGGAGCCTGCTGCGCCCCAGCGGCTGTGGTGGCGGCAGTGGGCAAAGGCACCACAAGAGTCACTTGGGCCGTGGGAGCTAAGCTCGCCCCAGCCAGCTCGGCCAGGCCTCGCGAGGACGACTGGGCAGGAGAAGCCCGCGCGCCGCGGTCACCCCCCTCCACTGGCGGAGGCGCTGCCGCGGATGGAGCCTCAGGAGCCCCCTTCGGCTTCTTTCCCGCGGGCGCCAGCCTATTCAAGAGATGCGAACGTCAAGCCTGGACAGCGGAACAAGAAATACAGACAAGGGTCAAGCACTTAGGGGTCATCGCCGGTGAGCTCGGGTAGCCTCCGGCCAAACTTGAAGCCTGACAGCCGGCTAGAAGGGTCAACCTCGGAAGCAGAAGGCGCGTCTACAGACTGCCTCAGGGCAGGGGCAGACCCGCGGGAGATCAGCCCGGTCCTGTCCTTCTTCGGGATCAGGGGCAAGCTCACGCCGACCTGCTCGTCTCCATCCTCGTCATCGTCGCTCGAAGAAAGGTGGAGACTGCGGGGCCTGCGCCGGGGGAGGGGAGCCCTCGACTCTCTGTCGGTCGCCTCGGAGTCAGGCCCCTTTTCCCGCTCCTCTTCGTCCTCCCCTTTGCTGGAGTCACCAGAGGACACGTCCACCAGTCCCTCGGAAGCCGCCACGGGCACGGGCCCGTCCCCGTTACTGCTTCCAGTCATCGCGAAGGAACAAGGGCTTGGGAGCGCCCTCCATCCTTGCCACCTCGCCCCGACCAGAGATTGGAGGACCGCGGCCAAATCTTCGCTGCCCAAGGCCGCGAGGATCGGATGAGGCCTCCACATCGGAGGTGAGTACTGCCGGAGTGGAGCCAGCTGGTGCTCCAGGAACTCCCTCAGCAGCAACACGCCGGTCAACTTGGCCGCCGCCGTGCTGACTGGCCTCAGGTCCGCGTCCATCTTCTCCAACACCAGTTTCGCGCGGGGGTCCGTGAGCTCCGCTCGGCACCAGTCGCTGGAGCTCGCGGGCTGCTCCGCGGGCAAGATCAGCCGAGGGTGGATGCACCCGGCATCTACCAAGACCCACTTGCTCCTGAAGCCCTCAATCCTCTTCCCGGGATTCGAGATGGCAAATGGTGCCGCCATACGTGACGAAGCTTGCGCACGCGGAAGGAGAACCGCGAGAGACCCAGAGGGAGAAGTAGTGGCGCAGTAAGGCCACTGAGGGCTGCACCCCTACGTGAGCCTCGCAGTAATAATCGAAGATCGCCAGGAGAAGGACGGAGTTGGGGTGGAGGTGCAGAGCCTACAAGTTGTAATGGCGGAGGACAGAGAAGAAAACTCGGAGAAGGGAGGCACCAGGCCCGCAGCAATGGAGCTTACAAAGAGAGGATAAAAGGTGCTCCCTCGGCCCTCAGGGGTGGCGGAGCCAGCCTTGAACACCTGCACCCCGTCGACGCCGTGCGTCGCCGCCATCCGGCGCAGCCGGGCATGGCCCGCCTCGGACACGCTCGGCAAGTCCAGAGCAGGCAAGTACCAAGCTTCGGTCGGAGACTGACGAGGCACCATGGCTTCCTAGGTCACGCGGCCGGAGTAGATCTAGAAATTTGGAGGAAGAAAGGGGAGGCGCAAGAAAGGGGATCTGAGCAGCAACCGGGGAAAGTAAGAAGCAAAGCCTAGGTGGATGCTGCTCCTTTATCAACTCACGCGGTTGCTAGGGCGCCCACGTCCAACCAACTGCCACGCGGCGCCCAAGGCCGCAGGCTGTTAGGACCCACGGACATTCGCCCTTGCCCTTTCGCCTCTCAGCATGGCCAAGTCCGGGCGCGCCTTGGGCCCGGGGGCTACTGTTGGCGTTCTGGGAACGGGGGTCCCCAGACTTGCCTGCCTGCGTCCTGCAGCGTGGCTCAAAGGGGGGCCCAGCATGGCCCATCTTCATCAACACAAGACTCAAGACCCTCGCGAGGGGCCAAGCCTCGCGGGGCGGATGACGTGGAGCTTCCTCGAGCGCGGCCTCATCAGGCTGGCTCACGAGGAGGCGGAGAGATCAAGGCGGGGTACCTCACGAGGAGCCCGTGACGCAAGCCATGACGACTCAGGGCGCCAGGCGGGTGCCAGCCCGCGCAACGTCCTCCTTTCCTCTTTGGTGTAAAGGGGGCAAGTGCAGCCGCGGAGTACCGAGGCATCAGGGAAAGGTTGCCATTTCGATGCAACGAGACCAAGACCAGGAGGACTACGAGATGGAGGTCACCGTGGAGCCCAAGACGGCGTCATCACCAGAGCTTTGTGCAGGCGAAGACTACTTTTGTTAGGATAGCTGATACTTGCTGTCCCCCTTCAAATTAGCCCGCCATTGTTGGCTCCCTTCCCGCTCGATATTTGGGAAGAGGACCAGGGCCTCTATAAATAGGACCAGCCACCCACATAACGGGTGAGCAGAGGCGGTAAGTGAGAGAGAGTGAGAATTGGAGGCAGAGAGAGAGAGAGAGAGAAAAGGCGACTGAACTCCTCCTAACAGTTCATCGCCCCAGCCAAGAGCGGGCCCTCGCGAGGCTGTTCTTCCTTGTATTGTTCATCATCATCAGCCCCAAGAGGCAATCCACCCACCACACACTAGAGTAGGGTATTACACCACAACGGTGGCCCGAACCAGTACAAACCTTGTGTCTCTTGTGCAGTTCTTTTAGTAGTCTAGATCTTTGCGAGATGGAGAGGTAGAAGGCGCAATCTTTGCGCACACCCCAGAGATCGAACCTTAAGGGTCTGCCGGAACCCGAAATCCGACATTTGGCGCGCCAGGTAGGGGTGCACCGAAATTTGTCTTCCACCACCTCGTTCTCCTCCGACAGTCGCGTCCATGTCCGACGCTCGTCGGGCTCGCGCCGAGCGTCGGGCCGCCATCGCTTCCCGCGTCGCCCAGACGGCGCCCATCGGCAGACGTCCTCATCGTTCCCTGTCACCCGCCATCAACGCCGCCACCGGCCTGGCGGGGGGCGAGCAGCAAGCGTCGTCTCAGCATCCATCCGTGCGGCAAGACGGCCGCACCGCTACTCCATCACTCACACCAGCTGGTTATTCGTCCCGCGCGCTCCGCGCACCCTTGGAGGCTCGAGCTGCGCTCATCGTGGCGTGGCTCAAAGGGGGGCCCAGCACGGCCCATCTTCATCAACACAAGACTCAAGACCCTCGCGAGGGGCCAAGCCTCGCGGGGCGGACGACGTGGAGCTTCCTAAGGCGCAGCCTCATCAGGCTGGCTCACGAGGAGGCGGAGAGATCAAGGCGGGGTACCTCACGAGGAGCCCGTGACGCAAGCCATGACGACTCAGGGCGCCAGGCAGGTGCCAGCCCACGCAGCGTCCTCCTTTCCTCTTTGGTGTAAAGGGGGCAAGCGCAGCCACGGAGTACCGAGGCATCAGGCAAAGGTTGCCATTTCGGTGCAACGAGACCAAGACCAGGAGGACTACGAGACGGAGGTCACCGTGGAGCCCAAGACGGCGTCATCACCAGAGCTTTGCGCAGGCGAAGACTACTTTTGTTAGGATAGCTGATACTTGCTGTCCCCCTTCAAATTAGCCCGCCATTGTTGGCTCCCTTCCCGCTCGATATTTGGGAAGAGGACCAGGGCCTCTATAAATAGGACCAGCCACCCACATAAGGGGTGTGCAGAGGCGGTAAGTGAGAGAGAGAGTGAGAATTGGAGGCAGAGAAAGAGAGAGAGAGAGAGAGAGAGAGAGAGAGAGAGAAGGGCGACTGAACTCCTCCTAACACTTCATCGCCCCAGCCAAGAGCAGACCCTCGCGAGGCTGTTCTTCCTTGTATTGTTCATCATCATCAGCCCCAAGAGGCAATCCACCCACCACACACTGGAGTAGGGTATTACACCACAACGGTGGCCCGAACCAGTATAAACCTTGTGTCTCTTGTGCAGTTCTTTCAGTAGTCTAGATCTTTGTGAGACGGAGAGGTAGAAGGCGCAATCTCTGCGCGCACCCCAGAGTTCGAACCTTAAGGGTCTGCCGGAACCCGAAATCCGACAAAGCGTTCATAACGTCTTGGTTTGTTGGGGGTGGTGCTTCTCCTAGCGGTGCTTCAAGGACATATGCTTTCTTGGCAGCTATGAGGATGATCCTCAAGTTCCAGACCCAGTCCGTATAGTTGCTACCATCGTCTTTCAGCTTGGTTTTCTCTAGGAACGCGTTGAAGTTGAGGACAACATTAGCGTGGGCCATTTGATCAATAAGACATATTGTAAAGATTTTTAGACTAAGTTCATCTAATCAAATTATTTAATGAACTCCCATTCAGATAGACATCCCTCTAGTCATCTAAGTGATACATGATCCGATTCAACTAGGCTGTGTCCGATCATCACGTGAGACGGACTAGTCATCATCGGTGAACATCTTCATGTTGATCGTATCTTCTATACAACTCATGTTCGACCTTTCGGTCTTGCGTGTTCCGAGGCCATGTCTGTACATGCTAGGCTCATCAAGTCAACCTAAGTGTTTTGCGTGTGTAAATCTGGCTTACACCCGTTGTATGCGAACATTAGAACCTATCACACTTGATCATCATGTCGTGCTTCAGAACAACGGACCTTAGCAACGGTGCACAGTTAGGGGGAACATTTTCTTGAAATTATTGCGAGGGATCATCTTATTTATGCTACCGTCGTTCTAAGCAAATAAGATGTAAAACATGATAAACATCACATGCAATCAAATAGTGACATGACATGGCCAATATCATTTTGCTCCTTTGGATCTCCATCTTCGGGGCGCCATGATCATCGTCATCACCGGCATGACACCATGATCTCCAGCATCGTGTCTTCATGAAGTTGTCTCGTCAACTATTACTTCTACTACTATGGCTAATGGTTAGCGATAAAGTAAAGTAATTACATGACATATAAGTTGACACGCAGGTCATAAATAAATTAAGACAACTCATATGGCTCCTGTCGGTTGTCATACTCATCGACATGCAAGTCGTGATTCCTATTACAAGAACATGATCAATCTCATACATCACATATATCATTCATCACTTCCTTTTGGCCATATCACATCACATGGCATATGCTGCAAAAACAAGTTAGACGTCCTCTAATTGTTGTTGCAAGTTTTTACGTGGCTGCTATAGGTTTCTAGCATGTTTCTTACCTACGCCAAAACCACAACGTGATATGCCAATTTATATTTACCCTTCATAAGGACCCTTTTCATCGAATCCGATCCGACTAAAGTGGGAGAGACAGACACCCGCCAGCCACCTTATGCAACTAGTGCATCTCAGTCGGTGGAACCAGTCTCACGTAAGCGTACGTGTAAGGTTGGTCCGAGCCGCTTCATCCCACGATGCCGCTGAATCAAGATAAGACTAGTAACGGCAAGTAAATTGACAAAATCGACGGCCACAGCAACTTGTGTTCTACTCGTGCATAGAAACTACGCATAGACCTAGCTCATGATGCCACTATTGGGGAATGTAGCAGAAATTCAAAATTTTCTACGCATCACCAAGATCAATCTATGGAGTCATCTAACAACGAGGAGAGAGGAGTGCATCTACATACCCTTGTAGATCGCGAGCGGAAGCGTTCAAGAGAACGGGGATGATGGAGCCGTACTCGTCGTGATCCAAATCATCGAAGATCCTAGCGCCAAACGGACGACACCTCCGCGTTCAACACACGTACGGAGCGAGGACGTCTCCCATGCCTCAATCCAGCAAGGAGGAGGGAGAGGTTGAGGATGAGGGCTCCAACAGCAGCACGATGGCGTGGTGGTGGTGGAGCAGCAGTACTCCGGCAGGGCTTCGCCAAGCTCTTACGGAGGAGGAGAGGTGTTGGGGAGGAGAGGGGCTGCGCCTTGGATGTTGTTTGCAGCCCTCCCCTTGCCCCTCTATTTATAGGGGAAGGAGGAAGGGGGCCGGCCCCCTCTAGATGAGATCTAGAGGGGGGGCGGCCAAGGAGAGGGGGCTTGCCCCCCAAGCAAGGGGGGGCCCCTTAGGGTTTCCCCCCAACCCTAGGCGCATGGGCCCAAGGGGGGATGCGCCCAGCCCATGTAGGGCTGGTTCCCTTTCCTCTACAGCCCATTAGGCCCTCCGAGAGAGGTGGCCCCTCCCGGTGGACCCCCGGAACCCCTCCGGTGGCCCCGGTACAATACCGATATGCCCCCGAACCTTTCCGGTGACCGTATGACAACTTCCTACACATAAATCTTCACCTCCGGACCATTCCGGAACTCATCGTGACATCCTGGATCTCATCCGGGACTCCGAACAACATTCAGTAATCACTTACAAGTCTTCCTAATAACCCTAGCGTCATCGAACCTTAAGTGTGTAGACCCTACGGGTTCGGGAACCATGCAGACATGACCGAGACAACTCTCTGGCCAAAACCAACAGCTGGATCTGGATACCCATGTTGGCTCCCACATGTTCCACGATGATCTCTTCGGATGAACCACAATGTCGAGGATTCAAGCAATCCCATATACAATTCCCTTTGTTAATCGGTACGTTACTTGCCCGAGATTCGATCATCGGTATCCCAATACCTCGTTCAATCTCGTT
This sequence comes from Triticum monococcum, assembly GCA_034509565.1. Taxonomy (NCBI): domain Eukaryota; kingdom Viridiplantae; phylum Streptophyta; class Magnoliopsida; order Poales; family Poaceae; genus Triticum; species Triticum monococcum. Next base: position 172,893,140 of record CM067846.1, on the reverse strand, counting down.
ACCGGCAAGTCACTTTACTCGTTCCGTAATGCATGATCCCGTGACCAACTACTTAGTCACACTGAGCTCATTATGATGATGCATTACCGAGTGGGCCCAGAGATACCTCTCCGTCATACGGAGTGACAAATCCCAGTCTCAATTCATGCCAACCCAACAGACACTTTCGGAGATGGTTGTAGTGCACCTTTATAGCCACCAAGTTACGTTGTGACATTTGGTACACCAAAGCACTCCTACGGTATCCGGGAGTTGCACAATCTCATGGTCTAAGGAAATGATACTTGGCATTCAGAAAAGCTCTAGCAGATGAACTACATGATCTTGTGCTATGCTTAGGATTGGGTCTTGTCCATCACATCATTCTCCTAATGATGTGATCCCGTTATCAATGACATCCAATGTCCAAGGTCAGGAAACCGTAACCATCTATTGATCAACGAGCTAGTCAACTAGAGGCTCACTAGGGACATGTTGTGGTCTATGTATTCACACATGTATTACGATTTCCGGATAACACAATTATAGCATGAACAATAGACAATTATCATGAACAAGGAAATATAATAATAACCATTTTATTATTGCCTCTAGGGCATATTTCCAACAAAGCATCCCCAAGCTTAATTCCTCCTCGTCCTCGAGTAGGTAAATGATAAAAACAGAATTTTTTATGTGGAATGCTACCTATCATAATTATCAATGTAATTTCCTTTATTGTGGCACGAATGTTCAGATCTGAAAGATTCAACACAAAAGTTTAATATTGACATAAAAATAATAATACTTCAAGCATACTAATAAAGCAATCATGTCTTCTCAAAATAACATGGCCAAAGAAAGATATCCCTACAAAATCATATAGTCTGGTTATGCTCTATCTTCACCACATAAAATATTTAAATCCTGCACAACTGATGACCCACAAGTATAGGGGATTGCAACAGTTTTCGAGGGTAAAGTATTCAACCCAAATTTATTGATTCGACACAAGAGGAGCCAAAGAATATTCTCAAGTATTAGCAGCTGAGTTGTTAATTACACCACACCTGGAAACTTAATATTTGCAGAAAAGTATTTAGTAGCAAAGTAGTATGATAGTAGTGGTAACGGTAGCAGAAGTAACGGTAGCAAAAGTAATATTTTTGGTGTTTTATAGTGGTGATAACAATAGCAACTGAAAAGTAAATAAGCGGAGAACAATATATGGAAAGCTCGTAGGCAATGGATCGGTGATAGAGAATTATGCCAGATGCGGTTCATCATGTAACAGTCATAACCTAGGGTGACACAGAACTAGCTCCAATTCATCAATGTAATGTAAGCATGTATTCCGAATATAGTCATACATGCTTATGGAAAAGAACTTGCATGACATCTTTTGTCCTACCCTCCCGTGGCAGCGGGGTCCTAGCGGAAACTAAGGGATATTAAGGCCTCCTTTTAATAGAGTACCGGACCAAAGCATTAACACATAGTGAATACATGAACTCCTCAAACTACGGTCATCACCAGGAGTGGTCCCGATTATTGTCACTTCGGGGTTGCCGGATCATAACACATAGTAGGTGACTATAGACTTGCAAGATAGGATCAAGAACTCTCATTTATTGATGAAAACATAATAGATCACATCTGAAATCATGGCACTCGGGCCCTAGTGACAAGCATTAAGCATAACAAAGTCATAGCAACATCAATCTCAGAACATAGTGGATACTAGGGATCAAACCCTAACAAAACTAACTCGATTACATGATAAATCTTATCCAACCCATCACCATCCAGCAAGCCTACGATGGAATTACTCACGCACGGCGGTGAGCATCATGAAATTGGTGATGGAGGATGGTTGATGATGACGATGGCGACGGATTCCCCTCTCCGGAGCTCCGAACGGACTCCGGATCAGCCCTCCCGAGAGGTTTTAGGGCTTGGCGGTGGCTCCGTATCGTAGAACGCGATGAATCCTTCTTTTTTTTGTTTTTTTCTCCCTGAAAGCAAATATATAGAGTTGGAGTTGAGGTCGGAGGAGCTACCGGGGGCCCACGAGGTAGGGGGGGCGCCCAGGGGGCAGGCGCGCCCCCACCCTTGTGGCTAGGGTGTGGGCCCCCTGGTCTTCATCTTTTTGCAAGGATTTTTTATTATTTCCAAAAAGACGTTCCGTGAAGTATCAGGTCATTCCGAGAACTTTTGTTTCTACACATAAATAACACCATGGCAATTCTGCTGAAAACAGCGTCAGTCCAGGTTAGTTCCATTCAAATCATGCAAGTTAGAGTCCAAAACAAGGGCAAAAGTGTTTGGAAAAGTAGATACGACGGAGACGTATCAACTCCCGCAAGCTTAAACCTTTGCTTGTCCTCAAGCAATCCAGTTGACAAACTGAAAGTGATAAAGAAAAACTTTTACAAACTCTGTTTGCTCTTGTTGTTGTAAATATGTAAAGCCAGCATTCAAGTTTTCAGCAAAGATTATAAACTAACCATATTCACAATAACGCTTAGGTCTCATGTTTACTCATATCAATGGCATAATCAACTAGCGAGCAATAATAATAAATCTCGGATGACAACACTTTCTCAAAAGAATCATAATATGATATAACAAGATGGTATGTCGCTAGTCCTTTCTGAGACCGCAAAACATAAATGCAAAGCACCTTTAAAGATCAAGGACTGACTAGACATTGTAATTCATGGTAAAAGAGATCCAGTCAAGTCATACTCAATGTAAACTAACAGTAATGAATGCAAATGACAACGGTGCTCTCCAGCTGGTGCTTTTTAATAAGAGGAGGATGACTCAACATAAAAGTAAATAGATAGGCCCTTCCCAGAGGGAAGCAGGGATTTGTAGAGGTGCCAGAGCTCGGTTTTGAAATAGAGGTGAATAATATTTTGAGCGGTATACTTTCATTGTCAACATAACAACCAAGAGATGGCGATACCTTCCATGCTACACACACTATAGGCGGTTCCCAAACAGAATGGTAAAGTTTATACTCCCCCCCACCAACAAGCATCAATCCATGGCTTGCTCGAAACAACGAGTGCCTCCAACTAACAAGAGTCCCAGGGGGAGTTTTGTTTGCAATTATTTTGATTTAGTTTGCATAAAGCATGGGACTAGGCATCCCAGTAACCAGCCATTTTCTCGTGAGTGAGGAGCGGAGTCCACTCCTCTTGAGAATAACCCGCCTAACATGGAATATACGGACAACCCTAGTTGATACATGAGGTATTCGAGCATACAAAACAGGATATTTATTTGAAGGTTTAGACTTTGGCACATACAAATTTACTTGGAACGGCAGGTAGATACCGTAAATAGGTAGGTATGGTGGACTCATATGGCATAACTTTGGGGTTTATGGGATTGGATGCACAAGCAGTATTCCCGCTTAGTATAGGTGAAGGCTAGAAAAAGACTGGGAAGCGACCAGCTAGAGAAAGACAACAGTCATGAACATGCATTAAAATTAATCAACATCGAATGCAATCATGAGTAGGATATAACTCACCATGAACATAAATATCGTGAAGGCTATGTTGATTTTGTTTCAACTAGATGCGTGAACATGTGCCAAGTCAAGTCACTTAAATCATTCAGAGGAGAATACCACCCTATCATACCACATCACAACCATTTTAATAGCATGTTGGCACGCAAGGTAAACCATTATAAGCTCCTAGCTAATAAAGCATGGCACAAGAAACTATGATCTCTAGTTGTCATTGCAAACATGTTTATTCATAATAGGCTGAATCAGGAATGATGAACTAATCATATTTCCAAAAACAAGAGAGCTCAAGAACAGGGTCACCTAAGCAGCAAAAATATGCAATGAATAAAGCACTAGAACGAAAACTAATTGGACTAATGGAGGAGTCACATACAAAGGAACAATCCCCCAAGCAGTTTTGTGAGAGGTGCTTTGAGCAAGGAGATCGAAAATGGCAGCAAAATGAGCTTGGACTCGGGTTTGAGCTTGATAATGGTGTTTGTGGGAGGAAGAAGTAGTGTGTGGGTGCAGGAATAAGTGGAGGAGGGCCACCATGGGCCCACGAGGCAGGGGGCGTGCCCAGGGGGGTAGGACGTGCCCTCCACCCTCGTGGCCAGGTGGATGCCCCCTGCTGTGTTCTCAGTGCCAAATATTCTCAAATATTCCAGAAAAATCATATTTAAATTTCAGGGCATTTGGAGAACTTTTATTTTTGGAGTATTTTATATTGCACGAATAATTCAGATAACAGACAGAAAATACTAATTTTATTTTATTTAATATAAATAACAGAAAGTAAAAGGAGGGTACAGAGAGTTGTGTTTTCTAAATTCATCCATCTCATGATCAACAAAAGGAATCCATTAACAAGGTTGATCAAGTCTTGTTAACAAACTCATTCCGAATAACATGGAACCGGAGAATTTTCGAATAACACTAGGTTACCTCAATGGGGACATGCACATCCCCAACAATAAGAATATCATATTTCTTCTTGACAGTAGGAAGAGGAAATTCAAAACCTCCAAAAATAATCGATGGAATTTTTCCAATAGAATTGATACTGTGGACTTGAGGATGTTTCCTCGGAAAGTGTACTGTATGCTCATTTCCATTAACATGAAAAATGACATGGCCTTTGTTGCAATCAATAACAGCTCCTGCAGTATTCAAAAATGGTCTTCCAAGAATAATGGACATACTATCGTCCTCGGGAATATCGAGAATAACAAAGTCTGTTAAAATAGTAACGTTTGCAACCACAACAGGCACATCCTCACAAATACCAACAGGTATAGCAGTTGATTTATCAACCATTTGCAAAGATATTTCAGTAGGTGTCAACTTATTCAAATCAAGTCTACGATATAAAGAGAGAGGCATAACACTAACATTGGCTCCAAGATCACATAACACAGTTTTAAAATAGTTTCTTTTAATGGAGCATGGTATAGTGGGTACTCCTGGATCTCCAAGTTTCTTTGGTATTCCACCCTTAAAAGTATAATTAGCAAGCATGGTGGAAATTTCAGCTTCTGGTATCTTTCTTTTATTAGTAACAATTTCTTTCATGTACTTAGCATAAGGATTCATTTTAAGCATATCAGTTAATCGCATGCGCAAAAAGATAGGTCTGATCATTTCAGCAAAGCGCTCAAAATCCTCATCATCCTTTTTCTTGGATGGTTTGGGAGGGAAAGGCATGGGTTTCTGAACCCATGGTTCTCTTTCTTTACCATGTTTCCTAACAACAAAGTCTTTCTTATCATAACGTTGATTCTTTGATTGTGGGTTATCAAGATCAACAACAGGTTCAATTTCTACATCATTATCATTGCTAGGTTGAGCATCAACATAAACATTATCATTAACATCATCACTAGTTTCAGGTTCATTACCAGATTGTGTTTCAGCATTAGAAATAGAAATATCATTTGGATTCTAAGGTGTATCAATAACAGGTTCACTAGAAGCATGCAAACGCCTATCATTTTTCTTTTTCTTCCTTTTAGAAGGACTAGGTGCATCTATACTATTTCCCTGAGAATCTTGCTCAATTCTCTTAGGATGGCCTTTAGGATACAAAGGTTCCTGAGTCATTTTACCACCTCTAGCCATAACTCTAACAACATAATCATTATTCTTACTATTCAATTCACTGAGGAAATCATTTTGAGCTTTAAGTACTTGTTCTACTTGAGTGGTAACCATAGAAGCATGTTTACTAATAAGTTTAAGTTCACCTTTGACATTAGCCATATAATCACCCAAGTGTTCAAGCATACCAGCACTGCGTTTTAATTCTCTACCAAAATAAGCATTGAAGTCTTCTTGCTTAACCATAAATTTATCAAACTCATCTAAGCATGGGCTAGCAAACTTAGTAAATGGGATTTCAGCTTTATCATATCTATAGAGAGAATTTACCTTTACTACCCGTGTCAGGTTATCTAGACCATGTATTTCTTCAATAGGAGATGGATTAAAATTATGCATTTCTTTGACAATCGGTAAATTAAGACCATGTATTTCTTCAATAGGAGGTAAATTCTTAACATCTTCAGCTTAATACCCTTTTCTTTCATGGATTTCTTTGCCTCTTGCATATCTTCAGGACTGAGAAATAGAACACCTCTCTTCTTTGGAGTTGGTTTAGGAATAGGCTCAGGAAGTGTCCAATTATTTTCATTAGTCAACATATTATTCAATAGAATTTCAGCTTCATTCGGTGTTCTTTCCCTGAAAACAGAACAAGCACAACTATCCAGGTAATCTCTGGAAGCATCGGTTAGTCCATTATAAAAGATATCAAGTATTTCATTTTTCTTAAGAGGATGATCAGGCAAAGCATTAAGTAATTGGAGAAGCCTCCCCCAAGCTTGTGGGAGACTCTCTTCTTCAAGTTGCACAAAATTATATATATATCCCTTAAATCAGCTTGTTTCTTATGAGTAGGGAAATATTTAGCAGAGAAGTAATAAATCATATCCTGGGGACTACGCACACAACCAGGATCAAGAGAATTAAACCATATCTTAGCATCCCCCTTTAATGAGAACGGAAATATTTTAAGGATATAAAAGTAGAGATTTCTCTCATCATTAGTGAACAGGGTGGCTATATCATTTAATTTAGTAAGATGTGCAACAACAGTTTCAGATTCATAGCCATAAAAAGGATCAGATTCAACCAAAGTAATTATATCAGGATCAACAGAGAATTCATAATCCTTATCAGTAACACAGATAGGTGAAGTAGCAAAAGCAGGGTCATGTTTCATTCTAGCATTAAGGGATTACTACTTCCATTTAGCTAATAACCTCTTTAGATCATATCTATCATTGCAAGCTAAAATAGCTCTAGCAGATTCTTCATCCAGAACATAACCCTCAGGAACAACAGGCAATTCATATTTATTAGGGGGAGAGTCTTCATCATCACTTTCATCAATATTATCAGTTTTAATAATTTCATCTCTCTAGCCCTAGCAAGTTGTTCATCAAGAAATTCACCAAGTGGCATAGTAGTATCAAGCATAGAAGTAGTTTCATCATAAGTATCATGCATAGAAGAAGTGGCATCATCAATAACATGCGACATATCAGAATCAATAGCAGAAGCAGGTTTAGGTGTCGCAAGCTTACTCAAAACAGAAGGTGAATCAAGTGCAGAGCTAGATGGCAGTTCCTTACCTCCCCTCGTAGTTGAGGGATAAATCTTGGTTCTTGGATCTTTCAAGTTCTTCATAATTATAAGAAGATATAAATCCCAAGTGACATAAAGAATAGAGCTATGCTCCATGGCAACAGCGCCAGAAAATAGTCTTGATGACCCACAAGTATAGGGGATCACAACAGTTTTCGAGGGTAAAGTATTCAACCCAAAATTATTGTTTCGACACAAGAGGAGCCAAAGAATATTCTCAAGTATTAGCAGCTGAGTTGTCAATTCAACCACACCTGGAAACTTAATATCTGCAGCAAAGTATTTAGTAGCAAAGTAATATGATAGTAGTGGTAACGGTAGCAGAAGTAATAGTAGCAAAAGTAATATTTTAGGTGTTTTATAGTGGTGATAACAATAGCAACGGAAAAGTAAATAAGCGGAGAACAATATATGGAAAGCTCGTAGGCAATGGATCGGTGATAGAGAATTATGTCGGATGCAGTTCATCATGTAACAGTCATAACCTAGGGTGACACAGAACTAGCTCCAATTCATCAATGTAATGTAGGCATGTATTCCGAATATAGTCATACGTGCTTATGGAAAAGAACTTGCATGACATCTTTTGTCCTACCCTCCCATGGTAGCGGGGTCCTAGCAGAAACTAAGGGATATTAAGGCCTCCTTTTAATAGAGTACCGGACCAAAGCATTAACACATAGTGAATACATAGGCAGGAGTGTCCGGCGGGCCGCGAGGCTCGATGCCGGCGGTATCCAATGTTGGAAGGGTGATATCTCGCTGGGTGTAGATATCCACGAGACTCCATAGACTACCAGATTGGTGGATGAGGACGATCTAGTTGCCCTTCATGCCCACCCAGTAGTGGCCGCGCATGAAGGACATGTGGACTGATAGTGGTAGCATGTTGAGGGGCACCACAACAACCTCCCTAGGATCGTCAAGTCGGTCTATGGGCCACCTGCGAGGATCAGACATTAGCAAGCAGGGTGTCTTGAAAAGGGTCGTCCGATTGCAGATGAGTAGATGGTACAAAGACACCGAGCATGCGGCCAGACACACGGTGCTGAGCAGGTCCATATGATTACAAGTCTGCTCCAAGAGAACATCGGGGAGGGAATTCCAATCATGGCTCTGCGTGTCAGTCAGTTCTGCCATAGGTTTTTTAGGGAGCTAAGTGATTGGGTTTTCGGTGCCTACGAGCGGGCGAGGAAGTGGATTCGGGCGGGCGAGCGAAGAAGATGGCGTGTGTGGCCGAGAAGTGAGAAGGGGGATATGGTACGTGTGAGCTACCAAGGAAGATGGTGTGAGCGGGCGAGCAATGAGCGAGGGGAAATGGTGTGCGGCCGATGATGGGGAAGAGAGGAGGAAGAAGAGGGAAAGACGGGCAGGAAAGTGCATTAAATCTCAATTCTACTAGTACTATTACCAGGATGTACCGTCCTTTGGAATGTAAATAGTTAAGCCGATGACATGTGGGTCTACCTCAAGAGGGCCCATATGTCATTTAATGGAAGAGAGAGGTGCGTAGGTGTATTTGTGGAAGCGTGCTCCACTGGCAAACATGATGGCAGTACTGGGTAAGGCTGATTTAGTAACACCAACACGCTGGTTCAGCTTATTAATTAAGTGTCCCATCTGCTACAGCGTGTATTGTCATTTCACTATGAAGAGTACTTGAATAGTTCTCTCTCACCGGGATGGGGAATTATGGATCTCCAAGACTTCCTATCTATAGTATCCCTATGCCTCTACTCTCATCCTGTCCAACAAGATGAAACATTGGCCAAGGCCCCCAGCGCCAATAATGTAGGAGTACTGGTAGTATTTTGTGTGAAACTTTGACCATCTATTTAACTAATAAAATGTTAATGCATGTCACCAAAAATCGTACCACCGGATTCGTATTTGAACATAGTTTTTAATGGCATAGTTTTTTATGACATGCATTGACACTTTGTTAGTTCATTTATAGTCAAAATTTTACACTAAGTATGAAGGGGACCAATAAACCAGGACGGAGGTTTATATACAGGTCAATAAAAAATCATCAACCAAGGTAGTAGTAAATGATGAGTGCCCGAAGATTTTTTTTGAAAGTACTCAATAATGGGCTCGTTTTCCTCAAGAAAATTGTGTTTACGAACATATTAATTGGAATACATCTGTGAGGAACAAAAGACCAGATCTTTTACACGCATTGGTGAGTTTTCTCTTAATTCTTCCGTGCAACGTTTTAATGAAGCTTGAAATATGAACATGTGAATGGGAGGGAGTAAAAGCCTCATGCATGCAACATGCAACACTCACATGTACACATGCACGCACGCAACACTCACGCATCCATGTGGCACACAGCACACGACGCAACACACACGCTCACGCTCAAGTGCTCAACCTACTCGCTCCATTCGTGAAAGACTGTACATATAGAGATTTAAACATTGACCTAGAGGAACTGGAACTTCATTCATAATTAACGCCCAAAAGTAGCAGACTTATGTGTGCATGCGACCATTGAGAGAAGAAGATCAAATGAAGGTTGTTGCATGCTGTAATTAAGGATAGACATGCAGCCTATAGCTAGAGCACAAGTTGGTGCATTAGTAAATGAATACCGATGAGAATAAAGGCTAAGTGCATTGGAAGTGTAGATGTACACTTTTTGTTGGAAAATTTTGTAATGCTATATGTACAATTTTTCACGAACCGAGCGAGTACACGTGCATGCAGTCACATACACAACCAGGGTGGTTCACGCGCAAGGGTTGGACTCCTATCGTGCCTGCATAAAGTTTTGTTTAACTGATTTCTTTGCTCTGCCAACTGAAAAGTGGGACCTAGAAACCAGGTGTCAATTTAACCAGTCAACAAAGTGCCACGTCGACTATGTGGCTGGTTAGTAGGGTGCAATACGGTGCTCTACAATGAGCTAGTGACCATATAATCACCACAAAACTATATAGTGACTGTAATGAGCGTATTGTTACATACGTTGACTGCCCGTGTATTTTCTCGTTTCAAATTAATCCATATTAACTGGAAAGGATGCGGTATGGACCAGTACTACTTTGATGTGTCCCGTCAACTCGCCGAACGAGGAGAAGCTTGCTTACTACGCCCTCTCCCTCGCCCACGCGCGATGGCTCACAGGACGAGGAGAAGCTTGCTTACTACATACGCCTAGCCCCTCTCCCTCAGCCACACACGCAGTGGCTCGCAGGACGAGGAGAGGGTTTTGACTACAACACCCTCTCCCTCTCCCTCTCCCTCTCCCACGTTGTCGCCCTCATGGTGGATGTGGAACGGTTCATTTGGTGTCAGATTGCCAGAAGCATATTGTACTATAGTATCATCATTATTGGACCTTCCGAAGAGGCAAAGAGCCAAATGCAAGGTTCACAGGAGTACGAACTGTTGAACCTCCCGAAGAGGCAAAGAGCCAAGCGCAAGGTTTATGGGAGTTCTCATCCTTCTACTACAACTATAGGGAATGTTCGCTACTATATGATGCTGGCACGTCACCTATATCCAAAGTTGTGCCACCTTTTTTCTCACGAAGCATGTTGGATCCTGTGCAACAGCCACACAAGTTGCACGTACACATAACACATTTACTAGTAATAAATTCTAAAGGAAAATGCCAGTATGCCACACAAGTTCATCTCTGCTTCATGTGATAAATTTGTGCACGACTAGTCTACATATATTTACAAAGCTACCATTCACAATTTATCATACTCCACCTACACGTTATAGATGGGATCCATGTCCTCCGCTAGGTTCTAGTCCCAGGTGTTCTTCATAGATAGCACGATCCATAGCGGTGAGCAACGGGAATCATTGTCACAGCTTTCTAGTCCGGTTCCACACGATGGAGATCATCCAAGCTGAAGTGGCATAAATTAGGGATAGCGTGTCCCGGCATGTCGTTCATCCAGCGGTGCACACTGAAGACACAACCATGCTTAATGAATGACAGGCCTTCGGTGTCATGCACGAAAGGTGGCATTCGCTTCACAATGGGGTAGCTGTCCTCAATGAAAAGTGAGTACTCTCCAAGAGTGTTCCTCGACACCCACATAGCATCACGGGGGTCAAACTCGGCGCCGTTCATCTAGTACATGATGACCCACAAGTATAGGGGATCTATCGTAGTCCTTTTGATAAGCAAGAATTTCGAACCCAACGAGGAGCAGAAGGAAATGACAAGTGGTTTTCAGCAAGGTATTCTCTGCAAGCACTGGAATTATTGGTAACAGATAGTTTTGCGATAAGATAAATCATAACGGATAACAAGTAAATAAAGTAACTAAGGTGCAACAAGGTGGGCCAATCCTTTCTGTAGCAAAGGACAAGCCTGGACGAACTCTTATATAAAGCAAAGCGCTCCCGAGGACACATGGGAATTGTTGTCAAGTTAGTTTTCATCGTGCTCATATGATTCGCGTTCGTTACTTTGATAATTTGATATGTGGGTGTACCGGTGCTTGTGTGCTGCCCTTACTTGGACAAGCCTCCCACTTATGATTAACCCCTCTCGCAAGCATCCGCAACTATGAAAGAAGAATTAAGGTAAACCTAACCATAGCATGAAACATATGGATCCAAATTAGCCCCTTACGAAGCAACGCATAAACTAGGGTTTAACCTTCTGTCACTCTAGCAACCCATCATCTACTTATTACTTCCCAATGCCTTCCCCTAGGCCTCAATAATGGTGAAGTGCCATGTAGTCGACGTTCACATAACACCACTAGAGGAGAGACAACATACATCTCATCAAAATATCGAACGAATACCAAATTCACATGATTACTTATAACAAGAATTCTCCCATGTCCTCAGGAACAAACATAACTACTCACAAAACATATTTATGATCAAGATCAGATGAGTATTAATTATCATTAAGGATCTAAAAATATAATCTTCCACCGAATAAACCAACTAGCATGAACTACAAGGAGTAATCAACACTACTAGCAACCCACATGCAGGTACCAATCTGAGGTTTTGGGACCAAGATTGAATACAAGAGATGAACTAGGGTTTGAGAGGAGATGGTGCTGGTGAAGATGTTGATGGAGATTTGACCCCCTCTCGATGAGAGGAGCGATGGTGATGACGATGGTGACAATTTCCCCCTCCAGGAGGGATGTTTCCCCGGCAGAACAGCTCCTCCGGAGCCCTAGATTGGTTCTGCCCAGGTTCCGCCTAGAGACGGCATCGCTTCATCCCTAAAGCTTCCTTCTGATTTTTTCCAGGTCAAAACACACCATATAGCCAAAGATGGGCACCGGAGGCCTACCAGGGGGCCCACGAGGTCGGGGGCGCGCCCTCCACCCTTGTGGCTGGCTGGTGGCCCCTCTCTGGTACTTTGTTCGCCCAATATTTTTTATTTATTCCAAAAACATGCTCCGTGAAGTTTCAGGACTTTTGTAGTTGTGCAGAATATGTCTCTAATATTTACTCCTTTTCTAGTCCAGAATTCCAGCTGTCGGCATTCTCCTTCTTCGTGTAAACCTTATAAAATAAGAGATAAAAGGCACAAGTATTGTGATATAACGTGTAATAACAACCCATAATGCAATAAATATCAATATAAAAGCATGATGCAAAATGGACGTATCAGTACACGCAACATCTTAGATCTGGACACATGGTGACATACATGGTTAGGGTTCATACATAATACTGTTGTGCTCTAATACAACGATCAGTAATATTGTGCAGCAAATAGTACTACTCCAGTATGGAGGAAGTAAAATAACTGGGTTATTATATATAGCCACTCTTGGCTACATGGTTGAGATAGTAAGACATGGAAAAAACAAAAATGGTGGGAGCTAGTGGGTTCAAGTCTTCAAGGGCCTAGCTAGCTATACGCGTCCTCCAAGGTAAAAAGTACTAGTACTCGTAAATAGTACTACAATGAAAGAGAAGGCGGGAGGTTAAAAACATCTAATACTAAATTGTAGTACTAGTACAGTAAACATGTCCTAGTGAAGAAAAGAAAACAACTAACAAGTACTACTACTCTAACACACAACAATGAGAATATACACACAACTTGCCGGTCCGATCGTGGTAGATCGTGTGACCATGTTGCACATCAGTGGTACCATGGGTAATGACTGCTAAGATAGTTGATCCCAACATGCCAAAGTCAGCTGCAAGGTTCCAGGTTAGACGGAATCACTGATGCAAATGCACATCCAGGATCGGCGATCTTATTTTGATCGGGGATGACTGGTCCGTGCAAAATAATGGAGTATCGTTAGGGATGCAAATGATGGTTTGTGCATTCCGTTTGTAATCTCCCGTACCGTAGGATGGCAACCAGATGAAACAAGTCCCCTGGCTTGTCACCACGAAGATGCAGCCTACATGGCACACGACGTCTTCGAACATGTAGGGGTACAAATCTACCGCGGCCAACATGTGCCAACCTCTGCTGTTGCTGCCTTTTGTATTGATGGCAATCCTTATGTCGAATACCGTGATGAGATAGTAATTGTCGTAGCCGCGTCGCTTTGTTAGAGGGTCCGCAATTACTATCTTCTTCAATCACATGTAGGCATCATCATACGTATTCAAGCCCAGCCAGTCCGGAAGGCCGATCCCAATGGTGGAGAAGGGGTCTACGGGAACAGCCGCACTGCTGTGGATGTTGTGCAAAATGATGGTGGTATCCTGCCGGAGGTATGCAAGCCAATCTTCATTGGCACCAACCTAGACCTATATATAAGACGGTGGGCAGCGGAGAAATTATGGGATCGAATAACTAAGTACAATACTATATTTAGAATATACACTACATGATCAAACTCCATGACTGACCTGCTCATCGGACAAAATCGGACTACCTCTCAACGTCGGCAACTCTAGCAGAGTCAACGTGCAACCATGGCCAGGGAGCGGTGGACTATTCGACGGATTGTCCCATAGAATAACCTTCTCCTCGAGGATGCATGGAAGACCAACAAGCATGGCCTTTTCCCAAGCCCGTTTAAGCATCGTCTTAAAATAGTTGGTGCGGGAAGCACCGATTCTTGCGGCGGTGAGGACGTCAGAGCGGGGTGCAATTTCTCCCAGAGGATCATCGTCCAAGGTCTCCCAGCCCCGATGAGGAGGAGAACCACCTGGCGAATCCATGGGAGCAGCGATGAATTGCCTTGGTCTCTTCGGAGGTAGGGGAACTGGCGAGGTGGAGATAAGAAGGTAACCGCAGGGCCTCGTCCCTTCGCTAAGGAAGTTATGCGGGCACGCATAGTGGTAGTGCCTAGTGCCCCACGATGGAGAGGTTATTATTTACTACGTAGTACTGTAGCACTAGTAGTGTGATGTACTATACTTCTATAGTGCACCAGTTTTGAACTCTTGAATCTCAAGGTCAAGGAGCTACAGTTGCAAGTGGAGGGTGCTACTATTGTGTAGAACCATCGCTATACTACCAATGCAGGGAAAGTACACCTATGTAGTGCATAGTCTCCATGCTCTATTCAAGCGAGTAGCTGGCCTACTCAGCCGCTGCTCTCATGCACACACTAGCAGCTTGTTTATCCGTGACGGATACTGCGGGGGCAGAACATTTGAGTTCTTTGATACAGCGGGACTAGGATTTTCGCTTCCATTTGTGGAGGTTTAATGGATCTCGTTGAACTTTGTTAGTTCCTTCTTTATGAATGAGATGAGGCAAAGCTTTGGCCTCTGTTTCAAAACAAAAAAATCACGTCAAGAGGAATTTCTTTTATAGAGCCGATAATGGAGCAAAGTCCATGCGTGCAATGCCACATGCTATAGAATAGTAGCACTTTATGTACATAGCCATATTGCATGGTTTCCAATGCCGCACCAGGCTTTTCTGGCTCCTCGGACTTAATTGGGAGGCGCTAGTTTAAATATGGTAGCTGATGAGGAAGCTGCAAGCAAGGTGCGGCTAGGTCGAGCACGCGGGCGAGAAACTTTGCATGGTGTGAATTGATATATAGGAGTATTACTCTAGTACGCGAGCCACGAGATGATGGGAGGGAAAACCCGTTCACGTGGCAGGGCTATCCAGTGCACCCAGATGGTGGTGCGACACGTCCGTTTGACTTCAAAAAAGGTCGTCGTGCGTACGGCCGTGATCGAACCCACAAAACAAACTATACACTCCCACGACCACTAGTAGTACTCGTTGGAGTACAACGCAACCTAGAATCGCCTTTTGTCGCTAGTACATTGTTCCTTACAAGAAACCACTACCAAGAAACTACCACTTACCGACCATTCCTACCAAGAAACCACTACTCTACAAAAATTAGCAAAAACATACCGAAATTTTCTTAATCCATTGCAATAAACTACCAAGTGCCGTTATAGGCACATTTCAACCCGTGTCGCTCCTTAAATCAACGCCTTCTATTTGACCAGTAAGTTAGGCGTTATGACTTGTGGGACCTACATGTCAGTCTGGACAAAAATCCCTGAGTGACCTTGAAAGTGCAACTAATTCCTAGGTGGTTTTGGTAATTCATAACAACATATAGCTCATTGAACTAATATCCATTCAACTTAAATATTTCAGAAAGTTCAATGATTGGCATGGCATGGACTATAGATGTGGACCCCTCAAAATGCTAAGGACAAAGATTGGGAAAAGCTAAAGACTCTTCATTTCTATTTTAGTGATCCAAGATCACATTGAGTCCATAGGAAAAGCCAATACTATTAAAAGGGGATGAGGTGTTGCTTAATGGTCTACTTGCTCAAAGTGCATAGTTATATGCTCCAAAGCCCTCAACCACTTTCTCAATTCCAAATATGTCCTAAACCTAAAGTCAAACTCGGCCGCATCGATTTGATCTATCTGGCGCCATCGACTTCCTTTGACATAGCCACTGCCAGAAACCCTAATCAATCCGGTCTCACCGATCGGAATCTCGGTCTCACCAAGATGGCAATGCAAACTCTCTGTTTCCCTTCGTAATGTTTCAGTCTTACCAAAATGAGTGATTTATCCCACCGAGTTTGCAATGCAAACTCTCTGTTTCCATTCGTAACGTTTTGGTCTTACCAAAATGAGCTATCGGTCCCACCGAGTTTGTCTGACCAACTCTATGTTTGCTCATTGCTGAAATCAGTCTCACCGAGTTCATGCAATCGGTCACACCAAGATGAGGTTTTGCCCTAACCCTAGCACATCGGTCCCACTGAGTTGATCATGTTGGTCCCACCGAGATTCCTAATGTTCACATTTTGAACTGAATCGGTCTCACTGACTTCTCCTATTCGGTCTGACCAACTTGGGTCAAATGTGTGTAACGGTTGGATTTTATGTGGAGGCTATATATACCCCTCCACCCCCTTCTCTATTCAATAGAGAGCCATCAAGATGTGCCTACATTTCCACTACTCATTTTCTGAGAGAGAGAGAGAGAACCACCTACTCATGTGTTGAGACCAAGACATTCCAATCCAACCACAAGAATCTTGATCTCTAGCCTTACCCAAGTTGCTTTCCACTCAAATCATCTTTCCACCATAGCCAAATCTGTGTGAGAGAGTTGAGTGTTGGGGAGACTATCATTTGAAGCACAAGAGCAAGGAGTTATCATCATCACAGCATCTATCACCTTTTGGAGAGTGGTGTCTCCTAGATTGGTTAGGTGCACTTGGGACCTTCGACGAGATTGTGGAGTTGAACCAAGGAGTATGTAAGGGCAAGGTGATCGCCTACTTCGTGAAGATCTACCCGAGTGAGGCAAGTCCTTTGTGGGCAATGGCCATGGTGGGATAGACAAGGTTGTGGACCCTTCATGGGTGGAGCCCTCCGTGGACTCGCGCAGCCGTTACCCTTCGTGGGTTGAAGTCTCCACCAACGTGGACGTACGATAGCACCACCTATCGGAACCATGCTAAAATCTCCATGTCTACATTGTGTTTGCCATCTCCAAACCCTTCCATTTACCTTCATATGCAATGTTTTACTTTCCGCTGCTACACTCTTAGAATTGCATGTGTGGGTTGATTGCTTGACTTGTGCAAGTTGCTAAAATCTGCCAAAACTTAAAACTGGGAAAATGCTAGATTTTTATTTGGTCAAGTAGTCTAATCACCCTCCTCTAGACCTACTTTCGATCCTACATACGTCCTACCTCCGACTCGTCCACCTAGTCATCCTCGGCCATGGGACGCGACTACTGTCATCGGCAGAAGGCGAGGTCAAAAGCGTCGGTAGCGCGGAGCCCATCTTGCGACAACTAGGATGACAACTCATTCCGGCGCTTGCGGCCGCTAGCTAGCCAAGCTAGCACACACCCTACTGGATGCATCCAGGTGCTTGTCTGCAAGGTTTGCTAGCTAGGTTGGCACGACGGTGCGGCGGCTTGCTCGCGTGCGCTGCGCTAAGGCCAGTCATCTGGCTCGAGCGAAGGCCAGCGCAGCGGCTTGCTCGCCTGTGAGCCACGCTCGGGTCAGCCAGCCAACCCGTGAGGGGGTCAGCACAGCGTCTGGCCCATCCGGCGGAGCGGCGGCCAGCTCGCTCATCACCGGTGCCACTGACGAACACGCATAAGAATTGTTTGAAGTAATGTTCAGGAAAAATATTGATTGGAGGAGGAAGAACATGATAGAAGGTCAGATGTGGGTCCCTCGTGTCAACAGTCAAATAAGCTACCTTGTCAGCACGGACATGTGGGCCAACCCTGTCATAAACGGGTTTAAACGAGCTTAATCGGCACTAAGTAGTAGTTTTTTGGCGTGGATTAAGAAATTTTGGGTATGATTTTGCTATTTTTTTGTACACTAGTTTCTTCCTAGGGCTGGTTGAAAGTGGTAGTTTTTTGTTAAAGATTCTACATACTGTAACTAGGAGTGAATGTTAAGCTTTGGAAGCCGATAAGCACAGCTAGTTACATAGTGCCTATGTGTACGTAATTCAAACTAAATATCAACCATGAGTGACTAATATCTTGATGGAAAACTCAAAACTATGGAAATTCTAGCAATTTTTTTGCATGGTTGGAAATACTAGCAATGTGCATGTACATTGCAACTGATCATAATTAGAATAATACTTATTCACAAACTTGATAGAAAACACTCTAATTTTGATATACATATATCACTAGAAATATATTATGTTTCAATTAGAATATATTCCTTGAGCTTTTTTGGTGAGGTGAGGGAGGGATGTGGTTGGTTTTAGGATACTAATTAAGGGGTTTCTGCAAATTGGTAAGAGAAGTGGGATGTTGTTGAGAAAAGGCAACAACGTACCTCACAGTCGTTAGATGTAGATCTAATTGTCAGAAATGACGGATAGCAGACACATCATCAACACCAAATAAGTCTTCTGTAGGAGTACTAGCAAGATGCCCGTGCATTGCACGAAACATCAAGATGCATTTTTTATAAAACACCTGCTGTGATTGACCCATGTGGGAGTAATTCCATGTGTAAAAACTAATGATATCTCAAGAAAGAGGAGAGATAAGGTGAGGAGGAGTGGGGTGTGGTGGTGATTGGTGGTCGGACTGAGCGGAGGCATGGGGATGGATGATGCCGGTAGAGACCACCATGCCAGATTGTTCTAGAGGCTTCCTTTTTTAATTTCTCAACAATGAGGTTGTGGGAGATAAGGATGAATGAGGAAAGGTCTTGTCTGCAAATGTGGAGAGAGGTGCAGGTATCTTTTTGTTTAATTTCTATCTTTCGGATATAGATCAGACGGTCTATATTGCAAGATGGTAGGCATACCATCATCACCAACTCGATTTTTTTATAAGAAGAGATATAAGTATGGAGATACACACGTATTATCGATACTTGTTTCCATAAACTTGGATCTACATTCTATTCAACGCCTGAGCATGTGGGGCCTTAGCACGATGACTTCTCGACTGTGTGAAACAAAGGTTTTCCCGTCGCCGATGAGGAGGGGGTGACAGCGGTGTGCTTTCGGCTTGCTCTAGTCCTAGTAGTCATACTAGGTGGTCTACGTATGTGTAGATTTATTCTTTTTCACGTCTCGTGTTCGTTGTACCGCCACGACTATTGATGAATAGACGGTAAGTTATTCACGAGAAAACCTTTTGGTTGAGCATGTGTGTGAGAGAGAGACAACGCGTGCGTGTGTGTGATATGTGTAGAGACTGAGGCAATGATAAGAGATTCTTTGTGTGTCTGTGTGTGGAGGATAGAGAGATACATGTGCACGGGGCTTTGTGTTGTGTAACATGGAGACACATAGACATAATCAGAGAGTGAGTGTGTGAGATACACATGCGGACATGGGGAGAGATGTGTGAGT
The DNA here is from genome assembly GCA_034509565.1 of Triticum monococcum. NCBI lineage: Eukaryota > Viridiplantae > Streptophyta > Magnoliopsida > Poales > Poaceae > Triticum > Triticum monococcum. The sequence continues at coordinate 172,873,650 of CM067846.1, read as the reverse complement.
TAGAGAGATGGAGAATTTTAGTGTGCATGTGAGATAGAGAGAGAAAGAGGGGGATATACACATACATAGAGCTGGAGAGAATATGCAAGGGTGTGTGTCTTAAAAGAAGGATCCAGATAAATGGGTGTTTGAGCGTGTCCATGTGTGTTTGTGCGCGCGCGTGTGTGTGAGAGGGAGTGTGTGTATGTGGATGAGAGAGACCACTAATGATGTAAACCTAGTAGGGAAGGGGGAATGGTGTGACATGTGTGTGAAAGAGAGAGAAAGGTGTGTGTAGTAGCGGGGTAGCATGGGTGCGGACGGGGAGAGCAGACTATTTCAAAGAGACATTGAGTGTGTGTGGGAGAGGGGTGTGAGAGCGAGAGAGAGCTAGCGAGGGAGAGAGAGAGAGGACGAGATGGGGGAGAAAGGGGTCGTTTGTGTGCGGAAGTGGTGTATAGATAGGGAGACAAGGTTGATGTTGTTCGAAAGTGGCCTATGTACGGAGACGCAAGGGAAGCGAATCATCGTGTGTGTGATAGAAACTTCATGAGAGATCTAGAATAGATGGTGTAGAGAGCAACGTGCGAGCTTGAGAACAATGATATGTTAGGGAGCTATGGAAAGAGTCACGACATATATGTATATAGGGAAGGAGCTGGGTCGGGACCGCAAGTGGGAGAGATAGAAAGAGGAGAGTGGTGCACAAGGAGATAAAGGGTGCTTGTTTGAAGTGGGGGTGGTGAGTGAGGTGAGTGTGCGAGAACCACATAACTAGGGAGATAGACATTTGGGGGTGACATTTTGTGTGTATGGGAAAGATACACTCTATATAGTGTGTGTGCTTGGGAAAGAGAGATGTCGGGAGACCTAGAGAGTGGTGGAAGAGATGTGTGTGTGCCCGAGAGACAAAGTGATAGAGACCTATATTGGGGTCTGGACTTAGAAGAGAGAGGGGGGTTAATGTGCTCCTGTGTTCATGTCCGGGGGAGAGAACGACTTGTGGTGGTGGTGGGGGGGGGGGCGGGGTGGGTGGCTTCAGATAAAGAGTGAGGTGTCTATATTCGAGAGACTTTAGCGTAATTGAGATATATATGGTCAATAGTGTGTGCACTCATGGTTGCTCAATTTGTTTCATAGTTTGGACTATGAGATAACGATACTTTTGAACATGCATGATATACTTTGAAGTACCAGAATTACAAACTTAAGATTGGAATTTTAGAATTCGACTCCATCATTAGCTTTTGTAATTCATTTAAATGGAGGTACATTTTTTAAGCCGGGATTTCATGATTTCAAATTCATATATCAAACCTAGAGATATACACATACGGGCATGTTCAAACCTTATAATCATCCACTTTATTCATACACATACACATTTTTGTTTTTGTCATCATATTTAGGATAAACACATTTGGAATTTCATTTGAATACCATATGATGGTATTTGCTTCCACTAGCTCAATGATCCATATTTGAATTGAATGGACAATCTAAGTTTCGAGTTGGAGACACTGATTTTCGTAACTTGCACTTTTTTGCATGCAAAATAAATAAATTCCCAGCAATGATATCATAGTCGGCCGTACAAGAGCATAACACTTAATTTCAGCTGCCAAAAGCTTTCAAACTTCCCGCTCACATCGAAATATCTCGTGCCCGAAAGTTTAGCCCTACAATATTCCTATTTTACCCTGCCACATGAACGAAAAAGGGTTGCTTTGGTAACTCCATTGTTTTCCCCTCTTTGCCCCCAACATTCTTCCTGAGAGCCCCTCCTCTTCCCCTCCGTGCCCGTCCCCCCGACCATGCAAAGCCACTGAATCTAGTCCTCCACCACAGCGGTGGACCTCACACTCTGCGGGTTCTACCTTCCGCACCTTGGAACCCCCAACTATCAACTCACCACTTCAACGGAGCCACTTTAGCGACTGGCTTGTCCACCGCTCCAGATCTCCTTGACCGCCATCATGGTCCACTGCATCGGATCTGCTTTAGGGGCGCCCTAGTCGCCCACAGTGTAGGCCCTTCACCGACTCCCTCGTCCGCCGCATCGCTGGCCCTTCATATAAGCCCTTGTCTGCCCCATTGCTAGCCCTTCATATAAGCCCTCGTCCACCGCAACAGATCCACCTCGCCGAAAGCGTTGTACACCGCACCGGATGTGCTTCGCTGATGCCTTCGTCCACTTCACCGGACCCGCTCCATGAACGCCATATTCAACTCCACCGGCCCTACTTTACTGACGCCGTAGCCTCATCAAGTTATTTCGATTTGTACTTCTTCGATTTTTTCTCTTCTTTATCGTGGAACTGTTCACTTAGCACAAATGAGCTTTCTTGTATGTCGACACGCGCCACAACCGAAGCACTGGAGCCACTTCAGCAAGGGCGACAGTCGGCCCAAACTCAACCGCAACACGAGCACCATCGACGACCCTTAGCTATCAAGTATGACAATGATACACATACGTCACCAAGAATCAGGTACTATTATCCAACGGCCGGTGCCTACGTTCACTTTCTTAGCATAAGCACCGCACCTTTGAATTTCTTCATGGCATCATTCAATTTTTCATGAGACACGTTATTCCTCTTGCACCTGTAGGGCCATACTTCCGGTAGTGAACACGTTACATGTTCTAAATTACAAACCAATGCACATATAGTTACAATGCTTTTGTTTTGTCCTAAGTATTACCATACTTCCTAGATATCACTACCTACTATTTTACTTCTTGCATGCTATATTTACTAGTAAGGTACACGTCATTGCACACATGAGATTTGGCAACCAAATTATGAATAAATACCACATTATAGCATGTAAGCTTTGAGTCATATATACATGATGTAGATGTTCGTTTAATTCTTATAGTTCATCTCATTCAAAATCAATTAGTTTATATAAAAAACCTAATCTATTTTAAGATTCATGGAATTGTGCGTTGTAAAGCATAAAGTAAAAACAAATAATGGTGATTCATCTACAAAAAAATGGGCAATTATGATACAGAAGATTCTAGAACAAAGGAGAAGTGCTTGTGTTTTCAGGTTTGCGCATTCTTCTGAAGTTCAACCATGGAGTCTTCTAGATTGTACATGTGGCAAAATCTGGTGGAACGTAGATGATATCCAATGGCCAGTAGTGCTCGAATTTGCCATCTCTGCATCGTCGGATTGGTTTCATCAACGACCATCTTTCAAAGTTATTCACACACTATATATGTTGGGGAACGTAGTAATTTCAAAAAAATTCCTACGCACACGCAAGATCATGGTGATGCATAGCAACGAGAGGGGAGAGTGTTGTCTACGTACCAACGCAGACCGACTGCGGAAGCGATCACACAACGTAGAGGAAGTAGTCGTACGTCTTCCCGATCCGACCGATCCAAGCACCGTTACTCCGGCACCTCCGAGTTCTTAGCACACGTTCAGCTCGATGACGATCCTCGGGCTCCGATCCAGCAAAGCATCGAGGAAGATTTCCGTCAGCACGACGGCGTGGTGACGATCTTGATGTACTACCGACGCAGGGCTTCGCCTAAGCACTACAACGGTATGATCGAGGTGGAATTTGGTGGCAGGGGCACCACACACGGCTAAGGAACGATCTTAAGGATCAACTTGTGTGTCTATGGGATGCCCCCTGCCCCTGTATATAAAGGATGGAGGAGGAGGAGGCCGGCCAAGGCAAAGGTGCGGCCAGGATAGGGAGTCCTACTAGGACTCCAAGTCCTAGTAGGAGTCCACCAAGAGGGGAGGAAGGGAGAAGGAATAGGAGGAGTAGGGTGGCCGGCCCCCTTTTCCCTAGTCCAATTCGGACCAAAGGGGAGGGGGGCGCAGCAGCCTTTTCCTCTTCCCACTAAAGCCCATCAAGGCCCATTACTTCTCCCGTAACTACCCGGTACTCCGAAAAATACCCGAATCACTCGGAACCTTTCCGATGTCCGAATATAGTCGTCCAATATATCGATCTTTACGTCTCGACCATTTCGAGACTCCTCGTCATGTCCCCGATCTCATCTGGGACTCCGAACTCGTTCGGTACATCAATACTCATAAACTCATAATATAACTGTCATCGAAACCTTAAGCGTGCGGACCCTACGGTTCGAGAACAATGTAGACATGACCGAGACACGTCTCCGGTCAATAACCAATAGCGGGACCTGGATGCCCATATTGGCTCCTACATATTCTACGAAGATCTTTATCGGTCAGACCGCATAACAACATACGTTGTTCCCTTTGTCATCGGTATGTTACTTGCCCGAGATTCGATCGTCGGTATACAATACCTAGTTCAATCTCGTTACCGGCAAGTCTCTTTACTCATTCCGTAATACATCATCTCACAACTAACATCTTCGTTATAATGCTTGCAAGGCTTATGTGATGTGTATTACCGAGAGGGCCCAGAGATACCTCTCCGACAATCGGAGTGACAAACCCTAATCTCGAAATACGCCAACCCAACATCTACCATTGGAGACACCTGTAGTACTCCTTTATAATCACCCAGTTACGTTGTGACGTTTGGTAGTACCCAAAGTGTTCCTCCGGCAAACGGGAGTTGCATAATCTCATAGTTATAGGAACATGTATAAGTCATGAAGAAAGCAATAGCAACATACTAAATGATCGGGTGCTAAGCTAATGGAATGGGTCATGTCAATCAGATCATTCAACTAATGATGTGACCCCGTTAATCAAATAACAACTCTTTGTCCATGGTTAGGAAACATAACCATCTTTGATTAACGAGCTAGTCGAGTAGAGGCATACTAGTGACACTCTGTTTGTCTATGTATTCACACATGTATTATGTTTCCGGTTAATACAATTCTAGCATGAATAATAAACATTTATCATGATATAAGGAAATAAATAATAACTTTATTATTGCCTCTAGGGCATATTTCCTTCAGTCTCCCACTTGCACTAGAGTCAATAATCTAGTTCACATCGCCATGTGATTTAACAGCAATAGTTCACATCACCATGTGATTAACACCCATAGTTCACATCGTCATGTGACCAACACTCAAAGGGTTTACTAGAGTCAGTAATCTAGTTCACATCTCTATGTGATTAACACCCAAAGAGTACTAAGGTGTGATCATGTTTTGCTTGTGAGATAATTTTAGTCAACGGGTCTGTCACATTCAGATCCGTAAGTATTTTGCAAGTTCTATGTCTACAATGCTCTACACGGAGCTACTCTAGCTAATTGCTCCCACTTTCAATATGTATCCAGATTGAGACTTAGAATCATCTGGATCCGTGTCAAAACCTTGCATCGACGTAACCCTTTACGACGAACCTTTTTGTCACGTCCATAATCGAGAAACATATCCTTATTTCACTAAGGATAATTCTGACCGTTGTCCAGTGATCTACTCCTAGATCACTATTGTACTCCCTTGCCAAATCAGTGCAGGGTATACAATAGATCTGGTATACAGCATGACATACTTTATAGAACCTATGGCCAAGGCATAGGGAATGACTTTCATTCTCTTTCTATCTTCTGCCGTGGTCGGGCTTTGAGTCTTACTCAACTTCACACCTTATAATACAGGCAAGAACTCTTTCTTTGACTGCTCCATTTTGAACTACTTCAAAATCTTGTCTAGGTATGTACTCATTGAAAAAACTTATCAAGCGTCTTGATCTATCTCTATAGATCTTGAAGCTCAATATGTAAGCAGCTTCACCGAAGTCTTTCTTTGAAAAACTCCTTTCAAACACTTCTTTATGCTTTACAGAATAATTCTACATTATTTCTGATCAACAATATGTCATTCACATATACTTATCAGAAATGCTGTAGTGCTCCCACTCACTTTCTCGTAAATACAGGCTTCACCGCAAGTCTGTATAAAACTATATGCTTTGATCAACTTATCAAAGCGTATATTCCAACTCCGAGATGCTTGCACCAGTCCATAGATGGATCGCTGGAGCCTGCACATTTTGTTAGCACCTTTCGGATTGACAAAACCTTCTGGTTGCATCATATACAACTCTTCTTTAATAAATCCATTAAGGAATGCAGTTTTGTTTATCCGTTTGCCAGATTTCATAAAATGCGACAATTACTAACATGATTCGGACAGACTCAAGCATAGATACGAGTGAGAAGCTCTCATCGTAGTCAACACCTTGAACTTGTCGAAAACCTTTTGCGACAATTCTAGCTTTGTAGATAGTAACACTACTATCAGCGTCCGTCTTCCTCTTGAAGATCCATTTATTCTCAATTGCTTGCCGATCATCGGGCAAGTCAACCAAAGTCCAAACTTTGTTCTCATACATGGACCACATCTCAGATTTCATGGCCTCAAACCATTTCGCGGAATCTGGGCTCATCATCGCTTCCTCATAGTTCGTAGGTTCGTCATGGTCAAGTAACATGATCTCCAGAACATGATTACCGTACCACGCTGGTGCGGATCTCACTCTGGTTTACCTACGAGATTCGGTAGTAACTTGATCTGAAGTTACATGATCATCATCATTAGCTTCCTCACTAATTGGTGTAGTAGTCACAAGAACAGATTTTTGTGATGAACTACTTTCCAATAAGGTAGAAGGTACAATTACCTTATCAAGTTTTCTACTTTCCTCCCACTCACTTCTTTCAAGAGAAACTCCTTCTCTAGAAAGGATCCATTATAAGCAACGAATGTCTTGCCTTAGGATCTGTGATAGAAGGTTTACCCAACAGTCTCCTTTGGGTATCCTATGAAGACATATTTCTCCGATTTGGGTTTGAGCTTATCAGGATGAAACTTTTTCACATAAGCATCACAACCCCAAACTTTAAGAAACGACTACTTTGGTTTCTTGCTAAACCACAGTTCAGATTGTGTCGTCTCAATGGACTTAGATGGTGCCCCTTTTTAACGTGAATGCAGCTGTCTCTAACGCATAACCCCAAAACGATAGTGGTAGATCGGTAAGAGACATCACAGATCGCACTATATCTAATAAAGTACGGTTATGACGTTTGGACACACCATTACACTATGGTGTTCCATGTGGCGTGAGTAGTGAAACTATTTCATATTGTTTTTAACTGAAGGCCAAACTCGTAACTCAAATACTTTTCTCTACGATCAGATCATAGAAACTTTATTTTCTTGTTACGATGATTTTTCACTTCCCTCTGAAATTCTTTGAACTTTTCAAATGTTTCAGACTTATGTTTCATCAAGTAGATATACTCATATCTGCTCAAATCATCTGTGAAGATCAGAAAATAATGATACCTGTCGCGAGCCTCAATATTCATCGGACCACATACATCAGTATGTATGATTTCCAACAAATCTGTTGCTCGCTCCATTGTTCCGAAGAACAGAGTCTTAGTCATCTTGCCCATGAGGCATGGTTCGCAAGCATCAACTGATTCATAATCAAGTGATTCCAAAATCTCATCAGTATGGAGTTTCTTCATGCGCTTTACACCAATATGACCTAAACGGCAGTGCCACAAATAAGTTGCACTATCATTATTGACTTTGCATCTTTTGGTTTCAATATTATGATTATGTGTATCACCATGATCGAGATCCAACGAACTATTTTCATTGGGTGTGTAACCATATAAGGTTTTATTCATGTAAACAGAACAACAATTTATTCTCTTACTTTAATGAATAACCGTATTGCAATAAACATGATCAAATCATATTCATACTCAACGCAAACACCAAATAACACTTATTTAGGTTCAACACTAATCCCGAAATTATAGGGAGTGTGCGATGATGATCATATCAATCTTGGAACCACTTCCAACACACATCGTCACTTCACCCTTAACTAGTCTCTATTTATTCTGCAACTCCCGTTTCGAGTTACTAATCTTAGCAACTGAACTAGTATCAAATACTTAGGGTTTGTTATAAACACTAGTAAAGTACACATCAATAACATGTATATCAAATATACTTATGTTCACTTTGCCATCCTTCTTATCCGCCAATCACTTGGGGTGGTTCCGCTTCCAGTGACCAGTCCCTTTGCAGTAGAAGCACTTAGTCTCAGGCTTAGGACCAGACTTGGGCTTCTTTACTTGAGCAGCAACTCGCTTGCCGTTCTCCTTGAAGTTCCCCTTCTTCCCTTTGCCCTTTTCTTGAAACTAGTGGTATTGTCAACCATCAACACTTGATGTTTTTCTTGATTTCTACCTTCGTTGATTTCAGCATCACGAAGAGCTTGGGAGTTGTTTCCGTTATCCCTTGCATATTATAGTTCATCACGAAGTTCTACTAACTTGGTGATGGTGACTAGAGAATTCTGTCAATCACTATCTTATCTAGAAGATTAACTCCCACTTGATTCAAGCAATTGTAGTACCCAGACAATCTGAGCACATGCTCACTAGTTGAGCGATTCTCCTCCATCTTTTAGCTATAGAACTTGTTGGAGACTTCAGATCTCTCAACTCGGGTATTTGCTTGAAATATTAACTTCAACTCCTGGAACATCTCATATGGTCCATGACGTTCAAAACGTCTTTGAAGTCCCGATTCTAAGCCGTTAAGCATGGTGCACTAAACTATCAAGTAGTCATCATATTGAGCTAGCCAAACGTTCATAACGTCTGCATCTGCTCCTGCAATAGGTCTGTCACCTAGCGGTGCATCAAGGACATAATTTTTCTGTGCAGCAATGAGGATAAACCTCAGATTACGGATCCAATCCGCATCATTGCTACTAACATCTTTCAACACAATTTTCTCTAGGAACATATCAAAATAAACAGAGGGAAGCAACAACGTGAGCTATTGATCTACAACATAATTTGCAAAATACTACCAGGACTAAGTTCATGATAAATTTAAGTTCAATTAATTTTATTACTTAAGAACTCCCACTTAGATAGATATCCCTCTAATCCTCTAAGTGATCACGTGATCCAAATCAACTAAACCATAACCGATCATCACGTGAGATGGAGTAGTTTTCAATGGTGAACATCGTCATGTTGATCATATCTACTATATGATTCACGCTCGACCTTTCGGTCTCTGTGTTCCGAGGCCATATCTGCATATGCTAGGCTCGTCAAGTATAACCTGAGTATTTCGCGTGTGCAACTGTTTTGCACCCGTTGTATTTGGACGTAGAGCTTATCACACCCGATCATCACGTGGTGTCTGGGCACGATGAACTTTGGCAACGGTGTATACTCAGGGAGAACACTTCTTGATAATTTAGTGAGAGATCATCTTATAATGCTACCGTCAATCAAAGCAAGATAAGATGCATAAAAAGATAAACATCACATGCAATCAATATAAGTGATATGATATGGCCATCATCATCTTGTGCTTGTGATCTCCATCTCCGAAGCACCGTCATGATCACCATCGTCACCGGCGCGACACCTTGATCTCCATCGTAGCATCGTTGTCGTCTCGCCAATCTTATGCTTCCACGACTATCACTACCGCTTAGTAATAAAGTAAAGCATTACATCGCGATTGCATTGCATACAATAAAGTGACAACCATATGGCTCCTGCCAGTTGCCGATAACTCGGTTACAAAACATGATCATCTCATACAATAAAATTTAGCATCATGCCTTGACCATATCACATCACAACATGCCCTGCAAAAACAAGTTAGACGTCCTCTACTTTGTTGTTGCAAGTTTTACGTGGCTGCTACGGGCTTAAGCAAGAACTCATCTCACCTACGCATCAAAACCACAACGATAGTTTGTCAAATAGACTCCGTTTTAACCTTCTCAAGGACCGGGCGTAGCCACACTTGGTTCAACTAAAGTTGGAGAGACTGTCACCCGCAAGCCATCTATGTGCAAAGCACGTCGAGGGAACCGGTCTCGCGTAAGCGTACGCGTAAGGTTGGTCCGGGTCGTCTCGTCCAACAATACCGCCGAACCAAAGTATGACATGCTGGTAGGCAGTATGACTTGTATCGCCCACAACTCGCTTGTGTTCTACTCGTGCAAATAACATCAAACCATAAAACCTGGGCTCGGATGCCACTGTTGGGGAACGTAGTAATTTCAAAAAATTTCCTATGCACACGCAAGATCATGGTGATGCATAGCAACGAGAGGGGAGAGTGTTGTCTACGTACCAACGCAGACCGACTGCGGAAGCGATCACACAACGTAGAGGAAGTAGTCGTACGTCTTCCCGATCCGACCGATCCAAGCACCGTTACTCCGGCACCTCCGAGTTCTTAGCACACGTTCAGCTCGATGACGATCCTCGGGCTCCGATCCAGCAAAGCGTCGAGGAAGAGTTCCGTCAGCACGACGGCGTGGTGACGATCTTGATGTACTACCGACGCAGGGCTTCGCCTAAGCACTACAACGGTATGATCGAGGTGGAATTTGGTGGCAGGGGCACCACACACGGCTAAGGAACGATCTTAAGGATTAACTTGTGTGTCTATGGGGTGCCCCCTGCCCCTGTATATAAAGGATGGAGGAGGAGGAGGCCGGCCAAGGCAAAGGTGCGGCCAGGATAGGGAGTCCTACTAGGACTCCAAGTCCTAGTAGGAGTCCACCAAGAGGGGAGGAAGGGAGAAGGAATAGGAGGAGTAGGGTGGCCGGCCCCCTTTTCCCTAGTCCAATTCGGACCAAAGGGGAGGGGGGCGCAGCAGCCTTTTCCTCTTCCCACTAAAGCCCATCAAGGCCCATTACTTCTCCCGTAACTACCCGGTACTCCGAAAAATACCCGAATCACTCGGAACCTTTCCGATGTCCGAATATAGTCGTCCAATATATCGATCTTTACGTCTCGACCATTTCGAGACTCCTCGTCATGTCCCCGATCTCATTCGGGACTCCGAACTCGTTCGGTACATCAATACTCATAAACTCATAATATAACTGCCATCGAAACCTTAAGCGTGCGGACCCTACGGTTCGAGAACAATGTAGACATGACCGAGACACGTCTCCGGTCAATAACCAATAGCGGGACCTGGATGCCCATATTGGCTCCTACATATTCTACGAAGATCTTTATCGGTCAGACCGCATAACAACATACGTTGTTCCCTTGTCATCGGTATGTTACTTGCCCGAGATTCGATCGTCGGTATACAATACCTAGTTCAATCTCGTTACCGGCAAGTCTCTTTACTTGTTCCGTAATACATCATCTCACAACTAACATCTTAGTTATAATGCTTGCAAGGCTTATGTGATGTGTATTACCGAGAGGGCCCAGAGATACCTCTCCGACAATCGGAGTGACAAACCCTAATCTCGAAATACGCCAACCCAACATCTACCATTGGAGACACCTGTAGTACTCCTTTATAATCACCCAGTTACGTTGTGACGTTTGGTAGTACCCAAAGTGTTCCTCCGGCAAACGGGAGTTGCATAATCTCATAGTTATAGGAACATGTATAAGTCATGAAGAAAGCAATAGCAACATACTAAATGATCGGGTGCTAAGCTAATGGAATGGGTCATGTCAATCAGATCATTCAACTAATGATGTGACCCCGTTAATCAAATAACAACTCTTTGTCCATGGTTAGGAAACATAACCATCTTTGATTAACGAGCTAGTCGAGTAGAGGCATACTAGTGACACTCTGTTTGTCTATGTATTCACACATGTATTATGTTTCCGGTTAATACAATTCTAGCATGAATAATAAACATTTATCATGATATAAGGAAATAAATAATAACTTTATTATTGCCTCTAGGGCATATTTCCTTCAATATAGGGGTATAGATGATAATGGTGTTCTTCTGATGCCACCTGTTGGTTACATCAGACTGCTTCATGTTCCCTATGCTTAATTACACATTAGCAAACTAGCTTGTGGTTTCGGTGCTTTTTGTTTGTTTTGCCCTACATTTTTCGATGCTAGCTATTACACCACTGCTCCGAGCCTCTGTTCATTACTTTTTTGTGTGGTCTTGATCTTCCCAAGTTGCACGACTAATTCGATGCTTCTATTAATTATGGAGCAGCCAACCCCATCAAGCAAAATATTTGTCCTTTTGGAGCTGTCACCTCGAACAAGCGTCAAAATAGAGTGAAGCACATATATTGTCGTCTAAGCGCACACCCTTCTTTCATTAGTTTAGATTAACCATTGATGATCAATTCGAACCAGTGCGTGCGATTAAAATTAATTTTACCTAAATAGAGGGTGCAGAATAAACTACAACAACTAGATTTGCAACCACGGGATGCTGACGATATCTTCAAAGAACATTGCAACAGCAGCGAGGCTTCACTGCTTAGATGCCTGGGCAACTTATATAGCGGTGGTACATTGCCTTTCATCTAGGGATGTTAACTGGGTCCCATTTAATCCTGATTAAAGTCCACTAATGGTATAATAGTTCAAAAGAGTTTTTGTTTTTTTGAGGAAAATGAACTAGCACTACAAAAAATTACACTTCCGTGATGATATGTGTTTGTCACAGTAGATCACGTTTTCTGTCATGCATGTACATCCATGACAATTTTATGACAGAATCAAGATAGCCATACATGTGCTGTCATAGACGTGTTCCATGACATTACCAAAATTATCATCACAGAAGTGTCCACTTCCATGACAATAAATGGCGCGTCATGGAAGTGCTTCCGTCAAGGGTGACTGATACATGGCATCCACCATAACGGGTCGCCGTTAAGCTAACGGGTCCGGTTTTGGATCCGATAACCCGTTAACAGCCCGGACCAATGGGGATTTTCCATGTGTAAAATTCTCATTGGCCGGAGGAAACACGTGTTGGCTCACCATTAGGACAGATGTCATCCACTCACTGGACATGAGGCGCCTATGATACGTCGACATGTGGCACGGCCCACCAGAGGCACATTCCGGTGAAACGGCCGGCCCGTTTGACTTGGTCAAAGAGGTAGTGGGTCGGCCCACGGAAAGCCTCTTAACGGCCTGTTACCATATGGCCCATATACAGCCCACTAGGTCACGGGCCATTACGGCTTACCCGAATTAGGCCCAGTAGCGTCATCTGGGCCGTTTAGTATGATTCTAGCCCATTGTAACTTCCAGCCCATGTCTGGCCCATGACATCTTTCTGCCCATATGAGGCTGAGGGAGTCCTGGACTAAGGTCCTCGGGCGTCTGACCTATTGGATATGGGCCGGGCTGTTGGGCCGTGAAGATACGAAGACCGAAGACTCTACCAGTGTGCGGATGGGACTCTCCTTGGCGTGGAAGGCAAGCTTGGCGACCAAACATGAATATTCCTTTCTTTGTAACCGACCTTGTGTAAACCCTAGATCCCTCCTGTGTCTATATAAACAGGAGGGCCGGGTCCGTAGATAGACCCGAATAATCATAGCCAGACTAGACTTTTAGGGTTTGGTCATTGCGGTCTCGTGGTAGATCCACTCTTGTAATACTCATATTCATCAAGATCAATAAAGCATGAAGTAGGGTATTACCTCCATAGAGAGGGCCTGAACCTGGGTAAACATTGTGTCCCCCGTCTCCTGTTACCATCAATCCTAGACGCACAGTTCGGGACCCCCAACCCGAGATCCACCGGTTTTGACACCGACATTGGTGCTTTCATTGAGAGTTCCACTGTGCTGTCCTCAAAAGGTTTGATGGCTCCTTCAATCATCTACAATGATGTTGTCCAAGGGGAAGTCTTCCTCCCCGGATAGATCTTCATGTTCAGCGGCTTCGCACTGCGGGCCAACTCACTTCGCCATCTGGAGCAGATCAAAAGCTATGCCCCTGGCCACATGTCAGATTTGGAAGCCTAAACTATGTCATGGATATCCGTGGAGACTTGATCTTCGACGCATTCGAGACCACGGCAGCCGCTCCGAGTCACCACGATGAACATGACTTAGATCTGTCATCAGGCCAAACCCAGGAAACTGCACCTGAAACCGCTCTGGCCTTAGATCCGGAGCAGGTTGCGCCACCCGAGGACAGGAAGCTCAACCCCGTCACGTAGGCCGCAGACTCCACGGCGTTGGAACCGCACACAGACTTAACTTTAAGTAACGCCTGTGTCATCGGAGCTACGGGCTCGTTACCGGTTATAAGTTCCAAACTATGTGCGTCCGCGCATGTCGAGCATGATCGGTCATCGATCGCCGAATTCAGCGCCGCGGATATCTTCTGGCACTCGCCTCTGGGCGATGTGCTAAACTCGTTAAGAGCACTATCTTTAGTGGGAGGCTCACAGCCGAATTGTGTCCGGCTCGAACCGGAGGCTGATGATGGAGAATTTCACTTCCCACCCACCGCCCATGTAACGCCCCGAGACCGATGCGCCAGGTGTCTTCCAGTTGTTCGTTGTCATTGCCATGTCACTTGCTTGCGTGTTGCATCTTGCCATGTCATCATGTGCATTGCATCATCTTGTTTTCAAAAACTTGCATCCGTCCGGGTTCCCCAGTTCTGTCCGTTGTCCGTTCTGAGCCCAGACACACTTGCACGCGCCCGTGGCATGTCCGGAATAGTATTTTTTATAAGTGGTCGGAAAATGTTCGCGGAATGGGTTGAAAGTTGGCGTGTGGTCTTATTATAGTGTAGATAGACCGCCTGTCAAGTTTCATCGCATTTGGGGTCTGTTTGATGCCCCCAACGAATAACTATAGTGGCAGTATAGCCGGTTTTTTCGTCGGACGTTTTCGGTCTCCGGAAACCGTGTCGGGCTGCATCTCTCCCCTCTTCTCTCAGACCAACCCGCTCCCCACAGTCCACCTAGGCCATGCCTACCCCTCTTTGTGTCGTGCATAGACCTCTCGTGCGCGTACGAAACTTCCCCGGACCCGACTCGAGCAGTCGTCACCGTTGTGTCCGGATCATCCCCAAACATCTACAAAATATCATTGTTTTATTTATTGGACTCCTTAGCATATTTATTCTCGTCCGTCGAATTTCGATCCGATGATAAAAATCCCCCTTCTTTTACGTACATGTTATATATAACCAGACCAAACCCTAATTTTTAAGAGGTGTGCCCTCTCCATCCCATCACGCGCCGCCATCCTCCTTGAATCCCGCATCACCTCCCCTGGTCTCCTCCTCGTTATCCCCATCGACCCAATCCCCTAGCGCCCCACCTTCTCCCTCGGGATCCCTCCCGATCCCCTCGAATCCACCAACCAAACGCCACCACCCACTCCAGATTGAGAGAAGCTCGATCTCGACCTCTCTCCCGACCAGTGCCTCCCCTCGTGTCTGGCTCATGTCGGAGCTCGTCATCGCCGGCCACCCAAACAACAACAACAGCCCCGTCGCCGGCTGACCGAACCAGCAGATGAGCACTATCCCCGTCCTCCTCCGTTCCCTTCTTCTCTTCCCCCTCAAGTTCTGTTGAACAGCTGCTGTTTCTTCTGCAGAGCCCATGCCATGGCTGTCCTCTTCTTCGGGTCAAGGTGCCGGCCACCGGATTCGATCCCTCTCGGCAACCTGTCCATCGTGGCCTCCTCCGTCGCACCGGCGAGCATTACACTGGAGCACCGCAGATCGCCTCGCGCGCCACCGCCATCAGGCTGGACCTCCCCTCGTCGACCTCCCCTGCTTCATCTCGCCTGTGCGTGCGTGCGTTGACCGCTGCCCCGAGCGGCCGCACCATCCTCCCTCTAGCTTGCACCGCGTGGGCCTCGCCAAGTCCAACAAGGCGTTCCAGCCCTGCGTCCCCTGAAGACACCACGCCAAGCTCACCTGCCTCGCTCACCTGCATCCACCTCGTCTCCAACCAGCGTCACCCCGGTCACCATCAGCCGCCTGTTTCGCGCGCCCCTGCGCCATGAGCATCCGAGGCCGCAGCCTCCTCGTCCAGGACCACTTCACCTCGTCGGAGTCATTGCCGCCGGACCCCCAGGCCGTCCCACTCTCCTTCTCCCTCCCCTCTCTCTTTTATTCACCGCTCTCTCTAATCTCTATAGCCCTCTCTCTGTTGTGGATTAACAGGAGCGATGCATGGAGCTCATCCATGGCGCCCGAAGCATGGAGCTCCGGTCCATTCGCTAGATCCGGCCCGGAGCTTCCCTTCTGCCTCACCTCCCGCCCTGGTTGCAAGCCACCGCCAACTGGATCCTCCCCGAGCTCCAAGTCTCCACGCCGCTGAACCTGCCACTGCGCCGCCGTCGGTCAGCAAGCCACACCTCTGCTTCGCTCGAATAGGGAGGAGAATGCGTCATCCTCTGTTCAGCCGCGCGTTGACCGGCCCAGCAACCGGCCTCTCCCCCGACTGGGCCTCAGCCCAAAGTGAGCAGCGCCCTTTGTTTTTTCCCTCCTGTTGGGTCCAGCCAGTTTCGGCCCATGTTGTGTTTTTTCCCCTGAACGATTTGTCCATTTATCCAGAGACCGCCAGTTTTACAGTTTGGTCCCTAAACTTCATGCATTTAATAACTAATGAACCGTGCATCGGTTTAAAATAATTTATATATGTAAAATGTTTAGAATTTTGTGTAGTTTAATAATATCTAACTTTGATCCATGTTTAAAATGATGTTTGTGTGTATTTTGCATAATGCCATGTTAAAATGCTACAATTCATAACTTAATAACCGTAGCTCCGATTTCAATAAACTTTATATGTAATTGGGGTAGAAAAATGCCTAGTTTAATATGGTGGCTTTACTTTGCATGTTTAACAACTATAAAATATGTTTTAAGGCAGAACAGTACCAAAACATAAAATATGCACATGAGGAGTTTCTGGACTTGTTTTTGTTGTTGTTCCGGCCTCATTTAAACTTGCCTAGATGGGTAGTTGTCATATGCTTCACCCCTTGCCATGTTAATCAACATTTAATATTGTTGGGTACATAAATGAGATAAAACTAAATAACTTGAATGTGGTGTTCCATCAATTTGCAACTCATTGCATATTGAGCTCCACTTAACTTGTAGTTTTGTTTGTGCACTTTGCCATGCCATGTATCTTTAAATCGGACATTCATCATACTTGGTTGTGCAGCATGCCATGATTATGTGTTGGTTGTTTATTATGTTGTTTGCTTCTTTCCGGTGTTGCTTCTTCGGGTTGGTTCCGTTAACGCCGCGTTTGTAAGGATCCGTTCGACTATGTCCGTTTGTCTTCTTCATGGACTCGTTCTTCTTCCTTGCGGGATCTCAGGCAAGATGACCATACCCTCGAAATGACTTCTATCTTTGCTTGCTAGTTGCTCACTCTATTGCTATGCTGCGATACCTACCACTTGCTATATCATGCCTCCCATGTTGCCATGTCCAACCTCTAACCCACCTTATCCTAGCAAACCGTTGTTTGGCTATGTTACCATTTTGCTCAACCCCTCTAATAGCGTTGCTAGTTGCAGGTGAAGATGAAGTTTGTTCCATGTTGGAACATGGATATTGTTGGGATATCACAATATCTCTTATTTAATTAATGCACCTATATACTTGGTAAAGGGTGGAAGGCTCGGCCTTATGCCTGGTGTTTTGTTCCACTCTTGCCGCCCTAGTTTTCATCATACCGGTGTTATGTTCCTTGATTTTGCGTTCCTTACGCGGTTGGGTGTTATGGGAACCCCTTGACAGTTCGCTTTGAATAAAACTCCTCCAGCAAGGCCCAACCTTGGTTTTACATTTGCCTCACCTAGCCTTTTTCCCTTGGGTTTCCGTAGCCCGAGGGTCATCTTTATTTAAGCCCCCCGGGGCTAGTGCTTGTCTAAGTGTTGGTCCGAACTGAGCTGCCTGCGGGGCCACCTCGGGGAAACTTGAGGTTTGGTTTTACTCATAGCTAGTCTCATCCGGTGTTGCCCTGAGAACGAGATACGTGCGACTCCTATCGGGATTGTTGGCACATCGGGTGGCTTTGCTGGTCTTGTTTTACCATTCTCGAAATTTCTTGTAACCGGGATTCCGAGTCTGATCGGGTCTTCCTGGGAGAAGGAATATCCTTCGTTGACCGTGAGAGCTTGTGATGGGCTAAGTTGGGACACCCCTGCAGGGTTTTGAATTTTCAAAAGCCGTGCCCGCGGTTATGGCATATGGGAATTTGTTAATATCCGGTTGTAGAGATCTTGACACTTAACTTAATTAAAATGCATCAACCGCGTGTGTAGCCGTGATGGTCTCTTCTCGGCGGAGTCCAGGAAGTGAACGCGGTTGTTGTGTTATGCTTGAACATAAGTAGTTTTAGGATCACTTCTAGTTTACGACGATGCTTTGCTTCTCTTCTCGCTCTCATTTGCGTATGTTAGCCACCATATATGCTTAGTGCTTGCTGCAGCTCCACCTCTTTACCCTATCCTACCCATAAGCTTAAATAGTCTTGATCTCGCGGGTGTGAGATTGCTGAGTCCTCGTGACTCACAGATACTTCCAAACAGTTGCAGGTGCCGATGATACCAGTGCAGATGGCGCAAGCCAGCTCAAGTGGGAGCTCGATGAAGACCTTTTCGTTGTTGTGTTTCGTTTCCTTTTGATCATTAGTGGAGCCCAGTTGGGACGATCGGGGACCTATGCATTTGGGGTTGTCTTTATTTTGATTCCGTAGTCGGACCTTGATTGTATCTGGATGATGTAATGCTATATTTATGTATTGTGTGAAGTGGCGATTGTAAGCCAACTCTTTATCTCTTTCTTATTCAGTACATGGGATGTGTAAAGATTACCCCTCTTGCGACATGCCTACTATGCGGTTATGCCTCTAAGTCGTGCTCCGACACGTGGGAGATATAGCCGCATCGTGGGTGTTACAGCCCACTTCATAGCCACTATCAAAACTTAACTAACATGCTCGACTACGTCTCCGATGACATCGACGGTATGGAGAAGATGCCGGAGAAGAGGAGGGCCAGAACCCGCCATTCACCGGACGCTGGATGGCCACTCCCTCGTATGATGTATACATGGTGGATGCACCAAAGGAAAACAACGGCGATGACAAAAAAGATCCAGTTGAGGATAAACCTCCCGAGATACAATCGAAGCGCCGGCGTCAGCGGCGCCGCTCTAAGTCACACCGCAGTAAAGACAGCAACACCGACACAGGAGAAGATAACACTCTGGAAGGTGCCGAAGACAACGAAGATCCCGTTGACGCAGCTACCGAATAGGGTGAATGGGAAGATGGGCAGGTTAGCCCTGGCAAACAGGCCACACACGAAGACTCGGAGGACAGTAATTATCTTCCGCTCTCCGAGGATGAGGTGAGTCTCAGCACTGAGGATTTCATCATGCCTGAGGAACCTCTTGAGCAGGAGTGCTTCAAGCGCCAGCTAATAGCCACTGCAAGGAGCCTGAAGAAGAAGAAGCAGCAGCTTCAAGATGAACAAGATATGCTCAATGATAAATGGACCGGTGTCCTAGTAGCCGAAGAATACGACCTCAAGCGCCCAGCCAAAAGCTACCCGAAGCGCAAATTGCTACCTTAGTTCGACGACGAGGCGCCGGAACGCATACCACCATCGCGCAATACGGCTGACCGACCACCACGTGGTCGGGATAAAATGAGAACTCAAGCCGAACACCAGCCCGCCCTGCCTCATCGCAAAGGCACAGGTAATGGTCATACATATGACCTACGACGGGACCTGAACAATAAGGCAGGACATACAAGATCGATCTACGGAACGCGAGGACGTGTCCCGACACGCGATGACGACCATCTATTCGGACGTGACCAGCCTAGTCACACCCGGGCCAAAAACCGCCAACGGACTCCATCGGAGCTACGTCGCAATGTGGCCCAACATAGAGGCACCACACACCCTCTTTGCTTCACAGACGAAGTAATGGAGCACGAATTCCCGGAAGGGTTTAAACCCGTGAATATTGAATCATATGATGGAACAACTGATCCTGTGGTATGGATCGAGGATTTCCTTCTCCATATCCACATGGCCCGTGGAGATGACCTTCATGCCATCAAATAGCTCCCGTTAGAACTCAAAGGTCCAGCTCGACATTGGTTAAACAGTCTGCCCAAAGACTCTATTGGCAGCTGGGAGGATTTGGAAGACGCCTTCCGCGACAACTTCCAAGGCACATATGTCCGGCCACCAGACGCCGATGACTTGACCCATATAGTTCAACACCCCGGAGAGTCAGCCATGAAGCTCTGGACTATGTTCTTAGTTAAAAAGAACCAAATCGTTGACTGTCCGGACGCAGAAGCCCTAGCGGCCTTCAGACACAGCGTCTGGAACGAGTGGCTCGCCCGCCACATCGGTCAAGAAAAAACAAAATCCATGTCAGCCCTTACCACTCTGATGACCCGCTTTTGCGTGGGAGAAGACAACTGGCTCGCTCATAGAACCAATAGTGCCAGCGATCCGGGCACTTCCGAAGTTCGAGACGGCAATGGAAAACCACGACACAGAGAACACAAACGTCGCAATGATAATGAGAGAGCGCACGACACAGCAGTCAACACCAGATTCAGCGGCCCCAAACCCAGTCAACAGAAAAAGCCATTCAAGGCAAACAGAGACGAGCCATCCACCTTAGACAAGATATTGGATTGACCCTGCCAGATTCATGGGAATCCTGATAAGCTAGCCAATCACACCAACAGAAGCTATTGGGTCTTCATGAAGGAAATATGCCCTAGAGGCAATAATAATGTTATTATTTTATTTCCTTATATCATGATAAATGTTTATTATTCATGCTAGAATTGTATTATCCGGAAACATAATACTTGTGTGAATACATAGACAAGCCAAACGTCACTAGTATGCCTCTACTTGACTAGCTCGTTAATCAAAGATGGTTATGTTTCCTAACCACAGACAAAGAGTTGTTATTTGATTAACAGGATCACATCATTAGGAGAATGATGTGATTGACTTGACCCATTCTGTTAGCTTAGCACTCGATCGTTTAGTATGTTGCTATTGCTTTCTTCATGACTTATACATGTTCCTATGACTATGAGATTATGCAACTCCTGTTTACCGGAGGAACACTTTGTGTGCTACCAAACGTCACAACGTAACTGGGTGATTATAAAGGAGCTCTACATGTGTCTCCAAAGGTGAATGTTGGGTTGGCATATTTCGAGATTAGGATTTGTCACTCCGATTGTCAGAGAGGTATCTCTGGGCCCTCTCGATAACGCACATCACATAAGCCTTTGCAAGCATTGCAACTAATGAGTTAGTTGCGAGATGATGTATTACGGAACGAGTAAAGAGACTTGCTGGTAACGAGATTGAACTAGGTATTGAGATACCGACGATCGAATCTCGGACAAGTAACATACCGATGACAAAGGGAACAACGTATGTTGTTATGTGGTCTGACTGATAAAGATCTTCGTAGAATATGTAGGAGCCAATATGGGCATCCAGGTCCCGCTATTGGTTATTGACCAGAGAGGTGTCTCGGTCATGTCTACATAGTTCTCGAACCCGTAGGGTCCGCACGCTTAATGTTTGTTGACGATATAGTACTATGTGAGTTATGTATGTTGGTGACCGAATGTTGTTCGGAGTCCGGGATGAGAACACGGACATGACGAGGAACTCCGGAATGGTCCGGAGACAAAGTTTGATATATGGGATAATAGTGTTTGGTCACCGGAAGGGTTCCGGAAATCACCGGAAGGGGTTCCGGATGTTTCCCGAAATATTTGGGTACGAGAACACTTTATTTGGGCCAAAGGGGAAAGCCCATAAGGTTTTTGGAAAGCGCAAAAGGAAGTTTTGCAGAGTCCAGGGGCCAGACGCCAGGGTCCCTGGCGTCTGGGTCCAGACGCTGGGAACCCTGGCGTCTGGCCCAGGAGTCCGAGAAGGACTCTTGCCTTTCGGGTGAAACCGACTTTGTGGAGGCTTTTACTCCAAGTTTCGACCCCAGGGCTCAACATATAAATAGAGGGGCAGGGCTAGCACCAAAGACACATTAAGAAACACCAAGCCATGTGCCGACAACCCCGTCTCCTCTAGATTATCTTCCGTCATAGTTTTCGTAGTGCTTAGGCGAAGCCCTGCGGAGATTGTTCTTCACCAACACCGTCACCACGCCGTCGTGCTGCCGGAACTCATCTACTACTTCGCCCCTCTTGCTAGATCGAGAAGGCGAGGACGTCACCAAGCCGAACGTGTGCAGAACTCGGAGGTGCCGTGCTTTCGGTACTTGGATCGGTCGGACGTGAAGACGTACGACTACATCAATCGCGTTGATATAATGCTTCCACGAACGGTCTACGAGGGTACATAGACAACACTCTCCCCTCTCGTTGCTATGCATCACCATGATCTTGCGTGTGCGTAGGAATTTTTTTTGAAATTACTACGTTCCCCAACAGTGGCATCTGAGCCTAGGTTTTATGTGTTGATGTTATATGCACGAGTAGAACACAAGTGAGTTGTGGGCGATATAAGTCATACTGCTTACCAGCATGCCATACTTTGGTTCGGCGGTATTGTTGGACAAAGCGGCCCGGACCGACATTACGCGTACGCTTACGCGAGACCGGTTCTCCCGACGTGCTTTGCACATAGGTGGCTTGCGGGTGACAGTTTCTCCAACTTTAGTTGAACCGAGTGTGGCTACGCCCGGTCCTTGTGAAGGTTAAAACAGCACCAACTTGACAAACTATCATTGTGGTTTTGATGCGTAGGTAAGATTGGTTCTTGCATAAGCCCATAGCAGCCACGTAAAACTTGCAACAACAAAGTAGAGGATGTCTAACTTGTTTTTGCAGGGCATGTTGTGATGTGATATGGTCAAGACATGATGCTAAATTTTATTGTATGAAATGATCATGTTTTGTAACCTAGTTATTGGCAACTGGCAGGAGCCATATGGTTGTCGCTTTATTGTATGCAATGCAATCGCGTTGTAATGCTTTACTTTATCACTAAGCGGTAGCGATAGTCGTGGAAGCATAAGATTGGCGAGACGACAACGATGCTACGATGGAGATCAAGGTGTCGCGCCGGTGACGATGGTGATCACAACGGTGCTTCTAAGATGGAGATCACAAGCACAAGATGATGATGGCCATATCATATCACTTATATTGATTGCATGTGATGTTTATCTTTTATGCATCTTATCTTGCTTTGATTGACGGTAGCATTATAAGATGATCTCTCACTAATTATCAAGAAGTGTTCTCCCTAAGTATGCACCGTTGCGAAAGTTCTTCGTACTGAGACACCACGTGATGATCGGGTGTGACAGGCTCTATGTTCAAATACAACAGGTGCAAAACAGTTGCACACGCGGAATACTCAGGTTATACTTGACGAGCCAAGCATATACAGATATGGCCTCGGAACACGGAGACCGAAAGGTCGAGCGTGAATCATATAGTAGATATGATCAACATAGAGATGTTCACCAATGAAACTACTCCATCTCACGTGATGATCGGACATGGTTTAGTTGATTTGGATCACGTAATCACTTAGAGGATTAGAGGGATGTCTATCTAAGTGGGAGTTCTTAAGTAATATGATTAATTGAACCTAAATTTATCATGAACTTAGTACCTGATAGTATCTTGCTTGTTTATGTTTAATTGTAGATAGATGGCCCGTGCTGTTGTTCCGTTGAATTTTAATGCGTTCCTTGAGAAAGCAAAGTTGAAAGATGATGGTAGCAATTACACGGACTGGGTCCGTAACTTGAGGATTATCCTCATTGCCGCATAGAAGAATTACATCCTGTAAGCACCACTGGGTGCCAGGCCTGCTGCTGGAGTAACACCAGATGTTATGAACGTCTGGCAGAGCAAAGCTGATGACTACTCGATAGTTCAGTGTGCCATGCTTTACGGTTTAGAATCGGGACTTCAACAACGTTTTGAACCTCATGGAGCTTATGAGATGTTCCAGGAGTTGAAGTTAATATTTCAAGCAAATGCCCGGATTGAGAGATATGAAGTCTCCAATAAGTTCTATAGCTGCAAGATGGAGGAGAACAGTTCTGTCAGTGAGCATATACTCAAAATGTCTGGGTATAATAATTACTTGATTCAATTGGGAGTTAATCTTCCAGATGATTGCGTCATTGACAGAATTCTCCAATCACTGCCACCAAGCTACAAGAGCTTCGTGATGAACTATAATATGCAAGGGATGAATAAGACTATTCCTGAGCTCTTCGCAATGCTGAAAGCTGCGAAGGTAGAAATCAAGAAGGAGCATCAAGTGTTGATGGTCAACAAGACCACTAGTTTCAAGAAAAAGGGCAAAGGGAAGAAGAAGGGAAACTTCAAAAAGAATAGCAAGCAAGTTGCTACTCAAGAGAAGAAACCCAAACCTGGACCTAAGCCTGAAACTGAGTGCTTCTACTGCAAGCAGACTGGTCACTGGAAGCGGAACTGCCCCAAGTATTTGGCGGATAAGAAGGATGGCAAGGTGAACAAAGGTATATGTGATATACATGTTATTGATGTGTACCTTACTAATGCTCGCAGTAGCACCTGGGTATTTGATACTGGTTCTGTTGCTAATATTTGCAACTCGAAATAGGGACTACGGATTAAGCGAAGATTGGCTAAGGGCGAGGTGACGATGCGCGTGGGAAATGGTTCCAAAGTCGATGTGATCGCAGTCGGCACGCTACCTCTACATCTACCTTCGGGATTAGTATTAGACCTAAATAATTGTTATTTGGTGCCAGCGTTAAGCATGAACATTATATCTGGATCTTGTTTAATGCGAGATGGTTATCAATTTAAATCAGAGAATAATGGTTGTTCTATTTATATGAGTAATATCTTTTATGGTCATGCACCCTTAAAGAGTGGTCTATTCTTATTAAATCTCGACAGTAGTGACGCACATATTCATAATGTTGAAGCCAAAAGATGCAGAGTTGATAATGATAGTGCAACTTATTTGTGGCACTACCGTTTAGGTCATATCGGTATAAAGCGCATGAAGAAACTCCATACTGATGGGCTTTTGGAACCACTTGATTATGAATCACTTACTACTTGCGAACCGTGCCTTATGGGTAAGATGACAAAAACACCATTCTCCGGTACTATGGAGAGAGCAACAAATTTATTGGAAATCATACATACAGATGTATGTGGTCCGATGAATGTTGAGGCTCGTGGCGGATATCATGATTTTCTCACCTTCACAGATGACTTAAGCAGATATGGGTATATCTACTTAATGAAACATAAGTCTGAAACGTTTGAAAGGTTCAAAGAATTTCAGAGTGAAGT
Organism: Triticum monococcum; assembly: GCA_034509565.1. Taxonomy (NCBI): domain Eukaryota; kingdom Viridiplantae; phylum Streptophyta; class Magnoliopsida; order Poales; family Poaceae; genus Triticum; species Triticum monococcum. Next base: position 172,848,529 of record CM067846.1, on the reverse strand, counting down.
TGAAAATCATCGTAACACGAAAATAAAATTCCTACGATCTAATCATGGAGGAGAATATTTGAGTTACGAGCTTGGTGTACATTTGAAACAATGTGGAATAGTTTTGCAACTCACGCCACCCGGAACACCATAGCGTAATGGTGTGTCCGAACGTCGTAATCATACTTTACTTGATATGGTGCGATCTATGATGTCTCTTACTGATTTACCGCTATCGTTTTTGGGGATATGCTCTAGAGATGGCCGCAGTCACGTTAAATAGGGCACCATCAAAATCCGTTGAGACGACGCCTGATGAACTGTGGTTTGGCAAGAAACCAAAGTTGTCATTTCTGAAAGTTTGGGGCTGCAATGCTTATGTGAAAAAGCTTCAACCTGATAAGCTCGAACCCAAATCAGAGAAATGTGTCTTCATAGGATATCCAAAGGAAACTATTGGATACACCTTCTATCACAGATCCGAAGGCAAGACTTTTGCTGCTAAATTCGGAAACTTTCTGGAGAAGGAGTTTCTCTCGAAAGAAGTGAGTGGGAGGAAAGTAGAACTTGACGAGGTAACTGTACCTGCTCCTTTATTGGAAGGTAGTACATCACAGAAACCTGTTTCTGTGACACCTACACCAATTAGTGAGGAAGCTAATGATAATGATCATGAAACTCCAGAACAAGATACTACTGAACCTCGTAGATCAACCAGAGTAAGATCCGCACCAGAGCGGTACAGTAATCCTGTTCTGGAAGTCATGCTACTAGATCATGATGAACCTACAAACTATGAAGAAGCGATGGTGAGCCCAGATTCCGCAAAATGGCTTGAAGCCATGCAATCTGAGATGGGATCCATGTATGAGAACAAAGTATGGACTTTGGTTGACTTGCCCAATGATCGGCAAGCAATTGAGAATAAATGGACCTTCAAGAAGAAGGCTGACGCTGACGGTAATGTTACTGTCTACAAAGCTCGACTTGTCGCAAAAGGTTTTCGGCAAGTTCAAGGGATTGACTACGGTGAGACCTTCTCACCCGTAGCGATGCTTAAGTCTGTCCGAATCATGTTAGCAATTGCCACATTTTATGATTATGAAATTTGGCAAATGGATGTCAAAACTGCATTCCTGAATGGATTTCTACAAGAAGAGTTGTATATGATGCAGCCGGAAGGTTTTGTCGATCCAAAGGGAGCTAACAAAGTGTGCAAGCTCCAGCGATCCATTTATGGACTGGTGCAAGCCTCTTGGAGTTGGAATAAACGCTTTGATAGTGTGATCAAAGCATTTGGTTTTATACAGACTTTTGGAGAAGCCTGTATTTACAAGAAAGTGAGAGGGAGCTCTGTAGCATTTCTGATATTATATGTAGATGACATATTACTAATCGGAAATGATATAGAATTTCTGGATAGCATAAAAGGATACTTGAATAAAACTTTTTCTATGAAAGACCTCGGTGAAGCTGCCTACATATTGGGCATCAAGATCTATAGAGACAGATCGAGACGCTTAATTGGACTTTCACAAAGCACATACATTGACAAAGTTTTGAAAAAGTTCAAAATGGATCAAGCAAAGAAAGGATTCTTGCTTGTGTTACAAGGTGTGAATTGAGTAAGACTCAAAGTCCGACCAATGCAGAAGATAGAGAGAAAATGAAAGATGTTCCCTATGCTTCAGCCATAGGCTCTATCATGTATGCAATGCTGTGTACCAGACCTGATGTATGTCTTGCTATAAGTCTAGCAGGGAGGTACCAAAGTAATCCAGGAGTGGATCACTGGACAGCGGTCAAGAACATCCTGAAATACCTGAAAAGTACTAAGGATATGTTTCTCATATATGGAGGTGACAAAGAGCTCATCGTAAATGGTTACGTTGATGCAAGCTTTGACACTGGTCCGGACGATTCTAAATCGCAAACCGGATACGTGTTTACATTAAACGGTGGAGCTGTCAGTTGGTGCAGTTCTAAACAAAGCGTTGTGACGGGATCTACATGTGAAGCAGAGTACATAGCTACTTCGGAAGCAGCAAACGAAGGAGTCTGGATGAAGGAGTTCATATCCGATCTAGGTGTCATACCTAGTGCATCGGGTCCAATGAAAATCTTTTGTGACAATACTGGTGCAATTGCCTTGGCAAAGGAATCCAGATTTCACAAGAGAACCAAGCACATCAAGAGACGCTTCAATTCCATCCGGGATCTAGTCCAGGTGGGAGACATAGAGATTTCCAAGATACATACGGATCTGAATGTAGTAGACCCGTTGACTAAGCCTCTTCCACGAGCAAAACATGATCAGCACCAAAGCTCCATGGGTGTTAGGATCATTACTGTGTAATCTAGATTATTGACTCTAGTGCAAGTGGGAGACTGAAGGAAATATGCCCTAGAGGCAATAACAATGTTATTATTTTATTTCCTTATATCATGATAAATGTTTATTATTCATGCTAGAATTTTATTATCCGGAAACATAATACTTGTGTGAATACATAGACAAACCAAACGTCACTAGTATGCCTCTACTTGACTAGCTTGTTAATCAAAGATGGTTATGTTTCCTAACCATAGACAAAGAGTTGTTATTTGATTAACGGGATCACATCATTAGGAGAATGATGTGATTGACTTGACCCATTCCGTTAGCTTAGCACTCGATCGTTTAGTATGTTACTATTGCTTTCTTCATGACTTATACATGTTCCTATGACTATGAGATTATGCAACTCCCGTTTACCGGAGGAAAACTTTGTGTGCTACCAAACGTCACAACGTAACTGGGTGATTATAAAGGAGCTCTACATGTGTCTCCAAAGGTGAATGTTGGGTTGGCGTATTTCGAGATTAGGATTTGTCACTCCGATTGTCGGAGAGGTATCTCTGGGCCCTCTTGGTAATGCACATCACATAAGCCTTGCAAGCATTGCAACTAATGAGTTAGTTGTGAGATGATGTATTACAGAACGAGTAAAGAGACTTGCCGGTAAAGAGATTGAACTAGGTATTGAGATACCGACGATCAAATCTCGGGCAAGTAACATACCGATGACAATGGGAACAACGTATGTTGTTATGCGGTCTGATCGATAAAGATCTTCGTAGAATATGTAGGAGCCAATATGGGCATCCAGGTCCCGCTATTGGTTATTGACCAGAGAGGTGTCTCGGTCATGTCTACATAGTTCTCGAACTCGTAGGGTCCGCACGCTTAACGTTCGTTGACGATATAGTACTATGTGAGTTATGTATGTTGGTGACCGAATGTTGTTCGGAGTCCGGGATGAGATCACGAACATGACGAGGAACTCCGGAATGGTCCGGAGACAAAGTTTGAAATATGGGATAATAGTGTTTGGTCACCGGAAGGGTTCCGAAAATCACCGGAAGGGGTTCCAGATGTTTCCCGAAATGTTTGGGTACGAGAACACTTTATTTGGGCCAAAGGGGAAAGCCCATAAGGTTTTTGGAAAGTGCAAAAGGAAGTTTTGCGGAGTCCAGGGGCTAGACACCAGGGTCCCTGGCGTCTGGAGAGATGCCGGGAACCCTGGCGTCTGGCCCTGGAGTCCGAGAAGGACTCTTGCCTTTCGGGTGAAACCGACTTTGTGGAGGCTTTTACTCCAAGTTTCGACCCCAGGGCTCAACATATAAATAGAGGGGCAGGGCTAGCACCAAAGACACATCAAGAAACACCAAGCCGTGTGCTGGCAACCCCGTCTCCTCTAGTTTATCCTCCGTCATAGTTTTCGTAGTGCTTAGGCGAAGCCCTGCGGAGATTGTTCTTCACCAACACCGTCACCATGCCGTCGTGCTGCCGGAACTCATCTACTACTTCAGCCCTCTTGCTGGATCGAGAAGGCGAGGACGTCACCGAGCCGAACGTGTGCAGAACTCAGAGGTGCCGTGCTTTCGGTACTTGGATCGGTCGGACATGAAGACGTACGACTACATCAACCGCGTTGATATAACACTTCTGCGAACGGTCTACGGGGGTACGTAGACAACACTCTCCCCTCTCGTTGCTATGCATCACCATGATCTTGCGTGTGCGTAGGATTTTTTTTTGAAATTACTACATTCCCCAACACTTCAAACAGGCCGGCAGGCTCAACACTGAACATAAGGGGAAAAGACCACCCAGTGATAGCGACGACGAAGAGATTCACCAACCAAATACCGGGGGTCAGAAGCAATTCCTCCCCCCCCCCCCCCCCCGAGCTAAAAACGGTGAACATGGTATACATGACACACGCCCCTACAGAGGAGCATGAGATATACTACCTCCGGACTAAGGATCATACTACGTTCCCTCCAGTCAGAGTACAAGTCGGCCTTATTAAACCGCATACCTTGTCGGCCATTAAGCCACCGGTCTCCATTCAGCAGGACCGACCAATTATGGAGCTATACTAGCAGTTCGGCCTTCGCCGTCCACCTCATACACCTGCGAAATCTATACCGCGTAACTATGCACTTAAAATACCATGGGCACCGGCGGAGGCATAATACGGACGGGCCTACAAGTACTTCTATCACTCCCTTCTTGTCAATTCTTTTTTGACGACTTTTTCTTTTTTCATTATCCTTTTATCATAGGTGACTCGTAGGCTGGTCATCTCACCGACTCCTTCGGAGTTCCGGTTTGTACATTCATCCAAAAGTTACTCCCTTTAAGGAGCCCCTTCATCGAGGAAAGGCGGCACAGACGTGCGACAGGAGGTCCAAAACAACTTTTTACACCGTACTCTCTATTTTTGCGAGCCTGTAAAGTGCCTTCTACATCAGCCATCGACCCTTGGCATGTCAAATAGCCAGGGTCGTGGCGTTATTTATATACAAAACAATGATTGGCATGTCACTCAAGTTCTAGTGAATATAATTTATATCCCGTATTCACTTTTCTCTAAAAAACTGTATTTTGCTCCTTGTGTTATTTCAGACGCCCCGCTAGGGGCTCGATATGGGAACAAACTAAATTGCCAATAAGTCCGAACAACTTTATAGCATACTTCGGCGTCGCGAGTTTGGCCTTATATGCATCAGCTCCGAATCATGTCTTGGGTCAATAGTTGGGTTGCCCGGCTCCTGTGCTTGCTACCTTGCGTTCCGCTCTATCAGCTAAGGTAGTAAAGGGAGAACTACTGCGGTTGTGCCCTGGTTTACCCAGGCGAGCACCTCCGTAGAGAAAGCCGAAAACTGACTGTCATGATGCGGCGAGAGCTGGTCAACCACTCGACGACTTATCAGAATCTTTCGCGATTCCCTCCGTATTACATGAAGGACCTTTCTTTAGGTCATACATGTGAACGCACTGCATTGAGATAATAGCATACATACTAGGGTTTATATCATAGATCCACCATAAAACTCCTATGGCTAAGTGAAAGTGTTAATGCCATATAGTCAGGTTGACTCGTTCACCGCATTGACACCTCCATTCATGGACCAAGATGTTGGGTTAAGAGTGATCATATGCTTTTCCGAACACCCCGTATTTTCTACGTGAGGGCTGAAGCCGACGACTGGAAAACTTTCAGATTATGCAAACAACGGCCGCACAGGAGGAACCAAAAACTTTTAAGCAAAAAATCGTAATATTATCATTATGTTGTCTTTTACAATTCAATACATTTCATTCAAATACCATATCTTTCAAGCACTGACCCTCTATCAAGCGGGCACCTTCTAAGACGTCCTCGAAATAGTGTTGGGGTGCGTGATGGTCCTTACCCTTGGGGGGACTCCTCGCGGCAACGTCAGTGGCCTTCATCTTGGCCCGGTATGTTTTGACACGGGCAAAGGCCATCCGTGCACCTTCAATGCACATTGAACGCTTAACGGCATCGATATGCGGCACCGCATCCATGAGCCTCTGCGCCAAACCAAAGTAACTATTCGGAATGGGCTCAGTAGGCCATAGCTGGACTATGAAGTCCTTCATGGCGGAACCAGATATCCTATGGAGCTCGACCCACTGGGCCATCTGTTCATTTAGTAACAACTGACGCTTTGGCGTGCTGAACTGTGACCAAAAAAGCTTCTCCGTGGCACACCCTTCCTGCACTTGGTAAAATTGTGATGCATCGAAGGCACTCTTCGACAGGTCCAAAAAGGTGTTCGTAGAACTCCACATTTGGTTAAGCGGGGAATACTTCGGATCCACGAACTTCGTCTGTAACAAGAAAGGCTTACCAGCCGCTATCTTCCCAGCTTGTCGGATCTCTTCCTGAGCCGCTCTAGACTCAGACCGTGCTTCTTTGGCCTCTTGTAAGGCCTTGTTGAGATCGGCCGCTTTGGCCTTGTTATCCTTCTCAAGGAATTCGCACTGGACGGTGGCTTCCTCCAGCTTGCGCGCCATGGTAGTAATTCTTTCCTCACACTGACGCCGAACAGCCTACTCGGTTTTTAACTCTTCAGCCGCCTCATGGGCAGCCAAAGTACTCATCCGGGCTTGTTCTTTTGCGAGGACAAGCTCAGCCCGAAGGGCCTCCACCGCAGCAGCACCATCTGTAGTTATGCATGTCTCAGTATACAATTCCAGCTTCATGCTCATGTTATCATGCATAAATATACTGGCTGACCCAAAAACATACCTTGCGCCTCGTCAAGACGCTTGTTGATCAGCGTGATGTCATCATCCGCCTCATCAATCTTCCGCTGCAAATCCACAACCTTCGCGGAACGAGAAGTTGCAGGGGAAGTAATAGCCTGTGTTCAAAGTAGTCATATTATTTCCTGGGTGAATATTTTTGATCCTCTGATTGCCTCCCTTGGGGAGCCTATCAGAGTCTCAGGGGCTACTGTGTATACATAGGAGTATTTTGTGAATAAAACACAATTTAAAGCATTACAGCACAAACCTCGAAACATCTTAGCAGGATCGTGAAGGCTTCATTCAATCTGCTTTTCGTGGACAGGACCTTTTTAACCACCATACCCATCAAGGTACGATGGTCTTCGGAGACGGACGCCTGTCGCAACATGTTCGTCAATATATCCAGCATTTCTAGGTCTCCAGAAGCAGTCGTAGCAGCACGACCTCCCTTCAAAGGGATCCGTTCATTCGCCCCTAAAGTTGTCTCTGGCTGAAAGCCGAACAGTCTGGGGCCTTCATTGTTGGTCCCCGGACCCTGGGCTTCCAAAGTATCATCTTCTGTTTGTGTTTTCGTCACCCCTCGCATCACTTGCGGATCGGGAGAGACCCTCTAGGATGACACCTCGAAGTCATCCACCTTATTGGGCGAGGAGACTGGTGGAGGCGTCTCGCTTTCCATCATCTCTGGGAGAAGATCTCCCGAGGAAGATGATTGTTGAGAAAGATTATGCGCCGAGCTGCAAAAAAGCATACATTTTAGATGTTACCCTGGTCACAGGAGAGGAACGAAGTATGTGTAAAACACCCTTGTTTGCTTATGATTTAGGCTTGGCCTCACTGGAGGACTGTGCGATAATATCGTCCTTCAAGCCCGAGTCGCCCGATAGGGCCATCTTGCCTCGTTTGGAAGCCTTTCCTTCCCAATCTTTGGAGGTGGCCCTTTTCTTACCATAGGGGGAATGAACGATGGCTTCTCCTTTATTTTTGCCTTCGGGCGATGGAATTTTCACCTCCCCGGACACGGCATCTAAAATATCTTTGGGATGGAGGCCCTCTTTGGTCCTCCCACTCTCTGTCTTGTCCTCCTTCGCAGACATCTGGTATGGGGTCGGGGCCAACATCCTTGTTAATACGGGATCCGCTAAGGCTTCGGGAAGGAGGGCCGAACACCTAATTAGTTCCGCCTTATTTATCCAGCCCTGAAAGAAGATAGTTTGCTCGGTAACATATTATGATATATGTAATTACGAAGTGCTCGGAGGACAGGAGCTTACCGGGGTATCCGGACGGTTGCAGTCAAGGCCGACGTCTTCGGTCGTGTCCGACCAATGTTTTCGTTTCCCAAAAAACATCTTCCACATCCCTTTGTGTGTGGTGCCGAAGAAGTGTTGGAGGGTTCGAGGCCCTTTCTGATTAAACTCCCACATGCGGAGAGGCCTACGCTGGCATGGCAGGATTCGGTGGATCAGCATTACTTGAATCACGCTGACAAGCTCGATGTCCCTCTCAAGGAGGGTTCGTATGTGACTCTGTAGAATCCGCGCTTCATCAACTGATCCCCAATCCAGTCCCTTATTGACCCATGATGCAAGCTATAACAGGGTGCCATAACGGAATGCAGGTGTAGCTGCCCATTTGGTGCTACAGGGTTCCGTAACGTAAAACCACTCTCGCTGCCATTGATTGGAAGTTTCGGTGAAAGAGCCTTTTGGCCAGGGAGTGTTGATAAGCTGGCTCACTAAAGCACCGCCGCACTCCACCTATTCCCCGTCGACTGCCTTTGGCTTCACACCAAAGGTCTTGAGCCATAAGCCGAAGTGTGGGGGATTCAAAGGAAGGCCTCACACGTAACAATAAACACCGAGAAGTGAATGAACGAATCTGGAGCTAGATCATGAAAATCTAGTCCGTAATAAAACATTAGCCCCCGGCAAAGGGGTGGAGAGCGAACCCTAGCCCTCGGAGGAAGTGAGAGATAAATACGACCCTCTGTGACGGAGGATCTCCGCGGTCAGGTATCTAGCCGCCCGAAGCTTTGCAATGTCCTCCTCTGTGACGGAGGAAGCCACCCATTGGCCTTGAGGGTTGGGTCCGGACATGATGGGGAATCTTGAAGCAATGAAGTCAAACCTTGGATGCTATAACTCGAGGTTGGAATGGTTGAGGAGACGTTTGGCGTAAGAGGACGGCCCTTGGTTCCTTTATAAAGGCAGCAGGTATTGAACGCCTCCTCCTAAGCCTAAAAACCTGCATATTCCCAAGGAATCTTTCCTATGGAACGGTTGGGTTACCCACGCTCGTATTAATGAGGATCTCGCAATAAGGGGACATGATCTCTGCATTGACAAAACGTGCCAACAAAAACCACGCCTCGAAATGTGGAACAGGAAACGGTCCGAAATAACGACCGGGCAAACATGATGCCACGTTACAAAAAGTTGTCAACAGATTGGACTCGTGGAGTATTATGCTCTACTCGGCTATGTGGGGTACTTGCGTTGCAAATCCGAACACGTTTTGTTCCATCTGAAGATCATCTTGGAGTATTCGGTAAGTGGAACCCGCTTTGTAATACCGAAGACAATCTGCGCGCCGGACACATCATCATTGAAGCCTGGTTCAGGGGCTACTGAGAGAGTCCTGGACTAAGGGGTCCTCGGGCGTCTGACCTATTGGATATGGGTCGGGCTATTGGGCCATGAAGATACGAAGACCGAAGACTCTACCCGTGTCCGGATGGGACTCTCCTTGGCGTGGAAGGAAAGCCTGGCGACCAAACATGAATATTCCTTTCTCTGTAACCGACCTTGTGTAAACCCTAGATCCCTCCCGTGTATATATAAACCAGAGGGCCCGGTCCATAGATAGAGCCGAATAATCATAGCCAGACTAGACTTTTAGGGTTTAGTCATTACAATCTCGTGGTAGATCCACTCTTGTAATGCTCATATTCATCAAGATCAATCAAGGAGGAAGTAGGGTATTACCTCCATAGAGAGGGCGCGAACCTGGGTAAACATTGTGTCCCCCATCTCCTGTTACCATCGATCCTAGACACACAGTTCGGGACACCCTACCCGAGATCCGCTGATTTTGACACCGACAGAGGCCCTTTGTAAATCTTGGCCCATTAACGGCCCATGGTGAAAATCACCCGTAATGAACAGTGTATCACTTTATACCCATTAACGGCCCATTAGTCCATCAGCCGTTTATAGCCCGTGTTAACTTTCGGCCTTCTAAGGGCCCATTTCTACTTGGGCTCATTTCCAGAATTTGATTTCTTATGGTCCGTTACTGGCCTATTCAGCTTGTGGGCCAAATTCAGCTCATGGTTACAGTCGGCCTGCTTGTGGCCCGTTAACACGTTGGGCTATTTTCGTAGTGTCATCAATTACGGCCTATTAACGACCCGTTATGGTCGGGCCATAACATAGACGATTTCCACTCTGGCCCGTTTACGACCCATTTTGCGGTCCGTCATTGGTCCACGAATAGTACGACCCATGTTTGGTACGACCCATGTTTGGCGAAACGATTATACGGCCCGTAGAAGTTCCATAGATGAGATGGCCCGTAGAAGGCCCATGGATCCTATGGCCCATAGAAGGACCATGGATCCTACGGCCCATAGAAGGCCCAGGGATCCTACGGCCCATAGAAGGCCCATGGATCCTACGGCTTGTAAAAGGCCCATGGATCCTACGGCCCGTAGAAGGCCCATGGATCCTATGGCCCGTAGAAGGCCCATGGATCCTACGACCCGTGGAAGGCCCATGGATCGTACAACCCGTGGAGGGCGATGGTCACTACGCAGGTAGCAGGACCATGGTCACAACAGTCCGTGTGTTGCCATGGTTATTGTGGCCTAGTTTATTGTGGCCACTAGAAAAACGTGGAAAAAGAAGTACAGTGACTACAAGCAAACAACTAAACAAGACAATAAGGAAATAAATAAGTAAGGAACTAACACTAGGCTATTACGGCTATTAGACATATTACATCCACTAAGCATCAAAGTTCGCCACCAGTGCAAATATAGGGAACAAAGCAGCATATTACATACATTGGCCATCTAAATTGGCCACTAGTGCAAATAAACGCGGCAGCAAAACAAGTCCATAACTGAAACAACTTTAGAAGAGCTCAAGAAACATTATCCTGGGTATCCACCATGCTGGCAATAAGCTTAGCAATATTATTAGCTTTGTCCTATTTGGCGCTAAAATCCTCCAATGCTTGTTGTTGCACCAGAAAGTATGCATCTGAATGCTCCAGGGACTTCTGTAGTCCTCCCACTTCTTGTCGCAGCACAGCTGATCGATGTCTTTCAGCTTGTAGTTGAGACTCAAGAAACCGAAATGATTCAGACAATGAGTTTGAATAGCTTGTGCAAGCAGTAGTGGCCAGTAACTCGAACACTAAACCAAGACAGGACTTTGGGGTTGTCTCAGTGTCTTCAAGATAGTTTTCCTTAGCTATTTTATCAGCTGTGTTGGAGACCAACAAGGATGTCTCACAATCCTGAACCTTATCTGCATTACTTCCTTTACCATTGCTTAATAAGGCACTCTTCCCCAATATTCTGTCAGCATTCTAAAAGAAGAAACAAGCAGACACATAATAGGTTTAGCATGTACTAGTATATGAAACTCATTTCGGTGAACCAGTTCATTAGTAAGGTGGACATGATTAAACTACCAAGTCTTCTATTGCCAAGTAGTACCTAATAAAAGCATCAAGCAAACATATATCTATGTCCTATGGTCACTGTATTGTCTTGCCAAATCAAAATAGAGACACGGTTCAAATCATATCAGTTCAAGACAAAGCAGCACTGAAAGAATACAAAGTGTGGGAAACTACACGGCACAGCAAGATTTCAGATGGGTACCACAGGTCTACATGTACAACAACACTATCGGCTCTGTTGTGATGCTAGTAATGTGCATGATATGAGAAGTCAACTGTATACACAATTGAAATTGAAATCAACAGAGCTATTTATAAGAGAAAATATGTTAAAGGAACATGCGTGAACATACCTGATGTGCCATTGGAGTTTTGATTGGATCCTTCAATTTAAAAATAAGTTTGTATGAGTAAATACAGTGATACAAGAGAAAAGCAGTATGCACGATAGCAATGGAATCTTAAATTAAAACAATTATTCTTCAGGTTTAAGCACTTGTTCAACATGAACAGAGTACATTAAGACGCAAGAATATAGTACTTCAAAATAGAAATTGAGCTCATAGACCTTACCACATTCCTGGTTCGGGACTAGTACAGAACAAGGCGTTCCCAGCCATCGTCCAGTAAATGTGTCTGAGGATAACGCAAGGGAATTTGATGAGTTTCTTTGCCAGTGAAGTATGTTTTCTTCAGGTAATTCCGATACTACCACCAAGCATTCTTGAAGATAGCAAAGGTATTAGCACATGTTACCTCATCCTAAGTTCCCAAATTGGTCCTTCTCTATAGAGAAAAATGGGAAATTTTGTTGTATTATAACCATCATGGAGGTAGAATGTATGGGACAAAGCAAAGTAATTGCCATGAATAACATTACTTACACATAACTCCTAGACAAACACATGCAACTGGCATTTTCCTTCATCTTCAGTATAATATTTCCAAGATGGGAAGATACGCACATAGGATTTAACAACATCAAATGCAATAAATGTTAAACTACGACTAGCTGGTTGTGCTTCCTCCACGGGAATAGGCGTACTAATTGGTGGAGTTGGGGTTCACTGTGGTAGTACTGGCCCTTTGGGCACTGGAGCTGCCATACTAACTGCTCTTGTTTGGGAGATCTATGGTGGAGATGGTGTTGTGTCAACAGGAACTGGGTTACTATCTGCTAGGGTTGGGGTTAGATCGGGTGAAGCTGGTTCTCTGTCCATCGCAGTAGGGGTACAATCTGTGAGAGTCTGGGTTATGTGTGGTAGGGCTGGTTCTCGTGCATGTACAACCGGGATGCTATCTCCACCAAGAGGTAGTACTGTTTTATTTGAAGACTGTGTTTTTACTCCGCTAGATACTGGCATCACCCGCTCCAATTCAAATGGCTGATAAACATGAAACATAGTTGAATGTACATACATTGTATGAGAGACAGATGCAATAGATAGTGTGGAAAAAAGAGGGCATGAAATAGTTGACATGTATATTGTTTAATGATGACCCACAAGTATAGGGGATCTATCGTAGTCCTTTTGATAAGTAAGAGTGTCGAACCCAACAAGGAGCAGAAGGAAATGACAAGTGGTTTTCAGTAAGGTATTCTTTGCAAGCACTGAAATTGTCGGTAACAGATAGTTTTGTGATAAGGTAATTTGTAACGGGTAACAAGTAACAAAACTAAACAAGGTGCAGCAAGGTGGCCAATCCTTTTTGTAGCAAAGGACAAGACTGGACAAACTCTTATATGAAGGAAAGCGCTCTCGAGGACACATGGGAATTATCATCAAGCTAGTTTTCATCACGCTCATATGATTCACGTTCGGTACTTTGATAATTTGATATGTGGGTGGAACGGTGCTTGGGAGCTGTCCTTACCTGGACAAGCATCCCACTTATGATTAACCTCTATTGCAAGCATCCGCAACTAAAACAAAAGTATTAAGGTAAACCTAACCATAGCATGAAACATATGGATCCAAATTAGCCCCTTATGAAGCAACGCATAAACTAGGGTTTAAGCTTCTGTCACTCTAGCAACCCATCATCTACTTATCACTTCCCAATGCCTTCCCCTAGGCTCAAACAATGGTGAAGTGTCATGTAGTCGACGTTCACATGACACCACTAGAGGAGAGACAACATACATCTCATCAAAATATCGAACGAATACCAAATTCACATGACTACTTATAGCAAGACTTCTCCCATGTCCTTGGGAACAAACGTAACTACTCACAAAGCATATTCATGTTCATAATCAGAGGAGTATTAATATGCATAAAGGAGCTCAACATATGATCTTCCACAAAATAAACCAATTAGCATCAACTACAAGGAGTAATCAACACTACTAGCAACCCACAAGTACCAATCTGAGGTTTGGAGACAAAGATTGGATACAAGAGATGAACTAGGGTTTGAGATGAGATGGTGCTGGTGAAGATGTTGATTGGGATTGAACCCCTCCTGATGAGAGGATCGATGGTGATGACGATGGTGATGATTTCCCCCTCCCGGAGGGATGCTTCCCCGGTAGAACAGCTCCGCCGGAGCCCTAGATTGGTTCCACCAAAGTTCCTCCTTGCAGCGGCAGAGTTTCGCCCTGAGAGCTTTCTTATGATTTTTTCCAGGGCAAAAGACTTCATATAGCCAAAGATGGGCACCGAAGGCCTGCCAGGGGGCCCACGAGGCAGGGGGCGCGCCCAGGGGGTAGGGCACGCCCCCACCCTCGTGGACGGTGGGTGGCCCCCTCCGGTGCTTTCTTTGCCCAATATTTTTTATATATTCTGAAACTGACTTCCGTGGAGTTTCAGGACTTTTGAAGTTGTGCAGAATAAGTCTCTATATTTTCTCCTTTTCCATCCCAGAATTCTAGCTGCCGGCATTTTCCCTCTTCATGTAAACCTTGTAAAATAAGAGAGAATAGGCATAAGTATTGTGACATAATGTGTAATAACAGCCCATAATGCAATAAATATCGATATAAAAGCATGATGCAAATTGGACGTATCATTTAACTAAAATGGATAGCATAACATAATTTCACATATATGATGTCTATCTAAACTGGATAACATAGCATAACATAATTCAAAGATATGATGAATAACTAAATAGGATCGCGTGACATAGTTCACATACATGTTATCTAAGTAATCAGGATCGCATGATTTAATTCACATATGTGATTTATATGCTTAGCAGAGGGCATTCTCATATATGATGTCTGAACTAAGAACATGGTGTTGAATATTGTGTATATGATGTCTAAACTATGCAATGCAAGACACCATATGCATGATATGAGCAGTATAACCAAGTTAGAGCATACACCTTGGTGGGGGAATAGGACTGGTCATCTGTCTCTGAATCCATCTCCGAGGAGTTGTCGGGACCCAACAAGAGATCTGCTTCGACAGGTAGCACTGTCTGCTCTGAAGGCCTTGTTTTCACTCCAGATTTTTCCATCTCCCACCCAAATGGCTGCTTCACAGGAAGAGTAGTTTAATGTACAAACATTGTCGACAAATGGAAATGTAAAGAAGAAAAGGACGGGCAAGATATCATTCAAATATATGATTCCTGGTAAAATAGGATGGCATTGCACATTTCACATATATTATGGCTGGCTAAAAGACATGAGACTGCATAATTCCCATATGTGATATAGAAACTAAATAGGTGGCATTACAGAACATGTCTAAACTAAGAAGATGACATATATGATGTCAAAAGTAGGCACTGCAAGGCAACATATGCATAATATGACTAACATCATCATGCCAAGGTAGAGCAAACACCTTGGGGGGTTAAATAGGAGTGGTCAGCTGCGTCTGAATACACCTCAGAACAGATATCTTCCTCTGGATTACAATCTGGAGAGGGGGGGAGGGTTTGCCACCATGGAGCGATGTCTGCATGACATTGTATTTCCGTGCAAAACTCTTCTCTTTTTCTCTACATGTTCAACATGACTGTGTGCAATATCTGACATGCATACGAAAAAATATGGTGAGATTATGTAAGGAGTGCACGCAGAAATCTAGAGTGATGGTAACAACCAGTGGATGGATCCAAAAATAATGATAGCAGGCTGATGATTGCTTTAATTTAATAAAAAGACAGATGATGATTGCTGTACTATTTGTTTCCCACCCAAGATGAACAACATAGGCATACCCTAGGTGAACCAGATATTAGACAGAGATACTATTATTGTTGCCTCGATATGTGCCCCACAACTAATTTAGAACTCAAGTTTGAACAATAATTTGGACCTGACTTGGAGTCTAAGAGGTGAACAGGATGATAAAGTAACAGGTAATTTTAAGCAATGCATAACATAGGCAGAAACAAAAGAGTGCGACCTCTCTTGTGGACCCATGTACTCCTTAGGTTCATCTATTGAGTCGATGATGGTGATGCCGTTGCAATGGGTGCCGGCGGCAGGGAAGGAGATCTGAGGCGGCGAAAGACAGTCAGGAGTCATGATGTCTACTTTGGTGGATTCTTCTATCGATGGAACAGCTCAGGTGAGGTGGACGGCGTTGCGGCAGGAGCGGGTCAAACCACACAAAGTTTCCTTCGACACCTACCTGTAACTGAAGTAATTCTGTAAGGGCTCATTTATCTTGCATGATTCTAAAAACGTAGGGATAGGAAAAACACCGGAATAGGATAGGAATTCACATGGTAAACAGAGCATTTGTAAACACATGATTTATGTCAACTTGGGTGTTTGGTTCACAGGAATTGGAAGAGCGGAGGAATGCAAAGAAACATGGCCAAAACAAAGTGAAACCATATGAAAGCGTGTACAGTTAGAATGTTATTCTGCCACTAATGCACTTGGTCTTGTTTTCATGCATAGGATTTTAAAAAGTAGGTCCAGGTGGATGTTTTGCTCCATTCCTTTCAACAAAATGCATGAATAATTGAATAGTAGAGTGCCATAGGAAAATTTCCTATTGCTATGTTTTTCTGTTGAACCAAAATAGCCCTAATGGATCAACATGAATGTAGAGTAATAAGTGATGCAACAAGTGTACAACCTCTTTGCCGTAGCCGTGTTGACCTCACCATCATTGGGTTGGTCGCTGAAGAAGTTGAGGCAAAGGTGGTTGTCGGAGGTGTGGAGGAAGATCTGAGGAATCTGTAGACGGTGTCCAGGGCACTGCTCTGTTGTGATGGATCATTCTATCGTTGGAGCAGCTCTCGTGAGCCGTAAGACGTCAAGGCTGAAGCAGCACAAGACAGACATTGTTAATCTCAAGTGGGATTCTAATAGCATCTCCAATAGATGATGTAAAATACATTACCAAAAAGTGATAGTTGTAAAATTTACATCACCAAAAACCACCTGACTACAACAGACGAGGTAAAAACTATTGACTCTGAACTTAACTATCAAAACTGAAATTTACTGTGGAATCTGAATGTTGCTGTCGAAACTGAATGCAATGGTAGCAGAGAGGAACATCACATGTAGTTTAGGGAGGGCTTGCAGTTCATCTTTAACCTGCACCCCCTTGAGCCGCTAGCCACCACCGGCCGAACCGCTGGCCCCCGCGCTGCCTCGCCGCCCCGAAACAACTCCCCACGGCCGGTCCACCGCCGCCTCGCTGCCCCGAATCAACTCCCCACCGCCGCCCCGAATCAACTCCCCACCGCCGCCCCGCCGCCCTGAAACAACTCCCCACCATCGGTCCGCCGCCACCCCGGCTAGCCCTCTAGCCCCACCCCCCCTGCCAAGATTTTCCTCCAGCGATCCCCATGCCACCACCCCACCGCTGCCGAGGACCACCGCCCCACCCTGAACCCTAAGATAGATAGTGGGGTACCTCTCCAGCGAGCCCCCTCCCCGATGCGGGTGGTTATTCCTTAACTCCGCTGAGCCCCCAACCCCCTGAAAATTGATTGACCCAAAAGTCGATTCGGTCCACTAAAGTGCAGCTAAATCGAAACAGAGCAGCAGCACGAGCAAGGGGGGAGTAGCAGCAGCGGCAGCGCGAGCGAGTGAGCGAGACCCGGAGCAGCAGTAGCTGCGCGAGCGAGCGAGAGCCAGAGCAGCAACAACAACGCGAGCGAGCGAGAGCCGGAGCAGCAGCAGCAGATCCGATTGGTATGGACACCACTGCCGAAGGGGCCTCTCACTGGGAGAGAGCCGGCATGGAGATATCGCCCGCGGCACCAGCTTCGAGGTAGCCGCTCCATGGGGGTGCGGGATGGAGCACCATCGGCGCCGGGAGGTCGAGTTAAGGAGAAGGTGTGATGCGATGATTGTACAACCTCTTTCGTGGCACCGAGTAGGCCTCAACTTTGTCTGAGGTGTCAGTGAGGATGCTGCACTTCTGGTGGAGCAGGTTAAGGCGGCGCCGTGGGGATGGAGCAGCTGCGATAGACGAGGTGATCGTCGGAGCAGCTCCTTGGAGGTGGAGGACGGGCGGCTGAACCGGCGGGACGATGAGATGGATGACGGATCCTCATCCGGGGAGGTGGATGAGGGACGTCGAGCTATTGCGGTGGACGACATCGTCGGGGAAGAGGCTCCAGCTGGGCAGAGGTGAGGTGGCGGACAAAGGAGGGTGGGGTTTCGCAGCTGGAGCGGAGAGGTTATGGCGGCCTAGAATTTCGAATGGCGAAAAGGAGGCAATGGGAGGGGGAACCATGACTTAGGGATGTGCTTGTCCAAAATGTAGGGTGTGTTACTGAAGTACCCCCACCGATTTGAACTAGTGGCCCTTTCGGCTCAGGGTTAGAAGGGGGATTTCGCGTGTTGGGATTTGGCAGCTGGAGGGAGTTTTCGCGTGCGTTGTAATTTTGGGAAAGCAAGGCGCGGGTTGTGAAGGCGCCCATTTTGGGAGCACGATATCTGAATTTTCGGGATATGACAAGGCGTGGGTTGAATTTTATGGACAAGCCTAACGTGTAATATTGTACTTGTACGTACCAAATTAATTCGCACTTCCCTCAACGAAAAAATGTAAAAAATAAAACTATTCACACCACACAAAGAGAGAGTCTTGTCCCATTTTACTATACATATGCTATTCAAAGCTACTCCCTCCTTCCATCTATATAGGGCCTAATGCGTTTTTTGAGGCTAACTTTGACCAAATATTAGAGCAATAATATATGACATGCAACTTACACAAAGCACACCATTAAATTCGACTATGAGTCCATGTTATGTCCAATTAATTTTTTTCGCTGGCTGTATAATGCATGTAACCTACTCATACCAACATTTTAGTGCATTCCAAATGTCTATACTACCGCTGCAATTCAGACTAAATTTGAATTTGTTTCTCTATTTCAATAAGAATCTACAATCATGATTGTTGCCAACTTCAACCATCATTCGTGTATTACCTTAACAACACACCACATGATTACTATAGAGATAGATATGAACTATGTGTACTATATGAACTCGAATTCAATTTTTTGAATACACTCGATGTTGATTCCACATAATAGTACATTTGATGTACTAACTATATATTCATAATCTAAACCATGTTCCACATGTACACCGTGTTTATCACACAAAGTATAGTGCCCGGCCCCCTACATTATGAGAAGTATTTAGCCCTGAGCTACAAAAGCCACGCATTAGCCCAAATTATAATCAATATTCTACATTATGATATCTTCTTCAAGTATCCGTATCCACTTTTTCATGATGAATTATGATCTCTGTTCATATTTTACACCTTCACGATCCTCTTCTCTTTGTAGCTATCTAGCGCTAACTTTCTATCGTGCATGCACACGCCTGCCCCCTCTCACCCTCCCTCAGTGTTCCCTCCATCGTGCACGTTCGTTATTTCTCTTTAGGTCGTTCACCCGCGGTGTCTGTAGCCCCCGGCTCCTTTCCAGGACACACCGGTCGATATACCTCTCTAGCCAAGTGTGCGTACCACAAACACATACTTCTCCTCTTCTCTTCTCACCGTCCATGCCCCCTATGTCCAATATGGTTTCACGCAGGTGCACACTCCCGCCCCTCTTTTCATCGATCTCGTACTCGCACACTCCCCCCCCTCGACATGGTAGGCCTCTCGCACCACCTCGCAGCCGCACCCCTCTCCCCATGTTTATTTCTCCGGACCTTACTTGCTTCTAACACATGCATGCATGTATACGTACCGATCTCCCTACATAGCCAGGTCGACTAATATTCGTTTTCCCCACGCACCGATAGACTTACCTCACTAGTTATGTCTTTCCCTTTCTTGGACACACGATGATTGATCTTCCTATGTAGTTACGTATGCTTACCACAACCATATCGTCTCCCTTCATCATCCTTGCATACCTCCCGACCCGTCTCTCACACGCACGTGCATTGACAGTCAGACATCCCCGACCCTCTCTTATTGATATTGCACTCGTACCCTCCGTTTGTCTAGCAGGCCTCTCCCACCATTTGTGAGATGCCACTCCACCACCAACTCTCCGACACTCTACCTTTGTCTTTCTCCCAACCTTATTCCTCTGCTACACATATGCATGGATGTTAATCGATCTCCCTCAATACATAGGTAGGTCTCCCTCTTTCTCCACACATATACTAGTCGATCTACATCTCTATAGTTAGGTCTCCGCCCCCCCCCCCCACACACACACAATGATAGTCGAATGTTGTAGGTAGGTGTAAGTGCATCTAGTGCCCCTTAGTGATTTTGGTGTATTGAAGACTTATAGGTTAAGGGACTAATGCGTTTGTGAGTGTACACAGGTCTATAAGTCTATGAGGAGTTTGGTATTTACAAAGAAAGTCGACCCCTAAAAATGAAGTTCTTCGACTGAAGACTTTGGATTTCTGAAGACTTTCTAAAGACTTTGAAAGTGAAGAAATTGGTGTGACCTTGAAGACTTGGTATTCATTCGATGAACATGAAGCATGAAGACTTTTGTTTTCGTAGTTTCATTTTCTCTTTCTCGAGTCATAGGAAACACCGTACTGTTAAAGGGGGTCAAGGAAATACTAAGGAAAAATTTCCATGTGATGCTCAACTCAAAATCCTACACCTACCAATCCCTTTGAGTGAAGCCATTGGAAATCTCATATAGTCCAGTCATTTTCTTCAGTGACAGAGACGAAGTTCTTCTGGTCTCTGAGGAATTTTTTCTGACTGAGGAGTTAGGAATTTGCTAGTGCGGATTACCTACACAGTGAGGAACATGATAACCCTGAGGATTTTCCTACTCAAAATTCCGACCATTGCTGTGCTATGAGCCAGCTGTCCCAAAATATCTATCCACCTAACGGTCATATCATTGAAGGGCATTTATGTCTTATCATGTCGGGCTGCTGCCTAGGCTATAAGTAGCCGCCCCCTACAACCACTAGCTGACTGGCTGCTCCGAGAGAAACTGACACTTGTCATTTGAGAGCAACCCATCCTCTGAGGACTTTGAGCGAAAATCATCTAGTGAGGAAAACCCAAACCCAAACACCTACAAACCCCAAGTGATTGAGCATCACTGAAGAGATTGATCCTGCGTGGATCCGACGCTTGTTACCTTTGAAGACTGTGCTTCTTCTAGACGGTTAGGCGTCATGGTCTAGAGCATCCAAGAGGAATTGTGGATCACCGAGTGACCAAGTTTGTGAAGGTTCAGAAGTCACCTGAAGACTTACCACGAGTGATTGGGCGAGGCCTGTGTGACCTTAGATCAAGGGGAATACAGTGAGGACTGAGTGTCCTGAGCTGCGTGTTTAGGACTGGGTGGCCGGGACTGTGTGTCCTCAGGTTTAAATACCTATCCGCCCTAACCAGATGTATAACTGAGACAGCAGTTGGAACTAGTCTACCAAATCATTGTCTTCACCAAGCTTGCTGGTTCTATTTCCTCAACTCTTTCATTTCCTCATAACTGTGTTGTGTACTCGTTCATATCTGTGCTTGAAGACTTTGACTGAAGTTTTCTCAATTTCCTCAGTTCAATTTCTTCAGTCTGTTTGTCTCCATCCTGTGTTATCCTGTGCTTATGCTTCCTGTACTCTGTGCATGTCTTCATTTCATCATGATGACTATGCTTGTGTTCTGTTATGTTTACTTTTGAGTACTTATTCCGCTGCTAGCAGTTCTTCGCTAAGGAATTTCCTCACCTCCAAATTCCTTAGTGAAGAATTCATAAAAATCGCCTATTCACCCCCCTCTAGTCGATATAACGCACTTTCAATAGGTAACCATGCCACAGAGAAAAACTGCACCTCTGCCCTCTCAAATTCCAGTAGGCCAGCCGCCCTATATCTTTGACGTGGGCAAACACAAATTCGATGGCACTCTTTATCGATCACGCAACCACACACTTCATCCCTATTTTCGATTTCACACACATGATCCCTCCACTCTCTTCTTATGGATTGCTCCCTCTATATATGATATATCCATGACTCTATTTCACACACATTGCATATGTTACATTTTTTTGTTTGAGATATCATGGACACATTGCCTCTGTTTCGCACAAACCATCTCTCTCACACCCACCCACGTACGTACCTGCACCTAAAGAAGAGGTGCACGCAGGACGCATGTACTCACGTCTCGTTCCCGGCCACACCCGCGCGGGTACATGGTGGAGTTTGTTTCTGTATGAAAAGGCAGCCCACATGATAATTTGACGCGTGTAGCGGTTGTTTACTCGAAGGAGGGTCAGGTACCACGCCTAGACGGAACAAAGTTTGACTTGACGTTATAGTATTAAATAAAGTTATATATTCCTCAATGGCACGTACAGAATATAAAATGATTGTCATGGGAAAAATGGAGAAATCCGATCCACTATATACAATGGAGCCTGCCTGCCGGGGTTTGTCTCTCATCACACCATCTCACACGAGGCGGCGACGGCCTCTCTCTCTCACCGTTGGTCAGTGATCCAGCCGCATCCCGTCCGCCGGCGGAAAGGGATGATGTGCATTGTTTCTCCATTCGACGGCATTGAGGTAGCACGCCCCGATCTGCAGTACCTGCCATTCTCTATGACCAAGATCCTATGCGGAAGGGCCTTCGCCACTTGCCTGCTGCCGCAGTATGGGAAGATCCCGGTCGCCGGCGCCCCCCTAGTAACATCCCGACGACCCTCAGGTACAGCTTCCTCCGGCCTTGCTCCACAGCCCATCTTCCCACGTTGCTGCATGTGGAAAATCCTGCATGTGGATCTTCTTTAGTTGTTTGCTTAAAACGTATCTCAACCGGCGTACTTTCCATCTTGCAATCTCGTCCTCAAGCCATTTTTGATAAACCACCATGCTGCTATCTTTCCCTTATTACATGGAATATGCTTCTTTTTTGTCGGCGTATGTGTCTTCAACACGTGTTATTGGGCAGTAATTGTTTCCTTTCTACCTCCTTTCACAAACAGGGCTGTCCATTTCACCGTGTTGCTATCGCGACCTTTTGGTGAACTACACAAATCACTTTTTTCTTAAGAGTGCTTTGTGCAATACCGCCAAAATGCCACACTGGCAAAGTTTTTACATTTCTGTGGGACTGTAGAAAGGGAGATTGGTTTTGCTATCCTCCTCATCCAACTTCGTGCCTAATCTTATCCAACACGTAGTTAGTCCTAAAGAGAGATCGCATAGGTGATCGGCTTCTATTTGTGTGTGTTATGTTTCATCATCTAGTTCCACTATTATTGTAATCACACCTGGATATCTTTGCAAACAGGGATGGTTAGCTCGATTTTAGTGGAGCTACACAAAATGATCGAATTGTGATGTCCTCCATACACCTCTTTTTTGGCTACAGAGCTGGTTGAAACTAGCTGCCAACCAATGAACACTGTGCCCAGGAAATGGAGCCATGCCTACGAACAACATTGATCAATTATATATATATTTATTTATTTGTACACCTTCTCACAACTTTGTCTTTAGTTGTGATGTGAATATTGGCACTGATCTGCGAACCATTGAGATGCATTAGCAACCATGGTAGTTTCATTTGTATTTGATGGAATGTTGTAATGAGATAATCTTGAGGCAAGAGGACACATGAATCCTAAGTTGAAACCTTTTTTTTCCTGTGGCAACCAAAGTTGAAACCTTCATAGCATCACCTTACAATTTCATTAAAATTATGCGTACTTATAAAAAATTCCTGAAGGATTGACAGCAATGCCAGAAACAAGTCAACTTTGTTTTGCTGACATGTGGGACATCATTCATCCGGCTCCACCTGCCATGCAGCAATATTGAGTGCGCAACTGCAGGGAAAGATTCACCATGGTCATTGCACCATAGTAGTAATGACTAGTGAGCAGTCAAATCACAGAGCCCCACCTTCGCCACAGTAAGTTGCTCGGATGAAGCAACCATCATTTCTCTATTCGTTGAATCAGCTGGTACTCCCATATTCCCAGAGTAATAAGTTACTCGGGTGAAGCAACCATCACTTCACCTTTCCCACAGTAAGTACTAGTACCTCATTTTTTCTCTAGAAACAACCACATGAATATTGGACGGTAGCAGCACATCAACTAAATCAAAAATTGAAACCAACCAATGAACTACTACTAATGGTGAGCGTTTGCTAGTATCATGTACTCCGTTTGTCCATGTATATAGTGCTTAATGCGTTTTCTAAGACTAACTTTGGCCCTGTTTGGATCCATGGGTTAGAGTTAGTTTGAGCTAGTTGGGGCTCAAATAGCCTTAAAGTATCTAAGCATGAGGGTTAAATTGGAGCAAGTTGCACCGAACCAACCAAAAAAACTATCCCACCCAAGAGGTGCTAATTGGAGATAATTCTCATTGGGCCCATTGAAAAATCACTTTTCTTTCTCCATCAAGTGCATTTATTGTCAATCTAACCCTGTCACCCAAACACCTCTTTGGCTACAGTTAGTTCAGGGTTAGTCATGAGTTAGTCTAACCTCTAGCAAAGTTAGAGTATCCAAACAGGAGCAGTATAGGACATGCAAGTTGCTCAAAGCATATAGTCAAATTCATACGTGAAAGGATCTTTTTTTCGGAAACGAAACGTGAAAGGATCTTTGAATGATATAATTTTCAAATTATATAAAATCTTATCAATAGTCAAAGGCATCCTCGAAGAATACATTAGGCCCTATATAAAATCTTATCAATAGTCAAAACCAAGTGTTACTACTACACCAAACAAGTTCAAAACGAGAAACTAGACCCACTCCTGGCACAACATGCATGTCTCTTTTGGTCCGTCGATCAAAGCGCTTCCTCTTTTTGGCATAACAATAGAGTACAGTAAAAAATTTAGAATGCTCTTGGCATGTCGCTAACATGCGATGAGTTAACTGCCCTCAATAGACAGCAAAAATGCCAGCCCACCGCACTTTGAGAGAGATGAGGAGCGAGAAGGGATACGGGCTGCTGGATTACAAGAGCTAGGTGTCGCACGGAGGCCAAGAAATATGGTGATAGCATAGTTTAGCCATGTAGTATGATGTAACTACACTAGGTTGTCATGTTTCATACTCTTTCGGTCTACTGTGGAGATGATTGGTTGATTTTATATTGCTGAATAATATAAAATATTATGAGTGCAGACACTCCACCACGAGGTTCCTTGCTCCTTCTTGGTCGTCGGGAATATATGTTCTTCCACTCTTTTTTGACGTGAGCTTTGTTCATCCTTCTGCCAACACGTGGCAACTCGCAGAACGACGAGAAGCTTGCTTACTACGCCTTCTCCCTTGCCAGCACGTGCGCGGTGGCCCGCAACATGAGGATAAACTTTTTCTTACAAGCGGTGGACGTGTAGCACTTCATTTGGTGTTAGATTGCCAGAAGTACTACTGTAGTACCATCATTATTGTTCGACTTCCGGAAGAGGCGAAGAGCCAAGCGCAAGGTCACCTACTAACCTTACGCTAGCCATAGTGGGAGTAACATAAGTAGGAGTACCTCCTTTTTTATTCTAGAAACAACCACACACGAATATTGGACGGTAGCAGCACAACAACTGAATCAAAAATCGAAACCAACCAATGAACTACTACTACTGGTGAGCGTTTGCTACTATCATGTACTCCATTTTTCCATGTATATATAGCTTAATGCGTTTTCCGAGACTAACTTTGGGCCTGTTTGGATCCATGGTTTAGAGTTAGTTTGAGCTAGTTGGGGCTCAAATAGCCTTAAAGTATCTAAGCATGAGGGTTAAATTGGAGCAAGTTGCACCGAACCAACCAAAAAAACTATCCCACCCAAGAGGTGCTAATTGGAGATAATTCTCATTGGGCCCATTGAAAAATCACTTTTCTTTCTCCATCAAGTGCATTTATTGTCAATCTAACCCTGTCACCCAAACACCTCTTTGGCTACAGTTAGTTCAGGGTTAGTCATGAGTTAGTCTAACCTCTAGCAAAGTTAGAGTATCCAAACAGGAGCAGTATAGGACATGCAAGTTGCTCAAAGCATATAGTCAAATTCTTACGTGAAAGGATCTTTTTTTCGGAAACGAAACGTGAAAGGATCTTTGAATGATATAATTTTCAAATTATATAAAATCTTATCAATAGTCAAAGGCATCCTCGAAGAATACATTAGGCCCTATATAAAATCTTATCAATAGTCAAAACCAAGTGTTACTACTACACCAAACAAGTTCAAAACGAGAAACTAGACCCACTCCTGGCACAACATGCATGTCTCTTTTGGTCCGTCGGTCAAAGCGCTTCCTCTTTTTGGCATAACAATAGAGTATAGTAAAAAAATTTAGAATGCTCTTGGCATGTCGCTAACATGCGATGAGTTAACTGCCCTCAATAGACAGCAAAAATGCCAGCCCACCGCACTTTGAGAGAGATGAGGAGCGAGAAGGGATACGGGCTGCTGGATTACAAGAGCTAGGTGTCGCACGGAGGCCAAGAAATATGGTGATAGCATAGTTTAGCCATGTAGTATGATGTAACTACACTAGGTTGTCATATTTCATACTCTTTCGGTCTACTGTGGAGATGATTGGTTGATTTTATATTGCTGAATAATATAAAATATTATGAGTGCAGACACTCCACCACGAGGTTCCTTGCTCCTTCTTGGTCGTCGGGAATATATGTTCTTCCACTCTTTTTTGACGTGAGCTTTGTTCATCCTTCTGCCAACACGTGGCAACTCGCAGAACGACGAGAAGCTTGCTTACTACGCCTTCTCCCTTGCCAGCACGTGCGCGGTGGCCCGCAACATGAGGATAAACTTTTTCTTACAAGCGGTGGACGTGTAGCACTTCATTTGGTGTTAGATTGCCAGAAGTACTACTGTAGTACCATCATTATTGTTCGACTTCCGGAAGAGGCGAAGAGCCAAGCGCAAGGTCACCTACTAACCTTACGCTAGCCATAGTGGGAGTAACATAAGTAGGAGTACCTCCTTTTTTATTCTAGAAACAACCACACACGAATATTGGACGGTAGCAGCACAACAACTGAATCAAAAATCGAAACCAACCAATGAACTACTACTACTGGTGAGCGTTTGCTACTATCATGTACTCCATTTTTCCATGTATATATAGCTTAATGCGTTTTCCGAGACTAACTTTGGGCCTGTTTGGATCCATGGTTTAGAGTTAGTTTGAGCTAGTTGGGGCTCAAATAGCCTTAAAGTATCTAAGCATGAGGGTTAAATTGGAGCAAGTTGCACCGAACCAACCAAAAAAACTATCCCACCCAAGAGGTGCTAATTGGAGATAATTCTCATTGGGCCCATTGAAAAATCACTTTTCTTTCTCCATCAAGTGCATTTATTGTCAATCTAACCCTGTCACCCAAACACCTCTTTGGCTACAGTTAGTTCAGGGTTAGTCATGAGTTAGTCTAACCTCTAGCAAAGTTAGAGTATCCAAACAGGAGCAGTATAGGACATGCAAGTTGCTCAAAGCATATAGTCAAATTCTTACGTGAAAGGATCTTTTTTTCGGAAACGAAACGTGAAAGGATCTTTGAATGATATAATTTTCAAATTATATAAAATCTTATCAATAGTCAAAGGCATCCTCGAAGAATACATTAGGCCCTATATAAAATCTTATCAATAGTCAAAACCAAGTGTTACTACTACACCAAACAAGTTCAAAACGAGAAACTAGACCCACTCCTGGCACAACATGCATGTCTCTTTTGGTCCGTCGGTCAAAGCGCTTCCTCTTTTTGGCATAACAATAGAGTACAGTAAAAAAATTTAGAATGCTCTTGGCATGTCGCTAACATGCGATGAGTTAACTGCCCTCAATAGACAGCAAAAATGCCAGCCCACCGCACTTTGAGAGAGATGAGGAGCGAGAAGGGATACGGGCTGCTGGATTACAAGAGCTAGGTGTCGCACGGAGGCCAAGAAATATGGTGATAGCATATTTTAGCCATGTAGTATGATGTAACTACACTAGGTTGTCATATTTCATACTCTTTCGGTCTACTGTGGAGATGATTGGTTGATTTTATATTGCTGAATAATATAAAATATTATGAGTGCAGACACTCCACCACGAGGTTCCTTGCTCCTTCTTGGTCGTCGGGAATATATGTTCTTCCACTCTTTTTTGACGTGAGCTTTGTTCATCCTTCTGCCAACACGTGGCAACTCGCAGAACGACGAGAAGCTTGTTTACTACGCCTTCTCCCTTGCCAGCACGTGCGCGGTGGCCCGCAACATGAGGAGAAACTTTTTCTTACAAGCGGTGGACGTGTAGCACTTCATTTGGTGTCAGATTGCCAGAAGTACTACTGTAGTACCATCATTATTGTTCGACTTCCGGAAGAGGCGAAGAGCCAAGCGCAAGGTCACCTACTAACCTTACGCTAGCCATAGTGGGAGTAACATAAGTAGGAGTACCTCCTTTTTTATTCTAGAAACAACCACACACGAATATTGGACGGTAGCAGCACAACAACTGAATCAAAAATCGAAACCAACCAATGAACTACTACTACTGGTGAGCGTTTGCTACTATCATGTACTCCATTTTCCATGTATATATAGCTTAATGCGTTTTCCGAGACTAACTTTGGGCCTGTTTGGATCCATGGTTTAGAGTTAGTTTGAGCTAGTTGGGGCTCAAATAGCCCTAAAGTATCCAAACATGAGGGTTAAATTGGAGCAAGTTGCCCCAAACCCACCAAAAAAACTATCCCACCCAGGAGTTGCTAACATGTGATGAGTTAACCAACCTCAATAGACGGCAAAAACGCCAGCCAGCCGCACTATGAGAGAGACGAGGAGCGAGAAGCGATACTGGCTGGTGGATTACTGGAGTAGGTGTGATATGTCTCCGACGTATCTACTTTTCCAAACACTTTTGCACTTGTTTTGGAATCTAACTTGCATGATTTGAATGGAACTACCCCGGACTGACGCTGTTTTCAGCAGAATTGTCATGGTGTTATTTTTTGTGCAGAAATAAAAGTTCTCGGAATGACCTGAAACTCAACGGAGATTATTTTTGGAATATATAAAAAAAATACTGGAAGAAATATCCACATCAGGGGGCCCACACCCTCGTGGCCCCCCTGATGCTCCACCGACATCCACCTTGACTCTATATATTCACTTTCAGGGAGAAAAAAATCAGGGAGAAGGATTCATCGTGTTTTACGATACAGAGCCACCGCCAAGCCCTAAACTCTCTCGGGAGGGCTGATCTGGAGTCCGTTCGGGGCTCCGGAGAGGGGAATCTGTCGCCATCGTCATCATCAACCTTCCTCCATCAGCAATTTCATGATGCTCACCGTCATGAATGAGTAATTCCATCATAGGCTTGCTGGACGGTGATGGGTTGGATGAGATTTATCATGTAATCGAGTTAGTTTTGTTAGGGTTTGATCCCTAGTATCCACTATGTTCTGAGATTGATGTTGCTATGACTTACCGGTGATGACCATAGTTTGAGGAGTTCATGTATTCACTATGTGTTAATGCTTTGGTCCGGTACTCTATTAAAAGGAGGCCTTAATATCCCTTAGTTTCCAATAGGACCCCACTGCCACGGGAGGATAGGATAAAAGATGTCATGCAAGTTCTTTTCCATAAGCATGTATGACTATATTCGGAATACATGCCTACATTACATTGATGAACTGGAGCTAGTTCTGTGTCACCCTAGGTTATGATTGTTACATGATCGATCGCATCCGGTATAATTCTCCATCACTGATCCAATGCCTACGAGCTTTTCCTATATTGTTCTTCGCTTATTTACTTTTCCGCTGCTACTGTTACAATCACCACAAAACTCAAAAATATTACCTTTGCTACCGTTACCTTTTGCCACCGTTACCACTACTATCATATTACTTTGCTACTAAACACTTTGTCGCAGATATTAAGTTTCCATGTGTGGTTGAATTGACAACTCAGCTGCTAATACTTGAGAATATTCTTTGGCTCCCCTTGCGCCGAATCAATAAATTTGGGTTGAATACTCTACCCTCGAAAACTGTTGCGACCCCCTATACTTGTGGGTTATCAGGTGTCGCATGGAGGCTAAGAAATATGGTGATAGCGTTGGTTAGCCATGTAGTATGATGTAACTACACCGCGCTGCCATGTTTCGTACTCTTTCGGTATACTATGGAGATGATTGGTTGATTTTATATAGCTGGATAATATAAAATATTGTGAGTGCAGACGCTCCACCACAAGGTTCCTTGCTCCTTCTCGGTCGTCGGGAATCTATGTTCTTCCACTCTTTTTTTTGACATGAGCTTTGTTCATCCTTTTACCAACACGCGGGACATCTAGCATCAAGGTGCATGTGTCATGCAAGAAAATGGAGATAAGCAGTGTGTAAGTGAGTCGTGCACTGCGATGGCACCTAGTGTTACACAATATTTTTCCTCCTCGATGGCACGTGAATAGTGCATGTACTCAATGACCGAGCACGGGATGGTAGCCATGGACTGGGTCGACCCTTTTTGGAGAGAGTACTAAATACGTATTAACTTTGATGTGTCCCCTCAACTCATAGAACGACGAGAAGCACACACTGAATGACGGAGCACGGGATGGTAGCCATTGTTGGGGAATGCAGTAATTTAAAAAAATTCCTACGCACACGCAAGATCATGGTGATGCATAGCAACGAGAGGGGAGAGTATCGTCTACGTACCCTCGTAGACCGTAAGCAGAAGCGTTATGACAACGCGGTTGATGTAGTCGTACGTCTTCACGATCAACCGATCCCAGCACTGAAGGTATGACACCTCCGCGATCTGCACACGTTCGGCTCGGTGACGTCCCGCAAACTCACGATCCAGTAGAGCTTCGAGGGAGAGCTTCATCAGCACGACGACGTGATGGCGGTGATGATGTTTCTACCGGAACAGGGCTTCGCCTAAGCACCGCTAGGATATGACCGAGGTGGATTATGGTGGAGGGAGGCACCACACACAGCTTGGAACAATCAACTTGTGTGTCCTAGGGTGCCCCCTGCCCCCATATATAAAGGAGCAAGGGGGAAGGCCGGCCGGCCCTAGTGGCGCCCAAGGAGAGGAGGAATCCTCCTTCTAGTAGGAGTAGGATTCATCCTTTCATAGTCCTATTAGGAAGGAGGAAGGGGGAAGGAAAGAGAGGGAGAGGGAGAGGGAAAGAGGGGCCACGCCCCCTCCCGTAGTCCTATTCGAACTCCCCTTGGGGAGGGGGGGCGCCACCTCCTGGGCTGCTGCCCTCTCTCTCCCCTAAGGCCCACTAAGGCCCAAAACTTCCCTCGGGGGTTTTGGTAACCCCTCCGGCACTCCCTTTTCTCCGAAATCACCCGGAACACTTCCGGTGTCCGAATATAGCCGTCCAATATATCGGTCTTTATTTCTCGACCATTTCGAGACTCCTCGTCATGTCCGTGATCATATCTAGGACTCTGAACTACCTTCGGTACATCAAAACACATAAACTCATAATACCGATCGTCACCGAACGTTAAGCATGCGGACCCTACGGGTTCGAGAACTATGTAGATATGACCGAGACTCATCTCCGGTCAATAACCAATAGCGGAACCTGGATGCTCATATTGGTTCCTACATATTCTACGAAGATCTTTATCGGTCAAACCGCATAACAACATATGTTGTTCCTTTTGTCATCGGTATGTTACTTGCGCGAGATTCGATCATCGATATCTCAATACCTAGTTCAATCTCGTTACCGTCAAGTCTCTTTACTTGTTCCGTAATGCTACATCCCGTAACTAACTCATTAGCTACATTGCTCGCAAGGCTTATAGTGATGTACATTACCGAGAGGGCCCAGAGATACCTCTCCGACAATCGGAGTGACAAATCCTAATGTTGATCCATGCCAACTCAGCAAACACCATCGGAGACACCTATAGAGCACCTTTATAATCACCCAGTTACGTTGTGACGTTTGGTATCACACAAAGTGTTCCTCCAATATTCGGGAGTTGCATGATCTCATAATCATAGGAACATGTATAGTTATGGAGAAAGCAATAGCAACAAACTAAACGATCATCGTGCTAAGCTAATGGATGGGTCAAGGCAATCACATCATTCTCTAATGATGTGATCCCGCTTATCAAATGACAACTCTTTGTCCATGGCTAGGAAACTTAACCATCTTTGATTAACGAGCTAGTCAAGTAGAGGCATACTAGTGACACTCTGTTTGTCTATGTATTCACACATGTATCAAGTTTCCGGTTAATACAATTCTAGCATGAATAATAAACATTTATCATGATATAAGGAAATATAAATAACAACTTTATTATTGCCCCTAGGGCATATTTCCTTCAGTCTCCCACTTGCACTAGACTCAATATTATAGTTCACATCATCATGTGATTTAACACCAATAGTTCACATATTTATGTGATTAGTTCACATCTCCATGTGACTAACACCCAAAGGTTTTACTAGAGTCGATAATCTAGTTCACATCGCTATGTGATTAACACCCTAATAGTGATCATGTTTTGCTTGTGAGAGAAATTTAGTCGACGGGTCTGCCACACTCAGAGGCATATGTATTTTGCAAATTATCTATGTTTACAATGCTTTGCACGAAGCTACTCTAGCTAATCATTCCGACTTTCAATATGTATCTAGATCGAGACTTAAAGTCATCCAGATTGGTGTCAAAGCTTGCATTGGCGTAACTCTTTACGACGAACTATTTGTCACCTCCATAACCGAGAAACATTTCCTTATTCCTCTAAGGATATTTTTGACCGCTGTCCAATGATCCACTCCTGGATCACTATTGTACCCTCTTGCTAAACTTATGGTGAGGTACACAATAGGTCTGGTACACAGCATAGCATATTTTATAGAACCTATGACTGAGGCATAGGGAATGACTTTTCATTCTCTTTCTATTTTCTGCCGTGGTCGGTGATACGTCTCCGACGTATCTATAATTTTTGATTGCTCCATGCTATTATATATTCTCTTTTGGATATTTAATGGGCTTATTTATACACTTTTATATTATTTTTGGGACTAACCTATTAACCGGAGGCCCAGCCCAAATTGCTATTTTTCTGCCTATTTCAGTGTTCCGCAGAAAAAGAATATCAAACAGTGTCCAAACGGAATGAAACCTTCGGGAGCGTGATTTTTGGAAAAAAAACATGATCCAGAGGACTTGGAGTGGATGTCAAGCAACCAACGAGGCGGCCATGAGGCAGGGGGGCACGCCTACCCCCCTGGGCGCGCTCTCCACCCTCGTGGGCCCCTCGTGGCTCCACCGACCTACTTCTTCCTCCTATATATACCTACGGACCTTGAAAACATCCAGGAGCACCACAAAAATCTAATTCCACCACCGCAACCTTCTGTACCGAAGAGATCCCATCTTGGGGCCTTTTCCGGAGCTCCGCCGGAGGGGGCATTGATCACGGAGGGCCTCTACATCAACTCCATGGTCCCTCCGATGATGTGTGAGTAGTTTACCTCAGACCTTCGGGTCCATAGTTATTAGCTAGATGGATTATTCTCTCTCTTTGGATCTCAATACAAAGTTCTCCTCAATTCTCTTGGAGATCTATTCGATGTAATCTTCTTTTGCGGTGTGTTTGTTGAGATCCGATGAATTGTGGGTTTATGATCAAGTTTATCTATGAACAATATTTGAATCTTCTCTGAATTCTTTTATGTATGATTGGTTATCTTTGCAAGTCTCTTCGAATTATCAGTTTGGTTTGGCCTACTAGATTGATCTTTCTTGCAATGGGAGAAGTGCTTAGCTTTGGGTTCAATCTTGCGGTGCTCGATCCCAGTGACAGAAAGGGAAACGCCACGTATTATATTGTTTCCATCGAGGATAAAAAGATGGGGTTTACATCATATTGCATGAGTTTATCCCTCTACATCATGTCATCTTGCTTAAGGCGTTACTCCGTTCTTATGAACTTAATACTCTAGATGAATGTTGGATAGCGGTCGTTGTGTGGAGTAATAGTAGTAGATGCAGGAAGGAGTCGGTCTACTTGTCATGGACGTGATGCCTATATACATGATCATACCTAGATATTCTCATAATTATTCGCTTTTCTATCAATTGCTCAACAGTAACTTGTTCACCCACCGTAGTACTTATGCTATCTTGAGAGAAGCCACTAGTGAAACCTATGGCCCCGAGTCTATTTTCCATCATACAAGTTTCTAACCTATTTCATTTTGCAATCTTTACTTTCAATCTATATCATAAAAATACCAAAAATATTTATCTTATTATTATTATTATTATCTCTATCAGATCTCGCTCTTGCTAGTGGCCGTGAAGGGATTGACAACCCCTTTATCACGTTGGCTGCACTGTTCTTATTTGTTTATGTAGGTACGAGGTGACTTGCGCGTGGTCTCCTACTGGATTGATACCTTAGTTCTCAAAAACTGAGGGAAATACTTACACTGCT
Source organism: Triticum monococcum (assembly GCA_034509565.1). Taxonomy (NCBI): domain Eukaryota; kingdom Viridiplantae; phylum Streptophyta; class Magnoliopsida; order Poales; family Poaceae; genus Triticum; species Triticum monococcum. The sequence goes on along the minus strand of CM067846.1, from coordinate 172,814,371 downwards.
TTGCTGCACCACCCTTTCCTCTTCAAGGGAAAACCAACACAGTGATCAAGAGGTAGCAAGAAGGATTTTTGGCACCGTTGCCGGGGAGTTCTACGCCAAGTCAAGACGTACCAAGTACCCATCACAATTCTTATCCTTCACATTACATTATTTGCCATTTGCCTCTCGTTTTCCTCTCCCCCACTTGACCCTTGCCGTTTTATTCGCCCTCTTTTTCCGTTCACTTCTTTTTCGCTTGTCTCTTGTTGCTTGTTGCCCTTATGGCTTTACCAAAAGGTGTTGATCCTCACCTTAGAAGGTTGGAAGAAATCAAAAACAATGTCAGAAGTTTTATGTCCTTGAAGTTTGAGCATAATAATTTCTTTAGAAACGAGCTTAAAGAACAAAAAGGTTTTGTCAGTTTCATGAATAAAGAGCTCGATTATATGTCTAAGGAATTTTATGGTTTGAAATCTCAGCTTGCTCATCTCGAAAAATTAATTGCCCAAATTTCTGATAAGAAGGACATTTTAGTTAATAAGATGGCCGCTAAACCAGAAGAGTCGGATAATAATGATGAAGGTCTAAAAGTAATTGATGCGTCCCCTATTAAATCCTTGTGTTGCAATATGAATCTTGATAATGATGGGACTGGAGATGAGTCAACTTTAGTTAGAAGGCGTCGCAAAAATTCGGAGTTTTAGATCTTGATGCAAGAATTGGTAAAAGTGGGATTGAAGAGGTTAAAACTTTAGATAGCAACGAACCCACTATATTGGATTTCAAGGAATTTAATTATGATAATTGTTATTTGATAGATTGTGTTTCCTTGTTGCAATCCATTCTAAATTCTCCTCATGCTTATAGTCAAAATAAAGCTTTTACTAAACATATCGTTGATGCTTTGATGCAATCTTACGAAGAAAAACTTGAGTTGGAAGTTTCTATCCCAAGAAAACTTTATGATGAGTGGTAACCTACAATTTAAATAAAAATTAAAGATCATGAATGCTATGCTTTGTGTGATTTGGGTGCTAGTGTTTCCATGATCCCAAAAACTTTGTGTGATTTGCTAGGTTTCCGTGAATTTGATGATTGTTCCTTAAACTTGCACCTTGCGGATTCCACTATTAAGAAACCTATGGGAAGAATTAATGATGTTCTTATTGTTGCAAATAGGAATTATGTGCCCGTATATTTCATTATTCTTGATATAGATTGCAATCCTTCATGTCCTATTATTCTTGGTAGACCTTTCCTTAGAACGATTGGTGCAATTATTGATATGAAGGAAGGGGATATTAGATTCCAATTTCCGTTAAGGAAAGACATGGAACACTTCCCTAGAAATAAAATTAAATTACCATATCAATCTATTATGAGAGCCACTTATGGATTGCCTACCAAAGATGGCGATAACTAGATGTATCTTCGCTTTTATGCCTAGCTAGGGGCGTTAAACGATAGCGCTTGTTGGGAGGCAACCCAGTTCTATTTTTATTCCATTCTTTTTGTTCCTGTTTAGTAAAAAATAATTTATCTAGCCTCTGTTCTGGTTGTGTTTTTTGTGTTTAATTAGTGTTTGTGCCAAGTAGAACCGTTGGGAAGACTTGGGCAAAATCTTTTTGATCTTGCTGTAAAAAACAGAAACTTTAGCGCTCACGAGAATTGCTGCCATTTTTTATTGGAGAGTGATATTTAGTTAATTCTTTTTTATATGATTAATCGATAAATTTCTCACGTCAAGCAATTTATTTTAGAATTTTTGGGGTTCCAGAAGTTTGCGTTAGTTACAGATTAGTACAGACTGTTCTGTTTTTGACGGATTCTTTTTTCATGTGTTGTCTGCTTATTTTGATGAATCTATGGCTAGTAATGGAGTTTATAAACCATAGAGAAGTTGGAATACAGTTGGTTTAACACCAATATAAATAAATAATGAGTTCATTACAGTACCTTGAAGTGGTGTTTTGTTTTCTTTCGCTAATGGAGCTCATGAGATTTTCTGTTAAGTTTTGTGTTGTGAAGTTTTCAAGTTTTGGTAAAGATTTGATGGATTATGGAACAAGGAGTGGCAAGATCCTAAGCTTGGGGATGCCCAAGGCACCCCAAGGTAAAATCCAAGGACACCAAAAAGCCTAAGCTTGGGGATGCCCCGGAAGGCATCCCCTCTTTTGTCATCGTTCATCGGTAACTTTACTTGGAGCTATATTTTTATTCGCCACATGATATGTGTTTTGCTTGGAGCGTCTTGTATGATTTGAGTCTTTGATTTTTAGTTTTCCACAATCATAATTGCTGTAAACACCTTTTGAGAGAGACACACATTAATCGGAATTTATTAGAATACTCTATGTGCTACACTTATATCTTTTGAGCTATATAGTTTTTGCTCTAGTACTTCACTTATATCGTTTAGAGCACGGTGGTGGTTTCATTTTATAGAAATAATTGATCTCTCATGCTTCACTTATATCATTTTGAGAGTCCTTTAGAAGAACATGGCAATTTTCTTTTAGGCATAATAAAAAGCTTTCATATAAGTGCATTGAATACTAAGAGACGTTTGATACTTGATGATTGTTTTGAGATATGGAGATAGTGATATCAAAGTTGTGCTAGTTGAGTAGTTGTGAATTTGAGAAATACTTGTTTTGAAGTTTGCAAGTCCCGTAGCATGCACGTATGGTAAACGTTGTGTAACAAATTTGAAACATGAGGTGTTATTTGATTGTCTTCCTTATGAGTGGCACTCGGGGACGAGCGATAGTCTTTTCCTACCAATCTATCCCCCTAGGAGCATGCGCGTAATACTTGGTTTTTGATGACTTGTAGATTTTTGCAATAAGTATGTGAGTTCTTTATGACTAATGTTGAGTCCATGGATTATACACACTCTCACCCTTCCATCATTGCTAGCCTCTTCGGTACCGCACATTGCCCTTTCTCACCTTGAGAGTTGGTGCAAACTTTGCCGGTGCATCCAAATCACGTGATACGATACGCTCTATCACACATAATCCTCCTTATATCTTCCTCAAAACAGCCACCATACCTACCTATTATGGCATTTCCATAGCCATTCCGAGATATATTGCCATGCAACATTCCACCATTCCGTTTATTATGACACGCATCATCATTGTCATATTGCCTTGCATGATCATGTAGTTGACATCATATTTGTGGCAAAGCCACCGTTCATAATTCTTTCATACATGTCACTCATGAGTCATTGCACATCCCGGTACACCGCCGGAGGCAGTCATATAGAGTCATATCTTGTTCTAGTATCAAGTTGTAATCATTGAGTTGTAAATAAATAGAAGTGTGATTATCATCATTAATAGAGCATTGTCCCAAAAAAAGAAAAAAAAGAGAAAGGCCAAAAAAATAAGGCCCAATAATAATAATAATAATAATAATAAATATAAAAGGGGCAATGCTACTATCCTTTTCCACACTTGTGCTTCAAAGTAGCACCATGATCTTTATGATAGAGAGTCTCTTGTTTTGTCATTTTCATATACTAGTGGGAATTTTTCATTATAGAACTTGGCTTGTATATTCCAACAATGGGCCTCCTCAAGTGCCCTAGGTCGTCGTGAGCAAGCAAGTTGGATGCACACCCACTTAGTTTCTTTTGTTGAGCTTTCATACATTTATAGCTCTAGTGCATCCGTTGCATGGCAATCCATACTCCTTGCATTGACATCAATTGAATCTCCCTAGCCCATTGATTAGCCGCGTCAATGTGAGACTTTCTCCTTTTTTGTCTTCTCCACATAACCCCCTTCCTTATATTCTATTCCACCCATAGTGCTATATCCATGGCTCACGCTCATGTATTGCGTGAAAGTTGAAAAAAGTTTGAGATTGCTAAAGTATGAAACAATTTCTTGGCTTGTCATCGAGGTTGTGCATGATGAGAGAATTCTTGTGTGACGAAAATGGAGCATGACCAAACTATATGACTTTGTAGGGATGAACTTTCTTTGGCCATGTTATTTTGAGAAGACATGATTGCTTAGTTAGTATGCTTGAAGTATTATTATTTTATGTCAATATAAACTTTTATCTTGAATCTTTTGGATCTGACCATTCATGCCACAATAAGGAAAATTACATTGAGAAATATGTTAGGAAGCATTCCACATCAAAAATTCTGTTTTCATCATTTACCTACTGGAGGACGAGCAGGAATTAAGCTTGGGGATGCTTGATACGTCTCCGACGTATCTATAATTTTTGATTGCTCCATGCTATTATATATTCTGTTTTGGATGTTTAATGGGCTTATTTATACACTTTTATATTATTTTTGGGACTAACCTATTAACCGGAGGCCCAGCCCAAATTGCTGTTTTTTGCCTATTTCAGTGTTTCGCAGAAAAAGAATATCAAATGGAGTCCAAACGGAATGAAACCTTGGGGAGCGTGATTTCTGGAACAAACATGATCCAGAGGACTTGGGTGGATGTCAAGCAACCACCGAGGCGGCCACGAGGCAGGGGGCGCACCTGCCCACTGGGCGCGCCCTCCACCCTCGTGGCTCCACCGACCTACTTCTTCCTCCTATATATACCTACGTACCCTGAAAACATCCAGGAGCACCACGAAAACCTAATTCCACTGCCGCAACCTTCTGTACCCAAGAGATCCCATCTTGGGGCCTTTTCCGGAGCTCTGCTGGAGGGGGCATTGATCACGGAGGGCCTCTACATCAACTCCATGGCCCCTCCGATGATGTGTGAGTAGTTTACCTCAGACCTTCGGGTCCATAGTTATTAGCTAGATGGCTTCTTCTCTCTCTTTGGATCTCAATACAAAGTTCTCCTCGATTCTCTTGGAGATCTATTCGATGTAATCTTCTTTTACGGTGTCTTTGTCGAGATCCGATGAATTGTGGGTTTATGATCAAGTTTATCTATGAACAATATTTGAATCTTCTCTGAATTCTTTTATGTATGATTGGTTGTCTTTGCAAGTCTCTTCGAATTATCAGTTTGGTTTGGCCTACTAGATTGATCTTTCTTGCAATGGAAGAAGTGCTTAGCTTTGGGTTCAATCTTGCGGTGCTCGATCCCAGTGACAGAAAGGGAAACGACACATATTGTATTGTTTCCATCGAGCATAAAAATATGGGGTTTACATCATATTGCATGAGTTTATCCCTCTACATCATGTCATCTTGCTTAAGGCGTTACTCCGTTCTTATGAACTTAATACTCTAGATGCATGCTGGATAGCGGTCGATGTGTGGAGTAATAGTAGTAGATGCAGGCAGGAGTTGGTCTACTTGTCACGGACGTGATGCCTATATACATGATCATACCTAGATAGTCTCATAATTATTCGCTTTTCTATCAATTGCTCCGCAGTAATTTGTTCACCCATCATAATACTCTAGTGAAACCTATGGCCTCCGGGTCTATTTTCCATCATACAAGTTTCTAATCTATTTCATTTTGCAATCTTTAATTTTGATCTATATCATAAAAAATACCAAAAATATTTATCTTATTATTATTATCTCTATCAGATCTCACTCTTGCAAGTGGCCGTGAAGGGATTAACAACCCGTTTATCGCGTTGGTTATGAGGTTCTTATTTGTTTGTGTAAGTACGAGGTGACTCGCGCGTGGTCTCCTACTAGATTATTACCTTGGTTCTCAAAAACTGAGGGAAATACTTACGCTGCTTTACTGCATCACCCTTTCCTCTTCAAGGGAAAAGCAACGCAGTGCTCAAGAGGTAGCACTCAGGTTTTGAGTCTTTACTCAACTTCACACCTTGCAACATAGGCAAGAACTCCTCCTTTGACTGTTCTATTTTGAACAACTTCATAATCTTGTCAAGGTATGTACTCATTGAAAATATATCAAGCAACTTGATCTATCTCTATAGATCTTGATGCTCAATATATAAGTAGCTTCACCGAGGTCTTTCTTTGAAAAACTCCTTTCAAACACTCCTTTATGCTTTCCAGAAAATTCTACATTATTTCCGATCAACAATATGTCATTCACATATACTTATCAGTAATGTTGTAATGCTCCCACTCACTTTCTTGTAAATACAGGATTCACCGCAAGTCTGTATAAAATCATATGCTTTGATCACTTTATCAAAGCATATATTCCAACTCCGAGATGCTTGCACCAGTCCATAGATGGATCGCTGGAGCTTGCTCACTTTGTTAGCACCTTTAGGATTGACAAAACCTTCTGGTTGCATCATATACAACTCTTCTGTAAGAAATCCATTAAGGAATGTAGTTTTGACATCCATTTGCCAGATTTCATAAAATGCGGCAACTTCTAACATGATTCAGACAGACTTTTAAGCATCGATACGAGTGAGAAAATCTCATCGTAGTCAACACCTTGATCTTGTCGAAAACATTTTGCGACAATTCGAGCTTTGTAGATAGTAACACTACTATCAGCGTCCGTCTTCCTCTTGAAGATCCATTTATTCTCAATGACTCACCGATCATCGGGCAAGTCAATCAAAGTTCATACTTTGTTCTCATACATGGATCCCATCTCAGATTTCATGGCCTCAAGCCATTTTGCGGAATCTGGGCTCATCATCGCTTCCTCATAGTTCGTAGGTTTGTCATGGTCTAGTAACATGACTTCCAGAACAGGATTACCGTACCACTCTGGTGCGGACCATACTCTGGTTGACCTACGAGGTTCGGTAGTAACTTGATCTGAAGTTTCATGATAATCATCATTAGCTTCCTCACTAATTGGTGGAGGAATCACTAGAACTGATTTCTATGATGAAGTACTTTCCAATTTGGGAGAAGGTACAATTTCCTCATCAAGTTTTACTTTCCTCCCACTCATTTCTTTCGAGAGAAACTCCTTCTCTAGAAAGGATCCATTCTTAGCAACAAAATATCTTGCCTTCGGATCTGTGATAGAAGGTGTACCCAACAGTTTCTTTTGGGCATCCTATGAAGACGCACTACTCCGATTTGGGTTCGAGCTTATCAGTTTGAAACCTTTCCACATAAGCATCACAACCTCAAACTTTAAGAAACGACAGCTTTGGTTTCTTGCCAAACCATGGTTCATACGGTGTCATCTCAACGGATTTAGATCGTGCCCTATTTAACATGATTGCAGATGTCTCTAATGCATAACCCCAAAACGATAGTGGTAAATCGGTAAGAGACATCATAGATCACACCCTATCCAATGAAGTACAATTACAACGTTCGGACACACCATTATGTCGTGGTGTTCCAGGTGGCGTGAGTTGCAAAACTATTCCACATTGTTTCAAATGAAGACCAAACTCATAACTCAAATATTCTCCTCCGTGATCAGATCGTAGAAACTTTATTTTCTTGTTACGATGATTTTCCACTTCACTCTGAAATTCTTTGAACTTTTCAAATGTTTCAGACTTATGTTTCATTAAGTAGATATACCCATATCTACTCAAATCATCTATGAAGTTCAAAAAATAACGATACCCTCCATGGGCCTCAACACTTATCGGATCGCATACATCAGTATGTATTATTTCCAATAAGTCAGTTGCTCGCTCCATTGTTCCGGAGAACGAAGTCTTAGTGATCTTGCCCATGAGGCATGGTTCGCAAGCATCAAGTGATTCATAATCAAGTGATTCCAAAAGCCCATCAGTATGGAGTTTCTTCATGCGCTTTACACCAATATGACCTAAACGGCAGTGCCACAAATAAGTTGCATTATCATTATTAACACTGCATCTTTTGGCTTCAATATTATTAATATGTGTATCACTACGATCGAGATTCAATAAACCATTTATATTGAGTGTATGACCATAGAAGGTTTTATTCATGTAAATAGAACAACAATTATTCTTTGACTTAAATGAATAACCGTATTGCAATAAACATGATCCAATCATATTCATGCTCAACGCAAACACCAAATAACATTTAGGTTCAACACTAATCCCAAAGGTAAAGGGAGTGTGCAATGGTGATCTTATCAACCTTGGAATCACTTCCAACACACCTCATCACATCGCCCTTAACTAGTCTCTGTTTATTTTGCAATTGCCGTTTCGAGTTACTACTCTTTAGCGATTGAACCAGTATCAAATACCGAGGGGTTGCTATAAACACTAGTAAATTACACATCAATAACATGTATATCCAATATACCTTTGTTCAGTATGCCATCCGTCTTATCCGCCAAGTATCTAGGGCAGTTCCACTTCTAGTGACCATTTCCTTTGCAGTAGAAGCACTCAGTTTCACGCTTGGGTCTAGCTTTGGGCTTCTTTATTGGAGTGGCAACTTGCTTGCCATTCTTCTTGAAATTCCCTTTCTTTCCCTTGCCCTTTTAATTGAAACTAGTGGTCTTGTCAACCATCAACACTTGATGCTTTTCCTGATTTCTACCTTCGCTAATTTCATCATCGCGAAGAGCTTGGGAATTACTTCGTCATCCCTTGCATATTATAGTTCATGACGAAGTTCCAGTAACTTGGTGATAGCGACTAGAGAACTCTGTCAATCACTATTTTATCTGGAAGATTAACTCCCACTTGATTCAAGCAATTGTAGTACTCAGACAATCTGAGCACATGCTCATTGGTTGAGCTATACTCCTCCATCTTGTAGACAAAGTACTGTCAGAGGTCTCATACCTCTCGACACAGGCATGAGTCTGAAATACTAGTTTCAACTCTTGGAACATCTTATATGATCCATTTTGTTCAAAACGTTTTTGAAGTCCCGGTTCTGAGCCATAAAGCATGGTGCACTAAACTATCACGTAGTCATCATACCGAGTGTCGGCATTCTGGGAACGGGGGTCCCCAGACTTGCCTGCCTGCGGCCTGTGGCGTGGCTCAAGTGGGGGCCCAGCACGGCCCATCTTCATCAGCTCAAGCTCAAGACCCTCGCGAGGGGCCAAGCCTCGCGGGGCGGATGACAGGAAGCTTCCTCAGAGGCAGCATCATCAGGCAGGCTCGCGAGGAGGGGAGAAATCAAGGCAGGGGTACCTCGCGAGGAGCCCGTGACGCAAGCCATGACGTTCGAGACCAGGCGGGCGCCGGCCTGCGTAGTGTCCTTGTTTCCCCTTTGGTGCAAAGGGGGAAAGCACAGGCCAAGGCACCAGGCGAAGGTTACCATTCCGGTGCAACGAGACCAAGACCAGCAGAGCGGAAGGACGAGGTCACCGTGGAGCCCAAGACGGCGTCATCACCAGTACTTTTGGCAGCCGAAGACCACCTTTGGTCAGGATAACTTGTACTATATGTTCCCCTTCAAAATGGCCAAGTGTTGGCACCCTTCCCGCTCATTATTTGGGGAGAGGCCCAGGGCCCCTATAAATAGAGCTAGCCACCACAGAGTAGGGGGAGGGAGATGACGATCTAGGGAGAGACATCAAGAGATCTGATAGAGCCCTAGCAGAGAGAGACAGAGAGGCGGCTGAACTCACCCAAGCAGTTCATCGCACCAGCTCAAGAACACCTATCACGAGGCTGTTCTTCCCTTGTACTGTTCATCATCAGCCCCTGAGGCAATCCACCACACCGCACACTGGAGTAGGGTATTACACCACAACGGTGGCCCGAACTAGTATAAACCTCGTGTCCCTTGTGTTGTTCGTTGTTTCCAGCTTAGATCACGTGAGGAGATTGGACGTAGATCGGTAGGGGAGAGATCTCCGCGCGCACCCCAGTGTTCGAACCTCAAGGGTCTGCCGAAACCCGAAATCCGACACCGAGCTTTGCCAAACATTCATAACGTGTGCATCTGCTCCTGCAATAGGTCTGTCACCTAGAGGTGCATCAAGGACATAATTCTTCTGTGCAGCAATGAGGATAATCCTCAGATCACGGAACTAGTCCGCATCATTGCTACTATCATCTTTCAACTTATTTTTCTCTAGGAACATATCAAAAATAAAACAGGGAAGCTATACGCGAGCAGTTGTTCTACAATATAGATATGCACATACTATCAGGACTAAGTTCATGATAAATTTAAGTTCAATTAATCATATTACTTAAGAACTCCCACTTAGATAGACATCCCTCTAATCATCTAAGTGATCACGTGATCCATATCAACTAAACCATGTCTGATCATCACGTGAGATGGAGTAGTTTTGAATGGTGAACATCTCTATTTTGATCATATCTACTATATGATTCACGCTCGACCTTTCGGTCTCCAGTGTTCCGAGGCCATGTCTGCATATGCTAGGCTCGTCAAGTTTAACCCGAGTATTCTGCGTGTGCAAAACTGGCTTGCACCCGTTGTATGTGAACGTAGAGCTTATCACACCCGATCATCACATGGTGTCTCAGCACGATGAACTTTCGCAACGGTGCATACTCAGGGAGAACACTTATCCCTTGAAATGTAGTGAGAGATCATCTTATAATGCTACCGCCGAACTAAGCAAAATAAGATGTATAAAATATCACATGCAATAAAAATATGTGACATCATATGGCCATCATCATCTTGTGCCTTTGATCTCCATCTCCAAAACACCATCATGATCTCCATCGTCATTGGCATGACACCATGATCTTCATCATCTTGATCTCTATCAACGTGTCGTCACATGGTCGTCTCGCCAACTATTGCTTTTGTAACTATTGCAATCACAAAATGATAAAGTAAAGCAATTATATGGCGCTTGCATCTTATGCAATAAGGAGACAACCATAAGGCTCCTGCCAGTTGCCGATAACTTTAACAAAACATGATCATGTCATACAACAATTTATATCTCATCATGTCTTGACCATATCACATCACAACATGCCCTGCAAAAACAAGTTAGACGTCCTCTACATTGTTGTTGCTCTACGGGCTGAGAAAGAACCGTTCTTACCTATGCATCAAAAACCACAACGCAGTATAGTGATTGCTTTTTGATCTTCAGAAAGAACCCTATTCATTGAATCCGATTCAACTAAAGTTGGAGAAACTGATACCCACCAGCCACCTGTGTGTGAAGCACGTTTGTAGAACCAGTCTCGCGTAAGAGTACGCGTCATGTCGGTCTAAGCCGCTTCATCCAACAATACCGCTGAATCAAGAATCAACTAGTGATGGCAGATAATATGTATATACCCACGCCCACAACTCCTTTGTGTTCTACTCGTGCATATAACATCTACGCATAAACCTGTGTCACATCCCTAGTTCTGGTATGACCTAGGCTAGCCCTTCATGCTTGCATCATGTTTAAATTCCATTTAAATTTGAAATGGGGATTTGTGAAACCCTCAGAATCATTTCTGGAAATGACCCAGATAAAATTTGCTCCAAAAAGGTCCAAGAAAATGTTCATGTTGCTCTCTGAAAATATTGGACAGAGATAAAAATCAAACCAATATTATTAGGGGCTCATAGATATTTATTTTGGCCATTTGGAATTAATCCAGTAATTATTTGCGTTGGATAAATATTTTATTATATATAAAATATTGTCCAATAATTCTGAATTTTGGTGAGGGGCTTTGGAGTGGTCCAACTAGTCCCTACAAAAATTTACAGAATAAAATAAATTGATTTAGTATTATTACTAAATCAGAACAAATGTCAGATAAATAAAAAACAAAAAGTTACCTGTGCTTACCTGCCTGGTAGCCCAGCTGGCGGCCCAGCTCCTCTAGCCGGCCCAGCCGACTGGCGACGCCAGTCGTCGCCTACCTCCTGCCAGGAGGACGGCGCGCGTGTGCCGACGCGCGCGAGCACGCGCCGCCCACCTCCTGCTTCTCCCTCTCGTCACCTGGATCGCCCGCGCGTCGCCACGCACCCCCCCAAGCCCCTCTCACTCTCTCCCCGAGTCGATTCCCTTCCCCTATGTCTCTCCCCCTTGATCTTCTCCCGCCCGAGCACTGCCGTCACCGCCGTTCGCCATAGCCACAGCCACCGCCCTGGCCTCGCCCCTCCGACGTGCCCACAAGCTCCGCGCCACCTTCCTTGTCCTCTCCGTCAAGCCAGGAAACTCCGGGCGCCCCGTATCGTCATCACCACCGTCGTCTTCTTCGTCAGCCACCCAAGATCGTCGGCGACGTTCCGGCTACACCGAGCCTTCCCCGAGCTCGCCGACCCCGCCGTTGGATCCACTGTGAGCCCCGCCGTCGAACCCCCCTCTTCCCTGCCTCTTCGGCGCCCTCTAGCCCCTCTGCCGCTCAAGCCGAGCTTCGGCCGCCGCCGCGAGCTTCGCTCCGGCGAGCTCCGACCACCCCACGGTCTCTCGCGTGTCCCACTGGATGCGCGCGAGCCTGGGCTTCGCGAAGGTGGTCTCCGCCGCCTGAATGGTCGCTGGAGCGACGATCCCGAGCCCCTCCGCCGCGTTCGGCCTCGCCGGCGGCTAAACACCGGCGGGATTGACTGGGTCAACCCCGCTAACTAACTCCCCCCTTGTGACACTGACAGGTGGGGCCCGGCCCTGCTAATTTCTAGTTTAGGATTAGTTTAAAAATTAATTAACCTCTGTTAATTAACTATAACACCGACAGGTGGAGCCCACCAGTCAGATTTGACTTTGGTCAATGCTGACATCACCATGACTTAGTGCTGAAGCAATATATGATTTCTGGAATTATAATAAATCAGGAAATTTCAGAAATTAGCCAAAACTTCAAAAATTCATAGAAAATAATCTATAACTCAGAATGAAATAATTTATATATGAAAAATTATCAGACAAATTCAAGGAATCTATTTATGGCACTTTCATGCATGTTTGAACAATGTTTGTCCTCTGTTTTGGACAAAACAAATAAATGGCATTTATAAAGAGTTAATTTAGAGTTGCATTTGAACCTTGGGTTCAAATGGACCTCTTACAAATAGAATGCTAAATACATTAGCTCAAAGCACATCACATACCCGTGCCATGTTCATGCATCATAATGTTGCATATGATTGTGTTTTGATTGCCGACATCGTTCCTTCTCGATAGGTCCTGCTTCAGAGAGTGCTCCAGAGTACCTGTCTGAAGAGCAGTGCCCCCTGTTGATCTACCAGGCAAGCAACCCCCCCCCCCTTGTTCATTTCGATACAATCCTACTCTCTCGCTCCTGCTCTCATTTATTGCATTAGGGCAACAACGATTCAACTGCTACTTCATGCTGCGGTAGTTGAACCCATTCCTCTGCATTACCTGTCATTGCCATAGTAAATAGTTGAAACCCACTAGCGTGTGTAGGAGTTGTTTGAGCCATGTGGTGTTCCTACCATGCCATGCCTGCTTAGAGTTGTGTCAGGTCTGATTCATTGAGAATGAATTGGAGTGGTACGACATGTTCTGATGTTGAGAGTTAAGCGTGTGAACATGATTTGGTAAAGGTAGCGATGAGAGGCCATGTAGGAGTACATGGTCGGTTGTCTCACTGGAACTGTCCTTAAGCACTGAGTTCTGTGTATGTTGTCCAACGACTAGTTACTACCACACATTGGGTTCCGGTAACTCGACCCCTCTCGACTTATTAACCGACTTGGTCTCTGTCCAGGAGTTGCAAATAGTTTCTGGTGTTTGTAGGAAGTGTTAGTAGTCTACCAAGTGGCACCCGGCCAGGTGGGCTTGGGACAAACTAGGCACAAGTGGCACGGTGTACCAAGCGTAGATCCATCCGGCAAGGTGGGCTTGGGAACCCTGCACATATCGTTTGGGGCCGTGAGCGACACCCCAGCCGGATCTCCTTGCGAATGGAACCCAAATAGGCGATAAACCTGGACTAGAGTCTTGTGCGGTTAGTCAGGTCGTGGCCGACACCCTCGCCAGGCTTCCGCTTGAAGGTTGCCGAGGTACATGACGTGTACATGGTGATAAGTGGTGAGAGCGTGTGTGAAGAAGTACACCCCTGCAGGGTTATCATGATCTATTCGAATAGCCGTGTCCTCGGTTATGGACTTCTTGGATGCTTACGTGGTACATAGACAACTTAAAGTGGATACTCTAAAATGCTCAAGACAAGTGTGAGTGCTATGGATGGCCTTCTCGTAGGGAGACGAGGATGAATCCATAGTAGTGTACTGATGTGGTGATTAGTGGACTCGTGCGCGCTGCCTCATCTCAAAGAAGTTTCTCATTGCCGTAGAACAGGATAGCCACTGAGTCAAAGCTGGCTTGCTGCAACTAAACCCCACATTACCTTCTTGACACAAATGCATATATGATAGGATCTGATGTAAGTCTTGCTGAGTACCTTTGTACTCACGTTTGCTTTATTTATGTTTTGCAGATGAGACATCTGTCTTACTAGTAGTTCCGCTTGGACTTCGACGAGTAGCTTGTTACCTCAGCTACGATCTTGTACCCTTGGGAGGGTCTTGTAGATAGTCAGGCATCTCAGCCCTTTTCTTTTGTAGTTGTCTATACTCAGACATGTAATGCTTCCGTTGCTTGTATGCTCTGAATGATGGGTCATGTGACCCCTGTTTGTATTTATGCTATGTGGCTCTTCTGAGCCTTTATCTATATGAGTTTGCGTTATGTTGTGATGCCATGTTGTACAACACATACTTGCATGTTATGCGTACGTGTGACGTGTGTTGCGATGTGTGGGATCCGACAATCTAGTTGTTTATCCTTGGCAGTCTCTCTTATGGGGAAATGTAGTCTAGTGCTTCCTTGAGCCATAGTAGTCCGCTACAGCCCGGTTCACCGGAGTCCTGCTAGCCCAGCACTACTGCTCAGGACACTTGACTGGCCGGCATGTGTTTCACTTCGTTCCTGTGTCTGTCTCTTCGGGGAAATTTCACGCGGTGACTTCCGGAGTCCTGTTAGCCAGTGCTACAGCCCGGATTCATACGCTGTTGACCGACATGCTCGATGTGATTCATGTATGCCTATCTCCATAGGTCTGTGCCGCTTTGGGTTCACGACTAGCCATGTCGGCACAGGTTCTCTTTCATATGGATGCTAGCGACACAATCATATACACGAGCCAAAAGGCGCAAACGGTCCTGGGCCAGAGTAAGGCAACACCCATGGGGATACCGTGCGTGAGGCCGCAAAGTGATATGAGGTGTTACCACCGAGATCGATGTGATTTGGAATCAGGGTCCCGACAGCTTTTGTATCAGAGCCTGACTGCCTGTAGGATTTCCAAGCCAACCTGGTCGAAGTTGAGTCTAGAAATTCTGTAGTTATGTAAGGGAATTGATTGTGGGAAGGAACGTAAGGCTCTATTTACTCCTTATACCTCATGGCCTTCTGATATGAGTCGTCCTACCTTTCCTACGGGGTTAAGGAACTAGGCTTTCTCTTCCGTCTATCAGGATCACGTGTTACCACTCCGTAGTCCCATAGGATTGGTTGATCAGAGTCATATCCCAGTTTTCAAGTACTTCCGGTGTAGTTTGTTTGGCAATATCTCAGAACCTTGAGTGATGATGTTGAGTATGCTGCTACTCCGTCTTTTGCAGAATGTCTCATTTCGAGCATTTTACTGCCGTTATGCTGCCGGAATTGTCCTAGGAGTTCAAGAGATGGTATTTTTCCTCGTACTATATTCTACATCCTTATGATGATGCTGAATCCATCCTTGTTTCCTTGGTTGGTTCTTCAGGATGTTGCCGGTTAACCGAAGTTCTGTTGCTCGTATCCCGAACCACGGAGATGGTAGGGATGAGGATCCTCCCAACCAGTCTTCGTTGACAGAGTTCATGTTAGAGATGGAGAGGAACAAGCATGAGTCTAACCGCTTGTTGGCACGTATCGAGGAGAACACCGCACATCAGTTCAAAGGGTCTGTAACCATTCATGATTTCATTCGCTTGCACCCACCTACCTTTCATCATTCCATCGAGCCACTCGATGCAGATGACTGGCTCCGTAGTATTACACACAAGTTCCATTCTGCGAACGTAGCTGAAAGTGACAAGGTCACCTATGCTACTTATCACCTGGAAGGTCCTGCTAGTATTTGGTGGCAGAACTATGAGGCTATGCTTCCAGCTGGCCAGATACCTACCTGGAAGGATTTCACTAAGGCTTTTCGCGAGCATCACATTCCTCAAGCCCTCATTGACCGCAAGAGAGAAGAGTTCTGTAGTTTCACACAGGGTAAGATGGCTGTTGATGCTTACAGTAGAGAGTTTGAGAACCTCGCACACTATGCTACAGAAGAAGTGTCCACAGATGCCAAGAAGCAGGCTAGATTCCGGAAGGGTCTCAACCCCAAGTTGTGTCGTGATCTCCACTTGCACCATTGCAATACATTCCAGGCTCTTGTGAACAAGGCCATTAATGCAGAAACAGCTCAACTCACTTACGAGGAGTCTCGTAAGCACACCCGTGATTTGGGTTCTTCCTCCGGTTCTAGTTCTCAGAAGCGCTGGATTTGGATTCCGAACTCCGCTCTTCCACCCGGTTATACACCAAGGCCTTCTTGTGTGGCACCTCACCCAGTTCAACCATATGCTACACCCATGCCTATTGGTAGACCACTTGTCAATGTGGGTCCTTGTCCTATCTCCAAGATTTGTTACAAGTGCGGAGAGCCAGGCCACATTGCATGTATTTGCACTCAGACCCGTGTTGCTCCACCCCAGCCCGAGAAGTATGTTGGCCCTGGTAGTAAGCCTTCACACCAGATGATCAGTGCCAAGTCAGCTCCCACTGAACTTGGACGTGTGCATCACGTCTCAGCTAAAGACGCTCATGATGATCCAGATGTCGTTCTTGGTACACTCCTTGTCAACTGTCACCCAGCTTCGGTTCTATTCGATACCGGGGCATCTCACTCCTTCATTTCCGAAAGTTATGCCCGCTTGCACGACATGTCATTTTGTGATATGCCCTCCCCACTACTTATTCAAACTCCTGGATCCAAGTGGCAAACTTCTAGGATAAGTTATGGCAATGAAATACATGTTGACAGTTGTATTCCTAGCTTCCTTAATATCCCTTAAGTCTTCAGATATTAACATCATCTTGGGAATGGACTGGATGAAAGCTCATTATGCCAAGATTGATTGTTACACCAGGTCTATTCAGCTCACACACCCCTCTGGCAAGATAGTCACTGTCTCCACCAAAATTGCAAAGCGTCAACTCTATTCTCTAAATGCCAGCCCTCTTCCTGACCTTGAAGATATCCCGGTAGTCCGCGACTTTCCGGATGTCTTTCCAGAGGAACTGCCAGGTATTCCACCTGACAGAGATGTAGAGTTTGTCATAGATCTTATCCCCGGAACCGCCCCAATTTCTAGGAGACCTTATAAGATGGCACGCTTAGAGCTAGACGAGCTTAAGAAACAACTTGATGAGTCCTTGCAAAAGGGTTTCATCCGTCCTAGTTCTTCTCCCTGGGCTTGCCCCATTCTCTTCGTCAAGAAGAAGGATGGTACGAACCGAATGGTTGTAGATTATCGTCTCGTTAATTTGGTCACGATAAAGAACAAGTATCCGCTCCCCAGGATCAACGATCTGTATGATCAGCTCGCTGGGTCCTCAGTCTTCTCCAAGATGGATTTGAGGTTAGGCTACCACCAAATCAAGATCATAAATGGGGACATTCCTAAGACGGCTTTTGTCACTCATTGTGGCCAGTACGAGTACACCGTCATGTCCTTCGGTCTAACCAATGCTCCAGCTACATTCTCCCGCTTGATGAACTCGATCTTCATGGAGTACCTAGATAAGTTCGTCGTGGTTTACCTCGATGATATCCTTATCTACTCGAAGAACGAGGAAGAGCATGCCGAACATCTTAGACTTGTGTTAGAAAAACTCAGAGAACACCGCCTTTACGCCCAGTTCTCCAAGTGCGAATTTTGGTTGCCAGAAGTGACCTATCTCGGCCATGTAATCTCTGGTAAGGGCATTGCTATCAATCCCGAAAGAGTTCAAGCCGTTCTTGATTGGACTCCACCTGAAACGGTTAAGCAAGTTAGGAGTTTCCTTGGCCTAGCCAGTTATTGTCGCCGCTTCATTGAGAACTTCTCCAAAGTGGCCAAACCTCTCACGGAACTTCTCAAGAAAGATAAAAAGTTTGAGTGGTCCCCACAATGTGAGTACAGTTTTCAGGAACTGAAAAGACGCCTGAATTCTGCCCCCGTACTTGTGCCACCGGATTTCACTAAAGACTTTGTTATCTACTGCGATGCCTCACGACAGGGACTAGGTTGCATCCTTATGCAAGATCGCCATGTGATTGCCTATGCATCTCGACAGTTGCATCCACATGAGGAGAATTATCCTACACATGATCTAGAGCTTGCAGCCATAGTCTATGCACTTAAGACCTGGCGACATTACCTTCTCGGTAAACGTTGCGAGATATACACTGACCACCAAAGTCTCAAGTACATCTTCACCCAACCAGATTTGAACCTTAGGCAAAGATGTTGGTTGGAGTTGATCTCAGATTACGACTTAGGAATTACCTACACCCCAGGCAAGGGAAATGTCATGGCTGATGCGCTAAGTCGTAAGTCCTATTGCAACAATCTTATGTTGCAGCAGGGCCAACCACTTCTCCATGAGGAATTCTGTAAGCTTAATCTTCACATTGCTCCTCATGGATTCCTTTCTACCTTGGTGGCGAAACCTACTCTTGTGGATCATATCATAGAAGCCCAGAAGCATGATACGGGGATTACCCGGATCAATAGAAACATTGCCAAGGGTATTGCTGGTAGTTTTTCATTAGATGATCGAGGTGTTGTTTTCTTCAGAAACCGCCTGGTGGTCCCCAAGAAGGAGCATCTTCGACAACTGATCCTTAAGGAGGCTCTTGAATCCCCTCTCACGATTCATCCCGGTAGTACTAAGATGTATCAGGACCTACGCCAGAGGTTCTGGTGGACTAGGATGAAGAGAGAAATTGCTCAGTTCATTGCTAATTGTGACGTTTGTCGTCGCGTTAAGGAAGAGCATCAAAGACCTGCGGGCACCCTTCAGCCTTTAGCTATTCCTGAGTGGAAATGGGATAAGGTTGGTATGGACTTCATCACCGGCTTTCCCAGGACCAAGAGAGGGAATGATGCTATCTTAGTAGTCATTGATTGTCTTTCCAAAGTGGCTCACTTCCTACCTGTTTGAGAGAGTATCACTGCTAGTCAGCTTGCTGACTTATATATTTCTCGAATAGTGTCACTTCATGGTGTTCCACTAGAGATCAATTCAGACCGTGGTCGTCTTTTCACTTCTCATTTCTGGGAGAGTTTCCAAACTGCCATGGGCACCCATCTTTCCTTCAGTACCGCTTTCCACCCTCAGTTGAGTGGTCAGGAGGAAAGGGTCAACCAAATTCTCGAAGACATGCTCACAGCTTGCGTTATCTCATTCGGTATGGATTGGGAGAAGTGTCTTCCCTTTGCCGAGTTTACTTATAACAATAGCTACCAATCCAGCCTCAAGAAAGCTCCTTTTGAGGTTCTGTATGGACGAAGATGTCGAACACCTTTGAACTGGTCCGAAACCGGTGAAAGACAATTCTTCAGACCGGATAGGATCCAAGAGGCAGAAGAGCAAGTTCGCATCATTCGTGAGAATTTGAAAACAGCCCAATCCCGTCATAAGAGCCAGTATGACCGTAGTCATAAGGAAGTGGCTTATGAAATTGGCGACAAAGCTTACCTCCGGGTTACCCCTTTGAAGGGTACCCATCGATTCGGTATCAAGGGCAAGTTGGCTCCTCGTTACATTGGTCCTTTTCGCATTCTCGCTAAACGAGGAGAGGTTGCCTACCAGTTGGAACTACCACCACATCTTTCTCGAGTTCATGATGTCTTCCACGTCTCTCAACTCAGGCGTTGCTTCTCGGATCCCATCCGCGGAGTGGACCACGAAACGCTTGATCTCCAAGATAACCTCACATATCGAGAGTACCCTATTCGCGTTCTTGATCAAGAAGAGTGTGTCACTCGACATCAGAACATCAAGTTTCTCAAGGTTCAGTGGTCTCATCATTCCGAGAGAGAAGCTACTTGGGAGCATGAAGATTGTCTTCGACTTGAGTACCCCACTTTCTTGCCGCCGACTCCTGAATCTCGGGACGAGATTCTTCCGAGTGGGGGCGAGTTGTCACATCCCTAGTTCTGGTATGACCTAGGCTAGCCCTTCATTCTTGCATCATGTTTAAATTCCATTTAAATTTGAAATGGGGATTTGTGAAACCCTCAGAATCATTTCTGGAAATGACCCAGATAAAATTTGCTCCAAAAAGGTCCAAGAAAATGTTCATGTTGCTCTCTGAAAATATTGGACAGAGATAAAAATCAAACCAATATTATTAGGAGCTCATAGATATTTATTTTGGCCATTTGGAATTAATCCAGTAATTATTTGCATTGGATAAATATTTTATTATATATAAAATATTGTCCAATAATTCTGAATTTTGGTGAGGGGCTTTGGAGTGGTCCAACTAGTCCCTACAAAAATTTACAGAATAAAATAAATTATTTAGTATTATTACTAAATCAGAACAAATGTCAGATAAATAAAAAAACAGAAAGCTTACCTGTGCTTACCTGCCTGGCAGCCCAGCTGGCGGCCCAGCTCCTCTAGCCGGCCCAGCCGACTGGCGATGCCAGTCGTCGCCTACCTCCTGCCAGGAGGACGGCGTGTGTGTGCCCGACGCGCGCGAGCACGCGTCGGCCACCTCCTGCTTCTCCCTCTCGTCACCTGGATCGCCCGCGCATCGCCACGCACCCCCCAAGCCTCTCTCACTCTCTCCCCGAGTCGATCCCCTTCCCCTCTGTCTCTCCCCCTCGATCTTCTCTCGCCCGAGCACTGTCGTCGCCGCCGTTCGCCATAGCCGCAGCCACCGCCCTGGCCTCGCCCCTCCGACGTGCCCACAAGCTCCGCGCCACCTTCCTCGTCCTCTCCGTCAAGCCAGGCAACTCCGGGCGCCCCGTATCGTCGTCACCGCCGTCGTCTTCTTCGTCAGCCACCCGAGATCGCCGGCGATGTTCCGGCTACACCGAGCCTTCCCCGAGCTCGCCGACCCCACCGTTGGATCCGCTGTGAGCCCCGCCGTCGAACCCCCCTCTTCCCTGCCTCTCCGGCGCCCTCTAGCCCCTCTGCCGCTCGAGCCGAGCTTCGGCCGCCGCCGCGAGCTTCGCTCCAGCGAGCTCCGACCACCCCACATTCTCCCGCGTGTCCCACTGGATGCACGCGAGCCTGGGCTTCGCGAAGGTGGTCTCTGCCGCCCAAATGGTCGCCGGAGCGACGATCCCGTGCCCCTCCGCCGCATTCGGCCTCGCCGGCGGCTAAACGCCGGCGGGATTGACTGGGTCAACCCCGCTAACTAACTCCCCCCTTGTGACACTGACAGGTGGGGCCCGGCCCTGCTAATTTCTAGTTTAGGATTAGTTTAAACATTAATTAACCTCTGTTAATTAACTATAACATCGACAGGTGGAGCCCACCAGTTAGATTTGACTTTGGTCAATGCTGACATCACCATGACTTAGTGCTGACGCAATATATGATTTCTGGAATTATAATAAATCAGGAAATTTCAGAAATTAGCCAAAACTTCAAAAATTCATAGAAAATAATCTATAACTCAGCATGAAATAATTTATATATGAAAAATTATCAGAAAAATTCAAGCAATCTGTTTATGGCACTTTGATGCATGTTTGAACAATGTTTGTCCTCTGTTTTGGACAAAACAAATAAATGGCATTTATAAAGAGTTAATTTAGAGTTGCATTTGAACCTTGGGTTCAAATGGACCTCTTACAAATAGAATGCTAAATAAATTAGCTCAAAGCACATCACATACCCATGCCATGTTCATGCATCATAATGTTGCATATGATTGTGTTTTGATTGCGGACACTGTTCCTTCTCGATAGGTCCTGCTCCGGAGAGTGCTCCAGAGTACCTGTCTGAAGAGCAGTGCCCCCTGTTGATCTACCATGCAAGCAATCCCCCCCCTTGTTCATTCCGATACAATTCTACTCTCTCACTCCTGCTCTCATTTATTGCATTAGGGAAACAACGATTCAACTGTTACTTCATGCTGCGGTAGTTGAACCCATTCCTCTGCATTACCTGTCATTGCCATAGTAAATAGTTGAAACCCACTAGCGTGTGTAGGAGTTGTTTGAGCCGTGTGGTGTTCCTACCATGCCATGCCTGCTACTACTTAGAGTTGTGTCAGGTCTGATTCATTGGGAATGAATTGGAGTGGTACGATATGTTCTGATGTTGAGAGTTAAGCGTGTGAACACGATTTGGTAAAGGTAGCGGTGAGAGGCCATGTAGGAGTACATGGTGGGTTGTCTCACTGGAACCGTCCTTAAGCACTGAGTTCTGTGTATGTTGTCCAATGACTAGTTACTACCACACATTGGGTTCTGGTAACTCGACCCCTCTCCACTTATTAACCGACTTGGTCTCTGTCCAGGAGTTGCAAATAGTTTCTGGTGTTTGTAGGTAGTGTTAGTAGTCTACCAAGTGGCACCCGGCCAGGTTGGCTTGGGACAAACTAGGCACAAGTGGCATGGTGTACCAAGCGTAGATCCACCCGGCGAGGTGGGCTTGGGAACCCTGCACATATCGTTTGGGGCCGTGAGCGACACCCCGGCCGGATCTCCTTGCGGATGGAACCCGAATAGGCGATAAACCTGGACTTGAGTCTTGTGCGGTTAGTCAGGTCGTGGCCGACACCCTCGCCAGGCTTACGCTTGAAGGTTGCCGAGGTACATGATGTGTACATGGTGATAAGTGGTGAGAGCGTGTGTGAAGAAGTACACCCCTGCAGGGTTATCATGATCTATTCGAATAGCCGTGTCCTCGGTTATGGACTTCTTGGATTCTTACGTGGTACATAGACAACTTAAAGTGGATACTCTAAAATGCTCAAGAGAAGTGTGAGTGCTATGGATGGCCTTCTTGTAGGGAGACGAGGATGAATCCATAGTAGTGTACTGATGTGGTGATTAGTGGACTTGTGCGCACTACCTCATCTCAAAGAAGTTTCTCATTGCCGTAGAACTGGATAGCCATTGAGTCAAAGCTGGCTTGCTGCAACTAAACCCCACATTACCTTCTTGATACAAATGCATATATGATAGGATCTGATGTAAGTCTTGCTGAGTACCTTTGTACTCACGTTTGCTTTATTTATGTTTTGCAGATGAGACATCTGTCTTACTAGTAGTTCCGCTTGGACTTCGACGAGTAGCTTGTTACCTCAGCTACGATCTTGTACCCTTGGGAGGGTCTTGTAGATAGTCAGGCATCTCAGCCCTTTTCTTTTGTAGTTGTCTGTACTCAGACATGTAATGCTTCCGTTGCTTGTATGCTCTGAATGATGGGTCATGTGACCCCTTTTTGTATTTATGCCATGTGGCTCTTCTGAGCCTTTATCTATATGAGTATGCGTTATGTTGTGATGCCATGTTGTACAACACATACTTGCATGTTATGTGTACGTGTGACGTGTATTGCTATGTGTGGGATCCGACAATCTAGTTGTTTATCCTTGGCAGTCCCTCTTATGGGGAAATGTAGTCTAGTGCTTCCTTGAGCCATAGTAGTCCGCTACAGCCCGGTTCACCGGAGTCCTGCTAGCCCAGCACTACTGCTCAGGACACTTGACTGGCCGGCATGTGTTTCACTTCATTCCTGTGTCTGTCTCTTCGGGGAAATGTCACGCGGTGACTTCCAGAGTCCTCTTAGCCAGTGCTACAGCCCAGATTCATACGCTGTTGACCGACATGCTTGATGTGATTCATGTATGCCTGTCTCCATAGGTCTGTGCCGCTTTGGGTTCAGGACTAGCCATGTCGGCCCGGGTTCTCTGTCATATGGATGCTAGCGACACAATCATATACGCGAGCCAAAAGGCGCAAACGGTCCCGGGCCAGAGTAAGGCGACACCCGTGGGGATACCGTGCGTGAGGCCGCAAAGTGATATGAGGTGTTACCGGCTAGATCGATGTGATTTGGAATCGGGGTCCTGACATGTAGGATCGAAAGTATGTCTAGAGGGGGGGTGATTAGACTACTTGACCAAATAAAAACTTGACCTTTTCCCAATTTTAGTTCTTGGCAGATTTTAGCTATTTTAGGACAAGTCAAGCAATCATCACACAATTCAAGCAAGCATGCAAAGAGTATATTGGCAGTGGAAAGTAAAGCATGCAACTTGCAAGAATGTAAAGGGAAGGGTTTGGAGAATTCAAATGCAATTGGAGACACGGATGTTTTTCCCATGGTTCGGATAGGTGGTGCTATCCTACATCCACGTTGATGGAGACTTCAACCCACGAAGGGTAACGGTTGCGCGAGTCCACGGAGGGCTCCACCCACGAAGGGTAATGGTTGCGCGAGTCCACGGAGGGCTCCACCCACGAAGGGTCCACGAAGAAGCAACCACCCACGAAGGGTCCACGAAGAAGCAACCTTGTCTATCCCACCATGGCCATCGCCCACGAAGGACTTGCCTCACTAGCGGTAGATCGTCACGAAGTAGGCGATCTCCTTGCCCTTACAAACTCCTTGGTTCAACTCCACAATCTTGTCGGAGGCTCCCAAGTGACACCTAGCCAATCTAGGAGACACCACTCTCCAAGAAGTAACAAACGGTGTGTTGATGATGAACTCCTTCCTCTTGTGCTTCAAATGATAGTCTCCCCAACACTCAACTCTCTCATAGGATTTGGATCTAGTGGAAAGAAGATTTGAGTGGAAAGCAACTCGGGGAAGGCTAGAGATCAAGATTCATATAGTAGGAATGGAATATCTTGGCCTCAACACATGAGTAGGTGGTTTTCTCTCAGAACATATGAGTTGGAATGGTGTATGTGTTCTGATGGCTCTCTCTTCGAATGAAGAGGAGGTGGAGGGGTATATATAGCCTCCACACAAAATCCAACCGTTACACACAATCTACCAATCTCGGTGGGACCGAATAAATAAACTCGGTCAGACCGGAAAGGTAAACCTAGTGACCATTAGAGATTTTCGGTGGGACTGACATGCAACTCGGTAGGACTGATTTTGTTAGGGTTTGGGCATAACGTAATCTTGGTGAGACCGATTACACAAACTCGGTGAGACCGAGTTTGGTAATAAGCTAACCAGAGAGTTGGTCAGGTGAACTCGGTGGGACCGATTTGCTCTTTCGGTGAGACCGAAAAGTTACAAAAGGGAAACACAGAGTTTACATTGCAATCTCGGTGGGACCGATTCGCTCTTTCGGTGAGACCGAAAAGTTACGAAAGGGAAACAGAGAGTTTGCAACCCCATCTTGGTGAGACCGAGATCCCTATCGGTAGGACCGAATTTCTAGGGTTTGGCAGTGGCTTATGACATATGAAACTCGGTGACGCCGGATAGGAATAATCGGTAGGTCTGAGTTTGGCTTAGGGTTTAGGTCATTTGTGGATATGGGAAAGTAGCTGAGGATTTTGGAGCATATCATTAAGCACATGAAGCAAGAGGCTCATTAAGCAACACCTCATCCCTCCTTGATAGTATTGGCTTTTCCTAAAGACTCAATGTGATCTTGGATCACTAAAATATAAAATGAAGAGTCTTGAGCTTTTGTGCTTGAGCCAATCCTTTGTCCTTAGCATTTTGAGGGTTCCACTTTCACATCCATGCCATGCCAATCATTGAGCTTTCCTGAAATAATCATCTTGGAATAGCATTAGCTCAATGAGCTATATGTTGTTATGAATTACCAAAACCACCTAGGGATAGTTGCACTTTCAATCTCCCCCTTTTTGGTAATTGATGACAACATATAGATCAAAGCTTCGACAAATGATAATAAGCATGAAATATATCGTCGCTTTGAGAAGTATGTGAAAAGTAAGAGCTCCCCCTAAATTTTTGCATATTTAAAATTTGCTTTGGACTGGTAATGAGTGTCATGGGTTACTCTTCCATGTCACATACATCTTGGTGGAGCGCTTAAAATGATAAGAATGAAATACATGCACTCATTACCAAGAATAGTGAGTGATCACATAAGATAGATAGGATAAAAATAGCATTAAGCAAACATTAAGTGTAGCTTATGATCAAACACATGATCATCGATGTCTCACACAGATAATGACGTAGTATCTCACACAAAAGCAAACAAAGTTCGAAAAACCACCAAATAAAACAAGAGAGAATAAAAGCAACACTCTCTCTCGAAGCCTATGATCTATACATTTTCTCCCCCTTTGGCAACAAGTTACCAAAAAGTTCCTAGAAAATGCATAGTGCTAAGTCGACACTCAGGCTTGATCTTCAGGTGGTGGTGGAGTCCGGATCACTCCAAGTACGAAGGCTTCCGTAGATGCTGAAGTAGACGCTGGAGCTGAAGTAGATGCTGGAGTTGGAGCTGATGCTGCGGCTGGAGCTGAGGCGGTTGCTCTTGTGTCAGGAACTGGCACTGCAGACGACCTCGGAGCTCGGGGCACTCTGGCAAAGGCATTAGTTGTAGTCTTGCCTCTCCTCTCATGCATGTCATCCTGGAGTTGCTCCACTGCAGACTGAATCTCTGTCACTTTGACATCCAAGTCATAGAACTTTTGTTCCATGATCCTCTCTAAGCTTGCCTGGTTTTGAGTTAGGGTGGCTAGTCCTTGCTCAATCTGCAGGGTGGATGCAATCAAGTAACCAAG
The DNA here is from genome assembly GCA_034509565.1 of Triticum monococcum. NCBI lineage: Eukaryota > Viridiplantae > Streptophyta > Magnoliopsida > Poales > Poaceae > Triticum > Triticum monococcum. The sequence goes on along the minus strand of CM067846.1, from coordinate 172,787,805 downwards.
CTGCTCTTGTTTGGTTTTCAGGAAATACTCAGATGCCTCCGCTTGAGTAGGCATCTTGGCAGCTTTCTCCTTCCTAGCCTTCTCCTTCTTGGCTTGTGCTTGGGCAGATGATGGCTCATTCTCAGTGATGACCACTTGGTTATCTTCAAAGTCCGGACGGATAGGCAGGTGTTCCTTGTCCAAGAGGTATATGCTCATGCCCATCTTGGAGTTGATGAGCTCCTGAATCTGTGGGGCATATCCACAGCTCCTCTTCTGGTCTGCTGCTGTCCTCTTAATGGTCTCTACCATTAGGCTCATCACCTTGAATTTCTGAGGCACGTCAAAGATATGAAGCAAGTTGATCGCGTGGCCTCTGATCATCTTGTGATCTCCAGACTTGGGCAATAAGGTGTGCCTTAGTATCCAGTTGATAGTGGGCAGCCCTGATAGAAGATAATGTACTGAGCCAAACTTGAAAGTGTCAAGTGCTTCATTTCGAATCTCCTTGTACATGTTGGACATAGAGTTGTGGTCCATCTTCTTCTTAGCATAAACGTCCAAGTCATCTACTTGCTCCTCTGGGGCATTTATCAGCTGAGCCCATTCAGCAACTATGGACTGGTACCTCGTATCCTCTGACATCCAAATTATCCTACCATCTAGATAAAAATTGGCTGTGGAGTAGAACTGCATGATGAGTTCCTCGTTCCACTTTGTGAGCTTCTGCCCAACAAAGTCCTCTACTCCACACGCCTTGAAGCTGTCCTGCACTCCAGGGAAGTACTCCTCGTTATCCTTGATATATTGCCAATCGACCCATCTCATGTCACAAACAATGGGCTTCTTGTCTAGCAGCACTGTCTCATAGAAGTCTTGCTGCTCCTTGGTGTGAAACCTGTAGTCCACTGTAGTCCTTCTCCTTGAAGCATACGGGTATACTTCTCTCCACTTCTGGAGCCCTGAATCTCTCCTGAGTTTCATATCCTCAGCCACAGGATGAGCATCGTTGTGGTCTGGGATCTTGGGCTTGAGCTTTCTGAGGACATTCTCTTCCTCTTCTTCTGCAGCTTCAGGCACTTGGGCCTTTTTCTTCTCAGCAGCTGGGATGCTTCTTGTATTCCTCTTTGGCTTGGGCTTTGGAGCTGGCTTGGCCTTGGAAGCAGCTCCCCCTGATCTTATGGCATCACCCATCAGCTTGGGTGCCTTTGGTGCTGGTGCAGCCACCTCTTCTTCTTCCTCCTCATCTTCCATGATGGAAGCTTTGCCAAGCACTCTGGCTACAGTTTTCTTCACCCTTTCTTTCCTCTTCTTGCTCTCAGCAGCAACTGGCTCAATGGGAGTGGGCTTCTCAGTTGAAGCTCTTGCCTTTGACATAGGCTGCCTGCCTGCTGGCCTTTTGAACTTCAACCCTGGCTTTGTACCCTGTGCTGGCTCAACTCTCTTGGAGGTTGCTTCCTCTTCTGCCACATAATCCTCATCTTCTGAGTCTGAGGTTCTCTTTTCTTCTCTGTCTTGTGGCAGCTTTATGCAGATTGCTAGGGGTGCTCCTGATGCCATCATCTGAGGAACTTGAGGGACTAGTGCCCTCACTCAGTTGCACTTGCTGTTCTGACAGGTTCTGGCTATCACTTTGGTCTGACATGATGCAAGCTCTGACTGCTGACCCTGTGAATAGGTTATAGATGAGATAGAGTAGATGAGCATCACAAAATGCAGAGATTTTTGCAAAAGAGTAATCCAAAAACTTAGTTTTAGTTTCCCACTGAAAAAACCTTGGATCTACCGATTTCTAAACTCGGTGATACCGAAGCAGTTTTGGAACCTAAACTAGTGAACTCGGTCAGACCGAGTCACAGTTCGGTGGCACCGAGACTGCTAGGGTTTCACAGAATTCCAAAATGGGCCACACCGATAAGTAATTCTTGGTCGGACCGAGTCTCCCTTGTGCAATGGCATAAGCCAAATCGGTGGGACCGAGTTTTTCAACTTGGTGGGTCCGAGATGGTTTCGGCGGAAACCTAACCCTAAAATTTTCGAATTAAACCTAATCTACAAGTTCATTGACTGGATAGGAGTTTATCAAACGTGGCAAGAATCATGATGATCACAATGTGCTAGGAATCGGATTGGAGAATAGCACAAAGATCGAGTCCATACCCTAGCTCGGCAGAGACTCGCTACGGCGGCAATGGCGGGGTAGAATCCCGTTGACGGCGATGGAGACCAGCGACTGGAGGCTGCTGGCGGCGAGGAGACGATCCGGAGACCAAGTTGGCAGAGCAGGCTATCGCGCGGGCGAAGGGGTTCGGAGAAATTTCCAAATTTTTGCCCGTGACTATATATAGCCCGACCCTGTCGGTGTGACCGAGTGGAACAACTCGGTGGCACCGACATGCATAACTGCGAGCAGTTACTGCAACTCGGTGTGACCGAAAAGTTCAAATCGGTTGCACCGAGATCGAAAACCTAGATCAACTTAATGATCTCGGTAGGACCGAAAGTGGGGAATCGGTCAGACCGAGAATCACAAAGAGGTTTTGGAAGTTTAAGTCTATGACGAATTGAGGACTCCGAGCGCTCCTCACATAGAGTGGTTCGAATCTGACTTGATCAAATTTTGTGATGTAGCATGAATAGAGTTTGATACGAGAAAAGCATAGATAGCTAGAGGAGGTTCTTAGGCATTCTTGTCCATCCACTTGGCAGAAGGAAATAAAGCCAAACAATCAAAACAACAAGTGGATGTCCTCAAATGAGAAAAAATATGCAACCAACATGCTCACACAATAAGATGGCAAATGAAATATGTGACAAAGCATGCACAACCAATTCTAGCATCTATCAAGCAATTTGCGATGACTAGGTCATCTATATATGAGTATATTGACTTAGGAGTCAAGTGAGAACACTTGATCATAGGTCATACTCATCGTTTAAGCTCAAGTGGGGTTACCACTTTTACATAAAGCATTGTTGTGTTCACATCTTTAGAGTTGCTCTAGCTCAAGTCTTAGAGTAAAGCTCCCCCTAGATGTGATATCCCCCCTAAGAGGGATGAACTAACCTTGGGTTTTGTCGATGATGACTTCATGTAGATGTTGAAGATGTGGATGCTCAATGTTGATGTAGATCACTTGGAGCTATCCATTTGAGTGAATTGCACTTTCAATACCTACATGGGTTAGTCCCACAAGGAACAAACAAGGATATCCATAGACATAGAGTGATGCACACACAAGATGATGTCCATGAAAACTTTTAGGTTACCTTGTCCCTTGTCTTACCAACAAGAGGGTTTGTGACTCCTTGAACTAGTGCAAGATGTGGAAGTTGATTGCACTTGTTCTTGCCAAAATGACAAGAGTGAAGTATGTTGGTGGAGTCACCCTCAAGAACTCTCTAGTTCTTCTTCTTTTGGATCCACATCATCTTGATGGGAATCCTTGGAGTTGTAGTCGTACTTGACGAAGTGGAACTTGAAGTAGTCTTGGGAATCCACTTGACTAAAGTCTTAGGAGCTTCTTCAAATGCATCAATTTCCTCTTGAAGCTTGTCCTTGCCTTTTTGCTTGTAGTCTTGTGGTGGAAGATCATCTTGAGCTTGTGTCCCCTTGAAGGAAGTATCATACTTCTCTTGTTGAGGAACAAACTTTGTCTTGGGGTATTGATCTTCTTCCCACTCAACTCCATTGGCATTGAACTTTCGTTCAAAACCAACACCTTGATTCTTCCGGTGCATTCCTTGCTTGCGCACAATTTCCTCGAATTGCTTACTCCCGGCAAGGCTTTTGTACACTCCTTTATCTATAATTCCCTTCAATAAGCTATTTTCTTGCTCAAGTGTAACTTGGCTAAGAGAATCATTAGTGGAATTAAGAGAACTACTAGAACCAACAATATTGGATTTAGCATGATCATTGTTACTACTAGAGGAAGAATCTTTCTTGTTCTTGTTACTAGACTTGACTTGAGGCATGTAAGTGGATAAGAGTAAACGCTTGGCAATGTAAGAAGAACTTTTCTTGCGGAGATCATCATTGATCGCTTTTAAAAGCTCATGCTCTTGCTCAAGATTGAGCTTTTCAAAGCGTAATTTCTCATGAGCTCTTAGAAGTTCTCGATGATCTTCGAAGATAGTTTCATGAGCTAACTTAAGAGTGTTTAGTTCTTTAGTTAGAGCCTCAATCTTCTCCTTATCATTGTCATTCATTTTATCTTGATTAGCATGATTAATTGACGTTTCATCATAGTATTCATCACTAGAGTTGTCAACAAGCAAATCATCATCGCCTAACAAGTCATCTTCATCACTATTAAAATCAACATACTCGGGGTGTATTACCTTAGGACCTTTGGCCATGAAGCATCTTCCAATTCCTTCATTTGGTGAATCAAATATGTCGTAGGAGTTGGATGACACAAGTGCTAGACCGGCAACACCTTCATCTTGAGTATCTTCGGAGTCGGAGTGATAACTTCTCTCGAAGTGGCTGTCGGAGTCGGAGCCGGATACCCATTCACCAACATGAGCTTGATGTCTTCGTTTTGTGTAGCTCCTTGATGATTTTTCCTTCCTTTCCAAATCCTTGCTTCTCCGTGAGTACCTTCGTTCATAATGATCATCTCTACTCCTTCTCTCTCTTGGTGGTGAATCTTTGCTTCTTCTTTTTGGAGAATCTTCTCTTCTCTTGTAGGGAGCCGTACACTCATTGGAATAGTGTCCGGGCCTTCCACAATTGTAGCAGTTTCGCTCTCGACTAGAAGATCTTTTGTCATTGTAGGACCTTGACTTGAAGCTTCTATCTTTGTTTCTACTCTTGTAGAACTTGTTGAAGTTCTTCACCATTAAGCTCAATTCTTCGTTGAAGTTTTGTCTCTCACTTGATGATGTAGGGGCTTCACATGAGGCCTTGTAGGCACCACTTGATTTGTTTTGAAGTTCCTCTTTATCCTTAAGTGACATCTCATGAGCAACAATTCTTCCAATCACTTCCGTTGGCTTGAGATCTTTGTAATTGGGCATCATTTGGATCAACGTGCACACGGTATCATATTTTCCATCCAAGGCTCTTAGGATCTTCTTGATGATGAATCTATCGGTCATCTCTTCACTTCCTAAGCCGGCAATCTCATTTGTGATGAGAGCAAGCCTAGAGTACATTTCAGCGACACCTTCACCATCCTTCATTTTGAACTTGTCAAGTTGACTTTGAAGCACATCCAACTTGGATTCCTTGACGGATATGGTACCTTCGTGCATATCAATCAAAGTGTCACAAATTTCCTTTGCATTCTCAAGACGGCTGATTTTGTTGAATTCTTCGGGGCATAATCCGTTGAAGAGAATATCACAAGCTTGAGCATTGTATTGCAACATCTTCAATTCATCCGCGGTAGCTTCACGGTTTGGTTCTCTCCCATCAAAGAAGTCACCTTGCAAACCAACACACACAATAGCCCAAACAGCGGGGTTATGTCCAAGAATATGCATTTTCATTTTATGCTTCCAACTAGCAAAATTAGTACCATCAAAGTAAGGACCTCTACGGTGATAATTTCCCTCGCTAGACGCCATACTCTCCTAGGTTGTGAAACCAAGGCTATGACCACCAAAAGCTATGGAGATCAAAGCAAATGGAGACCAAAGCTCTGATACCACTTGTAGGATCGAAAGTATGTCTAGAGGGGGGTGATTAGACTACTTGACCAAATAAAAACTTGACCTTGTCCCAATTTTAGTTCTTGGCAGATTTTAGCTATTTTAGGACAAGTCAAGCAATCATCACACAATTCAAGCAAGCATGCAAAGAGTATATTGGCAGCGGAAAGTAAAGCATGCAACTTGCAAGAATGTAAAGGGAAGGGTTTGGAGAATTCAAACGCAATTGGAGACACGGATGTTTTTCCCGTGGTTCGGATAGGTGGTGCTATCCTACATCCACGTTGATGGAGACTTCAACCCACGAAGGGTAACGGTTGCGCGAGTCCACGGAGGGCTCCACCCACGAAGGGTAACGGTTGCGCGAGTCCACGGAGGGCTCCACCCACGAAGGGTCCACGAAGAAGCAACCACCCACGAAGGGTCCACGAAGAAGCAACCTTGTCTATCCCACCATGGCCATCGCCCACGAAGGACTTGCCTCACTAGCGGTAGATCTTCACGAAGTAGGCGATCTCCTTGCCTTTACAAACTCCTTGGTTCAACTCCACAATCTTGTCAGAGGCTCCCAAGTGACACCTAGCCAATCTAGGAGACACCACTCTCCAAGAAGTAACAAACGGTGTGTTGATGATGAACTCCTTGCTCTTGTGCTTCAAATGATAGTCTCCCCAACACTCAACTCTCTCATAGGATTTGGATCTAGTGGAAAGAAGATTTGAGTGGAAAGCAACTTGGGGAAGGCTAGAGATCAAGATTCATATAGTAGGAATGGAATATCTTGGCCTCAACACATGAGTAGGTGGTTCTCTCTCAGAACATATGAGTTGGAATGGTGTATGTGTTCTGATGGCTCTCTCTTCGAATGAAGAGGAGGTGGAGGGGTATATATAGCCTCCACACAAAATCCAACCGTTACACACAATCTACCAATCTTGGTGGGACCGAATAAATAAACTCGGTCAGACCGAAAAGGTAAACCTAGTGACCGTTAGAGATTTTCGGTGGGACTGACATGCAACTCGGTAGGACCGATTCTGTTAGGGTTTGGGCATAACGTAATCTCGGTGAGACCGATTACACAAACTCGGTGAGACCGAGTTTGGTAATAAGCTAACCAGAGAGTTGGTCAGGTGAACTCGGTGGGACCGATTTGCTCTTTCGGTGAGACCGAAAAGTTACAAAAGGGAAACACAGAGTTTACATTGCAATCTCGGTGGGACTGATTCGCTCTTTCGGTGAGACCTAAAAGTTACAAAAGGGAAACAGAGAGTTTGCAACCCCATCTCGGTGAGACCGAGATCCCTATCGGTAGGACCGAATTGCTAGGGTTTGGCAGTGGCTTATGACATATGAAACTCGGTGACGCCGGATAGGAATAATCGGTAGGTCCGAGTTTGGCTTAGGGTTTAGGTCATTTGTGGATATGGGAAAGTAGCTGAGGATTTTGGAGCATATCATTAAGCACATGAAGCAAGAGGCTCATTAAGCAACACCTCATCCCTCCTTGATAGTATTGGCTTTTCCTAAAGACTCAATGTGATCTTGGATCACTAAAATATAAAATGAAGAGTCTTGAGCTTTTGAGCTTGAGCCAATCCTTTGTCCTTAGCATTTTGAGGGTTCCACTTTCACATCCATGCCATGCGAATCATTGAGCTTTCCTGAAATAATCATCTTGGAATAGCATTAGCTCAATGAGCTATATGTTGTTATGAATTACCAAAACCACCTAGGGATAGTTGCACTTTCACGACAACCTGGCTCGGATGCCATTGTTGGGGAACGCAGTAATTTCAAAAAAATTCTTACACACACGCAAGATCATGGTGATGCATATGTCGGATTTCGGGTTCCGGCAGACCCTTAAGGTTCGAACACTGGGGTGCGCGCGGAAATCTCACCTTCAACCTCTCCGTCTCAATGGGATCTAAACTACTAAAAGAACTGCACAAAAGACACAAGATTTATACTGGTTCGGGCCACCGATGTGGTGTAATACCCTACTCCAGTGTGTGGTGGATGGATTGCCTCCTGGGGCTGGTGAGGATGAACAATACAAGGAAGAACAGCCTCGCGAGGGTCTGTTCTTGGCTGAGGTGATGAACTGTGGTGAAGAGTTCGGTCACCCTCTCTCTCTCTCTCTACTTGTGAACCAAACGAACCGTCCCCCCTGCTATGTGGGTGGCTAGTCCTACTTATAGAGGCCCTGGTCCTCTCCCCAAATATTGAGCGGGAAGGGATCCAACAATGGCGGGCTAATTTGAAGGGGGACAACGAGTACATCTATCCTGACAAAAGCAGTCTTCGCCTGCCAAAGGCTCTGGTGATGACGCCGCGCTGGGCTCCATGTGACCTCCGTCTCGTAGTCCTCCTAGCCTTGGTTTCGTTGCACCGAAGTGGCTACCTTTGCCTGATGCCTTGGTACTCTGCTGATACGCTTGCTCCCTTTGCACCAAAGAGGAAAGGGGGACGCTGCACGTGCTGGCACCCGCCTGGTGCCCCGTGTCATCATGGCTTGCATCATGGGCACCTCGCGAGGTACCCCGCCTTGGACTCTCCGCCTCCTCGCCAGCCAGCCTGACGAGGTTGTGCCTGAGGATGCGCCGTGTCGTCCGCCTCGCGAGGCTTGGCCCCTCGCGAGGGTCTTGAGCCTTGTGTTGATGAAGATGGGCCGCGCTGGGCCCCCGCTTGAGCCACGCCGCAGGCCGCAGGCAGGCAAGTCTGGGGACCCCCGTTCCCAGAACGCCGACAGTAGCCCCCGGGCCCAAGGTGCGCATGGACTTGGCCGTGCCGAGAGGCGAAAAGAGCAAGGGCGAAGCACCGCGGGCCCTAACAGCCTGCGGCCTTGGACGCCGCGTGGCGGTTGATTGGACGTGGCGCCTCCGCTTCCCCATGACGCCTTGGTGATCGTGCGAGTTGGACAAGTCCCTGCATGCAGAATGTGTTATGATTACCTGTGATCGTGGAGACCGGCGGCTGGCCTTCGCCGGCTATAAGTACGGCACCGCTTGTGCCCGTCAAGTCCATCTCCTCTTGCTCTCTCCTTCACCTCAGTTCTTGCTCTGTCTTGGTGTGATGGCTCCGATTTGCCGATTCTCTACACTGGAGAAGGGAAAGGCTCCTCGAGAAGGGCCAGACCCTCTCCCGCCGAAGAAGCGACTCACCCATTGCAGCCGGGACGACGATGACGACCCGGTGGTGGCGGGGCCCCGGAGCGAGCGGGCTCCGCCGGGGTTCCCGCTGCCCTTGTACGCCCACGTCGAGGGCCCCGGAGGTGCCGATGCTGATCCCCGCGGCCAGCACCGTCGCCGGCGCCGTCGGGTTGTGAAGGCGTGGGTGGTTCCTCTTGGAGTTCATGCCGAGGGCTCCTCCCACGAGTTTGTGCTCCATGTCGTCACTCCTCTTCAGTCCTGGATCCGCCTTCCTCCCTTCTTCGCCTCCGTGGTTCTTCCAGGGGGGCCTATGGAGCTCCAGCTGCAGCACGCCGACTGCGGTGCCCCCGTGGCCGAGGCCGAGGTCATCGTCGCTGCCCCGGGCGCGGTCTACATGTCCCGCAGCTGGAGGGAGATCGCCCGGGTCTGCAGGGAAAGAGGCGTCTTCACGGTCCACCTGGAGTATGACGGCGCGGCGGTGATGTTCCTCAAGGTCTTCGACGCGATCGGGCGCCGGCTGGAGTGCTGCCGCGGGAGGGGCGACCAGGACCTCGCCCTAGTGAAGGCTAGGCCCGCCGACCGCCCCCTCGGCAGTGGCGCCCGGGGTCCAGCGGCTCCAGCGGAGGCTATGTGACTCCAGGGACGAGCGAAGACAGCTACGAGCCCCCGAGTCACCGTCGCTCCAGGAGCAGGGCGGACGCGTCAGGCCGTCGCCAACCCTGATCTGGATGTGGTTGGCGCCGGTGCCTGACGGCCCACTGTTGATGATGGCATCTTCTGCAGGAGCCCGTATAGTTAGCACCCCTTAGGATTCGTTCCCTGCGAGGAATCGAAATGCGCCCCATGGGGGCTTGTAAGGTGTCTGTAGTCCCGTTTGTTAATATATGACCTTTGCTATGGATTTGCATGAGTCGCTGATTCCGTCATAGCTGAGTTCTCCCTTTCGAACCTCGCGAGGGCCTGGTGCTCTACGTCGATAGGTCCCAGTCCCAAGGCGGCGTCAGCCGTCGCTGGTATGCCAGGTCGCGATGCCGTGGTCAAGGCCAGGAGGTGAGCGACCCGGGGTCCGATAAGAGCCCCTGAGTCGCGATGCTCAGGAGGTCCCCTTTGGCGCCCAAGCAGCCATCACTTAGTGAGAAAGGGAAGCAACGTCGCTAGTACGGAGTTGCTTTAGGTGCGGGGGTAGTGCTGCAGCAGCCAGTGCCGTGGGTGGTGACTTATCTTGAGGATCAGGGGCCGCTCCAGGTGCGCCGTTGGGTCCGTGTGGGGATAGGAGCGGAAACGCTCGGCAAGGTCCTCGCGAGACCCCTTCTTCCCCGCCTGTGCTCCCCTTTCTGCTCTACGTCCTCAGGTCCCGGCCCTTGAGCTTGTCTCAGCCGTCGCTGGTATGCCAGGTCGCGATGCCGTGGACAAGGCCAGAGGGTGAGGGCTGGAGAGCCAGTAAGAGCCCTGAGTCGCGATGCTCAGGCACCCCCCCTTTAACGTGCAAGCGGTTCGCGCGGGCGAGGGCAAAGGAAACCTTGTGAGGGCCTCAGCTTGTGCGGTTCCCTCCAGGGATCCTGCAGGGTCATCACAGAAGGAAGATGGTGTTGCCACGGCGGCCATTAGTTGATCGTTAGTCACTCAAGAGCTTGCTGGTTGAGGTAGGCGAGGCGTATCTGGGCTCCCGTGAGCCAGCGCGGGACTCCCGAGGCCCTACCTCTGGGCGGGTTGCGCCCGGCACTGGGCCATGCCTTGAGATGTGTCCCTGCAAAATTTGGTTAGATGTCGGTACTCTACGTCCTCGGGTCCCGGCCCTCGAGCTTGTCTCATCCGTCGCTGGTATGCCAGGCCGCGATGCCATGGACAAGGCCAGAGGGTGAGGGCTGGAGAGCCAGTAAGAGCCCTGAGTCGCGATGCTCAGGCACCCCCCCCCCTTTAACATGCAAGTAGCCGACATGAGAAGAGAAGATGCTGCGGACAGGCTCCATGCAGCTAAGCGTGATAGGCAATGCATAGTTGGAAATAAACACTAGGGGGATACACGCCGCTGGGTCTGGCCCAAACGGCTTGGGGATGATGCAACCCGAGGGGCGCCCCCAACAAGGCAAACTAACGACGGAAAGGTAAATGCAGATACATGCCGCGGGGACGGACCCACGCGGCCTGGGAGTGATGCGACCCTGGGAGGGTGCTCCCAGCTGAGAACGGAACTTGAAAGATGTCACCTGAGGATGTCGTCGGCATAGTGGCGTCGGTGCAGCAGACTTGACGGGCTGCAGAAGCCGATCCTCACGAGCCCCCAGGCCCCGGGGCCTCGGGAGGCTTCGGAGGCACTGGTAACTCCTCGCGAGCTGTCTCCACCTCCGCCAGAGTCGCGTAACGCCTGTCTTCCTGAGCCTCCACGATGCCCCTCATGAGGCGCTAGTACGCTGCAGCCATGCTCGGCAGGCCGTAAGGCATGCGAACATAGCTGTGGGGTGGACCTCTGCAGCGCCCCACTCGCGAGGGCCAGAGGCGCTCTGTCGTGGCGATTTGATTGAGCCCTGGTACGTCGACGCAGACGCGCAGCCCACCATCCTCGCCTGGATGTGGGGCCACGGCTAGCAAGCGGCGGCAACCTCTCATGATCCTTGTCTCCTGTAGCTCTCGAATGGCCTCGTCAGTGAACTCTTGCTGGTCTGACCTTCCTCGCCTGGCTCCCTCTCGAGGGAAACATGCTGCGAAGCACGCCCCCACATGGTGCCCAAGCGCCTCCCTCGTGACCTTGGCCAGGTCGGTGGCGCTCCAGATGAGAGCCCCCGAGCCCTGCCTGAGGAGGGCGCCGGGCGCGCTTTCCTATGCGATGGATGGAGGGCCCTCCTGAGGGGGCACGGGCCCTAAGGGGCCTGCCTCCCGAGGGGCTGAGCCTGACGACGTCTTCTTCTTCTTGGGGGTGGTCTCGGGAAGCCTCCTGCTTCCGCGATCTGGGTCTTCTAGCGACGCGGCCTGAAAGGCTCGCTCCAGGAGCACACTGCATCTCTCTCTTCACAGGGCACCGTGATGACGCCGCCACTTCCTGGCATCTTGAGGACGTTGTAGCCGTGGTGGGTCACGGCCACGAACTTGGTCAGCGCTGGGTAACCGAGGGTGGCGTTGTACGGCAGGCAGATGTGGGCGATGTCGAAGTCGATGAGCTCGGTGCGGTAGTTGCTACGGGCACCGAAGGTGACAGGGAGGCGGACCTGCCCGATCGGGATTGTGGAACCGTCGGTGATCCCGGAGAAAGGCCTGGTTGGCTGAAGCTGGTCATAGGGCACTTGGAGGTTGTTGAATGTTTCCATGAACAGGACGCTGAGCCCTGCCCCACCATCGATGAGGGTCTTGGTGACTTGCACGTTGCTGATGACCGGGGAGCAGAGCATTGGGAGGACTCCTGCAGTGGCCGCGCACTTGAGCTGGTCTGCCGAGCTAAACGTGATGGGGCACGCCGACCACCTGAGGGGGCGCGTTGCTTCGAGCTTGGGGAGAACTGCATTCACTTCTCGGGCAAACTGCTTGAAGATACGTTGGGAGGCTGGGGCTTGAGCTCCGCCCAGGATGCAGGCGATCGCGCGCGGCTCCTGGAAGCCCCCAGCCCCCTCATCTTGATGGCAGTCTTCGTTCCTTCTTGGTGGAGGCGGCAGCGGAGGTAGGCCTGCGTTGCCATGAGGGCAGTCCTCACGAGGCTGGTCTCTCCAGTCCCCCTCACGAGGCAGGTCCCGCCAGCGTTCCTCGCGAGGCTGGTCGCGCCACCCCTGGCGCGGGCCGCGGTCTTCCCAGCGCCCCGGGTTTCTTCCTCCTCCTCGGCCATAGCCCCGGTCAGCACGGTCAGGGCGACGGCCGATCCTTCCTTCTCGCACGGCGCGGAGCTCTTGACATTCATTGGTGTTGTGTGTGTGGAGGTCATGGTACACACAGTACCGGCTGCCTCTAGAGGGTTCGGGCAGATCCTTGCCCCGCTTGGTGTCCAGTTCGGCTGCGAGCACAGCAGCCCCCTTGCGCTTCACATCCTTGGCCTTGGGCTTCTTCTCTTCTGGGTCCGCGGCAGGCAGCTCGAGGAGGGAGAGGCATCCCTCCTCAGCCCTGGCGCACTTGTTCGCCAAGTTGAACAGCTCCAGGGAGGTGCAGAGGTCTTCGTGCATCGCCAGTTCCTCCTTCATCTTGACGTCACGCACGCCATCAGAGAAGGTGGAGATGATGACCTCCTCCGACACCCTGGGGATCTTGAGGCGCGCGCTGTTGAAGCGCTGGATGTACTTTTGCAGGGTCTCTCCGGGTTGTTGCTTGATGCGGCGCATGTCGCTCACGGCATTCGGCCGGTCGCGAGTACCTTGGAAGTTGGCGATGAAGCGGGCGCGCATCTGGTCCCAGGAGGAGATCGTGCCTGGAGCCAGGTTCAGGAGCCAGGTTCGCGCCCCTTCCTTCAGCGCCATGGGGAACCAGTTCGCCATGACCTTTTCATCCCCGCCGGCAGCCTCGATGCCCAGCTCATAGAGCTGGAGGAATTCCGCGGGGTCAGTTGTGGCGTCGTAGCGAGGAGGCAGGTCGGGCTTGAACTTGCCGGGCCACGCGACGCTGCGCAGCTCAGTGGTGTAGGCGTGGCAGCCCGCGGTGGCCACGAAAGGCCTCGGTTGGCGGAGAGCTTGGTCTTGAGGGTCCCCACGCGCTGCAGCAAGGAGCAGGGCGGGGTCTTGACGTGCCGGAGCTGGAGTAGGGTCGCGGTGTGCCGGAGCAGGGAGCGCCCGGGCAACCCCCTGCGGGCAAGGGATTTCTTGGCAGCTTCGCTCTTGCTGCGCTGGCGCCTGACGGAGCGGGTTCCGCCCAGGGACCGAGCGCCTTGGAGCCATGGCATCTTCTTGGAGTGAGGCGGCTGGTGCGCCTCCAGAGCTTCGTTGCCCGCACGGGGCGACGTGCGACGCAGAGGGACGGACGGCGCGGAAGAGCCCCCTGCGGCGCGGACAAGCTCGGCGACGCGGTCGAGCCATTCTTCGTAGACGTCGTCGACGGGACGGTAGCGCAGGAGCTCCTTTGCCGCGAGGAGCGCAGCTCGAGCCGCCAAGGGTGCGCGGAGCGCGCGGGACGAGGAGCCAGCTGGCACGAGTGACGGAGTGGCGGTGCGGCCGTCTTGCCGCACGGACGGGTGCTGAGACGATGCCTGCTGCTCACCCCCCGCCGGGCCGGTGGCGGCGTTGACGGCGGGCGACGGGGAACGACGAGGACGCCCACCGACGGGGGCCGTCTGGGCGACGCGAGAAGCGATGGCGGCCCGGCGCTCGGCGCGGGCTCGACGAGCGTCAGACATGGACGCGACGGTCGGAGGAGAGCGGAGCGGTGGAAGACGAATTCCGGCGCACCCCTACCTGGCGCGCCAAATGTCGGATTTCGGGTTCCGGCAGACCCTTAAGGTTCGAACACTGGGGTGCGCGCGGAAATCTCACCTTCAACCTATCCGTCTCAATGGGATCTAAACTACTAAAAGAACTGCACAAAAGACACAAGATTTATACTGGTTCGGGCCACCGATGTGGTGTAATACCCTACTCCAGTGTGTGGTGGATGGATTGCCTCCTGGGGCTGGTGAGGATGAACAATACAAGGAAGAACAGCCTCGCGAGGGTCTGTTCTTGGCTGAGGTGATGAACTGTGGTGAAGAGTTCGGTCACCCTCTCTCTCTCTCTCTACTTGTGAACCAAACGAACCGTCCCCCCCTGCTATGTGGGTGGCTAGTCCTACTTATAGAGGCCTTGGTCCTCTCCCCAAATATTGAGCGGGAAGGGATCCAACAATGGCGGGCTAATTTGAAGGGGGACAGCGAGTACATCTATCCTGACAAAAGCAGTCTTCGCCTGCCAAAGGCTCTGGTGATGACGCCGCGCTGGGCTCCATGGTGACCTCCGTCTTGTAGTCCTCCTGGCCTTGGTTTCGTTGCACCGAAGTGGCAACCTTTGCCTGATGCCTCGGTACTCTGCTGATACGCTTGCTCCCTTTGCACCAAAGAGGAAAGGGGGATGTTGCGCGCGCTGGCACCTGCCTGGTGCCCCGTGTCGTCATGGCTTGCGTCATGGGCACCTCGCGAGGTACCCCGCCTTGGACTCTCCACCTCCTCGCGAGCCAGCCTGACGAGGCTGTGCCTGAGGATGCGTCGGGTCGTCCACCTCACGAGGCTTGGCCCCTTGCAAGGGTCTTGAGCCTCGTGTTGATGAAGATGGGCCGCGCTGGGCCCCCGCTTGAGCCACACCGCAGGCCGCAGGCAGGCAAGTCTGGGGACCCCGTTCCCAGAATGCCGACAGCATAGTAATGAGAGGGGAGTGTATTGTCTACGTACCCTCGTAGACCGTAAGCGGAAGCGTTATGACAACACGGTTGATGTAGTCATACGTCTTCACGATCGACCGATCCCAGCACCGAAGGTACGTCATCTCCGCGATCTGCACACGTTCGGCTCGGTGACATCCCGCGAACTCATGATGCAGTAGAGTTTCGAGGGAGAGCTTCGTCAGCATGACGGCGTGATGATGGTGATGATGTTTCTATCGGAACAGGGCTTCGCCTAAGCATCGCTACGATTTGACCGAGGTGGATTATGGTGGAGGGGGGCACCGCACACGGCTTGGTAAAATCAACTTTTGTGTCCTAGAGTGCCCCATGCCCCTGTATATAAAGGAGCAAGGGTGAGGCCGGCCGGCCCTAGTGGCGCCCAAGGAGAGGAGGAATCCTCCTCCTAGGAGTAGGATTCATCCTTTCCTAGTCCTACTAGGAAGGAGGAAGGGGGAAGGAAAGAGAGGGAGAGGGAAAGAGGGGCCGCGCCCCCTCCCCTAGTCCTATGCGGACTCCCCTTGGGGGGTGCCACCTCCAGGGCTGCTGACCTCTCTCTCCCCTAAGGCCCACTAAGGCCCAATACTTCCCCGGGGGTTTCCCGTAACCCCTCCGGCACTCCGGTTTTCTCTGAAATCACCCGGAATACTTCTGGTGTCCGAATATAGCCGTCCAATATATCAATCTTTATGTCTTGACCATTTCGAGACTTCTCGTCATGTCCGTGATCATATCCGGGACTCCGAACTACCTTCGGTACATCAAAACACATAAACTCACAATACCGATCGTCACCGAACGTTAAGCGTGCGGACCCTAAGGGTTCGAGAACTACGTAGATATGACCGAGACTCATCTCCGGTCAATAACCAATAGCAGAACCTGGATGCTCATATTGGTTCCTACATATTCTACGAAGATCTTTATCGGTCAAACCGCATAACAACATACGTTGTTCCTTTTGTCATCGGTATGTTACTTGCCGAGATTCGATCATTGGTATCTCAATACCTAGTTCAATCTCGTTACCGGCAAGTCTCTTTACTCGTTCCGTAATGCTACATCCCGTAACTAACTCATTAGCTACATTGCTTGCAAGGCTTATAGTGATGTACATTACCGAGAGGGCCCAGACATACCTCTCTAACAATCGGAGTGACAAATCCTAATCTTGATCCATGCCAACTCAACAAACACCATCGGAGACACCTGTAGAGCACCTTTATAAGCACCTAGTTACGTTGTGACGTTTGGTAGCACACAAAGTGTTCCTTCGGTATTCAGGAGTTGCATGATCTCATAGTCATAGGAACATGTATAGTTATGGAGAAAGCAATAGCAACAAACTAAATGATCATCGTGCTAAGCTAACGGATGGGTCAAGTCAATCACATCATTCTCTAATGATGTGATCCCTCTTATCAAATGACAACTCTTTGTCCATGGCTAGGAAACTTAACCATCTTTGATTAATGAGCTAGTCAAGTAGAGGCATACTAGTGACACTCTGTTTGTCTATGTATTCACACATGTATTAAGTTTCCGGTTAATACAATTCTAGGATGAATAATAAAAATTTATCATGATCTAAGGAAATATAAATAACAACTTTATTATTGCCTCTAAGGCATATTTCCTTCAGCCATGGACATGGTCAACCCTTTTTTGGCGATTAATGCACTACTTTTGATGTGTCCGGGCCCGATGCTCATGTATGCCAACGTGGTACTAGTCAATTATTTTTCCAGAGTCAGCTATCAGACTCTTTCGATGCCACGTCAATGGTACCCACTAGAAACAAGTTAGACTTTTTCGGTTCAACCGCCTCCCAAGGTGTTTGGAGAGGAATGTTGAGAAGTAGGATAAATGTGAAGAAAGAGAAAGAGAGAAGGTTAAAAAGTAGTAATGTTATAGCCAAACTTGTAGCCCACACTACTATATGGGTGACTATAAATGATGTCTATACATAACATGGCAGTTTCTTATCGCCATCAACTGGCTATACAATTAACCACGCTCTCAGTAGGTGACCTTGCGCTTGGTTCTTCGCCTCTTCCAGAAGTCGAATGAACTGCTGGCAATCTGACACCAAATGAACTGTTGCATGTCCACCGCTTGTAAGCAAATGTTTCTCCTCGTGCTGAGAGCCACCGCGCACGCGTTGGCGAGGGAGAAGGCATAGTAAGAAAGCTTCTCGTCGTTCTGCGAGTTGACGGGACACGTCAAAGTTATTTAGTACGTACTCTCTCCAAAAAAGGGCCGACCATGTCATGGCTATGATCCCATGCCATCGAAGTGCATGACTCACTTACGCAGTGCTTATCTGATTATCTCCATTTTCTTGCATGACACGTGCACCTTGATGCTAGATTTCTCGTGTGTTGGCAAAAGGATGAACAAAGCTCACGTAAAAAAAGGGTGGAAGAATATAGATTCCCAACGACCGAGAAGGAGCAAGGAACCTCATGGTGAAGAGTCTGCAAGGAACCTTGCGTGTTTCCCCCTATTTTTTGCCGCCTGCCCACCTATAAACAAATAAAAGAACATGAACTCTTCGCTAAGTTGAAGATATTTTATAGTTTATATTGATAACCACGCAAGAAGCCACGCATGTACAGGACGCATGCAGCCACGCATGTACACACGCCAACACACTAACTCATGCCGATCCAACTCATGCACATACGCGCATAGCATGGAGCACACAACGCACGTACACAACACATGCATGCACACACACTCGGCTGCAGAATTCACGTGAATAACACATGCATGTGTGACAGCCAGATTTTTGGCCCTGTCTTTTTCTTTTGTTTTCTGAGGTTTTTGCTTGAGTTTTCTTTTTTCGTGGCTTTGTGGTCTGGAAACTGAAGAAGATGCCCTCTTTTTTGCTTCCAGAGTGGCTTGTCATACCAAAATCCTTCCCTAGACCCTGTCATTTTCATCCTAGTCCAAATCCCAATATTCTTTTTATTGGGAATATTCCTTTTCTATTAAAGGAATAACCCAATTTGCCCTAGGTTGTGAAGCAACCTATATTTCCATCACTCCTAAAATTCCAAAATAATTCTCATAAATTGTTTGGGTCATATCTTTCTCAAATATGGCAAAATATTTCCTTTGTCATGTTTATCATCATGCTCAAATAATTCATTTCCTATTCTGCCGTAAATGGCACATTGTGAAGCAAGTGCCATTTATCTTTTCCCAATTGACCTCAAAGTCCTTGGACACCTTTTCCTGTCCATATCATTGCCACATGACAAATTGCAACATCATTTTCCTAGTAATTATTTAATTATGATTTTCCAAAGTTCATGTATGAGGGAACTGGTTGTGAAGGAAGTACAAGCTAGGAATATCCAAATTAGTTGAAATTTTGCATGGCCCTTCCTATAACCAAATCATCACTCTCCACCAAAGTAGAGCTCATTTCATATCTCCATGTGAGCTCAACTTAGATTCTTTGATTCTGTCCAAAATTTCAGTTTGTGAAGCAAGTATATTTTATCTTGCTCCCTTATGGCTTCCAATTGTTTCAGGCCTTCTTTTATCCTTATAAATTACCTCCACCCATTTTGGGCATGTTTCATCAAGCCATTTGTCCTCTAGAATTTTTGCAAGTTTCTGGTCAGTGGAAATGTTTGTGAAGGAAGTACCATTTTGGTTTATCCAATTGGTATGAAACCTTTTGAGAATCTTAATATGGCCAAATGAGCCTGCATTGCCAAAGTTCAGCTCAAGTGGCTTCTCCATTTGAGAGAATCATCATGATCTTGATTCTGGACCATCTTTGGCAGTTGCAAAGCAACTCCATTAATCCTTGATCCTAATCTTCTCAAAGTTACCAGGATGTAAATCCTTCTTACCTTGAGTCTACCAGACAACTCCACTGACCTCAATCATCTCCCTGTTGAGCAGTAATACACGATCAAGTTTACTGCAGTAAACTTCAGAGGGTAATTACCGGTTAACCATAGCAGTTTTCACCAAGCGTCCACCATAGTTGTGACCTCCCCTGGATGAACTACTCACTAGACAACATTTGCAAGCCCCTCTCCCCCACTACATGCCAGTGCGCACGGTGACTACGACAATGGCGTGCCTGTGCACGCGCTCTGTGTGCAGTGCGCGTGACCAGTGGCTGTTTGTGCTGGACCCCCTCCTCCTCTCGTCGTCTTCGTGCTTGTGCTCATGTCCCACAGCTGGATCGCGTCATCGCCGTCCTTCTGGAGCCATCTCCCCCTCCGCCAGCTCTCGTCGCCGCGCGCCCACGGACGCACTGTGGCCGGCCGAGCTTTAATGGCGTTCGGTCCTTCTCCTCTTGTCCTCGAGCTCGCCCTCGTCTCCGTGATACCTGCATCAATAGCTCCTCGCCTTCCCCGAGCCCATCCGCGAGCACACGCGTCAACGGCGCCGGGCGCGTGTCCACAGCGACGCCAGCTCGTCCATGCCCTCGCCCGGCTATATATAGGCCTCCCCCAAAGCGTTCGAGCACACCAGCGGCCTCCGCACACTCCACTTGCCCTCCCCAGCCCCCCGCACGAGCCTCTGGAGCTCTCCTCGCTCGCCATTGCCGCCATGGCCGTCGCTCCCCTCGGCCTAAATTGGCTCAAGCCCGAGCCTCTCCCCTCCCCCTTTCTCCACCACTAGAAGCCCCTCACACCGGAGATCCTCCCCACCCCTTTTCTTCTCGCCGGAGCCCTTGTGGCCATACTTTTCCAAGTCCGGCCGCCGCCCCTTGCTCCCTGCCGCCTCGAGCCGCGGCTGCTCTGCACTTTCCCCGACGCTCGTGGACCTCTGGTTGGGTGCAGTTTCGCATCCCGCATTCGCCGGTGGCCGGAGCTCGGCCGGAGAGTGCCGGAGCCGCCCGGACCGTCGTCGGCGTCCCCTGCCTCTGCTCCTCTGCTTCCGATCGGGGCGCAGCAAGGAGGAAGAAGGAGCCAGGCCAGGCAGGACCCTCCTCCCCGCGGATCCCACCTGGCAGCGACCCAGGCGGCCGGCCCCACCCAACATGCGTTGACCCGGGTGGCTGCGCTGGATAAGTGAGAGGCCCCACCCGTGGGACCCGCACGTCAGCTGCTCAAGCCTTTGCCAGCGGGGATAAGTGGAAACGTACTCCTCTGAATACGCTTTCCCTTATCAAAGACGTATTCCATTTCTTTTTTGGGCAAGAATGCGTTTTCCTCTCTCGGAAACGTATTTCTAGAAAATGCGCTTTCTGTTTTTCTGCTTTGGCCCTGTTTGTAAATCTTTTTCTTATAGAAAGGTCCCTAGCAGAAAAGCAATCATATCTTTTTAACCACAACTCCAAATGAGGTGATTCCAAAGCCCACTTCTTCATTTTGTCGAGCCCATTCTGTTGGTAACATTTTCATGATGGTTTGACACTATGAAAATGACCATTTTGCCCTTGCCGTTAAACAGCCCCTCTGAGAGAGAACTGTTTCCGGCAAATCTTTCCGCGGCTTCACCGCACTTCATCCCGGTGTCTTCTTCAACCCCAGGCAAGCCACAATACCCACTTGCATGATAGTCATGCAGTAGCCATGGTTTTCAAGTTGAATATTTATTAAATGATTGCTTGTTTAAAATATGGTTATCGTTGTTTCGGAAATGCTTCTGAGTTTGTGCTTACTTGTTTGCTATGTTGTTATGCACCTGGTCATCATGCCTTGCTAGTTACTAGTATTACTTTCATGTTGCCATGCTTGATTGTAGTACATGTTGGGTCGGTCATGTTCTTCGGTGCATGACTAACGTCGGTTATCGAGTACTGTTAATATGTGTTGTTCCGTTGTGAAGTGCTACTCGGTGATGTTATTGATGAGTTCTTGCATGTTATTTATGGTTGATGCTAGTGGTCATGATATACTTTGAGTAGTGTTGCACTTGTAATATTTATGCTCGTCATTATGCCATGTTTACTTGGAGATTATTTCATAGTCGATATGATGGACAGTTATGTTGCATCCCGTGCTTATGTTGATATCATGTTCATGCATTGTAATTGCATCATGTTATTTTATCATGGCTCAGCATATTGCATTCAAGTTTAACTGGATTTAATTGAACTTGAACAATTGTTGGCTGAGTCATGGTGCCGCCAGATCGAAACTGACTAGTGCAACCATGCTTACCTTATGGGGGGTCCTAACTGGGTCTATTGTCGTGCATCTCACCGGTGCCTCCCACGAGGGAAGGTTATGGGCGTGCGTATCCTGGCCCGGTAAGTAGACATAACCTTGTGTGCCCGTTGTTTTTATGGATCCGGTCCCTATGAGGGAGTTTTCCCCGTGAGGGAGTTTGACCATGATGGTGGTGGGGTGTCTTTGGTAGACACAGGGCCACCCAGGACTAGCCCAGTTGGGAGTGGGTCGGAGTGGCCGGGAGAGTGTCATGACAATAGATCGGTTTTGTCGGAACGCCGTTGGTCCACCCGAATGCGAGTGCGAGGCCATGGGTTCCGTGGTGTGGGTACAGTCTGCTAACCTCTGCAGAGTGTATATTAATCTATCGATAGTCGCGCTCGCGGATAAGGGCCCAGTTCGTGTCGGTCCCACCGTGAGTCAACAATATTAATAATAACTTAATTAATAACAACCCCGGTTCGAAGATGAGATAAGTTGGTTGTGATCGCCGTAAGGATCATGGGCCAAATATTGGTCGTGGTTGTGATCGCCGTAAGGATCATGGTTTGAGACCAAGTGTTGGTCATGGTTGTGATCGTCGGAATGATCACTGTGGTATCGAGGATACCGAGTTGTTGGATATTCGTGATGTTGTGCGAGAATCATGGGTAAAGATCAAGCTCCTTGTGGTCATTTAATGATTACTACGGTATTATTTATACCAAGATTGATTTGATCCTGAGATGATTGTGTGATGTCCGAGGTTGGTAAGTGATGCATGTGATGGTTATGAGATAACCCAAGCAGAATAATTGGTGCATGTAGTGTCATCATGTTGCATGCTAGTATCATTAGATTCATATGTTCATGCCATGCTCATATTGTTCTAGGTGTATCATGTTCATGTTGCCTTTGGATTCTTAGTGGCTATTATGGTTATTTTCATGATGGTATCTGGTATTATTTTGGGAGTATTACTTTGGATGTCATGTTGTTAATGCCATGTTATTCTGATGATCTCATATCAATTCCTGCTTAACATGCAATTGCCATGCCGTTGTTTGTCGTGAATGCTTCTGGTTTATTGTGAGCTTGCAAGTACATTCAATGTACTGACCTGGCGTGTCATGCCAGCTTGCAGGTCGTGCCTGGATTGCTTGCTTGTTTGGTGTTGTTCCTGTGTTTGCGAGCTAGGATAAGCATTCCAGCCAGAGTCCCTGTGGATTGGAGTTCACCACCGTCGCCGTTGTTCTGCTGCCAGTAGTTTTTCTGCTGCTAGAGTTATTCCGCTGCTTCGAGTTGTTCTGCTGCTTGCATAGAGCAACTAAGGATGGCATAGTGTCGCCATGCCGATGTTATTCATTGTAATATCGGAGACCTTGTAATCATATTCGTGTAATAATAGAAAGCTGGTTTGTTCTATGCTAAGCAATGTCGTATTCCAGAAGACTTCTTCTCGATCTCTGGGCTGGAATACGGGGCGTTCCGGTTTCTCTAAGCCGGGGTGCCACAACGTTTGGTATCAGAGCAGGTTTGGCTGTAGGATGCCCTAGCCCGCGCGAACGTTAGAAAGCGGTAGTATAGACCCCAGTTGGATTGTTGCACTTGATTGTTGCATTTGTTTGTCGCATAGCATGCATATAGATTATTATTTTGTCACTAACGGTTAATCTTGTGAGTGTAGTGGCATCCTTTTTGGTCCACCGGCTGCACCCTCCTTCTTAGCACGTTTTCTCTTTGGTGTTCGGCGTCATGCCCTGGTACCCAGAGTTCCAGACACCATTTGCAGGAGTTATGCTCAGGTGTCGCGTATATTTTTCCACCACCCACAATATTATTTCGGTGATAGGCTTGTTTCTATCCCGAATCATGCCATCCATCTCGTCCCCTTGGCAACCCTTGCTGATCTTGGTTATCAAAAAAGGGCAATGCTAGCGAGCCTTGTTTTTCCACCGCTACCCTACCCAGTCTTCCACTATTATCTTGCCATGTCATTTCATTCTTTGGACGGGTACGATTCCCTTCGTACACTTGATAATGAGGTGGTCGTGACTTTTGTGTCTCGCTACTTGATCGTCAAGTCCGTTCTCACATGTATATCCATCCAGATCCAACCATTGTTCAGCCAGTGCTTGGTGTAGCTTTGGTTACGCCAACTCTTTCCACACATTGATATAATTTTCATGCACACCGCCACAGCATATTAGACCGTAATACCAAAGTTTCTGCGAGGTTTGTGTGCTTGGGTGTGCATGCATATTATTGTGTGAGTAGCAGTAATATGTGATGGTTGCTTGATTAATTATATTAGTAGTATGCTTGTGTGCTTTTGTGTTAGTCGTTTCTTTTGTTTCTTTCTTGGGGCCTTCGGTGTTACAAATTTTCCCCTATTAAAGTTGCTCGTCAGCCGACACCGGACCCGAAGAGTCAGCAAGGAATGCATATATTTGGAAACTCAGCTAAACAGAATGGAATTGTCAGCAAACTGTAGTGAAATTGAAAATAGCTCGTCTGAATGCAAAAGAAATCCTGGATGGAGTGTCAGTATAAAGTTTGCATTAACGTGCACTCCTCACAACAATATGGAATTTTGAGCCGACTGCATTCAGATTGGGGGATATCTGATCATGTTACTGAGTGTCAAGTCTCCCTCAGCGTGCACTCCTCATAGAAGAAATGATCAAATCAGCAAGAAGATAAATTGTGTGCAAGGTTGACAGAATATTGTCAAAGGTATGGCTCAGATACAAGCTTAATTTTTCACTGAGGATGATTTTGGAATCCGATGTACCTGGAAGCAAGAAAAAATATGGCATGTACTCAGAAAGGAGGATAGTCCTGCAAAAACCCTGTTTCATGCAAGAAATCAAGAACAAGTTTTTTAAGATGGTTATACCTGTGGAAATCGGTCCGCATATCACAATAAATAGTTTCTGGTATAAGGTACTGAGTCTTTCCCCAAATGCAAGATACCCAAGATACCCAAGAAGCTTCCAAGGCAAGATACCCAAGAAGCTTCCAAGGCAAGATTCATCTATCTTCTTCAGTACGATACATGGATTATTTCCCATACAAGGTACTCTGCCTTCTTCAAGTAGGCAACCATAAAAGTTTCCGTCATAAGGTACTGAGTCTTTCCCCAGCAAAGTCTTTAAGGGGGTAAGCTTTTGAAGCACGATACCCAGTCTTCTTCAGCAAGCTGCCCGATGAAAGTTTCAAGCACGAGCCAACCACTTTTCCTTAGTAAGACATTGGTACAAGATAGCACACTGTGAATTGACAGCATATGGCAGTGAATCCCAAGAATCAGATCCGCAATATTTTGGTCAGAAGCAAGAATTAGTCAGAATACACGTCTGTCTCGGGAATCAGATTCTCATATATATGCGGTGAGCATACCACCAAGATCTTACAAGTCACTCGGATGAGGATCTGACAACCACGTGAGGATGGTTAAGAGAAGAAAGCCAGTATACACAGCAGTGTGACAAAGGATTACGAGGATTGACGACATCAATAAGCTCAATGTTCGGATGATCATTAATTTTCCTGCGGTCAGGACTTGAGTGGTGTTGAACCTGCAATTTAATGGGGTACCCTGTCAGAAAAATGAGGATAAGCTGCAATTGCCGAAAAATTGCACCGACAGTACCTATGGTGATACGAAGAAGCATATGACCTAGCTCTTTCAGCCAATGATCCAGCCCAAGAAAACAATAATGAAGGAGCAAGACCAGTGATGTGGATATGAAAATTGTTGCAAGACCCGCGTGGTGCAGAACCACCGTCAGTCAAGTCTGTAGATATTATCATACAGGTCAAACTCTTATGCTAGCCACGACAGGCGACAATCAAATATTTGGTACGGATCCGATACTCAAGACAAGGGAACCAGCTAAGATGATTCAGAAACTTCCGCGATAAGCTAGAAGCTGTCGGGAAAGCGGTTATGACCCAACTCACTGTTTGAAACCCGAAGGACCTGCATTTAGTGGAGAAACCCAATGCAAGGAGTTAAAGCTTGGGTGTCCACTAGAAAAATCTGATCACCACTTCATGAAAGATTGTCAGAGCCGGATGACACACCCAGCGGAAATCACTCTTGAATTTGTGAGACCGATATATATTTCAGCGATGAGAATCAATCACCGTCAGCTAAGTCAGCAGATCTAAAAAGGAATTGGAGCCTGTATAAGCATGAACAAGCAAGGTAAGATCTGTCAGAAAATGGGTATATTAAAGCAAACCACCCCAGAGCCAGTCAGATAAAAATTTAGGGGGAACAAAAATAAGAAAAAGGGATACCCGAGTTGGAAACGGTTTCCTTAAGTCAGTATCTTCATACTTGTTCCCTCAGCAACCAAATCTCGAGGACTAGATTTCTTTAAGGGGGTAAGGTTTGTGACAGCCTGATTTTTGGCCCTTTCTTTTTCTTTTGTTTTTTTTTTGAGGTTTTTGCTTGAGTTTTCTTTTTCCGTGGCTTCGTGGTCTGGAAATTGAAGAAGATGCCCTCTTCTTTGCTTCCAGAGTGGCTTTTAATACCAAAATCCATCCCTAGACCCTATCATTTTCATCCTAGTCCAAATCCCAATATTCTTTTTATTGGGAATATTCCTTTTCTATTAAAGGAATAACCCAATTTGCCCTAGGTTGTGAAGCAACCTATATTTCCATCACTCCTAAAATTCCAAAATAATTCTCATAAATTGTTTGGGTCATATATTTCTCAAATATGGCAAAATATTGCCTTTGTCATGTTTATCATCCTGCTCAAATAATTCATTTCCTATTCTGCCCTGAATGGCACATTGTGAAGCAAGTGCCATTTATCTTTTCCCAGTTGACCTCAAACTCCTTGGACACCTTTTCCTGTCCATATCATTGCCACACGACAAAGTGCAACATCATTTACCTATTAATTATTTAATTATGATTTTCCAAAGTTCCTGTCTGAGGGAACTGGTTGTGAAGGAAGTACAAGCTGGGCATATCAAAATGAGTTGAAATTTTGCATGCCCCTTCATATAACCAAATCATCACTCTCCACCAAAGTAGAGCTCATGTCATCCCTCCATGTGACCTCACCTTCAATTCTTTGATTCTGTCCAAAATTTCAGTTTGTGAAGCAAGTATATTTTATCTTGCTCCCATATGGCTGCAAATTTTTCTAGGCCTTCTGTTATCCATATAACTTACCTCCACCCATTTTGGGAATGTTTAATTAAGCCATTTGTCCTCTAGAATTTTTGCAAGTTTCTGGTCAGTGGAAATGTTTGTGAAGGAAGTACCATTTTTGTTTATCCAATTGGTATGAAACCTTTTGAGCATCTTCATATGGCCAAATGAGCCTGCCTTGCCAAAGTTCAGCTCAAGTGGCTTCTCCATTTGAGAGCATCATCATGATCTTGATTCTGGACCATCTTTGGCAGTTGCAAAGCAACTCCATTAATCCTTGATCATAATCTTCTCAAAATTACCAGGATGTAAGTCCTTCTTACCCTGAATCTACTAGACAACTCCATTGACCTCAATCATCTCCCCGTTGAGTAGCAGTACATGATCAAGTTTACTGCAGTAAACTTCAGAGGGTAATTACCAGTTAACCATAGCAGTTTTCACCAAGCTACCACCATAGTTGTGACCTCCCCTGGATGAATTACTCACTAGACAACATTTGCAAGCCCCTCTCCGCCACTACATGCCAGTGCACACGGTGACCACGACAATGGCGTGCCTGTGCACGCGCTCTGTGTGGAGTGCGCGTGACCAGTGGTTGTTTGTGCTGGACCCCCTCGTCCTCTCGTCGTCTTCGTGCTTGTGATCATGTCCCACAGCTGGCCCACGTCATCACCGTCCTCCTGGAGCCATCTCCCCCTCCGCCAGCTCTCGTCGCCGCGCGCCCACGGACGCACTGTGGCCGACCGAGCTTTAATGGCGTTCGGTCCTTCTCCTCTTGTCCTCGAGCTCGCCCTCGTCTCCGTGATACCTGAATCAATAGCTCCTCGCCTTCCCCGAGCCCATGCGCGAGCACATGCGTCAACGGCGCCGGGCGCGTGTCCGCAGCAACGCCAGCTCGTCCATGCCCTCGCCCGGCTATATATAGGCCTCCCCCGAAGCGTTCGAGCACACCAGCGGCCTCCGCACACTCCACTAGCCCTCCCCAGCCCCTCGCCCGAGCCTCTGGAGCTCTCCTCGCTCGCCATTGCCGCCATGGCCGTCGCTCCCCTCGGCCTAAATTGGCTCAAGCCCGAGCCTCTCCCCTCCCCCTTTCTCCACCACTAGAAGCCCCTCACACCGGAGATCCTCCCCACCCCTTTTCTTCTCGCCGGAGCCCTTGTGGCCATACTTTTCCAAGTCCGGCCGCCGCCCCTTGCTCCCTGCCGCCCCGAGCCGTGGCTGCTCTGCACTTTCCCCGATGCTCGTGGACCTCTGGTTGGGTGCAGTTTCGCATCGCGCATCCGCCGGTGGCCGGAGCTCGGCCGGAGAGTGCCGGAGCCGCCCGGACCGTCGCCGGCGTCCCCTGCCTCTGCTCCTCTGCTTCTGATCGAGGCGCAGCGAGGAGGAAGAAGGAGACAGGCCAGGCAGGCCCCTCCTCCCCGCGGATCCCACTTGGCAGCGACCCAGGCGGCCGGCCCCGCCCAACATGCGTTGACCCGAGTGGCTGCGCTGGATAAGTGACGGGCCCCACCCGTGGGACCCGCACGTCAGCTGCTCAAGCCTTTGCCAGCGGGGATAAGTGGAAACGTACTCCCGTGAATACGCCTTCCCTTATCAAAGACGTATTCCATTTCTTTTTCAGGCAAGAATGCATTTTCCTCTCTGGGAAATGTATTTCTAGAAAATGCGCTTTCTATTTTTCTGCTTTGGCCCTGTGTGTAAATCTTTTTCTTATAGAAAGATCCCTAGCAGAAAAGCAATCATATCTTTTTAACCACAACTCCAAATGAGGTGATTCCAAAGCCCACTTCTTTGTTTTGTCGAGCCCGTTCTGTTGGTAACATTTTCATGATGGTTTGACACTGTGAAAATGACCATTTTTCCCTCGCCGTTAAACAGCCCCTCTGAGAGAGAACTGTTTCCGGCAAATCTTTCCGTGGCTTCACCGCACTTCATCCCGGTGTCTTCTTCAACCCCAGGCAAGCCACAATACCCACTTGCATGATAGTCATGCAGTAGCCATGGTTTTCAACTTGAATATTTATTAAATGATTGCCTGTTTAAAATATGGTTATCGTTGTTTCGGAAATGCTTATGGGTTTGTGCTTACTTGTTTGCTATGTTGTTATGCACCTGGTCATCATGCCTTGCTAGTTACTAGTATTACTTTCATGTTGCCATGCTTGATTGTAGTACATGTTGGGTTGGTCATGTTCTTCGGTGCATGACTAACGTCGGTTATCGAGTACTGTTAATATGTGTTGTTCCGTTGTTGTTACTTGGTGAAGTGCTACTCGGTGATGTTATTGATGAGTTCTTGCATGTTATTTATGGTTGATGCTAGTGGTCATGATATACTTTGAGTAGTGTTGCACTTGTAATATTTATGCTCGTCATTATGCCATGTTTAGTTGGAGATTATTTCATAGTCGATATGATGGACAGTTATGTTGCATCCCGTGCTTATGTTGATATCATGTTCATGCATTGTAATTGCATCATGTTATTTTATCATGGCTCGGCATATTGCATTCAAGTTTAACCGGATTTAATTGAACTTGAACAACGGTTGGCTGAGTCATGGTGCCGCCAGATCGAAACTGACCAGTGCAACCACACTTAACTTATGGGGGGTCCTAACTGGGTCTATTGTCGAGCATCTCGCCGGTGCCTCCCACAAGGGAAGGTTATGGGCGTGCGTACTCTGGCCCAGTAAGCAGACATAACCTTGTGTGCCCGTTGTTTTTATTGATCCGGTCCCTGTGAGGGAGTTTGACCACGATGGTGGTGGGGTGTCTTTGGCAGACACGGGGCCACCCAGGACTAGCCCAGTTGGGAGTGGGTCGCAGTGGCCGGGAGAGTGTCATGACAATAGATTGGTTTTGTCGGAACGCCGTTGGTCCACCCGAATGGGAGTGCGAGGCCATGGGTTCCGTGGTGTGGGTACAGTGTGCTAACCTCTGCATAGTGTATATTAATCTATCAATAGCCGCGCCCGCGGATAAGGGCCCAGTTCGTGTCGGTCCCACTATGAGTCAACAGTATTAATAATAACTTGATTAATAGCAACCCCGGTTCGAAGATGAGATAAGTTGGTTGTGATCGCCGTAAGGATCACGGGCCAAATATTGGTCGTGGTTGTGATCGCCGTTAGGATCACGGTTTGAGACCAAGTGTTGGTCATGGTTGTGATCGCCGGAATGATCACTATGGTATCGAGGATACCGAGTTGTTGGATATTCGTGATGTTGTGCGAGAATCATGGGTAAAGGTAAAGCTCCTTGTGGTCATTTAATGATTACTACGGTATTGTTTATACCAAGCTTGATTTGATCCTAAGATGATCGTGTGACATCCGAGGTTGGTAAGTGATGCATGTGATGGTTATGAGATAACCCAAGTAGAATAATTGGTGCATGTAGTGTCATCATGTTGCATGCTAGTATCATCAGATTCATATGTTCATGCCATGCTCATATTGTTCAAGCTGTATCATGTTCATGTTGCCTTTGGATTCTTAGTGGATATTATGGTTATTTTCATGATGGTATCTGGTATTATTTTGGGAGTATTACTTTGGATGTCATGTTGTTAATGCCATGTTATTTTGATGATCTCATATCAATTCTTCCTTAACCTGTAATTGCCACGTTGTTGTTTGTCTTGAATGCTTCTGGTTTATTGTGAGCTTGCAAGTACATTCAATGTAGTGACCTGGCGTGTCATGCCAGCTTGAAGGTCGTGCCTGGATTGCTTGCTTGTTTGGTGTTGTTCCTGTGTTCGCGAGCTAGGATAAGCGTTCCAGCCAGAGTCCCTGCGGATTGGAGCACCGCCATCGCCGTTGTTCCACTGCCAGTTGTTTTTTTTGCTGCTAGAGTTATTCTGCTGCTTCGATTTGTTCTGCTGCTTGCATAGAGAAACTGAGGATGGCGTAGTGTCGTCGTGCCGATGTTATTCATTGTAATATCGGAGACCTTGTAATCATATTCATGTAATAATAGAAAGCTGGTTTGTTCTATGCTAAGCAGTGCCGTATTCTAGAAGACTTCTTCTCAATCTCTGGGCTGGAATACGGGGCGTTCCGGTTTCTCTGAGCCGGGGTGCCACAACATGCGCACACACTCGGCTGCATGGAGGCGTGCACCATCTACAACGGCGTACGGTTCGTCGTGCTACCGCGAAGCTTGCACACAACGGTGCCTACGCATCTCTTGTAGCACCTCGTCGTCGTCGTTGCTCAACGACTAGCCGGAGACGAAGACGAACGCAGCCTCGGCCTTAGAGCTAGCACCGATGGAAAAGCACGCCCGCTGCACGCACACGAGCACGTACGGAGTGCCCATGATGCGGTGCGTCCCAAATCGCCTCTACTCCTTCTGCGCAGGTTGTCTATGAAGGCGGTTGCATGCCTAATGATGATGTGGGTGAGATCTTTTAGGACTCAGATGATGACGAGGAAAATTATGAGACTACCCATAGTGGGAGTAACATAGGTAGTAACATCACACATATCTAGATAAAGTAGATGATGTGGCAAGCAATAAATGAAGAAAGAGAGGAAAGTAGTACTAACATAGCTAGTTACTAGTAGTATGAGGCTGGTCATAGTGGGGAGTAACTTAGACTCTAAGTTACTATCTTCATAATGCAAGGTAACATGATAGTAGTGTCATAGATGGCTTCATTTATTAGCTTGTAGACTCATCTTGTCTTGGGAAACTATGTTAGAGTAACATATTATGTTACCACCTCATATTAAATACTTGCCACATAAGCAAAAATTTCTTGGAGTGCGCTATGTTACTAGCTAAGTTACTCCCACTATGACTAGCCTGAGTAACATCACACATATCAAGGCATGATGTGTCTATAGCCTAATAAATGAAGCATGTTACTAGTCTATGTTACTACCCATTTGTGGCTAGTCCGAGGGGGTGTCTCCAACAGTGTTCCTTGGCTCACACCTCTAGGATCACGGTGGTCTAACTTGGAGTCATTCATCCATTACACATGGCATCTCAGATCTAGACACAAGGTGACGTACACCGTCAAGGTCCACGGTCAAGGGGGTCAGGGCGGATGCGACCTCTCACTGCGTCCACCATTTGAAGCGGCGTGCCAGCCTAGGGCACTGCCCGCTACACACCCAGCTGTACCTGCCTCCTCGCCGCATTCAAAAACCTACATTTAAACCCGCATGGAATGTGAGAAACCAACTCCGGCCACACACATCCGTTCAGGAGCAGGACGCCGGCCAAGATCCTCCTTCCACCATTTTGTCCACTCTTTCGGCGACATCTGACGAGCAGGAAGAGCAGTTCTCCGGCATAAATGCTGTCTAGGTGGCTCGCCGAGCCCGACAGTTACAAGTGAGGCAGCTCGCTTCTTCACCTACCTCACCTAGCCCGTCGGAGGCAGTTGCTGCACTAAGACAATGAAGGAAATATGCCCTAGAGGCAATAATAATTTTTTTTATTTATTTCCTTATATCATGATAAATGTTTATTATTCATGCTAGAATTGTATTAACCGGAATCATAATACATGTGTGAATACATAGACAAACAGAGTGTCACTAGTATGCCTCTACTTGATTAGCTCGTTGATCAAAGATGGTTATGTTTCCTAACCATAGACATGAGTTGTCATTTGATTAATGGGATCACATCATTAGGAGAATGATGTGATTGACTTGACCCATTCCGTTAGCTTAGCACTTGATCGTTTAGTTGGTTGCTATTGCTTTCTTCATGACTTATACATGTTCCTATGACTATGAGATTATGCAACTCCCGCTTACCGGAGGATCACTTTGTGTGCCACCAAACTTCACAACGTAATTGGGTGATTATAAAGGTGCTCTACCGGTGTCTCCGAAGGTACTTGTTGGGTTGGCGTATTTCGAGATTAGGATTTGTCACTCCGATTGTCGGAGAGGTATCTCTGGGCCCACTCGGTAATGCACATCACCATAAGCCTTGCAAGCATTGCAAATAATGAGTTAGTTGCGGGATGATGTATTACGGAACGAGTAAAGAGACTTGCTGGTAACAAGATTGAACTAGGTATTGAGATACCGATGATCGAATCTCGGGCAAGTAACATACCGATGACAAAAGGAACAACGTATGTTGTTATGCGGTTTGACCGATAAAGATCTTCATAGAATATGTAGGAGCCAATATGAGCATCCAGGTTCCGCTATTGGTTATTGACTGGAGACGTGTCTTGGTCATGTCCACATAGTTCTCAAACCCGTAGGGTCCGCACGCTTAAAGTTCGATGACGGTTATATTATGAGTTTATGTGTTTTGATGTACTGAAGGTAGTTCGGAGTCCCGGATGAGATCGAGGACACGACGAGGAGTCTCGAAATGGTCGAGACATGAAGATTGATATATTGGAAGCCTATGTTTCAGGATTTTACCGGAGTACCAGGAGGTTACCGGATCCCCCCCGGAGCTTAATGGGCCATAGTGGGCCTTGTGGAGAAGAGCAGAGGCGGCCAGGGCAGGGCCGCGCATCCCTCCCCCCTAGTCTGAATAGGACAAGGAGAGGGGGGCACCGCCCCCTCCTTTCCTTTCTCTCTCCCTCCTCTTTCCCCCTCCATTCCAAGTCCAACAAGGAAAAGGGAGGGAGTCCTACTCCTGGTAGGAGTAGGACTCCTCCTGGCGCGCCCCCTCTAGGCTGGCCGCACCTCCCCCCTTGCTCCTTTATATACGGGGGCAGGGGGCACCCTAGAGACACAACAATTGATCGTTTGATCTTTTAGCCGTGTGCGGTGCCCCCCTCCACCATAGTCCACCTCGATATACTGTAGTGGTGCTTAGGCGAAGCCCTGCGTCGGTAGAACATCATCATCGTCACCACGCCGTCGTGCTGACAAAACTCTCCCTCAACACTCGGCTGGATTGGAGTTCGAGGGACGTCATCGGGCTGAACGTGTGCTGAACTCGGAGGTGCCGTACGTTCGGTACTTGATCGGTCAGATCGTGAAGATGTACGACTACATCAACCGCATTGTGCTAACGCTTCCGCTTTCGGTCTACGAGGGTACGTGAACAACACTCTCCCCTCTTGTTGCAATGCATCACCATGATCTTGCGTGTGCGTAGGAATTTTTTTGAAATTACTACATTCCCCAACAGTGGTATCAGAGCCAGGTTTTATGCGTTGATGTAATATGCACGAGTAGAACACAAGTGAGTTGTGGGCAATATAAGTCATATTGCTTACCAGCATGTCACACTTTGGTTCGCCGGTATTGTTGGATGAAGCGGCCCGGACTGACATTACGTGTACGCTTAAGCGAGACTGGTTTTACCGCCGTGCTATGCACACAGGTGACTAGCGGGTGTCAGTTTCTCCAACTTTAGTTGAACCGAGTGTGGCTACGCCCGGTCCTTGAGAAGGTTAAAACAGCACTAACTTGACAAACTATCGTTGTGGTTTTGATGCGTAGGTAAGAACAATTCATGCTCAGCCCGTAGCAGCCACGTAAAACTTGCAACAACAAAGTAGAGGACGTCTAACTTGTTTTTACAGGGCATGTTGTGATGTGATATGGTCAAGACGTGATGAGATATAAGTTTTTGTATAAGATGATCATGTTTTGTTGAAGTTATCGGCAATTGGCAGAAGCCTTATGGTTGTCTCTTTATTGCATAAGATGCAAGTGCCAAATAATTGCTTTACTTTATCGCTATGCGATAGCAATAGTTGCAAGAGCAATAGTTGGCGAGACGACCATGTGATGACACATTGATATAGATCAAGATGAGGGAGATCATGGTGTCATGCCGGTGGCGATGGAAATCATGACGATGCTTTGGAGATGGAGATCCAAGGCACAAGATGATGATGGCCATATCATGTCACATATTTTGATTGCATGTGATGTTTTATACATCTTATTTTTCTTAGTTAGACGGTAGCTTTATAAGATGATCTCTCACTAATTATCAAGGTACAAGTGTTCTCCCTGAGTATGCATCGTTGCGAAAGTTCTTCATGCTGAGACACCACGTGATGATCGGGTGTGATAGGCTCTACGTTCAAATACAACGGGTGCAAAACAGTTGCACACGCGGAATACTTAGGTTAAACTTGACGAGCCTAGCATATAACAGATATGGCCTCGGAACACTGAGACCGAAAGGTCGAGCGTGAATCATATAGTAGATATGATCAACAT
Organism: Triticum monococcum; assembly: GCA_034509565.1. Taxonomy (NCBI): domain Eukaryota; kingdom Viridiplantae; phylum Streptophyta; class Magnoliopsida; order Poales; family Poaceae; genus Triticum; species Triticum monococcum. Next base: position 172,753,213 of record CM067846.1, on the reverse strand, counting down.
AGTGATGTTCACCATTGAAACTACTCCATCTCACGTGATGATCGGACATGGTTTAGTTGATATGGATCATGTGATCACTTAGAGGATTAGAAGGATGTCTATCTAAGTGGGAGTTCTTAAGTAATATGATTAATTGAACTTAAATTTATCATGAACTTAGTCCTAGTAGTATTAGCATATCTATGTTGTAGATCAATAGCTCGCGTTAAGCTCCCCTGTTTTATTTTTGATATGTTCCTAGGGAAAACTAAGTTGAAAGATGTTAGTAGCAATGATGCGGATTGGATCCGTGATCTGAGGTTTATCCTCATTGCTGCATAGAAGAATTATGTCCTTGATGCACCGCTAGGTGACAAACCTATTGCAGGAGCAGATGCAGATATTATGAACGTTTGGCTAGCTCAACGTGATGACTACTTGATAGTTTAGTGCACCATGCTTAAACGGCTTAGAATCGGGACTTCAAAAACGTTTTGAACGTCATGGACCATATGAGATGTTCCAGGAGTTGAAGTTAATATTTCAAGCAAATACCCGAGTTGAGAGATATGAAGTCTCCAACAAGTTCTATAGCTAAAAGATGGAGGAGAATAGCTCAAGCAGTGAGCATGTGCTCAGATTGTCTGGGTACTACAATCGCTTGAATCAAGTGGGAGTTAATCTTCCAGATAAAATAGTGATTGACAGAATTCTCTAGTCACCATCACCAAGTTAGTAGAACTTCGTGATGAACTATAATATGCAAGGGATAACAGAAACGATTCCCAAGCTCTTCGTGATACTGAAATCGACGAAGGTAGAAATCAAGAAAATCATCAAGTGTTGATGGTAAACAAAACCACTAGTTTCAAGTAAAGGGACAAAGGGAAGAAATGGGAACTTCAAGAAGAATGGTAAGCAAGTTGCTTCTCAAGTGAAAAAACCCAAGTCTGGACCTAAGCCTGAAACTGAGTGCTTCTACTGCAAAGGGACTGGTCACTGGAAGCGGAACTACCCCAAGTAATTGGCGGATAAGAAGGATGGCAAAGTGAACACAGGTATATTTGATATACATGTTATTGATGTGTACTTTACTAGTGTTTATAGCAACCCCTTAGTGTTTGATACTAGTTCAGTTGCTAAGAATAGTAACTCGAAACAGGAGTTGCAGACTGAATAGAGACTAGTTAAGGGTGAAGTGACAATGTGTATTGGAAATGGTTCCAAGATTGACATGATCATCATCGCACACTCCCTATACTTTCGGGATTAGTGTTAAACCTAAAATAAATGTTATTTAGTGTTTGCGTTGAGCATGAATATGATTGGATCATGTTTATTGCAATACAGTTATTCATGTAAGTTAGAGAATAATTGTTGTTCTGTTTACATGAATAAAACCTTCTATGGTCATACACCCAATGAAAATGGTTTGTTGGATCTCGATCGTGGTGATACACATTTTCATAATATTGAAGCCAAAAGATGCAAAGTTAATAATGATAGTGCAACTTATTTGTGGCACTGCCGTTTAGGTTATATTGGTGTAAAGCGCATGAAGAAAATCCATGCTGATGGGCTTTTGGAATCACTTGATTATGAATCAGTTAATGCTTGCGAACCATGCCTCATGGGCAAGATGACTAAGACTCCGTTCTCCGGAACAATGGAACGAGCAACAGATTTGTTGGAAATCATACATACTGATGTATGTGGTCCGATGAATATTGAGGCTCGCGGCAGGTATCATTATTTTCTGATCTTCACGGATGATTTGAGCAGGTATGAGTATATCTACTTGATGAAACACAAGTCTGAAACATTTGAAAAGTTCAAAGAATTTCAGAGTGAAGTGGACAATCATCGTAACAAAAATAAAAGTTTCTACGATATGATCGCAGAAGTAAAATATTTGAGTTACGAGTTTGGCCTTCAGTTAAAACAATGTGAAATAGTTTCACTACTCACACCACCTGGAACACCACAGTGTAATGGTGTGTCCGAACGTCGTAACCGTACTTTATTAGATATGGTGCGATCTATGATGTCTCTTACCAATTTACCACTATCGTTTTGGGGTTATGCATTAGAGACAACTACATTCACGTTAAATAGGGAACCATCTAAATCTGTTGAGACGACACCATATGAACTGTGGTTTGGCAAGAAACCAAAGTTGTCATTTCTTAAAGTTTGGGGTTGCGATACTTATGTGAAAAAGTTTCATCCTGATAAGCTCCAACCCAAATCGGAAAAGTGTGTCTTCAAAGGATACCCAAAAGTTACTGTTGGGTACGCCTTCTATCACAGATCCGAAGGCAAGATATTCGTTGCTAAAAATGGATCCTTTCTAGAGAAGGAGTTTCTCTCAAAAGAAGTGAGTGGGAGGAAAGTAGAACTTGATAAGGTAATTGTACCTTCTCCCGAATTGGAAAATAGTTCATCACTGAAATCAGTTCCAGTGATGCTTACACCAATTAGTGAGGAAGTTAATGATGATGATCATGAAAGCTTCGGATCAAGTTACTACTGAACATCGTAGGTCAACCAGAGTATGTTCCGCACCAGAGTGGTACGACAATCCTATTCTGGAGTTCATGTTACTTGACCATGACAAACCTACGAACTATGAGGAAGCGATGATGAGCCCAGATTCCGCGAAATGGCTTGAGGCCATGAAATCTGAGATGGGATCCATGTATGAGAACAAAGTGTGGACTTTGGTTGACTTGCCCGATGCTCGGCAAGCCATAGAAAATAAATGGATCTTCAAGAGGAAGACGGACGTTGATAGTAGTGTTACTATTCTACAAAGCTAGGCTTGTCGAAAAAGGTTTTTGACAAAGTTCAAGGTGTTGACTATGATGAGATTTTCTCACTCGTAGCAATGCTTAAGTCTGTCCGAATCATGTTAGCAAATTACCGCATTTTATGAAATCTGGCAAATGGATAAACAAAACTGCATTCCTTAAAGGATTTATTAAAGAAAGAGTTATATATGATGCAACCAGAAGGTTTTGTCAATCCTAAAGATGCTAACAAAATATGCAAGCTCCAGCGATCCATCTATGGACTGGTGCAAGCATCTCAGAGCTGGAATATACGCTTTGATAAGTTGATCAAAGCATATAGTTTTATACAGACTTGCGGTGAAGCCTGTATTTACAAGAAAGTGAGTGGGAGCACTACATCATTTCTGATAAGTATATGCGAATGACATATTGTTGATCGGAGATAATGTAGAATTATTCTGCAAAGCATAAAGGAGTGTCTGAAAGGAGCTTTTCAAAGAAAGACCTCGGTGAAGCTGCTTACATATTGAGCATCAAGATCTATAGAGATAGATCAAGACGCTTGATAAGTTTTTCAATGAGTACATACCTTGACAAGATTTTGAAGTAGTTCAAAATGGAACGGTCAAAGAAAGAGTTCTTGCCTATGTTACAAGGTGTGAAACTGAGAAAGACTCAAAGCCCGACAATGGCAGAAGATAGAAAGAGAATGAAAGTCATTCCCTATGCCTTGGCCATAGGTTCTATAAAATATGCCATGTTGTGTACCAGATCTATTGTATACCCTACACTATTTTTGGCAAGGGAGTACAATAGTGATCTAGGAGTAGATCACTGGACAACGGTCAAAATTATCCTTAGTGGAATAAGGATATGTTTCTCGATTATGGTGGTGACAAAAAGGTTCGTCGTAATGGGTTACGTCGATGCAAATTTTGACACTGATCCAGATGACTCTAAATCTCAATCTGGATACATATTGAAAGTGGGAGCAATTAGCTAGAGTAGCTCCGTGCAGAGCATTGTTGACATAGAAATTTGCAAAATACTTACGGATCTGAATGTGGCAGACCTGTTGACTAAACTTCTCTCACAAGCAAAACATGATCACACCTTAGTACTCTTTGGGTGTTAATCACATAGCGATGTGAACTAGATTATTGACTCTAGTAAAACCTTTGGGTGTTGGTCACATGTCGATGTGACCTATGGGTGTTAATCACATGGTGATGTGAACTATTGGTATAAAATCACATGGCGATGTGAACTAGATTATTGACTCTAGTGCAAGTGGGAGACTGAAGGAAATATGCCCTAGAGGCAATAATAAAGTTATTATTTATTTCCTTATATCATGATAAATGTTTATTATTCATGCTAGAATTGTATTAACCGGAAACATAATACATGTGTGAATACATAGACAAACAGAGTGTCACAAGTATGCCTCTACTTGACTAGCTCGTTGATCAAAGATGGTTATGTTTCCTAACCATAGACATGAGTTGTCATTTGATTAACGGGATCACATCATTAGGAGAATGATGTGATTGACTTGACCCATTCCGTTAGCTTAGCACTTGATCGTTTAGTTTGTTGCTATTGCTTTCTTCATGACTTATACATGTTCCTATGACTATGAGATTATGCAACTCCCGTTTACCGGAGGAACACTTTGTGTGCCACCAAACGTCACGACATAACTAGGTGATTATAAAGGTGCTCTACAGGTGTCTCCGAAGGTACTTGTTGGGTTGGCGTATTTCGAGATTAGGATTTGTCACTCCGTTTGTCGGAGAGGTATCTCTGGGCCCACTCGATAATGCACATCACTATAAGCCTTGCAAGCATTGCAACTAATGAGTTAGTTGCGAGATGATGTATTACAAAACGAGTAAAGAGACTTGCCGGTAACAAGATTGAACTAGGTATTGAGATATCGACGATCGAATCTCGGGCAAGTAACATACCGATGACAAAGGAACAACGTATGTTGTTATGCGGTTTGACCGATAAAGATCTTCGAAGAATATGTAGGAGCCAATATGAGCATCCAGGTTCCGCTATTGGTTAGTGACCGGAGACGTGTCTCGGTCATGTCTACATAGTTCTCAAACCCGTAGGGTCCGCACGCTTAAAGTTCGATGACAGTTATATTATGAGTTTATGTGTTTTGATGTACCGAAGGTAGTTCGGAGTCCTGGATGAGATCGGGGACATGACGAGGAGTCTTGAAATGGTCGAGACATGAAGATTGATATATTGGAAGCCTATGTTTGGATATCGGAAGTGTTCCGGGTGAAATCGGGATTTTACCGGAGTACTGGGAGGTTACCGGATCCCCCCGGGAGCTTAATGGGCCATAGTGGGCCTTGTGGAGAAGAGGAGAGGCGGCCAGGGCTGGGCCGCGCACCCCTCCCCCCTAGTCCGAATAGGACAAGGAGAGGGGGCGGCGCCCCCCTTTCCTTCCTCTCTCCCTCCTCTTTCCCCCTCCACTCCTAGTCCAACAAGGAAAAGGGAAGGAGTCCTACTCCCGGTAGGACTAGGACTCCTCCTGGCGCGCCCCCTCTAGGCCGGCTGCACCTCCCCCTTGCTCCTTTATATACAGGGTCAGCGGGCACCCTAGAGATACGACAATTGATCGTTTGATCTTTTAGCTGTGTGCGGTGCCCCCCTCCACCATAGTCCACCTCGATAATACTGTAGCGGTGGTTAGGCGAAGCCCTGCGTCGGTATAACATCATCATCGTCACTACGCCGTTGTGCTGACGAAACTCTCCCTCAACACTTGGCTGGATCGGAGTTCGAGGGACATCATCGGGCTGAACGTGTGCTGAACTCGGAGGTGCCGTATGTTCACTACTTGATCGGTCGGATCGTGAAGACGTATGACTACATCAACCGCGTTATGCTAATGCTTCCGCTTTCGGTCTACGAGGGTACGTGAACAACACTCTCCCCTCTCGTTGCTATGCATCACCATGATCTTGCATGTGCGTAGGATTTTTTTTGAAATTACTACGTTCCCCAACAGCCAACGCATGGTTCCGCAACTCGCCTCTGTCGGCATGCTGGGAATGGGGGTCCCCAGACTTGTCTGCCTGCGGCCCGCGGCATGGCTGAGCCAGCAGGCCGTGCGGCCCATCTTCATCAACAAAGCATCCAAGACCCTCGCGAGGGTCCAAGCCTCGCGAGGCGGACGACGCAAGAACTCCTCCCGAGCGGCCTAGTCAGGTAGGCTCGCGAGGAGCGGAGATATCAAGGCGAGGAGAACCTCACGAGGCTCTCATGACGTGAGCCATGACGATCGACACCAGGCGGGCGCCAGTGCGTGCGGCATCCTTGTTTCCCCTTTACTGCAAAGGAGGCAAGCGCAGCCGCGCAACCGCGGAGTACCGAGGCCTCAAGCAAAGGTTGCCATTTCGGTGCAACGAGACCAAGACCATGGACTACAAGACGGAGGTCATCGTGGAGCCCAAGACGGTGTCATCACCAGAGCTTTGTGTAGGCGAAGACTACTTTTGTCAGGATGGCTTGTACTAGCTGCCCCCTTCGAATTAGCCCGCCATTGTTGGCTCCCTTCCCGCTTGTTATTTGGGAAGAGGACCAGGGCCTATATAAATAGGACTAGCCACCACCATAGAAAGGAGAGGATCTTAGCTCAAGGAGAGATCGGGAGAGAGAGAGAGATCATCAGATCCATAGAGACACACAAGTCCGAAAGCACAAGAACACCTAAACCTCAGGAGGTTGTTCTTCCCTTGTATTGTTCATCATCAGCCCAAGAGGCAATCCACCACCACATTGGAGTGGGGTATGACACCACAACGGTGGCCTCTCAATGGATTTAGATCGTGCCCTATTTAACATGAATGCAGCTGTCTCTAATGCATAACCCCAAAACGATAGTGGTAAATCGGTAAGAGACATCATAGATCACACCCTATGTAATGAAGTACGATTACAATGTTCGGACACACCATTATGCCGTGGTGTTCCAGGTGGTGTGAGTTGCGAAACTATTCCACATTGTTTCAAATGAAGACCAAACTCATAATTCAAATATTCTCCTCCGCGATCAGATCGTAGAAACTTTATTTTCTTGTTACGATGATTTTCCACTTCACTCTGAAATTCTTTTAACTTTTCAAATGTTTCAGACTTATGTTTCATTAAGTAGATATACCCATATCTACTCAAATCATCTATGAAGGTCAGAAAATAATGATACCCACCGCGAGCCTCAACAGTTATCGGATCGCATACATCAGTATGTATTATTTACAATAAGTCAGTTGCTCGCTCCATTGTTCTGGAGAACGGAGTCTTAGTGATCTTGCCCATGGGGCATGGTACGCAAGAATCAAGTGATTCCAAAAGCCCATCAGTATGGAGTTTCTTCATGCGCTTTACACCAATATGACCTAAACGGCAGTGCCACAAATAAGTTGCACTATCATTATTAACTCTGCATCTTTTGGCTTCAATATTATGAATATGTGTATCACTACGATCGAGATTCAATAAACCATTTATATTGAGTGTATGACCATGGAAGGTTTTATTCATGTAAATAGAACAACAATTATTCTTTGACTTAAATGAATAACCGTATTGCAATAAACATGATCCAATCATATTCATGCTCAACGCAAACACCAAATAACATTTAGGTTCAACACTAATCCCAAAGGTAAAGGGAGTGTGCGATGGTGATCTTATCAACCTTGGAATCACTTCCAACACACATCATCACATCGCCCTTAACTAGTCTCTGTTTATTTTGCAATTGCCGTTTCAAGTTACTACTCTTTAGCAATTGAACCAGTATCAAATACCGAGGGGTTGCTATAAACACTAGTAAATTACACATCAATAACATGTATATCCAATATACCTTTGTTCAGTATGCCATCCTTCTTATCCGCCAAGTATCTAGGGAAGTTCCACTTCTAGTGACCATTTTCGTTGCAGTAGAAGCACTCAATTTCAGGCTTGGGTCTAGCTTTGGGCTTCTGCATTGGAGTGGCAACTTGCTTGCCATTCTTCTTGAAATTCCCTTTCTTTCCCTTGCCCTTTTAATTGAAACTAGTGGTCTTGTCAACCATCAACACTTGATGCTTTTCTTGATTTCTACCTTCGCTGATTTCATCATCGCGAAGAGCTTGGGAATTACTTTCGTCATCCTTTGCATATTATAGTTCATCACGAAGTTCCAATAACTTGGTGATAGTGACTAGAGAACTCTGTCAATCACTATTTTATCTGGAAGATTAACTCCCACTTGATTCAAGCAATTGTAGTACTCAGACAATCTGAGCACATGCTCATTGGTTGAGCTATTCTCCTCCATCTTGTAGGCAAAGTACTGTCAGAGGTCTCATACCTCTCGACACAAGCATGAGTCTGAAATACTAGTTTCAACTCTTGGAACATCTTATATGATCTATTTCGTTCAAAACGTTTTTGAAGTCCCGGTTCTGAGCCGTAAAGCATGGTGCACTAAACTATCAAGTAGTCATCATACCGAGCTTTGCCAAACGTTCATAACGTTTGCATCTGCTCCTGCAATAGGTCTGTCACCTAGAGGTGCATCAAGGACATAATTCTTCTGTGCAGCAATGAGGATAATCCTCAGATCACGGACCTAGTCCGCATCATTGCTACTGTCATCTTTCAACTTATTTTTCTCTAGGAACATATCAAAAATAAAACAGGCAAGCTATACGCGAGCAATTGATCTACAATATAGATATGCACATACTATCAGGACTAAGTTCATGATAAATTTAAGTTCAATTAATCATATTACTTAAGAACTCCCACTTAGATAGACATCCCTCTAATCATCTAAGTGACCACGTCATCCATATCAACTAAACCATGTCCGATCATCACGTGAGATGGAGTAGTTTTGAATGGTGAACATCTCTATGTTGATCATATCTACTATATGATTCACGCTCGACCTTTCGGTCTCCAGTGTTCCGAGGCTATGTCTACATATGCTAGGCTCGTCAAGTTTAAACCGAGTATTCTGCGTGTGCAAAACTGGCTTGCACCCGTTGTATGTGAACGTAGAGCTTATCACACCCGATCATCACGTGGTGTCTCAGCACGACGAACTATCGCAACGGTGCATACTCAAGGAGAACACTTATACCTTGAAATATAGTGAGAGATCATCTTATAATGCTACCGCTGAACTAAGCAAAATTGTCGGATTTCGGGTTTCGACAGACCCTTGAGGTTCAAACACTGGGGTGCGCGCGGAGATTTCGCCTCCTACCTACCTGCACCCCTCCGCCTTGCTAAGATATAAGCTATGGAAAGAACAACACAAGAGACACAGGGTTTATACTGGTTCGGGCCACCGTTGTGGTGTAATACCCTACTCCAGTGTGTGGTGTGGTGGATTGCCTCTTGGGCTGATGATGATGAACAATACAAGGAAAAACAGCCTCACGAGGGTCTGTTCTTGGCTGGGGCAATGAACTGCTGGGAGGAGTTCAGTCACCCTTCTCTCTCTCTCTTGGATTTCGATCCCCCCTCCTACTATGGTGGCTAGTCCTACTTATAGAGGCCCTGGTCCTCTTCCCAAATATCGAGCGGGAAGGGAGCCAACAATGGCGGGCTAATTTGAAAGGGGACAGCTAGTACCAGCTATCCTGACAAAAGTAGTCTTCGCCTGCACAAAGCTTTGGTGGTGACGCCGTCTTGGGCTCCATGGTGACCTCCGTCTTGCAGTCCTCCTGGTCTTGGTCTTGTTGCACCGAAATGGCAACCTTTGCCTGATGCCTCGGTACTCCGCGGCTGCACTTGCCCCCTTTGCACCAAAGAGGAAAGGAGGACACTGCGCGGGCTAGCACCCACCTGGCGCCCTGGGTCGTCATGGCTTGCGTCACGGGCACCTCGTGAGGTACCCCGCCTTGATCTCCCCACCTCCTCGCGAGCCAGCCTGATGAGGCCGTGCCTGAGGAAGCTCCGTGTCGTCCGCCCCGTGAGGTTTGGCCCCTCGCGAGGGTCTTGGGTCTATGTTGGTGAAGATGGGCTGCGCTGGGCCCCCCCCTTTGAGCCACGCCGCAGGCCGCAGGCAGGCAAGTCTGGGGACCCTCGTTCCCAGAACACCGACAGTAGCCCCCGGGCCCAAGGCGCGCCCGGGCTTGGCCATGCAGGGAGGCAGAAGGGCAAGTGCGAAGCACCACGGGCCCTAACAGCCTGCGACCTTAGGCGCCGCGTGGCGGTTGATTGGACGCGGGCGGCACTGTTCCCGCACGCCCTCCTTGTTTTGCGCCATGCTAGGCGGACTCGTAGTCGTAGACAGTCGTTCCCCTTTCTGTTGCTCGAGCGCCCTCTGTCCTTCCTCCGCTCGAACTCCGTCTTCTATTTTCAACCCAATCTCGAACTTTCCCCCTCTTCCCATCACCATGGCTCCGACGAAGAAGGGAAGAGGGAAGAAACCCGTGTCTCTGCCTTGCCCGCCGCCGTTGGCGGCCCCCGCCGAGGGCTTGGGCAAGGTCAGCTCGGCTCTGGCCACTATCTTCAATGAATGCGGTAGGACGACGGCCTGGCCCGCGTCCCACTTCTCCATCGACAGGATAGTCACCAAGGTCCCGTATTTTGCTGACGCCCTGTGGGCGGGTCTGGTTCCTCCCTTTTCTGATTTCTTCAATGCCGTGCTTTCCCACTATCAGATCCACATGATGCATCTGGGTCCTGAATCCATCACCCTCCTTTCAGTCTTCGCCTTTGTTTGCGAGGCTATGGTGGGCATCCTTCCTTCGGTTGCCTTGCTGCGCCACTTCTTCTCACTGCGCCTTGCCGACCCTACCCAATGATGGGCGTGCGTGAGCTTCATTGCCGCGGCTGAGACAGCGGCCTCTGGGATTAACTTCAAGCTCCCCCTGCCCGCGGCTGGGTTCCGCGAGCGGTGGCTGTATGTGGACGCAGGGGTGCCCAGCCCCCTGCTATCGGAGCCAACCTCGCCTGCTGTCCCCAATTCGGGCTGGGGCCAGGAGACGCTTGAGAGCCCCCGGCTCGTCTTCTTCTGGCACCGCTGCGCGTTCTTGAGGTCGCTTGGCATGACAGCGCCCAAGGTGGTGAAGGAGTTCCTGCTACGCCGCGTTGCTCCTCTCCAACGCCACTCCCGCCGGATGTGGGCCTTTAGCGGGCGCGATGATCGTATGAGGCTCCAGGAAGAGGACCTGACGCCTGAAGTGCTGAGGACAACGCTCTTGACCTTGACTAGGGATCCCAACCCTGGCAGCATCCAGCAGGGAGGGGCCTTGCTGTACCTCTGCCAGAGCAGGGGCGATTTTGTGAAGCAGATGCCTATCTTTGATGAGTGGGGGTCGTGCCCCGCCGGCCTCCAGGGGCCTCGCGAGAACCCAGTGATGGTGACTGCCCTTCCAGTCGGCCAAGGCGACTCTTCCTCAAGCGGCGGAGCAGGGAGGCATGAGGCGCCAGAGGCCGAGGGGGCTCCCGGCGGGGTGACAACGTCGGGCGTTGCTCATGAGGGAGCAGCTCTTGGGGCCCGTGCCACTGAGGGTGACGAGCAGCTACCCTCAGCGCCTGCGACTGAGGCCCCTGAGGCTCCAGCTGCTTCTCTCGGCGAGGCGATTGGCAGCGCACATCAGGCAGGCGCCCCTGATGCAGATCGCCTTGACACTCTGTCTTCGTCGCAGGTTGAACCCTGCGCCCAACTCTTGGGCCGCTTCCGCGTGGACTTTGAAGCCCTCCGAAAGAGAAGGGAGGCCCTGGGCGACGATTACCCTTATCGCCTGCTGAAGCGTAGGAAGTACTTCGCCACTGATGAGTAAGCCTTCTCCTTTCCCAGCTCCCGATCCTTCTGTTACTTTTACTGACCCTTGCTCCGTAGGCCCCTTCCAGCCGAGCTTGCGGAGACGGCTGAGGAGCCATCCCCCTTGGCTTCGCCCCCTCCACCGTCCTCAAGTGCTTCGAGCAGCGGAGCCCTTGTGGTGAGGGCGATCAAAGAGGCGAACCGCCCCGAGGCATATCGTGGCCCTGCGCACCTAGCGATCCTCCTTCGCGGGCCTTCTCGTGGCATAGCCAGCCTGCCGTGGGCTTCTCGCCTGGTCGTGGACTGTGATTGGCTGAGGCGCTCCCTGCGCTCTTCACCTGGGGACGGGCTGGCTCCAGGCCGGGCTTCTGGCGCGGCGTGCCTGGCCGTTGCGAGGGTGCCAGCCCCCAGCCTGGAGGGGGAGTGCTGATTCATGGCTCCCGGCGCTTGCTTGGGGCAGATGATGGTGTGCAAGACGTGCTCGAGCGCGCTCGGGAGCGTCGCGCTCTCTGCCAAGGATTCCTTCGAAGGGCGGCTAACGCGGTAAGCCTGCTTGGTGAGGAGCTTGCTGATGAAGACGCGCGCCTTGAGGCCGAGGGCCTGCGCCTGACTGCAGAGAGGCACGAGCTGGAGGGCGCCATTGCCCTTGCGCGCCGTTAGCGCGATCCTGACGATGCAGAGGCCAAGGCGTCGCTGGTGGCCTCTCGGGAGGCCCGATCTTGGGCCGCTGAGGAGGCCCGGGAAGCCGACCGGCAGCGAAAGGCAGCGGAGGAGCAGGCTCGGGAGCTCCTGGCCTGGTGCCACTCACTGGAGGAGCAGGTGGAGCTGCGTGAGGCAGCCCTCGCGTCGATGAAGGTGGCCTCTGGTGACTCAGCAGAGCTCTAGAAGCATGAGGAGGCACTGACGCTGGAAGCCGCCAAATGTACCCGCGAGTACGAGCGTCTGGAGACGAGGGAGCACTTGGTGACGCAGGCGGAGGATGATGTCGCTGCACATGAAGCCCGTGTCCTGGAGGAGGTCGGACGTCGGGTGGCGATGGCGCATTTGAACCTCGAGCACGAGTTCGAAGAGAAGCTGGGGTTGATCCGGGCCGAAGCTGAAGGCAGGACTGCCGCCTTGAGAGCCAAGCTGGAGGAGGCGATGCGGCGGGCCGATGCTTTCCGGGCCGCCCTTGAGGTGGCGCAAGGTGAGTTGACCACCTCCCAGGCCGAGGTGCTCCTTCTCCGCCAGTGGGTGGAGGAGGCTGAGGTCGTCGCGCGCCAGAATGCAGACGAGATACACCAGCGGCGGATCCTGGAGCATGAGCACGGCCCCATGTGTCGGATTTCGGGTTCCGGCAGACCCTTAAGGTTCGAACACTGGGGTGCGCGCGGAAATCTCGCCTTCAACCTCTCTGTCTCGAGGGGATCTAAACTACTGAAAGAGCTGCACGAAAGACACAAGATTTATACTGGTTCGGGCCACCGATGTGGTGTAATACCCTACTCCAGTGTGTGGTGGATGGATTGCCTCCTGGGGTTGGTGTGGAGGAACAATACAAGGAAGAACAGCCTCGCGAGGGTCTGTTCTTGGCTGTGGTGATGAACTGCTATGAAGAGTTCAGTCACCCTCTGTCTCTCTCTACTTGCGAACCGAACGAACCGGAATCAATCGAACCCAACCAAAACCCAACCGACCGACCCCCTGCTATGTGGGTGGCTAGTCCTATTTATAGAGGCCCTGGTCCTCTCCCCAAATATTGAGCGGGAAGGGATCCAACAATGGCGGGCTAATTTGAAGGGGGACATCGAGTACATCTATCCTGACAAAAGTAGTCTTCGCCTGCCAAAGGCTCTGGTGATGACGCCGCGCTGGGCTCCATGGTGACCTCTGTCTCGTAGTCCTCCTGGTCTTGGTCTCGTTGCACCGAAGCGGCAACCTTTGCCTGATGCCTCGGTACTCCGCAGATATGCTTGCCCCCTTTGCACCAAAGAGGAAAGAAGGACGCTGCGCGCGCTGGCACCCGCCTGGTACCCCGTGTCGTCATGGCTTGCGTCATGGGCACCTCGCGAGGTACCCCGCCTCCTCGTGAGCCAGCCTGACGAGGCCGTGCCTGAGGATGCGCCGTGTCGTCCGCCTCGCGAGGCTTGGCCCCTCGCGAGGGTCTTGAGCCTCGTGCTGATGAAGTTGGGCCGCGCTAGGCCCCCACTTGAGCCACGCCGCAGGCCGCAGGCAGGCAAGTCTGGGGACCTCCGTTCCCAGAACGCCGACAGTAGCCCCCGGGCCCAAGGCGCGCATGGACTTGGCCGTGCTGAGAGGTGAAAGGGCAAGGGCGAAGCGCTGCGGGCCCTAACAACCTGCGGCCTCGGATGCCGCGTGGCGGTTGATTGGATGTGGGTGCCTCCGCTTCCCCATGACACCTTGGCGATCGTGCGAGTTGGACAAGTCCCTGCATGCAGAACATGTTATGATTACCTGTGATCATGGAGACTGGAGGTTGGCCTTCGCCGGCTATAAGTACGGCACCGCTCGTGCCCGTCCAGTCCATCTCCTCTTGCTCTCTCCTTCGCCTCAGTTCCTGCTCCGTCTCGGTGTGATGGCTCCGATTTGCCGATTCTCTGCAGCGGAGAAGGGAAAGGCTCCTCGAGAAGGGCCAGACCCTCTCCCGCCGAAGAAGCGACTCGCCCATTGCAGCCGGGACGATGAGGACCATCCGGTGGTGGCGAGGCCCCGGGGCGAGCGGGCTCTGCCGGGGTTCCCGCTGCCTTTGTACGCCCACGTCGAGGGCCCCCGAGGTGTTGATGCTGATCCCCGCGGTCAGCACCGTTGTCGATGTCGTCGGGTTATGAAGGCGTGGGTGGTTCCTCCTAGAGTCCATGTCGAGGGCTTCTCCCATGAGTTCGTGCTCCACGTCGTCACTCCTCTTCAGTCCTGGATCCGCCTTCCTCCCTTCTTCGCCTCTATGGTTCTTCCAGGGGGGCCTATGGAGCTCCAGCAGCAGCACGCCGACTGCGACGCCCCCGCGACCGAGGCCGAGGTCGTCGTTGCTGCCCCGGGCGCGGTCTACATGTCCCGCAGCTGGAGGGAGATCGCCCGGGTCTGCAGGGAAAGAGGCGTCTTCACGGTCCACCTGGAGTATGACGGCGCGGCGGTGATGTTCCTCAAGGTCTTCGACGCGATCGGGCGCCGGCTAGAGTGCTGCCGCGGGAGAGGCGGCCAGGACCTCGCCCTGGTGAGGGCTGGGCCCATTGACCGCCCCCTTGGCAGTGGAGCCCGAGGGTCCAGCGGCTCCAGCGAAGGCTTCGTGACTCCGGAGACGAGCGACGACAGCTACGAGCCCCCGAGCCGTCGCCGTTCCAGGAGCAGGGCGGACGTGTCAGGCCGTCGCCAACCCTGATCTGGATGGAGTTGGCGCCGGTGCCTGACGGCCCACTATTGATGATGGCGTCTCCCGCAGTAGCTCATGTAGTTAGCATCCCTTAGGATTCGTTCCCTGCGAGGAATCAGAATGCGCCCCGTGGGGGCTTGTAAGCTGTCTGTAGTCCCGTTTGTTAATATGTATGACCTTTTGACTTGGATCCGAGCGAGCTGCTAACTCCGTTATAGTTCAGCCTTCCCTTTCGCACCTCACGAGGGCTTGGTGCTCTACGCCGACAGGTCCCAGTCCCAAGGCGGCGTCAGCCGTCGCTGGTATGCCTGGTCGCGATGCGGTGGTCAAGGCCAGGAGGTGAGCGACCCGAGGTCCGGTAAGAGCCCCTGAGTCGCGATGCTCAGGAGGTCCCCTTTGGCGCCCAAGCAGCCATCACTTAGTGAGAAAGGGAAGCAACGTCGCTAGTACGGAGTTGCTTTAGGTGCGGGGGTAGTGCTACAGCAGCCAGTGCCGTGGGTGGTAACTTATCTTGAGGATCAGGGGCCGTTCCAGGTGCGCCGTTGGGTCCGTGTGTGGATAGGAGCGGAAACGCTCGGCAAGGTCCTCGCGAGGCCCCTTCTTCCCCGCCTCTGCTCCCCTTTCTGCTCTACGTCCTCGGGTCCCGGCCCTCGAGCTTGTCTCAGCCGTCGCTGATATGCCAGGTCGCGATGCCGTGGACAAGGCCAGAGGGTGAGGGCTGGAGAGCTAGGAAGAGCCCTGAGTCGCGATGCTCAGGCACCCCCCTTTAACGTGCAAGCGGTTCAAGCGGGCGAGGGTGAAGGAAACCTCGTGAGGGCCTCAGCTTGCGCGGTTCCCTCCAGGGATCCTGCAGGGTCATCATAGAAAGAAGATGGTGTTGCCACGGCGGCCATTAGTCGATAGTTAGTCACTCAAGAGCTTGCTGGTTGAGGTAAGCGAGGCGTATCTGGGCACCCGTGAGCCAGCGCGGGACTCCCGAGGCCCTACCTCTGGGCGGGTTGCGCCCGGCACTGGGCCGTATCTTGAGATGTGTCCCTGCAAAATTTGGTTAGATGCCGGTACTCTACGTCCTCGGGTCCCGGCCCTCGAGCTTGTCTCAGCCGTCGCTGGTATGCCAGGTCGCGATGCCATGGACAAGGCCAGAGGGTGAGGGCTGGAGAGCCAGTAAGAGCCCTGAGTCGTGATGCTCAGGCACCCCCCCTTTAACGTGCAAGTGGCCGACATGGGAAGAGAAGATGCCGCGGACGGGCACCATGCAGCTAAGCGTGATAGGCAATGCATAGTTGGAAACAAACGCTAGGGGGATACACGCCGCTGGGTCTGCCCCGAACGGCTTGGGGATGATGCAGCCCGAGGGGCGCCCCCAACAAGGCAAACTAACGACGGAAAGGTAAATGCAAATACATGCCGCGGGGACGGACCCACACGGCCTGGGAGTGATGCAACCCTGGGAGGGTGCTCCCAGCTGAGAGCGGAACTTGAAAGATGTCACCTGAGGATGTCGTCGGCGTGGTGGCGTTGGTGCAGCAGACTTGGCGGGCTGTAGAAGCCGATCCTCACGAGCCCCCAGGCCCCGGGGCCTCGGGAGGCTCCGGAGGCGCTGGTGACTCCTCGCGAGCTGCCTCCGTCTCCGCCAAGGCCGCGAAACGCCTGTCTTCCTGAGCCTCCACGATGCCCCTCATGAGGCGCTGGTACGCCGCAGCCATGCTCGGCAGGCCATAAGGCATGCGAACATAGCTGTGGGGTGGACCTCCGCAGCGCCCCACTTGCGAGGGCCAGAGGCGCTCCGTTGTTGCGATCTGATTGAGCCCTGGTACGTCGACACGGACGCGCAACCCACCATCCTCGCCTGGATGTGGGGCCACGGCTGGCAAGCGGCAGCAACCTCTCATGATCCTTGTCTCCTGTAGCTCTTGAATGGCCTCGTCAACGAACTCTTGCTGGTCTGATCTTCCTCGCCTGGCTCCCTCTCGAGGGAAACGTGCTGCGAAGCACGCCTCCACATGGTGCCCAAGCGCCTCCCTCGCAACCCTGGCTAGGTCGGTGGCCCTCCAGGTGAGAGCCCTCGAGCCCTGCCTGAGGAGGGCGCCGGGCGTGCTTTCCTATGCGATGGATGGAGGGCCCTCCTGAGGGGGCACGAGCCCTGAGGGGCCTGCCTCCTGAGGGGCTGAGCCTGACGACGTCTTCTTCTTCTTGGGGGTGGTCTCAGGAAGCCTCCTGCTTTCGCGATCTGGGTCTTCTAGCGACGCGGCCTGAAAGGCTCGCTCCAGGGAACACACTGCATCTGTCTCTTCACAGGGCACCGTGATGACGCCGCCACTTCCTGGCATCTTGAGGACGTTGTAGCCGTGGTGGGTCATGGCCATGAACTTGGCCAGCGCTGGGTACCCGAGGATGGCATTGTACGGCAGGCGGATGTGGGCGACGTCGAAGTCGATGAGCTCGGTGCGGTAGTTGCTGCGGGCTCCAAAGGTGACAGGGAGGCGGACCTGCCCGATCGGGACTGTGGAACCGTCAGTGATCCCGGAGAAAGGCTTGGTTGGCTGAAGCTGGTCATAGGGCACTTGGAGGTTGTTGAATGTTTCCACGGACAGGACGTTGAGCCCTGCCCCGCCATCGATGAGGGTCTTGGTGACCAGCACGTTGCTGATGACTGGGGAGTAGAGCATCGGGAGGACTCCTGCAGTGGCCGCTCACTTGAGGTGGTCTGCCGAGCTGAACGTGATGGGGCACGCCGACCACCTGAGGGGGCGCGTTGCTTCGAGCTTGGGGAGAACTGCATTCACTTCGCGGGCAAACTGCTTGAAGATACGTTGGGAGGCTGGGGCTTGAGCTCCGCCCAGGACGCAGGCGATCGCACGCGGCTCCTGGAAGCGCCCAGCCCCCTCGTCTTGACGGCGGTCTTCGTTCCTTCTTGGTGGAGGCGGCAGCGGAGGTAGGCCTGCGTTGCCATAAGGGCGGTCCTCACGAGGCTGGTCCCTCTAGTCCCCCTCGCGAGGCAGGTCCCGCCAGCGGTCCTCGCGAGGCTGGTCGCGCCACCCCTGGCGCGGGCCGCGGTCTTCCCAGCGTCCTGGGTTTCTCCCTCCTCCCCGGCCGTAGCCCCGGTCAGCACGGTCAGGGCGACGGCCGATCCTTCCTTCTTGCACGGCGCGAGCTCTTGACATTCGTTGGTGTTGTGGGTGTGGAGGTCATGGTACACACAGTACCGGCTGCCTCTGGAGGGTTCGGGCAGATCCTTGCCCCGCTTGGTGTCTGGTTCGGCTGCGAGCACGGCAGGCCCCTTGCGCTTCACGTCCTTGGCCTTGGGCTTCTTCTCTTCTGGGTCCGCGGCAGGCAGCTCGAGGAGGGAGAGACGCCCCTCCTCAGCCCTGGCGCACTTGTTCGCCAAGTTGAACAGCTCCAGGGAGGTGCAGAGGTCTTCGTGCATCGCCAGCTCCTCCCTCATCTGGACGTCACACACGCCATCAAAGAAGGCGGAGATGATGGCCTCCTCTAACACCCTGGGGATCTTGAGGCGCGTGCTATTGAAGCGCTGGATGTACTTTTGCAGGGTCTCTCTGGGTTGTTGCTTGATGCGGCGCATGTCGCTCACGGCGGGCGGCCGGTCGCGAGTACCTTGGAAGTTGGCGATGAAGCGGGCGCTCATCTGGTCCCAGGAGGAGATCGTGCCTAGAGCCAGATTCAGGAGCCAGGTTCGCGCCCCTTCCTTCAGCGCCATGGGGAACCAGTTCGCCATGACCTTTTCATCCGCGCCGGCAGCCTCGATGCCCAGCTCATAGAGCTGGAGGAACTCTGCGGGATCGGTTGTGCCGTCGTAGCGAGGAGGCAGGTCGGGCTTGAACTTGCCGGGCCACGCGACGCTGCGCAGGTCAGTGGTGTAGGCGTGGCAGCCCACGGTAGCCACGAAAGGCCTCGGTTGGTGGAGAGCTTGGTCTTGAGGGTCCCCATGCGCTGCAGCTAGGAGCAGGACGGGGTCTTGGCGTGCCGGAGCTGGAGCAGGGTCGCGGCGTGTCGGAGCAGGGAGCGCCCTGGCAGCCCCCTGCAGGCAAGGGATTTCTTGGCAGCTTCGCTCTTGTTGTGATGGCGCCTGGCGGAGCGGGTTCCGCCCAGGGGCCAGTCGCCTTGGAGCCATGGCATCTTCTTGGAGGGGAGGCGGCTGGTGCGCCTCTGGAGCTTCGTTGCCCGCGCGGGGCGGAGTGCGGCGCAGAGGGATGGACGGCGCGGAAGAGCCCCTGCGGCGCGGACAAGCTCGGCGACATGGTCGAGCCATTCTTCGTAGACGTCGTCGACGGGACGGTAGCACAGGAGCTCGTTTGCCGCGAGGAGCGCAACCCGAGCCTCCAAGGGTGCGCGGAGCGCGCGGGACGAAGAACCGGCTGGAGCGAGTGACGAAGTGGCGGTGCGGCCTTCTTGCCGCATGGACGGGTGTTGAGACGATGCCTGCTGCTCGCCTCCCGCCGGGCCGGTGGCGGCGTTGATGGCAGGCGACGGGGAACGACGAGGACGCCCACCGACAGGGGCCGTCTGGGCGACGCGAGAAGCGATGGCGGCCCGGCGCTCGGCGCGGGCCCGACGAGCGTCCGACATGGATGCGACGGTCGGAGGAGAGCGGAGCGGTGGAAGACGAATTCCGGCGCACCCCTACCTGGCGCGCCAAATGACGGATTTCGGGTTCCGGCAGACCCTTAAGGTTTGAACACTGGGGTGCGCGCGGAAATCTCGCCTTCAACCTCTCCGTCTCGAGGGGATCTAAACTACTGAAAGAGCTGCACGAAAGACACAAGATTTATACTGGTTCGGGCCACCGATGTGGTGTAATACGCTACTCCAGTTTGTGGTGGATGGATTGCCTCCTGGGGCTGGTGTGGATGAACAATACAAGGAAGAACAGCCTCGCGAGGGTCTGTTCTTGGCTGTGGTGATGAACTGCTATGAAGAGTTCAGTCACCCTCTCTCTCTCGCTCTCTCTCTACTTGCGAACCGAACGAACCGGAATCGATCGAACCCAACCAAAACCCAACCGACCGACCCCCTGCTATGTGGGTGGCTAGTCCTATTTATAGAGGCCCTGGTCCTCTCCCCAAATATTGAGCGGGAAGGGATCCAACAATGGCGGGCTAATTTGAAGGGGGACAACGAGTACATCTATCCTGACAAAAGCAGTCTTTGCCTGCCAAAGGCTCTGGTGATGACGCCGCGCTGGGCTCCATGGTGACCTCCATCTCGTAGTCCTCCTGGTCTTGGTCTCGTTGCATCGAAG
Organism: Triticum monococcum; assembly: GCA_034509565.1. Lineage (NCBI taxonomy): Eukaryota > Viridiplantae > Streptophyta > Magnoliopsida > Poales > Poaceae > Triticum > Triticum monococcum. The sequence continues at coordinate 172,733,015 of CM067846.1, read as the reverse complement.
TGGCAACCTTTGCCTGATGCCTTGGTACTCCGCGGATATGCTTGCCCCCTTTGCACCAAAGAGGAAAGAAGGACGCTGCACGCGCTCGCACCCGCCTGGTGCCCCGTGTCGTCATGGCTTGCGTCATGGGCACCTCGCGAGGTACCCCGCCTTGAACTCTCCGCCTCCTCGCGAGCCAGCCTGACGAGGCCATGCCTGAGGATGCACCGTGTCGTCCGCCTCGCGAGGCTTGGCCCCTCGCGAGGGTCTTGAGCCTTGTGCTGATGAAGTTGGGCCGCGCTGGGCCCCCACTTGAGCCACGCCACAGGCCACAGGCAGGCAAGTCTGGGGACCCCCGTTCCCAGAACGCCGACACCATGCTCACCACGCTCCGGGAGAGAGCCAACGCAGCCTTGGGCAACATCTGCGAGGCGGCCGTTGGCGAGCCACACGCAGTCAACTACGCCGGCAATCTTCAGTTCTTCACTGACGTGGTGACGCAGCTGGAGGCGCGGTCGGTCAGGGCTGACAGGTTGGTGGAGGAGAGGAGCCGCGCCCTGCTCGGGCGCGCCTTTTCTCGCATCCTCAGCCATCTCCGGAACATGGATCCCCACTTCGATTTCGACGCCGCCATCGCCCCAGTCCCCCAGGCCGTCCGAGGCGATCTGGCGCACTGGGTGGAAGACAATGTGGATTCTCTTATCAGGGCCTTTGCTTCGGACAACGACGGCGTGATCATGGCTGCCGACGAGGGCGGCGTGGTGAACGGCCCTGACGCCGCTGGTGGCGACGCGGACAACGATGGCGAGTTCAGCGACGCCAGCAACGGCTCGGGTGGTGCTCCTGAGGACGCATTGGGGGATTTATCCGACTGATTGTGCATCGTTCCTGCTCCCTTACCCTGCATGAATAGAACTCAGGTTTTGGCCTGATGGCAGTGAGAGCATTTTGGAGGGGGAGCACCTTATGTAAAACTTGTGTTCATCGTATTAGTAGACGCTACATTGCCCATGCGCCCGCGCCAAGTGGTTGGCCTAAGCGACGCGCTGGTCAGCTAGTTTACCTTTGTCCCGTGCTGGCACTGAGGTAACCTGTGGGAGGTTGTGGTGTCCCGAGTGTTTCCTGATTGGATCCGTAGGACCAGCGGTAAAACACCCTCCTGAGAGGACGCGGCGGCGGCAGTCTGGGCTGCGCGCAAGCTAGGCCTGACCCGGCTCGCGAGGGGCTCACAAGGGGAGGCAGCTGAGGCGAAGTGGTAACCAAAACACGAGAAATTGCTCAAATGAGACTAATCACCCCTTCCCCGAACACACGCAAATCTCAAATTCAAATCCAACTTCAACCCAGCGGGGGAAAGTGACAACCAAAGAGAAAAGCAACGAGAGCAGACAAAAGGCCGCGTCCGGCAGCTAATCTAGTCTTGGACGTCTTCTCACCAGCGCGGAGCTAAGTGCTGCCACTGGGCGTGGGAGGGAGCCCCAGGGCCTGAGGCCGGCACCCCTGAGACTCCGGGGCGTGTACAGCCCCACTCATTATTACGTGAGAGTGTCATGAGGGGCGAGCTTCACAGGCACTGGGCCTTCTTCACAGGTACCGGCCTTGCTTCATATCGCCATATCAGGGCCCCGCCTTGCGCCACACTCTAGTGCCATCAACGATGACCGGAAACCAGGACGCCGTCGATGGGGTAGAGCGGTCGCCAGCGGTTCCCCCGACGACCACGGGTCCTCCGCCGGGGGCAGGCCCTGAGGCACCTCCCCAGCGGAGGGCCTACCTCCTGAGAACACCTTGCTCCGAACGCCACGGTGGTGATGTCGGATCCCGGCCCCTCTCCTGCAGCCCCCAGCGCCCTCCTCCCGAGGGGTAGGAGACTGTGGGAGCGGGGCAGCTTCTCACTGTGGCGACCTGCACCTCCTGCGATCCATGATTAGCGTATGCCTACTCCTGAAGAATTAGCGGTACCCGATAATCATTGCCTCCAGCGTGGCCAGTGGGACCGTCCCGGGGCTCCTGGAAAGGCTCAGCTTCTGGCGCCTCGTCCCCCCAGCTTGGGCTGTGGAGCGAACCTTGTTCGCTCTCGTGAGGGTGTCCTTGGTCCATCATGATGGGCACATATTCCTCTAGCTCCGTCATCCCGAAGGCCACGCCGTAGTGCTCCGCATGCCACGCGGTCCTGCCTGACGCGCCCACCGTGGGGTGGCAGCGCGGCTGTCCACTGGGGCCGCGGGTCGCGTCGAGTCCTTCTTCTTCATGGACCAGGAGCGGGGCAGCGCCGCCGCCAGTCCGGTGCTGACAGCTTCGCTGGCGTTGGAGTACCCTTGGAGCCCACGGGCGCGCGAGGAGCCCCCGCGTGGGCCGCCCTGGCCTTGAGATGGGAGCTGGGTGCAGAAGGGGTGAGCCCCTGAGGCGGCGAAGCCCAAGAGCTCTGCCACCCTATCGGTGTTCTGAGAACGGGGGTCCCCAGACTTGCCTGCCTGCGGCCTGCGGCGTGGCTCAAAGGGGGGCCCAGCGCGGCCCATCTTCACCAACACAAACCCAAGACCCTCGCGAGGGGCCAAGCCTCGCGGGGCGGACGACGCGGAGCTTCCTCAGGCACGGCCTCGTCAGGCTGGCTCACGAGGAGGCGGAGATATCAAGGCGGGGTACCTCACGAGGTGCCCGTGACGCAAGCCATGATGACCGGGGGCGCCAGGCAGGTGCCAGCCCGCGCAGTGTCCTCCTTCCCTCTTTGGTGCAAAGGGGGCAAGCGCAGCCGCGGAGTACCGAGGCATAGGCAAAGGTTGCCATTTCGGTGCAACGAGACCAAGACCAGGAGGACTATGAGATGGAGGTCATCGTGGAGCCCAAGATGGCGTCATCACCAGAGCTTTGCGCAGGCGAAGACTACTTTTGTCAGGGTAGCTTGTACTAGCTGTCCCCCTTCAAATTAGCCTGCCATTGTTGGCTCCCTTCCTGCTCGATATTTGGGAAGAGGACCAGGGCCTCTATAAATAGGACCAGCCACCCACAGAGCAAAGGAGAGGGAAGAAAGGGAAGAAAGGGAAGAAGAAGAAGAACGACAGGGGACGACGGACACACACACACACACAGAGAGAGAGAGAAGGGTGACTAAGCTCCTCCCAGCAGTTCATCGCCCCGACCAAGAATAGACCCTCGCGAGGCTGTTCTTCCTTGTATTGTTCATCATCATCAGCCCAAGAGGCAATCCACCACACCACACACTGGAGTAGGGTATTACACCACAACGGTGGCCCAAACCAGTATCAACCCTATGTCTCTTGTGTCGTTCTTTCCTTAGTTTAGATCCTAGCAAGGCGGAGGGGTGCAGGCAGGTAGGAGGCAAAATCGCCGCGCGCACCCCAGTGTTCGAACCTCAAGGGTCTGCTGGAACTTGAAATCCGACATTTGGCGCGCCAGGTAGGGGTGCGCCGGGATTCGTCTACCACCACCTCGTTCTCCTCCGACCATCACGCCCATGTCTGACGCTCGTCGGGCCCGCGCCGAGCGCCGGGCCGCACTCACCTCCCGCGTCGCCCAGACAGCCCCTGTCGGTGGGCGCCCTCGCCGTTCCCCGTCACCTGCCGTCAACGCCGCCACCGGCCCGGCGGGGGACGAGCGGCAAGCATCGTCCCAGCATCCGTCCGTCCGGCAAGACGGCCGCACCGCAACTCCCGCGCTCACCCCAGCTGGTTCTTCGTCCCGCGCGCTCCGCGCGCCCATGGAGGCTCGAGCTGCACTCATCGTGGCGAACGAGCTCCTGCGCTACCGCCCCATCGACGACGTCTACGAAGAATGGCTCGACCGCGTCGCCGAGCTTGTCCGCGCCGCAGGGGGCTCTCCTGCGCCGTCTGTTCCGCTGCACCGCACCCCGCCCCGCACGGGCAATGAAGCTCCGGCGGTGCTCCGACCGCCTCCTCCTCAAGAAGGCGCCATGGATCCAAGGCGCGTGGCCCCTGGGAGGAACCCGCTCCGTCAGGCGCCAGCGCAGCAAGAGCAGAGCTGTCAAGAAGTCCCTCGCTCGCAAGAAGCTGCCCGGGCGCTCCCTGCTCCAGCACGTCATGACCATGCTCCTGCTCCCGCGCGTCAAGACCCCGCACTGCTCCCAGCTGCAGCGCGTGGGGATATCCAAGACCAAGCTCCCCGGCATCCAAGACCTCCCGTGGCCACAGCAGGCGGCCACGCCTTGACCGCCGAGCTACGCAGCGTCGCGTGGCCCGGCCAGTTCAAGCCGGACTTGCCTCCTCGCTACGACGGCACGGCTGACCCTGCGGAGTTCCTCCAGCTCTACGAGCTGGGCATCGAAGCTGCCAACGGAGACGAGAAGGTCATGGCGAACTGGTTCCCCATGGCACTCAAGGACGGGGCCCGCACCTGGCTCCTGAACCTAGCTCCAGGCACAATCTCCTCCTGGGACGAGATGCGCACCCGCTTCATCGCTAACTTCCAAGGCACTCGCGACCGGCCACCCGCCGTAAGCGACATGCGCCGCATCAAGCAACAGCCCGGGGAGACCCTGCAGAAGTACATCCAGCACTTCAACAACGCGCGCCTCAAGATTCCCAAGGTGACCGAGGAGGCCATCATCTCGGCCTTCTCCGATGGCGTGCGCGACGTCAAGATGAAGGAGGAGCTGGCGATGCATGAAGACCTGTGTACTTCCTTGGAGCTGTTCAACCTGGCAACCAAGTGCGCCAGGGCCGAGGAAGGGCGTCTCTCCCTCCTCGAGCTGCCTGCTGCAGATCCAGAAGAGAAGAAGCCCAAGGCCAAGGATGTGAAGCGCAAGGGGGCTGCCGTGCTCGCGGTAGAACCAGACACCAAGCGAGGCAGAGAACAGCCCGAACCTTCCAAGGGCGGCCGGTACTGTGTGTACCACGACCTCCACACCCACAACACCAACGAATGTCAAGAGCTCCGAGCCATGCGAGAAGGAAGGATCGGCCGTCGCCCTGACCGCAGCGACCGAGGCTAGGGCCGAGGAGGAGGAAGGAACGCAGGACGCTGGGAAGACCGTGGCCCATGCCAAGGGTGGCGCGACCAACCTCGCGAGGATCGCTGGCATGACCCGCCTCGCGAGGGAGGCTGGAGGGATCAGCCTCGTGAGGGGGACTGGAGGGATCAGCCTCGCGAGGATCGCCCGCAAGGCAACGCAGGCCTCCCACCGCTGCCGCCGCAGCCAAGGAGAAACGAGGACCGCCACCAGGACAAGGGGGCTGGGGGCTTCCAGGAGCCGCGCACGATCGCTTGCATCCTGGGCGGGGCACAAGCCCCAGCCTCTCAGCGCATCTTCAAGCAGTTCGCCCGCGAAGTGAACGCAGTCCTCCCCAAGCTCGAAGCCACGCGCCCTCTCAGGTGGTCGGCGTGCGCCATCACGTTCAACTCAGCAGATCAGCTCAAGTGTGCGGCTACAGCTGGAGTCCTCCTGATGCTTTGTTCCCCAATCATCAGCAACGTGGTGGTCACCAAGACCCTCATCGATGGCGGGGCAGGGCTCAACGTCCTGTTCGTGGAAACATTCAACAACCTCCAAGTGCCCTACAGCCAGCTTCAGCCAACCAAGCCTTTCTCCGGTATCACCGACGGCTCCACGGTCCCGATTGGGTAGGTCCGCCTCCCTGTCACCTTCGGGGCACGCGACAACTACCACACCGAGCTCATCGACTTCGACGTCGCTCACATTCGCCTGCCGTACAACGCCATCCTTGGGTACCCAGCACTGGCCAAGTTCATGGCCGTAACTCACCACGGCTACAATGTCCTCAAGATGCCAGGAAGTGGCGGAGTCATCACGGTGCCCTGTGAAGAGAAGGACGCGGTGTGTTCCCTGGAACGAGCCTTTCAGGCTGCGTCACTGGAAGACCCGGATCGTGGAAGCAGGAGGCCTCCCGAGACCGCCCCTAAGAAGAAGACATCGTCCGACCCGACCACTCAGGAGACAGGCCCCTCTGGGCCCGCGCCTGCCCAGGGGGAGCCTCCTTCCATCGCATAGGAAAGTGCGCCCAGCGCCCTCCTCAGGCAGGGCTCGGGGGCTCTCCCCTGGAGGGCCACCGACCTAGCTAGGGTCACGAGGGAGGCGCTTGGGCACCACATGGAGGCGTGTTTCGAAACACGTTTCCCTCAAGAAGGAGCAAGGCAAGGAGATCCAGACCCTCAGGAGTTCATTAGCAAGGCCATTCAGGAGCTACAGGAGTCAAGAGTCATGAAAGGCGGTCGCTGCCTACCAGCAGTGGCTCCCCATTCAGGGCTGCGCGTCTCCATCGACATACCAGGGCTCAACCGAGTCGCCTCTCTGGAGCGCGTCTGGCCCTCGCGAGTGGGGCGCTGTGGAGGCCCACCCCACAGCTACGTTCGCATGCCTTACGGCCTGCCGAGCGCGGCTGACGCGTACCAGCGCCTCATGAGGGGCATCACGGAGGCACGAGAGGCCAGGCGTTCCGCTGCCCTAGCAGGGATGGAGATGGCCCGCGAGGAGCCGCCAGCGCCTCCGGAGCCTCCCGAGGCCCCTGGGCCTGGGGGCTCGTGAGGATCGGCTCCTGCGGCCCACTAAGCCTGCTACATCAACGCTCCTTCGTCCTCAACATCATCAGGTGACACCTTTCTAGTTCTACTTCCAGCTGGGATCGCCCCCCCAGGGCTGCATTATTCCCAGGCCGCGTGGGTCCGTCCCTGCAGCATGTATCCCTTTTTATTCCATGTTGTTAGCTTACCTTGTTGGGGGCGCCCCTCATGCTGCATGATCCCCAAGCCGCTCGGGCCAGGCCCAGTGGCATGCATCCCATTTGCGTTTATTTCTGATTATGCGTTAGACCCACCATGCTTGATTATTTGATGCCAGTCCATGGCACCTCTTCTTCTCCATGTCGACCACTTGCACGTTAAAGGGGGGTACCTGAGCATCGCGACTCAGGGCTCTTACTGGCTCTCCAGCCCTCACCCTGTGGCCTTGTCCATGGCATCGTGACCTGGCATACTAGCGACGGCTGAGACCAGCTCAAGGGCCGGGACCCGAGGACGTAGAGTGCCGACATCTAACCAAATTTGCAGGAACGTGTCACAAGATAAGGCCCAGTGCCAGGCGCGACCCGCCTAGAGGTAGGGCCCCGTGAGTCCCGCGCTGGCTCACGGGTGCCCAGATACACCTCGCCAGGCCCTACTGTGCCAGCCACGTGTCAGGGCGGGGCTGTACACGCCCCGGGGGCTCCTCCCGGAGGGGGGCCCCTCCCACGTACCAGTGGAAGCACCATGCTCCGCGCTGGCTGACGACACTGCCGAGGAGCGGCTATGCCCGTACACATACGGTAGCACTATGCTCCGCGCTGGTGATAAACAACTGAGGGTGGCCCTCGGGCCGCATCAACCTCAGGGAGCCTAGAGCTCAGTGTCTAGCCTCATTGTAATGCCTCCCCTCAGGAGTGCCGCGCGAGGGGGCTGGGCATGGGGGCTGCGCCTAGGTCACGCCCAGGCGCACGCCGCCCAGCCAGGTCCCCCCGGGCCTGGTTCGTCGCGCTTCTCTCCCCGAGCGGAGCCAAGGTACGAAGGCCGTTTGAGCGTCAAGGGGGACTCCTGAGCATCGCGACTCAGGAGCCTAACTGGTCACGTAGCCCCTCACTCCGTGTCCCCGTCCTGGTTTCCGGTCGGGACCAGCGCTGGGTGAGGCACGCGCGCGGCCGGGCTCTGCAGACGTAGAACGGTAGATCCACCCGCATCACACCTCCCTACTTGCTGTTCGTGCGCCAAGGGGGACTCCTGAGCATCGCGAGTCAGGAGCCTAACTTGTCACGTGGCCTCTCACTCATTGGCCCCGTCCTGGTTTCCGGTCGGGACCAACGCTGGGTGAGGCATGCGCGGGGCCGGGCTCTGCCGGCGTAGAACATAAGCAAATAGGAAGGAAAGGCGCAAACTTCAAGGAATTCAAAAGCAAATATTACAATCCACACTGTTATCTCAATGCCAAACGCAAGTTTAAACGCCTCCCCGAGGCATGATACATGTGCAGGAATTAAAAGCAGGACAGGAGCCGCGACGGAGTCACTTGTCAGCGGTGGAGCAGCGCGGATCGGGCACGCCTCACGGGGCGGTGGAGTCGGCAGCGCCTTGCTTCGGCTTGGTGCTGAAGGCCCGGAACTTCCCCAGCAGGGCCTCTGCGCGACCCTTCACGGCCTCAACAGCGACAGCGGCACGCTCACCGCTCACTGGCTCCAGCAGGCTGTTGAGGTCGACACCGGGATCACGAAGGTAGATGTGGGTGAGGACCCGCGTCAGTGCTGCAGAAGATAGGACACGCGCCTTGGCCTCGGCCGTGGGGCCAAGGCCAAGGGCGACATCTTCAAGAGCGTGCACCAGGAAGGGAAGCAGCTTGGCGGGGCCGTCCTCAGCGCCAGCCAGTGGGCTCTCCAGGCCGCTGTCGTAAAGCGTCCTCAGTGAGGAGCGAGCCTTCGCCTCCATCTCCGTGAAGGCCACGCGGTCCTCGGCAAGCACCAGGGCCTCGTCGTCTAGCTTGGCCTTCCTCGCCCCCAACTCCTGCTCCAGCGTGCCTAGGCGGTCGCGGCGTTTCTTGAGCTTGACCTCCCTCTCCTCGAGAGCCGCCTCGCGAGCCTTCACGCCTTCTTCCTGCTCTTGGCGAAGGCGGACCTCGTTCGCGAGCTGATCCCGCAAATCTTGCAGCTCGCCCTCCAGCGCCTTGCAACGCCCATGGACGTCGACCACCTCCCCCAGGGCTGCGTCACGGGCAACCTTTGCATCAAGGACGGCCTGCTTCTCCTCGTCGCATGCCGTCGAGGCCTGGACCAGCGCCGCCCGAATCGAAGCGTCGGAGCGAACCCATCCTGAAGCCAGCTCCAAACGCCCGGCCACCAAGCGGGGGTCGGCGCCAAGAAGATCCTGCCGCAGTTGGTCCAGCTCAGCAACAGCACGATCCAGAATGGCAGAAGGAGTCGGAGAGACAGCAGCCGGTGGAGTAAGAGGAGAAGGCGGCAGCGGAGCCGCATCATCCTGAGGCGGAGTGTGCCACGCCCCGACAGTTGTGGTGGCGGCGGCAGGCGAGCGCACCTCGGGAGCCACCTGGGCCGTGGGGGTTGAGCTCACCCCAGCCGACTCAGACAGGCCTCGCGAGGACGACCGGGCAGGAGAAGCCTGTGCGTCGCGGTCACCCTCCTTCGCAGGCAGAGGCGCTGCCATGGATGGAACCTCGGGAGCCCCTTCGGCTTCTTTGCTGCGGGCGCCAGCCTATCCAAGAGATGCGGACGTCAAGCCTCAGAAGCAGAGCAAGAGATAAAGACAAGAATCGAATGCTTACGGGTCGTCGCCAGCGAGCTCAAGCGGCCTTCGGCCAAATTTGAAGCCTGAAAGCCGGCTGGAAGGGTCAACCTCGGGAAGCTTGGAGGCGGAAGGTGCATCTGCGGTCCACCCTGGGGCCGGGGCCGACCCTCGGGAGACCAGCCCGGTCCTGTCCTTCTTCGGGATTGGGGGTGAGCTCCCGCCGCCCTGCTTGTCATCATCTTCATCGTCATCCTTGTCGCCATCGCTCGGAGAGAGGTGGAGAACGCGGGACCTGCGCCGGGGGAGGGGAGCCCTCGACTCTCCGTCAGTCGCCTCGGAGTCAGGCCCTTTTCCCCGCTCCCCTCCTTCCTCCTCTTCGCTGGAGTCGTCAGAGGGCACGTCCACCGGTTCCTCGGGAGTTTCCATGGGCACGGGCCCATCCCCGTTGCAGACGGGCATGGACTCCACTACCTGCTCCCAGTCGTCGCGGAGGAACAAGGGCGTAGGAGCGCCCGCCGACCTCGCCACATCGCCCCCGACCAGAGATTCGAGGACAGCAGCCAGATCTCCGTCGGCTAAGGCCGCGGGGCTCGGACGGGGCCTCCACATCGGAAGCGAGTACTGCCGTAGCGGAGCCAGCTGGTGCTCCAGGAATTCCCTTAGCAGCGACGCGCCGGTCAGCTTCGCCGCCGCCATATTGGCCGGCCTCAGATCCGCGTCCATCTTCTCCAACATCAGCTTCGCGCGGGGGTCCGTGAGCTCCACTCGACCCCAATTGCTGGAGCTCGTGGGCTGCTCCGTTGGCAAGATCAGCCGAGGGTGGATGCGCCCAGCATCCACCAAGACCCACTTGCTCCTGAAGCCCTCAATCCTTTTCCCGGGGTTCGAAATGGCAATGGCGCCACCGTACGCGACGAAGCTCGCGCATGCGGAAGCAGTACCACGAGAGGTCCGGAGGTAGAAGTAGTGGCGCAACAAGGCCACTGAGGGCTGCACCCCTACGTGAGCCTCGCAGTAATAGGCGAAGATTGCCAAGAGAAGGACGGAGTTGGGGTGGAGATGCAGGGCTTGTAGCTTATAGTGGCAGAGGACACAGAAGAAGAACTCAGAGAAGGGAGGCACCAGGCCAGCAGCAATGGCACTTACGAAGAGCGGATAGAAGGTGCTCCCTTGACCCTCAGGGGTGGCGGAGCCGGATTTAAACACCTTCGCCCCGTTGACGCCCCGCGTCGTTGCCATCTGGCGCAACCGGGCAAGGCTCGCCTCCGACACGTTCGGCGGATCCAGGGCGGACGAGTACCAAGCTACGGCCGGGGGTTGGCGAGGCGCCATGGCTTCCTAGCTCACACGGTCGGAGCGGATCTGGAAATTTTGGAGGAAGGAAGGAGAGGCGCAAGAAAGGGGATCTAAGCAGCAACCGGGGAAAGCAAGGAGCAAAGCCTAGTTGGGCGCTGCTCCTTAATCAACTCGCGCGGTTGCTAAGGCGCCCACGTCCAGTCAACCGCCATGCGGCGCCCAAGGCCGCAGACTGTTAGGGCCCGCGGCGCTTCGCTCTTGCCCTTCCGCCTCCCTGCACGGCCAAGTCCGGGCATGCCTTGGGCCCGGGGGCTACTGTCGGCGTTCTGGGAACGGGGGTCCCCAGACTTGCCTGCCTGCGGCCTGCGGCGTGGCTCAAAGGGGGGCCCAGCGCGGTCCATCTTCACCAACACAAAGCCAAGACCCTCGCGAGGGGCCAAGCCTCGCGGGGCGGACGACGCGGAGCTTCCTCAGGCACGGCCTCGTCAGGCTGGCTCACGAGGAGGCGGAGAGATCAAGGCGGGGTACCTCACGAGGTGCCCGTGACGCAAAGCCATGACGACTGGGGGCGCCAGGCGGGTGCCAGCCCGCGCAGTGTCCTCCTTCCATCTTTGGTGCAAAGGGGGCAAGCGCAGCCGCGGAGTACCGAGGCATTAGGCAAAGGTTGCCATTTCGCTGCAACGAGACCAAGACTAGGAGGACTACAAGACGGAGGTCACCGTGGAGCCCAAGACGTCGTCATCACCAGAGCTTTGCGCAGGCGAAGACTACTTTTGTCAGGGTAGCTTGTACTAGCTGTCCCCCTTCAAATTAGCCCGCCATTGTTGGCTCCCTTCCCGCTCGATATTTGGGAAGAGGAAGGGAGCTACTTATAGAGGCCCTGGTCCTCTTCCCAAATATCGAGCGGGAAGGGAGCCGACAATGGCGGGCTAATTTGAAAGGGGACAACTAGTACCAGCTATCCTGACAAAAGTAGTCTTTGCCTGCACAAAGCTCTGGTGGTGACGCCGTCTTGGGCTCCATGGCGACCTCCGTCTTGCAGTCCTCCTGGTCCCGGTCTTGTCGCACCGAAATGGCAACCTTTGCCTGATGCCTCGGTACTCCGCGGCTTCACTTGCCCCCTTTGCACCAAAGAGGAAAGGAGGACACTGCGCGGGCTGGCACCCGCTTGGTGCCCTGGGTCGTCATGGCTTGCGTCACGGGCACCTCGTGAGGTACCCCGCCTTGATCTCCCTGCCTCCTCGCGAGCCAGCCTGATGAGGCCGTGCCTGAGGAAGCTCCATGTCGTCCGCCCCATGAGGCTTGGCCCCTCGCGAGGGTCTTGGGTCTGTGTTGGTGAAGATGGGCCGCGCTGGGCCCCCCTTTGAGCCACGCCGCAGGCCGCAGGCAGGCAAGTCTGGGGACCCCCGTTCCCAGAACAACGACAAAAATAAGATGTATAAAACATCACATGCAATCAAAATATGTGACATGATATGGCCATCATCATCTTGTGCCTTTGATCTCCATCTCCAAAACACCGTCATGATCTCTATCGTCATTGGCATGACACCATGATCTTCATCTTCTTGATCTCTATCAACGTGTCATCACATGGTCGTCTCACCAACTATTGCTTTTGCAACTATTGCTATCGCATAGCGATAAAGTAAAGCAATTATATGGCACTTGCATCTTATGCAATAAAGAGACAACCATAAGGCTCCTGCCAGTTGCCGATAACTTTAACAAAACATGATCATCTCATACAACAATTTATATCTTATCATGTCTTGACCATATCACATCGCAACATGCCCTGCAATTGTTGCAAGTTTTACGTGGCTTCTACGGGCTGAGAAAGAACCGTTCTTACCTACGCATCAAAAACCACAACGCAGTATAGTGATTGCTTTTTGATCTTTAGAAAGAACCCTATTCATTGAATCTGATTCAACTAAAGTTGGAGAAACTGATACCCACCAGCCACCTGTGTGGAAGCACGTTTGTAGAACCAGTCTTGTGTAAGCGTACGCATAATGTCGGTCTGAGCCGCTTCATCCAACAATACCGCTGAATCAAGAATCAACTAGTGACGGCAAGCAATATGTATATACCCACGCTCACAACTCCTTTGTGTTCTACTCGTGCATATAACATCTACGCATAAACCTGGCTCGGATGCCACTGTTGGGGAATGCAGTAATTTCAAAAAAATTCTTGCGCACACACAAGATCATGGCGATGCATAGCAATGAGAGGGGAGAGTATCGTCTACGTACCCTCGTAGACCGTAAGCGGAAGCGTTATGACAACGCGGTTGATGTAGTCGTACGTCTTCACGATCGACCGATCCCAGCACCGAAGGTACGTCATCTCCGCAATCTGCACACGTTCGGCTCGGTGATGTCCCATGAACTCATGATCCAGTAGAGTTTCAAGGGAGAGCTTCGTCAGCACGACGGCATGATGACGGTGATGATGTTTCTACCGGAACAGGGCTTTGCCTAAGCACCGCTACGATATGACCGAGGTGGATTCTGGTGGAGGGGGGCACCGCACACGGCTTGGAATAATCAACTTGTGTGTCCTAGAGTGCCCCATGCCCCCGTATATAAAGGAGCAAGGGGGAGGCCGGACGGCCCTAGTGGCGCCCAAGGAGAGGAGGAATCCTCCTCCTAGGAGTAGGATTCATCCTTTCCTAGTCTTACTAGGAAGGAGGAAGGGGGAAGGAAAGAGAGGGAGAGGGAAAGAGGGGCCGCGCTCCCTCCCCTAGTCATATTCGGACTCCCCTTGGGGGGGTGCCACCTCCTGGGCTGCTGCCCTCTCTCTCCCCTAAGGCCCACTAAGGCCTAATACTTCCTCGGGGGTTTCCGGTAACCCCTCCGGCACTCCGGTTTTCTCTGGAATCACCCGGAATACTTCCGGTGACCGAATATAGACGTCCAATATATCAATCTTTATGTCTTGACCATTTCGAGACTCCTCGTCATGTCCGTGATCATATTTGGGACTCCGAACTACCTTCGGTACATCAAAACACATAAACTCACAATACCGATTGTCACTGAACGTTAAGCGTGCGGACCCTACGGGTTCGAGAACTATGTAGATATGACCGAGACTCATCTCCGGTCAATAACCAATAGCGGAACCTGGATGCTCATATTGGTTCCTACATATTCTACGAAGATCTTTATCGGTCAAACTGCATAACAACATACGTTGTTCCTTTTGTCATCGGTATGTTACTTGCCCGAGATTCGGTCGTTGGTATCTCAATACCTAGTTCAATCTCGTTATCGACAAGTCTCTTTACTCGTTCCGTAATGCTACATCCCATAACTAACTCATTAGCTACATTTCTAATGATGTACATTACCGAGAGGGCCCAGAGATACCTCTCTGACAATCAGAGTGACAAATCCTAATCTTGATCCATGCCAACTCAACAAACACCATTGGAGACACTTGTACATCACCTTTATAATCACCCAGTTACGTTGTGACGTTTGGCAGCACATAAAGTGTTCCTTCGGTATTCGGGAGTTGCATGATCTCATAGTCATAGGAACATGTATAGTTATGGAGAAGGCAATAGCAACAAACTAAACGATCATCGTGCTAAGCTAACGGATGGGTCAAGTCAATAACATCATTCTCTAATGATGTGATCCCGCTTATCAAATGACAACTCTTTGTCCATGGCTAGGAAACTTAACCATCTTTGATTAATGAGCTAGTCAAGTAGAGGCATACTAGTGACACTCTGTTTGTCTATGTATTCACACATGTATTAAGTTTCCGGTTAATACAATTCTAGGATGAATAATAAAAATTTATCATGATATAAGGAAATATAAATAACAACTTTATTATTGCCTGTAGGGCACATTTCCTTCCGCCATGGACATGGTCAACCCTTTTTGGCGATTAATGCACTACTTTTGATGTGTCCGGGCCCCATGCTCATGTATGCCAACGTGGTACTAGTCAATTATTTTTCCAGAGTCAGCTATCACACTCTTTCGATGCCACGTCAATGGTACCCACTAGAAACAAGTTAGACTTGTTTGGTTCAACCGCCTCCCTAGGTGTTTGGAGAGGAATGTTGAAAAGTGGGATAAATGTGAAGAAAGAGAAAGAGAGAAGGTTAAAAAGTAGTAATGTTATATCCAACCTTGTAGCCCACACTACTATATGGGTGACTATAAATGATGGCTATACATAACATGGCAGTTTCTTATCGCCATCAGCTGGCTATACTATTAACCATGCTCTTAGTAGGTGACCTTGCGCTTGGCTCTTCGCCTCTTTCGGAAGTCGAATGAACTGCTGGCAATCTGACACCAAATGAACTATTGCATGTCCACCGCTTGTAAGCAAAAGTTTCTCCTCGTGCTGCGAGCCACCGCACATGCGTTGGTGAGGGAGAAGCCATAGTAAGCAAGCTTCTCGTCATTCTGCGAGTTGACGGGGCACATCAAAGTTATTTAGTACGTACTCTCTCCAAATAAGGTATGACCATGTCGTGGCTACGATCCCATGCCATCGAAGTGCATGACTCACTTACGCAGTGCTTATCTGATTATGTCCATTTTCTTGCATGACACGTGCACCTTGATGCTAGATTTCTCGCGTGTTGGCAAAAGGATGAACAAAGCTCACGTAAAAAAGAGTGGAAGAATATAGATTCCCAACGACCGAGAAGGAGCAAGGAACCTGGTGGTGAAGCGTCTGCAAGGAACCTTGCGTGTTTCCCCCTATTTTTTGCTGCCTGCCCACCTATAAACAAATAAAAGGACATGAACTCTTCGCTAACCACTACAAACAATACATCAGGATGCTAAGTTGAAGATATTTTATAGTTTATATTGATAACCACGCAAGAAGCCATGCCTGTACAGGACGCATGCAGCCACGCATGTACACACGCCAGCGCACTAACTCATGCCGATCCAACTCATGCACATACACGCATAGCATGGAGCACACAACGCACGTACACAACACATGCATGCACACACACTCGGCCATAGAATGCACGTGAATAACACATGCATGCGCACACACTCGGCTGCATGTAGGCGTGCACCATCTGCGGCGATGTACAGTTCGTCGTGCTACCGCGAAGCTCGCACACAACGGCGCCTACACATCTCTTGCAGCACCTCTTTGCCATCGTTGCTCAACGATTAGCCGGAGACGAAGACGAACGTAGCCTCGGCCTTAGATCTAGCACCGATGGAAAAGCACGCACGCTGCACGCACACGAGCACGTACGGAGTGCCCATGACATGGTGCATCCCCAATCGCATCTACTCCTTCTGCGCACGTTGTCTATGAAGGCGGCTGCATGCCTAATGATGATGTGGGTCAGATCTTCTTGGACTCAGATGATGACGAGGAAAATTATGAGACTACCCACAGTGGGAGTAACATAGGTAGTAACATCACACATATCTAGATAAAGTAGATGATGTGGCAAGCAATAAATGAAGAAAGAGAGGAAAGTAGTACTAACATAGCTAGTTACTGGTAGTATGAGGCTGGTCATAGTGGGGAGTAACTTAGGCTCTAAGTTACTATCTTCATAATGCAAAGTAACATGATAGTAGTGTCATAGATGGCTCCATTTGTTAGCTTGTAGACTCATCTTGTCTTGGGAAACACTATGTTAGAGTAACATATTATGTTACCACCTCATATTAAATACTTGCCACATAAGCAAAAAATTCTTGGAGAGCGCTATGTTACTAGCTAAGTTACTCCCACTATGACTAGCCTGAGTAACATCACACATATCAAGGCATGATGTGTCTATAACCTAATAAACGAAGCATGTTACTAGTCTATGTTACTACCCATTGTGGCTAGTCTGAGGGGGGCGTCTCCAACAGTGTTCCTCGGCTCACACCTCTAGCATCACGGTGGTCGAACTTGGGGTCATTCATCTGGTATACATGGCATCTCAGATCCGGACACAAGGTGACGTACACCGTCAAGGTCCACGGTCAAGGGGGTCTGGGCGGATGCGACGTCTCACTGCGTCCACCATTTGAAGCGGCGTGCCGGCCTAGGGCGCCGCCCGCTGCACTCCCAACTGTACCCGCCTCCTCGCCGCATTCAAAAACCTACATTTAAACCCGCGTGGAATGCGAGAAACCAACTCCGGCCACACACGTCCGTTCAGGAGCAGGAAACCGGCCAAGATCCGCCTTCCACCATTTTGACCACTCTTTCGGCGACATCTGACGAGTAGGAAGAGCAGTTCCCTGGCATAAAAGCTGTCTGGGTGGCCTGCCGAGCCCAGCAGTTACGAGTGAGGCAGCTCGCTTCTTCACCTACCTCACCTAGCCCGTCGGAGGCAGTTGCCGCACTAAGCCAACGCATGGTTCCGTAGATGGCCTCCATCGGCGTGCTGGGAACGGGGGTCCCCAGACTTGCCTGCCTGCGGCCCGCGGCATGGCTGAGCCAGCAGGCCGTGTGGCCCATCTTCATCAATAAAGAATCCAAGACCCTCGTGAGGGTCCAAGCCTCGCGAGGCGGACGACGCAAGACCTCCTCCTGAGCGGCCTAGTCAGGTAGGCTCGCGAGGAGTGGAGATATCAAGGCGAGGCGAACCTCACGAGGCTCTCGTGACGTGAGCCATGACAATCGACACCAGGCGGGTGCCAGTGCGCGCAATGTCCTTATTTCCCCTTTAGTGCAAAGGAGGCAAGCGCAGCCGCGGAGTACCGAGGCCTCAGGCAAAGGTTGCCATTTCGGTGCAACGAGACCAAGACCATGGACTGCAAGACGGAGGTCATCATGGAGCCCAAGACAGCGTCATCACCAGAGCTTTGTGCAGGCGAAAACTACTTTTGTCAGGATGGCTCTTACTAGCTGCCCCCCTTCGAATTAGCCCGCCATTGTTGGCTCCCTTCCCGCTCGATATTTGGGAAGAGGACCAATGCCTCTATAAATAGTACTAGCCACCACCATAGAAAGGAGAGGATCTTAGCTCAAGGAGAGATCGGGAGAGAGAGAGATCATCAGATCCAGAGAGACTCACAAGTCCGAAAGCACAAGAACACCTTAACCTCAGGAGGCTGTTCTTCCCTTGTACTCTTCATCATTAGCCCAAGAGGCAATCCACCACCACCACATTGGAGTAGGGTATTACACCACAACGGTGGCCCGAACTAGTATAAACCCCATGTCTTTCTGTGTTGTGAGTTCGTCGAGTTCGTCCGCAAGATCTTAGCGAGCTAGAGCGTAGACCGGTAGGAGGGAAAGACTTCGCGTGCACCCCAGTGTTCGAACCTTAAGGGTTAGCCGAAGCCCCACATCCGACATTTGGCGCGCCACGTAGGGGTGCGCCATAGCTTCCCTTCCGCCAGTCCATCGCTCTGTCGTATCCATGTCAGACGCTCGCCGTGCCCGAGCTGAGCGTCCGGCTGCCCTCGCCGCCCGTGTTGCTCAGACGGCTCCCGTCGGTGGGCCGCCTCATCGTTCTCCGTCCCCCGCCACCAACGCTGCCACCGACCCAGTGGGGAACGAGCAGCAGGCGTCCTCGTAGCATCCTTGGGTGTGGTAGGACGGCTGCACCACTACCCCATCACTCAACCCTACTGGTTCTTCGTCCCACGCGCACCGCGGTCCCATGGAGGCACGGGCCGTGCTCATCGCGGCGAACGAGCTCCTATGTTAACGCCCCGTCGACGACCTCTACGAGGAGTGGCTCAACCGCGTCGCCGAGCTTGTCCGTGCCGCAGGGGGCTCTCCGGCGCTGTCCCACTCTCTGCCTCCACCTCAACCAGCCGCGGGCGACGGGGCTCATGGCGTGCCTCCACCGCCTCGACCCCAAGACGGTGCCTTGGCACCAAGACGCGCGCCTCCGCGGCGTGATCCACCGCGCCCGGCGCTCGCGCGTGAAGAAAGAAGTTGCCAAGAAATCCCACGGCCGCGAGAAGCTGCACCGGCGCTCCCCACGCCACCTCGTCAAGACCGCATACCACCTGCGGCGGCGCAGCGCGGACCCCGCCAAGACCAAGTTCCACCTCCGAAGCGGGCCCCGGCAACCACGGTCGGCTGCCGCGCCTTCACCCCTGAGTTGCATAGCGTCGCCTGGCCAGGCAAGTTCAAGCCAGATCTACCTCCTCGATACGACGGCACCGCCGACCCCGTAGAGTTCCTGCAGCTTTATGAGTTGAGCATCGAAGCGGCCAACGGCGACGAAGAAGTCATGGCGAACTGGTTTCCCATGACTCTCAAGGATGGGGCCCGCTCCTAGCTCCTGAACCTGCAGCACGGCTCGATCTCCTCCTGGAACGAGATGCGTGACCGCTTCGTCGCAAACTTCCAGGGCACTCGCGATCGCCCATCGGCCGCGGGTGATCTGTCGCATCAAGCAACAGCCAGGAGAGACCCTCCAGAAGTACATCCAGCGCTTCAACAGCACCCGCCTCAAGATCTTCATGGATGAAGCCATCATCTCCGCGTTCTCAGATGGCGTCCGCGACGTCAAGATGAAGGAAGAGCTGGCTATCCATGAGGAGCTTTGCACATCTCAGGAGCTGTTCAACCTGGCGACCAAGTGCGCAAGAGCCGAGGAGGGGTGCCTCTCTCTCCTCGAGCTGCCAGCTGCAGGAGTGGAGGAGAAGAAGTCCAAAGCAAAGGACGTGAAGCGCAAAGAGACAGTGGTGCTCGCAGTGGAGCTCAACACCAAGTGAGGCAGAGATCAGCCCGAGTCATCCAAGAACGACCGTCTGTTCTACGCCTTCAACAACCTGAACACCCACAACACCAGCGACTGTTAGGAGCTCAGAGCCATACGGGAAGGACGCTTCGGTCGACGCCCCGAGCGCAACGACCGGGGCTACGACCGCGGAGGAGGACGCGGAGGCGGACGCTAGAACGACCATGGCCCGCGCTAGGAGTGGCGTGACCGGCCTCGCGAGGACCGCTGGCAGGACCAACCTCGCGAGGGCGCCTGGAGGGACCCACCTCGTGAGGATCGCCCCCAGGACAACGCCGGTCTTCCCCCGTTGCCGCCACCAAGAAGGAACGATGACCACCACCAGGACGAGGGGGCTGGGGCTTCCAGGAGCCACGTGCAATTGCTTGCATCTTGGGCGGCATTCAGGCCCCAGCCTCTCAGCGCATCTTCAAACAGTTTGCTCGCGAGGTGAACGCGACACTCCCCAAGCTCGAGGCCACGCGCCCACTCAGGTGGTCCCAATGCGCCATCACCTTCAACTCGGCGGATCAGCTCAAGTGCGTAGCCACCGCTGGCACACTCCCTATGCTGTGCTCCCCAGTCATCAGCAATGTGCAAGTCACCAAGACTCTCATCGACGGCGGTGCAGGGCTCAACGTCCTATCCGTCGACATGTTCGACAACCTCCATGTGCCCTATGAGCAGCTCCAGCCAACCAAGCCTTTCTCTGGAGTGACCGACGGTTCCACCACACCGATAGGGAAAGTCCGCCTGCCTGTCACCTTCAGGGAGCGCAAGAACTACCACACCGAGCTCATCGACCTCGACTTCACGCACATCCGCCTGCCGTACAATGCCATCCTCGGGTATCCAGCCCTGGCCAAGTTCATCGCAGTCACTCACCACGGCTACAACATTCTCAAGTGCCACGAAGTAGGGGAATCATCACGGTCCCATGTGAAGAAAGGGATGCGGTGTTCTCCCTTGAGCGCGCCTTCCAAGCCGCAGCAATCGACAACCCTGACAACAGAAGTGAAGGCCCTCTGGAGACCATCCCCAAGAAGAAGCTGCCGCGCCGCGCAGGACCCCAAGAAGATGGTGTCACGTCAGGAGCCTCGTCAAGATCGGCGCCCACTCCAGGGGTGCCTCCCTCCACCGCATAGGAAAGCGCGCCTGTCGGTGTCAAAACCGGTGGATCTCGGGTAGGGGATCCTGAACTGTGCGTCTAAGGTGGATGGTAACAGGAGGCAGGGGACACGATGTTTTACCCAGGTTCGGGCCCTCTTGATGGAGGTAAAACCCTACGTCCTGCTTGATTTATTCTTGATGATATGAGTATTACAAGAGTTGATCTACCACGAGATCAGAGATGCTAAACCCTAGAGAGGCTAAACCCTCCACGCCTATGGTATGATTGTATGTTGTCCTATGGACTAAAACCCTCCGGTTTATATAAACACCGGAAAGGGCTAGGGTTACACAAGGTCGGTTACAAAGGAGGAGATATACATATCCGCATTGCCTAGCTTGCCCTCCACGCCAAGTAGAGTCCCATCCAGACACGAGACGAAGTCTTTAATCTTGTATCTTCATAGTCTAACAATCCGGCCAAAGGATATAGTCCGGCTGTCCGGAGACCCCCTAATCTAGGACTCCCTCAGTAGCCCCTGAACCAGGCTTCAATGACGATGAGTCCGGCGTGCAGTGTTGTCTTCGGCATTGAAAGGCGGGTTCCTCCCCTAGATACATCACGAAAGAATTTGAATACAAGGATAGTGTCCGACCCTGCAAAATAAGTTCCACATACCATCATAGAGAGAATAATATTTCCACAAATCTAATCTGCTGACATGTTTTGGCAACACGACATTATGCCATGGCCCAGTAATTATTCGAACCGTTTTTCTTCAACCAGTTTTTACACATAACGCGAGGTGCTTTCTTGACACGTCTTGTCAAAGCAGAGATCGTGTTCCCCTAATTACGGGATTCTCATCAATACGGTCGTGGGTAACCCAACCGTGCCTAGGACTCCTAGATTTTAGGCAAGTCCCAAACGGCCACTAGGAGGACGCTTGATATTCACCCTCTTTATAAAGGGACAAGGCTTTTACTTTTTCCCCTCCTATGCTCAATTGAATCCTTCCCCCGCCTCGAGTTCTAACACCCAAAGCCCAGGTTAGGTGCTTCAGACCTTCAATCATGTCCGGATCTAGCCTTCAAGGTCGGTGGATGCCTTCCTCCGTCACGGAGGAGGACATCAAGAAGTTGAGGGAGGCCTGATACCTGACCGCCAAGGTTTCGCATCGGCTGCCTACCTGAGGGCAGGTCGTCCCTACTCCCGAACCCAACAAGAATGTTGTGTTCATCTCCCACTTCCTCTGAGGTCTAGGCCTCACTCTGGATCCCTTCATTAGGGGTTTGATGTTCTATTACGGGCTAGATTTCCATGATCTAGCCCCGGACTCCTTTCTCCATATCTTGGCATTTATTGTCGTATGTGAGGCCTTCCTCCGCATTACCCCTCACTTTGGTCTGTGGCTCAAGACCTTTGACGTGAAGCCGAAGGTGGTCGAGGGGCAGCATGTAGCGTGCAGAGGCGCATTAATAAGCAAGATTGCTGGTGCTCCATGGCCAAAGGGTTCCTTTCCAGAGGTGTCCGGATTATGGCAACGGGAGTGGTTTTACATCACAGCTCCCAGAAGTGTCAAGTGGGTGGCTGCCCCTCTTTTCCCCTCGGGCCCTCCACCACAACTGATGTCATGGATTAGCAGAGGGCTGAGCTGGGGTCCAGCCAAGGACGTGCCTATACTGCAGAGCCGCATTCAAGATCTCTTCTAAGGAGATTTCAGTCTGGTTACGGTGATGCAAGTTATGCTGGTTCGTTGAGTCCAGCCTTGCAAACGCCGGCCCCTCCGCATGTGGGAGTTTAACCCAGAAGGACCGCGCACTATTCAGAATTTCCTCGGCCTGACGCACGAGGAGATGTATAAATCATTCTTCGGACCCCAAATAGAGTGTACGGATACTACCGAGGACGTGGGCCTGAGCAGCAACCGCACCACCGACCAAGTAAGTAATCCTCTAGCCGAACACTCCATCTTTCATTTATCATGACGTCATTCTAAGAAATCGCTCTTTGACCAGGACTGGCTAACAAAGGCGAAGATGATTCGGTGTTCGGCCCCCCTTCCCGAGGGTTTGGACAATCCGGTACTGGAAAAGATGCTCGAGCTAGCACCTTGCCCGGAGCCCTCAAAGGAAGATAAAGTGGGGAATAATGAGGGCGAAAGCGGGCTCCATCGCTACCAATTCCAACCAAGGGAATGAGCGCCTCTGTGAAGGAGGATAACCAAGGGGAAGAATCTGACCTTCACTTGCTTCGGGGAAGGAAGAGGACTGCCTCTGAAGATCCAGAAACCAAGGTTTCCAAACGGGAGAAGAAATCTCCACCAGAGGGTCCTGCCTTGGAGGGTGCTCCTGCCGCACAAAGTCCGCGCGAGGATCAGCCCTCTAACGAGCTGTAAGTAGTCAAAAAGTACTTTAATAGTGAAGATATACTACCTTACCTCTGAGGAAAATAACCGAAGCATTTATCTTGCAGTTCGGATCTCAGCCCTTCTCAGCGAAGCTCCTCTTCGGGGGATCTTCTTCCAGAGATGATGGAGAGCGAAATGCCTCCCCCAGACTCCTCCGCTCAAGAAGCGGGCGACCTTGAAGTGTCGTCTCGGAGGGCCTCCCGAATCCGGTGAGGCCAGAAGAGTATCCGGCTCTTGAAGAGAGCAAACAAAAGAGTCCGACACCGTCTGGTATGCGGTCGGACGTACTGAGGGAGCGGTTGGAGCGAGCGGCCATCTCAGAAGAACACCTTATGTTGATGGGTACAGTGATGGAAAGAATTTCGTCCGCCGAAAGCGGATTGCATGAGGCCTTTATGAGTCTACTGATGGGCTTTGAGGTACATGAAATGATATACTTTTTGATAGTACCGCACATTTTTAGGTGTGCCCTGCGTAGATAGTAGCCCCTAAGACTCTAGTTGTCGTCGAGAACGGCGGCGAACAGAGGATCGTTGTCCCAGGTAATAACCAAACCGCCTTTATGTGCAGGTGGCTGGAGCTCCGGTGGCTGGCCGGACTCATGTGATTGCCAAACTAAAGCGGCAACTGGATGCGGCGGATGCCGACATCGAGCTTGTTAATAAGTGGCTTGACGAGGCACAGGGTAAGTGATATTTTCTGGTGAATGTCACATAGTAAGAGCAGCGTAACGCCAATATCTTTAATATGTTGTGACTGCAGATGGAGCTGCCACCATGGAGACCCTTCAGGCGGAACTTGCCCAAGCCAAGGAACAAGCAAGAATTAGTAATGCGGCCGCTTTAAAGGCGGCCGAAGAGTTAAG
This sequence comes from Triticum monococcum, assembly GCA_034509565.1. Lineage (NCBI taxonomy): Eukaryota > Viridiplantae > Streptophyta > Magnoliopsida > Poales > Poaceae > Triticum > Triticum monococcum. Next base: position 172,709,401 of record CM067846.1, on the reverse strand, counting down.
AGCCGAAAAGGCTGCATGTTGCGAGAGCAAAGATAAAATGGCCAAGATGGTTGTAAAGTTAAAAGACAATGCCGACCATTGCCAGTTCCTTGAAGAAGAAAACCGGGCGAGGGCGACGGACCTCGAGAAGGCCGCAATGGCGACCAAGGACACCTGCTCTGCCATGAGAGCGAAGAAGGAGGAACTGCGTGAAGCCGGGGATATTGCGGCTGGGAAGCCCTTTATGCTGCAGAGGAAGTTCGGAGATCTGCGGTATGTCCCTTTGGATTGGCTGTGGAGTTCGGCAGATGCATATATGGACTTGGCGGCGAGCGCTGTCGATGCGGCCGAATACTTCTGAGATCAAACAGACCGTGAAGTGGACAAGCTGTTCTGGTCGCAGTTTAACGTTCCAGAGCATCCGCTTCCATTGACTGATCAGCTAGCCGAATGGGCCAAACTCAATAGATTGTCCGGACTTGCCATGAGGTCCGTTGTAGATCATTTGTGGCCAGAAAAGCCGAAGCCGAACAACTATTTCAGCTTAGTACAGCAGTTCCTTGGTGCGGTGCCGCGCATCAGTGCGATGAAAAGGTCGGCGTGTATAGAAGGCTCGCGGATGGCCTTTGCCCATGTCAAAGCATACTGGGCGGAGATGGATGCTGCCACTGTTGCGACGCAGGGTTCGGCCATAGGCCGAGTGGCTGCCAAGCACTATTTTGAAGAAGTTCTTGAGGGTGCTTGTTTGATAGAGGCCCAGTGCTCGAAGAATATTATGTTTGAGTGACATGTATTCCCATTGTAAAAACAATGTTTATGAAATTTATTAAGGCTGTATTTATACTTTTGCCTGAAAGTAATATGATGCCTCCTGTGCGGCCGTTTATGTATACATGTGTATAACCTGAAAGATTGCAGTCGTCGGTTTCAGCCCCCATGCATATAACGCGGGGGTGTTCGCAGAAGATGCATGTTCACACTTAATCCAACGTCTTGGTCCTAATAAGGAGGTGATAGCGCAGCGAACTAGGCAACCGGACTATAATGCTTTAACACTTTCACTTAGCCATAGGAGTTTGACAGTGGGGCTACTATATAGCCCCTGGTGGCTTCGCACTCATCCGAATTCGGGGTGCATGCATGCCTGGCAGAGAAACGACCCTTCGTTAAGGCGGAGGAATTCTATCATTCTGATAGGTCATCGAGTGGTTGACCAATCTCACGCTATATCATGACAGTCAGTTTTTGGCTTTCTCTACTAAGGTGCTCGTCCGGATGAACCGGGGCACAATCACAGTAGTTCTCCTGGTGCCACCTTAGCCGATAGAGCGGAACGTAAGGCAGCAAAACATAGGAGCCGGGCAAACCCAACATTTGACCAAAGACATGATTCAGAGCTGATGCATATAAGGCCAAACTCGCGATACCGAACACTCCCTAAGGTATTCGGTCTTTATGGTATAAACTGGGCCGAAATAGTGCCCTTTGTAAGAAGCCCCTGGTGTCCAGATACGTGCATTATTCTGACGTGGCCACATGCCAAGACATCAGCATCCTTCTCAATAGTACTAAGAATCCGAGGGATGTGTATCAACAAGAGATAGTAAGAAAGGTTTACGCAGGGTCTTAATCTAAAAAGAATCCTTGGAACGGGTCCCTGCTGCACGTCTGCGCCTGTGTCTCCATTGTGCCGTATCCTAGACGGGTGTAGCACGATGGTCATCTGTAAAAGAGAGGAACTTAGGTGAAAAGTTGTCGTGCAAAAAGGTAGGTTATATTAAAGAAACCATGTACAATTCAAGATGAGCGAAAATTGCCACTTGTTTGCGCGCGTGGAGCCCTTTGTTTTTATAACAGGGGTGTGGCCGTCAAACCTATATGGATTACATACAGCTGTGCCGGACTCGTCTGACCGTGTCCGTGATCTTGACAACCTATCAAGTGCTTTAGTTGGTGAGGCCGTTTTAGTGTGCGGCTGCCAAGGCAGTCGCACTCTCTTCGGCACGCAAGGATCGCTCAATATTTCCACTTACTGTAATGATGCCACGTGGACCGGGCATCTTAAGCGTGAGGGAAGCGTAATGCGGTATTGCCTTGAAGCGAGCGAAAGCTTCGCGTCCGAGTAGTGCTTGATAGCCACTTTGGAATGGAGAAATGTGGAAAGTTAAAATTTCACTACGGAAGTTATCGGGGAAGCCGAATATAACCTCTAGTAGCAGGGAGCTTGTGCAATGAGCCCCTGAGCCTGGCGTTACTCCTCTGAAGGTAGTATTGTTGTGGCGAATTTTTGTTGGGTCTATCCCCATTTTGCGGACTGTGTCCTGATATATTAGGTTTAGGCTGCTGCCACCGTCCATCAGGACTCGTGTGAAGAGGTATCCGTCAATTATTGGGTCTAATACCAAGGCAGCCCATCCTGCACGCCGGATACTTGCTGAGTAATCCCGATGGTCGAAAGTGATCGGTTGAGACGACCAGTGGCAGGACTCTGCGGTGATAGGCCCTTGGGCATATTTATCTGGGAGTGTCGCTTTGTTTCTCCCCTTTATCACGTGTAACACGTTTACTGTTTTGACTTCTGGTGGAAATTTCTTCTGTTCCCCAGTGCTTTTCTTGCGAGGCTCATCATCGTCTTTGCTTGGTGTATCCTGCCCCTTGTGTTCGGTGTTGAGCCTGCCGGACTGCTTGAAGACCCAACATTCTCTATGGGTATGATTTGCAGGTTTATCGGGGGTGCTATGGATCTGACATATTTGGTCCAGAATTTTGTTTAGGCTGGACAGTTCATCTCTGGCGCCTTTAGAGGGCGGCTTTTGCTGACCTGGCCGAGAGCTTCTAAATCCGGCGTTTGCTGCCGTGCTCTTTGGGTTGTCTTCTTTATTCCGACGCTTATTATTTTTGCTGCGTCGTGATTTCCCGTTTCCATCTCTAACTTAGGATGTACTTGGGTCGTTGGTGCTGCATCGGGCTAGCCATCTGTCCTCGCCCGCGCAAAAGCGGGTCATGAGGCTTGTCAATGCTGCCATTGTTCTTGGCTTTTCTTGGCCAAGGTGCCTGGCAAGCCATTCGTCTCGGACGCTGTGTTTAAAAGCTACCAAGGCTTCGGCGTCCGGACAGTCGACTATTTGGTTCTTTTTAGTAAGAAACCTGTTCCAAAGCTTTCGGGCTGACTCTCCGGGCTGTTGAGTTATATGACTTAAATCATCTGCATCCAGAGGTCGGACATAAGTCCCTTGAAAATTTGCTCGAAAAGTGTCTTCGAGCTCTTCCCAGCTTCCAATGGAGCTTTCGGGGAGGCTTTTAAGCCAGTGCCGAGCTGGCCCTTTGAGTTTGAGGGGTAAATACTTAATGGCGTGGAGATCATCTCCTCGAGCCATATGGATATGGAGGATATAGTCCTCAATCCAGACCCCAGGGTATGTTGTTCCGTCGTATGCCTCTATGTTTACGGGTTTGAATCCCTCTGGAAATTCATGGTCCAACACCTCGTCGGTGAAACATAGGGGGTGTGCGTCACCCCTGTATCTGGGTGTACCACGTTGTTCGGATGTTTGTTGTGTTGCATCATATGCTGGAGCGCGCTTGCGTGGTCCATAGATGGATCTAGTTGCGGCGTCCTTTTGATGCGAGCCTTCGCGTGGATCGCGTATTGGTTTATGTGCGGCATTGTTTGCCGCTCTATGTTGGCCGTGAGGTCGTCTATCCGGCCAGATGGCCGTTTTATTTTTTGGTTGCGGGGGATCTAAGGCCTCCTCATCGAATTCAGGTAGCAACTTCCGCTTCAGGTAGCTCTTGGTGGAGCGATTACCCCCGTACTTCGCTGTTGTGTTGAGTACTTTACTCCATCTGATTCTGAGTGTGTCTTGCGCAGCCTTGAGCCTTTGCTTCTGCTTTTTTAGACTCCTCGCGGTGGCAACAAGCCTTTGACGGGCATTCTATTGCTCCGGGTGTCTGTCCGATGTGATGTCGTCCGGACTATTATCTTTGACAGAGCCGGGTTGTTCGGTTTGATTCTCCGTGTTGCCATGGTCCGGCGATGGTTCACCCTGCTCTAATGCCGGGTCTATATGATCGTTGTTTCTGCCGAGGCGGGATTTGGAGCGGCGCTTAAGCCACCGCTTTGACTGCTTCTCGAGGGGACAACCCTTTGTTGTGTCCTTCCGTTCCTCATCGTCGTTTTCTTTTAGTGTGTCCACCATGTATACGTCATGTGATGAAGTGGGCGTCCAGTGCCCTGTGGGCAGTGGTTCCTATTCGTCTCCTGCATCGTCGTCCATACCGTCGATGTCTTCGGAGTCGAAGGTGAGCATGTCGGTTAAGTCGTCGATAGTGGCTACTAAGTGGGTGGTGGGTGGGCGGCGAATTTCTTCGTCATCCGCATCCCAATCCTGCCAGACATAGTTCGACCAGGACTCTCCTGACAAGGAGAGAGACTTTAATGAATTCAATATGTCGCCGAAGGGCGAGTGCTGAAAGATATCCGCGGAGGTGAACTCCATGATTGGCACCCGGTCGAATTTGATAGGCACGGCGCAGGCGGTTCGGAGTCCGTGGTCGGGGAAGGATCTGGCAGTTTGGCAACACAGCTCTCATGAAGGGTAAGGTTAATATTCGGCTCGATCGCCGCTGAGGATACGGCCTCCGTGATGGGGTCCATCCACCCATCCGTGGATGGCGCAACTGGCTCCGAGTTAAGGCTCGGAGCGGCTGCCGGTGCGATCTCCTGAATACGGTCCGATGGTAGAGCTAAATCGTACTCATCGTGATCGCGTGGCACACAAGGCAGGGGCTCGAATCCATCAAAGATCAAGTCTCCGCGGATATCGGCCATGTAATTTAAGCTTCCAAACCTGACCTGATGGCCAGGGACGTAGCTTTCGATCTGCTCCAAATGGCCAAGCGAGTTGGCCGAAAGTGCGAAGCCGCCAAAAACAAAGATCTGTCCGGGGAGAAAAGTCTCACCTTGGACTGCATCGCTATCGATGATAGAAGGAACCATCAAGCTTAACAATGACACAGAGGAACTCTCAATGAAAGCACCAATGTTGGTGTCAAAACCGGCGGATCTCGGGTAGGGGGTCCCGAACTATGCGTCTAAGGCGGATGGTAACAGGAGGCAGGGACACGATGTTTTACCTAGGTTCGGGCCCTCTTGATGGAGGTAAAACCCTACGTCCTGCTTGATTTATTCTTGATGATATGAGTATTACAAGAGTTGATCTTGAAGGAAATATGCCCTAGAGGCAATAATAAAGTTATTATTTATTTCCTTATATCATGATAAATGTTTATTATTCATGCTAGAATTGTATTAACCGGAAACATAATACATGTGTGAATACATAGACAAACAGAGTGTCACTAGTATGCCTCTACTTGACTAGCTCGTTAATCAAAGATGGTTATGTTTCCTAACCATGAACAAAGAGTTGTTATTTGATTAACGAGGTCACATCATTAGTTGAATGATCTGATTGACATGACCCATTCCATTAGCTTAGCACCCGATCGTTTAGTATGTTGCTATTGCATTCTTCATGACTTATACATGTTCCTATAACTATGAGATTATGCAACTCCCGTTTACCGGAGGAACACTTTGGGTACTACCAAATGTCACAACGTAACTGGGTGATTATAAAGGAGTACTACAGGTGTCTCCAATGGTAGATGTTGGGTTAGCGTATTTCGAGATTAGGGTTTGTCACTCCGATTGTCGGAGAGGTATCTCTGGGCCCTCTCGGTAATACACATCACACAAGCCTTGCAAGCATAATAACTAAGATGTTAGTTATGAGATGATGTATTACGGAATGAGTAAAGAGACTTGCCAGTAACGAGATTGAACTAGGTATTGGATACCGACGATTGAATCTCGGGCAAGTAACATACCGATGACAAAGGGAACAAAGTATGTTGTTATGCGGTCTGACCGATAAAGATCTTCGTAGAATATGTAGGAGCCAATATGGGCATCCAGGTCCCGCTATTGGTTATTGACCGGAGACGTGTCTCGGTCATGTCTACATTGTTCTCGAACCGTAGGGTCCGCACGCTTAACGTTACGATGACAGTTATTATGAGTTTATGCATTTTGATGTACCGAAGGTTGATCGGAGTCCCTGATGTGATCACGGACATGACGAGGAGTCTCGAAATGGTCGAGACGTAAAGATTGATATATTGGAAGGCTATGTTTGGACATCGGAAGTGTTCCAGGTGAAATCGGGATTTTACCGGAATACCGGGAGGGTTACCGGAACCCCCCGGGAGGCAAATGGGCCTATTGGGCCTTAGTGGAAAAGTGAAAAGGGGCTGCCATAGAGGGCTGCACACCTCCCCCCTTTCCTAGTCCTAATAGGACTAGGGAAGGTGGCCGGCCACCCCTTCTCTCTTTCCCCCTTGAGGATTCCTATTAGGAATAGGATTTGGGGGGAGTCCTACTCCCGGTAGGAGTAGGACTCCTCCTGCGCCCCTCTCCCTTGGCCGGCCGAACCCCTCCCCTTGCTCCTTTATATACGGGGGCAGGGGGCACCCCATAGACACACAAGTTGATCATTGTTGATCATTCCTTAGCCGTGTGCGGTGCCCCCTGCCACCAAATTCCACCTCGGTCATATCATTGTAGAGCTTAGGCGAAGACCTGCGTCGGTAGTACATCAAGATCGTCACCACGCCGTCGTGCTGACGGAACTCTTCCTCGACGCTTTGCTGGATCGGAGCCCGAGGATCGTCATCGAGCTGAACGTGTGCTAAGAACTCGGAGGTGCCGGAGTAACGGTGCTTGGATCGGTCGGATCGGGAAGAAGACGTATGACTACTTCCTCTACGTTGTGTGATCGCTTCCGCAGTCGGTCTGCGTTGGTACGTAGACAACACTCTCCCCTCTCGTTGCTATGCATCACCATGATCTTGCGTGTGCGTAGGAAAATTTTCGAAATTACTACGTTCCCCAACAGTGGCATCCGAGCCTAGGTTTTATGGTTTGATGTTATTTGCACGAGTAGAACACAAGTGAGTTGTGGGCGATAGAAGTCATACTGCCTACCAGCATGTCATACTTTGGTTCGGCGGTATTGTTGGACGAGACGATCCGGACCAACCTTACCCGTACTCTTACGCGAGACCGGTTCCCTCGACGTGCTTTGCACATAGATGGCTTGCGGAAGACTGTCTCTCCAACTTTAGTTGAACCGAGTGTGGCTACGCCCGGTCCTTGAGAAGGTTAAAACGGAGTCTATTTGACAAACTATCGTTGTGGTTTTGATGCGTAGGTGAGATGAGTTCTTGCTTAAGCCCATAGCAGCCACGTAAAACTTGCAACAACAAAGTAGAGGACGTCTAACTTGTTTTTGCAGGGCATGTTGTGATGTGATATGGTCAAGGCATGATGCTGATTTTATTGTATGAGATGATCATGTTTTGTAACCAAGTTATCGGCAACTGGCAGGAGCCATATGGTTGTCGCTTTATTGTATGCAATGCAATCGCGATGTAATGCTTTACTTTATTACTAAGCGGTAGTGATAGTCGTGGAAGCATAAGATTGGCGAGACGACAACGATGCTACGATGGAGATCAAGGTGTCGCGCCGGTGACGATGGTGATCATGACGGTGCTTCGAAGATGGAGATCACAAGCACAAGATGATGATGGCCATATCATATCACTTATATTGATTGCATGTGATGTTTATCCTTTTATGCATCTTATCTTGCTTTGATTGACGGTAGCATTATAAGATGATCTCTCACTAAATTATCAAGAAGTGTTCTCCCTGAGTATGCACCGTTGCCAAAGTTCGTCGTGCCCAGACACCACGTGATGATCGGGTGTGATAAGCTCTACGTCCATCTACAACGGGTGCAAGCCAGTTTTGCACACGCAGAATACTCAGGTTAAACTTGACGAGCCTGGCATATGCAGATATGGCCTCGGAACACAGAGACCAAAAGGTCGAGCGTGAATCATATAGTAGATATGATCAACATGACGATGTTCACCATTGAAAACTACTCCATCTCATGTGATGATCGGTTATGGTTTAGTTGATTTGGATCACGTGATCACTTAGAGGATTAGAGGGATGTCTATCTAAGTGGGAGTTCTTAAGTAATATGATTAAATTGAACTTAAATTTATCATGAACTTAGTCCTGGTAGTATTTTGCAAATTATGTTGTAGATCAATAGCTCGCGTTGTTGCTTCCCTGTGTTTATTTTTGATATGTTCCTAGAGAAAATTGTGTTGAAAGATGTTAGTAGCAATGATGCGGATTGGATCCGTGATCTGAGGTTTATCCTCATTGCTGCACAGAAAAATTATGTCCTTGATGCACCGCTAGGTGACAGACCTATTGCAGGAGTAGATGCAGACGTTATGAACGTTTGGCTAGCTCAATATGATGACTACTTGATAGTTTAGTGCACCATACTTAATGGCTTAGAATCGGGACTTCAAAGACGTTTTGAATGTCATGGACCATATGAGATGTTCCAAGAGTTGAAGTTAATATTTCAAGCAAATACCCGAGTTGAGAGATATGAAGTCTCCAACAAGTTCTATAGCTAAAAGATGGAGGAGAATCGCTCAACTAGTGAGCATGTGGTCAGATTGTCTAGGTACTACAATCGCTTGAATCAAGTGGGAGTTAATCTTCCAGATAAGATAGTGATTGACAGAATTCTCTAGTCACCATCACTAAGTTAGTAGAACTTCGTGATGAACTATAGTATGCAAGGGATGACGAAAACAAATCCCGAGCTTTTCATGATGATGAAATCGATGAAGGTAGAAATCAAGAAAGAGCATCAAGTGTTGATGGTTGACAAGATCACTAGTTTCAAGAAAAGGGCAAAGAAAAAAAGGGGAACTTCAAGAAAAACAGCAAGCAAGTTGCTGCTCAAGTAAAGAAGCCCAAGTCTGGACCTAAGCCTGAGACTGAGTGCTTCTACTGCAAAGGGACTGGTCACTGGAAGCGGAACTACCCCAAGTGATTGGCGGATAAGAAGGATGGCAAAGTGAACAAAAGTATATTTGATATACATGTTATTGATGTGTGCTTTACTAGTGTTTATAGCAACCCTTCGGTATTTGATATTGGTTCAGTTGCTAAGAGTAGTAACTCGAAACAGGAGTTGCAGAATAAACAGAGACTAGTTAAGGGTGAAGTGATGATGTGTGTTGGAAGTGGTTCCAAGATTGATATGGTCATCATCGCACACTCCCTATAATTTCGGGATTAGTGTTGAACCTAAATAAGTGTTATTTGGTGTTTGCGTTGAGCATGAATATGATTTGATCATGTTTATTGTAATACGGTTATTCATTTAAGTAAGAGAATAAATTGTTGTTCTGTTTACATGAATAAAACCTTATATGGTTACACACCCAATGAAAATAGTTCGTTGGATCTCGATCGTAGTGATACACATAATCATAATATTGAAACCAAAGGATGCAAAGTTAATAATGATAGTGCAACTTATTTGTAGCACTGCCGTTTAGGTCATATTGGTGTAAAGCGCATGAAGAAACTCCATGCTGATGGGCTTTTGGAATCACTTGATTATGAATCAGTTGATGCTTGCGAACCATGCCTCATGGGCAAGATGACTAAAACTCTGTTCTTCGGAACAATGGAGCGAGCAACAGATTTGTTGGAAATCATACATACTGATGTATGTGGTCCGATGAATATTGAGACTCGCAACAAGTATCATTATTTTCTGATCTTCACAGATGATTTGAGCAGATATGAGTATATGTACTTGATGAAACATAAGTCTGAAACATTTGAAAAGTTTAAAGAATTTCAGAGTGAAGTGAAAAATCATCGTAACAAGAAAATAAAGTTTCTACGATCTGATCGTAGAGAAGAGTATTTGAGTTACGAGTTTGGCCTTCAGTTAAAAAACAATGAGAAATAGTTTCACTACTCACGCCACATGGAACACCATAGTGTAATGGTGTGTCCGAACGTCATAACCGTGCTTTATTAGATATGGTGCAATCTATGATGTCTCTTACCGATCTACCACTATCGTTTTGGGGTTATGCATTAGAGACAGTTGCATTCACGTTAAAAAAAAGGGGCACCATCTATATCCGTCGAGACAACGCCTTATGAACTATGGTTTGGCAAGAAACCAAAGTTGTCGTTTCTTGAAGTTTGGGGTTGCGATGCTTATGAGAAAAAGTTTCATCCTGATAAGCTCAAACCCAAATCGGAGAAATATGTCTTCATAGGATACCCAAAGGAGACTGTTGGGTACACCTTCTATCACAGATCCTAAGGCAAGACATTCGTTGCTTATAATGGATCCTTTCTAGAGAAGGAGTTTCTCTTGAAAGAAGTAAGTGGGAGGAAAGTAGAAAACTTGATAAGGTAATTGTACCTTCTACCTTATTGGAAAGTAGTTCATCACAAAAATCTGTTCTTGTGACTACTACATCAATTAGTGAGGAAGCTAATGATAATGATCATGTAACTTCAGATCAAGTTGCTACCGAATCTCGTAGGTAAACCAGAGTGAGATCCGCACCAGAGTGGTACGGTAATCCTGTTCTGGAGGTCATGTTACTTGACCATGACGAACCTACGAACTATGAGGAAGCGATGATGAGCCCAGATTCCGCAAAGTGGCTTGAGGCCATGAAATCTGAGATGGGATCCATGTATGAGAACAAAGTATGGACTTTGGTTGACTTGCCCGATGATCGGCAAGCAATTGAGAATAAATGGATCTTCAAGAAAAAGACTGACGCTGATAGTAATGTTACTATCTACAAAGCTAGAATTGTCGCAAAAGGTTTTCGACAAGTTCAAAGTGTTGACTACGATGAGAATTTCTCACCCGTATCTATGCTTAAGTCTGTCCGAATCATGTTAGCAATTGCCGCATTTTATGAAATCTGGCAAATGGATAAACAAAACTGCATTCCTTAATGGATTTATTAAAGAAGAGTTGTATACGATGCAACCAGAAGGTTTTGTCAATCCTAAAGGTGCTAACAAAATATGCAAACTCCAGCGATCCATCTATGGACTGGTGCAAGCATCTCGGAGCCGGAATATACGCTTTGATAAGTTAATCAAAGGATATAGTTTTATATAGACTTGTGGTGAAGCCTGTATTTACAAGAAAGTGAGTGGGAGCACTACAGCATTTCTGATAAGTATATGTGAATGACATATTGTTGATCGGAAATAATGTAGAATTATTTTGTAAAGCATAAAGGAGTGTTTGAAAGGAGTTTTTCAAAGAAAGACTTCGGTGAAGCTGCTTACATATTGAGCTTTAAGATCTATAGAGATAGGTCAAGACGCTTGATAAGTTTTTTCAATGAATACATACCTTGACAAGATTTTGAAGTAGTTCAAAATGGAGCAGTCAAAGAAAGAGTTCTTGCCTGTATTACAAGGTGTGAAGTTGAGTAAGACTCAAAGCCCGACCACGGCAGAAGATAGAAAGAGAATGAAAGTCATTCCCTATGCCTTGGCCATAGGTTCTATAAAGTATGTCATGCTGTATACCAGATCTATTGTATACCCTGCACTGATTTAGCAAGGGAGTACAATAGTGATCTAGGCGTAGATCACTGGACAGCGGTCAGAATTATCCTTAGTGAAATAAGGATATGTTTCTCGATTATGGACGTGACAAAAGGTTCGTCGTAAAGGGTTACGCCGATGCAAGTTTTGACACTAATCTAGATGACTCTAAATCTCGGTCTAGATACATATTGAAAGTGGGAGCAATTAGCTAGAGTAGCTCCATGCAGAGCATTGTTGACATAGAAATTTACAAAATACATGTGGATCTGAATGTGGCAGACCCGTTGACTAAAGATTCTCTCACAAGCAAAACATGATCACACCTTAGTACTCTTTGGGTGTTAACCACATAGCGATGTGAACTAGATTACTGAATCTAGTAAACCCTTTGGGTATTGGTCGCATGGTGCGATGTGAACTATGGGTGTTAATCACATGATGATGTGAACTATCGATGTTAATCACATGGTGATGTGATCTAGATTATTGACTCTAGTGCAAGTGGGAGACTGAAGGAAATATGCCCTAGAGGCAATAATAAAGTTATTATTTATTTCCTTATATCATGATAAATGTTTATTATTCATGCTAGAATTGTATTAACCGGAAACATAATACATGTGTGAATACATAGACAAACAGAGTGTCACTAGTATGCCTCTACTTGACTAGCTCGTTAATCAAAGATGGTTATGTTTCCTAACCATGAACAAAGAGTTTTTATTTGATTAACGAGGTCACATCATTAGTTGAATGATCTGATTGACATGACCCATTTCATTAGCTTAGCACCCAATCGTTTAGTATGTTGCTATTGCATTCTTCATGACTTATACATGTTCCTATAACTATGAGATTATGCAACTCCCGTTTACCGGAGGAACACTTTGGGTACTACCAAACGTCACAACGTAACTGGGTGATTATAAAGGAGTACTACAGGTGTCTCCAATGGTAGATGTTGGGTTGGCGTATTTCGAGATTAGGGTTTGTCACTCCGATTGTCGGAGAGGTATCTCTGGGCCCTCTCGGTAATACACATCACACAAGCCTTGCAAGCATAATAACTAAGATGTTAGTTATGAGATGATGTATTACGGAACGAGTAAAGAGACTTGCCAGTAACGAGATTGAACTAGGTATTGGATACCGACGATCGAATATCGGGCAAGTAACATACCGATGACAAAGGGAACAAAGTATGTTGTTATGCGGTCTGACCGATAAAGATCTTCGTAGAATATGTAGGAGCCAATATGGGCATCCAGGTCCCGCTATTGGTTATTGACCGGAGACGTGTCTCGGTCATGTCTACATTGTTCTCGAACCGTAGGGTCCGCACGCTTAACGTTACGATGACAGTTATTATGAGTTTATGCATTTTGATGTACCGAAGGTTGTTCGGAGTCCCGGATGTGATCACGGACATGACGAGGAGTCTCGAAATGGTCGAGACGTAAAGATTGATATATTGGAAGGCTATGTTTGGACATCGGAAGTGTTCTGGGTGAAATCAGGATTTTACCGGAATACCGGGAGGGTTACCGGAACCCCTCGGGAGGCAAATGGGCCTATTGGGCCTTAGTGGAAAAGTGAAAAGGGGCTGCCATAGAGGGCTGCGCACCTCCCCCCTTTCCTAGTCCTAATAGGACTAGGGAAGGTGGCCGGCCACCCCTTCTCTCTTTCCCCCTTGAGGATTCCTATTAGGAATAGGATTGGGGGGGGAGTCCTACTCCCGGTAGGAGTAGGACTCCTCCTGCGCCCCTCTCCCTTGGCCGGCCGAACCCCTCCCCTTGCTCCTTTATATACGGGGGCAGGGGGCACCCCATAGACACACAAGTTGATCATTGTTGATCGTTCCTTAGCCGTGTGCGGTGCCCCCTGCCACCAAATTTCACCTCGGTCATATCGTTGTAGAGCTTAGGCGAAGCCCTGCGTCGGTAGTACATCAAGATCGTCACCACGCCGTCGTGCTGACGGAACTCTTCCTCGACGCTTTGCTGGATCGGAGCCCGAGGATCGTCATCGAGCTGAACGTGTGCTAAGAACTCGGAGGTGCCGGAGTAACGGTGCTTGGATCGGTCGGATCGGGAAGAAGACGTATGACTACTTCCTCTACGTTGTGTGATCGCTTCCGCAGTCGGTCTGCGTTGGTACGTAGACAACACTCTCCCCTCTCGTTGCTATGCATCACCATGATCTTGCGTGTGCGTAGGAAAATTTTCGAAATTACTACGTTCCCCAACAGATCTACCACGAGATCGGAGAGGCTAAACCCTAGAAGCTAGCCTATGGTATGATTGTATGTTGTCCTACGGACTAAAACCCTCCAGTTTATATAGACACCGGAAAGGGCTAGGGTTACACAAGGTCGGTTACAAAGGAGGAGATATACATATCCGTATTGCCTAGCTTGCCTTCCACGCCAAGCAGAGTCCCATCCAGACACGAGACGAAGTCTTCAATCTTGTATCTTCATAGTCTAACAGTTCAGCCAAAGGATATAGTCCGGCTATCCGGAGACCCCCTAATCCAGGACTCCCTCAGCGCCCATCGCCCTCCTCGGGCAGGGCTCGGGGGCTCTCTTCTGGAGAGCCTCAGACCTTGCCAACCTCACGAGGGAGGCGCTTGGGCACCACTTGGAAGTGTGCTTCACGACACGCTTTCCTCAGGAGAGCACCGGGTAAGGAGTGCCCACCACCCAGGAGTTCATCACAAAGGCCACCCAAGAGCTACAAGACGCAAGAGCCATGCGCGGCGACAGCCGCTCACGGAGTGTGGCTCACCATCCAGGCGAGGGTGTTGAGCTGCGCGTCTGCATCGACATCCCAGGGCTCAACAGGGCTGCATCTCAGGAACGCTTCTGGCCATCACGTGCGGGCCGCTGTGAGGGTCCACCACACAGCTACGTTCGCATGCCCTTCGGCTTGCTGAGCGTGGCGTCGGCCTATCAGCGCAACGTGCGGCAAGTCCTGGCGGCTCAGGAGTCCAGGTGCACGCTATTCTGGAGGAGATGGCGACGGTCTTCAGGGAACCTCCTGAACCCCCAAAGCCTCCCGAGGCTCAGGGTCCCGGTGGCTCACGAGGAGTCATTCCTTCAATGCGTAGCTTCAGCTGCACCAACTCTACTTCGTCTACAGAACCAGGTGACATCTTCCAAGTTCATTTAAGCTGGGAGCGCCTCTCAGGCTGCATTATTCCCAGGCCGCGTGGGTCCGTCCTTATGGTATGTATCCCTTCTGCTTATGTCTCTAGCTTACCTTGTTGGGGGCGCCCCTCAGGCTGCATCATCCCCACGCCGCTCGGGCCAGACCCAGTGGCATGTATCTTCCTACATTTATCCAAGTTGATCTGCTCTTCATGTTTAACTTGCCAACTGCTATCACCTACTCAATCATCACCACCCTCGGGGCCTCTACACAGGCACGGCACTGGTGCATGGGTCCGTCCCTGCCACGACCGACAAATCTGAGTGGTCGAGCTCTGGCTCGCGGCACGCGCCGTGCACGTTACCTCACTAGGCCCTCAGTGGCTTCACTTCATCCGGACCAACCCGATAGCAATGCTGCTCGAAAAGAAGGGAAATAAGGTGCTCCCCTCAGGATCCGGCTCGTCGGAGGCAAGCCGGAGCTCCGTCTTCCCCCACTCGTTGCTCTCTCCCGCCGGCAGCAGGCGCACGGAGGCAAGGCTCTTCTCCGTGATAGTGGGCGCCTCAAGAGCGGGCTCGTACCAAGCCGGAGTCGAGGAAGTCTTGACCTTGCACGGCGCCATGGGCGGCAGATGCAGAGCAAGGCCGAAGTAGATCTGTAGGTAGCGGCGGCGAAGAGCAAGAAAGGGGATCTGGAGCGAGGCAAGGAAGAAGCGATGAAGGCAAGTGCCGCCCGCACTAGCCTTTTGTCAGGTCAAGCAGTTGCCGAGGCAACGCGGGGAAGCGGAGACGGCCACGTCCAATCAACCGCCACGCGTCAACCGAGGCCGCATGCTTTTGGGGCCCGCAGTTCTCCGAACTTGACCCTTGGCTTCGCCGCAAAGCCAAGCCCACACGCACCATGGGCCCGGGGCTACTGTCGGCGTGCTGGGAACGAGGGTCCCCAGACTTGGCTGCCTGCAGCCCGCGGTGTGGCTGAGCCAGCAGGCCGTGCGGCCCATCTTCATCAACAAAGCATCCAAGACCCTCGCAAGGGTCCAAGCCTCGCGTGGCGGACGACGCAAGACCTCCTCCCGAGCGGCCTAGTTAGGTAGGCTCGCGGGGAGTGGAGATATCAAGGCGAGGCGAACCTCACGAGGCTCTCATGACGTGAGCCATGACGATCGACACCAGGCGGGCGCCAGTGCGCGCAGCGTCCTTGTTTCCCCTTTAGTGTAAAGGAGGCAAGCGCAGCTGCGGAGTACCGAGGCCTCAGGCAAAGGTTGCCATTTCGGTGCAACGAGACCAAGACCATGGACTGCAAGACGGAGGTCATCGTGGAGCCCAAGACGGTGTCATCACCAGAGCTTTGTGTAGGCGAAGACTACTTTTGTCAGGATGGCTCGTACTAGCTGTCCCCCTTCGAATTAGCTCGCCATTGTTAGCTTCCTTCCCGCTCGATATTTGGGAAGAGGACCAGGGCCTCTATAAATAGGACTAGCCACCACCATAGAAAGGAGAGGATCTTAGCTCAAGGAGAGATCGGGAGACAGAGATCATCAGATCCAGAGAGACACACAAGTCCGAAAGCACAAGAACACCTCAACCTCAGGAGGCTGTTCTTCCCTTGCACTATTCATCATCAGCCCAAGAGGCAATCCACACCCACCACATTGGAGTAGGGTATTACACCACAACGGTGACCCGAACCAGTTTAAACCCCGTGTCTTTTTGTGTTGCGAGTTTGTCGAGTTCGTCTGCAAGATCTTAGCAAGCTAGAGCGTAGATCGGTAGGAGGGAAAGACTTCGCGCGCACCCCAGTGTTCGAACCTTAAGGGTTAGCCGGAGCAACACATCCGACGGCCTCTCCAATACAGCTCGAGGAAGAGTGCCGACTTGCTCCATGCCGGCTTGTTTGGGAGTACGGCGGCACGAGCATCATCATTGCCCTCAACGCCGCTGCGTCGTACAACGCCTCCAGTGTTTGCGACTGCGCCATCCGCCGTCGACGTGTGCGTAGCCGTGACATGCAGGCAGAGAAAGAAGCCATCGCAGATGTCGACAAGGTGACGCGGCTACACGGATGTCGACGAGGTGACGGGCATCACGTCCCCGCCTGCCGCCATCATCAAGGAGAAGTAGAACACAGGAGGCAGCCGCCGATTGTATCCCATGAAGGCCACCACCGAGGCGACGCCGGCGAATACAGCCGGTGTCTTGCACGATTCTTCTTGTGTTGGATGTTGGAGGAGGACAAAGAGATCGGGCGGCGACCATTTAGATTAGGTATTTTAATTTTACCAGGCTGGTTGTAATGGGAGTATTATAAGTAGTATCATGCATGCCAACTAGTAGTAGGCAAATTTGATGAGGTGGCATAGAATTAAATGAAGAAAGAGACGGTTGAGTATCATATTATGATACCGTATGGAGACCTCTTCCAATGCAAATGTGCTTAGATGAGGTGCTAAGTGCATTAAATGGCTTAGCAACTCAAGTCTCCAATGCGTAGGTGCTTAGTTTGTTGTTGCTAAAGCTTGCTTCATTTAATTAGCTATAGACTCAAAACTGTCTTTCCACCTAGGTACATGCGCTTAGCACCATTTCTTCCTGGGGTCACCAAACTAGTCTCTCTCTTCTTAATTAACTTGCCACATCATATTTTATGCCTACATGGCAGGCTTAGCACCTATACATGGTGGAGCACCGGGAGAGGCCTAAGGCTGGTCATAGTGGGGAGTAACTTATACTGTAACATATTACTCCCTCTGTTCTGAAATATTTGTCTTTTTAGTGATTTCAACAAGTGACTACATACGGAGCAAAATAAGTGACTCTACACTCTAAAATATGTCTATATACATCAATATGTGGTAGTCCATTTGAAATCTCTAAAGGACAAATATTTAGGAACGGAGGGAAGACTATGTTACTCTAAACATCTCTCTCCTCATTAACTACATGCCACATAAGCAAAGTTTTCTTGGAGTGCGCTATGTTACTACCTAAGTTACTCCCACTGTGGATAGTCTTAGGCCTTGTTCGGTTCAACCTCCTACCAAGGGGTTTGGAGAGGAATGGAGGGGAATTTGGCTTATACATGATTTAATCCCCCACAATCCCTGTTAATCTATGTATATTGTGGGCATGTTATTTGACACCTCATTTTGCCGCGCTACGACTAGTGTGAGTGTCTGCATGCAGTACACCATCCTCTAATTTGGTGGATGCCAAGCCGGCCTGGAAAGGAGCTATAACTTTTTTTCAAGTTGAAAAATGTTACCGACGAGGAGCCATAATTAAGCTGAAGGCGTCTCTTATTTTCTTTCGAATGGCAATAAGCTGGAGAGCTGGAGAGTGTCTCCAATGGGCCGCCTCTAGTGTTAAGGCCCTCCAGTACGAAACACGGGCAACCGACTGGGCCGATACAAAAGCCTATCCATCTTAAAGCCCATTTGTTTTTTGTTTTTTTGCAAGGAGAAGCCCATATTTCTTGAAAAGGGGGTGATCCCAGAAAAACCCTCCTTCCTCCTCGCTTCCACTTATACTTCAGCTCGCTGGACTCTCCCGCTTCCATCGCCCCCAATCCCCCTCGCTCCCCATCTTCCTCACTCATCTAGAAAACCCCCGCTCACCTTCTTCCTCACTCATACAGAAAATGCTTGCTCCTCTTCTTCCACTCCTACAGAAAACCCTAGCCCTCCTTCTTCCCCACTCCCACTGCCACTAGGCTTGTCTCTGGCTACTCTGCTCAAACCCGTGAGCTCTGCGCGACGCTCACAAGGAAAATGGAGTTGGATGGCCCCGGCTCCAAGAAGATGAGGCTCCCGCCAGCGGCGACGCCGGTTGTAGACCCCGCACACGGCAGCACGGGGAGAATCGGCGAGCCCCCACCCGGATCTGAAGAATCGATAGAATCTCCAGTGGATTGCATCAGTGATCTCTCGGATGTCATCCTTGAGGAGATCATCTCGCTTCTCCCAACCAAGGATTGCTTCTGCACACAAGTCCTCTCAACTCGGTGGCGCCCTCTATGGCGCACCGCGCCCCTCAATCTCGACTGTTGTCAGATATCTGTCCTTCCTGAATTTGATCTCCTCAGAGCCATCGTCTCCTATCACCAGCAGAGCCCCGTTCAACGCCTCTGCATCCCGACACACTGCCTGTTGTCCATACCCGGCACGGTGGACGCTTGGCTGACATCCCCTGAATTAGGAAAACTCCAGCAGTTTGAGTTCTACCATTACCACGAAAGTTTCATACCACGAACACACCAAGAATTTGTGCCCACACCAATGTTTTCCCTCTCACGGTTTTCCTCCTCTCTCCACACCGCCACCTTCGCCCGGTGCCATCTACCAGACGATCTGGTACAAATGCTTCGACTCCCACTGCTAAAAAAATCGCTTGTGGTGGTTTATTTGTCGGAGGCCACACTGCACAACATCATCCACTCCAGTTGCCCTGCCCTGGAGCGCTTGTTGATTGTCTTGGGAATAGAAATCCCTATCAGTTGTCTCCAAATAAAGTCGCCTCACCTTAAAAGCATTGGAATTTGTTTTAAAGGACATCAGCTCATCATCGAAGATGCCCCTTCACTTCAAAGGTTGCTCCTTGATGATCGTTATAACCTTCGCAAATAATTGTCGTCTCTGCGCCCAAACTGGAGACCTTGGGTCTAATTAGTGATCTAATTAGTGCTCCGTTTGATGACCACAACAAGTTGGTGTTTGGCTCCTCACTTTCTCAGGTAACGTATATTATCATCTACACATTTGTAATCATAAGTTGCATTTTTCATTTGTGTGCATAAGTTTTATATCATATTTGGAGTACACTTTGGGTACTAATATTATGTTATATGGTCAATGAAGAGTTCGTCCATGAATAGCCTATCAATGCTGCTAGATTCTGTCAAGATCTTATATATCAGAATGTTTAGTTATGATCTGAAAATAATTATTGGCTTGCTGCAATGCTTTCGGTCTTTGGAGAATTTATATATAAAGGTGATGATTTCATGCACATTGAAATACCATATATATTGTACTCGAATTAACCATTCAGCTATTGCTCTTTCGATATACTCCTTTTTCAGACCTTAACTATTTTCAAATCTTCATGTCTACTTAGGTACTGCAACCACATGGAGAAAAACGTATAACCAATCGGTGGCGTAATACGCACCAGGATTTTCTCAGTTCTCATGAAATTTGTTTGAGGACAATAACGATGGAAGGATATGCATCCAACCAGGCAAACAGAAGTTTTGTCACATTCTTCCTGTTGAATGCGAGGTTACTATTGTCCATGAGGCTTAAGTTTTACCGCAATAGATTTATCACGGATGGACACGTTGAACAGCAAAAAAGAAGTTTCAGGTGGACAAATGGGCTTCTAAACGTGCTCGGCTTCTATTTACAACAAGTTGTAGTCATCCTGAAATAATTTTTTTTGCATAGGATGTTGATTTTATGGATCAGACCGATCCATTTGTTTGTGACTGCGAAAAAGAGTGGTTGGGTTAGATGTTACTGCCATGTTCAATCTGGGTTTTGTCTAAAAAATTGATGAACAATTAATCCTTGGGCTTTTTGTACCGTTTGTAAGCTTGAGTTGCGGGTTATTGCCCTCATACTCCCCTCCACTTGCCACCACACTGCCACATCTTCCACGGCTGCTGTCATTCTCCGCCTTGGTTCGCTCACTGTGCCCGCTGCCGCTTGACGTTGTCAACATGGTCAACAACCAAGAGGAATCAGGAGATGACTGTACATGAAGAGGCTGACAGTAGGGACCCATCAGGGTCATTGCATTACGCAAGCAGGTGCCATGTTATTACAAGCCAAAAAAATACGTCTTCCTAATTGTTTGACAACTAGGTCCCACGCCATTGTCAATGTAGTCAATAAATGAGAAAATTACACAACAAGCGGATAACACCAGGGACCCAGCAGCTCGGCTAGTTGTTTTTTAGTTTCAGAGACGGAGCTCAACTGCGCGCTGTGTAGGGGCTGTGGCCCGTCTAGCCCATGCTTACACTTTTATTTAAGCACATGACAAGCCCAATTGATATATTTTCTCTTTCTGTAAATGGCTAGACCAGTTCTTTTTTTTGGAGAATACCAAAACCGAGGCCTACTTGCTTTTCTCAACCCCACTGGGCTGCAAATCTTTCAAGATGAGGAGGGATGTAAGTAGTAAGAAATGGGCTTCCCCAGAAAATGGGCTATAAGTTGTAGGAAATGGGCTGTAAATTTTTAAACCAAAGCCAACCGACAATTACATTAAAATATCATTTTTTTCTGGATTTCTCTACTCTCTACTCTTGTAATAACCAAAGCCAACTGGCAATTACATCAAAATATCGTCTTTTCCCACACAAGATAAACTACTCATACAAATGCATCTTCATGTTCTGTGCAACGCACGGGCACCTTGCTAGTTAAGATTTTGAATTTCATTCATTTCTTGCGGAGAATTGTTTTTTCAATTTTATTATGATATAATTTTTTTAAAATTATTTTTAACGTGACTTGAAATTTCATGATTAAAAGAGTTCGGACCTCACCGAAATGTGAAAATTTTCGTTGAATTTTTTAGCAGTGCCTAGAATATATGGTCTGTAATGCTAATAAAAAGAATATGGGCTTCAAATATCCTTAAGAATTAGAAAATGGGCTGTAAATTATTGAAAATAATGGCTAATGGGTTGTATGATGTTTCCCAGATTTGGAGGCTGACTTCTGGGCCTACTAGGTTGACGATGGCGCTGTCCTAATTTTTTTTATGCGTACGCAAGGCTTTGTCAACTTAGTCAACACAGAGCAGTGACTGTTGGATGTCCATCCAACGGTCGACATGCTTCTTCAATCTCTGATCTTCCTGCTCCATCCACCTAAATCAACACCGACGGGACTGCCTGCTCCCTCCTCCCATGGCTGGTTGTGCTGCCGCCAGGCCATCCCTCTAGCCACCCGCACATCCTGTTATTTTCCGGCGACGTCGGCCTCACCCCGCAACCGACCAGTCAGCGCTCGTACTCCGCTCAGCGTGGGCATCCGCTGCGGTGGCTTCGCCGGCTCCGGGTCGTTCCCTTCCTAGGCCTCTGATGACCCACAAGTATAGAGGATCAATTGTAGCTCTTTTCGATAAGTAAGAGTGTCGAACCCAATGAGGAGCAGAAGGAAATGACAAGTAGTTTTCAGTAAGGTAATGTCTGCAAGTGCTGAAATTGTAAGTAGTAGAGTAGTTTGATAGCAAGATAATTTGTAACGAGCAAGTAATGATATTAGTAACTAAAGTGCAGCAAGGTAGCCCAATCCTTTTGAGGCAAAGGACAGGCCAAAACGGTCTCTTATGATAAGCAAAGCATTCTTGAGGGTACACGGGAATTTCATCTAGTCACTTTCATCATGTTGGTTTAATTTGTGTTTGCTACTTTGATAATTTGATATGTGGGTGGACCGGTGCTTAGGTGTTGTTCTTACTTGAACAAACCTCCTAGTTATGATTAACCCTCCCGCAAGCATCTACAACTACGAGAAAAGTATTAAGAATAAATTCTAATCATAGCATTAAACTTTTGGATCCAATCGTCCCCTTACAGAATAGCGCATAAACCGGGGTTTAAGTTTCTATTAGTCTCGCAACCCATCATCTAATTTCTACTCCACAATGCATTCCCTTAGGCCCAAATATGGTGAAGTGTCATGTAGTTGACGTTCACATGACACCACTAAGGGAATCACAACATACATACTATCAAAATATCAAACACATATCAAATTCACATGATTACTTGCAACATGATTTCTCCCGTGACCTCAAGAACAAAGGTAACTACTCACAAACCATAAACATGCTCATGATCAGAGGGGTATTAAATAGCATATTGGATCTGAACATATAATCTTCCACCAAATAAACCATATTGTAATCAACTACAAGATGTAACCAACAGTACTAGTCACCCACAATTACCAATCTATAGTTCCGGTAACAAGATTGAACACAAGAGATAAAATAGGGTTTGAGAGGAGATGGTGTTGCTGAAGATGTTGATGGAGATTGCCCTCCCCAAGATGGGAGAGTTGTTGGTGATGATGATGACGATGATTTCCCCCTCCGGGAGGGAAGTTCCCCCGGCGGAATCGCTCCGCCGGAGGGCAAAAGTGCTCCTGCCCAAGTTCCGCCTCGAGACGGCGGCACACCGTCCCAAAAGTCCTCTCCTTTTTTTTCTTGGTCAAAATGACTTATATACCAAAAGATGGGCGCCGGAGGTGGGCCGAGGAGGGCACAACCCACCAAGGGCGTGCCTGGGCTCCCTGGCGCGCCCAGGTGGGTTCTGCCCACCTGGTGGGCCCCCTATGGTAGTTATTTGCTCCAATAATTCTTAAATAATCCATAAGAAATCTCCGTGAAGTTTCAGCTTGTTTGGAGTTGTGCAGAATAGGTGGCCTGACGTAGCTTTTCCAGGTCCAGATTTCCAGCTGCCGGATTCTCCCTCTTTGTGTATACCTTGCATATTATGAGAGAAAAGGCATTAGAATTACTCAAAAAAGCATTATTATGGATAAAAACATTGTAAATAATAGTGCGAAAACATGATACAAAATGGACGTATCAACTCGCCCAAGCTTAGACCTTCCTTGTCCTCAAGCGAAAATAGAAATCAAAAAACATGTCCACATGCTTTGAGAGAGAGGTGTCGATAAAAATAAAATACGGACATAGAAGCATCATGCTGATTATCATAACAACAACAAAATTAGACATAGGACTTTTATCATAGAACTTTTATCATATACTTCTCATGAATAAGTAATAGTTCATCACACAATCGAAGTATAAAGCAAAAACTCTATTAGAAACCAACAAACTATGTTCTCAGTCAACTTTGCAACTACAATTCATCATCTTTTCAGGAAGGGTCACGTGTCGGAGCCTTTAGGCAAGTGCACATACTCAACAATCATATAGTCTTCTACGATTGCTAACACTCACCTCATACCCATGACAGACCGTTTCAACCGGACACATAGAAAAATAGGGGCTTATGGTTTCACCTCCCAATGTACTCACCTCAAGGGTGATGTCAACAATATTAACTCATGCCACCCATATTCAACTGGACATATGTGCCTAGATCTTTCCTCACCACATGATGCTTGCCAAAGGAGAAAAATAAAAGGAATAGAGAGAAAAACTTTGACTCTTGCATAAAAGTAAATACATAAAAGTAAAAGATAGGTCCTTCGCAGAGGGAAGCAGAGGTTGCCATGCGCTTATTTGTTTGTATTCTCAATCCCTTAATGCAAAAGAACGCCACGTTACATTGCCCCTTGTGATAGCGACCTTTATTATGCAGTCTGTCGCTTTTATTCTTCACCATCACAACTTCGTGCAACGCTCAATTTTCTCTTACACTAAATGATCTCACACTTTTAGAAGCAATTTTTATTGCCTTTTTGCATCAATGACAACTTACTTGAGGGATCTTGCTCAATCCCTAGGTAGGTATGGTGGACACTTGAAAATAAGATTTGGGTTTAAGGGTTTTTGGATGCACAAGTAGTATCTCTATCTAGTGCGGAATTTTTTTCTAGCAAAGATAGGGGGAAAGCACCACATGTTAAAGGATCTATGACAATATGACTTTTGTGTGAATATGAACAAACATAAATCATTATGTTGCGTTCCTTGTCCGATGTCAACAATTTTGGCATATAATATTTTGATGAGGGCTCACAATCACAAAATATTTCTAGGATATTATATTTATATGTGAATCTTCTCTTTCCTTATAATTCTTTCATGAGTTGCATCATTAACTAATGTTATGTTTGTCAATCTCTAATAAATTTTTCTACTTATACTTTTCCTTATGTGATGCCATCACCTACCATAGGATTAGTATATAATTTTATTGATTTATTTCCTTTCTTTTATTTATTTCCTTTTTTATTTCTTTTCTTTTATTTGCAACATGAGAGTAAATAAAGCAAAAACTCATACTAAACTTTATTCTATAACTTGCACACGATTACAAGGATAGATCACTAAGCAAACTCTCAAAGAAGAAAGGATCGAACTAAACTTTTATTCATCTAATTTCTTAGACCAATTCTTCCTGGACCTATTGACAGTCTTTTGCAAAATTAATTTTATTTCTCTATTGCTAAGTTCGACTTGACCACTAGATTGAGGATGACAGGGTGATGTAATTCTATGGTTAACATCATACTTGGCAAGCATTTTACGGAAAGTATCATGAATAAAGTGTGAACCACCATCAGTCATTAAATATCTAGGGAATCCAAACCTTGGGAAAATAACTTCCTTAAGCATTTTAATAGAGGTGTTGTGATCAACACTACTAGTTGGTATAGCTTCTACCCATTTAGTAACACAATCAACAACAACCAAAATATGTGTATACCCATTAGAGGAAGGAAAAGGTCCCATGTAATCAAATCCCAAACATCAAATTGTTCAACAGCAAGTGAATAATTCGTAGGCATTTCTGGATGCTTAGTGATATTACCTACCCTTTGGCATTCATCACAAGATAAGACGAACTTACGGGCATCCTTGAAGAGAGTAGGCCAATAAAATCCAGATTGCAATACCTTATGAGCAGTTCTATCTCCAGCATGATGCCCTCCATAAGCTTCGGAGTGACATTTGCATAGCATTTGTCCCTGTTCATGCTCAGGTACAGAACTTCTAATAATACTGTCTACTCATTCTTTATAAAGTTGTGGGTCATCCCAAAAGTAATGTCTTAAATCATAAAAGATTTTTTTCTTTTGTTGGTATGTAAAGCTAGGTGGTAAATATTTAGCAACAATGTAATTGGCATAATCAGCATACCAAGGAGTACTATGAGAAACATTTATTGCGGCTAACTGCTCATCAAGAAAACTATCATCAGTAGGTAGTGGGTCATCAAGCACATTTTCAAGCCTAGATAAATTATCAGCTACCGGGTTCTCAGCTCCTTCTCTATCAAGGATATGTAAATCAAATTCTTGTAACAAGAGAATCCATTGAATAAGTCTAGGTTTAGCATCTTTATTTTCCATAATATATTTAATAGCAACATGGTCTGTGTGAACAGTTACTTTGGAATCAACAATACAAGGTCTAAATTTATCACAAGTAAACACCACTGCTAAGAATTCTTTTTCAGTAGTAGCATAATTTCTTTGAGCACTATCGAGAGTTTTACTAGCATAACGAATAACATTAAGTTTCTTATCGACTCTTTGTCCTAGAATAGCACCAACATCATAATCACTAGCATCATAGATAATTTCAAAAGGCAAGTTCCAATCAGGTGGTTGAACAATAGGTGAAGAAACTAAAGGTTTGTTAAGTGTTTCAAAGGCTTCTAAACAATCATCATCGAAAACAAAAGGAATATCCTTCTGCAAGAGACTAGTAAGAGGCCTAGAAAATTTTGAAAAGTCTTTGATAAATCTCCTATAGAAACCAGCATGACCTAGGAAACTATGAATACCTTTTATATCTTTAGGACATGGCATTTTCTCAATTGTATCAACCTTAGCTTTGTCCACTTCAATACCTCTTTCAGAAATTTTATGACCCAAGACAATGCCTTCATTAACCATGAAGTGGCACTTCTCCCAATTCAAGACAAGATTTCTTTGTTCACATCTCTGCAAAACTCAATCAAGATTGCTTAAACAATCATCAAAAGACTTCCCATAAACAGAGAAGTCATCCATGAAAACCTCAACAATATTTTCACAAAAGTCAGAGAATATAGCAGTCATACATCTTTGAAAGGTAGCAGGTGCAATACATAAACCAAAAGGCATACGTCTATAAGCATAGGTTCCAAAGGGACAAGTAAAAGTGGTCTTTTCTTGATCAGGTTGAGAAACAGGTATTTGTGAAAAGCCAGAATATCCATCAAGGAAGCAAAAGTGTGTGTGCTTAGATAATCTTGCAAGCATTTGATCAATAAAAGGCAAAGGGTAATGATCTTTTCTAGTTTCTTTGTTTAATTTCCTAAAAGCAATTACCATTCTATAGCCTGTAACAATTCTTTATGGAATAAGTTCATTCTTATCATTAGGAACAACAGTTATACCTCCTTTCTTAGTAACACAATGAACATGACTTACCCATCTACTATCAGCTATGGGATAGATTATACCTGCTTCCAAAAGTTTTTAAATTTTCCATTCTTGCCACTTCTTTCATCTTTGGATTTAACCGATGTTGGTGATCAACAATGGGTTTAACATCACGTTCCATATTAATTTTGTGATGACATAGAGTGGGATTAATGCCCTTTAAATCATCAAGAGTATATCCAATAGCAGCTCGGTGCTTCCTAACTTTAAATAATGTTTCTTCTTCATGTTCTGAAAGGTTAGAACTAATAATAGCATGATATATCTTCTTTTCATCAAGATAAGCATATTTCAAAGTGGCTGGCAATTGTTTTAATTCAAACATAGGATCACCTTTAGGTGGAGAAGGACCTCCTAAAGTTTCAATAGGCAAATTGTGTTTAAGAAGAGGACGTTGTTCAAAGAAAATTTTATCTATTTCATTTCTTTCATGCATATGAAAGTCATTCTCATGGTCTAGAAAATATTGTTCTAAAGGATCAGTAGGTGGTACAGCAATAGAAGCAAGACCAATTAATTCATCCTTAGTAGGCAATTCTTTTTCATGAAGATTTCTACTAAACTTGGAAAAATTAAACTCATGAGACTCATTACCAAAACTAACACCGACAGTTTGTTTCTCACAATCTATCTTAGCATTAACGGTGTTCAAGAAAGGTCTACCAAAGATAATAGGACAAAAGTCATCTTGTGAGGAACCAAGAACAAGAAAATCAGTAGGGTATTTTGTTTTCCCACACAAGACTTCAACATCTCTAATAATCCCAATTGGTGATATAGTGTCTCTCTTAGCAAGTTTAAAAGTAACATCTATTTCTTCTATTTCTGCGGGTGCTATGTCATTCATAATTTCTTGATATAATGTGTAATAATAGCACTCACACTAGCACCTATGTCACATAAACCATGATAACAATGATCTCCTATTTTAACTGAGATGACAGGCATGCCAACAACAGGTCTATGTTTATCTTTCTTATTAGGTTTGGCAATTCTAGCAGCTTCTTCATAGAAGTAAATAACATGCCCATCCATATCTTCTTCCAAGAGATCTTTAACCATAGCAATACTAGGTTCTACTTTAATTTTTCATCAGGTTTAGGTGTTCTAACATAGCTTTTGTTAACCACAGTTGAAACTTTAGCATGTTCCTTTATCCTAACAAGGAAAGGTGGTTTCTCAATATAAGCAGAAGGAACAACTGGATCAACATTATAAAGTATAGTTTATTCTTTAACTGGTACCGGTTCTTTAGTTTCTTCTTTAATAGGTGGGTGATATTTAAACCACTTCCCTTTAGGGAGTTCAACATGAGTAGCAAATATTCACAAAAAGGAGGCTACTATCTCAGAGTCGAGTCCATATTTAGTACTAAACTTTTGAAAAGCATCGGTATCCATAAAAGATTTAACACAGTCATACTTAAATTTAATATTTTACTCTTTACCTTTGTCGAGTTCCCAATCTTCAGAGTTGCGTTTAATTCTTTCCAAAAGAACCCACCAGAATTTAAAAGTCTTCTTCATAAAAGAACCAACACAAGAAGTATCAAGCATGGTTTGATCATTACGAGAAAGCCGAGCATAAAAGTTCTGAATAATAATTTGTCTCGAGAGCTCATGATTGGGGCATGAATATAACATTGACTTAAGTCTCCCCCAAGCTAGAGCGATACTCTCTCCTTCATGAGGCCAAAAATTATATATATATATAATTCCGATCACGATGAACTAGATGCATAGGATATTTTTTTGGTGGAACTGCAATTTCAAACAATTCCAAATCCATGATCCAATATCATCACATAGCCTATACCATGCCAATGCTTTTTCCCTTCAAAGATAAAGGGAAAACCTTTTTAATAACTTTATCTGTAACATCCACGGTGCGGCTATATCTCCCACGTGTTGAGGCAAGACTTAGAGGCATAACCGCATTATGGTTTTGTCACAAGAAGGGTCATCTTCACAACATCCCATGTAATGAACAAGAAAGGGATAAATAGAGTTGGCTTACACTCACCACGTCACACAATATTCAAATAAGCCATACATCATCAAAGTACACTCATAGTCCGACTATGGACAACCGAACGAAAAGAACATAAACCCAACTGCTAGATCACTGATCGTCCCAATTGGGCACCACTACTGATCATCAGGAAAAGACACATAGTAATGACCAATGTCCTCGTCGAACTCCCACTTGAGTTCGGTAGCATCACCTGCACTGGTATCATCGACACCTGCAACTATTTTGGAAGTATCCATGAGTCATGAGGACTCAGCAATCTCAAAACCCGCGAGATCAAGTCTATTTAAGCTTATGGGTAGGATATGGAAATGAGGTGGAGCTGCAGCAAGCGCTAAGCAAAAATGGTGGCTAACATACGAATACAAGAGTAAGATGAGAAGCTACGCAACGGTCGAAAAGCTAGAAGTGATAAAGAAGTGATCCTGACTACTTATGATCAAACATAACCCAAACCGTGTTCACTTCCCGAACTCCTCTGAAAAGAGACCATCACGGCTATACACGCGGTTGATTCATTTTAATTAAGTCAAGTGTCAAGTTCTCTACAACCAGATATTAACAAATTCCCATCTGCCACATAATCGCGGGCACAGCTCTCGAAAGTTTATATCCTGCAAGGGTGTCCCAACTTAGCCCATCACAAGCTCTCATGATCAACGAAGGATACTACTTCTACCGGGAAGACCCGATTAGTCTCGGAATCCCGGTTACAAGACATTTCGACAATGGTAAAACAAGACCAGCAAGACCGCCCGATGCACCAACAAATCCCGATAGGAGCTGCACATATCTCATTCTCAGGGTACACCGGATGAGACATCCTACGAGTAAAACCATCCTCAAGTTTCCCCGAGGTGGCCCCGCAGTCTACTCGTTTCGGACCAACACTCAGAGGAGCACTGGCCGGGGGGGGGGGGGTCTGAAATAAAGATGACCCTCGGGTTTGCAACTCCCACGGGAAAAGTACAGGTGGTGGTTAGGCAAATGTTAAAACTAAGGTTGGGCCTTGCTGGAGGAGTTTTATTCAAAGCGAACTATCAAGGGGGTCCCATAACCCAACCGTGTAAGGAACACAAAATCAAGGAACATAACACCGGTATGTCGAAAACTAAGGCGGCAAGAGTGGAACAAAACACCGAGCAAAAGGTCAAGCCTTCCACCCTTTGCCAAGTATATAGATGCATTAATTAAATAAGAGATAATGTGATATCCCAACATATCCATGTTCCAACATGGAACAACCTGCAAGGCACCTGCAACTAGCAACGCTATAAGAGGGGCTGAGCAAAAGCGGTAACATAGCCAAACAACGGTTTGCTAGGAAGGTGGGTTAGAAGCTTGACATGGCAATATGGGAGGCATGATAAACAAGTGGTAGGTAGCGCGACATAGCGATAGAACGAACATCTAGCAAGAAAATATAGAAGTGATATCGAGGGTAATGATCATCTTGCCTGCAGAGTTCTCAAAGTTGTCGAGAGCTTGCTCCTCGTTAGCGTACTCAACAGGTTCCTCGTTCACAAACTCGTCTCCCGGCTCTACCCAAAGCAAGAACAAAAATGATACGTCTCCAACATATCTATAATTTTTATGTATTCATGCCATGTTTATAATATTTTTACATGATTTTGGTATGATTTGGTTAGAACTAACCCGGACTGACGCTGTTTTCAGCAGAACTACCGTGTTGTTGTTTTTGTGCAGAAATAATAGTTCTTGGAATGCACTGAAAATCAACGGAGATTTTTTCTGGAAAAATAAAAAAATACAGGAATGAATAGTTACCGGAGGGGAGTCCTATGGGCCCCATGAGGGTGTAGGGCACGCCCACACCCCTAGGGCGTGCCCCTGTGCCTCGTGGACTTCTCGTGGGGCCCTCTAACTTGTTCTCGATGCCAACCTCTCCTATAAATCCAAAAATCTCCAGAAAATAACCTAGATCAGGAGTTCAGCCGCCGCAAGCCTCTAAAGCCACCAAAAACCAATGGGGACCCTATTCCGACACCCTGCCAGAGGGGGTTTCCATCACCGATGGCCATCTTCATCATCCCGACGCTCTCCATGACGAGGAGGGAGTAGTTCACCCTCGGGGCTGAGGATATGTACTAGTAGCTATGTGTTTGATCTCTCTCTCTCTCTCTTGTTCTTGATTTGGCATGATCTTGATGTATCACGAGCTTTGCTATTATAGTTGGATCTTATGATGTTTCTCCCCCTCTATCTCTTGTAATGGATTGAGTTTTCCCTTTGAAGTCATCTTATCGGATTGAGTCTTTAAGGATTTGAGAACAATTGATGTATGTCTTGCATGGGATATATACCCATGGTGACAATGGGGTATTCTATTGATTCACTTGATGTATGTTTTGGTGATCAACTTGCGGGTTCCGTGACCTTGGGAATCTATGTATAGGGGTTGGCACACGTTTTCGTCTTGACTCTCCGGTAGAAACTTTGGGGCACTCTTTGAAGTTCATTGTGTTGGTTGAATAGATGAATATGAGATTGTGTGATGCATATCGTATAATAATACCCGCGGATACTTGAGGTGACATTGGAGTATCTAGGTGACATTAGGGTTTTGGTTGATTTGTGTCTTAAGGTGTTATTTTACTATGAACTCTATGGTTGTTTGTGACACTTATAGGAATAGCCCAATGGATTGATCGGAAAGAATAACTTTGAGGTGGTTTGGTACCCTACAATAATCTCTTCGTTTGTTCTCCGCTATTAGTGACTTTGGAGTGACTCCTTGTTGAATGTTGAGGGATTGTTATATGATCTAATTATGTTATCCTTGTTGAGAGAACTTGCACTAGTGAAAGTATGAACCCTAGGCCTTGTTTCAACGCATTGCAATACCGTTTTCGCTCACTTTTAGCATTAGTTATCTTGATGTTTTTATATTTTTAGATTACAAAAACCTATATCTACCATCCATATTGCACTTGTATCACCATCTCTTCGCGGAACTAGTGCACCTATACAATTTACCATTGTATTGGGTGTGTTGGGGACACAAGAGACTCTTTGTTATTTGGTTGCAGGGTTATTTGAGAGAGACTATCTTCATCCTCTACCTCCCACATATTGATAAACCTTAGGTCATCCACTTGAGGGAAATTTGCTACTGTCCTACAAAACTCTGCACTTGGAGGCCCAACAACGTCTACAAGAAGAAGGTTGTGTAGTAGACATCAAGCTCTTTTCTGGCGCCACTGCCGGGGAGGTTAGCGCTTGAAGGTATATATTTAGATCTTGCAATTGAATCTTTTTATTTCTTGTTTTATCACTAGTTTAGTCTATAAAAGAAAACTACAAAAAAAATTGGAATTGAGGTTGCCTCATATGCTTCATCTTTTTAATATCTTTCGTGAAAATAAGGATTCCGATAATTGTGCCAAAGTGTTAGAAGAAGAATGCATTAAAATGTTTGGCACTAAATCTTTAGATGATTAGCATGATTGCAATGTTTTTAGTATGAATTCTTTCAATATCCATGATGCTAATGATATGCAAAGCCACAAGCTTGGGTATGCTATGTTTGATGAAGATGATATTTTTTGTCCACCAAGTTTTGATGAAAAAATTTATCATGATGAAAGCATCCCTTTTATCTATGATGATTATTGTGATGACATGTATGCTATAAAGAATAATGATATCCATGAAACTTTACATCATGATTTTAACTTTCAATTGGATTATTCCTCACATGACAGTTATTTGTTGAGTTTGCTCCCACTACTATTCATGAGAAGAA
Organism: Triticum monococcum; assembly: GCA_034509565.1. NCBI lineage: Eukaryota > Viridiplantae > Streptophyta > Magnoliopsida > Poales > Poaceae > Triticum > Triticum monococcum. The sequence goes on along the minus strand of CM067846.1, from coordinate 172,676,774 downwards.
ATTTGCTTATGTGGAGAGTAATAAAATTCTATGCTTGTAGATCATGAAATAATACTTTATGTGATGGTTATATTGTTGAATTCATTCATGATGCTACTGAAAATTATTATGAGGGAGGAATATATGTTTTTAGGAATTGCAATAATATCAAGTTTCCTCTCTATGTGCTTAAACTCTTGAAGTTATGCTTGTTTTGCTTTCCTATGCTAGTTGATTCTTGTTCCCATAAATTGTTTGCTCACAAAATCCCCATGCATAGGAATTGGGTTAGACTTAAATGTGCAATTCATATGCTTCATGATGCTCCCATTATGCTTCAATTCTTATCTTTTATGTGAGCATCATTGAAATCTGCATGCCTAGCTAAAAAGGCATTAAAGAAAAGCACTTGTTGGGAGAGAACCCAACATTTATACCTACTGTTTTTGCATGTTCACATGATTAACCTACTAATCATGTTTTATAGCTTTTGTTTGAATAAAGTGCCAAGTAAGACCTTTGGGAGGGCTTACGGTGATGGTTGATTTGATCTTGCTGAAAAACAGAAACGTTTGCGCTCAGGTAAACAATTCTCATTTTTAACTGAAGCGTGATAAAATAATGATTCTTTTTGCAGAAGATTAATAAACAAATTTTCTAGGACTTCCTAATTTCCCAAGATTTTTGGAGTTACAGAAGTATCCGAGAGTTACAGATTACTACAGACTGTTCTGTTTTTGACAGATTCTGTTTTCGATGCATAGTTTGCTTGTTTTCTAGTTTCTATTGCTAATATTGCTTAATATAAATTGTAGAAATGGTATGGTATAGTAGTCATCATGTGTGAAAAATTATGAATCTTGTATTGACAGTACCTAAGTGGTGATTTGCTTTCTTATACTAACGGAGCTTACGAGTTTTCTATTAAGTTTTGTGTTGTGAAGGGGCTGATGCCTTCCCACCCACCCAGGTTCAAGGCATGGTACTTGCAAGTTGGGTTTGTTGCACCAATTATACTGTAGGGGGTTCCCCTACAGTCTTTCTGTCAAAAAAAGTTTTGTGTTGTGAAGTTTTCAAGTTTTGGGTAAAGATTCGATGGACTACGGAATAAGAAGTGGCAAGAGCCTAATCTTGGGGATTCCCAAGGCACCCCAAGGTAATATTCAAGGACAACCAAGAGCCTAAGCTTGGGGATGCCCCGGAAGGCATCCCCTCTTTCGTCCTCATTCATTGTTACCTTAGTCGGAGCTATATTTTTATTCACCACATGATATGTGTTTTCCCTGGAGCATCATTTTATTTTATTAGGATTTTCTTGCTGTTATTTAGAGTAATGTTTTGAATCTTTTACTTCAATACAAAGGTCAAGTATAGCCTTTACCATGCTTATTTTGCAAGTCCATATGTTGATGTTTTAAAAACAGAAAGTTTGCTGTTATGTTTTGAATATTTGTGAATAGTCAGAACATGATAAAATCTTGAAATTTTTACACAATGAGTAACAACAAATTATCTACAGTGTGATAATTTTTCATAATTTTTGGAGTTAAATAAGTATGATTCTTCTTGCATTCTTTACAGACTATCCTGTTTAGACAGATTGCTGTTACGATTGCATTGTTTGCTTGTTTAATGATTCTATTTGATGATAGGAGTATTAAATATGCAGAGGCATTTAGTATGCAATGTCAAATTATAATTTTAGTGACTTTTTACAGTAGAGAATGATACGGTTTAGCATGGATTTATACTAACTTATCTCACGAGTTCTTGTTGAGTTTGGTGTGGATGAAGTTTTTAAGATTTAGGGAAACCGCGATATGAATGGAATTAAGGAGACACAAAAGCTCAAGCTTGGGGATGACAAAGGCATCCCTAGTCAATATTTCAAGAAGTCTCAAGCATCTAATCTTGGGGATGCCCCGGTTGGCATCCCTCCTTTCTTCTTCAACAACTATCGGTCATTTTTGGTTGAGCCTAAGTTTTTGCTTCTTCACATGATATGTGCTATACTTGCAATGCCATTTTATTTTGTTTTGCTTGCTATTTGAATAAATTACTTAAGATCTGAAATTATTAAATGTTAGAGAGTCTTCACATAGTCACATAATTATTCAACTACTCATTGATCTTCACTTATATCTTTTGGAGTAGTTTGCCATTTGCTCTAGTGCTTAACTTATATCTTTTTAGAGCACGACGATAATTTTATTTTGAAGAAATTTTTGAACTCTCGTGCTTCACTTATATCATTTTGAGAGTCCCTAAACAGCATGGTAATTTGCTTTGGTTATGAATTTAGTCCTAATATGATGGGCATTCAAAAGAGATATAATAAGAACTTTCATATAAAGTGCATTGAATACTATGAGAAGTTTGATTCCTTATGATTGTTTTGAGATATGAGGATGGTGATATTAGAGTCATGTTAGTGAGTAGTTGTAAATTTGAGAGATACTTGTGTTAAAGTTTGTGATTCCCGTAGCATGCACGTATGGTGAACCGTTATGTGATGAAGTTGGAGCCTGGTTTATTTTTTGATTGTCTTCCTTATGAGTGGCGGTCAGGGACGAGCTATGGTCTTTTCCTAACAATCTATCCCCCTAGGAGCATGCTCGTAGTACTCCTTTTTGATAACTAATAGTTGTTTTGCAATAAGTATGTGAGTTCTTTATGACTAATGTTGAGTCCATGGATTATACGCACTCTCATCCTTCCACCGTTGCTAGCCTCTCTAGTACCACACAACTTTTGCCGGTACCATAAACCAACCATTTACCTTCCTCCAAACAGCCACCATACCTACCTATTATGGTATTTCCATAGCCATTCCGAGATATATTGCCATGCAACTTTCCACCATTCCATTTATTATGACACGCTTCATCATTGTCATATTGCTTTGCATGATCATGTAGTTGACATCGTATTTGTGGCAAAGCCACCTTTCATAATTCTTTCATACATGTCACTCTTGAGTCATTGCACATCCCGGTACACCGCCGGAGGCATTCATATAGAGTCATATTTTGTTCTAAGTATTGAGTTGTAATTCTTGAGTTGTAAATAAATAGAAGTATGATGATTATCATTATTAGAGCATTGTCCCGTGTGAGGAAAAAAAGAGAGGCCAAAGAAGCCAAACAAAAAAATAGAAAAAGAGAGAAGGGACAATGCTACTATCCTTTTACCACACTTCTGCTTCAAAGTAGCACCATGATCTTCATGATAGAGAGTCTCCTCTTTTGTCACTTTCATATAATAGTGGGGATTTTCATTATAGAACTTGGCTTGTATGTTCCAATGATGGACTTCCTCAAAATGACCTAGGTCATTGTGAGCAAGAAAGTTGGATGCACACCCACTTAGTTTCTTTTGTTGTGCTTTCATACACTTATAGCTCTAGTGCATCCATTGCATGGCAATCCCTACTCACTCACATTGATATCTATTGATGGGCATCTCCATAGCCGTTGATACGCCTAGTTGATGTGAGACTATCTTCTCCTTTTTGTCTTCTCCACAACCATCATTCTATTCCACCTATAGTGCTATGTCCATGGCTAATGCTCATGTATTGCGTGAAGATTGAAAAAGTTTGAGAACATCAAAAGTATGAAACAATTGCATGGCTTGTCATCGGGGTTGTGCATGATTTAAATATTTTGTGTGATGAAGATAGAGCATAGCCAGACTATATGATTTTGTAGGGATAGCTTTCTATCGTGGGAAACAACACCTATGGGGTCACTGGGATCCCTTCTATGGTTGGCGGGCACGGGGTTGTGCGAAGAGCGGGTCTGGCGGTCAGCACACAAATCGTTTACCCAGGTTCGGGTCGCGGAGACGCGTAAAACCCTAGTCCTGCTTTTATGTGTATTTAGGTGTTCTTGTGTTCTTGAACTAGCTGCAGTGGCTCTCTAATGTAAAAGATCTGAATCCCCCACCAGTACGCCTCGGGCCTCCTTTTATAGACAAAAGGGATCACCACCGTGGCACACATGAGGTGGAAAGGTGCACATAGGCTGAGTCTATCCCATGGCACCGTCGGACAAATGCATTTAATGCGCTGCTGACGTGCCCCTCTAGCTTTATTGGTGACGGCAAAGAAGCTCGTCTCAGCTGTCGTCGCCTCGCTTGGCTCCGACGCGCGTCCAAGGTGACGAGGCATTGTAGCACCACGTTGGCTAGCCGCTGGGCTGACGCGGTGATGGAGCCTTCATGAAGATCTGCATGCCACCACGTAGGTGCTTGCTGAGTTGGTGTAGAGGACGCGTGCTGCCACGCAGATGCCTGCTCAACTGGTCGAGCTGGCAGCTGTATGGGAGCGGCAGTGGAGTCTTGGCGGACGTGGGCATGGTTGCAGCCTCGCGGGCGTCCTCTGCAAGGGTCTTGCCGAGGGGCCGGCAAGGATCTCGCTGCGGCACCACGGTCGTCCCCAACAAGGACCTTGCCGGGGGTCTCGTGGACCTCCTTGGCAAGGATCTCGCCAAGGGTCGTCGTCTTTCGGTTTCCATCTGATCTTGTGTGTCTATGATCTCTACAAAGATCTGCATGCCACCACGGAGGTGCCTCCCGAGCCTTGGTTCCAATATGGTGTGGGGACCCCTTGGGCTCAAGGGTGGTACGCTCTGTTGGCGCCAGGTAAGTTGCCCCGGCAAGGATCTTGCCGAGGCCGCGGAAGCCACCCCGGCAAGAGTCTTGCAGGGCGAGTCCACCTCGCCCTCTTGCTCTCTTTGCGCCTCTGGTCTTGGCATTGCTCCGGCATCCCTCCCCTACCCTGCTTAGTGTGGCCATGGGCGCGGCTCTGACTGCCCATGCACAAGTTAAGGGGCGCAAAAGGAGAGCCCCTACTTTTGTACATCGACAGGAGCCCCCGGGCCTGGGCCACACATAAGCGCGACGCATTGTTGGGCTAGGCCCAAATTGGTGAGCGGGCAGGTGGGCCGGATTTTTACCGCAGTAACTTCCCGTCCGCTGCGCTTCCCCATGACCCACGTTGAACGCGCGACATGGAGGGTCATGCATGACGTGGGGGGCATGCGTGGGGCCATTTCCGCATGCATGCGTCACGTCATGGTAAAGAGGCAGCTCACGCCTTCCCCGTAAAAAGAGGAAAACACAGAGGCGCGGCTCATTTACTGAATGGACTCGGGTCGTGGTCTTCAAGGCGCTCGCGCCCCACGACCACGGGGTGGAGAACGGCCGTCTTAACTATCCCCTCGGTTTCTGCTCGCCTGCCACGTGTCCCCTATGCTTTCAAGGTGGTAGGCTGCGGGTGCGGGCCTTGAATGGCGAGTCGGGGAAACGGGCCGCTACTGATTGGGGCAGCGGGTCGGCCTCGATTCCCTGCGCCCCTGATGGTTGGATTGGCTGAGTGGGGCGGCCGAGTCCCGACCCCGCTGTTGGTGTCAAAACCGGCAGATCTCGGGTAGGGGGTCCCGAACTGTGCGTCTAAGGTCGATGGTAACAGGAGACAAGGGACACAATGTTTTACCCAAGTTCGGGCCCTCTCTAGGGAGGTAATACCCTACTTCCTGCTTGATTTATCTTGATGAATACGAGTATTACAAGAGTTGATCTACCACGAGATCGTAATAGCTAAACCCTAGAGGCCCAGCTTGTATGGTTATGATAATGTCTCCCTCTTCGGACTAAGTCCTCCGGTTTATATAGACACCAGGAGGATCTAGGGTTACACAAGGTCGGTTACAAAGAAAGGAATCTACATATTTAGTCGCCAAGCTTGCCTTCCACGCCAAGGAGAGTCCCATCCGGACACGGGTGCGGTCTCTGGTCTTCGTATCTTCACAACCCATCAGTCCGGCCTATGGCTAATAGGCCGGATGCCCGAGGACCCCATTATCTATTACTCCCTCAGTAGCCCCTGAACCTGGCTTCAATGACAAGGTATCCGGCGCGTAGGCCTATCTTCGGCATTGCAAGGCGGGTTCCTCCTTCCGAATTCCAAAATAGTCTTCGGATGTATCAACGTGTCCGTACCTGTAACACACACCACACACAACCACAGAGAGAATATAATTTTACACGAGTCCAGTCTGCTGACAACTTTCCATAACATGACATCACATCTATCCGGTCATAATTTTGAACCATTTTTCGTCTGCCGCTCCACGTTTCGAGACGCGGTTGCCATTGGCACATCTTGTCAAAGCAGAGATCATGTCCCCTTATTACGGGATCCTCATCAATACGGGTGTGGGTAACCCAACCATGCCGTTTACACGGCCCTCGGGAGTAGGCGAATTTTAAGGCGAGTGGGGAGGTGTCCAATATTTACTGCCTTTATAAGGAGATAAGAATCCCTTTTCTTCACCCACGCCTTCTCTCTTCCTCTACCCTTCCATTCTTGAGCTCCAGCGCCCAAGTTCCCATCTTCTTCGTCTCGAGCAAGCACTCAACCATGTCCAGATCCGAAGGTCAAGGCAAGTGGATGGCCTCCTCCGTCCAGGAGGAGGATATCACCGAGCTTCAGGCGGCTGGGTACCTGGCGAAGGGAATCGCCCACCACCTTCTGGCCCAGGGACAAATCATTCCCATGTTGCAGCCCAACGAGAGGGTAGTATTCATCCCTCATTTCCCCCGTGGGTTAGGGTTTCCACTCCACCCCTTTGTCCGCGGGCTGATGTTCTACTACGGGATAGACTTCCATGATCTATCCCTAAACTCCCTCCTCAACATCTCGGTGTTCATCGTCGTGTGTGAGGCCTTCCTCCGCATTCAACCCACTTTGGGTTGTAGCTCAAGGTCTTCAATGTGAAGCCGAAGGTGGTGGATGGCCAGCACACGGAGTGCGGAGGCGCCATGGTGAGCAAGCTGGCCAATGTCTCTTAGCCGAAAGGCACTTTCGTGGAGACTGTAAAAGAATGGCAGAAACATTGGTTCTATATCACAGAACCCCGTGGCACCACCTGGGCCGCAACTGCCGAATTCAACTCGGGCGCTCCCATGCGACTCACCTCCTGGGTCGAGAAGGGCCCAAACTGGTGTTCATCGGACGAGCTGATAGTGCTGCAAATGCGCATCCAAAGCATGGTGGATAAAGATATCAAAATCGTCGATATAGTCCAGATGATGCTAGTTCGCCGGATTCTCCCATGCCAAAGCCGAAGCCGCCCTCTATGGGAGTTCAATCCGAAGAAGCACCATACCCTAAAGAGGCTCCTTGAAACCACTCACGAAGATGCCCGAATGTCGTGGTATTTCTCACGGGGGGCTTTGCGAGTCGACAGATGCCACAAGGGCTTAGTGTGTGGGTAAGACTGCTGCTGATAGGACCGGGAGCGGGTATGCGAGTAGCACGCGGTAGTTTACCCAGGTTCGGGGCTCTCCGGAGAGATAATACCCCTACTCCTGCATGTCTGAGTATATCTGGTATATCTGGTACAGGGTCGCTCCTAGAGCTGTATCTAAAGCCAGTGCCATAGGCATCTGACTTGGTAAATGTATGCATGTGGTATGCTAGTGGCCGTGAGAGCATGTGTGCTCTAGCGGCCATGAGAGTGTGTGTGTGTGAGGGAAATCCATCCTCCCTAGATGGATGGATGTGAGCCCATATATATAGTGTGGAGCTAGCTTGGTATGTAAGCTAGCTGGTGGTGGCGTTGGATGTAAGCTACCTTGGGTAGCTTACATGCCAAGCCATGTAGGCATGGCTAGAGGCATGGTACATGTCATGCTTGTCCCCTGGGATACTTTATAAATCAGTACCCAGGGGACGCTGTACACTGTAGATGACGGCATCGTGGTACGGTTGTCTTCGTCGATGTCGGGTCGGGCTGCAGTCGGCAGCCGACTAGTTGGCGTAGTCGGCGGCCGGCAGTCGGTAGCCGGCCGGGTAGTGCAGTCGGACGGGGAGCCGGCGGGAGCGGCCGGGCGGTCGGACTGAGGGGCTTTGCTAGCCCCGATGTCTTGAAATATCATCTTGCCGTCTTCGGGGTATCCGTGTCCCATTACACCGACAGTAGCCCCCAAGCCTCCGGGCAACTTGGCAAAGTTGGGCGGAGGTTTTTTGGCAAACGTTCATGAAAATGATCATAAAAAAGGACAAAGTTAGTCCATGCAGATATATCGAATGTTTGCTTTTAGTATTGCAAGTTTTATGTGGAGGGTGCCGACTCGGTTTCGTCCGAGCCCCCTTCAATATTTTTCGTGTTCCCTCCGCTTTTTGGCTTGTGCTCTTGCTTGCCGGACAGCCGCTCTGTGGTCTGTGGCTGAGAGTGGGCCGCGAAGTGGAGTGTACAGTACTCAGAGTCTGGGAGCAGATTCAACCGAGTAGATACTTGTAAAGAAAAACGGCCGGGTCGCCTGAATGTTTTTCTTCCCGGGCGTTTTTCGCGTGGGTGGCCTCCAGCATTCACTCTTGCTAGTCGGCAGCCGCTCTGCGGTCTGTGACTAAGAGTGGGCCTTTGGTACCGCGCACGGTACTAAGCCGTCTGCGGGAACTAACGTCTCAGGCCAAGCGGCCAGCTCCCGGGCCAACTCTGGCTGGCGCCGGGGCAAACAGTGATGCTACTGTAATAAAATGCGGAGATAGCCCCCGAGCAATGCTCGGGGTTATCCGTGCTTGCGTAGTGCAAAAAATATGCAGGTGAGGAGCTCATATTGATTTTTGTGTAGTCGCGGTCGTCGAAGATAGCCGGTGCGACTCGGTGCTCGCGAAGTGCGCCAGCGCACCCACTGGGTGTAGGGCTGACTGCAGAGCAGTCGGGCCGGATCTTCCGGCAGCTATTTTGTCTTCTTTCTCGCAGGGGCGCGTCAGCACACCTGCTGGGTGTAGCCCCCGAGATTCGGGCCGACTACTGAGCAGTCGGGCCGGATCTTCCGGCAACTACTTTATCTTCTTCTCTCGTGGGGGCGCGTCAGCGCACCCGCTGGGTGTAGCCCCCGAGATTCGGGCAGACTGCTGAGCAGTCGGGCCGGATCTTCCGGCAACTACTTTGTCTTCTTCTCTCGCGGGGGCGTGTCAGCGCACCCGCTGGGTGTAACCCCCGAGATTCAGGCCGACTGCTGAGTAGTCGGGCCGGATCTTCCGGCAACTACTTTGTCTTCTTCTCTCTCGCGGGGGCGCGTCAGCGCACCCGCTGGGTGTAGCCCCCGAGATTCAGGCCAACTGCTGAGTAGTCGGGCCGAATCTTCTGGCAACTACTTTGTCTTGTTCTCTTTCTTCTGCAGTCGGTTGGGCAGGCAGACCCCGACATGGCAGTCGGGCTCTTTGCAGTCGGCCAGGCAGTCAACGGTCGGACGTATATCAGGCAGTCGGACGCATTTTTTTCTCTTTTCTTTGGAGCAAGCCGGCCTGACTTTTTCTCTAGCCGGCATCTCACTCTCTTTTTTTTGGAGCAAGCCGGCCTGACTTTTTCTCTAGCCGGCATCTCACTCTTTTTTTGCCAAGCCGGTTGACTTTTTCTCTTTCCTCCAAGAGCCGGCCACAGCGGGCGGCCTGGAGCAGGACTCGGCGGGGGCGCGCGGGGAACAGCCGCCCACGGGGCCAGACCCGGGAGTCGGCAGCGGGGGCGCGTGACCCGGCCCGGCGTGCAGGCGGTAGGCGGAGCCGACCGGACCTGGGGAGGCGACCCGAAGCCGGTGGGGGCCAGAGCCGGCCATGGCCGTGCAGGCGAGCGGCCGCGTGGGAGGCGGAGCCGGCCTAGGCGAAGGCCAAGGCGGGGCGATGCGGGCGCAGTGGCGAGGCCGGCGCGGGAAGGGCCGGCCGCCGGGTGTGGGGTGGCGCAGGCGGCGGGGGCCGGAGCGCCGGGAGCCGGCCAGAGCAGGCGGCAGGCCGGCACGCGTGCGAGGACGCAGCCGGGGGCGACGAGTCGGCGGAGGGAAGCCGGACCCAGACCCGGCGCGGCGCGGGAGGAGCCGGCCGCGCGTGCTGCGGGCAGAGCCCGGGGCGGCCCGAGGCAGCAGGGGAAGCCGGCAAGCGCGGGAGGAGTCAGCACACCCACGGCTGGCAGGCAAGCAGCAGACGGCCCGGCCAACGGGCGGGCGGGAGCCGACCAGGGGCGGCCGGGCGGATGCCGGAGCCGGCCGGAGCGGGCAGGGGCCAGAGGCGGCGCAGGCGACGGGCGCGCGGGAGCCGGAGGCGGCCCAGGCGACGGGCGCGCGGGAGCAGGAGGCGGCCCGGCCAACGGGCGCGCGGGAGCCGGCCAGGGGCGGCATTGGGGACGGGCCGCAGGCGGCCGAAGCCGGGCCGACTACGGGGGGAGGGCGGGGCGGAGCCGGCGCGGTGCCTGGTAGCGAGGAGCCGGCGAGTGGGCGAGGGAGGCAGGGTAGGCGCGAAGATGGCCGAAGCGCGCGCCGGGCGGCTCGGAGCAGGGGCGAGGCGCAGTCGGCGCGCGCGTAGGAGCCGGCACGGCCGGGAGGCGCGAAGGCGACGAGTCTGCAGCAGCGCTGGAAGCGCGGCGAGGTGGCTGACGGGCGAGGTAGGGCACGCACGGCGGAGAGGTGCGGGAGTCGCGGGCGTGGCTGCGCGGTTGTGGAGGAGCAGCCAGGCCCGGGGCACGGACCCGCGGTGGAGCTGGGAGGCGGAGCCGCGCGGAGGCATAGGCGCGGGCAACGCAGCCAGTATGGGGCAGTCGCAGGCGGCGCGTGGCCAGCCGGACGCGGAGGCAGCGTGGAGGAGGCATCGCGGGATATGGTTTGACCATTTGTTTGACTTAGCAGCTAGCTAGCTTGCATAAATGATATGTGGAGGAATGAACGCGCGCGTCGGCCGGAGCAAGGCGCAACGTGGAGGGAAGCAGACGCGAGCGTCGCGTGGATGGACACGGTCGACCGACACGGGGCCCCGCGCGCGGCATGCGCGTGGATGGACAGCCGGCGTCGCAACGGTGGTGGTGAAGAAGGCGAGGCCGACGGCGAGGCCACGCCGCCCCCCACGGCCATTCCGGGGGCACGTCGATGTCGAGCCCCCGACCACCATCGAAGGGACGGCGCGACGCCGTGGTGGTGAAGACGAAGAGGCCGACGGCAAGGACGCGCCACCCCTCGCGGCCGCTCCGGGGGCGGGTCGATGTCGAGCCCCCGAGCGCTACCGGAGAGACGGCGCGACGCCGCGGCGGAGGCGATGAAGAAAAAAGGGTCCCGCCCGGACAGCGAAACCAGCAGCAGCGTGGTAACGTAGCAGCAGTACCGCCCCACGGTGGGCGCCAACTGTCGTGGTATTTCTCACGGGGGGCTTTGCGAGTCGACAGATGCCACAAGGGCTTAGTGTGTGGGTAAGACTGCTGCTGATAGGACCGGGAGCGGGTATGCGAGTAGCACGCGGTAGTTTACCCAGGTTCGGGGCTCTCCGGAGAGATAATACCCCTACTCCTGCATGTCTGAGTATATCTGGTATATCTGGTACAGGGTCGCTCCTAGAGCTGTATCTAAAGCCAGTGCCATAGGCATCTGACTTGGTATATGTATGCATGTGGTATGCTAGTGGCCGTGAGAGCATGTGTGCTCTAGCAGCCATGAGAGTGTGTGTGCGTGAGGGAAATCCATCCTCCCTGGATGGATGGATGTGAGCCCATATATATAGTGTGGAGCTAGCTTGGTATGTAAGCTAGCTGGTGGTGGCGTTGGATGTAAGCTACCTTGGGTAGCTTACATGCCAAGCCATGTAGGCATGGTACATGTCATGCTTGTCCCCTGGGATACTTTATAAATCAGTACCCAGGGGACGCGGTACACTGTAGATGATGGCATCGTGGTACGGTTGTCTTCATCGATGTCGGGTCGGGCTGCAGTCGGCAGCCGACTGGTTGGCGTAGTCGGCGGCCGGCAGTCGGTAGCCGGCCGGGTAGTGCAGTCGGACGGGGAGCCGGCGGGAGCGGCCGGGCAGTCAGACTGAGGGGCTTTGCTAGCCCCGATGTCTTGAAATATTATCTTGCCGTCTTCGGGGTATCCGTGTCCCATTACACCGACACCGGAGGTTGCTTTTTAAAGGCAACAAAACACCGCCGGCCACAGATTCGGACCACGGTCATGAAATTAACCACCTCGCCAACGAGGTATGTTATTCTTACTACATCCCTTGCTTGCCTGTTTCAAGGATGATGACTAAGCTTTTATCGTCATCGTTTCTTCAGGACTGGATGGAGAGGGCGAAGTGCATCCAATGTCTGGCTCTGTTGCCTGAAGAACCAGTCATCCCGCGTTTAGCGAAGATGCTGGTGCCGACGCCCTACAAGGTGTCGGAGAAGAAAGCCACAGGGAAGGACAAGGGGGTCTGGAGTGGCCCCCGCCGCAAGGGTGCTTCGGACGCAACGTCTGAAGACAAGACTCAATCCTCCGTCACCGAAGACGATGACGATGAGGAGGAGGAAAACAACCCTCCCCTGATGAGGGGAAGAAAAAGAGGGCGGCCTCCACCATTCTAGAGTAGGAGGCACCCAAGAAGGGGAAAGGCCCACTCATGGGCAGCTCCGCATGGGACGTCGAAAGCAGTCCGGAGCAACGCCCCCTCACTAAGCCGCGGGCTGCATCGTAAGTGCTAAGACTTATATCCACCCATGAAGTTTCTCCTCAATGCATTGAAATGATTGGTTATGTTATTGTAGTCCGGCCCACAACAGCTCCCCGCGAACCTCGTCAGGAGGTTCGCTGGATTCCAAGGCGACGGCCAGCGAGTCACCGCCGGCCGCTCACTCCCCCAAGGCCAAGGACGACACGGAAGTGCTGTCCTGAAGGACTGTTCCAGGCGGGGGAGAGGCTTAGGAGGCACCAGAAGGCAAAACCGCCGTCACCGGACACCAGGGGAATCAATCCCCAAGGAGACTGGTGGGAAGGGCCATATTCAGTTCGGCGCTCAGCCGGACTCAATTCCGGAGACCGATGCGACTCCAGAATCCAGCACGCAACCTCCTTTGAAAGAAGGGGGGATGCCTATTCCGCCAGTGACCCCTGTCCAGCCAGGGGCACCAGATAATCTACTGGAAGCGCTGCGAAGCGCTTACATTGTGGATGAGCACCGTGTCCTTATGGGCATGGTAATTGAAAGGGTTCAGTCCACCAAGAGCGGACTAACCGAAGCCCGCAGCAACCTGCTGACAGGTTTTGAGGTAAGCGACGCAAAAAGAGAAAATCCCAATATAGACAGTAGCCCCTGAGACACTGTTCGGTGTTCGGAAAGAAAAAGTCAGACAGAGGATCAATCTCCTATTGCAGGAAACTAACTATTTTTTTCTGAAATGTAAACACAGGCGTCGCTGTTGGCTGCAGCCTCGCATACTGCCGAAGTCTCCGGACTGAAGCAGAAACTGGCAGAGGCTAAGGAGGAGCTGGGCCAGGTGAAAAGGCAGCTCCAGGAAAAACAAGGTAAGTAATAACCTATTATGTATTCGGAAAAAGGAAAATGATGTGCAATGACCGAAATTCCATGACGTGTACAGAGGCGACGACCGAGGTCGAGGCCCTGAAACAGGCCCTGGTTGAAGCCGAAGGGAAAGCTGTCAAGGATCAGACCGCTCGGAAGAAGCTCAAGGCCCGAGTCAATGAGGTCCAACTGGAGCTCGGGGACGCGGTGAAGAAGTGCGAAGCCTTGGAGCGCGGTGCGTCGGTTCAAGAGACCGAACTCGCCAAGGCTCGTCAGAGTGCAGAGGCAGCCCGGAATGAGGCCCAGGGCGCCCTCCAGGAGATCCAGGAGGCCAGGAAGATCGTGCCGGGTAAGCCATTCAATATGCAAAGTAAGAATGTGAAGATGAAATATCGTTTACTAACCCGGATTCGGAGTTCTCCAAGGGCTTTTACTGATCTACCGCGCAGTATGGCTGACGCCGCAGAGTTCTTCCGAGCCGAAGAAGAGAGCTCCGCGGAGAAGATGTTCTGGTCGCAATATCTTGCGCCAGAACGTCTGGTGTCCTTCAGCAATCAGCTAAAATAGCTGGTCGAGCTGCATAGGGTGGCCGAACAGGCCATGAAGGATTTAATAATCCGATTGTGGCCAACCGAAGTTATACCCGGCAGTTACTTCGGCCTCGTGAAGCGACTAGTGGATGCCTGTCCTCGGCTAGACGTTGTCAAGCGGTCCATCTGCATTGAGGGCGCACGTCTGGCCTTCTCCTATTGCAAGGTCTGGTGGGCGAAGCTTGACGCTGTCAAATTAGCGACCGAGGGGCCGCCGGAGGGCAAGGAGCACCGCAAACCCAAGCGATACTTTGGCGATGTCTTGGAGGGATCCCACATTGTTGCGGATCATTGTTCGAAAGACACTATCTTTGAATGAGTGTATTCGAGCTCCCTCTACCTTGTATGATAAAACAAAGTGATTGTGCAATATAATGCTTGTTATGTTTTTAAATTTTTATTTCCTGTGTGGCCGTGTTGTATGAAATCTGAGGGTTTACCAGTCGTCAACTGGTGCCCCCATGTAGGTAGTACGGGGGTGTTCGGGATGGAATCCAAACAATCTTGATCCAATTAAATGGTCCTTGAAGGAGTTCTTTAGCGCAACGAACCAGGCAACCAGACTATGCGGCTGTAACACCCTCACTTAGCCATAGGAGTTCGACAATAAAAACATGGGCGCAGCCCCTAGTATCCGAACTAGAGTGCTATAAGCGTCTGATCGGGAAGTACCAATCCTTCGCATAATGCGGAAGAAATCTCCAACGATTTGTAACCTCCGAACAGCTGATTGGCTCTCGTCGCATCATGATAGTCAGTTTTCGGCTTTCTCTACTAAGGTGCTCCTTTGGATAAACCAAGGCACAATCACAGTAGTTCTCCCTTTACTACCTTAGCCAATATAGCGGAACGTAAGGTAGCAAGCACAGGAGCCGGGCAACCCAACTATTGACCAAAGACATGATTCAGAGCCAATGCATATAATGCTAAATTCTGGGTGCCGAACTGTACTTATAAAAAGTGTTCTGACTTTTGTTGCCGTAATGTGGGGTGCTATGAAGCCCCTGGCAAACATCAAACGTACCAAAGTGTACGGGTGCTACCTGATAGGGTTATCCACAGGGGAGCTGAAAAAGACAAAGAAAATAGAAAAGGTACAAAGGTAAAAAGCTGGGGTCCTAAAGCTCCAGCTGCAAACTATTCTTATTGTAATTTAATTAGTACGTCAAAGCACGTTGATACAGGTAGTGCGATAAGCAACATGCTATTTGACATGCCGAAACCAAGGGAGAGCTGCATGTGGGTCCTGAAAAACAGGTAGGGTTATCGTTAACGGAATCACCTAAAAAGTCCCCGTATGTCTGCCGTTCTCACCGTCTTGGTGTGTTTATCCTTCAAGACGACCGATGACCAGACCATTAGATGGGGCCTTGTGGGATTGAGACCTGAAAAGAAAACAAATAAAAGTGAAAGTATGTGTGTATCCAATGTCGGTTGAGCCGTACTATGGACCACAAGATAGCTATGCCTCCGTCGATGCCCATGGTATTTTTAGTGCATAGTTATGTACCCGCGACATGAATGTCACCACTTCATTGGGACTGAGACGGAGGCCGGATTGCTAGTCAAGCTCCTGACGAGCCGAGCTATCCTGCTGCATAGTAGTTCGGACCCTCTTAACGGTGTTCGTGGGCTCGGCAGCCAAATTAAGGTTCTTCTTGAGAAGGCCGCTCTGTACTTATGCTTCTAAGGCAGTTGTGTGCTCTTCTGTACGGAGGGAGCATTCCGTATTTTCGTTGACCATTATGACACCGCATGGACCGGGCATCTTGAACTTGAGATAAGCATAGTGTGGTACTGCGTTGAATCGAGCAAACGCGGTTCGTCTGAGCAGGGTGAGGGAGTCCTGGATTAGGGGGTGTTCGGGTAGCCGGACTATACCTTCAGCCGGACTCCTGGACTATGAAGATACAAGATTGAAGACTTCGTCCCGTGTCCGGATGGGACTTTCCTTGGCGTGGAAGGCAAGCTTGGCGATGCGGATATTCAAGATCTCCTACCATTGTAACCGACTTTGTGTAACCCTAACCCTATCCGGTGTCTATATAAACCGGAGGGTTGTAGTCCGTAGGACATCAACTCCATATACAACAATCATACCATAGGCTAGCTTCTAGGGTTTAGCCTCCTTGATCTCGTGGTAGATCTACTCTTGTACTACCCATATCATCACTATTAATCAAGCAGGAGTAGGGTATTACCTCCATCGAGAGGGCCCGAACCTGGGTAAAAACATCGTGTCCCTTGTCTCCTGTTACCATCCGGCCTTGACGCACAGTTCGGGACCCCCTACCCGAGATCCGCCGGTTTTGACACCGACATTGGTGCTTTCATTGAGAGTTCCTCTGTGTCGTCACCTTTAGGCCCGATGGCTCCCTTGATCATCAACAATGATGAGGTCCAGGGTGAGACTTTTCTCCCCGGACAGATCTTCGTCTTCGGCGGCTTCGTACTGCGGGCCAATTCGCTTGGCCACCTGGAGCAGATCGAAAGCTACGCCCCTGGCCATCAAGTCAGGTTTGGAAGCTTAAACTACACGGCTGACATCCGCGGATACTTGATCTTCGACGGGTTCGAGCCACGGCCAAGCGCGCCGCACTATCTCGAGGGGCATGATCTAGCTCTGCCTCCGGACAGTGTCCTGGAGGCCGCACACGCACCGGTTCCGACCCCTAACTCAGAGCCTATTGCACCAATCGAGGATGAGCGGTTGGACGTCACCTCGGGGGCTGCGATCTCAAAGGCGATCGAGCCGAATGCCAGCCCCGTACTCTGCATGACCCGTGACTCCGAGGATCCGGACTCCTCCCCGGACTTCGAACCCCCCGCACCCCTGCCAATCGAATCTGATTGGGCGCCGATAATGGAGTTCACCGCTGCAGACATCTTTCAGCACTTGCCTTTTGGCGACATCCTGAATTCTCTCAAGTCTCTCTCTTTATCAGGAGAGCCCTAGCCGGATTACGGTCAGCGAGGATGGGATACGGACGATGGAGAAGTTCAAAGCCCACCCACCACCCACTTTGTAGCCATTGTCGATGATTTAACCGACACGCTTGACTTCGGCTCCGAAGACATCGACGGTATGGACGACAATGTAGGAGACGAACAGGAACCAGCACCTGTAGGGCGCTGTAAGGCCATCTCGTCATATGACATATATATGGTGGATACTCCAAAAGATGGAGTTGGCGATGGAATAGCGGGGGTGACACCTCCAAGAAACAGCCAAAGCGCCGGCGTCAGCGGCGCCGCTCTAAATCTCGCCAAAGCAAAAACGGTGATTCCGGCACGGGAGATAATACTACCCCGGATAGCGCCGAAGAACACCCACCCCAGCAAGATTCGACACAGGAAGATGGAGAAGCCAGCCCTCATGAGAGAGCGGCAGACCGAGAGGTCGAGGATGATAACTATATGCCTCCCTCCGAAGACGAGGCAAGCCTCGATGACGACGAATTCGTCGTACCATCAGACCCCGCCGAACAAGAGCGTTTCAAACACAGGCTTTTAGCCACGGCAAGCAGCCTCAGGAAAAAGCAGCAACATCTTAGAGCTGACCAAGATTTGCTAGCTGACAGATGGCCTGAAGTCCTTGCGACCGAAGAGTATGAACTCGAACGCCCCTCCAAGAGTTACCCAAAGAGCAGGCCGCTACCCCGATCAGAGGAGGAAGCACCTACATCACCAGCGCACGACATGACAGACCGGCCACCTCACGGCCGTGACAGAGAGGCCTCTCGGCCCTCCACCCAAGCCATGTCCCGACGCCGCTCAACTATGGCACGGGAAAATGTGCCAGACCTGCGAGACGTACTGGAGGATAAGGCAAGACAAACAAGATCGATCTACGGATTGCGCAGGCGCCCTAAGGCACGTGACGATGATCTTCACTCCGGATACAACAAATCCGGCCGGGCCGAACACAACAGACATAGCTCTCCCGAGCTGCGTCGTGATATAGCCCAGTATAGAGGCACCGCACACCCGCTATGCTTCACGGATGAAGTAATGGATCATAAAATCCCAGAGGGTTTCAAACCCGTAAACATCGAATCATACGATGGCACAACAGATCCGGCGGTATGGATCGAGGATTATCTCCTTCACATCCACATGGCACGCGGCGATGATCTACACGCCATCAAATACCTCCCGCTCAAACTTAAAGGACCGGCCCGGCATTGGCTTAACAGCTTGCCAGCAGACTCAATCGGTTCTTGGGAGGACCTGGAAGCCGCATTCCTCGACAACTTCCAGGGCAGTTACGTGCGACCACCGGATGCCGACGACTTAAGCCACATAATTCAGCTGCCAGAGGAATCGGCCAGGCAATTCTGGACATGGTTCCTAATAAAGAAAAACTAGATAGTCGACTGTCCGGACGCAGAGGCCCTAGCAGCCTTCAAGCATAACATCCGCGACGAGTGGCTTGCCCGGCACCTGGGACAGGAAAAGCCGAAATCTATGGCAGCCCTCACGACACTCATGACCCGCTTTTGCGCGGGAGAAGACAGCTGGCTAGCTCGCAATAACAACTTATCAAAGAACCCTGGTAATTCGGATACCAAGGACAAAAGTGGCAGGACACATTGGAATAAGCAAAAACGCCGCGTTAGTAGTGACAGCAATGAAGACACGGCAGTCAATGCCGGATTCAGAGGCTATAAATCCGGTCAGCGGAAAAAGCCATTCAAAAAGAATACTCAGGGCCCGTCCAGTTTGGACCGAATACTCGACCGCTTGTGCCAGATACATGGCACCCCCGAAAGGCCAGCCAATCACACTAACAGGGATTGTTGGGTGTTCAAGCAGGCAGGCAAGTTAAGAGCCAAAAACAAAGACAAGGGGCTGCACAGCGACGACGGGGAGGAGCCCAGGCCACCGAACAACAATGGACAGAAGGGCTTTCCCCCACAAGTGCGGACGGTGAACATGATATACGCAACCCACATTCCCAAGAGGGAGCGGAAGCGTGCGCTACGGGACGTATACGCGATGGAGCCAGTCGCCCCAAAGTTCAACCCATGGTCCTCCTGCCCGATCACTTTTGATCGAAGGGACCATCCCACTAGCATCCGTCATGGCAGCTTCGCTGCATTGGTTCTCGACCCAATCATCGATGGATTTCATCTCACAAGAGTCCTCATGGACGGCGGCAGTAGCCTGAACCTGCTTTACCAGGATACAGTGCGGAAAATGGGCATAGATCCCTCAAGGATTAGGCCCACAAAAACTGCCTTTAAAGGCGTTATACCAGGTGTAGAAGCCAACTGTACAGGCTCAGTAACACTTGACGTGGTCTTCGGATCCCCGGACAATTTCCGAAGCGAAGAGTTAATCTTCGATATAGTCCCGTTTCGGAGTGGCTATCACGCCCTGCTCGGACGAACCGCATTCGCAAAGTTCAATGCGGTGCCGCACTACGCATATCTCAAGCTCAAGATGCCAGGCCCTCGAGGAGTAATCACGGTCAATGGAAACACCGAACACTCCCTCCGTACGGAGGAGCACACGGTGGCTCTCGCAGCGGAAGTACAAAGTAGCCTTCTTAGGCAATTCTCCAGTCCAGCCGTTAAAAAGCCAGACACTGCCAAGCACGCCCGGAGTAACCCACAGCAGGACTGCTTGGCACGCTCTGAGCAAGCGTAGCAATGCGGCCCCAACCCCAGCTCTCGCGACATAGCGAAACCAGTGCCTCGCGTACATAACTACGCCCTTGAAATACCATGGGCACAGGGGAAGGGGCACAATAACGGCACGCCCAAAATACGGCTTAAAACGTACTAGGGGTTGCCAGATTCTTTTTTTAATTTTTTCTTACTTTCAGGACTCCATACTTCGGACGACCTGTTCGGCAATTCGACTGCCGCACAAACGATGCAAGATCCAGGGAGGCAGACAAGCCATGCCGCATTATGGAACTCCCAGGTGGTCTCCGTTACGAGCGGTATACCTGTTTTGAATACAATTCCGCGGCCTGCCCCTGGTCAGGACATGTTAAATAGTCCAATATCTTTTTGCTTATCGCACTACTTGTATTGTTCGGTTTTGATAAGTAGCCTCTCTATAAACAATGCATAGGTTTTTGTCTATTTTTTGCATTATCCTCTTTTCACATATATGTTTATTAAATGACATGATTGCACCCGTACACCATGGTACGACAAACACGCCAGGGGCTTCAGTACCCCTCATTATGGTGTGAGAAGTCCGTACACTTTCACAAGTGCGGCACCCCGAACTTATAGCACTATATGCATCGGCTCCGAATCATGATTTGGGTCAATAGTTGGGTTTGCCCGGCTCCTATGTTTTGGTACCTTACGTTCCGCTATATCGGCTAAGGTAGCACTAGGAGAACCACTGCCATTGTGCCCCGGTTCACCTGGGTTAAGCACCTCAGTGGAGAAAGCTAAAACTGACTGTCATGATGAGGCGAGAGACCGGTCGCTGTTCGAGAGTTTTTTCGAGTCGCTAAAGACTTATGCTGCTTCGAGCGAGGAGCTGGCTTTGTCCGGCCAAGGCGTGGATAGCGCCCCGAACTAGGGGCTTCGCCGAAATTTAAAATTATAGAGTTCTATGGCTAAGTGAGAGTGTTCAAGCATTATAATCCGATTGCCTGGTTCGTTGTGCTGAGCGCCTCCCTCAAAGGACCCAACTATGGGAAAAAGAGCGCTCAGGTTTATCCCGAACACCCCAGCACTAGTGGCATGGGGGCAGAAGCCGACGACTGACCATCTCTCAATTTTTTGATAAACGGCCGCACAGAAAGTAATATTTTAAATTCAATAAGCATTGCTTAGCGCATATGAACAAGTTTTCAGCGCACAGGATAAACCCGAGCGAGTTCATTCAAAAATCACATCCTTGGTACATTCATTCTCCACAAGGCGGGCACCTGCAAGAACATCCTTGTAGTAGTTCTCGGGCTTGCGATGCTCCTTCCCCGGCGGCGGCCCGTCCTTCACAAGCTTCTCACCGTCCAGCTTACCCCAGTGCACCTTTGCACGGGCAAGGGCCCGACGGGCACCTTCGATGCAGACGGAGCGCTTGATGACCTCGAGCCTCGGACAGGCCTCCACCAGCCGCCGCACCAGCCCGAAATAGCTCCCAGGCAGAGCCTCTCCGGGCCACAGCCGAACTACGAAGCCCTTCATGGCCTGTTCGGCCGCCTTGTGGAGCTCGACCAGCTATTTCAGCTGGTCGCTCAAGGGCACAGGGTGTCCGGCCTCAGAATACTGAGACCAGAACACCTTCTCCGTTGAGCTGCCCTCTTCAGCTCGGTAGAATGCGGCGGCGTCAGTTATGCTACGGGGAAGATCTGCGAATGCCCCTAGAGAGCTCCGGATTCGGGTAAGTAACAAGTAGTTTACTTTTATATTTCTGCTTTGCTTAAAGAATGCCTTACCCGCTGCTATCTTCCTCATCTCCTCCAACTCTTGGAGGGCCTTTTGGGCTTCGGCCTTGGCAGACTTGGCAGTCTCAAGGGCCGTCGCGAGCTCGGATGCTTGCGCCTTTGACTCAAGCTCCAAACTCTCATGTTTTTTCATGAGAGCCTGAAGCTCTTGCTGCACCTCGCCGACCTGAACCCCAAGTCTGTCTCGCTCGGTGCGCTCCGCGGCCGTTTTCTTTTCGGCCTCAGACAGCGCCTGCTTAAGGGTCGCCACCTCAGTTGTGGCCCCTACAATAAGCAGTACAATCCTGTTATTTTTTTTGCAATCACGCCTTTTTATAGGCACTTTTTCTGTAAGGTATTTCTTACCTTCTTTCTCCTCGAGCCGCCGCTTTGCAAGGCCGAGCTCTTGCTTGGTCCGCTCGAGGTCCTGCTTCAGGACACCCACCTCCGTAGTTAGTGCGGCGGTGGATAGCAGCAAAGCCTGCATACGCATATTGACTCTTTTTTGTTAGACTCCTGCAAAATTTAATAGATCCTCTATTCGGCTTTTCTTTCCGAACGCCAAACAGAGCATCAGGGGCTACTGTCTATGCGGTAATATTTTTACATATTTTTACTTACCTCGAAGCCTATTAGAAGGCTAGTGCAAGCTTCAGTCAGTCCGCTCTGGGCAGACCGAACCTTCTGGATCACCGTACTCATAATAGTACGGTGCCCCTCGTCGATGGAGGCGCCGTCAATCACCTCCAGGAGATTGTCCGGCACCTCCAGTTGGACGGAGGCCGCCGGCTCAGAAGGCTTGCTCCTCTTGGAAGGAGTTCGCCTACCACGGTTCGGAACTGTGGAAGATTCCGGCGTGGTGTCCGGCACAAAGCCAGACTTGGAGCCCTGGGGGGGCCTTATCCCCTTCACTCCTGGAGTCCGGGAGGTTGCCTTGCGGCTCCTCCGGGACCACCTCCTCCTGCCCTAGAGCTTGTCACGACGCCACTTCGGCGTCGTCTGCAGTGCGGGGGGAGAAAGCGGGTGGAACTGAGTTCACGTCCGATGAGTCCAGGGAGCCGCCCGACGATTCGTTGAATTCGGCGCGGGGCGGGCTGCATAATTACGTTCGACATTAGGGAAAGCTGTGCAACAAAGGAACATCATGAGTTACTCTGATATCCGAACTTACGATTTCACCGGACGCTTGGCCCTGTTTGGCCACTCCTCTTTGCCCTCTTCGGCGTCGGGGGAGTAGTCCGGCGGAGGGGTCTTCCTTTTCCTAGATCCCTCGGCCTCCCCCGTTGGGGCGGCCTTCCTCTTCTCTCCTCCCTCCGCTGGGGGGGAGAGTTTTCTTCTTCCTCCTCCTCGTTTTCACGGGAAGAGGGCGTCTCGGACTCGTTGGATGATGAGTCCGACACCACCACGTTACGTGCACTCTTTCGAGTCCCCGTGGTCTTCTTCTTCTTGGCCTTCTTCTCCGGCACCACATAAGGCGCCGGAACCAGCAGCTTCACTAGTAGAGCTGGGGCTGGGTCTTCAGGCAGCGGAGCCGGACAGTTAATCGGTCCGGATATCACCCACCAAGCCTGTCAAAGGTAAGGGAGTTTAGATCCCGCATAGAGTCAAACTATGAAAAAAGCTTAACATCCTGTAAAAGGTGAAGATAGCTTACCTCGCTAGCGTGACACTGCAAGCTGTATCCGTGGTCCTCGGAAGCGGATGCGGGAGCCTCGACGCCCTTGAATAGCACCTTCCAGGCATCTTCGTACGTCGTGTCGAAGAGCCTGCTAAGGGTTTGGTGCTGCGCCGGGTTGAACTCCCACAGATTAAAATCCCGTTGTTGGCACGGGAGGATCCGGCGGACGAGCATAACCTGGATTACATTAACAAGCCGGATTGGCTTGTTCACCAGGGACTGGATGCATGTTTGCAATCCGGTCACCTCTTTTTCGTCACCCCATGACAGGCCCGTCTCTTTCTAGGACATAAGCCGCGTGGGGGGTCCGGATCGAAACTCGGGGGCTGCGATCCATTTCGGATCGCGTGGCTCGGTGATGTAAAACCACCCGAATTGCCACCCCTTTAGGGTCTCCACAAAAGAGCCCTCGAACCATAGGACGTCGGCCATCTTGCCCGCCATGGCGCCTCCGCACTCCGCCTGGCTGCCGCGCACCACCTTGGGCTTGACGTTGAAGGTCTTGAGCCAGAGGCCGAAATGAGGGCGAACACGGAGGAAGGCCTCGCACATGACGATAAACGCCGAGATGTTGAGGATGAAGTTCGGGGCTAGATCGTGGAAATCCAGGCCATAGTAGAACATGAGCCCCCGGACAAATGGGTGGAGTGGAAAACCCAGTCCGCGGAGGAAGTGGGGAAGAAATACTACCCTCTCATGGGGCCTTGGGGTGGGGAGAAGCTTCCCCTTTTCGGGAAGCGAGTGCGCAATGTCCTTAGACAGGTATCCGGCCTTCCTTAGCTTCTTGACTTGGCCCTCCGTGGCGGAGGAGACCATCCACTTGCCTCCCGCTCCGGACATTGCTGGAGAAGGTTGAGGTGGGAAGTGCGGGCTTGGGCGCTGGAGCTTGAGTGCGCAGGAGATGGATAGGCAAAGGAGGAAGAAGGCATAGGTAAAAAGGTGGATCCTTATCCCCTTATATGGGCGGATGCAGTTGTGCGTCCCCACCAGCCTAGTAAAACTCGCTTGCCTCCCAAGCGCCGTGATAAATGGCGCAGTTGGGTTACCCACGTCCGTATTGACGAGAATCTCGTAAAAGGGGTACACGATCTCTGCTTTGACAAGACGTGCCAAGGAAACCGCCTCGCAAAACGTGCTGAGGTGGAAAAGTAAAAACGATTCGAGTAAAGGACTCGGTCGTAGTGTGATGACGCATTGCGGAATACGTCAGCAGATTTGATTTGTGTTAATATTATTCTCTCTATGGCAATATGTGGAAACTTATTTTGCAGAGCTGCACACTACTCTTGGTGTTTACAATCTTCTATGAAGGACTTGGAGGAGGAACCCGCCTTGCAATGCCGAAGACAATCTACGCGCCGGACTCGTCGTCATTGAAGCCTGGTTTAGGGGCTACTGAGGGAGTCCTGGATTAGGGGGTGTTCGGGTAGCCGGACTATACCTTCAGCCAGACTCCTGGACTATGAAGATACAACATTGAAGACTTCGTCCCGTGTCCGGATGGGACTTTCCTTGGCGTGGAAGGCAAGCTTGGCGATGCGGATATTCAAGATCTCCTACCATTGTAATCGACTCTGTGTAACCCTAACCCTATCTGGTGTCTATATAAACCGGAGGGTTGTAGTCCGGTGGACATCAACTCCATATACAACAATCATACCATAGGCTAGCTTCTAGGGTTTAGCCTCCTTGATCTCATGGTAGATCTACTCTTGTACTACCCATATCATCAATATTAATCAAGCAAGAGTAGGGTATTACCTCCATAGAGAGGGCCCGAACCTGGGTAAAAACATCGTGTCCCTTGTCTCCTGTTACCATCCGGCCTTGACGCACAGTTCGGGACCCCCTACCCGAGATCCGCCGGTTTTGACACCGACACAGGGCGTGATAGCCGCTGCAGAATGGGACGATGTCGAAGATTAACTCCTCGCTTCGGAAGTTGTTCGGATATCCGAAGACAACCTCTAGTGTGATTGAGCCTGTACAGCGGGCCTCTACACCTGGTATGACTCCTTTGAAGGTAGTCCTGGTGGGCTCGATCCGTGATGGGTTAATGCCCATTTTTCGCGCTGTATCCTGATAGAGCAGATTGAGACTACTACCTCCGTCCATAAGGATGCGAGTCAAGTGCAACCCATCAATTATTGGGTCTAGGACCAGTGCGGCCGAGCCATCGTGACGGATACTGGTCGGATGATCCCGGTGATCAAAAGTGATCGGGCATGACGACCATGGATTAAATTTTGGGGCGACTGGCTCTATCGCATAACATCCCTGAGCGCACGCTTGCGCTCCCTCTTGGGGATGTGGGTAGCATATATCATGTTCACCGCTTTCACCTGAGGGGGAAACTTCTTCTATCCCCCTGTGTTCGGTTGCCGGGGCTCTTCGTCATCGTCCTCGCTTTGCGATCCCTTTTCCCTGTTCTCGACGTTTAATTTGCTGGCCTGTTTAAAAACCCAGCAATCTCTATTTGTATGATTGGGTGGTTTGTCCGGGGTGCCATGAATCTGGCATGGACGATCAAGTATGCGGTCCAGGATGGATGGGCATGAATTGTTCTTTTGGAATGGCTTCTTCCGCTAACCGGACTTAGACCCATTGAATCCGGCATTGACTGTCGTGTCCTCGGTGTTATCACTATTGTTTCGACGCTTGTATCTATTGCGTCGAGACTTGTCTCTGTTGTTTTTAACTTTAGGGGTGCCGGCGTCGCTTGCATTGTTTTTGCTACGGGCCAACCAACTGTCCTTGCCCGCACAAAAGCGGGTCATGAGTGCCGTGAGGGCCGCCATGGATTTTGGCTTTTCTTGGCTGAGGTGGCGAGCGAGCCATTCGTCGTGGATGCTATGTTTGAAGGCTGCTAGGGCTTCGGCATCCGGACAATCAACGATTTGGTTCTTTTTAGTTTAGAACCTAGTCTAGAATTTCCTGGCGGACTCTCCGGGATGTTGAACTATATGGCTTAAGTCATCAGCGTCCGAGGTCGAACATATGTACCTTGGAAGTTATCGAGGAAGGCCTCTTCCAAGTCCTCCTAGCTGCCAATAGAATTTGCAGGCGGACTGTTGAGCCAATGCCGAGCTGGCCCCTTGAGTTTTAAAGGGAGGTATTTGATGGTGTGGAGGTCATCTCCGCGGGCCATATGAATGTGGAGAATGAAGTCTTCGATCCACACCGTGGGGTCCGTGGTTCCATCGTATGATTCTATATTCACGGGTTTGAACCCTTCTGGGAATTCATGATCCATGATCTCATCAGTGAAGCAATGAGGGTGTGCGGCGCCTCTATATCGGGTCGTATCGCGACGTAGCTCTGATGCAGTCCGTCTGTGGTTTTCAGCCCACGCATGACTAAGTTTGTCACGTTTGAATAGGTGGCCGTCGTCGTGTGTCGAGGCACGTCCTCGTGATCCGTAGATTGATCTGGTATGTCCTGCTTTATTGTTCAGGTTTTGCCGGAGGTCATGTGTATGGCCGTGGGCTAATTTACCTCTACATGTGCAATGAGGCGGGGTGGGCTGGTGTTCGGCGTGAGCTACCATTTTGTCCCAACCACGTGGTGGTCGGTCAGCCGCATTGTATGATGGTGGTATGTATTCGGGCGCCTCCTTGTCAAACTGAGGTAGCAATTTGCGCTTTGGGTAGCTTTTGGTTGGGCGCTTGAGGCCGTATTCTTCGGCTGCTAGGACATCAGTCCCTTTATCATTGAGCAGATCTTGGTCAGCTTGAAGCTGCTGCTTATTTTTCAGGCTCCTTGCAGTTCCTATTAGGTGGCGCTTGAAGTGCTCCAGCTCAAGAGGTTCCTTAGGCATGATTAAATCGTCAGTGCCGAGGCTCACCTCATCCTCGGAGAGCGGAAGATAACTTCCGTCCTCTAAGTCTTCGTTCGTGGGCTGTTTACCAGGGCTAACCTGCCCATCTTCCCGTTCATCTTGTTCATTAGCTGTTGCAACGGGGTCTTCGTTGTCTTCGGCACATTCTGGAGTGTTATCTTCTCCTGTGTCGGTGCTGCTGTCTTTACTACGGCGTGACTTAGAGCGGCGCCGCTGACGCCGGCACTTGGGTTGTATTTCGGAAGGTTTATCCTCGGCTGGATCTTCCTTGTCATCGCCTCTGTTCTCCTTTGGTGCATCCACCATGTATACATCGTACGAGGAAGTGGCCGTCCAGCGTCTGATGAACAGCGGGTTCTGGGCCTCTTCTTCTCCGGCATCATCATCCATAACGTCAATGTCCTCGGAGTCGTAATCAAGTGTGTCGGTTAAATCCTCGACCGTGGCTATGAAGTGGTGGCGGGTGGGGAGGAAAATTCTCAATTGTTAGCCCCTAGTTTGAACCGGATATAGTTCGGTTGTGAGTCCTCCGCCAAGGACAGGTTCTTTAATGAGTTTAGCATGTCGCCCAAAGGCGAGTGCTGGAAGATGTCTGCGGCACTGAATTCGAAGATCGATAAACGATCAAGTTCGGCGTCGGCGGGCTCACATGGTTCGGAACTTACAGCCGGAAACGAGTCCAGAGTTCCGGTGGCACGGGTATCGTGTGAGATCAAGTCTATGTGCGGCTCCAATGTTGTGGAATCTGTGGCCTCCGTGGTGGGGTCAATCCTCCTGTCCTCGGATGGTGTTGTCTACTTTGGATCTAAGGCCAGAGCGGTTATGGGAGCTGTCTCCTGGATGCAGTCCGATGACAGATTTAGGTCATGTCCCTCGGGGTGACCTGGAGTGGCAGCCGCGGTCTCGAATCCGGCGAAGATCAAGTCTCCACGGATGTCCACAACATAGTTCAAGCTCCCAAATCTGACCTGATGGCCAGGGGTGTGGCTTTCGATCTGCTCCAGATGGCCAAGCGGATTGGCCCGTAGAGCGAAGCCGCCGAACACAAAGATCTATCCGGGGAGGAAAACTCTCCCTTGGGCAGCATCATTGTAGATGGTTGAAGGAGCCATCGAACCTCTGGATGACGGCACAGTGGAACTCTCAATGAAAGCACCAATGTCGGTGCCAAAACCGGCGGATCTCGGGTAGGGGGTCCCGAACTGTGCGTCTAAGGTCGATGGTAACAGGAGACAGGGGACACAATGTTTTACCCAGGTTCGGGCCCTCTCTATGGAGGTAATACCCTACGTCATGCTTGATTGATCTTGATGAATATGAGTATTACGAGAGTTGATCTACCACGAGATCGTAATGGCTAAACCCTAGAGGCCCAGCTTGTATGGTTATGATAATGTCTCCCTCTCCGGACTAAGTCCTCCGGTTTATATAGACACCAGGAGGATCTAGGGTTACACAAGGTCAGTTACAAAGAAAGGAATCTACATATTTAGTCGCCAAGCTTGCCTTCCACGCCAATGTCACAGCCCCAGTTCAGGCCTTGCTTGACTTTGCTTGCATCCATGCATCATGTTAAATTTCTGAAACTTGAATTGAGGAAAGTGGAAGCCTCAAAAACTTAAATAAAAAAGGGGCAAGAACCCTTAAGCTGGCATTCAGTGAAACCAAAATGGCCTTCATTAATGTTTGATAATTTTGGCAAGGGTTTGTGTCCAAACCAAAAATATTGAACATTTTTAAGGAATTATTTTGGCACTGAATTTAAATCATTATTGTCTTTGACTTTGGGCATTTAAACACTATTAATAATTTAAATGCTCAAATAATGTTGGAACTATTTTTTGGGCCACTGAAAAAATTCAGCATGTGTCCATGAATATTTTCAGGATTTTATTAAATGGTTTAGTATTTTTACTAAACCAAAACAAAACAGAACAAAATAGAAAAAAAGTGAAACAGAAAAACATAAGAGAGAGAGAGAGTAGGCCACTAGGCCACCTACCTAACCTACCTGGTGCCACCAACCGGCCCAGCACTGTAGCTGGACAGCCCAGCCCACCAGGGCTCCTCCCTGTCGTCTTCCCCCCCTCGCCAGGAGGACGAGCGTGTGGCCGGCGCACGCGAGCATGCGTCCGGCCACCTCCTGCTTGCTTGCCGCACCCCCTCGATGCCTGGACGCCTATGGGAGACGCCACGACACCCCCTCGTCCCTCTGCACCTCTTCCCTCCTCGTAGCTCTCTCCCCTCCCCTCGCTTTCCCGAAGCCGAGCGGAGCTCGTCGCCGCCGTACGCCGTAGACGCGGCCTCCGTGCTCCCCTCGCCTCTCCGAGCAGCCCACGGGCTCCGCCACGTCTGCCTCGTCCTCTCCACCAAGCTACGCGATGCCGGACGCCCCCGAACGCCCTCACCACCACCATCTTCTACCTCCTGCACCGAGCGTCACCGTCGTCGATTCTCCGTCGTCAGGACCTCCCCCGAGCCGCTGAGCCTACCCGTTGATCCGCCGTGAGCTCCTCTACCTGCCCCCCCTAATTCCCGTGCTCGATTACGCCTCGTAGCCACCGCCCCCTTCAAGCCCGAGCGCTCCTCGCCGCCGGCCATGTCGCCGTCGTGGCTATGGCCGTGCAAGCACGCGTCCGAGCGCACCACCGCATTCAGTGCGTCCCTAGGAGCCTAACGCACGCACTCCCTCGCCCTGTCGTGCACCGTAGCCCTCTTTCCCTCTCCGCCCGAACTCCGGCGCCGCCGCGAGCTCAATTCCGGCGAGCTCCGGCCACCCTGTGACCCACTGTTGCCTCTGCTCGATGCAGCCGAGCGAGGGCTCCCCTCTGGTGCCCTCAGCACACCCAGCCATCGCCCCTAGCGCCATTCCGGCGAACTTCCGCCGCGTTCCTGGTCGCCACCGACGTAACTCCGGCGGGCTGACGTGGTCGCTTAGTTAGGCGCAAATCACCACTAATCCCCCTCCAACAGACCCTGACAGGTGGGCCCCGCAGCGGGTCAAATTCCCAGTCAACACGGGATTAACTCCCAGTCAACAGTGAGCCAATGACATGTGGGACCCGGTCGTCAGGTTTGACCTGGTCAGCGTCAGTTGACTCGCTGATGTCATGCTTGCACAATGCTGACGCTATAAATCATTTTCTAGATTTAAGTTTATTCAGGAAATTCCAAAAAATGTTTAAAAATTCTAAAAATCATAGAAATTCAACCGTAACTCCAAATGAAATAAACTATATATGAAAAATTATCAGAAAAATTCAAGGAATCTGTTTATGGCATTTTAATGCATGTTTGAACAACTTAACCTCATTGTTTAGTCCAAAACATGATAACACACTATTTAAATTCATAGTTTGAATTTGAATTTGAATCTTAGGTTCAAACCAACTTCATTTAACATGTTGCTAGTTGCATTAGCTCAAACCATAGCATATTGCCATGTCATGATCATGCATCATATTGTGCATTGCATTGATTGTGTTTCTTTCTCTATTGCCGGTATTTGCCCCCTCTCGATAGACGTTGTACCGACGATGTGATCGATGACACCGATGAAGAGTTATACTATCTTCAGAAGTGCCAGGCAAGCACAACCCCCTTGTTCATCCTGATACAAGCCCACTCTCTTGCTCCTGCTCTCTTTTACTGCATTAGGACAACAACGATTCATCTGTTACCTGTTGCGGTAGTTGAACCCCTTATCCTCTGCATGACCTGTCATTGCCACAGTAAATAGATGAAACCCACTAGCATGAGTAGGAGTTGTTTGAGCCCTGATGTGCCTACTCATTCATGCTTGTTTGTCATGCCTGCTACTGCTTAGAGTTGAGTCAGGTCTGATTCATCGGGGATGGATCGGAGGTGTGTAAACATGTCCTATGGTGTGTGAGCTAAGTGTGTGAACACGTTTTGGTAAAGGTAGCGGTGAGAGGCCATGTAGGAGTACATGGTGGGTTGTCTCATTGAAACCGTCCTCAGGAACTGAGTTCTGTGTTTGTGATCCATGAAACAGCTACTACCACACGTTGGGCCCTGAAATATGACCCCGCTCGACTTACTGACCCCCCTCGTCCTCTGTCCAGGAGTTGCAATTAGTTTCTGGTGTTTATAGGATATGTGTTGGCGGCCGTGCGTAGCGCTGACCCTAGGGGTGGGCTATGATGCGGTAGATACACTGTGGCACGGTGTACCGGGCGCCCGTTTGGTGTCTCGGGAACCCTGCACACATCGTTTGGGGCTGTGAGGGAAACTCCGGCCGGATCTCCTCGCGGATGGAACCCGAATAGGCGATAAACCTGGACTAGAGACTTGTGTGGTTAGTCAGGTCGTGGTCTACACCCACGTCGGCTTTCGCTTGAAGTCCGCCGAGCACATGTCGTGTGCAGACGCTAAGTGGTGGAAACATGTGTGACGAAGTACACCCCTGCAGGGTTATAAATGATCTATTCGAATAGCCGTGTCCGCGGTAAAGGACTTCTGGGTTGCCTATAACAGTTCATAGACAAGTGAAAGTGGATACCCTAAAACTCGCAAGATAAGTGTGAGTGCTATGGATGGCCTTCTCGTAGGGAGACGAGAGCGGATCCATAGTGGTGTATTGATTGGTGAATATGTGGACTCGTGTGCGCCACCTCAAAAGAGTTGCTTGCAGTCGTAGTTCAGAATAGCCACCGAGTCAAAGCTGGCTTGCTACAGTTAAACTCCACCCCCCCTTTTGTTGATACCGATGCATATGTAGCTAGTTCTGATGTAAGTCTTGCTGAGTACTTTTGTACTCACGTTTGCTTAATTTATATTTTGCAGAGAGACTTCAGTCTCGCTAGTAGTTCCGCGTGGACTTCGACGTTTAGCTTGATACCTCAGCTACGATCTTGTGCCCTCGGCAGGATCTGGTAGATAGTCAGGTGTCACATCCCTAGTTCTGGTATGGTCCTAGGCTTACTCTGTGCATCGTGTTTATATTTCAAATGAAATTGAAATGGGGAAGTTGCAAACCCTAGCACCAAAGCAATTCAAATAGGTTCAAATTAAAAGTGGAATTTCAATGAACCCAAAATGTTTTTCAAAAATGTTAATGGTCTTTGGAAAATGTTGGGAACAACAACCAGAGGTGATGCACATTTTTCCTACTCATTTTGGATTTTTGAATCAATGCATAAATATTTGAATTGGAGCTGTTTAAATTATATAAATATTTTTAATAGCTCCAAAAATGTTGGGAATTGGTGAGGGCCTCTAGAATATTATATCTAGATGCCACAATTATTTTCAGCATTTATGGAAATGATTTAACATTTCTTTTAAATACAAACGAATGTCAGAAATAGAAAAAAGAAAACAGGAACAGGAAAAAAAGGCTTACCTGGCCTTACCTTTGGCCCAGCTGGCCAGCCCACCTGGCGGCCCAGCCCACCAGGGGCAGCCCCGTCTTCTACCTCTTGCCAGTAGGCAGAGGAGAAGCCGGGCACGACGCCGCGCGCTGGCCACGCGCCTTGCCAGCTCCTGCTTGCCGCTCCCCGTCGTCGCCTGGACCTTCCCTCGCGTCGCCACGCATCTCCCCGACCCCCCTCTCACTACCTCTCGCTCCTCCCCCCTCCTCTGTCCTCTCCCCGCAGCACACCCGAGCGCGCTCGTCGCCGCCGCTCGCTGCCACCGCGACCACCGCCCTCCAATCGCCTCTCCGATGCGCCCACGAGGTCCGCCTCATCGCCCTAGTCCTCCTCGCCAAGCCAAGCGACGCTGAACGCCGCCGGACGCCCTCACGCCGTCGTCTTCAACCTTCCAACGCCGGAGATCTCCATCGCCGCCTCGCTTGCTTCGGCCCCTCCCCGAGCTCGCTGACCCTCCCTGCGTGATCCCCGTGAGCCCTTGAACCGATTCCCCCTCTCCCTTTCCCTGTACGGCCGCCGTAGTCGTCGCTCCGCCGGAGACCGAACCACGCCGCCGCCCGAGCTTCTCGCCGCCGTGGCCACAACCGTCGCAGCCTCCAACCGAGCACACCCACGTGCTCACTGCGCCGCGTAGGTGCCGTAGGAGCTAAGCACGCCACTCCCCGGCCACCGTAGCGTCGACCCCGAGCTTGCCCGAGCTCCGGCGACCGCCCAGGTCGACGCCGGTGACGACTCCGGCCACCTCAGCCCCTGCCGTTTGCACAGATGGATGTGGCGCACGCCCAGCTCCACGCAGAGCCCGTCCGCCGTCCTTTTGGTCGCCGGAACGGCGATCCCGAGCCCTCCACCGCGTTCGGCCTCGCCGGCGGCTAAACGCCGGTGGGGTTGACCGGTCTGACCCCCACAGCCGTTGACCTCTCCCCTCTCTGTCAATGACATGTGGGCCCGGCCCTGTTAAGTTTTAATTAGGATTAGTTTAACGACTAATTAAACCATGTTTAGCTAATTGAGTCACTGACTAGTGGGCCCTGCCCAGTTAATTAGGACTAACTAACTTAGTTAGTTGACTGGGTCACTGACCAATGGGACCCACTGGTCAGGTTTGACCTGGTCAGCCTGTTGACTCGCTTACGTCATGCTGACGTAGAGCTGACGCAATAATTGATTTCTGGCATTAATTTAAATCAGGAAATTCCAGAAAATAGTTAAAACTTCAAAAATTCATAGTAATTCAACCGTAACTCCAAATCAAATAAATTATATATGAAAAATTATCAGAAAAATGCAAAGAATCCATTTATCCCAGTTTCATGCATGAAAAACCAACTTATACCTGCTGTATAAGTGAAAACGTAATAATGGCATGTTATATACTTAAATTGGGGTTTGCATATGAACCCTTGGTTCATATGGACTTCAATCAAATTGATGCTAGATGCATTAGGGCAAATCATAGCATCTTTGAATGTCATCTTCATGCATCATATTGTTGCATATGGTTGTTTATTGATTGCTGGCACCGTTCCCTCTCGATAGGTTCTACTCCGGAAGGTGTCCCGAGTACCTGTCTGAGGAGCAGTGCTTCTTCGTGGATCTATCAGGCAAGCAAACCCCCTTGAGCATCTCGATAAAGTCCCACTCTCTCGCTCCTGCTCCTTTTACTGCATTAGGACAACAACGATTCAAACTGCTACTTTCTGCTGCGGTAGCTGAACCCATTCCTCTGCATGACCTGTCATTGCCACAGTAAATAGTTGAAACCCACTAGCATGAGTAGGAGTTGCTTGAGCCTTGATGTGCCTGCTCATCCATGCTTGTTTTCTTTATGCCAGCTATGCTTAGAGTTGTGTCAGGTCTGATTCATCGGGAATGAATCGGAGTGGTGAACATGTCCTACCGGTAAAGGCTAAGTGTGTGAACACGTTTTGGTAAAGGTAGCGATGAGAGGCCATGTAGGAGTACATGGTGGGTTGTCTCATTGGAACCGTCCTTAAGCACTGAGTTCTGTGTATGTTATCCAAGTCCAGTTACTACCACACATTGGGTTCCGGTTATCCGGCCCCTCTCGGCTTATTAACCCACTTGATCTCTGTCCAGGAGTTGCAACTAGTTTCTGGCGTTTGTAGGTAGTGCTACTTGTCTACCAGGTGGTGTCCGACGGGACGGGCTTGGGACAGACTAGGCACTGTGGCACGGTGTACCAAGTGGCACCCGGATGGTGGGCTTGGGAACCCTGCACACATCGTTTGGGGCCGTGAGCGACACCCCGGCCGGCTTCCGCTTGAAGGTTGCCGAGGTACATGACGTGTACAGGGCTATAAGTGGCGAGAGCGTGTGTGAAGAAGTACACCCCTGCAGGGTCAGTATTATCTATTCGAATAGCCGTATTCCTCGGATATGGAAACTTGGAGGACTTATATAGTACATAGACAACTTGAAGTGGATACTCTAAAATACGCAAGATAAGCGTGAGTGCTATGGATGGCCTTCTCGAAGGGAGACGGGAACGGGTCCACAGTGGGGTATTGATATGGTGAATTTGTGGACTCGTGTGCGTCTTCTCACCTAAAGAAGTTTCTGATACTCGTAGTATAGATTAGCCATTGAGTCAAAGCTGGCTTGCTGCTGTTAAACTCCACCACCCCCTTTGTTGATAATGATGCATATGTAGATAGTTCTAAAGTAAGACTTGCTGAGTACCTTTGTACTCACGTTTGCTTATTTATGTTTTGCAGTTGGTTACACTAGTGGCTTCGACGAGTAGCTTGTATCCCAGCTACGATCTTGTACCCTTGGGAGGGTCGTGTTAGTCAGGCTTCTTAGTCTTTTTCTTTTGTAGTTGTCTGTACTTAGACATGTAATGCTTCCGCTTGTTGCTTGTATGCTCTAAATGATGGGTCATGTGACCCCTGTTTGTATTTATGCTATGTGGCTCTTCTGGGCCCTTATCTATATGAGTTTGAGTTATGTTGTGATGCCAGGATGTACCGCACATACATGCATGTTATGCGTACGTGTAACATGTATTGTTATGTGTGGGATCCGACAATCTAGTTGTTTATCCTTCGCAGCCTTTCTTATGGGGAAATGTAGTCTAGTGTTCCTCGGGCCATAGTAGTCCGCTACAGCCCGGTTCACCGGAGTCCTGCTAGCCCAGTACTACTGTTCAGGACACTTGACTGGCCGGCATGTGTTTCACTTCGCCCCTATGTCTGTCCCTTCGGGGAAATGTCACATGGTCATCTCCGGAGTCCTGCCTAACCTGCTACAGCCCGGGATCCCCGGAGTCCTGTTAGCCCAGTGCTACAGCCCGGAATCACTCGTTGATGACCGACATGTTCGATGCGATTCATGTATGCCTGTCTCCATAGGTCCGTGCCGCTTTGGGTTCACGACTAGCCATGTCGGCCCGGGTTCTCTGTCATATGGATGCTAGCGACACTGTCATATACGTGAGCCAAAATGCGCAAACGGTCCGGAGCCAGGTAAGGTGGCACCCATGGGAATACCGTGCGTGAGGCCGCAAAGTGATATGACGTGTTACATGCTAGATCGGTGTGACTTGGGATCGGGGTCCCGACAGCATTGGTATCAGAGCCTGACTGACTGTAGGATTACCAAGCCAAACTGGTCGAAGTTGAGTCTAGAAATGCTTTAGTTACATAAGGGAATTGATTGTGGAAGGGAACGTAAGGCTCTTTTTACTCCTTTACCTCATGTCATTCTTTCTGAGTCAGCCTCTTCTTTTCTACGAGGGTTAAGGCCTAGGCTTCTCCTCTATCTCCCAGGATGACGTGTTACTAAACCGTAAAGTCTTAGGATTGTTGGGTTGTGTCTCAATATAGTTTTACTACTTCTGTGTGTCCTCAGTTTGACCCAGAACCTTGATATTATGATGTTGATTGATTATGCTATTCCTTTGATGAATGTCTCAAAAATCCTTTTGAGCATTTACAGCCGTTATGCTGCCGAAATTGTCCCAGGATTTCAAGACTTTCCAATGCTTTTGCATTACTTTCCGCATCCCTATGTCGATGCTAATTCCATCCTTGTTTCCTTGGTTTCTATGTCAGGATGTCATCTGCTAACCGAGTTTCAGTTGCTCATAGCAAGAACCATGGAGATGGTAGGGACGAGGATCCTCCTGGCCAACCTTTGGTGGCAGAGTTCTTGTTAGCATCCGAGAGGAACAAGCGTGAGACTAACCGCTTGCTGGCACAGATTGAGAAGAACACCGCACATCAGCATAAGAAGTTGGTTTCCATCACCGACTTCATTGGTCTGAAACCACCCACCTTCCATCATTCCATTGAGCCACTCGATGCGGATGACTGGCTCCGAAGCATCACTCACAAGTTGCATTCTACGAACGTCGTTGAAAGTGACAAGGTCACCTATGCTACATATCACTTGGAAGGACCTGCTAGTATTTGGTGGCAGAGCTATGAGGCTATGCTTCCAGCTGGTCAGATTCCTACCTGGAGAGATTTCACCGAGGCTTTTCGTGAGCACCACATTCCTCAGGCTCTCTTTGACCGCAAGAGGGAAGAGTTCTGTAATTTTACCCAGGGTAAGCTACCTGTTGATGCTTACAGTAGGGAGTTTGGAAACCTCGCCCGCTATGCTACAAAAGAAGTGTCCACGGACGCTAAGAAGCAGGCTAGGTTCCGGAAGGGTCTCCACCCTAAGTTGCGTCGTGATCTCCACCTGCATCACTGTGATACTTTCCAGGCTCTTGTGAACAAGGCCATTAATGCAGAGACAGCTCAACTCACTTACGAGGAGTCTCGTAAGCACAACCGTGATCTGGGTTCTTCCTCCCGCTCTGGCTCTCAGAAGCGACGGATTTGGATTCCGAACTCGGCTCTGCCACCTCGATATGCACCGAGGCCATCCTATGTGGCGCCTCACCCAACTCAGCAACATGCTCCACTCAGGCCTATTAGTGGACCACTTGCCAACGTAGGTCTACGTCCTACCTCAGGAACTTGCTTTACCTGCGGAGAACAAGGACACTATGCACGTGACTGCCCTCAGTCCAGTTATGCTCCACCCCAGTCTGAGAGGTCTGTTGGCTGTGAAAAGCCATCAGTCAAGATGATCAGTACCAAGCCAGCCTCCATTGAACGGGCATGTGTGCACCATGTCTCAGCTTCAGAAGTTCAAGATGATCCCGATGTCGTACTGGGTACACTTCTTGTCAATTGTCACCCAGCTTCAGTTCTGTTTGATACTGGAGCATCCCACTCCTTCATATCTGAAGGTTACGCTCGGATGCACGACATGTCATTTTGTGATATGCCAACTCCACTAATAATCCAGACTCCTGGTTCCAAATGGCAAACCTCCAAGGTAAGCCATGGTAATGAAATCCTTGTTGATAGACTGGTTTTCCTTGCTTCTTTGATATCTCTCAAGTCCTCAGATATTAACATCATATTGGGTATGGACTGGATGACAGCTCATCATGCCAAGATCGATTGTTACACCAGATCTGTTCAACTTACACATCCATCTGGCAAAATAGTCACTGTCTCCACTAGAGTTGCAAGGCGTCAACTCTATTCTCTTAATGCCAGCCCTCTTCCAGACCTTGGAGATATTACGGTAGTCCGTGACTTCCCGGATGTCTTTCCAGAAGAACTGCCAGGTGTCCCACCTGACAGAGATGTAGAGTTTGTCATAGAACTTATCCCAGGAACTGTTCCAATCTCTAGAAGACCACACAAGATGGCACCTTTGGAGTTAGCCGAGCTTAAGAAACAACTTGATGAGTCCTTGCAAAAGGGTTTCATCCGTCCTAGTTCTTCTCCCTGGGCTTGCCCCGTTCTGTTTGTCAAGAAGAAGGATGGTACGGACCGGATGGTTGTAGATTATCGTCCCGTTAATTTGGTCACGATAAAGAACAAGTATCCGCTCCCCAGGATCAACGACCTGTATGATCAGCTCGCTGGATCCTCAGTCTTTTCCAAGATGGATTTGAGGTTAGGCTACCACCAAATCAAGATCAGAAACGGGGACATCCCCAAAACGGCCTTTGTCACTCGTTATGGTCAATACAAGTACATCGTGATGTCTTTCAGCCTAACCAATGCTCCAGCTACTTTCTCCCGCTTGATGAACTCGATCTTTATGGAGTACTTAGATAAGTTCGTCGTGGTTTATCTCGATGATATTCTTATTTACTCGAAGAACGAGGAAGAGCATGCCGAACATCTTAGGCTTGTGTTAGAAAAACTCAGAGAGCATCGCCTTTATGCCAAGTTCTCCAAGTGTGAATTTTGGTTGCCAGAAGTGACCTATTTAGGCCACGTGATCTCCGGTAAGGGCATTGCTGTAAATCCCGAGAGAGTCAAAGCCGTTCTCGATTGGACTCCACCCGAAACAGTCAAGCAAGTTAGGAGTTTCCTCGGTCTAGCCAGTTATTGTCGCCGCTTCGTTGAAAACTTCTCCAAAGTGGCCAAACCCCTCACGGAGCTTCTCAAGAAAGATAAAAGGTTTGAGTGGACCCCACAGTGTGAGCACAGTTTTCAGGAACTGAAAAGACACCTGACTTCTGCACCCATACTCGTGCCACCGGATTTCACGAAAGACTTTGTTATCTATTGCGATGCTTCGCGTCAAGGACTAGGTTGCATTCTTATGCAGGATCGTCATGTGATTGCCTATGCATCTCGACAGTTGCATCCACATGAGGAAAATTATCCTACACATGATCTGGAGCTTGCAGCCGTAGTCTATGCACTTAAGACTTGGCGACATTACCTTCTTGGTAACCGTTGCGAAATCTACACCGACCATCAGAGTCTCAAGTATATCTTCACCCAACCGGATCTGAATCTCAGACAGAGACGTTGGTTGGAGTTGATCTCGGATTACGACTTAGGAATCACCTACACCCCAGGCAAAGCCAATGTCATGGCTGATGCTTTAAGTCGTAAATCCTATTGCAACAACCTCATGTTGCAACATTGTTAACCGCCCCTCCATGAGGAATTCTGTAAGCTTAACCTTCACATAGCTCCTCATGGTTTCCTTTCTACCTTGGTGGCGAAACCTACCCTTACGGATCAGATCGTAGAGGCTCAGAAGCATGATACGGGAATCTCCCGGATCAAGAAGAATATTTCCAAGGGAGTTGCTGGTTGTTTCTCTATGGATGAACGAGGTGTTGTTTACTTTGGTAACCGTTTGGTGGTTCCCAAATGTCAATAGATGCAGCAACTGATCCTTAAGGAGGCCCATGAATCCCCTCTCACGATTCATCCCGGTAGTACAAAGATGTATCAGGACCTACGCCAGAGGTTCTGGTGGACTAGGATGAAGAGAGAAATCGCTCAGTATATTGCCAACTGTGACGTTTGTCGTCGCGTTAAGGCAGAGCATCAAAGACCTGCTGGCACCCTTCAACCTTTAGCTATTCCCGAGTGGAAATGGGACAAAGTTGGTATGGACTTCATCACCGGCTTTCCCAGGACCAAGAAAGGAAATAATGCTATCTTCGTAGTCATTGATCATCTTTCCAAAGTGGCTCACTTCCTACCTGTTCGAGAGAGTATCACTGCTAGTCAGCTCGCTGACTTATATATCTCCCGAATAGTGTCACTCCATGGTGTTCCACTAGAGATCAATTCAGACCGTGGCAGTCTTTTCACCTCTCATTTCTGGGAAAGTTTCCAAACTGCCATGGGCACCCATCTTTCTTTCAGTATCGCTTTCCACCCTCAATCAAGTGGTCAGGTGGAAAGGGTCAACCAAATTCTCGAAGACATGCTTAGAGCTTGCGTTATCTCATTCGGTATGGATTGGGAGAAATGTCTTCCCTTTGCCGAGTTTGCTTATAACAATAGCTACCAATCCAGTCTTAAGAAAGCACCCTTCGAGATCCTGTATGGACGAAGATGTCGAACACCTTTGAACTGGTCAGAAACCGGCGAAAGACAATTCTTTGGCCTGGATATGATCCAGGAGGCAGAAGAGCAAGTTCGCATCATTCGTGAGAATTTGAAAACCGCCCAATCTCGTCAAAAGAGCCAGTATGACCGTCGTCATAAGGAAGTGGCTTATGAAGTTGGCGATAAGGCTTATCTTCGGGTTACTCCTCTAAAGGGTACCCATCGATTCGGTATCAAAGGCAAGTTGGCTCCTTGTTACATTGGTCCCTTTCTCATTCTCGCTAAACGAGGGGAGGTTGCCTACCAGTTGGAACTACCACCACATCTTTCTCGAGTTCATGATGTTTTCCACGTCTCTCAACTCAGGCGTTGCTTCTTGGATCCCATCCGCGGAGTGGACCACGAAACGCTTGATCTCCAAGATAACCTCACTTATCGAGAGTACCCCATTCACATTCTAGATCAAGCAGAGCGTGTCACTCGACGTCATAACATCAAGTTTCTCAAGGTTCAATGGTCTCATCATACCGAGAGAGAAGCTACTTGGGAGCGAGAAGATCGTCTTCGACTTGAGTACCCCGCTTTCTTTCCGCCAACTCCTGAATCTCGGGACGAGATTTCTTCGAGTGGGGGCGAGTTGTCACATCCCTAGTTCTGGTATGGTCCTAGGCTTGCTCTGTGCATCATGTTTATATTTCAAATGAAATTGAAATGGGGAAGTTGCAAACCCTAGCACCAAAGCAATTCAAATAGGTTCAAATTAAAAGTGGAATTTCAATGAACCCAAAATGTTTTTCAAAAATGTTCATGGTCTTTGGAAAATGTTGGGGACAACAACCAGAGGTGATGCACATTTTTCATACTCATTTTGGATTTTTGAATCAATGCATAAATATTTGAATTGGAGCTGTTTAAATTATATAAATATTTTTAATAGCTCCAAAAATGTTGGGAATTGGTGAGGGCCTCTAGAATATTATATCTAGATGCCACAATTATTTTCAGCATTTATGGAAATGTTTTAACATTTCTTTTAAATACAAACGAATGTCAGAAATAGAAAAAAGAAAACAGGAATAGGAAAAAAAGGCTTACCTGGCCTTACCTTTGGCCCAGCTGGCCAGCCCACCAGGGGCAGCCCCGTCTTCTACCTCTTGCCAGTAGGCAGAGGAGAAGCCGGGCACGACGCCGCGCGCTGGCCACGCGCCTCGCCAGCTCCTGCTTGCCGCTCCCCGTCGTCGTCTGGACCTTCCCTCGCGTCGCCACGCATCTCCCCGACCCCCCTCTCACTACCTCTCGCTCCTCCCCCCTCCTCTGTCCTCTCCCCGCAGCACACCCGAGCGCGCTCGTCGCCGCCGCTCGCTGCCACCGCGACCACTGCCCTCCAATCGCCTCTCCGACGCGCCCACGAGGTCCGCCTCATCGCCCTAGTCCTCCTCGCCAAGCCAAGCGACGCCGAACGCCGCCGGACGCCCTCACGCCGTCGTCTTCAACCTCCCGACGCCGGAGATCTCCATCGCCGCCTCGCTTGCTCCGGCCCCTCCCCGAGCTCGCTGACCCTCCCTGCGTGATCCCCGTGAGCCCCTGAACCGATTCCCCCTCTCCCTTTCCCTGTACGGCCGCCGTAGCCGTCGCTCCGCCGGAGACCGAACCACGCCGCCGCCCGAGCTTCTCGCCGCCGTGGCCACAACCGTCGCAGCCTCCAACCGAGCACACCCACGTGCTCACTGCGCCACGTAGGTGCCGTAGGAGCTAAGCACGCCACTCCCTGGCCACCGTACCGTCGACCCCGAGCTTGCCCGAGCTCCGGCGACCACCAAGGTCGATGCCGGTGACGACTCCGGCCACCTCAGCCCCTGCCGTTTGCACAGATGGATGCGGCGCACGCCCAGCTCCACGCAGAGCCCGTCTGCCGTCCTTTTGGTCGCCGGAACGGCGATCCCGAGCCCTCCACCGCGTTCGGCCTCGCCGGCGGCTAAACGCCGGTGGGGTTGACCGGTCTGACCCCCACAGCCGTTGACCTCTCCCCTCTCTGTCAATGACATGTGGGCCCGGCCCTGTTAAGTTTTAATTAGGATTAGTTTAACGACTAATTAAACCCTGTTTAGCTAATTGAGTCACTGACTAGTGGGCCCTGCCTAGTTAATTAGGACTAACTAACTTAGTTAGTTGACTGGGTCACTGACCAGTGGGACCCACTGGTCAGGTTTGACCTGGTCAGCCCGTTGACTCGCTTACGTCATGCTGACGTAGAGCTGACGCAATAATTGATTTCTGGTATTAATTTAAATCAGGAAATTCCAGAAAATAGTTAAAACTTCAAAAATTCATAGTAATTCAACCGTAACTCCAAATCAAGTAAATTATATATGAAAAATTATCAGAAAAATGCAAGGAATCCATTTATGCCAGTTTCATGCATGAAAAACCAACTTATACCTGCTGTATAAGTGAAAACGTAATAATCGCATGTTATATACTTAAATTGGGGTTTGCATATGAACCCTTGGTTCATATGGACTTCAATCAAATTGATGCTAGATGCATTAGGGCAAATCATAGCATCTTTGAATGTCATCTTCATGCATCATATTGTTGCATATGGTTGTTTATTGATTGCCGGCACCGTTCCCTCTCGATAGGTTCTACTCCGGAAGGTGTCCCGAGTACCTGTTTGAGGAGCAGTGCTTCTTCGTGGATCTATCAGGCAAGCAAACCCCCTTGAGCATCTCGATAAAGTCCCACTCTCTCGCTCCTGCTC
This sequence comes from Triticum monococcum, assembly GCA_034509565.1. Taxonomy (NCBI): domain Eukaryota; kingdom Viridiplantae; phylum Streptophyta; class Magnoliopsida; order Poales; family Poaceae; genus Triticum; species Triticum monococcum. The sequence goes on along the minus strand of CM067846.1, from coordinate 172,633,917 downwards.
CTTTTACTGCATTAGGACAACAACGATTCAAACTGCTACTTTCTGCTGCGGTAGCTGAACCCATTCCTCTGCATGACCTGTCATTGCCACAGTAAATAGTTGAAACCCACTAGCATGAGTAGGAGTTGCTTGAGCCTTGATGTGCCTGCTCATCCATGCTTGTTTTCTTTATGCCAGCTATGCTTAGAGTTGTGTCAGGTCTGATTCATCGGGAATGAATCGGAGTGGTGAACATGTCCTACCGGTAAAGGCTAAGTGTGTGAACATGTTTTGGTAAAGGTAGCGATGAGAGGCCATGTAGGAGTACATGGTGGGTTGTCTCATTGGAACCGTCCTTAAGCACTGAGTTCTGTGTATGTTATCCAAGTCCAGTTACTACCACACATTGGGTTCCGGTTATCCGGCCCCTCTCGGCTTATTAACCCACTTGATCTCTGTCCAGGAGTTGCAACTAGTTTCTGGCGTTTGTAGGTAGTGCTACTTGTCTACCAGGTGGTGTCCGACGGGACGGGCTTGGGACAGACTAGGCACTGTGGCACGGTGTACCAAGTGGCACCCGGATGGTGGGCTTGGGAACCCTGCACACATCGTTTGGGGCCGTGAGCGACACCCCGGCCGGATCTCCTTGCGGATGGAACCCGAATAGGCGATAAACCTGGACGAGAGACTTGTGTGGTTAGTCAGGTCGTGGCCGACACCCCCGCCCGGCTTCCGCTTGAAGGTTGCCGAGGTACATGACGTGTACAGGGCTATAAGTGGCGAGAGCGTGTGTGAAGAAGTACACCCCTGCAGGGTCAATATTATCTATTCGAATAGCCGTATTCCTCGGATATGGAAACTTGGAGGACTTATATAGTACATAGACAACTTGAAGTGGATACTCTAAAATACGCAAGATAAGCGTGAGTGCTATGGATGGCCTTCTCGAAGGGAGACGGGAACGGGTCCATAGTGGGGTATTGATATGGTGAATTTGTGGACTCGTGTGCGTCTTCTCACCTAAAGAAGTTTCTGATACTCGTAGTATAGATTAGCCATTGAGTCAAAGCTGGCTTGCTGCTGTTAAACTCCACCACCCCCTTTGTTGATAATGATGCATATGTAGATAGTTCTGAAGTAAGACTTGCTAAGTACCTTTGTACTCACGTTTGCTTATTTATGTTTTGCAGTTGGTTACACTAGTGGCTTCGACGAGTAGCTTGTATCCCAGCTACGATCTTCTACCCTTGGGAGGGTCATGTTAGTCAGGCTTCTTAGTCTTTTTCTTTTGTAGTTGTCTGTACTTAGACATGTAATGCTTCCGCTTGTTGCTTGTATGCTCTGAATGATGGGTCATGTGACCCCTGTTTGTATTTATGCTATGTGGCTCTTCTGGGCCCTTATCTATATGAGTTTTAGTTATGTTGTGATGCCAGGATGTACCGCACATACATGCATGTTATGCGTACGTGTAACGTCTATTGTTATGTGTGGGATCCGACAATCTAGTTGTTTATCCTTCGCAGCCTTTCTTATGGGGAAATGTAGTCTAGTGTTCCTCGAGCCATAGTAGTCCGCTACAGCCCGGTTCACCGGAGTCCTACTAGCCCAGTACTACTGTTCAGGACACTTGACTGGCCGGCATGTGTTTCACTTCGCCCCTATGTCTGTCCCTTCGGGGAAATGTCACATGGTGATCTCCGGAGTCCTGCCTAGCCTGCTACAGCCCGGGATCCCCGGAGTCCTGTTAGCCCAGTGCTACAGCCCGGAATCACTCGTTGATGACCGACATGTTCGATGCGATTCATGTATGCCTGTCTCCATAGGTCCGTGCCGCTTTGGGTTCACGACTAGCCATGTCGGCCCGGGTTCTCTGTCATATGGATGCTAGCGACACTGTCATATACGTGAGCCAAAATGCGCAAACGGTCCCGGGCCAGGTAAGGTGGCACCCGTGGGAATACCGTGCGTGAGGCTGCAAAGTGATATGGCGTGTTACATGCTAGATCGGTGTGACTTGGGATCGGGGTCCCGACATCAGGCTTCTTAGCCTTTTTCATTTATAGATGTCTGTACTCAGACATGTTAAGCTTCGGCATGTGCTTTGCATTGTATGCTATGATTGTTGGGTCATGAGACCCATGTCTGTAATATCTCGCTCCTCGGAGCCTAATGAATAAATACTTGAGTTGTAGAGTTATGTTGTGATGCCATGTTGTATTCACACATATCGAGCATATTGTGTGTATGATTGAAATGCTTGGTATGTGTGGGATCCGACTATCTAGTTGTTTATCCTTGGCAGCCTATCATATGGGGAAATGTAGTCTAGTGCTTCTGAGCGATAGTAGTCCGCTACAGCCCGGATCACTAGAGTCCTGCTAGCCCAGCACTACTGCTCAGGACACTTGACTGGCCGGCATGTGTTTCACTTCGTTCCTATGTCTGTCGCTTCGGGGAAATGTCATGCGGTGACATCCGGAGTCCTGCCTAGCCTGCTACAGCCCGGGTTACCGGAGTCCTGTTAGCCCAGTGCTACAGCCCAGATTCACACGCTGTTGACCGACATGCTCGAGGTTGATTCATGTATGCCTGTCCCCATGGGTTAGTGCCGCTTTGGGTTCACGACTAGCCATGTCGGCCCGGGTTCTTTGTCATATGGATGCTAGCGACACTATCATATACATGAGCCAAAAGGCGCAAACGGTCCCGGGCCAGGTAAGGTGGCACCCGTGGAAATACCGTGCGTGAGGCCACAAAGTGATATGATGTGTTACATGCTAGATCGGTGTGACCTAGGATCGGGGTCCTGACAGCATTGGTATCAGAGCCTGACTGCTTGTAGGTTTACCAAGCCAAACTGGTCGAAGTTGAGTCTAGAAATGCTTTAGTTATGTAAGGGAATTGATTGGGGAAGGGAACGTAAGGCTCTTTTTACTCCTTTACCCTATGCCCTTCTGATCTGAGTCAACCTCTTCCTTTCTACGGGGATTAAGAACTAGGCCTTCTTATCTATCTATCAAGATGACGTGTTACTAACCCATAGACTTATAAGATTGTTGGATTTAAGCCCAGTTCAGTTTCTACTACTTCCATATGTTCATAGCTGGCACCAGAACCTTAGCATGATGTTGTTAAGTGGTTATGCCACCATTTTTGCATATTGTCTCAAATCTTTTTGAGCAATTACAGCCGTTATGCTGTCCGAGTCATCCCAGGTTTCTAAATAGTCTGATGCATTTGCAAACCTTTTTCCCCTGTTCCTGATGTCCATTTAAGCCAGGTTAATCACACTAATTGTGAGTTGGGGTATTCTTTTGCCTCGACATATATTTGGAATTATTATTATGACCCTAGATGTCTTAGAGTGTCACCTAGTAATCGAACCATGTTTTGCGTTTCCAGTGTGATGATTCTGGCCGTTATTCTTGAAAGCATCCTGTGATGCCATTTAGTTAGTAGGGATTCTATTCCTGGGTTTTGAACCCGAGACTCACCCTACCTGCTTCATGTTGATAGTGTTTGCTAGTTCCTTAGGACATTAGTAAACCTTGTGATAGACCTCGAGGTCCGTGGTATTTCCTTCTTCCAAATACTATGAACCACTTATGGCAGAAGTTCTTGAACCAAAGGATCACAACCAGAGTGCTCTTGATGAGTTCTCCATTCTATATTGTGGCTCTGCCAGTTCTACCTTTCTGCATGGGTTATCTGGAAGAAATATGTTGAGCTTTGCTCGACATACTAATCTATGCCTCCACAGCTCAGAAAATCATATGTTCCTTGAGTTGTTCCTCTTCAGTTGTATTCCGACCATCCTCTATCATGTCACACCCTAGCTAGGTTATGCATTAGAGTGTGCATCATGTTTACTTTCATCAGAAATGGAAATGGGGAAAGCAGAACCCCCAGCACCCCCCCCTGAAATCAACTAGGGTTTACTAAAAATAAATTCAATGAACCTGAAATGCCCTTCAAATATGTTCACCCTCTTTGCCTTGGGTTATAACCCTTGGGAAAAATGGTGCATATAATTTTAGGTCAACAAAAGGGGCATTGACTTAATTCATAAATATTTGAATTTGGGCATTTAAATACTATTAAATAATTCAAATGCTCAAATAATGTTGGAATTATTTTTGGCCACTGAAATAATTCAGAAAGTGTCCATAAATATTTTCAGGATTTTATAAAATGATTTAGTATTTAAACTAAATCAAAACAGAATAGCAAAAATAGAAAACAGAATAAATTAGGAAAAGAACAGAGGCTCACCTGGACCTTACCTGGCCCACCTGTAGCCCATCCACCTAGCCCAGCGCCAGGCCACCCGCGGCCCAGCCCACCAGCACCTCGCCCGTCGTCCTCCTCCCCTCGCCCCGAAGCAGCTGCGTGCCAGCAGCAGCGCATGCCGGAGGTCTCCACCTCCTGCTTCACGGTGGCAGCCCCCCTGGCCTCCTAGCCGCGCCACGGAGACGGCCACGCACCCCCTGGCCCTCTCATTCCCCTCCCCCGTGCTCATCCCCTCCTCTGCTCTCTCCCTACGATGCCACCGAACGTGCTCGTCGCCACCGACGCCGTTCACCGCGGCCACGCCACCGCCTCGCCTCCCCGACACCTCCCAAAGCTCCGCCTCGACCCACCCTTCCTCCTCACCGCTCCAAGCGACGCCGGGAGCCCTGTAGTGGCGCAATTGCCGTCGTCTTCACCGACGGGCACCAAAGATCGCCGGCCCCGATTCTCCGTCTCCAGGTCGTCCCCGAGCCCGCTGAGTCCTCCCTCGAGATCGCTGTGAGCTCCTGCGCCTTCCCCCTTGCTCGCCCCCTCCGTTCTCGTCCGTTAGCCGCCGCCCCACGAAACCGAGCTCCGGCCGCCACCATGGCCGACGAGCTCCATGCTCGTGTGCTCTTCCGCCCGCCCTAGCATCACCAACATGCTCAACGCGTCCCCAGGAAGCGAACGCGCCACGCTGTTGCTCTAATGCTCGCGCTGAAACCCCGCGCCCGTGTGTCCCAAGCTCCGGCCGCCGCCTCGCTCGCCGCCGTTACCGCTACCGGCCACCACAGCCACGGCCACAGCCACCGCTGGACGCGCCGCGTCGCGGCGTTCCAACGAGCCAAAGCGCGCTTGAAACCGCCCCCTGTAGCGCCTTTCCGCAGCACCTCCGCCGTCTCGGGCTTCGCCGGCATCGAGCCGTGGACCAACTCCGGCGAGCCAACGTGGCACACTTAGTTAACGCTAATGATGCCATTAGCTGATCACTGTGCCACTGACGGATGGGCCCCACGCGCAAATTAACCCCGGATTATTCCCTGTTTAACTTAAACTAACCGCCATGGGCCCCATATGTCAGTTTGACCATGCCACGTCATCATTGACCCGGACCCACTAGTCAGCCTCTCTCCCTGCCCTGTTACACTGACCAGTGGACCCCACTGGTCAGGTTTGACCTGGAGGCAGCTCTGTTGACTTGTTGATGTCATGCTGATGCAAGGCTGACGCAGTAAATCATTTTCTAGTTTAAAAATAATTCAGGAAATTCCAGAAAATACCCAAAACTTTGAAAAATCATAGAAATTCAACCATAACTCCAAATGAGATAAATTATATATGTAAAATTATCAGAAAAATTCAAGGAATCCACCTGTACCATCTTCATGCATGTTTGAACAATGTTTGTCCTCTGTTTTGGACAAAACAAATAAAGGGCATTTAAATAATCATATATGGGGTTGGAATTTGAATCTTGTACTCAAACCAACTTCATTTAAATCATAGCTAGTTGCACAAGCTCGAGACACATCCATATTGCCATGTCATAGCATGCATCATATTGTTGCATATCGTCATGTGTTGATTGTGCTCGGCTGTGTTCTTCGTGGTAGGTTCTGCCTCCGAGGATATTCACGAGTATCCAACTGAAGGGCAGTATCCCGTTACCACTCCATCAGGCAAGCAACCATTGATCATTCCGATACAACCCATGTTCTCGCTCCTGCTCTCGTTTACTGCATTAAGACAACACGATTCAAACTGCTGTGTGCTACGGTAGTTGAACCCTTATCCTCTGCATGACCTGTCATTGCCACAGTAACTAGATGAAACCCTCTAGCATGTGTAGGAGTTGATTGAGCCATGTTTTGTGATTCCTACCTTGCTATGCCTGCTATGCTTAGAGTTGTGTCAGGTCTGGTTCATCTGGGAGATGGGCTAGAGTGAAATGCTTGTGCCAGTAATATGTGGGATGTGTTGAACATGTTTTGGTAAAGGTATCGATGAGAGGCCATGTAGGAGTACATGGTGGGTTGTTTCATTGAAGCCGTCCCTAAGAACTGAGTTCTGTATGCGTGAATTAAGATTCAGCTACTACCACACATTGGGCCCTGAAATATGACCCCGCTCGACTTACCGACCCCTCTCGCCTCAGTCCAGGAGTTGCAACTAGTTTCTGGTGTTTGTAGGATATGTGTTGGCGGCCGTGCGTAGCGCTGACCCTAGGGGTGGGCTATGTTGCGGTAGATACACCGTGGCACGGTGTACCGAGTCACCCGTTTGGTGTCTCGGGAACCCTGTTCACATCGTTCGGGGCCGTTGAGGACACCCCGGCCGGATTTCCTTGCGGATGGAACCTGAATAGGCGATGACCCTGGACTAGAGACTTGTGAGGTTAGTCAGGTCGTGGTCTACACCCACGTCGGTTTTCGCTTGAAGTCTGCCGAGCACATTTCGTGTGCAGACGCTAAGTGGTGGAAACATGTGTGACGAAGTACACCCCTGCAGGGTATGAAACTATTCGAATAGCCGTGTCCGCGGTAAAGGACTACTTGGTTGCATATACAGTTCATAGACAAGTTAATGGATACTACTAAAAGGCTCAAGATAAGTGTGAGTACCGAGGATGGCCCCCTCGCAGGATACGAGGAAGGATCCACGGTGGAGTATTGTGATGGTGAGTAGTGGACTCGTGTGCGAAAACTATTTTGCTAAAAGATTCCGTAGGATAGCTTAGCCAAGAGTCAAAGCTGGCTTGCTGCATAAACCCCACCACCTTCTTGAGAATGAGCATGTACAGTAGGTTCTGATGTAAGACTTGCTGAGTACCTTTGTACTCATGTTTGCTTATCTATTGTTTTCAGACGACAACACTGCCCCCTCCGATGGGTTTTACGTAGACCTTGACGTCGACGAGTGACTAGCCACCCAGGTGGTGATCCAGGCCATGGCGGGCCCTATGTAGATAGACAGGCTTCGAGAAGCCTTCTTCCTTTCTAGAGTCTGTACTCAGACTAGTTCCTTCCGCTTGTGCTTGTATGACTGTATGACTTGAGTGTCGGGTCATGTGACCCCTACCTGTATGGATATGTTATGTATGGCTCCCTGGAGCCCTTAAATAAGTACTTGAGTTGTAGAGTTTTGTTGTGATGCCATGTTGTATGTACTCATATCGAGCATATTGTATGTATGATTGAAATGCTTGGTATGAGTGGGATCCGACAATCTAGTTGTTTGTCCTTTGCAGCCTTTCTTTTGGGGAAATGTAGTCTAGTGCTCCTCGAGCCATAGTAGTCCGCTACAGCCCGGTTCACCGGAGTCCTGCTAGCCCAGCACTACTGTTCAGGACACTTGACTGGCCGGCATGTGTTTCACTTCGTCCCTATGTCTGTCCCTTCGGGGAAATGTCACGCGGTGATCTCCGGAGTCCTCTCTAGCCTGCTACAGCCCGGGATCCCCGGAGTCCTGTTAGCCCAGTGCTACAGCCCAGAATCACTCGTTGATGACCGACATGTTCGTTGTGAATCATGTATGCCTGTCTCCATAGGTCTGTGCCGCTTTGGGTTCACGACTAGCCATGTCGGCCCGGGTTCTCGGTCATATGGATGCTAGCGACATTGTCATATACGCGAGCCAAAAGGCGCAAACGGTCCCGGGCCATGGTAAGGCGACACCCGTGGGATACCGTGCGTGAGGCCGCAAAGTGATATGAGGTGTTACCGGCTAGATCGATGTGGCTTAGAATCGGGGTCCTGACAGCGTTGGCATCAGAGCCGGACTGCCTGTAGGTTCGTTCAGCCAAACTGGTCGATGTCGAGTCTAGAAATGCTTTAGTTATATGTAAGGGAATTGATTGTGGGAGGGAACGTAAGGTTCTTTTACTCCTTTACCCTATGCTTCTGATCTGAGTCATTCTCTTCTCATTCAACGTGGGTTAAGGACTAGGCTCTCTTCTTCTATCAGGTTCACGTGTTACTAATCCGTAGTAGTTCATAGGATTATTGCTACGAGTTTCAGTCCAGTTTCTACTATTTTAGTACGTTGCTATTTGAATCAGAATCTTGATATGATGCTGTTGAGCGGTATTGTGAACTGTTGTGGATGTCTCAAATCTTTTTCTGAGCATTTACAGCCGTTATGCTGCCCAATTTTCCCTAGGAATTCTGATGTCTTTGTCTTGTGGTTGTGCTTTCAGATGGTCAACCAGTCTCAAAATCAAGTGGTTCGCCTGACCAGGTGCCTCGACGTGCCCGGTCATACTGCTATGTTGGTCCGGGTCATGATCGAGACAGGATACCGTTGGTATCCCGAATACACTGTTGAAGAGCAGTTCCGCGACTTTAATCAAAGCCAGTATTTATGCACCGTCAGGATATTTCCTTCCTATCCTGGATCTATCGAGCCCCTTCACTGTTCCTATGGACTCGGAGTTACCATTGAGATGGCTGTGCAGGATGCTGCCTATTCCATGATGACCATCTTGCGAGTCCGGACTGGCCTGCTTCGGAACACTGACTTCCGTTACATGCCAGCTTCACTTCCGGGAGCGCAGGGGTATCTTCAGGCTATCTATGCTGACTCCACCCAGGAGGACTCATTAACTCGTACCACCGCTGAGATGCTCGAAGATAAGGACCGAGAGAATCGGGCCTTGAGGCTGGAGCTCTTTAATACCCGTGCTGATCATTGGGCCACGTTGACTCGGTTTGCACCCGCGGTGCAAGCTGGATGTATGGATACCAGGGATCTGTATCCTGTGAGAGCAGCTCTGCCAGACATGGTGGATTGGCGTGATGTGGGAGGCATCACCCCACCCCTTGGTCCCCGCAGTCCACCGTTTGTTGGTCCAAGACCTTATCCTAGCCCCCATGGTCCACAGGCTCCTCAGGACCGTCTGTTTCCGGATGATCACGCTGAACTTCCAGGCTATGGAGGTGACTTCTATGAGGACTACTACGGAGCTATCTGAGTTAGTAGTAGTACCATTAGTATTGTAGTAGTTGTATCTCCACTGTCCTGTGTGACTTGTGGAATACGACTTGGTGTGTAATCGATTCCGGAGGTGTAGACAAATAATGTATAGGGACTCGGAATGCCTCCGATGAGATGTAACGTCTACTTTCATAGTTGTACTGTAGCATGGGCTTGTACTAAACTATGTATGACGTGTATGACCGTTGGTGTATATATGGCAGTTTTATATTACCATGGCATACGAATGAGCATCTCTGCATTCCGCGTTATCCTTTACATTCTGCACTTCCCTGTTAAGTTTGAGCCATCCTTGTCTAAACCGTTGTCTTGTTTCCTTCTAGGATGGTCAACACCCGCGGAAACCCTGCTGCCCCGGAGCGGGGGGAAGCCAATGCAGCTAGAGGTGAAAATTTGCCTCACCCGCCTTCCCTGGCCGAAGTGATGCTGGAGGCGGAAAGGAACAAGCGTGAGACCAACCGCTTGCTGGAGCGGATTGAGCAGAACACTGCACGCCACCCACGAAATGACTTGGTGTCAATCAACGACTTCATCAAGCTGTACCCACCAAAGTTTAACCATTCCGTCGAGCCCCTCGACGCGGATGATTGGCTTCGCAGCATCACCCACAAGCTACGTTCTGCCAACGTAGCTGAAGCCGACAAGGTTACCTATGCTGCTTATCATCTTGAGGGCCCCGCTAGCCATTGGTGGGAAAACTACGAAGCTATGCGCCCGGTCGGCCAAATCACTACCTGGGCTGAGTTCAGCGAGGCTTTCCGTGAGCATCACATTCCGGAAGGTCTCATGGATCGCAAGAGGGAGGAGTTCTGCAACTTCACCCAAGGAAGGCTGACCGTGGATGCATATAGCCGAGAATTTGGGAACTTGGCACGCTATGCTCCTGAAGAGGTTTCGACTGACGCCAAAGAGCAGGCAAGGTTCCGTAAGGGACTTAGCCCTAAGCTTCGCCGCGATCTCCGTCTGCACGAATGCACATCCTTCCAGAAGCTGGTCAATAAAGCTATCAGTGCTGAGACAGGCCAGACTGATTATGACGCTTCACGCAAGCACTCCCGTGATTTTGGGTCTTCATCCGGCTCTGGAGCTCAGAAGCGCCGGGTGTGGATTCCAAGCACCGCACTGCCACCCAGATTCACCCCGAGGCCATCCTTTGAGGCGCCTTGTCCCAACCAGCAATTTGCACCGCCCAAGCCCTATGGTGGCCCCGCTGCTAATGTTGCTCCACGCCCCACTATGGTAACATGCTTCAAGTGTGGAGAACCGGGTCACTATAGTCGAGAGTGTCCCCAGAACAACCCCAATCAAGCTAGAAAGTCCGTTGGCCGTGGTAAGCCCGCGGGAAAGACTTTCTACGCCAAGCCGGCCACTACTGCACGTGGCCATGTCAACTACGTCTCAGCCGAAGAGGCTCATGAGGATCCCAACGTCGTCCTTGGTACGCTCCTTGTTAACTGCCATCCGGCATCTGTTCTTTTCGATACTGGAGCATCTCATTCATTCATATCCGAGAATTATGCTCGATTGCATAACACGACATTCTGTGACATGCCCACTTCCATGGTAATTCAAACTCCGGGTTCCAAATGGCAAACTTCTAGGGTAAGCCATGGGAACGAAATTCTTGTCGATAGGCTTGTTTTCCTTGCATCTTTAATAGCTCTCAAGTCCTCCGACATAAATATCATCTTGGGTATGGACTGGATGTCGGCTCATTATGCCAAGATCGATTGTGCCACTAGAACCGTTCAACTTACTCATCCCTTGGGCAAGACAGTTAATGTCTTAACTCGAGTGGCCAAGCGCCAACTTTACTCTCTCAATGCCAACCCCCTTCCAGACCTTGAGGACGTTTCGGTAGTCCGAGACTTCCCGGATGTGTTTCCGGAAGAACTGCCAGGTGTTCCACCTGACCGGGATGTCGAGTTTGTGATAGACCTTGTTCCAGGAACCGTTCCAATTGCTAGAAGACCCTACAAGATGGCACCCTTAGAACTAGCCGAGCTTAAGAACCAACTCGATGAGTCCTTGAACAAAGGGTTCATCCGTCCTAGCTCCTCTCCTTGGGCTTGCCCCGTCCTCTTCGTCAAGAAGAAGGATGGAACGGATCGAATGGTTGTGGATTACCGACCTGTCAATCTGGTCACCATCAAGAACAAATACCCGCTTCCCAGGATCAACGACCTGTACGATCAGCTCGCTGGATCCTCAGTCTTCTCCAAGATGGATTTGAGGTTGGGCTACCATCAAATCAAAATCAGAAACGGGGACATTCCCAAAACGGCTTTTGTTACTCGTTATGGCCAATACGAGTACACCGTCATGTCCTTCGGTTTAACCAATGCCCCGGCCACTTTCTCCCGGTTAATGAACTCGGTTTTCATGGAGTACTTGGACAAATTCGTCGTAGTATACCTCGATGACATACTCATCTACTCCAAGAATGAAGAGGAACATGCCGAACATCTAAGGCTGGTATTGATGAAACTTCGAGAGCATCGCCTTTATGCCAAATTCTCCAAGTGTGAATTTTGGTTGTCAGAAGTGACCTATCTAGGCCATGTAATCTCTGGTAAGGGTATTGCTGTCAATCCCGAGCGAGTTCAAGCCGTCCTTGATTGGACTCCACCTGTTACGGTCAAGCAAGTTCGGAGTTTTCTTGGCCTAGCGAGCTATTGCCGCCGCTTCGTCGAGAATTTCTCCAAGGTTGCTAAATCTCTAACTGAATTCCTCAAGAAAGATAAAAAGTTCGAGTGGACTCCATAGTGCGAGTTCAGTATTCAGGAACTGAAAAGACGCCTGACATCTGCTCCCGTACTGGTACCACCAGATTTCTCCAAGGACTTTATTATCTATTGCGACGCCTCGCGACAAGGACTAGGTTGCATACTCATGCAAGATCGTCAGGTAATTGCCTATGCTTCACGGCAATTACACCCACATGAGGAAAATTATCCCACACATGATCTAGAGCTTGCAGCTGTAGTCCATGCACTCAAAACCTGGCGACATTACCTCCTCGGTAATTGTTGCGAGATATTCACCGATCACCAAAGCTTGAAATATATCTTCACCCAACCAGATTTGAATCTCAGGCAAAGACGTTGGGTCGAGTTGATCTCGGATTACGACTTAGGAATAACTTACACCCCTGGCAAGGCCAATGTCATGGCCGATGCACTAAGTCGTAAGTCCTACTGTAACAACCTGCTGTTACAACAAAGTCAACCACTTCTCCATGAGGAATTTTGCAAGCTTAATCTTCACATTGTTCCTCAAGGATTCTTGTCTACTCTGGTGGCGAAACCTACCCTTATGGATCAAATCATAGCTGCCCAAAAGCGTGATAAGGGCATATCCCGGATTAAGGAAAACATTGCTAGCGGAGTAGCTAAATGTTTTTCCATGGATGAGCAAGGTGCTGTCTTCTTTGAGAACCACCTGGTGGTTCCCAAGAACCAACATCTACGCCAGATGATCCTTAAGGAAGCTCATGAATCCCCTCTCACCATTCATCCCGGTAGTACTAAAATGTATCAAGACCTACGCCAGAGGTTTTGGTGGACTAGGATGAAGAGAGAAATCGCTCAATACATTGCTAATTGCGACGTCTGTCGTCGTGTTAAAGCAGAGCATCAACGGCCTGCTGGCACCCTTCAACCTTTGGCTATTCCTGAATGGAAATGGGACAAAATCAGTATGGACTTCATCACTGGGTTTCCCAGGACCAAGAGGGGAAATAATGCCATCTTCGTCGTGATCGACCGTCTTTCCAAAGTAGCCCATTTTCTACCTGTTCGTGAGAGTATCACCGCTAGCCATCTAGCTGGCCTATACATCTCCCAAATAGTGTCTCTTCATGGTGTCCCATTGGAAATTAACTCAGACCGTGGAAGTCTCTTCACCTCTCGATTTTGGGAAAGTTTCCAAAATGCTATGGGAACTCATATCTCCTTTAGCACCGCCTTCCATCCTCAATCAAGTGGTCAAGTAGAGCGAGTCAATCAAATTCTGGAAGATATGCTCCGAGCTTCTGTTATCTCGTTCGGAATGAGTTGGGAGAAATGCCTTCCATTCGCGGAGTTTGCCTATAACAACAGCTATCAAGCTAGTTTGGGCAAGGCTCCCTTCGAAGTTCTCTATGGACGAAAATGTCGAACGCCTCTTAACTGGTCAGAAACCGGGGAAAGACAACTCTTTGGCCCGGATATGATTCAGGAAGCAGAAGAGCAGGTTCGCGTTATTCGTGAGAAATTGAAAACGGCCCAATCTCGCCAAAAGAGTCAATATGATCGTAAGCATAAGCCTATGACATTTGAAATTGACGAGAAAGCTTACCTTCGGGTTACCCCGTTAAAGGGAACCCATCGCTTCGGTATCAAAGGCAAATTGGCTCCTCGTTACATTGGACCCTTTCGCATTCTTGCCAAACGAGGAGAAGTTGCCTACCAATTGGAACTACCTCCGCATCTTTCCAGAGTTCACGATGTCTTCCACGTTTCGCAACTCAGGCGTTGCTTCGTGGATCCTATCCGTGGAGTGGACCACGAAACGCTTGATTTACAAGATAACCTTTCTTATCGGGAATACCCCGTTCGTATCCTTGATCAAGCCGAGCGTACCACTCGACATCATAATATCAAGTTTCTCAAGGTTCAATGGTCACACCATTCCGAGGAAGAAGCCACTTGGGAAAGGGAGGATCATCTTCGACTCGAGTACCCCGCCTTCTTCCCAGATGATCCTAAATCTCGGGACGAGATTCTATTGAGTGGGGGTGAGTTGTCACACCCTAGCTAGGTTATGCATTAGAGTGTGCATCATGTTTACTTTCATCAGAAATGGAAATGGGGAAAGCAGAACCCCCAGCACCCCCCCCCCCCTGAAATCAACTAGGGTTTACTAAAAATAAATTCAATGAACCTGAAATGCCCTTCAAATATGTTCACCCTCTTTGCCTTGGGTTATAACCCTTGGGAAAAATGGTGCATATAATTTTAGGTCAACAAAAGGGGCATTGACTTAATTCATAAATATTTGAATTTGGGCATTTAAATACTATTAAATAATTCAAATGCTCAAATAATGTTGGAATTATTTTTGGGCCACTGAAATAATTCAGAAAGTGTCCATAAATATTTTCAGGATTTTATAAAATGATTTAGTATTTAAACTAAATCAAAACAGAATAGCAAAAATAGAAAACAGAATAAATTAGGAAAAGAACAGAGGCTCACCTGGACCTTACCTGGCCCACCTGTAGCCCATCCACCTAGCCCAGCGCCAGGCCACCCGCGGCCCAGCCCACCAGCACCTCGCCCGTCGTCCTCCTCCCCTCGCCCCGAAGCAGCTGCGTGCCAGCAGCAGCGCACGCCGGAGGTCTCCACCTCCTGCTTCGCGGTGGCAGCCCCCCTGGCCTCCTAGCCGCGCCACGGAGACGGCCACGCACCCCCTGGCCCTCTCATTCCCCTCCCCCGTGCTCATCCCCTCCTCTGCTCTCTCCCTACGACGCCACCGAACGTGCTCGTCGCCACCGACGCCGTTCACCGCGGCCACGGCCACCGCCTCGCCTCCCCGACGCCTCCCAAAGCTCCGCCTCGACCCACCCTTCCTCCTCACCGCTCCAAGCGACGCCGGGAGCCCTGCAGTGGCGCAATTGCCGTCGTCTTCACCGACGGGCACCAAAGATCGCCGGCCCCGATTCTCCGTCTCCAGGTCGTCCCCGAGCCCGCTGAGTCCTCCCTCGAGATCGCTGTGAGCTCCTGCGCCTTCCCCCTTGCTCGCCCCCTCCGTTCTCGTCCGTTAGCCGCCGCCCCACGAAACCGAGCTCCGGCCGCCGCCATGGCCGACGAGCTCCATGCTCGTGTGCTCTTCCGCCCGCCCTAGCATCACCAACATGCTCAACGCGTCCCCAGGAAGCGAACGCGCCACGTTGTTGCTCTAATGCTCGCGCTGAAACCCCGCGCCCGTGTGTCCCGAGCTCCGGCCGCCGCCTCGCTCACCGCCGTTACCGCTACCGGCCACCACAGCCACGGCCACAGCCACTGCTGGACGCGCCGCGTCGCGGGCGTTCCAACGAGCCAAACCGCGCTTGAAACCGCCCCCTGTAGCGCCTTTCCGCAGCACCTCCGCCGTCTCGGGCTTCGCCGGCGTCGAGCCGTGGACCAACTCCGGCGAGCCAACGTGGCACACTTAGTTAACGCTAATGACGCCATTAGCTGATCACTGTGCCACTGACGGATGGGCCCCACGCGCAAATTAACCCCGGATTATTCCCTGTTTAACTTAAACTAACCGCCATGGGCCCCATATGTCAGTTTGACCATGCCACGTCATCATTGACCCGGACCCACTAGTCAGCCTCTCTCCCTGCCCTGTTACACTGACCAGTGGACCCCACTGGTCAGGTTTGACCTGGAGGCAGCTCTGTTGACTTGCTGATGTCATGCTGATGCAAGGCTGACGCAGTAAATCATTTTCTAGTTTAAAAATAATTCAGGAAATTCCAGAAAATACCCAAAACTTTGAAAAATCATAGAAATTCAACCATAACTCCAAATGAGATAAATTATATATGTAAAATTATCAGAAAAATTCAAGGAATCCATCTGTACCATTTTCATGCATGTTTGAACAATGTTTGTCCTCTGTTTTGGACAAAACAAATAAAGGGCATTTAAATAATCATATATGGGGTTGGAATTTGAATCTTGTACTCAAACTAACTTCATTTAAATCATAGCTAGTTGCATAAGCTCGAGACACATCCATATTTCCATGTCATAGCTTGCATCATATTGTTGCATATCGTCATGTGTTGATTGTGCTCGGCTGTGTTCTTCGTGGTAGGTTCTGCCTCCGAGGATATTCACGAGTATCCAACTGAAGGGCAGTATCCCGTTACCACTCCATCAGGCAAGCAACCATTGATCATTCCGATACAACCCATGTTCTCGCTCCTGCTCTCGTTTACTGCATTAAGACAACACGATTCAAACTGCTGTGTGCTACGGTAGTTGAACCCTTATCCTCTGCATGACCTGTCATTGCCATAGTAACTAGATGAAACCCTGTAGCATGTGTAGGAGTTGATTGAGCCATGTTTTGTGATTCCTACCTTGCTATGCCTGCTATGCTTAGAGTTGTGTCAGGTCTGGTTCATCTGGGAGATGGGCTAGAGTGAAATGCTTGTGCCAGTAATATGTGGGATGTGTTGAACATGTTTTGGTAAAGGTATCGATGAGAGGCCATATAGGAGTACATGGTGGGTTGTTTCATTGAAGCCGTCCCTAAGAACTGAGTTCTGTATGCGTGAATTAAGATTCAGCTACTACCACACATTGGGCCCTGAAATATGACCCCGCTCGACTTACCGACCCCTCTCGCCTCAGTCCAGGAGTTGCAACTAGTTTCTGGTGTTTGTAGGATATGTGTTGGCGGCCGTGCGTAGCGCTGACCCTAGGGGTGGGCTATGTTGCGGTAGATACACCGTGGCACGGTGTACCGAGTCACCCGTTTGGTGTCTCGGGAACCCTGTTCACATCGTTCGGGGCCGTTGAGGACACCCCGGCCGGATTTCCTTGCGGATGGAACCTGAATAGGCGATGACCCTGGACTAGAGACTTGTGAGGTTAGTCAGGTCGTGGTCTACACCCACGTCGGTTTTCGCTTGAAGTCTGCCGAGCACATTTCGTGTGCAGACGCTAAGTGGTGGAAACATGTGTGACGAAGTACACCCTTGCAGGGTATGAAACTATTCGAATAGCCGTGTCCGCGGTAAAGGACTACTTGGTTGCATATACAGTTCATAGACAAGTTAATGGATACTACTAAAAGGCTCAAGATAAGTGTGAGTACCGAGGATGGCCCCCTCGCAGGATATGAGGGAGGATCCACGGTGGAGTATTGTGATGGTGAGTAGTGGACTCGTGTGCGAAAACTATTTTGCTAAAAGATTCCGTAGGATAGCTTAGCCAAGAGTCAAAGCTGGCTTGCTGCATAAACCCCACCACCTTCTTGAGAATGAGCATGTACTGTAGGTTCTGATGTAAGACTTGCTGAGTACCTTTGTACTCATGTTTGCTTATCTATTGTTTTCAGACGACAACACTGCCCCCTCCGATGGGTTTTACGTAGACCTTGACGTCGACGAGTGACTAGCCACCCAGGTGGTGATCCAGGCCATGGCGGGCCCTATGTAGATAGACAGGCTTCGAGAAGCCTTCTTCCTTTCTAGAGTCTGTACTCAGACTAGTTGCTTCCGCTTGTGCTTGTATGACTGTATGACTTGAGTGTCGGGTCATGTGAACCCTACCTGTATGGATATGTTATGTATGGCTCCCTGGAGCCCTTAAATAAGTACTTGAGTTGTAGAGTTTTGTTGTGATGCCATGTTGTATGTACTCATATCGAGCATATTGTATGTATGATTGAAATGCTTGGTATGAGTGGGATCCGACAATCTAGTTGTTTGTCCTTCGCAGCCTTTCTTATGGGGAAATGTAGTCTAGTGCTCCTCGAGCCATAGTAGTCCGCTACAGCCCGGTTCACCGGAGTCCTGCTAGCCCAGCACTACTGTTCAGGACACTTGACTGGCCGGCATGTGTTTCACTTCGTCCCTATGTCTGTCCCTTCGGGGAAATGTCACGCGGTGATCTCCGGAGTCCTGTCTAGCCTGCTACAGCCCGGGATCCCCGGAGTCCTGTTAGCCCAGTGCTACAGCCCGGAATCACTCGTTGATGACCGACATGTTCGTTGTGAATCATGTATGCCTGTCTCCATAGGTCTGTGCCGCTTTGGGTTCACGACTAGCCATGTCGGCCCGGGTTCTTGGTCATATGGATGCTAGCGACATTGTCATATACGCGAGCCAAAAGGCGCAAACGGTCCCGGGCCATGGTAAGGCGACACCCGTGGGATACCGTGCGTGAGGCCGCAAAGTGATATGAGGTGTTACCGGCTAGATCGATGTGGCTTAGAATCGGGGTCCTGACATATCAGTAGATAGCCAAGAGTATGTGTGCATTTGTGTTCATCGGTGCCTTTTATTCTTGTGGTCCGTCAAGCCATTCTATTCGGAATGACTAGGAGAAACAAACTCTAGTACCTCATCCATTTCTTGGATCGGGTCAAAGTGGTTGTATTCCGCAGATCAAAATGCCAATCCAGCTTTTGGTTCTGTTCTACCCCGGAGTATTACCCACTTTATGTCAAGAGCGTCGTGAGAATTGCACATCTCTCATGAATTCTTGACACAGTGATACCTCTTGCCATCATTGTTCATTCCTCGGTTCCCGTGTTATTGTAACCGGAATGCCGGCACGTGAGTCGTGATGTGTGAAATCAATACTCCTAGCAACTGTGTTGCTTGGTAGTTAATGGACACTATTCTCATTCTTAGCGTGTTGGTTATCAAATCATCATTCTAAGATTGATCGTGCTACCTAGTCCATATTTCTGGTGCACACTTCGATCAATGGGTTAGGATTGTGCCAATCCCTCACTCTTTGATCATATCATCTTGCCCTGAAAAGCAAGGTTGTTCTCGAGCTTAGTAACATACCGGTGGTTCGTGATTTTCCGAATATCTTCTCGGAAGTGTTACCAGGTTGTCACCTGACCGTTATGTTGAGTTCGTGATCAAGATGGTTTTTCAATAAACCACTTTTCCCCAAGAATCTGTGTTGGATACCCCTGAGCTAGTGGGTTAAGCTTAACAACAACTTGGAGAGTTGGAAGATGAAAACTTGTCCGACTTAGTTCATCCCTAAGGGATATCCTTGTGTGTGTGTGTGTTGAAGAAAGATGATATATTCATCGACTGATCCCCGTGATCAGCTGTTGAATCTATTATCTTGTCCAAACCTTGATTTGAGTGTGGGCTATTGTGAAATCAAATCAGAACCAACGATGTTCGTAATGTTGTCTTACTTACGGTTGTCCCTTGAGCATACACCATTATATCTTTGGTCTGACCAATACTATCACATTGTTCACATAGTGGTGGAAGTCCAGTGATATGGAAATTCCGATGAGTTGTTGTTGAGCCCATCAGCGGCATTTTGTCTCCTCCATGATTGTGTTGAACATCCAGCTAGTGTTGGAAACTTTATAGGCATTGCCCTCATCTCCCGATCATGAAGCATATGTCCGGTTGAAAGATGTGACTTCCTCTAATTCATGTGCATCTGATGTAAGTTGCCGCCGTGAATTCGAGAAAGTTTGTTTTTGCTTCCTTTGGAATCGTCCCAAGTCAGTCATGCACGTGCGAAGTACTCTATGGTCTGATAGACTGATCATCTTCATTCCATACATATCCCTAGCACACCAAGCCACTGATTGACTTGTTCAGGGAGAAGAAGTTCTCCATAAGAGCTAATCATATGACTTATGCAAGGACTTCGATATCCTTGATGATGGTTCCCAACCAGGACTCGGTAGTGTTTCATTGTAAGACCACCATGTGGTCATGCTTGTCTGGGACAGCGTGTTCACATGTGTTTAGCAGAACCAGCTCATGTTTTGGAGCTTACTACCGTAGTTCATTCCCCCAAGAATCTCGCAACGTCGTCTCGTCGATTTGTGTTGCAAACTTTCATTTTGTTTCTAGACTCGATGAGTCTGGAATATCCTGACACCAACCAGATCTGAATCTCAGGCAGATATGATGGTTGGAGCACTTTCCAAGAACTATAATATTGGTCCCTCGATAACCGGTAAAGTAGTTGTCGTGGCCAACACATCCAGCCGGAAGACCTATTATTGTAGTATCTCGATTGAAGAAAGTTGGCCACCTCCCCATGAGGATTTCGTAGGATTTACCTCCGTAGTTAATCCTTACGGATTCTTGTGCTCCCGAAGTCCGACCTCTTACTTGATGTCCTAGATACCAAACCATATCAATAAATGAGCTATCCTAGCGCATCAAGGAGAACATTAGAAGCGGAGTGCTAAAAGTCTCTCGATCGATTATCCAGATTTTGTTTCCTTGGCCTCGCTAAGGTGAAATCTGAGAAGTGTTATCTTTCTTTGCATCTGCATCTTCCACCATTATTCATCATGGTAGCATGTTGTGTTGCCAGGATCCTTGACACGGATATTGGCAGGACCTTGATGAATACGGAAATGCTCAAGTTCTTGAGGGCACGCTCAGGCACTAGGTTCTGACGATGTCATTAACTGGAATGTGCGTCCGTCCTCGCAGTTGTTTGTTAGCCATCCAATTGGTGGAATCACCTTTGCCGGTGAACCTTCTCCCCAATTACTAGAATCATTCCCAACATTTGCATTTTGTCTCCAGCTTGCACCTCAGTAGTTTTGTTCTGGATCATCCTCAAAAGTGGACTTACCATGGGTCTCATCCATTTCCGATGATAAGCAAAAATCATCCATTGCGTTGTCTTCAACAAGGTAGTCCACATCATCCATCCTGGTCAGAGTATGCCATTCTTTCGAACCCCTTCCAACGATCGATTGTGATTACCTCAGGCTGGTATAAAGAGGTTCAATGATCTTGTATCAAGAGTAATTCTTTTTGCCACTTAAGGTAATAATTTTACGAGTCACCTCCCCTAAGGTGCCCCGTTGTGGAATCATGACATCAATCTCCTCGCTACCTTGAAAACTATACACCATCCTACTCCAGCGTGGGTTTGTTGCCTACCAAATTGAACCTTGTCATCTGCTTCTTCTCATTGATTCTGATATGTGCTTTGTGTCTCAACTCAAGAGGTGTTCTTACGTCTCATTTCATGGAGTTGATCTTGTATCCACTCTTGTGAGGTTGTCTTGCTCTCTTGTCGCCATGTTGGATGAAGCTCTCGAAGCAAAGATGTCAAGATCGACATGATGCAATGAATCAACAGCCTCGAGAAAGACATCTGGATCGTGAAGACCGTGTTAGTTGTGCCCCTCTGTCTTCTTACCTCATGTCTTGAATCTCGGGACGAGATTCTTGTTTAGTGGGGGTGAGCTGTCACAGCCCCAGTTCAGGCCTTGCTTGACTTTGCTTGCATCCATGCATCATGTTAAATTTCTGAAACTTGAATTGATGAAAGTGGAAGCCTCAAAAACTTAAATAAAAAAGGGGCAAGAACCCTTAAGCTGGCATTCAGTGAAACCAAAATGGCCTTCATTAATGTTTGATAATTTTGGCAAGGGTTTGTGTCCAAACCAAAAATATTGAACATTTTTAAGGAATTATTTTGGCACTGAATTTAAATCATTATTGTCTTTGACTTTGGGCATTTAAACACTATTAATAATTTAAATGCTCAAATAATGTTGGAACTATTTTTTGGGCCACTGAAATAATTCAGCATGTGTCCATGAATATTTTCAGGATTTTATTAAATGCTTTAGTATTTTTACTAAACCAAAACAAAACAGAACAAAATAGAAAAAAACTGAAACAGAAAAACATAAGAGAGAGAGAGAGAGAGTAGGCCACTGGGCCACCTACCTAACCTACCTGGTGCCACCAACCGGCCCAGCACTGTAGCTGGACAGCCCAGCCCAACAGGGCTCCTCCCTGTCGTCTTCCCCCCCTCGCCAGGAGGACGAGCGTGTGGCCGGCGCACGCGAGCACGCGTCCGGCCACCTCCTGCTTGCTTGCAGCACCCCCTCGATGCCTGGACGCCTCTGGGAGACGCCACGACACCCCCTCGCCCCTCTGCACCTCTTCCCTCCTCGTAGCTCTCTCCCCTCCCCTCGCTCTCCCGAAGCCGAGCGGAGCTCGTCGCCGCCGTACGCCGTAGACGCGGCCTCCGTGCTCCCCTCGCCTCTCTGAGCAGCCCACGGGCTCCGGCACGTCTGCCTCGTCCTCTCCACCAAGCTACGCGATGTCGGACGCCCTCGAACGCCCTCACCACCACCATCTTCTACCTCCTGCACCGAGCGTCGCCGTCGTCGATTCTCCGTCGTCAGGACCTCCCCCGAGCCGCTGAGCCTACCCGTCGATCCGCCGTGAGCTCCTCTACCTGCCCCCTACTTCCTGTGCTCGATTACGCCTTGTAGCCACCGCCCCCTTCAAGCCCGAGCGCTCCTCGCCGCCGGCCATGTCACCATCGTGGCTACGGCCGTGCAAGCACGTGTCCGAGCGCACCACCGCATTCAGTGCGTCCCTAAGAGCCTAACGCACGCACTCCCTCGCCCTGCCGTGCACCGTAGCCCTCTTTCCCTCTCCGCCCGAACTCCGGCGCCGCCGTGAGCTCAGTTCCAGCGAGCTCCGGCCACCCTGTAACCCACTGTTGCCTCTGCTCGATGCAGCCGAGCGAGGGCTCCCCTCTGGTGCCCTCAGCACACCCAGCCACCGCCCCTAGCGCCATTCCGGCGAACTTCCGCCGTGTTCCTGGTCGCCGCCGATGTAACTCCGGTGGGCTGACGTGGTCGCTTAGTTAGGCGCTAATCACCACTAATCCCCCTCCAACAGACACTGACAGGTGGGCCCCGCAGCGGGTCAAATTCCCAGTCAACACGGGATTAACTCCCAGTCAATAGTGAGCCAATGACATGTGGTACCCGGTCGTCAGGTTTGACTTGGTCAGCGTCAATTGACTCGCTGACGTCATGCTTGCACAATGCCGATGCTATAAATCATTTTCTAGATTTAAGTTTATTCAGGAAATTCCAGAAAATGTTTAAAACTTCTAAAAATCATAGAAATTCAACCGTAGCTCCAAATGAATTTAACTATATATGAAAAATTATCAGAAAAATTCAAGGAATCTGTTTATGGCATTTTAATGCATGTTTGAAAAACTTAACCTCACTGTTTAGTCCAAAACATGATAACACACTATTTAAATTCATAGTTTGAATTTGAATTTGAATCTTAGGTTCAAACCAACTTCATTTAACATGTTGCTAGTTGCATTAGCTCGAACCATAGCATATTGCCATGTCATGATTATGCATCATATTGTGCATTGCATTGATTGTGTTTCTTTCTCTGTTGCCGGTATTTGCCCCCTCTCGATAGACGTTGTACCGACGATGTGATCGATGACACCGATGAAGAGTTATACTATCTTCAGAAGTGCCAGGCAAGCACAACCCCCTTGTTCATCCCGATACAAGCCCACTCTCTCGCTCCTACTCTCTTTTACTGCATTAGGACAACAACGATTCATCTGTTACTTGTTGCGGTAGTTGAACCCCTTATCCTCTGCATGACCTGTCATTGCCACAGTAAATAGATGAAACCCACTAGCATGAGTAGGAGTTGTTTGAGCCCTGATGTGCCTACTCATTCATGCTTGTTTGTCATGCCTGCTACTGCTTAGAGTTGAGTCAGGTCTGATTCATCGGGGATGGATCGGAGGTGTGTAAACATGTCCTATGGTGTGTGAGCTAAGTGTGTGAACACGTTTTGGTAAAGGTAGCGGTGAGAGGCCATGTAGGAGTACATGGTGGGTTGTCTCATTGAAACCGTCCTCAGGAACTGGGTTCTGTGTTTGTGATCCATGAAACAGCTACTACCACACGTTGGGCCCTGAAATATGACCCCGCTCGACTTACTGACCCCCCTCGTCCTCTGTCCAGGAGTTGCAATTAGTTTCTGGTGTTTATAGGATATGTGTTGGCGGCCGTGCGTAGCGCTGACCCTAGGGGTGGGCTATGATGCGGTAGATACACTGTGGCACGGTGTACCGGGCGCCCGTTTGGTGTCTCGGGAACCCTGCACACATCGTTTGGGGCTGTGAGCGAAACTCCGGCCGGATCTCCTCGCGGATGGAACCCGAATAGGCGATAAACCTGGACTCGAGACTTGTGTGGTTAGTCAGGTCGTGGTCTACACCCACGTCGGCTTTCGCTTGAAGTCTTCCGAGCACATGTCGTGTGCAGACGCTAAGTGGTGGAAACATGTGTGACGAAGTACACCCCTGCAGGGTTATAAATGATCTATTCGAATAGCCGTGTCCGCGGTAAAGGACTTCTGGGTTGCCTATAACAGTTCATAGACAAGTGAAAGTGGATACCCTAAAACTCGCAAGATAAGTGTGAGTGCTATGGATGGCCTTCTCGTAGGGAGACGAGAGCGGATCCATAGTGGTGTATTGATTGGTGAATATGTGGACTCGTGTGCGCCACCTCAAAAGAGTTGCTTGCAGTCATAGTTCAGAATAGCCACCGAGTCAAAGCTGGCTTGCTGTAGTTAAAATCCACCCCCCCCCCCTTTGTTGATACCGATGCATAGGTAGCTAGTTCTGATGTAAGTCTTGCTGAGTACTTTTGTACTCACGTTTGCTTAATTTATATTTTGCAGAGAGACTTCAGTCTCGCTAGTAGTTCCGCGTGGACTTCAACGTTTAGCTTGATACCTCAGCTACGATCTTGTGCCCTCGGCAGGATCTGGTAGATAGTCAGGCTTCTTAGCCTTTTTCATTTATAGATGTCTGTACTCAGACATGTTAAGCTTCCGCATGTGCTTTGCATTGTATGCTATGATTGTTGGGTCATGAGACCCATGTCTGTAATATCTCGCTCCTCGGAGCCTAATGAATAAATACTTGAGTTGTAGAGTTATGTTGTGATGCCATGTTGTATTCACACATATCGAGCATATTGTGTGTATGATTGAAATGCTTGGTATGTGTGGGATCCGACTATCTAGTTGTTTATCCTTGGCAGCCTATCATATGGGGAAATGTAGTCTAGTGCTTCTGAGCGATAGTAGTCCGCTACAGCCCGGATCACCGGAGTCCTGCTAGCCCAGTACTACTGCTCAGGACACTTGACTGGCCGGCATGTGTTTCACTTCGTTCCTATGGCTGTCCCTTCGGGGAAATGTCACGTGGTGACATCCGGAGTCCTGCCTAGCCTGCTACAGCCCGGGTTACCGGAGTCCTGTTAGCCCAGTGCTACAGCCCGGATTCACACGCTGTTGACCGACATGCTCGAGGTTGATTCATGTATGCCTGTCCCCATGGGTTAGTGCCGCTTTGGGTTCACGACTAGCCATGTCGGCCCGGGTTCTTTGTCATATGGATGCTAGCGACACTATCATATACGTGAGCCAAAAGGCGCAAACGGTCCCAGGCCAGGTAAGGTGGCACCCGTGGAAATACCGTGCGTGAGGCCACAAAGTGATATGATGTGTTACATGCTAGATCGGTGTGACCTAGGATCGGGGTCCTGACAGCCAAGGACAGTCCCATCCGGACACGAGTGCGGTCTCAGGTCTTCGTATCTTCACAGCCCATCAGTCCGGCCCATGGCTAACAGGCCAGACGCCCGAGGACCCCTTAGTCTAGGACTCCCTCACCCGCCCCTTTATAAGAAGGTGGGGAGGGGGATGGCCTCCCACAATCTTTCACCATCCCTCTCCTTCCACCTTGGCTCCACTCTTTCATCTGTCATGGCGAGAGGGGGCGCCGGTAGTTCGGCGGTGGCGGCGAGGGTCTCTGCTCGACAGCGCGTCCCTCCTTCCCAAGAGCCTGTGGTGGCGGAGCCGGCCATGAGAGGAAGGGGGAGGGGCGAGGACGAGGCCGGCGTGGCGCTCGGGGAAGAGGGGGATGGGGCGGCGCATCGGCCCTGCCTCCGCCAGCGATGTCTCCTCCGATGGAGGGCCACGTCGGGGACCAGCCTCACGAGTTCTTCATCAGGCTGCGTCGGGCTCCGCTCCATCGCCTTCGCCTTCCCGCGCCATTCGCTGGCGAGATGGAGCTCGACCCGCCCCATACCCTGAGGTTGCACATGAGGGGCTGCGGGAATGGCGGCACACGGGTCGGCGTCGACTTCCCCGCCCCTCAGGTCATGTATCTTCACCGCGGATGGAAGACCTTCGCTCGCATCCATAGCCTGACGGCGGGGCTCGTTCTCTATTTCAAATTAATGGAGAACGGCCTGCTCTCCGTCAAGGTTTTTGGAGACTCTAGGACTCGCCTAAAGTGTTGCGTCGAGAGCTCCTCTGACGATGAAGACTCCTCCTCAAGTAGGAGTGATGAGGAGGACAGTGATAGAAATGATGAGAGCGTCGAGCGGGGGCATGTCGACCTCGTCTTCGACTGATCGCTTCGCCATGCGTTCTGCCGAGGGCCTTCCTCGTCAAGCTCTCCATCGACGCGTTCCCCGTCCCTTCCTTTTTGCCTTTACCTGCCGCACCTGGGAGGAAAGGGGCAAGAACAGGGATCACGGGGCACTTATCTTTTCTAGTATGTAAGCCTGTGGGCACTTGTTATATTTCAAAATTTGTAATCCCCTTGCTCGTGTACCCATTCCGTATGAATTGTACTTGTTTGCAACGTATGAATGAAAGGAAGGGTGTTTGCCGGGTTTTGTTTGCGCGTGGGTGAGGGCCACACCGAGGAACACGTCCTCGTTATCTTAAGATAAACATGGTCTCCCGGCAACAGGCCTTGCCGTCCTCCTGCTCTACGCCCTGACTACGCTCATGCTCTTGGCGGAGGTAGGGGCCGAGTAGGATTAGGCCTTTTGCTCACCCTTTTCCCACCGCACTACAACCAAGTTCCGGCCCAAAGTAGAGTTTTCAGACACGGAATAAAGGGGGCAAGATGGTACGAGAGCGAGCGAAGCCTTATACATTCAAGGTTCACATGGGCGCACGGAGTGGGGGGAGAAAACTTATCTGACGTTGCAGCCCCTGGCAACCTTGGCCTGCCGCGGTTGGATCCTCGTGCCCGCAGCCCCCGGCAACCTTGGTTTGCTGAGGCCGGAGCGTCGGCCCGTTCTTTCTCCTCCCAATAGCTCAGCAGAAATGTCCATGTACCCTGCAAACCAAAGAGGACGGAAAGGAACAGAATGACGCACACTCGACCTCTATGTTAGGGGTTAGCCGCCACTAAGCACTATCAACCCTAACCAAGGGAGAGACTCAACCTAGCATGCACGCTATAACTTAGGGCGCCAACGCTTCGTTTATTTATGCTCAGGGTCTGCGCCTGGCTTTGTACAAAGGGTTACATGCCTTGCCGGCAAGGCTCGTACCAAAGGTGGTTTGCTGGGGGCCCGGCAACCGCCCCTTACGGGTAGAACTTGCGAAGATGTTCGATGTTCCAGGAGTTGCTCACGGGAACACCATCTTCGGTCTCCAGGCGGACTGCGCCAGGCCTGGTGAATCGTATTACCCGATAAGGGCCCTCCCACTTCGGCATCAACGTGTTGGAATTCTTGGCCGACTGAACGTGCCGAAGAACAAGGTCGCCTTCCTCAAAGCTTCGGGCATGAACATTGCGGCTATGGTAGTGGCGCAAAGCTTAGTGGTAGCATGCTGCTCGCACAGCCGCCTGAAGACGATCTCCCTGAAGGAGCGTCACGTCATCTTGCCGCAACTGCTCTTCCTCAAGCTCATCATAAGCGAGCACTCGAGGTGACCCGTATGTGAGTTCCGTGGGGAGAACTGCTTCTTCCCCGTAAACGAGGGAGAAGGGTGTCTGATCGGTGGCTCGATTTGGCGTCGTTCTGATCGACCAAAGAACCGCCGGCAATTCATCAATCCAGCATTGTCCGCACCTGTGCAGCCTGTCAAAAGTCCTTGTCCGGAGGCCTCGCAACACTTCAGCATTTGCCCATTCAGCCTAGTCGTTGCTTCGTGGATGTGCAACAGAAGCAAAACAGACCTTGCTGCCAAGGTCCTGGATGTACTGCATGAAGGTGTGGCTCATGAACTGGGTGCCATTGTTGGTGATGATCCTGTTTGGCACACCGAAACAACAAACTAGCCCCTTGAAGAATTTGACGGCCGATTGTGATGTCACCGTTCTCACTGTCTGCACCTCCGGCCACTTTGTGAACTTGTCGATTGCAACGTACAAGTACTCAAAGCCCCCGACAGCATGGGGAAAGGGGCCCAGTATGTCGAGCCCCCAGACCGAGAATGGTCAGGAGAGAGGGATTGTTTGGAGCGCTTGAGCTGGTTGATGAAGCTTCTTCGAATGGAACTGACACGCTTCATAGTTGGTTAGTAGTGCCGTTGCATCCTGGAAGGCGGTGGGCCAGAAGAAACCTTGCCGGGATGCCTTGCCGGCAAAGGCCCTTGACCCTATGTGGGAGCCACATATGCCTCCATGTATCTCTGCCAACAACTCCAGTCCTTCCTCCTGGGGCATGCACTTCGATTTCACACTGTTCGGTCTTTTTCTGTAGAGGACGTCGTCGACGAACTAATACATGGCAGACCAACGGGCTACTTTCTCTGCCTCTTCCTGCTCCTCAGGGAGTTCCCTGCTACCTCTTGAGCACTTGCGTTGGTTTTCCCTTGAAGAGGAAAGGGTGGTGCAGCAAAGTAGAGTAAGTATTTCCTAGTAGCTCACATCGGTTCTGTTGGTAAAGCTGGCGAGCTCGGGGAGGCACTGGAGCGAGCGGAGCAACGAGGAGGATCTCCGGCGGCCGGCGATGGAAACAAAGACGGTGGCGTCGCTTCCAGCGTTCCGCGGGCACGTGACTCGGTGGAGAGAGCGAGGGCGTTGAGGCGAAGCTCGTGGGCACATCGGAGAGGCGAGGGGAAGGCAGTGGCCGCGGTGGTGCTTGTCGACGGCGACGGCAGCGCTCGGGTGCGTGCGAGAGAGAGGACAGAGGAGGGGGAGGAGCTCGAGGGAGTGAGCAAGAGGGACCAGGGAGTGCGTGGCGACGTCCTGGGCGTCGAGGCAGCAGTGGGAAGCAGTAGGTGGCATGCGGCGGCCGTGCGCGCGTCGGGCACGCGCCGTGCATCCGACTGGCGGGAGGAAGAAGACCTCCCTGCCCCTGGTGGGCTGGGCTGGCCAGATGGGCTGCCAGGTGAGCGCCAGGTAAGTCTTTTCCTTTTTTGTTTTCTTTACTGTCTTCTGTTTTGTATCTAAAAGAAATGTTAAAACATTTTCATAAATGCTAAAAATATTTGTGGCATCTAGATATAATATTCCAGAGGCCCTCACCAATTGTCAGGACCCCGATTCTAAGCCACATCGATCTAGCCGGTAACACCTCATATCACTTTGCGGCCTCACGCACGGTATCCCACGGGTGTCGCCTTACCATGGCCCGGGACCATTTGCGCCTTTTGGCTCGCGTATATGACAATGTCGCTAGCATCCATATGACCGAGAACCCGGGCCGACATGGCTAGTCGTGAACCCAAAGCGGCACAGACCTATGGAGACAGGCATACATGAATCACATCGAACATGTCGGTCATCAACGAGTGATTCCGGGCTGTAGCACTGAGCTAACAGGACTCCGGGGATCCCGGGCTGCAGCAGGCTAGACAGGACTCCGGAGATCACCGCGTGACATTTCCCCGAAGGGACAGACATAGGGACGAAGTGAAACACATGCCGGCCAGTCAAGTGTCCTGAACAGTAGTGCTGGGCTAGCAGGACTCCGGTGAACCAGGCTATAGCGGACTACTATGGCTCGAGGAGCACTAGACTACATTTCCCCATAAGAAAGGCTGTGAAGGACAAACAACTAGATTGTCGGATCCCACTCATACCAAGCATTTCAATCATTCACACAATATGCCCGATATGAGTACATACAACATGGCATCACAACAAAACTCTACAACTCAAATACTTTATTTAAAGGCTCCAGGGAGCCATACATAACATATTCATACAGGTAGGGGTCACATGACCCGACACTCAAGTCATACAGTCATACAAGCACATGCGGAAGCAACTAGTCTGGGTACAGACTCTAGAAAGAAAGAAGGCTTCTCGAAGCCTGTCTATCTACGTAGGGCCCTCCATGGCCTGGATCACCACCTGGGTGGCTAGTCACTCGTCGACGTCAAGGTCTACATAAAACCCATCGGAGGGGACAGTGTTGTCGTCTGAAAATGATAAATAAGCAAACATGAGTACAAAGGTACTCAGCAAGTCTTACATCAGAACCTACTATACATGCTCATTCTCAAGAAGGTGGTGGGGTTTATGCAGCAAGCCAGCTTTGACTCTTGGCTAAGCTATCCTACGGAACCTTTTGGCAAAATAGTTTTTGCACACGAGTCCACTACTCACCATCACAATACTCCACCGTGGATCCTCCCTCGTATCCTGCGAGAGGGCCATCCTCGATACTCACACTTATCTTCAGTCTTTTAGTAGTATCCTTTAACTTGTCTATGAACTGTATATGCAATCAAGTAGTCCTTTACCGTGGACGCGGCTATTCGAATAGTTTTATACCCTGCAGGGGTGTACTTCGTCACACATGTTTCCACCACTTAGCGTCTGCACACGAAATGTGCTCGGCAGACTTCAAGCGAAAACCGACGTGGGTGTAGACCACGACCTGACTAACCTCACAAGTCTCTAGTCCAGGGTCATCGCCTATTCAGGTTCCATCCGCAAGGAAATCCGGCCTGGGTGTCCTCAACGGCCCCGAACGATGTGAATAGGGTTCCCGAGACACCAAACGGGTGACTCGGTACACCGTGCCACGGTGTATCTACCGCAACGTAGCCCACCCCTAGGGTCAGCGCTACGCACGGCCGCCAACACATATCCTACAAACACCAGAAACTAGTTGCAACTCCTAGACTAAGGCGAGAGGGGTCAGTAAGTCGAGCAGGGTCATATTTCAGGGCCCAATGTGTGGTAGTAGCTGAATCTTAAATCACGCATACAGAACTCAGTTCTTAGGGACGGCCTCAATGAAACAACCCACCATGTATTCCTACATGGCCTCTCATCGATACCTTTACCAAAACATGTTCAACACATCCCACATATTACTGACACAAGCATTTCACTCTAGTCCATCACCCAGATGAACCAGTCCTGACACAACCCTAAGCATAGCAGGCATAGCAAGGTAGGAATCACAAAACATGGCTCAATCAACTCCTACACATGCTAGTGGGTTTCATCTAATTACTGTGGCAATGACAGGTCATGCAGAGGATAAGGGTTCAACTACCGTAGCACACAGCAGTTTGAAACGTGTTGTCTTAATGCAGTAAACAAGAGCAGGAGCGAGAACATGGGTTTGTATCGGAATGATCAATGGTTGCTTGCCTGATGGAGTGGTAACGGGATACTGCCCTTCAGTTGGATACTCGTGAATATCCTCGGAGGCAGAACCTACCACGAAGAACACAACCGAGCACAATCAACACATGACGATATGCAACAATATGATGCATGCTATGACATGGCAATATGGATGTGTCTTGGCCTAATGCAAGTTAAAACAGAAGGGTGGTTGCTTATTTGAACCAAAGGTTCAAGTGTTAGCTCATTTAACTTGATCATACTAGTGCATCACCTTATATTGCATAAACAGCAGGTTTAACTTGTTCTGACATGCATGAAACCAGTACCAATGGATAGCTTGGATTTTTCTGATAATTTGCATATATATAATTTGTCTCATTTGGAGTTATGGTTGAATTTCTATGAATTTTTGAAGTTTAGGCAATTTTCTAGAATTTTCTATATAAAATTAAATCCAGAAAAGAGTTATTGCGTCAGCCTTGCGTCAGCATGACGTCAGCAAGTCAACAGGCCCGGTACAGGTCAAACCTGACCTGTGGGACCCGTGTGTCAGTGGCTCATTTGGTTAATTAACTAATTAATTTAAATTAGCACTAAACAGGTTTAATTAGCAGGGGGGCCCGTTTGTCATTGACTCAGGGGAGTCAACTGGGCCCACCCAGTCAATGGTCAAGGTCAACTCTCGCCGGCGTCTAGCCGCCGGCGAGGCCAGACGCGGCGGAGGAAGTGCATTTGCACGTTCCGGCCACTAAACAGGAGGCGGGGAGCATCTACGGGCTCCTGGGAACAAGCCGCAGCTCTTGGTGGTGAGGGTTGAGCTCGGGGTGGCCGGAGACGTCGCCGGCGACGACTTTGGCGGTCGCCGGAGTTCGGGCGCCGATGGAAACGGCGCCACCGTGCACGGGAGGAGCAACGGGTAGCACCTACGCGTTCTGCAGGCTCCCGCAAAGCTAACAGGCATATGCACGGGGCCGATTGGCCACCCGAGCCTCGTCGGCGACGAGCTCGTGCGGCAGTGTGCTTCGGGCGTCATGGGGAGTGGTGCTACAACGAGCGCTAGGCCGTGGGGTTAGGGGGAAACGACGGAGGAGCTCACGGGGAGGTCGAAGCGCAGCTCAGCGGGCCTGGGGACGACCTAGATAGCGCGAATCAAGGACGAGGTCGCCGGCGGCCGGAGATTGAAGAAGAGCTCGAAGTCGACGCTGCAGGGCTTCCGGCGGGGCGTGGTTCGGTGAGGGGGTCGAGGACGATGTTGCGGAGCTCGTGGGCACAACCGAGGGGCGAGGCGGTGGCTGTGGCCGTGGTGGTTCTCGTCGGCGGCGACGGCCGCGTTCTGTGGAAGAGAGGGGGAGAGCCAGAGGAGGGGATGAGCACGGGGGAGGAGGAATGAGAGGGCCAGGGGGTGCATGGCCGTCTCCGTGGCATTGGGAGGGAGTCCGGGAAGCAGGAGGTGGCGCGCAGGAGGGGAGGTGGCGCGCGCGTGCCGGCGAGCGTCGAGCACACGCCCGCGTCCTTCTGTCCGAGGAGGGGGACGACAGGAGGCAGCGGGGTGGGCTGGGCCGCCAGCTGGAGATGGGCCAGGTAAGTGGCCCATGGCCTTTCCCTCTTTATTTTTTTGTGTTTTTCTATTTCTGTTATTCTGTTTTGATTTAGTTTAAATACTAAATCATTTTATAAAATCCTGAAAATATTTATGGACACTTACTGAAATATTTCAGTGGCCCAAAAAATAGTTCCAACATTATTTGAGCATTTGAATTATTTAATAGCATTTAAATGCCCAAATTCAAATATTTATGAATTAAATCAATGCCCCTTTTGTTGACCTAAAATTATATGCACCATTTTTCCCAAGGGTTCTAACCCAAGGCAAAGAGGGTGAACATTTTTGAAGGGCATTTCAGGTTCATTGAATTTATTTTTAGTAAACCCTAGTTGATTTCAGGGGGGGTGCTGGGGGTTCTGCTTTCCCCATTTCAATTTTTTTGATAAAGGTAAACATGATGCACACTCTAATGCACAATCTAGCTAGGGTGTGACAACTCACCCCCACTCAATAGAATCTCGTCCCGAGATTTAGGATCATCTGGGAAGAAGGTGGGGTACTCGAGTCGAAGACGATCCTCCCTTTCCCAAGTGGCTTCTTCCTCGGAATGGTGTGACCATTGAACCTTGAGAAACTTGATATTATGACGTCAAGTGGTACGCTCGGCTTGATCAAGGATACGAACGGGGTATTCCCGATAAGAAAGGTTATCTTGTAAATCAAGCGTTTCGTGGTCCACTCCACGGATAGGATCCGCGAAGCAACGCCTGAGTTGTGAAACGTGGAAGACATCGTGAACTCTGGAAAGATGCGGAGGTAGTTCCAATTGATAGGCAACTTCTCCTCGTTTGGCAAGAATGCGAAAGGGTCCAATGTAACGAGGAGCCAATTTGCCTTTGATACCGAAGCGATGGGTTCCCTTTAACGGGGTAACCCGAAGGTAAGCCTTCTCGTCAATTTCAAATGTCATAGGCTTATGTTTACGATCATATTGACTCTTTTGGCGAGATTGGGCTGTTTTCAATTTCTCACGAATAACGCGAACCTGCTCTTCTGCTTCCTGAATCATATCCGGGCCAAAGATTTGTCTTTCCCCGGTTTCAGACCAGTTAAGAGGCGTTCGACATTTTCGTCCATAGAGAACTTCGAAGGGAGCTTTTCCCAAACTAGCTTGATAGCTATTGTTATAAGCAAACTCCGCGAATGGAAGGCATTTCTCCCAACTCATTCCGAACGAGATAACAGAAGCTCGGAGCATATCTTCCAGAATTTGATTGACTCGCTCTACTTGACCACTTGATTGAGGATGGAAGGCGGTGCTAAAGGAGAGATGAGTTCCCATAGCATTTTGGAAACTTTCCCAAAATCGAGAGGTGAAGAGACTTCCACGGTCTGAGTTAATTTCCAATGGGACACCATGAAGAGACACTATTCGGGAGATGTATAAGTCAGCTAGCTGGCTAGCGGTGATACTCTCACGAACAGGTAGAAAATGGGCTACTTTGGAAAGACGGTCGATCACGACGAAGATGGCATTATTTCCTCTCTTGGTCCTGGGAAACCCAGTGATGAAATCCATACTGATTTTGTCCCATTTCCATTCAGGAATAGCCAAAGGTTGAAGGGTGCCAGCAGGCCGTTGATGCTCTGCTTTAACACGACGACAAACGTCGCAATTGGCAATGTATTGAGCGATTTCTCTCTTCATCCTAGTCCACCAAAACCTCTGGCGTAGGTCTTGATACATTTTAGTACTACCGGGATGAATGGTGAGAGGGGATTCATGAGCTTCCTTAAGGATCATCTGGCGTAGATGTTGTTTCTTGGGAACCACCAGGCGGTTCTCGAAGAAGACAGCACCTTGTTCATCCATGGAAAAACATTTAGCTACTCCGCTAGCAATGTTTTCCTTAATCCGGGATATGCCCTTATCACGCTTTTGGGCAGCTATGATTTGATCCATAAGGGTAGGTTTCGCCACCAGGGTAGATAGGAATCCACGAGGAACAATGTGAATGTTAAGCTTACGAAATTCCTCATGGAGAAGTGGTTGACTTTGTTGTAACATCAGGTTGTTACAGTAGGACTTACGACTTAGTGCATCAGCCATGACATTGGCTTTGCCAGGGGTGTAAGTTATTCCTAAGTCGTAATCCGAGATCAACTCGACCCAACGTCTTTGCCTGAGATTCAAATCTGGTTGGGTGAAGATATATTTCAAGCTTTGGTGATCGGTGAAGATCTCGCAACGATTACCGAGAAGGTAATGTCGCCAGGTTTTGAGTGCATGGACTACAGCTGCAAGCTCTAGATCATGTGTGGGATAATTTTCCTCATGTGGGTGTAATTGCCGTGAAGCATAAGCAATTACCTGACGATCTTGCATGAGTATGCAACCTAGTCCTTGTCACGAGGCGTCGCAATAGATAATAAAGTCCTTGGAGAAATCTGGTGGTACCAGTACGGGAGCAGATGTCAGGCGTCTTTTCAGTTCCTGAATACTGAACTCGCACTATGGAGTCCACTCGAACTTTTTATCTTTCTTGAGGAGTTCAGTTAGAGGTTTAGCAACCTTGGAGAAATTCTCGACGAAGCGGCGGCAATAGCTCGCTAGGCCAAGGAAACTCCGAACTTGCTTGACCGTTTCAGGTGGAGTCCAATCAAGGACGGCTTGAACTCGCTCGGGATTGATAGCAATACCCTTACCAGAGATTACATGGCCTAGATAGGTCACTTCTGACAACCAAAATTCACACTTGGAGAATTTGGCATAAAGGCGATGCTCTCGAAGTTTCATCAATACCAGCCTTAGATGTTCGGCATGTTCCTCTTCATTCTTGGAGTAGATGAGTATGTCATCGAGGTATACTACGATGAATTTGTCCAAGTACTCCATGAAAACCGAGTTCATTAACCGGGAGAAGGTGGCCGGGGCATTGGTTAAACCGAAGGACATGACGGTGTACTCGTATTGGCCATAACGAGTAACAAAGGCCGTTTTGGGAATGTCCCCGTTTCTGATTTTGATTTGATGGTAGCCCAGCCTCAAATCCATCTTGGAGAAGACTAAGGATCCAGCGAGCTGATCATACAGGTCGTTGATCCTGGAAAGCGGGTATTTGTTCTTGATGGTGACCAGATTGACAGGTCGGTAATCCACAACCATTCGATCCGTTCCATCCTTCTTCTTGACAAAGAGGACGGGGCAAGCCCAAGGAGAGGAGCTAGGACGGATGAACCCTTTGTTCAAGGACTCATCGAGTTGGTTCTTAAGCTTGGCTAGTTCTAAGGGTGCCATCTTGTAGGGTCTTCTAGCAATAGGAACGGTTCCTGGAACAAGGTCTATCACAAACTCGACATCCCCGTCAGGTGGAACACCTGGCAGTTCTTCCGAAAACACATCCGGGAAGTCTCGGACTACCGGAACGTCCTCAAGGTCTGGAAGAGGGTTGGCATTGAGAGAGTAAAGTTGGCGCTTGGCCACTCGAGTTAAGACATTAACTGTCTTGCCCGAGGGATGAGTAAGTTGAACGGTTCTAGTGGCACAATCGATCTTGGCATAATGAGCCGACATCCAGTCCATACCCGAGATGATGTTTATGTCGGAGGACTTGAGAGCTATTAAAGATGCAAGGAAAACAAGCCTATCGACAAGGATTTCGTTCCCATGGCTTACCCTAGAAGTTTGCCATTTGGAACCCGGAGTTTGAATTACCATGGAAGTGGGCATGTCACAGAATGTCGTGTTATGCAACCGAGCATAATTCTCGGATATGAATGAATGAGATGCTCCAGTATCGAAAAGAACAGATGCCGGATGGCAGTTAACAAGGAGCGTACCAAGGACGACGTTGGGATCCTCTTGAGCCTCTTCGGCTGAAACATAGTTGACATGGCCACGTGCAGTGGTGGCCGGCTTGGCGTAGAAAGTCTTTCCCGCGGGCTTACCACGGCCAACGGACTTTCCAGCTTGATTGGGGTTGTTCTGGGGACACTCTCGACTATAGTGACCCGGTTCTCCACACTTGAAGCATGTTACCACAGTGGGGCGTGGAGCAACATTAGCAGCGGGGCCACCATAGGGCTTGGGCGATGCAAATTGCTGGTTGGGACGAGGCGCCTCAAAGGATGGCCTCGGGGTGAATCTGGGTGGCAGTGCGGTGCTTGGAATCCACACCCGGCGCTTCTGAGCTCCAGAGCCGGATGAAGACCCAAAATCACGGGAGTGCTTGCGTGAAGCGTCATAATCAGTCTGGCCGGTCTCAGCACTGATAGCTTTATTGACTAGCTTCTGGAAAGATGTGCACTCGTGCAGACGGAGATCGCGGCGAAGCTCAGGGCTAAGTCCCTTGCGGAACCTTGCCTGCTTCTTGGCGTCAGTAGAAACCTCTTCAGGAGCATAGCGTGCCAGGTTCCCAAATTCTCGGCTATATGCATCCACAGTCAGCCTTCCTTGGGTGAAGTTGCAGAACTCCTCCCTCTTGCGATCCATGAGACCTTCCGGAATGTGATGCTCACGGAAAGCCTCGCTGAACTCAGCCCAGGTAGTGATTTGGCCGACCGGGCGCATAGCTTCGTAGTTTTCCCACCAATGGCTAGCGGGGCCCTCGAGATGATAGGCAGCATAGGTAACCTTGTCGGCTTCGGCTACGTTGGCAGAACGTAGCTTGTGGGTGATGCTGCGAAGCCAATCATCCGCGTCGAGGGGCTCGACGGAATGGTTAAACTTTGGTGGGTACAGCTTGATAAAGCCGTTGATTGGCACCAAGTCATTTCGTGGGTGGCGTGCAGTGTTCTGCTCAATCCGCTCCAGCAGGCGGTTGGTCTCATGCTTGTTCCTTTCTGCCTCCAGCATTACTTCGGCCAGGGAAGGCGGGTGAGGCAAATTTTCACCTCTAGCTGCATTGGCTTCCCCCCGCTCCGGGACAGCAGGGTTGCCGTGGGTATTGACCATCCTAGGAGGAAACAAGACAATGGTTTAGACAAGGATGGCTCAAACTTAACAAGGAAGTGCAGAATGTAAGGATAACACGGAATGCAGAGATGCTCATTCGTATGCCATGGTAATATAAAACTGCCATATATACACCAACGGTCATACTCGTCATACATAGTTTAGTACAAGCCCATGCTACAGTACATCTATGAAGGTAGACGTTACATCTCATCGGAGGCATTCCGAGTCCCTATACATTATTTGTCTACACCTCCGGAATCGATTACACACCAAGTCGTATTCCACAAGTCACGCAGGACAGTGGAGATACAACTACTACAATACTAGTGGTACTACTACTAACTCAGATAGCTCCTTAGTAGTCCTCATAGAAGTCACCTCCATAGCCTGGAAATTCAACGTGATCATCCGGAAACAGACGGTCCTGAGGAGCCTGTGGACCATAGGGGCTAGGATGAGGTCTTGGACCAACAAACGGTGGCCTGCGGGGACCAAGGGGTGGGGTGATGCCTCCCACATCACGCCAATCCACCATGTCTGGCAGAGCTGCTCTCACAGGATACAGATCCCTGGTATCCATACATCCAGCTTGCACCGCGGGTGCAAACCGAGTCAACGTGGCCCAATGATCAGCACGGGTATTAAAAAGCTCCAGCCTCAAGGCCCGATTCTCTCGGTCCTTATCTTCGAGCATCTCAGCGGTGGTACGAGTTAATGAGTCCTCCTGAGTGGAGTCAGCATAGATAGCCTGAAGATACCCCTGCGCTCCCGGAAGTGAAGCTGGCATGTAACGGAAGTCAGTGTTCCGAAGCAGGCCAGTCCGGACTCGCAAGATGGTCATCATGGAGTAGGCAGCATCCTGCACAGCCATCTCAATGGTAACTCCGAGTCCATAGGAACAGTGAAGGGGCTCGGTAGATCTAGGATAGGAAGGAAATATCCTGACGGTGCAGAAATACTGGCTTTGATTAAAGTCACGGAACTGCTCTTCAACAGTGTATTCGGGATACCAACGGTATCCTGTCTCGATCATGACCCGGACCAACATAGCAGTATGACCGGGCACGTCGAGGCACCTGGTCAGGCGAACCACTTGATTTTGAGAATGGTTGGCCATCTGAAAGCACAACCACAAGACAAAGACATCAGAATTCCTAGGGAAAATTGGACAGCATAACGGTTGTAAATGCTCAGAAAAAGATTTGAGACATCCACAACAGTTCACAATACCGCTCAACAGCATCATATCAAGGTTCTGATTCAAATAGCCACGTACTAAAATAGTAGAAACTGGACTGGAACTCGTAGCAATAATCCTATAAACTACTACGGATTAATAACACGTGAACCTGATAGAAGAAGAGAGCCTAGTCCTTAACCCACGTTGAATGAGAAGAGAATGACTCAGATCAGAAGCATAGGGTAAAGGAGTAAAAGAACCTTACGTCCCTTCCCACAATCAATTCCCTTACATATAACTAAAGCATTTCTAGACTCGACATCGACCAGTTTGGCTGAACGAACCTACAGGCAGTCCGGCTCTAATGCCAACGCCGTCAGGACCCCGATTCTAAGCCACATCGATCTAGCCGGTAACACCTCATATCACTTTGCGGCCTCACGCACGGTATCCCACGGTTGTCGCCTTACCATGGCCCGGGGCCGTTTGCGCCTTTTGGCTCGCGTATATGACAATGTCGCTAGCATCCATATGACCGAGAACCCGGGCCGACATGGCTAGTCGTGAACCCAAAGCGGCACAGACCTATGGAGACAGGCATACATGAATCACATCGAACATGCCGGTCATCAACGAGTGATTCCGGGCTGTAGCACTGGGCTAACAGGACTCCGGGGATCCCGGGCTGCAGCAGGCTAGACAGGACTCCGGAGATCACCGCGTGACATTTCCCCGAAGGGACAGACATCGGGACGAAGTGAAACACATGCCGGCCAGTCAAGTGTCTTGAACAGTAGTGCTGGGCTAGCAGGACTCCGGTGAACCGGGCTATAGCGGACTACTATGGCTCGAGGAGCACTAGACTACATTTCCCCATAAGAAAGGCTGCGAAGGACAAACAACTAGATTGTCGGATCCCACTCATACCAAGCATTTCAATCATTCACACAATATGCCCGATATGAGTACATACAACATGGCATCACAACAAAACTCTACAACTCAAATACTTTATTTAAAGGCTCCAGGGAGCCATACATAACATATTCATATAGGTAGGGGTCACATGACCCGACACTCAAGTCATACAGTCATACAAGCACATGCGGAAGCAACTAGTCTGGGTACAGACTCTAGAAAGAAAGAAGGCTTCTCGAAGCCTGTCTATCTACGTAGGGCCCTCCATGGCCTGGATCACCACCTGGGTGGCTAGTCACTCGTCGACGTCAAGGTCTACATAAAACACATCGGAGGGGACAGTGTTGTCGTCTGAAAACAATAAATAAGAAAACATGAGTACAAAGGTACTCAGCAAGTCTTACATCAGAACCTACTATACATGCTCATTCTCAAGAAGGTGGTGGGGTTTATGCAGCAAGCCAGCTTTGACTCTTGGCTAAGCTATCCTACGGAACCTTTTGGCAAAATAGTTTTCGCACACGAGTCCACTACTCACCATCACAATACTCCAC
The DNA here is from genome assembly GCA_034509565.1 of Triticum monococcum. Classification (NCBI taxonomy): domain Eukaryota; kingdom Viridiplantae; phylum Streptophyta; class Magnoliopsida; order Poales; family Poaceae; genus Triticum; species Triticum monococcum. The sequence goes on along the minus strand of CM067846.1, from coordinate 172,593,584 downwards.
CATGGATCCTCCCTCGTATCCTGCGAGAGGGCCATCCTCGATACTCACACTTATCTTGAGTCTTTTAGTAGTATCCTTTAACTTGTCTATGAACTGTATATGCAATCAAGTAGTCCTTTACCGTGGACGCGGCTATTCGAATAGTTTTATACCCTGCAGGGGTGTACTTCATCACACATGTTTCCACCACTTAGCGTCTGCACACGAAATGTGCTCAGCAGACTTCAAGCGAAAACCGACGTGGGTGTAGACCACGACCTGACTAAACTCACAAGTCTCTAGTCCAGGGTCATCGCCTATTCAGGTTCCATCCGCAAGGAAATCCGGCCGGGGTGTCCTCAATGGCCCCGAACGATGTTAACAGGGTTCCCGAGACACCAAACGGGTGACTCAGTACACCGTGCCACGGTGTATCTACCGCAACGTAGCCCACCCCTAGGGTCAGCGCTACGCACGGCCGCCAACACATATCCTACAAACACCAGAAACTAGTTGCAACTCCTGGACTGAGGCGAGAGGGGTCAGTAAGTCGAGCGGGGTCATATTTCAGGGCCCAATGTGTGGTAGTAGCTGAATCTTAAATCACGCATACAGAACTCAGTTCTTAGGGACGGCCTCAATGAAACAACCCACCATGTACTCCTACATGGCCTCTCATCGATACCTTTACCAAAACATGTTCAACACATCCCACATATTACTGACACAAGCATTTCACTCTAGTCCATCACCCAGATGAACCAGTCCTGACACAACCCTAAGCATAGCAGGCATAGCAAGGTAGGAATCACAAAACATGGCTCAATCAACTCCTACACATGCTAGTGGGTTTCATCTAATTACTGTGGCAATGACAGGTCATGCAGAGGATAAGGGTTCAACTACCGTAGCACACAGCAGTTTGAAACGCGTTGTCTTAATGCAGTAAACAAGAGCAGGAGCGAGAACATGGGTTTGTATCGGAATGATCAATGGTTGCTTGCCTGATGGAGTGGTAACGGGATACTGCCCTTCAGTTGGATACTCATGAATATCCTCGGAGGCAGAACCTACCACGAAGAACACAACCGAGCACAATCAACACATGACGATATGCAACAATATGATGCATGCTATGACATGGCAATATGGATGTGTCTTGGCCTAATGCAAGTTAAAACAGAAGGGTGGTTGCTTATTTGAACCAAAGGTTCAAGTGTTAGCTCATTTAACTTGATCATATTAGTGCATCACCTTATATTGCATAAACAGCAGGTTTAACTTGTTCTGACATGCATGAAACCAGTACCAATGGATAGCTTGGATTTTTCTGATAATTTTTCATATATAATTTGTCTCATTTGGAGTTATGGTTGAATTTCTATGAATTTTTGAAGTTTAGGCAATTTTCTAGAATTTTCTACATAAAATTAAATCCAGAAAAGAGTTATTGCGTCAGCCTTGCGTCAGCATGACGTCAGCAAGTCAACAGGCCCGGTACAGGTCAAACCTGACCTGTGGGACCCGTGTGTCAGTGGCTCATTTGGTTAATTAACTAATTAATTTAAATTAGCACTAAACAGGTTTAATTAGCAGGGGGGCCCGCTTGTCATTGACTCAGGGGAGTCAACTGGGCCCACCCAGTCAATGGTCTAGGTCAACTCTCGCCGGCGTCTAGCCGCCGGCGAGGCCAGACGCGGTGGAGGAAGTGCATTTGCACGTTCCGGCCACTAAACAGGAGGCGGAGAGCATCTACGGGCTCCTGGGAACGAGCCGCAGCTCTTGGTGGTGAGGGTTGAGCTCGGGGTGGCCGGAGACGTCGCCGGCGACGACTTTGGCGGTCGTCGGAGTTCGGGCGCCGATGGAAACGGCGCCACCGTGCACGGGAGGAGCAACGGGTAGCACCTACGCATTCTGCAGGCTCCCGCAAAGCTAACAGGCATATGCACGGGGCCGATTGGCCACCGGAGCCTCATCGGCGACGAGCTCGTGCGGCGGTGTGCTTCGGGCGTCATGGGGAGTGGTGCTACAGCGAGCGCTAGGCTGTGGGGTTAGGGGGAAACGACGGAGGAGCTCACGGGGAGGTCGAAGCGCAGCTCAGCGGGCCTGGGGACGACCTAGACAGCGCGAATCGAGGACGAGGTCGCCGGCGGCCGGAGGTTGAAGAAGAGCTCGAAGTCAACGCTGCAGGGCTTCCGGCGGGGCGTGGTTCGGTGAGGGGGTTGAGGACGACGTTGCGGAGCTCGTGGGCACAACCGAGGGGCGAGGGGGTGGCTGTGGCCGTGGTGGTACTCGTCGGCGGCGACGGCCGCGTTCTATGGAAGAGAGGGGGAGAGCCAGAGGAGGGGATGAGCACGGGGGAGGAGGAATGAGAGGGCCAGGGGGTGCGTGGCCGTCTCCGTGGCATTGGGAGGGAGTCCGAGAAGCAGGAGGTGCCGCGCAGGGGGGGAGGTGGCGCGCGCGCGTGCCGGCGAGCGTCGGGCACACGCCCGCGTCCTTCTGTCCGAGGAGGGGACGACAGGAGGCAGCGGGGTGGGCTAGGCCACCAGCTGGAGATGGGCCAGGTAAGTGGCCCATGGCCTTTCCCTCTTTATTTTTTTGTGTTTTTCTATTTCTGTTATTCTGTTTTGATTTAGTTTAAATACTAAATCATTTTATAAAATCCTGAAAATATTTATGGACACTTACTGAAATATTTCAGTGGCCCAAAAAATAGTTCCAACATTATTTGAGCATTTGAATTATTTAATAGCATTTAAATGCCCAAATTCAAATATTTATGAATTAAATCAATGCCCCTTTTGTTGACCTAAAATTATATGCACCATTTTTCCCAAGGGTTCTAACCCAAGGCAAAGAGGGTGAACATTTTTGAAGGGCATTTCAGGTTCATTGAATTTATTTTTAGTAAACCCTAGTTGATTTCAGGGGGGTGCTGGGGGTTCTGCTTTCCCCATTTCAATTTTTTTGATAAAGGTAAACATGATGCACACTCTAACGCACAATCTAGCTAGGGTGTGACACCAATTCCCAACATTTTTGGAGCCATTAAAATATTTATATAATTTAAACAGCTCCAAATCAAATATTTATGCATTGATTCAAAAATCCAAAATGTGTAGCAAAAATGTGCATCACCTCTGGTTGTTGTTCCCAACATTATCCAAAGAGCATGAACATTTTTGAAGAGCATTTTCGTTTCATTGAAAATCCATTTTAAAGTTGAACCTACTGGAAAAAACTTTGGTGCTAGGGTTTGCAACTTTCCCCAATTCAAATGTATTTGAAAGATTAAACATGATGCACAAGCAAGCCTAGGACATACCAGAACTAGGGATGTGACACCGCGCACGGATGCAGATCTTGAGTGGCAGCGGAGCGCTATGATGCGGTGGACAAGACCGTTGGTGAAGCCCCAACGGCCTCGGGGGCTGGAGGTGCGACGATGTGCTCGGTGAAGTAGCCCCGGTGAGCTGGGAGACGGCGTCGGTGAAGCGCACTTGATGCGGTGGAACTCGGTGTCTGTGAGGCACGTCGGTTGCGGCGGCCGACGTTGTCGGTGGACCACCAGATGCGGTGGACGAGGGCGTAGATGAGGTAGCTCCAGTGCGGTGGTGAAGCGCGACCGTCGTCTTCGTCGTCGTCGTCCAGCACAGAGTTGGGGAACAGTGTGGAAAGAGACAAGACGAGGGGCGATTCGAGGGTTGGCGGCGAATTAGGGATTTGAGCAATCTGGGCCCGGAAGGGGACGGTGGAGAAGAGAGATTTTACAGGGCTGGAATTGGGGCCGCCAGATATTTCAATCCGAAACGTGGAAGCGCGAACTTATATTGTCGTCGTCCTTTTTGGGGGGAGGGGGTGGGTGGCTGGGTGCTACGCGTCCGTCCAACACAAGCGACCACCCCGACAGGACTATGCTTCCGTGCCTTAAGGCGCCTGCCTTTGTGTCCATGACATATGGGCCCAACAGGTGGCTGGCCCACATGTCAGTGACCCAAAGGCAGTTGCCTTTAAGGCACCAAAGCAGTGTCCACCCTGACACGACCCTGGTTTGCCTGGTGCGCCTACATTTGAGAATGCAAGCGAATCTTCTTTCATTTGCAAACGAATCTGTATATATTACCATGCCCGTGTTTTCCTTGCAATAATTAGTCATTCGAAACGAGATACTCCATCCATTCACTTTTGTAAGTCGTTTAAGACAACTTAAAATGAACTGTTTTGCACATTGTCTGAAATGTCTTCAAGGTCTTATAAAAGTGAACAGAGGGAGTACTATAAATTAATTAATGAGGAGTTATTTGAAAAAAAAATCGAAATGGTACCCATGCTAACATGGATTAGAGTGTGTGTCACATAATTAGTTATTTGAATTAGAGTGTGTGTCACGTAGTTAGTTATTTGAAATAGAGTGTGTGTCACGTAGCGATCTCCAATTCTAACGTGGATTTCGCATTTCACTGTATCCACGCTACTTTTTTAATACAAATTCATATGTATATGATGAACACCATGGTAGTGAGAAAACTTTTGGATGGATTCAAACATATGACCTACAAAATAGCACAACAAACTGAGTCAATGTCAACTTTTCGAAACTTAGTATGGCATGAATTCGAAATAATTACCCGTATGCCTGGTCCTCGGTTCAAATCTTACAATGTACACTGAATTGAAACATCAATATTAAGTCTCGTACTATGTACATTCAAATGTTGTTTTTAGCCCTCCCCCCCCCTGCACAAACGCTACATACTTCCTGTATCGGTCAATTTTCCTCTCCTAACCACCTTAGGAAGCTATCGGTTTCCAACACACATTCATTATTTCTCTCCATGTTTTGATCTCTAAGTCTCTCAACTACACAACCCCTTTTTCCACTGTTACCAAATGTATTTACCTCACACACCCACCATTGCACCCCATGCCGAGCTCTCTCTCTCTCTCTCTGCCCCCTCTCCCTCTCACCCTCTCGCGCTAAATACATGCATTGCCTATCTAGCCCCCCAACCTCTTGTGCATGCGCATGCATGCACGTTGTATATCTAGGTCACTCCCTTGAGACTATCTCACTCTTTCTTCCGCACGGCGGGCCACACTCGCTCAATCTCGCTCTCTTTATCTGAGTCTCGTTTAACCTCGTTTTCTTTCACACACAAATGATATATCTCCCTGTTCGGGCCTCGATCGACACACTCTAAACTCTCTCACGCAGATTGTCTATCTAGGTCTGTCCATCCAAGCCGCCACCACTCTTTCGACCTCATGGTGGGCCACGCTCACTCAATCTCTCTCTCTCTCCATATGTCCCGATTGACCTTGCTCTTTCTCGGGAAAAAATGATATATCACCATGTTTGAGCCCAATTCGACCTATTCACATTGTATACTCTCTCACGCACATCATCTATCTAGGTCACTCTCTCCAACCCGTCTCACTCTTTCGATCGCACGGCGACCCTATGTGATCGGTTGACCTTGCTTCCTCCCACGCACAAAATATATCTACACGTTTGTGACTGGATCATCTCTCAAGCTCTATCTTACAGCCCTCACCCTTGCCAAAAAGCTCAATCGGAAAACATCTCTCCAGAGCATATATATTTGTTCAATGAATGTCGGACCACACTCACTTTGTCTCTCTATCTATATGTATCTCGATTGACCTCCCTTTCTCACACCATATCTTCCACGCGTTGAAGCTACTACCTCTCCATCCCTCGCAAAGTCGGAGCTATTTACATTGCGAGGGGCACTCCAACCTTGGATTAATTTGTGTAGGCATTTATTCCAGTCGGTTTAGATTATATTTTCATAGCATTCGGCCCACAACTACTCCAATCACCGTAGCGGGTAATTAAGCTACGGGGAGCACCTAATATGAGCATCGGGGAGCCGTTGGATCGAAGATGCAGCGGCACACACGAGGCCTGAATGTTTTATTTGCAAAAAAACCTTTGGAGAGTTTGGAAATTGCACATAATTACAAAGACTACTCCCAAGCCATTGAATCTCACTTCCAACAGTGTAAAAACTCATATCACCATAGTATCTAAGCTGCGGGGTGGATGTGATATTCTATGCCGCTGTCATTTTTGTTCGTAAACTTGCAAAAAACGTGTAACTTGTGTCGTTACTTGTCTAACTGCGCAAAGTGTTTATTCAAAAAAACCATCCTACACTGAAATATCGGAACAACACACGGGGGTCCCACTTGTCATTAATCAAATTTGGACCTAAAACTAACAAATCTGAAAGATGAGATTCGAACTGGCAACCTGGACTACAAAGCATAAGTCGATAGCCTGAAAAAACAAACGGTTGTTGGCTTTGTCCCATAACTTGATTTTATACAGTACTTGCGTTGAGTAGAGTAGAGGGAGTGCCTCGTCAACACGTGCATGACCGTTATCTCACTTACTGGTGGGTCCCAGGTCTGCGATCTCAATCTCTCTTCTCTCCATCGTCTAACCTTTGCATGGGCACACACGAAGAGCGGTGCTAGCTTTCCATGGTGTTATTACAACTAAAAAAACTTGGAAAATAGAAGAATCGCCTAGAACAAGAGACGTTGTGGCTGGTCGAGACGGAGCTAACCACATCTATCCTCCGTGCCACGTTTGCATGATGAACCTATGTGGCTAGTGTGATGTTTTCAACCAACTGGCTAGGTCCCGAGGTCGAACCATAGGTACTACGTCTGATACAGTATATTTTTACACGCACATTTTTCCTCCGTGCCGAGACGTGGCACACCCTACCGCGCGGTTTCGGGGTCCTCAGGGTGGTGCACGCATATATTCTTCCTGACGTGGGACGCCCTACCGCGCGTTTTCTGGGTCCTCCTCGGTCGTAGCGCCGAAGTAAGTAAATGAGTCAACAAATCACGAAAGACCACCTTTCCCGCCGAGTACATCAGTGAAGCACGGTGGCTAGCTAGTTGGGCTAGTTCGACCGATTAGCTAGGCCGCCGCCACATTTGTTTTTTCACCCCTTTTTTATCTACTTGCCGGCAGGTAAATTTAAATATCCACCGCGGCGTTGCTCTGGTGTTTGGGTGCGGCAGGATTTTTTATTTTTTGATTGACGGGAGTAGGCGCGGCAGGATTTTCAATTTTTTGATTGATGGGAGAAGGCGCGGCAGCAATTAGTCACGATGACTCCGCCTGTACCCACTGCTCCGTGATGTGAGAAGTCGTCGACTAGTGTTTTACCGTGGTGAAAACCAAAAGATTCCCCGCTCCCTTCGCCTTCCCATAGATTGCATTGCCTTTCAGCCGTTTCGCCCTCTTTGCTTCCACTCCCCATTGCTTCTACCTGGTGCCATGGCGGTGGAGCAGATCACGAAGTCCAAGGTGAGGCTCCTGACACAGGAGCTCCATGCCAAGGATGCGGAGCTTAGGGCCAAGGACGTGGAGCTCCGTGAGCTCATGGAGGAGAGGAGTGCCATGCTCCTTCGTTATGTGCGGGAGTTCACAGAGCTTCAAAAGTGGCAGGCGTCCACCACAAAGATGCTCGAGGCGTCGGCGGCGTTGCTGCAGAAAGCGGGTGATACGATAGGCCGTCAGGGGAGCCGGCTGGAGCGTGAGCGGGCCGATCGTGACGAGGTCCAGGGTCGCCTCAGCCACTTGGTGAACCAAGTTGCCATGCATGTGTTGCGGCGGCGCGATGCCTACCGTCGTGCCAGCGCGATGATGCCGGCTGTCGGGCTAAACCCGTTTGACCACCCGGTCGACTTCAACGAGCTGCGGCTTCCTGACCTGGTCTCCTTCTTCACCTATATCTCCAAGGAGCTGAGCCGTCTCCGCGCGATGGTGGGGGCTGAGCTGGACAAGGAGGGGTTGTGGGCTGCCGTCGCCGTTGCCGGGCGAATCCTTTCAAGGCTCCGTCACCGGAATCCATTCGTGCCATTGGACACCGTCTTTGACGAGCTGGCTCCCGCCGACCGGGAGCGGGCTCTGCGGGCGGTTGCACCCTGCATCACCAACGTCGTGCGCCTCGAGAAGCAGAGGGACTTCGGTGGTGTTTAGGCGCCCTCTGCATGGGCATGTCCATGTCTCGGCGCAACATGACCGTTGGATCAAACTCAGACGGTGCAGATCAGTCACTGTAGCACAAAGTGTGTGGGTGTGTTTGGTTGCATTCTCATCTCAATATAGTTGTTTCCTCTTCGTGTATTTTTGTCAACCTACTAGTGTGGACTCATGCACTCTACCAAACACCCAAAAGTGGGTCGAGAAGGGAACTTTTGCTCCCATCTCGTGCACCCTTCATACACCCTGCATAACACTATTCGTGCTTCGTATGGTTCATGTTTCGTGGAGTACTGTAGCACCGTACTCTCCGTGCGCTGTGGACCTGGTTCTATTAACATTGATCTCACCGTTCATTCTCGACCGGACAGTCGAAAAAGCGGTACTATGTTACATATAGGAGTAGTTGACATGCGCACAACATCATTTGTTATCATCATATCTTACTACACTAGCAACAAGATTGTGTAGTACTAACGTATGAACCATTGCACATGCCTAGTAGTAGGAGCACTGTGTATGTTCAAGTGGTTGCCGTGTTTCGCACTCCTCCGTCGTAAGAGTGGAAACGTTTGCTATAATCATTTTTTTCTTCTGAAAAATAGTGGACACGCTCTACCGTGTGGATCCTCCTCCAGCCATGCACTAAATTACTCACTTTCGCCGACGTGTGGGACAGCCAGCATCGGGGTCCACCAGCCATGCGCTAAATTACTCTGTAGTAGAGTGATGGTAGACTACCCTAATCGAAGCGCCGCAGTAACGCCCAATGAGCCGTCAAATCACAAAACCCCCTCCTTTCCAGCAGTAAGTTGGACGGACGAAGCAACCATCATTTCACTCTTCTCTCTAAGCTTCCTCTCTACCCAACCCTCGCTTCTGCCTCATCTTGTTCCTCATTTCTTCAAGAAAACCCCGACTTGCTTCTGCCATTGTTCTTCTCTCCCAAAGAAGGAAAGGTGAGCGCATCAATGGTGTTGATTCTGGCCAAGGCCCGGTCTTGCAACCCCGAGACTGATCCTATAACTCCCTCTCTTTTCTTCTTTTGGGTTTGTGATTATGGTTTCTTTTCTTTTATTTCTATTTGACAGTTTCTTGATGGACGCTGGAGCACTGGCCAAAATGATGTCTATGGCTCCGGCCAAAACCGTCGAGGCTCATGGTACGAAGAAGCGCAAGCACCCCGGCGAGACTACCGCAGACAAGCTTAAAGCCATCGCCATGTCCAAGCCCCCCTCTCCGGGATCCCTCATTAAGCAAGTCCAAGTAATATCTCTTCTTGACGATCTTTTTCTCGATCTTGATCGTGTTTTTTCATCTAACATGCAGTACTGGTACTAGTAGTACAACTTTCTGGGTGATCTTGCATGTGATTTTTGTGTGCCAAATGACGGTTCTAAATTCCTCTTTTGACCAAAACATGCGAGAGGTTGACACTGATTTCTTATAGATTACTTTCAACTACTCCCTCTGTCCCAAATTTCTTGTCTTAGATTTGTCTAGATACGGATGTATCTAATACTAAAATGTGACTTGATACATCCGTATCTAGACAAATCTAGGACAAGAATTTTGGGACGGAGGGAATATGTAACGCCCCGAGACCGATGTGCCAGGTGTCCTCCGCTTATTCGCCGTCGTTGCCATGTCATTCGCTTGTGTGTTGCATTTTATCATGTCATCATGTGCATTGCATATCATGTCATCTTGTGCATTTCATTTGCATACGTGTTCGTCTCATGCATCCGAGCATTTTCCCCGTTGTCCGTTTTGCATTCCGGCGTTCCGTTCTCCTCCGGTGGTCGTTTCTACCTTCCTCTTGTGTGTGGGGGTTAAACATTTCCGGATTGGACCGAGACTTGCCAAGCGGCCTTGGTTTACTACCGGTAGACCGCCTGTCAAGTTTCGGGTCATTTGGACTTCGTTTGATACTCCAACGGTTAACCGAGGGACCGAAAAGGCCTCGTGTGTGTTGCAGCCCAACACCCTTTCAATTTGGCCCAAAACCCACCTAACTCTGTTCCATCGTCTCGGTCGTTCGATCACGATCGCGTGGCCGCAAACCGCCTCATTTGGACTCTCCTAGCTCCCTCTACCTATAAATATAGCCTCCTCCCCGAAATCCCGGATCAAACCCTAGTCTTCTTCCCCACCGCGCGTACGGACGCGTCCGCAGCGCGCCGGACATGTCCACCCCGTCCAGCCACCTCACTCCAGCCTATCAGAGGCCGACACCTCAGCCGGCCACCGCCCTCGTCCAACCCGCGCGCGCCACTTGGCACCGCAGCGCCCCACTTCGCCGCCGGCCCGCGGGGCCCAGATCGGGCCCGCGCGCGCCCATCTCGTCGCCGTCGCCTGAGGCACGCGTCTCCCCACGCCTGCTTCGTCGTGCACCGCCGCCGCGCCTTCGCCGAAGCGCTGCGCCGCCGCCCCGTTGCCGGTCTTCACCGGAGTTCCCCGCCGCCACCTCGTCCGTCGCCGGATCGCACCACTGCGGCCAGATCCGGGCTCCCCGTGGCCGGATCCGCCCATTCCCGCAGGCCCCGCCGTGCCCGCCGGCCGGATCTGCCTCGCCCCGCCGCCTCGGGTCATCACCGGTCCCTGCCGCCGCCACCATGGCTCGCCTCGGCCTCGGGTGGAGGTCGGGGACGAGATCCCTCCCACGTGGGCTGCCTCCCCCGCACCGGCCCAGGTGCGAGGCCCAGCGCCGCCTCCCCGCCGGCCTGCCTCCTGCGCGCCTCCAGGCCCAGCGCCCCTCTGCTTCGCCCAGCCCAGCGCGCTAGTGCCCCTGCGGGCCTCCTTCCTCTCCAAGGCCCAGCCCAAGCCGGCCAGCCTCTCCCTCCGAACGGGCCTCGGCCCAGGGTGAGCCGCCCCAGCGCCCGCCTCTATTTTTTTCCCCTGCTGTTGGGCTTGCCCCGGATTCAGCCCGTCCTGTTTTTTTTTTTCAGCGCCTGAGATTTGTCTATTATCCTGAGACAGCCAGTTTTGCAGATTAGTCCCTCTAGATCATGCATTTAATAACTCATGAACCGTGCATCGGATTAAAATGAACTATATATGAAACTTGCTCGGAATTTTGTGTAGATTAATAATATCCAACTTTCACCCATGTTTAAAATGTTTAAAATGTTGCTTGCATTAATTTGCCCCTATGCCATGCTAATACGGTTTAATTCATAACTAAATAACCGTAGCTCCGAATTAAATAAACTTTATATGTAAATGGGGTAGAATTTTGCCTAGTTTATCATGGTGGCATCACTTTGCATGTTAAACAACTCTAAAATGGTGTTTAGGACAGATCAGGACCAAACCTAATAATTGCATATGAGGTTTTTCCGGAATTGTTGTTCGTTGCTTCCGGCCTCATTTAACCTTGACTAGATAGGTAGTTTTTATTTGCTTCACCCTCTTGCCATGTTAATCAACATTTAATATTGTTGGGTACATAAACGAGAGAGAACTAAATAATTGATGTGGTGTTTCGTCAATATGCAACTCATTGCATATTGTGCTCCACCTAATTTGTAGAATTGTTTGTGCATTTTGCCATGCCATGCCCTCTTTAAACCGGACATGCATCATACTTGTTTGTGCATCATGCCATGTTGATGTCGTGGTTGTTTACTATGTTGTGTGCTTCTTTTCCGGTGATTGCTTCTTCGGGTTGGTTCCGGTAACGTCGAGTTTGTGAGGACCCGTTCGTCTTCGTCCGTTTATCTCCTTCATGGACTCGTTCTTCTTCCTTGCGGGATTTCAGGCAAGATGATCATACCCTCGAAATCACTACTATCTTTGCTATGCTAGTTTGCTCGCTCTTTTGCTATGCCATTGCTACGATGCCTACCACTTGCTTGTCAGCCTCCCAAATTGCCATGTTCAGCCTCTAACCCACCTTTGTCCTAGCAAACCATTGATTGGCTATGTTACCGCTTTGCTCAGCCCCTCTTATAGCGTTGTTAGTTGCAGGTGAAGATTGAAGTTTGTTCCTTGTTGGAACATGGAGACTGTTCCTTGTTGGAACATTTATTTACTTGTTGGGATATCACTATATGTCTTATTTAATTAATGCATCTATATACTTGGTAAAGGGTGGAAGGCTCGGCCTTATGCCTGGTGTTTTGTTCCACTCTTGCCGCCCTAGTTTCCGTCATATCGGTGTTATGTTCCCGGATTTTGTGTCCCTTACGTGGTTGGGCTATAATGGGAACCCCTTGACAGTTCGCCTTAAGTAAAGCTTCTCCAGCAATGCCCAACATTGGTTTTACCATTTGCCACCTAGCCTTTTTCTTTCCCTTGGGTTCCGCGGACTCAAGGGTCATCATTATTTTACCCCCCCCCCCCCCCGGGCCAGTGCTCCTCTAAGTGTTGGTCCAACCTGTCAGCTGCCAGTGGCCACCAGGGGCAACTCTGGGATGGCTTGCCCGTACCTAGGACAATCTGAGTGTGCCCTGAGAAAGAGATATGTGCAGCTCCTATCGGGATTTGTCGGCACATTCGGGCGGTGTTGCTGGTTTAGTTTTACCCTGTCGAAATGTCTTGTTGTACTGGGATACCGAGTCTGATCGGAATGTCTCGGGTGGAGGTGTATTCCTTCGTTGACCGTGAGAGCTTGTGATGGGCTAAGTTGGGACACCCCTACAGGGATTTGATCTTTCGAAAGCCGTGCCCGCGGTTATGGGTGGATGGGAATTTGTTAACGTCCGGTTGTAGAAAACCTAAAGTTGACCTTAATTAAAATGAATCAACCGCGTGTGTAACCGTGATGGTCTCTTTCCGGCGGAGTCCGGGAAGTGAACACGGTTGTTGGAGTTATGCTTGACGTAGGTAGTCCAGGATCACTTCTTGATCATACTTTTATCGACCGTGCTTTGCCTTCTCTTCTCGCTCTCATTTGCGAATAGGTTAGCCACCATATATGCTAGTCGCTTGCTGCAGCTCCACCTCATACCTTTACCTTTCCCATAAGCTTAAATAGTCTTGATCGCGAGGGTGCGAGATTGCTGAGTCCCTGTGGCTCACAGATACTTCCAAAACCAGCTTGCAGGTGCCGATGAGTCCGAGCAGATGACGCAACCCAGCTCAGGAGGAGCTCGATGAAGATCTTGTCCTTTGTGTTGTTTCGTTCTAGTTGATCAGTAGTGGAGCCCAGTTGGGGTCGATCGGGGACCTTTGTCGCATTTGGGGTTCTTCTTTTATTTTGGTTTCGTAGTCGGACCATGAGTGTATTTGGTTGATGTAATGCTTTATTCATGTAATTGTGTGAAGTGGCGAGTGTAAGCCAACTATGTATCTCTTATTCCTTACTATATTGCATGGGTTGTGTGAAGATTACCTCACTTGCGACATATGCCTTCAATGCGATTATGCCTCTAAGTCGTGCCTCGACATGTGGGAGATATAGTCGCATCGAGGGTGTTACAAGTTGGTATCAGAGCCTTCCCCGACCTTAGGAGCCCCATTGCTTGATCGTTTTTAGCAGCCGAGTTGTGTCTAGAAAAATGTTTTGAGTCCTTTAGGAATTATATATCGGAGAGTTTAGGAATTCTTTTTACTCCCCAGTCCCTTCGTCGCTCTGGTAAGGCATCCTGACGTAGAGTTTTGACTCTTCTCTTCTCAAATTTCACTAAAAAAATTTAGGATCACGCGAGTATCTTGGTTTTGTTCCGATGGCTTATGATGAGAATACTGTCTTGGTGCGTCCTATCAGGGGTTTAGTGGAAGTGTCCCGGGGAGTTGAGCTCTGAGGTGTTGTCATCATAATTTTATCGTTGCAATTCTGGTATACTTGAGATATGTTCGCGACATCGAAAATCTCCTTTATGCAGTTCGTTGGTGAGATAACCTCGACGCCACCCAGTACTGGGGCGGGAGTTCGGGAGTATCGCCATAACTTGTATAACGGATGCTTTTCGAAGGTTGAGGTAGATGGTTTCCCAAGGTTTCTTGGTTATGTGTTGAAGGATGGATACAGCTGGATGTAGGATTTGCTAGTTTGGGTGAGATATTATGCTTCCCCTGTGTCCTCAACACCTGATTGCATAACCGGAAAGTTTTGGGAGTTTCATAGGTGGGAATTCAAGTAGCTCTTAGGATATCCTTCCGACAGATGTATGATATGAAATTGGGGTTCGACGTCTAGTGGTTTGCCTATTCACGGTCAATTTTACAGTGGTCTCGTTGTGTCTTAAAGAGTCCTTGGCTATGCTGACTCGGGGACGCTTCGTATGTCATGTGCACTGCCTTGTACATGATGGTGTTGTACGATCGAGCCCGTGTAGGTCCCACCACGAAAACTTCGGACGAAATCTCTATCATATGTTTGCTCCGGCTTATTCCGCAAGCCAATCCTTTGTTTTTGTTTTGAGTAGTGGTATTCGAGTTGCTTCGAAGTCAAATGTTGATTCCATACCTTCTCTAATGTTGTTCTCATACTCCGATGTGAATACTAATCCCTCTTGACCATCGAGATTGTGTTGTCAATCCTTTTCAACCGGCGTGTTTCTCTTCAAGTGGATCCTATCACTTCAATATTCGCAAGATCTTTTATCACTTCTTCTCAACGGTGTTTGTTCCATCCGTCTCCAAGTTGCCTTTGTTTTCCCGCCCTCCCTCCCTTGTGTTTCTTTAAGGACTCAGATTTATTAATCGAGTATCCATTTATGGATGTGAAGTCTCTCCATTCTCTTCTATCAATATTCTTATCTGGTGGTTCTCATGAAGATTCTAACGGAGCTTCAAGTTCATCATCTTTCGTTCTTTTCTTCTCCGGTGGAACCAATTCAAGCTTTCGGTGTTGATCATACTCTTTTCCGTATTTCAATGTTTTCTCATGCCGGTGTAATTCTTAATCGTTCACTTCTCGCTATTCAATTGTTCCGGAGTGCTCAAGATATCTCGAAGATTCGTGTATCCACTCTTCTTTCATTCAAGCTATTTCGAGGTCCTATCTTATTCAAGTCATTTAATTCAACCGGTGCTATCTCTCTTCAAGATCGTTTCAACGGTGTTTCTCTTGAGTGGGCCCTAACCCACAGGTCTTTTCCCAGGATCTTACCTGACTCTTATTATTCTCCCGGAGCTAGCCTAAATTCTTTCGAAGTTTGACGTAAGAATGAATTATCATCAGTCAACTGTCTTTCTCCAAGTTCTTTCAAATTCTTTCCATCGTTGGCTCAACCTTTCCATTATTCATTCCGGTGTGCCTTAATAATTCTTGACGGTGTTTATCATCGTCATTCTCGGATTTTGAAGATCCAAGAAGAGTTTCTCTTTAATCTTGCTCCATTCTTTCAAGATTCGTGATTCTAGCTTGTTGCCATCCTCTCGTAATTGTTTTCATCGTGAGAATTCTTTTCACCCATCCGGTGCAAAATTCAAGAGTCTTCTCAGTTTGATTATCCGGAGCCCATCATCTAAGACTTATTCATTCCAGCTTTCAGCTCTCATACTCTAAATCATACCGGTGCAGCGTTCAAGTGGTCTCTAATCGGTCCATGATCTATTATATTAAACTCCATCTAAATTCTCTCAAGCATCTTCATTCATTTACTAATTTTTTTTCCGGTGTTCCTTTATCTTCTCTTTGTTCTTTTTTAATTCTTACGGTGGTTCATTCAAGAGCTCTCGTCATTCGTTTTCATTTTTATTCGTTGTTTCAACCCTTCCGGTGGTTCGTTCAATACCTTCCCAAGCCTGAGGGTATATCTCTCTTAATCCTTTCTACGAGAATAAGTAGTGTGCCAAATCCATGGTTTGTCATCAATTTAATTGATGAAGGACGAGCATAACATAATTCTTATTCTTGTTTCATCCAAGTGATTAATTTCCTATTCCGGAGGTTCATCAAGATTTTGATCTCAATTGCTCTTCTTATCATTTCTTTCCGGAGTTCTTACCTTTTCTGCATTATCTCGTCGCAAAGCTCCTTCTAAATCATTGCAAGGATTCACCTTGTGTTTTCAACTTCTTTTTCTATCCGTTTGTTCATCCTTTTGTTTACCGGAGTTTGTTCTCGATGATTAAATTCTTGGGTTCAAGTGCTCATCTTTCTTTCCTGGAGTTCCAACCTCTTTCAATTATATTATCACGGAGATCTCTATCTAAATCATTGCGAGGCTTCAATCTTATTCTTTTCATCATTCAATTATTTTGGATCATTCTTTTTATTACCGGAGTTCTTCATGAAGGCTCTACATGATGGTTCATCAAGGATTTAATTCCTTCTCGAAGTGTTCATCGAGATTCTTTTCAAAGGAGCTCAAGCTTTCTTCATCTTGCTATCCGGAGTACAATTTTTTTTCTACCGTATCTTTGGAGGTGGTTTTACATCATTCTTGATAATTTGAGTTCATGATTCACATGTTATTAAGAAATGAGGTATTTTAAATCCACCAATCTCTTCTTTGGAGTTATCTTGGGTTATTTTTCACCTAAAAACTTTCCCTAAGGAATGTTGTTAATTATGGTGCTTATAATTGATCCAAGCTCTTCTTCTATCCTCCCAGTGAGTTAAGCTTCTCGTCTCCTTGTTCCTATCAATCCAATTTTTTTTCCGTGAGTGGCAGGTTGTCACCTCATAATTTGGGATGTATTCCATAAAACCATATCAACCTTATTCTTTTCGTTGGTGGTTTTTCCAACAACTTCGTTCAACCCTTCTCCTAAAGATGCCTTTCCAAGCTCTTTTGTGGCAGAAGTTGGCATTTTCTTCTCCTTTCTCCTATTTCAATTATCTATCTTCTATTCTTTTGGTCCGGAGGCATTGTGATGTTGCTCTCTTCAACCCATCTTGTTTTATCAGGATCGTGTTCTTGTCATGCCTATCCTTTTAATTGGAGTGTTGTGTCCTCTTTTCAAGTATCCTCTCATCCTGTCTAGTTCAATTCCTTCCATCTACAGACGAAGTGCTGTCCAAATGTTATCACTCTTATTCCTTCCCTATCTTGCTTAACCGGAGTATTGTGCCCCTTTGTTCAAGTTCTTTTCACCTTATCAAGTCTTGCATCCCTTTCTCAACCGGAGTGTCGTGTTTTGATTTGAGCTCTCTCATCTTATCAAATTTTGACTCCATTCTCAACCGGAGTGCTGGCCGAGATATTTCTTACCCTTTGTTCCATCCATTCAATAGTTATGGAGGCAGTGTGTTGTGATTTCATCAAGTATCTTCTCATCTTATCAAGACCTTATTCAATTCTTTTTCGTTCCAACTGGAGTGCTGCCTGAATTTGGTCTTCCTTGATTCCCTTCCTTAACCGGAGTGTTTTTCTATATATATCTTCCATTCAACATCAGGGTTTCGCAATGCTCGTTGTCCCTCTTTTCTAACGGAGTGTTTTCGACTTTATTCACCTTCGTTGTATTCTTTTCTCGATTTGTTCAACCTCTCAAGGTTCTTTGGTTTCACTCGTTTGTCAAAGATGCAACTTAGTTTTACCTCTTCTCTTATCTCTTCCGTTGTCCCTCCGGTGCCATTCTAGATCTCGGGACGAGATCCTCTCGTAGTGGTGGAGTGTTGTAACGCCCCGAGACCGATGTGCCAGGTGTCCTCCGCTTATTCACCGTCGTTGCCATGTCATTCGCTTGCGTGTTGCATTTTATCATGTCATCATGTGCATTGCATATCATGTCATCTTGTGCATTTCATTTGCATACGTGTTCGTCTCATGCATCCGAGCATTTTCCCCGTTGTCCGTTTTGCATTCCGGCGTTCCGTTCTCCTCCGGTGGTCGTTTCTACCTTCCTCTTGTGTGTGGGGGTTAAACATTTCCGGATTGGACTGAGACTTGCCAAGCGGCCTTGGTTTACTACCGGTAGACCGCCTGTCAAGTTTCGGGTCATTTGGACTTCGTTTGATACTCCAACGGTTAACCGAGGGACCGAAAAGGCCTCGTGTGTGTTGCAGCCCAACACCCTTTCAATTTGGCCCAAAACCCACCTAACTCTGTTCCATCGTCTCGGTCGTTCGATCACGATCGCGTGGCCGCAAACCGCACCTCATTTGGACTCTCCTAGCTCCCTCTACCTATAAATATAGCCTCCTCCCCGAAATCCCGGATCAAACCCTAGTCTTCTTCCCCACCGCGCGTCCGGACGCGTCCGCGGCGCGCCGGACATGTCCACCCCGTCCAGCCACCTCACTCCAGCCTATCAGAGGCCGACACCTCAGCCGGCCACCGCCCTCGTCCAACCCGCGCGCGCCACTTGGCACCGCAGCGCCCCACTTCGCCGCCGGCCCGCGGGGCCCAGATCGGGCCCGCGCGAGCCCATCTCGTCGCCGCTGTCACAGCCCTAGAGTTTGTTTGCAATTAGTTTCATAAGCCGCATGCATCATGTCTAAATTCTGAAAGTTGAATTGGGGAAAGCTGAAAGCCTCAGACATCATTTCAAAAAAAATGATCAACATTAAAAATTGCTTCAAATAACCCAATGAAATGTTCCTGTTAAGCTATAAAAATATTGGCAAGAGGTAAAATTCAAACCAATATTTTTGGATTCACAAAAATATTTATTCTGGGCATTTGAATTAAATCAATAGCTATTTGAATTGGATTTATATTTACTATTAAATAAATATAGGTCCAATAATTCTGAAATATTTTTGTGGAGCTTTGGTTTAATTCCTTTAGCTTCTAAAAATATTTCCAGAAGCAACAAAATTGATTTGGCTTCAAAACCAAATTCAACACAAACTTGCAAAATAGAAAACAAAACAAAAAAAGAGAGGAGAATGGAACCTACCTAGCCACTTACCTGTAGCCGGCCCAGCTGGACCAGCCCAGCCCACCTACCTCGTCGCTCGTCGTCTTCCTCTGCCAGTAGGCAGAGGCGAAGACACACGCGCGCGCTGGGAGGCCTCCACCTCCTGCTTCGCGCTGTCGATGCCCTTGTGCCCTCGTGTGGCGTCGTGGAGCTTCCCTGGACGCCCTGGATCTTCCCCCTCTTCCTCTGCTCACTTCCCCCTCTCTCTCCCTCGCACACACCGAACACAGCCGCCGCCGCCGCTCGCTGTTGCCACGGCCACTAGCCCTCCCTCGCCCATCCATCGTGATCGAGAGCTCCGCCACGCCGTCCCCGTCAACTCCACCGAGCCACGTGAGCTGGGAAGCACCGCAACGCCCTCGACATCGTCGTCTTCTACCTCAGGCCACCGAGATCGCCCGCTCCAATTCGCGCCAACCGGGTCGTCCCCAGCCCCGCCGTCTGCACCCTTCACCTCACCGTGAGCCCTGGTCCCTTTCCCCCTTCTTTCCTTGTCGCCCGCGTGTTGTAGCGCAGTACCCTGCGAGCTCCCGCGCTGCCGTCCGCCATGGCCGGTAGGCCCGTGCTCTTGAGCTCTTCCGCTCGCAGCCGAGCATAGCAACGCGATCAGCACGTCTCCAGGAGCTCAAAACACCCAACCGCTGCTCCTAACGTGCTCTGCGGCGTCGACTCGGTCGATGCCCGAACTCCGGCCGCCGCTCCGCCCGTCGCCGCCGCCGCTACACTGCACCCCGGCACCTGCCGCCGCCTCCTTTAGATGCGCCTCACCTCCAGCTCGCCGTAGCGGCAAACCGCGTCGCAAACGGTCGTCTGTAGCTCCGTCCCGAGCATCTCCGGCGAGCCACCGCCGTGCTTTTGGTCGCCGGCGTCGACCGCTGACGTGGCGCTAGTTTAATTAGCACTAACGACCCTTCTAAACACCCCTAAAGCCACTGCCATGTGGGCCCCTGTACCTATTTAGGTTAATTTAATTTCTGTTTAGATTAGTTCATAACCCAGCGGGACCGACACGTCAGCGTTGACTCTGTTGACGTGGACGTTGACCGGTCCCACCTGTCAGCCACACTAGCCAGCTCTATGCCACTGACGTGTGGACCCCACACGTCAGGTTTGACCTGGACCCTGCCCCGTTGACCTGCTGACGTCATGACGATGTCATGCTGACGCAGTAATCCTTTTCTGGGATTTAAATAAATCTTAAATGATTTATTTATTTTAGAAAATCCCCAAAACTTCTAAAAATCATAGAAATTCAACCGTAACTCCAAATAAGATAAATTATATATGTAAAATTATCAGAAAAATTCAAGGAATCCATCTGTGCCATTTTCATGCATGTTTGAACAATGTTTGTCCTCTGTTTTGGACAAAAAAAATAAAGGGCATTTAAATAATCATATATGGGGTTGGAATTTGAATCTTGCACTCAAACCAACTTCATTTAAATCATAGCTAGTTGCATTAGCTCAAACCACAGCATATTGACATGTCATGATCATGCATCATATTGTGCATTGCATTGATTGTGTTTCTTTCTCCTGTTGCCGGTATTTGTCCCCTCTCGATAGACGTTGTACCGATGTTGTGATCGTTGACACTGATGAAGACCCAATGGTATCTTCAGAAGTGCCAGGCAAGCAAAACCCCCTTGTTCATTCCGATACAATCCCCCTCTCTCGCTCCTGCTCTCTTTTACTGCATTAGGACAACAACGATTCATCTGTTACTTGTTGCGGTAGTTGAACCCCTTATCCTCTGCATGACCTGTCATTGCCACAGTAAATAGATGAAACCCACTAGCATGAGTAGGAATTGTTTGAGCCCTGATGTGCCTACTCATTCTTGCTTGTTTGTCATGCCTGCTAGTGCTTAGAGTTGAGTCAGGCCCGATTCATCGGGGATGAATCGGAGGTGTGTAAACATGTCCTACTGTTGAGAGCTAAGTGTGTGAACACGATTTGGTAAAGGTAGCGGTGAGAGGCCATGTAGGAGTACATGGTGGGTTGTCTCATTGGAGCCGTCCTCAGGAACTGAGTTCTGTGTCTGTGATCCATGAACAGCTACTACCACACGTTGGGCCCTGAAATATGACCCCGCTCAACTTACTGACCCCTCTCGTCCTCTGTCCAGGAGTTGCAATTAGTTTCTGGTGTTTATAGGATATGTGTTGGCGGCCGTGCGTAGCGCTGACCCTAGGGGTGGGCTATGATGCGGTAGATACACTGTGGCACGGTGTACCGGGCGCCCGTTTGGTGTCTCGGGAACCCTGCACACATCGTTTGGGGCTGTGAGCGAAACTCCGGCCGGATCTCCTCGCGGATGGAACCCGAATAGGCGATAAACCTGGACTAGAGACTTGTGTGGTTAGTCAGGTCGTGGTCTACACCCACGTCGGCTTTCGCTTGAAGTCTGCCGAGCACATGTCGTGTGCAGACGCTAAGTGGTGGAAACATGTGTGACAAAGTACACCCCTGCAGGGTTATCATTATCTATTCGAATAGCCGGATTCCTCGGATATGGAAACTTGGACCCCTTGCATAGTTCATAGACAAGTGAAGGTGGATACCCTAAAACTCGCAAGATAAGCATGAGTGCTATGGATGGCCTTCTCGTAGGGAGACGGGAGCGGATCCATAGTGGTGTATTGAATGGTGAATGTGTGGACTCATGTGCGCCACCTCAAAAGAGTTGCTCGCAATCGTAGTTCAGAATAGCCACCGAGTCAAAGCTGGCTTGCTGCAGTTAAACTCCACCACCCCCTTTTGTTGATACCGATGCATATGTAGCTAGTTCTGATGTAAGTCTTGCTGAGTACCTTTGTACTCACGTTTGCTTAATTTATGTTTGG
This sequence comes from Triticum monococcum, assembly GCA_034509565.1. Lineage (NCBI taxonomy): Eukaryota > Viridiplantae > Streptophyta > Magnoliopsida > Poales > Poaceae > Triticum > Triticum monococcum. The sequence goes on along the minus strand of CM067846.1, from coordinate 172,571,964 downwards.
CAGAGAGATTTCAGTCTTGTTAATAGTTCCGCATGGACTTCGACGTTTAGCTTGATACCTCAGCTACGATCTTGTGCCCTCGGCAGGATTTGGTAGATAGTCAGGCTTCTTAGCCTTTTTCATTTATAGATGTCTGTACTCAGACATGTTAAGCTTCCGCATGTGCTTTGCATTGTATGCTATGATTGTTGGGTCATGAGACCCATGTCTGTAATATCTCGCTCCTCGGAGCCTAATGAATAAATACTTGAGTTGAAGAGTTATGTTGTGGTGCCATGTTATATTCACACATATCGAGCATATTGTGTGTATGATTGAAATGCTTGGTATGTGTGGGATCCGACTATCTAGTTGTTTATCCTTGGCAGCCTATCATATGGGGAAATGTAGTCTAGTGCTTCTGAGCGATAGTAGTCCGCTACAGCCCGGATCACCGGAGTCCTGCTAGCCCAGCACTACTGTTCAGGACACTTGACTGGTCGGCATGTGTTTCACTTCGTCCCTATGTCCGTCCCTTCGGGGAAATGTCACGCGGTGATTTCCGGAGTCCTGCCTAGCCTGCTACAGCCCGGAATCACTCGTTGATGACCGACATGTTCGATGTGATTCATGTATGCCTGTCTCCATAGGTCTGTGCCGCTTTGGGTTCACGACTAGCCATGTCGGCCCGGGTTCTTTGTCATTTGGATGCTAGCGACATTGTCATATACGCGAGCCAAAAGGCGCAAACGGTCACGGGCCATGGTAAGGCGACACCCGTGGGATACCGTGCGTGAGGCCGCAAAGTGATATGATGTGTTACATGCTAGATCGGTGTGACCTAGGATCGGGGTCCCGACAGCGTTGGTATCAGAGCCTGCTGTAGGATTACCAAGCCAAACTGGTCGAAGTTGAGTCTAGAAATGCTTTAGTTTTGTAAGGGAATTGATTGTGGAAGGGAACGTAAGGCTCTTTTTACTCCTTTACCCTATGCCCTTCTGATCTGAGTCAACCTCTTCTTTCTACGGGGATTAAGAATTAGGCCTTCTCATCTATCTATCAGGATGACGTGTTACTAAACCGTAGTTGCCTAAGATTGTTGGATTTAAGCCTAGTTCAGTTTCTACTACTTCTGTGTGTTCATAGTTGGTCTCGAACCTTGATATTGTGCTTTTGAGTGGTTATGCCACCATTTTGCAGGATGTCTCAAATCATTTTGAGCATTTATAGCCGTTATGCTGTCCGAGTCATCCCAGGTTTCTAAATAGTCTGATGCATTTGCAAATCCTTTCCCCTGTTCCCGATGTCCATTTGGGCCAGATTAATCACACTAATTGGTGAGTTGAGGTACTCCGTTACCTCGACATTTATGTTGGAGCTATTACTATGACCCTAGGTGTTTTAGGGAGTCACCTAGTGATCTAGCCATGTTTTGTATTCCCAGTGTGTGATTTTGGCCATTATTCTTAAAAGCATCCCGTGATGTTATTAGTTAGTAGGCATTCTATTCCTGGGTTTTGAACCCGAGATTCACCCTACCCGCTTCATGTTGATAGTGTTTGCTAGTTCCTTAGGACATTAGTAAACCTTGTGATAGACCTCGAGGTCTGTGGTATTTCCTTCTTCCAAATACTATGAACCCCTTATGGCAGAAGTTCTTGAACCAAAGGATCACAACCAGAGTGCTCTTGATGAGTTCTCCATTCTATATTGTGGCTCTGCCAGTTCTACCTTTCTGCATGGGTTATCTGGAAGAAATATGTTGAGCTTTGCTCGACATACTAATCTATGCCTCCACAGCTCAGAAAATTATATGTTCCTTGAGTTGTTCCCCCCTTCAGTTATATTCCGACCTTCGTCTATCACTTGATAGTCAGAAGTAGTCGTGCATTCATGTTCATCAGTGCCTTTTACTTCTGTGGTCCGTCAAGCCATTCTATTTGGAATGACTAGGAGAAACAAACTCCAGTACCTCATCCATTTCTGGGATCGGGTCAAAGTGGTTGTATTCCGCAGATCAAAATGCAACCCAGCTTTTGGTTCTGTTCTACCCTAAAGTATTACCCACTTTATGTCAAGAGCGTCGTGAGAATTGCACATCTCTCATGAATTCTTGACGCAGTGATACTTCTTACCATCGTTGTTCATTCCTCGGTTCCCGTGTTATTGTAACCAGAATGCCGGCACGTGAGTCGTGATGTGTGAAATCAATACTCCTAGCAACTGTGTTGCTTGGTAGTTAATGGACACTATCCTCATTTTTAGCGTGTTGGTTATCAAATTATCATTCTAAGACTGATCGTGCTACCTAGTCCATATTTCTGGTGCACACTTCGATCAATGGGTTAGGGTTGTGCCAATCCCTCACTCTTTGATCATATCATCTTGCCCTGAAAAGCAAGGTTGTTCTCGAGCTTAGTAACATATCGGTGGTTCGTGATTTTCCGAATATCTTCTCGGAAGTGTTACCAGGTTGTCACCTGACCGTTATGTTGAGTTCGTGATCAAGTTGGTTTTTCGATAAACCACTTTTCCCCAAGAACTTGTGTTGGATACCCCTGAGCTAGTTGGTTAAGCTTAACAACAACTTGGAGAGTTGGAAGATGAAAACTTGTCCGACTTAGCTCATCCCTAAGGGATATCCTTGTGTGTGTGTGTGTGTGTGTTGAAGAAAGATGATATCTTCACCAATTGGTCCTCGTGATCAGTTGTTGTATCTATTATCTTGTCCAAACTTTGATTTGAGTGTGGGCTATCATCAAATCAAATCAGAACCAACGATGTTCGTAATGTTGTCTTACTTGCGGTTGTCCCTCGAGCATACACCATTATATCTTTGGTCTGACCAATACTATCACATTGTTCACATAGTAGTGGAAGTCCAGTGATATGGAAATTCTGATGAGTTGCTGTTGAGCCCATCAGCGGCATTTTGTCTCCTCCATGATTGTGTTGAACATCCAGCTAGTGTTGGAAACTTTATAAGCATTGCCCTCATGTCCCGATCATGAAGCATATGTCCGGTTGAAAGATGTGACTTCCTCTAATTCATGTGCATTTGATGTAAGTTGCCGCCGTGAATTCGAGAAAGTTTGTTTTTGCTTCCTCTGGAATCATCCCAAGTCAGTCATGCATGTGCGAAGTATTCTATGGTCTGATAGACTAATCATCTTCATTCTATATGTATCCCTAGCACACCAAGCCACTGATTGATTCGTTCAAGGAGAAGAAGTTCCTTCCTAAGAATCATGACTTATGTTAGGACTTTGTTATCCTCGATAATGGTTCCCCACCTGAACTCGGTAGTGTTTTATTATAAGGATACCATGTGGTCATGCTTGTCTGGGACATCGTGTTCACATGTGTTTAGCAGAACCAGCTCATGTTTTGGAGCTTACTACCATAGTTCATTCCCCCAAGAATCTCGCAACGTCGTCTCGTCGATTTGTGTTGCAAACTTTCATTTTGTTTCTAGACTCGATGAGTCTGGAATATCCTGACACCAACCAGATCTGAATCTCAGGCAGATATGATGGTTGGAGCACTTTCCAAGAACTATAATGTTGGTCCCTCGATAACCGGTAAAGTAGATGTCGTGGCCAACACATCCAGCCGGAAGACCTATTATTGTAGTATCTCAATTGAAGAAAGTTGGCCACCTTCCCATGAGGATTCCGTAGGATTTACCTCTGTAGTTAATCCTGACGGATTCTTGAGCTTCCGAAGTCCGACCTTTACTTGATGTCCTAGATACCAAACAGTATTAATAAATGGGTTATCCTAGTACATCAAGGAGAACACTAGAAGCGGAGTGCTACATGTCTCTCGGTTGATCATCCAGATTTTGTTTCCTTGGCTTCGCTAAGGTGAAATCTGAGAAAGTATTATCTTCCTTTGCATCTGCATTTTCCATCACCATTCATCATGGTGGTATGTTGTGTTGCCAGGATCCTTGACATGGATGTTGGTAAGACCTTGATGAGTATGGAAATGCTCAAGTTCTTGAGAGCACGCTCAGGCACTAGGTTCTGACGTTGTCATTAACTGGAATGTGCCTCCGTCCTCGCAGTTGTTCGATAGCCATCCAATTGGTGGAATCACCTTTGCCGGTGAACCTTCTCCCCAGTTACTAGAATCATTCCCAACATTTGCATTTTGTTCCCAGCTTGCACCTCAGTAGTTGTTGTTCATGGTCATATTCAAAAGTGAACTTACCATAGGTCCCATCCATTTCTGATGATAAGCAAAAATCATCCATTGCGTTGTCTTCAACAAGGTAGTCCATATCATCCATCCTAGTCCAAGTATGCCATCTCTTCAAGCTATCTCAAACGATCAATTGTAAATTGCCTTAAGCTGGTATGAAGAGTTTCAACGATCTCTGAATCAAAAGTAATTCTTTTTGCCACTTAAGGGAATAGTTCTTCGAGTCACCTTCCCCGAGGTGCCCTGTTTTAGAATCATGGCAATTTCCCTCGCTACTTTGAAACCCTCGTCAAATTATTTCTTCTATCGCTCCTGATGCAAGTTTTGCCTCTCAGTTCGCGAGATGTTCTATGTCTCACTCCATGAGTTGATCCTGAGTTGTTCGATCTTCGAGAAGATCGATCCTTCTAGAGTTTTCCCTTCCCTCTTGTTGTCATGTTGGTTGGAGTTCTCAGGGCAAGACATCAAGACAATGATGGTGATCGGATCAACAACCTTATGAGATGCAACCTGGATCGTGAAGACCGTGATAGTTTTGTGACCCCCCCCCCCCTTCCTTCTTACCTCACGTCTCGAATCTCGGGCCGAGATTCTTGTTTAGTGGGGGTGAGTTGTCACAGTCCTAGAGTTTGTTTGCAATTAGTTTCATAAGCCTCATGCATCATGTCTAAATTCTGAAAGTTGAATTGGGGAAAGCTGAAAGCCTCAGACATCATTTCAAAAAAATGATCAACATTAAAAATTGCTTCAAATAACCCAATAAAATGTTCCTGTTAAGCTATAAAAATATTGGCAAGAGGTAAAATTCAAACCAATATTTTCGGATTCACAGAAATATTTATTCTGGGCATTTGAATTAAATCAATAGCTATTTGAATTGGATTTATATTTACTATTAAATAAATATAGGTCCAATAATTCTGAAATATTTTTGTGGAGCTTTGGTTTAATTCCTTTAGCTTCTAAAAATATTTCCAGAAGCAACAAAATTGATTTGGCTTCAAAACCAAATTCAAAACAAACTTGCAAAATAGAAAACAGAACAAAAAAAAAGAGAGGAGAAAGGAACCTACCTGGCCACTTACCTGTAGCCGGCCCAGCTGGACCAGCCCAGCCCACCTACCTCGTCGCTCGTCGTCTTCCTCTGCCAGTAGGCAGAGGCGAAGACACACGCGCGCGCTGGGAGGCCTCCACCTCCTGCTTCGCGCAGTCGATGCCCCTGTGCCCTCGTGTGGCGTCGTGGAGCTTCCCTGGACGCCCTGGATCTTCCCCCTCTTCCTCTGCTCACTTCCCCCTCTCTCTCCCTCGCACACACCGAACACAGCCGCCGCCGCCGCTCGCTGTTACCACGGCCACTGGCCCTCCCTCGCCCATCCATCGTGATCGAGAGCTCCGCCACGCCGTCCCCGTCAACTCCACCGAGCCATGTGAGCTGGGAAGCACCGCAACGCCCTCGACGTCATCGTCTTCTACCTCGGGCCACCGAGATCGCCCGCTCCAATTCGCGCCAACCGGGTCGTCCCCAGCCCCGCCGTCTGCACCCTTCACCTCACCGTGAGCCTTGGTCCCTTTCCCCCTTCTTTCCTTGTCGCCCGCGTGTTGTAGCGCAGTACCCTGCGAGCTCCCGCGCCGCCGTCCGCCATGGCCGGTAGGCCCGTGCTCTTGAGCTCTTCCGCTCGCAGCCGAGCATAGCAACGCGATCAGCGCGTCTCCAGGAGCTCAAAACACCCAACCGCTGCTCCTAACATGCTCTGCGGCGTCGACTCGGTCGATGCCCGAACTCCGGCCGCCGCTCCGCCCGTCGCCGCCGCCGCTACATTGCACCCCGGCACCTGTCGCCGCCTCCTTTAGATGCGCCTCACCTCCAGCTCGCCGTAGCGGCAAACCGCGTCGCAAACGGTCGTCTGTAGCTCCGTCCCGAGCATCTCCGGCGAGCCACCGCCGTGCTTTTGGTCGCCGGCGTCGACCGCTGACGTGGCGCTAGTTTAATTAGCACTAACGACCCTTCTAAACACCCCTAGAGCCACTGCCATGTGGGCCCCTATACCTATTTAGGTTAATTTAATTTCTGTTTAGATTAGTTCATAACCCAGCGGGACCGACACGTCAGCATTGACTCTGCTGACGTGGACGTTGACCGGTCCCACCTATCAGCCACACTAGCCAGCTCTATGCCACTGACGTGTGGACCCCACACATCAGGTTTGACCTGGACCCTGCCCCGTTGACCTGCTGACGTCATGACGATGTCATGCTGACGCAGTAATCCTTTTCTGGGATTTAAATAAATCTTAAATGATTTATTTATTTCAGAAAATCCCCAAAACTTCTAAAAATCATAGAAATTCAACCGTAACTCCAAATAAGATAAATTATATATGTAAAATTATCAGAAAAATTCAAGGAATCCATCTGTACCATTTTCATGCATGTTTGAACAATGTTTGTCCTCTGTTTTGGACAAAACAAATAAAGGGCATTTAAATAATCATATATGGGGTTGGAATTTGAATCTTGCACTCAAACCAACTTCATTTAAATCATAGCTAGTTGCATTAGCTCAAACCACAGCATATTGACATGTCATGATCATGCATCATATTGTGCATTGCATTGATTGTGTTTCTTTCTCCTGTTGCCGGTATTTGTCCCCTCTCGATAGACGTTGTACCGATGTTGTGATCGTTGAAACTGATGAAGACCCAATGGTATCTTCAGAAGTGCCAGGCAAGCAAAACCCCCTTGTTCATTCCGATACAATCCCCCTCTCTCGCTCCTGCTCTCTTTTACTGCATTAGGACAACAACGATTCATCTGTTACTTGTTGCGGTAGTTGAACCCCTTATCCTCTGCATGACCTGTCATTGCCACAGTAAATAGATGAAACCCACTAGCATGAGTAGGAATTGTTTGAGCCCTGATGTGCCTACTCATTCTTGCTTGTTTGTCATGCCTGCTACTGCTTAGAGTTGAGTCAGGTCCGATTCATCGGGGATGAATCGGAGGTGTGTAAACATGTCCTACTGTTGAGAGCTAAGTGTGTGAACACGATTTGGTAAAGGTAGCGGTGAGAGGCCATGTAGGAGTACATGGTGGGTTGTCTCATTGCAGCCGTCCTCAGGAACTGAGTTCTGTGTCTGTGATCCATGAACAACTAGTACCACACGTTGGGCCCTAAAATATGACCCCGCTCGACTTACTGACCCCTCTCGTCCTCTGTCCAGGAGTTGCAATTAGTTTCTGGTGTTTATAGGATATGTGTTGGCGGCCGTGCGTAGCGCTGACCCTAGGGGTGGGCTATGATGCGGTAGATACACTGTGGCACGGTGTACCGGGCGCCCGTTTGGTGTCTCGGGAACCCTGCACACATCGTTTGGGGCTGTGAGCGAAACTCCGGCCGGATCTCCTCGTGGATGGAACCCGAATAGGCGATAAACCTGGACTAGAGACTTGTGTGGTTAGTCAGGTCGTGGTCTACACCCACGTCAGCTTTCGCTTGAAGTCTGCCGAGCACATGTCGTGTGCAGACGCTAAGTGGTGGAAACATGTGTGACGAAGTACACCCCTGCAGGGTTATCATTATCTATTCGAATAGCCGGATTCCTCGGATATGGAAACTTGGACCCCTTGCATAGTTCATAGACAAGTGAAGGTGGATACCCTAAAACTCGCAAGATAAGCGTGAGTGCTATGGATGGCCTTCTCGTAGGGAGACGGGAGCGGATCCATAGTGGTGTATTGAATGGTGAATGTGTGGACTCGTGTGCGCCACCTCAAAAGAGTTGCTCGCAATCGTAGTTCAGAATAGCCACCGAGTCAAAGCTGGCTTGCTGCAGTTAAACTCCACCACCCCCTTTTGTTGATACCGATGCATATGTAGCTAGTTCTGATGTAAGTCTTGCTGAGTACCTTTGTACTCACGTTTGCTTAATTTATGTTTTGCAGAGAGATTTCAGTCTCGTTAATAGTTCCGCGTGGACTTCGACGTTTAGCTTGATACCTCATCTACGATCTTGTGCCCTCGGCAGGATTTGGTAGATAGTCAGGCTTCTTAGCCTTTTTCATTTATAGATGTCTGTACTCAGACATGTTAAGCTTCCGCATGTGCTTTGCATTGTATGCTATGATTGTTGGGTCATGAGACCCATGTCTGTAATATCTCGCTCCTCGGAGCCTAATGAATAAATACTTGAGTTGAAGAGTTATGTTGTGATGCCATGTTGTATTCACACATATCGAGCATATTGTGTGTATGATTGAAATGCTTGGTATGTGTGGGATCCGACTATCTAGTTGTTTATCCTTGGCAGCCTATCATATGGGGAAATGTAGTCTAGTGCTTCTGAGCGATAGTAGTCCGCTACAGCCCGGATCACCGGAGTCCTGCTAGCCCAGCACTACTGTTCAGGACACTTGACTGGCCGGCATGTGTTTCACTTCGTCCCTATGTCTGTCCCTTCGGGGAAATGTCACGCGGTGATTTCCGGAGTCCTGCCTAGCCTGCTACAGCCCGGAATCACTCGTTGATGACCGACATGTTCGATGTGATTCATGTATGCCTGTCTCCATAGGTCTGTGCCGCTTTGGGTTCACGACTAGCCATGTCGGCCCGGGTTCTTTGTCATATGGATGCTAGCGACATTGTCATATACGCGAGCCAAAAGGCGCAAACAGTCACGGGCCATGGTAAGGCGACACCCGTGGGATACCGTGCGTGAGGCCGCAAAGTGATATGATGTGTTACATGCTAGATCAGTGTGACCTAGGATCGGGGTCCCGACAGCCGCCGCCTGAGGCATGCGTCTCCCTACGCCTGCTTCGCCGTGCACCGCCGCCGTGCCTTCGCCGGAGCGCTGCGCCGCCGCCCCGTTGCCGGTCTTCACCGGAGTTCCCCGCCGCCACCTCGTCCGTCGCCGGATCGCACCACCGCGGCCAGATCCGGGCTCCCCATGGCCGGATCCGCCCATTCCCGCAGGCCCCGCCGTGCCCGCCGGCCGGATCTGCCTCGCCCCGCCGCCTCGGGTCATCACCGGTCCCTGCCGCCGCCACCATGGCTCGCCTCGGCCTCGGGTGGAGGTCGGGGACGAGATCCCTCCCGCGTGGGCTGCCTCCTCCGCACCGGCCCAGTTGCGAGGCCCAGCGCCGCCTCCCCGCCGGCCTGCCTCCTGCGCGCCTCCAGGCCCAGCGCCCCTCTGCTTCGCCCAGCCCAACGCGCCAGCGCCCCTGCGGGCCTCCTTCCTCTCCAAGGCCCAGCCCAAGCCGGCCGGCCTCTCCCTCCGAACGGGCCTCGGCCCAGGGTGAGCCGCCCCAGCGCCCGCCTCTATTTTTTTTCCCTGCTGTTGGGCTTGCCCCGGATTCAGCCCGTCCTGTTTTTTTTCAGCGCCTGAGATTTGTCTATTATCCTGAGACAGCCAGTTTTGCAGATTAGTCCCTCTAGATCATGCATTTAATAACTCATGAACCGTGCATCGGATTAAAATGAACTATATATGAAACTTGCTCGGAATTTTGTGTAGATTAATATTATCCAACTTTCACCCATGTTTAAAATGTTGTTTGCATTAATTTGCCCCTATGCCATGCTAATACGGTTTAATTCATAACTAAATAACTGTAGCTCCGAATTAAATAAACTTTATATGTAAATGGGGTAGAATTTTGCCTAGTTTATCATGGTGGCATCACTTTGCATGTTAAACAACTCTAAAATGGTGTTTAGGACAGATCAGGACCAAACCTAATAATTGCATATGAGGTTTTTCCGGAATTGTTGTTCGTTGCTTCCGGCCTCATTTAACCTTGACTAGATAGGTAGTTTTTATTTGCTTCACCCTCTTGCCATGTTAATCAACATTTAATATTGTTGGGTACATAAACAAGAGAGAACTAAATAATTGATGTGGTGTTTCGTCAATATGCAACTCGTTGCATATTGTGCTCCACCTAATTTGTAGAATTGTTTGTGCATTTTGCCATGCCATGCCCTCTTTAAACCGGACATGCATCATACTTGTTTGTGCATCATGCCATGTTGATGTCGTGGTTGTTTACTATGTTGTGTGCTTCTTTTCCGGTGATTGCTTCTTCGGGTTGGTTCCGGTAACATCGAGTTTGTGAGGACCCGTTCGTCTTCGTCCGTTTATCTCCTTCATGGACTCGTTCTTCTTCCTTGTGGGATTTCAGGCAAGATGATCATACCCTCGAAATCACTACTATCTTTGCTATGCTAGTTTGCTCGCTCTTTTGCTATGCCATTGCTACGATGCCTACCACTTGCTTGTCAGCCTCCCAAATTGCCATGTTCAGCCTCTAACCCACCTTTGTCCTAGCAAACCATTGATTGGCTATGTTACCGCTTTGCTCAGCCCCTCTTATAGCGTTGTTAGTTGCAGGTGAAGATTGAAGTTTGTTCCTTGTTGGAACATGGAGACCGTTCCTTGTTGGAACATTTATTTACTTGTTGGGATATCACTATATGTCTTATTTAATTAATGCATCTATATACTTGGTAAAGGGTGGAAGGCTCGGCCTTATGCCTGGTGTTTTGTTCCACTCTTGCCGCCCTAGTTTCCGTCATATCGGTGTTATGTTCCCGGATTTTGTGTCCCTTACGCGGTTGGGCTATAATGGGAACCCCTTGACAGTTCGCCTTAAGTAAAGCTTCTCTAGCAATGCCCAACATTGGTTTTACCATTTGCCACCTAGCCTTTTTCTTTCCCTTGGGTTCCGCGAACTCAAGGGTCATCATTATTTTACCCCCCCCCCCCCGGGCCAGTGCTCCTCTGAGTGTTGGTCCAACCTGTCAGCTGCCGGTGGCCACCAGGGGCAACTCTGGGCTGGCTTGCCCGTACCTAGGACAATCTGAGTGTGCCCTGAGAAAGAGATATGTGCAGCTCCTATCGGGATTTGTCGGCACATTCGGGCGGTGTTGCTGGTTTAGTTTTACCCTGTCGAAATGTCTTGTTGTACTGGGATACCGAGTCTGATCGGAATGTCTCGGGTGGAGGTCTATTCCTTCGTTGACCGTGAGAGCTTGTGATGGGCTAAGTTGGGACACCCCTGCAGGGATTTGATCTTTCGAAAGCCGTGCCCGCGGTTATGGGCGGATGGGAATTTGTTAACATCCGGTTGTAGAAAACCTAAAGTTGACCTTAATTAAAATGAATCAACCGCGTGTGTAACCGTGATGGTCTCTTTCCGGCGGAGTCCGGGAAGTGAACACGGTTGTTGGAGTTATGCTTGACGTAGGTAGTCCAGGATCACTTCTTGATCATACTTTTATCGACCGTGCTTTGCCTTCTCTTCTCGCTCTCATTTGCGAATAGGTTAGCCACCATATATGCTAGTCGCTTGCTGCAGCTCCACCTCATACCTTTACCTTTCCCATAAGCTTAAATAGTCTTGATCGCGAGGGTGCGAGATTGCTGAGTCCCTGTGGCTCACAGATACTTCCAAAACCAGCTTGCAGGTGCCGATGAGTCCGAGCAGATGACGCAACCCAGCTCAGGAGGAGCTCGATGAAGATCTTGTCCTTTGTGTTGTTTCGTTCTAGTTGATCAGTAGTGGAGCCCAGTTGGGGTCGATCGGGGACCTTTGTCGCATTTGGGGTTCTTATTTTATTTTGGTTCCGTAGTCGGACCATGAGTGTATTTGGTTGATGTAATGCTTTATTCATGTAATTGTGTGAAGTGGCGAGTGTAAGCCAACTATGTATCTCTTATTCCTTACTATATTACATGGGTTGTGTGAAGATTACCTCACTTGCGACATATGCCTTCAATGCGATTATGCCTCTAAGTCGTGCCTCGACACGTGGGAGATATAGTCGCATCAAGGGTGTTACAGAATACTTTATGAACATCAATGCTACCTTTTAAGAGGGTATATTTGCTTCAGTAACTTGTGTTATGGATATTGCATGTAATCCCTCTGCTCTCGTGCCTTTGAAGACATGTTCTAATGTCTTTGTTCACTCATTTTTGTGCGTATATGTAGTCATATATGGAGTATAATATCTAAAATCATCTTATATTTATAAACGAAGGTAGTAATAAAATATGGTTTCTGTTTGAATCAGAACCAGGTCCGCGGTGGAGATGAAGTTCTCAAAGTCATGCCATGTGAACTAGAAGACCTGATGATGAGTTCTACTGCTGAACTATCCAGCTGTTGTGTCCTTGTCACCACGTGTCCTGAACTAGTGTTTTCCTGTAGCATTGTTGTCAGGCGTGTTCTCAAGGCTGTACTTGACCACAACAATTTCCTGGTTGTGCCTTCGATTACGAAGGGTGTGGTTCTTGTAAAGCTTCCCAACAAATCTGATGCGGCCTGTCTTCATCATCATGTTTATTAGTGGAAAGACCACTCTGTTAGGTTCTCCAAGGTTGACAAGATGGTGATGGTGCATGTAGACATCTCACACGAAGTCCATGGCCTAGTCAGTTATGCGGGGTTCATCCGTAGGTCGGTGGCAAAAAATAGTCTGCAGAGTTTAATTAGTGCAACTTTGCTTGTATGTAGTAAGTACTATTGTTCAGTACTTGATTTGTGTTTGTGAACCCTGTATTGTTTATTAGTACTACTGCTTTTGGTGTGTGGTCAGTCTTGAGAACGGTCTATGTTAATGTCTGTCCACTCAATTCAGTCTGTATATTTTGAAGTATCCATACCATATTTTTTGTGAGGACGGTCTATCAATTATGGTTACACTCCAATATATGTATGCATTGCAGGGTTTATCGCACCCACCAGGATTTCCAGCCCCATGGATGTTCGGTCCATATGATTTCTCACGACCTTTGGACTGTCCTGCTTGTGGGAGTAGGCGGGGCCCCTACATGCCACGCGTAGTTGGACGATCAATCTTCTGTTTAGTACTTCAACATAGTGATTTCCTGGTAAGGATTCACTCATGCCACATCAAGTAAATCTTATTGATTTACTATCTAAATCTTATTGATTTAATGTCATGTTTTCTTTCTTTTCCTGCAATTTTACGATGCAGGTTTTGCCATGTGACATTCATCATAGAATAAACCGTTTGGTTTGCTCTACGTGGCTATTTTTGCAGGTTTCACTTCTTATGTCGTGTCAGTAACGAAGGCACTGTCCATCACTTATATTACTGGAAAAAATTGGATCAGTCTGTTGTCTGAGTACAAGCTGAATCCCTATGATGAACTGCAGTTTGGTTTAACAAAAACGCCACAATTAGTCCTTCTCATGTTTAAAAGAAATGAAGAAAAAGACTGGATCACGGTCATGGATCCTAGTCAAGTTAGAAAGCTGATCATAGCAGACCAGACACGATCGCCGTTGTCTCGCACATATTGAGCACTGGCAATTGCTCTAGCACTGACAGCGGCAGCAGCTCAGTCTGATCCAGCTAAGGATTGGGCACCGACCGCGTCAGCGGATCAGTCTGATCTACCGGAGGATCGGGCATCGACACCGGCACCTGCTCCGACACCGGCACCTGTTCTACAAGGAGCACCATCTCCGGCAGCAGCGGCGGCTTCGGCACCTGCACCAACACTTGCACTTGCATCTGCTCCGGCCCGTGCAGTTGCACAGGGAACAGACTGGGCTGCAGTTCGCACTTCATATACCAAAGTCCTTACAAAAACCGACATGTCCACCTTCTTGGTAAGCATTGGCCGCCCAAGTGCTTCGTTCTTTTTTCTTTCCATGTTGTTTCACATGATTCACTGTGTTGATCTAACTGTTTGGGTATGTCTTCTTGTTTGCAAACAGAGAATTTCTAGAGCAACGAGGGAGCCGTTCAACAATCCGGGCGACCGCGGCCAAGTTTCTCTTACCATGCGCAGCCTTGGTGTGAATAAACCTGCTCAATATACCATAAGTACAAAGGATGGTCGCATGATAATTGATGCTAAAGGATGGTCAAGGTTCAAATCTAAATCATATCTTGCGGTAGGGGATGATGTCAAAATCGAACTTTCTCGGCAAGGAGAGCTCGTCCAAATCAACTTTGAAATTCTTCAGTAGCAGCACGCAACTGCCGAACTCTGATTGTATAAGTAGCAGCATGATAATTGACCGCGGCCAAGATTTTGATGTAATAATCTGGCATGATGAAACAAGTGTCCTGTGTGTATAAGTAGTATGATAGTATTATTTATCACATGGTATATTGTTGATAGAATTGCAACTCTGATTGCTGGTTAGGAACTGTCGTTCGATTTCATTCCAACAGTTGTCGTGCTTTATTCAATTTTGTGTATTCGCCTTGCGACAGCATCTAAAACCAGCGCCGTACCGATCGCTTGCAATATGAAAAGCGCTGAGGTAGAACACATGGGCCCCTAAACATGCAGGGTCCGCCTGCGGCCCAAAGTCCAGAACTGTGAGCCTATCTGAGTATTATATTCTCAGCTGAACCCCCATAAAAAAGCTGAACCCCCATAATGCCCGTGCGTTGCAGAGGGAGTATATTTCTTGGCCAGGTGAGCTTGTGATATAAAAGATTTGTATATTTCTTTACAGAGGGAGTATCTCTCTGTCAAAAAATATATTTATGTGTAACTAGTTACTCCTGTCTTTCTACTTCCTTTCGCTGATATGTTGGCAACCGGCAACAGGGTCCACGTGCCATATGCACAAATTAGAGTGCACAACTTCACGGTAGACACACCCCGATCGTAGCGCCGCAGTAATGCCCAATGAGCCTTCAAATCACAACCCCCCTTTCCAGCTTTAGCAGTAAGCTGGACGGACGAAGTGGCAATATTTCCCTGGGCCTGAATCCCCTTCTCCCTCATCTGCTTGTTCAGAGAAAACCCCCTCTCAGCGATTGCATAGGGTTTTCTCATGGAGAACCAGGTACGAATTCTTCATCCATCCCTGATAAACCCAAGTCCCTTGGTCGCGGGTAATCCTAGGATGGCAGCCGCCGCCGTTGATGCATTTTTCTTCCTACTGAATCTAGTGTGTTTCATTTGCAGTGCCCAAAGTGCGAGTACCCTACAGGTTTCTACATCCTCGGCGAGACGCCACACTTGTTCCTTCTCATCCTAACACAGCATTTTGAAACGCGCACAGTATGTTCCTACAATCCTCTTTTCTATCCAGGAGGGTGGGGGTTTGTTGAACATGCTGTGTTCTCAAATTATTTTTCCTGCGGTGTATTATTTGCTCTGCCAGAACACATGTACTCAAGATGCTCGGCCTTGCCATAACTGAATACACTAGTTTAATGGTCACAGTGAAGACAAGCCATGGATATAAGCTCCGAGTTGGGTTCATGAACCAAGAAGATCGCTGCTTTTTTATGGCCGAACTTGGATAAACTTTCTCAAGTGTTACGGACTGAAAGTTGGCGCACGAATGTTGATGGAAATAGCAGAACCTGGTCTCATCTTCACTGCGATCTTCCACCCCGACGTCGTTCCAATTGTTCATCCATGTTAGTTTTGTATCTGGTTCTTGCTTGTTGCCTTGATTACTTCTTAATCCACCTATTCTATCTAACTAATCACAATTTAACTTTAGAAGTAGCAACGAATCTCTCACGAAGATGCTACTTCTAACTAATATTTTCTTATAATTGGTGGCACGTGTAGGTTTTTTCAGAGTTAAGCAGTCTGCTCGTTTGTTACTCTGTAATAACTTGGCTGTTACTAATGGCACTGAAGTTGACTGGATCGACATCCACAAGTTCGTACACTTTATTGATCATCTTGAGGTCCTTGTGGGGCGTTTCAATGGTGGAAGGCCACGTGGGATATGTGTGCCACTGCTGCACTCGTTGAATAGGTCCAACTGTGTCGAGAAACTTATGGTATGGGCTGTTTTCTGTTATATATGTTGTTCATAAACTATTGCTTATACACATTTTTACAGCTGTGATCTTCTTGAAACAGGAACTGCCGAGTTCTATTGTTCCTATACAGATGCCTAACCATGGTCGGGTCAGACTTGCGCTTGGTCACAACATGATGTTTATGTCGACCTACTCAATTCCCCTTGGAGGTGAAAAGATACTTATTCATGGGTGGTCTCAAATAATGAAGGCCAGTCCATCTTGGAGAATAGGACAGAAGATTATGTTCATGCTTTTCCATGGCTCTAAAGCGAATATCCTGTTTATTGACCATGTTGCGAGATGAAGCCGCTTTCAGAAGGTTGTGGATGCGCGGGGTGGCGCCTGGGCCTTGTCCTGGGGCTTGGCGGCCTCACCCTTGGTTAACTGTAGGCAAAGTAGCACTGTTCGAGGCGTGCTTTGTACGGTTGAACCTGTATAAGTACTCATACTGCTTTCAGCTTTGGTTGTTAAGTGCCCCTGCTGGTTTCAGTTAAGGTTGTTAAGTACTCCTGCTGCTTTTACAGTCTGTCGTGATTCTTCAGTCATGTCTTCCTCCAGTCGCCAAAACCAAACCAGCGCCGGCGGGGCCACCTGCTTCTGCCTCCCACGGCTGGCTGCGCCTCAGCGCACGCATCGCCGCCCCACCGTCTCCTAAAT
The DNA here is from genome assembly GCA_034509565.1 of Triticum monococcum. Taxonomy (NCBI): domain Eukaryota; kingdom Viridiplantae; phylum Streptophyta; class Magnoliopsida; order Poales; family Poaceae; genus Triticum; species Triticum monococcum. Next base: position 172,555,298 of record CM067846.1, on the reverse strand, counting down.
CGTTAACGCCAATGTCCTCCGCGCGCTTTGGTGCGCTTGTCGCGGCGCCGCCCTCTCGCGTTGTCAACATGGTCAACAAACAACAGGAATCGGCAGAAGTATGTGGAGAGGATGACAGTAGGGGCCCACCACGTCAGCGTATGGAAAAATAAAATGCTTCCTCCTAGTGTTTTCCTGACATCTGGGACCCATGACATTGTGAGCGTATATAGTCAATAGACAAGAGAACAGCACAAGATCGGCTGACACCTGGGACGTAACTACTCGAGCAGTATTTTTTTGTTTGGTATTGTTGAGACGGAGCAGGGTTTGAACTAGGCTGTGGTCCGTCTAGCCCATGCATATATTTTATGTTCACCATCTGACCAGCCCAGCCATTTTTTCTTTGTGAAAACGAGCCCAGTTTATTTTTTCTGAAGAACACCCAATCCAGGCCTACTTATTTTTCTACGCCCTGATGGGCTGCAACTCTTTCAAGACGCCTGCAAATCTTGAAAGTAATATGAAATGGGTCGTAAATATAAAAACAGATGACAAATTGGCAATTATTTTATAATTTCTAAATTTTATTACATTTTCAGATTCCTATTTCACTGGGCATTAACTGAATTTAAATATATCTTCAAAGTACTTTAAATTTGGCTGGACATTTCGGTATTAAAAATAGTTTGGAACCCATAGAAATATGTGAAATTGGCCCTGGCCAACCAAAAAAACGACTGCAATAAATTGCATAAGAAGTTGCCATGAGCTATATATAAATTATTAAAAAAAGAGGGAGTGGTCTGACTTGTGGGCCTGTTTAGTTGACGTGTATGCAAGATTTTTTTAGTTACTATATGCGTCAACAAACGATTTTTGCAGACGTAACCGTTGGATGTCAATCCAACGGCCGTCATGTTTCTTCAATCTCTGATCTTCTTGCTCCAGCCGCCAAAGCAGCGCCGGCGGGACCGCCTACTCCCGCCTCCTGTGGCCGGCTGTGCTGCCGCGCAGGCCTCAACACCCCCTACTACTCCCACCGCTGGCCAGGGCATCCCTCTACTCACCCACACCCCCTGTTATTCTGCGGCGACGACAGCCTCACACCGCAACCGAACCGGTGAACGCTCGTACTCCTCTCCGCGTGGGCATCCACTATCGCGTCTTCCCCGGCTCCGTGTCGTCCCCTTCCTATGCCTCGTCGTCGTCCACTGCCGTGGTGCTCTCGGCGCGGCGTGGTCAATGTGGTCAACGACCGACTTCCATCGGAAGAGTACTGTACGTGGAGAGGCTGACAGCTGGGTCCACGGCAGCCGCAAGGAAGTGCCTCCTTATTACACGGAAAATAATTATTCCTCCACCTGACAGTGGGGACCCACCAGACGGGCCACCAGTATTTTGCAAAAAAAATCGTTTCCCCCCTGACCGCTGGGACCCACCGGACGGGCCACCGTATTTCGCAAAAAAAAAATCCCCCCGCTGTCAGCTCGGACCCACCGGAAGTGCCTCCTTATTACGCACAAAAAAATGAATACTCTCCCGGCTAGCTGGGACCCACCTTGGTGGGAGGCTGACTTGTGGGCCTACTAAGTTGACGGGGATGAAGGGCTTTGTCAACTTAGTCAATATGAACAATTTTAGCTCCAGTGACCGTATGATGTCCATCCAACGGCCGTAGTGCTTCTTCAACCTCTGGTCTTCTTGCTCCAGCCGCCCAAAGCAGCGCCGGTCGTGCCGCATGCTCCTGCCTCCCGTGGCCGGCTGTGCTGCCGCGGAGGCCTCACCGCTCCTTAATATTCCCACCACTGGCCAGGCCCTGCAGCGACGGCAGCCTCACGCCGCAGCCGAACCAGTGAACCCTCGTACTCCTCTCCGTGCGGGCTTCCACTGCCGCGTCTTCCCCGGCTCCGCGTCGTCCCCTTCCTAGGCCTCGCCGTCGTCCATCGCCGTGGTGCTCTCGGCGCGGCGTCGTCAATGTGGTCAACGACCGACTTCCATCGGAAGAGTAATGTGCGTGGAGACGCTGACAGTTGGGTCCACGGCCGCAGCAAGGAAGTGGCTCCTTATTACGCGCAAAATAATTATTCCTCCACCTGACCGCGGGGACCCACCGAACGGGCCACCGTATTCCGCGAAAAAACGTTTGCCCCTGACTACTGGGACCCACCGGCTACATCTTCGCACGCAAGGAAGTGCCTGACAGTCGGGACCCACCTGGTCGAAGGGTACGTAGCGTTGTCATTCTGGTCGCGAACGTGTACGTACATATATACTGGTTGATGTAGAGGCGCGCACGTGTCGTAGTAGAGACGCGCACGTAGCATGTACACGTACGTACAGTGACCAGGGTGCAAGAAAGAAAATACGGCCACGTATGTGTACATACGGGCGGGGTCTCAAACGCCTACTCGCGCATACGTACGGCCAGGGCTCGTGTACATGGTTGGGTCGGAACGGAGAAACAACGCCGTGGTGTGTTCATGGGGAGGCAACGGAATGCGTCGTGTTCATGGGGAGGCAACTGTAGGGGGACGTAGTAATTTCGAAAATTTTCCTACGCACATGCAAGATCATGGTGATGCATAGCAACGAGGGGGAGAGTATTGTCTACGTACCAACGCAGACCGACTGCGGAAGCGATCTCACAACGTAGAGGAAGTAGTCGTACGTCTTCTTCCCGATTCGACCGATCCAAGCACCGTTACTCCGGCACCTCCGAGTTCTTAGCACACGTTCAGCTCGATGACGACCCTCGGGCTCCGATCCAGCAAAGCGTCGAGGAAGAGTTCCGTCAGCACAACGGCGTGGTGACGATCTTGATGTACTACCGACGCAGGGCTTCACCTAAGCTCTACAACGATATGACCGAGGTGGAATTTGGTGGCAGGGGGCACCGCACACGGCTAAGGAACGATCAACAATGATCAACTTGTGTGTCTATGGGGTGCCCCCTGCCCCTGTATATAAAGGATGGAGGAGGAGGAGGCCGGCCAAGGCATAGGGTGCGGCCAGGATGGGAGTCCTACTAGGACTCCAAGTCCTAGTAGGAGTCCACCAAAAGGGGAGGAAGGGAGAAGGAATAGGAGGAGAAGGAGAGGTGGCCGGCCCCCTTTTTCCTAGTCCAATTCGGACCAAAGGGGAGGGGGGGCGCAGCAGCCTTTTCCTCTTCCCACTAAAGCCCATCAAGGCCCATTACTCTTCCCCGTATTCCCGTAACTCCCCGGTACCTCCGAAAATACCCGAATCACTCGGAACCTTTCCGATGTCCGAATATAGTCGTCCAATATATCGATCTTTACGTCTCGACCATTTCGAGACTCCTCGTCATGTCCCCGATCTCATCCGGGACTCCGAACTCCTTCGGTACATCAAAACTCATAAACTCATAATATAACTGTCATCGAAACCTTAAGCATGCGGACCCTACGGTTCGAGAACAATGTAGACATGACCGAGACACGTCTCCGGTCAATAACCAATAGCGGGACCTGGATGCCCATATTGGCTCCTACATATTCTACGAAGATCTTTATCGGTCAGACCGCATAACAACATACGTTGTTCCCTTTGTCATCGGTATGTTACTTGCCCGAGATTCGATCGTCGGTATCCAATACCTAGTTCAATCTCGTTACTGGCAAGTCTCTTTACTCATTCCGTAATACATCATCTCACAACTAACATCTTAGTTATAATGCTTGCAAGGCTTATGTGATGTGTATTACCGAGAGGGCCCAGAGATACCTCTCCGACATTCGGAGTGACAAATCCCAATCTCGAAATACGCCAACCCAATATCTACCTTTGGAGACACCTGTAGTACTCCTTTATAATCACCCAGTTACGTTGTGACGTTTGGTAGCACCCAAAGTGTTCCTCCGGCAAACGGGAGTTGCATAATCTCATAGTCATAGGAACATGTATAAGTCATGGAGAAAGCAATAGCAACATACTAAACGATCGTGTGCTAAGCTAATGGAATGGGTCATGTCAATCAGATCATTCAACTAATGATGTGACCTCGTTAATCAAATAACAACTCTTTTGTCCATGGTTAGGAAACATAACCATCTTTGATTAACGAGCTAGTCAAGTAGAGGCATACTAGTGACACTCTGTTTGTCTATGTATTCACACATGTATTATGTTTCCGGTTAATACAATTCTAGCATGAAAAATAAACATTTATCATGATATAAGGAAATAAATAATAACTTTGTTATTGCCTCTAGGGCATATTTCCTTCAGCAACAAAATGTGTCGTGTTCATGGGGAGGCAACGGAATGCGTCGTGTTCATCGGGAGGGTTTGGATGGAACAGGCGATGGAAACGAGGCCTGGTGTACCGCAGAACGGAGGAAACGGCCTTGTGTTCGACCGGCCACGTTCGAAACGGTATCCTGTTCATCGAGAGGGGTCTAGCGTACCGCAAAACGGAGGAAATGGACCTCCTACGGTCGAAACGGGGGTCCTGTTGATCGCGAGGGGTGTGGCGTACCGCAAAACGGATGAAACGGACTTGTGTTGGAGCGCTACGGTCGAAACGGGGGTCCTGTTCATCGGGAGGGGTGTGGCGTACCGCAAAACGGGACTCCACGGGATACTGTTCATCTCCACCGTCGACCCCCTCTAGCCTCCACGAGCTACTGTTCATCCACCGTCGACTGTTCATCCACGGGCTCCTGTTCATCCAGCCTCCACCGTGCGCTACTCCACCGGCTACTGTTCAACCAGCCCTCTCCACGGGCTCCTGTTCAACCACCCCTCCACGGGCTACTGTTCATCCTGCCCTCCACCGTCTACTATTCATCCTGCCCTCCACGAGGTGGTCTTGTTCATCCAGCCCTCCACAGGGTCCTGTTCATCCAGCCCCAACCGGCTCGATCGATCGGGGTCCTGTTCATCCAGAGGCAACACCACGGGGTCATGTTCATCCACCCCCAGAGGGAACTGTTCATCCAACCCCCCCCCCCCTGCAACACTCACTGTTCATCCAGAGGCAGCATCAATCGGCTTCAGTTAGCAGCAGTAGCGAAGGAATCGCTCGATCGGGTTCAGTTAACAGCCATCGATCGATCACTCGGGTTCAGTAATGCGTAGCCTACAATGCAATCGCTCGGATTCAGTTAGAGCCCAACGCCTCGCTCGGGTTCAGTTAGAGCCAATGCCTCGCACACACGCACGTACGTGTACGAGAGAAGCGCGCATCGCTCGGCCCCCGACCTCCCACCATAACCGGGAACTCCCCGAAATTTTCCTCGCCCTCACTTCTACCATGGTTTTTCCGTCATGGACGACCCAAAGAATGTCATGCAGCTGCGTCTCCGGCCCGCCCAGGACAAAAAGCCCATTTTCTGTCATGATTTTTGTCATAGAAGTAGGAGCCCACCACATCTATGATGATACCGAGTTTTGTCACAATTATCGTCATAGAAGTGTCATATGTATGACAGAAAAAATTCGTTCGGCCCAAAATGTCACGGATGTGTCTTTTTTTTGTAGTGCATGCGGCCCACTCCCCCTCCCCTGTCGCTCTCCCCTCCCCCTGTTCAACCGACCGAGGGCGCGCGCCCGCGCGTCGCCGCCAAACCACCTCACCGTCGGTGAGGGGATAAGCCCCGACGCCTTGGTCCTCTCCCCTGCGCCCCACCCACTACCCCGCTCTCCACTTGCCCCCTCTCTCCCTCGTCGCTCTCTCCCTCGCTCTCCAGATCCCCTCCCCTCCTCAACCAAGCGCCGCCGTCGCCATGGCTGTGCTGTAGCCGCGGCCACCGGCCACCCCGCGCCTCGCTAGCACGTCCACGAGACGCGCCGTCCTCGGCTACACCCTCTGCACCAACCGAAGCAAGAAGGGAGCCACCACCGCGAGCCCGACGACCCCTTCTTCCTCCTGCGGCCGTCTTCGTCTCCGGCGCCGATTCGCCGCCGTTGGTCCTCTCCGAGCCCGCTAACGCACACGTACGGGCTCACGGTGAGCAGTCGCATCGCCTCCCCCTCTCTCTGGCCTCTCCCAGTAGCCGCAGCCGCCGCTTTTAACGCACACCTACGGGCTCACGGTGAGCTCGTGGTCGTCGCCATAGCCACTGTCACGCTCGCCTGAGCACAGCACCGTGCTCCTAGTGCCCCCAGGAGCACAACGAACACACGCACGCGCTCCGCCGAGCTCCGTAGCACCGTTTCCGTCGAGGTCCCATACGCGCCGCCGCCATAGCTCGTCATCGGCCTCGTTTCCGACCACCTCCGGCCACATAACCACCACGGTTCAATGCGGCTAGCTCCGCTCGTTCGAATGCGCCCTCTCGCGCATGAAACGGCCGCCTATAGACGAAACCCGACGCCATCCCGTGCCTCCGCCGCATCTGAAGGTCGCCGGCGTTGAGCCGCCGGCCGCCGCCGACGTGGCTAGGCGGGCCCCACCCCTGAGTCGCTGCCCGTGGGCCCCCTGGACCCAGTTGACCACGTTGATCGTGGTCAACTATGCTGACTGGGCACTCAGTGCCACTGACACATGGGCCCCCCCTCCCGCCTAATTAACCTAATTAAAACATTCTCCTAAATAAAAATAATTAGCTAAACTAATTAGTCACTGACATGTGGGACCCAACTGCTAATTAACCCATGTTCATTTAAAATAACCCACTATTAGCCCTCTGTCTATGACATATGGGACCCACTGGTCAGTTTGACCAGTCAGCGGGTCTGTTGGCCTGCTGATGTCATGCTGACACTCTGCTGACGTCATAATTCCTTTTCTGTTAATATAAATAAATCCAGAAATGGTTTAATCTTTGAAAATTCATAGAAAATAAATCGTAACTCGGATGAAAATGTTTTCTACATGAAAGTTGCTCAGAAAAATCCAACGAATCCGAATACGCGGTCCGTTCATCTGTCACATGCCCCTAGCATGCTAAACTTGGAACATTCCCCCTCTGTTCATTTGTTTGATACAGGTCCGGAACCGGGAATTCATTCCCGGTTGAATTCCCCCTTCACCTTTATCGTGTAGCCTTACATTAGGTCACACCCAGCACAACATATTGCCACGTTATGCTTTGTGATGCTATGTTGCTTTATATTTACTATTTCTTCCTCCTCTTTTCTCTGGTAGACCCCGAGACTGATGCTGCCCCTGTGATCGACTACGTCGATGACGACCCCTCCTTGCCAGAGCAACCAGGCAAGCCCCCCCTTTGATCATCCCGATATCGCCCATTCCATTCTCTCATGCTTGCATTAGATTCTGCTACTGTAATTGATTGCTCCTATTCTGATGCATAGCCTGCTTTTGTAACCTGCTTATTGTTACCTACCTGCTTATCCTAAACTGCTTAGTGTAGGTTGGTTAGTGATCCATCAGTGACCCCCACCTTGTCCTTGTTGCCCCTGCTTCATCATCGAAGACCCGATCAACGGGATCGAAGACCAAGCCCCGACACCGCACATCACTTCCCCTTAGTTGCTCGACACTACTGGGTTACTATCGAGTGCCGAGGGTGAGGCCTCATCAGCACTTCTGATGTTAACCCGCTAGTGTAGTTATTCGGTTGTGGTCATCGAGGGTGATTCCGCCTTAACCACTTCCGATACGACTCTGTCGTGCAACCCCTCAAGTGTGAACCTCGGGGGTGGTTCCTCTTACGTTCACCTTGATGATTACATCGAGTGGAATTCACCGGGGGTGATTCCTCAGGTTTTCCCCTTGATGTTTGGACACACAATTACTATGGTTACTTGGACTTTACAGCTGTTACTTGGAAAGGCGGGTCGACCCTGAGGGGTACCCGCGAGTGATGTGGGAGTCAGGTTGACCTGGAAGGTGCCCGCGAGATAATTACGAGGCGTGGCCGGGCATTCCTAGCGCTTGCCGCAAGTCCTCGAGACGGGGCAACGGGGTCACATCTTTCGTGAGTCTCTGCTTGTTACCCCGTGCTCCTAATCCACTAAGATTTGGATATTTAATCTGAGGGGCCTCTGGCCTGATAGCACTAACCATCATGTGGGCATAGTATGGGCGTTCTGCGTCGTATACATCAGCCGAAGCTTAATAGACGTCAGCGACTGAGCGGCGCGCGCCGGGTTGGACTGGTAAGCACCTGCCTTTTTGAAGGAGGTAGCTAGGTCTACTCACCAGCCGCGTACGCAACGTGCAGGAGTTCCTGGGGAGATGGCCCATGACCCCTGGGGGGATAGGTTTAGTCCGGCGTGGTGGCCTCTCTATTAAGCCTAGGTCGGGTTGCGGCGTATTGTTTGGCTGAGGTCGGGCATGACCCAGGAAAGTGTGTCCGACCGGAGTTAATCGAGCATGGTGGGTAAGTTGGTGCACCCCTGCAGGGAAGAAAACATCTATCCATAGCCTGTCCTACGGTAACGGGCACTTGGAGTTGTAGCCCGATCGATACAACTAGAACTGGATACTTGTGATGAGACATTGGATTGTGATGATAGCTGGATAGTATGGCTCTAGGATTGCTTTCTCGCAGGGAGTCGAGAAAGGATCTCTGGCCGAGGTTGATAACACTACTACTACATTACTTTATGCTACTCTTATCTCTTATGATGCTGCAAGATGCTTGAAGATGCTAGTCTTCGATAGTACTGGGCCTTCTCTCTATTCTGGCATTTCTGCAGCCCAGTCCACATATACAACCTTCATTGATAATGTTGCATATGTAGTGTAGATCCTTGCTTGCGAGTACTTTGGATGAATACTCACGGTTGCTTTGCTCCCCCTTTTCCCCATTTCTTCTCCTTTTCGGTTGATGCAACCAGATGTCGGAGCCCAGGAGCCAGATGCCACCGCTGATGCTTGCTACTACGTGGAGGCCGCCGATGACCAGGAGTAGTTAGGGGGCTCCCAGGCAGGAGGCCTTGCCTTTTCGATCGATGTTGCTTTTGTGCTAGCCTTCTTAAGGCAAATTTGTCTAAATGTCTGTACTCAGATATTCTTGCTTTCGTTGACTCTTGTGTATTCGAGCTTATGTATTCGAGCCCTCGAGGCCCCTGGCTTGTAATATAAGGCTTGTATTATTTTAATTTGTGTCTAGAGTTGTGTTGTGATATCTTCCCATGAGTCATTGATCTTGATCGTACACATTTGCGTGTATGCTTAGTGTACGGTTGAATCGGGAGCGTCACAAGTCATCGCCAAATTGCTTGATAGATGCTAGAGTGTTTGTGCATGCTTTGTCACATATTTCATTTGCCATTTTATTGTGTGAGCATGTTGGTTGCATGTTTTACTCATTCGAGGACATCCATTTGTTGTTTTGATTATTTGGCTCTTTCTCTTTTGCCAAATGGATGGACAAGAATGCCTAAGAACTCCCTATAGCTATCTATGATTTCCTCGTCTCAAACTCCATTCATGCTACATCACAAAGTTTGATCAAGTCAGATTCAAACAACTCTGTGTGAGGAGCACTCGGAGTTCCCGATTCGTCATAGACTTAAACCTCCAAAACCTCTTTCTGCATCTCGATCTGACCGATTCATCCTTTTCGGTCCTACCGAGTCACTAAGTTGATCTAGGGTTTTCAATCTCGGTGCAACCGATTAGAGCCTTTCGGTCACACCGAGTTGCAGTAACTACTTGCAGTTTTGCATCTCGGTGCCACCAAGTCATTCCACTCGGTCACACCGACAAGGTCAGGTTATATATACTGACGGGCCAAAATTTGGAAAAAAAATTCGAACCTCCTCGCCCGCGCATAACCTACTCTGCCTCCTTGGGTCTCCGGATCGTCCTCTCGTCGCCAGCGACCTCCCACCGCTGGTCTCCGCCGCCGTCAATGGAAATCTTCACCGCCGTTGCTGCCATAGCAAGTTCGCCGCCGAACTAGGGTACGAACTTGATCTTTGTGCTAATCCATAACTCTGATTCTTAGCACATTGCTTTGCCATGATTCTTGCCACAAATGAAATCATCTGTCCAGTAGAAACATCCCGTAGATTAGTTTTGATTTGAAAATTTAGGGTTAGGTCTCCGCCGAATTCATCTCGGACCGACCGAGTTATAGAAATCGATCTCACCGATTTTGGCTTAGGCCAGAGCACACGCGTTTTTGGTCTGACCGAAAATTGCAAATCGGTGTGACCGAGTTCGATTCTTTGTGAAACCCTAGCAGTCTCGGTACCACCAAACTGTGACTCGGTCTGACCGAGTTCACTAGTTTAGGTTCCAAAGGCTGCTTTGGTATCATCGAGTTTACAAATCGGTAGATCCAAAATGTTTTCTGTGAAGAACTAAAACTAAGTTTTTAAGTCATCCTTTTTGCAAAACTTCTGTACTTTGTGATGCTCATCTACTCTATCTTATCTATAACCTATTCATAGGGTCTCCTGTCAAAATATTTGCAGAGATGTCTGATCAAAGTGATAGTCAGAACAGGTCTCAGCAACAGGTGCAGATAAGTGAGGGTACAGATCCCTCTAGCAGCTCTGATGAAGGCAGCAGGAGCACACCAAGTAACTTTCCAAAGGCAGCCACCAGAACAAGAAAGAAGAAGACCTCAGATTCAGAGGGTGAGGATTATGTGGCTGTTGAGGAAGAAGTCAGCTCCAAGAAAAAGGTGCTGAAAAAGGAGTATGGCTCAGCTGCTACAGTCAAGCCAGGGATGCATAAGAAGGCACCAGCAAAGAGAGTCCCCATGTCTAAGGCCAGAGCATCCACTGCTGAAACCTCCAAGCCATCTGAAGAGGCAGTTCGAGAAGGCAAGAAAAGGAAGGAAAGGGTCAAGAAGACCACTGCCAGAGTGCTTGGCAGATCATCAATTATGAGAGATTATGATGAAGAGGAAGAGGATGCTGCACCAGCACCCAGAGCACAAAAGCTTATGGGAGATGCAATCAAACCAGGGGCTGCTCCATCAAAGCCCAAAGTTGTTCCCAAGGCTGTTGCTCTAGCTCCAAAGCCAAAACCCAAGAGGAGCACTAGGAACATACCTGCAGAAGAAAAGAACAAGGCCCCAGTGCCTCAAGCTGTTGAAGAAGAAGAAGAAGAAGATGATGATGATTCTGTTGTGTTGAGGAAGCTGAAGCCAAAGATCCCTGACCACACTGATGCACACCCAGTTGTAGAGAACATGAAAATCAGGAAGGATGCAGGATTGAGACTATGGAGAGAGTCTGATCCATATGCTATCAGGAGAAGAACTGTTGTGGACTACAAGTTTCACACTAAGTAACAAAAGGACTTCTATGAGACAGTGTTGCTTGACAAGAAGCCCATTGTGTGTGATATGAGATGGGTAGACTGGGAGTACATCCAGAAGAATGAAGATCACTATCCTGGAGTGTATGACAGTTTTAAGGCATGTGGAGTTGATGAATTCGTTGCACAGAAGCTCACCAAGTGGAATGATGAGCTCATCATGCAGTTTTACTCCACTGCCCACTTCTTTCCAGATGGAAGGATTGTGTGGTGTCTAAGGGTACTAGGTACCAATCCACAGTTGATGAGTGGGCCAAGCTTATAAATGCTCCTGAGGAACATGAGGATGGCTTGGATGTATATGCTGAGAATAAGAAAGACCACAACACAATGGCCAACATGTATAAAGAGATCACAGATGCTACTTTGGATACACATAAGTTTGGATCTGTCCATTACCTGTTGTCTGGTCTGCCTACCATAAACTGGATTCTGAGGCACACACTACTACCCAAGTCAGGTGATCACAAGATGATCAGAGGACATGCCATCAACTTACTGCACATACTTGATGTCCCACAGAAGTTCAAGGTTATGAGCCTGATTGTTGAGACAATCAAGAGGACTGCTGCTGATCAAAAGAGAAGTTGTGGGTATGCTCCACACATTCAGGAGCTCATTAACTCAAAGATGGGAACATGCACATATCTTTTGGACAAGGAACACCTGCCCATCTATCCTAAATTTGAAGACAACACTGTGGTGATGGATGAAAATGAACCATCTTCAGCTCAAGCACATGAGAAGAGAGAGAAGGCAAAGGCACAGAAAGCTGCAAAGATGCCAACTGTTGAAGAGGCATCTCAAGTGTTCTTGAAATCCAAACAAGATCAACTTGGATATCTGATCCAATCCACCCTGAGGATTGAGAAGGGCTTGGCCACCCTGACTAAGAACCAGGAAAGTTTGGAGAGGATCATTGAGCAGAAATTCTATTATCTGGATGTCAAGGTAACTGAGATCCAAACTGCATTTGAGCACCTACAGGAGGAAGCATAGGAGAGGAAGGGCAAGTCTACTACTGATGCTTTCAAGCGAGTGCCACGAGGTCCAAGGTCTTCTGTAGTGCCTGTGATAGATACTCGAGCTTCAGTGTCAGCACCAGCAGCCACAGCTCCAGTGCCACCTCCAGCACCCACTCCATCTGCTCCAACTACTTCATCGGAAGCCTTCGTCCTTGGATTTCTCTCTACACCACCTCCCGAAGATCAAGCCTGAGAGTCGTTTAGCACTATGCATTTTTGAACTTTTTGGTAACTTGTTACCAAAGGGGGAGAAAAATATATAGATCATAGGCTTCAAGAGAGAGAGTGTGTTGGTTTTTATCTCTCTTTGCACTTATTTGGTTTGTTTGATCATATGCTACCCTTAATGTTTGGTTGAATGATGCTATCTTTTATATCTCTTGGTGATGAGTGCATGCTTGGTGATGAGTGCATGCTTTTAATCTCAATCATTTTGAGCGCTCCACCAAGATGTATGTGACATGGAAGAGTAACCCATGATCCTAATCAATTGTGCATTTGCATTCAAAAGCAAATTTTAAATAATGCACAAATTTAGGGGGAGCTCTTTCTTATCACATACTTCTCAAAGCGACGATGTTTTTCAAATACTATTTATCATTTGTCGAAGCTTTGATCTATATGTTGTCATCAATTACCAAAAAGGGGGAGATTGAAAATGCAACTATCCTTGGGTGGTTTTGGTAATTCCTAACAACATATAGCTCATTGAGCTAATGCTATTCCAAGATGAGTATTTCAGGAAAGTTCAATGGTTGGCATAGCATGGATTAGAAAGTGTACCCTTCAAAATGCTAAGGATAAAAGATTGGCTCAAGCTCAAAGCACAAGACTCTACATTTTCTATTTTAGTGATCCAAGATCACATTGAGTCTATAGGAAAAGTCAATACTATAAGAAGGGATGAGGTGTTGCTTAATGAGGTGCTTGCTCAAAATGCTTAGTGATATGCTCCAAAACCCTCCACTACTTTCTCATATCCACATATGTCCCACACCAAATATCCAACTCGGCCCCACCGAAATTTTCTATCTGGCGCCACTGAGTTCAGTTGTCATAGCCACTGCCAGAAACCCTAGTCTTTTCGGTCTCACCGAGATGGGATTGTAATCTCTCTGTTTCCCTTCGTAACGTTTCGGTCAAACCGAGATGAGCGATCGGTCCCACCGAGATTGCAATGTAAACTCTCTGTTTTCCTTTTGTAACACTTTGGTCCAACCGAGATGAGCGAATCGGTCCCACCGAGTTTGCCTGACCAACTCTCTGTTTGTCTATTACCAAAATCGGTCCCACCGAGTTTATGTAATCGGTCTCACTGAGATTACGTTATGCCCTAACCCTAATGAGATCGGTCCCATCGAGTTGACATGTCAGTCCCACTGAGAATCCTAACATTCACATTTTGAACTAAATCGGTCTGACCGAGTTTCATGATTCGGTCCCACCGAGTTTGGTGATTTGTGTGTAACGGTTAGATTTTGTGTGGAGGCTATTTATACCCCTCCACCCACTCTTCATTCGTGGAGAGAGCCATCAGAACATGCCTACACTTCCAATACATATTTTCTGAGAGAGAACCACCTACACTTGTGTTGAGGTCAAGATATTCCATTCCAACCACATAAATCTTGATCTCTAGCCTTCCCCAAGTTGCTTTCCACTCAAATCTTATTTCTACCAAATCCAATCCTATGAGAGAGAGTTGAGTGTTGAGGAGACTATAATTTGAAGCACAAGAGCAAGGAGTTCATCATCAACACACCATTTGTTACTTCTTGGAGAGTGGTGTCTCCTAGATTGGCTAGGTGTCACTTGGGAGCCTCCGACAAGATTGTGGAGTTGAACCAAGCAATTTGTAAGGGCAAGGAGATCGCCTACTTCGTGAAGATCTACCCTATGAGGCAAGTCCTTCGTGGGTGATGGCCATGGTGAGATAGACAAGGTTGCTTCTTCGTGGACCCTTCGTGGGTGGAGCCCTCCGTGGACTCGCGCAACTGTTACCCTTCGTGTGTTGAAGTCTCCATCAACATGGATGTACGATAGCACCACCTCTCGGAACCACGCCAAAAATCTCCGTGTCTCCATTGCGTTTGCTCCCTCCAAACTCATCCCTTTACCTTCATATGCAATTGTTTTACATCCCCCTGCTATACTCTTAGAATTGCATGTGTAGGTTGATTGCTTGTTTGTGCTAAGTTGCTAAAATCTGCCAAGAACTAAAATTCGGAAAAGGCTAGATTTTTATTTTGTCAAGTAGTCTAATCACCCCCCCCTCTAGACATACTTTCGATCCTACAAATGCGTGGCCTAGGGTTTGTCCGATGCGTCCGGGAGGACTTTATACACCTCGGGGTGCCTGTGGATGATCGACACGGCGACGGAGGAGGCCATGGCGGGCGTGGATGCACGCCACGCACTGCCTCCTCTCTGTACGTAGGAGGAAGAAAAAGGATGTGGTGGGCTTGGGCCTGCACTGTAGCATTGGGCTACAAGTGCACAGTGTAGCTTTTCGTTTTTCCATTTCCTTTTCTGTTTTTTATATTGCATTCTATCTACTTCGCCTAGGAAACGAATTTATTTAGTCATGAAACTTGACACACAAATACTAGGTAATATTTTGAGGCCACACAAGAAGTCTCACATTATTTGGAAATAACATTTACTTTTAGGATTTAAAATGGCCAAACTAGATGCTATCGGACGTGTTTAAAGGTTACTGGGGTTAATTGGGTTAACCAAATGAAGTTGGTTTCTACATGATAAATTATCATGGGAATTTATGGAATAACGCGAACATTTTTATTTTACTCTTTGATATTATGTTTACTCTATTTTAAATTTGAATTTGAATCATTTTTGAGCCATTGCCAGATCGGCCATAGTAATCGTGGTGACATGGCATTATTAGCAGGGGATTACTGTAGCTTAATTACCCGGGCGTCACAATTGCAAAACAGAAAAGAAAAATATTTGGTTGTCTCCGAACAAGCGCTTTTCTTTAAAGCCTTTTAGCTAGGCATTGATAATTTTAATGATGCTGACATGAAAGATAGCAATTGAAACACAAAGAGAGCATCATAAAACATGTGACAAACAAGTTTAAGTCTAACATGCTTCCTATGCATAGGGATTTTATAAGCAAACAAATTATCAAGACAAGCAAAAACTACCATATGCAAGGAAGAAGAAAGGAACAATAGCAATCTCAACATAACGAGAGGTAATTTTATAACATGAAAATTTCTACAACCATATTTTCCTCTCTCATAATAATTAGATGTGGGATCATATTCAAATTCAACAATATAACTATCACATAAAATTTTCTCTACATGATCCACATGCATGCAAAGTTGACACTTCCAAAATAGTGGGAATATCATTAACTAAAGTCATGACCTTTCCAAACCCACTTTCATCAAAAATTTCACGAGATTGAACATTCTCCAAATATATGGGATCTAAAGTTGACACTCTTCCAAACCCACTATCAATATTATTGCTAACAATATTATCAATATCATATTCATCATGGGGCTTAAATAAATTTTAAAGATCATAAGAAGAATTACCCCAATCATGATCATTACAACTAGTAGTACACATAGCAAAATTAGCATCCCCAAGCTTAGCGTTTTGCATATTATTAGCACAATTGACATTAATAAAATTTATAATAATATCATTGCAATCATGCTTTTTGTTCAAGGATCTATCGTGAATCACTTCATAAAGCACTTCATCACAATTTTCAGATTCACGAATTTCAAGCAAAACTTCATAAAGATAATCTAGTGCACTCAACTCACTAGCAATTGCTTCATCATAGTTGGATCTTCTAAAAATATTAGCAAGTGGATGAGGATCCATAAACTCTTTGCTTCCTGATTTTCAATAAGTACAAAATTATACCAAGCAAACAAGCAAACGAGCCAAGTAAGGCACAAAGGCAAATGAAAAGGTGAATAGAAAGAAGGCGAATAAAAAGGTAAATCTTTTTGTATTTTTCTGAAAACTTTTTAGAAGTAGGGGAGAGGAAAATGAGAGGCAAATGGCGAATAATGTAATGCAAGAGATGAGAATTTATGATAGGTACTTGGTAGGCTTGATGTAGACCTCCCCGGCAACGGCACCAGAAATCCTTCCTGCTACTTCTTGAGTTTGCGTTGTTTTTCCCTCGAAGAGGAAAGGGTGATGCAACACAGTAGAGATAAGTATTTCCTTTAGTTAAGAACCAAGGTATCGATCAAGTAGGAGAAGAATGCGCAAATCACAAATACCTGCACACACAATCAAATACTTGCACCCAACGCCATAAATGGGTTGTCAATCCCTTCACAGTCACTTGCAAAGGTGAGATCTGATAGAGATAAATAAAACTAAACAAAAGATAAAATATTTTTGGATTTTTTTGGTTTATAGATCTGAAAATAAAATATTGCAAGAATAGTAAATCAGAAACCAATATGATGAAAAGTAGACCCGGGGGCCATAGGTTTCACTAGAGGCTTCTCTCATGAAGGCAAATAATACGGTGGGTGAACAAATTACTATCGATCAATTGATAAAAAAGCACAAAGTTATGATGATATCCAAGGCAATGATTGTGTAATATAGGGATCACGTCCGTGTCAAGTAGACCGAGACCTGCCTGCATCTACTACTATTACTCCACACATCGACCGACTCCTGCCTGCATCTAGAGTATAAGTTCATAAAGAACAGAGTAACGCTTTATGTAAGATGACATGATGTAGAGGAATAAACTCAAGCAATATGATGTAAACTCCATCTTTTTATCCTCGATGGCAACAATACAATATGTGCCTCGCTACCCCTACTTTATCAATGGGTGAGGACACCGCCATATTGAACCCAAAGCTAAGCACTTCTCCCACTACAAGAAAAACCAATCTAGTTGGCCAAACCAAACTGATAGTTCGAAGAGAAATACAAAGATATCAAATTATGCATACAAGAATTCAGAGAAGTTTAAAATAATATTCATAGATAATCTGATCATAAATCCACAATTCATTGGATCTCGACAAACACACCGTAAAAGAAGATTACATCGGATAGATCTCCAAGAACATCGAGGAGAATATGGTATTTAGAATCAAAGAGAGAGAGAAGAAGCCATCAGCTACTATCTATGGACCGGTAGGTCTGCGGTAAACTACTCACGCTTCATCGGAAGGGCAATAGAGTTGATGTAGATGCCCTCCGTGATAGAATCGCCCTCCGGCAGGATGCCGGAAAAGGCCCCAATATGGGATCTCACGAGAACAGAAGGTTGCAGCAGTGGAAAAGTGTTTTCGTGGATGCTTCTGGAGGTTCGGGAATATATGTGAATATATAGGAGGAAGAACTAGGCCAGGAGGTCACCGAGGGGCCCACAAGGTAAGCCCCCCTAGGGCGCGCCCTCCACCCTTACTGTCGCCTCGTGGCTCTTCTGACTTGCACTCCAAGTCTCCTGTGTGTCTTTTGGTCCAAGAGAAATCATCGCAAAAGTTTTATTTCGTTTAGACTCCGTTTGATATTCCTTTTCCGTGAAGCTAAAAAAGAAGGAAAAAAACATAAACTGGCACTGGGCTCTAGGTCAATAGGTTAGTCCCAAAAATAATATAAAATATCATATTAATGCATATAAAACATCCAAAACAGATAATATAATAGCATGGAACAATCAAAAATTATAGATACGTTGGAGACATATCAACCCCCCCTCCCCCCCCCCCCCCGCTAAGCTGCCCAAGGTGATTTTCTTCCTTGTCGATCTCGATTGTGGTTTTTCATCTAAGTATGTGCTCGAGGACATCCATGACAGTGGCCAAGTCATCTATCACAAAGGAATGGAGTCTTGGGAACCGATCCTTAAAAATAACAAGGCTGCCACTTACTTCCCATTTATCCAACCAAAAAACCACAGAGTCTCTAGCATGAACCTGCGGCATTGCCAGTTTACCAAATTTATCATATAGCCTGATGGATAACCTGACTCTCCGGGTGGTAACCTCCTAGGAACCTCAACCTCTGACGGGAAGCAAGCTACCTCAATCCCTGTCAGGAAGCAAGCAATCTCATTGCATGTTTTTTGTAGACACGATGGCTCCTCACTGCATGTTTTTTATAGAGATGAAGGCTCGTAACCACCAGGAGTAGTGCATAATGTAAAACCGCACTCACGACCTACATAACTAATAGATGGGCACTCTGCACATAACAGATATGAAAACCATATCGAAAAAGAATTGATGCATCTCTGTCTATGATATGAGATGTTATGGATTGAATATTTTTGCACATATAAGCAACTCCTACCTTGCTACTGCACTAAGAGCATCTCTAGTGGATCATCTATATGGACGTGTATAGCAAATATACACGATGCCAGCTAAAAAATTGCTCCCAGCGACTCGTGTAAAAGGGCGTGTAAACATCCACGCCCAGTCCACGACGGTACGAGGCGTGGAAATATACACGAGAAAGCCACGCTCGTCAGCTCGCGAAAACGAGACGGCTGCTTCGTCCCGCGCCCGCCCGGAGGAAGAATCGAAGGAGCTCGCCCCCAGGTCACCGTCGCGTTTCTTCTCCGGTCGTCGCCCAAGGTAACAATTTCTTCCTCTTCGGCCTTGCTCACGAGCGGGAGGGCAGGGACGGGGGGGCGGCGCACGCCCTGCAGCTAGATCTGGCGGCGGCGGGAGGTCAGCCGCGTGGGGAGGCTGTGCGGGCAGCGGGCGGCGCTAGCTGCGGGCAGGGCTAGCTACGGGCAGCGTCATGCGAGATGCGGGCGGCGGGGCGGCGCTGTGCGGGCGGCGGGGTGCGGGATGCGGGCGGCGCTGTGCGAGCGGCGGGGTGCGGGATGCGGTCGGCGAAGTGCGAGTGCGGGCGGCGCTAGCTGCAGCCTGGGGAGAGGTAGGAGGTCGACGGGCTGGGGAGGCCGGCGGCCTGCGGCCTAGGGAGAGGAGTGAGGTCGACGGGCAGGGGAGAGGCAGCTCTGAATCGAAGCAGTGAGGCCGAGTGGGTGGGGAAAAGCAGGGAATTGCAATGCTTTCTCCATCTGGTGTTGATATTTGGTATTTGTCTATTGCAAATTGTTGCTTGGCCATGTCAATTTGATGTCAGATTGTGGTCTAAAATAGCTATGCATTGGTTGCTTGCAGATGGATGGTGACCAAAGCTTCTTGGACACCATTGGTTTTGGTTACACACAAACACAACCAGATAGTCCAATTGGAGAGCAGGCAACTCCATCAACTTAGCATCGTTCTGCAATAACAGAGAAAGGAAAATCCAACAAAGGAAAAAATTGGTCTAGTGATGAGGACAAGGTTCTCATAGCAGCATGGGCAAATACAAGTTTGGATATTGTTGGGACAGATCAAAACCGAGATGCTTATTGGGATAGAATTTCAGAGTACTACAACACACACAAGGAATCATCATGGCCGGAGCGTAATGCTAATGCAATCAATTGCCGTTACACAACGATTAATAGAGAGACCTCTAAATTTTGTGGTTGCCTTCAGCAGATTTTAAATAGGCAAGAAAGTGGAAGGACTATAGAAGAAAAGGTATGCGCATTTCTTGTAATTCTATATGTGATGTGCAATATTCTATATGTGTTGTGCTTATTTTGACAACATATTTATATGTGCAGACAAACGATGCACACATTTTGTTCAAGGAAATGGATCTTAAAAAAAGAAGCCTTTCACACTGATGCATTGCTATGTAGAGTTTTCGAAGTATCCAAAGTGGCAGACAAGAGAAGTTGAAACTTCTCTTAAGAAACAAAAGAAGACCATTGATGCAAGTCCGGGCACAGCCACCAATGATCTGGGTGATGCATCCTCGGTACGTACTGATGCTACCTCGATACGCACTATGCTCTTGAACATGAGAAAAGACCTGATGGTGTGAAGAAGGATAAGAGAGGTAAAGCTGATGACAGTGCTTGCAAGCTGTCATTAGAAACTGTGTGGGCAGCAAAGCTAGAGAAGGATGAGATCAAAGAGGCGGCAAGAAATGCTCGCTACGCACAGCAATTGGAATTGCGAAAAGAGGAGATTGCACTCAAAAAGAATGAAGATGCACGAAATGAGAGGGAGGATGCACGGAGACAGTTTGAATTAGATGAGAGGGTCATGCTCATCGACACTAGTGGTATGACTGATGTGCTAAAGCAGTTCTACCAAGATAAGCAGAAGCAGATCCTTGCTCGCGGCCTAGGGTAATGTGAACTATATGTTGTAGTTGTAAGAACTATTTACTGCTTTCTGCTAGTTGAGGACATGGATTACATCACTCATTGCATAAATTTTTTTTTGATAGCTGCATTACAAAGACATGGATTACATCACTCATTGCATAAATTAAAACTACATGAAAAGAAATGGATTACAAACTTATAACTAGGACATCACTCATTTCCAAACTTTTGCCACACATGGTCAATTAGATCAAGTTTAAGCTGATCATGTTCATCGAAATTTCTAATCCG
Organism: Triticum monococcum; assembly: GCA_034509565.1. Classification (NCBI taxonomy): domain Eukaryota; kingdom Viridiplantae; phylum Streptophyta; class Magnoliopsida; order Poales; family Poaceae; genus Triticum; species Triticum monococcum. The sequence continues at coordinate 172,534,573 of CM067846.1, read as the reverse complement.
GTGAGTCATCTGAATAAAAGAGCTCAGTTCTTCCGCATGAGTACGAGAGACTGTGACTCTTTCTCCCATTGCCTCAAAAGTGCAGCTTTGCCGACTAGTTTGTCGCTCCTCTTCAACTATCATATTGTGCATTATGACACAAGCTTTCATGACATCAGTGATTTCTTTACGTTTCCATCCTTTAGCAGGTCCACGAACAATGGCAAAACGGGATTGCAGAACTCCAAAGGCTCGTTCCACATCTTTCCTAGCCCCCTCTTGCTTCTTGGCAAAAGTTCTATGCTTTCTGCTAGTTGGAGCTGGTATGCTCTTCACAAATGTTGCCCACCGTGGATAGATACCATCTGCAAGGTAATACCCCATTGTGTACTGATGGCCATTGATGCTATAATTCACTGGAGGAGTTTGGCTTTCGGCTAGCTTTGTAAAAACAGAAGAACGTTGAAGAACATTTATATCATTCAGAGACCCTGGTAAACCAAAATAAGCATGCCAAATCCAAAGATCTTGTGAAGCAACTGCTTCCAAGATCATAGTGGGCTCGCTCACATGGCCTTTAAACATGCCATGCTATTTTTGGGGGCAATTTTTCCACCCCAGTGCATGCAATCTATGCTCCCTAACATACCGGGAAATCCTCTTTCCTCCCCTATTGCAAGTAACCTAGCAATGTCTTCTTCATTTGGAGATCTCAGGTACTTTTCCCCAAAAACTTCACAAACTTTGATCACAAATTTCTTGCAAGACTCTAAATTAGTAGACTCAGCGGACCGGATGTACTCATCAACACCATCAGCTACTAATCCATATGTTAGCATACGCATTGCCGCAGTCATCTTTTGCAGAGGATGTAACCCAAGAGCTCCAGAAGCACTTCTTTTTTGCGTAAAAAAACCCATCATAGTCATGCTCAAGTATACCATCAGCTATGCGGTTGAACAAAGTACGCGACATCCTAAATCTGTGCATAAAAAGTAAATGAGACAGGGAAATGAAAAAATGACCAAAGCAGAGAAGTGTACTAATTACGAACCTTCATCGAAACAAATGTTTGGGAAAGCGAGGAATCTCTTTGAAGTAGTCGTCCCACAGAAGAACAAATCCGGCATCACTTCCTCGATCGATTGACTGACGTCCATGCTTGGAACCGCCATGGCGTCGAGCGTTCTTCCTCTCTTCCTCCTCGCGCTCGGCGAATGCTGCAAGTATGAGTTCATCGTCGCCAGATGAAGATGACGAAGAACTCATGTCCCAAGTGGATGTGTTCATTATGTTGCGTGAGAAACGATAGAGAAATCTAGGTGAGAAGAGAAGTCACAGGTAGAAGTGTGCTGGAAGAGAGATGGTAGGGGTGGTTTATATAGATCGGAAATATGGTAGGGGTGGTTTATATAGATCGGAAATATGGTAGGGATGGTTTATATAGATCGAAAATATGACCGTTGGAAATATAGCCGTTAAAAATATACACATCCTAATTTACACGTTCCACTGAAAAACTGGAAGATGTATAATTTAGCAAGGTGTATATGGACGTGTATATGAAGATATACACGTCCAAATTTACACCATCCACTAGAGATGCTCTAACTACTACTGAAGCGCGAGGCAAATAGCATGTCGATCAGGAGATTTGCAATGGTAACTTATTTTGCTCAATTTTATCAAGTCCATGTAAGTACAATATCTGACAAACAATTTAGTCTGCATCCGGAAAACTCCCTTTGATGAATGAAAAATATCTCTAACATTGATAAATATAATCAATTTTAGAGAAGCTTTGTCCAACATCGTCTGAGATGGTTTAAGCATATTTAGCGCAGGACTCCAAAAGCTCTAATGCATAGCGGATGACTAAAGCATGTTGATAATGCCAAAAGAGATCGGGATAGGCCAAACATGACATGGGAAGAGTCCATAAAGAGAAATCTAAAGGATTGGAGTATCACCAAGCAGCTAACCATGGACAAGGGTGCATGAAAGCTTACTATCCATGTGCCAGAACCATGAGACGGAGGAAGTAGCATGTACGCCTCGTGCCACAAAATCTTGACAGACAACATATACAGAGACAGTGCAGTACACTATAATATTCTTGGTTGCTCAAAATATATTGACAGGTACTTCACAACAAAAACTTTCAGAAAATGAGTGTAGCAACAAAAGATCAGGCAAACGGAAACTGAAGAATAGGATAATGACTGTTAAGCCAGCAAATTATCAATTCCAGTCCTTTGTTTCATTACAAACACACGTCATCATGGATGAAAAAGAAAAGTACAAACTCTATTCTGTGTGTGAATGCGTGTGTGAATGCCGATAGCGGAATTTGAATAAAACACCTTAATGGATAATGATTTTCATTCTTTTTGTACTGATGGTCTCGAAGATGGCTGTCAGTCTTCAGTGAAACTATACTGAGCTAAATGAGGAAAGATGCTCAGTCATACATAAATCAAGCAAACCACATAGGAGTATAAACTCCTCTTGTGCAAGTAGTTGTGATGGCAAACTGCAGGGAACCACCACAGCAAGAAGAACTAATATCTCAATAATATGTAGTCCTACATGCATCTACACATCAGCTTATTTTAACTAGGTCTGTATGCTAACTGCCAAGGCACAAGGCACCTCGCCTCGGTCTTCCGCGAAAAAATGAGCTCCAGGCAGATGTTTCATTTCCTCTGGAATCAGCATCGGAAGGGCCGGTTTACTTTAAAATTACTGTAGGTGATTCCTGCATTCCGAACACCACAAAGGAAAATAAACCTCCTTGAACAGTATTCCTTCTAGATTCCTGTGAAAGTCCTACAAACCGAACGCAGCCTAAATCTATAATTAAAAACAATATGGTAAACCAAGTATGCTACAGACGATTTATTTCATATAAATGTAGAAAATAAAAAGAATTCAAGACACATAATTATATGTCTAAACTTAACAATGAGCTTACTCAATAGAAGTTTGAACTGGTGATTGAACTTCATCTCCAGTGTACCTAAGGGCAGGCTGATAAAAAAAGCCATCATGATTTGGAAGATAACCTGAGCATACTTTGAACCTAGTAATGAACACCACCACCTCATGACAGGAAATTTTAATTACACATGAGTATTTGCTTAGTCAAACACCAAACATTTTCCAAGGAATATTGAAAAAACAAAGGCATGAACCACCAGCTTTGGAAATGAAATTCTTGAAACTAAATTTAAAAAGATAAGATAAAGGCATATAGCTATCCGCAAGCAGAATATTAATAAACTGTACAGTCAAGAAAAGGGACTTAAATCACTGGCCATCAGAACTTGGTGAACTCTGGTATGAATTTGAAGGTCTCTTTGTGTCATTTTCTTTAGCACAATCCGAGCAGAGGAAATTATGCAGCTTTTTGGCCTGCTCAATGATCATTCCCATACATGTTGGATGGAACCTGCACATGTTCAAAGGTACGAACTAAAGAAACATGCGAATAAAGAAGGTCAACAGTAGCAGAAATACTGAGAAGATGAAAAGAGGGAACAAGTCAATAATTTTACCAACGGTTTCCACCATCCTATTAACATAGTAACCTTTGGAAATGTAAAACATTCTTTTGTGAAGGAACAATAAGCATGTAATGAAGGAAAACTTATACGAATTGAAGGATTTTATCAGCAAGCAAAAGTCTCATTCAAATTTTGAAGCAAGTAGACAAGCTCTGAATATATATTAAAGTTTAAAGCAGCCTTTTTGGGTTCTTAGTGCTTGGAACCGCATTATTAGATCTCTGAAATAACTTGGAAGATAATGTATCCAGTAAGCAAAAATATCCTATTTGCACCTTATTGGCAGTCGTTTTAGATGGCGAAAATTAAGCGCCTCCAGAAGATCTTGTAAAATATCTATCCGCTGGCCAATGCACTTTGGGATTACAGGGAGCCCATTAGTATCTTATATGATCTTACTACCTACAACAAAATACACCAATCTGTAAGAAATTGCAACCAGCATGAAACTGAACCTCAAAATATGATAAAACAAAATGTAGCAGAGGATGATGAAAACACATACTGGTGGTGTTGTCCTTGACATGGACTTGCCTCAATGTAGACCTGACCGTGGAAACTTCTTCTGTGCCTTGCCGGCGATGGTTGTCCGCAGCTTCTACAACTGAATCTCAGGTCTGCAGCGGACTAATTTCATTAGACCAATCTCATAGAAGAAAATAAATAATTCATCTATAGAAGGCTGTGCTGCTTCCACAAAGCAATAGTTTTAGTACAAAACAAAAGAAACATTATGAAGGTGAGCTTTACCTTTAATTGATTTGAACCATGCTGCAGGAACAAAGGCCAGATGAACTTCTATTGCTGCCCGCAACCGAAAACCCTAGCGGTCGCTCAACACCTAAGCTGCACGATACAGGCCGCAACCCTGCCGCCGGCCGACGAAGCCACAATCAGCGCAGCAGTCACACGAAGCCACCCGGAGCTGCCGCCGAGACCTCCCGCTGCTCACCTTTGGAACCGCTCGCCGCTTCTTCTGCTCCTGATTCCAGAAACTGCAGGGAGCAGGGAGAGAGAGAAAGAGAGACAGTTTGGGACTCACCCACGCAGTTGGAGGCCATGAAGATGCGAGCTAATCGCGCACATACGTGTTGGCCGTCTGGAAGAAGCGGAAGGAGTCCGTGGTGGCTGCAGCCGTGAACAAGGTCGAGCTCCGGAAGAAATAATGTCGGTGGAGGCGTGGGAGGAGCTACACCGGCTGCCCCGCATGAAGAAAAGGGCAGAGCTCGGGGCGGCGAACGGCAGAGCTCACGCACGACCCATTGGTGGCTGTCATCCTGTTCGAGCTCACGGCAGTGCAAGGGCATGGGAGAGGCGCCAGAGATGGGCGGTGCAAGGGAGAAGAGAGGAAGCGGCAGGGCCAAGATGGAAGGAGGGTTGCGGGGGAAACCCAGGTTAGGTCATGGTCCAGGGCAACGAGGCAAATAGGAGAGTGGAGTCGGCCGCTGGGCTCATGTCCAGGTGGGGATCAATCGTCCCGTTTTTTCTCTAGCTAAAATAGCCGCAGGTCGCTTTCAATGAATAATTTCATGGGAGCAACAAGGCTGCCTAATGACCCTCTCATACTTTTGAGTTAAATTTCTTTCCTCATTTCTCCCAATACACCCATCACCCATTGTATTGTCCTCCTCCACCCATCCCACTGTGTCGAGGTGGGGATCGATTCGTCCTGATTTTTTCTCTAGCTACAATAGCCGTGGGTCGCTTTCAATGAATAATTTCATGGGAGCCACAAGGCTGCCTAATGACCCTCTCATACTTTATGAGTTAAATTTCGTTCCTAATTTCTCCCAATGCACCCATTACCCATGTATTGTCCTCCTCCACCCATCCCACTGTGTCTTCTCGTACTAATCTTGTAGACCCCAATCCATCATCACCTGCAGCTTCCTCACCTCATTTGTTGTAACGCCCCGAGACCGATGTGCCAGGTGTCGTTCAGTTATTCGCTGGTGTTGCCTTGTCATTGCTTGCGTGTCATGCATTGCATATCATGTTATCATGTGCATTTCATTTGCATACGTGTTCGCCTCATGCATCCGAGCTTTTTCCCTGTTGTCCGTTTTGCAATCCGGCGCTTCGTTCTATTCCGGTGGTCATTTCTACCTTTCTTTCGTGTGTGAGGATTAAACTTTTCCGGATTGGACCGAGACTTGTCATGCGGCCTTGGTTTACTACCGGTAGACCGCCTGTCAAGTTTCGTACCATTTGCACTTCGTTTGATGCTCCAACTGTTAACCGAGGGACCGAAAAGGCCTCGTGTGTGTTGCAGCCCAACACCCCTCCAATTTGACCCAAAACCCACCTAACCCTGCTCCATCATCTAGAGCGTTCGATCACGATCGCGTGGCCGCAAACCGCACCTCATTTGGACTCTCCTAGCTCCCTCTACTTATAAATATGTGCACCCCGTCAAAATTTGCGGTCTAACCCTAGATCCTTCTCTCTCCTCGCGCGCCGGACAAAAACTTCGCCGGCGGACATGTCCGTTTCGACCTCCGCCGCCATCCGCACCAATCGCGTCGCGCCACCTGTCACGCCGCCGCCCCACCGCCGCCGCGGCCCGCGGGGCCCATCCGGGGCCCGCGCGAGCCCGGATCTCGCCGCCACCCGACCCACGTTGCTCCGCCGCCTTCTCCAGCGTCGGCCGGCACCGCTGCTCGCCGGACTTCACCACCACCGCCCTGGCGCGGCCGCCCGACACCGCCGGCGAGCTTCACGCGCCCGCGCCAGCCCCGCCTCTTCTCGCCGCCGCCGCACAGGCGCGCCCGACTCCCCTCCGCCTCGCGGGGTCTACGCGCCGCCGCCGCACCCTTTTTCCGGCCATCGCCGGAGCCTCGGCCCGCCTCCCGGCAGCAAGATCCAACGCCGCCCGAGCCGGCCTCCTCGCTCACGACCAACGCCGGCGCCGCCCCGCCCAACTCCGGCGAGGATCCGGCGCCCCCGGCCACTCCCACCTCGGATCCGGTCACCGGTGACCTCAAGCTCCGGCGTGAACAGTGTTTCCGGCGAACCTCGACTTCCGCGCCGATCTGGATCTGGATCTGAGATTCGAGACGGTTGACTTTTTCCCTCCGAACCCTAATTTTTGTGCATACTTTGACCTGCGATATCTCCGCATCCGTAGCTCCGTTTTGGACATATAGCATATCAAAATGTTCGTCTCGATGAGTACATCATTTCATTCCATTGCATTATTTTCATTTGAGTTCATCTTGATGCCCGAAATGCTGTTAGAGAAGGGCTTCGTGAGTTAATTGTCAGATCTGCTAGTTCCTCTTAGACTTTTGTCATTTTTGCCATGATTGTTGTGTGCATGATATGCCTATGAGTCCTTCATATGTTTTGTTAAGGGTTTTGTCATCTTTCCAGAGGTGCAACCCATGTATTTTTGTGATGTGTGAGGTGACTAGTGCAAGCTTGCAAAGTGAGTCACCCGGCAAATCTGTTTTCAGTAACTTAGTAGTTTTCACTAAGTCTGGGATTATTTAGTTCATGATGCCATATGTTCATACTGTTTCCTAGTGATCCGTGCCTCTTTTGAGGATGATCAGTAAAGGAGTTTTGTTAATATTGTAGTGCTCTATCCATCCATGTTTTTGTTTGCATATGTAGAGCACCTAACTTGAGTCAATCGAGCTCTACTTTTGCTTCGTGGTAAATCTGGTCAGATCGTCAACTTGTTTGCGATTTTGCCGGAGTTATTGTAGTTGATCCGTGCATGCTATGCCATTGTTCTTGCCATGTCTAGCTTGCATTTTATGCCTTCTTAATGTATGTATGCTTGCCTTGCCATGACTTGCACCGTAGTGAGTGCATCGAGCTCGTTTACATGCCTTCGTGAGTTATATTTCAGCATGTCCCAGTTTTCACTAAGTCTGAAAACTGATTATGTTTTTGCTATGTTCGTGTGCTTGTTAGTATATTTTGTGATCCCTTTTGGCTCAAGATCACTAAGAGACTTTTGTTAAGCTTGTTGAGTAGCTCCATGCCATGTCTTTTTTTGTCATGTTCAGATCCTGTAGCATGTTGTTTTGTTGCTCCGAAGCGGGCTTCATGATCTGAAATTCCAGACAAGTGTTAATTTCACTAAGTCTGAGATCTGTTTACCGTTTGCGTTTTTGCCATGCTTGTTTGAACCTCCTAATGAATGAATTGGCCGTAGCTCAGTGCTAGACTTTTGTTAAGCATCTTGAATGATTCCCTGCCATGTATTTTGATGTCATGTTTGAGTGCTGTAGCATGTTTATCTCATTGCATTTAGATGCCTACTTGCTGTAAATCGCAGACCGGTGTCATATTTGAATCACTTGCCATATCCAAACCGTAACTCCGATTCCGGTGATCTTTATATCGTTTTCAAGCGATTTCATCTCATCTTTCCAGTGGCACACTTGATTTTCCAAGTTGAGGCCAGGTTCATGCATTTCCTGTCATATCTTGCATATGCATCGCATACCGCATCTCGCATATCATACCATGTTCTTGTGTTGGTTGTTTACTATGTTGTGTGCTTCTTTTCCGGTGTTGCTTCTTCGGGTTGGTTCCGTTAACGTCGCGTTTGTGAGGACCCGTTCGTCTACGTCCGTTTATCTTCTTCATGGACTCGTTCTTCTTCCTTGCGGGATTTCAGGCATGATCATACCCTCGAAATCACTACTATCTTTGCTTGCTAGTTGCTCGCTCTTTTGCTATGCCTATGCTGCGATACCTACCACTTGCTTATCATGCCTTCTATATTGTTGAACCAAGCCTCTAACCCACCTTGACCTAGCAAACCGTTGTTTGGCTATGTTACCGCTTTTGCTCAGCCCCTCTTATAGCGTTGTTAGTTGCAGGTGAAGATTGAAGTTTGTTCCTTGTTGGAACATGGAGATGTTGTTCCTTGTTGAAACATGTTTACTTGTTGGGATATCACAATATATCTTACTTAATTAATGCATCTATATACTTGATAAAGGGTGGAAGGCTCGGCCTTATGCCTGGTGTTTTGTTTCACTCTTGCCGCCCTAGTTTCCGTCATATCGGTGTTATGTTCCCGGATTTTGCATTCCTTACGCGGTTGGGCTATTATGGGAACCCCTTGACAGTTCGCCTTAAGTAAAGCTCTTCCAGCAATGCCCAACATTGGTTTTATCATTCGCCACCTAGCCTCTTTTTTCCCTTGGGTTTCGCGGACTCAAGGGTCATCATTATTTTAACCCCTCCTGGGCCAGTGCTCCTCTGAGTGTTGGTCCAAACTAGAGCCCTGTGCAGCGCCCCCTCGGGGAAACTCGAGGTTTGGTTTTAGTTGTACGGATTGCTCATCTGAGTGTGCCCTGAGAAAGAGATATGTGCAGCTCCTATCAGGATTTGTCGACACATTCGGGCGATGTTGCTGGTTTAGTTTTACCCTGTCGAAATGTCTTGTTGTACTGGGATATCGAGTCTGATCGGAATGTCTCGGGTGGAGGTCTATTCCTTCGTTGACCGTGAGAGCTTGTCATGGGCTAAGTTGGGACCCCCCTGCAGGGATTGAACTTTCGAAAGCCGCGCCCGCGGTTATGGGCAGATGGGAATTTGTTAATGTCCGGTTGTAGATAACTTGAACATAACTTAATTAAAATGAATCAACCGAGTGTGTTACCGTGATGGCCTCTTCTCGGCAGGAGTCCGGAAAGTGAACACGGTGTTGGAGTAATGTTTCGCAGGTTGCTCTCTAGTTTCTCGCTCGCGCTTTGCCTCCTCTTCTCGCTCTCTTTTGCGAATAAGTTAGCCACCATATATGCTAGTCGCTTGCTGCAGCTCCACCTCATACCTTTACCTTGCCCATAAGCTTAAATAGTCTTGATCGCGATAGTGCAAGATTGCTGAGTCCCCCGTGGCTCACAGATACTTCCAAAACCAGCTTGCAGGTGCCGACGAGTCCGTGCAGATGACGCGACCAAGCTTAGAAGGAGCTCGTTGAAAATCTTGTCATTTGTGTTGTTTCGTTCTAGTTGATCAGTAGTGGAGCCCAGTTGGGGTCGATCGGGGACCTTTGTCGCATTTGGGGTTCTTCTTTTATTTTGGTTCCGTAGTCGGACCTTGATTGTATTTGGTTGATGTAATGCTTTATTCATGTATTTGTGTGAAGTGGCGATTGTAAGCCAACTATATCTTTTTCCCTTATGTATTACATGTGTGGTGTGAAGATTACCTCACTTGCGATATTGCTTTCAATGCGGTTATGCCTCTATGCTTCGACACGTGGGAGATATAGCCGCATCGAGGACGTTACATTTGGTACCTGAGGCTACCTCACCTCGCTCGTAACCTTAGGCTTCTCCGGTGATTCCCCCTCGTCCTCTTCTTCGCCGGAATGACTCAATGATGCTTGGCTTTGGATTGCAATTGGAGCCACATGCAGTTGGCACATATCCGGAGTGTTGTTTATGGTCTACTGACCTTGTCATCACCACGGTATAGACATCCACATCGCCTACACCCTCTGCTTCAGTGCCCCTAAGACAGCTCAACACCTATTCACCAACTCTCCTTGACGGCAATCTAGAAATTGGTGATCGCCTCTTCAACATCACCACAGCCCCAGGGGGCCGGCGTTTCCCTTTCCAACTGGTGCATTGGCTATCAGGCGGCCATTCCACCTTCAGCGCACCGTGGACTCGAGTCGAGTTGCTCGCCTTTTAGACATATGGAAGGAACACAATGCCATGTTAAGTGTAATATATTATAGTCATATGCCATTTGTATTTCCACATTATACAAGGGGCTTTCTGCATCACATATGTGCGTGTTTAGCCTATGGCCACCTGGGAATACAAGTTGCATATTCCTAACATGGTATTAGAGCTAGGTTTTCTTCCTCACACACACACAACTCGTGCTCCTCTCTGTCGATCTCGATCTAAGTTCCAAGTCATTTTTTCTCAAGCTCGTACACTTCAATCAATTTTTCTAGTCATCGCTTCGCTGCTTCCAAGTCGAGGTTGTCTCTCCTTTGTCATCCAAGCCTATCCTGCCCCAAAGAATTCCACAAGCCACCACTCCCGTCGTGCCCTTACGAGCTCAGTACCTCTCCCTCCATCACGCTCGCAATTGCAGGCTACCTCTCCAACATCTTTAGGAGGTAGCGCCTCGTTGCCATCTCTAGGGGGCTGACACCTCACCTCCATCCTAAGGAGGCTGGTGCCAACCACTCCAGGAAGCCGCGCCTTCCCACCATCTCCGGAGGTCGGCATCTCCTCGTCTCTCCTTCATCTAGGCCTTTATCGCCTTAGTGAATTCCCACAGGCCGCCGCGCCCGCCATGCCCTTCCGAGCTCGGTGCCTCTGCCTCGATCACGCTCGCCCCTTCTGGCCACTTCCACCGCGCTCGCAATCACAGGGTGCCTCTCTAGTATCTTCAGGAGGTCGCGCCTCGTCGCCATGTACAGAAGGTTAGTGCCTCACTACCATCTCCAAGAGGCTGGCGGCCCACCGCTCCAAGAGACGCAATCTTCATGACGTCCGCTGCTGCAGGTCACAGTCCCAACTCTCTCTTTTGCTAAACGCAACATTTTGCACCTGAACCTTAGACTCGGCGACCTGCCCCTATAGGCTGCTCTTTGATGCTCTAAGCTCTCTAAGATTATTCTATAAAAAAAAGGTAGAAGAAAAAAATAGGTACAGTAACTTCATTGGACATAGTCTCTTGTTGTTCAGTGATTTCTTAGGGTGTTCCCTACACTTAACCCCATCTCACACATGCGTCGTCTAGGGATGCTTCGTGTTCCTCACCTATGACGTTGCTACCCCCATGGCTTTTGCAGGCAATGGTGGTGGCTCCATAGTGACACCTCTCGTGACCTCTGCAGACGGTGATGGTCACTCTACACAGCATCCCCTCACGGCTTTCGTCGATAGCATTGGTGCACATCACTCCACCGGCTACGTCTCGCAAATGCACCTTCTCGTCGCGCTTGGTGCTTTTGTGCTTGCAACGCCGTCTCCTCCACCATCTTCTACAACCGGTATTTGTCGAACTACACTGCCTCCTTTAGCGGCTCACACAAGTGGTGGTGGCAGCCACTCTTCTGGTGAATCTACGTCGATCATTTCAGCAGTGTCCTTCACCGCGCAAGAGATTGCACAACTTCGATACCTAATTACTGCTTCTGGTTCTTCATCTCCTGATGCTACTTCATTGACCTCTTTAGTTGAACCCCTCACGATGCTGGAGATTACGAGACTTCAGTGTGTTAGACCACTTTTTACACAGTTGGGTATATTTCCATGGATCCTTGATACTGGAGCGTATTTTCATATGACTCATGATTCTTCCGGTTTGTCCTCCATTCATACCTCTAGATTCACATGTTCATATTCTTACTGTTGATGGTACTTCCCTCCCATTCGATAGTCGAGACACTCTTAGCACTTTGTCTTGACATGTTCCTTCTTTATGCTATGAACTCACTACCCTCGTAGCATATAGACGCCACCAAGACCGAACCCACAGATCGCTTCGACTGTGCCGATGAACTCACTACCCTCGTAGCATATAGACGCCACCCATACAATGTAGATCCATGACCTACCCATTAACCCCTAACCAATGTCGATGCCTCGACATACAACCATCGTCCAAAGCCGCCACTCTAACATCCATCAAGCTTGACTACAAATCAACCTTGCCAAATAGACAATCACGAATCACGACGCCGAGTGACATAGCACCACAATGAGGCATTCAAGAAGGAAAATGGCAAGGTCGTCGTCGTCATCGGCGCCAACCATAGTAAGTTCAGGGCTTTCGCCACCAATGAGCCGCACAAGGGATCTCGAACTACGTGACGACAACGCACATAGGAGAGTGCCCTGCCAGTAACAACCAAACACACCCACACAACACAATAGTTGTGACACCTCTCCACAACCATACCATACCCAAAACCGTCCACCATCATGCATATGATGTTCCCAGTTCCCTTTTCCCATCTTCCCCGCTTCCTTATCGCCATCCCCCTCTTCGCTCAACTCTGGGTCCAAAGACTGACGACACTGACAGTACGCTCCCAACAGTGTTTTCACCCTTAAACCACACCTCCCATGTACTCTCCACTTCCTACCAGTCCGGTAGGGAATCCTTTACCTGGCTGCAAGTTGCTTTGTGTGCTGCCTTGTTCCTACACCTCATGCTCCCATGAAGGTTGCCCAATAGCCACAAGCTCAGGCACCACCACTGGTGGAGCAAGAGCACGGCAGTCGGCACCGTCTTCGTCTTACGCGAGGACGCAAAGCACCCAGGAGCACGACACTACCTGTCGCCAAGGCCAAGGACGCCCAACAAGGGAACGTGGAATGCGGAATCAAGTCTGTGACACACAACCCGCAAACCGGGGAAGGACGCCAAGTCGAATCAGCGAGAAATGGAAAGTACAAGGGACGTATGTGGAAGCAATGAAAACACTGTCAGGAGCAACACCCCCTCGCCATCCTCAGTCTTTTCTTCACTTTAACTTGTGAATAGGAACCCTGAGCTGAGTTGCTCATCCCAGTTTTCCCTCGTGGTATTCTATAAGACGTGTCTAGCCCATCCACCTATTCCACATGCCAAAATGCTATTATTAGAAATGTCCAAAAAGTATCATATAAGTTTGCTACCATGAGGTTGAGCACCGAACTCATTTCGAGGCTGGAAGCACATCTTTCTATGGATCCTTCATACTAGAGCGTCTTTATGACTCATGATTCTTCTGGTTTGTCCTCCATTCAAACCTATAGATTCTCATGTTCATGTTCTTAATGCTGATGGTACTTCCCTCCCATTCGATAGTCGAGGCACTATTAGCACTTTGTCTTGTCATGTTCCTTCATTTGCTCATTTCAGGTTGTAAGATTAGGATCGTCACACGGGTGCCCTACTTTGTGTTGGCCCTCGACGCAGTGACTCCCAAGTCCTCCGACCTCCGAGAGCTTGACTGGCTTCACCTGCCATGCTGACAACGCCGCTAGTCTCTTCGGCTCTTCGCCTCTGTTTCATCGACTATCGGCTCTATGTTGCATCACCGTCGGTCACTTGTATGGCTCTCGTCCCTCATCCTTAGTTTGACGTGGTTTTCTTGGATCTGTCTCGGGTGTTGTGTCTTTAAACTGTCAGATTTGTCAGCTTGGTAAAGAGGTTCAGTTACTTTATCCTCATAGTGAGACGGTGTATCAACGTCCTTTCGATCTTGCTCACTCTGATGTTTGGGGTCTAGCTTCCTTTGCCTCGATAGGAGGCCATCGCTACTATATTATCTTTATAGATGACTACTCTCAACAGACATGGATATATTTTATATCTTCTTGTAGTGAGATCTTATCTATCTATAAGAAGTTTATCGCCATGGTTCATACCCAGTTTTCCACTCCTATCAGTGTCTTCTGTGAAGATTCTGCTCGTGAGTATCTCTCATATGATGTGCGGATTCCTTGCTGAGCAGGGCACACTGCTCAATTCTCTTCTCCTGGTGCTCATGCTCAAAGTGGAGTTGATGAGCGCAAGCATCATCACTTTCTTGGGGCAGCTCGTGCGTTGATGATTGTCACCTCTCTTCCACCTCATTTTTGGATGTTCCTACTTCCACCCGTCTCATCAACATTCAGTCTTCCTCTACTCTACAGGGTGACATTTCACTCAACCGTCTTTTTGGTTGTTCTCGTGACTACTCAGCGCTTCATTTGTTTGGTAGTGGGTGCTACCTTTTCTTCTTGCCCCCCATGAACGCACCAAACAGGTTGCTCGGTCTTCTGAATGTCTCTTCTTAGGATCTTGTTAGTCGGACGCGCATTTCTCGGGACATGGCTTTTGATGAGTCTCATCCTTTCTATCCACGTCCATCCTCCCATTGACGATATTTCTTTCCTCACTTCTCCAGATATACCTATCACTCCACCCCTCCCACCGTGTCTTCCCGTACTAGTGTTGAGATCCCATGCCATCGTCACCTGTGGCTTCCTCCCCTTGTTCATTACCTAAGATTGCCTCAAACCTCTCTCGTCCCTTGAGGCTTCTCTGGTGATTCCCCCTCGTCCTCTTCTTACCGCATTGGTCGATACGTGTTGTGGATTCTTCTAATGTGCCATCTCCGTCGACTACCATGCCTCATTCTGTTGGTAACGCACCGCCTCCAACTCAACCTATGGCTTTTGTGCTCGCCCGCTTCCTTCTATTGACCGTTATGGTTATTCTGGCGCCACTCTTCTTGAGACGACTTCTTACCATGACACTGTCGGAAATGACTTTCTTAATTGAATGAAGCGATATACATACTGAATGGGCAAGCAAGACATACTAGGACAAGCAACCTTGCAAAATCCATGGCGTCCGTGCTGGCCCTCCATGTTGTAGGAACAATTGTAGTGATATAAAATTAGTGTCAAAAGAGAGCAGCACAACACAACCAGATATTTGGAATTTCATCATCCTGGAAACACGGCCACACGACTAAACTAGCAGGAGTAGGAAGGCATCCTTGGAAATAAAACAGTACCAACATGAGTTGAGGATGCAAGTGCATATCATAGATGGTACATAGACCACATATATGCAGTCGGAATTTCATGGAGGCGGGCAGGGAACAAATTAAGTGGTGATACTACATCCCGAAACTAACAAGACTGCTCCATGTGTGTAGTGGGAAACTACGTACATATATGCATATATATTCAAGTGTGCTGCCTAGTTGTTGAGTGCGAAGAAGTGTTTCAGACTTTGAGTGGGATGGGAATCAACATGAACATGAGCTATATATATTCTATCAGTTTCTGCTCAAAGAGATATATTCAGCAGGTTTTTATCAGGCAGCAAGGCAGAGAAACGAACAAGCAAACAAAGAGTAGCACCATCATTATGCAAGGGCGTACCTGTAGCAGCCTAACCAGACATAGCCATGGCACGATGGCCAAGTCAAGCTCAGAGCAACCACTGGGGGCGAGGAGAGGAGCTCACCATAGCTATTTTTGTAGCCGCTGCCGCCGTCGCACGGAAGCAGCACTGAGGTGCCTAGCACGATGAACCCCTTATCGTCTGCATCGGTGATGGTCTAGTACCGAATCAAATCCTGCTGCATAAGGGCGACAAATAATCTTGAGGTCAATCGAAAAACAAAACAAGAAATGATGGACTTGAGCTTGGAGAAAACATGGGGTGACCTAGTTGAGGTAAGGTACAGCAACAGCGACATAGTTGAGGTAATAAATATAAGCATTCTATGCAAATAGGAGGCAGGAAGCCACCTTGACAATAACCAACTTGTTTGTCAATACACGCGTACACAGCTAGGAATGAGTGATTTTCTTCTCATAGAAGGGTATCAACCGGTCAGTACGCAGAACATCAAAAACTGAAACTCATACAAGAATTCCTTAGCATAGATAAGAAAATCAGCTCATGCTCATATAAGAACTAAATCCCTGTACATCAACATGGTCTGCTAATGTGCATATCATAGATGGTACATAGACCACATATATGCAGTCGGAATTTCATGGAGGCGGGCAGGGAACAAATTAAGTGGTGATACTACATCCCGAAACTAACAAGACTGCTCCATGTGTGTAGTGGGAAACTACGTACATATATGCATATATATTCAAGTGTGCTGCCTAGTTGTTGAGTGCGAAGAAGTGTTTCAGACTTTGAGTGGGATGGGAATCAACATGAACATGAGCTATATATATTCTATCAGTTTCTGCTCAAAGAGATATATTCAGCAGGTTTTTATCAGGCAGCAAGGCAGAGAAACGAACAAGCAAACAAAGAGTAGCACCATCATTATGCAAGGGCGTACCTGTAGCAGCCTAACCAGACATAGCCATGGCACGATGGCCAAGTCAAGCTCAGAGCAACCACTGGGGGCGAGGAGAGGAGCTCACCATAGCTATTTTTGTAGCCGCTGCCGCCGTCGCACGGAAGCAGCACTGAGGTGCCTAGCACGATGAACCCCTTATCGTCTGCATCGGTGATGGTCTAGTACCGAATCAAATCCTGCTGCATAAGGGCGACAAATAATCTTGAGGTCAATCGAAAAACAAAACAAGAAATGATGGACTTGAGCTTGGAGAAAACATGGGGTGACCTAGTTGAGGTAAGGTACAGCAACAGCGACATAGTTGAGGTAATAAATATAAGCATTCTATGCAAATAGGAGGCAGGAAGCCACCTTGACAATAACCAACTTGTTTGTCAATACACGCGTACACAGCTAGGAATGAGTGATTTTCTTCTCATAGAAGGGTATCAACCGGTCAGTACGCAGAACATCAAAAACTGAAACTCATACAAGAATTCCTTAGCATAGATAAGAAAATCAGCTCATGCTCATATAAGAACTAAATCCCTGTACATCAACATGGTCTGCTAATGTGCATATCATAGATGGTACATAGACCACATATATGCAGTCGGAATTTCATGGAGGCGGGCAGGGAACAAATTAAGTGGTGATACTACATCCCGAAACTAACAAGACTGCTCCATGTGTGTAGTGGGAAACTACGTACATATATGCATATATATTCAAGTGTGCTGCCTAGTTGTTGAGTGCGAAGAAGTGTTTCAGACTTTGAGTGGGATGGGAATCAACATGAACATGAGCTATATATATTCTATCAGTTTCTGCTCAAAGAGATATATTCAGCAGGTTTTTATCAGGCAGCAAGGCAGAGAAACGAACAAGCAAACAAAGAGTAGCACCATCATTATGCAAGGGCGTACCTGTAGCAGCCTAACCAGACATAGCCATGGCACGATGGCCAAGTCAAGCTCAGAGCAACCACTGGGGGCGAGGAGAGGAGCTCACCATAGCTATTTTTGTAGCCGCTGCCGCCGTCGCACGGAAGCAGCACTGAGGTGCCTAGCACGATGAACCCCTTACCGTCTGCATCGGTGATGGTCTTGTACCGAATCAAATCCTGCTGCATAAGGGCGACAAATAATCTTGAGGTCAATCGAAAAACAAAACAAGAAATGATGGACTTGAGCTTGGAGAAAACATGGGGTGACCTAGTTGAGGTAAGGTACAGCAACAGCGACATAGTTGAGGTAATAAATATAAGCATTCTATGCAAATAGGAGGCAGGAAGCCACCTTGACAATAACCAACTTGTTTGTCAATACACACGTACACAGCTAGGAATGAGTGATTTTCTTCTCATAGAAGGGTATCAACCGGTCAGTACGCAGAACATCAAAAACTGAAACTCATACAAGAATTCCTTAGCATAGATAAGAAAATCAGCTCATGCTCATATAAGAACTAAATCCCTGTACATCAACATGGTCTGCTAATGTGCAGACCACATTTGCAATACAGAGGATTGCTAGTAATCATGTTATATGCATATATACGATTAGAGCAATGGTAACTGGCTCAATGGCTCCGTTAGACATCCTAAACCCAGCAGAGCAACATAACCAACTAGATTAGAGCAGCAGCAACCAGATGACCAATGGCTCAATTATGAGACGATTCACATGATCCCCAGCACATCACAGGAACCATAGCATCCATCATGAACAAAAGATAGCAGCATGCGTGCCCTTCCTGTCTCAGAAGACATCTCCAACTAAGGTGTGTCTAGATCTCGCCCCGCATCTACCCCATGGTGGGCCGGCCCTGTATGGTTTGATCGCTGGGGTTTTCGGTGGAGGTCTGGTCGCTGGTATAGTATACCTATCTGATCGCTAGTTAGTTCTCAAAAAGAAAGAAGTTATGATCGCCGGATTGAATTCTGAAAAAGAAACGATCACTAGTTGGTTGTAGCCATCATACACTTCACTGTTTTTTTTCCGTTTCCACTTTTAAGATATACTAGCAAAAGAGACTGCATTGCAACGGGTACTAAATAAATAAGTACAATTCCAGTACTTTTTAGTGAAGCAGATCCGTTATGCATAACAAAGTAAGGTTTGTGTTAAATCTTATGGCTAGCAAGGCACTTAATATATTAACCATGCACATAACTTATCACTTTGACATTACATTATTGCCCCTTTATGTATAGCATGATTGGGATCTGGAAACTTCCATAAATCATATTTTTGAAGCAGTTCAATGGTATTCAGTTATTCACACATGTGCATCCCCTGTGAAGATGTCATGTGTAACTTTGTATATTTTGTTTCCTGGTATTTTACATGGACATCCAAAAAATCAAGTTTCTTCTCTTTTGGATTTAACCATAAGATATGTTCAAGGATAGCTATATAAGTTTGTAGACCTACCCAGATCGGCCATAGAAAACCCCTTTCCGATCATGTGCCCTACTGTAGACGAGAACTTCCACATGTAGGATTTCATTACAGGAACCAACATTTAAGCACTGAGCGGTACTGTTTGGACAAAAAAATACTATTTTACTAAGGTGTAATAGCAAGTAGCAACTACTTACCAAGGACAATTGTCAGACATATGTTCAATGCATCATGTCTACAAGCATGATAGGAATAGTGATCCAGTTGCTCCCACTTTCACTTGCCATCCTTGCTAATAGAATATGTTGAAAGAGCAATTGTCCCATCATTGCTTGAATCCAAGAGAACAACCATCTCTCCTTCCAAATCCTCCTGCATTATCACCACAGAGTACGATCAAAACACTCTATCAGCTCATCAAGAGCAAAGCAGAGCAACACGATTTGAATAAGCACATGACACTCGTCAAATTAATCAGAACCGATAATAATCAGATAATTGTGCGGACATGTTCCTAAATCTGAAAGTTGCATGTGACACCAGATCATCCCATCACCAATCAGGAGCACGAGAGTGACAGAAAACAGAGAGACGCAGCGTATTCAATTATTCATTTATAGAAGCAAGCTCGAACTGGGCTTGCAGTCGGTGGCACACCTGCACATAGAAGATACTATGGGCATGGAGGCCAGAGTTGTGGATGTGGAACTAATTGTCGCCATGGCGTGGCGCAAGTGGTTGTGGAGCCGTTACAACAATATTGAAAAGACCAGTATGGGGCAGGCTATTAACAACTAAAGTCAAAAAAAAAGTTTGTTTTTTGAATCTAATGATATGTTCATTTTTCTTGTAGGGTAAGGAATTTGTGACTACTTTTGACTAACATTTCATAACCTGACGGACATTAACGACCCTTTCAGAGAACAGGAAAATAGCTTCATATATTCATTATTCACCTTCAGGATCAGCAAAGTTTCGAGATGTTTTCTCGAAACAATCTCAACAAAATTTCATAACTCTTTTTTTGTCACCATTTGCAAAACTGTTCAGAAACTATTCCTAGCCAGGAACAAAGTATGCCTAGCAAGCCAGGAGCAAAAAGTATATATTATACGGACAAATGAAATTCAGATAACGTCAAAGAATCCAGCTTAGAGTACAGCAGCAAAGACTTGTGTCAAATGCCTCCAACACGAGGCGAACATTCGGTATAACTCAAATTTACCTTTCTGGCTTCATCTCTTTGTCCAAATAAAATCTGCAATTCCTTTCTTTCAAAATCTACCAGACTGCATGCAGAAGAGGCAAGATCGATCTTCTTATATGCAATCATCTCGATCTAATAAGTTCTTGCTTAAGACATATAAATCTTGCCAATAAAGCACGCGACATAAGTATAATTCTCATAGGAGCTGATAAGAGGAGAAGCATACACATAGAAAATAATTTATCTCTTTGTGTGGAGCACTGTGGTATAATTATTCAGGAACTGATATAGCAGGAGAAGCATACTTAGAGAAATTAATTTATCTATTTGTGTGGAGCATGCTAAAACATACAGGGTAGGAAGGTTCTTGTGCATACCATCATATGAACAGGCAGTCTGCAAGTTTTTAATATTTCATGGCTAGGCAATGACAGCTCTAGCTACATTTAATATTCCTTCTTTTATATTCTTCAATTCAATTACACGAGACAGCAAATCAAAAGATCACTTTAACAGGATCTAGCTACACATTTTTGAAGTAGAACATATACAGCAACGAAAATTGATGGTGTGCACAACAGAAGACCAAATTACCTGTAGTAGATCAAACAGACCACGCCGAATACTGGCTTCTTTCACTGGCCAGAGTAATTTTCCTACTTTCAGTACCCTGTTCAGAACAGAAAGAGAGATCTGCTTAATTTGGGTGTTCCTCCTTTCAAAATCTGCAATTCCTTTCTTTCCAAATCTACCAGACTGTTCAATTAATTTACAAGAAAAGAAACTTCCGGTTGTCTCAAGGGCTTGCAGATTTCTGGGGAAGAATGCACCTGGCAGGTTGTTGGCAATGTCGTTGATGTGCTTAGGGAGTACCACTGCGAAGAAAGGAGGCGGGGAAACAAAACCCTAGAAAACATGTTGCTTGTGCCGCTTGTCGTGGAAGAGATGTGAAGCTCAAGATGCGGCCTGTGCCGCTGCCGTGGAAGAGACGGGGGCTACCGGCTGAGGAACAGAGCACCCTGAGCGAGCGTTCGACGAGTAAAGGGGCCTGCGCCATTGGTGGCCGTGGAAGAGGAGCGACGAATCCACTGGAGGGGCGACAGATCAGGCCTACAGCCGTCGATCTCTACCCGTGGCAGCGTCGTCGATCCTTTGGAGCCGCCATCGGCCATTGACACCCGGACAGATTAACACCAGGCGTCGAGCTCTGTCGCAGCCGCGCGCCGAAGATCACCGATGCGCCCCTTGTTGCTGGAATCCAAAATTCCCCGCCCGCAGATTGAGGTGGAGTAAGAGGCTGAGAGGGGAGGCGGGACGGCGGGAGCAGCGGCGTTCATCTCTGCTCGCTCGCCAGCCGCCGGAGGAGTTGCTAGGGCGAGCGGCGCGGCGGCGGTGGATTCGATTTGGGATAGGTTTCGTTCGCGTTTCGGCCTGGCGTCGGGCGACTCATGGGCCGTCGTTTCTCCGGTTCTAGTGGTTGGGTGGTTCCAGTGGTTCCAGTGGTTTGGAGGAAGATCAAGGAAAATCTGTTTACGGCCCAATTTGGCTGTTTGGGAGATTGAAACAAGGCTATGATGGAAGGGCCGTGGCTTTTTAGAGATCAAGCTGTTATCATGATTGAGTACGATGGCTTCAAGAACCCGGATAGCATCAAGCTGGACAAATTGGCAGTGTGGGCACAGATCCATCGTTTACCTGACAACTTTCTGATAGAACCAGCGGTCAGAGGGATGGCTTCGCGTATTGGTGAGGTAGAAGAAGTACAGCTGAAGCTGTCGGCGGGGTTTTTTGGCGAGTTTGTCAGAGTTAGGGTGAAGTTGGATGTCAATGCAAAGATCAGGAGATTTGTAACTGGAAATAAGGGAGAGGAGGTGGTAAGGTACCAAGTCAAGTATGAAAAATTACCGATCTTCTGCTATAATTGTGGGGAATGTGGACACTGGCACGAGGAGTGCGGTGATGGAGTTCATGATGAAACAAAGTTCGAGTGGGGTGATTTTGTTTTGGCAGAAGGTACCCGATTCAGGCAGGCTGGGAGAGGTGGTTATGGTTTTCAGAGAGGACGAGGTGGTCCGAGACCTGCGGGAGGAAGAGGCCGGGGGAGAGAGCAATATGACCCAACCCAGAGTTGGCGTTTCAATGCGCATCAGAATGTGGCCCGTCGATCTGATGATGGGGCAGGTGCTGAACATGCTCAAAACGAGACTGTAACGGGCGAACCAAGAGTGATCATTGAAGCCCCAAGCACAAGTGTGTCAGGGGGACAGGTGGGGAACAATAAGAGGCAATCTACTGAAAATAATCTGCTCCCAGTTCAACTCACCAGTGACAGGGTGGAAGGAGTAGTGAATGATACATCCTCGGCCCTTGTGGTGACAAAACATCCCACTGGTGTGTCTCCGCTACCACCAGTCTATGTTTCTCCAAGGAAAATAGTGAAGAGGACTAAAAAGGCAGATGGCAGGACAGAGGCTCTGTTCCTGCAACAGACGACTACCGAGGGGATGGCGAGCAAGGAAGCAGGAACGGGGAAGGATAAATCGATTGGCAATACAGTTTTGGCGGGCTCCTCCGAGGAGTGCCGCCGATCCCAATGAGTCTCCTATGTTGGAACTGTCGTGGTGTGAGTAATCCCACGACAGTTCACGAGCTTCGCACTCTTGCGAAGAAGTTTACCCCGACCGTACTTTGTATTGTTGAAACACAAATTGATAGGGTACGTGTCGAGAATTTAAAAGGAGAGCTAGGCTACAATAAGAGTTATGCTGTCTCTAGTGATGGTAGAAGTGGAGGTCTGGGTTTGTACTGGAATGATGAAATAAATTTGCAAGTTTCGGGCTACTCAAAATATCATATAGATGCTATGGTTAACAATGCAGGGGCTACTCTGTGGAGGTTGACGTGCATATATGGAGAGGCCCAGGTACAAGAACGATACAAAACTTGGGATAAAATGAGGGAACTGGCAGGAATTTCTAATGTTTCATGGGTTCTCCTTGGAGATTTTAATGAAGTGCTGCATGTGAGAGAGCACGACGGGATTGGAAGAAGGAGTCAGAATCAGATTGATCTGTTCAGGCAGGCTGTTGATGACTGTGCTCTGATTGATCTAGGGTACACTGGCTTAAGTTGGACTTTTGAGAAAAAGGTAACTGGAGGATCGTTTACTAGGGTCAGGCTGGATCAAGCGCTCGCGTGTGCTGCATGGCGTGGTGCATTTCCACAGGCTACAGTGGAACATATCAATGCTGTGGCATCTGATCACAATCCCATTATTTTAAGCCTGCATGCAACGAGTGATGATTCAATGACTGCACGTACCTTCAGATATGAATGCATGTGGGAGACACATGCAGAGTTGCAGAATGTTGTGCGGGATTCATGGACAGCGACAGCTGACGGTGATGGAGATGATTCTGTGACAGGTATCTCAGACAAGCTACGCCAATTGTCGGGATCGTTGCAAGCCTGGGATCGCACAACCTTTAGCAGTGTCCGAAGAGGAATTAAAAAATTAAAGAGGGAGCTAGATATCTTGCGGGCGGTTCCAGGTAGGGTGGAACCATCGGAACGCGAGAAGGAGATTAAAAATGAACTGCTGGAGCTTTATAACAGAGAGGAGCTGATGTGGAAACAAAGAGCACGTCTAGAGTGGCTCCGAGCCGGGGACAAGAACTCAAAATATTTTCACATGAGGGCAAATTTGAGGCGAGTAAAAAATAGAATAAAAGAGCTGATAAGACCAGATGGGAGCCGAACAGAAAATAAACAAGAGATGAAGGAGATGACAAAGGCGTTTTATAGCGCCCTATATACTTCTGAAGGTACAGAGAATATGCAAGAAGTGCTTAATGCAGTCCCACGCAAAGTGACCCGCCAAATGAATGAGTTGTTGAATGCGCCTTACAAAGAGGATGAAGTAAAAACTGCGTTGTTTCAGATGGCACCTCAGAAGGCTCCGGGGCTGGATGGATTCCCGGCACAATTTTTCTAGAAACACTGGGACATTTGTTCGGCGGAGGTGACCAAAGTGGTCCTCAGAATTGTGGAAGGGGTGGAAAGTGCTCGTGATATCAACAATACCGTCTTGGTTTTAATTCCCAAGGTAAAAAACCCCACACTCCTTACGCAGTTCCGTCCTATCAGCCTATGCAATGTTCTGTATAAAATTGCATCCAAAGTTATTGCTAACCGACTGAAGAGTGTTCTGCCAGAAATAATCTCTGAAGAGCAATCAGCTTTTGTACCGGGACGCCTTATTACTGATAACATAATTGCTGCATATGAGTGTTTGCATTTCATGAAGCGAAATAAGGCGAAAAAACACAGGCAGTGTGCACTAAAGCTAGATATGATGAAGGCCTATGATAGAGTTGAATGGAGTTATCTGAAGGAAATCATGCTAAAGCTTGGGTTCACGAGCAGATGGGTGAATATAGTCATGGGGATGGTCACCTCAGTCTCGTTCTCGGTTCTTTTTAATGGTGAGAAGTTAGAAGAATTTGAGCCTACTCGTGGTATTCGACAAGGGGATCCTATATCACCTTACCTCTTTTTGCTAGCAGCAGAGGGCCTTTCGTGCCTCTTAAAAACCAAAGTTCAGTCATCTAATCTAGGTGGAATACAAGTGGCTTCATCAGCTCCGTTGGTGAACCATTTGTTGTTTGCAGATGACAGCCTGCTGTTTTTTAAAGCAAATGTTGAGGGAGCAGATGAGGTTTCTCTTTTGTTGGAAACATATGCAAGGGCATCTGGCCAGAGAATAAACAAGGATAAGTGTTCACTTTTTTTTCAGCAAAGGTTGTCCAGAGCCTATAAGAGCTGCTATAAAAAATTCTTTGCAAATCCCTAATGAGCAGCTAAATGAAAAATATCTTGGTATGCCCTCGGATGTAGGGAGTGCAAAGAATGGTACTTTCAAGTATCTAAAAGACAGGTTGTGGAATAAGATACAAGGGTGGATGGAGAAACTACTTTCCGCTGCAGGGAAGGAGGTGCTTATAAAATCAGTAGCCCAAGCAATTCCGGTGTATTCTATGTCTTGTTTCAAGCTTCCGAGAGGTTTAAGCCAGCAATTAACATCAATGATTAAAGCTTTTTGGTGGGGAAGTAAACAGGGCCAGAGGAAAGCTTATTGGGTATCATGGGACACTATGAGCATGCCGAAGTATATGGGGGGGCTTGGCTTCCGTGATTTTGAAATTTTCAACTTGGCACTCCTTGCGAGGCAAGCTTGGAGAGTTCTGGAAAATCCTAGTTCACTAAGTGCACGGATTCTCAAAGCCGTGTACTATCCGGATGGGGAGATTCTGACAGCAGATCTAGGCGGGCATCCATCCCAGATTTGGAGAGGCTTGATAGAGGGGCGTGACATCCTGAAGATCGGTCTCGTCCGAAGGATTGGTAATGGAAATACAAGTCATATTTGGGGGATGAACTGGCTACCCAGGAAGGAAAATATGAAGCCCATCGTTTGTTTAAGAGCTGATCCATCAATGATGGTGGCGGAGTTAATTGACTGGGATAACGCCTGTTGGAACGCAGCATTGCTTGCTGAGGTTTTCGTTCCATATGATATAGAAGCGATCCTGAAAGTGCCGATCTGTACAAGGAATATGGATGATTTTTGGTCGGGGTTTTGAAAAAAGTGGAATCTTCTTTGTCCGTTCGGCTTACAGGATGATTGTGGATATAAAACGAAGACGGGAAGACTGGTTCGAAGGAAGAGGGGGATCCTCTAATACGACAGCAAATGAGAAGGCCTGGGATACTTTATGGAGAGTCCAAGTCCCGGCGAAGCTCAAAAATTTCCTCTGGAGATTGGCCAAAAATTCGCTTCCCACCGAGGATATTCACATGGATAGGAATATGTCACAACATGATCAGTGTTATGTATGTGGAGCCCAAGACTCTTGGAGACATAGCCTGCTTGAGTGTACAATGGCACGATGTGTCTGGTCTCTTGTAGACCATGATATGCTGGACCATGTGATAGCTACAACAGAGCCTTCAGCAAGAGCCTGGTTATTTTTCATGATGGAGACACTGGACCGTGAAAAACTAATACAGTTGACAGTCACAATGTGGGCAATTTGGTATGCTCGAAGACAGCTTATCCACGAGGGGATACATCAGAGCCCATACGAGACACACAGGTTCGTACATAGCTTTATAGCTGATTTGGATCAGCTAGCGCCGGTGGAAGAGACACAAATAAGCACAAACCAGCCACATGCAAGGCGGGTTTTTAAATGGATTCCACCGGGAACGGGAAGTGTGAAGATCAACGTGGATGCTGGAGTTTCAGAAGGAACGAAGATGGGAACAGCAGCAGCATTATGCCGCGACAGGGACGGGGTTTATCTGGGCTCCTCCATGCTAGTATTTGAAGGGCTAACGGATCCCACGACGCTGGAAGCAATCGCATGTAGGGAGGGTATGGCGCTGGCCCTGGACTTGGGAGTGAACCATCTACAGATAGCTTCGGACTGCAAGCAGGTTATAAACCACATTCATCAAAGAGCTGGAGGAGACCATGGCAGTGTTGTCAAAGAAATTTTACAAACTTCTACTTTATTTACCGCCTGTAATTTTGTTTTTGAACCTTGAGAGTCAAACTATGAGGCTCATAGACTAGCTAGATTTGGCATTTCGCTTCCGGTTGGGAGGCATTTGTGGTTGGGCACCCAGCATGACCCGTTTGTAATTCCTATGAACATCTTAGCCGATCAATAAAATCCCAGCGGGGTTTTGTCTCAAAAAAAAATGCTGGGCGCTTGAAAGTAATGCGTGCATTTTTTCATGTTAAAAAAAAGAAAAAAAAATCTCATCTTCATCTTAAAAAATATATTAAAAAATTTCAGCTCACATCCATCTCAAAAATAAAAATAAAAATTATTAAGCTTTTCTCAAAAAGAAAAAAGTCTCGCTTCCATCTTCTAAAAATAATCTCCAAAAAATCGAAATCTTTCTTACCGCGACCAACTAGCATGCGCCACGTGGCATAGCTGGCTGGTCGCCCTACTAGTCTGCCTTAATGGGTTTAATTACTACTCTATCGGTGATTTTGATCTTTAGTGAGAGTTTGTCAGCACTGTTTTCCTCGTATCAGCTACTCCATGAAGCGTGTTGGGAATATTACTATTGAATATAAACCGGCCATGAGGGGCCGGGTTATGCCCGCAGTGAGTTAGCCATGTTTGAAGCCCATAAAGACAAGAAGTATGGCGCTTTACAGAGGAGATCTAACATGAAGGCCCAAGGCCCGTAGACATAAACCGCCATAGGATATGTGACTTATGTTGTAAGGCAAGGAAAGGTGGAAACCGAGCCGGGCACGTGTATGAGTCGGCCTTAGGATTCTGTAAACCGCTGGGTGTTAGCCTGTGTATATAAAGGGACGATCCGACGGCGGTTTAGGGACAACAAACAATAACTCGAGAGCCAGACAAAGCGGATTCGCTCCCTGGTCATCGAAGCCCTAGCAATTCCATCATAACTGGAGTAGACTTTTACCTTCATCGTAAGGGGCCGAACCAGTATAATTCCTTGCGTCCCTTGTCCGCTTTAACCCCTTTAAGCTAACCCATCACGATGGACTAAGTCCTTTCACTAGGACATCTGCCGTGACAAAACCACAACAGTTGGCGCCCATGATGGGGCTATCGCACGATGGTTTCGACTTCTTGAAGGGCAGCTTCGAAGGTCTCAAGGGATACGCTGTGGGCCGGATGACCAAGAGTCATCGCGGCAAGCTCTACATCGATGACGCAGGCTGGGGCCCCGAGGCCGGCTCGATTGAGTACGGGTACTGGGTCCCCTTTGGCGGAATACATGTTTTCATTGGCAAGATCGGCGAACCGGGCCCTAAGCCGGACATCTGCACCGGCATCGTCGAGATGGCTAAGCGTGCAAGACCTGCCCGAGTTCAGCCTGTCATAAAGCGTACCTTCGTAGGAGTCATCCACGGAACATAATCTGAGGATAGATCGGTATCTGGTGGCGAAACCGTCGTTTACTCTGATGACGAGTCTTCAACCGGAGAGACCGAGTCGCTGTATCAGCTGCATGATGGCCGGATTAGTGGTGGTTCCGATGGCGACAGTATTCCGGACTTCTCTGATCCGCCGAGCCGAGTTGCGATTTTCATGGCT
The DNA here is from genome assembly GCA_034509565.1 of Triticum monococcum. NCBI lineage: Eukaryota > Viridiplantae > Streptophyta > Magnoliopsida > Poales > Poaceae > Triticum > Triticum monococcum. The sequence continues at coordinate 172,506,470 of CM067846.1, read as the reverse complement.
GGTACGCAGGCGGTGCAGCATTCTTATACCGCGATGGCGATGATTTCCGGTTCAGAAGCTGCAACACCAGCCGGGGCAGGGGGCTCTTGCTACGTCTTGAGCTTGCGTTGGTTTTCCCCGAAGAGGAAGGGATGATGCAGCAGAGTAGCGTAAATATTTCCCTCAGTTTTTGAGAACCAATGTATCAATCCAATAGGAGGCCATGCTCAAGTCCCTCATACCTGCACAAAACGATAGCTACTCGCAACCAACGCGATTAGGGGTTGTCAAGCCCTTCACGGTCACTTACGAGAGTGAGATCTGATAGATAGAATATTTTTGGTATTTTTGATATAAAGATGCAAAGTAAAAAGTAAAGGCAAAGTAAAAAGCAAACAATATAAAAGTGATGGAGATTGATATGATGAGGATAGACCCGGGGGCCATAGGTTTCACTAGTGGCTTCTCTCAAGGGCATAAGTATTCTACGGTGGGTGAACAAATTACTGTTGAGCAATTGATAGAATTGAGCATAATTATGAGAATATCTAGGCATGATCATGTATATAGGCATCACGTCCGTGACAAGTAGACCGAAACGATTCTGCATCTACTACTATTACTCCACTCATCGACCGCTATCCAGCATGCATCTAGAGTATTAAGTTAAAAACAGAGTAACGCCTTAAGCAAGGTGACATGATGTAGAGAGATAAATTCATGCAATATGAAATAAACCTCATCTTGTTATCCTTGATGGCAACGATACAATACGTGCCTTGCTGCCCCTTCTGTCACTGGGTAAGGACACCGCAAGATCGAACCCAAAGCTAAGCACTTCTCCCATGGCAAGAACTGTTGGGGAACGTAGTAATTTCGAAAATTTTCCTACGCACACGCAAGATCATGTCGATGCATAGCAACGAGAGGGGAGAGTGTTGTCTACGTACCAACGCAGACCGACTGCGGAAGCGATCACACAACATAGAGGAAGTAGTCGTACGTCTTCTTCTCGATCCGACCGATCCAAGCACCGTTACTCCGGCACCTCCGAGTTCTTAGCACACGTTCAGCTCGATGACGATCCTCGGGCTCCGATCCAGCAAAGCGTCGAGGAAGAGTTCCGTCAGCACGACGGCGTGATGACGATCTTGATGTACTACCGACGTAGGGCTTCGCCTAAGCACTACAACGATATGATCGAGGTGGAATTTGGTGGCAGGGGGCACCGCACACGGCTAAGGAACGATCTCAAGGATCAACTTGTGTGTCTTGGGGTGTCCCCTACCCCCGTATATAAAGGATGGAGGAGGAGGAGCTGGCCGGCCAAGGTGGGAGGCGCAGGAGGAGTCCTACTCCTACCGGGAGTAGGACTCCCCCCCTCCAATCCTAGTCCAACTAGGTTTCCTCAAGAGGGAAGTGAAAGAGAGAGGTGGCCGGCCCCTCTCCTAGTCCTAATAGGACTAGGGAGAGGGGGGGAGGCGCAGCCCTATGTGGGCTGCCCTCTCACCTTTCCACTAAGGCCCATGTTGGCCCATTTGGCTCCCGGGGGGTTCCGGTAACCCTCCCGGTAATCCGGTAAAATCCCGATTTCACCCGGAACACTTCCGGTGTCCAAACATAGTCTTCCAATATATCAATCTTTACGTCTCGACCATTTCGAGACTCCTCGTCATGTCCGTGATCACATCCGGGACCCCGAACAACCTTCGGTACATCAAAATGCATAAACTCATAATAATTGTCATCGTAACGTTAAGCGTGCGGACCCTACGGTTCGAGAACAATGTAGACATGACCGAGACACGTCTCCGGTCAATAACCAATAGCGGGACCTGGATGCCCATATTGGCTCCTACATATTCTACGAAGATCTTTATCGGTCAGACCGCATAACAACATACGTTGTTCCCTTTGTCATCGGTATGTTACTTGCCCGAGATTCGATTGTCGGTATCCAATATCTAGTTCAATCTCGTTACTGGCAAGTCTCTTTACTCGTTCCGTAATACATCATCTCATAACTAACATCTTAGTTATTATGCTTGCAAGGCTTATGTGATGTGTATTACCGAGAGGGCCCAGAGATACCTCTCCGACAATCGGAGTGACAAACCCTAATCTCGAAATACGCCAACCCAACATCTACCATTGGAGACACCTGTAGTACTCCTTTATAATCACCCAGTTACGTTGTGACGTTTGGTAGTACCCAAAGTGTTCCTCCGGTAAACGGGAGTTGCATAATCTCATAGTTATAGGAACATGTATAAGTCATGAAGAAAGCAATAGCAACATACTAAATGATCGGGTGCTAAGCTAATGGAATGGGTCATGTCAATCAGATCATTCAACTAATGATGTGACCTCGTTAATCAAATAACAACTCTTTGTTCATGGTTAGGAAACATAACCATCTTTGATTAACGAGCTAGTCAAGTAGAGGCATCCTAGTGACACTCTGTTGGTCTATGTATTCACACATGTATTATGTTTCCGGTTAATACAATTCTAGCATGAATAATAAACATTTATCATGATATAAGGAAATAAATAATAACTTTATTATTGCCTCTAGGGCATATTTCCTTCAGTCTCCCACTTGCACTAGAGTCAATAATCTAGATCATATCACCATGTGATTAACATCAATAGTTCACATCATCATGTGATTAACACCCATAGTTCACATCGCCATGTGACCAACACCCAACGGGTTTACTAGATTCAGTAATCTAGTTCACATCGCTATGTGATTAACACCCAAAGAGTACTAAGGTGTGATCATGTTTTGCTTGTGAGAGAATCTTAGTCAACGGGTCTGCCACATTCAGATCCACATGTATTTTGCAAATTTCTATGTCAACAATGCTCTGCATGGAGCTACTTTAGCTAATTGCTCCCACTTTCAATATGTATCTAGACCGAGACTTAGAGTCATCTAGATTAGTGTCAAAACTTGCATCGGCGTAACCCTTTATGACGAACCTTTTTATCACGTCCATAATCGAGAAACATATCCTTATTTCACTAAGGATAATTCTAACCGCTGTCCAGTGATCTACTCCTAGATCACTATTGTACTCTCTTGCCAAATCAGTGCAGGGTATACAATAGATCTGGTATACAGCATGACATACTTTATAGAACCTATGGCCAAGGCATAGGGAATGACTTTCATTCTCTTTCTATCTTCTGCCGTGGTCGGGTTTTGAGTCTTACTCAACTTCACACCTTGTAATACAGGCAAGAACTCTTTCTTTGACTGCTCCATTTTGAACTACTTCAAAATCTTGTCAAGGTATGTACTCATTGAAAAAACTTATCAAGCGTCTTGATCTATCTCTATAGATCTTGAAGCTCAATATGTAAGCAGCTTCACCGAAGTCTTTCTTTGAAAAACTCCTTTCAAACACTCCTTTATGCTTTACAGAATAATTCTACATTATTTCCGATCAACAATATGTCATTCACATATACTTATCAGAAATGCTGTAGTGCTCCCACTCACTTTCTTGTAAATACAGGCTTTACCGCAAGTCTGTATAAAACTATATGCTTTGATCAACTCATCAAAGCGTATATTCCAACTCCGAGATGCTTGCACCAGTCCACAGATGGATCGCTGGAGCTTGCACATTTTGTTAGCACCTTTCGGATTGACAAAACCTTCTGTTGCATCATATACAACTCTTCTTTAATAAATCCATTAAGGAATGCAGTTTTGTTTATCCATTTGCCAGATTTCATAAAATGCGGCAATTGCTAACATGATTCGGACAGACTTAAGCATAGATACGAGTGAGAAAAACTCATCGTAGTCAACACTTTGAACTTGTCGAAAAACCTTTTTCGACAATTCTAGCTTTGTAGATAGTAACACTACTATCAGCGTCCGTCTTCCTCTTGAAGATCCATTTATTCTCAATTGCTTGCCGATCATTGGGCAAGTCAACCAAAGTCCATACTTTGTTCTCATACATGGATCCCATCTCAGATTTCATGGCCTCAAGCCACTTTGCGGAATCTGGGCTCACCATCGCTTCTTCATAGTTCGTAGGTTCATCATGATCTAGTAACATGACTTCCAGAACTGGATTACCGTACCACTCTGGTGCGGATCTCACTCTGGATGATCTACGTGGTTCAGTAGTATCTTGCCCTGAAGTTTCATGATCATCATCATTAGCTTCCTCACTAATTGGTATAGGTGTCGCAGAAACAGTTTTCTGTGATGTACTATTTTCCAATAAGGGAGCAGGTACAGTTACCTCGTCAAGTTCTACTTTCCTCCCACTCACTTCTTTCGAGAGAAACTCCTTCTCTAGAAATGATCCATTCTTGGCAACGAATGTCTTGCCTTCGGATCTGTGATAGAAGGTATACCCAATAGTTTCCTTTGGGTATCCTATGAAGACACATTTCTCCGCTTTGGGTTCGAGCTTATCAGGTTGAAGCTTTTTCACATAAGCATCGCAGCCCCAAACTTTAAGAAATGACAACTTTGGTTTCTTGCCAAACCATAGTTCATAAGGCGTCATCTCAACGGATTTTGATGGTGCCCTATTTAACGTGAATGCAACTGTCTCTAATGCATAACCCCAAAATGATAATGGTAGATCGGTAAGATACATCATAGAGTGCACTATATCCAATAAAGTACGGTTATGACGTTAGGACACACCATTATGCTGTGGTGTTCCATGTGGCATGATTTTGTGAAACTATTCCACATTGTTTTAATTGAAGACCAAACTCGTAACTCAAATATTTTACCTCTGCGATCATATCGTAGAAACTTTTATTTTCTTGTCACGATGATTTTCCACTTCACTCTGAAATTCTTTGAACTTTTCAAATGTTTCAGACTTATGTTTCATCAAGTAGATATACTCATATCTGCTCAAATCATCTGTGAAGATCAGAAAATAATGATACCTGTCGCGAGCCTCAATATTCATCGGACCACATACATCAGTATGTATGATTTCCAACAAATCTGTTGCTCGCTCCATTGTTCCGAAGAACGGAGTTTTAGTCATCTTGCCCAAAAGGCATGGTTCGCAAGCATCAAGTGATTCATAATCAAGTGATTTCGAAAGCCCATCAGCATGGAGTTTCTTCATGCTCTTTATACCAATATGACCTAAACGGCAGTGCCACAAATAAGTTGCACTATCATTATTAACTTTGAATCTTTTTGGTTTCAATATTATAAATATGTGTATCACTATGATCGAGATCCAACGAACTTGTTTCATTGGGTGTATGACCATCGAAGGTTTTATTCATGTAAACAGAACAACAATTATTCTCTGACTTTAATGAATAACCGTATTGCAATAAACATGATCAAATCATATTCACGCTCAACGCAAAAACCAAATAACACTTATTTAAGTTCAACACTAATCCCGAAAGTATAGGGGAGTGTGCGATGATGATCATATCAATCTTGGAACTACTTCCAACACACATCGTCACTTCACCCTTAACTAGTCTCTATTTATTCTGCAACTCCCGTTTCGAGTTACTAATCTTAGCAACTGAACTAGCATCAAATACTGAGGGGTTGCTATAAACACTAGTATAGTACACATCAATAACATGTATATCAAATATACTTATGTTCACTTTGCCATCCTACTTATCCGCCAATCACTTGGGGTAGTTCCGCTTCCAGTGACCAGTCCCTTTGCAGTAGAATCACTTAGTCTCATGCTTAGGATCAGACTTGGGCTTCTTCACTTGAGCAGCAACTTGCTTGCCGTTCTTCTTGAAGTTCCCCTTCTTCCCTTTGCCCTTTTCTTGAAACTAGTGGTCTTGTCAACCATCAACACTTGATGTTTTTCTTGATTTCTACCTTCGTTGATTTCAGCATCACGAAGAGCTTGGGAGTTGTTTCCGTTATCCCTTGCATATTATAGTTCATCACGAAGTTCTACTAACTTAGTGATGATGACTAGAGAATTCTGTCAATCACTATCTTATCTGGAAGATTAACTCCCACTTGATTCAAGCGATTGTAGTACCCAGACAATCTGAGCACATGCTCACTAGTTGAGCGATTCTCCTCCATCTTTTAGCTATAGAACTTGCTGGAGACTTCATGTCTCTCAACTCGGGTATTTGCTTGAAATATTAACTTCAACTCCTGGAACATCTCATATGGTCCATGACGTTCAAAACGTCTTTGAAGTCCCGATTCTAAGCCGTTAAGCATGGTGCACTAAACTATCAAGTAGTCATCATATTGAGCTAGCCAAACGTTCATAACGTCTGCATCTGCTCCTGCAATAGGTCTGTCACCTAGCAGTGCATCAAGGACATAATTCTTCTGTGCAGCAATGAGGATAAACCTCAGATCATGGATCCAATCCGCATCATTGCTACTAACATCTTTCAACACAATTATCTCTAGGAACATATCAAAATAAACACAGGGAAGCAACAACGCGAGCTATTGATCTACAACATGATTTGCAAAATACTACCAGGACTAAGTTCATGATAAATTTAAGTTCAATTTAATCATATTACTTAAGAACTCCCACTTAGATAGACATCCCTCTAATCCTCTAAGTGATCACGTGATCCAAATCAACTAAACCATAACCGATCATCACGTGAGATGGAGTAGTTTTCAATGGTGAACATCGTTATGTTGATCATATCTACTATATGATTCACGCTCGACCTTTCGGTCTCCGTGTTCCGAGGCCATATCTGCATATGCTAGGCTCGTCAAGTTTAACCTGAGTATACTGCGTGTGCAAAACTGGCTTGCACCCGTTGTAGATGGACGTAGAGCTTATCACACCCGATCATCACGTGGTGTCTGGGCACGACGAACTTTGGCAACGGTGCATACTCAGGGAGAACACTTCTTGATAATTTAGTGAGAGATCATCTTATAATGCTACCGTCAATCAAAGCAAGATAAGATGCATAAAAAGGATAAACATCACATGCAATCAATATAAGTGATATGATATGGCCATCATCACCTTGTGCTTGTGATCTCCATCTCCGAAGCACCATCATGATCACCATCGTCACCGGCGCGACACCTTGATCTCCATCGTAGCATCGTTGTCGTCTCGCCAATCTTATGCTTCCACGACTATCACTACCGCTTAGTAATAAAGTAAAGCATTACATCGCGATTGCATTGCATACAATAAAGCGACAACCATATGGCTCCTGCCAGTTGCCGATAACTCGATTACAAAACATGATCATCTCATACAATAAAATTTAGCATCATGCCTTGACCATATCACATCACAACATGCCCTGCAAAAACAAGTTAGACGTCCTCTACTTTGTTGTTGCAAGTTTTACGTGGCTGCTACGGGCTTAAGTAAGAACTCATCTCACCTACGCATCAAAACCACAACGATAGTTTGTCAAATAGACTCCGTTTTAACCTTCTCAAGGACCGGGCGTAGCCACACTTGGTTCAACTAAAATTGGAGAGACAGTCTTCCGCAAGCCATCTATGTGCAAAGCACGTCGAGGGAACCGGTCTCGCGTAAGAGTACGCATAAGGTTGGTCCGGATCGTCTCGTCCAACAATACCGCCGAACCAAAGTATGACATGCTGGTAGGTAGTATGACTTGTATCGCCCACAACTCACTTGTGTTCTACTCGTGCAAATAACATCAAACCATAAAACCTAGGGTCGGATGCCACTGTTGGGGAACGTAGTAATTTCGAAAATTTTCCTACGCACACGCAAGATCATGGCGATGCATAGCAACGAGAGGGGAGAGTGTTGTCTACGTACCAACGCAGACCAACTGCGGAAGCGATCACACAACGTAGAGGAAGTAGTCGTACGTCTTCTTCTCGATCCGACCGATCCAAGCACCGTTACTCCGGCACCTCCGAGTTCTTAGCACACGTTCAGCTCGATGACGATCCTCGGGCTCCAATCCAGCAAAGCGTCGAGGAAGAGTTCCGTCAGCACGATGGCGTGATGACGATCTTGATGTACTACCGACGCAGGGCTTCGCCTAAGCACTACAACGATATGATCGAGGTGGAATTTGGTGGCAGGGGGCACCGCACACGGCTAAGGAACGATCTCAAGGATCAACTTGTGTGTCTTGGGGTGTCCCCTACCCCCGTATATAAAGGATGGAGGAGGAGGAGCTGGCCGGCCAAGGTGGGAGGCGCAGGAGGAGTCCTACTCCTACCGGGAGTAGGACTCCCCCCTCCAATCCTAGTCCAACTAGGTTTCCTCAAGAGGGAAGTGAAAGAGAGAGGTGGCCGGCCCCTCTCCTAGTCCTAATAGGACTAGGGAGAGGGGGAGGCGCAGACCTATGTGGGCTGCCCTCTCACCTTTCCACTAAGGCCCATGTTGGCCCATTTGGCTCCCGGGGGGTTCCGGTAACCCTCCCGGTAATCCGGTAAAATCCCGATTTCACCCGGAACACTTCCGGTGTCCAAACATAGGCTTCCAATATATCAATCTTTACGTCTCGACCATTTCGAGACTCCTCGTCATGTCCGTGGTCACATCCGGGACCCCGAACAACCTTCGGTACATCAAAATGCATAAACTCATAATAAATGTCATCGTAACGTTAAGCGTGCGGACCCTACGGTTCGAGAACAATGTAGACATGACCGATACATGTCTCCGGTCAATAACCAATAGCGGGACCTGGATGCCCATATTGGCTCCTACATATTCTACGAAGATCTTTATCGGTCAGACCGCATAACAACATACGTTGTTCCCTTTGTCATCGGTATGTTACTTGCCCGAGATTCGATCGTCGGTATCCAATACCTAGTTCAATCTCGTTACTGGCAAGTCTCTTTACTCGTTCCGTAATACATCATCTCATAACTAACATCTTAGTTATTATGCTTGCAAGGCTTATGTGATGTGTATTACCGAGAGGGCCCAGAGATACCTCTCCGACAATCGGAGTGACAAACCCTAATCTCGAAATACGCCAACCCAACATCTACCATTGGAGACACCTGTAGTACTCCTTTATAATCACCCAGTTACGTTGTGATGTTTGGTAGTACCCAAAGTGTTCCTCCGGTAAACGGGAGTTGCATAATCTCATAGTTATAGGAACATGTATAAGTCATGAAGAAAGCAATAGCAACATACTAAACGATCGGGTGCTAAGCTAATGGAATGGGTCATGTCAATCAGATCATTCAACTAATGATGTGACCTCGTTAATCAAATAACAACTCTTTGTTCATGGTTAGGAAACATAACCATCTTTGATTAACGAGCTAGTCAAGTAGAGGCATACTAGTGACACTCTGTTGGTCTATGTATTCACACATGTATTATGTTTCCGGTTAATACAATTCTAGCATGAATAATAAACATTTATCATGATATAAGGAAATAAATAATAACTTTATTATTGCCTCTAGGGCATATTTCCTTCAAGAACTACCAATCTAGTTGGCAAACCAAACGGATAATTCGAAGAGACTTGCAAAGATAACCAATCATACATAAAAGAATTCAAAGAAGATTCAAATATTATTCATAGATAGACTTGATCATAAACCCACAATTCATCGGTCTCAACAAACACACCGCAAAAAGAAGATTACATCGAAAAGATCTCCACAAGAGAGGGGGAGAACTTTGTATTGAGATTCAAAGAGAGAGAAGAAGCCATCTAGCTACTAACTATGGACCCGAAGGTCTGAGGTAACTACTCACACTTCATCGGAGGGGCTAGGATGATGTAGAAGCCCTCCGTGATGACGGCCCTCTTCCGACGGAGCTCCGGAACAGGCCCCAAGATGGGATCTCATGGATACAGAAAGTTGCGGCGGTGGAATTAGGTTTTTAGCTCCTCTTCTGATCGTTTGGGGGTACGTGTGTATATATAGGAGGAAGAAGTACGCCGGAGGAGCAACGAGGGGCCCACAAGGAAGGGGGCGCACCCTAGGAGGGGCGCCCCCACCCTCGTGACTGCCTCTTTTGTTCCTTGGAGCAGGGTCCAAGTCTCCTGGATCACGTTCGGTGAGAAAATCATGTTCCCGAAGATTTTATTCTGTTTGGACTCCGTTTGATATTCCGTTTCTTTGAAACACTGAAATAGGCAAAAAACAGCAATTCTGGGCTGGGCCTCCGGTTAATAGGTTAGTCCCAAAATAATATAAAAGTGGAAAATAAAGCCCAATATAGTCCAAAACAGTAGATAATATAGCATGGAGCAATCAAAAATTATAGATACATTGGAGACGTATCAGGCATCCCTAAGCTTAATTCCTGCTCGTCCTCGAGTAGGTAAATGATAAAAAGAGAAATTTTAATGCGGAGTGCTACTTGGCATAATTTCAATGCAAATCTTCTTAATTGTGGTATGAATATTCAGATTAGAAAGATTCAAGACAAAGGTTTATATTGACATAAGAAATAATAATACTTCAAGCATACTAACAAAGCAACTATGTCTTCTCAAAATAACATGGCCAAAGAAAGTTATCCCTACAAAATCATATAGTCTGGCTATGCTCCATCTTTCCCGCACAAAGTATTTAAATCATGCACAACCCCAATGACAAGCCAAGCAATTGTTTCATACTCTAACTTTTTCAAAACTTTTTCAATCTTCACGCAATACATGAGCGTGAGCCATGGATATAGCACTATGGGTGGAATAGAATGGTGGTTGTGGAGAAGACAAAAAGAAGAAGATAGTCTCACATCAACTAGGCGTATCAACGGGCTATGAAGATGCCCATCAATAGATATCAATGTGAGTGAGTAGGGATTGCCATGCAACGGATGCACTAGAGCTATAAGTGTATGAAAGCTCAAAAAGAAACTAAGTGGGTGTGCATCCAACTTGCTTGCTCGTGAAGACCTAGGGCAATTTGAGGAAGCCCATCATTGGAATATACAAGCCAAGTTCTATAATGAAAGATTCCCACTAGTATATGAAAGTGATAACATGAGAGACTCTCTACTATGAAGATCATGGTGCTACTTTGAAGCACAAGTGTGGTAAAAGGACAGTAACATTGCCCCTTCTCTCTTTTTCTCTCATTTTTTTATATATGACCTTTCTCTTTTTTTATGGCATTTCTCTTTTTTTTGGGCTTCTCTGGCCTCTTATATATATTTATTTATTTATTTTTCGTCCGGAGTCTCATTCCGACTTGTGGGGGAATCATAGTCTCCATCATTCTTTCCTCACTGGGACAATGCTCTAATAATGATGATCATCACACTTTTATTTTTCTTACAACTCAACAATTACAACTCGATACTTAGAACAAAATATGACTCTATATGAATGCCTCCGGCGGTGTACCGGGATATGCAACATGACAATGATGGAGTGTGTCATAATAAACGGAACGGTGGAAAGTTGCATGGCAATATATCTCGGAATGGCTATGGAAATGCCATAATAGGTAGGTATGGTGGCTGTTTTGAGGAAGGTATATGGTAGGTGTATGATACCGGTGAAAGTTGTGCGATATTAGAGAGGCTAGTAAGGGTGGAAGGGTGAGACTGCGTATAATCCATGGACTCCACATTAGTCATAAAGAACTCATATACTTATTGCAAAAATTTAGAAGTTATCAAAGCAAAGTATTACGCGCATGCTCCTAGGGGGATAGACTGGTAGGAAAAGACCATCGCTCGTCCCCGACCGCCACTCATAAGGAATACAATAAATAAATAAATCATGCTCCGACTTCATCACATAACGGTTCACCATACGTGCATGCCACGGGAATCACAAACTTCAACACAAGTATTCTTTAAATTCACAACTACACAACTAGCATGACTTTAATATTATCACCTCCATATCTCAAAACAATTATCATGCTTCAATCTTTTCTTAGTATTCCACACACTCAAAAGAAAGTTTCACAAATCTTGAATACCAAGCATGTTATTATTAGGCAAATTACCATGCTATTAAGAGACTCTCAAATTAATTTAAGTGAAGCATGAGAGATCAATAGTTTCTTTAAAACAAATCCACCACCGTGCTCTAAAAGATCTAAGTGAAGCACACAGAGCAAAATTACTTAGCTCAAAAGATATAAGTGAAGCATATAGAGAAAAATTATAACGCTCAAAAGATATAAGTGAAGCACATAGAGCAATACTATTTAGCTCAAAAGATATAAGTAAAGCACATCGAGTATTCTGTCAAATTTTAATTCATGTATTGCTCTCTCAAAAGGTGTGTACAGCAAGGATGATTGTGGTATACTAGCAAACAAAGACACAAATAATACAAGGCGCTTCAAGCAAAACACGTATCATGTTGGTGAATAAAAATATAGCTCCAAGTAAAGTTACCGATGGAAGTGGACGAAAAGAGGGGATGCCTTCCGGGGCATCCCCAAGCTTTGACTTTTTGGTGTCCTTGGATTATCTTGGGGGTGCCTTGGGCATCCCCAAGCTTAGGCTCTTGCCACTCCTTGTTCCATGATCCATCAAAAGAATTCACCCAAAACTTGAAAACTTCACAACACAAAACTCAAAATAGAAAACTCGTGAGCTCCGTTAGTGAAAGAAAACAAAAGACCACTTCAAGGTACTGTAATGAACTCATTATTTATTTATATTGGTGTTAAACCTACTGTATTCCAACTTCTCTATGGATTATAAACTATTTTACTAGCCATAGATTCATCAAAATAAGCAAACAACACACAAAAAACAGAATCTGTCAAAAACAGAACATTCTGTAGTAATCTGTAGCTAGCGCAAGATCTGGAACCCCAAAAATTCTAAAATAAATTGCTGGACGTGAGGAATTTATCTATTAATCATCTGCAAAAATAATTAACTAAATATCACTCTTCAAGTAAAAATTACAGCAGTTCTCATGAGCGCTAAAGTTTCTGTTTTTTACAGCAAGTTCAACAAGACTTTCCCCAAGTCTTCCCAATGGTTCTACTTGGCCCAAACACTAATTAAACACAAAAAACACAACCAAAACAGAGGCTAGATAATTTATTTATTAAATAACAGGAAGGATAAATATTGGGTTGTCTCCCAACAAGCGCTTTTCTTTAAATACTTAAAGCTAGGCATAATATTTCAATGATGCTCACATGAAAGACAAGAATTGAAGCACAAAAGGAGCATCATAAAGCATGTGACAAACACATATAAGTCTAACATACTTCATATGCATAGGCATCTTGTAGGCAAACAAATTATAGAGGCAAGCAAAAACTAGCATATGCAAGGAAGAGGAAAGAAACAATAGCAATCTCAACATAACAAGAGGTAATTTAGTAACATGAAAATTTCTACAACCATATTTTCCTCTCTCATAGTAATTACATGTAGGATCATAAGCAAATTCAACAATATAGCCATCACACAAAATATTTTCAACATGATCCATATGCATGCAAAGTTGACACTCTTCCAAAATAGTGGGATTAACATTAACTAAAGTCATGACCTTTCCAAACCCACTTTTATCAAAACTTTCATAAGATTGAACATTCTCCAAGTATGTGGGATCTAAAGTTGACACTCCACTTTCAATAATATTGCAAACACTATTCTCAATCTCATATTCATCATGGGGCTTAAATAAATTTTCAATATCATAAGAAGAATCACCCCAATCATGATCATTACAACAAGTAGTAGACATAGCAAAACTAGCATCCCCAAGCTTAGGGTTTTGCATATTATTAGCACAATTGACATCAAGAGAATTTATAGTAAAATCATTGCAATCATGCTTTTTATTCAAAGATCTATCGTGAATCGCTTCATAAAGTAATTCATCGCACTTTTCAGATTCACGAATTTCAAGCAAAACTTCATAAAGATAATCTAGTGCACAAAACTCACTAGCAATTGGTTCATCATAATTGGATCTCTTAAAAAGACTAGCAAGTGGATGAGGATCCATAGATCTTAGGTTCTCTGTTTAGTAATAAATAAACAACTATTCCAACCATATGGGCAAACAAGAAACGGGCAAAAAGAGGCAAATAGAGTGGGAGGATAGAGAAAGAGAGAGGGCGAATAAAACGACAAGGGTGAATTGGCGGAGAGGAAAACGAGAGGCAAATGGCAAATAATGTAATGCGAGAGATAGGGATTGTGATGGGTACTTGGTATGTTGACTTTTTGCGTAGACTCCCCGGCAACGGCGCTAGAAATCCTTCTTGCTACGTCTTGAGCTTGCGTTGGTTTTCCCCGAAGAGGAAGGGATGATGCAGCAGAGTAGCGTAAGTACTTCCCTCAGTTTTTGAGAACCAAGGTATCAATCCAGTAGGAGGCCACGCTCAAGTCTCTCGTACCTACACAAAACGATAGCTACTCGCAACCAACGCAATTAGGGGTTGTCAAGCCCTTCACGGTCACTTACGAGAGTGAGATCTGATAGATAGAATATTTTTGGTATTTTTGATATAAAGATTGAAAGGGTCGATATGGTTGACTAGAGGGGGGGGGTAATAGGCAACTAACAATTTTTAGCTTTTCTTTAGCAATTTAAACTTTGCATCAAAGTAGGTTGTCTAGATATGCAACTAGGTGAGCAACCTATATGATGCAACAAGGATAGGAACACAAGCAAGCAAGATATATGAAACAAATAAGCTTGCACAAGTAAAGGCACGAGATAACCAAGAGTGGAGACGGTGGAGACGAGGATGTGTTGCCGAAGTTCCTTCCCTTTGAGAGGAAGTACGTCTCCGTTGGAGCGGTGTGGAGGCACGATGCTCCCCAAGAAGCCACTAAGGCCACCGTAATCGCCTCGCACCCTCACACAATGCGAGATGCCGTGATTCCACTATTGGTGCCCTTGGAGGCGGCGACCGAACCTTTACAAACTAGGTTGGGCCAATCTCCACAACTGAATTGGAGGCTCCCAACGACACCACGAAGCTTCACCACAATGGACTATGGCTTCGCGGTGACCTCAACCGTCTAGGATGCTCAAACACCCAAAAGTAACAAGATCCACAAGGGATTAGTGGGGGGAATCAAATATCTCTTGGTGGAAGTGTATATCGGGGCCTTCTCAACCACTCCCGAGCAAATCAACAAGTTTGGTCGGCTAGGGAGTGAGATTGGGCGAAAATGGAGCTTGGAGCAATAATGGAGCTTAGGGGTGGAAGAGGTAAGTCAACGGGGAAGAAGGGGACCCCTTATATAGTGTGGGAAAAGGATCCAACCGTTACCCACCAACCAGCCCGCGGCCAGCGGTACTACCGCGCCTGGCCAGCGGTACTACCGCAAGGCCGCGCGGTACTACTGTTTGCAACCAAGCGGTACTACCGCACGGCTGTGCGATACTACCGTACCGACCCACGGTACTACCGCAACCCCAGCCACAGAAAAGATAAACAGACGTGCAGGAGCTGGGGGCGGTACTTCCGCACGCGCGGTACTACCGCGCCCCCCATGCGGTACTACCGCGAGGCAAAAATCCCAGCCAGGGGGGAAGGGAAACTTCCGTGCCTACTTCCGCAAAGAAACGGAAGTAGCAAAAACCCGACACAGTAGTACTGCCGAGGGGCGGTACTACTGCCTGACTGCATAGCGCGGTACTACCGCTCGGCGAAAGCGGTACTACCGTGTGCACCCGCGATACTACCGCGCCACCGCGCGGTACTACCGCGGATGCCTACGGTACTACCGTTGTCCTGGGAGCAGTACTACCGCAACCAACAACAACGGCCAGACAAGGGAGGCAACAAGACAGAGGAAGCTCCAAGGAAAAAGGAGGGGACAAGAAGGAGACGTGTACGTGATGATTCCACCCAAACCTTTCCAACGCGGACCCCCTCTTAATACTACGGCTTTCCTACGACTCAAATCCACCAAAAAGAAACATAGAAAAGACGTCGTCTTCATCAGTCTTCGAGGGGCACCCAATCATCTTGTGCTTAGCAATGAAGTGTCTGGAATACTCATGGCACACGATTAGTCCGCAAATGCGTTGTCATCAATCACCAAAACACATAGGGATAAATATGCCCTTACAATCTCCCCCTTTTTGGTGGATTGATGACAATACGGGATTTGCACAAAGAAAATAATATTAAGTAAATGCAAACCCCTCCTCTCTATAATATAGACGGGCTCCCCTAGATGTGTGCCACCTAGATGAGTGCCTTGGACTGCACGGCACACGAATACTAGGATCAAAGCTCCCCCTATATTATAGAGACAAGGCAAATCTATCACTAGACAAGATAGCACACACATAAGTTAACTACGATAGATAAAGTGCATATGTCTTACACCATATGTAGGAAAGGTCTCAAAAGCACAAACCAAACAAGAGCAACCAAGCACAAACAAGGTCCAAAAGACAAAGCAAATAAACGCACCAAGCACGACACAACGCAAATCCCTACACTCTCTTGCCCTTTGGCATCGAGACGCCAAAAAGGCAGAGAGGACACCTACACACACGGGGTGGCTCAGGCAGAGAAGTCGCCCCACTGCTCCTCGTGCTCCTCGTCAAACTCAGCAGCGGGGATAGTCTCCTCGAGGTCATCCTCTGAACTGGTCCACTTGTATCCCTGCTTTGACATCCAGGCAACCTCAGGTGTGATGACGTCCTCAGACCCGCCAGACACATCCTCTCCAAAGAGCCTCATAACCTTCTTGTCACGGCGGCGACTCTCCTTGTCTGCCACATGAGCCCTGTATTGTCCCTTCGCCTGCATGCAGAAGAGAGTCTTCATCTTGTCCTTTAGCTTCTTGGCCCATGACGGCTCAGAGGAAGGAGTGGTGGACCTAGCAGCACGGTCCTCAGCAACATTCTCAGCAGCAGCAGCCGCCTCCTCACCAGCAGCCCTCCTAGCAGAAGAGGCCTCAGCATGGGTAGTGGTGTTGGCCCAGTTGGGCTTGACGCGGAGGCTAATGGACTCATGGCGAATCCAGTCTGGAGCAAGGAACTCATCACCCGGGTACATCTTATCCCAAGTGGTGGAGAGCAGCAGAAACAGGTACGGTCCATAGATAGGTACCTTGCGAGTGAACACTGCAAACCGAAGCTCACACCACATGATGTGTGAGACATCAAGTGGCTGATTCTGAGAAGAACGTGCCTCTGCACACAGGAGCAACATGTCCACTAGATATGCATGGACCTTGTCCTTGTCACCAATGCGTGGGAACAGAGTGTTGCGGAAGATGCGATGCATGATATCCAGAAAGGAGTTTAACACCCAAGTTGACTTGCCATTGGGGAGCACCTTCTTAACAAGGAAAGGCTGAAGCAGGTTCTTGTTGGCAGACTCAGAGTTGGCATGGGGGCGAACACCAACGGGGGTGTGAAGCCCATCATCAGGAATGTGCAGCAGATCCATGAACTCTTTCCATGTAGCAGACAACTGACAGCCATTGGTCATCCAGGTCATCCTCCGCTCCACCCCGGGATGAAAGTACACTGAGGCAAAGAACTGACAGATGAGCTCAGGG
The DNA here is from genome assembly GCA_034509565.1 of Triticum monococcum. Taxonomy (NCBI): domain Eukaryota; kingdom Viridiplantae; phylum Streptophyta; class Magnoliopsida; order Poales; family Poaceae; genus Triticum; species Triticum monococcum. Next base: position 172,489,050 of record CM067846.1, on the reverse strand, counting down.
TCATAGTCATGGTGAAAGGAGATCACCGGCTCAATAGCAAACTGCTCCACCAAGTCCAGAGCCTCTCCAAAATAGTCACGAAACTTGTCCTTCCGCATGTGATGCATGTCTATCCACTTGACCTCCATGAAGGTATTCTGCTTGCTCTTGATCACATCCAGATAGATGAGAACCTGTTGCTTGTTCCAGAACATCTCAGTGCCTCTGAGCACAGCCCGAGGAGTCACATAGGGATTGACCCTCCGGCGTTCGACATACTCAGAGACAGAAATCTCGTCCATGCCCTTAGCAGGTTCCTTTTGCTTGCTGGCAGTGGTCTTGACATTGCGCTTGGGGGCATTGGAGCCCTCTAGGGCTTCATCTTGGGGGTTGCGCAGACGCTTGGAGCCAGTGTCACGACTGGGATTGGAACGGCGAGAGCCACCACCTGAGACACAAAACGCAAAACACCCACAACAGCCAAGAGGGATTAATGCAAAGACCACAACAAAGCAAGTAAAACAAGCAGAAAGCACACATGATAAATGCCTAGAGAGAGATTTGATCCCTACGGTAGTACTGCCAAGTGCTGCGAAGCTAAGATAGTAGTATGGCTCTTAGGCGCGGTAGTACCGTGCAAGGTCACGGTAGTACCAGGTCTAGGAGCGGTAGTACGACCTTAGCGCCTCGGCTAGCGCGGTAGTACCGCGACTGTAGAGCGGTAGTACCGCATGAGCTAGCACGGTAGTACCGCACCTGGCGGGCGGTAGTACCGCAAGAGCGGTAGTACTGCACATCAGACACGGTAGTACTGCACCGCGTCAGATCTGAACAGGTTCAAATCTGAAAAAGCCCGCGAAACCACGACGGTACTACGGTTGGACAAAGCTACCACAAGACAGCATATCAAGTATGATTCCTACGCATCACGACTCTCCTACCTCCTACTCTTGCATAGATTTGGCCTAAAATCTCAAGAACAACAAGTTTCTCCCCAAAAACCTAGAAGCAAGAGAACAGCCAAGAAAAAGAGGGATTTGGGGAAAAACCTTGGTCCATGGCAAGAGGAAGTGGTGGGGAACGATCCCATTGGCCGGAATCTGAGGAGAGTGGCCGGAGACGGAGATCCGGCGAGGGCCTCCGGCGTCGTTCTTGAGCGAGAGAGACGTGGGGAGAGAGACAAATGAATGGGTATGGGGAGTTGGAACTCCCCTGCCCGAGTCATAACCCCCACGCTCCCTCGACAGCGCGGTAGTACCATGCCCCGACGCGGTAGTACCGCCCGGCGCGGTACTTCCGAAGTACCGTGCCAGAGCGGTAGTACCGTGCTGTGGTGCGGTAGTACCGAGCCTCCCAAAGCGGTAGTACCGCAGCCAGACGTGGTAGTACCGTGAGCTTAAGAAGATGCACGTTTCGAGCACACGAAAAACTGGATCTTTGCACAAACACTCCGAGCCAACACGACACCACAAGACCACGCAACTCACAAAGCCAGAAAGGCACACGACAAGCGAAACTACCACGAGACACCACCTCTCCAAAGAGAGGGCGGTGGCCGTAGCCACCTATGTTTGAGTCAATTGGTATGGCACCGCGAAGAATTATCCTTGGGTCCATGACCAAAACTCGTCTTCGAAGCACAAGTACCATCAAACATGGCTAATGTGAAAGACTTGATCGATTTATGCATAATGGGGGGAGGGAGAGTTCATTGAGAGAACATCACTCCCCCTATGTCCATGCCTACATCTAAATAGGACAACGTGTTGAGTATGGTGGGGTGTGCAAGGGTTCAAGCAACATTGCTCGAATCAATGATATTTAGCTCATGCCTTAACTCGCGAAATCTTGCTTCATCCAAGGGCTTCGTGAAGATATCTGCAAGGTTATCATGAGTGTTGACATAGTTGAGCTTGATCTCTCCTCACCTAATGTGATCCCGGATGAAGTGATACCGAATCTCAATATGCTTCGTCTTGAAGTGTTGCACCGGGTTGAGAGAAATCTTGATGGCACTTTCATTGTCACACCAAAGAGGCACTTTGTCACAAATGACACCGTAATCCTTTAAAGTTTGCCTCATCCATAAGAGTTGTGCACAACAACTACCGGCCGCCACATACTCTGCTTCGGTGGACGAGAGAGACACACAACTTTGCTTTTTGGAAGACCAACTTACCAAAGAGCAACCAAGAAATTGGCACCCTCCGGAAGTGGACTTCCTATCCACTTTGTCTCCCGCCCAATCGGAATCCGAATACCCTACAAGCTTGAAGTTTGCTCCTCTTGGGTACCATAGGCCAAAGTTTGGGGTATGAGCCAAATATCGAAAGATTCATTTGACCGCCACATAGTGACTTTCCTTAGGTGCGGCTTGAAAATGTGCACAAATTCCCACACTCAACATGATATCCGGTCTAGATGCACAAAGGTAAAGCAAGGAACCTAACATGGAGCGATATACCTTTTGATCCACCGCTTTACCATTGGGATCTATGTCAAGTTGGCACTTGGTGGGCATGGGAGTGGAAGCCGGCTTGACATCACTTAGCTTGAATCTTTTGAGCATGTCTTGAGTATATTTGGCTTGATTTATGAAGGTTCCTTCTCTTCTTTGCTTCACTTCGAACCCTAGAAAGAACTTCAACTCTCCCATGGAAGACATCTCAAACTTTGAGGTCATGAGAGCGGCAAATTCCTCATTGAAAGCTTTGTTAGGGGAACCAAAGATAATATCATCAACATATAATTGGCACACAAACAACTCCCCTTTGACCTTCTTAGTAAAAAGAGTGGGGTGGATTAGCCCAACTTCGAAACCACGGTCTTGTAGCAACTCGGTAAGGTGGTCATACCACGCACGTGGGGCTTGTTTAAGGCCATAGAGTGCCTTATCGAGTTGATACACATGATCGGGAAAGTAGGGATCCTTGAACCCGGGTGGTTGCTTGACATACACCAATTCATTAATGGGACCATTAAGAAAAGCACTCTTCACATCCATTTGTTGTAACTTAAAGTTATGATGAGAAGCATAGGCAATCAACATGCGAATAGATTCAAGACGAGCAACGGGAGCAAAGGTTTCACCGTAGTCGATACCCTCGACTTGGGAGTAGCCTTGTGCTACCAAACAAGCCTTGTTGCGAATGATAATCCCATGGGCATCTTGCTTGTTTCTAAATATCCACTTGGTTCCGATGACATTGTGGTTCCCCGTCAGTCTTGGCACCAATCTCCACACTTTGTTGTGCTCGAAGTTGTTGAGTTCTTCATGCATGGCATTGAGCCAATCGGATCTTCTAGCGCCTCATAGACCTTGTGGGGTTCCACACAAGAGACAAATGCGTGATGCTCACAATAATTTGCTAATTGTCTACGAGTGCTTACCCCCTTTCGTAAGCTTCCAAGCACATTTGTCATGAGATGATCCTTGGTGGAGAGCTTGGAAGCAACCTTGGCGGCACGACGCTCTAATTCCTCCTCGGGGGTGAGACGAGGAGTGGTCACTTGATCATCTTGAGCATCGTCTTGAGCTTGTTCTTATTCTTGAACTTGCTCGGAGGAGAGAACTTGACCTTGGGCATCACTAGATGTGTCAACACCGTCTTGAACGTGATCTTGCCCTTGGTCATGTTCTTGAGGATGAGGGCCTTCATGTTGTTCTTGGGAAGCGTGTGGGCCTTGGGTTGGTGATGGCTCCGCTTGAGTGGAGCTTTTTCCTTCTCCTTCGGCCACAAGGGGTTCCTCAATGGGTAGGATAAAGCCAACACCCATTCTTCTTATGGCTTGGGGAGGAATTTCATCACCTACATCACAAGTGCCACTTTGCTCCACTTGGGAGCCGTTATTCTCATCAAACTCCACATTACACGTCTCCTCAATAAGTCCCGTGGATTTATTAAGGACACGGTAAGCATGAGAGTTTGTGGCATAACCAACAAATATGCCCTCATAAGCTCTAGCCTCAAATTTAGACAACCGAACACCTTTCTTGAGAATGAAACACTTACACCCAAACACCCGGAAGTACTTGAGGTTGGGCTTGTTACCGGTGAGTATCTCATATGGAGTCTTGTTCAAGCCCTTGCGGAGGTAGAGCCGATTGGATGCATGACACGCGGTGTTGATGGCTTCGGACCAAAAGTTGTACGGAGACTTGAACTCCGCCATCATGGTCCTTGCCGCATCCATCAACGTCCGGTTCTTCCTCTCCACAACACCATTTTGTTGAGGGGTGTAAGGTGCGGAATATTGATGCTTGATCCCCTCATCACTAAGAAACTCATCCAAGGTGTAGTTCTTAAACTCGGTGCCGTTGTCACTTCTTATTGTCAAGATCTTTGCATTGTATTGACGTTGTGCTTCATTTGCAAAGTCAATGACGGTTGGTCTCGCTCTTCCTCTTGAAGAAATACACCCACGTGTACCTTTAGTAATCATCCACAATCACCAAGCAATACTTCCTACCTCCAAGACTATCGAAGGATGGAGGCCCAAAGAGATCCATGTGAAGGAGCTCCAAAGGCCTCTTTGAATAAATGATAGTCGTGGGAGGGTGAGCCTTCTCATGTAGCTTTCCTTCGATACAAGCACTGCAAGCATGATCTTTAGCAAAACTAACATTCGTTAGTCCACGGACATGGTCCCCCTTAAGGAGACTTTGCATGGTCCCCCTTAAGGAGACTTTGCAAAGATCTCATATTGACGTGGGCTAAACGGCGATGCCAAAGCCACCCCACATCAACTTTAGCCATTAGGCACGTCATGGTCTTAGTGGGTCACTCTGAAAAGTTAATCACATATAGACCATTCTCGACATTCCCAACAAAGGCTACTTTAAGAGTCTTGCTCCACAAGAGGGCCACGGTATCGATATCAAAGAAAGTGGCAAAGCCCATGATTGCAAGTTGACGAACGGAAAGTAAATTGTATGCAAGGGACTCAACAATCATGACCTTCTCGATCGTGAGATCATGAGAGATGACCACCTTGCCAAGTCCCAATACCTTAGAAGATGAGGCGTCACCCCACTCGACATTGGTGGGCATAGATGGGACCTTGTGCACGTCCACCACCAAGTCCTTGCTTCCGGTCATATGATTTGTAGCTCCGCTATCGAGCAACCATGATCCCCCACCGGAAGCAAACACCTACAAGAGATCAATGCTTGGTTTTAGGTACCCATTTTGTAATGGGTCCTTTGATGTTAGTAACAAGGGTCTTTGGAACCCAAATAGACCATTCAATGTACTCATGAAGAGAACCAACAAATTTGGCATAAACATGCCCGTCACTAGCACGGCATAACACATAAGAAGGATTAAAATCGCCGGCTTTGTTGGGAGGAGTGGCATTGCCCTTCTTGACATTGCCGCCCTTTGCAATGTTCTTCTTCTTCTCCTCGGAGGCACTCTCTCCCTCCTTCACAAAGGTTTGCATGAGAGGAGTAGGTCTTTTGGTCTTCTCATTCTTCTTCTTGTTCTTGGAGTCGGGCACGTACCCAACCCCTTCCTTGGCCACAACTCCCTTTTGGTTGATCAAGAGATCATTGAGGTTCTTCTTGCCTTGTATGCAAGTCGCAAGACCTCTCTCAAGTTTCCCCTTTAGCTTAGCGTTCTCCTCAACGAGATGCACATGCTCACAACACGGGCTAGTAGCATTTGCATTATCAATTAACATCATACGAGGGAAAGTGGCCTTTTCCTTGGTTAGCTTTACTTGAAGTTGATCATGCGACTCTTTGAGGCTAGCATGAGCACCCTTCAAGACCTTGTGAGCCTTGTCAAGTAGATCAAACTCCTCTTTGAGTCTAGCAAAATCAACCTCAAGTTCGGCCTTCTCGGAGTTTAGCACATGAGAAGCAATGAGAACATGATCATAATCTTTCTTTAACTTAGCATGATCAACATTGTGTGACTCCTCAAGAGCCAAACGAAGACCACGCTCTTCCTCAAGAGCATTGGAAAGATCCGAAATCTCATCGGCATAGTCACGACTGTGCCCTTCCATCTTAGTGATGGTGTTTTCGTGAGCCTCGATCATGTCATTGGCTTCACCAAGTTGTTCCAAGAGAGCAACAAAATGCTTCTTAGATTTTCCCTTGAGTTTGCCCATAAAGGCCTCAAACTCATTAGCCTCCACATTATCTTCCTCAAGTTCATTAATGATATCCGTCGGAGAAGGATGATTAATGATGGTAGTTTTGATGTTGGGGGTTACCTTGTTGGTGGCTTTAGCCATGAGGCACTTGGCGGTGATGCTCTCATTGGGTGAGTCGAAGAGAGACACCCATGGAGTCGTCGCAATGGCAACGGAGGCCATGACAACCGACTCATCACTTTCATCATCGTCATCATCCTCATTGTACTCTTATTGTACCACCAATGCCTTGGGAGGAGTCTTCTTGGTGTAGTTGCTCTTGTTGGGGAACAACTTGGCCTTGTACTTTCGGATGAGCTTTCCACCATTGTCTTCCCTCTTCTCATACGGGCATTCCGCAACAAAATGACTCATGTTGCCACAATTGTAGCAAGTCCTAACACGTTGCTTGCTCTTCGTGCCACTTGAGTTGTTTTTGCTAAAGTTTGGCCTCGAGTTTTTCTTGCTCCAAAATTGCCTTGAAGCAAGTGCCATGTGTTCATGATACGCATACTTCGTATCTTCGGGGTTTCTCTCCTCTTCTTCCTCCTCTTCTTCTTCAACGGTGAGCTTGGCCTTCAATGCAAGGTTAGGCTTCTTTGCCCTTTGAGAACGAAGCACCGCATTGTCGGCGATCTTGTCCAAAATGTTCATGGCCACAAACTCATCCAACACTTCGCTTGAGGACAAAGTGTGGAAGTCCGGTCTTTGACGAATGAGGAAGGACATGGCCTTGTGATAGGGCATCATTGCCTTAAGGAATTTGCGCTTGATCCAATTGTCATCCGTGTCCTTGCTCCCGTGATCTCGTAGTGAGACCGCGAGTTGGGTTACTCTCCGATAAAGCTCACGAGGTTCTTCATCTTCTTTCATTGCAAACTCATCGGCCTCATCTTGCACCACTTCATAGTTGGAGCGTTGAATGCTTGCGCATCCCCAGTAGAGAGAGACAACACAATGCCATGCATCTTTGGCCAAGGCGAAGGGACGAAGATGAGGTAGGTCTTCGGGTGGAATTGCATCTTGAATGATGAAGAGAGCATTCTCATTGAATTGATTGTCCGCGGCTTCTCGAGGAGTGAAGTTGATTGGATCATGTGGATAGAAACCTTCTTCAATGATTCTCCAAAGGTTAGTGTTCACATGATTTAAATGACGTTTAAAGCGGTAAACCCAAGAATCAAAGTCCTCATTTTTCACAATCTTAGGGGGAGGACCGGCGTGATTCAAATGAGTGGAAGGAACCGGTCCACCATAAACAAGTGGTGGTTCCACATGGGCAAAGATGCCGGTGCCATTCTTACCACTAGAAGAAGGAGCCTTTTCACTACTAGCTTCCCCCTTGTCGGGGATAGCATCCGTCACCTTGTTGGCGGGGTCACCCACTTTCAACGGTGCGGTGGATAGTTTAAGCCCCTCAAGAAATTTAGTAAACATGCTTTCAACTTCGGTCGTCATGGAGGTTTTCAATGTCTCCAAGGCCACATTGAACTCCTCACGAGAGACCGAGGTTCCCCCATCGCCCGTAGACGAGATCGGATTCACACTGGAGTGTTCCTCCACACCGTCTATGGTATCAACCATACTCTTTGGACGGTAAAGTCCTTAATAAAGAGATGAGGCTCTGATACCAATTGAAAGGATCGATATGGTTGACTAGAGGGGGGGGGGGGTGAATAGGAAACTAATAATTTTTAGCTTTTCTTTAGCAATTTAAACTTTGCATCAAAGTAGGTTGTCTAGATATGCAACTAGGTGAGCAACCTATATGATGCAACAAGAATAGGAACACAAGCAAGCAAGATATATGAAACAAATACGCTTGCACAAGTAAAGGCACGAGATAACCAAGAGTGGAGATGGTGGAGACGAGGATGTGTTGCCGAAGTTCCTTCCCTTTGAGAGGAAGTACGTCTCCGTTGGAGCGGTGTGGAGGCACGATGCTCCCCAAGAAGCCACTAAGGCCACCGTAATCTCCTCACGCCCTCACACAATGCGAGATGCCGTGATTCCACTATTGATGCCCTTGGAGGCGGCGACCGAACCTTTACAAACTAGGTTGGGGCTATCTCCACAACTCAATTGGAGGCTCCCAACGACACCACGAAGCTTCACCACAATGGACTATGGCTTCGCGGTGACCTCAACCGTCTAGGATGCTCAAACACCCAAGAGTAACAAGATCTGCAAGGGATTAGTGGGGGGAATCAAATATCTCTTGGTGGAAGTGTAGATCGGGGCCTTCTCAACCACTCCCGAGCAAATCAACAAGTTTGGTCGGCTAGGGAGTGAGATCGGGCGAAAATGGAGCTTGGAGCAATAATGGAGCTTAGGGGTGGAAGAGGTAAGTCAACGGGGAAGAAGGGGACCCCTTATATAGTGTGGGAAAAGGATCCAACCGTTACCCACCAACCAGCCCGCGACCAGCGGTACTACCGCGCCTGGCCAGCGGTACTACCGCAAGGCCGCGCGGTACTACTACTTGCAACCAAGCGGTACTACCGCACGGCTGTGCGGTACTACCATACCGACCCATGGTACTGCCGCAACCCCAGCCACAGAAAAGATAAACAGACGTGCAGGAGCTAGGGGCAGTACTTCCGCACGCGCGGTACTACCGCGCCTCCCATGCGGTACTACCGCGAGGCAAAAATCCCAGCCAGGGGGGAAGGGAAACTTCCGTGCCTACTTCCGCAAAGAAACGGAAGTAGCAAAAACCCGACACAGTAGTACTGCCGAGGGGCGGTACTACTGCCTGACTGCATAGCGCGGTACTACTGCTCGGTGAAAGCGGTACTACCGTGGGCACCCGCGGTACTACCGCACCACCGCGCGGTAGTACCGCGGATGCCTACGGTACTACCGTTGTCCTGGGAGCAGCACTACCGCAACCAACAACAGCAGCCAGACAAGGGGGGCAAGAAGACGGAGGAAGCTCCAAGGAAAAAGGAGGGGACAAGAAGGAGATGTGTACGTGATGATTCCACCCAAACCTTTCCAACGCGGACCCCCTCTTAATAGTACGGCTTTCCTACGACTCAAATCCACCAAAAAGAAACATAGAAAAGATGCCGTCTTCATCAGTCTTCGAGGGGCACCCAGTCGTCTTGTGCCTAGCAATGAAGTGTCTGGAATACTCATGGCACACGATTAGTCCGCAAATGCGTTGTCATTAATCACCAAAACACATAGGGATAAATATGCCCTTACAAAGATGCAAAGTAAAAAGTAAAGGCAAAGTAAAAAGCAAACAATATAAAAGTGATGGAGATTGATCTGATGAGATAGACCCGGGGGCCATAGGTTTCACTGGTGGCTTCTCTCAAGAGCATAAGTATTCTACGGTGGGTGAACAAATTATTGTTGAGCAATTGATAGAATTGAGCATAATTATGAGAATATCTAGGCATGATCATGTATATAGGCATCACGTCCGTGACAAGTAGACCGAGACGATTCTGCATCTACTACTATTACTCCACTCATCGACCGCTACCCAGCATGCATCTAGAGTATTAAGTTAAAAACAGAGTAACGCCTTAAGCAAGATGACATGATGTAGATAGATAAATTCATGCAATATGAAATAAACCCCATCTTGTTATCCTCGATGGCAACGATACAATACGTGCCTTGCTGCCCCTTCTGTCACTGGGTAAGGACACCGCAAGATCGAACTGAAAGGATCGAGAAGAGGTGTGTAGACGGGGGGGGGGGGGGTGATTAGACACTAACTGCCAAAAGTTGCAGTTTTTAATATTCTTAAGTTTAAGTGGAGTTTAAGCACAAGTTTAACAAACACAATACATATCAAGCAAGCATGCAATGAGTATATGAGCAGCGGAAAGTAAAGCATGCAGCTTGCAAGAATGTAAAGAGAAGGGTTTGGAGTATTCAAACGCAATTGGAGACACGAATGTTTTTGTCGTGGTTCCGATAGGTGGTGCTATCATACATCCACGTTGATGGAGACTTCAACCCACAGTGGGTAACGGTTGCGCGAGTCCACGAAGGGCTCCACCCATGAAGGGTCCACGAAGAAGCAACCTTGTCTATTCCATCACGGCCGTCGCCCACGAAGGACTTGCCTCACTAGCGGTAGATCTTCACGAAGTAGGCGATCTCCTTGCCCTTACAAACTCCTTGGTTCAACTCCACAATCTTGTTGGAGGCTCCCAAGTGACACCTAGCCAATCTAGGAGACACCACTCTCCAAGAAGTAACAAATGGTGTGTTGATGATGAACTCCTTGCTCTTGTGCTTCAAATGATAGTCTCCCCAACACTCAACTCTCCCTCACAGGATTTGGCTTTGGTGGAAAGAAGATTTGAGTGGAAAGCAACTTGGGGAAGGCTAGAGATCAAGATTCATATGGTTGGAATGGAATATCTTGACCTCAACACAAGTGTAGGTGGTTCTCTCTCAGAAAATGTGTATTGGAAGTGTAGGTATGTTCTGATGGCTCTCTCTACGAATGAAGAGTGGGTGGAGGGGTATATATAGCCTCCACACAAAATCTAACCGTTACACACAATTTGCCAAACTCAGTGGGACCGAATGGTTAAACTCGGTCGGACCAATTCGACAAACCTAGTGACCATTAGGATTTTTGGTGGGACTGAGATGCAACTCGGTAGGACCAATATGGTTAGGGTTAGGGCATAACGTAATCTCGGTGTGACCGATTACACAAACTCGGTGGGACCGATTTTGGTAATAAGCTAACCAGAGAGTTGGTCAGGCAAACTCGGTGGGACCGATTACACAAACTCGGTGGGACCGATTTTGGTAATAAGCTAACCAGAGGGTTTGTATTGTAATCTCAGTAGTACCGATTGCTCAAACTCGGTGAGACCGATTTTGGTAATGGACATAGATAGAGAGATTACAATCCCATCTCGGTGAGACCGAGATCCCTATCGGTGAAACCGATTTGCTAGGGTTTATGGCAATGGCTATGACATTTGAAACTCGGTGGCGCCGGATAGATAGAATCAATGGGGCCGAGTTTGACTTTTGGTTTAGGTCATATGTGGATGTGGGAAGGTAGTTGAGGGTTTTGGAGCATATCACTAAGCACTTTGAGCAAGCAAGCCATTAAACAACACCTCATCCCCTCTTGATAGTATTGGCTTTTCCTATAGACTCAATGTGATCTTGGATCACTAAAATAGAAAATGTAGAGTCTTGATCTTGAAGCTTGAGCCAATCCTTTGTCCTTAGCATCTTGAAGGGGTTCCACATCCTCTAGTCCATGCCACTCCATTGTTGAACTTATCTGAAACATACTAGGTAAAAGTGTTAGTCCAACAAGAGATATGTTGACATTAATTACCAAAACCACCCAGGGAGCACTTGTGCTTTCAATCTCCCCCTTTTTGGTAATTGATGACAACATGCATCAAAGCTTTAGATAACGATATAGAGAATAGCAAGTAAAGCTTTGGAAAGACATGTAACATGCATAGGCTCCCCCTACATGTATGCAATCATGTGAATATTGAATATAGGAGCATGTGAATGCGTAAACATGATAGAGTAAGCAATGTGTTACATGTATCTTGGCTATATGCATTAGAGCAAATGATGTGAATGTGAGAAATGTACCTTCATGCTCATGAGTCCTTCTTGCAAACAGTATGTACATCAGCAAGAACTTCTCATTCACATGACTGTGATGCATATACTTACCTTATGGTCTTGAGTTGGCTTAGGATGGGATCAACCTGCGCAAACAAGGTTAAATAACACAGATACACCTACTGACCAAAGCAAGCAAGAGAAACCACAAGAGAACCAAGACTGGGATGACACGTAGAGTGAGTACTAAGTACCACATTGGATATAGACATGTCCCCAAAGGTAAAGATATGCAATAAAATCAGAGATTTCCTTCCCTTAGATGTCTTGCTCCCCCTGAATCTGCATGGGATATTGGGAGAAGATAGGGAACAGAAAATCAGAGCAACAAAAAGGAAACAACAGAGCTTGAGCTAAAGCAAGCAACCAAACATGTCTTTCCCCTCTTAAAGACATGTGACATCTCTCCTCTTGAACACCAAGCATCTGGGGTCTTTGATGATATTACTTTCTCCTAGTTGAGAAACTCTCTTCCCCTGAGTATTCTCTCTTTCTCCCCCAATAGGAAGGATTAAGCTTTGATGTGATCTCTCTCTCCCCCTTTGACATCAATTTCCAAGAAGGGCTCTTCTAGACATGTGATACAAATGGGTTGGTCCTTGAGTCACAGAGCAAAGCATCATGTCTAATATGATGCTGGTAGAGGACAAGAATCATTGAGTGGAGCTGGAGCAAACAGAAATCAGGAATAAGTGGCAAGTTGGTTTTCCTGTGGTGGAATCGGTGACTCCGAGTTGTGTGCTTCGGTTGCACCAAAATATTTCGGTTGGGCCGAAGAGAACAAACCGGTGTGACCGAGTTCATTAGAGTGAAACCACTTGTCACCTCAGCTCACTAGACAAGTAAAATCTCACAAGGAAATGCAAGGAATTTACTAAAGGATTTGCGATGAATTGGATGCAGAAAATGCAGAACAAAAAGGAAAGAAAAGAAACTAAAAGTTCTAGATGAAGTTTTTTTTGAAAAGGGGAAACAAATATGCAAATGCAAAAGCACGGAGAAACACTAGAGAACTTCATCTAGAAATGGTCGGTGACAAAGTCACCTATGTTAGAGTATATTGACTTAGGAGTCAAGTGAGAGCACTTGATCATAGGTCATACTCATCGTTTAAGCTCAAAATGGGGTTACCAGTTTTCGTTTAAGCATCTTGATGTATTCACATCTTGTAGAGTTGCTTTGGCTCATGACTTGGAGTAAAGCTTCTCTAAGATGGAAGAACATACCTTGGGTGGTGGTGTTGATCTTGATCATGTAGTTGAACTTGTGTGGGTTACTCAAGGTTGATGTAGTTCATCAAGGGTTGGGAGCACCACTTGGAGTTTGAGTTCATCTACCTACATGGGTTAGCTTTGCAAGGAAGAGCACTTGTGTATCCAAAATGACAATCATGAGACTCAACATAGAATTTGCCAAAGGATATGTTTGAATGGTTTCATGCTTCCTTGTCTTCAACCACCATTGTGTAGAGACTTGGTGATGTAGAAATTGCTCAAGATGTGAGTGTGTGGCAATCTCATAGATTTAGATTCATCCAAGTACCTACACGGATTGGATACCATGCAAGGTACAAATATATCCAAGACATATGAATAGCATCATAAGAGAAATATCGAGGATTAGTCATAGGCTCATGCCCCGCATGTATCAAATGGAGTTCCTACTCCAAGTTTGAAGCAACAATGATGTTCAATTCACCTCTCAACCTGCAAAACACTTTCTCATCAAGTGGTTTCGTGAATATATCCGCCAATTGCTTATCGGTGCGAACATGCTTAAGGTTAATGCCCCCTTTTGCAACATGATCTTGAATGAAATGATGACGAACTTCAATATGCTTAGTTCAAGAATGTTGCACAGGATTGTGAGAAATCTTAATAACACTTTCATTGTCACATAGCAATGGAACATGTTTCACATATATCCCATAATCTTTAAGGGTTTGGGTCATCCAAAGTAATTGAGCGCAACATGAACCAGCGGCAATGTATTTCGCTTCGGCAGTGGATATGGATACCGAGTTTTGTTTCTTGTAAGACCAAGACACAAGAGATCTACCAAGGAATTGACAAGTACCCGAAGTGGATTTTCTATCAACCTTGTTTCTGGCATAGTCCGAATCGGAGTAGCCAACAAGATCAAAAGAGGACCTCTTAGGATACCAAATGCCAAAATTTGGTGTATGGATTAGGTATCTCACTATCCTTTTCACAGCCTTAAGATGACACTCTTTAGGAGCAGCTTGATATCGTGCACACATGCACACACTTAGCATAATATCGGGACAAGAGGCACATAGATATAACAATGAACCAATCATAGAGCGATAAACCTTTTGATCAACCGGTTCACCATCTTTGGTCAAATCAAGATGTGCACTAGTAGGCATGGGTGTAGTCATACCTTTGCATTCTTGCATATTGAACTTCTTGAATAAGTTCTTGGTGTACTTCGTTTGAGAGACAAAGGTACCTTCCTTAGTTTGCTTGATTTGCAAACCGAGAAAGAATTTGAGTTCACTCATCATAGACATCTCAAACTTCTCCGACATTATCTTTCCAAACTTCTCACTAAAATGAGGGTTAGTTGAACCAAATATGATATCATCAACATAAATTTGGCACACAAATAGTTCTCCATTAACCCTTTTAGTAAAAAGAGTAGAATCAATTTTACCAATTTCAAAGCCTTTTTCAATAAGGAACTTGGTCAAGCATTTATACCATGCTCTAGGAGCTTGTTTAAGACCATAAAGGGCTTTGTGAAGTTTGTAAACATGATTAGGTTTCTTAGGATCGACGAAGCCTGGAGGTTGCTTAACATAAACTTCTTCCTCAATTTTTCCATTTAGAAAAGCACTTTTAATGTCCATTTAGTACAAGGTGATATCATGGTGATTAGCATAAGAAAGTAAGATGCGAATGGACTCAAGTCTAGCAACGGGAGCATATGTCTCACCATAGTCCATACCTTCAACTTGTGTGTAGCCTTGGGCGACGAGACATGCTTTGTTGCGAACCACTTGTCCATCTTCATCTTGCTTGTTGTGAAACACCCATTTGGTACCAATGATGTTGTGGTTGTTGTCGGGCTTCTCGACCAATGTCCACACTTGATTTCTCTCAAAGTTGTGTAGCTCTTCATGCATAGCGTTTATCCAGTCCGGATCCTCCAATTCTTCTTCAACCTTCATAGGTTCAATGCTAGAGATGAATGAGTAATGTTCACAAAAGTTAGCTAAACGAGTTTTAGAGCGAGTGATTCTCCCAGTTTGGATATCATTATAGATTTGCTCGACGGGATGATCCTTAGTAATTCTTGCTCGAACTCGTGAAAGCTTTTGCTTGGGTCGGGGTGGAACATCCTCTTCATCTTGTGCTTCTTCTTGGCCTTCTTCATTGTTGACATTGTCGTTCTCTTGTTGTGGTGGAGAAGGAGGTTGTTGATGTTCATCTTGGTGCGCTTCCTTGTTTTCTTCATCTTGGCGTGTCCCACTTGTGGATGCTTCTGCATCAACTCTTGGTTCACCTTGTCGTGAGGTAGAAGCTTCCACTTGGATGGACGAGGTACCCTCCTTCACTTTCGTTGGACGAATCTTGCCAATGGACAAGTCTTGAATTGCTTCCGAAGGGTCTTTGTCTCCTATATCAATTGGCAATTGCTCTACTTGCGAGCCGTTAGATTCATCAAACTTCACGTCTACCGTCTCTTCAACCTTTTGGGTGAAATTGTTGTAGACACGGTAAGTGTGAGAGTTTGAGCCATAACCAAGTAGGAAACCTTCATGAGATTTAGGAGCAAATTTAGAACGACGATGCTTATCAAGAATGTAGCACTTTGAGCCGAATACTCGAAAGTATCCAACTTGGGGTTTGTTACCGGTGAGGAGCTCGTATGCCGTCTTGTCGAGTAGCTTGTGAAGATACAAGCAATTTGTTGCATGACAAGCTGTCTCAACCGCTTCTGCCCAAAAGTGCTTTGGTGTTTTGTACTCATCAAGCATCGTTCTTGCCATTTTGATAAGAGTCCGGTTCTTCCTTTCAACAACTGCATTTTGTTGAGGTGTGTACGTAGCCGAGAACTCGTGTGAAATCCCTTCTTCGTCAAGAACGGTGTCCACATTTGCATTCTTGAACTCCGTTCCGTTGTCACTCCGAACCTTCTTGATCTTCACGTCAAACTGATTTTGGGCCTTCCTAGCAAAGTTTTTGAAGATCTTTTGGACCTGCGATTTGTCATCAAGAAAGAACACCCACGTAAATCTTGAAAAATCATCAACTATGACTAGACCAAATGAGTTACCACCGAGACTCTTGTAGGCATTTGGACCAAAGAGATCCATGTGAAGTAGCTCGAGTGGTCTTCTTGTGGTCATGATGTTCTTCGCGCGGTGACTTCCTCCAACTTGTTTCCCTGCTTGACAAGCACTACAAAGTCTATCCTTGTCAAATATGACATCTTTTATTCCAAGGATATGATCACCTTTAATAAGCTTATCAAGATTTCGCATACCAACATGACCTAGTCTTCTATGCCACAACCAGCCTTTAGAAGATTTGGTAATTAAGCAAGTTCTAGGTTGAGCCTTTTTAGTGAAATCAACAATGTAAAGATCTCCTCTACGTATACCGGTAAAGACCATTTTATGATTGTCTCTACGAAACACTTGGCAATCTACTTCAGTGAATAAGACATTGAAACCGAAATCCGCAAGTCTAGAAACTGAAACTAAATTGTATCCAAGGGATTCAACGAGCATGACATTCTGTATGGAGCTATCATGTGAGATGGCCACCTTACCAAGGCCAACCACCTTACCCTTTGAATTATCACCAAAAGTGACATATTTTCGAGGGTTGTCATTTTCAGCAAGCTCACAGAACATATCTTTATCTCCGGTCATATGATCAGTACATCCACTATCAAGGACCCATTCCTTTCCTCCAGCCATGTAGCCGCGAAGATTTGCCATAAGACCAAAGTGTCTCATCGCATCATCGAGATCATAGTCACTATCATCATCATCATCATCATCCTCATCTGAGTATTCATGTTCAACATCATCTTGTGATTGATCAGTTCCTAGAGAGGGCAATTCATTAGATAAATGATCATTTCTATAGTTATCTTTATGAATTCTAATAGCTCTGGAAATGATATTGCTAATGATTCCAACATCTCCTTTGGCACTCGTAAGATTAGTAAGCTCAAATAAGCAGTCACCAAATTTGGGATCATTGGAACTCATCTTAATCAAAGCAATAGACTTATGGAGGATTTCATCTAGATCTTTCAAGGAGTAATTAGGAAAGAGTTCCTCAAGAAATTTCCATATGGTGTAGGCACACTTAAGAGTCGGCAAACATCCAATCAAGTTTCTAGGCAAGCCTCTAGTGATAATATTAACAGTTCTAAGATTGCGAATCATGTCAATATCTTCATCTAGGGTAGGGTGCAAAGGATCAACATGAGGTGCACAAGGGCTAGTAATGTACTTGTTCAAATGATATTCATTGAAAATCTCAAGCATTTCATTTTTCCACTCATTAAAATACTCTCCATCAAAAATAGGCACTCTATGTCTAAGACTCCCCAAAGTAGACACATCCATCTTCCTCCAATGGTGTTTAAACCAAGGCAATGGAGACCAAAGCTCTGATACCAATTGAAAGGATCGAGAAGAGGTGTCTAGAGGGGGGGGGGTGATTAGACACTAAGTGCCAAAAGTTGCAGTTTTTAATATTCTTAAGTTTAAGTGGAGTTTAGGCACAAGTTTAACAAACACAATACATATCAAGCAAGCATGCAATGAGTATATGAGCAGCGAAAAGTAAAGCATGCAACTTGCAAGAATGTAAAGAGAAGGGTTTGGAGTATTCAAACACAATTGGAGACACGGATGTTTTTGTCGTGTTTCCGATAGGTGGTGCTATCGTACATCCACGTTGATGGAGACTTCAACCCACGGAGGGTAACGGTTGCGCGAGTCCACGGAGGGCTCCACCCACGAAGGGTCCACGAAGAAGCAAACTTGCCTATTCCATCACGGCCGTCGCCCACGAAGGACTTGCCTCACTAGTGGTAGATCTTCACGAAGTAGGCGATCTCCTTGCCCTTACAAACTCCTTGGTTCAACTCCACAATCTTGTTGGAGGCTCCCAAGTGACACCTAGCCAATCTAGGAGACACCACTCTCCAAGAAGTAACAAATGGTGTGTTGATGATGAACTCCTTGCTCTTGTGCTTCAAATGATAGTCTCCCCAACACTCAACTCTCTCTCACAGGATTTGGATTTGGTGGAAAGAAGATTTGAGTGGAAAGCAACTTGGGGAAGGCTAGAGATCAAGATTCGTATGCTTGGAATGGAATATCTTGACCTCAACACAAGTGTAGGTGGTTCTCTCTCAGAAAATGTGTATTGGAAGTGTAGGTATGTTCTGATGGCTCTCTCTACGATGAAGAGTGGGTGGAGGGGTATATATACCCTCCACACAAAATCTGACCGTTACACACAATTTGCCAAACTCGGTGGGACCGAATGGTTAAACTCGGTCAGACCGATTCAGCAAACCTAGTGACCGTTAGGATTTTCGGTGGGACTGAGATGCAACTCGGTAGGACCGATATGGTTAGGGTTAGGGCATAACGTAATCTCGGTGTGACCGATTACACAAACTCGGTGGGACCAATTTTGGTAATAAGCTAACCAGAGAGTTGGTCAGGCAAACTCGGTGGGACCGATTACACAAACTCGACGGGACCGATTTTGGTAATAAGCTAACCAGAGGGTTTGCATTGTAATCTCGGTAGTACCGATTGCTCAAACTCGGTGAGACCGATTTTGGTAATGGACATACACAGAGAGATTACAATCCCATCTCGGTGAGACCGAGATCCCTATCGGTGAAACCGATTTGCTAGGGTTTGTGGCAGTGGCTATGACATTTGAAACTCAGTGGCGCCGGATAGATAGAATCGGTGGGGCCGAGTTTGACTTTTGGTTCAGGTTGTATGTGGATGTGGGAAGGTAGTTGAGGGTTTTGGAGCATATCACTAAGCACTTTGAGCAAGCAAGCCATTAAGCAACACCTCATCCCCTCTTGATAGTATTGGCTTTTCCTATAGACTCAATGTAATCTTGGATCACTAAAATAGAAAATGTAGAGTCTTGATCTTGAAGCTTGAGCCAATCCTTTGTCCTTAGCATCTTGAAGGGGTTCCACATCCTCTAGTCCATGCCACTCCATTGTTGAACTTATCTGAAACATACTAGGTAAAAGTGTTAGTCCAACAAGAGATATGTTGACATTAATTACCAAAACCACCCAGGGAGCACTTGTGCTTTCACAAACCTAAAGCTAAGCAGTTCTCCCATGGCAAGAACTACCAATCTAGTTGGCCAAATGAAAGTGCAACTATCCCTAGGTGGTTTTGGTAATTCATAACAACATATAGCTCATTGAGCTAGTGCTATTCCAAGATGATCATTTCAGGAAAGCTCAATGATAGGCATGGCATGGATGGTGAAAGTGGAACCCTCAAAATGCTAAGGACAAAGGATTGGCTCTAGCTCATATTCTCAAGACTCTTCATTTTACATTTTAGTGGTCCAAGATCACATTGAGTCCACAGGAAAAGCCAATACTATCAAGGAGGGATGAGGTGTTGCTTAATGAGCCTCTTGCTTCATGTGCTTAATGATATGCTCCAAATCCTCAGCTACTTTCCCATATCCACATTTGACCTAAACCCAAAGCCAAACTCGTCCCTACCGATTCTTTCAACCCGGCGCCACCGAGTTTCACTTGTCATAGCCATTGCCAAACCCTAAGAAAATCGGTTCTACCGATAGGGATCTCAGTCTCACCAAGATGGGATTGCAATTTCTCTGTTTCCTTTTCGTAACTTTTCGGTCTCACCGAAAGAGCGGATCGGTCCCACCGAGATTGCAATGTAAACTCTCCGTTTCCTTTTTGTAACATTTTGGTCTCACCGAAAGAGCAAATCGGTCCCACCGAGTTTGCCTGACCAACTCTCTGGTTAGCTTATTGAAGGAAATATGCCCTAGAGGCAATAATAAAGTTATTATTTATTTCCTTATATCATGATAAATGTTTATTATTCATGCTAGAATTGTATTAACCGGAAACATAATACATGTGTGAATACATAGACAAACAGAGTGTCACTAGTATACCTCTACTTGACTAGCTCATTAATCAAAGATGGTTATGTTTCCTAACCATGAACAAAGAGTTGTTATTTGATTAAACGAGGTCACATCATTAGTTGAATGATCTGATTGACATGACCCATTCCATTAGCTTAGCACCCGATCGTTTAGTATGTTGCTATTGCTTTTCTTCATGACTTATACATGTTCCTATGACTATGAGATTATGCAACTCCCGTTTGCCGGAGGAACACTTTGGGTACTACCAAACGTCACAATGTAACTGGGTGATTATAAAGGAGTACTACAGGTGGCTCCAAAGGTAGATGTTGGGTTGGCATATTTCGAGATTAGGATTTGTCACTCCGAATGTCGGAGAGGTATCTTTGGGCCCTCTCGGTAATGCACATCACATAAGCCTTGCAAGCACTGCAACTAATATGTTAGTTGTGAGATGATGTATCACGGAACGAGTAAAGAGACTTGCCGGTAACGAGATTGAACTAGGTATTGGATACCGACGATCGAATCTCGGGCAAGTAACATACCGATGACAAAGGGAACAACGTATGTTGTTATGCGGTCTGACCGATAAAGATCTTCGTAGAATATGTAGGAGCCAATATGGGCATCCAGGTCCCGCTATTGGTTATTGACCGGAGACGTGTCACGGTCATGTCTACATCGTTCTCGAACCGTAGGGTCCGCACGCTTAACGTTACGATGACAGTTATTATGAGTTTATGCATTTTGGTGTACCGAAGGTTGTTCGGAGTCCCGGATGTGATCACGGACATGACGAGGAGTCTCGAAATGGTCGAGACGTAAAGATTGATATATTGGAAGCCTATGTTTGGACACCGGAAATGTTCCGGGTGAAATCGGGATTTTACCGGATTACCGGGAGGGTTACCGGAACCCCCCGGGAGCCAAATGGGCCAACATGGGCCTTAGTGGAAAGGTGAGAGGGCAGCCCACATAGGGCTGCGCCTCCCCCCTCTCCCTAGTCCTATTAGGACTAGGAGAGGGGCCGGTCACCTCTCTCTCTCCCCCCTTTAAGGATTCCTAGTTGGACTAGGATTGGAGGGGGGAGTCCTACTCCCGGTAGGAGTAGGACTCCTCCTGCGCCTCCCTCCACTTGGCCGGCCAGCCCTCCCCCTCTCATCCTTTATATACGGGGGCAGGGGACACCCAAAGACACACAAGTTGATCCTTGAGATCGTTCCTTAGCCGTGTGCGGTGCCCCTGCCACCAAATTCCACCTCGATCATACCGTTACAGTGCTTAGGCGAAGCCCTGCGTCGGTAGTACATCAAGATCGTCACCACGCCGTCGTGCTGACGGAACTCTTCCTCGACGCTTTGCTGGATCGGAGCCCGAGGAACGTCATCGAGCTGAACATGTGCTAAGAACTCGGAGGTGCCGGAGTAACGGTGCTTGGATCGGTCGGATCGGGAAGAAGACGTACGACTACTTCCTCTACGTTGTGTCAACGCTTCCGTTGCAATCTACAAGGGTACGTAGATCAGACTCTCCCCCTCGTTGCTATGCATCACCATGATCTTGCGTGTGCGTAGGAAATTTTTTGAAATTACTGCGTTCCCCAACACTTATTACCAAATCGGTCTCACCGAGTTTGTGTAATCGGTCTCACCGAGATTACGTTATGCCCTAATCCTAACCATATCGGTCCTACCGAGGTGCATGTCAGTCCCACCAAAAATATCTAACGGTCACTAGGTTTACTATTTCGGTCCGACCGAGTTTGTCGATTCGGTCCCACCGAGATTGGTAAATTGTGTGTAACGGTTGGATTTTGTGTGGAGGCTATGTATACCCCTCCACCTCCTCTTCACTCTTGGAGAGAGAGCTATCAGAAGACATCTACACTTCCAACTCATATGTTCTAAGAGAGAACCACCTACTCATGTGTTGAGGCCAAGATATTCCATTCCTACCATATGAATCTTGATCTCTAGCCTTCCCCAAGTTGCTTTCCACTCAAATCTTCTTTCCACCAATTCCAAATCCTGTGAGAGAGAGTTGAGTGTTGGGGAGACTATCATTTGAAGCAGAAGAGCAAGGAGTTCATCATCAACACACCATTTGTTACTTCTTGGAGAGTGGTGTCTCCTAGATTGGCTAGGTGTCACTTGGGAGCCTCCGACAAGATTGTGGAGTTGAACCAAGGAGTTTGTAAGGGCAAGGAGATCGCCTACTTCATGAAGATCTACCGCTAGTGAGGCAAGTCCTTCGTGGGCGATGGCCATGGTGGGATAGACAAGGTTGCTTCTTCGTGGACCCTTCGTGGGTGGAGCCCTCCGTGGTGTGACGCCCGGATAATCAAGCTACAGTAACCTCTGCTAATAATGCCACGTCACCTCGATTACGGTTGCTAATCTCGCGTTAGTTTGAAATCGATTCAAATTCAAATTCAAAAGAAAAGCAAACAGCAAAAGTAACAAAAAAATCAAAACAAAAATGTTCGGGGTGTGCAAATAAATGCCTAGGAATTTATGGTGTGGGATCCATGCCTTTATAAAAGACCTAAATACTTAAAATGAATTAAAACAGAAAAGAAAATAAATAAAGAAAAGAAAATACAAAAACAGAAAACAAAAAAAATATATAAAAGAACCACCCCCACTGGGCCAGACGGCCCTGCCGGCCCGGCCACCAACCGGCCCAACTGGGCAAAGGCCCAGCCGGCCACCCCCCCATTCCCCATATCCCCCACGACCCAAACCCTAACCCCCACCCCGTCACCCACTCCCCCACTCGCCCCCCAGTCGCTCTCCCCCCCCTCCTCCTCGATCCAGATCGGATCGAGGGGAACGCCCCCACCCCCGACGCCTTGCCCTTCGCCGTCGCCGCCTGGAGACCGCGCCGCCTCGCCGGACCGCCTCCCTCGCCGGCCTGCTTCCCTCTACGCCGTCGTCGCCATCACCTCCCTCGACCCCTGCTACCCCGCTCCCTACAACACACGTGAGCCGCCCCCCCTCCTTCCCCGCAGTCACCGCCGCTCACGCGCCCGCCGCCCGCGCCCGCTGCCGCTCGGCCATGCCATTGGCCGCGGCTTCCACCCCGCGCGCGCTCCGGCCCTGCGCTCACCGCTGCCGCGTCGCGCCCTTTCCGCGCGCCGCTTCGCTTGGCCGCGCCCGTCGCCCCGCCCCGATGCGCCTCGCCTGCGCCGCTCGCTCGCCGCGCCGCCGCCCCCGTTTCCCTCGCACGCCGCGCCCCATGCGCCGGCCTCGCGCGCCCCCTGGCCCGCCCGCCTGCAGCTTCGCCAGCGGACGCCCGCTGCCTCTGGTGCTCCGGCCGGCCTCGCCTCGGCCACGCCTAGTCCCTCCCGCTCCGCCTCCTGCCGCCGACCAGGTCCGGCCACGCCCGCTTGGTCCCGCTCCGACCTCGCCCTGCCGCCGCTCCCCCCTCCCTGCACCCGCGGACGCCGGCGCCCAGCGCCTGTCCCCTCCTCTGTCGGCCTGGGCAGGTGCACAGCACCCGCTCCAGGCGCCCGTAACCCGCGCGCCCGTTAAGCCACCCTTGGCCCAATGACATGTGGGGGCCGGCCCCAGAACGTTTACTAAAAAAAATATTAAAAAAATAATAAATACATAATAAAATCAATTAATTAATTAATTGATTAATTAACTAATTAATTAACCTAATTAATTATGATTAAATTAACCAATTAAGATTAATTAACCTAATGTTTAATTAACCTAATCAACTACTGTTAATTAGTTAATTAACTAGTATGACAGTGGGGCCCACCCCCTTAATTAATTTTGATTAGTTTAATTAATCTGTTTAATTAAAATGTGTCACTGACCAGTGGGACCCACTGGTTAGGTTGACCAGTCAACTCTGTTGACTGCTGACGTCAGCATGACATCATGCTGATGTCATTAATTCATTTTCGAATCAATTAAATAATTAATTAGATTCTAGAAATTAATAAAATCTTTAGAAAATCATATCTTTTAATCCGTAACTCGGATTAAAATAATTTCAACACGAAAGTTGCTCAGAACGACGTGACGATTCCGGATACGCAACCCGTTCGTCCGCCACACCTACCTAACCTATCGAACTCGCAACTTTCCCCCTCCGGCTCCTCTGCCCGAAAACGCAAAACACCGGGGATACTTTCCCGGATGTCATCCCCCTTCACCGGTATCACCTACTACCGTGTTAGGGCACCTCTAACATCGTTACTTGTCATGTCATGCATCACTATGCATATGCTTGCTTAAATATTTATTGTTTCTCCCCCCTCTTCTCTCGATAGACACCGAGGCCGACGCCGCTGCTACCCAGTACGACTACGGAGTTGACGACCCCTCTCTCTTGCCAGAGCAACCAGGCAAGCCCCCCCTTTGATCACCAGATATCGCCTACTCTTCTCCATACTGCTTGCATTAGAGTAGTGTAGCATGTTACTGCTTTCCGTTATTCCTATCCTGATGCATAGCCTGTCCTTGCTACTACTGTTGTTACCATTACCTGCTATCCTACTGCTTAGTATAGGATGCTAGTGTTCCATCAGTGGCCCTACACTCTTGTCCGTCTGCCATGCTATACTACTGGGCCGTGATCACTTCGGGAGGTGATCACGGGCATATACTATATACTTTACACAGTTACATTACTTATGCTACTGTTCGGAGATGGGGGCTGAAGGGGCAGGTGGCTCCATCCCGGTAGAGGTGGGCCTGGGTTCCCGACGGCCCCCGACTGTTACTTTGTGGCGGAGCGACAGGGCAGGTTCCGACCACCTAGGAGAGAGGTGGGCCTGGCCCTGGTCGGCATTCGCGGATACTTAACACGCTAAACGAGATCTGGGTATTTGATCTGAGTCTGGCCATTTGGTCTATACGCACTAACCATCTACGCGGGAGTAGTTATGGGTATCCCGGCGTCGTGGTATCCGCCGAAGCCTTCGTGACGTCAGCGACTGAGTGGCACGCACCGGATTGGACTGGAAAGCCACTAGGCTAGGTCTGCTTCCGGCCGCGTACGCAACGTGCAAGTGTGCAAAGGGCGATGGGCCCAGACCCCTGCGCCATAGGATTTAGACCGGCGTGCTGACCTCTCTGTTGTGCCTAGGTAGGGCTGCGACGTGTAGATCTTCCGAGGCCGGGCATGACCCAGAAAAGTGTGTCCGGCCAAATGGGATCGAGCGTGTTGGGGTATGTGGTGCACCCCTGCAGGGAAGTTTATCTATTCGAATAGCCGTGTCCCTTGGTAAAAGGACGACCCGGAGTTGTACCTTGACCTTATGACAACTAGAACCGGATACTTAATAAAACACACCCTTCCAAGTACCAGATACAACCGGTGATCGCTCTCTCACAGGGCGACGAGGGGAGGATCATCGGTTAGGATTATGCTATGCGATGCTACTTGGAGGACTTCAGTCTACTCTCTTCTACATGCTGCAAGACGGAGGCTGCCAGAAGCGTAGTCTTCGAAAGGACTAGCTATCCCCCTCTTATTCCGGCTTTCTGCAGTTCAGTCCACATATAATAGCCTTATTCCAGTTGATACCAATGCATACATATGTAGTGTAGCTCCTTGCTTGCGAGTACTTTGGATGAGTACTCACAGTTGCTTTCTCCTTCTTTTTCCTTTATTCCTTCTACCTGGTTGTCGCAACCAGATGTTGGAGCCCAGGAGCCAGACGCCACCGTCGACGACGACTCCTACTACACTGGAGGTGCCTACTACTACGTGCTGCCCGCTGACGACGACCAGGAGTAGTTTAGGAGGATCCCAGGCAGGAGGCCTGCGCCTCTTTCGATCTGTATCCCAGTTTGTGCTAGCCTTCTTAAGGCAGACTTGTTTAACTTATGTCTGTACTCAGATATTGTTGCTTCCGCTGACTCGTCTATGATCGAGCTCTTGTATTCGAGCCTTCGAGGCCCTTGGCTTGTAATATGATGCTTGTATGACTTATTTTATTTGTAGAGTTGTGTTGTGATATCTTCCCGTGAGTCCCTGATCTTGATCGTACACGTTTGCGTGTATGATTAGTGTACGATTGAACCGAGGGAGTCACAAGTTGGTATCAGAGCCGACTGCCTATAGGAATCCACCTTTCCAACTCCTTGGCCGAAGTCGAGTCTAGGCATTGCAAAACTTTTACTAACTTGGCTGTGTGTCTTACGGGCACACGTCGCCATCGGGTGGTTGTAGGATCTTTTACTCCTTGACCTATACTCTGGGGCTCTGACATCTCTTCTATTCGGGTTAAATGATTTTGCTAAAATCCAACTCTAGGTTCTCGTTATCACTTCCTGCCAGAGAGCCCTTTAATACGGATGATCGGCTGCTTCAACGAAAGATTCTGACAATACTCTCGGATGTTCCCTCGATACTTTGTGCCATCCCTCTTGCAATTCCCCTTCCACCGTAAACCCTTAAGGATAACTACTTACAGTTGTTGTTCTTACATTCATCCCCAGTTGATCTTGTTATTACAAGATACCCTGAAATTCTCTCTAATGTTTCGAGGATACGTTGTGCCTACTGCCTTGCAGTTCTTGCCACATGAATATCCCTACGGATAATTTCTCACACTTACCGAGTATCCACTCATCTCCAGTTGATTCATGTATGTCATCAATCCTCGAAATACCATTCGGTCTTCCAAAAGTCCTCAGGAGCCTATTGCTCTTGAAATTCTTGCTTGCTTACATTTTGGTTAATCCCATAAGTCTAGTAATCTTATTGGCATCCTTTGCCACTACCCTTTTGAGTCCATTGATTCAATAAGATGCGAATGCTCGCATTCCTCAGTCGAATCCTTGAATTCATTCTTCCGACTCAGTGTCAATTTGTACATGAGCTGGATCTCGACCAATCAAATTGCCATCGAATGTACCCCTAAGCCTACTCAACTTATCCATCCTTGATCAGAGCGTTGCTTCTGATCCCTTGATTTGGAAATCATAATTCTTTTGCATGTGAACTTTGAATTAGTCAGTTGTTTCTATAATCAGGTCTACTTGCATTCTTCTTCCTCTGGTTGAGTACCGATGCTCACATCATATCCCTTGTGGACCATCAGTTCCTTTGTTGGATTTTATCCGATAGGGTGCTTCATATTGAATAACCTTGTGAGCCTTTCCATGGGTATATAATGCCTTTGGTAAATTGTATCATTTGCTTTCTCCAGCATACTCTACTCTCGAGCTTGAGTTATTTATTCCTGAAATTGTGGTATATGCTCGTAAGATGCCTCGATGGGTTGAACCTATGCCTTCCATATTATGTGTGAACTCGAAAGTTTTCATGAGTCATAGTCGTCTGGTATTTTGCCAGATAATTCAACCCTACAACTTCTTCGAAAAAGAGAAGTGAATGAAAGGTTATACACTGAAGAAGTGGGAGTCGACCTTGAACTTGTGTTCATGCCCATGGACACGATGTATATCCTATCATGGAAGCTTCTTGTAATAATAACTATCCCCTTGATATAATATCATTTGGTATCTGTGAATTGATACTTGCAATCGTGGTTCCGACCATATGTTCTTCTTTGATCCCATTTCTCAGGCAAGTTTAAGCGCTTGTCTTCTGTAGAGCAATACCCCAGTCCAACCTCTACTTTGATCCGTCGTCGAGTATTACCCCCTCTGGTATCTTGAGATTATCACGGAACTGCATAACTTCTTATGAGTTCTTCTTCAAGTATTATTTCTCACTGATTCCAAAATTTTCCCCGGATTCTGAGTTGTTAGACACTCAAGGACACCGATAGTGAATTGAGTCTGTACTCCGATTCAATAACTATAAGTAATTTTCATTGCTTACGAGTTTAATAATCCTTCAAGTCATTCCTAGCCCGGTTGGCTATATCATTATCGTGCTAAATTTTAACCGTGCTACCTAGTCCAGATTCCTGGGTGCACCCTTCTATCATTGTTCAGTTGTCTATGTTTCCCTCGAGCATACATCATTATATCATTTGATCCGAGAAATGATATTTCCTTGTTTACCTAATTGTGGAAATCCATATTTCTGGGAAATCTCGATGATATGTCGCTGAGTCCATCAGCCACCTCCTCATCCACTCCTTGGTTTAATGCCGAACTCTGGTTTCGGGACCTGCTTCCATAGTCCATTTCTCGATAATCTTGTAACTCCATCTCGTCAAATTGTGTTTGCCCCCTTTCCTTCTCGGGCATCATGAGTCCAAGGTATCATGCACCAATCAGATCTGGATCTTGGTCAGATATGATGATTGGTACATATTTCCAAGAGTTATAACATTGGTCTTTATATGACCCGGTAAGATGGTGTCATGCCTAGCACACCTGGCCAGAGGACCTATTGTTATAGTCCCCTTTTTAGCAAAGTTATCCACTTTTCCATGAGGAAACTGGAAGACTTATTCTATGAGTTGTTCCTGATGGATCCTTTGTGTAACCCGAAGTCTGACCTTTGCTTGAATACCATGTCAGCGCTATCTCGAAGCATGTCTATGGTACTCCGATTTTCAATAAGAACATTTGAAGCACCATGCTAAATGTTTCTTGTTGAAATTACCCAAACACCATTGTATGGGTAATGTCATGAAATTTGTCTCTCCTACCTAAAAGAGTTTTCTACCTTCTATCCGGTCTTGGATATCATACTCTGCTTGTTCTTGGGAAGGATATACCCCTGAAATATGTGTTTAATCACATTTTCCTTTCCATTCTTCTGTTTAATCTAAGAATCACATTTTTCCTTTCCATTGTTTTGTTTAACCTTTCTTGTGATCTATATGATCCAAGCAGAAATATTCTCCTGTTTATGTAAACACCGTGGTGTACAATTCTGTTAGCATGACCCTGTTACTATTGTTGATGACATTCTGGTAGCCACCGATGGACGAGAACTTTGCCTAATGGCTCGCCTCGTTCAACGAGCAGGAAAATGGTTCTCTTCGTCCCTCGCCCTTGGTACCGACATTGTTGCCAACATAAATGATAGGCTACCCTCTGACATGTCTTGCTATCACGACCGTGCAAGATATCAACGCTTTTCCTACTTTTAACCACATGGTGGGCCCATAACCCACAGTTACACAGGATCGAAACCTGACCCTCCTATACACCCCCGGTTTCCAAATTTAATTCCTCGCACTTGGCCTCGTTTGTGATTCACGAGCCACCTTCCGAGAAATCATCAATTCTGGTATCGGACACAATACTTATTCCCATTGCTTTGAACCCCATTTCACGCCCTGTTTCAGGCATCAAGCGATTGCATGCCCGCTCGAAACTTCCCATGTTACCTCCTTACCTTGCTCTCGATATTTTCGTAAATTTCAATTCGAGAGTTACTTTTCGCCACGTTCCCTAATGATTATCTACCGGATAAGCAACCATGCAGAATTCTATTCTTCCGGTATACCCATCCTTTACTCCTCTGTAAGTATGATGGAGTTCCCAAAGGAAGGACGACAGCTTCCTCATGATGCATTGATGTAGAGAAATGAAGACATCAACGCTATGGATCAACCTCTTCAAGAAGGGCAACCAAGACCGAGAAGACACGTTAGAATTTCGTAACCAGAACTTCCCCCTACTCCCCTCTTAAATCTCGGGACGAGATTTCTTGTGGTGGAGGAGAATTGTGACGCCCGGATAATCAAGCTACAGTAACCTCTGCTAATAATGCCACATCACCTCGATTACGGTTGCTAATCTCGCGTTAGTTTGAAATCGATTCAAATTCAAATTCAAAAGAAAAGCAAACAACAAAAGTAACAAAAAAAATCAAAACAAAAATGTTCGGGGTGTGCAAATAAATGCCTAGGAATTTGTGGTGTGGGATCCATGCCTTTATAAAAGACCTAAATACTTAAAATGAATTAAAACAGAAAAGAAAATAAATAAAGAAAAGAAAATACAAAAACAAAAAACAAAAAAAATAATATAAAAGAACCCCCCCCACTGGGCCAGACGGCCCAGCCGGCCAGGCCACCAACCGGCCCAACTGGGCAAAGGCCCAGCCGGCCACTCCCCCCATTCCCCATATCCCCACCCTAACCCCCACCCCGTCACCCACTCCCCCACTCGCCCCCTCCCCCAGTCGCTCTCCCCCTCCTCCTCGATCCAGATCGGATCGAGGGGAACGCCCCCCCCCCCCGATGCCTTGCCCTTCGCCGTCGCCACCTGGAGACCGCGCCGCCTCACCGGACCGCCTCCCTCGCCGGCCTGCTTCCCTCTACGCCGTCGTCGCCATCACCTCCCTCGACCCCTGCTGCCCCGCTCCCTACAACACACGTGAGCCGCCCCCCCTCCTTCCCCGCAGTCACCGCCGCTCACGCGCCCGCCGCCCGCGCCCGCTGCCGCTCGGCCATGCCATTGGCCGCGGCTTCCACCCCGCGCGCGCTCCGGCCCTGCGCTCACCGCTGCCGCGTCGCGCCCTTTCTGCGCGCCGCTTCGCTTGGCCGCGCCCGTCGCCCCGCCCCGATGCGCCTCGCCTGCGCCGCTCGCTCGCCGCGCTGCCGCCCCCGTTTCCCTCGCACGCTGTGCCCCATGCGCCGGCCTCGCGCGCCCCCTGGCCCGCCCGCCTGCAGCTTCGCCAGCGGATGCCCGCTGCCTCTGGTGCTCCGGCCGGCCTCGCCTCGGCCACGCCTAGTCCCCCCGCTCCGCCTCCTGCCGCCGACCAGGTCCGGCCACGCCCGCTCGGTCCTGCTCCGACCTCGCCCTGCCGCCGCTCCCCCCTCCCTGCACCCGCGGACGCCGGCGCCCAGCGCCCGTCCCCTCCTCTGTCGGCCTGGGCGGGTGCACAGCACCCGCTCCAGGCGCCCGTAACCCGCGCGCCCGTTAAGCCACCCCTGGCCCAATGACATGTGGGGCCCGACCCCAGAACGTTTACTAAAAAAAATATTAAAAAAAATAAATACATAATAAAATTAATTAATTAATTGATTAATTAACTAATTAATTAACCTAATTAATTATGATTAAATTAACCAATTAAGATTAATTAACCTAATGTTTAATTAACCTAATCAACTACTGTTAATTAGTTAATTAACTAGTATGACAGTGGGGCCCACCCCCTTAATTAATTTTGATTAGTTTAATTAATCTGTTTAATTAAAATGTGTCACTGACCAGTGGGACCCACTGGTTAGGTTGACCATTCAACTCTGTTGACTGCTGACGCCAGCATGGCATCATGCTGATGTCATTAATTCATTTTCGAATTAATTAAATAATTAATTAGATTCCAGAAATTAATAAAATCTTTAGAAAATCATATCTTTTAATCCGTAACTCGGATTAAAATAATTTCAACACGAAAGTTGCTCAGAACGACGTGACGATTCCGGATACGTAACCCGTTCCTCCGCCACACCTCCCTAACCTATCAAACTCGCAACTTTCCCCCTCCGGCTCCTTTGCCCGAAAACGCAAAACACCGGGGATACTTTCCCGGATGTCATCCCCCTTCACCGGTATCACCTACTACCGCGTTAGGGCACCTCTAACGCCGTTACTTGTCATGTCATGCATCACTATGCATATGCTTGCTTAAATATTTATTGTTTCTCCCCCCTCTTCTCTCGATAGACACCGAGACCGACGCCGCTGCTACCCAGTACGACTACGGAGTTGACGACCCCTCTCTCTTGCCAGAGCAACCAGGCAAGCCCCCCCTTTGATCACCAGATATCGCCTACTCTTCTCCATACTGCTTGCATTAGAGTAGTGTAGCATGTTACTGCTTTCCGTTATTCCTATCCTGATGCATAGCCTGTCCTTGCTACTACTATTGTTACCATTACCTGCTATCCTACTGCTTAGTATAGGATGCTAGTGTTCCATCAGTGGCCCTACACTCTTGTCCGTCTGCCATGCTATACTACTGGGCCGTGATCACTTCGGGAGGTGATCACGGGCATATACTATATACTTTACACAGTTACATTACTTATGCTACTGTTCGGAGATGGGGGCTGAAGGGGCAGGTGGCTCCATCCCGGTAGAGGTGGGCCTGGGTTCCCGACGGCCCTCGACTGTTACTTTGTGGCAGAGCGACAGGGCAGGTTCCGACCACCTAGGAGAGAGGTGGGCCTGGCCCTGGTCGGCGTTCGCGGATACTTAACACGCTAAACAAGATCTGGGTATTTGATCTGAGTCTGGCCATTTGGTCTATACGCACTAACCATCTACGCGGGAGTAGTTATGGGTATCCCCACATCGTGGTATCAGCCGAAGCCTTCGTGACGTCAGCGACTGAGTGGCGCGCGCCGGATTGGACTGGAAAGCCACTAGGCTAGGTCTGCTTCCGGCCGCGTACACAACGTGCAAGTGTGCAAAGGGCGATGGGCCCAGACCCCTGCGCCATAGGATTTAGACCGGCGTGCTGACCTCTCTGTTGTGCCTAGGTAGGGCTGCGACGTGTAGATCTTCTGAGGCCGGGCATGACCCAGAAAAGTGTGTCCGGCCAAATGGGATCGAGCGTGTTGGGGTATGTGGTGCACCCCTGCAGGGAAGTTTATCTATTCGAATAGCCGTGTCCCTCGGTAAAAGGACGACCCGGAGTTGTACCTTGACCTTATGACAACTAGAACCGGATACTTAATAAAACACACCCTTCCAAGTACCAGATACAACCGGTGATCGCTCTCTCACAGGGCGACGAGGGGAGGATCATCGGTTAGGATTATGCTATGCAATGCTACTTGGAGGACTTCAGTCTACTCTCTTCTACATGCTGCAAGACGGAGGCTGCCAGAAGCGTAGTCTTCGAAAGGACTAGCTATCCCCCTCTTATTCCGGCTTTCTGCAGTTCAGTCCACATATAATAGCCTTATTCCAGTTGATACCAATGCATACATATGTAGTGTAGCTCCTTGCTTGCGAGTACTTTGGATGAGTACTCACAGTTGCTTTCTCCTTATTTTCCCTTTATTCCTTCTACCTGGTGTCACAACCAGATGTTGGAGCCCAGGAGCTAGACGCCACCGTCGACGACGACTCCTACTACACCGTAGGTGCCTACTACTACGTGCTGCCCGCTGACGACGACCAGGAGTAGTTTAGGAGGATCCCAGGCAGGAGGCCTGCGCCTCTTTCGATCTGTATCCCAGTTTGTGCTAGCCTTCTTAAGGCAGACTTGTTTAACTTATGTCTGTACTCAGATATTGTTGCTTCCGTTGACTCGTCTATGATCGAGCTCTTGTATTCGAGCCTTCGAGGCCCCTGGCTTGTAATATGATGCTTGTATGACTTATTTTATTTGTAGAGTTGTGTTGTGATATCTTCCCGTGAGTCCCTGATCTTGATCATACACGTTTGCGTGTATGATTCGTGTACGATTGAATCGGGGGAGTCACACGTAGACTCGCGCAACCGTTATCCTTCGTGGGTTGAAGTCTCCATCAACGTGGATGTAGGATAGCACCACCTATCCGAACCATGGGAAAAACATCCGTGTCTCCAATTGCGTTTGAATTCTCCAAAACCCTTCCCTTTACATTCTTGCAAGTTGCATGCTTTACTTTCCGCTGCCAATATACTCTTTGCATGCTTGCTTGAATTGTGTGATGATTGCTTGACTTGTCCTAAAATAGCTAAAATCTGCCAAGAACTAAAATTGGGAAAAGGTTAAGTTTTTATTTGGTCAAGTAGTCTAATCACCCCCTCTAGACATACTTTCGATCCTACAAGTGGTATCAGAGCTTTGGTCTCCATTTGCTTTGATTCCATAGCTTTTGGTGGTAATAGCCTTGGTTTCACAACCTAGGAGAGTATGGCGTCTAGCGAGGGAAATTATCACCGTAGAGGTCCTTACTTTGATGGTACTAATTTTGCTAGTTGGAAGCATAAAATGAAAATGCATATTCTTGGACATAACCCCGCCGTTTGGGCTATTGTGTGTGTTGGTTTGCAAGGTGACTTCTTTGATGGGAGAGAACCAAACCGTGAAGCTACCACGGAAGAGTTGAAGATGTTGCCATACAATGCTGAAGCTTGTGATATTCTCTTCAACGGATTGTGCCCCGAAGAATTCAACAAAATCAGCCGTCTTGAGAATGCAAAGGAAATTTGGGACACTTTGATTGATATGCACGAAGGTACCGACTCCGTCAAGGAATCCAAATTGGATGTGCTTCAAAGTCAACTTGACAAGTTCAAAATGAAGGATGGTGAAGGTGTCGCTGAAATGTACTCTAGGCTTGCTCTCATCACAAATGAGATTGCCGGCTTAGGGAGTGAAGAGATGACCGATTCATCATCAAGAAGATTCTAAGAGCCTTGGATGGAAAATATGATACCGTGTGCACATTGATCCAAATGATGCCCAATTACAGAGATCTCAAGCCAACAGAGGTAATTGGAAGAATTGTTGCTCATGAGATGTCACTTAAGGATAAAGAGGAACTTCACAACAAATCAAGTGGTGCCTACAAAGCCTCATGTGAAGCCCCTACATCATCAAGTGAGAAACAAAACTTCAATGAAGAATTGAGCTTAATGGTGAAAAACTTCAACAAGTTCTACAAGAGTAGAAGCAAAGATAGAAGCTCCAAGTCAAGGTCCTACAATGACAAAAGATCTTCTAGTCGAGAGTGAAACTGCTACAATTGTGGAAGACCCGGACACTATTCCAATGAGTGTACGGCTCCCTACAAGAGAAGAGAAGGCTCTCCAAAAAGAAGAAGCAAAAAAGAAGAATCACCACCAAGAGAGAGAAGGAGTAGAGATGATCGTTATGAACGAAGACACTCACGGAGAAGCAAGGATTCGGAATGGAAGGAAAAATCATCAAGGAGCTACACAAAACGAAGACATCAAGCTCATGTTGGTGAATGGGTATCCGGCTCCGACTCCGACAACCACTCCGAGAGAAGTTATCACTCCGATTCCGAATATACTCAAGATGAAGGTGTTGTCGGTCTAGCACTTGTGTCAACCAACTCCTACGATATATTTGACTCACCAAATGAAGGAATTGGAAGATGCTTCATGGCCAAAGGTCCTAAGGTAACACACCCCGAGTATGTTGATTTTAATAGTGATGAAGATGACTTGTTAGGTGATGATGATTTACTTGTTGACAACTCTAGTGATGAATACTATGATGAAACGTCAATTAATCATGCTAATCAAGATAAAACGAATGACAATGATAAGGAGAAGATTGAGGCTCTAACTAAAGAACTAAACACTCTTAAGTTAGCTCATGAAACTATCTTCGAAGATCATCGAGAACTTTTAAGAGCTCATGAGAAGTTACGCTTTGAAAAGCTCAATCTTGAGCAAGAGCATGAGTTTTTAAAGGCAATCAATGATGATCTCCGCAAAAAAAGTTCTTCTTACATTGCCAAGCATTTACTCTTATCCACTTACATGCCTCAAGTCAAGTCTAGTAACAAGAACAAGAAAGATTCTTACTCTAGTAGTAACAATGATCATGCTAAATCCAATATTGTTGCTTCTAGTAGTTCTCTTGATTCCACTAATGATTCTCTTAGCCAAGTTACACTTGAGCAAGAAAATAGATTATTGAAGGGAATTATAGAGAAAGGAGTGTACAAAAGCCTTGCCGGGAGTAAGCAATTCGAGGAAATTGTGCGCAAGCAAGGAAGACACCGGAAGAATCAAGGTGTTGGTTTTGAATGAAAGTTCAATGCCAATGGAGTTGAGTGGGAAGAAGATCAATACCCCAAGACAAAGTTTGTTCCTCAACAAGAGAAGTATGATCCTACTTCCTTCAAGGGGACACGAGCTCAAGATGATCTTCCACCACAAGACTACAAGCAAAAAGGCAAGGACAAGCTTCAAGAGGAAATTGATGCATTTGAAGAAGCTCCTAAGACCTTAGTCAAGTGGATTCTCAAGACCACTTCAAGTTCCACTTCATCAAGTACGACTACAACTCCAAGGATTCCCATCAAGATGGTGTGGATCCAAAAGAAGAAGAACTAGAGAGTTCTTGAGGGTGACTCCGCCAACATACTTTACTCTTATCATTTTGGCAAGAACAAGTGCAATCAACTTCCACATCTTGCACTAGTTCAAGGAGTCACAAACCCTCTTGTTGGTAAGACAAGGGACAAGGTAACCTAAAAGTTTTCATGGACATCATCTTGTGCGTGCATCACTCTATGTCTATGGATATCCTTGTTTGTTCCTTGTGGGACTAACCCATGTAGGTATTGAAAGTGCAATTCACTCAAATGGATAGCTCCAAGTGATCTACATCAACATTGAGCATCCTCATCTTCAACATCTACATGAAGTCATCATCGACAAAACCCAAGGTTAGTTCATCCCTCTTAGGGGGGATATCACATCTAGGGGGAGCTTTACTCTAAGACTTGAGCTAAAGCAACTCTAAAGATGTGAACACAACAATGCTTTATGTAAAAGTGGTAACCCCACTTGAGCTTAAACGATGAGTATGACCTATGATCAAGTGTTCTCACTTGACTCCTAAGTCAATATACTCATATATAGATGACCTAGTCATCGCCAATTGCTTGATAGATGCTAGAATTGGTTGTGCATGCTTTGTCACATATTTCAATTGCCATTTTATTGTGTGAGCATGTTGGTTGCATATTTTACTCATTCGAGGACATCCACTTGTTGTTTTGATTGTTTGGTTTTATTTCCTTTTGCCAAGTGGATGGACAAGAATGCCTAAGAACCTCCTCTAGCTATCTATGCTTTTCTCCTCTCAAACTCTATTCATGCTACATCACAAAATTTGATCAAGTCAGATTCGAACCACTCTGTGTGAGGAGCACTCGGAGTCCCCGATTCGTCATAGACTTAAACTTCCAAAACCTCTTTGTGATTCTCGGTCTGACCGATATCCTACTTTCGGTCCTACCGAGATCATTAAGTTGATCTGTATTTTCGATCTCGGTGCAACCGATTTGAACCATTCGGTCACACCGAGTTGCAATAACTGTACACAGTTTTGCATCTCGGTGCCACCGAGTTGTTCCACTCGGTCACACTGACAGGGTCGGGCTATATATAGGCACGGGAAAAAATTTGGAAATTTCTTCGAACCCCTTCGCCCGCGCGATAGCTCGCTCTGCCAACGTGGTCTCCGGATCGTCTACTCGCCGCCAGCCGCCTCCAGTCGCTGGTCTCCATCGCCGTTAACGGAATTCAACCCTGTCGTTGCCGCCGTAGCGAGTCTCCGCCGAACTAGGGTATGGACTCGATCTTTGTGCTATCCTCAATCTGATTCCTAGCACATTGTGATCTTACTGTTTCTAGCCACGATTGAAACACTCCTATCCAGTCAATGCGTTCGTAGAATAGGATTGATTCGAAAACTTTAGGGTTAGGTTTCCACTGAAACCATCTCGGACCCACCGAGTTGAAAAACTCGGTCCCACCGATTTGGCTCATGCCATTGCACAAGTGAGACTCGGTCTGACCGAGAATTACTAATCGGTGTGACCGATTTTGGAACTTTGTGAAACCCTAGCAGTCTCGGTGCCACCGAACTGTGACTCGGTCTGACCGAGTTCACTAGTTTAGGTTCCAAAACTGCTTCGGTATCACCGAGTTTAAAAATCGGTAGATCCGAAATGATTTCTGTGGGAAACTAAAACTAAGATTTTGAATCATTCTTTTGCAAAAATCTCTACATTTTGTGATGCTCATCCACTCTACCTCATCTATAAACTGTTCACAGGGTCAGCAGTCAGCTTGTTCATCATGTCAGATCAGAGTGATAGCCAAAACATGTCAGAAGAGCAAGTGCACATGAGTGAGGGCACTAGTCCCTCCAGTTCCTCAGATGAAGGCAGCAGGAGCACTCCTAGTAACTTGCCAAAAGCTGCCACCAGACAGAGGAAGAAGAGAACCTCAGACTCAGAGGATGAGGACTATGTGGCAGAAGAAGAAGCCACTTCCAAGAAAGTTGTGCTCAAGAAGGAATATGGCTCAGCTCAAAGCACGAAGCCAGGATTGAAAATTAAAAGGCCAGCAGGTAGGTAGCCTATGCCAAAGGCCAATGCCTCAACTCAGATTCCTGAAAAGCCTGAACCCAAAGAGGCTGCTGCAGAAGGGAAGAAGAGGAAGGAGAGGATCAAAAAGACCACTGCTAGAGTGCTTGGGAGATCCTCAATCATGAGAGATTCTGAAGAGGAAGAGGAAGAAGAGGTTGCTGCTCCAGCACCTAAGATACAAAAGCTGATGGGTGATGCTATAAGATCAGGGGCTACTGCATCCAAGCCCAAGGAAGCACCCAAGGCTGCATCAAAGGCCAAGACAACACCAAAGAGGAATACAAGGAGCATACCTGCAACTGAGAAGAACAAGGCCCCAATGCCTGAAGCTGCTGAAGATGATGATGAAGGACAAGTTCTAAGAAAACTCAAGCCCAAGATTCCAGACCACAATGATGCTCATCTTGTGGCTGAGAACATGAAAATCAGGAGAGATTCAGGGCTCAGGAAGTGGAGAGAAGCAGATCCATATGCCTCAAGGAGAAGAACTGTTGTTGATTACAGGTTTCACACCAAGGAACAGCAAGATTTTTATGAGACAGTGCTGCTAGATAAGAAGCCCATAGTGTGTGACATGAGATGGGTTGATTGGAAATATATCAAGGAAAACGAAGAGCACTATCCTGGAGTGCAAGACAGCTTCAAAGCTTGTGGAGTAGCTGACTTTGTTGGGCAGAAGCTCACAAAGTGGAATGAAGAGCTCATTATGCAATTCTACTCCACAGCACACTTCTACCCAGATGGAAGGATCACATGGATGTCTGAAGGTACAAGGTACCAATCAACTATTGAAGAATGGGCAAAGTTGATCAATGCCCCAGAGGAAAATGAAGATGACTTGGATGTCTATGCCAAGAAAAAGATGGATCATAACTCAATGGCAAATATGTACAAGGAGATTCCAGTGGATGATCTTGAAACTCACCAGTTTGGGTCTGTAAAACACTTGTTGTCAGGACTGCCTACGATCAATTGGATCCTTAGGCACACACTCTTGCCCAAGTCTGGAGATCACAGAATGATCAGAGGCCATGCAATTAACTTGCTACACATATTTGATGTGCCTCAGAAATTCAAGGTCATGAGCCTCATAGTAGAGACTATCAAGAGGACTGCAGCAGATCAGAAGAGGAGCTGTGGTTATGCCCCTCAGATCCAAGTGTTGATTAACTCAAAAATGGGCACATGCACATACTTGTTGGACAAGGAACATTTGCCTATTCATCCAGATTTCGAGGGCAATCAAGTTGTGATGAATGAAAATGAACCATCATCAGCTCAAGCACAAGCAAAGAAGGAGAAGGCAAGGAAGGAGAAAGCTGCCAAGATGCCAACTCAAAAGGAGGCATCTGAGTATTTCTTGAAAAACAAGCAAGAGCAGCTTAGTTACTTGATTGCATCCACACTGAGGATTGAGAAAGGACTGGCCACCCTCACTCAGAATCAAAAGAGCTTAGAGAGGATCATAGAACAAAAGTTCTATGACATGGATGTCAAAGTAACAGAGATTCAGTCTGTAGTGGAGCAACTTCAAGATGACATGCAGGAGAGGAGAGGGAACACTACAACTGATGCATTTGCCAGAGTGCCACGAGCTCAGAGGTCGACTGCAGTGCCAGTTCCTGACACCAGAGCCACCACCTCAGCTCCAGCCACAGCACCAGCCCAACCAGCTCCAGCATCTACTTCAGCTCCAACTCCAACCACGTCTACAGAAGGCTTCGTCCTTGGAGTGATCCAGACTCCACAACCACCAGAAGATCAAGCCTGAGAGTCGGTCTAGAACTATGCATTTTCTAGGAACTTTTTGGTAACTTGTTGCCAAAGGGGGAGAAAAATGTATAGATCATAGGCTTCGAGAGAGAGAGTGTTGCTTTTATTCTCTCTTGCTTTATTTGGCGGTTTTTCAAACTTTGTTTGCTTTTAGTTGAGATACTTTGATATGCTTGTGAGACATTGATGATCATGTGTTTGATCATAAGCTACACTTATGCATGCTTGATATATCTTATCTATCTTATGTGATCATTCACTTTCTTTGGTGATGAGTGCATGTATTTCATTCTTATCTTTTTGAGCGCTCCACCAAGATGTATGTGACATGGAAGAGTAACCCATGACTCTAACTCTTTGTGCATTTGCAGTCCAAAGCAAATTTTAAATATGCACAAATTTAGGGGGAGCTCTTACTTATCACATACTTCTCAAAGCAATGATATATTTCATTCTTATTATTATTATTTGTCGAAGCTTTGATCTATATGTTGTCATCAATTACCAAAAAGGGGGAGATTGAAAGTGCAACTATCCCTAGGTGGTTTTTGGTAATTCATAAAAATATATAGCTCATTGTGCTAATGCTATTCCAAGATGATCATTTCAGGAAAGCTCAATGATTGGCATGGCATGGATGGTGAAAGTGGAACCCTCAAAATGCTAAGGACAAAGGATTGGCTCTAGCTCATATTCTCAAGACTCTTCATTTTACATTTTAGTGGTCCAAGATCACATTGAGTCCATAGGAAAAGCCAATACTATCAAGGAGGGATGAGGTGTTGCTCAATGAGCCTCTTGCTTCATGTGCTTAATGATATGCTCCAAATCCTCAGCTACTTTCCCATATCCACATTTGACCTAAACCCAAAGCCAAACTCGGCCCTACCGATTCTTTCAACCCGGCGCCACCGAGTTTCACTTGTCATAGCCATTGCCAAACCCTAAGCAAATCGGTTCTACCGATAGGGATCTCGGTCTCACCGAGATGGGATTGCAATTTCTCTGTTTCCTTTTCGTAACTTTTCGGTCTCACCGAAAGAGCGGATCGGTCCCACCGAGATTGCAATGTAAACTCTCTGTTTCCTTTTTGTAACATTTCGATCTCACCGAAAGAGCAAATCGGTCCCACCGAGTTTGCCTGACCAACTCTCTGGTTAGCTTATTACCAAATCGGTCTCACCGAGTTTGTGTAATCGGTCTCACCGAGATTACGTTATGCCCTAACCCTAACCATATCGGTCCTACCGAGTTGCATGTCAGTCCCACCGAAAATCTCTAACGGTCACTAGGTTTACTATTTCGGTCCGACCAAGTTTGTTGATTTGGTCCCACCGAGATTGGTAAATTGTGTGTAACGGTTGGATTTTGTGTGGAGGCTATATATACCCCTCCACCTCCTCTTCACTCGTGGAGAGAGCCATCAGAACACATCTACACTTCCAACTCATATGTTCTGAGAGAGAACCACCTACTCATGTGTTGAGGCCAAGATATTCCATTCCTACCATATGAATCTTGATCTCTAGCCTTCCCCAAGTTGCTTTCCACTCAAATCTTCTTTCCACCAAATCCAAATCCTATGAGAGAGAGTTGAGTGTTGGGGAGACTATCATTTGAAGCACAAGAGCAAGGAGTTCATCATCAACACACCATTTGTTACTTCTTGGAGAGTGGTGTCTCCTAGATTGGCTAGGTGTCACTTGGGAGCCTCCGACAAGATTGTGGAGTTGATCCAAGGAGTTTGTAAGGGCAAGGAGATCACCTACTTCGTGAAGATCTACCGCTAGTGAGGCAAGTCCTTCGTGGGCGATGGCCATGGTGGGATAGACAAGGTTGCTTCTTCGTGGACCCTTCGTGGGTGGAGCCCTCCATGGACTTGCGCAACCGTTACCCTTCGTGGGTTGAAGTCTCCATCAACATGGATGTAGGATAGCACCACCTATCCGAACCACGGGAAAAACATCCATGTCTCCAATTGCGTTTGAATTCTCCAAAACCCTTCCCTTTACATTCT
This sequence comes from Triticum monococcum, assembly GCA_034509565.1. Taxonomy (NCBI): domain Eukaryota; kingdom Viridiplantae; phylum Streptophyta; class Magnoliopsida; order Poales; family Poaceae; genus Triticum; species Triticum monococcum. The sequence continues at coordinate 172,447,334 of CM067846.1, read as the reverse complement.
TGCAAGTTGCATGCTTTACTTTCCGCTGCCAATATACTCTTTGCATGCTTGCTTGAATTGTGTGATGATTGCTTGAATTGTCCTAAAATAGCTAAAATCTGCCAAGAACTAAAATTGGGAAAAGGTTAAGTTTTTATTTGGTCAAGTAGTCTAATCACCCCCCCTCTGGACATACTTTCGATCCTACACCAAACCAAACGGATAATTCGAAGAGACTTGCAAAGATAACCAATCATACATAAAAGAATTCAGAGAAGATTCAAATATTATTCATAGATAGACTTGATCATAAACACACAATTCATCGGTCTCAACAAACACACCGCAAAAAGAAGATTACATCGAATAGATCTCCACAAAAGAGGGGGAGAACTTTGTATTGAGATTCGAAGAGAGAGAAGAAGCCATCTAGCTACTAACTATGGACCCGAAGGTCTAAGGTAACTACTCACACTTCATCGGAGGGGCTAGGATGATGTAGAAGCCCTCCATGGTGATGGCCCTCTTCCGGCGGAGATCCGGAACAGGCCCCAAGATGGGATCTCATGGATACAGAAAGTTGCGGTGGTGGAATTAGGTTTTTGGCTCCTCTTCTGATTGTTTGGGGGTACGTGTGTATACATAGGAGGACGAAGTACGTCGGAGGAGCAACGAGGGGCCCACGAGGCAGGGGGACGCGCCCTAGGGGGGGGACCCTTGTGACCGCCTCTTTTGTTCCTTGGAGCAGGGTCCAAGTCTCCTGGATCACGTTCGGTGAGAAAATCACGTTCCCGAAGATTTTATTCCATTTGGACTCCGTTTGATATTCCGTTTCTTCGAAACACTGAAATAGGCAAAAAACAGCAATTCTGGGGTGGGCCTTCGATTAATAGGTTAGTTCCAAAAATAATATAAAAGTGGAAAATAAAGCCCAATATAGTCCAAAACAGTAGATAATATAGCATGGAGCAATCAAAAATTATAGATACGTTGGAGACGTATCAGCTTTGCACCACCACCGGCTCAGGCTTTGTCCGATTTATTTGACACTTTGGCAACGTTGCTAGCAGCTGAGGTTAATCCGGCAGATCAGGACCGACATAATGCAGAGATTGCAAAGGTGAAGGATCATATAGCTCAAGCTAAGGTAGATCTGGCAGCAGAGAACACTAGGATGGCCGCAAAGCGGGCTGAGTTAGAGGCATGGGCTTATCGGCTTATGCTGGATCAGAGTGCATCAAATGATGTCATGAGGAGAAGGTACCGGTCTCACTTGCCGCCGGTTTACGAGGGAATAAATCTCTTTAACATGCCGGGAGCAGGGACCAGCAACCAGCCAGTGGTAAACCGGGCGGAGGCACCTGGAACAGGGGTGTCGGTTCAGCCGCGCGCTATGGATCCGCCTCGTCAGAACAATATCCTATCGCAGCACGTCTCAACGCCTCCGCGTCATTACTCTAACCTATTGGACAACATCGTTGCCGCCGCTTCACGATTGGTAGCTCTCCCGATCGATGGTGAGTCTCCAATAACAGTTGAAACATGACGGGCTAGGGAGCTCCTTCAGACAACTTTGACTCAACAACAGGCTTATTCGCACAGTCGCGAGAGGATTCATTCCACCCCCCGCCCAAGTCGGAGCTACAACAGGCATATTGATGGACCGGCCGTATCAAGTAGTGCGCAAAACCGCAACCCACCGCGAGGTCATAACCCGGTGGGCGGCGGTGCTAATGCCCGGGATGTGGTGGATCACGGTAGAACACGTCGAGAAGCCGAGTTAGCAGCACAACACGTGGCCCGTCAGCTTACCCCGGTTCGTCCAACCACTTCGGTGGAACCAGGCGTGGTTTTCAGTTCTTTGGGGGTGTCGTGTCTTACCTCGGCCCTACGTAACGTGCGGCTGCCCAAGGACTTCAAGGGTCCTCGTAAGGTGCCCAATTACACTGCTGATTTACCCCCTGAGTCATGGGTTGAGAGCTATGATATGGCTATGGAGATGCTGGATGTGGATGATGTGGCATGTGCTAAGTACTTCACCATGATGCTAGAAGGAACAACTCGTACTTGGTTAAAAAGTTTAACAGCTAACTCCATTGGATCATGGGCCAAGTTAAAAAGCCAGTTTATCCAGAATTTCAAAGATATATGTAAGCAGCCCATGACAATTATGGACCTAGCCGCCTGTGTTCAAGAGGATGGGGAGTCTACAACCCATTGGGTAAAGCGAGTGTCGGTGTCAAAACCGACGAATCTCGGGTAGGGGGTCCCAAACTACGCGTCTAGGATCGATGGTAACAGGAGGCAGGGGACACGATGTTTACCCAGGTTAGGGCCCTCTTGATGGAGGTAATACCCTACGTCCTGCTTGATTGATATTGATGATATGAGTATTACAAGAGTTGATCTACCACGAGATCATAGAGGCTAAAACCCTAGAAGCTAGCCTATGTTATGATTGTTGTATATCCTCTATTGACTAGCCTGTCGTCGGTTTATATAATGCACCAGAGGCCTAGGATAACAAGAGTCCTAGCCGAGTACGCCAGTTGGGAGAAGTCCTTGTCTTGATCGCCAAGTCTTGTGGAATCTTCCTTGTATGCGGCAGCTGTCCGAACTGGCCCATGAGTATATGGCCATGGGGGTCCTCGGCCCAATCTAACAGATCGGGAGATGACATGGTGAGTACCCCCTAGTCCAGGACAACGTCAGTAGCCCCCTGAACCGGTCTTCAAGTTAGGGACGCTCCTTGATTCTTCCGAACTGTTCTTCATCTTCGGTCGTTGGTCTTGAAAACTGGTTCAACAAACCTTCTCATCTTCGATCTCGAGGATCGCCGAAGTGCATCCGAAGAGTTTACACGTCGGGTATCCGAGGATCCCCTTTAAGTTTCCGGCCTTTATCAATGCCTTGTTATTTTTATGACACACCCTGGGTTTTGAAGTTGTTCCCGGGAGGCAGTGTCCTCTTGCGTCCGAGCTCTAACGCCGGACTGCATTCGGGTTATCTTTTGCAGCCGAGCACCAATGCCGGACCGCTTTCGAGCTCCAACGCCGGAATGTATCCGAGCTCCAACGCCGGACTATGTCCAAGCTCCAATGCCGGACTGTATCCGAGCTCCAACGCCGGACTGTATCCGAGGTGTCATAAATCACCATGGTTCAAAAAAGTTGAAGGAGTTTAGCCGAGCTTAATGCCGGAAATGCCCTCTATGGAGCCAGCCAGTAGCACCCGAGCTTTATGCCGGACTGCTTCCGAGGTGGTGCACCACCCCGATTGTGGGCCGATTTTTTGTCAATATTTTTTATTGGTGCAATTTATTCTTGAAGGAAATATGCCCTAGAGGCAATAATAAAGTTATTATTTCCTTATATCATGATAAATGTTTATTATTCATGCTAGAATTGTATTAACCAAAAACATAATACATGTGTGAATACATAGAAAAACATAGTGTCACTAGTATGCCTCTACTTGACTAGCTCGTTGATCGAAGATGGTTAAGTTTCCTAGCCATAGACATGAGTTGTCATTTGATTAACGGGATCACATCATTAGGAGAATGATGTGATTGAGTTGACCCATTTCGTTAGCTTAGCACTTGATCGTTTAGTTTGTTGCTATTGCTTTCTTCATGACTTATACATGTTCCTATGACTAAGAGATTATGCAACTCCCGTTTATCGGAGGAACACTTTTTGTGCTACCAAACATCACAACGTAACTGGGTGATTATAAAGGTGCTCTACAGGTGTCTCCGAAGGTACTTGTTGGGTTGGCGTATTTCGAGATTAGGATTTGTCACTCCGATTGTCGGAGAGGTATCTCTGGGCCCTCTCGGTAATGCACATCACATAAGCCTTGCAAGCGTTGCAACTAATCAGTTAGTTGCGGGATGATGTATTACGGAACGAGTAAACAGACTTGCCGGTAACGAGATTGAACTAGGTATTGAGATACCGACAATCAAATCTCGGGCAAGTAACATACCGATGACAAAGGGAACAACGTATGTTGTTATGCGGTCTGACCGATAAAAGATCTTCGTAGAATATGTAGGAGCCAATATGAGCATCCAGGTTCCGCTATTGGTTATTGACCGAAGACGTGTCTCGGTCATGTCTACATTATTCTCGAACCCGTAGGGTCCGCACGCTTAACGTTACGATGACAGTTTCATTATGACTTTATATTTTTTGATGTACCGAAGGTTGTTCGGAGTCCTGGATATGATCACGGACATGACGAGGAGTCTCGAAATGGTCGAGACATAAAGATCGATATATTGGACGGCTATATTCGGACACCGAAAGTGTTTCGGGTGATTTCGGAGAAAACCGGAGTGCCAGAAGGGTTACCGGAACCCCCCGGGGAAGTATTGGGCCTTAGTGGGCCTGAGGGGAGAGAGAGGGCAGCAGCCCAGGAGGTGGCGCGCCCCCTCCCATGGGGAGTCCGAATTGGACTTGGGGAGGGGGCGCGGCCCCTCTTTCCCTCTCCCTCTCCCTCTCTTTCCTTCCCCCTTCTCTCTTCCTAATTGGACTAGGAAAGGGGAGTCCTACTCCTACTAGGAGGAGGACCCCCCCCTCCTTGGCGCGCCCCAAGGGCCGGCCGGCCTCTCCCCCTTGCTCCTTTATATACAGGGGCAGGGGGCACCTCTAGATACACAAGTTGATCTTCGTGATCGTTCTCTTAGCCGTGTGCGGTGCCCCCCTCCACCATAATCCTCGATAATATTGTAGTGGTGCTTAGGCGAAGCCCTGCGACGGTAGAACATCAAGATCGTCACCACACCATCGTGCTGACGGAACTCTTCCCCGACACTTTGCTGGATCGGAGTTCGGGGATTGTCATCGAGTTGAACATGTGCTAGAACTCGGAGGTGCCGTAGTTTCGGTGCTTGATCAGTCGGGCCGTGAAGACGTATGACTACATCAACTGCGTTGTGCTAATGCTTTCGCTTCCGGTCTACGAGGGTACGTAGACAACACTCTCCCCTCTTGTTGCTATGCATCACCATGATCTTGTGTGTGCGTAGGATTTTTTTTGACTACGTTCCCCAATAGTGGCATCCGAGCCTAGGTTTTGTGCGTTGATGTTATGCACGAGTAGAACACAAGTGAGTTGTGGGCGATATAAGTCATACTGCTTACCAGCATGTCATACTTTGGTTCGGCGATATTGTTGGATGAAGCGGCCCGGACCGATATTACGCGTACGCTTACGCGAGACTGGTTCTACCGACGTGCTTTGCACACAGGTGGCTGGCGGGTGTGAGTTTCTCCAACTTTAGTTGAGCCGAGTGTGGCTACGCCCGGTCCTTGCGAAAGTTAAAACAGCACCAACTTGACAAACTATCATTGTGGTTTTTGATGCGTAGGTAAGAACGGTTCTTGCTAAAGCCCGCAGCAGCCACGTAAAACTTGCAATAACAAAGTAGAGGACGTCTAACTTGTTTTTGTAGGGCATGTTGTGATGTGATATGGTCAAGACATGATGCTAAATTTTATTGTATGAGATGATCGTGTTTTGTAACCGAGTTATCGGCAACTGGCAGGAGCCATATGGTTGTCGCTTTATTGTATGCAATGCAATTGCGCTGTAATGCTTTACTTTATCACTAAGCGGTAGCGATAGTCGTGGAAGCATAAGTTTTGGCGAGACGACAACGATGCTACGATGGTGATCAAGGTGTTGCACTGGTGACGATGGTGATCATGACGGTGCTTCGAAGATGGAGATCACAAGCACAAGATGATGATGGCCATATCATATCACTTATATTGATTGCATGTGATGTTTCTCTTTTATGCATCTTATCTTGCTTTGATTGACGGTAGCATTATAAGATGATCCCTCACTAAATTATCAAAGTATAAGTGTTCTCCCTGAGTATGCACCGTTGCGAAAGTTCTTCGTGCTGAGACACCACGTGATGATCGGGTGTGATAGGCTCTACGTTCAAATACAACGGGTGCAAAACAGTTGCACACGCGGAATACTCAGGTTTAACTTGACGAGCCTAGCATATAACAGATATGGCCTCGGAACACGGAGACCGAAAGGTCGAGGGTGAATCATATAGTAGATATGATCAACATATTGATGTTCACCATTGATACTACTCCATCTCACGTGATGATCGGACATGGTTTAGTTGATTTGGATCACGTGATCACTTAGAGGATTAGAGGGATATCTTTCTAAGTGGGAGTTCTTAAGTAATATGATTAATTGAACTTAAATTTATCATGAACTCAGTACCTGATAGTATCTTGCTTGTCTATGTTTGATTGTAGATAGATGGCTCGTGCTGTTGTTCCGTTGAATTTTAATGCGTTCCTTGAGAAAGCAAAGTTGAAAGATGATGGTAGCAATTACACGGACTGGGTCCGTAACTTGAGGATTATCCTCATTGCTGCATAGAAGAATTACGTCGTGGAAGCACCGCTAAGTGCCAAGCCTGCTGCAGGAGCAACACCAGATGTTATGAACGTCTGGCAGAGCAAAGCTGATGACTACTCGATAGTTCAGTGTGCCATGCTTTACGGCTTAGAACCGGGTCTTCAACGACCTTTTGAACGTCATGGAGCATATGAGATGTTCCAGGAGTTGAAGTTAATATTTCAAGAAAATGCCCGGATTGAGAGATATGAAGTCTCCAATAAGTTCTATAGCTGCAAGATGGAGGAGAATAGTTCTGTCAGTGAACATATACTCAAAATGTCTGGGTATCATAATCACTTGACTCAACTGGGGGTTAATCTTCCTGTTGGTAGTGTCATTGACAGAGTTCTTCAATCACTGCCACCAAGCTACAAAAGCTTCGTGATGAACTATAATATGCAAGGGATGAATAAGACTATTCCTGAGCTCTTCGCAATGCTAAAAGCCGCGGAGGTAGAAATCAAGAAGGAGCATCAAGTGTTGATGGTCAATAAGACCACCAGTTTCAAGAAAAAGGGCAAAGGGAAGAAGAAAGGGAACTTCAAGAAGAATAGCAAACATGTTGCTGCTCAGGAGAAGAAACCCAAGTCTGAACCTAAGCCTGAAACTGAGTGCTTCTACTGCAAGCAGACTGGTCACTGGAAGCGGAACTGCCCCAAGTATTTGACGGATAAGAAGGATGGCAAAGTGAACAAAGGTATATGTGATATACATGTTATTGATGTGTACCTTACTAATGCTCGCAGTAGCACCTGGGTATTTGATACTAGTTCTGTTGCTAACATTTGCAACTCGAAACAGGGGCTACGGATCAAGCGAAGATTAGCTAAGGACGAGGTGACGATGCGCGTGGGAAATGGTTCCAAAGTCGATGTGATCGCGGTCGCCACGCTACCTCTACATCTACCTTCGGGATTAGTATTAGACCTAAATAATTGTTATTTGGTGCCAGCTTTGAGCATGAACATTATATCTGGATCTCGTTTGATGCGAGACGGTTATTCATTTAAACTAGAGAATAATGGTTGTTCTATTTATACGAGTAATATCTTTTATGGTCATGCACCCTTGAAGAGTGGTCTATTTTTGATGAATCTCAATAGTAGTGATACCTATATTCATAATGTTGAAATCAAAAGATGCAGAGTTGATAATGATAGTGCAACTTATTTGTGGCACTGCTGTTTAGGTCATATCGGTGTAAAGCGCATGAAGAAACTCCATACTGATGGACTTTTGGAACCACTTGATTATGAATCACTTAGTACTTGCGAACCGTGCCTCATGGGTAAGATGACTAAAACGCTGTTCTCCGGTACTATGGAGAGAGTAACGGATTTGTTGGAAATCATACATACAGATGTATGTGGTCCAATGAATGTTGAGGCTCGTGGCGGATATCGTTATTTTCTCACCTTCACAGATGATTTAAGCAGATATGGGTATATCTACTTAATGAAACATAAGTATGAAACATTTGAAAAGTTTAAAGAATTTCAGAGTGAAGTTGAAAATCATCGTAACAAGAAAATAAAGTTTCTATGATCTGATCGTGGAGGAGAATATTTGAGTTACGAGTTTGGTCTACATTTGAAACAATGCGGAATAGTTTCGCAACTCACGCCACCCAGAACACCACAGCGTAATGGTGTGTCCAAACGTCGTAATCGTACTTTATTAGATATGGTGCGATCTATGATGTCTCTTACTGATTTACCGTTATCGTTTTGGGGTTATGCTTTAGAGACGACTGCATTCACGTTAAATAGGACACCATCAAAATCCATTGAGATGACACCTTATGAACTGTGGTTTGGCAAGAAACCAAAGTTGTCGTTTCTAAAAGTTTGGGGCTGCGATGCTTATGTGAAAAAGCTTCAGCTTGATAAGCTCGAACCCAAATCGGAGAAATGTGTCTTCATAGGATACCCAAAGGAGACTGTTGGGTACACCTTCTATCACAGATCCGAAGGCAAGACTTTTGTTGCTAAATTCGGAGTTTTTCTAGAGAAGGAGTTTCTCTCGAAAGAAGTGAGTGGGAGAAAAGTAGAACTTGATGAGGTAACTATACCTGCTCCCTTATTGGAAAGTAGTACATCACATAAACCGATTTCTGTGACACTTACACCAATTAGTGAGGAAGCTAATGATAATGATCATGAAACTTCAGATCAAGTTACTACCGAACCTCGTAGATCAACCAGAGTAAGATCCGCACCAGAGTGGTACGGTAATCCTGTTCTGGAAGTCATGCTACTAGATCATGATGAATCTACGAACTATGAAGAAGCGATGGTGAGCCCAGATTCCGCAAAATGGCTAGAAGCCATGAAATCTGAGATGGGATCCATGTATGAGAACAAAGTGTGGACTTTGGTTGACTTCCCCGTTGATCGGCAAGCAATTGAGAATAAATAGATCTTCAAGAAGAAGACTGACGCTGACGGTAATGTTACTGTCTATAAAGCTCGACTTGTTGCAAAAGGTTTTCGACAAGTTCAAGGGATTGACTACGATGAGACCTTCTCACCCGTAGCGATGCTTAAGTCTGTCCGAATCTTGTTAGCAATTGTTGCATTTTATGATTATGAAATTTGGCAGATGGATGTCAAAACTGCATTCCTGAATGGATTTCTGGAAGAAGAGTTGTATATGATGCAACCAGAAGGTTTTGTCGATCCAAAGGGAGCTAACAAAGTGTGCAAGCTCCAGCGATCCATTTATGGACTGGTACATGTTCCTATGACTATGAGATTATGCAACTCCCGTTTACCGGAGGAACACTTTGTGTGCTACCAAACGTCACAACGTAACTGGGTGATTGTAAAGGTGCTCTACAGGTGTCTCCGAAGGTACTTGTTGGGTTGGCGTATTTCGAGATTAGGATTTGTCACTCCGATTGTCGGAGAGGTATCTCTGGGCCCTCTCGGTAACGCACATCACATAAGCCTTGCAAGCATTGCAACTAATAAGTTAGCTACGAGATGATGTATTACGAAATGAGTAAAGAGACTTTCCGGTAACGAGGTTGAACTAGGTATTGAGATACCGACGATCAAATCTCGGGCAAGTAACATACCGATGACAAAGGGAACAACGTATGTTGTTATGCGGTCTGACCGATAAAAGATCTTCGTAGAATATGTAGGAGCCAATATGAGCATCCAGGTTCCTCTATTGGTTGTTGACCGGAGACGTGTCTCGGTCATGTCTACATTATTCTCGAACCCGTAGGGTCCGCACGCTTAACGTTACGATGACAGTTTCATTATGAGTTTATATTTTTTGATGTACCAAAGGTTGTTCGGAGTCCCGGATATGATCATGGACATGACGAGGAGTCTCGAAATGGTCGAGACATAAAGATCGATATATTGGACAGCTATATTCGGACACCGGAAGTGTTTCGGGTGATTTCGGAGAAAACCGGAGTGCCGGAAGGGTTACCAGAACCCCCCGGGGAAGTATTGGGCCTTAGTGGGCCTGAGGGGAGAGAGAGGGCAGCAGCCCAGGAGGTGGCACGCCTCCTCCCATGGGGAGTCCGAATTGGACTAGGGGAGGGGGTGCGGCCCCTCTTTCCCTCTCCCTCTCCCTCTCTTTCCTTCCCCCTTCTCTCTTCCTAATTGGACTAGGAAAGGGGAGTCCTACTCCTACTAGGAGGAGGACTTCCCCCTCCTTGGCGCGCCCCAAGGGCCGGCCGGCCTTTCCCCCTTGCTCCTTTATATACAGGGGCAGGGGGGCACCTCTAGATACACAAGTTGATCTTCGTGATCGTTCTCTTAGCCGTGTGCGGTGCCCCCCTCCACCATAATCCTCGATAATATTGTAGCGGTGCTTAGGCGAAGCCCTGCGACAGTAGAACATCAAGATCGTCACCACGCCGTCGTGCTGACGGAACTCTTCCCCGACACTTTGCTGGATCGAAGTCCGGGGATCGTCATCGAGCTGAACGTGTGCTAGAACTCGGAGGTGCCGTAGTTTCGGTACTTGATCAGTCGGGCCGTGAAGACGTACGACTACATCAACCGCGTTGTGCTAACGCTTTTGCTTCCGGTCTACAAGGGTACGTAGACAACACTCTCCCCTCTCGTTGCTATGCATCACCATGATCTTGCGTGTGCGTAGGATTTTTTTGAATTTACTACGTTCCCCAAGAATTCTCTGCCGAGATATATAGCTAGTAGCCCTCAAGGTGTGTATCGGTCTAAAACCCGAGATGCACCTGAAGGATGACGTAAGACCGCTGATCCCAGTAGCCGCTGAGACTCAGGTTGATTTGCAAAATCGGCCTGAGGATCAGGTCCTAGCTCGGCAGAATACTTCGAGACACAAAAAGCGGCGTGCTCAGTCCTCGAGACTCAGGTTGGGTGCGGCCGACCAACCTGAGGATCAAAATTCCGTCGGAAACTGTATTGCACTTAAAATTTTCTACATTGAACAGGCAATGCAGTAGCCCCCGAGACACTGGTCGGGTGGCAACACCAGATCAGGGGATCGATATGCCCCTTTAATATTTGTAAATAATAGGCCCGAAGCCCCGGGCCTTAATGCGGGCACGGGTTGCCAAATTAAGGATCGATATCCATAGTAAAATCTCAAATTATGTGTAATGACTCTATGTATCCAAGTACTTTACGTCATTAATACTCGGATCCGCATTGTACAAAACTTTGTTGACCGACCATCGGCTTCCACCTCCTCGGCCAGTAGTCGAGGAGTGTTTGTCCTACTTTATAAAGCCTTTATGAGGGCAAAGATTTACGACAAATGAGGCAATCTGGCCATATGGTTTTATAAACAAAGGTACGCAGAGATATATGTTATATTACTGTTTAACATAAGAAATGTCTTCCAAAGAAAATAGTCCCACTATCGGTTCCTTTCTTTGGGTTGTCATGCTAAGCATGATCATGAAACCTCAGCTCTAATGTAACAACAAAATATCGAGGATTTAGTTTGGGAGGCCAGTTAATAGCCCCCGGTAGTGTTCGGGGACAGTTGAGGTCAAGCCGTAAACACTTCGGCCATTGTTATGAATGGCCCGTCATTTAACACAGTCATCGGATCGCTGACCAGTTTACGCTTATTGTGACAATCAGTTTTTGGCTTTCTCCACTGAGGTGCTTAACCATGTGAGCTGGAAGCACAATCGCAGTGGTTCTCCCTTTGCACGCCTAGCCGAACAAAGCGGAACATAGGAAGCAAGTGCAGGAGCCGGGCAACCCAACTATTGACCGGAGACACAATTCGAAACCAATGCATATATAGCAATATCCGAGAATGTTTTTGCCGAATCTCTAAAGGTGTACGACGTTGCATTGCGAGACTTGTGCTGAAAACACACAAATAGTTTAAAAGTGTCATAAGCTTGGAAAACCAAAAAACGTCAGTAAAAACTTGACGTCTAAACAAGATCAAGTGTTCGGTGCCAATCCAAAAATTGTTCTTTGAAAAAAGAGTGCTTCTATCGTGCTTTAACATGACACATCCTATCTCAAGACTTCAAGCAAGTCAGCCTACGGCTTCAGCCTTCTATCCCAAAGGCGGAGTTCTTCTCATTAGGCCAGTTTAGCAAACTAAACTCTAGCGGCATTGAGAGATAAATTAGGCTCCCCAGCTAGTGACCACACACTCGTGTCGAAAAAAGGAGTGATGAATAATAATAATAATAAAAACTTTGCAACAACTAAGAAGAAGAACACTTATTATAAAATGGCTCATATAAATTTAATAGCCCCCAAGTGACTTGGGTAAAAAGAATTTTATGTATAATGATTGTATGTACCAAAGTACTAATATCATATCTTTGTTCACCCGAACTTTAAACGCGTCTTAACCGACCGTCGGCTTCTCCCTCTTCGGTCAAGGACCGAAAAGTGTTATGTACTTCACCTGTCAAGAATATCGACAGTGTTTCCGATAACCAGGCAACCGGGCCATAAGGCTGTAACAGACAAAGCGCGCTCAGGGAACTTATGCTATATTATAGACGAAGTGTAAGAAGCATCTTCGAAGAAAATAGTACCCCCACCGATACCTTTCTTCGGTGCTCATTATTACTATGAGACTTGTGCAATAGATTTTTTGTACTCATGAGTTCCGTTGTGTGCCGACCATGATTGAAAACAATAAGAGCGCTAGCTTTCAGCTTCACCCAGTCTGAGGTCAGAGCTCGGAGGACCCGGTCGTGACAATCGCAGAGGTGCTCCCTTTACTCCCTAGCCGAACAATCGGGAACGTAGGGGTAAGCATAGGAGCCAGGCAACCTAGCTTGCAAATCGCTTAAGTCAATATGGTGCATATTGTGGCGTAATACACGAACAAGGAACGAAGCCGTACAAGTATAATCATATGCGAGAGGAAAAGCTTCATAAAGGAAGCCCCCAAATAAACCGGGTATTTGAATTTGTGCGTCACAAACAAAGTTTGGACAATTTTTTTTTACAAGCAACTTTTTTCCAAAAAAGTATAATGCTTGGTCGAACCGAACACAAGTTAAAAATTTAAAACTTTGAGCATGAAGGCAACTTAGCTGGTTAATGTGTTCGGTATTGATGACGCGGTCCGAGCTTGATGCGGGACAAGGTTCCATCCCCCAAGACGGTCCCAAGGTGGCGGAGCAAAGAGCTCGACACTCCGAAGTGGTGACGTAGCACGGTCAATGCAGGCCGGCAGAGTAATGCCGACATCCCCAGCAAGGGGTAATGAAGTGTTGACGAAACCCCCCGTCCAGCCGAGGTGACGCCAAAGGATATAGTCCGGCTGGATCATTTTCCTGTGCACAAAAAAATAGTGCACATCAGAGATAATAGTAATAAAAAAACCATTGCATAATAAATAATTTATGCAAAGTGAGTAATAAAAGAAATATGGCCTGGCGCCGAAGTCAATGTCGATGCAGGGCGTCGGCGTGATGCGGTAAAGGCGTGGCGAAGCCTGAATTCATAGGTCGGTCCGAGTTCTGGATGCGGCATTGGCCGGACTATGTACGGAAACTAACCAAACCACCTTGCGACCATCGTTAATGCGGCCACCATTTGATAGACCTGTGTGCATATAATGGACAAACCAGAGTAATAATTCCTTGGGAAAAATGAGCCCAAACAAGCAAAAAGTACTAGGATTAATATCACATGGTTTATTTGTTGTAGCAATCCAAAGAAAGGTGACCCCCAAAATTGGGACTCGATCTGCACACCCATTGCCCAATGGGCGATAAAGCGACGGCATGGCGATGCTGACAAAGGTTGGCTTGCGGAGGCAAAGCCCTCGGTCCAGCTAACGTGACGAAGCTGGTCGGCTAGTGGCACTGAAGTCTCCGGAGTAGGTTGATGAAGAGATGGCGAAGCCCCCGGTCCAGCCGAGATGTCGAAGCCTCGATGTCAGCCGATGAGTCGAAGTAGGTCGGCGTGATGGATACCAGCTTGAAGAAGCAATAGTGCGGCCTTGCCGATGCAGGTTGTGACATGGTCGATGCCGGCTTGATGAAGTGACCGTGCGGCGATGCCGGTATGCCCGTTCCGTGTAATCCGTGGGGCGGCGATATTGGTGATGATTTATCCTTCGCGATGCCGGACTCTTGTTCGGCTTGCCGAGATGATGATCCGAAGAAGTTGAGCTCGGCTCAACAAAGTGACGACGTGTCTAGCGCAGGTCGGTAGCCTTGGAGCAATATTGCCGGACTGGTTTGACACCAGCATGATGATGAAGATGACCTCAAGGGAGGCTTAAAAATTTACGGGTACGTGTTTAAAAACAATGCACAATACCCTAGGAGAGAATTCCTCTAAAAAGGTTGTCCAATATCACGTTCATAAAGAAACATGAATTCGGGTCGGATCTGTATTTGCGCAGAAAATAGATCCGAAAATTGGTCCACTCATCGGAAGGTTCCCGGAGTTTGAACCGTCGGATTGATCTGAAATTTGGAGGGGTGGTAGATATGGGAATTCCGCAGTATATGAATGGTTGGATCTTCCAAAGGACCTCCGAGATAGGCTCTGGAGGCCACGCCCTAAACTCGTCCAGATTCCCGTCTGGATTTGACAGGGCTCCGGTATATCGTAGATTGTCAGAGATTCCTCCATCGGAACTCGACGAAATTTTCTAGGGTTGTTGTAGACTCGATTCCGCACAATTCCACCAAAGCGACCGTTAAAATGACACTCGAGGGGGCGGTGACAGCGGATACGCATTCGCTGTCCAGAAAAACAGCACGGTCGCCCGAGGGCAATGTTGACGTTGAGCCCCCGAGCTCTATGGAAGATTCCTCCATGATCTTGTTAGAGATCGGAGTTGGTGTTGATGAAGGCCCACGTCCGAACATGACGATCGGAGGCAGGGCACAGTCCTTGGTCAAGCCAAGGTGACCAGTCGAGCCGGTGACGAAGATGTTGACGTCACAATTAATCTGCAGACGAGCCATCGATCCTTTTGCCGATCACACAGCGAAACTCTCAATGAAAGCACCAATGTCGGTGTCAAAAACTGGCGGATCCCGGGTAGGGGTCCCGAACTATGCGTCTAGGATCGATGGTAACATGAGGCAGGGGACACGATGTTTACCCAGGTTCGGGCCCTCTTGATGGAGGTAATACCCTACGTCCTGCTTGATTGATATTGATGATATGAGTATTACAAGAGCTGATCTACCACGAGATCGTAGAGGCTAAAACCCTAGAAGCTAGCCTATGCTATGATTGTTGTATATCCTCTATCTACTAGTCTGGCCTCGATTTATATAATGCACTAGAGGCCTAGGATAACAAGAGTCCTAGCTGAATACACCGGTGGGGAGAAGTCCTTGTCTTGATCGCCAAGTCTTGTGGAATCTTCCTTGTATGCGGTAGCTGTCCGAACTGGCCCATGAGTATACGACCATGGGGGTCCTCGGCCCAATCTAACAGATCGGGAGATGACGTGGTGAGTACCCCCTAGTCTAGGACACCGTCAGTGAGTCTCAGCTATTGTGCATTCATCAGACCGCATCAATGCTGACACAACAGTCTTGACGTTGGAAGGCAATTGCTAGTTTACGCCGTTGAAACTGAAGTTGGGAAGGCTCAAGCATCACTGCAATGACATGGAAACGCTTATGGCAGCTCTGGTTACGTATGTTGATTCAGACAATACCAAGGACCCTGAGTCTGAGGATGAAAAGCCGGGGAAGGGAAAGAAGAATGGCGGTGCCAAGGGGCAGCAGCATAACCCGATGGGTCATGGGAACAAGGGTAAGCGCAAGGAGGATAATAGCTTGGACTTTGTGGCTAACACAAACACCCAGGATAATGGTCAGCGCCGCAAGGATAAACCGCCCCAGCGGGGTGGAGGATCAGGTCCCAATCTTGAGCGCCTGTTAAATCAACCTTGCCCAAAGCACGGGTCGAAAGAAAGGCCAGCTACGCACCTTTGGAAGGATTGCTTCATTATGCGGGAATTTAAAAATTCGAATCTTTTTCAATACGACCATGGACCACCCGGCGGTTCAGGAGGCGGTTTCCATGGGTCGGGTTATGGTGGTGGCAGCTCCGGTTCAGGATTTCAAGGCAACCAAACCGGACCTGGCAATCAAGGTAGTCAGGGTAACCAGGGCGGCTATAATCATCAGGGAAATCAGCAGCAGCAACAATCGGGTTATCAGAGTAATCCGAAGCAGTTGAATAGTGGGCAGTACCATGTCTTCACCACTAGTTTGTGTAAACATGATCAGAAGCTTCATAAAAGGGCACTAAACTCCGTTGAACCGGCAGTGCCCCGTTACTTGCGCTGGTCTGAACAGCCCATTTTGTGGAGTCGAGAGGATCATCCACCCCGGGATGATAATCCGGGTCATCTAGCCCTAGTGGTGGCGCCTCAGGTTGGGGGGGGGTATAAGTTCACCAAAGTACTCATGGACGGAGGGATCAGTATCAATATTCTTTACTATGAAACCTTCCGTTGCATGGGGTTGACAGATAAAAATCTTAAACCGTCAAACACCGTTTTTCATGGTGGTGCCTGGTAAATCGACATACCTGGTTGGAAAGATAGCTCTAGAGGTTGCTTTTGGAGATGATCATGATTCAAGATCAGAGACATTGACTTTTGAAGTGGTGAAAATCAAGAGTCCATATCATGCCCTGTTTGGACGGACGGCTTATGCTAAGTTCATGGTAAGGCCCTGTTATTTTTATCTGCAGCTTAAGATGCCAGGTCATAAGGGGACAATCACAGTATATGGGAGCAGGAAGATTGCTTTGGAATGTGAAGAAGGTGATGCGGCTTATGCTGAGTCGGTTTGTGCAATGGAGGGGCTGAAGTTCTATAAGGAAAATGTTGATCCGACAGATATGACTTCCTTGAAAAAGCCAACTACAAAGCATGATCCGGCTTTGAAGTTTAAATCGGCCGAGGAGACTAAGCTGGTTGAATTTGTTCCTGGCGATTCATCCAGGCAGTTCAGCATCAGTGCTAACCTGGATCCGAAATAGGAAAGCACGCTCATCGAGTTCATCCGTGAGAACCGGGACATCTTTGCATGGAAACCTTCTGATATGCCAGGTGTACCGAGGGAACTCGCTGAGCACACTCTTAATATAGATCCTAAGTTTAAACCGGTCAGGCAGTTTCTCCGTCGCTTCAATGAAGAAAGGCGCAAGGCTATTGGGGAGGAGGTAGCACGGCTTTTGGCAGCAGGGTTTATTGTGGAGGTCTTTCACCCCGAGTGGCTAGCTAATCCGGTGCTGGTACTTAAGAAGAACGACACTTGGCGTATGTGTGTGGACTACACAGATTTGAACAAAGCCTGTCCAGCCGATCCCTTTGCTCTCCCGCGTATTGATCAAATCATTGATGCTACGGCGGGTTGTGACCGTTTGTGTTTTCTGGACGCTTATTCTAGTTACCATCAAATCAAAATGGCACTTAAGGACGAGGAGAAGACAACTTTTATAACTCCCTTTGGAGCCTTCTGCTATGTATCTATGCCTTTTGGGCTCAAGAATGCCCAGGCGACTTATCAACGCTATGTACAGAATTGTCTTCATAATCAGATTGGGCGCAACGCTCATGCTTATGTGAATGATATTGTGGTAAAGTCCAGAAAGGAGGAAACATTGATAGATGATTTGAAGGAGACTTTTGATAACCTTCGGGTTTATAAGATGATGCTTAATCCGGCCAAATGTGTCTTTGGTGTGCCGGCAGGCAAGCTCTTGGGTTTTATGGTGTCTAACAGGGGCATTGAAGCTAATCCGGAGAAGATCAAAGCTATTACGTCTCTAGCTAAACCGGTGTGTATTAACGATGTTCAGCGTCTAGCGGGTCGTATTGCAGCATTGAGCCAGTTTATCAGCCATTTGAGAGAAAAGGCAATCCCTCTGTATCAGATGATGAAGAAGACATACCATTTCGTCTGGAGTGATGCTGCCAATGAAGCCTTTGAGAGTTTAAAACGGCAGCTAGCTGAGCCACCTATCCTTGCTGCTCCGGTTGATAAAGAGCCCTTACTGTTATATGTGGCTGCTAATGCCCGGGCTATTAGTGTGGCTACTGTTGTGGAGTGCAAGGAGGCCGGAAAGGAGTATCCGGTTCAGTGAGGTGCTTATTGAGTCCAAGCAGAGGTACCCACATTGGCAGAAGCTGGTGTATGGAGTTTTCATGGCAAGCCGGAAGCTCAAGCACTATTTTCAGGGTCATCCTATCACTATGGTCAGTTCTGCCCCCTTGGGGGATATCATCCAAAATAGATAAGCAACTGGCCGGATTACCAAATGGGCTATTGAGCTTGGACCTCACGGCTTAAAATATACGCCTCACACAACAATCAAGTCCCAAGCACTTGTGGACTTCATTAATGACTGGACAGAGTTGCAGGCACCGGAGGAAAAGCCAGATAACACTTATTGGACTATTCATTTTGATGGGTCCAGACAATTGGAGGGCTCAGGGGCTGGAGTCATATTAACTTCCCCACGGGGTGATAAGTTTTGTTATGTTCTCCGTTTAATGTTCCCTTGCACTAACAATGTAGCTGAATATGAGGCCTTGATCCATGGTCTTCGGATGGCTAAGGAGATGGATTTAAGCCAGGTTAAGTGCTTTGGTGACTCGAACTTGATAGCTCAATAGGTGTCTGGCACTTGGGATTCTAAGGATCCACTCATGGCGGCGTATCGACGAGAGGTGGACATAGTGGCTGGTCATTTCAAGGGTTATCAAGTTGACCATATAGACCGGCGAAAGAATGAAACGACGGACGTTTTAAGTCGCTTAGGCTCTCAATGTAAACCAGTGCCGCCCAATGTCTTTCTGGATGTGCTACATAATCCGTCGGTCAAGATACCTACAGAGGAGGATTTGGCTATTCCTGACCCGGAGGCTCAATTGGTGGCGGCTCTTCACGTTATCCCGGATTGGACAGTCCCATACCTGCGTACATGAACCGGGGTGAGTTACCAGAGGATGAAGACTTGGCCAGGCAGATAATCCAGCGATCCAAATCAATGACCATTATCAATGGGTAGTTAAATCATTGCAGTGTAAGAGGGGTGTTTCAGCGTTGTGTGTCTCCTCAAGAAGGCTGTGAGATTTTGCGTGAGATCCACGAAGGAGATTGTGGTCACCACGCCGGTTCAAAATCCTTGGTAGCTAAGGCTTTTCGTCACGTCTTTTATTGGTTGACGGCTCATGCTGATGCTGAGGATTTGGTAAAAAGGTGTGACGGTTGTCAGAAGTTTGCATGCCGCGCTCATGTTCTGGCTCAAGAATTAAGGATGATTCCAATCACTTGGCCGTTTGCAACTTGGGAGCTAGATATGGTTGGGCCCTTTGAGAGGTCCAAGGACAAGAAGACCCATCTACTGGTGGCGGTTGATAAGTTCACCAAGTGGGTAGAGGCAGAGCCAGTCAGTAAGTGTGATGCAGCCACGGCAGTTCAATTCATCAAAAAGGTGATCTTCCATTTTGGTTTTCCACACAGCATCATAACCAATAATGGTACTAATCTGTCCAAGAGTGCTATGGAAGAATTTTGTCAATGTGAGCACATCCGGCTTGACGTGTCATCAGTGGCTCACCCCCAATCTAATTGTCAAGCAAAGAGAGCCAATCAAGAAATTTATGAGGCATCAAGCCCCGGCTTATGGTTCCTTTAAAGCGGACGCCGGGTTGTTGGGTGGAGGAGTTACCTTCTGTGTTATGGAGCATCAATACCACACCAAACAAATATATGGGTTACCCACCTTTCTTCACGGTCTATGGAGTAGATGCGGTTCTCCCTAGTGACATCCGTCATGACTCGCCCCGTGTGGCGGCTTATGTTGAAGCTGATAATGAGAAAGCAGGTCAGGACTCACTGGACCTGTTAGATGAGGAGCATGAAATTGCAGCGGCTCGTTCGGTGATTTACCAGCAAGACCTGTGTCGTTATCACAGCCGCCGGATTAAAACCAGAACTTATCAAGAAGGTGATTTGGTGCTCCGACTCATCCAGGATCAGACTGATATGCACGAGTTGTCCCCACCTTGGGAAGGACCTTTTGTGGTCAGCAAAAATCTGCACAACGGATCACACTACCTTATCGATGTTCGAGAACACAAAGACTCACGTAAATCGGAGGAGGAGACCCAACGGCCGTGGAATATAGCTCATCTTCGGCCTTACTATACTTTAGCCACAGGCTCTTCTTATGTACATATTTATGACAATGTATATATTATTATCAATATAATAAACCAGAGCCTCAGCTAAAGCGAGGTCTCTGTTGTTTTTATTACATCATGTGTGGTTACATGGGGGCTTCTGTTTATAAAGCGGAGTTCTATTTCCCATTGATCCGGCTTATAAGGCCACATATTTCAAAGGAAATCACTTGGGGGCTTGGTCGTATTCGAACCGTAGCTACACCTCTTGATTGGCATAAGGCCATTTGGGAAATCACTTGGGGGCTTGGTTGTATTTGAACCATAGCTACAACTCTTGATCGGCTTAAGGCCAAAAGGGAATCATGTGGGGCCAAAGGGAGTGTTGCAACAGCACAACTCAAATATAGGCACCCACCGAGCACAGCTCAAATGTTGCTTCGGGGCTCTTTGCTTCTCAAAGAACAAATAGCTTACACCCTTTCAATAGGCTATCAAGCCAGGCTTGGACGCCAGGTGTATTCACCTAAAACCCTGGGTTATCCTGCCTTTTTAAGTAAGCCACTCCGTCCAGGTAATCCTGGTATGACCCACCGAACGTTTGACAAGTCAATCTCATAGATCCTGAACTTGTCAAAGTTAAAACAACGATTGGTTAATGTGAGGTCCATCTTAAAAGGCTTTGAAAAATGGTTTAACTCAATGGCCCGATAGCCCATGAAAAGCCTCGATTTAGGGCCTGGCAGCCCATGAAAAGCCTTGCATGTTCTTTTTGTGTTTTTATTTGACAAGTTTTTTCTCCTTTGGTGAGATTTTTAATATCTTATGATAAACCGGCGTTTATTGACCCAGGTTGGCTTTCAACGATAAGTTGTTAGTACATGATCAATTATAATCCGACATTTGTTGACCCGGTCTGGTTTTGACTACAAGTCACCAGTATTATATGTGGATACACTGGTGTTTATAACCCGGTAGGTTTTATCATAAACCTGCACAACATGGAAGGACTTATCAATATTCAAGATTGGGGTTATCACCCTAAATATACAAAGGTTGGTCAATCAACAGTGTGATTCAATATCATAGGTATCATCTCTTTCATCTTTGATTATTTTCAAAGTATAGCCTTGGTTATAAACCCCGACTATATATTTGGGCATCATGACCCGTCCAGCGATAAACCGCCAGGACACTTTCAAATTTCTTTTATGTAGGAGCAGTTTGCATAACACCATTACGGATTATGAACATAATATATTCTGAAGCAGGATGGATTAACAGTATCAGGCAACATAAATATGCACGATGGCATAGCAGACCAAGTATTTTGAACTAGCCTATTACAAGGAGCTTTAATACCCACAAAGAATAATTGTTTTCAGCAAGTGTGGCAGTACGCAGAAGGCTAAACCGGCCTTTGGATCATGACTCGTCACCAGGCTGACTTGAAGGCTGTGGGTCGTCTTGCGCTGGTGCATCCTCCTCCTCTCTACCCAGTGGCTGGAAGTCAATGGTTGCCCAATCGATTCCAGTTAAGGCTTGGAACACAGCTTCATCACTTATAAGGTTGGAGGGGTCAACATCAGGGGCATAGGTGTTGTCGGTGTCAAAACCGGCGGATCTCGGGTAGGGGGTCCCGAACTGTGCGTCTAGGCCGGATGGTAACAGGAGACAGGGGACACTTTGTTTTACCCAGGTTCGGGCCCTCTCGATGGAGGTAATACCCTACTCCTGCTTGATTAATATTGATGATATGGGTAGTACAAGAGTAGATCTACCACGAGATCAAGGAGGCTAAACCCTAGAAGCTAGCCTATGGTATGATTGTTGTGTATGGAGTTGATTCTGTCCTACGGACTACAACCCTCTGGTTTATATAGACACCGGATAGGGTTAGGGTTACATAGAGTCGGTTATAATGGTAGGAGATCTTGAATATCCGCATCGCCAAGCTTGCCTTCCACGCCAAGGAAAGTCCCCTCCGGACACGGGACGAAGTCTTCAATCTTGTATCTTCATAGTCCTGGAGTCCGGCTGAAGGTATAGTCCGGCTATCCGAACACCCCCTAATCCAGGACTCCCTCAGTAGCCCCCGAACCAGGCTTCAATGACGACGAGTCCGGCGCGCAGATTGTTCGACATTGCAAGGCGGGTTCTTCTCCAAATCTTTGTGTACCTGTAGGAATAATGTCCAATTTTTGTAATGTAGCGCTCCTCAGCTTCCACGTCCAATAATGGCCGTCTTCCACGTGTCAAACGAATGCGAAAAGCCAGGGCATTTTTTACACCTACACCCCTGGCCGTATAAACGAGCCGCCTATTTAACGGGATGGGGATTTAGGTACAAACCACATCTCTTCCTTTCCGCGAGTTATCATCAAAGCGCTTCCAGCAAAGGTCCATTCCAACATGGCCAGCCATCCCAGCTCCTACTCTCGCCCTTCCAGCCCTAAACCTAGAGACTGGGAGAGGTGCTCCATCCCGCACAGCGAGCTAGTGTCGTTTCAGGCCAAGAGATTTCTCCCTCAGGCCTATATGGTCCCGGTCCGAGCCGGACTCGCCACCTATAACGGTGGAGAGCAAGCAAAGAGCACCCCCAATCCCTCTAAAGAAGAGCGGGTGTGCCTCGTCCCCTATCTAATAAGGGGACTGGGATTCCCAATTCATCCATTTCTCCGCGGGCTTCTGGAGTTCTACGGCCTCCAGCTGCACAGTCTCACGCCCGCCTCCGTATTGCATATTGCGGGTTTCGTCGCCCTTTGCGAGCTATTTTTAGGCGTTGAGGCTCACTTCACGCTGTGGAAGAGGTTATTCTGCCTGGTGCCCCGTTCTCAAAAGGGGTCCATATACCAAGTGGGCGGAGCCGAAGTATGGCGCATCGCCGGGACCGGATGCCTGTCCGGAACCCCAAAGGAAGCATCCGAGGACTGGACTTCGAAATGGTTTTATATAGATGACGTCCCGCTACCGGACCCTATCCGGGTTGGTCTCCCTGAGTTCAACAGTGCTCCATTGAAGAAGCGCTTGAGCTGGCGTGCGCGGAGCTCTCAGAGAGAAAGCAACAGAGACGTCCTTTACCTGATGGGCCGAATAAGATTGTTGGCTCATTCCAGACTAACCACGATTGGAGTCATGGCCGCATGCATTATGCGGGGGGTGCAGCCACTTCAATATAGAGGCCACCCAATGTGGGAATTCAACGGGGAGGATGACGCCACCCGTTACGGTCGTAAAGGGCCGGACTCAGCCGCTGCTCTCGAAAAGATCTTATCCTCTCTGTACAAGGGCGAAAAAGAGGAATTCCTCCGCGTCAACCCGCAGGCCGGATTTAGTATGTACGATCCTCCGAGTTGGGTAAGTGAACAATTGCGCTTGCTCGTTTGTTTGATACTCCCGTGGTTAGATAGGTAGTCTAACGACTTCACTGCAGGAATTGCGACAGGAGGTAAAGAATATAAGCGGCCGCCCTCCACAGCCTGAGGACCCAAAACAGTCCCTCGATCCGGACTTCGAAGAGGATCTGGACATATCGGTGGAGCTTATCGACGGGGTGTTTTATCAGCTAAGCAAGGACAATACCTTGGCAGCCATCACGGCTGATTACCCAGGGTTAATCCCGGCCTCCCAGGTGGCGGAAACCGGAGTCTCATTCCCTTGAGAGGGATTCCACTCTCGCGTATTTCGGTGTTTCTGACGTCAACCGTGTTTTGCAGGGGAGATTTCCGAGGCAGGAAGCCGAACCTACGGCGACCAGCCAACGAGGGGCCGCAGAGCCCCGTAGGGCAAAAAGGAATGAAGTCCGGACTGAAATGCCGGCGCAAAGGTATAATGCACCCTCTGTTTCCCTGGAGTTATTCTATCAGGCCATATTAACGCTCGTGCTATTTTCAGGATGAAGAGACCTCGCCGGACTACATCCGGAGAGGTTGCCAATCATGCCTCCACCAGCCAGGCTCCAACGTCTGGCCAGGAAGCGGAGGCGAGTACAAGGCGCGCACCGAATGTTCCTCCGACAGAGGATGCGGACAGGCTGTTCGCCACAAATTCAGAAGTGGAGAGTGCCATGAACCACAGGCGTCGCCGGACAATTCTACGCGACGCTTGTTTCTCCCGAGAGGCTTTAGATGCCTTTAATTCAGGAGATGCGTACCTCTGTGCCGCTCAAAATGGTTTAGCCAGAGCCACGGAGCAGTATGCAAAGACATACGGGTAAGAAAATTTTGGTTAATTATATATATATATATATGCCAGTAGCCCCCGAGACTTGAAATAGTTAGAGCAACTGATTTAGGGATCATTTAATATGCAGGTTCTTACAGAGAAGAATACTGTACTGTCCCAGGAGCTGGAAAAGTGCAAGGCCCAACTAGAGGCCGCACTAGCCGCAACAGGGGAGCCCATAGGGACCCCCTCAGGTAGAATACACTTCAAAAGATTAGTATTGTGCGGTGTGGGTGTAAATCTAACAAATCAAATTGCAGATGGCGCCGGACTTGATCCGGACAAGCAACAACTCTTATGCCAGCTAAAGGCCGGTGAGAGTATGTTGACGAGGGTGAGGCGAGAGAGGAATGATCTTCAGGATGCCAACACCCAGCTGGACGTCGAACTTAAAGATGTTCGTGGCTAGCTTTTGGACTCCACGAAGGAGAATCAGTGGCTTCGACGCAGCATTTTTAGTAAGTGCTTGAACGAACTTTGAAAAAAGTTCGGCGAGGAAGTCGACTAACAGAGTAATGTCTGTAGGTATGCTCACAGGTCGTCCTGCAGAGGAGATGCCCGGTTTTACAGGTGACCTTCTTCCCGAACTCATGCAACTGCACGAGCGAGTTCGGCAGGCGATGCGAGGCGTTGCCCGAGCCTTATGGCTTGCCCACTCCGTGCCCGAGGGCCTTGGAGAGCTTGCGGAGAAGCTGAAGGGAGCTCGGCGGCGCTTCCGTTTGTGGAAGATATCGGCCTGCCGACAAGGCGCTCGGGAAGCCTGGGCCATGGTGAAGACCCGTTTTACGAAGTCTGACCCAAACCACATGGCTGAGGTCGGACCAGTGGGGCCTGACGGGAAGGAGATCCCTGTGAGCTTAGTATACAGCCAAGTAGAGTTGGCCGTGAAGTATTCCCAGCAGGACTGTAAATTAGACAGCCTGTTAGATGGTATAGAAGAGGAATACAATCAGTCAGAATGACTATGTAATTTTGAATTGACATGTGTAATGCCTTCTAGCCGGATTGTAGATCATTTGTCGTTGCCGACCTTTCCGCTTCAACCTCGGGACCTGACGGTCCGGAGTGTGTCCGAATACCATAGCGGTTATATAAGAACCGTGGTATGCGTGGAGACCAGGCGTAGGGGTCATTAGTGCTTTATCAGACAAGTGCCCAACTAGTTATGTTATATTACATGGTTAGTAAGAAACATCTTCCAGAGAGAATAGTTCCGTTAGGGGTTCCTTTCGCTGGGAGGCATGCCCTAAAGTGCATGTCCGGACTGCGTAAAAAGACGCAGAAAAAGGCATCTCGGGCGCATAAAATGGGTAAAAGATCATCTTTTGTCTCACCGACCGAATATTCCCTTAAGAACGCTAGCTTTCGGCTTCACCCAGTCTGAGGTACACATCCGGCAGACCCGGCAGTAACAATCGTAGAGGTGCTCCCTTTACCTCCTAGCCGATCAATCGGGAATGTAGGGGTAAGCACAGGAGCCAGGCAACCCAGCTTGGCCAAAACTTAAGTCATATCGATGCATATAATGGTGAAGAAAAAGGTACATGTGGAAGTTTGACGCATGTGTCGGGCATGAAGCCCGTATAAATAAGCTTCTGTTAAAGAAGCCCCCAGGTTTAATGAGCGCGAGTGGCGCGACACTAGATAAGTCTTTAAGGGCTGTAAAAGAAAATAGGAGAAGGAGAGAAATGTAAGACAGAAAAATACAAAAAATGGACAGAGGAAGGAGACGAACACAGAGTCCGGCGCTAGGCATAGAATCTTCGGAGACGAGTGGCGTTCCATGGGTTCGGCTCGAGTCGGTTATCCGACGCATCTCGCAGGCGGTACGCCCCGCCAGTCAGGACTTGGTCGATTATAAATGGACCTTCCCACTTGGGCTTGAGTTTGTCCTTTTTCTTATCCGGCAGGCGTAGAACGAGTTCGCCAACATTGTAGTTTTTGGCCCATACTTCTCTGCTTTGATATCTTCGGGCCTGCTGTTGATAAAATGCGGAACGGGCTTTTGCCACGTCACGCTCCTCCTCCAAGGCGTCCAAGTTGTCCTGACGATCGAGCTCGTCTTCTCTTTCTTCGTACATGCGCACTCTAGGTGAGTCATGAATTATATCGCAGGGCAGAACTGCCTCTGCGCCGTACACCATAAAAATGGTGTGTATCCGGTGGTGCGATTTGGCGTGGTCCGCAGTCCCCAGAGTACGGAGTCGAGCTCCTCTACCCAGTGCGTATTAGATTCCTTAAGGGACCGCACTAATATGGGTTTGATGCCGCTCATAATAAGACTGTTTGCATGTTCGACCTGGCCGTTGGTTTGTGGGTGATAGACGGAAGCATAATCGAGCTTGATGCCCATGTTTTTGCACCAGAGTTTTACCTCGTCTGCGGTAAAGTTTGTGCCGTTATCAGTTATGATGCTGTGGGGGACGCCATAACGGTGTACAACCCCGGATATGAAGTCTATCACAGGTCCGGATTCGGCCGTTTTAACAGGCTTGGCTTCTATCCATTTGGTGAATTTATCCACCATGACCAGTAAGTATTTCTTTCTATCGGTCCCGCCTTTAAGGGGTCCGACCATGTCAAGCCCCCAGACCGCAAAAGGCCAGGTGATTGGTATAGTTTGGAGTGCGGTGGGTGGCATATGGCTTTGGTTGGCAAAAAGTTGGCAACCAGCGCATCGTTGGACTAAGTCCTGAGCGTCTGCCCGGGCTGTCGGCCAATAAAAGCCTGTACGAAAAGCCTTGCTAACAAGGGACCGAGCAGCGGCGTGGTGACCACCGAGTCCGGCGTGAATTTCAGCCAGAAGGTTCCGCCCTTCCTCTTCGAAGATGCACCTTTGAAGGACTCCGGTAGTGCTTTTCTTATAAAGCTCTCCCTCATGGACTCTGTAGGCTTTAGATCGCCGCATGATGCAGCGGGCCTCGTTTTGATCCTCCGGGAGTTCTTGCCTAGTAAGGTAGGCTAGGAATGGTTCTGTCCACGGGGCGATGATCGCCATTATTACGTGGGCTGAAGGTGTAATTTCATTGGCAGAGCCTCCAATTGTGTCAGATTGTTCGGCGTTAAGTGGTGCGGCTGGGTCCGGGCTGTTATTTGCGGGTTCCCCCTCCCATGCTACAGATGGCTTGAATAATCTTTCTAAAAAGATGTTGGGGGGGACTGCATCGCGTTTCGCTCCGATGCGTGCCAGGACGTCCGCTGCTTGATTGTTTTCTCGGGCTATATGGTGAAACTCCAGCCCTTCGAACCGAGTTGAAATTTTTAGGATGGCGTTGCGGTAAGCTGCCATTTTTGGGTCCTTGGCGTCGAAGTCGCCATTTATTTGGGATATCGCGAGGTTCGAATCCCCGCGTACCTCTAGGCGTTGAATGCCCATGGATACTGCCATCCGGAGGCCATGTAGAAGGGCCTCGTATTCGACTGCATTGTTGGAGTCCATGTACATAATTTGGAATACATACTGGACTGTGTCTCCTGTTGGGGACGTCAAAACGACGCCAGCCCCTAGTCCGGCCAACATTTTGGAGCCGTCAAAATGCATGATCTAGTTTGAGTATGTGCCGTACTCTTTAGGGAGTTCGGCCTCCGTCCATTCTGCGACGAAGTCAGCCAAAACTTGCGATTTGATAGCTCGCCGTGGCTTATAGGTTATATCGAGCGGGAGGAGCTCGATGGCCCATTTTGCGATCCGGCCCGTTGCATCGCGGTTGTTGATAATATCGTTAAGTGGTACTTCCGAGGCTACTGTTATGGAACACTCTTGAAAGTAGTGTCGTAGCTTTCGGGATGCCATGAATACCGCGTATGCAATTTTTTGATAATGCGGGTACCGTGGTTTGCATGGAGTGAGGATAGTGGACACGTAGTAGACCGGCCTTTGAAGGGGGAATTTGTGTCCGTCCGTTTCCCGCTCGACAACGAGCACTGCGCTGACAATTTGATGTGTTGCTGCAATGTACAATAGCATTGGTTCGCCGATGTTAGGCGCGGCCAGGACTGGGTTTGTTGCCAATATGGCTTTTATTTCATCGAGTCCGGCCGTGGCGGCTTCCGTCCACTCGAAGTGTTCGGTGCACCGGAGTAGGCAATAAAGGGGCAGTGCCTTTTCTCCCGAGCGGGAGATGAAGCGGCTTAGCGCCGCCACGCATCTGGTTAATTTTTGTATTTGTTTGAGGTCCTTTAGGATATCCAATTGTGACAAAGCTCGGATCTTGGCTGGATTTGCTTCAATTCCTCTACCGGATACAATGAAGCCCAAGAGCTTTCCGGCTGGAACGCCGAAGACGCATTTTTCCGGGTTGAGCTTGATGTCGTATTTTCGGAGGTTATCGAATGTGAGCCTCAAGTCGTCTACTGGAGATTCGACATGTCTTGATTTGATGACCACATCATCCACGTATGCCTCCACTTTTTTGCCGATCTGATTTGCCAGACATGTCTGGATCATGCGCTGATATGTTGCGCCGGCGTTTTTTAGCCTGAAGGGCATTGTGTTGAAGCAGAATGGGCCGTATGGTGTGATGAATGCTGTTGCAGCTTGGTATGATTCTGCCATCTTGATTTGATGGTAACCGGAGTATGCGTCAAGGAAACACAACGAGTCGTGTCCTGCGGTGGCATCGATAATTTGATAAATACGGGGGAGGGGGAAGGGATCCTTCGAGCAAGCCTTGTTAAGGTCTTTAAAGTCAACACACAGGCGCCAGGATTTGTCCTTCTTTGGTACCATCACCAGGTTTGCTAGCCAGTCCGGATGTTTTATGTCTCTAATGAATCCGGCCTCCAATAGCTTGGCTAGCTCTTCTCCCATAGCCTGTCTCTTGGGTTTGGAAAAACGCCGAAGGGCTTGTTTGACAGATTTGAATCCTTTTAGGATATTTAGGCTATGTTCGGCCAGCCTGCGTGGGATCCCTGGCATGTCTGAAGGGTGCCAGGCGAAAATGTCCCAATTCTCTTGTAGGAACTCGTGCAGTGCGGCGTCTACATCGGGGTTCAGTCGTGCCCCGATGGAAGCTGTTTTATTGGGGTCCGTTGGATGGACCTGGAATTTGACTATTTCGTCAGCTGGTTTGAAGGATGTGGATTTGGATCTTTTGTCGAGTATCACATCATCCCTGTTAACCATGGAGCGCAGCACAGTCAGTTCCTCGGCCGCTAAGGCTTCGGATAGTGCCTCAAGGGCTAATACGGCCGTCTTATTTTCGGCGCGGAGTGCTATGTCCGGATCACTAGCTAGAGTGATAATTCCATTCGGCGCGGAGTGCTATGTCTGGATCACTAACTATGTAGACATGACCGAGACTCATCTCTGGTCAATAACCAATAGCGGAACCTGGATGCTCATATTGGTTCCTACATATTCTATGAAGATCTTTATCGGTCAAACCGCATAACAACATATGTTGTTCCCTTTGTCATCGGTATGTTACTTGCCCGAGATTCGATCGTCGGTATCTCAATACCTAGTTCAATCTCGTTACTGGCAAGTCTCTTTACTCGTTCCATAATGCAACATCCTGCAACTAACTCATTAGTCACATTGCTTGCAAGGCTTATAGTGATGTGCATTACCGAGAGGGCCCAGAGATACCTCTCC
Organism: Triticum monococcum; assembly: GCA_034509565.1. Classification (NCBI taxonomy): domain Eukaryota; kingdom Viridiplantae; phylum Streptophyta; class Magnoliopsida; order Poales; family Poaceae; genus Triticum; species Triticum monococcum. Next base: position 172,417,471 of record CM067846.1, on the reverse strand, counting down.
GATACACGGAGTGACAAATCCTAATGTTGATCTATGCCAACTCAACAAACACCATTGGAGACACCTATAGAGCATCTTTATAATCACCCAGTTATGTTGTGACATTCAATAGCACACTAAGTGTTCCTCTGGTATTCGGGAGTTGCATAATCTCATAGTCAGAGGAACATGTATAAGTCATGAAGAAAGCAATAGCAATAAACTAAACGATCATAGTGCAAAGCTAACGGATGGCTCTTGTCCATTACATCATTCTCTAATGATGTGATCCCATTCATCAAATGACAACACATGTCTATGGCTAGGAAACTTAACCATCTTTGATTAACGAGCTAGTCAAGTAGAGGCATACTAGGGACACTCTGTTTGTCTATGTATTCACACATGTACTAAGTTTCCGGTTAATACAATTCTAGCATGAATAATAAACATTTATCATGATATAAGGAAATATAAATAACAACTTTATTATTGACTCTAGGGCATATTTCCTTCACCAACATGCATTTAGTGTATTAAATTCATGGAAAACGGAGTAATGCAATAAGAACGTTGACATGATGTAGACAAGATCTATTCATGTAGGAATATACCCCATCTTTTTATCCTTAATGCCAACGATACATGCGTGTCATGTCTCCTTCTGTCACTGAGATTGAGCACTGATACGTCTCCAACATATTTATAATTTTTTATTATTCCATGCTGTTGTATTATCATTCTTGAATGTTTTACAATCATTTTATAGCAACTTTATATTATTTTTTGGGACAAACCTATTGACATAGTGCTTGGTACGTCTCCGAAATTTCTATAATTTCTCTATTGTTCCATGCTATTATATTATCTATTTTGGATGTTTTATATGCATTAATATGCAGTTTTATATTATTTTTGGGACTAACTTAGTAGCTGTAACGCCCTCGATGCGGCTATATCTCCCACGTGTCGAAGCACGACTTAGAGGCATAACCGCATTGAAAGCAATGTCGCAAGTGAGGTAATCTTCACACAACCCATGTAATACATAAGGGAAAGAGATACATAGTTGGCTTACAATCGCCACTTCACACAATTACATGAATAAAGCATTACATCATGTAGATACAAACAAGGTCCGACTACGGAACCAAAATAAAAGAAGACTACCCCAAATGCTACACAGATCCCCGATCGTCCCGACTGGGCTCCACTACTGATTAACTAGAGCGAAACAACACAAAGAACAAGATCTTCATCGAGCTCCGCCTGAGCTTGGTTGCGTCACTTGCTCGGTAACATCGGCACCTGCAAACTGGTTTTGGAAGTATCTGTGAGTCACGGGGACTCAGCAATCTCACACCCTCGCGATCAAGACTATTTAAGCTTATGGGTAAGGTAAAGGTATGAGGTGGACCTGCATCAAGCGACTAGCATATATGGTGGCCAACATACGCAAATGAGAGCGAGAAGAGAAGGCAAAGCACGATTGAGAAACTATGATCAAGAAGTGATCCTAGAACAACCTACATCAAACATAACTCCAACACCGTGTTCACTTCCTGGACTTCGCCGAGAAGAGACCATCACGGTTACACACGCGGTTGATGCATTTTAATTAAGATCAACTTCAGGTTTTCTACAACCGGACATTAACAAATTCCCATCTGCCCATAACCGCGAGCACGACTTTCGAAAGTTCAAATCCCTGCAGGGGTGTCCCAACTTAGCCCATCACAAGCTCTCACGGTCAACGAAGGATATTCCTTCTAGCAGGAAGACCCGATCAGACTCGAAATCCCGGTTACAAGACATCCTCGACAATGGTAAAACAAGTCCAACAAGACCACCCGCTGTGCCGACAAATCCCGATAGGAGCTGCACATATCTCGTTCTGAGGGCACACCGGATAAGCTAAGCGTACGAGAGCCAACGTAACCCAAGTTGCCAAGGGTCGGCCCCGCACGGTGCTCTGGGTTGGACCAACACTTAGAGAAGCACTGGCCCGGGGGGGGGGGGTTAAAATAAAGATGCCCTTGGGCTGGCCGACCCAAGGGAAAGAAAAGGCTAGGTGGCGAATGGTAAAACCAAGGTTGGGCCTTGCTGGAGGAGTTTTATTCAAGGCGAACTGTCAAGGGGTTCCCATTATAACCCAACCGCGGAAGGAACGCAAAATCCGGGAACATAACACAGATATGACGGAAACTAGGGCGGCAAGAGTGGAACAAAACACCAGGCATAAGGCCAAGCCTTCCACCATTTACCAAGTATATAGATGCATTAATTAGTTAATAGATATTGTGATATCCCAACAAGTAAACATGTTCCAACAAGGAACGATATCTCCATGTTCCAATAAGGAAGAAACTTCAATCTTCACCTGCAACTAACAACACTATAAGAGGGGCTGAGCAAAGCGGTAACATAGCCAAGCAACGGTTTGCTAGGACAAGGTGGGTTAGAGGCTTGGTTTAACAATATGGGAGGCATGATAAGCAAGTGGTAGGTATCGCCGCATAGGCATAGCAAAAGAGCGAGCAACTAGCAAGCAAAGATAGAAGTGATTTCGAGGGTATGGTCATCTTGCCCGAGAACACGCAAGGAAGAAGAACGAGTCCATGAAGAAGACAAATGGACGTAGTAGAACGGGTCCTCACAAACGCGACGATATCGGAACCAACCCGAAGAAGCAACACCAGAAAGAAGCACACAACATAGTAAACAACCAACACATGAACTGAAGGAAATATGCCCTAGAGGCAATAATAAAGTTATTATTTATTTCCTTATATCATGATAAATGTTTATTATTCATGCTAGAATTGTATTAACCGGAAACATAATACATGTGTGAATACATAGACCAACAGAGTGTCACTAGTATGCCTCTACTTGACTAGCTCGTTAATCAAAGATGGTTATATTTCCTAACAATGAACAAAGAGTTGTTATTTGATTAACGAGGTCACATCATTAGTTGAATGATCTGATTGACATGACCCATTCCATTAGCTTAGCACCCGATCGTTTAGTATGTTGCTATTGCTTTCTTCATGACTTATACATGTTCCTATAACTATGAGATTATGCAACTCCCGTTTACCGGAGGAACAATTTGGGTACTACCAAACGTCACAACGTAACTGGGTGATTATAAAGGAGTACTACAGGTGTCTCCAATGGTAGATGTTGGGTTGGCGTATTTCGAGATTAGGGTTTGTCACTCCGATTGTCGGAGAGGTATCTCTAGGCCCTCTCGGTAATATACATCACATAAGCCTTGCAAGCATAATAACTAAGATGTTAGTTATGAGATGATGTATTACGGAACGAGTAAAGAGACTTGCCAGTAACGAGATTGAACTAGGTATTGGATACCGACGATCGAATCTCGGACAAGTAACATACCGATGACAAAGGGAACAACGTATGTTGTTATGCGGTCTGACCGATAAAGATCTTCGTAGAATATGTAGGAGACAATATGGGCATCCAGGTCCCGCTATTGGTTATTGACCGGAGACGTGTCTCGGTCATGTCTACATTGTTCTCGAACCGTAGGGTCCGCACGCTTAACGTTACGATGACAGTTATTATGAGTTTATGCATTTTGATGTACCGAAGGTTGTTCGGAGTCCCGGATGAGATCACGGACATGACGAGAAGTCTCGAAATGGTCGAGACGTAAAGATTGATATATTGGAAGCCTATGTTTGGACATCGGAAGTGTTCCGGGTGAAATCGGGATTTTACCGGATTACCGGGAGGGTTACCGGAACCCCCCGGGAGCCAAACGGGACAACATGGGCCTTAGTGGAAAGGTGAGAGGGCAGCCCACATAGGGCTGCGCCTCCCCCCCTCTCCCTAGTCCTATTAGGACTAGGAGAGGGGCCGGCCACCTCTCTCTCTCTCCCCTTTAAAGGATTCCTAGTTGGACTAGGATTGGAGGGGGAGTCCTACTCCCGGTAGGAGTAGGACTCCTCCTGCGCCTCCCCCTCTTTGGCCGGCCAGCCCCCCTCCCTCCAACCTTTATATACGGGGGCAGGGGACACCCCAAGACACACAAGTTGATCCTTGAGATCGTTCCTTAGCCGTGTGCGGTGCCCCCTGCCACCAAATTCCACCTCGATCATACCGTTACAGTGCTTAGGCGAAGCCCTGCGTCGGTAGTACATCAAGATTGTCACCACGCCGTCGTGCTGACGGAACTCTTCCTCGACGCTTTGCTGGATCGGAGCCCGAGGAACGTCATCGAGCTGAACGTGTGCTAAGAACTCGGAGGTGCCGGAGTAACGGTGCTTGGATCGGTCGGATCGGGAAGACGTACGACTACTTCCTCTACGTTGTGTGATCGCTTCCACAGTCGGTCTGCGTTGGTACGTAGACAACACTCTCCCATCTCGTTGCTATGCATCACCATGATCTTGCGTGTGCGTAGGAAATTTTTTGAAATTACTGCGTTTCCCCAACAGTGGCATCCGAGCCTAGGTTTTTATGGTTTGATGTTATATGCACGAGTAGAACACAAGTGAGTTGTGGGCGATACAAGTCATACTGCCTACCAGCATGTCATACTTTGGTTCGGCGGTATTGTTGGACGAGACGATCCGGACCAACCTTACGCGTACTCTTACGCGAGACCGGTTCCCTCGACGTGCTTTGCACATAGATGGCTTGCGGAAGACTGTCTCTCCAACTTTAGTTGAACCAAGTGTGGCTACGCCCGGTCCTTGAGAAGGTTAAAACGGAGTCTATTTGACGAACTATCGTTGTGGTTTTGATGCGTAGGTGAGATGAGTTCTTACTTAAGCCCGTAGCAGCCACGTAAAACTTGCAACAACAAAGTAGAGGACGTCTAACTTGTTTTTGCAGGGCATGTTGTGATGTGATATGGTCAAGGCATGATGCTGATTTTATTGTATGAGATGATCATGTTTTGTAACCGAGTTATCGGCAACTGGCAGGAGCCATATGGTTGTCGCTTTATTGTATGCAATGCAATCGCGATGTAATGCTTTACTTTATTACTAAGCGGTAGTGATAGTCGTGGAAGCATAAGATTGGCGAGACGACAACGATGCTACGATGGAGATCAAGGTGTCGCGCCGGTGACGATGGTGATCATGACGGTGCTTCAGAGATGGAGATCACAAGCACAAGATGATGATGGCCATATCATATCACTTATATTGATTGCATGTGATGTTTATCCTTTTATGCATCTTATCTTTCTTTGATTGACGGTAGCATTATAAGATGATCTCTCACTAAATTATCAAGAAGTGTTCTCCCTGAGTATGCACTGTTGCAAAAGTTCTTCGTGCTGAGACACCACGTGATGATCGGGTGTGATAGGCTCTACGTTCAAATACAACGGGTGCAAAATAGTTGCACACGCGGAATACTCAGGTTATACTTGACGAGCCAAGCATATACAGATATGGCCTTGGAACACGGAGACCGAAAGGTCGAGCGTGAATCATATAGTAGATATGATCAACATATTGATGTTCACCATTGAAAACTACTCCATCTCACGTGATGATCGGTTATGGTTTAGTTGATTTGGATCACGTGATCACTTAGAGGATTAGAGAGATGTCTATCTAAGTGGGAGTTCTTAAGTAAATTTGATTAAACTGAACGTAAAATTATCATGAACTTAGTACCTGATAGTATCTTGCTTGTTTATGTTGATTGTAGATAGATGGCTCGTGCTGTTGTTCCGTTGAATTTTAATGCGTTCCTTGAGAAAGCAAAGTTGAAAGATGATGGTAGCAATTACACGGACTGGGTCCGTAACTTGAGGATTATCCTCATTGCTGCATAGAAGAATTACGTCCTGGAAGCACCGCTGAGTGCCAGGCCTGCTGCAGGAGCAACACCAGAAGTTATGAACGTCTGGCAGAGCAAAGCTGATGACTACTCAATAGTTCAGTGTGCCATGCTTTACGGCTTAGAACCGGGACTTCAACGATGTTTTGAACGTCATGGAGCATATGAGATGTTTCAGGAGTTGAAGTTAATATTTCAAGCAAATGCCCGGATTGAGAGATATGAAGTCTCCAATAAGTTCTATAGCTGCAAGATGGAGGAGAACAGTTCTGTCAGTGAGCATATACTCAAAATATCTGGGTATAATAATCACTTGATTCAATTGGGAGTTACACTTCCGGATGATTGCGTCATTGACAGAATTCTCCAATCACTGCCACCAAGCTACAAGAGCTTTGTGATGAACTATAATATGCAAGGGATGAACAAGACTATTCCTGAGCTCTTCGCAATGCTGAAAGCTGCGGAGGTAGAAATCAAGAAGGAGCATCAAGTGTTGATGGTTAACAAAACCACTAGTTTCAAGAAAAAGGGCAAAGGGAAGAAGAAGGGGAACTTCAAGAAGAACAGCAAGCAAGTTGCTGCTCAAGAGAAGAAACCCAAGTCTGGACCTAAGCCTGAAACTGAGTGCTTCTACTGCAAGCAGACTGGTCACTGGAAGCGGAACTGCCCCAAGTATTTGGCGGATAAGAAGGATGGCAAGGTGAACAAAGGTATATGTGATATACATGTTATTGATGTGTACCTTACTAATGCTCGCAGTAGCACCTGGGTATTTGATACTGGTTCTGTTGCTAATATTTGCAACTCGAAACAGGGACTACAGAATAAGCGGACACTAGCAAAGGACGAGGTGACGATGCGCGTGGGAAACGGTTCCAAAGTCGATGTGATCGCGGTCGGCACGCTACCTCTACATCTACCTTCGGGATTAATATTAGACCTAAATAATTGTTATTTGGTGCCAGCGTTGAGCATGAACATTATATCTGGATCTTGTTTAATGCGAGACGGTTATTCATTTAAATCAGAGAATAATGGTTGTTCTATTTATATGAGTAATATCTTTTATGGTCATGCACCTTTGAAAAGTGGTCTATTTTTGATGAATCTCGATAGTAGTGATACACATATTCATAATGTTGAAGCCAAAAGATGCAGAGTTGATAATGATAGTGCAACTTATTTGTGGCACTGCCGCTTAGGTCATATCGGTATAAAGCGCATGAAGAAACTCCATACTGATGGGCTTTTGGAACCACTTGATTATGAATCACTTGGTACTTGCGAACCATGCCTCATGGGCAAGATGACTAAAACACCGTTCTCCGGTACTATGGAGAGAGCAACAGATTTGTTGGAAATCATACATACCGATGTATGTGGTCCGATGAATATTGAGGCTCGTGGCGGATATCGTTATTTTCTCACTTTCACAGATGATTTAAGCAGATATGGGTATATCTACTTAATGAAACACAAATCTGAAACATTTGAAAAGTTCAAAGAGTTTCAGAGTGAAGTTGAAAATTATCGTAACAAGAAAATAAGGTTTCTACGATCTGATCGTGGCGGAGAATATTTGAGTTACGAGTTTGGTGTACATTTGAAAAATTGTGGAATAGTTTCGCAACTCACGCCACCCGGAACACCACAACGTAATGGTGTGTCCGAACATCGTAATCGTACTTTACTAGATATGGTGCGATCTATGATGTCTCTTACTGATTTACCGCTATCGTTTTGGGGTTATGCTTTAGAGACGGCAGCATTCACGTTAAATAGGGCACCATCAAAATCCGTTGAGACGACGCCTTATGAACTGTGGTTTGGCAAGAAACCAAAGTTGTCGTTTCTTAAAGTTTGGGGCTGCGATGCTTATGTGAAAAAACTTCAACCTGATAAGCTCGAACCCAAATCGGAGAAATGTGTCTTCATAGGATATCCAAAGGAAACTATTGGATACACCTTCTATCACAGATCCGAAGGCAAGACTTTTGTTGCTAAATTCGGTAACTTTCTTGAGAAGGAGTTTCTCTCGAAAGAAGTGAGTGGGAGGAAAGTACAACTTGACGAGGTAACTGTACCTACTCCGTTATTGGGAAATAGTACATCACAGAAAACTGTTTCTGTGAGACCTACACCAATAAGAGAGGAAGTTAATGATGATGATCATGAAACTTTAGATCAAGATACTACTGTACCACGTAGATCAACCAGAGTAAGATCCGCACCAGAGTGGTACGGTAATCCTGTTCTGGAAGTCATGCTACTAGATCATGATGAACCTACGAACTATGAAGAAGCGATGGTGAGCCCAGATTCCGCAAAGTGGCTTGAAGCCATGAAATCTGAGATGGGATCCATGTATGAGAACAAAGTATGGACTTTGGTTGACTTGCCCGATGATCGGCAAGCAATTGAGAATAAATGGATCTTTAAGAAAAAGACTGACGCTGATGGTAATGTTACTGTCTACAAAGCTCGACTTGTCGCAAAAGGTTTTCGACAAGTTCAAGGAGTTGACTACGATGAGACTTTCTCACCCGTAGCGATGCTTAAGTCTGTCAGAATCATGTTAGCAATTGCCGCATTTTATGATTATGAAATTTGGCAAATGGATGTAAAAACTGCATTCCTGAATGGATTTCTGGAAGAAGAGTTGTATATGATGCAACCGGAAGGTTTTGTCGATCCAAAGGGAGCTAACAAAGTGTGCAAACTCCAGCGATCCATTTATGGACTGGTGCAAGCATCTCGGAGTTGGAATAAACGCTTTGATAGTGTGATCAAAGCATTTGGTTTCATACAGACTTTTGGAGAAGCCTGTATTTACAAGAAAGTGAGTGGGAGCTCTGTAGCATTTCTGATATTATATGTGGATGACATATTACTGATTGGAAATGATATAGAATTTCTGGATAGCATAAAGGGATACTTGAATAAAAGTTTTTCAATGAAAGACCTCGGTGAAGCTGCTTACATATTAGGCATAAAGATCTATAGAGATAGATCAAGACGCTTAATTGGACTTTCACAAAGCACATACCTTGACAAGATTTTGAAGAAGTTCAAAATGGATCAAGCAAAGAAAGGGTTCTTGCCTGTGTTACAAGGTGTGAAGTTGAGTCAGACTCAATGCCCGACCAATGCAGAAGATAGAGAGAAAATGAAAGATGTTCCCTATGCTTCAGCCATAGGCTCTATCATGTATGCAATGCTGTGTACCAGACCTGATGTGTGCCTTGCTATAAGTTTAGCAGGGAGGTACCAAAGTAATCCAGGAGTGGATCACTGGACAGCGGTCAAGAACATCCTGAAATACCTGAAAAGGACTAGGGATATGTTTCTCGTATATGGAGGTGACAAAGAGCTCACCGTAAGAGGTTACGTTGATGCAAGCTTTGACACTGATCCGGACGATTCTAAATCGCAAACCGGATACGTGTTTACTTTAAACGGTGGAGCTGTCAGTTGGTGCAGTTCTAAACAAAGCGTCGTAGCAGGATCTACATGTGAAGCGGAGTACATAGCTACTTCGGAAGCAGCGAACGAAGGAGTCTGGATGAAGGAGTTCATATCCGATCTAGGTGTCATACCTAGTGCATCGGGTCCAATGAAAATCTTCTGTGACAATACTGGTGCAATTGCCTTGGCAAAGGAATCCAGATTTCACAAAAGAACCAAACACATCAAGAGACGCTTCAACTCCATCCGGGATTTAGTCCAGGTGGGAGATATAGAGATTTGCAAGATACATACGGATCTGAATGTTGCAGACCCGTTGACTAAGCCTCTTCCACGAGCAAAACATGATCAGCACCAAGGCTCCATGGGTGTTAGAATCATTACTGTGTAATCTAGATTATTGACTCTAGTGCAAGTGGGAGACTGAAGGAAATATGCCCTAGAGGCAATAATAAAGTTATTATTTATTTCCTTATATCATGATAAATGTTTATTATTCATGCTAGAATTGTATTAACCGGAAACATAATACATGTGTGAATACATAGACCAACAGAGTGTCACTAGTATGCCTCTACTTGACTAGCTCGTTAATCAAAGATGGTTATGTTTCCTAACCATGAACAAAGAGTTGTTATTTGATTAACGAGGTCACATCATTAGTTGAATCATCTGATTGACATGACCCATTCCATTAGCTTAGCACCCGATCGTTTATTATGTTGCTATTGCTTTCTTCATGACTTATACATGTTCCTATAACTATGAGATTATGCAACTCCCGTTTACTGGAGGAACACTTTGGGTGCTACCAAACGTCACAACGTAACTGGGTGATTATAAAGGAGTACTACAGGTGTCTCCAATGGTAGATGTTGGGTTGGCGTATTTCGAGATTAGGGTTTGTCACTCCGATTGTCGGAGAGGTATCTCTGGGCCCTCTCGGTAATATACATCACATAAGCCTTGCAAGCATAATAACTAAGATGTTAGTTATGAGATGATGTATTACGGAACGAGTAAAGAGACTTGCCAGTAACGAGATTGAACTAGGTATTGGATACCGACGATCGAATCTCGGACAAGTAACATACCGATGACAAAGGGAACAACGTATGTTGTTATGCGGTCTGACCGATAAAGATCTTCGTAGAATATGTAGGAGCCAATATGGGCATCCAGGTCCCGCTATTGGTTATTGACCGGAGACGTGTCTCGGTCATGTCTACATTGTTCTCGAACCGTAGGGTCCGCACGCTTAACGTTACGATGACAGTTATTATGAGTTTATGCATTTTGATGTACCGAAGGTTGTTCGGAGTCCCGGATGAGATCATGGACATGACGAGGAGTCTCGAAATGGTCGAGACGTAAAGATTGATATATTGGAAGCCTATGTTTGGACATCGGAAGTGTTCCGGGTGAAATCGGGATTTTACCGGATTACCGGGAGGGTTACCGGAACCCCCCGGGAGCCAAATGGGCCAACATGGGCCTTAGTGGAAAGGTGAGAGGGCAGCCCACATAGGGCTGCGCCTCCCCCCTCTCCCTAGTCCTATTAGGACTAGGAGAGGGGCCGGCCACCTCTCTCTCTCTCCCCTTTAAAGGATTCCTAGTTGGACTAGGATTGGAGGGGGGAGTCCTACTCCCGGTAGGAGTAGGACTCCTCCTGCGCCTCCCCCTCTTTGGCCGGCCAGCCCCCCTCCCTCCAACCTTTATATACGGGGGCAGGGGACACCCCAAGACACACAAGTTGATCCTTGAGATCGTTCCTTAGCCGTGTGCGGTGCCCCCTGCCACCAAATTCCACCTCGATCATACCGTTACAGTGCTTAGGCGAAGCCCTGCGTCGGTAGTACATCAAGATCGTCACCATGCCGTCGTGCTGACGGAACTCTTCCTCGACGCTTTGCTGGATCGGAGCCCGAGGAACGTCATCGAGCTGAACATGTGCTAAGAACTCGGAGGTGCTGGAGTAACGGTGCTTGGATCGGTCGGATCGGGAAGACGTACGACTACTTCCTCTACGTTGTGTGATCGCTTCCGCAGTCGGTCTGCGTTGGTACGTAGACAACACTCTCCCCTCTCGTTGCTATGCATCACCATGATCTTGCGTGTGCGTAGGAATTTTTTTGAAATTACTGCGTTTCCCCAACATGAACATGGTATGATATGCGGGATGCGGTATGTGATGCATATGCATGATTTGGACATGAAGGATAGAACCTGGCCTCAACTTGGAAATCCAAGAGTGCCACTGGAAAGGTGAGGTGATTTCGGTTGAAATCGATATAAATATCACCGAAATCGGATGCACGGTTTGGAAATGGCAAGCAAAACACATATGGCACCGGTTTGCGATAAACAACAAGTGACCACCTAAATGCATCAAGATAAAAATGCTACAGCACCCAAACATGGCAACAAAATACATGGCAGGGATCCACTCATGAAGCTTGACAAAAGATGAACACTGAGCTACGGCTAGTTCACTCAATAGCAAGCTCAAACAAGCATGGCAAAAGTGCAAATGATAAGAGGTTTCAGACTTAGTGAAATTAACACAAGTCTAGAATTTATCATCAGGAAGCACACTTTAGAGCATGAAAACTAGATGCTACAGGAACATATCATGGCAAAGAAAGGCATGGCATGAAGCTACTCAAAGCACTTAATAAAAGTCCCTTAGTGACCTTGAGCCAAAAGGGACCAGAAAATACAATTGCAAGCATGTTAACATGGCAAAAACATAAACAGATTCAGACTTAGTGAAAAACTGGAGCATGGCAAACAGTTAACGAGTAGGCATGTTTACGAGCTCGATGCACTCACTACAGAGCATGGCATGACAAACTAAGCATACACCCATCAACAAGAAATGGCATAGAAGCTATACATGGCAAGAACAACATCATAGCATGCACGGATCAATAGCAACAACCTCAGCAAAATCGCTAATCATGTCAACGATCTGCCAGGAACATTTTATAGCAAAAGTAGAGCTCGACTGACTCAAGCTAGGGTGCTCCATAAATGCAAACAAGTACATGGATGGATATAGCACCACAATGTTAACAAAACATCCTCAAAAGAGGCACGGATCACTAGGAAACAACATGAACATATGGCATAACAACAAAATCAGGACAAGGACTTAGTGAAATTCTAAGTCCCTGAAATCAGCATTACCGATTATGCTACTTTGCAAGCTTGTGCTAGTCACCACAAAGATCAAAAAAATACATGGCATACACCCTTGTAAAGACGGCATGGCATTTAACAAAACACATGTAGAGCTCAGGATCATAGCATGCACACATTAAATATGGCAAAAATGACAATATGCTATTTGCTGAAACAGATCTAACAAATTCATCACATAGCCCTCTTCCAACAACATTTCAGGCATCAAGATGAGCTCAAATGAAAATGATGCAATGAGATGAAATGATGTACTCGTTGAGACCAACATTTTGATATGCTACACGCACAAATCGGATCTACGATGATGAATTTATGATGCGATGAAAAATGCATAAAAATACTGAGATCCTCGGGACTTGGTGAAAAATTCCGGACCGAAAAGCGAGCGTTGGATAGCTATGACGTGAACAGGCGAGGGATAGCGGGGAATCGCTCACCAGCGGCCTTGGGCCAGATCTACGGGGAATGAGGCGGGCCGGCGAGCTGGAGATGGGCCTTCGCGAGGTCGGGCCGGCCCAGGTCGCGGTCAACGGCGGATGACGCCGTCCTCCCGATCGAGGCAAGGGCGGTGGCGCCGGGAGGAGGCCCGGGTGGATCCGGTCGCCGGAGTTGGCGACGGGGTCGAGGGGGAGTAGGACGGCGGTGAGGGAACGCGGGGTGAGGAAGAGGGCAGCACGCGCGGGTGGCGGAGCGCGGTGTCCGAGGCCGGCGAAGGAGCGTGGACGGCGCGGCTCGTCGGAGTCCGGCGAGCTCTGGCGAGCGGGCGCGGCGGCGGGGAAGGTGAGGCGAGGCGGCAGTCGGCGGCGGAGACCGGTGCGGCAGAAGCGAGGAGGCGGCGGCGGAGGAAGACTTGGGCGGCGACGGTTTGGGCCTCGGCGGGCCTAATCTGGGCGCCGCGGGCCCGCGCGGTGGAGGGAGCCGGCGATGGACAGGTGGCACGCCGTGATTGGCGCGGGGCGGCGGTGCTACTGAGGTGTCAGCGTGTGATTCGCCGGAGTGAGGTGGAGGCTGGACGGGTCCGGCGCAGACGGACATGTCCGGCGGCGCGAGGAGGGAGATGGCTAGGGTTTGGACTGCGCGAAAATTTGGGGAGAGCCACATATATATAGGTAGAGGGAGCTAGGAGAGTCCAAATGAGGTGCGGTTTTCGGCCACGCGATCGTGATCGAACAACCGAGATGATGGAGGGGGTTTAGGTGGGTTTTGGGCCACTTTGGAGGGGTGTTGGGCTGCAACACACACGAGGCCTTTTCGGTCCCTCGGTTAACCTTTGAAGTATCAAACGAAGTCCAAATGACACGAAACTTGACAGGCGGTGTACCGGTAGTAAACCAAGGCCGCATGACAAGTCTTGGTCCAATCCGAAATCGTTTAACGCCCACACACGAAAAGAGGTAAAAGGAGATGCCGGATGGCATAGGAACGCCGGATTGCAAAACGGACAACGGGGAAAATGCTCGGATGCATGAGACGAACATGCATGCAAATGAAATGCACATGATGACATGATATGCAATGCATGACACGCAAGCAATGACAAGGCAACAACAGCGAATAACTGGAAGACACCTGGCACATCGGTCTTGGGGCGTTACAGTAGCCTAGAGCCCAGTGTCAGTTTTTGTTTTCCTTACTTTGAATTTTACACAAAAGAAATATACAAATTCCAAATGGATTAAAATTTCCGCGATGATTTTTCTTGAACCAGAAGACATCCACGGAGCTTGGAGAGGGGGCTAAAAGGTTCCCAAGGAGGCACAAGCCTGCTAGGCGCACCCTGATACGTCTCCAACGTATCTATAATTTTTGATTGTTCCATGCCATTATATTATCTGTTTTGGATGTTTAATGGGATTTAATATACTATTTTATATTATATTTGGGACTAACCTACTAACCGAAGGCCCAGTGCCAGTTTCTGTTCTTTTTGCCTATTTCAGTGTTTCACATAAAAGGAATATCAAACGGAATCCAAACAGAATGAAACTTTCACGAGGATCTTTCTTGGAACAAATGCAATCCAGGAGACTTGGAGTGGAAGTCAGAGACTCAATGAGGCGGCCACGAGGCAGGAGGGCGTGCCCCCACCCTCATGGCCCCCTCGTAGCTCCACCGACATACTTCTTTCGCCTATATATGCTCTTATACCCTAAAAACATCCAGGGGTGCCACGAAACCACTTTTCCACTGCCGCAACCTTCTGTACCCGTGAGATCCCATCTCGGGATCTTTTCCAGCGATCTGTCGGTGGGGGAATCGATCACGGAGGGCTTCTACATCAACACCATAGCCTCTCCGATGATGTGTGAGTAGTTTACCACAGACCTTCGGGTCCATAGTTATTAGCTAGATGGATTCTTCTTTCTCTTTGGTTCTCAATACAAAGTTCTCCTCGATGTTATTGGAGACCTATTTGATGTAATATTCTTTTGCAGTGTGTTTGCCGAGATCCGATGAATTGTGGATTTATGATCAAGTTTATCTATGAACAATATTTCGTTCTTCTCTGAATTCTTATATGCATGATTTGATATCTTTGCAAGTCTCTTCGAATTATCGGTTTAGTTTGGCCTAGTAGATTGATCTTTCTTGAAATGGGAGAAGTGCTTAGCTTTGGCTTCAATCTTGCGGTGTCCTTTCCCAGTGACAGTAGGGGCAGCAAGGCACATATTGTATTGTTGCCATCGAGGATAAAAAGATGGGGTTTATATCATATTGCTTGAGTTTATCCCTCTACATCATGTCATCTTGCCTAAAGCATTACTCTGTTCTTATGAACTTAATACTCTAGATGCATGCTGGGTAGCGGTCCATGTGTGGAGTAATAGTAGTAGATGCAAAATCGTTTCGGTCTAATTGACATGGATGTGATGCCTATGTTGATGATCATGCTTAGATATTCTCATAACTATGCGCTTTTCTATCAATTGCTCGACAGTAATTTGTTCACCCACCGTAATACTTGATATCATGAGAGAAGCCACTAATGAAACCTATGGCCCCCGGGTCTCATCCTTATTATATTGCATCTCTTTTTATTATCGCATCTTGTTTACTATTTTGCAATCTTTACTTTCCAATCTATACAACAAAAATACCAAAAATATTTATCTTGTTATCTTTATCAGATCTCACTTTTGCAAGTGGCCGTGAAGGGATTGACAACCACTTTATTGTGTTGGTTGCAAGGTTCTTGATTGTTTGTGCAGGTACTAGGAGACTTGCATGTAATCTCCTACTGGATTGATACCTTGGTTCTCAAAAATTGACGGAAATACTTACGCTACTTTGCTGCATCACCCTTTCCTCTTCAGGGGAAAACCAACGCATGCTCAAGAGGTAGCAAGAAGGATTTCTGGCGCCGTTGCCAGGGAGATCTACGCTCAAGTCAAGACATACCAAGTACCCATCACAAACTCTTCTCCCTCGCATTACATTATTTGCCATTTGCCTCTCGTTTTCCTCTCCCCCACTTCTCCTTTTTGCCGTTTTATTCGCCCCTTTTTCGTTCGCCTCTTTCCGCTTGCCTCTTGTGTGTTCTCTTTTAGTGTGGTTTGTTGCAATCATGTCTGAAACTGGGGAGGTTATCATTGAAAAGGGTAGTAGTAACGATGGGGGAAAGGTTGATGCTTTTGATTATCCTCATGAAGAACCTACTATTTTACACACTAAAAAGTTTCAGATTGGTAGTTGCAATATTATTGGAAAAGGAGTTATTCAAGATTTATTTACTTGCCACGGTGCTTTGCCCACTATGGGCGGGTCTATTCTTCATAAAACTAGTAGTCTTGTGGATGCTATATCTTTGCTCGTGGTTGAAAGACAATTTATCCACATGCATCCTTGTATACTGATACGTCCATTTTGCATCATGTTTTTATATCGATATTTATTGCATTATGGGATGTTATTACACATTATGTCACAATACTTATGCCTATTCTCTCTTATTTTACAAGGTTTACATGAAGAGGGAGAATGCCGGCAGCTGGAATTCTGGGCTGGAAAAGGAGCAAATATTAGAGACCTATTCTGCACAACTCCAAAAGTCCTGAAACTCCACGAAAGTCAGTTTTGGAATATATAAAAAATATTGGGCGAAGAAAGCACCAGAGGGGGCCACCCACCATCCACGAGGGTGGGGGCACGCCCTACCCCCTGGGCGTGCCCCCTGCCTCGTGGGCCCCCTAGCAGGCCTCCGGAGCCCATCTCTGGCTATATGAAGTCTTTCGCCCTGGAAAAAATCATAAGCAAGCTCTTGGGACGAAACTCTGCCTTCACAAGGCGACACCTTGGCAGAACCAATCTAGGGCTCTGGCGGAGTTGTTCTGCCGGGGAAACATCCCTCCGGGAGGGGGAAATCATCATCATCGTCATCGCCATCGATCCTCTCATCGGGAGGGGGTCAATCTCCATCAATATCTTCACCATCACCATCACCATCTCATCTCAAACCCTAGTTCATCTCTTGTATCTAATCTTTGTTCCAAAGCCTCAGATTGGTACATGTGGGTTGCTAGTAGTGTTGATTACTCCTTGTAGTTGATGCTAGTTGGTTTATTTGGTGGAAGATCATATGTTCAGATCCTTTATGCATATTAATACCCCTCTGATTATGAACATGAATATGATTTGTGAGTAGTTACATTTGTTCCTGAGGACATGGGAGAAGTCTTGCTA
This sequence comes from Triticum monococcum, assembly GCA_034509565.1. NCBI lineage: Eukaryota > Viridiplantae > Streptophyta > Magnoliopsida > Poales > Poaceae > Triticum > Triticum monococcum. The sequence goes on along the minus strand of CM067846.1, from coordinate 172,400,305 downwards.
TAAGTAGTCATGTGAATTTGGTATTCGTTCGATTTTTTGATGAGATGTATGTTGTCTTTCCTCTAGTGGTTTCATGTGAACGTCGACTACATGACACTTCACCATTGTTTGGGCCTAGAGGAAGACATTGGGAAGTAATAAGTAGATGATGGGTTGCTAGAGTGGCAGAAGCTTAAACCCTAGTTTATGCGTTGCTTCGTAAGGGCCTGATTTGGATCCGCATGTTTCATGTTATGGTTAGGTTTACCTTAATACTTCTTTTTTAGTTGCGGATGCTTGAAAGAGGGGTTAATCATAAGTGGGACGCTTGTCCAAGGAATGGCAGTACCCAAGCACCGGTCCACCCACATATCAACTTATCAAAGTACCGAATGCGGATCATATGAGTGTGATGAAAACTAGCTTGACAATAATTCCCATGTGTCCTCGGGAGCGCTTTCCTTTATATAAGAGTTTGTTCAGGCTTTTCCTTTGCTACAAAAAGGATTGGGTCATCTTGCTGCACCTTATTTACTTTTATTACTTGTTACCTGTTACAAATTACCTTATCACAAAACTATCTGCTACCGATAATTTCAGTGCTTGCAGAGAATACCTTACTGAAAACCGCTTGTCATTTCCTTCTGCTCCTCGTTGGGTTCGACACTCTTACTTATCGAAAGGACTATGATAGATCCCCTATACTTGTGGGTCATCAAGACTCTTTTCTGGCGTCGTTGCCGTGGAGTGAATCGCCTTTGGTAGGTGGAATTTGGTAAGGAAAAATTTATATAGTGTGCTGAATTTTACTGTCACTTGTTACTATGGAAAGTAATCCTTTGAGGGGCTTGTTCGGGGTATCTTCACCCCGACCAGTTGAGCAAAGAGTTTCTCCTCAACCTACTGAACCTACTGAAAATGTTTATTTTGAAATTCCTTCGGCTATGATAGAGAAACTACTAGCTAATCCTTTTACAGGAGATGGAACATTGCATCCCAATTTGCACCTAATCTATCTGGATGAAGTTTGTGGATTATTTAAGCTTGCGGGTATGCCCGAGGATGTTATCAAGAAGAAGGTGTTCCCTTTATCTTTGAAGGGAAAGGCATTGACATGGTTTAGGCTATGTGATGATATTGGATCATGGAACTACAATCGATTGAAATTGGAATTTCATCAGAAGTTTTATCCTATGCATCTGGTTCATCGTGATCGTAATTATATATATAATTTTTGGCCTCGCGAAGGAGAAAGCATCGCTCAAGCTTGGGGAGGCTTAAGTCAATGTTATATTCATGCCCCAATCATGAGCTCTCAAGAGAAATTATTATGCAAAAAATTTATGCTCGGCTTTCTCTCAATAATCGCCCCATGCTCGATACTTCTTGTACTGGTTCTTTTATGATGAAGACTATTCAATTCATATGGGATTTATTGGAAAGAATTAAACACAACTCTGAAGATTGGGAACTCGACGAAGGTAAGGAGTTAGGTATAACACCTAAGTTTGATTGTGTTAAATCTTTTATGGATACCGATGCTTTTCGTGAATTTAGCACTAAATATGAACTTGACTCTAAGATAGTAGCTTCTTTCTGTGAATCATTTGCTACTCATGTTGATCTCGCTAAGGAGAAGTAGATTAAATATCATCCTCCCATTGAAGTAAAAGTAGTTTAACCTATTAAAGTTGAAGAAAAGGCCACCACTTATAATGTTGATCCTATTGTTCCTACCGCTTACATTGAGAAACCACCCTTCCCCACTGGAATAAAGTATCATGCTAAAGCTTCAACTATGGTCAACAAAAGTAACATTAGAACACCCAAACCCTCTGAGCAAATTAAGGTTGAACCTAGTATTGCTATGGTTGAAGATCTCTTGTCCGATAATATTGATGGGCATGTTATTTACTTTTGTGATGAAGCTTCTAGAATTGCTAGACCCGATACTAAAAATAAACATAGACCTGTTGTAGGCATGCCTATTATTCATGTTAAAATAGGAGATCATTGCTATCCTGGCTTATGTGATATGGATGCTAGTGCTAGTGCAATACCTCATTCTTTATATGAAGAAATTATGCATGATATTGCACCTCCTAAGTTAGAAGGTATTGATGTTACAATTAAGCTTGCCAATAGAGATACTATTTCGCCGATTGGGATTGTTAGAGATGTTGAAGTCTTGTGTTGGAAAATTAAATATCTTGCTGATTTTCTTGTTCTTGGTTCCCCACAAGATGACTTTTGTCCCATTATATTTGGTAGACCCTTCTTGAATACTGTTAATGCTAAGATAGGCTGCAAAAAGGATATTGTTTCTGTTGGTTTAGGGGATATGTCTCATGATTTTAAGTTTGCTAAATTTCGTAGACAACCCCATGATAAAGAATTTCCTAGTAAATATGAAATTATTGGTCTTGCTTCTATTGCCGTGCCTCCTAATGATCCTTTAGAACAATATTTGCTAGACCATGAAAATGATATATTTATGAATGAAAGAAGGAAAATAGATGAAGTATTCTTTAAACAGGGACCTATTTTGAAACACAACTTGCCTGTAGAAATTCTAGGGGATCCTCCTCTACCCAAGGGTGATCCCGTGTTTGAGCTTAAACCATTACCTGATACTCTTAAATATGCTTATCTTGATGAAAATAAGATATATCCTGTTATTATTAGTGCTAACCTTTCATAGCAGGAAGAAGAGAAATTATTGAATACTCTGAAGAAGCACTGTGCTGCTATTCGATATACTCTTGATGATCTTAAGGGCATTAGTCCCACTCTATGCCAGCACAAAATAAAATTGGATAAAGACGCTAAACCGCTTGTCGATCACCGAGGGAGTCCTGGATTAGGGGGTATCCGGACAGCCGGACTTTATCTTTCGTCCGGACTGTTGGACTATGAAGGTACAAGATTCAAGACTTCATCTCGTGTCCGGATGGGACTCTACTTGGTGTGGAAGGCAAGCTAGGCAATACGGATATGTATATGCCCTCCTTTGTAACCGACCTTATGTAACCCTAGCCCCTCCGGTGTCTATATAAACCAAAAGGTTTTAGTCCATAGGACAACATACAATCATACCATAGGCTAGCTTCTAGGGTTTAGGCTCTCCGATCTCGTGGTAGATCTACTCTTGTACTACCCATATCATCAATATTAATCAAGCATGACATAGGGTTTTACCTCCATCAAGAGGGCCCAAACCTGGGTAAAACATTGTGTCCCCTGCCTCCTGTTACCATCCGCCTTAGACGCATAGTTCGGGACCCCCTACCCGAGATCCGCCGGTTTTGACACCAACATTGGTGCTTTCATTGAGAGTTCCTCTGTGCCGTCGCCAGAAGGAAGGATGTATCGTCTCGTCTTTAAAGACGGTACTACTATTGGGGGAGCCTTGGCTGTCGGCCAAACTCTCCGGCTAGGCGGGTTCATCATGACCGCCTGTTCGGCCGCCGCGCCGACGATGAATTCTCGGGTCATCGAAAATAGCCTCCACATCAAATCGGCACTCGCCGAACAGATGGATCCAATGGAGCTCTCCTCCTTAAACGAGCTCTTGGATCGCATCGCCACCTTGGGAGTTGCTACGGACTATGATCGGATTGGGCTTAAACCCGATCGAAGGGAGATTAACTCTCCACCGGTCACCCATCATATTGCAGTGGTGGAGGAACAATGCGGTGACCTTTCCTCTATCCTGAGGACCAACTATGTCCGGATTTCCGAGCTCTCCGAGCCGGACGCCCGTTCGCGGGAGGACAACATCCAATCCTTGAACTTAGAGTCAGACAACGGACTAGGATTAGCGGGTAACATCCCGGAAAACTTCCAAAATTGGAGACTCCTCGGCCCCTGGATCCCAGATCGGGTAGGGGTTTGGATTCAATTCCACCCACCCACCCAAACACAAGCGACCTTTCCCATATCAGGCAAGAGCCCCAGGAAATAGTACATCATTACTGGGCCAGATTCTTCCTTGCGATGAACAAGGTTAAGGACTGTTGCCAGGAAGACGCAATCTTATTTTTCTGCAATAATTGCACGGACAAGGGAATCCTTAACGCCATAAATCACCTTGAGATAACACGCTTCGTTGACTTGGCGTCCATAGTACGTAAGTACTGTGCGATGGAAAGTGCCTGGAGAACCGAAAGAAACTTTTGGGATAATCCGGCCCTGAACACAAACCCAGTCCGAAATAAAAGGGTGCATTATCAAAATACACCCGGGTTAACTACCAAAAAGCAAAAACCCTCTACAGGGCAAGGAACCGTACTGGAGGGATGGCTCAACGGACCTTGCAAAATTCATAGCATGACAAGTATAATACCAACGCACAGCCTTAGAGCATGTTGGATACTCCGGCAGGTGGCCAAAAGTGGGGAGGATCTCCTTATCCCACATAACACAGAGCACCATCTAGTGGATAACAATACGGTGTTAACAGTGTTCGAGACCTTTGCGTCAAATAATAGGCACAAGTGAACACTCCGCAGCATGGCTGAAATCTGCCACGTAGCAGCAACAAATCCATGGAGTGACACGGCTATTACCTTCAATGCCAGTGATGAACCCAAATTCTGAACAGCCTGAGCACCAGCTGCACTGGTCCTCAGTCCAATCGTGGACGGCTTTCGACTCACCAAAGTACTCATGGACGGCGGCAGCGGACTAAACCTCATCTATGAGGAAACCCTTCAAAAGATGGAAATAGACTGGAACCGCATCGAGCAAAGTAGCACAACCTTTAGAGGAATTATCCCCAGTCGGGAAGCACGCTGTGCTGGGAAAATCACACTAGATGTGGTATTCGGCACGCTAGACAATTATAGGTCCGAAGAAATTACATTCCAAGTGGCCCCGTTCAGCAGTGGCTATCACGCTCTTTTAGGACGGGAGGCGTTCACAATCTTCCAAGCCGTACCCCATTATGGGTACATGAAGCTTAAAATGCCCGGGCCCAACGGAATCATCACTCTCGCTAGTGATCCAGACACAGCACTCCGCGCCGAAAACAAAACAGCGGCATTGGCCCTCGAGGCATTATCCGAAGCCCTCTCGGCCGAGGAGTTAACCACGCTACGCTCCACAGTGGACAGGGACGATGTGATACTCGACAAGAGATCCAAGTCCACCTCTTTTAAACCAGCGGATGAAATAGTCAAATTCCAAGTCCACCCAACGGACCCTACCAAAACAGCCTCCATCGGGGCACAGTTAAAACCCGTTGTGGACGCCGCACTATGAGAGTTCCTGCGCGAGAATTGGGACATATTCGCCTGGCATCCCTCAGACATGCCAGGAATCCCACGCAGGCTGGCCGAGCATAGCATCAATATCCTAAAGGGGTTCAAGCCGGTCAAGCAAGCTCTTCGGCGTTTCTCTGAACCTAAGAGACATGCCATGGGAGAAGAACTAGCCAAGTTATTGGAGGCCGGATTCATCAGAGAAATAAAACATCCGGACTGGCTAGCAAACCTGGTGATGGTACCAAAGACGGACAAATCCTGGCGCCTTTGCATCGATTTCAAAGACCTCAATAAAGCTTGCCCAAAGGATCCCTTCCCCCTCCCACGCATCGATCAAATCATTGACGCTACCGCAGGACACGAGCCATTGTGTTTCCTCGATGCTTACTCTGGTTACCACCAAATCAAGATGGCGGAGTCCGACCAAGCCGCAACGGCATTCATCACACCATATGGCGCCTTTTGTTTCAACACAATGCCTTTTGGGCTCAAAAACGCCGGCGCAACATATCAGCGCATGATTCAGACATGTCTAGAGAAACAAATTGGCAAAACAGTAGAGGCATACATAGACAATGTGGTCGCCAAAACCAAACACGCCGACTCTCTGATAGACAACTTGAGGCTCACATCCGAGAACCTCAGAACATATGACATCAAGCTCAACCCGAAAAAATGCGTTTTCGGCGTACCAGCTGGAAAGCTCCTGGGATTCATCGTCTCCAGTAGAGGTATTGAAGCTAATCCGGCCAAAATCTTTGTCACAGTTGGCTACCCCAACAGACCTCAAACAAATCCAGAAGTTAACTGGATGCGTGGCGGCTCTAAGCCGCTTTATCTCCCGCTTAGGAGAAAAGGCTTTACCCCTTTATCGCCTCCTTCGGTGCACCGAACACTTCGAGTGGACGGACACGGCCACAGCCGGATTGGAAGAAATAAAGGCCATTCTGTCAACCAACCCGATCCTGGCCGCGCCAAACATCGGCGAACCAATGCTGTTGTACATTGCGGCAACTCATCAAGTTGTAAGCACGGTGCTCGTTGTCGAACGGGAAGCAGACGTACACAAATCCCCTCTTCAAAAGCCGATATACTATGTATCCACTGTCCTCACTCCATGCAAATCACGGTACCCACATTACCAAAATATAGCATATGCGGTATTCATGGCATCACGGAAACTATGACACTACTTTCAAGAGTGTTCGATCACAGTAGCCTCGGAAGTGCCACTTAATGATATTATCAACAACCGCGGTGCTACGGGCCGGATTGCCAAATGGGCCATTGAGCTCCTCCCATTCGACATAGCATACAAACCTCGCCGAGCCATTAAATCGCAAGTACTGGCCGACTTCGTCGCCGAATGGACGGAGGCCGAACTCCCTAAAGAGTACGGCGTATACTCCAATTGGATCCTGCACTTCGACGGTTCTAAAATGCTGGCCGGTCTAGGGGCTGGCGTCGTCCTGACGTACCCAACCGGAGATACCGTTCGGTACATACTGCAAATATTGTATACAGACTCCAACAATGCATCCGAATACGAAGCTCTGTTGCATGGTCTTCGGATGGCAGTCTCCATGGGCATTCAATGCCTGGAGGTGCGTGGGGATTCAAACCTCGCAATATCCCAAATAAATGGAGATTTCGACGCCAAGGATCCGAAAATGGCGGCCTATTGAAACGCCGTCCTAAAAATGTTAGCTCGGTTTGAGGGACTCGAATTTCACCATGTGGCTCGGGAAAACAATCAGGCGGCGGATATCCTCGCCCGCATCAGCGCAAAACGCGACGCGGTCCCCCCCCCCCAACATATTTTTGGAAAGGCTTTTCAAGCCATCCGTAGTATGGGAAGGGGAAACCGGTAACAGCAGTCCGGACCTGGCCAAAATACCCGATACCGAACTCTCTGACACAATCGGAGGCTCTGCCACCGGAATAACACCATCAGCCCATGAAATAATGGCCATTATTGCCCCGTGGACAGAACCATTCCTGGCCTACCTAACTAGACAGGAACTTCCGGAGGACCAAAATGAGGCACGCTGCATAGTGCGGTGATCCAAGGCCTATAGGGTCCATGAGGGAGAATTATACAAGAAAAGCACTACCGGAGTCCTTCAAAGGTGCATCTCCGAAGAGGATGGGCGGAATCTTTTGGCAGAAATTCACACCGGACTCGGCGGTCATCACGCCGCAGCCCGGGCCCTTGTAAGGAAGGCCTTCCGTACATGATTCTATTGGCCAACAGCCTGGGCAGACGCACAGGACTTGGTCCAATGTTGCATCGGTTGCCAGCTCTTTGCAAATCAAAGCCACATGCCACCCACCGCCCTCCACACAATCCCCATTACATGGCCCTTTGCGGTCCGGGGGCTTGACATGGTTGGACCCCTTAAAGGGGGAACCCACAAGAAAAAATACTTATTGGTCATGGTGGATAAATTCACCAAATGGAGAGAGGCCAAACCAGTTAAAACAGCTGAATCCGAACCGACGATAGATTTCATATCCGGGGTTGGACACTGTTATGGCGTCCCCCATAGCATCATCACTAATAATGGCACGAACTTCACGGCCGACGAGGTAAAACTCTGGTGCAGCAAAATGGGCATCAAGCTCGATTATGCCTCAGTCTATCACCCACAAACAAATGGTCAAGTCGAGCGAGCAAACGGTCTTATAATGAGCGGCATTAAACCTGGATTAGTGCGGTCCTTAACGGAGTCTAACACGCACTGGATAGAGGATCTCGACTCCATACTCTGGGGGCTGCGGACCGCGCCGAATTGTAGTACCGGATATACACCCTTCTTTATGGTGTACGGCGCAGAGGCAGTCTTGCCCTGTGACATAATTCATGACTCACCTAGAGTGCGCATGTACGAAGAAAGAGAAGCCAAGCTCGATCGGCACGACAGTCTGGACACCTTGGAGGAGGAGCGCGACATAGCCAAAGCATGTTCCGCATTTTACCAGTAATAGGCTTGTAACGCCCCGAGGCTGATGTGCCAGGTGTCGTCCAGTTATTCGTTGTTGTTGCCTTGTCATTGCTTGCGTGTCATGCATTGCATATCATGTCATCATGTGCATTTCATTTGCATAAATGTTCGTCTCATGCATCCGAGCATTTTTCCCGTTGTCCGTTTTGCATTCCGGCGCTCCGTTCTCCTCCGGTGGTCATTTCTACCTTCCTTTCGTATGTGGGGGTTAAACATTTCCAGATTGGACCGAGACTTTTCATGCGGCCTTGGTTTACTACCGGTAGACCGCCTGTCAAGTTTCGTACCATTTGGACTTCGTTTGATGCTCCAACGGTTAACCGAGGGACCGAAAAGGCCTCGTGTGTGTTGCAGCCCAACACCCCTCCATTTTGGCCCAAAACCCACCTAAACCTCCTCCATCATCTCGGTCGTTCGATCACGATCGCGTGGCCGAAAACCGCACCTCATTTGGACTCTCCTAGCTCCCTCTACCTATATAAACACCTCCCCCTCCAAAATTCACGGGCAAACCCTAATTTTTCCCCTCTCCTCGCGTCGCCGGACGAGATCCGAACGGCCGGACACGTCCGACCTGCGCGCCGCCGCCTCCGCGCCAATCGCGCTGCACCACGTGGCACAGCAGCCGCCGCCGCCGCCGCTGAGGCCCGTTTGGCCCAGGGCGGGCCCTCGCCGTCGCCAACCGGGCCGCCGCCTCCTCACCGCGCGCGCCGCCCGCGCCATCGTCCGGCCGCCATCTTCGCCTGCTCCGTTCGCCGAACCTCGCCCCGCCGCCGTCCGCGTTCACCGGCGCCGGCGGCCGCCCCGCTCCGCCGCCTGGGTCGCCGCCGTCCCATCCTCGCCGACCTCCTCCGCCGCATGGCCGCACCACCACCTCGCCTTCCGGCCATCCCTCTCCCTCAAACTCCGGCGCAACCCTGACGAACTCCGGCCGGCCAACATCGGGACGCGTGCCCCTGCTACAGTGCCACCCGCGCCGGATCCAGATCTGGAAGACGGTTGACTTTTGCGTCCCTAACCCTAGTTATTTTGCAATATTCATCATGTCGTAACTCCGCATCCGTACCTCCGTTTTGGGCATAGAGCATATCAAAATGTTCGTCTCAGAGAGCACATCATTTCATCTCATTGCATCATTTTCATTTGAGTTTATCTTGATGCCCGAAATGCTGTTAGAAGAGTGCTATTTGAGATAATTGTCAGATCTGCTGCTCCAATTAGATATTTGTCATTTTTGCCATGATTATTGTGTGCATGTTATGCCCCTGAGCTCTACATGTGTTTTGTTATATCTTTTTCCATCTTTCCAGAGGTGCAACCCATGTATTTTTGTGATGTGTGTGGTGACTAGCACAAGCTTGCAAAGTGGTGCATTCGTTAATGCTGATTTTAGGGACTTAGTATTTCCACTAAGTCCTTGATCTGTTTATCTCATTATGCCATATGTTCATGTTGTTTCCTAGTGATCCGTGCCTCTTTTGAGGATGATCAGTAAGGAGGTTTTGTTAATCTTGTAGTGCTCTATCCATCCATGTCTTTGTTTGCAATTATGGAGCACCCTAGCTTGAGTCAATCGAGCTCTACTTTTGCTATTTCGTGAATCTGGGCAGATTGTCTACTTGTTAGCGATTTTGCCGAGGATGTTGTAGTTGATCTGTGCATGCTATGTTATTGTTCTTGCCATGTCTAGCTTGTATAATGTGTATTCTTGATGGGTGTATGCTTAGATTGTCATGCCTTGCTTTGTAGTGAGTGCATCGAGCTCGTAAACATGCCTACTTGATATCTGTTTTGCATGCTCCAGTTTTTCACTAAGTCTGTAATCTGATTATGTTTTTGCCATGTTCATATGCTTGTAACTGTATTTTCCGATCCCTTTTGGCTCAAGGTCACTAAGGGACTTTTGTTAAGCTCTTTGAGTAGCTCCATGCCATGCTTTACTTTGCCATGTTAAGTTCCTGTAGCATATAGTTTTCATGCTCCTAAGTGTGCTACATGATCTGAAATTCCAGGCTTGTGTTAATTTCACTAAGTCTGAAATCTGTTTACCAAATGCATTTTTGCCATATTTGTTTGAACCTGCTAATGGATGAATTGGCCGTAGCTCAGTGTTCATCTTTTGTTAAGCATCATGAATGGATCCCTGCCATGTATTTTGTTGCCATGTTTGAGTGCGGTAGCATGTTCATCTTGTTGCATTTAGATGGCTACTTGCTGTATATCGCAGACCGGTGCCATATTTGTTTTGCTTGCCATTTCCAAACCGTAACTCCGATTCCGGTGATCATTATATCATTTTCAAGCGATTTCATCTCAGCTTTCCAGTGGCACACTTGGATTTCCATGTTGAGGCTAGGTTCATTCATTCCTTTGCAAATCATGCATATGCATCGCATACCGCATCCCGCATATCATACCTTGTTCATGTGTGGTTGTTTACTATGTTGTGTGCTTCTTTCTAGTGTTTGCTTCTTCGGGTTGGTTCCGGTAACATCGCGTTTGTGAGGACCTGTTCGTCTACGTCCGTTTGTCTTCTTCATGGACTCGTTCTTCTTCCTTGCGGGATTTCAGGCAAGATGACCATACCCTCGAAATCACTTCTATCTTTGCTTGCTAGTTGCTCGCTCTTTTGCTATGCCTATGCTGCGATACCTACCACTTGCTTATCATGCCTCCTATATTGTTGAACCAAGCCTCTAACCCACCTTGTCCTAGCAAACCGTTGATTGGCTATGTTACCGCTTTGCTCAGCCCCTCTTATAGCGTTGTTAGTTGCACGTGAAGATTGAAGTTTGTTCCTTGTTGGAACATGGAGATGTTGTTCCTTGTTGGAACATGTTTACTTGTTGGGATATCACAATATCTCTTATTTAATTAATGCATCTATATACTTGGTAAAGGGTGGAAGGCTCGGCCTTATGCCTGGTGTTTTGTTCCACTCTTGCCGCCCTAGTTTCCGTCATATCGGTGTTATGTTCCCGGATTTTGCATTCCTCACGCGGTTGGGTAATAATGGGAACCCCTTGACAGTTCGCCTTGAATAAAACTCCTCCAGCAATGCCCAACCTTGGTTTTACCATTTGCACTAACAACCTACCACCTTCCCTTGGGTTCTCCAGACTCAAGGGTCATCTTTATTCTAACCCCCCCGGGCCAGTGCTCCTCTGAGTGTTGGTCCGAACTGAGCTGCCTGCGGGGCCACCTCGGGGAAACTTGAGGGTTGGTTTTACTCGTAGCTAGTCTCATCTGAGTGTGCCCTGAGAAAGAGATATGTGCAGCTCCTATCGGGATTTGTCGGCACATTCGGGCGGTGTTGCTGGATTCGTTTTAACTTGTCGAAGTGTCTTGTAGAACCGGGATACCGAGTCTGATCGGAACGTCTCGGGAGGAGGTCTATTCCTTCGTTGACCGTGAGAGCTTGTCATGGGCTAAGTTGGGACACCCCTGCAGGGATTTGAACTTTCGAAAGCCGTGCCCGCGGTTATGGGCAGATGGGAATTTGTTAATGTCCGGTTGTAGATAACTTGAACCTTAACTTAATTAACATGAATCAACTGCGTGTGTTGCCGTGATGGTCTCTTTCCGGCGGAGTCTGGGAAGTGAACACGGTGTTGGAGTTATGCTTGATGTAGGTTGTTCTAGGATCACTTCTTGATCATACTTTTATAGACCGTGCTTTGCCTTCTCTTCTCGCTCTCATTTGCGTATGTTAGCCACCATACATGCTAGTCGCTTGCTGCAGCTCCACCTCATACCTTTTATCTTACCCATAAGCTTAAATAGTCTTGATCGCGAGGGTGTGAGATTGCTGAGGGCCCGTCACTCATAGATACTTCCAAAACCAGTTTGCAGGTGCCGATGTTTCCATGCAGATGACGCAACCAAGCTCAGGAGGAGCTCGATGAAGATCTTGTCCTTTGTGTTGTTTTCATTCTAGTTGATTAGTAGTGGAGCCCAGTTGGGGTCGATCGGGGACCGTGTCGCATTTGGGTTTCTTCTTTTATTTTGGTTCCGTAGTCGGACCTTGATTGTATTTGCATGTTGTAATGCTTTATTCATGTAATTGTGTGAAGTGGCAATTGTAAGACAACTATGTACCTCTTTCCCTTATGTATTACATGGGTTGTGTGAAGATTACCTCACTTGCGACATTGCTTTCAATGCGGTTATGCCTCTAAGTCGTGCTTCGACACGTGGGAGATATAGCCGCATCGAGGGCGTTACAAGGCTCGCAGATACCAAAGCAGAGAAGTATGGGCCAAAACTTATAACATTGGCGAACTAGTTCTACGCCTGCCGGATAAGAAAAAGAACAAGATCGAGCCCAAATGGGAAGGTCCCTTCATTATTGACCATGTTCTGACCGGTGGAGTGTACCGACTGTGGGATGCATCGACTAGTCGACTCGAGCCAAACCCATGGAACGCGGCCAGGCTCCGAAGATTCTACGCCTAGCACCGAACTCTATGTTAGTCCCCTCCCTTTGTCCATTTTTTCACAAATACATTATCTGTCTTGTTTTCCTTTCTTTCTTTCTTTTCTTATTTCTCTAGGCCTTCAAGGGTCACCTTGTGCCTTGTTTGCACATTACAGATGCGCTAGCCGCACTCTTCGTACATGGGGGCTTCTTTCACAGAAGCTTAAATTATTTATCCAGGCTTCATGCCCAACACATGTGTTATACTTCCGCATGTACCTTTTTTCACCATTATATGCATCGATATGACTTAAGTTTTGGCCAAGCTGGGTTGCCTGGCTCTTGTATTTATGCCCTACGTTCCCGTTAATTCGGCTAGGGCATAAGGGGAGCACCTCTGCGATTGTTACTGCCGGGTCAGCCGGATGTGTACCTCAGACTGGGTGAAGCCGAAAGCTAGCGTTCTTAAGGGAATATTCGGTCGGTGAACAAAAGATGATTTTTATTTTTCATATCTGCCCCCAGATGTTTTTCCTGCGTTTCCTATCGCAGTCCGGACATGCACTTTAGGGCATGCTTGCCCAGGGAAAGGAACCCTTAACAGAACTATTCTCCCTGGAAGATGTTTCTTACTACCCATGCAATATAACATAACTAGTTGGGCACTTGTCTGATAAAGCACTAATGACCCCTACGCCTAGTCTCCACGCATACCCCGGTTCTTATATAACTGAGCGGGTATTTGGATACACTCCGGACTATTGGGCCCGGAGGCTGAAGCGAAAAGGTCCGCAACGACAAATGATCTACAATCCGGCTAGAAGGCATTATACATGTCACTTCAATTACATAGTCATGTAGACTGACTAAATTCTTCTTCTATACCATCCAACAGGCGGTCTAGCTTACAATCCTGTTGGGAATACTTTGCGGCTAATTCTACTTGCCCATAAACTAAGCTAACGGGAATTTCTTTTCTGTCGGGCCCCACAGGTCCGACCTCGGCCATGTGATTTGGGTCTGCTTTGGTATACCGCGTCTTCACCATGGCCCAGGCTTCTCTGGCACCTTGTCGGCAGGCGGATATCTTCCATAATCGGAAGCGCCGCCGCGCTCCTTTGAGCTTCTCCGCAAGCTCCGCAACACCTTCTGGCAGGGAGACGGACGGCCACAAAGCCTGGGCAACACCCTGCATCACCTGCCGAACTTGTTCGTGCAGATTTGACAGCTCGGACAGAAGATCACCCGCAGACCCGGGCATTTCCTCCGCGGGACGACCCGTCGGCATGCCTACAGACATAACACTGTTAGTTGGCTTCTTCGCCGAATACCTTTAAAGGATTCGTTCAAGCACTTACTAAAAATGCTGCGTTGAAGCCTCTTATTCTCCTTCTCGGAGTCGGCAAGCTGGCCCCGAACATCTTTTAGTTCCATGTTCAGCCTTATATTGGTGTCTTGGAGATTGTTTTTCTCCCACCTAACCTCAGTCAACACGCGTTTGCCAGCTTCTAGCTGCCACATAACATGCTGGTATCCTAGATTTTCTCCAGATTCATCTGCAAAATCTATTGTTAGATCGACAGCCACGCCGCGCACTATATGGTAGCCATCATTTTTAAAAAATGTTACCAACGGGAGCCTTTTTCTGTTCCTGCAATGTGGTAATAGCGGCCCGCAGTTGGGTCTTGCATTCCTCCAGCTCCTGGGACAGCCTAGTATTCTTCTCTGTAAGAACCCGCACAATAAAGATGATCCTTAAATCAGTTCTGCTAACTATTTCAGGTCTCAGGGGCTACTGATACATATAAATCGTCAGATTCACTCACCCATACATCCTTTACATACTGATTCATGGCTCTAGCTAGACCATCTTGAGCAGCACGGAGGTACGCCTCTCCAAAATTAAAGGCATCAAACGCCTCTAGTGAGAAACAAGCGTCACGGAGTACGGCCCGGCGACGCCTATGATTCATGGCGCTTTCCACTTCTGAGTTTGTAGCAGATAACCTATCTGCATCCTCTATAGGGGGATTATCCGGCGCCTGCCCCATATCAGCTTCTGCCTCCGTGTCCGGTCCTGGTGCCCGACTGGTGGAAGCGTGATCGGCGACATCGCCGAACATATTCCGGCGAGCGTTTTTTCTATTAAAGAAACACATGCGTCATTATATTTTGAGAAAGACGACAACCACGGAGCGGGGTTTGTTGTACCTTTGCGCCGGCGTCTCCGTACTAATCGCCTTCCTCTTTGGCCTACCCAGCCTCGGTGCCTCCTGTTGGCGCGTTGCTGCAGGGCGTCCCGAATGCCTTCCCTGTAAAAAAGGCCATGTGAATATGGTGGGTGAAGTGTCTAAAAGGGGATCCTACTTTTTTTGAGTTGGGACTTTTCGGTTTTTCTTACGTGCGATGCAGGGAGCAGTCCGGGATAGTCGGCCGTAATGGCCACCATGACATCGTCGTAGCTTAACTGATAGAACTGTCGGTTTGTCAGCTCCATGGAGATAACCGGATCTTCTTCGAGTCCAGAGTCGAGGGCCCGGTCCGGGTCCTCCGGCTGTGGAGAAGGGCTGCTGACCTCCCTTATGGCCTTTCGCAGTTCCTGCCGTAAATTGGCAAGGTGAATACTTACAACGAAAAACGCGGGAAGATGGAAGTAAAGGGATATAGCTTACCCAGCTTGGAGGATTGTACATGGAGAATCTGTCTCGTGGCTTGATGCGGGTGAACTCCTCCTCCCCACCTTGAACAGTTCGGACAAAATTTTGGCTAATGTGGCGGCATCGCCCGGACTCTTACGCCCGTAGCGGGTGGCGTCATCCTCCCCGTTGAAACGCCACAAGGGGTGCCCACGGTATTGAAGTGGTTGCACTCCCCGCATTATGCAGATCGACATAACTTAAGTTATTGTCAATCCTGACTGAGCCAGTGCCTTAATCCGGTTCATCAGATAGAGGACTTCTCTGTCATCTTCCACCTGGGGGCTCCGTGGGCGCCAACTTCGGTGCTTCTTCAGAGGAGCATTGTTGAACTCAGGAAGACCCCGCCGAACAGGGTCCAGAAGGGGAACGTCCTCCATATAAAACCATTCTGAAGGCCAGTCTTTGGATGGCTTCTTCGGGGTTCCGGACAGATATCCGGTATCGGCGATGCGCCATACTTCGGCTCCGCCCACTTGATAAAGTGATTCCCTCTGTGTGCGAGGGACAAGGCAAAATAGCCTTTTCCACAACTCGAAGTGAGCCTCGCAGCCTAGGAACAGCTCGCAGACAGCAACGTAGCCGGCGATGTGTAGGATGGAGGCAGGGTTGTGATTGTGTAGTTGGAGGCCGTAGAACTCCAGGAGCCCGCGGAGGAACGGATGGATTGGAAATCCGAGTCCCCTTAGTAAGTAAGGAACAAGGCAAACCCGTTCCCCCATGGAGGGACAGGGAAAGTTCTCCGCTTGCTCCCTGCCATTGTAGGTGGCGAGCCCGACTCGAACGGGCACCATGTATGCTGGAGGAAGAAATCCTTTGGTCTGCAGTTCGACCAATCGACTATGTGGGACTGAACACCTCTCCCAATCACCAAGCTTAGGGCTACGAGGGCAGGAGGAGGAGCTGCGGAGGTCGGCCATGCTGGAATGGATCTTTCCGAAACGCACTTTGATGGATTCTTGCTGAGGGGAGGGTGGTCTGGATCGGATCTAAGAATCCCAATCCCTTTAATAGACAAATTATTTATCTAGCTAGGGGGGTGAATGTAAAAATGCTCTGGCCTCGTATTCATTCGATGCATGAGAAATTGCCCTTATTAGGCGCAGAAGCCAAGAGGATCAACATTTATGGGGCCGAATACTATTTACAAACACTTGGAAATTGGAGAAGAACCCGCCTTGCAATGCCTAAGACAATACTGCGCGCCGGACTCGTCGTCATTGAAGCCTGGTTCGGGGGCTACTGAGGGAGTCCTGGATTAGGGGGTATCCGGACAGCCGGACTATATCGTTCGTCCGGACTGTTGGACTATGAAGGTACAAGATTGAAGACTTCATCTCGTGTCCGGATGGGACTCTACTTGGCGTGGAAGGCAAGCTAGGCAATACGGATATGTATATCCCCTCCTTTGTAACCGACCTTATGTAACCCTAGCCCCTCCGGTGTCTATATAAACCGGAGGGTTTTAGTCCGTAGAACAACATACAATCATACCATAGGCTAGCTTCTAGGGTTTAAGCTCTCCGATCTCGTGGTAGATCTACTCTTGTACTACCCATATCATCAATATTAATCAAGCAGGACGTAGGGTTTTACCTCCATCAAGAGGGCCCGAACCTGGGTAAAACATTGTGTCCCCTGCCTCCTGTTACCATCCGCCTTAGACACACAATTCGGGATCCCCTACCCGAGATCTGCCGGTTTTGACACCAACAATCACCAACGACGGTTAAATTCTAAGATGAAAGAAGTGGTAAGAAAAGAAATACTAAAGCTTCTGGAGGTAGGTTATCCCGTTGCTGATAGTTAGTGGGTAAGTCCTGTCCATTGTGTCCCTAAGAAGGGAGGTATTACTGTTGTTCCCAATGATAAGGATGAATTGATCCCACAAAGAATTGTTACAGTTTATAGAATGGTAATTGAATTCTGCAAATTAAATAAAGCTACTAAAAAGGATCATTACTCTCTACCTTTCATTGATCAAATGTTAGAAAGATTATCGAAACATACACATTTTTGCTTTCTAGACGGTTATTCTGGTTTCTCTCAAATACCTGCGTCAAAAGAGGATCAAGAAAATACCACTTTTACTTGCCCTTTCGGTACCTTTGCTTATAGACGTATGCCTTTTGGTTTATGTAATGCACCTGCTACCTTTCAAAGATGTATGACTGCTATATTCTTTGACTTTTGTGAAAAGATTGTTGAGGTATTCATGGATGATTTTTCCGTTTATGGAACTTCTTTTGATGATTGCTTAAGCAACCTTGATCGAGTTTTGCAGAGATGTGAAGAAACTAATCTTGTCTTGAATTGGGTGAAGTGCCACTTTATGATTAATGAAGGTATTGTCTTGGGGCATAAAATTTCTGAAAGAGGTATTGAAGTTGATAAAGCTAAAGTTGATGCTATTGAAAAGATGTCGTGTCCTAAGGACATCAAAGGTATACGAAGTTTCCTTGATCATGCCGGTTTGTATAGGAGGTTCATTAAAGACTTCTCAAAAAAATTTAGGCCTCAGACTAATCTCTTACAAAAAGATATTCCTTTTGTCTTTGATGATGATTGTGTAGAAGCATTTGAAATACTTAAGAAAGCTTTGATTTCTACACCTATTGTTCAGCTACCTGATTGGAATTTACCCTTTGAAACTATGTGTGATGCTAGTGATTATGTTGTAGGTGCTGTTCTAGGACAAAGAATTGATAAGAAATTAAATGTTATCCAATATGCTAGTAAAACTCTAGACAGTGCCCAAAGAAATTATGCTACTACTGAAAAAAGAAGGATCTGCCCAAACCCTCCAGAGGCAGCCGGTACTGTG
Source organism: Triticum monococcum (assembly GCA_034509565.1). NCBI lineage: Eukaryota > Viridiplantae > Streptophyta > Magnoliopsida > Poales > Poaceae > Triticum > Triticum monococcum. Next base: position 172,382,120 of record CM067846.1, on the reverse strand, counting down.
TGTACCATGACCTCCACACCCACAACACCAACGAATGTCAAGAGCTCCGCGCCGTACAAGAAGGAAGGGTCGTCCGTCACCCTGACCGTGCTGACTGGGGCTACGGCCGGGGAGGAGGAAGAAACCCAGGACGCTCGGAAGACCGCGGCCCGCGCCAGGGGTGGCACGACTAGCCTCGCGAGGACCGCTGGCGGGACCTACCTTGTGAGGGGGACTGGAGGGACCAGCCTCGTGAGGACCGACCTCATGCCAACGCAGGCCTACCTCCGCTGCCGCCTCCACCAAGAAGGAATGAAGACCGCCATCAAGACGAGGGGGCTGGGGGCTTCCAGGAGCCACGCGCGATCGCCTACATCCTGGGCGGAGCTCAAGCCCCAGCCTCCCAACGCATCTTCAAGCAGTTTGCCCGCGAAGTGAATGCAGTTCTCCCCAAGCTTGAAGCAACGCGCCCCCTCAGGTGGTCGGCGTGCCCCATCACGTTCAGCTCGGCAGACCAGCTCAAGTGCGCGGCCACTGCAGGAGTCCTCCCGATGCTCTGCTCCCCGGTCATCAGCAACGTGCAGGTCACCAAGACCCTCATCGATGGCGTGGCAGGGCTCAACGTCCTGTTCGTGGAAACATTCAACAACCTCCAAGTGCCCTATGACCAGCTTCAGCCAACCAAGTCTTTCTCCGGGATCACCGACGGTTCCACAGTCCCGATCGGGCAGGTCCGCCTCCCTGTCACCTTCGGAGCCCGCAGCAACTACCGCACCGAGATCATCGACTTCGATGTCGCCCACATCTGCCTGCCATACAACGCCATCCTCGGGTACCCAACGCTGGCCAAGTTCATGGCCGTGACCCACCACGGCTACAACGTCCTCAAGATGCCAGGAAGTGGCAGCGTCATCACGGTGCCCTGTGAAGAGAGAGATGCAGTGTGTTCCCTGGAGGGAGCCTTTCAGGCCGCGTCGCTAGAGGACCCAGATCGCGGAAGCAGGAGGCTTCCTGAGACCACCCCCCAAGAAGAAGAAGACGTCGTCAGGCTCAGCCCCTCAGGAGGCAGGCCCCTCAGGGCCCGTGCCCCCTCAGGAGGGCCCTCCATCCATCGCATAGGAAAGCGCGCCCAGCGCCCTCCTTAGGCAGGGCTCGGGGGCTCTCGCCTGGAGGGCCACCGACCTAGCCAGGGTCGCGAGGGAGGTGCTTGGGCACCACGTGGAGGTGTGCTTCGCAGCATGTTTCCCTCAGGAGGGAGCCAGGCGAGGAAGATCAGACCCGCAAGAGTTCGTTGACGAGGCCATTCGAGAGCTACAGGAGACAAGGATCATGAGAGGTTGCCGCTGCTTGCCAGCCGTGGCCCCACATCCAGGCGAGGATGGTGGGCTGCGCGTCTGTGTCGACGTACCAGGGCTCAATCAGATCACCACAATGGAGCGCCTCTGTCCCTCGCAAGTGGGGCGCTGCGGAGGTCCACCCCACAGCTATGTTCGCATGCCTTACGGCCTGCCGAGCATGGCTGCGGCGTACCAGCGCCTCATGAGGGGCATCATGGAGGCTCAGGAAGACAGGCGTTCCGCGGCCTTGGAGGAGATGGAGGCAGCTCGCGAGGAGTCACCAGCGCCTCCGGAGCCTCCCGAGGCCCTGGGGCCTGGGGGCTCGTGAGGATCGGCTTCTGCAGCCCATCAAGTCCGCTGCACCAACGCCACTACGCCGACGACATCCTCAGGTGACATCTTTCAAGTTCCGCTCTCAGCTGGGAGCACCCTCCCAGGGTTGCATCACTCCCAGGCCGCGTGGGTCCGTCCCCGCGGCATGTATCTGCATTTACCTTTCCGTCGTTAGTTTGCCTTGTTGGGGGCACCCCTCGGGCTGCATCATCCCCAAGCCGTTCGGGCCAGACCCAGCGGCGTGTATCCCCCTAGCGTTTGTTTCCAACTATGCATTGCCTATCACGCTTAGCTGCATGGTGCCCGTCCGCGGCATCTTCTCTTCCCATGTCGGCCACTTGCACGTTAAAGGGGGGGGGGGTGCCTGAGCATCGCGACTCAGGGCTCTGACTGGCTCTCCAGCCCTCACCCTCTGGCCTTGTCCATGGCATCGCGACCTGGCATACCAGCGACGGCTGAGACAAGCTCGAGGGCTGGGACCCGAGGATGTAGAGTACCGTCATCTAACCAAATTTTGCAGGGACACATCTCAAGATACGGCCCAGTGCCGGGCGCAACCCGCCCAGAGGTAGGGCCTCGTGAGTCCCGCGCTGGCTCACGGGTGCCCAGATACACCTCACCCAGCTCTACCGTGCCGGTCACGTGTCATGGCGGGGCTGTATACGCCCCGGGGGCTCCTCTCGGAGGGGAGTCCCCTCCCACGTACCAGTGGAAGCACCATGCTCTGCGCTGGCTGACGACACTACCGAGGAGCGGCTATGCCCGTACACATACGGAAGCGCTATGCTCTGCGCTGGTGATGAACAACTAAGGGTGGCCTCCGGGCCGCGTTAACCTCATGGAGCCCAGAGCTCAGTGGCTAGCCTCATCGCAACGCCTCCCCTCGGGAGCGCCGCGCGAGGGGGCTGGGCACGGGGGCTTCGGCTGGGTCACGCGCAAACGTACGCCGCCCAGCCAGGCCCCTCGGGCCTGGTTCACCGCGCGTCTCTCCCCGAGCAGAGCCAAGGTATGAAGGCCGTTTGCGCGTCAAGGGGGACCCCTGGGCATCGCGACCCAGGGGCCTAACTGGTCCCGTAGCCCCTCACTCCTTAGTTCCGAAAGGCTATGCTGGGTGAGGTACGCGCGGGGCCGGGCTCTGCAGACGTAGAACGGTAGCCACGCTTACATGTCGCCTCATCACCCGTTGTTCGCGCGTCAAGGGGGACTCCTGAGCATCGCGACTCAGGAGCCTAACTGGCTCCGTAGCCCCTCACTCCTTAGTTCCGAAAGGCTATGCTGGGTGAGGTACGCGCGGGATCGGGCTCTGCAGACGTAGAACAAAAAACACGCCTACATCACGCTTCCCTACTTGTTGTTCGAGCGCCAAAGGGGACTCCTGAGCATCGCAACTCAGGAGCCTAACTTGTCACGTGGCCCCTCAGTCCTTTGGTCCCGTCCTGGTTTCAGGTCGGGGCTGATGCTGGGTGAGGCATGCGCGGGGCCGGGCCCTGCCGGCGTAGAACACAAGCAAGTAGGGAAGAAAAGCATAAAATCCAAGGAACTTAAAAGCAAATATTACAGTCCATACTGTCAATCTCAATGCAAAACGCAAGTTTAAATGCCTCCCCGAGGCGTGATGCATGTGCAGGAACCTAAAGAAGAGAAGGGATGGGACGGAGTCACTCGTCGGCGCTGGTTTCGCCTTGTGGAACGGCAGGGTCGGCAGCGCCTTGCTTCGGCCTGGTGCTGAAGGCCCAGAACTTCTCCAGCAGCGCCTCCGCGCGCCCCTTCACGGCTTCAACGGCGGCAGCAGCACCCTCGCCGCTCACCGGTTCCAGCATGGCGTCGAGGTCGGTGTTGGGATCGCGGAGGTAGACGTGGGCGAAGACCCGTGTCAGCGCGACAGAAGACAGGACGTGCGCCTCGGCCTCGGCCGCGGGGCCGATGCCCAAGACGACGTCCCCAAGAGCCTTGACCAGGAAGGGAAGTAGCTTGGCGGGGCCATCCTCGTCACCAGCTAGCGGGCTGTCCAGGCCGCTCTCGTAAAGCATCTTCAGCGAAGCGCGGGCGTCCTTCTCCATGTCCGCGAAGGCGATGCGATCTTTGGCGAGGACCTGAGCCTTGGCGTCCAGCTCGGCCTTCGTCGCCTCCAGCTCTTGCTTCCACACGCCTAGACGCTTGCGGCGCTTCTTGAACTTGGCCTCTAAGTCCTCGAGCGCCGCCTCACGCGCCTTCGCCCCCTTCTCCTGCTCTTGGCGAAGGCGAACCTCCTCTACAAGTTGGCCCCGCAAGCCTTGCAGCTCGTCCTCCAGCGCCTTGCAGCGGTCACGGGCCTTGACCACTTCCCCCAGGGCCGCGTCACGAGCAATCTTCGCCTCAAGGACGGCCCGCTTCTCCTCGTCGCAGGCCGTCGAGGCCTGAACCAGCGCCGCCCGGATCGAAGCATCAGAGCGAATCCACCCCGAAGCCAGTTCCAGACGCCCGGCCACCAGGCGAGGGTCGGCGCCGAGAAGGTCCTGACGCAGCCGGTCCAGTTCAGCAGCAGCATGCTCCAAGATGGAGGAAGAAGACGAAGGAGCCCCGGCACGCTCCAGGACGACAGGAGGAGCTGAGGGAGCAGTGGCCAGCAAAACGGGAGGAGAAGGTGGCGGCGGCAAGGCCGCCGAATCCCGAGCCAGCATTCGCTGCGTCTCCCCAGCCGTGGTAGTGGCGCCAGACGAGGACACTTCAGGAGTCACCTGGGCCACGGGGGCTGAGCTCGCCCCCGCCAGCATGGCCAAACCTCCCGAGGGCGACCGACCAGGAGAAGCCCGCGCACTGTGATCGCCCCCTTTCACAGGCGGGGGCGCTGACGCGGATGGAGCCTCAGGAGCCCACTTCGGTTTCTTCGCCGTGGGCACCCGCCTACTCAAGAGAAGCAATCATCAAGCCTCGTCGGCAAAATGAGAAACAAGAGAACAAGGATCAAGCGCTTACGGGTCATCGCCGGTGAGCTCGGGCAGCTTTTGGCCTAACTTCAAGCCAAACAGCCGGCTGGAAGGGTCAACCTTGGGAGCAGAAGGCGCGTCAGGGGACTGCCCCGGGGTAGGGGCAGGCCCGCGGGGGACCAGCCCGGTCCTGTCGTTCTTCGGGATCGGGGGCGAGCTCCCGCTACCCAGCACATCGTCATCATCATCATCATCGTCGCTCGGCGATAGGCAGAGAGTGCGGGGCGAGCGCCGAGGGAGGGGAGCCCTCGACTCTCCGTCAGTCACCCCGGAGTCAGGCCCCTCTCCCCGCTCCTCTCCGTCCTCTTCCTCGCTGGAGTCACCGGAGGGCACGTCCACCAGTCCTTCAGAAGGCGCCACGGGCACAAGCTCGACCCCGTTGAAAATGGGCATGGACTTCACCACCTGCTCCCAGTCGCTGCGAAGAAACAAGGGCTCGGGAGTGCCCTCCAACTTTGCCACCGTGCCCCCGACCAGAGATTGAAGAACCGCGTTCACGTCCTCTTCGTCCGCAGGCCCGGGGCTCAGATGAGGCCCCCACATCAGAGAAGAGTACTGCCGGAGTGAAGCTAGCTGCTGCTCCAAGAACTCCCTCAACAGTGACGCACCAGTCAACTTCGCCGTCGCCATGTTGGCTGGCCTCAAGTCCACATCCATCTTCTCCAACACCGGCTTCGCGCGGGGATCCGCGAGCTCCTCCCGGCACCAGTTACTGGCGCTCACGGCCTGCTCCGTGGGCGGGATCAGCCGAGCGTGGACGCGCCCGGCGTCAACCAAGACCCACTTGCTCCGGAAGCCATCAACCCTCTTCCCGGGACTCGAGATGGTAATGGTGCTGCCGTGCGCGACGAAGCTCGCGCACGCGGAAGGAGAACTGCCAGTAGTCCGGAGGTAGAAGTAGTGGCGCAGCAAGGCCACCGAGGGCTGCACCCCCACGTGGGCCTTGCAGTAGTAAGCGAAGATCGCCAGGAGAAGGACAGAGTTGGGGTGGAGATGCAAAGCCAGCAAGTTGTAATGGCAGAGGACAGAGAAGAAGAACTCGGAGAAGGGAGGCACCAAGCCCGCTGCAATGGCGCTCACAAAGAAAGGGTGATAGGTGCTCCCTCGACCTTCAGGGGAGGCGAAGCCGACCTTGAACACCTCCGTCCCGATGACGCCCTGCGTCGCCGCCATCCGGCACAGCCGGGCAAAGGTGGCCTTGGACAGAGTCGGCGGGTCCAGAGCGGGGGGATACCAAGCTTCGGCCGGAGGCTTGCAAGGTGCCATGGCTTCGTAGGTCGTGCAACCGGAGTAGATCTGGAAGTTCGGAGGAAGAAAGGGGAGGCGCAAGAAAGGGGATCTGAGCAGCAACCGGAGAAATCAAGGGCGAAGTCTGGGAAGATGCCTCTCCCTTGCCAACCCGCGCGGTCGCTAAGGCACCCACATCCAATCAACCGCCACGCGACGTCCGAGGCCGCATGCTGTCGGGGCCCGCGGCGCTTCGCCCTTGCCCTTTCGCCTCTCGGCACGGCCAAGTCCATGCGCGCCTTGGGCCCGGGGGCTACTGTCGGTGTTCTAGGAATGGGGGTCCCCAGACTTGCCTGCCTGCGGCCTGCGGCATGGCTCAAGTGGGGTCCAGCGCGGCCCATCGTCATCAACACGAGGCTCAAGACCCTCGCGAGGGGCCAAGCCTCGCGAGTCGGACGACACGGCGCATCCTCAGGCACAGCCTCGTCAGGCTGGCTCGCGAGGAGGCAGAGAGTTCAAGGCGGGGTACCTCGCGAGCTGCCCGTGACGCAAGCCATGACGACACGGGGCACCAGGCGGGTGCCAGCGCACGCAGCGTCCCTCTTTCCTCTTTGGTGCAAAGGGGGCAAGTATATCAGCAGAGTACCGAGGCATCAGGCAAAGGTTGCCACTTCGGTGCAATGAGACCAAGGCCAGGAGGACTACGAGACGGAGGTCACCATGGAGCCCAGCGCGGCATCATCACCAGAGCCTTTGGCAGGCGAAGACTGCTTTTGTCAGGATAGATGTACTCGTTGTCCCCCTTGAAATTAGCCCGCCATTGTTGGATCCCTTCCCGCTCAATATTTGGGGAGAGGACCAGGGCCTCTATAAATAGGACTAGCCACCCACATAGCAGGGGGTTCGGTTGGTTCGTTCGGTTCGCAAGTAGAGAGAGAGAGAGAGAGAGAAAGAGAGAGAGGGTGACTGAACTCTTCATAACAGTTCATCACCACAGCTAAGGACAGACCCTCGCGAGGCTGTTCTTCCTTGTATTGTTCATCCACACCAGCCCCAGGAGGCAATCCATCCACCACACACTGGAGTAGGGTATTACACCACATCGGTGGCCTGAACCAATATAAATCTTGTGTCTTTCGTGCAGTTCTTTTAGTAGTTTAGATCCCATCGAGACGGAGAGGTTGAAGGCGAGATTTCCGTGCGCACCCCAGTGTTCGAACCTTAAGGGTCTGCCGGAACCCGAAATCCGACAGCCTAAGCACCGCTACGATATGATTGAGGTGGATTATGGTGGAGGGGGCACCGCACACGGCTAAGGGATCAATGATCAACTTGTGTGTTCATGGGTGCCCCTGCCCCCGTATATAAAGGAGCAAGGGGGGAGGCCGGCCGACCCTCCTAGGGCGCGCCAGGAGGAGGAGTCCTCGTCCTAGTAGGAGTAGGACTCCCCTTTCCTCCTCCTCCTAGGAAGGGGGAAGGGGAGAAGGAAGGAGAGGTGGTGATAAATAATGCAAAATTTTATTAGCTTCGATGCCATGCTACCTTCCCTATCATGCATACTTTTGACTCTACATAGTGGTTTAAATAGCTTGTGTTTCTTATATTGGAAAGTAATTCAGATTTTTATTAGCTTCGATGCCATGCTACCTTCCCTATCATGCATACTTTTGACTCTACATAGTGGTTTAAATAACTTGTGTTTCTTACATTGGAAAGTAATTCAGAATTCGTTTTTGTTTCAATTAGAGCCCTGATGCAGACAAGGATTGTGTGGTTGTACATGTCACTCGCCATGAGGCGGATGACCTGAATATGCGCACTAGGAAAACAAAGTTCTTAGGTTGTTGGATCCTGGAAGCCATTTGCACTTATACCAAAGTCGAGATGTATTCCAGCCTCACTGTTGTCAGGCGTGTTGTCTAGGGTGTACCGAAGCACAATAATTCAAAGCTACTCCTTCATTTATGAGGTATACTGTTCTTGTCAAGCTTATGCAGGAAGATGACGTGGCATGCCTCCACAAACAAGTTTATGAGTGGCAAGGCCACAAGGTTATCTTCAGGAAGGTTCATAGGATTGAGCTGCTGTCGGACATCCTCGATGATGTTCATGGCAAGGTCTGTCTTGTGTCTATCCCAAAATTAGATCGAGGCATGAAATAGTTGCCCCAGCTAGTGTTTAAAAGTAGTTTGGATTGTGTCTAATTATCTGAACTTTGCCTATTATTGAGACCTCTGGGGCTAGTACTCTGATTGGATCCGTCTATGGGAACTACTGCAACTTTTGTGTGCCCGTGAATCATGTGAGAACGATCCTAATTGTTGCGGAAACAGATGTGTCCTCACTAGTTTTTTCATGTAATATGGCATTGTAAGACATTACTTGTCAAGGTTTATCATACGAGCAGTGTGTGTTTGATGAAATAGAGTACTTGTTCGAGAACTATGCGCCGACGTATACATAGGGTACGTAAGGCTGGTTAAGTACTTGTATACGCTGTTGGTGCTACCCCACTTGTAAGCAGTTGTGCAAAACATGGCACATTGGCTCAGCTCGCTTCAACACTAGAAAAGTCAGCTATCGACCAGCTAACAATCAATAATCTGTTATCTGACATATATAAGCAACTACGTATCTTGTTACAGTGGTTCATGTAGTTAACTGAGGCCACAATGTAAATTCCAAACGTTCACACGCTAGTCCAGCGTTTATGTGGAACATTCACATTAAACTCGGCTTCATAAAATACTTGAAAAGCATAAATTAAGCAATTTTATACATCTCAATGATTCATAGAACATAACAAACATTTATGTCAGAGTAATGGGCCATGGGTAGCCTAACCCGAGTCGCAGAACCTGTCAAGACATTGGGCCCGCAGCGCCGCTCAAGACATCAAGATGAAGCGCCGCCTTCTGGCGGCCGGCTAGTTGAACGGCCGACTGCCAGAAGACGGCCATGCTCAGGAAGGCGGCTCCAAGACGGGCCGACACCTGGCAGGCGGCCTCCAGAGAGGCTGGCTCCCAGCAGTCGGCCCACAATGCCCTCAAAGTCTGCACCCCCATTAAGAAGACAAGACAGGTGAGGCTATAGTGTAGCCCATCACCCCCGTACCCTGGGCCGGGCATGGCCACAGTGCTCCGTAGAGGCGGAGATCTCCACCCGGCGCGGCACTATTGCCACTCCACCCCTGACACCACTCTTGCCTGGCAAAGCCCTGCTCCCACGACCGCCTGTCGGTACGGCCCGAAGATGACGGGCCCTACCAGTCAGCGAGGGCCCGGAAGACGGCGGGAGCCTCTCCAGTCATACCAGGGGAAGGCCAGCTTCTAGCAGGCGGCCCTTTCCTTCCTCGGGGCCCACGCGCCATTAACCAGATAACACTCAGAGTGGCTACAGAGATCTCCCGCCAGGCGGTGGGACTTTAGCCACGCTCCCCTGACCAAGCGAGCGTCATTAGTATCACGGCTACAGTAATCGACAGCCAGCAAGACCCGCGAGCGGCGGGAGCGGCCTATCGGCTCCGTACCAGACCAGTCGGCGGGGCCCACCAGGCGGCGGGCCCCAGCAGCCGGCGGAGAAGCCAGCAACCAGAGAGACTGATAGTAGGGTCCTACACCTGGCCAGATTACCATTGTACCCTTGGGGGGGTAGGCCTATATAAATCCCCCAGGGCCCCCATGCAAAGGGTTTGAACCTGCTAGGATTAGACTCACACCTAGGGGGAGAGGAGAGCAAGCCCTGCCTTCTTCTACCTCTAGCATACGGCTCGAGGGGCACCATTGTACTCACTAGTGCCTTAGTGATCATGCAGAGACCCCGCAGAGCAGGACTAGGGGTGTTATCTCCTAGGAGAGCTCCGAACCTAGGTAAAGTACGCCGTCGTTCGTGTCTACGCCTCATTGCGCTTCCAGGCACCGGCGATGTTCTACTCGCTCCCACCATGATAAGCCATCCATTGGCATATGTCGGACCCAAGCCCCCACATTTGGCGCCCACCATGTGGCGAGGTGCACCGTCTCCCGGAGATCTATTCTGGACGGGAACCTTGTTCCTTCCTAATGAGAGCAGCCAGCCCGGCACGCCAGACGGCGTCTGCGTCAACGCGCTGCACGGCGCGGAGGTCGCCTGTGCGGCGAGCTGCCTCGCCGACCTTGTTGGTGAGATCCGCCTCTCCGACGAACCCGCATCTAATGCGGGCACAGAAGGCCCTGAGTGCCTTGTCGTGAGCCTTCTTGATCAGCTCCACCTCGCCAGCGAGCCTGCTGCTGACTTGGAGTCAGTTGGCTCCAGTGACCCGATGCTTCTCGACTCTGACACGGCGTCGCTTGACGCGTTCCCCACCAACGTGGTGGTATATAGCGAGCCGCTTCCTCGCGCGGACAGCGGCGGCAGCACCATCACGGAGGTGCTCGTCATTAGCTACGGCGAGCGCTCTGGCGGAGGTGGCCAGGATCCGTTGCCGGCGGCAATGGAAGACTTGACTGCGCCCATCCAGAAGACGCCAACGCCGAGACGCTGGAAGCACGCCTCGTCCAGCTCGTCGAGAGTGCCAACCGGCTAGCCAACATGAGACGCCTTTCGGAGGCCTACTAGCGGGAGAAGGACCATGCCGTCGGTGGCACGCTGACTCCTGGTGGACCTAGCCTCATTGGCCCGATTCGGCAGCGTGGCGCAACCATCGCCAGCATGTTCGGGACAGATCGTCCCGTCTACGCCGTGCCTGCAGAGAATATACGGGTAGCCCAAGCGGCAGCACACGGGCTAGACAAGCTCGAGGGTGATGAGCGCCGCCACATCACAGAGCGAGCTCAGCAGCTCCTCGACGTGGCTGCTGAGCAGCAAGAAGCCAGGTGCCGCACTAAAGCGCCCAACCGGCGAAACGACGACCCGCCTCCTCGCCGAGACCAAGGCACGATATCCCGGACACCGACTGGTGGCGTCCGCGATAGAAGAGACAAGGAGCCGGCTGCCAGTTGCAGCTGGACTCGCATCACCATCGACCGCGACCAAGACGGCCGCCCAAGAACTATGCGGCGGCGAGACGACTGTCCGCTTTCCCCTCCCCGTAGGGAAAGGCGTATCTCCCCTCCGCCTATTGACCACCCAACACTCGGCAACCACCTCGGTCATCGAGAAGGAATTGGAGAAAATGATGCCCGCCACCGGATCAATCGCCTCAATCGACCCCTGACGCTAGAAGAAGAGGATGAGCTGGGTCCTCCTTGTTTCGGCCCCCACATCTGAGACGAACCTTTCCCTAGAGGGTTCACGCTCCCCAGAGATTTACCCAAGTACACCAGCTCTGTGAAGCCGGAGGACTGGCTGGTCGACTACTCAACAGCCGTCAGCATCGCCAACGGCAACAAGCGCATTGCCATGAAGTACGTTCCGCTGATGCTCCAGGGCACGGCCCAGACGTGGCTGAACAGCCTAAAGCCCCGCAGCATCAACAGTTGGGTTGATTTTACTGAAGCCTTCATCCGCAAATTCACCGGCACGTACAAGCGGCCGCCCAAGCCTCGCCAGCTCTCCTTGTGCGTCCAAGGCCTCAACGAGTCGACTCGTGACTACCTCACACGTTGGGCCGAGCTGCGCAACTCCTACGAGGGCATGCACGAGGTGCAGGCCATCGAGTATTTCACTGCCGAGTGCCGAGAAGGCACCCTCCTCAAGCACCGCCTTCTCTGCGACGAGCCAGCGACCCTCGACAAGTTGCTGATCATAGCAGACGAGTACGCCGTGGCCAACTCCTCCATGACGGCGTAAATCAAAGTTGACACATCTGGCAAGGTGGCTCCTCAAGCTCCTCGGAGTCCGGCTAGCGGCACCAGTCGGGCCAGCAACCAAATGAAAAGAAGCAAGGCCACTGCCGGCTCCCACCAGCCGGCATGTGACGATAGTCAAAGATCGGCAGCCAGAAGGGCAGCCCCCACCAAAGCGTCAGAAGGGTGGCAAGACCAACTGGTTGCCCGCCTTATCGTACAAGCAGACTCTTGATGCGCCCTGCAAATTCCACAGTGGAGCAAAGCTGTCCAACCACACCACTCGGAAGTGTCACTGGCTCACCCGGATCACAAAGGGTGATGGGATCCCGCCTCCTCCGCCTGCCGGCCCGCAGCCTCCTCCTGCACAGCAGGCTGCGGTTCGGCCAGTCGGTGCCATACAAGATGAATACCCCGAAGAGCATGGGGATTATTGTTGGAAATATGCCCTAGAGGCAATAATAAAATGGTTATTATTATATTTCCTTGTTCATGATAATTGTCTATTGTTCATGCTATAATTGTGCTATCCGCAAATCGTAATACATGTGCGAATACATAGACCATAACATGTCCCCAGTGAGCCCCTAGTTGACTAGCTCGTTAATCAATAGATGGTTACTTTTTCCTGACCATGGACATTGGATGTCATTGATAACAGGATCACATCATTAGGAGAATGATGTGATGGACAAGACCCAATCCTAAGCATAGCGCAAGATCGTGTAGTTCGTCTGCTAAAGCTTTTCTAATGTCAAGTATCTTTTCCTTAGACCATGAGATTGTGCAACTCCCGGATACTGTAGGAATACTTTGGGTATGCCAAACGTCACAACGTAACTGGGTGACTATAAAGGTGCACTACGGGTATCTCCGAAAGTGTCTGTTGGGTTGGCACGAATCGAGAATGGGATTTGTCACTCCGTATGGCGGAGACGTATCTCTGGGCTCAATGTGACTAAGGTTTGGTCACGGGACGATGTGTTACGTAATGAGTAAAGTGACTTGCCGGTAACGAGATTGAATGAGGTATTGGGATACCCACGATCGAATCTCGGGCAAGTAACATACCGATTGACAAAGGGAATTGTATACGGGATTGCTTGAATCCTCGACATCGTGGTTCATCCGATGAGATCATCGTGGAACATGTGGGAGCCAACATGGCTATCTAGATCCTGCTATTGGTTATTGGCCGGAGAGTTGTCTCGGTCATGTGTGCATGGTTCCTGAACCCGTAGGGTCTACACACTTAAGGTTCGATGATGCTAGAGTTATTAGGAAGACTTGTATGTGATTACCGAATGTTGTTCGGAGTCCCGGATGAGATCCCGGACGTCATGAGGAGTTCCGTAATGGTCGGGAAGTGAAGATTTATATATAGGAAGTTGTCATACGGTCAACAGAAAGGTTCGGGCCATATCGGTATTGTATCGGGGCCACCGGAGGGGCTCCGGGGGTTCACCGGGAGGGACCACCTCTCTCGGAGGGCCTCATGGGCCGTAGAGGAAAGGTAACCAGCCCCAAGTGGGCTGGGCGCACCCCCCTTGGGCCCATGCGCCTAGGGTTGGGGGGAAACCCTAGAGGGGGCGCCCCCCTTGCTTGGGGGGAAGCCACCCCCTTGGCCGCCGCCCCCCTCTAGATCTCATCTAGAGGGGGCTGGCCCCCTTCCTCCTTCCCCTATAAATAGAGGGGCAAGGGGAGGGCTGCACACCACACCCAAGGCGCAGCCCCTCCCCTCCCCAACACCGCTCCTCCTCCGTTAAGAGCTTGGCGAAGCCCTGCCGGAGTACTGCTGCTCCACCACCACCACGCCGTCGTGCTGCTGTTGGAGCTCTCTTCCTCAACCTCTCCCTCCTCCTTGCTGGATCAAGGCGCGGGAGACGTCTCTGCTCCGTACGTGTGTTGAACGCGGAGGAGCCGTCCGTTCGGCGCTAGGATGATCGGTGATTTGGATCACGACGTGTACGACTCCATCAACCCCGTTCTCTTGAACGCTTCCGCTCGCGATCTACAAGGGTATGTAGATGCACTCCTCTCCCTCTCATTGCTAGATGACTCCATAGGTTGATCTTGGTGATGCGTAGAAAATTTAAATTTCTGCTACGATCCCCAACAGTGGCATCATGAGCTAGGTCTATGCGTAGTTTCTATGCACGAGTAGAACACAAGTTGTTGTGGGCGTCTATTTTGTCAATTTACTTGCCGTTACTAGTCTTATCTTGATTCGGCGGCATCGTGGGATGAAGCGGCCCGGACCGACCTTACACATACGCTTACGTGAGACTGGTTCCACCGACTGACATGCACTAGTTGCATAAGGTGGCTAGCGGGTGTCTGTCTCTCCCACTTTAGTCGGACCAGATTCGATGAAAAGGGTCCTTATGAAGGGTAAATAGAAATTGGCATATCATGTTGTGGTTTTGACGTAGGTAAGAAACGTTCTTGCTAGAAACCTATAGCAGCCACGTAAAAACTTGCAACAACAATTAGAGGACGTCTAACTTGTTTTTGCAGCATATGCCGTGTGATGTGATATGGCCAAAAGGATGTGATGAATGATATATGTGATCTATGAGATTGATCATGTTCTTGTAATAGGAATCACGACTTGCATGTCGATGAGTATGACAACCGGCAGGAGCCATAGGAGTTGTCTTAATTTATTTATGACCTGCGTGTCAACATAAACGTCATGTAATTACTCTACTTTATTGCTAACCGTTAGCCATAGTAGTAGAAGTAATAATTGGCGAGACAACTTCATGAAGACACGATGATGGAGGTCATGGTGTCATGCCGATGATAATGATGATTATGGTGCCCCGAAGATGGAGATCAAAAGGAGCAAAATGATATTGGCCATATCATGTCACTATTTGATTGCATGTGATGTTTATCATGTTTTACATCTTATTTGCTTAGAACGATGGTAGCATAAATAAGATGATCCCTCGCAATAATTTCAAGAAAGTGTTCCCCCTAACTGTGCACCGTTGCTAAGGTCCGTTGTTCCGAAGCACCACGTGATGATCGGGTGTGATAGGTTCTAATGTTCGCATACAACGGGTGTAAGCCAGATTTACACACGCAATACACTTAGGTTGACTTGACGAGCCTAGCATGTACAGACATGGCCTCGGAACACGGAAGACCGAAAGGTCGAACATGAGTTGTATAGAAGATACGATCAACATCAAAATGTTTACCGATGATGACTAGTCTGTCTCACGTGATGATCGGACACGACCTAGTTGACTCGGATCATGTATCACTTAGATGACTAGAGGGATGTCTATCTGAGTGGGAGTTCATTAAATAATTTGATTAGATGAACTTAATTATCATGAACACAGTCTAAAAATCTTTGCAATATGTCTTGTAGATCAAATGGCCCATGCTAATGTTGCCCTCAACTTCAATGCGTTCCTAGAGAAAACCAAGCTGAAAGACGATGGCAGCAACTACACGGACTGGGTCCGTAACCTGAGGATTATCCTCATAGCTGCCAGGAAAGCATATGTCCTTGATGCACCGCTAGGTGAAGCACCTGTTTTCCCTACAGAACAAGACGTTATGAACGCTTGGCAGACGCGTTGTGATGATTACTCCCTGGTTTAGTGCGGCATGCTTTACAGTTTAGAACCGGGGCTCCAAAAGCGTTTTGAGCAACACGGAGCATATGAGATGTTCCAAGAGCTGAAAATGGTTTTCCAAGCTCCTGCCCGGGGCGAGAGATATGAAGTCTCCGACAAGTTCTACAGTTGTAAGATGGAGGAGAATAGTTCCGTCAGCAAGCACATACTCAAAATGCCTGGGTTGCACAACCGCTTGTCTCAGCTAGGAGTTAATCTCCCGGATGATGCGGTCATTGACAGAATCCTTCAGTCGCTCCCACCTAACTACAAGAGCTTTGTGATGAACTTCAATATGCAGGGGATGGAAAAGACCATTCCTGAGGTATATTCAATGTTGAAATCAGCGGAGGTGGAAATCAAAAAGGAACATCAAGTGTTGATGGTGAATAAAACCACTAAGTTCAAGAAAGGCAAGGGTAAAAAGAAGTTGAAGAAGGATGGCAAGGGAGTTGCCACGCCCGGTAAGCAAGCTGCCGGGAAGAAGCCAAAGAATGGACCCAAGCCTAAGACTGAGTGCTTTTATTGCAAGGGAAACCGTCACTGGAAGCGGAACTGCCCCAAGTACTTAGCGGATAAGAAGGCCGGCAATGCCAAAGGTATATGTGATATACATGTTATTGATGTGTACCTAACCAGCGCTCGTAGTAACTCATGGGTATTTGATACCGGTGCAGTTGTTCATATTTGTAACTCAAAACAGGAACTGCAGAATAAACGGAGACTGGCGAAGGACGAGGTGACGATGCGCGTCAGGAATGGTTCCAAGGTTAATGTGATTGCCGTCGGCACGCTACCTCTGCATTTACCTACGGGATTAGTTTTAAACCTCAATAATTGTTATTTAGTACCAGCTTTGAGCATGAACATTGTATCTGGATCTCGTTTAATGCGAGATGGCTACTCATTTAAATCTAAGAATAATGGTTGTTCTATTTATATGAGAGACATGTTTTATGGTCATGCCATGCTGGTCAATGGTTTATTCTTATTTAATCTCGAACGTGATGTTACACATATTCATAGTGTGAATGCCAAAAGGTGTAAGGTTGATAATGATAGTTCCACATACTTGTGGCACTGCCGCCTTGGTCACATTGGTGTCAAACGCATGAAGAAACTCCATGCAGATGGACTTTTGGAGTCTCTTGATTATGAATCATTTGACACGTGCAAACCAAGCCTCATGGGCAAAAAGACCAAGACTCCGTTATCCGGAACAATGGAGCGAGCAACCAACTTATTGGAAATTATACATACTGATGTGTGCGGTCCAATCAGTGTTGAGGCTCGCGGTGGCTATCGTTATGTTCTCACCCTCACTGATGACTTGAGTAGATATGGGTATATCTACTTAATGAAACACAAGTCTGAGAAATTTGAAAAGTTCAAGGAATTTCAGAGTGAGGTTGAGAATCAACGTGACAGGAAAATCAAGTTCTTACGATCAGATTGTGGGGAAGAATATTTGAGTCATGAATTTGGCACGCACTTAAGGAAATGTGGAATAGTTTCACAACTCACGCCGCCTGGAACACCTCAGCGTAATGGTGTGTCCGAACGTCGTAATCGCACTCTGTTAGATATGGTACGATCTATGATGTCTCTTAACGATCTACTGCTATCATTTTGGGGTTATGCTATAGAGACTTCCGCATTCACTTTAAATAGGGCTCCGTCGAAATCCATTGAGACGACACCGTATGAATTGTGGTTTGGTAATAAACCTAAGCTCTCATTTCTAAAAGTTTGGGGATGCGATGCTTATGTCAAGAAACTTCAACCTAAAAAGTTTGAACCCAGATCGGAAAAATGCGTCTTCATAAGATACCCTAAGGAAACTATTGGGTATACCTTCTACCTCAGATCCGAAGGCAAGATCTTTGTTGCCAAGAATGGATCCTTTCTAGAGAAAGAGTTTCTCTCGAAAGAAGTAAGTGGGAGGAAACTAGAACTTGATGAAGTATTGCCTCTTGAACCAGAGAGTGGCACATCTCAAGAAAATGTTCCTGAGGTGCCTGCACCGACTAGAGAGGAAGTTAATGATGATGATCATGAAACTTCAGATCAAGTTGCTACTAAACTTCGTAGGTCCACAAGGACACGTTCCGCACCAGAGTGGTACGGCAACCCTGTCCTGGAAATCATGTTGTTAGACAATGGTGAACCTTCGAACTATGAAGAAGCGATGGCGGGCCCAGATTCTGACAAATGGCTGGAAGCCATGAAATCCGAGATAGGATCCATGTATGAAAACAAAGTATGGACTTTGACTGACTTACCCGATGATCGGCGAGCCATAGAAAATAAATGGATCTTTAAGAAGAAGACAGACGCGGATGGTAATGTGACCATCTATAAGGCTCGGCTTGTTGCTAAGGGTTATCGACAAGTTCAAGGGGTTCACTACGATGAGACTTTCTCACCCGTAGCGAAGTTGAAGTCTGTCTGAATCATGTTAGCAATTTCTGCATTATATGATTATGTGATATGGCTAATGGACATCAAAACGGCATTCCTTAATGGTTTCCTTATGGAAGAATTGTATATGATGCAGCCGGAAGGTTTTGTCGATCCTAAGAATGCTGACAAGGTGTGCAAGCTCCAACACTCAATCTATGGGCTGGTGCAAGCCTCTCGGAGTTGGAACATTTGATTTGATGAGATGATCAAAGCGTTTGGGTTTATGCAGACTTATGGTGAAGCTTGTGTTTACAAGAAAGTGAGTGGGAGCTCTGTAGCATTTCTCATATTATATGTGGATGACATACTATTGATGGGAAATGATATAGAATTCTTGGAAAGCATAAAGGCCTACTTGAACAAGTGTTTTCCAATGAAGGACCTTGCAGAAGCTGCTTATATATTAGGCATCAAGATCTATAGAGATAGATCGAGACGCCTCATTGGTCTTTCACAAAGTACGTACCTTGACAAGATATTGAAGAAGTTCAATATGGATCAGTCCAAGAAGGGGTTCTTGCCTGTGTTGCAAGGTATGAGATTGAGCACGGCTCAATGCCCGACCACGGTAGAAGATAGAGAAAAGATGAGTGTCGTCCCCTATGCCTCAGCCATAGGGTCTATTATGTAGGCCATGCTGTGTACCAGACCTGATGTAAACCTTGCCATAAGTTTGGTCGGAAGGTACCAAAGTAATCCCGGCATGGAACACTGGACAGCGGTCAAGAATATCCTGAAGTACCTGAAAATTACTAAGGATATGTTTCTCGTCTATGGAGGTGACGAAGAGCTCGTCGTAAAGGGTTACGTCGATGCTAGCTTCGACACAGATCTGGATGACTCTAAGTCACAAATCGGATACGTGTATATTTCGAATGGTGGGGCAGTCAGCTGGTGCAGTTGCAAGCAAAGCGTCGTGGCGGGATCTACATGTGAAGCGGAGTACATGGCAGCCTCGGAGGCAGCACAAGAAGCAATCTGGGTGAAGGAGTTCATTACCGACCTAGGAGTTATTCCCGATGCGTCGGGCCCGATGACTCTCTTCTGTGACAACAAAGGAGCTATTGCCCTTGCCAAGGAGCCCGGGTTTCACAAGAAGACCAGGCATATCAAGTGTCGCTTCAACTCCATTCGTGAAAATGTTCAAAATGGAGACATAGATATTTGTAAAGTGCATACAGACCTGAATGTCGCAGATCCTTTGACTAAACCTCTTCCTCGAGCAAAACATGATCAACACCAGAACTCTATGGGTGTTGGATTCATCACAATGTAACTAGATTATTGACTCTAGTGCAAGTGGGAGACTGTTGGAAATATGCCCTAGAGGCAATAATAAAATGGTTATTATTATATTTCCTTGTTCATGATAATTGCTATTGTTCATGCTATAATTGTGTTATCCGGAAATCGTAATACATGTGTGAATACATAGACCACAACATGTCCCTAGTGAGCCTCTAGTTGACTAGCTCATTGATCAATAGATGGTTACCTTTTCCTGACCATGGACATTGGATTTCATTGATAACGGGATCACATCATTAGGAGAATGATGTGATGGACAAGACCCAATCCTAAGCATAGCGCAAGATCGTGTAGTTCGTCCGCTAAAGCTTTTCTAATGTCAAGTATCTTTTCCTTAGACCATGAGATTGTGCAACTCCCGGATACTGTAGGAATACTTTGGGTGTGCCAAACATCACAACGTAACTGGGTGACTATAAAGGTGCACTACGGGTATCTCCGAAAGTGTCTGTTGGGTTGGCATGAATCGAGACTGGGATTTGTCACTCCGTATGACGGAGAGGTATCTCTGGGCCCACTCGGTAAGACATCATCGTAATGAGCTCAGAGCTTGCCAGTTAAAGTTCCGAGCCGCCTGCTCGGCAGCCGGCCCGAAACTCGGGGACTACACCCAGTGGGTGCGCTGGCGCGCCCCCACAGAGAAGTATAAGAGTTACAAGAGTCAAAAATAAAGAACCAAGAAGCATACACGGACGGCTGCTTGTGACTCCAGGAACGCCTGGTTGCACCGCTTCAAGGCATCGACTTCAGCTCGAAGCTTGCCTTGGACGTCCAGGATCGCCTGGTTCAAGGGGCCCATCCCGCCTCCTCGCACCCAGTCGGCGGGCGCGGCGCTGGTCGCTTCAGCGTCCGGGATCGACGAGCTCACGGCACCGACTTCGAGAGGGCGCGGTGCTGAGGCCGCCTTCGCAAACTGGCTACATGATGGTGTGCAGACCTCAGGTGTCGGCCCCATCACCATCTCGCTGCCGGCTGGTGGGTCGGCCGGCTGCGTGTCCTGCGCTCCTTCGGCTGGCGGTGCTGGAGGGATGACTACATCCGGCATGACGACGTCGCCGCCCTCCCTCTCCATGATTGGGTGGTCGTCGCCGGCACCCCCTACCGGCGCCACAAATTCTGGCGGTGGTGACATGGAGTTCAGAGGAACGATGAAGACCGGCTCCTGGCGGCGCGCGGCTTCCTCAAGCCGTTTCTTTTCGGCGGCGTCGGCCTCGGCTTCCGCCAACGTCTTCAAAGTGGCAGCTTACGCCTTGTCGGCCTCCGCCTTCTCCCGCGGGGTGGCTTCCTGCTCCTCGCGCACCTCCTGTGCGTTTTGCTCCCGTGCCTCCCGGAGGTCGGTGGCCGGATCGATTCGCCAGGTGGTGGTGGTGGAGGTCTCTGCCGACCCAACGACGGAGGCGACGGCCGACTTCTCAAGAGAGAGTAGGGCCCTAAATCAAGAAAGATGTAGAGAGAAAGCTCATAAGGAATTGGCAAGAAAAAAGAGCACACGGAAAAGATACTTATGCCGACACCATAGGAGGCGCCTTTGGGAGCTTATGGTACTTGGCCACCTTCGCCACGGCCTCTTTCCGCCTGGTTGCGGCGGTCGGATTCTTGGTATTCTTCGGCACGCTGCCGAACAAGGCGACGCCTTGCTTACGCTTACACGTGCCGCCTCGGGCGGTCGGCTCGATGGAGGGGCCCGCATCCGCCCTGCCGGCACCCCGTGCAGGGCGGGGCTCGTCTTCCTCCTTATCATCATCAGGCAAAGTCTCGATGTCACCTTCTTCAAAGCCACCTGCTTCGTAGACACCGCCTGTCGCGGTATCCTCCAAGGCGGCCGCCCCAAAGTCGGGGTCGTCCACGTCCCTCACCACCCGGTTCGGCTCATAGTCGCCGCCTGCCGCTACGATGGCGGCCGTCGATTCCGACATGTACATCTATTTCAAGTGGGGAGAGGCCGGCTGGTCAAGACCAAGTTCAAGGCCAAGACGAGTATCAAAAAGAAAGAATTGGAAAACTTACCGCAGGCGGCGGGTCAGCGCGGGAATATGGCCGCTTGCCAAAGCGCCAAGACCCCTCCAGCTTGAAGCCGAAGATCTCGTTCACCAAGTTTGCAACCTCGGCAGTCGGCATCTCCTTGGTACTCAGTCGGCATGGGTCGTGATGCCCGCTCATCCGGCTGATTAGGTGAGGCCGCTTTGGAGCGGGAGAACCCGACGCACGACGAAGGCAACCAACAAGTCAGACGCCCTAAGGCCTTCGGTGTTGATCAGCTCCCAGAGTCGTTGGATGGCGGCGGCGCCGTCTGCTGGCACCAGCTTCGGCTTGTAGCCCCAGCTGACCCAAGGCTCAGCCGGCGGGCTGGCTTCATAAGCCGGCAGGTTGATGAAGTCGGCGGCCGGTCCACATTCTCCACGTAGAAGTAAGATTGCTACCACATCTTGACCGATTGTGGCAGCTTGATGGTGGGGAAGACGTTCTTTGGTGACGGCCGGCGAACCGCGATGAAGGCACCACACAGGGCAGCCACCTACCGGACGGAGGTGCCCAGCTTGGTGTAGAAGAATGCTCCCCACAGCCCGATGGTGGGGAGGATGCCGAGATAGCCCTCGCACATCGTGAGGAGCATCACGGTGTTGGGCGTGAGGTGATGAGGCTGGAGGTGCTAAAACTCGAGGAACGAGCAGAGGAAGCCTCTCGCCGGCAGGCCGAAGCCGCGGATGATGTGCGAGCAGAAGACAACCCGCTCGCCCTCCCCCGGCACCGTGAGATCTCTCCCTCTGGCGGCATGCGCGCCTTCACGTCGCCCGCACCGGGGAGACTCCGCGTCTCGCACAGGAAAGTGATATGGTCTTCATTTACATTCGACCCATCCCAGTCTCCTCCTTGCTCGCGCACCATGAACAAGCTCGATGAAGAAAATGGAACGGCGAGGAGCAGAGATTAGGGCGGGCCAAGAGGGCTCGGGACGGGTGAGCGCGATGGAGACGAACGGCGGCGGCACTCCGGCGAAGCTCGGGGGCGCTGCGGCAAGAGGAAGAAGAAGGAGGCGAGAGTAGAGTGAGGGGGTGCGCGCGTGCTCCGCTGCTCCCTCTCCCCCCCTACTTATAGCCTACGGGCTATGAAGCCGAGGGGGCGGGCATGGGATTAATTGTGCCCAAGACCCTATGTTCCCACCTTTATCGCGCGGGTTACTGCGCGCAGTAACTCCGCGGGGAAACTCAACCGCCCGCCTCGGCCGCAGCGGATCCGCTCGCGTGCCGAGGCTCGGTGGTGGCGGGCCCAGCCTGCAGTCACGTCCCATCACGCGCATGGGCTTGTAGGCTGGCTGGCGCCACTTGGCGCGCCCGCGACGGGCGGCGGGCCAGGAAGCTTAGCTAGCACGCCACCCAGTTCCCGCCGTAACGTTCGAAGTTTCAGCCAAATCTGACTGGACGTGGCCGACTCCTGCCGACCGACTTGCCAGGAGTCGGATGAAGCTTCCTTCCAATGCACTCGAAGGAGGAAATTGTTAAGGCCCCTCGGTTCTTCAGCCGCGGCTCCTCACTAGCTTCGGGGACTACTGTCGGAGTAATGGGCAACGGGTAGCCTAACCCGAGTCCCAGAACCTTTCAAGACATTGGGCTGGCTGCACCCCTCAAGACATCAAGATGAAGTGCCGCCTTCTGGTGACCGGCTAGTTGAACGGCCGACTGCCAGAAGATGGCCATGCTCAGGAAGGCGGCTCCAAGACGGGCCGACACCTGGAAGGCGGCCTCCAGAGAGGCCGGCTCCCAGCAGTCGGCCCACGGTGCCCTCAAAGTCTGCACCCCCATTAGGAAGACAAGACGGGTGAGGCTACAGTGTAGCCCATCACCCCCGTACCCTGTGCCGGGCATGGCCACAGTGCTCCGCACTGGCAGAGATCTCCGCCCGGCGTGGCACTGTTGCCACCCCACACCTGACATTACTCCTGTTAGGCAAAGCCCTGCTCCCACGACCGCCTTCGGTAGGGCCCGAAGACGACGGGCCCTACCGGTCAGCGAGGGCCCGGAAGATGGCGGGAGCCTCTCCAGTCGGACCAGGGGAAGGCCGGCTTCTATCAGGCAGCCCGTTCCTTCCTTGGGGCCCACGCACCATTAACCAGATAAGACTCGGAGTGGCTATAGTGATCTCCCGCTAGGCGGTGGGACTGTACCCACGCTCCCCTGACCAAGCCAGCGTCATTAGCATCACGGCTATAGTAATCGGCAGCTGGCAAGACGCGCGAGCGGCGGGAGCGGCCTGTCGGCTCTGTACCAGACCAGTCGGCAGGGCCCACCAGGCGGATGCCCCTAGTAGCCGGCGGAGAAGCCGACGACTAGAGAGACTGACAGTAGGGTCCTACACCGGGCCAGATTACCATTGTACCCCTGGGGGTAGGCCTATATAAACCCCCCAGGGCACCCATACAAAGGGTTCGAACCTGTTAGGATTAGACTCACACCTAGGGGGAGAGGAGAGCAAGCCCTGCCTTCTTCTACCTCTAGCATACGGCTCGAGGAGCACCATTGTACTCACTAGTGCCTTAGTGATCATGCGGAGATCCCGTAGAGCAGGACTAGGGGTGTAAAGTATGCCGACGTTCGTGTCTACGCCTCATCACGCTTCCAGGCACCAGCGATGTTCTACTCGCTCCCACCATGATAAGCCATCCATTGGCATATGTCACACCCAACCCCGACAATTTACTAGTTCACAGCAAAATACAAAGTTGGGAGAAGGTTTACAAATTAGGAAAAACCAAGCAAGGCTTCTCGGAGCAAAGGGCCTCCCTAAGCAGGCTTTAATTTCCTGGAGTTCAATCTGGTTTTTCTTGTTGCCACCATCCAGGATTAGGTTATCTCTTTCCAGAATAACCAATTATAATTGTGTTTTGCTGAACAGAACCATGTAGTGTACTGACCATCTGAACTTCTTATACAGTTCCACTAAATTTAAGCACCACTATTTGCCGAAATAAGCAGACCACAATGCCTCTTGTCCGCGCACCTATCTCAAAAACCTCTGTGCAACCGTGCCAGCTAGTCCTTTGTCCATCCGTGAACTAGGAGAAAGTGCATTCCCGACTAGGATGCAGTTGTTTTCGCTTGTCCCTGCACTATATGTAAGGAAGTAAAACGTACGAATCAGCTTCTTTTAGATTGCGTTGGTCATTCTACCTAGTTACTACCAATGTAGGAATACCTGGAATACGGGTGGATAGACGACGGTAGCTAGGAATAGTGATAACCCACAAGTATAGGGGATCGCAACAGTTTTCGAGGGTAGAGTATTCAACCCAAATTTATTGATTCAACAAAAGGGGAGCCAAAGAATATTCTCAAGCATTAGCAGCTAAGTTCTCAATTCAACCACACCTGGAAGCTTAATATCTGCAGCAGAGTAATATGATAGTAGTGGTAACGGTAGCAAAAGTAAATGCAATATTTTGGGGTTTTATAGTGATTGTAACAGTAGCAACGGAAAAGTAAATAAGCGAAGAACAATATATGAAAAGCTCGTAGGCATTGGATCGGTGATGGAGAATTATGTTGGATGGGATCGATCATGCAATAGTTATAACATAGGGTGACACAGAACTAGCTCTAGTTCATCAACGTAATGTAGGCATGTATTCCGAATATAGTCATACATGCTTAAGGAAAAGAACTTGCTTGACATCTTTTGTCCTACCCTCCCGTGGCAGCGGGGTCCTATTGGAAACTAAGGGATATTAAGGCCTCCTTTTAATAGAGTACCGGACCAAAGCATTAGCACTTAGTGAATACATCAACTCCTCAAACTATGGTCATCACCGGTAAGTATCCCGATTATTGTCACTTTGGGGTTAACTGATCATAACACATAATAGGTGACTATAGACTAGCCAGATAGGATCAAGAACTCACATATATTCATGAAAACATAATAGGTTCAGATCTGAAATCATGGCACTCGGGCCCAAGTGACAAGCATTAAGCAGAGCAAAGTCATAGCAACATCAATCTCAGAACATAATGGATACTAGGGATCAAACCCTAACAAAACTAACTCGATTACATGATAAATATCATCCCATCACCGTCTAGCAAGCCTACGATGGAATTACTCACGCACGGCGGTGAGCATCATGAAATTGGTGATGGAGGAAGGTTAACGATGACAATGGAAGCGGATTCCCCTCTCCGGAGCCCCGAACGGACTCCATATCAGCCCTCCCGAGAGAATTTGGGGCTTGGAGTTGAATCCTTCTCCTTGATTTTTTCTCCCCAAAAGTGAATATATGGAGTTGGAGTTGAGGTCGGTGGAGCGTCAGGGGCCCCACGAGGCAGGGGGCGTGCACAGGGGGTAGGCGCGCCCCCACCCTCGTGGATAGGGTGTGGGCCCCCTGACTTGGATTCTTCTTCCAGTATTTTTTATATATTCCAAAAATAATCTCCGTTGATTTTCAGGTCATTCCAAGAACTTTATTTCTGCACAAAAATAACACCATGGCAATTCTGCTGAAAACAGCGTCAGTCCGGGTTAGTTCCATTCAAATCATACAAGTTAGAGTCCAAAACAAGGGCAAAGTGTTTGGAAAAGTAGATACGACGGAGACGTATCAAATAGCCATCTTATTTTGTGTAGTTATTGTAACGCCCTCGATGCGGCTATATCTCCCACGTGTCGAAGCACGACATAGAGGCATAACCGCATTGAAAGCAATGTCGCAAGTGAGGTAATCTTCACAAAACCCATGTAATACATAAGGGAAAGAGTTACATAGTTGGCTTACAATCGCCACTTCACACAATTACATGAATAAAGCATTACATCATCCAGATACAATCAAGGTCCGACTATGGAACCAAAATAAAAGAAGACTACCCCAAATGCTACACAGATCCCCGATCGACCCCAACTGGGCTCCACTACTGATCAACTAGAACGAAACAACACAAAGGACAAGATCTTCATCGAGCTCCTCCTAAGCTTGGTTGCGTCATCTGCACGTACTCATCGGCACCTGCAAGCTGGTTTTTGAAGTAATCTATGAGTCACGGGGACTCAGCAATCTCGCACCCTCGCGATCAAGACTATTTAAGCTTATGGGTAAGGTAAAAGGTATGAGGTGGGGCTGCATCAAGCGACTAGCATATATGGTGTCTAACATACGCAAATGAGAGCGAGAAGAGAAGGCAAAGCACGGTCGAGAAACTATGATCAAGAAGTGATCCTAGAACAACCTACGTCAAACATTACTCCAACACCGTGTTCACTTCCCGGACTCCGCCGGAAAGAGACCATCACGGTAACACACGCGGTTGGTGCATTTTAATTAAGGTCAACTTCAGGTTTTCTACAACTGGACATTAACAAATTCCCATCTGCCCATAACCGCGGGCACGGCTTTCGAAAGTTCAATCCCTGCAGGGGTGTCCCAACTTAGCCCATGACAAGCTCTCACGATCAACGAAGGAATAGACCTCCTCCCGAGACATTCCGATCAGACTCGGTATCCCGGTTCTACAAGACATCCTCGACAATGGTAAAACAAGTCCAGCAAGACCGCCCGTTGCGCTGACATCCTGATGGGAGCTGCACATATCTCGTTCTCAGGGCAACACCGGATGAACACTACGTACAGCTAAAACCAGCCCTCAAGTTTCCCCGAGGTGGCGCCGCAAGTGGCTCTGTTTCGGACCAACACTTAGACAAGCACTGGCCCGGGGGGGTTAAAATAAAGATGAACCTCGGGATGCGTGACTCCCAAGGGAAAAGGCTAGGTGGCGAATGGTAAAACCAAGGCTGGGCCTTGCTGGAGGAGTTTTATTCAAGGCGAACTGTCAAGGGGTTCCCATTATAACCCAACCGCGTAAGGAACGCAAAATCCGGGAACATAACACCGATATGACGGAAACTAGGGCGGCAAGAGTGGAACAAAACACCAGGCATAAGGCCGATCCTTCCACCCTTTACCAAGTATATAGATGCATTAATTAAATAAGAGATATTGTGATATCCCAACAAAATATATCCATGTTCCAACACGAAAGAAGCTCCAATCTTCACCTGCAACTAACAACGCTATAAGAGGGGCTGACCAAAGCGGTAACATAGCCAAACAACGGTTTGCTAGGACAAGGTGGGTTAGAGGCTTGGCTCAACAATATGGGAGGCATGATAATCAAGTGGTAGGTATCACGACATAGGCATAGCAAAAGAGCGAGCAACTAGCAAGCAAAGATAGAAGTGATTTCGAGGGTATGGTCATCTTGCCTGAAATCCCGCAAGGAAGAAGAACGAGCCCATGAAGAAGACAAACGAATGTAGTCGAATGGGTCCTCACAAACGCGACGTTACTGGAACCAACCCGAAGAAGCAAACACCGGAAATAAGCACACAACATAGTAAACAACCAACACATGAACATGGTATGATATGCGGGATGCGGTATGCGATGCATATGCATGATTAGACAAGGAATGATTAAATCTGGCCTCATCTTGGAAATCCGAATGTGCCACTGGAAAGGTGAGATGAAATCGCTTGAAAACGATATAAAGATCATCGGAATCGGAGTCACGGTTTGGAAATGGCAAGCGATTCAAATATGACAACGGTCTGCGATATACAGCAAGTAGCCTTCTAAATGCAACAAGATGAACATGCTATAGCACCCAAACATGGCATCAAAATACATGGCAGGGATCCATTCATGATGCTTAACAAAAGAGGAACACTGAGCTACGGCCAACTCATCCATTAACAGGTTCAAACAAGCATGGCAAAAATGCAAACGATAACAGGTTTCAGACTTAGTGAAATTAACACAAGCCTGGAATTTCAGATCAGGTAGCAATGCGATGAACATGAGCATATGAATCTGGGAATTTCGGGGACTTAGTGAAATTATACCTCTCTCAGATCTCAAATCTAGGGTTCGTGCACGTGAACCGAGGCGGCGGCGGATCTGGCCGGCGTTCTTGGTCTGCGGTGGCCGGAGCTTGGAAGAGGCGGAGCGAGGTGTAGCGGACGGAGCCAGAGGTGCAGCGGCCACCGGCGGAAGCAGCGCGGTGGGGCGGCGCCGGAGCGAAAGGCGGCGGGCGGCGGCCTCCGGCGGAGCTGGCGCGGTGAGGCGACGCCCGACGACGAGGTGGCGAGCCGGCGGGGCGGCGCCGGCGCGGCGGGCGACGAGCAAGGCGGCGGAGGAGCTCGGCCGGGGAGCGGGAGGCGAGGCTCGGGCTCTCGCGAGCCGAGCGACAGGCGGCGGCGACCGGGCCCGGAGGGCCCCACGCGGGCCCTGGCGGGCCGGCGGATGACGCGCGGCGGCGGAGAAGAGGCAGGGGCCAAGTGGCGCAATCGGATAGGCCGAGGGCGGCGCCGACGGTGACATGGCGGCGCGCCATTGGTCGGGCGACGTGGCCGGCTGGGTGGACGCGTCCGCCGGCGGGCGGACATGTCCGGCGGCGCAGAGAGAGGTAAGATCTAGGGTTTGTACTGCGATTTTTGGGGAGGGGATCACGTATATA
This sequence comes from Triticum monococcum, assembly GCA_034509565.1. Taxonomy (NCBI): domain Eukaryota; kingdom Viridiplantae; phylum Streptophyta; class Magnoliopsida; order Poales; family Poaceae; genus Triticum; species Triticum monococcum. The sequence continues at coordinate 172,353,607 of CM067846.1, read as the reverse complement.
TAGGTAGAGGGAGCTAGGAGAGTCCAAAAGACGTGCGGTTTTCGGCCACGCGATCGTGATCAAACGACCGAGATGATGGAGGAGGTTTAAGTGGGGTTTGGGCCAAATTGGGGGGGTGTTGGGCTGCAACACACATGAGGCCTTCTCGGTCCCTCGGTTAACCGTTGGAGTATCAAACGAAGTCCAAATGGTATGAAATTTGATAGGCGGTCTACAGGTAGTAAACCAAGGCCGCTTGGCAAGTCTCGATCCAATCCAGAAATGTTTAACACCCGCACACGAAAGAAAGGCAGAAATGACCACCGGAGGAGAACGGAGCGCCGGAATGCAAAACGGACAACGGGGAAAATGCTCGGATGCATGAGACGAACATGTATGCAAATGAAATGCACATGATGACATGATATGCAATGCATGACACGCAAGCAATGACAAGGCCACAACGGCGAATAACTGGAGGACAGCTGGCACATCGGTCTCGGGGCCTTACAGTTATACTAAAACTTAGGTGTGTACTTTTGATTGCAAAGATAGAAACGATATGGAGGCAGACATCCTTGTTTGCACAAATATGAAATACGGTTATTTAAACAGTGAGAGTGATTTACAGTAGCATATGATTAACATCATCATCTATTGTGTTGTAATTGGCACTACATTGACAATATGAAAGTGCCATTAAGTAAGAAGTAGCATTACACATCACATCAACACTGCCACTAGATTAACATGCAGAACAATAACATTAGTATTACTATCATGAAAGTAGCACATGGTCAGTAAATGTGCAATCAAATTTTTGCAGTTCCACTGGGATGAAGCAATGTTGGCGGTGTGAGATTTAAGTGTAACTACAAAAACACAATTCATGGGAAATAAAGCAAGACGGAAGCACTTCATAAAATGGTGGTGTCATTGCTTCAATTTATCGACGGCACTACACCATTAGTTAATAGTGACATTAGGCGGCATTGCTTCAATTTATCGACGGCACTAGACCAACACTTAATAGTGACATTAGGTGGCATTGATTCATACTTCATGTGATTTTACATTAACACTAGCGATATGGGAGTAGGGACAGCATGGGCATAAAGTGGTGAGGCAGATGTGGTTGCCGAGAGCGGCAAACATTCACGCAGCATGTCTGCATTTGTCCCATTTTTTATCTCCTCGATGACATTTTCCTATGTGAGCACAGGAAATCTAGACCTGCTCGTTCTCATTTGCGTTGTGCCCCAACTGTAACGCCCTCGATGCGGCTATATCTCCCACGTGTCGAAGCATGATTTAGAGGCATAACCGCATTGAAAGCAATGTCGCAAATGAGGTAATCTTCACACAACCCAAGTAATACATAAGGGACAGAGATACATAGTTGGCTTATAATCGCCACTTCACACAATACAAGAATAAAGCATTACATCATCCAGATACAATCAAGGTCCGGCTACGGAACCAAAATAGAAGAAGACTACCCCAAATGCTACACAAATCCCCAATCGACCCCAACTGGGCTCCACTACTAATCAACTGGAAACAGAACAACACAAAGAACGAGATCTCCATCGAGCTCCTCCTTGAGCTTGTTGCATCATATGCACGGTTGAACGACACCTGCAAAACTGGTTTTGGAAGTATTTGTGAGTCACGGGGACTCAGCGATCTCACACCCTCGCGATCAAGACTATTTAAGCTTATGAGTAAGGTAAAGGTATGATGTGGAGCTGCAGCAAGCGACTAGCATATATGGTGGCTAACATACGCAAATGAGAGCGAGAAGAGAAGGCAAAAGCACGGTCGAACAACTATGATCAAGAAGTGATCCTAGAACAACCTACGTCAAACATAACTCCAACACCGTGTTCACTTCCCGCACTCCACCGAGAAGAGACCATCACGGTAACACACGCGGTTGATGTATTTTAATTAAGGTCAACTTCAGGTTTTCTACAACCGGACATTAACAAATTCCCATCTGCCCATAACCGTGGGCACGGTTTTCGAAAGTTCAAATCCCCACAGGGGTGTCCCAACTTAGCCCATCACAAGCTCTCTCAGTCAACGAAGGATATTCCTTCTAGCGGGAAGACCCGATCAGGCTCGGCATCCCGGTTACAAGACATTTCGACTTTAGTAAAACAAGACCAGCAAAGCCACCCAGATGTGCCGACAAATCCCGATAGGAGCTGCACATATCTCGTTCTTAGGGCACACTGGATGAGCCAGACGTCGGGTGGGCCAGCCCAGAGTTGCCCCTGGTAGCTCCGGACATCGCTCAGTTTGGACCAACACTCAGAGGAGCACTGGCCTGGGGGTTTAAAATAAAGATGACCCTTGAGTCTGCAGAACCCAAGGGAAAGAAAAGGCTAGGTGGCGAATGGTAAAACCAATGTTGGTCCTTGCTGGAGGAGTTTTATTCAAGGCGAACTGTCAAGGGGTTCCCATTATAACCCAACCGCGTACGGGACGCAAAATCCGGGAACATAACACCGATATGACGGAAACTAGGGCGGCAAGAGTGGAACAAAACACCAGGCATAAGGCCGAGCCTTCCACCCTTTACCAAGTATATAGATGCATTAATTAAATAAGAGATATTGTGATATCCCAACAAAATAACCATGTTCCAAACATGGAACAAGCTCCAATCTTCACCTGCAACTAACAATGCTATAAGAGGGGCTGAGCAAAGCGGTAACATAGCCAAACAACGGTTTGCTAGGACAAGGTGGGTTAGAGGCTTGGTTAAAACAATTTGGGAGGCATGATAAGCAAGTGGTAGGTATCGCAGCATAGGCATAGCAAAAGAGCGAGCACCTAGCAAGCAAAGATAGAAGTGATTTCGAGGGTATTGTCATCTTGCCTGAAATCCTGCAAGGAAGAAGAACGAGTCCATGAAGAAGAAACAAATGAACGTAGTCGAACGGGTCCTCACAAACGCGACGTTATCAGAACTAACCCGAAGAAGCAACACCAGAAAGAAGCACACAACATAGTAATCAACCATCACATAATCATGGCATGATGCACAACCAAGTATGATGCATGTCCGGTTTAAAATAGGCATGGCATGGCAAAGTGCACAAACAATACTACAGATTAAGTGGAGCTCAATATGCACCGAGTTGCATATTGATGAATCACCACATGACTTATTTAGTTCACTCTCGGTTAGGTACTCAACAATATTAAATGTTGGTTAACATGGCAAGAGGTGAAGCATAACAAAACTATATCATCTAAACAATTTAAATGGGGTCGGATATAACAAATAACAAATCCCGTAAGTCCCCATATGAATTAGCAATTTTAATGCAACAACAAAATTTAACCCTCTTAAAGTTGTTAACATTATGCGGATGACATGTTCAAGTTTATGCAATTTTTAATAAAAGTTGACAAGAGCATTAAGAAGCATTTGTCACCGTGGTAGAAAGAAAGGGGTGCCACGGTGACGATAACGAAACGGTGGCACGGCAACGTTCTGGTTCCGACAACTCATTGAGAACGTCGGTGCAAAAGAAAGTGTGGCGGGAGAGTGCAAAAGATGGTGGGGTGATCCCGGTTACCGGGTTCCCACGAGTCTACTACGGCATGGCAACAAGGAGGAACCACTAACGTTCACGGGCGAAAACAACAACTAAACATGCATCTCATACAACACATGCTTTCGTCCACGGGTCATTGTCTCGGCGGTTATACCTTCCAGGTGCATTCTCGGAGCGGTTCGGGTTCGTAGAGGAAGTAGTCGTCCACGGCGATGGTAGTTGAACACGGGCCTTCGGCCACGGAAGTAGTTGTACAACGTTTTCGTAGAGGGACTTGACGAATCCGAGTAACTTTGGTTCGACGGTGGTCGTTCACATCCATAGTCGCACAAGGTTCCGTAAATGTTCGGGGTCTCGGCGAGGAACTCGGCGTTTCGGTGCAATGTAGGGGTACAAGTCGAAGGTCGTCGTGGTACTTGGTGTAAGATAGGTCTCCGGGGTCGTCGGGTACACGTTCACATTGTAGCCGTACCCGTCGAGGGTCTTATCGGAACCTCGTCAACGTTCGAGATCCACCTTGACGATCCGAAGAGGTACTTGGCGTCATGGTACTTGGTAGTCGTACTAGTCTGCGGTAGTGGAACTCGTCGTTTCGGTGTGAAGTCGTTCGGGCGTCGGTCTTGCCGGTGGAGTACTTGGCGAACCCGCATAGTCGAACTTGGCATAACCAGTGGTACTTGTCAGGTTCCAACAAGGAGAGGCATCGAAGGATCTCCGACTCGTTTGGCGGTGGACGAACTTGGCAAAATCAACGAAGGCGGCCTTGGGCTTCCCTGGTTTCCGTGTCTTGACAGTGACAAGAGGAGCGACGAGGCCAGCGGGCAGCAACCGAAGATGGCCGGGTCGGGCGTCGGGGTTGAAGACTAGAGGTGGTTGCGGCCATAGCAACGGCGACCTTGGAGGTGGAGGAGGTCCGGCGAAGGTAGCAAGCCGATGGCGGGGAAGGCAGCAAGGCGGCGACGCGCGGTGGAGGGCTCGAGTCCCTGGCGCAAAAGACAGGCAGGGAAACGACAGGGGCTGCAGCGTCATGGGACGGAGGTGGATAAGGACCGCATGGTGATGGGGCGGCAGCCGGCAGCGGCACCTGTGGCCGGCGGACTTGGAGTAGAGGAAGGGGTCCGGCGAGTCCCGAGGGCGCAGGCTGGACTTGGCGGCGAGGCTTCGGCAACAGGGAGGCGCACGCACTGGTCGTGGTCGCCATCACCAACCGGACATGGCGGCGGGGCTTGCCATGGCGCACTGGTGGCCGGGGCCAGTCGGCAGGAGATGGAGCGTCGACGTGGTGCTGGAGCTTGACGGTGGAGGGAGGTGGGTGGCGCCCCGGCTTTGGTCGCCGCCGAGTGGTGAGGTCGAGGGATGGGGATCGGGCTACGGGTCTCCTCCTCTGGTGCGATGCGATGAGAGTGAGAGGAGGGAGAGATGGGAGATGGGGATCGAGGAGATGGGTCTCCTGGCGGCGGAGGGAGAGGGATTCGGGAGAGATCGGGCCAAGGGATCGAGCTAGCTCGGGTAACCACGGGGCGCGGTTGGGCCTCGGGCTGGTTAGGTCAGGCCGTAGGTGGGCCTTAGGCGCAGAAGGAGAGGCCCAACTGCGCTGCGGCTGGCCTAAGCTGAACTCCTCTCTCTCATACCTCTCTTACTCTTTTCCATATTAAAATAAAACAGAAAAAGAGGGAGAAAAGAAAGAGAAGGTAGGGGTGGAATCTGGGCATGGGAATAAATTTCACGGACTCGTAAAAATGTGCATGGTCCACGAAAAATAGGAGAGGCAAGATTGAAAGATGTAATTCAAACTCGTTTGAATTTAATTCAAAAGGGTTTGAACTAGGGCTTGGTTATAGAAGTGTCCAAAAATGTTTGTATTTTTGGTGGAGCTCCAGAAAATGACGAAAGAATTTAGGGACTAAGTTCGAGGCCAAGGGTTGTGATAACAAAGGCATTAGGATTTTTGCAAGTGTGTTATGGTGAATTTAAAATTAAAGAAATATTGAATATAGCTCCCTACTATCGGGAGGATATGTTATGAAGAGAAGTCACTCTTCCCTCGATTTAAATGGAATCGAAGATCCATGCCATTTAATCTAGTTGAGTTTTTAAAACGGGTTGCATGATGACATGATGCAATGCACATGATGCAAGGATGAATGCAACGAACCAAATAAAACACCAACAAAACTCGAAACCCAAGGAAGGTATGTGAAGCTCCGGTCTTGGGGCGTTACAACACTCCACCACTATGAGAGGATCTCGTTCCGAGATCTAGAATGGCACCGGAGGGAAAACGGAAGAGAAAGAGAAGAGGTAAAACTAAGTTGCTTCTTTGACGAACGAGTGAAACCAAAGAACCTTGAAAAGGTTAAGCCATTTCGAGAAAAGAATACAATGGAGATGACGAAGCTGAAAACACTCTGTTAGAAAAGAGGAACAAGGGAGAACAACTTCGGGCAGCACTCCGATTGAAAAGAAAAAAGAATTGAATAAGAACTTGATAAGATTAGAAGATACTTGATGAAATCACAACACATTGCCTCCAGAACTATTGAATGAATGGAACAAGGGGTAAGAAAGATCTCAGACAGCACTCCGGTTGAAAATAGTTGCAAGGCTTGATAAGGCGAAAAGAACTTGAGCAAAAGGGCACAACACTCTGGTTAAAAATGAGATGTACAAGGAACAGTAAGGATCAATAACGACAACACTCCGGTTGGAAATGGAAGGCAATAATATGAACTTGGAAAAATGAAAGCACTTGGATGAGACTCTGGTTAGAAGAGGAATGATAGCCACCACACTCCAGTAAAAACAAGATAGAGAAGGAAAAAAGAATGATATAATTTGGACAGCACTCCAACTGCAAATGGACGGAATTGAACATGATCTTGACAAAACAAGATGATGGGTCAAAGATAGCGACATCACAATGCCTCCAGAACAAATGTAAGAATGTAATCAAAAGAACGAAGGAGAAAATAACATCTTTACCTCAAATGAGCTTGAAAAGCATCTTTAGGAGAAGGGTCGAACAGAGTTGTTGGAAAACCAACAATGAAAAGAGTAATCTTGTTGTGGGCTTATGGAAAACATCTCGAAATCTTGAGGTGAAATTCTGCCACTAGCGAAAACAAGATTGGATTGATAAGAACAAGGAGACGAGAAACTTATCTCACCGATAGGATAAATGAAGAACTTGGATCACTTATAAGCACCATAATTAGCAACAATCCTTAGGGAAAGCTTTAAGTGAAATGTAACCCAAGATAACTCCAATGAAGAAATTGGTGGGTTTAAATATCTCATTCTTAACAACTTGCGAATCATGAAACACGAAGGGAAATTGTCAAGAATGACATAACACCATCTCAAAAGATGAGATATGAAAGAATTGCACTTCAGAATGCAAGAAGAAGAATACTTGAGCTCCTCTGAAAAGAATCTTGATGAACACTTCGAGAAGGAATTAAGTCCTTGATGAACCATCATGTAGAGCCTCCATGAAGAACTCCGGTAAACAAAAAGAATAATGAAAATAAAGAGAAGTTGGAAACACAAGGTGAAACCTTGTAATGATTTAGAGCTTGGAACTCCAGGAAAGAAAGATGAGCACTTGAAACCAAGAATTTAATCATTGTGAACAAACTCCGGAAGAAAAGATTAACATATGGATGAAACAAGAATAAGAATTACATTATGCTTAACCCTCACCACTTTAATTGATGACAAGCAACAGATTTGGCATAATACTTATTCTCGTAGAAAGGATTAAGATAGATATAGCACAAACTTGGGATGGTCTTCAATGAACCAATGGTAAAATGAAACAACAAATAAATTGATATGATAACCAATGAAAGAGATCTTGAACGAACCACCGTAAGAATTGAGAATGATTGAAGAAAAGGTAAAGAAACACTGGGAAGAAGGAATTAACGACTGAATGAAGATACTTGAGGGATTTTGATACATGAGAATGAAGGGATCACGAACTGATTAGAGAGAACTTGAATGATGCACCGGTAAGATTTGGAGAACGAGAACTGAAAGCTGGAATGAATAATAATGAGATGGTGGCCTCCGAAGAATCAAACTAAAAAGACTCCTGAATTTGCACCGGATGGGTGAAAAGAATAGTCACAAAGAAAACAATTATGAGAGGAAGACATCAAGCTAGAACCACGAATCTTGAAAAGAATGGAGCAAGATTTAAGAGAAACTCTTCTTCGGTCTTCAAAATCTGAGAATGACGATGAGAAACACCACCAAATTGTTGAGATACTCCGGGATGAAAATTAGAAAGGTTGAACCAATGATGAAAAGAATTTGGAAGATCTTGGAGAAATACATATGACCGATAATGAATCATTCTTACGTCAAACTTCGAAAAGATTTTGAGAAAGCTCCGGTAAAATTAGAAGAGTCAGGTAAGATCCTGGGAAAAGACCTGTGGGTTAGGGCCCACTCAAAAGAAACACTGTTGAATGATTACTTGGAAAGGAGATTGCACCAGTTGAATTAAATGACTTGAATAAGATAAGACCACGAAATAGGTTGAACGGATCTTGAATGACAAGACGAGCCTTTTGAGATATCTTGAGCACTCCGGAACAATAGAATAGCAAGAGGGGAGGATTAAGAGGTGCACCGGCATAAAAAACATTAGGCAAAAGAAAATACTATGCTCAATACCAAAGCTTGAATTGAATCCACCGGAGAAGAAAAGAATGAAGAATGACGAACGAGTAGAGCATCTTCAAGAGAACCACCGTGTAGGAACGTGAAGGAAAAAATGGAGAGACTTCCATCGATAAAATGGATAGTTGGAAAAGAAATCTGGGTCCTCCAAGAAAAAGGGTGGGAGGGTGGGAAAACAAAGACAACTTGGAACGGATGATGCAAACACCGTTGAGAAGAACTGATAATTGATCTTGCGAATGTTGAAGTGATCGGATCCACTTGAAGAGAGACACGCCGGTTGAAAAGGAATGACATGACAAACTCGGTGATCGAGAAGGATTAGTATTCACATAGGAATATGAGAACACCATATGGGAAAGGTATGGAATCAACATTTGACTTTGAAGCAACTCGAATACCACAAAAAAACAAAGGATTGGCTTGCAGAATAAGCCAGAACAAACATATGATAGAGATTTCGTCCGAAGTTTTCGTGGTGGGGCCTACACGGGCTCGATCGTACATCACCATCATGTACAAGGCAGTGTACATGACATACGAAGCGTCCCTGAGTTGGCATAGCCAAGGACTCTTTAAGACACAACGAGACCACTGTAAAACCAACCGTGAATAGGCGGACCACTAGACGTCGAACCCCAATTTCATATCATACACCTGTCGGAAAGATATCCTAAGAGCTACTTGAATTCCCACTTATAAACTCCCGAAAATTTCTGGTTATGCAATCAGGTGTTGGGGATACAGAGGAAGCATAATATCTCACCCAAAACTAACAATTCCTACATCCAGCTGTATCCATCCTTCAACACATAACCAAGAAACCTTCGGAAATCGTCTACCTCAACCTTCGAAAAAGCATCCGTTATACGAGTTATGGAAATACTCCCGAACTCCCGCCCCAGTACTGGGTGGCGTCGAGGTTATCTCACCAACAACTGCATAAAAGAGATTTTCGATGTCGGCGAAACTAAACTCAGGTATTCCAAAACTGCAACAATAAAATTGTGACGACAACACCTCGGAGCTCAACTCTCCGGGACACTGCCACAACCCCTAAATGACAGGAGGCACCAAGAACAATGTTCTTGTCACAAAACCATTGGAACGGTTCCAAGATACCCGCGTGATCCTAAAAAATTTCTAGTGAAATTTCAGAAGACAAGAGTCAAAACTCTACGTCAGGATGCCTCACCAGAGCGACGAAGGGGCTGAGGAGTAAAAAGAAGTCCTAACTCTCCGATATATATAATCCTAAATGACTCAAAACATTTCTAGACTCAATAACGCCAGCGATTCGATCAAGCAGGGGGCTCCTAAGGTCGGGGAAGGCTCTGATACCAACTTGTAATGCCCTCGATGCGGCTATATCTCCCACGTGTCGAAGCACGACTTAGAGGCATAACCGCATTGAAAGCAATGTCTCAAGTGAGGTAATCTTCACACAACCCATGTAATACACAAGGGACAGAGATACATAGTTGGCTTACAATCGCCACTTCACACAATAAAAGAATAAAGCATTACATCGTCCAGATACAATCAAGGTCCGGCTACGGAACCAAAATAGAAGAAGACTACCCCAAATGCTACACAGATCCCCGATCGACCCCAACTGGGCTCCTCTACTAATCAACTAGAAACGGAACAACACAAAGAACGAGATCTCCATCGAGCTCCTCCTTGAGCTTGTTGCATCATATGCACGCTTCAACGGCACCTGCAAAACTGGTTTTGGAAGTATCTGTGAGTCATGGGGACTCAACAATCTCACACCCTCGCGATCAAGACTATTTAAGCTTATGGGTAAGGTAAAGGTATGATGTGGAGCTGCAGCAAGCGACTAGCATATATGGTGGCTAACATACGCAAATGAGAGCGAGAAGAGAAGGCAAAAGCACGGTCGAACAACTATGATCAAGAAGTGATCCTAGAACAACCAACGTCAAACATAACTCCAACACCGTGTTCACTTCCCGGACTCTGCCGAGAAGAGACCATCACGGTAACACACGCGGTTGATGTATTTTAATTAAGGTCAACTTCAGGTTTTCTACAACTGAACATTAACAAATTCCCATCTGCCCATAACCACGGGCACGGCTTTCGAAAGTTCAAATCCCTGCAGGGGTGTCCCAATGTCGGTGTCAAAACCGGCGGATCTCGGGTAGGGGGTCCCGAATTGTGCGTCTAGGCCGGATGGTAACAAGAGGCAAGGGACACGAAGTTTTACCCAGGTTCGGGCCCTCTCGATGGAGGTAAAACCCTACGTCCTGCTTGATTAATATTGATGATATGGGTAGTACAAGAGTAGATCTACCACGAGATCAGAGAGGCTAAACCCTAAAAGCTAGCCTATGGTATGATTGTTGTTGTGTATGTTGTCCTACGGACTAAAACCCTCCGGTTTATATAGACACTGGATAGGGTTAGGGTTACATAGAGTCGGTTACAATGGTAGGAGATCTGCATATCCGTATCGCCAAGCTTGCCTTCCACACCAAGGAAAGTCCCTTACGGACATGGGACGAAGTCTTCAATCTTGTATCTTCATAGTCCAGGAGTCCGGCTGAAGGTATAGTCCGGCCATCCGGACACCCCCTAATCCAGGACTCCCTCAGTAGCCCCTGAACCAGGCTTCAATGACAACGAGTCCGGCGTGCAGATTGTCTTCGGCATTGCAAGGCGGGTTCCTCCTCCAAGTACTCTATAGAAGATTTTGAACACAAAGATAGTGTTTGGCTCTGCAAAATAAGTTTTCACATATTGCCATAGAGAGAATAATATTTACACAAATCTAATCCTTTGACGTATTCCGTAGTGTGACACACCACGGCCAAGCCTTTATCCGAGTTGTTTTATTATCCCAGCTCAGCGCGTCATGCGAGGCGGTTTCCTTTGCACGTCTTGTTAAAGCAGAGATCGTGTCCCCTTATTCCGGGATTCTCATTAATACGGGCGTGGGTAACCCAACCGCTTCAAGGACTCCTAGATTATAGGCAAGTCCAAACGGACACGGAGACGACGCTTGATATTCACCTTCTTTATAAAGGGGACAAGGCTTTTATTTTGCCCTCCCGTGCTCAATCGAATCCTTCCCCCACCTCAAGCTCAAACGCCCGAAGTTCAGGTCAGGTGCTCCGAACCTTCAGTCATGTCCGGATCTAGCCTTCAAGGCTGATGGGTGCCTTCCTCCGTCATAGAAGAAGACATCAAAAAGTTGAGGGAGGCCAGATATCTAACCACCGAGGTTTCGCATCGGCTGCCTCCCCAAGGGCAGGCCGTCCCCACCCCTGAACCCAACGAGAATGTCGTGTTCGTCTCCCACTTCCTCCGAGGTCTAGGCCTTGCTCCGGATCCTTTTGTAAGGGGTTTGATGTTTTACTAAGGGCTAGACTTTCACGATCTAGCTCCGGACTCCTTTCTTCATATCACGACATTTATTGTCGTGTGTGAGGCCTTCCTCCGGGTTACCCCTCACTTTGGCCTATGGCTCAAGACCTTTGAAGTGAAGCCGAAGATGATCGAGGGGCAACATGCAGCATGTGGAGGTGCCTCAATACGCAAAATGACGGGAGCTCCATGGCCCAAAGGTTCCATCCTAGAGGTGTCTAAATTGTGGCAACGGGAGTGGTTCTACATCACGGCTCCTAGAAGTGCCAAGTGGGCGGCACCCCTGTTTTCCGCTCGGGCCCTCTACCACAGCTGATGTCATGGATCAGCAGAGGTCTGAGCTGGGGGCCAGCCAAGGACGTGCCTATACTGCAAAGCCACATTCAAGATCTCTTCAATGGAGATTTCAGTTTGGTTGCGGTAATACAGGTTATGCTGGTTCGTCAAGTCCAGCCTTGCAAACGCCGGCCTCTTCGCCTGTGGGAGTTCAATCCCGAGGGACCGTGTGCCCTTCAAAATTTGCTCGGCCTGACGCACGAGGAGATGTAAAAGTCATTCTTCGGACCTCAGGTGGAGTGTCCGGAAATCACCGAGGACATGGGCCTGAGTAGTAACCGCGCCACCGAACAGGTAAGGCATCTTCCGGCCGAACATACTATCTCTCCTTGTTACGAAGTTATTTCTAAAAGTTCGCTTTTTGACCAGGACTGGCTAACAAAGGCGAAGTTGATTCGGTGTTCGGCCCCCCTCCCTGAGGGTTTGGAAAATCCGGTATTGGAAAAGATGCTCCAGACCGCACCTTGCCCGGAGCCCTTGAAGGAAGATACTCTGGAGGATAATGCGGGCGGACGCGGGCCCCCAACGCTGCCCATTCTAGCCGAGGGAGCAAGCGTCTCCATGAAGGAAGACGACCAGAAGAGGAAAAGGACTGCGCCCGGGGATTCGGAAGCCGAAGCTCCCAAACGGGAGAAGAAGTCTCCCACGGAGGGTCCCTCCTCGGGGGGCGCTGTTGCTGCACAAAGTCCGCGGGGGGGTCAATTCTCCTGCGAGTCGTAAGTGACCTGAAATACTTTTGATAGTATAGATATGCCATGTTTTTCTTCTGAGAAAATAACCACCGCATATATTTTTGCAGTTCGGGCCTTAGCCCCTCTCAAATGAGCTCGTCTTTGGGAGATCTTCTTCCAGAGATGATGGAGAGCGAAACGCCTCCTCCGGACTCCTCCGCTCCAGAAGCGGGCGACCCTGAAGTGTCGTCGCGGAGGGCCTCTCCGAGTCCGGTGAGGCCAGAAGATAATCCCATTGACCCCCGAAGCTCCCAGTGTCCGGCTCCCGAAGAGAGCAGACAGAAGAGTCCGGCACCGTTTGGTGTGCGATCGGATGTTCTGAGGGAGTTGGTGGGGCGAGCGGCCATCTCAGATGAACACCGTGTGCTGATGAATACGGTGATGGAGAGAATATCGTCCGCCGAAAGCGGATTGCATGAAGCTTTTATGAGTCTACTGACAGGCTTTGAGGTACGTAAAAGGATGTATGATAGTCCCGCACATGCTAGGTGTGCCCTGTGGAGATAGTAGCCCCTGAGACTCTGGTTGTCGTCGAAAAGGACGACGAACAGAGGATCATATTCCCAGGTAATAACCATACTGCCTCTATGTGCAGGTGATGGGAGCTCCGGTGGCTAGCCGGACTAGCGAGTTTGCCCATTTAGAATGGCAGTTGGATGCGGCAGACGCCGACATCGAGCTTGTTAACAAAAGGCTTGACGAGGCGCAGGGTAAGTGTCATTATCTGGTAAACGCCACATAGGAAGAGTAGCATGATGACAGTATCTTTAATATGTTGTGACTGCAGATGGAGCTACCACTGTTGAAGCCTTGCGGGAAGAACTTGCTCGAGCCAAGGAACAAGCGAGGTTGGGTAATGCGGCTGCTTTGAAGGCGGCCGGAGAGTTGCAAGCCGAGAAGGCCGCGCATGGCAAGAGACGAGACAAGATGGCCAAGATGGCCATATAATTAAAAGCTGCCGCCGACCGTTGCCGGGTTCTTGAAAAGGAAAACTAAGCGAAGGCATCGGACCTTGAGAAGGCTGCTGCGACGAAAAAGGATCTCCGCTCTGCTATGAGGGCAAAGAAGGAGGAGCTGCGGGAAGCCGGGGATATTGTAGCTGGGAAATCCTTTATGTTGCGGAGGAAATTCGGAGATCCACGGTATGCCCCTCTGGATCGGCTGTGGAGTTTGGAGGATGTGTATATGGATTTGGCGGTGAGCGCTGCCGATGCGGCCAAGTACTTCCAGGGTCAGACGGACCGTGAAGTAGACCAGCTGTTTTGGAGACAATTCCATTCTCCCGAGCGTCCACTTTCATTGACTGACCAATTAGCCGAATGGGCCGAACTAAATAGGTTGTCTGGACTCTCCATGAGGTCTGTTGTGGATCAGCTATGGCCGGAAAGGTCAAAACCGAACAGCTATTTCGGCTTGGTGCAGTAGGTCCTTGACGTGGTGTCGCGCATTAATGCGATGAGGAGGTCGGCGTGCATAGAGGGCGCACGGATGGCCTTTGCCCGTGTTAAGGCATACTGGGCAGAGATGGATGCTACCAATGTTGCAGCGCGGGATTCAGCTATAGGTCGAAAGGCTGCTGAGCACTACTTTGAAGAAGTTCTTGAGGGTGCCCGTTTGATAGAGACCCAGTGCTCAAAAAATATTATGTTTGAGTGATATGTAATCTCATTGTAAGCGAAATGCTTTTATAAATTTTTATAAGGCTATTTTTATACTTTTGCCTGAAAGTAATATGATGCCTCCTGGGCGGCCGTTTATGTATACATGTGTATAACCTAAAAGATTGCAGTCGTCGGCTTCAACCCCCACGCATATAATGCGGAGGTGCTCGCAAAAACACGTGTTCACACTTAACCCAACGTCTTGGTCCTATTAAGGAGGTGATAGCGGAGCAAGCGAGGCAACCGGACTATAATGCTTTAGCACTTTCACTTAGCCATAGGAGTTTGACAGTGGGGCTACTAGATAGCCCCTGGTGGCTCCGCACTCTCCCGATTCTGGGGTGCGTACATGCCTGGCCGAAAAACGGCCCTTCGTTAAGGCGGAGGAATTCTAACATTCCCACAGGTCATCGAGTGGTTGACCAGTCTCATGCTATATCATGACAGTCAGTTTTAGGCTTTCTCTACTGAGGTGCTCGTTCGGATGAACCAGGGCATAATCGCATAGTTCTCCTGCTGCTACCTTAGCCGGTAAGGCGGAACGTAAGGCACCAAAACACAGGAGCCGGGCAAACCCAATATTTGACCAAAGACAATGATTCGGAGTTGATGCATATAGGGCCAAACTCGCGACGCTGAACACTCCCTAAGGTATTCGGTCTTTGTGGTATAAACCGGGCCTAAATAGTGGCCTTTGTAAGAAGCCCCTTGTGTCCAGGTACGTGCATTGTTCTGGCGTGGCCACATGCCAAGACGTCAGCATTCTTCTCAACAGTGGATATGTATCAACAAGAGACAGTAAAAAAGGTTTACGCAGGGTCTTAATCTAAAAAGAATCCTTGGAGCGGGTCCCTGCTGCACGTCTGCACCTGTATCTCCGTTGTGCCGTATCCTGGACGGGTGTAGCATGATGATCGTCTGTAAAAGAGAGGAAGTTAAGTGAAAAAGTTGTCATGCAAAAAGATAGTTTTTAAAGAAACCATGTATATTTCAAGATGATAAGAAATTGCCACTTGTCTGCGCGCGTTGAGCCCCTTGTATTGACAAGTAGGGGTGTGACCACTTATTCCGTATAAATAGTGACGCCGGACTTGATTAGTTGTATCTGAGGTCTTGACGACCTATTGGATGCTTTCGCTTGTCCGGGCGCCTTTAGTGTGCGGCTGCCAAGGCAGCCTCACTCTCTTCGGTGCGCAGAGATCGCTTGATATTTCCATGCACTGTAATGATGCCACGTGGACTGGGCATCTTGAGTGTGAGGGAGGCATAGTGTGGTATTGCGTTAAAGCGAGCAAAAGCTTCGCGTCGGAGCAGTGCTTGATAGCCACTTTGAAACGGAGCGATGTGGAAAGATAAATGTTCGCGACGGAAGTTATCGGGGGAGCCAAATATAACTTGTAGTAGGAGGGAGCCCGTACAAGGAGCCCCTGGGCCTGGCGTTACTCCTTTAAAGGTAGTATTGCTATGGCGAATTTGTGTTGGGTCTAACCCCATCCCGCGGATTGTATCCTGATTTATTAGGTTTAGGCTATTGCCGCCGTCCATCAAGACTCTTGTGAAGTGATATCTGCCAATTACTGGGTCTAATACCAGGGTAGCCCATCCTGCGTGTCGGATACTTGCTGAGTAATCGCAATGGTCGAAAGTGATCGGTTGAAATGACCAGTGGCAGGACTTCGTGGTGACAGGCACTTGGGTATATGTTCCTGGGAGTGCCGCACTGTTGTTTCCCTTGATTACATGTAACACGTTTACTATTTTGACTTCTGGTGGAAATTTCTTTTGTTCCCCCGTGTCTTGCTTGGGGGGCTCGCCCTCGTCTTCACTTGGTGTATCCTCCCCCTTGTGTACGGCGTTGAGCTTGCCGGACTGCTTGAAGACCCAACATTCTCTGTGGGTATGATTAGCAGGTTTACCAAGGGTACTATGAATCTGACATACTTGGTCCAGAATTTTGTTGAGGCTGGACAATTCATCCCTGGTGCCTTTAGGGGGCGGCTTTTGACCTGGCCGAGAGCTTTTGAATCCGGCGTTTACTACTGTGCCCTTCGTGCTGTCTTCTTTATTCCGGCGTTTGTTATTGCTGTTGCACCGTGATTTCCCGTTTCCATCTCTAACTTCAGATGTACTGGGGTCACTGGTGCTGCATCTGGCTAGCCAGCTGTCCTCACCCGCGCAAAAGCGGGTCATGAGGTTTGTTAGTGCGGCCATTGTTCTCGGCTTATTTTGGCCGAGGTGTCTAGCGAGCCATTCGTCACGGACGCTATGCTTGAAAGCTGCCAAAGCTTCGGTGTCCGGACAGTCGACAATCTGGTTCTTTTTAGTAAGAAACCGGTTCCAAAGCTTTCGGGCTGACTCTCCAGGCTGTTGAGTTATATGACTCAAATCGTCCGCATCCGGAGGTCGGACATAAGTCCCTTGAAAATTTGCCCGAAAGGCGTCTTCGAGCTCTTCCCAACTTCCATTGGAGCTTTCGGGTAGGCCTTTGAGCCAGTGACGAGCTAGCCCTTTGAGCTTGAGGGGTAGGTACTTGATGGCATGGAGATCATCTCCTCGAGCCATATGGATATGAAGGATATAGTCCTCAATCCAGACCCCAGGCTTACGGGCTTGAATCCCTCTGGAAATTCATGGTCCAGCACCTCGTCGGTGAAACATAGGGGGTGTGCAGCACCCCTGTAGCTGGGTGTACCGCGTTGTTCGGATGTTTGTTGTGTTGGATGGTATGCAGGGGCGCGCTTGCGTGGTCCATAGATGGATCTTTTTACGCCGTCCTTTGGGTGCGAGCCCTCACATGGGTCGCGTATTGTATTGTGAGCAGTGTTGTATGCCGATCTGTGTTGGTAGAGGGGTCGTCTATCCGACCAGGTGGCTGCTTTTATATTTGGTTGTGGGGGTTCTGAGGCCTCCTCATCGAATTCGGGTAGCAGCTTCCACTTTGGGTAGCTCTTGGAGGGGCGATTGTCGCCGTACCTTGCTGCAGTGTTGAGTATTTTACTCCATCTGACTTGGAGTGTGTCTTGCATGGCTTTGAGTCTTTGCTTCTGCTTTTTCAGACTCCTCGTGGTGGCAACAAGCCTTTTACGGGCAGTCTGCTGCTCCGGGTGTCTGTCCGGCGTTATGTCGTCCGGACCCTTAGCCTTGATAGGATTTGTTTGTTCGGTTTGATTATTCGGATTGCCGTTGTCCGGCAGCGGTTCGCCCTGCTCCAGCGTTGGGCCTGTATGATTGCTATTTCTGTCGAGGCGGGATTTGGGGTGGCGCTTGCGTCACCGCTTTGACTGCTTTTCAAGGGAACAAGCTTTCGGTGCGTCCTTCCGCTCCTCGTCGTCATCTTTTGGTGCGTCCACCATGTATACGTCATATGATGAGGTGGCATTCCAGGGCCCAATAGGCGCTGGTTCTTCATCGTCTCCTTCATCGGCGTCCATACCATCGATGTCTTTGGAGTCAAAGTCGAGCATGTCGGTTAAATCATCGACAGTGGCTACAAAGTGGGTGGTGGGTGGGCTTTGAATTTCTTCATCGTCCGAATCCCAACCTTGCTGACCGTAGTCCAGTCAGGGCTCTCCTGATAAAGAGAGAGACTTCAGTGTCTTCAGAATATCGCCGAAGGGCGAGTGCTGAAAGATGTCCGTGGCAGTAAACTCCATGATCGGCGCCCAATCAGATTCGATCGGCAGGGGCGCGGAGGGTTCGGAGTCCGGAGAGGAGTCCGGCTCCTTGGAGTCACGAGTCTCGCAGAGTACGGGGCTGGTGTTCAGCTTAATCGCCGTTGGGATCGCAGCCCCCGAGGTGGCGTCCAACCGCCCATCCTCGATCAGCACAGTTGGCTCTGAACTAAGGGTCGAAGCTGATGCCGGTGCGGCCTCCAGGGCACTATTCGGCGGCAGAGCTAGGTCATGCTCGTCGGGACAGTGCGGCGCGCTCGGCAGTGGCTCGAATCCGTCGACGATCAAGTCCCCGCGGATGTCAGCCGTGTAGTTTAAACTTCCAAATCTGACCTGACGGCCAGGGGCGTAGCTTTCGATCTGCTCCAGACGGCCAAGTAAATTGGCCTGCAGTGCGAAGCCGCCAAAGATGAAGATCTGTCCGGGGAGGAAGGTCTCACCCTGGACTGCATTGCTATTGATGATCGTAGGAGCCATCGAGCCTGACGGCGACGGCACAGATGAACTCTCAATGAAAGCACCAATGTCAGTGTCAAAACCGGCGGATCTCGGGTAGGGTGTCCCGAACTGTGCGTCTAGGCCGGATGGTAACAGGAGGCAAGGGACACGAAGTTTTACCCAAGTTCGGGCCCTCTTGATGGAGGTAAAACCCTACGTCCTTCTTGACTAATATTGATGATATGGGTAGTACAAGAGTAGATCTACCATGTGATCAGAGAGGCTAAACCCTAAAAGCTAGCCTATGGTATGATTGTTGTTGTGTATGTTGTCCTACGAACTAAAACCCTCCGGTTTATATAGACACCGGATAGGGTTAGGGTTACATAGAGTCGGTTACAATGGTAGGAGATCTGCATATCCGTATCGCCAAGCTTGCCTTCCACGCCAAGGAAAGTCCCTTCTGGACACGGGACAAAGTCTTCAATCTTGTATCTTCATAGTCCAGGAGTCCGGCTGAAGGTATAGTCTGGCCATCCGGACACCCCCTAATCCAGGACTCCCTCACCCAACTTAGCCCATCACAAGCTCCCACGGTCAACGAAGGATATTCCTTCTAGCGGGAAGACCCGATCAGCCTCGGAATCCCGGTTACAAGACATTTCAACAACGGTAAAACAAGACCAGCAAAGCCACCCAGATGTGCTGACAAATCCCGATAGGAGCTGCACATATCTCGTTCTCAGGGCACACCGGATAAGCCAGACGTCGGGTGGGCCAGCCCAGAGTTGCCCCTGGTAGCTCCGGACATCGCTCAGTTTGGACCAACACTCAGAGGAGCACTGGCCCGGGGGTTTAAAATAAAGATGACCCTTGAGTCTGCAGAACCCAAGGGAAAGAAAAGGCTAGGTGGCGAATGGTAAAACCAATGTTGGGCATTGCTGGAGGAGTTTTATTCAAGGCGAACTGTCAAGGGGATCCCATTATAACCCAACTGCATAAGGAACGCAAAATCCGGGAAACATAACACCGATATGACGGAAACTAGGGCGGCAAGAGTGGAACAAAACACCAGGCATAAGGTCGAGCCTTCCACCC
Organism: Triticum monococcum; assembly: GCA_034509565.1. Classification (NCBI taxonomy): domain Eukaryota; kingdom Viridiplantae; phylum Streptophyta; class Magnoliopsida; order Poales; family Poaceae; genus Triticum; species Triticum monococcum. The sequence goes on along the minus strand of CM067846.1, from coordinate 172,334,039 downwards.
TTTACCAAGTATATAGATGCATTAATTAAATAATAGATATTGTGATATCCCAACAAAATAACCATGTTCCAAACATGGAACAAGCTCCAATCTTCACCTGCAACTAACAACACTATAAGAGGGGCTGAGCAAAGTGGTAACATAGCCAAACAACGGTTTGCTAGGGTCGGGCGTCGGGGCTGAAGATCGGAGGTGGTTGCGGCCAGAGCAGCGGCGACCTTGGAGGCGGAGGAGGTCCGGCGAAGGTAGCAAGCCGATGGCGGGGAAGGCAGCAAGGCGACGACACGTGGTGGAGGGCTCGAGTCCCTGGCACAAAAGAGAGGCAGGGAAACAACGGAGGCTGCAATGTCATGGGACGGAGGTGGATGAGGACCGCATGGTGATGGGGCGGCAGCCGGCAGCGGTACCTGTGGCCGGCGGACTTGGAGTAGAGGAAGGGGTACGGCGAGTCCCGAGGGCGCAGGCGGGACTTGGCGCCGAGGCTTCGGCAGCAGGGAGGCGCAGGCGCTGGTCGTGGTCGCCGGCAGTGACCGGACATGGCGCCGGCGCTTGCCATGGCGCACTGGTGGCCGGGGCCAGTCGGCAGGAGGCGGAGCGTCGACGTGGTGCTGGAGCTTGACAGCGGAGGGAGGTGGGTGGCGCCCCGGCTTTGGTCGCCGCCGAGTGGTGAGGTCGAGGGACGGGGATCGGGCTGCGGGTCTCCTCCTCTGGTGCGATGCGACGAGAGCGAGAGGAGGGACAGATGGAAGATGGGGATCGAGGATATGGGTCTCCTGGCGGCGGAGGGAGAGGGATTCGGGAGAGATCGGGCCAGGGGATCGAGCTAGCTAGGGTAACCATGGGGCGTGGTTGGGCCTCGAGCCGGTTAGGCCAGGCTGCAGGTGGGCCTTAGGCGCAGAAGGAGAGGCCCAACTGCGCTGCGGCTGGCCTAAGCTGAAGTCCTCTCTCTCATTCCTCTCTTTCTCTTTTCCATATTAAAACAACACAAAAAAGAGGGAAAAAGAAAGAGAAGGTAGGGGTGGAATCTGGGCATGGGAATAAATTTCACGGACTCATAAAAATGTGCATGGTCCACGAAAAAGAGGAGAGGCAAGATTTAAATATGTAATTTAAACTCGTTTGAATTTAATTCAAAAGGGTTTGAACTAGGGCTTGGTTATAGAAGTGTCCGAAAATGTTCGGATTTTTGGTGGAGCTCCGGAAAATGATGAAAGAATTTACGGACTAAGTTCGTGGCCAAGGGTTGTGATAACAAAGGCATTAGGATTTTTGCAAGTGTGTTATGGTGAATTTAAAATTAAAGAAATATTGAATATAGCTCCCTGCTATCGGGAGGATATGTCATAAAGAGAAGTCACTCTTCCCTCGATTTAAATGGAATCGAAGATCCATGCCATTTAATTTATTTGAGTTTTTAAAACGGGTTGCATGATGACATGATGCAATGCACATGATGCAAGGATGAATGCAACGAACCAAACAAAACACCAACGAAACTCAGAACCCATGGAAGGTATCTGAAGCTCCGGTCTTGGGGCGTTACACCAACACCCCTCACTTTCTTTCTTTTTTCGACAACAGACGGGTCCACTTCCCCCCACCCTTCGCCATCCACCCTGCTTTCTTCGCCTTTTCAACCAAGAGACCGGTTGGGTAGCTAGTATCTACTACTTTCCCCGTTTCATCTTAGAAACGAGTCCAAGATTCATGCTATAGGTTTCCCACTTTTTCCCCGTTTGAACCAACTCTTAGATTCGACTATATGAACTAGCTTTACCTCTAATAATAGTAAAAGTCTAGGTGGCTTTGGAACAGCCGACGAAAGTAGAAAAAGATCCACACGCAGCCACATGGGGAGCTAGGTGTAACGCCCCGGACACACCCACCGGTGGTCGTTACTCCTGGCGGGATCTAGACTGACCCTATAGATCAATACTAGTCTTTTCTGCGCACTTTGTCCTCACTCGTGCGCACCCGGGAGCAACTTCCCGGTCGATCACCCATCCTGACACTACTCCAAGCCGAGCACGCTTAACTTTGGAGTTCTGTCCGAATGGGCTCCCAGATAAGAAGCAATTCCTTATTGATATGAGTAGTCTATCATCCCTAATAAGCCAGGCCATTACACTAGGGCAGTAGAGCAACGTAGGTTTCTGCTTATATATATAGTGGAGTGATTTTGTTGTAGCAGCCGTTATTAAATTGAATACACACGAACCACTATTTTCATTTAGAGTTCAAGTAAAAATAAAACACGATCAATAACATGCCACTGCCTCCAGGTTGCACTATCAAATCACCGCGTCCAGGACGCACTATGTACTGTATCATTCATGTGCGGTCCCCGACCCTCCATCAAGTTGAAAACTAGACTAGTCAAAATTTCAGTTGGAATGCCTCTTTGTAAACAAATGCACTCCTGGCTTCCAAAATAAAATGTGCTCCTACATGTACCCATGAGTGGGTGTGAGACAACTAGTGCGTGTGTGCACCGCTTCTCTTCGTGAGAGTACAATATACTACGCCCAATGAACGTTCGCCACAAGAGTAATAGCATAAGTGTGTGGCGTGTGATTTAAAATAAAAGGTGCATGATGTTTTTTATTTTTTAGAAGTTCTGAGCATAGGGTGAGAAGAGCACATATGTGCGTGACGTCTGCCTATAGATAGACGCTGGGTGCGAGAGGACTCGGGAGAGTCGTGACTCGTGAGGGTGCCGTGAGAGAGAGGGGGCACGTATCAATGCAATGCATGTGTCCTTAAATCATATCTGACAAACGTTCGCCACAAGCTGTTTCGTGACGAACACAGTAAGAACCGTTAGATCGGCATCCGACAGTGTCAGATTTGCCACGGCATTTAATAGAACAACCACTCCTCCGACACACAAATCTTCCACGTGAGTGTTAGGAACCGCCGTATGCTCCTCCCTCCGTTCCAAAATATAGTGCATATAGCTTTATTGAAATTTTGAACCTCGCAACCTTTTACTTAGTTTTCGCATACCAAAATGCTCACATAGAATACCCAGTATATATCATTTCATTAATCTTCGAGAGGTAACTATAAAGATGGGGGAGGAGTGTACAAAGAAAGACCGTCGTATCATCTGCAGCAATTTCAACCATCCTTTGGTGTGGAGGAATATCATAGGAACTCTATATGATATGATTTTTATCGGATTATTTACTTTAGAGACAATTGGTTCATAGGAATAGATTCATATGCTCCACATTTCAAAGGAAGATAAACATGATATAATTTTTATAGCTTTAGAGCCACTTGGTTCATATGAGTGGATTCCTATGCTCCCACAATTTCAAAGGAAAATAAGCATTAGCCTAGATTCAATAGAAAAGTTCCTATCATATGAACCAAATGGCATCTCTTTTCCAATCCCTCATAGGAATTGAGATACATGTCATTTCTAGATTCAGTAGAAAAGTTCCTATGATGTGAACCAAATGACATCTCTTTTCCAATCCCTACTAATAGGAATTGAGATACATGCCATCTCTAGATTCAATAGAAAAGTTCCTATGATGTGAACCAAATGACATCTCTTTTCCAATCCCTACTCATAGGAATTGAGATACATGTCATCTCTTTCCCTACAACTTCCATATATACATCTTCTATTCCTAAATTGTTAGTACAACCCACTAGCTTTTTTCCTGGACATGCAACTATGGCACATGAACACGTCATGCAACTATGGCACAAGAACACGTCATGCATGCAAGTCATAAATCACACATACTGTTTTTGTACTCTATGCATGCAAGCACCACATCATCAATTCATGCATGTTACTCATAAGTTATTTCTTGCATTAGATTTTGTATTGACAATGTATGTGTTGGTCAAGTACACACATATGTAGTTCACATTCACATTTTTGTTAGAAATGTCATTCTTTTAACTGCAATTCATTTTTTCTATTTGTATTACATTTTCATTTTAAGCACAGATTTACTTCCCATTAGTTATAGATGTTTTTGGAGGAACTATTATGCATTATTTTGAGTAGCAAATTTCACGCGTTTGTGGGTATATCAAAATGTGGGGCCCATGCATCATTGCCTTTCGATCGAACCTACGTCCATAATTTTTTGTACGTATATCTCCACTGCTCCCTGAACCCAAAATGATGCCTCGTTCCCGTAAAACCGGTCAGCCCACCCGCACCTCCCTATGCTCCACCTTGTACAGGTGCTAAGGCTGCCATGTAGGCAAAAAATATGATGTGGCAAGATAATTAAGAGGAGAGAGATGATTGTGGTGACCCCGGGAAGAAACAATGCCAAGCACGAGAACATAGGCAAAACACTAAAATGAAAGAAGCCCAGCAATGCATGAAGAACTTTAGTTGTAAAATAATTAAATGAAGGATGCTTAGCACCAACAAGTTAAGCACCTATGCATTGGGGCTATAGTTGCTAAAGTTTTTAATGTGCTTAGCACCTTATGTAAGCATCAATGCATTGGAGGATAGCCTTAAGGCGTTGACTCGAACTCAATCCCTCTCCCGTGTACTACGGCGTGGCCCCGCACGCCGTAGTACTCCTACAAACCCTACCCGCCGCACGCATCATCAGTTTTCTTCAAGAGGACGAGGGAGAAGCGGATTTCTAAGGGAGGCTCCTACCCTAGGGCGCCCTAGATAGCTGCCACACACATCATTGATTTTCTTTTTTCTTTATGCTCTTGCGCCCTAGAGTGAAATGATGGTTGCTTCGTCCGTCTAGCTTAATGCGGGAAAGGTGAGGCTTTGTGATTTGACCCCTCATCGCTCATTTACTATTACTGCGGCGCTACAACCGGGGTGCCTCCAAGTCTAACCGCTTCTCTGAATAGTAATTTGGTGCATCGCACGTGGAACAAGGTGGTGGATGAGCCACATGTCGGCCAAAGGGTCCTGTAAGTGTGTCGTCATTTCGTGTGCGGACTGACCCTGCTGAGTTGCTACGCCAACGCGACAGGAGCAACCTACCACTTTGTTTTGCTCCTTGGTGAATCCCGACTATATTTATTGATCTAAAACGATACTACTAGTAACCAGATTAGTAAAAATGAGGTGATTTTACCGAGCGGTGGGCGGGGAGCATGGCCTGTGATGCGGTCCCATGTGTCATGATGTACCAAGGCGATGCGTGTCCCTCTTGAGGCAGAACAATGGACACACGATGCCACTAATATGGCGCCATTGATAAAAGGTAGTGGTAGCGTTGGAAAACACGTCAGTAGTATCCTACGGGGTGCTGGTGTGTCACCTGTCCAACGCCAGCAGTAAGTTCATGTTAACTCTGACGTGCGTCCTTGGGCAATGCCAGCAAATGGTTTTTTGGTAATAATTTTTTTGCTCATGAACACTAGCTACTTACTTAATAGATCCTCATTAACACCATGTACTCATCAACACTAGCTACTTACTTAATGGATAATCATTAACAGAAGAGGCTCATGAACTTAACAAGTTAATTAAACTTCACAAAAGGCTCATCAAGTACTCTAGTTACTCGATCATCATCAACTAATAAGACGGACCAGCTAGTTAAAAAACTAATCTTAATCAAGGAGTACGCTCAGCTGGCGAAGCTTATTTCTATTCCCCTCCCCATCTCTTTTGAAACAATTTATGTCCATCTTGAGGTCAATCCTCTCTACCTCGAGGAGTATTGTCTCCTCCTTCAGTTTATCCCGATCCTCGACGAGCTTATCCCTCTCGTCCCTCGGCCGATTAGTCTCGTTAACGACTAGAACAGTCTCCTTGTGCAGCTCTTTAATCTCCACCTCTAGCTCATCATTTCCCATTGCAGGTTGTTGATGCTATAGTCATGAGTGTCTAAGAAATCCTTGTTGGCCATGTCCACATCGTACACCGACTCATTGTTGCCTCCAGAATTGGCCATGACTTACAAACACATCGTATACGATCAAGATAATATGCAATTTCATATCACTGAATATTGACACCAATGAAAAGTAGTTCCAATATTGCATATGTGGGCACTTTTTTGGCACTGAACTTGCAATGTACATAACTAAATGCAATTTCATATCACTGAATATTGACACACAGGTGAATAGAAGATTCCCATTATATACCACAAGTGAATAGAATGAGGCACAAAAGATAATATGCAATGAAAAGTAGTTCCAATATTGCATATGTTTGCACTGTTTTGGCACTGAACTTGCAATGTATAGAACTAAATGCAACTTCATATCACTGAATATTGACACACAAGTGAATATAAGATCCCATTATATACCACAAGTGAATAGAATAAAGCACAAAAGATAATGTGCAATGAAAAGTAGTTCCAATATTGCATATGTTGGCACTGAACATGCAATGTATAGAACTAAATTCAACTTCATATCACTGAATATTGACACATAGGTGAATAGAAGATTCCCATTATATACCACAGGTGAATAGAATGAAGCACAAAAGATAATGCGCAATGAAAAGTAGTTCCAATATTGCATATGTTGGCACTGTTTTGGGACTAAACTTGCAATGTATAGAACTAAATGCAACTTCATATCACTGAATATTGACACACAAGTGAATAGAAGATTCCCATTATATACCACAAGTGAATAGAAGCGCAAAAGACAATATGCAATTTCATATCATTGAATATTGACACACCAATGGAAAGTACTTCCAATATTGCATATGTTGGCACTGTTGAGGCACTGAACTAGCAATGTATAAAACTAATCAAACTAGATAGCATATCAATGTCGAGGGTTGACATATAGCAAACTAGATAGCATCTAATTCCATTTGTTTCGGATCCTAAGAAAAATTACAGTGGCAGTGACCTACAGCAAAAGAGGGACGGATTATATGCTCACCTAGGTTGGAGCCGAGGGTCCCCTACTGTCTACTCCATCGGCATCGCCTGCTGCCGTCGCTGAAACCCTAACATAGGGAATGCAATCACATCTCTAATTAAAAATAAATCCAAATGGACCAGATGAGAGGGGGGTGGCTCAGATGTGTACCTCAGGACCGGAGAACGCCAGAAATCGCCGGAATCGGAGCGGCGACAGAGGGAGACAAAGGGGATCGGAACAAGAACATAACAGCGGGGCAGAGAGAGAGGGAGTGGGTCGAGGGGGCCATTGCCCCATTGGTTTTGACCCCCATGGCCTCCTAATAGTATTTGGGCTTGGCCCAATAAGGAATTTAAAGTAATATAAACTTTAAAAAATGTCAGTATTTACATTTAAAATAATATAAATTTAATAAAAGTAAACTACAATATACTAGTATAAAAAAGATCACCACATACAAAAATAAAAAGGGAAAATTTTGGAAGTTTCAAACTACATATTTGATGTCTCAAACTACATATTTCAAGTCTCAAACTAAAAAAAAGTAAAATTGAAGCGTCAAAGTTCATATTTTAAAAATTTCAGTATTTCCAATTAAAATAATATAAATTTGAAAAAGTAAACTACGATATACTATAAAAAAGATCACCACCTTAAAAATAAAAATAAAAGAATTTGGAAGTGTCAAACTACATATTTGAAGTCTCAAACTACATATTTCCAGTCTCAAACTAAAAAGAAAAAAAGAGCAAAATTGAAGTCTCAAAGTGCATATTTTAAAAAATGTCAGTATTTTCATTTAAAATAATATAAATTTGTTAAAAGTAAACTACAATATACTATAAAAAAGATCGCCAACTAAAAAATAAAAAGGGGAAAAGGGTAAAATTGAAGTCTCAAAGTACATATAATAAAAAATATCAGTATTTCCATTCATAATAATATAAATTTTAAGCCTCAAACTACAATATACTATAAAAATGGTAATATAATTAAGAATGTTCACATTGACAAAATATCAATGCTGATGTGAAAACCAATGACACGCCACAACTAGTCATAATAGTGTTGGCGTTCCATGTTATACCATGCCAGCACTATACTACGCCTTGCACAAATTGCTGACCCCATATACTTCTGACGCTCACCTGTTTTCCAACGCCACAACTATGCCCCTACTAATGTCATACTAAATAAGTCAACGCCACCACTATTTGAAAAAATTAGTGATAGCGTTGGTTGAAAATGGCACGCCATCAATGAAGGTTGTGCCTGGCACTTTTTCCACTAGTGAAGGATCAGCGGTCGCGCGCTCTTGTGTCGGAAGCCCCTAGTATTTCTCTCATTTCATATTATCCAAGTCACAAGCATGATGAGGAAGGACATAGCTCTCCTATTGGGGTTTTCCATGTCGGTTCTCCTATCTCACCATTCGAAGAGGGATTCGTGAAGCTGCCAAGCAGTGGTGTCCATGTGCACAAGATCGTATTTTTCGATGACCATGTTCTATAATCATGTAGCGAAGCAGCATTTGACGGAGAGGTGAATGGTCGTCTCTCTCTCACACACACACGCACACAGGGCAAAGGCCCAATTTTCCCAACCATGACGCTCCAATTGGTCGCCGGTCCAAATCCGTTCTTTACCATGAAGTCCATAAGAGAGAGAGAGAGAGAGTCAGACCAAGGAATTGTGCCTTGTAAGTAGTGGTGTAGGGGCCGGATTTCCAGGACTTAAATCCCAGCAAATAACCCTTGTGTCATCACCAGCCCCAGGATTACTGTTTGCTGGTGGACACTTCCTTGATACAGCATTCCAAGCAATTACAACATATTGAGTACAAGACCATAAAGGTCCAAAGAATATAGCAAGGAACTCTAGTGATGGATGACAGAAGTGACTCATGGATCTCCAATGTTGATGGGACTCCATTCCCATGGGAACAGCTCACCCGGATAACTCCTATCTCGTGTGGCTGCTATCCTCGAATCCTAAGTTGCGAGGTGTCATTGTAGTGCTCCTCTCTGAATCATGATCTGGCCAAGACAATAGCCAGGGACAAGCCAGTGAGTACATTTGAATGTACTCGCAAACACGATGAACAACAGATATACCGGATTCATATGCTCATGATAACTTAAATTATATGCATGTGCTGACTGGAATTAAAACATGGCATGACAAATATTTATATGGTGCAGACAGATAAATAAACCATGTTAGTAGTAAATCAAGAAAATGAGGTGGAACATCGACCGTTGGACCGCCCGAGGGATTCCAAGAAAAATACCAAGCGGGTGTCTGAAAGCGACGCCTCGAGAGGTCTTGAAAAGAAACGCCAAACGGGTGTCTAAAAGCGATGCTACCTCTTGAGCACTGCGTTGGTTTTCCCCGAAGAGGAAGGGATGATGCAGAAAAGTAGCGTAAGTATTTCCATCAGTTTTTGAGAACCAAGGTATCAATCCAGTAGGAGGCTACGCGTGAGTCCCTCACACCTGCACAAAACAAATAAATCTTCGCAATCAACGCGATAAGGGGTTGTCAATCCCTACACGGCCACTTACGAGAGTGAGATCTGATAGATATGATAAGATAATATTTTTGGTATTTTTGTGATAAAGATGCAAAGTAAAATAAAATTAAAGTAAAAAAGCAAAGGAAATAACTAAGTAGTAGGAGATTAATATGATGAAGATAGACCCGGGGGCCATAGGTTTCACTAGTGGCTTCTCTCAAGAGCATAAGTATTCTACGGTGGGTGAACAAATTACTGTTGAGCAATTGACAGAATTGAGCATAGTTATGAGAATATCTAGGTATAATCATGTATATAGGCATCACGTCCGAGACAAGTAGACCGACTCCTGCCTGCATCTACTACTATTACTCCACTCATCGACCGCTATCCAGCATGCATCTAGAGTATTAAGTTAATGAAAACAGAGTAACGCTTTAACCAAGATGACATGATGTAGAGGGATAAACTCATGCAATATGATGAAAACCTTATCTTGTTATCCTCGATGGCAACAATACAATACGTGCCTTGCTGCCCCTACTGTCACTGTGAAAGGACACCGCAAGATTGAACCCAAAGCTAAGCACTTCTCCCATTGCAAGAAAGATCAATCTAGTAGGCCAAACCAAACTGATAATTCGAACAGACTTGCAAAGATAACCAATCATATATAAAAGAATTTAGAGAAGATTCAAATATTGTTCATTGATAGACTTGATCATAAACCCACAATTCATCGATCTCAACAAACACACCGCAAAAAGAAGATTACATCGAATAGATCTCCACAAGAGAGGGGGAGAACATGGTATTGAGATCCAAAAAGAGAGAAGAAGCCATCTAGCTACTAACTATGGACCTGTAGGTCTGAGGTGAACTACTCACACTTCATAGGAGGGGCTATGGTGTTGATGTAGAAGCCCTCCGTGATCGATGCCCCCTCCGGCAGAGCTCCGGAAAAGGCCCCAAGATGGGATCTCGTGGATACAGAAAGTTACGGCGGTGGAATTAGGGTTTTGGCATCGTCTCTGATCGTTTGGGGGTACGTAGGTATATATAGGAGGAAGGAGTACGTCGATGGAGCAACAGGGGGCCCATGAGGGTGGAGGGCGCGCCTGGGGGGGGGGGGGGGTAGGCGCGCCCCCTACCTCGTGGCCTCCTCTTTCGTGTCTTGACGTAGGGTCCAAGTCTCCTGGGTCCTGTTCATTGAGAAAATCATGTTCCTGACGGTTTCATTCCGTTTGGACTCCGTTTGATATTCCTTTTCTTCGAAACCCTAAACAGCAAAAAACAGCAATTCTGGGCTGGGCCTCCAGTTAATAGGTTAGTCCCAAAAATAATATGAAAGTGGATAATAAAGCCCAATAATGTCCAAAACAGTAGATAATATATCATGGAGCAATCAAAAATTATAGATACGTTGGAGACGTATCAAGCATCCCCAAGCTTAATTCCTGCTCATGCTCGAGTAGGTAAATGATAAAAACAGAATTTTTGATGCGGAGTGCTACTTGGCATAATTTTAATGTAATTCTTCTTAATTGTGGTATGAATATTCAGATTCGAAAGATTCAAGACAAAAGTTCATATCAACATAGAAATAATAATACTTCAAGCATACTAACAAAGCAATTATGTCTTCTCAAAATAACATGGCCAAAGAAAGTTCATCCCTACAAAATCATATAGTTTAGTCATGCTCCATTTTCGTCACACAAGAATGCTCTCATCATGCACAACCCCGATGACAAGCCAAGCAATTGTTTCATATTTTAGTAATCTCAAACCTATAAACTTTCACTCAATATATGAGCGCGAGCCATGGACATAGCACTATGGGTGAATAGAATATAATGAGGGGGGTTATGTGGAGAAGACAAAAAAAAAGAAAGTCTCACGTCAACGAGGCTAATCAATGGACTATGGAGATGCCCACCGATTGATGTTAATGCAAGGAGTAGGGATTGCCATGCAACGGATGCACTAGAGCTATAAATGTATGAAAGCTCAACAAAAGAAACTAAGTGGGTGTGCATCCAACTTGCTTGCTCACGAAGACCTAGGGCACTTGAGGAGGACCATTGTTGGAATATACAAGCCAAGTTCTATAATGAAAATTTCCACTACTAAATGAAAGTGACAAAACAAGGGACTCTCTATCATGAAGATTACGGTGCTACTTCGAAGCATAAGTGTGGCAATGGATAGTAACATTGTCCCTTCTCTCTTTTTCTCTCATTTTTTACTTTTTATTTGGCCTTTCTCTTTTTTATATGGCCTTTCTCTTTTTTTTATAATTCCTCACTTGGGACAATGCTCTAGAAAATGATGATCATCACACTTCTATTTATTTACAACTCAATGATTACAACTTGATACTAGAATAAAATATGACTCTATATGAATGCCTCCGGCGGTGTACCAGGATACGCAATAGACCAAGAGTGACATGTATGAAAGAATTATGAACGGTGGCTTTGCCACAAATACTATGTCAACTGCATGATCATGCTAAGCAATATGACAATAATGAATGTCTCATGATAAACGGAATGGTGGAAAGTTGCATGGCAATATATCTCGGAATGGCTATGCAAATGCCATAATAGGTAGGTATGGTGGCTGTTTTGAGGAAGATATAAGGAGGTTTATGTGTGAAAGAGTGTATCATATCACGGGGGTTGGATGCACCGGCAAAGTTTGCGCCAACTCTCAATGTGAGAAAGGGCAATGCACGGTACCGAAGAGGCTAGCAAGGATGGAAGGGTGAGAGTGCGTATAATCCATGGACTCAACATTAATCACAAAGAACTCACATACTTATTGCAAAAATCTACAAGTCATCAGAAACCTCGGCACTACGCGCATGCTCCTAGGGGGATAGATTGGTAGGAAAAGACCATCGCTCATCCCCGACCGCCACTCATAAGGAGGACAATCAAATAACACCTCATGTTTCAAATTTGTTACATAACATTTACCATACGTGTATGCTACGGGACTTGCAAACTTCAACACAAGAATTTCTCAATTTCACAACTACTCAACTATCACGACTTTGATATTATTACCTCCATATGTCAAAACAATCATCAAGCATCAAACTTCTCGTAGTATTCAAAACACTCATAAGAAGATTTTTACTAATCTTGAATACCTAGCATATTAGGATTTTAAGTAAATTACCATGCTATTGAAGACTCTCAAAATAATCTAACTGAAGCATGAGAGATCAATAGTTTCTATAAAATGAATCCACCACCGTGCTCTAAAATATAAAGTGAAGTACTAGAGAAAAACTATATAACTCAAAAGATATAAGCGAAGCACATAGAGTATTCTAACAGATTCCAAATCATGTATGGCTCTCTCAAAAGGCGTGTACAGCAAGGATGGTTGCGGTAAACTAAAAAGTAAAGATTCAAATCATACAAGATGCTCCAAGCAAAACACATATCATGTGGCGAATAAAAATATAGCTCCAAGTAAAGTTACCGATAGAAGTAGACGAAAGAAGGGATGCCTTCCAGGGCATCCCCAAGCTTTGGCTTTTAGGTGTCCTTAGATTATCTTGGGGGTGCCATGGGCACCCCCAAGATTAGGCTCTTGCCACTCCTTGTTCCATAATCCATCAAATCATTACCCAAAACTTGAAAACTTCACAACACAAAACTCAAAGTAGAAAATCTCGTGTGCTCCGTTAGCGAAAGAAAATAAAAGATCACTTCAAGGTACTGTAATGAACTCATTCTTTATCTATATTGGTGTTAAACCTACTGTATTCCAACTTCTCTATGGTTCATAATCTATTTTAGTAGCCATAGATTCATCAAAATAAGCAAACAACACACGAAAAACAGAATCTGTCAAAAATAGAATAGTTTGTAGTAATCTGTAGCTAGCGCAAGATCTGTGATAGAAGGTGTACCCAACATTTTATTTTGGTATCCTATGAAGACGCACTTCTCCGATTTGGGTTTGAGCTTATCAGGTTGAAACTTTTTCATATAAGCAATGCAACCTCAAACTTTAAGAAATGACAGCTTAGGTTTCTTGCCAAACCATAGTTCATATGGTGTCGTTTCAACGGATTTAGATGGTGCCCTATTTAACGTGAATGCAGCTGTCTCTAATGCATACCCCCAAAACGATAGTGGTAGATCGGTAAGAGACATCATAGATCTCACCATATCTAATAAATTACGGTTATGACGTTCGGATACACCATTACATTGTGGTGTTCCAGGTGGCCTGAGTAGTGAAACTATTTCACATTGTTTTTAACTGAAGGCTAAACTCGTAACTCAAATACTCTTCTCTACGATCAGATCGTAGAAACTTTATTTTCTTGTTACGATGATTTTTCACTTCATCTGAAATTCTTTAAACTTTTCAAATGTTTCAGACTTGTGTTTCATCAAGTAGATATACTCATATCTGCTCCAATCATCTATGAAGATCATAAAATAATGATACCTGTCGCGAGCCTCAATATTCATCGGACCACATACATCAGTATGTATGATTTCCAACAAATCTGTTGCTCGCTCTATAGTTCCGAAGAACAGAGTCTTAGTCATCTTGCCCATGAGGCATGGTTCGCAAGCATCAACTGATTCATAATCAAGTGATTCCAAAAGCCCATCAGCATGGAGTTTCTTCATGCGCTTTACACCAATATGACCTAAACGGCAGTGCCACAAATAATTTGCACTATCATTATTAACTTTGCATCTTTTGGTTTCAATATTATGATTATGTGTATCACTACGATCGAGATCCAACGAACTATTTTCATTGGGTGTGTAACCATATAAGGTTTTATTCATGTAAACAGAACAACAATTTATTCTCTTACTTAAATGAATAACCGTATTACAATAAACATCATATTCATGCTCAACGCAAACACCAAATAACACTTCTTTAGTTTCAACACTAATCCCGAAAGTATAGGGAGTGTGCGATGATGATCATATCAATCTTGGAACCAATTCCAACACACATCATCACTTCACCCTTAACTAGTCTCTGTTTATTCTGCAACTCCCATTTCGAGTTACTAATCAGCAACTGAACTAGTATCAAATACTGAGGAGTTGCTATAAACACTAGTAAAGTACACATCAATAACATGTATATCAAATATACTTATGTTCACTTTGCCATCCTTCTTATCCGCCAATCACTTGGGGTAGTTCCGCTTCTAATGACCAATCCCTTTGCAGTAGAAGCACTTAGTCTCAGGCTTAGGACCAGACTTGGGCTTCTTCACTTGAGCAGCAACTTGCTTGCTGTTCTTCTTGAAGTTCCCCTTTTTTTCTTTGCCCTTTTCTTGAAACTAGTGGTCTTGTCTACCATCAACACTTGATGTTTTTCTCGATTTCTACCTTCGTCAATTTCAGCATTATGAAGAGCTTGGGAATCGTTTCCGTTATCCCTTGCATATCATAGTTCATCACGAAGTTCTACTAACTTGGTGATGGTGACTAGAGAATTCTGTTAATCACTATTTTATCTGGAAGATTAACTCCCACTTGATTCAAGCAATTGTAGTACCCAGACAATCTGAGCACATGCTCACTAGTTGAGCGATTCTTCTCCATCTTTTAGCTATAGAACTTGTTGGAAACTTCATATCTCTCAACTCGGGTATTTGCTTGAAACATTAACTTCAAGTCCTGGAACATCTCATATGTTCCATGACGTTCAAAACGTCTTTGAAGTCCCGATTCTAAGCCGTTAAGCATGGTGCACTAAACTATCAAGTAGTCATCATATTGAGCTAGCCAAACATTCGTAACGTCTGCATCTGCTCCTGCAATAGGTCTGTCACTTAGAGGTGCATCAAGGACATAATTCTTCTGTGCAGCAATGAGGATAAACCTCAGTTCACGGATCCAATCTGCGTCATTGCTACTAACATTTTTGAACACAATTTTCTCTAGGAACATATCAAAATAAACACAGGGAAACAACAACGCGAGCTATTGATCTACAACATAATTTGCAAAATACTACCAGGACTAAGTTCATGATAAATTTAAAGTTCAATTAATCATATTACTTAAGAACTCACACTTAGAAAGACATCCCTCTAATCTTCTAAGTGATCACGTGATCCAAATCAACTAAACCATGTCCGATCATCACGTGAGATGGAGTAGTTTTAATGGTGAACATCACTATGTTGATCATATCTACTATATGATTCACGCTCGACCTTTCAGTCTCCGTGTTCCGAGGCCATATCTGTATATGCTTGGCTCGTCAAGTATAACCTGAGTATTCCGCGTGTGCAACTGTTTTGCACCCGTTGTATTTGAACATAGAGCCTATCACACCCAATCATCACGTGGTGTCTCAGCACGATGAACTTTCGCAATGGTGCATACTCAGGGAGAACACTTCTTGATAATTAGTGAGAGATCATCTTAAAATGCTACCGTCAAACAAAGAAAAAATAAGATGTATAGAAGACAAACATCATATGCAATCAAAATATGTGACATGATATGGCCATCATCATCTTGCGCCTTTGATCTCTATCTCCAAAGTACTATCATGATCTATATCATCACCGGCATGACACCATGATCTCCATCATCTTGATCTATATCAATGTGTCGTCACATGGTCGTCTCGTCAACAATTGCTCTTGCAACTATTGTTATCGCATCGCGATAAAGTAAAGCAATTATTGGGCACTTGCATCTTATGCAATAGAGAGACAACCATAAGGATTTTGCCAGTTGTCGATAACTTCAACAAAACATGATCATCTCATACAACAACTTATATCTCATCACGTCTTGACCATATCACATCACAACATGCCCTGCAAAAACAAGTTAGATGTCCTCTACTTTGTTGTTGCAAATTTAACGTGGCTGCTACGGGCTTAAGCAAGAACCAATCTTACCTACGCATCAAAACCACAATGATAGTTTGTCAAGTTGGTGCTGTTTTAACCTTCGCAAGGACCGGGCGTAGCCATACTCGGTTCAACTAAAGTTGGAGAAACTGACACCCACCAGCCACCTGTCTGCAAAGCACGTCGGTAGAACCAGTCTCGCGTAAGCGTACGCGTAATGTCGGTCCGGGCCGCTTCATCCAACATTACCGCCGAACCAAAGTATGACATGCTGGTAAGCAGTATGACTTATATTGCCCACAACTCACTTGTGTTCTACTCGTGCATATAACATCAACACATAAAACCTAGGCTCGGATGCCACTGTTGGGTAACGTAGTAATTTCAAAAATTTCCTACGCACACGCAAGATCATGGTGATGCATAGCAACGAGAGGGGAGAGTGTGATCTACGTACCCTCGTAGACTGACAGCGGAAGCGTTATGACAATGTGGTTGATGTAGTCGTACGTCTTCACGGCCCGACCGATCAAGCACTGAAACTACGGAACCTCCGAGTTCTAGCACACGTTCAGCTCGATGACGATCCCCGGACTCCGATCCAGCAAAGTGTCGGGGAAGAGTTCCGTCAGCACGACGGCGTGGTGACGATCTTGATGTTCTACCGTCACAGGGCTTCGCCTAAGCACCGCTACAATATTATCGAGGATATTGGTGGAAGGGGGCACCGCACACGACTAAGAGAACGATCACGAAGATCAACTTGTGTGTCTAGAGGTGCCCCCTTACCCCCATATATAAAGGAGCAAGGGGGAGGAGGCCGGCCCTAGGAGGGGCGCGCCAGGGAGTAGGATTCCTACTCCTAGTTGGAGTAGGTTTCCTCCTTTCCTAGTCCAACTAGGAGAAGGGGGGAAAGGGGAGAAGAGGGGAAGGAAGGGAGAGAGGGGTCGCGCCCCAAACCCCTTGTTCAATTCGGACTGGGCTTGGGAGGGGCGCGCGCCACCTCCTCGTCCTTTCCACTAAGGCCCATTAAGGCCCATTGCTTCTTCCTCGTATTCCCGTAACTCCCCGGTACCTCCGAAAATACCTGAATCACTCGGAAACTTTCCGATGTCCGAATATAGTCGTCCAATATATCAATCTTTACGTCTCGAACATTTCGAGAATCCTCGTCATGGCCCCGATCTCATCCGGGACTTTGAACTCCTTCAGTACATCAAAACTCATAAACTCATAATATAACTATCATCGAAACCTTAAGCGTGCGGACCCTACGGGTTCGAGAACAATGTAGCACACAAAGTGTTCCTCCGGCAAACGGGAGTTGCATAATCTCATAGTCATAGGAACATGTATAAGTCATGAAGAAAGCAATAGCAACATACTAAACGATCGGGTGCTAAGCTAATGGAATGGGTCATGTCAATTCACATCATCCTCCTAATGATGTGATCCCGTTAATCAAATGACAACACATGTCTATGGTTAGGAAACATAACCATCTTTGATCAACGAGCTAGTAAAGTAGAGGCATACTAGTGATGTTTAGTTTGTCTATGTATTCACACAAGTATTATGTTTCCGGTTAATACAATTCTAGCATTAATAATAAACATTTATCATGAAATAAGGAAATAAATAATAACTTTATTATTGCCACTAGGGCATATTTCCTTCACGGGTGGCCGAATTAAGGATCAGTATCCATAGTAAAATCACAAATTATGTGTAATGACTCTATGTATCCGAGTACTTTACTCATTAATGCTCGGATCCGCATTGTACAAAACTTTGTTGATCGACCATCGGCTTCCACCTCCTCGGCCAGTAGCCGAGGAGTGTTTGTCCTACTTTATAAAGCCTTTATGAGGGCAAAGATTTACAACAAACAAGGCAATCTGGCCATACGGTTTTATAAACAAAGGTACACAGAGAGTTATATTACTGTTTAACAGAAGAAATGTCATCCAAAGAAAATAGTCCCGCTATCGGTTCCTTTCTTTGGGTTGTCATGCTAAGCATGATTATTAAACCTCAGCTCTAATGTAAGAGCAAAATATTGAGGATTTAGTTTGGGAGGCCAGTTAATAGCCCCCGGTAGTGTTCGGCGACAGTCGGGGTCAAGCCGTAAACACTTCGGCCAATGTTATGAATGGCCCATCATTTAACATAGTCATCGCATCGCTGACCAGTTTACACTTCTTGTGAAAGTCAGTTTTCTGCTTTCTCCACTAAGGTGCTTAACCATGTGAGCTGGAAGCACGATCGCAGTGGTTCTCCCTTTGCACGCCTAGCCGAACAAAACGGAACGTAGGAAGCAAGTGCAGGAGCCGGGCAACCCAACTATTGACCGAAGACACAATTCGAAACCGATGCATATATAGCAATATCTGAGAATGTTTTTGCCGAATCCCTAAAGGTGTCCGGCATTGCACTGCGAGACTAATGCTGGAAAAGCACAAATAGTTTAAAAGTGCCAAAAAGCTTGGAAAACCAAGAAACGTCAGTAAAAACATGATGTCTGAACAATATCAAGTGTTCATTGCCAATCCGAAAGTTGGTCTTAGAAAAAAGAAGTGCTTCTTTTGTGCTTTAACATGATACATCCTATCTCAAGACTTCGAGCGGGTCAGCCTACGGCTTCAACCTCCTATCCCGAGGGCGGAGTACTTCTCATCAGGCCAGTTTAGCAAACTAAACTCTAGCGGATTTGAGAGAGAAATTAGGCTCCCCGGCTAGTGACCGCACACTCGTGTCGAAAAAAGGAGTGATAAATAATAATAATAAAACATTGCAACGACTAAGAAGAAGAACACTTATTATAAAACGGCTCAAATAAACTTAAGAGCCCCCAAGTGACTTGGGTAGAAGAATGATTGCATGTATCGAAGTACTTATATCATATCTATGTTCAACCGAACTTTAAACGCGTCTTAACCGACCGTCAGCTTCTCCCTCTTTGATCAAGGACCGAAAAGTGTTATGTACTCCATCGGTCGAGAATATCGACGGTGTTTCCAATAACCAGGCAATCAGGCCATAAGGCTGTAACGGACAAAGCGCGCTCAGGGAACTTATGCCATATTACCGTGAAGTGTAAGAAGCATCTTCGAAGAAAATAGTACCCCCACCGATACCTTTCTTCGGTGCTCATTGTTATTATGAGACTTGTGTAATAGATTTTTTGTACTCATGAGTTCCGTTGTGTGCCGACCATCATTGAAAACTATAAGAGCGCTAGCTTTCGGCTTCACCCAGTCTGAGGTCCGGCTCGGGCGACCCGATCGTGACAATCGCAGAGGTGCTCCCTTTACTCCCTAGCCGAACAATCGGGAACGTAGGGGTAAACACAGGAGCGAGGCAACCCAACTTGCAAATCGCTTAAGTCAATATGGTGCATATTGTGGCATAATACACGAACAAAGAACGAAGCCGTACAAGTATAATCATATGCAAGTGGAAAAGCTTCATGAAGGAAGCCCCCAGATGAATTGGGTATTTGAATTTATGCGTCACAAACAAAGTTTGGACAAGGAAATTTTTTACAAGCAACTTTTTTCCAAAAAAGTATGATGCTTGGTCGAACCGAACACAAGTTAGAAATTAAAGCTTTGAGCATGAAAACGACTTAGCTGGTTAATGTGTTCGGTATTGATGATGCGGTCCGAGCTTGATGCGGGGCAAGGTTCCATCCCCCAAGATGGTCCCGAGGTGGCGGAGCGGAGAGCTCGACACGCCGAAGTGGTGACATAGCACGGTCAATGCAGACCGGCAGAGTGACGCCAAAGTCCCCGGATCATTTTCCTGTGCACAAAAAATAGTGCAAACCGGAGATAATACTAATAATGATAATTAAAAAAATGTTGCACAATAAATAATTTATGCAAAGTGAGGAATAGAAGAAATATGGCCTGGTGCCGAAGTCAATGTCGATGCAGGGCGTCAGCATGATGTAGTAAAGGCGTGGCAAAGCCTGAATTCACAGGTCGGTCCGAGCTCCGGATGCGGCGTTCGTCGGACTATGTACGGAAACTGATTGAACCACGACGCGACCGTCGTTAATGCGGTCACCATTTGAAAGACCTGGTTTATTTGTCGTAGCAATCCGAAGGAAGGTGATTCCCAAAATTGGGACTCACTCCTCACACCCATTGCCTGATGGGCGATAAAACGACGGCATGGCAATGCTGGTAAAGGTTGACTCGCCGAGGGAAAGCCCTCGGCCCAGCTAACGTGACGGAGCTGGTCGGCTGGTGACACCGAAGTGTCCGGAGTAGGTTGATGAAGAGATGGCGAAGCCCCCGGTCCAGCCGAGATGTCAAAGCCTCGACGTCAGCCGATGAGTCGAAGTAGGTCGGCGTGATGGACACCAGCTTGAAGAAGCAATAGTGCGGCCCTATCGATGCAGGTCATGACGTGGTCGATGTCGGCTTGATGAAGCGACCGTGCGGCGATGCCGGTATGCCCTCTCCATGTAATCCGTGGGGCAGCGATGTTGATGATAATTTATCCTTCGCGATGCCGGACTCTTGTTCGGCTTGCCGAGATGATGATCCAAAGAAGTTGAGCTCGGCTAAAGTGACGACGTGTCTAGCGCAGGTCGGCAGCCGTGGAGTAATATTGTTGGACTAGTTTGACACCAGCATGATGTTGAAGATCATGTTCAAAAGATCTTAAAGTTAGTGGGATGTGTTCGGGAACAAAACAGAATACCCCATACAAAACTTCCTTCAAAAGGGATGTCCGAAATCCCGTTCATAAAAAAGATGAACTCGGGTCGGATTCGTTTTCGCGCAGAAAACAGATCCGAAAAGTGATGCACTAATCGGAAGGTTCCGGAGTTTGGACGGTCGGATCGAGCTGAAATTTTGAGAGGTGGTAGATATAGGAATTCCGCAGCCGATCAACGGTTGGATCTTCCAAAGGACGTCCGAGCTAGAAGTTGGACACCACGCCCTAAACTCATCCAAATTCCCATCTAGATTTGACAGGGCTCCGGTATATCATGGATTGCCAGAGATTCCTCCATCGGAACTCGACGAAATTTTCCAGGGTTGTTATAGACTCAATTACGCACAATTCCACCAAAGCGATCGTCAAAGCGATACTCGAGGAGGTGGTGGCGGCAGATACGAGTTCGCTGTCCAAAAAAACAGCACGGTCGCTTGAGGGCAATGTTGACGTTGAGCCCTCGAGCTCCATAGATGATTCCTCCGTGATCTTGATAGAGATCGGAGTTGATGTTTGATGAAGGCCCTCGTCCGAACATGGTGATCCGAACACGGGGCGCAATTCTTGGTCGAACCAAGGTGACCAGTCGAACTGGTGACGAAGAAGCTGAAGTCGCAGTTGATCTGCAGGCGAGCCATCGATCCTTTTGTCGATCACACAGGGAAACTCTCAATGAAAACACCAATGTCGGTGTCAAAACCGGCGGATCTCGGGTAGGGGGTCCTTGTTGGAAATATGCCCTAGAGGCAATAATAAATTGGTTATTATTATATTTCCTTGTTCATGATAATCGTTTATTATCCATGCTAGAATATTATTGATAGGAAACTCAGATACATGTGTGGATACATAGACAACACCATGTCCCTAGTAAGCCTCTAGTTGACTAGCTAGTTGATCAATAGATGGTTACGGTTTCCTGGCCATGGACATTGGATGTCATTGATAACGGGATCACATCATTAGGATAATGATGTGATGGACAAGACCCAATCCTAAGCATAGCACAAGATCGTCTAGTTCGTATGCTAAAGCTTTTCTAATGTCAAGTATCATTTCCTTAAACCATGAGATTGTGCAACACCCGGATACTGTAGGAATGCTTTGGGTGTGCCAAACATCACAACGTAACTGGGTGGCTATAAAGGTGCACTACGGGTATCTCCGAAAGTGTCTGTTGGGTTGGCATGAATCGAGACTGGGATTTGTCACTCCGTGTGACGGAGAGGTATCTCTGGGCCCACTCGGTAGGACATCATCGTAATGTGCACAATGTGATCAAGGAGTTGATCACGGGATGATGTGTTACGGAACGAGTAAAGAGACTTGCCAGTAACGAGATTGAACAAGGTATTGGGATACCGACGATCAAATCTCGGGCAAGTAACATACCAATAGACAAAGGGAATTGTATGCGGGATTGATTGAATCCTCGACATCGTGGTTCATCCAATGAGATCATCGAGGAACATGTGGGAGCCAACATGGGTATCCAGATCCCGCTGTTGGTTATTGACCGGAGAACGTCTCAGTCATGTCTGCATGTCTCCCGAACCTGTAGGGTCTACACACTTAAGGTTCGGTGACGCTAGGGTTATAGAGATATTAGTATGCGGTAACCCGAATGTTGTTCGAAGTCCTGGATGAGATCCCGAATGTCACGAGGAGTTCCGGAATGGTGCGAAGGTAAAGAATTATATATAGGAAGTGCTATTTCGGCCATCGGGACAAGTTTCGGGGTCACCGGTATTGTATCGGGACCACCGAAAGGGTCCCGGGGGTCCACCGGGTGGGGCTACCTGCCCCGGGGGGCCACATGGGCTGTAGGGGTGTGCGCCTTGGCCTATATGGTCCAAGGGAACCAGCCCCAAGAGGCCCATGCGCCAAGAGATAAGGAAAGGAAGAGTCCTAAAGGGGGAAGGCACCTCCTAGGTGCCTTGGGGAGGAGGGACTCCTCCCTAGCCGCACCCTTCCTTGGAGGAAGGGCCAAGGCTGCGCCCCCCTCTCCCTTGGCCCTATATATAGTAGGGGGAAGGGAGGGCAGCCCCAATCGAAGCCCTGGCGCCTCCCTCTCCCTCCCGTGACACATCTCCCTCCTCCCGCAGCGCTTGGCGAAGCCCTGTTGGAATCCCGCTACTTCCACCACGCCGTCTTGCTGCTGGATCTCCATCAACCTCTCCTTCCCCCTTGCTGGATCAAGAAGGAGGAGACGTCGCTTCTCCGTACGTGTGTTTAACGCGGAGGTGCCGTCCGTTCGGCGCTAGGATCATCGGTGATTTGGATCACGACGAGTACGACTCCATCAACCCTGTTCTCTTGAACGCTTCCGCGCGCGATCTACAAGGGTATGTAGATCTACTCCTCCCTTGTTGCTAGATGACTCCGTAGATTGATCTTGGTGACACGTAGGAAAATTTTGAATTATTGCTACGTTCCCCAACAGTGGCATCATGAGCTAGGTCTATGCGTAGTTACTATGCACGAGTAGAACACAAAGTAG
Source organism: Triticum monococcum (assembly GCA_034509565.1). Classification (NCBI taxonomy): domain Eukaryota; kingdom Viridiplantae; phylum Streptophyta; class Magnoliopsida; order Poales; family Poaceae; genus Triticum; species Triticum monococcum. The sequence continues at coordinate 172,310,564 of CM067846.1, read as the reverse complement.
TTGTGGGCGTTGATTTTGTTCAATATGCTTACCGTTACTAGTCCAATCTTGATTCGGCGGCATTGTGGGATGAAGCGGCCCAGACCAACCTTACACGTACGCTTACGTGAGACCGGTTCCACCAACTAACATGCACTAGTTGCATAAGGTGGCTGGCGGGTGTCTGTCTCTCCCACTTTAGTCGGATCGGATTCGATGAAAAGGGTGCTTATGAAGGGTAAATATCAATTGGCATATCACGTTGTGGTTTTGCGTAGGTAAGAAACGTTCTTGCTAGAAACCCATAGCAGCCACGTAAAACATGCAAACAACAATTAGAGGACGTCTAACTTGTTTTTGCAGGGTATGCTATGTGATGTGATATGGCCAAAGGATGTGATGAATGATATATGTGATGTATGAGATGGTCATGTTCTTGTAAGAGGAATCACGACTTGCATGTCGATGAGTATGACAACCGGCAGGAGCCATAGGAGTTGTCTTAATTTATTTATGACCTGCGTGTCAACATAAACGCCATGTAATTACTTTACTTTATTGCTAACCGGTAGCCATAGTAGTAGAAGTAATAGTTGGCGAGCAACTTCATGGAGACACGATGATGGAGATCATGATGATGGAGATCATGGTGTCATGCCGGTGACAAGATGATCATGGAGCCCCAAGATGGGGATCAAAGGAGCTATATGATATTGGCCATATCATGTCACTATTATTTGATTGCATGTGATATTTATCATGTTTTTGCATCTTATTTGCTTAGAACGACGGTAGTAAATAAGATGATCCCTCTTTAAAATTTCAAGAAAGTGTTCTCCCTAACTGTGCACCGTTGCAGAAGGTTCGTTGTTTCGAAGCACCACGTGATGATCGGGTGTGATAGATTCTTTCGTTCGAATACAACGGGTGTTGACGAGCCTAGCATGTACAGACATGGCCTCGGAACACATGCGAAACACTTAGGTTAACTTGACGAACCTAGCATGTACAGACATGGCCTCGAAACACAAGAGACCGAAAGGTCGAGCATGAGTCATATGGTAGATACGATCAACATGAAGATGTTCACCGATGATGACTAGCCCGTCTCACGTGATGATCGGACACGGCCTAGTTGACTCGGATCATGTAATCACTTAGACGACTAGAGGGATGTCTATCTGAGTGGGAGTTCATAAGATGAACTTAATTATCCTGAACATAGTCAAAAGATCTTTGCAAATTATGTCGTAAGCTCGCGCTTCAGTTCTACTGTTTAGTTATGTTCCTAGAGAAAATTTAGTTGAAAGTTGATAGTAGCAATTATGCGGACTAGGTCCGTAAACTGAGGATTGTCCTCATTGCTTCATAGAAGGCTTATGTCCTTAATGCACCGCTCAGTGTGCTGAACCTCGAACGTTGTCTGTGGATGTTGCGAACATCTGACATACACATTTTGATAACTACGTGATAGTTCAGTTAACAGTTTAGAGTTGAGGCACCGAAGACGCTTTGAAACGTCGCGAAACATATGAGATGTTTCGAGGGCTGAAATTGGGATTTCAGGCTTGTGCCCACGTCAAGAGGTATAAGACCTCCGACGATTTTCTTAACCTGCAAACTAAGGGAGAAAAGCTCAATTGTTGAGCTTGTGCTCAGATTGTCTGAGTACAACAATCATTTGAATCAAGTGGGAGTTGATCTTCTAGATGAGATAGTGATGTTTCTCCGAAGTCATTACCACCAAGCTGCTAGAGCTTCGTGATGAACTATAATATATCAGGGACATATATGATGATCCTTGAGATACTCGCGATGTTTGACACCACAAAAGTAAAAAATCAAGAAGGAGCATCAATTGTTGATGGTTGGTGAAACCGCTAGTTTCAAGAAGGGCAAGGGCAAGAAGGGATACTTCATGAAACGGCAATGTAACTGCTGCTCTAGTGAAGAAACCCAAGGTTGAACCCAAACCCGAGACTAAGTGCTTCTGTAATAAGGGGAACAGCCACTGGAGCAGAATTACCCTAGATACTTGGTAGATGAGAAGGCTTGTAAGGTCGATAGAAGTATATTGGATATACATTGTGTTGATGTGTACTTTACTAGTACTCCTAGTAGCACCAGGGTATTAGATACCGGTTCGGTTTCTAAGTGTTAGTAACTCGAAATAAAAGCTACGGAATAAACGGAGACTAACTAAAGGTGAGCTGGCGATATGTGTTGGAAGTTTTTCCAAGCTTGATGAGATCAAGCATCGCACGCTCCCTCTACCATCGAGATTGGTGTTTGCGTTGAGCATAGACATGATTGGATTATGTCTATCGCAATACGGTTATTCATTTAAGGAGAATAATGGTTACTCTGTTTATTTGAATAATACCTTCAATGGTCTTACACCTAAAATGAATGGTTTATTGAATCTCGATCGTAGTGATACACATGTTCATGCCAAAAGATATAAGATGGTAATGATAGTACCACCTACTTGTGGCACTGCCACTTAAGTCATATCGGTATAAAACGCATGAAGAAGCTCCATCTTGATGGATCTTTGGACTCACTCATTTTTGAAAGGATTGAGACATGCGAACCATGTTTGTTGGTAGATATGCATGAAGAAACTCTATACAGATGGATCATTTCGACTCACTTGATTTTGAATCACTTGAGACATGCAAATCATACCACATGGGCAAGATGACTGAAAGCCACGTTTCCAGTAAAATGGAACTAGAAAGCAACTTGTTGGAAGTAATACATTTATGATGTGTGCAGTCCAATGAGTGCTGAGGCGTGTAGTGGATATCGTTATGTTCTTACTTCACAGATGATTTGAGTAGATGTTGAGTATATTTACTTGATGAATCACGAGTCTGAATTATTGAAAGGTTCAAGTAATTTCAGGGTGAAAGTGAGAGATTGTCGTGACAAGAGGATAAAATATCTATGATATGATCATAGAGATGAATATCTGAATTACAAGTTTGGCACAGAATTAAGACATTGTGGAAATTGTTTCACAACTAATACAGCCTGGAACACCATATTGTGATGGTGTGTCCGAACATCATAACTGCACCCTATTGGATATGATGCATACCATGATGTCTCTTATCGAATTACCACGATAGTTTATGGGTTAGGCATTAGAGACAACCACATTCACTTTAAATAGGGCACCACGTAATTCCGATGAGATGACACCGTATGAACTATGGTTTGGAGAAACCTAAGCTGTCATTTCTTAAAAGTTTGGGGCTGCGATGCTTATGTGAAAAAGTTTCAGGATGATAAGCTCGAACCCAAAGCGGATAAATGCATCTTCATAGGACACCCAAAATAGTTGGGTATACCGCCTAATTCAGATCCGAAAGCAATAGAGATAGTTTCTTGAATCGGGTTCTTTCTCGAGGAAAAGGTTTGTCTTGAGAATTGAGTGGGAGGATGGTGGAGACTTGATGAGGTTATTGAACCGTCACTACAACTAGTGTATAGCAGGGCACAAAGAGTTGTTCCTGTGGCACCTACACCAATTGAAGTGGAAGCTTATGATAGTGATCATGAGACTTCAGATCAAGTCACTCCCAAACCTCGTAGGACGACAAGGACGCATACTACTTCAGAATGGTACGTAATCCTGTCTTGGGAGTCATGTTGCTAGACAACAATGAACCTACGAGCTATGGAGAAGCGATGGTGGGCCCGGATTCCGATAAATGGCTCGAGGCCATAAAATCCGAGAGAGGATCCATGTATGAAAACAAAGTGTAGACTTTGGCAGAACGACTCGATGGTCGTAAGGCTATTGAGTACAGGTGGATTTTAAAAGGAAGACGGACAATGATGGTAAATGTCACCATTAAGAAAGCTCGACTTGTCGTTAAGATGTTTTCCGACAAGTTCAAGGAGTTGACTACAATGAGACTTTCTCACTCGAAGCGATGCTAAGAGTCTGTTAGAATTATATTAGCGATTACTGCATTATTTATGAAATCTTGCAGATAGGATATCAAAACATTGTTTCCTCGACGTTTTTCTTGAGGTAAGGTTGTATGTGATACAACTGGAAGGTTTTGTCAATCCTGAAAGATGCTAATAAGTATGCAAAGCTCCAGCAATCCTTCTGAGGACTGGAGTAAGCATCTCGGAGTTGGAATGTATGCTTTGATGAGATGATCAAAGATTTTGGGTGTATACAAAGTTTATGAGAAACTTGTATTTCCAAAGAAGTGAGTGGGAGCACTATAGAATTTCTGATGAATATATGTTGTTGACAAATTGTTGATCAGAAATGACGTAGAGTTTCTGGAAAGCATATAGGGTTATTTGGAAAGTGTTTTTCAATGGAAAGCCTGGATTAAGCTACTTGAACATTGAGCATCAAGATCTATAAGGATAGATCAAAACGCTCAATGGTACTTTCAAATGAGCACATACCTTGACATGATCTTGAAGGTGTTCAAGATGGATCAGTCAGAGAAGGAGTTCTTGCCTGAGTTGTAAGGTAAGAAGTTTGTTGCGGAACGTAGTAATTTCAAAAAAATTCCCACGCACACGCAAGATCATGGTGATGCATAGCAACGAGGGGGAGAGTCTGATCTACGTACCCTTGTAGATCGCAACGGAAGCATTGACACAACGTAGAGGAAGTAGTCGTACGTCTTCTTTCCGGACCGACCGATCCAAGCACCGTTACTCCAGCACCTCCGAGTTCTTAGCACACGTTCAGCTCGATGACAATCCCCGGGCTCCGATCCAGCAAAGCTTCGGGGAGGAGTTCCGTCAGCACGACGGCGTGGTGACGATCTTGATGTTCTACCGACGCAGGGCTTCGCCTAAGCACTACAACGATCTGATCGAGGTGGAATATGGTGGCAGGGGGCACCGCACACGGCTAAGGAACGACCTCAATGATCAACTTGTGTGTCTAGAGGTGCCCCCTGCCCCTGTATATAAAGGAGCCAAGGGGGAGGGGTGCGCCGGCCAGGGAGAGGGCGCAGGAGGAGTCCTACTCCCACCGGGAGTAGGACTCCCCCCCAATCCTAGTTGGACTAGGTTTCCCAAATGGGGAAAGAGAGAGAGGGAGGGCCGGCCCCTTCTCCTAGTCCTAATAGGACTAAGGGAAGGGGGGCGTGCGGCCACCTATGGGCTGCCCCTTTTCTCTTTTCCACTAAGGCCCATGAAGGCCCATATGGCTCCCGGGGGGTTCCGGTAACCTCCCGGTAATCCGGTAAAATCCCGATTTCACCCGGAACACTTCCGATATCCAAATATAGGCTTCCAATATATCAATCTTTATGTCTCGACCATTTCGAGACTCCTCGTCATGTCCGTGATCACATCCGGGACTCCGAACAACCTTCGGTACATCAAAATGCATAAACTCATAATAACTGTCATCGTAACGTTAAGCGTGCGGACCCTACGGTTCGAGAACAATGTAGACATGACCGAGACACTTCTCCGGTCAATAACCAATAGCGGGACCTGGATGCCTATATTGGCTCCTACATATTCTACGAAGATCTTTATTGGTCAGACCGCATAACAACATACGTTGTTCCCTTTGTCATCGGTATGTTACTTGCCCGAGATTCGATCGTCGGTATCCAATACCTAGTTCAATCTCGTTACTGGCAAGTCTCTTTACTCGTTCCGTAATACATCATCCCGCAACTAACTTATTAGTTGCAATGCTTACAAGGCTTAAGTGATGTGCATTACCGAGAGGGCCCAGAGATACCTCTCCGACAATCGGAGTGACAAATCCTATTCTCGAAATACGCCAACCCAACATCTACCATTGGAGACACCTGTAGAGCTCCTTTATAATCACCCAGTTACATTGTGACGTTTGGTAGCACACAAAGTGTTCCTCCGGCAAATGGGAGTTGCATAATCTCATACTCATAGGAACATGTATAAGTCATGAAGAAAGCAATAGCAACATACTAAATGATCGGGTGCTAAGCTAATGGAATGGGTCATGTCAATCAGATCATTCAACTAATGATGTGACCTCGTTAATCAAATAACAACTCTTTGTTTATGGTTAGGAAACTTAACCATCTTTGATTAACGAGCTAGTCTAGTAGAGGCATACTAGTGACACACTGTTTGTCTATGTGTTCACACATGTATTATGTTTCCGGTTAATACAATTCTAGCATGAATAATAAACATTTATCATGATATAAGGAAATAAATAATAACTTTATTATTGCCTCTAGGGCATATTTCCTTCAGTCTCCCACTTGCACTAGAGTCAATAATCTAGATTACACTGTAATGATTTTAACACCCATGGAGCCTTGGTGCTGATCATGTTTTTCTCGTGGAAGAGGCTTAGTCAACGGGTCTGCAACATTCAGACCCGTATGTATCTTGCAAATCTCTATGTCTCCCACCTGGACTAGATCCCGGATGGAATTGAAGCGTCTCTTGATGTGTTTGGTCCTCTTGTGAAATCTGGATTCCTTTGCCAAAGCAATTGCACCAGTACTGTCACAAAAGATTTTCATTGGACCCGATGCACTAGGTATGACACCTAGATCGGATATGAACTCCTTCATCCAGACTCCTTCGTTCGCTGCTTCCGAAGCAGCTATGTACTCCGCTTCACATGTAGATCCCGCTACGACGGTTTGTTTAGAACTGCACCAACTGACAGCTCCACCGTTTAAAGTAAACACGTATCCGGTTTGCGATTTAGAATCGTCCGGATAAGTGTCAAAGCTTGCATCAACGTAACCTCTTACGGTGAGCTCTTTGTCACCTCCATACACGAGAAACATATCCTTAGTCCTTTTCAGGTATTTCAAGATGTTCTTGACCGCTGTCTAGTGATCCACTCCTGGATTACTTTGGTACCTCCCTGCTAAACTTATAGCAAGGCACACATCAGGTCTGGTACACAGCATTGCATACATGATAGAGCCTATGGCTGAAGCATAGGGAACATCTTTCATTTTCTTTCTATCTTCTGCAGTGGTTGGGCATTGAGTCTGACTCAACTTCACACCTTGTAACACAGGCAAGAACCCTTTCTTTGCTTGATCCATTTTGAACTTCTTCAAAATCTTGTCAAGGTATGTGCTTTGTGAAAGTCCAATTAAGCGTCTTGATCTATCTCTATAGATCTTTATGCCTAATATGTAAGCAGCTTCCCCGAGGTCATTCATCGAAAAACTTTTATTCAAGTATCCCTTTATGCTATCCAGAAATTCTATATCATTTCCAATCAGCAATATGTCATCCACATATAATGTCAGAAATGCTACAGAGCTCCCACTCACTTTCTTGTAAATACAGGCTTCTCCAAAAGTTTGTATAAACCCAAATGCTTTGATCACACTATCAAAGCGTTTATTCCAACTCCGAGAGGCTTGCACCAGTCCATAAATGGATTGCTGGAGCTTGCACACTTTGTTAGCTCCCTTTGGATCGACAAAACCTTCCGGTTGCATCATATACAACTCTTCTTCCAGAAATCAATTCAGGAATGCAGTTTTGACATCCATCTGCCAAATTTCATAATCATAAAATGCGGCAATTGCTAACATGATTCTGACAGACTTAAGCATCGCTACGGGTGAGAAGGTCTCATCATAGTCAACCCCTTGAACTTGTCGAAAACCTTTTGCGACAAGTCGAGCTTTATAGACAGTAATATTACCGTCAGCGTCAGTCTTTTTCTTGAAGATCCATTTATTCTCAATTGCTTGCCGATCATCGGGCAAGTCAACCAAAGTCCATACTTTGTTCTCATACATGGATCCCATCTCAGATTTCATGGCTTCAAGCCACTTTGCGGAATCTGGGCTCACCATCGCTTCTTCATAGTTCGTAGGTTCATCATGATCTAGTAGCATGACTTCCAGAATTGGATTACCGTACCACTCTGGTGCGGATCTCACTCTAGTTGATCTACGAGGTTCAGTAGTATCTTGTCCTGAAGTTTCATGATCATTATCATTAGCTTCCTCACTAATTGGTATAGGTGTCGCAGAACTAGTTTTCTGTGATGTACTACTTTCCAATAAGGGAGCAGGTATAGTTACCTCGTCAAGTTCTACTTTCCTCCCACTCACTTCTTTCGAGAGAAACTCCTTCTCTAGAAATGATCCATTCTTAGCAACGAATGTCTTGCCTTCGGATCTGTGATAGAAGGTGTACCCAACAGTCTCCTTTGGGTATCCTATGAAGACACATTTCTCCGCTTTGGGTTCGAGCTTATCAGGTTGAAGCTTTTTCACATAAGCATCGCAGCCCCAAACTTTAAGAAACGATAACTTTGGTTTCTTGCCAAACCATAGTTCATAAGGCGTCGTCTCAACGGATTTTGATGGTGCCCTATTTAACGTGAATGCGGCCGTCTCTAAAGCATAACCCCAAAACGATAGCGGTAAATCAGTAAGAGACATCATAGATCGCACCATATCTAGTAAAGTACGATTACGATGTTCGGACACACCATTACGCTGTGGTGTTCCGGGTGGCGTGAGTTGCGAAACTATTCCACAATTTTTCAAATGTACACCAAACTCGTAACTCAAATATTCTCCTCCACGATCAGATCGTAGAAACTTTATTTTCTTGTTACGATGATTTTCAACTTCACTCTGAAATTATTTGAACTTTTCAAATGTTTCAGACTTATGTTTCATTAAGTAGATATACCCATATCTGCTTAAATCATCTGTGAAAGTGAGAAAATAACGATATCCGCCATGAGCCTCAATATTCATCGGACCACATACATCGGTATGTATGATTTCCAACAAATCTGTTGCTCTCTCCATAGTACCGGAGAACAGTGTTTTAGTCATCTTGCCCATGAGGCACGGTTCGCAAGTACCAAGTGATTGATAATCAAGTGGTTCCAAAAGCCCATCAGTATGGAGTTTCTTCATGTGCTTTACACCGATATGACCTAAACGGCAGGGCCACAAATAAGTTGCACTATCATTATCAACTCTGCATCTTTTGGCTTCAACATTATGAATATGTGTACTACTACTATCGAGATTCATCAAAAATAGACCACTCTTCAAAGGTGCATGACCATAAAAGATATTACTCATATAAATAGAACAACCATTATTCTCTGATTTAAATGAATAATCGTCTCGCATCAAACAAGATCCAGATATAATGTTCATGCTTAACGCTGGCACCAAATAACAATTATTTAGGTCTAACATTAATCCCGAAGGTAGATGTAGAGGTAGCGTGCCGACCGCGATTACATCAACTTTGGAACCGTTTCCCACGCGCATCGTCACCTCGTCCTTTGCCAGTGTTCGCTTAATCCGTAGTCCCTGTTTCGAGTTGCAAATATTAGGAACAGAACCAATATAAAATACCCAGGTGCTACTGCGAGCTCTAGTAAGGTACACATCAATAACATGTATATCACATATACCTTTGTTCACCTTGCCATCCTTCTTATCCGCCAAATACTTGGGGCAGTTCCGCTTCCAGTGACCAGTCTGCTTGTAGTAGAAGCACTCAGTTTCAGGCTTAGGTCCAGACTTGGGCTTCTTCTCCTGAGCAGCAACTTGCTTGCCGTTCTTCTTGAAGTTCCCCTTCTTCTTCCCTTTGCCCTTTTTCTTGAAACTAGTGGTCTTGTTGACCATCAACACTTGATGCTCCTTCTTGATTTCTACCTCCGCAGCTTTCAGCATCGCGAAGAGCTCGGGTTTAGTCTTGTTCATCCCTTGCATATTATAGTTCATCACGAAGCTCTTATAGCTTGGTGGCAGTGATTGGAGAATTCTGTCAATGACGCAATCATCTGGAAGATTAACTCCCAATTGAATCAAGTGATTATTATACCCAGACATTTTGAGTATATGCTCACTGACAGAACTGTTCTCCTCCATCTTGCAGCTATAGAACTTATTGGAGACTTCATATCTCTCAATTCGGGCATTTGCTTGAAATATTAACTTCAACTCCTGGAACATCTCATATGCTCCATGACGTTCAAAACGCCGTTGAAGTCCCGATTCTAAGCCGTAAAGCATGGCACACTGAACTATCAAGTAGTCATCAGCTTTGCTCTGCCAGATGTTCATAACATCTGGTGTTGCTCCAGCAGCAGGCCTGGCACCCAGCGGTGCTTCCAGGACGTAATTCTTCTGAGCAGCAATGAGGATAATCCTCAAGTTACGGACCCAGTCCGTGTAATTGCTACCATCATCTTTCAACTTTGCTTTCTCAAGGAACGCATTAAAATTCAACGGAACAACAGCACGAGCCATATATCAACATAAACAAGCAAGATACTATCAGGTACTAAGTTCATGATAAGTTTAAGTTCAGTTAATCAAATTACTTAAGAACTCCCACTTAGGTAGACATCCCTCTAATCCTCTAAGTGATTACATGATCCAAATCAACTAAACCATAACCGATCATCACGTGAGATGGAGTAGTTTTCAATGGTGAACATCGTTATGTTGATCATATCTACTATATGATTCACGCTCGACCTTTCGGTCTCTGTGTTCCGAGGCCATATCTGCATATACTAGGCTCGTCAAGTTTAACCTGAGTATTCTGCGTGTGCAAAACTGGCTTGCACCCGTTGTAGATGGACGTAGAGCTTATCACACCCGATCATCACGTGGTGTCTGGGCACGACGAACTTTGGCAACGGTGCATACTCAGGGAGAACACTTCTTGATAATTTAGTGAGAGATCATCTTATAATGCTACCGCCAATCAAAGCAAGATAAGATGCATAAAAGGATAAACATCACATGCAATCAATATAAGTGATATGATATGGCCATCATCATCTTGTGCTTGTGATCTCCATCTCCGAAGCACCGTCATGATCACCATCGTCACCGGCGCGACACCTTGATCTCCATCGTAGCATCGTTGTCGTCTCGCTAATCTTATGCTTCCACGACTATCACTACCGCTTAGTAATAAAGTAAAGCACTACATCGCGATTGCATTGCACACAATAAAGCGACAACCATATGGCTCCTGCCAGTTGCCGATAACTCGGTTAATAAACATGATCATCTCATACAATAAAATTTAGCATCATGCCTTGACCATATCACATCACAACATGCCCTGCAAAAACAAGTTAGACGTCCTCTACTTTGTTGTTGCAAGTTTTACGTGGCTGCTACGGGCTTAAGCAAGAACCAATCTCACCTACGCATCAAAAACCACAACGATAGTTTGTCAAATAGACTCCGTTTTAACCTTCTCAAGGACCGGGCGTAGCCACACTTGGTTCAACTAAAGTTGGAGAGACAGTAGCCCGCAAGCCATCTATGTGCAAAGCACGTCGAGGGAACCGGTCTCGCGTAAGCGTACGCGTAAGGTTGGTCCGGGTCGTCTCGTCCAACAATACCGCCGAACCAAAGTATGACATGCTGGTAGGCAGTATGACTTGTATCGCCCACAACTCACTTGTGTTCTACTCGTGCAAATAACATCAAACCATAAAACCTAGGCTCGGATGCCACTGTTGGGGAACGTAGTAATTTCAAAAAAATTCCTACGCACACGCAAGATCATGGTGATGCAGAGCAACGAGGGGGAGAGTCTGATCTACGTACCCTTGTAGATCGCAACGGAAGCATTGACACAACATAGAGGAAGTAGTCGTACGTCTTCTTTCCGATCCGACCGATCCAAGCACCGTTACTCCGGCACCTCCGAGTTCTTAGCACACATTCAGCTCGATGACGATCCCCGGGCTCCGATCCAGCAAAGCTTCGGGGAGGAGTTCCGTCAGCACGACGGCGTGGTGACGATCTTGATGTTCTACCGACGCAGGGCTTCGCCTAAGCACTACAACGATATGATCGAGGTGGAATATGGTGGCAGGGGGCACCGCACACGGCTAAGGAACGATCTCAATGATCAACTTGTGTGTCTAGAGGTGCCCCCTGCCCCTGTATATAAAGGAGCCAAGGGGGAGGGGTGCGCCGGCCAGGGAGAGGGCGCAGGAGGAGTCCTACTCCCACCGGGAGTAGGACTCCCCCCCAATCCTAGTTGGACTAGGTTTCCCAAAGGGGGAAAGAGAGAGAGGGGGGGCGGCCCCTTCTCCTAGTCCTAATAGGACTAAGGGAAGGGGGCGCACGGCCACCTATGGGCTGCCCCTTTTCTCTTTTCCACTAAGGCCCATGAAGGCCCATATGGCTCCCGGGGGGTTCCGGTAACCTCCCGGTAATCCGGTAAAATCCCGATTTCACCCGGAACACTTCCGATATCCAAATATAGGCTTCCAATATATCAATCTTTATGTCTCAACCATTTCGAGACTCCTCGTCATGTCCGTGATCACATCCGGGACTCCGAACAACCTTCGGTACATCAAAATGCATAAACTCATAATAACTGTCATCATAACGTTAAGCGTGCGGACCCTACGGTTCGAGAACAATGTAGACATGACTGAGACACTTCTCCAGTCAATAACCAATAACGGGACCTGGCTGCCCATATTGGCTCCTACATATTCTACGAAGATCTTTATCGGTCAGACCGCATAACAACATACGTTGTTCCCTTTGTCATCGGTATGTTACTTGCCCGAGATTCGATCGTCGGTATCCAATACCTAGTTCAATCTCGTTACCGACAAGTCTCTTTACTCGTTCTGTAATATATCATCCCGCAACTAACTTATTAGTTGCAATGCTTGCAAGGCTTAAGTGATGTGCATTACCGAGAGGGCCCAGAGATACCTCTCCGACAATCGGAGTGACAAATCCTATTCTCGAAATACGCCAACCTAACATCTACCATTGGAGACACCTGTAGAGCTCCTTTATAATCACCCAGTTACGTTGTGACGTTTGGTAGCACACAAAGTGTTCCTCCGGCAAACGGGAGTTGCATAATCTCATAGTCATAGGAACATGTATAAGTCATGAAGAAAGCAATAGCAACATACTAAATGATCGGGTGCTAAGCTAATGGAATGGGTCATGTCAATCAGATCATTCAACTAATGATGTGACCTCGTTAATCAAATAACAACTCTTTGTTTATGGTTAGGAAACTTAACCATCTTTGATTAACGAGCTAGTCTAGTAGAGGCATACTGGTGACACTCTGTTTGTCTATGTGTTCACACATGTATTATGTTTCCGGTTAATACAATTCTAGCATGAATAATAATCATTTATCATGATATAAGGAAATAAATAATAACTTTATTATTGCCTCTAGGGCATATTTCCTTCAAAGTTAAGACTTAAAGCTCGACCACGGCAGAATAGAGAGAAAGGACGAAGGTCGTCCCCTATGCTTAAGACATAGGCTCTACAGTATGCTATGCTGTGTACCGCACCTGAAATGTGCCTTGCCATGAGTCAGTCAAGCGGTACAAGAGTGATCCAAGAATGGATCACAGGACAGCGGTCAAAGTTATCCTTAGTAACTAGTGGACTAAGGAATTTTCTCGATTATGGAGGTGATAAAGAGTTCGATGTAAAGAGTTATGTCGATGCAAGCTTAACACCTATCCGGATAGCTCTGAGTAGAGATACCGGATACGTATAATGGAGCAACGATTTGGAATAGCTCCAAGTAGAACAGTTATTTGGAATAGCTCCAAATAGAATGTGGTAGCTGCATCTAGGAGATGACATAGAGATTTGCGAAGTACATACGGATCTGAATGTTGCAGACCCGTTGACTAAAACCTCTCTCACAAGCAACATGATCAAACCCAGAACTCATTGAGTGTTAATCACATAGTGATGTGAACTAGATTATTGACTCTAGTAAACTCTTTGGATGTTGGTCACATGGCGATGTGACCTATGAGTGTTAATCACATGGCGATGTGAACTAGATTATTGACTCTAGTGCAAGTGGGAGACTGTTGGAAATATGCCCTAGAGGCAATAATAAATTGGTTATTATTATATTTCCTTGTTCATGATAATCGTTTATTATCCATGCTAGAATTGTATTGATAGAAAATTCAGATACATGTGTGGATACATAGACAACACCATGTCCCTAGTAAGCCTCTAGTTGACTAGCTCGTTGATCAATAGATGGTTACGGTTTCCTGACCATGGACATTGGATGTCATTGATAACGGGATCACATCATTAGGAGAATGATGTGATGGACAAGACCCAATCCTAAGCATAGCACAAGATCGTGTAGTTCGTATGATAAAGCTTTTCTAATGTCAAGTATCATTTCCTTAGACCATGAGATTGTGCAACTCCCGGATACTGTAGGAATGCTTAGGGTGTGCCAAACGTCACAACGTAACTGGGTGGCTATAAAGGTGCACTATGGGTATCTCCGAAAGTGTCTGTTGGGTTGGCACGAATCGAGACTGGGATTTGTCACTCCGTGTGACGGAGAGGTATCTCTAGGCCCACTCGGTAGGACATCATCGTAATGTGCACAATGTGATCAAGGAGTTGATCACGGGATGATGTGTTACGGAACGAGTAAAGAGACTTGCCGGTAACGAGATTGAACAAGGTATTGGGATACCGACGATCAAATCTCGGGCAAGTAACGTACCAATAGACAAAGGGAATTGTATGCGGGATTGATTGAATCCTCGACATCGTGGTTCATCCGATGAGACCATTGAGGAGCATGTGGGAGCCAACATGGGTATCCACATCCCGCTGTTGGTTATTGACTGGAGAACGTCTCGGTCATGTCTGCATGTCTCCCTAACCCGTAGGGTCTACACACTTAAGGTTCGGTGACGCTAGGGTTATAGAGATATTAGTATGCGGTAACCCAATGTTGTTCGGAGTCCCGGATGAGGTCCCGGACGCCGCGAGGAGTTCCGGAATGGTGCGGAGGTAAAGAATTATATATAGGAAGTGCTATTTCGGCCATCGGGACAAGTTTCGGGGTCACCGGTATTGTACCGGGACCACCGGAAGGGTCCGGGGGTCCATCGGGTGGGGCCATCTGCCCCGGGGGGCCACATGGGCTGTAGGGGTGTGCGCCTTGGCCTATATGGTCCAAGGGCACCAGCCCCAAGAGGCCCATGCGCCAAGAGATAAGGAAAGGAAGAGTCCTAAAGGGGGAAGGCACCTCCTAGGTGCCTTGGGGAGGAGGGACTCCTCCCTAGCCGCACCCTTCCTTGGAGGAAGGGCCAAGGCTGCGCCCCCCCCTCTCCCTTGGCCCTATATATAGTGGGGGGAAGGGAGGGCAGCCCCAATCGAAGCCCTGGCGCCTCCCTCTCCCTCCCGTGACACATCTCCCTCCTCCTGCAGCGCTTGGCGAAGCCCTGTTGGAATCCCGCTACTTCCACCATGCCGTCGTGCTGCTGGATCTCCATCAACCTCTCCTTCCCCCTTGCTGGATCAAGAAGGAGGAGACGTCGCTGCTCCGTACGTGTGTTGAACGCGGAGGTGCCGTCCGTTCGGCGCTAGGATCATCGGTGATTTGGATCACGGCGAGTACGACTCCATCAACCCCGTTCTCTTGAACGCTTCTGCGCGCGATCTACAAGGGTATGTAGATCTACTCCTCCCTCGTTGCTAGATGACTCCATAGATTGATCTTGGTGACATGTAGGAAAATTTTGAATTATTGCTACGTTCCCCAACAGTCCTGAACTATGCGTCTAGGCCGGATGGTAACAGGAGGCAAGGGACACGAAGTTTTACCCAGGTTTGGGCCCTCTTGATGGAGGTAAAACCCTACGTCCTGCTTGATTAATATTGATGATATGGGTAGTACAAGAGTAGATCTACCGCGAGATCGGAGAGGCTAAACCCTAGAAGCTAGCCTATGGTATGATTGTTGTTCTGTATGTCTCTATCGACTAGCCTGGCCTTGGTTTATATAATGCACCAGAGGCCTAGGATAACAAGAGTCCTAGCCGAATACGCCGGTGGGGTGGAGTCCTTGTCTTGATCGCCAAGTCTTGTGGAATCTTCCTTGTATGCGACAGCTGTCCGAACTGGCCCATGAGTATGCGGCCATGGGGGTCCTCGGCCCAATCCAACTAATCGGGAGATGATGTGATGAGTACCCCCTAGTCCAGGACACCGTCAGTAGCCCCCTGAACCGGTCTTCAAGTTAGGGAAGCTCCTCGATTCTTCTGAACTGTTCTTCATCTTCGGTAGACGGTCTTGAAAACTGGTTCCACAAATCTTCTCATCTTCGATCTTGAGGATCACCGAAATGCATTCGACGAGTTTACACGTCGGGTATCCGAGGAGGCCCTTTAAGTTTCCGACCTTTACCAATGCCTTGTTATTTTTATGCCACACCTCGGGTTTGAAGTTGTTCCCAGGCAGCAGCGTCCTCTTGCGTCCGAGCTCCAACGCCAGACTATATTCGAGGTATCTTTTGTAACCGAGCACCAACGCCGGACCGCTTCCCAGCTCTAACGCCGGAATGTATCCAAGCTCCAACGCCGGACTATGTATCCGAGCTCCAACGCCGGACTGTATATCCGAGCTCCAAAGCCTGAATGTATCCGAGCTCCAACGCCGGACTATATCCGAGATGTCATAAATCACCTTGGTTCAAAGTAGTTTGAAGGAGTTTAGCCGAGCTTAATGCCGGAAATGCCCTCTATGGAGCCAGCCACTAGCGCCCGAGCTTTATGCCGGGCTGCTTCCGAGGTGGTGCACCACCCCGAATGTGGGCCGAGTTTTGTGAATATTTTTATTGGTGCAATTTATTCTCTGCCGAGATATATAGCCAGTAGTCCTCAAGGTGTGTATCTGTCTAAAACCCGAGATGCACCTGAATGATGACGTAAGACCGCTGATCCCAGTAGCTGCTGAGACTCAGGTTGATTTGCAAAATTGGCCTGAGGATCAAGTCCAAGCTCGGCAGAATACTTCGGGACACTAAAAGCGGCGTGCTCAGTCCTCGAGACTCAGGTTGGGTGCGGCCGACCAACCAGAGGATCAAAATCTCCTCGAAAACTATATTGCACATAAACTTTTCTACATTGGACAAGCAATGCAGTAGCCCCCGAGACACTGGTCGGGTGGTAACACCAGATCAGGGGATCAATGTGCCCCTTTAATATTTGTAAATAATAAGCCCGAAGCCCAGTAGCCCCCGAGCCTTAATGCGGGCTGTTGGGTAACGTAGTAATTTCACAAAAATTTCCTACGCGCACGCAAGATCATGGTGATGCATGGCAACGAGAGGGGAGAGTGTGATCTACGTACCGTCGTAGACCGACAGCGGAAGCGTTATGACAACGCGGTTGATGTAGTCGTACGTCTTCATGGCCCGACCGATCAAGCACCGAAACTATGGCACCTCCGAGTTCTAGCACATGTTCGGCTCGATGACGATCCCCGGACTCCGATCCAGCAAAGTGTCGGGGAAGAGTTCCGTCAGCACGACGGCGTGGTGACGATCTTGATGTTCTACCGTCGCAGGCTTCGCCTAAGCACCGCTACAATATTATCGAGGATATTGGTGGAAGGGGGCACCGCACACGGCTAATAGAACGATCACGAAGATCAACTTGTGTGTCTAGAGGTGACCCCTTGCCCCCGTATATAAAGGAGCAAGGGGGAGGAGGCCTGCCCTAGGAGGGGCACGCCAGGGAGTAGGATTCCTACTCCTAGTTGGAGTAGGTTTCCTCCTTTCCTAGTCCAACTAGGAGAAGGGGGGAAAGGGGAGAAGAGGGGAAGGAAGGGAGAGAGGGGGCGCGCCCCAAGCCCCTTGTCCAATTCGGACTGGGCTTGGGACGGGGCGCGCTCCACCTCCTGGTTCTTTCCACTAAGGCCCATTAAGGCCCATTGCTTCTTCCTCGTATTCCCGTAACTCCCCGGTACCTCCGAAAATATCTGAATCACTCGGAACCTTTCCGATGTCCGAATATAGTCGTCCAATATATCGATCATTACATCTCGACCATTTCGAGACTCCTCGTCATGTCCCCGATCTCATCCGGGACTCTGAACTCCTTCGGTACATCAAAACTCATAAACTCATAATATAACTGTCATCGAAACCTTAAGCGTGCAGACCCTATGGGTTCGAGAACAATGTAGACATGACCGAGACACGTCTCCGGTCAATAACCAATAGCGGAACCTGGCTGCTCATATTGGCTCCCACATATTCTACGAAGATCTTTATCGGTCAGACCGCATAACAACATACGTTGTTCCTTTTGTCATCGGTATGTTACTTGCCCGAGATTCGATCGTCGGTATCTCAATACCTAGTTCAATCTCGTTACCGGCAAGTCTCTTTACTCGTTTCGTAATACATCATCTCGCAACTCACTCATTAGTTGCAATGCTTGCAAGGCTTATGTGATGTCCATTACCGAGAGGGCCCAGAGATACCTCTCCGACAAACGGAGTGACAAATCCTAATCTCGAAATATGCCAACCCAACATGTACCTTTGGAGACACCTATAGAGCTCCTTTATAATCACCCAGTTACGTTGTGACGTTTGGTAGCACACAAAGTGTTCCTTCGGCAAACGGGAGTTGCATAATCTCATAGTCATAGGAACATGTATAAGTCATGAAGAAAGCAATAGCAACATATTAAACGATCGGGTGCTAAGCTAATGGAATGGGTCATGTCAATTCACATCATTCTTCTAATGATGTAATCTTGTTAATCAAATGACAACACATGTCTATGGTTAGGAAACATAACCATCTTCGATCAACGAGCTAGTCAAGTAGAGGCATACTAGTGACGTTTAGTTTGTCTATGTATTCACACAAGTATTATGTTTCCGGTTAATACAATTCTAGCATGAATAATAAACATTTATCATGAAATAAGGAAATAAATAATAACTTTATTATTGCCTCTAGGGCATATTTCCTTCAGTCTCCCACTTGCACTAGAGTCAATAATCTAGTTCACATCGCCATGTGATCTAACATCAATAGTTCACATCTTTATGTGGTTAACACCCATAATTCACATCGATATGTGACCAACACCCAAAGGGTTTGCTAGAGTCAGAAATCTAGTTCACATCGCTATGTGATTAACACCCAAAGAGTACTAAGGTGTGATCATGTTTTGCTTGTGAGATAATTTTAGTCAACGGGTCTTTCATATTCAGATCCGTAAGTATTTTGCAAATATCTATGTCAACAATGCTCTGCACGGAGCTACTCTAGCTAATTGCTCCCACTTTCAATATGTATCTAGATCGAGACTTAGAGTCATCCAGATCTGTGTCAAAGCTTGCATCGACGTAACTCTTTATGACGAACCTTTTGTCACCACCATAATTGAGAAATATTTCCTTATTCCCCTAAGGATAATTTTGACCGTTGTCCAATGATCTACTCCTAGATCACTATTGTACTCCCTTGCTTAACACAGTGTCGGGTATACAATAGATCTGGTACACAGCATGGCATACTTTATAGAACCTATGGCTGAGGCATAGGGAATGACTTTCATTCTCTTTCTATCTTCTGGCGTGGTCGGGCTTTGAGTATTACTCAATTTCACACCTTGTAACATAGCCAGGAACTCTTTCTTTGACTGTCCCAATTTTTTGAACTACTTCAAAATATTGTCAAGGTATGTACTCATTGAAAAAAAACTTATCAAGCGTCTTGATCTATCTCTATAGATCTTGATGCTTAATATGTAAGCAGCTTCATCGAGGTCTTTCTTTGAAAAACTTCTTTCAAAACACTCCTTTATGCTTTGCAAAATAATTCTACATTATTTCCCATCAACAATATGTCATTCACATATACTTATCAGAAATGTTGTAGTGCTCCCACTCACTTTCTTGTAAATATAGGCTTCACCGCAAGTCTGTATAAAACTATATGCTTTGATCATCTCATCAAAGCGCATATTCCAACTCCGAGATGCTTGCACCAGTCCATAGATGGATCGCTGGAGCTTGCACATTTTGTTAGCACCTTTAGGATTGACAAAACCTTCTGGTTGTATCATATACAGCTCTTCTTTAATAAATCCATTAAGGAATGCAGTTTTGTATATCCATTTGCCGGATTTCATAAAATGCGGCAATTGCTAACATGATTCGGACAGACTTAAGCATAGATACGAGTGAGAAACTCTCATCGTAGTCAACACCTTGAACTTGTCGAAAAACTTTTTGTGACAATTCTTGCTTTGTAGATAGTTACACTACTATCAGCGTCCGTCTTCCTCTTGAAGATCCATTTAATCTCAATGGCTCGCCGATCATTGGGCAAGTCAATCAAAGTCCATACTTTGTTCTCATACATGGATCTCATCTCAGATTTCATGGCCTCAAGCCATTTCGCAGAATCTGGGCTCATCATCACTTCCTCATAGTTCGTTGGTTCATCATGATCTAGTAGCATGACTTCCAGAATAGGATTACCGTACCACTCTAGTGTGGATCTTACTCTGGTTGATCTACAAGGTTCAGTAGTATCTTGTTCTGAAGTTTCATGATCATCATCATTAGCTTCCTCACTAATTGGTGTAGGTGTCACAGAAACCGGTTTCTGTGATGTACTACTTTCCAATAAGGGAGCAGGTACAGTTACCTCATCAAGTTCTACTTTCCTCCCACTCACTTCTTTCGAGAGAAACTCCTTCTCTAGAAAGGATCCATTCAAAGCAATGAATATCTTGCCTTCGGATCTGTGATAGAAGGTGTACCCAACATTTTATTTTGGTATCCTATGAAGACGCACTTCTCCGATTTGGGTTTGAGCTTATCAGGTTGAAACTTTTTCATATAAGCAATGCAACCTCAAACTTTAAGAAACGACAGCTTAGGTTTCTTGCCAAACCATAGTTCATATGGTGTCGTTTCAACGGATTTAGATGGTGCCCTATTTAACGTGAATGCAGCTGTCTCTAATGCATAACCCCAAAATGATAGTGGTAGATCGGTAAGAGACATCATAGATCTCACCATATCTAACAAATTACGGTTATGACGTTCGGATACACCATTACATTGTGGTGTTCCAGGTGGCGTGAGTAGTGAAACTATTTCACATTGTTTTTAACTGAAGGCCAAACTCGTAACTCAAATACTCTTCTCTACGATCAGATCGTAGAAACTTTATTTTCTTGTTACGATGATTTTTCACTTCACTCTGAAATTCTTTGAACTTTTTCAAATGTTTCAGACTTATGTTTCATCAAGTAGATATACTCATATCTGCTCCAATCATCTGTGAAGATCAGAAAATAATGATACCTGTCACGAGCCTCAATATTCATCGGACCACATACATCAGTATGTATGATTTCCAACAAATCTGTTGCTCGCTCCATTGTTCCGAAGAACAGAGTCTTAGTCATCTTGCCCATGAGGCATGGTTCGCAAGCATCAACTGATTCATAATCAAGTGATTCCAAAAGCCCATCAGCATGGCGTTTCTTCATGCGCTTTACACCAATATGACCTAAACGGTAGTGCCACAAATAAGTTGCACTATCATTATTAACTTTGCATCTTTTGGTTTCAATATTATGATTATGTGTATCACTACGATCGAGATCCAACGAACTATTTTCATTGGGTGTGTAACCATATAAGGTTTTATTCATGTAAACAGAACAACAATTTATTCTCTTACTTAAATGAATAACCGTATTACAATAAACATGATCAAATCATATTCATGCTCAACGCAAACACCAAATAACACTTATTTAGTTTCAACACTAATCCCAAAAGTATAGGGAGTGTGCAATGATGATCATATCAATCTTGGAACCAATTCCAACACACATCATCACTTCACCCTTAACTAGTCTCTGTTTATTCTGCAACTCCCGTTTCGAGTTACTAATCAGCAACTGAACTAGTATCAAATACTGAGGAGTTGCTATAAACACTAGTAAAGTACACATCAATAACATGTATATCAAATATACTTATGTTCAGTTTGCCATCCTTCTTATCCGCTAATCACTTGGGGTAGTTCCGCTTCTAGTGACCAGTCCCTTTGGAGTAGAAGCACTTAGTCTCAGGCTTAGGACCAGACTTGGGCTTCTTCACTTGAGCAGCAACTTGCTTGCTGTTCTTCTTGAAGTTCCCCTTTTTTTCTTTGCCCTTTTCTTGAAACTTGTGGCCTTGTCTACCATCAACACTTGATGTTTTTCTCGATTTCTACCTTCGTCAATTTTAGCATTATGAAGAGCTTGGGAATCGTTTCCGTTATCCCTTGCATATCATAGTTCATCACGAAGTTCTACTAACTTGGTGATGGTGACTAGAGAATTCTGTTAATCACTATTTTATCTGGAAGATTAACTCCCACTTGATTCAAGCAATTGTAGTACCCAGACAATCTAAGCACATGCTCACTAGTTGAGCGATTCTTCTCCATCTTTTAGCTATAGAACTTGTTGGAAACTTCATATCTCTCAACTCGGGTATTTGCTTGAAATATTAACTTCAACTCCTGGAACATCTCATATGTTCCATGACGTTCAAAACGTCTTTGAAGTCCTGATTCTAAGCCGTTAAGCATGGTGCACTAAACTATCAAGTAGTCATCATATTGAGCTAGCCAAACGTTCATAACGTCTGCATCTGCTCCTGCAATAGGTCTGTCACCTAGCAGTGCATCAAGGACATAATTCTTCTATGCAGCAATGAGGATAAACCTCAGATCACGGATCCAATCCGCATCATTGCTACTAACATTTTTCAACACAATTTTCTCTAGGAACATATCAAAATAAACACAGGGAAACAACAACACGAGCTATTGATCTACAACATAATTTGCAAAATACTACTAGGACTAAGTTCATGATAAATTTAAAGTTCAATTAATCATATTACTTAAGAACTCACACTTAGAAAGACATCCCTCTAATCTTCTAAGTGATCACGTCATCCAAATCAACTAAACCATGTCCGATCATCACGTGAGATGGAGTAGTTTCAATGGTGAACATCACTATGTTGATCATATCTACTATATGATTCACGCTCGACCTTTCGGTCTCCGTGTTCCGAGGCCATATCTGTATATGCTTGGCTCGTCAAGTATAACCTGAGTATTCCGCGTGTGCAACTGTTTTGCAACCGTTGTATTTGAACATAGAACCTATCACACCCGATCATCACGTGGTGTCTCAGCACGAAGAACTTTCGCAACGGTGCATACTTAGAGAGAACACTTCTTGATAATTAGTGAGAGATCATCTTAAAATGCTACCGTCAAACAAACAAAAAATAAGATGTATAAAAGACAAACATCATATGCAATCAAAATATGTGACATGATATGGCCATCATCATCTTGTGCCTTTGATCTCTATCTCCAAAGTACTATCATGATCTATATCATCACCGGCATGACACCATGATCTCCATCATCTTGATCTATATCAATGTGTCGTCACATGGTCGTCTCGTCAACAATTGCTCTTGCAACTATTGTTATCGCATAGCGATAAAGTAAAGCAATTATTGGGCACTTGCATCTTATGCAATAGAGAGACAACCATAAGGATTTTGCCAGTTGTCGATAACTTCAACAAAACATGATCATCTCATACAACAACTTATATCTCATCACGTCTTGACCATATCACATCACAACATGCCCTGCAAAAACAAGTTAGACGTCCTCTACTTTGTTGTTGCAAGTTTTACGTGGCTGCTACGGGCTTAAGCAAGAACCAATCTTACCTACGCATCAAAACCACAATGATAGTTTGTCAAGTTGGTGCTGTTTTAACCTTCGCAAGGACCGGGCGTAGCCATACTCGGTTCAACTAAAGTTGGAGAAACTGACACCCGCCAGCCACCTATGTGCAAAGCACGTCGGTAGAACCAGTCTCGCGTAAGCGTACGCGTAATGTCGGTCCGGGCCGCTTCATCCAACAATACCGCCGAACCAAAGTATGACATGCTGGTAAGCAGTATGACTTATATTGCCTACAACTCACTTGTGTTCTACTCGTGCGTATAACATCAACACATAAAACCTAGGCTCGGATGCCACTGTTGGGTAACGTAGTAATTTCAAAAATATCCTACGCACAGGCAAGATCATGGTGATGCATAGCAACGAGAGGGGAGAGTGTGATCTACGTACCCTCATAGACCGACAGCGGAAGCGTTATGACAACGCGGTTGATGTAGTCGTACGTCTTCACGGCCCGACCGATCAAGCACCGAAACTACGGCACCTCCGAGTTCTAGCACACGTTCAGCTCGATGACGATCCCTGGACTCCGATCCAGCAAAGTGTCGGGGAAGAGTTCCGTTAGCACGACGGCGTGGTGACGATCTTGCTGTTCTACCGTCACAGGGCTTCGCCTAAGCACCGCTACAGTATTATCGAGGATATTGGTGGAAGGGGGCACCGCACACGGCTAAGAGAACGATCACGAAGATCAACTTGTGTGTCTAGAGGTGCCCCCTTGCCCCCGTATATAAAGGAGCAAGGGGGAGGAGGCCGGCCCTAGGAGGGGTGCGCCAGGGAGTACGATTCCTACTCCTAGTTGGAGTAGGTTTCCTCCTTTCCTAGTCCAACTAGGAGAAGGGGGGAAAGGGGAGAAGAGGGGAAGGAAGGGAGAGAGGGGTCGCGCCCCAAACCCCTTGTTCAATTCGGACTGGGCTTGGGATGGGCGCGCGCCACCTCCTAGTCCTTTCCACTAAGGCCCATTAAGGCCCTTTGCTTCTTCCTCGTATTCCCGTAACTCCCGAGTACCTCCGAAAATACCTGAATCACTCAGAACCTTTCCGATGTATGAATATAGTCGTCCAATATATCGATCTTTACGTCTTGACCATTTCGAGACTCCTCGTCATGTCCCCGATCTCATCCGGGACTCCGAACTCCTTCAGTACATCAAAACTCATAAACTCATAATATAACTGTCATCGAAACCTTAAGAGTGCGGACCCTACGGGTTCAAGAACAATGTAGACATGACCGATACACGTCTCCGGTCAATAACCAATAGCGGAACCTGGATGCTCATATTGGCTTCCACATATTCTACGAAGATCTTTATCGGTCAGACCGCATAACAACATATGTTGTTCCTTTTGTCATCGGTATGTTACTTGCCCGAGATTCGATCATCGGTATCTCAATACCAAGTTCAATCTCGTTACCGGCAAGTCTCTTTACTCGTTTCATAATACATCATCTCGCAACTAACTCATTAGTTGCAATGCTTACAAGGCTTATGTGATGTTCATTACCGAGAGGGCCCAGAGATACCTCTCCGACAAACGGAGTGACAAATCCTAATCTCAAAATACGCCAACCCAACATGTACCTTTGGAGACACCTCTAGAGCTCCTTTATAATCACCCAGTTACGTTGTGACGTTTGGTAGCACACAAAGTGTTCCTCCGGCAAACGGGAGTTGCATAATCTCATAGTCATAGGAACATGTATAAGTCATGAAGAAAGCAATAGCAACATACTAAACGATCGGGTGCTAAGCTAATGGAATGGGTCATGTCAATTCACATCATTCTCCTAATGATGTGATCCCGTTAATCAAATGACAACACATGTCTATGGTTAGGAAACATAACCATCTTCGATCAACGAGCTAGTAAAGTAGAGGCATACTAGTGACGTTTAGTTTGTCTATGTATTCACACAAGTATTATGTTTCCGGTTAATACAATTCTAGCATGAATAATAAACATTTATCATGAAATAAGGAAATAAATAATAGCTTTATTATTGCCTCTAGGGCATATTTCCTTCACGGGTGGCCGAATTAAGGATCAGTATCCATAGTAAAATCACAAATTATGTGTAATGACTCTATGTATCAAAGTACTTTACGTCATTAATGCTCGGATCCGCATTGTACAAAACTTTGTTGACCGACCATCGGCTTCCATCTCCTCGGCCAGTAGCCGAGGAATGTTTGTCCTACTTTATAAAGCCTTTATGAGGGCAAAGATTTACAACAAACAAGGCAATCTGGCCATACGGTTTTATAAACAAAGGTACACAGAGAGTTATATTACTGTTTAACAGAAGAAATGTCATCCAAAGAAAATAGTCCCGCTATCGGTTCCTTTCTTTGGGTTGTCATGCTAAGCATGATTATTAAACCTCAGCTCTAATGTAAGAGCAAAATATTGAGGATTTAGTTTGGGAGGCCAGTTAATAGCCCCCGGTAGTGTTCGGCGACAGTCGGGGTCAAGCCGTAAACACTTCGGCCAATGTTATGAACGGCCCATCATTTAACATAGTCATCGCATCGCTGACCAGTTTACACTTCTTGTGAAAGTCAGTTTTCTGCTTTCTCCACTAAGGTGCTTAACCATGTGAGCTGGAAGCACGATCGCAGTGGTTCTCCCTTTGCACGCCTAGCCGAACAAAACGGAACGTAGGAAGCAAGTGCAGGAGCCGGGCAACCCAACTATTGACCGAAGACACAATTCGAAACCGATGCATATATAGCAATATCTGAGAATGTTTTTGCCGAATCCCTAAAGGTGTCCGGCATTGCACTGCGAGACTAATGCTGGAAAAGCACAAATAGTTTAAAAGTGCCAAAAAGCTTGGAAAACCAAGAAACGTCAGTAAAAACATGATGTCTGAACAATATCAAGTGTTCATTGCCAATCCGAAAGTTGGTCTTAGAAAAAAGAAGTGCTTCTTTTGTGCTTTAACATGATACATCCTATCTCAAGACTTCGAGCGGGTCAGCCTACGGCTTCAACCTCCTATCCCGAGGGCGGAGTACTTCTCATCAGGCCAGTTTAGCAAACTAAACTCTAGCGGATTTGAGAGAGAAATTAGGCTCCCCGGCTAGTGACCGCACACTCGTGTCGAAAAAAGGAGTGATAAATAATAATAATAAAACATTGCAACGACTAAGAAGAAGAACACTTATTATAAAACGGCTCAAATAAACTTAAGAGCCCCCAAGTGACTTGGGTAGAAGAATGATTGCATGTATCGAAGTACTTATATCATATCTATGTTCAACCGAACTTTAAACGCGTCTTAACCGACCGTCAGCTTCTCCCTCTTTGATCAAGGACCGAAAAGTGTTATGTACTCCATCGGTCGAGAATATCGACGGTGTTTCCAATAACCAGGCAATCAGGCCATAAGGCTGTAACGGACAAAGCGCGCTCAGGGAACTTATGCCATATTACCGTGAAGTGTAAGAAGCATCTTCGAAGAAAATAGTACCCCCACCGATACCTTTCTTCGGTGCTCATTGTTATTATGAGACTTGTGTAATAGATTTTTTGTACTCATGAGTTCCGTTGTGTGCCGACCATCATTGAAAACTATAAGAGCGCTAGCTTTCGGCTTCACCCAGTCTGAGGTCCGGCTCGGGCGACCCGATCGTGACAATCGCAGAGGTGCTCCCTTTACTCCCTAGCCGAACAATCGGGAACGTAGGGGTAAACACAGGAGCGAGGCAACCCAGCTTGCAAATCGCTTAAGTCAATATGGTGCATATTGTGGCATAATACACGAACAAAGAACGAAGCCGTACAAGTATAATCATATGCAAGTGGAAAAGCTTCATGAAGGAAGCCCCTAGATGAATTGGGTATTTGAATTTATGCGTCACAAACAAAGTTTGGACAAGGAAATTTTTTACAAGCAACTTTTTTCCAAAAAAGTATGATGCTTGGTCGAACCGAACACAAGTTAGAAATTAAAGCTTTGAGCATGAAAACGACTTAGCTGGTTAATGTGTTCGGTATTGATGATGCGGTCCGAGCTTGATGCGGGGCAAGGTTCCATCCCCCAAGATGGTCCCGAGGTGGCGGAGCGGAGAGCTCGACACGCCGAAGTGGTGACATAGCACGGTCAATGCAGACCGGCAGAGTGACGCCAAAGTCCCCGGATCATTTTCCTGTGCACAAAAAATAGTGCAAACCGGAGATAATACTAATAATGATAATTAAAAAAATGTTGCACAATAAATAATTTATGCAAAGTGAGGAATAGAAGAAATATGGCCTGGTGCCGAAGTCAATGTCGATGCAGGGCGTCAGCATGATGTAGTAAAGGCGTGGCAAAGCCTGAATTCACAGGTCGGTCCGAGCTCCGGATGCGCCGTTCGTCGGACTATGTACGGAAACTGATTGAACCACGACGCGACCGTCGTTAATGCGGTCACCATTTGAAAGACCTGGTTTATTTGTCGTAGCAATCCGAAGGAAGGTGATTCCCAAAATTGGGACTCACTCCTCACACCCATTGCCTGATGGGCGATAAAACGACGGCATGGCAATGCTGGTAAAGGTTGACTCGCCGAGGGAAAGCCCTCGGCCCAGCTAACGTGACGGAGCTGGTCGGGTGGTGACACCGAAGTGTCCGGAGTAGGTTGATGAAGAGATGGCGAAGCCCTCGGTCCAGCCGAGATGTCGAAGCCTCGACGTCAGCCGATGAGTCAAAGTAGGTCGGCGTGATGGACACCAGCTTGAAGAAGCAATAGTGCGGCCCTGTCGATGCAGGTCGTGACATGGTCGATGCCGGCTTGATGAAGCGACCGTGCGGCGATGCCGGTATGCCCACTCCGTGTAATCCGTGGGGCGGTGATGTTGATGATGATTTATCCTTTGCGATGCCGGACTCTTGTTCGGCTTGCCGAGATGATGATCCAAAGAAGTTGAGCTCGGCTAAAGTGACGACGTGTCTAGCACAGGTCGACAGCCGTGGAGTAATATTGTCGGACTAGTTTGACACCAGCATGATGTTGAAGATCATGTTCAAAAGATCTTAAAGTTAGTGGGATGTGTTCGGGAACAAAACAGAATACCCCAACAAAACTTCCTTCAAAAGGGATGTCCGAAATCTCGTTCATAAAAAAGATGAACTCGGGTCGGATTCGTTTTCGCGCAGAAAACAGATCCGGAAAGTGATGCACTAATCGGATGGTTCCGGAGTTTGGACGGTCGGATCGAGCTGAAATGTTGAGAGGTGGTAGATATAGGAATTCCGCAGCCGATCAACGGTTGGATCTTCCAAAGGACGTCCGAGCTAGAAGTTGGACACCACGCCCTAAACTCATCCAAATTCCCATCCAGATTTGACAGGGCTCCGGTATATCATGGATTAACAGAGATTCCTCCATCGGAACTCGACGAAATTTTCCAGGGTTGTTATAGACTCAATTACGCACAATTCCACCAAAGCGATCGTCAAAGCGATACTCGAGGAGGTGGTGGCGGCAGATACGAGTTCACTGTCCAAAAAAAACAGCACGGTCGCTTGAGGGCAATGTTGACGTTGAGCCCCTGAGCTCCATATATGATTCCTCCGTGATCTTGATAGAGATCGGAGTTGATGTTTGATGAAAGCCCTCGTCCGAACATGGTGATCCGAACACGGGGTGCAATTCTTGGTCGAACCAAGGTGACCAGTCGAACTGGTGACGAAGACGCTGAAGTCGCAGTTGATCTGCAGGCGAGCCATCGATCCTTTTGTCGATCACACAGCGAAACTCTCAATGAAAGCACCAACGTCGGTGTCAAAACCGGCGGATCTCGGGTAGGGGGTCCCGAACTGTGTGTCTAGGCCGGATGGTAACAGGAGGCAAGGGGCACGAAGTTTTACCCAGGTTCGGGCCCTCTTGATGGAGGTAAAACCCTACGTCCTGCTTGATTAATATTGATGATATGGGTAGTACAAGAGTAGATCTACCGCGAGATCGGAGAGGCTAAACCCTAGAAGCTAGCCTATGGTATGATTGTTGTTCTGTATGTCTCTATCGACTAGCCTGGCCTCCGTTTATATAATGCACCAGAGGCCTAGGATAACAAGAGTCCTAGCCGAATACGCCGGTGGGGTGGAGTCCTTGTCTTGATCGCCAAGTCTTGTGGAATCTTCCTTGTATGCGGCAGCTTTCCGAACTGGCCCATGAGTATGCGGCCATGGGGGTCCTCGACCCAATCCAACTGATCGGGAGACGATGTGATGAGTACCCCCTAGTCCAGGACACCGTCACTAGCCCCCTGAACCGGTCTTCAAGTTAGGGACGCTCCTCGATTCTTCTGAACTGTTCTTCATCTTCGGTAAACGGTCTTGAAAACTGGTTCAACAAATCTTCTCATCTTCGATCTTGAGGATCGCCGAAATGCATTCGACGAGTTTACACGTCGGGTATCCGAGGAGGCCCTTTAAGTTTCCGACCTTTACCAATGCCTTGTTATTTTTATGCCACACCTCGGGTTTGAAGTTGTTCCCGGGCGGCAGCGTCCTCTTGCGTCCGAACTCCAACACCGGACTATATTCGAGGTATCTTTTGCAACCGAGCACCAACACCGGACCGCTTCCCAGCTCTAACGCCGGAATGTATCCAAGCTCCAACGCCGGACTATGTATCCGAGCTCCAACGCCGGACTGTATATCCGAGCTCCAAAGCCGGAATGTATCCGAGCTCCAACGCCGGACTATATCTGAGATGTCGTAAATCACCTTGGTTCAAAGAAGTTTGAAGGAGTTTAGCCGAGCTTAATGCCGGAAATGCCCTCTATGGAGCCAGCCACTAGCGCCCGAGCTTTATGCCGGGCTGCTTCCGAGGTGGTGCACCACCCCGAATGTGGGCCGATTTTTGTTAATATTTTTATTGGTGCAATTTATTCGCTGCCGAGATATATAGCCAGTAGTCCTCAAGGTGTGTATCGGTCTAAAACCCGAGATGCACCTGAAGGATGACGTAAGACCGCTGATCCCAGTAGCTGCTGAGACTCAGGTTGATTTGCAAAATCGGCCTGAGGATCAAGTGCAAGCTCGGCAGAATACTTCGGGACACTAAAAGCGGCGTGCTCAGTCCTCGAGACTCAGGTTGGGTGCGGCCGACCAACCAGAGGATCAAAATCTCCTCGAAAACTATATTGCACATAAAATTTTCTGCATTGGACAAGCAATGCAGTAGCCCCCGAGACACTGGTCGGGTGGTAACACCAGATCAGGGGATCAATGTGCCCCTTTAATATTTGTAAATAATAAGCCCGAAACCCAGTAGCCCCCGAGCCTTAATGCGGGCTGTTGGGTAACGTAGTAATTTCAAAAATTTCCTACGCACACGCAAGATCATGGTGATGCATGGCAACGAGAGGGGAGAGTGTGATCTACGTACCCTCATAGACCGACAGCGGAAGCGTTATGACAACGCGGTTGATGTAGTCGTACGTCTTCACGGCCCGACCGATCAAGCACCGAAACTACGGCACCTCCGAGTTCTAGCACATGTTCGGCTCGATGACGCTCCGCGGACTCCGATCCAGCAAAGTGTCGGGGAAGAGTTCCGTCAGCACGACGGCGTGGTGATCATCTTGATGTTCTACCGTCGCAGGGCTTCGCCTAAGCACCGCTACAATATTATCGAGGATATTGGGGGAAGGGGGCACCGCACACGGCTAAGAGAACGATCACGAAGATCAACTTGTGTGTCTAGAGGTGCCCCCTTGCCCCCGTATATAAAGGAGCAAGGGGGAGGAGGCCTGCCCTAGGAGGGGCGCGCCAGGGAGTAGGATTCCTACTCCTAGTTCGAGTAGGTTTCCTCCTTTCCTAGTCCAACTAGGAGAAGGGGGGAAAGGGGAGAAGAGGGGAAGGAAGGGAGAGAGGGGCTGCGCCCCAAACCCCTTGTCCAATTCGGACTGGGCTTGGGAGGGGCGCGCTCCACCTCCTGGTTCTTTCCACTAAGGCCCATTAAGGCCCATTGCTTCTTCATCGTATTCCCGTAACTCCCAGTACCTCTGAAAATATCCGAATCACTCGGAACCTTTCCGATGTCCGAATATAGTCGTCCAATATATCGATCATTACGTCTCGACCATTTCGAGACTCCTCATCATGTCCCCGATCTCATCCGGGACTCCGAGCTCCTTCGGTACATCAAAACTCATAAACTCATAATATAACTGTCATCGAAACCTTAAGCGTGCGGACCCTATGGGTTCGAGAACAATGTAGACATGACCGAGACATGTCTCTGGTCAATAACCAATAGAGGAACCTGGATGCTCATATTGGCTCCCACATATTCTACGAAGATCTTTATCGGTCAGACCGCATAACAACATATGTTGTTCCTTTTGTCATCGGTATGTTACTTGCCCGAGATACGATCGTCGGTATCTCAATACCTAGTTCAATCTCGTTACCGGCAAGTCTCTTTACTCGTTTCGTAATACATAATCTCGCAACTAACTCATTAGTTGCAATGCTTGCAAGACTTATGTGATGTGCATTACCGAGAGGGCCCAGAGATACCTCTCCGACAAACGGAGTGACAAATCCTAATCTCGAAATATGCCAACCCAACATGTACCTTTGGAGACACCTATAGAGCTCCTTTATAATCACCCAGTTACATTGTGACGTTTGGTAGCACACAAAGTGTTCCTCCGGCAAACGGGAGTTGCATAATCTCATAGTCATAGGAACATGTATAAGTCATGAAGAAAGCAATAGCAACATACTAAACGATCGGGTGCTTAGCTAATGGAATGGGTCATGTCAATTCACATCATTCTCCTAATGATGTGATCCTGTTAATCAAATAACAACACATGTCTATGGTTAGGAAACATAACCATCTTCGATCAACGAGCTAGTAAAGTAGAGGCATACTAGTGACGTTTAGTTTGTCTATGTATTCACACAAGTATTATGTTTCCGGTTAATACAATTCTAGCATGAATAATAAACATTTATCATGAAATAAGGAAATAAATAATAACTTTATTATTGCCTCTAGGGCATATTTCCTTCAGTCTCCCACTTGCACTAGAGTCAATAATCTAGTTCACATCGCCATGTGATCTAACATCAATAGTTCACATCTTTATGTGGTTAACACCCATAGTTCACATCGATATGTGACCAACACCCAAAGGGTTTGCTAGAGTCAGCAATCTAGTTCACATCGCTATGTGATTAACACCCAAAGAGTACTAAGGTGTGATCATGTTTTGCTTGTGAGATACTTTTAGTCAACGGGTCTGTCATATTCAGATCCGTAAGTATTTTGCAAATATCTATGTCAACAATGCTCTGCACGGAGCTACTCTAGCTAATTGCTCCCACTTTCAATATGTATCTAGATCGAGACTTAGAGTCATCCAGATCTGTGTCAAAGCTTGCATCGACGTAACTCTTTACGACGAACCTTTTGTCACCACCATAATTGAGAAATATTTCCTTATTCCCCTAAGGATAATTTTCACCGTTGTCCAATGATCTACTCCTAGATCACTATTGTACTCCCTTGCTTAACACAGTGTCGGGTATACAATAGATCTGGTACACAACATGGCATACTTTATAGAACCTATGGCTGAGGCATAGGGAATGACTTTCATTCTCTTTCTATCTTCTGGCGTCGTCGGGCTTTGAGTCTTACTCAATTTCACACCTTGTAACACAGCCAAGAACTCTTTCTTTGACTGTCCCAATTTTTTGAACTACTTCAAAATATTGTCAAGGTATGTACTCATTGAAAAAAAAACTTATCAAGCGTCTTGATCTATCTCTATAGATCTTGATGCTTAATATGTAAGCAGCTTCATCGAGGTCTTCCTTTGAAAAACTTCTTTCAAAACACTCCTTTATGCTTTGCAGAATAATTCTACATTATTTCCGATCAACAATATGTCATTCACATATACTTATCAGAAATGTTGTAGTGCTCCCACTCACTTTCTTGTAAATACAGGCTTCACCGCAAGTCTGTATAAAACTATATGCTTTGATCGTCTCATCAAGGCGCATATTCCAACTCCGAGATGCTTGCACCAGTCCATAGATGGATCGCTGGAGCTTGCACATTTTGTTAGCACCTTTAGGATTGACAAAACCTTCTGGTTGTATCATATACAACTCTTCTTTAATAAATCCATTAAGGAATGCAGTTTTGTTTATCCTTTTGCCGGATTTCATAAAATGCGGCAATTGCTAACATGATTCGGACAGACTTAAGCATAGATACGAGTGAGAAACTCTCATCGTAGTCAACACCTTGAACTTGTCGAAAAACTTTTTGTGACAATTCTAGCTTTGTAGATAGTTACACTACTATCAGCGTCCGTCTTCCTCTTGAAGATCCATTTAATCTCAATGGCTCGCCGATCATTGGGCAAGTCAATCAAAGTCCATACTTTCTTCTCATACATGGATCTCATCTCAGATTTCATGGCCTCAAGCCATTTCGCGGAATCTGGGCTCATCATCGCTTCCTCATAGTTCGTAGGTTCATCATGATCTAGTAGCATGACTTCCAGAATAGGATTACCGTACCACTCTAGTGCGGATCTTACTCTGGTTGATCTACGAGGTTCAGTAGTATCTTGTTCTGAAGTTTCATGATCATCATCATTAGCTTCCTCACTAATTGGTGTAGGTGTCACAGAAACCGGTTTCTGTGATGTACTACTTTCCAATAAGGGAGCAGGTACAGTTACCTCATCAAGTTCTACTTTCCTCCCACTCACTTCTTTCGAGAGAAACTCCTTCTCTAGAAAGGATCCATTCAAAGCAACGAATATCTTGCCTTCGGATCTGTGATAGAAGGTGTACCTAACATTTTATTTTGGTATCCTATGAAGACGCACTTCTCCGATTTGGGTTTGAGCTTAGCAGGTTGAAACTTTTTCATATAAGCAATGCAACCTCAAACTTTAAGAAACGGCAGCTTAGGTTTCTTGCCAAACCATAGTTCATATGGTGTCGTTTCAACGGATTTAGATGGTGCCCTATTTAACGTGAATGCAGCTGTCTCTAATGCATAACCCCAAAACGATAGTGGTAGATCGGTAAGAGACATCATAGATCTCACCATATCTAATAAATTACGGTTATGACGTTCGGATACACCATTACATTGTGGTGTTCCAGGTGGCGTGAGTAGTAAAACTATTTCACATTGTTTTTAACTGAAGGCCAAACTCGTAACTCAAATACTCTTCTCTACGATCAGATCGTAGAAACTTTATTTTCTTGTTACGATGATTTTTCACTTCACTCTAAAATTCTTTGAACTTTTCAAATGTTTCAGACTTATGTTTCATCAAGTAGATATACTCATATCTGCTCCAATCATCTGTGAAGATCAAAAAATAATGATACCTGTCGCGAGCCTCAGTATTCATCGGACCACATACATCAGTATGTATGATTTCCAACAAATCTGTTGCTCGCTCCATTGTTCCGAAGAACAGAGTCTTAGTCATCTTGCCCATGAGGCATGGTTCGCAAGCATCAACTGATTCATAATCAAGTGATTCCAAAAGCCCATCAGCATGGCGTTTCTTCATGCGCTTTACACCAATATGACCTAAACGGTAGTGCCACAAATAAGTTGCACTATCATTATTAACTTTGCATCTTTTGGTTTCAATATTATGATTATGTGTATCACTACGATCAAGATCCAACGAACTATTTTCATTGGGTGTGTAACCATATAAGGTTTTATTCATGTAAACAGAACAACAATTTATTCTCTTACTTAAATGAATAACCGTATTACAATAAACATGATCAAATCATATTCATGCTCAACGCAAACACCAAATAACACTTATTTAGTTTCAACACTAATCCCAAAAGTATAGGGAGTGTGCAATGATGATCATATCAATCTTGGAACCAATTCCAACACACATCATCACTTCACCCTTAACTAGTCTCTGTTTATTCTGCAACTCCCGTTTCGAGTTACTAATCAGCAACTGAACTAGTATCAAATACTGAGGAGTTGCTATAAACACTAGTAAAGTACACATCAATAACATGTATATCAAATATACTTATGTTCAGTTTGCCATCCTTCTTATCCGCCAATCACTTGGGGTAGTTCCGCTTCTAGTGACCAGTCCCTTTGGAGTAGAAGCACTTAGTCTCAGGCTTAGGACCAGACTTGGGCTTCTTCACTTGAGCAGCAACTTGCTTGCTATTCTTCTTGAAGTTCCCCTTTTTTTCTTTGCCCTTTTCTTGAAACTTGTGGCCTTGTCTACCATCAACACTTGATGTTTTTCTCGATTTCTACCTTCGTCAATTTTAGCATTATGAAGAGCTTGGGAATCGTTTCCGTTATCCCTTGCATATCATAGTTCATCACGAAGTTCTACTAACTTGGTGATGGTGACTAGAGAATTCTGTTAATCACTATTTTATCTGGAAGATTAACTCCCACTTGATTCAAGCAATTGTAGTACCCAGACAATCTAAGCACATGCTCACTAGTTGAGCGATTCTTCTCCATCTTTTAGCTATAGAACTTGTTGGAAACTTCATATCTCTCAACTCGGGTATTTGCTTGAAATATTAACTTCAACTCCTGGAACATCTCATATGTTCCATGATGTTCAAAACGTCTTTGAAGTCCCGATTCTAAGCCGTTAAGCATGGTGCACTAAACTATCAAGTAGTCATCATATTGAGCTAGCCAAACGTTCATAACGTCTGCATCTGCTCCTGCAATAGGTCTGTCACCTAGCAGTGCATCAAGGACATAATTCTTCTATGCAGCAATGAGGATAAACCTCAGATCACGGATCCAATCCGCATCATTGCTACTAACATTTTTCAACACAATTTTCTCTAGGAACATATCAAAATAAACACAGGGAACTAGAAGAACACGCTCTTATAAAGGCATCTTTCTTAGCACGCATCCTAGCGGTTCTTTCTTTCCACTGATCAATGGAAATTCTCATGGCTTTGAGAGACTCATTGATATCATGCTTAGGTGGAATAGATCTGAGTTTCAAAGAATTGACATCAAGAGAAATTCTATCAACGTTCCTAGCCAACTCATCAATCTTAAGCAAATTTTCTTCAATCAAAGCATTAAAATTCTTTTTGTGAAGTAATAAATTCTTTAATATTAGATTCAAAATCATAGGGCATCTTATTATAATTTCCATAAGAATTGTTGTAGGAATTACCATAATTATTAGAGGGATTACTAGGATAAGGCCTAGGATTGAAATTTCTTCTATACGCGTTGTTACCAAAATTGTTCCTGCCAACAAAATTCACATCCATAGATTCATTATTATTCTCAATCAAAGTAGACAAGGGCATATCATTAGGATCGGAAGAAACACTCTTACTAGCAAATAATTTCATAAGTTCATCCATCTTTCCACTCAAAACATTAATTTCTTCTATCGCATGCACCTTTTATTTGTAGATCTTTCAGTATGCCATTGAGAATAATTAACCATAATATTATCTAGGAGTTTAGTAGCTTCTCCTAAAGTGATTTCCATAAAAGTGCCTCCCACCGCCGAATCTAAATGATTTCTAGAAGCAAAATTCAATTCGGCATAAAAATTTTGTATAACCATCCACAAATTTAAACCATGAGTAGGGCAATTACATATCATTAGTTTCATTCTCTCCCAAGCTTGTGCAACATGTTCATGATCAAGTTTCTTAAAATTCATAATATCATTTCTAAGAGAGATGATCTTAGCGGGACGAAAATACTTAGAGATAAAAACATCTTTGCACTTGTTCCGTGAATCAATACTATTTTTAGGCAAAGAAGAAAACCAAGCTTTAGCACGATCTATAAGCGAAAAAGGAAATAGCTTCAATTTAACAATATAATTATCCACATCTTTCTTCTTTTTCATATCACACAAATCAACGAAGCTATTTATATGGGTAGCGGCATATTCACTAGGAAGGCTGGAAAACGGATCTTTCATGACAAGATTCAGCAAAGCAGTATTAATTTCACAAGATTCAGCATCGGTAAGAGGAGCAATAGGAGTGCTAATAAAATCATTGTTGTTGGTATTGGTGAAGTCACACAATTTAGTGTTATCTTGAGCCATCGTGACAAACAAGCAAACTAACACACGAGCAAACAAAAAGCAAGCGGGCAAAAAGAGGCAAATACAAAAAGAGTGGGAGGATAGAGAGAGAGGGCGAATAAAACGGCAAGGGTGAAGTGGGGGAGAGGAAAACGAGAGGCAAATGGCAAATAATGTAATGCGGGAGATAAGGGTATGTGATGGGTACTTGGTATATTGACTTTTGCATAGACCTCCCTGGCAACGGCGCCAGAAATCCTTATTGCTACCTCTTGAGCACTGCGTTGGTTTACCCCGAAGAGGAAGGGATGATGCAACAAAGTAGCGTAAGTATTTCCCTCAATTTTTGAGAACCAAGGTATCAATCCAGTAGGAGGCTACGCGCGAGTCCCTCACACCTGCACAAAACAAATAAATCCTCGCAACCAACGTGATAAGGGGTTGTCAATCCCTACACGGCCACTTACGAGAGTGAGATCTGATAGATATGATAAGATAATATTTTTGGTATTTTTGTGATAAAGATGCAAAGTAAAATAAAAGCAAAGTAAAAAAGCAAAGGAAATAACTAAGTAGTAGGAGATTAATATGATGAAGATAGACCCGGGGGCCATAGGTTTCACTAGTGGCTTCTCTCAAGAGCATAAGTATTCTACGGTGGGTGAACAAATTACTGTTGAGCAATTGACAGAATTGAGCATAGTTATGAGAATATCTAGGTATGATCATGTATATAGGCATCATGTCCGAGACAAGTAGACCGACTCCTGCCTGCATCTACTACTATTACTCCACTCATCGACCGCTATCCATCATGCATCTAGAGTATTAAGTTAATGAAAACAGAGTAACGCCTTAAGCAAGATGACATGATTTAGAGGGATAAACTCATGCAATATGATGAAAACCCCATCTTGTTATCCTCGATGGCAACAGTACAATACGTGCCTTGCTGCCCCTACTGTCACTGGGAAAGGACAACGCAAGATTGAACCCAAGGCTAAGCACTTCTCCCATTGCAAGAAAGATCAATCTAGCAGGCCAAACCAAACTGATAATTCGAAGAGACTTACAAAGATAACCAATCATACATAAAAGAATTCAAAGAAGATTCAAATATTGTTCATAGATTGACTTCATCATAAACCCACAATTCATCGGTCTCAACAAACACACCGCAAAAAGAAGATTACATCGAATAGATCTCCACAAGAGAGGGGGAGAACATGGTATTGAGATCCAAAAAGAGAGAAGAAGCCATCTAGATACTAACTATGGACCCGTAGGTCTGAGGTGAACTACTCACACTTCATAGGAGGGGCCATGGTGTTGATGTAGAAGCCCTCCGTGATCGATGCCCCCTCCGGCGGAGCTCCGGAACATGCCGCAAGATGGGATCTCGTGGATACAGAAAGTTACGGCGGTGGAATTAGGGTTTTTGCACCGTCTCTGATTGTTTGGGGGTATGTAGGTATATATAGGAGGAAGGAGTACGTCGGTGGAGCAACAGGGGGGCCACGAGGGTGGAGGGCGCGCCCCCTCCTCTTTCGTGTCTTGACGTAGGGTCCAAGTCTCCTGGGTCCTGTTCATTGAGAAAATCATGTTCCCGAAGGTTTCAATCCGTTTGGACTCCGTTTGATATTCCTTTTCTTCAAAACCCTAAAATAGGTAAAAAAACAGCAATTCTGGGCTGGGCCTCCGGTTAATAGGTTAGTCCCAAAAATAATATAAAAGTGGATAATAAAGCCCAATAATGTCCAAAACTATAGATAATATAGCATGGAGCAATCAAAAATTATAGATACGTTGGAGACATATCAAGCGATGCCTCGAGAGGTCTTGAAAATACATGCCATAGCCGGGTGTCTGAGCGACGCCTCATAAACGGCTTATAAGATAATAATAACATGAGTATCCAGGTGGACTAGCCATCCCAAGTGATACTTACAAACAAAAATAATCTTGAGTATCCCAGGTAGTCTAGCCATCCGAAGAGATACTCAAGATTGCACATAAGATGAAAAGGTTAGTCCACAACAATATCCATGTCAACAATAATATTCGTAATTGCACCAGCACTGGCAATAATTATCCTGTAAAATGAACCATGATCAATTTAATTATTTTCTCCGGAGACTGACACTAAGACCAACACTTGACCAACCCAGACTGTAGTCCTTAACCATGGACACGGCTATTCGAATAGATATAACTCTGCAGAGGGTGCACTCTTTACCCACATGTATAGGATTTCTTTAGCCAACACCGAGACGTTGACTAATTCCTGTTATGGCCTTTGGGTTGAAAACACAACTGACCAGCACACACCAGATTAACTCTCTGGATGCCAGGAATCACCCAAAGCATCGTTAAATAAAAACTCTAAGACGAAGAGACCATCATCTCGAATAGCATGGGATCACTATTTCATAACGCACGGATTACAAGGGGTGCATGCCTCTCGGCCCAGCCGGATATACCCATGCCCCCTGACCAGATGACATGCCTACCAGAGGCCTCTGGTATCTTTCACCATGGCCTCTATGTACAGTGTGTGCACGGAAAGGAGTTAACAACTTACTAAACCATACCCTGCTTGTGGCAGGGACAAATGGTAGCACGGAACAAGTATGGGGGTTACCGGAACAAGACTCGATCTATGGTCAACTCAGGAGGTTTAAGTTTTCCTGCAGTGTCTAGCACAATATAATTCCTTGGCAGTACCCAACAGGGTCACCACCTGGTATGTCCCAACATACCCTCACCGATCATTCTCGTCATAACGAAATTTCAGTCTCACGGTCACTTTTCTCGTGGCTATTTCTCCCTGCAGATTAGTCTGGACCAACATAAGAATGTGTGGCACGTGGGGATAACCATAGTCACTTATAATACATGTTTAAATGAGGACAACAACATATCAATGTATCATGCATGCAAAAATGGCCATATGCAAGTTTTATTTGAATTCAACATACTCATGATCCAATATTTCTCACAAAGAATTGACCATGCATTCACCATATCAAGTGTTCAAGATGCTTGCCTCGAGCATGCAGAAAGATTGGGTGCACTCCAATACTTTGAAATTTTTATCTTCCCTCCATTTTCCTATTTTAAAAAATATTGCAATTACCACATAATTCCAAAACAATACCAAAAAGCGTTTCATAAAATTTTGAAATAAATACTAAAACAAACTAGATAAGAAATGAGGGATGTCAGAAAAATAATAAAGTCATTTGGAGTTGTGGTTTAAAAACTAGAGGTAGTCAAAGTCGTGGTCAAATCTGTTTTTAAATAAAACATAAAAAGAAAACGGTACGGCTGGAAATACGCTTTACATAAGAGAAAGCGTATTCTATGAAAACACGCGTTCGGGCTAAATAGAAAAGACGAGAAGTCTGACGGGTGGGTCCCACCCGTCAGGTTTGAACTTGGGCGTGCTTCGCGCCGAAACAAAGAAGGAAGGGGAGGTCACCGGCGGCGATTGATGGTGTATCAGGAGATTGCGATGGTGCAGGCGTGCTCATGGAAACTTTCCGCATCGGTGGGTGGTGGATTTGGCCGCCGGCGTGCACCACAGCGACGGCGACATCGACTCCAGCGGACGGCGGCTTTGGGTGATGTTGGATCTCGTCGGAGGAGCCTTCAATCATAAAATCGATGTGCGAGACAGACGAGGGGGTGGATTTGGAGGCTATTGGAGAAATTTGGGAGGTGGGGGTGGACGGATGATGTCGGCTTCTTCTCGAAAGCAGAGGCGGATCGGGCGGCCGGAGTTGGGGAAGAAGACCTCCCCGGGGCCGTTCGATCCCTCTAGTGTGTGTTTGCGGATGGGTGGAGGCGGGGTGAGTTCGAAACGAGGCTCGGGCGGCCTTTATATAGGTGGGCAAGGGTGGTCGGAGCGGAGTGGATCACGACGGAGTAATTCCGGTCAGTGGGGTTGGTTTGGGTGGCGAGCGTGGTCGATGTCTGATCAGAGAGCTCGGTGGAGCTCTCCCGAAGTGCCAGAGCGACGAGGTTTGATTCCTGCGGCCTTATCCACGGCACGGCTCGCGTACGGGTCTTGCGGCGGTGTCCGTCTCTAGCGACTGCCAGGTGGGCGTGGCACAGTTCGGACGGTGCGTCAACACCGTAGAAGAGATAGTGCGTGGAGAGGAGGTAGGCAGGGGAGGAGTTGGGGAGTGAAGGCGCTGGTCGACCGAGCTAATCAATTCGTCCGCCGCCGCCGAGGGCGGTGGCAGGTGCACCGGCCAACCACTGTGCTGTCATCGGCGAGCGGCCGACCAGAGGGACCCCGGAGACCCATTTATGGTGGATGGGGGCGTGGATGAGGAGGAGAGGTGATGGAGTGTAGTGGATGGCGCCGCTTCCCTCTCCCACTGTCTGTTTCTGAATTTACTGAAGTTTTTGACAGTGCTACAGTATGCACAGAAGCTGTTCGACGAAATGCCAATGCTAGCTAGGCATTTTTGAAAAATATGAAATTTGTTGTGGGGTCTCTCTAATGCAACTCTCAGTTGCTGTAAAAATGTCAGAATTTTGGGAGTAGGGGAGTTATGGTTTTGAGCTAGGATTCCAAATCTGGTCCAAATTTCATTCAAATGAGATTTGAATTATTTGAACTATGGACCTGAATAATCTTGGAGTAATTGAATGTAGGTACTAAGGTCTTGCTTTGGAAATTTTGGTGAGGTCAGAAAGGTAAGGGAGAATGGAGTTCCTTTGTAAGCTCAAAGGATGCTAAGAAGTGGTGTTAGTGAGTTTTGGAGATATTTAAATTAGTAAAATAAAATTTTGGTGGAAGAAATTGCATTGGGTAGTGACATAGGGCAGGGGAGGTGATTGAGGGATTTTTTTAAAATAAAATTTGAGATAGTTTTAGTGCTACATACAAATTCTAGCGTTGAAAATGCTATTTTCTTGGCAAATTTTATTCTAAAAATATTTCCTATTTTTATTTAAAACAGAAAAGAAAACCACATCCCACAATAAAAACCTAAATGGAGGGAAGAATTTTAGGAAAGTAGAGAACAAAGAAGGTTCTCAAATTAATAAATGACCTGGTATAATTCAAAAATTTATTTTCATCCAAATTTTACTTAATAAAATTGTGGTTAAATTTTTGGGGTGTTACAAGTGGTCGCTAAGTATACCCCGTCCATGGAGTGCTTCCAAACAATGTCATCCTCGGCAAGCTTGTCAAGGTGGAAATCATGGACAAGCGTCCAAAGGTGAAGAATTCTCTAACATGGTTGTCGGTGATGATAGTGTCCCAGTTTATCTGAAGCATACAAGCGTTCCCATTAAGAGCCTCGCGCACCTTCCAAGTTTTACTCTTGAGGTCTCAAAGATGAGAGGGACGATATCCTTGGGCTTGTGGCCGAGAATCCAAGGGGAGTCCCAAAAAGGTGTTTTGCACCATTGCCCGTGACTATCATGGTGGAGGCATAGAAGAATTCATGGTCCTCCTCGGTACATGGATTACCCAATCCCACCTATAGTTTGCTTGTCTCCTTTCATTCATAGCAAAGCCATCTCAGTGTAATGCGCGAGCAAACTTTTCAGTGTTGAGAACCCCAAGGCCTTCATATGCCGTAGGAGGACAAACAACTACCCAATTAACCTTGCATTGTGCACCGGTTGTCTTGTCAGACCCCAACCAAAGGAAGGCCCTCTCAATCTTGTTTAGGTTGTGCGGAGATCCTTACGGGACAATCAGGGCATGATGGAATAGACCGCTCGAGAAGTGATCACAGATCTGACGAGCGTCGTGCGGCCAATGGTGGTGATGTTCTGGCCCTCCCAGGTGCCCAATTTGCCAGGTGCTTTGTTCTTGAGATAATGGAAGTCCTCATAATCGATATCGGGCAAACAAAAAAGTAAACTCAAGGTTGGGCTGGGAGCAAGAGAGCGCGTGAGCCTGTCGTGCATCACTCCGGTGTCGGCGTCCACCTTCCCGCTGTGCGCCACTCCAGCCGCGGCGTCCACCTCGTCATGTTCATCGCCGGTTGTTGGCCCTCTCCCATCATGCTTCCTCGTCCCTGCTTGTTCCATGGCGGAGAGCCCATGGTCCATCACCTCGTCCTTCCAGGGAGAGCAGCCGGTGGTTTCTGGGTTGGGGCTCTCGTCGACCTCCGAGGAGTCGGAGGCGGCGGTGGCGCTGGCTGCTCCGGTCGCTACTGGTGATGGGGCGGGCATGTCGCGGTGGATCTCGCAATGGTAGGATGCCCCTGCTTCAAAGAAGACCTTGTGGAGGAGGCGCCTGGAGGAGGGTCGCCGGGCTCCCACCCTGCGTCGTCCGTCGCCGCTGATAACCCACAAGTATAAAGGATCGCAACAGTTTTCGAGGGTAGAGTATTCAACCCAAATTTATTGATTCGACACAAGGGGAGCCAAAGAATATTCTCAAGTATTAGCAGTTGAGTTGTTAATTCAACCACACTTGGAAACATAATATCTGCAGCAAAGTATTTAGTAGCAAAGTAATATGATAGTAGTGGTAACGATAGCAAAAGTAACTGTAGCAAAAGTAATGTTTTTGGTATTTTGTAGTGATGATAACAATAGCAACAGAAAAGTAAATAAGCGAAGAACAATATATGGAAAGCTCGTAGGCAATGGATCGGTGATAGAGAATTATGTCGGATGTGGTTCATCATGTAACAGTCATAACCTAAGGTGACACATAACTAGCTCCCATTCATCAATGTAATGTGGGCATGTATTCCGAATATAGTCATACGTGCTTATGGAAAAGAACTTGCATGACATCTTTTGTCCTACCCTCCCGTGGCAGCGGGGTCCTAGCGGAAACTAAGGGATATTAAGGCCTCCTTTTAATAGAGTACCAAACCAAAGCATTAACACACAGTGAATACATGAACTCCTCAAACTACGGTCATCACCGGAAGTGGTCCCGATTATTGTCACTTCGAGGTTGCCGAATCATAACACATAGTAGGTGACTATAGACTTGCAAGATAGGATAAAGAACTCACATATATTCATGAAAACATAATAGGTTCAGTTCTGAAATCATGGCGCTCGGACCCTAGTGACAAGCAT
Source organism: Triticum monococcum (assembly GCA_034509565.1). Taxonomy (NCBI): domain Eukaryota; kingdom Viridiplantae; phylum Streptophyta; class Magnoliopsida; order Poales; family Poaceae; genus Triticum; species Triticum monococcum. Next base: position 172,265,802 of record CM067846.1, on the reverse strand, counting down.
TAAGCATAGCAAAGTCATAGCAACATCAATCTCAGAACATGGTAGATACTAGGGATCAAACACTAACAAAACTAACTCGATTACATGATAAATCTCATCCAACCCATCACCGTCCAGCAAGCCTATGATGGAATTACTCACGCACAGTGGTGAGCATCATGAAACTGGTGATGGAGGATGGTTGATGATGACGATGGCGACGGATTCCCCTCTCCGGAGCCCTGAACGGACTCCAGATCAGCACTCCCGAGAGAGTTTAGGGCTTGGCGGCGGCTCCGTACCGTAAAACATGATGAATCTTTCTCTGATTTTTTCTCTCCGAACACGAATATATAGAGTTGGAGTTGAGGTCGAAGGAGTCCAGGGGGCCCACGAGGTAGGGGGTGCGCCCAGGGGGCAGACGCGCCCCCACACTCGTGGCTAGGGTGTGGGCCCCTGATCTTGATCTTTTGCCAGTATTTTTTATTATTTCCAAAAATAGTCTACGTGAAGTTTCAGGTCATTTCGAGAACTTTTGTTTCTATACATAAATAACACCATGGCAATTCTGCTGAAAACAGCGTCAGTCCGGGTTAGTTCCATTCAAATCATGCAAGTTAGAGTCCAAAACAAGGGCAAATGTGTTTGGAAAAGTAGATACGACGGAGACGTATCAATTCCCCCAAGCTTAAACATTTGCTTGTCCTCAAGCAATTCAGTTGACAAACTGAAAGTGATAAAGAAAAACTTTTACAAGCTCTGTTTGCTCTTGTCGTTCTAAATATGTAAAGCCAGCATTCAAGTTTTCAGCAAAGATTATAAACTAACCATATTCACAATGACGCTTAGGTCTCATGTTTACTCATATCAATGGCGTAATCAACTAGCGAGCAGTAATAATAAATATCGGATGACAACACTTTCTCAAAACAATCATAATATGATATAACAAGATGGTATCTCGCTAGCCCTTTCTGAGACCACAAAACATAAATGCAGAGCACCTTTAAAGATCAAGGACTGACTAGACATTGTAATTCATGGTAAAAGAGATCCAGTCAAGTCATACTCAATGTAAACTAACAGTAATGAATGCAAATGACAATGGTGCTCTCCAACTGGTGCTTTTTAATAAGAGGATGATGACTCAACATGAAAGTAAATAGATAGGCCCTTCGCAGAGGGAAGTGGGGATTTGTAGAGATGCCAGAGCTCGGTTTTGAAATAGAGATGAATAATATTTTGAGCGGTATACTTTCATTGTCAACATAACAACCAAGAGATGGCGATATCTTCCATGCTACACACATTATAGGCGGTTCCCAAACAGAATGGTAAAGTTTATACTCCCCCTCCAGTCCTCCACCAACAAGCATCAATCCATGGCTTGCTCGAAACAATGAGTGCCTCCAACTAACAAGAGTGCCAGGGGGAGTTTTGTTTGCAATTATTTTGATTTGATTTGCATAAATCATGGGACTGGGCATCCCGGTGACCAGCCACTTTCTCATGAGTGAGGAGCGGAGTACACTACTCTTGAGAATAACCCGCCTAGCATGGAAGATACGCACAGCCCTAGTTCATACATGAGCTATTTGAGCATACAAAACAAGATGTTTATTTAAAGGTTTAGAGTTTGGCACATACAAATTTACTTGGAACGGCATGTAGATACCGTATATGGGTAGGTATGGTGGACTCATATGGAACAACTTTGGGGTTTATGGGATTGGATGCACAAGCAGTATTCCCTCTTAGTACAGGTGAAGGCTAGAAAAAGACTGGGAAGCGACCAGCTAGAGAGCGACAATAGTCATGAACATGCATTAAAATTAATCAACGCCGAATGCAAGCATGAGTAGGATATAATGCACCATGAACATAAATATCGTAGAGGCTATGTTGATTTTGTTTCAACTACATGCGTGAACATGTGCCAAGTCAAGCCACTCGAATCGTCCAAAATAGGATACCACCCTATCATACCACATCACAACCATTTTAATAGCATGTTGGCACGCAAGGTAAACCATTATAAGCTCCTAGCTAATTAAGCATGGCATAAGAAACTATGATCTCTAATTGTCATCACAAACATGTTTATTCATAATAGGCTGAATCAGGAACGATGAACTAATCATATTTACAAAAACAAGAGAGGTCGAGTTCATACCAGCTTCTCCCATCTAAATAAGTTCATCATATAATCATCATTATTGCCTTTCACTTGCACGACCGAACGATGTGGATAATAATAATAGTGCACGTGCATTGGACTAGGCTGGAATGTGCAAGCATTCAATAAACAGGAGAAGACAAGGCGATATGGGCTCTTTTGTCAGATCAACAATAATGCATATAAGAGCCACTTCAACAATTTAATCATGGTCTTCTCCTATCGACCCCCAAAGAAAAGAAAATAAATAAAACTATATACACGGGAACGCTCCCAACAAGCAAAAAGAAGAGCAATAAATCTTTTTGGGTTTTCTTTTTAATTACTATTACAAGCATGGAAATTAAAACTAGCTAAAAGCTACAACTAATTTTTTTTGGTTTTTCTTAAGGTTTATTAAACACACAAGAAGAAAGCATAAAAAGGAAATAAACTAGCATGGATATTACAATGAAAAATTATGAGCACCGACATCTAGCAATGAGTGTGTGAACATGAATGTAATGTTGGTGAGAAATATGCACTCCCCCAAGCTTAGGCTTTTGGCCTAAGTTGGTCTAATGCCACGGATGGCCTGGCGGATATCCAAAGTTGTAGTTGGGGTCGTACTAAGATGCAGTAGTCATTGCATCGTGGGCTGCAGCTTGGAGGCGAGCTATCTCAGCCCTCCTCTTATACTCTTCCGCCTCCTCTCTAGTTATAAAATATCTCCCTTTCCTGAAAATCAAAGAAAGTAGAAGCAGGGAGAGAGACGTGATAGGTGCGTCGTCTGTCAAAGATTAATCGGTACTGGAGGAACTGATCGTTCCTCTCAACAAACTGATGACGAACCATAGCCTCATAATCCAAATAAGCAGGAGGCAACTCAATATCATCCTCATGTATGGTTATACCAAGAAAATTAGCTATGCGGGTTGCATAAATTCCACCAAAGAAATCTCCATTAAATCTATTAAGATGCAACCTACGTGCAACAATAGCTCCCAAATTATAAGATTTATCTCCTAACACAGCACTCCTAAGAATACCGAGGTCAGGGACACACATGTGACATGCTTCATCTTTACCATTAATGCATCTACCTATGAACAGAGCAAAATAATGTATAGCAGGAAAGAGAATGCTCCCTATGGTAGCATGTGCTATATCTCTAGATTCCCCCACAGTTATACTAGCAAGAAAATCTCTAAATTCATATTTGCGAGGTTCACTAGCACTACCCCATTATGGAATTTTGCAAGCAGTGGTATACGAATTTTCATAAAGATCAAACATGACAGTTTGAGAATTACGTGAAGATGAAAATTCAAACCTCCTCACAAAAGAACTAGTGAGATAGTAGTACTGACGGCATTTTTCTGCCTCGAAGCTCACAAGATCAGCGTTACGCAAATATGCGTTAAATTCTTCATTAATTCCTGCTCGATCCATGAAGTCCTCTGAAGGCCATTCACAAGGCCGCACTGGAGCGTCCCTTGGTGGCTCATCATCAGCATCACGCATTGCAAGCCTGGGTCCTTGTTTCCTTGAAGAACCACCTTGGTACATTTTCCTAAACATATTTCTTCCTCTAAAAAATTTCTGACATTTTTAGTAACCTCAAAATAAAAGTGAACCAAACTCAACAAAATTGATAGCAACTACTCCTACAAGTGCATAGAGCCTATATCATGCATCAAAACTACTTGGAACCACATAAATTTGACATGCAAGCTCAATAACAGGGTCACCTAAGCAGCAAAAATATGCAATGAATAAAGCACTAGAACAAAAACTAATTGGACCATTGGAGGAGTCACATACCAAGGAACAATCCCCAAAGCAGTTTTGTGAGAGGTGCTTTGAGCAAGGAGGTCGAAAATCGCAGCAAAATGAGCTAGAACTCATGCTTGAGCTGGATAATGGTGTTTGTGGGAGAAAGGAGTGTGTGGGTGCAGAAATAAGTGGAGGAGGGCCACCGTGGGCCCACGAGGCAGGGGGCGCGCCCTCAACCTTCATGGCCAGGTGGATGCCCCCCCCCTTCTGTGTTCTCAGTGCCAAATATTCTCAAATATTTCAGAAAAAATCATATTTAAATTTCAGGGCATTTGGAGAACTTTTATTTTTGGGGTATTTTTATATTGTGCGGATAATTCAGATAACAGACAGAAAATACTAGTTTTACTTTATTTAATCTAAATAACAGAAAGTAAAAGGAGGGCACAGAAGGTTGTGCTTTCTAACTTCATCCATCTCATGATCATCAAAAGGAATCCATTAACAAGGTTGATCAAGTCTTGTTAACAAACTCATTCCGAATAACATGGAACCGGAGAAATTTTGAATAACACTATGTTACCTCAACGGGGATATGCACATCCCCAGTAATTATAATATCATATTTCTTCTTGACAGTAGGAAGAGGAAATTCAAAACCTCCAAAAATAATCGATGGAATTTTTCTAATAGAACTGATACTGTGGACTTGAGGTTGTTTCCTCGAAAAGTGTACCATATGCTCATTACCATTAACATGAAAGGTGACATTGCCTTTGGTGCAATCAATAACAGCTCCTGCAGTATTCAAAAAGGGTCTTCCAAGAATAATAGACATACTATCGTCACTGGGAATATCAAGAATAACAAAGTCCGTTAAAATAGTAACGTTTGCAACCACAACAGGTACATCCTCACAAATACCGAGAGGTATAGCAGTTGATTTATCAGCCATTTGCAAAGATATTTCAGTAGGTCTCAACTTATTTAAATCAAGTCTATGATATAAAGAGAGAGGCATAACACTAACACCGGCTCCAAGATCACATAAAGCAGTTTTAACATAATTCCTTTCAATGGAGCATGGTACAGTGGGTACTCCTAGATCTCCTAAGTTCTTAGGTATTCCACCCTTAAAAGTGTAATTAGCAAGCATGGTGGAAATTTCAGCTTCCGGTATATTTCTTTTATTAGTAACAATTTCTTTCATGTACTTAGCATAAGGATTCATTTTGAGCATACCAGTTAATCGCATACGCAAAAAAATAGGTCTAATCATTTCAGCAAAGCGCTCAAAATCCTCATCATCCTTTTTTGGATGGTTTGGGAGGAAAAGGCATGGGGTTTTGAACCCAAGGCTCTCTTTCCTTACCGTGTTTCCTAGCAACAAAGTCTTTCTTAACATAATGTTGATTCTTTGATTGTGGGTTATCAAGATCAACAGCAGGTTCAATGTCTATATCATTATCATTACTAGGTTGAGCATCAACATGAACATTATCATTTACATTATCACTAGTTTCAGGTTCATTACCAGATTGTGTTTCAGCATCAGAAATAGAAATATCATTTGGATTCTCAGGTGTTTCAGCATTAGGTTCACTAGAAGCATGCAAAGTCCTACCATTTTTCTTTTTCTTCCTTTTAGAAGGACTAGGTGCATCTATATTATTTCTCTGGGAATCTTGCTCAATTCTCTTAGGATGGCCTTCAGGATACAAAGGTTCCTGAGTCATTTTACCAGTTCTAGTAGCCACTCTAACAGCATAGTCCTTATTCTTACTATTCAATTCATTGAGCAAATCATTTTGAGCTTTAAGTACTTATTCTACTTGAGTGGTAACCATAGAAGCATGTTTACTAATAAGTTTAAGTTCACCTTTGACATTAGCCATATAATCACCCAAGTGTTCAAGCATATCAGCACTGCGTTTTAATTCTCTACCAAAATAAGCATTGAAGTCTTCTTGCTTAACCATAAATTTATCAAACTCATCTAAGCCTGGGCTAGCAAACTTAATAAACTAGATGATACCCCGCGCATTGCTGCGGGAACACTTTGTCCTACCTACATGATAATACATAGGTTGAATAACTTTTTGTGCATAGTGGATATATGATACTTATTGTGTGCATTATGTGAATCTTGTTTAAATCAATATTCTGCATTTTAGTACATAAGTACCAAATGTAGCCAAGTAGTTGTTACGTAAGTTCATACCAGCAAGTGTAAAAATAGGTGTTACAATAGATACTGGTATCTGCACATAAACATAATACGAGATAACAGATAGTGTAAACGATGGTCGAGAAAAAAATGATAGCACCTGGTCGTTGTCTTTGTTAAACAAAGAACATCTACGATGGCTTATAGCTGATCATTAGTGAGAACTGTTACTTCCTCTTTCAAAATTAAAAAGGGGATGTTTTGAGGCAAAGCTAATGCAAATAGTAGTGGCTGATATTCAATAGAAAGGAATGATAGTGTCCTCAGGTTTCATCTTGCAAATGATAGTACAGAAAGCTAGACAAAAAAAATATTAGAATGTCCTAATGGATCTGAGGACTATGTACACTATACATCAAATAGATGGAATACCGAGCTTGGAGACAAATCGGTAACATTGTGAGTGTAGGTAGCGAAGATAGCACTTCACAATTGAGAGATCATATTGCAAATGACGAAGATGGAAGAAGGTGCCTGCAAGAAACAATGATATGTAAGTGCTAGCAACATATTAGTCACCTGCTACTTGAGCAGGAAAAGGGTGATACTTATATAGAGTAAGGAAAATGGAATTGTGAAGCATTAAGACAATCAGCAAGGGCACTACCAAAAATTAAGATGTATAGTGTAAATAGCACCTCATGAGCTATGAAATGCTAATTGAAAAACTAATGGCACTAGTGGTTTTGATTCAGGGCTTCAAAACATGTCTGGAGCCATTCAGTATGCATGTCCCTACAAAGCACCATGTCGGTGTCGAAACCGGCGGATCTCGGGTAGGGGGTCCTGAACTGTGCGTCTAGGCGGATGGTAACAGGAGGCAAGGGACACGAAGTTTTACCCAGGTTCAGGCCCTCTTGATGGAGGTAAAACCCTACGTCCTGCTTGATTATTATTGATGATATGGGTAGTACAAGAGTAGATCTACCACGAGATCAGAGAGGCTAAACCCTAGAAGCTAGCCTATGGTATGATTGTATGTTGTCCTACGGACTAAAACCCTCCGGTTTATATAGACACCGGAGAGGGCTAGGGTTACACAAGGTCGGTTACAAAGGAGGAGATATGCATATCCGTATTGCCTAGCTTGCCTTCCACGCCAAGTAGAGTCCCATCCGGACACGCGACGAAGTCTTCAATCTTGTATCTTCATAGTCTAATAGTCCGGCCAAAGAATATAGTCCGGTTGTCCGGAGACCCCCTAATCCAGGACTCCCTCAGTAGCCCCTGAACAAGGCTTCAATGACGATGAGTCCGGTGCGCAGTATTGTCTTCGGCATTGCAAGGCGGGTTCCTCCTCCGAATACATCACGGAAGAATTTGAATACCAGGATAGTGTCCGACCCTGCAAAATAAGTTCCACACACCACCGTAGAGAGAATAATATTTCCACAAATCTAATTTGCTGACTTGTTTTGGCAACACGACCTTATGCCATGGCCCGGTGATTATTCGAAATGTTTCCTTTAACTAGCCCCGCACATAACGCGAGGCAGTTTTTGACACGTCTTGTCAAAACAGAGTTCGTGTCCCGTTATCACGGGATTCTCATCAATGCGGGCATGGGTAACCCAACCGCGCCATCGATTCAGGCACTTGGGGGATAAGCGAGTTTTACCAGGCTAGTGGGGGCGCATAGTTTCGTCCGCCCATATAAAGGGATAAGGATTCACCTTTTCATCCACGCCTTCTTCCTCCTTTGCTCATCCACTTTCGCACACTCGAGCTCCAGCGCCCAAGTCCGCATTTCCCACCTCGACCTTCTCCAACCATGTCCGGAGCGGGAGGCAGGTGGATGGTCTCCTCCGTCACGGAGGGACACATCAAGAAGCTGAGGAGAGCCGGATACCTGCCCGACGACATCGCGCACCGGCTCCCAGATGAGGGGCAGCTCATCCCCACCCCCAGGCCCCATGAGAGGGTAGTGTTCCTTACCCACTTCCTCCGCGGACTGGGATTCCCTCTCCACCCATTCATCTGGGGGCTCCTACTACGGCCTGGATTTCCATGATCTGGCCCATAACTTTATCCTCAACATCTTGGCGTTTATCGTCGTTTGCGAGGCCTTCCTCCGCATCAAGCCCCATTTCGGCTTATGGCTGAAGGCCTTCAACGTCAAGCCAAAGGTAGTGAGCGGCCGCCAGGCGAAGTGCGGAGGCGCCATGGTGGGCAAGATGCCCAACGTCACATGGCTCGAGGGCTCATTCGTGTAGACCATAAAGGGGTGGCAATCGGGGTGGTTCTACATCACTGAGCCGCGTGACCCTAAATGGGCAGCGGCCCCCGAGTTCCGATCTGGCTTCCCCACGCGGCTCACCTCCTGGCAAGAGAAGGGTCTGTCCTGGGGTAGTTCGGGAGAGCTGACCGGACTCCAAACATGTATTCAAAACATGGTGAACAAGAAGCTCAAACTCGTCAACGTAGTCTAGGTCATGCTCGTCCGCCGGATCCTCCCGTGCCAACAACGGGCTTTCAACTTGTGGGAGTTCGACCCAGCCCAGCACCGAACTCTAAACAGGCTCTTTGACACAACTCACAAAGAAGCCTGGAAGGTGCTATTCAAGAGTGCCGAGGTTCCCCCTCCCACTACCGAGGACCGTGGATTCTGCGCGAAGCGCCAAGCCCATGCAGTAAGCTGTTTTACCTCTCACAGGATACTTGTTTTTCATAGTTTGACTCTATGTGGGATCTAAGCTCCCGTACCTTTGACAGGACTGGCAGGAGACGGCCGGATAGATCAACTGTTCGACTCCTTTGCCCGAAGGCCCAGCAGACGCTCTCCTGGCGAAGATGCTGACTCCGGCTCCTTACACGGTGCCAGAGAAGACCAAGAAGGCCAAGGGAACCCGAAAGAGTTTCGGATGCCAGGCGTCATCAGGCTCACCGTCCGATGACTCTGCGGCACACTCCTTCCCCGAAGACGAGGAGGAAGAAGAAGATGCTCCCCCTCCAGGCGGGGGAGACAAGAAAAGGAAGGCCGCCCCAACTAGGGGGCCGAAGGGTCCAAGAAGGGAAGGACTCTCCTTCCGGATAGTTCCACCGCCGCCGCCGAAGGCGAAGACGAGTGGTTGCCCAGGGCCAAGCCCTCGGGGAGGTCGTAAGTATTCGGATACCAGAGTAACTCATAGCATTACTTTGTCGCACTGCTTTCCCTAACGCCGAATATAATTATGTAGGCCGCCACGAGCCCGTATCGATGTATCGTCGGACGGATCCCTGGGCTCGTCGGATATGGATAGTGATCCACTTCCGACCGCCACCTCCCCTTGCCCTGTGGACGATGCTGAGGTACTGTCTCAAGAGGCATCGGGTCGATGGGAGACGGTCCCGGAGGCGCCTCAAGGCGACCTTCCGGATTCCGGGAGCAGAGGGGACAAGGCCCCTGAGGGCTCTGAGTTCGGCCCTCAACCGAACACCGCGCCGGAACCTCCAGTGGTTCCGGACTCAGGTAGGCGGCCTCCTTCCAAGAGGGGCGAGACACCTGTGCCGGTGACCTCTGTCCATCCAGAGGCGTCGGACAATCTGCTGGGAGCGCTTCGCAGCGCTTCCATCGACGAGGAGCATCGTACTATTATGAGTGCGGTGGTCCAGAAGGTTCAGTCCGTCAAGAGCGGATTGACTGAAGCATGTGCCAGCCTTCTAACAGGCTTTGAGGTAAGTGTTTAAAATATAGGGAAAATATTACCACATAGACAGTAGCCCCTGATGCTCTGTTCGGTGTTCACATAGAAAAGCCGAACAGAGGATCAAACAACATCGCAGGAGTCTAATATAAGTATGTCAATATGCATATGCAGGCTTCGCTGCTGGCATCTGCCACACTGACTGCGGAGGTCGCCGCACTGAAGCAGGACCTTAAAGTGTCCAAGGACGAGCTTGGCCCTGCTAAGAGGCAACTCGAGGAGAACAAAGGTAAGTAATACCTAGTTTATGGATATGTATAAAAAGAATGCGATTGCAAAATGAAAGGATCATCATGAATTTTCCAGGGGCCATGACCGAAGTGGCGACCCTAAGGCAAGCGCTGTCCGAGGCCGAAGATAAAGCGGCCAAGGAGCGCACCGAGCGGGAAAGGCAAGAGGCTCGGGTGGGCGAGGTGCAGAAAGAGCTCCAGGCTCTCATGACGAAGCACGAGGCGTTGGAGCTTGACTCGAAGACGTGAGAGTCTAAGCTTGCTGCGGCCCTCGAGAGCGCGAAAAGTGCCAAGGCCGAAGCCCAAAAGGCCCTCTAGGAGATTGATGCGATGAAGAAAATAGCAGCGAGTAAGGCATTCTATATGCAAAGCAACCATGTGAAAGTAAATTACCTATTACTTACCTGAATCCGGAGCTCTCCAGGAGCATTCGCAGATTTGCCCCGCAGCGTGTCGGATGCCACACAGTTTTACCAGGCCGAGGAGGGAAGCTCAACGGAGAAGCTATTCTGGTCTCAGTATACTGGGACCGAACACCCGGTGCCTATGAGCGACCAGCTGAAGCAGCTGGTCGAGCTACACAAAGCGGCCGAACAGGCCATGAAGGGCTTTACAGTCCGGCTGTGGCCTGGCGATGCCCTTCTGAACAGCTACTTAGGCCTGGTGAGGCGGCTTGTGGATGCCTGCCCATGGCTGGAGGTCGTCAAGCGGTCTGTCTACATCGAAGGTGCACGCCGGGCTTTCGCCCGCGTGAAGGTGCAATGGGCCAAGCTAGACGCCGTGAAGCTGATCAAGGAGGGCCGCCACAGGGCAAGGAGCATCGCACCCCCAAAATTTATTATGAGGGTGTACTGAAGGGTACTCATCTTGTAGCTGACGAATCTTCCAAGGATGTAATATTTGATTAAACTTGCTCATGAGATCCTGTATGATGAAAACTTGTTTCATATGCGCTATGCAACGCTTGTTTGAATTTAAAATATTACCTTCTATTTGGCTGTTTATCCAATCTGAGATATGGCTAGTCCTTGGCTTCTGCCCCCATGCCACGAGTGCTGGGGTGTTCGGGATAAACCTGAGCACTCTTGTTCCCATTTTTGGGTCCTTCGAGGGAGGTGCTCAGCACAGCGAACAAGGCAACCGGACTAATAATGCTTTATCACTCTCACTTAGCCATAGAATTCTATAATTTTAAATTTCGACGAAGCCCCTGGTATTCGGAAGGCCGAATTCGGGGCGCGATACACGCCTTTAAGCTGGACAGAACCGGCTCCTCGCTCTAAGCGGCATAAGTCTTTAGGGACTCGAAACCTTGCCGAACAGCGACCAGTCTCTCGCCTTATCATGACAGTCAGTTTTAGCTCTCTCTACTGAGGTGCTTAGCCCAGCAGAACCGGGGCATAATCGCAGTAGTTCTCCTAGCGCTACCTTAGCCGATAGAGCGGAACGTAAGGTACCAAAACATAGGAGCCGGGCAAACCCAACATTTGACCAAAGACATGATTCGAAGCTGATGCATATAATGCTATAAGTTCGGGGTGCCGCACTTGTGAAAGTGTTCGGACTTCTCAAACCATATTGTGGGGTACTTAAGCCCCTGGTGTGTTGGTCGTACCAAAGTGTACGGTTGCAAGGCGTCATTAATGAATACATATATATAAAACAAGAATGCAATATTAGTCATAATGTTATGTGTTGTTTATTCAAAGAGGTGCGTTAAAGCAGAATGATACAGATAGTGCGATAAGCAAAAAGTAGGACTATGTCCCTTCCAAGGGCAAGCTGAGGAATAGTATTAAAGCAAATATTTCACTCATTACCGTAATCCACCTGGGAGTTCCGTGGTGTGACGTAGCTTTCTGCCTCTCTTGGTTGCTGCATCATGTGTTCGGCAATCATGCTGCCGGACAAGGTTTCCAGAGATTAAAGTCCTGAAAGAGAAAAATAACAAAGCGGGAAGCCCCTAGTGCGGTTTAGGCCGCGTCTTGGAGCGTGCCGTAGTTGTGCCCCCCTTCCCACCTATGCCCATGGTACTTTTAATGCATAATTATGTACGCATGGCATGAATTTCGCCGTTTGGCCTGGGCCGGGGTGGGGGCCGCATTGCTACGCAAGCTCAGACCGTGCCAGGCGGTCTAGTTGCCGATTACTCCGAGCGCGTTTGAAGGTGTCCGGGTCTTGAAACGTCGAACTGGTGGATTGCCTTGAGAGGCTGCTTTGCGCTTCTGCTGCGAGGGCCACAGTGTGCTCCTCCGTGCGGAGAGAGCGCTCTGTGTTTTCGTTGACTGTGATGACCCCCTGGGGTCCTAGCATCTTGAGCTTGAGGTATGCATAATGTGGTACCGCATTGAATCTCGCAAATGTGGTTCGCCCGAGCAGTGCATGATAGCCACTGCGGAACGGGGCTATATCGAAAATTAATTCTTCGCTTCGGAACTTATCCGGGGATCGGAAGACCACTTCCAGTGTAATTGAGCCTGTGTAATGGGCCTCTACACCTAGAATGACGCCTTTAAAGGTCGTTTTTGTGGGTTTGATCCTTGAGGGGTCTATACCCATTTGCGCACTGTGTCCTGGTAAAGTAGGTTCAGGCTGCTGCCGCCATCCATAAGGACTCGAGTGAGGTGAAATCCGTCAATGATTGGGTCCAAGACTAGTGCGGCGAATCCGCCGTGACGGATACTAGTGGGGTGGTCCCTGCGATCGAAGGTGATCGGGCAGGAGGCCCATGGGTTGAACTTTGGGGCGACTGGCTCCAACGCGTATACGTCCCTGAGCGCACGCTTCCGCTCCCTCTTGGGGATGTGGGTTGCGTATATCATGTTCACCGTCCGCACTTGTGGGGGGAACCTCTTCTGTCCTCCGGTGTTCGGCTGCCGGGGCTCCTCTTCGTCATCGCTGTGTGACCCCTTATCTTTGTCTTCGGCAATTAACTTGCCGGCCTGCTTGAACACCCAGCATTCCCTGTTGGTGTGGTTGGCTGGCTTGTCAGGGGTACTATGTATTTGACACGAGCGATCGAGTATGCGGTCGAAACTAGATGGGCCCGAGTGCTTCTTTTAAATGGCTTTTTCCGCTGACCGGGTTTAGAGCCTTTGAATCCAGCATTGACTGTCGTATCCTCAGTATTATCGCTGTTAATGCGGCGCTTATGTTTGTTGCGACGTGACCTGCTATTGCCGTCCTTGGTATCCGAAGTACCATGGTTTTTTGATATGTTATTACTGCGAGCCAGCCAGCTGTCTTGTCCCGCACAAAAGTGGGTCATGAGTGTCGTGAGGGCTGCCGTAGATTTTGGCTTTTCCTGTCCAAGGTGCCGGGCAAGCCACTCGTCACGGATGTTACGCTTGAAAGCTACTAGGGCCTCTGCATCTGGATAGTCGACGATTTGATTTTTCTTTGTTGGGAACCGTGTCCAGAATTGCCTGGCCGATTCTTCTGGCTGCTGAATTATGTGGCTCAAGTCATCGGCATCTGGTGGTCGCACATAAGTGCCCTGAAAGTTGTCGAGGAAATGCGGCTTCCAGATCTTCCCAACAGCTAATGGACTCTGCTGGCAAGCTGTTAAGCCAATGTCGCACTGGTCCTTTGAGCTTTAGTGGGAGGTATTTGATGGCGTGTAAGTCATCGCCGCGGGCCATGTGGATGTGGAGGAGGAAATCCTCGATCTATACCATGGGATCTGTTGTGTCGTCGTATGATTCAATATTTACGGGTTTGAAACCCTCTGGGATTTGATGATCCATTACTTCGTCTATGAAGCATAGGGGGTGTGCGGCGCCTCTGTATTGGGCTATATCGCGACGCGGCTCGAATGGGTCTTGCCCGCTGTGTTCGGCCCGGCCGGATTGACTTTTACTGTATTCGGCGTGACGTTTATCGTCTCGCATAGTGGTGCGCCCTCGTGATCCGCAGATCGATCTTGCATATTTTGTTTTGTCCTCCAATACGTCTCGTAGGTCTGGCGTATTTCCCCATGCCTTTTTATTTGAATGGCGTCGGGGTGCAGGCTGAGTTTTTGGCTGGAATGCCTCTCTATCGCGGCCACGAGGTGGCCGATCAGCCGCGTCATACGCTTCTTCCTCCAGTCGGGGTAGCAACCTGCATTTTGGGTAACTCTTGGAGGGGCGCTCGGGTTTATATTCCTCGGCCGTGAGGACTTCAGTCCATCTGTCAGGTAGCAGATCTTGATCAGCTTGAAGCTGCTGCTGCTTTTTCTTAAGGCTATTTGTCGTGGCTATAAGCCGGCGCTTGAAGCGCTCTTGTTCGACGGGATCCTCTGGCACGGCGAATTCGTCATCGTCGAGGCTTGCCTCGTCTTCGGAGGGGGCATGTAATTATCATCCTCCGCTTCTCCATCTGCCGCTCTCTCAGGAGGGCTGGCTCCTCCATCCTCCTGCTCTAAATCTTGCTGGAGGGGATTGTTGTTGTCTTCGGCACTATCCGGAGTGTTATTATCTCCTGTGTTGGTATCACGACTTTCTCTTTGGCGGGACTTAGAGCGGCGCCGCTGACGTCGGCGCTTGGGTTGCTTCTTGGAGGGGTCATCCTCCGCTGTCTCGCCGCCATTACCTTCTTTGGGTGTGTCCACCATGTATATATTGTATGATGAGGTGGCTGTCTAGTGCCCTGTGGGCAGTGGTTCATCTTCGTCTCCCGCATCGTCGTCCATACCGTCGATGTCTTCGGAGTCAATGTCAAGCATGTCGGTTAAGTCATCGACAGTGGGTACTAAGTGGGTGGTGGGCGGGCCGCGAATTTCTTCGTCGTCCGCATCCCAATCCTGCCGGACATAGTTCGGCCAGGATCCTCCTAACAAGGAGAGAGACCTTAACGAGTTCAGTATGTCAGCAAAGGGCGAGTGCTGAAAAATATTCGCGGAGGTAAACTCCATGATCGGAGCCCAATCGGATTCGCTAGGAACGGGCGCAGGCGGTTCGGAGTCCGTGGCCGGAGAGAGATCCGGCAGTTTGTCAGCACGGCTCTTGTGTAGAGTAAGGTCGATGTTCGGCTCGATCGCCGATGAGGGTAAGGCCTTCGTGGCGGGGTCCATCCACCAGTCCATGGACGGCGCAACTGGCTCAAAATTGAGGGTCGGAGCGGCTGCCGGTGAGATCTCCTGAACACTGTCTGATGGTAGAGCTAGATCGTACTCATCACGACCGCGTGACGCACAAGGCAGAGGCTCGAATCCGTCGAAGATCAAGTCTCCGCGGATATCGGTCGTGTAGTTTAAGCTTCCAAACCTGACCTGATGGCCAGGGGCATAGCTTTCAATCTCCTCCAGATGGCCAAGCAAATTGGCCCGCGGAGCAAAGCCGCCGAATACAAAAATCTGTCTGGGGAGGAAAGTCTCACCCTGGACTGCATCGCTATCGATGATAGAAGGGGCCATCAAGCCTAACGGCGACGACACAAAGGAACTCTCAATGAAAGCACCAATGTCGGTGTCAAAACCGGCGGATCTCGGGTAGGGGGTCCCAAACTGTGCATCTAGGCGGATGGTAATAGGAGGCAAGGGACACGAAGTTTTACCCAGGTTCGGGCCCTCTTAATGGAGGTAAAACCCTACGTCCTGCTTGATTAATATTGATGATATGGGTAGTAAAAGAGTAGATCTACCATGAGACCGGAGAGGCTAAACCCTAGAAGCTAGTCTATGGTATGATTGTATGCTGTCCTACGGACTAAAACCCTCCGGTTTATATAGACACCGAAGAGGGCTAGGGTTACACAAGGTCGATTACGAAGGAGGAGATATGCATATCCATATTGCCTAGCTTGCCTTCCACGCCAAGTAGAGTCCCATCCGGGCACGAGACGAAGTCTTCAATCTTGTATCTTCATAGTCTAACAGTCCGGCCAAAGAATATAGTCCGGCTGTCCGAAGACCCCCTAATCCAGGACTCCCTCACACCATGTGTACTAATTTATATGACACAATTTGACAACAATCCAGAAGTGTAAACCGTGTAGATGGAGTGTTTATTTCTGCCATACAACATCAAATACGATGAAGAAGAAGAAAAAAGTTTATCTACCAAGGCCAGTACCTTTCTTTCCTTGGTTCCCAACGGTGGTATATATCTCCTAGAACAAAGAAAGATAATTCATCATTTTACCTGAAAAATGATAAATGCCACTGTAAGGTAGAATCTGGAGAATTATCTCCCGAGAAAGGAAGAAAATGCATGCACGAGGAACCATTATCTAACAAATAGTCCATTGCATGGCAATGTTTGCACTTTCTTTCTTCATTATGGAATCACTGGAACAAAAATCTTTGTTTAATAGGGATATCAATGCATCTCTGTGCCTAAGAAATAACAATCTGCAAACCATGAAGGATAACCTCACAATAAATTAGTAAGATAGTAGGGCAGAGTTATGAATGGAGCCATAGATGAATTTGTACAACTCAATATCAATCAGATGGCATGAGGAAGCTACGTACATAAGGAAGAGGAACCCCAAATCTCACCCAATTGTATGAGCAAAAAAATACATGCAAGAAGCAAAATAATTAGCCCAGGGAAGTAAATTTTAGAGATATAAGCGATACCATCGAAGGAAAGGAGATCCGCGCCGGCGGACGGTGACGTACGTTCCCTAGTCCATGGGGCGGATGGAGTACAGCTGAGGGCCCAACGCCGCTAGCTTCCGACCAAAGCAATGGATCGCTGACGACATGCACAACACCATGGGTCGCTGTTCAAGGCGGGGCCGCGGATCTGCGGGGGGGGCACCCCGTCAAGTATGGAACCATGGACATCTCTCTACGCACGCCCTCATGGTCCGCGTCTCCAGATTGCCTGGTTGTGAAGAATTAAGATACTCAACCATAGAAGGTAAAGGCTAAAGAGAGTCATGGAAAATCGATTGATGGCGAAATTAATTTGGGAATCTCTCTCTACAAAGCTGATTAATCCTCCAAAGACATTAGCTCAGATGAGTAGTTGCGGGGCATCATAGCAGGAGAGAGAGAGATGGGAATCATAATACGGAGCCGAATCTCTTGGACACCATCAGTGCTCCGAGGAAGGACGAACCCGGCGTTGCATCCCCATGCGACGGCGGCGAGGAGGGGCGCTACGGCGGCTGGCGAGTGGGCAGTGGCTACACCACTTCACATGGAAGAAGTTGGAGATGTGAAGGGGTGGAGAGGAGTGGCCATGGCGCTGCAACGCCGATGGTGGAGCAGGACTATGGCCGGGGTCAGAGTGGATGGGGAATGGATAGGGGTTGCGGTGAGGGGATGTTGAGGAGACTGATGGTGGATGAAGAGACAGAAGATAAACAGATGCGGAGAGCAGAGGTCGGGCATTAAAAATCTGATGTCTACCAAAAAAAGAAATCAGATCATACACTTGTAAAAAGAATGTTGATGTGGCACAATGTTGAGTTGGATAGGCTGCATGTCAAGATAAATAGGTTAGTGGGGATAAACTTCTTAAGTATATAGGATGGGATTTCAGCTTTATCATATCTCTAGAGAGAATTTACCTTTACTACCTGTGTCGGGTTATCAAGACCATGTGTTTCTTCAATAGGTGATGGATTATAACCATATATTTCTTCAATATGCGGTAAATTAAGACCATGTATTTCTTCAATAGGAGGTAAATTCTTAACATCTTCAGCTTTAATACCCTTTTCTTCCATGGATTTCTTTGCCTCTTGCATATCTTCAGGACTAAGAAATAGAACACCCATTTTCTTTGGAGTTGGTTTAGGAATAGGCTCGGGAGTTGGCTCAGGAAGTGTCCAATTATTTTCATTTGTCAACATATTATTCAATAGAATTTCAGCTTCATCCGGTGTTCTTTCCCTGAAAACAGAACCAGCACAACTATCCAGGTAATCTTTGGAAGCATCGGTTAGTCCATTATAAAAGATATCAAGTATTTCATTTTTCTTAAGAGGGTGATCAGGAAAAGCATTAAGTAATTGGAGAAGCCTCCCCCAAGCTTGTGGGAGACTCTCTTTTTCAATTTGCACAAAATTATATATATCCCTTAAGGCAGCTTGTTTCTTATGAGCAGGGAAATATTTGGCAGAGAAGTAATAAATCATATCCTAGGGACTACGCACACAACCAGGATCAAGAGCATTAAACCATATCTTAGCATCACCCTTTAATGAGAACGGGAATATTTTAAGGATATAAAAGTAGTGAGTTCTCTCATCATTAGTGAACAGGGTAGCTATATCATTTAATTTAGTAAGATGTGCCACAACAGTTTCAGATTCATAGCCATAAAAAGGATCAGATTCAACCAAAGTAATTACATCAGGATCAATAGATAATTCATAATCCTTATCAGTAACAAAGATAGGTGAAGTAGCATAAGCAGGATCATATTTCATTCTAGCATTCAGAGCTTTTTGTTTAAGCTTAGCTAATAATTTCTTATGATCACTTCTATCATTGCAAGCAAGAAAGTCTCTTTTAGTTTCTTCATCCATAACATAGCCCTCAGGCACAACAGGTAATTCATATTTATTAGGAGAGCCTTCATCATTACTTTCATCAGTATTATCAGTTTCAATAATTTCATTCTCTCTAGCCCTAGCAAGTTGTTCATCAAGAAATTCACCAAGTGGCATAGTTGTATCAAGCATAGAAGTAGTTTCATCATAAGTATCATGCATAGCAGAAGTGGCATCATCAATAATATGCGACATATCAGAATCAATAGCAGAAGCAGGTTTAGGTGTCACAAGCTTACTCAAAACAGAGGGTGAATCAAGTGCAGAGCTAGATTGCAGTTCCTTACCTCCCCTCGTAGTTGAGGGATAAATCTTGGTTTTTGGATCTCTCAAGTTCTTCATAATGATAAGCAGATATAAATCCCAAGTGACTCAAAGAATAGAGCTATGCTCCCCGGCAACGGCGCCAGCAAATAGTCTTGATAACCCACAAGTATAGGGGATCGCAATAGTTTTCGAGGGTAGAGTATTCAACCCAAATTTATTGATTCGACACAAGGGGGGCCAAAGAATATTCTCAAGTATTAGCACCTGAGTTGTCAATTCAACCACACCTGGAAACTTAATATCAGCAGCAAAGTATTTAGTAGCAAAGTAATATGATAGTAGTGGTAACGATAGAAAAAGTAACGGTAGCAAAAGTAATGTTTTTGGTATTTTGTAGTGATGATAACAATAGCAACGAAAAAGTAAATAAGCGAAGAACAATATATGGAAAGCTCATAGGCAATGGATCGGTGATAGAGAATTATGTTGGATGTGGTTCATCATGTAATAGTCATAACCTAGGGTGACACAGAACTAGCTCCAATTCATCAATGTAATGTAGGCATGTATTCCGAATATAGTCATACGTGCTTATGGAAAAGAACTTGCATGACATCTTTTGTCCTACCCTCCCGTGGCAGCGGGGTCCTAGCGGAAACTAAGGGATATTAAGGCCTCCTTTTAATAGAGTACCGGACCAAAGCATTAACACATAGTGAATACATGAACTCCTCAAACTATGGTCATCACCGCAAGTGGTCCCGATTATTGTCACTTCGGGGTTGCCGGATCATAACACATAGTAGGTGACTATAGACTTGCAAGATAGGATAAAGAACTCACATATATTCATGAAAACATAATAGGTTCAGATCTGAAATCATGGCACTCGGGCCCTAGTGACAAGCATTAAGCATAGCAAAGTCACATCAATCTCAGAACATAGTGGATACTAGGGATCAAACCCTAACAAAACTAACTCGATTACATGATAAATCTCATCCAACCCATCACCGTCCAGCAAGCCTATGATGGAATTACTCACGCACGGCGGTGAGCATCATGAAATTGGTGATGGAGGATGGTTGATGATGACGATGGCGACGGATTCCCCTCTCCGGAACCCCGAACGGACTCCAGATCAGCCCTCCCGAGAGAGTTTAGGGCTTGGCGGCGGCTCCGTATCGTAAAATGCGATGAATCTTTCTCTTTGTTTGTTTCTCTCCGAACACGAATATATAGAGTTGGAGTTCAGGTCGGAGGAGCTCCAGGGGGCCCACGAGGTAGGGGGCGCACCTAGGGGGGCAGGCGTGCCCCCCACCCTCGTGGCTAGGGCGTGGGCCCCCTGGTCTTGATCTTTTGCCAGTATTTTTTATTATTTCCAAAAATACTCTCCGTGAAGTTTCAGGTCATTTCGAGAACTTTTCTTTCTGCACATAAATAACACCATGGCAATTCTGCTGAAAACAGCGTCAGTCCGGGTTAGTTCCATTCAAATCATGCAAGTTAGAGTCCAAAATAAGGGCAAAAGTGTTTGGAAAAGTAGATATGATGGAGAAGTATCAGCCGCCACGCAAGGAGGTCTCGCCGGAGATGCGTGACAAGTGCTTATGGTGTCTGTCAAAAGGACACTTCTTGAAGGCCTATACCAATGACATTGTGTGCCTCCGGTGTGGTCTGCCGGGTCATGTCGCGTCGCAGTGCAAGTGGCCGCGCAGCCCTTCCCCGGCCGAGGAGCTCAGGCGAGAGGCTGCGGCTAAGGTCGCGCTCTGGGCCGAGGCGGAGGGCGTCTCGTCGGGCTCCCGTGTGTCGGGTGGGGAGTTGCAGCCGAGACGCCTCCCTCCTCCCCCACCCCCTCCGTCATCGCGCCCTGCTCCGTATGCTACGACGTGGCCCCGTCTGGCGCTGTCGTGGCTGGAGCTGGATGTGGACACGGAGATGGAGTCGGGCGAGCTATGTGGGAGGACCCGTGCGATCGATGAGTTGGAGGGCGGCTTCAGCAGGCCATGGTGGTGTACGTGGGTGGAGACAAGGAGGTAGTCTCGCCGGAGTTGGTGTTGGAGGCGTTGCAATCCAGGATGGGCATCCCGTCGGATAGGGTGTCGGTGCATCGCTTTAGGCTGGAGGATTACCTTGTGGTCTTCGCAAGAAGGGAGGATCGGAATAGGATGGGACTCCGTCCGATGATGGAGTTCAAGGGGCATGGTCTATCATTCCGGCAGTGGATCAGGCAGTCGCAAGCTATGTTCTCCGCCATGAAATTCAAGGTGGGTCTAGAATTGGAAGGCATTGCTCCGCATGCCTGGGAGCTTGATGTGGTGGATAACTTGTTGGGCGGGTCTTGCATCATCGAGGCGGTGGCTCCGGAGACCTCGTCGCGGACAAACCTGTCGTCGTTCAAGCTCACGGCATGGACGGCGGAGCCGGAGATGACCCCGTCGCGCCGATGGCTTGCGGTGCCGGAACCGTTGGAGCAGCGCGAGATGTTCGAGCCGAAGACGCTGCAACATAAAGCTCTCACTCACCTAGATTCTGTGATGACATTTCCAGAGGGGGAAGAGCCATGGTTATTTGGGGCCTCGTCGGACAATGGGCAGAGTGGGTTGCCGGATTAGGAGCCGGACATGGGAGGTGGACCGAGGACCCGCGGGCTGGTCTGGCAGTCTGGTGTTCGTGACCGGAGAGGTTCTGCTTCGGGCGACGGAGGTGGTGCGTCGGTGGGCACGCATTACGCCGCTGGCATGGCTGGAGTTGGTGAGGATGGGGACTGGCGGATTTCGCCGATGGACCCACTGCTTCGGGTGGGGAGCTGCGGGCCTGGTGTGTCAGTGCAGGATAGGCTAACATCACAGTTGTCTGCTTTTGACCGGCTGGGTGGGAAGGAACAGCGAGCTAGGGTTGCGGAGGGGATGGCACTTCAAGTTTCAAATCCGCCTCACGACTTGAGCAACATGGAGGTGGTGGTGCAACCAGATGTGGCCCCACCTGCCGATGGCGCTACCCGTCAAGAAATTGCGCCTGTTGTCATGGAGCTGAGGCAAGACGTGGCACTTGTTTCTGCGCATGTCCAGGCTCAGGTGGTGGATGGGCCTATTGGACCGGATCAGGTTGCTCGTCAGGGGGTGGTGGGACCCATGGACACCAATCTCGATGCTGAGCCTCGGGACCCGGAGGGCGAGCTGGTATTGGCTGGAAGCTCGCAGGATCGGCAGTTGGTGGCTAGATTGGAGAGCGGTGTGGTTGGCATCGGGTGCGAGAACCACGAGATCAGCGCCGTGGGTCCAATGGTTGGGCAGGTATACCCCGAACAGTCAAGGGGGAGGAATGAGTTGGTCATGGCGGGCTAGGTGGAGGGCCCATCTGATTTGTTGGGTTGTAAGCGGCTGTCGGCGGATGCGCGGGACGATCAGGAGGGCCCCCACTCGGATGGTGCGTCGCTTGATGGGGTGGCCCTGCCTCCCGATTCTCGGTAGCTGGCCCCGCCAATGATTGCGGAGCGCAATCCGGCATGCAGGTGGGGGTTTTGGATCAGGGACAAGTGGCGGCATCCCAGAGGGCTATGGAGACTTTGGTGGATCGACACGTTGGTTCGGGCATGCAAAACCAGTTTCGGACATGCACAAGTGGGATGACACCTCAAGAGGTTGTGGCATACGGAAAACCCAAATGGTTCTGTAATGCGCTCGTGCGCAAGCTAGCTCCCCCGCTTCTCATGGAGGTGTAGTCATCGCTTCGGCCAGAGGCCGAGCCGTTCACAACATGCCGCACGACTAGGGGCTCTAAGAGGGCGCCGGCGAGCAAAGCATGCAAGGCGATGCAGGTAGAGAATGTGCTCATGCAGGCGCTAGGGATTGTCCCGGAGGACTTGGATGGAAACGAGGACAACATCGCCGAGTTGGCTGAGATTTTTGACTTGGCATTGAGGAAGCAACACATCCGGGTCATTGCTGATTTGTTTGGTAAGGAGGTGCTGCCGGCAAGGGACTTGGTTGCCGGATCATCAGTTGTGTTGGGTGCAGCTTGAGTGTCGTGCGGGAGGAGGAGTTGGAGGTGCTGGGTCACACTCGGGTTTCTATGGATTGGAACCCAAAGGTGCTATGTTGGAACATGAGGGGTTTGAATAACCCAGCCAAGAGGAATGCGGTTAGGGAGTTTGTAGTGGAGGCCAAGGTTAACTTAGTGTGCCTATAAGAGACGAAACTTGATGTAATCGATCCATTCATAGTTATGCAATGTTTGGGGCCATCATTTGATGGCTTCGCCTATGTGCCGGCGTTGGAGACTCGAGGGGCATTCTCTTGGGGTGGGATTCGACGGTAATGGATGTTGATAGCGTTGCCTTGGACACTCACTCACGGGAAGGGTGAACACCAAGGACGGTTCGGTGTGGTGGGTGACGGTGGTCTATGGACCGCAAGGTGATGAGGCCAAGACGCAATTCCTAGTGGAATTGCACAATAGAAGGGCGGTTTGTCCAGGGCCTTGGTTGGTTCTTGGCGATTTTAACATGATTCTGAGGGCGGACAAGAAGAGTAATAGTAATCTGAACCGGAGAATTATGAGAAGATTCAAGGAGTTCGTGGACGAGTGTGAGCTTAAGGAACCATACTTGCATGGGAGGAGATTCACGTGGTCGAATGAAAGAGAGCAGCCGGTGTTGACGAAGATTGACCAGGTGTTGGTTTCGGTGGATTAGGAGTTAGCGTATCCGGATATGTTACTTCAAGCCCTTAGTACTAACATCTCCGATCACTCACCGTTGCATTTAACTACCTCGGCGCCCTTTTATGCTAAGAAGCGGTTCCGTTTTGAGATGTACTGGCTTAAATTCGAGGGGTTCGAGCAGGCGGTCCGTGATGCATGGGTGTGTGATGAAGAGATCTTTGATCCTTTTAAGAGGCTGGACTACCTACTTCGCAACACCGCGACAGCTCTACAGGCTTGGGGGCAAAAGAAGACGGGTAACATAAAAATCCAGATGGCCATTTCCAAGTACATCATATTGAAGTTAGAACGAGCCATCGAGAGCCGTGATCTTTCGGCCGGGTAGAGATGGCTCAGGGGAAGTATTAAGTATGCTTTGCTAGGCATGGCCTCCTTGCATCGGACCATAGAAAGGCAGAGGCCGCTCTTAAGATGTATAAGGGAAAGGGGATGCAAACACTAAACTTTTCCAGGCAGTGGCTAATGGCCGACGATCCAAAAACTTCATTCCGCACGTGAGGCACAACGGCGAGTTGATTACGGAGCAGCATCGGAAGGAAGAGGTTTTTTCGGAAGCCTATGAACATCTCCTGGGCAGAGCTCACTCGAGGGAGGCTGATGTGGATCTCGAGTTCCTGGACATGGATTCTGACAATTGGATGGAGCTCGACGAGATCTTTTCGGAGGAGGAAGTTTGGAGCACCATTAAGGACTTGCCTCCGGGTCGTGCTCCGGGGTCGGATGGGTTCATAGCTGCTTTTTACCAGAAGGCGTGGCATATTATCAAGAACGATGTGATGGCAGTTTTCTTGAAGTTGTATGTGGGGTATGGTCGGGGTTTTAGCAAACTTAACCGTGCACACATTGTGCTCATCTCGAAGAAGCCGGAGGCAGAGGAGGTGGACGACTTTCGTCCCATAAGTCTCACACATAGTGTGGCAAAAAAATTCACAAAACTCCTGGCGAATCGAGTTAGGCTAAGGATGAAGGAGATTGTGGCTATGAATCAATCGGCCTTTATATGTGGGAGACATTTGCATGATAACTTCATCTTGGTGCGGCAAGTGGCTAGGAAGATTCATGCTCGGAGAGAGGTAGGAGCATTCCTTAAACTAGACATATCCATGGCGTTTGACTCGCTCGCCTGGCCATTTCTGTTTAAGGTGTTGGCACACAAGGGATTTAGGACTAAATGGCAGATGTGGGTATCCATTCTTCTCAAGACAGCCACCACGAAAGTCTTGGTGAATGGAAGTCCGGGAAGAATCTTCCAACATGTTCAAGGGCTAAGGCAAGGGGACCCAGTGTCTCCGTTGTTGTTCGTCATTGCAAGGGATGTGTTGTCCAAGATTATGTCCAAAGCGGCTTCCATGGGGGTGTCCAGTAAATTCACCGGGATCTCGACGGAGCAAAGTGTGTCTATATATGCAGATGACGTGGCGCTGTTTGTTAAGCCCACGGAGATGGATCTGAGGTTCGTGAAGGAAGCGTTGTGGGTGTCTGGGGAGGCTTCGGGGTTGAAGGTTAATTACCAAAAATCTTTGGCCATTATGATCCATGGAGAGGAGGCTGATAGGGAGCTGGTGGAATCCATCCTGCAATGCAATGTGGGAGCTTCCCATGCAGATACCTGGGTTACAGTTGGCAATTCACCAGCTCAGCAGAGCAGAGTGGCAGCCCATGTTGGATCAAGCGAAGAAGGTTGCTCCTGCATGGCAGCGGGGCATGCTTCAGAGGTCGGAGCAGTTGGTTCTTGCTAAGTCCGTGATTGCGGCGAAACCCATCCATCACTTCATGATAGCGGAGGCCCCGACGTGGGTGTTGGAGGAGATCAATCAATGGATGTGTGCGTTCTTCTAGGCTGGCAAAGAGAAAGTGAATGGTGGGTAGTGTCTCGTGGCATGGAGTGCGATTTGTAGACCCACTTACTTGGGTGGCTTGGGGGTAAGGGATCTGGAGCTCCAAGGCCCTGCTCTTAGGGTGAGATGGGAATGGCTTAAAAAGACGGATCCTACGAGGCCATGGCAGGGGCTAGCTATGATGGAGGACAAAGACGCTAGAGAGGTTTTCGATAGCCTTGTCAAGATTGAGGTGGGTGATGGCACCAAGGTTTTATTCTGGAGAGACAGATGGATACATGGATTTGCGGTGGCGGACATCGCACCCTTGCTGCACAAGCTAGTGGACACCCGTACTAGGAACGGGCGCACGGTTAGAGATGCTCTTGAGAATGGCAGATGGCTGCAGGATATGGATGGAGAGCTCTCCTTTGTGGGTCATATGCAGCTCCTTCACCTCAATCTGGCTATAAGCACCGGGCCTCGGGACCCAGACAGGGCGGATGGTTTCTCTTGGTCGGCGGACCCGTCCGGGACGTACACAGCTAGATCCACTTATTATCGTCTGTGCCAGACAAATATTTTGCACTTGAGTAACGCCCAACTCTTCCATATGCAAGAAGCATACGCGACCCGTTGAATCACACTGGTTCACCTGCTTGCAGGAGGAAGATAATGCAGAGCACATCTTGATCCAATGTGTGTACGCCAGGGAAGTGTGGCATATATGCCTACAAGAGCTAAACTTGAACGTAGAGCGGCCGACGATGGAGGATACTTTGTTGGAATGGTGGTTGGAGGCGGGGAAGGGATTTAGGAAAGAGATCAAGCGTGGGTTCGACATTCTCGTGATTGCGGTGACTTGGGTGTTGTGGAAACAACGTAATGCGCGTAATCTTTAATAGAGCGGTCCAATAGAAATCACCACACCAGGTGGTTTACACGACCCTGCGGGGAACTCATGAGTGGAGAGAGGCGGGTCTAGATGTAGACGGGTTGTCACGATTCGTAAGAGAGTAGGCTTTTGAGAGTGTGTGGGGTGTAATCGGGTGCGGCCGAGGTGTGATTTTCACATCCTCCCCTCGACGTTTCTTGTAAACTCATTCCTCTTCTTTTATAAAGATAAGGTATATCTTTGACGTACTCTTGAAAAAAGAAACTTTATGTTTTGCACCTCGAAGACCCATCTTCTGTTGCCATTCATGGAGTCGGATTCTACCCTGAAACTCAAAGCCGCGAGGGTTACTGTCACTCCCGTTCCGTGGGCCACGGCGCCGGCGCGGGAACCCGAGCCGCTCCGGGGAGCACGCCAAGCAGTACCACCTCAATGCAAGCGACAAAACCAGAGGGAGAAAGGCAAGATGGGCGCCCAGAGCCGCGCCAGCTGCACGGGCATCGCACAGTTCGCACGCGACGGCGCCGTCCCACCTACGCGCACTACGTGCTACTTTGCTCCCGCGGTCCTGCCCGTGGCCCGTGGCCCGTGCCCCGGTCCTGCGGCGTGATCGCCTGCGCAAGTGCAGTGCATACTATCTTTCCACTGTCACTGAGCTCCCTTGCACAATACAACAGGCGAGGCGTCTGGCCCTACCTTGATTCAAGGACAAAAGAACTTCCTGTTGATATCATAGTCTCATCTCCAATATTCATCTCTATTCTCTTCCTGCGACCTTTCTCTCCGCGTCACCATCACCACCAGTATATTCCCCGACTCGGTAAAAAAATCAGGAGGCCTCTGTATTTCATCGATTGTTTTCTTTCTTTATTTTGGCATGGTCATCGATTGTTTTCATAACCATAGACGAATGTCGGTACAGCACAATACGTGTACGACTTCACATCCCCAAACAGCGTATCCCTTTCTTGTCTGATTAGGCGTACTTCGTTTATTTATGGTACGATGTAAAAGAGATTTCGTCCCGGTCATTGAGTCGAGCGCGACATAATCCGTAACATTTCCCGTTGTTTTGGCCGCATGTAAAACATGGCGAGCGCGTCCCGGAGTTTTGATGTTGAACCAGCTTCTATTATGCAAATCGACCCCTCAAGATCGCACGATATTCTTAACAGAAAGATAACTCCTGAGTAACTTTCAATAAAACACATACTCTCTTTCGGACGTGGAGTATATGCTCCCACCTCTCGAACTCAAATGCACCCTGATGAGCAGTAAAATGCAAAGAAAAACTGAATTTATTTTGTGGTAATTTTTCACAAATATTTTGTATGCTCGTAAAATTTCAACCCGAAATGACATTCATGGAAGTTGTGACCAAAAAAATATGAAAATGATGCTCCAAACATGCTTGTTTTGAAAATATTTTGGAGTACTGATTTTTTTTGTGCAACGACTTCCATGAATGTTACTTCAAACTGAAATATTGCTGACATACAAAACCTTTATCAAAGTTTAGCACAAAAAGATTCAGAACTTTTTTATTTTTTTTACTATTTTTCTATTCTACCGTTTATCATAGTGCATTTGAGCTCGGGATTAAAGTAGGACTTTCGCTCTCTCAAGTACTACTCCCTCCATCCGGATACATTTATTTCTTCAACAAGTATTTTCGAACAGAAAGAGTATAATATAGACATGCATGTATATTCATGCCACCATCATATGTACACACTCACACAAGGCACAATGAAAAACGAAATCGTCGTGATTCAAGAATGGCAAAGTCACTACTGACATCTCACTGTTAATGAAAATGTTGACCTCGGCTGAATGAACAGTCCGCTTTAATGAAACACACATGTCAAAACTTGGAGTTTAACCCCTTGGGTTAGAGATATAACCAACCTTCCAGTCCTGACAACCACCCTCCTAGTTTTTTCTTTGCTGGGAACCACCCTCCTAGGCTCCCAAGCACATGTTTGGTCCTATGTATCTCGGGGATTCTACCCACATACTATTTTATATGTATAGTAGTACCAAGTTAAATCTACAAGAAGTATTTGATGTCTACTAATTATTCATCACTTACATTTTTAGATTACGAGTAACATAGCACACCCTTCCCCCATAATCATATGAAGTAACAAAGAGCCTTCTCTTCTAAGGAAGTAACTGTAGTGAAATATACTTACCTCTGCCTTCCATATTTATTAGATTTTGAATTTGGCGGATCATATTATTGGGGATAGTTTATATCCTTGTCAAAGGTGTATTGCCTAAGTATCACGAAGACCACTTGCTTCCTTAATGCTTCTTATCTCTTGGGAGTTGTAGAATGAGAGGAATGCGCGGATCTTTCGTAATACTGATGTCCCGATTGGAGTCATTGTTGCTAGGATTAAAGAGGAGGCGTCACTTTGGAGCATGGCGGGGGCGAGGCACTTGAGTAACATAATGCCGAGAGAGTGATTGTTGTAATTCGGCCATGGGCCTTAACCTCTTAAACTTCTCTCTTAATCAATAAAAATGACAAATTTTTTGCCGTGTTTCAAAAAAAAGAGTTATGCGATATAAATATAAAAAAGTACTCTTTACTTCCTTGTAAAGTTACACTTGGTCCAGTTAACCGCATCATTTTCTCTAGACTTACTTAATGCATTATACGATCATATGTTGAAGCACTTTGCACACTTTTCGCTTTCTAAAATAATAATGTGTTTCTTGATTTATTTCTTAAAAAAACATGATAATAGTCATACATGCAGGTTATGATGTAAAGTCGACACATGCATTTAAAAATGTGACCATTAATTTACGACATGTGCAAGAAAAGTAATCCAACTTCTTCTATTCTGTAAATGGTCAAATTTTCAACCTTCACATGTAGTTTACGTTCAACCCCACAACCTAATTGTATGTTTTTTCTTCAAATATCTTAGAACATTTTGGTAATGATTTTATACCGAACAATAGGCTAAGAGGCAACGCGCATCAAGATATGATTATTTTTGGCGTACACTTCCTTTTCAAGAGAGAAAAGAGTGGGGTGAAGGTGCCGTGCGAGTTACAATACAGTACTACCTTTTTTTAGAAACTTTCAATCTATTCATCTTTAATCATGACAATATAGCGAATATCAGAAATAAAAAAAATACATCCAGATTCGTACATCACCTAGCGACGACTACAGGCACTGAAGCGAGCCGAAGACGCGCCGCCGTCATCGCCCTTTCCTTGCTGGAACCGGGCACAACTTGTTGTAGTAGGGCGTGGGGAAGTCGTCGTGCTAAGACCTCATAGGACCAACGCACCCGAACAACAACCGTCGCTGATAAAGAGAAGCTTAGATCGGAAGATCCGATCTGAAGACACATGAATAAAGACGAAGAAAAAACGGATCCGAGCAGATCCACCAAAGACAACCGCCGACCGAATCCCGCGAGATCCGCCAGAGACACATCTCTACATGCTCTTTGAGGATGCTAGGCGCATCACCGGAACGGGCCTAGGCGGGAAGAATCGTATTCCATCTTTAAGAAACCGCCTTCGTCTCGTCTTTCTGAGTAGGACACAAACCCTAACAAAACATAAAGCACCTAAAAACGAAGCCCTCCTGCTGGCAAGGGTTGCGATCCAGCGCGCACCCATGGCCCTAAGGTCACATGAGACGTGGTACATCGGCGGCGACGCCGACGGGAGGCAGAAACTCTAGCCGTCTTTTCTTAAAGGAGAGACAAGGTCACGCTATTTTAGACTTGGGTGCAACTGTTTCTTGTTTTAACTATAGTACTAGCTTAGAACAATAAATGTTTTGTTGTATTTACCAGGTAAATATTACGCCATCCACAGAAACTGTCAGAGCCCTCTGCCATACTAACTGATTTTGTCCATGAAGAGATGGACTAAAAATTTACCACCGATATGCTTACTTTCAAATCAAGTACACCGTTATCTTGGCAAATCCGTTTGTTGTTGTCCGCGCGTCAGCAAGTAGGTCATCTGGGAAAGATTCTTCCGCTGGATGCCCTGTCAAATACACTTAATACAAAGAGGCATAGTACGTGCCGCCAGTAATGCATGGAATATACCGTGCAATTTGTATTCAAAGGCGTTTAAAAAAATGTGGTTCATTTGAATTCTGCTTCGGTTTTATAAACGAGTGTTGACCAAATCCTTTCCTGTAAACAAAGGCCAAGAAGAATAAATGTTGCTAGATGCCCAAATCACACCGTAAAGTCAACCGATTTTGGGGGCCAACACGAATTGGCTCACAGCACTCGGAAATGTCATGATTTCTATATACATGCCGGTCCCAAATCTATTGACAAATATATATACTTACCCCACCTCACATAAAAGGCCATAAGTATTCTCCAAATCATGTATAAGCCCATGACGCGGTTACATTTTTCCAGCAAAAATATGCCAATAAAAAGGATGGCAAAGGGAACTTTGCTCGATTTCTTCAAAGTCTGCCAAAAATACATCTGCTAGAGCAATGGACATACGTGATATGTGCAAAATTTGAAAAGGCGGAGATGTTTCGGAGGGGCACATGTGCAAAACTGGAAGACCGGCGGGCAAGAACCAAAAAAGCATGGAGGAGGATAGAAAAGGAGCGACGAAAGCGATGGGCACCAACGAAACGACAGAGGGATTTCAAAACCAAATCAAACCCAAAACTCAAACGCCACCGGAACAGAAAAAGCCACCGCATTCCCATCGAAATCCCAGCGAAACCGAACGAGTCAATCAAATCAAAATTATAAAAACAAGCAAACAAGGACATAGGCGGCCAGAGTGCCGTGCTCCGTGCTCCGGTCCTGCCTCCTGCGACGTGATCGCCTACGTAATTGCACTGCATGCTATCTTTCCTTTTGGCCTACTAGTTTGCTGGGTTTTTTTTTTGAAAAGAGGTTAGACCCGGTCTCTGCATCCGAACGACGCATACGGTCATATTATTAGTAATAAGAAAAATATTCCACAAAGGTCTTCAGGTCTGAAAAGTAGAAAAGCTCACAAAGAGCAAAAGCATCATGACAGGAAAAGCCACAACCGGCAGGCAAAAAAATAAGATAGAAACCTAAAAACTTATCCTATTACATGACCGTCATCTAAATCGGCTGAAGATATCCCGAGCTACCGTCTTCCATCAGACAGATCCAGTGACGAAACGCTACCTAGCCTCCGTCAGAGTGAATAGCGACCACATACGAATGAGTGTAGTGGCCCGGAAGATAACTTGCAAGAAATGATTTTTTTTGTTGTTTTGTTAAAAACCAAATCATTTCTGCAGTTCCATACAACCCATAATAAAGCACATACTCCTACACGGATATGTCTCGCAGTTTCTGGGTCTAACCCATCTAACCACGTCCCAGATAACGTGTTGATGGTATTCGGAGGAGTAATATTAAAAACTAAGTGCACCGTCCGCCACAAATTTTTTGCCAAGGGACATTCAAGAAAGAGGTGTTTGATGGATTCATCCTTATCACAGAAACTACATCTTGTAGATCCTGTTCAATTGCGTTTTATCAAATTATCCTTAGTTAGAATAACTTGTTTATGTACAAACCACATAAACACTTTGATTTTTAGAGGTACTTTGACTTTTCACACATGTTTCGAACGAGGAATAACACTAGAGTTGATAACATCCAAATATATGAATTTAACCGAAAACTCTCCATTCTTTGTTAGTTTCTAGCTCAACCGGTCGGGTTGTTGAGAAAGGTCGACCTCCATCAGTCTTCGCACTAAGTGGAGCCAAGCTTTCCAACGATTTCCCGCTAACATCCTTCTGAACTGGATATTCAGAGGATTTGACTATAATACTTTAGCAACATAAGCTTCTCTTCGCTACACAATATTATAGAGAGAGGGATATTGGAGTGCAAGGGGCGTCTCCCCGAGCCATGTGTCCTCCCAGAACCTCGTGGTAGTACCATTTCTAACTATAATTTTTGTCCTGTTGAAAAAGGCTGATTTCACTCTCATCGGTCCTTTCCAAAAAGGCGAATCAACCGGCCTCACTGCCACCTGGGACAATGTTTTGGAGTTAAGGTACTTATTCCGCAAGATTTGTGCCCATGTGGCATCCGTCTCTACAGATAGCTTAAACAACCATTTGTTGAGTAAACATTTGTTCTTCACCTCTAAGTTTTCAACGCCAAGACCCCCTTGGTCTTTCGGTCTGCAAATAATATCCCATTTAACGAGTCTGTATTTTTGTTTTAGTTCATCACTCTGCTAGAAGAATCGAGATCGATAGAAGTCTAGCCTTTTCATAACTCCAACTGGTATCTCAAAAAAGGACAAAAGAAAATAGGCATACTCGTAAGAACCGAATTAATGAGAATTAATCCGCCTCCGTATGATACAAGCTTGCCCTTCCAACAACTTAGTTTTTTTTAAATCGATCTTCAATGCACTTCCATTCTTTATTAGAAAGCTTGCGATGGTGAATTGGTATACCCAAATATGTGAAGGGTAAAGATCCCAATTCGCATCCGAACAATTATTTGTATGCATCTTGTTCATCTTTGGCTCTTCCAAAACAGAACAATTCACTTTTATGAAAGTTAATCTTTAACCCCGATAATTGCTTGAACAAACATAACACAAGCTTCATGTTTCTTGCTTTAGCCAAATCATGCTCCATGAAGATGATAATATCATCAGCGTACTGAAGGATTGACACTCCGCCATCCACTAGACGCGGAACTAGGCCACCTACTTGGCCGTCCTCCTTAGCCCTTCCTATTAAGATTGTCAACATGTCGACCACTATGTTGAAAAGAATCGGTGACATCGGGTCATCTTGCCTCAGGCCTTTGTGTGTCTAGAAGTAGTGACCTATGTCGTCATTTACTTTAATTCCAACACTTTCTTTTTGCGTGAAAGAATCAACCTGGTTCGTTCTTTTGCGCATCACTGGTTGTCCTCTTTGTCCTTTTTCGGGGATGGGGTGAAAATGGCATATCACGCGCCGGGCCGGGCGCCCACCCTGTTGCCGAGCTCAAACCATCTACAACCGGGCATCTCAAATCCGCCTCATACGCACGGATAGAACGCCCGGTCACTGTTCGGTCGTGAAATTTCAACCCAGACAGACTCCTTAAACGGGCCTCAAACGCCTGGGCTGGCCGGCACCCCTCATATCTAGCCCAAGTATGAGCGGATATGGGTGACCCAGGCATGCCCGCCACGTCAGACCCAACAGCCCGGCCCCACCATAAAATTGCAACAAATCCACCAAACCCTTCCTCCTCCTCCCACTGCCCTTCAACCTTTCCCGCGCTCGAACCCGTCTCGTCCTCCACCCTTGCTCCCCATCCACACCATCGGGCCCGATCCACCGCCGGTGATGTCGTGCAGCCCGCCCCAGGCCGCCGCGATGGAGACGCAGTCCGCCTCGTCCGTCGGCTCTGACTTGCAAGGCAGAGAACATCGTCCGGAAGTTGTGGCGACGCCGACAGCGAGAGAGGGAGGCGGTGGCAGCGTCAGAAGGAGCTTCGGACATGGTGGAGCAGCTGTCTCCTCCGTCGCGCCCGAAACCCCACACCCCTTCCATCCGAGCGCCGACGCGGATTACGCCGTCCGACCCTGTTGGGACAGAGAAGGACTCGACGGTCGGCTGGGCCATTCTGGAGAGCTTCCCACCAACTCAGATGCCGGCGGTCGACGTATGTGACTCGCCGCAGCTCGTTCGGGTACGGATTAGCACGGGCACCAGCAGCACCCGGGCTGCCCTTGACATGCTCGACGGAATGACCGAACAAGAGTCGGTGCGTTTTCTTTGCTCATGTTCGATCAGATTTTTGCATAGGTCACTAGTTCATTTCGCACATGATGAATGCTTGCAAACCATAATCATGTAGAAGGTGTTCTTGTTGAACATGATCAATGAAGATCTGACCGTAATGGAGTATGAATTGGAGGCCAGCACCGCATTTGAAGTTGGGACGATATCCGATCCCAAATCGAGCAAGAAGAAGAAGACCAAGATGGCGAAGGCAAGGGGTCCGACATTCTCAAGATTTGAGGACATCATGTTGGTCAAAACTTGCTTGGCCACAACGATGGATCCAATATGCGGCACCGAGTAAAAGGGGAACAAGTATTGGGAGAAATTTTGGAAGGAGTATCACGAACAAAAGGAGTATGTGGAGCCGCATTCTATCGTGACCACCCGTAATGTGGCATCTCTCCAACATCGTTGGGGAATCATTCAAAGGGAAGTGAACAAGTACATTGGCTACTACTCACAAGTGACCAAACGCCCTCAAAGTGGGGGTGAGAGTGGCAACTCATGTAAGCTCAGTTGCTTCATCTTGTCGTCATTTGCATATACTTCTTATTTTTGCATTCTCGTGCTCATACATATGATGTTTGCTAGACGGCGGTGACAGCCACTTTGTATCACAAGGTGGAGAAGAAGTCGAGTGCTTTTAGCCATTGTTGGATCATATTGAATGGCAAGCCAAAGTGGAACCAACTTGTGGCCAATCTCAAGTCCGACAAGAAGAGGAATGATGGCTCAAGCTCCCACCAATCAATTGGGTTGGATGAAGAAGAGGACGATGTTGTCGTCACGAATGGAAAAGCCACCGTGCCAAAGGATAACGTCAAGTCATGGGAAACAAGTGGGAGAAGGCACGTGCCTCCCTTTGTTGGAGTTGTGTCGAATATAGTGTATGAGGTAGGTTACAGTTGGACTTGTAGTTGTATTGTGTTTAGATAGGATATGGAGTCGTGTCCTAATAGGACACTTGTATCCTAGGCCTCTCATATATAGCGAGGCTAGACACACGATGTAACCTATGCCAGCATAATAGAACAGGCGCGCAAGGGGGAGCCGGCGACGTGTGCCAGCGCCCGGGTGGCCGGTGTGCGGTATTGTGACGGTGTCACGGGGAGGAGCGCCCGTAGTCAAGCCCCGGGGATGTAGCCATATTGGTGAACCTCGTTAACAAATCTCGGTGTCGTGCTCGTGTGATTGCTTGGTCCTCAAATGATCGACGGTATGCTTCAGATTTATTCTCACAAGTGGTATCATGAGCTAGGTTATTCGAAGGCTATGGATTGTTGATCCGGACGAAATATGAGTTTGAGATGCAGCCAGCTGCGGCGTGGTTCTCGACCAGATTGGAAGAAGCAATCGGAATAAGCGGCGGCGGCGTATTGTGACGTGTGCGCGTGGATGCACCTAACCTAGCATACATGCAACAGCAACTTGAGCGGAGCGAGCAGCTACTCGATCGGCAGGCGGTGAGGCCCAGGGGCCTTGGCACAGAGTGCTGCAGCAGCAGCGATTAGCAAGACCCACGTGGGCTGGCAGGCCTCGTGCATTTGTTTTCAAGGTGCATACACTAGCGCTGGAGGCCGCAGTACAAAGACATTGTTCGTGAGGTTTGTTTAGACCAAAAGTGGACCGAGTTCACGTAAGACACGGAGATTGGCAGGCAAATCAATTGGTGAAAGAAATCCATCAAGGATTTGTATCCATCGAGAGTAGAGGCTTTGGCAGGAAAGCAAATAGCTTAGCATATGGAAGTTGAGCCAAGGGAGCACTTCACGTGAAGACCAACTAGCTAGATTGCTAGTAGTAGACAGATGTTCTGTTCTTGTATTTGGGATCACTGGAAGACTGCTCGGTTATTTTTCACAAGGTCAGCCGTACAAAGAATCATGGCGCCGTCAGGTTTCAGGTTTGAGGTGGAGAAGTTCAATGGAACTGGAAGCTTTGGGTTGGCAGACAAGGGTGAAAGATTTGTTGGCACAACAAGGATGCTTGAAGGCGTTGTTGCAGGAAGCCAAGCCAGCTAAGATGGAAGTATCATGTGATGGATGAAAATTCACGGAAGATGATTTGGGAGCCTCGAGCGTGTCATACAGTCGAACGAGTTCGGCTGGGTCGGACTAGGCAGTCTGACGGATCGACGGAAGTCGATTGGTACAGAAGACGGTGGTGGGATCGGCAACGACGACATAGGAGCGTGATGCTAATGGTGACCGACTTCTGGGGCGTGGAAACACGTGGCGCAGGCCCCGAGGGCTTGTGTAGCTTCAATAAGACTATGGCGCGGAGTTGATTCAAGATGGCGTACGTATGTGAGCTTGAAGTCGACGAGGCACGGAGGGTGGACTGATCATCTACCATGGAGTCAAGTTAAAGGTGGAGCTGATTGAGGGGCTACGCCGTAAGTGCACAGAGAGTCGAAGCCTATTCAGCGAGGAAAAGCGAGTGACATGTAGTTTGAGCTAGAGCCCGATGGTCTGATGGAAGCGTGAAACTCGTCACCGGTCAGCGATGATCGGTGGTACTCTGCAGTGGGGGTTGAGTGATGTGGGTTTGCGACCCTTGAGACTCGACCGGGACAGCGGAGGCTTGACGCGGTAATAGCGGCGAGGCGTGCAGTATGCACGGGGCATGGAGACAGGCCAGGGATCTGGTGGTCATACATGTGGTGAGACAACTGCGAATTTGACTCGGGATGACTACACGCAATGGTGAAATTTCTTCAAGTTTCAGACATGCGGTCAAGAAATAAGCGGTGATGTTGAGTTCAGGTAACTCTTATGCGTGACACCCAATATGTGAGTTGTTCACTTTCACGCAGGTCAGTGATCAATGTGTGATGGCGTTGGACGGATACTCTGGAAGTTGGGAGCGCAAACTAGAGTAATGTGGAACTTAATTTCGTTCGAGTGTTGACTCTGGTCAAGAAAAGAAGGGACTACAAGTTGCAGGTGGAGTCATATGAAGTCTTTGGAGTAGCAGCAGTGCTCATGGGATAAACTCAAGTCCAATGTACATTGAAGTTTGACGCATGGACAAATCCAGGGTGGTGGAGTATATTCGCCAAGGTGGAGTTTGTTGGAGTTGTGTCGAATATAGTGTACGAGGTAGGTTACAGTTAGACTTGTAGTTGTATTGTGTTTAAATAGGATATGGAGTCGTGTCCTAATAGGACACTTGTATCCTAGGCCTCTCATATGTAGCGGGGCTAGACACACGATGTAACCTATGCCAACATAATAGCACAGGCGCGTAAGGGGGAGCCGGCGACGTGTGCCGGCGCCTAGGTGGCCGGTGTGCGGTATTGTGACGGTGTCATGGGGAGGAGCGTCCGTAGTCAAGCCCCGGGGATGTAGCCATATCGGTGAACCTCGTTAACAAATCTCGGTGTCGTGCTCGTGTGATTGCTTGGTCCTCGAATGATCGACGATATGCCTCAGATTTATTCTAACACCAGTGACCCCGCAGCTACAAAAATGTCGTCCACATGGACGGGTATTTTTTCGGTGAGGGAGAATAAGAAGAAGGAGAGATACAAACTCATGTTGGATGTGCAAAAAGAGAGAATGGAGTGGGGCCATAACAGGGCGGAGAAGAAGCACAAAATTGAAAGGGAGAAGATCGAGTTGAAGAAGTAAGAGGAGGCGATCAAATGGGAACTCGAGAAGGCCAAGACATTTGGCGACATAGAGGTTGACAAGGAGAGGTTGCAACTCGCACGGCATAGAGGATGTGAAGATCATGTTGGCGGGCAAAAATCTCTTGGATGAGCATGCGAAGAAGTGGCTTGCGGACAAGAATAAGAAGATCAACGACTGTAGAAAGTACGAGGCGACGAGGACGGCTGCGGCCCAGATGCGGGCGGAGCAAGCAGCACGGATGCAGGCAAAGCATGACGCATTCCGCTCGGAGCAGGCACCCGGCCAGTGATCCGAAGCCATCTGTCGCGTTCGGACGTTGATTTCATTTTGGCATGTCCGGCTTGTTGAACTGTAATTTGTTTTGCTTTGTTTTAAACTGTTAAATTCGAACAATTTATATCATATAATTGACGTACATGGATTACATGGATTTAATGATCAACATTTAAAATATGTGGATGTAAGACGCAACATATAAAGGGCCGCTGGACACGGTGACATACACGTCCGTAGACATATAGAAGATCATATTTGCCAAGTTCCGTTGTAGGTGCTCTCACTTGCACAATGCAACAGGCAAAGCGCCAACTCTGCTAAAACTAAGGTCAACCGCAGCACAGTGAAATGAAATGCGTATGAAAAATAACATAAATTAATCTTAATGCGAGCTGTCTGGCCCTTCTCTTCCCACAAAACAATCAGGAGGTCGTTGTATTTCAACGATTGTTATCATAACCAATAAGACAAACACCATAGACGAATGTAGTACGCATACGTCTTCATATCCTCAAACAGCGTGTCCCATTCTTGTTTTATTAGGCATACTTTATTTATTTATGATACGTATGATGTAAAAGAGATTTTGTCCCTGTGATGTGACGACCGTGACATAATCAGTAACATTTCTCATTGTTTTGGCCGTGTGTAAACATGGCCCGCGCGTCCGGGAGTTTTGATGTTGAATGAGCTATCATGCAACTCAACCACTTGGCGTCGTCTCCCTGAGGCGACTCGGGCGGGCATCCCCGCCGGCCGCCACCTGAGCCATCTCACAGCCTCTACCACCCGCCGCCGCCAGCAAACGACGCCTGGCAAAGCCTGCCGATGGCTGGTGGCGGCGGGATCTGCTCTCTCCTGTAACCCAAGTCCATCACCATCCCCACCGCGACGCCCACCTTCACCGGCCTCGAAGTTCGACAGATCCGGCAGCAGGCATCCTCCTTGCTGCTGCGGCGGCTTCCTTGTAGCGAATCTGGCCGTGCCGCACTTCATCCGCCCCCTCTGCGCCCTCCCGCGCGGCGTCCATTCCCATGTGGACGTCGGCGCCTTGCCCCATCAGATCCGGCTGGTGCACAACTCCATTGACCCGCGCCTCCCTTCTCCATGGGCTGCCAACTGCAGTGCGCGTCAAGCGTCCCGCGCGCGTGCTTTGGTCCCCTCATCCGCATCGGGGCCGACAGATCTGGCCTGGTGCTTCCCAATGGCCGACTCTCTCCTTTCGTTCCGGCCGGCGCGCCGCAGCTGCGGGCTTCGGCGCCCTTGGGTGGCTACGGTGGCCTGGCCTCGTGGCTGCCTTGGCGGCGGTTCCACCCGCCGTTTTCAGCTGGGCTGGGCGCAGCGCCCCCTGCTCCTACGCTCTTGCGCCGGCCTCCGTCGCCTCCCGCCCTTAAGCTCGCGTCGTCGACCTTCTGTTGCGCGCTCTACATCCCACCTCCCGCAAATCCATCTGCCGCTCTCCCGCCTCCACCGCCCCACCCTGTTCGTTGTCGTCGTGCTCCTTTGTGTGCTTGCCAAACGAAGGTGGCATCGTGGCTCCTTCTCCTTGGAGCCCTCCATCTCCCAGGTCCCCCGGTGGGCTGCTGCTGTCTCATAGCCTTCCTGCTGGGGGCGTAGCACCGGTGGTCCTCACCAGTGGCTCTCGGCGTCTCTGCCGGTCGGATTCGCCTGGATCTGGGGCCGTCCAGTTTCAGCGCTGCCCCGCGCTATTGGCGGC
This sequence comes from Triticum monococcum, assembly GCA_034509565.1. Classification (NCBI taxonomy): domain Eukaryota; kingdom Viridiplantae; phylum Streptophyta; class Magnoliopsida; order Poales; family Poaceae; genus Triticum; species Triticum monococcum. Next base: position 172,226,117 of record CM067846.1, on the reverse strand, counting down.
TGCTCTGCGTCTCGTCGCATGAAGGATGTGACCGGGGTTTGGGAGAAATCCATGGTCGGCCGGCTGCTGCTGGCCGAGATAGCGGCGACGCTTCACGTCGTTCCCATCTTGATGGCGTTGTCTTCCCAGGTCTTGTGATGTTTTGGGTGTGCTCTGTGGTGTTCTATGCTTGGTGATGCCCTTCGACTACGCCGGTGGCACACATGTGCCGTGGCGTCATCTCGGCCCGACATGACCGTTCGAATGTACCCCATGACACAGGTGGTGTCGCGGCGTTGTGTAGTCTTGGTTGCCCGGTGCTTTTTGATTGCGTCGACGGTGCAGTGTCATGGTTTTGTATCTGCTCGTTGCTGCATTTCCAGCGCCCGGGGTGCCCCTTTGTTGTGTTGTTTTGGGTGTGCTCCGTGGATTTCTATGCTTGGTGATGTCCTTTGGCTACGCCGGTGGCAAATGGGTGTTGTGGCGTTGTCTCGGCTTGGCGTCACCGTTCAAATGTACCCCATGACACAGGTGGTGTCGTGATACGTCCATTTTGCATCATGCTTTTATATCGATATTTATTGCATTATGGGTTGTTACTACACATTATGTCACAATACTTATGCCTATTCTCTCTTATTTTACAAGATTTACATAAGGAGGGAGAATGCCGACAGCTGGGATTCTGGGCTAGAAAAGGAGCAAATATTAGAGACCTATTCTACACAGCTCCAAAAGTCATGAAACTTCACGGAAGTTATTTTTAGATTATATAAAAAGTACTGAGCGCAAGAAGTACCAGAGGGGGCCACTCACCAGCCACGAGGATGGGGGCGCACCCTACCCCCTGGACACGCCCCCTGCCTCGTGGGCCCCCTAGTGGCCCTCTGATGCCCATCTTCTGCTATATGGAGTCTTTCGTTGAGAAAAAAAAATCAGAAGCAATCTTTCGGGACAAGAATCCGCCGCCACGAGGCGGAACCTTGGCGGAACCAATCTAGGGCTCTAGCGGAGCTGTTCTGCCGAGACACTTCCCTCCGTGAGGGGGAAATCATCACCATCGTCATCACCAATGCTCCTCTCATCGGGAGGGGGCTAATCTCCATCAACATCTTCACCAACACCATCTCCTCTCAAACCCTAGTTCATCTCTTGTATCCAATTCTTGTCTCTAAGTCTGGGATTGGTACCTATAGGTTGCTAGTAGTGTTGATTACTCCTTGTAGTTGATGCTAGCCGGTTTATTTGGTGGAAGATCATATGTTCAGATCCTATATGCATATTAATACCCCTCTGATTATGAACATGAATATGCTTTGTGAGTAGTTACGTTTGTTCCTGAGGACATGGGAGAAGTCTTGCTATTAGTAGTCATGTGAATTTGGTATTCGTTCGATATTTTGATGAGATGTATGTTGTCTCTCCTCTAGTGGTGTTATGTGAATGTCGACTACATGACACTTCACCATTATTTGGGCCTAGAGGAAGGCATTGGGAAGTAATAAGTAGATGATGGGTTGCTAGAGTGACAGAAGCTTAAACCCTAGTTTATGCGCTGCTTCGTAAGGGGCTGATTTGGATCCATATGTTTCATGATATGGTTAGGTTTACCTTAATACTTCTGTTGTAGTTGCGGATGCTTGCAATGGGGGTTAATCATAAGTGGGATGCTTGTCCAAGTAAGGACAGGACCGAAGCACCAGTCCACCCACATATCAAATTATCAAAGTACCGAACGCGAATCATATGAACGTGATGAAAACTAGCTTGATGATAATTCCCATGTGTCCTCGGGAGCGTTTTCCTTCATATAAGAGTTTGTCTAGGCTTGTCCTTTGCTACAAAAAGGATTGGGCCACCTTGCTGCACTTTATTTACTTTTGTTACTTGTTGCTCGTTACAAATTATCTTATCACAAAACTATCTATTACCTATAATTTTATGCTTCCAGAGAATACCTTGTTGAAAACCGCTTATCATTTCCTTCTGCTCCTCGTTGGGTTTGACACTCTTACTTATCGAAAGGACTACGATAGATCCCCTATACTTGTGGGTCACCAAGACTCTTTTATGGCGCCGTTGCCGGGGAGTGAAGCACTGCTGACCCACAAGTATAGGGGGTCTATCGTAGTCCTTTCGATAAGTAAGAGTGTCGAACCCAACGAGGAGCAAAAGAAAATGATAAGCGGTTTCCAGCAAGGTATTCTCTGCAAGTACTGAAATAAGTGGTAACAGATAGTTTTGTGATAGGATAATTTGTAATGAGCAACAAGTAACAAAAGTAAATAAAGTGCTGCAAGGTGGCCCAATCCTTTTTGTAGCAAAGGACAAGCCCGGTTTCAAGCTAGGTTTCATCACGATCATATGATTCGCGTTCGGTACTTTGATAATCTGATATGTGGGTGGACCGGTGCTTGGGTACTGTCCTTACTTGGACAAGCCTCCCACTTATGATTAACCTCTATTGCAAGCATCCACAACTACAACAAAAGTATTAAGGTAAACCTAACCATAGCATGAAACATATGGATCCAAATCAGCCTCTTACGAACCAACACATAAACTAGGGTTTAAGCTTCTGTCACTCTAGCAACCCATCATCTACTTATTACTTCCCAATGCCTTCCTCTAGGTCCAAATAATGGTGAAGTGTCATGTAGTCGACGTTCACATGACACCGCTAGAGGGATGACAACATACATCTCATCAAAATATCGAACGAATACCAAATTCTCATGACTACTAATAGCAAGACTTCTCCCATGTCCTCAGGAACAAACGAAACTACTCACAAAGCATAATAATGTTCATAATCAGAGGGGTATTAATATGCATATAGGATCTGAATATATGATCTTCCACCAAATAAACCTATAGCATCAACTACAAGGAGTAATTAACACTACTAGCAACCTAGTAGCACCAATCCCGAACTTGGAGACAAGAATTGGATACAAGAGATGAACTAGGGTTTTGAGAGGAGATGGTGCTGATGAAGATGTTGATGGAGATTGCCCTCTCCCGATAAGAGGAGCGTTGGTGATGACGATGGCTATGATTTCCCCTCCCGGAGGGAAGTTTCCCCAGCAGAACAGCTCCGCCAGAGCCCTAGATTGGTTCCGCCAAGGTTCCGCCTCTTGGCGGCGGAGTTTCGTCCGAGAAGATGGCTTATGATTTTTTTTCTCATTGAAAGACTTCACATAGCAGAAGATGGCCACCGGAGGGCCACCAGGGGGCCCACGAGGTAGGGGGGCGCGCCCAGGGGGGTAGGGCGCGCCCCCACCCTCGTGGGCAGGGTGTGGCCCCCTGGTGAACTTCTTCCGTTGAGTATTTTTTATATATTCTGAAAACGTCTTCTGTGAAGTTTCAGGACTTTTGGAGCTGTGCAGAATAGGTCTCTAATATTTGCTCATTTTTTAGCCCAGAATCCCAGCTACCGGCATTCTCCCTCTTTATGTAAACCTTGTAAAATAAGAGAGAATGGGCATAAGTATTGTGACATAATGTGTAATAGCATCTCATAATGCAATAAATATCGATATAAAAGCATGATGCAAAATGGACGTATCAACTCCCCCAAGCTTAGACCTCGCTTGTCCTCAAGCGAAGGCCGAAATCAAAAAATATGTCCACATGTTTAGAGATAGAGGTGTCGATAAAAATAAAATACGGACATGAGGGCATCATGATCATTTGTAGAACAACAACTTATATAATTCTTGTCATATGATTTCTTATGCTAGAGTAATAATTCAATCACAATTTCAAGTATGAATCGTAAACTTCATTGAAAACTAACAAACTATAATCTCAGTCATTGGAGCAATTGCAATTTATCATAACATAGGAAAGAGTCAATGTATAAGAGCTTTTAAGCAAGTCCACATACTCAACTATCATATAGTCTTTCACAATTGCTGACACTCACGCAATACTTATGGGTATGGAATTTTAATCGAACACAGAGAAAGATAGGGGCTTATAGTTTTGCCTCCGAACGTTTTACCTCAAGGGTAATGTCAACAATAATAGTTCATGAAAACTCACATCCAATTAGCCATATATACCAGGATCTTTCCAACATACTGTGCTTGCCAAAGGATAAAATGTAAAAAGGAAGGGTGAAGATCACCATGACTCTTATGCAATGTAGGAGATAAAAGTAAAAGATAGGCCCTTCGCAGAGGGAAGCAGAGGTTGTCATGCGCTTTTATAATTGGATGCACAAAATCTTAATGCGAAAGAATGTCACTTTATATTGCCACTTGTGATATGGACCTTTATTATGCAGTCTGTCGCTTTTATTTCTTCCATATCACACGATCGTATAAAGCTTATTTCTCCCACACAAATAAGTCATATGTATTTAGAGAGCAATTTTTATTGCTTGCACCGATGACAACTTACTTGGAGGATCTTACTCAATCCATAGGTAGGTATGGTGGACTCTCATGGCAAAACTGGTTTAAGGGTATTTGGAAGCACAAGTAGTATCTCTACTTGGTGCGATGAATTTGGTTAGCATGACGGGAAAGGCAAGCTCAACCATGTTGGATGATCCATGACAATATAACTTGTCTCAGATGTAAAAAAACATAACCCATTACGTTGTCTTCCTTGTCCAACGTCAACTCTTTAGCATGTCATATTTTAATGAGTGCTCATAATCATAAAAGATGTCCAAGATAGTACATTTATATGGGAAGACCTCTCTTTCTTTATTACTTCCTATTAATTGCAATGATGACCAAAACTATGCTTGTCAACTCTCAACAACTTTTATTCATCATACTTTTTCTATGTGAGCTCATTACTCTCCATAAGATTCACATGATCTCTATGTTTCTTTTTATTTCCTTCTCTTTTCTTTTATTCCCTTAGGATCATGGAAAAATAATCAAGCCCTTGACTCAACACTAATCTTTATTATATAGCTCACGGACTCAATTACATAGAAGGATTATAAAGCAAACTCACAACTAGATCATACTAAGAACTTTTATTCTACTAGATCAAGATATTACCAAAAGGATCGAACTAAGAAAAACGGTAAAGATAAAAGTGATGGTGATACGATACCGGGCACTCCCCCAAGCTTGGCAGTTGCCAAGGGGAGTGCCCATACCCATGTGATTATGTCTCCTTTGTTGGTGAAGAAGGTGGAGTTGTTGATGATGGGTAGTCGCACATCGAGCGTAGGAGGTCTTCTAACTTGCGGATAATGCCTTTGAGTGTGATGATATGCTCCTTCAACAAAATATTTTCACGTGTGAGATACTTATTTTGTATACGAGCTAACTCGATCATCTTGAAAGCTTCGATCTCAGTTGGGGTAAGGAGATTGTGATCAAGTTGAAGGATGTCTTCTGTTGCCGGAGCTTGGTCTTCCGTGACCTTCTTGATCCCTTCATCCTTGTTGGTCTCCATGGGTTCCTCTCTCTTTAGCTCTATCTTCATTAGCCAAGCATCGTTACCCTCATTGTTGGAGGAGGAGGGAGATGACATGATGCTTAGCTTCGACAACCCTGGCAGTAAACAGCTCGAAACAAGAACATGAGATTTTTGCATGATACGGTGGTCAAAACCTCCGGGAGATTATAGAATGAATTTTCACCGAGGGTTCCAAAATACGTGTCGTGTACGAAAACGGAGTCTGGAGAGCACACGAGGTGCCCACGAGGTAGGGGGCACGCCCAGTAGGGTAGGGCGCGCCCTCCACCCATGTGGAGCCCTCGTGTCCTTCCCGGACTGCTTCTTATTTTTCTATTTTTCTAAATATTCCAAAACGGAGAAATATTGCCTTAAAAACTATTTTGCAGTCGATTTACTTACCGTACCACATACCTATTCCTTTTTGGAGTCTGAAATGTTCCGGAAAGTGTCCCTTATGTATTCCTCCGGGGTTATGGTTTCAATAACGCTGGTTTCAATGTTTATGGGATTACCTGAGATATAATGTTTGATTCTTTGACCGTTCACCACCTTCGGATTTGTTCCTTCGAAGTTGTTGATTTTTATGGCACAGGAACGATAGACCCACTCGATAACGTAAGGACCTTCCCATTTAGAGAGAAGTTTTCCTGCAAAAAATCTTAAACAAGAGTTGTATAGCAATACATAATCACCTACATTAAACTCACGCTTTTGTATCCTTTTATCATGCCATGTTTTAACTTTTTCTTTAAACAACTTGGCATTTTCGTAGGCTTGGGTTCTCCATTCATCGAGTGAGCTAATATCAAATAAACTCTTCTCACCGGCAAGTTTAAAATCATAATTGAGCTCTTTAATAGCCCAATATGCCTTGTGTTCTAGTTCGAGAGGTAAGTGACATGCTTTTCCATAAACCATTTTATACGGAGACATACCCATAGGATTTTTATATGCAGTTCTATAGGCCCATAATGCATCATCAAGTTTCTTGGACCAATTCTTTCTAGACCTATTGACAATCATTTGCAAAATTAATTTGAGTTCTCTATTACTCAATTCTACTTGACCACTAGACTGTGGGTGATAAGGAGATGCAATTCTATGATTAACATCATATTTAGCAAGCATTTTACAGAAGGCACCATGAATGAAATGTGAACCACCATCAGTCATTAAATATCTAGGGACTCCAAATATTGGAAAAATAACTTCTTTAAGCATTTTAATAGAAGTGTTATGATCAGCAGTACTAGTTGGAATAGCTTCAACCCACTTAGTAACGTAATCAACAGCAACTAAAATATGTGTATATCCATTAGAGGAAGGAAAAGGTCCCATATATTCAAAGCCCCAAACATCAAATGGTTCAATAACGAGTGAATAGTTCATAGGCATTTCTTGACATCTACTAATATTACCAAGTCTTTGACATTCATCACAAGATAAGACAAACTTACGGGCATCCTTGAAGAGAGTAGGCCAATAAAAACCAGATTGCAATACCTTATGTGCAGTTCTATCTCCAGCATGGTTCCTCCATAAGCTTCGGAGTGACACTTGCGTAGGATCTGTTCCTGTTCATGCTCAGGTACACAATGTCTAATAACACCATCTACTCCTTCTTTATAAAGATGTGGGTCATCCCAAAAGTAATGCCTCAAATCATAGAAGAACTTTTTCTTTTGCTGGTATGTGAAACTAGGTGGTATAAACTTAGCAACAATGTAATTAGCATAATCAGCATACCATGGAGCAATATGAGAAGCATTTATAACATTTAGTTGCTCATCGGGAAAGCTATCATCAATAGGTAGTGGGTCATCAAGCACATTTTCTAACCTACACAAGTTGTCTGCAACGGGGTTCTCAGCTCCCTTTCTATCAACAATATGTAAGTCAAATTCTTGTAGCAAGAGGAACCATTTAATAAGTCTAGGTTTAGCATCTTTCTTTTCCATGAGATATTTAATAGCAGCATGATCAGTGTGAATAGTTAGTTTAGAATCAACAATATAAGGTCTGAACTTATCACAAGCAAATACAACTGCTAAGAATTCTTTTTCAGTAGTAGCATAATTTCTTTGAGCATTGTCTAGGGTTTTACTAGCATATTGAATAACATTTAATTTCTTATCAACTCCTTGCTCTAGAACAACACCTACAGCATAATCACCGGCATCACACATAATTTCAAAGGGTAAATTCCAATCAGGTGGCTGAACAATAGGTGCAGAGATCAATGCTTTCTTAAGTATTTCAAATGCTTCTACACAATCATCATCAAAGACAAATGGTATATATTTTTGTAATAAATTAGTCAGAGGCCGAGAAATTTTTGAGAAGTCCTTAATGAACCTCCTATAAAATCCGGCATGACCAAGGAAACTTCTTATACCTTTGATGTCCTTGGGACATGGCATCTTGTCAATAGCATCAACCTTAGCTTTATCAACTTCAATACCTCTTTCGGAAACTTTATGCCCCAAGACAGTACCTTCATTAACCATAAAGTGGCACTGTTCCCAATTCAAGACAAGATTAGTTTCTTCGCATCTCTGCAAAACTCGATCAAGGTTGCTCAAGCAATCATCAAAAGAAGATCCACAGACGGAGAAATCGTCCATGAAAACCTCACAAATCTTTTCACAAAGGTCAGAGAATATAGCCATCATGCATCTTTGAAAGGTAGAAGGTGCATTACATAAACCAAAAGGCATACGTCTATAAGCAAAGGTACCAAAATGGCAAGTAAAAGTAGTCTTTGATTGATCTTTGGCTGACACGGGTATTTGAGAGAAACCAGAGTAACCATCTAGAAAGCAAAAATGTGTATGTTTGGATAATCTTTCTAGCACTTGATCGATAAAAGGTAAGGGGTAATGATCCTTTCTAGTGGCCTTATTTAATTTGCGGAAATCAATTACCATCCTATAACCTATAATAATTCTTTGAGGAATCAATTCATCTTTATCATTAGGAACGACAGTAATACCTTCCTTCTTAGGGACACAATGGACAGGACTTACCCACTGACTATCAGCAACGGGATAAATTATACCTGCCTCAAGGAGCTTTAGTATTTCCTTTCTTACCACTTCCTTCATTTTAGGATTCAGCCGTCGTTGATGATCACGAACTGGTTTAGCATCTTCTTCCAAATTTATTTTCTGTTGACATAGAGTGGGACTAATGCCCTTAAGATCATCAAGAGTATACCCAATAGCAGCACGGTGCTTCTTCAGAGTTTTCAATAATCTCTCTTCCTCATTCTGTGAAAGGTTAGCTATAATAATAACAGGATATATCTTTTTCTCATCAAGATAAGCATATTTAAGAGTATCAGGCAACGATTTAAGCTCAAACACGGGATCACCCTTGGGTGGAGGAGGATCCCCTAGGATTTCAACAGGCAAATTGTGTTTCAGAATAGGTTCCTGTTTAAAGAATACTTCATCTATTTCCCTTCTTTCATTCATAAACATATCATTTTCATGGTCTAGCAAATATTGTTCTAAAGGATCACCAGGTGGTACGGCAATAGAAGAAAGACCAATAATTTCATCCTTACTAGGTAATTCTTCTTCACGGTGTTGTCTACTAAATTTAGAGAAATTAAATTCATGAGACATATCATCTAAACCGATAATAACAACATCCCTCTTGCAATCTATGGTAGCATTAACAGTGTTCAAGAAGGGTCTATCAAATACAATGGGACAAAAGCTATCTTGTGGGGAACCAAGAACAAGAAAATCAGCAGGATATTTAGTTTTCCTACACAAGACTTCAACATCTCTAACAATTCCCATTGGTGCAATAGTATCTCTATTGGCAAGTTTAATTGTGACATCAATATCTTCTAACTCAACAGGTGCAATATCATGCATGATTTCTCTATATAGGCTAATAGGTATTGCACTAGCACTGGCACTTATATCACATAAGCCATGATAACAATGATCTCCTATTTTAATAGAAATCACAGGCATGCCTACGACAGGTCTAGGTTTATCTTTAGCACAAGGTTTAGCAATTCTAGCAGTTTCATCACAGAAATAAAATAACATGCCCATCAGTATTATCAGACAAGAGATCTTTAACAATAGCAGTATTAGGTTGAACTTTAATTTGCTCAGGAGGTGCATAAGTTTTAATATTGCTTTTACGAACCACAGTTGAATCTTTAGCATGATCCTTTATCCTAACAGGAAAAGGTGGTTTCTCAACATAAGCAGTAGGAACAATAGGATCATTATAAGTGACAGTCTTTTCTTCAACTTTAATAGGTGCAGCTACTTTTACTTCTATGGGAGGATGATATTTAAACCACTTCTCCTTGGGGAGATCAACATAAGTAGCAAAAGATTCACAGAAAGAAGCTACTATCTCAGAGTCAAGTCCATATTTAGTGCTAAAATTACGGAAAACATCGGTATCCATAAAAGATTTAACACAATCAAACCTAGGTGTCATACCTGACTCCTTAGCTTTGTCGAGGTCCCAATCTTTAGAGTTGCGTTTAATTCTTTCCAATAAATCCCATTTGAATTCAATAGTCTTCATTATAAAAGAGCCAGCACAAGAAGTATCAAGCATGGTGCGATTGCTATCAAAAAGCCGAGCATAAATTTTTTGAATAATCATTTCTCTTGAGAGATCATGATTGGGGCATGAATATAACATTGATTTAAGCCTCCCCCAAGCTTGAGCGATGCTTTCTCCTTCGCGAGCCCAAAAATTATATATATATAATTGTGATCACGATGAACAAGATGCATGGGATAAAACTTCTGATGAAATTCCAATTTCAATCGTTTGTAGTTCCATGACCCCATATCATCACATAGCCTATACCATGTCGATGCATCTCCCTTCAAAGATAAAGGGAAGACCTTCTTCTTAACAACATCTCCGGGTACACCTGCAAGCTTAAATAATCCACAAATTTCATCCACATATATTGGATGCTCATCAGGATGCTTTGTTCCATCTCCTACAAAAGGATTAGGTAGCAGTTTTTCTATCATATCCGAAGGAATTTTAAAGCAGACATTTTCATTTTCAGTAGGTTCAGTAGGTTGAGGAGCAACTCTTTGCTCTACTGGTCGGGGTGAAGATACCCTGAACAAGCCCCTCAGAGGATTACTTTCCATAGTAACAAGTGACAGTAAATTTCAGCACACTATATAAATTTTTCCTTACCAAATTCCATCTACCAAAGGCGCTTCACTCCCCGGCAACGGCGCTATAAAAGAGTCTTGATGACCCACAAGTATAGGGGATCTATCGTAGTCCTTTCGATAAGTAAGAGTGTCGAACCCAACGAGGAGCAGAAGGAAATGATAAGCGGTTTCCAGCAAGGTATTCTCTGCAAGTACTGAAATAAGTGGTAACCGATAGTTTTGTGATAGGATAATTTGTAACGAGCAACAAGTAACAAAAGTAAATAAAGTGCAGCAAGGTGGCCCAATCCTTTTTGTAGCAAAGGACAAGCCTGGACAAACTCTTATATAGAGAAAAGTGCTCCCGAGGACACTGATGTCTACTACACAACCTTCTTCTTACAGACGTTGTTGGGCCTCCAAGTGTAGAGGTTTGTAGGACAGTAGCAAATTTCTCTCAAGTGGATGACCTAGGGTTTATCAATCCGTGGGAGGCATAGGATGAAGATGGTCTCTCTCAAGCAACCCTGCAACCAAATAACAAAGAGTCTATTGTGTCCCCAACACACCCAATACAATGGTAAATTGTATAGGTGCACTAGTTCGGCGAAGAGATGGCGATACAAGTAGTATATGCATGGTAGATAAAAGTTTTTGTAATCTAAAATTATAAAAACAGCATGGTAACTAATGATAAAAGTGAGCGTAAACGGTATTGCAATGTGTTGAAACAAGGCCTAGGGTTCATACTTTCACTAGTGCAAGTCCTCTCAACAATAGTAACATAATTGGATCATATAATTATCCCTCAACATGCAACAAAGAGTCACTCCAAAGTCACTAATAGCGGAGAACAAACGAAGAGATTATGGTAGGGTACGAAACCACCTCAAAGTTATTCTTTCCAATCAATCCGTTGGGCTATTCCTATAAGTGTCACAAACAGCCCTAGAGTTCGTACTAGAATAACACCTTAAGACACAAATCAACCAAAACCCTAATGTCACCTAGATACTCCAATGTCACATCAAGTATCCATGGGTATGATAATACGACATGCATCACACAATCTCAGATTCATCTATTCAGCCAACAATAGAACCTCAAAGAGTGCCCCAAAGTTTCTACCGGAGAATCACGACGAAAACGTGTGCCAACCCCTATGCATAGGTTCATGGGCAGAACCCGCAAGTTGATCACCAAAACATACATCAAGTGAATCACGTGATATCCCATTGTCACCACAGATACGCACGGCAAGACATACATCAAGTGTTCTCAAATCTTTAAAGACTCAATCCGATAAGATAACTTCAAAGGGAAAACTCAATCCATTACAAGAGAGTAGAGGGGGAAGAAACATCATAGGAGCCAAATATAATAGCAAAGCTCGCGATACATCAAGATCGTATCACCTCAAGAACACGAGAGAGAGAGAGAGAGAGATTAAACACATAGCTACTGGTACATACCCTCAGCCCCGAGGGAGAACTACTCCCTCCTCGTTATGGAGAGCACTGGGATGATGAAGATGGCCACCGGAGAGGGATTCCCCCTCCGGCAGGGTGCCGGAACGGGTCTAGATTGGCTTTCGGTGGCTACGGGGGCTTCTACCAGCGAAACTCCCGATCTATTGTGCTCCCCGGTCGTTTTAGGGTATATGGAGATATATAGGCGGAAGAAGTACGTCAGAAGAGCCACGAGGGGCCAACGAGGGTGGAGGGCACGCCCAGGGGGGTAGGCGCGCCCCCCCTGCCTCGTAGCTTCCTCGTTGCTTCCCTTACATGGACTCCAAGTCTCCCGGGTTGCTTTCCTTCCAAAAATAAGTTCTGTGAAGTTTCAGGTCAATTGGACTCCGTTTGATTTTCCTTTTCTACGATATTCTAAAACAAGGAAAAAACAGAAACTTGCACTGGGCTCTAGGTTAATAGGTTAGTCCCAAAAATCATATAAAATAGCATATAAATGCATATAAAACATCCAAGGTTGATAATGTAATAGCATGGAACAATCAAAAATTATAGATACGTTGGAGACGTATCAGACACATGGGAATATCATCAAGCTAGTTTTCATCACGTTCGTATGATTCGCGTTCGGTACTTTGATAATTTGGTATGTGGGTGGACCGGTGCTTGGGTACTGTCCTAATAACCCACAAGTATAGGGGATTGCAACAGCTTTCGAGGGTAGAGTATTCAACCCAAATTTATTGATTCGACACAAGGGGAGCCAAAGAATATTCTCAAGTATTAGTAGTTGAGTTGTCAATTCAACCACACCTGGAAACTTAGTATCTGCAGCAAAGTGTTTAGTAGCAAAGTAATATGATAGTGGTGGTAACGGCAACAAAAGTAAAGACAGCAAAAGTAATGTTTTTGGTATTTTGTAGTGATTGTAACAGTAGCAGCGGAAAAAGTAAATAAGCGAGAACCAGTATATGGAAAACTCGTAGGCACCGGATCAGTGATGGATAATTATGCCGGATGCGGTTCATCATGTAACAGTCATAACATAGGGTGACACAGAACTAGCTCCAATTCATCAATGTAATGTAGGCATGTATTCCGTATATAGTCATACGTGCTTATGGAAAAGAACTTGCATGACATCTTTTGTCCTACCCTCCCGTGGCAGCGGGGTCCTATTGGAAACTAAGGGATATTAAGGCCTCCTTTTAATAGAGAACCGGAACAAAGCAATAGCACATAGTGAATACATGAACTCCTCAAACTGTGGTCATCACCGGGAGTGGTCCCGATTATTGTCACTTCGGGGTTGCCGGATCATAACACATAGTAGGTGACTATAGACTTGCAAGATAGGATCAAGAACTCACATATATTCATGAAAACATAATAGGTTCAAATCTGAAATCATGGCACTCGGGCCCTAGTGACAAGCATTAAGCATAGCAAAGTCATAGCAACATCAATCTCAGAACATAATGGATACTAGGGATCAAACCCTAACAAAACTAATTCAATTACATGATAAATCTCATCCAACTCATCACCGTCCAGCAAGTCTACGATGGAATTACTCACGCACGGCGGTGAGCATCATGAAATTTGTGATGGAGGATGGTTGATAATGATGAGGGCGACGAATCCCCCTCTCCGGAGCCCCGAACGGACTCGAGATCAGCCCTCCCGAGAGGTTTTAGGGCTTGGCGGCGGCTCCGTATCGTAAAATGCGATGATTTCTTCTCTCCGAAAGCAAAAATATAGAGTTGGAGTTGGCATCGGAGGGTCAACAGGGGGCCCACGAGGGGGGGGGGCGCCCTAGGGGGGCACCCCCCACCCTCGTGGAAAGGGTGTGGGCCCCCTGGTCTTCATATTTGGCAAGGATTTTTTTATTATTTTTTCTAAGACCTCCCGTGGAGTTTCAGGTCATTCCGAGAATATTTGTTTTCTGCACATAAAACAAGATCATGGTAATTCTGCTGAAAACGGTGTCAGTCCGGGTTAGTTCCATTTAAATCATACAAGTTAGAGTCCAAAACAAGGGTAAAAGTGTTTGGAAAAGTAGATACGACGGAGACGTGTCAACTCCCCCAAGCTTAAACCCTTGCTTGTCCTCAAGCAATTCACTTGACAGACTGAAAGAAAGGAAGAAAAAACTTTTACAAACTCTGTTTGCTCTTGTTGTTGTAACTATGTCAAGCCAGCATTCAAGTTTTCAGCATAGATCATAACTAACCACATTTGCAATAATTCTCAGGTCTCACAATTACTCGTATCAATAGCATAATCAACTAGCAAGTCATAATAATAAATCTCGGATGACAACACTTTCTCAAAACAATCATAATATGATATAACAAGATGGTATCTCGCTAGCCCTTTCTAAGACCGCAAAACATAAATGCAGAGCACCTTTAAAGATCAAGGACTGACTAGACATTGTAATTCATGGTAAAAGCGATCCAATCATAGTCACACCCAACATAGATTAATGTGAATGCAAATGACGGCTGTGCTCTCCAGCTAGTGATTTTTAATAAGAGGGTGATGACTCAGCATAAAAGTAAATGGATAGGCCCTTCACAGAGGGAAGCAGGGATTTGTAGAGGTGCCAGAGCTCGATTTTGAAATAGAGATAAATTGTATTTTGAGCGGTATACTTTCATTGCCAATGTAACAACTAAGAGATGGCGATATCTTCCATGCTAAACACATTATAGGCGGTTCCCAAACAGAATGGTAAAGTTTATACTCCCCCTCCACCAACAAGCATCAATCCATGGCTTGCTCGAAACAACGAGTGCCTCCAACATACATCAGGTCCCAGGGGGAGTTTGTTTGCAATTAATTTTGATTTAGTTTGCATAAAGCATGGGACTGGGCATCCCATTGACCAGCCATTTTCTCGTGAGTGAGGAGCAGAGTCCACTCCTCTTGAGAATAACCCGCCTAACACGGAAGATATAGGAAGGTATAGTGGACTCATCTGGAATAACTTTGTGGTTTAATGGTTTGGATGCACAAGTAGTATTCCCGCTTAGTACAAGTGAAGGCTAGCAAAAGACTGGGAAGCGGCCAACTAGAGAGGGACAAAAGCCATGTACATGCATTAAAATTAATAAACATTGGATGCAAGCATGAGCAGGATATAATCCACCATGAACATAAATATCGTGAAGGCTATGTTGATTGTTTCAACTACATGCGTGAACATGTGCCAAGTCAAGTCACTTAAATCATTCAAATGAGGATACCAACCCATAATACCACATCATAATCATATCAATAGCATGTTGGCATACAAGGTAAATCATTATAACTCATAGCTAATCAAGCATGGCACAAGCAACTATGATCTTTAATTGTCATTGCAAACATGTTTATTCATAATAAGCTGAATCAAGAACGACGGGCTCATCATATTTACAAATACAAAAGAGGTCGAGTTCATACCAGCTTTTCTCATCTCAGTCAGTCCATCATATATCATCATAATTGCCTTTCACTTGCATGACCGAACGGTGTGAATAATAATAAGAGTGCACATGCATTGGACTAAGTTGGAATCTGCGAGCATTCAATAAAAAAGAGAAGACAAGGCAATATGGGCTCTTGGTTAAATCAACAATAATGCATATAAGAGCCACTTCAACAATTTAATTATGGTCTTCTCCTACTGACCCCCAAAGAAAAGGAAAGAAATAAAACTATTTACACGGGAAAGCTCCCAACAAGCAGAAGAAGAACGGGAAATATTTTTGGGTTTTCTTTTTAGTTATTACTACTACAGCAGAAAAATAAACTACTACTTTTTTTTGTTTTTTTCTTAAGGTTTACTAAACACACAAGAAGAAAGCAGGAAAAAGAAAATAAACTAGCATGGATATTACAATGAAAAAGTATGAGCACCGACATCTAGCAATGAGTGTGTGTGAACATAAATGTGATGTCAGTGAGAAATATGTACTCCCCCAAGCTTAGGCTTTTGGCCTAAGTTGGTCTATGGACACGGCTGGCCTGGCAGATATCCATAATAATAGTTGTTGGGGTCGTACTGTGATGAAGAAGAAGAAGGCTCCGATTGCCACTGGCTGGCAATCATCTCCGGATCCCACTGATAGTTAGACTGTCGTGAAGGATCAAATTGTGGTTCTGGCTCTGGCTCCTCAGCTGGTGCAGGGTTCCGGTAGGCGTGAATAGCTGCCAACGGAACAAGGTACGTGCCTGCAGTCAAATCAAATAAAAAAGGAGCAGGCAAGGTAATAGTCTCAGGATGATGTTTATAAAGAACAATTGATATCTAAGCTCCCCTGCCCTATTTTAACAATAAAATCATGCGCCACCATACTTTTATGATCTAGATAAACCCGGGGTATCACCTTTTCTTCCTTCTCAGCATGCCTAATAGGTATGTTAAAATGTGCGGCTAGGCGTGTAGCATAAATGCCTCCAAAGATGGGACCCTTAGTACAGTTCATATTTAACCATCTAGCAATAATACCGCCCAAACTAAAAGTGTTATCACTATATAAACCTTGGAGCAGAATAATTAAATCAGGGATACTAAGGTTTCCAGAGTTTCCGCGTCCAATTAAACAACGACTAGCAAATAATGCAAAGTAACGCAAAACAGGAAAATGTATGCTAGTGATTCGTGCATCGGAAACCTTCCTGGTTTCTCCTACAGTGATATTATCAATAAACCCAGCCACATCATCATGATGTGGTTCTTCTGTCTTGCCCTCAAAAGGGACTAAACAAATCCAACAGAAATCAAAAAGTGACATCTCCTTAGGCTCATCATATAAATGAAATTCCACCGTAGGTGGTGAGTTCCTAGGATGAAAATAAAAGTTTTGCACAAAGGTATTTGTGAGTAAGAGATACTGATAGGATTGGTCATGGAGGAAAGCGGTGAGGCCTGCATTGTGAGCCAATTCATGAAAATCTTCATAGATACCAGCTGCTCTCAAGAAATCTTCAGAAGGCCATTCACACGCCCGAATCTCCGTGGTGCGTGGCAAATTATACTTAGGCTTAGGTGCCTTTTCCTTTGAGCTTTGGCTTAATGAGCCCCTCAGTAATCTCCTCATCATTTTTCTGAAACAATCTGAAATTTTTAGTAACTTCAAAATGAAAGTAAACCAAATTCAATAAAACTGATAGCAACTACTCCTACAAGTGAAGGAAATATGCCCTAGAGGCAATAATAAAGTTATTATTTATTTCCTTATATCATGATAAATGTTTCTTATTCATGCTAGAATTGTATTAATCGGAAACATAAAACATGTGTGAATACATAGACAAACTTAGTGTCACTAGTATGCCTCTACTTGACTAGCTCGTTAATCAAAGATGGTTATGTTTCCTAACCATGAACAAAGTGTTGTTATTTGATTAACGAGGTCACATCATTAGTTGAATGATCTGATTGACATGACCCATTCCATTAGCTTAGCACCCGATCTTTTAATATGTTGCTATTGCTTTCTTCATGACTTATACATGTTCCTATGACTATGAGATTATGCAACTCCCGTTTACCGGAGGAACACTTTGTGTGCTACCAAACGTCACAACGTAACTGGGTGATTATAAAGGAGCTCTACAGGTGTCTCCAAAGGTAGATGTTGGGTTGGCGTATTTCGAGATTAGGATTTGTCACTCCGATTGTCGGAGAGGTATCTCTGGGCCCTCTCGGTAATGCACATCACATAAGCCTTGCAAGCATTGCAACTAATGAGTTAGTTGCGGGATGATGTATTACAGAACAAGTAAAGAGACTTGCCGGTAACGAGATTGAACTAGGTATTGGATACCGACGATCGAATCTCGGGCAAGTAACATACCGATGACAAAGGGAACAACGTATGTTGTTATGCGGTCTGACCGATAAATATCTTCGTAGAATATGTAGGAACCAATATGGGCATCCAGGTCCTGCTATTGGTTATTGACCGAAGATTTGTCTCAGTCATGTCTACATTGTTCTCGAACCGTAGGGCCCGCATGCTTAACGTTACGATGACAATTATTATGAGTTTATGCATTTTGGTGTACCGAAGTTAGTTCAGAGTCCCGGATGTGATCACGGACATGACAAGGAGTCTCGAAATGGTCGAGACATAAAGATTGATATATTGGATGACTATATTCGGACACCGGAAGGGTTCCGAAGAAGTATCGGATAAAACCGGAGCACCGGGGGGTTACCGGAACCCCCCGGGGGGGGGGGTTAATGGGCCTCATGGGCCTAATGTGGAGAAGAGGAAGGGGCTGCTAGGGCAGGCCGCGCGCCCCCTCTCCCCCTAGTCCGAATTGGACAAGGAGGGAGGGGCGGCGCCCCCCCCTTTCCTATTCTCCCTCCACCTCTCCTAGTTGGACAAGGATTGGGGGGGGGAGTCCTACTCCCGGTAGAAGTAGGACTCCTCCTGCGCGCCACCATAGGGCCGGCCGCACCCCCCCTTGGATCCTTTATATACGGGGGCAGGGGGGCACCTCTAGACACACAAGTTGATCCACGTGATCGTTCCTTAGCCGTGTGCGGTGCCCCCTGCCACCATATTCCACCTCGATCATATCGTTGTAGTGCTTAGGCGAAGCCCTGCGTCGGTAGAACATCATCATCGTCACCACGCCATTGTGCTGACGGAACTCATCCCCGAAGCTTTGCTGGATCGGAGCCCGGGGAGCGTCATCGAGTTGTACGTGTGCTAAGAACTCAGAGGTGCCGGAGTAACGGTGCTTGGATCGGTCGGATCGAGAAGACGTTTTGCCAGGGAGTTCCGTCCGACCGATCCAAGCACCGTTACTCCGGCACCTCCGAGTTCTTAGCACACGTACAGCTCGATGACGCTCCCCGGGCTCCGATCCAGCAAAGCTTCGGGGATGAGTTCCGTCAGCACAACGGCGTGGTGACGATGATGATGTTCTACCGACGCAGGGCTTCGCCTAAGCACTACAACGATATGATCGAGGTGAAATATGGTGGCAGGGGGCACCGCACACGGCTAAGGAACGATCACGTGGAACAACTTGGGTGTCCTAGGGTGCCCCCCTGCCCCCGTATATAAAGGAGCAAGGGGAGGAGGCGGCCGGCCAGGTGTGGCGCGCCAAGAGGGAGTCCTACTCCCACCGAGAGTAGGACTCCTAGTTGGACAAGGAGAGAGAGGGGGGAAAGAGGAGGAAGAGAGGAAGGAAAGGGAGGGCACCGCCCCCTTCCCTTGTCCTATTCGGACTAGGAAGGGGAGGGGCACGCGGCCACCTCCTGCCTCCTTCTCTCTTCTCCCTCAAGGCCCATGTAGGGGCAATAAACCCCCGGGGGGGTTCCGGTAACCCCCCAGTATTCCGGAAAAATGTCGATTTCACCCGGAACGATTCCGATGTCCAACTATAGGCTTCCAATATATCGAGCTTTATGTCTCGACCATTTCGAGACTCCTCGTCATGTCCGTGATCACATCCGGGACTATAAACTAACTTCGGTACATCAAAATGCATAAACTCGTAATAACTGTCATCGTAACGTTAAGTGTGCGGACCCTACGGTTCGAGAACAATGTAGACATGACTGGGACAGATCTCCTGTCAATAACCAATAGAGGGACCTGGATGCCCATATTGGCTCCTACATATTCTACGAAGATCTTTATTGGTCAGACCGCATAACAACATACGTTGTTCCCTTTGTCATCGGTATGTTACTTGCCCAAGATTCGATCGTCGGTATCCAATACCTAGTTCAATCTCGTTACCGGCAAGTCTCTTTACTCGTTTCGTAATACATCATCCCGCAACTAACTCATTAGTTGCCATGCTTGCAAGGCTTATGTGATGTGCATTACCGAGAGGGCCCAGAGATACCTCTCCGACAATCGGAGTGACAAATCCTAATCTCGAAATATGCCAACCCAACATCTACCTTTGGAGACACCTGTAGAGCTCCTTTATAATCACCCAATTACGTTGTGACGTTTGGTAGCACACAAAGTGTTCCTCCGGTAAACGGGAGTTGCATAATCTCATAGTCATAGGAACATGTATAAGTCATGAAGAAAGCAATAGCAACATACTAAACGATCGGGTGCTAAGCTAATGGAATGGGTCATGTCAATCAGATCATTCAACTAATGGTGTGACCTCCTTAATCAAATAACAACACTTTGTTCATGGTTAGGAAACATAACCATCTTTGATTAACGAGCTAGTCAAGTAGAGGCATACTAGTGACACTTAGTTTGTCTATGTATTCACACATGTATTATGTTTCCGGTTAATACAATTCTAGCATGAATAATAAACATTTATCATGATATAAGGAAATAAATAATAGCTTTATTATTGCCTCTAGGGCATATTTCCTTCAGTCTCCCACTTGCACTAGAGTCAATAATCTAGATTACATAGTAATGATTCTAACACCCATGGAGCCTTGGTGCTGATCATGTTTTACTCGTGGAAGAGGCTTAGTCAATGGGTCTGCAACATTCAGATTCATATGTATCTTGCAAATCTCTATGTCTCCCACCCGGAATAGATCCCAGATGGAATTGAAGCGTCTCTTGATGTGCTTGGTTCTCTTGTGAAATCTGGATTCCTTTGCCAAGGCAATTGCACCAGTATTGTCACAAAAGATTTTCATTGGACCCGATGCACTAGGTATGACACCTAGATCGGATATGAACTCCTTCATCCAGACTCCTTTGTTCGCTGCTTCCGAAGCAGCTATGTACTCCGCTTCACATGTAGATCCCTCTACGACGCTTTGTTTAGAACTGCACCAACTTACAGCTCCACAGTTTAATGTAAACACGTATCCGGTTTGCGATTTAGAATCGTCCGGATCAGTGTCAAAGCTTGCATCAACGTAACCTTTTACAGTGAGCTCTTTGTCACATCCATATACGAGAAACATATCCTTAGTCCTTTTCAGGTATTTCAGGATGTTCTTGACCGCTGTCCAGTGATCCACTCCTGGATTACTTTGGTACCTCCCTGCTAAGCTTATAGCAAGGCACACATCAGGTCTGGTACACAGCATTGCATACATGATAGAGCCTATGGCTGAAGCATAGGGAACATCTTTCATTTTCTCTCTATCTTCTGCAGTGGTCGGGCATTGAGTCTGACTCAACTTCACACCTTGTAACACAGGCAAGAACCCTTTCTTCGCCTGATCCATTTTGAACTTTTTCAAAATCTTGTCAAGGTATGTGCTTTGTGAAAGTCCAATTAAGCATTTTGATCTATATCTATAGATCTTTATGCCTAATATGTAAGCAGCTTCACCAAGGTCTTTCATTGAAAAACTCTTATTCAAGTATCCCTTTATGCTATCCAGAAATTCTATATCATTTCCGATCAGTAATATGTCATCCACATATAATATCAGAAATGCTACAGAGCTCCCACTCACTTTCTTGTAAATACAGGCTTCTCCGAAAGTCTGTATAAAACCAAATGCTTTGATCACACTATCAAAGCGTTTATTCCAACTCCGAGAGGCTTGCACCAGTCAATAAATAGATCGCTGGAGCTTGCACACTTTGTTAGCTCCCTTTGGATCGACAAAACCTTCCGGTTGCATCATATACAACTCTTCTTCCAGAAATCCATTCAGGAATGCAGTTTCAACATCCATCTGCCAAATTTCATAATCATAAAATGCGGCAATTGCTAACATGATTCTGACAGACTTAAGCATCGCTACGGGTGAGATGGTCTCATCGTAGTCAACCCCTTGAACTTGTCGAAAACCTTTTGCGACAAGTCGAGCTTTGTAGACAGTAATATTACCGTCAGCGTCAGTCTTCTTCTTGAAGATCCATTTATTCTCAATTGCTTGCCGATCATCGGGCAAGTCAACCAAAGTCCATACTTTGTTCTCATACATGGATCCCATCTCAGATTTCATGGCTTCAAGCCATTTTGCGGAATCTGGGCTCACCATCGCTTCTTCATAGTTCGTAGGTTCATCATGATCTAGCAGCATGACTTCCAGAACAGGATTACCGTACCACTCTGGCGCGGATCTCACTCTGGTTGATCTACGAGGTTCAGTAGTATCTTGATCGGAAGCTTCATGATCATTATCATTAGCTTCCTCACCAACTGGTGTAGGTGTCACTGAAACAGTTTTCTGTGATACACTACTTTCCAATAATGGAGCAGGTACAGTTACCTCGTCAAGTTCTACTTTCCTCCCACTCACTTCTTTCGAGAGAAACTCCTTCTCTAGAAAGTTTCTGAATTTAGCAACAAAAGTCTTGCCTTCGGAACTGTGATAGAAGGTGTATCCAATAGTTTCCTTTGGATATCCTATGAAGACACATTTCTCCAATTTGGGTTCGAGCTTATCAGGTTGAAGCTTTTTCGCATAAGCATCGCAGCCCCAAACTTTCAAAAACGACAACTTTGGTTTCTTGCCAAACCACAATTCATAAGGCGTCGTCTCAACGGATTTTGATGGTGCCCTATTTAACGTGAATGCGGCCGTCTCTAGAGCGTATCCCCAAAACGATAGCGGTAAATCAGTAAGAGACATCATAGATCACACCATATCTAGTAAAGTACGATTACGACGTTCGGACACACCATTACGCTGTGGTGTTCCGGGTGGCGTGAGTTGCGAAACTATTCCACATTTTTTCAAATGTACACCAAACTCGTAATTCAAATATTCTCCTCCACGATCAGATCGTAGAAACTTTATTTTCTTGTTACGATGATTTTCAACTTCACTCTGAAATTCTTTGAACTTTTCAAACGTTTCAGACTTATGTTTCATTAAGTAGATATACCCATATCTGCTTAAGTCATCTGTGAAGGTGTGAAAATAACAATATCCTCCTTGAGCCTCAACATTCATCGGACCACATACATCTGTATGTATGATTTCCAACAAATCTGTTGCTCTCTCCATAGTACTGGAGAACGGTGTTTTAGTCATCTTGCCCATGAGGCACGGTTCGCAAGTACCAAGTGATTCATAATCAAGTGGTTCCAAAAGTCCATCAGTATGGAGTTTCTTCATGCGCTTTACACCGATATGACCTAAACGGTAGTGCCACAAATAAGTTGCACTATCATTATCAACTCTGCATCTTTTGGCTTCTACATTATGAATATGTGTATCACTACTATTGAGATTCAACAAGAATAGACCACTCTTCAAGGGTGCATGACCATAAAAGATATTACTCATATAAATAGAACAACCATTATTCTCTGATTTAAATGAATAACCGTCTCGCATTAAACAAGATCCAGATATAATGTTCATGCTCAACACTGGCACCAAATAACAATTATTTAGGTCTAATATTAATCCCGAAGGTAGATGTAGAGGTAGAGTGCCGACTGCGATCACGTCGACTTTGGAACTGTTTCCCACGAGCATCGTCACCTCGTCCTTAGCCAATCTTCGCTTAATCCGTAGTCCTTGTTTCGAGTTGCAAATATTAGCAACAGAACCAATATCAAATACCCAGGTGCTACTGCGAGCATTAGTAAGGTACACATCAATAACATGTATATCACATATACCTTTGTTCACCTTGCCATCCTTCTTATCCGCCAAATACTTGGGGCAGTTCCGCTTCCAGTGACCAGTGTGCTTGCAGTAGAAGCACTCAGTTTCAGGCTTAGGTCCAGACTTGGGTTTCTTCTCTTGAGCAGCAACTTGCTTGCCGTTCTTCTTGAAGTTCCCCTTCTTCTTCCCTTTGCCCTTTTTCTTGAAACTAGTGGTCTTGTTGACCATCAACACTTGATGCTCCTTTTTGATTTCTACCTCCGCAGCTTTCAGCATTGCCAAGAGCTCGGGAATAGTCTTGTTCATCCCTTGCATATTATAGTTCATCACGAAGATCTTGTAGCTTGGTGGTAGTGATTGGAGAATTCTGTCAATGACGCAATCATCTGGAAGATTAACTCCCATCTAAATCAAGTGATTATTATACCCAGACATTTTGAGTATATGCTCACTGACAGAACTGTTCTCCTCCATCTTGCAGCTATAGAACTTATTGGAGACTTCATATCTCTCAATCTGGGAATTTGCTTGAAATATTAACTTCAACTCTTGGAACATCTCATATGCTCCATGACGTTCAAAACGTCGTTGAAGTCCCGATTCTAAGCTGTAAAGCATGGCACACTGAACTATCGAGTAGTCATCAGCTTTGCTCTGCCAGACGTTCATAACATCTGGTGTTGCTCCAGTAGCAGGCCTGGCACCCAGCGGTGCTTCCAGGACGTAATTCTTCTGTGCAGCAATGAGGATAACCCTCAAGTTACGGACCCAGTCCGTGTAATTGCTACCATCATCTTTCAACTTTGCTTTCTCAAGGAACGCATTAAAATTCAACGGAACAACAACACGAGCCATCTATCTACAATCAAACATAAACAAGCAAGATACTATCAGGTACTAAGTTCATGATAAGTTTAAGTTCAATTAATCAAATTACTTAAGAACTCCCACTTAGATAGACATCCCTCTAATCCTCTAAGTGATCACGTGATCCAAATCAACTAAACCATGTCCGATCATCCCGTGAGATGGAGTAGTTTCTTTGGTGAACATCACTATGTTGATCATATCTACTATATGATTCACGCTCGACCTTTCGGTCTCTGTGTTCCGAGGCCATATCTGTATATGCTTGGCTCGTCAAGTATAACCTGAGTATTCCGCGTGTGCAACTGTTTTGCACCCGTTGTATTTGAACGTAGAGCCTATCACACCCGATCATCACGTGGTGTCTCAGCACGAAGAACTTTCGCAACGGTGCATACTCAGGGAGAACACTTCTTGATAATTTAGTGAGAGATCATCTTATAATGCTACCGTCAATCAAAGCAAGATAAGATGCATAAAAGATAAACATCACATGCAATCAATATAAGTGATATGATATGCCCATCATCATCTTGTGCCTGTGATCCCCATCTCCAAAGCACCGTCATGATCACCATCGTCACCGGCGCAACACCTTGATCTCCATCGTAGCATCGTTGTCGTCTCGCCAATCTTATGCTTCCACGACTATCGCTACCGCTTAGTGATAAAGTAAAGCATTACATCGCGATTGCATTGCATACAATAAAGCGACAACCATATGGCTCCTGCCAGTTGCCGATAACTCGGTTACAAAACATGATCATCTCATACAATAAAATTTTAGCATCATGTCTTGGCCATACCACATCACAACATGCCCTGCAAAAACAAGTTAGACGTCCTCTACTTTGTTGTTGCAAGTTTTATGTGGCTGCTACGGGCTTAAGTAAGAACCAATCTCACCTACGCATCAAAACCACAACGATAGTTTGTCAATTTGACTCTGTTTTAACCTTCGCACGGACCAGGCGTAGCCACACTTCGTTCAACTAAAGTTGGAGAAACAGTCACCGCAAGCCACCTTTGTGCAAAGCACGTTGGGAGAACCGGTCTCGCGTAAGCGTACGTGTAATGTCGGTCCGGGCCGCTTCATCCAACAATACCGCCGAACCAAAGTATGACATGCTGGTAGGCAGTATGACTTATATCGCCCACAACTCACTTGTGTTCTACTCATGCATATAACATCAAACCATAAAACCTGGCTTGGATGCCACCGTTGGGGAACGCAGTAATTTCAAAAAATTTCCTACGCACACGCAAGATCATGGTGATGCATAGCAACGAGAGGGGAGAGTGTTGTCTACGTACCCTTCATAGACCGCAACGGAAGCGTTGACGCAACGTAGAGGAAGTAGTCATACGTCTTCCTGATCCGACCGATCCAAGCACCGTTACTCCAGCACCTCCGAGTTCTTAGCACACGTACAGCTCGATGACGCTCCCCGAGCTCTGATCCAGCAAAGCTTCGGGGATGAGTTACGTCAGCACAACGGCGTGGTGACGATGATGATGTTCTACCGACGCAGGGCTTCGCCTAAGCACTAGAACGATATGATCGAGGTGGAATATGGTGGCAGGGGGCACCGCACACGGCTAAGGAACGATCACGTGGATCAACTTGTGTGTCCTAGGGTGCCCCCCTGCCCCCGTATATAAAGGAGCAAGGGGAGGATGCGGCCGGCCAGGTGTGGCGCGCCAAGAGGGAGTCCTACTCCCACCGGGAGTAGGACTCCTAGTTGGACAAGGAGAGAGAGGGGGGAAAGAGGAGGAAGAGAGGAAGGAAAGGGGGGGCGCCGCCCCCCTTCCCTTGTCCTATTCGGACTAGGAAGGGGAGGGGCGCGTGGCCACCTCCTGCCTCCTTCTCTCTTCTCCCTCAAGGCCCATGTAGGCCCAATAAACCCCCCGGGGGGGGGGGTCCGGTAACCCCCCGGTACTCCGGAAAAATGCCGATTTCACCCGGAACGATTCCGATGTCCAAATATAGGCTTCCAATATATCGATCTTTATGTCTCGACCATTTATAGACTCCTCGTCATGTCTGTGATCACATCTGGTACTCCGAACTAACTTCGGTACATCAAAATGCATAAACTCATAATAACTGTCATCGTAACGTTAAGCGTGTAGACCCTACGGTTCGAGAACAATGTAGACATGACTGAGACAGATCTCCTGTCAATAACCAATAGCGGGACCTGGATGCCCATATTGGCTCCTACATATTCTATGAAGATCTTTATCGGTCAGACCGCATAACAACATACGGTGTTCCCTTTGTCATCGGTATGTTACTTGCCCGAGATTCGATCGTCGGTATCGAATATCTAGTTCAATCTCGTTACCGGCATGTCTCTTTACTCGTTCCATAATACATCATCCCGCAACTAACTCATTAGTTGCAATGCTTGCAAGGCTTATGTGATGTGCATTACCGAGAGGGCCCAGAGATACCTCTCCGACAATCGGAGTGACAAATCCTAATCTCAAAATACGCCAACCCAACATCTACCTTTGGAGACACCTGTAGAGCTCCTTTATAATCACCCAGTTACGTTGTGAGGTTTGGTAGCACACAAAGTGTTCCTCCGGTAAACGGGAGTTGCATAATCTCATAGTCATAGGAACATGTATAAGTCAAGAAGAAAGCAATAGCAACATACTAAACGATCGGGTGCTAAGCTAATGGAATGGGTCATGTCAATCAGATCATTCAACTAATGATGTGACCTCGTTAATCAAATAACAACACTTTGTTCATGGTTAGGAAACATAACCATCTTTGATTAACGAGCTAGTCAAGTAGAGGCATACTAGTGACACTAAGTTTGTCTATGTATTCACACATGTATTATGTTTCCGGTTAATACAATTCTAGCATGAATAATAAACATTTATCATGATATAAGGAAATAAATAATAGCTTTATTATCGCCTCTAGGGCATATTTCCTTCAGTACCTCCTAGTGATCCTTTAGAACAATATTTGCTAGACCATGAAAATGATATGTTCATGAATGAAAGAAGGGAAATAGATGAAGTGTTCTTTAAATAGGGACCTATTCTGAAACATAACTTGCTTGTTGAAATCTTAGGGGATCCTCCTCCACCCAAGGGTGATCCCGTGTTTGAGCTTAAACCATTGCCTGATACTCTTAAATATGCTTATCTTGATGAAAAGAAGATATATCCTGTTATTATTAGTGCTAAACTTTTAGAGAAGGAGGAAGAAAAATTATTGAAAACTCTGAAAAAGCACCGTGCTGCTATTGGATATACTCTTGATGATCTTAAGGGCATTAGTCCCACTCTATGTCAGCACAAAATAAATTTGGAGAAAGATGCCAAACCAGTTATTGATCATCAACGACGACTGAATCCTAAGATGAAAGAAGTGGCAAGAAAAGAAATACTAAAGCTCCTTGAGGCAGGTATAATTTATCCCGTTGCTGATAGTCAGTGGGTAACTCCTTTCCATTGTGTTCCTAAGAAGGGAGGTATTACTGTCGTTCCTAATGATAAAGATGAATTGATTCTGCAAAGAATTATTACATGTTATAGGATGGTAATTGATTTCCACAAATTAAATAAGGCTATTGAAAAATAGCATTACCCCTTACCTTTCATTGATCAAATGCTAGAAAGGTTATCCAAACATACACATTTTTGCTTTCTAGATGGTTATTCTGGTTCTCTCAAATACCCGTGTCGGCTGATGATCAATCAAAGACCACTTTTACTTGCCCTTTCGGTACTTTTGTTTATAGATGTGTGCCTTTTGGTTTATGTAATGCACCTACTACCTTTCAAAGATGCATGATGGCTATATTCTCTGACTTTTGTCAAAAGATTTGTGAGGTTTTCATGGACGATTTCTCCGTTTATGGATCCTCTTTTGATGATTGCTTAAGCAACCTTGATCGAGTTTTGCAGAGATGTGAAGAAACTAACCTTGTGTTGAATTGGGAGAAGTGCCACTTTATGGTTAATGAAGGTATTGTCTTGGGGCATAAAATTTCTGAAAGGGGCATTGAAGTTGATAAAGCTAAAGTTGATGCTATTGAAAAGATGTCGTGTCCCAAGGACATCAAAGGTATAAGAAGTTTCCTTGGTCATGTCGGCTTTTATAGGAGGTTCATTAAGGACTTCTCAAAAAATTCTTGGCCTCTGACTAATTTATTACAAAAAGATATACCATTCGTCTTTGATGATGATTGTGTAGAAGCATTTGAAATACTTAAGAAAGCATTGATCTCTGCACCTATTGTTCAACCACCTGATTGGAATTTACCCTTTGAAATTATGTGTGATGCTAGTGATTATGCTGTAGGTGCTGTTCTAGGGCAAAGAGTTGATAAGAAATTAAATGTTATTCAATATGCTAGTAAAACTCTAGACAATGCTCAGAGAAATTATGCTACTACTGAAAAAGAATTCTTAGCAGTTGTATTTTCTTGTGATAAGTTCAGACCTTATATTGTTGATTCTAAAGTAACTATTCACACTGATCATGCTGCTATTAAATATCTTATGGAAAAGAAAGATGCTAAACCTAGACTTATTAGATGGGTTCTCTTGCTACAAGAATTTGATTTGCATATTATTGATAGAAAGGGAGCTGAGAACCCCGCTGCAGATAACTTGTCTAGGTTAGAAAATGTTCTTGATGACCCACTACCTATTGATGCTAGCTTTCCTGATGAACAATTAAATGTCATTAATGCTTCACATACTGCTCCATGGTATGCTGATTATGCTAATTACATTGTTGCTAAATTTATACCACCTAGTTTCACATACCAGCAAAAGAAAAAGTTTTTCTATGATTTAAGACATTACTTTTGGGATGACCCACATCTCTATAAAGAAGGAGTAGATGGTGTTATTAGACGTTGTGTACCTGAGCATGAACAGGAACAGATCCTATGCAAGTGTCACTCCGAAGCTTATGCGGGATACCACGCTGGAGATAGAACTGCACATAAGGTATTGCAATCCGGTTTTTATTGGCCTACTCTCTTCAAGGATGCCCGTAAGTTTGTCTTATCTTGTGATGAATATCAAAGAATTGGTAATATTAGTAGACGTCAAGAAATGCCTATGAATTATTTACTTGTTATTGAACCGTTTGATGTTTGGGGCTTTGATTATATGGGACCTTTTCCTGCCTCTAATGGATATACACATCTTTTAGTTGTTGTGGATTACGTTACTAAGTGGGTAGAAGCTATTCCAACTAGTAGTGCTGATCATAACACCTCTATTAAGATGCTTAAAGAAGTTATTTTTCCAAGGTTTGGAGTCCCTAGATATTTAATGACTGATGGTGGTTCACATTTTATTCATGGTGCTTTCCGTAAAATGCTTGCTAAATATGATTTTAATCATAGAATTGCATCTCCTTATCACCCTCAGTCTAGTGGTCAAGTAGAATTGAGTAATAGAGAGCTCAAATTAATTTTGCAAAAGACTGTCAATAGGTCTAGAAAGAATTGGTCTAAGAAACTTGATGATGCATTATGGGCCTATAGAACTGCATATAAAAATCCTATGGGTATGTCTCCGTATAAAATGGTTTATGGAAAAGCATGTCACTTACCTCTCGAACTAGGGCACAAGGCATACTGGGCTATTAAAGAGCTCAACTATGATTTTAAACTTGCCGGTGAAAAGAGGTTATTTGATATTAGCTCACTCGATGAATGGAGAACCCAAGCCTACGAAAATGCCAAGTTGTTTAAAGAAAAAGTTAAAAGATGGTATGATAAAAGGATACAAAAGCGTGAGTTTAATGTAGGTGATTATGTATTGCTATACAACTCTCGTTTAAGATTTTTTGCAGGAAAACTTGAAGGAAATATGCCCTAGAGGCAATAATAAAGTTATTATTTATTTCCTTATATCATGATAAATGTTTATTATTCATGCTAGAATTGTATTAACCGGAAACATAATACATGTGTGAATACATAGACAAACAGAGTGTCACTAGTATGCCTCTACTTGACTAGCTCGTTAATCAAAGATGGTTATGTTTCCTAACCATGAACAAAGAGTTGTTATTTGATTAACGAGGTCACATCATTAGTTGAATGATCTGATTGACATGACCCATTCCATTAGCTTAGCACCCGATCGTTTAGTATGTTGCTATTGCTTTCTTCATGACTTATACATGTTCCTATAACTATGAGATTATGCAACTCCCGTTTACCGGAGGAACACTTTGGGTACTACCAAACGTCACAACGTAACTGGGTGATTATAAAGGAGTACTACAGGTGTCTCCAATGGTAGATGTTGGGTTGGCGTATTTCGAGATTAGGGTTTGTCACTCCGATTGTCGGAGAGGTATCTCTGGGCCCTCTCGGTAATACACATCACATAAGCCTTGCAAGCATTATAACTAAGATGTTAGTTGTGAGATGATGTATTATGGAACGAGTAAAGAGACTTGCCAGTAACGAGATTGAACTAGGTATTGGATACCGACGATCGAATCTCGGGCAAGTAACATACCGATGACAAAGGGAACAACGTATGTTGTTATGCGTTCTGACCGATAAAGATCTTCGTAGAATATGTAGGAGCCAATATGGGCATCTAGGTCCCGCTATTGGTTATTGACCGGAGACGTGTCTCGGTCATGTCTACATTGTTCTCGAACCGTAGGGTCCGCACGCTTAACATTACGATGACAGTTATTATGAGTTTATGCATTTTGATGTTCCGAAGGTAGTTCGGAGTCCCGGATGTGATCACGGACATGACGAGGAGTCTCGAAATGGTCGAGACATAAATATTGATATATTGGAAGCCTATGTTTGGACATCGGAAGTGTTCCGGGTGAAATCGGGATTTTACCGGATTACCGGGAGGGTTACCGGAACCCCCCGGGAGCCAAATGGGCCTACATGGGCCTTAGTGGAAAGGTGAGAGGGCTGCCTGTCGTGGTTCTAAGTCTGACAGTGAGGTAGGGGGGTGTGTATGAAAAGGCTAGACCTTAGCTATTGGGAAGTTGTAAGCACGCAAGGTTTACGAGTTCAGGCCCTTCTCTGAGGAAGTAACAGCCCTACGTCTCGGTGCCCGGAGGCGGTCGATTGGATTATGCGTGTGTAAAATGACAGGGGTGCCCACCCCTGATACTGAGGAGGGGGGTGGCTTACATAGAGTTCGCCAGCCCTCTCCTGCCCTCAGTAATGCAGGGTTTAAGGTACATTTAAGGTGGGCGTTACTGATAACGTCCCTAATAAAGTGTCATAATAATCATAAAGACTACTTAATAGCCGACCGTTTGCCTGCGGAGTGGCTTGAGGTCTTCTAGCAGTCGAGTGGTTGGCTTCTTGGTCGAGTGACAGCTTCTTGGTCGAGTGTCTTCAACCCGTCGAGTGGGATATATTCAAGTTGTTTGAAAGGTGACTTCCTCTAAGGATGTCCTATGGTAGGGCTCTTTAGGACGGGTCTGTGTCCCTACCGTAGGTACATGACTTCATCATTAGCCCCCGAACGGATCGAGGCTGGAGTGAGAAAAGGGGTTAGGGACCTTTCCAACCGACCCTTCGGGTTATTATGGATGCTTCGTTCTGGGTCGACTGTCACGGATGACGTCATTAACCTCTTTCAGTCGCCTTGATCCGTTCCAGGTCTTTCGTCGAATGGATTTCTTTACCTGTGAGGTTTCGGGCGCCGGCGTGCGCGGGATTTCCGTTTCGTCAAGTTGTTCTACAGCCGGCGGAGATCGCGGGATTCGGATTTTTCGGGACGCGCGCAGAACGGGAGCGGCCGCAGTAATCGGGAGCGACAGTGCGAAGGCTCCTCGATCCCCACGCCGCCTTTCTCGCCACGTACAGCGCGCGCGCCTGCCACGGGATTTGACTGGATAGCTCGGGCCTACCTGCCAGCCACTCGGGAACGGCCCCTTATAAGTAGTTGGCCCGGAGCCTTTCGTCAGTACGCGTGCTCATCTCTTCCTCTTCCTTCTCTGTTTCTCCGTCGCCTCCTCTGCTTCCTTCACTCTCGCCCCGCCACCACAAAACCAGCTCGAGACCTCGCCGGCGACGATGGTGAAGGGTAAGACGACCGCTCTGGAGCGCGCGAAGAAGGCGGCGGCGGGGGGGGAAGGGAAAGAAGTCTGCGCGCGGGGGTTCTTCCTCTCGAACGGCCCTGCCCAAGGGGTGGATCCAGGGCGACTGGATGCCCTCGGTGCTCCGTCAGGAGGACCTCGACGACCTGGTCGAGGGAGGAGCCATTACCCACAAGGCGGCGCGTCTTCCAGGGGGAGAAATCGAGCCCCAGCCACGCGACGGTGAGTGCGTCCTCCTGGTGACTCATATTGACCGTGGGTTCTCTTTGCCGCCCCACTCTTTCTTCCGCAACTTCCTGAACTTCTTCGGGGCGCAGCTCCATCACTTTACTCCGAATTCCATAGTCTATCTTGCCGCCTTTATTTCTATGTGTGAGGCGTTCCTGGGGTGCCGCCCACACTGGGGGCTTTTCAAGCACATCTTCACCTGTCGCTCTCAGTCGGTTAAGAAGGCCAAGTCGAGTGACGAGAGGACACAGGTGATCCAGCTGTGTGGGGGCTTGGCGATACAGACGAGGGGAAAAAGCTGTTTCCCCTCCATTACCTTCCCGGAGTCAGTTCGAGGATGGCAGGCGACTTGGTTCTACTGCCAGAATCAGGAGACTCCAGGGCAGTCGACTGGACTTCCACCCTTCACCCTCGACCGAGCCCACAAGCCTGCTTCTCTGAAGGTGATGCCCGAAGAAAAGGCCTAGGTCAAGATACTGGCGGGTCGAGTGGTTGAACTTGTCCGTGAGGGCGTGACGGGGATGGATCTGCTGGAAGTCTTCCTCAAGAGGTGAATCCAACCACTCCAGGCTCGGGACCACCCGATGTGGCTGTACTCTGGCCTCGAGGACACCACTCGGATCCACCCGGAGGAGGTCACCGACGAGATGTTGGAGGGGTGGCTGTCAAGCATCACGGGGAACAAGGACAACCCCCGAGGAGCTAGGAGGGTCATTCCACTCGACAACTCGTATGAGGTCGACCAGGTGCGTCTTTATGTTTCCGACTGAAATCTTCGTTTTCTGCATTGGTCTTCTTTTGAGCGAGTCGACTGACTTTTGTCTTGTCCGTTGTTCCTAGGCGACCACCGAGATGTACTCGACGCCCAACGGGGCGCAGGGGTCGACTGAGGAAGGTGAGGCGAGCGGAGGCGAGAGCGGGGATGACCAAGGCGAGTGGGAGTCTGACGGCGAAGGGGAGGGAGACGACGACGTCTTCTCCAGCGAGGAGGAGGAGGAGGCTGAACCCCCCCCCCCCCGCCCGGAGGGGCGATCCAAGCTCATACACGACCCAGCGCGGGGGCGTGGCAAGGCCGCCGCACCTGCTGGGCAGACGTCGAAGCGCCCTCAGAGTTCTCCTCCTCCGCCGACTGAGAAGGCTCCCAAGCACCCATGAGCGACGCCATCCAAGCCGCCCAAAGTCCTGCCAAAGATGAAGATTGATGTTCCTACCATTTCCGGGTAAATGATAGAAACTTTGCTTTCCTTTGTCGACCGTGGACGGATCCTTGGTCGATTCACCCTGCCAGCTGGCTGACTTTTGAGATTTTGCAGCGGTGCCACTTCTGAGGTTTCCGCCAGGAACGACGACCAAGAGATGGAGGACGCTGTTACCTCCAACCCCGGTATGATTAATGACATTTTGCTTTGAGTCGCCTGGCCCTTGTAGTTCTGGTCGATTGAGTGTTTCTCTTGCAGCCCCTGTTCATGTTATTGACCTCCCGGATGATGATGACAATGAGCCGCTGAGGGTGAAGAGGACAAAGAAGGCGTCGGCTGTCAAGACCCCACGGTCCACTCCGGCACCTGAGGCCGCGGCTCGGGGTGATGGCGAGCCCGCTCGGGCTTCTGTGACCTTTGCCGATCCCTTGTCGAGTGCGCAGCCCTCGGCGTCGATTGCCAACCCTACTTCGCTCTTTGTCGCGTACTCTATCCCTGAAGACGAAGTGGCCGCTGCGAAGGAGGCCATACACCAGGCAGGGGTCATGATGGAACAGGTGAAGGTGGCTCGGGAGGCCAGCCAAGCCGCCTATGACGCGAGCTCGGCTATTCAGAGCAATGTCCGGGTTAGTCGACTCAACACTTGATTGTTTGAAGAGTCTTTCTCCCTCTTTCTTTTCCTTGAAGATCTTTGTATCTGTATCTGTACACCCACTGGGTGTGTTTTCTCTTTCTTGGACTAGTGGGGGCACGCTAAGTGCACCCACTGGGTGTAGTCCCCGAGGCTACGGTGGACTGCTGGCAGTCGACTGTAGTCTTTATATTGCGTTTCTGAATCTGTATTTCTTCACTCGATTTGGTCTGGCCAGGTCGAGTGGGACCGTGTCCTGTCGACTGCGGGCAGTCGGGGTTTTTTTTTGGTCGAACCAGTGGGGGCACGCTGAGTGCACCCACTGGGTGTAGTCCCCGAGGCTACTGTCGAATGTTTTTGATTCGACTGTGGTCTTAGAAACATCACCATTGGTCCTTAGTTACTCGGAAGCAACTTATCTCGAACGTCTGTCGACCGGTTTTTCTTTTGCAGAAATCCTGCGAACTCGCCGCTCGCTATGCTGAATTGGAGAAACAGAAGATTCAACTGGACCTTGATCTAGAGCTGGCCAGGACGGAGCTGCAGAAGGTCAGGGAGGGCGCCGCAGGTAAAGCGACTTTGTCGACTGATTTTGTTTTTTGGCTTGAGCATTCCTCTGCTGTTTCCGATTCGATCACCATTTCTTTGTAGGAGAATTGGAAAAAGCTTTGGCGAGGAAGGACCAGGACCTGGCTGCTGCCCGCAAGGAGGCTGATGATAAGACAGCTCTGGCCGAGCAGAAGCTGGCTTCGGTCGATCAGTTAGAAAAGGAGAACACCAGGTTGCAGACCGCTCTGACTGATGCCAACAGGCTGACTGCCAATTGGAAGAAGAAGAACCTCCTCTTGGGCGAGGAGATGGAAGGCATCGCTCGTAGGAGGGACGACCTGGAGAGCTACCTGAGGAGCCTCGCCAAGAGGCTGTACATCAAACTTGAAGGTGCACATCTAATTTTGACTGTTTTGTACTTTTGTGTCGACTCAATCTTGCGATCGTTGGCTTATCTTTAGGTCTTGTGTGCAGAATTCTGTCAGAACTTCGAAGAGGAGACCAGGCGGATCGAAACGGGTCTGGACCCAATCAATTCTCCGGTGAAAGATGATACTGCCATGAACCTGCTCCGACTGGAATCTCGAATCGACGGCGCCGTGGATTACCTGGCTCGACTGAAGGTCGCCGTGTCGCGGATCGACTCGACACTTTGGCCAGAGTCCATGCTCCAGAACGATCTCGAGTCTCTTATGGCTCGACTTGACAAAATCCCCGATCGAGTGCAGGAGTGGAAGAAGTCCTCTGCCCGGTGCGGCGCTGATGTGGCTCTATCCTTAGTCTGCGTCCACTGCAAGGAGGCGCGAGAAGAAAAGCTGGCCGCCATCCAAGTCGCCAATACCAAGAGGCACAGCTTCCAAGACTTCATGGAGACCTTCATTGCTGCAGCCACTCGCATTGCGGACGGAATCGACCTGGATGAGTTCGTCGCTCCTGCCAGCCCTCCTCTTGAGGAGTGAGAAAACTTTTATGCCTTCCCTTAAATTAGCCTCGGAATGCCGAGTGGACTTGTAATCGTTTAAATTCTGCCGAGCTGAGGGCTCGAGTACTTTGATTCGGGGCCTAGGGCCTTTTAAGCTTTATCCAAACTTAATTTTTGCTGAATGTCTTCGTGGTCTGGAACTGTCGTGTGGGGCTTGATGGCCGACCCTCACCCTGTTGTTGTACATTGTATTTGTGGCGGAGCTCTCGGGAAAAGGTGGCAGTCGACCCACACCCTGTTGTTGTACATTGTATTTGTGGCGGAGCTCTCGGGAAAAGGTGGCAGTCGACCCACGCCTTGTTACTGTAGAGTGGGACGAAGCTCACATTGTATTTGTGGCGGAGCTCTTCAGGAGAAGGTGGGTTTCGAACTTAGGCGAGTATCTGACTGCAGCTAAGTCCCCTCGTGGAGAACTTAGGCGAGTGCTGAACTGCAGCTAAGCCCCCGAGTGGGAGGTTCGCTCTCCACTCGGTAGGATTTTTCAAACTTAGGCGAGTGTCTGACCGCAGCTAAGTCTCTTCGTGGAGAACTTAGGCGAGTGCTGAACTGCAGCTAAGCCCCCGAGTGGGAGGTTCGCTCTCCACTCGGTAGGATTTTTCAAACTTAGGCGAGTGTCTGACTGCAGCTAAGTCTCTTCGTGGAGAACTTAGGCGAGTGTTGAACTGCAGCTAAGCCCCCGAGTGGGAGGTTCGCTCTCCACTCGGTAGGATTTTTCAAACTTAGGCGAGTGTCTGACTACAGCTAAGTCTCTTCGTGAAGAACTTAGGCGAGTGCTGAACTGCAGCTAAGCCCCCGAGTGGGAGGTTTGCTCTCCACTCGGAAGGAATTTTCAAACTTAGGCGAGTGTCTGACTGCAGCTAAGTCTCTTCGTGGAGAACTTAGGCGAGTGCTGAACTGCAGCTAAGCCCCCAAGTGGGAGGTTTGCTCTCCACTCGGTAGGATTTTTCAAACTTAGGCGAGTGTCTGACTGCAGCTAAGTCTCTTCATGGAGAACTTAGGCGAGTGCTGAACTGCAGCTAAGCCCCCGAGTGGGAGGTTTGCTCTCCACTCGGTAGGATTTTTCAAACTTAGGCGAGTGTCTGACTGCAGCTAAGTCTCTTCGTGGAGAACTTAGGCGAGTGCTGAACTGCAGCTAAGCCCCCGAGTGGGAGGTTTGCTCTCCACTCGGTAGGATTTTTCAAACTTAGGCGAGTGTCTGACTGCAGCTAAGTCTCTTCGTGGAGAACTTAGGCGAGTGCTGAACTGCAGCTAAGCCCCCGAGTGGGAGGTTCGCTCTCCACTCGGTAGGATTTTTCAAACTTAGGCGAATCGGATTCGCAGCTAAGTCACCCACTGGGGGATTTCGGATACATACAACAGTGACAGCAATTATTGGAACACTCTTATTTCTGATAAAAATGAACTTCAGGAGTTTTTCTTATTACATCTGGTTTGAGAGCGGACTTAAGTGTAAAAGGGGCGGAGAAGCTCCACGTTCCAAGCTCGAGGTTCGTCGATTTGTCGATCAACATTGTAAAGGTGATATGCTCCGTTGTGGAGGACTCTGGTGATGATGAAGGGGCCTTCCCAAGTGGGAGCGAGCTTGTGAGGTTTCTGTTGATCCACTCGGAGGACCAAATCTCCTTCTTGAAAGGCTCGACTCTTCACATTCCGGGCGTGGAATCGACGCAAGTCCTGCTGGTAAATGGTCGATCTGATCATTGCCATCTCCCTCTCTTCCTCCAAGAGGTCGACTGCGTCTTGCCGGGCCTGCTCCGCTTCATCTTCGGTGTAAAGTTCGACTCGGGGCGCATTATGAAGGAGATCGCTTGGCAGGACAGCTTCGGCTCCATAAACCAGAAAGAACGGGGTCCTTCCAGTCGACCGCTTAGGGGTGGTCCTTAATCCCCACAGCACTGACGGAAGCTCGTCGACCCAAGCGCCTGCCGCGTGCTTGAGATCGCGCATCAGCCGAGGTTTTAGCCCTTTGAGAATCAGACCATTTGCCCTCTCAGCCTGTCCATTCGACTGGGGGTGAGCGACTGAGGCGTAGTCGACTCGTGTGCCTTGAGAAGCGCAAAATGCTCTGAACTCGTCCGAATCAAAGTTTGACCCGTTATCAGTGATGATGCTGTGCGGGACTCCATATCTGAATGTCAATCCTCTGATGAAACTGATAGCGGTGCCAGCGTCGAGGCTCTTTATGGGCTTAGCTTCGATCCATTTGGTAAACTTGTCGACTGCCACAAGCACATGAGTGAATCCACTCCTGCCCGTTCTTAGGGGGCCAACCATGTCCAATCCCCAGATGGCAAAGGGCCAGACAAGCGGAATGGTCTTCAGGGCTGACGCGGGCTTGTGTGACATGTTGGAGTAGAACTGGCAGCCCTCGCACCTGTCGACTATCTCTTTCGCCATCTCATTTGCCCTTGGCCAATAAAATCCAGCTCGGTATGCCTTAGCCACAATGGTCCGAGAGGACGCATGGTGACCGCAGGTTCCCGAGTGGATATCGTTGAGGATTATTTGACCCTCTTCTGGCGTTATGCATTTCTGGCCGACTCCGGTCGCACTTTCTCTGTACAGTTGTCCCCTTATGACTGTGAAGGCCTTAGATCGGCGGACGATCTGTCGAGCCTCCTCCTCGTCCTCCGGGAGTTCTTTCCTTAGGATATATGCAATGTACGGTATTGTCCAGTCAGGGGTGACTGCCAAGACTTCCATGATTAGGTTGACTACTGCAGGCACTTCAACTTCAGTCGGATCCGTGGCACTTTTGGGCTGCGGGGCTTCTTCTGTGAAAGGATCTTCTTGGACTGACGGCGAGTGAATGTGTTCCAAGAACATGTTGCTTGGAATGGCTTCTCTCTTGGAGCCTATCTTTGCCAAGTCGTCAGCTGCCTGGTTTTTCAGTCGGGGGATGTGGTGGAGTTCCAACCCCTCGAACTTCTTCTCTAGCTTCCGTACTGCATTGCAGTACCCAGTCATTGCCGGACTCCTGACGTCCCACTCCTTCATCACTTGATTAACCACCAGATCTGAGTCGCCATAGACCATGAGGCGACGGACGCCGAGCGAAATGGCCATGCGCAACCCATACAAAAGTGCTTCATACTCTGCTTCATTATTGGAGGAATCGAAGTGAATCTGGAGAACGTATCTGAGCTTATCTCCTCGGGGGGAGACCAAAACTACCCCCGCGCCCGAACCATTCAGCATCTTGGATCCATCGAAGAACATAGTCCAGTGTTCTGAGTGAACTTGAGTCGGAAGTTGCTGTTCAATCCACTCGGCGATAAAATCCGCGATTGCTTGGGACTTGATGGCTTTCTTTGCTTCAAACTTGATGTCTAAAGGAAGGAGTTCAATCGCCCACTTGGCCACTCGACCAGTTGCATCTCTGTTATGCAGGATCTCCGATAATGGGGCGTCGCTGACGACTGTAATGGAGTGGTCAGAGAAATAATGTGCAACTTTCTTCGTGGTCATGTAAATCCCATATACAAGCTTCTGGTAGTGGGGGTATCTTTGTTTTGAAGGGGTCAAAACTTCAGACACATAATAAACAGGGCGTTGAACTTTGAAGGCCTTCCCTTCCTCTTCCCGCTCGACTGTAAGTACTGTACTGACAACTTGTCCCGTGGCTGCAATGTAGAGCAGCAGAGGCTCTTTGCTGATTGGAGCAGCTAGCACCGGCTGGGTGGAGAGCAGAGCTTTGAGCTCTGCAAACGCTACATCAGCTTCTGGAGTCCACTCGAACTTGTCAGACTTTTTCATCAGTCGGTAAAGAGGCAACGCTTTTTCACCGAGTCGAGAAATGAATCGACTTAAGGCGGCCAAGCAGCCTGTAAGTTTTTGGACATCATGCACACGTACAGGACGCTTCATCCGGAGTATGGTGCCAATTTTTTCAGGATTGGCGTCGATTCCCTGTTCGGAAACAAGAAAACCGAGTAGCTTGCCACCTGGAACTCCGAAAGTGCACTTTGACGGATTGAGCTTGATATCGTACCTCCTGAGGTTGGCGAAGGTTTCAGCAAGGTCAGCCCGCAGGTCGGAACCTTTCCGGGACTTGACTACGATATCGTCCATGTACGCCTCCACATTTCGACTGATTTGAGTGAGTAAACACTTCTGGATCATTCTCATGAATGTGGCTCCGGCGTTCTTGAGGCCGAATGGCATGGTGACGTAACAGAAGCATCCGAATGGAGTGATGAAAGCTGTTTTGATTTCGTCGGGCCCATACAGACGGATCTGATGGTACCCGGAGTAGGCATCTAGAAAAGACAATCTCTCGCATCCCGCAGTTGAGTCGACAATTTGGTCGATGCGAGGGAGAGGAAAATGATCTTTCGGGCAGGCCCGATTGATATGCTTGAAATCAATGCACATGCGGAGTGACTTGTCCTTCTTGGGGACCATGACAACATTGGCGAGCCACTCGGAGTGGTAGATCTCTCGAATGAACTCAGCTGCTAAGAGCCGAGCCACTTCCTCGCCAATGCCTTGTTTTTTCTGGACGGCGGACCGCCGCAGATGTTCCTTCACGGGTTTGAACTTTGAGTCGACTCGCAGGCGGTGCTCAGCCAGCCCCCTGGGAACTCCAGGCATGTCAGAGGGTTTCCATGCGAAGATGTCCCAGTTCTCATGGAGGAGTTGGATGAGCGCTTCTTCCTATTTGGAGTCGAGCGTCGTTGAGATGTGAGTCGGAGCTGCGTCGGGATCAGTCGGGTGAATGTGGACTGTCTTCGTTTCGCCAGCCGACTGAAAAGCTGACTCGGAGGCAGGCTTCTTAGCCCGCAGCAATTCACTCGGGTCGGCAGTCTTTTGGTACTCTTTCAGCTCGACTACTGCCATCTGAGCGTCGGCGATCTTTGATCCCTTCTGGAAACATTCTTCTGCTTTCTTCCGGTTGCCCGTAACAGTGATCACACCTTTGGGGCCAGGCATCTTTAATTTAAGATACACGTAGCATGTTCGAGCCATGAAGCGTGCGTAAGCTGGCCTGCCCAAGATGGCGTGATAAGCACTCTGGAAGTCCACAACTTCAAACGTTAACTTTTCCTTGCGGTAATTCTTTGAATCACCGAAAACCACATCAAGAGCAATCTGGCCGAGTGACTCGGCTTTCTTCCCAGGAATGACTCCGTGGAAGCTCATGTTACTGGTGCTGAGTCTGGACATCGGAATGCCCAGTCCTTTCAAGGTTTCAGCGTACAGTATGTTCAGGCCACTGCCGCCGTCCATCAGGACTTTGGTCAGTCGAGTGCCTTCGACAACTGGGTCGACCACCAAAGCTTGCCTCCCAAGGGTGGCAATGTGTGTCGGGTGATCGGACTGGTCGAACGTGATGGCAGTCTGAGACCACTTTAGGTAACTGGGAGTCGCCGGGGCAACCATGTTGACCTCACGGTTAATGATTTTCAGTCGACTTTTGCTTTCGAGATCAGCAAAAATCATCAAGGTGGAATTGACTTGGGGGTATTCATCGTCACTATCTTCCTTGTCTTCAACTCTGTCTGGCTCTTTTTCCTTATCCTTGGGCTGCTTGCCCTGGAACTGCTGAATCAGAAGCCGACACTGTCGAGTGGTATGCTTTGGGAAAATAAAATTTCCTTCTTCATCTTTCTTGGTATGGATGTGACATGGCAGGTCCAGAACATCATTCCCATCCTGATCTTTAACCTTCTTGGGCTTCCATGTGCCCTTGGGCTTTCCCTTGAAATTTTCCTAAGCCACAGCCAGGGCCTCCCCCGGGGCGGCTGGCTCAGCCTTCCGCTTCTGCTTCCGACTGGAGTTTCCTCCGGTTTCTTGGGCGACTGACTTAAGTTTGCCACTTCGGAGTCGGTCCTCGTCTTCTCCATTAGCGTACTTGGTGGCAATCTCCATCATCCGATTAAGGGACATCTCTCCGGTCCGGCCAAACTTCAGATTCAACTCCCTGTACTTGACGCCTTCCTTGAAAGCGCAAACTGCTTGATGGTCTGGCACGTTCTCGACCGAGTGGTGCAGTGTGATCCACCTCTGGATATATTCTCTCAGAGTTTCGTTCGGCTTCTGTACGCAAGACCGCAGCTCCATAAGGCCTGCAGGGCGCTTGCATGTCCCTTCGAAGGTTGTGATAAACACTCGGGAGAGATCCTCCCAAGTGTAAATGCTGCTGGGCGCCAGCTGATTCAGCCACGCCCCAGCTGAGCCTTCCAACATGAGGGGTAAATGCTTCATGGCCACCTCATCGTTGCCACCGCCAATCTGCACAGCCACTCGGTAATCCTCGAGCCATGTGTCAGGCTTGGACTCACCGGTGAACTTGCTGATTCCAGTCGCCAGCCGGA
This sequence comes from Triticum monococcum, assembly GCA_034509565.1. Lineage (NCBI taxonomy): Eukaryota > Viridiplantae > Streptophyta > Magnoliopsida > Poales > Poaceae > Triticum > Triticum monococcum. The sequence goes on along the minus strand of CM067846.1, from coordinate 172,183,685 downwards.
AGTTGGGAGGGATCACCGCAGCTCTGATGGCCCGACTGAAACATTCAGGCCCTGAGGCATGTGTCCTGCTGCTGGTGGGCGTATCTCTGTTGTGGCCCTCTCGATGAGCCCTGTTCCTGTCCACCAGACCTTGAACGAGGATGGATCTCGCGTCAAAGCCTGGGTCTCTGGGGTCGACTGGGATCCTCTGCCCAGTGTTATGGGAGCGCCTGTCGTCTCGATGCCGAGGTGCATATGATCCACTCCTCGGGGGAGGGGACGGCACCCGACGCCCATCATCACGGTCGGGTCGGTGATCATATTGTTCGTTCCTCCTATACTGATCGTGCCGGTCTCCACGCCCCTCACGCCTCGGGGGCGATCTCGGGCTGTGAGCCGACTGGACGGTCTCCGTTGCGACAAATCGACTGTGGATCCTGTCCCGCGACTGAGAGACGGCGGAATTCTGATTTCCCGCCGCTCGGAGCAATGCTCTGATCTGCAGCAATCCTCTGCCGGCCTCCGACTGGGAGGGCTGGATTGACTCCGCTATGCGGGCCGCGGCAGCCAGGTTCTGAACCGGAGTTCGGTACACCTGCGGTGGCGGGAAGAGCTGACGTCGACTGGGTTCGGGAGCTTGCTGGCGTCGACTGGACTCGGGAGCCTGCTGGCGTCGACTGGACTCGGGAGCCCGCTGACGCGCCCGCTCGTCGAGAGCTCGCTGTAGATTCTCCAGTCGAGTGCGCTCGGCTAGATTAGCCAAGCGCGCGTCCTCCAAGGCCCGGGCCTCGGGGGTTTCTCCAACAATAGGTGTGTAGAGCGCGTCCATGTTCCGGTGACGAAGCTCCTCCCGTTGCAATGACGTAAGAGGCTCGGGGAGGTATTCGTCGTGAGGGTGCGACGGATCGCCCCTATCGGCACCATCATCAGCGCGATGGAATCCAGGGGGACTGCGTGTCCCCTCGACCGCCAGAACCTCCGCCAAAGGGTCGCTGCTGTCACACTCGGAAGCGGTCTCCGTGGAGCCAGTCGACAGATCGAACAGGCCGCAGAGGGATTCGTCAAGCTCGATTGCAGCGACTTGCGGGGTCGCCGACTGGCGGGCCGCGGCGTGCTTCATCCACCGCTGGAGCCTCGACCGACCCGAGCGCTTGCGTTGGCGGGAGAAAGGACGGGGAGATGGCACGGGAGTCGACCGATATGGGGTCGATGGCTGCCTCAGGAGGACACCAGGGACGCACGCGCGGAAGTGCGTCGCACCGCGGACGGGGAGCGCATCGACGTCAAGCGGCGCCTCCTGGAGCCAGGCAGAGTCGTCGGTGATGAAAGCGAGTCCGCCGAGACGGATCTCGCGGCCCTCCGCCAAAGCTCCACAGGAAAACATGATCAAGTGGATCGGAAAAATCGCAACTTCTCCAATTAGGCGCTAAGACTAATGCCCCACGGTGGGCGCCAACTGTCGCGGTTCTAAGTCTGACAGTGAGGTAGGGGTTGTGTATGAAGAGGCTAGACCTTAGCTATTGGGAAGTTGTAAGCACGCAAGGTTTACGAGTTCAGGCCCTTCTCTGAGGAAGTAACAGCCCTACGTCTCGGTGCCCGGAGGCGGACGATTGGATTATGCGTGTGTAAAATGACAGGGGTGCCCACCCCTGATACTGAGGAGGGGGGTGGCTTATATAGAGTTCGTCAGCCCTCTCCTGCCCTCAGTAATGCAGGGTTTAAGGTACATTTAAGGTGGGCGTTACTGATAACGTCCCTAATAAAGTGTCATAATAATCATAAAGACTACTTAATAGCCGACCGTTTGCCTGCGGAGTGGCTTGAGGTCTTCTAGCAGTCGAGTGGTTGGCTTCTTGGTCGAGTGACAGCTTCTTGGTCGAGTGTCTTCAACCCGTCGAGTGGGATATATTCAAGTTGTTTGAAAGGTGACTTCCTCTAAGGATGTCCTATGGTAGGGCTCTTTAGGACGGGTCCGTGTCCCTACCGTAGGTACATGACTTCATCATTAGCCCCCGAACGGATCGAGGCTGGAGTGAGAAAAGGGGTTAGGGACCTTTCCAACCGACCCTTTGGGTTATTATGGATGCTTCGTTCTGGGTCGACTGTCACGGATGACGTCATTAACCTCTTTCAGTCGCCTTGATCCGTTCCAGGTCTTTCGTCGAATGGATTTCTTTACCTGTGAGGTTTCGGGCGCCGGCGTGCGCGGGATTTCCGTTTCGTCAAGTTGTTCTACAGCCGGCAGAGATCGCGGGATTCGGATTTTTCGGGAAGCGCGCGGAACGGGAGCGGCCGCAGTAATCGGGAGCGACAGTGCGAAGGCTCCTCGATCCCCATGCCGCCTTTCTCGCCACGTACAGCGCGCGCGCCTGCCACGGGATTTGACTGGATAGCTCGGGCCTACCTGCCAGCCACTCAGGAACGGCCCCTTATAAGTAGTTGGCCCGGAGCCTTTCGTTAGTACGCGTGCTCATCTCTTCCTCTTCCTTCTCTGTTTCTCCGTCGCCTCCTCTGCTTCCTTCACTCTCGCCCTGCCACCACAAAACCAGCTCGAGACCTCGCCGGCGACGATGGTGAAGGGTAAGACGACCGCTCTGGAGCGCGCGAAGAAGGCGGCGGCGGGGGGGAAGGGAAAGAAGTCTGCGCGCGGGGGTTCTTCCTCTCGAACGGCCCTGCCCAAGGGGTGGATCCAGGGCGACTGGATGCCCTCGGTGCTCCGTCAGGAGGACCTCGACGACCTGGTCGAGGGAGGAGCCATTCCCCACAAGGCGGCGCGTCTTCCAGGGGGAGAAATCGAGCCCCAGCCACGCGACGGTGAGTGCGTCCTCCTGGCGACTCATATTGACCGTGGGTTCTCTCTGCCGCCCCACTCTTTCTTCCGCAACTTCCTGAACTTCTTCGGGGCGCAGCTCCATCACTTTACTCCGAATTCCATAGTCTATCTTGCCGCCTTTATTTCTATGTGTGAGGCGTTCCTGGGGTGCCGCCCACACTGGGGGCTTTTCAAGCACATCTTCACCTGTCGCTCTCAGTCGGTTAAGAAGGCCAAGTCGAGTGATGAGAGGACACAGGTGATCCAACTGTGTGGGGGCTTGGCGATCCAGACGAGGGGAAAAAGCTGTTTCCCCTCCATTACCTTCCCGGAGTCAGTTCGAGGATGGCAGGCGACTTGGTTCTACTGCCAGAATCAGGAGACTCCAGGGCAGTCGACTAGACTTCCACCCTTCACCCTCGACCGAGCCCACAAGCCTGCTTCTCTGAAGGTGACACCCGAAGAAAAGGCCCAGGTCAAGATACTGGCGGGTCGAGTGGTTGAACTTGTCCGTGAGGGCGTGACGGGGATGGATCTGCTGGAAGTCTTCCTCAAGAGGTGAATCCAACCACTCCAGGCTCGGGACCACCCGATGTGGCTGTACTCTGGCCTCAAGGACACCACTCGGATCCACCCGGAGGAGGTCACCGACGAGATGTTGGAGGGGTGGCTGTCAAGCATCACGGGGAACAAGGACAACCCCCGAGGAGCTAGGAGGGTCATTCCACTCGACAACTTGTATGAGGTCGACCAGGTGCGTCTTTATGTTTCCGACTGAAATCTTCGTTTTCTGCATTGGTCTTCTTTTGAGCGAGTCGACTGACTTTTGTCTTGTCCATTGTTCCTAGGCGACCACCGAGATGTACTCGACGCCCAACGGGGCGCAGGGGTCGACTGAGGAAGGTGAGGCGAGCGGAGGCGAGAGCGGGGATGACCAAGGCGAGTGGGAGTCTGACGGCGAAGGGGAGGGAGACGACGACGTCTTCTCCAGCGAGGAGGAGGAGGAGGCTGAACCCCCCTGCCCGGAGGGGCGATCCAAGCTCATACACGACCCAGCGCGGGGGCGTGGCAAGGCCGCCGCACCTGCTGGGCAGACGTCGAAGCGCCCTCAGAGTTCTCCTCCTCCGCCGACTGAGAAGGCTCCCAAGCACCCACGAGCGACGCCATCCAAGCCGCCCAAAGTCCTGCCAAAGATGAAGATTGCTGTTCCTACCATTTCCGGGTAAATGATAGAAACTTTGCTTTCCTTTGTCGACCGTGGACGGATCCTTGGTCGATTCACCCTGCCAGCTGGCTGACTTTTGAGATTTTGCAGCGGTGCCACTTCTGAGGTTTCCGCCAGGAACGACGACCAAGAGATGGAGGACGCTGTTACCTCCAACCCCGGTATGATTAATGACATTTTGCTTTGAGTCGCCTGGCCCTTGTAGTTCTGGTCGATTGAGTGTTTCTCTTGCAGCCCCTGTTCATGTTATTGACCTCCGGGACAATGATGACAACGAGCCGCTGAGGGTGAAGAGGACAAAGAAGGCGTCAGCTGTCAAGACCCCACGGTCCACTCCGGCACCTGAGGCCGCGGCTCGGGGTGATGGCGAGCCCGCTCGGGCTTCTGTGACCTTTGCCGATCCCTTGTCGAGTGCGCAGCCCTCGGCGTCGACTGCCAACCCTACTTCGCTCTTTGTCGCGTACTCTATCCCTGAAGACGAAGTGGCCGCTGCGAAGGAGGCCATACACCAGGCAGGGGTCATGATGGAACAGGTGAAGGTGGCTCGGGAGGCCAGCCAAGCCGCCTATGACGCGAGCAAGTAACATACCGATGACAAAGGGAACAACGTATTTTGTTATGCGGTTTGACCGATAAAGATCTTCGTAGAATATGTAGGAGCCAATATGGGCATCCAGGTCCCGCTATTGGTTATTGACCGGAGACGTGTCTCGGTCATGTCTACATTGTTCTCGAACCGTAGGGTCCGCACGCTTAACGTTACGATGACAGTTATTATGAGTTTATGCATTTTGATGTACCGAAGGTAGTTCGGAGTCCCGGATGTGATCACGGACATGACGAGGAGTCTCGAAATGGTCGAGACATAAAGATTGATATATTGGAAGCCTATGTTTGGACATCGGAAGTGTTCCGGGTGAAATCGGGATTTTACCGGATTACCGGGAGGGTTACCGGAACCCCCCGGGAACCAGTTGGTGAGGAAGCTAATGATAATGAACATGAAGCTTCCGATCAAGATACTACTGAACCTCGTAGATCAACCAGAGTGAGATCCGCGCCAGAGTGGTACGGTAATCCTGTTCTGGAAGTCATGCTGCTAGATCATGATGAACCTACGAACTATGAAGAAGCGATGGTGAGCCGAGATTCCGCAAAATGGCTTGAAGCCATGAAATCTGAGATGGGATCCATGTATGAGAACAAAGTATGGACTTTGGTTGACTTGCCCGATGATCGGCAAACAATTGAGAATAAATGGATCTTCAAGAAGAAGACTGACGCTGACGGTAATATTACTGTCTACAAAGCTCGACTTGTCGCAAAAGGTTTTCGACAAGTTCAAGGGGTTGACTACGATGAGACCATCTCACCCGTAGCGATGCTTAAGTCTGTCAGAATCATATTAGCAATTGCCGCATTTTATGATTATGAAATTTGGCAGATGGATGTCGAAACTGCATTCCTGAATGGATTTCTGGAAGAAGAGTTGTATATGATGCAACCGGAAGGTTTTGTCGATCCAAAGGGAGCTAACAAAGTGTGCAAGCTCCAGCGATCTATTTATGGACTGGTGCAAGCCTCTCGGAGTTGGAATAAACGCTTTGATAGTGTGATCAAAGCATTTGGTTTTATACAGACTTTCGGAGAAGCCTGTATTTACAAGAAAGTGAGTGGGAGCTCTGTAGCATTTCTGATATTATATGTGGATGACATATTACTGATCGGAAATGATATAGAATTTCTGGATAGCATAAAGGGATACTTGAATAAGAGTTTTTCAATGAAAGACCTTGGTGAAGCTGCTTACATATTAGGCATAAAGATCTATAGATATAGATCAAAACGCTTAATTGGACTTTCACAAAGCACATACCTTGACAAGATTTTGAAAAAGTTCAAAATGGATCAGGCGAAGAAAGGGTTCTTGCCTGTGTTACAAGGTGTGAAGTTGAGTCAGACTCAATGCCCGACCACTGCAGAAGATAGAGAGAAAATGAAAGATGTTCCCTATGCTTCAGCCATAGGCTCTATCATGTATGCAATGCTGTGTACCAGACCTGATGTGTGCCTTGCTATAAGCTTAGCAGGGAGGTACCAAAGTAATCCAGGAGTGGATCACTGGACAGTGGTCAAGAACATCCTAAAATACCTGAAAAGGACTAAGGATATGTTTCTCGTATATGGATGTGACAAAGAGCTCACCGTAAAAGGTTACGTTGATGCAAGCTTTGACACTGATCCGGACGATTCTAAATCGCAAACCGGATATGTGTTTACATTAAACGGTGGAGCTGTAAGTTGGTGCAGTTCTAAACAAAGCGTCGTAGCGGGATCTACATGTAAAGCGGAGTACATAGCTGCTTCGGAAGCAGCGAACAAAGGAGTCTGGATGAAGGAGTTCATATCCGATCTAGGTGTCATACCTAGTGCATCGGGTCCAATGAAAATCTTTTGTGACAATACTGGTGCAATTGCTTTGGCAAAGGAATCCAGATTTCACAAAAGGACCAAACACATCAAGAGACGCTTCAAATCCATCCGGGATCTAGTCCAGGTGGGAGACATAGAGATTTGCAAGATACATACGGATCTGAATGTTGCAGACCCGTTGACTAAGCCTCTTCCACGAGCAAAACATGATCAGCACCAAGGCTCCATGGGTGTTAGAATCATTACCGTGTAATCTAGATTATTGACTCTAGTGCAAGTGGGAGACTGAAGGAAATATGCCCTAGAGGCAATAATAAAGTTATTATTTATTTCCTTATATCATGATAAATGTTTATTATTCATGCTAGAATTGTATTAACCGGAAACATAATACATGTGTGAATACATAGACAAACAGAGTGTCACTAGTATGCCTCTACTTGACTAGCTCGTTAATCAAAGATGGTTATGTTTCCTAACCATGAACAAAGAGTTGTTATTTGATTAATGAGGTCACATCATTAGTTGAATGATCTGATTGACATGACCCATTCCATTAGCTTAGCACCCGATCGTTTAGTATGTTGCTATTGCTTTCTTCATGACTTATACATGTTCCTATAACTATGAGATTATGCAACTCCCGTTTACCGGAGGAACACTTTGGGTACTACCAAACGTCACAATGTAACTGGGTGATTATAAAGGAGTACTACAGGTGTCTCCAATGGTAGATGTTGGGTTGGCGTATTTCGAGATTAGGGTTTGTCACTCCGATTGTCGGAGAGGTATCTCTGGGCCCTCTCGGTAATACACATCACATAAGCCTTGCAAGCATTATAACTAAGATGTTAGTTGTGAGATGATGTATTACGGAATGAGTAAAGAGACTTGCCAGTAACGAGATTGAACTAGGTATTGGATACCGACGATCGAATCTCGGGCAAGTAACATACCGATGACAAAGGGAACAACGTATGTTGTTATGCGGTCTGACCAATAAAGATCTTCGTAGAATATGTAGGAGCCAATATGGGCATCCAGGTCCCGCTATTGGTTATTGACCGGAGACGTGTCTCGGTCATGTCTACATTGTTCTTGAACCGTAGGGTCCGCACGCTTAACGTTACGATGACAGTTATTATGAGTTTATGCATTTTGATGTACCGAAGGTAGTTCGGAGTCCCGGATGTGATCACGGACATGACGAGGAGTCTCGAAATGGTCGAGACATAAAGATTGATATATTGGAAGCCTATGTTTGGACATCGGAAGTGTTCCGGGTGAAATCGGGATTTTACCGGATTACCGGGAGGGTTACCGGAACCCCCCCGGGAGCCAAATGGGCCTACATGGGCCTTAGTGGAAAGGTGAGAGGGCTGCCCACAAGGGCTGCGCACCTTCCCCCTCCCCCTAGTCCTATTAGGACTAGGAGAACGGGCCGGCCACCTCTCTCTCTCTCTCCCCTTTAAGGAATCCTAGTTGGAATAGGATTGGAGGGGGGAGTCCTACTCCCGGTGGGAGTAGGACTCCTCCTGCGCCTCCAAGCTTGGCCGGCCAGCCCTCCCCCTCTCATCCTTTATATACGGGGGCAGGGGGCACCTCTAGACACACAAGTTGATCCTTGAGATCGTTCCTTAGCCGTGTGCGGTGCCCCCTGCCACCAAATTCCACCTCGATCATACCGTTGTAGTGCTTAGGCGAAGCCCTGCGTCGGTAGTACATCAAGATCGTCACCACGCCGTCGTGCTGACGGAACTCCTCCCCGAAGCTTTCCTGGATCGGAGCCCGGGGATCGTCATCGAGCTGAACGTGTGCTAAGAACTCGGAGGTGCCGGAGTAACGGTGCTTGGATCGGTCGGATCGGGAAGAAGACGTACGACTACTTCCACTACGTTGTGTCAACGCTTCCGTTGCGATCTACAAGGGTACGTAGATCAGACTCTCCCCCTCGTTGCTATGCATCACCATGATCTTGCGTGTGCATAGGAAATTTTTTGAAATTACTACGTTCCCCAGCAAAACTTCTCTCTAAATGGGAAGGTCCTTACGTTATCGAGGAGGTCTATCGTTCCGGTGCCATAAAAATCAACAACTTCGAAGGCACGAATCCGAAGGTGGTGAACGGTCAAAGAATCAAACATTATATCTCAGGTAATCCTATAAATGTTGAAACCAATGTTATTAAAACCGTAACCCCGGAGGAATACATAAGGGACACTTTCCGGAACGTTTCAGAGTCCGAAAAGGAATAGGTAGTGGTACGGTAAGTAAGCCGACTCCAAAACAGTTCTAATGGCAATTTTTCTCCGTTTTGGAATATTTAGAAAAATAGAAAAATAAGAAGCAGTCTGGGAAGGACACAAGGACTCCACGAGGGTGGAGGGCGCGCCCTACCCACCTGGGTGCACCCCCTACCTCGTGGGCACCTCGTGCGCTCTCCGGACTCCGTTTTCTTGCACGTTACGTATTTTGGTTGGTAAAAATTCATTATATAATCTCCCGAAGGTTTTGACTCCCGTGTCATGCAATTATCCTCTGTTTGTGTTTCGAGCTGTTGCTGCTACAGATTAGAGCAAGATGTCTTCTCAAGAGTCAGTCGGGGAGAGCCGGGTGTCTCATCCGGCATCGAGATCAATGACAAACAGCAATGCTGATCACTTTGGGCTAGCAACGGAGGAAGAGATGGAAGCTGATTTGAAGAGGATAGATGCCATGGAGGAGGATCAAGAAGTCACTTCTCGCTTCCGAGCTGGATTCACAATGGGGGAACTACAGAGCTTGGCTATCCCAAACTCGGTTATCCCTTCCAATGTTAGATTTCTTTCTTATGAAAATATGCAGAAGAGTGTCACTTGTTCTCCCGCAGCTATGCAACACCCTTGGGTGCAAGGAGCTTTGGCCGTTACAGGAAAACTTCGAAAGGAAATAATGGACCTCAAACAGCACGTCAATAAGCTCGAAGAGGAGAATCGTATCCTGAGGGGCATCATCGCCAAGAATATCACATCACCATCCCCGAAAAAGGAGACATAATCACATGGGTATGGGCACTCCCCTTGTCAACTGCCAAGCTTGGGGGAGGTGCCCCAGTATCGTATCACCATCACACTCCTATCTTTACCGTTTTTCTTAGTTCAATCCTTTTAGTAGTATTTTGATATAATGGAATGAAGCTTTAGTATGATCTAGTTTTGAGTTTTGCTTTATGATCCCTTTATGTAATCGAGTCCGCGAGCTATATAATAAAGATTAGTGTTGAGTCAAGGGCTTGATGGATTTGTTATGATCTTGAGGGAATAAAATAAAAGAGATCATATGGATCTTATGGAGAGTAATGAGCTCACATATAAAGAGTATGATGAATAAAAGTTGTTGAGAGTTGACAAACATAGTTTTGGTCATCGCTTGCAATTAATAGGAAGTAATAAAGAAAGAGAGGTCTTCACATATAAATACACTATCTTGGACATCTTTTATGATTGTGAGCACTCATTAAAATATGACATGCTAAAGAGTTGACGTTGGACAAGGAAGACAGCGTAATGGGTTATGTTTTCTTACATCTGAGATAAATTATATCGTCATGGATCATCCAACATGATTGAGCTTGCCTTTCCCCTCATGCTAGACAAATTCTTTGCACCAAGTAGAGATACTACTTGTGCTTCCAAATATCCTTAAACACAGTTTTTCCATGAGAGTCCACCATATCTACCTATGGATTGAGTAAGATCCTTCAAGTAAGTTGTCATCGGTGCAAGCAATAAAAATTGCTCTCTAAATATGTATGACTTATTAGTGTGGGAGAAAATAAGCTTTATACGATCTTGTGATGTGGAAGAAATAAAAGCGACAGACTGCATAATAAAGGTCCATATCACAAGTGGCAATATAAAGTGACATTCTTTCGCATTAAGATTTTGTGCATTACATAACAGTAAAACTCAGCTAGCTGTGGCTTCCCACAGTGATTTTAGTTTGTCTGCCGTCGGATCTCACGTACGAATGCACATGATTGCTCTGGAGTCACACTGCTGCGCGTCAGGGCCGCCTCAACGTCTCAAGGCCCGCTGCTCTGGGGATCGACCAGGACGCCTTCGGATCGAACGGGCCGAGAAACTACCAGGTTGGGCTTTTTACGCGTGAGTCTCCACGACCTGTCTGGCCCTACACCCTCACGACTCACAAACTCTCTTTCTCAAAAAAAAAAACGAGTCACAACCTCTCTTTTGGATGCGAAGCAACACTCCAAGGCCGGCGGTGACGAAATCATGGCGACCAGGAAGCTTTACCGCCCCCTTCGACTCTTCCCTCCGTGAGCGATCATGGCTCCTCCGCAAACAAAAACGTCCTCTGGTGCTTGTTCTTTGAGATGGGAGTCTGCAAAAGAAGTTGACTTGATTGATTCATGGTGTTTTAGTTTTGTTCTCACTCTGGCTGCAACATCATGTACAATCGGACCATGTATCCAGAATGGCGTCTCGCCAAAGTTAGGTAACACGGCGTCAAGATATTCATCTCCTGCTGTCCTGCCTCACCTGGCATCACCGCCGATTCCGCTCCTTTGTGGCTGCATCGACGGGCCACCCCGCTTCTCGATTCAGCAACACTGGACTCTTATATTTTCCACCATCCCAAGTTTGTGATGATTGGTTGGTCTTCTTTCCTGTCAATGGCTTTCTAGGATGTTGTGGTGGAGTTTTGTGCTACTTGCATTATTCCGGGCGAACAGAGGAACACCCTGAAATTCGCCTCTGGCCCTATACCCTGAGGTTCAAATTATGCACTTGAACAAGGTACATACAATATCATCTTTAGACATCCGTTTAGAACCTCAAATTGACGAGTTTTTTTCTTCTTACATACCTATATTTCGTTGTTACTCAGAATGCAAGTTGTTTCAAGAAGCAAGTTTGACCTCTTGGTTCCTACTCGTGTGTGCAGTGTAGTGAGTTTTTTTTGCATGAAGAAACAACTAACGACCTCAGTAATAAAGGATTTTATTTTACTCTATGCTAAAAACGTGTTTGATCGTTGTAGTGAGCATCCAACAGAAGAATGTGAATATTTCTCTTGCATCCTCATAGTAACTCTTGCATTTTCAGATCTTTCAGTCTCTTTAGCTGTGTACAAACTGCAAATAACAGCCGCCAACCAATGGTGTCTCTTGCGCATGGATGAATTAACTTATTTTCCCGACCTGCACTAAATCATTGAACTGCTATGGACACCTCCTTCTTTGTATAGGTAAACCTTTATGGATTTTTACATGCTCAGATTTAAGACAACTATTGTAGTGATCACTATGTGAAAGATTATTATGCCTCAGAAAGTTCATATAACAAACATTGCTCGGATAATTTTTAGTATAACCTTGTACCTTCTCTCTGGAAATTTATTGTTGGCCTACTTCTTCTGCTCTGTATGGCTAGCAGGACTTCTTCTTCCAAGAATCTTCAAGCAAAGCACACAAGAAACCCATCAATCTATAGATCCTTGAGAAAAGCATTGTCCTGCCAAATGATGCATACATTTTTCTTTTTTAAAACAAATTAATAGAGCTTCTAAGCTATTATTGTTGGTATGAAAACGAATAGGGTATATTATTATCCTTATTGTTTGAAACGCTATTTGCTAGATCCTTCTGCTTGAGGTTTCCAGTTACTTTCGATACTAACATCCTATGAATTGCTGCCTTCTATTATCTCTGGTGGCTTTGTTCAGTCCAACCCTACTTACGTCTATATTTAGACCATATTATGTATTAACCCCTTAGTACTTTAATGGTATCATCAAATATTTAGGAAGTCATGATTTTAAACATTTTTCCCAGATAATCCATATATTAGATACTTTATGCGATCCTATCATTAAAAAATATGCAACCCTTTACCTAAAACATTGACTAGAAACTGTTGAACCATTCGAATTATTCATAAGTATTTGTCCCATTTGAGATTTTGTAAAATGTTAATGTTGTTTCGACAAGATGGACAAGCACGGCAACGTGCGCATCCATGTTCTAGTCAAACCATAAAAGCGTATGACAACCTCTGCTTCCCTCTGCGAAGGGCCTATTTTTTACTTTTATCTCCTACCTTACATAAGAGTCATGGTGATCTTCACCTTTCCTTTTTACATTTTATCTTTTGGCAAGCACAATATGTTGGAAAGATCCTGGTATATATGGCTAATTGGATGTGAGTTTTCATGAACTATTATTGTTGACATTGCCCTCGAGGTAAAACGTTGGGAGGCAAAACTATAAGCCCCTATCTTTCTCTTTGTCCGATTAAAACTCCATACCCATAAGTATTGCGTGAGTGTTAGCAATTGTGAAAGACTATATGATAGTTGAGTATGTGGACTTGCTGAAAAGCTCTTATATTGACTCTTTCCTATGTTATGATAAATTGCAATTGCTTCAATGACTGAGATTAAGTTTGTTAGTTTTCAATGAAGTTTATGATTCATACTTGAAATTGTGATTGAATTGTTACTCTAGCATAAGAGATCATATGACAATAATTATGTAAGCTGCTGTTCTAAGAATGATCATGATGCCCTCATGTCCGTATTTTATTTTTATCGACACCTCTATCTCTAAACATGTGGACATATTTTTCGATTTCGGCTTTCGCTTAAGGACAAGCAAGGTCTAAGCTTGGGGAAGTTGATACGTCCATTTTGCATCATGCTTTTATATCGATATTTATTGCATTATGGGCTATTACTACACATTATGTCACAATACTTATGCCTATTCTCTCTTATTTTACAAGGTTTACATAAGGAGGGAGAATGCCGGCAGCTGGGATTCTGGGCTGGAAAATGAGCAAATATTAGAGACCTATCCTACACAGCTCCAAAAGTCTTGAAACTTCACGGAAGTTATTTTCAGAATATATAAAAAATACTGAGCGCAAGAAGTACCAGAGGGGGGCCACTCACCAGCCACGAGGGTGGGGGGCGCGCCCTACCCCCTGGGCGCGCCCCCTGCCTCGTGGGCCCCTTGGTGGCCCTCCGATGCCCATCTTCTGCTATATGGAGTCTTTCATTGAGGAAAAACCATAAGCAAGCTTTCGGGACGAGACTCCGCCGCCACGAGGCGGAACCTTGGCGGAACCAATCTAGGGCTGTGGCGGAGCTGTTCTGCCGGGGACACTTCCCTCCGGGAGGGGGAAATCATCACCATCGTCATCACCAACGCTCCTCTCATCGGGAGGGGCCCAATCTCCATCAACATCTTCACCAGCAACATCTCCTCTCAAACCCTAGTTCATCTCTTGTATCCAATTCTTGTGTCTAAGTCTGGGATTGGTACCTGTAGGTTGCTAGTAGTGTTGATTACTCCTTGTAGTTGATGCTAGCCAGTTTATTTGGTGGAAGATCATATGTTCAGATCCTATATGCATATTATTACCCCTCTTATTATGAACATGAATATGCTTTGTGAGTAATTACGTTTGTTCCTGAGGACAAGGGAGAAGTCTTGCTATGAGTAGTCATGTGAATTTGGTATTCGTTCGATATTTTGATGAGATGTATGTTGTCTCTCCTCTAGTGGTGTTATGTGACCGTCGACTACATGACACTTCACCATTATTTGGGCCTAGAGGAAGGCACTGGGAAGTAATAAGTAGATGATGGGTTGCTAGAGTGACAGAAGCTTAAACCCTAGTTTATGCGTTGCTTCGTAAGGGGCTGATTTGGATCCATATGTTTCATGTTATGGTTAGGTTTACCTTAATACTTTTGTTGTAGTTGCGGATGCTTGCAACGGGGGTTAATCATAAGTGGGATGCTTGTCCAAGTAAGGACAACACCCAGGCACCAGTCCACCCACATATCAAATTATCAAAGTACCGAACGCGAATCATATGAACGTGATGAAAACTAGCTTGACGATAATTCCCATGTGTCCTCGAGAGCGTTTTCCTTCATATAAGAGTTTGTCCAGGCTTGTCCTTTGCTACAAAAAGGATTGGGACACCTTGTTGCACTTTATTTACTTTTGTTACTTGTTGCTCGTTACAAATTATCTTATCACAAAACTATCTATTACCTATAATTTTAGTGCTTGCAGAGAATACCTTGCTGAAAACTGCTTATCATTTCCTTCTGCTCCTCGTTGGGTTCGACACTCTTACTTATCGAAAGGACTATGATAGATCCCCTATACTTGTGGGTCATCATGTCGCGACGTTGTGCAGTCTTGGTCACGCGGTGCTTTTCGATTGCGTCGATGGTACAGTGTCATGGTTTAGCCTCAGATCGCCGCTGCAGTTCAAGCGCTCGTGGTGCTCCTGGTTGTGTTGTGTCCCCCCTCACCATGTGTTGTCTGTGTGTTGTTTTTGCTTTATTTCTCCTTCCTGTACCCCTTGTACTTCTGGTTCACTTGAACCCTATCTTGTATTAGGTTGCAAAGCCTATAGGCAACAAATGAATACAATTCAGATGGGGAGGATTTCTTCTCCCCCCCCCCCCCGGTGAAAATTCAAAAAAAACTCAACCACTTAAGATAGCACGGTATTCTTAAGAGACAGAAAGAAAGAAATATAAGACCACAATCACTACATTAGTGATCCAAATGGTTTTATATTTCTTTACAAAGAGAGTAACTTTTAATAAAACACATACTCTCGAGCAAGTATTGAATATAGGCGTGCACATACACTCATGCCACCACCTTATGTACACACTCACACAACGCACATTGAAAACCGGATTCACGAAGTTTCAAGATTGACAAAGCCGCGACACGGGGGCTATGACAAGGTGACCCTTTACCACTGTTGCTTTTCATCCTGACTATGGAAGCCATGCACCATATGTTTCGAGACGCGGACAGATACGGCATACTCACTCCGTTGGCTAGGAGGGGTTTGTCTCACCGTCTGTCCATATTCACTGACGATTTCATTCTCTTCATCAAGCCAAACACCATGGATGTTGCGGTCTACTCGTCCATCTTGGCAAACTTTAGCGAAGCCTTGGGTCTAAGGATAATCCCTCGAATTGCACCGTTATACTGATTAGGTGCTCAGAGGAGCAAGCGGACCGACTGAGGCTGGGGATCGTCTGACCTTTGGGATCGTTCTTGTGCTAGTACTTGGGATTGACCGATGATCTAGAAGCCTATGGCTTTGCAGTTCCATGAGGTGGTGGATGGGATTTCTAGGAGGTTTCCAACATGAAGGGTGGCATACAAGGATACGTTTGGGCGCCTGGTGTAGTGCAGTCAGTTCTATGTGCCATGCACATACACATAGTGACGGCCCTAGACGTGCCACCAGAGGTTCTAGCGAGCATCAACACGATCTGCATGTGTTTCTTCTGGGCGGGTAGCTTTGAGGTTCATGTGGACAGCGTGCGGTTGCCTGGAACATTGTTTGCTCACCGAAGTGGACTGGCAGATTAGGATTACCGGATTTGCGATGGATGAACATCGCTCTAAGGGCGAGATGGCTATGGCTGCAGAGGACTGACAGAGGGAGACCTTGTGTGGAGTTTGAGATCAATGTTTGGGCTGAGTCTTAGCAGTATATCACGCGACTATCTTTTTTTACATGGGGAATGGCAAAGGGACATATTTCTAGGAGGATTGCTGGCTCCAAAGTATGTGAGCCTAGGAAATAGCACCATAGTTGTATGTGTTGGGAAATGTTGCATGGAAAACAAAAAATGTCTATGCACACGCAATGATCTATCAATGGAGATGCATAACAACGAGGGGAGAGTGTGCCTACGTACCCTCGTAGACCGTAAGCGGAAGCGTGTCACAACGCGGTTGATGTAGTCGAACTTCTTCGCGCTTCAACCGATCAAGTACCGAATGCACGACACCTCCGCATTCTGCACACGTTCAGTTCGATGACGTCCCTCGCCTTCTTGATCCAGCAAGACATCGTGGTAGTAGATGAGTTCCGTCAGCACAATGGCGTGGTGACGGTGATGGTGAAGTGATCTCCGCGGGGCTTCGCATAAGCACTACGAAAATATGACTGGGGGTGTAAACGGTGGAGGGGGGCTAGGCCACTGTCTGGTGTGTGCTAGGGACACCCCCACATATATATAGGTGGGAGGGAGAGGGGAGTGGCTAGGAGGCGCCCCAAGTAGGACCGAATCCTACTTGGGTTCCTCCTAGGCCGGTGCCCCCCCCCTCCTTATTTACCGGAGGGGGAAGGAAAGAGGAGGGATGAGGGAAGGAAGTGTTGGAAATATGCCCTAGAGAAAATAATAAATTGGTTATTATTATATTTCCTTGTTCATGATAATCGTTTATTATCCATGCTAGAATTGTATTGATAGGAAACTCAGATACATGTGTGGATACATAGACAACACCATGTCCCTAGTAAGCCTCTAGTTGACTGGCTCGTTGATCAATAGATGGTTACGGTTTCCTGACCATGGACATTGGATGTCGTTGATAACGGGATCACATCATTAGGAGAATGATGTGATGGACAAGACCCAATCCTAAGCCTAGCACAAGATCATGTAGTTCGTATGCTAAAGCTTTTCTAATGTCAAGTATCATTTCCTTAGACCATGAGATTGTGCAACTCCCGGATACCGTAGGAGTGCTTTGGGTGTGCCAAACGTCACAACGTAACTGGGTGGCTATAAAGGTACACTACAGGTATCTCCGAAAGTGTCTGTTGGGTTGGCACGAATCGAGACTGGGATTTGTCACTCCGTGTAAACGGAGAGGTATCTCTGGGCCCACTCGGTAGGACATCATCATAATGTGCACAATGTGACCAAGGAGTTGATCACGGGATGATGTGTTATGGAACGAGTAAAGAGACTTGCCAGTAACGAGATTGAACAAGGTATCGGGATATCGACGATCGAATCTCACGCAAGTATCGTACCGCTAGACAAAGGGAATTGTATACGGGATTGATTAAGTCCTTGACATTATGGTTCATCCGATGAGATCATCGTGGAACATGTGGGAGCCAACATGGGTATCCAGATCCCGCTGTTGGTTATTGACCGGAGAGTTATCTCGGTCATGTCTGCATGGTTCCCGAACCCGTAGGGTGTACACACTTAAGGTTCGATGACGCTAGGGTTATAGGGAATAGATATACGTGGTTACCGAATGTTGTTCGGAGTCCCGGATGAGATCCCGGACGTCACGAGGAGTTCCGGAATGGTCCAGAGGTAAAGATTTATATATGGGAAGTCCTGTTTTGATCGCCGAAAAAGTTTCGGATTTTATCGATAATGTACCGGGACCACCGGGAGGGTCCCGGTGGTCCACCAAGTGGGGCCACCAGCCCCGGAGGGCTGCATGGGCCAAGTGTGGGAGGGGACCAGCCCCAGGTGGGCTGATGCCCCCCCCCCACCAAGGCCCAAGGCGCAAGGGAGAGTGGAAGGGGGCAAACCCTAGGCTCAGATGGGCCTAAGGCCCACCTAGTGGTGCGCCCCCCTCTCTCCCCCCTTGGCCGCCCCCCTAGATGGGATCTAGGGCTGGCCGCCACCCCTAGGGGTGGAAACCTAGGTGGGGGCGCATCCCCTCCCCTCTCCCTATATATACTTGAGGTTTTGGGCTGCCACAGACACGATTCAATCTCCTTCTTGGCGCAGCCCTACCCCTCTCCCTTCCCGTCTCTTGCGGTGCTTGGCGAAGCCCTGCTGGAATACCACACTCCTCCACCACCACCACGCCGTCGTGCTGCTGCTGGATGGAGTCTTCCCCAACCTCTCCTTCTCCCCTTGCTGGATCAAGGCGTAGGAGATGTCACCGGGCTGTACGTGTGTTGAACACGGAGGTGCCGTCTGTTCGGCACTAGGATCATCGGTGATTTGGATCACGACGAGTACGACTCCATCAACCCCGTTCACTTGAACGCTTCCGCTTAGCGATCTACAAGGGTATGTAGATGCACTCTCCTTTCATTCGTTGCTAGATTACTCCACAGATTGATCTTGGTGATGCGTAGAAAATTTTGAATTTCTGCTATGTTCCCCAACAGGAAGGGGGAGGCCGAATCCTTCCCTTTCCTTCTCCCTTCCCCTCTTTCCTTCTCCTTTGGTTCGGCCCATATGGGGGGGGGGGGGGGGCACCAGCCCCTGGTGGCTGGTGTGTTTTCCCTCTTGGCCCATTAGGCCCATATCTTTTGTCGGGGGTGCCCGGAACCCCTTCTGGTGACCCGATATGTACCTGGTACCCTCCGGAACATTTCTGGTGTCCGGATACTATCGTCCTATATATCAATCTTTACATCTCGACCATTTTGAGACTCCTCGTCATGTCCGTGATCTCATCCGGGACTCCGAACAACATTCTGTCACTAAATCACATAACTCATATAATACAATATCGTCATCGAACATTAAGCATGCGGACCCTACGGGTTCGAGAAGTATGTAGACATGACCGAGACACTTCTCCGGTCAATAACCAATAGCGGAACTTGGATGCCCATATTGGCTCCTACATATTCTATGAAGATCTTTATCGGTCGAACCATTATGACAATATATGTTATTCCCTTTGTCTATCGGTATCTTACTTGTCCGAGATTCGATCATTGGTATCTTCCGGCAAGTCTCTTTACTCGTTCCGTAATACATCACCTTGTGACCAACTCTTTAGTCATTTGCTTGCAAGCTTATGATGTGTATTACCGAGAGGGCCCAGAGATACCTCTCTGTTACTCGGAGCGACAAATTATAATCTCGATCTATGCCAACTCAACAAACACCTTCGGAGAAACTTGTAGAGCATCTTTATAATCACCCAGTTACGTTGTGATTTTTGATAGCACACAAGGCATTCCTCCGGTATCCGGGAGTTGCATAATCTCATAGTCGAAAGAATATGTATTTGACATGAAGAAATCAATAGCAATAAAACTGAACGATCATTATGCTAAGCTAACGGATGGGTCTTGTCCATCACATCATTCTCCTAATGATGTGATCCCGTTATCAAATGACAACTCATGTCAATGTTTAGGAAACCTTAACCATCTTTGGTCAACGAGCTAGTCTAGTAGAGATTCACTAGGGACACAGTGTTTATTTATGTATTCACACATGCATTAAGGTTTCCGATCAATACAATTCTAGCATGAATAATAAACCTTTATCATAAATAAGGAAATATAAAATAACAACTTTATTATTGCCTTTAGGACATATTTCCTACAATATGATCGCGTTCGTCCTAGAATTCGGAACAACTGGATGGTGGAGCAGGCCCTGGCAGGGCGTTGGCCGAGAGATATTGGGCCGGACCTGAGCGCAGAGGAGTAGACAAATACCCGACTCTCTGGGTACAAGTCTTAGAGATGGTGCCACGGCCAGACATGGAGGACAAGGTGCGCTGGGCTTGGAAAGCCTCTGGTGATTTTCATTGTCAGGTCATTTATGCGAGCTGTTTCTTTAGCAGAGAACATGGTCTAGAGGCCAAGATCGTTTGGGGTTGTAGAGCGCCGCTGCGGTGTAGTTTGTTTGCTTGGCTCGCATACAAGAACATATGTTGGACTTCCGACAAGCTGGCTCGACATGGGTTGCCACATCAGGGCATCTACCCGCTCACTATGTTGTCTGATGCCGAAGTCCATTGGTCATATGTTGGTCGCTTGCGTCTTCACGGCTGCCGTTTGTCACCCTGTGTTGGCAGCCTGCGGCAACGAAGAATGTACACCCCATGGGATAGATCGTCTACTGCCATGGTCTGCTTCGTTGCAGCCTCAGGCACACGCCAGTAAGGAACTGCATACCATTACACTATTGGTAAGTTGGGAGATCTGAAAACACCCCAATGAAATCGTGTTCAACAATGCATATTCATATGTCGTGGCTGTTTTGTGAAAGATCTATGACGAGGGGTGGACTTGGCAATTAGCACGGTTCCGTGGCACCATGTCCTCTTTCTTTTAAAGGTTGTTCCAGTGGAATTCTAGGGAGTAGTCGATGTAATACACGCTACAAACCAACAATGTAGATCGGTGGACGGGTTTCTAACCCCCTCTTTTATAAATATATGATACATATGCTTGTGCGTATTTCATACAAAAAGAAGAAGAGATGTGTGTTTTATAAAAACAAATACTCTTTACTTCCTTATAAAATTGCACATGGTTCAGTTAACCGCATTATTTTCTCCAAACTTACTTAACGGATAATATTATCATATGTTGAAGCACTTTACCCACTTTCCGCTTTCTAAAATGACAAAATGCTTCTTGGTTTATTTTTTCCAAAGACATGATAATGGTCATATGTGTAGGTTGCGATGTAAAGTACACACATGCATTTAAAGATAGGGCCATTAATTTACAATATGTGCAATAAAAGTAATAGTTACCTATATTTCTGCAAGTGTTCTATCCTCACGCACCAAGGCACCCATCACTAGGGTTTCGCTGCCTGCCACCGCACAGTCGCCGACCTACCTCGTCTCTTATGGTCTTAGAGACCATGGAGGTGCGGTGGATCCCGGTCCTTGCCGGCGGGAGCGCTTCGTTTTTAGAGTTTTTTAGCGCTCAGGAATATGAGGTGGTGATGGCTTTTTGAAGATGGAATAAGTTCTCCCTGCCTAGCCTCCCTGTCTTGTTGGAGGGCATTTGGTCTTGTGGGATTTGGTCGGTGTTTGTCTTCGGTGGATCCGCTTGGATCCGGTCTTCGTTCGGCTATGTTCTTGTGTCTACTGGTTGGATCCTTCCGATCGCTTCTTTTCATTGACGACGGTTGCTGTTCTGGTGCAGTGGTCCTCTGGGGCCTTAGCACGGCGACTTTCCGACTGTTTACTGCAACAAGGTTTTCCCGGTTTCTATGAAGGAGGGGCAATGACGGCGACGCGTCTTCGGCTCGCTCCAGTGCTTGTAGTCGTCCCTAGGTGGTCTATGGATCTGGATGCAAATTTTATTTTTGATGTTCTTTGTACTACCTTGACAGTTGATGAATAGATTGAAAGTATTTCCAACAAAAAAAAAGATTACTTTTATTTTTGCAAATGGTCAGAATTTCGACCTTCACATGTACATATTTAACCCCACAACCTAGTTGTATGTTATATCTAAGAAGCCTTTAGGAATGATTTTATACTGAACAGTCGGCTAAGAGGCAACGCACATCAAGATATGATTTTTTTTGAGAGGAGGGGGGGGGGGGGGGGGGGTTATGTGAGAAAAGGAAGTTTTATTCCAATGTCAAGATTACAATCAAGAGACACAAGTTCCTTAATGCAAGGATGACATCTATGCATCCATACAACGATAGTAGACTCCACGGCTATAACTAGTTTTGATCAACGACCCTATTTTGTTCCTTAAGCTTCCGTGGAACATATTCTCTGACCTTCATGAAACTCTTTTATTTCTGTAGCAAGATGCCCATGTGCGAAACGAATAAGCATCTTTCCGAATAAAATGGATGACGAATGAGGGTTAACACTTCCTTTTTCCAAAAAAAAAAGACGGATGAGGGGGCTATGTGACTTAACTAATAAGTACGTACTAGCTTACAACAATAAACAATTTGTTTATTTATTTACCAAGTAAATATTGTGCCAGTGACAGAAACTGTCAAAACCCTCTGCCATACTAAATTGATTTTGTTTACAAAGAAACAAACTAAAATTTTACCACCGATAGAGTACTTACTTTCAAATCCAATACACTGTTAAATCTTGACAAATACGTTTGTTGTTGTTCGCGCCTTAGCAAGTACGGAGTAAATTAGATGGTCACCTAGGAAAGATTCTTCCGATGTAGGTCCTGTCAAAAAAGAAAAAACTTAGAACAAAGAGGCATAGTACGTGCCGCCAGTAACGCATGGAACATACTGTGCAATTTTGTATTCAAAGGTGAATTTTCAAAAACTTAAATGTGGTTTATTTGAATGTCAGTTCTGCTTTGGTTTTATAAACGAGTGTTGACCAACTCCTTTCCTGTAAACAAAGGCCAAGAAGAATAAATGTTGCTAGATGTCCAATTCATACCCATAAAGTCAACGGATTTTTGGGCCAGCACTGATTGGCTCATAGTGCTTGGAAATGTCACGATTTCTATATACGGGCCGGCCCCAAATCTATTGACAAATATACTTACTCTACTCTACCTTATACGCACGGTGACAATTTCCAGCAAAAATATGCCAAGCCACAAGAAGGATGGCAAGCGAATAATGGACATATGTGAGATGTGCAAAGTTGGAAGATACATCTCCTGCTAGAATAGTGTTCGGGCATCATCTGTCTGAACCGCACGGTTCAGACGCGTTTGCCATCCAACATGAATCCGTATCGATTCGTCAAGCGATTTGGATATACTTTTTCCGGTATATTCAAGACAAATGTGGGAAACTTTACGGGACTCCGGATAGCAGTCATGTAAGCCTCCGACACCCCCGCATCCAAAACCCTTCCTGGACCCTGCGTCTCTATCCTCTTCATTTTCTCTCTTTCTTTCTTTCTCTCTTATCTTCGCCGCATCTCCACCACTCCGGCCGCCACACCACACCCCATCTGTAACTCTACATCTCCGTCACCTCCAGCATTCCAGCCGTGCTCCAACCCGCTTCTCCGTCGCCGTTCGATCCCTCTCCTCCGACCATCCCGCCAGGTACCATCCGCTACTGCTATACTCACCATGCCCGACAACTGTTCAATGAATTGTCAGAGCTAAAAAAAGTTGTCCCTTCTTCTTTGAAGCAATGGATTTCGATTTGGAGTACATATACGAGCACTATGTTGAATCATCCGATGGCTCGTCAGACGAGGAGGACTACATGGATGAGACGACGATGATGCATGCGGTCCCTGAAGACACGAAGCGTACGGAGGAGCATGTTCTCAATTTCAAGGGATCGATCAAGGGTCATCGAGTGCTCAACCGCAATAGGGTGCGCGGCCATTTGACACTGCTGGACGACTACTTTGCCCCCGATGCACTCTTCGCTGATCATTTTCGCTGGCGTTTTTGGATGCTCAAGACTGTCTTTGATCGTTTGTACTATGGCGTCCGATCCGATAATGGCTACTTCGTTTTGAAGAAGAACATTGTGTGAAGGATTGGGTTCTTTGGTTACTAGAAGTGCACGGCCGCACTCCGGATGCTTGCATATGGCATGACCGTTGATTCGTGAGACGAGTACCTACGGATGTTTGAGAGCACATGCAGAGATGCCATGATCAGGTTTGCAACTACCGTGGCCAAGGTGTTTGGACCTCAGTACGTGAGAGAACCAACTGTGCCAGACATCGAGAAGCTCCTATCAATCTCAGAAGCAAGAGGGTGGCCAGGTTTTCTTGGATCTCTTGACTGCATGCATTGGAAACGGAAGAATTGTCCGAAGACTTTACAAGAGCAATATCAAGGTCATGTTAAGAAGCTCACCATAATTCTTGAAGCAGTTGCATCACATGATCATTGATTTGGCACATCTTCTTTGGCAATGCCCGGGTCTCATAATGACATAAATGTGCTGCAGCGATCACCATAGTTTACGAGGTTGACTGAAGGAAAGCTCCTGTTTGCCACTATATCGTCAATGGACATGAGTACAACATGGGCTACCATCTGGTTGACGGTATTTATCTCCCGTGGGTTACATTTGTGAACACCATCTCTAACCTAGTTGTCTAGAAAAAATCTCACTTTGCCAAAAAACAAGAAGCGGTTAGAAAGGATGCCGATAGGGCATTTAGAGTTCTGCAGGCCTGTCTTGCAGTTGTTCATGGGTGGGATCTGGAGACCTTATGGGAGATGATGACATGGTTGTATGATCATGCACAACATGGTCGTCGAGGATGAGGGTGAGAATGATGCCGCAACTCTAGAATTTGAGAACATGGATGATCCTACCGAACGTCCACACCAGAATCCGGTCACATTTGAAGAGTTTATCCAAATGCATTAACAAATTCGGCATCTGCAACTCACAAGCAGCTGAAAGAAGATTTGATTGGGCATCAGTGAATGGTTAAAGGGGACAACAATGTTGAAATATAATATTTAAACTTTTTAAATTTTGAACTAATGCTACATCCAGCTATTTGAACGTCTGTATTTTATATATGTGGCTATTTGAACGTGCGGACCTTCAAAAATATATTAGAGAGGCCAGATATATACAGACATCGTTGGATGATTGCCTCCCGCATTCATGTCCACGAACTGATGTGAAAGGAAATTTGTGGGTCGGCGTTGGAGATGCCTCGCCAAATGTGATATGTGCAGAGCGAAAATGTTTCACAGGGGCATATGTGCAAAACTGGGAGACCGGCGGGCAAGAACCGGAAAGCGCGGAGGAGGATAGAAAAGGAGCGGCGAAAGCGATGAGCACCACACCAACGACCCGACCGAGGGAATCCAAAACCAAATCAAACTCAAAACTCAAACGCCACCGGAACAAGAAAACAGCCGCAAAAGCCACCGCATTCCCATCCAAATTCCACCAAATCCGAACGAGTCGTCAAATCAGATCAAAATTTTATAAAAACAAACAAGGACTATAGGCGGCCAGAGTGCCCGGCCACCTCGCCCTCGTCGCCGCCTCCTCCTCCAGTCCTCCTCCTCCTCTTGCCGCGGGCGGCCTGCTTCACGCCGCCTCCCCCCGCGCCTCCGCGTCTTCTAGACCCTCCCCGCCCGTCCCCTAATCCCTCCACAGCCGCGCGCGCGTGCGGGCGAACCCTAGAGCCCGCCGCAGCCTCCTCTGCAGCCCCTTCCGTCGCCGGATACAGAGGTAACCACCGCCGCCGCCACCGCCAAGCTTTTTGGTTGTTTGTCTCGTGGTTTTTTTGGATTCCGCTCTCTGCTACGCGGTTCTGTGGAGTTGCCGCCCCAGTATTTTTTTTATTTTCAGTTTCCCTGTTAAATTTGGTGCTTAGAGCTGTTTGCGCGCGCGTCAGCGGTGGTTGTTTCTGAGACTTCAAACTTGCACGGGAGTTCCTTTGGTTTGGTTTGGGCGCGTAGCAAAATCTGCTGCATGATTTACGGGTAAAAATCGTCGAGCAAACACAATTTAACACGCTGTTATTTGACTGAAGATTGGGGGAAAGCAGCAGCTCTGGTTAGTACCAGTCACCTTGATTTTACCGTGTTCATGATTTGTCCAAAACGTAGGCTGCCTGCACTTCTAATGCAGATTGCTGCCGCCACTCCGTCACATAGATAGATAGAAGAACAGTAATTGCACTCCATTAATAGGTTCTGACGAGTGACTTGACGTGCGTTCTTGATGCTCTGCTACTGTCATGATCTTGTTCTGACCAATTCTGTAACAGGAATGGAGCGGAATGGAGAGAGCCATCTCAAAGAGCCGCTTCTCCATGCGGCCGATGGCGCTTCTCCTGCCGCGGCCAGGGTGTCCCCGCGGAAGGAGAGGACTACGAGGAAGGTCATGTTCAATGTCCGGGGCATGTCGTGCGGTTCCTGTGCCGTCTCCATAGAGACGGTGGTGGCCGGATTGAAGGGGGTCGAGAGCATCCAGGTCTCAACCCTTCAGGGCCAGGCTGTTGTTCAGTACAGCCCGGAGGAGACCGATGTAAGATTTCCTTGACCTGATGCTCTTGTTCTCATCGCTATTTTTTCACTTTTTAATGTGGAGGTGGTTACTACTTACTATGGAAATATTTGCATGGTTGACATAAGTGGGGTAAAAAGAGGGATGCGAAGTACATATAGTAGCTTCTTGTGTCCTGTTGTTAATCCAAGTTATCAGTTTTGCTACATGAACTAGGGGCATATTTGCACATGTATTTACTATTTAGTGTAAACGGGAAATGTTTGCTTTCAGGAGACGAATGTTGTCCTACAAATTCTGATTTAGCTGCCAGGTCAACTTTATCTCATCTTTCCCTTGATATTCAGTTTTAAGGCCCACACCTATGTACTACCAACTATTTTAACTACCTTTTGTTGGTGTGGGCCAATCTCTTGACGGCGACTCCTGTTGTTAATCCAAGTTATCAGTTTTGCTACATGAACTAGGGGCATATTTGCACATGTATTTACTATTTAGTGTAAACGGGGAATGTTTGCTTTCAGGAGACGAATTTTGTCCTACAAATTCTGATTTAGCTGCCAGATCAACTTTATCTCATCTTTCCCTTGATATTCAGTTTTAAGGCCCACACCTATGTACTACCAACTATTTTAACTACCTTTTGTTGGTGTGGGCCAATCTCTTGACGGCGACTGCCCAATCATTGGACAGTCAAGAAATTGTCAGATAGTTTAGCTCATAAATGAATTGCCGAGGAACTATATCATCTTCATGATGGGTATACCTCGATTAAATATTCTTAGATAATTTTGAGCATAAATGAACTGCCAAGGAACAATATGACCTTTCTTTCTTAATACAGTGATTTTTTTACTAGCAATTGTAGTAGATTTATATTTATGAGCATGCACTTTCAGTTCAGTAAACTGAGTCTGCATTGCTGCATTCTCCACAAAGTAATGACGAAAATGTTGCACCTTAGGTATAATTTGCTATATTTTCTCTTTTAAGATTATTGTTCTCACAGGCAAGAACCATAAAAGAAGCTATTGAGGATATCAACTTTGAGGTCGATGAACTCCAAGAACAAGAAATTGCCGTATGCAGGCTCCGGATAAAAGGAATGGCCTGTACAAGCTGTTCTGAATCTATTGAACGGGCACTTCTGATGGTACCTGGAGTTAAAAAAGCTGCAGTGGGGCTTGCTCTAGAGGAAGCCAAGGTGCACTTTGATCCAAATATTACCAGCCGTGATTTACTAATCGAGGCTATTGAGGATGCTGGATTTGGAGCTGATCTCATTAGTTATGGGGACGATGTGAACAAAATGCATCTAAAACTTGAGGGTGTGAGTTCTCCAGAAGACACCAAACTCATTCAGTCGGTACTGGAAACTGTAGAGGGAGTGAATAATGTTGAATGGGACACATCAGGTCAAACAGTTACAGTTGCATATGACCCTGATGTCACTGGTCCACGATTACTTATTCAGCGCATTCAGGATGCTGCAGAGCCCCCTAAATGCTTTAATGCCAGCTTGTACTCACCACCAAAGCAAAGAGAAGTAGAACGCCACCATGAAATTATGAGTTACAGGAACCAATTTCTTTGGAGTTGCCTCTTTTCAGTTCCTGTGTTCCTGTTCGCGATGGTTTTGCCCATGCTCCCTCCTTCTGGAGATTGGCTGTTTTATAAAATCTACAACAACATGACGGTAGGTATGCTACTGCGGTGGTTGCTATGTTCTCCAGTTCAGTTCATTATTGGTTGGAGGTACAGTCTCAACCTGGCAACAACATCTTGATGTTGATTCCTTCTCTCTGAAAAAATGTTAAGCTCTTTTGTTTCAAAAATGCAATTATATAAAGGTATCATGCTGTTTGGGAATGATAGAAGTACTGCAAAAGTTGTCAAACGATGCTGCTTTACAATTTCTTCACTGCAATCTTATGCTACAGCATGTGTCTTACGTATTTTACTTTGTATCGATACTTGTCAGATTTTACGTTGGAGCTTACCATGCACTGAAGCGAGGGTACTCTAACATGGATGTGCTGGTTGCTTTGGGAACAAATGCTGCGTACTTCTATTCTGTGTACATTATTGTGAAGGCACTAACATCAGACACGTTTGAAGGACAAGATCTTTTTGAAACTAGTTCGATGTTGGTATCTTTTATATTGCTGGGAAAATACCTTGAGGTGGTGGCAAAGGGGAAGACATCAGATGCTTTGTCAAAGCTGACAGAACTTGCACCAGAAACAGCTGTACTGCTCACAATGGACAAGGATGGAAGTGTCATTTCAGAAGTGGAGATCAGCACCCAGTTACTTCAAAGAAACGATTTCATTAAGATTGTCCCTGGTGAAAAGGTCCCAGTTGATGGTGTTGTCATCAAAGGCCAAAGCCATGTTAATGAAAGTATGATAACTGGGGAAGCAAGGCCCATTGCAAAGAAACCAGGAGATAAGGTTGGTATTTTTGGATTCTGATTGCCTTATCTGGTGTTATTTATCATGTACTGTCCTGATGCTTCAACTGTCTTCTTTAAAGGTTATTGGTGGTACTGTAAACGATAATGGTTTCATAATTGTTAAGGCCACCCATGTTGGGTCAGAGACGGCTCTGTCACAGATAGTCCAGTTAGTTGAAGCTGCTCAACTTGCAAGAGCTCCAGTACAGCGGTTGGCAGACAAGATTTCACGGTTTTTTGTTCCAACTGTAAGTTATCTGTTATTTTCTCCTTAAATTTGCTCCTGCTATGTTGCTCTGCATCATCTTTTGCATAATCAGAGCATGGTCAGAAACTACCTACCCTTGTGGTTCATAATTGGTTACAGTAGTAGTTTGTCGGTATCAACGTTATGCAAACGTGATGTACATGACCAATATGAGTAGTCAGCCTAGACTCGGCTAACATTCAGCTGAAGACCTTGTATGTGCTACCAGCTGGCTACCCGGGTTATATTGTATACTCCTGTTTTGTGAACTTGTCAAGATCAAATTTGTTTATTTGATTTAGTAACTATCTAGTTTAACCTTGTTCTTTACTGAGCTGATTAGTTTTCCAGCAGTAAACAGTAGGTTCATTGTGGGAAATCATACCCTGCTTGATACGTACAAATGTTCTAGTATGATATTTGCTGCCAGGTTATCTCTTGAGAGAAAACCTTTCTCATATTGATTGTTTCTTCTCATTTTAAGGTTGTGGTAGCTGCATTTCTTACATGGCTTGGCTGGTTCATACCTGGGCAACTTCACCTCTACCCTCAGCAATGGATTCCAAAGGCAATGGATAGTTTTGAGCTTGCTCTGCAGTTTGGAATATCTGTCCTAGTCGTTGCATGCCCGTGTGCTCTGGGATTAGCTACCCCAACTGCTGTTATGGTTGCTACTGGAAAAGGTGCTTCGCTAGGTGTTCTTATCAAAGGTGGCAATGCACTTGAGAAAGCTCACAAGGTAATCTTGAGACTTTCTGTGCTAGCTTGTGTGTGTGTGTGTGCTCGTGCGATGCAGACTCCAGTGTAAGGATTATGTTGTTCTTCTCCATATAAATTCTAATGTGGTATACTAACACACACTGGACTACCGTTTTGATCTCTCTGTTTGCAGATTAAAACTATCATATTTGATAAAACTGGAACCCTGACTAAGGGTAAACCTTGTGTTGTTCAAACAAAGACCTTCTCCAAGATACCACTTCTAGAATTGTGTGATTTAACTGCCAGTGCTGAGGTTGGTTTGTTAACCACCTGTCATTTTCCGCATTTATGTTGGCAGACACCATATGATACGTTCCTAGTTATTATTATTATTATTATTATTCTGTTGTGACAAACTTTTTTCTCCTTTTATGGGGGTCTGGCTCTAATTTCCTCTAACTTGAAAAATTGTGACTTCGTCAGGCAAACAGTGAGCATCCTCTATCAAAGGCTATTGTTGAATACACAAAGAAGCTCAGAGAACAATATGGATCTCCGAGTGATCATATGATGGATTCCAAAGATTTTGAGGTGCATCCAGGGGCGGGGGTCAGTGCAAATGTTGAAGGCAAGCTGGTTTTGGTTGGGAACAAAAGGCTCATGCAAGAATTTGAAGCTCCAATGAGCTCTGAAGTGGAGGAATACATGTCTGAAATGGAGGATCTTGCCAGGACCTGTGTGCTTGTTGCTATCGATAGGGTTATCTGTGGAGCTCTTGCCGTCTCGGATCCTCTGAAGCCCGAGGCAGGACGCGTCATTTCACACCTTAGCTCAATGGGCATCACAAGCATCATGGTGACGGGCGACAACTGGGCTACAGCCAAATCCATAGCAAAGCAAGTCGGGATCAGCACCGTATTTGCTGAGATCGATCCAGTTGGAAAAGCTGAGAAGATCAAGGACTTGCAGGTACAACGGTCTTTTCTCTTTTCGGCAGGGATTATTACCTGGCATTACCTTCTGCATTCCTGCTTACTCCATTTCTGCACAGATGCAAGGACTGGCGGTGGCGATGGTCGGTGACGGGGTGAACGACTCGCCGGCCCTGGCCGCGGCGGACGTGGGCATGGCCATCGGCGCGGGCACGGACGTCGCCATCGAGGCCGCCGACATCGTCCTGATGAAGAGCAGCCTGGTGGACGTGATCACCGCCATCGACCTCTCGCGCAAGACCCTCGCCAAGATCCGGCTCAACTACGTCTGGGCCCTGGGCTACAACGTCCTGGGCATGCCGATTGCCGCCGGCGTCCTGTTCCCGTTCACGGGCATCCGGCTCCCCCCATGGCTCGCCGGGGCCTGCATGGCAGCCTCGTCGGTGAGCGTCGTCTGCTCGTCGCTGCTGCTCCAGCTCTACAAGAAGCCGTTGCACGTCGAGGATGCGCCGATGCCGGCAGGACCCGGCGATGGCGGCTCGAACCTGGTGTGAGGAGCACACGCCCGTTCTGGCCTCCGTCTCGCGGTGCTACTGACGAAACTGTTGCTGTCAACGTTGCTCGAACCTGGTGTGGGCTGCAGCTATTTGCTGGCATGCATCAAGCCTTGAACTGACGCGGATTGAAAACGCCTTGTTTGGTGTGGCCCTCCTGATTGATTCGTGTGCATATGTAATTTCACGCAACCCTTTTCCTTCCTTTTGTGCGGAATGATTATTTTTTTGATAATAATATGGGAGGTTTATCCTTGAAACGGAACTATTCGTCAGATTGTTCCATCATTGACCAACGCCTACTCTCAAAATGGACACTGTATTTGTCAGCGGACTGGTCCGGACCAATTTGCGGACATTGATGTGGGAGTTGGCCATCCAATCACATACAAGTATGCATTTCAAAACTGATTTGAACAAACCGGATAATTTTTATTTAAACCGAACCAAATTCATTACATTTTTTACATGTTTCAACTAAACAAAAGCGTCTCAAAGTTAACTAGTCTAAGTCTTCACCGGTGGCCATGAACCCTAGAAAGCGCCCAGCCTCCAAGTCCTTGTTTTCCCCCTTTGTGTCCATGTTTGACGGCTGTGAGCCACGAAAAGTAAAGTTGTGGTCATCGGCGAGGAAGAGTAGGACATGGGACATGAGGTGCCGCTGTCCCACATGCCCTAGTCCTTGTTGGAGCCTACGACTTGGCCGTCACCAGTGGAGGTGAGGTCGACGATGTATGTGGACGGGCCGGCCTCGTGGTCGAAACAGTGAGGTCAACCCGACACCAACATGGACTAGTTGACGGCGTGAAACGATGTGCAGTTGCCTGCGTACGTTGCTGTGGCAACTTGCGCATCCGAGGCTGCCGTGCAAGCGTTGTGCACGGCCTGGTAGAGTGTCCGCTGCTCCTCGCGAAGTTCGGGTTTTTCATCATGGCTTCCTCGCTCGTGAACTCGTCATTGATCCGGCCTTCCATCAGCCAGTGATGCGCGGGGAGGTTGAGGTTATAGTGATGCTCCTCCTACGCCTGCCAGAACACTGACACCGGCTGTGGCGCCGGCTGCACCTCCCCCATGATGGCATTGAAGTGCGTCCACGCCTGCTCCATGTTGAAGTCGGCATGGACCAGCGCGGGCAGGGGCTCTCGCTCATAGGCCTCCTCCACCGCCGAGTCATCGTTGGAGACCTCCGGCGAGCTCCCGGCATGCCGACTTCTATCCGCACACAACGGCCCTACCAGCCGCCTGCAAGGGTGACTATTTCGTGATTTTGCTCTGTCGTGAGGCTATCCCACAACGTGCTAGAGCTCGCTGCCATGGTGAAGGTGGTGTAGTGAGAAGGAGCAGGAGCAAAGATGGTGTGATCTAGATCGTGCCGGCGTGGTCAGGTATAAATAGCGGACACGACCAAGCGATGGGTGTTTGAATGAGGATGCCCAAGTGGTTTCTCCGCCGGTGCGTCTGTTTTAAGGTTGAAAGATGAACGAACGGGCAACCCATTTGAAATGTGGTAGATGTTCGTCGCATCCCGTCCAGTCTTGTTGCTCCAGCATTGAACAACCACAGAGACAGGGTGCAGCACGCCTGTTAAATGTTGTCATGAATGCTGCGCTGGCATTCTGAATGAGGCTTAACGACATGAATGTGCGGCAACCGCTTCGCGCGGGAGAGGACGCAAACACCGAAAGGTTTTTGGGTGGGCCCAGGGTGTCTGACGCGTTCTGATAGCGGTTCGGATGCCCGTAAAGCCCATCTGATTTGTAGGTACCTCATCGCGTCCGGACGGATGCGGGCGGTCTAGGTTTCCGGCCCTGAGCGGGCAGATGATATTCGTACTATTCATAATGAATATGATTTGACAGCATTCATGATACTAGTATTTGACCGTTTTGTTTCCACGTTAGCACTGGATATGGTACAGTATATGCTTTTGCCGCATGTTTTAGAGTCAACCAGTAGTCTAGTCTGTGAGGCGCCACTCGTGCCTACAACCAAACAGACCCACCTGTTTTCGATCCTGCCTCCCGCACCGCACCTCGCCTAGAGCGAGCGATGGTCTAGAGGCAGAGGGACGCGCGTGCGATGGCGCGAGGAATCCGTCAGACGGAGATGAGACGGCATCGGGGAAACGGAGCGGACAGCCGCGCTCGATCGTCGGGAGCGGCCCCGCCAACGCCATGCGTCCGTTGGCGCCAAAGACCAGCGTCGAAACGCACTACCGAGTAGCTAAACATAGCGCGCCTCCGCCGCATATAAGCGGCCAGCGTCGCCGTCCACCTCTCGCCTCACCATACCCAGCCAGAGACCAAGGCACGCAGCTACTATCAAGATGGTGACGGCGGGAAGAAGCAATAATGCCGCCACCGCCCTGGCGGTGGCGCTGTGCGCGGCGCTGCTCGGGAGCACGGCGTGGGCGGTGCCGCCGTACCAGCCGAAGCCGGCCGCGGGCGGGGCGCCGTCGGTGCCGGCGGGCCCCCTGGACATCGTGATGCTGGGGGCCAAGGGCGACGGCAAGACGGACGCGACGCAGGCGGTGATGAAGGCGTGGAAGAACGCGTGCGGGGCGACGGGGACGCAGAAGATCGTGATCCCGCCGGGCAACTTCCTGGTGGGCGCGCTGGAGCTGTCGGGCCCCTGCACCTCCTCCATCATCATCCGGCTCGACGGCAACCTCCTCGGCACCGCCGACCTCAACGCCTACAAGAAGAACTGGATCGAGGTGATGCACGTGGACAACCTTAGCATCAACGGCCACGGCACCATCGACGGCCAGGGCCCCCTCGTGTGGGAGAAGAACATGTGCAGCAAGCACTACGACTGCAAGATCCTCCCCAACGTACCTTCTCTACTTCTCTTGCATCGCCATTTCGCCTTAACCGTTGTCGCTGACGGATGGAGGTGCATGCATTTTGCAGAGCCTGGTGCTGGACTACGTGAACAACGCGACGATCCGGGGCATCACGCTCAAGAACGCAAAGTTCTTCCACCTCAACCTCTTCAACTGCAAGACGGTGCTGGTGGAGAACGTGGAGATCACGGCGCCGGGGAACAGCCCCAACACGGACGGCATCCACATGGGCGACTCGGAGGACGTGACCATCAAGGCCACCAACATCGGCGTGGGCGACGACTGCATCTCCATCGGGCCCGGCACCAAGCACGTCAAGATCCACGGGTCCCGGTGCGGCCCCGGGCACGGGATCAGCGTGGGCAGCCTGGGGCGGTACAAGGACGAGAAGGACGTGGAGGACATCCAGGTGACCAACTGCACCATCAAGGGCGCCACCAACGGGCTGCGGATCAAGTCGTACGAGGACTCCAAGTCGGCGCTCCGGGCCACCCGCTTCGTGTACGACGACGTGAAGATGGACAACGTCTCCTACCCCATCGTCATCGACCAGAAGTACTGCCCCAACAACATCTGCGCCAAGGCCCCCGGCGCCTCCAAGGTGGTCGTCGCCGACATCGTCTTCAAGAACATCGTCGGGACCTCGGCGACGCCGGAGGCCGTCACGCTCAACTGCGTCAACAACGTGCCATGCCAGGGCCTCCAGCTCGTCAACGTCAACCTCAAGTACACCGGCACCAACAACAAGACCATGGCCGTCTGCAAGAACGCCGTCGGCAAGTCCGTCAACGTCGTCAAGGAGCTCGCATGCCTCTGACTCAAGCCACGCACGCACGCCCACCCGGATTCATTCTTTCTTTTGTTAATTTGATTTGATTAATTTTGCTTCTTTCTTTTTTGCTTCCTATTATCATACGTTTGTTTTCAGTTTTACTTAAATCAACTGGTGTAATCAGCTGACAATTTACATGTTAATGATAGCAAGTGTCCGATTTTTCTTAAGAATTTTGGCTCAAGCATGTTAACTACGTGAACGTGATGGCATGGCCCTGGTGATAGTTAGCTACCATGCACCCACCACAATCTACCTAGCGTCTGCGTTGCTCTTGCTCAGCCGAAACCCAACAAAACAAACTTCAGAACAATCGCAACATCGCATCCTCCTGCGGTGTTGCAGGGGAGAAAAAGGAAGAAAACGAAATGACGCACGGTAGAATAACGATATCATCAAGGAAATGCGGCTAAAAGTAATCATGTTATCACACCACTAGGGGGAATTCATCCCAATCTTATTGCTACTAGTACTATTTACCACCACTGCTGAGCCCTTCAAGATACATGGCAGCTTGCTAAACACAATGCCTGCTTTGTTCCAAGAACTGAAGATCATCCTCCATCTTGGCTCATGGAAGCGACGGCAGAATCTTTCCGGTGCAGGTTCCGAATCCAACATTGTAGTCCTCGCCCTGAAGAAACAGATGCCATCAAGATCACAGATCATCATATCATTCAAGACTGATAATATTCGATGGAAAAAAAAGACAGAGTTCACTGAACCTTGCAACAGGCTGTCAAGATGACTTCATCTCCATCTTGGAGGAACTTGCGGATCGAGTTCCCAACCGATATCTCCTTCTGCCCGTTCCACGTTATCTCCAGCAAACATCCCAGAGAGTCTGGTTCCTGAAACAAGGCGAGTTGTTCAGTGCCGACGTGTACTGTAATTTGTAAATTGGCATGTGTGTATTGCAATGGTTTAACTCCATACAGGTCCACTGAGGGTGCCAGTCGCAAACATGTCCCCTGGTCTCAGATTGCATCCATTCACGGTGTGGTGTGCTAGTTGCTGCGTCACAGTCCAGTACCTGTAAAATAGATTACAGGAATAATATGCATGGGTTACACACAGAGGTAAAAGGGCACTTCGGGCATATTTTAACACATTAATTTACTAGTACTAAATGGAATGAGAATTTGGTAACAAAACCAATGGAAACACTATGAATATACACACGGAGAAGACCAGCAGATTGAGTAAGAAATAAAATACGTATGCACCATGGATTGAATTATGCCTCTAATTAAAACGTAGTACAAAGAAGATTGATGGAAAAAGTCATGTAAACAGACTGCTTACATATGTTTGAAATTGGTCTTAGTGACAACTGATGCTTCACTTTGCTCTTTGGGCTTAATCCAAGCCTTGCACAGAAAAAAAAAATGCAATAATCAGATTGACTTCAACAAGAAACGGCAAAAACAAAACAACGAGGCAATAATGTGACAAGATCGTACTTCAAGAGGAATGTCATAGTTTATATGATTCTTTTCAGCTAAGTAAGGCAAAGGCTCAGGTTCCTGTAACACAAATTAGTTATTCACAGGAGAGCAAAATGCTCATTAGCAAAAGAAATAGCACTAGTAATAACAAAATAAAAATTGCTTACCTGCTTAGGAGCCTCACAGGCAAAAGGCTTTAGGGCATCCAGAGTCACAATCCAAGGTGATACAGATGTACCTAGAGAAATCAAATTTTACAAAATGGAAGGGAGACTGTTATTTAGGGAAAAGTGGACTTCTTCATGAAGCACTGCAGAAGATTACATATAGCAAGAGATGCAGAACTCTGAATAAGAGAAGAATTGAACTAGAAACGAACACCAGTAGAAAACAAACATTACACGTGCAGCATTTCAACTTTTGTACAACATGTGATTCAAAGGTTATCCTAAAAACATTATACTGATGATATCAGGTGTCTTACTGAAGCTTTTGCCAAGGAAAGGTCCAAGAGGTATGGTCTCCCAGGCTTGAATATCTCTGGCTGCAATATAGTATACAAAAGTCAGAACAGACACAGTGGGCAAACAATTTAGAACAAGTAACACTGAAAAGGATACCTACCACTCCAATCATTCATTACCACTAAGCCAAATATATGATCCTCAGCGTCAGCAATATCAATAGGTTTGCCCAGTTCATTCCCTGGTCCAACAATGGCAGCCTGAAAGCAACAAGCTTTACGACATTAGTGAATCAAGGTTAATTCGATATGAATGCAAACTAATTACTTCATCCGTTCCTAAATATATGACGTTTTGGTAGTTCAAATTGAACTACCAAAACGTCATATATTTAGGAACGGAGAGAGTATTTGGTTAATTAGAGAAGATGTGTCGACAATAACCACAAGAATATCAAGCACTACATTTAGAAGCTAACCATCTCAAGTTCAAAATCAAGCTTTTGAGAAGGACCGAAATAAGGTTGAGCGCTTCCTGTTGGATGACCTTGTCCTCTAGCAAGAACAGACAAAGATAGTATTATCAAGATATCAAGTGAATGATAGTGAACAGAAAAAAGTCATAGAGGTTCCAGTGTAACACACACACACATATATATAATTAAGTTATACTATTTATAGCATGAGACAGAAGGTTCGAATGCAACAAAAAAGTGCACAGTATAGTAAATTATGACAAAGGGGCAGGCTATTAGGCACTTCAGGAAGTGAATGAAATTGGAAAACGGCTAATGGTTACTACTCAATCAGACAGGATACTACAAGAAACATTTAAACAACTATGTAAAACTTTTGGGATGTGTACCTGGGTCGAATAATGTCTGTTCCAGATATGATTACAGATGATGCCCGTCCATGGTAACCAACTGGTAAGTGAAACCTGAGTGAAACAAAAACATATTGCAGTTAGTGACAGAATTAAGAATACCTGTGTATTATTAGAGCACAAGTGTGCTAAGAAACGACTGAACAGCATGCAGCACAACTTCACAACTTTTATAAATCTGTAACCAATGAAATTTGAGCAAATGAGTATTACAAAAAATGTATTGTGTATGCTTAGCTTTAAGCAAAAACATAGCCATATGACCATAAAAAAGAATCTTCTTATTAGCCAGGCTCTAATTTAGATGTTTTGGGATCAGATTGCACCAAGTGCATTGTCCATAGAAGCACAGTTTTTATTTTCTGGAGAACATAAAAGCACACAGTTCACGCGCATTCTATGCCTAAGCTCAAGTTGTTTGACATGCTTGATCATAACGTCGAGTTGTATAGAGACAGGGCATGGTCAAAGAGAATACATTACCAATTCGGATTGACTGGAGTCTGTGGTCCACGGAAGATGAATCCACAGTTCCTTGCATGGTGCACAGAACAAAAGAAATCCGTGTAGTCTCCTACCGTGATAGGAAGAAGCATCTCTACATCACTCTACAGGTTGAAACATAACATCAGCAATTTCATCAATATTCCTTTGTTTCTTATTCAAGAAATAAAATATTCCTTTGCTTCTCCAGAAAAAAGGTGGGAGGTAGATGGCTGTCAAGCTCACCATTGGCACAAGGCAGTTCTTCCTCAAGGCCTCGTTGTCACGCAGCACCGGCTCATCAGCTACAGTGAAACAAGGAAATAATTTTTTAGGAAAGATTTCCTTCAGTGTCTTTGCACTTTACTTCGCGCCATGATAAACCAGATGACTATAATCAACAAAAACCAAACCATGACCAAATTAGAACTAATACTGAAAAACTGTATGAAACTTGCGCTTGCTCACAAGGCATACTACTACATTACACCAGCAGCATAATTAAACACGATAAACATCACTATGGGCTGAATAGCTTGGCATCACGACTCTTATTCCCCACAACGCCGTGCCCATGCTTACCATGGAACAGTAATAACAAAGTAAAATCAAGGAGTAGCACAACCCAAGTTAGCTAAGAGGAACAAAGAGAACCTGAGAGGATTTTCTGGAGCGTGGCGCGCGCCTCCTTCCACGCCGGTCGGCCCAACCCCAAGAACATGTTGAGCGTTTCCTGCGCACGCACAGCAGTAATTAAGCACCGAATAAAATCACCAACTACAATTATCAAAAAGTGCTAGTCACTACTACAACTTCGGCAACTCGATTAATTCCCCAAGCATTCAATCGCTGCGCCGGTAATCAGTTGGACTACAAAAATTATGCTCGCTCTACTCTAAGCATCAGATCAGTAGCAATCTCAGGCAGATGACGGGGAGCAGGTAGATGGGCAGGCAGAGTACCTGGTGGAAGCATGGGGAGGCGGAGAGGAGGGGCCCGTCGAAGAGGCCGGCGGCGGAGACGGCGGCGAGGTCGAGCGCGAAGTCCCCGATGGCCGTCGCCGGGCGCGGCGGGCCCTCGGGCTGGCCCCTCCTGCGGAAGACCCCGAAGGGGAGGTTCTGGATGGGGAAGTGCGAGTCCCTCGGCACCTCCACGAACGACCGCAGCAGCGGCTTCCCCTCCGCCATTGCCGACTCCGACTTGCTCTGCGCGTGTCGTGTGCTTTGTGGTTGTTTGCTCGAACGGCGCACTAAAAGCCGTAGGGGACATCGGGTGGGAGAGATGGGGACCGTATAAATAGGTGACGGGGCCGGCCGGCCGTATTGGCGTGGGCCGCATTCCGCTGACGTGTCCTTCTCGTGTTAGGTATGCATTCTACAGAAAGTAGTTGTAAACTTGTAATCCATCTTATACAGAAAAAAACAGATATAGTTACGGATAGATATACAAAGAGCATGTATGGTTCGTTTGGTTAAATATACTTAAATAAACACAGATAAAGACACCGATTGTCTACATGCCGTGATATCGATGTTGCCTGTCTCTTAATAGCAACCCTATTATAGTTGTCATATCTGTTTGGAGGTGTTTGCAGTCTGCAAACAGGAGCTCACGAATCGTGGTATATCGATCTCGGCCTGCATAAATTTTGAAGCCCGTTTTAAAACAGTGTGTCATTGATTTATGGATCTCATATTGCATTTTAGTCATGACTTTTATCGGCCTGTTACTTAAAAAATGGAGAGCTTTTTACGATACATCGCACTACCAAATTTAATGTGTAGTATTAAGTTGATCTAGTTGTCAATATGGTTTTCCTCACAGTTTGGTCCGAGGCTAACTTGGTAAGGTGGATTTATGCTTTCACGTGAATTCAAACATTCAAAGGCGCAGACGCAGACCTCCCTCCTACAGGACGTGTGCATCTAGCCTTCGGCCGCCACCAGGTCCTCCGCCACACACTGGAGCGCCTCTCCACCATCCTGATGCCGCCTCCCTTAGTCCACCGTTAGACCGCCTCCGCTAGCCACAGTCCCATGCCTCTTGAAAAACGTATTGAGCCTAACCCGAGAAGAACTCCAATACTGACTGTCAGCATTCTGGGCCGGGGATTGCCCAAACTTGCCTACCTGTGGGCTTGAGCGTGGCTCCACCAACGGCCTGGTACGGCCCATCTTCAGCAGCAGCAGCTCAAGACCCTCGCGAGGGGCCAAGCCTCACGAGGCGGACGACGCCAAGGCCTCCCTGGGGGCAGCCTCACTAGGCTGGCTCCTGAGGAGCGGAGATCTCTATGCAAGGGGCACCTCGCGAGGTTCACGTGACGTGAGCCGTGACGACCAAGGCCAGGCGGGCGCCAGCGGGCGCAGTGTGCCAGTTTCCTCTTTTGTGCTAAAGAGGCAGGCGCAGACGAGAAGTCCTGAGGCATGAGGCAAATGTTTACATATCGGTGCAACGAGACCAAGACCATCAGGACGGCAGGACGGAGGTCACCACAGAGCCCACATCAGTGTCACCACCAGAGCCTTTGGCAGGAGAAGACCACCTTTTCTCAGGATAGCTTGTACTAGTTGTCCCCCTTCAAATTTGGCCGTTGTGGGATCCCTTCCCGCCTTGTATTTGGGAAGAGGACCAAGGCCACTATAAATAGGACTAGCCAACACCGTAGGTAGGGGGACTGAGGGGGGATCGGATCCATTCCATCCTCACATCCACAGCTCACTGAGCTCAAGAACAACTCTCCTCCTGAGGCTGTTCATCCATTGTACTAGTTCATCCTTGGCCCGCGAGGCAATCCACCAACACCATACTGGAGTAGGGTATTACACCGCAAGGTGGCCCGAACTAGTATAAACCCTCGTGTCTCTTGTTCCTTGGGTTCGTCGAGTTAGGCCGTGATATCGTTGAGCGAGCGAACTAGGGAGAGAGTGTTCTTCATGCGCACCCCAGAGTTCAAACCTTAAGGGTTAGCCGGAACCTGCAATCCAACATTTAGCGCGCCAGGTAGGGGGTACGCCGAAGTTTTCTCTTCCACTGGTCGACCTCCCATCGCCCGTGGCTACGATGTCTGATGATCCGAGGACCCACACCGACACCGACCGCTGGACTGCCTGGCCTACCC
Organism: Triticum monococcum; assembly: GCA_034509565.1. Lineage (NCBI taxonomy): Eukaryota > Viridiplantae > Streptophyta > Magnoliopsida > Poales > Poaceae > Triticum > Triticum monococcum. The sequence continues at coordinate 172,142,777 of CM067846.1, read as the reverse complement.
GGGCGCCGCCGACCACCCAAGAAGACCTCAGCTCCTCACTCCATGTGTCCTGCACACCGCCGAACACCGAGGCGCACACGTGCCGCCGCACGATCTTCGGGCTACGCTGCAGCAATGGCACCGCACACCCGACGGGAGCAGGCGAACATGCGAGTCACGCTCATCGTGGTGCGGGAGCTGCTGCGGTGCAGGCTGGCGGAGAGCGGTCGCCATGCACTGCTGGAGCGCGTCGCCGAACTGTTAGACGCTGCCTGCAGAGGTACGCCACCCTTCTGCTCCTTGACCATGCCTCAGGTTGTGGCAGAAGCATGCGCAAGACCTCGACGAGCTTGCGCACCCTCTGGGGCGCCAGGGGGACCCGGCGACACCAACTTAGGCCTTGGCGCAGGCCGTCCTCCCTCGATAGCGCCACCACCAGGAGGGACAAGTTGTAGGATCGAAAGTATGTCTAGAGGGGGGTGATTAGACTACTTGACCAAATAAAAATCTAGCCTTTTCCTAATTTTAGTTCTTGGCAGATTTTAGCTATCTTAGCACAAGTCAAGAAATCTCCACACAATTCAAGTAAGCATGCAAAAGAGTATATGAGCAGCGGAAAGTAAAGCATGCAACTTGCAAGAATGTAAAGGGAAGGGTTTGGAGGATTCAAACGCAATTGGAGACATGGATGTTTTTGTCGTGGTTCTGATAGGTGGTGCTATCGTACATCCACGTTGATGGAGACTTCAACCCACGGAGGGTAACGGTTGCGCGAGTCCATGGAAGGCTCCACCCACGAAGGGTCCACAAAGAAGCAACCTTGTCTATTCCATCATGGCCGTCGCCCACGAAGGACTTGCCTCACTAGCGGTAGATCTTCATGAAGTCGGCGATCTCCTTGCCCTTACAAACTCCTTGGTTCAACTCCACAATCTTGTCGGAGGCTCCCAAGTGACACCTAGCCAATCTAGGAGACACCACTCTTCAAGAAGTAACAAATGGTGTGTTGATGATGAACTCCTTGCTCTTGTGCTTCAAATGATAGTCTCCCCAACACTCAACTCTCTCTCACAGGATTTGGATTTGGTGGAAAGAAGATTTGAGTGGAAAACAACTTGGGGAGGGCTAGAGATAAAGATTCATATGGTTGGAATGGAATATCTTGACCTCAACACAAGTGTAGGTGGTTCTCTCTCAGAAAATGTGTATTGGAAGTGTAGGTATGTACTGATGGCTCTCTCCACGAATTAAGAGTGGGTGGAGGGGTATATATAGCTTCCACACAAAATCTAACCGTTACACACAATTTGCCAAACTCGGTGGGACCGAATGGTTAAACTCGGTCGGACCGATTCAGCAAACCTACTGACCGTTAGGATTTTCGGTGGGACTGAGATGCAACTCGGTATGACCGATATGGTTAGGGTTAGGGCATAACGTAATCTCGGTGTGACCGATTACACAAACTCGGTGAGACCGATTTTGGTAATAAGCTAACCAGAGAGTTGGTCAGGTAAACTCGGTGGGACCGATTCGCTCATCTCGGTGAGACCGAAATGTTACAAAAGGGAAACAGAGAGTTTACATTGCAATCTCGGTGGGACCGATCGCTCATCTCGGTAAGACCGAAACGTTACGAAGGGAAACAGAGAAATTACAATCCCATCTCGGTGAGACCGAGATCCCTATCGGTGAGACCGATTTGCCTAGGGTTTGTGGCAGTGGCTATGACATTTGAAACTCGGTGGCGCCGGATAGAAAGAATCGGTGGGGCTGAGTTTGACTTTTGGTTTAGGTCATATGTGGATGTGGGAAGGTAGTTGAGGATTTTGGAGCATATCACTAAGCATTTTGAGCAAGCAAGCCATTAAGCAACACCTCATCCCTCCTTGATAGTATTGGCTTTTCCTATAGACTCAATGTGATCTTGGATCACTAAAATATAAAATGTAGAGTCTTGAGCTTCAAGCTTGAGCCAAACTTTTTGTCCTTAGAATTTTGAGGGATCCATTTTCCTCATCCATGCCATGCCATTCATTGAGCTTTTCCTAAAATATTAATCTTGGAATAATGTTAGCTCAATGAGCTATATGTTGTTAGGAATTACCAAAACCACCCAGGGATAGTTGCACTTTCAATCTCCCCCTTTTTAGTAATTGATGACAACATATAGATCAAAGCTTCGACAAATGATAATAAGAGCGAAAGATATTGTCGCTTTGAGAAGTATGTGAAAAGCAAGAGCTCCCCGTAAATTTGTGCATATCTTAAGATTTGCTTTGGACTGCAAATGCACAATGAGTTAGGATCATGGGTTACTCTTCCATGTCACATACATCTTGGTGGAGCGCTCAAAATAATAAAGATTGAATACATGCACTCATCACCAAGCAAAGTGAATGATCATATAAGGATAAGTAAGATAATATCATCTAACAAGCATAAGTGTAGCTTATGATCAACCACATGATCATCAATGTCTCACAGATAATAGCATAGTATCTCAAGCAATCAAAAGACAAACAAAGTTCAACCACCAAAGCAAGAGAGAATAAAAAACAACGCTTTCTCTCGAAGCCTATGATCTATACATGTTTCTCCCCCTTTGACAACAAGTTACCAAAAAGTTCATAGAAAATGCATAGCACTAAAACGTCTCTCAAGCTTGGTCTTCAGGTGGTGGCGTAGAGATGGCTCCTTGGATAGCAGATATGTACCAGTGCCCATCTTGGAGTTGATTAGCTCCTGGATCTGTGGGGCATACCCACAACTCCTCTTCCGATCTGCAGCTGTCCTCTTGATAGTTTCAACTATTAGGCTCATGACTTTGAATTTCTGTGGGACATCAAAGATGTGAAGCAAGTTAATTGCATGGCCTTTGATCATCTTGTGATCACCTGACTTTGGCAAGAGAGTGTGCCTGAGGATCCAGTTGATGGTTGGCAAGCCTGACAGAAGGTAATGTACAGATCCAAACTTATGTGTCCCAAGAGCAGCATCTGGGATCTCCTTGTACATGTGTGCCATTGTGTTGTGATCCTTCTTCCTGTTGGCATAGACATCCAAGTCATCTTCACTCTCTTTTGGGGCATTGATCAACTTCGCCCATTCAGCAACCGTGGACTGGTACCTCGTACCTTCAGACATCCAGACAATCCTTCCATCTGGGTAGAAATGAGCTGTGGAGTAGAACTGCATGATGAGCTCATCATTCCATTTTGTGAGCTTCTGAGCCACAAACTCATCGACTCCACAAGCCTTGAAACTATCATGTACACCTGGATAGTGATCCTCATTCTCCTTGATGTAGTCCCAGTCGACCCATCTCATGTCACACACTATGGGCTTATTGTCAAGCAACACTGTCTCATAGAAGTCCTGATGTTCCTTTGTGTGGAACCTGTAATAAACAGCAGTCCTTCTCCTGGTGGCATATGAATCTGACTCTCTCCATAGCCTCAGACCCGAGTCCTTCCTTATCTTCATGTTCTCAGCTACTGGATGAGCATCATTGTGATCTGGGATTTTGGGTTTGAGCTTCCTCAGGACTTGTCCTTCATCATCTTCATCAGCAACAACTTTAGGCACTGGGGCCTTGTTCTTCTCAGTAGCTGGTATACTCCTGGTATTCCTCTTAGGTGCACTCTTGGGCTTGGAGGCTGCTTTGGGTGCTTCTTTGGGCTTTGATGTTGCAGCCCCTGACTTTATAGCATCACCCATCAGCTTTTGTGCCTTGGGTGCTGGTGCAGCAACCTCTTCTTCCTCTTTCTCTTCAGAATCTCTCATGATTGAGGATCTCCCAAGCACTCTAGCAGTGGTCCTTTTGATCCTCTCCTTCCTCTTCTTCCCTTCTGCAGCCTCTTTGGGTTCAGATCCCAAAGGGACTTGAGTAGATGCTCTGGCCTTAGACATTGGAATTCTCTTTGCAGGAACCTTTTGCTTCATGCCTGGCTTGGTGGCAGCAGCAGTGCTATATTCCTTCTTAACCACTTTCTTCTTGGAAGTGGCCTCATCCTCAACTGCCACATAGTCTTCATCCTCAGATTCAGAGGTCTTCTTCTTTCTGGCCCTGGTGGCAGCTTTGGGTAAGTTGCTTGGGGTGCTCCTGCTACCATCATCTGAACTGCTAGAGGGACTAGTGCCCTCACTTAGGTGAACCTGCTCCTCTGACCTGTTCTGGCTGTCACTCTAATCAGACATATTGCAAACACTGATAGCAGACCCTGTGAATAGATATAGATGAGATAGAGTGGATGAGCATCACAAAATGCAGAGGTTTTTGCAAAAGAATGAGTCAAAAACTTAGTTTTAGTTTTCCACAAAAAGCATTTCGAATCAACCGATTTGTAAACTCGGTGATACCGAAGCAGCTGTTGGAACCTAAACTAGTGAACTCGGTCAGACCGAGTCACAGTTCGGTGGCACCGAGACTGCTAGGGTTTCACAAAGTCCTGATCTCGGTCACACCGATTTGCAATTCTCGGTCAGACTGAAAATTACATGTGCAATGGCCTGAGCTGAATCGGTGGTACGGAGTTCCACAACTCGGTGGGTCCGAGATGGTTTCGGCGGAAACCTAACCCTAAATTTTCAATTCACGACTAAACTACAGAGTGTTTTGACTGGATAAGAATGATCTCAATCGTGGCAAGATACATGGCGAACACAATGTGCTAGGAATCAGATAGGGATAGCACAGTGATCGAGTTCATACCCTAGTTCGGCGATGAACTCGCTACGGTGGCAACGGCGGGGATGATTCTCGTTGATGGTGGCGGAGACCAGCGGCAGGAGGCGGTTGGCGATGAGGAAGACGATCCGGAGACCCTGGAGGCAGAGCGGGCTAAGCGCGGGTCGAGGAGGTTCGGAAAGTTTTCCAAAATTTGACCCGTGGGTATATATAGCCCGACCCTGTCGGTGTGACCGAGTGGAACAACTTGGTGGCACCGAGATTCATAACTGCAATCAGTTACTGAAACTCGGTGTGACCGAAAGGTTCAAATCGGTTGCACTGAAATTGAAAACCTAGATCGACTTAGTGATCTCGGTATGACCGAAATGGATGAATTGGTTAGACCGAAACGCACAAAGAAGTTTTGGAAGTTTAAGTCTATGACGAATTGAGGACTCCGAGTGCTCCTCACACAGAGTAGTTCGAATCTGACTTGATCAAATTTTGTGATGTAGCATGAATAGAGTTTGAGACGAGAAAAGCATAGATAGCTAGAGAGGGTTCTTAGGCATTCTTGTCCATCCACTTGGCAAAAGAAAATAAAACCAATCAATCAAAACAACAAGTGGATGTCCTCGAATGAGTAAAATATGAAATCAACATGCTCACACAATAAAATGGCAATTGAAATATGTGGCAAAGCATGCACAACCAATTCTAGCATCTATCAAACAATCGGCGATCACTAGGTCATCTATATATGAGTATATTGACTTAGGAGTCAAATGAGAACATTTGATCATAGGTCATACTCATCGTTTAAGCACAAGTGGGGTTACCACTTTTACATAAAGCATTGTTGTGTTCACACCATTAGAGTTGCTTTAGCTCAATTCTTAGAGTAAAGCTCCCCCTAGATGTGAGATCCCCCTAAGAGGGATGAACTAACCTTGGGTTTTGTCGATGATGACTTCATGTAGATGTTGAAGATGTGGATGCTCAATGTTGAAGTAGATCATTTGAAGCTATCCATTAGAGTGAGTCGCACTTTCAATACCTACACGGGTTAGTCCCACAAGGAACAAACAAGGATATCCATAGACATAAAGTGATGCACACACAAGATGATGTCTATGAAAGCTTTTAGGTTACCTTGTCCCTTGTCTTACCAACAAGAGGGTTTGTGACCCATTGAACTAGTGCAAGATGTGGAAGTTGATTGCACTTGCTCTTGCCAAGATGATAAGAGTGAAGTATGTTGGCGGAGTCACCCTCAAGAACTCTCTAGTTCTTCTTGTTCGGGATCCACACCATCTTGATGGGAATCCTCGGTGTTGTAGTTGTACTTGATGAAGTGGAACTTGAAGTAGTCTTGGGAACCCACTTGACCAAGGCCTTAGGAGCTTCTTCAAATGCATCAATTTCCTCTTGAAGCTTGTCCTTGCCTTTTTGCTTGTGGTCTTGTGGTGGAAGATCATCTTGAGATTGTGTCCCTTTGAAAGAAGTAGGATCATACTTCTCTTGTTGAGGAACAAACTTCGTCTTGGGGTATTGATCTTCTTCTCACTCAACTCCATTGGCATTGAACTTTCGTTCAAAACCAACACCTTGATTCTTTCGGTGCCTTCCTTGCTTGCGTACAATTTCCTCGAATTGCTTACTTCCGGCAAGTCTCTTGTAAACACCTTTCTCTATAATTCCCTTCAATAAGCTATTTTCTTGCTCAAGTGTAACTTGGCTAAGAGAATCATTAGTGGAATCAAGAGAACTACTAGAAGCAACAATATTGGATTTAGCATGATTATTGTTACTACTAGAGGAAGAATCTTTCTTGTTCTTGTTACTAGACTTGACTTGAGGCATGTAAGTGGATAAGAGTAAACGCTTGGCAATGTAAGAAGAACTTCTCTTACGAAGATCATCATTGATTGCTTTTAAGAACTCATGCTCTTGCTCAAGGTTGAGCTTTTCAAAGCGTAATTTCTCATGAGTCCTTAAAAGTTCTCGATGATCTCCTAAGATAGTTTCATGAGCTAACTTAAGAGTGTTTAGTTCTTTAGTTAGAGACTCAATCTTCTCCTTATCATTGCCATTCGTTTTATCTTGATTAGCATGATTAATTGATGTTTCATCACAGTATTCATCACTAGAGTTGCCAACAAGTAAATCATCATCACCTAACAAGTCATCTTCATCACTATTGAAATCAACATACTCGGGGTGTGATACCTTTCGGCCTTTAGCCATGAAGCATGTTCCAACTCCTTCATTTGGTGAGTCAAATATGTCCTAGGAGTTGGTTGTCACAAGTGCTAGACCGGCAACACTTTCATCTTGAGTATATTCGGAGTCGGAGTGATAGCTTCTCTCGGAGTGGTTGTCGGAGTTGGAGCCGGATACCCATTCACCAACATGAGCTTGATGTCTTCGTTTTGTGTAGCTCCTTGATGACTTGTCCTTTCTTTCCGAATCCTTGCTTCTCCGTGAGGGTCTTCATTCATAATGATCATCTCTACTCCTTCTTTCTCTAGATGGTGATTCTTCTCTTCTACTTCTCCTCTTGGGAGAATCTTCTCTTCTCTTGTAGGGGGGCATACACTCATTGGAATAGTGTCCGGGCCTTCCACAATTGTAGCAGTTTCGCTCTCGACTAGAAGATCTTTTGTCATTGTAGGACCTTGACTTGGAGCTTCTCTCTTTGCTTATACTCTTGTAGAACTTGTTGAAGTTCTTCACCATTAAGCTCAATTCTTCATTGAAGGTTTGTTTCTCACTCGATGATGTGGGGGCTTCACATGAGGCTTTGTAAGCACCACTTGATTTGTTGTGAAGTTCCTCTTTATCCTTGAGTGACATCTCATGAGCAACAATTCTTCCGATGACTTCCGTTGGCTTGAGATCTTTGTAATTTGGCATCATTTGGATCAATGTGCACACGGTATCATATTTTCCATCCAAGGCTCTTAGGATCTTCTTGATGATGAATCTATCGGTCATCTCTTCACTCCCTAAGCCGGCAATCTCATTTGTGATAAGAGCAAGCCTAGAGTACATTTCAGCAACACCTTCACCATCCTTCATTTTGAACTTGTCAGGTTGACTTTGAAGCACATCCAATTTGGATTCCTTGACGGAGTCGGTACCTTCGTGCATATCAATCAAAGTATCCCAAATTTCCTTTGCATTCTCAAGACGGCTGATTTTATTGAATTCTTCGGGGCACAATCTGTTGAAGAGGATATCACAAGCTTGAGCGTTGTATCGCAGCATTTTCAACTCTTCCGCGGTGGCTTCACGGTTCGGTTCTTTCCCGTCAAAGAATTCACCTTGCAAGCCAATACACACAATAGCCCAAATGGCGGGGTTATGTCCAAGAATATGCATTTTCATCTTATGCTTCCAACTAGCAAAATTAGTGCCATCAAAGTAAGGACCTCTACGGTGATAATTTCCCTCGCTAGACGCCATACTCTCCTAGGTTGTGAAACCAAGGCTATGACCGCCAAAAGCTATGGAAATCAAAGCAAATGGAGACCAAAGCTGTGATACCACTTGTAGGATCGAAAGTATGTCTAGAGGGGGGGGGGGTGATTAGACTACTTGACCAAATAAAAATCTAGCCTTTTCCCAATTTTAGTTCTTGACAGATTTTAGCTATCTTAGCACAAGTCAAGCAATCTCCACACAATTCAAGCAGGCATGCAAAAGAGTATATGAGTAGCGGAAAGTAAAGCATGCAACTTGCAAGAATATAAAGGGAAGGGTTTGGAGGATTCAAACGCAATTGGAGACACGGATGCTTTTGTCGTGGTTCCGATAGGTGGTGCTATCGTACATCCACATTGATGGAGACTTCAACCCACGAAGGGTAACGGTTGCGTGAGTCCACGGAGGGCTCCACCCACGAAGGGTCCACGAAGAAGCAACCTTGTCTATTCCATCACGGCCGTCGCCCACGAAGGACTTGCCTCACTAGCGGTAGATCTTCATGAAGTAGGCGATCTCCTTGCCCTTACAAACTCCTTGGTTCAACTCCACAATCTTGCCGGAGGCTCCCAAGTGACACCTAGCCAATCTAGGAGACACCACTCTCCAAGAAGTAACAAATGGTGTGTTGATGATGAACTCCTTGCTCTTGTGCTTCAAATGATAGTCTCCCCAACACTCAACTCTCTCCCACAGGATTTGGATTTGGTGGAAATAAGATTTGAGTGGAAAGCAACTTGGGGAAGGCTAGAGATCAAGATTCATATGGTTGGAATGGAATATCTTGACCTCAACACAAGTGTAGGTGGTTCTCTCTCAGAAAATGTGTATTGGAAGTGTAGGTATATTCTAATGGCTCTCTCCACGAATGAAGAGTGGGTGGAGGGGTATATATAGCCTCCACACAAAATCTAACCGTTACACACAATTTGCCAAACTCGGTGGGACCGATTCAGCAGACCTAGTGACCGTTAGGATTTTCGGTGGGACTGAGATGCAACTCGGTATGACCGATATGGTTAGGGTTAGGGCATAACGTAATCTCGGTGTGACCGATTACACAAACTCGGTGGGACCGATTTTGGTAATAAGCTAACCAGAGAGTTAGTCAGGTAAACTCGGTGGGACCGATTCGCTCATCTTGGTGAGACCGAAATGTTACAAAAGGGAAACAGAGAGTTTACATTGCAATCTCGGTGGGACCGATCGCTCATCTCGGTAAGACCGAAACGTTACGAAGGGAAACAGAGAGATTACAATCCCATCTCAGTGAGACCGAGATCCCTATCGGTGAGACCGATTTGCCTAGGGTTTGTGGCAGTGGCTATGACATTTGAAACTCGGTGGCCCCGGATAGAAAGAATCGGTGGGGCCGAGTTTGACTTTTGGTTTAGGTCATATGTGGATGTGGGAAGGTAGTTGAGGATTTTGGAGCATATCACTAAGCATTTTGAGCAAGCAAGCCATTAAGCAACACCTCATCCCTCCTTGATAGTATTGGCTTTTCCTATAGACTCAATGTGATCTTGGATCACTAAAATATAAAATGTAGAGTCTTGAGCTTCAAGCTTGAGCCAAACTTTTTGTCCTTAGAATTTTGAGGGATCCATTTTCCTCATCCATGCCATGCCATTCATTGAGCTTTTCCTGAAATATTAATCTTGGAATAATGTTAGCTCAATGAGCTATATGTTGTTAGGAATTACCAAAACCACCCAGGGATAGTTGCACTTTCACAAGTGCTGGCGGTCTGCCATGAGAACGCGTCGGGATGCCCCCTAGCGGCCACCGAGGCGAGGCACCCCGGCTCGTGGCTCAAGGAGCGGGGCATCCAGGCGATGACCCTGGCGAGGCGACTGAGGACGCCTACGTCCCCCACATGATGAACCTGGAGTACGCACCAGGAGAAGGCCCCAACTCATTCCCTGAACCAGGATGGGAAGGCGGAGCGCACGAGACTGGGGCCTTCCACGGGTCGCCCGGAGGCTTCGCCGACCCCTTCGGCGATGATGACGGCGAGGTGCAGCCAATATCTCAGGAGCAAGTTTATGCTAACCATTAGCTGCAGGTGAACCAGGCCGCGGCCATAGACACCAAGGTGGTGGCACCGCCCCCGATGGGGGTGGCGCACTGGGGGCTGCACTGGAGGGGCCTGGAGCTGGGGCCTCCCCCGCGCCGCGCGGAGCAAGGCATTACACGGAGGTAGGTCCTCTGTCGGGGGAGGCGCCGGCGAGGCCTTCCCCCCAGCAGAGGGCTCGTGGTCGCCGAGGGCGCCGCCAACATCCCCTTTGCCCATTGGCCCCGTCCTGGTTTCTGGACGCCCCAATGGTGGTCGAGGGTGGCGCAGGGCGGGGCCCTCGTCTGGCGATATGAAGCAAGGCTCACGCCTGTGAAGGTCTCTGCTCGTGACACTCTCACGTAATAATGAGTGGGGCTGTACATGCCCAGGAGTCTCCGGAATGCCGCCCTCGTGCCTCGGGGGCTCCCGCCCACGTCCTAGTGAAAGCACCATGCTCTATGCTGGCCGTCGACACTGTCCCCCCAATGACTATGCTCACAGCCAGTGAAAGCACTTAGCTCCGCGCTGGTGGAAGACAAGAAGACTAGCTAGGTGCCGGACGCAGCCTTTTGCTTTCCTTCACTTTTCTGTAACTCGATTCGCCGCCCTTTTGGATTGAGCTTGAAGTCCTTTTTTGTTGCCAAGTATAGGGGGAGTTTTCTTTGGTCTCTGTCGGTTTTATCATATTTTGGTTGGGTGCACTGTTTTCGGGGCTCGTGCCCCGAACCCTCCGGCTCGGGAGCCGGATGGCCGGTCACTCTAGGCATGTCCGGGCGACCTCGGCAGGACCCCCTCGGGGCAAGAGCGTATGTGCCGCAAGATTGCCGCGTACACATCCTGTCGCGGTCTGCAGGGCGCTCCTGGCGTGGCTCTCTCGGACAGATCTGCAGGATCCTCAGGAGGCGCAGGGACGCGAGCCCCTAGGGGCTTGCCTTAGGAGAAAGGTGCACCAACAACCTCACGACCCACTCAAGGCCAGCTGAAATCAAGACAAGCCACAGCGACGACCCTACCCAAGGGCTCGCGAGAGCGCGTTCCAGGTTCAACTCTAAAGTAAGAAGGATAGAATGATAACTCACAAACATGAGTGAAGGAAATATGCCCTAGAGGCAATAATAAAGTTGTTATTTATATTTCCTTATATCATGATAAATGTTTATATTCATGCTAGAATTGTATTAACCAGAAACTTAGTACATGTGTGAATACATAGACAAACAGAGTGTCACTAGTATGCCTCTACTTGACTAGCTCGTTAATCAAAGGTGGTTAAGTTTCCTAGCCATGGACAAAGAGTTGTCATTTGATGAACGGGATCACATCATTAGAGAATGATGTGATTGACTTGACCCATCTGTTAGCTTAGCACTATGATCGTTTAGTTTATTGCTATTGCTTTCTCCATAACTTATACATGTTCCTATGACTATGAGATTATGCAACTCTCGAATACCGGAGGAACACCTTGTGTGATATCAAATGTCACAATGTTACTGGGTGATCATAAAGATGATCTACAGGTGTATCTGATGGTGTTTGTTGAGTTGGCATAGATCGAGATTAGGATTTGTCACTCTGTGTATCGGAGGGGTATCTCTAGGCCCTCTCGGTAATGCACATCACTATAAGCCTTGCAAGCAATGTGACTAATGAGTTAGTTATGGGATGATGCATTATGGAATGAGTAAAGAGACTTGCCGGTAACGATATTGAACTAGGTATTGAGATATCGACGATCGAATCTCAGGCAAGTAACATACCGATGACAAAGGGAACAACGTATGTTGTTATGCAGTTTGACCGATAAAGATCTTCGTAGAATATGTAGGAACCAATATGAGCATCCAGGTTCCGCTATTGGTTATTGACCGGAGGTGAGTCTCGGTCATGTCTACATAGTTCTCAACCCATAGGGTCCACACGCTTAATGTTCGATGATGATCTGTATTATGAGTTTATGTGTTTTGATGTATCGAAGGTTGTTCGGAGGCCTGGATATGATCACGTACATGACGAGGAGTCTCGAAATGGTCGAGACATAAAGATCGATATATTGGGAGGCTATGTTTGGACATTAGAATGGTTTTGGGTGAGTTCGGGCAATTACCGGAGTACCGCGGGGTTACCGGAACCCCCCAGGGAGTCAATGGGCCTTATTGGGCCTTAGTGGGAGAGAAGAGAAGGCAGACAGGTGGAGGGCGCCCCCCAAGCCCAATCCGAATTGGGTGGGGGGCCGACCCCCCTTTCCTTTCTCCTTCTCCCTCTTCCTTCTTTTCCTAGTGGTACTAGGAAAGGGGGGAGTCCTACTCCTACTAGGAGGAGGACTCCTCCCCCTTGGCGCACCTAGAGGGCCGGCCGGCCTCCCCCTCCCTACTTTATATACGTGGGGAGGGGGGCACCCTAGAACACATCAAAGTTGATCTTAGCCGTGTGCGGTGCCCCCCTCCAGAGATTTCCACCTCAGTCATATCGTTGTAGTGCTTAGGCGAAGCCCTGCACCGGTAGCTTCATCATCACCGTCACCACGCCATCGTGCTGACGCAACTCTCCCTTGACCTCAGCTAGATCTAGAGTTCGTGGGACGTCACCGAGTTGAACGTGTGCAGATCGCGGAGGTGCCGTATCTTCGGTACTAGGATCGATCGGATCGTGAAGACATACGACTACATCAACCGTGTTGTCATAACACTTCCGCTTATGGTCTACGAGGGTACGTGGACAACACTCTCCCCTCTCGTTGCTATGCATCACCTAGATAGATCTTGCGTGTGCGTAGGAAAATTTTGAAATTACTACGCTCCTCAACAGTGGCATCCGAGCCAGGTCTATGCGTAGATGTTATATGCACGAGTAGAACACAAAGAAGTTGTGGGCGTGGGTATATACATATTGCTTGGCGTCACTGGTTGATTCCTGATTCAGCGACATTGTTGGATGAAGCGACTCAGACCGACATTATGCGTACGCTTACGCGAGACTGGTTCTACCGACGTGCTTCGCACACATGTGGCTAGTGGCTGTCAATTTCTCCAACTTTAGTTGAATCGGATTCAATGAACATGGTTCTTTCTGAAGATCAAAAAGCAATCACTATACCACGTTGTGGTTTTTGATGCGTAGGTAAGAACGGTTCTTGCTCAGCCCGTAGCAGCCACGTAAAACTTGCAACAACAAAGTAGAGGACGTCTAACTTGTTTTTGCAGGGCATGTTGTGATGTGATATGGTCAAGACATGATGCTAAATTTTATTGTATGAGATGATCATGTTTTGTAACAAAGTTATCGTCAACTGGCAGGAGGCATATGGTTGTCGCTTTATTGTATGAAATGCAATCGTCATGTAATTGCTTTACTTTATCACTAAGCGATAGCGATAATCATAGAAGCAATAGTTGGCGAGACGACAACGATGCTTCGATGGAGATCAAGGTGTCAAGCTGGTGAAGATGGCGATCATGACGGTGCTTTGGATATGGAGATCAAAGGCACAAGATGATGATGGCCATATCATATCACTTATATTGATTGCATGTGATGTTTATCCTTTATGCATCTTATTTTTCTTAGTTCGGCGGTAGCATTATAAGATGATCTCTCACTAAATTTCAAGGTACAAGTGTTCTCCCTGAGTATGCACCGTTGCTACATTTCGTCGTGCCGAGACACCACGTGATGATCAGGTGTGATAAGCTCTACGTTCACATACAACGGGTGCAAGCCAGTTTTGCACATGCAGAATACTCGGGTTAAACTTGACGAGCCTAGCATATGCAGATATGGCCTCGGAACACTGAGACCGAAAGGTCGAGCATGAATCATATAGTAGATATGATCAACATAGTGATGTTCACCATTGAAAACTACTCCATCTCACGTGATGATCGGACATGGTTTAGTTGATATGGATCACGTGATCACTTAGATGATTAGAGGGATGTCTATCTAAGTGGGAGTTCTTAAGTAATATGATTAATTGAACTTTAATTTATCATGAACTTAGTACCTGATAGTATTTTGCATGTCTATGTTGTTGTAGATAGATGGCTCGTGCTGTTGTTTTGTTGAATTCCAATGCGTTCCTAGAGAAAGCTAAGTTGAAAGATGGTGGTAGCAATTACACGGACTGGGTCCGTAACTTGAGGATTATCCTCATTGTTGCACAGAAGAATTACATCCTGGAAGCACCGCTAGGTGACAAACCCGCTGCAGGAGCAACACCAGATGTTATGAACGTCTGGCAGAGCAAAGCTGATGACTACTCGATAGTTCAGTGTGCCATGCTTTATGGCTTAGAACCGTGACTTCAACGATGTTTTGAACGTCATGGAGCATATGAGATGTTCCAGGAGTTGAAGTTAATATTTCAAGCAAATGCCTAGATTGAGAGATATGAAGTCTCCAATAAGTTCTACAACTGCAAAATGGAGGAGAATAGTTCTGTCAGTGAACATATACTCAGAATATCTGGGTACCACAACCACTTAACTCAGCTGGGAGTTAACCTTCCTGATGATAGTGTCCTTGGCAAAGTTCTTCAATCACTACCACCAAGCTATAAGAGCTTCATGATGAACTATAATATGCAAGGGATGGATAAGACAATTCCCGAGCTCTTCACAATGCTAAAGGCTGCGGAGGTAGAAATCAAGAAGGAGCATCAAGTGTTGATGGTCAACAAGACCCCCAGTTTCAAGAAAAAGGGTAAAGGGAAGAAGGGGAACTTCAAGAAGAACGGCAAGCAAGTTGCTGCTGAAGTGAAGAAGCCCAAGTCTGGACCTAAGCCTGAGACTGAGTGCTTCTAGTGCAAAGGGACTGGTCACTGGAAGCGAAACTGCCCCAAGTATTTGGCGGAGAAGAAGGATGGCAAAGTGAAAGGTATATTTGAAATACATGTTATTGATGTGTACCTTACTAATGCTCGCAGTAGTGCCTGGGTATTTGATACTGGTTTTGTTGCTAATATTTGCAACTTGAAACAGGGGCTACAGATTAAGAGAAGATTGGCTAAGGACGAGGTGACGATGCGTGTGGGAAATGGTTCCAAAGTCGATGTGATCACCATCGGGATGCTACCTCTACATCTACCTTTGGGATTAGTTTTAGACCTAAATAATTGTTATTTGGTGCCAGCGTTGAGCATGAACATTATATCTGGATCTTGTTTGATGCGAGACGATTATTCATTTAAATCCGAGAATAATGGTTGTTCTATTTATATGAGTAATATCTTTTATGGTCATGCACCCTTGATGAGTGGTCTATTTTTACTAAATCTTGATAGTAGTGATACACATATTCATAGTATTGAAGCCAAAAGATATAAGTTTAATAATGATAATGCAACTTATTTATGGCACTGTCGTTTAGGTCATATTGGTGTAAAGCGCATGAAGAAACTCCATGCTGATGGGCTTTTGGAATCACTTGATGCTTGCGAACCATGCCTCATGGGCAAGATGACTAAGACTCCATTCCCCGGAACAATGGAGCGAGCAACATACTTGTTGGAAATAATACATATTGATGTATGCGGTCCGATGAGTGTTGATGCTCGTGGTGGGTATCGTTATTTTCTTACCTTCACAGATGATTTGAGTAGATATGGGTGTATCTACTTAATGAAACATAAGTCTGAAACATTTGAAAAGTTCAAAGAATTTCACAGTGAAGTGGAAAATCATCGTAACAAGAAAATTAAGTTTCTATGATCTGATCATGGAGGTGAATATTTGAGTTATGAGTTTGGTCTTCATTTGAAACGATGCGGAATAGTTTCGCAACTCACACCCCCTGGAACACCATAGCGTAATGGTGTGTCTGAATGTCGTAACCACACTTTATTAGATATGGTGCGATCTATGATGTCTCTTACTGATTTACCGCTATCGTTTTGGGGTTATGCTTTAGAGACGGCTGCATTCACGTTAAATAGGGCACCATCGAAATCTGTTGAGACGACACCTTATGAACAATGGTTTGGCAAGAAACCCAAGTTGTCATTTCTTAAAGTTTGGGGATGCGATGCTTATGTGAAAAAGCTTCAACCTGATAAGCTCGAACCCAAATCGGAGAAATGTGTCTTCATAAGATACCCAAAGGAGACTATAGGGTACACTTTCTATCACAGATCCGAAGGGAAGATATTCGTTGCTAAGAATGGATCCTTTCTAGAGAAGGAGTTTCTCTCGAAAGAAGTGAGTGGGAGGAAAGTAGAACTTGATGAGGTAACTATACCTACTCCCTTATTGGAAAGTAGTTCATCACAGAAATCAGTTCCAGTGATTCCTACACCAGTAAGTGAGGAAGCTAATGATGATGATCATGAAATTTTTGATCAAGTTACTACCGAACCTCGTAGGTCAACCAGAGTAAGATCCGCACCAGAGTGGCAGGGTAATCCTGTTCTGGAAGTCATGTTACTTAACCGTGACGAACCTATGAACTATGAGGAAGCGATGATGAGCCCAGATTCCGCAAAATGGCTTGAGGCCATGAAATTTGAGATGGATCCATGTATGAGAACAAAGTGTGGACTTTGGTTGACTTGCCCGATGATCGGCAAGCCATAGAGAATAAATGGATCTTCAAGAAGACTGACGCTGACGATAATGTTAATGTCTACAAAGCTCGACTTGTTGCAAAAGGATTTCGACAAGTTCAAGGAGTTGACTACAGTGAGACCTTCTCACCCGTAGTGATGCTTAAGTCCATCCGAATCATGTTAGCAATTGCCGCATTTTATGATTATGAAATTTGGCAAATGGATGTCAAAACTGTGTTCCTTGATGGATATCTTAAAGAAGAGTTGTATATGATGCAACCAGAAGGTTTTGTCAATCCAAAAGGTGCTAACAAAGTGTGCAAGCTCCAGCGATCCATGTATGGACTGGTGCAAGCCTCTCGGAGTTGGAATATACGCTTTGGTAGTGTAATCAAACCATATGGTTTTATAGAGACTTTTGGAGAAGCCTGTATTTACAAGAAAGTGAGTGGGAGCTATGTAGCATTTCTGATATTATATGTAGATGACATATTGTTGATCAGAAATGATAGTGAATTTCCAAATAGCATAAAAGGATACTTGAATAAAAAAATTCAATGAAAGACCTTGGTGAAGCTGCTTATATATTGGGCATCAAGATCTATAGAGATAGATCAAGATGCTTAATTGGACTTTCACAAAGCACATACCTTGATAAAGTTCGAAGAAGTTCAAAATGAATCAAGCAAAGAAAGAGTTCTTGCCTGTGTTACAAGGTGTGAAGTTGTGTCAAACTCAATGCCCGACCACTGCAAAAGATAGAGAGAAAATGAAAGTCATCCCCTATGCTTCAGCCATAGGTTCTATCATGTATGCAATGCTGTGTACCAGACCTGATGTGTGCCTTGCTATTAGTTTAGTAGGGAGGTACCAAAGTAATCCAGGAGTGGATCACTGGACAACGGTCAAGAACATCCTGAAATACCTTAAAAGGACTAAGGATATGTTTCTCGTTTATGGAGGTGACATAGAGCTCGTCGTAAACAGTTATGTCGAGGAAAGCTTTGACACTGACCCGGATGACTCTAAGTTACAAACCGGATACGTATTTTGATTGAATGGTGGAGCTATCAGTTGGTGCAGTTCCAAGCAGAGCGTCCTGGCGGGATCTACGTGTGAAGCGGAGTACATAGCTGCTTCGGAAGCAGCAAATGAAGGATTCTGGATGAAGGAGTTCATATCCGATCTAGGTGTCATACCTAGTGCATCAGGTCCAATGAAAATATTTTGTGACAATACTGGTGCAATTGCCTTGGCAAAGGAATCCAGATTTCACAAGAGAACCAAGCACATCAAGAGACGCTTCAATTCCATCTGCGATCAAGTCAAGGAGGGAGACATAGAGATTTGCAAGATACATACGGATCTGAATGTTGTAGACACATTAACTAAGCCTCTCTCACGAGCAAAACATGATCAGCACCAAGACTCCATGGGTGTTAGAATCATTACAATGTAATCTAGATTATTGACTCTACTGCAAGTGTGAGACTGAAGGAAATATGCCCTAGAGGCAATAATAAAGTTGTTATTTATATTTCCTTCATGATAAATGTTTATTATTCATGCTAGAATTGTATTAATCGGAAACTTAGTACATGTGTGAATACATAGACAAACAGAGTGTCACTAGTATGCCTCTACTTGACTAGCTCATTAATCAAAGATGGTTAAGTTTCCTAGCCATGGACAAAGAGTTGTCATTTGATGAACGGGATCACATCATTAGAGAATGATGTGATTGACTTGACCCATCCGTTAGCTTAGCACTATGATTGTTTAGTATATTGCTATTGCTTTCTCCATACACTACAAAAAAATAAACTTCCGTGATGATACGTGTTTGTCACAGTAGGTCACGTTTTTTGTCATGCATGTACATCCATGAAAAATTTATGACAGAATCAAGATAGTCATACCTGTGCTGTCGTAGAAGTGTTCCATGATATTACCAAAATTATCATCACGGAAGTGTCCACTTCCATGACGATAAATTGCGCGTCATCGAAGTGCTTTCGTCAAGGGTGACCGACACGTGGCATCCACCGTAACGGAACGCCATTAAGCTACCAGGTCTGCTTTTGGACCCGATAACCCGTTAACAGCCCGGACCAATGAGAATTTTCTACATGTAAAATTCTCATTGGCCGGAGGAAACACATGTCGGCTCAACGTTCAGACATATGTCATCCACTCATTGGACAGGAGGCGCCTATGATACGTCGACACATGGCACGACCCAATAGAGGCCCATTCCGGTGAAAAGGCCGGCCCGTTTGACTTGGTCAAAAGGCAATGGGCCGGCTGTAGGATCGAAAGTATGTCTAGAGGGGGGGGGGGTGATTAGACTACTTGACCAAATAAAAACCTGACCTTTTCCCAATTTTAGTTCTTGACAGATTTTAGCTATTTTAGGAAAAGTCAAGCAATCATCACACAATTCAAGCAAGCATGCAAAGAGTATATTGGCAGCGGAAAGTAAAGCATGCAACTTGCAAGAATGTAAAGGGAAGGGTTTGGAGGATTCAAACACAATTGGAGACACGGATGTTTTTCCCGTGGTTCGGATAGGTGGTGCTATCCTACATCCACGTTGATGGAGACTTCAACCCACGAAGGGTAACGGTTGCGCGAGTCCACGGAGGGCTCCACCCACGAAGGGTCCACGAAGTAGCAACCTTGTCTATCCCACCATGGCCATCGCCCACGAAGGACTTGCCTCACTAGCGGTAGATCTTCATGAAGTAGGCGATCTCCTTGCCCTTACAAACTCCTTGGTTCAACTCCACAATCTTGTCGGAGGCTCCCAAGTGACACCTAGCCAATCTAGGAGACACCACTCTCCAAGAAGTAACAAATGGTGTGTTGATGATGAACTCCTTGCTCTTGTGCTTCAAATGATAGTCTCCCCAACACTCAACTCTCTCTCATAGGATTTGGATCTAGTGGAAAGAAGATTTGAGTGGAAAGCAACTTGGGAAGGCTAGAGATCAAGATTCATATGGTAGGAATGGAATGTCTTGGTCTCAACACATGAGTAGGTGGTTCTCTCTCAGAACATATGAGTTGGAATGGTGTATGTGTTCTGATGGCTCTCTCTTCGAATGAAGAGGAGGTGGAGGGGTATATATAGCCTCCACACAAAATCCAACCGTTACACACAATCTACCAATCTCGGTGGGACGGAATAAATAAACTCGGTCAGACCGAAAAGGTAAACCTAGTGACTGTTAGAGATTTTCAGTGGGACTAACATGCAACTCGGTAGGACCGATTCTGTTAGGGTTTGGGCGTAACGTAATCTCGGTGAGACCGATTACACAAACTCGGTGAGACCGAGTTTGGTAATAAGCTAACCAGAGAGTTGGTCAGGAAACTCGGTGGGACCGATTTGCTCTTTCGGTGAGACCGAAAAGTTACAAAAGGGAAACACAGAGTTTACATTGCAATCTCGGTGAGACCGATTCGCTCTTTCGGTGAGACCGAAAAGTTACGAAAGGGAAACAGAGAGTTTGCAACCCCATCTCGGTGAGACCGAGATCCCTATCGGTAGGACCGAATTGCTAGGGTTTGGCAGTGGCTTATGACAAGTGAAACTCGGTGGCGCCAGATAGATAGAATCGGTATGACCGAGTTTGGCTTAGGGTTTAGGTCATTTGTGGATATGGGAAAGTAGCTGAGGATTTTGGAGCATATCATTAAGCACATGAAGCAGGAGGCTCATTAAGCAACACCTCATCCCTCCTTGATAGTATTGGCTTTTCCTAAAGACTCAATGTGATCTTGGATCACTAAAATATAAAATGAAGAGTCTTGAGCTTTTGAGCTTGAGCCAATCCTTTGTCCTTAGCATTTTGAGGGTTCCACTTTCACATCCATGCCATGCCAATCATTGAGCTTTCCTAAAATAATCATCTTGGAATAGCATTAGCTCAATGAGCTATATGTTGTTATGAATTACCAAAACCACCTAGGGATAGTTGCACTTTAAATCTCCTCCTTTTTGGTAATTGATGACAACATATAGATCAAAGCTTCGACAAATGATAATAAGCATGAAATATATCGTCGCTTTGAGAAGTATGCGACAAGTAAGAGCTCCCCCTAAATTTGTGCATATTTAAAATTTGCTTTGGACTGCAAATGCACGAAGAGTTAGAGTCATGGGTTACTCTTCCATGTCACATACATCTTGGTGGAGCGCTCAGAATGATAAGAATGAAATACATGCACTCATCACCAAGAATAATGAATGATCTCATAAGATAGATAGGATAATAATATTAAGCAAACATTAAGTGTAGCTTATGATCAAACACATGATCATTGATGTCTCACACAGATAATGACGTAGTATCTCACACAAAAGCAAACGAAGTTCGAAAAACCACCAAATAAAACAAGAGAGAATAAAAGCAACACTCTCTCTCGAAGCCTATGATCTATACATTTTCTCCCCCTTTGGCAACAAGTTACCAAAAAGTTCCTAGAAAATCCATAGTGCTAAGTCGACACTCAGGCTTGATCTTCAGGTGGTGGTGGAGTCCGGATCACTCCAAGTACGAAGGCTTCTGTAGATGCTGAAGTAGACACTGGAGCTGAAGTAGATGATGGAGTTGGAGCTGATGCTGCGGCTGGAGCTGAGGCGGTTGCCCTTGTGTCAGGAACTGGCACTGCAGACGACCTCGGAGCTCGGGGCACTCTGGCAAAGGCATCAGTTGTAGTCTTGCCTCTCCTCTCCTGCATGTCATCCTAGAGCTGCTCCACTGCAGACTGAATCTCTGTCACTTTGACATCCAAGTCATAGAACTTTTGTTCCATGATCCTCTCTAAGCTTGCCTGGTTTTGAGTTAGGGTGGCTAGTCCTTGCTCAATCCACAGGGTGGATGCAATCAAGTAACCAAGCTGCTCTTGTTTGGTTTTCAGGAAATATTCAGATGCCTCCGCTTGAGTAGGCATCTTGGCAGCTTTCTCCTTCCTAGCCTTCTCCTTCTTGGCTTGTGCTTGGGCAGATGAAGGCTCATTCTCAGTCATGACCACTTGATTATCTTCAAAATCTGGACGGATAGGCAGGTGTTCCTTGTCCAACAGGTATATGCCCGTGCCCATCTTGGAGTTGATGAGCTCCTGAATCTGTGGGGCATATCCACAACTCCTCTTCTGGTCTGCTGCTGTCCTCTTAATGGTCTCTACCATTAGGCTCATCACCTTGAATTTTTGAGGCACGCCAAAGATATGAAGCAAGTTGATCGCGTGGCCTCTGATCATGTTGTGATCTCCAGACTTGGGCAATAAGGTGTGCCTCAGTATCCAATTGATAGTGGGCAGCCCTGATAGAAGATAATCTACTGAGCCAAACTTGAAAGTGTGAAGTGCTTCATTTGGAATCTCCTTATACATGTTGGACATAGAGTTGTGGTCCATCTTCTTCTTGGCATAAACGTCCAAGTCATCTGCTTGCTCCTCTGGGGCATTTATCAGCTGAGCCCATTCAGCAACTGTGGACTGGTACCTCGTACCCTCTGACATCCAAATTATCCTACCATCTGGATAAAAATGGGCTGTGGAGTAGAACTGCATGATGAGTTCCTCGTTCCACTTTGTGAGCTTCTGCCCAACAAAGTCCTCTACTCCACATGCCTTGAAGCTGTCCTGCACTCCAGGGTAGTACTCCTTGTTATCCTTGATATATTGCCAATCGACCCATCTCATGTCACAGACAATGGGCTTCTTGTCTAGCAGCACTGTCTCATAGAAATCTTGCTGCTCCTTGGTGTGAAACCTGTAGTCAACTGCATTCCTTCTCCTTGAAGCATATGGGTCTGCTTCTCTCCACTTCCGGAGCCCTGAATCTCTCCTGAGTTTCATATCCTCAGCCACAGGATGAGCATCGTTGTGGTCTGGGATCTTGGGCTTGAGCTTCCTAAGAACATTCTCTTCCTCTTCTTCTGCAACTTCAGGCACTGGGGCCTTGTTCTTTTCAGCAGCTGGGATGCTTCTTGTATTCCTCTTTGGCTTGGGCTTTGGAGCTGGCTTGGCCTTGGAAGCAGCTGCCCCTGATCTTATGGCATCACCCATCAGCTTGGGTGCCTTTGGTGCTGGTGCAGCCACCTCTTCTTCTTCCTCCTCATCTTCCATGATGGAAGCTTTGCCAAGCACTCTGGCTACAATTTTCTTCACCCTTTCTTTCCTCTTCTTGCCCTCAGCAGCAACTGGCTCAATGGGAGTGGGCTTCTCAGTTGAAGCTCTTGCCTTTGACATAGGCTGCCTGCCTGCTGGCCTTTTGAACTTCAACCCTGGCTTTGTACGCTGTGCTGGCTCAACTCTCTTGGAGGTTGCTTCCTCTTCTGCCACATAATCCTCATCTTATGAGTCTGAGGTTCTCTTCTTTCTCTGTCTTGTGGCAGCTTTAGGCAGATTGCTAGGGGTGCTCCTGCTGCCATCATCTGAGGAACTTGAGGGACTAGTGCCCTCACTCAGCTGCACTTGCTGTTCTGACAGGTTCTGGCTATCACTTTGGTCTGACATGATGCAAGCTCTGACTGCTGACCCTGTGAATAGGTTATAGATGAGATAGAGTAGATGAGCATCACAAAATGCAGAGATTTTTGCAAAAGAATAATCCAAAAACTTAGTTTTAGTTTCCCACTGAAAGCATCTCGCATCTACCGATTTCTAAACTCGGTGATACCGAAGCAGTTTTGGAACCTAAACTAGTGAACTCGGTCAGACCGAGTCACAGTTCGGTGGCACCGAGACTGCTAGGGTTTCACAGAATTCCAAAATCGGTCACACCGATAAGTAATTCTTGGTCAGACCGAGTCTCACTTGTGCAATGGCATAAGCCAAATCGGTGGGACCGAGTTTTTCAACTCGGTGGGTCCGAGATGGTTTCGGCGGAAACCTAACCCTAAATTTTTTGAATTAAACCTAATCTACAAGTTCATTGACTAGATAGGAGTTTATCAAACGTGGAAAGAATCATGATGATCACAATGTGCTAGGAATCGGATTGGAGAATAGCACAAAGATCGAGTCCATACCCTAGTGCGGCGGAGACTCGCTACGACGGCAACGGCGGGGTAGAATTCCCGTTGACGGCGACGGAGACCAGCGACTGGAGGCTGCTGGCGGCGAGGAGACGATCCGGAGACCAAGTTGGCAGAGCAGGCTATCACGCGGGCGAAGGGGTTCGGAGAAATTTTCCAAATTTTTGCCCGTGACTATATATAGCCCGACCCTGTCGGTGTGACCGAGTGGAACAACTCGGTGGCACCGAAATGCTTAACTGCGAGCAGTTACTGCAACTCGGTGTGACCGAAAAGTTCAAATCGGTTGCACCAAGATCGAAAACCTAGATCAACTTAATGATCTCGGTAGGACCGAAAGTGAGGAATCGGTCAGACCAAGAATCACAAAGAGGTTTTGGAAGTGTAAGTCTATGACGAATCAGGGACTCCGAGCGCTCCTCACACAGAGTGGTTTGAATTTGACTTGATCAAATTTTGTGATGTAGCATGAATAGAGTTTGAGACGAGAAAAGCATAGATAGCTAGAGGAGGTTCTTAGGCATTCTTGTCCATCCACTTGGCAAAAGAAAATAAAGCCAAACAATCAAAACAACAAGTGGATGTCCTCGAATGAGTAAAATATGCAACCAACATGCTCACACAATAAGATGGCAAATGAAATATGTGACAAAGCATGCACAACCAATTCTAGCATCTATCAAGCAATTTGCTATGACTAGGTCATCTATATATGAGTATATTGACTTAGGAGTCAAGTGAGAACACTTGATCATAGGTCATACTCATCGTTTAAGCTCAAGTGGGGTTACCACTTTTACATAAAGCATTGTTGTGTTCACATCTTTAGAGTTGCTTTAGCTCAAGTCTTAGAGTAAAGCTCCCCCTAGATGTGATATCCCCCCTTAGAGGGATGAACTAACCTTGGGTTTTGTCGATGATGACTTCATGTAGATGTTGAAGATGTGGATGCTCAATGTTGATGTAGATCACTTGGAGCTATCCATTTGAGTGAATTGCACTTTCAATACCTACATGGGTTAGTCCCACAAGGAACAAACAAGGATATCCATAGACATAGAGTGATGCACACACAAGATGATGTCCATGAAAACTTTTAGGTTACCTTTTCCCTTGTCTTATCAACAAGAGGGTTTTGTGACTCCTTGAACTAGTGCAAGATGTGGAAGTTGATTGCACTTGTTCTTGCCAAAATGATAAGAGTGAAGTATGTTGGCGGAGTCACCCTCAAGAACTCTCTAGTTATTCTTCTTTTGGATCCACATCATCTTGATGGGAATCCTTGGAGTTGTAGTCGTACTTGATGAAGTGGAACTTGAAGTAGTCTTGGGAATCCACTTGACTAAGGTCTTAGGAGCTTCTTCAAATGCATCAATTTCCTCTTGAAGCTTGTCCTTGCCTTTTTGCTTGTAGTCTTGTGGTGGAAGATCATCTTGAGCTTGTATCCCCTTGAAGGAAGTATCATACTTCTCTTGTTGAGGAACAAACTTTGTCTTGGGGTATTGATCTTCTTCCCACTCAACTCCATTGGCATTGAACTTTCGTTCAAAACCAACACCTTGATTCTTCCGGTGCATTCCTTGCTTGCGCACAATTTCCTCAAATTGCTTACTCCCGGCAAGGCTTTTGTACACTCCTTTCTCTATAATTCCCTTCAATAAGCTATTTTCTTGCTCAAGTGTAACTTGGCTAAGAGAATCATTAGTGGAATCAAGAGAACTACTAGAAGCAACAATATTAGATTTAGCATGATCATTGTTATTACTAGAGGAAGAATCTTTCTTGTTCTTGTTACTAGACTTGACTTGAGGCATGTAAGTGGATAAGAGCAAACGCTTGGCAATGTAAGAAGAACTTTTCTTGCGGAGATCATCATTGATTACTTTTAAAAACTCATGCTCTTGCTCAAGATTGAGATTTTCAAAGCGTAATTTCTCATGAGCTCTTAAAAGTTCTCGATGATCTTCGAAGATAGTTTCATGAGCTAACTTAAGAGTGTTTAGTTCTTTAGTTAGAGCCTCAATCTTATCCTTATCATTGTCATTCGTTTTATCTTGATTAGCATGATTAATTGACGTTTCATCATAGTATTCATCACTAGAGTTGTCAACAAGCAAATCATCATCACCTAACAAGTCATCTTCATCACTATTAAAATCAACATACTCGGGGTGTGTTACCTTAGGACCTTTGGCCATGAAGCATCTTCCAATTGCTTCATTTGGTGAATCAAATATGTCGTAGGAGTTGGATGACACAAGTGCTAGACCGGCAACACCTTCATCTTGAGTATCTTCGGAGTCGGAGTGATAACTTCTCTCAGAGTGGCTGTCGGAGTCGGAGCCGGATACCCATTCACCAACATGAGCTTGATGTCTTCGTTTTGTGTAGCTCATTGATGATTTTTCCTTCCTTTCCGAATCCTTGCTTCTCCGTGAGTATCTTCGTTCATAACGATCATCTCTACTCCTTCTCTCTCTTGGTGGTGAATCTTTGCTTCTTCTTTTTGGAGAATCTTCTCTTCTCTTGTAGGGAGCCGTACACTCATTGGAATAGTGTCCGGGTCTTCCACAATTGTAGCAGTTTCTCTCTCGACTAGAAGATCTTTTGTCATTGTAGGACCTTGACTTGAAGCTTCTATCATTGCTTCTACTCTTGTAGAACTTGTTGAAGTTCTCCACCACTAAGCTCAATTCTTCGTTGAAGCTTTGTTTCTCACTTGATGATGTAGGGGCTTCACATGAGGCTTTGTAGGCACCACTTGATTTGTTGTGATGTTCCTCTTTATCCTTAAGTGACATCTCATGAGCAACAATTCTTCCAATCACTTCCGTTGGCTTGAGATCTTTGTAATTGGGCATCATTTGGATCAATGTGCACACGGTATCATATTTTCCATCCAAGGCTCTTAGAATCTTCTTGATGATGAATCTGTCGGTCATCTCTTCACTTCCTAAGCCGGCAATATCATTTGTGATGAGAGCAAGCCTAGAGTACATTTCAGCGACACCTTCACCATCCTTCATTTTGAACTTGTCAAGTTGACTTTGAAGCACATCCAACTTGGATTCCTTGAAGGAGTCGGTACCTTCATGCATATCAATCAAAGTGTCCCAAATTTCCTTTGCATTCTCAAGACGGCTGATTTTGTTGAATTCTTCGGGGCATAATCCGTTGAAGAGAATATCACAAGCTTGAGCATTGTATTGCAACATCTTCAACTCATCTGCGGTAGCTTCACGGTTTGGTTCTCTCCCATCAAAGAATTCACCTTGCAAACCAACACACACAATAGCCCAAACAGCGGGGTTATGTCCAAGAATATGCATTTTCATTTTATGCTTCCAACTAGCAAAATTAGTACCATCAAAGTAAGGACCTCTACGGTGATAATTTCCCTCGCTAGAAGCCATACTCTCCTAGGTTGTGAAACCAAGGCTATGACCACCAAAAGCTATGGAGATCAAAGCAAATGGAGACCAAAGCTCTGATACCACTTGTAGGATCGAAAGTATGTCTAGAGGGGGGGGGGTGATTAGACTACTTGACCAAATAAAAACTTGACCTTTTCCCAATTTTAGTTCTTGGCAGATTTTAGCTATTTTAGGACAAGTCAAGCAATCATCACACAATTCAAGCAAGCATGCAAAGAGTATATTGGCAGCGGAAAGTAAAGCATGCAACTTGCAAGAATGTAAAGGGAAGGGTTTGGAGGATTCAAACGCAATTGGAGACACGGATGTTTTTCCCGTGGTTCGGATAGGTGGTGCTATCCTACATCCACGTTGATGGAGACTTCAACCCATGAAGGGTAACGGTTGCGCGAGTCCATGGAGGGCTCCACCCACGAAGGGTCCACGAAGTAGCAACCTTGTCTATCCCACCATGGCCATCGCCCACGAAGGACTTGCCTCACTAGCGGTAGATCTTCACGAAGTAGGCGATCTGCTTGCCCTTACAAACTCCTTGGTTCAGCTCCACAATCTTGTCAGAGGCTCCCAAGTGACACCTAGCCAATCTAGGAGACACCACTCTCCAAGAAGTAACAAACGGTGTGTTGATAATGAACTCCTTGCTCTTGTGCTTCAAATGATAATCTCCCCAACACTCAACTCTCTCTCATAGGATTTGGATCTAGTGGAAAGAAGATTTGAGTGGAAAGCAACTTGGGAAGGCTAGAGATCAAGATTCATATGGTAGGAATGGAATGTCTTGGTCTCAACACATATGGTAGGTGGTTCTCTCTCAGAACATATGAGTTGGAATGGTGTATGTGTTCTGATGGCTCTCTCTTCGAATGAAGAGGAGGTGGAGGGGTATATATAGCCTCCACACAAAATCCAACCATTACACACAATCTACCAATCTCGGTGGGACGGAATAAATAAACTCGGTCAGACCGAAAAGGTAAACCTAGGACCGTTAGAGATTTTCGGTGGGACTGACATGCAACTCGGTAGGACCGATTCTGTTAGGGTTTCGGTGTAACGTAATCTCGGTGAGACCAATTACACAAACTCGGTGAGACCGAGTTTGGTAATAAGCTAACCAAAGAGTTGGTCAGGCAAACTCGGTGGTACCGATTTGCTCTTTCGGTGAGACCGAAAAGTTACAAAAGGGAAACACAGAGTTTACATTGCAATCTCGGTGGGACCGATTCGCTCTTTCGGTGAGACTGAAAAGTTACAAAAGGGAAACAGAGAGTTTGCAACCCCATCTCGGTGAGACCGAGATCCCTATCTATAGGACCGAATTGCTAGGGTTTGGCAGTGGCTTATGACAAGTGAAACTCGGTGGCGCCGGATAGGTAGAATCGGTATGACCGAGTTTGGCTTAGGGTTTAGGTCATTTGTGGATATGGGAAAGTAGTTGAGAATTTTGGAGCATATCATCAAGCACATGAAGCAGGAGGCTCATTAAGCAACACCTCATCCCTCCTTGATAGTATTGGCTTTTCCTAAAGACTCAATGTGATCTTGGATCACTAAAATATAAAATGAAGAGTCTTGAGCTTTTGAGCTTGAGCCAATCCTTTGTCCTTAGCATTTTGAGGGTTCCACTTTCACATCCATGCCATGCCAATCATTGAGCTTTCATGAAATAATCATCTTGGAATAGCATTAGCTCAATGAGCTATATGTTGTTATGAATTACCAAAACCACCTAGGGATAGTTGCACTTTCACCGGCCCACGGAAAGCCTGTTAACGGCCTGTTCGTATATAGCCCATTTACGGCCCGCTTACTACCGGCCCGTTATGGCCTATCAGAATTAAGCCTAGTAGCTTCATCTGGGCCGTCCAATATGATTCTAGCCCGTTGTACCTTCCGGCCCATGTATGGCCCATGATGTCTTTCGGCCCATATGAGGCCCTTTGTAACTCTCGGCCAATTAAATGCCCGAGATGAAACTGGCCCATAATGAAAAGTGTATCGCTTTATACGCATTAACGTCCCATTATTCCATCGGCCGTTTCCAGCCCGTGTTAACTTTCGGCCTTCTAAAGGCCCATTTATTCTTGGGCTCATTTCTAGAATTCGGTTAGATATGGTCCGTTACTAGCCTATTCCGTTTATGGGCCAAATACAACCCGTGGTTACATTCAGCCCGTTTGTGGCCCGTTAACCCGTTGGGTTGTTTTCATAGCGTTATCAAATATGGCCTATTAACGGCCCATTATGGTCCACGAATAGCACGACCCATGTTTGGCGAAATGATTATACGCCCAGTAGAAGGCCCATGGATCCTACGGCCCGTAGAAGACCAATGGATCCTACGGCCCGTAGAAGGTCCATGGATCATACGGCCCATAGAAAGTCCATGGATCCTACGGCCCGTAAAAGGCCCATGGGTCCTACGGCCCGTAGGAGGCCCACGGATCCTACGTCCCGCAGGAGGCCCATGGTTACAACAGTCCGTGTGTTGCCATGATTATTGTGGCCTAGTTACCAAAACTAGGTTATTGTGGCCACTAAAAAACATGGAAAAAGAACTGCAGTGACTACAAGCAAACAACTAAACAAGACGACAAGGAAATAAATAAGTAAGCAACTAACGCTAGCCTATTACAGCTATTACACATATTACATCCACTGGGCATCAAAGTTCGCCACTAGTGCAAATATAGGGAACAAAGCAGCATATTACATACACTGGCCGTCAAAATTGGCCACCAGAACAAATAAACACAGCAACAAAACAAGTCCATAACTGAAACAACTTCAGAAGAGCTCAAAAAACGTTATCCTGGGTATCCACCATGCTGGCAATAAGCTTAGCAAGATTATTAGTTTTGTCTTGTTTGGCGCTAAAATCCTCCAATGCTTGCTGTTGCACCAGAAAGTATGCATCTAAATGCTCCAGGGACTTTTGCAGTCCTTCCGCTTCTTGTCACAACACAGTTGATCGATGTCTTTCAGCTTGTAGTTGAGACTCAAGAAACCGAACTGATTCAGACAGTGAGTTTGAATAGCTGCGGTAGTGGCCAGTAACTCGAACAGTAAACCAAGACAGGACTTTGGGGTTGCCTCACTGTCTTCAAGATGGTTTTCCTTAGCTGTTTTATCAGCTTTGTTGGAGACCAACAAGGATGTCTCATGATCCTGAACCTTATCTGCATTACTTCCTTTATCACTGCTTAATAAGGCACTCTTCCCCAATATTTTGTCATCATTCTAAAAGAAGAAACAAGCAGACACATAACAGGTTTAGCATTTACTAGTATATGAAACTCATTTCGGTGAACCAGTTCATCAGTAAGGTGGACAAGATTAAACTACCAAGTCTTCTATTGCCAAGTAGTACATTATAAAAGCGTCAAACAAGCATATATCTATGTCCTATGGTCATTGCATTGTCTTACCAAATCAAAATAGAGACACGGTTGAAATCATATTAGTTCAAGAGAAATCAGCACTGAAAGAATACAAAGCGTGGAAAACTAAACGGCACAACAAGATTTCAGATGGGTACCATGGGTCTACATGTGCAACAACACTATTGGCCTGTTATGATGCTAGTAATGTGCATGATATGAGAAGTCAACTGTATACACAATTGAAATTGAAATCAACAGAGACATGCGTAAACATACCTGTTGTGCCATTGGAGTTTCCATTTGATAGTTCAATTTAAAAATAAGTTTGTATGAGTAAATACAGTGATACAAGAGCAAAGCAGTATGCACGATAGCAATGGAATCTTAAATGAGAACAATTGTTCTTCAGGTTTAAGCACTTGTTCTACATGAACAGAGTACAGTAAGACGCAAGCATATAGTACTTAAAATAAAATGATCTCATAGACCTTACCACATTCTTGGTTCGGGGCCAGTAAAGAATAAGGCATTCCCAGTCACCGTCCAGTAAATGTGTCTCAGGAGAACGTAAGGGAATTTGATGAGTTTCTTTGCCAGTGAAGTACGTTTTCTTCAGGTAATTCCGATACTGCCACCAAACATTCTTGAAGATAGCAGAGGTATTAGCATAGGTTACCTCGTCCTGAGTTTCCAAATCGGTCCTTCTCTATAGAGAAAAATGGGAAAATTTGCTGTATTATAACCATCATGGAGGTAGAATGTATGGGACAAAGCAAAGTAATTGCCATGAATAACATTACTTACACATAACTCCTGGACAAACACCTGCAACTGGCACTTTCCTTCATCTTCAGTATAATATTTCCATGATGGGAAGATACGCATATATGATTTAACAACATCAAATGCGATAGATGCTAAACTATGAATGGCTGGTTGTGCTTCCTCCACAGGAATAGGTGTACTAACTGGTGGAGTTGGGGTTCGCCGTGGTAGTACTGGCGCTTTGGGCACTGGAGCTGCTTTACTATATGCTCTTGTTTGGGAGCTCTATGGTGGAGATGGTGCTGTGTCGACAGGAACTGGGTTACAATCTGCTGGGGTTGGGGTTAGATTGGGTGAAGCTGGTTCTCTGTCCATCGTAGTAGGGGTAAAATCTGCGAGAGTCTGGGTTATGTGTGGTAGGGCTGGTTCTCGTGCATGTACAACCGGGGTGCTATCTCCACCAAGAGGTAGCACTGTTTTATTTGAAGATCGTGTTTTTACTCCGCTAGATACTGCCATCACCCGCTCCAATTCAAATGGTTGATAAACATGAAACATAATTGAATGTACAAACATTGTATGAGAGACAGATGCAACATATAGTGTGGAAAAAAAGAGGGCATTAAATAATTGACATGTATATTGTTTAACTAAAACGGATAGGATGGCATAATTTCACATATATGATGTCTATCGAAACTGGATAGCATAGCAACACATAATTCAAAGATATGATGACTAACTAAACAGGATCGCATGACATAATTCACATACATGGTATCTAAGTAACCAAGATCACATGATTTAATTCACATATGTGATTTATATGCTAACTGGAGGGCATTCGCATATATGATGTCTGAACTAAGAACATGGTGTTGAATATTGTGTATATGATGTCTAAACTATGCAATGCAAGACACCATATGCATGATATGAGCAGTAGAACCGTGCCAAGTTAGAGCATACACCTCGGTGGGGGAATAGGACAGGTCATCTATCTCTGAATCCATCTCTGAGGAGCTATCAGGACCCAGCAAGAGATCTTCTTCGACAGGTAGCACTGTCTGCTCTGAAGGCCTTGTTTTCACTCCAGATTTTTCCATAATGCACTCAAATGGCTGATTCAGAGGAAGAGTAGTTTAATGTACAAACATTGTCGACAAATGGAAATTTAATGAAGAAAAGGACGGGCTAGATATCATTCAAATATATGATGCATGGTTAAACATGATGGCATTGTACATTTCACATATATTATGGCTGGCTAAAAGACATGAGACTTCATAATTCCCATATATGATACTAAAACTAAACATGTGGCATTACAGAACATGTCTAAACTAAACAGATGACATATATGATGTCGAAAGTAGGCACTGCAAGGTGTGACGCCCGGATAATTAAGCTACAGTAATTCTCTGCTAATGATGCCATGTCACTTCGATTACTATCGCTAATCTCGTGTTAGTTCGAAACCGATTCAAATTCAAATTCAATTAAAGGCAAATAATAAAAGTTTTCAAATCTTAAAACCAAATTGTTCGAGTTGTGCCAAATAATGCATAGGTGATTATGGTGAAGCACCCATACTTTTATACAACGTTTAAATGCTATAAGATAACTAAAATAGTAGCAAAAACTTTTATTTAAATGCTTTTAAATAATAAATAATTACACAACTATTTTAGATTAGGTAGCTAGTTAATGTGGCAGTGGCATATTTGGTTACATCAATTAGGTGCCATTTTGGTATTTTGCTAAATCAAAAATAAAAGGAAACTAAGCTAAAACAAAAAGGAAATAAAATAAACAAGATAAAAAGAAAATACAAAACCAGAAAAACAAAACTAGCAAAAAAAGAGAGAAAGAGAACACCCCTTGGCCCAATTGGGCCATGGCCCAGCCGGCCACCCCCACACCCCGGAAACCCTAACGCATAACCGCCACTCTCCCCACTTCCCGATCCACGTCTCCCCTCACCGCACCCGATCTGGATCGGTGGATCGGGGGAGCAACCCTGATCGATCCCCTCCTTCCTTCTCCTCATCCCAGCCTGGCCTGGGCGCTGCGCCGCCCCCGACGTCTCCGCTCGCGGTCGCCACGACGCTCAACGACCGCCCCGTTGCCGTCGCTGTTGGACGCTGTCGCCGGAGCGCTCCCCCGCCAGCCCGCCTCTCCATCGTCGCCCGGTTGTCCCCGTCGACCCCCCGAGCCCCGCTGCCCTGACCCTACTTCCCCCCGTGAGCTCCCCCTCTCTCTCCCCGTGTCCCGCTCCCTGTCCCGACCCGCTCCAACCCCGCGTCGCACCGTGGCCGCGCTCAGGCGAGCCCACCGGTTGCCTGGCCTCGGCACGCACCGGCGCCCGCACCTCCCTGCCTCACGCGCCGCCCGTCCCGCTCGTGGTCATGCGTGCCCCCGCACAGCCCCGCGCCTCCCCTCCCGCTCGCCCGCGCCGGGGCGCACCCCCTGGCCACGGCCTTTGCACGCACGTTTTGCCGTGCCCGTCAGCTCCGACCACCGCAGCACACCCTGCCCCGCCTCCCGCCTCTGCCCCCGTTGCGCTACCGCGCCGGCGTGCCCCCCAGCCCACGCGCGCCCCCACTTTCCTCCCCCCGTGCGTGCACGATCGCAGCGGCCGTCGTGCCCGCCCGCCTTCGCACCGCTTGCCGCTGCTGCGACACCAGCTGCCTCTGCCGCACCCCCCGCTGCCCAGCATCGCCGGCGCCGCCGCCCTTCGCCAGCGCCGCCCCATTCCGGCCATCCTCGCCACGGTCCCGGTCGTCGCCCGGCGCCGGCGCCCGTCTGTGTGACTGGACCCTCTCCTGGGTCAGGCGCTCGCAACCCCCCGCGCCCGTAACCGCTAAGGCCCCCTGGCCACTGACACGGGGGCCGCACTCCTCTGAACGAATAAAAAAAAGATAAATAAATAATAAATATAATAATTAAAAAATTAATTAATTAATTAACTTAATTAAATCGGATTAGATTAACCTAATCATTTAGTTAAAGCTAATTAGCCCTGTTTAATTACTATGAGTCTATGACATGCGGGACCCACCGTCAGATTGACCCAGTCAACCCCTGTTGACTGCTGATGTCAGCATGACATCATGTTGATGTCATAAATCCAATTTCGAATTAAATTAAATAATTAATTAAATTCCAGAAATTAATAAAATCTTTAGAAAATCATATCTTTTAATCCGTAACTCGGATTAAATTATTTTCAACGTGAAAGTTGCTCAGAACGGCGAGACGAATCCAGATATGCATCCCGTTCATCTGCCACACATCCCTAACCTATCAAACTCATAACTTTCCCCCTCCGGTTCAGCTGTCCGAAAACGCAGAACACTGGGAATACTTTCCCGGATGTTTCCCCCCTTCGTCGGTATCACCTCCTACCGTGTTACGGCATACCTAGCACCATGTATTGCCTCGTTATGTTTTGTGATGCTTTGTTTGCTCCGTATTTATTGTTTCTTCCCCCTCTTCTTCCCCAGTAGACCCCGAGACTGACGCTGCTGCTGGTACCCCGATCGACTACGGTGTTGACGACCCCTCCTTGTCTGAGCAACCAGGCAAGCCCCCCCTTGATCACCAGATATCGCCTATTCTTCTCTATACTGCTTGCATTAGTGTAGTGTAGCATGTTACTCTTTCAGTTAATCCTATACTGCTACATAGCCTGTCCTTGCTACTACTGTTGCTACCTTTACCTGCTATCCTACTGCTTAGTATAGGATGCTAGTGTTCCATCAGTGGCCCTTCACTCTTGTACGTCTGCCATGCTATACTACTGGGCCGTGATCACTTCGGGAGGTGATCACGGGCATATGCTATATACTTTACACTGTTACATTACCTGTGGTACTATTCGGAGTTGGGGGCTGAAGGGGCAGGTGGCTCCATCCCGGTAGAGGTGGGTCTGGGTTCCCAACGGCCCCCGACTGTTACTTTGTGGCGGAGCGATAGGGCAGGTTGAGACCACCTTGGAGAGATTTGGGCCTGGCCCTGGTCAGCGTTCGTGGATACTTAACACGTTTAACGAGATCTTGGTATTTGATCTGAGTCTGGCCACTGGCCTATACGCACTAACCATCTACGCGGGGACAGTTATGGGCACTCGACGTTGTGGTATCAGCCGAAGCCTTCGTGACGTCAGCGACTGAGCAGTGCACGCCGGATTGGAACGTAAGCTTGCTCTTGTATTAAGGGGGCTAGTTCTGCTTCCGGCCGCCCTCGCAATGTGCAGGTGTGCAATGGGCGATGGGCCCAGACCCCTGCGCCATAGGATTTAGACCGGCGTGCTGACCTCTTTGTTGTGCCTAGGTAGGGCTGCGACATGTTGATCTTCCGAGGCCGGGCATGACCCAGGAAAATGTGTCCGGCCAAATGGGATCGAGCGTGTTGGGTTATGTGGTGCACCCCTACAGGGAAGTTAATCTATTCGAATAGCCGTGATCTTCGGTAACAAGACGGCTTGGAGTTGTACCTTGACCTTATGACAACTAGAACCGGATACTTAATAAAACACACCCTTCCAAGTGCCAGATACAACCGGTGATCGCTCTCTCATAGGGCGACGAAGGGAGGATCATCGGTTAGGATTATGCTACATGATGCTACTTGGTGAACTTGCCATCTTCTCTCTTCTCCTGCTGCAAGATGGAGGTTACCAGAAGCGTAGTCTTCGAAAGGACTAGCTATCCCCCTCTTATTCCGGCATTCTACAGTTCAGTCCACATATGATACCCTTACTCCATTTGATACCAATGCATACATATGTAGTGTAGCTCCTTGCTTGTGAGTACTTTGGATGAGTACTCACGGTTGCTTTTCTCCCCCCTTTCCCCTTTGCTATACCGATTGCTGCGACCAGACGATGGAGATCAGGAGCCAGACGCCACCGTCGATGATGACTGTTACTACTCCGGAGGTGCCTACTACTACGTGCAGGCCACTAACGACGACCAGGAGTAGTTTAGGAGGATCCCAGGCAGGAGGCTTGTGCCTCTTTCGATCTGTATCCCAGTTTGTGCTAGCCTTCTTAAGGCAAACTTGTTTAACTTATGTCTGTACTCAGATATTGTTGCTTCCGCTGACTCGTCTCTGATCGAGTTCTTGTATTCGAGCCTTCGAGGCCCCTGGCTTGTAATATGATGCTTGTATGACTTATTTTATTTGTAGAGTTGTGTTGTGATATCTTCCCGTGAGTCCCTGATCTTGATCGTAGACGTTTGCGTGTATGATTAGTGTACGATTGAGTCGGGTGCGTCACACAAGGCAACATATGCATGATATGACTAACATCATCATGCCAAGTTAGAGCAAACACCTTGGGGGGGGGGGGGGGGTAAATAGGAGTGGCCAGCTGCATCTGAATCCGCCTCAGAACAAATATCTTCCTCTGGATTACAATCTGGAGAGGGGGAGGGTTTGCCATTGAACCCACAATGGAGCGATGTCTGTATGACATTGAATTGCCGCGCAAAACTCTTCTCTTTTATCTACATGTTCAACATGACTGTGTACAATATCTGACATGCATACAAAAAAATATAGTGAGATTATGTAAGGAGAGCATGCAGAAATCTAGAGTAATGGTAACAACAAGTGGATGGATCCAAAAATAATGATAGCAGGCTGATGATTGCTTTAATTTAATAAAAAAACAGATGATGATTGCTTTACTATTTGTTTCCCACCCAAGATGAACAACATAGGCATACCCTAGGTGAACCAGATATTAGACAGAGATACTATTCATTGCTGCCTCGATATGTGCCCCACAACTAATTTAGAACTCAAGTTTGAACATTAATTTGGACCTGACTTGGAGTCTAAGAGGTGAACAGGACAGTAAAGTAGCAGGTAATATTAAGCAATGCATAACATAAGCAGAAACAAAAGAGTGCGACCTCTCTTGTGGACCCATGTACTCCTCAGGTTCATCTGCTGAGTCGATGATGGTGATGCCGTTGCGGTGGGTGCCGGCGGCAGGGAAGGAGATCTGAGGCGGCGAAAGATGGTCAGGAGTCGTGATGTCTGGTTTGGTGGATGCTTCCGTCGATGGAGCAGCTCAAGTGAGGTGGACGACATCGCGACAGGAGCAGGGCAAACCACACAAAGTTTTCTTCAACACCTACCTGTAACTGAAGTAATTCTTTAAGGCTCATTTGGCTTGCATGATTCTAAAAACGTAGGGATAGGAGGAAAAACACCGGAATAGGATAGGAATGCACATGGGAAACAGAGCATTTGTGAACACATGATTTCTGTCAACTTGGGTGTTGGGTTCATAGGAAAAGGAGGAGCAGAGGAATGCAAAGAAACATGGCCAAAATAAAGTGAAACCATATGAAATCGTTTACAGTTAGAATGTTATTCTGCCACTAATGCACTTGGTCTTGTTTTCATGCATAAGATTTTGAAAAGTAGGTCCAGGTGGATGTTTTGCTCCATTCCTTTCAACAAAATGCATGAATAATTGAATAGTAGAGTGCCATAGGAAAATTTCCTATTGCTATGTTTTTCCGTTGAACCACAATACCCCTAATGGATCGACATGAATGTAGAGTAATAAGTGATGCGACAAGTGTACAACCTCTTTGCCGTAGCCGTGTCGACCTCAGCATCATTGGGTTGATCGCTGAAGAAGTTGAGGTAGAGGTGGCCGTCGGAGGTGTGGAGGAAGATCTGAGGAATCTATAGACGACATCCAGGACACTGCTCTGTTGTGATGGATCGTTCCGTCCTTGGAGTAGCTCCGGTGAGCCGTAAGACGTCAAGGCTGAAGCAGCACAAGACAGACATCGTTAATCTCAAGTGGGATTCTAATAGCATCTCCAATACATGATGTAAAATGCATTACCAAAAAGTGATAGATGTAAAATTTAC
This sequence comes from Triticum monococcum, assembly GCA_034509565.1. NCBI lineage: Eukaryota > Viridiplantae > Streptophyta > Magnoliopsida > Poales > Poaceae > Triticum > Triticum monococcum. The sequence continues at coordinate 172,104,506 of CM067846.1, read as the reverse complement.
ATCACCAAAAACCACCTGACTACAACAGAAGAGGCAAAAACTATTTACTCTGAACTTAATTGTCGAAACTGAAATTTACTGTGGAATCTGAATGTTGCTGTCGAAACTGAACGCAATGGTAGCAGAGAGGGGATAGTATAGGGAGGGCCTGCAGTTCATCTTCAACCTGCACCCCATGAGCCGCCAGCCACCACTGGCCGAACCCCGCGCCGCCTTGCCGCCTCGAAACAACTCCCCACCGCCGCGTCGTCGCCCCGAAACAACTCCCCACCGCCGGTCCGCCGCCGCCTCGCCTCCCCGAAACAACTCCCCACCGTCGGTCTGCCGCCGCCCTGGCTAGCCCTCTAGCCCCCCCGCGCAAGCTTTTTCTCCGGTGATACCCACGCTAACACCCCCACCGCTAGCGAGCAGCACCCACCCAGAACCCTAAGATAGATAGTGGGGTACCTTTTCGGCGAGCCCCCTCCCCGATGCGGGTGGTTCTTCCTTAACTCCAGCGAGACCCACCACCCCCTGAAAATCTACTGACCCAAAAGTTGATTCAGTCGACTGAAGTGTAGCTAAATCGGAGCAGAGCAGTAGCACGAGCGAGGGGGAGAGCAGCAGCGCGAGCGAGCGAGAGCCGGAGCAGCAGCAGCAGCGCGAGCGAGCAAGCGAGAGCCAGAGCAGCAGCAACAGCGTGAGCAAGTGAGCGAGAGCCCGGGCAGCAGCAGTAGCAGCGCGAGCGACCGAGCGACAACCGGAGCAGCAGCAGCAGATCCGGCTGATATGGCCGCCGCTGCCGAAGGGCCCTCGCACTGAGGAGAGCCATCATGGAGATGTCGCCCGTGGCGTCGGCTTCGAGGTAGCCACTCCATGGGGGTGCGGGATGGAGCACCGTCAGCGCCGGGAGGTCGAGTTAAGGAGAAGGTGCAATGCGATGAGTGTACAACCTCTTTGGTGGCGCCGAGTAGGCCTCGGCTTCGTCCGAGGAGTCGGTGAGGATGCTGTAGTTCCGGTGGAGCAGGTTAAGGTGGCGCTGTGGGGATGGAGCAGCCGCAATAGACGAGGCAATCGTCGGAGCAGCTCCTTAGAGGTGGAGGACGGGGCGGCTGAACTGGTGGGACAACGAGATGGATGACGAATCCTCATCTGGGAAGGTGGATGAGGGACATCGAGCTGTTGCGATGGATGACGCCGTCGAGGAAGAGGTCCGGCTGGGTAGAGGTGAGGTGGAGGACGGAGGAGGGCAGGGTTTCGTGGCTGGAGCGGAGAGGTTATGGCGGCCTGGGATTTCGAATGGCGAAAAGGAGGCGATGGGAGGGGGGAACGTCTTAGGGATGCACTTGTCCAAAATATAGTGTGTGTCACAAAAGTACCCCCACCGATTTGAACTAGCGGCCCTTTCGGCTCAGGTTTAGAAGGGGGATTTCACGTGTCGGGATTTGGCAGCCAGAGGGAATTTTCGCACCTGTTGTAATTTCAGGATCGCAAGGCGCGGGTTGTGAAGGCGCCAGTTTTGGGAGCACGATATCAGAATTTTCGGGATATAACAAGGCGCGGGTTGAATTTTAGGGACAAGCTTAACGTGTAATATTGTACTTGTACGTACCAAATCAATTCGCACTTCCCTCAACGAAAAAAACGAAAAAATAAAACTATTTACACCACACAAAGAGAGAGTCTTGTCTCGTTTTACTATATGTCGGCGTTCTGGATCCCCAGACTTGCCTGCCTGCGGCCCATGGCGTGGCTTTGCTAGCAGGCCTCTACGGCCCATCTTCATCAACAAGGAATCAAGACCCTCGCGAGAGGCCAAGCCTCGCGAGGCGGACGACACAAGACCTCCTCAGGAGCAGCCTCGCCATGCTGGCTCGTGAGGGGCGGAGAGTTCAAGGTCGAGCAAACCTCGCGAGGTTCTCGTGACGTGAGGCATGACGATCAAGACCAGGCGGGCGCCAGCGCGTGCGACATCCTTATTTCCTCTTTGGTGCTAAGGGGGCAAGCGCAGGCGCGGAGTACCGAGGCATCCAACAAAGGTTTCCATATCGGTGCAATGAGACCAAGACCAGTAGGACGGCAAGACGGAGGTCACCGTGGAGCCCAGGACGGCGTCACCACCAGAACCTTTGGCAAGCGAAGACTGCTTTTGTCAGGATAGCTTGTACTAGCTGTCCTCTTTCAAATTGGCCATTGTTGGCTCCCTTCCCGCTCAATATTTGGGGAGAGGACCAGGGCCTCTATAAATAGGACTAGCCACCACCATAGGGGAGAAGAGAGAGAGGATCATTAAGGTCATCCTCAACCACACAAGTTCACCAAGCACAAGAAGACCTCAACCTCAGGAGGCTATTCTTCCCCTTGTACTGTTCGTCCTCGACCCAAGAGGCAATCGACCACCACCACACTGGAGTAGGGTATTACACCACAACAGTGGTCTGAACCAGTATAAATCTTGCGTCCTTTGTGTTGCGAGTTTGTCGAGTTAGTTCGTGAGATCTTAGCTAAGTTAGGACGTGGATCAATAGGGGGGAGATCTTCTCACGCAGCCCAGTGTTTGAACCTTAAGGGTTTTGCCGGAACCCATGATCTGACATTTGGCGCGCCAGGTAGGGGTGTGCCAAAGCTTCCCTTCCGTCGCTCCGCGTCACGTCGCTTCATCGTCTCCAATGCGGACGCATGTCGCGCCCGCACTGAGCGCCGGGCTGGCCTCGCTACCCGCTTTGCTCAGATGGCCCCCGTCGGCGGGCCACCCCGTCGCTCTCTATCGCCTGCCACCAACGCCGCCATCGGCCAGGCGAGGAACGAGCAGCAAGCATCCTCGCTGCACCCCTCGGTGTGACAGGACGGCCGCACCGCCACTCCATCACCAACTCCTGCTGGTTCGTCGTCTCACGCTCGTCGCGTTCCCATGGACACACGGGCTACGCTCCTCATGGTGCACGAGCTTCTACGCTACCGCCCAGACGACGACCTCTACAAGGACCGGCTTGACCGCATCGCCAAGCTTGTCCGTGCCGCAGGGGGCTCCCCTGCGCCGTCGCACTCTCTGCCTCGCCCTTCGCCAGCCATGGGCGACGCGGCTCATGAAGCACCTCCACCACCTCTGCCCCAAGACGGCACCCTAGCGCCAAGGCATGCGGCTCCACGACGCGACCCACCGCGTCCGGCGCCCGCACGTGAAGAAAGAAGCTGTCAAGAAGTCCCTCGACCGCAGGCGAATGCTCCGCCACTCGTCGCTCCGCCACGCTAGGATCGTTTGCTGCGGCAAGGCCCCGCGCCGCTTGCCGTAGTGGCGCGCGGGCGCCAAGACCAAGCTCCACCTCCAAGGCAGGCACCGATGACCACGACCGGCTGCCGCGCCTTCACCCCCGAGCTACGTAGCACCGCCTGACTGGGTAAATTCAAGCCAGATCTGCCTCCTCGCTACGACAGCACCCCCGACCCCGTGGAGTTCCTGCAACTCTACGAGCTGAGCCACTACCGCCCAGTAAAACGCTTGCCATTTCCAAACCGTAGCTCCGATTCCTATGATCTTTATATCGTTTTCAGGTGATTTCATCCCCTCTATCCAGTGGCACACTTGGTTTTCCAAGTTGAGGCCAGGTTCATGCATTTCCTGTCACGTCTTGCATTTTGCATCCCGCATCGCATCCCGCATAGCATACCATCTTCGCATATTATTGGTTTCCCTTGCACATGGTTGATTGTATCCTTGTTGCTTGTTTGTGTTGTTGGGTAGAGCCGGGAGACGAGTTCGCTAACGAGGAGCCCGTTGAGTGTGCTTTTGAGGATCCAGTCAACTCTGACAACTGTGCAGGCAAGATGATCATACCCTCGAAATCACTACTATCTTTGCTATGCTAGTTTGCTCGCTCTTTTGCTATGCCATTGCTACGATGCCTACCACTTGCTTGTCAGCCTCCCAACTGCCATGATTGAGCCTCTAACCCACCATTGTCCTAGCAAACCATTGATTGGCTATGTTACCGCTTTGCTCAGCCCTTCTTATAGCGTTGTTAGTTGCAGGTGACGATTGGAGCCGTTCCTTGTTGGAGCCTTTATTTACTTGTTGGGATAGCATTATATTGCCATGTTATCTTAATGCATCTATATACTTGGTAAAGGGTGGAAGGCTCGGCCTCTCGCCAAGTGTTTTGTTCCACTCTTGCCGCCCTAGTTTCCGTCATATCGGTGTTATGTTCCCGGATTGTTGCGTCCCTTACGCGGTTGGGTTATAATGGGAACCCCTTGATAGTTCGCCTTGATTAAAGCTTTTCCAGCAATGCCCAACATTGGTTTTACCATTTTCCACCTAGCCTCTTTTTCCCTTGGGTTTCCGGAGCCCGAGGGTCATCTTATTTTAACCCCCCCGGGCCAGTGCTCCTCTGAGTGTTGGTCCAACTTTCAGCTGCCGGTGGCCACCAGGGGCAACTCTGGGCTGGCCTACCCGTACCTAGGACAATCTGAGTGTGCCCTGAGAAAGAGATATGTGCAGCTCCTATCGGGATTTGTCGGCACATTCGGGCGGTGTTGCTGGACTTGTTTTAACCTGTCGAATCATCTTGTTGTACCGAGACACCGAGTCTGATCGGTGTGTCTTGGGTGGAGGTGTATTCCTTCATTGACCGTGAGAGCTTGTTATGGGCTAAGTTGGGACCCCCCTGCAGGGATTGATCTTTCGAAAGCTGTGCCCGCGGTTATGGGTAGATGGGAATTTGTTAATATCCGGTTGTAGATAACTTGAACCTTAATTAATTAAAATGAATCAACTGAGTGTGTTGCCGTGATGGCCTCTTCTCGGCGGAGTCCGGGAAGCGGACATGGCGTTGGAGTTATGCTTGCGCAGGTTGCTCTCTAGTTTTCCGCTCGTGCTTTGCCTCCTCTTCTCGCTCTCTTTTGCGAATAAGTTAGCCACCATATATGCTAGTCGGTTGCTGCAGCTCCACTTATACATTACCCCTTTCCTACCTATTAAGCTTAAATAGTCTTGATCACGAGGGTGCGAGATTGCTGAGTCCCTGTGGCTCACAGATTACTATTACACCAGATGCAGGGAGAGATGATACAGCTCCAGATGGCGCGCTTGAGCTCAAGTGGGAGTACGACGAGGACTCTCAGCATTACTATGTGTCTTTTCCTGATGATCAGTAGTGGTGCCCAATCGGGGTTAGATTCAGGGCCTTGTCGCATGTTGGGGGTCTTTTCTATTTTGGCGCCGTAGTCAGGCCATGAGTGATTTGTATGATGGATGTTATTTATGTACTTTGATGTGACGTGGCGAGTGCAAGCCAACTATGTACCTCCCCTTTATATTATTTATGTACATGGGATGTGTGATGATTTCCTGACTTGCGACATTGCTTTCAATGCGGTTATGCCTCTAAGTCGTGCCTCGACACGTGGGAGATATAGCCGCATCGAGGGCGTTACAAGTTGGTAATCAGAGCCTTCCCCGACCTTAGGAGCCCCCATTGCTTGATCATTTTTAGCAGCTGAGTTGTGTCTAGAAAAATGTTTTGAGTCCTTTAGGAATTATATATCGGAGAGCTTAGGAATTCTTTTTACTTCCCAGTCTCCTCATCGCTCTGGTAAGGCATCCTGACGTAGAGTTTTGACTCTTCTCTTCTCAAATTTCACTAAATTTTTTTTAGGATCACGCGAGTATCTTGGTTTTGTTCCGATGACTTATGATGAGAATACTGTCTTGGTGCCTCCTGTCAGGGGTTTAGTGGAAGTGTCCCGGGGAGTTGAGCTCTGAGGTGTTGTCATCATAATTTTATCGTTGCAATTCTGGTATACTTGAGATATGTTCGCGACATCGAAAATCTCCTTTATGCAGTTCGTTGGTGAGATAACCTCGACGCCACCCAGTACTGGGGCGGGAGTTCGGGAGTATCGCCATAACTTGTATAACGGATGCTTTTCGAAGGTTGAGGTAGATTGTTTCCGAAGGTTTCTTGGTTATGTGTTGAAGGATGGATACAGCTGGATGTAGGATTTGCTAGTTTGGGTGAGACATTATGCTTCCCCTGTATCCCCAACACCTGATTGCATAACCGGAAAATTTCGGGAGTTTCATAGGTGGGAATTTAAGTAGCTCTTAGGATATCTTTCCGACAGATGTATGATATGAAATTGGGGTTCGACGTCTAGTGGTTCACCTATTCACGGTCGATTTTACAGTGGTCTCGTTGTGTCTTAAAGAGTCCTTGGCTATGCTGACTCGGGGACGCTTCGTATGTCATGTGCACTGCCTTGTACATGATGGTGCTGTACGATCGAGCCCGTGTAGGTCCCACCACGAAAACTTCGGACGAAATCTCTATCATATGTTTGTTCCGGCTTATTTCGCAAGCCAACCCTTGGTTTTATTTTGAGTTCTGGTATTCGAGTTGCTTCGACGTAATATATTGATTCCACCCCTCGTTGATGTACCTCTTCTACCTAATTCTTCGTGGCTTCGCAATTTAGGAATATGTGATCACTTCAAGAGAAGTGCATTCGTTCATTTTGTTCGGATGTGAAGACTTTATGTTGCAATTTTCATTCCGTTGGATTCACCTTCAATATTTGTCTATTTGTGTGCTAATGGTGGTCAACCTCTTCAGGATGGCTCCTCCAACGCGCACGACTCCGAATCCTGATCCGCCACCACCTCCACCTCCTCCGGAGGCTTGGCAAGCTGTGATGGCCGCAACCAATGCAAATACACAGTTGATCATGCAAATCCTCCAAGAGCGGAATCAAGGCAGTCAAGGGAATCAAGGCAACAATCAGAACCATTTTGCTACTCTGAACCAGTTCCTCACTAATGGTCCAAAGACGTTCAGCAATTGTGTTGAGGCTACCGATGCTGACGATTGGCTAGTGGATCTGGGCAAGCATTTTGAATGCAGCAACGTCAGGCCTGAAGATTTCGTCAAGTTCGCTTCTTTCCAGCTCAAAGATCAGGCTGCAGAGTGGTTCCAGCAGTACAAGGATTCCAGAGGTGGACGTTTGATCACTTGGGATGATTTCCGTCGAGATTTCCGAGCTCATCACATCCCTCAGAGTGTGACTGAAAGCAAACACGAGGAATTCCGCAATCTGTAGCAAGGCTCCTTGTCTATGTATGACTACAACAAGTTGTTCCAGAAGCTCGCCCGTTTTGCCAAGCAGGATGTTCCTGATAAGAAGAGCATGATCTATCAGTTCAGGGGTGGTCTCCGTGAAGAAATTCAGCTCGCTCTTGTCCTTTTTGAGCCATTGAGGTACGATGAGTTCTACAACATGGCACTAAAGCAAGAGGCTGCTCAGTTGAGGTGTGATGCTTCCAGGAAGCGAGTCAGAGACACTACGCCTTCTTCCTCTACTCAAGTGGCCAAGCAGCAGAAGTATTGGCTTCCTCCTCCTCCGTTCCGTCAGCCGTATCAGCAGAAGAGCAAAGGTGGCAGTGGTTCTTCCCACCCACCCAACCCAGGCTTTCAGAACAAGACTTCGTCTCAAGCTCCAAGATCAAGTGCTCCATACCACCGTCCGCTTTCAGAGGTCACGTGCAACAAGTGCCAACAGAAGGGTCACTACGCCAACAAGTGTTTCAACCAAAGGCGTCTTCCTCCTCCTCCTCCTCCTGTCAGATCGGCAAGTACAGCTGTGGTCAAGCATAACCCCAAGTCCGCCAAGGTCAACTTGATGAACGCAGCTCAGGCAGAGGATTCGTCAGATGTCATCATGGGTAACCTTCCTATTAATGATATTCCTGCAAAAGTTCTTTTTGATATGGGTGCTTCGCATTGTTTCATCTCGAGGCCATTTACATCTAGGCATGAATTGGTTTCACAAGTTCTGCCTAGCCCATTAGCAGTTGTTTCTCCGGGTAAGCGCATGCAGGCTAACTCCATCGTTCCGGATGTTACTATCACTTTGGGTGATTATAAGTTCTTGGCTTCTCCAACTGTTCTTGGTGATTCCGATATTGATCTTATTCTTGGGATGGACTGGCTCTCTAAGCACAAGGCTCACCTCGATTGTGCAGCCAGGCAGATTCAACTGACTCATTCATCTGAGGATGTCATTGTCTTTGCCGCTTGGGATAATACAATCCGGTTGTTTTCTCTCAATGAGAAGGGCGAATTGGATGCTATTTCGCAGATTCCGGTTGTTTGTGAGTATCAAGACGTCTTGCCAGAAGAACTCCCAGGAATGCCTCCGCATCGGCCCGTTGAATTTGTTATTGAACTTGAGCCCAGTACGGAACCTGTGTGCAAACGTCCCTACAAGCTCGGCCCTGAAGAGTTGAAGGAGTTGAAGAAACAACTCGATGTTCAAGAAAGAATGGGTCTCATTCGGCCTAGTACTTCTCCGTGGGGTTGTGGTGTTCTTTTTGTGAAGAAGAAGGATGGAACGGACCGACTTTGTGTTGATTATCGTCCATTGAACAAGAAGACCATCAAGAACAAATACCCACTTCCCAACATCAATGAGCTGTTTGAACAACTCAAGGGTGCCCAAGTATTCTCCAAGCTTGATCTCCGTATGGGTTATCATCAGATTCGAATCCGTGAGCAAGATATTCCCAAGACGGCCTTCAGGACAAGCTATGGGTCATATGAATACACTGTCATGTCTTTTGGCCTCGCTAACGCTCCTTTGACGTTCTCTCGCATGATGAACTTCATCTTCAACCCCTACACCAATGACTTTGTTTTGGTCTATCTCGATGACATTCTGGTTTTCTCCAAGAACAAGGAAGATCATGCCAAGCACTTGCGTTTGGTTCTTGACAAGCTCAGGGAACATCAGTTCTACGCCAAGTTCTCCAAGTGTGAATTTTGGCTCGATGAGGTGCTTTATCTTGGTCATATCATCTCTGCCAAGGGCATTTCCTTGAATCCTGAGAAGGTGTCTGCAATTGTTAATTGGGAACCTCCTCAGAACGTGAAGCAACTCCGCAGCTTCCTCGGTCTCGCAAGCTACTGCCGAAGATTCGTTGAAAACTTTTCTAAGATCGCGAAGCCTCTCTCAAATCTTCTCCAGAAGCACGTCAAGTACGTTTGGTCTCCAGAGTGTGATATTGCTTTCAACACTTTGAAAGAGAAGTTGATCACTGCTCCAGTTCTGACTCCGCCTGATGAAACCAAGCCGTACGAGGTCTTTTGTGATGCCTCTCTCCAAGGTCTAGGTGCTGTACTGATGCAAGAGAAGAAAGTTGTTGCTTATACCTCTCGCCAGTTGAAGCCCAATGAGAAGAACTACCCCACTCATGATCTCGAGTTGGCGGCAGTTGTGCATGCTTTGTTGACTTGGAGACATCTTCTATTGGGAAGAAAAGTGGATATTTTCACTGATCACAAGAGTCTCAAGTACATCTTCACCCAGCCTAATCTCAACCTCAGGCAAACTCGATGGGTCGAAATGATTCAAGAGTACAATCCGAGTATCGAGTACACTCCAGGCAAGGCCAATGTGATTGCTGACGCTTTGAGCAGAAAAGCATATTGCAACAGTCTGATTCTCAAGCCTTATCAACCCGAGCTTTGTGAAGCTTTCCGCAAACTTAATCTACAAATTGTTCCTCAAGGTTTCCTCGCCAACCTTCAAGTTTCTCCTACCTTGGAAGACCAGATTCACCAAGCCCAGCTTCTTGATGCTATGGTGAAAAAGGTGAAGATTGGTATTGCAAAGAGTCAGTCCAAGTACAAGTGCTACCGACTTGATGACAAGGACACTCTCTTCTTCGAGGATCGAATTGTTGTGCCCAAAGGTGAACTTCGTAAAGTGATTATGAACGAGGCTCATAACTCTCTCCTCTCCATCCACCCTGGGAGCATGAAGATGTATCAGGATCTCAAGCAAACTTATTGGTGGACTCGAATGAAGCGCGAGATCGCTCAATTCGTGAATGAATGTGATGTCTGCAGAAGAGTGAAGGCAGAACACCAAAGGCCAGCAGGTCTCCTCCAACCTCTTGTCATTCCAGAATGGAAGTTTGACCACATTGAAATGGACTTCGTGACTGGGTTTCCAAAGTCCAAGCGTGGCAATGATGCTATATTCGTTGTCATCGACAAGCTCACCAAAGTGGCCCACTTTCTGCCTATCAAAGAGTCAATCACTGCAGCTCAATTGGCGGAACTCTACACCTCTCGAATTGTCTCTCTGCACGGTATTCCTCAAGTGATATCTTCAAACCATGGCAGCATCTTTACCTCCAAGTTTTGGGATTCTTTTCAGAAGGCCATGGGCACCAACATTCGCTTCAGCACTGCTTTCCATCCTCAAACAAGCGGTCAAGTCGAGCGTGTCAACCAGATTCTTGAAGATATGCTCAGGGCTTATGTTATCTCCTTCGGCATGAAGTGGGAGGATTGTCTTCCTTATGCTGAATTCTCATACAACAACAGTTTTCAAGCAAGTTCGGGCAAGGCCCCATTTGAAATTCTGTATGGTAGGAAGTGCCGTACACCTCTCAACTGTTTTGAAACCGGTGAACGTCAGCTGCTGGGTAATGACTTAATAACAGAGGCAGAAGAAATGTGCAAGGTCATTCGTGATAACCTCAAAGCAGCACAATCCCTCCAGAAGAGCTACTATGATAGTAAGCACCGTGATTTGGCTTTTGAGATCGGAGATCATGTGTACCTCCGCGTCTCTCCTATGAAAGGGACTCGTCGCTTCGGTATCAAAGGGAAGCTTGCCCCCAAATACGTCGGACCTTTCAAGATTGTTAGCAAGAGAGGCGACCTCGCCTATCAACTCGAGCTTCCTTCAAACTTTGCAAATGTTCATGATGTGCTCCATGTCTCCCAACTCCGAAAGTGCTTCAAGACGCCTGAACGCACCGTCAACTTCGAGGACATTGAGCTCCAAGAAGATATCTCCTATCGTGAGCACCCAGTTGCAATCCTTGAAGAGACTGAACGCAGGACTCACAACAAGTCAATCAAATTTCTCAAAGTCAAGTGGTCACACCATTCCGACCGTGAAGCTACCTGGGAACGCGAGGATCACCTCCGTTCTGAGTACCCGGAGTTCTTTCAATCCTAGATCTCGAGACGAGATCTTTTCGTAGTGGTGGAGTGTTGTAACGCCCCAGATATAACTTTCCCAATTTGTACTCCAACTCTTGCCATTTCCGGCATTAAGTTATATTTATTTCTCGGGTTCGGGTCTTTGTCTCCGTGTGTTGTTTTCGTTTTCATGCATCTCATATCATGTCGTCACGTGCATTGCATTTGCATACATGTTCATCTCATGCATTCGAGCATTTTCCCCGTTGCCCGTTTTGCATCCCGGCGCTTCGTTCTCCTCCGGTGGTCAAATCTAGATTTCTTTTGTATTTGGGGATTAAACATTTCCGGATTGGACCGAGACTTGCCATGCGGCCTTGGTTTACTACCGGTAGACCGCCTGTCAAGTTTCGTACCATTTGGACTTCGTTTGATACTCCAACGGTTAACCGAGGGACCGAAAAGGCCTCGTGTGTGTTGCAGCCCAACACCCCTCCAATTTGGCTCAAAACCCACCAAACTCTGCTCCATGTCCTAGAGCGTTCGATCACGATCACGTGGCCGAAAACCGCACCTCATTTGGACATTCCTAGCTCCCTCTATGCCTATATAAAGACCCCCCTCCCGAAAAATTCGCGGATCTCCTCTCTCCCTAACCCTAAAAAAAATTCGTCTCCGCCGCCACCGGACACATCCGGACGGAGCCGGACGCGTCCGCCAGCCGCCACCTTCCAATCCGCCGCTGCCACGTGTCCCTGGGGGACCGCTTCGCCGCCGCCACCGACGCGGGCCCGTCGGCCCAGAGCCGGCCCCGACTCCGCCACCGCGGGCCGCACCCCGCGCCTCCTCTCCGCCTCCCAGCGCTGCCCGGAGCCGCCATCGCCGCCGCATCGCCATCGCCGCCGCCTCGCCGGTAGCCGCCGCGACCACCGCCGCCCGAGCCGAAGCTCGCCTCGCCGCCGCCCGCCCGGCGTCCTCCGCCGCCGTGCGCCGTCCCAGCGTCGCCGGATCCGGCCGGCCCCGCTGCTCTCCCTCCTCGACGACGACTCCGGCGAGCTCTCCCACGCCGGCCAACCTCGGCTTCCGCGCCGCCGGTGAACAGTACCCGCGATCCAGATCTGATGCTACAGTAACCCTAGATCTGAGGGTTGACTTTCCCTTCTCCCCCTTAATCTTTTATGCAATCTTTGACTGATGATATCTTCGCATCCGTAGCTCCGTTTTGGACATATAATATATCAAAATCTTCGTCTCGACATGTACATCATTTCATTCCATTGAATCATTTGCATTTGAGTTCATCTTGGTGCCCAAAATGCTGTTAGAAGGAGGCATCGTGAGTTAAATTGCAGATCCGTTAGTTCATCATAGACTTTTGTCATTTTTGCCATGATTATTGTGTGCATGATGTGCCTATGACTCTTTGGGATGAATTGTTAAGCATTTTGTCTTCTTTTAAGAGGTGCCACCCATGCATTTTTAGGATGTGTGTGGTGACTTGTGCAAGCTTGCAAAGAGAGGCACCTGAGAATTCTGTTTTCAGGGACTTAGTGAATTTCACTAAGTCTGGGATATTTTAGTTCATGATGCCATATGTTCAGCTTGTTTCCTAGTGATCCGTGCCTCTTTTGAGGATGATCAGCAAGGGAGTTTTGATACTCATGTTATGCTCTATCCATCCATGTCTTTGTTTGCATATGTGGAGTGCTCTAGCTTGAGTCAATCGAGCTCTACTTTTGCTTCGTGGTAAATCTGGGCAGATCGTCAACTTGTTTGTGATTTTGCCGATGCTATTGTTAGTGATCCGTGCATGCCATGCCATTGTTCTTGCCATGTCTAGCTAGCATTTTGTGCCTTCTTTATGGATATATGCTTGCCTTGCCATGACTTGCACCGTAGTGAGTACATCGAGCTCGTTTACATGCCTTCGTGAGTTATAATTCCAGCATGTCTCAGTTTTCACTAAGTCTGAAAACTGATTGTGTTTCATCTATGTTCGTGTGCTCGTTAGAGTATTTTGTGAACCCTTTTGGCCCCAGGTCACTTTGGGTGTTTTGTTAAGCTTATTGAGTAGCTCCATGCCATGTTCTTACTTTTCATGTTCAGGTTGAGTATCATGTTGTTTTGCTGCTCCGAAGAGAGCATCGTGGTCTGAAATTTCAGACTAGTGTTAATTTCACTAAGTCTGAGATCTGTTTTGCTTATTCATTTTTGCCATGCTTGTTTGAACCTCATAATGGATGAATTTGGCCGTGGCTCAGTGCTAGTGTTTTGTTAAATATCGTGTGTACATCCCTGCCATGTATTTTGTTGTCATGTTTGGTGGCTGTAGCATGTTCATTTCGTTGCATTTAGGAGCCTACTTGCTGTAAATCGCAGACCGGTTCATTTCGTAAAACGCTTGCCATTTCCAAACCGTAGCTCCCATTCCTATGATCTTTATATCGTTTTCAGGTGATTTCATCCCCTCTATCCAGTGGCACACTTGGTTTTCCAAGTTGAGGCCAGGTTCATGCATTTCCTGTCACGTCCTGCATTTTGCATCCCGCATCGCATCCCGCATAGCATACCATCTTCGCATATTATTGGTTGCCCTTGGACGTGGTTGATTGTATCCTTGTTGCTTGTTTGTGTTGTTGGGTAGAGCCGGGAGACGAGTTCGCTAACGAGGAGCCCGTTGAGTGTGCTTTTGAGGATCCAGTCAACTCTGACAACTGTGCAGGCAAGATGATCATACCCTCGAAATCACTACTATCTTTGCTATGCTAGTTTGCTCAATCTTTTGCTATGCCATTGCTACGATGCCTACCACTTGCTTGTCAACCTCCCAACTGCCATGATTGAGCCTCTAACCCACCATTGTCCTAGCAAACCGTTGATTGGCTATGTTACCGCTTTGCTCAGCCCTTCTTATATCATTTTTAGTTGCAGGTGACGATTGGAGCCGTTCCTTGTTGGAGCCTTTATTTACTTGTTGGGATAGCATTATATTGCCATGTTATCTTAATGCATCTATATACTTGGTAAAGGGTGGAAGGCTCGGCCTCTCGCCAAGTGTTTTGTTCCACTCTTGCCACCCTAGTTTCCGTCATATCGGTGTTATGTTCCCGGATTGTTGCGTCCCTTACGCGGTTGGGTTATAATGGGAACCCCTTGATAGTTCGCCTTGATTAAAGCTTTTCCAGCAATGCCCAACATTGGTTTTACCATTTGCCACCTAGCCTCTTTTTCCCTTGGGTTTCCGGAGCCCGAGGGTCATCTTATTTTAACCCCCCCGGGCCAGTGCTCCTCTGAGTGTTGGTCCAACTTTCAGCTGCCGGTGGCCACCAGGGGCAACTCTGGGCTGGCCTACCCGTACCTAGGACAATCTGAGTGTGCCCTGAGAAAGAGATATGTGCAGCTCCTATCGGGATTTGTCGGCACATTCGGGCGGTGTTGCTGGACTTGTTTTAACCTATCGAATCATCTTGTTGTACCGAGATACCGAGTCTGATCGGTGTCTCTTGGGTGGAGGTCTATTCCTTCGTTGACCGTGAGAGCTTGTTATGGGCTAAGTTGGGACCCCCTGCAGGGATTGATCTTTCGAAAGCTGTGCCAGCGGTTATGGGCAGATGGGAATTTGTTAATGTCCGGTTGTAGATAACTTGAACCTTAATTAATTAAAATGAATCAACTGAGTGTGTTGCCGTGATGGCCTCTTCTCGGCGGAGTCCATGAAGCGGACATGGCGTTGGAGTTATGCTTGCGCAGGTTGCTCTCTAGTTTTCTGCTCGTGCTTTGCCTCCTCTTCTCGCTCTGTTTTGCGAATAAGTTAGCCACCATATATGCTAGTCGCTTGCTGCAGCTCCACTTATACATTACCCCTTTCCTACCTATTAAGCTTAAATAGTCTTGATCGCGAGGGTGCGAGATTGCTGAGTCCCTGTGGCTCACAGATTACTATTACACCAGATGCAGGGACAGATGATACAGCTCCAGATGGCGCGCTTGAGCTCAAGTGGGAGTACGATGAGGACTCTCAGTGTTACTATGTGTCTTTTCCTGATGATCAGTAGTGGTGCCCAATCGGGGTTAGATTCAGGGCTTTGTCGCATGTTGGGGGTCTTTTCTATTTTGGCACCGTAGTCGGGCCATGAGTGATTTGTATGATGGATGTTATTTATGTACTTTGATGTGACGTGGCGAGTGTAAGCTTCTGTCACTCACGCCACCCACCATAAGCAAATCATAAGCATATTGCAAACCCTACAGCGGGAATCCCTCACGCTTGCGCGACATGGAGAGCACCATAGGACAGCACCAATAATAAAACATACAACTCAAACCAATCACGATCATCAAATAGCCATTAGGACAAAACAGATCTACTCAAACATCATAGGATAGCCATACATCATTGCGAAATAATATATAGCGTTGAGCACCATGTTTAAGTAGAGATTACAGCGGGTAAGAGAGAGGTTACACCGCTGCATAGAGGGGGGAAGAGTTGGTGATGATGGCGGTGAAGTTGTTGGTGAAGATCACGGTGATGATGATGGCCCCTGGTGGCACTCCGGTGCCACCGGAAGCGAGGGGGAGAGAACCCCCCTTCTTCTTCTTCTTCCTTGACCTCCTCCCTAGATGGGAGAAGGGTTTCCCTTCTGGTCCTTGGCTCCCATGGCGTGCGAGGGGCGAGAGCCCCTCCGAGATTGGATCTATCTCTCTATTTCTCTCTGGTTCTGCGATCTGTTCTGGCTCTGTTTCACCATTTCGTATATATATGGAGATCCGTAACTCCGATTGGCCTGAAACCTTTGACGTGATTTTTTTCCGAATATTAGCTTTCTTGCGGCAAAAGAAGAGCGTCAACCGCCTTACGGTGGGCTCCCGAGGGTAGGGGGCGCGCCCAGGGGGGCAGGCGTGCCCCCCTGCCTCGTGACCACCTCCGGCACTTGTTCGCGTTGATTTTCCTTCCAAATTTTCCATATTTTCCAAAATAAGCTCCGCCTGTTTTTATCCCGTTTGGACTCCGTTTGATATGGATATTCTGCGAAACCAAAAACATGCAACAGACAGGAACTGTCACTGGGCACCGGATCAATATGTTAGTCCCAAAAATAATATAAAAAGTTGCCAAAAAGTATATGAAAGTTGAATAATATTGGCATGGAATAATAAAAAATTATAGATACGACGAAGACGTATCATGCCTCCCCATGAACACGACGCATTCCGTTGCCTCCCCATGAACACGACGACGGCGCTGTTTCTCCGTTCCGACCTGGCCATGTACACGAGCCCTGGCTGTACATATGCGCGAGTAAGCGTTCGAGACCCCGCCCATATGTACACATATGTGGTCGTATTTTCTTTCTTGCACCCTGGCCGATGTACGTACATGTACATGCTACGTGCGCGCCTCTACTACGACACGTGCGCGCCTCTACATCCACCAGTATATATGTATGTACACATTCGCGACCATAATGACAACGCCACGTACGATTCGACCAGGTGGGTCCTGACTGTCAGGTACTTCCTTGCGTGCGAAGATGTAGCTGGTGGGTCCCAGCAGTCAGGGGGGAAACGTTTTTTGCGAAATACGGTGGCCCATCTGGTGGGTCCCCGCTGTCAGGTGGAGGAATAATTATTTTGCACGTAATAAGGAGGCACTTCCTTGCTGCGGCCGTGGACCCAGCTGTCAGCCTCTCCACGTACAGTCCACGTCCGATGGAAGCCATTCCTTGACCACGTTGACCACGCCGCACCGAGAGCACCAGGGCGGTGGACGACGGCGAGGCCTAGGAAGGGGACAACGCGGAGCCGGGGAAGACGCGGCAGTGGATGCCCACGCGTAGAGGAGTACGAGGGTTCACTGGTTCGCTGCGGTGTGAGGCTGCCGTCGCCACAGAATAACAGGGGGTGTGGGTGAGTAGAGGGATGTCCTGGCCAGCGGTGGGAGTAGTAGGGGGCGGTGAGGCCTCTGCCACATCGCAACCGGCCACGGGAGGCAGGAGCACGAGTCACAAACGGCGCTGGTTTGGGCGGCTGGAGCAAAAAGACCAGAGGTTGAAGAAGCACTACGGCCGTTGGATGGACATCGTACGGTCACTAGAGCTAGAATCGTGCATATTGACTAAGTTGACAAAGCCTTCGGTCCCCGTCAACTTAGTAGGCCCACAAGTCAGCATGCCACTATACTGGGCCCCAGCTAACAGGGGGAGTATTCATTTTTTTGTGCATAATAAGGAGGCACTTCCTTGCGTGCGAAGATATAGCTAGTGGGTCCGAGCTGTCAGCGGCGGTAACATTCTTTTCGCGAAATACAGAGGCCCTTTTGGTGGCTCCCTGATGTCAGGTGGAGGAATCATTATTTTGCATTTAATAAGGAGGCATTTCCTTGCGTGCGGCCGTGGACCCAGCTGTCAGCCTCTCCACGTACAGTCCACTTTAGATGCATGTCGGTCATTGACCACGTTGACCAGGCCGCGCCGAGAGCACCAGGGCGGTGGACGACGGCGAGGCCTAGGAAGGGAACGACACGGAGGCAGGGAAGACTCGGCAGTTGTTTCCCACGCGGAGGGGAGTACGACTGTACGAGGGTTTACTGGTTTGTCTGCTGTCGCCGGAGAATAACAACAGGTGTGGGTGAGTAGAGGGATGGCTAGGCCAGCGATGGGAGTACGATGGGGCGGTGAGGACTGCGCGGCAGCAGAGCCGGCCGCAGGGAGGAGGGAGCAGGCAGTCTCGCCGGCGCTTGTTTGAGCGGCTGGAGCAGGAAGAGCAGAGATTGAAGAAGCACGACGGCCGTTGGATGGCCATCCAACAGTCCCTGCTTGTGCGTCAACCTTTTTTTAGGAAAGCCTCAAATCTGTGGAAAACAGCATACAACCCATCTGCCATTATTTCTAATAATTTACAGCCCATTTGCTAATTATTAAGGTTTTTTTGGAGCCCATATTCTTTTTGTTAGCATTACAGCCCATATTGTGGCCACGGTTAAAAAATTATACGAAATTTTGCATATTTCGGTGCGGTCCGAACTGTTTTTAATCCCGAAATTTTGACTCACATTCAAACTGATTTTAAAAATAAATGTATATCAATATAAAATCCAACAAATTCTCCACACATAAAAATTAATGTAATTTAAAATCTCGAAATGAAAAAAAAAAGATATTTGAAACTAATTGCCGGTTTGATGTGTTTTAAAAATGTACAGCCCATTTCTCATTACTGATGGGCCATTTACTCGGCCAACCGAATGAAAGCTCTCCTCGTCTTGAAAGATTTGCAGCCCAACAGGCCTGACAAAGCGACTTACTTGGCAAATCACAAAAAAAACTGGGCTGTGGCCGTGGAACCAGCTGTCAGCCTCTCCACGTGCAGTACTCTTCCGATGGAATGTCGTTGACCACGTTGACCACGCCGCGCCGAGAGCACCAAGGCGGTGGACGGCGGCGAGGCCTAGGAAGGGGACGACGCGGAGCCGGGGAAGGCGCGACAGTGGATGCCCACGCAGAGAGGAGTACAAGGGTTCACTGGTTCGGCTGTGGTGTGAGGCTGCCGTCGCCGCAGGGCCTGGCTAGTGGTGGGAGTAGTAGGGGGCGATGAGGCCTCAACGGCAGCACAGCCGGCCACTGGAGGCAGGAGCAGGCTGTCTCCCCGGCGCTGGTTTGCGCGGCTGGTGCAAGAAGAGCAGCGATTGAAGAAGCAACAGGACCATTCGATTCAAATCCAACGGTTACTGCTGCTAGAATCATTTGTTGACTAAGTTGACAAGCCCTGCGTACGCGTCAACTTAGTAGGCCCACAGGTCAGCCTCCCAACCGGTGCGCCCCAGATGTCAGTGGGAGGAATCATTTTTTTTCGCGTAATAAGGAGGCAGTTGATTGCGTGCGGCCAGGCCAGCGGAGGGAGTAGGGTGGGCCGGGGAAGCCTGCGCGGCATCACAGCGGGCCACAAGAGGAGGGAGCAGGCAGTCCCGCCGGCACTAGTTTAGGCGGTTGGAGCAGGAAGATCAGAGATTGAAGAAGCACGTCGGCCGTTGGATGGACATTCAACGGTCGCTGCTACTAGAATCGTGTGTTCACTGACAAAGCCTTGCGTAAACAAGTCAGCCTCGAAATCTGTGGCATGTACAGCCCATTTGCTATTATTTTTATAATTTTCACTCATTTTCTAATTCATATGGAATTTATTGCAGCCCGTTTTCCATTTTTAGAATTGCTAGCCATTTTCTGGTCAGTATCAGGGTCAAAAAATTAACTAAATATGTGGGAAATTTTGAAAATTCGCAAATTTTTGCTGGGGAATGAAATATTCATAATCCAAAAATTAATAGCCATACTAAAACAAATTTAAAAATAAATTAGTACTATATCATGTTAAATCCAATGAAATACGTATAAGATATCAGTGAAGAACAAAAACAAAAAAAGAAACTTATATCCTATTTGCTATAATTGTTTTTGGAATTTTCAACCCCTTTTGATATTACTTTTAACAGACATTGACCATACTCTTAAGTCAGGCCGGAATGCATCCCTCCTCGTCTTGAAAGATTTGCAGCCCAGTAATTCGGAGAAAACAAATAGGCCTAGCTTGGGTATTCTTCAAAAAGAAATACTGGGCTACCTATTTTCCCAAAGAACTGGTGCATGATCATTTAGATTTATTTATTTATTTATTTACTTATTTATGTTTAGGGGACCATGAGCATGTACCTGGGCCGGATTCATGTGAGAGCCTCCCTTCTAGTTAATTATGGGCTTCTCTATTGGGCCTTCATTAGTGGGCTGCATGTTATCAACAAGTGGAAAATGTGTTCCGTACGAAAAATAGTATGTGCTACGTACGGTACGGGGCACTAAAGGATCGAATCGTGCAACAACTTCCAAAACATTGTGTTTGTCGTTCTCACAACACATTTATTCAACCAGCAGACAAAATATACTACTGATTGTACATTGAAAACAACAGCAACAGCAACCAGGGCTGGGGGTGCAACAGAAGCAGTAAGCAGGCCAGAAGAGTGAAGACGCAGCTCTCTCTTCCAAACCAAACATCAGCCATCATTACAAAAGGGCTACCAAAAAAGAACAAGTGTATGCATCAAACTAAATAAAGATCCTACTACACCAAGTGTACGCATCTAACTAACTGGCTCAGTTAGACATTACTATTTATTAAGCTGTGGAGATTGGCTGACGGCTTGAACCAGATGGGTGCCTGACGGGGGAAACTCCAGCTAGCAGGTCGAAGTCTGATACTTGCGACCCTCTCTCCTACTTTGGGCTGCAGAGCGTGGCGGCACATATCAGGGTATGGTGCATGCAGAGACGCATGATACGCTCTGTACACACAGTTTTGCCTGATGAACAAAACCGCACTGCCATCATGATCCTTACCATCGGTTATCTCCTGGTTAATCGGATAATTTAGTCCAACAAACAGAGAGCGTGTACCAAGGCTACTTACCAGCCTCCAGTCAAAAATTCCTGAAGGCCCAGAGAAGCTGGGATCTTGCTCAAAGACCTTGCAGTGACTGTGATTGTACTCCGTGAAACAACACGTCCGGTACGTGTGAACGATCATCAATCTTTCGTCGTTGTCTGATCGAGCCAGGAACCACCTGCAATTGCCATGCTGCTTTTCTTTGAAAGGTTTTGGGATTAGGAAGGGTAGGGACACCATGCGGCCTACAACATCATATCAAGTTGGAGTCAAATAAAAAAGGGCTCTTGATTTAGTCAATCTTAAGAACAGCATGTTATGAGCATGAATATTTTTCCAGTAAATGTTGACAGTAATATAAGCAAGCCATCATGATATCATAGGAAAGTAACATACTGCTGTAACAACCGTTTGTAGCGATGACTGGAGTAGGCCATTAATACGTCCAGCCATAGAAGGAGTCGACAGCGTAAATGAAGCCCTTGTGTTCAATGGCATCAGAGAACCATGGAGGATGTATGATCCTGTGATGGACGTGCAGATTTATCCACTTACCGCAGTGACCTGTCAGATAGGCGAGACCACGGTTGAAGATCTCAATTAGCCTGAAGTCTTTATAATTCGCAGATCTTGTGGGCACTTGGCAGATTACAACCTTGAGCAAATCAAACTTGGTATCATGTTGGCTACTGTAAGATTCTGAGTATTCTGGGCCGCGGTGCCAAAGCAGTGCAGTGTTAATCGAAGGAAGGGGGATCATTCGCCGGGTGTAGACCTCCACGACCATCCAGCTATCGCGATCGTCGACGAGCACCATCCAAGACGTGTTCATGCCGACCCAGTACATACCGTTAATGTAGTTGAGGCTGACGGGGATCGGATCGCAGTCAAGGGGGTTGATGCTCGCCACCCTACGATCATTATGCTGCATGACATGCCGTTTCTCAAGATCAGGCGGCATCAGCAAGCAAGGAGATGGCTTAAAAAGCTCCGGCCCGAGGGCTTTGAGTAAACGGTACAGCCCCGATGAGCACGCAGCGAGCGACATGGTACTGAGATTGTCCACACGCGAAACAATGAGCTTGATTACCTCTGTGGGGAGCGAATTCCAGCCACTCTTTTAGCGGACGCTGCTTAGTTCTGCCATTGTTAGTGCTTGGGTTTCGGACGGGGGGGGGGGGAGGCGCCTTAGCGGGGATGGAAGATTGGACGAGATTATGTGCGGACAAAGATGGAGAAGCGAATATGTGCCGCGGGAAGTGGACATGTGATGATGACTACAACACGCCGCTTGACTTACGAGACACATACCAGCAGCGTAGGGTCATGTCGATGCCAGACAACTTGCTTGAGTGATCACAGTACTGGTACTCCCTATAGTGCTATGCCCTAACTTGCTTGAGTAGAGTAGTAGAGTAGGACTCTGCTCTACTACTAGCATCAGAGGAGTAGTATATTCTAATCTAAAATAGTTACAAACTTCAATGCCCGAGCGTGGAACGAGTACGAACCATGCTCAAAGACCGTGTCTACGTGGTGTTTGGACATGGGCGACAACCTCAACGCCAACGGTGCTGCTCCCGTTGCACCGTATGTGTTTCTGTCCTTCCTGTTCGAAATCGTGGTAGAATTCATGTTTCTACTCGGTATCCTACTACTATGCTAGTCCACATGATTAGTTTCATCTCTGTTATAGCTGTCATGATTTATTTTGTGCTTATTCGGATTAAATCTCGTAGTAACTTGCTCATATATTCAATTGGCGCAACGTCCCCTACAGCCACTCCCGTTTCATGGACGACCTGGTCGATGCCTCCAAGGAGCCCTTCGTCCACTGCTATGAGTGCCCGATGCCGTTTTGTGGCTCGCCAGCGGACATGGTGCATCACCTCATGGATGTGTGCAGCGGTCACTGCTGGCCCTTGGCGGAGAACATCAAGTACGAGACGTGATACCCGTTCACCATGCCGGAGTCGCTGGAGGATCACCACCGCCTGCTAGTCTCGAAGGAGGACGGCATCGTCTTCCTCTTGATCGTGGGCACCGGTGAGGCCCGTGCAGGCCGCCGCCCCGTCTCTGTAATGTGCGTCAGGGGCGACGCCGCTGACGCTGACACTGACACGAGGCCGATGTACGGGTGCGTGGTCAGTGTTACTTGCCCTCCGGGTCGCATGGGTGGCGACACCGGCCTCATTGAACGGACTTGGACTCTGGGGAGCTGGGACTATCCCGCCAATGTGGACTTGGAAAACCCATGGCATCCTTTACCCGCCGACGCGGTGCACGGGGACTCCAAGGAGGTTCACTTGGACATACGCATTATCAAGTTAAATGTTGATCATTAGTCTTCGCTCAATGTAATCCACTGTCTAAGCATGTGGAGACTTCCATGCAGGATCTTTCTCTATTGGAGTATCGCGCATGAATAAGAGTGTATCCATTTATGGTTTAGTCTAGAATCTTCCATGTATGAATTTTTACTACAGTACTGGTGAAAGACATACGATGAACCATTTCTTACATCTCCTCTGCCCGCTTGCAAGTCATCCGGATTTAATCCCTCCGTCTAGGTGTATAAGGGCATGGTTAATATTACTTAATAGTATACCCAACTGTTGACTATAAGAAAGTTCCATGTCATCTGTAGCCAACATGTATAACAATCGATACTCAAAAACTAAGTCTTAAAGATCATTTCTTGCAAAGCACAATAAGTGTTATTTCTTCACAAGTTTTGGATGGAGGTTGAACAGTTGAACGCTTTTGTTTGCAAAAGATACCTTTTTATCTATTTCACCCAGATGTTTGTGAGCTCTAGAGATGAAATAATATCCGAAGAAACCTATCGATACCCGTTACACATGAGATGACCCCCACATCCTTTGTCAAAATAAACAACTCCCCAATCAATGCATTTCACTCTTCGGTGCAACGCACGGGCACCTTACTACTATAGATTAGTACGACCAAAAATTGAACTAACATTATATATAGTACGATAAATGCTGATGCATGTCACCTAAAATTATATCATTCAAAACTATGTTCAAATACGAATCCAATGATATAGTTTTTGTTGACATGCACTAACATTTTCTCAGTTAAATCTTCAGTCAAATTCAATGGGGGACTAATAAACCACGACCAATGTAGTACAAGTGTAGAGGGCAGCGCTGCACGGGAGTCTCACCTCTCACCCCGCTCATGGCGCGACAATAAAGCCGTCATATCACAAAACCCAACCACTCCCAGTAATAAGTGGCCTGGTAAAATAAACGGACAAGCAACCATCACATCCCTCCGTCTTTTTTGCATTTCATCTCTCTACATTTACTTTCTCCGGTTCATCTCGCACACTTGATCCCTAGCTACTACTCCTAGGGCCAGTTCTTTTGGCGGCTTTCCCAGCTTTTCCCACAAGACTAGTCACAGTGGAGAGTAACAATAAGGCGCCTCACCCATTTATTTGGGCTTCTAAACTACTACTCCGTCCTAGTTTATTCCTCACCATTGTAATTTGTGCTAAATTTTGACCAAAGATTTAACTGGTTTATTCCTCACCATTGTAATCCCTCCGTCTAGGTGTGTAAGTCATCTTATGAAAACCAAATAATCCCAAAACACTTAGGCGCGGTGCATTAACTTCTACCTCGTTTCTTGTTTCTTGACATATCAACCAATAAGAGATAAAGAGTGTGCATGCTTTTAATGACTTGAGACATCAAACACGACATGCAGTGGTTAGTTCATTACATGCAATACTATTAATTAGCAAATAAACATCAACGTTTCTCGTTTTCTCCTCCTCCTTGGTCATGGTGCACAGCCTATGATGACTTACTCACCTAGACGGATGGAGTAGTGCATGTGACATGCACTAACATTTCATTAGTTAAATTTATGTTCAAAATTTGACACAAATTACAATGGGGACCAATAAACCAGGACGGAGGTAGTATTTATGGGATTACTAATCTAGAAGCCTAAAAGAACTGGCCCCTGGTACTCCTACTAGCAGTAGTACTCAATTTGGAATTCCAATTACACGGCACAACTTGTTAGGGAAAAAATTTGATACAGGGTGTAGGAAGCGGTTTGGGAATTTGCATGCCTTTCCAACCAGTGAGATACTCCGTACAAAGTATGACAGAGAAATAACCACAGAGAAGGAAGCTAAAAGTAAACCATCAAATGAGCATTTTTGCATTTGTTTTGCATTGAATCGTTTCACAAGCTTGACTAGTGCTGTTTTTCTACTTTTACAAAAACCGCATTGTAATGTTAAAACGTGCATTTGCATGTACATAAGTAATAGTAGTACTCCCTCCGTCTAGGTGTATAAGTCTTCCCTCCTTCTTGGTCACGGTGCACAACTAAAGATGACTTATTGACCTGGACGGAGGGAGTAGCACAGTCTGCAAGCATATATCGAGAGAGACGTGTAGTGCGATAGTATATAGTAAAGTTTGTGCTATATGCACGTACTTGCAAAATGCGTACGAATACACAAGGTTTCCAAAATTTCCATTTTACATACTTAATTAAGGACGCTAAAAATTCCTGAACGTTCGGGATTTATCATTTGTGTCCCAAAACTAATGAGATCGCCTTACGAAACAAAAATTATACTCCTCCTAAAAGCCACGACGCTCACAGGAGCGCCCGCACGCCACGAGTGCCCTAGTGCGCGGCCGTTTCCCAACGCGCCGACACAACGCCTCTTCCTTAGCCTCACAACTCGCGAGGTGCTGATTGGCGGCTTGCCGGCGGGCGAGCGCGATCTCACCGGTGTGGTGATCGGCACCAACATGTACTCCTTGCTGGAAGCGTGCACCCGGTACACGTACCGCCAAGCATAGATGAGGCGCTTGGGCCCGACTGCACTCATGGCGTCGGCACGGGTGTCCTCTGCCACCCTCACGTCCCTCGCACGATCCTTCTGCCAAAGAGCCAATTGCCTGACTGTCTCGGACGCGACATAGGCCTCCCAGACAGCTTGTTCCGTGGTGCGCTTGTCTTCCTCGGCCTTCTTCTCCGCATCTATTTTGGCGCGCTCTGCTGGAGGAAAAGCCTCCCACAAGGTGACATCCATTTCTTTCCAAAGCTCCTCAAGGCTGGGGGGCTCGGCGGGCGGCGCAGCGTTCTCCTCGTAACGGGGAGCCGACGCGTCCTCTGGTGCGTGTGCTGGCGAGATTGGGAACACCGACGCGTCCACCTCGACGCGTCGCGATGAGGAGCGGAACGCCGACGCGTCCTCCTCGACTAGTGGCAGCGAGGAATGGAATGGCGATGCGTCGCGTAGTGGCGCGGAGCGGAACACCGACGCGTCCTCCTCGACTAGTGGCGGCGAGGAACGGAACGACGATGTGTGACCGTCCGCGCGGTGCAGCGAGGGGCTCCTAGGGCTTGGGAGGGGCGATGCCATGGTGGTCGACGTGAGAGGGAGGGGAGGAGATAGCGATGAACGTGAACATGAGGGGGAGGAGATAGCGATGTCGTGGGAGGCGCAGTATTTATAGCAAGCAATGGCACACCTATGTAAGATATGGACTGAGCTACACTGACTTAACTACAGGTCTAGTTGCGTCATTGACATGTGGGCCAGACCCCTGTTGGGCCCATATGTCAGTGACCCAATGCACCTACAGTTAAGTAACAGCTACATGGGCATATTTGTTGGAGTAAATTACGGGGGAGCGAAGGGGTGGAAATATTGCTGGTCACAACGGATTGGACGAGCGTGGCGGGAGGAGAGTCATGCATGCAGATTTTTTCACACGGGGTGGAGTGGTGGGACCACTGGAGGGAGAAGGAGAGTTTGGCAGGCATATTGTTTCCACACATGGAGATGAAAAGATTTGGAGACGAACGGGCTTCCTGCAGGTATGGGGAACGGTGCATAACAAGTCATCTTGCATGCCGGGCTAGGTATAGTCTTAAGTCATTAAAAACATACACGCCCCACACATGTTCATATTTCAAGGTGCACTAAATTATTGCATGCGATGATTAAGGCTGGCCATAATGGTGGTATCTTAGCTGGTATCATGCACACGGGAATAGCAAACATGCTGATGTGGCAAAGAATTAAAGAAGAGAGGGGGGTTAGAGTAACTAGTGTTCATGCATGCATTGGTAAACACATTTTTTGTGAAGAATGACAACACTAGTTGAGTACTTTTGCAGACTTCAAAAACTATTCCACCGCCTCTACTATCTTGCTAAGAGTAGGTGAAATTTTTGAATCGAGCCCTTTAAACTAGAAGGGAGGTAGTGGTACTCTAATAGCTAACCTTGTTGTGATGACAAGATAGGACATGGCACTTACCTGGACGGAGGAACTAGTCTGCATTGTGCATTTAAGTTTTGTCTAAAGTCAATGTACCTCTACTTTCACCAGACTTATAGAAAAATGTGTCAACATTCACAATGTCAAATCAATATTTTTACACTCATTATAAAATGTAGTTCTTATACTCATTATAATAAGTATTGTAGATATTGATATTTTTAGTATAAATTTGGTCGTGGGATTTCATTGATGCATGTCAAAGCATGGAGGAAGCGGAGCTTAGGGCTTACATTGCCGGTCTCTACATAGGTATTTCTCTTCATAATCCTGTAATTTTAGAGACTGATTGCGCTTTTGTGGTAGCATCTCTTGCATCGGGGGACTATGACAGGTCTGCTATGCGTGACCTGAAGATGAAAGCGTTGAGCATCTCGGAGTTGATCAACAATCTTCAATTGTCAAAGATTAGCCGCTCGGCCAATAAGGTGGCACACTTAATCGCTAAGTATAGCTTTGACAATAGATTAGATGGTATTCTTGTAAATAACGTACCGCCCTGTGTGGTGAATATTGTATCGAATGAGTGTACTCGTGTAGCTGGTTAATTAATATAAGGTTGTGTTAAAAAAGTATAAATTTGGTCAAACACTTTGCAAACGGTTGACGGGAGTAAAAAAGGACCAGAGGGAGTATCATGCATGTAGAGTAGGCAAAAAAATTGCTTGTCTAAAAAAAGGCAAAAAAATTGCTCATTTATAGCCGGTCGAAGTCTCAAAGGGCGTGACCGCGCGAGGGAGGCGAAGGTCGTGGGAGGCGCGACGTTTGACGGAATTAAGTGAAGTTACATCCACGGGCCGGCATGGCGTGTGAACAGGCAGAAGCTATACCGTCAGGCCTATGATATGGGTCTAGTAGACATGACATCTAGTGGGTCCCGCATAGTTCTCGAGAACTCTTTGGGGGCTTGCAGCCGTTTATCCACCGGGCAAGCTAGCAACCACACGCTGTTCGCACGCCCTACTCGTCCCCGTCTTCTACCTTACAAAAGTTCGCTCCCAGTCATCCCGTCCTTTCACATTAGTTCGCTCCCAGTTTTTTTTGCGGGGTAGAACAGTTCAACTTCTCCTAACCCTCCTCCAAAATCCATGGCCTCCCAAATCTCCATCGTCGCCGCTGAGTACTGATAACCCACAAGTATAGGGGATCAATTGTAGCCTGTTTCGATAAGTAAGAGTGTCGAAACCAACAAGGAGCTAAAGGTAGAATAAATATTCCCTCAAGTTCTATCGACTACCGATACAACTCTACGCACGCTTGACGTTCGCTTTACCTAGAACAAGTATGAAACTAGAAGTACTTTGTAGGTGTTTTTGGATAAGGTTGCAAGAAAGTAAAGTGCACTTAAATAAAACTAGGGGCTGCTTAGATAAAGACACAACTAAATTAGTTTTAATAAAGAGCTTTTGTCAACAAGAAAGTTATTTGTCCCTAGGCAATCGATAACTAGACCGGTAATCATTATTGCAATTTTATTTGAGGGAGAGGCATAAGCTAACATACTTTCTCTACTTGGATCATATGCACTTATGATTGGAACTCTAGCAAGCATCCGCAACTACTAAAGATCATTAAGGTAAAACCCAACCATACCATTAAAGTATCAAGTCCCCTTTATCCCATACGCAAACAACCTACTTACTCGGGTCTGTGCTTCTGTCACTCATGCCACCCACCATAAGCAAATCATAAGCATATTGCGAACCCTACAGCGGGAATCCCTCATGCTTGCACGACACGGAGAGCACCACAGGATAGCACCAATAATAAAACATACAACTCAAACCAATCTTGATCATCAAATAGCCATTAGGACAAAACAGATCTACTCAAACATCATAGGATAGCCATACATCATTGGGAAATAATATATAGCGTTGAGCACCATGTTTAAGTAGAGATTACAGCGGGTAAGAGAGAGGTTACACTGCTGCATAGAGGGGGGAAGAGTTTGTGATGATGATGGTGAAGTTGTTGGTGAAGATTGTGGTGATGATGATGGCCCTCGGTGGCACTCCGGTGCAACCGGAAGCAAGGGGGAGAGGGCCCCCCTTCTTCTTCTTCTTCTTCTTCTTCCTTGACCTCCTCCCTAGATGGGAGAAGGGTTTCCCCTCTGGTCCTTGGCTCCCATGGCGTGGGAGGGGCGAGAGCCCCTCCGAGATTGGATCCATCTCTCTGTTTCTCTTTGGTTCTGCGTTCTATTCTCGCTCTGTTTCTCCGTTTCGTATATATATGGAGATCCATAACTCCGATTGGCCTGAAACCTTCGCCGTGATTTTTTCTCTCGAATATTAGCTTTCTTGCGGCAAAAGAAGAGCGTCAACCGCCTTACGGTGGGCTCACGAGGGTAGGGGGCGTGCCCTGAGGGGGGGGGCGCCCCCTGCCTCGTGACCACCTTGGGCACTGGTTCACATTGATTTTCCTTCCGAATTTTCCATATTTTCCAAAAATAAGCTCCGTCCGTTTTTATCCCGTTTGGACTCCGTTTGATATGGATATTCTGCGAAACCAAAAACATGCAACAGGCAGGAACTGGCACTGGGCACTGGATCAATATGTTAGTCCCAAAAATAATATAAAAAGTTGCCAAAAAGTATATGAAAGTTGAATAATATTGGCATGGAACAATCAAAAATTATAGATATGACGGAGACGTATCAAGTACCAGGTTAGAGCCATCACCGGCGATCAGTTCATTGTCATCTACACACGTGGATCCGAGACGGTGAAAGCATGGCTTGCTCGCTTGCTACACATGTTCAACAGTTCAACGAATGAGTGGGTCGCTTGGCTAGATGTTGAGTACACCACAGTCCTGGGATGAGAGAAGGATCTAAAGGACGAAGAGAGGAAGAAGCCCGCCGTGATCCAGGTTTGCATACATAACGTTTGCTTGGTCTACCACATATGCCATGCCAACGTTGAGTGCCAGGATTTGAAGAACTTCCTCAAGGACAAAAGAGTGAAATTCGTTACTGTAAGCTTTAAGAACGACAGGGATGTCCTCCGTCGGATAGGTCTCGTTGTAGGCCAGCCCTTCGATCTCCAGAAGGAAAGCCTGGTGTCCTCCTCTCAACCTTCAATGCTGACCCTGGCAGCAGCCATGATTGATCCTTCGTACACTAAACTGAAGAAACCTCATCACGAGTTTCATCATGCATGGGAGTCGAAGACATTAGATGAAGATCACATCCTGTACGCAGCAATGGATGCCTACCTTTGTTTAAATATCTACAAGGGTTGGATGAAGAAGCAGAGCCCGGTGTCCGGTTCAAGCAAAGAAGCGTCGGCGAAGAGGAAGAGGAAGAGGGACGAGGACGACGTTGAGGACGTGGACTCGGACTCCGAGTAGGTGGCAGTGCCGTCGCTCATGCTGGTTCTACCGCAGTGCCAAGAGGACTAGTTGCTTAGTTTATTTTCAAGGGTGTGTTGTGCTGAGGCCCCAGCAGAACTATGTTTATGTTCTTTCTCGTTATTTGAACTCTTTAGTACGTACAGTAGTACTAGTACTATGTCTTACTACTGTTCTTCTTGCAGTTGGTACTACTACTCGTATCTTCGTGTTCCTACTGTACTTAATACGTTCGTACTAGTAGTATAATTTGGGTCAGTCGATTTGTGAAAGAAGTTCAACGGAGCGAAGGAAGAAGACGGCAGAAGAGGTGGAAGAAGCCCTTCTAGCCATCCATGTTGCATCAAACGGCTCACATGAGTTGACTGACCCAAATTGCTCCTTCAGATTGCAGGATCCACATGGCATTCAAGGTCTCGAAGGTAGATTCCGCGTCCGCACCCGGTTTGCGGGCTCGACGCATGCGGGCCCGGCTTCCGCTGCGACAACCACCATGCGTGCCTCCTCCGCGCGGGCGGAGACGACAATGACATGCTAGTTCCTCCTTGTCGGCTTGCTGGAGCATGTGCTCGTCCTCCTCTTCGTACGCTGCGTGCATAGACGCGGCTCCACCAGCTGCTGCGTGCTCGGCGGCGAGGCGACATCGCGAGGAGGTACTGCAGACGACGTGAGCGGGCGAGCCTTCGGCTTCATGGCACAGGGATGGCGGCGACACGGCGGTGATGGGCGAGAAATTGTTGGCCAGAGTAGGCGGGTGTCGGCATGCGCAACGGCGGCGACATATTGATGAGTGCGTGTGTGGGAGCTTACTTTAGTTTTATATATAAGGTTGGTCAAACTTAAAAGAAAAACGTACTAGTACACGTAAACATTAGACTTAAGCAGCGCTTTTATTATTTAGTACCACAACCATGATACGGAATCCTGTGCAAGCGCGTGAACCGCGGCCGCGCGGTCGATCGAACGGTGCGTCACCATGTCGCGCTCGAAGGACATCCACCGAACCTTTTTGTGTGTGTGAAAACAATCCTTGAATATTACTCAACTTTTTTCCTGTGAAAGTTCTTGACGCTGCAATATTTCCATATATTTGAATTTAGCTCCAGTTCGTGTTTATTTGGATTTGGACGTTTTAGGTGCGCCCTAGATTTTTTTAATACTGATTTTGTGTGTGACTGAGAGAGAACGTGTGTCTGTGTCCATATGTGTGTTGTGGCGGAAGGGAACTGTGGAGATGGTGTGTGTGTGATACAGACATAGAGAGGTGTGAATGTGCAAATGATCATGCATGAGTGAGACATGGACATATGCCGATACGTTGTGTGTACATGAGAGAACGGTCTTCTAGTTTAATTGTGTGTGTGTGTGTGAGAGAGAGAGGAGCATCTGTAACAAAACAACCATCTTTCTTGATTCGTCCGTCCCTCGCACGGTCGCATGCAACACATGCATCAACACGCACATTTTGACACCCTCACCAGATCCCTGCCCACCTCAAGGCCAGCACAATCTCTTCGTGAATACCCATTTCTCTCCTTAGGTTTGTTTTCTCTCAATATCTGACACACACACACACACACACACAGAGAGAGAGAGACGCAACACAACACACACACACACACACACTCCCCCGAGCACACAATTCATCCCCATCCAAGGTTATACGGCAACCACTCTCGCTTGTGCTTCTTTGCACCCCAACATGCACAACACCTCAATCTTTAAAGAGGCCATCGAGCAGATCGAAGACGGCGACCACACCGCGCTAGAGAATGCGGGGTCATTTGGAAGCAGGGTGATGTGACGACGGCTGACTGACTCCTCCCCCACCCTCTCTCTCTTGCACAAAATTACCAATCCCTCTCTCCCCCGCACAAAATTATCAATCTCTCAACCCACGAGATCCTTCCCCTCTCGTCCATGTTTTTCTAGCTCTCTCATCAAACATGTTGTCTCTTCTCCTTCCACATATACAGAATCCGGATGCACACGCATCTCATGTATATTACATGTATCCATCTTTCTCACAGACCTAAAATCTTCCTCTCTCTTTCTCTCTCTATCTCTCTCTCTATCTCGTTAGGTTTGTCTCCTACTCTCTCGTCCACATACATACAATCTTTCCCGCCCTATCTGCTCCATCTTCAAAAGCTCTCTCTACATGTTTCATTCACACATTGGGATATGTCAAAATGTTTCTTCTGTAATGGCTGATGTAGAGTTATGGTTGTTTTTGTTGCATCCTACAAATTAATAACTATGAAATGCATTTAGATTCTCATTTGACTGGGATTATGTGAGTTTGAGCATGTTGTGAAGTACTATAGACCTTGTATACATCTTGGGATTTGACAATGATTGTAACTATTGAATTGTATAGACAATTACATTCAAAGTCAATAGCCTAATATATTTATTTCACAATTTCAACAAATGATTAGTTCACCACAAACTAAGAAAACAAATGTGTACTCCCTCCGTTTTTATTTAAGTCCGCATATTAGCATTGGTCAAAGTCAAGTTTTGTAAACTCTCAGAAAGCTTATAACAAAAAATATTAACATATACAATAACAAATAAATACCATTAGATTCATTATTGAATGTACTTTCACATCATACATATCTGTTATGGTAAATGTTTATATTTTTCTATAAACTTGGTAAAACTTTAGGAAGTTTGACTTCGGCCAAACCTATTATGCAGAGTTTACTACTACTACTCGCTAGTTGCTTAGCCGAATCACTCAACATGCCACACGGGGAGTCCAGTGTCACAAAATTTTGAGGTCGGCGGGAAAATCTCCCGCGACCCTGATTCGAGCAGTGGGAAGTTACCATCATAGCCTTCGGAACAGGCCTATGGATGACGCTTGCTAGGGGGCTGTTTTCGTAACTTCAGGTTCACCCTACCCAGCTAACCCTGATACGTCTCCGTCGTGTCTACTTTTCCAAACACTTTTGCCCTTGTTTTGGACTCTAACTTGTATGATTTGAATGGAACTAACCCGGATTGACGCTGTTTCCAGCAGAATTGCCATGATGTTGTTTTATGTGCAGAAAACAAAAGTTCTCAGAATGACCTGAAACTCCACGGAGTATCTTACAATAAATAATAAAAAATCCTCGCCAAAGATGAAGACCAGGGGGCCCACACCCTTGCCATGAGGGTGGGGGGCGCCCCCTAGGGCGCGCCCCCTACTTCGTGGGCCCCCTGGATACCTCCCGACTCCAACTCCAACTCTATATAACTGCTTTCGGGGAGAAAAAATAGGAGAGAAGAAATCATCGCATTATACGATATGGAGCCGCCGCCAAGCCCTAAAACCTCCCGGGAGGGCTGATCTAGAGTCCGTTCGGGGCTCCGAAGAGGAGGATTTGTCGCCGTCGTCATCATCAACCATCCTCCATCACCAATTTCATGATGCTCACCGCTGTGCGTGAGTAATTCCATCGTAGGCTTGCTGGACGGTGATGGGTTGGATGAGATTTATCATGCAATCGAGTTAGTTTTGTTAGGGTTTGATCCCTAGTATCCACTATGTTCTGAGATTGATGTTGCTATGACTTTGCTATGCTTAATGCTTGTCACTATGTCCCGATTGCCATGATTTCAGATCTGAACCTATTATGTTTTCATCAATATATGACAGTTCTAGATCCTATCTTGCAAGTCTATAGTCACCTATTATGTGTTATGATCCGTTAACCTCGAAGTGACAATAATCGGGATACTTACCGGTGATGACCGTAGTTTGAGGAGTTCATGTATTGACTATGTGCTAATGCTTTGTTCCGGTTCTCTATTAAAAGGAGGCCTTAATATCCCTTAGTTTCCATTAGGACCCCGCCGCCACGAGAGGGTAGGACAACAGATGTCATGCAAGTTCTTTTCCATAAGCACGTATGACTATATTCAGAATACATGCCTACATTACATTGACGAATTGGAGCTAGTTCTGTGTCACCTTATGTTATGACTGTTACATGATGAACCGCATCCGGCATAATTATCCATCATTGAACCAATGCCTACGAGCTTTCCATATACTGGTTTACGCTTATTTACTTTCTCGTTGCTATTGTTACAATCACTACAAAATACCGAAAACATAACTTTGCTTTCGTTACTCTTTTGTTTCCGTTACCATCAATATCATATTACTTTGCTACTAAACACTTTGCTGCAGATACTAAGTTTCCAGGTGTGGTTGAATTGACAACTCAGCTACTAATACTTGAGAATATTCTTTGGCTCCCCTTGTATCGAATCAATAAATTTGGGTTGAATACTCTACCCTCGAAAGCTGTTGCGATCCCCTATACTTGTGGGTTATCAAGACTAATTTCTGGCGCCGTTGCCGGGTAGCATAGCTCTATTCTTTGAGTCACTTGGGATTTATATCTGCTGGACACTATGAAGAATTTGAAAGACGCTAAGACAACAATTTATCCCTCAACTACGAGGGGAGGTAAGGAACTGCCATCTAGCTCTGCACTTGATTCACCTT
Source organism: Triticum monococcum (assembly GCA_034509565.1). NCBI lineage: Eukaryota > Viridiplantae > Streptophyta > Magnoliopsida > Poales > Poaceae > Triticum > Triticum monococcum. The sequence continues at coordinate 172,069,887 of CM067846.1, read as the reverse complement.
CTATTATGAGTAAGCTTGCGACACCTAAACCTGCTTCTGCTATTCGTTCTGATATGTCGCATGTTATTGATGATGCTACTTCTGCTATACATGATACTTATGATGAAACTACCTCTATGCCCGATACTACTATGCCACTTGGTGATTTTCTCGAGGAACGACTTGCTAGGGCTAAAGAGATTGAAAATATTGAATCTGATTATGAGGATGAAAGTGATGATGAAGAATCACTTGTTATTCCTGAGGGTTATTTATTTGATCAAGAAGCTTCTTTAGCTATTTTAGCTTGCAAAGATATATATGAACTCAAAAGGTTATTAGCTAAATGGAATAAGCAATCTCTAAATGCTAGGATGAGACCTGACCCTGCTTTTGCTACTTCATCTATCTGTGTTACTGATAAGGATTATGAATTCTCTGTTGATCCTGATATAATTACTTTGGTTGAATCTGATCCTTTTCATGGCCATGAATCTGAAATTGTTGTGGCACATCTTACTAAATTAAATGATATAGCCACCCTATTCACTAATGATGAGAGATCTAGCTACTTTTATATTCTTAAAATATTTCCGTTCTCATTAAAGGGTGATGCTAAGATATGGTTTAATTCTCTTGATCCTGGTTGTGTGCGTAGTCCCCAGGATATGATTTACTACTTCTCTGCTAAATATTTCCCTGCTCATAAGAAACAAGCTACTTTAAAGGAAATATACAAATTTGTGCAAATTAAAGAAGAGAGTCTCCCACAAGCTTGGGGGAGGCTTCTAAAGTTACTTAATGCTTTGCCCGATTATCCTCTTAAGAAAAATGAAATACTTGATATCTTTTATAATGGACTAACTGATGCTTCCAGAGATTACCTGGATAGTTGTGCTGGTTCTCTTTTCAGGGAAAGAACACCAGATGAAGCTGAAATCTTAGTGAATAATATGTTGACAAGTGAAAATAATTGGGCACCTCCTGAGCCAGCTCCTGCTCCAATTAATGATCCTATTCCTAAACCAACTCCGAAGAAGAGAGGTATTCTATTTCTCAGTCCCGAAGATATGCAAGAGGCAAAGAAATCTATGAAAGAAAAAGGGTATTAAAGCTGAAGATGTTAAGAATTTACCTCCTATTGAAGAAATACATGGTCTTAATTTACCGCCTATTGAAGAAACATATGATCTTGATCCTTTACTTATTGAAGAACCTCCAGACCCCGATAACCCGACACTGGTAGTAAAGCTAATTCTCTCTATAGATATGATAAAGCTGAAATCTCATTTACTAAGTTTTCTAGCCCATGCTTAGATGAGTTTTATAAATTTATGGCTAAGCAAGAAGACTTTAATGCTTATTTTGGTAGACAATTAAAATACAATTCAAATATGCTTGAACACTTGGGTGATTATATGGCTAATGTTAGAGGTGAACTTAAACTTGTTAGCAAACATGCTTCTATGGTTACCACTCAAGTAGAACAAGTACTTAAAGCTCAAAAGGAATTGCTCAATGAGATGGATAGTAAGAAAAATAATTATGCTGTTAAAGTGGCTACTAGAACTGGTAGAATGACTCAGGAACCTTGTATCCTGAAGGCCACCCTCAGAGAATTGAGCAAGATTCTCAGAGAAATAAAATTCATGCACCTAGTTCTTCTAAAAAGAAGAAAAAGAAAAACGATAGAACTGTGCAAACTTCTAGTGAACCTATTGCTGAACCACCTGGTAAGCCAGATGATATCTCTATGTCTGATGCTGATGAAGGAAATATGCCCTAGAGGCAATAATAAAGTTATTAGTTATTTCCTTATATCATGATAAATGTTTATTATTCATGCTAGAATTGTATTAACCGGAAACATAATACATGTGTGAATACATAGACAAACAGAGTGTCACTAGCATGCCTCTACTTGACTAGCTCGTTAATCAAAGATGGTTATGTTTCCTAACCATGAACAAAGAGTTGTTATTTGATTAACGAGGTCACATCATTAGTTGAATGATCTGATTGACATGACCCATTCCATTAGCTTAGCACCCGATCGTTTAGTATGTTGCTATTGCTTTCTTCATGACTTATACATGTTCCTATAACTATGAGATTATGCAACTCCCGTTTACCGGAGGAACACTTTGGGTACTACCAAACATCACAACGTAACTGGGTGATTATAAAGGAGTACTACAGGTGGCTCCAAAGGTAGATGTTGGGTTGGCGTATTTCGAGATTAGGATTTGTCACTCCGATTGTCGGAGAGGTATCTCTAGGCCCTCTCGGTAATGCACATCACTTAAGCCTTGCAAGCATTGCAACTAATGAGTTAGTTGTGGGATGATGTACTACAGAACGAGTAAAGAGACTTGCCGGTAACGAGATTGAACTAGGTATTGGATACCGACGATCGAATCTCGGGCAAGTAACATACCGATGACAAAGGGAACAACGTATGTTGTTATGCGGTCTGACCGATAAAGATCTTCGTAGAATATGTAGGAGCCAATATGCGCATCCAGGTCCCGCTATTGGTTATTGACCGGTGATGTGTCTCGGTCATGTCTACAATGTTCTCGAACCATAGGGTCCGCACGCTTAACGTTACGATGACAGTTATTATGAGTTTATGCATTTTGATGTACCGAAGGTTGTTCGGAGTCCCGGATGAGATCACGGACATGACGAGGAGTCTCGAAATGGTCGAGACGTAAAGATTGATATATTGGAAGCCTATATTTGGACATCGGAAGTGTTCCGGGTGAAATCGGGATTTTACCGGATTACCGGGAGGGTTACCGGAACCCCCCGGGAGCCAAATGGGCCAACATGGGCCTTAGTGGAAAGGTGAGAGGGCAGCCCACATAGGGCTGCACCTCCCCCCTCTCCCTAGTCCTACTAGGACTAGGAGAGGGGCCGGCCACCTCTCTCTCTCTCTCTCCCCTTTAAAGGATTCCTAGTTGGACTAGGATTGGAGGGGGGAGTCCTACTCCCGGTAGGAGTAGGACTCCTCCTGCGCCTCCCCCTCTTTGGCCGGCCAGCCCCCCTCCCTCCAACCTTTATATACGGGGGCAGGGGACACCCCAAGACACACAAGTTGATCCTTGAGATCGTTCCTTAGCCGTGTGCGGTTCCCCCTGCCACCAAATTCCACCTCGATCATACCGTTACAGTGCTTAGGCGAAGCCCTGCGTCGGTAGTACATCAAGATCGTCACCACACCGTCGTGCTGACGGAACTCTTCCTCGATGCTTTGCTAGATCGGAGCCCGAGGATCGTCATCGAGCTGAACGTGTGCTAAGAACTCGGAGGTGCCGGAGTAACGGTGCTTGGATCGGTCGGATCGGGAAGACGTACGACTACTTCCTCTACGTTGTGTGATCGCTTCCGCAGTCGGTCTGCGTTGGTACGTAGACAACACTCTCCCCTCTTGTTGCTATGCATCACCATGATCTTGCGTGTGCGTAGGAATTTTTTTGAAATTACTGCGTTCCCAACAGTGGCATCCGAGCCTAGGTTTTTATGGTTTGATGTTATTTGCACGAGTAGAACACAAGTGAGTTGTGGGCGATACAAGTCATACTGCCTACCAGCATGTCATACTTTGGTTCGGCGGTATTGTTGGACGAGACGATCCGGACCAACCTTACGCGTACTCTTACGCGAGACCGGTTCCCTCGACGTGCTTTGCACATAGATGGCTTGCGGAAGACTGTCTCTCCAACTTTAGTTGAACCAAGTGTGACTACGCCCGGTCCTTGAGAAGGTTAAAACGGAGTCTATTTGACGAACTATCGTTGTGGTTTTGATGCGTAGGTGAGATGAGTTCTTACTTAAGCCTGTAGCAGCCACGTAAAACTTGCAACAACAAAGTAGAGGACGTCTAACTTGTTTTTGCAGGGCATGTTGTGATGTGATATGGTCAAGGCATGATGCTGATTTTATTGTATGAGATGATCATGTTTTGTAACCGAGTTATCGGCAACTGGCAGGAGCCATATGGTTGTAGCTTTATTGTATGCAATGCAATCGCGATGTAATGCTTTACTTTATTACTAAGCGGTAGTGATAGTCGTGGAAGCATAAGATTGGCGAGACGACAATGATGCTACGATGGAGATCAAGGTGTCGCGCCGTTGACGATGGTGATCATGACGGTGCTTCGGAGATGGAGATCACAAAGCACAAGATGATGATGGCCATATCATATCACTTATATTGATTGCATGTGATGTTTATCTTTTTATGCATCTTATCTTGCTTTGATTGACGGTAGCATTATAAGATGATCTCTCACTAAATTATCAAGAAGTGTTCTCCCTGAGCATGCACCGTTGCAAAAGTTCTTTGTGCTGAGACACCACGTGATGATCGGGTGTGATAGGCTCTACGTTCAAATACAACGGGTGCAAAACAGTTGCACACGCGGAATACTCAGGTTATACTTGACGAGCCAAGCATATACAGATATGGCCTCGGAACACAGAGACCGAAAGGTCGAGCGTGAATCATATAGTAGATATGATCAACATATTGATGTTCACCATTGAAAACTACTCCATCTCACGTGATGATCGGTTATGGTTTAGTTGATTTGGATCACGTGATCACTTAGAGGATTAGAGGGATATCTATCTAAGTGGGAGTTCTTAAGTAATATGATTAATTGAACTTAAATTTATCATGAACTTAGTCTTGGTAGTATTTTGCAAATTATGTTGTAGATCAATAGCTCGCGTTGTTGCTTCCCTGTGTTTGTTTTTATATGTTCCTAGAGAAAATTGTATTGAAAGATGTTAGTAGCAATGATGCGGATTGGATCCGTGATCTGAGGATTATCCTCATTGCTGCACAGAAGAATTATGTCCTTGATGCACCGCTAGGTGACAGACCTATTGCAGGAGCAGATGCAGACCTTATGAACGTTTGGCTAGCTCAATATGATGACTACTTGATAGTTTAGTGCACCATACTTAACAGCTTAGAATCGGGACTTCAAAGACGTTTTGAACGTCATGGACCATATGAGATGTTCCAGGAGTTGAAGTTAATATTTCAAGCAAATACCCGAGTTGAGAGATATGAAGTCTCCAACAAGTTCTATAGCTAAAAAATGGAGGAGAATCGCTCAACTAGTGAGCATGTGCTCAGATTGTCTGGGTACTACAATCGATTGAATCAAGTGGGAGTTAATCTTCCAGATAAGATAGTGATTGACAGAATTCTCTAGTCACCATCACTAAGTTAGTAGAACTTCGTGATGAACTATAATATGCAAGGGATAACAGAGACAACTCCCAAGCTCTTCGTGATGCTGAAATCAACGAAGGTAGAAATCAAAGAAAAACATCAAGTGTTGATGGTTGACAAGACCACTAGTTTCAAGAAAAAGGGCAAAGGAAAGAAGGGGAACTTCAAGAAGAACGGCAAGCAAGTTGCTGCTCAAGTGAAGAAGCCCAAGTCTGATCCTAAGCCTGAGACTAAGTGCTTCTACTGCAAAGGGACTGGTCACTAGAAGCGGAACTACCCCAAGTGATTGGCGGATAAGAAGGATGGCAAAGTGAACATAAGTATATTTGATATACATGTTATTGATGTGTACTTTACTAGTGTTTATAGCAAACCCTCAGTATTTGATACTAGTTCAGTTGCTAAGATTAGTAACTCGAAACGGGAGTTGTAGAATAAACAGAGACTAGTTAAGGGTGAAGTGACGATGTGTGTTGGAAGTAGTTCCAAGATTGATATGATCATCATCGCACACTCCCCTATACTTTCAGGATTAGTGTTGAAACTAAATAAGTGTTATTTGGTGTTTGTGTTGAGCATGAATATGATTTGATCATGTTTATTGTAATACGGTTATTCATTTAAGTAAAAGAATAAATTGTTGTTCTGTTTACATGAATAAAACCTTATATGGTTACACACCCAATGAAAATAGTTCATTGGATCTCGATCTTAATAATACACATATTCATAATATTGAAACCAAAAGATGCAAAGTTAATAATGATAGTGCAACTTATTTGTGGCAATGCTGTTTAGGTCATATTGGTATAAAGCGCATGAAGAAACTCCATGCTGATGGGCTTTCGGAATCACTTGATTATGAATCACTTGATGCTTGCGAACCATGCCTTTTGGGCAAGATGACTAAAACGCCATTCTCCGGAACAATGGAGCGAGAAAAGATTTGTTGAAAATCATACATACTGATGTATGTGGTCCGATGAATATTGAGGCTCGCGACAGGTATCATTATTTTCTGATCTTCACAGATGATTTGAGCAGATATGAGTATATCTACTTGATGAAACATAAGTCTGAAACATTTGAAAAGTTCAAAGAATTTCAGAGTGAAGTGAAAAATCATCGTAACAAGAAAATAAAGTTTCTATGATCTGATCATAGAGAAGAGTATTTGAGTTACGAGTTTGGCCTTCAGTTAAAAAAAAACAATGTGAAATAGTTTCACTACTCACGCCACAAGGAACACCATAGTGTAATGGTGTGTCCGAACGTCATAACCGTACTTTATTAGATATAGTGCGATCTATGATGTCTCTTACCGATCTACCACTATCGTTTTGGGGTTATGCATTAGAGACATCTGCATTCACGTTAAAAAAAGGGGGGCACCATCTATATCCGTCGAGACAACGCCTTATGAACTATGGTTTGGCAAGAAACCAAAGTTGTCGTTTCTTAAAGTTTGGGGTTACGATGCTTATATGAAAAAGTTTCATCCTGATAAGCTCAAAACTCAAATTGGAGAAGTGCATCTTCATAGGATATCCAAAGGAAACTATTGGATACACCTTCTATCACAGATCCGAAGGCAAGACTTTTTGTTGCTAAATTCAGAAACTTTCTGGAGAAGGAGTTTCTCTCGAAAGAAGTGAGTGGGAGGAAAGTAGAACTTGACGAGGTAACTGTACCTGCGCCCTTATTGGAAAGTAGTACATCACAGAAAAATGTTTCTGTGACACCTACACCAGTTAGTGAGGAAGCTAATGATGATGATCATGAAACTTCAGAACAAGACACTACTGAACCTCGTAGATCAACCAGAGTAAGATCCGCGCCAGAGTGGTACGGTAATCCTGTTCTGGAAGTCATGCTACTAGATCATGACGAACCTACGAACTATGAAGAAGCGATGGTGAGCCCAGATTCCGCAAAGTGGCTTGAAGCCGTGAAATCTGAGATGGGATCCATGTATGAGAACAAAGTATGGACTTTGGTTGACTTGCCCGATGATCGGCAAGCAATTGAGAATAAATGGATCTTTAAGAAAAAGACTGACGCTGATGGTAATGTTACTGTCTACAAAGCTCGACTTGTCGCAAAAGGTTTTCGACAAGTTCAAGGAGTTGACTACGATGAGACTTTCTCACCCGTAGCGATGCTTAAGTCTGTCAGAATCATGTTAGCAATTGCCGCATTTTATGATTATGAAATTTGGCAAATGGATGTAAAAACTGCATTCCTGAATGGATTTCTGGAAGAAGAGTTGTATATGATACAACCGGAAGGTTTTGTCGATCCAAAGGGAGCTAACAAAGTGTGCAAGCTCCAGCGATCCATTTATGGACTGGTGCAAGCATCTCGGAGTTGGAAATATACGCTTTAATGAGTTGATCAAAGCATATAGTTTTATACAGACTTGCGGTGAAGCCTGTATTTACGAGAAAGTGAGTGGGAGCACTACAGCGTTTCTGACAAGTATATGTGAATGACACATTGTTGATCGGAAATAATGTAGAATTATTCTGTAAAGCATATAAGGAGTGTTTGAAAGGAGTTTTTCAAAGAAAGACTTCGATAAAGCTGCTTACATATTGAGCTTCAAGATCTATAGAGATAGATCAAGACGCTTGATAAGTTTTTCAATAAGTACATACCTAGACAAGATTTTGAAGTAGTTCAAAATGGAACAATCAAAGAAAAAGTTTCTTGCCTGTGTTACAAGGTGTGAAGTTGAGTAAAGACTCAAAGCCCGACCACGGCAGAAGATAGAAAGAGAATGAAAGTCATTCCCTATGCCTCATTCATAGGTTCTATAAAGTATGCCATGCTATGTACCAGATCTATTGTATACCCTGCACTGTTTTGGCAAGGGAGTACAATAGTGATCTAGGAGTAGATCACTGGACAGCGGTCAGAATTATCCCTAGTGAAATAAGGATATGTTTCTCGATTATGGACGTGACAAAAAGGTTCGTCGTAAAGGGTTACGTCGATGCAAGTTTTTGACACTAATCCAGATGAATCTAAAAGTCTCAATCTGGATACATATTGAAAGTGGGAGCAATTAGCTAGAGTAGCTCCTTGCAGAGCATTATAGACAAAGAATTTTGCAAAATACTTACGGATCTGAATGTGACAGACCCGTTGACTAAAATTATCTCACAAGCAAAACATGATCACACCTTAGTACTCTTTGGGTGTTAATCACATAGAGATGTGAACTAGATTACTGACTCTAGTAAACCCTTTGAGTGTTGGTCACATGACGATGTGAACTATGGGTGTTAATCACATGGTGATGTGAACTATTGCTGCTAAATCACATGGCGATGTGAACTAGATTATTGACTCTAGTGCAAGTGGGAGACTGAAGGAAATATGCCCTAGAGGCAATAATAAAGTTATTAGTTATTTCCTTATATCATGATAAATGTTTATTATTCATGCTAGAATTGTATTAACCGGAAACATAATACATGTGTGAATACATAGACAAACAGAGTGTCACTAGCATGCCTCTACTTGACTAGCTCGTTAATCAAAGATGGTTATGTTTCCTAACCATGAACAAAGAGTTGTTATTTGATTAACGAGGTCACATCATTAGTTGAATGATCTGATTGACATGACCCATTCCATTAGCTTAGCACCCGATCATTTAGTATGTTGCTATTGCTTTCTTCATGACTTATACATGTTCCTATAACTATGAGATTATGCAACTCCCGTTTACCGGAGGAACACTTTGGGTACTACCAAACATCACAACGTAACTGGGTGATTATAAAGGAGTACTACAGGTGGCTCCAAAGGTAGATGTTGGGTTGGCGTATTTCGAGATTAGGATTTGTCACTCCGATTGTCGGAGAGGTATCTCTGGGCCCTCTCGATAATGCACATCACTTAAGCCTTGCAAGCATTGCAACTAATGAGTTAGTTGTGGGATGATGTATTACAAAACGAGTAAAGAGACTTGCCGGTAATGAGATTGAACTAGGTATTGGATACCGACGATCGAATCTCGGGCAAGTAACATACCGATGACAAAGGGAACAACGTATGTTGTTATGTGGTCTGACCGATAAAGATCTTCGTAGAATATGTAGGAGCCAATATGGGCATCTAGGTCCCGCTATTGGTTATTGACCGGAGATGTGTCTCGGTCATGTCTACAATGTTCTCGAACCGTAGGGTCCGCACGCTTAACGTTACGATGACAGTTATTATGAGTTTATGCATTTTGATGTACCGAAGGTTGTTCGGAGTCCCGGATGAGATCACGGACATGACGAGGAGTCTCGAAATGGTCGAGACGTAAAGATTGATATATTGGAAGCCTATATTTGGACATCGGAAGTGTTCCGGGTGAAATCGGGATTTTACCGGATTACCGGGAGGGTTACCGGAACCCCCCGGGAGCCAAATGGGCCAACATGGGCCTTAGTGGAAAGGTGATAGGGCAGCCCACATAGGGCTGCGCCTCCCCCCTCTCCCTAGTCCTACTAGGACTAGGAGAGGGGCCGGCCACCTCTCTCTCTCTCTCCCCTTTAAAGGATTCCTAGTTGGACTAGGATTGGAGGGGGGAGTCCTACTCCCGGTAGGAGTAGGACTCCTCCTGCGCCTCCCCCTCTTTGGCCGGCCAGCCCCCCTCCCTCCAACCTTTATATACGGGGGCAGGGGACACCCCAAGACACACAAGTTGATCCTCGAGATCGTTCCTTAGCCGTGTGCGGTGCCCCCTGCCACCAAATTCCACCTCGATCATACCGTTACAGTGCTTAGGCGAAGCCCTGAGTCGGTAGTACATCAAGATCGTCACCACGCCGTCGTGCTGACGGAACTCTTCCTCGACGCTTTGCTGGATCGGAGCCCGAGGATCGTCATCGAGCTGAACGTGTGCTAAGAACTCGGAGGTGCCGGAGTAATGGTGCTTGGATCGGTCGGATCGGGAAGACGTACGACTACTTCCTCTACGTTGTGTGATCGCTTCCGCAGTCGGTCTGCGTTGGTACGTAGACAACACTCTCCCCTCTCATTGCTATGCATCACCATGATCTTGCGTGTGCGTAGGAATTTTTTTGAAATTACTGCGTTCCCAACAGCTGAAACATAATCTAGCAATGAACATGAACCTAATGAAAATGTTAATGATGATGTTCATAATGATGCTCAACCTAGTAATGATAATGATGTAGAAATTGAACCTGCTGTTGATCTTGATAACCCACAATCAAAGAATCAATGTTATGATAAGAAAGATTTTGTTGCTAGGAAACATGGTAAAGAAAGAGAGCCTTGGGTCCAGAAACCCATGCCTTTCCTCCCACACCATCCAAGAAAAAGGATGATGAGGATTTTGAGCGCTTTGCTGAAATGATTAGACCTATCTTTTTGCGTATGCGATTGACTGATATGCTCAAAATGAATCCTTATGCTAAGCATGAAAGATATTATTACAAATAAAAGAAAGATACCGGAAGCTGAAATTTCCACCATGCTTGCTAATTATACTTTTAAGGGTGGAATACCAAAGAAACTTGGAGATCTAGGAGTACCTACTATACCATGCTCCATTAAAAGAAACTATGTTAAAACTGCTTTATGTGATCTTGGAGACGGTGTTAGTGTTATGCCTCTCTCTTTATATCGTTGACTTGATTTGAATAAGTTGACACCTACTGAAATATCTTTGCAAATGGCTGATAAATCAACTGCTATACCTGTCGATATTTGTGAGGATGTGCCTGTTGTAGTTGCAAACGTTACTATTTTAATGGACTTTGTTATTCTTAATATTCCCGAGGACGATAGTATGTCTATTATTCTTGGAAGACCTTTTCTTAATACTGCAGGGGCTATTATTGATTGCAACAAAGGCAATGCCACTTTTCATGTTAATGGTAATGAGCATACGGTACACTTTCCGAGGAAAGAACCTCAAGTTCATAGTATCAATTCTATCGAAAAAATTCCATCGATTATATTTGGAGGTTTTGAATTTCCTCTTCCAACTGTCAAGAAGAAATATGATATACTTATTATTGGGGATGTGCATATCCCCGTTGAGGTAACCTAGTGTTATTCAAAATTTCTCCGGTTTCATGTTAATCGGAATGATTTTGTTAACAAGACTTGATCAACCTTGTTAGTGGATTCCTTTTGACAAGCATGAGATGGATGAAACTAGAAGCACAACCTTGTGTACCCCACTTTTACTTTCTGTTATGTAGTTGAAATAAAGTGAAAATAAATAATTTTATGTCTGTTATCTGATTATCCGTGCAATATAAAAATACCTCGGAAATGAAAGTTCTCTAAATGCCCTGAAAATTAAATATGATTTTTTTCTAGAATATTTGAGGATTTATGGAACAAAGAACACACAAGGGGGGCCAACCACCTTGCCACGAGGGTGGAGGGCGCGCCCACCCCCCTAGAGCGCGCCCCCTACCTCGTGGGCCCACGGTGGCCCTCCTCCACTTATTCCTGCACCCATCCTCTTCTTCTTCCTCCCACAAACACAAAAAACCAACTCAAGCATGAGGTCCAGCCCTCTTTGCTGCAATTTTCGATCTCCTTGCTCAAAGCACCTCTCACAAAACTGCTTGGGGAGATTGTTCCTTGGTATGTGACTCCCCCATTGGTCCAATTAGTTTTTATTCTAGTGCTTTATTCATTGCAAATTTTTGCTGCTTAGGTGACCCTATTCTTGAGCTTGCATGTCAAATTTATATGGTCAAAAGTAGTTTTGATGCATGATATAGGCCCTAGGCACTTGTAGGAGTGGTTGCTATCAATATTATTGAGTTTGGTTTACTTTTATTTTGAAGTTACTAAAAAATTTCAGAATTTTTCAGAGGAAGAAAAATGCTTAGGAAAATGTTCCAAGGTGGTTCTTCAAGGAAGCAAGGACCCAGGCTTGCAATGCGTGATGCTGACGAAGAGCCACCAAGAGACGCTCCAGTGCGTCCTTGTGAGTGGCCTTCTGAAAATTTTATGGATCGAGAAGGAATTAAAGAAGAATTTAACGCATATTTGCGTAATGCCGGTCTTGAGGACTTTGAGGCAGACAAATGCCCCTAGTATCATGATCTCACAAGCTCTTTTGTGAGGAGGTTTGAGTATTCATCTTCGCGTAATTCTCCTTTAGTCATGTTTGATCTTTATGACAAATCTTATACCATGGACTTAGAGGATTTCACTTTTGCTTGCAAACTTCCACAATGGGGTAGTGTTAGAGATCCCCCTAAATCTGAATTTAGAAACTTTCTTGCTAGTATAATTGTAGGGGAATCTAGAGATATAACGCAAGCTACCATAGGGAGCATTCACTTTCCTGCTATACACTATTTTGCTCTCTTCATAGGTAGGTGCATAAATGCTAAGGATGAAGCATGTCACATGTGTGTCCCTGACCTTAGCATTCTCAGGAGTGCTGCGTCAGGAGACCAATCTTATCATATGGGAGCCATTGTAGCTCGTAGGTTGCATCATAATAGATATAATGGAGATTTCTTTGGAGGAATTTATGCAACCCGCTTAGCTAAATTCTTGAGATAGACGTTCGTGAAGGAGACATGGAGTTGCCTCCTGCTTATTTAGATTTTGATTCTCTGGTTTCTCACCATTTTGTCGAGAGGAACGAATCACCTCTCCAGTACCGACTAATCTTTGATAGACACCGTGTTGTCCGTATTACTCTCCCTGCTCCTGCTTTCTTTGATTATCAGGCAAGAGGAGGATATACTATTACCAGAGAGGAGGCTGATGAGTATGAGAGGAGAGAGGAGGCCGCTCGTCGCCACGCTGCAGCTCAGGAGGCGATAGCCGCTGCATCATAGTACGACCCCAACAACTATTATTACGGATATCAGCCAGGCCAGCCGTGGCCATAGACCAACTTAGGCCAAAAGCCTAAGCTTGGGGGAGTACGTATTTCTCACCGACATTACATTTATGTTCACACACACTCATTGCTAGATGTCGGTGCTCATACTTTTTCATTGTATCATCCATGCTAGTTTATTTTCCTTTTTACGCTTAAACCTTAAGAAAAACCAAAAAATAAGTTGTAGCTTTTAATTAATTTACTTTCCATGCTTGTAGTAGTAATTAAAAAGAAAACCTAAAAAGATTTCCTGTTCTTCTTTTGCTTGTTGGGAGCTTTCCCGTGTAAATAGTTTTATTTCTTTTTTTTCCTTGGGGGTCAGTAGGAGAAGACCATGATTAAATTGTTGAAGTGGCTCAAATATGCTCTATTGTTGATTTAACCAAGAGCCCATATTGCTTGTCTTCTCCTGTTTATTGAATGCTCGCAGATTCCAGCTTAGTCCAATGCACGTGCACTCTTAGTATTATTCACATCGTTCGGTCGTGCAAGTGAAAGGCAATTATGATGATATATGATGGACTGACTGAGATGAGAAAAGATGGTACGAACTCGACCTCTTTTGTTTTTGTAAATATCATGAGTTCATCGTTCTTGATTCAGCTTGTTATGAATAAACATGTTCACAATGACAATTAGAGATCATAGTTGCTTGTGCCATGCTTTATTAGCTATGAGTTATAATGGTTTACCTTGCGTGCCAACATGCTATTAAAATGGTTATGATGTGGTATGATAGGGTGGTATCCTCCTCTGAATGATTTAAGTGACTTGACTTGGCACATGTTCACGCATGTAGTTGAAACAAATCAACATAGCCTTCACAATATTCATGTTCATGGTGGATTATATCCTACTCATGCTTGCATCCAATGTTTATTAATTTTAATGCATGTTCATGGCTGTTGTCACTCTCTAGTTGGTCGCTTCCCAGTCTTTTGCTAGCCTTCACCTATACTAAGTGGGAATACTGCTTGTGCATCCAATCCCTTAAACCCCAAAGTTATTCTAGACGAGTCCACTATACCTTCCTATATGCGGTATCTACCTGCCGTTCCAAGTAAATTTATATGTGCCAAACTCTAAACCTTCAAATAATCATCCTGTTTTGTATGCTCGAATAGCTCATGTGTCAACTAGGGCTGTCTATATCTTCCATGTTAGGCGGGTTATTCTCAAGAGGAGTGGACTCCGCTCCTCACTCACGAGATAAATGGCTGGTCCTCGGGATGCCCAGTCCCATGCTTTATGCCAACTAAACCAAAATAACCACAAACAAAAGTCCCCCTGGGACCGCATGTATGTTGGAGGTGTTGGAAATATGCCCTAGAGGCAATAATAAAAGCATTATTATTATATTTCCTTGTTCATGATAATTGTCTTTATTCATGCTATAATTGTGTTATCCGGAAATCGTAATACATGTGTGAATAACAGACACCAACATGTCCCTAGTAAGCCTCTAGTTGACTAGCTCGTTAATCAACAGATAGTCATGGTTTCTTGGCTATGGACATAGGATGTCATTGATAATGAGATCACATCATTAAGAGAATGATGTGATGGACAAGACCCAATCCTAAACATAGCATAAAGATCGTATAGTTCGTTTGCTAGAGTTTTGCAATGTCAAGTATCTTTTCCTTAGACCATGAGATCGTGTAACTCCCGGATACCGTAGGAGTGCTTTGGGTATACCAAACGTCACAACGTAACTGGGTGACTATAAAGGTAGACTACGGGTATCTCCGAAAGTGTCTGTTGGGTTGACACGGATCAAGACTGGGATTTGTCACTCCGTATGATGGAGAGGTATCACTGGGCCCACTCGGTAATGCATCATCATAATGAGCTCAAAGTGACCAAGTGTCTGGTCACGGGATCATGCATTACGGTACGAGTAAAGTGACTTGCCGGTAACGAGATTGAACGAGGTATTGGGATACCGACGATCGAATCTCGGGCAAGTAATATATCGATTGACAAAGGGAATTGCATACGGGGTTGATTGAATCCTCGACATCGTGGTTCATCCGATGAGATCATCGTGGAGCATGTGGGAGCCAACATGGGTATCCAGATCCCGCTGTTGGTTATTGACCGGAGAGTCGTCTCGGTCATGTCTACATGTCTCCCGAACCCGTAGGGTCTACACACTTAAGGTTCGGTGACGCTAGGGTTGTGAAGATATGTATATGCAGTAACCCGAATGTTGTTCGGAGTCCCGGATGAGATCCCGGACGTCACGGGGAGTTCCGGAATGGTTCGGAGGTAAAGAATTATATATAGGAAGTGCTGTTTCGGCCATCGGGACAAGTTTCGGGGTTACCGGTATTGTACCGGGACCATCGGAAGGGTCCCGGGGGTCCACCGGGTGGGGCCACCTATCCCGGAGGGCCTCATGGGCTGAAGAGGGAAGGGACCCAGCCCATAGTGGGCTGGGGCGCCACCCCCTAAGGGCCCATGCGCCTAGGGTTTAGGGGAAACCCTAAAGGGGGGCGCCCCCTTGCTTGGGGGGCAAGCCCCCCACCCCTTGGCCGCCGCCCCCCTAGGAGATCCATCTCCTAGGGCCGGCGCCCCCCTAGGCACCCCTATATATAGTGGGGGAGAGGAGGGACTTGATGCTACGGCTTTTGGTGCATCCCTCTCTCCCTGTTACGTCTCTCTCTCTTGTAGTATAGGCGAAGCCCTGCTACTGTGACGCCCTGCATCCACCACCATGCCGTCGTGCTGCTGGATCATCATCAACCTCTCCTCCCCCCTTGCTGGATCAAGAAGGAGGAGACGTCTCCCGTCCCGTACGTGTGTTGAACGCGGAGGTGCCGTCCGTTCGGCACTTGGTCATCGGTGATTTGGATCACGTCGTGTTCGACTACATCATCCCCGTTCTTTGAACGCTTCCGCACGCGATCTACAAAGGTATGTAGATGCAATCTGAATACTCGTTGCTAGATGAACTCCTAGATGGATCTTGGTGAAACGAGTAGGAAAATTTTTGTTTTCTGCAACGTTCCCCAACAGTGGCATCATGAGCTAGGTCTATGCGTAGTTCTTCTTGCACGAGTAGAACACAATTTGTTGTGGGCGTAGATTTGTCAACTTTCATGCCGCTACTAGTCTTATCTTGCTTCAGCGGTATTGTGGGATGAAGCGGCCCGGACCAACCTTACACGTACGCTTACGTGAGACCGGTTCCACCGACTAACATGCACTAGTTGCATAAGGTGGCTGGCGGGTGTCTGTCTCTCCCACTTTAGTTGGAGTGGATTCGATGAACATGGTCCTTATGAAGGGTAAATAGAAGTTGACAAATCACGTTGTGGCTTTCACGTAGGTAAGAAGACGTTCTTGCTAGAACCCTAATTCAGCCACGTAAAACTTGCAACAACAATTAGAGGACGTCTAACTTGTTTTTGCAGCAAGTGCTTTGTGATATGATATGGCCAAAGTTGTGATGAATGATGAATGATCTATATGTGATGTATGAGATGTTCATGCTATTGTAATAGGAATCACGACTTGCATGTCGATGAGTATGACAACCGGCAGGAGCCATAGGAGTTGTCTTTATTTTTTGTATGACCTGCGTGTCATTGAGAAACGCCATGTAAATTACTTTACTTTATTGCTAAACGAGTTAGCCATAGTAGTAGAAGTAATAGTTGGCGAGCAACTTCATGGAGACACGATGATGGAGATCATGATGATGGAGATCATGGTGTCAAGCCGGTGACAAGATGATCATGGAGCCCCAAGATGGAGATCAAAGGAGCTATGTGATATTGGCCATATCATGTCACGTTTATTATTTGATTGCATGTGATGTTTATCATGTTTTGCATCTTGTTTACTTAGAACGACGATAGTAAATAATATGATCCCTCATAATAATTTCAAGAAGTGTTCCCCCTAACTGTGCACCGTTGCGACAGTTCGTTGTTTCGAAGCACCACGTGATGATCGGGTGTGATAGATCCTAACGTTCACATACAAGGGGTGTAAGACAGATTTACACATGCAAACACTTAGGTTGAGTTGACGAGCCTAGCATGTACAGACATGGCCTCGGAACACAGAAGACCGAAAGGTCGAGCATGAGTCGTATAGAAGGTACGATCAACATGAAGATGTTCACCGACGTTGACTAGTCCGTCTCACGTGATGATCGGACACGGCCTAGTTAACTCGGATCATGTTATACTTAGATGACTAGAAGAGGGATGTCTATCTAAGTGGGAGTTCATTAAATAATTTGATTTGATGAACTTAATTATCATGAACTTAGTCTAAAATATTTACAATATGTCTTGTAGATCAAATGGACAACGTAGTCCTCAACTTCAACGCGTTCCTAGAGAAAACCAAGCTGAAAGACGATGGCAGCAACTACACGGACTGGGTCCGGAACCTGAGGATCATCCTCATAGCTGCCAAGAAAGATTATGTCCTGCAAGCACCGCTGGGTGACGCACCTGTCCTCCCTGCTGAACAAGACATTATGAACGCTTGGCAGGCACGTACCGATGACTACTCCCTCGTTCAATGCGGCATGCTTTACAGCTTAGAGCCGGGGCTCCAAAAACGTTTTGAGAGACATGGAGCATATGAGATGTTCGAAGAGCTGAAAATGGTTTTTCAAGCTCATGCCCGGGTCGAGAGATATCAAGTCTCCGACAAATTCTTCAGCTGTAAGATGGAGGAAAATAGTTCTGTCAGTGAGCACATACTCACTATGTCTGGGTTGCATAACCGCTTGACTCAGCTGGGAGTTAATCTCCCGGATGATGCGGTCATTGACAGAATCCTCCAGTCGCTTCCACCGAGCTACAAGAGCTTTGTGATGAACTTCAATATGCAAGGGATGGAAAAGACCATTCCTGAAGTATTTGCTATGCTGAAATCAGCAGAGGTAGAAGTCAAGAAGGAACATCAAGTGTTGATGGTGAATAAAACCACTAGGTTCAAGAAGGGTAAGGGTAAAAAGAACTTCAAGAAGGACGGCAAGGAAGTTGCCGCGCCCGGCAAGCAAGCTGCCGGGAAGAAGCCAAAGAATGGACCCAAGCCCGAGACTGAGTGTTTTTATTGCAAGGGAAGTGGTCACTGGAAGCGGAATTGCCCCAAATACTTAGCGGACAAGAAGGCCGGCAAAACAAAAGGTATATATGATATACATGTAGTTGATGTGTACCTAACCAGTACTCGTAGTAGCTCTTGGGTATTTGATACCGGTGCAGTTGCTCACATTTGTAACTCAAAGCAGGAGCTGCGGAATAAGCGGAGACTGGCGAAGGATGAGGTGACGATGCGCGTCGGGAATGGTTCCAAGGTCGATGTGATCGCCGTCGGCACGCTGCCTCTTCATTTACCTACGGGATTAGTTTTAAACCTCAATAATTGTTATTTAGTGCCAGCTTTGAGCATGAACATTGTATCGGGATCTCGTTTAATTCGAGATGGCTACTCATTTAAATCCGAGAATAATGGTTGTTCTATTTATATGAGAGATATGTTTTATGGTCATGCTCCTATGGTGAATGGTTTATTCTTAATGAATCTCGAGCGCAATGCTACACATGTTCATAGTGTGAATACCAAAAGATGTAAGGTTGATAATGATAGTCCCACATACTTGTGGCACTGCCGCCATGGTCACATAGGTGTCAAATGCATGAAGAAGCTCCATGCAGATGGACTTTTAGAGTCTCTTGATTATGAATCATTTGACACGTGCGAACCATGCCTCATGAGTAAAATGACCAAGACTCCGTTCTCAGGAACAATGGAGCGAGCAACCAACTTATTGGAAATCATACATACTGATGTGTGCGGTCCAATGAGTGTTGAGGCTCGCGGTGGCTATCGTTATGTTCTCACTCTCACTGATGACTTGAGTAGATATGGGTATGTCTACTTAATGAAACACAAGTCTGAAACCTTTGAAAAGTTCAAGGAATTTCAGAGTGAGGTTGAGAATCAATGTGACAGGAAAATCAAGTTTCTATGATTAGATCGTGGAGGAGAATACTTGAGTCACGAATTTGGCACACACTTAAGAAAATGTGGAATAGTTTCACAACTAACGCCGACTGGAACACCTCAGTGTAACGGTGTGTCCGAACGTCGTAATCGCACTCTATTAGATATGGTGCGATCTATGATGTCTCTTACCGATTTACCACTATCTTTTTGGGGCTATGCTTTAGAGACTGCCGCATTCACTTTAAATAGGGCTCCGTCGAAATCCGTTGCGACGACACTGTATGAATTATGGTTTGGGAAGAAACCTAAGCTGTCGTTTCTAAAAGTTTGGGGATGCGATGCTTATGTCAAGAAACTTCAACCCGAAAAGCTCGAACCCAAGCCGGAAAAATGCGTCTTCATAGGATACCCTAAAGAAACTATTGGGTATACCTTCTACCTCAGATCCGAAGGCAAGATCTTTGTTGCCAAGAATGGATCCTTTCTAGAGAAAGAGTTTCTCTCGAAAGAAGTAAGTGGGAGGAAAGTAGAACTTGATGAAGTACTACCTCTTGAACCGGAAAAGGGCGCAACTCAAGAAAATGTTCCTGAGGTGCCTGCACCGACTAGAGAGGAAGTTGATGATGATGATCAAGATACTTCTGATCAAGCTCCTACTGAAATTCGTAGGTCCACAAGGACACGTTCCGCACCAGAGTGGTACGGCAACCCTGTCTTGGAAATCATGTTGTTAGACAATGGTGAACCTTCGAACTATGAAGAAGCGATGGCGGGCCCGGATTCTGACAAATGGCTAGAAGCCATGAAATCCGAGATAGGATCCATGTATGAAAACAAAGTATGGACTTTGACTGACTTGCCCGTTGAACGGCGAGCCATAGAGAATAAATGGATCTTTAAGAAGAAGACGGACGCAGATGGTAATGTGACCATCTATAAAGCTCGGCTTGTCGCTAAGGGTTATCGACAAGTTCAAGGGGTTGACTACGATGAGACTTTCTCACCGGTAGCGAAGCTAAAGTCCGTCCGAATCATGTTAGCAATTGCCGCATTCTACGATTATGAGATATGGCAAATGGACGTCAAAACGGCATTCCTTAATGGTTTCCTTAAGGAAGAATTGTATATGATGCAGTCGGAAGGTTTTGTCGATCCTAAGAATGCTGACAAAGTGTGCAAGCTCCAACACTCGATTTATGGGCTGGTGCAAGCATCTCGGAGTTGGAACATTCGCTTTGATGAGATGATCAAAGCGTTTGGGTTTATGCAAACTTATGGAGAAGCCTGTGTTTACAAGAAAGTGAGTGGGAGCTCTGTAGCATTTCTCATACTATATGTAGATGACACACTTTTGATGGGAAATGATATAGAATTCTTGGATAGCATCAAGGCCTACTTGAATAAGAGTTTTTCAATGAAGGACCTTGGAGAAGCTGCTTATATATTAGGCATCAAAATCTATAGAGATAGATCGAGACGCCTCATAGGTCTTTCACAAAGCACATACCTTGATAAGATATTGAAAAAGTTCAATATGGATCAATCTAAGAAGGGGTTCTTGCCTGTGTTACAAGGTATGAAATTGAGCTCGGCTCAAAGTCCGACCACGGCAGAAGAAATAGAAGAGATGAGTGTCATCCCCTATGCCTCAGCCATAGGTTCTATTATGTATGCCATGCTGTGTACCAGACCTGATGTAAACCTTGCCGTAAGTTTGGTAGGAAGGTACCAAAGTAATCCCGGCAAGGAACACTGGACAGCGGTCAAGAATATCCTGACGTACCTGAAAAGGACTAAGGAAATGTTTCTCGTTTATGGAGGTGACGAAGAGCTCGTCGTAAAGGGTTACGTCGACGCTAGCTTCGACACAGATCTGGATGACTCAAAGTCACAAACCGGATACGTGTATATTTTGAATGGTGGGGCAGTAAGCTGGTGCAGTTGCAAGCAGAGCGTCATGGCGGGATCTACATGTGAAGCGGAGTACATGGCAGCCTCGGCGGTAGCACATGAAGAAATTTGGGTGAAGGATTTCATCACCGACCTCGGAGTCATACCCAATGCGTCGGGGCCGATCAAGCTCTTTTGTGACAACACTGGAGCTATTGCACTTGCCAAGGAGCCCAGGTTTCACAAGAAGACAAGGCACATCAAGTGTCGCTTCAACTCCATTCGTGAAAATGTTCAAGATGGAGACATAGAGATTTGTAAAGTACATACGGACCTGAATGTAGCAGATCCGTTGACTAAACCTCTCCCTAGGGCAAAACATGATCAACACCAGAATTCCATGGGTGTTCGATTCATCACAATGTAACTAGATTATTGACTCTAGTGCAAGTGGGAGACTGTTGGAAATATGCCCTAGAGGCAATAATAAAAGCATTATTATTATATTTCCTTGTTCATGATAATTGTCTTTATTCATGCTATAATTGTGTTATCCGGAAATCGTAATACATGTGTGAATAACAGACACCAACATGTCCCTAGTAAGCCTCTAGTTGACTAGCTCGTTAATCAACAGATAGTCATGGTTTCCTGGCTATGGACATAGGATGTCATTGATAACGAGATCACATCATTAAGAGAATGATGTGATGGACAAGACCCAATCCTAAACATAGCATAAAGATCGTATAGTTCGTTTGCTAGAGTTTTGCAATGTCAAGTATCTTTTCCTTAGACCATGAGATCGTGTAACTCCCGGATACCGTAGGAGTGCTTTGGGTATACCAAACGTCACAACGTAACTGGGTGACTATAAAGGTAGACTACGGGTATCTCCGAAAGTGTCTGTTGGGTTGACACGGATCAAGACTGGGATTTGTCACTCCGTATGACGGAGAGGTATCACTGGGCCCACTCGGTAATGCATCATCATAATGAGCTCAAAGTGACCAAGTGTCTGGTCACGGGATCATGCATTACGGTATGAGTAAAGTGACTTGCCGGTAACGAGATTGAACGAGGTATTGGGATACCGATGATCAAATCTCGGGCAAGTAATATATCGATTGACAAAGGGAATTGCATACGGGGTTGATTGAATCCTCGACATCGTGGTTCATCCGATGAGATCATCGTGGAGCATGTGGGAGCCAACATGGGTATCCAGATCCCGCTGTTGGTTATTGACCGGAGAGTCGTCTCGGTCATGTCTACATGTCTCCCGAACCCGTAGGGTCTACACACTTAAGGTTCAGTGACGCTAGGGTTGTGAAGATATGTATATGCAGTAACCCGAATGTTGTTCGGAGTCCCGGATGAGATCCCGGACATCACGGGGAGTTCCGGAATGGTACGGAGGTAAAGAATTATATATAGGAAGTGCTGTTTCGGCCATCGGGACAAGTTTCGGGGTTACCGGTATTGTACCGGGACCACCGGAAGGGTCCCGGGGGTCCACCGGGTGGGGCCACCTATCCCGGAGGGCCCCATGGGCTGAAGAGGGAAGGGACCCAGCCCATAGTGGGCTGGGGCGCCACCCCCTAAGGGCCCATGCGCCTAGGGTTTAGGGGAAACCCTAAAGGGGGGCGCCCCTTGCTTGGGGGGCAAGCCCCCCACCCCTTGGCCGCCGCCCCCCTAGGAGATACATCTCCTAGGGCCGGCGCCCCCCTAGGCACCCCTATATATAGTGGGGGAGAGGAGGGACTTGATGCTACGGCTTTTGGTGCATCCATCTCTCCCTGTTACGTCTCTCTCTCTCTTGTAGTATAGGCGAAGCCCTGCTACTGTGACGCCCTGCATCCACCACCACGCCGTCGTGCTGCTGGATCATCATCAACCTCTCCTCCCCCCTTGCTGGATCAAGAAGGAGGAGACGTCTCCCGTCCCGTACTTGTGTTGAACGCGGAGGTGCTGTCCGTTCGGCACTTGGTCATCGGTGATTTGGATCACGTCGTGTTCGACTACATCATCCCCGTTCTTTGAACGCTTCCGCACGCGATCTACAAAGGTATGTAGATGCAATCTGAATACTCGTTGCTAGATGAACTCCTAGATGGATCTTGGTGAAACGAGTAGGAAAATTTTTGTTTTCTGCAACGTTCCCCAACAGGAGGCACTCGTTGTTTCGAGCAAGCCATGGATTGGTGTTTGTTGGTGGAGGGGGAGTATAAACTTTACCATTCTGTTTGGGAACCGCCTATAATGTGTGTAGCATGGAAGATATCGCCATCTCTTGGTTGTTATGTTGACAATGAAAGTATACCGCTCAAACTATTATTCACCTCTATTTCAAAACCGAGCTCTGGCACCTATACAAATCCCTGCTTCCCTCTGCGAAGGGCCTATCTATTTACTTTTATGTTGAGTCATCACCCTCTTATTAAAAGCAGCAGTTGGAGAGCACCTCTGTCATTTGCATTCGTTATTGTTAGTTTACATTGGGTGTGACTATGATTGGATCTCTTTTACCATGAATTACAATGTCTAGTTAGTCCTTGATCTTTAAAGGTGCTCTGCATTTATGTTTTGCGGTCTCAGAAAGGGCTAGCGAGATACCATCTTATTATATCATATTATTATTGTTTTGGGAAAGTGTTGTCATCCGAGATTTATTATTATGGCTTGCTAGTTGATTATGCTATTGATATGGGTAATCATGAGACCCGAGAATTATTGCAAATGTGGTCATTTATAATCTGTGCTGAAAACTTGAATGCTAGCTTGACATATTTACAACAACAAGAGCAAACAGAGTTTGTAAAAGTTTTTCTTTATTTCTTTCAGTTTGTCAACTGAATTGCTTGAGGACAAGCAAGGGTTTAAGCTTGGGGGAGTTGATACGTCTCCATCGTATCTACTTTTCCAAACACTTTTGCCCTTGTTTTGGACTCTAACTTGTATGATTTGAATGGAACTAACCCGGACTGACGCTGTTTTCAGCAGAATTGCCATGATGTTGTTTTATGTGCAGAAAACAAAAGTTCTCGGAATGACCTGAAACTCCACGGAATATCTTACAATAAATAATAAAAAATCCTCGCCAAAGATGAAGACCAGGGGGCCCACACCCTTGCCACAAGGGTGGGGGCGCCCCCTAGGGCACGCCCCCTACCTCATGGGCCCCCTGGAGACCTCCCGACTCCAACTCCAACTCTATATAACTGCTTTCGGGGAGAAAAAAAGGAGAGAAGAAATCATCGCGTTTTACGATACGGAGCCGCCGCCCAGCCCTAAAACCTCTCGGGAGAGCTGATCTAGAGTCCGTTCGGGGCTCCGAAGAGGGGGATTCGTCGCCGTCGTCATCATCAACCATCCTCCATCACCAATTTCATGATGCTCACCGCCGTGCGTGAGTAATTCCATCGTAGGCTTGCTGGACGGTGATGGGTTGGATGAGATTTATCATGTAATCAAGTTAGTTTTGTTAGGGTTTGATCCCTAGTATCCACTATGTTCTGAGATTGATGTTGCTATGACTTTGCTATGCTTAATGCTTGTCACTAGGGCCCGAGTGCCATGATTTCAGATCTGAACCAATTATGTTTTCATCAATATATGAGAGTTCTAGATCCTATCTTGCAAGTCTATAGTCACCTATTATGTGTTATGATCTGTTAACCCTGAAGTGACAATAATCAGGATACTTACCGGTGATGACCATAGTTTGAGGAGTTCATGTATTCACTATGTGCTAATGCTTTGTTCCGGTTCTCTATTAAAAGGAGGCCTTAATATCCCTTAGTTTCCATTAGGACCCCGCTGCCACGGGAGGGTAGGACAAAAGATGTCATGCAAGTTCTTTTCCATAAGCACGTATGACTATATTCGGAATACATGCCTACATTACATTGACGAATTGGAGCTAGTTCTGTGTCACCCTATGTTATGACTGTTACATGATGAACTGCATCTGGCATAATTATCCATCATTGATCCAATGCCTACGAGCTTTCCATATACTGGTTTACGCTTATTTACTTTCCCGTTGCTATTGTTACAATCACTACAAAATACCAAAACATAACTTTGCTTTCGTTACTCTTTTGTTACCGTTACCATCACTATCATATTACTTTGCTACTAAACACTTTGCTGCAGATACTAAGTTTTTAAGTGTGGTTGAATTGACAACTCAGCTGCTAATACTGGAGAATATTCTTTGGCTCCCCTTGTGTTGAATCAATAAATTTGGGTTGAATACTCTACCCTTGAAAGCTGTTGCGATCCCCTATACTTGTGGGTTATCAAACCCCACCCCGGCACCCAGAGTAGTACACCTGAATACTCCCCATTTTCTATCCCCACCGCAAAATAGACTTCTCCACGGCACCGCAGCCTTCGTGCTCCTCCCCTTTACATCGGCGCACTCGTCCACTACAGCGCATCTGTGTAACGCCCTCGATGCGACTATATCTCCCACGTGTCGAGGCACGACTTAGAGACATAGGCGCATTGAAAGCAATGTCGCAAGTCGGGAAATCATCACACATCCCATGTACATATATAATATAAGGGGAAGAACATAGTTGGCTTACACTCGCCACGTCACATCAAAGTACATAATTAACATCCATCATACAATCACTCATGGCCCGACTACGGCGCCAAAATAGAAAAGACCCCCAACAAGCGACAAGGCCCTGAATCTGACCCCGAATAGGCACCACTACTGATCATCAGGAAAAGACACATAGTAACGCTGAGAGTCCTCGTCGTACTCCCACTTCAGCTCGAGCGCGCCGTCCGGAGAGGTATCATCTGTCCCTGCATCTGGTGTAATAGTAAACTGTGAGCCACAGAGGACTCAGCAATCTCGCACCCTCGCGATCAAGACTATTTAAGCTTAATAGGTAGGAAAGGGGGGTAATGTATAAGTGTTGCTGCAGCAAGCGACTAGCATATATGGTGGCTAACTTATTCGCAAAAGAGAGCGAGAAGAGGAGGCAAAGCACGAGCGGAAAACTAGAGAGCAGCCTACGCAAACATAACTCCAACGCCGTGTCCACTTCCCGGACTCCGCCGAGAAGAGGCCATCACGGCAACACACTCAGTTGATTCATTTTAATTAATTAAGGTTCAAGTTATCTACAACCGGACATTAACAAATTCCCATCTGCCCATAACCGCGGGCACGACTTTCGAAAGATCAATCCCTGCAGGGGGGTCCCAACGCCGTGCCCGCGGTTATGGGCAGATGGGAATTTGTTAATGTCCGGTTGTAGATAACTTGAACCTTAATTAATTAAAATGAATCAACTGAGTGTGTTGCCGTGATGGCCTCTTCTCGGCGGAGTCCGGGAAGTGGACACGGCGTTGGAGTTATGTTTGCGTAGGCTGCTCTCTAGTTTTCCGCTCGTGCTTTGCCTCCTCTTCTCGCTCTCTTTTGCGAATAAGTTAGCCACCATATATGCTAGTCGCTTGCTGCAGCAACACTTATACATTACCCCCCTTTCCTACCTATTAAGCTTAAATAGTCTTGATCGCGAGGGTGCGAGATTGCTGAGTCCTCTGTGGCTCACAGTTTACTATTACACCAGATGCAGGGACAGATGATACCTCTCCGGACGGCGCGCTCGAGCTGAAGTGGGAGTACGACGAGGACTCTCAGCGTTACTATGTGTCTTTTCCTGATGATCAGTAGTGGTGCCTATTCAGGGTTAGATTCAGGGCCTTGTCGCTTGTTGGGGGTCTTTTCTATTTTGGCGCCGTAGTCGGGCCATGAGTGATTGTATGATGGATGTTAATTATGTACTTTGATGTGACGTGGTGAGTGTAAGCCAACTATGTTCTTCCCCTTATATTATATATGTACATGGGATGAGTGATGATTTCCCGACTTGCGACATTGCTTTCAATGCGCCTATGTCTCTAAGTCGTGCCTCGACACGTGGGAGATATAGTGGCATCGAGGGCGTTACAAGTTGGTATCAGAGCCGACCCTCGCAGTTACACGGATGGTTGCGGACAGGTGTGTGGTCATGTTGTTCATGACGTTTGTGACCCGTCGTGGCACCCGGCATGGCACATGTACCGGACTAGAAGCACAGACGTTTGTGCCAAGAGGGAACGTTCCTGTGGCCCGACGAGGACGTCGGTTCCTCTGAGTGGGGGTGTATGTGATAGCCTGGCTTATAGGGATGATAGACTACTCATATAAATAAGGAATTCCTTCTTTTCCGGGAGCCCATTCGGACAGAACTCCAAAGTTAAGCGTGTTCAGCTTGGAGTAGTGTCAGGATGGGTGACTGACCGGGAAGTTGCTCCCGGGTGCGCACGAGTGAGGACAAAGTGCGCAGAAAAGACTAGTATTGATCTGTGGGGCCAGTCTAAATCCCGCCAGGAGTAACGACCACCGGCGGGTGTGTCCGGGGCATTACAATCTGCCTCATCGACGACCTCGTACGCCACACTGGAGCCGGTCCACCGTTGCCGTCGTACACAGAGCCTCTTCCCCGACATCGTCTTCCACGGTCTCGGATCTACTTCCCGGAAGCCGACGCCAAGCACAGAAGTACCACCGTCGTGGACAATGAACTGACTCCCGTCGCCGACCATGACTCACAGAGGCCGCCGCGACCATCGTTCTCCTCCTCGATTGGTAATGTGTGTATTGAATCACTTAGCAGTACATGCGCAGTTCCAATTTTGTTCATACCTACCCTTCAAATTTCCTGGGTGCTATTGTTCCCATAAAATTAATTGGTTATAGCCTCCATTGTCCAACAGAATATCAGCTTGTAATTGTGCGTCGCTCCTGTATCGCGCTGTGCTTGGGTAGGTTTTTCATCTGCAACCAATAGTGTGGCAAATGATGGAAAGGTTTTTAGAACTAGCAAGATGCCCATGCGTTGCACGCATCAAGATGCATTTGTATGAGTAGTTTATCTTGTGGGAGAAAAGGATGAACGAGGGTAGGCCTTATTTGCAAATCTAGAGAGGGGTATGGGTACCTTTTTGCAAAATTCCCATTTGTTTTCTTCCTATCTGTCAGATATAAATCGGACGGCCTATATTGCAAGAAAAAAAGTATAGAGAAAAAAGTAGACAATAAAGGAAGTAGAGATAAATATTAATATTAAGTATAAAATAAATATAACAGTAGAGAAGAGAGTAGAGATAGCAGAGACGTTGGGAAAGGATCGCGCGCACGGGAAAAAGCGGTCGGGCGTGCGCTAGTTTTGGCGCGTGGCGTCCGTCGCGCTTTGTAAAATCCAACGCCCTCCCACTGCTCTGTGCCTTTCCACCGCTCTCTCCCGGCTCTGTGCCTCACCACCACTCTCTCCCCGCTCTTTTTCGCCTCGCCGCCGCCGCGCCACCATGCCGCCGCGTCACTGGGAAACTTGGGGATACCGCGGCGTCCGCGCGCGCCCCTCCGGCGGCTTCTTCGCCGAGATCCGGTTCCGCGGGATGCGCCTCGGCCTCAACAATTTTGACACCTCCAACGAGGCCGCCCGCGCGTACGATGCGACGGTGTGGCGCCTCCGGTGGCCTCATAGAACATTGAACTTCCCCAACGTGTCGACGCGGGAGCGGGCACAGGGGCTCACGCCTCTGCCACGACTTAGCACCGACGAGGATCGTCGCGACAACCGGAGGCAGGAGCACCGTCTTGGCTTCGCCGAGATGGACGAGGAAGCCATGGCGCTATGGCGCCAACACTTCCTGTAGGACATCATCAACAAGCGCGAGTTCTACCCGCAAAGGAGGGCGGAGAGGGATAAGAGGAGGGTGGAGCGAGCCTCCTATCGCGAGGACAAGCATAGGTGAAAAGCGGACGCTCGATTCAACATGAGGCTAGGAGCAGCGTCGCCCTGGGAATCCGACGACGATCGGTATCTTCACGCCTACAGTCAGACGTCGGAGGAGGACATCACCGAGGAGGAGTCGGACAACGAGGAGTAGTTGAATTATCTTTTTTATCTATCTATGCTGAGAACTATCCTCTACTCTCTAGTATCTACTTCTCGATCTTAGCACTGTAAATGCTTTTTTAAAACGCCGCGCGTTGCGATTCTGTTGGAGATGCTCTAACATGGCAGACGAGTGCTTTAATGTTGCCCACAAGATGCACGAGTATTACTAGTAGTATATTTTTCTTGCCATGCTGAGATTTTAAAACCACGAGTGCGAACATGCAGAGGAGCAATGAAGACCAAACACGGGATATTCGGGACATCTTCAAGGAGCGTGGCAAGTTAAAGAGGAGCTGCACCGAACCTGTAAAACGAGCTTTGGTAAGTAACACCCTTTCAATTACTTTCGTGTAGCCTCGTGTTCTTCGATGTGTATATGTTGTAGTTTCTGTTTCTCTTAAGCGTGGTGTTCTTTGATGTGTAATAAGAAGAGTCTTAATCATCCTAATGCTTTCATTTTTAGCTTGATGTACGAAGTGGGTGTTCTCACCTTGTAGTCTGTTTTTATTTTTTTTCCTTTTGAATTCACTTCTTCGAGTTCTGTTTATCTGGCTTCTACTAAATGGATCTACGTTGGTCTGAGTATTGATCTAAAAAAGAAGTAACTTCATGTCAGGATGCAATTCCTGCGAGGAGGGAAGTATGGTCAACCTCGAGATCATGTTTCCAAAATGAGGCTGGATTACACACAAGGTGCCAGTTCCCTAATGATGTTGGATTAGACACAAGGTGCAAATTCCCAAATGATGTTGGATTACACACAAGCCAGGTGGAGTCGTCAGTTGTTCGTGTCCTTGTGGCATTAGTAAAGGCTGAAAGAAAGCGTGTAGCAGCCCTTAAGAATGTAGCTGAGTTCCTGAAGAAGCGAAAAGAGCAATCAGATGCTCTCTTCACCCAAGCCAAAGAAGAGATGGAAGAAGCCAGAAATAGGCTAGCAGAGGCAGAGCAGGCTAGGCGTCTCATGCTATCTAAAACTATTGTCAATACAAAATTTCCTTCATAATAGCTAGCTTCAAATGTTTATCCAGTCAGCATGCCTGTTGTGATGTCCGTGCATCTACTGATGTGGCACAAAATGTTTTTTTGGGTCATGTAATAACAACAATTACTTTCCAAACAATAACAGACGAATCATTGGACATGGTATTGTTCACGTGCAAGCCCGACATTCCAAGTTCAACTTCCACATCAAACTCATGTTCACAGATATCTGCACATTCATACATAATGTCCAGAACCATGATTCACTTCAAAGCCAAAAAAATGCGAGGAGAGTTATAAATAAAGAAAATCATCGACTAGTTCCTGCTACCAGTGCGAGCACAACAAGTCAAGACCATGCGTAAATTAATTATATTTTAGTCATTTTTTGTGTTCTAAAATGCCTGCCGGCCCGGGGAAGGACGTGTTGCCGGCCCGTGCGCGGATTCAATGAAGGCAGGCAGGGCAGTCTTAAGCTGGTTGCACGCGGCGAGGAGGTGTGCTCAGTCGGGCCGGCAGCGAGTGCGGCCCTCTTGGCCGGCGCGCCGGTTCAATGGCTGCGCTATGAGAGGTCGCGTCCGTGTCAGAGCAATCACTCCCTCCAGTCCTTTTTTGTTTGGGTATAACAAAATCTCGTTTTCCATTCACATTTTACAAGTAAAATTCATGGACAAACTTTGACCCAAAGTACGATGGGGACTAGTAAACCAAAATGGAGGTAGTAGTTTTTTTAATCAAATAAGGGTTTCCCCTTCTGATTTTCATTACTGAAAACCAGCATCTAAATCTAAACCATAGTATTTGCCCTAGAACTACCAGGTTCAACATCTCGCAACATAAACCCATACAACCTCCATCGCAAAAAAAAACCATACAACCATACGCCAAGGAGGTACGTAGTACTATGAATTCCATTTTCACTCCATACCAATCGTTCTAAAACTACTTACTACTTATAACGTGCCATTGAAAATTGGAACTCTTAACCCCGCTAAAAAACGATATTTTAAACGTGGCTACTCGATTTGTGGCAACTCACGAGCCACCGCGCTCCAAGTCATTCACCTTTGGTCCCGACCATCAACTCCTACGGATCAAATTATCATGCGAGCTGACTATTCCTACAAAGGTGCTCCACCACGTACCCGGTACTCGCGAATGCAGCAATCGTGCACCTAGGATTTTAGGGTTTATTTGTTAACGTCGCCTTTACGTAACACTCATGTGTGCGAGATAATGAGAGGTCGACTGCGTGCGTGCGCCTCTTCTCTTCGTATATGTACTCCACCATTTGTCTGGTGTCCAAAAAATTATAATAACTACTAGCAATGTGCCAATGCATTGCCACACGATCAAAGTAGATTAATACATATTCACTGATTTGATAGAAAAAAGTCTAGTTTTGAAATACGAATATCACTAAAAATATGTTATGTTTCACTCAAAATATTTTCCTTTGGCGGTTTTGATGAGATAAGAGAGGAATGTTGTTGGTTTCAAGATTCGAGAAGTGGTATATGTCTAATTTCTACTCTTACTAGCAAGATGCCCGTGCGTTGCACGGAACATCAAGATCTTGTGGGAGAAAAGGATGAACGAGGGAAGGCCTTATCTACAAATGTGGTGAAGAGTGCGGGTAAATTGCCATATTTTCCTTCCTATCCATCAGATATAAATCGGACGACCTACATTGCAGGATGGCAGGCCCACCATCATCACCAACTCTATTTTTTATCGCTACTCTTATAAAAAGCATTATCGGTGATGATCGTGTGCCTGCCATCCTGCAATATAGGCCGTTCGATCTATATCTGACGGATAGGAAGGAAACTATGGTAATTTTGCAAAAAGATACCCACACCCCTCTCCACATTTGCAAATAAGGCCTTCCCTCATTCATCCTTTTCCCCCACAATATAAACTAATCATACAAATGCATCTTGATGTTTCGTGCAACGCATGGGCATCTTGCTAGCTGTTGCAAAAAGCCCATGTGTGTGTGAGCGAGAGGGAGAGTGGAGGAGGACGGAGTGCATGTGTGACAAAGACACAAGGAGTGTGTGTGCGATAGGTATCAGCTTAAAATGAGGCGATAGTGTGTGTGTGCACGATCGAGAGGGCGTGTCTCAAGAAGGGAAGAAAAATCTACATGGATACAAGGAGCGGGAGAGAGACATGTATGCGATGGTGGAAGCATGAGTGTGCGGGTGTATAAACCTATCTAGAGGCTAGCTGGTTGATAAATGTTTGTGAGAGAAATATGAGTCGGGGTGCGAAAGCGAGAGTTTTGTGTGTGTGAGAGAGAGACGGTAGTCGGGAAGGGGAGTGCAAGCAGGAGTTGTGTGTGTGTGTGTGTGTGTCTGTGAGAGAGAGAGAGAGAAGAGAGGGTAGTCGGGGTTGTCTGATTGGTAAACAAATGAATAATGTCAGTATGGGATGGAGACGAAAAGGAGACCGCAACAAATGTTGTGTCTACAGGAGAGAGAGAGAGAGTAATTTTAGTGGTATGAGTCATATGTAGAGACATATAGGGTGTGTGAGAGAATCCCATAGAGAGAAAGACAAAGTGAAAGACGAGTGGATATTGTGTGTGTGTGGCGGTGAAAAAGAAAGCTTAGGTACCGAGTGATACCAGAGAACAGTAGAGACGTGAGAGATAATGAAAACCGTGTAATGTATAATGATAGGGAGAGTGTGACACTTCTCAAGGGAGACGTAGAGAGACCATGTTTGCGAGGATAGGAGAAACATGAAGTGAGCGTGCGGATGAGCTGGAGAAAAGAGAGTGATAGCTACCTGAAGGATCATGCATGCGAGAGAGATGGGTGTGAAAGGAGTGAAAAAAAGGGATTCAAATATTTGAATTCGAGATGATGATACATGTAATCCATACTCGGACCAAAATTGATCTATCAAACATGCATACTCATATGAATTCACGCACATCTATGTTATTTAATATGTAGATATTACTGATCCATACATTTTAGTAGAACATAATTTGGTTAATTTTTTTCGAATTCAACCTTAAGGTTTCGAGATCGTTGTATTTGTAAATCATATTATACATATAAAGGAGCAAAATTCTTTGTTGTGCTTTTGAAAGTATATATAAAAAATGATGTATATAGAATGTAATTCCAATTGAAAATGGATCCCGCTCGAAAAAAATAGAATACAAACGGGATTCGAATTGAGTTGGCACGGTAAACGTGCACTCTGCAAAATTTGAACGTAGCGGGGAAAGTCGCAGTAACCGCCCGAAACCAAAATCTGTAAGATGGAAATCACTACTGCCTATCCCTGCCACA
Organism: Triticum monococcum; assembly: GCA_034509565.1. NCBI lineage: Eukaryota > Viridiplantae > Streptophyta > Magnoliopsida > Poales > Poaceae > Triticum > Triticum monococcum. The sequence goes on along the minus strand of CM067846.1, from coordinate 172,036,630 downwards.
CAAAGCCTATCTGCTGGATTTCTATAGGTTTTGATAGGGGTAGGTTTGTAATTTCACCCAAACGTGACGTAACCGCCTCTCACCCGGATTCATACATGGTGGGCGCCAAAACACAGTGTGTCCTCAGCCGAAATCGACTCCCTCCCCGATTCATATTCATACACGGTGGGCGCCAAAAACAAACTCCCGTCGGCAAATATTCGATGTATGCAAGATTACCGTCCTATCCCCAACCGACTAATGTTGCGGTGATGTAGTAGAAATTTGAAACGGGGTCTAAGTCTGTAAATTTCCTTGCATTTGAGACAAGCGCGCCCTGAATACATGGTTCCCCCTTCCTCTCTACCTCCCTTTTCCCCATTCGTACTCCGCGGGCGCCAAAACACCCTCTCCACCCCACCCTCGTCCGTCCGCCGCCGTCCGCCACCCCATCCACCACCGTCCTCCTCCACCATGCCGGAGCTGATACCCCGACGCTGCCGTCCATTACAAGAGATCAACCTCTCTCATCCACGGCTTCGGACCGGGATCCTTGCATCCCGTCCTCTCGCTTCATCCCCGCCGTCGTCCACCTTGCCGGCGCCGCTCCTGCGACCGTCTCGTCCACCGCGCCCCACCGCCATCGTCTACCCTCCTAGATCTGCTTCCACGCCGCCGACAGCCATCGCTACCGCAGCACCATCAAATTCTCAGCAGAGGCGTACATGGCGCCACACCAGAGGCGGTACTCTTTTGTATCTGCTCAACTTATTTATCGCAGCAAGAAAATAGATCGCCACTGCTTTACTCTGATTTCTTGTCTTGGTTGCAAAGTTGCCTTTGTCCAGTTTGCACCTTCAGATCCGCCATGGCACGCTCAACACTATACTCCCAATGCTTATGGTTTTCCCCTTTTATATTCCACACTAGTTAAATCACAGTAGACTAAATTTCAAAATTGGGTCAGTTGATTTTTCAGAGCTCGTCGGTGCGATCGAAGGGGCTTGGGTGGTTGTGGGGCCTCGCCAAACAAAGAAAACTCAATGCAGATGGGGGTTAGGGCGGGGGTGGGGGTGGCGGAGGAACACAGGCGGTGGGGGCCGGTGGTCCGGCCGGCGGCCCATGCTGTGTTCTGTATGGGAAGAATCAGAGACGAGGAAGAAGAAGGGTTAGGAGACGTAGGATCTTCATCCAACCGTCTGAAATGGTCGAGAGACAGCTAGGAGTTGCATTCTTAATGCGCTCTGGTTCATCATGTGTGGGCACTGCGCAACCAACATTTTATTATCCAAAATCTCCTTGCTCTTCTTTACCATGTTCCTCTTCCGTTCTTCTTTAATATGTACTCTCTCCGTTCCTAAATACAAGTCTTTGTATAGATTCCACCATGGACTACATATGGAGCAAAATGAGTGAATCTACACTCTAAAATGTATCTGGATACATCTGTATGTGATCCATAGTGGAAATCTCTACCAAGACTTATATTTTGGAACGGAGGGAGTATGATAGTAGTACAGTATGTTCCTTGTACTCAAGATGAGTAGGGACATTTGTAGTGTAGAGGTCTATACGGTCGGTTGTGATGGACACTTTGAGCCTCTTTAATTCGTAGGATCTTGTAAACATAGGAATAGAATTTGTAGTGACCTGCCCACTTGAATCCTATAAGAATAGCAAGGAAATGCGGGGAGCTTTGTCACCTTTGAGAGTTACACTAATATTAACAGTACCGCACCTTCACTTGAAGAGAGCTGGTATCCGAAGCCTTTCTAGCCGTACCGGCAATACTAGCACATATACTCCAGCAAGTTCCACTTTGCTGATTTTACTCTGATGCTTAAGATTTTCCCATTATATCTACACTATGATCTGTGTAGCTGCTTTGTGTCGCACTAGCAGCAGCCCACTCTTGAAGCTAAACACCGCAATGACATACAAAATTGGCACCAAGGCATTGATTCCCATTCTGGATGCAATGAAACTCATACGCTCCCCACCTGTTGATTCTTGTTCAGAATATGATCCTAATGGCTATTCTAACCTTGAGGAGTCAAAGGCAGATGGCCTGTCCTGTTCACCCATCAAGGTGCCTGTTCTAATTTGGCATTGTTTTATTGATTGCGGGTATCTTGCATATGTTGTCTTGCATTTCTTCTACTTTGTTGCACCGCCATCTGCTTAGTTTACTCATCATATATGTCGAGATGCCATGGCCATCCATTATCAATACATATTCCATCTGTCATCATACCATGTTTTCCCACTCAAATGATGTTCTTGTGCATCAGACATCAAAAAGGAAGAGGGTGATTGCCGAACCTGAAGGAGCACCAGCAAAGTTCTTGAAAAACGTGGTGGTGCCGGAGAAATCAGACAACACCCACTTATATTGGCTGTACAACCAGTGACACAAAACATAGGACCGACTCCAGCAGACTGTACCCATACTTCACTGGCCACACAACTAGCCCCACCACATAGGACCTGCACTCCAGCAAAAGGTATACCGATTTCATTTGCCATAGCACCAGCTGTACCACAGAAAAATCCCACTCTGGCAAAAAGTACAGCAAGTCCACCGGCCGAAGACCTATCCCAACTGCAGAGACGGCCAATTCCTGTAGATTGGAACCCATTCCATTTATTCCCAATTTAAAAGACAATGCTTTCAATGTTGTTAGGGACTACGTGCATATATTCCCATCATGGGAAGATTATTGTGAAAACAAACACCATTTTCACATCTTCCTGTCCAACTTACGTGTAAGTGCTATTATTCATGGTTATTATTTTCCTGTTTTCTGCTGATTGAACACATCAATGATTTACATTACATTGTTGTAACTAGGCGAGGGTCAATCTGGATAGTCATGATGAGCAAAGCTTGCTTGTGCTTTTCAAGGAAGCATTGCAGCAGTATCGGTGTTACCTGAGGAAATCACACTTTGATGGCAAGTCTATAAACGAAATTCCGGTGAAGTCTCCTGTGCTAAATTTAGAAGACATTGAATGGAAAAACCTTGTTATGCACTGGTCTCGTTCCCAGGATGAGGTACTGTCTATGAAATCACATGAAAATTTGAACTTCTACTTTTCCGCATGTGCCTTACGGATTTTATTTGCAGGCAATCTGCTTGAAGAAGAATTCTGGTTTGACAAGAATGACAGGATATCACAAATATGCTGCCCGCTACTTTGCTCTTGTTAGTGCCTATTGTCCTGTATCACTATACTTGCATACATACCTGGTTCATTATGTGACAGCAGTATGCATGATAGCTTGCTTATCAATTGTTCGCTCCAAATTATCTGATCTGTATGAATGGTTACATTAGTGTAGAATATATCCAACGTCAATGTTTTTCTAGCTCTGCATTGTTCTTGTAAGTACATACTGTCCTTTATCAGTGTACTTATAATGACAGGTAGTTGTTCATGTACCATCACTCTGCAGCTTATTTTCCTTTGCCCTCCATTTTCTACACATCAGATCTATATTTACTCTTACCATAAGGTTGGTACTGAAGAAGTTTAGTTGTGCATTGCTCTTGGCTGTACCTTTTGCATGTATCGCTGCACTTACAATTTTAGCTACTTGGTTATGTAGCATAACTCTTCATCTTATCTTAAATATTCTCCATTTTTTCGTATATTATCACATCTATATTTACTCTTAACAGAATCTAGAATAAAGTCAATGCTTTTGAAGAAGATTCTGTGGTAAACTTCTTGAATTGCCCCCCCCATCAGCATGGACAAGGCCTTTATAGAGCCTATCTTCATCAATAATTTAAGTTTGTCCATCTCAAGCCTTCAAACTTTGTTGTATATATTTGGTTAGGCATGACTGCAATAGCTGTTTATTTTTGGTGTTTGCATCAAATTGCTTGTTTAAAGTTTACTATGTAGTTCATAAACAAAAGTTTGTCCTTTCTCAATTTAAGTTTTCATTTGTACAACCAAGTTCCTTCTTCATACCATGTGAATTAAACTATACAGAGCAAGTGATCTTCTTTTGCACTGCATGTATGCTTCTGTTCTTCATCCGTAATCCAGTGGTGTGGTGAACCTACCCACTACAGCACAATGTCATATTCTGCAATGTCTTAACTATGAACAATGTCATATCATTCTACTATTATTTAAACCGTCTCTTTATTTGCCAATCTGAAATGGTATAAATTGACAGCACACTAACCATTGATACTTATGAGTTCTTGATCTGTAATCCAGTGGTGTCGTGAAGCTGCCAACTCCTTCACAATGTCATTTCCTGCCATGTCTTAACCTGAACAATACCATATTGTGTTAATGCAATTTTAAACTGTGTCACTTTATTCGTCAGTAAGAAATGTGATGAATTGTCAGCACTGATACTTTTATGTGCAAAACCTGTCATCTGTCTGCTTGTTTATCTTTCAGAGTGAGGAAGATATAAGTGTTGAACAAGCGCAGTCTCATCATCTTGCTCAGCTGCTTGTGCTGCAGCTCCCCGGCAAGGCTAACCTTTCTTGAACTCTATTGAAGTGCTGTCGGTTTTGTATATTATTTTGTCGGCGTGTCTATTTGCACTGGTGGCGATCTTTGATGCCCAGTGTATGTAATCTGCTGTCTGCTTGTGCTTTATTATCATAGTGGCGAACTTTGATGCCCAGTGGATGTAATATGCCGTAATTTCTTTATTGTATAGTCTAGGTTTTTCTTATTCATGATGCTGCAGTTATTTTACTATATATATATATATATATCCTGTCTTCGCAGTAAACCGGCCAAACCGTAAAATTACGGTACATAATCGGGCCGTCATGCAATCACGATGTAGGTTGGGCCTGAAACGTGCCGCACAGCTCACGGGCCGGCAGCAGCCTGAAATGAACCCCGGCCCATGATTGTGTGAATCAAATCATGGGCTTTTAATAGGCCAAAATTGTCTCAGTCCTTGTTTGGCCCAATCAGATATCGGCTGCGAGCACGCCGGATGCAAACCGGGCCGTAGTTAGGCCCAACTATATGACGGGCTTTTAACAGGCCGAAATTAATATAGGGCCGAAATGTTAAACGTGCCCTTAACAGGCCAAAACTAATATCATGCCGAATTACTAAGTGGGCCTTTAGCAAGTGGGCCCAAAAGCATAGTGTCGAGTTGACGGGCCAAATCTGATATGGGCCATAATTGACCCAAAGCCTCTTAAAGGGTCGGACCTGATCTGGGCCGTAATTTGGGCCAGAACATGGTAATTTGGGCCAGAACATGGTATGCTTTTAACGGGCCGGATCTCATATGGGCCACTGTTAGGCCCGGAGCATGCCAGGCCATTAATGTACCGAATCAAATATGGCCGACATTTGGCCCAAAACATGGAAGCCAGTTAATGGGCCAGTGTCGGTGTCAAAACCGGCGGATCTCGGGTAGGGGGTCCCGAACTGTGCGTCTAAGGCGGATGGTAACAGGAGGCAGGGGACACGATGTTTTACCCAGGTTCGGGCCCTCTTGATGGAGGTAAACCCTATGTCCTGCTTGATTTATTCTTGATGATATGAGTATTACAAGAGTTGATCTACCACGAGATTGGAGAGGCTAAACCCTAGAAGCTAGCCTATGGTCTGATTGTATGTTGTCCTACGGACTAAAACCCTCCGGTTTATATAGACACCGGAGAGGGCTAGGGTTACACAAGGTCGGTTACAAAGGAGGAGATATACATATCCGTATTGCCAAGCTTGCCTTCCATGCCAAGTAGAGTCCCATCCGGACACGAGACGAAGTCTTCAATCTTGTATCTTCATAGTCTAACAGTCCGACTGTCCGGAGACCCCCTAATCCAGGACTCCCTCAGTAGCCCCTAAACCAGGCTTCAATGCCGATGAGTCTGGCGCGCAGTGTTGTCTTCGGCATTGCAAGGCGGGTTCCTCCTCCGAATACACCACTGAAGAATTTGAAGACAAGAATAGCATCCGACCCTGCAAAATAAGTTCCACATACCACCGTAGAGAGAATAATATTTCCACAAATCTAATCAGCTGACACGTTTTGGCAATATGACATTATGCCATGGCCCGGTGATTATTCGAACCGTTTCCTTTAACTAGCCCCACACATAACGCAAGGCAGTTTTTGACACGTCTTGTCAAAGCAGAGATCGTGTCCCCCTTATTACGGGATTCTCATCGATACGGGCATGGGTAACCCAACCGTGCCATCGATTACGGCGCTTGGGGGATAAGCGAGTTTTACCAGGCTAGTGGGGGTGCATAGTTTCGGCCGCCCTTATAAAGGGACAAGGTTTAACCTTTTTCTTCCCACACCTTCTTCCTCCTTGCTCATCCACTCTTGCGCACTCGAGCTCCAACGCCCAAGCCCACATACTTCCCCTCAACATTCTCCAATCATGTCCGTAGCGGGAGGGAAATGGATGGCTTCCTCCGTTATGGAGGGACACATCAAGAAGCTGCGTGGAGCCGGATACTTGGCCGCGAATATCGCACATCAGCTGCCCGCTGCGGGGCAGATCGTTCCTACCCCTGAACCTCACGAGAGGGTAGTTTTCCTCCACCACTTCCTCTGCGGACTGGGGTTTCCCCTCCATCCATTCGTCCGTGGTCTCATGTTCTACTACGGGCTGGACTTCCATGATCTGGCCCTGAACTTCGTCCTCAACATGTCGGCATTCACCGTCGTGTGTGAGGCTTTCCTCCGCATCCGGCCCCACTTCGGCCCATGGTTAAAGACCTTCAATATCAAGCCGAAGGTGGTGGGCGGCCAACAAGCAGAATGCGGTGGAGCCATGGTGGGCAAGATGCCCAACGTTATATGGCTTGAAGGCTCCTTCGTGGAGACCATAAAGGGGTGGCAATTGGCGTGGTTCTACATCACCGAGCCGCGCGACGCCAAATGGGTGGATGCCCCCAAGTTTCGATCCGGAATCCCCACGCGGCTCACCTCCTGGAAAGAGAAGGGCCTGTCCTGGGGTTCATCGGTGGAGCTGGACGGACTCCAGAAATGTATCCAGAATATGGCAAGCAAGAAGCTCAAGCTTGTCAACATAGTCTAGGTCATGCTCATCCGCCGGATCCTCCCGTGTGGATTTCAACTTGTGGGAGTTCGACCCGACCCAGCACCAGACTCTGAGCGAGCTCTTCGACACGACGCACAAAGACGTCCGGAGGGTGCTGTTCAAGGGCGCCGAGGTCCCTCCCTCTCTCACCGAGGACCGCGGGCTAAGCGCGAAGTGCCGAGCACATTCGGTGAGTTCTATACATCCGGTAGGATATTTTATTTCCCCTAGCTTAATCATGTGCGGGGTCTGAGCTCCATGCCTTTGACAAGACTGGGTGGAGACGTCGGGGCAGATTAACTGTCTGGCCCCTCTGCCCGAAGACACTGCGGATGCTCTCCTGACGGAGATGCTGACTCCGGCTCCTTACAAGGTGCCGGAGAAGACCAAGAAGGCCAAGGGAACCCGAAAGAGTTCCCGACGCCAGGTGTTATCGGACTCATCGTCCGATAACTCCGCAATGCACTCCTCCCCCGAAGACGAGGAGGAAGATGAAGATTCCCCCTCTAGTCGGGGGGGGGGGGACAAGAAAAGGAAGGCCGCCCCAACCGCGGGGGCCGAAGGGTCCAAGAAGGGAAGGACTCATCTTCCAGACTACTCCACCACCGCCGCTGAAGGCGAAGACGAGTGGCTGCTCAGGGCCAAGCCCCTGGCGAAGTCGTAAGTATTCGGATGCCAGAGTAACTCATAGCATACCTTTGTCGCACTGCCTCTCCTAACGCTGAATTATGACTATGCAGACCGCCACGAACCCGTATCGACGTATCGTCGGACGGCTCCCTGGGCTCGTCGGATATGGATAGCGATCCACTTCTGACCGCCACCTCCCCTTGCCCTACGGACAACACCGAGGTATTGTCTCAAGAGGCACCGGGTCGAGGGGACACAGTCCCGGAGGTTCCTCAAGGTGACCTTCTGGACTCTGGGAGCAGAGGGAGCAAGGCTCCCGAGGGCTCCGAGTTCGGCCCCTAGCCGAACACCGCGCCGGAACCCCTAGTGGTTCCGGACTCGGGCATGCGGCCTCCTTCCAAAAGGGGCAAGACACCTGTGCCGGTGACCTCTGTCCATCCAGAGGCACCGGACAATCTGCTGGGAGCGCTTCGCAGCGCTTCCATCGACGAAGAGCACCGCACTATTATGAGTGCGGTGGTCCAGAAGGTTCAGTCCGCCAAGAGCGGTCTGACTGAAGCCGGTGCCAGCCTTCTAACAAGCTTTGAGGTAAGTTTTTGGAATATGGGGAAAAATATTACTGCATAGACAGTAGCCCCTGGTGCTCTGTTCGGTGTTCACAAAGAAAAGCCGAACAGAGGATCAAACAATATCGCAGGAGTCTAATATAAGTATGTCAATATGCGTATGCAGGCTTCGCTGCTGGCCTCTGCCGCACTGACTGCGGAGGTCGCCGCACTAAAGCAGGACCTTAAAGGATCCAAGGACAAGCTTGACCTTGCTAAGAGGCAGCTCGAGGAGAACAAAGGTAAGTAGTACCTAGTATATGGATATGTATAAAAAGAATGCGATTGCAAAATGACAGGATCATCGTAAATTTGCCAGGGGCCACGACCGAGGTGGCGACCCTAAAGCAAGCGCTATCCGAGGCCGAAAACAAAGCGGCCACGGAGCGCACCAAGCGAGAAAGGCACGAGGCTCGGGTGGGCGAGGTGCAGCAAGAGCTCCACGCTCTCGTGACGAAGCACGAGGCGTTGGAGCTTGACTTGAAGACGCGAGAGTCTGAGCTTGCCGTGGCCCTCGAGAGCATAAAGAGTGCCAAGGCCGAAGCCCAAAAGGCCCTCCAGGAGATTGATGCGATGAAGAAGATAGCGATGGGTAAGGCATTCTATATGCAAAGCAAGCATGTGAAAGTAAATTACCTGTTACTTACCCGAATCCGGAGCTCTCCAGGGGCATTCGCAGATTTGCCCCGCAGCATGTCGGATGCCGCACAGTTTTACCAGGCCGAGGAGGGAAGCTCAATGGAGAAGTTGTTCTGGTCTGAGTATACTAGGACCGAACACCTGATGCCTCTGAGCGACCAGCTGAAGAAACTAGTCGAGCTGCACAAGTCAGCCGAACAGGCCATGAAGGGCTTTATAGTCCGGATGTGGCCTGGCGACGCCCTTCCCAGCAGCTACTTCGGCCTGGTGAGGCGGCTTGTGGATACCTGCCCACGGCTGGAAGTCATCAAGCGGTCCATCTGCATCGAAGGTGCACGCCGGGCTTTCGCCAGTGTGAAGGTGCAATGGGCCAAGCTGGACGCCGTGAAGCTGATTAAGAAAGGGCCGCCGGAGGGCAAGGAGCATTGCCACCCCGAGATGTACTATGAGGGTGTCTTGAAGGGTGCTCGTCTCGTAGCGGACGAGTGTACGAAAGGTATAATATTCGAGTAGACTCACTCGTGTAATCCTGTAGTTATGAAAACTTGTTCATATGCGCTATGCAACGCTTGTTTGAATTTAAAGTATTACCTTCTGTTCGGCTGTTTTCAAATCTGAGAGATGGCTAGTCGTCGGCTTCTGCCCCCACGCCACGAGTGCTGGGGTGTTCGGGATAAACCTGAGCACTCTTGTTCCCATTGTTGGGTCCTTCGAGGGAGGTGCTCAGCACAACGAAAAAGGCAATCGGACTATAATGCGTTATCACTCTCACTTAGCCATAGAATTCTATAATTTTAAATTTCGGCGAAGCCCCTAGTATTCGGAAGGCCGAATTCGAGGCGCGATACACGCCTTAAGCCGGACAGGGCCGACTCCTCGCTCTGAGCGGCATAAGCCTTTAGGGACTCGAAAACCTCTCGAACAGTGACCAGTCTATCGCCTTATCATGATAGTCAGTTTTAACTTTCTCTACTGAGGTGCTTAGCCCAGCAGAACGGGGGCACAATCGCAGTAGTTCTCCCAGTGCTACCTTAGCCGATATAGTGGAACGTAAGGTACCAAAACATGGGAGCCGGGAAAACCCAACTATTGACCCAAGACATGATTCAGAGCTAATGCATATAATGCTATAAGTTTGGGGTGCCGCACTGTCGAAAGTGTTCGAACTTCTCACGTCGTATTATGGGGTATGCTTAAGCCCCTAGCGTATTGGCCGTACTAGAGTGTACGGGTGCTGGATGTCATAAATGAACATATGTATGTATATAAAAGAAGAATGCCATAATAGTCTTAATGCTATGCATTTTTTATTCAAAAGGGTGCGTTAAAGCAGAATGATACAAGTAGTGTGATAAGCAAAAAGTAGGACTGTTTGACATGTCCCTTCCAAGTGCAAGCTGAGGAATAGTATTAAAACAAATATTTCACTCGTTATCATAATCCACCTGGGAGTTCCATGGTGTGACGTAGCTTTCTGCCTCCTTGGTTGCTGCATCATGTGTTCGGCAATCACGCTGCCGGACAGGGTTTCCAAAGATTAAAGTCCTGAAACAGAAAAATAACAAGGCGGGAAGCCCCTAGTGCGGTTTAAGCCGTGACTTGGGGCGTGCCGCCGTCGTGCCCCCTCCCCGCCTGTGCCCATGGTATTTTTAATGCGTAATTATGTACGCGTGGCATGGATTTCGCCGTTTGGCTGGGGCCGGGGTGGGGGCCGCATTGCTATGCGAGCTCAAGACATGCCAGGCGGTCCAGTTGCCGATTACTCCGGGCACGCTTGAAGTTGTCCGGGTCCTTAATCGCCGAACTAGTGGATTGCCTTAAGAGGCTGCTTTGCGCTTCTGCTATGAGGGCCGTAGTGTGCTCCTCCGTGCGGAGAGAGCGCTCTGTGTTTCCATTGACTGTGATGACCCCCCGAGGTCCTGGCATCTTGAGCTTGAGATATGCATAATGCGGTACCGCATTGAATCTTGCAAATGCGGTTGGCCCAAGCAGTGCATGGTAGCCACTGCGGAACGGGACTATGTCGAAGATTAACTCTTCGCTTCGGAAGTTATCCGGAGATCTAAAGACCACATCCAGTGTGACTGAGCCTATGCAATGGGCTTCTACACCTGGTATGATGCCTTTAAAGGTCATTTTAGTTGGTTTGATCCTTGAGGGGTCTATACCCATTTTGCGCACTGTGTCCTGATAAAGCAGGTTCAGGCTGCTGCCGCCGTCCATTAGGACTCGAGTGGGGTGAAATCCGTCAATGATTGGGTCTTGGACTAGTGTGGCGAATCCGCCATGACAGATGCTAGTGGGGTGGTCCCTGCGATCGAAGGTGATCGGACAGGAGGACCATGGGTTGAACTTGGGGGCGACTGGCTCCAACGCATATACGTCCCTGAGCGCACGCTTCCACTCCCTCTTGGGGATGTGGGTTGTGTATGTCATGTTCACCGTCCGCACTTGTGGGGGGAACCTCTTCTATCCTCCGGTGTTCGGTTGCCGAGGCTCCTCCTCGTCATCGCTATGTGACCCCTTATCTTTGTTTTCGGCATTTAACTTGCCAGCCTGCTTGAACACCCAACAGTCCCTGTTGGTGTGGTTGGCTGGCTTGTCGGGGGTGCTGTGTATTTGACATGAGCGATCAAGTATACGGTCCAAACTGGACGGGCCCGGAGTGCTTCTTTTGAATGGCTTTTTCCGCTGACCAGGTTTAGAGCCTTTGAATCCGGCATTGACTGCCGTATCCTCCGTATTGTCGCTATTACTGCGGCACTTATGCTTTTTGCGACCTGACCTGCCATTGCCGTCCTTGGTATCTGAAGTACCATGGTTCTTTGATATGTTATTACTGCGTGCCAGCCAGCTGTCTTCTCCCACAAAAAGCGGGTCATGAGTGTCGTGAGGGCTGCCATAGATTTCGGCTTTTCGTGGATGTTGTGCTTGAAAGCTGCTAGGGCCTCTGCATCCGGACAGTCGACGATTTGATTTTTCTTTGTTAGGAACCATGTCCAGAATTGCCTGGCCGATTCCTCTGACTGCTGAATTATGTGGCTCAAGTCATCGGCATCTGGTGGTCGCACGTAAGTGCCCTGAAAGTTGTCGAGGAATGCGGCTTCCATATCTTCCCAATAGCCAATGGACTCTGCTGGCAAGCTGTTGAGCCAATGCCGAGCTGGTCCTTTGAGTTTGAGTGGTTGGTATTTGATGGCGTGTAGGTCATCAGTGCGGGCCATGTGAATGTGCAGGAGGAAATCCTCGATCCATACCACAGGATCTGTTGTGCCGTCGTATGATTCTATATTTACGGGTTTGAAACCCTCTGGGATTTGATGATCCATTACTTTGTCTGTGAAGCATAAGGGGTGTGCGGCGCCTTTGTACTGGGCTATATCGCGACGTAGCTCGAATGAGTCTTGCCCGCTGTGTTCGGCCCGGCCGGACTTACTTTTACTATATCTGGCGTGACGATTATCATCTCGCATAGTGGCGTGCCCTCTTGATCTGTAGGTCGATCTTGCATGTTTTGCTTTGTCCTCCAATACGTCTCGCAGGTCTGGTGTATTTACCCCTGCCTTTTTGACGTCAGGGTGCGGGCTGAGCTTTTGGCTGGAATGTCTCTCTGTCGCGGCCACGAGGTGGCCGATCAGCCGCGTCATACGCCGGGGATGTATGTTTTGGTGCTTCCTCCTCCAGTCGGGGTAGCAACCTGCACTTTGGGTAACTCTTGGAGTGGCATTCGAGTTTATACTCTTCGGCCGCCAGGACTTCAGTCCATCTGTCAGCTAGCAAATCTTGATCAGCTTGAAGCTACTGCTGCTTTTTCTTAAGGCTATTTGCCGTGGCTATAAGTCGGCGCTTGAAGCGCTCTTGTTCGACAGGATCCTCTGGCACAACGAATTCGTCATTGCCGAGGCTTGCCTCGTCTTCGATGGGAGGCATGTAATTATCATCTTCCACCTCTCCATTTGTCGCTCTCTCAGGAGGGCTGGCTCCTCCATCCTCCTGCTCTGAATCTTGCTGGAGGGGATTGTTGTTGTCTTCGGCACTGTCCGGAGTGCTATTATCTCCGGTGCCGGTATCACCACTTTTGCCTTGGCGGGACTTAGAGCGGCGCCGCTGATGCCGGCGCTTGGGTTGCTTCTTGGAGGGGTCATCCTCCATTGTCTCGTCGCCATTGCCTTCTTTGGGTGTGTCCACCATGTATATATATCGTATGATGAGGTGGCTGTCCAGTGCCCTGTGGGCAGTGATTCCTCTTCGACTCCCGCATTGTCGTCCATACCGTCGATGTCTTCGGAGTCGAAGTCGAGCATGTCGGTTAAGTCATCGACAGTGGCTACTAAGTGGGTGGTGGGTGGGCGGCGAATTTCTTCGTCATCCGTATCCCAATCCTGCCGGACGTAGTTCGGCCAGGATCCTCCAGGCAAGGAGAGACCTTAATGAGTTCAGTATGTCGCCGAAGGGCGAGTGCTGGAAAATGTCCGCGGAGGTAAACTCCATGATCGGCGCCCAATCGGATTCGATAGGAACGGGCGCAGGCGGTTCGGAGTCCGTGGCCGGCGAAGGATCCGACAGTTTGGCAACACGGCTCTCGTGAAGGGTAAGGTCGATATTCGGCTCGATCGCCGTTGAGGGTACGGTCTCCATGACGGGGTCCATCCACCCTTCTGTGGATGGCGCAACTGGCTCCGAATTGTGGCTCAGAGCGGCTGCTGGTGTGGTCTCCTGAATACGGTCCGATGGTAGAGCTAAATCCTACTCATCGTGACCGCGCGGCGCACAAGGCAGGGGCTCGAATCCGTCGAAGATCAAGTCTCAGCGGATATCGGCCGTGTAGTTTAAGCTTCCAAACCTAACCTAGTGGCCAGGGGCATACCTTTTGATCTGCTCCATATGGCCAAGCGAGTTGGCCCGCAGTGCGAAGCCGCCGAACAAAGAGATCTGTCCGGGGAGAAAAGTCTCACCCCGGACTGCATCGCTATCGATGATCGTACGAGCCATCAAGCCTAACGGCGATGACACAGAGGAACTCTCAATGAAAGCACCAATGTCGATCTCAAAACCGGCGGATCTCGGGTAGGGGGTCCCGAACTGTGCGTCTAAGGCGGATGGTAACAGGAGGCAGGGGACACGGTGATTTACCCAGGTTCGGGCCCTCTTGATGGAGGTAAAACCCTACGGCCTGCTTGATTTATTCTTGATGATATGAGTATTACAAGAGTTGATCTACCACGAGATCGAAGATGCTAAACCCTAGAAGCTAGCCTATGGTCTGATTGTATGTTGTCCTACGGACTAAAACCCTCCGGTTTATATAGACACCGGAGGGGGCTAGGGTTACACAAGGTCGGTTACAAAGGAGGAGATATACATATCCGTATTGCCTAGCTTGCCTTCCACGCCAAGTAGAGTCCCATCCAGACATGAGACGAAGTCTTCAATCTTGTATCTTCATAGTCTAATAGTCCGGCCAAAGGATATAGTCCGGCTGTCCGGAGACCCCCTAATCCAGGACTCCCTCAGCCGGCCTGCTAGGGTCCTCAAAATCTTGTGGGCCTATAGCTGGGCCGGCCCATTAATGTCGGCGAAATCTCGTGGGCCTTTAGCTGGGCCGGTCCATTATGATCCGCAAGAATCTTGTGGGCCTTTACCTGGGCCGGCCCATTATGGCCCGCAAAGTCTTGTGGGCCTTTAGCTGGGACAACCCATTATGGTCCGCAAAATCTTGTGGGCCTTTAGCTGGGCCGGCCCATTATGGTCCGCAAAATCTTGTGGGCCTTTAGTTGGGCCGGCCCATTTAAACTTGATGGGCCGGTCCACGTGTCAACATATCATAGGCGCATCTCGCCCATTGGATGAGTGACACCTGTGCCAACGCAGACCTGGCACGTGTCTCCTCCAGCCAATGATGATTTTACACGCGGAAAATCCCCATTGGTCGGGGCTGTTAACGGGTTATCGGATCCAAAACCCGACCCGATAGCTTAACGGCGTTCCGTTACGGTGGATGCCACGTGTCGGTCACCCTTGACGAATGCACTTCTGTGACGCGTGATTTATCGTCATGGAAGTGGACACTTCTGTGATGATAATTTTGGTAATGTCATGGAACACTTCTACGACAGCACATGTATGACTATCTTGATTCTGTCATAAAATCGTCATGGATGTACATGCATGACAGAAAACGCGACCTACTGCGACAAACACGTATCATCACGGAAGTGTATTTTTTTGTAGTGAGACCCTGCAGAAGTACATTCAGGGCTTCAACACTGCGCGAATCAAGATCCCCAAGGTGACCGACGAGGCCAGTGATGTCTACTACACAACCTTCTTTTTGTAGACGTTGTTGGGCCTCCAAGTGCAGAGGTTTGTAGGACAGTAGCAAATTTCCCTCAAGTGGATGACCTAAGGTTTATCAATCCGTAGGAGGCGTAGGATGAAGATGGTCTCTCTCAAGCGACCCTGCAACCAAATAACAAAGAGTCTCTTGTGTCCCCAACACACCCAATACAATGGTAAATTGTATAGGTGCACTAGTTCGGCGAAGAGATGGTGATACAAGTGGTATATGGATGGTAGATAAAGGTTTTTGTAATCTGAAAATATAAAAACAGAAAGGTAACTAATGGTAAAAGTGAGCGTAAACGGTATTGCAATGATAGGAAACAAGGCCTAGGGTTCATACTTTCGCTAGTGCAAGTTCCCTCAACAATAATAACATAATTGGATCATATAACTATCCCTCAACATGCAACAAAGAGTCACTCCAAAGTCACAAATAGAAGAGAACGAACGAAGAGATTATGGTAGGGTACGAAACCACCTCAAAGTTATTCTTTCCAATCAATCCATTGGGCTATTCCTATAAGTGTCACAAACAGCCCTAGAGTTCGTACTAGAATAACACCTTAAGACACAAATCAACCAAAACCCTAATGTCACCTAGATACTCCAATGTCACCTCAAGTATCCATGGGTATGATTATACGATATGCGTCAGACAACCTCAGATTCATCTATTCAACCAACACATAGGACCTCAAAGAGTGCCCCAAAGTTTCTACTGGAGAATCACGACAAAAACGTGTGCCAACCCCTATGCATAGGTTCATGGGCGGAACCCACAAGTTGATCACCAAAACATACATCAAGTGAATCACGTGGTATCCCATTGTCACCACAGATACACACGGCAAGACATACATCAAGTGTTCTCAAATCTTTAAAGACTCAATCCGATAAGATTACTTCAAAGGGGAAACTCAATCCATTACAAGAGAGTAGAGGGGGAGGAGAAACATAAGATCCAACTATAATAGCAAAGCTCGTGATACATCAAGATCGTGCCAAATCAAGAACACGAGAGAGAGAGAGATCAAACACATAGCTACTGGTACATACCCTCAGCCCCAAGGGTGGACTACTCCCTCCTCATCATGGAGAGCACCGGGATGATGAAGATGGCCACCGGAGAGGGGTTGCCCGCTTCGACAAGGTGCCGGAACGGGTCTAGATTGGCTTTCGGTGGCTACGGAGGCTTCTGGCGGTGGAACTCCCGATCTATTGTGCTCTCGGATGTTTTTAGGGTATATGGAGATATATAGGCGGAAGCAGTACATCAGGGGGGCCACGAGGGGCCCACGAGGGTGGAGGGCGCGCCCTAGGGGGTGGGCGCGCCCCCTACCTCATGGCCTCCTCGAAGGTCCCCTGACATGCACTCCAAGTCTTGTGGGCTTCTTCTGATCCAAAAATAAGTTCCGTGAAGTTTCAGGTCAATTGGACTCCGTTTGATTTTCCTTTTCTTCGAAACCCTAAAACAAGGTAAAAACAGAAACTGGCACTGGGCTCTGGGTTAATATGTTAGTCCCAAAAATGATAGAAAAGTGTATAATAAAGCCCATAAACATCCAAAACAGTAGATAATATAACATGGAGCAATCAAAAATTATAGATACGTTGGAGACGTATCAGCATCCCCAAGCTTAATTGCTGCTCGTCCTCGAGTAGGTAAATGATAAAAACAGAATTTTTGATGTGGAATGCTACTTGGCATAATTTCAATGTAATTCTTCTTAATTGTGGCATGAATATTCAGATCCGAAAGACTCAAGATAAAAGTTCATATTGGCATAAAAATAGTAATACTTCAAGCATACTAACTAAGCAATTATGTCTTCTCAAAATAACATGGCCAAAGAAAGTTATCCCTACAAAATCATATAGTCTGGCTATGCTCCATCTTCACCTCACAAAGTATTTAAATCATGCACAACCCCGATGACAAGCCAAGCAATTGTTTCATACTTTTGATGTTCTCAAACTTTTTCATTTTTCACGCAATACATGAGCGTGAGCCATGGACATAGCACCATAGGTGGAATAGAATGGTGGTTGTGGGGAAGACAAAAAGGGAGAAGATAGTCTCACATCAACTAGGCGTATCAACGGGCTATGGAGATGCCCATCAATAGATATCAATGTGAGTGAGTAGGGATTGCCATGCAACGGATGCACTAGAGCTATAAGTATATGAAAGCTCAAAAATAAACTAGGTCGGTGTGCATCCAACTTGCTTGCTCACGAAGACCTAGGGCATTTTGAGGAAGCCCATCATTGGAATATACAAGCCAAGTTCTATAATGAAAGATTCCCACTAGTATATGAAAGTGACAACATAGGAGACTCTCTATCATGAAGATCATGGTGCTACTTTGAAGCAAAAGTGTGGTAAAAGGATAGTAGCATTGTCCCTTCTCTCTTTTTCTCTCATTTATTTTTTCATTTTTTTATTTGGGCCTTTTCTCTTTTTTGGGGCCTCTTTTTTTATTTGGGCTTCTTTGGCCTCTTTTATTTATTTATTTTTGTACGGAGTCTCATCCCGACTTATGGGGGAATCATAGTCTCCATCATCCTTTCCTCACTGGGACAATGCTCTAATAATGATGATCATCACACTTTTATTTACTTACAACTCAAGAATTACAACTCGATACTTAGAACAAGGTATGACTCTATATGAATGCCTCCGGCGGTGTACCGGGATGTGCAATGATGCATGAGTGACATGTATGAAAGAATTATGAACGGTGGCTTTGCCACAAACACTATGTCAACTACATGATCATGCAAAGCAATATGACAATGATGGAGCGTGTCATAGTAAACGGAACGATGGAAAGTTGCATGGAAATATATCTCGGAATGGCCATGGAAATGCCATAATAGGTAGGTATGGTGGCTGTTTTGAGGAAGGTATATGGTGGGTTTATGGTACCGGCGAAAGTTGTGTGGTACTAGAGAGGCTAGCAAAGGTGGAAGGGTGAGAGTGTGTATAATCCATGGACTCAACATTAGTCATAAAGAACTCATATACTTATTGCAAAAATCTAAAAGTTATCAAAGCAAAGTATTACGCGCGTGCTCCTAGGGGGATAGATTGGTAGAAAAGACCATCGCCCGTCCCTGACCGCCACTGATAAGGAAGACAATCAATAAATAAATCATGCTCCGACTTGATCACATAACGGTTCACCATACATGCATTCTACGGGAATCACAAACTTCAACACAAGTATTTCTCAAATTCATAACCACTCAACTAGCATGACTCTAATATCACCATCTCCATATCTCAAAATAATTATCAAGTATCAAAGTTCTCATAGTATTGAACACACTCATAAGAGAATTTTATTATTCTTGAATACCTAGCATATTAGGATTTTAAGCAAATTACCATGCTATTTAAGACTCTCAAAATAATCTAAGTGAAGCATGAGAGTTCATCTATTTCTTCAAAATAAAACTACCACCATGCTCTAAAAGATATAAGTGAAGCACTAGAGCAAATGACAAACTAATCCGAAAGATTTAAGTGAAGATCAATGAGTAGTCGAATAATTATGCAACTATATGAAGACTCTCTAACATTTAAGAATTTCAGATCTTGGTATTTTATTCAAACAGCAAGCAAAGCAAAATAAAATGACATTCTGAGAATAGCAAACATCATGTGTAGAAGCAAAAACATAGGATCAACCGAAACTAACCGATAGTTGTTGAAGAAGAAAGGTGGGATGCCAGCCGGGGCATCCCCAAGCTTAGAAGCTTGAGACTTCTTGAAATATTATCTTGGAATTACTTGGGCATCCCCAAGCTTGAGCTTTTGTGTCTCCTTAATTCCTCTCATATCACGGTCTCCCTAAATCTCAAAAGCTTCATCCACACAAAACTCAACAGGGACTCGTGAGATAAGTTAGTATAAACCATTGCCAAAACCTTATCATACTCTAATGTAGCAAATCACTAAAATTATTATTCAACATTGCATACTAAATTCCTCTGCATATTTAATAGTCCTATCCTCAAATAGAATCATTAAAGAAGCAAACATATGCAAACAATGCAAACATAACAACAATCTGCCTAAACAGGATAGTCTGTAAAGAGTGCAGAAAGATCCATACTTACCTAAATCCAAAAATTATGAAAGAAAATTCCCACTGTAGTAAATTTATCAGAGCTTAATATGCAAAACGTTTCAATATTTTATCACATTCTGACTTTTCTAGGGAATTATTGCAACAGCGGTAAACTTTCTGTTTTCAAACAGCAACATGAAGACTTGTAACATAGGCATAGTAAAGACTATCAATGCCACTTTTATTGGAATAAAAGAGGCAAAACATTGTTATAAATAACAGAAATCAAATCCTAACAAAATAAATTTACGCTCCAAGCAAAACACATATCATGTGGTGAATAAAAATATAGCTCCAAGTAAAGTTACCGATGGAAGTAGACGAAAGAGGGGATGCCTTCCGGGGCACCCCCAAGCTTAGGATTTTGGTTGTCCTTGAATATATCCTTGGGGTGCCTTGGGAATCCCCAATCTTAGGCTCTTGTCACTCCTTATTCCATAATCCATCTAATCTTTACCCAAAACTTGAAAACTTCACAACACAAAACTTAACAGAAAACTCGTAAGCTTCGTTAGTATAAGAAAGCAAATCACCATCATAAGGTATTGTAATGAACTCATTCTAAATTCATATTGGTGTTAAACCTACTGTATTCCAACTTCTCTATGGTTTATAAACTATTTTACTAGCCATAGGTTCATCAAAATAAGCAAACAACACACGAAAAACAGAATCTGTCAAAAACAGAACAGTCTGTAGTAATCTGTAACCAACGCAAACTTCTGGAACCCCAAAAATTCTAAAATAAATTTCTGGACCTGAGGAATTTATATATTAATCATATGCAAAAATAATTAACTAAATATCACTCTCCAAATAAAAATGACATCAATTCTCGTGAGCGCTAAAGTTTCTGTTTTTTACAGCATGATCAACAAGACTTTCCCAAAGTCTTCCCAAAGGTTCTACTTGACACAAACACTAATTAAAAGCATAAAACCACATCTAAGAAGAGGCTATATGAATTATTTATTACTAAACAGGAGCAAAAAGAAAGGAATAAAAATAAAATTGGGTTGCCTCCCAACAAGCGCTATCGTTTAACGCCCCTAGCTAGGCATGGTGATTTCAATGATGCTCACATAAAGGATAAGAATTGAAACATAAAGAGAGCATCATGAAGAATATGACTAGCACATTTATGTCTAACATACTTCCTATGCATAGGGATTTTGTGAGAAAACAACTTGTGGGAACAAGAATCAACTTGCATAGGAAGGTAGAACAAGCATAACTTCAAAACTTTAAGCACACAGAGAGGAAACTTGATATTATTGCAATTCCTACAAGCATATATTCCTCCCTCATAATAATTTTCAGGAGCATCATGAATGAATTCAACAATATAACCAGCACCTAAAGCGTTCTTTTCATGATCTACAAGCATAGAAAATTTACTACTCTCCACACAAGCAAAATTCTTCTCATTAATAATAGTGGGAGCAAACTCAACAAAATAACTATCATGTGATTGAAAATTAAGATCAAGATGACATGTTTCGTGGTTATAATTATTCTTTAAAGCATACATGTCATCACAATAATCATCATAGATAGGAGGCATGCTTTTATCATAATAAATTTGCTCATCAAAACTTGGGGGACAAAAAATATCATCTTCATCAAACATAGCTTCCCCAAGCTTGTGGCTTTGCATATCATTAGCATCATGGATATTCAAGGAATTCATACTAACAATATTGCAATCATGCTCATCATTCAAATATTTAGTGCCAAACATTATATAGATTTCTTCTTCTAGCACTTGAGCACAATTATACTTTCCATCATACTCACGAAAGATATTAAAAAGGTGAAGCGTATGAGAAAAACTCAATTCCATATTTTTGTAGTTTTCTTTTATTAGAATAAACTAGTGCAAAAACAAGAAATTAAAAGACTCGATTGCAAGATCTAAAGATATACCTTCAAGCACTCACCTCCCCGGCAACAGCGCCAGAAAAGAGCTTGATGTCTACTACACAACCTTCTTCTTGTAGACGTTGTTGGGCCTCCAAGTGCAGAGGTTTGTAGGAAAGTAGCAAATTTCCCTCAAGTGGATGACCTAAGGTTTATCAATCCGTAGGAGGCGTAGGATGAAGATGGTCTCTCTCAAGCAACCCTGCAACCAAATAACAAAGAGTCTCTTGTGTCCCCAACACACCCAATACAATGGTAAATTGTATAGGTGCACTAGTTCGACGAAGAGATGGTGATACAAGTGGTATATGGATGGTCGATAAAGGTTTTTGTAATCTGAAAATATAAAAACAGCAAGGTAACTAATGGTAAAAGTGAGCGTAAACGGTATTACAATGATAGGAAACAAGGCCTAGGGTTCATACTGTCGCTAGTGCAAGTTCCCTCAACAATAATACCATAACTGGATCATATAACTATCCCTCAACATGCAACAAAGAGTCACTCCAAAGTCACTAATAGCGAAGACACAAAGTGAGCGTAAACGGTATTACAATGGTAGGGTACGAAACCACCTCAAAGTTATTCTTTCCAATCAATCCGTTGGGCTATTCCTATAAGTGTCACAAACAGCCCTAGAGTTCATACTAGAATAACACCTTAAGACACAAATCAACCAAAACCGTAATGTCACCTAGATACTCCAATGTCACCTCAAGTATCCGTGGTTATGATTATACGATATGCGTCACACAACCTCAGATTCATCTATTCAACCAAAACATAGGACCTCAAAGAGTGCCCCAGAGTTTCTACCGGAGAATCACGACGAAAACATGTGCCAACCCCTATGCATAGGTTCATGGGTGGAACCCGCAAGTTGATCACCAAAACATACATCAAGTGAATCACGTGGTATCCCATTGTGACCATAGATACGCATGGCAAGACATACATCAAGTGTTCTCAAATCGTTAAAGACTCAATCCGATAAGATTACTTAAAAGGGGAAACTCAATCCATTACAAGAGAGTAGAGGGGGAGGAGAAACATAAGATCCAACTATAATAGCAAAGCTCGCGATACATCAAGATCGTGCCAAATCAAGAACACGAGAGAGAGAGAGATCAAAGACATAGCTACTGGTACATACCCTCAGCCCCGAGGGTGGACTACTCCCTCCTCGTCATGGAGAGCACCAGGATGATGAAGATGGCCACCGGAGAGGGGTTGCTCCCTCCGGCAGGATGCCAGAACGGGTCTAGATTGGCTTTCGGTGGCTATGGAGGCTTCTGGCGGCGGAACTCCCGATCTATTGTGCTCTCGGATGTTTTTAGGGTATATGGAGATATATAGGCGGAAGTAGTACGTCAGGGGGGACACGAGGGGCCCACGAGGGTGGAGGGCGCGCCCTACGGGGGTGGGCACGCCCCCTTCCTCGTGGCCTCCTCAAAGGTCCCCTGACGTGCACTCCAAGTCTTCTGGGATTCTTCTGATCCAAAAATAAGTTCTGTGAAGTTTCAGGTCAATTGGACTCCGTTTGATTTTCCTTTTCTTCGAAACCCTAAAACAAGGTAAAAACAGAAACTGGCACTGGGCTCTCGGTTAATAGGTTAGTCCCAAAAATGATATAAAAGTGTATAATAAAGCCCATAAACATCCAAAATAGTAGATAATATAGCATGGAGCAATCAAAAATTATAGATACGTTGGAGACGTATCAGCCAGCATCTCAGCATTCTCCGACGGTGTCCGCGACATCAAGATGAAGGAGGAGCTCGCCATCCATGAGGAGCTATGCACGACCCTGGAGCTGTCCAACATCACGACCAAGTGTGCAAGAGCTGAGGAGGGGCGCCTCTCCCTCCTCGAGCTCCCTGCTTCGGACCCAGAGGAGAAAAAGACCAAGGCGAAGGACGTGAAGCGCAAGGGAGCAGCCGTGCTCGCGGAGGAGCTAGACACCAAACGCGGCAGAGAGCAGCCTGAGTCATCCAAGGGCAGCCGACTGTTCTGCGCCTTCCATAACCTGCATACCCACAACATCGGCGACCGTCAAGAGCTCAGAGCCATTCGAGAAGGACATTTCGGTCGACGCCCCGAGCGCAGTGATCGGGGCTACGGCCGAGGAGGAGGACATGGTGGCGGACGCTGGGACGACCGTGGCCCGCGCCAGGAGTGGCAGATCGGCCTCGTGAGGACCGCTGGCAGGATCAGCCTCGCGAGGGCGCCTGGAGGGACTAGCCTCGTGAGGCCCGTCCTCAAGGTAACGCTGGCCTCTGTCCATTACCTCCACCACCCAGAAGGAATGATGATCAGCATCAAGACGAGGGGGCTGGGGGCTTCCAGGAGCCACGCGCTATCGCCTACATCTTGGGTGGAGCTCAAGCCCCAGCCTCGCAGCGTATCTTCAAACAATTTTCCCATGAAGTGAATGCAGTTCTCCCCAAGCTCGAGGCCACATGACCGCTCAGATGGTCCAGGTGCCCCACCACGTTCAGTTCGGCAGATCAGCTCAAGTGCGCGGCTACTGCAGGCGTCCTCCCTATGCTCTATTCACCAGTCATCAGCAATGTGCAAGTTATCAAGACCCTCATCGATGGCGGCGCAGGGCTCAATGTCATGTCCGTTGACACGTTCAACAACCTCCAAGTGCCATATGACTGGCTTCAGCTTACCAAGCCTTTCTCAGGAGTGACCGACGACTCTACTACCCCGATCGGGCAGGTCCGCCTCCCCGTTACCTTTGAAGAACGCAACAACTACCGCACCGAACTCATCGACTTCGACGTAGCCTACATCCACCTGCCATACAACACCATCCTTGGGTATCCAGCCCTGACCAAGTTCATGGCGGTGACCCATCATGGCTACAATGTCCTCAAGATGCCGGGAAGCGGCGGAATCATCACAGTCCCGTGCGAAGAAAGAGACGCGGTGTGCTCCCTCGAGCGTGCCCTCCAAGCTGCAGCAATCGACGACCCCGGCAGTCAGGGCGAGCGCCCTCCTGAGGCCACCCCCAAGAAGAGGAAGCAACTGCGTCATGCAGGGCCTCAGGCAAGCGGCGCCTCCTCGGGATCGGCGTCCGCGCCTGGGGAGCCTCCGTCCATTGCATAGGGAAGCGCGCCCAGCGCCCCTCTCGGGAAGGACTCGGGGCTCTCTTCTATAGGGCCTCAGACTTTGCCAGCATCACGAGGGAGGCGCTTGGGCACCACTTGGAGGCATGCTTCGTGGCACGTTTCCCTCAGGAGAGCACAGAGCAAGGAGTGCCCACCGTT
Organism: Triticum monococcum; assembly: GCA_034509565.1. Lineage (NCBI taxonomy): Eukaryota > Viridiplantae > Streptophyta > Magnoliopsida > Poales > Poaceae > Triticum > Triticum monococcum. The sequence goes on along the minus strand of CM067846.1, from coordinate 172,012,046 downwards.
CATGAGTTCATCACCAAGACCACTCAGGAACTTCAAGACGTGAGGGCCATGCGCGGCAGCCGCCGGTCACCAGGCGCAGCTGCCCATGCAGGCGAGGATGCCGGGCTGCGCATCTGCATCGACGTCCTAGGGCTCAATCGAGCCGCCTCTCAGGAGCTTCTCCGGCCTTCGCGCGTGGGACGCTGCGAGGGCCCACCTCATGGCTACGTTCGCATGCCCTTTTTCCTGCCCAGTGTGGAGGCCGCCTATCAGCGCAACCTGCGGAGCATCCTGGCGGCTCAAGAGGACAGGCACCATGCGGTGCTGACGGAGATGAAGACGGTCCTCAAGGAACCCTTGGACCCCAGAGCCTCCCGAGGCTCAGGGCCCCGGTGGCTCATGAGGGACAGCCCTCTCGCCGCACACCTTCAGCTACCCCAACTCTCCTTCATCAACATGACCAGGTGACATTTTCCAAAGTTCATTCAGTTGGGAGCGCCCCCAGGCCTGCATCATTCCCAGGCCGCGTGGGTCCGTCCCTGTGGCATGTATCTTTCCTTTTATGTCTTTAGCTTACCCTGTTGGGGGAGTCCCTCGGGCTGCATCATCCCCAAGCCGCTCCGGCCGAACCCGGTGGCATGCATCTTCCCTGCATTTACCTGAGCTAGGTTGCTTTCCATGCTTAATCTATCTATGACTATCGCCTGCTTGATGGTCACCCACCACGGGAGCCGCACACCGGCCGTCTTTCTTCAGGACCCTCCGCGTTGTCTAATCATTTCGCAGGACCAAGACATCGAACAAGAACCAAGACCAGGTGCAACCCGCCTTGAGGTAGGGCCTCGTCAGTCCCGCGCTGGCTCACGAGTGCCCAGATACACCTCGTCTAGCCCTGCCATGCAAGCCACGTGTCAGGGCGTGGCTGTACACGCCCCCGGGGCTCTTCGTAGTAGGGAGTCCCCACTCACGCACCAGAAGTGAATCAGCAATCACCATGACGACCGATGCCCTCCCTTGCACTAGCTTGCAGGAACTTCATGAGGGCCACAACAGGCGGTACCATGAACTCTCTCTCTCTCTCATGTGATTCGCTTGCGCGTTAAAAGGGGGGCTCCTGAGCATCACGCCTCGGGAGCTCTTACTAGCTCTCCAGCCCTCACCCCTGGCCTTGCCACGGCACGCGACCTGGCATACCAGCGGCGGCTGAGCTCGCTCGAGGGTTGGGACCTGAGGACACAAAGCACCAAGAAGGACATGGAGGGGAGGGGGAGGCCCGCACGGGCCGGACCTAGCCACACCACGGCGACCGATGTACAAGTCCGGCACGACTCGAGGAGCCGACCCCGGACAGCCAAGATAAGTTCTCGCTCTGGATCCACCAGTCGCTTGCGGCATGAGACCTTCGCTCACTCCCTTTGCTGCCCTGCTGCGCCACGTCTTCTCCCTTTCCCGTCCTAAGACAGCTGCTTGCGCGCTAAGGGGGGCCTCTTGAGCATCGCACCTCAGGAGCTCTTACTAGACCTCGGGCCGCTCACCTCCTGGCCTTGACCACGGCACGCGACCTGGCATACCAGCGACGACTGCAGCCTACGTAGGGACCGGGACCTGTCAGCATAGAGCACCAAGCTGCCACATGATTGGAAAGGGGAGGCCGAGCCTCGGCAGGATATGTGCACACAAATCTTCATAATGAGGGCTATATTGACAAAAGGCATTACAGATGCTTTACACACCCCCACGGGGACCGTTACTCGATTCCTCGCAGGGAACAAAAGGGAAGGAATTCCTAGGGGTTCTATCTACGTGCACCAGGTGTCACCGATGCCATCATCAACAGTGGGCCACGTGAGGCCGACGCTAACCCCATCCAGATCAGCGGCAACGGCGGCTGGACGCCGCGGCCCTACTCCAAGCTCGGTGGGAGTCCGGGGGCACGTAGCTGTCGTCGCTCGTCTCCGGAGACTCCAAGAGCTTAGGAGAGTCGCTGGACCACTAGGAGTCGCCGCTGTCGCTGGAGGAGCTGCAGCCGAGACCGGTGGCGGGCCCCGCGCCCGCCACAACATCACCCTGGCGACCTCCTTTAGGGCAGCACTCCAGACGGCGGTCTTCCTTGTCGAAGACCTTGAAGAACAACATGGAGGCGCCATCGTACTCGAAGTGGATCACGACGGTGCCCTCCGCGCGGCATACTCGGGCAATCTCACCCCAACCTCGTTTCATGAAGATCTTCCCGGAGGCGACGGTTCCAATCTCCGCTCCAGTCGCTGGGGCGTCGCAGTCGGCATACAGCGGCCAAAGTTCGCGAAGGCCCCTCAGTGGCATCTCGGCGGGAGGCATATCCAGGTGCTCGGGGGCATCACCGCCCACATCACGAACTCGCACGAAGAGTCCGCAGCGTGGATCCCTGGGGCGACGGCGTGCGCCTCCATGGCACGGCGACCACGACCCTAGGGAGAGTGGCGCCGCTCACCGCTCCTCCCTTCGGAATCGTCGATGTGAGCGTACAAGGGCAGCGGGTACCCAGGAGGCGGCCTCTCATACCAAGGCCGCGACACCACCAGCCTCACGACCACCTCGCGGCGATGAGACCTCCTTTTCTTCGGCGGGAGCAGCTCAGGCACGTTGAGGGGAGCCTTACCCTTCTCTGCGTCCGAGAACCTCTGGATCGGCGCCATGTCCACACAAGAAAGGAGTGGAGCAAGGAAGGAGGAGAAGCAGAAGAGGAAGAGGAAGGATGGGCGACTGGGGCTCCGCCCCCCTCCCATTTATACCAGGAGAAGGCCAACCACCACCCCCATGATCACAGGTAATGATGGTTTTCCTTGCATGTCGCCGGGATTTGTCACGTCGGGCAGTTGCCGAGGTAGCGTGGGGAAGCGGAGACGCCCAGGTCCAATCAACCGCCACGCGTCGACCAAGTCCGTAGGCTATTGGGGCCCGCGGCACTCCGCACTTGACCCTTGGCTTCGCCTCGAAGCCAAGCCCGAGCGCGCCTTTTGCCCGGGGGCTACTATCAGCATTCTGGGAACGGGGGCCCCAGACTTGCCTGCCTGCGGCGCACGGCGTGGCTTTGCTAGCAGGCCTCTACAGCCCATCTTCATCAACAAGGAATCAAGACCCTCACGAGGGGCCAAGCCTCGCGAGGCGGACGACATAAGACCTCCTCAGGAGCGGCCTCGCCATGCTGGCTTGTGAGGGGCGGACAGTTCAAGGTCGGGCAAACCTCGCGAGGTTCTCATGACGTGAGCCATGATGATCGAGACCAGGCGGGCGCCAGTGTGCGCAGCGTCCTTGTTTCCTCTTTGGTCCTAAGGGGGAAAGCGCAGGCGTGGAGTACCGAGGCATCCAGCAAAGGTTTCCATGTCGGTGCAATGAGACCAAGACCAGAAGGACGGCAAGACGGAGGTCACCGTGGATCCCAGGACGGCGTCTCCACCAGAACCTTTGGCAGGCGAAGACTGCTTTTGTCAGGATATCTTGTACTAGCTGTCCCCTTTCAAATTGGCCGTTGTTGGCTCCCTTCCCGCTCAATATTTGGGGAGAGGACTAGGGCGTCTATAAATAGGACTAGCCACCACCATAGGGGAGAATAGAGAGAGGATCATTAAGGTCATCCTCAACCACACAAGTTCACCAAGCACAAGAACACCTCAACCTCAGGAGGCTGTTCTTCCCCTTGTACTGTTCGTCCTCAGCCCAAGAGGCAATCCACCACCACCGCACTGGAATAGGGTATTACACCACAACGGTGGCCCGAACTAATATAAATCTTGCGTCCTTTGTGTTGCGAGTTCGTTGAGTTAGTTCGTGAGATCTTAGCTAAGTTAGGACGTGGATCGATAGGGGGGACATCTTTGCGCGCACCCCAGTGTTCGAACCTTAAGGGTTTTGCCGGAACCCGTGATCTGACAGTATACAAATGCTATTCAAATCTACACAAAGAGAGAGTATGAATCCATGTTATGTCCAGTTAATTTTTTTTGCTGGCTGTATAATGCATGTAACTTACTCATACCAACATTTTAGTGAATTCCAAATATTTATATTACCGCTGCAATTCAAACTGAATTTGAATTCGTTTCTCTATTTCAATAAGAATCTAGAATCATGATTGTTGCCAACTTCAACCATCATTCGTGTATTACCTTAACAACACACCACATGATTACTATAGAGATAGATATGCACTATGTGTACTATATGAACTCGAATTCAATCTATTGAATACACTTGATGTTGATTCCGAATAATAGTACATTTGATGTACTAACTATATATTCATAATCTAAACCATGTTCCATACGTACACCATGTTTATCACACAAAGTATCGTGCCCCCCCCCCTACATTATGACAAGTATTTAGTCCTGAGCTGCAAAAGCCACACATTAGCCCAAAACATAATCAATGTTCTAAATATTATATGTAGTACTAGCAAGATGCCCATGCGTTCCACGGAACATCAACATGATCAAGGGGAGGCCTTATTTGCAAATATGGAGAGGGGTGTGGGTATCTTTTTTTAAAATTGCCATAGTTTCCTTCCTATCCATCGGATATAAATCGGATGGCCTATATTGCAGGATGGCAGGCACACCATCATCGACAACTCTGTTTTTATAAGAGTAGAGATAAAATATATTATATGTAGTATAACATGTTCATAACCACACCATGTGTATCACCGTTATATATATTCACGCATGCGTCGGTTTAAAACACCATGATAAATTCTTCAAATATCCGAATTCGCTTTTTATAATGAATTATGATCTTTATTCGTCTTTTACACCCACACAATCCTCTTATGTTTGTAGCTAGCGCTAACTTTCTCTCGTGCATGCACACGGCCGCATCCCTCTCACGCTCCCTCATCATTCTCTAGCTCCATCGTGCAAATTCGTGTTTTCACTTTAGGTCATTCACCCACGGTGTGTGTAGGCCCCCTAACTCCTTTACGGCACACATCGATTGATATGCCTCTCTAGCCAGGTGCCTACCACAAACACAAGCTTCCCCTCTTCTCTTCTCATCGTCCATGCCTCACTACCACCACTCTTTTCATCGATCTCGTACTCGCACACTCCTTCCCCCTCGATATAGTATGCCTCTCGCACCACCTCTTAGATGCATCCCTCTCTCTCTATCCTTCTTCCCTGGCCTTATTTGCTTCTAACACATACATGCATGTATACCGATCGATCTCCCTACATATACCTAGGTCGACTTTAACTATTTCCCCCCACCCATCGATCGACGTACCTCACAAGTTATGTCTCTCCTTTCTTTGATAGAGGAGGATTGATCTTCCTATGTAGTTATGTCTTCTTACCACAGCCATATCGTCTCCCCTCATCATTCATGCATGCCTCCTGACCCGTCTCTCACATGCACGCGCACAGACATGCAACCATCCCCTCTCTTATTGATATTGCAGGCGTGCCCTCTGTTTGTCTAGCAAGCCTCTCCCACCATTAGTTAGAAGCAACTCCACTACCACCCACTCCAACACTCTAGCTCTGTCTCTCTCCCAACCTTATTCCTCTCCTACACATATGCATGGATGCCGATCAATTTCCCTTAATACAAAAGGTAGGCCTCTCTCCTCCTCCACACATATAGAAGCCATTGTACCTATATAGTTAATAAGGCCTCCCCGCCACCACACACCGATAGTCGAGCGTTGTAGGTAGGTATCCATGTCACAGGGACAAACTGCACCTGTCCCATCTCACATTCCAGTAGGCCAGCCACCCTATATCTTTGACGTGGGCACACACAAATTCGATGGCACTCTTCATCAATCACGCGCGCACACACACACACACATCATCCCTCTCTTCGATTCTATGGATACCTCAAGCCGATGATACCTCCACTCTCTTCTCATGATTGCCCCCTCTATATATATGATATATCCAGGTCTCTACTTTCACGCACATTGCATATGTTACATTTTTTGATTGACACCCCCCCAAAACACTCACGAACCCACACACTAGGTGCACGTACTCACGCTTCATGCCCAGCCACACCCGCGCAGGTACACGGTGGAGCTCATTTCTGTATGAAATGGCAGCCCACGTGCTAATTTGAATGTGTGTAGAGGTTGTTTACCTACGGAGGTCGTGTACCACGCGTGCACGAAACAAAGTTTGACTTGATGCGTTGGCGCGTTATTTTTAAATAAAGTTATATCGCTCAATGGCATGTACACATAATATAAAACGATTTTTATGGAGAAAAAGGTAGCCCGCTCCACTATATACAATGGAGCCTGCCTGGCTGGGTTTGTCTCTCTTCAGAGTATCTCACACAAGGCGGCGGTGGCCTCTCTCTCTCACCGTTGGTCACTGATCCGACCGCATCCCGTCCGCCGACGGAAAGGGAGGATGTGCATTGTTTCTCCATTCGACGGCGCCGAGGCAGCACATCCCGATTTGTGGTACCCGCCGTTCTCTCTGGCCAAGCTCCGGCGCGGTAGGGCCTGCGCCACCTACACGCTGTCGCAGTATGGGCAGATCCCGCCCGTCGCCGCTCACCGAGTTACATCCCGACGACCCACAGGTATCCCCTCCAGCCTTGCTCCATTGCCCGTCCTCCCACATCGCTGCATGTGGAAAATCTTGCATGTGGATCTAACATAGTTCTTTGCCCAAAACGTAGCTCGTCCGGCGTACTTTCCATATTGCAATCTCGTCCTCACACCGTTTTAGACAAACACAACCGGGTTGTTATCTTCCCTTAGGACATGGAATATGATTATTTTTTGTCGGCGCATGTGTCATCAACTATTATTGGCCAGTAATTGTTTCCTTTCTACCTCTTTTTTTGCAAACAGGGCTATCCATTTCACCTCATTGCTATTGCGACCTTTTGGTGAACTGCACAAATCAGTTTTTTCTTAAGAGTGTTTTGTGCAGTTGCACTAAAATGTCACATGGGAAACGTCTACATTTCAGTGCGACTGCATAAAGGGAGGTTGGTTTTGCTCTATCCTCCTCATCCAACTCCGAGCCTAATTTTCTCCAACTATTTGCTTAATCTTCTCCAACTAATTAGTCTTAAGAGAGACTACAAAGGTGACCGGCTTCTATTTGTGTGTTTATTGTTTCATCAGTAGTCCTCTATTATCGTAATCACACTTAATATCTTTGGAACAGGGACGCTCAGCTCTATTTTAGTGGAACTGCACAAAATGATCGGAATGTTGCTTGCTCCAGACAACTACTTTTTTTCCCAACATGCCTTGTTGATTTAGACAGAGCTGGGGGGATGTTGCTGCCAATGAAAACATGGATCAATTTTAATTTAACACCTTCTCACAACTTTGTCTTTAGTTGTGATGTAAATATTAGCTCTAATCTGCTAATCATTGAGATGCATTAGCAAGGAAGTTAGTTTTTTATTGTTTCCGAAAGAGCATAGATGGCAAGACACACGAAACAAAAGCTGAAAGCTCAGAGCATTATACAATTTCATGTCGCTGGAAAATTATTTATATAGTACGTCAATTATGTAAACAAATGATAGAATCTTGATAGCATTGCCAGAAGCCTCTTCATCATCCGGGTCCATGTGCCATGCACAAAATTATACTTCCTCCATTCCTAAATATTTATCTTTTTACAAATTTCAAATGGACATATTTTAGAGTGTAGATTCACTCAGTTTGCTTCGTATGTAGTCACTCATTGAAATCTCAAGAAAGACAAATACTCTGTAGTATATTTAAGAACGGATGGAGTAGTACACAACCGCATGGGAGACTCAGCCCGGTTGTTGCGCCGCACTAATAGTGAGCAGTAATGAGCAGTCAAATCATAAGCCCCACTGTCGGTGTCAAAACCGGCGGATCTTGGGTAGGGGGTCCCGAACTGTGCGTCTAGGCCGGATGGTAACAGGAGGCAGGGGACAGGAAGTTTTACCCAGGTTCGGGCCCTCTCGATGGAGGTAAAACCCTACGCCCTGTTTGATTAATATTGATGATATGGGTAGTACAAGAGTTGATCTACCACGAGATCAGAGAGGCTAAACCCTAGAAGCTAGCCTATGGTATGATTGTTGATGTGTATGTTGTCCTACGGACTAAAACCCTCTGGTTTATATAGACACCGGACAGGGTTAGGGTTACATAGAGTCGGTTACAATGGTAGGAGATCTGAATATCCGTATCGCCAAGCTTGCCTTCCACGCCAAGGAAAGTCCCTTCCGGACACAGGACGAAGTCTTCAATCTTGTATCTTCATAGTCCTGGAGTCCGGCTGAAGGTATAGTCCGGCCATCCGGACACCCCCTAATCCAGGACTCCCTCAGTAGCCCCTCAACCAGGCTTCAATGACGACGAGTCCGGCGCGCAAATTGTCTTCGGCATTGCAAGGCGGGTTCCTCCTCCAAGTACTTCATAGAAGATTTTGAACACAAAAGTAGTGTTCGGCTCTGCAAAATAAGTTTCCACATATTGCCATAGAGAGAATAATATTTACACAAATCTAATCTGCTGACGCACTCCGTAGTGTGACATCACACCACGGCCAAGCTTTTATTCAAACCGTTTTACTCTCCCATCTCAGCGCGTTATGCGAGGCGGTTTCCTTGGCACGTCTTGTTAAAGCAGAGATCGTGTCCCCTTATTTTTGGGATTCTCATCAATACGGGCGTGGGTAACCCAACCGCGCCTTTGATTACGGCGCTTGGGAGATAAGCGAGTTTTACCAGGCTGGTGGGGACATGTAGTTGCGTCCACCCATATAAGAGGATAAGGATCCACCTTTTCACCTACGCCCTCTTCCTCCTTCGCCTATCCATTCTTGCGCACTCGAGAGCGCCCAAGTCCGCACTCCTCACCTCAACCTTCTCCAGCCATGTCCGGAGCGGGAGGCAAGTGGATGGTCTCCTCCGTCATGGCGGGACACATCAAAAAGCTGAGGAAGGCCGAATATCTGACTAGCGACATCGCGCACCGGCTTCCCGAAACGGGGCAGCTCATCCCCACTCCCAGGCCCCATGAGAGGGTGGTATTCCTCCCTCATTTCCTCCGCGGACTGGGCTTCCCTCTGCATCCATTTGTCCAGGGGCTCATGTTCTACTACGGCCTGGATTTCCATGATCTGGCCCTGAATTTTGTCCTCAACATCTCGGCGTTTATCGTCGTGTGCGAAGCTTTCCTCCGCATCCACCCCCATTTCGGCCTATGGCTTAAGACTTTCAACGTCAAGCCGAAGGTGGTGCGTGGCAGCCAGGCAGAGTGCGGCGGGGCCATGGTTGGCAAGATGGCCAACGTCCTATGCAGTCACCTCATTTGATGTACTAACTATATATTCATAATCTAAACCATGTTCCATACGTACACCGTGTTTATCACACAAAGTATCGTGCCCCGCCCCCTACATTATGACAAGTATTTAGTCCTGAGCTGCAAAAGCCACACATTAGCCCAAAATATAATCAATGTTCTAAATATTATATAAGTACTAGCAAGATGCCCATGCGTTCCACGGAACATCAACATGATCAAGGGGAGGCCTTATTTGCAAATATGGAGAGGGGTGTGGGTATCTTTTTTTAAAATTGCCATAGTTTCCTTCCTATCCATCGGATATAAATCGGATGGCCTATATTGCAGGATGGCAGGCACACCATCATCGACAACTCTGTTTTTATAAGAGTAGAGATAAAATATATTATATGTAGTATAACATGTTCATAACCACACCATGTGTATCACCGTTATATATATTCACGCATGCGTCGGTTTAAAACACCATGATAAATTCTTCAAATATCCGAATTCGCTTTTTATAATGAATTATGATCTTTATTCGTCTTTTACACCCACACAATCCTCTTATGTTTGTAGCTAGCGCTAACTTTCTCTCGTGCATGCACACGGCCGCATCCCTCTCACGCTCCCTCATCATTCTCTAGCTCCATCGTGCAAATTCGTGTTTTCACTTTAGGTCATTCACCCACGGTGTGTGTAGGCCCCCTAACTCCTTTACGGCACACATCGATTGATATGCCTCTCTAGCCAGGTGCCTACCACAAACACAAGCTTCCCCTCTTCTCTTCTCATCGTCCATGCCTCACTACCACCACTCTTTTCATCGATCTCGTACTCGCACACTCCTTCCCCCTCGATATAGTATGCCTCTCGCACCACCTCTTAGATGCATCCCTCTCTCTCTATCCTTCTTCCCTGGCCTTATTTGCTTCTAACACATACATGCATGTATACCGATCGATCTCCCTACATATACCTAGGTCGACTTTAACTATTTCCCCCCACCCATCGATTGACGTACCTCACAAGTTATGTCTCTCCTTTCTTTGATAGAGGAGGATTGATCTTCCTATGTAGTTATGTCTTCTTACCACAGCCATATCGTCTCCCCTCATCATTCATGCATGCCTCCTGACCCGTCTCTCACATGCACGCGCACAGACATGCAACCATCCCCTCTCTTATTGATATTGCAGGCGTGCCCTCTGTTTGTCTAGCAAGCCTCTCCCACCATTAGTTAGAAGCAACTCCACTACCACCCACTCCAACACTCTAGCTTTGTCTCTCTCCCAACCTTATTCCTCTCCTACACATATGCATGGATGCCGATCAATTTCCCTTAATACAAAAGGTAGGCCTCTCTCCTCCTCCACACATATACAAGCCATTGTACCTATATAGTTAATAAGGCCTCCCCGCCACCACACACCGATAGTCGAGCGTTGTAGGTAGGTATCCATGTCACAGGGACAAACTGCACCTGTCCCATCTCACATTCCAGTAGGCCAGCCACCCTATATCTTTGACGTGGGCACACACAAATTCGATGGCACTCTTCATCAATCACGCGCGCACACACACACACACACATCATCCCTCTCTTCGATTCTATGGATACCTCAAGCCGATGATACCTCCACTCTCTTCTCATGATCGCCCCCTCTATATATATGATATATCCAGGTCTCTACTTTCACGCACATTGCATATGTTACATTTTTTGATTGACACCCCCCCAAAACACTCACGAACCCACACACTAGGTGCACGTACTCACGCTTCATGCCCAGCCACACCCGCGCGGGTACACGGTGGAGCTCATTTCTGTATGAAATGGCAGCCCACGTGCTAATTTGAATGTGTGTAGAGGTTGTTTACCTACGGAGGTCGTGTACCACGCGTGCACGAAACAAAGTTTGACTTGATGCGTTGGCGCGTTATTTTTAAATAAAGTTATATCGCTCAATGGCATGTACACATAATATAAAACGATTTTTATGGAGAAAAAGGTAGCCCGCTCCACTATATACAATGGAGCCTGCCTGGCTGGGTTTGTCTCTCTTCAGAGTATCTCACACAAGGCGGCGGTGGCCTCTCTCTCTCACCGTTGGTCACTGATCCGGCCGCATCCCGTTCGCCGACGGAAAGGGAGGATGTGCATTGTTTCTCCATTCGACGGCGCCGAGGCAGCACATCCCGATTTGTGGTACCCGCCGTTCTCTCTGGCCAAGCTCCGGCGCGGTAGGGCCTGCGCCACCTACACGCTGTCGCAGTATGGGCAGATCCCGCCCGTCGCCGCTCACCGAGTTACATCCCGACGACCCACAGGTATCCCCTCCAGCCTTGCTCCATTGCCCGTCCTCCCACATCGCTGCATGTGGAAAATCTTGCATGTGGATCTAACATAGTTCTTTGCCCAAAACGTAGCTCGTCCGGCGTACTTTCCATATTGCAATCTCGTCCTCACACCATTTTAGACAAACACAACCGGGTTGTTATCTTCCCTTAGGACATGGAATATGATTATTTTTTGTCGGCGCATGTGTCATCAACTATTATTGGCCAGTAATTGTTTCCTTTCTACCTCTTTTTTTGCAAACAGGGCTATCCATTTCACCTCATTGCTATTGCGACCTTTTGGTGAACTGCACAAATCAGTTTTTTCTTAAGAGTGTTTTGTGCAGTTGCACTAAAATGTCACATGGGCAACGTCTACATTTCAGTGCGACTGCATAAAGGGAGGTTGGTTTTGCTCTATCCTCCTCATCCAACTCCGAGCCTAATTTTCTCCAACTATTTGCTTAATCTTCTCCAACTAATTAGTCTTAAGAGAGACTGCAAAGGTGACCGGCTTCTATTTGTGTGTTTATTGTTTCATCAGTAGTCCTCTATTATCGTAATCACACTTAATATCTTTGGAACAGGGACGCTCAGCTCTATTTTAGTGGAACTGTACAAAATTATCGGAATGTTGCTTGCTCCAGACAACTACTTTTTTTCCCAACATGCCTTGTTGATTTAGACAGAGCTGGGGGGATGTTGCTGCCAATGAAAACATGGATCAATTTTAATTTAACACCTTCTCACAACTTTGTCTTTAGTTGTGATGTAAATATTAGCTCTAATCTGCTAATCATTGAGATGCATTAGCAAGGAAGTTAGTTTTTTATTGTTTCCGAAAGAGCATAGATGGCAAGACACACGAAACAAAAGTTGAAAGCTCAGAGCATTATACAATTTCATGTCGCTGGAAAATTATTTATATAGTACGTCAATTATGTAAACAAATGATAGAATCTTGATAGCATTGCCAGAAGCCTCTTCATCATCCGGGTCCATGTGCCATGCACAAAATTATACTTCCTCCATTCCTAAATATTTATCTTTTTACAAATTTCAAATGGACATATTTTAGAGTGTAGATTCACTCAGTTTGCTTCGTATGTAGTCACTCATTGAAATCTCAAGAAAGACAAATACTCTGTAGTATATTTAAGAACGGATGGAGTAGTACACAACCGCATGGGAGACTCAGCCCGGTTGTTGCGCCGCACTAATAGTGAGCAGTAATGAGCAGTCAAATCATAAGCCCCACTGTCGGTGTCAAAACCGGCGGATCTTGGGTAGGGGGTCCCGAACTGTGCGTCTAGGCCGGATGGTAACAGGAGGCAGGGGACAGGACGTTTTACCCAGGTTCGGGCCCTCTCGATGGAGGTAAAATCCTACGCCCTGTTTGATTAATATTGATGATATGGGTAGTACAAGAGTTGATCTACCACGAGATCAGAGAGGCTAAACCCTAGAAGCTAGCCTATGGTATGATTGTTGATCTGTATGTTGTCCTACGGACTAAAACCCTCTGGTTTATATAGACACCGGATAGGGTTAGGGTTACATAGAGTCGGTTAATGGTAGGAGATCTGAATATCCGTATCGCCAAGCTTGCCTTCCACGCCAAGGAAAGTCCCTTCCGGACACAGGACAAAGTCTTCAATCTTGTATCTTCATAGTCCTGGAGTCCGGCTGAAGGTATAGTCCGGCCATCCGGACACCCCCTAATCCAGGACTCCCTCAGTAGCCCCTGAACCAGGCTTCAATGACGACGAGTCTGGCGCGCAAATTGTCTTCGGCATTGCAAGGCGGGTTCCTCCTCCAAGTACTTCATAGAAGATTTTGAACACAAAAGTAGTGTTCGGCTCTGCAAAATAAGTTTCCACATATTGCCATAGAGAGAATAATATTTACACAAATCTAATCTGCTGACGCACTCCGTAGTGTGACATCACACCACGGCCAAGCTTTTATTCAAACCGTTTTACTCTCCCATCTCAGCGCGTTATGCGAGGCGGTTTCCTTGGCACGTCTTGTTAAAGCAGAGATCGTGTCCCCTTATTTTTGGGATTCTCATCAATACGGGCGTGGGTAACCCAACCGCGCCTTTGATTACGGCGCTTGGGAGATAAGCGAGTTTTACTAGGCTGGTGGGGACATGTAGTTGCGTCCACCCATATAAGAGGATAAGGATCCACCTTTTCACCTACGCCCTCTTCCTCCTTCGCCTATCCATTCTTGCGCACTCGAGAGCGCCCAAGTCCGCACTCCTCACCTCAACCTTCTCCAGCCATGTCCGGAGCGGGAGGCAAGTGGATGGTCTCCTCCGTCATGGCGGGACACATCAAAAAGCTGAGGAAGGCCGAATATCTGACTAGCGACATCGCGCACCGGCTTCCCGAAACGGGGCAGCTCATCCCCACTCCCAGGCCCCATGAGAGGGTGGTATTCCTCCCTCATTTCCTCCGCGAACTGGGCTTCCCTCTGCATCCATTTGTCCAGGGGCTCATGTTCTACTACGGCCTGGATTTCCACGATCTGGCCCTGAATTTTGTCCTCAACATCTCGGCGTTTATCGTCGTGTGCGAAGCTTTCCTTCGCATCCACCCCCATTTCGGCCTATGGCTTAAGACTTTCAACGTCAAGCCGAAGGTGGTGCGTGGCAGCCAGGCAGAGTGCGGCGGGGCCATGGTTGGCAAGATGGCCAACGTCCTATGGCTTGAGGGCTCCTTTGTGGAGACCCTGAAGGGGTGGCAATCGGGGTGGTTCTATATCACCGAGCTACGCGACGCCGAATGGGTCGCACCCCCTGAGTTCCGATCCGGACCCCCAATGCGGCTCATGTCCTGGAAAGAGATGGGCCTATCGTGGGGTAAAAAAGGAGAGCTGACCGGACTCCAAACATGCATCAAAACCCTGGTGGACAGGAAGCTTAAACTTGTCAACGTAGTCCAGGTTATGCTCATCCGCTTGATCCTCCCGTGTCAACAACGGGCTTTCAACCTGTGGGAGTTCGACCCGGCGCGGCACCAAACTCTGAGCAGGCTCTTCGACATGACGTACGAAGATGCGTGGAAGGTGCTTTTCAAGGGCGCCGTGGCTCCCGCATCCACTACTGAGGATCGCGGATTTAGTGCACAGCATCACGCTCTTGCGGTAAGTTGTCTTTTTCCTTTTTACAGGGCATCGGTGTTTCATAGTTTGACTCCATGCGGGATCTAAGCTCCCTTTCCTCTGACAGGACTGGCAGGTGACGTCCGGACAGATCAACTGTCCGGCTCCTTTGCCCGAAGGCCCAGCGGACGCTCAATTGGTGAAGCTGCTGGTTCCGGCACCCTATGTGGTGCCAGAGAAGAAGGCCAAGAAGAAGGCCACGGGGACTCGAAAGAGTGCCCGGCGCCCGAAGGTGTCAGATTCATCATCTGATGAATCCAAGACGCACTCCTCCCATGAAGATGAGGAGGAGGAAGAAGAGACTCCTCCCCCTCCAGCAGGGGAAGGGAAGAAAAGAAAGGCCGCCCCAACTGGGGAGGCCGAAGGCTCCAAGAAGGGGAGAATCCCTCCTCCGGACTACTCCACCAACGCCGACGATGGTGAAGTGGAGTGGCCGCCCAGGGCCAAGCCCCTGGCGAAATCGTAAGTATCCAGATACCGGAGTGATTTCATAGTATTCGTTTATTCCACATCTTTCCGTTATGTCGAATATGTTTATGCAGCCCACCCGAAGACCGGCTTGACGCGTCGTCGAGCGGCTCACTGGACTCGTCGGACGTGAACTCGCTGCCGACGGCTTCGTCCCCCCGCCCTACGGATGACACCGAAGTGCTGTCCCAACAGGGTCCAATCCGGGAGGAGGTGGTCCTGGAGGCGCCGCAAGGCGACCTCCCGGATTCCAGGAGTAAAGGGGACGAAATCCCCCAGGGCTCCAAGTCCGGCCCTAAGCCGAACACCGCTCCGGAACCTTCAAAGGTTCCAAAGTCCGGCGGGGAACCTCCTTCCAAGAGGAGCAAACCCACTGCGGCGGCGACCTCTGTCCAACCGGAGGCACCGAACAATATGTTGGAGGCGCTCCAAGGCGCCTCCATCGACGAGGGGCACCGCACTATTATGAGTGCGGTGTTCCAGAAGGTTCAGTCCGCCAAGAGCGGACCGACTAAAGCTTGTACAAGCCTTTTAACAGGCTTTGAGGTAAGTAAAGAATGTGTAAATAACATTGCCTCATAGACAGTAGCCCCTGATGCTTTGTTCGGTGTTCGGAAAGAAAAGCTGAATAGAGGATCAAATAAAAATCGCAGGAGTCTAAAAAGAGTCAATATGCGTGTGCAGGCTTCCCTGCTGGCGTCCGCCGCACTGACTGCGGAAGTGGACGTGCTAAAGCAGAACCTCGAGCGGTCCGAGCAAGAGCTTGGACGTGCCAAGAAGCAGCTCGAGGACAATGAAGGTAAGAACTACCTTTTTAAATTAAATATATGTATATATAAAAAGGTGCAATTGCAAGAAATGACAGGATTATCGTGGCTATTGTAGGGGTCACGTCTGAGGTGGTGACCCTGAAGCAAGCGCTGCTCGTGGCCGAGAATTGGTCGGCCAAAGAGCGCGTTGAGCGAGAAAAGTATGAGGCCGAGGTTGGCAAGGTGCAGCAAGAGCTCCAGGCTCTCATGGAAAAACATGAGATTTTGGAGTGTGACTCAAGGACGCGAGCGTCCGAGCTCGCGGCGGCTACTGAAAGTGCCAAGTCTGCCAAGGCCGAATCCCAGAAAACCCTCCAGGAGTTGGATGAGGTGAAGAAGATAGCGGTGGGTAAGGCATTCTTTATGCAAAGTAAACACACAAGCGTGAGTTACTTGTTACTTACCCGAATCCGGAGTTCTCCAGGCGTGTTCGCAGACCTTCCCTGGAGTGTATCTGATGCCGCTGCATTCTATCGAGCCGAGGAGGGCAGCTCAACGGAGAAGGTGTTCTGGTCTCAGTACGCTGAGGCCGGACACCCCGCGCCCCTGAGCGACCAGTTGAAGCAACTGGTTGAGCTCCACAAGGCGGCCGAATAGGCCATGAAGGGCCTCATAGTTCGGCTGTGGCCTGGAGAGGCTCAGCCTGGGAGCTATTTCGGGTTGGTGCGGCGGCTGGTGGAGGCCTGTCCAAGGCTCGAAGTCATCAAGCGCTCCGTCTGCACTGAAGGTGCCCGTAGGGCCCTTGCCCGTGCGAAGGTGCACTGGGGCAAGCTGGATGCTCAGAAGCTTGTGAAGGACGGGCCACCGCCGGGGAAAGAGCATCGTAAGCCCAAAAATTATTATAAGGATGTTCTGAAGGGTGCCCGCCTTATGGCGGAGGAATGTTCTATGGATGTAATTTTTGAGTAAAACTCGCTCATTTTGTCCTGTGCGCTGAAAACTTGTTCATATGCGCTTAAGCAATGTTGTTTGAATTTAAAATATTACCTTCTGTGCGGCTGTTTATCAATACTGAGAGATGGCGAGTCATCGGCTTCTGCCCCCTTGCCACTAATGCTGGGGTATTCGGGAATAAACCTGGGCGCTCTTTTTCCCATATTTGGGTCCTTCGAGGGAGGCGCTCAGCCTGACGAACGAGGCAATCGGACTATAATGCGTGAACACTCTCACTTAGCCATAGAATTCTATAATTTTAAATTTCGGTGAAGCACCTAGTATTCAGAAGACCGAGTTCGGGGCGCTATCCACGCCTTGGCCTGACAGAGCCGGCTCCTCGCCCTAAGCGGCCTAAGTCTTTAGGGACTCGAAAAAACCTCTCGAACAGCGACCAGCTCTCGCTTCATCATGACGGTCAGTTTTAGCTTTCTCCACTGAGGTGCTCGACCCAGCTCAACCGGGGCACAATCGCAGTGGTTCTCCTAGTGCTACCTTAGCCGATATAGCGGAACGTATGGCACCAAAACATAGGAGCCGGGCAAACCCAACTACTGACCCAAGACATGATTCGGAGCCGATGCATATAATGCTATAAGTTCGGGGTGTCGTACTTGCTAAAGTGTTCGGACTTCTCACACCATGTTGAGGGCTACGAAAGCCTCTAGCGTATTTTGGCCGTACCAAAGTGTACGGGTGCAACATGTCGTTAAGGAACATATATAAATATATAAAAAAAGTAATGCAAAAATAGACAAAAGCTATGCATTGTTTATTAAAAAGAGCTGCGATCAAAGCAGAACAATACAAATAATGCGATAAGCAAAAGGTTGGACTATGTAACATGTCTGCTCCAGGGGCAAGCTGTGGAATAATGTGCGAAACAAGTATACTGCTCGTGATAGAGACCACCTGGGAGTTCCGTAATGCGGCGTGGCTTGGCTGCTTCCCTGGTTCTTGCATCGTTTGTGCGGCAACTGAACTGCCGAACAGGCCTTCCGAAGAGTGGAGTCCTGAAAGTAAGAGAAAATTTAAAAAATCGGCAGCCCCTAGTGCGGTTTAAGCCGTGTTTCGGGCGTGCCGTGGTGGTGCCCCTCCCCTGTGCCCATGGTATCTCTAGAGCATAGTTATGTACGCGAAGTACTGACGTCGCCTTTTTGCGAGGGTTGGGGTTGGGGCCACATTGATACGCCTGCTCGGATCGTGCCAGGCGGTCTTGTTGTAGGTTACTCCGGGCGTGCTTGATAGTGTCCGGTCGTTTAGTGGCCGGACTGGAGAACTGCCTAAAGAGGCTCCTTTGAACTTCCGCCACAAGGGCCGCCGTGTGCTCCTCCGTTTGGAGGGAGCGCTCGGTGTTTCCATTGACCGTAATTACTCCTCGAGGGCCTGGCATCTTGAGCTTAAGGTATGCGTAATGCGGTACCGCATTGAACTTAGTGAATGCGGTTCGCCCGAGTAGTGCGTGATAACCACTGCGAAATGGGACTATGTCGAAGATTAACTCCTCGCTTCGGAAATTATCCAGAGATCCGAAGACCACTTCAAGTGTGACTGATCCTGTATAGTTGGCCTCTACACCTGGTATTACGCCTTTAAAGGTCATTTTGGTGGGCTTAATCCTCGAGGGATCTATGCCCATTTTCCGCACCGTATCCTGGTAAAGCAGGTTCAGGCTGCTGCCGCCGTCCATAAGGACGCTAGTGAGATGAAATCCGTCAATAATTGGGTCTAGAACCAATGCGGCAAAGCCGCCGTGACGGGTGCTAGTGGGGTGGTCCCTTCGATCAAAGGTGATCGGGCAGGAGGACCATGGGTTGAACTTTGGGGCGACTGGCTCTATCGCTTATACGTCCCCTAATGCGCGCTTCCGCTCCCTCTTGGGGATGTGGGTTGCGTATATCATGTTCACCGTCCGCACTTGTGGGGGAAAACCCTTCTGTCCCCTGTTGTTCGGCAGCCGGGGCTCCTCGTCGTCATCTCTATGCAGTCCCTTGTCTTTGTTTTCGGCATTTAGCTTGCCTGCCTGCTTGAACACCCAACAATCCCTGTTGGTGTGATTGGCCGGCTTTTCAGGGGTGCCATGTATCTGGCATAAGCGGTCGAGTATTCGGTCTAAACTGGACGGGCCCCTAGGATTCCTTTTGAATGGCTTTTTCCGCTGACCGGATTTAGAGCCTCTAAATCCGGCATTAACTACCGTATCCTCAGCATTGTCGCTGTTAATGCGGCGCTTTTGCTTGGTTCGACATGACCTGCCACCACTGTCCCTGGTGTCCGAATTACCTGGGTTTTTGGTTATATTGTTGCTACGAGCAAGCCAGCTATCTTCTCCCGCGCAAAAGCGGGTCATGAGTGTCGTGAGTGCTGCCATAGATTTTGGCTTTTCCTGTCCAAGGTGCTGGGCTAGCCACTCGTCACGGATATTGTGCTTGAAGGCTGCTAGGGCCTCAGCGTCCGGACAGTTGACTATTTGATTTTTCTTTGTTAAGAACCGTGTCTAGAATTGCCTGGCCGATTCATTTGGCTGCTGAATTACGTGGCTTAGGTCATCGGCGTCTGGGGGTCGCACATAAGTGCCCTGGAAATTGTCGAGGAATGCGGCTTCTAGGTCCTCCCAACAACTGATTGATCCTGTTGGCAAGCTGTTAAGCCAATGCCGAGCTGGTCCTTTAAGCTTGAGTGGGAGGTATTTGATGGAGTGGAAATCGTCACCGCGGGCCATATGGATATGAAGGAGATAGTCCTCAATCCATACCACAGGATCTGTTGTGCCATCATTTGATTCGATGTTTACGGGTTTGAAACCCTCGGGGATTTGATGATCCATTATTTCGTCTGTGAAGCAGAGTGGGTGTGCGACGCCTCAGTACTGGGCTATATCATGACGTAGCTCCAGTGAGCCTTGTCTACTGTGTTCGGACCTGCCGAATTTGTGGCCAGCGTGACGGATGCCGTCTCGAGCCGTGGGGCGCCCACGCGATCCATAGATCAATCTTGTTTCTTTAGCCTTGTCCTCCAACATATCTCGTAAGTCCGGCGCATAGTCCCGTGCCTTGGAACGGGGTGCGGCTTGAGTGGAGGGCCGAGAGGCCTCTCTGTCGCGGCCACGAGGTGGCTGGTCGGCCGTATCGAGTGCTTCCTCCTCTAATTGGGGTAGCAACCTGCGCTTTCGGTAGCTCTTGGAGGGGCGTTCGAGTTTATGCTCTTCGGCCGCAAGGACTTCAGTCCATCTGTCAACTAGCAAATCTTGATCAGCTCTGAGCTGTTGCTGTTATTTTCTTGAGGCTTCTTGCCGTGGCCATAAGCCTGTGTTGAAAACGCTCTTGATCGACGGGATCCTCTGGCATGACGAATTCGTCGTTGTCGAGGCTTGCCTCGTCTTTGGAGGGAGGCATATAATTATCGTCCTCGACCTCTCTGTCTGCCGCTCTCTCATGAGGGCTGGTTTCTCCATCCTCCTGTGCTAAATCTTGCTGAAGGGGGTTTTCTTCGGCGCTTTCCAGAGTGTTATTATCTCCCGTGCTAGAATCACCGTGTTGTTTTGGCGGGATTTTGAGCGGCGCCGCTGACGTCGGCGCTTAGGCTGTTTCTTGGAGGGGTCATCCTCCGCTGTTCCATCGCCATCTCCCTCTTTTGGGGTGTCCACCATGTATATGTCATACGACGAGGTGGCTTTCCAGGGCCTAGTAGGCGCTGGTTCTTCATTATCTCCTTCATCGGCGTCCATACCGTTGATATCTTCGTAGTCGAAGTCGAGCATGTCGGTTAAGTCGTTGACAGTGGCTACAAAGTGGGTGGTGGGTGGGCTTTGAATTTCTTCATCGTCCGAATCCCAACCTCGCTGGCCGCAGTCCGGCCAGGGCTCTCCTGATAAAGAGAGAGACTTTAGTGACTTCAGAATATCACCAAATGGCGAGTACTGAAAGATGTCCGCGGCAGTGAACTCCATGATCGGCGCCCAATCGGATTCGATAGGCCGGGGCGTGGAGGGTTCGGAGTCCGGAAAAGAGTCCGGCTCCTTGGAGTCATGAGTCTTGTGGAGTGCGGGGCTGGTGTTCGGCTCAATCGTCGTTGGGATCGCAGCCCCTGAGGTGGCATCCAACTGCCCATCCTCGATCGGCGCAGTTGGCTCCGAATTAGGGACCAGAGCCAATGTGGGTGCGGCCTCCAAGGCATTGTTCGGCAGCAGAGCTAGATCATGCTCGTCGGGACAGTGCGGCCCGCTCGGCAGTGGCTCGAATCCATCGAAGATCAAGTCCCCGCGGATGTCAGCCGTGTAGTTAAAACTTCCGAATCTGACCTGACGGCCAGGGGCATAGCTTTCGATCTGCTCCAGATGGCCAGGTGAATTGGCCGGCAGTGCGAAGCCGCCGAAGACGAAGATCTGTCCGGGGAGGAAGGTCTCACCCTGGACTGCATCGCTGTTGAAGATCGTAGGGGCCATCGGGCCTGACAGCGACGGCATAGAGGAACTCTCAATGAAAGCACCAATGTCGGTGTCAGAACCGGTGGATCTCGGGTAGGGGGTCCCGAACTATGCATCTAGGCCGGATGGTAACAAGAGGCAGGGGACACGAAGTTTTACCCAGGTTCGGGCCCTCTCGATGGAGGTAAAACCCTATGTCCTGCTTGATTAATATTGATTATATGGGTAGTACAAGAGTTGATCTACCACGAGATCAGAGAGGCTAAACCCTAGAAGCTAGCCTATGGTATGATTGTTGATGTGTATGTTGTCCTACGGACTAAAAGCCTCCGGTTTATATAGACACCAGATAGGGTTAGGGTTACATAGAGTTGGTTACAATGGTAGGAGATCTGAATATCCGTATTGCCAAGCTTGCCTTCCACGCCAAGGGAAGTCCCTTCCGGACACGGGACGAAGTCTTCAATCTTGTATCTTCATAGTCCTGAAGTCCGGCTGAAGGTATAGTCCGGCCATCCGGACACGCCCTAATCCAGGACTCCCTCACCCACCTTTCCCACTGTAAGTCGCTCGGAAGAAGCAACCATCAATACGCTCTAAAGTCTCTCTGGTGGTGGAAATGCATGGAGAGAAATGCATCAGAATGAAGCGCGCCCTGTAAACCGTGACGGAGGGAGGAGTAGTATGAGGCCCTGTTTGGATCACCGTTTCTCTTTTGAATACGCTTGTAAAAAATACACACCTGCGCCCGACATTTCAATTCCGGATGGAATTTGCACAGCGGCCAGTAACTTACAGGTGTAAGTTATACGCCTCCGTATTGAAATACAACCATTCCAAGCATGGCCTGAAGGTGCAAAACCATGTACGTGTATGGCAAGTCGGTCAATGCACTTCCTCTTGGCATATCACTGACATGTGGGACCGGAGTGTGAGCAAACCGATCTCAATTGACGGCAAAATGGCCAACCCGCCGTTCCTTGAGAGAGACGAGGAGCGAGAACACATAGACGGGCTCGCACGGAGGCCAAGATATATTCGAGCATGGTTGATCGATATGATCGTTACATGTTCGATGTTTTTAACACTACCATTGGGCTACCGTTTTCCGCCCGTCTCCCAAATAAATGTGTACTTATCAGAGATTAAAATAAAATAAGAGTACGGACGCTCCACCATGCGGTTCTAGTAGTAGTACTACTCGTACAACTATAAACCTTGCGCTTGGCTCTTTGCCTCTTCGTGAACTCGAACAATGATGTTACTCCGCATGTTGGGTACTACAGCGTATGCCTGTGGCAATCTGACATAGAATGAACTGTTGTATGTCCACCGCCTGGGTGAGGGTAGGTTGCATTAGTCAAAAGGCATAAGCGAGCTTCACCTTGTCCTGCAAGCTTCTCCTCGTTCTGCGAGTTGATGGGACACACCAAAAAGTAGTGCTAGTCCATACTCCCTCCTTTCCGATTAATATGGCTTAATATCTTTTGCAGGTAAATGAGAGAGCTTTATTCATATATAAGCATTCTTAGGATGATCAACCAAGAGATTGGTCACTAGGAAGCAAGGTACCCCGCAAAAAACAAGAAGGAAGCGAGGTGTTTCATCAAGCCAACTCTCGACCACATTCAAAGTGTAGCAAGCACGGTTGGCACAAAGATGCACCGCAAGGTTTGCTGACCTGTTTACATGCTGAATAACAAAAAAGAGGAAATATTACTGAGCGCTCCTATTTGTAAAAGGATCCGAGCCAGAATTAAGCAAGAATTGTGGCGAGTGTTCCATGCAATCAACTTCCATTATCACATGCGAGAACCCTCGAAGAGAACCAAATGCGTTGAAGATTTCTTTATCACATTTTTAAAATATAATAAGAGTGCAGACGCTCCTCCATCCGGTTCCTAGTATAGTATAGTACATACCTCTATAGTAGTAGTAGTAGTACTAGTAAAGTTTGCGCTTGGCTGTTCGCCTCTTCGGGAAGTCGAACAATAATACTAGTACTAGTATAGTGTATGCTTCTGGCAATCTGACACCGAATTAACTGTTGCACGTCCATCGCCTGAGCGAGGGAGAGCTTGCATTAGTCAAAAGTTTCTCCTTGTCATGCGAGCCACTGCGCGCAAGCTTCTCCTGTCCTGCAAGCTTCTCCTCGTTCGGCAAGTTGACGGGACACGACAAAGTAATGCTAGTCCATACTGCCTCCTTTTCGGTTAATATGACTTAATTTCAAATGAGATAAATACACTGTATGTCACTATATATTTGTAAAAATATGGTCAGTGGACTTCATAATACGCTCATTGCATTCAATATATACATTTTCCGGTGTTTATACGGTCACTAGCTCACCCTGGCTGAGTATGTGTGTGCATGCGCGTGTAGGTTGAGCACTTGAGCATGACCGTGTGTGTTCCGTCATGTGCTCGGACATGCATGCATTAGGGCGTCACGCGCATTTTTGCGTCCATGTGTACGTGTGGCTGTTGCATGCATGCACGAGGTTGTTGTCCCTTACACTCACATGTTCATAAGTCAATGCTTTGTCAAAACGTTGCATGCAAGGTTTAATCATTCGTTGTTCACGCATGCATTCCTGATATTAATACGTTGGTAAAGACAATTTCTTGAGGAAAATGAGCCCATGAATTGAGTACAAAGGGGACCAATAAGCCAGGACGGAGGGAGTACCAGTAGTGAACCGGAAGGAGGGAGTAGGTACTAGTAGTACAGTACTACATAACAACGTGCAGTAACAAAATTCCTCTATGCGCATCGTGTCTACTCACATGTCATGCAAGAAAATAGATATAAGTACAAGCGAGACTCAGGAACGGTCATACACATAGGGGGAGTACGTGTAGGGGCCACTAAGGAGCAGTCAAATCACACAGTAAGTTAGTCGGAAGAAGAAACCATCAT
Source organism: Triticum monococcum (assembly GCA_034509565.1). Taxonomy (NCBI): domain Eukaryota; kingdom Viridiplantae; phylum Streptophyta; class Magnoliopsida; order Poales; family Poaceae; genus Triticum; species Triticum monococcum. The sequence goes on along the minus strand of CM067846.1, from coordinate 171,987,721 downwards.
TTCACTCTTCAATGACACGCACGCAATATAAAATGGTTGATATGGAGAGAAAAAGAAAACCACTATATATAGTTATATACACTAGCAGGAGCCTAATCTAGATGCTTGCTTGCTTGAGTTGCTCTCTTCACAAGCATAGAACGATGGTGGCCACACCGCTGGTCACATATCCGGCCTGATCCCGCCGCTGGAGGAAGGGAACAATGTTCTGCATAGACGCGGTCCACATCGGCGAGGGAGTGAACCCACAGTCGGTGCGTCCCAATCGGGGGTCCCCGCAGTATGGGCTGATGCCGCGTGTCGGAGTAAATAGCCATGGGTAGCCTAGCCGGCTTCCCCTGGCCCTTCTGAAAAAATTATGAGCCCGTCCGGCTCTCAAAAGAATTCAAGACCTGGGGCCGCCTTCCCCCTGCCGGCTATCTTCTAGGCCAGCTTCGGGGGGCGGCCCGCCTTTAGCCATCATGAAGGAGGCTGTGGGAGGGCCGACTTCGAGAAGTCGGCAACAAGTAGGCCGACTCCAAGAAGCCAGCTCCCATAAAGCAGTCAAGATCGTACCCGCGAAGTCCGCGTCCACCCAGCAATGATGAAGCAGGGCGTGGCTACAGTAAAGCCTGCCACCCCCAAAACCCGGAGCACGCCAAGCATAGTGCGCCGTACAGGTGGCCACGACCCGTTCGGCGCGGCACTGTTGCCATGGCGGCCTTGACACCGTCCACGACGGGCCACCAGCGTCGCCCCCGAGGCGGTGGGCCCCTTCGGGCAGAGAGATACCGAAGGCGGCCGCACCTCCTCCCAAGTCGGCCCGATGGAGAGTCGCCCCCCCATAGCCGGCCTACCATCCCCCTCGAAGGAGACGCCCATTAAGGAGACAAGATACGGCGGGGCTACAGTAATCGCCCGCCAGGGCGGCGGTACTGTAGCCACGCTTACCCCGACCAAGCCCGCGTCATCAGCACAGAGCAACAGTAAGAAGCCACCGACCAGGCCCTGGACAGTGGGGCCTGCCTGTCGACCAGGGTGCCGGCAGCCGGCGGGACCCACCAGTCGGCGGGCCCCAGCAGCCGGCGCAGAAGCCGGCGAGCATAGTCATAGATGGCTTGGCCCCGCACCCAGCCGGATTACCATTGTACCCTCGGGGGGTGGGCCTATATAAACCCCCCGGTGCACCCATGCAAAGGGTTGGACTCTCAAGCTAGTCTTAGACACCATACAAGGAGAGGAAGCAGGCTAGCCGTGCCCTTCTTTCTCCTTCCACCAAAACAGCTCAAGGAGCATCGTGTAGCCACTTGTTCATCTAGTGATCATGCGGAGACCCCGCAGTGCAGCAGTAGGGGTGTTATCTCCACGGAGAGCCCTGAAGCTGGGTAAAGTACGCCGGTGAGCTTGTCTTCGCCTCATCCCGTTTCCAGGCACCGGCGACGTCTTATTGGCTCCCACAATGATAAGCCACCCGTTGGCATATGTCGCACCTACCACCTGACATTTGGCGCCCACCGTGGGGCCAGGTGCACCGTCGTCCGGAGACCTGTTCTGGACGGGAACCCTCTTCCTCCCTAGCGAGTGTAGCCAGCCCGGCACGCCCGATGGCGCTTGCCACGACGCGCTGCAAGGTGTCGCCAGCATCTGCGCGGCAAGCAGCCTCGCTGATCTCCTCGACGAGGCCCGCATCTCCGACGAGCTCGCCTCCGATGCGGGCACCGACCACCTCGCCAACCTCCTTAGCCAACTCCATGTCTCCAGTGAGCCTGCTGCGGATCTGGAGTCGGTTGGCTCCACCGACCCGATGCCCGTCGACTCAGTCGACTCCGACACGGCCTCCTACGACACCTTCCCCACCAACATCACGATCTACAATGACCTGCTCCCTCGGGCCAACGATCGCGATACTGTCACCACCGAGGTGATGGTTATCGGCCATGGCGATCCGGCCGACGAGAGCGCCCACGACGCCCCGCGCGCGGCGGTCCATGACTTGTCCGTCCCCCTCCCGGCTGACGCCGACGACGAAGTACTGGAGGCACGCCGTCTCGCCCTCCTCGCGGAGGGCCGGAGGCTGGCTTCCGTGAGACGCCTCACTGAGGCTTACCAGCGCGAAGCTGACCGCGCCGCCTTCGGCACGCCGGCCCCGGCTGGCCCAAGCCGGGCTGGTGCTGTCAGGCAACGTGGCGCCGTCATCGCCGACGCGCTGGGAGTCGACCGCCCGGTCTATGCCACTCCGCTCGAGAACCTGCGCGCCGCCCAGGCGGCCGTAGACGAGTTGGACGGCTTGGAGGCCGAAAACCTCCCCCACATGACCCGGCGCATACAACAACTGATTGACGCGGCCGCTTAGCGGCACGAGGCCGACGCCCGTGCGGGAAGCCCACCCCCGCGTCGGGATCACGGTGCGACGTCCCGGACACCGACTAAGAGTAACACCCACGCGCGGCGCGAGAAAGAGCCGGCTTCCAGCCGAAGCCGGACACGAATCTCCATCGAGCGCGATGCGGATGGCCGTCCCCGAGCCAGGGAATGGCGGGGCAGCCCGCCTCCGCCTCGGGCTCGTGGAGAAAGATACCCCACCCCACCGCCAGTGGCGCATCTGACTCTTAGCGGCCGACTAGGTCGCCATGAAGGAGTCGGCGAGAACGACGCCCGCCATCGGATCGACCGCCTGGCCAGATCCCTGGCGCTGGAAGAAGAAGACGATGTCGGCCCGCCCTGCTTCGGCCCCCGCATCCGCGACGAGCCCTTCCCCAAAGGGTTCTCGCTCCCAAGAGACACGCCCAAGTACAACGGCTCCGTGAAGCCGGAAGACTGGCTGATCGACTACTCCACGGCAGTCAGCATAACCAACGGCAACCGGCGGGTTGCCGTAAAGTACGTGCCCCTCATGCTGCAAGGCACGGCATGGACTTGGCTTAACAGCCTCAAGCCTCTCAGCATCAACAGCTGGGTAGATTTTACCGAAGCTTTCATTCGCAACTTCACCGGCACCTATAAGCGGGCTCCCAAGCCCAGACAGCTCTCCCTGTGCATACAGGGCCCAGCCGAGTCCACTCGCGACTACCTCACGCGTTGGGCCGAGCTTCGCAACTCTTGTGAAGGGGTGCACGAGGTGCAGGCCATCGAATACTTCACTGCCGGGTGCCGAGAAGGCACCCTCCTCAAGCACAAGCTTCTCTGCGACGAGCCAACTACCCTTGACGAGCTTCTGAACATCGCCGACAGATACGCCACCGCCGATTCTTCAATTAAGACCGAGCTCCGGGTAGACGCGTCCGGGAAAGTTCTTAACTCGGCGCCCAAGATGCCGGCAGGAGATTCCGGCCGACGCCAGCACCCGAACGACCAGAAGCGTAAAGGCCCTGCGCCGCTTCCCGTTAACCGGCAGGTGGCCACAGTCGATGACACGCCGCCTGAAGGGCGGCCCGCTCCCAAGAAGCCCAAGGGCGGCCGGCCGGCTTGGTAGCCGGCTTTCTCCTACGAGCAAGCTCTTGACGCCCCGTGCAAGTTCCATAGAGGCGCGAAGCCGTCCAACCACACAACCCGAAAGTGCAACTAGCTCGCCCGAATCTCCAAGGGCGAAGGGCTCACGCCGACTCCTCCTGCTGGTCCGCCGCCTCCGGCTCCGCCGCCTCAGGCCGCCCGGCCCGCAGTCGGCACCGTGCAGGACGAGTTCCCCGACGAGCAAGCATCCTACATCATCTTTACGAGCCAGCCCGAAGACCGGCGTAGCAAGCGCCGAGAGCATCAGGAAGTCAGTGTGGTCGCTGCTAACCCAGCCGAACACATGCATTGGTCAGAGAAACCCATCAGCTGGAGCCGGGCCGACCACCCAGAGGTGATGCCGTCTCCCGGCTCCTATGCTTTGGTCCTGGAGGCCACTCTCGTGACGGACAGACGCGCCGCCCGCTTCTCCCGCGTGCCGATAGATGGCGGAAGCAGCATCAACATCCTGTACCGCGACACCCTGGAGAAGTTAAGTGTCAAGACGAAGCAACTTGTGCCGACTCGGGTGGTGTTTCACGGCATCGTGCCCGGCTTGTCCTGCGCCCCCATTGGCAAGATCAAGATCGACGTACTCTTTGGGGACAAGGAGCATTTCCGCCGGGAAGCGATCTGGTTCGAAGTGGTGGACCTGGAGAGCCCTTACCATGCATTACTTGGCCGACCCGCCTTGGCCAAGTTCATGGCGGTCCCCCATTACACATACCTCAAGATGAAGATACCAAGCTCCAAGGGCATCATCACCATAGCCGGCGATTACAAGAAGTCTGCTGAGTGCGCTGCAGCCAGCAGCCGACTGGCCGAGTCCCTTGTGATTGCCGAAGAAAAGAAGACGCTGGACCGGGTCGTGGCCCTGGCCAGCAAGCAGCTGAGCCAGCCCACCGACTCCAAGGAGCATGATGCCCAAGGATCTTTCCAGCCGGCCAAGGAGACCAAGAAGATACCTCTTGACCCAGAGCACCCCGAGAGGTTTGCCGTCATTGGGGCAAGCCTGAACAGCAAATAGGAAGGCGAGCTCGCCGATTTCCTCCGTGAGAATCGGGATATCTTTGCATGGTCCCCCAAGGACATGCCGGGTGTTCCGAAGGATTTTGCCGAGCACAAGCTACACGTGTGAGAAGACGCAAAACCAGTCAAGCAGCCTCTCCGCCGACTGTCAGAGGAGAAGAGAAGGATTGTAGGGGAGGAGATAGCCCGGCTTCTTGCAGCCGGCTTCATCATGGAAGTTTTCTTCCCGGAGTGGCTTGCCAACCCGGTTCTCATGCTGAAGAAGAATAACAAGTGGGGCATGTGTATAGACTACACAAGCCTCAACAAAGCCTGCCCCAAAGATCCCTTCGCCCTGCCAAGAATTGACCAAGTGATAGACTCCACAGCCGGATGCGAGCTGTTGAGTTTTTTGGATGCTTATTCAGGATACCACCAGATAAAACTGAACCCGGATGACCGCTTGAAGACCGCCTTCATCACGCCATTTGGAGCCTTCTGCTACCTGACCATGACATTCGGCTTGAGGAATGCCGGTGCCACTTTTCAGCGTTGCATGCAGAAGTGCCTCCTCACGCAACTCGGCAAAAACGCTCACGTCTACGTGGACGATATCATGGTGAAGATGGAGAAGCGCGGCACCTTGCTGGAAGACCTGAAAGAAACGTTCGAGAACCTGCGCCGGTTCCAAATCAAGCTCAACCCTGAGAAATGCGTGTTCAGAGTGCCAGACGGCCAGCTCCTAGGTTTCCTGGTCTTCGAACGCGGCATCGAGTGCAACCCGGTGAAGATCAAGGCCATCGAGAGAATGGCGATCCCCACCAAGCTTCGAGAAATCCAGAAGTTCACCGGGTGCTTGGCCTCTTTAAACCGCTTCATCAGCCGGCTCGGAGAGAAAGCCCTCCCTCTCTACCGCCTCATGAAGAAGAGCACTCACTTCGAGTGGAATGACCAGGCCGATCAAGCCTTTCACGAGCTGAAGAAGATGCTGGCCACGCCGCCTGTCCTGGCGGCGCCAACTGAGAAAGAGCCCATGCTCCTTTACATTGCCGCAACCAGCCGGGTGGTCAGCACCGTCATCGTGGTCCAACGCCCAGAAGAAGGCCGAGCCCAGCCGGTCCAAAGGCCGGTGTATTACTTGAGCGAGGTGTTGTCCGCCTCAAAACAGAACTACCCGCACTACCAGAAGATGTGCTACGGCGTGTACTTCACCCCAAGAAGCTGAAGCCCTACTTTCAAGAGCATCCCATCACGGTCGTATGCACTGCCCCGCTGGCCGAGATCATAGGCAGCCGGGACGCATCTGGCCGGGTGGCGAAGTGGGCCATTGAGCTGGCCCCCTACACAATCTTCTACCAGCCCCGCACTGCCATCAAGTCCCAAGCATTGGCCGACTTCCTCGTCGACTAGGCCGAGACCCAGTACCTGCTGCCGGCTCCTGACTCCACCCATTGGCGCATGCACTTCGACGGGTCCAAGATGCGCACCGGCTTGGGAGCCGGCATCGTCCTTACCTCTCCCAAGGGCGACAAGCTTAGATACACACTGCAGATCCACTTTGCCGCCTCCAACAATGTAGCCGAATACGAGGCGCTCATACATGGGCTCCGGCTTGCCAAGGAACTCGGCATCCGCCGGATCCTATGTTATGGCGACTTGGATTTGGTGGTTCAACAATCATCCGGCGACTGGGACGCCAAGGACGCAAACATGGCAAGCTACCGCTTCCTGGCGCAGCAAATCAGTGGATACTTTGAAGGATGCGAGTTCCTCCACGTACCACGAGCCGACAACGAGCTAGCCGATGCCCTGGCCCGAATAGGCTCCACTCGGCAAGCAATACCAACCGGCGTCGCCCTACAACGCCTCCTCAAGCCGTCCATCAAGCCGTCTCTAGAATCTGACTCCATCTTCATGCCGCCCAACCCCGACGGGGCCGGGTCCGGCTCAAAGAACCAAGCAGGCGACCCAGGCACTTCAGTACTCGGCCCGGGGACTGCAGTAACCGGCCCGGGGACTGCCGCACCCGGCCTGGGGACTGCGGTAGCCGGCCCGGGGACTGCAGTAGCCGGCCCGGGGACTACGACAACGCAGCAGTCGGCGGCCGACTCCAGCACTTCATCACCCAACCCGCCCGCCCTGGTGGCAGTAGCCACATTGGCGATAGGGGAAGTCGCAGCCCCGTCATGGGCTCAATCCATCGTCAACTTCCTAGTAAACCAAGATCTGCCGGCTGACAAAACAGAAGCGAGACAAGTCCAACATCGAGCCGGAGCATACACGATCGTCAACAGAGAGCTGGTCAAGCGCAGTGTCACTGGAGTCCTCCAGCAGTGCGTCGAGCAAGAGAAGGGCATTGCAATCCTCAGAGATATACACCAAGGAGAATGCGGCCACCATGCCGCCTCAAGATCACTTGTCGCCAAAGCTTTCCGCCACGGCTTTTTCTGGCCGACTGCTTTGGATGACGCCAAGGAATTAGTTAAGCACTGCAAAGGCTGCCAACTTTTCAGCTCCAAGCAAGACATGCTGGCTTCGGTACTCAAGACCATCCCCATCACTTGGCCCTTTACCGTTTGGGGATTAGACATGGTGGGCCCATTCAAGATGGCGCGCGACGGCATGACACATTTATTCGTCTCCGTAGATAAATTCACCAAGTGGATCGAAGCAAAGCCGATCAAGAAGCTGAATGGGCCGACTGCCGTGACATTCATCGCAGACATAACAACTCGGTACGGCATGCCACACAGCATCATCACCGACAATGGCACAAACTTTGCCAAAGGAGCCTTGGCACGTTTCTGCACTGCACAAGGTATCCGGCTGGACTTAGCGTCCGTCGCCCACCCGCAGTCAAACGGCCAGGTCGAGCCAGCCAACTGCCTCATCCTCTCCGGCATCAAGCCCCGACTGGTCGTACCTCTGTAGCGTTCAGCCGGCTGTTGGCTCGACGAGCTGCCGGCTATCCTCTGGAGTCTGCGCACGAACCCAAACAAGTCAACTGGCTTCACTCCTTTTTTTCCTCGTGTACGGTGCCGAAGCAATCATCCCAACTGACATTGAGTTTGACTCACCTCGGGTGACCATGTACACAGAGGCGGAGGCCAAGGAAGCACGAGAAGACGGCGTCGACCTACTGGAAGAAGGCCGGCTGTTAGCCCTCATCCGGTCTGCCATCTACCAGCAAGGGTTGCACCGCTACCACAGCCGGAAGGTCAGGCCAAGATCCTTCCAGGAGGGCGACCTTGTGCTCCGGCTGATCCAGCGAACAACCGGCCAACACAAGCTCTCGGCCCCCTGGGAAGGCCCCTTCGTCATCAGCAGAGCTCTAGGCAACGACTCCTACTACTTGATCGACACACAGAAACCCAAGGCACGCAAGAGAGACGACTCGGGCAAGGAGTCGGAACGACCATGGAACGCCAATCTCCTTCGAAGATTTTATAGTTGAAATGCAGTATGTATCACGTTAACTTTTGTATTAAGTATGAGACAATAGCCTCCCCAAGGAGGACTCGGGGACTGCCATCTTTTATCCGTGAATGAACAATATCATGCTTATGACCTTGTCATTTCATTTACTTATTCTGTCCGGCACCGGGTTCGACCAGTCGGCCCAGGGACTGACCGACTAAAGTTATATTAGAAGTCTTACCCGTAGTCAGGCAAGTAGTGTGTCGGCACCCAAGCTTAGCTCTTGCCAAAGCCGCAGTTCGAAGAACCGGCTGTTCGGCCGGCAAGAGTCAAAAGCAGGAAAGGGTGCACACACGAAAAATGGCTAGGGACCAGCGGACTAATATAACAGGAGCCGGTTTGCCGCCTGCCGCCGACCGACTACCAGAGTAGCCGGCCAGCCGGTTTCCATTCACTTCGCTTCAATCTAAGAAAGCTTGAGTACTTGCCTCCCCAAAGCGGGAAGGCGGCAAAGGAAAAAGCCTAAGGATAAAAAGCGCACGTGCATGGAAACCAAACATGCATACCATAATGTTTACATAAAAAGACCTCTAAGAGGCCGACATCCAACATAGTTCGATACACCCCCAGCGGGTGGAATTGCAAAAGCTTAAAAGATTGTTCCAAAAGACGACAAGTAGGAAAAATAAAGACGGCAAGTCAAGCTGGCGGAGCGGTTGACGAGCTGGGCTAGTCGGTGGAGATGGTTGCGTCGGCTGAGGGAGCGGCCGGCTGGTGAACTTCGGCTCGATCACCGCCTCCTGCTGAGGGCGCGGTTCCACGCGCCTCGTTGCTGGAGGCACGATCAGCTGGAGGCTGGCCGGTTGTTCCGCTAGCCGGCTCATCGTCTTCGCCGTCTTCGTCCTCGTCATCCTCGCCCTCATCGCTGGAGGCGATCTCCTCGGCCGAGTCCTCGCCCGCCGCCGGGTCCAGGCCAAACCAGTCCTCCGGCTGTGCAACGCCGTCGTCATTGAGCTCGGGCGCGAAGACACTAATGTCAGTGCACTCGGCGATCGTCGAGGCACGCTGGGCGATTGCCGACCGCACTTCCTCCAGCTCTGCGTCGGCTTCCAGCCTCCAAGTACGCAGCTGGTCCAGGCTTAGCCCTGGGTACCAGGCGCGGACGAACTCCAATGCCCGCCCGACTCCGAGGCGGGCCGCCGACGCCTTCCATGCTTCGAAACGGCCGACTGCGACCTCCAGCCAGTCGGCGGTCCGGCTTGGTGTGCGGGGGATCATCTGGCCGGGCCAGAGGGCGGCCAGCACCTGCGCCCCGGCACGTTGAAGCCGGTGAAGCATCCGGTGAGCCGGCTGCAGCCGTGCTTCGATGGCCACGAGCTGCTCCCCCAGCGTCCGATTGGCGTCCGGCGCGACGTTGATGCCCGCCTGACGGCGCGCCTCGCGATGAGCCTCGATGGCTTGGGCAGCGAGGGTGGAGTGGCCGGGAAAGTAATCTGCACAAGAAAATGGGCGGCAGCACAGGTCAGCCCACGACCCCAGGCGGCCAGCAGGTAGAAGAAGGGCGAGAAGAGCAGCTTACCATCGATCAAGTCTTCGATGCGGCCGAAGCCCGCATCCAGTGCTTGACGAGTCTCAGCCCACCTCTCCGCCTCGGCCTCAAACTCCGCCTTCAGGGCGGCCTCGCTCTCCTGCGCCTTCTGCAGGGCCGCCTTGTGGCTTTCTTCTTGATCAGCCAGCTTCTTGGCCAGGCGGTCGCGCTCCTGGGCCAAGGTGGCGTACTCGGCGTCCCTGGTACGAAGGGCGGTCTGCGCCTCGCCAAGCTCTCTCCGCAAGTTGGCGTTGGCTCCTGCAAAGAACAAAGGACAAAAAGAAAAAACGAATAAGGGAAAGGTCGTCAAGGAAGATCCGACCCGACTGCTCAGTAGTCGGCCCGAATCTCGGGGACTACACCCAGTGGGTGCGCTGACGCACCCCCACAGGAAACAGATAAAAACAAACACTTACTTCGGCTGTTGGCCAGGTCGTCAATCTTCCGACCCAACTCCTGAGCCTGGGAGTTGAAGGCGGCAGCACGGGAATTATGATATTCCTGGAAGTTAAGATAGAAAGCAAGTATGAGAGGGTTGCCAAGAAAGATCCGACCCGACTGCGTAGCAGTCGACCCGAATCTCAGGGACTACACCCAGTGGGTGCGCTGACGCGCCCCCACGGAAGAAATCAAGGAACCAGAGCGGTTAAGAGCAAAAAACTTACCCGGATGGCGGCTCGTGTCGACAGGAACTCCTGCGTGTATTGCTGCAGGAGGCCGGCCTGAGCTCGCAGCCGATTCCGGACCTCTTGGGCCGCCACATTCAGCTCGCCGGTCCCTGCGCTGGGAGTCCACCCAGACGTACCGGAGCTGGCCGCCTCCAAGGCCTCCGCCGACTGGCCGGCGCCTGCAGCTCGGCGCGACTCCAGCGGGGCGGCACTTCCCCCTGCGTGCTGACACGTCACCGGCTGAATTTCAAGGCCGGCTCCGACTTCAGGCGCGTCCCTGGCCGGCTCCATTGGCACCGTCGACGACTGGCCGCCTTCGCCCGCGCCGACTGGCGCGGCCGGCGGCGTCCTCCCCGCGAAGACCTCGAAGAGCTCCTCCCTTTGCACCGACGGCGGGTCCTGGATGATCTCCTCCGCCAGGGGCAATGGGATGTCCGGGTCTACGGATCGGAGTGGGATGGCGAGCAGCGGGGGTTGGTCGCACGAGCCCTCCGCCTCTGCCTCCGCAGTCGCCCGCTCCGCCTGAGTCCTGGCCGCCTCCTCCGCCCGCTCCTTCGCCGCATGGGCTGCCTCCCGATCCGCCGCCTCCCTCTCCTCTCGCGCCTCACGAGCGTTCCGCTCTGTGGCTTCCATGAGGTCGGCGCGGGGATCCACGCGGCGGGAGCCCGAAGACCCTCTAGCCGGCCCGACGACGGAGCCGCCTGGGCCCCGCTCCAGAGAAAGCGGCGCCCTGCTCAGAAAACGGAGAAAAGTTAGGAAGAATGATTCAAACAGAAGAATACAGCAAAACAAGCATACAAGCGACTGGATGCTTATGTCGAGACCGCCTGGGGCTGCTTCACCGCTTTCCGGAAGCGGGCCGCCTTCGCTGCCGCCTCGTCTCGCTTCGTCGCTGCGGTGGAGGTTTTTGGCTTCTTCGACCGATTGCCGAAGAGAGCTGATGCGGCCCGGCGCTTCGGAGCGCCGCCGCCCGCAGCCGGCACGGCGGACGGGCCCGCGTTGTGGCGGTCGGGCGCCGGTTGGCGACGTGGGACTTCTTCGGCGTCGGCATCGTCCAGCCAGTCCTCAAAGCTGGCGGAAAGCCCGGTGCCTCCGGGCTCAATATTGTCACCAACGACGGCCTCCTCCATGGCGGCTGCCCCCAAGTCCGGATCGTCGACATCGTCCATCGTGCGATCGGGGGCATACTGACGCTCGATCCCTGCCACCCCAGCCGGCGGCGGAAGAAGGGGATTCTGCAAACAAGAGCCGGCTGATCAGAGGCCGGCCATCATGGAGTCGGCTGACAACAAAAAGAAGATAGAAGAGAGAAGCTTACCACAGGCGGTGGGTTGGCGCGAGAGTACAGCGCCTTGCCGTATCGCTAGTCCCCGGCGAGCTTGCAGTTGGCGATGCAGTTGACCATGAGCGCCACCTCCGCGTGTGGCATCTCTCGCGTACTCAGCCGGCTTGGGTCAAAGCGGCCGCTCATCTGGCACATCATGTGGGGCCGGCTTAGGAGCGGAAGGATCCGGCGCTCCACGAAGGCGGCCACCAAGTCGGCTCCACGCAGACCCTCCGACTGGATCATCACTCGAAGCCGGGAGATGGCGGCGTTCCCAGCCGGCGACAGAGACTTGGACCGATAACTCCACGACGGCTGCCTCCTAGCCGGTGGGCCGGCTACGTAGGCCGGCAGATTGACGTGGTCTCCTCTCGGGGGCGAGCCGGCGTTCTTCACGTAAAAATATGACTTCTGCCAGATCTTCACCGACTGGATTAGAGGGATGGAGGGGAACGGGTTGTTGTCACCTGACCTCCTCATGGTGATGTAGGCTCCACAGGGAGCCGGCACGCTGGCGGTGACGGTGCCGAGCTTGCTTTGGAAGAGCTCCCCCCAGAGCTCCAGCGTGGGGAGCACGCCCAAGAAGCCTTCGCAGAGGGAGACGAAGGCCGACACGAGCATCACCGCGTTGGGCGTGAGGTGATGCGGCTGCACTCCAAGAAGGAGCGCAGAAACCCGCTCGCTGGCAGGCCGAAGCCCCGGAGGAAATGCGAGCGGAAGACGACCCGCTCGCCTTCCTCCGGCTCCGGCGAGACCTCCGTCGCGGGCGCCAGACGGACTTGCACGAGATTGGTGCTGGGCAGGCGCCGCGTCTGGCGGAGGAACTCCACTTGCTCGTTGTCGACGTTGGAGCCGTCCCATGAGCTCGATAACGCCATGGGGCGGAGCGCGGTGAGCATGCTGCGGTGAGAAGCTGCGACGGCAGCGAGAGGAAGAAGAAGAAGAAGCAAGAAGACGAGGAGGGATGGAGCGTGGGAGAGCGAGCGAACCTCTGTCTCTCCCCCTCCTCCCCCTACTTGTAGGCTCGAGCGGCGGAGCCGAGGAGGCGCGGCGTGGGGAAACGTGGGATCGGTCGTGCCCACTTCCCCCACGACCCGCGTTTATTGCGCCCTAATGGCGAATTCAAGGTGCCACAGGAAGACGAGCCGTCTCCTTGGGCCGCAGAAGATCAGCGCTCGGGCCGAGGGCAGGAAGTGGCGGGCCCGGGCCTGCGGCGGCGTCCCGTCACGCGCATGCGCGGACAGGATTCCGCCGCCACGTGGCCCACGGGAGGCCCACAATCAGCATGCAAGTCGGCCACCACCCTGGCCGCGAGATACGAGAACTCTCTGAAGACGACCTAAGCCAGCGAAGCCGGCTCCTCGGGGTAAGAAGCTGATCAAGCTTCTCATCCCTCTGTCCGCCTCGAAGCTCGCCTAGCTTCGGGGACTACTGTCGGAGTAAATAGCCATGGGTAGCCTAGCCGGCTTCCCCTGGCCCTTCTGAAAAAATTACGAGCCCGTCCGGCTCTCAAAAGAATTCAAGACCTGGGGCCGCCTTCCCCCTGCCGGCTATCTTCTAGGTCGGCTTCGGGGGGCGGCCCGCCTTTAGCCCTCATGAAGGAGGCTGTGGGAGGGCCGACTTCGAGAAGTCGGCAACAAGTAGGCCAACTCCAAGAAGCCGGCTCCCATAAAGCAGTCAAGATCGTACCCGCGAAGTCCGCGTCCACCCAGCAATGACGAAGCAGGGCGTGGCTACAGTAAAGCCTGCCACCCCCCAAAACCCGGAGCACGCCCAGCACAGTGCGCCGTACGGGTGGCCACGACCCGTCCAGCGCGGCACTGTTGCCATGGCGGCCTTGACGCCGTCCACGACGGGCCACCAGCGTGGCCCCCAAGGCGGTGGGCCCCTTCGGGCAGAGAGATACCGAAGGCGGCCGCACCTCCTCCCAAGTCGGCCCGATGGAGAGTCGGCCCCCCATAGCCGGCCTGCCATCCCCCTCTAAGGAGACGCCCATTAAGGAGACAAGATACGGCGGGGTTACAGTAATCGCCCGCCAGGGCGGCGGTACTGTAGCCACGCTTACCCCGACCAACCCGCATCATCAGCACAGAGCAACAGTAACCAGCCACCGACGAGGCCCTGGACAGTGGGGCCTGCCTGTCGACCAGGGTGCCGTCAGCCGGCGGGACCCACCAGTCGGCGGGCCCCAGCAGCCGGCACAGAAGACGGCGAGCATAGTCACAGATGGCTGGGCTCCGCGCCTAGCCGGATTACCATTGTACCCCCGGGGGGTAGGCCTATATAAACCCCCCGGTGCACCCATGCAAAGGGTTGGACTCTCAAGCTAGTCTTAGACACCATACAAGGAGAGGAAGCAGGCTAGCCGTGCCCTTCTTTCTCCTTCCACCAAAACAGCTCAAGGAGCATCGTGTAGCCACTTGTTCATCTAGTGATCATGCGGAGACCCCGCAGAGCAGCAGTAGGGGTGTTATCTCCACGGAGAGCCCTGAAGCTGGGTAAAGTACGCCGGGGAGCTTGTCTTCGCCTCATCCCGTTTCCAGGCACCGGCGACGTCTTATTGGCTCCCACAATGATAAGCCACCCGTTGGCATATGTCGCACCTACCACCCGACACCGCGTCCCAACCGCCCTTCTAGCTACAGCCCGACGTCCCAGGTAGTACATCTTCCTTTTGGAGCCAGCTTGCTCCACTGCCGTAGCTCCCCACGTAGCTCCATCTCCATGTCGATCTTTCTCTACTTCTATCGGCTTCTATTTGTGATGAGTTTATGTCTCATGAACGAGTGCCAGTACTACTATTCTAATCACACTTCTTCAATATCTTTGCCATCAGGGATGCTCAGCTCGTTTTTAGTGGAACTGCACAAAAGCATCGTATGATCCGAGGGTGCCAGCCGTCTTTCCTTCGACGGGTTCTACCTAGCCAGGAAATTAAATCCTATTTAGGGTTTAGGGTTTAAGTCATAGTGACCCCATCAGTAGTTTTTCTTTTGTACACGCTCTCACAACTTTTGTCTTTAGGTGTGAAGTAAATATTGGCTATGATCTGTGAATCATTGAGATGCATCAGCATGCGTGTTAGTTTTCCTTTGTATTTAATGGAATGTTGTATCGGGGCAACCTTGGAGTAGGAATGAAAATGGAGTGGAAAGTTTCTGTTTTTTCGGAGAAAAAAAATGAAAACTGAGAGAAACCAATGTTTCATTTTGTTGGATCGCGCGATCGAGAAAAACCAACGTTTAAATCACGTCTGTCGCATTCGTGTCTCACCCTCCTCCACGGCTTGACCCCCACACGGTCGCTCGGCATGCCACTCACCGCAAACTGAGTATATGATAACTTTCTCACCTGCTTGTCGATGGATTGCGCCATGGAGTACTAGCACTACTGGAAGAGATTGACGAGTTGGGGGAGGACAGCTAGCTGTAGCACGGACTCCCAAGAACTTCTACATGCATGTTGTGGCCGGCTATTGAGACCTTTGAACGCGTAGCAGTCGCGTGCACCGGGAAGCGGCGCGAGCGACGCTCTCTCGGCCGGCGCGCCGCTTCAATGCCGGTGCCAGTGAGAGGTCACGTCCGCTCTGGCCGGGCATGAATACGACACTGACTGTTTCGGGCGGGAAGCACGCGCGGGTGATGAAGAGGGTTTGGGTTGGTCAGGAGCAGGTGTGGCAACGACCCAGACGCTCGCAAACAAGAGATGCTGTACATTAATATTGCTGTGTATATAATTAACAATGTAAATAATGTGCCAATTGGATAAATATGATTGGAGATGGAGATGGAGATGGAATTTTACGTAAACACGGATATGCATGTCTATGTATTTTTGTTTTTTTTGTGGGAACAAACTTGTATTACTCACGTAGCTAGGCTACACTCGGAGTTACAAAGTTCGACAATGCCATCAGGGCCTGAACCTAGCCAAACATCAATATGGCCACTAGTCCTACCATAATGAGCTAAAGTATGACTGACAATGTTGTTGTTTCGTCGAACATGAGCAATACAAGTATTTCAGAGTGTCATGAGCAATCTAATCTCACGCACCAAAAACCAAACCAAGATCTATCAAGATCTTCATTCCTAATCCTCGCCATATTTGTAGCTTCAAGGAAGTCGATCTCGATATTGATATTTGGAGCTTAGACTCCCCATGTACTTTACTATATTAATATAATTTACCATAGAACGATTGTTCTATAGTGTGTGGGTAAAAAAAGATTACTCCACTGCAATGCGAGCGACAAAACCTCTTGGATGGCCAACAATTCTGCTTCCAGTGCGTTCGCGCAATAACACAAGCTTCTACATGAAGAGAAAATTATAGCACCCCCATGATCCCCAGTATCATGCATGTACCAGCAGTTTCGTTCTCTAGCAAGAAGGAACCATCCGTATTCAGTTTTACCCACCCATCCTCAGATGCATGTCTATGCCTACGTGTGTGTGCGCGACGAATCTCGCGACCTGGAAGCGGGGGCGTGTTTTTGATCGAGTTTTCTTTCTTGGTACGTTAAAAAATTGTTCGCCAGTTTTCGTTTCTTTTTTCCGGGAACGCACGTATTCTATTTAAAACCACTACTATGGAGAGATTTTTTACTCCATTGTATATATATCCTCTTGTTTGATAGGGTTTCTCGTGTCTCGCTCTCTCAACCTCTCCACCAAAACAATATGACAGTGTCCACTCTATCTCTCTCCTTACCAGTGGTCACAGATCCAGCCGAATCCCATCCGATGCGGGAGGTGAGGAGGTGCAGCGTTGACGTTGTCACCGTCGGCGATGGAGGAAGCGGATGCGCATCGTCCTCTCGGAGCCGGTGCTGGCGCGGACGAAGGTCCTCCGCGCCCTTGTTCGCTGCCATCGTGTGGGCAGATCCCGCCCGCCCGCCTAAGAGACATCTCGCCCACCTGAGGTATAACTTCTTGTACTGGTCCAACTCCCCAGGTCACTGCATGCGGGTTTTCTTCTATGTGACTACTCCCCAGCTCCCCATGTACAGTAGCTAGGGTTCATCGGCTGGTCCAACATCACCTACTATTATAGAGGAAATGCCACTCGAAAAGTTGTCTTGATTTATGCCTCGGTGGAGGTATACATGTTGTTTCGACAAAAAGTACATGGTGGTTGTGCGGTCATTGTCCATATGCTCCTATTGCTGCTGCTAATCTAATACTATCACTGGTTAAATGAAGAAATGCTTTTTTTCTCGGGTATCCTAGTTTAATTCCCATCAAGATAATCATGATGCTTCTATTTGTTGGTGTACTTTTCATTAATTCTTATTGACAATTGAGATGTCGTTGTTAACCTTGTACCACTCCCAAAACAAGGTAACAACACTATATCCCTTTTTAATATTTTTGCAAACAGCGATGCATATCTCCATACTCGGGCATGTCTTCCTCAATTTTAGTGGAACCGCACAAAATTGGATGGCCATTGTTGTTCCGCCTCACTGTCCTCTGCCACATGGTTCTTCCTTCCTCGAGCTTGATTAATGAGAAGAAACAGACCACAGTGAGGATTTGTCGAACTTCATAGGCGCCTCTCCCAAACTTGATGCCAAATGGATGATGCATCACCACGATGACCTATCGATGCTCAAGGTTGCGCCTCATGGTTGCGTCGGCTGGTGAAGCAGATCGATTTTCGACGAAAAACAAGTTGTCTTCTATTAGTGCTCTTTGCTTGGTTGCGTTGGAGACGTAGTCATCTTTCACATTGGTGCAATTTTATCACACAATTGGCTATGAATCAACTATTTCCTCGAAGAAGGATCCATGTTGGTACTAAGAGCATAAGTTTTGTATTGATTTCTAAGCTTTCTCACAACTTTGTCTTCAACACTCCTGTAATTTTATTTGTCCAGCTATTAACTTTGAGTAAAAAAATGGTGTCGACTAAAAACCCAGATGGACGTAGTAGCCCTCCATTTTTATTTACTCTGCATATTAGACTTGACAGAAGTCAAACTTTGTAAAGTTTGACCAAGTTTAGGCCGAACACAACAAACCATAATTATTAAGAGAGGGCAAACTCTACATACTCTCAAATCTTTTCGATAATTGAAATTAAAATTCTTTATTTGTACACACTCTCACATGTTTCCGATAATTTGGCCCATGTGTCATTGTTCACTTAAGAGAGGGTAGTGTACCGCACGCCCCAGACAGGAAGTGCGACCAGGACGTGTGGATCGTTAGTTCATCAGAAGTAGTAGTTTTCTTCACTGGTACGTTAAATTAAGAGTTTCGTTTTGTACTTAAACAATTTAAAACGATTGTTATGGAGAGAATAAGAAAACCACTCCACTATATATTAGTAGTATACACGAGTACTATATGGGCGCAACTTCATTGACTTAGTGCACCTGCCTTTGGGTTTATGATAGGTGGGCCCAAAATGTGGCCGACCCACCTGTCATACAGCCAAAAGCAGGTGCAGTTAAGGCACCAGAGCTCAGTCCGTACTACAGTATATATGTAGTACTATATAAGCTGGAGCCTCAGTGCTTATTCGCTAGAGTTTGCACTCTCCACACTCTCGCCACACTACATATATATATATATATATATATATATATATATATATATATATATATATATACGCGCTCGAGGCTCAGCATTCCTTTGCTAGGGTTTGCTATATTCACAGTCTCTCACCCAGTCACCCTCTTCACCAGATCTAAGCAAGACTGCATTGGCCTCTGTCTCCCCCCCCCCTCACAACTAGTGAAGGAGGCGTCCGGATCCCGTTGCACCAGGAAGGGGAGGAGGTGCAATGTTCACTCTATCACCTTCGGCGAGGGAGGCAGTCCACTGCTGGCTGCGCTGTTCTCTTTCACCCAGTGCCCATGCAGGAGGGCCACCGACCCCTTCTTCCTCGCTGCCGTACGTAGTGTGGGTAGATCCAGGCTCCCGCTGCACGCCTTGCCACATCTCGACGACCCTAAGGTATAAGTTTCTTTGAAACCGTCATTGCTCTAGCTGCATGTGGATCTTTTTCGATTTTGTAGTTGAATCTAGGTCTTGATTCAAAGAGGAAAGAAGGGTGCGGTGGGGTGGAGCATGAATCTAGGACGTGGTTCAATGAGGAAAGGAGGGAGGAAAAGTAGTATAGACTGGCTATCCAGCTGCTTTGTTAGTCGAAAAGGGAAAAAGGGGGTAACCCAGTACACACATCTGTAAGGAACCGATCTCTTTGTTGAAAAGGGAAAGAAACTGGGGGTTCGGGTAGTTTGTGCAGGAGTAGATTTTCTGCCCTCACATAAGAAAAAGGTTCAAAAAGAACAAATATGGGACCAAAGTAGATATGCTGCTTGGCTCCATACTCCGCGTCACCCATTTATATGTGTGGATGCACATGGTGCTGGCATGTCCCATGTCCCATACAACTATTTTGCTGTTGTTAATTTAAGAATGCTGCTGGAAAATTGAAGCAATGCCACTATTAAAAGAAAATTACATTCTTAACGGATGTTGTTTTAAGAGAATGTCTCTGTTAATATGAATCAATGCAACCATTTTAGAAATGCTAATGTCCTACTTCGTTTTCCATCAAGATAAGTTAGATGCTTCTTTTTGTTGCCGTTTGTTTCATCCTCCTTTATTGGCCAGTAATTGTTTCCTTTTTTTCCTCTATTAAAATAGGGATATCTATTCAACTTGTTGCTATAGCAAACTTAAATGTCACACCGGCAACTTTGCTTGATTTCAGTGCAACTGCACAAAACGAGATTGGATTTCCTATTCGTGTTGGCAGATTCATAGGTGATCTTGTGTGCGTCATGACAGGTTGGTACTTGCCTTCATCCACCTGATCATGCAGTGTGTTTTGATATGTTGTGCTACTTGTATTGGTACTGCTTTAGATAAATGTTGAATTGAAGCTATTGTATTGCTCTTTTTCCCCATTTAGTGAACAAAAAAGGTACCAACCCAGACATGATGCTTGTTGCTTTGTTACAACAAACTCTGCATCACCCCCTTTATAAGTAGATGGAAGCACATGGTGTTGTTGCGCCCACTCTCCCCTGGAACTGTTTATGCTTTTTCTTAATCTAATGCCGCTGGTAAAATTAAGCAATGCCACTCTTACAATTAACTACTGAACTGTTTTAAGAGAATTTCTCTTTTAATATGAATCAATGCAACCGTTTTAGAAATGATACTGTCCTATACTTTGTTTTCCATCAAGATAAGGTAGATGCTTCTTTTTGTGGCCGCATGTTTCATCCTCCTTTATTGTCCGGTAATTGTTTCCTTTTTTTCCTCTATTAAAACAGGGATATCTATTCAACTTGTTGCTATGGCAAACTTAAATGTCACACCGGCAATTTTGCTCGATTTCAGTGCAACTGCACAAAACGAGATTGAATTTCCTATTCGTGTTGGTAGATTCGAATTTTATGTTGGTTGTCTCATGAAAGGTCAGTACAGGCCTTCATCCACATGATTGTGCAGTGTGCTTTGAGATGCTGTGCTACTTGTATTGGTACTATTTTAAATAAATGTTGAATTGAAGCTATTGTATTACTCTCTTTTCCCATTAAGTAGTGAACAAAAATGGTACCAACCCAGACATGATGTTTGTTGCTTTGTTACAACAAACTCTGCATCACCCCCTTTATAAGTAGATGGAAGCACATGGTGTTGTTGCGCCCACTCTCCCCTAGAACTGTTTATGCTTTTTGTTAATCTAATGCCGCTGGTAAAATTAAGCAATGCCACTCTCAGAATTAACTACTGAATCTTAGTTCAAAACTGCAATACTTGTTAGGGATTGGCGGAGTTACTATTTTTCTGGCCGCATGTTTCATCCTCCTTTATTTTGCCAGTAATTGATTCCTTTTTTTGCCTCTGTTAAAACAGGGATATCTATTCAACTTGTTGCTATTGCGACATTTTGCTTCGCTATGCAAAACACTTATGTTTTAAGAGTGTTTTGTGCAGTTCAACTTGAATGGCACACCGGCGACTTTGCCTAATTTTGGTGGAACTGCACAAAAGGAGATCATGGATTTTCATATATGTGTTAGAATTTCTTTCAAGTCCTCCATGCGAGTTGTTTCAAATCTTGGTTAAGAAAGGTCAGTACCGACTTTCATCCACATGATGTTGAAGTGTGCTTTGGGATGTTGTGCTACTTGTATTAGTACTGTTTTGGATAAATGTTAAATTGAAGCTATTGAACTACTATCTTTTACCATTGAGTAGGCAAAAATTGTTCCAACCTAGACATGATGCTTGTTTCTTTGTTACAACAAAACTCTACATCACCCCCTTTATAAGTAGATGGAAGCACATGGTGTTGTTGCGCCACTCTCCCCTGGAACTGTTTATGCCTTTTGTTAATCTAATGCCGCTGGTAAAATTAAGAAATGCCACTCTCAGAATTAACTACTGAATCTTAGTTCAAAATTGCAATAGTTGTTAGGGATTGGTGGGATTACCATATTTGTGGCCGCATGTTCCATCCTCCTTTATTGGCCAGTAATCGATTCCTTTTTTGCCTCTGTTAAAACAGGGATATCTACTCAACTTGTTGCTATTGTAGACCGGATTTCCATATATGTGTTGAGATCTCTTTTAGTTCTTCTTCATGAGTTGTTTCAAGTTTTGGTCTTGAAAGGTCAGTACCGGCTTTCCTCAGAATTAACTACTGAATCTTAGCTTAAAACTGCAACACTTGTTAGGGATCGGTGGGAGTACCATTTCTGTTAGGGATCGGCCGGAGTACATGTTCAAGAAATGTATTGTTCAGATAATGTCTCTGTTATTATATAACAGCTATAGTGTTTTACAAATGGTACTATCCTGCTTTGTAGTTCTTTCTACATGTTTAACCAAGGTATTGTTAAGATAATGTCTCGGTTAAAATGAATCAATCGCATTGTTTTAGGAATGGTACTTTTCTGCTTTGTCGTTCTTTATACATGTTCAAACAAGGCATTGTTAAGATAATGTCTCAGTTAATATGAATGAATCACACTGATGGAGAATTTCTACTCTCCTACTTTGTTTCCCATTAAGATAAGGTAGATCAGTAGATGTTTTTCTTCTGGGAGTACAAGCCATCAACCGTTATTTCTCAGTAATTGTTTCCCTTATACCTATTGTTGCTTACATGGATATCAAAATTAAATCTCGGTTTTATTCCGAATTTGATTTTAGTTGAACTACACAAAAGGAGCCAATGTGTTTAAGGCAAACTGCTGCATTAGTGGGTCCAGTCGGTTTCACCACTTTGCAGAAAGAAGCAGTCACTGTTTGCGCTACATTAAAGAAGGAATGATCGAGAAGCTTTACAGAGTATTAGTAGACGTTGGTGACATGACTAGTCTGCAGAGAGCATAGGCAACTCTACAACACGTGGAGTGCACTGGGCAAAAAGTGCCCAAACATGTACAAGAAGCCATGACAGGACTCCAAGTCTGTCAATGTCATTCTAAGTAACAATGATGGGGCATCTGGGTATGGTAATCTGTTTACGGTACTTTCAGTTTGCTAGTCCATCGATTGGTGGGTTGACACTGGGGCCAATATTCTTTTGTGTGCTGATGTGTCTTTGTTTTCTTGCGGCATATAAATATGAAATCCATAGGGATGTCAGCTTGATTTTAGTTGAACTGCACAAAATGTTCAGATGGTTTGTGTCCTCCATAATACTTCATAATGCACAATACATCGAATGGTTCTCTAATCATTCGTCTTCACTAAGGGAGTCCTGGATTAGGGGGTCTCCGGACAGCCGGACTATATCCTTTGGCTGGACTGTTGGACTATGAAGATATGAGATTGAAGGCTTTGTCCCGGCTCCGGATGGGACTCTCCTTGGCGTGGAAGGCAAGCTAGGCAATGCGGATGTGTATATCTCCTCCCTTGTAACCGACCTTGTGTAACCCTAGCCCCCTCCGGTGTCTATATAAATCGGAGGGTTTAGTCCGTAGGACAACATACAATCATACCATAGGCTAGCTTCTAGGGTTTAGCCTCTACGATATCGTGGTATATCAACTCTTGTAATACTCATATCATCAAGAACAATCAAGCAGGACATAGGGTATTACCTCCATCAAGAGGGCCCGAACCTGGGTAAACATCGTATCCCCAGCTTCCTGTTACCATCCGCCTTAGACGCACAGTTCGGGACCCCCTACCCGAGATCCGCCGGTTTTGACACCGACATTGGTGCTTCCATTGAGAATTCCACGGTGTCGTCACCGTAAGGCTTGATGGCTCCCTCAATCATCACTAGCGATGCGGTCCAGGGTGAGGTTTTCCTCCCTGGGCAGATCTTTGTATTCGGCGGCTTCGCACTGCAGGCCAATTCGCTTGGCCATCTGGAGCAGATCGAGAGCTACACCCTTGGCTAATGACCCACAAGTATAGGGGATCTATCGTAGTCCTTTTGATAAGTAAGAGTGTCGAACCCAATGAGGAGCAGAAGGAAATGATAAGCGGTTTCCAGTAAGGTATTCTCTGCAAGTACTGAAAAAAGTGGTAACAGATAGTTTTGTGATAAGATAATTTGTAACGAGCAAGAAGTAACAAAAGTAAATAAGGTGCAGCAAGGTGGCCCAATCCTTTTTGTAGCAAAGTACAAGCATAGACAAACTCTTATATCATGTAAAACGCTCCCGAGGACACATGGGAATATCGTCAAGCTAGTTTTCATCACGTTCATATGATTCACGTTCGGTACTTTGATAATTTGGTATGTGGGTGGACCGGTGCTTGGGTACTGCCCTTACTTAGACAAGCATCCCACTTATGATTAACCTCTATTTCAAGCATCCGCAACTACAACAAAAGTATTAAGGTAAACCTAACCATAGCATGATACATATGGATCCAAATCAGCCCCTTACGAAGCAACGCATAAACTAGGGTTTAAGCTCCTATCACTCTAGCAACCCATCATCTACTTATTACTTCCCAATGCCTTCCTCTAGGCCCAAATAATGGTGAAGTGTCATGTAGTCGACATTCACATAACACCACTAGAGGAGAGACAACATACATCTCATCAAAATATCGAACGAATTCCAAATTCACATGACTACTAATAGCAAGACTTCTCCCATGTCCTCAGGAACAAAAGTAACTACTCACAAAGCATAAACATGTTCATAATCAAAGGGGTATTAATATGCATATAGGATCTGAACATATGATCTTCCACCAATTAAACCAACTAGCATCAACTACAAGGAGTAATTAACACTACTAGCAACCTACTAGCACCAATCCCGGACTTGGAGACAAGAATTGGATACACGAGATGAACTAGGGTTTTGAGATGAGATGGTGCTGATGAAGATGTTGATGGAGATTGCCCTCTCCTAATGAGAGGAGCGTTGGCGCTGACGATGGCGATGATTTCCCCCTTCGGGAGGGAAGTTTCCCCGGCAGAATAGCTCCGCCAGATCCCTAGATTGGTTCCACCAAGGTTCCGCCTCGTGGCAGTGGAGTTTCGTCCGAGAAGATGGCTTATGATTTGTTTCCCATCGAAAGACTCGATATAGCAGAAGATGGCCACCGGAGGGCCACCAGGGGGCCCAAGAGGTAGGGGGGCACGCCCAGAGGTGTAGGGCGCGCCCCCACCCTCTTGGGCAGGGTGTGCCCCCTGGTGAAGTTCTTGCTCTCAATATTTTTTATATATTTGGAAAACATCTTCCGTGAAATTTCAGGACTTTTGGAGTTGTGCAGAATAGGTCTCTAATATTTGCTCCTTTTCTAGCCCATAATCCCAGCTGCCGGCATTCTCCCTCTTTATGTAAACCTTGTAAAATAAGAGAGAATAGGCATAAGTATTGTGACATAATGTGTAATAACAACCCATAATGGAATGAATATCGATATAAAATCATGATGCAAAATGGACGTATCAACTCCCCCAAGCTTAGACCTCGCTTGTCCTCAAGCGAAAAGCCGAAATCGAAAAATATGTCCACATGTTTAGAGATAGAGGTGTCGATAAAAATAAAATACGAACATGAGGGCATCATGATCATTCTTAGACCAACAACTCATATAATTCTTTGTCATATAATCTCTAATGCTAGAGTAATAATTCAATCACATTATCAAGTATGAATCGTAAACTTCATTGAAAACTAACAAACTATAATCTCAGTCACTGAAGCAATTGCAATTTATCATAACATAGGAAAGAGTCAATGTATAAGAGCTTTTCAGCAAGTCCACATACTCAACTATCATATAGTCTTTCACAATTGCTGACACTCACGCAATACTTATGAGTATGGAGTTTTAATTGGACACAGAGAAAGATAGGGGCTTATAGTTTTGCCTCCCAACGTTTTACCTCAAGGGTAATGTCAATAGTAATAGTTCATGAAAACTCACATGCAATTAGCCATATATACCAGGATCTTTCCAACATATTGTGCTTGCCAAAGGATAAAGTGTAAAAAGGAAGGGTGAAAATCACCATGACTCTTATGCAATGTAGGAGATAAAAGTAAAAGATAGGCCCTTCGCAGAGGGAAGCAGAGGTTGTCATGCACTTTTATGGTTGGATGCTCAAAATCTTAATGCGAAAGAACATCACTTTATATTGCCACTTGTGATATGGACCTTTATTATGCAGTCTATCGCTTTTATTACTTCCATATCACACGATCGTATAAAGCTTATTTCCTCCACACCAATCAATCATACATATTTAGAGAGAAATTTTTATTGCTTGCACCGATGACAACTTACTTTAAGGATCTTACTCAATCCATAGGTAGATATGGTGGACTCTTATGGCAAGACTAGTTTAAGGGTATTTGGAAGCACAAGTAGTATCTCTACTTGGTGCAATGAATTTGGCTAGCATGAGGAGGAAAGGCAAGCTCATCATGTTGGAATATCCAAGACAATATAATTTATCTCAGATGTATGAAAACATAACCCATTACGTTGTCTTCATTGTCCAATGTCAACTCTTTAGCATGTCATATTTTAATGAGTGCTCACAATCATAAAAGATGGCCAAGATAGTATATTTATATGGGAAGGCCTCTCTTTCTTTATTACTTCCTATTAATTGCAATGATGACCAAAACTGTGTTTGTCAACCCTCAACAACTTTTATTCATCATACTCTTTCTATGTGAGCTCATTACTCTCCACAAGACTCACATGATCTCTTTGTTTCTTTTATTTCTTTCTCTTTTCTTTTATTCACTTAGGATCATGGAAAAATAATCAAGCCCTTGACTCAACACTAATCTTTATTATATAGCTCACGGACTTGATTACATAGAAGGATAATAAAGCAAAACTCACAACTAGATCATACTAAGAACTTTTATTCTACTAGATCAAGATATTACCAAAAGGATCGAACTAAAAAATGGTAAAGATAAAGTGATGGTGATACGATACCGGGGCACTCCTCCAAGCTTGGCAGTTGCCAAGTGGAGTGCCCATACCCATGTGATTATGTCTCCTTTGTTGGTGAAGAAGGTGGGGATGTTGATGATGGATAGTCGCACATCGAGCGTAGGAGGTCGTCTAACTTGCGGATAATGCCCTTGAGTGAGATTATATGCTCCTTCAATAACATATTTTCACGTGTGAGATACTTATTTTGTATACGAGCTAACTCAATCATCTTGAAAGCTTCGATTTCAGTTGGGGTAAGAAGGTTGTGATCCAGTTGAAGGGTGTCTTCTGTTGCCAGAACTTGGTCCTCCATGGCCTTCTTGATCCCTTCATCCTTGTTGATCTCCATGGGTTCTTCTCTCTTCAGCTCTATCTTCATTAGCCAAGCATCGGTGCCCTCATGGTTGGAGGAGGAGGGAGATGACATAGTGCCTGGCCTTGACAACCCTGACAGAAAATAGCTGGAAACAAAGACAGGAGATTTTTGCGTGATACGGGAGTCAAAACCCCCGGGAGGTTATATAATGAAGTTTTACCGACCAAAATACGTGTCGTGTATGAAAACGGAGTCCGGAGAGCACACGAGGTGCCCACGAGGTAGGGGCGCGTCCAGTAGGGTAGGGCGCGCCCTCCACCCTCGTGGAGCCCTCATGTCCTTCCCGGACTGCTGTTTGTTTTTCTATTTTTCTAAATATTCCAAAACGGAGAAATATTGCCTTAAAACTAATTTGGAGTCGGCTTACTTACCGTACCACATACCTATTCCTTTTCGGAGTCTGAAACGTTCCGGAAAGTGTCCCTTATGTATTTCTCCGGGGTTAGAGTTTCAATAACATTGGTTTCAACATTTATGGGATTACCTGAGATATAATGTTTGATTCTTTGACCATTCACCACCTTTGGATTTGGGCCTTCGAAGTTGTTGATTTTTATGGCACCGGAACGGTAGACCTCCTCGATAACGTAAGGACCTTCCCATTTAGAGAGAAGTTTTCCTGCAAAAAATCTTAAACGAGAGTTGTATAGCAATACATAATCACCTACATTAAACTCACGCTTTTGTATCCTTTTGTCATGCCATCTTTTAACCTTTTCTTTAAACAACTTGGCATTTTCGCAGGCTTGGGTTCTCCATTCATCAAGTGAGCTAATATCAAATAACCTTTTCTCACGGCAAGTTTAAAATCATAATTAAGTTCTTTAATAGCCCAATAAGCCTTGTGTTCTAGTTCGAGAGGTAAGTGACATGCTTTTCCATAGACCATTTTACACGGAGACATACCCATAGGATTTTTATATGCAGTTCTATAGGCCCATAGTGCATCATCTAGTTTCTTGGACCAATTCTTTCTAGACCTATTAACAGTCTTTTGCAAAATTAATTTGAGTTCTCTATTACTCAATTCTACTTGACCACTAGACTGAGGGTGATAAGGAGATGCAATTCTATGATTAACATCATATTTAGCAAGCATTTTACGGAAAGCACCATGAATAAAATGTGAACGACCATCAGTCATTAAATATCTCGGGACTCCAAACCTTGGAAAAATAACTTCTTTAAGCATTTTAATAGAAGTGTTATGATCAGCACTACTAGTTGGAATAGCTTCTACCCACTTAGTAACGTAATCAACAGCAACTAAAATATGTGTATAACCATTAGAGGAAGGAAAAGGTCCCATATAGTCAAAGCCCCAAACATTAAATGGTTCAATAACAAGTGAATAATTCATAGGCATTTCTTGACGTCTACTAATATTACTAATTCTTTGACATTCATCACAAGATAAGAAAAACTTACGGGCATCCTTGAAGAGAGTAGGCCAATAACAACCATATTGCAGTACCTTATGTGCAGTTCTATCTCCAGCATGGTGTCCTCCATAAGCTTCGGAGTGACACTTGCGTAGGATCTGTTCCTGTTCATGCTCAGGTACACAACGTCTAATAACACCATCTACTCCTTCTTTATAAAGATGTGGGTCATCCCAAAAGTAATGCCTCAAATCATAGAAGAACTTTTTCTTTTGCTGGTATGTGAAAGTAGGTGGCATAAACTTAGTAACAATGTAATTAGCATAATCAGCATACCATGGAGTAGTATGAGAAGGATTTATGACATTTAATTGCTCATCAGGAAAGCTATCATCAATAGGTAGTGGGTCATCAAGCACATTTTCTAACCTAGACAAGTTGTCTGCAACGGGGTTCTCAGCTCCTTTTCTATCGACAATATGCAAATCAAATTCTTGTAGCAAGAGAACCCATCTAATAAGTCTAGGTTTAGCATCTTTCTTTTCCATAAGATAATTAATAGCAGCATGATCAGTGTGAATAGTTACTTTAGAATCAACAATATAACGTCTAAACTTATCACAAGCAAATACAACTGCTAAGAATTCTTTTTCAGTAGTAGCATAATTTCTTTGAGCATTGTCTAGAGTTTTACTAGCATATTGAATAACATTTAGTTTCTTATCAACTCTTTGTCCTAGAACAACTCCTACATCATAATCACTAGCATCACACATAATTTCAAAGGGTAAATTCCAATCAGGTGGCTGAACAATAGGTGCAGAAATCACTGCTTCCTTAAGTATTTCAAATGCTTCTAAACAATCATCATCAAAGAAAAATGGTATATCTTTTTGTAATAAATTAGTCAGGGGCCGAGAAATTTTTGAGAAGTCCTTAATGAACCTCCTATAAAAAGCGGCATGACCAAGGAAACTTCTTATACCTTTGATGTCCTTGGGACATGGCATCTTTTCAATAGCATCAACCTTGGCTTTATCAACTTCAATACCTCTTTCAGAAACTTTATGCCCCAAGAAAATACCTTCATTAACCATAAAGTGGCACTTTTCCCAATTCAAGACAAGATTAGTTTATTCACATCTCTGCAAAACTTGATCAAGGTTGCTCAAGCAATCATCAAAAGAAGATCCATAGATGAAAAAGTCATCCATGAAAACCTCACAAATCTTTTCACAGAAGTCAGAGAATATAGCCATCATGCATCTTTGAAAGGTAGAAGGTGCATTACATAAACCAAAAGGCATATGTCTATAAGGTAAAGTACCAAAAGGGCTTGAAAAGTAGTCTTTGATTGATCTGTGGCTGACATAGGTATTTGAGAGAAACCAGAATAACCATCTAGAAAGCACAAAATGTGTATGTTTGGACAATCTTTCTAGCATTTCATCGATAAAAGGTAAGGGGTAATGATCCTTTTTAGTAGCCTTATTTAATTTGCGGAAATCAATTACCATCCTATAACCTGTAATAATTCTTTGAGGAATCAATTCATCTTTATCATTAGGAAAAATAGTAATACCTCCCTTCTTAGGGACACAATGGACATGGCTTACCCACTAACTATCAGCAACGGGATAAATTATACCTGCCTCAAGGAGCTTTAGTATCTCCATTCTTACCACTTCTTTCATTTTAGGATTCAGCCGGCGTTGATGATCACGAACTGGTTTAGCATCTTGTTCCAAATTAATTTTATGTTGACATAGAGTGGGACTAATGCCCTTAAGATCATCAAGAGTATACCCAATAGCAGCGCGGTGCTTCTTCAGAGTTTTCATTAATCTCTCTTCCTCATGCTCTGAAAGGTTAGCACTAATAATAACAGGATATATCTTTTTGTCATCAAGATAAGCATATTTAAGAGTATCAGGTAACGGTTTAATCTCAAACACGGGATCACCCTTGGGTGGAGGAGGTTCCCCTAAGATTTCAACAGGTAAATTGCTTTTCAGAATAGGTTCCTGTTTAAAGAATACTTCATCTAATTCCCTTCTTTGATTCATAAACATATCATTTTCATGGTCTAGCAAGTATTGTTCTAAAGGATCACTAGGAGGTAGGGCAATAGAAGCAAGACCAATAATTTCATCCTTACTAGGTAATTCTTCTTCACAGTGTTGTCTACTAAATTTAGAAAAATTAAATTCATGAGTCATATCATCTAAACCGATAGTAACAACATCCCTTTTGCAATCTATGGTAGCATTAACAGTATTCAGGAAGGATCTACCAAATATAATGGGACAAAAGCTATCTTGTGGGGAACCAAGAACAAGAAAATCAGCAGGATATTTAGTTTTCCCACACAAGACTTCGAGACCTCTAACAATTCCCATCGGTGAAATAGTATCTCTATTGGCAAGTTTAATTATAACATCAATATCTTCTAACTCAACAGGTGCAATATCATGCATAATTTCTCTATAAAGGCTAATAGGTATTGCACTAGCACTGGCACCGATATCACATAAGCCATGATAACAATGATCTCCTATTTTAACAGAAATAACAGGCATGCCTACCACAGGTCTAGGTTTATCTTTATCACGGGGTTTAGCAATTCTAGCAGTTTCATCAAAGAAATAAATAACATGCCCATCAATATTATCAGACAAGAGATCTTTAACAATAGCAATATTAGGTTCAACTTTAACTTGCTCATGAGGTGTATATGTTTTAATATTGCTTTTACGAACCATAGTTGAAGCTTTAGCATGATCCTTTACCCTAACAAGGAAAGGTGGTTTCTCAACATAAGAAATGGGAACAATAGGATCATTATAAGTGACAATCTTTTCTTCAACTTTAATAGGTGCAACTACTTTCACTTCTATAGGAGGATGATATTTAAACCACTTCTCCTTGGGAAGATCAACATACGTAGCAAAAGATTCACAGAAAGAAGCTACTATCTCAGAGTCAAGTCCATATTTAGTGCTAAATTTACGAAAAATATCGGTATCCATAAAAGATTTAACACAATCAAAACTAGGTGTCATACCTGACTCCTTACCATTGTCGAGGTCCCAATCTTCAGAGTTGTGTTTAATTCTTTCCAATAAATCCCATTTGAATTCAATAGTCTTCATCTTAAAAGAGCCAGCACAAGGAGTATCAAGCATGGTGCGATTGTTATCAGAAAGCCGAGCATAAATTTTTTGAATAATCATTTCTATTGAGAGCTCATGATTGGGGCATGAATATAACATTGATTTAAGCCTCCCCCAAGCTCGAGCGATGCTTTCTCCTTCGCGAGGCCAAAAATTATATATGTAATTGCGATCACGATGAACAATATGCATAGGATAAAACTTCTGATGAAATTCCAATTTCAATCGTTTGTAATTCCAAGACCCCATATCATCACATAGCCTATACCCTGTCGATGCATCTCCCCTAAAAAATAAAGGGAAGACCTTCTTCTTAACAACATCTCCAGGTACACCTGTAAGCTTAAATAATCCACAAACTTCATCCACATATATCAGATGTTCATCAGGATGTTTTGTTCCATCTCCTAAAAAAGGATTAGCTAGCAGTTTTTCTATCATACCCGAAGGAACTTCAAAGCAAGCATTTTCATTTTCATTTTCAGTAGGTTCAGTGGGTTCAGTAGGTTGAGGAGCAACTCTTTGCTCTACTGGTCGGGGTGAAGATACCCCGAACAAGCCCCTCAGAGGATAACTTTCCATGGTAACAAGTGACAGTAAATTTCAGCACACTATATAAATTTTTCCTTACCAAATTCCACCTACCAAAGGCGCTTCACTCCCTGGCAATGGCGCCTGAAAAGAGTCTTGATGACCCACAAGTATAGGGGATCTATCGTAGTCCTTTTGATAAGTAAGAGTGTGGAACCCAACGAGGAGCATAAGGAAATGATAAGCGGTTTCCAGAAGGGTATTCTCTACAAGTACTGAAATAAGTGGTAACAGATAGTTTTGTGATAAGATAATTTGTAACAAGCAACAAGTAACAAAAGTAAATAAGGTGCAGCAAGGTGGCCCAATCCTTTTTGTAGCAAAGTACAAGCATAGACAAACTCTTATATGATGTAAAACGCTCCCGAGGACACATGGGAATATCGTCAAGCTAGTTTTCATCACGTTGATATGATTCACGTTCGGTACTTTGATAATTTGGTATGTGGGTGGACCGGTGCTTGGGTACTGCCCTTACTTAGACAAGCATCCCACTTATGATTAACCTCTATTTCAAGCATCTGCAACTACAACAAAAGTATTAAGGTAAACCTAACCATAGCATGAAACATATGGATCCAAATCAGCCCCTTACGAAGCAACGCATAAACTAGGGTTTAAGCTTCTGTCACTCTAGCAACCCATCATCTACTTATTACTTCCCAATGCCTTCCTCTAGGCCCAAATAATGGTGAAGTGTCATGTAGTCGACGTTCACATAACACCACTAGAGGAGAGACAACATGCATCTCATCAAAATATCGAACGAATACCAAATTCACATGACTACTAATAGCAAGACTTCTCCCATGTCCTCAGGAACAAAAGTAACTACTCACAAAGCATAAACATGTTCATAATCAGAGTGGTATTAATATGCATATAGGATCTGAACATATGATCTTGCACCAATTAAACCAACTAGCATCAACTACAAGGAGTAATTAACACTACTAGCAACCTACTAGCACCAATCCCGGACTTGGAGACAAGAATTGGATACAAGAGATGAACTAGGGTTTTGAGATGAGATGGTGCTGATGAAGATGTTGATGGAGATTGCCCTCTCCTGATGAGAGGAGCGTTGGCGATGACGATGGCGATGATTTCCCCCTCCGGGAGGGAAGTTTCCCCGGCAGAACAGCTCCACCAGAGCCCTAGATTGGTTCCACCAAGGTTCCGCCTCGTGGCAGTGGAGTTTCGTCCGAGAAGACGGCTTATGATTTGTTTCCCATCGAAAGACTCCATATAGCAGAAGATTGCCACCGGAGGGCCACCAGGGGGCCCAAGAGGTAGGGGGCACGCCCAGAGGTGTAGGGCGCGCCCCCACCCTCATGGGCAGGGTGTGCCCCCCTGGTGAAGTTCTTGCTCTCAGTATTTTTTATATATTTGGAAAACATCTTCCGTGAAATTTCAGGACTTATGGAGCTGTGCAGAATAGGTCTCTAATATTTACTCCTTTTCCAGCCTAGAATCCCAGCTGCCGGCATTCTCCCTCTTTATGTAAACCTTGTAAAATAAGAGAGAATAGGCATAAGTATTGTGACATAATGTGTAATAACAACCCATAATGCAATTAATATCGATATAAAAGCATGATGCAAAATGGATGTATCACTGGCCATCAGTTCAGATTCGGAATCTTGAACTACACGGCCGATATCCGCGGAGACTTGATCTTCGACGGATTCGAGCCCATGTCAGGTGTGCTGCACAGTCGCGACGTGAATGACCTAACCCAGCCATCGGACAATGTTCGGGAGATCGCATCTGCAACTACTCCGGCCATCAATCCGGAGCAAATCGTGCCATCCGAGAGCGGAGGGATAGTCCCCGCCATGGAGGCCGCACTCTTAGTGGCGATAGAGCCGGATACTGACTCCACCCCTTACGAGAGCCGTGTCGCCGAACCACTGGATTCTTCTCCGGCCACGGACTCCGAGCCTCCTGCATCCGCACCCATCGAATCCGATTGGGCGCCGATCATGGATTTCACCTCCGCGGATATCTTTCAGCACTCACCTTTCGGCGATGAGGTAAATTCATTAAGGTCTCTCTCCCTGTCAGGAGAACCTTGGCCGAACTATGTCCGACTAGAATGGGATGCGGACGACAAACAAATTTGCTCCCCACCCACCACCCACCTAGTAGCCATTGTTGACGATTTAACCGACATGCTCGACTTTAACGAACAAGAACCACCGCCCACAGGGCGCCGGACCGCCACCTCAACATATGATATATTCATGGTGGACACCCCTAAAGAAGGCAATGGCGACGAGACAGCGGAGGATGACCCCTCCAAGAAGCAACCCAAGCACCGACGTCAACGGCGCCGCTCTAAGTCCCGCCACAGCAAAAGTAGTGATACTGGCACAGGAGATAATAACACTCCGGATAGTGCCGAAGACAACATCAATCCCCTCCAGCACGATGTAGAGCCGGAGGATGAACAAGCTAGCCCTCCAGAGCGGGCAGCAGATGGAGAACCGGAGGAGGACAATTACATGCCTCTCTACGAAGACGAGGCGAGCCTCGGCGATGAAGAATTAATCGTGCCTGAGGACCCCGTCGAGCAAGAGCGCTTCAAGTGCCGGCTTATGGCCACAGCAAATAGCCTGAAGAAAAAGCAGCAACAACTTCAAGCTGATCAAGACTTGCTAGCAGACAGATGGACCGAAGTCCTTGCGGCCGAGGAGTACGAACTCGAGCGCCCCTCCAAGAGTTACCCAAAATGCAGGTTGCTACCTCACCTCGAGGAGGAAGCATTAAAACCTCATTCACCAGTGTACGATGCGGCTGATCGGCCACTACGTGGCCAAGCTAGAGAGGCGTTTCAGCCTGAAGTTCAGCCTGCACCCCGCCGCCACTCAATCAAAAATACTAAGGCCCGGGGCAACACAGGGGACCTGCGAGACGTATTGGACGGTAAGGCAAAAATCGCTAGGTCAATATACGGGTCACGGGCACACGCACCAACACGGGACGATTATCGTCGCATCAGATACACCAAGAGTAAATCCGGCCGGGTCGAATACAGCAGACAAGACTCATACGAACTTTGTCGGGATATAGCCCGGCACAGAGGCGCCGCACACCCCCTATGCTTCACCAATGAAGTTATGAATCATGAATTCCCGGAGGGTTTCAAACCCGTAAATATCGAATCATATGATGGCACAACGGATCCCGCTGTATGGATTGAGGATTTCCTCCTTCACATCCACATGGCTCACGTCGATGATCTACATGCCATCAAGGACCTCCCACTAAAACTCAAAGGACCAACTCGACATTGGCTAAATAGCTTGCCAGCAGACTCTGTAGGTAGTTGGGAGGATCTGGAAGACGCATTCCTGGACAACTTCCAGGGCACTTACGTGCGGCCACCGGATGCCTACGACTTGAGCCATCTAACCCAGTAGCTAGGGGAATCGGCCAGAAAATTCTGGATACGGTTCCTGACTAAGAAAAACCAAATTGTCGACTGTCCGAACGCAGAGGCCCTAGCGGCATTCAAGCATAACATCCATGACGAATGGCTGGCTCGCCACCTTGGCCAGAAGAAGCCGAAATCTATGGCGGCCCTCACAACACTCATGACCCGCTTTTGCGCAGGCGATGATAGCTAGCTGGCTTGCAGCGATAATACATCGAGGAATCCGGGCGCTTCGAATACCAAAGATGCCAATGGTAGGCAACATCATAACAGACCAAAGCGCCGCAATAACGGCGATAACATAGAAGATACGACAGTCAATACCGGATTCAGAGGGTCTAGATCCGGTCAGCGGAAAAAGCCATTTAAAAGAAGTACCCCGGCTCCGTCCAGTTTGGATCGCATACTAGATCGCTCGTGTCAAATCCATGGCACCCCCGATAAGCCAGCCAATCACACCAACAGAGAATGCTGGGTATTCAAGCAGGCTGGCAAGTTAAACGCCAAAAACAAGGACAAGGGGCTGCATAGTGATGACGAGGAGGAGCCCCGGCCGCCAAACACAGGAGGACAGAAGGGGTTTCCCCCACAAGTGAAGACGGTGAACATGATATACGCAACCCACATTCCCAAGAGGGAGTGGAAGCATGCACTAAGGGACATCTATGCGATGGAGCCCGTCGCCCCAAAGTTCAACCCATGGTCTGCTTGCCCGATCACCTTTGATCGCAGGGACCACCCCACTAGCATCCGTCATGGCGGATCCGCCGCACTGGTCCTAGACCCCATCATCGACGGATTTCACCTCACTCGAGTACTTATGGATGGCGGCAGTAGCCTGAACCTGCTCTATTAGGATACAATGCGAAAAATGGGTATCGATCCCTCGAGGATCAAACCCAGCAAAACCTCCTTTAAAGGCGTCATCCCAGGTGTAGAAGCCCATTGCACAGGCTCAATCACACTGGAAGTGGTCTTCGGATCACCGGACAACTTTCGAAGCGAGGAGTTAATCTTCGATATCGTCCCGTTTCGCAGTGGCTATTACGCACTGCTCAGATGAACAAAATTCGCAAAATTTAATGCAGTGCCGCATTACGCATACCTCAAGCTCAAGATGCCAGGACCTTGGGGGTCATAATGATAAATGGAAACACAGAACGCTCGCTCCGCATGGAAGAGCACACTGCAGCCCTTGTGGAAGAAGCACAATGCAACCTTTTAAGGCAGACCATTAATTCGGCGTCACAGCCCCCGGACACCTTCAAGCGAGTCCGGAACAAGCTGCAATAGGATCGCTTGGCACGTTCAGAGCTCGCCTAGCAATTCGGCCTCCGTCCCAGTCCCAGTCAAGTGACAAAATCGTGCCGTGCGTACATAACTATGCAGTAAAAATACCATGGACATAGGCGGGGGCACGATCAGGGCATGTCCTGCAATGCGGCTTAACCGCCCTAGGGGCTATATACCTTTATCATTCCTTTTCTCTTTCAGGGCCTCACTCTCTGGAAGCCCTTTCCGGCAGTACGATTGCCGGACACATTCTAGAAGCAACAACCAAGGCAGCGAGAAGCTAAGATGAACACGGGAACCCCCAGGTGGTCTCTAATAATAATTGATATACCCGTTTTTCACTATCTATGCGCAGCTTGCCCTGGGATAGGACATTTTGAATTGTCCTACTTTCTTCTTATTGCACTACTTGCACTAGTACGCTTCAACATATTATTTAAATAACAATGCATATCATTAGTCTATCATTGCATTATTTAAGCTTTTTTTCTTTTTTCTCTCTCTCTCTCTTATATGTCCTTTTGCGACAATCCGCACCCACACGTTCGGGTACGGTCAGTATGCCAGGGGCTTTCGTTTACCCCATAATACGACGCAAGAAGTCCGAACACTTTCGATAGTGCGGCACCCCGAACTTATAGCATTATATGCATCAGTTCCGAATCATTTCTTTGGTCAAATGTTGGGTTTGCCCGGCTCCCATGCTTTGGTACCTTACATTCCGCTATATCGGCTAAGGTAGCGGTGGGAGAACTACTGCGATTGTGTCCCGGTTCTTCCGGACGAGCACCTCAGTACAGACAGCTGAAAACTGACTGTCATGATAAGGCGATAGACTGGTCGCCGTTCGAAAGGTCTCAAGTCCTTAATGACTTTTTCCGCTTCGGGCGAGGAGTCGACCTTGTCCGGCTTAGGCGTGTATAGCTCCCCCTAATTCAGCCTTCCGAATACCAGGGGCTTCGCCAAAATTTAAAATTATAGACTTCTATGGCTAAGTGAGAGTGATAAAGCATTATAGTCCGATTGCCTGGTTTGTTGCGTTGAACACCTTCCTTGAAGGACCCAAAATTGGGGTAAAGAGTGCTCAGGTTTATCCCGAACACCCCAGTACTAGTTACATGAGGGCAGAAGTCGACGACTGGGCAACTCTCATATTTTATAAACGGCCGCACATAAGGTAACATTTTAAATTAAAAAGGCGTCGCATGGCGCAAATGAACTCGTTTCATATTACAGGATCACATGAGCATGTTCATTCAAAAATTACATCCTTGGCACACTCATCCGCTACAAGGCGGGAACCCTTCAGGACACTCTCATAGTACATCTCGAGGAAGAGATGCTCCTTTCCCTTCGGCGGCCCCTCCTTCACCAGCTTCACGGCATCCAACTTCGCCCAGTGCACCTTCGCCCGGGCAAAAGCCCTGCGTGCACCCTCGATGCAGACGGACCGCTTCATGACTTCTAGCCATGGGCAGGCTTCCACAAACCGCATCACCAGACCGAAGTAGCTGCCGGATAGGGGCTCATCAGGCCACATCCGGACTATAAGGCTCCTCATGGCCTGTTCGGCCGCCTTGTGAAGCTCGACCAACTGCTTCAGCTGGTCGTTCAAGGGCACGAGGTGTTCGGTCCCAGTATACTGAGACCAGAACAACTTCTCCGTCGAGCTCCCCTCCTCAGCTCGGTAAAACTCCTCGGCATCCAGTACACTGCGGGGAAGATCTGCAAACGCTCCTGGAGAGCTCCGAACTCGGGTAAGAAAAAGGAAAGTCTCCTTCACGTGTTTGCTTTGCATAATGAATGCCTTACCCGCTGCTATCTTCTTCACCGCATCAATCTCCTGGAGGGCCTTGTGTGCTTTGGCCTTGGCACTCCGAACGCTTTCAAGCGCCTGCGCGAGCTCGGACTCACGCGTATTAGAGTCAAGCTCCAAGGACTCGTGCTTTTTGGAGAGAGCCTCGAGCTCTTGCTGCACCTCGCCTACTCGGGCTTCTTGCTTCTCCCGTTCAATGCGCTCCTTGGCCACTTTGTCTTCGGCCTTGGACAACGCCTTCCTTAGGGTTGCCACTTCGGTCGTGGCCCCTGGCAAATCAATGATGATCCTATTACTTTTTACACCCAAATTTCTTTTTAAATATATAGACAAGGGTGCCGCTTACCTTTTCTCTCCTCGAGCTGCCTCTTGGTAAGGCCGAGCTCATCCTCGGACCGCTCTATGTCCTGCTTCAGTGCAGAGACCTCTGCAGTACATGCGGCAGCGGCTAGCAGTGAAGCCTGCACATCCACATAGATACATCCCGATTAGACTCCTGAGTCATCATTTGATCCTCTATTCGGCCTTTCTTCTTGAACGCCGAATAGAGCATCAGGGGCTACTATCTATGTGGTGATTTCTTATATTTTGATTGCTTACTTCAAAGCCTGTTAGGAGGCTGGCGCAAGCTTCAGTCAGTCTTTTTTTGGCGGACTGAACTTTCTCGATCACTGCACTCATGATAGTGTGGTTCTCTTCGTTGATGTAAGCGCCGCGAAGTGCTTCCAGCAAGTTGTCCGGTGCCTCTGGATGGACAGAGGACACCGGCACGGGCGACTGGCCCCCCTTAATGGGGGGTCGCCTGCTGGAGTCCTGAACCATTGAAGGTTCCGGTGCAGTGTTCGGCTGGGGGCCGAACCTAGAGCCCATGGGAGTCCGGCTCCCTTTGCCCCCAAGGTTCGGAAGGTCACCTCGAGGCGCCCCCAGGACTGCCTCCCCTTGGCCCGGTGCCTGTTGAGACAACACCTCGATATTGTCCACAGGGCAAGGAGTGGAGGCGGTAGGAAGAGAACCGGTGTTCACGTCCGATGAGTCCAATGAGCCGCTCGACGAGGATACGTCAAGATGAGCTCAGGATGGACTGCATAATCATGTTCGGCATGAGAAGAAGCAGTGCAGTACAACATACCACGAATTACTATGGTGTCCGGATAGTTATGACTTCGCCAGGGGCTTGACCCTGGGTAGCCAATCATCGCCACCGTAGGAAGCCGTCGTGGAGTAGTCCGGAGGGAGGGTATTGCCCTTCTTGGACCCTTCGGCCTCCCCGGTTGGGTCGGCCTTCCTTTTCTTGTTTCCCCGGCTGGGGGGAGAACTTTTATCCTCCTCCTCATTTTCGTGGGAGGAGTGCGCGTCGGAGGTATCGGACGATGAGTCCGATACAACCTTGTGCCGGAGACCCTTTCGGGTCCCCGTGGCCTTCTTCTTGGCCTTCTTTGCCGGCACCTCGTAAGGTTCCGGAGCCAGCATCTCCATTAGGAGAGCATCTACCGGATCTTCAGGCAGGGGGGCTGGGCAATCCAGCTCCTCCATTGTCTTTATCCGGTCCTGTTAATGACAAGGAAGCTTAGATACTGCACATGATTTAATTGGGGCAAATAAATACCCTGTGAGATATCGAAACTTACCGGATTGGCATGGCACTTTGCGTAGAGTTCGCGGTCCTCGGTGAGGGAAGGAGGTACCTCGGCGCCCTTGAACAGCACCCTCCAGACGTCCTTATGCGTCGTCTCATAGAGCTCTCGCAGCGTCTGGTGCTTGGCCGGGTCGAACTCCCACAAATTGAATGCCCGTCATTGACACGGGAGAATCCGGTGGAAGAGCATGACCTGGACCATGTTGACGAGCTTGATTTTCTTGCTCATCATGTTCTTGATGCAGGTCTGGAGTCCGGTCAGCTCTACTGAAGAACCCCAGGACAGGCCCTTCTCTTTCCAGGAAGTGAGCCATGTGGAGATTCCGGATCAAAATTTGGGGGCCGCCGCCCAGTTGGTGTCGCGCGGCTTGGTGATGTAGAACCACCCCGATTGCCACCCATTTATGGTCTCCACATATGAGCCTTCGAGCCAGGTGACGTTAGGCATCTTGCCCACCATGGCGCCTCCACACTCTGCTTGCTGGCCAACCACCACCTTCGGTTTGACATTGAAGGTCTTCAGCCACAAGCCAAAATGGGGCTTGATGCGGAGGAAGGCCTCGCACACGACGATAAATGCCGAGATGTTGAGGATGAAATTGGGGGCCAGATCATGAAAATCCAGCCCGTAGTAGAACATGAGCCCGCGGATAGATGGGTGGAGGGGAAATCCCAGTCCGCGGACAAAATGGATAAGGAAAACTACCCTCTCACGGGGTTCGGGCGTTGGGATGATCTGCCCCGCATCTAGTAGCCGGTGCGCGATATCCGCGGCCAGATAGCCGGCTTCCCGTAACTTTGTGATGTTTTCCTTCGGGACGGAGGAGACCATCCACTTGCCTCCTGCTCCAGACATGCTTGGAGTGGTTTGAGAAGAAACACGCGAACTTGGGCGCTGGAGCTCGAGTGTGCGAGGATGGGTAAGCAAGGAGGAAGAAGGCGTGGGTAAAAAGAGTGAATCCTGATCCCTTTATAAGGGCGGAAGAGGCAATGCACCTCCCCACTTGCCTGGCAAAATCGTTTATTCCCCAAGTGTCGTAATTGATGGCGCGGTTGGGTTACCCATGTCCGTATTGATGAGAATCTCGTAATAAGGGGAACACATCTCTGCTTTGACAAGACGTGTCAAGAAAACCGCCTCACGATATGTGCGGTGCTGGTTGAGAAAAACGGTTCGAATAATGACCGGGCCATGGCGTGATGTCATGCTGTCAAAACGTGTCAGCAGATTAGATTTGTGGAAATATTATTCTCTCTACGGTGGTATGTGGAACTTGTTTTGCAGAGCCGGACACTATCCTGGTGTTCAAAAAACTTCCAGGGAGTATTTGGAGAAGAACCCGCCTTGCAATGCCGAAGACAATACTGCGCCGGACTCATCGTCATTGAAGCCTGGTTTAGGGGCTACTTAGGGAGTCCTGGATTAGGGGGTCTCCGGACAGCCGGACTATATCCTTTGGCCGGACTGTTGGACTATGAAGATACGAGATTGAAGACTTCGTCCCGTGTTCGGATGGGACTCTCCTTGGCATGGAAGGCAAGCTAGGGAAGACGGATGTGTATATATCCTCCCTTGTAACCGACCTTGTGTAACCCTAGCCCTCTCCGGTGACTATATAAACCGGAGGGTTTAGTCCATAGGACAACATACAATCATACCACAGGCTAGCTTCTAGGGTTTAGCCTCTACGATCTCGTGGTAGATCAACTCTTGTAATACTCATATCATCAAGAACAATCAAGCAGGACGTAGGGTATTGCCTCCATCAAGAGGGCCCGAACCTGGGTAAACGTCGTATCCCCTGCTTCCTATTACCATCCGCCTTAGACGCACAGTTCGGGTGTAACATCCCAAATTTTCAATTTGGAATGTTATACACTAGATCATCATTGCATATCATAATTATTGCATTTTGGTTGATGCTAGAAATTTCACGCAACTCAAGGACCCTCGGAGAGAGTTGGGGATTTCGTTATTTTCATATTTGAGTTGTCTCAAATTTTGAAAATAGGATCATTTGATTTTATTTATTTTTTCTTCAATTACTTCTATTATAAAAATTATGAGAGAGGGAATAAAATGAATTTCCCAAAATAAAGAAATATTGAGGATTTAATAAAAAAACAAATAAGATTTTATTTGGTTTATTTGCTATTTTATTTGAATTTAGGAAAATTGTGTGTTTTTCAAAATTGCATTTAGGCCCCAAATAAATGTTCATCCTGTGCGGCTTGATTTTAGAAGCCAAGGAAAATTTATTTCGGGATTTTTGGAGTCCGTTTAGTATTCATTTCGTTAGTTTTTCTGCGCGGAATTATTATAAAAAAAATCCGAACCAACTCTGGGCCGTACCCGAGTGGGACTCTGCCCGGGGGGCCTTTTTAAGCCGACCCCGTCGAGCCGCCGAAGCCCACCAGCCCACGCGCCGAAACCCTAGCGCCGTGCCGCCCCGCGCCGCCTCGCCCCGCGCCGCCGCCGCCGCGCCGCCTCGCCGCCGCCTCGCACCGCCCCGCGCCGCCTCGCCGCCGCCCCACCTCGCCGCCGCCCCGCTGCCCGTGGTAGCCGCCGTCGCCGGGAAAACCGCCCGGTTTTTTAGATCCGCTTTTCTTATTAGAAAGGTTTTTTTTACGGTTTAGTTATTTAGCGAGCGTTCGCTCATTCGTTCGTTTTAACGAATGTGTTCGTTGGTTAGATCCAGATAACGAACGTTCGTTCGTTAATCTGTTCGTCGTTTTTCTCTTTCTCGGATTTTCCGTGATTATTTCTGATCACGATTTTTGATCCGATTTTCATTTTAGTATAACTTTTCGCTCGTTTATCGAAATCAGGCGATTCAAGCGCCCGGAGTTTCATATCGAGACCCTCTTTCCGTTTAAACAACTTAAACAAGTTTTTGCTTTTGTAAAAATTGCCTTGGATCCAAAATAGTAAACGAAGCCTGTTTCTTTGCTGTTTGTCTTTCGTTGCTTCGTTCAATTTGATTCTTTTTGCCAACCGGAGTTCTTAGATTGAACTTCTGGTTAGATCTCTTATTTGAGTTTTACCTGTGCATTAGTTGAGTACTTATTGTGTGTTTGTTTGTTTGCGATAGAGTACCCGGAGTGCGCCGCTTGTTACTTCGAATCGCTAGGTTTCCCGGATCATCAGCAAGGCAAGTAACACTTTGATCATACCTCCTACTACCCAGTTTTATTGCATTAGATCAATCCCCACACATTGCATGATTAGGATCTAATTAAATTGTGGGTTTGGGGAGTAGTTGAGGTAGAACCTATTAGCTGTTTATTATCAAACCTTTGGGAGTTACTCTACGTTTGCTTATTATTGCTATGCTATGCTAGTAGACGTGGATTGGGTGAGTGTATCCATGACAGATGTGATCTTTGTTAATTAATGGTTTATTGAAGGTGGCAACCTAAACACACATCTGGGTGGATTGAGGCACCTGGGTATTCCAGCGATTGCCTGTTTCCTTTTGGACCGCCACCCAGGCTCAAAGGGATCATGAGATTATTCATACTAGAAACTTCCGTGTGCAGCCACAAGCTATTATGGGCTCTAGCATAGTTGACAAAGTCGTGTGAACTCTTATAGTGGTAGACTAGCAGATGTAGGGGATGTAGGTTGGTACTGTCTACCCGTTCGTAAGGTGCTAGCGCTTCTAAAAGACTATGTCTCGGTCATCCGTTTCTCGAACACCATGCAGTGCGAGAAAACCAACGGAGGAGATCGAGTCTTCTGGGGAAAAGTGTGTAAACCTCTGCAGAGTGTATAAACTAATCATGGTTAGTCGTGTCCCCGGTTATGGACATCTTGAGTATCTAGTACCTGGATTATCATGTGAATCTCAACATGTTACTCTAAAAATTAATTTTGCTGGGTTTTGTTTAATGATGATGTTTAATTGGGATTGAGAATGCTGT
Organism: Triticum monococcum; assembly: GCA_034509565.1. Lineage (NCBI taxonomy): Eukaryota > Viridiplantae > Streptophyta > Magnoliopsida > Poales > Poaceae > Triticum > Triticum monococcum. The sequence goes on along the minus strand of CM067846.1, from coordinate 171,944,207 downwards.
CAACCATTCTCAATGTTTAACAACCACCATGATAGTTAAATAAATTTATTCCTTTGCAGTAGGGAAAAATTGGCTTTATGCAAAACTGTAATCATAGAGCTTTCCACCAGCCAAATATGCATGTAGAATAGATGTTTCTTTCCGTTACTCTCTATGTGTTACATTGCCAACATATTCCATGTGCTGACCCGTTTTCGGGCTGCAACGTTAATGTTGCAGACTTTTCAGACGATGATTAAGGAGTTTTAGGTCGTGGTTCTATACTCAGTGATGCCGTTGGAGTTGATGGACTCACTTATCTTCCAAGCCTTCCGTTGTTATCATTATTAGATGGCCTTAAGCCATATTTATTGTAATAAGTTCTCTATTGAGACACTCGATGTAATAAGTGTGTGATTGCTACTCTGTTATAAATCCTTCAAGTACTGTGTGGTGTCAGCATTACTGATCCAGGGATGACACCAGAGCACAGAGATTGGACCGTCTGAGGTCTGGTCGCTACAAGATGGTATCAGAGCACACGTTGACTGTAGGACACGACCACTAAGCTAAAGACCTAGATCACTACTCACTCTCTTCTCTTCTGACCTCTCATCTTTTCTATTCTTTTAGGATGGCGGATGCAAGGAACAAGTTCACTCACACTACTAGGGAAAAGCCTAGCAGCAGCGCGGGTTTTGGGCCTATTAGTAGTGCGAGGGCCGGCGCTACTAATAAGGCGCTACAGCTAACGTATAGCAGCAGCGCGGGTGCCACCCGCGCTGCTACTACGTCCGTTAGTAGTAGGGTGGGTAAAAACCCGCGCTACTACTAACCCGCGCAATTTGTTTTCGAATTTTTTGCGCGAATTTTCAAATTTCTAAATTATTTTAACCTCTAATCTCTAATCACCCTCATCGCTGCTCAATTTAATCTCTAATCACCCCTCATCATTCCAAATCATCTAACTTCTCGGACGGTCACCCATCCTCTCACTACTCCAGTCTGAGCACGCTTAACTTCCGGGTTCTATTCTCCCTCGATTCCAAGTCTGCACTTGTTGTTTTCCTGACAATAGTAAGATGTCAATCCTATTAACCCTCGGGAGTTTAGCTTGAGCATGAAGTCACACATTTCGCAGTTTGAGTTTAAAACTATTGTTCTAAAAAACAATAATTATTTAGTAACACTAATATTTCTTGAATAAGGAGTTTGACCACATTTTGACCAAAGTTTGACCACAGTTTGACCAGATTTAACCAAAATTCCAAAAAACTGAATTTTGAGCATAACTTTTTTTCCTTTTAGAATTTGAGGATTCTAAAAATTTGCAAACAGACTGTAGGTGGTCTCCATCGGATGTAACTTTTCGAGTAGATGATTTTTCATATAAAAAACTTTTTAATCCGAGTTCGTATGCAAAAGTTATTCCCATTTTAAAAATAAAGTCGAAATTCATATTTGTAAATAAAGTCGAAATTCATATTTGTAAATTTTCCCAACAACTAGACCACACTAGTCGTCAACCCATGCATTCGCACGGGCTAGTATAAAATATATTTTTATATGGTATGTCTATCTATTATAGTTTTACGTTCTATTGCTTGCATAACATAGAGGTAATAAAAATGTGTGAAAATTGGAAAATTGTACCATAAATATTGTGGTATTTATAAACATTATAGTAGTGGCTCTATTTTAGTTTGGTTGACCAACAAAAATCTTTTATTTCTATTAGCAGGACACTTGGACACAAAATTGTATTCTAGTTAAACACTTCGCAATTTAGTTATATATTGAAATTCTAAAACCGATCGTGTTGACATCTTCATGAGGGTTACAATTAAGAGAGCTGAAATTTCGTATCTTGAACACATGTGTCCGTGCATGTTAAGTTGTGTCTTGTTTGTCTACAGTTGTAATTAATCTTAGTAGGAATCTTACTTCTTACAAATTTAAGCTTTGAGTTCTCTTTAAAACTAAATTTCCATGAGTTAAAATCGGTATGTCTGGAGGCGTGGGATGGTTTGAAGTCAAATATAGTAATACACAAAATATTTTCTAATAAATTATTGAGACACAACAATATTCGACTAAAAAAGGACTCCACAATATTTTTCTACAAAAAAACCCACAAATATTCTACAATATTATTAGCATATATATAACATTGGTTACTTGAACTTAGGTTGTCATTATAGTGGATGCGTATTTGTATCTTGACTATTGCAGATTGGATAAAAAACAGTTTCAAATTTATGCAAAACCATGTAAAATTCTAAATTATTTATTTGGAAAAGAAAGTGACACATTGGAATAAACATTCTCTCTCTTCATAGCATGATACGCAAAAGTGCTATGATAGTTCTAAATAATTAATATACTATCTGTAAGTAAGCTTTGGGACCATTATATTTGCATGATCTACAAAGAGCATAGTCAACAATAAAAGACAGGCAAGAACACGAAGACATACTTTTTAGTCATACATGGTTCGATACAATTAATGGTCGAGACGTGGTACCAAACAATGGCTGAAAATGCCACTCGAAATACCGAAAAAGCTTTATTGAAACATAATCATGTTTCAAAATTAAAACTTTAAATCATTCGATGAATCGAATAGGGCCTTGGATGTTATTATTCGCAAAAACAAAAGCTTGTAGAAGGATTTATGAATGAATCAGAAAATGCTCAAAATAGTAGCTCCAAGTGATTAATTTAACGCGGCATGCGTCTGTTATTCCCTAAACATCTTATATCATCTTTATGACATCTTAAAAATATCATCTCTAGTTATATATGTTTTGTGTTAATTGTTCTCTCAGTATTCGAGAATGGATATATGAAAGATATATTTTTAAGGATTTAGACAAAAGTATATTTTTGTACTTGTTGGTGGTGCAGAACTATGGTCATAAGCGATTTTGATTTGGCTAGCCTTACCTACCTTGACTCCTTAAAGGTAGCGCAGAATAACCCATGCTAAAAAGCAGTGCAGAATTAAGGTCAGACTCTTCTTTGCATTCCTACAACAAATGTCCGAGACATAAGATATGAAATTTGAAGCTTTGGAACTGAGGAAAAATACTATAAAGAATTGATAAATAATGCAGACCACACTTTTATTCTGGGTCTGATAAGATACACTATCATTTATTATTTGTAAGCACTTACATTTGCTTGATCAGTTGTACTTGCCTGGCAGAATTATCTTTTTTTGCACAGCTACCAAATAAAATTGATTCAAACCTAAGATTTGAGCATCTCATATGAACTCTTTTCTCAATGTCATGCTAACTGCCAGTTGCGTATGTGCCTGTATATTGTACAAATAATGTCTTAACAACTGCTTCATGGACCGTGGCATAGCTCCTGCGCAGCTATTATCTTCTGGACCCACCTATTGCTGAAACTAAATATGCTTTCACCGTTAAGTACTGGAAACCGAGGACATTTTACGTCCCTGCTTTTCTCCCTTTCATGGACATCATATTCTTCTTATCTTGCATCAAGAATTCAAGATGTTTCTTTTTGTGCTTCCATTAGAACACTCATCGACCATGACAGCAAGTTCCGATATAGGGGATGCTTATGTGCAGATTTTAAAACCATCATAGATGGAAACACATCAAGGTTAAATTAACTAACACCTTAGCAAGCATAGATAATTTGGACAAAAGGGAGCTAGTCACTAAGAAGTGGGAGGGAACAGAAGCTAACCAAAAGGAGATCCCGATCATGGCTTCAAAGGATGTGGACATCTGTGTCTAATTTCACATGAACCTGCAATGAACATACTTACGTACACAGATCAAACCTTGTGAGTGACGATCCCAATGTTACTACCAACCTAAAACAACAAAGAAAAGAATCAAAGGACAGTTATGGAGATATGATGGTCTGCACTCTACACCTCGGCGAACAACCGCATCTACTGCAGTTGGTTCGTTTCGTAGCTAATTGGTGGAGGATTCTTATTATTTGATACTAATCAACTGCCATTGGTACTCCTCATCTACGGGAGCAAAAATGTATTCTTGTTCTTCGCATGATTTAACGCTGGCTGAGAAAAAAATGAGATCTGAGTAAGCTGCACATCCTTGATTGGATCATACCTTTTTATAATTTCAATTCTACCATGGTTGAAAGATTAAAATTGAAAACGGCCGGAGCACGCAGCAAGCCAGATGGGTTCCTGTATGGTTCAGCCGAGGGTACGCTGATGACTTGCGGCGGCGCAATAGTTTTGGCAGAGTTTTATTTTCATAGATTTCTTTTGTTGCCGACAGAGAGATAAGGAGTCCATATCTTTTTTTTGACATGTGAGTCCATATCTACTACCACGAACTACATCTAATATAGTCTAGAAAATATAGAAATCCATCCAAGATTTTTTGTTAGCTGGGAGAGCAATACGCTCCATCCAAGAATTTTTTAGTTGGGAGAGAAGAGTCGTGAGAGGTAAGGAGAAGGCTAAGCTGAGTCCATATCTTTTTTTGACATGTGACCATCTCTACTACTACGTACTACCTCTAATGTAGTTTAAAAAAAATATAACTCCATCCAGGATTAATTTTCTTGAGTTGGAGCAATACGCTCCATCCAAGATAACTTTTTTAAAGTTGGGATTGCAGTACGTGGTGATTATATTTGTCATACATGCTAGAGCCAAGATAGCACGTAGGTTGTTATAACTCTTGGGCCCATAGCTGGACGTTTTTTTATTTCACTTGGTAAAAATCGGATGATCTACACCGTAATAATTCGGTCCCACACCAGATAAATGGCTCCTAATTTCTAATTAACGTTGTAATTTCTTGGGAGTCTGTAATTAGTATAGATATAGATATAGATAGATATCACATGGGAAACTTATTTTATTTTATTTTTTTGACATTTCCATCATTTTGTTTTGTTTTTTCTAAAACTGAAAAGGCGATCCATAGGGGGGGGGTAGAATTTCAAAATGGGACCTTTAGTAGTAGCGAGGGATTTTACCCCGCGCTACTACTATGGCATGTCCCGGAGGGGCACGGTTGAGACCTCTTAGTAGTAGCGAGGGGTAAAAACTTAGTAGTAGAGCGGGTTTATAACCCTCGCTACTACTATGGCATGGCCCAGAGGCACGGTAGAGACCGCTTAGTAGTAGCGAGGGGTAAAAACCAGCGCTACTACTATCAACTTAGTAGTAGCGAGGGTTAAAAACCCGCGCTACTACTATGGCATGTGCCGGGGGGCACGGTAGAGACCGCTTAGTAGTAGCGAGGGTAAAAAACCAGCACTACTGCTATCAACTTAGTAGTAGCGAGGGTTAAAAACCCGCGCTACTGCTACTTAGCAGCAGCGCCTGAATTTATAGTACGTTGCTGGTAAGATTCTGTGTATAGTCTTTTCCCTAGTAGTCTCAACCGGATGAAGATACACCCTTTGGACGTCACTTGAAGGAAGTCACTAGATACCTGAACATAGGAGTACCAAGCTTCACCGGAACCGACAACACCACTCTACCTGAAGAAGAGCGCTGGATGATTCAAGTTCAAGTTCCAGGAAGGACGTTCATGCCAGTCACTGAGCCCATAGAGTTTTCTTTCGATGCACCAACTTGGAATCTTGGAAATATGCCCTAGAGGCAATAATAAAAGCATTATTATTATATTTCCTTGTTCCTGATAATTGTCTTTATTCATGCTATAATTGTGTTATCCGGAAATCGTAATACATGTGTGAATAATAGACACCAACATGTCCCTAGTAAGCCTCTAGTTGACTAGCTCGTTGATCAACAGATAGTCATGGTTTCCTGACTATGGACATTGGATGTCATTGATAACGAGATCACATCATTAGGAGAATGATGTGATGGACAAGACCCAATCCTAAACATAGCACAAGATCGTATAGTTCGTTTGCTAGAGTTTTTCCAATGTCAAGTATCTTTTCCTTAGACCATGAGATCGTGTAACTCCCGGATACCGTAGGAGTGCTTTGGGTGTACCAAACGTCACAACGTAACTGGGTGACTATAAAGGTATACTACGGGTATCTCCGAAAGTGTCTGTTGGGTTGACACAGATCAAGACTGGGATTTGTCACTCCGTATGACGGAGAGGTATCACTGGGCCCACTCGGTAATGCATCATCATTATGAGCTCAAGGGTGACCAAGTGTCTGGTCACGGGATCATGCATTACAGTACGAGTAAAGTGACTTGCCGGTAACGAGATTGAACGAGGTATTGGGATACCGACGATCGAATCTCGGGCAAGTAACATACCGATTGACAAAGGGAATTGTATACGGGGTTGCTTGAATCCTCGACATCGTGGTTCATCTGATGAGATCATCGTGGAGTATGTGGGAGCCAACATGGGTATCCAGATCCCGCTATTGGTTATTGACCGGAGAGTCGTCTCGGTCATGTCTACATGTCTCCCGAACCCATAGGGTCTACACACTTAAGGATCGGTGACGCTAGGGTTGTAGGGATATGTATATGCAGTAACCCGAATGTTGTTCGGAGTCCCGGATGAGATCCCGGACGTCACGAGGAGTTCCGAAATGGTCCGGAGGTAAAGAATTATATATAGGAAGTGCTGTTTCGGCCATTGGGACAAGTTTCGGGGTCACCGGTATTGTACCGGGACCACCGGAAGGGTCCCGAGGGTCCACCGGGTGGGGCCACCTGCCCCGGCGGGCCACATGGGCTGTAGGGGGTGCGCCTTGGCCTACATGGGCCAAGGGCACCAACCCCAAGAGGCCCATGTGCCTAGGATTTCAAAGGGGAAGAGTCCCACAAGGGGAAGGCACCCCCTAGGTGCCTTGGGGGGAGGGAATCCTCCCTTGGCCGCCCCCCCTAGGAGATTGGATCTCCTAGGGCCGGCGCCCCCCTAGGCCCCCTATATATAGTGAGGGAAGGAGGGCCTCTCAGACCACGCCTTTGGTTGCCTCCTTCTCCCTCTCCAACACCTCCTCCTCCTCCATAGTGCTTGGCGAAGCCCTGACGGAGTATTGCAGCTCCATCACCAACACGCCGTCGTGCTGCTGCTGGAGCCATCTTCCTCAACCTCTCCTCTCCCCTTGCTGGATCAAGAAGGAGGAGACGTCATCCGCTCCGTACGTGTGTTGAACACGGAGGTGCCGTCCGTTCGGCGCTTGGTCATCGGTGAATTGGATCACGTCGTGTACGACTACCTCATCCCCGTTATTTGAACGCTTCCGCTCGCGATCTACAAAGGTATGTAGATGCATCCGATCACTCGTTGCTAGATGAAGTCATAGATGGATCTAGGTGAAATCGTAGGAAAATTTTTGTTTTCTTGCGCGAGTAGAACACAATTTGTTGTGGGCGTAGATGTTGTCAACTTTCTTGCCGCTACTAGTCTTATCTTGCTTCAACGGTATTGTGGGATGAAGTGGCCCGGACCAACCTTACACGTACGCTTACGTGAGACCGGTTCCACCGACTAACATGCACTAGTTGCATAAGGTGACTGGCGGGTGTCTGTCTCTCCCACTTTAGTTGGAGCGGATTCGATGAAAAGGGTCCTTATGAAGGGTAAATAGAAGTTGACAAATCACGTTGTGGCTTTCACGTAGGTAAGAAAACGTTCTTGCTAGAACCCTATTTCAGCCACGTAAAACTTGCAACAACAATTAGAGGACGTCTAACTTGTTTTGCAGCAAGTGCTTTGTGATGTGATATGGCCAAAGTTGTGATGAATGATGAATGATACATATGTGATGTATGAGATGTTCGTGCTATTGTAATAGGAATCACGACTTGCATGTCGATGAGTATGACAACCGGCAGGAGCCATAGGAGTTGTCTTTATTTTTTATATGACCTGCGTGTCATTGAGAAACGCCATGTAAATTACTTTACTTTATTGCTAAACACGTTAGCCATAGTAGTAGAAGTAATAGTTGGCGAGCAACTTCATGGAGACACAATGATGGAGATCATGGTGTCATGCCGGTGACAAGATGATCATGGAGCCCCAAGATGGAGATCAAAGGAGCTATGTGATATTGGCCATATCATGTCACTATTATTATTTGATTGCATGTGATGTTTATCATGTTTTTGCGTCTTGTTTACTTAGAACGACGGTAGTAAATAAGATGATCCCTCATAATAATTTCAAGAAAGTGTTTCCCCTAACTGTGCACCGTTGTGACAGTTCGTTCATTTCTAAGCACCATGTGATGATCGGGTGTGATGGATTCCAACGTTCACATACAACGGGTGTAAGACAGATTTACACATGCAAACACTTAGGTTGACTTGACGAGCCTAGCATGTACAGACATGGCCTCGGAACACAGAAGACCGAAAGGTCGAGCATGAGTCGTATAGAAGATACGATCAACATAAAGATGTTCACCGATGTTGGCTAGTTCGTCTCACGTGATGATCGGACACGGCCTAGTTGACTCGGATCATGTTATACTTAGATGACTAGAAGAGGGATGTCTATCTAAGTGGGAGTTCATTGAATAATTTGATTAGATGAACTTAATTATCATGAACTTAGTCTAAAATCTTTACAATATGTCTTGTAGATCAAATGGCCAATGTTGTCCTCAACTTCAACGTGTTCCTAGAGAAAACCAGGCTGAAAGACGATGGCAGCAACTATACGGACTGGGTCCGGAACCTAAGTATTATCCTCATAGCTGCCAAGAAAGATTATGTCCTACAAGCACCGCTAGGTGACCCGCCTGTCCCACAGAACCAAGACGTTATGAACGCTTGGCAGACACGTGTTGATGACTACTCCCTCGTTCAGTGTGGCATGCTTTACAGTTTAGAGCCGGGGCTCCAAAAGCATTTTGAGAGACATGGAGCATATGAGATGTTCGAAGAGCTGAAAATGGTTTTTCAAGCTCATGCCCGGGTCGAGAGATATGAAGTCTCCGACAAATTCTTTAGTTGTAAGATGGAGGAAAATAGTTCTGTCAGTGAGCACATACTCACTATGTCTGGGTTACATAACTGCTTGACTCAGCTGGGAGTTAATCTCCCGGATGATGCGGTCATTGACAGAATCCTCCAGTCGCTTCCACCAAGCTACAAGAGCTTTGTGATGAACTTCAATATGCAGGGGATGGAAAAGACCATTCCTGAGGTATTTGCAATGCTAAAATCAGCAGAGGTAGAAGTCAAGAGGGAACATCAAGTGTTGATGGTCAATAAAACCACTAAGTTCAAGAAGGGCAAGGGTAAAAAGAACTTCAAGAAGGACGGCAAGGGAGTTGCCGCGCCCGGTAAGCAAGCTGCCGGGAAGAAGCCAAAGAATGGACCCAAGCCCGAGACTGAGTGCTTTTATTGCAAGGGAAGTGGTCACTGGAAGCGGAACTGCCCCAAATACTTAGCAGACAAGAAGGCCGGCAAAACAAAAGGTATATGTGATATACATGTAATTGATGTGTACCTTACCAGTACTCGTAGTAGCTCCTGGGTATTTGATACCGGTGTAGTTGCTCACATTTGTAACTCAAAGCAGGAGCTGCGGAATAAGCGGAAACTAGCGAAGGACGAGGTGACGATGCGCGTCGGGAATGGTTCCAAGGTCAATGTGATCGCCGTCGGCACGCTACCTCTACATTTACCTACGGGATTAGTTTTAAACCTCAATAATTGTTATTTACTGCCAGCTTTGAGCATGAACATTGTATCGGGATCTCGTTTAATTCGAGATGGCTACTCATTTAAATCCGAGAATAATGGTTGTTCTATTTATATGAGAGATATGTTTTATGGTCATGCTCCGATGGTGAATGGTTTATTCTTTCTCGAGCATAATGCTACACATGTTCATAGTGTAAAAACCAAAAGATGTAAGGTTGATAATGATAGTCCCACATACTTGTGGCACTGCCGCCTTGGTCACATAGGTGTCAAACGAATGAAGAAGCTCCATGCAGATGGACTTTTAGAGTCTCTTGATTATGAATCATTTGACACGTGCGAACCATGCCTCATGGGTAAAATGACCAAGACTCCGTTCTCAGGAACAATGGAGCGAGCAACCAACTTATTGGAAATCATACATATGGATGTGTGCGGTCCAATGAGTGTTGAGGCTCGCGGTGGCTATCGTTATGTTCTCACCCTCACTGATGACTTGAGTAGATATGGGTATGTCTACTTAATGAAACACAAGTCTGAGACCTTTGAAAAGTTCAAGGAATTTTAGAGTGAGGTTGAGAATCAACGTGACAGAAAAATCAAGTTTTTGCGATCAGATCATGGAGGAGAATACTTGAGTCATGAATTTGGCACACACTTAAGAAAATGTGGAATAGTTTCACAACTCACGCCGCCTGGAACACCTCAGCGTAATGGTGTGTCCGAACGTCGTAACCGCACTCTATTAGATATGGTGCGATCTATGATGGCTCTTACCGATTTACCGCTATCTTTTTGGGGCTATGCTTTAGAGACTGCCGCATTCACTTTAAATAGGGCTCCGTTGAAATCTGTTGAGACGACACCGTATGAATTATGGTTTGGGAAGAAACCTAAGCTGTCGTTTCTAAAAGTTTGGGGATGCGATGCTTATGTCAAGAAACTTCAACCTGAAAAGCTCGAACCCAAGTCGGAAAAATGCGTCTTCATAGGATACCCTAAAGAAACTATTGGGTATACCTTCTACCTCAGATCCGAAGGCAAGGTCTTTGTTGCCAAGAATGGATCCTTTCTAGGAAGGAGTTTCTCTCGAAAGAAGTAAGTGGGAGGAAAGTAGAACTTGATGAAGTATTACCTCTTGAACCGGAAAATGGCGCAACTCAAGAAAATGTTCCTGAGGTGCCTGCACCGACTAGAGAGGAAGTTAATGATGATGATCATGAAACTTCAGATCAAGTTGCTACTGAACTTCGAAGGTCCACATGGACACGTTCCGCACCAGAGTGGTATGGCAACCCTGTCTTGGAAATCATGTTGTTAGACAACGGTGAACCTTCGAACTATGAAGAAGCAATGGCGGGCCCGGATTCCGACAAATGGCTAGAAGCCATGAAATCCGAGATAGGATCCATGTATGAAAACGAAGTATGGACTTTGACTGACTTGCCCGATGATCGGCGAGCCATAGAAAATAAATGGATCTTTAAGAAGAAGACGGACGCGGATGGTAATGTGACCATCCATAAAGCTCGGCTTGTCGCTAAGGGTTATCGACAAGTTCAAGGGGTTGACTACGATGAGACTTTCTCACCAGTAGCGAAGCTGAAGTCCGTCCGAATTATGTTAGCAGTTGCCGCATACTATGATTATGAGATATGGCAAATAGATGTCAAAACGGCATTCCTTAATGGTTTCCTTAAGGAAGAATTGTATATGATGCAGCCGGAAGGTTTTGTCGATCCTAAGAATGCTGACAAGGTGTGCAAGCTCCAACGCTCGATTTATGGGCTGGTGCAAGCATCTCGGAGTTGGAACATTCGCTTTGATGAGATGATCAAAGCGTTTGGGTTTACGCAGACTTATGGAGAAGCCTGTATTTACAAGAAAGTGAGTGGGAGCTCTGTAGCATTTCTCATATTATATGTAGATGACATACGTTTGATGGGAAATGATATAGAACTCTTGGACAGCATTAAGGCCTACTTGAATAAGAGTTTTTCAATGAAGGACCTTGGAGAAGCTGCTTATATATTAGGCATCAAGATCTATAGAGATAGATCAAGACGCCTCATAGGTCTTTCACAAAGCACATACCTTGATAAGATATTGAAGAAGTTCAATATGGATCAATCTAAGAAGGGGTTCTTACCTGTGTTACAAGGTATGAAATTGAGCTCAGCTCAATGTCCGACCACGACAGAAGATATAGAAGAGATGAGTGTCATCCCCTACGCCTCAGCCATAGGTTCTATTATGTATGCCATGCTGTGCACCAGACCTGATGTAAACCTTGCCGTAAGTTTGGTAGGAAGGTACCAAAGCAATCCCGGTAAGGAACACTGGACAGTGGTCAAGAATATCCTGAAGTACCTGAAAAGGACTAAGGAAATGTTTCTCGTTTATGGAGGTGACGAAGAGCTCGTCGTAAAGGGTTACATCGACGCTAGCTTCGACACAGATCTGGATGACTCTAAGTCACAAACCGGATATGTGTATATTTTGAATGGTGGGGCAGTAAGCTGGTGCAGTTGCAAGCAGAGCGTCGTGGCGGGATCTACATGTGAAGCGGAGTACATGGCAGCCTCGGAGGTAGCACATGAAGCAATTTGGGTGAAGGAGTTCATCACCGACCTCGGAGTCATACCCAATGCGTCGGGGCCAATCAAACTCTTCTGTGACAACACTGGAGCTATTGCACTTGCCAAGGAGCCCAGGTTTCACAAGAAGACACGGCACATCAAGCGTCACTTCAACTCCATTCGTGAAAATGTTCAAGATGGAGACATAGATATTTGTAAAGTACATACGGACCTGAATGTAGCAGATCCGTTGACTAAACCTCTCCCTAGAGCAAAACATGATCAACACCAGAATTCCATGGGTGTTCGATTCATCACAATGTAACTAGATTATTGACTCTAGTGCAAGTGGGAGACTGTTGGAAATATGCCCTAGAGGCAATAATAAAAGCATTATTATTATATTTCCTTGTTCATGATAATTGTCTTTATTCATGCTATAATTGTGTTATCCGGAAATCGTAATACATGTGTGAATAATAGACACCAACATGTCCCTAGTAAGCCTCTAGTTGACTAGCTCGTTGATCAACAGATAGTCATGGTTTCCTGACTATGGACATTGGATGTCATTGATAACGAGATCACATCATTAGGAGAATGATGTGATGGACAAGACCCAATCCTAAACATAGCACAAGATCGTATAGTTCGTTTTCTATTGTTTTTCCAATGTCAAGTATCTTTTCCTTAGACCATGAGATCATGTAACTCCCGGATACCGTAGGAGTGCTTTGGGTGTACCAAACGTCACAACGTAACTGGGTGACTATAAAGGTATACTACAGGTATCTCCGAAAGTGTCTGTTGGGTTGACACGGATCAAGACTGGGATTTGTCACTCCGTATGACGGAGAGGTATCACTGGGCCCACTCGGTAATGCATCATCATTATGAGCTCAAGGGTGACCAAGTGTCTGGTCACGGGATCATGCATTATGGTACGAGTAAAGTGACTTGCCGGTAACGAGATTGAACGAGGTATTGGGATACCGACGATCGAATCTCGGGCAAGTAACATACCGATTGACAAAGGGAATTGTATACGGGGTTGCTTGAATCCTCGACATCGTGGTTCATCTGATGAGATCATCGTGGAGTATGTGGGAGCCAACATGGGTATCCAGATCCCGCTGTTGGTTATTGACCGGAGAGTCGTCTCGGTCATGTCTACATGTCTCCCGAACCCGTAGGGTCTACACACTTAAGGTTCGGTGACGCTAGGGTTGTAGGGATATGTATATGCAGTAACCCGAATGTTGTTCGGAGTCCCGGATGAGATCCCGGACGTCACGAGGAGTTCCGGAATGGTCCGAAGGTAAAGAATTATATATAGGAAGTGCCGTTTCGGCCATCGGGACATGTTTCGGGGTCACCGGTATTGTATCGGGACCACCGGAAGGGTCCCGGGGGTCCACCGGGTGGGGCCACCTGCCCCGGGGGGCTGCATGGGCTGTAGGGGGTGTGCCTTGGCCTACATGGGCCAAGGGCACCAACCCCAAGAGGCCCATGCGCCTAGGGTTTCAAAGGGGAAGAGTCCCACAAGGGGAAGGCACCCCTAGGTGCCTTGGGGGGAGGGAATCCTCCCTTGGCCGCCCCCCCCCTAGGAGATTGGATCTCCTAGGGCCGGTGCCCCCCTAGGCCCCCTATATATAGTGAGGGAAGGAGGGCCTCTCAGACCACGCCTTTGGTTGCCTCCTTCTCCCTCTCCAACACCTCCTCCTCCATAGTGCTTGGTGAAGCCCTGACAGAGTATTGCAGCTCCATCACCACCACGCCGTCGTGCTGCTGCTGGAGCCATCTTCCTCAACCTCTCCTCTCCCCTTGCTGGATCAAGAAGGAGGAGACGTCATCCGCTCCGTACGTGTGTTGAACACGGAGGTGCCGTCCATTCGGCGCTTGGTCATCGGTGAATTGGATCACGTCGTGTACGACTACCTCATCCCCGTTCTTTGAACGCTTCCGCTCGCGATCTACAAAGGTATGTAGATGCATCCAATCACTCGTTGATAGATGAACTCATAGATGGATCTTGGTGAAACCGTAGGAAAATTTTTGTTTTCTGCAACGTTCCCCAACAGGATACTATCTACCAGATTTGTGGGCGCCGAGATGAGCACTGGGAGATGATCAGCACCAGAAAGGATAGATCAATTGCAGCTTTTATCCAGGAGTTAAACAACACATTCGACGTCAGGAGAACCAGATGTGTGCCGACATGATAGACCTGAAGAAGGCAAGGACAAGAATCAAGGAACTGGAGGAAGAACTCAAGGCTACACGTGAAGATTTTGAAGAAGAAATTGAAGTATTAGTGGAAAAGAATGACGATCTGATCAAGAAGATTGGAATATTCATGGGAGGCCCTACACTAGTAGAAGAAGACGAAGAACCCAAGGAGATTCGCCCGGAAGACTACATCATCATCGACGACACTGACTCGGATCCAGATGATAACGATGATGACTATGTTGATGAAGCTGGAGCAGATATCATGGAGTCTGCAACCGAAGAATATTTCTAGTAGACCACCCCAACAGTAGTAGTCCACCATGTAAATATAGTAGTCCGGGCACTTTTGCGATAGTTAGATCGATTGTATGCCCTTGTTTGATTGATTGAATGAAGTGAATTGTTTGCTTTTGCCTCATGTGCATATGGTTAGTGTTTTCTCTTTAGGCCCCCTCTATTCTTAAATCTCATCTTTTCTAAACCCTCAGATGCCTCCGAGACGTGACCCCGGATTTACCTTTCCATCGGAGCTCACTCAGTTGATCCAGCAGCAGAACACATTGATGCAGTTACTAGTCCAGAATCAGAACCAGGGGAACAACAACAACAACAACCCACCACCACCACCACCTGTTGATCACTTAGCCCGTTTTCTTAGGCTGAATCCGCCGGTGTTTTCCAGTAGCACCGAGCCGATAGTAGCAGATGATTGGCTCCGCAAGACAGCTAGAGAGTTGACCATAGCAGGATGCACAAATGCGGAAAAGGTGAAGTTTGCCGCATATCAGCTTGAAGGACCCGCAACATCATGGTGGGATAATTTCACAGCCACTTTCCCTGTCGACACTGTCACGTGGGACCAGTTTCAGCAGGCTTTTCGTACTGCCCATGTTTCAACAGGAGCTATGGCCATGAAGAAGCGAGAGTTTCGCAACTTGCGCCAAGGAGGACAGACAGTTGGCCAGTATGTGGAAGACTTTAGTAAGTTAGCACGTTATGCCCCAGATGACATTGCTACGGATGCAGCAAAGCAAGAGAAATTTCTGGAAGGAATGAATGATGAGTTGAGTATGCAGTTGATGGTAGCAACCTTCAACAACTACCAGGAGTTGGTAGATCGTGCTCTCATGATTGAAGGGAAGCAGCAGCAAATTGAGAATCGTAAGAGGAAGTATGCACAAGGAAAGTACAATTCAGGAGCTCAGCAGATGCCACGATTTACTCCTAGACCAGGAGGACATTTTTAGCATACCCATGGAGGAGGTAGCTCGCACAATCACAATGGCACCAAGAATGGTAATGGGAATGGAGGAAGCAACAGCCAGAACCGCACCCAACCATCAACCCCAGCCAAGAAAGACCTGAGCCAAGTCACTTGTTTTAAGTGCGAGAAGACCGGACATTATGCCAATGAATGTCCTGAATCCTAGAATGGAAATGGCAATGGAAGCTCTGGGAAGAAGCCGAACCATTTCAACAGGGGACAGGTGAACCACGTTAACGTGGAGGAGGTTGAAGAGCAGCCGGATGCAGTAATCGGTAAGTTTTTGGTTAAGTCATTTACTGCACTCGTTCTTTTCGATACTGGTGCATCGCATTCATACATATCAAGGGGATTTGTGGATAAGTATAAACTTCCAACCCAAGCCCTTAGGTCACCTGTCGTGGTTTTGTCACGGCAGATGTCCTAGAGAAAGGACTTAGTCGTGGAGCCATCGCTACGGGTTAGCTTGAAGGGGTTAAAGCGGACACAAGGACGCAAGAGAGTTTATACTAGTTCGGCCCCTTCGATGAAGGTAAAAGCCTACGTCTAGTTGTGATGGAATTGATGGGGTTTCGATGACTAGGGAGCAAATAAGCTTCGCCTATGTCTCGAGTTGTTGTCTGTCCCTGAACCGCCGCCGGGTCGTCCCCTTATATACACGGGTGACGCCCGTCGGTCTATAGAGTCCCAACGCCGGTTCGTATTCATATCCGGGTTGGTCTCTCCTTATTCCTAACTTACAATACAAGTATACATATTAAGCCAATTTACAACTACAGGTCTTAAACCGACTACAGGCCTTGGGCCCTCATCTGCCTCTTTGGGCTTTAACATCTTTGAACTATTGATGAAGTTAACCCGGCCCAGGTAGGCCGGTTTACGCCCAATAGTAATGTCCCCAGGCAATCCTGTCGCTTTGTCCAAACACTCTGGCAAAGAAGAACTTGCTGCTTTTGGCAAAGGCAAGTGAACGCTGATCTGACGACTTATGCTGCTCTGAACGCCCAAGATATCCATTCTGGCTACCTGAACCGGTTGTATACCAGTCGTGACTATGAAGCCGGTCTGGTTAACATAATGAAAGATAAATATGAGGTAATTTCTATATGCTCCTTCCTGCTTGTATGCTTCAATTCTTGCTGATTCTCCTAGCCCCTAAGGGCCGGTTTGTAATCTTCTTGCAAACTGGGACTTACTAATGTAAACCTTAACTCTTTGAAATTCACTGATGTAGCCCCCAAGGGCCGGTTCAACTTTAGCATAGTTAAACCGGTACTTTTAAATAATTGAAACTGCTGTATCAGAATATACACGAGCAAATAGCCATTAGCAAGTGCCAAGTTGAATACTTGTATTGATCTTGGGACTTTATAAGCAATTGAAAGATGAAGGTCGAATGTGCATTAGCCCCCAAGTGCCAAGTCCATAACTTGCTATGTGGTTGGTACTTCAATCCTTGTACCGTTTTGTTAAAGCCTATAACTGTCTGTATGCAGGCTGAGCTGAAGGCGAAAGAAAGCCAAACCGCCGACCTCCAAGAAAATCTGAAAACCCAACAAGCTGAAACCTCCAAAGCAAAAGAGGAGTTAGCCAGTGCTTTAAGCGCCATGGAGCAGCTTAAGGAGAGATTTAAGAAGAAGCAGGCGGATTGGGCTACTGAAAAATCCATGTTAATCAAGCGAGCAGAGGATGCCGAGGCTGCACTCAAACCGGTGGCGGAAGAATTGACCAGCATAAAGCGGCACGCGCATACTATGACCACTGCCATCTTTGGTAAGCCATTTTGACTTCTGAATTGATTTGCCCTTCTTACAGAGCAACCGGTTTAACCCTTATGATATTTCAGGGACATCTACTGGCCACTTGGGTTCAGATGTGCGGAAAAAATTGAAAGCCGCCTACACTTTGGTCGAACAGCTGTATACTGGTGCGCAGCGGATCATCTGTACCGCATCTCACAACAAACTGGCGCCTACTTTGATTCAAGACACCCTGATGAAGCTGTCGGTGCTTCCCGCCCGGGTTGAAGAGCTGAAGAAATCTGCTACTCGAACCAGTGCGATTAATGCTTTAATGCGGGCTAAAGCCTGGGTGCCGGATTTTGATCCTATTGAAGCGGCTCAGGGCTATCCCAGCTTGAAACAAGATGGGTCAGAATTCAGTGAAGCGGATCAGCGAGCCATAAACTGGGAGGTGCGCCCGCTAGCTTGTCAACTGGTTGAAGAGGCAGACTTGTCGCGTTATCAAGCTCAATATGATAATCAGAACAAGCGAATAGCTGCCCCAGTTCATGAATCAGAAAATCTTATCCCTCCAATCCGTAAGCACACTTATGCTCCCGATATTGACCCGTCCTTGCTGATCCACGATGAAGCTGTATTTCAAGCATTAATGGGAATCGACTGGACAACTGTTGATTTCCAGCCGCTGGGTAGAGAAACAGAGGCTGAAGCGGCGCAGGATGATCCACAACCATCAGGCCGGGCTGGTGACCAGGCCTGAACCGAAAGCCGGTTTTAAAACTGTCTCTCCTTCAAAAAACAATGATATTATTATGGGCACCATGTTGCCTTGTAATAGACTAGCTGATGCTTTTGATGTTTGATATGCCTTTGTGCATAATTTATTTTTCCTGTAGTGATGAACTTTCCACAGCGTTTTTCTGCAATAAAAACTCTTGAAGGGCCACCGCGGTTGTACCGCCTGGCAGAATATGATGTCTGCATATATGAAGCCAAAACATCAAAAAATTCTTAAGTATATGATCGAATTTTTGCAATAGATAATACCTGCCATTGTTGAGCATGAAGTTGGCTTGGCCAATCTTGAAGCGGAGTTTTGCAAACCCACACTGTTGGAGGAGATAACAGCTCCTGTATATATATGACGCCGGTTTATCAGGTGAACCGTGTCGGGTTATAATAAACTCCGTATTACTCCATAAGAGGATTTTAACCACCGGGCAAATAGTCTCCGGATTGACGTGAACTATGTTCCGTCAAACGATTGGTTAAAAAAATTTGTCGGTTTAAAAATGTAACAAAAAAGCAAATACCCCCCCCCCCTTCAAAGAAAAGTATAAAGAAAATGAAAAAAAGGTTTATTTAAGCTGATCAGATGGTGTTACCATGGCCGAACACGACCAAGCTCCGGTTAGGTGTAACTGTGGTTCTAGTCAGCCAGGTCCCCAAATGAAACCGTGGCATTTAAGCCGATCAAGTGGCATGGTCATGGTTCGGGTTCGACCAAGCCCCCAAGTGATTCTGTGGCCTTAGGCCGACCAAGAGGCATGACTGGTTCAGACATGACCAAGTCCCCAAGTGATCTGGTGGCTTTCACCTATCAAGAGGCATGGTATTGGTTCAGACACGACCAATCCTCCAAGTGATATGATGCTTTTGTAAAGCTAACTCAAGGGGTAAATCGGAGGCCGCTTTAGAGCAACTCCGTGTAACCTCACATGATGTAAAATAATAGATAACCCGCTTTAGCTGAGGCTCCGGTTTATTATATTTAATCATAATATATACATTGTTGCACTATGTACATAAGTATAGCCAATGGCTCAAGTATAGTAAGGCCGAAGATGAGCTATGTTCCACGGCCTGTTGGTCTCCTCCTCTGATGTGCGTGAGTCTTTATGCTCTCGAATATTGATCAGATAGTACGACCCGTTATGCAAATTCTTGCTGACCACGAAAGGCCCCTCCCAAGGTGGGGATAGCTTATGCATATCGGTCTGGTCTTGGATGAGCCAAAGCACCAAATCTCCTTCCTGAAAGGTTCTGGTTCTGACTCGGCGACTGTGATAAGGATGAAGATCATGCTAGTAAATCGCCGATCAGGCGGCTGCGATGTCACGCTCTTCGTCCAACCGGTCCAAAGCATCTTGCCGTGCTGTCTTGTTGTCCGCTTCAACATAAGCCGCCGCACGAGGTGAATCATGACGGATATCACTGGGGAGAACCGCCTCTGCTCCATAAACCATGAAGAACGGTGTGTATCCCGTTGATCTGTTGGGTGTTGTATTGATGCTCCATAACACAGATGGTAACTCTTCTACCCAACAACCCGGCGTTCTCTGCAAAGGAACCATGAGCCGGGGCTTAATACCTCTCAAGATCTCTTGATTAGCCCTTTCTGCTTGTCCATTGGACTGTGGATGCGCCACTGATGAAACATCGAGCCGGATGTGCTCCCGTTCGCAGAACTCTTTCATAGCACCTTTGGATAAATTGGTACCATTATCTGTGATAATACTATGCGGAAAGCCAAACCGGAAAATCACCTTTTTGATGAACTAAACCGCCGTGGCCGCATCACACTTGCTAACAGGCTCTGCCTCCACCCATTTTGTAAACTTGTCAACCGCCACCAGGAGGTGGGTTTTCTTATCTTTGGACCTTTTGAAAGGCCCAACCATATCCAGCCCCCAAGTCGCAAACGGCCAAGTAATTGGAATAATTCTCAATTCTTGAGCCGGTACATGAGCACGTCTTGAAAACCTTTGGCAACCATCACATCGTCTGACCAGATCCTCCGCATCAGCATGAGCAGTTAACCAATAGAAGCCATGGCGAAATGCTTTAGCCACTAGAGACTTTGAACCGGTGTGGTGACCACAATCTCCTTCATGGATCTCACGTAAAATTTCGCGGCCTTCTTCAGGAGACACGCAGCGTTGAAAAGCTCCTGACACACTGCAATCATGTAACTCACCGTTGATAATAGTCATGGACTTGGATCGCCGGATTATCTGCCGGGCCAGAATCTCATCCTCTGGCAGCTCGCCCCGGTTCTTGTACGCCAGGTAAGGAAGCGTCCAATCTGGAATAACATGAATAGCTGCCACCAATTGAGCCTTCGGATCAGGGATAGCCAAATCCTCTTCACCTGGGACCTTGACCGACGGGTTGTGCAGCACATCCAGGAAAACATTGGGCGGGACCGGTTTGCGCTGAGAGCCCAGCCGGCTTAAAGCGTCCACCGCTTCATTTTTTCGCTGGTCCACGTGATCCACCTGATAGCCTTTGAAACAACCTGCCACAGCATCCACTTCACGACGATATGCTACCATAAGTGGGTCCTTGGAGTCCCAAGTGCCAGACACTTGCTGAGCCACAAGGTCCGAGTCACCGAAGCACTTAACTCGACTTAGATTCATCTCCTTAGCCATCCGGAGACCATGGAGCAAGGCTTCATACTCAACTGCATTGTTAGTACAAGGGAACATTAAGCGGAGAACATAATAAAACTTATCACCTCGTGGGGAAGTTAATACGACTCCAGCCCCTGAGCCTTCCAACTGCCTGGAGCCGTCAAAATGGATGGTCCAATACATGTGATCCGGCTTTTTTTCAGGTGCTTGCATTTCCGTCCAATCATTGATGAAGTCAACAAGTGCTTGAGACTTAACCGCTGTCCGAGGCACATACTTCAAACCGTATGGCCCTAGCTCTATAGCCCACTTTGCAATCCGGCCAGTGGCTTCCCGGTTCTGGATGATATCTCCCAAAGGAGCAGAACTGACTACCGTAATTGGGTGCCCTTGGAAGTATTGTTTAAGCTTCTGGCTTGCCATTAAGACTCCATACACCAGCTTCTGCCAATACGGATACCTTTGCTTGGACTCGATTAGTATCTCGCTGATATAATAGACCGGATGTTGAACCGGATGGTCCTTACCTGCCTCCTTCCGTTCTACTACAATGGCCACGCTGACCACCCGAACATTGGCAGCAACATATAACAGCAACGGCTCCTTGTCAATGGGAGCGGCAAGCACCGGCGGATTAGCCAATTGCCGCTTTAAATCCTCAAACGCTTCATCAGCGGCATTACTCCAAACAAACTGATCCGTCTTTTTCAACATCTGATACAAAGGAATTGCCTTCTCACCAAGACGGCTGATAAAACGGCTTAATGCCGCAATCCGGTCGGCCAGTCGTTGAACATCATTGATACACTTCGGTTTAGCCAGGGAGATGATGGCCGTGATCTTCTCCAGATTAGCCTCAATTCCCCTGTTGGACACCAGAAAACCCAATAACTTGCCCGCCGGTACACCAAAGACACACTTGTCCGGATTAAGCATCATCTTGTATGTCCTCAGGTTATCAAAGGTTTCCCTCAAATCATCAATCAAAGTCTCCTTCTCCCTGGACTTAACCACAATATCATCCACGTAAGCATGTACATTACGGCCAATCTGCTTGTGAAGACAATTTTGTACAGACCGCTGATAAGTCGCCTGGGCACTCTTGAGCCCAAAGGGCATAGACACATACTAGAAGGCTCCAAAGGGAGTTATAAATGCCGTCTTCTCCTAATCCTTAACTGCCATTTTGATCTGATGATAGCCGGAATATGCATCCAAAAAACTTAAACGCTCACAACCCGCCGTAGCATCAATAATTTGATCAATATGGGGGAGGGCAAAAGGATCTGCTGGACAAGCCTTATTAAGATCTGTGTAATCCACACACATGCGCCAGGTGCCGTTTTTCTTAAGGACTAGCACCGGATTGGCAAGCCACTCAGGGTGAAAAACTTTGACAATAAAACCAGCCACTAAGAGCCTGGCTATCTCTTCTCCAATCGCCTTGCATATTTCTTCGTTAAACCGGCGAAGGAACTGTTTCACCGGTTTGTATTTAGGATCCACATTAAGGGTGTGCTCAGCGAGTTGCCTCGGTACACCTGGCATGTCAGAGGGCTTCCATGCAAAAATGTCCCGATTCTCACGGATGAACTCGATGAGCGTGCTTTCCTATTTCGGATCCAAGTTGGCACTAATGCTGAACTGCTTGGACGAATCGCCAGGTACGAAGTCAACAAGCTTAGTTTTTGCTGCCGATTTGAACTTCAAGGCCGGATCATGCTCCGTAGTTGGCTTTTTCAACAGTCATGTCCGCCGGATCAACATTGTCCTTATAGTATTTTAACTCCTCGGTGGCATAAACCGACTCAGCATAAGCCGCATCTCCTTCCTCACACTCCAAAGCAATTTTGCATCTTCCATGAACTGTTATGGTCCCCCTGTGACCCGGCATCTTAAGCTGCAAATACACATAACAAGGCCGTGCCATAAACTTGGCGTAAGCCGGTCGCCCAAACAGAGCGTGATATGGACTCTGGATTTTCACCACTTCAAACGTCAATGTCTCTGACCTGGAATCATGGTCATCCCCAAAGGCCACTTCCAGAGCTATCTTACCAACAGGATACGCTGATCTGCCAGGCACTACACCGTGGAATACTGTATTAGACGGTTTGAGATTCTTATCTGTTAGTCCCATACGGCGAAAGGTCTCATAGTACAAGATGTTAATGCTGCTTCCTCCATCCATGAGCACCTTGGTGAACTTATAACCTCCCACCTGAGGCACCACCACCAGAGCCAACTGACCCGGATTATCGACCTGGGAAGGATGATCTTCCCTGCTCCATATGATGGGCTGCTCAGACCAACGTAGATAACGGGGTATGGCCGGTTCAACAGAGTTGACCGCCCGCCTCTGAACCTTCCGGTCTCGCTTGTCCAAGCTAGTGGTGAAGACATGGTACTGCCCACTACTCAGCTGCTTTGGGTTGCTCTAGTAACCTAACTATTGCTGCTGTTGGTTGTAACCACCTTGGTTGTTCTGACTATTTTGACCATTATGTCCGCTCGGATTACCATTGAACCCTGAACCGGAACTTCCTCCACCGTAACCCGGCCCGGATCCTGAGCCACCGCCAGATTCGTGATCATACCGGAAATTATTAGAATTCTTGAACTCCTGCATAATAAAGCAGTCTTTCCAAAGGTGGTTGGCTGGCACCTCCTTCGTCCCATGTTTTGGACAGGGCTAGTTTAACAGGTAGTTCAGGCGGTTTGGGTTAGGGTTGGGCGCTCCATTACGATTCCTCGGTCTACCCTTGCATCGCTGGCCATTGTCCTGTGCGTTGGTATTAGCCACAAAGTCCATGTTACCATCCGCTTTACGCTTGCCTCCACCACCATTGCCTGTCCAGTGATGCTGCTGACCTTTGGAGCTACTGTTCTTCTTCCCCTTCCCTGTCTTGTCATCATCAGATTCGGGATCCTTGGTACTATCAGAATCAGCATATTTCACCAAAGCCCCAGCTTTAGCTTCAAGCGCCCAAACCGGCAGTTGCCTTCTAGGGTTAATACCGCGGTGTCAGCGTTGATGTGATCTGAGGAATGCAACACTTGTGAAACCCGGCGTACCCAATGAGTCATTGATTCTCCTTCCTCCTGGACGCATGCAGCTAAGTCTACTATCGACATAGGCTGTTTACAGGTATCCTTGAAATTGCTGATAAACCGGGCTCGTAACTGGGACCATGAACTGATAGAATTAGCCGGCAAGCTTTTTAACCAAGTACGGGCTGTTCCTTCCAGCATCATGGTGAAGTACTTCGCACATGCCGCATCATCCACATCTAGCATCTCCATGGCCATCTCATAGCTCTCCACCCATGTCTCCGGAGGCTGATCTGCCGTGTAATTCGGTACCTTGCGCGGGCCTTTGAAATCCTTGGGTAGGCGTACATTGCGTAAAGCGGGGAGAAGGCAAGGCACCCCCAAGGAACTGGAGGTAACACCAGGTTCAGTTAATGTGGTTGGACGAACCGGCGTGAGCTGCCGAGCCTGATGTTGTGCGGCTAACTCGGCCTCCCTGCGCGCGCGGGCCCGGTCCACCACTCCCTGAGCGTTATCAGCGCCACCTACCGGGTTGTTGTCACGGGGTGCTCCCCGTCGTTCGTTACTCGACACTGCCGGTTCATCCATATGTCGGCTATAGCTCCGGCTTGGACGGGGAGTCGAGTGGATCCGGTCGTGGCTGTACGAGTATGCTTCCTGTTGGGCCAAAGCTGTCCTCAGAAGCTCCTTGACCTGTCGCGTCTCTACTGCCTATGGCGAGTCACCTTCAATTGGAATGACCTCCAGTCGTGCAGCAGCGGCAACGAGATTGTCCATTGGGTTGGAGTAGTGACCCGGAGGTGTTAAAGCGGCCTGAGGTATGACGGTGTTTTGACGAGGCGGGTCCATTTGATGGGGCTGAACCGGCGCACCGGTCCCAGGGGCTTCTGGCCGGTTTCCCTCCAGCGGATTGCCGGCTCTTGGTCCAGGAGTGTTGAAAAGGTCTGTAGCCTCGAAAACCGGAGGTAAACGGGAACGGTGCTTCCTCCTCATGACTTCATGCGACGCGCTCTGGTCCAACATAAGCCGGTAAGCCTGGGCGTCTAAAGCAGCCCGCTCTGCGGCCATCCTGGTGTCCTCAGCCACCAGATCTGTCTTAGCCTGGGTGATCTGTTCCTTCACCTTTGCAATCTCCGCGTTGTGAACATCCTGATCCGGTGGATTAACCTCTGCCACAAGCAAAACCAATGCATCAAATAGTTCTGATAGAACCTGAGCCGGCGGGCGCACAGGGCCTCCTGCCCCGGCCGCCGTCGCCGCTGCTGAACCGGAAATCGTTGCCGCAGCCGTCGAAGAATGAAGTGATGCCTGTGTTCCGGACATGAATATTCCAACCTGGTTAGGCAGATCAGAGGAGTCCGGAATAGTGTCGCCATCGGAACAACTCCCAAGCCGGCCATCTTGTAGCTGATAAAGAGATTCTGTTTCTCCGGTCGAAGACTCGTCATCAGAACGAACGACGGTCGCGTCGCAAAATTCCGATCCGTCCTCATAACTCCCTCCATGGATGACTCCCATGAAGGCACGCTTCACGGCTGGTTTAACCCGGGAGGATCGCGCATGCTGAGCCGTCTCGACAAGGTCGGTGCAGATGTCTGGCTCAGGGCCCGGTTCACCGATCTTGCTAATGAAAACGTGAATGCCACCAAAGGGGACCCGGTATCCGTACTCAATTGAGCCGGCCCCAGGGCCCCAGCCTGCATCATCAATGTAGAGCTTGCCACGACGACTCTTACTCATCCGGCCTACGGCGTAGCCCTCGAGTCCTTCAAAGTGGCCCTCCAAGATCCGGAAACATCGTGCGATAGCCCCACGGTGGGTGCCAACGGTCGTGGTTTTGTCACGGCAGATGTCCTAGAGAAAGGACTTAGTCGTGGAGCCATCGCTACGGGTTAGCTTGAAGGGGTTAAAGCGGACACAAGGACGCAAGAGAGTTTATACTAGGTCGGCCCCTTCAATGAAGGTAAAAGCCTACGTCTAGTTGTGATGGAATTGATGGGGTTTCGATGACTAGGGAGCAAATAAGCTTCCCCTATGTCTCGAGTTGTTGTCTATCCCTGAACCGCCGCCGGGTCGTCCCCTTATATACACGGGTGACGCTCGTCGGTCTACAGAGTCCCAACGCCGGTTCGTATTCGTATCCGGGTTGGTCTCTCCTTATTCCTAACTTACAATACAAGTATACATATTAAACCGGCTTACAGCTACAGGTCTTAAACCGACTACAGGCCTTGGGCCCTCATCTGCCTCTTTGGGCTTTAACATCTTTGAACTACTGATGAAGTTAACCCGGCCTAGGTAGGCCGGTTTACGCCCAGTAGTAATGTCCCCAACATCACCCATGTTAGTAACTTCGCCTGGAGCAGAATATATGGCTAGTCTATGGTGTGATCGGTTACCATTAAGAATTGGTAACTATGTTTTTCCCTCAGACCTAATAGTGTTGGAATCCCAAGGATTGGATGTGATATTAGGCATGGATTGGTTGTCAAAGTATGAAGGGAATATAGAATGTGCCGGTAAGTCAATTTTGCTTACCACCCCAGAAGGGAGAAGGATCAAGTATGTATCCCGACATGTGCCAAAGAGGACTCAAGTAAATTGTTTGACCGGAGTTGTGCAGGAGGAAGTACCAGTAGTGAAGGATTTCCCCGAAGTATTTCCAGAAGAGTTGCCAGGCATGCCACCGGTAGAGATATTGAGTTTTTGATTGAGCTTTTGCCAGGCACAGGGCCAATATCAAAGAGACCATATAGGATGCCTGCAAAGGATTTGGTGGAAATTAAGAAGCAAATTAAGGAGTTACTGGATAAAGGCTATATTCACCCAAGTTCATCGCCTTGGGGATAGCCAGTACTTCTAGTGGAGAAGAAGGATGGATCATTAAGGATGGTTGTCGATTATCGAGGATTGAATGAAGTAACCATCAAGAACAAGTACCCACTACCAATGAGCAATGATCTGTTTGATCGATTGCAAGGAGCTAAGGTATTTTCCAAGATCGATCTGTGATCAGGATACCACCAGTTGAAGATTCGGGAACAGGATATACCCAAGACGGATTTTACCACCAGGTATGGGTTGTACGACTATACCGTTATGTCATTTGGTCTGACTAACGCACATGCATATTTTATGAACATGATGAACAAAGTGTTTATGGAGTTCTTGGATAAGTTCGTGATAATGTTCATTGATGATATCCTGGTTTACTCAAAGAATGAAGAGGAACATAAGGAACATTTGCGTTTGGTTCTTGGAAAGCTCAGAGAACATCAATTATATGCCAAGTTTAGCAAATGTGAGTTTTGGTTGAAGGAAGTTGGATTTCTCGGACACATTATATCCGGAGAAGGTATACTAGTAGATCCCACTAAAGTTGATACCGTGACCAAGTGGGAAGCACCAACCACCGTGGGAGAGATCCGGAGTTTTTTTGGACTCGCAGGATACTACCGGAGGTTTATTGAGAATTTCTCAAAGATTGCGAAGCCTATGATGGAGTTGTTGAAGAAGGATACCAAGTTCATATGGATGGAGGAATGTGAGGCTAGTTTTCAGGAGTTGAAGAAACGTTTGGTTACCTCACCCATGTTGATTTTACCGGATCAGTCCAAGGATTATGAGGTGTATTGCGACACTTCACGTCGAGGACTTGGAGCAGTGCTTATGCAGGAAGGGAGAGTTGTTTCATATGTGTCACGACATCTTAAGCCTCATGAGTTGAATTATGCTACGCATGATTTGGAGTTAGCAGCCATAGTGCATGCATTGAAGACATGGAGACATTTTCTGATTGGAAACCATTGCGAGGTGTACACAGATCACAAGATTTTGAAGTCTATTTTCACACAAAAGGAGTTGAACCTTAGACAAAGGAGATGGTTGGAGCTCATCAAGGATTATGATATGAAATTGCATTATCACCCCGGAAAGGCTAATGTAGTAGCTGATGCATTAAGCCGTAAGAGCCATGTCAACACCCTAATGACGGGAGATTTACCAAGGGAGTTAGCCGAAAATCTTCGAGAGCTATGTTTGGAAATAGTTCCAAGAGGCTATATAGAAGCATTGGAGATTTAGTCTACTTTGATGGATATAATTAGAGAATCTCAAAGGACTGACAAGGAGATTGCTTCTATTAAGGAGAAAATGAGCAAAGGAAAAGCTAAGGGATTTCGTGAGGATGACCACGATACCCTATGGTTTGAAGACCGTGTCTATGTACCAAATGATTCAGAGATCAGGAAGCTAATTCTGCAAGAGGCCCATGACTCACCATACTCGATTCACCCAGGAAATACCAAGATGTATTTGGATTTGAAGGATATTTTCTGGTGGACCCGAATGAAGAAGGATATTGGGGAGTATGTAGCAGTTTGTGATGTATGTCAGAGAGTGAAGGCAGAGCATCAGAAGCCAGCAGGATTGCCAGGACCATTGCCAATACCCGATTGGAAGTGGGATAAGCTAGGCATGGATTTTATTACAGGATTGCCCAGAACACGTTCAGCCTATGACTCGATATGGGTTGTAGTCGATCGTTTGACAAAGGTAGCTCATTTCATTCCAGTGAAGACTACCTATACCGGTGCAAAGTTGGCAAAGATATACATGACCAGGATCATATGTCTGCATGGAGTTCCAAGGAGCATTGTATCAGACAGAGGAACCCAGTTTACCTCAAAGTTCTGGAATCAGTTGCATGAGACTTTGGGAACCAGACTGGAGTTTAGCACAGCTTTCCACCCGCAGATAGATGGACAAACCGAGAGAGTCAATCAGATTTTGGAGGATATGCTAAGAGCTTGTGCGCTAGATTATGGATCTAGTTGGGATGAGAATTTGCCATATGCAGAGTTCTCTTACAACAACAGCTATCAAACCAGTTTGAAGATGGCCCCTTTCGAAGCCTTGTACGGAAGGAGGTGCAGGACCCCATTGTCTTGGGATGAAGTTGCAGACCGCCAGTTGTTTGGACCGGATCTGATAAAGGAGTCTGAACAGAAAGTGAATTGATTCGCGATAGGCTCAAGGTAGCTCAGTCCAGGCAGAAGAGTTATGCAGACTCTAAACGGAAGGAGACAGTTTACAAAGTCGGAGACCGAGTTTATCTTCGAGTATCTCCCCTTCGAGGAGTTAAGTGCTTTGGAGTTAAGGGAAAACTAGCGCCACGTTTTGTAGGCCCATACAAAGTTTTGGAGCATATGGGAGAAGTAGCCTACAAGTTGGAATTACCTGCAGGACTGTCAGGAGTTCACGACGTGTTTCATGTATCCCAGTTGAAGAAGTGCCACGCAGAGATGGCTGACATACCGCTGAGAGATACGGTACCACTGGAAGTGATTCAGTTGGATAGTGATTTGACCTATGAGGAGAAACCAGTTAAGATTCTAGAGTATGCCAGTCGAGTCACCCGCAGCAAGGTTATCAAGTTTTGCAAGGTTCAGTGGAGCCACCACACGGAGGATGAAGCCACCTGGGAACGAGAGGAAGATTTGCTGAAAGACCGCCCTCACCTATTTTCTAGCCAACCCGAATCTCGAGGGCGAGATTCATCTTAAGGGGGGTAGGTTTGTAACATCCCAAATTTTCAATTTGGAATGTTATACACTAGATCATCATTGCATATCATAATTATTGTATTTTGGTTGATCCTAGAAATTTCACGCAACTCAAGGACCCTCAAAGAGAGTTGGGGATTTCGTTATTTTCATATTTGAGTTGTCTCAAATTTTGAAAATAGGATCATTTGATTTTATTTATTTTATCTTCGATTATTTCTATTATAAAAATTATGAGATAGGGAATAAAATGACTTTCACAAAATAAAGAAATATTGAGGATTTAATAAAAAATCAAATAAGATTTTATTTGGTTTATTTGCTATTTTATTTGAATTTAGGAAAAATGTGTGTTTTTCAAAATTGCATTTAGGCCCCAAATAAATGTTAATCCTGTGCGGCTTGATTTTAGAAGCCAGGGAAAATTTATTTCGAGATTTTTGGAGTCTGTTTAGTATTTCTTTTGTTAGTTTTTCTGCGTGGAATTATTATTAAAAAAATCCGAACCGACTCTGGGCCGTACCCGAGCGGGACTCCGTCCGGGGGGCCTTTTTAAGCTGACCCCGCCGAGCCGCCAAAGCCCACCAGCCCGCCCGCCGAAACCCTAGCGCCGCGTCGCCCCGTGCCGCCTCGCCACCTTGCCTCGCCCCGCGCCGCGCCGCCCCGCCCTGCGCCGCCCCCCTGCACCGCCTTATCCCGCGCCGCCGCCGCCCCGCCGCCTCGCCTCGCCCCGTGCCGCGCCGCCCCGCCCTACGCCACCTCGCCCCGCGCCGCCCTGCCTCGCCGCCGCCCCGCCACCCCGCTGCCCGAGGTAGCCGCCGTCGCCGGCGGTTTTTCTTAGAAAACCGCCCGGTTTTTTAGATCCGCTTTTTTTATTAGAACGGTTTTTTTACGGTTTAGTTATTTAGCGAGCGTTCGCTCGTTCATTCATTTTAATGAATGTGTTCATCGGTTAGATCCAGATAACGAACGTTCGTTCGTTAATCTGATCGTCGTTTTTCTTTTTCTTGGATTTTCCACGATTATTTCTGATCGCGATTTCTGATCCGATTTTCGTTTTAGTATAATTTTTCGCTCGTTTATCGGAATCAGGCGATTCAAGCGTCTGGAGTTTCATCTCGAAACACTCTTTCTGTTTAACCAACTTAAACAAGTTTTTGCTTTTGTAAAAATTTCCTTAGATCCAGAATAGTAAACGAAGCCTGTTTCTTTTGCTGTTTGTCTTTTGTTGCTTTGTTCGATTTGATTCTTTTTGCCAACCGGAGTTCTTAAGTTGAACTTTCTGGTTAGATCTCTTATTTGAGTTTTACTTGTGCATTAGTTGAGTTCTTATTGTGTGTTTGTTTGTTTGCGATAGAGTACCCGGAGTGCGCCGCTTGTTACTTCAAATCGCTAGGTTTCCCGGATCATCAGCAAGGCAAGTAACACTTTGATCATACCTCCTACTACCCAGTTTTATTGCATTAGATCAATCCTCACACATTGCATGATTAGGATCTAAGTAAATTGTGGGTTTGGGGAGTAGTTGAGGTAAAACCTATTACCTGTTTATTATCAAACCTTTGGGGTTTACTCTACGTTTGCTTATTATTGCTATGCTATGCTAGTAGACATGGATTGGGTGAGTGTATCCATGACAGATGTGAGCTTTGTTAATTAATGGTTTATTTAAGGTGGCAACCTAAACACACATCTGGGTGGATTGAGGCACCTGGGTATTCCAGCAATTGCCTGTTTCCTTTTGGACTGCCACCCAGGCTCAAAGGGATCATGAGATTATTCATACTAGAAACTTCCGTGTGCAGCCACAAGCTATTATGGGCTCTAGCATAGTTGACTAAGTCATGCGAACTCTTATAGTGGTAGACTAGCAGATGTAGGGGATGTAGGTTGGTACGGTCTACCCGTTCGTAAGGTGCTAGTGCTTCTGAAAGACTATGTCTCGGTCATCCGTTTCTCAAACACCATGCAGTGCGAGAAAACCAATGGAGGAGATCGAGTCTTGTGGGGAAAAGTGCGCAAACCTCTGCAGAGTGTATAAACTAATCATGGTTAGCCGTGTCCCCGGTTATGGACATCTTGAGTATCTAGTACCTGGATTATCATGTGAATCTCAACATGTTACTCTAAAAATTAATTTTGCTGGGTTTTGTTTAATGATGTTTAATTGGGATTGAGAATGCTGTCAACCATTCTCAATGTTTAACAACCACCATGATAGTTAAATAAATTTATTCCTTTGCAGTAGGGAAAAATTGGCTTTACGCAAAACTGTAACCATAGAGCTTTCCACCAGCCAAATATGCATGTAGAATAGTTGTTTCTTTCCATTACTCTCTATGTGTTACATTGCCAGCATATTCCATGTGCTCACCCATTTTCGGGCTGCAACGTTAATGTTGCAGACTTTTCAGACGACGATTAAGGAGTTTTAGGTCGTGGTTCTATACTCAGTGATGCCATTGGAGTTGATGGACTCACTTATCTTCCAAGTCTTCCGCTGTTATCATTATTAGATGGCCTTAAGCCATATTTATTGTAATAAGTTCTCTATTGAGACACTCGATGTAATAAGTGTGTGATTGCTACTCTGTTATAAATCCTTCAAGTACTGTGTGGTGTCAGCATTACTGATCCAGGGATGACACCGGAGCACAGAGATTGGACCGTTTGAGGTCTGGTCGCTACATCAGGACCCCCTACCCGAGATCCGCCGGTTTTGACACCGACAGTCACCTTGAGCCACTGGACTATCAGATGAAAAATTGTTGACAAACCCTGCCCGTTCCACAATCATAGGCATTACATATTTTGAATGGGAAAAGCTTGTCAAATTTTAATCATTGATGTTAGCAAGAAGACATTAGTTTAATATATTGGAATTGGAAAACCTTGTCAAATTTTACTCATTGATGTTAGCCAGAAGACATGCATTTGATATTTTTGAGTGGGACGCCCTTTGCTGTGAGCAACGTCGATCGTTTTTTCCTATTCCTGTCTTCAGTTCAGAAGTAAATATTTACTCTGCTAAGATGCATAGTCACATGAATGTTGACTTATGTAAGGTATTTTAAGAGTTTGTTCTGAATGTTGTCTATGTAATGCCAGGCCTTGTGAGTTTTATTGCAAAGTTGAGCTTGCAATGCTGTGGCATGCGGCATCACGAGCTGTTGACCATGCCTCCTACGAATAATGCGTCATATTGTTTTCCATGTTGAGCTAATACTTGTGATTTGCATATTAATAAGATCATCCTCTTATGTTGTTTCTCTGCTTAAGAAGTTCATTGTCTTATGTTTATTCATAGCCTATACGACAACTCGGGTAGGTTAGAGGTGAAACCATATGATCTTCCAACCTACTCATCATCCTAGGCCGTGATTGGATCGTCGTTTTCCAACCAAAACCGCTTGTAAAACTGACGCTTGTAAATAAAAGCAGATGGTATCGGGCAAAGCGTTTGGTTGGTCGATTTTGGCGAGTAAAATATACACTGGTCTCTCAAATTACACGTGTAACTCACCGGTTTTCGTTACATACCTCGGGCCCTCGGTTTCATTATGCCTATATTTTATGCATTGTTTCTGATGATGAGTAAATTACACTTGTATATTAATACAGGTGTGAAATAAACAAGAGCTCCCAAGCGCGGCCTTACCGTTTCATGCCGTCTTAGTCTCTCGAATGTGCTCATAGGTGTCCGATGATCCTGGCTTCCTGAATGAGCAATGGGCGCTGTATCATACCATCCGTAGGGCCCGCGAGGCCCTCTCCGTCGTCCTTCGAGTTGTTGCGCTCACCGTGGCGCCGAGCATTGTCAACATGGTCAACGAACATGAGGATTCAGGCGATGACTTTATTTTGAGTGGATGACAGTAGGGACCCACTAGGGCCATAGCCGTACATACGCAAGTGCCTCCTTATTATGTACAACTATATTTTTTTGCTTCCTCCTGGTTTCCCGACATCACGGTCCCACACCATTGTCAACCTATGTAGTCAATAAATGAGAGAATTGCACAAGGAGTGGCCGACAGTTGGGACCAAGCAGCTCGAGTAGTATTTGTGTTTTTCTTGAGCGATGGTTTCGTTGTTATTCAGAGGAGAGCAGGGTATTAACTGGGCGGGTTGTGGCCCGTCTAACCCAGGCCAGATATCCAGCCCAGATATTAATTTTTTTTCAAGCTGAAAATGGCTAGCCCAGCTATACTTTTTTTGAGGAATACCCAGGCAAGGTCAACTTGTTATTCTCCGCCCCGCTAGGCTGCAAATCTTTCCTAGGAGGGATGCATTAGGCTTAACAAGAAAATGGGCTTTAAGAAATAATAAATGGGATGTAATTATAAAAATCGGGCTGTAACTATAAACAAAATGCACCAAACACGTAATTACTTTATAAAATATTTTTTTGGATTTTGAAAATTTTAATTTCATTATTGTTGTGCGCGCAATATTTCGTTGGATTTTTACGTAAGACAAACTTATATTGAAATTGTATCTGACTAGAAATTTAGGGATAAAAATATTTCGGATCCCATCAAAATGTGGGAAATTTTATTGAATTCTGTTTTGAACGTTTGGTTGAAATTATTAATCGTTGTCCTAGCTAGAAAATGGGTTGTAATTTTAACAAACTGTAAATGGGCCGTAGTAAATCCCATTAGAATTCAAAAATGGGCTGTATATTCTTACAAATCTCAAATGGGCTATAAGTTCTCTACCACACACTTGTGGGCCTACTAAGTTGGCGCGTGCCCTAAAAAAATAAGTTGACGCGTATGCAAGGCTTTATCAACTTATAGTCAACACATGGTTTTAGCAACAGTGGCCGTTGGATGTCCATCCAACGGATGTCGTGCTTCTTCTTCAATCTCGGATATTCTAGCTTCACCAGCCCAAAAAATGATTCCTCCCCCTGACATCTGGGCTGCACCGTTTCGGAGGCTGACCTATGGGCCTACTAAGTTGACGCGTACCGAGGGCTTTGTCAACTTAGTTAATATAAACGATTCTAGCTGCAGTGACTGTATGATGTCCATCCAACGGCTGTCGTGCTTCTTCAACCTCTGGTATTCTTTCTCCAGCCTCCCAAAGCAGCGCCGGTCATGTCGCCTGCTCCTGCCTCTCGTGGCTCCCTGTCCTGCCGCGGAGGCCTCATAGCCCCCTACTACTCTCACTGCTGACCAGGCCCTGCGGCGACGACATCCTCACACCGCAGCCGAAGCAGTGAACCCTCGTACTCCTCTCCGCGTGGGCATCCACTGCCGCGTCTTCCGCGGCTCCGTGTCGTCCCCTTCCTAGGCCTCGTCGTCGTCCAACGCCTTGGTGCTCTCAGCGCGGCATGGTCAATGTGGTCAATGACCAACTTCCATCAGAAGAGTACTGTACGTGGAGAGGCTGACAGCTGGGGCCATGGCCGCAGCAAGGAAGTGCCTCCTTATTACGCAGAAAATAGTCATTCCTCCACCTGACAGCAGGGACCCACTGGACGAGCCATCGTATTTCATGAAAAAACATTCCCCCCTGACTGCTGGGACCCACCAGCTACATCTTCGCACGCAAGGAAGTGCCTGATAGTCGGGATCCACCCGGTCAAAGCGTATGTAGCATTGTGATTCTGGTCGCGAACGTGTATGTACATATGATCGGTTTGTCTGCAGGCTGCAGCGATGAACCGTGGCCGTGCAAGGAAGGACACGTGTCGTAGTAGAGGCGCGCACGTAGCATGTACACGTACTATAGCGGCCAGGGTGCAAGAAAGTAAATACATGCACGTATGTACATACGGGCGGGGTCTCGAACACCTACTCGCGCATACGTACGGCCAGGGCTCGTGTACATGGCTGGGTCGGAAAGGAGAAACTGCGTCGTCGTCGTGTTCATGGGGAGGCAACGGAATGCGTCGTGTTCATCGGGAGGCAACGGAACGCGTGCTGTTCATCGGGAGCCAACCGGCTTGGACAGAACAGGCGATGGAAATGAGGCCTAGCGTACCACAGAATGGAGGAAACGGCCTTGTGTTCGACCGGCCACGGTGGAAACGGGATCCTATTCATCGGGAGGGGTCTGGCGTACCACAAAACAGAGGAATTGGACCTCCTACGGTCGAAACAGGGTCCTGTTGATCGAGAGGGGTGTGGCATACCACAAAACGGAGGAAACGAACTTGTGTTGGAGCGCTACGGTCGATACGGGGGTCCTGTTCATTGGGAGGGGTGTGGCGTACCGCAAAATGGGACTCCACGGGATACTGTTAATCTCCACTGTCGACCTCCTCCAGCCTCCACGGGGTACTGTTCATCCACCGTCGACCTCCTCTAGCCTCCACCTACGACTGTTCACCCACGAGCTCCTATTCATCCAGCCTCCACCGACTACTGTTCAACCAGCCCTCTCCACGGGGTCCTGTTCAACCACCCCTCCATGGGCTACTGTTCATCTAGCCCTCCACCGGCTACTATTCAACCAACCCTCCAGCAGAAACTGTTCAACCAGCCCTCCACGGGGTCATGTTCATCCACTGGCCTGATCGATCGGGGTACTATTCATCCAGCGGCAACGGCCTTGCTACCTCTTGAGCACTGCGTTGGTTTTCCCTTGAAGAGGAAAGGGTGATGCAGCAAAGTAGCGTAAGTATTTCCCTCAGTTTTTGAGAACCAAGGTATCAATCCAATATGAGGCCACGCACGAGTCCCTCGCACCTACACAAATAAATAAAATCCTCGCAACCAACACAATAAAGGGGTTGTCAATCCCTTCATGGTCACTTAAGAAAGTGATATCTGATAAATATGATAAGATAATATTTTTGGTATTTTTATGATAAAGATGCAAAGTAAAGAAAGCAAAATAAACGAAAAAGGAAATAGCTTGTTGATGGAAGAATAATATGATGGAAAATAGACCTGGGGCCATAGGTTTCACTAGTGGCTTCTCTCGAGAGCATAAGTATTACGGTGGGTAAACAAATTACTGTTGAGCAATTGACAGAATTGAGCATAGTTATGAGAATATCTAGGTATGATCATGTATATAGGCATCACGCCCGAGACAAGTAGACCGACTCCTGCCTACATCTACTACTATTACTCCACACATCAATCGCTATCCAGCATGCATCTAGAGTATTGATGTCTACCACACAACCTTCTTCTTGTAGACGTTGTTGGGCCTCCAAGTGCAGAGGTTTGTAGGAGAGTAGCAAATTTCCCTCAAGTGGATGACCTAAGGTTTATCAATCCATAGGAGGCGTAGGATGAAGATGGTCTCTCTCAAGCAACCCTGCAACCAAATAACAAAGAGTCTCTTGTGTCCCCAACACACCCAATACAATGGTAAATTGTATAGGTGCACTAGTTCGGCGAAGAGAGGGTGATACAAGTGGTATATGGATAGTAGATAAAGGTATTTGTAATCTGAAATTATAAAAACAGCAAGGTAACTAATGATAAAAGTGAGCGTAAACGGTATTGCAATGCGTTGAAAGAAGGCCTAGAGTTCATACTTTCGCTAGTGCAAGTTCCCTCAACAATACTAACATAATTGGATCACATAACTATCCCTCAACATGCAACAAAGAGTCACTCCAAAGTCACTAATAGCGGAGAACGAACAAAGAGATTATGGTAGGGTACGAAACCACCTCAAAGTTATTCTTTCCAATCAATCAGTTGGGCTATTCCTATAAGTGTCAGAAACAGCCATAGAGTTCGTACTAGAATAACACCTTAAGACACAAATCAACCAAAACCCTAATGTCACCTAGATACTCCAATGTCACCTCAACTATCCGTGGGTATGATTATACGATATGCGTCACACAACCTCAGATTCATCTATTCAACCAATACATAGGACCTCAAAGAGTGCCCCAAAGTTTCTACCAGAGAATCACGACAAAAACGTGTGCCAACCCCTATGCATAGGGTCATCGGCGGAACCCGCAAGTTGATCACCAAAACATACATCAAGTGAATCACGTGGTATCCCATTATCACCACAGATACGCACGGCAAGACATACATCAAGTGTTCTCAAATGTTTAAAGACTCAATCCGATAAGATTACTTCAAAGGGGAAACTCAATCCATTACAAGAGAGTAGAGGGGGAGGAGAAACATAAGATCCAACTATAATAGCAAAGCTCGCGATGCATCAAGATCATGCCAAATCAAGAACACGAGAGAGAGAGAGATCAAACACATAGCTACTGGTACATACCCTCAGCCCCGAGGGTGGACTACTCCCTCCTTGTCATGGAGAGCAACGGGATGATGAAGATGGCCACCGGAGAGGGGTTGCCCCCTCCGGCAGGGTACCGGAACGGGTATAGATTGGCTTTCGGTAGCTACGGAGGCTTCTGGCGGCAGAACTCCCGATCTATTGTGCTCTCGGATGTTTTTAGGGTATATGGAGATATATAGGCGGAAGAAGTACGTCAGGGGGGCCATGAGGGGCCCACGAGGGTGGAGGGCGCGCCCCCTACCTCGTGGCCTCCTCGAAGCTCCTCTGACGTACACTCCAAGTCTTCTGGGCTTCTTCTGATCCAAAAATAATTTCCGTGAAGTTTCAGGTCAATTGGACTCCGTTTGATTTTCCTTTTCTCCGAAACCCTAAAACAAGGAAAAAACATAAACTGGCACTGGGCTCTGGGTTAATAGGTTAGACCCAAAAATGATATAAAAGTGTATAATAAAGCCCATAAACATCCAAAACAGTAGATAATATAGCATGGAGCAATCAAAAATTATAGATACGTTGGAGACGTATCAACATCCCCAAGCTTAATTCCTGCTCGTCCTCGAGTAGGTAAATGATAAAAACAGAATTTTTGATGTGGAATGCTACTTGGCATAATTTTAATGTAATTCTTCTTAATTTTGGCATGCATATTCAGATCCGAAAGAATCAAGATAAAAGTTCATATTGACATAAAAATAATAATACTTCAGGCATACAAACTAAGCAAATATGTCTTCTCAAAATAACATGGCCAAAGAAAGTTATCCCTACAAAATCATATAGTCTGGCTATGCTGCATCTTCACCACACAAAGTATTTAAATCATGCACAACCCCGATGACAAGCCAAGCAATTGTTTCATACTTTTGATGTTCTCAAACTTTTTCAATTTTCACGCAATACATGAGCGTGAGCCATGGACATAGCACCATAGGTGGAATAGAATGGTGGTTGTGGGGAAGACAAAAAGGGAGAAGATAGTCTCACATCAACTAGGCGTATCAACGGGCTATGGAGATGCCCATCTATAGATAACAATGTGAGTGAGTAGGGATTGCCATGCAATGGATGCACTAGAGCTATAAGTATATGAAAGCTCAAAAAGAAACTAAGTGGGTGTGAATCCAACTCGCTTGCTCACGAAGACCTAGGGCATTTTGAGGAAGCCCATCATTGGAATATACAAGCCAAGTTCTATAATGAAAGATTCCCACTAGTATAGGAAAGTGACAACATAGGAGACTCTCTATCATGAAGATCATGGTGCTACTTTGAAGCACAAGTGTGGTCAAAGGATTGTAGCATTGTCCCTTCTCTACTTTTCTCTCAATTATTTATTTATTTATTTTATTTGGGCCTTTTCTCTTTTTTTAGGGCCTCTTTTTTATTTGGGCTTCTTTGGCCTCTTTTATTTATTTATTTATTTTTGTCCCGAGTCTCATCCCGACTTATGGGGGAATCATAGTCTCCATCATCCTTTCCTCACTGGGA
The DNA here is from genome assembly GCA_034509565.1 of Triticum monococcum. Lineage (NCBI taxonomy): Eukaryota > Viridiplantae > Streptophyta > Magnoliopsida > Poales > Poaceae > Triticum > Triticum monococcum. The sequence goes on along the minus strand of CM067846.1, from coordinate 171,905,014 downwards.
CAATGCTCTAATAATGATGATCATCACACTTTTATTTACTTACAACTCAAGAATTACAACTCGATACTTAGAACAAGATATGGCTCCATATGAATGCCTCTGGCGGTGTACCGGGATGCGCAATGATGCATGAGTGACATGTATGAAAGAATTATGAACGGTGGCTTGGCCACAAATACTATGTCAACTACATGATCATGCAGAGCAATATGACAATGATGGAGCGTGTCATAGTAAACAGAACGGTGCAAAGTTGCATGGCAATATATCTCGGAATGGCTATGGAAATGGCATAATAGGTAGGTATGGTGGCTGTTTTGAGGAAGGTATATGGTACCGGCAAAAGTTGCGCGGTACTAGAGAGGCTAGCAAAGGTGGAAGGTTGAGAGTGTGTATAATCCATGGACTCAACATTAGTCATAAAAAACTCATATACTTATTGCAAAAATCTACAAGTTATCAAAGCAATGTATTACGCGCATGCTCCTAGGGGGATAGATTGGTAGGAAAAGACCATCGCTCGTCCCTGACCGCCACTCATAAGGAAGACACTCAATAAATAAATCATGCCCCGACTTCATAACATAACGGTTCACCATACGTGCATGCTACGAGAATCACAAACTTTAACACAAGTATCTCTCAAATTCACAACTACTCACTAGCATGACTCTAATATTACCATCCTCATATCTCAAAACAATCATCAAGTATCAAACTTCTCTTAGTATTCAATGCACTCATAAGAGAATTTTATTATTCTTGAATACCTAGCATATTAGAATTTTAAGAAAATTACCATGATATTTAAGACTCTCAAAATAATCTAAGTGAAGCATGAGAGTTCTTCTATTTCTTCAAAATAAAACTACCACCATGCTCTAAAAGATATAAGTGAAGCACTAGAGCAAATGACAAACTACTCCGAAAGATATAAGTGAAGATCAATGAGTAGTCGAATAATTATGCAACTATGTGAATACTCTATAACATTTAATAATTTCATATCTCGGTATTTTATTCAAACAGAAAACAAAACTAAATAAAATAACATGACGCTCCAAGCAAAACACATATCATGTGGCGAATAAAAATATAGCTCCAAGTAAAGTTACCGATGAACGAAGACGAAAGAGGGGATGCCTTCCGGGGCATCCCCAAGCTTAGGATTTGGTTGTCCTTGAGTATTACCTTGGGGTTCCTTGGGCATCCCCAAGCTTAGGCTCTTTCCACTCCTTATTCCATAGTCCATCGAATCCTTACCCAAAACTTGAAAACTTCACAACACAAAACTTAACAGAAAACTCGTAAGCTCCGTCAATATAAGAAAATAAATAACCACTTAGGTACTGTTGTGAACTCATTCTAAATTCATATTGGTGTAATATATACTGTATTCCAACTTATCTATGGTTCATACCCTCCGATACTACTCATAGATTCATCAAAATAAGCAAACAACACACGAAAAACAGAATCTGTCAAAAACAGAACAGTCTGTAGTAATCTGTAACTAACGCAAACTTGTGGAACCCCATAAATTCTAAAATAAATTGATTGACCTGAAAAATTTATCTATTAATCATCTGCAAAAATAATTAACTAAATAGCACTCTCCAAATAAAAATGACAGCAATTCTCGTGAGTGCTAAAGTTTCTGTTTTTTACAGCATGATCAACAAGACTTTCCCAAAGGTTTTACTTGGCACAAACACTAATTAAAAGCATAAAACCACATCTAAGTAGAGGATATATGATTTTTTTATTAATAAACAGGAGCAAAAATCAAGGAATAAAAATAAAATTGGGTTGCCTCCCAACAAGCGCTATCGTTTAACGCCCCTAGCTAGGCATGATGATTTCAATGATGCTCACATAAAGGATGAGAATTGAAACACAAAGAGAGCATCATGAAGAATATGACTAGCACATTTAAGTCTAACATACTTCCTATGCATAGGTATTTTTTGAGCAAACAACTTGTGGGAACAAGAATCAACTTGCATAGGAAGGTAAAACAAGCATAACTTCAAAACTTTAAGCACATAGAGAGGAAACTTGATATTATTGCAATTCCTACAAGCATATATTCCTCCCTCATAATAATTTTCAGTAGCGTCATGAATGAATTCAACAATATAACCAGCACCTAAAGCGTTCTTTTCATGATCTACAAGCATAGAAAATTTACTACTCTCCACACAAGCAAAATTCTTCTCATTAATAATAGTGGGAGCAAACTCAACAAAATAACTATCATGTGATTGAAAATTAAGATCAAGATGACAAGTTTCATGGTTATAATTATTCTTTAAAGCATAAGTGTCATCACAATAATCATCATAGATAGGAGGCATGCTTTTATCATAATAAATTTGCTCATCAAAACTTGGGGGACAAAAAATATCATCTTCATCAAACATAGCTTCCCCAAGCTTGTGGCTTTGCATATCATTAGCATCATGGATATTAATGGAATTCATACTAACAATATTGCAATCATGCTCATCATTCAAATATTTACTGCCAAACATTTTATAGATTTCTTCTTCTAGAACTTGAGCACAATTATCCTTTCCATCATACTCACGAAAGATATTAAAAAGGTGAAGCGTATGAGACAAACTCAATTCCATATTTTTGTAGTTTTCTTTTATTAAAATAAACTAGTGCTAAAACAAGAAACTAAAAGACTCGATTGCAAGATCTAAAGATATACCTTCAAGGACTCACTCCCCGGCAACGGCGCCAGAAAAGAGCTTGATGTCTACTACACAACCTTCTTCTTGTAGACGATGTTGGGCCTCCAAGTGAAGAGGTTTGTAGGACAGTAGCAAATTTCCCTCAAGTGGATGACCTAAGGTTTATCAATCCGTAGGAGGCGTAGGATGAAGATGGTCTCTCTCAAGCAACCCTGCAACCAAATAACAAAGAGTCTCTTGTGTCCCCAACACACCCAATACAATGGTAAATTGTATAGGTGCACTAGTTCGGCGAAGAGAGGGTAATACAAGTGGTATATGGATAGTAGATAAAGGTATTTGTAATCTGAAATTATAAAAACAGCAAGGTAACTAATGATAAAAGTGAGCGTAAACGGTATTGCAATGCGTTGAAACAAGGCCTAGGGTTCATACTTTCGCTAGTGCAAGTTCCCTCAATAATACTAACATAATTGGATCACATAACCATCCCTCAACATGCAACAAAGAGTCACTCCAAAGTCACTAATAGCGGAGAACGAATGAAGAGATTATGGTAGGGAACGAAACCACCTCAAAGTTATTCTTTCCAATCAATCCGTTGGGCTATTCCTATAAGTGTCACAAACAGCCCTATAGTTCGTACTAGAATAACACCTTAAGACACAAATCAACCAAAACCCTAATGTCACCTAGATACTCCAATGTCACCTCAACTATCCATGGGTATGATTATACGATATGCGTCACACAACCTCAGATTCATCTATTCAACCAATACATAGGACCTCAAAGAGTGCCCCAAAGTTTCTACCAGAGAATCATGACAAAAACGTGTGCCAACCCCTATGCATAGGGTCATCGGCGGAACCCGCAAGTTGATCACCAAAACATACATCAAGTGAATCACGTGGTATCCCATTATCACCACAGATACGCACGGCAATACATACATCAAGTGTTCTCAAATGTTTAAAGACTCAATCCGATAAGATTACTTCAAAGGGGAAACTCAATCCATTACAAGAGAGTAGAGGGGGAGGAGAAACATAAGCTCCAACTATAATAGCAAAGCTCGCGATACATCAAGATCATGCCAAATCAAGAACACGAGAGAGAGAGAGAGAGATCAAACACATAGCTACTGGTACATACCCTCAGCCCCGAGGGTGGACTACTCCCTCCTCGTCATGGAGAGCACCGGGATGATGAAGATGGCCACCGGAGAGGGGTTTCCCCCTCCGGCAGGGTGCCGGAACGGGTCTAGAATTGCTTTTGATGGCTACGGAGGCTTCTGGTAGCGGAACTCTCGATCTATTGTGCTCTCGGATGTTTTTAGGGTATATGGAGATATATAGGCGGAAGAAGTACGTCAAGGGGGCCACGAGGGGGCCATGAGGGTGGAGGGCGTGCCCCCTACCTCGTGGCCTCCACAAAGGTCCCCTGACGTGCACTCCAAGTCTTCTGGCTTCTTCTGGTCCAAAAATAAGTTCCATGAAGTTTTAGGTCAATTGGACTCCGTTCGATTTTCCTTTTCTTCGAAACCCTAAAACATGGTAAAAATAGAAACTGGCACTGGGTGTTGGGTTAATAGGTTAGTCCCAAAAATGATATTAAAGTGTATTATGAAGCCCATAAACATCCAAAACAGTAGATAATATAGCATGGAGCAATAAAAAATTATAGATACGTTGGAGACGTATCAAGTATTAAGTTCAAAAGAACAGAGTAACACTTTAAGCAAGATGACATGATGTAGAGGGATAAACTCAGGCAATATGAAATAAACCCCATCTGGTTATCCTCGATGACAACAATACAATACGTGCCTTGCTGCCCCTACTATCACTGGGAAAGGACACCGCCAGATTGAACCCAAAGCTAAGCACTTCTCCCATTGCAAGAAAGATCTATCTAGTAGGCCAAACCAAACTGATAATTCAAAGAAACTTGCAAAGATAACCAATCATACATAAAAGAATTCAAAGAAGATTCTTGTTCATAGATAAACTTGATCATAAACCCACAATTCATCGGTCTCAACAAACACACCGCAAAAGAAGATTACATCGAATAGATCTCCACAAGAGAGGGGGAGAACTTTGTATTGAGATCCAAAAAGAGAGAAGAAGCCATCTTGCTAGTAACTATGGACCCGAAGGTCTGAAGTAAACTACTCACATTTCATCGGAGAGGCTATGGTGTTGATGTAGAAGCCCTCCATGATCGATGCCCCCTCCGGCGGAGCTCCGGAAAAGGCCCCAAGATGGGATCTCACGGATACAGAAAGTTACGGCGGTGGAATTAGGGTTTTGGCTCCGTATCTAGTAGTTTAGGGTACGTAGGTATATATAGGAGGAAGAAGTACGTTGGTGAAGCAACATGGGCCCCACGAGGATGGAAGGCGCGCCTGGGGGGAGGGTAGGCGCGCCCCCTACCTCGTGCCTTCCTGATTGCTTTCTTGACGTAGGGTCCAAGTCCTCTGGATATTGTTCGTTCTGAAAATCACGTTCCCGAAGGTTTCATTCCATTTGGACTGCGTTTGATATTCTTTTTATGCGAAACTCTGAATTAGGCAAAAAACAACAATTCTGGGCTGGGCCCAATAATGTAAAAGTGTATAAAAGTGTACAATAAAGCCCAATAATGTCCAATATAGGATATAATATAGCATGGAACAATCAAAAAATTTAGATACGTTGGAGACGTATCAAGCATCCCAAAGCTTAATTCCTGCTTGTTCTCGAGTAGGTAAATGATAAAAACAGAATTTTGGATGTGAAATGCTACTTGGCATAATTTCTATGTAATTCTCTTAATTATAGTATGAATATTCAGATCCGAAAGATTCAAGACAAAAGTTCAATATTGATATAGAAATAATAATACTTCAAGCATACTAACTAAGCAATTATGTCTTCTCAAAATAACATGGCCAAAGAGAGTCATCCCTACAAAATCATATAGTCTGGCTATGCTCCATCTTCACCACACAAAGTTTTTAAATCATGCACAGCCCCGATGACAAGCTATGCAATTGTTTCATACTTGTGGTGTTCTCAAACTTTTTCAATCTTCACGCAATACATGAGCGTGAGCCATGGACATAGCACTATATGTGGAATAGAATGGTGGTTGTGGAGAAGACAAAAAGGGAGAAGATAGTCTCACATCAACTAGGCGTATCAACGGGCTATGGAAATGCCCATTAATAGATATCAATGTGAGCGAGTAGGGATTGCCATGCAATGGATGCACTAGAGCTATAAGTATATGAAATCTCAACAAAAGGAACTAAGTGGGTGTGCATCCAACTCGCTTGCTCACGAAGACCTAGGGCATTTTGAGGAAGCCCATCATTGGAATATACAAGCCAAGTTCTGTAATGAAAAATTCCCACTAGTATATGAAAGTGATATCTTAGGAGACTCTCTATCATGAAGATCATGGTGCTACTTTGAAGCACAAGTGTGGTAAAAGGATAGTAGCATTGTCCCTTCTCTCTTTTTCTCTCATTTTTTTATTTGGGCCTTTTCTCTTTTTATGGCCTCTTTTGTTTTATTTAGTCCGGAGTCTCATCCCAACTTGTGGGGGAATCATAGTCTCCATCATCCTTTCCTCACTTGGGACAATGCTCTAAAAGTGATGATCATCACACTTTTATTTACTTACAACTCAACAATTACAACTCAATACATAGAACAAAATATGACTCTATGTGAATGCCTCCGGCGGTGTACCGGGATATGCAATGAATCAAGAGTGACATGTATGAAAGAATTATGAACGGTGGCTTTGCCACAAATACAATGTCAACTACATGATCATGCAAGCAATATGACAATGATGAAGCGTGTCATAATAACGGAAAGGTGGAAAGTTGCATGGCAATATATCTCGGAATGGCTATGGAAATGCCATGATAGGTAGGTATGGTGGATGTTTTGAGTAAGGTATATGGTGGGTGTATGATACCGGCGAAAAGTGCGCGATATTACAGAGGCTAGCAATGGTGGAGGGGTGAGAGTGCGTATAATCCATGGACTCAACATTAGTCACAAAGAACTCACATACTTATTGCAAAAATCTATTAGTTATTGAAGCAATGTATTACGCGCATGCTCCTAGGGGGATAGATTGGTAGGAAAAGACCATCGCTCGTCCCCGATCGCCACTCATAAGGAAGACAATCAATAAATAAATCATGCTCCGACTTCATAACATAACGGTTCACCATACGTGCATGCTAAGGGAATCACAAACTTCAACACAAGTATTTCTCAAATTCAAAACTACTCAACTAGCATGACTCTAATATCACCATCTCCATATCTCGAAACAATTATCAAGTATCAAACTTCTCATAGTATTCAACACACTCATATTTTTTTATTGATGTTGAATGCCTAACATAATTAAAGAAAATTACCACGCTTTTTGTAGGACTCTCAGAATAATCTAAGTGAAGCATGAGAGAACAATAGCTTCTATAAAACAAATCCACCACCATGCCCTAAAAGATATATGTGAAGCACTTGAGCAAAAACTATATAACTCAAAAGATATAAGTGAATCACATAGAGTATTCTCCCAATTTCCGAATCATGTGTGTCTCTCTCGAAGGGTGTGTACAGAAAGGATGATTGTGTAAAAATAACAAATAAAGACTCAAATAATACAAGACGCTCCAAGCAAAACACATATCCTGTGGTAAATAAAAATATAGCTCCAAGTAAAGTTACCAATGGAAGTAGACGAAAGAGGGGATGCCTTCTGGGGCATCCCCAAGCTTGGGCTTTTAGGTGTCCTTATATTATCTTGTGGTGCCATGGGCATCCCCAAGATTAGGCTCTTGCCACTCCTTTTTCCATAATCCATCAAATCCTTTACCCAAAACTTGAAAACTTCACAACACAAAACTCAAAATAGAAAATCTCGTGAGCTCCATTAGCGAAAGAAAAGAAAACACTAATTCAAGGTACTGTAATGAAATTATTTATATTGGTGTTAAACCTACTGTATTACAACTTCTCTATGGTTTATAAACTATTTTACAGGGCATAGATTCATCAAAATAAGCAAACAACACACGAAAAACAGAATCTGTCAAAAACAGAACAGTCTGTAGTAATCTGTAGCTAACGCAAGTTATGAAACTCCAAAAATTCTAAAATAAATTGCTGGACGTGAGGAATTTATCTATTAATCATCTGAAAAAATAATTAACTAAATATCACTTTCCAAATAAAAATGGCAGCAATTCTCGTGAGCGCTAAAGTTTCTGTTTTTTACAGCAAGATCAAAAAGACTTTCCCCAAGTCTTCCCAACGGTTCTACTTGGAACAAACACTAATTAAACACAAAAACACAACCAAAGAAGAGGCTAGATAAATTATTTATTACTAAACAGGGGCAAAAAGCAAGGAATACAAATAAAAATGGGTTGCCTTCCAACAAGCACTATCGTTTAACGCCCCTAGCTAGGCATAAAAGCAATGATAGTTCTCGGTGTTGCCATCTTTGGTTTTAGGGAAGAAAAGAGCAAACTTGTTATCTATAGAATTAATCTTTCTATTTTGGTAAAGCACGTGGCTATTTATGGTATAAGAAATATTAAGTAAGCTGCGGAAATTGGCATCTAGGCTAGCTTTTATTTCTTTGATAGATTCGTTCTTGTAAGAGAGGAAAAGAGATATGGTTTCAACTTTCTCATTAATGGGGTGCCCAAATATAGTTTTCATCTTTTCTTAGGTATCTATGGGGTCCCCTTCAACAAACCCCTCTTCAAAAATAGAATCTAAAACTTGTTTGAATGAAGCGGGCAACCCAACATAAAAGCTTTTTAGGTAAACCTCAATTTGATATTTGGGTACATAGCTAGCCCGGATCCTTAACAGCCTATCCCAAGCATCTTTCAAAGATTCATCAAGTAAATAACGAAAAATTCCAGAATCATCTTCATCAAAGTTATTAGGATTCTCATTGACAACTCCGGCAGGTTTTCCATAGCTTTATTTATGAGTTTAGATATAATAGAAGGATCGTCCAAGCTTAGGAGAGAACCCCCAACTCTTTTTGGGTCCAACATGGCGAGGGAAAAGCGAGCGAAAAGAGGCAAACGGAAAAGAGACAGGGCAAATAAAACATCAAGGGTGAAGTGGGGGAGAGGAAAACGAGAGGAAAATGGCAAATAATGTAATGCGGGAGATAAGGGTTTGTGATGGGTACTTGGTATGTTGACTTTTGCGTAGACTCCCCGGCATTGGCGCCAGAAATCCTTCTTGCTACCTCTTGAGCACTGTGTTTGTTTTCCCTTGAAGAGGAAAGGGTGATGAAGCAAAATAGCGTAAGTACTTCCCTCAGTTTTTGAGAACCAAGGTATCAATCCAGTAGGAAGCCATGCACGAGTCCCTTGCACCTACACAAACAAATAAAATCCTCGCAACCAACGCAATAAAGGGGTTGTCAATCCTTTCACGGCCACTTACGAAAGTGAGATATGATAGATATGATAAGATAATATTATTGGTATTTTTATGATAAAGATGCAAAGTAAAGAAAGCAAAATAAACGGAAAAGTTAATAGCTTGTTGACGGAAGATTAATATGACGAAAAATAGACCAGGGGCCACAGGTTTCACTAGTGGCTTCTCTCGAGAGCAAAAGTATTACGGTGGGTAAACAAATTACTGTTGAGCAATTGACACAACTGAGCATAGTTATGAGAATATCTAGGTATGATCATGTATATAGGCATCACGTCTGAGACAAGTAGACCGACTCCTTCCTGCATCTACTACTATTACTCCACATGTCGACCGCTATCCAGCATGCATCTAGAGTATTAAGTTCAAAAGAACAGAGTAACGCTTTAAGCAAGATGACATGATGTAGAGGGATAAACTTACGCAATATGAAATAAACCCCATCTTGTTATCCTCGATGGCAACAATACAATAAGTGCCTTGCTGCCCCTACTGTCACTAGGAAAGGACACCGCAAGATTGAACCCAAAGCTAAGCACTTCTCCCATTGCAAGAAAGATCAATCTAGTAGGCCAAACAAAACTGATAATTCAAAGAGACTTGCAAAGATAACCAATCATACATAAAAGAATTCAGAGAAGATTCAAATATTGTTCATAGATAAACTTGATCATAAATCCACAATTCATCGGTTTCAACACACACACCGCAAAAGAAGATTACATCGAATAGATCTCCACAAGAGGGGGGGAGAACTTTGTATTGAGATACAAAAAGAGAGAAGAAGCCATCTAGCTAATAACTATGGACCCGAAGGTCTGAACTAAACTACTCACACTTCATAGGAGAGGCTATGGTGTTGATGTAGAAGCCCTCTGTGATCGTTGCCCCCTTCAGCGGAGCTCCGGAAAAGGCCCCGAGATGGGATCTCACGGATACAGAAAGTTACGGCGGTGGAATTAGGGTTTTGGCTCCGTATTTGGTAGTTTGGGGGTACGTAGGTATATATAGGAGGAAGAAGTACGTAGGTGGAGCAACATGGGCCCCACGAGGATGGAGGGTGCGCCTGGGGGATTAGGCGTGCCCCCTACCTCATGCCTTCCTGATTGCTTTCTTGACGTAGGGTTCAAGTCCTCTGGATCATGTTTGTTCCAAAAATCACGTTCCCGAAGGTTTCATTCCGTTTGGAATCCGTTTGATATTCTTTTTCTATGAAACTCTGAAATAGGCAAGAAACAGCAATTCCGGGACGGGCCTCCGGCTAATAGGTTAGTCCCAAAAATAATATAAAAGTGTATAATAAAGCCCAATAATGTCCAAAACAGGATATAATATAGCATGGAACAATAAAAAATTATAGATACGTTGGAGACGTATCAGGCCTCTACTATCACGGGTTCCTGTTCATCCAACCCCGCCAGGAATTGTTCATCCAAACCCCCCAACAACGCTCACTGTTCATCTAGAGGCAGCATCGATCGGCTTCAGTTAGCAGCAGTAGCGAAGGAATCGCTCGATCGAGTTCAGTTAACAGTAATCGATCGATCGCTCGGGTTCAGTAACGCGTAGCTTGTAGTGCAATCGCTCGGGTTCAGTTAGAGCCCAACGCCACGCACACACGCGCGTACGTACGTATCTATGAGAGAAATGCGCATCGCTCGGCCCCCGACCACCCACCGTGATTGGAAACTCCCCCGATATTTTCCTCGCCCTCGCTTATACCACGGTTTTCTCCATCATGGACGGCCCAAAGAATGTCATGCAACTACGTCTCCGGCCCTCCCAGGACGAAAAGCCCATTTGCTATCATGATTTTTTGTCATAGAAGTAGGAGCCCACCACATCTATGATGATACCGGCTTTTGTCACAATTATCGTCATAGAAGTGTCATAAGTATGACATAAAAAAATTTGTTCGGCCCAAAATGTCATGGATGTGTCTTTTTTTTGTAGTGATAACTTATGCATGTTCCTATGACTATGAGATTATGCAACTCTCGAATACCGGAGGAACACCTTGTGTGCTATCAAACGTCACAACGTAACTGGGTGAATATAAAGATGCTCTACAGGTGTCTCCGATGGTGTTTGCTGAGTTGGCATAGATCGAGATTAGGATTTGTCACTCCGTGTATCGGAGAGGTACCTCTGGGCCCTCTCGGTAATGCACATCACTATAAGCCTTGCAAGAAATGTAACTAATGAGTTAGTTACGGGATGATGCATTACAGAACGAGTAAAGAGACTTGTCGGTAACGGGATTGAACTAGGTATTAAGATACCGACGATCGAATCTCGGGCAAGTAACATACTGATGACAAAGGGAACAATGTATGTTGTTATGCGGTCTGACCGATAAAGATCTTCATAGAATATGTAGGAACCAATATGAGCACCCAGGTTCCGCTATTGGTTATTGACTGGAGATGAGTCTCGGTCATGTCTACATAGTTCTCAAACCCGTAGGGTCCGCACGCTTAACATTCGATGACGATCGGTATTATGAGTTTATGTGTTTTGATGTATAGAAGGTTGTTCGGAGTCCAGGATATGATCACGAACATGATGAGGAGTCTCGAAATGGTCGAGACATAAAGATCAATATGTTGGAAGGCTATGTTTGGACATCGGATGGTTCCGGGTGAGTTTGGGCAATTACCGGAGTACTGGGGGGTTACCGGACCCCCCCCCCCCCCCCGGGAGTCAGTGGGCCTTATTGGGCCTTAGTGGGAGAGAAGAGAAGGCAGCCATGTGGAGGGCGCCCCCCAAGCCCATCTAAATTGGGTGGGTGGGTCGGCCCCCCTTTCCTTTCTCCTTCTCCCTCTTCCTTCTTTTCCTAGTGGGACTAGGAAATAGGGGAGTCCTACTCCTACTAGGAGGAGGACTCCTCCCCCTTGGCGCGCCTAGAGGGCCAACCAGCCTCCCCCTCCCTCCTTTATATACGTGGGGAGGGGGCACCCTAGAACACATCAAAGTTGATCTTAGCCATGTGCGGTGCCCCCCTCCACAGATTTCAACCTCGGTCATATCGTTGCAGTGCTTAGGCGAAGCCCTGCGCTGGTAGCTTCATCATCACCGTCACCATGCCGTCGTGCTGACGCAACTCTCCCTCGACGTCAGCTGGATCTAGAGTTCGTGGAACGCCACCGAGCTGAATGTGTGCAGATCGCGGAGGTGCCGTATCTTCGGTACTAGATTGGGCCGGATCGTGAATACTTACGACTACATCAACCGTGTTGGCATAACACTTCCGCTTATGGTCTATGAGGGTACGTGGACAACAGTTTCCCCTCTCACTGCTATGCATCACCTAGATAGATCTTGCGTGTGCGTAGGAAAATTTTGAAATTACTACGTTCCCCAACAACGAGGGGCTCCCCTTCCAAAATGCTCTTACGCCCCGCGGGGCCATGCCCAAGTCTTTGCGTGCAGATTCAACTAAAGGACGTGGGCTCAATTGGACATGTTGCTCGCAGCGTCGTCCTGGTCGCTCTCATACGCGCTGCTGACGCTGTCGCTGGCATCCCCTTCGCCATCGTTAACCGCGTCATCTTCGTTCGCCACGACCACTACTGCATCATCCTCGGAGGCAAATGCCCTGACCAGGGCGTCCATGTTGTCGTCCACCTAGCGCGCCAGGTTATCCCGAATAGCCCCGGGCACTGGGGCGATAGCGGCGTCAAAATCAAAGTTGGGGTCGAGGTTCTAGAGATTGCTGAAGATGCGGGAGAACGTGCGCCCAAGGAGGCTTCGGCTCCTTTCCTCAACAAGCTCGTGGGCCCTTGCGGCCCGGTCCTCCAGGCGCGTCACAACTTCGGTGAAGAAACGGAGATGGCTAGCATAGTCTTCCATGTGCGGATGAGGGGCACGCTCTTCACAGGCAGCGCCCAGGGCCAGGTTGGCCCTCACCCTGAGAGCCTGGAGCATGGGAGCATGCTCATGCTACAACGTCTGCCAACGACATGCCTCTTCCCTGTTCTGCTACGCGAGGGACGCGACGGCTTTAACCTGATGCTGAAGCGAGAGCAGTTCAGCACGAGCGGAGGTCAGGTCGGCCTGGGCAAAGGTCAGGGCCGCCGCCGCGGTCTTCTCGCGCTGCTCCACCTTGTCCAGCCTTGACCTGAGGGCGGTGGCCCTGCCATCAGCTTTGGCCTCCAGGAGCTTCAACTTCAGGTCTTGCTCATTGGCAAGATCCGTGCGAGCCTTCGCCACCCTACGGTCGACCTCCTCCTGGATCCTGGCTTCATGCGCGGTGACAGCGTCCTCAGCCAGGGCCACCTGGCGCTCCCTCGTCTCCAACCATTCGAGCTCGAGGCTGCGCTCCGAGGCCTCCAGCAGCAGCGCCTCCTCGCGCTTCAAGACCCCCCCCCTCTTCGGAAGGCACTCAATTCATGAACGCCAAGGCAGCCCGGCACGCCTCGATTTGCTGCTCTAGGGAAGCGTTCAAGGCCAGGAGCTCGCGTTCCCGCTTCTCGGCCTGACGATGGTGGTCGGCCTCCTTCGCCTTCTCCAAGGCCCGAGCACAGGCTTCGTGGGAGGCCGCAAGTTCCATTGCGGCCTTTGCCCTGTCACGCTCGTGCTGAAGCTGCCCAAGGTTAATGGCAACCTTCAACTGGTGCCACTCATGAGCCAGGCGGAGGTCCTCCATCTTGAGGCGAGCTTCAACCGCCATGAGCTCTCCTCAGAGGCGGCTCAGCACAACCATCGGCTCCTGCAAGAGCTCCTGCGTACAACACCGCGTCTACGCGCAAGCTCCAGGGCGCGGCCAAGTCCATCCTCCGTGCCTAGGGTTGCTGGGGAAGTTCGAGATGGCCTGCTTGCCCCCGGTAGGGAGCTCGATGCCGGCTCCTTCCCCGCCGCCTCGTGGTCCTTGGCAAAGGTGCTAGGTGACACGACTTCACCACCTGTAGACAAGGCCGGTGCTGGGGACCCCCAGCCACCGGCGATGACTAATGGAGGAGCCCTTGGCACACCGGCTATGCCCCAGGCTGGGGTGAGAAGAAGTGACGCCAGGGAAGCCGGATAAGGCCCCAGCTCGGTGCGTCTGCCTTAGGAGCGGGCCCCGGGCCCAGCACGGTGGCCCGGCCAGTGGAGCACAGGGTCATTGGCGGGCCAGTGGCCATTGAGGGTCGCCCCTCAGGAGATCTCGCCGCTCCAGCCGAGGGGATCCTGGAGAGCCTTGGTCAGAAGAGGATGCAACATGCAGGAAATTACGCAAATGAGGTCGTCGGTGTCAAAACCGGCGGATCTCGGGTAGGGGGCCCCGAACTGTGCGTCTAGGCAGATGGTAACATGAGGCAGGGGACACGATGTTTTACCCAGATTCGGGCCCTCTTGATGGAGTTAATAACCTACGTCCTGGTTGATTGTTCTTAATAATATGAGTAGTACAAGAGTTGATCTACCACGAGATCGAAGAGGCTAAACCCTAGAAGCTAGCCTATGGTATGATTGTTGTTGGTCCTACGGACTAAACCCTCCGGTTTATATAGACATCGGAGGGGGCTAGGGTTACACAGAGTTGGTTACAAGGAAGGAGATCTACATATCCGTATTGGCAAGCTTGCCTTCCACGCCAAGGGGAGTCCCATCCGGACACGGGGCGAAGTCTTCAATCTTCTATCTTCATAGTCCAACAGTCTGACCAAAGGATATAATCCGGCTCTCCGGATACCCCCTAATCCAGGACTCCATCAGTAGCCCCTGAACCAGGCTTCAATGACGATGAGTCCGGCGCGCAGATTGTCTTTGACATTGCAAGGCGGGTTCCTCCTCCGAGTACTTCATAGAAGATTTTGAACACGAGGAGCATTCTTTTTCCCGTTGTTGGGTCCTTTGAGGGAGGTGCTCAGCGCAACGAACAAGGCAATTGGACTATAATGCTTTATCACTCTCACTTAGCCATAGAAGTCTACAATTTTAAATTTTGGCGAAGCCCCTAGTATTCGGAAGGCCGAATTCGGGGCGCTATACACGCCTAAGACGGACAAAGCCGACTCCTCGCTCTAAGCGGCATAAGTCTTTAGGGACTCGAGACCACTCGAATAGCGACTAGCTCTCGCCTTATCATGACAGTCGGTTTTTAGCTTTCTCTACTGAGGTGCTTGCCCAGATGAACCAGGGCACAATTGCAGCAGTTCTCCTAGTGCTACCTTAGCCGATATAGCGGAACGTAAGGTACCAAAACATGGGAGCAGGGCAAACCAAGCTATTGACCCAAGACATGATTCGGAGCTGATGCATATAATGCTATAAGTTCGGGGTGCCGCACTGTCGAAAGTGTTCGGACTTCTCACGCCGTATTATGGGCTACGCTTAAGCCCCTGGTGTATTGGCCATACCATAGTGTACGGGTGCTGCATGTCATGAATGAACATATATATATATATAAGGAATAGAGAATGCTATAATAGACTAGTGCTATGCATTGTTTATTCAAAAAGGTGCGTCTATTTAACATGTCCCCTCCAAGGGCAAGCTGAGGAATGGTATTTAAAGCAGGTATTTCACTCGTTATCAGAGACCACCTAGGAATTCCATGATGCGACGTAGCTTTCTACCTCCTTGGTTGTTGTATCGTGTGTCCGGCAATTGTACTGCCGGACGGGGTTTCCGGAGAGTAAAGTCCTGAAAGAGAGAAAAAATAACAAGGCGGGAAGCCCCTAGTGCGGTTGAACCGCGTTGTGGGGCGTTCCATAGTCGTGCCCCCCACCTATGCCCATGGTATTTTCAATGCGTAATTATGTACGCGTGGCATGGATTTCGCCATTTGGCTGGGACTGGGGTGGGGGCCGCATTCCTATGCAAGCTCGGAACGTGCCAGGCGGTCTTGTTGCAGATTACTCCGGGCGCGCTTGACGGTGTCCGGGTGTTTAATCACCGAACTGGTGGATTGCCTGAAGAGGCTACTTTGTGCTTCTGCTGCATAATGCGGTACTGCATTGAATCTTGCAAATGCGGTTCATCCGAGCAGTGTGTGATAGCCACTATGGAACGTGACTATATCGAAGATTAACACCTCGCTTCGGAAGTTATCTGGGGATCCGAAGACCACTTCCAATGTGACTGAGCCTGTGCAATGGGCCTCTACACCTGGTATGACGCCTTTGAAGGTCGTTTTTGTGGGTTTGATCCTTGAGGTTCAGGCTGCTGCCGCCGTCCATAAGGACTGGAGTGAGGTGAAACCCGTCGATGATTGGGTCTAGGACCAGTGTGGCGAATCCGCCATGATGGATACTAGTGGGGTGGTCCCTACGATCGAAGGTGATTGGATAGGAGGACCATGAGTTGAACTTTGGGGCGACTAGCTCCAACACATATACGTCCCTTAGCGCACGCTTCCGCTCCCTCTTGGGGATGTGGGTTGCGTATATCATGTTCACCGTCCGCACTTGTGGGGCGAACCTCTTCTGTCCTCCGGTGTTCGACGGCCGGGGCTCCTCCTCGTCATTGCTATGTAACCCCTTATCTTTGTTTTTGGCATTTAACTTGCCGGCCAGCTTGAACACCCAACATTCCCTGTTGGTGTGGTTGGTTGGCTTGTCGGGGTGTCGTGTATTTGACACAAGCGATCGAGTATACGGTCCAAACTGGACGGGCCCGGAGTGCTTCTTTTGAATGGCTTTTTCCGCTGACTGGGTTTAGAGCCTCTGAATCCGGCATTGACTGCCGTATCCTCGGTATTGTTGCTGTTGATGCGACACTTGTGTTTGTTGCGACGTGACCTGCCATTGCTATCCTTGGTATCCGAAGTACCATGATTTTTTGATATGTTATTGCTTTGAGCTAGCCAGCTGTCCTCTCCCGCGCAAAAGCGGGTCATGAGTGTCGTGACGGCTGCCATAGATTTCGGCTTTTCCTGGCCAAGGTGCCGGGCGAGCCACTTGTCGCGGATGTTGTGCTTAAAAGCTGCTAGGGCCTCTACATCCGGACAGTCAACGATTTGATTTTTCTTTGTCAGGAACCGTGTCCAGAATTGCCTGGCGGATTCCTCTGGCTGCTGAATTATGTGGCTCAAGTCATCGGCATCTAGTGGTCACACATAAGTGCCCTGGAAGTTGTCGAGGAATGCGGCTTCCAGATCTTCCCAACAACCAATGGATTCTGCTAGCAGGCTATTGAGCCAATGCCGAGATGGTGCTTTGAGTTTGAGTGGGAGGTATTTGATGGTGTGTAGATCATCACCGCGGGCAATGTGGATGTGGAGGAGGAAGTCCTCGATCCATACCGCAAGATCTGTTGTACCATCGTATGATTCGATATTTACGGGTTTGAAACCCTCTGGGATTTGGTGATCCATTACTTCGTCTGTGAAGCATAGGGGGTGTGCGGCGCCTCTGTACTGGGCTATATCGCGACGCAGGTCAAATGAGTCTTGTCCGTTGTGTTCGGCCCGACCGGATTTACTTTTGTTGTATCCGGCGTGACGGTTATCGTCTCGCGTAGTGGCGCACCCTCGTGATCCGTAGATCGATCTTGCATGTTTTGCTTGTTCCTCCAATATGTCTCGCAGGTCTAGCGTGTTTCCCTGTGCCTTGACATTTTTATTTGAGTGGCGTCGGGGTGCGGGCTGAGCTTTTGGCTAAAATGCCTCTCTGTCGCGGCCATGAGGTGGCCGATCAGCCGCATCATACGCTGGAGATGTAGGTTTTAATGTTTCCTCCTCCAGTCGGGGTAGCAATCTGCGCTGTGGGTAACTCTTGGAGGGGCGTTCTAGTTCATATTCCTCTGCCACAAGGACTTCAGTCCATCTGTCAGCTAGCAAATCTTGATCAGCTTGAAGCCATTGTTGCTTTTTCTTAAGGCTAGTTCCCATGGCTATAAGCCGGCGCTTGAAGCGCTCTTGCTCGATGGGATCCTCATGCACGATGAATTTGTCATCGTTGAGGCTTGCCTCGTCTTCGGAGGGGGGCATGTAATTATCATCCTCCACCTCTCCATCTACCACTCTCTCGGGAGGGCTGGCTTCTCCGTCCTCCTGCTCTAAATCTTGCTGGGAGGGATTGTCGTCATCTTCGGCACTGTCCGGAGTGCTATTATCTCCTGTGCCGGTATCACCGCTTTTGCTTTGGCGAGACTTAGAGCGGCGCTGCAGTCGTCGGCGCTTGGGTTGCTTCTTGGAGGGGTCATCCTCTGCTGTCCCGTCGCCATTGCCTTCTTTGGGTGTGTCCACCATGTATATATCATATGATGAGGTGGCTGTCCAGTGCCCTGCGGGCAGTGGTTCCTGTTCGTCTCCTACATCGTCATCCATACCATCGATGTCTTCGGAGTCAAAGTCGATCTTGTCGGTCAAATCATCGACAGTGGCTACTAAGTGGGTGGTGGGTGGGCGGCGAATTTCTTCGTCATCCGCATCCCAATCCTGCCGAACATAGTTTGGCCAGGACTCTCCTGACAGGGAGAGGGACCTTAATGAGTTCAGTATATCTCCGAAGGGCGACTGCTGAAAGATATCCACGGAGGTGAACTCCATGATCGGCGCCCAGTTGGATTCTATAGGCACGGGCGCAGGCGGTTCGGAGTCTGTAGCCGGGGAAGAATCCGGCAGTTTGGCGTCACGGCTCCCGTGAAGGGTAAGGTCGATACTCGGCTCGATCGCCACTGAGAATGCGGCCTCCATGGCGGGGTCTATCCACTCGTCCCTGGATGGCATGATTGGCTCCGAATTGAGGGTTGGAGCGGTTGCTGGTGCGGTCTCCTGAACACTGTCCGATGGTAGAGCTAAATCATGCTCATCGTGAACGTGCGGCGCACTCGGCAGGGGCTCGAATCCGTCGAAGATCAAGTCTCCGCGGATGTCGGCCGTGTAGTTTAAGCTTCCAAACCTGACCTGGTGGCCAGGGGCGTAACTCTCGATCTGCTCCAGATGGCCAAGCGAGTTGGCCCGCAGTGCGAAGCCGCCGAATACAAAGATCTGTCCGGGGAGAAAAGTCTCACCCTGGACTGCATCGCTATCGATGATCGAAGGAGCCATCAAGACTAACGATGACGACACAGAGGAACTCTCAATGAAAGCACCAATGTCTGTGTCAAAAGTGGCGGATCTCGGGTAGGGGGTCCCGAACTGTGCGTCTAGGCGGATGGTAATAGGAGGCAGGGGACACAATGTTTTACCTAGGTTCGGGCCCTCTTGATGGAGGTAATACCCTACGTCCTGGTTGATTGTTCTTGATAATATGAGTAGTACAAGAGTTGATCTACCACGAGATCGAAGAGGCTAAACCCTAGAAGCTAGCCTATGGTATGATTGTTGTTGGTCCTACGGACTAAACCCTTCGGTTTATATAGACACCGGAGGGGGCTAGGGTTACATAGAGTCGGTTACAAGGAAGGAGATCTACATATCCGTATTGGCAAGCTTGCCTTCCACGCCAAGGGGAGTCCCATCCGGACATGGGACGAAGTCTTCAATCTTGTATCTTCATAGTCCAACAGTCCGGCCAAAGGACAAAATCCGGCTGTCCGGATACCCCCTAATCCAGGACTCCCTTAGAGGTACTTACTCGTCTTTGGGAATGTATTTCCTCTGCTTTAATGGCCGGTAGGCACCACCATCGCATCCTAGAAGCACCTTCCTCTTGCGGAGTGCTCCGAAATTCGGGTGGAGCTGGCCAAAGCACTGGGCGCGATCGCCGTCGCCTGGGGCAGTTGGCGGGGCTCCTGAGGGGACGGCCTCGGGAGCGTTAGGCTGCGTCTACCCCTCGGTCTCCACCTCAGGACAGCTCGCCTGAGCCTCGGGGGCTTCCAACCCAGAAGCCTCAGATCGTGCCGGCCCCACGGCCGCTGCCTCGGAGTGGCCCACCTGAGCCCCAGGAGCCGCCACCTCAGAGACCATGACCGATGCCGCTTCCTCGGCGGCCGCTTCGCTGGCATTCGACGATGCTCGCCCCCCTGCGCCAACTTCCAGGGTGAGCATCGAGGTGGTCCCAGACAGGGGGGACATGAAGACGGGGCTTTTGCGGGGCCCTTCAAGGTCGACTGGGCGCAGTCCCCATTCATTGAAGGGGGGCATCTGCCTCATGAACTCCACCTTGTTCGAGCAACAGTACAGGAGGCAACCCTCCTCTGGTAGATTGGCTGGCGCCAGGTCGCCCGTCAGGAGCTCGAGCACAGTATGTCGCGCCTCGGGAGGAAGAGCAAACACATGAAGCCTCATGGGGCCCCCATGGACGGAGAAGGCCCACATCGGCCGGGAGTGGCACTGAAGCGGATCAACGCGACACCAGATGAACTCCTTCACCACCATAGGCACCGTCACCCTGAGGTCCTTCAGCCTAGCTAGCTGACGCCAGACATGCGTGAGCCGCTGATCGAAAAGTTTCGCATGCCCCCAGCCGGAACTAGGGAGACTTGGGGTTCATTGGAGCAGGAGTAGGGGGTTGAGCACGCCGACATCCACGAATACCCATCGCTTCCGGAATGCACCCACAACTGATGAGAGCTCAAAGTCAATCTCCGAGCCGGACATCTCCGCAACAGCTTGGAAAGTCACACACCCCAAGCGCTGGCGAGCATCGGTCAGATGCAACAAGAAGAAATGGCGAAGCAAGGCCACAGAGGGGGCAATGCCCACCATGGCCTCATAGATGAAGGCGAAGACAGCGATGAGGAGGATGGACTGGGGATCCAAGTGCAACGCAATAACTTGGTAATGCGAGAGCACAACATTGAAGAAATCGGAGAAGGGGGAATCAAGCCAGCCCAAGGGCATGAGATGAATTGGGATCTCGGTGGCTGTCCTATCAATCGCGGTGCAGGAAGCAGGCCAGACCATCGTCGCCTTCCATTCATTGAAATATGAAGCAAGCGCGGGGTGAACCTTGCCCATTTCCTCGTCGTTGAGCACCACTGACCGCTCGATGGCGGGCTCGAAGACCAGCGGTGCATGCACTGAGGTATGGGTCTTCTTCTTCCCCTGCTTCTTCTGGCTCGACGCCATGGCAGCAGAAGGGATTGGAGCTGGGTCAGACTAGGGGAAGAGACTGCAGTTTCTGGGAGATGGAGGAATTGTGGAAGCGCGCTGCCAGCAATGGAGGCGGAGGTGAGTAGGCAACGGCGGCCGCCTAGCCTGGCGAATATCAAGGTAGTGTGGGGGGAGTGGAGGCGCCCGTGTACCCTCAATCGCCACGCGTCAATCAAGGCCACACGCGATTGGGACCCGCGGCGCTCCGCACTTGCCTTTGGCTTCACCTCAAAGCCAAGTCCGAGCATGCCTTGGGCCCGGGGGCTACTGTCGGTGTTCTGGGCCCGGGGGTTCCCAAACTTGCCTGCCCGCTGGCTTAAGCGTGGCTCCACCAACGGCCTAGTATGGCCCATCTTCAGCAAAAATAGCTCAAGACCCTCGTGACTATTGACTTGCAAGATAGGATCAAGAACTCACATATATCCATGAAAACAATAGGTTCAGATCTGAAATCATGGCACTCGTGCCCTAGTGACAAGCATTAAGCATAGCAACATCAATCTTAGAACATAATGGATACTAGGGATCAAATGCTAACAAAACTAACTCGATTACATGATAAATCTCATCCAACCCATCACCATCCAGCAAGCCTATGATGGAATTACTAACACACGGCGGTGAGCAAAATGAAATTGGTGATGGAGGAAGGTTGATGATGACGATGGCGACGGATTCCCCTCTCCGGAGCCCCGAACGGACTCCAGATCAGCCCTCCTGAGAGAGATAGGGTTTGGTGGTGGCTCCATATTGTAAAACGCGATGAATCCTTCTCTTCTATTTTTTTCTCCCCGAACGTGAATATATGGAGTTGGTGTTGAGGTCGGTGGAGTCTCAGGGGGCCTACGAGGTAGGGGGCGCTCCCTGCACCCTCGTGGACAGGGTGTGGGCCCCCTGATGCTGATTCTTTCGCCAGTATTTTTTATAAATTCCAAAACGTGTCTCCGTGATTTTTAAGGTCATTCCGAGAACTTTTATTTCTGCACAAAAATAACACCATGGCAATTTTGCCAAAAACAACGTCAGTCCGGGTTAGTTCCATTCAAATCATGCAAGTTAGAGTCCAAAACAAGGTCAAAAGTGTTTGGAAAAGTAGATACATTGGAGACGTATCAACTCCCCCAAGCTTAAACCTTTGCTTGTCCTCAAGCAATTCAGTTGACAAACTGAAAGTGATAAAGAAAAACATTTACAAACTCTGTTTGATCTTGTTGTTGCAAATATGTAAAGCCAGCATTCAAGTTTTCAGCAAAGATTATGAACTAACCATATTCACAATAACATTTAGGTCTCAGTTTACTCATATCAATGGCATAATCAACTAGCGAGCAATAATAATAAATCTCAGATGACAACACTTTCTCAAAACAATCATAACATGATATAACAAGATGGTATCTTGCTGGCCCTTTCTGAGACCGCAAAACATAAATGCAGAGCACCTCAGAAGATCAAGGACTGACTAGACATTGTAATTCATGGTAAAAGAGATCTAGTCATAGTCATAATCAATGTAAATTAATAGTAATGCATGCAAATGACAACGGTGCTCTCCAACTAGTGCTTTTTAATAAGAGGATGATGACTCAACATAAAAGTAAATAGATAGGCCCTTCGCAGATGGAAGTAGGGATTTGTAGAGGTGCCAGAGCTCGAGTTTTGAAATAGAGATAAATAATATTTTGAGTGGCATACTTTCATTGTCAACATAACAACCAAGAGATCTCAATATCTTCCATCCTACACACATTATAGGCAATTATTTTGATTTGAGCATGGGACTGGGCATCCCAGTTACCAGCCATTTTCTCGTGATTGATGAGCGGAGTCCACTCATCTTGAGAATAACCCACCTAGCATGGAAGATATAGACAACCCTAGTTGATACATGAGCTATTCAAGCATACAAAGCAGAATTTCATTAGAAGGTTTAGAGTTTGGCACATACAAATTTACTTGGAACGGCAAGTAAATACTGCATATAGGAAGGTATGGTGGACTCATATGGAATGACTTTGGGGTTTATGGAAGTGGATGCACAAGTAGTATTCCCGCTTAGTACAAGTGAAGGCTAGAAATAGACTGGGAAGCGACCAACTAGAGAGCGACAATAGTCATGAACATGCATTAAAATTAATCAACACTAAATGCAAGCATGAGTAGGATATAATTCACCACGAACATAAATATCATGGAGGCTATGTTGATTTTGTTTCAACTACATGTGTGAACATGTGCCAAGTCAAGCCACTCGAATCGTTCAAAGGAGGATACCAACCTATCATACCACATCACAACCATTTTAATATCATGTTGGCACGCAAGGTAAACCATTATAAACTCCTAGCTAATTAAGCATGGCATGAGCAACTATAATCTCTAATTGTCATTGCAAACATGTTTCATTCATAATAGGCTGAATCAGGAACGATGAACTAATCATATTTACAAAAACAAGATAGGTCGAGTTCATACCAGCTTCTCTCATCTCAATCGGTCCATCATATATCGTCATTATTGCCTTTCACGTGCATGACCGAATGGTGTGGATAATAATAATAGTGCACGTGCATTGGACTAAGCTGGAATCTGCGAGCATTTAATACAAGGGAGAAGACAAGGTAACATGGGCTCTTGGTTAAATCAACAATAATGCATATGAGAGCCACTCAACATTTTCATCATGGTCTTATCATCTCGACCTCCAAAGAAAAGAAATAAAATTATTTATAGGGAAAGCTCCCAACAAGCAAAAGAAGAACGAGAAATCCTTTTGGGTTTTATTTTAATTACTACTACTACAGGCATGGAAGGTAAACTACCTAAAAGCTACAACTAATTTTTTTGGTTTTTCTTAAGGTTTTTCAAACTCACAAGAAGAAGGCTTAGAAAAGAAAATAAACTAGCATGGATAATACAATGAAAAAGTATGAGCACCGATAACTAGAATGAGTGTGTGAACATGAATGTAATGTCGGTGAGAAATACGTACTCCCCCAAGCTTAGGCTCTTGGCCTAAGTTGGTCTATGCCCACGGATCTAAGCTACTCCCTCCGGTGTACCGAGGAGGGTCCTTAGGGTGCCACTGGTTGGCGATCTCCTTCGGATCCCACTGATAAACAGACTGACGATAAGGATTAAGTGGTGACTCAGGCTCAGGCTCTGGGACTTGTGACAGCCTCTAGTATGCATAAATGGCCTTGGGTAAGATGAGGTGCGTGCCTGAAAGTATGTTAAACAGAGAGGGTGCAGGCAAGGTAATACTCTCACAGTGAGTTTTATCAAATATCAAATTATACTTAAGCATCTTCTTCTTATCTTTAACAATAAAATCATGTGCTACCATACACTTATAATCTAGAAAAATAGGGGGCATCAACTTTTCCTCTTTCTCATAATGCCTAATAGTAGGTATCCCAAAGTATCTAGCAAGGCGTGAAGCAAATATGCCTCCGAAGATGGGGCCCTTTTTTCGGTTCAGATTTAACCGTTTAGCAACAATAGCGCCTAAGCTGAAAGTGGTATCACGAAACAAAGCATGGCGCAAAATTACAATATCTGGAGCACTAAGATTTCCACTGTTCCCGCGACCAATTAAGCATCTACTAGCAAATAGCAAAGTAACATAGATCAGGAAAATGTATACTGGTAATTCTTGCATCTGAAATTTTCCTAGTTTCTCCTAAAGTGATTCTATCAATAAACCCATCCACATCGCTATGATGTGGTTCCTCGATGCTGCCCTCGAAGGGTATCTTGCAGACCCGACAAAAATCATAAAGTGACATCTCCTTAACCTCATCATATAAGTGAAACTCCACTGAAGGTGGTGATTTCTTAGCATGGAAATAAAAAAATTGCACGAAAATATTAGTGAGTAGAAGATATTGTTTGCGCTGGTCGCGGAGGAAGTCGGTGAGGCCAGCATTCTCAGCCAAATAATAAAAGTCATCGTAAATCCCGGCTGCTCTCAAGAACTCATCACAAGGCCATTCGCACGGCCGAACCTCCGCAGTGCGAGGAAGATTGTATTTGGGCCTTTTATTCTCCTCATTCTGCATATCCTTCGAGCTTCGGCTCGAGGAGCCCCTCAACAATCTCTTCATCATTTTCTTTCTCTGATTTTTTTTGAAATTTTTAGTAACTCAAAATAAAAGTGAACCAAACTCAACAAGATTAATATCAACTACTCCTACAAGTGCCTAGAGGCCATATCATGCATTCAAACTACTTTTTACCACATAAATTTGACATGCATGCTCAAGAACATGGTCACATAAGCAGCAAATATTTGCAATAAAGGAAGCACTAGAACAAAAACTAATTGGACCATTGGAGGAGTCACATACCGAAGAACAATCCCCCAAAGCAATTTTGTGAATGGAGCTTTGAGCAAGGAGATCGAAAATGGCAGCAAGATGAGCTAGAACACGGGTTGGAGCTACCGAATGATTTTTTCTAGAGGAAGACGAACTGTGCGGGTGCTGGAATAAGTGGAGGGGGTCCACGTGGGGTCCACGAGGCAGGGGGTGCCCCCTGGACCCTCATGGCCAAGTGGTGTGGCCCCCTGGTGTGTTCTCAGTGCCAGTAATTCTAAAATATTCTATGAAAAATCATATATCATTTTCAGGACATTTGGATAACTTTTATTTTCGGGGTATTTTTATTGCAACGATATTTCAGAAAACAGACAGAAAATACCATTCTTGCTTTATTTAATCTAAATAATAGTAAGTAAAAGGAGGGTACAGAGAATTGTGCTTTCTAACTTCATCCATCTCATGCTCATCAAAAGGAATCCACTAACAAGGTTGATCAAGTCTTGTTAACAGCTCTTTTTGAATCGCATGAAACGGAGAATTTTCGAATAACACTAGGTTACCTCAAGTGGGATATTGCTACCTCTTGAGCACTGTGTTGGTTTTCCCTTGAAGAGGAAAGGGTGATGCAGTAAAGCAGTGTAAGTATTTCCCTCAATTTTTGAGAACCAAGGTATCAATCCAGTAGGAGACCACGCGCGAGTCACCTTGTACCTACACAAACAAATAAGAACCTCGCAACCAACGCGATAAAGGGGTTGCCAATCCCTTCACGGCCACTTGCAAGAGTGAGATCTGATAGAGATAATAATAAGATAATAATTTTTGGTATTTTTATGATATAGATTAAAAGTAAAGATTGCAAAATAAAATAGATTGGAAACTTGTATGATGGAGAATAGACCCGGGGGCCATAGGTTTCACTAGTGGCTTCTCTCAAGATAGCATAAGTATTACGGTGGGTGAACAAATTACTGTCGAGCAATTGATAGAAAAGCGAATAATTATGAGAATATCTAGGCATGATCATGTATATAGGCATCACGTCCGCGACAAGTAGACCAAAACGATTCTCCATCTACTACTATTACTCCACACATCGACCGCTATCCAGCATGCATCTAGAGTATTAAGTTCATAAGAACAGAGTAATGCCTTAAGCAAGATGACATGATGTAGAGGGATAAACTCATGCAATATGATATAAACCCCATCTTTTTATCCTCGATGGCAACAATACAATACGTGTCGTTTCCCCTACTGTCACTGGGATTGAGCACCGTAAGATTGAACCCAAAGCTAAGCACTTCTCCCATTGCAAGAAATATCAATCTAGTAGGCCAAACCAAACTGATAATTCGAAGAGATTTGCAAAGATAAACCAGTCATACATGAAATAATTCATACAAGAATCGAATATTATTCATAGATAATCTGGATCATAAACCCACAATTCATCGGATCGCGACAAACACACCGCAAAAGAAGATTACATCGAATAGATCTCCAAGAGAATCAAGGAGAACTTTGTATTGAGATCCAAAGAGAGATAAGAAGCCATCTAGCTACTAGCTATGGACCCGAAGGTCTGAAGTAAACTACTCACACATCACCGGAGAGGCCATGGAGTTGATGTAGAGAACCTCCATGATCAATGGCCCCTCCGGCGGAGCTCCGGAAAAGGCCCCAAGATGGGATCTCTTGGGTACAGAAGGTTGCGGTGGTGGAATTAGGTTTTCGTGGTGCTCCTGGATGTTTGTGGGGTACGTGGACATATATAGGAGGAAGAAGTAGGTTGGTGGAGCAACGAGGGGCTCACGAGGGTGGAGGGCGCGCCCAGGGGGGTAGGCGCGCCCCCCTGCCTCGTGGCCTCCTTGATTGTTTCTTGACGCCCACTCCAAGTCTCATGGATCACGTTTGTTGAGAAAATCACGTTCCTGATGGTTTCATTCCGTTTGGACTTCGTTTGATATTCCTTTTCCGCGAAACACTGAAATAGGCAAAAAACAGCAATTTGGGCTAGGCCTCCGGTTAATAGGTTAGTCCCAAAAATGATATAAAAGTGTAAAATAAAGCCCATTAACATATAAAACAGATAATATAATAGCATGGAGCAATTAAAAATTATAGATATGTTGGAGATGTATCAAGCATCCCCAAGCTTAATTCATGTTCGTCCTCGAGTAGGTAAATGATAAAAAAGAATTTTTGATGTGGAAAGCTTTCTAACATATTTCTCAATGTAATTTTTCTTTATTGTGGCATGAATGTTCACATCCGAAAGATTCGAGATGAAAGTTTAATATTGACATAGAAATAATAATACTTCAAGTATACTAACTAAGCAATCATGTCTTCTCAAAATAACATGACCAATGAAAGTTATCCCTACAAAATCATATAGTATGGCTATGCCCTATATTCACCACAAAAAATATTTAAATCATGCACAACCCCGATGACAAGCCAAGCAATTGTTTCATACTTTTGATGTTTCAAAATTTTTTAATCTTCACGCAATATATGAGCGTGAGCCATGGATATAGCACTATATATGGAATAGAATGGTGGTTGTGGAGAAGACAAAAAGGAGAAGATAGTCTCACATCAACTAGGCGTATCAACGGGCTATGGATATGCCCATCAATAGATATCAATGTGAGTGAGTAGGGATTGCCATGCAACTGATGCACTAGAGCTATAAGTGTATGAAAGCTCAACAAAAGAAATAAGTGGGTGTGCATCCAACTTGCTTGCTCATGAAGACCTAGGGCAATTTTGAGGAAGCCCATCATTGGAATATACAAGCCAAGTTCTATAATGTAAAATTCCCACTAGTATATAAAAGTGATAACATAGGAGAATCCCTATCAGGAAGATCATGGTGCTACTTTGAAACACAAGTGTGGAAAAAGGATAGTAACATTGTCCCTTCTCTCTTTTTCTCTCATTTTTATTTGCGCCTTCTTTCTTTCTTTTTTCTTTTTTTGGCCTCTTTTCTCTTCTTTTTTACTTTTTTTATTTTTCGTCCGGAGTCTCCTCCCGACTTGTGGGGGAATCATAGTCTCCATCATCCTTTCCTCAATGGGACAATGCTCTAATAATGATGATCATCACACTTTAATTTACTTACAACTCAATACTTAGAACAAAATATGACTCTATGTGAATGCCTCCGGCGGTGTACCGGAATGTGCAATGATGCATGAGTGACATGTATGAAGAATTATGAACGATGGCTTTGCCACAAATACGATGTCAACTACATGATCATGCAAGCAATATGACAATGATGAAGCGTGTCATAAGAACGGAACGGTGGAAAGTTGCATGGCAATATATCTCGGAATGGCTATGGAAATGCCATAATAGGTAGGTATGATGGCTGTTTTGAGGAAGGTATATGGTGGGTTTATGGTACCGGCGAAATTTGCGCGATACTAGAGAGGCTAGCAATGGTGGAAGGGTGAGAGTGCGTATAATCCTTGGACTCAACATTAGTCATAAAGAACTCACATACTTATTGCAAAAATCTATTACTTATTGAAACAAAGTATTACGCGCATGCTCCTAGGGGGATAGATTGGTAGGAAAAGACCATCGTTCGTCCTCGACCGCCACTCATAAGGAAGACAATCAATAAATAAATCTTGCTCCTACTTCATCACATAACGGTTCACCATACGTGCATGCTACGGGAATCTCAAACTTCAACACAAGTATTTCTCAAATTCACAACTACTCAACTAGCATGACTCTAATATCACCATCTTCATATCTCAAAACAATTATCAATTATCAAACTTCTCATAGTATTCAATGCACTTCTATGAAAGTTTTTATATTATTCCTAAAAGAAAATTTCCATCTTTTTCTAAAGTACTCTCAAAATAATATAAGTGAAGCATGAGAGATCAATTATTTCCATAAAATAAAACCACCGCCATGCTCTAAAATATATAAGTGAAGCACTAGAGCAAAAACAATATAGCTCAAAAGATATAAGTGAAGCGCATAGAGTATTATAATAAATTTCAAATCATGTGAGTCTCTCTCAAAAGGTGTGTACATAAAGGATGACTGGGGTAAACTAAAAATCAAAGACTCAAATCATACAAGACGCTCCAAGCAAAACACATATCATGTGGTGAATAAAAATATAGCTCCAAGTAAAGTTACCGATAGACGAAGACAAAAGAGGGGATGCCTTCCGGGGCATACCCAAGCTTAGGCTTTTTTGGTGTCCTTGAATTTTACCTTGGGGTGCCATGGGCATCCCCAAGCTTAGGCTCTTGCCACTCCTTGTTCCATAATCCATCAAACCTTTACCCAAAACTTGAAAACTTCACAACACAAAACTCAAAATAGAAAATCTCGTGAGCTCCGTTAGCGAAAGAAAACAAAACACCACTTCAAGGTACTGTAATTAACGCATTCTTGATTTATATTGGTGTTAAACCTACTGTATTGCAACTTCTCTATGGTTTATAAAATCTTTTACTAGCCATATATTCATCAAAAAATAAGCAAACAACACACGAAAAACAGACTCTGTCAAAAACAGAACAGTCTGTAGTAATCTGTAGCTAAAGCAAACTTCTGGAACCCCAAAAACTCTAAAATAAAATGCTGGACGTGAGGAATTTATCTATTAATCATCTGAAAAAATAATTAACTAAATATCACTTTCCAAATAAAAATGGCAGCAATTCTCGTGAGCGCTAAAGTTTCTGTTTTTTACAGCAAGATCAAAAAGACTTTCCCCAAGTCTTCCCAACGGTTCTACTTCACAAAAACACTAATTAAACACAAAAAACACAACCAAAACAGAGGCTAGATAAATTATTTATTACTAAACAGGAGCAAAAAGCAAGGAATAAAAATAAAATTGGGTTGCCTCCCAACAAGCGCTATCGTTTAACGCCCCTAGCTAGGCATAAAAGCGAAGATAGATCTAGGTATTGCCATCTTTGGTATTAGGAAAGAAAAGAGAAATTTTCTTTTCTATAGCATTTATCTTTATATTTTGAGATAGCACTTGTCCATTTATAGTGGAAGAGAGATTAAGCACGTTACAGAAATTGGCATCTAAGCTAGCCCCTCATTTCTTTGATAGTTTCATTTTGGTAAAAGCACAAAAGAGAGGTAGATTCAACCTTCTCACTCATGGGGCGCCCAAATATATTTTTCATCTTTTCATAAGTATGAATGGGTTCCCCCTCTATAAAATCTTCTTCAAAGGCAGAATCTAGAACTTGCTTGAATGAAGAGGGTAAACCAATATAAAAGCTTTTCAGGTAAACCTCAATTTGATATTGGGGCACATAGCTAGCTCGAATCTCAATAGCCTATCCCAAGCGTCTTTCAAAGATTCATCAAGTAAATAACGAAAAATTCCGGGGTCATCTTCATCAAAATTATTCAAACTCTCATTGATAACCCTGGTAGGTCTCTCCATAGCATCATTATTTATGAGCTTAGAGAGGACAGATGGACTATCCAAGGTAAAACCCGTGAGAGAACCCTTAGCCCTTTTTGAATCGGCCATGGTACAAGAAAACAAATGCGAAAGAGACGAATAAAACGGCAAGGGTGAAGTGGGGGATAGGAAAACGAGAGGCAAATGGCAAATAATGTAATGCGAAGGATAAGAGTTGTGATGAGTACTTGGTATGTCTTGACTTGGCGTAGATCTCCCCGGCAACGGCGCCAGAAATCCTTCTTGCTACCTCTTGAGCACTGCGTTGGTTTTCCCTTGAAGAGGAAAGGGTGATGCAGTAAAGCAGCATAAGTTTTTCCCTCAGTTTTTGAGAACCAAGGCATCAATCCAGTAGGAGACCACGCGTGAGTCACCTCATACCTACACAAACAAATAAGAACCTCGCAACCAATGCGATAAAGGGGTTGTCAATCCCTTCACGGCTACTTGCAAGAGTGAGATCTAATAAAGATAATAATAATAAGATAAATATTTTTGGTATTCATATGATATAGATTGAGAGTAAAGATTGCAAAATAAAATAGATTGGAAACTTGTATGATGGAGAATAGACCCCGGGGCCATAGGTTTCACTAGTGGCTTCTCTCAAGATAGCATAAGTATTACGGTGGGTGAACAAATTACTGTCGAGCAATTGATAGAAAAGCGAATAATTATGAGAATATCTAGGCATGATCATGTATATAGGCATCACATCCGCGACAAGTAGACCGAAACGATTCTGCATCTACTACTATTACTCCACACTTCGACCGCTATCCAGCATGCATCTAATGTATTAAGTTCATAAGAACAGAGTAACTCCTTAAGCAAGATGCCATGATGCAGAGGGATAAACTCATGCAATATGATATAAACCCCATCTTTTTATCCTCGATGGCAACAATACAATACGTGTTGTTTCCCCTACTATCAATGGGATCGAGCATCGTAAGATTGAACCCAAAGCTAAGCACTTCTCCCATTGCAAGAAAGATCAATCTAGTAGGCCAAACCAAACTGATAATTTGAAGAGACTTGCAAAGATAGACCAATCATACATAAAATAATTCAGAGAAGAATCAAATATTGTTCATAGATAATCCGGATCATAAACCCACAATTCATCGGATCTCGACAAACACACCGCGAAAGAAGATTACATCGAATAGATCTCCAAGAGAATCAAGGAGAACTTTGTATTGAGATCCAAAGAGAGAGAAGAAGCCATCTAGCTATTAGCTATGGACCCGAAGGTCTGAAGTAAACTACTCACACATCACCAGAGAGGCCATGGAGTTGATGTAGAGGCCCTTCGTGATCAATGCCCCCTCCGGCGGAGCTCCGGAAAAGGCCCCAAGATGGGATCTCTCCGGTATAGAAGGTTGCGGAGGTGGAATTAGGTTTTCGTGGTGCTCTTGGATGTTTGCGGGGTACGTGGAATTATATAGGAGGAAGAAGTAGGTTGGTGGAGCAACGAGGGGCCCACGAGGGTGGAGGGCGCACCCAGGGGTAGGCACGCCCCCCTGCCTCGTGGCCTCCATGATTGTTTCTTGACGCCCACTCCAAGTCTCCTAGATCACGTTTGTTGAGAAAATCATGTTCCCGAAGATTTCATTCCTTTTGTACTTTTTTTGATATTCCTTTTCTGCGAAACACTGAAATATGCAAAAAAAAACTGCAATTTGGCCTGGGCCTCCGGTTAATAGGTTAGTCCCAAAAATGATATAAAAGTGTAAAATAAATCCCATTAACATCCAAAACATATAATATAATAGCATGGAGAAATAAAAAATTATAGATACGTTGGAGACGTATCAGATATGCACGTCCCCAACAATAAGAATATCATATTTCTTCTTGACAGTAGGAAGAGGGAATTCAAAACCTCCAATAGTAATCATTGAAATTTTTCCAATAGAATTGATAGTGTGGACTTGAGGTTGTTTCCTCGGAAAGTGTACCGTATGCTCATTACCATTAACATGAAAAGTGGCATTGCCTTTGTTGCAATCAATAACAGCCCCTGTAGTATTTAAAAAGGGTCTACCAAGGATAATCGACATACTATCATCCTCGAGAATATCAAGAATAACAAAGTCCATTAAAATAGTAACGTTCGCAACCAGAACAGGCACATCGTCACGAATACCAACAGGTATAGCAGTTGATTTATCGGCCATTTGCAAAGATATTTCAGTTGGTGTCAACTTATTCAAATCAAGTCTACGATATAAAGAGAGAGGCATAACACTAACACCATCTCCAAGATCACATAAAGCAGTTTTAACATAGTTTCTTTTAATGGAGCATGGTATATAGTTGGTAGTCCCGGATCTCCTAGTTTCTTTGGTATTCCACCTTTAAAAGTATAATTGGCAAGCATGGTGGAAATTTCAGCTTCTGGTATCTTTCTTTTATTTGTAACAATATCTTTCATGTACTTAGCATAAGGATTCATTTTAAGCATATCAATCAAACGCATACGCAAAAATATAGGTCTAATCGTTTCAGCAAAGCGCTCAAAATCCTCATAATCCTTTTTCTTGGATGGTCTAGGAGGAAAATGCATGGGTTTCTGAACCCATGGTTCTCTTTCTTTATCATGCTTCCTAGCAACGAAGTCTCTCTTATCATAACATTGATTCTTTGATTGTGGGTTATCAAGATCAACAGCAGGTCCCATCTCTACATCTTTGTTATTGCTAGGTTGAGCATCAACATGAACATCATCATTATCACTAGGTTCATGTTCATTACCAGATTGTGTTTCAGCATCAGAAATAGAAATATCATTGGGATTCTGAGGTGTGTGAACAACAGGTTCACTAGAAGCATGCAAAGTCCTATCATTTTTCCTTTTCTTCTTCTTAGAAGGACTAGGTGCATCAACATTAGTTCTCTGAGAATATTGCTCAACTCTCTTAGGGTGGACCTCAGGATACAGAGGTTCCTGAGTCAATTTACCCCCTCTAGTCACAACTCTAACAGCATTATCATTGTCCTTATTATTCAATTCATTGAGCAAATCATCTTGTGCTTTAAGCACTTGTTCTACTTGAGTGGTAACCATAGAAGCATGTTTACTAATAAGTTTAAGGTCACCTTTAACTCTAGACATATAATCACTCAAGTGTTCAATCATATAAGCATTACGTTTCAATTGTCTAGCAATATAAGCATTGAAGTTTTCTTGTTTAACAATAAAATTATCAAACTCATCCAAGCATTGGCTAGCAGACTTATTATGAGGAATATCACCTTCATCAAATCTATAGAGAGAATTTACCTTTACTACTTGTGTCGGGTTATTAAGACCATGTATTTCTTCAATAGGTGGTAAATTATTAACATCTTCAGCTTTAATAACTTTTTCTTTCATAGATTTCTTTGCCTCTTGCATATATTCAGGACTGAGAAATAGAATACCCCTTTTCTTCGAAGTTGGCTCAGGAGTTGGTTCAAGAAGTGTCCAATCATTATCATTACTCAATATATTATTCAATATCAATTTAGCTTGCTCAACAGTTCTTTCCCTAAAAACACAACCAGCACAACTATCCAGGTGGTCTCTGGAAGCATCGGTTAGTCCATTATAAAAGATATCAAGTATTTCATTTTTCTTGAGAGGATGATCAGGAAAATCATTAAGTAATCGGAGAAGCCTCCCCCAAGCTTGTGGGAGACTCTCTTCTGGAATTTGCACAAAATTATATATTTCCCTTAAGGCGACTTGTTTCTTATGAGCGGGGAAATATTTAGCAGAGAAGTAATAAATCATATACTGGGGACTAAGCACACAACCAGGAGTAAGAGAATTAAACCATGTTTTAGCATCACCCTTGAATGAGAACGGAAATAACTTAAGGATATAGTAGTAACGATTTTTTCCTCATGAGTGAATAGGGTGGCTATATCATTCAATTTAGTAAGATGTGCCACAACAGTTTCAGATTCATAGCCATAAAAAGGATCAGATTCAACCAAAGTAATTAACTTAGGATCGACAGAGAAATCATAGTCCTTATCAGAAATACAGATAGGTGAAGTAGCAAAAGCAGGGTTGTCGTGGAATTGTCACGGCAGATGTCCTAGAGAAAGGACTTAGTCGTAGGGCCATCGCAACTAGGAAGCTTAAAGGGGTTAATCGGGACAAAGGACACAAGAGGTTTTATACTAGTTCGGCCCCTTACGATGAAGGTAAAAGCCTACGTCTAGTTGTGTTGGTATTGCTGGGGTTTTGATCACCAAGAGGCTCAACTCGCCGGCTTGGTTATCGATCTTTTGTTTCTTGCCCTAAGCCGCCACCGGGTCGTCCCCTTATATACACAGGTTGACGCCTGGTGGCCTACATAGTCCCGGCCGGCTCATAGTCGTGTCCGGCTCGGTGACTTCCTTTACATGCCTTTCTTTACAAGTCTTTCCTTACATACGGCAGTTTGCAATATTGGGCCTTAAGCCGCCACTAGGTTTTTGGGCCTTCTATAATATTTGATAAACTATCATCTTACTGTTTACTGGGCTTCTTGTGTAACCTGCCATTGGGGTTGACCAGGCCCCTCCTGGGCCGGTCATAACTGATAGTTATATCACCAACATTAGGCCCCTGGTTGACTTTAAACTTCGTTCTTTGTCAATCTTCAACACTTAGACAAAATCCATCTCCTTATCCTCGCAGAAGCTCTTGTAACCCGCCATGACGTCATCTCTTGAAAATGCAAAAAACTTTTATGACGTTATCTCACAACGAATCTCCATCTTTAATGTCTTCCGAGAATCAAGGCGGCTGTGTAGTTGGATAACCATTATTCGGCTTTCCCTCAATTTTCACGCCCGTCTGTTCACATTTTCCTTATAAATAGGCACGCTTCGGCCTTCCTCATTCTTCTCTCTCTCCGTCTTCTTCCTCTCGCAAGCCTCCAGCTGCTCGAGCCTCACCACCGTCGCGCTTCTCCTTCGTCTCCGTCGACCTTGGCTGCTGCATCAACCCGAATCGGTCCAGAGAAACGGCGGCGACCTCCGTAGAAGACCTGCGACGGTAAGTGTTCTTCCTTTTGTTTCTCAGATCTGCATTAGGGTTTCCAGGCTCCTACGTGTTCTTCATGGTTCATCATAGTTCTTCGTAGTTCTTCCACCGCAGTTCTTCTTGATCCAAAAAGATATGTATGCTTGTGCGGTAGTGGTTTTGTGCCTACTCTTGATACCCACAGATCTCTTTCTCTGGTTCAAAGACCTCATTAGAACTTACCGGTTCCTCTGCACCAAACTTTTTAGGTCTAGATTTTTTTGGATTTTGAATAACCATTTGATCTAGAATAATACCAAGCAATTTAGGAAACTTGTTTGTCTCAACACTTAGCTAAATTTTCTTTCTTCAAATATATGTAGTCATGGCGGCTTACTGTGCCGGCTTACTTTTCCTTATATGACATTAGACCATAATTAAGCCGCCATTACTTATTTGCATCATCATCACTTAACTGTTAATATCACCATTGAATTGAACCGGCATGTTGTCTTTCTTTTCAGTTTGTCTTTGAACATCATGCTGTCCAAAGCACCAACCATCTGTAACTGGGTTCCCACAACCGTAACTGAGGAACGTTTGAAAGAGTTCTTCACCATAGGATTTCTGCCAGGAAAAGACGTCATGTCTTACCGTGCCCCTAACCCGGACGAAGAACGGCCCAATCCAAGGGCTGGTGAGGTGATTGTTTTTACTGACCATATGAACCGTGGCTTCTCACCGCCCGGCTCAAAGTTCTTCAAAGAGGCCCTCCACTTTTTCAAACTCCATCCTCAAGATATCGGGCCCAACTCCATATCTAATATCTGCAATTTCCAAGTGCTTTATGAGGTGTACCTTCAAGAAGAGCCGACTGTGGAGCTATTTAGAGAATACTTTTATCTGAATCGGCAGAATGTGTGCACCAACGGCCTTAGCTTGGAGCTTGGAGGTATCTCAATTCAGCGTCGGCAGGGCGCTGTCTTCCCCCTCATAGTCTTACCGAGTCATCCCAAACACTGGAACCAGACTTGGTTCTACTGTCAAGATATCTCACCAGCAAACGGCGCCATTGCCGGGTTATCGCGCCGAAAGTCTTGACTCCAAATTTGCGCTCCCTAACAAGCTTACGGCTGCCGAATGTAGGAAGATGATCCCATCCATAAAAAGGATTAACGCCTTATTAGTAAAACGGCCTGACTGGAGTTGATCTGACCCGCTGCTGGATCTCATGGCGGATTATTCCTCTGAGCCGTCGATCAAAGTTGATGTACGAGTATGGTGGAGGCCCAGACGACTCTCTTCGTCACAACCCCGTGTAATTAACGGAAGCAGATATTGTTTCAATGTCAACCCTTCTGGTGAACGGGAAGTATGAAGATTGTAGTATCGTCAAGTTAAACCCTTTCTGCAAGCTTAACCTGGCGCCAGAAGTAAGGAGACTCTGATCTTTCTTCTTTGTATTTTTATCAGCCGTATTATTTAACACTTGCCTAACCTTTCATTTTGTTTTCACCTGTTCGCAGGCCAAATCTGACTTCTGGAAGGTGAAATATGACCATGAAGCTGCCAAGAAAGCAAGAATTGCTGCCATAAACGCCAAGAAAACGACCAAGAGGTCCAAAAAGAAGAAGAGGAGCACTGTTCAAGACTTGATGAAACTCGATGAAACTTCTAAGTCGGAGGTAGCCCTTGACTCTCTTGGCCGATTCTTTAATAATCTTATTAACACTAATCATTACCAGGACGACACGGGGGCCAGTCAGGCCGTGGAAGAAGAGGTAACTATTTCGTCCGACTCAACACATTTGCCAAGATAGAAACTTCGAGTCGTAACCCGGAAAGTAAGGTTTTCACACCCTTTGGCTTATCTAGACCCTCACTTTCTTTTGAAAAAGCAGCAACATGGGAGCCACCGTCAAGCTCGAACCGAAGACGAACCGGCTATCGCTCTTCAACAAACTCCCCAAGAGTGCCGGAATGAGGTTTTACTTCTTTTGTCTTTAACTCTGTTTAATGGACCCTTTCCATTGCATTACTTTAACTTTATTTTATCTTTTCAGGAGGTGTCTCGCTCTTCTGGCGACTCATCGCAGACCCAATTTCCGGCCTTCAAGACTGCCCATGGGTAATGAAAAATCCTCCTTTTTCGGGTTGTTCGAATTGTATCTTTGTACTGATAGTCCTGCAACATTTCTCTTAGTGACCAAGCTAAGTCGAAGAAGGCAAAGGCAGCTAAACCGGTGGAAGACCCGCCAATCCTTGCATCTGACCCGGCCAGGCCACCTTCTCCTCCATTAACTGACGCTCCAGAAGACCCGCCTGCCGATGCAGAAGCAAATCCTCCTGAGCCGTCGTTTGATGAGACCACCATGAATCCTTCCGCAACTGGACCATCAAGCTCAGCCAACCCTGCCATCACCGTCTGCACAAGACGTTTTGATCACCGGGAGCCGTTCTATTGAACCAGGGAATCCAAGCGTGCTGGCTCGCCACACGGCGAAACAAGAAGCATTGGAGAGGCAGAAAGTGCGCTTTGACGTTGCCAATTATGATCATATAAATGCCAACGATATTTTATCCGGCTATCTCAGCCATGTGCACTCCAGTCGCGACTCTGAGATCGAAATGGTCAAACAGTTGCAGCTGAAATATGAGTTATGTTCTTCCGGCTTATCTATATTTCGCCAGCCCCCAAGTCTTCAGATTATAAGTGAACCGGAATGATCTGTAGACTTGATGATATAGGCCAAGACTTTTATCTTTGAGACTTTTCTTGAGTTCAATAAAATAGAACAAAGCTTCACCTGTAGTCCCCAAGGGCCGGTTCATTTTGATCATAAATGAGCTGGTACTTTAAATTGTCTTGTACTGTATTCAAAGAATTTCATAATCCAGCTTACCCTTGAGAAACTTGCTGAATAGCATACATTAGCCCCCAAGTGCCAAGTGCAGTTACTTTGTAAAGTACTTGGGACTTAAAGTATGTCTTTAGAGTCATAAGAAATTGTTTTGGCATACATTAGCCCCCAAGTGTCAAGTGGTTTTTTGTAAACTACTTGAGACTTGAATCTTGATGTTTGAATCTTTAAGCAAAATCTTGACTCATCTGAGTAAGTTTTCTTGCAGAATGCCTTATCTGAACTAAACTCGCAATTGACTGATGCGAAGACCCGGCTAGCAGGTCAGGAAGCAGAAATCAAATATGCTAACTCCAAATTGCAAATAAGTCTCTCTGAGACGAAAATTTAAAGACCAGCTTCGCTGCCAAGAATAAAACCTGGGCACAGGAAAAAACACTTCTGACACAACGCGCCGAGAAGGCCGAAGCAGCCCTTGAAGAGGTTTCGACAGAACTGGACGGTTTAAAGGGCCGGGTGTCTCAAATGGTGGCCGCCATCTTTGGTAAGCCGTCTATCTGCAATCCTGTGTACTCCTTTGCTGATCCGGAATATAAGATGCTAGTTGACTTTGTTTATAAAATATGTGCATGCCCACGAAGCAAGAATCTGAGCCAAGACCCTGTGATTAAATTGAAGGCAGTGTATACTTTAGTAGAAAAACTGTATATTGGCGCACAACGGGCACTTGCTGCCATCTCTCCTGCCAATCAAGGGCCAAACCGGCTCAGCGATGTTCTAAAGAAGCTGTCAATTTTGCCCGCCAAGTTCCAAGAGGTTAAGCACTCCTATGCGAGAGCTGAAGCTTTGACTGCCCTGAGCCGCTCCAAGGCTTGGGTGCCAGATCTAGACCCGGCTGATGTAGCCAGAGGGTACCCTACGGTAAAGGAAGATGGGTCACTGTTTGAACAGGATGACTTCGTTGCTTGCGTGAGGGAGGTGCGACCTTAGGCGACTATTCTTGGAGATGAAAGCAACATCGACAAGTACCAGCCGGGTTTTGATGTTGAAAATAAGAAGATGGCGACTCCCTCGTACAAGGTGATAGATTTGATCCCGCCTGTAAGAGAAAATACATTTACCCCGGAAGTTGACCTGGCCGGCCTGATCGACGA
Organism: Triticum monococcum; assembly: GCA_034509565.1. Taxonomy (NCBI): domain Eukaryota; kingdom Viridiplantae; phylum Streptophyta; class Magnoliopsida; order Poales; family Poaceae; genus Triticum; species Triticum monococcum. Next base: position 171,865,044 of record CM067846.1, on the reverse strand, counting down.
AGAAGCCGAATTTGTCGCGGTGAATGGTTTTGACTGGTCAAAACCCAGCTTCCAACCAACAGAGGGCGGTGAACCGGCAAGGGAGGAGCAATAATCATCTTCATGGGCTTATAAAAGCCTTGTAATAGTTTAGTTGTGAAAACACTATATACTTTGCTTATGCCATCGCGCATAAAACACTTATCTGTGATTCTGTGTTTCCTGATGTCAATATGTGCATCATACTTATGGCTGTCCCTGGAATATTCCAGCTCTGTTCCTGTAGATACAAGGGAAAACGCTGGCTTGGCGGCTTAGTACCGAACGGGTTAGAACACCCGGCTTATAGCCAGTATGTTTACCATAATGAAAAACAGAAACAGATATAAAAAGAGAACAAGGCTGAAATTAACCCTTTAGTTAATGCAACAGGCAATTGCGTATAAACAATAGCCATACGTGTATCTTTGATCTTTAGACCACCAGTTTAAATGACCCGGGTAATGAAGTTGATAACTTAAATCTTTTGAGAAGTCAATGCTTCTGAATACTTAATGGTCATCATACCTTGGTGGCTTTGTTGTCAAATAGTCCAGCCGGCGAAGAAGATCATGCTAATTAGTTATAACATTGAGACAACAAAACACTAAAAGGCAAACAACAGATGACAAGTATAATTTAACCTTGTATTGAAAGGTTGGGGGCTTCTGATTTGAATACGATCAGTGAACCAGACCAAAGGGGTTAAGCTAAGGTTCGAATACGACCATATAACCCCCAGTGGCTTTGGCGTTGCGCCGATCAAGAGGGTACCAACAGCTATGTTCTCTTTGGTTCGAATACGACCTATGTTTGAACAGGAAACCCCCAAATGACCTTGAGAGGTTTTTAACGACCCTAATTCGAATACGAACCAAGTTGGACCCAAAAGGGGTTAAGCTATGATTCGGATACGATTAAGAAGCCCCCAAGTGAGTTTGGCCTTGAGCCGATCAAGAGGGTTATGACAGCTATGTTCTCTTTGGTTAGGATACGACCTATGTTTGAACAGGAAGCCCCCAAGTGACCATGATATTACAGCTAGATTCGAATACGATCATAAGCTGGACCAAAAAAGGTTAAACTTGATTCAAATATGATCAGCTCCTTAATAGTCAGTTGAAAATAAAACATAACAAAGATACGTAATCTTTTGAAACGAAAAGAGACCGTTGGTCCTGCTTTATTACTTGTCATGGTATATACAATGTTAAAGTATGTACATGATGAGAGCCGGTGTCTCAGGTGTAGTATGGCCGAAGTTGAGCAATGTTCCATGGCCGGCGGGTCTCTTCCTCCGACTTACGTGAGTCTTTATGCTCTCGAACGTCAATGAGGTAATATGACCCGTTGTTTAAGTTCTTGCTGACCACAAAAGGTCCTTCCCAAGGTGGGGATAACTTGTGTGCATCTGACAGATCCTGGATGAGCCGGAGCACCAGGTCACCTTCCTGAAAAGTCCTGGTCACCCGGCGGCTGTGATAACGGCGCGGGTCCTGTTGATAAATTGCTGATCGAGCTGCTGCTAAGTCTCGTTCCTCATCTAACAAGTCAAGTGCATCTTGTCTGGCTTGTTCATTATTAGCTTCAACATAAGCCGCCACACGGGGCTAGTCATGACGGATGTCACTAGGCAGCACTGCTTCTGCAGCATACACCATGAAGAAAGGTGTGTAACCTGTGGACCTGTTCGGTGTGGTGTTGATACTCCACAACACTGAGGGTAATTCCTCTACCCAACAACCCGGTGTGCGCTACAAGGGAACCATAAGCCGGGGCTTGAGACCTTTTAAAATTTCCTGATTCACTCTCTCAGCTTGACCATTGGACTGAGGATGAGCTACAAAAGAAACATCAAGCCAGATATGCTCACGTTGACAGAACTCCTCCATAGCCCCTTGGGATAGATTAGTGCCATTGTCAGTGATAATGCTGTGTGGAAAACCAAAATGGAAGATCACCTTTTTCAAGAACTGAACCGCCGTGGTCGCATCACACTTACTCACCGGCTCTGCCTCAACCCACTTTGTGAATTTATCAACTGCCACTAAAAGATGTGTCTTTTTATCCTTAGACCTTTTGAAAGGTCCCACCATGTCAAGCCCCCAGACTGCAAACGGCCAAGTGATTGGAATCATCCGGAGTTCTTGAGCCGGCACATGTGCTTGTCGTGCGAACTTTTGACATCCATCACATCTGCTGACCAGATCCTCCGCATCAGCATGAGCCGTCAACCAGTAAAAACCATGACAAAAAGCCTTGGCCACCAGAGATTTTGACCCGCCGTGATGACCACAATCGCCTTCATGGATCTCACGAAGTATTTCTTGGCCTTCTTCAGGGGAAACACACCGCTGAAACACTCCAGAGACGCTGCGATGGTATAATTCTCCATCAGAAATCGTCATTGACTTAGACCGCCGGGTTATCTGTCGAGCCAGGGTCTCATCCGCTGGCAACTCGCCACGGGTCATGTAAGCCAAGAATGGCACTGTCCAATCTAGGATGACATGAAGAGCCGCCACCCACTGTGCCTTCGGGTCAGGTACAACTAGATCTTCTTCTGTGGGCAACTTAACAGACGGGTTATGCAAGACATCCAAAAAAGTGTTAGGTGGTACCGACTTACGCTGAGATCCCAACCGGCTTAGAGCATCAGCCGCTTCGTTCTTCCTTCGATCAATATGCTCCATCTGATATCCTTTGAAATGTCCTACAACCGCATCAACTTCATGGCGATAAGCCGCCATGAGAGGGTCTTTGGAATCCCACTTGACTGATACCTGTTGAGCCACTAAGTCCGAGTCTCCAAGACACCTGACCCGGCTCAGGCTCATCTCTTTGGCCACTCGAAGACCATGGAGCAAGGCTTCATACTCTGTTGCGTTGTTAGTGCAAGGAAACATCAGCCGTAGCACATAACAAAATTTGTCACCTCAAGGGGAGGTTAAAACAACTCCAGCCCCGAGCCTTCCAACTGTCTGGATCCATCAAAATGAATAGTCCAATATGTGTTGTCTAGTTTCTCTTCTGGCATCTGCATTTCGGTCCAATCATTGATAAAATCAACCACTGCTTGAGACTTGATCGCAGTACGTGGCATATACTTCAATACATGGGATCCAAGCTCAATGGCCCACTTGGCGATTCGTCCAGTGGCTTCTCTGTTTTGAATGATGTCTCCTAAGGGAGCAGAGCTAACCACAGTGATTGGGTGACCCTGGAAATAATGTTTAAGCTTCCGGCTCGCCATGAACACCCCATACACCAGCTTCTGCCAATGTGGATAGCGTTGTTTGGATTCAAGTAATACCTCACTGACGTAGTAAACCGGCCGTTGAACTGGATGTTCTTTGCCAACCTCCTTGCGCTCCACCACAATTGCCACACTAACAGCTCGTGAATTGGCGGCTACGTATAACAACAACGGCTCTTTTTCAATTGGAGCCGCAAGGACCGGCGGCTCAACAAGCTGTGTTTTTAGATTTTCAAAAGCAGAGTTTGCAGCATTGCTCCAAACAAAATTATCTGTTTTCTTCATCATCTGATACAAAGGCATCGCCTTCTCCCCTAGCCGGCTTATGAACCGGCTCAAAGCAGCAACACGACCCACCAGCTGTTGAACGTCATTGATGCATGTAGGTTTGGCCAGGGATGTAATTGCCTTGATTTTCTCTGGGTTAGCTTCAGTACCTCGGTTGGACACCAAAAAACCCAAGAGTTTGCCAGGTGGGACTCCAAAAACACACTTAGCCGGGTTAAGCATCATTTTGTAGACCTGGAGATTATCGAAGATTTCTTTCAGATCTGCGACCAAGGTTTCCTCTTTTCTGGATTTTACCACTATATCATCCACATAAGCATGAACATTACGCCCAATCTGATCATGAAGACAATTCTGCATACACCGTTGGTAAGTCACCTAGGCACTCTTAAGCCCAAAAGGCATAGACACATAGCAGAAAGCTCCAAAAGGAGTGATAAAAGCTGTCTTCTCCTGATCTTTGACTGTCATCTTGATCTGATGATAACCTGAATAAGCATCCAAGAAACTCAAACATGCGCAACCCGCTGTAGCATCGATGATCTGATCAATACGAGGGAGGGCAAAAGGATCAGCCAGACAAGCCTTGTTCAGATCGGTGTAATCCACACACATACGCTAGGTGCCATTCTTTTTTAGTACAAGCACCGGGTTGGCTAACCACTCTAGGTGAAAGACTTCTACAATGAACCTGACCGCCAAGAGCCGGGCCACCTCTTCTCCAATGGCCTTGCGCCTTTCTTCATTGAACCGTCGGAGAAACTGTCTGACAGGTTTAAACTTTGGATCAATATTGAGAGTGTGCTCAGTGAGTTCCCTCGGGACACCCAGCATGTCTGAAGGTTTCCATGCAAAGATGTCCCGGTTCTCATGGATGAACTTGATGAGCACGCTTTCCTATTTTGGATCCAAGTTTGCACTGATGATGAACTGCTTGGATGAGTCGCCAGGCACAAAGTTAACCATCTTGGTGTCATCAGCTGATTTGAATTTCAACACCGGCTCATGCTCTGTTGTTGGTTTCTTTAATGACATCATGTTTTCCGGGTCAACATGATCCTTGTAAAACTATAACTCCTCTGTTGCACAAACAGATTCAGCATAGGTAGCATCACCTTCTTCACACTCCAAAGCTATTTTCCGGCTCCCATGTACTATGATGGTGCCCTTATAGCCCGGCATCTTGAGCTGCAAATATACATAACACGGTCGATCCATGAACTTGGCATAAGCCGGCCGTCCAAACAGAGCATGATATGGGCTTTTGATCTTAACCACCTCAAAGGTTAATTTTTTCTGCTCTAGAGTCATACTCATCCCCAAAAACTACTTCCAGTTCAATCTTACCCACTGGGTACGCCGACTTGCCAGGAACCACACCGTAAAAAACTGTGTTGGATTGTTTAAGACTCTTATCAGTCAACCCCATCCGGCGGAACGTCTCATAGTAGAGGATGTTGATACTGCTGCCTCCATCCATGAGTACCTTAGTGAATTTGTATCCACCAACCTGAGGAGCCACTACCAAAGCCAAGTAACCCGGATTATCGACCCGGGGTGGGTGATCCTCTTTGCTCCACACAATAGGCTGCTCTGACCAATGTAAGTAACGTGGAATCGCCGGCTCAACGGCATTGACGACCCTCTTGTGAAGCTTCTGGTCCCTCTTACATAAACTAGTGGTGAATACATGGTATTGCCCACTAGTTAGTTGTTTTGGGTTGCTCTGATATCTGGACTGTTGCTGCTGATTACCTTGGCCGGGTTGTGGATTATATCCTCCTTGGTTACCAGGATGGCTTTGACCGTGAAATCCTCCTCCACCTGAACCTGCGCCCGGGCCTTGGAAACTGCCTCCGCTTGAACCGCCACCTGGGCCGTGACCTCCATCAAACGCATTTGAATATTTAAACACCTTCATGATCGTACAATCTTTTGACAGGTGGGTGGTTGGCTTCTCCCGGGTGCCGTGCCTTGGACAAGGTTCATTCAATAGTTGCTCAAGGGTGGGACCTGACCCGCCCGACCAAGGGGGTTGTCTGCCCTTGCACCGTTGATTTCTGCCTTGTGCATTGGTGTTAGCAACAAACTCATCAGCCTTACGTTTATTACCTCCTTGATTTGTCGGGTTATGCTGGTGACCCTTGCCATTGCCGTTCTTCTTTCCCTTCATTGTCTTTTCTTCATCAGACACCGGGTCCTTGGTACTGTAAGAATCAGCATACTTGACGAGAGCCGCCATCAATTGGCCCATGTCATTGCAATCACGTTTGAGCTGCCCCAACTTCTGCTTCAGAGGTTCAAAACGGCAATTTTTCTCCAACATCAAGACTGTTGAGCCGGCATCCATCTTATCAAACGAATGTATTATCTCCTTGACCCGGCGCACCCAATGGGTCATAGACTCGCCGTCCTCTTGCTTACAATTAGTCAGGTCCACAATCGACATAGGCTGCTTACATGTGTCTTTGAAGTTCTGGATGAACCGGGCCTTCAACTACGCCCATGAGCCGATCGAATTGGGTGGCAACACCTTCAACCAAATATGAGCTATTCCATCCAACATAATGGTGAAATACTTAGCCATTGTTGTGTTGCTGACCTCTAACAACTCCATAGCCATCTCATAACTCTCAATCCAAGCCCTCGGCTGTAAGTCAGCCGTATAATTAGGCACCTTACGAGGCCCTTTAAAGTCCTTGGGCAAACGCTCATTACGTATGGCCGGCACCAAGCAAGGGACGCCTCCGGTTCTCGTGGCCACTCCTGCTTTGACCGATGTTGCTGGATAAGCCGGAAAAGTTTGATGAACCGCCTGATCTGCTGCCAATTGAACTGCTCGTTCCGCCTCTTGTCAAATCCTCTCCTGATCCGCCAAGTTAAGGGCTCCAGCCCGCACCGGCTCATGTCTGTGTGGCCGGTTGCGGCGTTGAGCATTGCTTGACATGTCTGCGGATTCCATATGCCTACTGTAGCTCGGGCTCTGGCTTGCGCGAGGAGTTGAATGGATTCTATCTCGGCTGTAGGAGTACGCATCCTGCTGTGCTAGAGCTGTTTGAAGAAGTTCTCTTACCCTCCGCATTTCGACCACCGCCGGTGAGTCACCTTCCAAGGGGTTGGAGAAGTGACCCAGCAGTGTTGGTACGTAATAAGGCGGAGCGGTAATGCGACGAGGTGGTTCCATGGCACACGGCTGGACTGGCGCGTCGGGTGTCATGATCTGTTGTGCCTCCGGCGGGTTGCTTCCCCCAGCTCCGGGTGTATGGAATAGGTTCCTAGGATCAAGCATTAGAGGTAGACGTGACTAAGTTTTTTGATGCCTTCTCCTCATGACCTCGTTTGACACGTTCAGATCCACCGAGAGTCGGAAGGTCTCTGCTTGAAGCTGTTGAGCACGAACGTCCAGAGCCGCCCGTTCCACTGCCATCCTGACTTCCTTTGCGGCCAGATTTTCCTTAGCTTACACCATCTCTTCACGTACGCGTGCCACCTCTGTGTCATGCTGGGCTTTATCAGCAGGCTCTACCACAGCAGTCAGCAGAGTCGTCAGTTTATCCATGAGGTCCATTAGAATCTGAGCCGAGGGGCGTGCGGGGTCTTCTGACCCGGCTGCGGCAGACCCGGTAGCTGTCGCCGCCGCTGCTGTGGAGTTCTGGCCGGGCTGTGTCCCTGCCATGAAGACCCCGGTCCAATTCGGCGGCTCAAGGGGATCAGGAATACTGCTGCCATCGGAACAGCTCCCGAGCATGCCATCCTGAAGCTGGTACAAAGAGTCTGTCTCGTCCGTTGATGATGCAGTGTCAGAACAGACGGTCGTCTCACTGCCCTCCACCGATCCTTCAGAGTATTCACCGCCATGGATGCAGCTTACGAAGGCATGCTTCATGACAGATTGAACACGGGTGATCCTTGCGCGCTGAGCCGTTTCAATGAGGTTGGTGTGGACGTCCGGCTCAGGGCCTGACTCGCCGATCCGGCCAATGAAGACGTGAATTCTGCCGAAGGGGACCCGGTACCCGTACTCAATCGAGCCGGCCTCGGGGCCCCAGCCTTCGTTGTCGATGTAGAGCTTGCCGCAATGACTCTTGGTCATCCGTCCCACAGCGTATCCCTTGAGCCCTACGAAGTTGCCCTTCAAGAACTCAAATCCACCGTGCACTGGCCCCATGGTGGGTGCCAACTGTCATGGAATTGTCACGGTAGATATCCTAGAGAAAGGACTTTAGTCGTAGGGCCATCGCAACTAGGAAGCTTAAAGGGGTTAATCGGAACAAAGGACACGAGAGGTTTTATACTAGTTCGGCCCCTTACGATGAAGGTAAAAGCTTACATCTAGTTGTGTTGGTATTGCTGGGGTTTCGATCACCAAGAGACTCAACTCGCTGGCTTGGTTATCGATCTTTTGTTTCTTGCCCTAAGCCGCCACCGGGTTGTCCCCTTATATACACAGGTTGACGCCTGGTGGCCTACAGAGTCCCGGCCGGCTCATAATCGTGTCCGTCTCGGTGACTTCCTTTACATGCCTTTATTTACAAGTCTTTCCTTACATACGGCGGTTTGCAATATTGGGCCTTAAGCCGCCACTAGGTTTTTGGGCCTTCTATAATATTTGATAAACTATCATCTTAATGTTTACTGGGCTTCTTGTGTAACCCGCCATTGGGGCTGACCCGACCCCTCCTGGGTGGGTCATAACTGATAGTTATATCCCCAACAAGGGTCATATTTCATTCTAGCATTCAAAGACTTTTCTTTCATCTTAGCTAATAGTTTCTTAAGATCATATCTATCTTTGCAAGCAAAAAGATCTCTAGCAGTTTCTTCATCCATAACATAACCCTCAGGCACATAAGGCAATTCATATCTAGGGGAGTCTTCATCATCACTTTCATCAATATTATTAGTTTCAATAATTTCATTCTCTCTAACCCTAGCAAGTTGTTCATCCAGAAATTCACCTAATGGCACAGTATTATCAAGCATAGAAGTAGTTTCATCATAAGCATCATGCATAGCAGAAGTGGCATCATCAATAACATGCGGCATATTAGAATCAATAGCAGGAGTAGGTTTACGTGTTGCAAGTTTACTCAAAACAGAAGGTGAATCAAGTGCAGAGCTAGATGGCAATTCCTCATAGTGATCAACAGATATAAATCCCAAGTGACTCAAACAATAGAGCTATGCTCCCCGGCAACGACGCCAAAAAATGGTCTTGATAACCCACAAGTATAGGGGATCGCAACAGTTTTCAAGGCTAGAGTATTCAACCTAAATTTATTGATTCGACACAAGGGGAGCCAAATAATATTATCAAGTATTAATAGTTGAGTTGTCCATTCAACCGCACCTGAAAGACCTAATATCTGTAGCAAAGTATTTAGTAGCAAAGTAATATGGAAGTAACAGTAACAGTGGCAAAAGTAATAGTAGTAGTTTTTGTAGCAATCGTAACAGTGGCAACGAAAAAGTAACTAAGCAAAGATCAATATGTGAAAAGCTCATAGGCAATGGATCAGTGATGGATAATTATGTCGGATGCGATTCCTCATGCAACAGTTATAACATAGGGTGACACAAAACTAGCTCCAGTTTGTCAATGTAACGTAGGCATGTATTCCGAATATAGTCATACGTGCTTATGGAAAAGAACTTGCATGGCATATTTTGTCCTACCCTCCCATGGCAGCGGCGTCCTATCAGAAACTAAGGGATATTAAGGCCTCCTTTTAATAGAGTACCGGACCAAAGCATTAACACTTAGTGAATACATGAACTCCTCAAACTACGATCGTCACCGGGAGTGGTCCCGATTATTATCACTTTGGGGTTACCGGATCATAACACATAGTAGGTGACTATTGACTTGCAAGATAGGATCAAAACCTCACATATATTCATGAAAATATAATAGGTTCAGATCTGAAATCATGGCACTCGGGCCCTAGTGACAACCATTGAGCATAGCAAAGTCATAGGAACATCAATCTTAGAACATAGTGGATACGAGGGATCAAACCCTAATAAAACTAACTCGATTACATGATAAATCTCATCCAACCCATCACCATCCAGCAAGCCTACGATGGAATTACTCACGCACGGCAGTGAGCATAATGAAATTGGTGATGGAGGAAGGTTGATGACAACGATGGCGACGGATTCCCCTCTCCGGAGCCCCGAATGGACTCCAGATCTGTCGGATTTTGGGTTCCGGCAGACCCTTAAGGTTTGAACTCTGGGGTGCGCGCGAAGATTACGTCTTCTACCTCACCGTCTCGCAAAGATCTAGACTACTGAAAGAACTGCACAAGAGACACAAGGTTTATACTGGTTCGGGCCACCGTTGTGGTGTAATACCCTACTCCAGTGTGTGGTGGTTGGATTGCCTCTTGGGCTGATGATGATGAATAGTACAAGGAAGAGCAGCCTCGCGAGGGTCCGTTCTTGGCTGGGGCGATGAACTGCTGGGAAGAGTTCAGCCACCTCTCTCTCTCTCTCTCTGCCTGATTGACTGGTCGATCCCCCCTACACTGTGGTGGCCAGTCCTATTTATAGAGGCCCTGGTCCTCTTCCCAAATATTGAGCGGGAAGGGAGCCAACAATGGCAGGCTAATTTGAAGGGGGACAGCAAGTATCAGCTATCCTGACAAAAGCAGTCTTCGCCTGCGCAAAGCTCTGGTGATGACGCCGTCTTGGGCTCCACGGTGACCTCCGTCTCGTAGTCCTCCTGGTCTTGTTCTCGTTGCACCGAAATAGCAACCTTTGCCTGATGCCTCGGTACTCCGCGGCTGCACTTGCTCCCTTTGCACCAAAGAGGAAAGGAGGATGTTGCGTAGGCTGGCACCCGCCTAGCGCCTTGAGTCGTCATGGCTTGCGTCACAGGCACCTCACGAGGTACCCCGCCTTGATCTCTCCGCCTCCTCGTGAGACAGCCTGACAAGGCCGCGCTTGAGGAAGCTCCGTGTCGTCCGCCCCGCGAGGCTTGGCCCCTCGCGAGGGTCTTGAGTCTTGTGTTGATGAAGATGGGCCGTGTTGGGCCCCCTTTGAACCACACCGCAGGCCGCAGGCAGGCAAGTCTGGGGACCCCCGTTCCCAGAACGCCGACAGTAGCCCCCGGGCCTAAGGCGCACCCGGACTTGGCCGTGCCGATAGGCCAAAGGGCAAGGGCGAAGCGCTGCGGGCCCTAACAGCCTGTGGCCTTGGGCGCCGCGTGGCGGTTGATGGGACGTGGGCGTCTCCACTTCCCCATGACGCCTCGGTGATCGCGCGAGTTGGACAAGTCCCTGCATGCAAATCGTGTCATGATTACCTGCGATCATGGAGGCCGGCGGTTGGCCATCGCCAGCCATAAGTACGGGCCGGCGCTCGCCCTTCCAGTTCATCCCCCTTGCTTCTCCTTTTTCTTCATGGCCCCGTAGAGGAGGTTCTCGGCCGTCGAGAAGGGGAAGGCTTGCCGGGTTGAGCCCGCCTCTCCCCCACCCAAGCGCGGCAGAGGGCGCCCTCGCAAGCATCCTGTGGCCACCACGGTGGCTCCCCGCGGCCGTGGAGGCGATCTTCAGCAGGGCGACGGGCGGATTGCTGCAGCCGGGGGGCGGGGGGGCGCTCCGGCTGCGCGTCCCCCCGGGCCGCGCGTTCATGCTGCTGAAGTTCTGACGGAGTTCGTCATGTGGTCGGTGGAGCCGGCTAGCACCCGGCTCCCGCTTCCTCGCTTCCTCCTCGGCGAGCTCCCGGGCGGCCTCTGGCTCCAGGCCGACGGCTGCTGCAGCCGGGCCTCTTGGGTCTCCCTGGAGGTCTCCGCGGCGGGGAGCCTGTCCCTGGCCCGCGGTTGGCAGACGTTTGCCCGTGCGCGTGGCCTGAGCCGTCGGTGCACCCTACACTTCAAGTTCGATGGCGACGCCACCCTCTACGTGAAGGTGTTTGGGGAAGGTGGTCGCCGCGCAGGGTGTTGCCCCGAGGGTGACGACCGTGGCTGGGAACCCAGCTCCGGTGACGATGGAGGGAGCAGCGCTCGCGCGGCTGGCGGCGTTCGGGGTTCCTCAAGCTTCCCCGGTTCTTCTTCAGGCGGCGACTCCTCCAGCGGTGGCCGCGATCAGCCTCCACGCCGTCGTATCCGCTTGGGGGTGGCAACGTGTCTGCACGCCGCCGCGCCCTGGTGAAGCGCGAGAGGGAGTCCGCCTGAGCTCCGGAGGCAGCTCGGGCCTTCCCCGCGGGCTAGTGTGAGGCGAGCTGCGCCGGATTTGTTCCTCCTTTTCCCTTGTTCCTGCGTAACAAAGACAATAGTGCGCAGCCCCGCGGGGGCGTGTTTGGGTTATTGCTGTTAATCATCGTTTTGCTTTCGTTACCGTTCCTTCCGGCTATGTGTTTGCGCAAAGGTAGTTCCCGGCCCTATCTGTGGGGGGGGGGGCGACCGACCTAGGCCCTTTGTTTGCGTCGCGGTGCCCATGGGGCATGGACTGGAGGGGTGCTCCTGTAAGGGGTCCAGGTCACGAACTCTTTGAACGGCTAGGATAGGAACACTCGTGAGGGCGTTCAGCTGCCCACCTCGCGAGGCCTTGCGCAAGAGAAATCGAGGCAGGAGAGTGAAAAGCCAAAGAACCGCAAGCCAAAGATGGCAACAACTTCAATTAAAGTTCAAATGCAAACAAACAAGCCAACTGCGGAAAGCAAATGAAAAAGCCGCGTCCGACACCTAATCTAGTCTTTGATGTCTTCTCACCAGCGTGGAGCTAAGTGCTGCCACTGGGCGTGGGAGGGAGCCCTAGGGCCTGAGGCTGGCGCTCCTGAGACTCCGGGGCGTGTACAGCCCCACTCATTATTACATGAGAGTGTCATGGGCGGCGAGCTTCACGGGCGTTGGGCTTCTTCACAGGCTCCGGGCCTTTCTTCTTAGGGGGGACGAGCTTCACAGGCATTCTCCTTCTTCACAGGCTCCGGGCCTTTTCCAAAACGCGATAGCTTCACAGGCACTCGCCTTGCTTCACAGGCTCTGGGCCTTTTCCAAAAGGCGATAGCTTCACAGGCACTCGCCTTGCTTCGCAGGTTCTGGGCCTTTTCAGGGGTAGAACCTCCAGAGGTGCTGGATGTTCCATGCATTCTGGACTGGCACTCCCTCCTGAGTCTCCAAGCGCGCGGAGCCGGGCCTAGAAACATGAACAACCTTGAACGAGCCCTCCCACATGGGAGAGAGCTTGTGCAGTCCCTCCCTGGAGAGAACCCGCCTGAGCACGAGGTCTCCTACCTCAAGAGTCCTGGCAGGGATGTTGCGACAGTGATATCACCGCAGCGCTTGCTGGTACCTCGCCGCTCGTAGCGCGGCTTCTCGGTGACGTTCCTCCCCCAGCACGAGGTCCATCCCCTGCATGGCGTCCTGCTGCACCTCGTCGAACGCCAGGACCCGCGCGGAGCGACGTCTGACCTCGTGAGGGAGGACCGCTTCCGCTCCGTAGACTAGGAAGAACGGGGTCTCTCCAGTCGGCTTGGTCGCGGTGGTGCGGATGGAACACAGCACGGACTGAAGCTCGTCGTACCAACCTCTACCACAGGCCTCCAGCTTCTTCTTGAACGTCCTGGTCTTGAGGCCCCTCAGGACCTCCGCGTTGGCTCGCTCGGCCTGGCCGTTGCTTCGGGGGTGCGCCACTGAGGCATAGCATATCTGCGTTCCAAGGTGAGCACAGTATGTTTTGAAGAGGTTACTGGTGAACTACGAACCGTTGTCCGTGATGATGCGATTCGGCACCCCAAACCGGCTCACGATGCCCTTGATGAACTTGATCGCGGAACCCGCGGGAATGGTGCGGACAGCCTCTACTTCAGCCCACTTGGTAAATTTGTCCACGACAACGTAGAGGTAGCGGTAGCCCCCTGGCGCCCGAGGAAACGGGCCCAAGATGTCCATCCCCCAGACTGTGAATGGCCATGAAAGGGGGATAGTCTGCAAGCCTCCTGCTGGCTGATGGATCTGCTTGGCGTGGAACTGGTAGGCTTCGCAAGCTTTCACTAGTTCCACGGCGTCATTGAGCGCGATGGGCCAATAAAACCAACTGCAGAACGCCTTGCCGACGAGGGTCCGTGATGATGAATGATGTCCGCAGTCTCCGCCGTGTATATCTTCCAGTAGTTCCTTCCCTTGCTCCCTGGAGATGCAGCGCAGGGACACATCGTTTGGTCGCTTCCGGTAGAGCTCTCCGTCTTTGATGCGGTATGCCGTGGCCTGGCGTGCCACTCGCTCCACTTCCTCCTCCTTCTCCGGCAAGGTCCCTTGCGCTAAGTAGCTCCGGAGCTCTATGATCCAACATCCCTCCTGAGGTTCCATCGTAAGGAGCAGGCGCGCTCCTGAGGCCGTACCACAGGTCGGAGCTCCTGAGGCAGGTGACCGGGGGAGCTCCTCCCAGGGCTGAGCCATGTTTGATAATGACGGCAGAGCTGAGGGCTTGAAGAGCTGCTCCTCGAAAACGCCTGGCTCCTGGGGTAACCGTCTGGACGCACATTTGGCGATGTCATCGGCCTCCTGATTGGTGCCACGGGACACATGCTGCAACTCCAACCCCCAGAATTGCTTCTCCATCCTGCGGACTTCCGCAAGGTAGGCTTCCATGTGCTCATCCTTCGGCTCGTACACCTTGTTGGAGAAATTGACAAGGAGCTGCAAATCGCCCTTGATGGTGAGGCGTTTCACCCCTAGGGCAACCGCGGCCTTCAGGCCCGCTATTAAACCTTCATACTCCCGGATGTTGTTGGAGACCTTTTCGCCTTGCTGGAAACAGAGCTGCACGGCGTAATAGAGCTTGTCCTGTGTGGGCGATATAAGCACCGCCCTAGCTCCAGCGCCTGGAGAACGCCCCATCGAAGTACATGACCCAGCCTTCTGGCGCCTCGCTTCCCGGGGATAGGGACCGATCCTCATTGGCCTTGAGGCCTGGTGCCTCCGTCCACTCCGCCATGAAATCCGCCAATGCTGCTCCCTTGATGACCCTGGTCGTGCCAGATTCGAGCTGAAACGCTTGCAGTTCTATGTTCCACTCAGCGACCCTTCCAGCTGAATTAGGGCTCCTGAGCACTCTCTCCAGGGGGTATGACGAGACGACCTTGATGGGGTGACCCTGAAAATAGTGTCGCAGCTTGCGTGAAGCCACCAGTAGCGCGAGGAGGAGTTTCTGAGGCATGGGTTACCATGCTCTTGCATCCCGCAGCACTGTGCTGACGAAGTACACTGGGTGCTCAACGAGGCGGAGTGCGTTAGTGCTGGTGGCTCCTTGCGGAGACCGTGGCGCCTCTTGAGGCAATGTGACCTCCTGAGACTGGCCATCTGGAAGAGGGGCCTCTTCCGCCTCTGGCGCGCCCCTCTGCGGCGGCTGATCCTCCTCAGCCGCGGTGGCGGTTTCTGTAGGCCTTCCTTGTTCCTGTTCTGCCTTGTCCCGGGCTGCTGCCGTGGTTTTGATTCGGCGCTCCTCTCTGACTGCTACCAAGGCTGCGCTGGCAAAGTAGGGAGTGGCGGCGAGGTAAAGCACCAAGGGCTCCTGAGGGCGCGGAGCCACCCTGACCGGTGGGCTGGTCAGGTATCTCTTGAGATCCTGGAATGCCTTGTCGGCCTCTTCAGTCCACTCGAAGGGCCCCTTCTTCTTCATCAGCTGGAAGAAGGGCAGGGCTCGTTCTCCAAACTTGGAGATGAAGCGCCCTAGCGCGGTCACGCGCCCCGTAAGCTTCTGCATTTCTCTGAGGGTCTTTGGCAGGCTCATGTCTTCCACCACCTTGACCTTCTCTGGGTTAGCCTCGATGCCTCGCTGGGACACGAGGAAACCCAAGAGCTTGCCCGAGGGGACTCCGAACACACACTTCTCTGGGTTGAGCCGTAGGTTCACTGCGTTGAGGATCGCGAAGGTTTCTTCTAGATCTTGTATCAGGGTCTTGGCCTCCCGAGACTTTACCACGATATCATCAACATAAGCTTCGACATTCTTCCCGAGCTGCGGGCCCAAGGTGATGTGCATCAGCTGCTGAAAGTTTGCCCCTGCGTTACGCAGCCCAAATGGCATGCATGTATAGCAATACACTCCGCGGGGGGTTAAGAAGGCGGTATTCTCGACGTCTTCCACCGCCATCTTGATCTGGTGATACCCTGAGAAAGCATCCAGGAAGCATAATAGGTCGCACTCTGCGGTGGAATCGACGATCTGGTCAATGCGAGGGAGCGGGAACGGATCTTGTGGGCACGCCTTGTTGAGGTTGGTGAAGTCAACACACATGCGTTCCTTCCCTCCCTTCTTGGGCACAACGACAGGGTTGGCCAACCAATCCAGGTATCGAACCTCACGAATGACCCCAGCGGCTTCCAGCTTGCGGGTTTCTTGGACGATGAAGGCCTGCTTCTCTATGGACTGCCACCTTGCCTTCTACTTCACTGGGCGCACGTTTGGGCACACGTTGAGGTGATGCTCGATTACACTCCTAGGGATCCCTGCCAACTGGTCCAGCTCCTAAGCGAATACCTTCTTGTTTGTGCGCAGGAACCCGACCAGGGCCTCCTCCTGCTTGGGTTTGAGGTGGGCGCCTGTGGTGAAAGTGGCGTTGGTGGACCCGTCCTCATCGACGGGTATCTGCTTAGTTTCTGCCTTGTCTTGGGTGAACAACTGCTTCTTCTTGGCGAGTGCAGCCCCCTTGGGCCCGGGGGTCTCCAAGTCACGGGCTGTGCCGACACCGCCGTCTTGAAGGCGAGCTTGAGCGCCCGCAGCGCATCCCCGGTGTCTCCGTGCATAGTGAGGACACCGCTACTCCCAGGCATCTTCATGAGGTTGTACGCCGGGTGCGTCGCGGCCATGAATCGGGCCAGCGCTGGGTAGCCGAGGATGGCATTGTAGGGGAGGCCGATGGGGGCGATGTCGAAGTCGACCAGCTCCATGCGGAAGTTATCGTAGGTGCCGAAGGTCACTGGGAGCCGGATCTGCCCCAAGGAACTGGACGACTTGCCCCCAACGCCTGAGATGGGTCGGCTGGGTTGCAGCCGTTCTAGGGGTATGCAGAGGAGGTTGAAGGCCTCAACCTAGAGCATGCTGAGGCCCGCGCCGCCCTCAACGAGGGTTCTGGTGATGGCCACCTGGCAGATGGTGGGGGTGCACAACATGGGGAGCACGCCCGAGCAGGCCGAGTTGGAGGGGTGGTCCTCCGAGCTGAAGGTCAGGCCGGTCTCGGGTGCCGCCTGATCCAGGGGAGCCCCCGGCCGCGTGGAAGCGGCGCTGACCCGACAAACGAACGGCTTGACGTGGTGACTTGTGGGCGGCGCCTGCGAGCCGCCCAGGAGGGCCGCGATGACTGGGGGTGTTGGTGTAGCGCGATGGGACGGCGCAGGAGAGCCCCCCGCGGTGCGGACGAGCTCGGGGGTGGCCCGGCGCTCCGCGCGGGCTCGACGAGCATCAGACATGAGCGTGATGGTCGGAGGAGAACGGAGCGGTGGAAGGCGAATTCCGGCGCACCCCTACCTGGCGCGCCAAATGTCGGATTTCGGGTTCCGGCAGACCCTTAAGGTTCAAACTCTGGGGTGCGTGCGAAGATTACGTCTTCTACCTCACCATCTTGCAAAGATCTAGACTACTGAAAGAACTGCACAAGAGACACAAGGTTTATACTGGTTTGGGCCACTGTTGTGGTGTAATACCCTACTCTAGTGTGTGGTGGTTGGATTGCCTCTTGGGCTGATGATGATGAACGATACAAGGAAGAGCAGCCTCGCGAGGGTCCGTTCTTGGCTGGGGCGATGAACTGCTAGGAAGAGTTCAGCCACCTTTCTCTCTCTCTCTCTCTCTCTCTCTCTCTTCCTGATTGACTGATCGATCCCCCCTACACTGTGGTGGCCAGTCCTATTTATAGAGGCCTTGGTCCTCTTCCCAAATATTGAGCGGGAAGGGAGCCAACAATGGCGGGCTAATTTGAAGGAGGACAGCAAGTATCAGCTATCCTGACAAAAGCAGTCTTCGCCTGCGCAAAGCTCTGGTGATGACGCCATCTTGGGCTCCACGGTGACCTCCGTCTCGTAGTCCTCCTGGTCTTGGTCTTGTTGCACCGAAATGGCAACCTTTGCCTGATGCCTCGATACTCCGCGGCTGTGCTTGCTCCCTTTGCACCAAAGAGGAAAGGAGGACGCTGCGCGGGCTGGCACCTGCCTGGCGCCTTGAGTCGTCATGGCTTGTGTCACGGGCACCTCGCGAGGTACCCTGCCTTGATCTCTCCGCCTCCTCGTGAGCCAGTCTGACGAGGCCGCGCCTGAGGAAGCTCCGTGTCGTCCGCCCCGCAAGGGTCTTGAGTCTTGTGTTGATGAAGATGGGCCGTGCTGGGCCCCCTTTGAGCCACGCCGCAGGCCGCTGGCAGGCAAGTTTGGGGACCCCCGTTCCCAGAACGCCGACAAGATCAGCCCTCCCGAGAGAGATTAGGGCTTGGTGGCGGCTCCGTATCGTAAAACGTGATGAATCCTTCTCTTCTATTTTTTTCTCCCCGAACGTGAATATATGGAGTTGGAGTTGAGGTCGGTGGAGTCTCAGGGGGCCCACGAGGTAGGGGGCGCGCCCTGCACCCTCGTGGACAGGGTGTGGCCCTCCTGATGCTGATTCTTTCGCCAATATTTTTTATAAATTACAAAATGTGTCTCCGTGAATTTTCGGGTCATTTTGAGAACTTTTATTTCTGCACAAAAATAACACCATAGCTATTCTACTGAAAACATGGTCAGTCCGGGTTAGTTCCATTCAAATCATGCAAGTTAGAGTCCAAAACAAGGTCAAAAGTGTTTGCAAAAGTAGGTACGTTGGAGATGTATCCGTATGTTACTTTCCCGAGATTCAATCATCGGTATCTCTATACCTAGTTTAATCTCACTACCGGCAAGTCTCTTTACTCATTTCGTAATACATCATCTTGCAACTAACTCCTTAGTCACTTTGCTTGCAAGCTTCTTGTGATGTGTATTATTTAGAGGGCCCAGAGATACCTCTCTGATACATGGAGTGACAAATCCCAATCTCGATTCACGCCAACTCAACTGACACCTTCGGGTATACCTGTAGAGCATCTTTATGATCACCCAGTTGTGGTGTGACGTTTGATACCACACAAGGTATTCCTCCGGTATCCGAGAGTTGCATGATCTCAAGATCCAAGGAACATGTATTTGACATTAAGAAAGCAGTAGCAATAAACTGAACGATCGTATGCTAAGCTAATGGATGGGTCTTATCCATCACATCATTCTCCTAATGATGTGACCCCGTTATCAAATGACAACACATGTCTATGGTTAGGAAACCTTAACCATCTTTGATCAATGAGCTAGTCTTGTAGAGACTCACTAGGGACACAGTATTTTTTTTATGTATTCACACATGTATTTAAGTTTTCGATCAATACAATTCTAGCATGAATAATAAACCTTTATCATGAATAAGGAAATATAAAATAACAACTTTATTATTGCCTCTAGGGCATATTTCCTTCAGTCTCCCACTTGCACTAGAGTCAATAATCTAGTTCACGTCGTCATGTGATTAACACCCATAGTTCACATCGCCATGTGACTAACACCCGAGGAGTTTACTAGAGTCAATAATCTAGTTCACATCGCCATGTGATTAACACTCAAAAGAGCACTAAGGTGTGATCATGTTTTGCTGGTGAGAAAGGTTTAGTCAACGGGTCTGCCACATTCAAATCCATATGTATTTCGCAAATTTCTATGTCTACAATGTTCTGCATGGAGCTACCCTTGCTAATTGCTCCCTTGTTCAATACGTATCCAGATTGAGACATAGAGTCATCTAGATCAGTGTCAAAGCTTGCATCGACATAACTCTTTACGACGAACTCTTTATCACCTCCATAACCGAGAAATATTTCCTTAGTCCTCTTAGGTAACAAAGGATAATTTTGACCACTGTCCAGTGATCTACTCTTGGATCACTATCATAACCCCTTGCCAAACTCATGGCAAGGTACACAATAGGTCTGGTACACAACATGGCATACTTTATAAAACCTATGGCTGAGGCATAGGGAATGACTTTCATTCTCTTTCTATCTTCTGCCGTGGTCAGGTTTTGATTCTTACTTAACTTCACACCTTGTAATACAGGCAAGAACCCCTTCTTGGACTGAACCACTTCGAAATTCTTCAAATCTTATCAAGGTATGTGTTTTGTGAAAGTTCTATTAAGCGTCTTCATCTATCCCTATATATCTTGATGCTTAATATGTAAGTAGCTTCACTGAATCATTATTCAAGTATCCTTTTATGTTATCCAGAAATTCTATATCACTTCCAATAAACAATATGTCATCCACATATAATATCAGAAATGTACAGATCTCCCACTCACTTTCTTGTAAATACAGGCTTCATTGTAAGTCTGTATAAAACCATATGCTTTGATCACCTCATTCCAACTCCGAGATGCTTGCACCAGTCCATATATGGATCACTGGAGCTTGCACACTTTGTTAGCACCATTAGGATCGACAAAACCTTCTGGTTGCATCATATAAAACTCTTCTTTAAGATATCCATTAAGGAATGCAGTTTTGACGTCCATTTGCCAGATTTTATAATCATAAAATATGGCAATTGCTAACATGATTCGGACAGACTTAAGCATCACTACGGGTGAGAAAGTCTCATCGTAGTCAACTCCTTGAACTTGTCGAAAACCTTTTGCGATAAGTCAATCTTTGTAGATAACGACATTACTATTAGCGTCAGTCTTTTTCTTGAAGATCCATTTATTCTCAATGGCTTGACAATCATCGGCCAAATCCACCAAAGTCCACACTTTGTTCTCATACATGGATCCTATCTCAGATTTTATGGCCTCAAGCAATTTACTAGAATCTAGGCTCATCATAGCTTCTTCATAGTTCGTAGGTTTGCCATGGTCTAATAACATGATTTCCAGGTCAAGATTACCATACCACTCTGGTGCGGAACGTGCTCTGTTCGACCTACGAAGTCCAGTGGTAACATGATCTGAAGTTTCATGATCATCATCATTAGCTTCCTCTCTAGTTGGTATAGACATCACGCGAACATATTTCTCTGATGTGCTACTCTCCAATTCGAGAGAAGGTAAAACTACCTCATCAAGTTCTACTTCTTAGCAACAAAGATCTTGCCTTAGGATATGTGGTAGAAGGTGTACCCAATGGTTTCCTCAGGGTATCCTATGAAGACGCACTTCTCCGCTTTGGATTCGAGCTTATCAGGCTGAAGCCTTTTGACATAAGCGTCACATCCCCAAACTTTTAAGAAATGACGGCTTAGATTTCTCGCTAAACCACGGTTCATACTGTGTCATCTCAATGGATTTAGACGGTGCCCTAATTAACGTGAATGCGGCTGTCTCTAATGCATAACCCCAAAACGATATTGGCAAATCGGTCAGAGACATCATAGAACGCACCATATCTAATGAAGTACAGTTACGGTGTTCGGGCACAGCATTACGTTGTGGTGATCCAGGTGCCGTGAGTTGTGAAACTATTCCGCATTGTTTTATATGAAGGCCAAACTTGTAACTCAAATATTTTCCTCCGTGATCAAATCGTAGAAACTTTATTTTCTTCTTATGATGATTCTCCACTTTATTCTGAAATTCTTTGTACTTTTCAAATGTTTCAAACTTGTGTTTCATTAAGTAGATATACCCATGCCTACACAAAATCATCTGTGGAAGTCAGAAAATAATGATACCCACCACGTGCTTCAACACTCCTCGGACCACCTACATCGGTATGTCTTATTTCCAATAAGTCGTTAGCTCGCTCCATTTTTTCGGAGAACGGAGTTTTATTCATCTTGCCCATTAGGCATGGCTCGCAAGTATCAAATGATTCATAATCAAATGATTCCAAAAGTCCATCTGCTTGGAGTTTCTTGATGCACTTTACACCAATATGACCTAAACGGCAGTGCCACAAGTATGTTGCACTATGATTATCAACTTTGCATCTTTTGGCATCAAAATATGTGTATTACTACGGTTGAGATTCAATAAACCATTCACATTGTGTGTATGACCATAGAAGGTTTATTCATGTAAACAGAATAACAATTCACTGGTGCGCGTCGGTCCTAAACAAACGGTTTAAAACCCCTTTCCGCGATGACATTCGGAACCGTCGCCAAGTGAGTGTGTGCGATAGGGTGTCCTTGCCACACGACCCAGAAATCATTGGGGATAGGCCCTCCTGGGACCCAGGCTGGGGCCGTGTGCGATCGGGCGAGTCATCGAAACCCATTCATTTCCGTAGGTATGTACATCCCACACGGTGAATCCCAGAAATCATTTCCGTAGGTATGTACATCCCACACAGTGAATCCCAGAAATCATTTCCGTAGGTATGTCATCCCAAACGGTCAATCCCAGAAAAACATTTCCGTTCGTATGTACATCACACACGGTGAATCCAAGGAATACGTTTTCGTTCTTATGTACATCCCACACAGTCAATCTAGGGAAAACGTTTCTGTTCGGATGTACATCCCACATGGTTTTATGTATACGCTCGTGTGTGAAAGGTGTAACTATCACACACGCTCTGCCTTGGTTAACTGTTTGCTTTCATTAACTACATCATACACGATTTGATGTAGAAAACTGTGTGGCATTGGGCTATCCATCACAAGTGCTTTTACTGCTAGAACCGTTTGCAAAGGTCCATGATCGTCTGTTCTATTTTTATTTTTGCCCGTAATTTATTATTCTAATCGGAAATTTTGAAATACAAAAAATGCAATTCAAATACTCAGCACAATGGTTCAATAACGAATCCATAAATAAAATTGCCAGTACAATATGTTCAGTAATTACCGGATTAGACAGCAATTAACTATGATGAACCGCAGTATTTAATGGCGGTAAAGGTGAAGAGACAAGTGTAAATCATTTTGACTGCCGACGGTGTTGAAGAAGCGAAATGCCCATAATGCACCTTCCTGCATGCCATAGGCACAAACCACTTTTGTCCAACCCCTTGTGACGATCGCCCGCCCATCCTTCACCGCCTTCAGGAAGACTTCTAGAGCATTATCATGGTATCATGAATTATATACTTTAACTTTAGTTGCCCCCACTCCGGTCATGTAGTTTGCAAGGTAATCATTAGTAAATAGCTTCGAAAACCACTGAAAAGAGAAAAATATCAGATACTGAGGTCTAATAGAGTAACTTGTTGTGGGCAGGGGGAAAAGGCAACACATTACTTACCATCCTAAAGTTCACTATTGTCTTTGACAAAGTGTAAATAAAGAGCTTCATTCCAATCACCCGTTTTTTTTGCCTAACAATCTTTCTTAGTTTCCTCACTTGACGCTTGTTCATGAATATCTCATTGACCCATACGCAAAAGGGATCGAAGGGTGGATCAGTACCCCTCATATATGTACCTACAAGCAACCAGTAAATGTTAGAAGCTAAACTAAGATTGCACAAATGATGTAAAATACAACTACCTATGTTCCTAAGTACAAGTATTTCTTTGAGATTTCAATATGAACTACATACGGATGTATATAGAATTATAGATATAGTTTAGATTAGAATCTAGATTCACTCATTTTGTTCCTTATGTAGTCTATATTGGAATCTCTAAAAATACTTATATTTAGGAATAGATGGTGTATAAGACATGTGATGCAACTAACCTCGACGGCAAACAATAACATCGCCCATTGTAGCCCTGTGTAAGTACATGGAAAGCCAATGTTAACTACAACAGGGTTAACATCCACCAAAAGTAGCAAATGCTAATAAAACGACAGCAACTATAGTGATATCTTCATTTCGAAAGAGTAGCACGGTAGCAAAGGGACGGATTAAAAAATGGATACAACTGTTAATTGCAACAGGCTTAACAACATCCTACTTCATGTTTTGTAAGTTTGTAGCCATTTAAATACAACTCTTTAAAAATGGATACAACTGTTAATTGCAACATGCTTAATGGCCATGGAAACCGGTACTGATAAAAATACAATTGGTAGAGTTAAACATCACAGGGCAGGTGCTGCCAGAGCAGATAATGGCCCAGTTGTCTACAAAAAGGTAGGGAAAATAGCTCAAACGTGTTAGGCATGTTTACTACAACATCCTTAATACATCGACAGTACAAAACATAGCCATTAATTGCAACTGGTATTGGTAAGATTGAACTGGTGGATACATACTTGGTAAGTCCTGAGAGGTAGTTGCTGTGGCACTTCATCTTGCCCAGAGCCCGCCCAAAGTCAGCGGCGGCAGAGGCGAGCTATTCCTCCGGGTCGAAGCGTGGATCAGTGTCACTGACATGTGTACCTACAGGCAACCAGTAAATGGTAGAAGTTAAACTACAATTGCACAAATGATGTGAAATACTGTAAGACATGGGATGCAGCTAACCTTGACGGCAAACAATAGCATCGGCCGTTATGACCCTGGATAAGTACATGGACAAGCATGTTAAGTACAACAGGGTTAGCATCCACCAAAAATAGCAAATGGGGCAGCATTTCTAGTATATCTTCATTGCAGAGAGTAGCATGGTAGCAAATGGACAGATTAAAAAATGGATACAACTGTTAATTGCAACAAGCTTAACAACATCCTAAGTCATGTTTTGTAAGTTTGTAGCCATTGAAATGCAACTGTTTAAAAATCGATTCAACTGTTAATTGCAACAGTCTTAATAGACATTGAAACCGGTACTGATAAAAATGCAATCGGCATAGTTAAACATCACAAGGCGGGTGCTGCCAGAGCAGAGAATGGCCTAGATGTCTATAAAAAGGTAGGAATAGTAGCAAAAATGTGTTAGGCATGTTTACTAGAACATGCTTAATACATCGACAGTACAAAACATAGCCATTAATTGCAACTGGTATTGGTAAGATTAAACTGGTGAGTACATACTTGGTAAGTCCTGAGAGGTAGTTGCCGGGGCACTTCATCTTGGCCAGAGCCCGCCCAAAGTCAGCGAAGGCAGAGGCGAGCTGTTCCTCCGGGTCGAAGCATGGATCAATGCCACTGACATGTGTACCTACAGACAACCAGTAAATGGGTAGAAGTTAAACTGAAATTGCACCAATTATGTGAGATACTGTAAGATATGGGATGCAGCTCACCTCGATGGCAAACAAAAGCATCGACCATTATGACCCTGCATAAGTACATGGGCAGGCATGTTAAGTGCAACAGGGTTAGCATCCACTAAAAATAGCAAATGGGCAGCATCTCTAGTGATATCCTGAGTCATGTATTATAAGTTTGTTGCTGGTATTGGTGAAATTGAGCTGGACATGGTAATGTTTGAACATCACACAGTGTGTAGTACTGAAATAAACAAGGCACGAACATGCTTAATACATCAACCGTACAGATCATAGTCGTTGCAAGTGGTATTGGTAAGATTTAGCTGGTCAGATCTTACCGGTTAAGTCCTGGGGGTAGTCGCTGGGGGGCTTCATCTAGGCCATAGCCTGCACCATGTCGGTGGTGGTGGTGGAGGCGATCGAGGTGTTCCTCAGGGTCAACACGCACATCGGCCATCGTGCCATGGACCGCCATCAGCTCCTGGTGCGGGGAGATTTGGAGGCATGAGGATGTTTCGCAGGCGCCATTTAAGCAATCAGGCCGGGGACGTGATAGAGATCGATGGGTTACCTGATTGGATTTGAGTAGAACGTAGATGTGGTTGAAGCTGTGGTTGCGGCGGCAGCGGTTTGATATGCCGGTAGGGGGAGGCACGAGGGAGGGGGGATACTGAGGGGAAGGGGATGTGGTTGGAGGAATAAATTCTGAAATCGCGCGCCTAATGAAAATTTCGGTGCGAAATTTGAAACTTGGGCGGGGGAAACACACAACACAGACGAAGCGCGTAAAATACTCGTGTGCGAGAAAAAAGAAAGTTGGCAGATCCCGTCCCCAAAAAAATGTACACGTGTACTTGATTTTTTGGTCAATGGTACGCCTGGTTTATTAGGAAATATCGCACAGGTAACTGACTTATGGTCATTAACGCAAAAAACGCAGACGGGTATGGCATAGAAACCGTGTGTTTTGTGATCTTCTAATGACTAACGCAAAAAACGCACACGGGCACACATGCTAATCAACGCTCAAAGCCCTCAAAGGATGCTCTTACCGACATTGTACGTTAATACTAGAAACTTAAAGTACTACTGGTAATTTGCTCTAATACTACAAACTTAAACTACTTCTCACATGCTGCCATCAGGGCATGCTGGTGATATGGCGGCGTTCTCCTTCCCGGCCTTGTAGGCGGCAGCCCACCGTGCTTCGATCTCTGCCAAGCTCTCCTCACCATGGCGTGCGAACTCTTTTTCTTGCGGTGGCGGGACTCTCTTTTCTTGACTGCTTTCTTCCTTTTCCGCTCCTTCTGTGCGACTTTGGCCGTCTCTAGATCCACCACCCATTCGGCCATGGCAGCCTCAAAGTCTACCCATGTAACTGTCTGGCCGCTGGCGGCGATGAACTCGGCGCGGCGAGATGCCATTGCTTCCTTACCATGTGCACGGTCGCGGGCGGCAAGGAACGCAGCGCGGCGGGATGCCATCGCTTCCTTATCAGTTATTGTGTGCCGCTGTGCCATGGACGACGCCTGGAGAGAGCTCTGGGATTGAGGGGACGGGCAGCCGTATAGTGCGGTGGTATTCAAGAGCTCAACCACAAATGACAACAGAAATTTGGCTTCCCTTACAATTTTGCTCGTTCATTATCGCACGCGGTTCATCTCCATCGCTTCCGGAAATAGTGTGCACTGAGCCTATCTATTGTGTGTTGCGTTATGATTGGTCGGAACCCCAGCCACGCAGATCGCGCGTGTGCACCGTTGGATGCGCCGTGATTGAACGACAATCCACGTCCCTCACATCACACCCGTGCACCTGTAGTTGGATTGGATTTATATGCGCTAAATGCCTAGAAAATGCACATAATCCCCTAAATATGGTAAATGAGCCCGGAAAATGCTAAATTTGAACACGGTGATTTGCAGGGTGTATGTTCTTCGTAGAAAAAACTCCAGGGCAAAGAACAAAGAAAATTTGGATTTCCCTTCAATCTTGAGGATTTCCCTTTCGAAAGCATGGAACTTCCTCGGTGATGGTTCGATTTATGAAGGGCGTGCATAAGAACATAAGCCAAACCTTCTCAAATTTTTACCAAGGCATGGTGAGGTCATACCATGGCACCATGCCAGACGTAATGTTTTTTAAGCATTTATTTCATTTTTTATAGTTGAAAACCCAACAAACAGCATTTGTGGTTGACTATTGCCACACATTTCATCGAAATATATGTCCATTCCTTGTAAAAGGCATGAGAATTTACTAAATGGCACGAGCATGGTTTTCTAGGACGTTCTTGTGGACCCTTTCATGCATCGATTGTTTGAACTTGAATTATGTGTATTAATGCCTAGGAAATGCACATAATCCCCTAAATATGGCAAATGAACGTGGAAAAGTGCCAAATTTGAACACGGTGATTTGCAGGTTGTATGTTCATCGTAGAAAAAACTCGTGGACAAAGGACAAAGGAAATTTGGACCCCCCTTCAATCTTGGTGATTCCCCCTTGAAACCATGAAACTTCCTCGGTGATGGTTCAAATTATGAAAGGCGTGCATCACGAAATAAGGAAAACATTCTCTAATTTTTACCAGGGCATGGTGAGGCCATAACATAGCACCAAGCTAGGCGTCATGTTTTCCAACCATGTGTTTCATTTTTTGTATAGTTGTTAACCGAGTAAACGACGTGTTTATGGTTGACTATTGCCACACATTTCCTTGAAATATCTGCCCATTCCTTGTAAAAGGCATGAGAATGTGGTAAATAACATGAGCATGGTTTTCCAGACCATTCTTGTGCACCTTTTCATGCATCGATTGTTCGAATTTGAATTATGTCCATTAATGCCTAGAAAATGCACATAATCCCCTAAATATTGTAAATGAGCCTGGGAAAATGTCAAATTTGAGCACGTTGCATTTGAGGCGGTATGTTGATCGTTGGAAAAAAACTGAATGACAAACTAGGACGGAAATTAGGATTCCCCTTCAATCTTGGGGATTTTCCCTCTCGAAAGCATGGAACTTCCTTGGTGATGGTTTGATTTATGAAGGGCGTGCCTGAAGACATAAGCCAAACCTTCTCAAATTTTTACCAGGGCATGATGAGGTCATACCATGCCAGGCGTCATGTTTTTTAAGTATTTATTTCATTTTTTTCTATAGTTGAAAACCCAACAAACAAACATTTGCGGTTGACTATTGCCACACATTTCATCGAAATATCTGTCCATTCCTTGTAAAAGGCATGAGAATTTACTAAATGGCACGATCATGGTTTTCTCGGCCGTTCTTGTGGACCCTTTCATGCATCGATTGTTTGAACTTGAATTGTGCGCATTAATGCCTAGAAAATGCACATAATCCCCTAAATATGG
The DNA here is from genome assembly GCA_034509565.1 of Triticum monococcum. Classification (NCBI taxonomy): domain Eukaryota; kingdom Viridiplantae; phylum Streptophyta; class Magnoliopsida; order Poales; family Poaceae; genus Triticum; species Triticum monococcum. The sequence continues at coordinate 171,837,004 of CM067846.1, read as the reverse complement.
CAAATGAACCTGGAAAATTGCCAAATTTGAACACGGTGATTTGCAGGTTGTATGTTCATCGTAGAAAAAAACTCGTGGACAAAGGACAAAGGAAATTTGGACCCCCCCTTCAATCTTGGTGATTCCCCCTTGAAACCATGAAACTTCCTCGGTGATGGTTCAAATTATGAAAGGCGTGCATCACGAAATAAGGAAAACATTCTCTAATTTTTACCAGGGCATGGTGAGGCCATACCATAGCACCAAGCCAGGCGTCATGTTTTCCAACCATGTGCTTCATTTTTTGTATAGTTGTTAACCGAGTAAACGACGCGTTTATGGTTGACTATTGCCACACATTTCCTTGAAATATCTGCCCATTCCTTGTAAAAGGCATAAGAATGTGGTAAATAACACGAGCAGGTTTTCCAGACCATTCTTTTGCACCTTTTCATGCATCGAATGTTCAAATTTGAATTATGTCCATTAATGCCTAGAAAATGCACATAATCCCCAAAATATTGTAAATGAGCCCGGGAAAATGTCAAATTTGAACACGTTGCATTTGAGGCGGTATGTTGATCGTTGGAAAAAAATGAATGACAAACTAGGACAGAAATTAGGATTCCCCTTCAATCTTGGGGATTTTCCCTCTCGAAAGCACGAAACTTCCTTGGTGATGGTTTGATTTATGAAGGGCGTGCATGACGACATAAGCCAAACCTTCTCAAATTTTTACCAGGGCATGATGAGGTCATACCATGGCACCATGCCAAGCGTCATGTTTTTTAAGCATTTATTTCATTTTTTCTATAGTGAAAACACAACAAACAAACATTTGTGGTTGACTATTGCCACACATTTCATTGAAATATCTGTCCATTCCTTGTAAAAGGCATGAGAATTTACTAAATGGCACGAGCATGGTTTTCTAGGTCGTTCTTGTGGACCCTTTCATGCATCGATTGTTTGCACTTGGATTATGCGCATCAATGCCTAGGAAATGCACATAAGCCCCCTAAATATGGCAAATGAACCCGGAAAAGTGCCAAATTTGAACACGGTGATTTGCAGGTTGTATGCTCATCATAGAAAAAAAACTCATGGACAAAGGACAAAGGAAATTTGGATCCCCCTTCAATCTTGGTGATTTCCCCCTCGAAACCATGAAACTTCCTTGGATGATGGTTCATTTTATGAAAGGCGCGCATCACGAAATAAGGAAAACATTCTCCAATTTTTACCAGGGGCATGGTAAGGCCATACCATGGCACCACACCAGGCGTCATGTTTTCCAACCATGTGTTTCATTTTTTGTATAGCACGAGCATGGGTTTCCAAACCATTCCTGTGCACCTTTTCATGCACCGATTGTTCGAATTTGAACTATAATGCCTAGAAAATGCACACAAGCCCCTAAAATGGTAAATGAGTTCGGAAAAATGTTAAATTTGAGCATGTTTCATTTGAGGTGGTATGTTGGTCGTTGGAAAAAATCTGAAAGACAAACTAGGACAGAAATTTGGATTCCCCTTCAGTCTTGGTGATTTCCTTCTCAAAAGCATTGAACTTCCTCGGTGATGGTTCTATTTATGAAGGGCGTGCATGACGACATAAATCAAACCTTCTCAGCTTTTAACCAGGGCACGGTGAGGCCATACCATGGCACCATGCCAGCCGTCATGTTTTTCAACCACATACTTCATTGTTCTATAGTTGATAACCCAGTAAATGACGCGTTTGTGGTTGACTCCATTGAAATCTATGCCCATTCCTTGTAAAACGCTTGAGAAATTACTAAATACCACGAGTATGGTTTTTCCAAACCGCTCTTGTGCACCCTTTCATGCACCAATTGTTTGAATTTGAATTACGTGCATTAATGCCTACAAAATGCACATAATCCCCTAAATATTGTAAATGAACCCGGAAAAGTGTCAAATTTGAACACGGTGATTAGCATGGTTTATGTTCATCATAGAAAAAAAACTCATGGATGAAAGACAAAGGAAATTTGGATTCCCATTCAATCTCGGTGATTTACTATCGCACACGGTTCATCTCCGTCGCCTCTGTGAACCGTGTGTGTTCACTCACAGATGCAAAAGGAAAAGAAAACCCTCGCCCACTTCGTCCCCACTCACTCGCCGTAGACTCCTTCACAACTCTGCACCCTAAGCTCGACGGCTGTTGGCGGCGACCGTAGGTCGCGCTCCAAACAACACCGGATTTCGCCTCCACCGCTTTCCGCCACCTATCTGCACCGATATTCTAGACTCTGGTCGACTTGGGTTTTCTGCGGGATTGGGCCAGGGATTTTTCTCATGGAGAAGGTAATCAATTTAATTAGCGAAATATTCAATCATCTCCTATCGCAGTCCATTCGTCGCTGTTAATCAACGGGTGGAAATCGCCGTGGAATCATTTTTGTTCTAGCTGATTCCTGGGTGTTCATTCATGTGTGCACAGTGCAAGCACAAATCAGCAACTGTGGTCGTGGCCAGTCGGAAATGAAGTTCTATCTCACCATTCCGGATGACTTCAGGGAGCAGTCGGTATGTTCAATCTCAACCTACCACGGTCGGCATGGCCTAAATTTGTCAAGATATATTGTCTATTGCTACATTATCTATATATTTGCATCGAATCTTTGTTACATTATCTATTTTTAATTCTATATTTTTGTACTTTGCTTGCATCTATATATGGATATGTTCTATCAGTTACTCCCATATTTGCAACTTGCTCGGTTATTTCAATATATCTAATTTATGATCTTAGTTTTCATTTCAAGCAGTACATCCCTTGCTTTGCAAGAACAGGAGTAGAAGGAAATCTTGGGCTTTACTTTGCTGACGACAACCAGTATGTCATATTGACAATGCAACATGGGTTTACAATGATGGTTAGCGTAAAACTTGATAAAGATGGTCACTCCTATTTTAATGCGGACCTTTGGAGAAAAATGTCTAAGTGTTATGAACTAAAAGCTGGCAACAAAATTCTAGTGCGTGCACCACAGCCTGGTCTAATTAACATGGATGTTTACATCCCCAACGTCATCAACCGATCAAAGTCGGATCAAGGTTAGTGTCCTTTCAACTTTCTCCATGCTGTCATATTACTATTTAAGCAACCAATTGATCACTATTTAAGCAACCAACTGGGTAATCATATTCTGACTCCGTTCCTAGGCAGTAACAAATTCTGTTTACCAATTTATGCGCACTATATATTCTTCTGCCATGTTCTGAATAAATAATACCTTTCCACCTTTTAAGAAGGATATGTTGGATGCATAGAAAAGCGTTCTGTATGTTACTAAGCATACCAAATTTCACTGGAACGACTTGAAGCATGTCATAAACTTTGTTGATAATCTGACAAAGATAGCACAACGTATGAACACTGGATTTTTGATGGGATTAATTAGACACATGGTGCACACACTGAATAAGACCAATTGTGTGCACAAAGCTCTGGTAAAAAGTCGTGTTTCAATGTTGATGCTCATAAACTATATATATCTTCAATGATATGTTACAATTGTTTTTTATTCTACATGTCAACAGAAATTGCCCCCTGTAGCCATTCCTGGATCGATTTCCCGGCGTGGTCGAATCACACATGTGCCTGCTAATAACGCCAAAGTGATTGCAAGGTACTGCATTTCCTGCAAAAATGTAACCATTCAAATTAACAAGTTCTCGCTTCTCGTGGCAATGCATCCATATTGGAAAATTGGAGACACTGTTCTACTCCTGCTCTACCAAGGCACAGGAGGGCTCTTCCTTTTCATTGACGAGATGCCGAGTCGCCGTGATCAAGTTGCTTCTAGGGGATAGTTGTGCTTGTTGGCCCTCATCCTCTTAAAATGTGCTAGCTGTTACTATATATGTTAAGTATGTAGATATGGACCATATGGTTGTTGGCCCTTAGCCTCTTAAAATGTGATAGTTGTTACTATGCTAAGTATGTAGATATGGACCATATGGTTGTCAAAACCGTGCTACGAAGAACCTCCTTTTGTCGAATAGTGTAACCACTATATATATGTTACTCAAATGTTGTTACCCAAGTTCATAAATTTTCTTGGAAAAAATTAGTATCGGACACAGTTCATTGAGTTTAAGCATGTGCCCGGTGTCCACAAGGCATTTGCATATTGACTGTACATATTGCAAATTCACACACATGTTCACATAAGGAAACATATGTGTAACATACTAATCATCGCACACGAGTACTCACAGACGCATCGTGTGCGATACTCCTAGCCACCGCAAGCAACTAGTTTGCATTTTTGAAAGTTTTTTGTACACACAGAATCACACACGAAGTAACTGTATTGACGGTCTGTGTTGTAATTTCTCATCGCAAATAGTTCATCCGAGTTGGTTGTTTGCCACGTATCACACACATCTTGTTTACATGACTCGTTTGTGTTCTTTTGGCTCATCGCAAACAGCTTATCCATGTGAACTGTATGCTGCATATCACACACATCTTGTTAAGTTGAACCATTTATGTTATGTTCCCTAATCGAAAATAGTTCATCTGAGTTAACCGTATGCCGTATATCGCACACACATTGGTATGGCTGCCCGTTTCTGTTGTTCTACCTCATTGCAAACAGTTCGAATGGATTAACCATGTGTCCTGCATCGCACACACATTGTTATGGCTGCCCGTTTCTGTTGTTCTGCCCCATCGCAGACAGTTTGAATGGAATAACCGTATGCCCTTCATGGCACACGCAACTAAAAGCTGAACCGTGTTTGATGCATACATCATCGCAAACATTTTGCACCTTTTTGACTGTTTTTTACACCACCATTTGCGATTATTGCATCGCCCACTGTTTCGGCAAAGGGTCTCTGATCGTAGTGTCGCGTTAGCAGTCTCCTGCAATAGTGATTATTCTCTAACTTAAATGAATAACCATATTGCAATAAACATGACCTAGTCATATTCATGCTCAACGCAAACACCAAATAACATTTATTTAGGTTTAACACTAGTCCCGAAGGTAGAGGGAGTGTGCGATGGTGATCATATCAACCTTGGAATCATTTCCAACACACATCGTCACCTTTCTTTTAACTAGTCTCTGCAACTCCTATTTTGAGTTACTAATCTTAGCAACTGAACCGGTATCAAATACCCAAGGATTACTTCAAATACTAGTAAAATACACATCAATAACATGTATATCAAATATACCTTTGTTCACTTCGCCATCCTTCTTATCCGCCAAGTATTTGGGGCAGTTCCACTTCCAGTCACCATTTCCTTTGCTGTAGAAGCACTCAGTTTCAGGCTTGGGTCCAGCTTTGGGCTTCTTGTTACTTCTTGAGCTTGCGTTGGGTTTTCCCTTGAAGTGGAAAGGGTGGTGCAGCAAAGTAGAGTAAGTATTTCCCTCAGTTTCAAGAACCCAGGTATCAATCCAATAGGAGACAACGCTCAAGTCACCGACTTGCACCCAACACGATAAAGGGGTTGTCAATCCCTTCACGGTTATTTGCAAAGTGAGATCTGATAGAGATGGATAAACGGTAAAGTAATATTTTTGGTATTTTTGGTTTATGGAATGGAAAGTACAAGATTGCAAAGAAAGTAAATCGGAAACTTATATGATGGAAAGTAGAAGATTATATGATGGAAAATAGACCCGGAGGCCATAGGTTTCACTAGAGGCTTCTCTCAAGATAGAAAATATTACGGTGGGTGAACAAATTACTGCAGAGCAATTGATAGAAAAGCGCAAATTTATGATGATATCTAAGGCAATGATCATGAATATAGGCATCATGTCCATATCAAGTAGACCGACTCCTGCCTGCATCTACTACTATTACTCCACACATCGACCGACTCCTGCCTGCATCTAGAGTAATACGTTCATGAAGAACACAGTAACGCATTAAGTAAGATGACATGATGTAGAGAGATAAACTCAAGCAATATGATGAAAACCCCATCTTGTTATCCTCCATGGAAACAATACAATACGTGCATTGCTGCCCCTATTGTCACTGGGAAAGGACATCGCAAGATTGAACCCAAAGCTAAGCACTTCTCCTATTGCAAGAAAAACCAATCTAGTTGGACAAACCAAATCGATAGTTCGAAGAGACTTGAAAAGATATCAAATCATGCATATAAGAATTCAGAGAAGATTCAAATAATATTCATAGATAAGCTAATCATAAATCCACAATTCATCGGATCTCGACAAACACACCGCAAAAGAGTATTACATCGAATAGATCTCTAAGAACATCAAGGAGAACATGGTATTGAGAATCAAACAGAGACAAAGAAGGCATCTAGCTACTAGCTATGGACCCATAGGTCTGTGGTAAACTACTCATCCTTCATCGGAGAGGCAATGATGTTGATGTAGAAGCCCTCAGTGATCGAATCCCCCTCCGACAGGATGCCGGAAAAGGCCCCTAGATGGGATCTCACGGGTACAGAAGGTTGCAACGGTGGAAAAGTGTATTCGTGGCTGTCCTGATTGTCCTGGTAATATTTGATAATATATAGGTAGAAGAAACAGGTCGGTGGAGTCACGAGGGGCCTACAAGGGTGGGGGTGCGCCCTACGCCCCTGGGCGCTGTTGGGGAACGTAGCATGCAATTTCAAAATTTTCCTACGCTCACGCAAGACCTATCTAGGAGATGCATAGCAATGAGAGGGGGAGAGTGTGTCCACATACCCGCATAGATCGAAAGCGGAAGCGTTTGACAACGTAGTTGATGTAGTCGAACTTCTTCTCGTTTCGACCGATCAAGCACCGAACGTACTTCACCTCCAGGTTCTGCACACGTTCAGCTCGATGATGTCCCTCTAACTCTTGATCCAGCAAATGGCCGAGGGAGAGTTCCGTCAGCACGACGGTGTGGTTATGGTGATGGTGATGTGATCCGCGCAGGGCTTCGCCTAAGCACTACGAAGATATGACCGGTGGCGTAACCTGTGGAGGGGCCGTCACACACGGCTAACAATTGTTGGTGTGTGATCTAGTGGTGCCCCCTTCATATATATAGGTTGGAGGGGAGGAGAGGCAGCCAAGGGGGTGCCCCAAGTAGGAGGAATCCTACTTGGGGTCCTCCCAATTCGGCCTCCCCCCTTTTTGCTATTCCTATACGGAGTAGGAAGGGAAGAGGGGGAATGGGGAATCCTATTCCCTTTTTCCTTTCCTCCTTCCCCTTTTCTACTCCAATTTGTCCAGCCCATATGGGAGGGGCGCACCAGCCCCTTAGGGGATGGTCTGTCCCCCTCTTGGCCCATTAAGGCCCATGTAGTTGCTGCGGGGATGCCTGGAACCCCTTCGGGTGACCTAATATACACCCGGTACCCCCGGAACACTTCCGGTGTCCGAATATAATCATCCAATATATGAATCTTTACCTATCGACCATTTAGAGACTCCTCATCATGTCGTGATCTCATCCAGGACTCCAAACAACATTCGGTCACCAAATCACATAACTCATATAATACAAAATCGTCATCGAACGTTAAGCGTGCGAACCCTACGGGTTCGAGAACTATGTAGACATGACCGAGACACCTCTCCAATAAATAACCAACAGCGGAACCTGGATGCTCATATTGGTTCCCACATATTCTATGAAGATCTTTATCGGTCGTATCGTAATGACAACATACGTTATTCCCTTTGTCATCGGTACATTACTTGCCCGAGATTCAATCGTCGGTATCTCCATACCTAGTTCAATTCCGTTACCGGCAAGTATCTTTACTTGTTCCATAATGCATCATCCCGCAACTAACTCATTAGTCACATTGCTTGCAAGGCTTATTATGATGTGCGTTACCGAGAGGGCCTAGAGATACCTCTCCGATACTCGGAGAGACAAATCCTAATATCGATCTATGCCAACCCAACAAACACCTTCGGAGATACCTGTAGAGCATCTTTATAATCACCCAGTTACGTTGTGACGTTTGATATCACACAAGGTATTCCTCCGGTATCTGGGAGTTGCATAATCTCATAGTCAAAGGAATATGTATATGACATGAAGAAAGCAATAGCAATAAAACTTAACGATCATTATGCTAAGCTAACAGATGGGTCTTTTACATCACATCATTCTCCTAATGATGTGATCCCGTTCATCAAATGACAACACATGTCTATGGTTAGGAAACTTGACCATCTTTGATTAACGAGGTTCTCCAAGTAGAGGCTTACTAGGGACACGATGTTTTGTCTATGTATCCACACATGTATAAAGTTTCCGGTTAATACGATTCTAGCATGAATAATAAACATTTATCATGATATAAGGAAATATAGAATAACAACTTTATTATTGCCTCTAGGGCATATTTCCTTCAGTCTCCCACTTGCACTAGAGTCAATAATCTAGTTCAGTTCTAAAAAAAATCTAGTTCACGCCATGTGATTTAACACCAATAGTTCACATCTTTATGTGATTAATACCCATAGTTCACATCGCCATGTGACCAACACCCAAAGGGTTTACTATAGTAAATAATCTAATTCACTTTGCTATGTGATTAACACCCAAAGAGTACTAAGGTGTGATCATGTTTTGCTTGTGAGAGAAGTTTAGTCAACGGGTCTGCCACATTTAGATCTGTATGTATTTCAAAAAATTTCTATGTCTACAATGCTCTGCACGGAGCTACTCCAGCTAATTGCTCCCACTTTCAATATGTATCCAGATCGAGACTCAGAGTCATCTAGATTAGTGTCAAAGCTTGCATCGACGTAACTCTTTACGACAAACTCTTTATATTTATCACCTCCATAACCGGGAAATATTTCCTTGGTCCTCTTAGGTAATTAAGGATAACTTTAACCGATGTCCAGTGATCCACTCCTGGATAACTATCGTACCCCCTTGCCAAACTCATTGTAAGGTACACAATACACATAGCATAGCATAGCATAATTTATAGAACCTATGGCTGAGGCATAGGGAATGACTTTCATTCTCGCTATATATTCTGGCGTGGTCGGGTTTTGAGTCTAACTCAACTTCACACCTTGTAACACAGGTAAGAACCATTTTTTGACTAATCCATTTTGAACTCCTTCAAAATCTTGTCAAGGTATGTGCTTTGTGAAAGTCCTATCAAGCGTCTTGATCTATCTCTATAGATCTTGATGCCCAATATATAAGCAGCTTCACTAAGGTCTTTTATTGAAAAAATCTTATTCAAGTATCCTTTTATGCTATCCAAAAATTCTATATCATTCCCGATCAACAATATGTCATCCACATATAATATAAAAAATGCTACAGAGCTCCCAGTCACTTTCTTGTAAATATAGGCTTCTCTGAAAGTCTATATCAAACCATATGCTTTGATCACATTATCAAAGCATATATTCCAACTCCGAGATGCTTGCACTAGTCCATAAATGGATTGCTGGAGATTGCACGCTTTGTTAGCACCTTTAGGATCGACAAAACCTTCTGGTTTAATCATATACAACTCTTCTTTGAGAAATCCATTAAGGAATGCAGTTTTGACCTCCACTTGCCAGATTATAAAATGTGGAAAATGCTAACATGATTTGGACAGACTTAAGCATCTCTACGGGTGAGAAGGTCTCATCGTAGTCAAATCCTTGAACTTGTTGAATAAACCTTTCATAACAAGTCAAGCTTTGTAGACAGTAACATTACCATAAGCGTCAGTCTTCTTCTTGAAGATCCATTTATTCTCTATGGCTCTCCGATCATCGGGCAAGTCAACAAAAGTCCACACTTTGTTCTCATACATGGATCCTATCTCGGATTTCATGGCCTCAAGCCATTTATCGGAATCTAGGCTCATCATAGCTTCCTCATAGTTTGTAGGTTCTTCATGGTCAAGTAACATGACTTTCAGAACATGATTACCGTACCACTCTAGTGCGGAACTTGCTCTGGTTGACCTACGTGGTTCGGTAGTAACTTGATATGAAGTTTCATGATCATTATCATTAGCTTCCTCTCTAGTTGGTGTAGGCATCACTAGAACTAATTTATGTGATGAGCTACTTTCCAATTTGAGAGAAGGTACAATTACCTCATCAAGTTCTACTTTCGTCCACTCATTTCTTTCGAGAGAAACTCCTCTAGAAAGGATCCATTCTTACCAACAAAAAATCTTGCCTTCCGATCTGTGATAGGAGGTGTACCCAACAGTTTCTTTTGGGTATCCTATGAAGACGCGCACTTCTCCGATTTGGGTTTGAGCTTATCAGTTTAAAACTTTTCACATAAGCATCGCAACACCAAACTTTAAGAAATGACAGCTTTGGTTTCTTGCCAAACCATAGTTCGTACGGTGTCATCTCAGCGGATTTAGACGGTGCCCTATTTAACGTGAATGCATTTGTCTCTAATGCATAACCCCCAAAACAATAGCGGTAAATCAGTAAGAGACATCATAGATCGCACCATATCTAATAAAGTATGGTTATGACGTTCGGACACAACATTACGCTGTGGTGTTCCAGGTGGCGTGAGTTGTGAAACTATTCCACATTGTTTTAAATGAAGGCCAAAACTCGTAACTCAAATATTCGCCTCTGCAATCAGATCGCAGAAACTTTATTTTCTTGTTACGATGATTCTCCACTTCACTCTGAAATTCTTTGAACTTTTAAAGATGTCTCAGACTTGTGTTTCATTAAGTAGAGATGTACCCATATCTGCTCAAATCAACTATGAAGGTTAGAAAATAACGATACCTGCCACGAGCCTCAATACTCAACGGACCACATACATCGATATGTATTATTTCCAATAAGTCAGTGGCTTGCTCCATTGTTCTGGAGAACGGAGTGTTAGTCATCTTGCCCATGAGGCATGTTTCACAAGCATCAAATGATTCATAATCAAGTGATTCCAAAAGTCCATCCACATGGAGTTTCTTCATGCGCTTTACACCAATATGACCTAAATGGCAGTGCCACAATATCAACTTTGCATCTTTTGGCATCAATATTATGAATATGTGTATAACCACGATCGAGATTCAACAAACCATTCACATTTGGTGTATGACCATTGAAGGTTTTATTCATGTAGACAGAACAACAATTATTCTCTGACTTAAATGAATAACCGTATTGCAATAAACATGATTTAATCATATTCATGCTCAATGCAAACACCAAATAACATTTATTTAGGTTCAACACTAATCCCGAAGGTAGAGGGAGTATGCGATGGTGATCTTATCAACCTTGGAATCACTTCCAACACACATCGTTACCTCGCCCTCAACTAGTCTCTGTTCATTTTGTAACTCCTGTTTCGAGTTAGTAATCTTAGCAACTGAACTGGTATCAAATACCCTGGGGTTACTATGAACACTAGTAAAGTACACGTCAACAACATATATATCAAATATACCTTTGTTCACTTTGCCATCCTTCTTATCCGCCAAATACTTGGGGTAGTTGCGCTTCCAGTGACCATTCCCTTTGCAGTCGAAGCACTCAGTTTCAGGCTTAGGTCTAGTTTTGGGCTACATCACGGGAGAGGCAACTTTCTTGTCATTCTTCTTGAAGTTCCCTTTATTTTCCTTTGCCCTTTTTCTTAAAACTAGTGGTCTTGTCAACCATCAACACTTGATGCTTTTTCCTGATTTCTACCTTCACCGATTTCAACATTGCGAAGAGCTCGCGAATCATTTTTGTCATCCCTTGCATATTACAGTTCATCACGAAGTTCTAGTAACTTGGTGATAGTGACTAGAGAACTCTGTCAATCACTATCTTATCTGGAAGATAAACTCCCACTTGATTCAAGTGATTGTAGTACCCAGACATTCTGAGCACATGCTCACTAGCTGAGCTATTCTCTTCCATCTTGTAGGCAAAGTACTTGTCAGAGGTCTCATACCTCTCGACATGGGCATGAGTCTAAAATACCAATTTCAACTCTTGGAACATCTTATATGCTCCGTGGCGTTCAAAATGTTTTTGAAGTATCGGTGCTAAGACGTAAAGCATGGTGCACTAAACTATGAAGTAGTCATCATACCGAGCTTGTCAAACGTTCATAACATCCGCATCTGCTCCTGCAATAGGTCTTTCACCTAGTGGTGCATCAAGGACATAATTCTTCTATGCAGCAACGAGGATAATCCTCAGATCATGGACTCAGTCTGCATCATTACAACTATCATCTTTTAACTTAGTTTTCTCTAGGAACATATCAAAAACATAGGGGAACTACAACGCGAGCTATTGATCTATAACATAGATATGCAAATACTATCAGGACTAAGTTCATGATAAATTAAGTTCAATTAATCAATTTACTCAAGAACTCCCACTTAGATAGACATCCCTCGAGTCATCTAAATGATCACGTGATCCAAATCAACTAAACCATGTCCGAGCATCACATGAGATGGAGTAGTTTTCAATGGTGATCATCTCTATGTTGATCATATCTACTATATGATTCACGTTCGACATTTTGGTCTCCAGTGTTCTGAGGCCATGTCTGTACATGTTAGGCTCATCAAGTTTAACCCGAGTATTCCGCATGTGCAACACTATCTTGCACCCGTTGTATGTGAACGTAGAGCTTATCACACCCGAGCATCACGTGGTGTCTCGGCACGACGAACTGTCACAACGGTGCATACTCAGCGAGAACACTTATACCTTGAAATTTTAGTGAGGGATCATCTTATAATGCTACCTCCGAACTAAGCAAAATAAGATGCATAAAAGATAAACATCACATGTAATCAAAATATGTGACATGATATGGCCATCATCATCTTGTGCCTTTGATCTCCATCTCCAAAGCACCGTGATGATCTCCATCGTCACCGGCTTGACACCTTGATCTCCATCGTAGCGTCGTGGTCGTCTCGCCAACTATTGCTTCTACAACTATCGCTAACGCATAGTGATAAAGTAAAGCAATTACATGGCATTTGCATTTGATACAATAAAGCGACAACCATAAGGCTCCTGCCAGTTGCCTATAACTTTTACAAAACATGATCATCTCATAAAACAACATATATCACATCATTTCTTGACCATATCACATCACAACATGACCTACAAAAACAAGTTAGACGTCCTCTACTTTGTTGTTGCAAGTTTTACGTGGCTGCTATGGGCTTCTAGCAAGAACCATTCTTACCTACGCATCAAAACCACAACGGTGATTTATCAAGTTTGCTGTTTTAACCTTCAACAAGGGCCAGCCGCAGTCAAATCTGATTCAACTAAAGTTGGAGAAACAGACACCCGCCAGCCACCTTTATGCAAAACTAGTTGCATGTCTGTCGATGGAACCGGTCTCATGAACGTGGTCATGTAAGGTTGGTCCGGGCTGCTTCACCCAATAATGCCACCGAATCAAAATAAGACATTGGTGGTAAGAAGTATGACGATCACCGCCCACAACTCTTTGTGTTCTACTCATGCATATCATCTATGCATAGACCTGGCTCGGATGCCATTGTTGGGGAACATAGCATGCAATTTCAAAAATTTCCTACGCTCATGCAAAATCTATCTAGGAGATGCATAGCAATGAGAGGGGGAGAGTGTGTCCACGTACCCTCGTAGACCGAAAGCAGAAGTGTTTGACAACGTGGTTGATGTAGTCGAACTTCTTCTCGTTTCGACTGATCAAGCACCGAACGTACGTCACCTCCGACTTCTGCACACATTAAGCTCGATGATGTCCCTCAAACTCTTGATCCAGCAAAGTGTCAAGGGAGAGTTCCTTCAGCACGACGGCATGGTGATGGTGATGGTGAAGTGATCCGCGCAGGGCTTCGCCTAAGCACTACAAAGATATGATCGGTGGCGTAAACTGTGGAGGTGGGCGCCGCATGCTACATCTTGAGCTTGCGTTGGTTTTCCCCGAAGATGAAGGGATGATGCAGCAGAGTAGCATAAGTATTTCCCTTAGTTTTTGAGAACCAAGGTATCAATCCAGTAGGAGCGCACGCTCAAGTCCCTCGTACCTGCACAAAGCGATAGCTACTCGCAACCAACGCGATTAGGGGTTGTCAAGCCCTTCACGATCACTTACGAGAGTGAGATCTGATAGATAGAATATTTTTGGTATTTTTGATATAAAGATGCAAAGTAAAAAGTAAAGGCAAAGTAAATAGCAAAACAATATAAAAGTGATGGAAATTGATATGATGGGAATAGACCCAGGGGCCATAGGTTTCACTAGTGGCTTATCTCAAGAGCATAAGTATTCTACGGTGGTTGCACAAATTACTGTTGAGCAATTGATAGAATTGTGCATAATTATGAGAATATCTAGGTGTTGGGGAACGTAGTAATTTTGAAAATTTTCCTACGCACACGCAAGATCATGGTGATGCATAGCAACGAGGGGGAGAGTGTTGTCTACGTACCAACGCAGACCGACTGCGGAAGCGATCACACAACGTAGAGGAAGTAGTCGTACGTCTTCTTTCCGATCCGACCGATCCAAGCACCGTTACTCCGGCACCTTCGAGTTCTTAGCACACGTTCAGCTCGATGACGATCCTCGGGCTCCGATCCAGCAAAGCGTCGAGGAAGAGTTCCGTCAGCACGACGGCGTGGTGACGATCTTGATGTTTCACCGACGCAGGGCTTCGCCTAAGCTCTACAACGATATGACCAAGGTGGAATTTGGTGGCAGGGGCACCGCACACGGCTAAGGAACGATCAACAATGATCAATTGTGTGTCTTGGGGTGTCCCCTGCCCCCGTATATAAAGGTTGGAGGGAGGGGGGCTGGCCGGCCAAAGAGGGGGAGGCGCAGGAGGAGTCCTACTCCTACCGGGAGTAGGACTCCCCCTTCCAATCCTAGTCCAACTAGGAATCCTTTAAAGGGGAGAGAGAGAGAGAGGTGGCCGGCCCCTCTCCTAGTCCTAATAGGACTAGGGAGAGGGGGGAGGCGCAGCCCTATGTGGGCTGCCCTCTCACCTTTCCACTAAGGCCCATGTTGGCCCATTTGGCTCCCGGGGGGTTCCGGTAACCCTCCCGGTAATCCGGTAAAATCCCGATTTCACCCGGAACACTTCCGATGTCCAAACATAGGCTTCCAATATATCAATCTTTACGTCTCGACCATTTCGAGACTCCTCGTCATGTCCGTGATCTCATCCGGGACTCCGAACAACCTTCGGTACATCAAAATGCATAAACTCATAATAACTGTCATCGTGACGTTAAGCGTGCGGACCCTACGGTTCGAGAACAATGTAGACATGGCCGAGACACGTCTCCGGTCAATAACCAATAGCGGGACCTGGATGCCCATATTGGCTCCTACATATTCTACGAAGATCTTTATCGGTCAGACCGCATAACAACATACGTTGTTCCCTTTGTCATCGGTATGTTACTTGCCCGAGATTCGATCGTCGGTATCCAATACCTAGTTCAATCTCGTTACCGGCAAGTCTCTTTACTCGTTCCGTCATACATCATCTCACAACTAACATATTAGTTGCAGTGCTTGCAAGGCTTATGTGATGTGCATTACCGAGAGGGCCCAGAGATACCTCTCCGACATTCGGAGTGACAAATCCTAATCTCGAAATACGCCAACCCAACATCTACCTTTGGAGCCACCTGTAGTACTCCTTTATAATCACCCAGTTACGTTGTGACGTTTGGTAGTACCCAAAGTGTTCCTCCGGCAAACGGGAGTTGCATAATCTCATAGTCATAGGAACATGTATAAGTCATGAAGAAAAGCAATAGCAACATACTAAACGATCGGGTGCTAAGCTAATGGAATGGGTCATGTCAATCAGATCATTCAACTAATGACGTGACCTCGTTTAATCAAATAACAACTCTTTGTTCATGGTTAGGAAACATAACCATCTTTGATTAATGAGCTAGTCAAGTAGAGGCATACTAGTGACACTCTGTTTGTCTATGTATTCACACATGTATTATGTTTCCGGTTAATACAATTCTAGCATGAATAATAAACATTTATCATGATATAAGGAAATAAATAATAACTTTATTATTGCCTCTAGGGCATATTTCCTTCAGTCTCCCACTTGCACTAGAGTCAATAATCTAGTTCACATCGCCATGTGATTTAGCAGCAATGGTTCACATCACCATGTGATTAACACCCATAGTTCACATCGTCATGTGACCAACAATCAAAGGGTTTAGTAGAGTCAGTAATCTAGTTCACATATCTATGTGATTAACACCCAAAGAGTACTAAGGTGTGATCATGTTTTGCTTGTGAGATAATTTTATCAACGGGTCTGTCACATTCAGATCCGTAAGTATTTTGCAAGTTCTATGTCTACAATGCTCTACATGGAGCTACTCTAGCTAATTGCTCCCACTTTCAATATGTATCCAGATTGAGACTTAGAATCATCTGGGTCAGTGTCAAAAACTTGCATCGACGTAACCCTTTACGACGAACCTTTTTGTCACGTCCATAATCGAGAAACATTTCCTTATTTCACTAAGGATAACCGCTGTCCAGTGATCTACTCCTAGATCACTATTGTACTCCCTTGCCAAATCAGTGCAGGGTATACAATAGATCTGGTACACAGCATGGCATACTTTATATAACCTATGAATGAGGCATAGGGAATGACTTTCATTCTCTTTCTATCTTCTGCCGTGGTCGGGCTTTGAGTCTTTACTCAACTTCACACCTTGTAACACAGGCAAGAAACTTTTTCTTTGACTGTTCCATTTTGAACTACTTCAAAATCTTGTCAAGGTATGTACTTATTGAAAAACTTATCAAGCGTCTTGATCTATCTCTATAGATCTTGAAGCTCAATATGTAAGCAGCTTTACCGAAGTCTTTCTTTGAAAAACTCCTTTCAAACACTCCTTTTATGCTTTACAGAATAATTCTACATTATTTCCGATCAACAATATGTCATTCACATATACTTATCAGAAATGCTGTAGTGCTCCCACTCACTTTCTCGTAAATACAGGCTTCACCGCAAGTCTGTATAAAACTATATGCTTTGATCAACTCATCAAAGCGTATATTCCAACTCCGAGATGTTTGCACCAGTCCACAGATAGATCGCTGGAGCTTTTAGTTAACACCTTTAGGATCGACAAAACCTTCTAGTTGCATCGTATACAACTCTTCTTTAGCAAATCCATTAAGGAATGTAGTTTTGTTTATCCATTTGCTAGATTTCATAAAATGCGGCAATTGCTAACATGATTCGGACAGACTTAAGCATAGATACGAGTGAGAAAATCTCATCGTAGTCAACACCTTGAACTTGTCGAAAACCTTTTGCGACAATTCTAGCTTTGTAGATAGTAACACTACTATCAGCGTCCGTCTTCCTCTTGAAGATCCATTTATTTTCTATGGCTTGCCGATCATCGGGCAAGTCAACTAAAGTCCATACTTTGTTCTCATACATGGATCATATCTCAGATTTCATGGCTTCAAGCCACTTTGCGGAATCTGGGCTCACCATCGCTTCTTCATAGTTCGTAGGTTCATCATGATATAGTAGCATGACTTCCAGAACTGGATTACCGTACCACTCTGGTGCGGATCTCACTCTGGTTGATCTACGTGGTTCAGTAGTATCTTGTCCTGAAGCTTCATGATCATCATCATTAGCTTCCTCACTGATTGGTATAGGTGTCGCAGAAACAGTTTTCTGTGATGTACTATTTTCCAATAAGGGAGCAGGTACAGTTACCTTGTCAAGTTCTACTTTCCTCCCACTCACTTCTTTCGAGAGAAACTCCTTCTCCAGAAAGTTTCCGAATTTAGCAACAAAAGTCTTGCCTTCGGATCTATGATAGAAGGTTTATCCAATAGTTTCCTTTGGATATCCTATGAAGATGCACTTCTCCGATTTGAGTTTTGAGCTTATCAGGATGAAACTTTTTCATATAAGCATCGCAACCCCAAACTTTAAGAAACGACAACTTTGGTTTCTTGCCAAACCATAGTTCATAAGGCGTCGTCTCGACGGATATAGATGGTGCCCCTTTTTAACGTGAATGCAGCTGTCTGTAATGCATGACCCCAAAAACAATAGTGGTAAATCGGTAAGAGACATCATAGATTGCACTATATCCAATAAAGTACAGTTATGATGTTCGGGCACACCATTATGATGTGGTGTTCCAGGTGGCGTGAGTAGTGAAACTATTTCACATTGTTTTAACTGAAGACCAAACTCGTAACTCAAATATTTGTCTCCGTGATCAGATCGTAGAAACTTTATTTTCTTGTCACGATGTTTTTTACTTCACTCTGAAATTCTTTGAACTTTTCAAATGTTTCAGACTTTTGTTTCATCAAGTAGATATACTCATATCTGCTCAAATCATTTCTGAAGATCAGAAAATAATGATACCTGTCGCGAGCCTCAATATTCATCGGACCACATACATCAGTATGTATGATTTCCAATAAATCTTTTCTCGCTCCTTTGTTCCGGAGAACGGCGTTTTAGTCATCTTGCCCAAAAGGCATGGTTCGCAAGCATCAAGTGATTCATAATCAAGTGATCCCGAAAGCCCATCAGCATGGAGTTTCTTCATGCGCTTTATACCAATATGACCTAAACAGCAGTGCCACAAATAAGTTGCACTATCATTATTAACTTTGCATCTTTTGGTTTCAATATTATGTGTATTATTAAGATCGAGATCCAATGAACTATTTTCATTGGGTGTATGACCATCGAAGGTTTTATTCATGTAAACAGAACAACAATTATTCTCTGACTTTAATGAATAACCGTATTGCAATAAACATGATCAAATCATATTCATGCTCAACGCAAAAACCAAATAACACTTATTTAAGTTCAACACTAATCCCGAAAGTATAGGGGAGTGTGCGATGATGATCATATCAATCTTGGAACTACTTCCAACACACATCGTCACTTCACCCTTAACTAGTCTCTGTTTATTCTGCAACTCCCGTTTCGAGTTACTAATCTTAGCAACTGAACTAGCATCAAATACTGAGGGGTTGCTATAAACACTAGTATAGTACACATCAATAACATGTATATCAAATATACTTATGTTCACTTTGCCATCCTACTTATCCGCCAATCACTTGGGGTAGTTCCGCTTCCAGTGACCAGTCCCTTTGCAGTAGAATCACTTAGTCTCAGGCTTAGGATCAGACTTGGGCTTCTTCACTTGAGCAGCAACTTGCTTGCCGTTCTTCTTGAAGTTCCCCTTCTTCCCTTTGCCCTTTTTTTGAAACTAGTGGTCTTGTCAACCATCAACACTTGATGTTTTTCTTGATTTCTACCTTCGTTGATTTCAGCATCACGAAGAGCTTGGGAGTTGTTTCCGTTATCCCTTGCATATTATAGTTCATCACGAAGTTCTACTAACTTAGTGATGATGACTAGAGAATTCTGTCAATCACTATCTTATCTGGAAGATTAACTCCCACTTGATTCAAGCGATTGTAGTACCCAGACAATCTGAGCACATGCTCACTAGTTGAGCGATTCTCCTCCATCTTTTAGCTATAGAACTTGCTGGAGACTTCATGTCTCTCAACTCGGGTATTTTCTTGAAATATTAACTTCAACTCCTGGAACATCTCATATGGTCCATGACGTTCAAAACGTCTTTGAAGTCCCGATTCTAAGCTGTTAAGCATGGTGCACTAAACTATCAAGTAGTCATCATATTGAGCTAGCCAAACGTTCATAACGTCTGCATCTGCTCCTGCAATAGGTCTGTCACCTAGCGGTGCATCAAGGACATAATTCTTCTGTGCAGCAATGAGGATAAACCTCAGATCACGGATCCAATCCGCATCATTGCTACTAACATCTTTCAACACAATTTTCTCTAGGAACATATCAAAATAAACATAGGGAAGCAACAACGCGAGCTATTGATCTACAACATGATTTGCAAAATACTACCAGGACTAAGTTCATGATAAATTTAAGTTCAATTTAATCATATTACTTAAGAACTCCCACTTAGATAGACATCCCTCTAATCCTCTAAGTGATCACGTGATCCAAATCAACTAAACCATAACCGATCATCACGTGAGATGGAGTAGTTTTCAATGGTGAACATCAATATGTTGATCATATCTTATAATGCTACCGTCAATCAAAGCAAGATAAGATGCATAAAAGGATAAACATCACATGCAATCAATATAAGTGATATGATATGGCCATCATCATCTTGTGCTTTGTGATCTCCATCTTCGAAGCATCGTCATGATCACCATCGTCACCGGCGCGACACCTTGATCTCCATCGTAGCATCGTTGTCGTCTTGCCAATCTTATGCTTCCACGACTATCACTACCGCTTAGTAATAAAGTAAAGCATTACATCGCGATTGCATTGCATACAATAAAGCGACAACCATATGGCTCCTGCCAGTTGCCGATAACTTGGTTACAAAACATGATCATCTCATACAATAAAATCAGCATCATGCCTTGACCATATCACATCACAACATGCCCTGCAAAAACAAGTTAGACGTCCTCTACTTTGTCGTTGCAAGTTTTACGTGGCTGCTACGGGCTTAAGTAAGAACTCATCTCACCTACGCATCAAAACCACAACGATAGTTCGTCAAATAGACTCCATTTTAACCTTCTCAAGGACCGGGCGTAGCCACACTTGGTTCAACTAAAGTTGGAGAGACAGTCTTCCGCAAGCCATCTATGTGCAAAGCACGTCGAGGGAACCGGTCTCGCGTAAGAGTACGCGTAAGGTTGGTCCGGATCGTCTCGTCCAACAATACCGCCGAACCAAAGTATGACATGCTGGTAGGTAGTATGACTTGTATCGCCCACAACTCACTTGTGTTCTACTCGTGCATATAACATCAAACCATAAAACCTAGGCTCTGATACCACTGTTGGGGAACGTAGTAATTTCGAAAATTTTCCTACGCACACGCAAGATCATGGTGATGCATAGCAACGAGGGGGAGAGTGTTGTCTACGTACCAACGCAGACCGACTGCGGAAGCGATCACAAAACGTAGAGGAAGTAGTCGTACGTCTTCTTTCCGATCCGACCGATCCAAGCACCGTTACTCCGGCACCTCCGAGTTCTTAGCACACGTTCAGCTCGATGACGATCCTCGGGCTCCGATCCAGCAAAGCATCAAGGAAGAGTTCCTTCAGCACGACGGCGTGGTGACGATCTTGATGTTTCACCGACGCAGGGCTTCGCCTAAGCTCTACAACGATATGACCAAGGTGGAATTTGGTGGCAGGGGCCACCGCACACGGCTAAGGAACGATCAACAATGATCAATTGTGTGTCTTGGGGTGTCCCCTGCCCCCGTATATAAAGGTTGGAGGGAGGGGGGCTGGCCGGCCAAAGAGGGGGAGGCGCAGGAGGAGTCCTACTCCTACCGGGAGTAGGACTCCCCCTTCCAATCCTAGTCCAACTAGGAATCCTTTCAAGGGGAGAGAGAGAGAGGTGGCCGGCCCCTCTCCTAGTCCTAATAGGACTAGGGAGAGGGGGGAGGCGCAGCCCTATGTGGGCTGCCCTCTCACCTTTCCACTAAGGCCCATGTTGGCCCATTTGGCTCCCGGGGGGTTCCGGTAACCCTCCCGGTAATCCGGTAAAATCCCGATTTCACCCGGAACACTTCCGATGTCTAAACATAGGCTTCCAATATATCAATCTTTACATCTCGACCATTTCGAGACTCCTCGTCATGTCCGTGATCTCATCCGGGACTCCGAACAACCTTCGGTACATCGAAATGCATAAACTCATAATAACTGTCATCGTAACATTAAGCGTGCGGACCCTACGGTTCGAGAACAATGTAGACATGACCGAGACACGTCTCCGGTCAATAACCAATAGCGGGACCTGGATGCCCATATTGGCTCCTACATATTCTACGAAGATCTTTATCGGTCAGACCGCATAACAACATACGTTGTTCCCTTTGTCATCGGTATGTTACTTGCCCGAGATTCGATCGTCGGTATCCAATACCTAGTTCAATCTCGTTACCGGCAAGTCTCTTTACTCGTTCCGTGATACATCATCTCACAACTAACATATTAGTTGCAGTGCTTGCAAGGCTTATGTGATGTGCATTACCGAGAGGGACCAGAGATACCTCTCCGACATTCGGAGTGACAAATCCTAATCTCGAAATACGCCAACCCAACATCTACCTTTGGAGCCACCTGTAGTACTCCGTTATAATCACCCAGTTACGTTGTGACGTTTGGTAGTACCCAAAGTGTTCCTCCGGCAAACGGGAGTTGCATAATCTCATAGTCATAGGAACATGTATAAGTCATGAAGAAAAGTAATAGCAACATACTAAACGATCGGGTGCTAAGCTAATGGAATGGGTCATGTCAATCAGATCATTCAACTAATGATCTGACCTCGTTTAATCAAATAACAACTCTTTGTTCATGGTTAGGAAACATAACCATCTTTGATTAATGAGCTAGTCAAGTAGAGGCATACTAGTGACACTCTGTTTGTCTATGTATTCACACATGTATTATGTTTCCGGTTAATACAATTCTAGCATGAATAATAAACATTTATCATGATATAAGGAAATAAATAATAACTTTATTATTGCCTCTAGGGCATATTTCCTTCACTAGGCATGATCATGTATATATGCATCATGTCCGTGACAAGTAGATCGAAACGATTCTGCATCTACTACTATTACTCCACTCATCGACCGCTATCCAGCATGCATCTAGAGTATTAAGTTAAAAACAAAGTAACACCTTAAGCAAGATGACATGATGTAGAGAGATAAATTCATGCAATATGAAATAAACCCCATCTTGTTATCCTCGATGGCAATGATACAATACGTGCCTTGCTGCCCCTTCTGTCACTGGGTAAGGACACCGCAAGATCTAACCCAAAGCTAAGCACTTCTCCCATGGCAAGAACTACCAATCTAGTTGGCCAAACGAAACGGATAATTCGAAGAGACTTGCAAAGATAACCAATCATGCATAAAAGAATTCAGAGAAGATTCAGATATTATTCATAGATAGACTTGATCATAAACCCACAATTCATCGCTCTCAACAAACACACCGCAAAAAGAAGATTACCTTGAATAGATCTCCACAAGAGAGGGGGAGAAGTTTGTATTGAGATTAAAAGAGAGAGAAGTAGCCATCTAGCTACTAACTATGGACCCGAAGGTCTGAGGTAAACTACTCACACTTCATCGGAGGGGCTAGGATGATGTAGAAGCCCTCCGTGATGACGGCCCTCTTCCGGCGGAGCTCCAGAACAGGCCCCAAGATGGGATCTCATGGATACAGAAAGTTGCGGCGGTGGAATTAGGTTTTTGGCTCCTGTTCTGATCATTTGGGGGGTACGTGTGTATATATAGGAGGAAGGAGTACGTCGGTGGAGCACCGAGGGGCCCACGAGGCAGGGGGCGCGCCCTAGGGAGGGCGCCCCCACCCTTGTGAGCACCTCTTTGATCCCTTGCAGTAGGGTCCAAGTCTCCTGGATCACGTTCGGTGAGAAAATCACGTTTCCAAAGATTTTATTCCGTTTGGACTCCGTTTGATATTCCGTTTATCCGAAACACTGAAATAGGCAAAAAAACAGCAATTCTGGGCTGGGCCTCCGGTTAATAGGTTAGTCCCAAAAATAATATAAAAGTGGAAAATAAAGCCCAATATAGTCCAAAATAGTAGATAATATAGCATGGAGCAATCAAAAATTATAGATACGTTGGAGACGTATCAGGCATCCCCAAGCTTAATTCCTGCTCGTCCTCGAGTAGGTAAATGATAAAAAGAGAATTTTCGATGCGGAGTGCTACTTGGCATAATTTCAATGCAAATCTTCTTAATTGTGGTATGAATATTCAGATTAGAAAGATTCAAGAAAAAAGTTTATATTGACATCAAAAATAATAATACTTCAAGCATACTAACAAGGCAATTATGTCTTCTCAAAATAACATGGCCAAAGAAAGTTATCCCTACAAAATCATATAGTCTGGCTATGCTCCATCTTCCCCACACAAAATATTTAAATCATGCACAACCCCGATGACAAGCCAAGCAATTGTTTCATGCTCTAAATTTTTCAAAACTTTTTCAATCTTCACGCAATACATGAGCGTGAGCCATGCATATAGCACTATTGGTGGAATAGAATGGTGGTTGTGGAGAAGACAAAAAGGAGAAGATAGTCTCACATCAACTAGGCGTATCAACGGGCTATGGAGATGCCCATCAATAGATATCAATGTGAGTGAGTAGGGATTGCCATGCAACGGATGCACTAGAGCTATAAATGTATGAAAGCTCAACAAAAGAAACTAGTGGGTGTGCATCCAACTTGCTTGCTCACGAAGACCTAGGGCAATTTGTGGAAGCCCATCATTGGAATATACAAGCCAAGTTCTATAACGTAAAATTCCCACTAGTATATGAAAGTGACTATATATGAGACTCTCTATATGAAGAACATGGTGCTACTTTGAAGCACAATATATGAGACTTGCTATATCATGGTGCTACTTTGAAGCACAAGTGTGGAAAAAAAGGATAGTAGCATTGCCCCTTTTTTATTTATTTATATTTTTTTGGGCCTTCTTTTTTTCTTTAGCCTTTCTCTCTTTTTTTGGAACAATGCTCTATTGAATGATGATCATCACACTTCTATTTATTTACAACTCAATGATTACAACTCGATAGTAAAACAAAGTATGACTCTATATGAATGCCTCTGGCGGTGTACCGGGATATGCAATGAATCAAGAGTGACAAGTATGAAAGAATTATGAACGGTGGCTTTGCCACAAATACTATGTCAACTACATGATCATGCTAAGGAATATGACAACGATGGATGTGTCATGATGAACTAGATGGTGGAAAGTTGCATGGCAATATATCTCGGAATGGCTATGGAAATGCCATAATAGGTAGGTATGGTGGCTGTTTTGAGGAAGGTATATGGTAGGTGTATAATACCGACGAAAGGTGCACGGTATTAGAGAGGCTAGCAAGGCTGGAAGGGTGGGAGTGCGTATAATCCATGGACTCAACATTAGTCATAAAGAACTCATATACTTATTGCAAAAATTTAGAAGTTATCAAAGCAAAGTATTACGCGCATGCTCCTAGGGGGATAGATTGGTAGGAAAAGACCATCGCTCGTCCCCGACCGCCACTCATAAGGAAGACAATCAATAAATAAATCATGCTCCAACTTCATCACATAACGGTTCACCATACGTGCATGCTACGGGAATCACAGACTTCAACACAAGTATTCTTTAAATTCACAACTACTCAACTAGCATGACTTTAATATTATCACCTCCATATCTCAAAACAATTATCATGCTTCAATCTTTTCTTAGTATTCAACACACTCAAAAGAAAGTTTCACAAATCTTGAATACCAAGCTTATTATTATTAGGCAAATTACCATGCTATTAAGAGACTCTCAAATTAATTTAAGTGAAGCATGAGAGATCAATAGTTTCTTTAAAACGAATCCACCACCGTGCTCTCAAAGATCTAAGTGAAGCACATAGAGCAAAATTATAACGCTCAAAAGATATAAGTGAAGCATATAGAGCAAAATTATCTAGCTCGAAATATATAAGTGAAGCACATAGAGCAAAATTATCTAGCTCAAAAGATATAAGTGAAGCACATAGAGCAAAACTATCTAGCTCAAAGGATATAAGTGAAGCACATAGAGTATTCTATCAAATTTTAATTCATGTATGGCTCTATCAAAAGGTGTGTACACCAAGGATGATTGTGGCATACTAACAAACAAAGACACAAATAATACAAGACGCTCCAAGGAAAACACATATCATGTTGGTGAATAAAAATATAGCTCCAAGTAAATTACCGATGGAAGTGGACGAAAGAGGGGATGCCATCCGGGGCATCCCCAAGCTTTGACTTTTTGGTGTCCTTGGATTATCTTGGGGGTGCCATGGGCATCCCCAAGATTAGGCTCTTGCCACTCCTTGTTCCATGATCCATCAAAAGAATTCACCCAAAACATGAAAACTTCACAACACAAAACTCAAAATAGAAAACTCATGAGCTCCGTTAGCGAAAGAAAACAAAAGACCACTTCAAGGTACTGTAATGAACTCATTATTTATTTATATTTGTGTTAAACCTACTGTATTCCAACTTCTCTATGGATTATAAACTATTTTACTAGCCATAAATTCATCAAAATAAGCAAACAACACACGAAAAACAGAATCTGTCAGAAACAGAACAGTCTGTAGTAATCTGTAGCTAGCGCAAAATATGGAACCCCAAAAATTCTAAAATAAATTGCTGGACGTGAGGAATTTATCTATTAATCATCTGGAAAAATAATTAACTAAATATCACTCTTCAAATAAAAATGACAGCAGTTCTCGTGAGCGCTAAAGTTTCTGTTTTTTACAGCAAGTTCAACAAGACTTTCCCCAAGTCCTCCCAACGGTTCTACTTGGCACAAACACTAATTAAACACAAAAAAAACACAACCAAAACAGAGGCTACATAATTTATTTATTAATAACATAAATGGAAAATATTGGGATGTCTCCCAACAAGCGCTTTTCTTTAAAGCCTTATAGCTAGGCATTGATATTTTTAATGATGCTCACATGAAAGGCAAGATTTGAAGCACAAAAGGAGCATCATAAAGCATGTGACAAACACATCTAAGTCTAACATACTTCCTATGCATAGGCATCTTATAGGAAAACAAATTATCAAGGCAAGCAAAAACTAGCATATGCAAGGAAGAGGAAAGAAACAATAGCAATCTCAACATAACGAGAGGTAATTTAGTAACATGAAAATTTCTACCACCATATTTTCCTCTCTAATAGTAATTACATATAGGATCATAAGCAAATTCAACAATATAGCTATCACATAAAATATTCTCAACATGATCCACATGCATGCAAAGTTGGCACTTTTCCGAAATAGTGGGATTAACATTAACTAAAGTCATGACCTTCCCAAACGCACTTTTATCAAAAACTTCATAAGATTGAACATTCTCTAAATATGTGGGATCTAAAGTTGACATTCTTCCAAACCCACTTTCAGTAATATTTCAAACACTATTATCAATCTCATATTCATCATGGGGATTAAATAAATTTTCAATATCATAAGAAGAATCACCCCAATCATGATCATTGCAACAAGTAGAGGACATAGTAAAACTAGCATCCCCAAGCTTAGGGTTTTGCATATTATTAGCACAATTGACATCAAGAGAGTTTGTAGTAAAATCATTGCAATCATGCTTTTTATTCAAAGATCTATCATGAATCACTTCATAAAGTAATTCATCACACTTTTCAGATTCATGAATTTCAAGCAAAACCTCATAAAGATAATCTAGTGCACAAAACTTACTAGCAACTGGTTCATCATAATTGGATCTCTTAAAAAGATTAGCGAGCGGATGAGGATCCATAGATCTTAGGTTCTCTGTTTAGTAATAAATAAACAACTATTCCAACCATACAAGCAAACAAGAAATGGGCAAAAGAGGCAAATAGAGAGGGAGGATAGAGAGAGAGAGAGAGAGGGAGAATAAAACGGCAAGGGTGAAGTGGGGGAGAGGAAAACGAGAGGCAAATGGAAAATAATGTAATGCAAGAGATAGGGATTGTGATGGGTACTTGGTATGTTGACTTTTTGCGTAGACTCCCCGGCAACGGCGGCAGAAATCTTTCTTGCTACGTCCTGAGCTTGCGTTGGTTTTCCCTGAAGAGGAAGGGATGATGCAGCAGAGTAGTGTAAGATTTCCCTCAGTTTTTGAGAACCAAGGTATCAATCTAGTAGGAGCCCACGCTCAAGTCCCTCGTACCTGCACAAAGCAATAGCTACTCACAACCAACGTGATTAGGGGTTGTCAAGCCCTTCACAGTCACTTAAGAGAGTGAGATCTGATAGATAGAATATTTTTGGTATTTTTGATATAAAGATGAAAAGTAACAAGTAAAGGCAAAGTAAATAGCAAAACAATATAAAAGTGATGGAAATTGATATGATGAGAATAGACCCGGGGGCCATAGGTTTCACTAGTGGCTTCTCTCAAGAGCATAAGTATTCTACGGTGGGTGAACAAATTACTGTTGAGCAATTGATAGAATTGTGCATAATTATGCGAATATCTAGGCATGATCATGCATATAGGCATCATGTCCGTGACAAGTAGATCGAAACGATTTTGCATCTACTACTATTACTCCACTCATTGACCGCTATCCAGCATGCATCTAGAGTATTAAGTTAAAAACAGAGTAACGCCTTAAGAAAGATGACATGATGTAGAGAGATAAATTCATGCAATATGAAATAAACCCCATCTTGTTATCCTCGATGGCAACGATACAATACGTGCCTTGCTGCCCCTTCTGTCACTGGGTAAGGACACCGCAAGATTGAACTCAAAGCTAAGCACTTCTCCCATGGAAAGAACTACCAATCTAGTTGGCCAAACCAAACGGATAATTCGAAGAGACTTGCAAAGATAACCAATCATACATAAAAGAATTCAGAGAAGATTCAAATATTATTCATAGATAGACTTGATCATAAACCCACAATTCATCGGTCTCAACAAACACACCGCAAAAAGAAGATTACATCGAATAGATCTCCAAAAGAGAGGGGGAGAACTTTGTATTGAGATCCAAAAAGAGAGAAGAAGCCATCTAGCTACTAACTATGGACCCGAAGGTCTGAGCTAAACTACTCACACTTCATCGGAGAGGCTATGATGATGTAGAAGCCCTCCGTGATGACGGCAATCTCCGGTGGAACTCCGGAACATGCCCCAAGATGGGATCTCGTGGATACAGAAAGTTGCGGCGGTGGAATTAGGTTTTTGGCTCCTGTTCTGATTGTTTGGGGGTACGTGTGTATATATAGGAGGAAGGAGTACGTCGGTGGAGCACCGAGGGGCCCACGAGGCAGGGGGCGCGCCCTAGGGAGGGCGCCCCCACCCTCGTGACCACCTCTTTGATCCCTTGCAGTAGGGTCCAAGTCTCCTGGATCACGTTCGGTGAGAAAATCATGTTTCCAAAGATTTTATTCTGTTTGGACTCCGTTTGATATTCCGTTTATCCGAAACACTGAAATAGGCAAAAAAAGTAATTCCGGGCTAGGCCTCCGGTTAATAGGTTAGTCCCAAAAATAATATAAAAGTGGAAAATAAAGCCCAATATAGTCCAAAACAGTAGATAATATAGCATGGAGCAATCAAAAATTATAGATACGTTGGAGACGTATCACCGCACACTGCTAACAATTTTTGGTGTGTGTTCTAGCGGTGCCCCCCTTCATATATATAGGTTTGAGGGGAGGAGAGGCAGCCAAGGGGGCACGCCAAGTAGGAGGAATCCTACTTGGGGTCCTCCCAATTCGGCCTCCCCCCTTTCCTATTCCTATTCGGAGAAGGAAGGGAAGAGGGGGAAGGGGAAATCCTATTCCCTTTTTCCTTTCCTCCTTCCCCTTTTCTACTCCCATTTGGCCAGCCCATATGGGAGGGGCGCACCAGCCCCTTAGGGGCTGGTCTGTCCCCCTCTTGGCCCATTAAGGCCCATGTAGTTGCCGGGGGGATGCCCGGAACCCCTTCGGGTGACCCGATATGTACCCGGTACCCACGGAACACTTTAAGTGTCCGAATATCATCGTCCAATATCTGAATCTTTACCTCTTGACCATTTCGAGACTCCTCGTCATCTCCGTAGTCTCATCCAGGACTCCGAGCAACATTCAGTCACCAAATCACATAACTCGCATAATACAAAATCGTCATCGAACATTAAGCGTGCGGACCTTACGGGTTCGAGAACTATGTAGACATGACCGAGACACCTCTCCGATAAATAACCAACAGTGGAACCTGGATGCTCATATTGGTTCCCACATATTCTACGAAGATCTTTGTCGGTCGTACCATAATGACAACATACGTTATTCCCTTTGTCAACTATATGTTACTTGCACGATATTCGATCGTCGGTATCTCCATACCTAGTTCAATCTCGTTACCGGCAAGCCTCTTTACTCTTTCCGTAATGCACCATCCCACAACTAACTCATTAGTCACATTGCTTGCAAGGCTTATTATGATGTGCATTACTGAGAGGGTCTAGAGATACCTCTCCAATACTCGGAGTGACAAATCCTAATCTCGATCTATGCCAACCCAACAAACACCTTTGGAGATACCTGTAGAGCATCTTTATAATCACCCAGTTACGTTGTGATGTTTGATAGCACACAAGGTATTCCTCCGGTAGCCGGGAGTTGCATAATCTCATAGTCAAAGGAATATGTATATGACATGAAGAAAGCAATATCAATAAAACTTAATGATCATTGTGCTAAGCTAACGGATGGGTCTTGTCCATCAAATCATTCTCCTAATGATGTGATCCCATTCATTAAATGACAACACATGTCTATGGTTAGGAAACTTAACCATCTTTGATTAATGAGCTAGTCTAGTAGAGGCTTACTAGGGACACGGTGTTTTGTCTATGTATCCACACATGTATCAACTTTCCGGTTAATACAATTCTAGCATGAATAATAAACATTTATCATGATATAAGGAAATATAGAATAACAACTTTATTATTGCCTCTAGGACATATTTCCTTCAGGCGCGCCCACCGTCCTTGTGGCTGCATCGTGCCTTCCCTGGCGTGTACTCCAAGTCCTCTGGATGTCTTCTGGTCCAAGAAAAATCATCACGAAAGTTTATTCCATTTGATATTCCTTTTCTACGAAACTCTAAAATAAGGGAAAAAACAGAAACTGGCACTGGGCTCTAGGTTAATAGGTTAGTCCGAAAAATAATATAAAATAGCATAATAATGCATATAAAACATCCAAAATAGAAAATATAATAGCATGGAACAATAAAAAATTATAGATACATTGGGGACGTATCAAGCATCCCCAAGCTTAATTCATGCTCGTCCTCGAGTAGGTAAATGATAAAAATAGAATTTTTGATGTGAAATGCTACCTAACATATTTTTCCATGTAATTTTCTCTATTGTGGCATGAATGTTCAGATCCGTATGATTGAAAACAAAAGTTTAATATTGACATCAAAACAATAATGTTTCAAGCATACTAACAAGATAATTATGACTTCTCAAAATAACATGGCCAAAGAAAGCTTATCCTTACAAAATCATATAGTCTGGCTATACTCCATCTTCATCACACAAAATATTTAAATCATGCACAACCCCAATGACAAGCCAAGCAATTGTTTCATACTTTTGATGTTCTCAAAAAATTCAACTTTCATGCAATACATGAGCATGAGCCATGGACATAGCACTATAGGTGGAATAGACGGTGGTTGTGGAGAAGACAAAAAGAAGGAGATAGTCTCACAACAACTAGGCGTATTAACGGGCTATGTAGATGCCCATCAATAGATATCAATGTGAGTGAGTAGGGATTGCCATGCAACGGATGCACTAGAGCTATAAGTTTATGAAAGCTCAAAAAAGAAACTAAGTGGATGTGCATCCAACTTGCTTGCTCACGAAGACCTAGGGCACTTTGAGGAAGCCCATCATTGGAATATAAAAGCCAAGTTCTATAATGAAAAAAAATCCACTAGTATATGAAAGTGACAATATAGGAGACTCCCTATCATGAAGATCATGGTGCTACTTTGAAGCACAAGTGTGGTAAAAGGATAGTAGCATTGCCCCTTCTCTCTTTTATCTCATTTTTAATTATTTTGTTATTTAGGCCTTCTCTCACTTTTTTGGCCTCTTTTTCTATCTGAAGTCTCATCCCAACTTATGGGGGAATCATAGTCTCCATCATCCTTTCCTCACATGGGACAATGCTCTAACAATGAAGATCATCACGCTTTTATTTACTTACAACTCGATACTTACAGCAAAATATGACTCTATGTGAATGCCTCCGGCTGTGTACCGGGGTGTGCAATGAATTAAGAGTGACATGTATGTAAGAATTATGAACGGTGGCTTTGCCACAAATACGATGTCAACTACATGATCATGCATAGCAATATGACAATGATGGAGTGTGTCATAATAAACGGGATGGTGGAAAGTTGCATGGCAATATATCTCGGAATGGCTATGAAAATGCCATAATAGGTAGGTATGGTGGCTGTTTTGAGGAAGGTGATGGTGGGTTTAATGCACCGGCGAAAGTTGTGCGGTACTACAGAGGCTAGCAATGGTGGAAGGGTGAGAGTGCATAATCCATGGACTCAACATTAGTCATAAAGAACTCACATACTTCTTACAAAAATCTATTAGTCATCGAAACAAAGTACTACGCGCATGCTCCTAGGGGGATAGATTGGTAGGAAAAGAGCATCGCTCGTCCCCGACAGCCACTCATAAGGAATATAATCAATAAATAAATCATGCTCCGACTTCATCACATAACGGCTCACCATACGTACATGCTACGGGAATCACAAACTTTAACACAAGTATCTCTCAAATTCACAATTAGTTACTAGCATGATTCTAATATCACCATCTTCATATCTCAGAACTATCATAATGAATCAAATTTCTCGTAGTATCCAATGCACTTTATATGAAAGTTTTTATTATATCCCTCTTGGATGCCTATCATATTAGGACAAAATTTATAACCAAAGCAAATTACCATGCTGTTCAGAGACTCTCAAAATAATATAAGGGAAGCACATGAGTTCATCAATTTATATAAAATAAAACCACCGTCGTGCTTGATACGTCTATTTTGCATCATGCTTTTATATTGATATTTATTGCATTATGGGCTGTTATTACACGTTATATCCCAATACGTATGCCTTTTCTCTCTTATTTTATCAGGTTTACATGAAGAGGGAGAATGCCGGAAGCCGGAATTCTGGATTGGAAAAGGAGAAAATATTAGAGACCTATTCTGCACAACTCCAAAAGTCCCGAAACTTCACGGAGCATGCTCTTGGAATAATATATAAAAAATATTGGGCAAAGAAAGTACCAGAGGGAGGCCACCAGCCAGACACAAGGGTGGAGGGCGCGACCTACCCCCTGGGCGCGCCCCTGACCTTGTGGGCCCCAGGCAGGCCTTCGGTGCCTATCTTTAGCTATTTGGTGTGTTTTGACCTGGAAAAAATCAGAAGGAAGCTTTCAGGATGAAGCTCAGCCATCTCGAGGCGGAACCTAGGCAGAACCAATCTAGGGCTCCGACGGAGCTGCTTTGCTGGGAAAACTTCCCTCCGAGAGGGGGAAATCGTCGCCATCGTCATCACCAATGATCGTCTCATTGAGAGGGTGTCAATCTCCATCAACATCTTCACCAGCACCATATCCTCTCAAACCCTAGTTCATCTCTTGTATTCGATCTTGGTCCCAAAACCTCATATTGGTACCTGTGGGTTGCTAGTAGTGTTGATTACTCCTTGTCGTTGATGCTAGTTGGTTTATCCCGTGGAAGATTATATTTTCGGATCCTTGATGATAATTAATGCTCCTATGAACTTGATCATAAATATGTTTTTTGAGTAGTTACGTTTGTTCCTGAGGACATGGGAGAAGTCTTGTTCTAAGTAATCATGTGAATTTGGTATTCGTTTGATATTTTGATGAGATGTATGTTGTCTCTCCTCTAGTGGTATTATGTGAATGTCGACTACATGACACTTTACCATTATTTGGGCCTAGGGGAAGGCATTGGGAAGTAATAAGTAGATGATGGGTTGCTAGAGTGACAGAAGCTTAAACCCTAGTTTATGCGTTGCTTTGTAAGGGGCTGATTTGGATCCATATGTTTCATGCTATGGTTAGGTTTACCTTAATACTTCTTTTGTAGTTGCGGATGCTTGCAAGAGGGGTTAATCATAACTGGGAGGCTTGTTCAAGGAAGGGCAGCACCCAAGCACTGGTCCACCCACATATCAAATTATCAAAGTAACGAACGTGGATCATATGAGCATGATGAAAACTAGCTTCACAACAATTCCCATGTGTCCTCGAGAGCGCTTTGCTTTATATAAGAGTTTGTCTAGGCTTGTCCTTTGCTACAAAAAGGATTGGGCCACCTTGATGCACCTTAGTTACTTTATTTACTTGTTACTCATTACAATTTATCTTATCACAAAACTATCTGTCACCGAAAATTTCAGTGCTTGCGGAGAATACCTTGCTGAAACCCACTTGTCATTTCCTTCTGCTCCTTGTTGGGTTTGACACTCTTACTTATCGAAATGATTACGATAGATCCCCTATACTTATGGGTCATCAAGACTCTTTTCTGGCGCCGTTGTCGGGGAGTGAAGCACCTTGTCAAGTGTAATTTGGTAAGGAAACATTTATATAGTGTGTTGAAATTTACTATCACTTGTTACTATGGAAAATAATCCTTTGAGGGGCTTGTTCGAGGTATCTTCACCTCAACCGGAACCACAATTAGTTGCTCCTCAACCCACTGCACCTACTAAAAATATTTATTATGAAATTCCTTCCAGTATGATAGAGAAACTGCTAGCTAATCCTTATGCAGGAGATGGAACATTACATCCCGATATGCACCTAATCTATGTGGATGAAGTTTGTGGATTATTTAAGCTTGCAGGTATGCCCGAGGATGTTGTCAAGAAGAAGGTTTTCCCTTTATCTTTGAAGGGAAAGGCATTGACATGGTATAGGCTATTGGATGATATTGGATCATGGAACTACAACCGATTGAAATTGGAATTTCATCAGAAGTTTTATCCTATGCATCTGGTTCATCGTGATCGGAATTATTGGCCTCTTGAAGGAGAAAGTATCGCTCAAGCTTGGGGGAGGCTTAAGTCAATGTTATATTCATGCCCCAATCATGAGCTTTCAAGACAAATTATTATTCAAAAAATTTATGCTCGGCTTTCTCATAATGATCGACCCATGCTCGATACTTCTTGTACTGGTTCCTATATGAAGAAGGATACTGAACTCAAATGGGATTTATTGGAAAGAATTAAACACAACTCTGAAGATTGGGAACTCGATGAAGGTAAAGAGTCGGGTATAAACCTTAAGTTTTATTGTGTTAAATTTTTTATGGATACCGATGCTTTTCGTGATTTTAGCACCAAATATGGACTTGACTCTGAGATAATAGCTTCTTTCTATGAATCATTTGCTACTCATGTTGATCTCCATAAGGAGAAGTGGTTTAAATATAATCCCCCCATTGAAGTTAAAGTAGTAGAACCTATTAAAGTTGAAGAAGAAACCATTACTTATAATGTTGATCCTATTGTTCCTACTGCTTATATTGAAAAACCACCTTTCCCTGCTAGAATAAAGGATCATGCTAAAGCTTCAACTGTGGGTTATATTAGAACACCCAAACCCCCTGGGCAAATTAAAGTTGAACCTAGTACTTCTATGGTTAAATATATCTTGGTTGATAATATTGATGGGCATGTTATTTATTTCTATCATGAAGCTGCTAGAATTGCTAAACCCGATATGAAAGATAAACATAGACCTATTGTTGGCATGCCTATTGTTTTTGTTAAAATTGGAGATCATTGTTATCATGGCTTATGTGATGTGGGTGCTAGTGTGAGTGCAATTCATTATACCTTATATAAAGAAATTATGAATGATATTGCACCTACTGAGATAGAAGATATTAATGTTACTATTAAGCTTGCTAATAGAGATACTATTTCACCAATTGGATTGTTAGAGATGTTGAAGTCTTGTGTGGGAAGATAAAATATCCTACTGATTTTCTTGTTCTTGATTCCCCACAAGATAATTTCTGTCCCATTATATTTCGTAGACCTTTCTTGAATACTGTTAATGCTAAGATAGACTGCAAGAAAGATATTGTTACTGTTGGTTTAGGGCATATGTCTCATGATTTTAATTTCTCTAAATTTCGTAGACAACCCCATGATAAAGAATTTCCTAGTAAGGATGAAATTATTGGTCTTGCTTCTATTGTTGTGCATCCTAATGATCTTTTAGAACAATATTTGCTAGACCATGAAAATGATAAGTTTATGAATGAAAGAAGGGAAATAGATGAAGTATTCTTTAATCAAGGGCCTATTTTGAAACACAATTTGCCTATTGAAATCCTTGGGGATCCTCCTCCACCTAAGGGTCATCCCGTGTTTGAGCTTAAACAATTACCTGATACTCTAAAATATGCTTATCTTGATGAAAATAATATATATCCTGTTATTATTAGTGCTAACCTTTCAGAGCATGAAGAAAAGAAATTATTGGAAACTCTGAAGAAGCACTGTGCCGCTATTGGATATACTCTCGATGATCTGAAGGGCATTAGTCCCACTCTAGGTCAGCATAAAATTAAACTAGAGAAAGATGCTAAACTAGTTGCTGATCATCAACGATGGTTAAATCCAAAGATGAAAGAAGTTTCCTTGGTCATGCTGGTTTCTATAGGAGGTTTATTAAAGACTTCTCTGAAATTTCTAGGCCTCTCACTAACCTCTTACAAAAAGATGTTCCTTTTGTTTTTGATGATGATTGTGTAGAAGCATTTGAAATACTTAAGAAAGCCTTGATTTCTGCACCTATTGTTCAGCCACCTAGTTGGAATTTACTCTTTGAAATTATGTGTGATTCTAGTGATTATGCCGTTGGTGCTGTTCTAGGATAAAGAGTTGATAAGAAATTAAATGTTATCCAGTATGCTAGTAAAACTCTAGATAGTGCCCAGAGAAATTATGCTACTACTGAAAAGAATTTTTAGCAGTTGTATTTGCATGTGATAAGTTCAGACCTTATATTGTTGATTCCAAACTAACTATTCACACTGATCATGCTGCTATTAAATGAAAAGAAAGATGCTAAACCTCGACTTATTAGATGGGTTCTCTTGCTACAAGAATTTGATTTGCATATTATTGATAGAAAGGGAGCTGAGAACCCTGTTGCAGACAACTTGTCTAGGTTAGAAAATGTTCTTGATGACCCACTACCTGTTGGAAATATGCACTAGAGGCAATAATAAATTAGTTATTATTATATTATATTTCATTTTTCATGATAATCGTTTATTATCCATGCTAGAATTATATTGATAGGAAACTCAGATACATGTGTGGATACATAAACAACACCATGTCCCTAGTAAGCCTCTAGTTGACTAGCTCGTTGATCAATAGATGGTTACGGTTTCCTGACCATGGACATTGGATGTCGTTGATAACGGGATCACATCATTAGGAGAATGATGTGATGGACAATACCCAATCCTAAGCCTAGCACAAGATCATGTAGTTTGTATGCTAAAGCTTTTCTAATGTCAAGTATCATTTCCTTAGACCATGAGATTGTGCAACTCCCGGATACCGTAGGAGTGCTTTGGGTGTGCCAAACGTCACAACGTAACTGGGTGGCTATAAAGGTGCACTACGGGTATCTCCGAAAGTGTCTGTTGGGTTGGCACTAATCGAGACTGGGATTTGTCACTCCGTGTAACGGAGAGATATCTCTAGGCCCACTCGGTAGGACATCATCATAATGTGCACAATGTGACCAAGGAGTTGATCACGAGATGATGTGTTACGGAACGAGTAAAGAGACTTGCCGGTAATGAGATTGAACAAGGTATCGGGATACCGATGATCGAATCTCGGGCAAGTATGGTACCGATAGACAAAGGGAATTGTATACGGGATTGATTCAATCCTTAACATCGTGATTCATCTGATGAGATCATCGTGGAGCATGTGGGAGCTAACATGGGTATCCAGATCCCGCTGTTGGTTATTGACCAGAGAGTTGTCTCGGCCATGTCTGCATGACTCCCGAGCCCATAGGGTCTACACACTTAAGGTTCGATGACGCTAGGGTTATAGGGAATAGATGTACGTGGTTACTGAATGTTGTTAGGAGTCTCGGATGAGATCCCGAACGTCACGAGGAGTTCCAGAATGGTCTGGAGGTAAAGATTTATATATGGGAAGTCATCATACGGTCACCGGAACAATTCGGGGGGTTACCGGTATTGTACCGGGACCACCGAAGGGGTTCCGGGGGTCCACCGAGAGGGTCCACCTGCCCCGGAGGGCTCTATGGGCTGTGTGTGGAGAGGGACCAGCCCCTTAGTGGGGTGTGCGCCTCCCCCCTAGGGCCCATGCGCCTAGGGTTTGGGGGAACCCTAAAGGAGGGCGCCCCCCTTGCCTTGGGGGGCAAGGCAACCCCCCTGGCCGCCGCCCCCTCCTCAGATTGGATTTGAGGGGGCCCCCCCCCCCTTCTCCCTTGCCCCTGTATATATGTGGGGGGTGGGAGGGCAGCCTCACCCAAGTTCTGGCACAGCCCTCCCCCTCTCCCATGTCCTCCTCCTCTCCCGCGGTGCTTGGCGAAGCCCTGCAGGATTGCCACACTCCTCCTTCACCACCACGCCATTGTGCTGCTGCTGGATGGAGTCTTCCCCAACCTCTCCTTATCCCCTTACTGGATCAAGGCGTGGGAGACATCACCGGGCTGCACGTGTGTTGAACGCGGAGGCGCCATTGTTCGGCGCTTAGATCGGAAT
Source organism: Triticum monococcum (assembly GCA_034509565.1). Taxonomy (NCBI): domain Eukaryota; kingdom Viridiplantae; phylum Streptophyta; class Magnoliopsida; order Poales; family Poaceae; genus Triticum; species Triticum monococcum. The sequence goes on along the minus strand of CM067846.1, from coordinate 171,798,433 downwards.
CAACCGCGATCTGAATCGCTGCGAGTACGACTCCTTCATCCGCGTTCTTGCAACGCTTCCGCTTAGCGATCTACAAGGGTATGTAAATGCACTCCCCTTCCCCTCATTGCTAGATTACTCCATAGATTGATCTTGGTGATGCGTAGAAAATTTTAAATTTCTGCTACGATCCCCAGCAGTGGCATCATGAGCTAGGTCTATGCGTAGTTTCTATGCACGAGTAGAACACAAGTTGTCGCGGGCGTCGATTTTGTCAATTTACTTGCCGTTACTAGTCTTATCTTGATTCGGCGGCATCGTGGGATGAAGCGGCCCGGCCGACCTTACACGTACGCTTACGTGAGACTGGTTCCACTGACTGACATGCACTAGTTACATAAGGTGGCTAGCGAGTGTCTGTCTCTCCCACTTTAGTCGAATCGGATTCGATGAAAAGGGTCCTTATGAAGGGTAAATAGAAATTGGCATATCACTTTGTGGTTAGGTAAGAAACGTTCTTGCTAGAAACCTATAGCAGCCACGTAAAAATTTGCAACAACAATTAGAGGATGTCTAACTTGTTTTTGCAGCATATGCCTTGTGATGTGATATGGCCAAAAGGATGTGATGAATGATATATGTGATGTATGAGATTGATCATGTTCTTGTAATAGGAATCACGACTTGCATGTCGATGAGTATGACAACCGGCAGGAGCCATAGGAGTTGTCTTAATTTATTTATGACCTGCGTGTCAACTTAAACGTCATGTAATTACTTTACTTTATTGCTAAACTGTTGGCCATAGTAGTAGAAGTAATAGTTGATGAGACGACTTCATGAAGACACGATGATGGAGATCATGATGATGGAGATCATGGTGTCATGCCGGTGACGATGATGATCATGGCACCCCGAAGATGAAGATCAAAAGGAGAAAAATGATATTGGCCATATCATGTCACTATTTGATTCCATGTGATGTTTATCATGTTTTACATCTTATTTGCTTAGAACAACAGTAGCTTAAATAAGATGATCCCTCGCAATAATTTCAGGAAAGTGTTTCCCCTAACTGTGCACCGTTGCGAAGGTTCGTTGTTTCGAAGCACCATGTGATGATCGGGTGTGATAGATTCTAACGTTCGAATACAACGGGTGTAAGCCAGATTTACACACGCAATACACTTAGGTTGACTTGACGAGCCTAGCATGTACAGACATGGCGTCGGAACACGGAAGACCGAAAGGTCGAACATGAGTCGTATAGAAGATACGATCGACATGAAGATGTTCACCGATGATGACTAGTCCGTCTCACGTGATGATCGGACACGGCCTAGTTGACTCGGATCATGTATCACTTAGATGACTAGAGGGATGTCTATCTGAGTGGGAGTTCATTAAATAATTTGATTAGATGAACTTAATTATCATGAACATAGTCTAAATTGTCTTTGCAAATATTTTGTAGATAAATAGCTCATGTTGTAGCTCCCTGTTTCAATACGTTCCTAGAGAAAGACTAAGTTGAAAGATATTGTAAGCAATGATGCGGACTGGATCCGTAGTCCTTGGAGTGTCCTCACTGCTACACAGAAGGCTTACGTCTTTGATGCACCGCTCGATGTGCAAACCCCTACAATGTCGTCTGTGGATGTTGTGAACACCTGACAGACACATCCTGATGACTACTTGATAGTTTAGTGCACCATACTTTACGGCTTAGAATCGGGATTCCAATGACATTTTGAACGCCGTAAGACATATGAGATGTTCCAAGAGCTAAAATTGGGATTTCAGGCTCATGCCCGTGTTGAGAGGTATGAGACCTCTGACATGTTCTTTTGCCAACAAGATGGAGGAGAATAGCTCAGCTAGTGAGCATGTGCTCAGAATGTCTGGGTGCTACAATCACTTAAATCAAGTGGGAGTTAAACTTCCAGATAAGATAGTGATTGATAGAGTTCTCTAGTCACTATCACTAAGCTACTAGATCTTCGTGATGAACTATGAAATGCAAGGGATGGAGTTGATCCCGGAGCTGTTCGCGGTGCCTAATACCGCAAAAGGTAGAAATCAAGAAGGAACATCAAGTGTTGATGGTTTAGCAAGACCACTAGTTTCAAGAAGGGCAAGGGCTAGAAGGGAAACTTCATGAATGGCAAACCAGTTACCGATCAAGTGAAGGAACCCAAGGTTGAACCCAAACCCGAGACTAAGTGCTTCTATTGTAAGGGGAATGGTCACTGGTAGTGGAACTACCCCAAATACATGGTAGATAAGAAGGCTGGCAACTTCAACAAAGTATATACGTGTTATTAATGTGTACCTCACTAGTACTCCTGGTAGCACCTGGGTATTGGATACCGGTTCAGTTACTATTATTGGTGACTTGAAGCAAAAGCTACGGACTAAACGGAGACTGGCTAAGGGCGAGGTGACGATGTGTGTTGGAAGTGTTTCCAAAGTTGATGAGATCACCATCGCACGGTCCATCTGCCTTCGGGATTAGTATTGAACCTAGATAAATGTTATCAGGTGTCTACGTTGAGCATGAATATGATTAGATCATGTTCATTGCAATACGGTTATTCATTTAAGCTAGAGAATAATGGTTATTCTGTTTACATGAATAATACCTTTCATGGTCATGCACCCTATGTGAATGGTTCATTGAATCTCGGTCGTGGTAATACACATGTTCATGCCAAAAGATGTAGAGTTAATAATGATAGTACCACTTTCTTGTGGCACTACCGCTTAGGTCATATTGGCGTAAGATGCATGAAGAAACTCCATGTCGATGGATGTTTGGAGTCACTTGATTTTGAATCGCTTGACACATGCGAGCCATGCCTCATGGGTAGGATGACTAAGACCCCATTTTCAGGTAAAATAAAACGGGCAAGTGACTTGTTGGAAATCATACATGCTGATGCATGTGATCCAATGAGAATTGAAGCGTGCGGTGGATATCGCTATTTTCTCATCTTCACTAATGATTTGAGTACATATAGGTATATTTATTTAATGAAGCAAAAGTCTGAAACGTTTGAAAAGTTCAAGCGATTTCAGAGTGAAGTTAAGAACCATCATAACAAGAAGATCAAATTCCTACGATCTGATCAATGAGAATTTCTGAGTTATGAGTTTGGCATTCACTTAAGACATTGTGCAATTGTTTCACAGTTGAAGCCACCTGGAACACCACTGGGTTATGGTGTGTCCGGACGTTGTAATCGAACCTTATGAGATATGGTGCGATCTATGATGTTTCTTACAGATCTACCGTTTCATTTCGAGGTTATGCGTTAGAGACAGCTGCATTCACTTTACATAGGACACCATCTAAGTCCGTTGAGATGACATTGTGAAAGTGCAACTATCCCTAGGTGGTTTTGGTAATTCACAACAACATATAGCTCATTGAGCTAATGCTATTTCAAGATGATTATTTCAGGAAAGCTCAATGATTGGCATGGCATGGATGTGAAAGTGGAACCCTCAAAATGCTAAGGACAAAGAATTGGCTCAAGCTCAAAAGTTCAAGACTCTTCATTTTATATTTTAGTGATCCAAGATCACATTGAGTCTTTAGGAAAAGCCAATACTATCAAGGAGGGATGAGGTGTTGCTTAATGAGCCTCTTGCTTTATGTGCCTAATGATATGCTCCAAAATCCTCAGCTACTTTCCCATATCCACAAATGACCTAAACCCTAAGCCAAACTCGGTCATACCGATTCTTTCAATCCGGCGCCACCGATTTTCACTTGTCATTTGCCACTGCCAAACCCTAGCAATTCGGTCCTACCGATAAGGATCTCGGTCTCACCGAGATGGGATTGCAAACTCTCTGTTTCCCTTTCGTAACTTTTCGGTCTCACCGAAAGAGCGAATCGGTCCCACCGAGATTGCAATGTAAACTATATGTTTCCTTCTTGTAACTTTTCGATCTCACCGAAAGAGCGAGTCGGTCCCACCGAGTTTGCCTGACCAACTCTCTGGTTAGCTTATTGCCAAACTCGGTCTCACCGAGTTTGTGCGATCGGTCTCACCGAGATTACGTTATGCCCAAACCCTAACCGAATCGGTCCTATCGAGTTGCATGTCAGTCTCACCGAAATTCCTAACGGTCACTAGGCTTACTATTTCGGTCTGACCGAGTTTTCTGATTCGGTCCCACCGAGATTGGTAAATTGTGTGTAACGGTTGGATTTTGTGTGGAGGCTATAAATACCCTTCCACCTCCTCTTCACTCGAGGAGAGAGCCATCAGAACACATACACCGTTCCAACTCATATGTTCTGAGAGAGAACCACCTACTCATGTGTTGAGGCCAAGATATTCCATTCCCACCATATGAATCTTGATCTCTAGCCTTCCCCAAGTTGCTTTCCACTCAAATCTTCTTTCCATCAGATCCAAATCCTATGAGAGAGAGTTGAGTGTTGGGGACACTATCATTTGAAGCACAAGAGCAAGGAGTTCATCATCAACACACCATTTGTTACTTCTTGGAGAGTGGTGTCTCCTAGATTGGCTAGGTGTCACTTGGGAGCCTCCGACAAGATTGTGGAGTTGAACCAAGGAGTTTGTAAGGGCAAGGAGATCGCCTACTTCATGAAGATCTACCGCTAGTGAGGCAAGTCCTTCATGGGCGATGGCCATGGTGGTATAGACAAGGTTGCTTCTTCGTGGACCCTTCGTGGGTGGAGCCCTCCGTGGACTCGCGCAACCGTTACCCTTTGTGGGTTGAAGTCTCCATCAACGTGGACGTAGGATAGCACCACCTATCCGAACCACGGGAAAAACATATGTGTCTCCAATTGCGTTTGAATCCTCAAAACCCTTCCCTTTATATTCTTGCAAGTTGCATGCTTTACTTTCCACTGCCAATATACTCTTCGCATGCTTGCTTGAATTGTGTGATGATTGCTTGACTTTCCCTAAGATAGGTAAAATCTGCCAAGAACTAAAATTGGGAAAAGGTTAAGTTTTTATTTGGTCAAGTAGTCTAATCACCCCCCTCTAGACATACTTCCAATCCTACAAGTGGTATCAGAGCTTTGGTCTCCATTTGCTTTGATCTCCATAGCTTTTGGTGGTCATAGCCTTGATTTCACAACCTAGGAGAGTATGGCGTCTAGCGAGGGAAATTATCACCGTAGAGGTCCTTACTTTGATGGTACTAATGTTGCTAGTTGGAAGCATAAAATGAAAATGCATATTCTTGGACATAACCCCGCCGTATGGGCTATTGTTTGTGTTGGTTTGCAAGGTGAGTTCTTTGATGGGAGGGAACCAAACTGTGAAGCTACCGCGGATGAGTTGAAGATGTTGCAATACAATGCTCAAGCTTGTGACATTCTCTTCAACGGATTGTGCCCCGAAGAATTCAACAAAATCAGCCGTCTTGAGAATGCAAAGGAAATTTGGGACACTTTGATTGATATGCACGAAGGTACCGACTCCGTCAAGGCATCCAAGTTGGATGTGCTCCAAAGTCAACTTGACAAGTTCAAGATGAAGGATGGTGAAGGTGTCGCCGAAATGTACTCTAGGCTTGCTCTCATCACAAATGAGATTGCCGGCTTAGGAAGTGAAGAGATGACCGATAGATTCATCATCAAGAAGATCCTAAGAGCCTTGGATGGGAAATATGATACCGTGTGCACATTGATTCAAATGATGCCCAATTACAAAGATCTCAAACCAACGGAAGTGATTGCAAGGATTGTTGCTCATGAGATGTCACTCAAGGATAAAGAGGAACTTCACAACAAATCAAGTGGTGCCTACAAAGCCTCATGTGAAGTCCCCACATCATCAAGTGAGAAACAAAACTTCAATGAAGAATTGAGCTTAATGGTGAAGAACTTCAACAAGTTCTACAAGAGTAGAAGCAAAGATAGAAGCTTCAAGTCAAGGTCCTACAATGACAAAAGATCTTCTAGTCGAGAGCGAAACTGCTACAATTGTGGAAGACCCAGACACTATTCCAATGAGTGTACGGCTCCCTACAAGAGAAGAGAAGATTCTCCAAAAAGAAGAAGCAAAGAATCACCACCAAGAGAGAGAAGGAGTAGAGATGATCGTTATGAACGGAGATACTCACGGAGAAGCAAGGACTCGGAAAGGAAGGAAAAATCATCAAGGAGCTACACAAAACGAAGACATCAAGCTCATGTTGGTGAATGGTATCCGGCTCCGACTCCGACAGCTACTCCGAGAGAAGTTATCACTCCGACTTCGAAGATACTCAAGATGAAGGTGTTGCCGGTCTAGCACTTGTGTCAACCAACTCCTACGACATATTTGACTCACCAAATGAAGGAATTGGAAGCTGCTTCATGGCCACAGGTCCTAAGGTAACACACCCCGAGTATGTTGATTTCAATAGTGATGAAGATGACTTGTTAGGTGATGATGACTTGCTTGTTGACAACTCTAGTGATGAGTACTATGATGAAACATCAATTAATCATGCTAATCAAAATAAAACGAATGAAAATGATAAGGAGAAGATTGAGGCTCTAACTAAAGAACTAAACACTCTTAAGTTAGCTCATGAAACTATCTTCGAAGATCATCGAGAACTTTTAAGAGCTCATGAGAAATTACGCTTTGAAAAGCTCAATCTTGAGCAAGAGCATGAGTTCTTAAAAGCAATCAATGATGATCTCCCAAGAAAAGTTCTTCTTACATTGCCAAGCATTTACTATTATCCACTTACATGCCTCAAGTCAAGTCTAGTAACAAGAACAAGAAAGATTCTTCCTCTAGTAGTAACAATGATCATGCTAAATCCAATATTGTTGCTTCTAGTAGTTCTCTTGATTCCACTAATGATTCTCTTAGACAAGTTACACTTGAGCAAGAAAATAGCTTATTGAAGGGGATTATAGAGAAAGGAGTGTACAAAAGCCTTGCCGGGAGTAAGCAATTCGAGGAAATTGTGCGCAAGCAAGGAATGCACCGGAAGAATCAAGGTGTTGGTTTTGAACGAAAGTTCAATGCCAATGGAGTTGAATGGGAAGAAGATCAATACCCCAAGACAAAGTTTGTTCCTCAACAAGAGAAGTATGACACCTCTTTCAAGGGGATACAAGCTCAAGATGATCTTCCACCACAAGACTACAAGCAAAAAGGCAAGGACAAGCTTCAAGAGGAGATTGATGCATTTGAAGAAGCTCCTAAGACCTTAGTCAAGTGGATTCCCAAGACCACGTCAAGTTCCACTTCATCAAGTACGACTACAACTCCAAGGATTCCCATCAAGATGGTGTGGATCCAAAAGAAAAAGAACTAGAGAGTTCTTGAGGGTGACTCCGCCAACATACTTCACTCTTATCATCTTGGCAAGAGCAAGTGCAATCAACTTCCACATCTTGCACTAGTTCAATGGGTCACAAACCCTCTTGTTGGTAAGACAAGGGACAAGGTAACCTAAAAGCTTTCATAGACAACATCTTGTGTGTGCATCACTTTATGTCTATGGATATCCTTGTTTGTTCCTTGTGGGACTAACCCGTGTAGGTATTGAAAGTGCGACTCACTCTAATGGATAGCTTCAAATGATCTACTTCAACATTGAGCATCCACATCTTCAACATCTACATGAAGTCATCATCGACAAAACCCAAGGTTAGTTCATCCCTCTTAGGGGGGATATCACATCTAGGGGGAGCTTTACTCTAAGACTTGAGCTAAAGCAACTCTAAAGATGTGAATACAACAATGCTTTATGTAAAAGTGGTAACCCCACTTGAGCTTAAACGATGAGTATGACCTACGATCAAGTGTTCTCACTTGACTCCTAAGTCAATATACTCATATATAGATGACCTAGTCATCGCAAATTGCTTGATAGATGCTAGAATTGGTTGTGCATGCTTTGCCACATATTTCATTTGCCATCTTATTGTGTGACCATGTTGGTTGCATATTTTACTCATTCAAGGACATCCACTTGTTGTTTTGATTGTTTAGCTTTATCTTATTTTGCCAAGTGGATGGACAAGAATGCCTAAGAACCTCCTCTAGCTATCTATGCTTTTCTCGTCTCAAACTCTATTCATGCTGCATCACAAAACTTGATCAAGTCAGATTCGAACCACTCTATGTGAGGAGCGCTCGGAGTCCCCGATTTGTCAAAGACTTAAACTTCCAAAACCTCTTTGTGATTCTCGGTCTGACCGATACCATATTTTCGGTCCTACCGAGATCATTAAGTTGATCTAGGTTTTCGATCTCGATGCAACCGATTTGAACCACTCGGTCACACCGTGTTGCAATAACTGTATACAGTTTTGCATCTCGGTGCCACCGAGTTGTTCCACTCGGTCACACTGACAGGGTCAGGCTATATATAGTGATGGGTAGAATTTTGGAAATTTCTCCGAAACCTCTTCGCCCGCGCATAGCTCGCTCTGCCTCCTGGGTCTCCGGATCGTCCTCCTCGCCGCCAGCAGCCTCCAGTCGCTGGTCTCCGTCGCTGTCAACGGGAATTCTGCCCCGCCGTTGCCGCCATAGCGAGTCTCCGCCGAACTAGGGTATGGACTCGATCTTTGTGCTATTCTCCAATCCGATTCCTAGCACATTGTGATCATCATGATTCTTGCCATGTTTGATAAACTCCTATCCAGTTAATGAACTCGTAGATTAGGTTAAATTAAGAAATTTTAGGGTTAGGTTTCCGCCGAAACCATCTCGGACCCACCGAGTTGAAAAAATCGGTCCCACCGATTTGGCTTATGCCATTGCACAAGTAGAACTCGGTCTGACCGAGAATTACTTATCGGTGTGACCGATTTTGGAACTCTGTGAAACCCTAGCAGTCTCGGTGCCACCGAACTGTGACTCGGTCTGACCGAGTTCACTAGTTCTGGTGCCAAAACGGTTTCGGTGTCACCGAGTTTGAAAATCGGTAGATCCGAGATGATTTCAGTGGGAAACGAAAACTAAGTTTTTGAATTATTCTTTTGCAAAAATCTCTGCATTTTGTGATGCTCATCCACTCTATCTCATCTATAATCTATTCACAGGGTCAGCAGTCAGAGTTTGCATCATGTCAGACCAAAGTGACAGCCAGAACCTCTCAGAGCAGTAAGTGGTGATGAGTGAGGGCACTAGTCCCTCCAGCTCATCAGATGATGGCAGCAGGAGCACCCCCAGCAATCTGCCTAAAGCTGCCACACGTCAGAGAAAGAAGAGAACCTCAGATTCTGAAGATGAGGATTATGAGGCAGAGGAGGAAGCCACCTCCAAGAGAGTTGAGCCAGCAGCAGTTACAAAGCCAGGGTTGAAGTTCAAAAGGCCCGCAGGCAGGCAGCCCATGTCTAAGGTTAGAGCTTCAACTGAGAAGCCTGCACCCACAGAGCCAGTTGCTGCTGAAGGCAAAAAGAGGAAGGAAAGGGTCAAGAAGACTGTAGCCAGAGTGCTTGGCAAGGCCTCCATCATGGTAGATGAGGAGGAAGAAGAAGAGGTTGGTGCACCAGCACCCAAGGCACCCAAGCTAATGGGTGATGCCATAAAATCAGGGGGAGCTGCTTCCAAGGCCAAGTCAGCTCCAAAGCCAAAGCCAAAGAGAAACACAAGGAGCATCCCAGCCACTGAAAAGAACAAGGCCCCAGTGCCTGAAGCTGCAGAGGAAGAGGAAGAGAATGTCCTTAGAAATCTCAAGCCCAAGATCCCAGACCACAACGATGCTCATCCTGTGGCTGAGGATATGAAGCTCAGGAGAGATTCAGGCTGAGGAAGTGGAGAGAAGCAGATCCGTATGCTTCTAGGAGAAGGACTGCAGTGGACTACAGATTTCACACCAAGGAGCAGCAGGATTTCTATGAGACAGTTTTGCTTGACAAGAAGCCAATAGTATGTGACATGAGATGGGTCGACTGGACCTACATGAAGGAAAATGAGGAACACTATCCTGGAGTGTATGACAGCTTTAGTGCGTGTGGAGTTGCAGACTTTGTTGGGCAGAAGCTCACAAAGTGGAACGAGGAGCTAATCATGCAATTCTACTCCACAACACATTTCTATCCAGATGGCAGGATTGTATGGATGTCAGAAGGTACGAGGTACCAGTCCACAGTTGCTGAATAGGCTCAGCTGATCAACGCCCCAGAAGAGCAGGATGATGACTTGGACATTTATTCCAAGAAAAAGATGGACCACAACTCTATGTCCAACATGTACAAGGAGATTCCGAATGAAGCACTTGACACGTTCAAGTTTGGCTCAGTGCATTATCTTCTATCAGGACTGCCCACTATCAACTGGATTCTAAGGCACACCTTATTGCCCAAATCTGGAGATCACAAGATGATCAGAGGCCACGTAATCAACTTGCTTCATGTCTTTGACGTGCCTCAAAAATCCAAAGTCATGAGTCTCATAGTGGAAACAATCAAGAGGACAGCAGCAGACCAGAAGAGGAGCTGTGGGTATGCCCCACAGATTTAGGAGCTCATCAACTCCAAGATGGGCACGGGCATATACCTCTTGGATAAGGAACACCTGCCCATCCGTCCAGATTTTGAAGATAACCAAGTGGTCATGACTGAGAATGAGCCATCATCTGCCCAAGCACAAGCCAAGAAGGAGAAGGCGAAGAAGGAGAAAGCTACCAGGATGCCTACTCAAGAGGAGGCATCTAAATATTTTCTGAAAACCAAACAAGAGCAGCTTGGTTACCTGATTGCGTCCACCCTGCGGATTGAGCAAGGACTAGCCACCCTAACTCAGAACCAGACAAGCTTAGAGAGGATCATGGAATAGAGGTTCTATGATTTGGACATCAAGGTGAGAGAGATACAGACTGCCGTGGAGCAGCTCCAGGATGACATGAATGAGAGGAGAGGCAGGACTACGACTGATGCTTTTGCCAGGGTGCCACGAGGTTCGAGGTCGTCTGCAATGCCAGTTGCTGACACCAGAGCTACCACACCTGCGCTAGCCACAGCCTCAGTTCCACCAGCTCCAGCATCCACTTCAGTCTCAACTCCGACCACGTCTACCGAAGGCTTCGTCCTTGGAGTGCTCCGGACTCCACCACCACCTGAAGATCAAGCCTGAGCGTCGACTTAGCACTATGCATTTTCTAGGAACTTTTTGGTAACTTGTTGCCAAAGGGGGAGAAAATGTATAGATCATAGGCTTCGAGAGAGAGTGCTGCTTTTATTCTCTCTTGTTTTATTCGGTGGTTTTTCGAACTTTATTTGCTTGTGTGTGAGATACAATGCCCTTATCTGTGTGAGACATCGATGATCATGCATTTGATCGTAAGCTACACTTAATGTTTGCTTAATGCTACTATTATTCTATCTATCTTATGTGATCACTCACTATTCTTGGTGATGAGTGCATGTATTTCAATCTTATCATTTTTTGAGCGCTCCACCAAGATGTATGTGACATGGAAGAGTAACCCATGACTCTAACTCCCTGTGCATTTGCAGTCCAAAGCAAATTTTAACTATGCACAAATTTAGGGGGAGCTCTTATTTGTCACATACTTCTCAAAGCGACGATATATTTCATGCTTATTATCTTTTGTCGAAGCTTTGATCTATATGTTGTCATCAATTACCAAAAAGGGGGAGATTGAAAGTGCAACTATCCCTAGGTGGTTTTGGTAATTCACAACAACATATAGCTCATTGAGCTAATGCTATTTCAAGATGATTATTTCAGGAAACCTCAATGATTGGCATGGCATGGATGTGAAAGTGGAACCCTCAAAATGCTAAGGACAAAGAATTGGCTCAAGCTCAAAAGTTCAAGACTCTTCATTTTATATTTTAGTGATCCAAGATCACATTGAGTCTTAAGGAAAAGCCAATACTATCAAGGAGGGATGAGGTGTTGCTTAATGAGCCTCTTGCTTTATGTGCCTAATGATATGCTCCAAAATCCTCAGCTACTTTCCCATATCCACAAATGACCTAAACCCTAAGCCAAACTCGGTCATACCGATTCTTTCAATCCGGCGCCACCGAGTTTCACTTGTCATTTGCCACTGCCAAACCCTAGCAATTCGGTCCTACCGATAAGGATCTCGGTCTCACCGAGATGGGATTGCAAACTCTCTGTTTCCCTTTCGTAACTTTTTGGTCTCACCGAAAGAGCGAATCGGTCCCACCGAGATTGAAATGTAAACTCTATGTTTCCTTCTTGTAACTTTTCGGTCACACTAAAAGAGCGAGTCGGTCCCACCGAGTTTGCCTGACCAACTCTCTGGTTAGCTTATTACCAAACTCAGTCTCACCGAGTTTGTGCAATCGGTCTCACCAAGATTACGTTATGCCCAAACCCTAACCGAATCGGTCCTACCGAGTTGCATGTCAGTCCCACCGAAATTCCTAATGGTCACTAGGTTTACTATTTCGGTCCAACCGAGTTTTCTGATTCGGTCCCACCGAGATTGGTAAATTGTGTGTAACGGTTGGATTTTGTGTGGAGGCTATAAATACCCCTCCACCTCCTCTTCACTCGTGGAGAGAGCCATCAGAACACATACACCATTCCAACTCATATGTTCTGAGAGAGAACCACCTACTCATGTGTTGAGGCCAAGATATTCCATTCCTACCATATGAATCTTGATCTCTAGCCTTCCCCAAGTTGCTTTCCACTCAAATCTTCTTTCCATCAGATCCAAATCCTATGAGAGAGAGTTGAGTGTTGGGGAGACTATCATTTGAAGCACAAGAGCAAGGAGTTCATCATCAACACACCATTTGTTACTTCTTGGAGAGTGGTGTCTCCTAGATTGGCTAGGTGTCACTTGGGAGCCTCCGACAAGATTGTGGAGTTGAACCAAGGAGTTTGTAAGGGCAAGGAGATCGCCTACTTCGTGAAGATCTACCGCTAGTGAGGCAAGTCCTTCGCGGGCGATGGCCATGGTGGGATAGACAAGGTTGCTTCTTCATGGACCCTTCGTGGGTGGAGCCCTCCGTGGACTCGCGCAACCGTTACCCTTCGTGGGTTGAAGTCTCCATCAACGTGGATGTAGGATAGCACCACCTATCCGAACCACGGGAAAAACATTCGTGTCTCCAATTGCGTTTGAATCCTCAAAACCCTTCCCTTTATATTCTTGCAAGTTGCATGCTTTACTTTCCGCTGCCAATATACTCTTCGCATGCTTGCTTGAATTGTGTGATGATTGCGTGACTTGCCCTAAGATAGGTAAAATCTGCCAAGAACTAAAATTGGGAAAAGGTTAAGTTTTTATTTGGTCAAGTAGTCTAATCAACCCCCCCCCCTCTAGACATACTTTCGATCCTACACATTGTGTGAACATTGCTTTGGCAAGAAACCAAAGTTGTCGTTTCTTAATGTTTGGGGCTGCGATGCTTAAGGCTTCAGCCGGAGAAGCTCGAACCCAAAGCAGACAAACACATCTTCATAGGATACCCAAAGGTGACAGTTGGGTACACCTTCTATCTCAGACCCGAGGGCAAATTGTTTGTCGCCAAGAACGGGTCCTTTCTCGAGAAGGAGTTTCTCTCGAAAGAATGGAGTGGGAGGGAGATAGAACTTGATGAGGTTGTCGAACCTTTATTTCAACCAGAGAGTGATGCAACACAGAAAGATGTTTTCTGTGGCGCCTACGTCTGTTGAAGAGGAAGTTAATGATTGTGATCATGAAGCTTCGGATCAAGTTGCTATCGAACCTCATAGGTCGACAAGGATATGTACTACTCCTGAGTGCTACGGTAATCCTGTCTTAGATATCATGTTGTTAGACAACAATGAACCTACGAGCTATGAAGAAGCGATGGTGGGCCCGTATTCCGACAAACGGTTAGAAGCCATGAAATCCGAGATAGGATCCATGTAACAGAACAAAGTATGGACTTTGGTGGACTTGCCCGATGATCGGCAAGCCATTGAGATAAATGGATCTTTAAGAAGAAGAAGGATGTGGGCGGTAATGTTACCGTCTATGAAGCTCAACTTGTGGGAAAGAGTCTTTTCACAAGTTCAAGGAGTTGACTACGATGAGAATTTCTCACCCGTAGCGATGCTTAAGTCCGTCGGAATCATGTTAGAATTAGCTGTATTTTTTGATTATGAAATATGACAGATGGATGTCAAAAACAAGTTTTCTTACCAGTTTTCGTAAGAAAGAGTTGTATGTGATACAATCAAAGTGTTGCGATCCTAAGGATGCTAAAAGGTATGTTGGCTTCAGCGATCCTTCTATGTACTAGAGCAAGCATCTCGGAGTCAGAATATATGCTTTGATGGAGTGACCAAAGCTTTTAGGTTTATACAATGTTTGCTAGAAACTTGTATTTACAAGAAAGTGAGTGGGAGCACTACAACATTTCTGATAAGTATATGTGGATGACATATTGTTGATCCGAAATAATGTAGAATTTCTGGAAAGCATAAACGGTTGTTTGAAGAGTGTTTTTCAAAGGAAGACCTGGATAAAGCTGCTTACATATTGGGCATCAAGATCTATAGAGATAGATCAAGACGCCTGATGATACTTTCAAAGAACGCACACCTTGACATGATTTTGAAGGAGTTCGAAATAGATCAGTCAAAGAAGGGGTTCTTACCTGAGTTGTAAGGTGTGAAGTTGAGTAAGACTCAAAGATTGACCACGGCAGAAGAAAGGGGAAGGACGAAGGTCGTCCCCTAGCTTTTGTCATAGGCTCTATACGGTATGCCATGTTGAGTACCGCACCAGATGTGTGCCTTGCCACATGCCTGGCAAGAGGGTACAAAGGTGATCTAGGAGAGGATCACCAGATAGGAGTCAAAATTATCCTTAGAGGAATAAGGAAATGTTTCTCGGTTATGGAGGTGATAAAGAGTTCGACGTAAAGAGTTACGTAGATGCAAGCTTAACACCTATCCGGATAGCTCTGAGTAGAGATACCGGATACGTATAATGGAGCAACAGTTTGGAATAGCTCCAAGTGGAACGTGGTAGCAGCATTTACGATATGACATAAAGTGTTGCGAAATACATAGGGATCTAAATATTGTAGACCCGTTGACTACAACCTCTCTCACAAGCATAACATGATCAGACAGAGAACTCATTGAGTGTTAATCACATAGTGATGTGAACTAGATTATTGACTCTAGTAAATGTCGTGGTTCTAAGTCTGACAGTAATGTAGGGGGGTAAGTATGGAGAGGCGAGGTCTTAGCTATGGAGAGGTTGTAAGGACGCAAGGTTTACGAGTTCAGGCCCTTCTCGGAGGAAGTAAAGCCCTACGTCTCAGAGCCCGGAGGCATTCGACTGGATTATGTGCGTATGAGTTACAGGGGTGCGAACCCTTGTCTCAGAGGAGGGGGTTGGCCTATATAGAGTGCGTCAAGACCCTGGCTAGCCCACGTTATGAAGGGTTCAATGTACATTAAGGCAGGGTGTTACTGCTAACGCTAGTAATAAAGTGCTATGATGACCATAAAGGCTACTTAATGACCGACCGTTAGCGCACGGAGTGACTTTAGGTCTCCTGGCCGTTGAGTGGTTGGATCTTGGTGGAGTAATTGCTTCTTGGTCGAATGTCTTCGAGTCTGTCGAGTGGAACACCTCCAAGTCAGTTGAAAGGTGATTTATTCTAGAGGTGTCCTTGGGTAGGGCAGTTAGGACAGGTCCGTGACCCTACCCTAGGTACATAACTTCATCATTAGCCCCCGAATGGATCGAGGTTTGAGTGGGGAAGGAGTTGAGGACTTCTCCAACTCGTTTTCTATGCCGTGAGCATATCTTGTTTCGGATCAACAGACCTGAGTGATGACAGCAACTCCCTTCTCAATCGCCTTGATCCATTCTTAATTCTTCGCCGAGTGAGCTTCTTTACTTGTAAGGCTTCGAGTGACGGTGCGGAGGAGATCTTTGGTCTGACAAGTTATTTGCTGCCCGCGGATTTAGTGGGATCCGAATTTTGGGAAGCGCGCGGGACGGGGGAGGCCGCAGTAATCGGACGGGATAGAGCGGATCCGCCTCGATCCCCGCGCCACCTTTTTCTCCACGTATCACTCGCGCGGTCGTTACGGGATTTGACAGAGCCATCTGGGCCTACCTGTCAGCCACTCGGAAGCGGTCTCATATAAGGTGTTGGACCGAGTCTCCCGAACAGCGCGCCCCATTATCTCTTCTCCTCCTCACGCCTCTCCTCTGCGCTCGCTCTCGCCCCAGCGCCACCGCGCCACACGCGTCTCGTCGGCGACAATGGTGAAGGAGAAGACAGCGGCTCTGGAGCGGGCAAAGAAGGCGACGGCGAGGTCGAAGGGGAAGGCGACGAGCCGGGGCGGATCTTCCTTGCGGACAGGCCTGCCGAAGGGTTGGATCCAGGGTGATTGGATCCACTCGAGGATCTCCCAAGAAGACCTCGACGACCTGGCCGAGGGAGGGCTGATCCCCTACGACTCGGCGCGGCTTCCGGGGAAGGAATCCGAGCCGCAACCCCGGGAGGGTGAGCGCGTTCTTCTTGCCACCCACGTCGACCGTGGGTTTTCCTTGCCTCCTCATCCTTTCTTCTGAGGGTTTCTGAACTTCTTTGGGGCTCAACTCCACCATTTTACCCCCAACTCAATCGTTTATCTTGCCGCGTTCATTTCCTTGTGTGAGAACTTCTTGGGTTGTCGACCTCACTGGGGTCTTTTCAAGCATATTTTCACTTGTCGCTCCCAGACAGTGAAAAAGGCTAATCCGAGTGATGAGAGGACCCAAGTGATCCAGATGTGTGGGGGTCTTGGTATCCAGACGAGGGGAAAAAGCTCCTTTCCGGCCATGATTCTTCCCGACTCGGTTCGCGGATGGCAGTCGACCTGGTTCTACTGCAAAGACCTGTCGACGCCAGGGCAATCGACTGGCCTCCCTCCCTTTACCATGGACCGAGTGGAAAAACCCTCCCCTTTGAAGGTGCTCCCGGAGGAGAAGGCGCATGTGAAGGTGTTGGTCAACCGAGTGGTCCAGCTCATTCACAACGGGGTCACTGGTATGGATCTCTTGGAGGTCTTCCTTCAGCGGCGCATCCAGCCTCTCCAAGCCCGAGACCATCCGATGTGGATGTATTCGGGTCTAGAAGACTCCACTCGAATCCACCCGGAGGAGGTCAATGACGACACGCTGGAGAAGTGGCTGTCGAGCATTACCGGGAACAAGGACAATCCCAGAGGAGCCAGGAGAGTTCCCCCATTCGACCAGTCGCGTGCACCAGAGCAGGTCTGATTCTGAGTTTTTGCTTGTAATCTGAATTCACTCGCGCAGCTGTCTGTATTGCGTCGACTGACTTTGTTCTCCCTGCTTTCTTTCAGGCCATTATTGAAATGTATTCAATGCCCAACGGGGAGCAAGAGCAAGCTCTGGAAGGCGAGGCGAGTGGTGGCGAAAGTGGCGAGTGGACTTCAGATGGTGAAGGGGATGGAGGAAGCGACGACTCAAGTGATGGGGAAGAAGTCGAATCGCCTCCTCGCATAGAGAGGCGATCCAAGCTTGACCAAGAACGACCGAGTGCCCGCGATAAGACAACTGCTCAGGCTGGTCAGTCTTCGAAGCATCCTCGGATCTCTTCACCAACCCTGACTGAGAAGGCGCCATAGCACCCCAAAGTTGCAGAGCCGAAGACTCAGAAGGCTCCGCCAAAAATCAAGATCGATATCACTGTCGCCTCCGTGTGAGTGTCTCTCCTTGTATTCACTCGACGCTCCGCGTTGTTTGTTTTTCTTGTTTTAACTGGACGAACTTTGGAATTGTCAGCGCTGCCACTTCCGGGACCTCAGCTTACAGGGATGATGATGAGGTGATGGAGGATGCGGTCACTTCTAATCCGGGTATGATTTCTGCCATACTATCTTTCTTCGGTCGATTCAACTGCATCGTGCATCATTGGGTGACGTGATTTTGGCAATTTGAACTATGCATAGCTCCCAACATTATTGACCTCCCTGATGATGATGAAGAGCGCGAGAGGCCTTTGACGAGGAAGAGTAGGCGAGCTCCTGTAAGTGAGGCGCTACAGTCGACGCCAAGGGCGGAACCAGTCGTTTAAGACACTAGTGACGTCAATCGGGGTTCTGTTACCTTCGCGGAGCCCCTGTCGAGTGCCTTGCCTTCTTCTTCAACTGCTCAGGCCCCTGTCGACCTGCCTTCTATTTTTGCGACCCATCATGTCCTAGAGGACGAGGTGAATGCTGCTAGGGAAGCCATACGCCAGGCGGGCATTATGATGGAGAAGATGAAGATGGTGCCGGACGCCAGCCAAGCCGCCTATGATGCCAGCTCGGCTCTCCAGAGCAACGTTCAAGTTAGTCGGCTATCTGAAGATTCTTTCCGTAAATCTTTGCATCTGTACACCCACTAGGTGCATCGATTGAAGTTTTGGACTAGTGGGGGCACGCTGAGTGCACCCACTGGGTGTAGTCCCAGAGACTACGGTGGACTGCTGGCAGTCGACTGTAGTCTTTGTATTTTGCCGAATGTATAAACCAAACTGGTAGTTTGTCTCTTCCACTCGACTTCGGCGGGCCGGTCGAGTGGGACCAGAACCGGTGGGGGCACGCTAAGTGCACCCACTGGGTGTAGTCCCCGAGACTACGGTGGACTGCTGGCAGTCCACTGTGGTCTGAGTTCTATTTTCTTTCTCTCTTTTTTTGGACTCGACTTCGGCGGGCTGGTCGAGTGGGATTAGAACCGGTGGGGGCACGCTAAGTGCACCCACTAGGTGTAGTCCCCGAGACTATGGTGGACTGCGGGCAGTCGACCGTAGTCTTAGTATTTATTGCCTTTGTTGTTTTTTGTTGTAAAAATAACTTCTCCCCTTTGATTTCTGAAATCTTGCGATCTTGGAGCTCGCTTTGCTGACTTGGAGAAGCAGTAGATTCAACTGAACCTTGATTTGGAGCTGGCCAGGACAGAGCTGCAAAAGGTTAGAGACGGCGCCGCAGGTAAGACGATTTTGACGACTAGTTAGTTTTAGGCTTGAGTACCCTTCTGCTATTTCCGAATCAATCATCATTTCTTTGTAGAAAAACTAAGAGAAGCTCTGGCGAAGAAGGATCGGGACATGGCTGCTGCTCGTAAGGAGGCTGACGACAAGACCGCTCTGGCCGAACAGAAGCTGGTTCGGTCGGCCAGTTAGAAGAAGAGAATACCAGGCTGAAGACCGCTCTGAATGAAGCCAACAGGAAGTGTACACGCTGGAAGAAGGATGACCTCAACCTGAACGAAAAGATGGAAGGCATCGCTCGCAGGAGGGACGATCTGGAGAGCTACCTGAGGAGCCTTGCCAAGAAGTTGTACATCAAGCTTGAAGGTGCACATTTAGTTCTGACTGGTGTTTTTTGTGTCGACTTAGTGTATGACAATTGACTTATCCTTGGATCATGAATGCAGAGTTTTGCTAGAACTTTGAAGAGGAGACTGGGCGGATCGAACCAGGTTTGGATCCAATCAACTCTCCCGTGAAAGATGAAACTGCCATGAATTTGCTCCGACTGGAATCTCGCATCGACGGTGCCATGGACTACTTGGCTCGACTGAAGGTCGCCATGTCATGGATCGACCCGGCACTTTGGCCAGAGGCTATGCTCCAAAACGATCTCGAGTCTCTGATGACTCGACTTAACGGAATCCCTGATCGAGTGCAGGAGTGGAAGAAGTCTTCTGCTCGGTGTGGCGCTGATGTGGCTCTGTCCTTGGTTCGTGTCCACTGCAAGGAGGTGCGACAAGACAAGCTGGCAGCAATCAAGGTCGCCAATACCCAGAAGCGTGACTTCTGAACCATTATGGAGACTTTCATCGCTGCAGCCACTCGGATAGCCGACGGCGTCGACCTGGATGAGTTCGTCGAGCCTGCCAGCCCTCCTCCCGCGGAGTGAACAAACTCTTATGTCCCACCTCAAATTTGCCTCGGAATGCCGAGTGGTTTTTGTAACCGTTAAACTTTTTCGGGCTGCATGCCCAAGTACTTCGATCTGTGGTCTGGAACCTTTAGAATTTATCTGAACTTGGTTTACCGTTGAATATCTTTATGAATATCCTGCTGAGTGAACCCATTCTTCATTCGAGACAACTTTTGCACTCGCAGCGCAGTTCCGAAGGAGAGGGAAGCAGTCGACCCATGTCTTGTATTTGTGGCGAAGCTCCCCAAGGGAAGGCGGCGGTCGACCCACACCCTGTTACTGCAGAGTGGGACGGAGCGCACATTGTATTTGTGGCGAAGCTCTCTAGGAGAAGGTGGCACTCGACCGTACTTTGTTACTGTAGAGCGAGATGAATCGCGCATTGTATTTGTGGCAAAGCTCTCCAGGAGAAGGTGGCAGTCGACCCGCCCCTCGTCGTCCTTGAAGATTGAGATGTGTTTCGTACTTAGGCGAGTACTGGACTGCAGCTAAGCCCCTGAGTGGGAGGATCGCTCTCCACTTGGTAGGATTTTTTCAAACTTAGGCAAGTGCCTGACTGCCGCTAAGTCTCTAAGTGGGAGAACTTAGGCGAGTACTGGGCTGCAGCTAAGCCCCCGAGTGGGAGGATTGCTCTCCACTCGGTAGGATTTTTTCAAACTTAGGCGAGTGCCTGACTGCAGCTAAGTCTCTAAGTGGGAGAACTTAGGCGAGTACTGGACTGCAGCTAAGCCCCCGAGTGGGAGGATTGCTCTCCACTCGGTAGGATTTTTTCAAACTTAGGCGAGTGCCTGACTGCAGCTAAGTCTCTTAAGTGAGAGAACTTAGGCGAGTACTGGACTGCAGCTAAGCCCCCGAGTGGGAGGATTGCTCTCCACTCGGTAGGATTTTTTCAAACTTAGGCGAGTGCCTGACTGCAGCTAAGTCTCTAAGTGGGAGAACTTAGGCGAGTACTGGACTGCAGCTAAGCCCCGGAGTGGGAGGATTGCTCTCCACTCGGTAGGATTTTTTCAAACTTAGGCGAGTGCCTGACTGCCGCTAAGTCTCTAAGTGGAAGAACTTAGGCGAGTACTGGACTGCGGCTAAGCCCCAGAGTGGGAGGATTGCTCTCCACTCGGTAGGATTTTTTCAAACTTAGGCGAGTGCCTGACTGCAGCTAAGTCTCCAAGTGGGAGAACTTAGGCGAGTACTAGACTGCAGCTAAGCCCCCGAGTGAGAGGATTGCTCTCCACTCGGTAGGATTTTTTCAAACTTAGGCGAAACGGATTCACAGCTAAGCCCCCGAGTGGGAGGCTGGCTCGCCACTCGGTAGGAAACTGTTTTTACAAACTTAGGCGAAGCGGATTCACAGCTAAGCCACCCACTGGGGGATTTCTTACGCAAACAAAAACAATAATAATCACTGGGAAGATTATAACGCTCTTGTCTTTGATAAATAAACTACAGGAGTTTTTCTTATTACATCTCATCCGAGTGAGAATTCAAGTATAAAAGGGGCAGAGTAGCTCCGCATTCCAGGCTCGCGGCTCATCAATCTGGCGATCGACATTGTAGAGGTGGTATGCTCCATTGTGGAGGACTCTGGTGACTATGAAGGGACCTTCCCAAGTAGGAGCGAGCTTGTGTGGTTTCTGCTGATCCACTCGGAGGACTAAGTCTCCTTCTTGGAAGGCTCGGCTCTTCACGTTTCTGGCATGGAATCGATGCAAGTCTTGCTGATAGATGATCGATCGAATCAAGGCCATTTCTCTTTCTTCTTCTAGGAGGTCGACTGCGTCCTGCCAGGCTTGTTCTACCTCATCTTCTGAGTAGAGCTCGACTCTGGGAGCGTTGTGAAGTTGGTCACTCGGTAAGACTGCCTCGGCTCCGTAGGCCAGAAAGAATGGGGTTCTCCCGGTCGATCGATTCGGGGTTGTCCTCAATCCCCAAAGGACTGATGGAAGCTCATCGACCCATGCACCTGCTGCGTGCTTGAGATCGCGCATCAATCGGGGTTTCAGTCCTTTGAGAATTAGGCCGTTTGCCCTTTCTGCTTTCCCATTTGACTGGGGGTGAGCGACTGAAGCATAATCGACCCGAGTGCCCTGAGAGGCGCAGAAGGCCCTGAATTTGTCGGAATCGAAGTTTGACCCGTTGTCGGTGATGATGCTGTGTGGAACTCCATATCTGAATATCAACTCTCTGATGAAACTGATAGCGGTGCAAGCATCAAGATTCTTGATAGGCTTGGCTTCAATCCATTTGGTGAACTTGTCGACTGCTACCAGCACATGAGTGAAGCCGCTCCTGCCTGTTCTCAGTGGTCCAGCCATGTCTAGCCCCCAAATAGCGAAGGGCCAGACGAGTGGAATGGTTTTCAGGGCTGACGCGGGCTTGTGCGGCATATTGGAGTAATACTGACATCCTTCACATTTGTCGACTATCTCTTTCGCCATCTCATTGGCTCTTGGCCAGTAGAACCCCGCTCGGTATGCTTTAGCCACAATGGTTCGAGAGGACGCATGATGACCACAGGTCCCCGAGTGGATATCGTTAAGGATCATCTGACCTTCTTCTGGTGTAACACACTTCTGGGCGACCCCAGTCGCGCTTTCTCTATATAACTGTCCCTTTATGACTGTAAAGGCCTTGGATCGACGGACGATCTGTCGAGCCTCTTCTTCGTCTTCTGGGAGTTCTTTCCTTAAGATGTACGTGATGTACAGTTCTGTCTAGACGGGAGCGATAACCAAGACTTCCATGACCAGGTCGACCACAGCCGGAACTTCAACTTCACTCTAATCCGTGGCACTTTTTGGCTGCGGGGCCTCTTCAGCGAAGGGATCCTCTTGGACTGATGGTGTGTGGATATGTTCCAAAAACACATTGCTGGGAATGGTTTCTCTTTTGGAACCTATTTTTGCCAGATCATCAGCTGCTTGATTTTTTAGTCGGGATATGTGGTGAAGCTCTAACCCCTCGAATTTCTTCTCAGCTTTCTCACTGCATTGCAATAACCAGTCATGGCTGGACTTCTGACGTCCCATTCCTTCATCACTTGATTGACCACCAAATCTGAGTCGCCATAGACCATGAGGCGACGGACGCTGAGTGAAATGGCCATGCGCAACCCATATAAAAGTGCTTCGTATTCTTCCTCATTGTTAGAGGAATCAAAGTGGATTTGAAGAACATATCTGAGTTTATCTCCTCTAGGGGAGATCAACACCATTCCGGCGCCGGAACCATTTAGCATCTTGGAACCGTCAAAGAACATGGTCCAATGCTCCGAGTGAACCTGAGTCGGCAGTTGTTGTTCAATCCACTCGGCGACGAAATCCGCGATTGCCTGGGACTTGATAGCTTTCTTTGCCTCAAACTTGATATCTAGGGGAAGGAGTTCGATCGCCCATTTTGCCACTCGACCGGTTGCATCCCTGTTATGCAGGATCTCTGACAATGGAGCATCGCTGAAGACTGTAATGGAATGATCAGAGAAGTAGTGAGCAACTTTCTTGGTGGTCATATAAATCCCATATACAAGCTTCTGATAGTGAGGATATCTTTGCTTTGACGGGGTCAAGACTTCAGAAATATAATATACTGGGCGCTGAACTTTGAAGGTTTTCCCTTCCTCTTCCCGCTCGACCGTAAGTACCATACTGATGACTTGTCCTATGGCTCCAATGTAAAGCAGCAAAGGCTCCTTGCTGATTGGGGCAACAAGCACCGGCTGGGTGGAGAGCAGAGCTTTGAGCTCTGCAAATGCTGCATCGGCTTCAGGAGTCCACTCGAACTTGTCGGACTTCTTCATCAATCGGTAAAGAGGCAATGCCTTTTCACCGAGACGAGATATGAAGCGACTTAGGGCGGCCAAGCAACCAGTAAGCTTCTGGACGTCGTGCACTCGCACAGGGCTTTTCATTCGGAGTATAGTGCCAACTTTTTCTGGATTGGCGTCGATTCCCCGTTCGGAAACGAGAAAACCGAGTAACTTTCCGCCAGGGACTCCAAATGTGCACTTTGATGGATTAAGCTTGATATCATACCTCCTGAGGTTGGCAAAGGTTTCGGCAAGGTCAGTCAGCAGGTCAGAACCCTTCCGTGACTTGACCACAATATCATCCATGTATGCTTCTATGTTTTGACTGATTTGAGTGAGTAAACACTTCTGAATCATCCTCATGAATGTAGCTCCAACATTCTTGAGGCCGAATGGCATGGTAACATAACAGAAGCACCCGAATGGAGTGATGAAAGCTGTCTTGATCTCCTTAGGTCCATACAACCGGATCTGATGGTACCCGGAATAGGCGTCCAAGAAAGACAGTTGCTCACATCCCGCGGTCAAGTCGACTATTTCGTCGATGCGGGGGAGAGGAAAATGATCTTTCGGGCAGGCCCGATTGATATGTTTAAAATCAATGGACATGCGAAGTGACTTGTCCTTCTTGGGGACCATGACAACGTTGGCGAGCCACTCAGAGTGGTAGATTTCTCGGATGAACTCCGCTGCTAAGAGCCGAGCCACCTCCTCGCCAATAGCCTTTCTCTTTTGGACGGCAGATCATCGGAGATGCTCCTTGACAGGTTTTACTTTTGAGTCGACTCTCAGGCGATGCTCAGCCAGCTCCCTGGGAACACCTGGCATGTCAGAAGGCTTCCATGCGAAAATGTCCCAGTTCTCATGGAGGAACTGGATGAGCGCTTCTTCCTATTTGGAGTCGAGTGTTGTCGGGATATGAGTCGGAGCGGCGCTGGGGTCGGTTGGGTGGATGTGAGCTGTCATTGTATCGCCAGTCGACTGGAAAGCTGACTCTGTAGCGGGCTTCTTGGCTCGCAACAGATCACTCGGGTCTGCAGTCTTCTGGTATTCCTGCAACTCCACCACTGCCATCTGCGCGTCGGCGATCTTCGAACCTTTCTGAAAACATTCTTCCGCTTTCTTCCGATTGCCCATAATGGTGATCACACCTTTGGGGCCAGGCATCTTCAATTTGAGATACATGTAACATGGTCGGGCCATGAAGCGTGCATAAGCCGGCCTGCCCAGAATAGCGTGATAGGCACTCTGGAAGTCCACAACTTCAAACGTCAACCTTTCTTTGCGGTAATTCTTGGAATCACCGAAAACCACATCAAGAGCAATCTGGCCGAGTGATTCAGCCTTCTTCCCAGGAATGACTCCGTGGAAACTCATGTTGCTGGCACTGAGTCTGGACATCGGAATGCCCATCCCTTTCAATGTCTCAACGTATAATATGTTCAAACCACTGCCACCATCCATCAGGACTTTGGTCGGTCGAGTGCCTTCAACAACTAGGTCGACCACCAAAGCTTGCCTCCCAGGGGTGGCGATGTGTATTGGGTGGTCGGACTGGTCGAATGTTATGGAAGTCTGAGACCATTTTAGGTAACTAGGTGTCGCTGGAGCGACCATATTCACCTCTCGGTTAATAACTTTCAGTCGACTTTTGCTCTCAACATCAGCAAAAATCACCAAGGTGGAATTGACTTGAGGGTATCCGTCATCACTGTCCTCTTTGTCATCGACCTTGTCTGACTCCTTTTGCTTACCCTTGGGTTGCTTGCCCTGGAACTGCTGGATCAAGAGTCGACACTGCTGAGTGGTATGTTTCGGGTAAATGAAATTACCCTCTTCATCTTTCTTTGTGTGGACGAGACATGGTAAGTCCAACACATCATTCCCCTCCTGGTCTTTAACCTTTTTGGGATTCCAAGGCCCTTTAGGTTTCCCTTTAGACTTTCCTTGGGCCAAAGCTAAGGCTTCCCCGGGAGCCGCTGGCTTGGCTTTCCGCTTCTGTTTCCGATTGGAATTGCCTCTGGTTTCTTGGGCGACTGACTTGAGCTTGCCACTCCTGAGTCGATCCTCATCTTCACCATTAGTGTACTTGGTGGCAATCTCCATCATCCGATTCAGAGACATATCTCCAGTTCGGCCGAATTTCAAATTTAGCTCTCTGTACTTGACGCCTTCCTTGAAGGCACAAACTGCTTGGTGGTCAGGCACATTCTCCACTGAGTGATGTAACGTGATCCATCTCTGGATGTAATCCCTCAGAGTTTCATTCGGCTTTTGCACACAAGACCGTAGTTCCGTCAGTCCTACCAGTCACTTGCATGTGCCCTCAAATGTGGTGACGAACACTCGGGAGAGATCTTCCCAAATGTAAATGTTGCTAGGCGCTAACTGGTTTAGCCACGCTCTGGCCGAGCCCTCCAACATGAGAGGCAGGTGCTTCATGGCCACTTCATCATTTCCGCCGCCAATCTGGACGGCCACTCGGTAGTCCTCAAGCCAAGTATCACGCTTGGACTCACCAGTGAACTTACTGACTCCAGTCGCCAACCTGAAGTTGGGAGGAATCAGAGCAGCCCTGATGGCTCTACTAAAGCACTCTGGCCCCGAAACATGTACTCTGCTGCTGGCTGGCGCATCTCTGTCGTGGCCTTCTCGGAGAGCTCTGTTCCTGTCGACCAAACCCTGGACGAGGATGGATCTCGCATCAAAGCCTGGCCCTTTGGGGTCAACTGGAATCCTTCGCCCACCACTATGAGGGCGCCTGTCATCCTGTTGGCGAGGCACATACGACCCGCTCCTTGGGGGAGGCGTGGGCACTCGACGTCGACCGTCACGATCGACTCGGTGATCATACTGCTCATGGTTCCCATACTGGTCACGCCGGTCTCCACGTCCCTCACTCCTCGTGGGCGATCTCGGGCCGTGAGCCGACTGGACTGTGTCTGCGGCAACGGATCTACTGTGATTTCTGTTCCGCGACTGAGAAACAGCGGAATTCTGATCTCCTGCTGGCCGGAGTAACGCTCTGATCTACAGCAAGCCTCTGCCAGCCTCCGACTGAGAAGGCTGAATCGACTCCGCTATATGGGCCACAGCTGCTAAATTCTTACTCGGAGTCCGATATACCTGCGGGGCGGGAAGAGCTGACGTCGATTGGATTCAGGAACCCGTTGTCGCGCACGCTCATCGAGTGCTCGCTGGAGGTTCTCCAGTCGAGTGCGCTCGGCCAAGTTTGCCAGGCGTGAGCCTCGGGGGTTTCTCCAACGATAGGAGTGTTCAGCGCATCCACATTCCGGCGGCGAAGTTCTTCTCTCTGCAGCGACATGAGAGGCTCGGGAAGATACTCCTCATGGGGACGCGACGGGTCGCCTCCTCCCGCGCCTCCGTCGATGCGGGTAAAACCAGGGGGACTGGGCGGCCCATCGACCATCAGAACCTCCGCCGCCGGATCGCTGCTGTCGCACTCGGATGCAGTCTCTTCGGAGCCAGTCGAACAGGCCGTAGAGGGATTCATCAGGCTCGATCGCCGTGACTTGAGGGGTGGCCGACTGACGGGCCACCGCGTGTCTCACCCACCGCTGAAGTCTCGACGGACCGGAGCGCTTGCACCAGCGGGAAACGGGGAGGAAGGACAGCACAGGAGCCGACCGGTAGGGGGTCGACGGTTGCCGCAGGAGAACGCCGCGGACGGACGCGCTAAAGTGCGTTGCCCCATGGACAGGGAGTGCGTCCACGTCGAGCGGAGCCTCCTGAAGCCAGGCGGAGTCGTCGGCGATGAACGTGAGCGCACCGAGACGGATCTCGCGGCCCTCCACCAAAACTCCATCAAAAACCATGATGATTCGGGTCGGAAAAGATCGTAACTCCTCCAACAAAACGCTAAAACACCAGCCCCACGGTGGGCGCCAACTGTCGTGGTTCTAAGTCTGACAGTAATGTAGGGGGGTAAGTATGGAGAGGCGAGGTCTTAGCTATGGAGAGGTTGTAAGGACGCAAGGTTTACGAGTTCAGGCCCTTCTCGGAGGAAGTAAAAGCCCTACGTCTCGGAGCCCGGAGGCGGTCAACTGGATTATGTGTGTATGAGTTACAGGGGTGCGAACCCTTGTCTCAGAGGAGGGGGGTGGCTTCTATAGAGTGCACCAGGACCCCGGCCAGCCCATGTTACGAAGGGTTCAATGTACATTAAGGCAGGGCGTTACTGATAACGCTAGTAATAAAGTGTTATGATGACCATAAAGGCTACTTAATGACCGACCGTTAGCGCGCGGAGTGACTTTAGGTCTCCTTGAAGGAAATATGCCCTAGAGGCAATAATAAAGTTATTATTTATTTCCTTATATCATGATAAATGTTTATTATTCATGCTAGAATTGTATTAACCGGAAACATAATACATGTGTGAATACATAGACAAACAGAGTGTCACTAGTATGCCTCTACTTGACTAGCTCTTTAATCAAAGATGGTTATGTTTCCTAACCATGGACAAAGAGTTGTTATTTGATTAACGGGATCACATCATTAGTTGAATGATCTGATTGACATGACCCATTCCATTAGCTTAGCACCCGATCGTTTAGTATGTTGCTATTGCTTTCTTCATGACTTATACATGTTCCTATGACTATGAGATTATGCAACTCCCGTTGGCCGGAGTAACACTTTGTGTGCTACCAAACGTCACAACGTAACTGGGTGATTATAAAGGAGCTCTACAGGTGTCTCCAAAGGTACATGTTGGGTTGGCGTATTTCGAGATTAGGATTTGTCACTCCGAATGTCGGAGAGGTATCTTTGGGCCCTCTCGGTTATGCACATCACTAAAGCCTTGCAAGCATTGCAACTAATGAGTTAGTTGCGGGATGAAGTATTACGGAACGAGTAAAGAGACTTGCTGGTAATGAGATTGAACTAGGTATTGAGATACCGACGATCGAATCTCAGGCAAGTAACATACCGATGACAAAGGGAACAACGTATGTTGTTATGCGGTCTGACCGATAAAGATCTTCGTAGAATATGTGGGAGCCAATATGAGCATCCAGGTTCCGCTATTGGTTATTGACCGGAGACGTGTCTCGGTCATGTCTACATTGTTCTCGAACCCGTAGGGTCCGCACGCTTAAGGTTTCGATGACAGTTATATTATGAGTTTATGCGTTTTGATGTACCGAAGGAGTTCGGAGTCCCGGATGAGATCGGGGACATGATGAGGAGTCTCGAAATGGTCGAGACGTAAAGATCGATATATTGGACGACTATATTCGGACATCGGAAAGGTTCTGAGTGGTTCGGGTATTTTTTGGAGTACCGGGGAGTTACAGGAATACGGGGGAAAAGTATTGGGCCTTATTGGGCCATACGGGAAAGAGAGAGAGGGGCTGCCTAGGGCAGGCCGTGCGCCCCTCAAGGCCTAGTCCGAATTGGACTAGGGGGAGGGGTTGCGCCCCCTCCTTCCTTCCCTTCTCCTTTCCCCTTCCTTGTCTCCTACTCCTACTACATGGAAGGAATCCTAGTTGGACTAGGAAAGGGGGAATCCTACTCCCGGTGGGAGTAGGACTACCTAGGGCGCGCCATAGAGAGGGCTGGCCCTCCACTCCTCCACTCCTTTATATACGGGGGCAGGGGGCACCCCATAGACACACAAGTTGACCTTAGTGATCGTTCCTTAACCGTGTGCGGTGCCCCCCTCCACGATATTACACCTCGGTCATATTGTAGCGGTGCTTAGGCGAAGCCCTGCGAAAGTAGAACATCAAGATCGTCACCACGCCGTCGTGCTGACGGAACTCTTCCCCGACACTTTGCTGGATCGGAGTCCGGGGATCGTCATCGAGCTGAATGTGTGCTAGAACTCGGAGGTGCCGTAGTTTCGGTGCTTGATCGGTCGGGCCGTGAAGACGTACGACTACATCAACCGCGTTGTCATAACGCTTCCGCTATCGGTCTACGAGGGTACGTAGACAACACTCTCCCCTCTCGTTGCTATGCATCACCATGATCTTGCATGTGCGTAGGAAATTTTTTGAAATTACTACGTTCTCCAACAGTGGCATCCGAGCCTAGGTTTTATGTTTTGATGTTATATGCACGAGTAGAACACAAGTGAGTTGTGGGCAATATAAGTCATACTGCTTACCAGCATGTCATACTTTGGTTCGGCGGTATTGTTGGATGAAACGGCCCGGACCGACATTACGCGTACGCTTACGCGAGACTGGTTCTACCGCCATGCTTTGCACACAGGTGGCTGGCGGGTGTCAGTGTAACATCCCAAATTTTCAATTTGGAATGTTATAAAGTAGATCATCATGCATATCATATTTTCTTGCATTTTGGTCGATCCTAGAAATTTCACGCAACTCAAGGACCCTCGGAGAGAGTTGGAGATTTTGTCATTTTCATACTTGAGTTTTCTCAAATTTTGAAAAGAGGATCATTTGATTTATTTATTTCATCTTCAATTATTTTCCAACATCAAAAATATGAGAGAGGGAAATAATATGAATTTTCCCAAATTTAGGAAAAATAAGATTTAATAAATAAATCAATTTTTTGGATTTTTCCGGATTTTAGTTGCATTTTATTTGGATTAGGGAAAAATGCGTGTTTTCAAAATTTGCATCTAGGCCCCGTTTAAAGTTCATTTTGTTCGACTCATTTTTAGGAGTCGGGGAAAATTTCCTTTGGGATTTTTGGAGTTCGTTTAGATTTTCTTTTCTTTGTTTTTTCTGTGCGTGTATCTATAAAAAAATCGCATCGCCCCGCCTGGGCCAAGGCCCAGCCGCCCCCTCGCGCACTCGCGCGCAGCGCGCGGCCGCCGCCGCCCCTTGCCTTGCCCCCTCCCCCAAGCCACCTTCCCCCCCTTTATATACCCCCCCCCCGTCTCCTCCCCACACCGCCGCCCGCCACCCCGCAGCAGCAGCAGCCGCCTGCCACTGCCACCGCCGTCGCCGCCTGCCAGCGCCGCCCGCTGCCCCGCCTCTCGCCTCGCCTCGCCTGCCCTGCCGCCTAGCCCCGGTCGCCGGAGCCCCTCGCCGAGGTAGCCGCCGCGCCGCGCCACCCCTACCCTCGTTCGGTTTTAAAAAAAACCGTTCCGGTTTCTTTTTCGTTGTTTCGGTTTTTTTTTCAAAACCCTAGATCGGTTTTTCATTTTTTCGGTTTAGTTGTTTAGCGAGCGTTCGTCGGACCATTCGTCTTAACAAACGTGATCACCGGTTATTATCGGTTAACGAAAGTTCATTCGTCTAACCGCTCGTCGTTTTCTTTTCGTCGGATTTATTCCGCGAATTTTCTGATCGCGATTTCAGATCCGATCTTCGTTCTAGTTTTTCTTCTCGCTCGTTTATCGGAATCAGGTGATTCAAGCGCCTGGAGTTTCGTTTCGAAACCGCCGTTCCGACTAATCAACTTAAACAAGTTTTTGCTACTGTAAAATCTGACCTAGTTTTAACTTGTTAGAACCGAGTTGTTTTCTTCCGCCGTTGGTTTTCCGTTGCTTTGTTCGGTTCTTTCTCTCTTTGCAACCAGAGTTCTTAAGTTGAAATTTCTGGTTCGATCTCTTGTTCGAGTTTTACCTATGCATTAGATGAGTACTTATTGTGTGCCTGTTGTTTGTCTGCGATAGATTTCCCGGAGTGCGCCGCCTATTACTTCGAATCTCTAGGTCTCGCGGATCATCAGCAAGGCAAGTAACACTTTGATCATACCTTTTCTACAACCCAATTTTATGGCATTAGATCAATCCTCACACATTGCATGATTAGGATCTAATTAAATTGTGGGATGGGAAGTAGATGAGGTAGTACCTATTACCTGTTTAATATGAAACCTTTGGGAGTTACTTCTACGTTTGCTTATTATGCCATGCTATGCTAGTAGATGTGGATTGGGTGAGTGATATCCATGACAGATGTGAGATTGATAATTTTAAGGGTTTATCTAAGGTGGCAACTTAAACACACATCTGGGTGGATTGAGGCACCTGGTTTCTATCAGGACTTGCCTGTTCTTCTTTTGGACCGCCGCCCAGGCTCAAAGGGATCATAAGATCTTTCATGCTAGAAACTTCCGTGTGCAGCCACAAGCCATTATGGGCTCTAGCATAGTTGATTAAGTCGTGCGAACTCTTACAGGGTAGACTAGCAGATGTAGGGGAAAGTAGGTGTACCGGTCTATCCATCGTAAGGTGCTAGCGCTTCTGAAAGACTATGTCTCGGTCATCCGTTTCTCAAACACCATGTAGTGCGAGAAATCCAACGGAGGCGATCGAGTCTTGTGGGGAAAAGTGCGCAAACCTCTGCAGAGTGTAATAAACTAATCATGATTAGCCGTGTCCCCGGTTATGGACATCTTGAGTATCTAGTACTTGAATATCATGTGAATCTCATCATGTTACCTCTAATTAATATTTAATTGTTCACCTAATTGGGATCGGAATGCTGTCAACCATTCTCGATGTTCAACTACCATGATAGTTAAATAAATGTATCCCTTTGCAGTAGGGAAAAACTGGCTTTACGCAAAACAGTAACCATAGAGCTTTCCACCAGCCAAATATGCATATAGTATAGCTGTTGCATTCCATTACTCTCTATGTGTTACATTGCCAGCATATTCCATGTGTTGACCCCTTTTCGGGCTGCAACTTTCATGTTGCAGACTTTTCAGACGATGAGTAAGGTGCTGTTAGGTCGTGGTTCTATACTCAGTGATGCCGTTGGAGTTGATGGACCCATTTATCTTCCGAGTCTTACGCTATTATCGATATTAGATGGCCTTAAGCCATATTTATTGTAATAAGTTCTCTTTGAGACATCGATGTAATAAGTGTGTGATTGCTACTCTGTTTAAATCCTTCGAAGTACTGTGTGGTGTCAGCATTATTGATCCAGGGATGACACTAGAGCACAGAGACTTGATCCATTCGGGTCAGGTCGCCACAGAGATGGTATCAGTGCACACGCTGACTGTAGGACACGACCACTAAGTTAAAGCCATAGATCACTATTCTCTTCTCATTTTCTAACTCCTCATCTTTTCTACTCTTTTAGGATGACGAACGCGAAGATTAAGTATACTCAACCGGATGAAAGCACACCTTTTGGATTTCACTTGAAGGAAGTCACCAAGTACCTGAACATTGGACTACCAAGCTTCACCGGGACCTTCAACGCCACTCTGCGTGAAGAGGAGTGCTGGAAGATTCGAGCTCACGTTCCGGGAAAGACATTCGCGCCAATCACGAAGCCCATAGATAGTGTTTTCAATGCACCAACCTGGAGTCTGGGAAAGAGCATGGCAGCTCATATCACCATAGGACGCATTGGAGAAGTTTACCCAGAAGACCTCAAGGACACTATCTACCAGATTTGCGGACGCCGAGATGAACAATGGGAGTTAGTCAGCACCAAGAAGGATAAATCCATTGGAGCTTTCATCCAGGAGTTAAACCAGCACATTTGACGCCATGAGAACCAGTTGTGCAATGATATGATAGAGTTTAAGAATGTGAAGGCAAGGATCATCGAGCTAGAAGGAGAACTGAAGGCTACACGCAAGGACTACATGGACGAAATCATAGCTCTAGCAAGGCACAATGGCGATCTTAAGAAAGAGATTGAAGAACTCAAGGGGAAGTTAGCATCCAGGAAGGAAGACATGTACGTCGCATGTCCGGACAACTACATCATCCTCGACGACACCGATTCGGATCCAAGTGAACCCGACTTTGAAGACGAAGCTGGAGCAGACATCATGGAGTCTTCCACCGATTCAAATTTCTAGATGACCACCAAATATTAGTAGTATTTCCCCCATGTATACATTATAGTTCGAGCACTTTTGCGATAGTTCTAGACCGTTGGTATGCCCTTGTTTGATTGAATGAAGTGATTTTGTGTGCATTTGCTCATGTGCATTGGGGTAGTGTTTTCTCTTTAGACCTCACTCTATTCTTAATTCTCATCTTTTCTAAACCCTCAGATTCCTCCGAGACGTGACAATGGATTTCCACCGGAGCTCACTCAGCTGATCCAGCAGCAGAATCAATTGATGCAATTGTTAGTCCAGAACCAGCAAAACAACAACAACAACAACAACAACAACAACAACCCACCACCACCACCACCACCTGTTGACCACTTAGCCCGTTTTCTTAGGCTGAATCCGCCGGTGTTTTCCAGTAGCACCGAGCCAATAGTAGCAGACGATTGGCTCCGCAAGATAGGAAGGGAGTTGACCACTGCAGGATGCACAGATGGTGAGAAAGTGAAGTTTGCCGCACATCAGCTTGACGGACCCGCGGCAGCATGGTGGGAGAATTTCATAGCCACTTACCCAGTTGACACTGTCACATGGGATCAGTTTCAGCAAGCTTTCCGCACTGCCCATGTTTCAGCGGGAGCTATGGCCATGAAGAAGCGTGAGTTTCGCAACTTACGCCAAGGAGGAAGGACAGTTGGCCAGTACGTTGACGACTTCAGTAAGTTAGCACGTTATGCCCCAGATGACGTTGCTACGGATGCAGCTAAGCAGGAGAAGTTTCTGGAAGGATTGAATGATGAGCTAAGCATGCAGTTGATGGTAGCAAGTTTCAACAACTACCAGGAGTTGGTAGATCGTGCCATCATGATTGAAGGGAAGCAACAGCAGATTGAGAATCGCGAGAGGAAGTATGGACAGGGGAAGTATAACTCTGGAGCCCAGTAGAAGCCCCGTTTTACCCCTAAACCGGGAATTCAGTTTCAGCATACCCATGGAGGAGGTAGTTCGCACAACCATAATGGCACCAAGAATGGTAATGGGAATGGAGGAAGCAATGGACAGAACCGCAACACCCCATCAACCCCAGCCAAGAAAGACCTGAGTCAAGTCACTTGTTTTAAGTGTCAGAAGACCGGACATTATGCCAATGAATGTCCTGAAGGCCAAAACGGCAATGGGAACTCTGGA
Organism: Triticum monococcum; assembly: GCA_034509565.1. Lineage (NCBI taxonomy): Eukaryota > Viridiplantae > Streptophyta > Magnoliopsida > Poales > Poaceae > Triticum > Triticum monococcum. The sequence continues at coordinate 171,763,813 of CM067846.1, read as the reverse complement.
AAGAAGCCGAACCCTTTCAACAGGGGACAAGTGAACCACGTTAATGTGGAGGAGGTTGAAGCTCAGCCCGATGCAATAATAGGTAAGTTTTTGGTTAAGTCATTTACTGCACTCGTTCTTTTCAATACTGGTGCATCGCATTCATACATATCAAGGGGATTTGTGGAAAAGTATAGCCTACCCACTAGGATTCTTAAAACACCTATGCTAGTAAGCTCGCCAGGAGTAGAATACATGGCCAGACAAGGATGCTTTCAAGTGCCATTAAGCATAGGAAGGCATGTTTTCCCAACGGATTTAATCATTCTGGAATCCCAAGGTCTGGATGTAATTCTTGGTATGGATTGGCTGTCGATGTATGGAGGAAACATCGATTGCGCCAGTAAGACAATTTGCTCACAACGCCAAAAGGAAGAAGGATCAAGTATGTATCCCGGCATGTGCCAAATAGGACACAAGTAAATTCTTTATCAGGAGTTGTGCAAGAAGAAGTACCACTACTGAAGGATTTTCCTGATGTATTTCCTGAGGAATTGCTAGGAATGCCACCGGATAGAGATATTGAATTTTTGATTGAGTTATTGCCAGGTACAGGCCCAATATCGAAGCGGCCATACCGGATGCCAGCAAAGGATTTGGTAGAAATTAAGAATCAGATTAAGGAATTACTAGAGAAAGGTTACATTCGCCCAAGTTCTTCGCCTTGGGGATCACCCGTACTTCTAGTGGAGAAGAAGGATGGATCATTACGGATGGTTGTTGATTACCGTGGATTGAACGAAGTAACAATTAAAAACAAATACCCACTGCCAATGATTAATGATCTGTTTGACCGTTTGCAAGGAGCTAAAGTGTTCTCCAAAATCGATTTGCGATCGGGATACCATCAGTTGAAGATTCGAGAACAGGATATTCCAAAGACAGCTTTTACCACGAGATACGGATTGTACGAGCATACCATTATGTCATTTGGACTGACTAACGCGCCTGCCTATTTTATGAACCTGATGAACAAGGTATTTATGGAGTTTTTGGATAAGTTCGTCGTAGTGTTCATTGACGACATTCTGATTTTCTCAAAGAATGAAGAGGAGCATAAGGAACATTTGCGTTTGGTTTTGGAGAAACTAAGGGAACATCAGTTATATGCCAAATTTAGCAAATCTGAGTTTTGGTTGAAAGAAGTTGGATTTCTTGGACATGTTATATCTGGAGAAGGGATAACAGTTGACCCCACAAAGGTTGAGACCGTAACCGAATGGGAAGCACCAACGACAGTTGGAGAGATCCGGAGTTTTCTTGGACTCGCAGGATACTACCGGAGATTCATTGAGAACTTTTCAAAGATTGCAAAGCCTATGACGGAGTTGTTGAAGAATGATATTAAGTTCAAATGGACTGAGGAGTGTGAGGCTAGTTTCCAGGAGTTGAAGAAACATTTGGTTACCTCACCAGTATTGATTTTTCCAGATCAGACCAAGGATTATGAGGTGTATTGCGACGCTTCACGTCGAGGACTTGGAGCAGTGCTTATGCAAGAAGGTAGAGTTGTTTAGTATGCTTCGCGACAACTGAAGCCTCATGAGTTGAATTATGCCACACATGATTTGGAGTTAGCAACCGTAGTGCATGCATTGAAGACATGGAGACATTTCCTCATTGGAAATCATTGTGAGGTGTACACGGATCACAAGAGTTTGAAGTACATTTTCACGCAGAAGGAGTTGAACCTCAGACAAAGGAGATGGTCGGAGCTCATCAAGGATTATGATATGAGATTGCATTACCATCCCAGAAAAGCTAATGTAGTAGCTGACGCATTGAGCCATAAGAGCCATGTCAATACGTTAATAACGGAAGAAATACCCAAGGAGTTATCAGAAAACCTTCGTGAACTAAGTTTGGAGATAGTTCTGAGAGGCTATGTAGCAGCATTGGAGATTCAGTCAACATTGATGGATAAAATCAGAGAGGCTCAGAAATCTGACAAGGAGATTGCTTCTATAAAGGAGAAACTAAGCAAAGGAAAAGAAAAGGGATTTTGTGAGGATGAGCACGATACCCTATGGTTTGAGGACCGCGTTTATATACCCAATGACCCGGAAATCAGGAAGTTGATTCTGCAAGAGGCACATGATTCACCCTATTCGATTCACCCAGGAAATACCAAGATGTATTTGGATTTGAAGGAAAGATTCTGGTGGACTGGAATGAAGAAGGATATTGCAGCATATCTAGCAGTTTGTGATGTGTGTCATAGAGTAAAGGCAGAACATCAGAAGCCATCCGGATTGTTACAGCCATTGCTGATACCCGAATGGAAGTGGGATAAGGTAGGCATGGATTTTATCACAGGACTACCCAGGATGAAGGCAGGCTATGACTCGATATGGGTAGTAGTTGATCGTCTGACGAAGGTAGCACATTTCATTCCAGTTAAGACCACTTACACTAGTGCTAAGTTGGCAAAGATATACATGACTAGGATCATTTGTTTGCATGGAGTTCCGAGGAGTATTGTATCAGATAGAGGAATCCAATTTACCTCAAAGTTTTGGAATCAGTTGCATGAAACTTTGGGAACCAGGCTAGAGTTCAGCACCGCTTTTCATCCGCAGACGGATGGACAGACCGAGAGAGTCAATCAGATTTTGGAAGATATGCTGAGAGCTTGTGCACTAGATTATGGATCTAGTTGGGACGATAACTTGCCGTATGCGGAATTTTCCTATAACAACAGTTACCAAACCAGTTTGAAGATGGCACCTTTTGAAGCTTTATACGGAAGGAGGTGCAGGACACCGTTGTCATGGGACGAAGTTGGAGACCGTCAGTTGTTTGGACCCGATTTGATTAAAGAGTCTGAACAGAAGGTGAAATTGATTCGCGATAGGCTCAAGGTAGCCCAGTCCAGGAAGAAGAGCTACGCAGATTCAAAACGCAAGGAGACAGTTTACGAAACCGGAGACAGAGTTTATCTCCGAGTATCCCCACTTCGAGGAGTTAAGCGCTTTGGAGTTAAGGGCAAATTAGCACCACGTTTCGTTGGACCTTATAAGATCTTGCAACGTATGGGAGAAGTCGCTTATAAGTTGGAATTACCAGAGGGACTGTCAGGAGTTCATGATGTATTCCATGTTTCTCAGCTGAAGAAATGTCACGCCGAGATGGCGGAGGTACCGCTAAGAGATACAGTGCCGCTTGAAGCGATTCAGTTGAAGGACGACTTAACATATGAGGAGAAACCAGTCAAGATTCTCGATTTTTCCAGCAGAGTTACCCGCAGCAAGGTTATCAAGTTTTGCAAAGTTCAGTGGAACCACCACTCAGAGGATGAAGCCACCTGGGAGAGAGAAGAAGATTTGCTCAAGGACCACCCTCACCTATTTTCTAGCCAACCCGAATCTCGAGGGCGAGATTCATCTTAAGGGGGGTAGGTTTGTAACATCCCAAATTTTCAATTTGGAATGTTATACAGTAGATCATCATGCATATCATATTTTCTTGCATTTTGGTCGATCCTAGAAATTTCACACAACTCAAGGACCCTCGGAGAGAGTTGGAGATTTCGTCATTTTCATATTTGAGTTTTCTCAAATTTTGAAAAGAGGATCATTTGATTTATTTATTTCATCTTCAATTATTTTCCAACATCAAAAATATGAGAGAGGGAAATAATATGACTTTTTCGAAATTTAGGAAAAAAGAAGATTTAATAAATAAATCAAATTTTTGGATTTTTCCGGATTTTAGTTGCATTTTATTTGGATTAGGGAAAATGCGTGTTTTCAAAATTTGCATCTAGGCCCCGTTTAAAGTTCATTTTGTTCGACTCATTTTTAGGAGTCGGGGAAAATTTACTTTGGGATTTTTGGAGTTCGTTTAGATTTTCTTTTCTTTGTTTTTTCTGCGCGCGTATCTATTTAAAAAAAATTGCAGCGCCCTGCCTGGGCCAAGGCCCAGCTGGCCAGGCCGGCCCAGCCGCCCCCTCGCGCGCTCGCGCGCAGCGCGCAACCGCCGCCGCCTCCGAGTCCGGCTCGGACTCCGCCGCCGCCGCCCCTTGCCTTGCCCCCTCCCCCAAGCCACCTTCCCCCCCCCCTTATATACCACCCCTCCCCCTCCCCCCCCTCTCCTCCCCACACCGCCGCCCGCCGCCGCCACCTGCCACTGCCACCGCCGTCGCCGCCTGCCAGCGCCGCCCGCCGCCCCGCACCTCGCCTAGCCCTGGTCGCCGGAGCCCCTCGCCGAGGTAGCCGCCACGCCGCACCACCCCTCCCCTCGTTCAGTTTTTTTTTAAAAAACCGTTCTGGTTTCTTTTTCGTTGTTTCGGTTTTTTTCGAAACCCTAGATTGGTTTTTCGTTTTTTTTGGTTTAGTTGTTTAGCGAGCGTTCGCCGGACCGTTCGTCTTAACGAACGTGATCACCGGTTATTCTCGGTTAACGAAAGTCCATTCGTTTAACCGCTCGTCGTTTTCTTTTCGTCGGATTTATTCCGCGAATTTTCTGATCGCGATTTCAGATCCGATCTTCGTTCTAGTTTTTCTTCTCGCTCGTTTATCGGAATCAGGTGATTCAAGCACCTGGAGTTTCGTTTTGAAACCGCCGTTCCGACTAATCAACTTAAACAAGTTTTTGCTACTGTAAAATCTGACCTAGTTTCAACTTGCTAGAACCGAGTTGTTTTCTTCCGCCGTTGGTTTTCCGTTGCTTTGTTCGGTTCTTTCTCTCTTTGCAACCGGAGTTCTTAAGTTGAACTTTCTGGTTCGATCTCTTGTTCGAGTTTTACCTGTGCATTAGATGAGTACTTATTGTGTGCTTGCTGTTTGTCTGCGATAGATTTCCCGGAGTGCGCCGCCTGTTACTTCGAATCTCTAGGACTCGCGGATCATCAGCAAGGCAAGTAACACTTTGATCATACCTTTTCTACAACCCAGTTTTATTGCATTAGATCAATCCTCACACATTGCATGATTAGGATCTAATTAAATTGTGGGATGGGAAGTAGATGAGGTAGTACCTACTACCTGTTTAATATGAAACCTTTGGGAGTTACTTCTACGTTTGCTTATTATGCCATGCTATGCTAGTAGACGTGGATTGGGTGAGTGATATCCATGACAGATGTGAGATTGATAATTTTAAGGGTTTATCTAAGGTGGCAACTTAAACACACATCTGGGTGGATTAAGGCACCTGGTTTCTATCAGGACTTGCCTGTTCTTCTTTTGGACCGCCGCCCAGGTTCAAAGGGATCATAAGATCTTTCATGCTAGAAACTTCCGTGTGCAGCCACAAGCCATTATGGGCTCTGGCATAGTTGATTAAGTCGTGCGAACTCTTACAGGGTAGACTAGCAGATGTAGGGGAAAGTAGGTGTACCGATCTATCCATCGTAAGGTGCTAGCGCTTCTGAAAGACTGTGTCTCGGTCATCCGTTTCTCAAACACCATGTAGTGCGAGAAATCCAACGGAGGCGATCGAGTCTTGTGGGGAAAAGTGCGCAAACCTCTGCAGAGTGTAATAAACTAATCATGATTAGCCATGTCCCTGGTTATGGACATCTTGAGTATCTAGTACTTGAATATCATGTGAATCTCATCATGTTACCTCTAATTAATATTGTTGGGTTTTAATTGTTCACCTAATTGGGATCAGAATGTTGTCAACCATTCTCTATGTTCAACTACCATGATAGTTAAATAAATTTATTCCTTTGCAGTAGGGAAAAACTGGCTTTACGCAAAATAGTAACCATAGAGCTTTCCACCAGCCAAATATGCATATAGTATAGCTGTTGCATTCCATTACTCTATATGTGTTACATTGCCAGCATATTCCATGTGTTGACCCGTTTTCGGGCTGCAACTTTCATGTTGCAGACTTTTCAGACGACGAGTAAGGTGCTGTTAGGTCATGGTTCTATACTCAGTGATGCCGTTGGAGTTGATGGACCCATTTATCTTCTGAGTCTTCCGCTATTATCGATATTAGATGGCCTTAAGCCATATTTATTGTAATAAGTTCTCTTTGAGACATCAATGTAATAAGTGTGTGATTGCTACTTTGTTATAAATCCTTCGAAGTAATGTGTGGTGTCAGCATTACTGATCCAGGGATGACACCGGAGCACAGAGACTTGATCCATTCGGGTCGGGTCGCCACATTTCTCCAACTTTAGTTGAACCGAGTGTGGCTACGCCCGGTCCTTGCGAAGGTTAAAACAGCACCAACTTGACAAACTATCGTTGTGGTTTTGATGCGTAGGTAAGATTGGTTCTTGCTTAAGCCCGTAGCAGCCACGTAAAACTTGCAACAACAAAGTAGAGGACGTCTAACTTGTTTTTGCAGGGCATGTTGTGATGTGATATGGTCAAAATGTGATGAGATATAAGTTGTTGTATGAGATGATCATGTTTTGTTGAAGCTATCGGCAACTGGCAAAAGCCTTATGGTTGTCTCTTTATTGCATAAGATGCAAGCGCCAAATAATTGCTTTACTTTATCGCTATGCGATAGCAATAGTTGCAAGAGCAATAGTTGGCGAGACGACCATGTGACGACATATTGATATAGATCAAGATGATGGAGATCATGGTGTCATGCCGGTGACGATGGAAATCATGACGATGCTTTGGAGATGGAGATCAAAGGCACAAGATGATGATGGCCATATCATGTCACATATTTTGATTGCATGTGATGTTTATCTTTTATGCATCTTATCTTGCTTTGATTGACGGTAGCATTATAAGATGATCTCTCACTAAATTATCAAGAAGTGTTCTCCCTGAGTATGCACCGTTGCGAAAGTTCTTCGTGCTGAGACACCACGTGATGATCGGGTGTGATAGGCTCTACGTTCAAATACAACGGGTGCAAAACAGTTGCTCACGCGGAATACTCATGTTGTACTTGACGAGCCAAGCATATATAGATATGGCCTCGGAACATGGAGACCAAAAGGTCGAGCGTGAATCATATAGTAGATATGATCAACATAGTGATGTTCACCATTGAAACTACTCCATCTCACGTGATGATCGGACATGGTTTAGTTGATTTGGATCACGTGATCACTTAGAGGATTAGAGGGATGTCTATCTAAGTGGGAGTTCTTAAGTAATATGATTAATTGAACTTTAATTTATCATGAATTTAGTCCTGGTAGTATTAGCATATCTATGTTGTAGATCAATAGCTCGCGTTGTTGCTTTCATATGTTTATTTTGATATGTTCCTAGAGAAAAATTGTGTTGAAAGATGTTAGTAGCAATGATGCGGATTGGATACGTGATATGAGGTTTATCCTCATTGCTGCATAGAAGAATTATGTCCTTGATGCACCGCTAGGTGACAGACCTATTGCAGGAGCAGATGCAGACGTTATGAATGTTTGGCTAGCTCAATATGATGACTACTTGATAGTTTAGTGCACCATGCTTAACGGCTTAGAATCGGGACTTCAAAGACGTTTTGAATGTCATGGACCATATGAGATGTTCAAGGAGTTGAAGTTAATATTTCAAGCAAATACCTGAGTTGAGAAATATGAAGTATCCAACAAGTTCTATAGCTAAAAGATGGAGGAGAATAGCTCAAGCAGTGAGCATGTGCTCAGATTGTCTGGGTACTACAATCACTTGAATCAAGTGGGAGTTAATCTTCCAGATAAAATAGTGATTGACAGAATTCTCTAGTCACCATCACCAAGTTAGTAGAACTTCGTGATGAACTATAATATGCAAGGGATAACGGAAACAATTCCCAAGCTCTTCGTGATGCTGAAATCGATGAAGGTAGAAATCAAGAAAAACATCAAGTGTTGATGGTTAACAAGACCACTAGTTTCAAGAAAAGGGCAAAGGGAAGAAGGGGAACTTCAAGAAGAACAGCAAGCAAGTGCTTCTCAAGTGAAGAAGCCCATGTCTGGTCCTAAGCCTGAGACTAAGTGCTTCTACTGCAAAGGGACTGGTCACTAGAAGCAGAACTGTCCCAAGTATTTGGCGGATAAGAAGGATGACAAAGTGAACAAAAGTATATTTGATATACATGTTATTGATGTGTACTTTACTAGTGTTTATAGCAACCCCTCGGTATTTGATACTGGATCAGTTGCTAAGAGTAGTAACTCGAAACAGGAGTTGCAGAATAAACAGAGACTAGTTAAGGGTGAAGTGACGATGTGTGTTGGAAGTAGTTCCAAGATTGATATGATCATCATCGCACACTCCCCTATACTTTCGAGATTAGTGTTGAACCTAAATAAGTTTTATTTGGTTTTTGCGTTGAGCATGAATATGATTTGATCATGTTTATTGCAATACGGTTATTCATTAAAGTCAGAGAATAATTGTTGTTCTGTTTACATGAATAAAACCTTCGATGGTCATACACCCAATGAAACAAGTTCGTTGGATCTCGATCGTAGTGATACACATATTCATAATATTGAAACCAAAAGATGCAAAGTTAATAATGATAGTGCAACTTATTTGTGGCACTGCCGTTTAAGTCATATTGGTGTAAAGCGCATGAAGAAACTCCATGCTGATGGGCTTTTGGAATCACTTGATTATGAATCACTTGATGCTTGCGAACCATGCCTTATGGGCAAGATGACTAAAACGCCGTTCTCCGGAACAATGAAGCAAGCAACATATTTGTTGGAAATCATACATACTGATGTATGTGGCCCGATGAATATTAAGGCTTACAGCAGGTATCATTATTTTTTGACCTTCACAGATAATTTGAGCAGATATGGGGATATCTACTTGATGAAACATAAGTCTGAAACATTTGAACAGTTCAAAGAATTTCAGAGTGAAGTGGAAAATCATCGTGACAAGAAAATAAAAGTTTCTATGATATGATCGCAGAGGTAAAATATTTGAGTTACGAGTTTGGCCTTCAATTAAAACAATGTGAAATAGTTTCACTACTCATGCCACCTGGAACACCATAGTGTAATGGTGTGTCCGAACGTCATAACCGTACTTTATTAGATATAGTGCGATCTATGATGTCTCTTACCGATCTACCACTATCGTTTTGGGGTTATGCATTAAAGACAGCTACATTCACATTAAATAGGGCACCATCTAAATCCGTTGAGACGACACCGTGTGAACTATGGTTTGGCAAGAAACCTAAGCTGTCGTTTCTTAAAGTTTGGAGTTGCGATGCTTATGTGAAAAAGTTTCATCTGAATAAGCTCAAACTCACATCGGAGAAATATGTCTTCATAGGATACCCAAAGGAGACAGTTGGGTACACCTTCTATCACAGATTCAAAGGCAAGACATTTGTTGCTAAGAATGGATCCTTTCTAGAGAAGGAGTTTCTCTCGAAAGAAGTGAGTGGGAGGAAAGTAGAAAACTTGATAAGGTAATTGTACCTTCTCCCTTCTTGGAAAATAGTTCATCACAGAAATCTGTTCCTGTGACTACTACACCAATTACTGAGGAAGCTAATGATGATAATCATGTAACTTCAGATCAAGTTACTGCCGAATCTCGTAGGTAAACCAGAGTGAGATCCGCACCAGAGTGGTACGGTAATCCTATTCTGGAGGTCATGTTACTTGACCATGATGAACCTACGAACTATGAGGAAGCGATGATGAGCCCAGATTCCGATAAATGGCTTGAGGCCATGAAATCTGAGATAGGATCCATGTATGAGAACAAAGTGTGGACTTTGGTGGACTTGCCCGAGGATCGGCAAGCCATTGATAATAAATGGATCTTCAAGAGGAAGACGGACACGGATAGTAGTGTTACTATCTACAAAGCTAGAATTGTCGCAAAAGGTTTTCAACAAGTTCAAGGTGTTGACTACGATGAGAGATTCTCACTCGTATCTATGGTTAAGTCTGTCCAAATCATGTTAGCAATTGCCGCATTTTATGAAATCTGGAAAATGGATAAACAAAACTGCATTCCTTAATGGATTTATTAAATAAGAGTTGTATGTCATGCAACAAGATGGTTTTGTCAATCCTAAAGGTGCTAACAAGATATGCAAGCTCCAGCGATCCATTTATGGACTAGTGCAAGCATCTCGGAGTTGGAATATACGCTTTGATAAGTTGATCAAAGCATATAGTTTTATACAGACTTGCGGTAAAGCCTGTATTTACAAGAAAGTGAGTGGGAGCACTACAACATTTCTGATAAGTATATGTGAATGACATATTGTTGATCGGAAATAATGTAGAATTATTCTGCAAAGCATAAAGGAGTGTTTGAAAGAAGTTTTTCAAAGAAAGACCTCGGTGAAGCTGCTTACATATTGAGTATTAAGATCTATAGAGATAGAGCAAGACGCTTGATAAGTTTTTTCAATGAGTACATACCTTGACAAGATTTTGAAGTAGTTCAAAATGGAATAGTCAAAGAAAAAGTTTCTTGCCTGTGTTACAAGGTGTGAAGTTGAGTAAGACTCAAAGCCCGACCACGGCAGAAGATAGAAAGAGAATGAAAGTCATTCCCTATGCCTCAGTCATAGGTTCTATAAAGTATGCCATGTTGTGTACTAGATCTATTGTATACCATACACTGTGTTAAGAGAGGGAGTACAATAGTGATCTAGGAGTAGATCAATGGACAGCGGTCAAAATTATCCTTACTGGAATAAGGATATGTTTCTCGATTACGGAGGTGACAAAAGGTTCGTCGTAAAGGGTTATGTCGATGCAAGTTTTGACACTGATCCAGATGACTCTAAGTCTCAATCTGGATACATATTGAAAGTGGGAGCAATTAGCTAGAGTAGCTCCATGCAGAGCATTGTTGACATAGAAATTTGCAAAATACATGCGGATCTGAATGTGGCAGACCCGTTGACTAAACTTCTCTCACAAGCAAAACATGATCACTTTTTGGGTCTTAATCACATAGCGATGTGAACTAGATTATTGAATCTAGTAAACCCTTTGGGTGTTAGTCACATGGAGATGTGAACCAATCACATAAAGATGTGAACTATTGATGTTAAATCACATGGCGATGTGATCTAGATTATTGACTCTAGTGCAAGTGGGAGACTGAAGGAAATATGCCCTAGAAGCAATAATAAAGTTATTATTTATTTCCTTATATCATGATAAATGTTTATTATTCATGCTAGAATTGTATTAACCGGAAACATAATACATGTGTGAATACATAGACAAACAGAGTGTCACTAGTATGCCTCTACTTGACTAGCTCGTTAATCAAAGATGGTTATGTTTCCTAACCATGGACAAAGAGTTGTTATTTGATTAACGGGATCACATCATTAGTTGAATGATCTGATTGACATGACCCATTCCATTAGCTTAGCACCCGATTGTTTAGTATGTTGCTATTGCTTTCTTCATGACTTATAAATGTTCCTATGACTATGAGATTATACAACTCCCGTTTGCCGGAGGAACACTTTGTGTGCTACCAAAGGTACATGTTGGGTTGGCGTATTTCGAGATTAGGATTTGTCACTCCGAATGTCGGAGAGGTATCTGTGGGCCCTCTTGGTTATGCACATCACTTAAGCCTTGCAAGCATTGCAACTAATGAGTTAGTTGCGGGATGATGTATTACGGAACGAGTAAAGAGACTTGCTGGTAACGAGATTGAACTAGGTAATGAGATACCGACGATCGAATCTCGGGCAAGTAACATACCGATGACAAAGGGAACAACGTATGTTGTTATGCGGTCTGACCGATAAAGATCTTCGTAGAATATGTGGAAGCCAATATGAGCATCCAGGTTCCGCTATTGGTTATTGATCGGAGATGTGTCTCGGTCATGTCTACATTGTTCTCGAACCCGTAGGGTCCACACGCTTAAGGTTTCGATGAAAAATATATTATGAGTTTATGTGTTTTGATGTACCGAAGGAGTTCGGAGTCCCGGATGAGATCGGGGACATGACGAGGAGTCTCAAAATGATCGAGACGTAAAGATCGATATATTGGACGACTATATTCGGACATCGGAAAGGTTCTGAGTGGTTCGGGTATTTTTCGGAGTACCGGGGAGTTACGGGAATACGGGGGAAAAGTATTGGGCCTTATTGGGCCATACGGGAAAGAGAGAGAAGCTGCCTAGGGCAGGCCGCGCGCCCCCCCAAGGCCTAGTTCGAATTGGACTAGGGGAGGGGCTGCGCCCCCTCCTTCCCTCCCTTCTCCTTTCCCCTTCCTTGTCTCCTACTCCTACTACATGGAAGGAATCCTAGTTGGACTAGGAAAGGGGGAATCCTACTCCTGGTGGGAGTAGGACTCCCTAGGGCGCGCCATAGAGAGGGCCGGCCCTCCCCTCCTCCAGTCCTTTATATACGGGGGCAGGGGGCACCCCATAGACACACAAGTTGACCTTCGTGATCGTTCCTTAGCCGTGTGCGATGCCCCCCCTCCACGATATTACACCTCGGTCATATTGTAGCGGTGCTTAGGCGAAGCCCTGCGACGGTAGAACATCAAGATCGTCACCACGCCGTCGTGCTGATGGAACTCTTCCCCGACACTTTGCTGGATCGGAGTCCGGGGATCGTCATCGAGCTCAACGTGTGCTAGAACTCGGAGGTGCCGTAGTTTCGGTGCTTGATCGGTCGGGCCATGAAGACATACGACTACATCAACCGCATTGTCATAACGCTTCCGCTATCGGTCTACGAGGGTACATAGACAACACTCTCCCCTATCGTTGCTATGCATCACCATGATCTTGCGTGTGCGTAGGAAATTTTTTGAAATTACTACCTTCCCCAACACTCCTGGCCGTCGAGTGGTTGGATCTTGGTCGAGTAATTGCTTCTTGGTCGAATGTCTTCGAGTCTGTCGAGTGGAACGCCTCCAAGTCGATTGAAAGGTGATTTTCTAGAGGTGTCCTTGGGTAGGGCAGTTGGGACAGGTCCGTGACCCTACCCTAGGTACATAACTTCATCAGTAAACTCTTTGGATGTTGGTCACATGGCGATGTGAACTAGATTATTGACTCTAGTGCAAGTGGAAGACTGTTGGAAATATGCCCTAGAGGCAATAATAAATTAGTTATTATTATATTATATTTCATTGTTCATGATAATCGTTTATTATCCATGCTAGAATTGTATTGATAGGAAACTCTGATACATGTGTAGATACATAGACAATACCATGTCCCTAGTAAGCCTCTAGTTGACTAGCTCGTTGATCAATAGATGGTTATGGTTTCCTGACCATGGACATTGGATGTCGTTGATAACGGGATCACATCATTAGGAGAATGATGTGATGGACAAGACCCAATCCTAAGCCTAGGACAAGATCGTGTAGTTCGTATGCTAAAGCTTTTCTAATGTCAAGTATCATTTCCTTAGACCATGAGATTGTGCAACTCCCGGATGCTGTAGGAGTGCTTTGGGTGTGCCAAATGTCACAACGTAACTGGGTGGCTATAAAGGTGCACTACGGGTATCTCCGAAAGTGTCTGTTGGGTTGGCACAAATCGAGACTGGGATTTGTCACTCCGTGTAACGGAGAGGTATCTCTGGGCCCACTCGGTAGGACATCATCATAATGTGCACAATGTGACCAAGGAGTTGATCACGGGATGATGTGTTACGGAACGAGTAAAGAGACTTGCCTGTAACGAGATTGAACAAGGTATCGAGATACCGACGATCGAATCTCGGGCAAGTATCGTACCGATAGACAAAGGGAATTGTATACGGGATTGATTCAATCCTTGACATCATGGTTCATCCGATGAGATCATCGTGGAGCATGTGGGAGCCAACATGGGTATCCAGATCCCGTTGTTGGTTATTGACCGGAGAGTTGTCTCGGCCATGTTTGCATGACTCCCGAGCCCGTAGGGTCTACACACTTAAGGTTCGATGATGCTAGGGTTATAGGGAATAGATGTACGTGGTTACCGAATGTTGTTCGGAGTCCCGGGTGAGATCCCGGACGTCACAAGGAGTTCCGGAATGGTCCGGAGGTAAAGATTTATATATGGGAAGTTATCATACGGTCACCGGAACAATTTGGGGGGTTACCGGTATTGTACCGGGACCACCGAAGGGGTTCCGGGGGTCCACCGGGAGGATCCACCTGCCCCGGAGGGCCCTATGTGCTGTGTGTGGAGAGGGACCAGCCCCTTAGTGGGCTGGCCGCCTCCCCCCCCCTAGGGACCATACGCCTAGGGTTTGGGGGAACCCTAAAGGGGGGCGCCCCCCTTGCCTTGGGGGGCAAGGCAACCCCCCTGGCCGCCGCCCCCTCCTCAGATTGGATCTGAGGGGGCCGGCCCCCCTCTCCCATGCCCCTATATATATGTGGGGTTGGGAGGGCAGCCGCACCCAAGTTCTGGCGCAGCCCTCCCCCTCTCCCAAGTCCTCCTCCTCTCCCGCGGTGATTGGCGAAGCCCTGTAGGATTGCCATGCTCCTCCTTCACCACCACGCCGTCGTGCTGCTACTGGATGGAGTCTTCCCCAACCTCTCCTTCTCCCCTTGCTGGATCAAGGCGTGGGAGACGTCACCGGGCTGCACGTGTGTTGAACGTGGAGGCACCGTTGTTTGGCGCTTAGATCGGAATCAACCGCGATCTAAATCGCTGCGAGTGCGACTCCTTCATGTGCGTTCTTGCAACGCTTCCGCTTAGCGATCTACAAGGGTATGTAGATGCACTCCCCTTCCCCTCGTTGCTATATTACTCCATAGATCAATCTTGGTGATGCCTAGAAAATTTTAAATTTCTGCTATGATCCCCAACACTACCTATTGATCATAGCTTTCCTAATGAACAATTAAATGTCATAAATTCTTCTCGTAATACTCCATCATATGCTGATTGTGCTAATTATATTGTTGCTAAATTTATACCACCTAGTTTCACATACCAGCAAAAGAAAAAGGTTTTCTATGATTTAAGACATTACTTCTCGAATGACCCACACCTTTACAAACAAGAAGTAGATGGTGTTACTAGACGTTGTGTACCTGAGCATGAACAGGAACAGATCCTACACAAGTGTCACTCCGAGTCTTGCAGAGGACACCACGCTGGAGATAGAACTGCACATAAGGTTTTGCAATCTGGTTCTATTGGCCCACTCTCTTTAAAGATGCTCGTATGATTGTCTTGTCTTGTGATGAATGCCAGAGATCTGGTAATATTAGTAGACGTTAGGAAATGCCTATGAACTATTCACTTGTTATCGAACCATTTGATGTTTGGGGATTTGATTATATGGGACCTTTTCCTTCCTCTAATGGGTATACACATATTTCAGTTGTTGTTGATTATGTTACTAAATGGGTAGAAGAGTGTTGATCATAACACTTCTATTAAGATGCTTAAAGAAGTTATTTTTCCAAGGTTTGGGATCCCTAGATATTTAGTGACTGATGGTGGTTCACATTTTATTCATGGTGCTTTCCGTAAAATGCTTGCTAAATATGATGTTAACCATAGAATTGCATCTCCTTATCTCCTCAGTCTAGTGGTCAAGTAGAATTGCGTAATAGAGAGATTAAATTAATTTTGCAAAAGACTATTAATATATCTAGAAAGAATTGGCCTAAGAAACATGATGATGCATTATGGGCTTATAGAACTGCTTATAAGAATCCCATGGGTATGTCTCAGTATAAAAAGGTTTATGGAAAAGCATTTCATTTGCCTCTTGAACTAGAACATAAGGCATATTGGGCTATTAAAGAGCTCAATTATGATTTCAAACTTGCTGGTGAGAAGAGGTTATTTGACATTAGCTCACTTGATGAATGGAGAACCCAAGCCTATGAGAATGCCAAGTGTTTAAAGAGAAAGTTAAAAGATGGCATGACAAGAGGATACAAAATTGTGAGTTTAATGTAGGTGATCATGTTTTGCTATACAACTCTCGTTTAAGATTTTTTGTGGGAAAGCTTCTCTCTAAATGGGAAGGTCCTTACATCATCTAGGAAGTATATCATTCTAGTGCCATAAAAATCAACAATTCTGAAGGCACAAATCCGAAGGTGGTAAACGGTCAAAGAATTAAACATTATATCTCAAGTACTCCCATAAATGTTGAGACCAATATAATTAATATTGTAACACCGGAGGAGTACATAAGGGACACTTTCCAGAATGTTCCAGACTCCGAAAAATAATAGGTATGTGGTACGGTAAGTAAACTGACTCCAAAACATTTCCAATGAAAAAATTCTTCGTTTTGGAATATTTTAAAAAATAGAAAAATTTAAGGTAGTCCGAAGGAGACACGAGGCCACCACAAGGGTGGAGGGCGTGCCCTACCCGCTGTGCCCCCTAATCATGATATCAATGAGTCTCTCAAAGCCATGAGAATTTCCATTGACGAGTGCCAAGAAAGAACCGCTAGGATGCGTGCTAAGAAAGATGCCTTTATAAGAGTGTGTTCTTCTAGTTCCTATGAAAATAAAGATGAAGATCTAAAATCTATTGATGTGTCCCCTATTAAATCTTTGTTTTGCAATATGAATCTTGATAATGATGGGACTGAATATGATCCACCTTTACCTAGAAGGCGTTCCAAGAATTTGAAATTTGTTGATCTTGATGCTAAATTTGATGAAAGTGGGATTGAAGAAATTAAAACCCTAGATGTTGCTAAACCCACTATTATGGATTTCAAGGAATTTAACTATTAAAATTGCTCTTTGATTGATTGTATTTCCTTGTTGCAATCCATGCTAAATTCTCCTCATGCTTATAGTCAAAAAAAGCGTTTACTAAACATATCGTTGATGCCTTGATGCAAGCTTATGAAGAAAAACTTGAATTGGAAGTTTCTATCCCTAGAAAACTTTATGATGAGTGGAAACCAACTATTAAAATTAAAATTAAAGATCATGAATGCTATGCTTTATTTGATTTGGGCGCTAGTGTTTCCACGATTCCAAAGACTTTGTGTGGTTTGTTAGGTTTCCGTGATTTTGATGATTTCTCTCTAAACTTGCACCTTGCGGATTCCACTATTAAGAAACCTATGGGAAGAATTAATGATGTTCTTATTGTTGCAAATAGGAATTATGTGCCCGTATATTTTATTGTTCTTGATATAGATTGCAATCCTTCATGTCCTATTATTCTTGGTAGACCTTTCCATAGAACGATTGGTGCAATTATTGATATGAAGGAAGGAAATATTAGATTCCAATTTCCATTAAGGAAACGTGTCGGTGTCAAAACCGGCGGATCTCGGGTAGGGGGTCCCGAACTGTGCGTCTAGGCCGTATGGTAACAGGAGGCAGGGGACATGAAGTTTTACCCAGGTTCGGGCCCTCTCGATGGAGGTAAAACCCTATGTCTTGCTTGATTAATATTGATGATATGGGTAGTACAAGAGTAGATCTACCACGAGATCAGAGAGGCTAAACCCTAGAAGCTAGCCTATGGTATGATTGTTGATGTGTATGTTGTCCTACGGACTAAAACCCTCCGGTTTATATAGACACCAGATATGGTTAGGGTTACATAGTGTCGGTTACAATGGTAGGAGATCTGAATATCCGTATCGCCAAGCTTGCCTTCCACGCCAAGGAAAGTCCCTTCCGGACACGGGACGAAGTCTTCAATCTTGTATCTTCATAGTCCTGGAGTCCGGCTGAAGGTATAGTCTGGCCATCCAGACACCCCCTAATCCAGGACTCCCTCAGTAGCACCTGAACCAGGCTTCAATGACGACGAATCCGGCGCACAAATTGTCTTCGGCATTGCAAGGCGGGTTCCTCCTCCAAGTACTTCATAGAAGATTTTGAACACAAAAGTAGTGTCCGGCTCTGCAAAATAAGTTTTCCACATATTGCCATAGAGATAATAATATTTACATAAATCTAATCCGCTAACGTATTTCGTAGTGTGACATCACACCACGGCCAAGCTTTTATTCGAACCGTTTTACTGTCCCATCTCAGCGCGTTATGCGAGGCGGTTTCCTTGGCACGTCTTGTTAAAGCAGAGATCATGTCCCCTTATTCCGGGATTCTCATCAATACGGGCGTGGGTAACCCAACCGCGCCTTTGATTACGGCGCTTGGGAGATAAGCGAGTTTTACCAGGCTGGTGGGGACATGTAGTTGTGTCCACCCATATAAGGGGATAAGGATCCACCTTTTCACCTACGCCTTCTTCCTCCTTCGACTATCCATTCTCGCGCACTCGAGCTCCAGCGCCCAAGTCCGCACTCCTCACCTCAACCTTCTCCAGCCATGTCCGGAGCGGGAGGCAAGTGGATGGTCTCCTCCGTCACCGAGGGACACATCAAAAAGCTGAGGAAGGCCGGATATCTGGCTGGCAACATCGTGCACCGGCTTCCCGAAACGGGGCAGCTCATCCCCACTCCCAGGCCCCACGAGAGGGTGGTATTCCTCCCCCATTTCCTCCGCGGACTGGGCTTCCCTCTGCATCCATTTGTCCGGGGGCTCATGTTCTACTACGGCCTGGATTTCCACAATCTGGCCCTGAATTTTGTCCTCAACATCTCGGCATTTATCGTCGTGTGCGAGGCTTTCCTCCGCATCCGCCCCCATTTCGGCCTATGGCTTAAGACTTTCAACGTCAAGCCGAAGGTGGTGCGCGGCAGCCAGGCGGAGTGCGGCGGGGCCATGGTTGGCAAGATGGCCAACGTCCTATGGCTCGAGGGCTCCTTTGTGGAGACCCTGAAGGGGTGGCAATCGGGGTGGTTCTACATCACCGAGCCGTGCGACCCTAAGTGGGTCGCAGCCCCCGAGTTCCGGTCTGGCCCCCAACACGGCTCACGTCTTGGAAAGAGACGGGCCTGTCATGGGGCAGGAAAAAGGAGGTGACCGGACTACAAGCATGCATCCAATCCCTGGTGAACAAGCAACTCAGGCTTGTCAACGTAGTCCAGGTTATGCTCATCCGCCTGATCCTCCCGTGTCAACAACGGGCTTTCAACATGTGGGAGTTTGATCCGGCACGGCACCAAACTCTGAGCAGGCTCTTCGACACGACGTACGAAGATTCCTGGAAGGGCTTTTCAAAGGCACCGAGGCTCCCGCATCTGCTACCGAGGATCGTGGATACAGCGTGCAGCGTCACGCTAGCGCGGTAAGTTTTGTGTACCTTTTACAGGGCACTAGTTTTTCATAGTTCAACTATGTGCGGGATCTAAGCTCCCTTACCTTTGACAGGATTGGCAGACGAAGTCCGGACAGATCAACTGTCCGGCTCCTTCGCCCGAAAGCCCAGCGGACGCCCTCTTGGTGAAGCTGCTGGTTCCGGCACCCTATGTGGTGCCGGAGAAGAAGGCCGCGAAAAAGGCCGTGGGGACTCGAAAGACTGCCCGGCGCCAGGAGGCGTCGGATCCATCATCCGACGGTTCCGAGGCGCACTCCTCCCACGAAGATGAGGAGGAGGAAGAAGAGACCCCTCCCCCTCCAGCATGGGAAGGGAAGAAAAGAAAGGCCGCCCCAACTTGGGAGGCCGAAGGGTCCAAGAAGGGGAGAATCCCTCCTCCGGACTACTCCACCAACGCCGACGACGGTGAAGAGGAGTGGCCGCCCAGGGCCAAGCCCCTGGCGAAATCGTAAGTATCCGGATACCAGAGTGATTTCATAGTATTCGCTTATTGCACAGCTTTCCCTTATGTCGAATATGTTTATGCAGCCCACCCAAAGACCGGCTCGACGCGTCGTCGAGCGGCTCACTGGACTCGTCGGACGTGAACTCGCTGCCGATGGCTTCCTCCCCCCGCCCTACGGAGGACACCGAAGTGCTGTCCAAACAGGGTCCAATCCGGGAGGAGGTGGTCCTGGAGGCACCGCAAGGCGGCCTCCCGGACTCCAGGAGTAAAGGGGATGAAACCCCCAGGACTCCAAGTCCGGCCCTAGGCCGGACACTGCTCCGGAACCTTCAAAGGTTCCTGAGTCCGGCGGGGAACCTCCTTCCAAGAGGAGCAGGCCCGCCGTGCCGATGACCTCCGTCCAACCGGAGACGCCGGACAGTATGTTGGAGGCGCTCCAAGGCGCCTCCATCGACGAGGGGTACCGCATTATTATGAGTGTGGTGATCCAGAAGGTTCAGTCCACCAAGAGCGGACTGACTGAAGCTTGTACAAGCCTTTTAACAGGCTTTGAGGTAAGTAAAGAATGTGTAAATAACATTACCGCATAGACAGTAGACCCTGATGCTCCGTTTGGCGTTCGAAAAGAAAAGCCGAATAGAGGATCAAATAAAAATCACAGGAGTCTAAAAAGAGTCAATATGCGTGTGCAGGCTTCCCTGCTGGCGTCCGCCGCACTGACTGCGGAAGTGGACGTGCTAAAGCAGAACCTCGAGCGGTCCGAGCAAGAGCTCGGACGTGCCAAGAAGTAGCTCGAGGACAATGAAGGTAAGAAATACCTTGTTTAAATTAAATATATGTATATATAAAAAGGTGCAATTGCAAGAAATGACAGGATTATCGTGGCTATTGTAGGGGCCACGTCTGAGGTGGCGACCCTGAAGCAAGCGCTGCTCGAGGCCGAGAATAGGTCGGCCATGGAGCGCGTTGAGCGAGAAAAGTATGAGGCCGAGGTTGGCAAGGTGCGGCAAGAGCTCCAGACTCTCATGGAAAAACATGAGAGTTTGGAGCGTGACTCAAGGACGCGAGCATCCGAGCTCGCGGCGGCTACTGAAAGTGCCAAGTCTGCCAAGGCCGAATCCCAGAAAACCCTCCAGGAGTTGGATGAGGTGAAGAAGATAGAAGCGGGTAAGGCAGTCTTTATGCAAAGTAAACACATAAGCGTGAGTTACTTGTTACTTACCCGAATCCGGAGTTCTCCAGGCGTGTTCGTAGACCTTCCCCGGAGTGTATCTGATGCCGCCGCATTCTATTGAGCCGAGGAGGGCAGCTCGACGGAGAAGGTGTTCTGGTCTCAGTACGCTGAGGCCGGACACCCTGTGCCCCTGAGCGACCAATTGAAGCAACTGGTCGAGCTCCACAAGGCGGCCGAACAGGCCATGAAGGGCCTCATAGTTCGGCTGTGGCCTGGAGAGGCTCAGCCTGTGAGCTATTTCGGGTTGGTGCGACGGCTGGTGGAGGCCTGTCCAAGGCTCGAAGTCATCAAGCGCTCCGTCTGCACTGAAGGTGCCCGTAGGGCCCTTGCCCGTGCGAAGGTGCACTGGGGCAAGCTGGATGCTGAGAAGCTTGTGAAGGACGGGCCACCGCTGGGGAAAGAGCATCGTAAGCCAGAAAATTATTATAAGGATGTTCTGAAGGGTGCCCGCCTTGTGGCGGAGGAATGTTCTATGGATGTAATTTTTGAGTAAAACTCGCTCGTTTTGTCCTGTGCGCTGAAAACTTGTTCATATGTGCTTAAGAAATGCTATTTGAATTTAAAATATTACCTTCTGTGCGGCTGTTTATCAATACAAAGAGATGGCGAGTCGTCGGCTTCTGCCCCCTTGCCGCTAGTGCTGGGGTGTTCGGGGATAAACCTGGGCGCTCTTTTTCCCATATTTGGGTCCTTCGAGGGAGGCGCTCAGCCCGACGAACGAGGCAATCGGACTATAATGCGTGAACACTCTTACTTAGCCATAGAATTCTATAATTTTAAATTTCGGCGAAGCCCCTAGTATTCAGAAGACCGAGTTCGGGTCGCTATCCACGCCTTGGCCGGACAGAGTCGGCTCCTCGCCCTAAGCGGCATAAGTCTTTAGGGACTCGAAAAAACCTCTCGAACAGCGACCAGCTCTCGCCTCATCATGATGATCAGTTTTAGCTTTCTCCACTGAGGTGCTCGACCCAGCTCAACCGGGGCACAATCGCAGTGGTTCTCCTAGTGCTACCTTAGCCGATATAGCGGAACGTAAGGCACCAAAACATAGGAGCCGGACAAACCCAACTATTGACCCAAGACATGATTCGGAGCCGATGCATATAATGCTATAAGTTCGGGGTGCCGTACTTGTTAGAGTGTTCGGACTTCTCACACCATGTTGAGGGGTACGGAAGCCCCTGGCGTATTTTGGCCGTACCAAAGTGTACGGGTGCAACATGTCATTACGGAACATTTATAAATATATAAAAAAGGTAATGCAAAAATAGACAAAAGCTATGCATTGTTTATTAAAAAGAGCTGTGATAAAAGCAGAACGATACAAATAATGCGATAAGCAAAAGGTTGGACTATGTAACATGTCCGCTCCAGGGGCAAGCTGCGGAATAATGTGCGAAACAAGTATACTGCTCATGATAGAGACCACCTGGGAGTTCCGTAATGCAGCGTGGCTTGGCTGCTTCCCTGGTTCTTGCATCGTTTGTGCGGCAACTGAACTGCCGAACAGGCCTTCCGAAGAGTGGAGTCCTAAAAGTAAGAGAAAATTTAAAAAATCGGCAGCCCCTGGTGCGGTTTAAGCCGTGTTTCGGGCGTGCCGTGGTGGTGCCCCTCCCCCTATGCCCATGGTATCTCTAGAGCGTAGTTATGTACGCGAAGTACTGGCGTCGCCTTTTTGCGAGGGTTGGGGTTGGGGCCGCATTGCTACGCCTGCTCGGATCGTGCCAGGCGGTCTTGTTATAGGTTACTCCGGGCGCGCTTGACGGTGTCCGATCATTTAGTGGCCGGACTGGAGAACTGCCTAAAGAGGCTGCTTTGAACTTCCACCGCAAGGGCCGCCGTGTGCTCCTCCGTTTGGAGGGAGCATTCGGTGTTTCCATTGACCGTAATTACTCCTCGAGGGCCTGGCATCTTGAGCTTAAGGTATGTGTAATGCGGTACCGCATTGAACTTAGCGAATGCGGTTCGCCCGAGCAGTGCGTGATAACCACTGCGAAACGGGACTATGTCGAAGATTAAATCCTCGCTTCAAAAATTATCCGGAGATCCGAAGACCACTTCAAGTGTGACTGAGCCTGTACAGTTGGCCTCTACACCTGGTATTATGCCTTTAAAGGTCGTTTTGGTGGGCTTAATCCTCGAGGGTGTCAGGACCCCGATTCCAAGTCACATCGATCTAGCCAGTAACACCTCATATCACTTTGCGGCCTCACACACGGTATCCCACGGGTGTCGCCTTACCATGGCCCGGGACCGTTTGCGCCTTTTGGCTCACGTATATGATAGTGTCGCTAGCATCCATATGACAGATAACCCGGGCCGACATGGCTAGTCGTGAACCCAAAGCGGCACTATCCTATGGGGACAGGCATACATGATTCACATCGAGCGTGTCGGTCAGCAGCGTGTGAATCCGGGCTGTAGCACTGGGCTAACAGGACTCCGGTAACCCGGGCTATAGCAGGCTAGGCAGGACTCCGGATGTCACCGCGTGACATTTCCCCGAAGGGACAGACACAGGAACGAAGTGAAACACATGCCGGCCAGTCAAGTGTCCTGGGCAGTAGTGCTGGGCTAACAGGACTCCGGTGAACCGGGTGTAGCGGACTACTATGGCTCATGGAAGCACTAGACTACATTTCCCCATAAGAGAGACTGCCAAGGATAAACAACTAGATTGTCGGATCCCACACATACCAAGCATTTCAATCATACACACAATATGCTCGATATGTGTAAATACAACATGGCATCACAACATAACTCTACAACTCAAGTATTTATCTCATTAGGCTCCGAAGAGCCGGATATTACAAACATGGGTCTCATGACCCAACAATCATAGCATACAATGCAAAGCACATGCGGAAGCTTAACATGTCTGAGTACAGACATCTACAAATGAAAAAGGCTAAGAAGCCTGACTATCTACCAGATCCTGCCGAGGGCACAAGATCGTAGCTGAGGTATCAAGCTAAACGTCAAAGTCCACGCGGAACTACTAGTGAGACTGAAATCTCTCTGCAAAACATAAATTAAGCAAACGTGAGTACAAAGGTACTCAGCAAGACTTACATAAAAACTAGCTACATATGCATCGGTATCAACAAGGGGGGTGGTGGAGTTTAACTGCAGCAAGCCAGCTTTGACTCAGTGGCTAACCTGAACTACGACTGCAAGCAACTCTTTTGAGGTGGCGCACACGAGTCCACACATTCACCATTCAATACACCACTATGGATCCGCTCCCGTCTCCCTATGAGAAGGCCATACATAGCACTCACGCTTATCTTGCGAGTTTTAGGGTATCCACTTTCACTTGTCTATGAACTGTTATAGGTAACCCAGAAGTCCATTACCGCGGACACGGCTATTCGAATAGATGATGTTAACCCTGCAGGGGTGTACTTCTTCACACACGCTCTCACCACTTACCGCCGTTTACACGACATGTACTCGGCAACCTTCAAGCGGAAGCCCAACGAGGGTGTCGGCCACGGCCTACCTAAACACTCAAGTCTCTAGTCCAGGTTTATCGCCTATCCAGGTTCCATCCGCAGGGAGTCCGGCCGAGGTTTCCACATACGGCCCCGAACGATGTGAACAGGGTTCCCGAGACACCAAACGGGCGCCCGGTACACCGTGCCACGGTGTATCTACCGCAACATAGCCCACCCCTAGGGTCAGCGCTATGCACGGCCGCCAACACATATCCTATAAACACCAGAAACTAGTTGCAACTCCTGGACAGAGGACAAGGGTGATCAAGAAGCCGAGAGGGTCCATTGGTTTCGGGCCCAATGTGTGGTAGTAACTGTTTCATGGATCACAAACACAGAACTCAGTTCCTAAGAACGGTTTCAATGAGACAACCCACCATGTACTCCTACATGGCCTCTCACCGCTACCTTTACCAAATCGTGTTCACACACTTAGCTCACACACAGTAGGACATGTTCACACATCTCCGATCCATCCCCGATGAATCGGAACTGACTCAACTCTAAGCAGTAGCAGGCATGACAAACAAGCATGAATGAGCAGGCACATCAGGGCTCAAACAACTCCTACTCATGCTAGTGGGTTTCATCTATTTACTGTGGCAATGACAGGTCATGCAGAGGATAAGGGGTTCAACTACCGCGGCAAGTAACAGAGGAAACGTGTTGTCCTAATGCAGTAAAAGAGAGCAGGAGCGAGAGAGGGGGATTGTATCGGAATGAACAAGGGGTTTTTGCTTGCCTGGCACTTCTAAAGATATCATTGGGTCTTCATCAGTGTCAACGATCACAACGTCGGTACCACGTCTACCGAGAGGGGACAAATACCGGCAAACAAGGAAGAACACAATCAATGCAATGCAACAATTATGATGCATGATAATATCATGGAAATATGCTGTTGATTGAGCTAATGCAACTAGCAACACAATTAAATGAAGTTGGTTTGAACCAAGGGTTCAAATTCAAACTCCATATGTGCTTATTTAAATGTCAATTATGCAAATTGCCCTGTACAGCAACCCTAGGTTGTTCAAACATGCATGCAAATGGTACAGATGGATTCCTTGAAATTTTCTGATAATTTTTCATATATAATTTATCTCATTTGGAGTTACGGTTGAATTTCTATGATTTTTCAAAGTTTTAACTATTTTCTGGAATTTTCTATATAAAATTAAATCCAGAAAAAGAGTTACTTCATCAGTCTTGCCTCAGCGTGAAGTTAGCAAGTCAAAGGCACGGTCCAGGTCTAACCCGACCAGTGGGGTCCATTGGTCAGTGTCACGGGGCTAGCTAGAGTCACTGACATGTGGGGCCGGTCAAAGGCCACGTCAGCAAGGTCAAAGCTGACGCGTCGGTCCCGCGGGGTTGGATTAGTTCTAACTAATTTCATTAGCTGACTAATTAAACAGGTGGGGCCCGTGTGTAAGTGGGTCAGGGGGGTTAATTAGTGGAGATATTAGCGGCTAATGACGTTGACCGTCAGCACGCCGGAGTTTTGGCCGGCGACGACCTCAACCGCGGCGGCATCCGCCGGAGTTGCGCCAGAGGTGACGGAACGACGCGTCGAGGACAACAGGAGGTAGCCCGTGCCTGCGCGCATCTAGGGGAACCAACGGAAGGGCGCGGGGTGGCCAGAGTTCGCCGAAATGGAGCTCGCGGCGGTGGCCGGAGTTCGGACCTCGGCGGAATGGCGTTGTGGAGCGCGGGTGAGCAAGGTGAAATGCTGGGCAGCCTCCTGGGGTCACCAGGAGCTTGGTGCGGTGTACGGGCGCGACCCGTTCGAGCTCAGGCCACGACGGTGACAAGACGGGCGGCGGCCGGAGCTCGGCTAGCACGGCCTAGGCGCTAGGGTGCGGGAACGACCACGGGAAAAGAGGGGGAAGAACCGGGGGCTCACAGCGCATCGTATGGGGTCGTCGACGAGCTCGGGGACGGACGGTTGACGGCGAATCGATGAAGACGATCCTCCGTGGCCGAGGAGGGGAACGGCGGAGCTGGCGGCATCCAGGGCTTCCGGCGCCTTCCGTCTTGGTGAGGAGGAAGAGGGGGACGAGGCGGGGCTCTTGAGCACGTTGGATGGGCCAGGGAGGTACGGTGGTCGCGGCTACGGCCAACGGCGGCGATGGGCGTGTTCGGTGGCGTCGTAGGGAGAGAGCAGAGGAAGGAGAGAGGTCCAGGGAGAGAGGAGAGGAGTGCAGGGGGGGGTCCAGGGGGTGTCGTGGCGCTCGGGGTAGCCTCCAGCAGCAGCGAGCAAGCAGGAGGTGGCTCGCGCGTGGACGCGCGCGGCGAGCACACGCCTTCGTCCTCCTGGCAGGGGAGGAAGATGACGGGGAGGAGGCCAGTGGGCTGGCCAGCGAGCTGGGCCGGCCAGGCAAGTGGCCCAGGTAGGTCCTTCTCTCTCTCTCTCTCTCTTTCTTTTATCTAATTCTATTCTGTTTTCTATTTTGCAGGTTTGTTTTGAATTTGGTTTTGAACCCAAATCAGTATTGTTGCTTCTGGAAATATTTTTAGAAGCTAAAAGAATTAAACCAAAGCTCCATAAAATATTTCAGAATTATTGGACATATATTCATTTAATAGTAGATATAAATCCAATTCAAATAATTATTGATTTAAAATCAGAGCCCAAATAATTCCTTAGAAATGTTCCAAAATTTTGGTTTGATTTATAACTCTTGCCAAAATTGTCAGAGCTATTTCTAGGGCATTTTGGATTTACTGATTGCAATTTTAGGGTTTCTTGCCCCTTTATTAAAATGATTTCCGAGGCTTTTAATTTCCTCATTTCAAATTTCAGAATTTAGACATGGTGCACACATGAAGCTAGCCTAGAGCATTACCAGAAGCTAGGGATGTGACAGCTCACCCCCACTAAACAAGAATCTCGTCCCGAGATTCAAGTCGTGAGGTAAGAAGACAGAGGGGACACACGACCAACACCATCTTCACGATCCAGACATCTTTCTTGAGGATATTGTTTCATTGCGTCATCTTGATCTTGACGTCTTTGCTTTCAGGATCTTCATCCAGCATGATGACGAGAAGAAAAGAAACTCTCGAAGAATCGATCTTCTTGAAGATCGAGCAACCGACGATCAACTCACAGAATGAGACGTAAGAACACCTCTTGAGTTGAGACACAAAGCACATATCAGAATCCATGAAGAGAAGCAGATGACAAGGGCTCAATTTGGTAAGCAACAAACCACGCTGGAGTAGGATGGTGTATGGTTTCAAGGTAGCGAGGAGATTGATTGCCAGGATTCCACAACGGGGCACCTTAGGGGAGGTGACTCGTAAAATTATTTCCTTAAGTGGCAGAAAGAATTACTTTTGATACAAAGATCATTGAAACTCTTTATACCAGCCTGAGGTAATCACAATCGACCGTTGGAAGGGGTTCGAAAGAATGGCATACTCCGACTAGGATGGATGATGTGGACTACCTTGTTGAAGACAACGCAATGGATGATTTGCTTATCATAGGAAATGGATGGGACCCATGGTAAGTCCACTTTTGAAGATGATCCTGAACAAAACTATTGAGGTGCAAGCTGGGAACAAAATGCAAATGTTGGGAATGATTCTGGTAACTGGGGGAAGAACTCAACAATCGAGAGTGAGTCCACTGTTTGAAAAGGTTATAACATAACCGAGGAAACTGGAAACAAATCCCAGTTTAACGCCAATGGTAAAACCTAGTGCTTGTGCGTGCTCTCAAGAACTTGAGCATCTCCATATTCATTAAGGTTTTACCAATATCCGTGTCAAGGATCCTGGCAACACAACATACCACCATGATGAATGGTGATGGATGATGCAGATGCAAGGGAAGATAACACTTTCTCAGGTTTCACTTTAGCGAGACCAAGGGAACAAAATCTGGATGATCGACCGAGAGACATTTAGCACTCCGCTTCTAATGTTCTCCTTGATGTGCTAGGATAACCCATTTATTGATACGTTTTGGTATCTAGGACATCAAGTGGAAGGTCGGACTCGGGAGCACAAGAATCCGTAAGGATTAACTACGAAGGTAAATCCTACGAAATCCTCATGGGGAGGTGGCCAACTTTCTTCAATCGATATACTACAATAATAGGTCCTCCGGCTGGATGTGTTGGCCGCGACATCCACTTTACCGATTATCGAGAGACCAATGTTATAGTTCTTGGAAAATACTCCAACCATCATAACTGCCTGAGATTCAGATCTGGTTGGTGACAGGATATTCTAGACTCATCGAGTCTAGAAAGGAAAATGAAGGTTTGCAACACAATTTGACGAGATGATGTTGCGAGATTCTCGGGGAATGAACTGTGATAGCAAGCTCCAAAACATGAGCTGGTTCTGCTACAAACATGTGAACACGCTGTCCCAGACAAGCATGACCACATAGTAGTCTTATAATAAAACACTACCGAGTTCAAGTGGGGAACCATCATTGCGGATAACGAAGTCCTTGCGTAAGTCTAGCTCCTAAGAAGAAACTTCTTCTCCTGGAACAAATCAATCAGTGGCTTTGTGTACTAGGAGATACATATGGAATGGAGGTAGCGAGCCTTTCAGACCATAGCATACTTCGCACATGAATGACTGACTTGGGATGGTAACAGAGGAAACAAAAACAATCTTTCTCGAACTCACGGCGGCAACTTGCACCAAATGCACGTGAATCAAAGAAAGTCACTTCTTCCATCCAACATATGCTTCATGAATGGGACATGAAGATAATGCCTATAAAAGTTTCCAACACTAGGTTGATGTTCAACATGAGTCATGGGGGAGACAAAATGCTGCTGATGGGCTCAACAACAACTCATCAGAATTTCCATATCACTGGACTTCCACCATCATGTGAACACGGTGATAGCATTGGTCAGACCAAAAGACGTAATGGTGTATGCTCGAGGGATCAACCACGAGTAAGACAACATTACGAACATCGTTGGTTCTGATTTGACTTGATGATGGCCCATACTTAAGTCAAAGTTTGGACAAAACAATAGCTCCACCAATTGGTCACGGAGATCAATCGATGAAGATATCATCTTTCTTCAACACACATTTACAAAGAGATATCCCTTTGGAAAGAACTAAGTCGGATATAGCCTTTATCTTCCAACTCTCCAAGTTGTTGTTTTAGCTTAACCAATTAGTTCAGGGGTATCCAACACAGGTTCTTGGGGAAAAGTGGTTTATCGGAAAACCAACTTGATCACGAACTCAACATAACGGTCAGGTGACAACCTGGTAACGCTTCCGAGAAGATATCCGGAAAATCACGAACCACCGATACGTTACTAAGCTCGAGAACAACCTTGCTTTTCAGGGCAAGATGATATGATCAGCAGAGTGAGGGATTGACACAATCCTAACTCATTGATCGAAGAGTGCACCAGAAATAAGGACTAGGTAGCACGATCAATCTTAGGATGATGGTTTGATAACCAACACGCTAAAAATGAGAATTTCGTCCATTTACTACCAAGCAACATGGTTGCTAGGAGTATTGATTTCACACATCACGACTCACTTGCCGGCATTCCGATTGCAACAACACGGAAACCGAGGAATGAAGAATGATAGTAAGAAGTATCACTGCGTCAAAAATTCATGAGAGATTGTGCAATTCTCATGACAATCATGACATAAAGGGGGTAATATTCCGAGGTAGAACAGAACAAAAGCTGGATTGGCATTTTGATCTGCGAAGTACAATTGCTTTGACCCAATCCTAGATATGGATGAGGTAC
Source organism: Triticum monococcum (assembly GCA_034509565.1). Taxonomy (NCBI): domain Eukaryota; kingdom Viridiplantae; phylum Streptophyta; class Magnoliopsida; order Poales; family Poaceae; genus Triticum; species Triticum monococcum. Next base: position 171,733,775 of record CM067846.1, on the reverse strand, counting down.
TGGAGTTTGTTTCTCCTAGTCATTCTGAAATAGAATGACTTGACGGACCACTAGAGTAATAGGCATTGATAAACACGATTGCCAAATACTCCTCACTATCAATTGATAGATGAAGGTCGGAATATAACCGAAGGGGGGGAGGACAACTCAAGGAACATATAACTTTCTGAGTTGTGGATGCATAGATTAGTATGTCGAACAAGTTCAACATATTTCTTCCGGATACCCCATGCAGAAAGGTAGAACTGGCAGAGCCACAATATAGAATGGAGAACTCATCAAGAGCACTCTGGTTGTGATCCTTTGGTTGAAGAACTTCTGCCATAAGTGGTTCATAGTATTTGGAAGAAGGATATACCACGGACTTCGAGGACTATCGCAAAGGTTACTAATATCCTAAAGGAACTAGCAACGCTATCAACATGAGGTAAGTAGGGTGAATCTCGGGTTCAAGAACCCATGAATAGAATACCTACCACTACATGGCATCACGGGATGCTTTTGAGAATAACGGCCAGAATCACACACTGGGAACGCAAAACATGGTTCGATTACCAGGTGGCACTCTAAGACATCTAGGGTCATAATAATAATTCCAACATATATGTCGAGGCAAAAGAATACCCCAGCTCACAATTAGTGTGATTAACCTAGCCTAAATGGACATCAGGAACAGGGAGGAAGGATTTGCAAATGCATCAGACTATTTAGAGACCTGGGATGACTCGGACAGCATAACGGCTGTAATTGCTCAAAAAGATTTGAGGCAACCTGCAAAGATGGTGGCATAATCACTTAACAACATCATATCAAGGTTCGGGTGCCAGCTATGAACATATGGAAATAGTAGGAACTGAACTGAGGCTTGAACTCAACAATCCTAGGCAACTACGGTTTAGTAACACGTCATCCTGAGAGATAGAAGAGAAGCCTAGTACTTAACCCCGTAGAAAAGATAAGATGACTTAGATCAGAAGGTCATGAGGTATAAGGAGTAAAAAGAACCTTACGTTCCCTTCCCCAATCAATTCCCTTACATAACTAAAGCATTTCTAGACTCAACTTTGACCAGTTTGGCTTGGTAATCCTACAGGCAGTCAGGCTCTGCTACCAAAGCTGTCAGGACCCCGATTCCAAGTCACATCGATCTAGCCGGTAACACCTCATATCACTTTGCGGCCTCACGCATGGTATCCCACGGGTGTCGCCTTACCATGGCCCGGGACCGTTTGCGCCTTTTGGCTCACGTATATGATAGTGTCGCTAGCATCCATATGACAGAGAACCCGAGCCGACATGGCTAGTCGTGAACCCAAAGCGGCACTATCCTATGGGGACAGGCATACATGATTCACATCGAGCGTGTCGGTCAGCAGCATGTGAATCCGGGCTGTAGCACTGGGCTAACAGGACTCCGGTAACCCGGGCTGTAGCAGGCTAGGCAGGACTCTGGATGTCACCGCGTGACATTTCCCCGAAGGGACAGACACAGGAACAAAGTGAAACACATGCCGGCCAGTCAAGTGTCCTGGGCAGTAGTGCTGGGCTAACAGGACTCCGGTGAACCGGGTGTAGCGGACTACTATGGCTCATGGAAGCACTAGACTACATTTCCCCGTAAGAGAGACTGCCAAGGATAAACAACTAGATTGTCGGATCCCACACATACCAAGCATTTCAATCATACACACAATATGCTCGATATGTGTAAATACAACATGGCATCACAACATAACTCTACAACTCAAGTATTTATCTCATTAGGCTCCGAAGAGCCGGATATTACAAACATGGGTCTCATGACCCAACAATCATAGCATACAATGCAAAGCACATGCGGAAGCTTAACATGTCTGAGTACAGACATCTACAAATGAAAAAGGCTAAGAAGCCTGACTATCTACCAGATCCTGCCGAGGGCACAAGATCGTAGCTGAGGTATCAAGCTAAACGTCGAAGTCCACGCGGAACTACTAGCGAGACTGAAATCTCTCTACAAAACATAAATTAAGCAAACGTGAGTCCAAAGGTACTCAGCAAGACTTACATCAGAACTAGCTACATATGCATCGGTATCAACAAGGGGGGGTGGTGGAGTTTAACTGCAGCAAGCCAGCTTTGACTCAGTGGCTAACCTGAACTACGACTGCAAGCAACTCTTTTGAGGTGGCGCACACGAGTCCACACATTCACCATTCAATACACCACTATGGATCTGCTCCCGTCTCCCTATGAGAAGGCCATCCATAGCATTCACGCTTATCTTGCGAGTTTTAGGGTATCCACTTTCACTTGTCTATGAACTGTTATAGGTAACCCAGAAGTCCATTACCGCGGACACGGCTATTCGAATAGATGATGTTAACCCTGCAGGGGTGTACTTCTTCACACACGCTCTCACCACTTACCGCCGTTTACACGACATGTACTCGGCAACCTTCAAGCGGAAGCCCAACGAGGGTGTCGGCCACGGCCTACCTAAACACTCAAGTCTCTAGTCCAGGTTTATCGCCTATCCAGGTTCCATCCGCAGGGAGTCCGGCCGAGGTTTCCACATACGGCCCCGAATGATGTGAACAGGGTTCCCGAGACACCAAATGGGCGCCCGGTACACCGTGCCACGGTGTATCTACCGCAACATAGCCCACCCCTAGGGTCAGCGCTACGCACGGCCGCCAACACATATCCTATAAACACCAGAAACTAGTTGCAACTCCTGGACAAAGGACAAGGGTGATCAAGAAGCCGAGAGGGTCCATTGGTTTCGGGCCCAATGCGTGGTAGTAACTGTTTCATGGATCACAAACACAGAACTCAGTTCCTAAGAACTGTTTCAATGAGACAACCCACCATGTACTCCTACATGGCCTCTCACCGCTACCTTTACCAAATCGTGTTCACACACTTAGCTCACACACAGTAGGACATGTTCACACATCTCCGATCCATCCCCGATGAATCGGAACTGACTCAACTCTAAGCAGTAGCAGGCATGACAAACAAGCATGAATGAGCAGGCACATCAGGGCTCAAACAACTCCTACTCATGCTAGTGGGTTTCATCTATTTACTGTGGCAATGACAGGTCATGCAGAGGATAAGGGGTTCAACTACCGCGGCAAGTAACAGAGGAAACGTGTTGTCCTAATGCAGTAAAAGAGAGCAGGAGCGAGAGAGGGGGATTGTATCAGAATGAACAAGGGGTTTTTGCTTGCCTGGCACTTCTGAAGATATCATTGGGTCTTCATCAGTGTCAACGATCACAACGTCGGTACCACGTCTACCGAGAGGGGACAAATACCGGCAAACAAGGAAGAACACAATCAATGCAATGCAACAATTATGATGCATGATAATATCATGGCAATATGTTGTTGATTGAGCTAATGCAACTAGCAACACAATTAAATGAAGTTGGTTTGAACCAAGGGTTCAAATTCAAACTCCATATGTGCTTATTTAAATGTCAATTATGCAAATTGCCCTGTACAGCAACCCTAGGTTATTCAAACATGCATGCAAATGGTACAGATGGATTCCTTGAATTTTTCTGATAATTTTTCATATATAATTTATCTTATTTGGAGTTACGGTTGAATTTCTATGATTTTTCAAAGTTTTAACTATTTTCTGGAATTTTCTATATAAAATTAAATCCAGAAAAAGAGTTACTGCGTCAGTCTTGCGTCAGCGTGATGTCAGCAAGTCAAAGGCACGGTCCAGGTCAAACCCGACCAATGGGGTCCACTGGTCAGTGTCACGGGGCTAGCTAGAGTCACTGACATGTGGGGCCGGTCAAAGGCCACGTCAGCAAGGTCAAAGCTGGCACGTGGGTCCCGCGGGGTTGGATTAGTTCTAACTAATTTCATTAGCTGACTAATTAAACAGGTGGGGCCCGTGTGTAAGTGGGTCAGGGGGGTTAATTAGTGGAGATATTAGCGGCTAATTACATTGACCGTCAGCACGCCGGAGTCTTGGCCGGCGACGACCTCAACCGCGGCGGCATCCACCGGAGTTGCGCCAGAGGCGACGGAACGACGCGTTGAGGACAACAGGAGGTAGCCCGTGCCCGCGCGCATCCAGGGGAACCAACGGAAGGGCGCGGGGTGGCCAGAGTTCGCCGGAATGGAGCTCGCGGCGGTGGCCGGAGTTCGGACCTCGGCGGAATGGCGTTGTGGAGCGCGGGTGAGCAAGGTGAAATGCTGGGCAGCCTCCTGGGGTCACCAGGAGCTTGGTGCGGTGTACGGGCGCGGCCCGTTCGAGCTCAGGCCACGACGGTGACAAGACGGGCGGCGGCCGGAGCTCGGCTAGCACGGCTTAGGCGCTAGGGTGCGGGAACGACCACGGGAAAAGAGGGGGAAGAACCGGGGGCTCACAACGCATCGTATGGGGTCGTCGACGAGCTCGGGGACGGACGGTTGACGGCGAATCGACGAAGACGATCCTCGGTGGCCGACGAGGGGAACGGCGGAGCTGGCGGCATCCAGGGCTTCCGGCGCCATCCGTCTTGGTGAGGAGGAAGAGGGGGACGAGGCAGGGCTCTCGAGCACGTTGGATGGGCTAGGGAGGTACGGTGGTCGCGGCTACGGCCAACGGCGGCGATGGGCGTGTTCGGTGGCATCGTAGGGAGAGAGCGGAGGAGGGAGAGAGGTCCAGGGAGAGAGGAGAGGAGCGCAGGGGGGGTCCAGGGGGTGTCGTGGCGTTCGGGGTAGCCTCCAGCAGCAGCGAGCAAGCAGGAGGTGGCTCGCGCGTGGACGCGCGCGGCGAGCACACGCCTTCGTCCTCCTGGCAGGGGAGGAAGATGATGGGGAGGAGGCCAGTGGGCTAGCCAGCGAGCTGGGCCGGCCAGGCAAGTGGCCCAGGTAGGTCCTTCTCTCTCTCTCTCTTTCTTTTATCTAATTCTGTTCTGTTTTCTATTTTGCAGGTTTGTTTTGAATTTGGTTTTGAACCCAAATCAATATTGTTGCTTCTGGAAATATTTTTAGAAGCTAAAAGAATTAAACCAAAGCTCCATAAAATATTTCAGAATTATTGGACATATATTCATTTAATAGTAGATATAAATCCAATTCAAATAATTATTGATTTAAAATCAGAGCCCAAATAATTCCTTAGAAATGTTCCAAAATTTTGGTTTGATTTATAACTCTTGCCAAAATTGTCAGAGCTATTTCTAGGGCATTTTGGATTTACTGATTGCAATTTTAGGGTTTCTTGCCCCTTTATTGAAATGATTTCCGAGGCTTTTAATTTCCTCATTTCAAATTTCAGAATTTAGACATGGTGCACACATGAATCTAGCCTAGAGCATTACCAGAAGCTAGGGATGTGACAGAGGGCTCTATGCCCATTTTTCGCACTGTATCCTGGTAAAGTAGGTTTAGGCTGCTGCCGCCGTCCATAAGGACTCTAGTGAGATGAAATCCGTCAATAATTGGGTCTAGAACCAATGCGGCGAAGCCGCCGTGACGGGTGCTAGTGGGTTGGTCCCTTCGATCAAAGGTGATCGGGCAGGAGGACCATGGGTTGAACTTTGGGGCAACTGGCTCTATCGCGTATACGTCCCTTAACGCGCGCTTCTGCTCCCTCTTGGGGATGTGGGTTGCGTATATCATGTTCACCGTCCGCACTTGTGGGGGAAAACCCTTCTGTCCCCTGTTGTTCGGCGGCCGGGGCTCCTCGTCGTCATCGCTATGCAGCCCCTTGTCTTCATTTTCGGCATTTAGCTTTCCTGCCTGCTTGAACACCCAACAATCCCTATTGGTGTGATTGGCCGGCTTTTCGAGGGTGCCATGTATCTGGCATAAGCGGTAGAGTATTCGGTCCAAACTGGATGGGCCCCTAGGATTCCTTTTGAATGGCTTCTTCCGCTGACCGAATTGAGAGCCTCTGAATCCGGCATTAACTGTCGTATCCTCAGCATTGTTGCCGTTAATGCGGCGGTTCTGCTTGGTTCGACGCGACCTGCCACCACTGTCCCTGGTATGCGAATTACCATGGTTTTTGGTTATATTGTTGCTATGAGCAAGCCAGCTGTCTTCTCCCGCGCAAAAGCGGGTCATGAGTGTCGTGAGTGCTGCCATAGATTTCGGCTTTTCCTGTCCAAGGTGCCGGGCTAGACACTCGTCACGGATATTGTGCTTGAAGGCTGCTAGGGCCTCAGCATCCGGACAATCGACTATTTGATTTTCCTTTCTTAAGAACCGTGTCCAGAATTGCCTGGCTGATTCATCTGGCTGCTGAATTACGTGGCTTAGGTCATCGGCGTCTGGGGGTCGCAAATAAGTGCCCTGGAAATTGTCAAGGAATGCGGCTTCCAGGTCCTCCCAACAACTGATTGATCCTATTGGCAAGCTGTTAAGCCAATGCCGAGCTGGTCCTTTAAGCTTGAGTGGGAGGTATTTGATGGCGTGGAAATCATCGCCGCGGGCCATATGGATATGAAGGAGATAATCCTCAATCCATACCGCAGGATCTGTTGTGCCATCATATGATTCAATGTTTACGGGTTTGAAACCCTCGGGGATTTCATGATCCATTATTTCGTCTGTGAAGCAAAGTGGGTGTCCGGCGCCTCTGTACTGGGCTATATCCTGACGTAGCTCTAGTGAGCCTTGTCTACTGTGTTCGGCCTTACCGAATTTGTGGCCGACGTGACGGATGCCGTCTCGAGCCATGGGGCGCCCACGCGATCCGTAGATCGATCTTGTTTGTTTAGCCTTGTCCTCCAACATATCTCGTAAGTCCGGCGCATAGTCCCGTGCCTTGGTATGGGGTGCGGCTTGAGTGGAGGGTCGAGAGGCCTCTCTGTCGCGGCCACGAGGTGGCCGGTCGGCCGCATCAAGTGCTTCCTCCTCTAATTGGGGTAGCAACCTGCGCTTTGGGTAGTTCTTGGAGGGGCGTTCGAGTTTATGCTCTTCGGCCGCAAGGACTTCAGTCCATCTATCAACTAGCAAATCTTGATCAGCTCTGAGTTGTTGCTGTTTTTTCTTGAGGCTTCTTGCCGTGGCCATAAGCCTGCGTTGAAAATGCTCTTGCTCGACGGGATCCTCTGGCACAATGAATTTGTCGTCGTCAAGGCTTGCCTCGTCTTCGGAGGGAGGCATATAATTATCGTCCTCGACCTCTCTGTCTGCCGCTCTCTCATGAGGGCTGGTTTCTCCATCCTCCTATGCTAAATCTTGCTGGAGGGGGTTTCTTCGGCGCTTTCCGGAGTGTTATTATCTCCCGTGCGGGAATCATCGTGTTTGTTTTGGCGGGATTTTGAGCGGCGCCGCTGACGTCGGCGCTTAGGCTGTTTCTTGGAGGGGTCATCCTCCGTTGTTCCATCGCCATCTCCCTCTTTTGGGGTGTCCACCATGTATATGTCATACGACGAGGTGGCTTTCCAGGGCCTAGTAGGCGCTGGTTCTTCACTATCTACTTCATCGGCGTCCATACCGTCGATGTCTTCGTAGTCGAAGTCGAGCATGTCGGTTAAGTCGTTGATAGTGGCTACAAAGTGGGTGGTGGGTGGGCTTTGAATTTCTTCATCGTCCGAATCCCAACCTCGCTGGCCGCAGTCCGGCCAGGGCTCTCCTGATAAAGAGAGAGACTTCAGTGACTTCAGAATATCGCCAAAAGGCGAGTGCTGAAAGATGTCCGCGGCAGTGAACTCCATGATCGGTGCCCAATCGGATTTGACAGGCCGGGGCGGAGGGTTCGGAGTCTGGAAAAGAGTCCGGCTCCTTGGAGTCATGAGTCTCGCAGAGTGCGGGGCTGGTGTTCGGCTCAATCGCCGTTGGGATCGCACCCCCGAGGTGGCGTCCAACGACCCATCCTCGATCGGCGCAGTTGGCTCCGAATTAGGGACCGGAGCCGATGCGGGTGCGGCCTCCAAGGCAATGTTCGGCGGCAGAGCTAGATCATGCTCGTCGGGACAGTGCGGCGCGCTCGGCAGTGGCTTGAATCCGTCAAAGATCAAGTCCCCGCGGATGTCAGCCGTGTAGTTAAAACTTCCGAATCTGACCTGATGGCCAGGGGCGTAGCTTTCGATCTGCTCCAGATGGCCAAGCGAATTGGCCCGCAGTGCGAAGCCGCCGAAGATGAAGATCTATCCGGGGAGGAAGGTCTCACCCTAGACTGCATCGCTGTTTAAGATCGTAGGAGCCATCGGGCCTGACGGCGACGGCACAGAGGAACTCTCAATGAAAGCACCAATGTCGGTGTCAAAACCGGCGGATCTCGGGTAGGGGGTCCCGAACTGTGCGTCTAGGCCGGATGGTAACAAGAGGCAAGGGACACGAAGTTTTACCCAGGTTCGGGCCCTCTCGATGGAGGTAAAACCCTACGTCATGCTTGATTAATATTGATGATATGGGTAGTACAAGAGTAGATCTACCACGAGATCAGAGAGGCTAAACCCTAGAAGCTAGCCTATGGTATGATTGTTGATGTGTATGTTGTCCTACGGACTAAAACCCTCCGGTTTATATAGACACCAGATAGGGTTAGGGTTACATAGAGTCAGTTACAATGGTAGGAGATCTGAATATCCGTATCGCCAAGCTTGCCTTCCACGCCATGGAAAGTCCCTTCCGGACACGGGACGAAGTCTTCAATCTTGTATCTTCATAGTCCTGGAGTCCGGCTGAAGGTATAGTCAGGCCATCCGGACACCCCCTAATCCAGGACTCCCTCAAAAGGCATGGAACACTTTCCTAGAAAGAAAATTAAATTACCTTATGAATCTATTATGAGAGCCACTTATGGATTGCCTACCAAAGATGGCAATACCTAGATCTGTTCTTGCTTGTTATGCCTAGCTAGGGGCGTTAAACGATAGCGCTTGTTCGGAGGCAACCCAATTTTATTTTTATTCCTTGATTTTTGCTCCTGTTTAGTAATAAATAATTTATCTAGCCTCTATTTTGGTTGTGTTTTTGTGTTTAATTAGTGTTTGTGCCAAGTAGAACCGTTGGGAGGACTTGGGGAAAGTCTTGTTGAACTTGCTGTAAAAAACAAAAACTTTAGCGCTCACGAGAACTGCTGTCATTTTTATTTGGAAAGTGCTATTTAGCTAATTATTTTTGCAGATTATTAATATATAAATTCCTCAATTCCAGCAATTTATTTTAGAATTTTTGGGGTTCCAGATCTTGCGCTAGCTACAGATTACTACAGACTGTTCTGTTTTTGACAGATTCTGTTTTTCGTGTGTTGTTTGCTTATTTTGATGAATCTATGGCTAGTAAAATAGTTATAAACCATAGAAAAGTTGGAATACAGTAGGTATAACACCAATATAAATAAATAATGAGTTCATTACAGTACCTTGAAGTGGTATTTTATTTTTTTCGCTAACGGAGCTCACGAGATTTTCTACTTTAAGTTTTGTGTTGTGAAGTTTTCAAGTTTTGGGTAAAGATTTGATGGATTATGTAACAAAGAGTGGAAAGAGCCTAAGCTTGGGGATGCCCATGGCACCCCCAAGATAATCTAAGGACACCTAAAAGCCAAATATTGGGGATGCCCCGGAAGGCATCCCCTCTTTCGTCTACTTCTATCGGTAACTTTACTTGGAGCTATATTTTTATTCGCCACATGATATGTGTTTTACTTGGAGCGTCTTGTATGATTTGATTCTTTGCTTGTTAGTTTACCACAATCATCCTTGCTGTACACACCTTTTGAGAGAGCCATATATGATTTGGAATTTGTTAGAATACTCTATGTGCTTCGCTTATATCTTTTGAGTTATATAGTTTTGCTCTAGTACTTCACTTATATCTTTTAGAGCACGGTGGTGGATTTGTTTTATAGAAACTATTGATCTCTCATGCTTCACTTAGATCATTTTGAGAGTCTTAATAGCATGGTAATTTGCTTAAAATCCTAATATGCTAGGTGTTCAAGATTAGTAAAATTTTCTTAAGAGTGTTTTGAATACTAAGAGAAGTTTGATGCTTGATGATTGTTTTGAGATATGGAGGTAATAATATCAAAGTCGTGCTAGTTGAGTAGTTGTGAAATTGAGAAGTACTTGTGTTGAAGTTTGCAAGTCCCGTAGCATGCATGTATGGTAAACGTTATGCAACAAATTTGAAACATGAGGTGTTATTTGATTGTCTTCCTTATGAGTGGCGGTCGGGGACGAGCGATGGTCTTTTCCTACCAATCTATCCCCCTAGGAGAATGCGCGTAGTACCGAGGTTTTTGATGACTTGTAGATTTTTGCAATAAGTATGTGAGTTCTTTATGACTAATGTTGAGTCCATGGATTATATGCACTCTCACCCTTCCATCCTTGCTAGCCTCTTCGGTACCGTGCATTGCCCTTTCTCACATTGAGAATTGGCGCAAACTTCGCCGGTGCATCCAAACCTCGTGATATGATACGCTCTTTCACACATAAACCTTCTTATATCTTCCTCAAAACAGCCACCATACCTACCTATTATGGCATTTCCATAGCCATTCCGAGATATATTGCCATGCAACTTTCCATCATTCCGTTCATCATGACACATTCATCATTGTCATATTGCTTAGCATGATCATGTAGTTGACATAGTATTTGTGGCAAAGCCACCGTTCATAATTCTTTCATACATGTCACTCTTGGTCCATTGCATATCCCGGTACACCGCTAGAGGCATTCATATAGAGTCATCTTTTGTTCTAGTATCGAGTTGTAATCATTGAGTTGTAAATAAATAGAAGTGTGATGATCATCATTTTCTAGAGAATTGTCCCAAGTGAGGAATAAATAAATAAAAAGAAAGGCCATAAAAAAAGAGAGAAGGCCCAAAAAAAGAAAAAAAAATGAGAGAAAAAGAGAGAAGGGACAATGTTACTATCCTTTGCCACACTTGTGCTTCAAAGTAGCAGCTTAATCTTTATGTTAGAGAGTCTCTTGTTTTGTCACTTTCATATACTAGTGGGAATTTTTCATTATATAACTTGGCTTGTATATTCCAACAATGGGCCTCCTCAAGTGCCCTAGGTCTTCGTGAGCAAGCAAGTTGGATGCACACCCACTAGTTTCTTTTGTTGAGCTTTCATACATTTATAGCTCTACTGCATATGTTGCATGGCAATCCCTACTCCTTGCATTAACATCAGTCGTGGGCATCTCCATAGCCCATTGATTAGCCTCATTGATGTGAGACTTTCTCCCTTTTTGTCTTCTCCACATAACCCCCTCATTATATTCTATTCCACCCATAGTGCTATGTCCACGGCTCGCGCTCATATATTGTGTGAAAGTTTATAGGTTTGAGATTACTAAAGTATGAAACAATTGCTTGGCTTATCATCGGGGTTGTGCATGATGAGAGCATTCTTGTCTGACGAAAATGAAACATGACTAAACCATATGATTTTGTAGGGATGAACTTTATTTGGCCATGTTTTTGAGAAGACATAATTGCTAAGTTAGTATGCTTGAAGTATTATTATTTTTATGTCAATATGAACTTTTTCCTTGAATCATTCGGATCTGAATATTCATACCACAATTGAGAAGAATTACATTAAAATTATGCCAAGTAGCACTCCGCATCAAAAAATTTGTTTTTATCATTTACCTACTCGAGGACGAGCAGGAATTAAGCTTGGGGATGTTTGACACGTCTCCAACGTATCTATAATTTTTTATTGCTCCATGCTATATTATCTACTGTTTTGGACATTATTGGGCTTTATTATCCACTTTTATATTATTTTTGGGACTAACCTATTAACCGGAGGCCCAGCCCAGAATTGCTGTTTTTTTTACCTGTTTTAGGGTTTCAAAGAAAAGGAATATCAAACGGAGTCCAAACGGAATGAAACCTTCGGGAATGTGATTTTCTCAACGAACAAGACCCGGGAGACTTGGACCCTACGTCAAGAAAGGAAATAGGAGGCCATGAGGTAGGGGCGCGCGCCTCCCCCCCCCCCCAGGCACGCCCTCCACCCTCGTGGGCCCTCTGTTGCTCAACCGACATACTCCTTCCTCCTATATATATCTACATACCCCCAAACGATCAGATACGGAGCCAAAACCCTAATTCCACCGCCACAACTCTCTGTATCCATGAGATCCCATCTTGGGGCCTGTTCTGGAGCTCCGCCGGAGGGGGCGTTGATCACGGAGGGCTTCTACATAAACACCATAGCCCCTCTGATGAAGTGTGAGTTGTTAACCTCAGACCTATAGGTCCATAGTTAGTAGCTAGATGGCTTCTTCTCTCTTTTTGGATCTCAATACAATGTTCTCCCCCTCTCTTGTGGAGATCTATTCGATGTAATCTTCTTTTTGCGGTGTGTTTGTTGAGACCGATGAATTGTGGGTTTATGATCAAGTCTATCTATGAATAATATTTGAATCTTCTCTGAATTCTTTTATGTATGATTGGTTATCTTTGCAAGTCTCTTCGAATTATCAGTTTGGTTTGGCCTACTAGATTGATCTTTCTTGCAATGGGAGAAGTGCTTAGCTTTGGGTTCAATCTTGCGGTGTCCTTTCCCAGTGACAGTAGGGGCAACAAGGCACGTATTGTATTGTTGCCATCGAGGATAACAAGATGGGGTTTTCTTCATATTGCATGAGTCTATCCCTCTACATCATGTCATCTTGCTTAAGGCGTTACTCTGTTTTTAACTTAATACTCTAGATGCATGCTGGATAGCGGTCGATGAGTGGAGTAATAGTAGTAGATGCAGGCAGGAGTCGGTCTACTTGTCTCGGACGTGATGCCTATATACATGATCATACCTGGATATTCTCATAACTATGCTCAGCTCTGTCAATTTCTCAACAGTAATTTGTTCACCCACCGTAGAATACTTATGCTCTTGAGAGAAGCCACTAGTGAAACCTATGGCCCCCGGGTTCATCTTCATCATATTAATCTCCTACTACCTAGCTATTTCCTTTGATATTTACTTTGCCTTTATTTTACTTTGCATCTTTATCACAAAAATACCAAAAATATGATCTTATCATATCTATCAGATCTCACTCTCGTAAGTGGCCCTATAGGGATTGACAACCCCTATTTGCGTTGGTTGCAAGGATTTATTTGTTTTGTGCAGGTACGAGGGACTAGCGCGTAGCCTCCTACTGGATTGATACCTTGGTTCTCAAAAACTGAGGGAAATACTTATGCTACTTTGCTGCATCATCCCTTCCTCTTCGGGGAAAACCAATGCAGTGCTCAAGAGGTAGCAGGAGTCAAGTTCTTCCACCCAGTGCTTGTCTAATTCTTTCAAAGACCGCACTAGTCTAGGTTTGATGCCGCTCATAATAAGACCATTAGCCCGTTCGACTTGACCATTTGTCTGCGGGTGATAGACCGAGGCGTAATCGAGTTTAATACCTAGATTAGCACACCAAGTTTTCACTTCATCGGCTGTGAAAGAGCCATTATTGGTTGTTATGATGTGTGGGACACCATAATGGTGTACCATGCCGGATATGAAATCTATTACTGGCCCCGCTTCGGCCGTTTTGACTGGTTTGGCCTCTATCCACTTAGTGAATTTATCCACCGTGACCAGCAGGTACTTTCTCTTATGGCTTCCTCCTTTAAGGGGTCTGACCATATCGAGTCCCCAGACCGCAAAAGGCCAAGTGATGGGGATTGTTTGCAAGGCAGTGGGGGGATGTGGCTTTGGTTGGCGAAGAGTTGGCATCTGACGCAACGTTGGACAAGGTCCTGTGCATTTTCTCGGGCTGTCGGCCAATAAAATCCTGTACGGAAGGCTTTGCTAACAAGGGCCCGAGCTGCAGCGTGGTGACCGCCGAGCCCGGCGTGAATCTCGGCCAAGAGATTCCGCCCCTCTTCCTTGGAGATACATCTTTGAAGAACTCCGGGTAGCACTTTTCTTATAGAGCTCTCCGTCATGAACCTTTTAGGCCTTCGAACGCCGGACAATGCAGCGGGCCTCATTCTGGTCCTTAGGAAGCTCCTTCCTGTTAAGGTAGGCCAGGAAGAGTTCGGTCCATGGGGCAATGACTGCCATGATGAGATGCGCCGACAGTGTTATTTCGGTGGCTGAGCCTCTGATGATGTCGGTGTTTTCGGAATCTGGGGTTATGTTCGGATCCGGACTAGTGTTACCGTCATACCCCTGCCACACCATAGATGGCTTAAAAAGCCTTTCCAGAAAGATATTAGGTGGGACGGGGTCGTGCTTAGCGCCGATACGAGCAACAACGTCCGCCGCTTGATTACTTTCTTGAGCCACATGATGGAACTCGAGCCCCTCGAACCGGGCCGACATTTTTATGACTGCGTTACAATAAGCTACCATCTTCAGATCTTTGGCATCGAAGTCTCCATTTATTTGAGATATTGTGAGGTTTGAGTCCCCGCGCACTTCTAGGCGTTGTATGCCCATGGAGACAGCCATCCGAAGACCATGCAATAAGGCCTCGTATTCGGTTGCGTTATTGGAGTCTGTGTATAGTATTTGAAGTATGTACTGAACGACATATCCAGTAGGGGACATTAAAACGATGCCCGCTCCTAGCCCTGCCAGCATTTTGGAGCCATCGAAATGCATAACCCAATTGGAATATGTGTCGTACTCTTTAGGGAGTTCGGCCTCTGTCCATTCGGTGATGAAGTCAGCCAGTACTTGGGATTTAATAGCTCGACGTGGTTTGTATGTAATATGAAATGGAAGGAGCTCAATGGCCCATTTGGCAATCCGGCCTGTGGCATCGCGGTTGTTTATAATGTCATTTAGTGGTACTTAGGAAGCCACCGTGATCAAACACTCCTGGAAGTAGTGACGGAGCTTTCGGATGCCATGAAGACCGCGTATGCTATATTTTGATAATGGGGGTACCGGGATTTACATGGTGTAAGGACAGTGGATATGTAGTATACTGGCTTCTGAAGCGTGAATTTGTGTCCGTCCTGTTCTCGTTCGACGACGAGCACGGCGCTCACCACCCTGATGTGTTGCTGATATGTATAACAACATCGGTTCGCCGACGTTTGGCGTGGCCAGGACTGGGTTGCTCGCAAGAAGGGTTTTTATTTCCTCCTGTCCGGCTGTTGCCGCGTCCGTCCACTCGAAGTGATCGGTTCATCGTAGAAGACGATAGAGTGGCAGTGCCTTTTCTCCCAATCTAGAGATAAAGCAGCTTAGAGCTGCCACGCAACCCGCAAGCTTTTGGACTTCTTTAAGGTCTGTCGGCGTAGCCAATTGTGACAAAGCTTGGATTTTGGCTGGATTTGCTTCAATTCCTCTGTTGGAAACAATGAAGCCCAGCAGTTTTCCGCCGGGACGCCGAAAACGCACTTTTATGGATTGAGCTTGATGTCATACGCATGGAGGTTATCGAATGTGAGACGTAAACCGTCTATTAATGTTTCGACGTGCCTGGTTTTGATGATGACGTCGTCCATGTAAGCTTCAACTGTCTTGCCGATCTGCTTCTCCAGGCATGTTTGAATCATGCATTGGTATGTGGCGCTGGCGTTCTTGAGCCCGAAGGGCATGGTGTTGAAGCGGAATGGCCCATATGGGGTAATAGATGTTGTTGCAGCTTGATCAGACTCCTTCATTTTGATTTGATGGTATCCAGGATATGCATCCAGGAAACACAGTGAGTCGTGTCCTACGGTAGCATCAATGATTCGATCAATGCGGGGGAGGGGGAAGGGATCCTTAGGGCAAGCCTTGTTGAGGTCTTTAAAATCGACGCACAACCGCCAGGATTTGTCCTTCTTTGGTACCATAATCAGCTTTGCCAGCCAGTTCAGATGTTTTATTTCTGTGATGAATCTGGCCTCAATTAACTTGGCTAGCTCCTCCCCCATAGCTTGATGTTTGGGTTCGGAAAAGCGTCGTAGTGTTTGCTTGACCGGTTTATATCCTTTTAATATATTGAGGTTGTGTTCGGCCAGCTCGCATGGGATTCCTAGCATATCAGAAGGGTGCCAGGCGAATATATCCCAATTTTCGCATAGGAACTCTCATAGCGCGGCATCAACCATTGGATCTAATTGTGCTCCGATGGATGTTGTCTTCTTGGGGTCCATTGGATGGACTTGGAATTTGACTATTTCTTCTGATGGTTTGAAGGTGGATTTGGGTCATTTGTCTAGGACGACATCATCCATGTCCACCATAGAGCGCAGCGCGGCTAATTCTTCGGCCGCGAGGGCTTCAGATAACGCCTCGAGGGCCAAGGATGCAGTTTTATTCTCGACACGGAGTGCTATGTATGGGTCACTATCTAGAGTGATTATACCGTTGGGCCCAGGCATCTTAAGCTTCATGTATCCATAATGGGGTACCACTTGGAAGCACATGAATGCATCTCGCCCTAAGAGGGTGTGATACCCGCTGTTGAAAGGGGCCACTTGGAAGGTTATTTCTTCAGACCGATAATTCTCCGGCGTGCCGAATACCACGTCGGGTGTTATTTTTCCCGCACACCGCGCCTCCCAACTGGGGATAGTTCCTCGGAAGGTCGTGCCGCTTTGCTCAATGCGGCCCCTGTCTATTTCCATTTTGTGGAGTGTACCTTTGTAGATGAGGTTTAGTCCGCTGCCGCCGTCCATAAGGACCTTGGTAAGCCGAAAGCCGTCCACAATTGAACTGAGGACCAAGGCGGCTGGTGCTCGGACTGTCCTGTATTTTGGTTCGTCGCCGGCATTAAACGTTATAGCCGTGTCCTTCCAAGGGTTTATTGCTTCTATTTGACATACTTCGGTGAGTCCGCGTAGTGCTCTCTTGCGCCTATTGTTGGAGGCGAATGTCTCGAAGACCGTCAGTACTTTGGGGTCATTGTCCTCTAGGGGGTGTTGTTCTGGGTTATTCTTGGCGAGGATATCCTCGCCGCTCTTGGCCACTTGCCGGAGTACCCAACATGCTCTAAGGCTATGTGTTGGTATGTTATCCGGTGTTGCGTGTATTTTGCATGGCCCATCGAGCCATCCTTCCAGAACGGTTCCACGCCCCATACTGGACTTGTATTTCTTTACTATTGAACCAGGCGTATTGCAAGGGTGCGCCCTTTTCACCTGAATGAAGGGTTGAGTGGGGACTGATAATTCCCAACGAGCTGCTTGAGTTTTCCAGGTGCTTTCCATCGCACTGTACTTCTGTACGGTGGTTGCCAAGTCAGCGAAGTGTAGGATGTGACAGCGGTTGATGGCATTGAGGATTCCTTCGTCCCTGCAATTGTTGTGGAACACTGAGATCACTTCCTCGTCGCGGCAATCTTTGGTCTTGTTTTTGACAAGAAGGAATCTGGCCTAGAAGTGGTGGACTGTTTCCTAAGAATGTTGTTTTATGCTCATGAGAGCGCTTGTATTTGGGTGGGTTGGTGGAATTAAATCTGAACCCTGCCCCAGCTTTGGATCCGGAGTCTGAAGGTCTTCCGAACTTAACAGATCGGGCTCCGGGATGTCCTCTAATTTCTTAGGCCCGTCGTCCGATTCTATGTTCGGAGGGCAGGGTGCTTCACCTCGCGGGTAGGTGTCTGGCTCTTCGAGACCGGAGATCCGTACATAATCCGTCCTCAATATGGAGGAAGAGTTATCGACTCGCTCCTCGACTACCGCTATCTGGTGGGTGATCGGCGGAGATTTGATTTCTCTCTGATCAGACTTAAACCCAATCCGATCATAGTCTGTAGCGACCCCCAAGGCGGCGATACGATCTAGGAGCTCGTTTAAAGACGAAAGATCTGCTAGATCCATCTGCTTGGAGTGTTCGGAGTTGATACGAAGGGGGTTTTCGATGACCCGAGAGGTCATCGTCGGCTTAATGACCGAACGGGCGGTCATGGTAAAGCCGCCCAGCCGGAGGGTTTGGCCTGGAGCCAGGGCTCCTCCGGTGGTGATATTATCCTTGAGAACAAGGAGAGACATCGATCTTGTTGTCGACGGCACAGTGGAACTCTCAATGAAAGCACCAATGTCGGTGTCAAAACCGGCAGATCGAGGGTAGGGGGTCCAGAACTATGGATCTAAGGTCGCTGGTAACAGGAGACAAGGGACACGGTGTTTACCCAGGTTCGGGCCCTCTCTATGGAGGTAATACCCTACATCTTGCTTGATTGATATTGATGAATATGAGTATTACAAGAGTTGATCTACCTCGAGATCGTAATGGCTAAACCCTAGAGGTCTAGCTTGTATGGCTACGATATTGAGTCTCCTATCCGGACTAAGTCCTCCGGTTTATATAGACATCGGGAGGATCTAGAGTTACACCAGGTTGGTTACAAAGAAGGGAATCTACATATCTGGCTGCGAAGCTTGCCTTCCACGCCAAGGAGAGTCCCATCCGGACACGGGTGCAGTCTTCGGTCTTCGTATCTTCATAGCCCATCAGTCCAGCCCATGGCTAACAGGCCGGACGCTCGAGGACCCCTTAGTCCAGGACTCCCTCGGTAGGTGTTCTAGTATAAATATTATGAACCACAGTTGAAGACTTAGCATGATCCTTTATTCTAACAGGAAAAGGTAGTTTCTCAATATAAGCAGTAGGAACAATAGGATCAACATTATAAGTAATAGTTTCTTCTTCAACTTTAATAGGTTCTACTACTTTAACTTCAATGGGAGGATGATATTTAAACCACTTCTCCTTAGGGAGATCAACATGAGTAGCAAAAGATTGACAGAAAGAAGCTACTATCTCAGAGTCAAGTCCATATTTAGTGCTAAAATCACAAAAAGCATCGGTATCCATAAAAGATTTAACACAATCAAAATTAAGGTTTATACCTGACTCTTTACCTTTGTCGAGTTCCCAATCTTCAGAGTTGCATTTTATTCTTTCCAATAAATCCCATTTGAATTCAATATCCTTCTTCATACAGGAGCCAGTACAAGAATTATCGAGCATGGATCGATCATTATAAGAAAGTCGAGCATAAATTTTTTTGAATAATAATTTCTCTTGAGAGCTCATGATTGGGGCATGAATGTAACGTTGACTTAAGCCTCCCCCAAGCTTGAGCGATACTTTCTCCTTCACCAGGCCAAAAATTATATATATATATATAATTCCGATCGCGACGAACCAGATGCATAGGATAAAACTTCTGATGAAATTCCAATTTCAATCGATTGTAGTTCCATGATCCAATATTATCCAATAGCCTATACCATGTCAATGCCTTTCCCTTCAAAGATAAAGGGAAGACCTTCTTCTTGACAACATCCTCAGGCATACCTGAAAGCTTAAATAATCCACAAACTTCATCCACATAGATTAGGTGCATATCGGGATGTAATGTTCCATCTCCTGCATAAGGATTAGCTAATAGTTTCTCTATCATACTCGGAGGAATTTCATAATAAATATTTTCAGTAGGTGCAGTGAGTTGAGTAGCAACTAATTGTTGTTCCGGTCGAGGTGAAGACACCCCGAACAAGCCCCTCAAAGGATTGTTTTCCATGGTAACAAGTGATAGTAAATTTAAGCACACTATATAAATGTTTCCTTACCAAAGGCGCTTCACTCCCCGACAACGGCGCCAGAAAAGAGTCTTGATGACCCACAAGTATAGGGGATCTATCATAGTCCTTTTGATAAGTAAGAGTGTCGAACCCAACAAGGAGCAGAAGGAAATGCCAAGTGGTTTTCAGCAAGGTCTTCTCTGCAAGCACTAAAGTTATCGGTAATAGATAGTTTTGTGATAAGATAAATCTAATGGGTAACAAGTAAATAAATTAACTAAGGTGCAGAAAGGAGGCCCCACTAGTGCAGAACTGGGCAATAGCACCGGTTTGTAAGGCCCTTTAGTGCTGGTTCGGTAACCGGCACTAAAGTGTGGGCACTAAAGCCCCCCCCCCCTTTAGTACCGGTTCAGCACGAACCGGTGCTAAAGGGCGACCACGTGGCACGAGCCAGCTCCGTGGGCGCGTAGGACATTAGTACCAGTTGGTAACACCAACCGGTACTAAATGTTTGGGTGTGTTTTGGTTTTATTTTTATTTTTACTTTAATTTTGTGTTTTCAATTTAATTTAGTGATTGTTTTACATTATAATGAGTTGTTAAATCATTAGGTGAATGTACCGCAGATTAGTTTGACTGGATGCATGTGGATCCTAGCTAAGTCATCAAGTATATGTCATATCCATATTATATATACTTGATCACCTAATTAAGTGATCGAGGTAATATGGATATGGCATATACTTGATCACTTAGCTAGAATCCATCCAGTTGAAACTAATCTGCGGTTTCTTTCATAAATGATATAATAACTCATCATCATCATCATCATCATCATCATCATCATCATATTAATATAAAAACTCTTGCATCATATATATATCATCACCAACAACAGTTTTCATAGCTAGCTAAAAATCATCATATAATAGTCATCTCATTACCACTACTTAATCATCACATAGTCATTACCGCTATCTAATCACCACCAACACTAGCTTAAAGAAGAAACATTCACTTGTACCAAAAGCAAAGATATCATCGAGTTCAACATGGTAATGATATTATAAGCGTTCATAACACCACAAAAGCAAATCACTCTTTGAAATTAAGTTCAGGACGAAGAACACGGACATGAGAGGACAAGTACTAAGAGTATGAACTAGCTAATTAATCACTCCTGCTGCTCTCTCTCAGGTAAAATAGCATAGAACATGTATAGCTTTCCTGATTCATCATATTGGAGCATGCAGATGAACCTGTCTCCTAATCATGGGTTGCGCTTCTGATTGCTGCCCCCTAGTACTTCTCTGCGATCGTTCACAATTTTACTCCAGTCTTTTACTATTAAGCATTCCTCGCTATTAGAAATCCTGAATGCACTAAAGTGCATTGTAGGATATCTTGGCCGTAAGATAACAATATCCATGGTACCTTTAGTCTCGATCCAATCAGGCACAACATTCATTGGGAGTCCCTGTTGAAGAACATCGTATAGTAACATACTTAGCAATGAAGTTTAGCTTAAAAAAATAATGTATGCAAAAGATGCACTGAGGAGAAATAGTAGAAATCTTACCATCTTTCCTAAATATATGTGACCGTAGTTCAGTACGAACACTATTGGTCGCATGTTTTGAGTACTAACATTTCTAAGTGCAGGAAAAAAATTGTCTTGCCAGCATCAAGATCCTCAAGCCATGAAACATAATGACTTGTCTCCTCGCAGTTTAGTTCAGCCCCGGGACAATGGACGGTCCTGTCTACCAAGTGTCGGACATGTTTTCTTGATTGGAAATAAGCTGTCAATATAAATTGAGATCTATTAATTATTCAACTAGTTCAAATAATCTCATATCAAAGACATAAATATGGTTGAAAAACTCACATAACGGTAGAACTGGAGGTGTCTGCACATCGACCCAGATGTCTCTATTACCTTCAATATCATCTTCCGGACGAATATCAAAGGTGATAACCATATCAGGCTCAAATGCATAAGCCTTGCATAGTGCTTGACAAGTTTTGCATTTGAAATAGGTGTATGTGTCTGCATTGTATAATTTGATGTTGAAGGTATAACCATGTTCGGTCTTCAAGTAAACTCTTTTTACCTCCATCGTTTCGTTAGGACTGAAACATATCTTATCCAAGACAAAAATTCTTGCATGGCAGGGGATACGCCAGTAGAATAGTGAAAAATTAAAATTAAAAGTTGAAGCAAATGAAGCATAAGTCATGCTTAATTACGAAAAAAGACTTGTCATTGTGACTTACTGTATCCACTTCGAAGTTCTCATCCAGCTTGATGTTGAAGCGTCTATCATCAACTAGAAAATTTCTGCCGCACAGGCCGCGCTGGTCTTCGCAGTATTCGCACATAATGAAATTGTGTTCGTCGTCAGACGACATTCCTATGTTCATAGGTGAAACATTAAACACTTATTAGTTCTATAATTCAACTAATTCTGTTAAATCAACTAGTCCAACTAATTAATTGAACTAATTCAACTAAGCACTTACGAAAAATATACCTAAATAAAGTAGCTCAACTAATTCAACTAACTAGTTCAACTAATTAATTCAACTAATTCAACTAAACTAGTTCTATTAATTTTCTTACTAAAATAAGGTAGCTAGTTCTATATAATAAAATGTTAATTAGATAATCAAATCTCATATACCTAAATTAAATATATATCTAACATATAATTTATATCTAATTCATCTAACATTTGACATTAATATCTAACATATGTTCATATATAGGTGAAACATTAAACACTTACTAGTTCTATTAATTCAACTAAATAAACTAGTTATATTAATTCAACTAAGCATTTACTAAAAATAAACTAGTTTTACTAATTTCTTACTAAAATAAAGTAGGTAGTTCTATATAGTAATATTTTGATTAGATCATCAAATCTCATATACCTAAATTTCCTTACTAAAAATAACTAGTTCTATTAATTCAACTAATTCAACTAAGAATTTACTAAAAATAAACTAGTTCTATTAATTTTCTTACTAAAATATATAAAGTAGACAATTTTATAACATTTATATATAACTGACATTTCTAATATTTCTATAACTAAAAACAGAAAAAATTCTAACATTTCTATAAATAAAAAACATAAAAATTTCTATAACTAAAATTTATAACTAAAAAACAATGTGTGTGTGTGTGTGCGTGGACATGGCGGCCGGAGCAGGATCTCACCGGCGAGGCGAGGCGACGCGGGCGGCGACGGGGACGGCGACGGGCGGCGCCGACGGGGATGGTGACGACGGGGATGGGGATGGGGCGGCGACAACGGGGACGGGGACGGGCCGGGCGGGGATGACGGGACGACAGGGCGGGGCGCGGCGACGGGGACGGGGACGGCCGGGTGGCGGCGACGAGGACGGGGATGGGGCGGCAACGGGGGCAGCGACGGGGGCGGTGGGCGAAGGGACAAAGGCGAAGTGTTTTCTTATATAGGATGGGCCTTTAGTACCGGTTGGAGCCACCAACCGGTACGAAAGACCACCCTTTAGTACCGGCTGGAGCCACCAACCGGTACTAAAGGTTGTGCGCTGCCACCCGCGGTGCATAAAGTTTAGTCCCACCTCGCCAGGCGAAGGGCAGCCGCACTACTTTATAAACCTAGCCGCGGCTGCCCTTTCAAACTCCTCTATAAAGCAGGCTTCTGGGCCTAACTATGGTGCGCTGCCCTGTGAGTCTGCTGGGCCTTGTGGGCCTGAAATTGCACGCCCGTGGTCTAGCAGGCCCACAGGGCAGCGCCCCAAAATTTTTTTATCGTTTTTTTCTTTTCTGCTTTATTTTTTCTTCTATTTATTTCTGAGTAGTTTTTTTCTTCTCTGCTATATTTATTTTCTTCTATTTATTTCTGAGAAGTTTTTTTATATAGTTTTTTTCTTTTCTGCTATAGTTTTTTCTTTTCTGCTATTTTTTCTTTTCTGCTATATTTATTTTCTTCTATTCATTTATTTTTATATACCATGCCAAGTTGATGGTTGAAAGTTGATGATGTCGCTTTGAATGTTGCATACTGAACGCGAAAGAAGTCGGGAGTTCAAATAAGTTTAAAAAACATTGAAGTGCCCATGTAACAGATGAGTTCTCGTCCGAAACCCTGATACTCCGAAAGAGATTGTCCAGTTTGTACATGAAGTGCGTCCAGTTTTTGTCGTGACCCTCTCTACTCTTTCGCACATGCTATGCGGGTGAAAGGATGATACCATGCCAAGTTTCAACATTTTCACAGTTCATTTTGTAGTGATTTTCAATGTCACGATCATTTAGCTCTCTAAACAATTAGGTAAATGACTGAAAACAGCAAATGTAGTCAGAACATGTTGGAAATTGATGAAGTCGCTTTGAATGCTGCATACTGAACGCAAAAGAAGTCCAGAGTTCAAATTAGTATAAAAAACATTGAAGTGCCCATGTAACAGATGAGTTCTCATCCGAAACCCTGATACTCCGAAAGAGATTGTCCAGTTTGTACACGAAGTGCGTCCAGTCTTTGCCATGACCCTCTCTACTCTTTCGCACATGCTATGTGGGTGAAATGATGATACCATGCCAAGTTTCAACATTTTCACAGTTCATTTTGTAGTGATTTTCAATTTCACGGTCATTTAGCTCTCTAAACAATTAGGTAAATGACTGAAAAACAGCAAATGATGTCAGAACATGTTGGAAATGGATGACGTCGCTTGGAATGCTGCATACTGAACGCAAAAGAAGTCCAGAGTTCAAATAAGTATGAAAAACATTGAAGTGCCCATGTAACAGATGAGTTCTTGTCCGAAACCCTGATACTTTGAAAGAGATTGTCCAGTTTGTACACGAAGTGCGTTCAGTTTTTGCCGTGACCCTGTCTACTCTTTCGCACATGCTATGCAGGTGAAATGATGATACCATGCCAAGTTTCAACATTTTCACAGTTCATTTTGTAGTGATTTTCAATTTCATGGTCATTTAGCTCTCTAAACAATTAGGTAAATGACTGAAAAATAGCGAATGTAGTCAGAACATGTTGGAAATTGATGAGGTCACTTTGAATGCTGCATACTGAACGCAAAAGAAGTCGGGAGTTCAAATAAGTTTAAAAAACAATGAAGTGCCCATGTAATAGATGAGTTCTCGTCCATAACCCGGATACTCCGAAAGAGATTGTCCAGTTTGTACACGAAGTGCGTCCAGTTTTTTCCGTGACCCTCTCTACTCTTTCGCACATGCTATGCGGGTGAAATGATGATACCATGCCAAGTTTCAACATTTTCACAATTCATTTTGTAGTGATTTTCAATTTCACGGTCATTTAGCTCTCTAAACAATTAGGTAAATGACTGAAAAACAGTAAATGTAGTCAGAACATGTTGGAGATTGATGATGTCGCTTTGAATGCTGCATACTAAAAGCAAAAGAAGTCCGGAGTTCAAATAAGTTTAAAAAAATTGAAGTGCCCATGTAACAGATGAGCTCTCGTCCGAAACCCTGATACTCCGAAAGAGGTTGTCCAGTTTGTACACGAAGTCCGTCCAGTTTTTGCCGTGACCCTCTCTACCCTTTCGCACATGCTATGCGGGTGAAATGATGATACCATGCCAAGTTTCAACATTTTCACAGTTCATTTTGTAGTGATCTTCAATTTCACGGTCATTTAGCTCTCTAAACAATTAGGTAAATGACTGAAAAACAGCAAATGTAGTCAGAACATGTTGGAAATGGATGACGTGCTTGGAATGCTGCATACTGAACGCAAAAGAAGTCCAGAGTTCAAATAAGTATGAAAAACATTGAAGTGCCCATGTAACAGATGAGTTCTTGTCCGAAACCCTGATACTTCGAAAGAAATTGTCCAGTTTGTACACGAAATGCGTCCAGTTTTTGCCGTGACCCTCTCTACTCTTTCGCACATGCTATGCGGGTGAAATGATGATACCATGCCAAGTTTCAACATTTTCACAGTTCATTTTGTAGTGATTTTCAATTTCATGGTCATTTAGCTCTCTAAACAATTAGGTAAATGACTGAAAAATAGCGAATGTAGTCAGAACATGTTGGAAATTGATGAGGTCACTTTGAATGCTGCATACTAAACGCAAAAGAAGTCGGGAGTTCAAATAAGTTTAAAAAACAATGAAGTGCCCATGTAACAGATGAGTTCTCGTCCATAACC
Organism: Triticum monococcum; assembly: GCA_034509565.1. Lineage (NCBI taxonomy): Eukaryota > Viridiplantae > Streptophyta > Magnoliopsida > Poales > Poaceae > Triticum > Triticum monococcum. Next base: position 171,708,178 of record CM067846.1, on the reverse strand, counting down.
CGGATACTCCGAAAGAGATTGTCCAGTTTGTACACGAAGTGCGTCCAGTTTTTGCCGTGACCCTCTCTACTCTTTCGCACATGCTATGCGGGTGAAATGATGATACCATGCCAAGTTTCAACATTTTCACAGTTCATTTTATAGTGATTTTCAATTTCACGGTCATTTAGCTCTCTCAACAATTAGGTAAATGACTGAAAAACAGTAAATGTAGTCAGAACATGTTGGAGATTGATGATGTCGCTTTGAATGCTGCATACTGAACGCAAAAGAAGTACGGAGTTCAAATAAGTTTAAAAAAAATTGAAGTGCCCATGTAACAGATGAGTTCTCGTCCGAAACCCTGATACTCCAAAAGAGATTGTCCAGTTTGTACACGAAGTGCGTCCAGTTTTTGCCGTGACCCTCTCTACTCTTTCGCACATCCTATGCGGGTGAAATGATGAGACCATGCCAAGTTTCAACATTTTCACAGTTCATTTTGTAGTGATTTTCAATTTCACGGTCATTTAGCTCTCTAAACAATTAGGTAAATGACTGAAAAACAGCAAATGATGTCAGAACATGTTGGAAATGGATGACGTCGCTTGGAATGCTGCATACTGAACGCAAAAGAAGTCCAGAGTTCAAATAAGTATGAAAAACATTGAAGTGCCCATGTAACAGATGAGTTCTCGTCCGAAACCCTGATACTTTGAAAGAGATTGTCCAGTTTGTACATGAAGTGCGTTCAGTTTTTGCCGTGACCCTGTCTACTCTTTCGCACATGCTATGCAGGTGAAATGATGATACCATGCCAAGTTTCAACATTTTCACAGTTCATTTTGTAGTGATTTTCAATTTCATGGTCATTTAGCTCTCTAAACAATTAGGTAAATGACTGAAAAATAGCGAATGTAGTCAGAACATGTTGGAAATTGATGAGGTCACTTTGAATGCTGCATACTGAACGCAAAAGAAGTCGGGAGTTCAAATAAGTTTAAAAAACAATGAAGTGCCCATGTAATAGATGAGTTCTCGTCCATAACCCGGATACTCCGAAAGAGATTGTCTAGTTTGTACACGAAGTGCGTCCAGTTTTTTCCGTGACCCTCTCTACTCTTTCGCACATGCTATGCGGGTGAAATGATGATACCATGCCAAGTTTCAACATTTTCACAATTCATTTTGTAGTGATTTTCAATTTCACGGTCATTTAGCTCTCTAAACAATTAGGTAAATGACTGAAAAACAGTAAATGTAGTCAGAACATGTTGGAGATTGATGATGTCGCTTTGAATCCTGCATACTGAAAGCAAAAGAAGTCCGGAGTTCAAATAAGTTTAAAAAAATTGAAGTGCCCATGTAACAGATGAGCTCTCGTCCGAAACCCTGATACTCCGAAAGAGATTGTCCAGTTTGTACACGAAGTCCGTCCAGTTTTTGCCGTGACCCTCTCTACCCTTTCGCACATGCTATGCGGGTGAAATGATGATACCATGCCAAGTTTCAACATTTTCACAGTTCATTTTGTAGTGATCTTCAATTTCACGGTCATTTAGCTCTCTAAACAATTAGGTAAATGACTGAAAAACAGCAAATGATGTCAGAACATGTTGGAAATTGATGACGTCGCTTTGAATGCTGCATACTGAACGCAAAAGAAGTCCGGAGTTCAAATAAGTTTAAAAAACATTGAAGCGCCCATGTAACAGATGAGTTCTCGTCCAAAACCCTAATACTCCGAAAGAGATTGTCCAGTTTGTACATGAAATGCGTCCAGTTTTTGCCGTGACCCTCTCTACTCTTTCGCACATGCTATGCGGGTGAAATGATGATACCATGCCAAGTTTCAACATTTTCACAGTTCATTTTGTAGTGATTTTCAATTTCACGGTCATTTAGCTCTCTAAACAATTAGGTAAATGACTGAAAAACAGCAAATGTAGTCAGAACATGTTGGAAATTGATGAGGTCACTTTGAGTGCTGCATACTGAATGCAAAAGAAGTCGGGAGTTCAAATAAGTTTAAAAAACAATGAAGTGCCCATGTAACAGATGAGTTCTCGTCCATAACCCGGATACTCCGAAAGAGATTGTCCAGTTTGTACACGAAGTGCGTCCAGTTTTTGCCGTGACCCTCTCTACTCTTTCGCACATGCTATGCGGGTGAAATGATGATACCATGCCAAGTTTCAACATTTTCACAGTTCATTTTATAGTGATTTTCAATTTCACGGTCATTTAGCTCTCTCAACAATTAGGTAAATGACTGAAAAACAGTAAATGTAGTCAGAACATGTTGGAGATTGATGATGTCGCTTTGAATGCTGCATACTGAACGCAAAAGAAGTACGGAGTTCAAATAAGTTTAAAAAAAATTGAAGTGCCCATGTAACAGATGAGTTCTCGTCCGAAACCCTGATACTCCAAAAGAGATTGTCCAGTTTGTACACGAAGTGCATCCAGTTTTTGCCGTGACCCTCTCTACTCTTTCGCACATCCTATGCGGGTGAAATGATGAGACCATGCCAAGTTTCAACATTTTCACAGTTCATTTTGTAGTGATTTTCAATTTCACGGTCATTTAGCTCTCTAAACAATTAGGTAAGTGACTGAAAAACAGCAAATGATGTCAGAACATGTTGGAAATTGATGACGTTGCTTTGAATGCTGCATACTGAACGCAAAAGAAGTCTGGAGTTCAAATAAGTTTAAAAAACATTGAAGCGCCCATGTAACATATGAGTTCTCGTCCAAAACCCTAATACTCCAAGAGAGATTGTCCAGTTTGTACACGAAATGCTTCCAGTTTTTGCCGTGACCCTCTCTACTCTTTCGCACATGCTATGCGGGTGAAATGATGATACCATGCCAAGTTTTAACATTTTCAAAGTTCATTTTGTAGTGATTTTCAATTTCACGGTCATTTAGCTCTCTAAACAATTAGGTAAATGACTGAAAAACAGCAAATGTAGTCAGAACATGTTGGAAATGGATGACGTGCTTGGAATGCTGCATACTGAACGCAAAAGAAGTCCAGAGTTCAAATAAGTATGAAAAACATTGAAGTGCCCATGTAACAGATGAGTTCTTGTCCGAAACCCTGATACTTCGAAAGAAATTGTCCAGTTTATACACGAAGTGCGTCCAGTTTTTGCCGTGACCCTGTCTACTCTTTCGCACATGCTATGCGGGTGAAATGATGATACCATGCCAAGTTTCAACATTTTCACAGTTCATTTTGTAGTGATTTTCAATTTCATGGTCATTTAGCTCTCTAAACAATTAGGTAAATGACTGAAAAATAGCGAATGTAGTCAGAACATGTTGGAAATTGATGAGGTCACTTTGAATGCTGCATACTAAACGCAAAAGAAGTCGGGAGTTCAAATAAGTTTAAAAAACAATGAAGTGCCCATGTAACAGATGAGTTCTCGTCCATAACCCGGATACTCCGAAAGAGATTGTCCAGTTTGTACACGAAGTGCGTCCAGTTTTTTCCGTGACCCTCTCTACTCTTTCGCACATGCTATGCGGGTGAAATGATGATACCATGCCAAGTTTCAACATTTTCACAGTTCATTTTGTAGTGATTTTCAATTTCACGGTCATTTAGCTCTCTAAACAATTAGGTAAATGACTGAAAAACAGTAAATGTAGTCAGAACATGTTGGAGATTGATGATGTTGCTTTGAATGCTGCATACTGAAAGCAGAAGAAGTCCGGAGTTCAAATAAGTTTAAAAAAATTGAATTGCCCATGTAACAGATGAGCTCTCGTCCGAAACCCTGATACTCCGAAAGAGATTGTCCAGTTTGTACACGAAGTGCGTCCAGTTTTTGCCGTGACCCTCTCTACTCTTTCGCACATGCTATGCGGGTGAAATGATGATACCATGCCAAGTTTCAACATTTTCACAGTTCATTTTGTAGTGATCTTCAATTTCACGGTCATTTAGCTCTCTAAACAATTAGGTAAATGACTGAAAAACAGCAAATGATGTCAGAACATGTTGGAAATTGATGACGTCGCTTCGAATGCTGCATACTGAACGCAAAAGAAGTCCGGAGTTCAAATAAGTTTAAAAAACATTGAAGCGCCCATGTAAGAGATGAGTTCTCGTCCAAAACCCTAATACTCCGAAAGAGATTGTCCAGTTTATACACGAAATGCGTCCAGTTTTTGCCGTTACCCTCTCTACTCTTTCGCACATGCTATGCGGGTGAAATGATGATACCATGCCAAGTTTCAACATTTTCACAGTTCATTTTGTAGTGATTTTCAATTTCATGGTCATTTAGCTCTCTAAACAATTAGGTAAATGACTGAAAAACAGCAAATGTAGTCAGAACATGTTGGAAATTTATGAGGTCATTTTGAGTGCTGCATACTGAACGCAAAAGAAGTCGGGAGTTCAAATAAGTTTAAAAAACAATGAAGTGCCCATGTAACAGATGAGTTCTCGTCCATAACCCGGATACTCCGAAAGAGATTGTCCAGTTTGTACATGAAATGCGTCCAGTTTTTTCCGTGACCCTCTCTACTCTATCGCACATGCTATGCGGGTGAAATGATGATACCATGCCAAGTTTCAACATTTTCACAGTTCATTTTGTAGTGATCTTCAATTTCACGGTCATTTAGCTCTCTAAACAATTAGGTAAATGACTGAAAAACAGCAAATGATGTCAGAACATGTTGGAAATTGATGACGTCGCTTTAAATGCTGCATACTAAACGCAAAAGAAGTCCGGAGTTCAAATAAGTTTAAAAAACATTGAAGCGCCCATGTAACAGATGAGTTCTTGTCCAAAACCCTAATACTCCGAAAGAGATTGTCCAGTTTATACACGAAATGCGTCCAGTTTTTGCCGTGACCCTCTCTACTCTTTCGCACATGCTATGCGGGTGAAATGATGATACCATGCCAAGTTTCAACATTTTCACAGTTCATTTTGTAGTGATTTTCAATTTCACGGTCATTTAGCTCTCTAAACAATTAGGTAAATGACTGAAAAACAGCAAATGTAGTCAGAACATGTTGGAAATTTCTGAGGTCATTTTGAGTGCTGCATACTGAACGCAAAAGAAGTCGGGAGTTCAAATAAGTTTAAAAAACAATGAAGTGCCCATGTAACAGATGAGTTCTCGTCCATAACCCGGATACTCCGAAAGAGATTGTCCAGTTTGTACACGAAGTGCGTCCAGTTTTTGCCGTGACCCTCTCTACTCTTGCGCACATGCTATGCGGGTGAAATGATGATACCATGCCAAGTTTCAACATTTTCACAGTTCATTTTGTAGTGATTTTCAATTTCACGGTCATTTAGCTCTCTAAACAATTAGGTAAATGACTGAAAAATAGTAAATGTAGTCAGAACATGTTGGAGATTGATGATGTCTCTTTGAATGCTGCATACTGAACGCACAAGAAGTACGGAGTTCAAATAAGTTTAAAAAAATTGAAGTGCCCATGTAACAGATGAGTTGTCGTCCGAAACCCTGATACTCCAAAAGAGATTGTCCAGTTTGTACACGAAGTGCATCCAGTTTTTGCCGTGACCCTCTCTATTCTTTCGCACATGCTATGCGGGTGAAATGATGATACCATGCCAAGTTTCAACATTTTCACAGTTCATTTTGTAGTGATTTTCAAATTCACGGTCATTTAGCTCTCTAAACAATTAGGTAAATGACTGAAAAACAGCAAATGATGTCAGAACATGTTGGAAATTGATGACGTTGCTTTGAATGCTGCATACTGAACGCAAAAGAAGTCCGGAGTTCAAATAAGTTTAAAAAACATTGAAGCGCCCATGTAACAGATGAGTTCTCATCCAAAACCCTAATACTCCGAAAGAGATTATCCAGTTTGTACACGAAATACGTCCAGTTTTTTCCGTGACCCTCTCTACTCTTTCGCACATGCTATGCGGGTGAAATGATGATACCATGCCAAGTTTCAACATTTTCATAGTTCATTTTGTAGTGATTTTCAATTTCACGGTCATTTAGCTCTCTAAACAATTAGGTAAATGACTAAAAAACAGCAAATATAGTCAGAACATGTTGGAAATGGATGACGTCGCTTGGAATGCTGCATACTAAACGCAAAAGAAGTCCAAAGTTCAAATAAGTATGAAAAACATTGAAGTGCCCATGTAACAGATGAGTTCTTGTCCGAAACCCTGATACTTCGAAAGAGATTGTCAAGTTTGTACACGAAGTGCGTCCAGTTTTTGCCGTGACCCTGTCTACTCTTTCGCACATGCTATGCGGGTGAAATGATGATACCATGCCAAGTTTCAACATTTTCACAGTTTATTTTGTAGTGATTTTCAATTTCATGGTCATTCAGCTCTCTAAACAATTAGGTAAATGACTGAAAAACAGCAAATTTAGTTAGAACTTGTTGGAAATTGATGGCGTCGCTTTGAATGGTGCATACTAAACGCAAAAGAAGTCAGGAGTTCAAATAAGTTTAAAAAACATTGAAGTGCCCATGTAACAGATGAGTTCTCGTCCGAAACCCTGGTACTCCGAAAGAGATTGTCCAGTTTGTACACGAAGTGCGTCCAGTTTTTGCCGTGACCCTCTCTACTCTTTTCGCACATGCTATGCGGGTGAAATGATGATACCATGCCAAGTTTCAACATTTTCATAGTTCACTTTGTAGTGATTTTCAATTTCACGGTCATTTAGCTCTCTAAACAATTAGGTAAATGACTGAAAACAGCAAATGATGTCAGAACATGTTGGAAATTGATGAGGTTGCTTTGAATGCTGCATACTGTAGCGACCAGACCTCAAACAGTCTGATCTCTGTACTCCAGTGCCATCCCTGGATCAGTAATGCTGACACCACACAGTACTCGGAGGATTTATAGCAGGGTAGCAATCACACACTTATTACATCGAGTGTCTCAAAAGAGAACTTATTACAATAAATATGGTTAAGGCCATCTAATAACGATAACAACGGAAGGCTTGGAAGATAAGTGAGTCCATCAACTCCAACGGCATCACTGAGTATAGAACCACGACCTAAAAACTCCTTAATCGTCGTCTGAAAAGTCTGCAACATTAACATTGCAGCCCGAAACGCCAAGGAATATGCTGGCAAGGTAGCATAGAGAGTAATGGAATGAAACAGCTATACTATATGCATATTTGGTTGGTGGAAAGCTCTATGGTTATAGTTTTGCGTAAAGCCAATTTTTCCCTACTACAAAGGAATAAATTTATTTAACTATCATGGTAGTTGTTAAACATTGAGAATGGTTGACAGCATTCTCAATCCCAATTAAGCATCATCATTAAACAAAACCCAACAAAATTAATTTAGAGTAACATGTTGAGATTCACATGATAATCTAGGTACTAGATACTCAAGATGTCCATAACCAGGGACATGGCTAACCATGATTAGTTTATTACACTCTGCAGAGGTTTGCGCACTTTTCCCCACAAGACTCGATCGCCTCCATTTGGTTTCTCACACTACATGGTGTTTGAGAAGACGGATGACCAAGACATAGTCTTTCAGAAGCGCTAGCACCTTACGATCGGGTAGACCGTACCACCTACATACCCTACATCTGCTAGTCTACCACTGTAAGAGTTCGCACGACTTAGTCAACTATGCTAGAGCCCATAATAGCTTGTGGTTGCACACGGAAGTTTCTAGTATGAATAGTCTCATGATCCCTTTGAGTCTTGGTGGCGGTCCAAAAGAAAACAGGCAAGTCCTGGAATACCCAGGTGCCTCAATCCACCCAGATGTGTGTTTAAGTTGCCACCTTAGATAAACGATTAATTAACAAACTCACATCTGTCATGGATATCACTCACCCAATCCATGTCTACTAGCATAGCATGGCATAATAAGAAAACGTAGAAGTAACACCCAAAGGTTTGTTAATAAACAGGTAATAGGTACTACCTCAACTACTTCCCATCCCACAATTTAATTAGATCCTTATCATGCAATGTGTAAGGATTGATCTAATGCAATAAAACTGGGTAGTAGGAAACGTATGATCAAAGTGTTACTTGCCTTGCTGATGATCCGGGAAACCTAGCGATTTGAAGTAACAAGCGGCACACTCCGGGTATTCTATCGCAGACAAACAAACAAACATACAATAAGTACTCATCTAATGCATAGATAAAACTCAAATAAGAGATCTAACCAGAAGGTTCAATGTAAGAACTCAGGTTGGCAAAAAGAATCAAATCGAACGAAGCAACGAAAGTCAAACGGTGAAAGAAAACAACTTCGTTCTACAAATCTGGATCTAGGGAAAATTTTACAGTAGCAAAATCTTGTTTAAGTTGGTTAAACGGATAGAGGGTTTCGAGACGAAACTCCAGGCGCTTGTCGGGGTTCTGGGAACGGGGGTCCCCAGACTTGCCTGCCTGCGGCATGCGGCGTGGCTCAAAGGAGGCCCAGCATGGCCCGTCTTCATCAGCACAAGACCCAAGACCCTCGCGAGGGGCCAAGCCTCACGAGGCGGATGACACGGAGCTTCCTCAGGCACGGCCTCGTCAGGCTGGCTCGCGAGGAGGCGGAGAGATCAAGGCGGAGTACCTCGCGAGGTGCCCGTGACGCAAGCCATGATGACTCAGGGTGCCAGGCGGGCGCCAGCGCGCGCAGCGTCCTTCTTTCCACTTTGGTGCAAAGGGGGCAAGTGCAGCCGCGGAGTACCGAGGCATCAGGCAAAGGTTGTCGTTTTGGTGCAACAAGACCAAGACCAGGAGGACTACGAGACGGAGGTCACCATGGAGCCCAGGACGGCGTCATCACCAGAGCTTTGCGCAGGCGAAGACTGCTTTTGTCAGGATAGTTGATGCTTGTTGTCCCCCTTCAAATTAGCCCGCCATTGTTGGATCCCTTCCCGCTCGATATTTGGGAAGAGGACCAGGGCCTCTATAAATAGGACCAGCCACCCACACGGCAAGGGGGGTCTGGGATCTGGAGGTTCGGTTAGGTTCATTCGTTCGGTTCAGAAAGAGAGTTGGGCAGACGGAAGAGAGAGAGAGAGAGAGAGAGAGAGAGAGAGAGAGAGAGAAGGGTGACTGAACTCCTCCTAGCAGTTCATCGCCCCAGCCAAGAACAGACCCTCGCGAGGCTGTTCTTCCTTGTATTATTCATCATCACCAGCCCAGGAGGCAATCCACCAACCACACACTAGAGTAGGGTATTACACCACAACGGTGGCCCGAACCAGTATAAATCTTGTGTCTCTTGCGCAGTTCTTTCAGTAGTTTTAGATCCTTGCGAGATGGGGAGGTAGAAGGCATAATCTCCGCGCGCACCCCAGTGTTCGAACCTTAAGGGTCTGCCGGAACCCGAGATCCGACATTTGGCGCGCCAGGTAGGGGTGGGCCGGAATTCGTCGTCCACCACCCCGCGCTGCTCCGACCGTCGCATCCATGTCCGACGCACGTCGGGCTCGCGCCGAGCGCCGGGCCGCCATCGCTTCTCGCGTCGCCCAGACGGCGCCCGTCGGCGGCCATCCTCGTCGTTCCCCATCGCCTGCCGTCAACGCCGCCACCGGCCTGGCGGGGGGCGAGCAGCAAGCGTCGTCCCAGCATCCCTCCGTGCGGCAAGACGGCCACACTACTACTCCATCGCTCGCGCCCGTTGGTTCTTCGTCACGCGCGCTCCGCGCACCCATGGAGGCTCGAGCTGTGCTCCTCGCGGCAAACAAGCTCCTGCGCTACCGTCCCGTCGACAACGTCTACGAGGAGTGGCTCGACCGCGTCGCCGAGCTTGTCCGCGCCGCAGGGGACTCTCCCGCGCCGTCTGCTCCTCTGCGCCACACCCCGCCTCGCACGGGCAACGAAGCCCCGGAGGCGTACCAGCCGCTTCCTCTCCAAGAAGACGCCGTAGCTCCAAGGCGCGTGGCCCCTGGGCGGAACCCGCTCCGTCAGGCGCCAGCGCAGCAAGAACGGAGCTGCCAAGAGATCCCTCGCCCGCAAGGAGCCGCCCGGGCGCTCCCTGCTCCGGCGCGCCGCGACCTTGCACCAGCTCCGACACGCCAAGACCCCGCACTGCTCCTAGCTGCAGCGCGAGGGAACCCTCAAGACCAAGCTCTCCCCCAGCCGAGGCCTTTCATGGCCACCGCAGGCTGCCGTGCCTACACCACCGAGCTGCGAAGCGTCGTGTGGACCGGCAAGTTCAAGCCAGACCTGCCTCCACGTTACGACGGCACGACTGACCCTGCGGAGTTCCTCCAGCTCTACGAGCTGGGCATCGAAGCTGCCAGCAGGGATGAAAAGGTTATGGCGAACTGGTTCCCCATGGACCTCAAGGAAGGAGCTCGCACCTGGCTTCTGAATCTGGCTCTAGGCACGATCTCTTCCTGGGACCAGATGCGCGCCCGCTTCATCGCCAACTTCCAAGGTACTCGCGACTGGCCGCCCGCCGTGAGCGACATGCGCCGCATCAAGCAACAACCTGGAGAGACCCTGCAAAAGTACATCCAGCGCTTCAACAGCGCGCGCCTCAAGATCCCCAAGGTGTCCGAGGAGGCCATCATCTCGGCCTTCTCTGATGGAGTGCGCGGCGTCAAGATGAAGGAGGAGCTGGCGATGCATGAAGACCTGTGCACCTCCCTGGAGCTGTTCAACTTGGCGACCAAGTGCGCCAGGGCTGAGGAGGGACGCCTCTCCCTCCTCGAGCTGCCTGCCGCAGACCCAGAAGAGAAGAAGCCCAAGGCCAAGGACGTGAAGCGCAAGGGGGCTGCCGTGCTCGCAGCAGAACCAGACACCAAGCGGGGCAAAGATCTGCCTGAATCCTCCAGGGGCAGCCGGTACTGTGTGTACCACGACCTCCACACCCACAACACCAACGAATGCCAAGAACTCCGCGCCATGCGGGAAGGAAGGATCTGCCGTCGTCCCGATCACGCTGATAGAGGCTACGGCCGAGGAGGAGGAAGAAACAAAGGACGCTGGGAAGACCGTGGCCCGCGCCCAGGGTGGCGCGATCAGCCACGCAAGGATCGTTGGCGAGACCTGCCTCGCGGGGGGGACTGGCGTGATCAGCCTCGTGAGGATCGCACGCAAGGCAACGCATGCCTCCCTCCACTGCCGCCTCGGCCAAGGAGGAATGAGGACCGCCATCAAGACGAGGGGGCTGGGGGCTTCCAGGAGCCACGCGCGATTACCTGCATCCTGGGCGGAGCTCAAGCCCCAGCCTCCCAACGCATCTTCAAGCAGTTTGCCCGCGAGGTGAACGCAGCCCTCCCCAGGCTCGAAGCAACGCACCCTCTCAGGTGGTCGGCGTGCGCCATCACATTCAGCTTAGCGGATCAACTCAAGTGCGCAGCCACCGCTGGCGTCCTCCCGATGCTCTGCTCCCCAGTCATCAGCAATGTACTGGTCACCAAGACCCTCATCGATGGTGGGGCAGGACTCAACGTCCTGTCTGTGGAAATGTTCAACAATCTCCAAGTGCCCTACGACTAGCTTCAGGCAACCAAGCCCTTCTCCGAAATCACCGACGGTTCCACGATCCCAATTGGGCAGGTCCGCCTCCCTGTCACCTTCGGGGTGCGCGACAACTACCGCACCGAGCTCATCGACTTCGACGTTGCCCACATCCGCCTGCCGTACAACGCCATCCTCGGGTACCCAGCTCTGGCCAAGTTCATGGCCGTAACCCACCATGGCTACAACGTCCTCAAGATGCCAGGGAGTGGCGGAGTCATCACGGTGCCCTGTGAAGAGAGGGATGCAGTGTGTTCCCTGGAGCGGGCCTTTCCGGCCGCATCGCTGGAAGACCCAGATCGCAGAAGCAGGAGGCTTCCCGAGACCACCCCCAAGAAGAAGAAAGCATCATCTGGACCGGCCCCTCAGGGCCCGCGTCTGCCCAGGGGGAAGCCCCTTCCATCGCATAGGAAAGCGCGCCCGATGCCCTCCTCAGGCAGGGCTCGGGGGCTCTCCCCTGGAGGGACACCGACCTGGCCAGGGTCATGAGGGAGGCGCTTGGGCACCACGTGGAGGCGTGTTTCGAAGCGCGTTTCCCGCAAGAAGGAGCAAGCCAAGGAGGGTCAGACCCGCAGGAGTTCGTCGACAAGGCCGTTCAAGAACTACAGGAATCAAGGATCATGAGAGGTTGCCGCCGTCTACCGGCTGCGGCTCCCCATCCAGGCGAGGATGGTGGGCTGCGCGTCTGCGTCGATGTACCAGGGCTCAACCAAGTCGCTACCACGGAGCGCCTCTGGCCCTCGCGAGTGGGGCACTGCCGGGGCCCGCCCCACAGCTACGTTCGCATGCCTTATGGCCTGCCGAGCGCGGTTGCTACGCGCCAGCGCCTCATGCGGAGCATCATGGAGGCTCAAGAAGACAGGCGTTCCACAGCCCTAGCGGAGAAGGAGATGACTCGTGAAGGACTACTAGTGCCCCCGGAGCCTCCCGAGGCCCCTGGGCCTGGGGGCTCGTGAGGATCGGCTCCTGCAGCCTATCGAGTCTGCTGCACCGACACCCCTTCGCCCTCGACACCCTCAGGTGACATCTTACAAGTTTCATTTTCAGCTGGGAGCGCCCTCCCAGGACTGCATCGTTCCCAGGCCGCGTGGGTCCGTCCCTGCGGTATGTACCCCTTGCTATTTTTATGTCGTTAGCTTGCCTTGCTACGGGCGCCCCTCGGGCTGCATCATCCCCAAGTCGCCCGGGCCCGACCCAGCAATATTTACCTTCCCAGCATCTGTTTGAATGAATCCCCTCCTCCACAGCTAACATGTTTGATCTAGTTGCCTGCTCAACTGACGCCAACAGATGGAATTGCTCCCGCAACGGCACGACGCTTGCGCATGGGTCCGTCCCTGCAACGCCGACAAACCTAAATGGCTGAGCTCTGGCCGCGGCAGCCCCGCACAGCGCCACCTCGTCAAGCCTCCAGTGCCTCATCTCCCCCCCCCTCGGAAGCAACTAACGCCAGGCTGACAGTTGTCATGACAACCTTTTCTTCCTTCTATGATGAGTTTACAGGATCCCCTAAGGGAGTCGCACTAGGCACAGCCCTCGCGGCGTCCTTTCCACTCTCGCCCGCGCGAACCGCTTGCACGTTAAAGGGAGGCGCCTGAGCATCGCGACTCAGGGCTCTTACTGGCTCTCCAGCCCTCACCCTCTGGCCTTGACCACGGCATCGCGACCTGGCATACCAGCGACGGCTGAGACTAGCTCGAGGGCCGGGACCCGAGGACTTAGAGCAGAAAGGGGAGCAAAGGGGGGAGAAGGGGCTCGCGAGGACCTTGCCGAGCGGTTCCGCTCCTGCCGACGCGCGGACCCAATGGCGCACCAAGAATAATCCCCGACCCTCAAGATAAGTCACTACACAAAAGCACCAGCTATCGCAGCACTACCCCCGCACCTAATGCAATTCCGTGTCAGCGACGCCGCTCTCCTTTCTCGCCGAACGATGGCTGATTGGGCGCCAAAGGGGACCTCCTGAGCATCGCGACTCAGGGGCTCTTACCGGACCCCGGGTCGCTCACCTCCTGGCCTTGACCACGGCATCGCAACCTGGCATACCAGCGACGGCTAACGCCGCCTTGGGACTGGGACCTGTCGGCGCAGAGCACCAAGCCCTTGCGAGGTGCGAAAGGGAGGACTGAGCTAAGACGGAATTAGCAACTCACACAGCTCTGCAGCAAAGGTTATGAATTAACAAACGGGACTACAGGCACCTTACAAGCCCCCGTGGGGCGCATTTTGATTCCTCGCAGGGAACGGATCCTAAGGAATGCTAACTACACGAGCTCCTGCAAAAGATGCCATCATCAACAGTGGGCTGTCAGGCGCCGGTGCCAACCCCATCCAGATCAGGGTCGGCGGCGGCCAGACGAGCCCGCCCTGCTCCGGAAGCGGCGCCATCTCGGGGGCTCGTAGCTGTCGTCGCTCGTCTCCGGAGTCGCGAAGATTTCGCCGGAGTCACTGGACCCTCCGGCGCCTCCGCCAAGGGAGTGCTCGACGGGCCCAGCCCTCACCAGGGCGAGGTCCTGGCCACCTCTCCCGGGAAAACACTCCAGCCGGCGCCTGTTCGCGTCGAAGACCTTGAAGAACATCGCCGCAGTGCCATCGTACTCCAAATGGACCACGAAGACGCCCCTTTCCCTGCAGACCCGGGAGATCTCTCTCCAGCCACGGGACATGTAGACCTCGCCCGGGGCAGCGACCACGACCACTGCCTCGGTCACGAGGGTGCGGCAGCCGGCGTGCTGCAGCTAGAGCTCCAGGGGCCCTCCCGGAGGGACGATGGAGGCGAAGAAGGGAGGCAGATGGATCCAGGACTGGAGAGGAATGGCGACGTGGAGCACGAACTCTTGGGAGGAGCCCACGGCATGGACTCCAGGAGGAACAACCCACGCCTTCGTGACCCGACGGCGCCTACGACAGCGCCGACCGTGATCGGCATCGGCACCCTCGACATGGGCATACACGGGAAGTGGGAACCCCGGCGGAGCCCGCTCGCACCAGGGCCTCGGCACCGCCTGACGGTCTTCCTCGTCCTGGCTGCAAAGGGCGAGCCATTTCTTCGGCGGGAGTGGGTCTGGCCCCTCTCGTGGAGCCTTTCCCTTCTCCGCTGCGGAGAACCGGCGGATCGGAGCCATCGCAGCAGGACGGAGCAAGGATCAGGAAGAAGGATAAGCCAAGAGGAATGGACTGGAAGGGCGCGCACAGCTCCGTACTTATAGCCGGCGAAGGCCAACCGCCGGCCTCCACGATCACAGGTAATCATGACACGATCTGCATGCAGGGACTTTTCCAACTCGCGCGATCACCGAGGCATCATGGGGAAGTGGAGACGCCCACGTCCCATCAACCGCCATGCGGCACCGAAGGCCACGGGCTGTTAGGGCCCGCGGCGCTTCGCCCTTGCCCTTTCGCCTCTTGGCACGGCCAAGTCCAGGCGCGCCTTGGGCCCGGGGGCTACTGTCGGTGTTCTGGGAATGGGGGTCCCCAGACTTGCCTGCCTGCGGCCTGCGGCGTGGCTCAAAGGAGGCCCAGCATGGCCCATCTTCATCAGCACAAGACCCAAGACCCTCGCGAGGGGCCAAGCCTCGCGAGGCGGACGACACGGAGCTTCCTCAGGCACGGCCTCGTCAGGTTGGCTCGCGAGGAGGCGGATAGATCAAGGTGGAGTACCTCGCGAGGTGCTTGTGACGCAAGCCATGACGACTCAGGGCGCCAGCGCGCGCAGCGTCCTTCTTTCCTCTTTGGTGCAAAGGGGCCAAGCGCAGCCGCGGAGTACCGAGGCATCAGGCAAAGGTTGCCGTTTCGGTGCAACAAGACCAAGACCAGGAGGACTACGAGACGGAGATCACCATGGAGCCCAGGACGGCGTCATCACCAGAGCTTGCGCAGGCGAAGACTGCTTTTGTCAGGATAGTTGATGCTTGCTGTCCCCCTTCAAATTAGCCCGCCATTGTTGGCTCCCTTCCCGCTCGATATTTGGGAAGAGGACCAGGGCCTCTATAAATAGGACCAGCCACCCACACGGCAAGGGGGGTCTGGGATCTGGAGGTTCGGTTAGGTTCATTCGTTCGGTTCAGAGAGAGAGTTGGGCAGACAGAAGAGAGAGAGAGAGAGAGAGAGAGAGAGAGAGAGAGGGAGAGAGAGAGAGAGATAGAGATAGAGAGAGAAGGGTGACTGGACTCCTCCTAGCAGTTCATCGCCCCAGCCAAGAACAGACCCTCGCAAGGTTGTTCTTCCTTGTATTATTCATCATCACCAGCCCCAGGAGGCAATCCACCAACCACACACTGGAGTAGGGTATTACACCACAACGCTGGCCCGAACCAGTATAAATCTTGTGTCTCTTGCGCAGTTCTTTCAGTAGTTTTAGATCCTTGCGAGACGGGAAGGTAGAAGGCGTAATCTCCGCGCGCACCCCAGTGTTTGAACCTTAAGGGTCTGCCGGAACCCGAGATCCGACAGCGCTTGAATCGCCTGATTCTGATAAACGAGCGAAAAGTTATACTAAAACGAAAATCAGATCAGGAATCGCGATTAGAAAAATCACGGATTTAATCCGAGAAAAACAAAAACGACGAACGCTCGCTAAATTAAATAAACCGGAGAAACCGATCTATTTAAAAAACCGATTCTAAAAAAACCAACGGAAAAACCGAACCGTTTTTCGAAAAAAAAACTGGCGCGGAAAACAAGGCGGCGGGTCGGCGGCGGCGGCGTCGGCGGTGGCGGCGGGGCGGCGGCGGCTTGGGGCTGGGGCGGCTAGGGTTTGCCCCGGGTGGGCTGCCCCGGCTTATAAAGCCTACCCGGGCCGATGTCCAGGTCGGACACGGCTCGTAGGTCCGTGCGCGTTTTTTTACGCGCAGAAGAAAAATAAAAAGAAATACTAAACGAACTCCAAAAATTCCGAAATAAAATTTTCACGGGCTTCTAAAATCAAGCCGCACAAGGTGAACATTTATTTGGGACCTAAATGCAATTTTGAAAAACACACATTTTTCCTAAATTCAAATAAAATAACGAAAAACTCCGAAATAAAATCTTATTTGATTTTATCATTAAATCCTCAATATTTCTTTAGTTTGGGAAAGTCATTTTATTCCCTCTCTCATATTTTTGTAATAGAAATAATTGATGATAAAATAAATAAATCAAATGATCCTATTCTCAAATTTTGAGAAAACTCAAATATGAAAATAACGAAATCCCCAACTCTCTCCGTGGGTCATTGAGTTGCGTAGAAATTTCTAGGATCAACCAAAATGCAATAAATATGATATGCAATGATGATCTAGTGTATAACATTCCAAATTGAAAATTTGGGATGTTACACATACTGAACACACAAGAAGTCTGGAGTTCAAATAAGTTATTAAAAATAAAAAAGAGGTGCAATGTTGGTTAATTTGCTTCAAGCCTTTCGGAATAGTGTACACTGCACTGCACATAGCTCAGTGCAATCTATGCTATTCCGAAAGGCTTGAAGCTAATCAATGTGCAGGTGAGCATTGCGCCTCTTCGTCATTGTCTCTGCATTCACGGTTTATAAACCGCTCATACTGCCTCTCCCTTGGCGAGGTGGGACTAAAAATCAGTTTACTAAGAAACTCTAGTACCGGTTCATGCCATGAACTGGTACTAAAGGTCTTCGTGGGGGCCCCAGCCTGACCACAGCCGCACTGGCCTCATTAGTACCGGTTCGTGGCATGAACCGGTACTAAAGGTTTCCCATGAACCGGTACTAATGATGTCCGCCAGCCTAGCCGTTGGAACCGGCACTAATGGTCACATTAGTGCCGGCTCAAATTCAAACCAGCACTAATGTGCTTCACATTTAACCCTTTTTCTACTAGTGCCCAATCCTTTTTGTAGCAAAGGACAAGCCTGGACAAACTCCACTATAAAGCAAAGCGCTCCCGAGGACACATGGGAATTACTGTCAAGTTAGTTTTCATCATGCTCATATGATTCACGTTCATT
Organism: Triticum monococcum; assembly: GCA_034509565.1. Taxonomy (NCBI): domain Eukaryota; kingdom Viridiplantae; phylum Streptophyta; class Magnoliopsida; order Poales; family Poaceae; genus Triticum; species Triticum monococcum. The sequence continues at coordinate 171,690,733 of CM067846.1, read as the reverse complement.
ACTTTGATAATTTGATATGTGGGTGGACTGGTGCTTGGGTTCTGCGCTTCCTTGTACAAGCCTCCCACTTATGATTAACCCCTCTCGCAAGCATCCGCAACTACGAAAGAAGTATTAAGGTAATCCTAACCATAGCATGAAACATATGGATCCAAATCAACCCCTTACGAAGCAACGCATAAACTAGGGTTTAAGCTTCTATCACTCCAGCAACCCATCATCTACTTATTAGTTCCCAATGCCTTCCCATAGGCCCAAATAATGGTGAAGTGTCATGTAGTCGATGTTCACATAACACCACTAGAGGAGAGACAACATACATCTCATCAAAATATCGAACGAATACCAAATTCACATGATTACTTATAAAAGACTTCTCCCATGTCCTCGGGAACAAACGCAACTACTGTAAGTGCATCTAGTGCCACCCCTAGTTGGTTTTGGATTATTGACGACAAACCTGATTGAGGGACTAATGTGTTTGTGAGAATTGCAGGATAACACAGGTAGTAGACCCTCATTGATTTAGTTTACCTACCGGAGATGACCCCTAAAAATATGTGAAGACATTGCAGACAACGGTGGTATGTGAAGATATTCACAACGAAGATTATGACTCGAGAAGACATTCACATAAATACTATGGAATGCGAAGACATAGCTGTTTCGTAGTTTCCTTTTCTTCTTTGTTGAGTCATAGGAACCATTGTACTATTAAGTGGGGTCCAAGTGAACAAAGTCATAATGACTGAAGTAATGCCCGACCAAATCATATGTCTTCGAGCGAAGACAATGAGAGAAAATCTTATCCAGAGCTGGATGAGTCAGCTTGACTTGTAGCCCAAGTCAAGTTGCCGCATGTGTTTGAAATCTGACTGTTGGACACGTGTCAGTTCCTTAGTGACCCAGGGTCATTTCAGACAAATCAGGTCGGGTTGTTTACTGGCTATAAATAGCCCACCCCCTGCACCATAAATTGGTGGCTGCTTAGAGTTAGTGCACGGCTTTTGTCATTTGAGAGCAACCCACCTCCGAAGCCTTTGAGAGAGAAATCCTTGTGAGGACAAAGCCCTAAACACCCAGAGCCAAAGAGTGTTAGGCATCACTGAAGTCTTTCTGTCTGCGTGACCTGAAGACTTGTTACACTTGAGGACTGTGAATCCTCCAGCCGGTTAGGCGTCGCGTTCTGAGCATCCAAGAGTCATTGTGGATCCCGGTGAATGAAATCTGTGAAAGTTTGGAAGTCTACCTCCAGAGTGATTGGGCGAGGACTATGTGTCCTTAGCTCAAGGGGAATAAGGTAAAGACGCGGTCTTCTGAGTTAAATCTCAGCCTCCCTAACCAGACGTACAGTTGTCACAGCAACTGGAACTAGTCCAACAAATACATGTCCTCACCGAGCAACTTGTTCTATCTCTTACCTCTCTTTGCTTACTGTTTGTCTTCGTGAAGTCTTTGCCTGCTTGCATGATCTGATTGACTTCATTGTGTGAAGACTGTTGTTGATTGGCTTCATTCTATTTTCCATCTTGATCCATACTACCTAGCTGCTGATAGTCTTCGTGATTTCGCTTCATTGCTTACTTGACTTTGGTTCATCTAGTGTAGTTTACCTTCCGCTGCATATCAATAGGTTCATTTCAACTGGTTGTCCTCAAAGCCCCCGTGTTTTGAAGACTTCCATAAAAATCGCCTATTAACCCCCCCCCCCCCTCTAGTCGATAACTAGCACTTTCAATTGGTATCAGAGCAAGGTGCTCCATTATTCTGTGTGATTCGGTTTAACCACCTGGAGTTTAGCTATGTCGACTGCAGGGATAATCAAAGTCTTTGTTGTGTGCCATGTCTTCGATGGCACTGATTACCCCTACTAGAAGAATAAGATGTGCATGCATCTTGAAGCCATTGATGTCGACCTCTGGTATGTCATCAAGAACGGCATTCCCAAGGCTGGTGAAGGCGTCACCCCCAGCTGATGTTAAGAAGTTCATTCAACTGGATTCTACTGCCAAGAACATCATCTGTGGTCATCTGACCAAAGGACAGTATGGCCATGTGAGTGCTCTGGAAACTGCGAAGCTAGTCTGGGACTGGCACTCCAAGGTCAATGAAGGCGTCTCAACCCAGAGAGACTCAAGGATCATTGTTCTTCGCAACCTATTCAACCGCTTCAAGAGAAATGACAATGAGAATGTTCAGCTGATGTTTAATCGCCTCACTGGCATCACAAATGAGCTTCATGCACTCGGAGCCACTGAGATCACAAAGCATGAAATCGTCAAGACACTCTTGAGATCACTCGACAGCTCATTTGACACCCTAGCCCTGATGATTCAAGAACGCCCTAACTTCAAGACTCTCGATCCGTCTGACATACTTGATAGGCTCAATACACATGAGTTCTGGCTATCTGAGAAAAGAGATATCTATGGTCCCAACTATGGCCGAGCTCGCGCTTTAAAGGCTAAGGTTGTTTCCTCATTTGAAGAAGAATCTGACTGCAGTTCTGAGGATCCTGAAGACATTGGAAATGAACTTGCCATGCTCGTGAAGAAGTTCCAAAGGTTCATGATACGTCTCCGTCATATCTACTTTTCCAAACACTTTTGCCCTTGTTTTGGACTCTAACTTGCATGATTTGAATGGAACTAACCCGGACTGACGCTGTTTTAAGCAGAATTGCCATGGTGTTATTTTTGTGTAGAAATAAAAGTTCTCTGAATGACCTGAAAATCAACGGAGAATTATTTTGGAATATATAAAAAATAATGGAAGGAGGATCCACGTCAGGGGGGCCTCCACCTGTCCATGAGGGTGGGGGCGCGCCCCCCTACCTCGTGGGCCCCCTGGCGCTCCACCGACCTCAACCTTGACTCCATATATTCACTTTCGGGGAGAAAAATGAGGGAGAAGGTTTCATCATGTTTTACGATACGGAGCCGCCGCTAAGCCCTAAATTCTCTCGTGAGGGCTGGTCTGGAGTCCGTTCAGGGCTCCGGAGAGGGGAATCTTTCTCCATCGTCATCATCAACCTTCCTCCATCACCAATTTCATGATGCTCACCGCCATGCGGGAGTAATTCCATCGTAGGCTTGCTGGACAGTGATGGGTTGGATGAGATTTACCATCTAATCGAGTTAGTTTTGTTAGGGTTTGATCCCTAGTATCCACTATGTTCTGAGATTGATGTTGCTATGACTTTGCTATGCTTAATGCTTGTCACTAGGGCCCAAGTGCCATGATTTCAGATCTGAACCTATTATGTTTTCATCAATATATGAGAGTTCTTGATCCTATCTTGCAAGTCTATAGTCACCTACTATGTGTTATGATCCGGCAACCCTGAAGTGACAATAGTCGGGACCACTCCCGGTGATGACAGTAGTTTGAGGAGTTCATGTATTCACTATGTGTTAATGCTTTGTTCCGGTACTCTATTAAAAGGGGGCCTGAATATCCCTTAGTTTCCGCTAGGACCCCGCTGCCACAGGAGGGTAGGACAAAAGATGTCATGCAAGTTCTTTTCCATAAGCACGTATGACTATATTCAGAATACATGCCTACATTACATTGATGAATTGGAGCTAGTTCTGTGTCACCCTAGGTTATGACTATTACATGATCGATCGCATCTGTCATAATTCTCCATCACCGATCCATTTCCTATGAGCTTTCCATATATTATTCTTCGCTTATTTACTTTTTAGTTGCTATTGTTATCATCACTACAAAACACCAAAAATATTACTTTTGCTACTATTACTTTTGCTATCGTTACCACTACTATCATATTACTTTGCTACTAAATACCTTACTGCAGATATTAAGTTTCCAGGTGTGGTTGAATTGACAACTCAACTACTAATACTTGAGAATATTATTTGGCTCCCCTTGTGTCGAATCAATAAATTTGGGTGAATACTCTACCCTCGAAAACTGTTGCGATCCCCTATACTTGTGGGTTATTAGTTCACCAAGAAGAAAGGCTCCAGACAGTCTTCAAGATCCAGCTCAAGAAATGATGAAGCTTCCTCCCGTGACTACAAGAAGAGAACGTGCCACAAGTGCAAGAAACCTGGTCACTACATCTCTGAATGTCCTCAATGGGACAATGAGAACAAGAAGAAGAAGAGCAAGGAATATGATTATGATGATAAGAAGAAGAGGAAATCCTCAAAGTCTTCCTCCAAGTCTTCGTCGAAGTCTTCATCACACAGGAAGAGCCTATCTTTAGCTTTAGCATACGTCGCCAAGTCCATCTTCGATACTAAAGATGAAGGCCTCTTCACCAACGCTGACGCTAACGAGGATGACTCTGCTCCCACCTACTGGTTCATGGCACGTGGTGCCAAGGTAAACTCACGCGATGCTCACTATCAAACATCTAGTGAAGATGACTCTGAATGTAAATATAAACCTAGCTACAAAACACTTGCTAAAATTGCAACACAACAACAGACTGCTATGGAACATATTCAAAAACTGTTAGACAAAAGCGATGACATGTTGGATTCGGAAATGACTCGAACTCAGTCCTTAATTAAAGACATTAAAAATCTTCATGTTATGTACAAAGAACTTGAAAGTCCTCATGAAACGCTCTCAACTGCTCATGAAAAGCTCTCCTATGATTATCTTCAAAGGAAGCAAGATCTTGAGAACTTGAGATCGGCTCATGAAGATCTTCAAAAGGAGAATGAGTTACTTCGTGTTCAACAGATCAGTTCCGCTCAGGAAGGATTTGAACCACCATGTCTAAAATGCCTTCAGTGTGATAACGCTACTTCTGTTGCTGGATGTTCTACTGCTACTACTGTTGCAATATCTTCAACTGTTGATGTGGTAACTAACCCCTCTGCTGAGGATACCACTACTATTGTTGATGAGAATGCCAGGTTGAAGACATTGCTTGAGACAGGAATGTACAAAAGTCTCAAATGGCATCAGACATTATGTGACGTCCTCAAGAAACAGATTCTGAACCGAAACCCTAGGAAAGAGGGTGTTGGGTTCGAGAGGAAAATGAATGTTGATGGTTCTTACTGGAAGCCTGAGTAGTACCCCAAAACCAAATGGGTTGCTGCAAAGGTACCTTCAGTGGATCCATCTACCTTATCTGGCTTAACTTGTGCTAACTGGATTATCATTGATGAATCCTTTGATGCAAACTATAAACTGTCTAAGAATCAGAATGGTGAAGTATTTGCCAGGTATATTGGTACTAACTGCAGGAATGGACCTCCTTTGAAGAAGATTTGGGTGCCCAAGAGTTGTCTTGAAAATCTTCAGGTCAATGTCATCATGACACCACCTGGGAAGAAGACAAACCCCAGACCAAAGGCTTCATATGGTTCAAAGGCTTCATATAGACAGAGGACTCACCACAGTCACCCTAACACAAATGTTTTGCAGGGAAACCATACTCAGGCCTATGAATATGAGCGTGTTTCATCAAACCGCCATGTTCATAAGACCAAGAATTACTCTACTTATTCTTATGAGTATTATTCACCTCCTGCAAGACTATTTTCTAGGGCTCCAAAGCCAAAGTTCTCAGATGCTGCACTTAGACTCATTGCTTCGAAGCCACCCCTGAAGATGTGGGTGGTTAAGAAAACTTAACTCTCTTTTACAGGGAAAGGTCTCCAGCCGAAAATCAAAGGCGTCAGATGCTATTACTGCGGACCTAAAACATCTCGTGGGGCTCAAGATAAAATGCCCAAATGGTCTTATTATGTATTTCGTTCCTGAATCGCTTGCCAATCATCCTATCAGTCCTAACCTGGATCTGAGCTTTCATAATCCACTTGCTCATCAAATGTTTATGCTTCACAATACTCTTTGTGAAGCCTATCCCCCTAATTGCACTGTAGGGTATGACACCAGCTGCTTCAAAATGGATTATTGACAGTGGATGCACTAACCACATGACTGGCGATCAAAGTCTTCTCATGGACTCAACCTTACGTCCATCTGACAAGAGTCATATCACATTTGCTGACACTGGTAAAAGCAACGTATTGGGTCTAGGTAGAGTTGCAATCTCAAAGGATCAGCACATGGATAAAGTGATGCTTGTTGAATCCCTTGGTTTCAACTTAATGTTTGTCTCAATGCTTTGTGACTTGAACATGATTGTGATATTTGGAAAATATAGTTGCCTTGTTCTAATGGAATCTAACAAGTCTCTAGTCTTTGAAGGGTACCGAAAAGGTGAACTGTACATGGTAGATTTTTCAGCAAGACCACAGATGGCCATATGTCTTCTAGCAAAAGCTTCAGAGTGCTGGCTCTGGCATCAGAGGCTAGGGTATGCCGGCATGAGAAACTTGTACACTCTCGTGAAGAAGAAGCATGTCATAGGCATCGAGGGAGTCAAGTTCAAGAAAGATCATCTGTGTGGTGCCTGCGAAGCCGGGAAGATGACAAGGGCCAAGCATCCCTCGAAAACTATCATGACGACATCTTAGCCCTTCGAGCTACTTCACATGGACTTATTTGGTCCTACTCACTACTCTACTCTTACTACCACTGCTTGCCTCTATGGCTTCGTCATTGTTGATGATTATTCAAGATATACATGGGTGCATATAATCCTCTACAAGACTGAAGTGTAGGATGTCTTCAGACGCTTCACCAATCGTGCCATGACGAACTATGGCATCAAGATCAAGCACATCAGAAGTGACAATGGGACAGAGTTCAAGAACACAGGCCTCGACACTTATCTTGATACCTTGGGTATCACTCATGAGTTCTCTGCTCCATATACACCTCAGCAGAATGGCATCGTGGAGCGCAAGAACAGAACACTCATTGAGATGGCTCGAATGATGCTTGATGAGTACAAGACTCCAAGGAAGTTCTGGCCCGAAGCCATTGATACTGCATGCCATGTCATCAACCATGTTTATCTTCAAGCTTCTGAAGAAGACATCCTATGAGCTCCTAACTGGTAAGAAGCCAAATGTAAGCTACTTCGGAGTATTTGGTGCTAGGTGCTGGATCAAGGATCCACATCACACTTCAAAATTTGCACTGAAAGCACATGAAGGTTTTATGCTTGGCTACGGGAAGGATTCACACTCCTACAGAGTCTTCAACCTCTTTCACTATAAAGTGGTTGAAACTGTGGATGTGCGGTTCGATGAAACTAACGGCTCACAAAAAGAGCACCTGCCAAATGTGTTAGATGAAGTCTCACCAAGTGAATCCATCAAGCTTATGGGTACTGGAGAAATCATACCTTCAAAGGCACAGACTGAAGAGGAACTTATCATTTCTGCGCCTAATCAACCTGAAGATAATGCTCAGCCTGACGCCAATGCTCAAAATGAAGACAATGATCAACAAGAGCAAAATCTTTGTCCAGTTCATCCTCGTGTTGCAAATGAAGTACAGATTGAGAAGATAATTGATAGCATCAATGCACCTAGTCCCCTTACTCGTTCAAGGGCAACACAGCTAGCAAATTTCTGTGGGCACTTTGCATTTGTCTCCATATCTAAACCCAAGAAAGTTGTTGAAGCCTTCATGGAACCTGAATGGATTCAAGCTATGCAAGAAGAGCTTCAATAGTTCGAGCTGAACAATATATGGGAACTGTTCAAGCATCCTGATCCTCACAAACACAATATCATAGGCACAAAATGGATCTATCGCAACAAACAAGATGAGCATGGTCAAGTTGTCATAAACAAGGCTCGTCTCATTGCTCAAGGATACACTCAAGTTGAAGGGATTGATTTCGATGAAATGTTTGCTCCAGTGGCTAGGCTTGAAGCCATTCGCATACTACTAGCCTATGCCAACCATCACAACATCCTTCTGTATCAAATGGATGTGAAAAGTGCCTTTCTCAATGGAAAAATTGAAGAAGAAGTGTATGTTGCACAACCACCTGGCTTTGAAGACCCAAAACATCCTGATATGGTTTACAAGCTCAACAAGGCACTCTATGGCCTCAAACAAGCCCCTCGTGCTTGGTATGACACACTAGAAGACTTCATGAAGAGCAAAGGCTTCAAACCTGGTTCCCTAGATCCTACACTCTTCACGAAGACATATGATGGAGAATTGTTTGTGTGCCAAATCTTTGTGGATGACATTATCTTTGGCTGCACTGACAAGAGATACAGTGATGAGTTTGGACACATGATGCAAGAGCAATATCAGATGTTCATGATGGGTGAGCTGAAGTTCTTCCTAGGTCTTCAAATTCGTCAGCAAAGCAACGACATATTCATATCTCAAGAGAAATATCTCAAGGATTTCCTGAAGAAGTTTGGAATGCAAGATTGCAAGGGATACATGACGCCAATGCCAACCAAAAGTCATCTAGGCCCCGATGACAATGGTAAAGAGTTCGATCAAAAGGTATACCGCTCCATGATTGGTTCTTTACTCTATTTACGTGCATCTAGGCCAGATATCATGCTTAGTGTTTGCATGTGTTCCCGATTCCAAGCGGCACCAAAGGAATCGCATCACTTAGCTGTGAAGCGAATTCTTCGATATTTGGCTTACACCCCAACACTAGGATTATGGTATCCAAAGGGCTTAGAGTTTGATCTAGTTGGATTCTCATATGCTGATTATGCTGGTGACAAAGTTGATCATAAGTCCACATTAGGGATATGTCACTTTCTGGGACGATCACTTGTCTGTTGGTCTTCAAAGAAGCAGAACTGTGTGTCTCTCTCCACTGCTAAATCTGAATACATTGCTGCTGGATCTTGCTGCGCTCAACTTCTATGGATGAAGCAAACTCTCAAGGATTATGGCATCCATCTGAAGCAAGTGTCACTCTACTGCGACAATGAAAGCGCCATTAAGATTGCCAACAACCCAGTTCAGCACTCGAAGACAAAGCACATTGAAATTCGTCATCACTTTCTCAAAGATCATGTCATGAAGGAAGATATTGATATCATTCACGTCAACACTGAAGAGCAATTGGCAGATATCTTCACAAAGCCCTTGGATGAGAAAAGGTTTTGCAAGTTGCGGTGTGAGCTAAATATCTTAGAATCCTCAAATGTCCTGTGATTGGACACTCGTCCTAACACTTATGCATATTGATGACTTAGATGTGCAACACATGAAGTAACGTATATCTTCAATCAATGAAGACATACACTCTAAGTGTGAATACATTAACGCGGAATTTGACTTCAAAGCGTCACGATAATTGTGCGTCGTGTCTGGGTCTAATACTTCCTATATGGTGGGTAACGCCACCACCAAATTCTTGTTTGTAGTGTTTCATCTGGCGTGTCATTTGCAAAGTCTTCGCATTTACTTTGTCTTCAACATTAATTTGACTTCATGTTTATCTTCACAATGTTGATTTTGTCTTATTTAGATATATGCATATATTTGTGTTCTGTCCTCTACAGCATTCACTTATAGCTATGTCTTCTTGCTTGAATTTTTTGATCTAAGTGAATGTGATCGGACCCTAACCTCTTCTATGCTTCTACCCCAAATTCTATCTATCCAAATCATATGCATTCTATTGAAACTGGCAAATGTCTTCTCTGTGTCCTTGTCAGCAGAAGATACAGAGACAAAAATTGAATCCGGTTTAAATGATATATCCTTAATTCCTGAAACCCGGAGAAGCCGGAACGACCACTCGACAGTCCAGGTGTGCGTGGGAACATGGAACAACTTTCAATGTGTTGCATGCTTGCCACGTGTCCCTCAAGTGTGAACCGCCAGGGGCACCTGCGTAATTGCGCTGTGATGTCCCTTTCCTTATAAATACACATCACATCGTGGTCAAAATCCTTCTCCCACCTCTCCACCTCGCACAAACCCTAGCGCCACCGCTAGCTCTCGACGACGCCGGCGACGAAGCGCTTAGTTGCCGCAACCTCACCGACGCCGTCCTCATGCCGGCCGCGGGCCTCGTCTCCTCCGCCGCCGTTGTAGGTGTCTTCCGTCACCAAGTTAGGGCACGGCAGATTGAACTGCTCTGCCTCCAACTCCACTCCGTCTAGCAGTTCTTCATGTGGTAATTAAAACTTACCTTTTACTGCCTTTTTGATCCGATAGATCCGTCCCTCTCCACCAAAAGTGGTTTCTAAACCTACAAAATTGGATCTATCATGTTCTGCATCTCATATCATGCCTAGTATATTCACTTATGCTTCACTGCTAGTTAGATTCCTCACTTGTACCTATTCTTGGATTCATACAAATCTGGAACCAACTCTCAACAAATAAGTGAATGTCTTCACGCTATGAGGTCAATGTTTTGAAACTGATTTATCTTCAAAATCTTCTGAGAATGCATATGACCTCTTCCCCTTCCCTCGCATCTCTAATGCTGTCACATGTACATGTCCGTGGGAGAATCCCTTGGTTCTCATAGTCTGCATTCATTTGCAGAGTTCTTACAATGTCACATCTATTCTCCTGAAGCCAGTTCCTGTCTGACCAGCGGACGGAAGCCTTTGCGAGTTCTGAAGCCATTCAGTTTGAACTTCATGACGACAGAAAAGTTAGCAAGAAAGGGCGGCAGACAGCACCGTGGGGGCACATCAAAGGATTTGCCCAAAGATCTCTATGAGTTATACAAGACTGATCCTGAAGAGAGCTATGGCCAACGCAAGAATCAAATCCAATGGATCCGCAGATACTTGGCTGAACAATGGTTTTTGTACAGATTTGTGACTATATAGTATGTGGAGAAGAATGCCATCAAGCGACCACGGGGAGATATCCTCCTCAAAAAACTTCCACCTAGGTCCAGAACTGAAGCCATTGCTCAAAGTTTCTATCCTTGCATGGTTCGCGGACCACAGCCAGAGAATGCTGACCCATCTTCTCTGCTATGGTGTTGTGAGGACAATCTATTCAAGTGCAACTACAAGTTTGCCAAGGATTCTGCTGTGAAGAACAAGAAAGCATTTGGACTTGACTTCAACCCCGGTCCATCTGCTCCTCGGGCTGATGGCACTCGTTGTCGGCGTTCTGGGAACGGGGGTCCCTAGACTTGCCTACCTGCGGCCTGCGGCGTGGCTCAAGTGCGGGCCCAGCGCGGCCCATCGTCATCAACACAAGGCTCAAGACCCTCGCGAGGGGCCAAGCCTCGCGAGGCGGACGACACGGCGCATCCTAAGGCACAGCCTCGTCAGGCTGGCTTGCGGGGAGGCGGAGAGTTCAAGGCAGGGTACCTCGCGAGGTGCCCATGACGCAAGCCATGACGACACGGGGCACCAGGCGGGTGCCAGCGCGCGCAGCGTCCCTCTTTCCTCTTTGGTGCAAAGGGGGCAAGCGTATCCGCAGAGTACCGAGGCATCAGGCAAAGGTTGCCACTTCGGTGCAACGAGACCAAGACCAGGAGGACTACGAGACGGAGGTCACCATGGAGCCCAGCGCGGCGTCATCACCAGAGCCTTTGGCACGCGAAGACTGCTTTTGTCAGGATAGATGTACTCGCTGTCCCCCTTCAAATTAGCCCGCCATTGTTGGATCCCTTCCTGCTCAATATTTGGGGAGAGGACCAGGGCCTCTATAAATAGGACTAGCCACCCACATAGCAAGGGGTTCGGTTCGATTCCGGGGTTCGATTCCTGGTTGTTCGGTCCGGGATCTGAGAGAGAAAGAGAGAGAAAGGTGACTGGACCCTTCATAGCAATTCATCACCACAGCCAAGAACAGACCCTCGCAAGGCTGTTCTTCCTTGTATGTTCATCCACACCAGCCCCAGGAGGCAATCCATCCACCACACACTGCAGTAGGGTATTACACCACATCGGTGGCCCGAACCAGTATAAATCTTGTGTCTTTCGTGCAGCTCTTTTAGTAGTTTAGATCCCATCGAGACGGAGAGGTTGAAGGCAAGATTTCCACGCGCACCCCAGTGTTCGAACCTTAAGGGTCTGCCGGAACCCGAAATCCGACATTTGGCGCGCCAGGTAGGGGTGCGCCGGGATCCGTCTTCCACCGCTCCGCCCTCCTTTGGCTGCCGCAACCATGCGCGGCGCCAGCCGGGCTCGCGCCGCCCCGGCGGCCCTCGCCTGTGGGCGCTCTCGTCGTCCCCTGCCGCCCGCCGTCAACACCGCCACCGGCTCGGTGGGAAACAAGCTACAAGCACCACCCCAGCGTCCGCCTACGCGACAGAGCGATTGCACCGCGGCACCAACGCCTCCGGTCGTTGCGGCCCTCCTGGGCGGCTCGCAGGCGCCGCCCACAAGTCGCCACATCAAGCCTTTTGCCCGCCGGGTTAGCACCGCTGCCGTGCGGCAGGGGGCTCCCCCGGACCAGGCGGCAAGCGAGGTCGATCTGACCTTCAGCTCGGAGGACCACCCCACCAACCCGGTCAGCTCAGGCGCGCTCCCCTTGCTGTGCACCCCCACCATCTGCCAGGTGGCCGTCACCCGGACCCTCGTCGACGGTGGCGCGGGCCTCAGCTTGCTTTCGGTCGAGACTTTCGACCTCTTCCGCATACCCCGGGAGCGGCTGCGACCCAGCCGATCCTTCTCGAGCGTCGAGGGCGGATCATCCGACTCCCTGGGGCAGATCCGGCTCCCGGTGACCTTCGGCACCTATGACAACTTCCGCACGGAGACGGTCGACTTCGACATCGCCCGCATCGGCCTTCCTTACAATGCCATCCTCGGCTACCCGGAACTGGCCCAGTTCATGGCCGCCACGCATCCGGCGTACAACCTCATGAAGATGCCCGAGAGCAATGGTACCCTCACTGTGCGCGGGGACACCGGGGACGCCCTGCGAGTACTCGAGCTCGCCTTCAAGACAGCAGCGTCAGCACGGCCCGCCAACGCGGACGCCCCTAAGCCCAAGGGGGGCTGCGCCCGCCAAGAAGAAGCAGTTGTTCACCCAGGACAAGGCAGAGACCAAGCAGATACCCGTCAACGAGGACGGGTCCTCCAGTGCCACTTTCACCATAGGCGCCAACCTTGAGCCTGAGCAGGAGGAGGCCTTGGTCAAGTTCTTGTGCGCGAATAAGAAGGTATTTTCTTGGGAGCCCGATCAGCTGGCGGGGATCCCCAGGAGCGTCTTCGGGCATCACCTCAACGTGTGCCCAAATGTGCGCCCCGTGAAGCAGAAGGCCAGGCGGCAGTCCACGGAGAAGCAGGCTTTCATCGCCCAAGAGACTCGCAAACTAGAGGCCGCCGGGGTCATTCGCGAGGTCCGATACCCGGATTGGTTGGCCAACCCTGTCGTTGTGCCCAAGAAGGGGGGGAAAGAACGCATGTGTGTCGACTTCACCAACCTCAACAAGGCATGCCCGCAAGATCCGTTCCCGCTCCCCCGCATCGACCAGATTGTCGATTCCACTGCGGAGTGCGACCTGCTATGCTTCCTGGAGGCCTTCTCCGGGTATCACCAGATCAAGATGGCAGTGGAAGACGTTGAGAAGACCGCCTTCTTGACCCCATGCGGGGTATACTGCTATACATGCATGCCGTTCAGGCTGCGTAACGCAGGGGCAACCTTTTAGTGACTGATGCACATCACCTTGGGCCAGCAGCTCGGAAAGAATGTCGAAGCCTACGTTGATGACATTGTAGTAAAATCTCGGGAGGCCAAGACCCTGATACAAGACCTGGAGGAGACCTTCGCGAGCCTCGACGCAGTAAACCTGCGGCTCAACCCGGAGAAATGTGTGTTTGGCGTCCCCTCGGGCAAGCTCTTGGGATTCCTCGTGTCCCATCGTGGCATCGAGGCCAACCCCGAGAAGGTCAAAGCGGTCGAGGACATGAGCCCGCCAAAGACCCTCAGAGAAATGCAGAAGCTCACGGGGCGCGTGACCGCGCTAGGGCGCTTCATCTCCAAACTGGGGGAGCGAGCGCTGCCTTTCTTCCAGCTGATGAAGAAGAAAGGGACCTTTGAGTGGACTGAAGAAGCAGATAAGGCGTTTCAAGATCTCAAGAGGTACCTGACCAGTCCCCCAGTCATGGTGGCGCCACGCCCTCAGGAGCCCCTGCTGCTGTACCTCGCCGCCACACCCTACTCCGCCAGCGCAGCCCTGGTGGCGGTTAGGGAGGAACGCAAAGTCAAGGCCGCAGCGGCAGCCCGGGGCAGGACAAAACAGGAACAAGGAAAGCCTGTAGGAGCCACAACCATAGCTGAGGAGGGTCAGCAGCCGGGAAATGCACCGGGGGCAGGAGAGGCCACCCGACCATGTAGTCCACCTCCCGAGGCCGCGACGCCTCGCGAGGCGCCCCCACCTCCCGAGGGCGCGGCAACCCCAGATGCTCCCAGTCTTGTCGAGCACCCAGTTTACTTTGTCAGCACGGTGCTACGGGACGCGAGGGCACGGTACCCAATGCCTCAGAAGCTCCTCCTCGCGCTATTGATAGCCTCACACAAGCTGCGTCACTACTTCCAGGCTCACCCCATCAAAGTCGTCTTGTCATACCCCCTGGAGAGGGTGCTCAGGAGCCCTAACTCAGCCAGAAGGGTCGCTGAGTGGAACATAGAGCTGCAGGCATTTCAGCTTGAATTCAGCACAACCAGGGTCATCAAAGGAGCAGCATTGGCGGATTTTGTGGCAGAATGGACAGAGGCACCAGGCCTCAAGGCCGGCGAGGCTCGGTCCCTCTTCCCGGGGAGCGAGGCGCCAGAAGGCTGGGTCATGCACTTTGACGGGGCGTTCTCCAGACATGTTGCTGGGGCTGGAGCGGTGCTTATATCGCCCACTCAGGACAAGCTCTACTACGCCGTGCAGCTCTGCTTCCAACAAGGTGAAAAGGTCTCCAACAACATAGCGGAATACGAGGGTCTAATAGCGGGCCTAAAGGCCGCGGCAGCCCTGGGGGTGAAGCGCCTTACCATTAAGGGCGATTCACAGCTCCTCGTGAACTTCTCCAACAAGGTGTACGAGCTGAAAGACGAGCACATGGAAGCTTACCTTGCGGAGGTCCGCAGGATGGAGAAGCAGTTCTGGGGGTTGGAGTTGCAGCATGTGCCCCGTGGCACCAATCAGGAGGCCGACGACATCGCCAAGCGGGCATCCAGGCGGCTGCCTCAGGAGCCTGGCGTCTTCGAGGAGAGGCTCTTCAAGCCCTCAGCCTTGTCGTCACTATCAAACACGGCTCAGCCTCGGGAGGAGCTCCCCCAGCCACCTGCCTCAGGAGCCCCGGTCTATGGCCCGGCCTCAGGAGCACGCCTGCTCCTGACGATGGAACCTCAGGAGGAGTGCTGGATCACGGAGCTCCGGAGTTACTTGACGCAAGGGACCACGCCGGAGAAGGAGGAGGAAGCGGAGCGGGTGGCGCGGCAGGCCACTGCGTACTGCATCAGAGACGGAGAACTCTACTGAAAGCGACCAAACGATGTACTCCTGCGTTGCATTTCCAGGGAGCAAGGAAAGGAACTACTGGAGGACATACACGGCGGAGACTGCGGGCACCACTCATCATCGCGGACCCTCGTCGGCAAGGCGTTCCACAGTGGGTTTTATTGGCCTACCGCACTCAATGACGCCGTAGAGCTGGTGAAAGCTTGTGAGGCCTGCCAGTTCCACGCCAAGCAAATCCATCAGCCGGCCGGAGGCCTGCAGACTATACCCCTTTCATGGTCATTCGCAGTCTGGGGGCTGGACATCCTGGGCCCGTTTCCTCGAGCGCCAGGGGACTACCACTACCTCTACGTCATCGTGGACAAGTTCACCAAGTGGGCTGAAGTGGAGGCCGTCCGCACCATCCCCACAGGCTCCGCGGTCAAGTTCATTAGGGGCATCGTGAGCCGGTTCGGGGTGCTGAACCGCATCATCACAGACAACGGTTTGCATTTCACCAGTAACCTCTTCAAAACATACTGTGCTAACCTTGGAACGCAGATATGCTACACTTCAGTGGTGCACCCTCGAAGCAACGGCCAAGCTGAACGAGCCAACGCAGAGGTCCTGAGAGGCCTCAAGACCAGGACGTTCAAGAAGAAGCTGGAGGCCTGCGGCCGAGGTTGGTACGACGAGCTTCAATCCGTGTTGTGGTCCATCTGCACCACCGCGACCAAGCCGACTGGAGAGACCCCATTCTTCCTGGTCTATGGAGCGGAAGCAGTCCTCCCTCACGAGGTCAGACGTCACTCCACGCAGGTCCTGGCGTTTGACGAGGCGCAGCAGGACGCCATGCGGGGGATGGACCTCGTGATGGGGGAGGAACGTCGCCGGGAGGCCGCGCTGCGAGCGGCGAGGTATCAGCAAGCGCTGCGGCGATACCACTGCCGCAACGTCCGCCCCAGGACCCTCGAGGTAGGAGATCTCGTGCTCAGGCGGGTCCTCTCCAGGGAGGGATTGCACAAGCTCTCTCCCATGTGGGAGGGACCGTTCAAGGTTGTTCATGTTTCCAGGCCCAGCTCCGCGTGCTTGGAGACTCAAGAGGGAGTGCCGGTCCAGAACGCGTGGAACATCCAGCACCTCCGGAGGTTCTACCCCTAAGAAAGGCCCGGAGCCTGTGAAGCAAGGCGAGTGCCTGTGAAGATCATCTCTTTTGGAAAGGCCCGGAGCCTGTGAAGCAAGGCGAGTGCCTGTGAAGATCATCTCTTTCGGAAAGGCCCGGAGCCTGTGAAGCAAGGCGAGTGCCTGTGAAGATCATCTCTTTTGGAAAGGCCTGGAGCCTGTGAAGCAAGGCGAGTGCCTGTGAAGACCATCTCTTTTGGAAAGGCCCGGAGCCTGTGAAGCAAGGCGAGTGCCTGTGAAGATCATCTCTTTTGGAAAGGCCCGGAGCCTGTGAAGCAAGGCGAGTGCCTGTGAAGATCATCTCTTTTTGAAAAGGCCCGGAGCCTGTGAAGCAAGGCGAGTGCCTGTGAAGCCCTCGCGCTCAAGGAAAAGGCCCAGAGCCTATGAAGCAAGGCCAATGCCTGTGAAGCTCGCCGCCCCGTGACACTCTCACGTAATAATGAGTGGGGATGTACATGCCCCGGAGTCTCAGGAGCGCCGGCCTCAGGCCCTGGGGCTCCCTCCCATGCCCAGTGGCAGCACTTAGCTCCGCGCTGGTGAGAAGACGTCGAAGACTAGATTAGGTGTCGGACGCGGCTTTTCCATTTGCTTTCCGCTGTTGACGTGTTCGTTTGCATTTGGAGTCTTATTGGAGTTATCGCTGTTGCCAATTTATGGTTCATCGATTTTCGCCCCTCACTTTGGTTTCTCTCGTGAACAACCTCGCGAGGGATGGTGCTCAGGTGCCCTCGCGAGGGTTTCTGCCCTAGCCACAGGAGGGTTTCACGGCCCTGGCGCATTACAGGAGCACCCCTCCTAGTCCGTGCCCCTCGGGTACCACGACGCGCACACAGGGCCTGGGTCGATCGCCCCACTCCCCGGCAGGGGTCGAAAGCTATCTATGCACAGGCGGGAAATCAGGAAGTACAAAAATGAGATCAAGGTAATAGCTGAAGCGGCAACATTTCCCAACACGCCCCAAGGGGGCTCCATGCATCTGTTCTGTTTTACACAGGGAACAAAAGAGAAAGGAAAAAGACGAGCCTGGCACCGCCCCTCCCGCATCGGCCCACGGCGGCAACACAGGCTGCCTCAGGGCCTCAGGCGGACCCCCTCTCGCGCTGCACCGGGGCACGACGGCGGGCGGACGAACCACCACCTCCTAGGCAAAGCCGACGGCGCGGGGGAGGACTGCTGCCACCACCGGAGGAGTCGCTTGAGGAAGAGCTGACGAAGCTGGGGGAGTCACTGATGTCGCCGCCCGCTCGGGCGCTATCTCCCCCATCACCATCGGGGCCCGCGGACGCGGTCATCGTCCTTAGGGAAGCACCCCGTGCGGCGACCATCTTCCCCAAACACCCTCACGTAGAGGGTGGCGTCGCCATCGAACCTGAAGAGCAGAGTGCACCGACGCTCCAGGCCACGAGCGCGGGCGAACGCCTGCCAGTCGCGAGTGAAGGCCAAGCCCCCGCTGGCGGAGACCTCTAGCGCGACCCACGAGGACCTGCTGCAGCAGCCCTCCGCCTGGAGCCAGAGGCCGCCAGGAGTGCCGGCCGGGAGTTCGCCAAGGAGGAAGCGAGGGAGCGGGAGCCGGGCGCGAGCCGGCTCCGCCGACCAAACGACGAATTCCGGCGGCGCCTGCAGGGCGCGAAAGCGCGGCCTGGGGGAGCGCGCAACCCAGGAGCACCCTCCGGTTGCGGCGGCTTGCCCGCCGCCGCGCTGGGAGCCCCCCCCCCCCCCCCCCCCACGGCCGCTAGAAGCTGCCGGGGCGACCACCGGGTGTTTCTGAGGGCGCCCGCGACCACGCTTGGGTGGGGGAGAGGCAGGACCGACCTGGAGGGCCTTCCCCTTCTCTGCGGCCGAGTACCTCCTCGACGGAGCCATCACACCAAGACGGAGCAAGAACTGAGGCGAAGGAGAGAGCAAGAGAAGATGGACTGGACGGGCACGAGCGGTGCCGTACATATAGCCGGCGAAGGCCAACCACCGGTCTCCATGATCACAGGTAATCATAACATGTTCTGCATGCAGGGACTTGTCCAACTCGCACGATCACCAAGGCGTCATGGGGAAGCGGAGACGCCTCGGCCAACCAACCACCATGCGGCGCCCAAGGCCGCAGGCTGATAGGGCCCATGGCGCTTCGCCCTTGCCCTTTCGCCTCTCGGCACGGCCAAGTCCATGCGCGCCTTGGGCCCGGGGGCTACTGTCGGTGTTCTAGGAACGGGGGTCCCCTCACTTGCCTGCCTGCGGCCTGCGGCGTGGCTCAAGTGGGGGCCCAGCGCGGCCCATCGTCATCAACACGAGGCTCAAGACCCTCGCAAGGGGCCAAGCCTCACGAGGCGGATGACACAGTGCATCCTCAGGCACAGCCTCGTCAGGCTGGCTCGCGAGGAGGCAGAGAGTTCAACGCAGGGTACCTCGCGAGGTGCCCATGACGCAAGCCATGACGACACGGGGCACCAGGCGGGTGCCAGCGCGCGCAGCGTCCCTCTTTCCTCTTTGGTGCAAAGGGAGCAAGCGTACCCGCAGAGTACCGAGACATCAGGCAAAGGTTGCCACTTCGGTGCAACAAGACCAAGACCAGGAGGACTACGAGATGGAGGTCACCATGGAGCCCAGCGCGGCGTCATCACCAGAGCCTTTGGCACGCGAAGACTGCTTTTGTCAGGGTAGATGTACTCGATGTCCCCCTTCAAATTAGCCCGCCATTGTTGGATCCCTTCCCGCTCAATATTTGGGGAGAGGACCAGGGCCTCTATAAATAGGACTAGCCACCCACATAGCAAGGGGTTCGGTTCGATTCCGGGGTTCGATTCCTGGTTGTTCGGTCCGGGATCTGAGAGAGAAAGAGAGAGAAAGGTGACTGAACCCTTCATAGCAGTTCATCACCACAGCCAAGAACAGACCCTCGCGAGGCTGTTCTTCCTTGTATGTTCATCCACACCAGCCCCAGGAGGCAATCCATCCACCACACACTGGAGTAGGGTATTACACCACATCCGTGGCCCGAACCAGTATAAATCTTGTGTCTTTCGTGCAGCTCTTTTAGTAGTTTAGATCCCATCGAGACGGAGAGGTTGAAGGCGAGATTTCCATGCGCACCCCAGTGTTCGGACCTTAAGGGTCTGCCGGAACCCAAAATCCGACACTCATGATGCTGAACCCAATATCATCAGGCCTTTCTACAACCTCGAGGGTCTCCTCACTCACATTGCTATTCAGGGGGAAGCCGTGGAGCACTCTGATAACGACGCTGACACTGATGAAGTGCCAGCTCCACCTAAGCCACAGAAGCAGAAACAATCTAAGGCTTCAAAGCCCTTTGCTGCACCTAAAGCTTCGTGTGCGAAGCCACTCGCCACTGCACCTCCTGAAGCAAGTGTGCAGTTTGAAGATCTTTCTCACATATCCAAGAAGACCGAGAAGTCTTCAAAGCAGAAGAAGCCCATCCGGCGCTCTCGGCAAGAACTGACCCTAGCTGATATTTTGCGGAATAAAGAAGCCACCATTGATCTGTCCAGCGATGACGATCTTGGTCATGATGCTCTTGAGATGCTCATAAAGAGCAAGGAGGAGGCGGAGATCTTCAATGATCTGCCCCTCTTTGATGTGGATATTTTGAACAACTTCATTGGTGAATGGTTTGAAAACCCCAGCATCAGCATCGATGACCTTGAGCTTCCGATTGGCATAAGTGTCTCTTTCCACAGTGCAATTGCTAATGATCTGGCTCTGGCTCAGAAGTTCATTGAATTAAAAAACAAGATTGATCATGAGAAAGCTCAATTCAAGAGGAACATGGCCAATCTCAGCGTGGCTGATGTTCAAAGCTTCAAGAAGGTGCTGCATGAGCTCAAGGAGCAGTTTCACAAGAAACGTGAAGAAGCTAAAGGTTCAAGAGAGCGAATGAAATACTTCGCTGAGAAATGTGTGTAAGCGCACAATGAGGCCGAAAAGCGCAAGGCACATGGGCGTCCTGGCATCGACCCCAAGTTGGCTGCCAAAATGAAGAAGCATGTTGTGGCCCAAGCTGAAGCATCAGGGTGGGAAGCACCTCGCATTGTCTTCCCTGGCAGCATGACAGGCTCGAAGCCTAAGGTCCCCATAGCTGCTTCAGAACTGAAGAAGACAAGGGCAGCTGAGGCTGAATCTAGAAAGCGCAAGAACAAGAATGCCACTAATGATGCCCCACAGACCAAGAAGCGGAAGACAAAGTCTTTGAAGAAAGATCGGGCTACTCCCTCAGAGCCCCTCTTTGTCGAGCCCATCTTAGTTGCTCGTCCTGCATCCACCAACCAAGAACGTCAGCTAGTACTTCATGAGCCTGCTTCCACAGAGGCTCCTAAAGCTGAAGACATTGGTCATCACGACAATGTAGATGATGATGAAGTCCTTCCTCAGATCGAGCACCAACCAGTATCATCGCCTGTTCTCACGAACAGCGAACTCATCAGCATTGGTCGTCCCTTGACGCCAATTGCTCAGGATGCATCATGGGCTGATCACACCCAAGACACACCAAGCCAAGACACACCAAGTACTCCCCCTCCTCAAGTTACCGCTCCGGTACTTGATGATGACAATTACATGGTGAAGACCACCCCATCTCCAAAGGCGTCGCCCGCATTCTGCAGGCTTCGCAAAGGCCCTAGGCCATAGGTCACCATGCCAAGCATTCCAGAAGGAGAAGTGCAAAACAACTCAGTGGCACGACAAGTGTTTCCTGACGCCACTCCCACTACAAACGTCTCTGAGTCTGAAGCAGAAGCTGCTAAAGACATTCCGGCTACATCCGCCGATGACCAACAAGAACCCCGTTGATAACCCACAAGTATAGGGGATCGCAATAGTTTTTGAGGGTAGAGTATTCAACCCAAATTTATTGATTCGACACAAGGGGAGCCAAAGAATATTCTCAAGTATTAGCAGCTGAGTTGTCAATTCAACCACACCTGGAAACTTAATATCTGCAGCAAAGTGTTTAGTAGCAAAGTAATATGATAGTAGTGGTAACGGTGGCAAAAGGTAACAGTAGTAAAAGTAATGTTTTTAGTATTTTGTAGTGATGATAGCAATAGCAACGGAAAAGTAAATAAGCGAAGAACAAAATATGGAAAGCTCGTAGGCAATGGATCGGTGATGGAGAATTATGCCGGATGCGGTTCATCATGTAACAGTCATAACCTAGGGTGACACAGAACTAGCTCCAGTTCATTGATATAATGTAGGCATGTATTCCGAACATAGTCATACGTGCTTATGGAAAAGAACTTAGATGACATCTTTTGTCCTACCCTCCCGTGGCAGCGGGGTCCTTATGGAAACTAAGGGATATTAAGGCCTCCTTTTAATAGAGAACCGGAACAAAGCATTAACACATAGTGAATACATGAACTCCTCAAACTACGGTCATCACCGGTAAGTATCCCGATTATTGTCACTTCGGGGTTAACGGATCATGACACATAATAGGTGACTATAGACTTGCAAGATAGGATCAAGAACACTCATATATTGATGAAAACATAATAGGTTCAGATCTGAAATCCTGGCACTCGGGCCCTAGTGACAAGCATTAAGCATAGCAAAGTCATAGCAACATCAATCTCAGAACATAGTGGATACTAGGGATCAAACCCTAACAAAACTAACTTGATTACATGATAGATCCCATCCAACCCATCACCATCCAGCAAGCCTATAATGGAATTACTCATGCACGGCGGTGAGCATCATGAAATTGGTGATGGAGGATGGTTGATGATGACGATGGCGACGGATTCCCCACTCCGGAGCCCCGAACGGACTCCAGATCAGCCCTCCCAAGAGGTTTTAGGGCTTGGCAGTGGCTCCGTATCATAAAACGCGATGATTTCTTCTCCCTGATTTTTTTCTCCCCCAAAAAACACAATATATAGAGTTGGAGTTGGAGTCGGAGAGGCACCAGGGGCCCACGAGGTAGGGGGCGCGCCCTCCACCCTCGTGGACAAGTGGTGGGCCCCCTGGCCTTCATCTTTTGTGGGTATTTTTTATATTTTCCAAAAAGTTGCTCCATGAAGTTTCAGGTCATTCCGAGAACGTTTGTTTCTGCACATAAATAACACCATGGTAATTCTGCTGAAAACAGCGTCAGTCCAGGTTAGTTCCATTCAAATCATGCAAGTTAGAGTCCAAAACAAGGGCAAAAGTGTTTGGAAAAGTAGATACGATGGAGACGTATCAACTCCCCCAAGCTTAAACCTTTGCTTGTCCTCAAGCAATTCAGTTGACAAACTGAAAGTGATAAAGAAAAACTTTTACAAACTCTGTTTACTCTTGTTGTTGTAAATATGTAAAGCCAGCATTCAAGTTTTCAGCAAAGATTATAACTAGCCACATTTACAATAACGCTTAGGTCTCAAGTTTACTCATATCAATAGCATAATCAACTAGAGAGCAATAATAATAAATCTCGGATGACAACACTTTCTCAAAACAATCATAATATGATATAACAAGATAGTATCTCGCTAGCCCTTTCTGAGACCGCAAAACATAAATGCAGAGCACCTTTAAAGATCAAGGACTGACTAGACATTGTAATTCATGGTAAAAGAGATCCAGTCAAGTCATACCCAATGTAAACTAATAGTAATGAATGCAAATGACAGCGGTGCTCTCCAACTGGTGCTTTTTAATAAGAGGATGATGACTCAAGATAAATGTAAATAGATAGGCCCTTCGCAGAGGGAACGGGGATTTGTAGAGGTGCCAGAGCTCAGTTTTGAAACAGAGGTGAATAATATTTTGAGCGGTATACTTTCATTGTCAACATAACAACCAAGAGATGGCGATATCTTCCATGCTACACACATTATAGGCGGTTCCCAAACAGAATGGTAAAGTTTATACTCCCCCTTCCAACAACAAGCATCAATCCATGGCTTGCTCGAAACAACGAACGCCTCCAACTAACAAGAGTCCCAAGGGGAGTTTTGTTTGCAATTATTTTGATTTAGTTTGCATAAAGCATGGCACTGAGCATTCCGGTGACCAGCCATTTATCTCGTGAGTGAGGAGCGGAGTCCACTCCTCTTGAGAATAACCCGCCTAACATGGAAGATACAGACAGCCCTAGTTGATACATGAGATATTTATTTGAAGGTTTAGAGTTTGGCACATACAAATTTACTTGGAATGGCAGGTAGATACCGTATATAGGTAGGTATAGTGGACTCATGTGGAATAACATTGGGGTCTAAGGGATTGGATGCACAAGCAGTATTCCCGCTTAGTATAGGTGAAGGCTAGCAAAGGACTGGGAAGCGACCAGCTAGAGAGCGACAACAGTCATGAACATGCATTAAAATTAATCAACACCAAATGCAAGCATGAGTAGGATATAATCCACCATGAACATAAATATCGTGAAGGCTATGTCGATTTTGTTTCAACTACATGCGTGAACATGCGCCAAGTCAAGTCACTTAAATCATTCAGAGGAGGATACCACCCTATCATACCACATCATAACCATTTTAATAGCATGTTGGCACGCAAGGTAAACCATTATAACTCATAGCTAATCAAGCATGGCATAAGCACTACGATCTCTAGTTGTCATTGCAAACATGTTTATTCATAATAGGCTGAATCAGGAACGATGAACTAATCATATTTACAAAAACAAAAGAGGTCGAGTTCATACCAGCTTTTCTCATCTCAGTCAGTCCATCATATATTTTCATAATTGCCTTTCACTTGCATGACCGAACGATGTGAATAATAATAATAGTGCATGTGCATTGGACTAAGCTGGAATCTGCAAGCATTCAATAAACATGAGAAAACAAGGCAATATGGGCTCTTTTGTCAGATCAACAATAATGCATATAAGAGCCACTTCAACAATTTAATTATGGTCTTCTCCTATCGACCCCCAAAGAAAAGAAAAGAAATAAAACTATTTACATGGGAGAGCTCCCAACAAGTAAAAGAAGAATAGGAAATCTTTTTGGGTTTTCTTTTTAATTACTACTACAAGCATGGAAATTAAACTAACTAAAAGCTATAACTAATTTTTTTTGTTTTTCTTAAGGTTTATTAAACACACAAGAAGAAAGCATAAAAAGGAAAATAAACTAGCATGGATGATACAATGAAAAACTATGAGCACCGACATCTAGCAATGAGTGTGTGAACATAAATGTAATGTAGATGGGAAATACGTACTCCCCCAAGCTTAAGCTTTTGGCCTAAGTTGGTTTATGGCCACGGCTGGCCTGGCGGATATCCATAATAATAGTTGGGGTCGTACTGCGATGCAGCGGCTATCGCCTGCTGAGCTGCAGCGTGGCGACGAGCGGCCTCCGCTCTCCTCTCGTACTCATGTGCCTCCTCTCTGGTAATAACATATCTTCCTTTTTCTTGATGATCAAAGAATGTAGGAGCAGGGAGAGTAATATGGATAGCACGGCGTCTGTCAAAGATTAGTCGATACTGGAGAGGCGATTCATTCCTCTCGACAAACTGGTGGTGAACCATAGCATTAAAGTCTAGGTAAGCAGGAGGTAATTCAATATCATCTTCGCGTATGGCTACACCAAGAAAATTAGCTATGCAGGTTGCATAAATTCCACCGAAGAAATCTCCATTAAATCTATTAAGATGCAACCTACATGCAACAATGGCTCCCAAGTTATAAGATTTGTCTTCTAACACAGCACTCCTAAGAATACTGAGGTCAGGGACACACATGTGACATGCCTCATCTTTACCATTAATGCATCTACCTATGAAGAGAGAAAAATAATGTATAGCAGGAAAGTGAATGCTCCCTATGGTAGCTTGTGTTATATCTCTAGATTCTCCCACAGTTATACTAGCAAGAAAATCTCTAAATTCAGATTTGCGAGGATCCCTTATACTACCCCATTGTGGAAGTTTGCAAAGCAGTGGTAAAGTCCTCTAAGTCCATAGTATAAGAATGTTCATAAAGATCAAACAGGACAGTTGGAGAATTACGTGAAGATGAAAATTCAAACCTCCTCACAAAGGTGCTGGTGAGATTGTGATACTGACTGCACTTCTCTTCCTCGAAGCTCACAAGATCGGCATTACGCAAATATGTGTTGAATTCTTCTTTAATTCCTGCTTGATCCATAAAATTTTCAGAAGGCCACTCACAAGGACGCACTGGAGCGTCTCTTGGTGGCTCTTCATCAGCATCACGCATTGCAAGCCTGGGTCCTTGCTTCCTTGAAGAACCACCTTGGAACATTTTCCTAAGCATATTTCTTCCTCTAAAAAGTTTCTGAAATTTTGTTAGTAACTTCAAAATAAAAGTAAAAACTCAATAATATTGATAGCAACTACTCCTACAAGTGCCTAGAGCCTATATCATGCATCAAAACTACTTTTGACCATATAAATTTGACATGCGAGCTCGAGAACAGGGTCACCTAAGCAGCAAAAATTTGCAATGAATAAAGCACTAGAACAAAAACTAATTGGACCAATGGAGGAGTCACATACCAAGGAACAATCTCGCCAAGCAGTTTTGTGAGAGGTGCTTTGAGCAAGGAGATCGAAAATGGCAGCAAAATGAGCTTGGACTCGGGTTTGAGCTGGATATTCGTGTTTGGGGGAGGAAGAAGGAGTGTGTGGGTGAAAGGATAAGTGGAGGAGGGCCACCATGGTCCCATGAGGCAGGGGGCGCCAGGGGGGTAGGGCGCGCCCTCCACCCTCGTGGGGAAGTGGTTGACCCCCCCCCTACCGTGTTCTCAGTGCCAAATATTCTCAAATATTCTGGAAAAAATCATATTTAAATTTCAGGGCATTTGGAGAACTTTTATTTTCGAGGTATTTTTGTAATGCACGGATAATCAGATAACAGCCAGAAAAATATTTATTTTCATTTTATTTAATATAAATAACAAAAAGTAAAAGTGGGGTACAGAAGGTTGTGCCTTCTAGTTTCATCCATCTCATGATCATAAAAAAGGAATCCACTAACAAGGTTGATCAAGTCTTGTTAACGAACTCATTCCGAATAATATGGAACCGGAGAAATTTCGAATAACACTATGTTACCTCAACGGGGATATGCACATCCCCAATAACAAGAATATCATATTTCTTCTTGACAGTAGGAAGAGGAAATTCAAAACCTCCAAATATAATCGATGGAATTTTTCCAATAGAGTTGATACTATGAACTTGAGGTTGTTTCCTCGGAAAGTGTACCATGTGCTCATTACCATTAACATGAAAAGTGACATTGCCTTTAGTGCAATCAATAACAGCCCCTGCAGTATTCAAAAAGGGTCTTCCAAGAATAATAGACATACTATCGTCCTCAGGAATATCAAGAATAACAAAGTCCGTTAAAATAGTAAAGTTTGCAACTACAACAGGCACATCCTCACAAATACCGACAGGTATAGCAGTTGATTTATCAGCCATTTGCAAAGATATTCCAGTAGGTGTCAACTTATTCAAATCAAGTCTATGATATAAAGAGAGAGGCATAACACTAACACCGGCTCCAAGATCACATAAAGCAGTTTTAACATAGTTTCTTTCAATAGAGCATGGTATAGTGGGTACTCCTGGATCTCCAAGTTTCTTTGGTATTCCACCCTTGAAAGTATAATTAGCAAGCATGGTGGAAATTTCAGCTTCTGGTATCTTTCTTTTATTTGTAATTATATCTTTCATGTACTTAGCATAAGGATTGGTTTTAAGTATATCAGTTAATCGCATATGCAAAAAGATAGGTCTAATCATTTCAGCAAAGCGCTCAAAATCCTCATCATCCTTTTTCTTGGATGGTTTGGGAGGAAAAGGCATGGGTTTCGGAACCCAAGGCTCTCTTTCTTTACCATGTTTCCTAGCAACAAAGTATTTCTTATCATAGCGTTGATTCTTTGATTGTGGGTTATCAAGATCAACAGCAAGTTCAATTTCTATATCATTATCATTACTAGGTTGAGCATCATCATGAACATTATTATTAACATTATCACTAGTTTCAGGTTCATTACCAGATTGTGTTTCAGCATCAGAAATAGAAATATCATTTGGATTCTCAGGTGTTTCAACAATAGGATCACTAGAAGCATGCAAAGTCCTATCATTTTTCTTTTTCTTCTTTTTAGAAGAACTAGGTGCATCTATATTATTTCTTTGAGAATCTTGCTCAATTCTCTTAGGATGACCTTGAGGATTCAAAGGTCCCTGAGTCATTCTACCACCTCTAGTCATAACTCTAACAGCATTATCATTATCCTTACTATTTAATTCATTGAGCAAATCATTTTGAGCTTTAAGTACTTGTTCTACTTAAGTGGTAACCATAGAAGCATGTTTACTAATAGGTTTAAGTTCACCTTTAACATTAGCCATATAATCACCCAAGTGTTCAAGCATATTTGAATTGTATTTCAATTGTCTACCAAAATAAGCATTAAAGTCTTCTTGCTTAGCTATAAATTTATTAAACTCATCTAAGCATGGGCTAGCAAACTTAGTAAAATGGATTTCAGCTTTATCATATCTATAGAGAGAATTTACCTTTACTACATGTGTCGGGTTATCAAGACCATGAGTTTCTTCAATAGATAAAGGATTATGATCATATGTCTCTTCAATAGGCGGTAAATTAAGACCATGTATCTCTTCAATAGGAGGTAAATTCTTAACATCTTTAGCTTTAATACCTTTTTCTTTCATAGATTTCTTTGCCTCTTGCATATCTTCACGACTGAGAAATAGAATACCCCTCTTCTTCGGAGTTGGTTTAGGAATAAGCTCAGGAATTGGCTCCGTAGGTGTCCAATTATTTTCATTTGTCAACATATTATTCAATAGAATTTCAGCTTCATCCGGCGTTCTTTCCCTGAAAACAGAACCAGCACAACTATCCAGGTAATGTCTGGAAGCATCGGTTAGTCCATTGTAAAAGATATCAAGTATTTCATTTTTCTTAAGAGGATGGTCAGGCAAAGCATTAAGTAATTGGAGAAGCCTCCCCCAAACTTGTGGGAGACTCTCTTCTTCAATTTGCACAAAATTATATATATCCCTTAAAGCAGCTTGTTTCTTATGAGCAAGGAAATATTTAGCAGAGAAGTAATAAATCATATCCTGGGGACTACGCACACAACCAGGATCAAGAGAATTAAACCATATCTTAGCATCACCTTTTAATGAGAACGGAAATATTTTAAGGATATAAAAGTAACGAGTTCTCTCATCTTTAGTGAATAGGGTGGCTATATCATTCAGTTTAGTAAGATGTGCCACAACAGTTTCAAATTCATAACCATGAAAAGGATTAGATTCAACCAAAGTAATTATATCAGGATCAACAAAGAATTCATAATCCTTATCAGTAACACAGATAGGTGAAGTAGCAAAAGCAGGGTCAGGTTTCATTCTAGCATTTAGAGATTGCTTATTCCATTTAGCTACTAACCTTTTGAGTTCATATCTATCTTTGCAAGCTAAAATAGCTAAAGAATCTTCTTGATCAAAAACATAACCCTTAGGAATAACAAGTGATTCTTCATCATCACTTTTATCAGTATCATCAGATTCAATATTTTCAATTTATCTAGCCCTAGCAAGTTGTTCATCAAGAAAATCACCAAGTGGCACAGTAGTATCAAGCATAGAAGTAGTTGCATCATAAGTATCATGCATAGCAGAAGTGGCATCATCAATAACATGCGACATATCAGAACGAATAGCAGAAGCAGGTGTAGGTGTAGGTGTCGCAAGCTTACTCAAAACAGAAGGTGAATCAAGTGCAGAGCTAGATGGCAGTTCCTTACCTCCCCTCGTAGTTGAGGGATAAATCTTGTTTCTTAGGTCTTTCAAGTTCTTCATAATGATAAGCAGATATATATATCCCAAGTGACTCAAATAATAGAGCTATGCTCCCCGGCAACGGCGCCAGAAAATAGTCTTGATAACCCACAAGTGTAGGGGATCGCAACAGTGTTCGAGGGTAGAGTATTCAACCCAAATTTTTTGATTCGACACAAGGGGAGCCAAAGAATATTCTCAAGTATTAGCAGCTGAGTTGTCAATTCAACCACACCTGGAAACTTAATATCTGTAGCAAAGTGTTTAGTAGCAAAGTAATATGATAGTAGTGGTAACAGTGGCAAAAGGTAACAGTAGTAAAAGTAATGTTTTTGGCATTTTGTAGTGATGATAGCAATAGCAACGAAAAAGTAAATAAGCGAAGAACAATATATGCAAAGCTCGTAGGCAATGGATCGGTGAGGTGCGGTCTGGAGCATCTTTTCCAATACCGGGTTTTCCAAACCCTCAGGGAGGGGGGCCGAACACCGAATCAACTTCGCCTTTGTTAGCCAGTCCTGGTCAAAAAGCGAACTCTCAAAAAAATAACATCGTAACAAAAGAGAGATAGTATGTTCGGCTGGAGGATACCTTACCTGTTCGGCGGCGCGGTTACTACTCAGGCCCACATCCTCGGTGATTTCCGAACACTCCACCTGAGGTCCGAAGAATGACTTGTAGATCTCCTCGTGCGTCAGGCCGAGAAAATCTTGAATGACACGCGGTCCCTCGGGATTGAACTCCCATAGGCGAAGAGGCCGGCGTTTGCAAGGCTGGACTTGACGAACCAGCATAACTTGTATTACCGCAACCAAACTGAAATCTCCATTGAAGAGATCTCGAATGCGGCTTTGCAGTATGGGCACGTCCTTGGCCGGCCCCCAGCTCAGACCTCTACTGATCCTTGACATCAGTTGTGGGTGGAGGGCCCGAGCGGAAAACAGGGGCGGCCGCCCACTTGGCACTTCTAGGAGCCGTGATATAGAACCACTCCCGTTGCCACAATTCAGACACCTCTAGGATGGAACCTTTGGGCCACGGGGCTCCCGTCATCCTGCGTATTGAGGCACCTCCACACGCTGCATGTTGCCCCTCGATCATCTTCGGCTTCACTTCAAAGGTCTTGAGCCAGAGGCCAAAGTGAGGGGTAACCCGGAGGAAGGCCTCGCACACGACAATAAATGTCGTGATATGAAGAAAGGAGTCCGGAGCTAGATCATGGAAG
Source organism: Triticum monococcum (assembly GCA_034509565.1). Taxonomy (NCBI): domain Eukaryota; kingdom Viridiplantae; phylum Streptophyta; class Magnoliopsida; order Poales; family Poaceae; genus Triticum; species Triticum monococcum. Next base: position 171,660,236 of record CM067846.1, on the reverse strand, counting down.
TCTAGCCCGTAATAAAACATCAAACCCCTAACAAAAGGATCCAGAGGAAGGCCTAGACCTCGGAGGAAGTGGGAGACGAACACGACGTTCTTGTTGGGTTCGGGGGTGGGAACGGCCTGCCCTCAAGGAGGCAGCCGATGCAAAATCTCGGCGGTCAGATATCTGGCCTCCCTCACCTTTTTTATGTCCTCTTCTGTGACGGAGGAAGGCACCCATTGGCCTTGAAAGCTAGATCCGGACATGACTGAAGGTTCGGAGCACCTGACCTGAACTTTGGGCGTTTGAGCTCGAGGTGGGGGGAGGATTTGATTGAGCACGGGAGGGAAAAATAAAAGCCTTGTCCCCTTTATAAAGAGGGTGAATATCAAGCGTCCTCTCCGTGTCCGTTTGGACTTGCCTATAATCTAGGAGTCCTAGAAGTGGTTGGGTTACCCACGCCCGTATTGATGAGAATCCCGGAATAAGGGGACACGGTCTCTTCTTTAACAAGACGTGCCAAGGAAACTGCCTCGCATAACGCGCTGAGATGGGACAGTAAAACAGTTTGAATAAAAGCTTGGCCGTGGTGTGATGTCACACTACGAAGTGCGTCGGCAGATTAGATTTGTGTAAATATTGTTCTCTCTATGGCAATATGTGGAAACTTATTTTGCAGAGCCGGACACTACTTTTGTGTTCAAAATCTTCTATGTAGTACTTGGAGGAGGAACCCGCCTTGTAATGCCGAAGACAATTTACGCACCGGACTCATCGTCATTGAAGCCTGGTTCAGTGGCTACTGAGGGAGTCCTGGATTAGGGGGTGTCCGGATGGCCGGACTATACCTTTAGCCGGACTCCAGGACTATGAAGATACAAGATTGAAGACTTCGTCCCGTGTCCGGAAGGGACTTTCCTTGGCGTGGAAGGCAAGCTTGGCGATACGGATATTCAGATCTCCTACAATTGTAACCGACTCTATGTAACCCTAACCCTATCCGGTGTCTATATAAACCAGAGGGTTTTAGTCCGTAGGACAACATACACATCAACAATCATACCATAGGCTAGCTTCTAGGGTTTAACCTCTCTGATCTCGTGGTAGATCAACTCTTGTAATACTCATACCATCAATATTAATCAAGCAGGACGTAGGGTTTTACCTCCATCGAGAGGGCCCGAACCTGGGTAAAACTTCGTGTCCCCTGCCTCATGTTACCATCCGGCCTAGACGCACAGTTCGGGACCCCCTACCCGAGATCCGCCGGTTTTGACACCGACAAGGATCAAGAACACTCATATATTGATGAAAACATAATAGGTTCAGATCTGAAATCATGGCACTCGGGCCCTAGTGACAAGCATTAAGCATAGCAAAGTCATAGCAACATCAATCTCAGAACATAGTGGATACTAGGGATCAAACCCCAACAAAACTAACTCGATTACATGATAGATCCCATCCAACCCATCACCGTCCAGCAAGCCTATGATGGAATTACTCACGCACGGCGGTGAGCATCATGAAATTGGTGATGGAGGATGGTTGATGATGACGATGGCGACGGATTCCCCTCTCCGGAGCCCCGAACGAACTCCAGATCAGCCCTCCTGAGAGGTTTTAGGGCTTGGCGTCGGCTCCGTATCGTAAAACATGATGATTTCTTCTCCCTAATTTTTTTTCTCCCCGAAACACAATATATAGAGTTGGAGTTGGAGTTGGAGTCGGAGAGGCACCAGGGGGCCCACGAGGTAGGGGGAGCGCCCTAGGGGGGCAGGCACGCCCCCCACCCTCGTGGACAGGTGGTGGGCCCCTGACCTTCATCTTTTGCAGGTATTTTTTATATTTTCCAAAAAGTTGCTCCGTGAAGTTTCAGGTCATTCCGAGAACGTTTGTTTCTGCACATAAATAACACCATGGTAATTCTGCTGAAAACAGCGTCAGTCCGGGTTAGTTCCATTCAAATCATGCAAGTTAGAGTCCAAAACAAGGGCAAAAGTGTTTGGAAAAGTAGATACAACGGAGACGTATCACTCGTCAAGAAGAAGAGCGAGTTCCCACACCCCTACCAACCAAGATGTTGTTCTCAAGGAAAACGAGTCAGTGCCCGACCCTCTAGCTACTCAAGTGGAGGTTGAAAACACTGAGGCGGCCACCAACAACGCTACTGAAGCCAATGACGTTGTCATGGCTGAAGCTAATGTGGCGCCTGCAATGAATATGGCGCCGGAAGTAAATGTTGCACCTGAAGCCAATGTGTAGCTTGAAGCCCAAGTCAATGCCTCTGCTCCTGTACCGCCTCCAAGGCCTCACACCATTGAGCAAGCATTCGATCGTGGTCAACTTGTCACCGTCCGCTGGCCCATTCTGGTTCCTCCGCCTCCTCCCGAACCGCAGTTTGACTATCATGTGGAGCACAGGCCTCAGGTCCAGAAGCCAAAGCCCAGCCTGCCAAGGTTTCCAGGTACTGTGACTCCGCTAGGATCGTTCAATATGAATGGCTTCAAAGCACACAACACTTTCTTTGATAGTGCCAAGAACCCATATTCGCAGCCAAGAATTTCATCAGATTGGTTCTGGAGTTATCAGCGGCGCAGTTATTATTCTTGCGTCTTATACAATCAAGGGCACATTTTTCCCCATATGCATCTAGACTGTGAAGCCATTTCTGGCATGCCCTGCTTGGAAGAAGCCCTAGACTACTTCAAAGATGTTGGACTTCTATAGTTTGTGAACGACAAAGAAAATTGGAATGATGATATTCTGCTACAATTCTATGCCACTCTTCACATTTGTGGCTACAACAGGGATCCGAAGACTTGGGTCCTTGAGTGGATGACAGGCGATGTACATAATGAAGCCAAAGCCCAAGATATAAGTGAGCTTACTTCCCTGCCCACTCCATGTGAACTCTATGAACCTGGTTGTCAGCTTCACCGTAATGCTTTGGAGAGCATATTTCAGAAGCCTGAGCCGAACATGAGTCAAATGCTCAGCATGATGAAGCCACTGCCAAGCAATGATGAATATCCAACGGAATTCTTTGTTGAAGACCTAGAGTATCTGCCCCGCACCATTTATCATATCATCAGGCGAACTCTATGGCCTGTCAAAGGACATTCTCCTGCAGCAAAGCTTGAAGGAACAATGAAGACATTGGTTTTATATATCCTCAATGCCATCAGCTTCAATGCTCAAGATTTCTTCATCAGGCAACTTGCTGCATCTGGCTCTGATCTATTTGGTTTGAAATTTTATGCTCCATGGGTAATGCGCCTCATCAAGCTTCACTCTTCTGTCAACTATCAGCCCTATGTGCGCAATCATCTCATCTTCTTGCTAGAGGTTGATATGTTTGTCGAAGCCATCGACCCTGAACCTGCCAAGGAGCCTATATATCTTCACAATGCAGATCACCAAAGCTTCACGCAACCTATTGAAGGAGTTCTTGTTGCAGCTCGTGTTTATCCTCTGGCTGGTAAGACTCGTGCACCTCGTCGTGCAACCACTGAAGCCACTGAAAGCACTATTGCTCAAAGGCCTTAGAAGCGATCTCACGCTCTCAATGACCGAGAGCTTCTCGTGGCATTACATCAAAAACAGGATAAGCATCATGAATGGCTCAAGCGTCAGATGCAGAGCCTCTTGGTGGATGTTAATCGCATTCGAAATCTTGCCACCAAGAATGCCTTTGTCACACATGAAACCCGTCGGCGGTCGTGGAAGAGTCTGACATTGCTAAGCTCTGAAGATGATCTTCAACAGGATGGCTTCACAGAGCAATACAAATTTGATTCCACTCCTCCTAGGAATGCTCTCTTGCATCGGACTCCCTCACTCGAAGACTCTGAGTACTCCTCCTCGGCGGCCACTGTCGATGCCAGAGTCGTCGATGACGAAGATGATGCTACTTCGCCAACTACAACTTCGTCGTGTATCGACACTGCACCAAGCTCTTCAGCACCACCGGACTCCAACGTCGACCCTACACCTTCACCTACTCATGGGAACTAGTATAAGCTCTATGTCTTCAAACCTTTTTGGTCCTTACTGACAAAAGGGGGAGAAGCATATGAGTTGATAGTCTTCAAGAGGGTCCTTATGGGTGGTTGCTATACTTTTTGCCAAGTGTTTACAACTCTCGCTTTTGATACTTTTGGTTCTTTGAGTTGTAACACTTAAACTTGATGGTTGTCTGCTACCTTTTCTGTTAACTATGCGATGCGACGATAAATTCCGCATGTGCAATGATAAATTCCGCACGAAGTCATTCCGCAGACGTCCATTTTTCATTATGCATGTCATTATATTCATTATATCCTTTCATGCACGATGAATTGTCTTCATAAGTTGAAGAGGATCTCCACAGGTAAAACCTGCCATGTGCATTTGCATTCAAATGCAAACTATTTATATGCACATCTTGAGGGAGAGCCTTTTGCTACTTATGAAGACAAACCTTAACCCTTACAATTTCACATACTATTATCCCCATTGAAAACGTCAACTAGTTTGTCATCAATCACCAAAAGGGGGAGATTGTAAGTGCATCTAGTGACACCCCTAGTTGGTTTTGGAGTATTGACGACAAACCTAGTTGCAGGACTAATGTGTTTGTGAGAATTGCAGGATAACACAGGTAGTAGTCCCTCATTGATTCGGTTTACCTACCGGAGATGACCCCTAAAAATGTGTGAATACATTGAAGACAATGGTGGTATGTGAAGATATTCACAACGAAGATTATGACTCGAGAAGACATTCACGTGAAGACTATGGAATGCGAAGACATAGGTGTTTCATAGTTTCCTTTTCTTCTTTGTTGAGTCATAGGAACCACCGTACTATTAAGTGGGGTCCAAGTGAACAAAGTCAGAATGACTGAAGTGATGCTCAACCAAATCCTATGTCTTCGAGCGAAGACAATGAGAGAAAATCTTATCCAAAGCTGGATGAGTCAGCTTGACTTGTAGCCCAAGTCAAGCTGACGTGTGTGTTTGAAATCTGACCGTTGGACATGTGTCAGTTCCTTAGTAACCCAGGTCATTTCAACAAATCATGTCAGGTTGCCTACTGACTATAAATAGCCCACCCCCTACACCATAAATTGGTGGCTGCTCAAAGTTAGTGCACGGCTTTTGTCGTTTGAGAGCAACCCACCTCCGAAGCCTTTGAGAGAGAAATCCTTGCGAGGACAAAACTCTAACACCCAGAGCCAAAGAGTGTTAGGTATCACTGAAGTCTTTCTGTCTGCGTGACCTGAAGACTTGTTACACTTGAGGACTATGAATCCTCCATCCGGTTAGGCATCACGTTCTGAGCATCCAAGAGTCATTGTGGATCATCGGTGAACGAAGTTTGTGAAGGTTTGGAAGTCTACCTTGAAGACTTACCAGAGTGATTGGGAGAGGACTGTATGTCCTTAGCTCAAGGGGAATAAGGTGGAGACGCGGTCTACTGAGTTAAATCTCAGCCTCCCTAACCAGACGTACAGTTGTCACAGCAACTGGAACTGGTCCAACAAATACCCGTCCTCACTGAGCAACTGGTTCTATCTCTTACCACTCTTTGCTTACTGTTTGTCTTCGTGAAGTCTTTGCCTGCTTGCATGATCTGATTGACTTCACTATGTGAAGACTGTTGTTGATTGGCTTCATTCTATTTTCCATCCTGATTCGTACTACCTAGTTGTTGATAGTCTTTGTGATTTCACTTCATTGCCTACTTGACTATGGCTCATCTAGTGTAGTTTACCTTCCGCTGCATATCAATAGGTTCATTTCGACTGGTTGTCTTCAAAGCCCCCGTGTTTTGAAGACTTTCATAAAAATCGCCTATTCAGCCCCCTCTAGTCGATAAGTAGCACTTTCAACTACTCACAAAACATATTTATGATCAAGATCAGATGAGTATTAATTATCATTAAGGATCTGAAAATATAATCTTGCACCGGATAAACCGACTAGCATCAACTACAAGGAGTAATCAACACTACTAGCAACCCACAGGTACCAACCTGAGGTTTTGGGACCAAGATCGAATACAAGAGATGAACTAGGGTTTGAGAGGAGATGGTGCTAGTGAAGATGTTGATGGAGATTGACCCCCTCTCGATGAGAGGATCGATGGTGATGATGATGGCGATGATTTCCCGCTCTCGGAGGGATGTTTCCCCGGTAGAATAGCTCCGCCGGAGCCCTAGATTGGCTCTGCCCAAGTTTCGCCTTGATACGGCGACGCTTCATCCTGAAAGCTTCCCTCTGATTTTTTTCAGGCAAAAACACACCATATAGCCAAAGATGGGCACCGGAGGCCTTCCAGGGGCCCACAAGGTCGGGGGCGCGCCCTGGGGGTAGGGCGCGACCTCCACCCTTGTGGCTGGCTGGTGGCCCCCTCTGGTTCTTTCTTCGTCCAATATTATTTATATATTCCAAAAACATGCTCCGTGAAGTTTTAGGACTTATGGAGTTGTGCAGAATAGGTCTCTAATATTTTCTCCTTTTCCAGTCCAGAATTCTAGCTGCCGGCATTCTCCCTCTTCATGTAACCTTATAAAATAAGAGAGAATAGGCATAAGTATTGTGATATAATGTGTAATATTGCCCATAATGCATTAAATATGAATATAAAGCATGATGCAACGTGGATGTATCAATGGGACGTACGGGCAGTATGGATGCTAAAACTTTTATCTTGGGGCAAGGGAATGTTATGGGAAAAGAACATATCCAAGAATTTTTCAATTGTGTGGGAAATCTAAGTCTTGATGATGCTCCTATACTTAGAACTACTAGATCTTATGCGTATGCTATTTCAGCATTAGTTCTGAAACTTGAAAGTAAATTTATCCATACTCATCCTACTTTGCAAAGATTGTTTTTTGAGCTTCCCGCTATAAAGAACCCTAAGGCTAAAAAGTTGATCACTCTTATTCTTATGGATGAGTTTGACTACATCATACGGGAAGCTAGGGAAATCTTTGATTTTTTATTGTATGAATCGTAAAAAGCCCATGATAGATGAAATTCTTTACAATAGTGATTATGCATTAAGACATTTGCTTGAGAATCTTAAAAAGGAAGTCCCCATTCTAGATGTAATCCAACATGTTTTCAATAATGTTAATCAACATTACTCTTGGATTGTTGCCGGAAATCAAAGAGGTTATCATGATAAGCAACTTAATAGTGCTAAGGTTTCTATGGATAATATGTTCTATGTTGTTTTTACAAAACCCCATGATGAAAACACCTCTAAGGAAATTAAGAAGAAAGATGAAAAAACTTAGATCCTTGCTTTATGCCTAGCTAGGGGCGTGAAACAATGGCGCTTGTTGGGAGGCAACCCAATGAATAAAAAATTATTTTTGCTTCTTGCTTCCTGTTCTTGAGTGTTAGCACAATTATGATGTTTTTATGATTGTGTTTTTTGTTTTAGTTAGTGTTTGTGCCAAAGTAAAGCCTTTAGGATCTTCTTGGGTGAGTGTTGTTTGATCTTGCTGAAAAACAGAAACTTTTGCGCTCATGAAAATAATTTTTATTTTTTTACCAGAGCGTGATAAAATACCAATTATTTTTGTAGAAGATTAATATACAAATTTCTCAGGTATTCCTAATTTTTCAGAGTTTTTGGAGTTACAGAAGTATTCAAAATACCCAGATTGCTACAGACTATTCTGTTTTTGACAGATTCTGTTTTCTTTGCGTGGTGTGATTGTTGTGGTGATTCTATGGTTTTCTTTGAAGATTTTTTGCCATAGAAAGGTTGGAATACAGTAGATATAATGCAAGAATAAAATATGAATTGGTTTGCAACAACACTTATAGTAGTGATTTGTTTTCTTATACTAACGGATCTCACGAAGGTTTTGTTGAGTTTTGTGTGATTGAAGTTTTCAAGTTTTGGGTTATCTTACGATGGATGAAGGAATTAGGAGTAAGAAGAGCCTAAGCTTGGGGATGCCCATGGCTTCCCGAGCTATTATCCAAAGAGAAGCAAGCGACTAAGCTTGGGGATGCCACTAGGGGCATCCCCTCTTTCTTCTAACGACCATCGGTATTTTACTCGAAGCTACATTTTTATTCGTCACATACTATGAGTTTTGCTTGGAGCATCTTGTATGATATGAGTCTTTGCTTGTTTTCCTTTGTGTTTAAAGTCTTTATCCCTTGCTAAACACACTTGTTTGAGAGAGCCAAAATTATGCCATGACTTGTTAGAATTGCTATCTATGCTTCACTTAAATCTTTATAAGCTATGGAATTGCTCTAGTGCTTCACTTATATCTTTTTCAGCACGGTGTGCTTTAGTATTTTTTAATTGCTCTCATTCTTCACTTAGATTTATTTGAGAGTTAGTAATTTTTTAAGAAATTATCTCTTGCTTCACTTAAATTAATTTGAGAGAAAGAAACATTATGCTCATGATCTTCACTTATATTTGTTTGAGCTTATCAAAAGCAATACATGAAAATTAGTCCCAAAGTGATAGATATCCAAGAAGGATATAATAAAAACTTTCATGAAGATCATTGGACAAAATAAACTTGATTCCTTGTAATAGTTTTGAGATATGATGATGCGATATGTGAGTCATGTTGATGAGTAATTGTGCTTTAGTAAGAATATTGGTGTTAAAGTTTGTGATTCCCTATGCAAGCACAAAAGTCAACAGTCATGTAATGAAATTATATCCTACTTGTGGTGCATTATTCGGTGTTAATTATGCTTAATGCTCGCTTATGAGATTATTCGTTTCTTGGTTGGTCGCTTCTCAATCTTTAGCTAGCCTTCATTTTGCACTAAGTATGATCACTACTTGTGCATCCAAAATCCTTTAAACCAGTTTTGCCACATGAGTCCACTATACCTACCTATATGCGGTGTTCTTTTGCCATTCTAAGCAAAATTTGTATGTGCCATCTCTAATTTTCCAAATAAATTTCTCTTTTGTGTGCTCGTACTGCTCACGAGGCGGTGAGGAGTGGCTAATATTTTCCATGCTAGATGTGTTACTCACGATGAGTGTTTATTCACTTGTCATTTCACGAGAGTAAGGCAAAGGTATTAGGGATGCCGAGTCCCGAAATGAAAAATGAATTTACTTTATGTTGTCAAATAATAAATTCCTTGGAAAGTGTTGGTATGGAAGGCACCCGTGGATACGGTTAGCCATGGAAAGTGAAAGTATGGTGGAAAAAGGAACAAGCTTTATTTTCTGTTTGGGAACCGCCTATGATATATCTAGCATGGAAAGTGTTGGGAACTCTAAGTCATTTTCGTTGGTGGAAAAAGTATGCCTCTCAAAATGTTGTATTCTCTCAATTTTCGCTTTGAGCTCTGGCACCTCTACAAATCCCTACTTCCCTCTACGAAGGGCCTTTCTTTTACTTTATGCAATTTTTATTTTGAGTCACCATCTTCTCTTATAAAGCACCAACTAGGGGGCACTATGGTCGTACTTGAGCATTGGGTGTAGCAAATATGCGAGTGTGTTTCACGAATGGATTAATGATTGACATTGATGGGCTAGGGATAACTTATTTTAGTATTGATGTTTTGAAAGACATGGTTGCTTATTGGTATGCTTGAGTATTTAAGTCTCATGTCAAAACTAGACTATTGCTTTGAACCATATAAAAGTCCAAATGTCCATGCTATCAAGAAAAGAATATGAGGTGACATGTTAGGCAGCATTCCACATCAAAAATTCTGTTTTTATCATTTACCTACTCGAGGACGAGCATGAATTAAGCTTGGGGATGCTGATACGTCTCCAACATATCTATAATTTTTGATTGTTCCATGCTATTATATTATCATTCTTGGATGTTTTATAATCATTTTATAGTCATTTTATATCATTTTTGGTACTAACCTATTGACATAGTGCCAAGTACCGGTTGTTGTTTTCTGCATGTTTTTTACACCGCAGGAAATCAATACCAAACGGAGTCCAAACGCGGCAAAACTTTTTTTGCAATTTTTTTGGACCAGAAGACATCCAATAGGCCAGAGAAGCGTCTGGGGGGTGCTCCGAGGGGAGCACAACCCACCAGGGCGTGCTTGGAGGCCCAGGCGTGCCCTGGTGGGTTGTGCCCACCTCGGGTGCCCCCCCGAACCGCCTCTTTGCTCTATAAATATCCCAATATTCTAGAAAACCTAGGGGAGTCGACGAAAATCAATTCCAGCCGCTGCAGAGTCTAGAACCACCAGATCCAATCTAGACACCATCACGAAGGGGTTCATCATGTCCATTGGTGCCTCTCCGATGTTGTGTTTGTAGTCTTTTGTAGACCCTCGGGCCCGTAGTTAGTAGCTAGATGGCTTCCTCTCTCTCTCGTTTGATTCTCAATACATTGGTCTCTTGGAGATCCATATGATGTAACTCTTTTGCGGTGTGTTTGTGGGATCCAATGAACTTTGAGTTTATGATCAGATCTATGTTTTTATCCATGAAAGTTATTTGAGTCTTCTTTGATCTCTTATATGCATGATTGCTTATAGACTCGTATTTCTTCTCCGATATTAGGTTTTTTTGGCCAACTTGATATATTTATCTTGCAATGGGAAGAGGTGCTTTGTGATGGGTTCGATCTTACGGTGCTTGATCCCGGTGATAGAAGGGGAACCGACACGTATGTATCATTGCCATTAAGGATAACAAGATGGGGTCTATTTCTACATAAATAGATCTTGTATACATCATGTCATCGTTCTTATTGCATTACTCCGTTTCTCCATGAACTTAATACATTAGATGCATGCTAGATAGCGGTCGATGTGTGGAGTGATAGCAGTAGATGCAGGCAGGAGTCGGTCTACTAATCTTGGACGTGATGCCTATATAATGATCATTGCCTAGATACTGTCATGATTATTTGAAGTTCTATCAATTGCCCAACAGTAATTTGTTTACCCACCGTTTGCTATTTTTCTCGAGAGAAGCCACTAGTGAAACCTACGGCCCCCAGGTCTCTTCTTCATTATATTTGCCTTCGTGATCTATTTTCCTTTGCTTTTATTTTCAGATCTATTCAACCAAAAATATAAAAATACCTTGCTGCAATTTATTTTATCTGAGATCTATTTATCATGTCTATCATATTTTTATCACGTCCGTTTGCCAATTTCTGGCGCCATTACCCAAAAGGGATTGACAACCCCTTTAACACGTTGGGTTGCGAGTATTTGTTATTTGTGTGCAGGTGTTGTTTATGTAGTATTGCTTGGTTCTCCTACTGGTTCGATAACCTTGGTCTCATCACTGAGGGAAATACCTATCGTCGTTGTGTTGCATCATCCGTTCCTCTTTGGGGAAATATCGACGTGTTTCTAGCAGACATCATACATCATCTTGCAACTAACTCCTTAGTCACTTTGCTTGCAAGCTTCTTGTGATGTGTATTATCGAGAGGGCCCAGAGATACTTCTCCGATACACGGAGTGACAAATCCCAATCTCGATTCACACCAACTCAACAGACACCTTTCGGAGATACCTGTAGAGCATCTTTATGATCATTCAGTTATGTTGTGACATTTGTTAGCACACAAGGTATTCCTCTGGTATCCGGGAGTTGCATGATCTCATGGTCGAAGGAACATGTATTTGACATTAAGAAAGTAGTAGCAATAAACTGAACGATCATATGCTAAGCTAATGGATGGGTCTTGTCCATCCCATCATTCTCCTAATGATGTGACCCCATTATCAAATGACAACACATGTCCATGTTTAGGAAACATTAACCATCATTGATCAATGAGCTAGTCTAGTAGAGGCTCACTAGGGACACGGTATTTGTTTATGTATTCACACATATATTTAAGTTTCCAATCAATACAATTCTAGCATGAATAATAAACCTTTATCATGGATAAGGAAATATAAAATAACAATTTTATTATTGCCTCTAGGGCATATTTCCTTCATAAAGACCGGCGGCCGCCCTTCTCGACCTTATGGTGCCTCAAATACATCACTTCAAGTCAATGGTGCGGCGAAAGGAGAGTCCCTGATCTTCAGGTTTGATGAGGAGGAGTCGGATCCCCCTGGCTCCCTAGTGGTCCGAATTCAACTACGCCTTGGATGCTGGTCAGAGAGTGGACGAGGAGAGAGAGGAGTTGGATCCCCCAGGCATCCTAGTGTTCTGAATTCAACCTTTATCATACCTAGTAGTAGCTTCACATCAGGTTTAGAAAATGAAATCTATTGAAGCTTGACAATCACAATATTGGTCATACAAGCAATTCATGAATGATTAGTATAAGAAAGAGAACTTTCACATATAAATATATTATCTTGGACATCTTTTATGATTGTGAATACCCATTAATTATTTTCAAACTTGAGCAAATTAGTTGAAGTTGGACAAGGAAGACAATGTAATGAGTTATGTTTGGGTATATTTGCATAGAAGTTATATTATTATGGATCCTCCAACATGTGGTTCTTGCTTAGGATCTTTTCCTAGACAAAAATACGTACTAAGTAGAGATACTACTTGTGCATAACAAAACCCTTAAACACAGTTTCTTGCCATGAGAGTCCACCATATCTACCTATGGATTGAATAAGATCCTTCAAGTAAGTTTTCATTGGTGCAAAAAGCAATAAAAATTGCTCCTAAATATATATGATCTTTTATTGTAAGAGAAAATAAGTGTTGTATGAACTTGTGATGGTAAAGAAATAAAAGTGATGGACAGGATAATAAAGGTTTCTATCACAAGGGGCAATATAACGTGACGTTCCTTTGCATTAAGGGCTTGTGCATCCAAAAATAAAAAGCGCATAACAACCTCCGCTTCCCTCTGCGAAGAGCCTATCTTTTACTTTTATGCAACAGTCAATAAGTATTCATTCTCATTTCAACCCCAAATATTCTTTAGTTGTCAAGCATCATGTGGTGGGGAAAGATCCAGGTATATATGGCTAGTCAAATATATTTGATCATGAATTATTATCGTTGACAATTATCACTAGGATAAATAAGTTGGGAGGCGAAACATTAAGCCGTATCTTTCCCTGTGTTTGATGGATGCTATTTGTTCTAAAAATATGCTTTGAGTACTAGCAATCATAGAAGACTATATGATAATTGAGTATGTGGAGCACTTACTTAGACTTTGTTGAAAATAAGTTGAATTGCAATTGTTTGGTGACTAAGAACATAGATTGTTAAGTTTCAAGAGAATGCATTGTTTGAACCATAACATGTAATTGATTGCTACTTTATCATGATGATTTTTATGAGATGAACTATTGTTCATGATATATAATGATGCTAGAAGAAGTTATTAGAGTTATCATTGATCAAACTTATGCACTATGCTAGCATTCACACTTCATAAATTATTTCTTTTATAATTTACCTACTCAAGGACGAGCAGGAATTAAGCTTGGGGATGCTGATACGTCTCCAACATATCTATAATTTATGAAATATTCATGCCATGTTTACGACAATTCTATATGGTTTTGGTATGATTTGAATGGAACTAACCCGGACTGACGCTGTTTTCAGCAGAACTACCATGGTGTTGTTTTTTGTGCAAAAATATAAGTTCACTAAATGGGATGAAACTTTTGATGAATTTTTGGAACAAAAGAGACCCCCGAAGCTTCGTGGGAGGACCAAAACAGTCACGAGGTGGCCACAACACACCTGCGCGCGCCTAGGGGGTAGCCGTGGCAAGGTGGATTGTGGGCACCCTGTGGCCCATCTTAGCATGAGACCGACGCCAAAAAATCCTAGAAATACAGCAACCCCCAGATAACGCTAGATGAGAAGTTCTGCCGCCGCAAGCCTCTGTATCCATGAAATACGATCTGGAGCCCTGTTCTGGCACCCTGGTGGAGGGGGAAATCATCACAGGAGGCCATCTTCATCATCCCGGCGGCAACTGTTGGGGATATTACTACTGGGCGTAAACCGGCCTATCTGGGCCGGGTCAACTTCGTCAGTAGTTAAGTATGTTAAAGCCCAAGAAGACAGAGGAGGGCTCAAGGCCCATGGTCGGTTCAAGGCCTGTAGCCGTAAACCGGCGTTAGTAGTTACCCTGTATTGTAAGTTAGGAATAAGTAGAGACCAAACCAGACACATTTACTAGCCGGTATTTGGACTCCGTAAGCCGACGGGAGTCACCCGTGTATATAAGGGGACAACCTGGCGGCGGTTCAAGGACAACAGACAACAACTCGAGACATAGGCGAAGCTTGTTTGCTCCCTAGTCATCGAAACCCCATCAATTCCATCACAACTAGATGTAGGCTTTTACCTTCATCGAAGGGGCCGAACTAGTATAAACTCTCTTGCGTCCGTGTGTCCACTTTAACCCCTTCAAGCTAACCCGTCGCGATGGCTCCACGACTAAGTCCTTTCTATAGGACATCTGCCGTGACAAAACCACGACAGTTGGCGCCCACCGTGGGGCTGTCGCACGATGGTTTCCGGTTCTTGGAGGGCCGCTTTGAAGGACTCGAGGGCTACGCTGTAGGCCGGATGACTAAGATTCGTCGCGGTAAGCTCTACATCGACGACGCAGGCTGGGGCCCCGAGGTCGGCTCAATTGAGTACGGGTACCGGGTCCCCTTTGGTAGCATTCACGTTTTCATTGGCAAGATCGGTGAACCGGGCCCTGAGCCGGACATCTGCACTGACCTCGTCGAGACGGCTCAGCGTGCGCGATCCGCCCGGGTTAAACCGGCCATGAAGCATGCCTTCGTAGGAGTCATCCATGGAGGAAGTTATGAGGACGGATCGGAATTTCGCGGCGCGACCGTCGTTTGTTACGGTGACGAATCTTCGACCGGAGAAACCGAATCTCTTTATCAGCTACAAGATGGCCAGATTGGGAGCTGTTCCGATGGCGACAGTATTCCGGACCCCTCTGATCTGCCCAACCGGGTTGGAATATTCATGGCCGGAACACAAGCAGCGCTTCATTCTTCGACGGCTGCGGCAACGATCTCCGGTTCAGCAGCGGCGACGGCTGCCGGGGCAGGAGGGTGCGCCCGCCGGCTCAGGTTCTATCAGAACTATTTGATGTGTTGGTTGTACTTATGGCGGAAGATAATCCGCCGGATCAAGACGTTCACAACGCAGAGATTGCAAAGGTAAAGGAATAGATCACCCAGGCCAAAGCGGATCTGGCGGCTGAGGACACCAGGATGGCCGCAGAGCGGGCCGCTTTAGACGCACAGGCTTATAAGCTTATGTTGGACCAGAGCGCATCGCATGAAGTCATGAGGAGGAAGCACCGATCTCGCTTGCCTCCGGTTTTCGAGGCCAGAGACCTTTTCAACACTCCAGGACCAAGAGCCGGCAATCTGCTGGAGGGAAACCGGGCAGGAGCCCCTAGGATTGGTGTACCGGTTCAGCCTCGTCAGATGGACCCACCTCGTCAAAACACCGTTGTACCTCAGGCTGCTTTAACACCTCCGGGTCACTACTCCAACCCAATGGACAATCTTATTGCCGCTGCTGCACGGCTGGAGGCCATTCCAATTGAAGGTGACTCTCCGCAGGCAGTAGATACGCGACGGGTCAAGGAACTTCTGAGGACAGCTTTGGCCCAATAGGAAGCGTACTCGTACAGCCGCGACCGGATCCACTCGACCCCCCGTCCAAGCCGGAGCTATAGCAGACATATGGATGAACCGGCAGTGTCGAGTAATGAACGACGTGGGGCACCCCGTGACAACAACCCGGCGGGTGGTGCTGATGACGCTCAGGGAGTGGTGGACCAGGCCCACGCGCGCAGGGAGGCCGAGTTAGCCGCACAACATCAGGCTCGGCAGCTCACGCCGGTTCGTCCAACCACCTTGACTGAACCTGTTGTTACTTCTAGCTCTTTGGGGGTGCCTTGCCTTATCCCCGCTTTACGCAACGTGCGCCTGCCCAAGGATTTCAAAGGCCCACACAAGGTACCAAATTACACGCGGATCAACCTCCAGAGACATGGGTGGAGAGCTATGAGATGGCCATGGAGATGCTTGATGTGGATGACGCGGCGTGTGCAAAATACTTCACCATGATGCTCGAAGGAACGGCCCGTACTTGGTTAAAAAGCTTGCCAGCTACTTCTATCAGTTCATGGGCCCAATTACGAGCCCGGTTTATCAGCAATTTCAAAGATACCTGTAAACAGCCTATGTCGATAGTGGACTTAGCTGCATGCGTCTAGGAGGAAGGAGAATCAACGACTCATTGGGTGCGCCGGGTTTCACAAGTGTTGCACTCCTCAGACCGCATCAACACTGACACTGCAGTATTAACCCTAGAAGGCAACTGCCGGTTTGGACCCCTGAAGCTGAAGTTGGGACGGATGAAGCGTCATTGCACCGACATGGGGACCCTCATGGCCGCTTTGGTGAAATATGCTGATTCTGATAGTACCAAGGATCCTGAATCTGATGATGACAAGACAGGGAAAGGGAAGAAGAACAGCAGCTCCAAAGGTCAGCAGCATCACTGGGCAGGCAATGGTGGAGGAGGCAAGCGTAAAGCGGATGGTAACATGGACTTTGTGGCTAATACCAACGCACAGGACAATGGCCAGTGACGCAAGGGTAGGCCAAAAAATCGTAATGGAGCGCCCAACCCTAACCCAAACCGCCTAAACTATCTGCTAAACGAGCCTTGTCCAAAACATGGGACGAAGGAGGCGCCAGCAAGCCACCTTTGGAAAGATTGCTTTATTATGCAGGAGTTCAAGAATTCTAATAATTTCCGGTATGATCACGAATCTGGCGGTGGCTCGGGATCCGAGCCGGGCTACGGAGGAGGAAGTTCCGGTTCAGGATTCAATGGTAATCCAGGCGGACATAATGGTCAAAATAGTCAGAACAACCAGGGTGGTTACAACCAACAGCAGCAACAGTCAGGTTACCAGAGCAACCCAAAGCAGTTGAGTAATGGGCAGTACCATGTCTTCACCACTAGCTTGGACAAGCGAGACCGGAAAGTTCAGAGGCGGGCGGTCAACTCTGTTGAACCGACCATACCCCGTTATCTACGTTGGTCTGAACAGCCAATCATATGGAGCAGAGAAGATCACCCTCCCCAGGTCGATAAATCGGGGTCAGTTGGCTCTGGTGGTGGCGCCTCAGGTGGGAGGTTACAAGTTCACCAAGGTGCTCATGGATGGAGGGAGCAGCATTAACATCCTGTACTATGAGACCTTCCGTCATATGGGACTAACAAATAAGAATCTCAAACCGTCTAATACAGTATTCCACGGTGTAGTGCCTGGCAGATCAGCATATCCCGTTGGTAAGATAGCTCTGGAAGTGGCCTTTGGGGATGATCATGATTCCAGGTCGGAGACATTGACGTTTGAAGTGGTGAAAATCCAAAGTCCATATCATGCCCTGTTTGGGCGACCGGCCTACGCCAAGTTTATGGCTCGACCCTGTTATGTATATTTGCAGCTCAAGATGCCGGGTCACAAGGGGACAATAACGGTTCACGGAAGCCGCAAAATCTCTTTGGAATGCGAGGAAGGAGATGCGGCTTATGCAGAGTCGGTTTGTGCCACCGAGGAGTTGAAGTACTATAAAGACAATGTTGATCCGGCGGACATGACTCCGTTGAAGAAGCCAACTACGGAGCATGATCCGGCCCTGAAGTTCAAATCGGCAGTAGAAACTAAGCTTGTTGACTTCGTACCTGGCGATTCGTCCAAGCAGTTCAGCATCAGTACCAATTTGGATCCGAAATAGGAAAGTGCGCTCATCGAGTTCATCCGTGAGAATCGGGACATTTTTGCATGGAAGCCCTCTGACATGCCAGGTGTACTGAGGCAACTCGCTGAGCACACACTTAATGTGGATCCTAAATATAAACCGGTGAAACAGTTCCTCCGCCGGTTTAACGAAGAAAGATGCAAGGCGATTGGAGAAGAGGTGACCAGGCTCTTAGCAGCTGGCTTTATTATTGAAGTTTTTCACCCTGAGTGGCTTGCCAATCCGGTGCCGGTCCTCAAGAAAAACGGCACCTGGTGCATGTGTGTGGATTACACAGATCTTAATAAGGCTTGTCCAGCAGATCCTTTTGCCCTCCCCCGTATTGATCAAATTATTGATGCTACGGCGGGTTGTGAGCGTTTAAGTTTTTTGGATGTGTATTCTGGCTATCATCAGATCAAAATGGCAGTTAAGGACCAGGAGAAGACAGCATTTATAACTCCCTTTGGAGCCTTCTGCTATGTGTCTATGCCCTTCGGGCTCAAGAGTGCCTAGGCAACTTATCAACGGTGTGTACAAAATTGTCTTCACAAGCAAATCGGCCGTAATGTACATGCTTACGTGGATGATATCGTGGTTAAGTCTAGGGAGAAGGAGACTTTGATTGCTGATTTGAAGGAAACCTTTGATAACCTGAGGACATACAAGATGATGCTTAATCCGGACAAGTGTGTCTCTGGTGTGCCGGCGGGCAAGCTATTGGGTTTTCTGGTGTCCAACAGGGGAATTGAGGCTAATCCGGAGAAGATCACGGCCATCACCTCCCTGGCTAAGCCAAAGTGTATCAATGATGTTCAACGACTGGCCGGCCGGATTGCAGCATTAAGCCGGTTTATCAGTCGTCTTGGTGAGAAGGCAATCCCTCAGATGTTGAAAAAGACGGATCAGTTCGCCTGGAGTTCCGCCGCTGATGAAGCGTTTGAGGACTTAAAGCGGCAATTGGCCAATCCGCCGGTGCTCGCCGCTCCCATTGACAAGGAGCCATTGCTGCTATATGTTGCTGCCAATGCTCGGGCGGTCAGCGTGGCTATTGTGGTGGAGCGAAAGGAGGCAGGCAAGGAGCATCCGGTTCAACGACCGGTCTATTATATCAGCGAGGTGTTAATCGAGTCCAAGCAAAGGTATCCGCATTGGTAGAAGCTGGTGTATGGAGTTTTTATGGCAAGCCGGAAGCTTAAACAATATTTCCAAGGGCACCCAATTACGGTGGTCAGTTCTGCTCCTTTGGGAGATATCATCCAGAACCGGGAAGCAACTGGCCGGATTGCAAAGTGGGCCATAGAGCTGGGGTCGTACGGTTTGAAGTATGTGCCTCGGATAGCGATTAAGTCTCAAGCACTTGTTGATTTCATCAATGATTGGACGGAAATGCAAGCACCTGAAGAAAAGCCGGATCACACGTATTGGACCATCCATTTTGACGGATCCAGGCAGTTGGAAGGCTCGGGGGCTGGAGTCGTATTAACTTCCCCACGAGGTGATAAGTTTTGCTATGTTCTCCGCTTAATGTTCCCTTGTACTAACAATGCAGCTGAGTATGAAGCCTTGCTCCATGGTCTCCGGATGGCTAAGGAGATGAATCTAAGTCGAGTTAAGTGCTTCGGTGACTCGGACCTTGTGGCTCAGCAAGTGTCTGGCACTTGGGACTCCAAGGACCCACTCATGGAAGCATATCGTCGGGAGGTGGATACTGTTGCAGGTTATTTCAAAGGCTATCAGGTGGACCACATGGACCGACGGAAAAATGAAGCGGCGGACGCTTTAAGCCGGCTGGGCTCTCAGCGCAAACCGGTCCCGCCCAATGTTTTTCTGGATGTGCTGCACAACCCGTCGGTCAAGATCCCTAGTGAAGACGATTTGGCTATTCCTGATCCGGAGGCTCAATTGGTGGCAGCTCTTCATGTTATTCCGGATTGGACGCTTCCTTATCTGGCGTACAAGAACCGGGGCAAGTTGCCAGAGGATGAGATTCTGGCCCGACAGATAATCCGGCGATCCAAATCCATGGCTATCATCAACGGCGAGTTGCATCATTGCAGTGTATCAGGAGCTTTTCAACGTTGCATGTCCCCTGAAGAAGGCCGTGAAATTTTGCGTGAGATCCACGAAGGAGATTGTGGTCACCACGCCGGTTCAAAGTCTCTGGTGGCTAAAGTGTTTCGCCATGGCTTCTATTGGTTAACTGCTCATGCTGATGCGAAGGATCTGGTCAGACGATGTGATGGTTGCCAAAGGTTTTCAAGACGTGCTCATGTACCGGCTCAAGAATTGAGAATGATTCCAATTACTTGGCCGTTTGCGACTTGGGGGCTGGATATGGTTGGGCCTTTCAAAAGGTCCAAAGATAAGAAGACCCACCTCCTGGTGGCGGTTGACAAGTTTACAAAGTGGGTGGAGGCAGAACCTGTTAGCAAGTGTGATGCGGCCACAGCGGTTCAGTTCATCAAAAAGGTGATTTTCCGGTTTGGCTTTCCGCACAGTATTATCACAGATAATGGGACCAATTTGTCCAAAGGTGCTATCAAGGAGTTCTGCAAATGGGAGCACATCCGGCTCGACGTTTCATCAGTGGCACATCCACAGTCCAATGGTCAAGCAGAAAGAGCTAATCAAGAGATCCTGAGAGGCATCAAGCCCTGGCTCATGGTTCCTTTGCAGAGAACGCCGGGTTGTTGGGTAGAAGAATTACCATCTGTGCTATGGAGCATCAATACAACACCCAATAGGTCAACAGGATACACACCGTTCTTCATGGTTTATGGAGCGGAGGCGGTTCTCCCCAGTGATATCCGTCATGATTCACCTCATGTAACGGCTTATATTGAAGCGGACAACGAGACAGCACGGCAAGATGCTTTGGACCGGTTGGATGAAGAGCGTGACATCGCAGCCGCCCGATCGGCGATTTACCAGCAGGATCTTCGTCGTTATCACAGTCACCGGGTCAGAACCAGAACCTTTCAGGAGGGAGATTTGGTGCTTCGGCTCATCCAAGATCAGACTGATATGCATAAGTTATCCCCACCTTGGGAGGGGCCTTTCGTGGTCAGCAAGAATCTGCACAACAGGTCATACTATCTGATCGATATTCGAGAACATAAGGACTCACGTACATCAGAGGAGGAGACCAACATGCCGTGGAACATAGCTCATCTTCGGCCTTATTATACCTGAGCCGTTGGTTCTACTTATGTACATATTACAGCGATGTATATATTAACTATAATAAACCGGAACCTCGGCTAAAGCAGGGTATTTGTTTCTTTTACATCATGTGTGGTTACACGGAGTTGTTTAAAGCGGCTTCCGATTTACCCCTTGAGTTCGCTTTGCTAAAAGCATCGTGTTATATCACTTGGAGGATTGGTCGTGTCCGAACCAATACCATGCCTCTTGATAGGCGAGAGCCACCAGATCACTTGGGGACTTGGTCATGTCTGAACCAGTCATGCCTCTTGGTCGGCCTAAGGCCACAGAATCACTTGGGGGCTTGGTCGAACCCGAACCATGACCATGCCATTTGGTCGGCATAAATGCCACGGTTTCATTTGGGGACCTGGCTGACTAGAACCATAGTTACACCTAACGGGAGCTTGGTCATGTTTGGCCATGGTAACGTCATTTGATCAGCTTAAATAAACCTTTTTGGCAAACGGTTTTGTCATTGCTTTTGCTTCACACTTTTCTTTGAAGGGGTTTCTTTTTGCTTTTTATTGCGTTCTTTAAATCGACAAAGTTTTTTAACCAATCAATTGACGGAACACAGTTCACGTCAATCCGGAGACTATTTGCTCGGTTTGATCCTTGTTGTTAACATCCTCTTATGGAGTAACACAGTGTTTATTATAACCCGACACGGTTTACATGGTAAACCAACGTCATATATATATACAGGAGCTGTTATCTCCTCCAACAGTGTGGGTTTACAAAACTCCGCTTTAAGATTGGCCAAGCCAACTTCACACTCAACGATGGCAGGTATTATGTATCTCAAAAATTTGATCATATACTTAAAATTTTGTTTTGGATGTTTTGATCTCATATATACAGACATCATATTCCGCCTGACGGTACAACCGCGGTGGCACTTGACGAATTTCTCATTTCAGAAAGTGTTTTGGAAAGTTCATTGCCACACGAAGAACAAATTATGCACAAGGGCATATCAGCATCAAAGGTATCAGCTAGCCTATTACAAGGCAACATGGTGCCCATAATCATATAATTGTTTTTCACAAAGGAGAGGCAGTTTTAAAACCGGCTTTCGGTTCAAGCTTGATCACCAGCCTGGCCTGATGGTTGTGGGTCATCCTCCGCCGCTTCAGCCTCCGTTCCTCTACCCAGTGGCTGGAAATCCACAATTGTCCATTCAATTCCCATTAATGCTTGAAAAACAGCCTCATCATGGATCAACAATGACGGGTCAATATCGGGAGCGTAAGTATGCTTACGGATTGGAGGGATCAGATTTTCCGATTCATGGATTGGTGCAGCTATTCGCTTGTTCTAACTGCCATATTGCGCTTGATAATGAGACAAGTCTGCTTCCTCAGCCAACTGACAAGCTAGCGGACGTACCTCCCGGTTTATTGCTCGCAGATCCGCTTCACCAAATTCTAACCCGTCTTCCTTCAAGCTGGGATAGCCCTGATCCACTTCAATAGGATCAAAATCCGGCACCCAGGCTTTTGCCCGGATTAAGGCATTGATTGCACCGGTTCGAGCAGCAGATTTCTTCAGCTCTTCAACCCGGGCAGGAAGCACTGAGAGTTTCATCAGAGTATCTTGAACCAAAGTGGGCGCCAGTTTGTTATGAGACGCGGTACAGATGATCCGCTGGGCACCAGTATACAATTGTTCAACCAATGTATAAGCGGCTTTCAATTTCTTCCGCACATCTGACCCCAAGTGACCAATGCGTGTCCCTCAAATACCGTAAAGGGTTAATAAACCGGCGACTCTGCAAGAAGGCAGAGACAAATTCAAAAGGCAAGCTGGCTTACCAAAGATAGTAGTGGTCATGGCATGCACATGCCGCTTTATACTGGTCAGTTCATCCGTCACTGGTTTTAGTGCAGCCTTAGCATCCTCTGCTCGTTTGATCAAAGCGAATTTTTCAGCGGCCCAATCCGCCTGTTTCTTCTTGAAGTTCTCCTTAAGTTGTTCCATGGCGCTTAAAGCGCTGGCCAATTCCTCTTTTGCTTTGGAAGTTTCAGCCTGTTGGGTTTTCAGGTTTTCTTGAAGATCGATGACTTGGTTTTCTTTCATCTTCAGCTCCGCCTGCATGCATACAGATATATGCTTCAACAAATCGGTATAAGGATTCAAGTACCAACCACATAACAAGTTATGCGCTTAGCACTTGGGGGCTAATGCATATTCGATCTTCATCTTTCAATGGTTTACAAAGTCCCAAGATCAATACAAGTATTCAGCTTGGCACTTGGGGGCTAATGGCTATTTGATCATATATATTCTGATGCGGCAGTTTCAATTACTTAAAGTACCGGTTTAACTATGCTAAGTTGAACCGGCCCTTGGGGGCTACATCAGCGAATCTCAAAGCATCAAAGATTTATATTATTAAGTCCCGGTTTGAAAGAATATTTCAAACCAGCCCTTGGGGGCTAGGAGAGTCGTCAAGAATGGAAGCATACAAGCAGGAAGGAGCATATGGAAGTTACCTCATATTTATCTTTCATCATATTAACCAGACCGGCTTCATAGTCACGGCTGGTATACAGCCGGTTCAGATAGCCGGAATGGATATCTTGGGCGCTCAGAGCAGCGTAAGTCGTCAGATCAGCGTTCCACTTGCCTTTTCCAAAGGCAGCAAATTCTTCCTTGGCAGAATGTTTGGATAAAGCGACAGGATTGCTTGGCTCAGTATGGCCAGTGCCAGTAATGACAACCTCATCATTCTTGGTACCGCCGGTTTGCACCGGAGCTATTGGCTTGTTAGTAGGTTTTGCTGGACCGGTGGAGCTTTCAATCCGGATGGAACCTGTGGGCTGATGGATAGGACCTGAGGTATTAGCAGGTCTCTCTTCAGCAATAAGATCATCATCTTGCTACGGTGGATCGTTGGGAATATCCTCAGGAATAGCCGCTTCAGCATTGGGTGTCTTGCCTGCTTCAAGAACGACATCTTCTTCGGCCGTTTTGTCCAGGCGGGCCTTCTTGCTTGGCCTAGGTTTGGCCTTGAGAAGAATAATAAATCAAATACAGCATATGTTCTAAGGCGATGTACTGCAAACATCACAGTAAGTATAGCTTACCCAAGCACCGTTTTAAGCGGTGGGAGCTGAGTAGCCGATGACTCGCCAGAAGATGAGTGGGAAGTAACCTGGTAATCGGAGTCAGACGGATTAAGAGGTTGACGAAAGCAGCCCGCTTTAGGACAAGCACTGACAAGCAAATTAGAGACCTCTGTATGGTGTTTCCAAACCGGACTATTCGGTAAACCGGCGGAGGTAACTACCTGGCCGCTGTGCCGGGTTGTGCGACGAGCTTCGTGTTGTTGGGTCTTCATAAGAAATTTAGGATCCAAATAAGCAAGAGGATGGGAAATTTTAACTTTTCGGTTTGCCTGGCGGATTTTTTTGTGAAGGCAAAGTTTCTGAATCAGAAGAGAGAATAATTACCTCTGCAACATCCGCGTGGCTGGCTTCGGCATCATCCTGACAAATATCATCATCAATAAGACGCATGAAAAATAAACCAAGTGAGTCAAGCTCTACCTCAAAGTCCGGATTATGCACATCATCATCAGGGGCCGGATTAGAAGATGCAGTGGTTCTTTTCCTGTGGGCAGTTTTCTTCACAGCTTTAGTCTTTTGCCGGGTTGCTCTTTCCGGTTTGTCTGGTTTTTCTGGTTTCTCCTGCGGCAGTTTTTTGCTCCAAAACGGATCATTGCCCTGATTATGCAGACACTGATATTAAACAATGACCAAACATATCAATAACAGATTCAGCAAAGAGAAAAATCAAAGTCTTACAGCTAGCGGTTTGTTGGTAGCACAGAAGGGAAGCAGGCCGGTTCTAGCGCAGTCGTGTTCCGGTTCATTCAGCATCTTATTCACAGCCTCTATAATTTCTTCATCGAAGAGCTGGATTTTTGAATGTCGCAGTGGATCATCAACACTGTCAGTATACTCGCACATCAAACCGGAGCGCTGACTAAGGGGCAGTATGCTCCATGATATCCAACAGCGAGCAAGATCAACCCCTGTTAAACCGTTGGCCATAAAGGCTCTGAGCTTTGACAGTTGGGAGCATATTTGCTTCTCTCTTGGGTAGTCAATCTTTGAGGAAAAGGGTGTGTATTGCTGAGCCGCTCCAGACGAAAGCCAGGCAAGGGATTCTCACCAGCAGGGGAGGTGTCTTTGCAGTAGAACCATGTCTGATTCCACTCCTTGGGGTGACTATGCAGCTTGGCGTGAGGGTATGTGACCTCTTTCCTTTTCTGAATCGCCACGCCACCCAACTCTGTATTAGAGCCATCAGTAAACTCAGTACGGCGGTTTAGATGGAAAAGGTCTCTGAACAATTCCACTGTGGGCTCCTCTTGAAAGAGCACCTTACAGAGCACTTGGAAGTGACACATATTTGTAACAGAGTTGGGGCCAGTATCTTGCGGATGGAGTTGGAAATCGGCTAAAACATCCCGATAAAATTTAGAACCGGGCAGCTTAAAGCCCCGGGCTAAGTGATCTACGAAAACAACAACCTCTCCTTCTCGAGGTGTGGGAGGGCATTCTTTGCCAGGATCCCTCCAATGGATGGTATCTTTGCTGCCTAAAGCGCCAATCAGGACTAAATCATCCAGTTGTTCCTCTATGACACGAGAAGGAACCCAATTGCACTCATATACTTGCTTGGCCATGATGGAATCTGCAAGGTAGAAGATCCCGGTTCAAAAATGCATTTGATCAAGGTACGTTGGTATGTGCACTGTTAAACCGGAGATAGAACTATCTGAACCGGAGTTTCATGAAGCAACCCATCTGGTGGTTCAACAAGGGGACTAATGGCATATACCGGTTTGGAAAATTTTCTCTAAGGTTAAACCGCCTGATCTCAGCATTGAAAAGCTAAGATTGCGGATGGACAAGTACGCAGAAACGGGTTTCACAAGATTTCTTTATAGCACTGGATCTGAAGCAAGTTCAGAAAAGAGATAAATGCTTAGAGGTTCAAAGGAGCGGTACCGAACCAATGAGCAAAATGTTCATATAGATCTATGGTTTCAGATGCATAAGTGAAGGCGAAGGTCAAACAACTACCATTGCACAGAGTAAAGATTTGCGGATTCATCTAAAGATCTATCGCATGAGCAAGATGCAGACGATGAACACTGAAGAACTGCGAAACCCTAGGCCAGATCTGCGGGGGAAAGTATAGAAGATTTACTGGACCTGAGGAAGATGCGGAAGGTTGCCGCGATGTTCTAGTGCGCTCAGGTTGATGCAGCGGCCAAGGATGAGGCAGAGGTCGATGGCGATGGTGGAGCTCCGAGGCTGGCGACGCGAGGAAGACGAAGAAGGCATGGAAGGGGAAAAGAAATGACCCTTCGGTCCTATTTATAAGGTGAAAGAACATGAGTCAGGCACGACAATCAAGGGGCCACAAAACGGAGCTGTCACCTCGATTTCTGCCGATCTATTAAACAAAGAAGCATAATGGATAGCTTCGTTATGACAGGTGACGTCACTCCGGTTTACATCAATAAGAGAAGATGACATCATGGCGGTTTACCAATTTATAAAAAAGATGTGGAAGATGAAGCTTTTATTAAAGGATGGACATGAACCCATTCAAATCAATCTGGGGCCTAATGTTGGGGATATTACTACTGGGCGTAAACCGGCCTATCTGGGCCGGGTTAACTTCGTCAGTAGTTAAGTATGTTAAAGCCCAAGAAGACAGAGGAGGGCTCAAGGCCCATGGTCGATCCAAGGCCTGTAGCCGTAAACCGGCGTTAGTAGTTAACCTGTATTGTAAGTTAGGAATAAGTAGAGACCAAACCGGACACATTTATTAGCCGGTATTGGGACTCCATAAGCCGACGGGAGTCACTCGTGTATATAAGGGGACGACCCGGCGGCGGTTCAAGGACAACAGACAACAACTCGAGACATAGGCGAAGCTTGTTTGCTCCCTAGTCGTCGAGACCCCATCAATTCCATCACAACTAGATGTAGGCTTTTACCTTCATCGAAGGGGCCGAACTAGTATAAACTCTCTTGCGTCCGTGTGTCCACTTTAACCCCTTCAAGCTAACCCGTCGCGATGGCTCCACGACTAAGTCCTTTCTATAGGACATCTGCCGTGACAAAACCACGACAGCAACCATGATGAGGAGGGAGTAGTTCGCCCTCGAGGCTAGGGGTATGTACAAGTAGCTATGTGTTTGATCTCTCTCTCTTGTGTTCTTGATTTGGCACGATCTGGATGTACTGCGAGCTTTGTTAATATAGTTGGATCATATGGTGTTTTCCCCTCTCTATCTCATTGTGATGAATTGAGTTTTTACCTTTGAGGTTTCACTGTTATCGAATTGAGTACTTTTATGGATTTGAGAACACTTAATGTATGTCTTGCATATGAATACCCGTGATGACAATGGGGTATTATATTGATTCACTTGATGTATGTTTTGGCACTCAACTCGTGGATTCCTGAGGTGGCATTGGGGTAATCTATGCATAGGGGTTGATGCACGTTTTCGTCATACTTTCTCCGATAGAAATCTTTGGGCACTCTTTGAAGTTCTTTGTGTTGGATTGAATATTATGAATCTGAAGTTATTTGATGCATATCATATAATCAACTCACGGATACTTGTGGTGATATTGGAGTATCTAGGTGACACTAGAGTTGGTTCATGTGTATCATATGATGTTATTTTCATACGAACTCTAGGGTTGTTTGTGACTTATAGGAATAGCTCAATAGATTGATTGGAAAGGATAACTTTGAGGTGGTTTCGTACCCTACAAAAATTCCATCTTATATTCTCCGTCAGATAAGAACTTTGTAGTGATTCTTTGTTGCACGTTGATGGATTGTTATATGATTCAATTATGTTAGCACTATTGAGAGATTGCACTAGTGAACGTATGAACCCTATGCCTTGTTTTCAAGCATTGCAATACCGTTTGTGCTACGTTTTATCACTTGCTACCTTGGTGTTTTTTTTATTTTCAGATTACAAAAACATATATTTACTATCCATACTACACTTGTATCACCATCTTTTTGCCGAACTAGTGCACCTATACAATTTGCCATTGTATTGGGTGTGTTGGGGACACAAGAGATTTCTTGTATTTGGTTGCAGGGTTGTTTGAGAGAGACCATCTTCAACCTACGCCTCCCACAGATTGATAAACCTTAGGTCACCCACTTGAAGGAAATTTGCTACTGTCCTACAAAACTCTGCGCTTGGAGGCCCAGCACGAGTCTACAAGAATAAAGTTGCGTAGTAGACATCATGAAGGAAATATGCCCTAGAGGCAATAATAAAGTTATTATTTATTTCCTTATTTCATGATAAATGTTTATTATTAATGCTAGAATTGTATTAACCGGAAACATAATACATGTGTGAATACATAGACAAACAGAGTGTCACTAGTATGCCTCTACTTGACTAGCTCGTTGACCAAAGATGGTTAAGTTTCCTAACCATAGACATGAGTTGTCATTTGATTAACAGGATCACATCATTAGGAGAATGATGTGATTGATTTGACCCATTCCGTTAGCTTAGCACTTGATCGTTTAGTTTGTTGTTATTGCTTTCTTCATGACTTATACATGTTCCTATGACTATGAGATTATGCAACTCCCGTTTACCGGAGGAACACTTTGTGTGCCACCAAACGTCACAACATAACTGGGTGATTATAAAGGTGCTCTACAGGTGTCTCCAAAGGTACTTGTTGGGTTGGCGTATTTCGAGATTAGGATTTGTCACTCCGATTGTCGGAGAGGTATCTCTGGGCCCACTCGGTAATGCACATCACTATAAGCCTTGCAAGCATTGCAACTAATGAGTTAGTTGCGGGATGATGTATTACGGAACGAGTAAAGAGACTTGCCGGTAATGAGATTGAACTAGGTATTGAGATACCGATGATCGAATCTCGGCCAAGTAACATATCGATGACAAAGGGAACAACATATGTTGTTATGCGGTCTGACCGATAAAGATCTTCATAGAATATGTAGGAGCCAATATGGGCATCCAGGTCCCGCTATTGGTTATTGACCAGAGAGGTGTCTTGGTCATGTCTACATAGTTCTCAAACCCGTAGGGTCCGCATGCTTAACATTCGTTGTTGATATAGTACTATATGAGTTATGTATGTTGGTGACCGAATGTTGTTCGGAGTCCGGGATGAGATCACGGACATGACGAGGAACTACGGAATGGTCCGGAGATAAAGTTTGATATATGGGATAATAGTGTTTGGTCACCGGAAGTGGTTCCGGATGTTTCCCGAAATGTTTGGGTACGAGAACACTTTATTTGGGCCAAAGGGGAAAGCCCACAAGGTTTTTGGAAAGTGCAAAAGGAAGTTTTGTGGAGTCCAGGGGCCAGACGCCAGGGTCCCTGGCGCCTGGGTCCTGACGCCGGGAACCCTGGCGTCTCGCCCTGGAGTCCGAGAAGGACTCTTGCCTTCCGGGTGAAACCGACTTTGTGGAGGCCTTTACTCCAAGTTTCGACCCCAAGGCTCAACATATAAATAGAGGGGTAGGGCTAGCACTCAAGACACATCAAGAAACACCAGGTCGTGTGCCGGCAACCCCGTCCCCTCTAGTTTATCCTCCGTCCTAGTTTTCATAGTGCTTAGGCGAAACCCTACGGAGATTGTTCTTCACCAACACCGTCACCACGCCGTCGTGCTACCGGAACTCATCTACTACTTCGCCCCTCTTGCTGGATCGAGAAGGTGAGGACGTCACCGACCCGAACGTGTGCAGAACTCGGAGGTGACGTGCTTTCGATACTTGGATCGGTTGGATCGTGAAGACCTATGACTACATCAACCGCATTGATATAACGCTTCCGCGAATGGTCTACGAGGGTACGTAGACAACACTCTCCCCTCTTGTTGCTATCCATCACCATGATCTTGCGTGTGCGTAGGAACTTTTGAAATTACTACGTTCCCCAACAGTGGCATCCGAGCCAGGTTTTATGCGTAGATGTCATATGCACGAGTAGAACACAAGTGAGTTGTGGGCGATATAAGCCATACTGCTTACCAGCATGTCATACTTTGGTTCGGCGGTATTGTTGGATGAAGCAGCCCGGACCGACATTACGCGTACGCTTACGCGAGACTGGTTCTACCAACCTGCTTTGCACACAAGTGGCTGGCGGGTGTCGGTTTCTCCAACTTTAGTTGAACCGAGTATGGCTACGCCCGGTCGTTGCGAAGGTTAAAACAGCACCAACTTGACAAACTATCGTTGTGGTTTTGATGCATAGGTAAGAACGGTTCTTGCTAATCCCGTAGCAGCCACGTAAAATTGCAACAACAAATTAGAGGACATCTAACTTGTTTTTGCAGGGCAAGTTGTGATGTGATATGGTCAAGACATGATGCTAAATTTTATTGTATGAGATGATCATGTTTTGTAACTGAGTTATCGGCAACTGGCAGGAGCCATATGGTTGTCGATTTATTGTATGCAATGCAATCACCCTGTAATGCTTTACTTTATCACTAAGCGGTAGCGATAGTCGTGGAAGCATAAGATTGGCGAGACGACAACGATGCTATGATGGAGATCAAGGTGTCGCGCCGGTGACGATGGTGATCATGAAGGTGCTTCGGAGATGGAGATAACAAGCACAAGATGATGATGGTCATATCATATCACTTATATTGATTGCATGTGATGTTTATCTTTTATGCATCTTATCTTGCTTTGATTGACGGTAGCATTATAAGATGATCCCTGCTACCTCTTGAGCTTGCGTTGGATTTCCCCGAAGAGGAAGGGATGATGCAGCAGAGTAGCGTAAGTATTTCCCTCAGTTTTTGAGAACCAAGGTATCAATCCAGTAGGAGGCCACGCTCAAG
Source organism: Triticum monococcum (assembly GCA_034509565.1). Lineage (NCBI taxonomy): Eukaryota > Viridiplantae > Streptophyta > Magnoliopsida > Poales > Poaceae > Triticum > Triticum monococcum. The sequence goes on along the minus strand of CM067846.1, from coordinate 171,629,407 downwards.
TCCCTCGTACCTGCACAAAACGATAGCTACTCGCAACCAACGCGATTAGGGGTTGTCAATCTATGCAATTGTTTCATACTTTTGGTGTTCTCAAACTTTTTCAATCTTCACGCAATACATGAGCGTGAGCCATGGACATAGCACTATATGTGGAATAGAATGGTGGTTGTGCAAAAGACAAAAAGGGAGAAGATAGTCTCACATTAACTAGGTGTATCAACGGGCTATGGAGATGCCCATCAATAGATATCAATGTGAGTGAGTAGGGATTGCCATGCAATGGATGCACTAGAGCTATAAGTATATGAAAGCTCATCAAAAGAAACTAAGTGGGTGTGCATCCAACTTGCTTGCTCACGAAGACTTAGGGCATTTTGAGGAAGCCCATCATTGGAATATACAAGCCAAGTTCTATAATGAAAGATTCCCACTAGTATATGAAAGCGACATAACGAGAGACTCTCTATCATGAAGATCATGGTGGTACTTTGAAGCACAAGTGTGGTAAAAGGATAGTAACATTGTCCCTTCTCTCTTTTTCTCTCTCTTTTTATTTGGGCCTTTTCTCTTTTTTATGGCCTCTTTTTCTTTTTATTTGGGCTTCTTTGGCCTCTTTTATTTATTTTTTGTCTGGAGTCTCATCCCGACTTATGGGTGAACCATAGTCTCCATCATCCTTTCCTCACTGGGACAATGCTCTAATAATGATGATCATCACACTTTTATTTTTCTTACAACTCAACAATTACAACTCGATACTTAGAACAAAATATGACTCTATATGAATGCCTCCGGCGGTGTACCAGGATATGCAATATGACAATGATGGAGTGTGTCATAATAAACGGAACGGTGGAAAGTTGCATGGCAATATATCTCGGAATGGCTATGGAAATGCCATAATAGGTAGGTATGGTGGCTGTTTTGAGGAAGGTATATGGTAGGTGTATGATACCGGCGAAAAGTGCGCGGTATTAGAGAGGCTAGCAAAGGTGGAAGGGTGAGAGTGCGTATAATCCATGGACTCAACATTAGTCATAAAGAACTCATATAGTTATTGCAAAAATCTAGAAGTTATCAAAGCAAAGTATTACGCGCATGCTCCTAGGGGGATAGATTGGTAGGAAAAGACCATCGCTCGTCCCCGACCGCCACTCATAAAGAAGACAATCAATAAATAAATCATGCTCCGACTTCATCACATAACGGTTCACCATACGTGCATGCTACGGGAATCACAAACTTTAACACAAGTATTCTTTAAATTCACAACTACTCAACTAGCATGACTTTAATATTATCACCTCCATATCTCAAAACAATTATCATGCTTCAATATTTTCTTAGTATTCAACACACTCAAAAGAAAGTTTCACAAATCTTGAATACCAAGCATATTATTATTAAGCAAATTACCATGCTATTAAGACTCTCAAAATGATTTAAGTGAAGCATGAGAGATCAATAGTTTCTTTAAAACAAATCCACCACCGTGCTCTAAAAGATCTAAGTGAAGCACATAGAGCAAAATTATAGCGCTCAAAAGATATAAGTGAAGCACATAGAGCAAAACTACTTAGCTCAAAAAGATATAAGTGAAGCACATAGAGCAAAACTACTTAGCTCAAAAAGATATAAGTGAAGCACATAGAGCAAAACTACATAGCTCAAAAGATATAAGTGAAGCACATAGAGTATTCTATCAAATTCTAATTCATGTATGGCTCTCTCAAAAGGTGTGTACAGCAAGGATGATTGTGGCATACTAAAACACAAAGACACAAATAATACAAGACGCTCCAAGCAAAACACATATCATGTTGGTGAATAAAAATATAGCTCCAAGTAAATTACCGATGGAAGTGGACGAAAGAGGGGATGCCTTCCGGGGCATCCCCAAGCTTTGACTTTTTGGTGTCCTTGGATTATCTTGGGGGTGCCATGGGCATCCACAAGCTTAGGCTCTTGCCACTCCTTGTTCCATAATCCATCACAAGAATTCACCCAAAACTTGAAAACTTCACAACACAAAACTTAAAGTAGAAAACTCGTGAGCTCCGTTAGCAGAAGAAAACAAAAGACTACTTCAAGGTACTGTAATGAACTCATTATTTATTTATATTGGTGTTAAACCTACTGTATTCCAACTTCTCTATGGATTATAAACTATTTTACTAGCCATAGATTCATCAAAATAAGCAAACAACACGCGAAAAACAGAATCTGTTAAAAACAGAACAGTCTGTAGTAATCTGTAGCTAGTGCAAGATATGGAACCCAAAAAATTCTAAAATAAATTGCTGGACGTGAGGAATTTATCTGTTAATCATATGCAAAAATAATTAACTAAATATCACTCTTAAAATAAAAATGACAGCAGTTCCCGTGAGCGCTAAAGTTTCTGTTTTTTACAGCAAGTTCAACAAGACTTTCCCCAAGTCTTCCCAACGGTTCTACTTGGCACAAACACTAATTAAACACAAAAAACAAAACCAAACAGAGGCTAAATAATTTATTTATTGCTAAACAGGAGCAAAAGGCAAGGAATAAAAATAAAATTGGGTTGCCTCCCAACAAGCGCTATCGTTTAACGCCCCTAGCTAGGCATAAAAGCGAGGATAGATCTAGGTATTCCCATCTTTGGTAGGCAATCCATAAGTGGCTCTCATGATAGTTTAATATGGCAATTTTATTTTCTTTCTTGGAAAGTGTTCCATGCCCTTTTTTAATGGAAATTGAAATCTAATATTCCCTTCCTTCATATCAATAATCGCACCAACCGTTCTAAGGAAAGGTCTACCAAGAATAATAGGGCAAGAAGGATTGCAATCTATATCAAGAACAATGAAATCTACGGGCACATAATTCCTATTTGCAACAATAAGAACATCATTAATCCTTCCCATAGGTTTCTTAATAGTAGAATCCACAAGATGCAAGTTTAGAGAGCAATCATCAAAATTACGGAAATCTAGCAAATCACACAAAGTCTTGGGAATAGTAGAGACACTAGCACCCAAATCACACAAAGCATAAAACTCATGATCTTTAATTTTAATTTTAATAGTTGGTTCCCACTCATCATAGAGTTTTCTAGTGATAGAAACTTTCAACTCAAGTTTTTCTTCATAAGATTGCATCAAGGCATCAACAATATGTTCGGTGAAGGCTTTCTTTTGACTATAAGCATGTGGAGAATTTAGCATGGATTGCAACAAGGAAATACAATCAATTAAAGAGCAACTTTCATAATTTAATTCCTTGAAATCCAATATAGTGGGTTGAGCAACATCTAGATTGTTATTTCTTTCAATCCCACTTTCATCAATTTCATCATAAAGATCTAAATACTCCGAATTTTTAGAATGCCTTCTAGGTAAAGGAAGATCATATTCAGTTTCATCAAGATTCATATTGCAAAAAAAATATTTAGTAGGAGACACATCAATAACTTTTAGATCTTCATCTTGATTTTCATAGGAATTGGAAGAACACGCTTTAATAAAGGCATCTTTGGAAGCACGCATCCTAGCGGTTCTTTCCTTGCACTCATCAATGGAAATTCTCATGGCTTTGAGAGACTCATTGATATCATGCTTAGGAGGAATAGATCTAAGCTTTAAAGAATCAATCTCAAGAGAAATTCTATCAACGTTCCTAGCCAAATCATCAACTTTAAGCAATTTCTCTTCAAGCAAAGCATTAAAATTCTTTTGTAAATTCATAAACTCTTTAACACTATTCTCAAATTCAGAGGGCATCTTATTATAATTTCCATAAGAGTTGTTGTAGGAATTCCCATAATTATTAGAAGGACTACTAGGATATGGCCTAGGATTAAAATTCCCTCTATAAGCGTTGTTACCAAAATTATTCCTACCAATAAAATTCACATCCATAGATTCATTGTTATTCTCAATCAAAGTAGACAAAGGAATATCATTAGGATCAGAAGAAACACTCTTAGTAGCAAATAATTTCATAAGTTCATCCATCTTTCCACTCAAAACATTGATTTCTTCTATCGCATGTACTTTTTTATTAGAAGATCTTTCAGTATGTCATTGAGAATAATTAACCATAATATTATCTAGGAGTTTAGTAGCATCTCCTAAAGTGATTTCCATAAAAGTGCCTCCCGCGGCCGAATCTAAAAGATTTCTAGAAGCAAAATTCAATCCGGCATAAAAAATTTGTATAATCATCCACAAATTCAAACCATGAGTAGGGCAATTACGTATCATTAATTTCATTCTCTCCCAAGCTTGTGCAACATGTTCATGATCAAGTTGCTTAAAGTTCATAATATCATTTCTAAGAGAGATGATCTTAGCTGGAGGGAAATACTTAGAGATAAAAGCATATTTGCACTTGTTCCAAGAATCAATACTATTTTTAGGCAAAGACGAAAACCAAGCTTTAGCACGATCTCCAAGCAAAAAAGGAAATAGCTTCAATTTAACGACATCATTATCGACATCTTTTTTCTTTTGCATGTCACATAAATCAACGAAGCTATTCAGATGAGTAGCGGCATCTTCACTAGGAAGGCCAGCGAATTGATCTTTCATAACAAGATTCAACAAAGCAGTATTGATTTCACAAGATTCAGTATTGGCAAGAGGAGCAATCGGAGTGCTAAGGAAATCATTATTATTGTTATTGGTGAAGTCACACAATTTGGTAGTATATTGAGCCATCGCGACAAACAAGCAATCTAACACACAAGCAAACAAAAGGCAAGCGGGCAAAAAGAGGCCAATAGAGAGGGAGGATAGAGAGAGAGGGCGAATAAAATGGCAAGGGTGAAGTGGGGGAGAGGAAAACGAGAGGCAAATGGAAAATAATGTAATGCGAGAGATAGGGATTGTGATGGGTACTTGGTATGTTGACTTTTTGCGTAGACTCCCCGACAACGGCGCCAGAAATCCTTCTTGCTACCTCTTGAGCTTGCGTTGGATTTCCCCGAAGAGGAAGGGATGATGCAGCAGAGTAGTGTAAGTATTTCCCTCATTTTTTGAGAACCAAGGTATCAATCCAGTAGGAGGCCATGCTCAAGTCCCTCGTACCTGCACAAAACGATAGCTACTAGCAACCAACGCGATTAGGGGTTGTCAATCCCTTCACGGTCACTTACAAGAGTGAGATCTGATAGATATAATATTTTTGGTATTTTTGGTATAAAGATGCAAAGTGAAAAGTAAAAGGCAAAGTAAAAGCAAAACAATATTAAAGTGATGGAGATTGATATGATGAGAATAGACCCGGGGGCCATAGGTTTCACTAGTGGCTTCTCTCAAGATCATAAGTATTCTACGGTGGGTGAACAAATTACTGTTGAGCAATTGACATAATTGAGCATAGTTATGAGAATATCTAGGCATGATCATGTATATAGGCATCACGTCCGTGACAAGTAGACCGAAACGATTCTGCATCTACTACTATTACTCCACTCATCTACCGCTATCCAGCATGCATCTAGAGTATTAAGTTAAAAACAGAGTAACGCTTTAAGCAAGATGACATGATGTAGAGAGATAAATTCATGCAATATGAAATAAACCCCATCTTGTTATCCTCGATGGCAACGATGCAATACGTGCCTTGCTGCCCCTTCTGACACTGGGAAAGGACACCGCAAGATCGAACCCAAAGCTAAGCACTCCTCCCATGGCAAGAACTACCAATCTAGTTGGCCAAACCAAACGGATAATTCGAAGAGACTTGCAAAGATAACCAATCATACATAAAAGAATTCAGAGAAGATTCAAATATTATTCATAGATAGACTTGATCATAAACCCACAATTCATCGGTCTCAACAAACACACCGCAAAAAGAAGATTACATCGAATAGATCTCCACAAGAGAGGGGGAGAACTTTGTATTGAGATCCAAAAAGAGAGAAGAAGCCATCTAGCTACTAACTATGGACCCGAAGGTCTGAGGTAAACTACTCACACTTCATTGGAGAGGCTATGATGATGTAGAAGCCCTCCATGATGACGGCAATCTCCGGCGGAGCTCCGGAACAGGCCCCAAGATGGGATCTCGTGGATACAGAAAGTTGCGGCGGTGGAATGAGGTTTTTGGCTCCTCTTCTGATCGTTTGGGGGTACGTAGGTATATATAGGAGGAAGAAGTACGTCGGTGGAGCTCCGAGGGGCCCACGAGGCAGGGGGCGCGCCCCCCACCCTCGTGACCGCGTCTCTGATGCCTTGGCGTAGGGTCCAAGTCTCCTGGATCACGTTCGGTGAGAAAATCACGTCCCCGAAGGTTTCATTCCGTTTGGACTCCATTTGATATTCCGTTTCTTCGAAACACTGAAATAGGCAAAAAAAACAGCAATTCTGGGCTGGGCCTCCGGTTAATAGGTTAGTCCCAAAAATAATATAAAAGTGGAAAATAAAGCCCAATATAGTCCAAAACAGTAGATAATATAGCATGGAGCAATCAAAAATTATAGATACATTGGAGAAGTATCAATCCCTCACTAAATTATCAAAGTATAAGTGTTCTCCCTGAGTATGCACTGTTGCGAAAGTTCTTCATGCTGAGACACCACATGATGATCGGGTGTGATAGGCTCTACATTCAAATACAACGGGTGCGAAACAGTTGCACATGCGGAATACTCATGTTAAACTTGACGAGCCTAGCATATAACAGATATGGCCTCGGAACACGGAGACCGAAAGGTCGAGCGTGAATCATATAGTAGATATGATCAACATAGTGATGTTCACCGTTGATACTACTCCATCTCACATGATGATCGGACATGGTTTAGTTGATATGGATCATGTGATCACTTACAAGATTAGAGGGATGTCTATCTAAGTGGGAGTTCCTAAATAATACGATTAAATTGAACTTAAAATTTATCATGAACTTAGTACCTGATAGTATCTTGCTTGTCTATGTTGATTGTAGATAGATGGCCCGTGCTGTTGTTTCGTTGAATTTTAATGTGTTCCTTGAGAAAGCAAAGTTGAAAGATGATGGTAGCAATTACACGGACTAGGTCCGTAACTTGAGGATTATCCTCATTGCTGCACAGAAGAATTACGTCCTGGAAGCACCACTAAGTGCCAAGCCTGCTGCAGGAGCAACACCAGATGTTATGAATGTCTGGCAGAGCAAAGCTGATGACTACTCGATAGTTCAGTGTGCCATGCTTTACGGCTTAGAACCGGGTCTTCAACGACGTTTTGAACGTCGTGGAGCATATGAGATGTTCCAGGAGTTGAAGTTAATATTTCAAGCAAATGCCCGGATTGAGAGATATGAAGTCTCCAATAAGTTCTATAGCTGCAAGATGGAGGAGAATAGTTCTGTCAGTGAACATATACTCAAAATGTCTGGGTATCATAATCACTTGACTCAACTGGGAGTTAATCTTCCTGTTGATAGTGTCATTGACAGAGTTCTTCAATCACTGCCACCAAGCTACAAAAGCTTCATGATGAACTATAATATGCAAGGGATGAATAAGACTATTCCCGAGCTCTTCGCGATGCTAAAGGCCGCGGAGGTAGAAATCAAGAAGGAGCATCAAGTGTTGATGGTCAATAAGACCACCAGTTTCAAGAAAAAGGGCAAAGGGAAGAAGAAGGGGAACTTCAAGAAGAATAGCAAACAAGTTGCTGCTCAGGAGAAGAAACCCAAGTCTAGACCTAAGCCTGAGACTGAGTGCTTCTACTGCGAGAAGACTGGTCACTGGAAGCGGAACTGCCCCAAGTATTTGGCGGATAAGAAGGATGGCAAAGTGAACAAAGGCATATGTGATATACATGTTATTGATGTGTACCTTACTAATGCTCGCAGTAGCACCTGGGTATTTGATACTGGTTCTGTTGCTAACATTTGCAACTCGAAACAGGGGCTACGGATTAAGCGAAGATCGGCTAAGGACGAGGTGACGATGCGCGTGGGAAATGGTTCCAAAGTCGATGTTATCGCGGTCAGCACGCTACCTCTACATCTACCTACGGGATTAGTATTAGACCTAAATAATTGTTATTTGGTGCCAGCGTTGAGCATGAACATTATATCTGGATCTTGTTTGATGCGAGACGGTTATTCATTTAAATCAGAGAATAATGGTTGTTCTATTTATATGAGTAATATCTTTTATGGTCATGCACCCTTGAAGAGTGGTCTATTTTTGCTAAATCTCGATAGTGGTGATACACATATTCATAATATTGAAGCCAAATGATGCAGAGTTGATAATGATAGTGCAACTTATTTGTGGCACTGCCGTTCAGATCATATCGGAGTAAAGCGCATGAAGAAACTCCATACTGATGGACTTTTGGAACCACTTGATTATGAATCACTTGGTACTTGCGAACCGTGCCTCATGGGCAAGATGACTAAAACGCCGTTCTCCAGAACTATGGAGAGAGCAATAGATTTGTTGGAGATCATACATATAGATGTATCTGGTCCAATGAATGTTGAGGCTCGTGGAGGATATCGTTATTTTCTCACCTTCACAGATGATTTAAGCAGATATGGGTATATCTACTTAATGAAACATAAGTCTGAAACATTTGAAAAGTTCAAAGAATTTCAGAGTGAAGTTGAAAATCATCGTAACAAGAAAATAAAGTATCTACGATCTAATCGTGGAGGAGAATATTTGAGTTATGAGTTTGGTCTTCATTTGAAACAATGCAGAATAGTTTCGCAACTCACGCCACCTGGAACACCACAGCGTAATGGTGTGTCCGAATGTCGTAATCGTACTTTACTAGATATGGTGTCATCTATGATGTCTCTTACTGATTTACCGCTATTGTTTTGGGGATATGCTTTAGAGACGGCCGCATTCACCTTAAATAGGGCACCATCGAAATCCGTTGAGACGACGCCTTATGAACTATGGTTTGGTAAGAAACCAAAGTTGTCATTTCTGAAAGTTTGGGGCTACGATGCTTATGTGAAAAAGCTTCAACCTGATAAGCTCGAACCCAAATTGGAGAAATGTGTCTTCATAGGATACCCAAAGGAGACTGTTGGGTACACCTTCTATCACAGATCCGAAGGCAAGACTTTTGTTGCTAAATTCAGAGTTTTTCTAGATAAGGAGTTTCTCTCGAAAGAAGTGAGTGGGAGGAAAGTAGAACTTGATGAGGTCACTATACCTGCTCCCTTATTGGAAAGTAGTTCATCACAGAAAACGGTTTCTGCGACACCTACACCAATTAGTGAGGAAGTTAATGATGATGATCATGAAACTTTAGATCAAGTTGTTACTAAACCTCGTAGGTCAACCAGAGTAAGATCCGCACCAGAGTGGTACGGTAATCCTGTTCTGGAAGTTATGTTACTAGACCATGACGAACCTATGAACTATGAAGAAGCGATGGTGAACCTAGATTCCGCAAAATGGCTTGAGGCCATGAAATCTGAGATGGGATCCATGTATGAGAACAAAGTGTGGACTTTGGTTGACTTTCCCGTTGATCGGCAAGAAATTGAGAATAAATGGATCTTCAAGAAGAAGACTGACGCTGACGGTAATGTTACTGTCTATAAAGCTCGACTTGTTGCAAAAGGTTTTTGACAAGTTCAAGGGATTGACTACGATGAGACCTTCTCACCCGTAGCGATGCTTAAGTCTGTCCGAATCATGTTAGCAATTGCCGCATTTTATGATTATGAAATTTGGCGAATGGATGTCAAAACTGCATTCCTGAATGGATTTCTGGAAGAAGAGTTGTATATGATGCAACCAGAAGGTTTTGTCGATCCAAAGGGAGCTAACAAAGTGTGCAAGCTCCAGCGATCCATTTATGGACTGGTGCAAGCCTCTCAGAGTTGGAATAAACGCTTTGATAGTGTGATCAAAGCATTTGGTTTTATACAGACTTTTGGAGAAGCCTGTATTTACAAGAAAGTGAGTGGGAGCTCTATAGCATTTCTGATATTATATGTGTATGACATATTGCTGATTGGAAATGATATAGAATTTCTGGATAGCATAAAGGGATACTTGAATAAAAGTTTTTTTTATGAAAGACCTCGGTGAAGCTTCTTACATATTGGGCATCAAGATCTATAGAGATAGACCAAGACGCTTAATTGGACTTTCACAAAGCACATACCTTGACAAAGTTTTGAAAAAGTTCAAAATGGATCAAGCAAAGAAAGGGTTCTTGCCTGTGTTACAAGGTGTGAAGTTGAGTAAGACTCAATGCCCGACCACAGCAGAAGATAGAGAGAAGATGCAAGATGTTCCCTATGCTCCAGCCATAGGCTCTATCATGTATGCAATGATGTGTACCAGACCTGATGTGTGCCTTGTTATAAGTCTAGCAGGGAGGTACCAAAGTAATCCAGGAGTGGATCACTGGACAGCGGTCAAGAACATCCTAAAATACCTGAAAATGACTAAGGATATGTTTCTCATTTATGGAGGTGACAAAGAGCTCATCGTAAATGGTTACATTGACACAAGCTTTGACACTGATTCGGACGATTCTAAATCGCAAAACGGATACGTGTTTATATTAAACGGTGGAGTTGTCAGTTGGTGTGGTTCTAAACAAAGCATCGTGGCGGGATCTACATGTGAAGCGGAGTACATAGCTGCTTCGGAAGCAGCAAATGAAGGATCCTGGATGAAGGAGTTCATATCCGATCTAGGTGTAATACCTAGTGCATCTGGTCCAATGAAAATCTTTTGTGACAATACTGGTGCAATTGCCTTGGCGAAGGAATCCAGATTTCAACCAAGCACATCAAGAGACGCTTCAATTCCATCCGGGATTTAGTCCAGGTGGGAGACATAGAAATTTGCAAGATACATACGGATCTGAATGTTGCCGACCTGTTGACTAAGCCTCTTCCACGAGCAAAACATGATCAGCACCAAGGCTCCATGGGTATTAGAATCATTACTGTGTAATGTAGATTACTGACTCTAGTGCAAGTGGGAGACTGAAGGAAATATGCCCTAGAGGCAATAATAAAGTTATTATTTATTTCCTTATTTCATGATAAATGTTTATTATTCCTGCTAGAATTGTATTAACCGGAAACATAATACATGTGTGAATACATAGACAAACAGAGTGTCACTAGTATGCCTCTACTTGACTAGCTCGTTGATCAAAGATGGTTAAGTTTCCTAACCATAGACATGAGTTGTCATTTGATTAACGGGATCACATCATTAGGAGAATGATGTGATTGACTTGACCCATTCCGTTAGCTTAGCACTTGATCGTTTAGTTTGTTGCTATTGCTTTCTTCATGACTTATACATGTTCCTATGACTATGAGATTATGCAACTCCCGTTTACCGGAGGAACACTTTGTGTGCCATCAAACGTCACAACGTAACTGGGTGATTATAAAGGTGCTCTACAGGTGTCTCCAAAGGTACTTGTTGGGTTGGCGTATTTCGAGATTAGGATTTGTCACTCCGATTGTCGGAGAGGTATCTCTGGGCCCACTCGGTAATGCACATCACTATAAGCCTTGCAAGCATTGCAACTAATGAGTTAGTTGCGGGATGATGTATTACGGAACGAGTAAAGAGACTTGCCGGTAACGAGATTGAACTAGGTATTGAGATACTGACGATCGAATCTCGGGCAAGTAACATACCGATGACAAAGGGAACAACGTATGTTGTTATGCGGTCTGACCGATAAAGATCTTCGTAGAATATGTAGGAGCCAATATGGGCATCCAGGTCCTGCTATTGGTTATTGACCAGAGAGGTGTCTCGGTCATGTCTACATAGTTATCGAACCCGTAGGGTCCGCACGCTTAACGTTCGTTGTCGATATAGTACTATATGAGTTATGTATGTTGGTGACCGAATGTTGTTCGGAGTCCGGGATGAGATCACGGACATGACAAGGAACTCCGGAATGGTCCGGAGATAAAGTTTGATATGTGGGATAATAGTGTTTGGTCACCGGAAGGGGTTCCGGATGTTTCCCGAAATGTTTGGGTACGAGAACACTTTATTTGGGCCAAAGGGGAAAGCCCACAAGGTTTTGGAAAGCGCAAAAGGAAGTTTTGCGGAGTCCAGGGGCCAGACTCCATGGTCCCTGGCGTCTGGGTCCAGACGCCGGGAACCCTGGCGTCAGGCCCTGGAGTCCGAGAAGGACTCTTGCCTTTCGGGTGAAACCGACTTTGTGGAGGCTTTTACTCCAAGTTTCGACCCCAAGGCTCAACATATAAATAGAGGGGTAGGGCTAGGACCCAATACACATCAAGAAACACCAAGCCGTGTGCCGGCAACCCCGTCCCCTCTAGTTTATCCTCTGTCCTAGTTTTCGTAGTGCTTAGGCGAAGCCCTGCGGAGATTGTTCTTCACCAACACCGTCACCACGTCGTCGTGCTATCGGAACTCATCTACTACTTCGCCCCTCTTGCTGGATCGAGAAGGCGAGGACGTCACCGAGCCAAACGTGTGCAGAACTCGGAGGTACCGTGCTTTCGGTACTTGTATCGGTCGGATCGCGAAGACGTACGACTACATGAACCGTGTTGATATAACGCTTCCGCGAACGGTCTACGAGGGTACGTAGACAACACTCTCCCCTCTCGTTGCTATGCATCACCATGATCTTGCGTGTGCGTAGGAATTTTTGAAATTACTATGTTCCCCAACACATCAGTGGCGTGGCTTGCACTCGGAGACTTAAACCAAATTTACCGAGCTAGAGATAAGAATAAGAGGAATGTTAACCGGAGTAGAATCAACCGGTTTCTAGCTATGCTACAATGTTGCAAGCTCAAGGAAATCCACCTATAAAACAGGCGCTTCACCTAGAGCAACGAGCAGGACAACCCAGCTCTGTGCAAACTTGACTCATTCTTCTGCAACACAGAGTGGGATACCACCTTCAATACACACGTGCTCCATGCCCTTTCATCCTCCCTGTCCGACCATTACCCTCTCTTGCTTGTAGATGACAAAGGGCCAAGACGACCATGGTCCTTCAAATTTGAGAACTTCTAGTTATCTTTGCTCGGATTTCACAAGGTGGTCCAAAAGGCATGGGACGAACGGATGGCTCACACGGAGCCATTCCAAATTCTACATCGCAAGGTTAAGAAGACCGCGCTTCGGCTCACCAATGGAGCAAGAGCTTATTTTCCAAGGGAAAAAATTCAGCTCCACGCGATGCTTCTTGTGATCCTACGCCTCGACATCACGCAGGAGGAGAGGCTCCCCTCACCCGAGGAAAGAGATCTTCGTTCTAGGCTTAAGCGGAGGGTGATAGTCTTGGCGGTGCTTGAGAGGGCTAGGAAGAGCCAATGTGCCCGGGTTGGAAAACCTGCGGGATGGCGACGCAAACAAAAAAATCACCGATGGATTAATGCCCGACGTCGTAAAAATCACATTCACCGGATCAAGCGCGCACAAGGTTGGATAACTGACCACAAGGAAAAGGAGAAGCTAATCCACGACCACTTTTCCGAGGTTATGAGCAGGGGGCCCTCCAGCAACAGAGACCTCAACTGGGCCAAGCTTGGCGTTGAGCAGCATGACCTGCATGGCCTGGATGCAACTATCACCTAGGACGAGGTTTGGGAGGCCATCAAGGAGTTTCCTGGTGACAAGGCACCCGGTCCGGATGGCTTCACGGGCATGTTCTTCAAAAAGTGTTGGGGAATCATTAAACACACTGTCATGAGGGTCATCCAACGATTCGACACCCTCCACACCTCTAACCTTCATTGTCTCAACTCCACCAATATTGTCCTTTTGCCCAAAAAGGAGGGCGCTGAAGGCATCTCTGACTATAGGCCCATTAGCCTTATCCATGCCATTGCCAAAATCATCGCCAAGGTTCTATCGTTCCGACTCGCACCCCACATGGATGCCATTATCTCCAATTCCCAGAGCACTTTCATCAAGAGGTGAAGCATTCATGAAAACTTCTTATATGTTCGGAACTTCGCTCGAAGGCTTCACAAATGCAAAACGCCCACTCTTCTCTTCAAGCTGGACATCAAATAAGCTTTTGACTCTATCAAGTGGGGATACATTCTGGGCCTCCTCCAACGGTTGGGGTTCCCCACAAAATCGGGCCTGGATTGTCGCGCTCCTATCTTCATCGTCTCGGATTCTTCTGAATGGGATTCCCACCCCCCGCCCCCCAATCAAGCATGGAAGCGGCTTTCGGCAGCAGGACCCCCTCCCCCTCCTTTTTGTCATCGCGATCACCCCTCTTCATAAAGTGCTTGACTTGGCAACGCGTCAAGGTCTTCTTCATAAGATTTGTGGGAGCGGGGCCATGGCGAGAACCTCACTCTATGCGGATGTTGCGGTGGTCTTTATGGCTCCCATCAAGCGAGCCATTCACAACCTCGCCTCTATCTTGCGAGGCTTCGGTGAGGTTACAGGCATGTGTACCAACTTCCAAAAAAGCTCGGTGGTCCCAATTCGCTGCAACCACCTCACCCCTAGTCACATTCAGGGTCTATTGGCTAATCACGCATCGTTCCCATTGAAATACTTAGGCCTACCTCTCTCAGTTTGGCAACTGAAGAATGTGGACTTTCAATACCTTGAAGACAAGGCGGCTGGTAAATTGGTAACTTGGGATGGTCAAAAGATCACTACTATCAGATGCACGGCCCTCGTCAAGTCAGTCATCTCCTCCCAAGCGATGTACTCTATCATGCCCCTCATTGTGCCACCTAGCACCCTGCACAACCTAAATAGAATTTAGAGGGATTTCCTTTGGTCTGGGTCAGACAGGACGACAGGAGCAAAGTGCAAGGTCAACTGGAAGACGGTTTGCAGGTCGAAGGAGTATTATAACGCCCTCGATGCGGCTATGTCTCCCACATGTCGAGGCACGACTTAGAGACATAGGCGCATTGAAAGCAATGTCGCAAGTCAGGAATCATTACACAACCCAAGTACATATATAATATAAAAAGGGGGGATAATAATAATAGTTGGCTTACACTCGCCACGTCACATCAAAGTACATAAATAGCATCCATCATACAAACACTCATGGCCCGACTACGGCGCCAAAATAGAAAAGACCCCCAACAAGCGACTAAACCCTGAATCGAACCCCGAATAGGCACCACTACTGATCATCAGGAAAAGAAACATAGTATCGCTGAGAGTCCTCGTCGTACTCCCACTTCAGCTCGAACGCGCCATCCGGAGGAGTATCATCGGTCCCTGCATCTGGTGTAATAGTAATCTGTGAGCCACAAAGGACTCAGCAATCTCGCACCCTCGCGATCAAGACTATTTAAGCTTAATAGGTAGGAAAGGGGAATGTGAGTGGAGCTGCAGCAAGCGACTAGCATATATGGTGGCTAACTTATTCGCAAAGGAGAGCGAGAAGAGAAGGCAAAGCACGAGCGGAAACTAAATAGAGCAGACTACGCAAGCATAACTCCAACGCCGTGTCCACTTCCCGGACTCCGCCGAGAAGAGGCCATCACGGCAACACACGCAGTTGATTCATTTTAATTAATTAAGTTCAAGTTATCTACAACCGGACATTAACAAATTCCCATCTGCCCATAACCGCGGGCACGGCTTTCGAAAGATCAATCCCTGCAGGGGGGTCCCAACTTAGCCCATAACAAGCTCTCACGATCAACGAAGGAATAGACCTCCACCCAGGACCCACCGATCAGACTCGGTATCCCGGTACAACAAGATGATTCGACAGGTCAAAACTAGTCCAGCAACACCACCCAGATGTGCCGACAAATCCCGATAGGAGCTGCACATATCTCGTTCTCAGGGCACACCGGATGAGCAAGACGTCGGGTAGGCCAGCCCAGAGTTGCCCCTGGTAGCCCCGGACATCGCTCGGTGGGACCAACACTCAGAGGAGCACTGGCCCGTGGGGGCTAAAATAAAGATGACCCTCGGGCTCCGGAAACCCAAGGGAAAGAAAAGGGGTAGGTGGCAAATGGTAAAACCAATGTTGGGCATTGCTGGAAAAGCTTTAATCAAGGCGAACTATCAAGGGGTTCCCATTATAGCCCAACCGCGTAAGGGACGCAACAATCCGGGAACATAACACCGATGTGACGGAAACTAGGGCGGCAAGAGTGGAACAAAACACTAGGCGAGAGGCCGAGCCTTCCACCCTTTACCAAGTATATAGATGAGTAAAGATAACATAGCAATATAATGATATCCCAACAAGTAAATAAATGTTCCAACAAGGAACGGCTCCAATCTCCACCTGCAACTATCAACGCTATAAGAAGGGGCTTGAGCAAAGCGGTAACATAGCCAATCAATGGTTTGCTAGGACAAAGGTGGGTTAGAGGCTCAATCATGGCAATTGGGAGGCTGACAAGCAAGTGGTAGGCATCGTAGCATTGGCAAAGCAAAAAAGCGAGCAAACTAGCATAGCAAAGATAGTAGTGATTTCAAGGGTGTGATCATCTTGCCTGCACAGTTATCAGAATTGACTGGATCCTCAAAAGCAAACTCAACGGGCTCCTCGTTAGCGAACTCGTCTCCCGGATCTACCCAACAACACAAACAAGCAACAAGGATACAATCAACCACGTGCAAAGGCAACCAATAAGATGCAAAGATGATATGCTATGCGGGATGCGATGCGGGATGCAAGAATGCAACATGTAACAGGAAATGCATGAACCTGGCCTCAACTTGGAAAACCAAGTGTGCCACTGGATAGAGGGGAAGAAATCCCCTGAAAACGATATAAAGATCATGGCAATCGGAGCTACGGTTTAGAAATGGTAAGCGTTTTACTAAACGAACCGATCTGCGATTACCGCAAGTAGGCTCCTAAATGCAACAAAATGGACATGCTACAGCCACCCAACATGAAAACAAATTGCATGGCAGTGATGTACTCATCAAGCTTAACAAATCATCGGGACTGAGGCATAGGCAAATTCATCCATTAAGGGCTTCAAACAAGCATGGCAAAACTGAATAAGCAAAACAGATTTCAGACTTAGCGAAATTAACGCTAGTCTGAAATTTTAGACCACGATGCTCTCTTCGGAGCAGCAAAACAACATGAAGGAAAACCTGAACATGGCAAGTAAGAGCATGGCATGGAGCTACTCAACAAGCTTAACAAAACACCCAAAATGACCTGGGGCCAAAAGGGTTCACAAAATACTCTACCGAGCACATGAACATCGATGAAACACAATCAGTTTTCAGACTTAGTGAAAACTGGGACATGCTGGAATAATAACTCACGGAGGCATGTAAACGAGCTCGATGCTCTCACTACGGTGCAAGTCATGGCAAGGAAAGCACATATCCATTAAGAAGGCACAAAATTCTAGCTAGACATGGCAAGAACAATGGCATAGCATGCATGGATCACTAGCAAACACTCCGGCAAAATCGCAAAAGAGTTCACGATCTGCCCAAAACAGCAACTATCCAAAAGTTGAGCTCGATTGAGTCAACCTAGGGTGCTCCAACATAACAAGTAAAGACATGGATGGATTAAGCACAACAAGCATAACAAATCACTCTTACTTATCATCCTCAAAAGAGGCACGGATCACTAGGAAACAAGCCGGACATATAGCATCGTGAACTAAAACGGCCCAGACTTAGTGATTTTCACTAAGTCCCTGAAATCGATAATCTCAGGCAGCCCTCTTCGCAAGCTTGCACAAGACAACACACACATCCTAAAAATACATGGAAGGCACCTCTGGAAAGAAGACAACATGTTTAACAATTCATCCCAAAGGGGCACAGGCATATCATGCACGGATTAAATATGGCAAAAATGACAAAAGTGCATGTTGGATTAACGGATCTGCAATTTAACTCAACATGCCTCCTTCCAACAGCATTTTGGGCAACAAGATGACCTCAAATGCAAATGATGCAATGGAATGAAATGATGTACTCGTCGAGACGAAGATTTTGACATATCATATGCCCAAAACGGAGCTATGGATGAGGATATATGAGCGGTCAAAGTAGAAAGAAAAAATTAAACGGGGGAGGAAAAAGTCAACCGTCAGTGGATCTCAGATCTAGGGTTACTGTAGCACGCGGCGCGGCTACTGTTCACCGAGGCTCGAACCCGGCGATGGCGGTGGTGGCCGGTGACGGCGAGCCTGGCCGGCGACGGGGGAAGGCGGGGCCGGCGAGGAGAGCGCTGTGGAGGCGGGGGGCGGCGCTCGGCGAGGCCGGCGAGGCCGACGGCTGCCGCGGTGGCGCGGCGCGCCGGAGGAGGGAGGCGGCCGAGCCCCGACGCGGTGGTGCAGCGAGCTCCGGCGGGCGCCGCGGTGGCGCGGGCCAACTCCGGCCGCCGGAGTTGAAGGAGGCGGCGGCGAGGCTTCCGGGTGGCGGCGCTACAGGAACGGGCCGCGGGGGCCGGCTCCGGGCTCCCCGGGCCGCGCGGCGGCGGGCGGCGGGACGCGCCACGTGGCGCTCAACGGTTGGCGGCGGCGACTGTGTCCGGTGCGGCCGGACGTGTCCGGCGCGCCGGACGGAGGCGGATCTGGAATTTTAGGGTTTGGACGGGGAAGAGATCCGGATTTGGAGGAGGGGGTGTATATATAGGCATAAGTGGAGCTAGGAGAGTCCAAATGAGGTGCGGTTTTCGCCCACACGATCGTGATCGAACGACCGAGACGATGGAGCATAGTTTGGTGGGTTTTGGGCCAAATGGAGGGGTGTTGGGCTGCACACACACGAGGCCTTTTCGGTCCCTCGGTTAACCGTTGGAGTATCAAACGAAGTCCAAATGACCCGAAACTTGACAGGCGGTCTACCGGTAGTGAACCAAGGCCGCATGGCAAGTCTCGGCCCAATCCGGAAATGTTTAATCCCCACACACGAAAGAAAGCTAGAAATGGCCACCGGAGGAGAACGAAGCGCCGGAATGCAAAACGGACAACGGGGAAAATGCTCGAATGCATGAGATGAACATGTATGCAAATGCAATGCACGTGATGACATGATATGAGATGCACGAAAACAAAAACAACACACGGAGACAAAGACCCGAACCCGAGAATTAAATATAACTTAATGCCGGAAATGGCAAGAGTTGGAGTACAATTCGGGAAAGGTTACATATGGGGCGTTACAAGTATGGTGGCTTAGGTGTGTTAAACACCGACAAGTTTGCACATGCATTGCGCCTCGGTGGCTTTGGTACAAATGGAAGGAGCCACACAAATTATGGGTGGGCTTCGACAACCCTTGCACCAAGGACGATTTTGAGTTCTTCTATGCTTCAACTTCTATTACTGTCGGCACCGGTGCCCAAACGCCGTTTTGGGACTCCCACTGGCTGCTTGGGTGCAAGCCCAAAGACATTGCGCATGGAGAAATAACTGGAAGGTGTGTGAGGCTCTTAGGGCGAGCGCGTGGATCCTGAAAATCGACCACAACACCGTCGCCTCAGTTGCCCACATTTTGGAATTCTTCACTCTTTGGTTGCTTGTCCACGTCTTCCACCTTAATGAGCATCGCAAGGATGATATTATTTGGAATCACTCGAACGATGAGGTATACTCGACGGCTACCGCTTACAAGCCCCAATTCCTTGGCCTAACCCTTTCTCCCATGGATCGCATGATTTGGAAAATGTGGGCTCCCCCAAAGATCAAATTCTTCGCACGACTAGCTCTACAAGACAGAATTTGGACCGCTGATCGCTTGGAGAAGTGAGGTTGGTCAAACTGTGGCATGTGCCCTCTTTGCAAAAGGGAACAAGAGACGGGCGCATACCTTTTCTTCAAATGTCGGTACACTATTAGGCTTTGGAGATCTGTCATTGCGAAGCTTGGCCTCACACCCTTGGACACATCCGACTGGCACCTTCACGCATCAGTCGACGAGTGGTAGGACAGGAGAACCGATAACCGTAACCCCAGCCATCACGCTATGGCCTCCCTCACTATGCTTGTCACTTAAACCGTTTGAAATGAGAGAAATGCTCGGGTTTTCCGACATAAATCCGCACCGCCACCAATCCTTCTTAGCATCATCTTGGAGGAGGCCAAGCTTTGGATCACCGCAGGCGCGAAAAGACTAGGGCATATAATTTTGCATGAGTAATTGTCATGTCGTGTATTTGAGTGTGCTGTAAAACTCTAAACTCTATTCTTCCTTATTTAATGGATGAGACAAATCTTATGCCTCTTTTTTTAAAAAAAATCACCCGCTTAGTTTCTATCCTTTGGAACTCGCAGACATAGTTAAAGGAACTTGCAGTTCTAGAAAGTCATAAGCAACTCATGTTCATCTGGTGCTGTAGCAAACAGCCTTTCAAACTATCTTCTTCTTTTTTTGCCTTGTTTTCCGTGGGCGGCGAGGAGTCCATTTGCGTGTGGACTGTGCAGTGCTGGCACTCCACAGGCTTCGCCTCCGTTGGACGTGTGCAAGGACAGTATCCACAGCAGGCAGCAGCAGCATTTGGGTTGGTTTCGTTCCCCTTTCCGTGGTAGCTAGCACGTGAGAGCGACGGCCAAACCCCATCACCAGCCCCACGTCACTACATCTGCACCTAACCCGGCACGGCAAAAATTCTCTCTCAGACAAAAAAAATTCAATAAGTTCGCGTACTGTAGTATAAGTTTCTAAATATAAGCGCTTAGAGATTTCAATATGAACTACATACGGATATATATAGACATACTCCATATTTTAGAGCGTAGATTCACACATTTTGCTTAGATCCTAAAAAGAATCTTTAAAAGGTCTTATGGTTAGGAACAGAGGATGAGTCAACGCCCACAAGTTGGGCGATGCTCCGGACTCAGAGGGAGCACAGCACAATGGTCAGTGCTTGAAACCCCCCAACTCCTGCTCAACGCGGATGGTGCCTTCCCCCATTTAAGTTCACGGACGGGAAAACTCCCGACATTCTGGTATGCCTCTTCGAAGGGGAAAACAGAAGAGAGGGAGGGTGATGCTGGATCGCTAGGGCGGGCACGAGAACAGCAGCGACGCGTTGGTTCCACCAAACCCGAAGGAATTCGAGATGGCGGCCCGTATCGGCATCTTCTTGGCGGCGGTTAGAGGCATGAACGCGCCCTCGAACAGCAGGTCGGGCTGCTCCAGGTTGAGCGTGGGCGGCGCCACTCCCTGCAAAAAATTGCATGCGATGATGAGTACGGCCTACAGAGTGATTTTCCCTTGCAGGAGCTACTGATCAGTGATCACTGATGGTGGGTAACATACATGGTGGATTGCTAGCACGGTGAAGATTGCTTCCACTGATCCGGCTGCGCCTAGCAGATGACCGATTGCTCCCTGGAGAAGACGGTTTTTTTGGTCCTCAGTCATTGTCGTAAAATGGACTAGACTAGTGCGGGAGCTGTGACAGTTTAGCTGCGCAGAATGAGGTGTACCTTAGTTGAGGATAACGCAAGACCACCGGATGTCGCGTGGTGGCCAAAGACAGATTTTATTGCAGTTGCCTCCACAGCATCCCCTGATTGTGGTTCAGATCCAAGACATCAGCTTATTATCATAACTCAAGATGCCGCGGAATCATAAACACAAGTTTACCCACAAGGTACAATAAACAGAAGTCATGCCAGCCCAGGTGGGTTTTGCCAGGCTGACTGTGAGCACCTACCGAGAGGAGTTGATGTTGCATGCGCGTTCAAATAATCAATCTGATCTGCCTGAAGCCCTGACTAGAAAAGGAGCAAGAATTCTATCAAAATCAGAATGTCAAGAAAATAATTATTGTGACGTGATTTCTAATTCCTCAAAGCTTAATACGTGTTTAAAATGTGATTTCTAATTCCTCAAAGCTAAACTACATGCTTAAAATGTGCACCACACGAATTAGAAAGAATATGCCACACCTGTTCCAATGCCCTCTCCATGGCTAAGATAGCACCTCTACCATCATTTTGTGGCTGAGTTATGTGGTGTGCATCACCTGACAGAAGCTGATGTTCATGACGCAATACATACTAATGACAAAGTAGACCATCTCTTTTGTGGAATCGGAGGATACCAGACATGCCGTAGCCTCGAACTTCTGCATAAATTTTTGCGCCTCGTTCCATTGCATGGTCAAGTGCCTACAGAGGAATAAATTGATGTACAGTCTGTTCAGAAACAAAATGCAATAAGACAGTTTCCAGACTAAAAGTTACATATACCATATACAGGACACAGCAATTTTACACCATAAGGGCCCATTCGGAAAAGGAGTATTTGTAGGTAAGTTTTGGCATTTAGTTCAAATTTGACTCAAATACCAAGAACCACCATTCTTCCAGGCAGCTTCTAAAAAAGCAATACTATGGTGATTTAAGTCCTTTGACAAACTCTTTTACAAAGTGCTATGGATTTTTTTTTCAATATGTAAATGACTGATCCTATAAAATAACAATGAACCAGCAGCTTGGGAACAGCAAGGTAAGGACAGACAACAGGAAATGATCAGTGTTTCCTCTGAACTCACCTCCAACACCATGACTCCACAACCTTCACCAATCCTATTGGTTATTTAAGACGGAAGATAAGAATGGACAATAGGAAGGAAAAACAAAAGGAAGTAAAAAAAATACGATTCAATATAAGTATGACGTACACAAATCCATCTCTGCCACAATCAAATGGCCTCGAAGATGCTTGTGGAAGAGAGTTATACTTTGTAGACAATGCCCTTAACCTGCAGACCATTATAGCGAAAATAAGATGGTGTTGGCAATATTAGTGACGGGGATAGCGATAAAATGTGCAAGAGTGTGACTGTAACCAAGTTTTTCTGGAAATAAACAGATTAAGTTTGCATATGATATTATGAGCCACGACCACGAGTGGTTTGTGGACAAAAACATGGGTTCTCTACTTTGTCCTACAACCTTCAGTCAACAGTTGTACATTGAAACCTTAGTAAAGCAGCTGAGGCAATTTATAATTGCCCTACGGAGCATCTAGACAGAGTATTTGGGAAATTAAGCAAAACAAAACAATTGTGAAGACGCGAACATACTTGCCTAGAAAATCCAGCTATAGATAAAGCATCAATACTAGACTCTGTTCCTCCAGCCACCATCACATCTGCATCTCCAAATTGAATCATCCGTGTAGCGTCGCCAATAGAGTGAGCGCCTGTGGCACAAGCTGTCACGGCAGCATGGTTTGGACCCTAGGTTTCAAGGGTTAAATATCAATGTTGTTCATGCAAATAATTGTACAAAATGGAAACAGGGCATATCATAATAACAATTTTCACCTGGAAACCATATTTCATGCTGACATGACCTGATGCCATGTTGATCAAAATCTTGGGGATGAAGAATGGGCTAAGACGACGTAGACGCTGCATTCAGAAGAAAACAAATTCCACGCATCAGTGCTGGAAGTTACCAGAAGATAATCAATTATATTGCAAGCCATGTATGGTGCAGGTCCAAGCTTCGGAGAAGACGTAAAAATTGATTGATTCTAATGTAAATGAAGAATTAAAAAAAAAAAGATATGACGAAGTGCTGGTCTTGGTCAGTAGCATTCACCGACAAGTAGTTTTGTAATGGCTAGTTTCAATTATGAAGTGTAAACTACAAATTCAATGTATCCTGTTCCTGGCCGGTTAGCGCTCGGTTTTCCTGTTCATTGATTAAATAACATATCTTCTCACAATTTTCTTCAAACTTATCCCTCCGTTCACAAATACAAGATGTTTTTGATATTTCAATATGGACTACATACAGACTGAAAATGAACAGACACACTAAAATGTGTCTATATATCCGATTCAGAAAAAGTTTAGAACATCTTATATTTGTGAACAGAGGGAGTACTTGAGTTGCTAAAATCAGATGATTTTTTTTATCTTAATGCTACTGGCGCCCACCAGTAATGCCGGCCAGCCGGTAGTCGCCATTATTTTGCTTGCATCTAACACTGTATTTCTCACTCGGCACATATCAATATAATAATAGTGAGAATCACTATAGCTGCACAATGACTAACAATACAAAAGGAAAAGAGTGAGAATAAAGCAAATTGCAGTGACTGTGGGTACGAACATTTTCAGCAATCAGCTGTGATGCATCTAAAATGTCGGAGATGCTTCCGATTCCCCCACCAATTGAAACACCCTGATAAAGGCTCTAATTAGATCCAGCAACTTGGCAAAAACACAAAAAAGGAAAAGAGCTTCCACCAAAAGCAATTGGTACCGTTCTTTCCTTCTTCTCATTTTCCGAGGGCAGCCAATTTGCATCTCTCAAAGCCTCATCAGCTGCACATAGAGCATATGCTATAAACCCCGATATAGATCTACTATCCTGGAAACAAAAATGTTCAATCAACAGTTCGACATACGAAACAAAGTTTAACTATGAGACAGACAACATCACCATTTACATATTACAGTCATACGATAGAATCTCATCAGAACATAACAGATTTCCAATTGTAGAAGAGAGAGACAGTCAGTGGACCACAATGAACGTGTAATTAATAACTTCTATCTACTTAAATCCTACAGATATCTGACAGAAGAAACGCCAAAGACAGGTTCAACAATGTGATGTGGCATTGAAGACTGTTACTCCTAATGGCACTGAAGATAAGGGTCTTTATATCAGTACCAGTTATCACATGACTGTAGCATTGTCAACGGGAAAGCTTGTATAGTATGCTGAAACGTAACAGCCTTATTTAAATTTCTCTTGAGCAGCTTATATACATGAAATCCATTCTCGAATCAATTATATCAAGCATGTCAACTACTAGCAATTCATGGAACAATCATGTGCAGAAAAAGAGCACCAATCCAATCTCACAGCAACAGTGCGAAAACCAATGTATACTGGATAGTTAGGGGCTAGTGAAGTGTCAGTCATAAACCTTGGTCCACGCCTCCTCGTCGAACTCGGCCTCGCCCTTCCCGCGCGGCACGGCGGCGGCGACCCTGGATGGGAGCTGTTCCAACGTCCTCTCCGCGGCATCCCCGGTGAGACGCAGGTCCTCCGCGGCGAGCGCGCGCACCGCGCAGTCTCCGGCCACGAGGCGGTCCCAGGTGGACCCGACGCCGCGGCCGAGCGGCGTGACGGCGCCCAGCCCCGTCACGACCACGCGGCGGCTGGCAGATGGGCGCGGCGGAGGCAGGTCCGCACCCGAGGACAAGCCTCGGCGGAGGCGGTGGCCGAGCAGGAGAGCGCGGCGGAGCATGCTCATCAGGTGCTGCCGCGAAGCTGACTATCCTTAGGGCATCTCCCCGCGTCCCCAACAGGCCCCCTAGGCCACTTTTTCGGCGCTGGCGCCGAAAAAACGGCCCAGTCGCGCCTCTAGGACATCGAAAATCGCTGGTTCGGATCTTTTTTCGCTCGGCGGTTATAAGCCAAACCTGGCGCGCTGGGGAGCAGTTGGGGTTCCGGCGCTAAGGAAAAGCACGCCTGGCCCACACCGACAAAGGAAAAGTCAAGGTTTTCTTCCCCCGACTCACCTCGCATCCCCCGCGCCCTCGGCCACCACTAGATATATTCCGGCAACGGCCGCCGCCCTACTCCGCTAGATAGCCATTCCCCGCCGGAAAATAGCAATGCTTCGCCGCGGCAGCCCCTCCCACAGCAGCTGGGCGTTTCCGGACGCGGAGGCGCGGTTTAACAGCGGGTACACGCCCACCGAGCGCAAGGTGTTCGGTGTTTTGCCTGCCTCGGACGATGGACTCGGATGAGGAGGAAGAGCTCGCCGCGCTGCTGGAGGAGGAAGCCGCGGCCGACGTCCAGGAAGAAGAGCATCTCATGGTACTCGCCGCCCTCGCCCAGCTGCTGGCGAGCAATGAAAAGTCGCGGCGAGGTGGCTCGGCGCCGGGGCGGATAAAAGCAAAGAACCGGCATCGTCTCCAAGGCTACTACATGCTCTACTCCGACTACTTCGCCGATGCTCCACTTCATGGCGAGAGAACATTTCGGCGCCGTTATCGGATGAGCCGAAAGCTCTTCCTCAGGATTGTGAATTCCATCCGGAAGTTCGACAACTACTTCAAGTGCAAGATGGATTGCATTGGCACTCTTGGATTCACCTTCATCCAGAAGTGCACGACAGCGATGGGGATGCTTGCATATGGAGCTCCCAGTGATTCACTCGACGACTATGGGCGCATGGCCGAGTCCACCAGCATAGAGTGTTTCTACAAGTTCTGTCGGGTAGTGATGACAGTGTTTGGGCCACAATACTTGAGAACACCCAATGCGGAAGACACTGCTCGGATCCTAGCCCAGAATGCAGCAAGAGGATTTCCTGGGATGCTTGAAAGCATCGACTACATGCATTGGAAATGGAAGAATTGCCCATTTGGTTGGCAGGGGATGTACAAAGGCGCCAAAGGCGGTTGCCGTGTGGTGCTTGAGGCGGTAGCCACACATGACCTCTGGATTTGACACTCCTTCTTTGGTATGTCAGGAACTCACAATGACATCAACGTGCTGCAGTGCTCTCCTGTTTTTGCCAAGCTCGTTGAGGGCCATTCTCCTCCGGTGAACTTCGAGATCAATGGGCACCAATACAACAAGGGGTACTATCTAGCTGACGGCATCTATCCGAGATGGTCGACATTTGTGAAGACGATCTCAAACCCTGTGGCAGGAGGCAAGAACGCCTGGTTTGCGAAGCTTCAGGAGGCTTGCGGAAAGGATGTCGAGCGGGCATTTGGTGTGCTCCAATCTCAATTTGCTGTTGTTCGGTACCCCACTCAGACCTGGTCCAAAGATCAAATGTGAAAGATTATGACTTGCTGTGTCATCTTGCACAACATGATCATCGAGAGCGAGCAAGAAGACCCAGTGTTTGACACTAAACCATACTACAGGTAGGGTCCTCTAGCCGAAGTTGATCACCAGCTACCGGCAACTTGGACTGCCTATCTCAGTATGCGTCAGGAGATCCGAGACCCACAGGTGCATCATCAACTGCAGAAAGATCTGATTGAGCACCTATGGAGGCTCAAGAGGGACGCCGTGTGATGAAATACGAGTTTTTATTTGTTGAACTATATAACTTGTATTGAACTATTTGTTGTTGTACTATTTTGTTGAAGTATTTGATTTTTCTGTGATGAAATATGTGATAAGAAATAATTGTGTTGATAATTGAACGCCGAGACACGGCGAAACCACGCCGAATATGGGCCTATTCTCGCCCATATGGGCCCTTTATTCGCCGAAATTGGGCTGCAAAGTGGGCCAATTTCGGCGCCTGGGGGCGACGACTGGGCGCAAAACCGCCCCCAGCGCCGATTGTATCGCCGGCTCGCCCCCAGTGAGCGATTTTTATGCATCCTGGGGGGGCCAACGGCTGGAGATGCCCTTAGGGCCCAGCCGCCCAGGGCATCGGTTGTTCTCTAACTCGCACGCAGACATGGCCATCTGGGCCGTGCTACGCGGGCCGGGCCAAAATCACGCGTACGTGGCAGATTATGTGCCCAGCCCAGGACGCGGCTAAACGGGCCGTGCAGGCATGTGGCCGGGCTGCGAGGCCCACGTGCTGGCATGGCCTGTTTATTTTTGAACAACCCAATTTTCAAAAATAGG
This sequence comes from Triticum monococcum, assembly GCA_034509565.1. Taxonomy (NCBI): domain Eukaryota; kingdom Viridiplantae; phylum Streptophyta; class Magnoliopsida; order Poales; family Poaceae; genus Triticum; species Triticum monococcum. The sequence continues at coordinate 171,601,903 of CM067846.1, read as the reverse complement.
CACAAAACAGCCCAAAAGGCCCAATAGCACGCGAGCCGACCGGCACACATGTGGCCTCGGGCCGGCCCATCTAGCAATCATGTTATGCTTGGGCCTGGAAGTGCGGCATGCGTGTCGGCACGGCACGACCCGTTTATAAACATGCTGCCATGGACCCTTTTTTCGTGTTGTGCCAGGCACTTTTAAGGATGGGCTGGGTCATGCCGGCCCAAATGGCCAGCTCTGCTCGCATGGGGAGGGGCAGGTTGAAGCCTGGATTTAGAGAAACTCCAACATCGTGCACCAATGAACACACATCAAATGTCCGCGGACACGTAACTCGAACACCTTACCGAATCAAACACGCCAAATGTCCGTAGACACGTCCCAGACATGTCCGTGGACAATGATAGGAGAGGCGGCTATCCAATCCGGTACACCAAATATCCACCTAGGTCCCCTTCTCCATTTGACATGCATATGTTTGACCAATAACAGTTTAGCATATGAATAAATAGTTGCAAACATATACAATAAAGTTTTTTACATTCAACCGATCCAAAGATAGCATTCACAGTGTTGGTGTGCTTTCATGGTAACATCCACCCCTCCAAGGGTGACTAGTTTTCCTTCAAGGAAGTGAACATCGGAATACATCCTCCTCTCCAGAGTTTACCCTAGCTTCTTACTTGTGATATATTTGTCTCCGTATCTTTACTTGTTACTAGTAATAATATAATGTACGTGCAATGCACGTTTATATTAGGTAAGATATATCTGTTGCATATTGATATTTGGTAAGATATGGATTATTGCACTTATTAAGCTCACTTTCATATTTCTCATATTTACCCCCCCCCCCCTTTTAGTCGAGTTTCAATGCAACCACTGACGGTATTGGCTCGGCACCTTCAAGACGATGGAGAACAGTAAGGAGGACGAGCCAAGGCCTTCACATGTGACGAAGGTGGAGTCCAATGATGAGGGTTCCGACGTTGGCTGGGATAACTTTGTGCGTGAGAGTGATGAGGAGTAGTTGTCTAGTGTTTTTAGTCTAGTATGTTTAAATTTGAATGTTTGCGCGTGTAGATCGTTGCATGTTTAAAACTGTTTGGAAGTTTGTAAGTTAGAACGTTTGGACATTTGAATATTTGGAAGCTTGTTGTGATGAGTCTGCAATGCGATCAAGTACTCCCTCCGTAGATCACTCTTATATTTTTTTTTACGGAGGGAGTAGTTTGGCTGTTTTAGTATGACTGAGTACCCTAAAAATAGGATAATTGTTGGAGAAGAACAAAGAACAATTTAGTGTCCTAAAAGTCCCTTTTTGGTGCCCTAAATTTTACCCTCTGACAAACAGAAGGAAAACCTACGATCAGCAGACACCGGCGGAGACAAATCATAGCGTTATCGCCGCAACTCCAACAGCGCCAAGCACAAGTTAATTGCCAGTATTCCCACGCCTCGCTTTCACTCACCAACCAGACGACAACAGGCAAACAATCGTGGCGAAACAGCGCTGCCTTCCCTGCTCTTTCCTTCCTATGAACTCAATACAAGAATCATATATCACGCCTCATGGTAGAATAGAGGTCACAAGCAGCAGCAAAACATCATGCCTAACATACAGCCTTCAATACTATACCGAGGTTCAGAGAAGGCCCTTGGACAACAATACAACCAAGTAACCGTGCCAACTTGCGCATCTCAAACTGCTTCTCAAGTGGCGCGTCATCGCCATCGCGGCATCTCCTGTCTGCACAGTTAACAAAGAAACAGAATTGTTCCATGAATCGAGTGGCAGATTTTCAGCAATTTGCATAAATTTTGTCTGTGTAGTGATCAGTCAGTCAGTCATAATAATACACACAAATGGGAATACCTTGGCTTGCTCTTACACGCCAGGTTGCTCCTCTTGCCATCACGCGACGAGATTACCTACACAAGATGTGTGCACCAACCAACCTTTAGTTTTTTTTCTTTTTATAGTCACTGATGAATTTGTATATAGACACGATGAATTTATACGACTTCTACAATCGGGATAGTAGGCAGAATAATAAAGCTTCTGCCGGTCCCTGGCTAGTGGTTACTGGTTACCCCATGCACGCAAAAAGAAAAGAACAGACCTTTCTATTTTGTTCGTTGCCGTTTACAGTAACTTTTGACAAAGCATTCCTTCCTCCAACAGAATGGGTTTCATATGTTGTGGACTTCTGCATCATTTCAGTCTACAACAGAACCACATTAGCAAGTGCTGTGATTTGGAAGCGATTTCAGTCTATAACAATAATCCTACGAATCATCCCAGGGCACTGTTTGCTTTTACCTTAACCACTGCGTTCCTCCCGTTCGAAATCCGGGGTGCCTTTGCAGCTTTGTAGGGTCGGATGCTGCTGCTGCTACTTCTGCACAAAAGAACGGAGCAATTTACATAAAAAAGAAACAGATATTTCACACCAAATTTATAAATCATTCCACACTCTAGGAACAAACCTTGCACTTGTGGGTGCAGATATGTGCATAGATCCTCTAGTACGGCTATTTCCAACCGATGCCGCTGGCGTGCTCAGCTGCTTCCTGAAAATCAGTTCAAACAAGTACAGAGGTTTCAATAATATTCAAGATTTCCACAACATATGCTGAATACTCCCTCCGTTCCTAAATAGAAGTCTTTTTAGAGATCTCAATGCGGACTACATATGGAGCAAAATGAGTGAATCTACACTCTAAAATATGTCTATATACATCCGTATGTAGTCCTTATTGAAATCTCTAAAAAGACTTATATTTAGGAATGGAGGGAGTAGAAATGAAATCAAAATGAAGACCTTTTGTTCTGCGATCCATTGCTTGTACTGGTAAGACCTGCGCCTCTTTTCAATGCGACCTGCCAAGATTAATTAAGCCTATCAACTTCCCATAAACCATTAGAAGCGTTTAACTGAGCTTCTAGTAGAAGCAAGTGACCAAAGTTGCATTTGTGAATAAGTTCAAAGGATAAATCAACATTTGATTAGGGGCAAAAGCTACCTGAGCAGCCTGCAAGGGTTTTGCATTATTTTGAGGTGAATTGGGCATAACTGAGCTTCTAGTAGCCAGTTTCCCAGTATTGCTGCTGTTGCTAGAGGCAACATGAGAAACAGACGATCCCTTGTTGTAGAAATTTGTACGAGGAAGGGTAGCTGCAGGCTGTACTTCTTTCAAAAACCTGTGAGAAGCTTGTGTAGCTGATTTAGATGGTGCAATGACTCTATCAGTGTTCTGGCACAAAGCAGATCTGGAAGAAATGGCAGCTCTATCAGCATTCTGATACGGAGAAGATCTAGAAGAGACAGCAGCTTTCTCAGCAGTCATCCTATCAGATAAAGCACGCAATTTCATCTCAACCCTCTTGTGGAAAGGATCCTTTAAGCCTTCAGAGTTCATGTTTTCTGAGTTTCTTCTTAAATGTACTCTCGGAATTTGGATAAGACAACTTGATGGGTCCTGAAATAGTAAACATGGGCATATGAGATAAATGACATTAACTTTTGCATCATATATAGTATAAAATAATCAAGAAAGAAACCAACAATGGGAAGTTTTCTTTAGTACTATCCTGGAAAGTGATCTAGCTAGTACTATGCTGGAAAGTGATCTGGCTCATTCACACATGTAAGTCATATAATTATATTATGGAATTTACCTTCCAAACTGCTTGGAATCTCATACAAAGCCAAAACTCACACCAGTCATGTAATTGCAGCAAATTGATCATCCCAATATATGGGTGAATGCTTCTGTATATCAAATGTAAACCAATGTCCAAAATAAAACTCTTGTACTTTTGCGATGAACTTTCTATACTACAACATTCTAGTATTGATTATCTAGAGTTTACTTGCCGCTAAAGCAGGAACCAACTGCAAAAACTAGCTCTGTTCTGTTATATCTTGTCAGTCCCTCCCCCCCCCCCCCCTCCCTCCCCCCTCCCCCCTTGCTGAAAAGTAGATCCTTCACTACATAAGCACATTACCTTGGCCCCCTTTGTCAACCCGTTAATGACAGCTGCCGCTATGCTCTTTCTTGGCTCCTGTTTCTTAACACCAGCTTTCAAACTTGCTATAGGCAAGATAATTCTCGACGCAGCAACATTACTTTCACCATAATCAGTTGAAACCACATGCTTTGGTGCAAGAACCTTCCTCTCCACGGTTTCCTGGTTGAGACCATGTTTACTACTCGTGCGCGTAGCGCACCGAAACTCACCATCAACATGTTGATTTTGAGCAGTACTAGATGCCTCCTCATCTTGAATACCTTGCGACCCTGTTATCCGAGAAAACAGAGGATTGAATGTCAAGTATCCTAGCCCATGGGGTTCAGAGCGTTTATTCTCATCCGATGAGCTCACTCCAGTAGATGGTTGACAACTGAAGCCTGGAGCACTATCCACAGGATCTTCGGGAGCAACTGCATGTGAATCATCTTCCTGCCTACTATGGTCCAGAGTGTCGCCATCACTCCTTTCTTCCAATGTGGCTTCAGTGAGAAGTTTAGCTTTCTGAGCCTTCCTCTTGTAATATTCTTCAAAAAATGCCTTCTTTTGTGCAACTAAACCAGGCAGTGTGAGTTTGCTTATCTCCTCCTGACGTCTGTTGTGTTCAAATACTGATCTGTTTTCCCATGACAAAGACTCTTCTGCAAATCTACCAAATGATACCGAACCATGATCAAGCACCATCTTCTGAACTGAATCGTCCTGGACAGTAGACATAAAGAGAAATTAGAGACTTGCGAATTTCAATTTATTAGAAATTTAGAACAACAGAAAAAACAATAACTAACTAACATATACAGACAGAGTGGTTAGCTACAAAACTCTATAGATATAACTTATACGGAAGACTCAAGAATATGATAGGATTGCATGTGCGAAACAAAGGATTGTGAAAAACACAGGAACCTGCAAAACTGGGTGTTTGATTCGACTGAACAGGAAAAACACAGTGATCCTACAAAGCATGGTCAAATTAAGGTTAAAACATATGCGAATGTAAGATAAAGTTAATATAATGCTACTTATAGCTTTTGCCTTGTTGTTTGTGCATAGGAATGTAAAAAAGAGGTTTCAGTGGATGGTAAAATTCCTTTGTTTTTCCTATGAAACTCAATACAAAGGAAAAATTCCTCCCCTTCTCTTATGGTCCATTCCTTCGAATCAAATGGACAAATACTGTCTCCCCATAAGAAAATTTCCTATTCCTATGTCATAAGAATATTTGACATTTTGCATCAGCAGTGAATAAAAACAAAATTACTAACTGCCATCTAGCCTCCTCGAAACGCAATAAGAAACTACAGAAACAAGATTCAGGCAGCATCAACTATGTCATGCAATGTTAACATCTCAAATATTTCCCAACAGCACTATGATATCAAGGAGCTATTAACCTATGAGATTTAAGTTGATAATTAAAGTACGCAACCAAAGATGAAGCACTGAAATTTCGAAGCAGAGGAGGATACTACCTGTGTGCAGAGGTCGTTGTAGGGCGAATCTGAGTGCGACCATCCACTGAACGGCTGCCCAACTTCAGCAGCCATTGTGCCTGCGTGCTTGTTATCAACTAACCAACCTTGGCAGGAAATTTCTTATACTGCACCGATCTACCTGCGGCAATAGATACACCAAAAGTCACGCTGTCAAGATCTGCCTCCTGGAGAGAAGTTAATAAAAAACAAAACAAGAAGGGATTATGATATTTTCAGCCAAAAAAGGAAAACAAGAATGGCGGCCAAATACTTTTAGAAGCAAACGCAAAACCAGTATAGACAGACGTTGGGAAGTTTGGAGGAACAAAGTCAAACCCCCAAAACAAAACCCCCACCGAATCTTCGCTGCCTGGCAGAGGAGGATTCCGCAGCGAGCAACGAAACCCGGAAATTTTGGCACGGCTGATCCCACGAATTGAGACCCAGATTGTTTCTTGGGTAGAATAATTTGCAACGGGGTAAACAAAAAACTGCGATTTCTTGGATGAGAACTGGGAACGGGAACTCCAAGCCCGTCTCCACCTGAAATACTGGCGCCACAGCGGCTGGCACGGACTAGAACGGAAAAAGTACCCCAAATCTAACCGCGGTACGGCGAGCGCACCAAGCGAAGCCATCAAGAACCGGAGCGTACCAGAGAAGGGACGTAATGAAATCGGAAACCCGCCGGGTACAACAGCCACCCTCCAACGACAGGAGATCGAGAAGCCAGACGCTGAGTCCTCACCTCACCTGGCCGCCGATCCGTGCTCCTCCGTCGCGGCGAGAGGGGGGGGGGGGGAGAGGGGGGATGTTTAGGGCGGCGGCGGTGGCGAATCGGAACGAGAGAGCGCTAACGGCTGGAAAGGGGGGGAGTAAATATGGAAGGAGGGAACGGAGTTGAAATCGGATCGAGTAACGTTCGAATGAAAGCAGAGGTCGTGGCTTCGGCTGGCCCGCTCGCACGGAATTCGACGCGAGCAATCGCACAGGCAAGCTGCTATGGGCCAGACCTTAAAAAAACAATTAGGGGCAGGCCTATTTACCAATGCGAGCGCACCTGATTTTCTGTTTTTTCCCCTTTCTGTTCTATGGTTTTAGGCGGGTTTCTTTCCTCTGGTTTTCCTTTTAGCGTGGGCTAGCAGTACGTCGAGTGAATTTTGGGAAGCGCGAGGCTGAAGGCGGCGGCGGCGGCGACGGCATGAGGAGTGCCGACTGCGACGAGGCCGAGACGTGGACGGGCGAGTACGGAACTTCTCTGTGTGTGGGGGGGGGGGGAGGGGGGGGGGGCTTATAGGGTTGGCCGTGCGTATGATGTTTCTTCCCCCCTCTACTCTCTTGTAATGGATTGAGTTTCCCTTTTGAAGTTATTTTATCGGATTGAGTCTTTAAAGATTTAAGAATACTTGATGTATGTCTTGCCGTGCGTATCTGTGGTGACAATGGGATACCACGTGATTCACTTGATGTATGTTTTGGTGATCAACTTGCGGGTTCCACCCATGAACCTATGCATAGGGGTTGGCACACATTTTCGTCGTGATTCTCCGGTAGAACTTTGGGGCACTCTTTGAGGTTCAATGTGTTGGTTGAATAGATGAATCTGAGATTGTGTGATGCATATCGTATAATCATACCCACGGATACTTGAGGTGACATTGGAGTATCTAGGTGACATTAGGGTTTTGGTTGATTTGTGTCTTAAGGTGTTATTCTAGTACGAACTCTAGGGCTGTTTGTGACATTTATAGGAATAGCCCAACGGATTGGTTGGAAAGAATAACTTTGAGGTGGTTTCGTACCCTATTATAATCTCTTCGTTTGTTCTCCGCTATTAGTGACTTTGGAGTGACTCCTTGTTGTATCTTGAGGGATAGTTATGTGAACCAATTATGTTATCATTGTTGAGGGAACTTACACTAGCTAAAGTATGAACCCTAGGCCTTGTTTCCTAGCATTGCAATACCGTTTACGCTCACTTTTATCATTAGTTACCTTGCTGTTTTTATAATTTCAGATTATAAATACCTTTATGTACTATCCATATACCACTTGTATCACCATCTCTTCGCCGAACTAGTGCACCTATACAATTTACCATTGTATTGGGTGTGTTGGGGACACAAAAGACTCTTTGTTATTTGGTTGTAGGGTTGCTTGAGAGAGACCATCTTCATCCTACGCTTCCTATGGATTGATAAACCTTAGGTCATCCACTTGAGGGAAATTTGCTACTGTCCTACACGCATATACGTCCCTGAGCGCACGCTTCCGCTCCCTCTTGGGAATGTGGGTTGCGTATATCATGTTCATCGTCCACACTTATGGGGGGGGGACCTCTTCTGTCCTTCGATGTTCGGCTGCCGGGGCTCTTCCTCGTCATCGCTATGTGGCCCCTTATCTTTGTTTTCGGCAATTAACTTGCCGGCCTGCTTGAATACCCAACAATCCCTATTGGTTTGGTTGGCTGGCTTGTCGGGGGTGCCGTGTATTTGACCTGAGCGATCGAGTATGCGGTCCAAACTGGACGGGCCCGGAGTGCTTCGTTTGAACGGCTTTTTCCGCTGACCGGGTTTAGAGCCTTTGAATCCGGCATTGACTGTCGTATCTTCAGTATTATCACTGTTAATGCGGCGCTTATGTTTGTTGCGACGTGACCTGCTATTGCCGTCCTTGGTATCCGAAGTACCATGGTTCTTTGATATGTTATTATTGCGAGCCAGCCAGCTGTCTTCTCCCGCACAAAAGCGGGTCATGAGTGTCGTGAGGGCTGTCATAGATTTCAGATTTTCCTAACCAAGGTGTCGGGCTAGCCACTCGTCGCGGATGTTGTGCTTGAAAGCTGCCAGGGCCTCCGCATCCGGACAGTTGACGATTTGATTTTTCTTTGTTAGGAGCCGTGTCCAGAATTGCCTGGCCGATTCCTCTGGCTGCTGAATTATATGGCTTAGGTCATCAGCGTCTGGTGGTCGCACGTAAGTGCCCTGAAAGTTGTCGAGGAATGCGGCTTCCAGATCTTCCCAACAGCCAATGGACTCTGCTGGCAAGCTGTTGAGCCAATGCCGAGTTGGTCCTTTAAGTTTGAGTGGGAGGTATTTGATTGCGTGTAGGTCATCACCGCGGGCCATGTGGATGTGCAGGAGGAAATCCTCGATCCATACCGCAGGATCTGTCGTGCCGTCTTATGATTCTATATTTACGGGTTTGAAACCCTCTGGGATTTGATGATCCATTACTTCGTCTGTGAAGCATAGGGGGTGCGCGGTGCCTCTGTACTGGGCTATGTCGCGACACAGCTCGAATGAGTCTTGCCCGCTGTGTTCGGCCCGACCGGTCTTACTTTTACTTTATCCGACGTGACGATTGTCGTCTCGCATAGTGGCATGCCCTCGTGATCCGTAGATCGATCTTGCATGTTTTGCTTTGTCCTCCAATACGTCTCGCAGGTCTGGCGTATTTCCCCATGCCTTTTTATTTGAATGGCGTCGGGGTGCAGGCTGAGCTTTTGGCTGGAATGCCTCTCTATCGCGGCCATGAGGTGGCCGATCAGCCGCGTCATACGCTTCTTCCTCCAGTCGAGGTAGCAACCTGCATTTTGGGTAACTCATGGAGGGGCATTCGAGTTTATATTTCTCGGCCTCGAGGACTTCAGTCCATCTGTCAGCTAGCAGATCTTGATCAGCTTGAAGTTGCTGTTGCTTTTTCTTAAGGCTATTTGCCGTGGCTATAAGCCGGCGCTTGAAGCGCTCTTGTTCGACGGGATCCTATGGCACGATGAATTCGGCATCGTCGAGGCTTGCCTCGTCTTCGGAGGGGGGTATGTAATTATCGTCCTCTGCCTCTCTATCCGTCGCTCTCTCTGGAGGGCTGGCCTTTCCATCCTCCTGTCCTAAATCGTGCTGGAGGGGATTGTTGCCATCTTCAGCACTATCCGCCGCTGACGTCGGCGCTTGGGTTGCTTTTTGGAGGGGTCATCCTCCGCTGTCTCATCGCCATTATCTTCTTTGGGTGTGTCCATCATGTATATATCGTATGATGAGGTGGCTGTCCAATGCCATGTGGGCTGTGGTTCCTCTTCGTCTCCCGCATCGTCGTCCATACCGTCGATGTCTTCGGAGTCGAAGTCGAGCATGTCGGTTAAGTCGTCGATAGTGGCTACTAAGTGGGTGGTGGGTGGGCAGCGAATTTCTTCATCATCCGCATCCCAATCCTGTCGGACATAGTTCTGCCAGGATCCTCCTGACAAGGAGAGAGACCTTAATGAGTTCAGTATGTCGCCAAAGGGCGAGTGCTGAAAAATATCCGCGGAGGTAAACTCCATGATCGACGCCCAATTGGATTCGCTAGGAACGGGCGCAGGCGGTTCGGAGTCCGTGGCCGGAGAAGGATCCGGCAGTCTGACAACATGGCCCTCGTGCAGGGTAAGGTCGATGTTCGACTCGATCGCCGCTGAGGGTAAGGCCTCTATGGCGGGGTCTATCCACCCGTCCATGGACGGTGCAACTTGCTTCGAATTGAGGGTCGGAGGCTCGGAGCGGCTGCCGGTGCGATCTTCCGGACGCTGTCTGATGGTAGAGCTAAATAGTACTCATCATGACTGCGTGACGCACAAGGCAGAGGCTCGAATCCGTCGAAGATCAAGTCTCCGCGAATATCGGCCGTGTAGTTTAAGCTTCCAAACCAGACCTGGTGGCCAGGGGCGTAATTTTCGATCTGCTCCAGATGGCCAAGCGAGTTGGCCCGTAGTGCGAAGCCACCGAATACAAAAATCTGTCCGGGGAGAAAAGTCTCACCCTAGACCGCATCGCTAACGATGACCGAAGAAGCCATCAAGCCTAACGGCGACGACACAGAGGAACTCTCAATGAAAGCACCAATGTCGGTGTCAAAACCGGCGGATCTCGGGTAGGGGGTCCCGAACTATGCGTCTAAGGCGGATGGTAACAGGAGGCAGGGAACACGATGTTTTACACAGGTTCGGGCCCTCTTGATGGAGGTAAAACCCTACGTCCTGCTTGATTTATTCTTGATGATATGGGTATTACAAGAGTTGATCTACCACGAGATCGGAGAGGCTAAACCCTAGAAGCTAGCCTATGGTATGATTGTATGTTGTGCCCTACGGACTAAAACCCTCCGGTTTATATAGACACTTGAGAGGGTTAGGGTTACACAAGGTCGATTACAAAGGAGGAGATATACATATCCGTATTGCCTACACTAGTTGAAAACGGATCATTAGTACCGGTTTGTAAGGGCCTTTAGTGCCGGTTATGAAACCGGCACTAAAGGCCCCCCCTTTAGTACCGGTTCGGCACGAACCGGCGCTAAAGTGCCACCACGTGGCGTGAGCTCGCGCCCTGGTACGGGGGACCTTTAGTTTTTTTGAATTTTTTTTTTAAAATTTTGGATTTTTCTTTTGATTTTTTTTAATTTTTCTGAATTATTTGATGATTTAGTCTCTAATCACCTCTCTTAACTGCTCAAGTGTGGATCACTCATTCCAAATCATCTAACTTCCCGACCGGTCACCCATCCCTCTCACTACTCCAGCCCGAGCACGCTTAACTTTCAGGTTCTATTCTCCTTCGTTTCCGAGTCTGCACTTGTTGTTTTCCTGACAATAGTAAGATGTCAATCCTATTAACCCTCAGGAGTTTAGCTTGAGCATGAAGTCACACATTTCACCGTTTGAGTTTGAAATATTATTCTAAAAAAACAGTAATTATTTAGTAACGCTAATATTTCTTGAATAAGTTTGACCATAGTTTGACCAGATTTGACCAAAATTCAAAAAATTAAAATAATTATTTAGTAACACTAATATTCTAGAATAACTAGTTTGACCATTGTTTGACCACAGTTTGCCCACAGTTTGAATATTTTTCAATTTTTTCCACTCTAGATCTTAAAAGCCCCGTAACTTTTTTCTATTAGGTTTTTGAGGATTTTGCAAATGTTTAACGGGGATCCCCTGGTTAAATTTGGATGTAACTTTTCGAGTAGATGATTTTTCATATAAAAAACTTTTTCATCCGAATTAGTATGCAAAAGTTATGCCCATTTTTACAAATTTCAGAGAGATTTTGCAAATAAAGTCAAATTTCACATTTGCAAATTTTCCCAACAACTAGACCACATATCACATGATAAACTTATTTTCTTTTTTTTGACATTTCCATCATTTTCGTTTATTTTTTTAAAATTGAAAAGGCGATCCACGGGGGGGGGGGGGGGGGTGTAGTTTTTGAAAATTGCCCTATAGTGCCGGTTTGTGTCTCCAACCGGTACTATAGGTCAGACCCCGTTAGTACCGGTTCATGGGGCCCCGGCCTGACGCCAGCCTGCCATCACCCCTTTAGTACCGGTTCGTGCCACGAACCGGTACTAAAGGTTCAACACGAACCGGCATTAATGCAAATCCGTTCGAACCGGCACTAATGGTACCATTAGTACCGGCTCAAATACAAACCGGCACTAATGTGCTTCACGTTTGACCCTTTTTCTACTAGTGCTAGCTTGCCTTCCACGCCAAGTAGAGTCCCATCCGGACACGAGACGATGTCTTCAATCTTGTATCTTCATAATCCAACAGTCCGGCCAAAGGATATAATCCGGCTGTCCGGAGACCCATAATCCCGGACTCCCTCAACGGTTCATTTGTTCCAGAGTCGTCGAGCCAATCTTCTTTGAAACTTTGTTCTCTTGCTACAAGAATTTTGAGTAGTACATTTTTCATCGACACTTCTGAGTTGTCACGATTTGCTTCTCTATTGTTCACAGTGTAAGTCCATAACATCCAAAAAATTTTCGTCTCGTACTTTCTTAGCTATGGCTGAGTGCTTTTCTACAAATTTTCATTCTAAGATCTACTATATTTGGAATAATACAATTGAGCAACGGTTTTTACGAGTACGTCTGATATATTCTATCTTCGAAGAAAAGGTGGTATCTTTTTGTGTTTGGAACCACCACTCACTTTGTAATCAGTACTTTCAAGTATTGTATTTCTCCTAGTTCGTGAACACTATCATGGCCATATTAACTTATTTGAACCGATTCAACAGTTGCGCCATTGCGACCAATGCTAGATTGGATGTGAGCAGACTACAAGGATTTTGAATCTTTGCTTTCGTAACTTGGTGTCTCCTTCAATTTTGTTTCATACTTGCTTTTGAAATTTGAGTGTTTATGAAAAATAAATCCAAGCTCATCTTTTATAAGAGAAACTATCTTAAAACGTATCTTAAGAATTGCACTCTTGTTGTTAAGTATGCCCTGAATATGTCTCTATGTGCAACTATGACATTTAAAAATCTATAGGAGGGACCAGAGAACCATGTGGAGTGAAGGGATGATCAGTCGATTTGCATATACTGACATGAAAATCACATATGTGGAGCAAAGAGAATAGAATTCTTGACCCGTCACTCAAGATTTGGCTGGTTATGGATATGCTCTAGAAAAATTGTTCACACGGTTGTGTCCTATAAAATCTGCTCCAGGCAGGGGTGTGTCATTTTCACTAGTTGAACATCAAAATCTTAGCTGAAAAGAACCTTTTGCATTTAGCATCTCATTTTCTTTGTATATCGGCAACATTCACCTTACTCTTGTGAGCTCCTTCGAGCCGATAAATCTTAAAATTGACGAAGTCTCCACACGCATCTCGTAATCAACGAGAGCTTCGTCTCCCACTAAAGAAACAAGGAAGCGGCTAACCACCAGTCGGCTGGTCGCTAACCATCAGATCCGCACGATCCCTTCGATGGCGGAAACAACGCTTCACATCTAGGTGCAATCTCACATGCAGCGTTGCGGTGCAATCTCCCATACACATATCTTTGGTTTGCATGGAGTGCACATCCTATTGAACACAATTGACAATGCATGCATGTAGATAAGAAAAGAAGATGTTGTCACCAAAGATTCCATTAGAAATTAAACTTTAAAATGTTTTGTAGCTCAAACCGTTGGTCCGATTGGAAAACCGTTTTCACATAAAAGATTCATCGCGACAAAACCTTTAAAACTAGATTCCATGTTGGTATGTTTTGATGATTTTTTTTTCTGGTGAAAAGTTACCAGACCTAGACTAAAGAAGTTATCACCTGTGTGGTACGTCAGTTACCATCATGTTTACATGAAAATTACTGGGGCATAAAAATTGCTCCTCCAACATTCTCTCCTCATGCAAAAACAATAGAGCACAGAAAGTCTGATGTAATTGTAAATTCTCACTATTTCGAAGATGTTTTATAGCTCAAACTGTCATTTTTGATTGAAAAATCGTTTTCACATAAAAAATCCACCATGATGAGAACTTCAAAACTAGATCTCGTGTTGACATGTTTTGATCACTTTTTTGGTCAAAAGTTACTGTACAGTTATCAATTATGTTATATGTATATTAGCATGTTATTTATACAGAAGTGCCGGAGATGTGTTTTAAACAACTTCTTCCCCCTGGGTCAAATTTACCATGGTATTTATATCTAAGTTATCAGCTCCCGGATGCATACATTACCGTTCTATTTGCACATAATGAACCGGGGTATGATTCAATAAATTTTTATTCGGGTATAAACTTAATGCGTTGTTTATACCTAAGTTATCAGGTCTATGATATGTGAGTTACCATGATATTGACAAAAAAAATTAACGAGGTATATTTCATCAACAACCCTCCAGCACTCCTCACCACCGTCGCCAAACTTACCAGGACTGTGGCACATAAGTTATCAGGTCTGCGATGTGTGAGTTATCATGTTATTCACACAAAAAATTACCATATATTTCATCAACCACCCTCCGCTCACCCAGTCATCGAATTTACCAACGAGTGGGGTACATTAGTTATCAGGTCTACAAGGTGTGAGTTACCGTGCTATTCACATAAAACTTATCAGGGATATATTTCATCACCCCTCCCTCGCAAAAAGTACGGATGCATAAGTTTCAGGTCTTCGATGTGTGAGTTACCATGCTATTCACACAAAAGTTACCGGGGGATACTTGATCACCACCCCTCACCCCCCCACACACACCAAAGTTATCAGTCTATGATGTGTGAGTTACCATGATATTGACAAAAAAGTTACCGGAGGTATATTTCGTCAACAACCTTCCCCCACCACTCACCACCGTCGCCAAAGTTATTAGGACTGGGGCACATAAGTTATCAGGACTATGATGTGTGAGTTATCATGTTATTCACATGAAAAGTTACCAAAGGTATATTTCAACAACCACCCTCCCCCCACATGGTCACCAAATTTACTAAAAAGACTGGGGCACATAAGTTATCAGGGCTGAGATGTGTGAGTTATCATGTTATTCACACAAAAAGTTATCAAGGATATATTCCATCAACCCCCCCCCCCAAACCAAGTTATCGGGTCTATGATGTGTAAGTTATCATGATATTGATAAAAAAAGTTACCGGAGGTATATTTCATCAACAACCCTCCCCCGCCCCTCACCATCGTCGTCAAAAGTTACCAGGACTAGGGCACATAAGTTCTCAGGTCTGCAATGTGTGAATTATCATGTTATTCACACAAAAAATTACCAAAATGTATATTTCATCAACCACCGTCCCCCCACCGAGTCACCAAATTTACCAAAAGACCGGGGTGCACTAGTTACCAGGTCTACGAGGTGTGAGTTACCGAGCAACTCACATAAAAAGTTATCGAGGGTATATTTCATCACCCCTCCCTCACGAAAAGTACCAGGACCGGGGGGCATAAGTTATCGGGTCTCCGATGTGAGAGTTACCATGCTATTCACACGAAAGTTGTAAAGGGATACTTGATCACCCCCCCCCCCCCCCCCCGACAAATTTATCAAGACCAGGGTACATAAATTATCAGGTCTGTGATGTGTGAGTGTGACACTCCAAAATTTTTGATTTGGTTTTCATCAAAAACTTTATTGAATTAGAAAGGAGGGCCTTTAAAAAAATTTCTCTTTCAGAAAATCCTTCCTCTTAAAAAAGTTCCTTTCACCTTTGGCAAGGATTTCCTTTCCTTTTAATTTTGGTGTTAAAATTTTTGGAAGCTTTTCTTCTGGGTATTTCCCTCTCAAACTTATTTATTTTTCCAAAAAAAAGAAACCCTAGGAATTTTGGGACCTCTTTTCTTTTTGAAGACACCCATGGTTTACCATGTCTCCTATGGTAAATCTTCTCAAAATCCATTCCCTCCATCTTTGAACAATCTAAATCCTCTGTCTCAACAAGTCCAAACAAGTTTTGGGATTTTATTTAAATTATTTTTCTCCCCAAAAACATTTCTGCCATTTATTTGAGCTTAAGTGATTTTCAAAGCAAGTGTCATTTTGCCTTTGAGTTTTTATCCCAAACCAACTCCCCTGGATTGTCTTTAGTACCCACAACCTAGAACCATCTTGATCCACTCTCCTTCTTTTCAATTTTTTCAAATTTCACTCACTGCAAGTTTGGACCAGATTTGCCAAATTTGGTGAAATTCATATCTACACCTCTCCAAAAATTCCACCAAAATTCAGGCAGCCTACTGGAGCAATGAGAGGCCACTCCACCAAGTTTCAGCTCAAGGAAAATCCTTAGATGCCAAAAGCATTCTGTCGAACACCTGAGCTGCACTGTTCTTGGCATAGTTCAGTAAAATTCAATTTTACCGTGTCGATTTCTTCAGAGTTACAGACACATGCTCACAGTACCTTGGCTCGACGCTCGCGGCCTCTCTCCTCTTGTTCGGATGCTGCACACGCGTGCTTGGAGCCTTCCTAGTGTCAGTAGCGCGCTGGCCCGCCCTCGCCGGCGTCTTCTGCGGCGTCGGGACCTCCCGTGGCGGCCGACAGAAGGCACACCACGGCAGAACGCCATTTTCGCGCCGCCCAAAGCCTCCTGGCCCTCCGCGTGTCCTCATGCATGCCAGCGCACGCCCGTGGCACCCTCGCCGCGGCCCGGCAAGCACGGAACATGCTCCCTGCCGCCGACGGGCCCGCGCCGCCCCGTTCCGTCGAGCTCGCCCCTAACACCCCCTCCAAGCTCGCTTAGCACCCAAATGGAACCAGTAGAACTCCGTGATGACGCCCAACTCCCTAAACCTCCCCGACCAAGCTCTGCGCCGCCGTAACCTTCACCGGAGATCCCCGTTCACGGCCACCGCCTCGGATTGCCTATAAAAAGGACCCCGAGCTCGCTCACGAGACCCACATCTCCACTACGCCTCTCCAGAACCCTGCCAAACCACCAGGAGGACCTCGAGGAGGTCTCCTCCTCCAGCTCCGGCCGCCTCGCCCCGCCTCGGCCTCCACCTCGATTCCCTTCGGTGAGGCCATCTCCGGCGCCCAAAACTCGTCCGTAGCTTTCTCTTGCACCAAATGCTCTAACCCCCACGTCAATTTGATCCTTGCAGCCCTCCTCGGCGAGACCCATCAACGCCCGAACCACCGTCCGCCGGAGTCAAGCTCGCCGTCGACGTGGTGCCAACCGGCGACCAACACCACCACCCACCGTTGCGGAAGGACACGGTGAGCATGTTGGTAATCCCCGATCCCCCTGCCTCGCCGTGGATCACCGCCGGCGACCACCGCGGCTCTCGGGCACCGGCGAAGTCTGCCGCCTCGTTTTGAAAATTTAAACTGACAGGCGGGACCCGCTGTCAGCCTCTCTACTCTGTCTAAGCGAAGCGTTTTCTGAAAACGTCTTCTGCCAAATACGCCTTCCCTCTGGGCTGGCGTAGTTTCTGCCGAAGCGCTTTCTGTTTTTATAAACTAGCCCCTGAAAACTTTCTGTTCCATTACAGACAAGTCCTTGCATTAAAACCCTTATAACTTTTTAATAGAAAGGAATTTTTGAGTGATTCTTTTTCTGTCCTCTTCAGAATTTTGTCTAGTTTTTTATCATATTTATTTGAAAAATATTTGGAATACCTTCTGTGCACTTCTTGGTATTTATGATAGCGCATATATTTTCTTTATACCGTAGATACCGAAGGAGGTGACGGAGCCGCGAACTTCACCGAGCTAGGCTCCGACTACTCTGAACCAGGCAAGCATGTTTGAACTTTTGATATGATAAGTGTCTTGGCATGTTTTGCATGTAGTCAGTTTCATGGCATGTTGATGAGCATACCGATGAACGTTATTTTATGAAAGGTTGAAGTAAGTAAGTTCGATGATCCATAAGTGGATGGAAGTGAGTATGAATGGCCATGTGTTGGCATGAGGATGGGTAAGATGGCAGTGTTGTAGCATGCCAGTCTTATGCCAGACTATGTGACTTCAGGGTCAAACCGTACCGGTCCAGTTCCTCCCTTTTCCTTCCCTGTACTACCACATGTTTTCCGCAAGGAATATGGCTTAGTAAGTTGCAAACCGCTTTCCTGGTACACACCAAAAGGAGAGGCCGAGATGATGGTTCCATGGCCCTGGATTAAAGCCAGTCATCCGTCAGGGGGCATGGGTGTTTCCGGTTGGGACCGAGAGGGGGGCACCCCTTAGAGCGCGCATATATAAATTTGATCCCATGCTATTCGAGATTGTGATCTCCCCGTCTCAAAAGTTTTTCTTGGACGATGTCTAGGGTGAGTCCTGGCATCGAGAGGTAGGATGGGTGTGTACTGGTTAGCTGTGTTTTCTTCCGAAAAACCGTAAACGGAACTAGTCCCTCGTGACTACGGAAATCCGTTGGCTGTGGGAAATTTTTTTTGTACAAACTCTGCAGAGTCATATATCCCTTGAATCATCTATTCCATGTCCACTTTCATATCATCTTGGACTAACAGTATCCGTTTGATGACAGAGACTCCAGTGAATCCCATGAATACTAAGCCCGGCTAAATGTTATTCCTGTGGATGGACTAACCTGTTTATCATCATGAACTGAATATTTATTATGAGTATTGTTATTTGTGACTAAAGCCCTTTCCGTGATGTCGCCCAGACGTCCGACTGTGGCATTTTTTTTAAAGCCCTCTCTGTGATGTCGCTCAGATGTCCGACTGTGGCATTTCTTTTAAAGCCCTCTCTGTGATGTCGCTCAGACGTCCGACTGTGGCATTTCTTTTAAAGCCCTTTCCGTGATGTCGCCCAGACGTCCGACTGTGGCATTTCTTTTAAAGCCCTTTCCGTGATGTCGCTCAGACGTCCGACTGTGGCATTTCTTTTAAAGCCCTTTCTGCGATGTCGCCCAGACGTCCGACTGTGGCATTTCTTTTAAAGCCCTTTCTGTGATGTCGCTCAGACGTCCGGCTGTGGCATTTCTTTTAAAGCCCTTTCTGTGATGTCGCTCAGACGTCCGACTGTGGCATTTCTTTTAAAGCCCTTTCTGTGATGTCGCTCTGACGTCCGACTGTGGCATTATTTTTCCTGTTATTATTTGTTTACCCTTCGTGGCGTCGCTTCAGACACATGATCGGTTCTCATTTATTTTCCGTTGGGATTTCAGGCGGACTACCGCCGTTTCCCTCGTACTTACTTCGTTATTTTCCTGTTATTATTTGTTTACCCTTCGTGGCGTCGCTTCAGTCACACGATCGGTTCTCATTTATTTTCCGTTGGGATTTCAGGCGGACTACCGCCGTTTCCCTCGTACTTACTTCGTTGTGCAAATTTATCAGTGTGCATTGGGAAGATTATTCATGACGCATCCATGCATGCATTTGTTATATCTTACGTCCGAACTGTCTTGCGAGTAATTTCAAAGTACTCACTGGCTTATTGATTTGGCCAGATGCTGATGAAGGCGATCTCATGGATAAAGAGTTCGATAGCGAGTCCGACGCCTAGAGGAATCCCAGTCAGTCTTGTGTGACCCTGGTCTTGGTCTCAGTTTTATACCCGCTTCCGCAGCCCGAAAAAAATTTATCGAGCCTCACCTCGATGCTCGATGAGATGCCAGTTTGAGAATCGTGTTACCACACTCTCTATTGTGTTATTCCACCACCACTATATCCTCGAGTCAGTAGTATGCCACCACCCATTGTGTTATATCCGCCATTATGTATTAATATTGGCGCGCTTGTAATAATTCATTGAGCAGCCCTAGCTCAACCCTGTAATATATTCTATGCTACTGGCTTATTGTATCAAGTATTTGTCTGCCAGTGAGGAGGATTTTCTCTCATACTGGACTCAAAGATTGGTTTCTCAATAAATATTTTTATTGGAAAACCGGTCGTGACAAGCTTGGTACCAGAGCCAGGCTGACTGTAGGAAGCCACTAGGTGTGATCGCTAATCGGTTATTAGCATAATAGAGCTAATTTATATTTTTGCAATGGTAGTCATTTTCTGACAGTCAGCATAAAATTTATGATCTGACCATTCAGGATTTTTGCCTACTTTTGTAGATGGCCGACAATGACTGCGAGTCTCAGACCTTCGCCAACGTGCCCGATGGGTTCGTCAAGCTTCTCTCCTTCATCGTTCAGGTCGCGATGGGGCCATCCGTGCGCCCAGTCTTCACACTCCGCCAGCACAGGGTCAACGACGGTCTGACCATGCACCAGGCCATGGTGCAGTTCAAGGGAGGGTGTGGTGAGCTACGCCGCTACCTGTTTGTGGGAAGAGCCATGCCTACGGAGAGGCATGCTATGCAGATGGCAGCCCGTGAGGCGATAGCCCGCCTCAGGGATGTCCTTCCTGCGATGAAGACTCGTCGCTACCGTTATCTTCCATGCCATGTGCCCTACATCTGCCACTACGCATTCTCCTGCCCCAGAGGAGAATGAGATGAGGCTTTTGAGATGCTTATTGAGTATCTCCGGGCTCTGGAGGCAGCCTTCGACAACCTGGTGGACGACTTCGTGGCTGCCCGCATGGACGCAGTCCATGGCTGTGCCGCCAACAGGAGGGAGCTCCTGCTCACTGCACCGCCACTGACTTTTGTCTCGTCTTCAGCATCGCATGCACCTACTCGTCACCTGCCTACCACCGGAGGGATCAACCAGGCCTTTGCGCCCACTCCAGCGCGCACTGCACCACCCATTGTGCCTACTCCTATTCGTGTTGCTCCGCCCCTGGCACCAGTTCCATCTACCCGACGCGGCTCTTCTCGTCTGGAGCCTATTAGTGAGGAGGAGGTCGAATCCCCGGCCTCACTACGCCTCACCCTTGGCAGGGCCAAGGAGATCATCGACATTTCCGGCTAAGTGCGTTTGCCCGTCATGCGATGTACCGCTTTGTAAGATGTGTTGCGAGGAGTAGCTTGTTTGCGCATCATGTAGAACAGGAGGAGTGTACTAGCCTAAATAACATGTCAGGATTATGTACGCATATCCTGAGTGATGTACTGTATAATTATCGCCCGCATGTAAGATATGTAATGAGCAGTCCTTTTCCGTGCGCAAATCAATTTGTTTTCTTAAGTGATCTTGGACTTTTAAAAATTATTGCCATCCTTGTGCATTTTTCTTTTTGGAGTTGTTTGACGACCATCTTCATATTTCTTATGAGTTTTACAAAATATATCCCCAGAGTGAAAAATGTCTCGTCCTTGGACACGCTCCATGCCTACTCCGTCAGAGGAAAATTTGGACACTCAACCAGGCAACAATTTCTCGCAAGGGCAGTCGAGCCAACAGGGCAGTGACACGGCACTTTCTCAGATGTGCCGCCTTTATGAACAGAGTCAGCAACAACATCGTGAAATGATGAACCAGGTCATCAACATGGGAAATTACCATGGACAGTATCCGCAGCATTCCAAGTTATCCGAGCTGCAGAAGACGCGTCCCCAAACATTTTCACATACTGACAAGCCTCTTGAAGCCGAGGACTGGCTTCGGGACATGGAGAGGAAATTAATTATTGCAAAATGTTCAGATTCCGAGAAGGTACTGTATGCTCCGCACTATCTTACAGGAGCAGCCGCATCTTGGTGGGAGAATTTTCTGCATATGCATCCAAACGAAGGTGACATAACCTGGGATGATTTCAAGGAAGGTTTCCGTGGTGCACACATTCCTAAGAGTATTATGAAAATCAAGAAGAGAGAGTTCGACGACCTCAAACAAAGGAACTTGACAGTGGTAGATTACAACAGTCAATTTACACTATTATCCCGCTACGCCAATGAAGAGCGTATGACTGAAAGCAAGAAGATGGAGAAATTCCTTGACGGTTTGGCGCCCGCACTTAAATGCCAACTGGTCGTGCACACTTTTCCTGATTTTAAAACACTGGTGGACAAAGCCATTACTCTGGAAAATGAGAGACGCAGTCTGGAAGACATCCGCAAGCGAAAAAGGGACCAGACTAACCTAGCTCGCAATCAATGGAGCAAGACAGATTTCAAAAAGGGTGGGACGCACAAATCCTCATCCAACGTCTCACGCCCAATCCAGAATTTTCATGCAAGGAACAAGGAGTTCACATATCGCCCCAACGTTACTTGTTACGCTTGTGGAGAAGAAGGGCACTATGCAAAATAGTGCCCCAAGCCAAGGAACTCAACCCCAAGGCCGAACAACGGCGGCAATAATTCAGCGCCCAAGCGAAACAATTTCAATCCCAACAACAACCACAGGAAGGGTCATCTGAACCACGTAACCAAAGAGGAGGCACAAAATGCTCCGGATATCGTACTCGGTACGTTCCCTGTCAACACGATACCTGCAACGGTTTTGTTTGATTCTGGAGCTTCTCACTCTTTCATTTCGAAAAGTTTTGCCTTGCAAAATAATTTTTCGATGCTTCCTTTGGAGAAATCCATGATCATCAAGTCCCCTGGGATTCAGCAAGTTACTCAGAATTACTGTCAGAATGTGGTCATTGAGTTCGAAGGATTGGAGTTTCACGCAAATCTTATTGTGTTGGAAAGTAAAGGACTGGATGTCATCCTAGGGATGGATTGGCTGACCACCAACAAGGGGTTTATCGACTGTTTCAACAGGACCGTAATTCTCACACACCACCAAGGGAAGACAATAGAAGTATCAGCCAAGGAAGGAAAAATACCCCGGCAACCGAGATTGAATAAGGTGGACACTTCTGAGCTAAACAAGGTTCCAGTAGTGTGTGAATTTCCAGACGTATTCCCTGAAGAGCTACCAGGCATGCCACCAGACCGAGAGATAGAATTCTGCATTGAGCTCGCACCAGGAACCACCCCCATATACAAGAAACCATACAGAATGGCACCATCCGAGTTGGTTGAATTGAAGAAGCAAATAAAAGAATTACTGGACAAAGGATATATTAGAGCCAGCTCCTCACCTTGGGGATCACCAATTTTGTTTGCCAAAAAGAAGGATGGAACACTGAGATTGTGTATTGACTATCGAGCACTTAATATGGTCACAATTAAGAACAAATACCCGATGCCAAGGATAAACGATTTGTTTGATCAACTTGCTCAGGCCAAGGTATTTTCAAAAATTGACTTAAGGTCAGGATACCATCAATTAAAGGTGCGAACGGAAGATATCCCCAAAACCGCCTTCACTTCCAGATATGGACTGTATGAGTTCACAGTGATGCCATTTGGATTAACTAATGCCCCTACATATTTTGTTCACCTCATGAACAAAGTATTTATGAAATATATGGACAAGTTCGTCGTGGTATTCATCGACGATATACTGGTATATTTCAAAACACCAGAAGAGCACGCAGATCACCTTAGGATTGTGCTAGGAGAGCTCAGAAAACACCAATTGTATGCCAAGTTCAGCAAGTACGAATTTTGGCTAAGACAAGTAGGCTTTCTAGGCCACGTGCTAACCCAAGACGGTATCGCAGTGGACCCAGAGAAGGTCAAGGCCATACTTGGCTGGAAGTCACCAGCCAGCGTAACAGATATACGTAGTTTCTTGGGAATGGCAGGATATTACCGCAGATTTATTGAAGGATTTACCACCATAGCCAAGCCTATAACGCAGTTACTCAAGAAAGACAAGAAGTTTGAATGGACAGAAGCCTGCGAAAAAAGTTTCCAAGAGCTAAAGCGAAAATTAACGACAGCACCAGTATTAATTGTGCCAGACATACACAAGAATTTTGAAGTATTTTGTGACGCGTCCAGAAAGGGTCTCGGATGCGTGTTGATGCAAGAAGGCAAGGTTGTTGCCTATGCTTCAAGACAACTTCGCAAGCATGGGGAAAATTATTCCACTCATGACTTAGAAATGGCAGCGGTCATTCATGCACTGAAAGAATGGAGGCATTTCTTACTTGGGAACCGATGTGAAATATATACAGATCACAAAAGTCTCAAGTATATTTTCACGCAGCCAGAACTGAATTTACGACAGAGACGTTGGTTGGAATTGATAAAGGATTATGATGTTGGTATCCATTACCACCCAGGGAAGGCAAATGTAGTGGCCGATGCTCTTAGTCGGAACCCCAACTCCGACGAAAGCAATCTGCGAGGCTTGAGGCCCGAATTCCAACAAGAATTTGCCAGGCTCAATTTGTTAATGGTCGCCGAAGGCACCATATCAAACTTGGAAATATGACCCGACCTTGTGGAGGAAATTAAAAGAGCTCAGCCCGGTCACCCCAGCATTGAAGGCATCAAAAGAAAGGTGAGTATGGGCAAGGCCTCGGAATTCGTCATAGACAATGGAGGAATGTCGTGGTACGGAGAAAGACTCTGCGTACCAAACATAGAAGATCTTAAACAACAAATCCTAGCTGAAGCCCATACCGCCCCGTACTCGATCCACCCTGGCGGGACCAAGATGTATAAAGATATTCAGGAAAGATTTTGGTGGCACGGTATGAAGAGGGACATAGCCACCTTCATTGCACGTTGTGACTCGTGTCAACGCATAAAAGCTAAGCATCAGAGACCGGCCGGACTACTGCAACCAAACAAAATACCTGAGTGGAAATGGGATGGAATATGAATGGATTTTATTGTTGGGCTACCTCGGTCACATCATGGGAATGATGCCATCTGGGTCATTACTGACAGGTTAACCAAGGTGGCACATTTCATTCCAGTGAAGACAACCTACAACACTCAGTGACTTGCCAGGATTTATCTCACCCGCATAGTTTGTCTGCATGGAGTCCCGAAGACTATAATATCCGACAGAGGCACTCAGTTCATCTCAAAATTTTGGGAGCATTTACAACAGGCTCTGGGAACTCGACTAGCCTTCAGTACCGCATATCACCCACAGACCGATGGACAAACAGAACGAGTAAACCAGATTTTAGAAGACATGCTGAGAGCCTGTGTCCTCACATATGGAACCAGTTGGGAAGAAAGCCTGCCATACACCGAATTTGCATACAACAATAACTACCAGGCCAGCCTGCAAATGGCACCATTTGAGGCTCTATACGGACGGAGGTGTCGTACCCCATTGAATTGGTCAGAGACCGGAGACAGCCGCATCTTCGGACCGGACATGCTCAGAGAAGCTGAGGAAAAAGTCAAGCAAATCAGAGACCGACTTAAGACCGCTCAAAGTCGACACAAGAGTTATTATGATCAGAAGCATCGTAGGGTCAGCTTCGAGCCCGGTGAGTTAGTATACCTGAAAGTATCTCCCATGAGAGGATTGCAATGATTCAAGATTAAAGGGAAGCTAGCACCAAGATTCATTGGACCGTTCTGTATAATGGCGCGAAGAGGCAAGGTAGCCTACCAGCTAGATCTACCCAAGGAATTATCCGATGTCCACGACGTCTTCCACGTCTCGCAATTGAGGAAATGCGTGAGCAACCCAGAGAAACAAGTATCCCATGAGAACATTGACGTACAGCCAGACCTCACTTATCGGGAACGTCCCGTAAGGATAATAGAGGAGTCTGAAAGGAGAACCCGACATAAGACCACCAAATTCTTCAGAGTACAGTGGAGCAATCACACCGACAGTGAAGCTACTTGGGAAAGAGAGGATTTTCTTCGGACAGAGCATCCACACTTATTTAAGGATCAGCTGAAATCTCGGGGACGAGATTTTTCCTAAGGGGGTAGGTGTTGTGACACTCCAAAATTTTTGATTTGGTTTTCATCAAAAACTTTATTGAATTAGAAAGGAGGGCCTTTAAAAAATTTTCTCTTTCAGAAAATCCTTCCTCTTAAAAAACTTCCTTTCACCTTTGGCAAGGATTTCCTTTCCTTTTAATTTTGGTGTTAAAATTTTTGGAAGCTTTTCTTCTGGGTATTTCCCTCTCAAACTTATTTATTTTTCCAAAAAAAAGAAACCCTAGGAATTTTGGGACCTCTTTTCTTTTTGAAGACACCCATGGTTTACCATGTCTCTTATGGTAAATCTTCTCAAAATCCATTCCCTCCATCTTTGAACAATCTAAATCCTCTGTCTCAACAAGTCCAAACAAGTTTTGGGATTTTATTTAAATTATTTTTCTCCCCAAAAACATTTCTGCCATTTATTTGAGCTTAAGTGATTTACAAAGCAAGTGTCATTTTGCCTTTGAGTTTTTATCCCAAACCAACTCCCCTGGATTTTCTTTAGTACCCACAACCTAGAACCATCTTGATCCACTCTCCTTCTTTTCAAATTTTTCAAATTTCACTCACTGCAAGTTTGGACCAGATTTGCCAAATTTGGTGAAATTCATATCTACACCTCTCCAAAAATTCCACCAAAATTCAGGCAGCCTACTGGAGCAATGAGAGGCCACTCCACCAAGTTTCAGCTCAAGGAAAATCCCTAGATGCCAAAAGCATTCTGTCGAACACTTGAGCTACACTGTTCTTGGCATAGTTCAGTAAAACTCAGTTTTACCGTGTCGATTTCTTCAGAGTTACAGACACATGCTCACAGTACCTTGGCTCGACGCTCGCGGCCTCTCTCCTCTTGTCCGGATGCTGCACACGCGTGCTTGGGGCCTTCCTGGTGTCAGTAGCGTGCTGGCCCGCCCTCGCCGGCGTCTTCTGCGGCGTCGGGACCTCTCGTGGCGGCCGACAGAAGGCACACCACGGCAGAACGCCGTTTTGGCGCCGCCCAAAGCCTCCTGGCCCTCCGCGTGTCCTCATGCATGCCAGCGCACGCCCGTGGCACCCTCGCCGCGGCCCGGCAAGCACGGAACATGCTCCCCTGCCGCCGACGGGCCCGCGCCGCCCCGTTCCGTCGAGCTCGCCCCTAACACCCCCTCCAAGCTCGCCTAGCACCCAAATGGAACCAGTAGAACTCCGTGATGACGCCCAACTCCCTAAACCTCCCCGACCAAGCTCTGCGCCGCCGTAACCTTCATCGGAGATCCCCGTTCACGGCCACCGCCTCGGATTGCCTATAAAAAGGACCCCGAGCTCGCCCACGAGACCCACATCTCCACTACGCCTCTCCAGAACCCTGCCAAACCACCAGGAGGACCTCGAGGAGGTCTCCTCCCCCAGCTCCGGCCGCCTCGCCCCGCCTCGGCCTCCACCTCGATTCCCTTCGGTGAGGCCATCTCCGGCGCCCAAAACTCGTCCGTAGCTTTCTCTTGCACCAAATGCTCTAACCCCCACCTCAATTTGATCCTTGCAGCCCTCCTCGGTGAGACCCATCAACGCCCGAACCATCGTCCGCCGGAGTCAAGCCCGCCGTCGACGTGGTGCCAACCGGCGACCAACACCACCACCCACCGTTGCGGAAGGACACGGTGAGCACGTTGGTAATCCCCGATCCCCCTGCCTCACCGTGGATCGCCGCCGGTGACCACCGCGGCTCTCGGGCACCGGCGAAGTCTGCCGCCTCGTTTTGAAAATTTAAACCTGACAGGCGGGACCTGCTGTCAGCCTCTCTACTCTGTCTAAGCGAAGCGTTTTCTGAAAATGTCTTCTGCCAAATACGCCTTCCCTCTGGGCTGGCGTAGTTTCTGCCGAAGCGCTTTTTGTTTTTATAAACTAGCCCCTGAAAACTTTCTGTTCCATTACAGACAAGTCCTTGGATTAAAACCCTTATAACTTTTTAACAGAAAGGAATTTTTGAGTGATTCTTTTTCTGTCCTCTTCAGAATTTTGTCTAGTTTTTTATCATATTTATTTGAAAAAAATTTGGAATACCTTCTGTGCACTTCTTGGTATTTACGATAGCGCATATATTTTCTTTATACCGTAGATACCGAAGGAGGTGACGGAGCCACGAACTTCACCGAGCTAGGCTCCGACTACTCTGAACCAGGCAAGCATGTTTGAACTTTTGATATGATAAGTGTCTTGGCATGTTTTGCATGTAGTCAGTTTCATGGCATGTTGATGAGCATACCGATGAACGTTATCTTATGAAAGGTTGAAGTAAGTTCGATGATCCATAAGTGGATGGAAGTGAGTATGAATGGCCATGTGTTGGCATGAGGATGGGTAAGATGGCAGTGTTGTAGCATGCCAGTCTTATGCCAGACTATGTGACTTCAGGGTCAAACCGTACCGGTCCAGTTCCTCCCTTTTCCTTCCCTGTACTACCACATGTTTTCCGCAAGGAATATGGCTTAGTAAGTTGCAAACCGCTTTCCTGGTACACACCAAAAGGAGAGGCCGGGATGATGGTTCCATGGCCCTGGATTAAAGCCAGTCATCCGGTCAGGGGGCATGGGTGTTTTCGGTTGGGACCGAGAGGGGGGCACCCCTTAGAGCGCGCATATATAAATTTGATCCCATGCTATTCGAGATTGTGATCTCCCCGTCTCAAAAGTTTTTCTTGGACGATGTCTAGGGTGAGTCCTGGCATCGAGAGGTAGGATGGGTGTGTACTGGTTAGCTGTGTTTTCTTCCGAAAAACCGTAAACGGAACTAGTCCCTCGTGACTACGGAAATCCGTTGGCTGTGGGAAATTTTTTTTGTACAAACTCTGCAGAGTCATATATCCCTTGAATCATCTATTCCATGTCCACTTTCATATCATCTTGGACTAACAGTATCCGTTTGATGACAGAGACTCCAGTGAATCCCATGAATACTAAGCCCGGCTAAATGTTATTCCTGTGGATGGACTAACCTGTTTATCATCATGAACTGAATATTTATTATGAGTATTGTTATTTGTGACTAAAGCCCTTTCCGTGATGTCGCCCAGACGTCCGACTGTGGCATTTTTTTTAAAGCCCTCTCTGTGATGTCGCTCAGACGTCCGACTGTGGCATTTCTTTTAAAGCCCTCTCTGTGATGTCGCTCAGACGTCCGACTGTGGCATTTCTTTTAAAGCCCTTTCCGTGATGTCGCCCAGACGTCCGACTGTGGCATTTCTTTTAAAGCCCTTTCCGTGATGTCGCTCAGACGTCCGACTGTGGCATTTCTTTTAAAGCCCTTTCTGCGATGTCGCCCAGACGTCCGACTGTGGCATTTCTTTTAAAGCCCTTTCTGTGATGTTGCTCAGACGTCCGGCTGTGGCATTTCTTTTAAAGCCCTTTCTGTGATGTCGCTCAGACGTCCGACTGTGGCATTTCTTTTAAAGCCCTTTCTGTGATGTCGCTCTGACGTCCGACTGTGGCATTATTTTTCCTGTTATTATTTGTTTACCCTTCGTGGCGTCGCTTCAGACACACGATCGGTTCTCATTTATTTTCCGTTGGGATTTCAGGCGGACTACCGCCGTTTCCCTCGTACTTACTTCATTATTTTCCTGTTATTATTTGTTTACCCTTCGTGGCGTCGCTTCAGACACACGATCGGTTCTCATTTATTTTCCGTTGGGATTTCAGGCGGACTACCGCCGTTTCCCTCGTACTTACTTCATTATTTTCCTGTTATTATTTGTTTACCCTTCGTGGCGTCGCTTCAGACACACGATCGGTTCTCATTTATTTTCCGTTGGGATTTCAGGCGGACTACCGCCGTTTCCCTCGTACTTACTTCGTTGTGCAAATTTATCAGTGTGCATTGGAAAGATTATTCATGACGCATCCATGCATGCATTTGTTATATCTTACGTCCGAACTGTCTTGCGAGTACTTTCAAAGTACTCTCTGGCTTGTTGATTTGGCCAGATGCTGACGAAGGCGATCTCATGGATAAAGAGTTCGATAGCGAGTCCGACGCCTAAAGGAATCCCAGTCAGTCTCGTGCGACCCTGGTCTTGGTCTCAGTTTTATACCCGCTTCCGCAGCCCGAAAAAAATTTATCGAGCCTCACCTTGACGCTCGATGAGATGGCAGTTTGAGAATCGTGTTACCACACTCTCTATTGTGTTATTCCACCACCACTATATCCTCGAGTCAGTAGTATGCCACCACCCATTGTGTTATATCCGCCATTATGTATTAATATTGGCGCGCTTGTAATAATTCGTTGAGCAGCCCTAGCTCAACCCTGTAATATATTCTATGCTACTGGCTTATTGTATCAAGTATTTGTCTGCCAGTGAGGAGGATTTTCTCTCATACTGGACTCAAAGATTGGTTTCTCAATAAATATTTTTATTGGAAAACCGGTCGTGACAGTGAGTTATCGGGGTGTTTGTATGTAAGTTATCAGGTCCGCGGTGCGTTAATGACCACGTTATTCACACAACATTATTGCGGGATGTTTCAACAAAAAAATGAGGTCAAAAGAATCACGTTAGTGGGGAAATCATTGACCGGACCACTATTTTTTAATGTTCAAATTCGTATGAACCTAGAACAAGTATCATGTAAACTTGTTTCAAAAACAGCAAATCTGAAGCTGGGCTAGTGGTTTGTGTCTGTAGAAATTACTACTTGAGGAACATGGTTCGATTCTTATCCTGCACAGGAAGCTATCAATTTTTTTGGAACGTGGGCAAGGATGCGATCGGTAAATGGTCCTCTTAATTTAGGAACATGGGCCGATGGGATGTGATGATGTGAGGAAAAAAAGTAGTGGGAACGGGCCTGCATCGGGAAAAAAAGGAAGAGGGAACGGGCCAGCGTCGGAAGATACGTGGGTTGTGTGGGCGATCCGGACGGGATGTTTGGGGTCGTGCGATCCACAACGAGCAACGATCAGGTCGTACGGATCTATCGCTAACTTCCAGTCGAGCTTTAGGAATTGGCGCAAGTGCTACACCACGCAACAATTCTTCAAAAAAAATCATGTCCCTCGTCACAATTCTTGAGTCTGGAGTTTGACTCTAGTTCCCAGCAAAAAAATTTTGGAATCAACACAACTTTTATTTTGATGCTACGAGATATAAAAGGTTAAGTTTCTATGTTTTTCAGTTTGAACAACTAAGATGCTGTAGCTTGTTGGTCGATGGGAGCATACAGAGCCTGTGGATAGGTCGATGCGGATCGTGCATACCTATCACTAATGACCAGTCGGCAGGTATTTAGCTTTGTCGAAGAAACAATGTCCAAAAGTCTGAAATGAATTCAAAAAATATGAGCACCGTATTAAATATAGTAAACAGAGACGAGTAACCATTTAAGCTATGTTCACTTCACTTTTTTTGTTCGAAAAGGAGGTTATCCCTCGGCCTTTGCATATGCTCACTTCACTGTATCAGCAACATTTTGAAAAGCTCAACAAATAAAACCAGTTCAACTCAGTAATCTTAAAAACCAACCAGATCCAAACTAGGGGAAACTAATCCAATCGGAACATATAGTAACGTAAAAGTTACCAAAAATCTACAGAACAATGGTTTTCATGGCCTGACGTACCCAAAGGCAACGTCACAGGAGCCACATAAATCGTCGACGGGTCACTGCCTCCATCCAATCTATCATCACCAAGGCGATTCCCGTCCAAACATTTTGATACCTGACGGGACACGTGCGCGCATCGTTTCTTTTTTGCGTTCCCGATAGGTCTCCACCGTCCACGTCGGTACAGCCCACTGGGCCCCCAAACAGAGTCCATTGCACGCCAAGCTATCCTTTTTTTTTTCCTTTGGCGTCTTCTTCCTGCTCTCGCCGTCGAAGTCCCGAAACGCGCCGGCCGCTCACGAGTTCCACAGGCGGGAACAAAACTCGAAAGGGAAGCGGGGCCTGGCGCCTCGCGGATGTCGGAGGGCGACAGCGACGGGAGTCGAGAGGCCGTGGCCACGGTCACGTGCGGCGTCCAGCCCGCGCCGCGCCGGGACAAAGGGTGCTCGCGGGACCCCCGGGGGCGCTGTCCCCGCCGCAGAACCGGCCCGTGGCGGGGGCCGCCGCACCGGTCGCTGCTGCAGTGCCGTGACGCCCCACCACCGGCGTGCCTGCCTCCTCCTATATCAGCCACATGGTGCGGGTAGCGGCTTCGGCTCGGCAAGGCGGGAGAGGAGGAGGAGGAGATGGGGCAGGAGGAGGAGGCGCAGTCGCTGGCGCTCACGCCGACGTGGGTGGTCGCCTCCGTCTGCCTCGTCATCGTCGCCATCTCCCTCGCCGCCGAGCGCCTGCTCCACCGCCTCGGCAAGGCACGGCACCCCGACCTGCTCCCTACCTACCTATCTGCTTCCCATTCCTGTTATAATCTCTTTTACGTTTGTAAAGCATATTTAATCTTCCTGTTGAAGTTTTCGATGATATGCTAACAAGAAACCTTTCTCTCTGCAGGTGCTCAAATTCAATGGCCAAGAAGCACTATTTTCAGCCTTGCAAAGAGTCAAAGAAGGTAGCATTATCCTCTGATTTAGTTAGATTGCTGCATAACTTCTTTTTATCTTTTCGATATCACAGCAATTTTTTACCTCTATTATCTCAAGCACCGTGGCTACTAGAACCTGAAGATACAGAAGGTCTTCTGATGATCTGTATATGTTCTAGTTGTTTCCTGATTAAAATTGCAATGGCTGAACTGATCGTAATCAATATGGAGAGTAACATCAGATACCAACCAACAAAAGTTTCCATGACACACAAAGCAGAATGTCTCGTACCAGTTCATTCTTGCCCTATAAAACTGTTTGTTCGTCTTGCCTAATCTATTTACTGGTTACTTGTGCAGAGTTGATGATTCTGGGTTTCATTTCCTTCCTACTAAGCGTCTGCCAAAATCTCATCAATCGCATTTGCATCCCGGAGAGTGCTGCACGTATCATGCTTCCATGCATTGAAGAGTCCAAAGCCAGAGAAGATGCTGCCAAACTCTGCAAGAGAAAGGTAGACCATGAACTGTGAAGATAGTGCTATCATTAAGTTTAGTTCTGTTCATTATTACCTAAATATGTGGTTGTAGCTTCAGTGTCTTCTCTTTTCCTTTGATAGTAGCTCTGATGTATATTCTTAGTAGCAAAACATAATTACTTCTGTTTAATGGTAATTGCTAGACATTGCCAGTCCCAAGAATCGCAAAGGATATTTACCAGATTGGTCATTCTGAAACATCATTCTTGCCCTTATGCAGGGTGAAGTTCCCATGCTATCTGAAGAGGCTCTGCATCAGCTGCACATCTTTATCTTTGTACTTGGTGTGGTGCATGTTCTGTTCTGTGTTACAACGCTGTTACTTGGTGGAGCTAAGGTATAACTATTAATTATTATTACTGGGGCTGAATACGTGTTTCATGTGACATGATAGTGAAGGTAACACATTTAGGTTAAGCTCTTGTAGATGAGAACGTGGAATAAATGGGAGAAAGAAATTCAACAAGGAAGAATCAAGGAGCGTGAAAAGACGCCAGGCTGGATGAAACCATCTGCTGTAAGATGGATTGTAAGTAATATAACCCTCTTATTATGCATTTATGCTTCTCTTTTGTTATAAAGTCAATTTTGAATCCTTAATTCGTAATACGAATGACAATGGCATGAGAATTATTTGGGTTTACCCAAGTAAAATGAAGCTGCTTTTTTGAGTGGTTATCAATTTATTTTCGCAAGAGGGAAAGTGCTATCAAATCATATTTTACATCTTAAACGCCATGGCTGCATATGAAATTAAACAGGGGAAGGCATCAGCAAGTTACTGAATATTCAATTTGTCAAATTGTTATTTCAAAAGTGAGTAGAACACTTGAAGATGGTTCATTGTCAGCTAAGGATAACAATAATAGGGAAAGCTATTATGACATGAAGATATTTTGATGGCATGTGCATGAAGTGCAGTGCAGTGTTGCACTTCTTTTTGTTATTTCCGGTCCCTCTGCAACAAGGCAATATCATGACCAAACCAAACACTAATATAGCCTTAACTACAATGATCTGACCACAGTAAACATTTGTTATGGCTGAGTATCATACCTTCTGCATAATTATTGCAATATTTCTGTGCTATATGAGGCATTCTTTAAGTAACAAAATTTCCCTGAATTCAAATTGCGAACTCGGTATATTAGCTGTATGATGATTCCAAAGGTTTTATTCACATATGATTTCAGATTGCATTCTTCAAGCAGTTTTATAATTCTGTCGGTAAACCAGATTATCAAGTACTGAGATCAGCTTTTGTTCTGGTAAGATACTAAGATGTACTGTTCAGTGACTTCTGCACAATCATGAGTGTCCTGGTTTTCCTAGTCAACTAATAAGGATACTGGCCATTTCCCTCCTCCCAGCGGCACTACCCAAATCGCCTAGACTTTGATTTCCACAAGTACATGGTTCGTGCCCTCGAGCATGACTTCAAAGAAGTAGTTGGAATCAGGTTAGTATTCGGTAAAGTTCCTACTTGGATTGCTTAAATAAAAATTGTTTGGTTTACCTAATGATGCTCACATGCATGCAGCTGGTACCTATGGCTTTTCGTTATCGTCTTCCTGCTGCTGAATATAAATGGTAACTCCTATATTTGTTTGCCCGAAGATATACTGATCCTAAGAGAACAATACGATTTAGACTTGTAACCATGTTTACGATCTGTCATTTCCGTCACCACAAGTTATGCTACTTGGTTAGAACAATTCGGAATCACAATAACAAGTAGTTTGTGTTGGAATTGTTTGAACTAGCATGTTTTTTTCTCTCTCACTGTTAATGCTTGATCTACTGTCAATGCAGGGTGGCACACTTATTTCTGGCTGTCTTTCTTGCCCTTGATTGTAAGTACCTTAACAACTCCATGTCACTCTAGTAAATACATTCTCCAGTTACCTCCATGGAGGAGTTTCTTACTGCTCGGGGTAAATAAACTTGCAGCTTCTGCTTATTGTTGGCACTAAGCTGGAGCACATCAGCACTCGATTGGCTCAAGAAGCAGCGGAGTGTTCCGATGAAGCATCAGGAAACCCCTGGACGAAGCCATGCAAGGAGCACTTTTGGTTTAGCCATCCTAGGGCTGTCCTCCATCTGATCCATTTCATCTTGTTCCAGAACTCGTTTGAGATGGCATTTTTCTTCTGGGTCTTGGTATGTCCTGAAATTACTGCCTGCCTTTAGTCTGCAAGTCTGTACTAAATGCATACAATTAGAGAAGCATGGGGATATCTGACTGGTACGTTTGCAGGCAACATATGGGTTCGATTCATGCATCATGGAGAACAGATCATATGCCCTCCCCAGACTTGCTATTGGGTTGGTACAAAACCTCCACTATCTTTTTCCCGTTAGCTACGGCAACTAACGGACAATTCTGTTTCTGTGTCAAATATTCAGCATCATCGTTCAGGTGCTCTGCAGCTACAGCACCCTGCCGCTGTACGCCATTGTCACCCACGTAAGCTCCCGTTCCACCATTAATTTCACCAAGAACACTGCTTGATTGCTTAGCTAGTAGCTGGTCGTAATATCGTTATGGATGGTCGATCATATCAGATGGGCGGCGACATCAAGCTGCAGGCGTTCGGCGAGCACGTACACGTGTCCGTGCACAGCTGGGCGACGGACGTGAAGAAGAAGGCGACGTCGCTGCCGGCCCATCCGCACCCGCACCAGCACCAGCACCCGCACTCGCACCTCCGGATCCCGTTTCTCAGCAAGAAGAGGCACAGCGGGCGTGGCCCCGCAACTGAGGAGGCCGCAGCGGAGGCGAGGGCGACGGAGCAGCGCGCCGGGAGCTCCAGCACGCCCACTGCACCGCCGCAGCAGCGGGCCGACGACCTAGAGGAGATCGTGACGACCACGGAGGAGGACCATCGTCGTCGCAACTCCAGTTTCTCGTAGCTGCGTACATGCTCGCGTTCCTAAGTCCTAACGGTAGGCCGGGCGCGTCGGCCGTGTCTCGCTGTGACGCCCACGTCTTCATCCGGCCGGCCGGCCCTTGTCGAAGCTACGCTGTTGCCGCCACCGAGGCGCGACGTGGCATGCTAGCTCTGAAGCCTGCAGGTTGGATAAACTACTTATAACAGACCAGCTAGGACATGTTTCGCGCGATCTCAACACTTTGAAACTTTGACAATATAATATCGCCTCGTGTTATCTTAAATAACTCTTTATGTACCGTATCTCTGAGCAGTATATTTGCTCCTATCATGATTTTTCTCTTCTATAAAATAAGCATTTCTGAGCAGTATATTTGTTCCTATCATGATTTTTCTCTTCTAAAATAAGCACAAGCATGCGGATCAAATATTGAAAGAAGAGAGGGTAAAGAAACCCATCCACGGCTGTAGGGCACACGGTCTTACAAAAGAACTAAGGGCATCTCAAGGGAGAAGGCAAATAGCTCCGGTATATGTCTGCACATGGTCCATGGATATGATGTGGGAGAGAGCCATTCAACCCTTGTCACAACTTAATCTTTATTTGTCCGGTTGGGAGAAGAGGGAGAGAGAAGAGGGGATCATGCATGTGCAGAGAGAGAAAAGAGAGGAGGGTCTCATGTGGTGGCTTTTTGTTGGTCAAGTGGATGTCCGGACACCGGTATAACTTCCCCATGTTTGTCTTGGTTTTGTTGAAAAAGGACATCTGGACAACTTCGCCGATCGATGGAGTCTCCATTTAATGACAAAAGTTGCTACAAATGGTCCGGACATCACAACCCAGACACATACCGAAGCTTTGAGGGTCTCCCTTGGAGATGCCTTAACTACTGGGCACAAGATTACGAGGGTGTGGAAGTCATTCCGTCGGTGAGATCGTGGCCTATGGAAGGTGCACCAAGGCCGCGTTTGGTAGAGTGCATAATTTTTGGGCACTTTACATCTGTAGCCTGACTCAGCCCGACCGAGTGAAAACGGGAAAAACACATGTTTTGTTGTTTGCCTGCATCCACTCTAGCATGGCTTAGGAGAAACGCACACATTGTATTTGGTTGCAGCTATGTTCTAGGCAGATGTAGTGTTCGGACCGTCACCCTCCAAGTGTAACCGGTCTTTGTCGTTAGGACGAATTCCTCTGGGACGATGGTCAAGTGCTTTGTTGAAATCGATTGTCATTGGCAGACACTCCATCTTGGGGTGCAAGGATGATCATGTAGAAGTGGCTTGGGTCGGCATCCTCATGGACATGGTCATCGTTCTTTGGCCTCTTGGGAGCGTTGTCGAGCTCCACCACCTCCTTGCCCTTCTTGTCGGTCACAACCTCCTAGCCCTTGGAGGAGTTCCTCGAAGCACCATTGTTGATTTGCATCGAATATAAGAACCTGAGGTGAATGGAGGGACAAAATGTAATCCACATACGAACAACATCAATGGAGGTATGCAAAAAATCTACTACACTTCATCTTAAGCATTCATTCATGTCAACCACCTACCTACCGCTTGAACCTCCAAAGCCCCTATTTATCTACCACCGCACTACATCTTCAACTCATCTCTCTCTGTCTTCTACCGACTCCTCTTCCACAACTCCCCCCCCCGTGTGTGTGTGTCTCACCACCGGTCCACTGACACGGACCCCTCCCCCTTTCCCAGCCTATTCCCCAACAATCCTAGATGGAGGGCATTCATCTTTGGGTGCTCGCTCAGTGACAACATGAAGTTCGTGAAGTCAATGGAGGCGTGCTCTTGGTTCAAGAGCGTGGGCGAGCTGCATAAAGAGGCAGACATTGTGCTGTTGAAGGCGGCAAAGACGAAATTGAAGAGGCTGATACCTGATCCAACGAAAGGCGCTATGTCACATGACATACTGCTGTGGTGAAGAATGAGGCCAAATCGGCTGATCCAGGCCAGAGAGCTAGATGGGCCAAGTACATGTCTATCGGGGCTCCTGCTGACAAGGCGGTCGATGTTGTGGTGTCGACCACCATCCTTCTGGATGACAACAAGGATGAGGATGCTGATAATGCTGAAGCCGTGGAGATGGTGGTCAGGGATCCTCAGCTAGGCTGCCATGAAATGCCCTTGTGGTCAGGGATTTGCTACTTGTGAGTTACGTTGCGATTTCCCCGAAGAGGAGAGGATGACACAGTACAATAGAGATAAGTATTTCCCTCTGTTAAGAACCAAGGTTATCAATCCAGAAGGAGAATCACACAAAGCCTTGTGAACAACACCTACACACTCAAAAGCAAATACTTACACCCAACGCAAACAAGAGGGTTGTCAATCCCCTTGGTGGTTACCTCCAAGGACGAAATCTCATAGTGGTAGATAGATAAATTATAAAGATAAAATAAATAAAATAGAAAATTACAGTAAGGTATTTTTGTGTTTTTATATATGATAAAAGTAGACCCAGGGGCCATAGTTCTCACTAGAGGCTTCTCTCCCGAACACATAGCATATGGTGAGTGAACAAATTACCGTTGGGCAATTGATAGAAAAACGCATAGTTATGACGATATTCAAGGTAATGATCATGTATATAGGCATCATGTTCAAGACAAGTAGACCAACTCCTTCCTGTATCTACTACTATTACTCCACCCATCGACCGCTATCCAGCATGCATCTGGGAGTATAAAACAAAGTAATGCCTTAAGCAAGATGACATGATGTAGACAAAGTAAACACAATCAATATGAATAAACCCCGTCGTTTTACCCTTAATGGCAACAATACAAATACGTGTCTTGTCCCCTACTTACTGGATATAGAGCACCACAAGATTGAACCCATTACAAAACACCTCTCCCACTTAAGATAAATCAATCTAGTTGGCCAAACCAAACCGACAGATCGGAGAGAAATATAAAGCTATAACAATCATGCATAAAAGAGTCCAGAAAAGACTCAATTAATATTCACAAATATTCAGATCATAAATCCACAATCCATCGGATCCCAACAAACACACCGCAAAAGAATATTACATCGGATAGAACTCCAAGAACATCGAGGAGAACATTGTATTGAAGATCAAGGAGAGAGAAGAAGCCATCTAGCTACTAGCTATGGACCCGTAGCTCTATGGTGAACTATTCACGCATCATCGGAGAGCGGCAAGGATGATGTAGAATCCCTCTATGATCGATCCCCCCTTCGGAAGAGTACTAGAAAAGGCCTCCAGATAGGATCGCGGAAGAACAGAAACTTGCGGCGTCGGAAAAAGTGTTTTGGGTGGCTCTCTATTGGTTTCCCAATTTTAGAGAATTTATAGAGGTGGAGTTAGGTCAGACGGAGCCACGAGGAGCCCACAAGGCATCATGTCGCGCCTTATTGCCTTGCCGTCTCCTCGCTCTCGTCTGGTCTCCTCTCGAAGCTTCTAGGGTCTATTTTGTCTAGAAAAATCATCAAAAAGTTTCGTAGCGTTTGGACTCCGTTTGGTATTGATTTCCTAGAAAACCAAAAACAAACAGAAAACAAAAACTGGCACTTGGCACTGGGTTAATAGGTTAGCCTCAAAAATGATATAAAATACCACAAAATGTTATATAAAACATTCAAGATTGATACCGAGGGAGTCCTGGATTAGGGGGTGTCCGGATGGCCGGACTATACCTTCAGCCGGACTCCAGGACTATGAAGATACAAGATTGAAGACTTCGTCCCGTGTCCAGAAGGGACTTTCCTTGGCGTGGAAGGCAAGCTTGGCGATACGGATATTCAGATCTCCTACCATTGTAACCGACTCTATGTAACCCTAACCCTATCCGGTGTCTATATAAACCGGAGGGTTTTAGTCTGTAGGACAACATACACATCAACAATCATACCATAGGCTAGCTTCTAGGGTTTAGCCTCTCTGATCTCGTGGTAGATCAACTCTTGTACTACCCATATCATCAATATTAATCAAGCAGGACGTAGGGTTTTACCTCCATCGAGAGGGCCCGAACCTGGGTAAAACTTCATGTCCCCTGCCTCCTGTTACCATCCGGCCTAGACGCACAGTTCGTGACCCCCTACCCGAGATCCGCCGGTTTTGACACCGACATTGGTGCTTTCATTGAGAGTTCCTCTGTGCCATCGCCGTCAGGCCGATGGCCCCTACGATCTTCAACAGCGATGCAGTCCAGGGTGAGACCTTCCTCCCGGACAGATCTTCGTCTTCGGCGGCTTCGCACTGCGGGCCAATTCACTTGGCCATCTGGAGCAGATCGAAAGCTACGCCCCTAGCCGTCAGGTCAGATTCAGAAGTTTTAACTACATGGCTGACATCCGCGGGGACTTGATCTTCGACGGATTCGAGCCACTGCCTAGCGCGCCGCACTGTCCCGACGAGCATGATCTAGCTCTGCCGCCGAAAAATGCCTTGGAGGCCGCACCCGCATCGGCTCCGGTCCCTAATTCGGAGCCAACTGCGCCGATCGAGGATGGGTGGTTGGACGCCACCTCGGGGGCTGCGATCCCAACGGCGATTGAGCCGAACACCAGCCCCGCACTCCGCGAGACTCATGACCCCAAGGAGCCGGACTCTTTTCCGGACTCCGAACCCTCCGCGCCCCGGCCTATCGAATCCGATTGGGTGCCGATCATGGAGTTCACTGCCGCGGACATCTTTCAGCACTCGCCTTTTGGCGATATTTTGAAGTCACTAAAGTCTCTCTCT
Organism: Triticum monococcum; assembly: GCA_034509565.1. NCBI lineage: Eukaryota > Viridiplantae > Streptophyta > Magnoliopsida > Poales > Poaceae > Triticum > Triticum monococcum. Next base: position 171,561,824 of record CM067846.1, on the reverse strand, counting down.
TTATCAGGAGAGCCCTGGCCGAACTGCGGCCAGCGAGGTTGGGATTTGGACAATGAAGAAATTCAAAGCCCACCCACCACCCACTTTGTAGCCACTGTCGACGATTTAACCGACATGCTCGACTTCGACTCCGAAGACATCGACGGTATGGACGCCGATGAAGGAGATGAGGAAGAACCAACGCCTATTGAGCCCTGGAACGCCACCCCGTCATATGACGTATACATGGTGGATGCGCCAAAAGATGACGACGAGGAGCGGAAGGACGCACCGAAGGCTTGTTCCCTCGAAAAGCAGTCAAAGCGGCGACGCAAGCGCCGCCCCAAATCCCGCCTCGACAGAAATAGCGATCACACAGACCCAGCATTGGAGCAGGGCGAACCGCTGCCGGACAACGGTAATCCGGGTAATCAAACCGAACAAACAAATCCTATCAAGGATAATGGTTCGGACGACATAACGCCGGACAGACACCCGGAGCAGCAGACTGCCCGTAAAAGGCTTGTTGCCACCGCGAGGAGTCTGAAAAAGCAGAAGCAAAGGCTCAAGGCTGCGCAAGACACACTCCACATTAGATGGAGCAAAATACTCAACACAGCAGCGAGGTATGACGACAATCGCCCCTCCAAGAGCTACCCAAAGCGGAAGCTGCCACCCGAATTCGATGAGGAGGCCTCAGACCCCCCACAACCAAATATCAAAGCAGCCACCTGGTCGGATAGACAACCCCTCTACCAACACAGAGCAGCATACAACGCCGCTCACAATACAATACGCGACCCATGCGAGGGCTCGCACCCAAAGGACGGCACAACAAGATCCATCTATGGACCACGCAAGCGCGCCCCAGCATACAATGCAACACAACAAACACTCGAACAACGTGGTACACCCAGCTACAGGGGTGCCGCACACCCCCTATGTTTCACCGATGAGGTGCTGGACCATGAATTTCCAGAGGGATTCAAGCCCGTAAACATAGAGGCATACGACGGAACAACAGACCCTGGGGTCTGGATTGAGGACTACATCCTTCACATCCATATGGCTCGAGGAGATGATCTCCACGCCATCAAGTACCTACCCCTCAAGCTCAATGGGCCAACTCATCACTGGCTCAAAGGCCTCCCCGAAAGCTCCATTGGAAGTTGGGAAGAGCTCGAAGACGCCTTTCGGGCAAATTTTCAAGGGACTTATGTCCGACCTCCGGATGCGGACGATTTGAGTCATATAACTCAACAGCCCGGAGAGTCAGCCCGAAAGCTTTGGAACATGTTTCTTACTAAAAAGAACCAGATTGTCGACTGTCCGGACGCCGAAGCCTTGGCAGCTTTCAAGCATAGCGTCCATGACGAATGGCTCGCCAGACACCTCGGGCAAAATAAGCCGAGAACGATGGCCGCATTAACAAACCTCATGACCCGCTTTTGCGCGGGCGAGGACAGCTGGCTAGCCAGATGCAGCACCAGCGACCCCAGTACATCTGAAGTTAGAGATGGAAATGGGAAATCATGGCGCAACAGCAATAACAAGCGCCGGACTAAAGAAGACAACATGAAGGGCACGGCAGTAAATGCCGGATTCAAAGGCTCTCGGCCAGGTCAAAAGCCGCCCCCTAAAGGCACCAGGGATGAACTGTCCAACCTCAACAAAATTCTGGACCAAGTATGTCAGATCCATAGTACCCCTGGTAAACCCGCTAATCATACCCACAGAGAATGTTGGGTCTTCAAGCAGTCCGGCAAGCTCAAAGCAGTACACAAGGGGGAGGATACACCAAGTGTAGACGAGGACGAGCCTCCCAAACAAGACGCGGTGGAGCAAAAGAAATTCCCACCAGAAGTCAAAACAGTAAACGTGTTACACGTGATCAAGGGAAAAAACAACGCGGCGCTCTCAGGAACATATACCCAAGTGCCTGTCACCGCGAAGTCCTGCCACTAGTCGTCTCAAACGATCACTTTCGACCATCGCGATTACTCAGCAAGTATCCGACACGCAGGATGGGCTGCCCTGGTATTAGACCCAGTAATTGCCGGATATCACTTCACACGAGTCTTGATGGACGGCGGCAGTAGCCTAAACCTAATATATCAGGATACAATCCGCGGGATGGGGTTAGACCCAACACAAATTCGCCATAGCAATACTACCTTTAAAGGAGTAACGCCAGGCCCAGGGGCCGTTGTATGGGCTCCCTCTCATTACATGTTACATTCGGCTCCCCCGATAACTTCCGTCGCGAGCATTTAACTTTCCACATCGCTCCGTTTCAAAGTGGCTATCAAGCACTGCTCAGATGCGAAGCTTTTGCTCGCTTTAATGCAATACCACACTACGCCTCCCTCGCACTCAAGATGCCCAGTTCACGTGGCATCATTACAGTGCACAGAGATATCAAGCGCTCTCTGCGCGCCGAAGAGAGTGAGGCTGCCTTGGCAGCCGAACATTAAAGGCGTCCGGACCAGCGATCGAGTCCGGCGCTGCTATTTACACCGAATAAGTGACCACACCCCTATTTGTCAATACAAGGGGCTCAACACGCGCAGACAAGTGGCAATTTCTTATCATCTTCAATTATACATGGTTTCTTTAAAAACCACCTTTTTTGCACGACAACTTTCTCACTTAACTTCCTCTCTTTTACAGACGATCATCGTGCTACACCCGTCCAGGATATGGCACAACGGAGACACAGGCGCAGACGTGCAGCAGGGACCCGCTCAAAGGATTCTTTTTAGATTAAGACCCTACGTAAACCTTTTTTACTGTCTCTTGTTGATACATATCCACCGTTGTGAAGGATGTTGACGTCTTGGCATGTGGCCACGCCAGAACAATGCACGTACCTGGACACAAGGGGCTTCTTACAAAGGCCATTATTTAGTCCCGGTTTATACCACAAAGACCGAATACCCTAGGGATTGTTCGGCGTCGCGAGTTTGGCCCTATATGCATCAACTCCGAATCATTGTCTTTGGTCAAATGTTGGGTTTGCCCGGCTCCTGTGTTTTGGTGCCTTACGTTCCGCTTTACCGGCTAAGGTAGCACCAGGAGAACTACTGCGATTGTGCCCTGGTTCATCCGGACGAGCACCTCAGTAGAGAAAGCCGAAAACTGACTGTCATGATATAGCGTGAGACTGGTCAACCACTCGATGACCTATGGGAATGCTAGAATTCCTCCACCTAAATGAAGGGCCGTTTTCCGGCCAGGCATGTACGCACCCCAAGATCGGGAGAGTACGGAGCCACCAGGGGCTATCTAGTAGCCCCACTGTCAAACTCCTATGGCTAAGTGAAAGTGTTAAAGCATTATAGTCCGGTTGCCTCGCTCGCTCCACTATCAGCTCCTTAATAGGACCAAGACGTTGGGTTAAGTGTGAACACGTGTTTTTGCTAGCACCTCCGCATTATATGCGTGGGGGTTGAAGCCGACGACTGCAATCTTTCAGGTTATACACACGTATACAAAAACGGCCGCCCAGGAGGCATCATATTACTTTCAGGCAAAAGTATAAAAATAGCCTTATCAAACTCTATAAAAGCATTTCGCTTACAATGAGATTACATCTCACTCAAACATAATATTTTTTGAGCACTAGGCCTCTACCAAACGGGCACCCTCAAGAACTTCTTCAAAGTAGTGCTCAGCAGCCTTTCGGCCTATGGCCGAATCCCGCGCTGCAACATTGGTAGCATCCATCTCCGCCCAGTATGCCTTGACACAGGCAAAGGCCATCCGTGCGCCCTCTATGCACGCCGACCTCTTCATCGCATCAATGCGTGGCACCACATCAAGTAACTGCTGCACCAAGCTGAAATAGTTGTTCGGTTTTGACCCTTCCGGCCATAACTGATCCACAACAGACCTCATGGAGAGTCCGGACAACCTATTTAGTTCGGCCCATTCAGCTAATTGGTCAGTTAATGACAGCGGACACTCGGGAGAATGGAATTGTCTCCAAAACAGCTGATCTACTTCACGGTCCGTCCGACCCTGGAAGTACTTGGCCGCATCGGCAGCGCTCGCCACCAAATCCATATACACATCCTCCGAACTCCACAGCCTATCCAGAGGGGCATACCGTGGATCTCCGAACCTCCTCTGCAACATAAAGGATTTCCCAGCTACAATATCCCCGGCTTCCTGCAACTCCTCCTTCGCCCTCATAGCAGAGCGGTGGTCTTTTCTCGTCGCAGCAGCCTTCTCAAGGTCCAATGCCTTCGCCTGGTTTTCCTTTTCAAGAACCCGACAACGGTCGGTGGCGGCTTTTAATTCTTTGGCCATCTTGGCCATCTTGTCTCGGCTCTCGCCATGTGCGGCCTTCTCAGCTTGCAACTCTTCGGCCGCCTTCAAAGCAGCCGCATTACCAAACCTCACGTGTTCCTTGGCTCGGGCAAGTTCTGCCTGCAAGGCTTCAACAGTGGCAGCTCCATCTGTAGTTAAAACATATTAAAGATGTTGGCATCATACTGCTCTCCCTATTGTGGCGTTTATCAGATAAGGACACTCATCCTGTGCCTCGTCAAGCCTTTTGTTAACAAGCTCGATGTCGGCGTCTGCCGCATCCAACTGTCGTTCTAAATGGGCAAACTCGCTAGTACGGCTAGCCACCGGAGCTTCCATCACCTGCACATAGAGGCAGTATGGTTATTACCTGGGAATATGATCCTCTGTTCGTCGTTGTTTCCGACGACAACCAGAGTCTCAGGGGCTACTATCTACATAGGGCACACCTAGTATGTGCAGGACTATCATACATTCTTTTACGTACCTCAAAGCCTGCCAGTAGACTCATAAAAGCTTCATGCAATTCGCTTTCGGCGGACGATATTCTCTCCATCACCGTATTCATCAGCACACGATGTTCATTTGAGATGGCCGCTCGCCCCACCAACTCCCTCAGAACATCCGATCGCACACTAGATGGTGCCGGACTCTTTTGTCTGCTCTCTTCGGGAGCCAGACATTGGGAGCTTCGGGGGTCAATGGGATTATCTTCTGGCCTCATCGGACTCGGAGAGGCCCTCCGCGACGACACTTCAGGGTTGCCCGCTTCCGGAGCGGAGGAGTCCAGAGGAGGCGTTTCGCTCTCCATCATCTCTGGAAGAAGATCCCCCCGAAGACGAGCTCATTTGAGAGGGGCTAAGGCCCGAACTGCAAAAATATATGCGGTGGTTATCTTCTCAGAAGAAAAAGATGGCATATCTGTACTATTAAAGTATTTCGAGTCACTTACGACTCGCGGGAGAATTGATCCCCTCGCGGACTTTGTGCGGCAATAGCGCCCCCCAAGGCAGGACCCTCTGTGGGAGACTTTTTCTCCCATTTGGAAGCTTCGGCTTCCGAATCCCCGGGCACAGTCCTTTTCCTCTTCAGGTCATCTTCCTTCATGGAGACGCTCGCTCCCTCGGTTAGAATGGGCAGTGTTGGGGGCCCGCGTCCGCCCGCATTATCCTTCACAGTATCTTCCTTCAAGGGCTCCGGGCAATGTGCGGTCTGGAGCATCTTTTCCAATACCGGGTTTTCCAAACCCTCAGGGAGGGGGGCCGAACACCGAATCAACTTCGCCTTTGTTAGCCAGTCCTGGTCAAAAAGCGAACTCTAAAAAAAATAACTTCGTAACAAAAGAGAGATAGTATGTTCGGCTGGAGGATACCTTACCTGTTCGGCGGCGCGGTTACTACTCAGGCCCACATCCTTGGTGATTTCCGGACACTCCACCTGAGGTCCGAAGAATGACTTGTACATCTCCTCGTGCGCCAGGCCGAGAAAATCTTGAATGACACGCGGTCCCTCGGGATTGAACTCCCATAGGCGAAGAGGCCGGCGTTTGCAAGGCTGGACTTGACGAACCAGCATAACTTGTATTACCGCAACCAAACTGAAATCTCCATTGAAGAGATCTTGAATGCGGCTTTGCAGTATGGGCACGTCCTTGGCTGGCCCCCAGCTCAGACCTCTACTGATCCATGACATCAGTTGTGGTGGAGGGCCCGAGCGGAAAACAGGGGCGGCCGCCCACTTGGCACTTCTAGGAGCTGTGATATAGAACCATTCCCGTTGCCACAATTCAGACACCTCTGGGATGGAACCTTTGGGCCACGGGGCTCCTGTCGTGGTTTTGTCATGGCAGATGTCCTAGAGAAAGGACTTAGTCATGGAGCCATCGCTACAGGTTAGCCTGAAGGGGTTAAAGCGGACACAAGGACGCAAGAGAGTTTATACTAGTTCGGCCCCTTCGATGAAGGTAAAAGCCTATGTCTAGTTGTGATGGAATTGATGGGGTTTCGATGACTAGGGAGCAAACAAGCTTCGCCTATGTCTCGAGTTGTTGTCTGTCCTTGAACCGCCGCCGGGTCGTCCCCTTATATACACGGGTGACGCCCGTCGGTCCACAGAGTCCCAACGCCGGTTCATACTCGTATCCGGGTTGGTCTCTCCTTATTCCTAACTTACAATACAAGTATACATATTAAGCCGGTTTACAGCTACATGTCTTAAACCGACTACAGGCCTTGGGCCCTCATCTGCCTCTTTGGGCTTTAACACCTTTGAACTACTGATGGAGTTAACCCAGCCCAGGTAGGCCGGTTTACGCCCAGCAGTAATATCCCCAACATTAGGCCCCAGATTGATTTGAACGGGTTCATGTCAATCCTTTAACAAAAAGCTTCATCTTCAATGTCTTCTCATAAATTGGTAAACTGCCATGATGTCATCTTCCCTGATTAATGTAAACCGGAGTGACGTCACCTGTCATGACAAAGATATCCATTGCGCTTCTTTATCTAATATATCTGCGGAAATCGAGGCGACAGCTCTGTTTCGTGGCTCCTTGACTGTCACGCCTGACGCACGTCTTTTTGCCTTATACATAGGACCGAAGGGTCATTTCCTTTCTTCTTTCCCTTCTTCCCCTTCTGCTTCGTCTTCCTCGCGACGCCTGACTTCAGAGCTCCGCCGCCACCGTCGACCTCTGCCTCAACCTCGGCTGCTGCATCAACCTGGGCGCACCAGAGCATCGCGGCCATCTTCCGCGTCTTCCGCAGCTCCGGTAAGCCTTCTATCCTTTACCCCGCGGATCTGTATAGGGTTTCACAGTTCTTCCGTGTTCATCGTCTGTTTCTTGCTCCTGCGATAGATCTGTTAGATGAATCCGCAAACCTTTATTCTGTGCAATGATAGTTGTTTGACCTTCGCCTTCACTTATGCATCTCAAAGTTGTAGATCTATATGAACGCTTTGCTTATAGGTTCGGTACTGCTCCTTTTGAACTTCTAAGTATTTATCCCCTTTTCTGAACTTGCTTCAGATCCAATACCGTAAAGAAATTCTGTAAAACTTGTTTCTGCGTACTTGTCCATCTGCAATCTTAGCTTTCCAATGCTTAGATCAGGCGGTTTAACCTTATAAGAAATTTTTTCCAAACCGGTATACGCCATTAGTCCCCTTGTTGAACCGCCAGATGTTGGTTGCCTCATGAAACTCCGGTTTAGATAATTCTGTCTCCGGTTTAATAGTGCATGTACCAACGTACCTTGATCAGATACATTTTTTGAACCGGGATCTTCTACCTTGTAGATTCCATCATGGCCAAGCAAGTATATGAGTGCAATTGGGTTCCTTCTCACGTCACAGAGGCTGAACTGGACGGTTTAGTCCTGATTGGCGCTTTAGGCAGCAAAGATACCATCCATTGGAGGGCTCCTGGCAAAGAATGCCCTCCCACACCTCGAGAAGGAGAAGTTGTTGTGTTCGTAGATCACTTAGCCCGGGGCTTTAAACCGCCCGGTTCTAAATTTTACCGGGATGTTTTAGCTGATTTCCAACTCCATCCACAAGATACTGGCCCCAACTCTGTTACAAATATGTGTCACTTTCAAGTGCTCTGTGAGGTGTTCTTTCAAGAGGAGCCCACAATGGAATTATTCAGAGACCTTTTCCATTTAAACCGCCGTACTGAATTTACTAATGGCTCTAATACGGAGCTGGGTGGTGTGGCGGTTCAGAAAAGGAAAGAGGTCACATACCCTCACGCCAAGCTACACAGCCACCCTAAAGAATGGAATCAGACATGGTTCTACTGCAAAGATACCTCCCCTGCTGGTGAGAATCCCTTGCCTGGCTTTCGTCCGGAGCGACTCAGCAATACACACCCTTTTCCTCAAAGATTGTCTGCCCAGGAGAGAAGCAAATATGCTCCCCAACTGTCAAAGCTCAGAGCCTTTATGGCCAACGGTTTAACAGGGGTTGACCTTGCTCGCTGTTGGATATCATGGAGCATACCGCCCCTTAGTCTGCACTCCGGTTTGATGTGCGAGTATACTGACAGTGTTGATGACCCGCTGCGACATTCAAAAATCCAGCTCTCTGATGAAGAAATCACAGAGGCTGTGAATAAGATGCTGAATGAACCGGAACACGTCTGTGCTAAAACTGGCCTGCTTCCCTTCTGCGCCACCAATAAACCGCCAGCTGTAAGACTTTGATTTTTCTTTTTGCTGAATTTGCTTATTGATATGTCTGGTCATTGTTTAATATCAGTGTCTATGTAATCAGGGCAATGATCCGTTTTGGAGCAAAAAACTTCCGCAGGAGAAACCAGAAAAACTAGCCAAACCGGAAAGAACAACTCGACAAAAGACTAAAGCTGTGAAGAAGACTACCTCCAGGAAAAGAACCACGACATCTTCTAATCCGGCCCCTGATAATGATGTGGATAATCTGGACTTTGAGGTAGATCTTGACTCACTTGGTTTATTTTTCATGCATCTTATTGATGATGATATTTGTCAGGATGATGCCGAAGCCAGCCACGCGGATGTTGCAGAGGTAATTATTCTCTCTTCCAATTTAGAAACCTTGCCTTCACAAAAAATCCGTCAGGCAAATCGGAAAGTTAAATTTTCTCATCCTCTTGCTTATTTGGATCCTAAATTTCTTATGAAGACCCAACAACACGAAGCCCGTCGCACAACCCGGCACAGCGGCCAGGTAGTTACCTGCGCCGGTTTACCGAACAGTCCGGTTCGGAAATGCCATTCAGAGGTCTCTAATTTGCTTGTTAGTGCTTGTCCTGAAGCGGGCTGCTTTCGTCAACCTCTTAATCCGTCTAACTCTGATTACCAGGTTACTTCCCACTCATCTTCTGGCGAGTCATCGGCGACTCAGCTCCCACCGCTCAAAACGGTGCTTGGGTAAGCTATACTTATTGTGATATTCGCAGTATATCGCCTTAGAACCTATGATGTATTTGATTTTGTTATTGTCCTCAGGGCCAAACCTCGGCCAAGCAAGAAAGCCCGCCTGGATAAAGCGGCCGAAGAAGATGTCATTCTTGAATCAGGCAAAACACCTAATGTTGAAGCGGCTGTTCCTGAGGATGCGCCCAATGACCCACCGCAACAAGACGACAATCTTATTGCTGAAGAGAGACCTACTAATGCCTCAGGTCCTATCAGTCAGCCCACAGGTTCCATCCGGATTGAAAGCTCCACCGGTCCAGCCAAACCTGCTGATAAGCCAATAGCCCCAGTATAAACCGGCGGTACCGAAGATGATGACGTTGTCATTACTGGCACTGGCCATACTGAACCAAGCAATCCCGTCGCTTTGTCCAAACATTCTGCCAAGGAAGAATTTGCTGGCTTTGGCAAAAGCAAGTGGAATGCTGACCTGACAACTTATGCTGATCTGAACGCCCAAGATATCCATTCTGGTTATTTGAACCGGTTGTATACCAGTCGCGACTATGAAGCCGGTCTGGTAAATATGATGAAAGAAAAATATGAGGTAACTTCCATATGCTCCTTCCTGCTTATATGCTTCAATTCTTGCTGACTCTCCTAGCCCCTGAGGGCCGGTTTGTAATCTTCTTTCAAACTGGGACTTACTAATGTAAACCTTAATACTTTGAAATTCGCTGATGTACTCCCCAAGGGCCGGTTCAACTTAGCATAGTTAAACCGGTACTTTCAAGTAATGGAAATTGCTGTATCAAAATGTATGTGAGCAAATAGCCATTAGCCCCCAAGTACCAAGTTGAATACTTGTATTGATCTTGGGACTTTGTAAGCAATTGAAAGATGAATATCGAATATGCATTAGCCCCCAAGTACCAAGTGCATAACTTGTTATGTGGTTGGTACTTCAATCCTTGTACTATTTTGTTGAAGCATATAACTGTCTGCATGCAGGCTGATCTGAAGACGAAAGAAAGCCAAACCGCCGACCTCCAAGAAAACCTGAAAACCCAACAAGCTGAAACCTCCAAAGCAAAAGAGGAGTTAGTCAGCGCTTTAAGCGCCATGGAGCAGCTTAAGGAGAGTTTTAAGAAGAAGCAGGCGGATTGGGCCACTGAAAAGTCCATTTTAATCAAGCGAGCAGAGGACGCCGAGGCTGCTCTCAAACCGGTGGCGGATGAATTGACCAGCATAAAGCGGCACGTGCATACTATGACTACTGCCATCTTTGGTAAGCCATTTTGACTTTTGAACTGATTTGGCCTTCTTACCGAACTGCCGGTTTAACCCTTATGATATTTCAGGGACACGTACTGGTCACTTGGGTTCAGATGTGCGGAAAAAATTGAAAGCCGTCTACACGTTGGTCGAACAGCTGTATACTGGTGCACAGCGGATCATCTGTACCGCATCTCACAACAAACCGGCGCCTACTTTGATTCAAGATACCCTGATGAAGCTGTCAGTGCTTCCCGCCTGGGTTGAAGAGCTGAAGAAATCTGCTGCTCGAACCGGTGCAATTAATGCCTTAATGCGGGCCAAAGCCTGGGTGCCGGATTTTGATCCTATTAAAGCGGCTCAGGGCTATCCCAGCTTGAAAGAAGATGGGTCAGAATCCAGTGAAGCGGATCAGCGAGCCATAAACCGGGAGGTGCGCCCGCTAGCTTGTCAACTGGTTGAAGAGGCAGACTTGTCGCATTATCAAGCTCAATATGATAATCAGAACAAGCGAATAGCTGCCCCAGTTCATGAATCAGAAAACCTTATCCCTCCAATCCGTAAGCACACTTATGCTCCCGATATTGACCCGTCCTTGCTGATCCACGATGAAGCTGTATTTCAAGCATTAATGGGAATCGACTGGACAACTATTGATTTCCAGCCGCTGGGTAGAGAAACGGAGGTTGAAGCGGCGCAGGATGATCCACAACCATCAGGCCGGGCTGGTGACCAGGCCTGAACCGAAAGCCGGTTTTAAAACTGTCTCTCCTTCAAAAAACAATGATATTTTTATGGGCACCGTGTTGCCTTGTAATAGACTAGCTGATGCTTTTGATGTTTGATATGCCTTCGTGCATAATTTATTTTTCCTGTAGTGATGAACTTTCCAAAGTGTTTTTCTGCAATAAAAACTCTTGAAGTACCACCGCGGTTGTACCATCTGGCGGAATATGATGTCTGCATATATGAAGCGAAAACATCAAAAAATTCTTAAATATATGATCGAATTTTTGCGATACATAATACCTGCTAGTATTGAGCATGAAGTTGGCTTGGCCAATCTTGAAGCGGAGTTTTGCAAACCCACACTATTGGAGGAGATAACAGAACCTGCATATATATGACGCCGGTTTATCAGGTGAACCGTGCCGGGTTATAATAAACTCCGTATTACTCCATAAGAGGATGTTAACCACCGGGCAAATAGTCTCCGGATTGACGTGAACTGTGTTCCGTCAATCGATTGGTTAAAAAACTTTGTCGGTTTAAAAATGTAACAAAAAAGCAAATACCCCCTTCAAAGAAAAGTATAAAGAAAATGCAAAAGAGGTTTATTTAAACTGATCAGATGGTGTTAACATGGCCGAACACGACCAAGCTCCCGTTAGGTGTAACTATGGTTCTAGTCAGCCAGGTCCCCAAATGAAACCGTGGCATTTATGCCGATCAAGTGGCATGGTCATGGTTCGGGTTCGACCAAGCCCCCAAGTGATTCTGTGGCCTTAGGCCGACCAAGAGGCATGACTGGTTCAGACGTGACCAAGTCCCCAAGTGATCTGGTGGCTTTCGCCTATCAAGAGGCATGGTATTGGTTCAGACACGACCAATCCTCCAAGTGATATGATGCTTTTGTAAAGCTAACTCAAGGGGTAAACCGGAGGCCGCTTTAGAGCAACTCCATGTAACCTCACATGATGTAAAAGAACAGATACCCCGCTTTAGCTGAGGCTCCGGTTTATTATATTTAATCATAATATATACATTGTCGTACTATGTACATAAGTATAGCCAATGGCTCAAGTATAGTAAGGCCGAAGATGAGCTATGTTCCACGGCCTGTTGGTCTCCTCCTCTGATGTGCGTGAGTCTTTATGCTCTCGAATATTGATCAGATAGTACGACCCGTTGTGCAGATTCTTGCTGACCACGAAAGGCCCCTCCCAAGGTGGGGATAGCTTATGCATATCGGTCTGGTCTTGGATGAGCCGAAGCACCAAATCTCCTTCCTGAAAGGTTCTGGTTCTGACTCGGCGACTGTGGTAACGACGAAGATCCTGCTGGTAAATCGTCGATCGGGCGGCCGCGACGCCACGCTCTTCGTCCAACTGGTCCAAAGCATCTTGCCGTGCTGTCTCGTTGTCCGCTTCAACATAAGCCGCCACACGAGGTGAATCATGACGGATATCACTGGGGAGAACCTCCTCTGCTCCATAAACCATGAAGAACGGTGTGTATCCTGTTGATCTGTTGGGTGTTGTATTGATGCTCCATAACACAGATGGTAATTCTTCTACCCAACAACCCGACGTTCTCTGCAAAGGAACCATGAGCCGGGGCTTAATACCTCTCAAGATCTCTTGATTAGCTCTTTCTGCTTGGCCATTGGACTGTGGATGCGCCACTGATGAAACATCGAGCCGGATGTGCTCCCGTTCGCAGAACTCTTTCATAGCACCTTTGGATAAATTGGTACCATTATCTGTGATAATACTATGCGGAAAGCCAAACCGGAAAATCACCTTTTTGATGAACTGAACCGCCGTGGCCGCATCACACTTGCTAACAGGCTCTGCCTCCACCCACTTTGTAAACTTGTCAACCGCCACCAGGAGGTGGGTTTTCTTATCTTTGGACCTTTTGAAAGGCCCAACCATATCCAGCCCCCAAGTCGCAAACGGCCAAGTAATTGGAATCATTCTCAATTCTTGAGCCAGTACATGAGCATGTCTTGAAAACCTTTGGCAACCATCACATCGTCTGACCAGATCCTCCGCATCAGCATGAGCAGTTAACCAATAGAAGCCATGGCAAAACGCTTTAGCCACCAGAGACTTTGAACCGGCGTGGTGACCACAATCTCCTTCATGGATCTCACGTAAAATTTCGCGGCCTTCTTCAGGAGACACGCAGCATTGAAAAGCTCCTGACACACTACAATGATGTAACTCACCGTTGATAATAGTCATGGACTTGGATCGCCATATTATCTGCCGGGCCAGAATCTTGTCCTCTAGCAGCTCGCCCCGGTTCTTGTACGCTAGGTAAGGGAGCGTCCAATCCGGAATAACATGAATAGCTGCCACCAATTGAGCCTCCGGATCAGGAATAGCCAAATCCTCTTCACCTGGGACCTTGACCGACGGGTTGTGCAGCACATCCAGAAAAACATTGGGAGGGACCGGTTTGCGCTGAGAGCCCAGCCGGCTTAAAGCGTCCCTCGCTTCATTTTTTCGCCGGTCCATGTGATCCACCTGATAGCCTTTGAAATAACCTGCCACAGCATCCACTTCATGACGATATGCTGCCATAAGTGGGTCCTTGGAGTCCCAAGTGCCAGACACTTGCTGAGCCACAAGGTCCGAGTCACCGAAGCACTTAACTCGACTTAGATTCATCTCCTTAGCCATCCGGAGACCATGGAGCAAGGCTTCATACTCAGCTGCATTGTTAGGACAAGGGAACATTAAGCGGAGAACATAACAAAACTTATCACCTCATGGGGAAGTTAATACGACAGCCCCCGAGCCTTCCAACTGCCTGGATCCGTCAAAATGGATGGTCCAATACGTGTGATCCGGCTTTTCTTCAGGTGCTTGCATTTCTGTCCAATCATTGATGAAATCAACAAGTGCTTGAGACTTAACAGCTGTCCGAGGCACATACTTCAAACCGTACGACCCCAGCTCTATAGCCCACTTTGCAATCCGGCCAGTAGCTTCCCGGTTCTGGATGATATCTCCCAAAGGAGCAGAACTGACTACCGTAATTGGGTGCCCTTGGAAGTATTGTTTAAGCTTCTGGCTTGCCATAAAGACTCCATACACCACCTTCTGCCAATGCGGATACCTTTGCTTGGACTCGATTAGTACCTCGCTGATATAATAGACCGGACGTTGAACCGGATGCTCCTTACCTGCCTCCTTCCGTTCTACTACAATGGCCACGCTGACCGCCCGAACATTGGCAGCAACATATAGCAGCAACGGCTCCTTGTCAATGGGAGCGGCAAGCACCGGCGGATTGGCCAGTTGCCGCTTTAAATCCTCAAACGCTTCATCAGCGGCAGAACTCCAGACAAACTGATCCGTCTTTTTCAACATTTGATACAAAGGAATTGCCTTCTCACCAAGACGGCTGATAAACCGGCTTAATGCCGCAATCCGGCCGGCCAGTCATTGAACATCATTGATACACTTCGGTTTATCCAAGGAGGTGATGGCCGTGATCTTCTCCGGATTAGCCTCAATTCCCCTGTTGGACATCAGAAAACCCAATAACTTGCCCGCCGGTACACCAAAGACACACTTGTCCAGATTAAGCATCATCTTGTATGTCCTCAGGTTATCAAAGGTTTCCCTCAAATCATCAATCAGAGTCTCCTTCTCCCTGGACTTAACCACGATATCATCCACGTAAGCATGTACATTACAACCAATCTTCTTGTGAAGACAATTTTGTATACACCGCTAATAAGTTGCCTGGGCACTCTTGAGCCCAAAGGGCATAGACACATAGCAGAAGGCTCCAAAGGGAGTTATAAATGCCGTCTTCTCCTGGTCCTTAACTGCCATTTTGATCTGATGATAGCCAGAATATGCATCCAAAAAACTTAAATGCTCACAACCCCCCGTAGCATCAATAATTTGATCAATACGGGGGAGGGCAAAAGGATCTGCTGGACAAGCCTTATTAAGATCTGTGTAATCCACACACATGCGCCAGGTGCCGTTTTTCTTAAGGACCAACACCGGATTGGCAAGCCACTCAGGGTGAAAAACTTCGACAATAAAGCCAGCCGCTAAGAGCCTGGCTACCTCTTCTTCAATCGCCTTGCGTCTTTCTTCGTTAAACCGGCGAAGGAACTGTTTCACTAGTTTGTATCTAGGATCCACATTAAGGGTGTGCTCAACGAGTTGCCTCGGTACACCTGGCATGTCAGAGGGCTTCCATGCAAAAATGTCCTGATTCTCATGGATGAACTCGATGAGCGCGCTTTCCTATTTCGGACCCAAGTTGGCACTAATGCTGAACTGCTTGGACGAATCGCCAGGTACGAAGTCAACAAGCTTAGTTTCTGCTGCCGATTTGAACTTTAAGGCAGGATCATGCTCCGTGGTTGGCTTTTTCAACGGAGTCATGTCCGCCGGATCAACATTGTCCTTATAGTATTTTAACTCCTCGGTGGCACAAACCGACTCAGCATAAGCCGCATCTCCTTCCTCACACTCCAAAGCAATTTTGCGGCTTCCGTGAACTGTTATGGTCCCCCTGTGACCCGACATCTTGAGTTGCAAATACACATAACAAGGCCGTGCCATAAACTTGGCGTAAGCCGGTCGCCCAAACAGAGCGTGATATGGACTCTGGATTTTCACCACTTCAAACGTCAATGTCTCTGACCTGGAATCATGGTCATCCCCAAAGGCCACTTCCAGATCTATCTTACCAATGGGATACGCTGATCTGCCGGGCACTACACCGTGGAATACTGTATTAGATGGTTTGAGATTCTTATCTGTTAGTCCCATACGGCGAAAGGTCTCATAGTACAGGATGTTAATGCTGCTTCCTCCATCCATGAGCACCTTGGTGAACTTATAACCTCCCACCTGAGGCGCCACCACCAGAGCCAACTGACCCGGATTATCGACCTGGGAAGGATGATCTTCCCTGCTCCATATGATGGGCTGCTCAGACCAACGTAGATAACGGGGTATGGCCGGTTCAACAGAGTTGACTGCCCGCCTCTGAATCTTCCGGTCTCGCTTGTCCAAGCTAGTGGTGAAGACATGGTACTGCCCATTACTCAGCTGCTTTGGGTTGCTCTGGTAACCTGACTATTGCTGCTGTTGGTTGTAACCACCTTGGTTGTTCTGACTATTTTGACCATTATGTCCGCCTGGATTACCATTGAACCCTGAACTGGAACTTCCTCCAACGTAACCCGGCCCGGATCCCGAGCCACCGCCAGATTCGTGATCATACCGGAAATTATTAGAATTCTTGAACTCCTGCATAATAAAGCAGTCTTTCCAAAGGTGGTTGGCTGGCACCTCCTTCGTCCCATGTTTTGGACAGGGCTGGTTTAACAAGTAGTTCAGGTGGGTTGGGTTAGGGTTGGGCGCTCCATTATGATTCTTCGGTCTACCCTTACGTTGCTGGCCATTGTCCTGTGCGTTGGTATTAGCCACAAAGTCCATGTTACCATCCGCTTTACGCTTGCCTCCACCACCATTGCCTGTCCAGTGATGCTGCTGACCTTTGGAGCTGCTGTTCTTCTTCCCCTTCCCTGTCTTGTCATCATCAGATTCGGGATCCTTGGTACTATCAGAATCAGCATATTTCACCAAAGCGGCCATGAGGGTCCCCATGTCGATGCAATGCCGCTTCATCCGCCCGAGCTTTAGCTTCAGGGGCCCAAACCGGCAGTTGCCTTCTAGGGTTAATACTGCGGTGTCAGCGTTGATGCGATCTGAGGAATGCAACACTTGTGAGACCCGGCGCACCCAGTGAGTCGTTGATTCTCCTTCCTCCTGGACACATGCAGCTAAGTCTACTATCGACATAGGCTGTTTACATGTATCCTTGAAGTTGCTGATAAACCGGGCTCGTAACTGGGACCATGAACTGATAGAATTAGCCGGCAAGCTTTTTAACCAAGTACGGGCCGTTCCTTCCAGCATCATGGTGAAGTACTTCGCACATGCCGCGTCATCTACATCGAGCATCTCCATGGCCATCTCATAGCTCTCCACCCATGTCTCCGGAGGCTGATCCGCCGTGTAATTCGGTACCTTGCGCGGGCCTTTGAAATCCTTGGGCAGGCACACGTTGCGTAAAGCGGGGATAAGGCAGGGCACCCCCAAGGAACTGGAGGTAACACCAGGCTCAGTTAATGTGGTTGGACGAACCGGCATGAGCTGCCGAGCCTGATGTTGTGCGGCTAACTCGGCCTCCCTGCGCGCGCGGGCCCGGTCCACCACTCGCTGAGCGTTATCAGCACCACCTACCGGGTTGTTGTCACGGGGTGTTCCTCGTCGTTCGTTACTCGACACTGCCGGTTCATCCATATGTCTGCTATAGCTCCGGCTTGGACGGGGAGTCGAGTGGATCCGGTCGCGGCTGTATGAGTATGCTTCCTGTTGGGCCAAAGCGGTCCTCAGAAGCTCCTTGACCCGTCGCGTCTCTACTGCCTACGGCGAGTCACCTTCAATTGGAATAGCCTCCATTCGTGCAGCAGCGGCAGCGAGATTGTCCATTGGGTTGGAGTAATGACCTGGAGGTGTTAAAGCGGCCTGAGGTATGACGGTGTTTTGACGAGGTGGGTCCATCTGACGGGGCTGAACCGGTGCACCGGTCCCAGGGGCTTCTGGTCGGTTTCCCTCCAGCGGATTGCCGGCTCTTGGTCCAGGAGTGTTGAAAAGGTCTCTAGCCTCGAAAATCGGAGGTAAAGGGGAACGGTGCTTCCTCCTCATGACTTCATGCGACGCGCTCTGGTCCAACATAAGCCGGTAAGCCCGGGCGTCTAAAGCGGCCCGCTCTGCGGCCATCCTGGTGTCCTCAGCCACCAGATCTGTCTTAGCCTAGGTGATCTGTTACTTCACCTTTGCAATCTCCGCGTTGTGAACATCCTGATCCGATGGATTAACCTCCGCCACAAGCACAGCCAATGCATCAAATAGTTCTGATAGAACCTGAGCCGGTGGGCGCACAAGGCCTCCTGCCCGGCCGCTGTCGCTGCCGCTGAACCGGAAATCGTTGCCGCAGCTGTCGAAGAATGAAGTGCTGCCTGTGTTCCGGCCATGAATATTCCAACCCGATTGGGCAGATCAGAGGAGTCTGGAATAGTGTCGCCATCGGAACAACTCCCAATCCGGCCATCTTGTAGCTGATAAAGAGATTCGGTTTCTCCGGTCGAAGACTCGTCATCAGAACGAACGACGGTCGCGTCGCGAAATTCCGATCCATCCTCATAACTCCCTCCATGGATGACTCCCACGAAGGCATGCTTCACGGCCGGTTTAACCCGGGCGGATCGCGCACGCTGAGCCGTCTCGACGAGGTCGGTGCAGATGTCCGGCTCAGGGCCCGGTTCACCGATCTTGCCAATGAAAACGTGAATGCCACCAAAGGGGACCCGGTACCCGTACTCAATTGAGCCGGCCTCAGGGCCCCAGCCTGCATCATCGATGTAGAGCTTGCCGCGACGACTCTTAGTTATCCGGCCTACGGCGTAGCCCTTGAGTCCTTCAAAGCGGCCCTCCAAGATCCGGAAACCATCGTGCGATAGCCCCACGGTGGGCGCCAACTGTCATGGTTTTGTCACGGCAGATGTCCTAGAGAAAGGACTTAGTCGTGGAGCCATCGCTACGGGTTAGCTTGAAGGGGTTAAAGCGGACACAAGGACGCAAGAGAGTTTATACTAGTTCGGCCCCTTCGATGAAGGTAAAAGCCTACGTCTAGTTGTGATGGAATTGATGGGGTTTCGATGACTAGGGAGCAAACAAGCTTCGCCTATGTCTCGAGTTGTTGTCTGTCCTTGAACCGCCATCGGGTCGTCCCCTTATATACACGGGTGACGCCCGTCGGTCCACAGAGTCCCAACGCCGGTTCATACTCGTATCCGGGTTGGTCTCTCCTTACTCCTAACTTATAATACAAGTATACATATTAAGCCGGTTTACAGCTACAGGTCTTAAACGGACTACAGGCCTTGGGCCCTCATCTGCCTCTTTGGGCTTTAACACCTTTGAACTACTGATGAAGTTAACCCGGCCCAGGTAGGCCGGTTTACGCCCAGCAGTAATATCCCCAATAGCTCCCATCATCCTGCGTATTGAGGCACCTCCACACACTGCATGTTTCCCTTCGATCATCTTCGGCTTCACTTCAAAGGTCTTGAGCCAGAGGCCAAAGTGAGGGGTAACCCGGAGGAAGGCCTCGCACACGACAATAAATGTCGTGATATGAAGAAAGGAGTCCGGAGCTAGATCATGGAAGTCTAGCCCGTAATAAACAGCAAACCCCTGACAAAAGGATCCAGAGCAAGGCCTAGACCTCGGAGGAAGTGGGAGACAAACACAACATTCTCGTTGGGTTCGGGGGTGGGAACGGCCTGCCCTCGAGGAGGCAGCCGATGCAAAATCTCGGCGGTCAGGTATCTGGCCTCCCTCAACTTTTTGATGTCCTCTTCCGTGATGGAGGAAGGCACCCATTGGCCTTGAAAGCTAGATCCGGACATGACTGAAGGTTCGGAGCACCTGACCTGAACTTTGGGCGTTTGAGCTCGAGGTGGGGGAAGGATTTGATTGAGCACGGGAGGGAAAAATAAAAGCCTTGTCCCCTTTATAAAGAGGGTGAATATCAAGCATCCTCTCCATGTCCGTTTGGACTTGCCTATAATCTAGGAGTCCTAGAAGCGGTTGGGTTACCCACGCCCGTATTGATGAGAATCCCGGAATAAGGGGACACGATCTCTGCTTTAACAAGACGTGCCAAGGAAACCGCCTCACATAACACGCTGAGATGGGACAGTAAAACGGTTTGAATAAAAGCTTGGCCGTGGTGTGATGTCACACTACGGAGTGCGTCAGCAGATTAGATTTGTGTAAATATTATTCTCTCTATGGCAATATGTGGAAACTTATTTTGCAGAGCCGGACACTACTTTTGTGTTCAAAATCTTCTATGAAGTACTTGGAGGAGGAACCCGCCTTGCAATGCTGAAGACAATTTGCGCGCTGGACTCGTCGTCATTGAAGCCTGGTTTAGGGGCTACTGAGGGAGTCCTGGATTAGGGGGTGTCCGGATGGCCGGACTATACCTTCAGCCGGACTCCAGGACTATGAAGATACAAGATTCAAGATTTCGTCCCGTGTCCGGAAGGGACTTTCCTTGGCATGGAAGGCAAGCTTGGCGATACGGATATTCAGATCTCCTACCATTGTAACCGACTCTATGTAACCCTAACCCTATCCGGTGTCTATATAAACCGGAGGGTTTTAGTCCGTAGGACAACATACACATCAACAATCATACCATAGGCTAGCTTCTAGGGTTTAGCCTCTCTGATCTCGTGGTAGATCAAGTCTTGTACTACCCATATCATCAATATTAATCAAGCAGGACGTAGGGTTTTACCTCCATCGAGAGGGCTCGAACCTGGGTAAAACTTCGTGTCCCCTGCTGTCGGTGTCAAAACCGGTGGATCTCGGGTAGGGGGTCCCGAACTGTGCGTCTAGGCCAGATGGTAATAGGAGACAGGGGACACTTTGTTTTACCCAGGTTCGGGCCCTCTCCATGGAGGTAAAACCCTACTCCTGCTCGATTAATATTGATGATATGGGTAGTACAAGAGTAGATCTACCACGAGATCAAGGAGGCTAAACCCTAGAAGCTAGCCTATGATATGATGGTTGTGTATGGAGTTGATTCTGTCCTACGGACTACAACCCTCCAGTTTATATAGACACCGGATAGGGTTAGGGTTACATAGAGTCGGTTACAATGGTAGGAGATCTTGAATATCCGCATCGCCAAGCTTGCCTTCCACACCAAGGAAAGTCCCCTCCGGACACGGGACGAAGTCTTCAACCTTGTATCTTCATAGTCCTGGAGTCCGGCTGAAGGTATAGTCCGGCTACCTGAACACCCCCTAATCCAGGACTCCCTCAGTAGCCCCCGAACCAGGCTTCAATGACGACGAGTCCGGCGCGCAGATTGTTCGGCATTGCAAGGTGGGTTCTTCTCCAAATCTTGTGTACCTGTAGGAATAATGTCCGATTTTTGTAATGTAGTGTCCTCGGCTTCCACGTCCAATAATGGCCGTCTTCCACATGTCAAATGAATGCGAAAAGCCAGGGCATTTTTTACACCTACACCCCTGGCCATATAAACGAGCCGCCTATTTAACGGGATGGGGATTTAGGTCCAAACCACATCTCTTCCCTTCCGCAAGTAATCATCAGAGCGCTTCCAGCAAAGGTCCATTCCAACATGGCCAGCCGTCCCAGCTCCTCCTCTCGCCCTTCCAGCCCTAAACCTGGAGATTGGGAGAGGTGCTCCATCCCGCACAGCGAGCTAGTGTCGCTTCAGGCCAAGGGATTTCTCCCTCAGGCCTACATGGTCCCGGTCCGAGCCGGACTCGCCGCCTATAACAGTGGAGAGCAAGCAGAGAGTACCCCCAATCCCTCTAAAGGAGAGTGGGTGTGCCTCGTCCCCTATCTAATAAGGGGACTGCGATTCCCAATTCATCCATTTCTCCGCGGGCTTCTGGAGTTCTACGGCCTCTAGCTGCACAGTCTCACACCCGCCTCCCTATTGCATATTGCGGGTTTCGTCGCCCTTTGCAAGTTATTTTTAGGCGTTGAGGCTCATTTCGCGCTATGGAAGAGGTTATTCTGCCTGGTGCCCCGTTCTCAAAAGGGGTCCATTACCAAGTGGGCGGAGCCGAAGTATGGTGCATCGCCGGGACCGGATACCTATCCGGAACCCCAAAGGAAGCATCCGAGGACTGGACCTCGAAATGGTTTTATATAGACAACGTCCCGCTACCGGACCCTATCCGGGTCGGTCTCCCCGAGTTCAACAGTGCTCCATTGAAGAAGCGCTTGAGCTGGCGTGCGCGGAGCTCTCAGAGAGAAAGCGACAGAGACGTCCTTTACCTGATAGGCCTAATAAGATTGTTGGCTCATTCCGGACTAACCATGATTGGAGTCATGGCCGCATGCATTATGCGGGGGGTGCAGCCGCTTCAATATAGAGGCCACCCAATGTGGGAATTCAACGGGGAGGATGACGCCACCCGTCACGGTCGTAAAGGGCCGGATTCAGCCGCTGCTGTCGAAAAGATCTTATCCTCTCTGTACAAGGGCGAAAAGGAGGAATTCCTCCGCGTCAACCCGTAGGCCGGATTTAGTATGTACGATCCTCCGAGTTGGGTAAGTGAACAATTGCGCTTGCCCGTCTGTTTGATACTCCCGTGGTTAGATAGGTAGGCTAACGACTTCACTGCAGGAATTGCGACAGGAGGTAAA
Organism: Triticum monococcum; assembly: GCA_034509565.1. Taxonomy (NCBI): domain Eukaryota; kingdom Viridiplantae; phylum Streptophyta; class Magnoliopsida; order Poales; family Poaceae; genus Triticum; species Triticum monococcum. Next base: position 171,539,320 of record CM067846.1, on the reverse strand, counting down.
GAATATAAGCAGCCGCCCTCCACAGCCCGAGGACCCAGAACGGTCCCTCGATCCGGACTTCGAAGAGGATCTGGACATATCGGTGGAGCTTATCGACGGGGTGTTTTATCAGCTAAGCAAGGATAATACCTTGGTAGCCATCACGACTGATTACCCAGGGTTAATCCCGGCCTCCTAGGTGACGGAAACCGGAGTCTCATTCCCTTGAGAGGGATTCCACTCTAGCATATTTCGGTGTTTCTGACGTCAACCGTGTTTTGCAGGGGAGATTTCCGAGGCAAGAAGCCGAACCTACGGCGACCAGCCAACGAGGGGCCGCAGAGCCCCGTAGGGCAAAAAGGAATGAAGTCCGGACTGAAATGCCGGCGCAAAGGTATAATGCACCCTCTGTTTCCCTGGAGTTATTCTATCAGGGCATATTAACGTTCGTGCTATCTTCAGAACGAAGAGACCTCGCCGGACTACATCCGAAGAGGTTGCCAACCGCGCCTCCACCAGCCAGGCTCCAATGTCTGGCCAGGAAGCGGAGGCGAGTACAAGGCGCGCACCGGACGTTCCTCCGACAGAGGATGCGGACAGGCTGTCCGCCACAAATTCAGAAGTGGAGAGTGCCATGAACCACAGGCGTCGCCAGACAATTCCACGCGACGCTTGTTTCTCCCGAGAGGCTTTAGATGCCTTTAATTCGGGAGATGCGTACCTTCGTGCTACTCAAAATGATTTAGCCAGAGCCACAGAGCAGTATGTAAAAGTCATACGGGTAAGAAAATTTTGGTTAATTATATATATATGCCAGTAGCCCACGAGACTTGAAACAGTTAGATCAACTGATTTAAGGATCATTTAATACACAGGTTCTTACAGAGAAGAATACTGTACTGTCCCAGGAGCTGGAAAAGTGCAAGGCCCAACTAGAGGCTGCACTAGCCGCAGCAGGGGAGCCCAAAGGGACCCCCTCAGGTAGAATACACTTCGAAAGATTAGTATTGTGCGGTGTGGGTGTAAATCTGACAAATCAAATTGCAGATGGCGCCGGACTCGATCCGGACAAGCAACAACTCTTACGCCAGCTAAAGGCCGGTGAGAGTATGTTGACGAGGGTGAGGCGAGAGAAGAATGATCTTTAGGATGCCAACACCAAGCTGGAAGTCGAACTTAAAGATGTTCGTGGCCAGCTTTTGGACTCCATGAAGGAGAATCAGCGGCTTCGACGCGGCCTTTTTAGTACGTGCTTGAACGAAATTTGAAAAAAGTTCGGCGAGGAAGTCGACTAACAGAGTAATGTCTGTAGGTATGCTCACAGGTCGTCCTGCAGAGGAGATGCCCGGTTCTACGGGTGACCTTCTTCCCGAACTCATGCAACTGCACGAGCGAGTTCGGCAGGCGATGCGAGGCGTTGCCCGAGCCTTATGGCCTGCCCACTCCATGCCCGAGGGCCTTGGAGAGCTTGCGGAGAAGCTGAAGGGAGCTCGGCGGCACTTCCGTTTGTAGAAGATATCGGCCTGCCGACAAGGTGCTCGGGAAGCCTGGGCCATGGTGAAGACCCGTTTTACGAAGTCTGACCCAAACCACATGGCTGAGGTTGGACCGGTGGGGCCTGACGGGAAGGAGATCCCTGTGAGCTTAGTATACGGCCAAGTAGAGTTGGCCGCGAAGTATTCCCAGCAGGACTGTAAATTAGATAGCCTGTTAGATGGTATAGAAGAGGAATACAATCATTCAGAATGACTATGTAATTTTGAATTGACATGTGTAATGCCTTCTAGCCGGATTGTAGATCGTTTGTCGTTGCCGACCTTTCCGCTTCAACCTTGGGACCTGACGGTCCGGAGTGTGTCCGAATACCATAGCGGTTATATAAGAACCGTGGTATGCATGGAGACCAGGCGTAGGGGTCATTTAGTGCTTTATTAGACAAGTGCCCGACTAGTTATGTTATATTACATGGTTAGTAAGAAACATCTTCCAGAGAGAATAGTTCCCTTAGGGGTTCCTTTCGCTGGGAGGCTTGCCCTAAAGTGCATGTCCGGACTGCGTAAAAGGATGCAGAAAAAGGCATCTGGGGGCGCATAAAATGGGTAAAAAGATCATCTTTTGTCTCACCGACCGAATATTCCCTTAAGAATGCTAGCTTTCGGCTTCACCCAGTCTGAGGTACACATCCGGCTGACCCGGCAGTAACAATCGCAGAGGTGCTCCCTTTACCTCCTAGCCGAACAATCGGGAACGTAGGGGTAAGCACAGGAGCCAGGCAACCCAGCTTGGCCAAAACTTAAGTCATATCGATGCATATAATGGTGAAGAAAAAGGTACATGCGGAAGTTTGACGCATGCGTTGGGCATGAAGCCCGTATAAATAAGCTTCTGTTAAAGAAGCCCCCACGTTTAATGAGCGCCAGTGGCGCGGCACTAGATAAGCCTTTATGGGCTGTAAAGGAAAATAGGGGAAGGAGAGAAATGTAAGACAGAAAAATGCAAAAAATGGATAGAGGAAGGAGACGAACACAGAGTCTGGCGCTAGGCATAGAATCTTCGGAGACGGGTGGCGTTCCACGGGTTCGGCTCGAGTCGGTTATCCAATGCATCTCGCAGGTGGTACACCCCGCCAGTCAGGACTTGGTCGATTATAAATGGACCTTCCCACTTGGGTTTGAGTTTGTCCTTTTTCTTATCCGGCAGGCGTAGAACGAGTTCGCCAACATTGTAGTTTTTGGCCCGTACTTCTCTGCTTTGATATCTTCGGGCCTGCTGTTGATAAAATGCGGAACAGGCTTTTGCCACGTCACGCTCCTCCTCCAAGGCGTCCAAGTTGTCCTGCCGATCGAGCTTGGCTTCTCTTTCTTCGTACATGCGCACTCTAGCTGAGTCATGAATTATATCGCAGGACAGAACTGCCTCTGTGCCGTACACCATAAAGAATGGTGTGTATCCGGTGGTGCGATTTGGCGTGGTCCGCAGTCCCCAGAGTACGGAGTCGAGCTCCTCTACCCAGTGCGTATTAGATTCCTTAAGGGACCGCACAAATCTGGGTTTGATGCCGCTCATAATAAGACCGTTTGCATGTTCGACCTGGCCGTTGGTTTGTGGGTGATAGACGGAAGCATAATCGAGCTTGATGCCCATGTTTTTGCACCAGGGTTTTACCTCGTCTGCGGTAAAGTTCGTGCCGTTATCAGTTATGATGCTGTGAGGGACGCCATAACGGTGTACAACCCCGGATATGAAGTCTATCACAGGTCCGGATTCGGCCGTTTTAACAGGCTTGGCTTCTATCCATTTGGTGAATTTATCCACCATGACTAGTAAGTATATCTTTCTATCGGTCCTGCCTTTAAGAGGTCCGACCATGTCAAGCCCCCAGACCGCAAAAGGCCAGGTGATTGGTATAGTTTGGAGTGCGGTGGGTGGCATATGGCTTTGGTTGGCAAAAAGTTGGCAACCAGCGCATCGTTGGACTAAGTCCTGAGCGTCTGCCCGGGCCGTCGGCCAATAAAAGCCTGTACGGAAAGCCTTGCTAACAAGGGACCGAGCAGCGGTGTGGTGACCACCGAGTCCGGCGTGAATTTCAGCCAGAAGGTTCCGCCCTTCCTCTTCGGAGATGCACCTTTGAAGGACTCCGGTAGTGCTTTTCTTATAAAGCTCTCCCTCATGGACTCTGTAGGCTTTAGATCGCCGCACGATGCAGCGGGCCTCGTTTTGATCCTCCGGGAGTTCCTGTCTAGTAAGGTAGGCTAGGAATGGTTCTGTCCACGGGGCAATGATCGCCATTATTACGTGGGCTGAAGGTGTAATTTCATTGGCAGAGCCTCCAATTGTGTCAGATTGTTCGGCGTTAAGTGGTGCGGCTGGGTCCGGGCTGTTATTTGCGGGTTCCCCCTCCCATGCTACGGATGGCTTGAACAATCTTTCTAAAAAGATGTTGGGGGGGACTGCATCGCGTTTTGCTCCGATGCGTGCCAGGACGTCCGCTGCTTGATTGTTTTCTCGGGCTATATGGTGAAACTCTAGCCCTTCGAACCGAGCTGACATTTTTAGGACGGCGTTGCGGTAAGCCGCCATTTTTGGGTCCTTGGCGTCGAAGTCACCATTTATTTGGGATATTGCGAGGTTCGAATCCCCGGGTACCTCTAGGCGTTGAATGCCCATGGATACTGCCATCCGGAGGCCATGTAGAAGGGCCTCGTATTCGGCTGCGTTGTTGGAGTCCGTGTACATAATTTGGAGTACATACTGGATTATGTCTCCTGTTGGGGACGTCAAAACGATGCCAGCCCCCAGTCCGGCCAACATTTTGGAGCCGTCAAAATGCATGATCCAGTTTGAGTATGTGCCGTACTCTTTAGGGAGTTCGGCCTCCGTCCATTCTGCGACGAAGTCGGCCAAAACTTGCGATTTGATAGCTCGCCGTGGCTTATAGGTTATATCAAACGGGAGGAGCTCGATGGCCCATTTTGCGATCCGTCCCGTTGCATCGCGGTTGTTGATAATATCATTAAGTGGTGCTTCCGAGGCTACTGTTATGGAACACTCTTGAAAGTAGTGTCGTAGCTTTCGGGATGCCATGAATACTGCGTATGCGATTTTTTGATAATGCGGGTACCGTGATTTGCATGGAGTGAGGACAGTGGACACGTAGTAGACCGGCCTTTGAAGGGGGAATTTGTGTCCGTCCGTTTCCCGCTCGACAACGAGCACTGCGCTGACAACTTGATGTGTTGCTGCAATGTACAATAGCATTGGTTCGCCGGTGTTAGGCGCGGCCAGGACTGGGTTTGTTGCCAATATGGCTTTTATCTCATCGAGTCCGGCCGTGGCGGCATCCGTCCACTCGAAGCGTTTGGTGCGCCGGAGTAGGCGATAAAGGGGCAGTGCCTTTTCTCCCAAGCGGGAGATGAAGCGGCTTAGAGCCGCCACGCATCCGGTTAATTTTTGTATTTGTTTGAGGTCCTTTGGGATATCCAATTGTGACAAAGCTCGGATCTTGGCTGGATTTGCTTCAATTCCTCTACCGGATACAATGAAGCCCAAGAGCTTTCCGGCTGGAACGCCGAAGACGCATTTTTCTGGGTTGAGCTTGATGTCGTATTTTCGGAGGTTATCGAATGTGAGCCTCAAGTCGTCTACTAGAGATCCGACATGTCTTGATTTGATGACCACATCATCCACATATGCCTCCACTGTTTTGCCGATCTGATTTGCCAGACATGTCTGGATCATGCGCTGATATGTTGCGCCGGCGTTTTTTAGCCCGAAGGGCATTGTGTTGAAGTAGAATGGGCCGTATGGTGTGATGAATGCTATTGCAGCTTGGTCTGATTCTGCCATCTTGATTTGATGGTAACCGGAGTATGCGTCGAGGAAACACAATGAGTCGTGTCCTGCGGTGGCATCGATAATTTGATCGATACGGGGGAGGGGGAAGGGATCCTTCGGGCAAGCCTTGTTAAGGTCTTTAAAATCGATACACAGGCGCCAGGATTTGTCCTTCTTTGGTACCATCACCAGGTTTGCTAGCCAGTCCGGATGTTTTATGTCTCTAATGAATCCGGCCTCCAATAGCTTGGCTAGCTCTTCTCCCATAGCCTGTCTCTTGGGTTCGGAAAAACGCCGAAGGGCTTGTTTGACCGGTTTGAATCCTTTTAGGATATTTAGGCTGTGTTCGGCCAGCCTGCGTGGGATCCCTGGCATGTCTGAAGGGTGCCAGGCAAAAATATCCCAATTTTCTCGTAGGAATTCTCGCAGTGCGGCGTCTACATCGGGGTTCAATCGTGCCCCAATGGAAGCTGTTTTATTGGGGTCCGTTGGATGGACCTGGAATTTGATTATTTCGTCAGCTGGCTTGAAGGATGTGGATTTAGATCTTTTGTCGAGTATCACATTGTCCCTGTTAACCGTGGAGCGCAGCGCCGTCAGTTCCTCGGCCGCTAAGGCTTCGGATAGTGCCTCAAGGGCTAATGCGGCTGTCTTGTTTTCGGCGCGGAGTGCTATGTCCGGATCACTAGCTAGGGTGATAACTCCATTCGGCCTGGGCATCTTGAGCTTCATGTACCCGTAATGGGGTATTGCTTGGAAGATTATGAATGCTTCCCGCCCTAGTAAGGCGTGATGTCCGCTTTTGAACGGGGCCACCTGAAACGTGACTTCTTCGGACCTGTAATTATCCGGCATGCCGAACACCACATCTAGTGTGATTTTTCCCGTGCAGCGCGCTTCTCGACTGGGGATTATTTCTCTAAAGGTTGTGCTGCTTCGCTCGACGCGGTTCCAGTCTATTTCCATTTTTTGAAGGGTCTCCTCATAAATGAGGTTCAGTCCGCTGCCTCCATCCATGAGAACCTTGGTAAGGCGAAAGCCGTCCACTATGGGACTGAGGACTAATGCGGCTGGTGCTCGGGTTGTTCGGAATCTAGGTTCATCACTTGCGTTGAAAGTAATGACAGTGTCGCTCCATGGATTTATTGTTGCAACTTGATAGACTTCGGCGAGGTTGCGGAGTGTTCTTTTTCGCATATTGTTTGATGCGAAAGTCTCGAAGACTGTGAGAACGGTACTGGTGTCCTCGGGCTGGCTTTCTGCGGCCTCCCGATTTAAGAGGTCCTCGCCAATTTTGGCTACCTGCCGGAGTATCCAACATGCTCTAAGGCTGTGAGTTGGTGTGGCGTCCTTTGTACTGTGAATTCTACAGGGTCCATCAAGCCACCTTTCCAGTACGGTTCCATGCCCTGTAAAGGGTTTTGGCTTTTTGCTATTTATTCCGGGTGTCTTATGATGATGCACCCTCTTAGTTCGGATGGGATTATTATTCAAGGCCGGATTATCCCAAAATTTTGTTTTGGTTTTCCAGGCACTTTCCATCGCACAGTACTTTTGTACTATGGACGCCAAGTCAACGAAGCGTGTAATATCACGACGACTTATGGCGTTAAGGATTCCCTCGTCCGTGCAATTACTGCAGAAGAGTGATATTGCGTCTCCCTCGCGGTAATCCTTTATCCTGTTCATAACCAGGAGGAATCTGGCCCAGTAATGATGTACTGTTTCGTCGGGCCTCTGCCTGACTTGGGAGAGATCGCTTATGTTCAGGTGGGCGGGTGTCGTTGAATCTGAAACCTCACCCAATCCAAGATTCAGAGGCCGAAGAGTTTCCGAACTCTGAAGTTCGGATTCCTAGACGTTTTCCAATGAATCCGGCCCGTTTCCTGATCCTAAGCTCAGGTCTTGAGTTACATCCTCCCCTCCGCGGGTATCCGGCTTGGAGGGATCGGGAATTCGGACGTAACTAGTCCTTAGAATAGATGAAGGGTCGCCGCACTGCGCCTCTACCACGGCAACGTGGTGGGTGACTTGGGGAGAGTTAATTTCTCTTAGATCGGGTTTAAGCCCAACCTGGTCGTAATCCATAGCGACCCCCAGGGCGGCGATGCGATCCAAGAGCTCATTTACGGAAGAGAGCTCCATTGGATCTAACTGCTCGACGAGCTCTGAGCTGACGTGTAGGTTACTTTTGATGACCCGAGAGGTCACCGTCGGCGCAACAGCCGAACAGGCGGTCATGAGGAAACCACCTAGCCGGAGGGTTTGGCCGAAAGCCAAGGCTCCCTTAGCAACGGCGTCGTCTTTGAAGACGGGAGAAGGCATCCTTCCTGATTGTGACGGCACAGAGGAACTCTCAATGAAAGCACCAATGTCGGTGTCAAAACCGGCGGATCTCGGGTAGGGGGTCCCGAACTGTGCGTCTAGGCCGGATGGTAACAGGAGACAGGGGACACTTTGTTTTACCCAGGTTCGGGCCCTCTCGATGGAGGTAAAACCCTACTCCTGCTCGATTAATATTGATGATATGGGTAGTACAAGAGTAGATCTACCACGAGATCAAGGAGGCTAAACCCTAGAAGCTAGCCTATGATATGATGGTTGTGTATGGAGTTGATTCTGTCCTACGGACTACAACCCTTCAGTTTATATAGACATCGGATAGGGTTAGGGTTACATAGAGTCGGTTACAATGGTAGGAGATCTTGAATATCCGCATCGCCAAGCTTGCCTTCCACGCCAAGGAAAGTCCCCTCCGTACACGGGACGAAGTCTTCAACCTTGTATCTTCATAGTCCTGGAGTCCGGCTGAAGGTATAGTCCGGCTACCCGAACACCCCCTAATCCAGGACTCCCTCACCTCCTCCTGTTACCATCCGGCCTAGACGCACAGTTCGGGACCCCCTACCCGAGATCCGCCGGTTTTGACACCAATAGATACTATAATAGTATGGAACAATACAAAAATTGTAGATTCATTGAAGATGTATCAAGATCCTCTAGGCTCACTGCGGCTAGGCTCTAAGCTTGTTGGGTTGGATTTGAATGGATGTATAAGCTCGATTTAACCACCGCTAGTGAAAATCCTACTCAATCCCGTTCGAACCACTTAGATCCCTAATCAGATATGCCTAAATCAAGTTCCAAATTGAAGCCGAGTGGTAGATTCGATGGCTAAATCGAGTGCACCATGCGTAAATCGAATGGAGTCATGGTATAAATCGATGACATCAAGGACAGAGTCCATCAAGTCCATGGATTTTTACTCAGGTTCAGGCCCTCGTGGTGGAGGTAATACCATATATCCCGCATGTCTGATTGTACTGATTGGTGTCTCGTATGAGATCTTGAGATAGTTTGGATGCCAACTTGGGAGGCCCCTACCTCCCCTTATATAGGTGTATGAGGGGTAAATTTATATTGACCCAAGTTGGTTAAATGGTAGAGTCCTATTAGAACTACTAGTACACATGTCTAGAGTACAAGTTAAGGTTGACCCGGTATGGTGTGCCGTCAGTAGCCCTGAGTCCGTCATTAGCTCGGCTGCATGAGGCTTGATGTCGAACCAAGCACACCATATTTCGACTGTTTGGCGAGGTCCTGAGAGACTTCTGAGCACTCTTGAAAAGAAAATCGTGTGCTGGCTCGCCTTGATGAGCTTGGAGATGGCATGATCTATTGGACTCTCCGACCCTAGGAGAAAATTGAAGACAACCATGCATGGTGAGCAAGGTGTGGACCTCCCTATATTTATTGTTGACATCTGACATCGGAAGCTACCGGTGCCTACCAGATATTACACCAGATACGATCTCGGAACCTAGACCTCCCATAGTCAACTTCAGAATCCGGCATGTATGGATTCCGGCGCTCCTCTAGTGTTATATCTGTAGACATCAGAGGCATCTTGTGCCTGTCGGAGTTAATGCTCCGGAGTCGATCCCGAAATTCGAGATGCCTCGGAAAGTTGTCCCGACGACTCCCAAGAGACATTTCGGGAGGTGCAAGGAGAGCCCAACAGGAAAATTTTCAAGCGGACCGATATAAGGGCCACTTCTTCCCCAAGGGTTATTCTTTCCACATTGTTTGAGTTGAGCTTTCTCTCTCCCTTGCTTTATTTCTCAAAAGCTTAAAAACTTGAAAACCTCCACATCCCTCCATCAAATCATTATACTCGTTTGAGGGAAAAGAGAGAGGAGCAACTGATCTATATTTCCACCGAAGGAATATGTGTTCCCCTTTGTGTTCATTGAGGATTTGTTACTCTTGGATGTTGGATACTCCTAAGCAGTAGGACTCACCAGAGAGGAATCAACTTGTGATTAACCCTATGGTTTCTAAAGGTTTGGATGCCGTATCAAGGTCTACCACTAGTGGTTGAGAATCGCCTTCGTGATGATATCTCAAGTAGAAGAGGGTGAGCCTTCATGGTGCTGGTGTGCCTTCGTGGTAATATCCACCCCTTCAACGGTGACTAGCTTTCCTCCAAGGAAGTGAATATTGTGATACATCTTCGTCTTTGTGGTATTCAGTTATCCCTAAACCTAGCTCATTTACTTGTGGTTTTGTTTCCCCACTTGACCTTGCAAGCATAATATATGTTGTATATCTCACCGTAGCATTGCTTAGTCTTGCACTTTATATCCCGCATAGACTAAACTTGCTAATAATCAAAGTAAAATTTGTAATTCCTATTCACCCCCTCTAGGTCCATCTCGATCCTTTCACCATGGGCACCCGGTCTGACCTATTTCACCATATATCTTCTTCCGCACCAAAAACCCTGAGAATGTTTTTTTTTCACAATTTTCTTCGGGGCAAAGACTACCACCACCTTTGTTCAAGGGTTGTCCGGAGGTAGATTTTGCCTCCGTATAGAGGGAATCTTCACATCATCTTCCCCAACTCCTTCTCCATCATCACCATCATGTTTGTACCATCCATGTGTGAGTAATCTATTGTATGCAACAGGGTGGATGGGAATTGGATGAGATCCATCATAATAGTTGTCAGAATTACCAGGGATTGAAGCCTAGTGTCATTATAGTGCTAAGATTGATGTTGCTATGACTTTGCTATGTGTAATGCTTGTCATTAGGGTCCGAGTGATATGATTTCAGATCATAACTATATATGTGTCTGGATCATACATGCAAGTTATATCCACCCGTTGTAGTTTTGTACTAGAGATCCCGAGCTGACATGGTTGGGATATCAATATCAAATGTGAATGGCTATCATTTTTAGGATTACACGTATTCAACAAGTGTTAATGCTTTGTTTCGGCTGCTCTGTAAAGGGAGCATCTTATTTACTCTTAATTCCAATTGTGACCCCGCTGACATAGGAGGGTAAGACAAAATATATTATGCAAGTTTTTATTGCAAGCACGTACAACTATATTCAAAATACATGCCTATATGATGAAAGAATATGAGCTAGGAAAATTGTTCCATGTGATTTATACTATTATATGATTAATTCCATCCATGCAACATCCCTTTTATCCATCGTCATGCCTATGTTTTCATAATTGTTGCTCTCTGTAAGACACTTTGTACTTGGGAACGGATGAATATTGCTGTTTTTGTTTAATTTTTTTGCAAATCATACAACAATCACTTCATCGCACCGCCTACTAATAAATTTTCTCGAGCAAGTGGTGTTTCTGGTGTGGCTAAACAGACAGCTGCTAAATCCTAAAAATATTCTTTGGCTCCCATGATGTCAAATATAAATTAGGGTTAAGACTGTGCGATTCCCTACACTTTGGGTTATCACGGTGGACATGCTATGGGATACTATCCCCTACACTTTGGGCTATGAAGGTGGAGATGCTATGGGATACTGATTTCCCTGATTCCCTCCCCACTCTGTGGCTAATTGATGAAGATTGTAGTCAAAACTATGTTATTATTGAATGAAAGTCATCTTTTTCCCTAAGAAATAGCTCCAACTTTATGCGCAAAAAAAAAGAGAACGCGTTGGAAATACAATTCCCTGCATCCAAGGACCAGTTGGCAGATATATTCATCAAGGCATTGCCGGTTGATGTGTCTAACAGATTAAGGTTCAATCTCAACTTTTCCGCAAAAAAGAAAGGCTCAATCTCTCAACTTAGTCTATGTAAAGTTGTAAGTGAAGGGGGGCTGTAAAACTAGTTAGAGTTAGTTAGACTGTTACAATCCTACCGAATTACGCTAACAATCTTGTTGTACAAGTTGGCATCTTGTAATCTGTTGCAGTCTTAGCAACTGACTATTGTCTGACATGCTACTATAAAAATATACAGCCCAGACCAAAACCATGAGCTATCGAACCAATTCCCTAATCGATGCAATCTATGATTCAATCCCATAGTACCAACAAGAACCAAATTAAGAATTGGCTCCTCTTAATTACGAAAGGTGTTGACAACATCAGTGCCTAGCTTGGCCAGCGTATGCACAAACGGTCGATGGAGCCTTGTTAACTTTGGGCTTCAATATTAACCAGGTATGAACTGATCATGCATGCATGGTTCTCTTCTCTTGCCAGTAAGAATGGCTCGGGAGCCCAACAAAATTCTGCACTTCTGCCTGCAAAATTAATTTGTAGCAATTCATCAAGCTTAACTGAAAACTTCTTTAACATTGGCACCTATCAATATGCAATTAACTGTTTGGATATTGGCAAGTGATAAGTCTCACGAAAAAATAATTTTCATAACATCATGAATATATAGTTCAATATTAACATATTCATACGATATATAATGGTCGAAAATGCACATTGTAGAGGGGGTATATCTACTAGGCATTAACAAGTAATATGAATAAACAAACAATGATCCATTTGGAATGCTGGAACTTTAGTAGAAAACGGTTAATTTCCATGAGGTTCCAGTGAAATTTCAATGATTCAAACAAATTGTTTAGGAGAAAATCAATGAATGTGAACAGTGAAAGGATAGTCAGACACATTTATGAAATGTCTGCTAAATCCAAACATCATGATTCTTTTGATGAAGTGTCCACTATTACCATTTCTATGTCACATACCTAACTAATAGTCACTGAATGAGTGGAATATATGTACATACAGAAGAAGATAAACATATAGGTGATGTTTACTGATGCAACAAGATGAGTGCACAGGATGAAATGATGTCTAGTGCACCGGGCTGAAGCATTAGGTAATGCATTAGACTGACATATTTGGACAAAATGAACAAATATAAAGGAACAAGATGGCATTCAGGTAGTATTCAGTTATGGTTAGGTTAAAAAGCTAGGCTGCTGATGTACTAAAAGCAACTAAAAGTGATCCCGACGAAAGACCGCAATCAACACTGATTCTGTCCTCCCCTTTATATTTTGGGTGTCAATATAAAATTTGACTCATGATTGAGAGATATGATACCGATAACTCGTCTCTAAAGAGATGGTGATGACTTATCATCATGAGTCATGCTACAAATTCAAATACTAAAGTGAAGACTGAATATTGAGAACATAGATTTGTGAAAGTATAAAAAATATAGACTGAATATATTCCCAATTACTAGATTTGCTAGTAAGGATTACTCCAGGTTAGAAAATATTCTACAATTACTGTTATAACCACATGCAAAAAAAAGATGGTCAAACATTAGATATGCCGCAAAAGAAAACAACATTAGATTTGCTAGTAAGGATTACTTGCAAACATTAGAGGAGAGTCAAAGATATGAAAGAAATCATGGTTAATTAAGGATAAGTTTAACACACTGAAATTTAATCTAGGACAACTACAATACTTTAGTTTGTGTTTTCGATTTCCCATCATATGCTCTATACCTCAAATTAATTAGCATGATCTACTAAACTATAACTCTCTTTCTATTCAGAAAGTTCTTTAGTGTGACTAGTTATAGTTTTTTTTAGAAAAGGCCATATTATTAATTAGTTATAGTTTAGGGAGAACTACACCTTTTTGGCCCTTCCTCTTCACTCAACTGGCCGTGATGCCAGAGAAATGAGACAATTCGCCAACGGAGCAAGGGATGAGCAGCATGAGTACATGGCATGGCTCTTTTTAAGGAACCAATTAAGAAGGCATGCATGCTAAGATCCCAATGCAATCAGGCTAGAGAGCGAGGGGGGTAGACATATGGGTCCATATGTCCCAAAGAAAAATGATCCATGTTCACATATCCAGGAGGCAACTCAACAGGAGAGGTTTAAGGATCTGTTTTTGCCATCCAAAAGGGGTGCCGGTGTTGTGAAATCCCATGATTTTGTTTTGAGGGGACAGGGGTCCAGGAACTAGGAACGGCATGCGTTGATGCATGGGGATCATGCATGATGCCATTTTCCATATGCTTTCTGTGGGACAGCTTACCAGCATATCTCTTGAACCGAACTAGGTCTACAAACCCCTTCTCCTTGGGCAGAAGGTAGGAGATCCGTACTAGATTTTCTTCTTTTTTCAAGAAATTTTCACAAAATTCTCCATGTAACTGTAAACTATCAGTATTGATCAGTAAACCACATTAAGTTTTCGTTGAACAGAATGACAGTTTTATATCAGAAGAAACACATTTTAGCTTCCACCTTTAGGTTTTCGTTCAACAGAATGGCAACCTCTACTCCGGTTCTGTATCAGAAAAAACTCGATATTTTATTTCATTCTTTAGCTTTACCGGAGCAGTGCGCACATTAGAGAAATACTAGCCAGCTATACATAGTGGTACCTTCATCTATAATACTATACAGTAATTAATTAATGGGTAACTAATGTACCGGCCTTTCACAGCACACAAGAGCCTGATCATTACCTCTAAAAAGGGAAGGCTACCCAAGCATGATTAGTTTATGGTTAGTGGCTGCCAAAGCATGATTAGTTATAACGAAAAAACACCAAGGGGAGCAAGTGAAATGCAGGGATAAAATTTTAAAATGAACTCAATCCACAAGATCCTCCATTGCTTGATGTTGAACAGATCAATTTTGTGTGTAGCTATACCTATTTTTTGTAAAGAGAAGGCCATGCATGCATATCTCTTTAGTTAGTAGCATCACAAAAGTGAGAATTAATCCAGATATGGATCAAAATTGTAATAATACATCCATTTAAAATTAAAAGTACATCGCGTCCTAGAAAGTGTGGAGACAAGTTTATATATCTTCAATCACAAATTAACTAATAAGAAAAAACAGACTTTTTAGATAAAAAGATGTACCATTGGATTTTTCATGAAAAATAATTTCATGATATTTTAAAAATGATCTGCTTCAATACATACAAAAATAGTGGTCAAATTTGTTCAGTGGAGACGGTACAAATTGGGAAACACCATCCACTCTGGAACATATTTTAAGTAGTAATTAGCAATCTATAGCAACTCCACCAATATAAATTGGAGAGGGGAAGTTGAACAAACAACAAAGTGGAAGTAAATAAAGATAGATGAAGATGTAAAGCAAAGAAGAAATAACTGAAAGTATTAGTTAGTGGTGGTAGAAGGTTTACCAGGTCGAGTGCCAAAAGATCCTCTCCGAGATCTCCCAATGGCGATTGGCGCCCTCTCCAGTTCCCATGCAACGCGTCCACAGCACAACCTCCTCTTCTTCAATTCGTCTTCGCCTTCGTCGATCTCCCCTTCTCTTGTCCCTCCAACAAGAATGGCAAGTATAGTAGCCCTGGTCCTTGCATGCATGCACACCCCCATTCTCCAGTCCCTCCGAAACCTCACCGAAGCCATTTGAGCAGCCGCAAGACCAAGCACCGATCTTCTTGCTGCGGGCCTCCGGCTTGCTCGATCGGGTCCCATATACTTCATTGCGGCAATGCGATGCAGTAGCTAGCTTGGGACTTGGGAGCAAGAATCCATCAATGGAGGACGCGAGAGGTCGAGCAGCATGGATAGATCGCTTGCATTGCTAGTGCCACGAAGAGACCGACATGAGCGTCCGCGTCTGCCAGCCGAGGAAGCACGCGCCGCGGGCCTCCTCCGCTGCATACCCCTCCGACGGGTAGTGTAGCCGCAGCAACAGCCGCGCCTGCGACACCGCGAACGTGCTGGCCGGCCACGGCGAGAGCCCCGCAGCGCGCGCGGCGGCCGTCCACGCTTCGAAGCTGCGGGGCCGCCCACCGCCGCTGCCGGGGCCAGCCACCACCGCGTCGATCTCCGTGCCGAGGATCTCCTGCTCCACCGCCAACCGTTCCGCGCTGCCCGGCGGCACCGTGGCCTCCAGCGCGTCGAACACCGCCGAGTAGAAGTCCATCGCCGCGGCCACCCGCCGCGGTAAGTCGTCGTCGTCCTCTACTCGGCCGGCTTCGCCTTCCCTCTCGGCGATTGTCACCACGGTGGGGTTCATCGAACGGACCCACCTCAAGAATGCGGTGAGCTCACCGTCGCCGGAGAGCCTGTGGAGGAATAGCACGCAGTTGACGGCCAGAGTCTCGTCCGGGTGCAGCTCAAGGCAGGCGGCCGGGTCGGCGGCAAGCTGAGCCGTGCAGGGGAGGAGCAGCGGGTGGAAGCGGAATGGGAGGTTGAGGGAGCTGGCGAAGGCGCGGAGGCGGTCGCCGGTGCGAAGGAGCACGTCGAGGTCGGGGCCGGCGCCGGTGATCCTGACCTCGGGCGGGCCGACGGCGGCGTCAGCGCGGTCGCAGATGGCCTGAAGGAGCGGCGGCCACTGCACGCCGTGTGCGGCGTCGAGGTCCACGATGTGCACGCGCCGCGCGCCGGCAGCGGCCTCCAGGATCGCCTGGTTGGCAGTCAGGTGCGCGAAGCGCAGGAACGGCGCGATCTTGTTGTACGCCAGGTGCGCCGCGGACGATGCAGGCGCCACGCCCACGCCCAGCGGGCCAACGCTACTTCGTCCCTCGTCGGCCCGTAGAGCGAGCGCGCGCGCGAAGTGGTGCACGAGGCGGTCGGCCGCGTCTCCCCGGGGGTCGGCACCGGAGAGCACGGCGCCCGCGGCGCGCCGCGCCCCGTCGAGGTCCCCGCGGTGCAGCAGGTCGGCGCACGCGAGGACGAGGCCTCTCGGCGAGGCGGCGGCGACCGGTGCGCGCGGCGGTCGGGCGGCGTCATCGTCGGGCTCGGGCGGGTCGAGCATGGCGTCAGCAGCAGTAGCAGGTGGTGGGCGCAGCGCATGGCTCGGGCGGCTTAATAGCAGCGCGGAGGCGGAGGTGGCCGCGGCATCTTCTGAGCTTGCTGCTGCCCCAGCGGCTTCCGTGACAGAGGGACATGATCGATCATCTGCAACACGCGCACACACTACAGGTGTTCCCTTCCACCAGTAGACTATGCAACAGGTAGTACTCTAGAGAGAGAGAGAGAGTTTTCCTCTCTCTCTCTCTAGGAGGGGAGAGGAGAGAGAGACGAGAGAAAAGGTAGCAGGGTGTGCAACTTTGCATTTGTTGTCTTTTATCCCGTGGACTTTCGCGGGGGAATGGTCAAGATGTTCTTCTGTATCTTTGGAAATATTATTATATGGTATACAATTGGATCTAATTTTTATGATTTGTGGATTAAACAAATAAGGCTAGGCTAGTAGAAAGCTTACCTTGTTAGATCATGAAAGTAAGCTCGGAGTTCCAATGCTCATGATATGAACAGTAATTTCTTAAAAAAAAATTAAATTTATTTGGTGGCAAACATTAAGAATGTTTGAAATGCTTACAAAATTTCGTCATAAAATCACATTTCTGAAAGTCGAAAAAACAACAAAGCTCCAAAATGGATTTGAAAGTAG
The DNA here is from genome assembly GCA_034509565.1 of Triticum monococcum. Taxonomy (NCBI): domain Eukaryota; kingdom Viridiplantae; phylum Streptophyta; class Magnoliopsida; order Poales; family Poaceae; genus Triticum; species Triticum monococcum. The sequence goes on along the minus strand of CM067846.1, from coordinate 171,522,287 downwards.
CATTTTTGAAGCATGGATTGTTTTGCCACAACTTCCATGAATGCGATTCTAAGATCAAACTTTTCGATAACCCGAAACACTTCTTAATGTTTGCCACACTGTAAGTGTACAAAAGTAGGGGTCCTTTTGTATCCCTTTACTTGTGCACGGGCAGTCGTAGCTACACCTGCGGCCGGGCTTGGCAGGGCAGAGGAAACAAAGATAAAAGACTGCCAAGACAACACCCAAGCCAGAAGCATGAAGAGCGAAGGGACAAGATGGGCTTTCCCCGGCAAGAGCCTTGCCGGGGCAACTTGCCCAACACCAGCAAGACTGCCATCCTTGAGCCTGAAAGTTATGACGTCATCGACAACGTCAAGACCAAGGCTCGGGAGCGCCTGCATGGTGGCATGCGGATCTTGATGAAAACCAAAGGCCTGCAAGCCTAGATGGGCACCAGAAGACGAAGACCCCCTGGCAAGATCCTTGCCGGGGATGCCCGCAAGCCTCCCGGCAAGACCCTTGCCGGGACGCCCACGAGATCCCGGCAAGGCCTTTACCGGGGGCGTCTGCGGGGCCTAGGTCAGGTCCGCTCTTGCCAAATCTTCGCTGCCCCGCGCCCGTTCCAACGTGGCAACCATCCTACCAACTAGGCACGCACCTACGTGGCAGCATGCGGCCTCTAGGCCAACCAGCCAAGCACCTGCGTGGTGGCATGTAGATCTTCGTGAAGACCCTGCCACCGCACCATCTCAGCAGCCAGCCAGTCAGCGTGGAGCTGCATGCCTCGTCACCTTGGACGCGCGTCGAAGCAAGGCGAGGCGGCGACGGACGGGACGAGCTTCTTTGCCGTCCCCGATAAAACAAGAGGACACATAGGCAGCGCATTAAATGCGTTTGTCCTAGGATGTCAGGAGATAAACTTGTACATTGTACGTACTTTCCACCTCTTGTGTGCGACTGTGGCAACCCCTTTGACATATAAAAGGAGGCACGAGGCGTACTGAGGAAGGATTCAGACTTTTTGGACTAGGCATGCACCGCAACTAGTTCAAGAGCTCAAGAACACAAAATACACAAAAAGTAGGACTAGGGTTTTACGCATCATTTGCGGGCCGAACCTGGGTAAAAATCCCACTGAGTTTATCTTCTAGACCCGCTCTTTGCGCAACCCCATGCCCCGCCAACCGTAGAAGGGACTCCGTCAAGGGATCCCGTAGGTGTTGTTCCTGAACCCCGACATCTTTGGCGCGCCAGGTAGGGGCGCTGAGGCTGTGAAAATCTGGTTTTGAAGCCAACTCATCGACTCCTTCGTCGCGATGGCCCGAGAGAAGAAGGCGACGTCGATCAGCCACGCTCTGGTGCCATCAGCTAGGCGAGACGGTGCTGTCCGCAGCAGCAACAACCATCCGCGTGGCGACGAAAAGCTAAGACATAAAGCCTTGAGCAATTTTCCTTTTTATAAGGTTATCTTCCTCGAAAGATCTTGCTCCTTGTATGGAAAATCTGCATGCAAAGGAACCCTTCCGCTATTGGCAATGCCCTTGTTCTGTTTTGAGTCCGCTCAACAGATCAGGCGGCTGCGCCGAGAAGGGCAAGGTGATTTGCCCGCCAGCAAGCACCCCCCGACAGGCTGCTAAGGATCCGTTCCTCAAAGCGCCACAACATGGTTTTACGCGCTGGCAAACCTATCCAACTAGACGTAGGGTGTGTACATACAAGGAAAGATCGAACAGGAAGATAGCATGCTTCATTTCAAAGTACTGCAGAGTTATATTACATTACTGGTTGCCGTGGTTCTAACTTAAGATAAATTGTCTTGGGCATGAACTCGCGGCGGCAAGGAAGAACAGGGTGGCTAGTCCCGGCACTGGCCCTCCACCCTCTTGACTCCGTCGACGTAGATGATGATGGGCTCGATACGCTTTTCGAGCGCCGCGAGGTCAGTACCCTCCGGCAAGCTCTCAAGCGCGTCAACGAAGTCGACGCTGGGGTTCCAGAACCCCGACATCTTTGGCACGTGTAATTCCCAGAGACCGTTGCGCCAGGTGTCTTCCAGTTATTCACTATTGTTGTCTTGTCATTTTTTGCGTGTCATGCATTTCATATCATGTCATCATGTGCATCGCATTTGCATACATGTTTATCTCATGCATCCGAGCATTTTCCCCGTTGTCCGTTTTGCAATCCGGCACTCCTATGTCCTCCGCGCCCCCTTTTGCCTCTTTTTCGTGTGCGGTTGTTAAACATTCTCGGATTGGACCGAGATTTGCCAATCGGCCTTGGTATACCACCGGTAGACCGCCTGTCAAGTTTCGTGCCATTTGGAGTCCGTTTGATACTCCAACGGTTAACCGAGGAACCGTAAAGGCCTCGTGTGTGTTGCAACCCAACACCCCTCCAAAGTGACCCAAAACCCATCCAAACCTACTCCATCCTCTCGGTCGTTCAATCATGATCGCGTGGCCAAAAACCGCACCTCATTTGGACTCTCCTAGCTCCCTCTACCTATAAATATGTGACTCCCCCCGAAATTTTCGCGCAGATGAAACCCTAGATCCAACTCCCTCCGCGCCGCCGAACACGTCCACCGACGACCAGACATGTCCACCGCCGCCGCCACGTGTTTCAGCCAATCAGGGCTCGCCACGACATCACCGCCGCCTCCTCAACCAACCGCACGTCGCCAAGTGTCGCCGCCATCCTCCTCCACCGCGTGGGCCCGCGAGCTCATCTCCGGCCCGCTCCGGGCCGCGGCGGGCCCGAACCACCCGAGCCGCCCGGATCTCGCGCCGCCTTCGTCTCCGGTCGCCGCTGGCAAGGAGCTCGCCGGAGCGCCTCAGACCACCGCCCTCCGCCGTCGGTCAACCCGCCGGACCCCACCACGCTTCGAATCCGGCGCCATCCCCGCCGCCTCGCGCGCCATCTCCGCCGCCTGCGCACCGCGCCATCGCGCCGCCCCGCGCGCCCGGTCGCCGCCGTTCGTCTTCCTTGCCGCCCTGCAGTGCCTCACCGGTCGGAGCTCCTCCACGGTCGCCGGACGCCACCCGCCGGCAAGCTCCGCCGCCCGCGCTTCCACCATCTCGCATCACCGCGCCAACCACGGCTCCGGACCGATCTGGCCAGGAGCCCATGGATCCAGCCTCCTTCGCCCCCCTCGTCCCTCATCGTCCTCTCCCTCCCCGTCGCCGGCGAATCGCAACTCCGGCAAGGATCCGGCGAACCTCGGTTCGCGCGCCCAGATCCAGATCCGGTCAAACGAGGTTGACCCCGAATTATTTCTCTAAGTCCTTTTCATTTCACTTTTTGGAGCCCTGTTCATCATGCCATAACTTCATCACCGTAGCTCCGTTTTGCATGCATAATATATCAAATTGTTTGTCTGGATGTCCTCTTCATTTCATCCCATTGCACCATGCCTGTTTGAGTCCATCTTGATGCCCTAAATTCTATTGCAAGAGTGCTATAAAATGTTAGGTGCTGATTCTTATCAGTTTATGAGCATTTGTCATTTTTGCCATGATTAATGTGTGCTGCATACGGTCATGAGCTATACATGTGTTTTGTTATATGCCATGCCATCTTTACAGGGGTGTATGCCATATATTTTTGTGATCAATGTGGTGACTAGCACAAGCATGCAAAGTAGCTCTCGTGATGTTGCTGATTTCAGGGACTTAGAATTCTTCTAAGTTCTTTTCATGCTGTTATTTTTATGCCATGTATTCATGTTGCTACAGAGTGATCCATGCCTCTTTTGAGCATGTTCAGTAAGGATGATTTTGAGATATTGTTATGCTCTATCCATCCATGTCTTTTTTTGCAATTATAGAGTGCCCTAGCATGACTCAATCTTGCTCTACTTTTGCTATAAAATGTTCTTGGCATATTGTTTACATGTTAATCAATTTTGCCGAGGTTGTTGTAGTTGATCCATGCATGCTATGAGTTTGTTCTTGCCATGTTTACCTTCTTGATCATGTCTTCTTGCTGGGAGTATGCTTAGTTTGTCATGCAATGCCCTGTGTTGAGTGCATCGAGCTCGCAAACATGCCTTCGTAATTCTGTTCATGCTATGTCCAGTTTTCTGCTAAGTCTGAATCTGTTAACGAAACTTGCTATGTTTACATGGGTGCCATCATATCTTCTGATCCTTTTTGGCTTATGGTCAGTAAGGGACTTTTGTTATATGCTTTGAGTAGATTCATGCCATGCTTTGCTTTGCCATGATATGTTCCTGTAGCATGTTGTTATATTACTCTAAACATTGCTTCCTGATGTTAAATCCTGACATGTTATGTTCACAAAGTCTGTGAACCTGATATCTTTTGCACTTTTGCCATGCTTGTTTGAACTTGCTATTGTGTGATTTAGCCGTAGCTCAGTGTTAATCTTTTGTCGAGCATCTTGGGTGGATCACTGTCATGTGCTTTGTTGCTATGTTGGAGTGCAATAGCTTAGTTTCTTGAGGCATTTTAGATGGCATCGTGTTGTTAATCGCAGAATCGTGCCATTATTGTTTTGCCCGCCATTTGCAAACCGTGCATCCGATTCTGGTGATCTTTATATAGATTTTGACCGAAATCAACTCATCTTTCCAGCGGCACACTTGGTTTGCCAAGTTGAGGCCTAGTTCAATCTTTTCCTTCCGGAGCTCGCATATGCATTGCATATCACATCCCGCATATCATGCCATGTTTTGCATCATGTTGCTTGCGCATTGCACTGTGGTTGATTGTGGTTTCCTTTGCTTGTGTTCTTGTCTTGGGTAGATCCAGGAGACGAGTTCGTGTTCGAGGTACCCATTGAGTACGCTTACGGGGATCAAGCTTTCGTCTTCTCGGAGAACTTTGCAGGCAAGATGACCATACCCTCGAAATCACTTCTATCTTTGCTTGCTAGTTGCTCGCTCTATTGCTATGCCTATGCCGTGATACCTACCACATGCTTTATCATGCCTCCCATATTTCCATGTCAAACCTCTAACCCACTTTGTCCTAGCAAACCGTTGTTTGGCCATGTTACCGCTTTGCTCAGCCCCTCTTATAGCGTTGCTAGTTGCAGGTGAAGATGGAGTTTGTTCCTTGTTGGAACATGATTATTGTTTGGGATATCACAATATCTGTTATTTAATTAATGCATCTATATACTTGGTAAAGGGTGGAAGGCTCGGCCTTATGCCTGGTGTTTTGTTCCACTCTTGCCGCCCTAGTTTCCGTCATACCGGTGTTATGTTCCTTGATTTTGCGTTCCTTCAGTTGGGTTATAATGGGAACCCCTTGACAGTTCGCCTTGAATAAAACTCCTCCAGCAAGGCCCAACCTTGGTTTTACCATTTGCCACCTAAGCCTTTTTCCCGTGGGTTCTGCAGACTCAAGGGTCATCTTTATTTTACCCCCCGGGCCAGTGCTTGTCTAAGTGTTGGTCCGAACCTGTCAGCCACCGGTGGCCACTAGGGGCAACTCTGGGCTGGCCTACCGGAAGTTTGGACAATCCGGTGTTGCCCTTAGAACGAGATATGTGCAGCTCCTATCAGGATGTCGGCACATCGGGCGGCTTTGCTGGTCTTGTTTTACCATTGTCGAAATGTCTTGTAACCGGGATTCCGAGTCTGATCGGGTCTTCCCGCTAGAAGGAATATCCTTCGTTGACCATGAGAGCTTGTGATGGGCTAAGTTGGGACACCCCTGCAGGGTTTTGAACTTTCGAAAGCCGTGCCCGCGGTTATGGGAAGATGAGAATTTGTTAATGTCCAGTTGTAGAGAACTTGACACTTAACTTAATTTAAAATGCATCAACCGCGTGTGTAGCCGTGATGGTCTCTTCTCGGCGGAGTCTGGGAAGTGAACACGGTTCTTGTGTTATGTTTGATGTAAGTAGTTTCAGGATCACTTCTTGATCACTTCTAGTTCACGACCGTGCTTTGCTTCTCTTCTCGCTCTCATTTGCGTAAGTTAGCCACCATATATGCTAGTGCTTGCTGCAGCTCCACCTCATACCTTTTCCCTTCCCATAAGCTTAAATAGTCTTGATCGCGAGGGTGTGAGATTGCTGAGTCCCCGTGACTCACAGATTACTTCCAAAACCAGTTTGCAGGTGCCGATGAAACCGTGCGGGTGACGCAACTGAGCTCAAGGAGGAGCTCGATGAAGATTGTGTTCGTTATGTTGTTTCATTTCCAGTTGATCAGCAGTGGAGCCCAGTCAGGGCGATCGGCGATCTTTTGCATTAGGGGTAGTCTTCTTTTATTTTGGTTCCGTAGTCGGACCTTGTATGTATCTGGTTGTTGTAATGCTATAATCTTGTATTGTGTGAAGTGGCGATTGTAGGCCAACTCTGTACCTCTTTCTTATTCAGTACATGGGATGTGTAAAGATTACCCCTCTTGCGACATGCCTACAATGCGGTTATGCCTCTAAGTCATGCTCCGACACGTGGGAGATATAGCGGCATCGTGGGTGTCACAAGTTGGTAATCAGAGCCTTCCTCGACTTAGGAGACCCCTGCTTGATCGAATCGATGGCGTTGTTGAGTCTAGAAAAATGTTTTGAGTCTTATAGGATTATATATATCTGAGAGTAGGATTCTTTTTACTCCTCAGTCCCTTCGTCGCTCTGGTGAGGCATCCTGACGTAGAGTTTTGACTCTTCTCTTCTCAAATTTCACAAAAAAAATTAGGTTCACGCGGGTATCTTGGAATCGTTCTGATGGTTTTGTGATGAGAACATTGTTCTTGGTGCCTCCTGACATCTAGGGGTTGTGGCAGTGTCCCGGGGAGTTGAGCACTGAGGTGTTGTCGTCACAATTTTATCGATGCAGTTCTGGAATACCTGAGTTTTGCCGACATCGAAAATCTCTTTTATGCAGTTGTTGGTGAGATAACCACCCAGTACTGGGGCGGGAGTTCGGGAGTATTGCCATAACTCGTATAACAGATGCTTTTCGAAGGTTGAGGTAAATGATTTCTGAAGGTTTCTTGGTTATGTGTTGAAGGATGGATACATCTGGATGTAGGTTTTGCTAGTTTGGGTGAGATATTATGCTTCCCCTGTATCCCCAACACCTGATTGCATAACCGGAAAGTTTCGGGAGTTTATAAGTGGGAATTCAAGTAGCTCCTAGGATATCTTTCTGACAGATGTATGACATGAAATTGGGGTTCGACGTCTAGTGGTCCGCCTATCCACGGTTGGTTTTACAGTGGTCTCATTGTGTCTTAAAGAGTCCTTGGCTATGCTGACTCGGGGACGCTTCGTATGTCGTGTGCACTGCCTTGTACATGATGGTGCTGTACGATCGAGCCCGTGTGGGCCCCACCACAAAAACTTCGGATGGAATCTCTATCATATGTTTGTTCCGGCTTATTTTGCAAGCCAATCCATTGTTTTGTTTTTCAGTTGTGGTATTCGAGTTGCTTCGTAGTCAAGTGTTGATTCCATACCTTTCTTAAACGGTGTTCTCATACTCCGATGTGAATACCAATCCTTCTTGATCATCGAGTTTGTCATGTTAATTCTTTTTCAACCGGTGTGCTCCTCTTCAAATGGATCCAATCTTTTCAACATTCGCAAGATCAATTATCAGTTCTTCTCAACGGTGTTTGTTTCATCCGTCTCCATGTTGCCTTTGTTTTCCCGCCCACCCACCCTTTTTCTTCAAGGGCTCAGATTTCTGAATCAAGTATCCATTTTATTCATGTGAATTTTCTCCATTCCTTTCTTTCAATGTTCTTATCCAATGATTCGCAGGAAGATTCTAACGGAGCTTCAAGTTCATCATTCTTCATTCTTTTCTTCTCCGGTGGATTCAAGTCAAGATTTGTCGATCATATCCTTTTATCGTTTCAAATGCTTACTTATGCCGGTGCACCTCTTAATCTTCCCCGCTTGCTATTCAATTGTTCCGAAGTGTTCAAGATATCTCAAAGATTCGTGTTTCCACTCCGCATTCGTTCAAGCTCTTTCGAGGTGGTTATCTCATTCAAGCCATTTAAATTCAACCGGTGCATTCTCTCTTTTAAATCCTTCAACGGTGTTTCTTTTGAGTGGGCCCTAACCCACAGGTATTTTTTCCAAGATCTTACCTGACTCTTCTAATTATTTTCAGGAGTTATTCTCAAATTCATTTCAAAGTTTGACGTAAGAATGAATTATCATCAGTCATATGTATTTCTCCAAGATCGGTTAAATTCTTTTCATCGTTGGTTCAACCTTTCTAATTTCCATTCCGGAGTGCCGCAACAATTCATGGTGGTGTTTCTCGTCATCATTCTCGAATTTTGAAGACCGAAGTCAATTTTCCCTCTCAATCTTGTCCATTCTCTCGATGATTCGTGGTTCTAGCTTATTGCCATCCTCTCATAATTGTTTTTGATTGTGAGAATTCTTTTCACTCATCCGGAGCATTTCAGGAGTCTTATCAGTTTGATTCCCTGGAGCCTATTGATACGTCTCTGTCATATCTACTTTTCCAAACACTCTTGCCCTTGTTTTGGACTCTAACTTGTATGATTTGAATGGAACTAACCCGGACTAACGCTGTTTTCAGCAGAATTGCCATGGTGTTGTTTTATGTGCAGAAAACAAATATTCTCGGAATGACCTAAAACTCCACGGAACATCTTAGAAAAAATAATAAAAAATCCTTGCCAAAGATGAAGACCAGGGGGCCCACACCCTTCTCACGAGGGTGGGGGGCACCCCCCTAGGGCGCGCCCCTACCTCGTGGGCCCCCTGGATGCCCTCCGACGCCAACTCCAACTCTATATATTTGCTTTGAGAGAGAAAAAATAAGAGAGAAGAAATCATCACGTTTTACGATACGGAGCCGCTGCCAAGCCCTAAAACCTCTCGGGAGGGCTGATCTGGAGTCCGTTCGGGGCTCCGGAGAGGGGGATTCGTCGCCGTCGTCATCATCAACCATCCTCCATCACCAATTTCCTGATGCTCACCGCCGTGCGTGAGTAATTCCATCGTATGCTTGCTGGACGGTGATTGGTTGGATGAGATTTATCATGTAATCGAGTTAGTTTTGTTAGGGTTTGATCCCTAGTATCCACTATGTTCTGAGATTGATGTTGCTATGACTTTGCTATGCTTAATGCTTGTCACTAGGGCCCGAGTGCCATGATTTCAGATCTGAACCTATTATGTTTTCATGAATATATGTGAGTTCTTGATCCTATCTTGCAAGTCTATAGTCACCTACTATGTGTTATGATCCGGCAACCCCGAAGTGACAATAATCGGGACCACTCCCGGTGATGACCATAGTTTGAGTAGTTCATGTATTCACTATGTGCTAATGCTTAGTTCCGGCTCTCTATTAAAAGGAGGCCTTAATATTCCTTAGTTTCCAATAGGACCCCGCTGCCACGGGAGGGTAGGACAAAAGATGTCATGCAAGTTCTATCCCTCAACTACGAGGGGAGGTAAGGAACTGCCATCTAGCTCTGCACTTGATTCACCTTCTGTTATGAGTAAGTTTGCGACACCTACACCTGCTTCTGCTATTCGTTCTGATATGTCGCATGTTATTGATGATGCTACTTCTGCTATGCATGATACTTATGATGAAACTGCTTCTATGCCTGATACTACTGTGCCCCTTAGTGAATTTCTTGATGAACAAATTGCTAGGGCTAGAGAAAAAGAAATTATTGAATCTGAATACGATGATGATAGTGATGATGAAAATATGCCTGTTATTCCTGAGGGCTATCTTTTTGATATGGAATCTTCTGCCGCTATTTTAGCTTGCAAAGATAGATATGAGCTTAAGAGGTTATTAGTTAAATGGAACAAATAATCACTTAGAGATAAAATGAAACCCGACCTTGCTTTTGCTACTTGACCTTGTAGGATCGAAAGTATGTCTAGAGGGGGGTGATTAGACTATTTGACCAAATAAAAACTTAACCTTTTCCCAATTTTAGTTCTTGTCAAATTTTAGCTATTTTAGGACAAGTCAAGCAATCATCACACAATTCAAGCAAGCATGCAAAGAGCATATTGGCAGCGGAAAGTAAATCATGCAACTTGCAAGAATGTAAAGGGAAGGGTTTGGAGAATTCAAACGCAATTGGAGACACGGATGTTTTTCCCGTGGTTCGGATAGGTGGTGCTATCCTACATCCATGTTGATGGAGACTTCAACCCACGAAGGGTAACGGTTGCGCGAGTCCATGGAGGGCTCCACCCACGAAGGGTCCACGAAGAAGCAACCTTGTCTATCCCACCATGGCCACCGCCCACGAAGGACTTGCCTCACTAGCGGTAGATCTTCACAAAGTAGGTGATCTCCTTGCCCTTACAAACTCCTTGGTTCAACTCCACAATCTTGTCGGAGGCTCCCAAGTGACACCTAGCCAATCTAGGAGACACCACTCTCCAAGAAGTAACAAATGGTGTGTTGATGATGAACTCCTTGCTCTTGTGCTTCAAATGATAGTCTCCCCAACACTCAACTCTCTCTCACAGGATTTGGATTTGGTGGAAAGAAGATTTGAGTGGAAAGCAACTTGGGGAAGGCTAGAGATCAAGATTCATGTGGTAGGAATGGAATATCTTGGCCTCAACACATGAGTAGGTGGTTCTCTCTCAGAACATATGAGTTGGAAGTGTAGATGTGTTCTGATGGCTCTCTCCTCGAGTGAAGAGGAGGTGGAGGGGTATATATAGCCTCCACACAAAATCCAACCGTTACACACAATTTACCAATCTCGGTGGGACCGAATCAACAAACTTGGTCGGACTGAAATAGTAAACCTAGTGACCGTTAGAGATTTTCGGTGGGACTGACATGCAACTCGGTAGGACCGATATGGTTAGGGTTAGGGCATAACGTAATCTCGGTGAGACCGATTACACAAACTCGGTGAGGCCGATTTGGTAATAAGCTAACCAGAGGGTTGGTCAGGCAAACTTGGTGGGACTGATTCGCTCTTCTCGATGAGACCGAAATGTTACGAAAAGGAAACAATGAGTTTACATTGCAATCTCGGTGGGACTGATCCGCTCTTTCGGTGAGACCAAAAAGTTACGAAAAGGAAACAGAGAAATTGCAATCCCATCTCGGTGAGACCGAGATCCCTATCGGTAGAACCGATTTGCTTAGGGTTTGGCAATGGCTATGACAAGTGAAACTCGGTGGCGCCGGGTTGAAAGAATTGGTAGGGCCAAGTTTGGCTTTGGGTTTAGGTCAAATGTGGATATGGGAAAGTAGCTGAGGATTTTGGAGCATATCATTAAGCACATGAAGCAAGAGGCTCATTACGCAACACCTCATCCCTCCTTGATAGTATTGGCTTTTCCTATGGACTCAATGTGATCTTGGACCACTAAAATGTAAAATGAAGAGTCTTGAGCATATGAGCTAGAGCCAATCCTTTGTCCTTAGCATTTTGAGGGTTCCACTTTCACCATCCATGCCATGCCAATCATTGAGCTTTCCTGAAATGATCATCTTGGAATAGCATTAGCTCAATGAGCTATATGTTGTTATGAATTACCAAAACCACCTAGGGATAGTTGCACTTTCAATCTCCCCCTTTTTGGTAATTGATGACAACATATAGATCAAAGCTTCGACAAATAATAATAAGAATGAAATATATCGTTGCTTTGAGAAGTATGTGATAAGTAAGAGCTCCCCCTAAATTTGTGCATATTTAAAATTTGCTTTGGACTGCAAATGCACAAAGAGTTAGAGTCATGGGTTACTCTTCCATGTCAGATACATCTTGGTGGAGCGCTCAAAAAGATAAGAATGAAATACATGCACTCATCACCAAGGAAAGTGAATGATCACATAAGATAGATAAGATATACCAAGCATGCATAAGTTTAGCTTATGATCAAACACATGATCATCAATGTCTCACAAGCATATCAAAGTATCTCAACCAAAAGAAAACAAAGTTTGAAAAAAACACCAAATAAAGCAAGAGAGAATAAAGGCAACACTCTCTCTCTCGAAGCCTATGATCTATACATTTTTCTCCCCCTTTGGCAACAAGTTACCAAAAAGTTCCTAGAAAATGCATAGTGCTAGACCGACTCTCAGGCTTGATCTTCTGGTGGTGGTGGAGTCTGGATCACTCCAAGGACGAAGGCTTCTGTAGACGTGGTTGGAGCTGGAGCTGAAGTAGATGCTGGAGCTGGTTGGGCTGGTGCTGTGGCTGGAGCTGAGGTGGTGGCTCTGGTGTCAGGAACTGGCACTGCAGTCGACCTCTGAGCTCGTGGCACTCTGGCAAATGCATCAGTTGTAGTCTTCCCTCTCCTCTCCTGCATGTCATCTTGAAGTTGCTCCACTACAGACTGAATCTCTGTTACTTTGACATCCATGTCATAGAACTTTTGTTCTATGATCCTCTCTAAGCTCACCTGATTCTGAGTGAGGGTGGCCAGTCCTTTCTCAATCCTCAGTGTGGAAGCAATCAAGTAACTAAGCTGCTCTTGCTTGTTTTTCAGGAAATACTCAGATGCCTCCTCTTGAGTTGGCATCTTGGCAGCTTTCTCCTTCCTTGCCTTCTCCTTCTGTGCTTGAGCATGAACTGATGATGGATCATTCTTGTTCATCACAACTTCATTATCTTCAAAATCTGGATGAATAGGCAAATGTTCCTTGTCCAATAGGTATATGCCTGTGCCCATCTTGGAGTTAATTAGCTCCTGGATCTGAGGGGCATAACCACAGCTCCTCTTCTGATCTGCTACAGTTCTTTTGATGGTCTCTACCATGAGGCTCATGACTTTAAATTTCTGTGGCACATCAAAGATATGAAGCAAGTTGATTGCATGGCCTCTGATCATCTTGTGATCTCCTGACTTGGGCAACAGAGTGTGCCTCAAAATCCAATTGATAGTTGGCAACCCTGACAGAAGATAATGTACAGACCCAAACTTGAAAGTATCAAGTGCCTTGTTTGGAATTTCCTTGTACATGTTGGACAAAGAGTTGTGGTCCATCTTCTTCTTGGCATATATGTCTAAGTCATCCTCATGCTCCTCTGGGGCATTGATGAGCTGTGCCCATTCAGCAACTGTTGGTTGGTACCTTGTACCTTCAGAGATCCACACAATCCTTCCATCTGGATAGAAGTGTGCTGTGGAGTAGAACTGCATGATCAGCTCTTCATTCCACTTTGTGAGCTTCTGCCCAACAAAGTCTGCTACTCCACAAGCCTTGAAGCTGTCTTGCACTCCAGGATAGTGCTCTTCATTGTCCTTGATGAATTGCCAATCTACCCATCTCATGTCACAAACAATGGGCTTCTTATCCAACAAGACTGTCTCATAGAAGTCCTGCTGTTCCTTAGTGTGGAACCTATAGTCAACAGCAGTTCTTCTTATTGTAGCATATGGATCTTCTGCTCTCCACTTTCTCAGCCCTGAGTCTCTTCTGATCTTCATGTCCTCAGCCACAGGATGAGCATCATTGTGGTCTGGGATCTTGGGCTTTAGCTTCCTGAGAACTTGGCCTTCCTCTTCTTCTGCAGTGTCAGGCACTGGGGCCTTGTTCTTTTCAGCAGCTGGTATGCTCCTTGTGTTCCTCTTTGGAGCTATCTTGGCCTTTGATGCAGCTTGGGTGCTTCCTTGGGCTTGGATGCAGTAGCCCCTGATCTTATAGCATCACCCATCAGCTTTTGTGCCTTGGGTGCTAGTGCAGCAACCTCTTCTTCCTCTTCCTCTTCAGAATCTCTCATGATTGAGGATCTCCCAAGCACTCTAGCAGTGGTATTTTTGATCCTCTCCTTCCTCTTCTTCCCTTCTGCAGCAGCCTCTTTGGGTTCAGATCCCAAAGGGACTTGAGTAGATGCTCTGGCCTTAGACATTGGAATTCTCTTTGCAGGAACCTTTTGCTTCATGCCTAGCTTGGTGGCAGCAGCAGTGCTATATTCCTTCTTAACCACTTTCTTGGAAGTGGCTTCTTCTTCTGCCACATAGTCCTCATCCTCTGATTCTAAAGTTCTTTTCTTCCTTTGTCTGGTGGCAGCTTTTGGCAAGTTACTAGGAGTGCTCCTGCTGCCTTCATCTGAGGAACTGGAGGGACTAGTGCCCTCACTCATGTGCACTTGCTGCTCTGACAGGTTTTGGCTATCACTCTGATCTGACATGATGAATAAGCTGACTACTAACCCTGTGAACAGTTTATAGATGAGGTAGAGTGGATGAGCATCACAAAATGCAGAGATTTTTGCAAAAGAATGATTCAAAATCTTAGTTTTAGTTTCCCATAGAAATCATTTCGGATCTACCGATTTTTAAACTCGGTTATACCGAAGCAGTTTTGGAACCTAAACTAGTGAACTCGGTCAGACCGAGTCACCGTTCGGTGGCACCGAGACCGCTAGGGTTTTAAAAAGTTCCAAAATCGGTCACACCGATTAGTATTTCTCGGTCAGACCGAGTCTCACTTGTGCAATGGCATGAGCCAAATCGGTGGGACCGAGTTTTTCAACTCGGTGGGTCCGAGATGGTTTCGGCGGAAACCTAACCCTAAAGTTTTCGAATCAATCCTATTCTACAAACGCATTGACTGGATAGGAGTGTTTCAATCGTGGCTAGAAACAATAAGATCACAATGTGCTAGGAATCAGATTGGGGATAGCACAAAGATCGAGTCCATACCCTAGTTCGGCGGAGACTCGCTACGGCGGCAACGACGGGGTTGAATTCCGTTGACGGCGATGGAGACCAACGACTGGAGGCGGCTGGCAGCGAGGAGACGATCCGGAGACCACGTTGGCAGAGCGAGCTATCACGCGGGCAAAGGGGTTCGGAGAAATTTCCAAATTTTTGCCCGTGCCTATATATAGCCCGACCCTGTCGGTGTGACCGAGTGGAACAGCTCGGTGGCACCGAGATGCAAAACTGTATACAGTTATTGCAACTCGGTGTGACCGAATGGTTCAAATCGGTTGCACCGAGATCGAAAATTCAGATCAACTTAATGATCTCCGTAGGACCGAAAGTAGGACATCGGTCAGACCGAGAATCACAAAGAGGTTTTGGAAGTTTAAGTCTGACGAATCGGGGACTCCGAGTGCTCCTCACACAGAGTGGTTCGAATCTGACTTGATCAAATTTTGTGATGTAGCACGAATAGAGTTTGAGACGAGAAAAGCATAGATAGCTAGAGGAGGTTCTTAGGCATTCTTGTCCATCCACTTGGCAAAAGGAAATAAAACCAAACAATCAAAACAACAAGTGGATGTCCTCGAATGAGTAAAATATGCAACCAACATGCTCACACAATAAAATGGCAATTGAAATATGTGACAAAGCATGCACAACCAATTCTAGTATCTATCAAGCAATTGGCGATGACTAGGTCATCTATATATGAGTATACTGACTTAGGAGTCAAGTGAGAACACTTGATCATAGGTCATACTCATCGTTTAAGCTCAAGTGGGGTTACCACTTTTACATAAAGCATTGTTGTGTTCACATCTTTAGAGTTGCTTTAGCTCAAGTCTTAGAGTAAAGCTCCCCCTAGATGTGATATCCCCCCTAAGAAGGATGAACTAACCTTGGGTTTTGTCGATGATGACTTCATGTAGATGTTGAAGATGTGGATGCTCAATGTTGATGTAGATCACTTGGAGCTATCCATTTGAGTGAATTGCACTTTCAATACCTACATGGGTTAGTCCCACAAGGAACAAACAAGGATATCCATAGACATAGAGTGATGCACACGCAAGATGATGTCCATGAAAACTTTTAGGTTACCTTGTCCCTTGTCTTACCAACAAGAGGGTTTGTGACTCCTTGAACTAGTGCAAGATGTGGAAGTTGATTGCACTTGTTCTTGCCAAAATGATAAGAGTAAAGTATGTTGGCGGAGTCACCCTCAAGAACTCTCTAGTTCTTCTTCTTTTGGATCCACACCATCTTGATGGGAATCCTTGGAGTTGTAGTCGTACTTGATGAAGTGAAACTTGAAGTGGTCTTGGGAATCCACTTGACTAAGGTCTTAGGAGCTTCTTCAAATGCATCAATTTCCTCTTGAAGCTTGTCCTTGCCTTTTTTCTTGTAGTCTTGTGGTGGAAGATCATCTTGAGCTTGTGTCCCCTTGAAGGAAGTAGGATCATACTTCTCTTGTTGAGGAACAAACTTTGTCTTGGGGTATTGATCTTCTTCCCACTCAACTCCATTGGCATTGAACTTTCGTTCAAAACCAACACCTTGATTCTTCCGGTGCCTTCCTTGCTTGCGCACAATTTCCTTGAATTGCTTACTCCCGGCAAGGCTTTTGTACACTCCTTTCTCTATAATTACCTTCAATAAGCTATTTTCTTGCTCAAGTGTAACTTGGCTAAGAGAATCATTAGTGGAATCAAGAGAACTACTAGAAGCAACAATATTGGATTTAGCATGATCATTGTTACTACTAGAGGAAGAATCTTTCTTGTTCTTGTTACTAGACTTGACTTGAGGCATGTAAGTGGATAAGAGTAAACGCTTGGCAATGTAAGAAGAACTTTTCTTGCGGAGTTCATCATTGATTGCCTTCAAAAACTCATGCTCTTGCTCAAGATTGAGCTTTTCAAAGCGTAACTTCTCATGAGCTCTTAAAAGTTCTCGATGATCTTCGAAGATAGTTTCATGAGCTAACTTAAGAGTGTTTAGTTCTTTAGTTAGAGCCTCAATCTTCTCCTTATCATTGTCATTTGTTTTATCTTGATTAGCATGATTAATTGACGTTTCATCATAGTATTCATCACTAGAGTTGTCAACAAGTAAATCATCATCACCTTACAAGTCATCTTCATCACTATTAAAATCAACATACTCGGGGTGTGTTACCTTAGGACCTTTGGCCATGAAGCATCTTCCAATTCCTTCATTTGGTGAGTCAAATATATCGTAGGAGTTGGTTGACACAAGTGCTAGACCGGCAACACCTTCATCTTGAGTATATTCGGAATCGGAGTGATAACTTCTCTCGGAGTGGTTGTCGGAGTCGGAGCCGGATACCCATTCACCAACATGAGCCTGATGTCTTCGTTTTGTGTAGCTCCTTGATGATTTTTCCTTCCTTTCCGAATCCTTGCTTCTCCGTGAGTGTCTTCGTTCATAACGATCATCTCTACTCCTTCTCTCTCTTGGTGGTGATTCTTCTCTTTTGCTTCTTTTTGGAGAGTCTTCTCTTCTCTTGTAGGGAGCCGTACACTCATTGGAATAGTGTCCGGGTCTTCCACAATTGTAGCAGTTTCTCTCTCGACTAGAAGATCTTTTGTCATTGTAGGACCTTGACTTGGAGCTTCTATCTTTGCTTCTACTCTTGTAGAACTTGTTGAAGTTTTTCACCATTAAGCTCAATTCTTCATTGAAGTTTTGTTTCTCACTTGATGATGTAGGGGCTTCACATGAGGCTTTGTAGGCACCACTTGATTTGTTGTGAAGTTCCTCTTTATCCTTAAGTGACATCTCATGAGCAACAATTCTTCCAATTACCTCCGTTGGCTTGAGATCTTTGTAATTGGGCATCATTTGGATCAATGTGCACACGGTATCATATTTTCCATCCAAGGCTCTTAGAATCTTCTTGATGATGAATCTATCGGTCATCTCTTCACTTCCTATGTCGGCAATCTCATTTGTTATGAGAGCAAGCCTAGAGTACATTTCAGCGACACCTTCACCATCCTTCATTTTGAACTTGTCAAGTTGACTTTGAAGCACATCCAATTTGGATTCCTTGACGGAGTCGGTACCTTCGTGCATATCAATCAAAGTGTCCCAAATTTCCTTTGCATTCTCAAGACGACTGATTTTGTTGAATTCTTCGGGGCACAATCCATTGAAGAGAATATCAAAAGCTTGAGCATTGTATTGCAACATCTTCAACTCATCCGCGGTAGCTTCACGGTTTGGTTCTCTCCCATCAAAGAAGTCACCTTGCAAACCAACACACACAATAGCCCAAACGGCAGGGTTATGTCCAAGAATATGCATTTTCATTTTATGCTTCCAACTAGCAAAATTAGTACCATCAAAGTAAGGACCTCTACGGTGATAATTTCCCTTGCTAGACGCCATACTCTCTTAGGTTGTGAAACCAAGGCTATGACCACCAAAAGCTATGGAAATCAAAGCAAATGGAGACCAAAGCTCTGATACCACTTGTAGGATCGAAAGTATGTCTAGAGGGGGGTGATTAGACTACTTGACCAAATAAAAACTTAACCTTTTCCCAATTTTAGTTCTTGTCAGATTTTAGCTATTTTAGGACAAGTCAAGAAATCATCACACAATTCAAGCAAGCATGCAAAGAACATATTGGCAGCGGAAAGTAAGCATGCAACTTGCAAGAATGTAAAGGGAAGGGTTTGGAGAATTCAAACGCAATTGGAGACACGGATGTTTTTCCCGTGGTTCGGATAGGTGGTGCTATCCTACATCCACGTTGATGGAGACTTCAACCCACGAAGGGTAATGGTTGCGCGAGTCCACGGAGGGCTCCACCCACGAAGGGTCCACGAAGAAGCAACCTTGTCTATCCCACCATGGCCATCGCCCACGAAGGACTTGCCTCACTAGCGGTAGATCTTCACGAAGTAGGCGATCTCCTTGCCCTTACAAACTCCTTGGTTCAACTCCACAATCTTGTCGGAGGCTCTCAAGTGATACCTAGACAATCTAGTAGACACCACTCTCCAAGAAGTAACAAATGGTGTGTTGATGATGAACTCCTTGCTCTTGTGCTTCAAATGATAGTCTCCCCAACACTCAACTCTCTCTCACAGGATTTGGATTTGGTGGAAAGAAGATTTGAGTGGAAAGCAACTTGGGGAAGGCTAGAGATCAAGATTCATGTGGTAGGAATGGAATATCTTGGCCTCAACACATGAGTAGGTGGTTCTCTCTCAGAACATATGAGTTGGAAGTGTAGATGTGTTCTGATGGCTCTCTCCTCGAGTGAAGAGGAGGTGGAGGGGTATATATAGCCTCCACACAAAATCCAACCGTTACACACAATTTACCAATCTCGGTGGGACCGAATCAACAAACTCGGTCGGACCGAAATAGTAAACCTAGTGACCGTTAGAGATTTTCGGTGGGACTGACATGCAACTCGGTAGGACCGATATGGTTAGGGTTAGGGCATAACGTAATCTCGGTGAGACCGATTACACAAACTCGGTGAGGCCGATTTGGTAATAAGCTAACCAGAGGGTTGGTCAGGCAAACTCGGTGGGACTGATTCGCTCTTCTCGATGAGACTGAAATGTTACGAAAAGGAAACAGTGAGTTTACATTGCAATCTCGGTGGGACCGATCCACTCTTTCGATGAGACTGAAAAGTTACGAAAAGGAAACAGAGAAATTGCAATCCCATCTCGGTGAGACCGAGATCCCTATCGGTAGAACCGATTTGCTTAGGGTTTGGCAATGGCTATGACAAGTGAAACTCGGTGGCGCCGGGTTGAAAGAATCGGTAGGGCCGAGTTTGGCTTTGGGTTTAGGTCAAATGTGGATATGTGAAAGTAGCTGAGGATTTTGGAGCATATCATTAAGCACATGAAGCAAGAGTCTCATTACGCAACACCTCATCCCTCCTTGATAGTATTGGCTTTTCCTATGGACTCAATGTGATCTTGGACCACTAAAATGTAAAATGAAGAGTCTTGAGCATATGAGCTAGAGCCAATCCTTTGTCCTTAGCATTTTGAGGGTTCCACTTTCACCATCCATGCCATGCCAATCATTGAGCTTTCCTGAAATGATCATCTTGGAATAGCATTAGCTCAATGAGCTATATGTTGTTATGAATTACCAAAACCACCTAGGGATAGTTGCACTTTCAGACCTATATGTGTTCCTGATCAGGATTATGAATTCTCTGTTGATCCTGATATAATAACTTTTGTCGAATCTGATCCATTCTATGGCTATGAATCTGAAACTGTTGTGGCACATCTTACTAAGTTAAATGATATAGCTGCCCTGTTCACTAATGATGAGAGATCGCGTTACTTCCATATACTCAAAATATTTCCGTTCTCATTAAAGGGTGATGCTAAGGTATGGTTTAATTCTCTTGATCCTGGTTGTGTGTGTAGTCCCCAGGATATGATTTATTACTTCTCTGCTAAATATTTCCCTACTCATAAGAAACAAGCTGCTTTGAGGGAAATATACAACTTCGTGTAAATGAAAGAAGAGAATCTCCCACAAGCTTGGGGGAGGCTTCTCAAGTTACTTAATGCTTTGCCTGATCATCCTATTAAGAAACCTGAAATACTTGATATCTTTTATAATGGACTAATCGATGCTTCCAGAGATTACCTGGATAGTTGTGCTGGTTCTCTTTTCAGGGAAAGAACACCGGATGAAGCTGAAATCCTATTGAATAATATGTTGACAAATGAAAATAATTGGGCACCTCCTGAGCCAGCTCCTAAGCCAACTCCTGCTCCAATTACTGAACCTATTCCTAAACCAACTCCGAAGAAGAGAGGTGTTCTATTTCTCAGTCCCGAAGATATGCAAGAGGCAAAGAAATCTATGAAAGAAAAATGTATTAAAGCTGAAGACATTAAGAATTTACCTCCTATAGAAGAAATAAATGGTCTTAATTCACCACCTGTTGAAGAAACATATGATCTTAATTCTTGATTTACTAAAGAACCTGCTGATCCCGATATCCTGACACATGTAGTAAAGGTAAATTCTCTCTATAGATATGATAAAGCTGAAGTTCCTCCTACTAAAATTGCTAGTCAGTGCTTGGATGAGTTTAATAACTTTATGTTTAAGCAAGACGACTTCAATGCTTATTTTGGTAGACAATTAAAAGAAAATGCTTATATGATTAGACGCTTGGGTGATTATATGGCTAATATTAAAGGTGAACTTAAAATTGTTAGCAAACATGCTTCTATGGTTACCACTCAAGTAGAACAAGTACTTAAGGCTCAAAAAGAAGTGCTTGATGAAATGAATAGTAAGAAAAATGATTATGCTGTTAGAGTGGCTACTAGAACTGGTAGAATGACTCAGGAACCTTTGTATCCTGAAGGCCACCCTAAAAGAATCGAGCAAGATTCTCAAAGAAATAATATTTATGTTCCTAGTTCTTCTAAAAAGAAGAAGAAGAAAAATGATAGAACTGTGCAAACTTCTAGTGAACCTATTGCTGAACCACCTGATAATCCAAATGATATTTCTATGTCTGATGCTAAAACACAATCTGGTAATGAACATGAACCTAACGAAAATATTAATGATGATGTTCATGATGATGCTCAACCTAGTAATGACAATGATGTAGAAGTTGAACCTGCTGTTGATCTTGACAACCCACAATCAAAGAATCAACGTTGTGATAAAAGAGACTTTGTTGCTAGGAAACATGGTAAAGAAAGGGAACCTTGGGTTTAGAAACCCATGCCTTTTCCTCCGAAACCCTCCAAGAAAAAGGATGACGAGGATTTTGAGCGCTTTGCTGAAATGATTAGGCCTATCTTTTTGCGTATGAGATTAACTGATGTGCTCAAAACAAATCCTTATGCTAAATATATGAAGGATATCATTACTAATAAAAGAAAGATACCGGAAGCCGAGATTTCCACCATGCTCGCTAATTATACTTTTAAGGGTGGAATACCAAAGAAACTTGGAGACCCCGGAGTACCTACTATACCTTGCTCCACTAAAAGAAATTATATTAAAACTGCTTTATGTGATCTTGGAGCCGGTGTTAGTGTTATGCCTCTCTCTTTATATCGTAGACTTGACTTGAATATGTTGACACCTACTGAAATATCTTTGCAAATGGCTGATAAATCAACTACTGTACCTGTCGGTATTTATGGGGATGCGCCTGTTGTGGTTGCAAACGTTACTATTTTAACGGACTTTGTTATACTTGATATTCCCGAGGATGATAGTATGTCTATTATTCTTGGAAGACCTTTTCTTAATACTGCAAGGGCTGTTATTGATTGCAACAAAGGAAATGTCACTTTTGATGTTAATGGTAATGAGCATATGGTACACTTTCCGAGGAAACAACCTCAAGTTCATAGTATCAACTCTATTGGAAAAATTCCATCGATTATATTTGGAGGTTTTGAATTTCCTCTTCCTACTGTCAAGAAGAAATATGATATTCTTATTATTGGGGATGTGCATATCCCCGTTGAAGTAACTTAGTGTTATTCGAAATTCCTCCGGCTTCATGATTATCGGAATGAGTTTGTTAACAAGACTTGATCAACCTTGTTAGTGGATTCTTTTTGATGAGCATGAGATGGATGAAACTAGAAGCACAAACTTCTGTACCCCACTTTTACTTTCTGTTATTTATATTAAATAAAGTAAAAATAGTATTTTTAGTCTGTTTCCTAGCTTATCCGTGCAATATAAAAATATCCCGAAAATAAAAGTCCTCAGAATGCCATGCCAATTTAATATGAGTTTTTTCGAGAATATTTGAGGATTTATTGTGCAAAAATTACCGCGGGAGGAGCTGCCACCTGGCCACGAGGGTGGTGGGTGCGCCCCCCCTCTAGGGCGTGCCCCCTGCCTCGTGAGCCCACGGTGGCCCTCCTCCACTTATCCCAGTACCCATCTTCTTCCTCTGTCTCACACAAACCCGAAAACCCGACTCAAGCACGAGTTCCAGCGACTTTTGCTGTGATTTTCAATCTCCTTGCTCAAACCACCTCTCGCAAAACTGCTTGGGGAGATTGTTCCTTCGTATGTGACTCCTTCATTGGTCCAATTAGTTTTTGTTCTAGTGCTTTATTCTTTGCAAATTTGTGCTGCATAGGTGACCATGTTCTTGAGCATGCATGTCAAATTTATATGGTTCTAAGTAGTTCTAATGCTTTATATAGGCTCTAGGCACTTGTAGGAGTAGTTGCTATCAGTTTTATTGAAGTTGGTTCACTTTTGTTTGAAGTTACTAAAAATTTCAGATTATTTCAGAAAAATAATGAGGAGATTTTTGAGAGGCTCATCGAGCCAAAGCTCGAAGGAAAAGGCACCGAAGCCTAAGTATAATTTGCCGCGCACCGCGGAGATTCGGGCGTGTGAATGGCCTTCTGAAGATTTCTTGAGAGCAGCCGGTATCTATGAAGATTTTCATGAATTGGCTCACAATGCATGTCGGCGTTCTGGGAACGGGGGTCCCCAGACTTGCCTGCCTGTGGCCTGCGGCGTGGCTCGAGTGGGGGCCCAGCACGGCCCATCTTCATCAACACGAGGCTCAAGACCCTCGCGAGGGGCCAAGCCTTGCGAGGCGGACGACACGGCGCATCCTCAGGCACAGCCTCGTCAGGCTGACTCGCGAGGAGGCGGAGAGTTCAAGGTGGGGTACCTCGCGAGGTACCTATGACGCAAGCCATGACGACACGGGGCACCAGGCGGGTGCCAGCGCGCGCAACGTCCCTCTTTCCTCTTTGGTGCAAAGGGGGCAAGCGTATCAGCGGAGTACCGAGGCATCATGCAAAGGTTGCCTCTTCGGTGCAACGAGACCAGGACCAAGAGGACTACAAGACAGAGGTCACCATGGAGCCCAGCGCAGCGTCATCACCAGAGCCTTTGGCAGGCAAAGACTGCTTTTGTCAGGATAGATGTACTCGTTGTCCCCCTTCAAATTAGCCCGCCATTGTTGGATCCCTTCCCGCTCAATATTTGGGGAGAGGACCAGGGCCTCTATAAATAGGACTAGCCACCCACATAGCAAGGGGTTCGATTCCTGGTCGTTCGGTCCGGGATCTAAGAGAGAGAGAGAGAGAGAGAGGGTGACTGAACTCTTCATAGCAGTTCATCACCACAGCCAAGAACAGACCCTCGCGAGGCTGTTCTTCCTTGTATTGTTCGTCCACACCAGCCCCAGGAGGCAATCCATCCACCACACACTGGAGTAGGGTATTACACCACATCGGTGGCCCGAACCAGTATAAATCTCGTGTCTCTTGTGCAGTTCTTTTAGTAGTTTAGATCCCATCGAGACGGAGGGGTTGAAGGCGAGGTTTTCGCGTGCACCCCAGTGTTCGAACCTTAAGGGTCTGCCGGAACCCGAAATCCGACATTTGGCGCGCCAGGCAGGGGTGCGCCGGAATTCTTCTTCCACCGCTTCGTGCCCCATCGCGTCTTCATCGCCATGCCAGGCAACCAGGAGGTCAACCCCGACCCGTGGGCTGCATGGCCCAAACACGTGGAACTGCTTGCCTCGGGCGACCCCGCGCCCCAGGCAGCTCATGGTCCGCAGGGTGCTGCGGGCCGCGGGCGACGCGGACAGACTTCGGCAACTCTTATGCCACGGCAGGCTCGGTCGGCGGCAAGGGCCTCCAATCACGCTGCGACAACGATACCATACACCCGCCGGGAGCAGGCGAATTCGAGGGCCGCGCTCTCTCGCCAGAGCTGCTGCGATGCAGGCTGCTGGAGGGCGGCCACGACGTGCTGCTAGAGCGAGTGGCGGAGCTCCTGGGCTTCGCCGCCTTGGGGGCTCACCCCTTCTCCACCCAGCTCCCATCTCAAGCCCAGAGCGACCCACACGGGGGCTCCGCGCGCGCCCGCGGGCTTCAAGGCTACTCCGACGCCAGCGAAGCTGTCAGCACCGGACCGGTGGCGGCGCTGCCCCCGCCCCCGGCCCGCGAAGGAGAAGGACTCGACGCGACCCGCGGCCACGGAGGGCGGCCGCATTGCCACCCAGTGGCAGGCATGACAGGTGGGGCCGCATGGCATGTGGGGCGCCACGGCATGGCGTACGGGATGACGGCGACGGAAGAGTACGTGCCCTGCATGATGGACCAAGGACACCCTCACGAGGACGGGCAGGGCTCACTCCTCGGCCCCAGCTGGGGGGACGAGGTGATGGAGGCTGAGCCCTTCCCGGCGCCCCAGGACGAGCCCGCTGGCCACGCTGGAGGCAGCGATCACCGGGTGCCGCTAAATCTTCAGGGGCAGGTATATGCTAACCGTGGATCGCAGGAGGTGCAGGTCGCTGCAGCGAGCGGCCGCCCCGCTCCTACAGCCCCTCACCCCTCGGGAGGAGGGTGCAGGGGGCTGCAGGGGAGGGGCCAGGATCCGACATCACCACCGCGGCGTTCGGAGCAAGGCGTTCTCAGGAAGTAGGCCCTCTGCTGGGGAGATGCCTCAGGGCCTGCCCCTGGCAGAGGACCCGTGGTCGTCGGGGGAACCGCTGGCGACCGCTCTACCCCATCGGGCGGCGTCCTGGGTTCCGGTCGTTGCTGATGGCACTAGAGTGTGGCGCAAGGCGGGCCCCTCGTCTGGCGATATGAAGCAAGGCCAGTACCTGTGAAGAAGGCCCAGTGCCTGTGAAGCTCGCCGCCCCGTGACACTCTCACGTAATAATGAGTGGGGCTGTACACGCCCCGGAGTCTCAGGGGTGCCGGCCTCAGGCCCTGGGGCCCCCTCCCAGGCCCAGTGGACAGCACTTAGCTCCGCGCTGGTGAGAAGACGTCGAAGACTAGATTAGGTGCCGGACGCGGCTTTTTGTCTGCCTTTTGTTGCCTTGCCCTTTGGCTGTTGCTTTCCCCCGCTGGATTTAAGTTGGATTTGAATTTGAGATTTTCGTGTGTTCGGGGAAGGGGTGCTTATTCTCGCTCGAGCCGTTTCTCGCGTTCTGGTTACCGCTCCATCACAGCTGCCTCCCCTCGCGAGCCCCTCGCGAGTCAGGTCAGGCCTGGCTCGTGCGCAACCCAGACTGCCGCTGTTACTCCCCCTCGGGAGGATTTTCGGGGGCCTGCGGAGGTTGTCCTGTTTAAAAAGGCCCAGAGCCTGTGAAGCAAGGCGAGTGCCTGTGAAGCTCTCGCGCTCGAGGAAAAGGCCCAGAGCCTGTGAAGCAAGGCGAGTGCCTGTGAAGCTCTCGCGCTCGAGGAAAAGGCCCGGAGCCTGTGAAGCAAGGTGAGTGCCTATGAAGCTCTCGCGCTCGAGGAAAAGGCCCAGAGCCTGTGAAGCAAGGAGAGTGCCTGTGAAGCTCTCGCGCTCGAGGAAAAGGCGAGGAGCCTGTGAAGCAAGGGGAGTGCCTGTGAAGCTCTCACGCTCGAGGAAAAGGCCCAGAGCCTGTGAAGCAAGGCGAGTTCCTGTGAAGCTCTCGCGCTCGAGCAAAAGGCCCAGAGCCTGTGAAGCAAGGCGAGTGCCTGTGAAGCTCTCGCGCTCGAGGGAAAGGACCGAAGCCTGCGAGCAAGGCGAGTGCTTTTGAAGTCATCGCGTTCGGGAGAAGGCCCAGGGCCCGTGGAGAAGGCTAACGCATGAGGAATTTCTCATCAGCGACAACCTCACATCCTGAGGACCCAGCTAGAAAGCGCCCAAGGTGTCGCGCTCTCCTGCAGGCCGCCTCGGAACCAGCATGGGACAAAGGTAAACCAGCCCAGCGTCAGGCGCGAGCGCAATTTGGTTACTACTGATATGATAGACACAAGTTTTTACATGAGGGGCTTCCCCTCCCAAAATGCTCTCACACACCACCAGGTCAAAAGCCTGAGTTCTATTCATGCAGAGTTAAAAAGACAGGAGCGATACGCTCTCAGTCGGGCCAATCCCCCAATGCGTCCCCGGAAGCACCTCCAGAGCCCTCGCCGGAGTCGCCGAGCTCGCCATCAACGCCTGCGTCGCTGCCGGCGGCGTCAGGGCCGCTCGCCGTGCCATCCTCGTCAGCACCCATGACCACGTCGCTATCGTCCGAAGCGAAGGCCCTGACGAGGGCGTCCACGTTATCCTCCACCCAGCGCGACAGGTCGTCCCGGACGGCCTGGGGGACTGGGGCGATGACGGCGTCGAAGTCGAAGCGGGGATTCATGTTCTGAAGATGGCTGAAGACATGGGAGAAGGCGCGCTTGAGCAAGGCGCGACTCCTCTCCTGCACCAACCTGTCGGCCCTAACCGACCACGCCTCCAGCTGCGCCACCACGGCGGTGAAGAACTGCAGGTTACCGGCATAGTTGATTGTGTGTGGCTCACCGACGGACGCCTCGCAGATGTTGCCCAAGGCCGAGTTGGCCCTCTCCCTGAGCATGGTGAACATTGGGCCATGCGCGTGCTCCAGGAGCCGCAGCTGGCGTATTTCGTCGGTGTTCTGGCGCTCGACGGCCTCGGCCTCTCCCATCCGTTGGCGAAGGCGGAGCACCTCGGCTTGAGAGGCGGCCAGCTCTTTCTGCGCCGCCTCAAGGGCGACCCGGGAGGCATCGGCCAGCCGCATCGCCTCGTCCCGTTGGGTCCTCAGGGCTGCGGTTCTGCCTTCAGCTTCGGCCCGGATCATCCCCAGCTTCCCCTCGAACTCACGCTCGAGGCCTTGGCATGCCATCGCCACCCGATGACAAACCTCCTCCAGGACACGCGCTTCCCGCGCAGCGACGCTGTCCTCTGCCTGCGTCACTAGACGCTCCCTCGTCTCTAGCCTCTCGTACTCACGGGAGCGTTCGGCAGCCTCCATCACCAACGCTTCCTCGTGCTTCTGAAGCTCAGCTGGGTCTCCGGAGGCCACCTCCATCGACGCGAGGGCTGCCTCGCGCAGCTCTGCTTGCACCTCCAACGAGTGGCATCGGGCCAGGAGCTCGTGAGCTTGCTCCTCCGCCGCCTCTCGCCATCCGTCAGCTCTCTGGGCCTCCTCTATGGCCTGGGAGCGGGCCACTCGGGAGGCCTCCAGCAACGCCTTCACTTCTTCATCATCAAGGTCGCGTTGGCGGCGCGCAAGGGCGACGGCGGCCTCCAGCTCGCGCCTCCCTGCAGCCAGGTGCAGGCCCTCGGCCTCCAGGCGAGCATCTTCAGCGGCAAGCTCTTCCCCAAGCAGGTCCACCGCGTCGGCCGCTCGTTGAAGGAACCCTTGGCGGCGGGAGCGGCGCTCCCGAGCACGCTCGAGCGCATCTTCCATGTCATCATCCGCCCCAACCAAGCGCCAGGGGCCACGGGTCATCGTTCCCCCTCCGGGCAGGGGATTGGGGGCTGGCGACCTCGCAACGGCCGGACGCGCCACATCAGAAGCTCGACCAAGGGCCAGCCCGCCTCCAGATGAGGGGCGGAGGTGGCGCCTCAACCAGTCGCAGCCCAAGGCCAGACGGGAGGTACCCGACAGACTGGCTATCCCCTGAGAAGGCCCGCAAAGGAGAAGCGTGGGGAATGAAGGGCCGCGGCGCACCTCGGGATGATCCGCGCCATCAGACGCCCTCACCACGAGGGCAAAGCTGCTCGGAGCACTTGAGGATGGCGGAGGAGGCGAAGCTGAGGGAGGCGGTGCCTCGGCGACTCCCGCGATCTCTGTTGGAAGGGGCCTGCGGAGCAAGAATCAGTGAAAGCAACAAGAGGATCAGGAGTCAGAGAGGAAAAAGACTTACTCGTCAGTGGTGAAGTACTTCCTGCGCTTCAGCACGCGACAAGGGGAGTCAACACCTAGAGCCTCCCTCTTCCTCCGGAGGGCCTCGAAGTCCACGCGGAAGCGGCCTAAGAGAAGAGCGCAAGGATCAACCTGCCGCGAGGACGAGGCACCAGGATGGCCCGCGTCGGGAGCACCCGTCTGGCGCGTGCCACCAATCACCTCGTTAGAAGCCGGGACCAGGGCCTCCAAGGCCCCCGCCCCGGGCGCTGGGAGCGGCTGCCTACCACCTTCAGCCGCAGCAGTACGGGCCTCAGGAGCTGTCTCCTCACGAGCAGCCTCGGGCGCCGCACCCCCCTCAGGAGCTGTCTCCTCACGAGCAGCCTCGGACGCCGCACCCTCCTCCGGAGCCGTCCCCTCACGAGCGGCACACAACGCTGCCCCCTCCTCCGGAGCCCCCACGGCCTCAGGCGCCTCCTGTCTCCCTTCTCCGCCGCTTGAGGAGGAGACGCCTTGGCCGATTGGGAGGGGAGCCACCACTACAGGGTTCTCGCGAGGCCCTTGGAGACCGGCGGGGCGTAGCCCCCACTCGTCGAAGTCAGGCATCTGCTTCACAAAGTCAGCCTTGCTCTGACAGAGATATAGCAAGGCCCCGCCTTGCCGGATGTTGCCAGGATTGGGGTCCCCGGCCAAAGTCAGGAGCGTCGACTTCAGCGCCACGTGAGCCAGATCTTCTTCCTGGAGCCTCATGTCGTCCTCGCGCCCCCGGAAGGCCCACATTTGGCGAGAGTGCCGCTGCAGGGGAGCGACACGGCACAACAGAAACTCCTTCACCACCTTGGGTGCTGTCAAGCCGAGTTTCCTCAGGAGCGCGAAGCGGGGCCAGACGAAGACAAGACGAGGGCTCTTCAGCGTCTCCTGGCCCCAACCCGAATTAGGGATGGCAGGCGAGGTCGGCTCCGATAGCAGGGGGCTGGGCACCCCTGCGTCCACATACAACCATCGCTCGCGGAACCCGGCCGCGGGCTGGGGGAGTCGGAAGTCAATTCCAGACGCCTCGGACACAGGCTCGACAACAAAGCTCGCGCATGCCCAGCGCTGGGAAGGATCGACAAGACGCAGCGAGAAGAAGTGGCGCAGCAGGGCGACCAAAGGAGGGATGCCCACCATGGCTTCGCAAACGAAGGCGAAGACCGAAAGGAGGGTGATGGACTCAGGACTTAGATGCATTAAGTGGATCTGATAATGCGAAAGCACGACATTGAAGAAATCGGAGAAAGGGGGAACCAGACCCGCCCACAAGGCATCGGTGAAGCATGGGACCTCAGTGGCTGTCCTGTCAATGGAGAAGTGGGACGCGGGCCAGGCAGTCGTCCTTCCGCACTCATTGAAGACGGTGGCCAGGGCCAAGCTGTCCCTGCCCAGGCACTCTTGGTTGAGCACAGTCGATCGTCCGACGAGAGGGGCCACCGTTGGCGGCGGAAAAGACGAAGGCATGGGCTTCTCTGCTCTCTCCTTCCCCGTCGGAGCCATGGCGATGGGAAGGAGGGGGGGATTCGAGATTGGATTGAAGGCAGGGGGAGGCGCTCGAAAGAAGGAAGAACAGGGGACACGCGAGCAACAGGAAAGGGGACGGCTGTGTACAACTACAAGTCCGCCTAGCAGGGCGCACAATAAGGAAGCGTGGGGGAACGGTGCCGCCCACGTCCAATCAACCGCCACGCGGCGTCCAAGGCCGCAGGCTGTTAGGGCCCGCGGCGCTTCGCCCTTGCCCTTTCGCCTCTCGGCACGGCCAAGAACATGCGCACCTTGGGCCCGGGGGCTACTGTCGGCGTTCTGGGAATGGAGGTCCGTAGACTTGCCTGCCTGCGGCCTGCGGCGTGGCTCGAGTGGGGGCCTAGCGCGGCCCATCTTCATCAATACGAGGCTCAAGACCCTCGCGAGGCGGACGACACGGCGCATCCTCAGGCACAACCTCGTCAGGCTGGCTCGCGAGGAGGCGGAGAGTTCAAGGCGGGGTACCTCGCGAGGTACCTATGACGCAAGCCATGACGACAGGGGGCACCAGGCGGGTGCCAGCGCGCGCAGCGTCCCTCTTTCCTCTTTGGTGCAAAGGGGGTAAGCGTATCAGCGGAGTACCGAGGCATCAGGCAAAGGTTGCCACTTTGGTGCAACGAGACCAGGACCAGGAGGACTACGAGACGAAGGTCACCATGGAGCCCAGCGCGGCGTCATCACCAGAGCCTTTGGCAGGCGAAGACTGCTTTTGTCAGGATAGATGTACTCGTTGTCCCCCTTCAAATTAGCCCGCCATTGTTGGATCCCTTCCCGCTCAATATTTGGGGAGAGGACCAGGGCCTCTATAAATAGGACTAGCCACCCACATAGCAAGGGGTTCGATTCCTGGTCGTTCGGTCCAGGATCTGAGAGAGAGAGAGAGAGAGGGTGACTGAACTCTTCATAGCAGTTCATCACCACAGCCAAGAACAGACCCTCGCGAGGCTGTTCTTCCTTGTATTGTTCGTTCACACCAGCCCCAGGAGGCAATCCATCCACCACACACTGGAGTAGGGTATTACACCACATCGGTGGCCCGAACCAGTATAAATCTTGTGTCTTTCGTGCAGTTCTTTTAGTAGTTTAGATCCCATCGAGACGGATAGGTTGAAGGTGAAATTTCCGCGTGCACCCCAGTGTTCGAACCTTAAGGGTCTGCCGGAACCCGAAATCCGACAATGCAGGCCTCACCGCTTTCCTCCATGACCAATGCGATCAGTATCTCCTACTCGCAAATACTTTTGTGCAAAACTTTCATTTTCATTCTAGGAACTCACCACCTACTGTGGAGTTTCATTTATATGATGAGCATAAGGAGATGTCACTTGATGATTTCTATCGGATTTGTTTAGTCCCTTTTGAGGGCAAGACAGAATAACCACATCATGATGATGTGGCTGGGTTTATTGATACTATCATTGTAGGAGAAACTAGAAAGGTTTCCGATGCACGAATCACTAGCATACATTTTCTTGTTTTACGTTACTTTGCATTATTTGCTAGTCGTTGTTTAATTGGACGCGGAAACTGTGGAAACCTTAGTATCCCTGATATAATTATTCTGCACCACGGTTTATACAGTGATAACACTTTTAGTATGGGCGGTATTATTGCTAGACGGTTAAGTATGAACCGTACCAAAGGCCCCATCTTTGGAGGCGTCTATGCCACACGCCTAGCTGCACATTTTAACATACCTATTAGGCATGCTGAGAAGGAATAAAAGGTGCTGCCCCGTGTTTATCTAGATCATAAAAGTATGGTGGCACATGATTTTATTGTTAAGAATAGGGCAGGAGAGCTTAAGTATCAATTGTTCTTTAACAAACATCATCCTGAGACTATTATCATGCCTGCTCCTTCTTTGTTTAATTTTGTAGGACCCTACCTCGTTACGTGGGCTGCCGTCCAAGCTTACAAGAATCCTACACCAGCCCCGGAACAGGAGCCACAAGAGTACGACCCCAACAACTATTATTATGGATATCCGCCAGGCCAGCCGTGGCCATAGACCAACTTAGGCGAAAAGCCTAAGCTTGGGGGAGTACGTATTTCTCACCGACATTACATTTATGTTCACACACTCATTGCTAGATGTTGGTGCTCATACTCTTTCACTGTAATATCCATGCTAGTTTAGTTCCTTTTTCCTGCTTTCTTTTTGTGTGTTTGTTAAACATTAAGAAAAACCAAAAAAATTAGTAGTAGTTTATTTTTCTGCTGTAGTAGTAATAATTAAAAAGAAAACCCAAAAATATTTGCTGTTCTTCTTTTGCTTGTTGGGAGCTTTCCCATGTAAATAGTTTTATTTCTTTTCTTTTATTTGGGGGTCAGTAGGAGACGACCATAATTAAATTGTTGAAGTGGCTCTTATATGCATTATTGTTGATTTAACCAAGAGCCCATATTGCCTTGTCTTCTCCTGTTTATTGAATGCTCGCAGATTCCAGCTTAGTCCAATGCACGTACACTCTTATTATTATTCACACCGTTCGGTCGTGCAAGTGAAAGGCAATTATGATGATATATGATGGACTAGCTGAGATGAGAAAAGCTGGTATGAACTCGACCTCTTTTGTTTTTGTAAATATGATGAGTCCCTCGTTCTTGATTCAGCTTATTATGAATAAACATGTTTGCAATGACAATTAGAGATCATAGTTGCTTGTGCCATGCTTGATTAGCTATGAGTTATAATGGTTTACCTTGTGCGCCAACATGCTATTGAGATGATTATGATGTGGTATGATGGGGTGGTATCCTCCTTTGAATGATTTAAGTGACTTGACTTGGCACATGTTCACGCATGTAGTTGAAACAAAATCAACATAGCCTTCACGATATTTATGTTCATGGTGGATTATATCCTGCTCATGCTTGCATCCAATGTTTATTAATTTTAATGCATGTACATGGCTGTTGTCGCTCTCTAGTTGGTCGCTTCCCAGTCTTTTGCTAGCCTTCACTTGTACTAAGCGGGAATACTGCTTGTGCATCCAATCCCTTAAACCCCAAAGTTATTCCAGATGAGTCCACTATACCATCCTATATGCGGTATCTACCTGCCGTTCCAAGTAAATTTGTATGTGCCAAACTCTAAACCTTCAAATAAACATTCTATTTTGTATGCTCGAATAGCTCATGTATCAACCAAGGCTGTCCTTATCTTCCGTGTTAGGCGGGTTATTCTCAAGAGGAGTGGACTCCGTTCCTCACTCATGAGAAAATGGCTGGTCACCGGGATGCCCAGTCCCATGCTTTATGCAAACTAAATCAAAATTAGTTGCAAACAAAATTCCCCCTGGGATCTGATGTATGTTGGAGGCACTCGTTGTTTCGAGCAAGCCATGGATTGATGCTTGTTGGTGGAGGGGGAGTATAACCTTTACCATTCTATTTGGGAACCACCTATAATGTGTTTAGCATGGAAGATATCACCATCTTTTAGTTGTTACGTTGACAATGAAAGTATACCGCTCAAAATACAATTTATCTCTATTTCAAAACCGAGCTCTGGCACCTCTACAAATCCCTGCTTCCCTCTGCGAAGGGCCTATCCATTTACTTTTATGTTGAGTCATCACCCTCTTATTAAAGAGCACTAGCTGGAGAGCACAACCGTCATTTGCATTCATCACTGTTAATTTATATTGGGTATGACTATGATTGGATCTCTTTTACCATGAATTACAATGTCTAGTCAGTCCTTGATGTTTAAAGGTGCTCTGCATTAATGCTTTGCGGTCTCAGAAAGGGCTAGCGAGATACCATCTTGTTATATCATATTATGATTGTTTTGAGAAAGTGTTGTCATCCAAGGTTTATTATTATGACTTGCTAGTTGATTATGCTATTGATATGAGTAATTATGAGACCTGAGAATTATGGCAAATGTGGTTAGTTATGATCTATGCTGAAAACTTGAATGCTGGCTTGACATAGTTACCACAACAAGAGCAGATAGAGTTTGTAAAAGTTTTTCTTTCTTTCTTTCAGTTTGTCAACTGAATTGCTTGAGGACAAGCAAGGGTTTAAGCTTGGGGGAGTTGATACGTCTCCGTCGTATCAACTTTTCCAAACACTTTTGCCCTTGTTTTGGACTCTAACTTGTATGATTTGAATGGAACTAACCCGGACTGACGCTGTTTTCAGCAGAATTGCCATGGTGTTGTTTTATGTGCAGAAAACAAATATTCTCGGAATGACCTAAAACTCCACGGAACATCTTAGAAAAAATAATAAAAAATCCTCGCCAAAGATGAAGACCAGGGGGCCCACACCCTTCTCACGAGGGTGGGGGGCGCCGCCCTAGGGCGCGCCCCTACCTCGTGGGCCCCCTGGATGCCCTCCGATGCCAACTCCAACTCTATATATTTGCTTTCGAAGAGAAAAAAATAAGAGATAAGAAATCATCACGTTTTACGATACGGAGCCGCCGCCAAGCCCTAAAACCTCTCGGGAGGGCTGATCTAGAGTCCGTTCGGGGCTCCGGAGAGGGGGATTCATCACCGTCGTCATCATCAACCATTCTCCATCACCAATTTCGTGATGCTCACCGCCGTGCGTGAGTAATTCCATCGTAGGCTTGCTGGACGGTGATGGGTTGGATGGGATTTATCATGTAATCGAGTTAGTTTTGTTAGGGTTTGATCCCTAGTATCCACTATGTTCTGAGATTGATGTTGCTATAACTTTGCTATGCTTAATGCTTATCACTAGGGCCCGAGTGCCATGATTTCAGATCTGAACCTATTATGTTTTCATGAATATATGTGAGTTCTTGATCCTATCTTGCAAGTCTATAGTCACCTACTCTGTGTTATGATCCGGCAACCCCAAAGTGACAATAATCGGGACCACTCCCGGTGATGACCATAGTTTGAGTAGTTCATGTATTCACTATGTGCTAATGCTTTGTTCCGGTTCTCTATTAAAAGGAGGCCTTAATATCCCTTAGTTTCCAATAGGACCCCGCTGCCACGGGAGGGTAGGACAAAAGATGTCATGTAAGTTCTTTTCCATAAGCACGTATGACTATATACGGAATACATGCCTACATTACATTGATGAATTGGAGCTAGTTCTGTGTCACCCTATGTTATGACTGTTACATGATGAACCGCATCCGGCATAATTATCGATCACTGATCTGGTGCCTACGAGTTTTCCATATACCGGTTCTCGCTTATTTACTTTCCCGCTGCTACTGTTACAATCACTACAAAATACCAAAAACATTACTATTGCCGTCTTTACTTTTGTTGCCACTACCACCACTATCATATTACTTTGCTACTAAACACTTTGCTGCAGATACTAAGTTTCCAGGTGTGGTTGAATTGATAACTCAGCTGCTAATACTTGAGAATATTCTTTGGCTCCCCTTGTGTCGAATCCATAAATTTGGGTTGAATACTCTACCCTTGAAATCTGTTGCTATCCCCTATACTTGTGGGTTATCACCTATCATTTCAGAAGATTTATTCATTTTTAGCTTTCAGCTATCTTTCCCCAAATCTTACCGGTGCATCATTCAAGTATTCTCTAATCAGCTCGTGATCTATTCGTTCTCTTGCATCTAAATTCTCTCAAGTGTCTTCATTCGTTTTCCAATTCTACCCAGTGATTTGTGCCTTTACTACTCTCTTGTTCAATTCTTAAGGTGGCTCTTCCAAGTTTATTGTTCCTTCGCAATCATATCAATTTATTCATTGTTTCAATTCTATCGGTGGTTCGTCGAAGACCTTCTCAAGTTTGAGCTATATCTCTCTTAATCCTTTCTATGAGAATAAGTAGTATGCCTGATTCATTGCTTGTCATCAATCTAGATTGATGAATGATAAGCATAATGTAATTCGTATTCTTGTTTCATCGAGTAAATTCAATTTCTGCTTTCCGGAGTGGTTCATCATATCACATTCTCGGTTCGAGATGCTTTATCTTTTCTTTTTCCGGAATTCCTAGTTCTCTCAATTTTCTTGTCTTGAAGATCCATCTAATCATC
Source organism: Triticum monococcum (assembly GCA_034509565.1). Taxonomy (NCBI): domain Eukaryota; kingdom Viridiplantae; phylum Streptophyta; class Magnoliopsida; order Poales; family Poaceae; genus Triticum; species Triticum monococcum. Next base: position 171,486,448 of record CM067846.1, on the reverse strand, counting down.
GCAAGGCTTCACCTTGTGTTTTCAACTTCTCTTTCTTTTTGTTTGATCATTCTTTTATTACCGGAGTTCTTCATGGAGGCTCTACATGATGGTTTAGCAAGGATCTAATTCCTTCTCGAAGTGTTCATCAAGATTCTTTATAGAGGAGTTCAAGCATTCTTCATCTTGCATTCCGAAGTGCAATTCTTTCATATCTCATCTGTCGGATTTCGGGTTCCGGCAGACCCTTAAGGTTCGAACACTGGGGTGTGCGCGGAAACCTCGCCTTCAACCCCTCCGTCTCGATGGGATCTAAACTACTAAAAGAACTGCACAAGAGACACGAGATTTATGCTGGTTCGGGCCACCGATGTGGCGTAATACCCTACTCCAGTGTGTGGTGGATGGATTGCCTCCTGGGGCTGGTGAGGATGAACAATACAAGGAAGAACAGCCTCGCGAGGGTCCGTTCTTGGCTGGGGTGATGAACTGCTATGGGGAGTTCAGCCACCTCTCTCTATCTCTCTCTTTCTCTCTTCCTCTCTTCCAGATCCCAACTGACCAACCGAACCGAACCCCCTCGCTATGTGGGTGGCTAGTCCTATTTATAGAGGCCCTGGTCCTCTTCCCAAATATTGAGCGGGAAGGGAGACAACAATGGCGGGCTAGTTTGAAGGGGGACATCGAGTACATCTATCCTGACAAAAGGTGGTCTTCGCCTGCGAAAGGCTCTGGTGATGACGCCGTGCTGGGCTCCATGGTGACCTCCGTCTCGTAGTCCGCTTGGTCCTGGTCTTGTTGCACCGGAATGGCAACCTTTGCCTGATGCCTCGGTACTCCGCGGCTGCGCTTGTCCCCTTTGCACCAAAGAGAAAAGAAGGACGCTGCGCGCGCTGGCGCCCGCCTGGCTACCTCGATCGTCATGGCTTACGTCATGGGCACCTCACGAGGCACCCCGCCTTGAGATCTCCGTCTCCTCGCGAGCCAGCCTGAGGAGGCTACGCCTGAGGATGCGCCGTGTCGTCTGCCTCACGAGGCTTGGCCCCTCGTGAGGGTCTTGAGTCTTGTGCTTGATGAAGATGGGCCATGTTGGGCCCCCACTTGAGCCATGCCGCAGGCCGCAGGCAGGCAAGTCTGGGGACCCCCGTTCCCAAAACGCCGACAGTAGCCCCCGGGCCCAAGGCGCGCATGGACTTGGCCGTGCCGAGAGGCAAAAGGGCAAGGGCGAAGCGCCGCGAGCCCTAACAGCCTGCGGCCTTGGGCGTCGCGTGGCGGTTGATTGGACGTGGGCGGCACCGTTCCCCCATGCTTCCTTATTGTGCGCCCTGCTAGGCGGACTAGTAGTTGTACACAGCCGCTCCCCTTCCTATTGCTCGGGCGTCCCCTGTTCTTCCTTCCTTCAAACGCCTGCTCCTGCCTTCAATCCAATCTCGAATCCTCCCCCCTTCTTGTCGCCATGACTCCGACAGGGAAGGAGAGAGTGGAGGAACCCATGCCTTCATCTTGTGCACCGCCGGCCAGTCGACCATACTCAACCAAGAGTGCCTGGGCAGGGACAGCTTGGCTCTGGCCACCATCTTCAATGAGTGCCGGAGGACGACTGCCTGGCCCGCGTCCCTCTTCTCCATTGACAGGACATCAACCGAAGTCCCATGTTTTACCGATGCCTTGTGGGCGGGTCTGGTTCCCCCCTTCTCCGATTTCTTCAATGCTGTGCTTTCCCACTATCAGATCCACTTGATGCATCTAAGTCCTGAGTCCATCACCCTCCTTTCAGTCTTCGCCTTCGTTTGCGAAGCCATGGTGGGCATCCCTCCTTCGGTTGCCTTGCTGCGCCACTTCTTCTCGCTGCGTCTTGTCGATCCCTCCCAGCGCTGGGCATGCGTGAGCTTTGCTGCCGAGCCTGAGACCGAGGCATCTGGAATTAACTTCAAACTCCCCTAGCCTGCAGCTGGGTTCCGCGAGCGGTGGTTGTACGTGGACGCAGGGGTGCCCAGCCCCCTGCTATCGGAGCCGACCTCGCCTGCTGTCCCCAATTCAGGTTGGGGCCAGTAGACGCTGAAGAACCCCCGGCTTGTCTTTGTCTGGCCCCGCTTCGCGCTCCTGAGGAAACTCGGCGTGACGGCGCCCAAAGTGGTGAAGGAGTTTTTGCTGTGCCGCGTCGCTCCCCTGCAGCGCCACTCTCGCCGAATGTGGGCCTTCCGAGGGCGCGAGGACAACATGAGGCTCCAGGAAGAAGACCTGGCTCCAGTGGCGCTGAAGTTGACGCTCTTGACCTTGGCCGGGGACCCCAATCCTGGCAACATCCGGCAGGGAGGGGCCTTGCTGTATCTCTGCCAGAGCAGGGCTGACTTCGTGAAGCAGATGCCCGTCTTCGCTGAGTGGGGGCTGCGCCCCGCCGGCCTCCAAGGACCTCGCGAGAACCCTGTAGTGGTGACGCCCCTCCCAATCGGCCAAGGCGACTCCTCCTCAAGCGGCAGAGCAGGGAGGCAGGAGGCACCTGAGGCCGAGGGGGCTCCTGAGGAAGTGGCAGCGCTGGGTGCCGCTCGCGAGGGGGCAGCTCCTGAGGCCCGTAGTGCTGCGGCTGAAGGTGGTAGGCAGTCGCCTCCAGCACCCGGGGCTGAGGCCTTGGAGGCCCTAGTCCCGCCTTTTGACGAGGTGATGGGTGGCACGCGCCAGGCGGGCGATCCCGACGCGGACCGTCCTGATGCTTCGTCCTCGCGGCAAGTTGATCCTTGCGCTCTTCTCTTGGGCCGCTTCCGCATGGACTTCGAGGCCCTCCGGAGGAAGAGGGAGGCTCTGGGTGATGACTCCCCTTGTCGCGTGCTGAAGCGCAGGAAGTACTTTGCCACCGACGAGTAAGTCTTTTTCCTCTCTGACTCTTGATCCTTTTGTTGCTTTCGCTGATCCTTGCTCTGCAGGCCCCTTCCGGCGGAGGTCACGGAAGTCGCCGAGGTACCACCTCCTTCGGCTTCGCCTCCTCCGCCATCCTCAAGTGCTCCGAGCAGCTCTGCCCTCATGGTGAGGGCGTCTGATGGGGCGGATCATCCCGAGGTGCGCTGCGTCCCTTCGTTCCCCGCGCTTCTCCTTCGCGGGCCTTCTCAGGGGATAGCCAGTTTGTCGGGTGCCTCCCGTCTGGTCTTGGGCTGCGACAGGTTGAGGCGCCTCCTACGCCCCTCATCTGGAGGCGGGCTAGCCCTTGGTCGGGCTTCTGATGTGGCGCGTCCGGCCACCACGGGGGCGCCAGCCCCCAGCCCCCTGCCCGGAGGAGGGACGATGACTCACAACCCCCGGCGCTTGCTTGGGGTGGACGATGGCGTGGAAGATGTGCTCGAGCGTGCCCGGGAGCGCCGCACTCGCTGCCAAGGGTTCCTTCGACGAGCGGCCGACGCGGTGGACCTGCTTGGGGAAGAGCTTGCCGCTGAAGATGCTCGCCTGGAGGCCGAGGGCCTGCGCCTAGCTGCAGGGAGGCGCGAGCTGGAGGCTGCCATCGCCCTTGCGCGCCGCCAACGTGACCTTGATGATGAAGAGGCGAAGGCGTCGCTGGAGGCCTCCCGAGTGGCCCGCTCCCAGGCCATCGAGGAGGCCCAGAGAGCTGACGGGTGGCGAGAGGCGATGGAGGAGCGAGCTCACAAGCTCCTGGCCCGATGCCACTCATTGGAGGAGCAAGTGGAGCTGCGCGAGGCAGCCCTCGCGTCGATGGAGGTGGCTTTCGGCGACCCAGCTGAGCTTCTGAAGCGCGAGGAAGTGTTGGTGCTGGAGGCCGCCGAACGCTCCCGCAAGTACGAGAGGCTGGAGACGAGGGAGCGCCTAGTGACGCAGGCGGAGGACGATGTCGCAGCATGGGAAGCACGTGTCCTGGAGGAGGTTTGTCGTTGGGTGGCGACGGCGCGCCAAGGCCTAGAGCGTGAGTTCGAGGGGAAGCTGGGGATGATCCGGGTCAAAGCCGAAGGCAGAACCGCGGCCTTGAGGACCCAACGGGATGAGGCGATGCGGCTGGCCGACGCCTCCCGGGCCGCCCTTGAGGCATCGCAAAAGGAGCTGGCCGCCTCTCAAGTCGAGGTGCTCCGTCTTCGCCAGCGGATGGAAGAGGCCGAGGCCGTTGAGCGCCAGAACACCGACGAAATACGCCAGCGGCGACTCCTGGAGCACGCGCATGGCCCCATGTTCACCACGCTTAGGGAGAGGGCTAACGTGGCCTTGGGCAACATCTGCGAGGCGTCCGTCGGTGAACCACACACGATCAATTATGCTGGTAACTTGCAGTTCTTCACCGCCGTGGTGACGCAGCTGGAGGCGCGGTCGGTGAGGGCCGATAGGTTGGTGGAGGAGAGGAGCCGCGCCTTTCTCAAGCGCGCCTTTTCCTGTGTCTTCAGCCATCTCCAAAACATGAATCCCCGCTTCGATTTTGACGCTGTCATCGCCCCAGTCTCCCAGGCCGTCCGAGACGACTTGGCGCGCTGGGTGGAGGATAATGTGGACGCCCTTGTCAGGGCCTTCGCTTCGGATGACAGCGACGTGGTCGTGGGTGCTGACGAGGACGGTGCGGCGAGCGGCCCTGACGCCGCCGGCAGCGACGCAGGCGTCGATGGCGAGCTCGGCGACTCCGACGAAGGCTCAGGAGGTGCTTCCGGGGACGCATTGGGGGATTGGTCCGACTGAGCGCGTATCGCTCCTGTCTTTTTCACTCTGCATGAATAGAACTCAGGCTTTTGACCTGGTGGCGTGTGAGAGCATTTTGGGAGGGGAAGCCCCTAATGTAAAAACCTGTGTCCATCATATCAGTAGTAATCAAACTGCGCTCGTGCCTGACGGTGGGCTGGTTTACCTTTGTCCCACGCTGGTTCCGAGGCGGCCTGCAGGAGGGCGCGACGCCTTGGGCGCTTTCTAGTTGGGTCCTCATGATGTGAGGTTGTCGCTGATGATAAACTCCTCATGCGTTGGACTTCTCCACAGGCTCTGGGCCTTCTCCCGAGCGTGATGACTTCACAGGCACTCGCCTTGCTTCGCAGGCTCTGGGCCTTTTCCTCGAGCGCGAGAGCTTCACAGGCACTCGCCTTGCTTCACAGGCTCCGGGCCTTTTCCTTGAGCGCGAGAGCTTCACAGGCACTCGCCTTGCTTCACAGGCTCTGGGCCTTTTCCTCGAGCGCGAGAGCTTCACAGGCACTCGCCTTGCTTCACAGGCTCTGGGCCTTTTCCTCGAGCGCGTGAGCTTCACAGGCACTCGCCTTGCTTCACAGGCTCTAGGCCTTTTCCTCGAGCGCGAGAGCTTCACAGGCACTCGCCTTGCTTCATAGGCTCTGGGTCTTTTCCTCGAGCGCGAGAGCTTCACAGGCACTCGCCTTGCTTCACAGGCTCTGGGCCTTTTCCGAATAGGGCAACCTCCACAGTCACCCGAAAATCCTCCCGAGAGGGAGCAACAGCTGCAGCCTGGGCTGCGCACGAGCCTGGCCTGACCCGACTCGCGAGGGGCTCGCGAGGGGAGGCAGCTGTGACGAAGCGGCAACCAGAACGCGAGAAATAGCTCGAGCGAGAACAAGCACCCCTCCCAGAACACACGCAAATCTCAAATTCGAATCCAACTTAAATCCAGCGAGAGAAAAAGCTACAACCAAAGGGAAGGGCAACAAAAGGCAGACAAAAGGCCGCGTCCGACACCTAATCTAGTCTTGGACGTCTTATCACCAGCGCGGAGCTAAGTGCTGTCCACTGGGCGTGGGAGGGAGCCCCAGGGCCTGAGGCCGGCACCCCAGAGACTCCGGGGCGTGTACAGCCCCACTCATTATTACGTGAGAGTGTCACGGGGCGGCGAGCTTCACAGGCACTAGCCCTTCTTCACAGGTACTGGCCTTGCTTCATATCGCCAGACGAGGGCCCCGCCTTGCGCCACACTCTAGTGCCATCAGCAACGACCGGAACCCAGGACGCCGCCCGATGGGGTAGAGCGGTCACCAGCGGTTCCCCCGACGACCACGGGTCCTCTGCCAGGGGCAGGCCCTGAGGCACCTCCCCAGCAGAGGGCCTACCTCCTGAGAACGCCTTGCTCCGAACGCCGCGGTGGTGATGTCGGATCCCGGCCCCTCCCCTGCAGCCCCCTGCACCCTCCTCCCGAGGGGTGGGGGACTGTAGGAGCGGGGCAGCCGCTTGCCGTGGCGACCTGCACCTCCTGCGATCCATGGTTAGCGTATACCTGCCCCTGAAGAGTTAGCGGCGCCCGGTGATCGCTGCCTCCAGCGTGGCCAGCGGGCTAGTCCCGGAGCTCCTGGAAGGGCTCAGCCTCCATCATCTCGTCCCCCCAGCTGGGGCCGAGGAGTGAGCCCTGCCCGTCCTCGTGAGGGTGTCCTTGGTCCATCATGAGGGGCACGTACTCTTCCGTCGCCGTCATCCCGTATGCCATGCCGTGGCACCCCGCATGCCATGCGGCCCCACCTGTCATGCCTGCCACGGGGTGGCAACGCGGCCGCCCTCCGGGGCCACGGGTCGCGTCGAGTCCTTCTCCTTCACGGGCCGGGGGCGGGGGCAGCGCCGCCACCGGTCCGGTGCTGACAGCTTCACTAGCGTTGGAGTAGCCTTGAAGCCCGCGGGCGCGCGCGGAGCCCCCATGCGGGTCGCTCTGGGCTTGAGATGGGAGCTGGGTGGAGAAGGGGTGAGCCCCCGAGGCGGCGAAGCCCAGGAGCTCCGCCACTCGCTCCAGCAGCACGTCATGGCCGCCCTCCAGCAGCCTGCACCACAGCAGCTCCAGGGCCACTGTGAGCGCGGCCCTCGAGTTCGCCTGGTCCCGGCGGGTGTATGGTGTCGTTGTCGCGACGTGATTGGAGGCCCTTGCCGCCGACCGAGCCTGCCACGGCGTAAGAGTTGCCGACGTTTGTCCGTGTCGCCCGCGGGCCGCAGCGCCCTGCAGACCGCGAGCTGCCTAGGGCGCGGGGTCGCCTGAGGCGAGCGGTTCCGCGCGTTTGGGCCACGCAGCCCACGGGTCGGGGTTGCCCACCTGGTCGCCGGGCATGGTGATGAAGACGCGATGGGGCACGGAGTGGTGGAAGACCAACTCCGGCGCACCCCTACCTGGCGCGCCAAATGTCGGATTTCGGGTTCCGGCAGACCCTTAAGGTTCGAACACTGGGGTGCGCGCGGAAACCTCGCCTTCAACCCGTCCGTCTCGATGGGATCTAAACTACTAAAAGAACTGCACAAGAGACACGAGATTTATACTGGTTCGGGCCACCGATGTGGTGTAATACCCTACTCCAGTGTGTGGTGGATGGATTGCCTCCTGGGGCTGGTGAGGATGAACAATACAAGGAAGAACAGCCTCGCAAGGGTCCGTTCTTGGCTGGGGTGATGAACTGCTATGGGGAGTTCAGCCACCTCTCTCCATCTCTCTCTTTCTCTCTTCCTCTCTTCCAGATCCCAACTGACCAGCCGAACCGAACCCCCTCGCTATGTGGGTGGCTAGTCCTATTTATAGAGGCCCTGGTCCTCTTCCCAAATATTGAGCGGGAAGGGAGCCAACAATGGCGCGCTAATTTGAAGGGGGACAACGAGTACATCTATCCTGACAAAAGGTGGTATTCGCCTGCGAAAGGCTCTGGTGATGACGCCGTGCTGGGCTCCATGGTGACCTCCGTCTCATAGTCCGCTTGGTCCTGGTCTTGTTGCACCGGAATGGCAACCTTTGCCTGATGCCTCGATACTCCACGGCTGCGCTTGTCCCCTTTTCACCAAAGAGGAAAGAAGGACGCTGCGTGCGCTGGCGCCCGCCTGGCGCCCTCGATCGTCATGGCTTACTTCATGGGCACCTCACGAGGCACCCACCTTGATATCTCCGTCTCCTCGCGAGCCAGCCTGAGGAGGCTGCGCCTGAGGATGCGCCGTGTCATCCGCCTCGCGAGGCTTGGCCCCTCGCGAGGGTCTTGAGTCTTGTGCTTGATGAAGATGGGCCATGTTGGGCCCCCACCTGAGCCACGCCGCAGGCGGCAGGGAGGCAAGTCTGGGGACCCCCGTTCCTAGAACGCCGACATCATCATTTGAGGTGGTATTATGTCATTCTTGATAATCTCCCTTCGTGTTTCTTGATTCACAAGTTATCAAGAATGAGGTAGCTTAAATCCATCAATCTCGTCATTGGAGTTATCGTGGGTTATATTTCACCTACAGCTTTCCTTAAGGAATGTTGTTATTGTGGTGCTTACCTATGATCCAAGTTTCTCCTATCCTCTCCGCGGAAAAGTTTTTCATCTCCTCGCCGATCTAAAGCAAGCAATTGTTTCCGTTAGTGGCAGAATTTGAACTCATAATTTTGAGATGTCTTCCATAAGCCCACATCAAGCTTATCCGTTTGTTGTCGATAATCCAACAACTCCGTTCTAGCATTTGTTGTAAGCGTGCACTCTCAAGACCTTGTTTCCCTCTGTTTATTCCATTCCATTCTTTCAATTCTTCCGGAGGCATTGTGATGTTGCTCTCTTCACCCATCATCTCGTTTTGTCAAAGATCATGTTATTTTCGTGCTTATCCATTTAACCATAGTGTTGTGCCCTTTGCTCAAGTTCTTTCATCTTATCAAGTCTTGCATCTCTTTTCAACTGGAGTATTGTCCGAATTTATTCTTCTTCGTTCCTCTTTTCTGACGGAGTGTTTTCAACTTTGTTCATCTTCGTTGTATTCTTTTCTCAAAGATAGTTTAACCTCTCAAGGTTCTTGGTTTCACTCGTTTGTCAAAGAAGCAACTTTGTTTTACCTCTTCCTTTTCCTTTTCCCTCCGGTGCCATCCTAGATCTCGGGACAAGATCCTCTCGAAGTGGTGGAGTGTTGTAACGCCCTGAGACCGTTGCGCCAGGTGTCTTCCAGTTATTCGCTGTTGTTGCCTTGTCATTTGTTTGCGTGTCATGCATTTTATATCATGTCATCATGTGCATCACATTTGCGTACATGTTCGTCTCATGCATCCGAGCATTTTCCCCATTGTCCGTTTTGCAATCCGGCGCTCCAATGTCCTCCGGCGCCCCCTTTTGCCTCTTTTCGTGTGCGGTTGTTAAACGTTCTTGGATTGGACCGAGATTTTCCAAGAGGCCTTGCTATACCACCGGTAGACCGCCTGTCAAGTTTCTTGCCATTTGGAGTTCGTTTGATACTCCAACGGTTAACCGAGGAACCGTAAAGGCCTCGTGTGTGTTGCAGCCCAACACCCCTCCAAAGTGGCCCAAAACCCATCCAAACCGCCTCCATCCTCTCGGTCGTTCGATCATGATTGTCGGCGTTCTGGGAACGGGGGTCCCCAGACTTGCCTGCCTGCGGCTTGCGGCGTGGCTCGAGTGGGGGCCCAGCGCGGCCCATCTTCATCAACACGAGGCTCAAGACCCTCGCGAGGGGCCAAGCCTCGCGAGGCGGACGACACTGCGCATCCTCGGGCATGGCCTCGTCAGGATGGCTCGCAAGGAGGCGGAGAGTTCAAGGCGGGGTACCTCGTGAGGTACCTATGACGCAAGCCATGACGACACGGGGCACCAGGCGGGTGCCAGCGCGCGCAGCATCCCTCTTTCCTCTTTGGTGCAAGGGGGGCAAGCGTATCAGCGGAGTACCGAGGCATCAGGCAAAAGGTTGCCACTTCGGTGCAACGAGACCAGGACCAGGAGGACTACGAGACGGAGGTCACCATGGAGCCCAGCGCGGCGTCATCTCCAGAGCCTTTGGCAGGCGAAGACTGCTTTTGTCAGGATAGATGTACTCGCTGTCCCCCTTCAAATTAGCCCGCCATTGTTGGATCCCTTCCCACTCAATATTTGGGGAGAGGACCAGGGCCTCTATAAATAGGACTAGCCACCCACATAGCAAGTGGTTCGATTCCTGGTCGCTCGGTCCAGGATCTGAGATAGAGAGAGAGAGGGTGATTGAACTCTTCGTAGCGGTTCATCACCACAGCCAAGAACAGACCCTCGCGAGGCTGTTCTTCCTTGTATTGTTCGTCCTCACTAGCTCCAGGAGGCAATCCATCCACCACACACTGGAGTAGGGTATTACACCACATCGGTGGCCCGAACCAGTATAAATCTCGTGTCTTTCGCGCAGTTCTCTTAGTAGTTTAGCTCCCATTGAGACGGAGAGGTTGAAGGTGAGATTTCCGCGCGCACCCCAGTGTTTGAACCTTAAGGGTCTGCCAGAACCCGAAATCCGACATTTGGTGCGCCAGGTAGGGGTGCGCCGGAGTTTGTCCCCCACCACTCCATGCCCCGTCGCGTCTTCATCGCCATGCCAGGCAACTAGGAGGTCAACCACGACCCGTTGGCCGCATGGCCCAAACGCGTGGATCCGCTCGCCTCGGGTGACCTCGCACCCCAGGCAGCTCGCGGTCCGCAGGGCGCTGCGGGCCGCGGCGACGCGGACAAACTTCGGCAACTCTTACGCCACGACAGGCTCGGTCGGCGGCAAGGGCCTCCAATCACGTTGCGACAACGACACCATACACCCGCCGGGAGCAGGCGAATTCAAGGGCCGCGCTCATGGTGGCCCGAGACCTGCTGCGATGCAGGCTGCTGGAGGGCAGCCACGACGTGCTGCTAGAGCGAGTGGCGGAGCTCCTGGGCTTCGCCGCCTCGGGGGCTCACCAGTTCTCCACCTAGCTCTCATCCCAAGTCCAGAGCGACCCTCACGGGGGCTCCGCGCGCGCCCGCGGGCTTCAAGGCTACTCCGACACCAGCGAAGCTGTCAGCACCGGATCGGTGGCGGCGCTGCCCCCGCCCCCGGCCCGCGAAGGAGAAGGACTCGACGCGACCCGCGGCCCCGGAGGGCGGCCGCATTGCCACCCAGTGGCAGGCATGACAGGTGGGGCCGCATGGCAAGTGGGGCGCCACGGCATGGCGTATGGGATGACGGCGACGGAAGAGTACGTGCCCTGCATGATGGACCAAGGACACCCTCGCGAGGACGGGCAGGGCTCACTACTCGGCCCCAGCTGGGGAGACAAGGTGATGGAGGCTGAGCCCTTCCCGGCGCCCCATGACGAGCCCGCTGGCCACACAGGGGACAGCGATCATCGGGCGCCGCTAACTCTTCAGGGGCAGGTATATGCTAACCATGGATCGCAGGAGGTGCAGGTCGCCGCAGCGAGCGGCCGCCCCGCTCGCACAGCCCCTCACCCTTCGGGAGGAGGATGCAGGGGGCTGCGGGGGAGGGACCGGGATCCGACATCACCACCGCAGCGTTCGGAGCAAGGCGTTCTCAGGAAGTAGGCCCTTTGCTGGTGAGGTGCCTCAGGGCCTGCCCCTGGCAGAGGACCCGTGGTCGTCGGGGGAACCGCTGGCGACTGCTCTACCCCATCGGGCGGCGTCCTGGGTTCCGGTCATTGCTGATGGCACTAGAGTGTGGCGCAAGGCGGGGCCCTCATCTGGCGATATGAAGAAAGGCCAGTACCTGTGAAGAAGGCCCAGTGCCTGTGAAGCTCGCCGCCCCGTGACACTCTCACATAATAATGAGTGGGGCTGTACACGCCCCGGAGTCTCAGGGGTGCCGGCCTCAGGCCCTGGGGCTCCCTCCCACGCCCAGTGGACAGCACTTTGCTCCACGCTGGTGAGAAGACGTCGAAGACTAGATTAGGTGCCGGACACGGCTTTTTGTCTGCCTTTTGTTGCCTTGCCCTTTGGCTGTTGCTTTCTCCCGCTAGATTTAAGTTGGATTCGAATTTGAGATTTCCGTGTGTTCGGGGAAGGGGTGCTTATTCTCGCTCGAGCCGTTTCTCACGTTCCGCTTACCGCTCCGTCACAGCTGCCTCCCCTTGCGAGCCCCTCGCGAGTCGGGTCAGGCCTGGCTCGTGCGCAACCTAGACTGCCGCTGCTACTCCCCCTCGGGAGGCTTTTCGGGGGCCTGCGGAGGTTGTCCTGTTTAATAAGGCCCAGAGCCTGTGAAGCAAGGCGAGTGCCTATGAAGCTCTCGCTCTCGAGGAAAAGGCCAGAGCCTGTGAAGCAAGGCGAGTGCCTGTGAAGCTCTCGCTCTCGAGGAAAAGGCCCAGAGCCTGTGAAGCAAGGCGAGTGCTTGTGAAGCTCTCGCTCTCGAGGAAAAGGCCGAGAGCCTGTGAAGCAAGGTGAGTGCCTGTGAAGCTCTCGCTCTCGAGGAAAAGGCCCAGAGCTTGTGAAGCAAGGCGAGTGCCTGTGAAGCTCTCGCTCTCGAGGAAAAGGCCCAGAGCCTGTGAAGCAAGGCGAGTGCCTGTGAAGCTCTCGCTCTCGAGGAAAAGGCCCAGAGCCTGTGAAGCAAGGCGAGTGCCTGTGAAGCTCTCGCTCTCGAGGAAAAGGCCCAGAGCCTGTGAAGCAAGGCGAGTGCCTGTGAAGCTCTCGCTCTCGAGGAAAAGGCCCAGAGCCTGTGAAGCAAGGCGAGTGCCTGTGAAGCTCTCGCTCTCGAGGAAAAGGCCCAGAGCCTGTGAAGCAAGGCGAGTGCCTGTGAAGCTCTCGCTCTCGAGGAAAAGGCCCAGAGCCTGTGAAGCAAGGCGAGTGCCTGTGAAGCTCTCGCTCTCGAGGAAAAGGCCCAGAGCCTGTGAAGCAAGGCGAGTGCCTGTGAAGCTCTCGCGCTCAAGGGAAAGGCCCGGAGCCTGCGAAGCGAAGCGATCGCTTGTGGAGTCATCGTGCCCGGAAGAAGGCCCAGGGCCCGTGGAGAAGGCCAACGCATGAGGAGTTTCTCATCAGCGACAACCTCACATCCTGAGGACCCAGCTAGAAAGCGCCCAAGGCGTCGCGCCCTCCCGCAGGCCACCGCTGAACCAGCGTGGGGCAAAGGTAAACCAACCCACCATCGGTGCAAGCGCAATTTGGTAACTACTGATATGATAGACATAGGTTTTTAGATGAGGGGCTTCCCCTCCCAAAATGCTCTCACACACCATCAGGTCGAAATCTTGAGTTCTATTCATGCAGAGTGATAAAGACAGGAGCGATACACTCTCAGTCGGACCAATCCCCCAATGCGTCCTCGAAGCACCTCCCGAGCCCTCGCCGGAGTCGCCGAGCTCGCCATCGACGCCCGCGTCGCTGCCGGCGGCGTCAGGGGGCCGCTTGCCACGCCGTCCTCGTCAGCGCCCATGACCACGTCGCTATCGTCCGAAGCGAAGGCCCTGACGAGGGCGTCCACGTTATCCTCCACCCAGCGCGACAGGTCGTCCCGGACGGCCTGGGGGACTGGGGCGATGACGGTGTCGAAGTCGAAGCAGGGATTCATGTTCTGAAGATGGCTGAAGACACGAGAGAAGGTGCACTTGAGCAAGGCGCGGCTCCTCTCCTCCACCAACCTGTCGGCCCTAACCGACCGCGCCTCCAGCTCCGCCACCATGGCGGTGAAGAACTGCAGGTTACCGGCGTAGTTGATCGTGTGAGGCTCACCGACGGACACCTCACAGATATTGCCCAAGGCCGAATTGGCCCTCTCCCTGAGCATGGTGAACATTGGGCCATGCGCGTGCTCCAAGAGCCGCCGCTGGCGTATTTCGTCGGTGTTCTGGCGCTCGACGGCCTCGGCCTCTTCCACCCGTTGGCGAAGGCATAGCACCTCGGCTTGAGAGGCGACCAGCTCTTTCTGCGCTGCCTCAACAGCGGCCCGGGAGACGTCGGCCAGCCGCATCACCTCGTCCCATTGGGTCCTCAGGGCCGTGGTTCTGCCTTCGGCCTCGACCCGGATCATCCTCAGCTTCCCCTCGAACTCACGCTCGAGGCCTTGGTGCGCCATCGCCACCCGACGACGAACCTCCTCCAGGACACGCGCTTCCCACGCAGCAACGTCGTCCTCCACCTACGTCACTAGGAGCTCCCTCGTCTCCAGCCTCTCGTACTCATGGAAGCGTTCGGCGGCCTCCAGCACCAACGCTTCCTCGCGCTTCTGAAGCTCAGCTGGGTCATCGGAGGCCACCTCCATTGACACGAGGGCTGCCTCGCGCAGCTCCGCTTGCTCCTCCAACAAGTGGCACTGGGCCAGGAGCTCGCGAGCTCGTTCCTCCGCCGCCTCTCGCCACCCGTCAGCCCTCCGGGCCTCCTCGATGGCCTGGGAGCGGGCCACTCGGGAGGCCTCCAGCGACGCCTTCGCTTCTTCATCATCAAGGTCGCGCTGGCGGCACGCTTGGGCGACGGCGGCCTCCAGCTCGCGCCTCCCTGCAGCTAGGTGCAGGCCCTCAGCCTTTAGGCGAGCATCTTCAGCGGCAAGCTCTTCCCCAAGCAGGTCCACCGCGTCGGCCGCTCGTCGAAGGAACCCTTGGCGGCACGAGCGGCGCTCCCGAGCGCGCTCGAGCACATCTTCCACATCATCATCCGCCCCAAGCAGGCGCCGGGGGCTGCGGGTCATCGTTCCCCCTCCGGGCAGGGGGCTGGCGACCTCCCAGCGGCCGGACGCGCCATATGAGAAGCCCGACCAAGGGCCAGCCCGCCTCCAGATGAGGGGCGTAGGTGGCGCCTCAACTAGTCGCAGCCCAAGACCAGACGGGAGGTACCCGACAGGCTGGCTATCCCCTGAGAGGGCCCGTGGAGGAAAAGCGCGGGGAATGAAGGGCCGCGGCGCACCTCGGAACGATCCGCCCCATCAGACGCCCTCACCACGAGGCCAGAGCTGCTCGGAGCACTTGAGGATGGCAGGGAAGGCGAAGCCGAGGAAGGCGGTGCCTCGGCGACTCCCGCGATCTCAGTTGGAAGGGGCTTGCGGAGCAAGAATTAGCGAAAGCAACAAGAGGATTGGAGCCAGGGAGGAAAAAGACTTACTCGTCAGTGGCGAAGTATTTCCTGCGCTTCAGCACGCGACAAGGGGAGTCAACACCCAGAGCCTCCCTTTTCCTCCGGAGGGCCTCGAAGTCCACACGGAAGCGGCCCAAGAGAAGAGCGCAAGGATCAACCTGCCGCGAGGACGAGGCACCAGGACGGTCCGTGTCGGGAGCGCCCGCCCGGCGCGTGCCACCAATCACCTCGTCGGAAGCCGGGACCAGGGCCTCCAAGGCCCCGGCCCCGGGCGCAGGGAGCGGCTGCCTACCACCTTCAGCCGTAGCAGTACGGGCCTCAGGAGATGTCTCCTCATGAGCGGCCTCAGGGGCCGCACCCTCCTCCGGAGCCATCCCCTCACGGGCGGCGCACAACGCTGCTCCCTCCTCCGAAGCCTCCACGGCCCCAGGCGCCTCCTTCCTCCCTTCTCCGCCGCTTGAGGAGGAGTCGCCTTAGCCGATTGGGAGGGGAGTCACCACTATAGGGTTCTCGCTAGGCCCTCGGAGACCGGCGGGGCGCAGCCCCCACTCGTCGAAGTCAGGCATCTACTTCACAAAGTCAGCCTTGCTCTGACAGAGATATAGCAAGGCCCCGCCTTGCCGGATGTTGCCAGGATTGGGGTCCCCGGCCAAAGTCAGGAGCGTCGACTTCAGCACCGCGGGGGCCAGGTCTTCTTCCTGGAGCCTCATGTCATCCCTGCGCCCCCGGAGGGCCCACATTCGGCGAGAGTGCCGCTGCAGAGGAGCGACACGGCACAACAGAAACTCCTTCACCACCTTGGGCGCTGTCACGCCAAGTTTCCTCAGGAGCGCGAAGCGGGGCCAGACGAAGACAAGCCGAGGGCTCTTTAGCGTCTCCTGGCCCCAACCCGAATTAGGGACGGCAGGCGAGGTCGGCTCCAATAGCAGGGGGCTGGGCACCCCCGCGTCCACAAACAACCATCGCTCGCGGAACCCGGCCGCGGGCTGGGGGATTCGGAAGTCAATTCCAGACGCCTCGGACATAGGCTCGGCAGCAAAGCTTGCGCATGCCCAGCGCTGGGAAGGATTGACAAGATGCAACGAGAAGAAGTGGCGCAGCAGGGCGACCGAAGGAGGGATGCCCACCATGGCTTCGCAAACGAAGGCGAAGACCGAAAGGAGGGTGATGGACTCAGGACTGAGATGCATTAAGTGGATCTGATAATGCGAAAGCACGGCATTGAAGAAATCGGAGAAGGGGGGAACCAGACCCGCCCACAAGGCATCGGTAAAACATGGGACCTCAGTGGATGTCCTGTCAATGGAGAAGTGGGACGCGGGCCAGGCGGTCGTCCTTCCGCACTCGTTGAAGACGGTGGCCAGGGCCCAGCTGTCCCTGCCCAGGCACTCTTGGTTGAGCACAGTTGATCGGCCGACGAGAGGGGCCACTGTTGGCGGCGCACAAGACGAAGGCATGGATTTCTCTACTCTCTCCTTCCCCGTCGGAGCCATGGCGATGGGAAGGAGGGGGGGATTCAAGATTGGATTGAAGGCAGGGGGAGGCGCTCGAAAGAAGGGAGAACAGAGGACACCCGAGCAACAGGAAAGGGGACGGCTGTGTACAACTACCAGGCCGCCTAGCAGGGCGCACAATAAGGAAGCATGGGTGGACGGTGCCGCCCACGTCCAATCAACCGCCACGCGGCGTCCAAGGCCGCAGGCTGTTAGGGCCTGCGGTGCTTCGCCCGTTCCCTTTCGCCTCTCGGCACGGCCAAGTCCACGCGCGCCTTGGGCCCGGGCGCTACTGTCGGCGTTCTGGGAACGGGGGTCCCCAGACTTGCCTGCCTGCGGCGTGCGGCGTGGCTTGAGTGGGCGCCCAGCGTGGCCCATCTTCATCAACACGAGGCTCAAGACCCTCGCGAGGGGCCAAGCCTCGCGAAGCGGACGACACGGCGCATCCTCGGGCACGGCCTCATCAGGCTGGCTCGCGAGGAGGCGGAGAGTTCAAGGCGGGGTACCTCGCGAGGTACCTATGACGCAAGCCATGACGACACGGGGCACCAGGCGGGTGCCAGCGCGCGCAGCGTCCCTCTTTCCTCTTTGGTGCAAGGGGGGCAAGCGTATCAGCGGAGTACCGAGGCATCAGGCAAAAGGTTGCCACTTCGGTGCAACGAGACCAGGACCAGGAGGACTACGAGACGGAGGTCACCATGGAGCCCAGCGTGGCGTCATCTCCAGAGCCTTTGGCAGGCGAAGACTGGTTTTGTCAGGATAGATGTACTCGCTGTCCCCCTTCAAATTAGCCCGCCATTGTTGGATCCCTTCCCGCTCAATATTTGAGGAGAGGACCAGGGCCTCTATAAATAGGACTAGCCACCCACATAGCAAGTGGTTCGATTCCTAGTCGCTCGGTCCAGGATCTGAGATAGAGAGAGAGAGGGTGACTGAAATCTTCGTAGCGGTTCATCACCACAGCCAAGAACACACCCTCGCGAGGCTGTTCTTCCTTGTATTGTTCGTCCTCACCAGCCCCAGGATGCAATCCATCCACCACACACTGGAGTAGGGTATTACACCACATCGGTGGCCCGAACCAGTATAAATCTCATGTCTTTCATGCAGTTCTCTTAGTAGTTTAGATCCCATTGAGACGGAGAGGTTGAAGGTGAGTTTTCCGCGCGCACCCCAGTGTTCGAACCTTAAGGGTCTGCTGGAACCCGAAATCCGACAACGATCGCGTGGCCGAAAACCGCACCTCATTTGGACTCTCCTAGCTCCCTCTACCTATAAATATGTGACTCCCCCCGAAATTTTCACGTAGATGAAACCCTAGATCCAACTGCCTCCGCGCCGCCGGACACGTCCACCGACGGCCGGACATGTCCACCGCCGCCACCACGTGTTTCAGCCAATCAGAGCTCGCCACGTCATCACCGCCGCCTCCTCAACCAACCGCATGTCGCCAAGTGTCGCCGCCATCCTCCTCCACCGCGAGGGCCCGCGAGCCCATCTCCGGCCAGCTCCGGGCCGCGGCGGGCCTGAACCACCCAAGCCGCCCGGATCTCGCGCCGCCTTCATCTCCGGTCGCCGCCGGCAAGCAGCTCGCCGAAGCACCTCGGACCGCCTGTCGCCGTCGGTCAACCCGCCGGACGTCGCCGCGCTTCGAATCCGGCGCCATCCCCGCCGCCTCGCACGCCATCTCCGCCGCCTGCGCACCGCGCCACCGCGCCGCCCGGCGTGCCCGATCGCCGCCATTCATCTTCCTCGCCGCCTTGCAGTGCCTCGCTGGTCGGAGCTCCTCCACGGTCGCCAGACGCCACCCGCCGGTAAGCTCCGCCGCTCGCGCTTCCACCATCCTGCATCACCGCGCCGACCACGGCTCCGGCCCGATCTGGCCACGAGCCCATGGATCCAGCCTCCTCCGGCCCCTCATCCCTCGTCGTCCTCTCCCTCCCCGTCGCCAGCGAACCGCAACTCCGGCAAACCTCGGTTCGCGCGCCCAGATCCAGATCCGGTCAAACGAGGTTGACCCCGAATTATTTCTCTAAGTCCTTTTCATTTCACATTCTGGAGCCCTGTTCATCATGCCATAACTTCATCACCGTAGCTCCGTTTTGCATGCATAATATATCAAATTGTTTGCCTGGATGTCCTCTTAATTTCATTCCATTGCACCATGCCTATTTGAGTCCATCTTGATGCCCTAAATGCTGTTGCAAAAGTGCTATAAAATGTTAGGTGCTGATTCTTATCAGTTTATGAGCATTTGTCATTTTTGCCATGATTAATGTGTGCTGCATACGGTCATGAGCTATACATGTGTTTTGTTATATGCCATGCCATCTTTACAGGGGTGTATGCCATGTATTTTTGTGATCAATATGGTGACCAGCACAAGCATGCAAAGTAGCTCTCCTGATGTTGCTGATTTCAGGGACTTAAAATTCTTCTAAGTTCTTTTCATGCTGTTATTTTTATGCCATGTATTCATGTTGCTACAGAGTGATCCATGCCTCTTTTGAGCATGTTCAGTAAGGATGATTTTGAGATATTGTTATGCTCTATCCATCCATGTCTTTTTTTTGCAATTATAGAGTGCCCTAGCATGACTCAATCTTGCTCTACTTTTGCTATAAAATGTTCCTGGCAGATTGTTTACATGTTAATAAATTTTGCCGAGGTTGTTGTAGTTGATCCATGCATGCTATGAGTTTGTTCTTGCCATGTTTAGCTTCTTGATCATGTCTTCTTGCTGGGAGTATGCTTAGTTTGTCATGCAATGCCCTGTGTTGAGTGCATCGAGCTCGCAAACATGCCTTCATAATTCTGTTCATGCCATGTCCAGTTTTCTGCTAAGTCTGAATTTGTTAACGAAACTTGCTATGTTTACATGGGTGCCATCATATCTTCCGATCCTTTTTGGCTTATGGTCAGTAAGGGACTTTTGTTATATGCTTTGAGTAGATTCATGCCATGCTTTGCTTTGCCATGATATGTTCCTGTAGCATGTTGTTATCTTGCTCTAAACATTGCTTCCTGATGTTAAATCCTGACATGTTATTTTCACCAAGTCTGTGAACCTGATATCTTTTGCACTTTTTCCATGCTTGTTTGAACTTGCTATTGTGTGATTTAGTCGTAGCTCAGTGTTCATCTTTTGTCAATCATCTTGGGTGGATCACTGTCATGTGCTTTGTTGCTATGTTGGAGTGCAGTAGCTTAGTTTCTTGAGGCATTTTAGATGGCATCGTGTTGTTAATCGCAGAATCGTGTCATTATTGTTTTGCTTGCCATTTGCAAACCGTGCATCCGATTCCAGTGATCTTTATATCGATTTTGACCGAAATCAACTCATCTTTCCAGTGGCGCACTTGGTTTGCCAAGTTGAGGCCTGGTTCAATCTTTTCCTTTCGAAGCTCGCATATGCATTGCATATCACATCCCGCATATCATGCCATGTTTTGCATCATGTTGCTTGCGCATTGCACCGTGGTTGATTGTGGTTTCCTTTGCTTGTGTTCTTGTCTTGGGTAGAGCCAGGAGACGAGTGCATGTTTGAGGTACCCGTTGAGTACGCTTACGAGGATCAAGCTTTCGTCTTCTCGGAGAACTTTGCAGGCAAGATGACCATACCCTCGAAATCACTTCTATCTTTGCTTGCTAGTTGCTCGCTCTATTGCTATGCCTATGCCGCGATACCTACCACATGCTTTATCATGCCTCCCGTATTTCCATGTCAAACCTCTAACCCACCTTGTCCTAGCAAACCATTGTTTGGCTATCTTACCGCTTTGCTCGGCCCCTTTTATAGCGTTGCTAGTTGCAGGTGAAGATGGAGTTTGTTCCTTGTTGGAAAATGATTATTGTTTGGGATATCACAATATCTCTTATTTAATTAATGCATCTATATACTTGATAAAGGGTGGAAGGCTCGGCCTTATGCCTGGTGTTTTGTTCCACTCTTGCCGCCCTAGTTTCCGTCATACCGATGTTATGTTCCTTGATTTTGCGTTCCTTACGCGGTTGGGTTATAATGGGAACCCCTTGATAGTTCGCCTTGAATAAAACTCCTCCAGCAAGGCCCAACCTTGGTTTTACCATTTGCCACCTAAGCCTTTTTCCCTTGGGTTCTGCAGACTCAAGGGTCATCTTTATTTCACCCCCCGGGCCAGTGCTTGTCTAAGTGTTGGTCCGAACCTGTCAGCCGCCGGTGTCCACCAGGGGAAACTCTGGGCAGGCCTACCGGAAGTTTGGACAATCCGGTGTTGCCCTGAGAACGAGATATGTGCAGCTCCTATCAGGATGTCGGCACATCGGGCGGCTTTGCTGGTCTTGTTTTACCATTGTCGAAATGTCTTGTAACCGGGATTCCGAGTCTGATCGGGTCTTCCTAGGAGAAGGAATATCCTTTGTTGACCGTGAGAGCTTGTGATGGGATAAGTTGGGACACCCCTGCAGGGTTTTGAACTTTCAAAAGCCGTGCCTGCGGTTATGGGCAAATGGGAATTTGTTAATGTTCGGTTGTAGAGAACTTGACACTTAACTTAATTTAAAATGCATCAACCGCGTGTGTAGCCGTGATGGTCTCTTCTCGGCGGAGTCCGGGAAGTGAACACGGTTCTTGTGTTATATTTGACATAAGTAGTTTCAGGATCACTTCTTGATCACTTCTAGCTCACGACCGTGCTTTGCTTCTCTTCTCGCTCTCATTTGCGTAAGTTAGCCACCATATATTCTAGTGCTTGCTGTAGCTCCACCTCATACCTTTTTCCTACCCATAAGCTTAAATAGTCTTGATCGCGAGGGTGTGAGATTGCTGAGTCCCCGTGACTCAGAGATTATTTCCAAAACCACTTTGCAGGTGCCGATGAAACCGTGCAGGTGTCGCAACCGAGCTCAAGGAGGAGCCCGATGAAGATCGTGTCCGTTGTGTTGTTTCGTTTCGAGTTGATCAGCAGTGGAGCCCAGTCAGGGCGATCGGGGATCTTTTGCATTAGGGGTAGTCTTCTTTTATTTTGGTTCCGTAGTCGGACCTTGTATGTATCTGGTTGTTGTAATGCTATAATCTTGTATTGTGTGAAGTGGCGATTGTAAGCCAACTCTGTACCTCTTTCTTATTCAGTACATGGGATGTGTAAAGATTACCCCTCTTGTGACATGCCTACAATGCGGTTATGCCTCTAAGTCGTGCTCCGACACGTGGGAGATATAGCCGCATCGAGGGTATTACAGCACACCTTCCCATATCCCACGCGTCCGTCACCTGCCCCACACCATGCATGCGGCGTACGTGGCGAAAAAGACGGGCGTAGTGGGAAACATGGAACGGCGGTTCCAAGGTTGAGAGGGGCGAGGAGAGTAAATGAGTAGCAGACCAACAGTTTCCCCCTTTTTATGAGGAAGACGTGGGCCACCTCTTTACTATTCACTGCAGCGTGACACAAGCATGCTGTGGTCATTCCACGCACGATCCCCATGTCACACACTCAATGCGGGTCTTGGGGAAGCGCAACTGGCGAAGGAGTTACTTCAGTTAAAACTCTGTCACGCGTGCCCGCGCACCGTTCTAGGCCTGGCCCAACAACGTTTCGCGCTTATGTGTGGCCCAGGCCCGGGGGCTCTTGTCGGTGTACAAAAGTAGGGGTCCTTCTGTACCCCTTTACTTGTGCACGGACAGTCGTAGCCACACCTGCAACTGGGCTTGGCAGGGCCGAGGAAGCAAATATACAAGACTGCCAAGACATCACCCGAGCCAGAAGCATGACGAGCAAAGGGCTAAGATGGGCTCCCCCCCAGCAAGAGCCTTGCCGGGGCAACTTGCCCAACACCAGCAAGACCTCCACGCTTGAGCCTGAGAGTTATGACGCCATTGACAACGTCAAGACCAAGGCTCGGGAGCGCCTGCATGGTGGCATGCAGATCTTGGTGAAAACCAAAGGCCTGCAAGCCTACATGGGCACCAGAAGACGAAGACGCCCGCCAAGATCCTTGCCGGGGACGCCCACGAGATCCCGGCAAGGCCCTTGTTGGGGGCGTCTGCGGGGCCGAGGCCAGGCCCGCGCTTGCCAAAGCTTCACTGCCCCACGCCTGTTCCGATGGCAACCAGCCTACCAACTAGGCACACACCTGCGTGGCAGCATGCGGCCTCTAGGCCAACCAGCCAAGCACGTGCGTGGTGTCATGCAGTTCTTCGTGAAGACCCTGCCACCGCACCAGCTTAGCAGTCAGCCAACCAGCGTGGTGCTGCATGCCTCGTCACCTTGGACGCGCGTCGAAGCAAGGCGAGGCGGCGACGGACGGGACAAGCTTCTTTGCCGTCCCCGATAAAGCAAGAGGACAAATAGGCGGCACATTAAATGCGTTTGTCCTAGGATGTCAGGAGATAAACTTGTACACTGTACATACTTTCCACCTCTTGTGTGCCATGGTGGAAACCCTTTGACATATAAAAGGAGGCCTGAGACGTACTGAGGAAGAATTCAGACTTTTTGGACTAGGCATGCACCGCAGCTAGTTCAAGAGCTCAAGAACACCAAACACACAAAAAGCAGGATTAGGGTTTTACGCATCGTTTGCGGCTCGAACCTAGGTAAAAATCCTACTGAGTTGATCTTCTAGACCCACTCTTTGCGCAACCCGACGCCCCACCAACCGTAGAAGGGACTCCGTCGAGGGATCCCATATGTGTCGTTCCTGAACCCGACACACACAATTTGGATTTATCACATTTTTCTAAATTTATTGTTCATCCGAGACTACGTGCACAAAATAGAGGGAGAAATACACTATCTTTTGTAAGAATGGAGCCTAGAAAACACAAGAATTTCCTTTGTTCTTGTATGTCACAAAAATAGAATCGAAATGGCCATGTTGGATCTATGTGCATTTTTTATGAAATGTGTATGTTAAAAATTCTATAAATATTTAATAGCACAAATCCGTTGGCCGGAAAATGAAAGATTGTGCTCTATTATATAGAACTGAAACCCTCCTCCTGTTAATGGGCCATCATTTTTTTGAAGTGTCTTAGCAGCAAAAAAAGGCAATCTTAGGAGCCATAGGTTTTATATTCGCGAAGAACTTTTTACCAGTTTCGGCACCTAGCCACAACAAATTCATCGTCCACACATGCATCATGATTCATGCAAGGTCCCACTAATTAATTATAAGTTATTACAATACCAAGCCTATATGAGACTACATACAGCCCCTGAACCATACAATGCATGCATGTCAGGAAAATGTAGTCAACTTGTCTCTCTTTTCTTCCACAATAAACACACCCTTTTATTTCATCTTTGCTCATTTAAATCATCACTATATTTTCAACCATAACTCCATTATTAAAACTTTTTATATATTTGAACTCTTAACCCCAAAACCTTTAGAATAAGACCAATTTTGGATACATTTCAAACATGTTTAAATTTGAAAGTTTCAATCCACATATTTCACTCAATTTATTTTAGTGTTGGGACTGCTTAGAAGAAAATCAATGAGTGAAATTGGTTTTCAATTTCAGTGAAGTTATTTTTTGAAATGAGTGAAACATGTGTTTTTTAAAAGGAGTGGAGGTTTCTAGTGAAATTAGTTTGTTTCAGAAGAGTGATTTTTTGAAATTATTTTAGAAAATTAAAATATATTATGACATTATTAGATTGTATTAAATCATTTTGTTTGAAATAGTGGAGTCTTGTCCGAAATAAGTGAAATAGTTTTCGAAAATAAGTCTGAAATAATTAAAATGGTTTTCGAAAAAAATAAAACTGGATTCTTGAACTCAGTGATATATCTTGTGAATCTAGTTTTTGAAATGATTTTTTGAAACATTTCGAATATGTTTTTTTAAATAACTGAAATCTACATTTTGAATGACTAAAATAGTTGAAGTAAAAGAAATCGATTAAAACATTAAATTTTAAATGTTTTTGGAATATATTCAAGATTCACTACTGCAGGATGCTGCTAACGCGACACTACGATTAGAGACCGTTCGACAAAACTATGTGCAATGCAATAATCGCAAATGGTGGTGTAAAACCCGTCAAAAAAGGTGCAAAACGTTTGCGATGACGGATGCATCAAACACGGTTTGAATTTTAGTTGCCTGTGCGATGCAGGGCATACAGTTCAATTCAATTAACTGTTTGTGATGAGGAGGAACAAAAAAACGGGCAGCCAGATGAAGGTGTGTGCAATATACCGCATACGGTTCACTCGGATCAACTGTTTGTGATTAGGCAACACAAAAGAAATGGGTAGTCAGATGAAGGTGTGTGCGATGTACATCATACGGTTCACTCGGATGAACTGTTTGTGATTAGGCAACACAAAAGAAACGGTCAGCCAGATCAAGGTGTGTGCAATATACGACATGTAGTTCACTCGGCCTTGTCATCAGTGTGTGACTTCTGTGGCAACCGTTCGCTCCCCACTAGCCTCTTCTTGTAGCGTGGCAACCGCCCACCGCCTCTTCGTCTTTCCCTCTCGATTTGGAATTGCTGTCGCACGCTCTTCCTCCCTCCATTTGCCTTCACCCTTCCTTTTGCCATTGTTCGATCATCTTCTCCATGGAGGGAACAAGCCGGAAACGACCCTGTTATTCTTGCCCCGATCTGAAAGATGACGTGGTGGAGGAACTCATTGATCGGTGCGACGTCATCACCTCGGCTAGCATGACAGGTTCATTCAAGACCATTCTCAACTCAACTAATAACATCATTACAAGGAACCCAAGGGTCCAGGAGTGGTTTGATCTCCCCTATCTTCTTCGCCGTGACCCTGCTGACTGGCGTGGGGACGATGGAAGCCTCGCCTTGTGCAAGTTGATGCCGCTTAATAATGATACGTGTGATGTTAAGATGCCATCGCTTGAGGGCAAGACTTGGGCAGGCGCAAATAAAGATTGGGTTGTTTATATTGGGTACAACTGCGAGTAGGAACTTGTGAATGTGTACACTCATCACTGGGTTTCACTTCCAAAAATCTCAGACTGCCCAGAGGTTGAGCACACAGATGATGTACGTGAGTTAAAATACGATCATGGTGACTGTCGTCTACGGAAGATAGCAATTTGTCGAGTTCCCAACCGCTCTTGGGTTTACACAAACTGTGAAGTTGTTGCTATCTTAAACAAGCTTGTTGCCTTCCTTACTCCCACGCTTCGATGGATATTGCTCAAAAATCAATTTATGTACACATATGAGTACTGTGATGCAATTCAATACAAGGGTCTTGTGTTTGCTACTACCACTCGTGGCACTATTTTTGCATGAAATCATCATGCTTTCGGCACGTTTGTCTTCCACCGTAATTATAATTGTTTCATCCACATGCATGCGGGTTAGCTAGTTTCCCTTTACTATTTAACCTTCTTGTGTTTCCAAGGTCCTGTGAACATTCCACCACCTATACTTGAAAAAAATTATAACCAAGGGGGAGATGACGATGCTGATGATCACGAGCATGAGGACGAGCAGGACCCATATACTCAGTGGCGCCTGGCAACTTATTCTGATGGATCACCTCTTCTTGTCTGTTTACAGGGCATTGCTGATGTTACTAAGGAAGCAGGTGTCGTCTCGCATGGTCACACTCTCCGGACCTATTCCAACATCCGTTGCAGGGTATTCATGATGGATACTAGTGTACTAGCGCCAACACCTTCTCCCTGGTTCAGTATTGAATGTCTTGGAGGAAACTCGCTCTTCCTTGGACAAAACTATCCAATCATGGAGAAAGGCGACCCAGCTGTTGTTGACACAATGTTACTACCATTTATGAGAAGCAACTATATCTATACCTCGATCATTGCCATGCTTCCCTACCATCACAATATGGGTCCTGACATGGCCCGCTTCAGCCTGGATGATCAATCCTGCGTTGGTCTCGAGATTGACAGTAGCTGGCCCTTCCCAGAGAATCACTTCCGGTTCAAAGCAAGCATTTCCAACGCCTACGAGTGGTTGAGCTGAAGTTCATTTCATCACTTCATTATTTGTTGTGTGAGGAAAACTTTACTTTACTAGAATATTTTGTTGGAAATGATATATAATCCAATGTGTATCCTCGTTGTCATTGTGGGTTGATGACTTGTTGTATGTAATCAATGGTACATTTTCATATGCGTCCATCAACTCACGCCTGCTAGTGGTGTCCATATGAACAGTGCTAGTGATTTTAGTTGCAAAAATTAGATAGTGCTAGTGATTTTTAGCTGCATATTTTGACAAATCGTAGTTTACAAGGTTGACAAATGGCAATGTTACTAGATAAACAAATGTCAATATTTCTAGTTTGACAAATGGCAACATACCCAAAATGACAGATGCAAATCTTACCCAATTGTTTCTACGTGGTTGCACACGGGTCATGCAAAACAACCGTTTGTGTTGAAGGTATGCACAAATCCTGCACTGCGAGGGAAGACCATAGCTCTCACTTTGCATACCGGTGTTCTATCTAAAACATTTGCGATCAAGAGCTACATGAATCCTGCTCGACACATTTCCCTTGGCTTCCTGGGGAAGCTATCGGTTTGCATACGTGTGTTCTAACTAAAACGTTTGCGATGAGTGTTTTTTATTTAAATACCATTGATGTTTTTTTCAAAAGAAAATAATTTAATAAGTCTATACATTAAGAGAGAAAAATGCAATTTCGTTCAAACCATATCTTTCATTCAGTCACACTGCGAATTTATATTCATATGATCGATAATTCGAGATACAATATTAAACCCCAAAAAACTATTTCCGGGGGCGACGGAGGCGGCGTGCCGCGCCATCGTTGTCGTCCTCCGAGATGCCGTTGTTGAAATCTTCAAGGCAGCACAAAATGTTCTTCACTTGTAAATCAAACATCATGTCATCGCTCGATCGACAAGAGGGGCGCGGGAGGACGACAACTGGTGCTGCTGAGAGGTAGCAGTCGACGGCAGCGTCCCATGCCGCTGAGGGGGGCACGGGCGCGACGGGTGCAGCCAAACGCACAGGGACCGGTGCCGCGGTGGGTGGAGGGGCGCGCACGGGCAAGGGCACAGGCGCAACGGGTGCAACCAAACACACGTGGGCCGGCGCCACGGCGGGTGGACGGGCGCGCACAGGCACAAGCACGGGCGCTGGCATGTACACGAGCTCGCGCGGGTCCGCAGAGACCTCGCTGAGGCCCGCGGCTTCCGGCTCTGCGATAATGCTCGACAACCAACCTGTCAATGCTATGGGGATGGTCACTGGCGCGAGCGCGGGGATGGGAGTTGGGACGGGAGCGGGGGCAGCAACCGCCGCGGCCTACTCGTTCTAGGCCATGTCCATGAGGCCCCATTCCCCCTTATTTTCTATCTCCTCCGGCTCGGAGTCGACTTCACCAAACTTGAAGACTAGTGGTAGATGATCATTCTGCGCCATGGCGTTGGTGGAGGTCTGCGGGAGGGAGGGGAATGGGAGGCGAACAATAAGGCCGCCCGTATTAAACAGCGGCAAGAGCGCCATTAATGGAGAGGAAGGCGGGCAACCATGGAAGTCAAAGGGCTCGCTTCCCAGTGAGCCCGTGCAATGTACAGCTCGTACGCTTCTCGGTGAGCCTGCGCATTGGAGGACAACTTGCGTGCCTCTCGGTTAGCCTGTGCACCGAACTCCGCTCGCATGCCTCCCGTTCAGTCAAGGTCAAGCAGCTGTTCGAATGGCATCTCCTATAGCCATTAAAACGAAGACACGTGGCGTCACGTGAATGGTTAACAGAACGCACACGATTTGAATTATACAACCGTTTGAGATATTAAAGTGGCAATTATTTTTTCAAAATGCCTTCGTTGGCTGTTATTTGAGTGCGCCTTCTCTCAAAATGGACACAAAAAATACCACTACATCTCGGGTGCCATTCCATGAAAGCATGCCAAGTTTCATGAATTTCAGACGAGTTTTGGATTTACAAGAATTTTAAAACAAAGTATCTCAACGTTTTGCCAGCGATCAACGGTGCCCCAGTGTTTGAAATTCATTCTCATTTCTTGCATGGGACCTAGATTTATATGCATTAGAGCATGTGCATGTAGTTCAAATTTGAATTGTGCACATAAATGCATTGAAAACTCAATTAATGCATAAAAATGTCGAAACGAACCCCGAAAAATCCCAAAAATTGACACAACACTCCTGTTGTTCTATGTTGACACGAGAAAATTTTGAAAGCAATAAGAGGCAATGGATATCGTTTCGTCCCCAAAGGTGGGACGTTCCCTACCGAAACCATCACGCTTGTTGTGAGAAGCTCTGATTTGTGAGAAGCATATCTCCAAACCTGCCCCAAATGGGACAAAATTTTTAGCACGGTATGTTGATGCCGCTCCATGCTAGCATGCCAAGTTTCATGAATTTTAGACGAGTTTTGGATTTACTAGAATTTTAAAACTAGGTATCTCAATGTTTGCGGCCGAGTGACCGTGGCAGGGTGTTTGACATTTGTTCCCATTTCTTGCATGGGACCTAAGCATGCAACCAAGGACACAGATTCAATATTTCAACCAATTTATATGCATTAGAGCATGTGCATGTAGTTCAAATTTGAATTATGCACATAAATGCATTGAAACTCAGTTAATGCATAAAAATGTCCAAACGAACCGCGAAAAATCCCAAAAATTGACACAACACTCTTGTTGTTCTATGCTGACATGAGAAATTTTTTGAAAGCAATAAGAGGCAATGGATATTGTTTCGTCCGCAAAGGTGGGATGTTCCGTATCGAAACAATCAGGCTTGTTGTGAGAAGCTCTGGTTTGTGAGAAGCATATCCCCAAACCAGCCCCAAATGGGACAAAAAATTACCACGACACGTTGATGCCGCTCCATGATAGCATGCAAAGTTTCATGAATTTCATATGAGCTTTGGATTTACTAGAATTTAAAAACCAGGTATCTCAATGTTTGCGGCCGAGTAACCGTGGAAGGTTTTTTGACATTCATTCTAATTTCTTGCATGGGACCTAAGCATGCAACCAAGGACACATATTCGAATTTTCAACCAATTTATATGCATTAGAGCATGTGCATGTAGTTCAAATTTGAATTATGCACATAAATGCATTGAAAACTCAGTTAATGCATAAAAATTTCAAAACAAACCACGAAAAATCCCAAAAATTGAGACAACACTCCTGTTGTTCTATGTTGACATGAGATAATTTTTTAAAGCAATAAGAGGCAATGGATATCGTTTCATCCTCAAATGTGGGACATTCCCTATGGAAACCATCAAGCTTGTTGTGAGAAGCTCTGGTTTGTGAGAAGCATATCCCCAAACCTGCCCCAAATGGGACAAAAAATTTACCACGACATGTTGATGCCGCTCCATGATAGCATCCCAAGTTTCATGAATTTCAGACGAGCTTTGGATTTACTAGAATTTAAGCGGCCGAGTAACCGTGGCAGGGTGTTTGACATTCATTCCCATTTCTTGCATGAGACCTAAGCATGCAACCAAGGACACATACTTGAATTTTCAACCAATTTATGTGCATTAGAGCATGTGCATGTAGTTCAAATTTGAATTATGCACATAAATTCATTGAAAACTCAGTTAATGCATAAAAATGTCCAAATGAACCCCGAAAAATCCCAAAAATTAACACAACACTCCTGTTGTTCTATGTTGACATGAGAAATTTTTTGAAAGCAATAAGAGGCAATGGATATCGTTTCGTCCCCAAAGGTGGGACGTTCCCTACTGAAACCATCACGCTTGTTGGGAGAAGCTCTGGTTTGTGAGAAGCATATCCCCAAACCTACCCCAAATGGGACAAAAAAATTACCATGACATGTTGATGCCGCTCCATGATAGCATGCCAAGTTTCATGAATTTCGGACGAGATTTGGATTTACTAGAATTTAAAAACTAGGTGTCTCAATGTTTGCGGCCGAGTAACCGCGACAGGGTGTTTGACATTCATTCTCATTTCTTGCAAGGGACCTAAGCATGCAACCAAGGACACAAATTTGACTTTTCAACCAATTTATATGCATTAGAGCATGTGCATGTAGTTCAAATTTGAATTATGTACATAAATGCATTGAAAACTCAGTTAATGCATAAAAATGTCCAAACGAACCCCGAAAAATCCAAAAAATTGACACAACACTCCTGTTGTTCTATGTTGACACAAGAAATTTTTTGAAAGCAATAAGAGGCAATGGATATCGTTTCGTCCCCAAAGGTGGGACGTTCCCTACTGAGACCATCAGGCTTGTTGGGAGAAACTCTGGTTTGTGAGAAGCATATCCCCAAACCTTCCCCAAATGGGACCAAAAATTACCATGGTATGTTGATGCCGCTCCATGATAGCATGCCAAGTTTCATGAATTTCAGACGAGCTTTGGATTTACTAGAATTTAAAAACCAGGTATCTCAATGTTTGCGGCCGAGTAACTGTGGCAGGTTTTTTGACATTCATTCCCATTTCTTGCATGTGACCTAAGGATGCAACCAAGGACACATATTTGAATTTTCAACCAATTTATATGCATTAGAGCATGTGCATGTAGTTCAAATTTGAATTATGCACATAAGTTCATTGAAAACTCAGTTGATGCATAAAAATGTCCAAACGAACCACGAAAAACCCCAAAAATTGACAAAACACTCCTGTTGTTCTATGTTGACATGAGAGAATTTTTGAAAGCAGTAAGAGGCAATGGATATCGTTTCGTCCCCAAATGTGGGACATTCCCTACTGAAACCATCAGGCTTGTTGTGAGAAGCTCTGGTTTGTGAGAAGCATATCCCCAAACATGCCCCAAATGGGACAAACAATTTACCACGACATGTTCATGCCGCTCCATGATAGCATGCCAAGTTTCATGAATTTCAGACGAGCTTTGGATTTACTAGAATTTAAAAACCAGGTATCTCAATGTTTGCGGCCGAGTAACCGTGGCAGGGTGTTTGACATTCATTCCCATTTCTTGCATGGGACCTAAGCATGCAACCAAGGACACATATTTGAATTTTCAACCAATTTATAAGCGTTAGAGCATGTGCATGTAGTTCAAATTTTAATTATGCACATAAATGCATTGAAAACTCAGTTAATGCATAAAAATGTCCAAACGAACCCCGAAAAATCCCAAAAATTGACACAACACTCCTGTTGTTCTATGTTGACACGAGAGAATTTTTGAAAGCAATAAGATGCAATGGATATCGTTTCATCCCCAAAGGTGGGACGTTCCCTACCGAAACCATCAGGCTTGTTTTGAGAAGCTCTGGTTTGTGAGAAGCATATCCCCAAACCTGCCCCAAATGGGACAAAAATTTTACCATGATGCTACCTCTTGAGCATGCGTTGGTTTTCCCTTGAAGAGGAAAGGGTGATGCAGCAAAGTAGCATAAGTATTTCCCTCAGATTTTTGAGAACCAAGGTATCAATCCAGTAGGAGACTACACGCAAGTCGCCTAGTACCTAGACAAACAAACAAGAACCTCGCAACCAACACAATAAAGGGGTTGTCAGTCCCTTCACGACCACTTGCAAAAGTGAGATCTGATAAAGATAATAAGATAAATATTTTGGTATTTTTGTTGTATAGATTGGAAATAAAGATTGCAAAATAAACGGCGACAAAAATGGCTAGTTGACGGGAAACCAATATGGTGCAAAGTAGACCCGGGGGCCATGGGTTTCACTAGTGGCTTCTCTCAAGATAGCATATATTACGGTGGGTGAACAAATTACTGCCAAGCAAATTGGTAGAAAAGGGCATAGTTATGATTGTATCTAGGCATGATCATGAACATGGGCATCACGTCCGTGTCGAGTAGACCAAAACGATACTACATCTACTACTATTACTCTACACATCGACCGCTATCCACCATGCATCTAGAGTATTAAGTTCATAAGAACAGAGTAACGCATTAGGCAAGATGACATGATGTAGAGGGATAAACTCAAGCAATATGATATAAACCCCATCTTTTTATCCTCGATGGCAACAATACAATACGTGCCTTGCTGCCCCTGCTGCCACTGGGAAAGGACACCGCAAGATTGAACCCAAAGCTAAGCATTTCTCCCATTGCAAGAAAGATCAATCTAGTAGTTCAAACCAAACTGATAATTCGAAGAGACTTGCAAAGGTATCAAATCATGCATATAAGACTTCAGAGAAGAATCAAATATTGTTCATAGATAATCTTAATCATAAACCCACAATTCATCGGATCTCGACAAACACACCGCCAAAAGAATTACATCGAATAGACCTCTAAGAACATCGAGGAGAACTTTGTATTGAGATCCAAAGAGAGAGAAGAAGCCATCTAGCTAATAACTATGGACCCAAAGGTCTGTGGTAAACTACTCACACATCATCAGAGAGGCCATGGTGTTGATGTAGAAGCCCTCCATGATCGAATCCCCCTCTGGCAGATCGCCGAAAAAGGTCCCCAGATGGGATCTCACGGGTACAGAAGGTTGCGGCGGTGGAAAAGTGGTTTCGTGGCTCCCCTAGATGCTTTCAGGGTATAAGAGTATATATAGGCGAAAGAAGTAGGTCGGTGGAGCTACGAGGGGCCCACGAGGGTGGGGGGCGCGCCGCCCTACCTCGTTGGCTGCCTCGTTGCTTCCTTGACCTCCACTCCAAGTCTCCTGGATTACGTTTGTTCCAAAAAACATCCTCGCGAAGGTTTCATTTTGTTTGGATTCTGTTTGATATTCCTTTTCCGCGAAACACTGAAATAGGCAAAAAATAGCAACTGACACTGGGCCTCCAGTTAATAGGTTAGTCCCAAAAATAATATAAAAGTGCATATTAAAGCCCATTAAACATCCAAAACAGAAAATATAATAGCATGGAACAATCAAAAATTATAGATACGTTGGAGACGTATCAGCATCCCCAAGCTTAATTCCTGCTCGTCCTTGAGTAGGTAAATGATAAAAACAGAATTTTTGATGTGGAATGCTACCTAACATAATTTTCAATGTAATTTTTTTATTGTGGCATGAATATTCAGATCCGAAAATTCAAGAAAAAAGTTTAATATTGACATAATAATAATACTTCAAGCATACTAGTCAAGCAATTATGTCTTCTCAAAATAACATGGCCAAAGAAAGTTATCCCTACAAAATCATATAGTATGGCTATGCTCTATCTTCACCACACAAAATATTTAAATCATGCACAACCTCAATGATAAGCCAAGCAATTCTTTCATACTTCTGATGTTCTCAAACTTTTTCAATCTTCACGCAATACATGAGCGTGAGCCATGTATATAGCACTATAGGTGGAATAGAATGGTGGTTGTGGAGAAGACAAAAAGGAGAAGATAGTCTCACATCAACTAGGCGTATCAACGGGCTATGGAGATGCCCATCAATAGATATCAATGTGAGTGAGTAGGGATTGCCATGCAACGGATGCACCAGAGCTATAAGTGTATGAAAGCTCAACAAAATAAACTAAGTGGGTGTGCATCCAACTCGCTTGCTCACGAGGACCTAGGGACCCATGAGGGTGGGGGGCGCGCCTGGCCCCCTGGGCGCGTCACCCTACCTCGTGGCCGCCTTGTTGCTTCCTTGACCTCCACTCCAAGTCTCGTGGATTGCGTTTGTTCCAAAAAACATCCTCGTGAAGGTTCCATTTTGTTTGGATTCCGTTTGATATTCCTTTTATGCGAAACACTGAAATAGGCAAAAAAACAGCAACTGGCATTGGGCCTCCGGTTAATAGGTTAGTCCCAAAAATAATATAAAAGTGCATATTAAAGCCCACTAAACATCCAAAACAGAAAATATAATAGCATGGAACAATAAAAAATTATAGATACGTTGGAGACGTATCAGCATCCCCAAGCTTAATTCCTGCTCGTCCTCGAGTAGGTAAATGATAAAACAGAATTTTTGATGTGGAATGCTACCTAACATAATTTTCAATGTAATCTTCTTTATTATGGCATGAATATTCAGATCCAAAAATTCAAGAAAAAAGTTTAATATTGACATCATAATAATACTTCAAGCATACTAACCAAGCAATTATGTCTTCTCAAAATAACATGGCCAAAGAAAGTTATCCCTACAAAATCATACAGTCTGGCTATGCTCTATCTTCATCACACAAAATATTTAAATCATGCACAACCTCATTGATAAGCTAAGCAATTCTTTCATACTTCTGATGTTCTCAAACATTTTCAATCTTCATGCAATACATGAGCGTGAGCCATGGATATAGCACTATAGGTGGAATAGAATGGTGGTTGTGGAGAACACATAAAGGAGAAGATAGTCTCACATCAACTAGGCGTATCAACAGGCTATGGAGATGCCCATCAATAGATATCAATGTGAGTGAGTAGGGATTGCCATGCAACGGATGCACTAGAGCTATAAGTGTATGAAAGCTCAACAAAAGAAACTAAGTGGGTGTGCATCCAACTCGCTTGCTCACGAAGACCTAGGGGCCCATGAGGGTGGGGGCGCGCCTGGTGTTGGGGAACGTAGTAATTTCAAAAAAATCCTACGCACACGCAAGATCATGGTGATGCATAGCAACGAGAGGGGAGAGTGTTGTCTACGTACCCACGTAGACCGACTGCGGAACCGTTGACACAACGTAGAGGAAGTAGTCATACGTCTTCCCGATCCGACCGATCCAAGCACCATTACTCCGGCACCTCCGAGTTCTTAGCACACGTACAGCTCGATGACGATCCCCGGGCTCCGATCCAGCAAAGCGTCGGGGAGGAGTTCCGTCGGCACGACGACGTGGTGACGATCTTGATGTTCTACCGACGCAGTGCTTCGCCTAAGCACTACAACGATATGATCGAGGTGGAATATGGTGGCAGGGGGCACCGCACACGGCTAAGGAACGATCTCAATGATCAACTTGTGTGTCTAGAGGTGCCCCTTCCTCCATATATAAAGGAGCCAAGGGGGAGGGGGCCGCCGGCCAGGAGGAGGGCGCAGGAGGAGTCCTACTCCTACCGGGAGTAGGACCCCCCCCCAATCCTAGTTGGACTAGGATTCCCCGAGGGGGAAAGAGAGAGAGGGGGGCCGGCCAACTCTCCTAGTCCTAATAGGACTAGGGGAGGGGGGAGGCGCGCGGCCACCTTGGGCTGCCCCTTTCTCCTTTGCACTAAAGCCCATTAAGGCCCATATGGTTCCCGGGGGGTTCCGGTAACCTCTCGGTACTCCGGTAAAATCCCGATTTCACCCGGAACACTTCCGATATCCAAATATAGGCTTCCAATATATCAATCTTTATGTCTCGACCATTTCAAGACTGCTCGTCATGTTCGTGATCACATCCGGGACTCCGAACTAACTTCGGTACATCAAA
This sequence comes from Triticum monococcum, assembly GCA_034509565.1. Lineage (NCBI taxonomy): Eukaryota > Viridiplantae > Streptophyta > Magnoliopsida > Poales > Poaceae > Triticum > Triticum monococcum. The sequence continues at coordinate 171,450,949 of CM067846.1, read as the reverse complement.
ATGCATAAACTCATAATAACTATCATCGTAATGTTAAGCGTGCGGACCCTACGGTTCGAGAACAATGTAGACATGACTGAGACACATCTCCGGTCAATAACCAATAGCGGGACCTGGATTCCCATATTGGCTCCTACATATTCTACGGAGATCTTTATCGGTCAGACCGCACAACAACATACGTTGTTCCCTTTGTCATCAGTATGTTACTTGCCAGAGATTCAATCGTCGGTATCCAATACCTAGTTCAATCTCGTTACCGGCAAGTCTCTTTACTCGTTCCGTAATACATCATCTCGCAACTAACTCATTAGTCGCAATGCTTGCAAGGCTTATGTGATGTGCATTACCGAGAGGGCCGAGAGATACCTCTCCGACAATCGGAGTGACAAATCCTAATCTCAAAATACGCCAACCCAACATCTACCATTTGAGACACCTTTAGAGCTCCTTTATAATCACCCAGTTACGTTGTGACGTTTGGTAGCACACAAAGTGTTCCTCTGGCAAACGGGAGTTGCATAATCTCATAGTCATAGGAACATGTATAAGTCATGAAGAAAGCAATAGCAACATACTAAATGATCGGGTGCTAAGCTAATGGAATGGGTCATGTCAATCAGATCATTCTACTAATGATGTGACCTCGTTAATCAAATAACAACTCTTTGTCTATGGTTAGGAAACATAACCATCTTTGATTAACGAGCTAGTGAAGTAGAGGCATACTAGTGACACTTTGTTTGTCTATGTATTCACACATGTATTATGTTTCCGGTTAATACAATTATAGCATGAATAATAAACATTTATCATGAAATAAGGAAATAAATAATAATTTATTATTGCCTCTAGGGCATATTTCCTTCAGTCTCCCACTTGCACTAGAGTCAATAATCTAGATCACATCACCATGTGATTAACATCCATAGTTCACATTATCATGTGATTAACACCCATAGTTCACATCGCCATGTGACCAATACCCAAAGGGTTTACTAGATTCAGTAATCTAGTTCACATCGCTATGTGATTAACACCCAAAGAGTACTAAGGTGTGATCATGTTTTGCTTGTGAGAGAATCTTAGTCAACGGGTCTGCCACATTCAGATCCGCATGTATTTTGCAAATTTCTATGTCAACAATGCTCTGCATGGAGCTACTCTAGCTAATTGCTCCCACTTTCAATATGTATCTAGACCGAGACTTAGAGTCATCTAGATTAGTGTCAAAACTTGCATCGGCGTAACCCTTTACGACGAACCTTTTTTTCACTTCCATAATCGAGAAACATATCCTTATTCCACTAAGGAAAATTTTGACCGCTGTCCAGTGATCTACTCCTAGATCACTATTGTACTCCCTTGCCAAACTCAGTGGTAGGGTATACAATAGATCTGGTACACAGCATGGCATACTTTATAGAACCTATGACCAAGGCATACGGAATGACATTCATTCTCTTTCTATCTTCTGCCGTGGTCGGGCTTTGAGTCTTACTCAATTTCACACCTTGTAACATAGGCAAGAAAATCTTTCTTTGACTGTTCCATTTTGAACTACTTCAAAATCTTGTCAAGGTATGTGTTTATTGAAAAAACTTATCAAGCGTCTTGATCTATCTATATAGATCTTGATGCTCAATATGTAAGCAGCTTCACCGAAGTCTTTCTTTGAAAAACTCCTTTCAAACACTCCTTTATGCTTTACAGAATAATTCTACATTATTTCCGATCAACAATATGTCATTCACATATACTTATCAGAAATGCTGTAGTGCTCCCACTCACTTTCTTGTAAATACAGGCTTCACCGCAAGTCTGTATAAAACTATATGCTTTGATCAACTTATCAAAGCGTGTATTCCAACTCCGAGATGCTTGCACCAGTCCATAGATGAATCGCTGGAGCTTGCATATTTTGTTAGCACCTTTAGGATTGACAAAACCTACTGGTTGCATCATATACAACACTTCTTTAAGAAATCCATTAAGGAATGCAGTTTTGTTTATCCATTTGCCAGATTTCATAAAATGCGGCAATTGCTAACATGATTCGGACAGACTTAAGCATAGATACGAGTGAGAAACTCTCATCGTAGTCAACACTTTGAACTTGTCAAAAACCTTTTGCGATAATTCTAGCTTTGTGGATAGTAACACTACTATCAACGTCCGTCTTCCTCTTGAAGATCCATTTATTTTCTATTGCTTGCCGATCATCGGGCAAGTCAACCAAACTCCATACTTTGTTCTCATACATGGATCCCATCTCAGATTTCATGGCTTCAAGCCACTTTGCGGAATCTGGGCTCACCATCGCTTCTTCATAGTTCGTAGGTTCATCATGATCTAGTAGCATGACTTCCAGAACTAGATTACCGTACCACTCTGGCGCGGATCTTACTCTGGTTGATCTACGAGGTTCAGTAGTATCTTGTTCTGAAGTTTCATGATCATTATCATTAACTTCCTCACTTATTGGTGTAGGTGTCGCAGAAACAGTTTTCTGTGATGTACTACTTTCCAACAAGGGAGCAGGTACAGTTACCTCGTCAAGTTCTACTTTCCTCCCACTCACTTCTTTCAAGAGAAACTCCTTCTCAAGAAAGTTTTCCGAATTTAGCAACAAAAGTCTCGCCTTTGGATCTGTGATAGAAGGTGTATCCAATAGTTTCCTTTGGATATCCTATGAAGACACATTTCTCCAATTTGGTTTTGAGCTTATCAGGATGAAACTTTTTCACATAAGCATCACAACCCCAAACTTTAAGAAACGACAGCTTTGGTTTCTTGCTAAACCACAGTTCAGATTGTGTCGTCTCAATGGACTTAGATGGTGACCCTTTTTAACGTGAATGCAGCTGTCTTTAATGCATAACCTCAAAAATGATAGTGGTTAATCGGTAAGAAACATCATAGATTTGCACTATATCTAATAAAGTATGGCTATGACGTTTGGACACACCATTATGCTGTGGTGTTCCGGGTGGCACGAATTTGTGAAACTATTCCACATTGTTTTAATTGAAGACCAAACTCGTAACTCAAATATTTGTCTCTGCGATTAGATCGTAGAAACCTTATTTTCTTGTTACGATGATTCTCCACTTCACTCTGAAATTCTTTGAACTTTTCAAATGTTTCAGACTTATGTTTCATCAAGTAGATATACTCATATCTGCTCAAATCATCTGTGAAGATCAGAAAATAATGATACCTATCGCGAGCCTCAATATTCATCGGACCACATATATCAGTATATATGATTTCCAACAAATCTTTTGCTCGCTCCATTGTTCCGAAGAACAGAGTCTTAGTCATCTTGCCCATGAGGCATGGTTCGCAAGCATCAACTGATTCATAATCAAGTGATTCCAAAAGCCCATCAGCATGGAGTTTCTTCATGCGCTTTACACCAATATGACATAAACGGCAGTGCTACAAATAAGTTGCACTATCATTATTAACTTTGCATCTTTTGGTTTCAATATTATGATTATGTGTATCACTACGATCAAGATCCAATGAACTATTTTCATTGGGTGTGTAACAATATAAGGTTTTATTCATGTAAAGAGAACAACAATTTATTCTTTTACTTAAATGAATAACCGTATTACAATAAACATGATCAAATCATATTCATGCTCAACGTAAACACCAAATAACACTTATTTAGGTTCAACACTAATCCCGAATTTATAGGGAGTGTGCGATGATGATCATATCAATCTTGGAACCACTTCCAACACACATCGTCACTTCACCCTTAACTAGTCTTTGTTTATTCTGCAACTCCCGTTTCGAGTTACTAATCTTAGCAACTGAACTAGTATCAAATACTGAGGGGTTGCTATAAACACTAGTAAAGTACACATCAATAACATGTATATCAAATATACTTATGTTCACTTTGCCATCCTTCTTATCTGCCAATCACTTGGGGTAGTTCCGCTTCCAGTGACCAGTCCCTTTGCAGTAGAAGCACTCAGTCTCAGGCTTAGGTCCAGACTTGGGCTTCTTCACTTGAGCAGCAACTTGCTTGCTGTTCTTTTTGAAGTTCCCCTTCTTTCCTCTGCCCTTTTCTTGAAACTAGTGGTCTTGTCTACCATCAACACTTGATGTTTTTCTTGATTTCTACCTTCATCGATTTCATCATCATGAAAAGCTCGGGAGTCGTTTTCGTCATCCCTTGCATACTATAGTTCATCATGAAGTTCTACTAACTTGGTCATGGTGACTAGAGAATTCTATCAATCACTATCTTATCTGGAAGATTAACTCCCACTTGATTCAAGCGATTGTAGTACCCAGACAATCTGAGCACATGCTCACTAGTCGAGCGATTCTCCTCCATCTTTTAGCTATAGAACTTGTTGGAGACTTCATATCTCTCAACTCGGGTATTTGTTTGAAATATTATCTTCAACTCCTGGAACATCTCATATGGTCCATGACGTTCAAAACGTCTTTGAAGTCCCGATTCTAAGCCATTAAGCATGGTGCACTAAACTATCAAGTAGTCATCATATTGAGCTAGCCAAACGTTCATAACGTCTGCATCTACTCCTGCAATAGGTCTGTCACCTAGCGGTGCATCAAGGACATAATTCTTCTGTGTAGCAATGAGGATAAACCTCAGATCACGGATCCAATCCGCATCATTGCTACTAACATTTTTCAAAACAATTTTCTCTAGGAACATATCAAAATAAACACAGGGAAGCAACAACGCGAGCTATTGATCTACAACATGATTTACAAAATACTACCAGGACTAAGTTCATGATAAATTTAAGTTCAATTAATCATATTACTTAAGAACTCCCACTTAGATAGACATCCCTCTAATCCTCTAAGTGATCACGTGATCCAAATCAACTAAACCATGTCCGATCATCACGTGAGATGGAGTAGTTTCATTGGTGAACATCACTATGTTGATCATATCTACTATATGATTCACGCTCGACCTTTCGGTCTCCGTGTTCCGAGGCCATATCTGTATATGCTTGGCTCGTCAAGTATAACCTGAGTAGTCCGCGTGTGCAACTGTTTTGCACCCGTTGTATATGAACGTAGAGCCTATCACACCCGATCATCACGTGGTGTCTCAGCACGAAGAACTTTCGCAACGGTGCATACTCAGGGAGAACACTTCTTGATAATTTAGTGAGAGATCATCTTATAATGCTACCGTCAATCAAAGCAAGATAAGATGCATAAAAGATAAACATCACATGCAATCAATATAAGTGATATGATATGGCCATCATCATCTTGTGCCTATGATCTCCATCTCCGAAGCACCGTCATGATCACCATCGTCACCGGCGCGACATCTTGATCTCCATCGTAGCATCGTTGTCGTCTCGCCAATCTTATGCTTCCATGACTATCGCTACCGCTTAGTGATAAAGTAAAGCATTACATCGCGATTGCATTGCATACAATAAAGTGACAACCATATGGCTCCTGCCAGTTGCCGATAACTCGGTTACAAAACATGATCATCTCATACAATAAAATTTAGCATCATGTCTTGACCATATCACATCACAACATGCCCTGCAAAAACAAGTTAGACGTCTTCTACTTTGTTGTTGCAAGTTTTACGTGGCTACTACGGGCTTAAGCAAGAACCAATCTCACCTACGCATCAAAACCACAACGATATTTTGTCAAATAGACTCCGTTTTAACCTTCGCAAGGACCGGGCGTAGCCACACTCGGTTCAACTAAAGTTGGAGAGACAGTCGCCCGCAAGCCACCTGTGTGCAAAGCACGTCGGGGAAACCGGTCTCGCGTAAGCGTACGCGTAATGTTGGTCCGGGTCGCCTTGTCCAACAATACCGCCGAACCAAAGTATGACATGCTGGTAGGCAGTATGACTTATATCGCCACAACTCACTTGTGTTCTACTCGTCAAATAACATCAAACCATAAAACCTAGGCTCTGATACCACTGTTGGGGAACGTAGTAATTTCAAAAATTTCCTACGCACACGCAAGATCATGGTGATGCACAGCAATGAGAGGGGAGAGTGTTGTCTACGTACCCACGCAGACCGACTGCGGAAGCATTGACACAACATAGAGGAAGTAGTAGTACGTCTTCCCGATCCAACCGATCCAAGCACCGTTACTCCGGCACTTCCGAGTTCTTAGCACATGTACAGCTCGATGACGATCCCCGGGCTCCGATCCAGCAAATCGTCGGGGAGGAGTTCCGTCAGCACGACGGCGTGGTGATGATCTTGATGTTCTACCGACGCAGGGCTTCGCCTAAGCACTACAACGATATGATCGAGGTGGAATATGGTGGCAGGGGGCACCGCACACAGCTAAGGAACGATCTCAATGATCAACGTGTGTGTCTAGAGGTGCCCCCTGCCTCCGTATATGAAGGAGCCAAGGGGGAGAGGGCCGCCGGCCCGGAGGAGGGTGCAGGAGGAGTCCTACTCCTACCGGGAGTAGGACTCCCCCCCCAATCCTAGTTGGACAAGGATTCCCCGAGGGGGAAAGAGAGAGAGGGGGGCGGCCACCTCTCCTAGTCCTAATAGGACTAGGGGAGGGGGGAGGCGCGCGGCCACCTTGAGCTGTCCCTTTCTCCTTTCCACTAAAGCCCATTAAGGCCCATATGGTTCCCAGGGGGTTCCGGTAACCTCCCGGTACTCCGGTAAAATCCCGATTTCACCCGGAACACTTCCGATATCCAAATATAGGCTTCCAATATATCAATCTTTATGTCTCGACCATTTTGAGACTCCTCGTCATGTCCGTGATCACATCTGGGACTCCGAACTAACTTCGGTACATCAAAATGCATAAACTCATAATAACTGTCATTGTAACGTTAAGCGTGCGGACCCTACGGTTCGAGAACAATGTAGACATGATTGAGACACATCTTCGGTCAATAACCAATAGCGGGACCTGGATGCCCATATTGGCTCCTAAATATTCTATGAAGATCTTTATTGGTCAGACCGCATAACAACATACGTTGTTCCCTTTGTCATCAGTATGTTACTTGCCCGAGATTCGATCGTCGGTATCCAATACCTAGTTTAATCTCGTTACTGGCAAGTCTCTTTACTCGTTCCATAATACATCACTCGCAACTAACTCATTAGTCGCAATGCTTGCAAGGCTTATGTGATGTGCATTACCGAGAGGGCCCAGAGATACCTCTCCGACAATCGGAGTGACAAATCCTAATCTCGAAATACGCCAGCCCAACATCTACTTTTGGAGACACCTGTAGAGCTCCTTTATAATCACCCAGTTATGTTGTGACGTTTGGTAGCACACAAAGTGTTCCTCTAGCAAACGGGAGTTGCATAATCTCATAGTCATAGGAACATGTATAAGTCATGAAGAAAGCAATAGCAACATAGTAAACGATCGGGTGCTAAGCTAATGGAATGGGTCATGTCAATCAGATCATTCTACTAATGATGTGACCTCATTAATCAAATAACAACTCTTTGTCTATGGTTAGGAAACATAACCATCTTTGATTAACGAGCTAGTCAAGTAGAGGCATACTAGTGACACTCTGTTTGTCTATGTATTCACACATGTATTATGTTTCCGGTTAATACAATTATAGCATGAATAATAAACATTTATCATGAAATAAGGAAATAAATAATAACTTTATTATTGCCTCTAGGGCATATTTCCTTCACCTGCCCCCCTGGGCGCGCCGCCCTACCTCGTGGCCGCCTCGTTGCTTCCTTGACCTCCACTCCAAGTCTCCTGGATTGCGTTTGTTCCAAAAAACATCCTCGGGAAGGTTTCATTTTGTTTGGATTCCGTTTGATAATCCTTTTCCGCGAAACACTAAAATAGGCAAAAAACAGCAACTCGCACTGGGCCTCCGGTTAATAGGTTAGTCCCAAAAATAATATAAAAGTGCATATTAAAGCCCATTAAACATCCAAAACAGAAAATATAAAAGCATGGAACAATAAAAATTATAGATACGTTGGAGACGTATCAGCATCCCCAAGCTTAATTCCTGCTCGTCCTCGAGTAGGTAAATGATAAAAACAAAACTTTTGATGTGGAATGCTACCTAACATAATTTTCAATGTAATTTTCTTTATTGTGGCATGAATATTCAGATCCGAAAATTCAACAATTTTTTTTAATATTGACATCATAATAATACTTCAAGCATACTAACCAATCAATTATGTCTTCTCAAAATAACATGGCCAAAGAAAGTTATCCCTACAAAATCATATAGTCTGGCTATGCTCTATCTTCATCACACAAAATATTTAAATCATGCACAACCTCAATGATAAGCCAAGCAATTCTTTCATACTTCTGATGTTCTCAAACTTTTTCAATCTTCATGCAATACATGAGCGTGAGCCATGGATATAGCACTACAGGTGGAATAGAATGGTGGTTGTGGAGAAGACAAAAAGGAGAAGATAGTCTCACATCAACTAGGCATATCAACGGGCTATGGAGATGCCCATCAATAGATATCAATGTGAGTGAGTAGGGATTGCCATGCAACGGATGCACTAGAGCTATAAGTGTATGAAAGCTCAACAAAAGAAACTAAGTGGGTGTGCATCCAACTCGCTTGCTCACGAAGACCTAGGGCATTTTGAGGAAGCCCATCATTGTAATATACAAGCCAAGTTCTATAATGAAAAATTCTCACTAGTATATGAAAGTGACAAAATAGGAGACTCTCTATCATGAAGATCATGGTGCTACTTTGAAGCACAAGTGTGGAAAAAAGATAGTAGCATTGCCCTTTCTCTCTTTTTCTCTCATTTTTTTATTTGGGTCTTTTTTTTCTTTTTTTATGGCCTCTCTTTTTTCGTCCGGAATCTCATCCAGACTTGTCGGGGAATCATAGTCTCCATCATCCTTTCCTCACCGGGACAATGCTCTAATAATGAAGATCATCACACTTTTATTTACTTACAACTCAAGAATTACAACTCGGTACTTAGAACAAAATATGACTCTATGTGAATGCCTCCGGCGGTGTACTAGGATGTGCAATGAATCAAGAGTGACATGTATGAAAGAATTATGAATGGTGGCTTTGTCACAAATACGATGTCAACTACATGATCATGCAAAGCAATAGGACAATGATGAAGCGTGTCATAAATAACGGAACGGTGGAAAGTTGCATGGAAATATATCTTGGAATGGCTATGGAAATGCCGTAATAGGTAGGTATGGTGGCTGTTTTGAGGAAGGTATATGTTGTGTTTATGGTACCGGCGAAAGTTGCGCGGTACTAGAGAGGCTAGCAATGGTGGAAGGGTGAGAGTGTGTATAATCCATGGACTCAACATTAGTCCTAAAGAACTCCCATCCTTATTGCAAAAATCTATTAGTTATCGAAACAAAGTACTGTGCGCATGCTCCTAGGGGGGTAGATTGGTAGGAAAAGACCACCGCTCGTCCCCGACCACCACTCATAAGGAAGACAATCAATAAATAAACCATGCTCCGACTTCATCACATAACGGTTCTCCATACGTGCATGCTACGAGAATCACAAACTTTAACACAAGCATCTCTCAAATTCACAAGTACTCAACTATCATGACTCTAATATCACCATCTTCATATCTAAAACCAATCATCAAGTATCAAACTTCTCATAGTATTCAATGCACTTTGTATTGAAGTTTTTATTATACCCATCTTGGATGCCTATCATATTAGGACTAATTTCATAACCAAAGCAAGTTACCATGCTGTTCTGAAAGACTCTCAAAATAATATAAGTGAAGCATGAGAGATCAATAATTTCTATAAAATAAAACCACCACCGTGCTCTAAAAAGATATAAGCGAAGTACTAGAGCAAAATTATCTAGCTCAAAAGATATAAGTGAAGCACATAGAGTATTCTAGCAAATTCCGATTCATGTGTGTCTCTCCAAAATGGTGTGTACATCAAGGATGATTGTGTTAAGATAAAAATAAAAGACTCAAATCATACAAGACGCTCCAAGCAAAACACATATCATGTGGTGAATAAAAATATAGCTCCAAGTAAAGTTACCGATAGAAGTAGATAAAAGAGGGGATGCCTTCCGGGGTATCCCCAAGCTTTGGCTTTTAGGTGTCCTTAGATTATCTTGGGGGTGCCATGGGCATACCCAAGCTTAGGCTCTTGCCACTCCTTGTTCCATAATCCATTAAATCTTTACCCAAAACTTGAAAACTTCACAACACAAAACTTAAAGTAGAAAATCTCATGAGCTCCGTTAGCGAAAGAAAACAAAAGACCACTTCAAGCTACTGTAATGAACTCATTCTTTATTTATATTGGTGTTAAAACTACTTTATTCCAAAGTTTATATGGTTTATAAACTCCATTACTAGCCATAGATTCATCAAAATAAGCAAACAACACACGAAAAACAGAATCTGTCAAAAACAGAACAGTCTGTAGTAATCTGTATCAAAAGCATACTTCTGGAACCCCAAAAATTGTAAAATAAATTGCTGGACGTGATCAATTTATCTATTAATCATCTTCAAAAAAAATTAATCAAATAGCACTCTCCAGTAAAAAATGGCGGCAAATCTCGTGAGCGCTAAAGTTTCTGTTTTTTACAGCAAGATCACAAAGACTTTCCCCAAGTCTTCCCAAAGGTTCTACTTGGCAAAAACACTAATTAAAAGCATAAAACCACATCTAAACAAAGGCTATATGCATTATTTATTAGTAAACAGGAGCAAAAACCAAGGAACAAAAATAAAATTGGGTTTCCTCCCAACAAGCGCTAACGTTTAACGCCCCTAGCTAGGCATGATGATTTCAATGATGCTCACATAAAAGATAAGAATTGAAATATAAAGAGAGCATCATGAAGAATATGACTAGCACATTTAATTCTAACCCACTTCCTATGCATAGGGATTTTGTGAGCAAACAACTTATGGGAACGATAATCAACTAGCATAGGAAGGCAAAACAAGCATAACTTCAAAACTTTAAGCACATAGAGAGGAAACTTGATATTATTGCAATTCCTACAAGCATATATTCCTCCCTCATAATAATTTTCAGTAGCTTCATGAATGAATTCAACAATATAACTATCGCATCAAGCATTCTTTTCATGATCTACAAGCATAGAAATTTTATTACTCTCCACATAAGCAAAATTCTTCTCATTCGGAACAGTGGGAGTATCATAAGAAACTCGAATACTATAAATTGTTTCCATATTAAAAGAGTAATGTTCAGAAAAGGGGTAATCATAATCATGACAAGTTTTGTAAATATATTCATCATTACTTTTTATAGCATAAGTATCATCATAATAATCATCATAAGTAGCAACTTTGTTCTCATCATAATCAATTGAAACCTCTTCCAAGATAGTGGAATCATTACTAAATAAAGTCACGACCTCTCCAAATCCACTTTTGTAATTATCACAATAAGATTCAACATCCTCCAAAATAGTGGGATCATTAATTCCTAAAGTTGACACTCTTCCAAACCCACTTTCATCAATATAAGCATCATAAGTAGGAGGCATGCTATCATCATAACAAATTTGCATATCAAAACTTGGGAGGCTTGAAATACCATCTTCATTAAACATAGCATCCCCAAGCTTGGGACAAACATTAATTGCAGCAAATATATTCTCAAACATGTCATTCTCATCAAACATAGCATCCCCAAGCTTGGGCCTTTTCATATCATAAGCGTAATTACTCTCATCATTAATAGTATGGATAGCACCAATAGTATAGCAATTATCATCATCACAATGAGTAATATGGGCAACATCATTTGGGAGGGATACCTTTTCACCTTTACTTCTCCGTCTTTTCTTTTTCTTCTTCACATTATGTGTGGGTTCAATCCTCTTATTGGAGCTCCTTATTGATGAGATTGGTTGAACAGAAGGCTTCTCCTTGGTACCTGATTCATCATAAGAAATAATAGGAGAATATTGGGAAGCCTCTTCCCTTTCATTAGTATTCTCTTCATCCTCTATTTTTTTCTTTTCTTTATGTAATTGACAATATAAGGATTTTCAATGCAATTCACCGCACAATACAAAAAAAATTCTTCTAGATCAATATCGAGGAATTTCTCAAGGTTATATTCTGGAATATGGTTAGTTATACGTTTCATTTATTCATAACCCAAAAGCAAACTTAGTTCATTATGATGTGCAAGGGAAATCAAATCATCATAATTTTTGGGCACGATACGATCATGAAACAATTTGCATTGGACATTTAAATGACCATGTTCATTGCAAAGTTCATAAGTATGGCGAAGAAATTTTAAATTTTCAGCACAAACATATAACCTCTCTTGCAACCATTTGGTTTCTAAATACTTATGCCTCTTGCAAAATCTATCTTCCCTATTTGGTGTGTACTTGCAAACTCTATGCACTCCACAAAAGTTAACATGCTTATAAGAGACATTTTCATCGTGACTAGTGCAATCATCATTACTACTATGGATATTCAAGGAGTTCATACTAACAACATTGCAATCATGCCGATCATTCAAAGATTTAGTGCCAAATATTTGGGAGACTTCTTCTTCTAGCACTTGTGAAATTTTTTCCTTTCCATCATTCTCACGAAAGATATTAAAAAGATGAAGCGTATGAGGCAAACTCAATTCCATTTTTTTCTTTTAAAAATAAACTAGTGATAAACAAGAAACAAAAAGATTTGATTGCAAGATCTAAAGATATACCTTCAAGCTGTAGCGACCCGACCCGAATGGATCAAGTCTCTGTGCTCCGATGTCATCCCTGGATCAGTAATGCTGACACCACACAGTACTTCGAAGGATTTACAGCAGAGTAGCAATCACACACTTATTACATCGATGTCTCAAAAGAGAACTTATTACAATAAATATGGCTTAAGGCCATCTAATATCGATAACAGTGGAAGACTTGGAAGATAAATGGGTCCATCAACTCCAACGGCATCACTGAGTATAGAATCACGACCTAAAAGCACCTTAATCGTCGTCTGAAAAGTCTGCAACATTAACGTTGCAGCCCGAAAACGGGTCAGCACATGGAATATGCTGGCAATGTAACACATAGAGAGTAATGGAATGCAACAACTATACTATATGCATATTTGGCTGGTGGAAAGCTCTATGGTTACTGTTTTGCGTAAAGCAAGTTTTTTCCCTACTGAAAAGGAATAAATTTATTTAACTATCATGGTAGTTGTTAAACATTGAGAATGGTTGACAGCATTCTCAATCCCAATTAAGTGAACAATTAAAACCCAACAATATTAATTAGAAGTAACATGATGAGATTCACATGATATTCAAGTACTAGATACTCAAGATGTCCATAATCGGGGACACGGCTAATCATGATTAGTTTATTACACTCTGCAGAGGTTTGCGCACTTTTCCCCACAAGACTCGATCGCCTCCGTTGGGCTTCTCGCACTACTGGTGTTTGAGAAACGGATGACCGAGACACAGTGTTTCAGAAGCGCTAGCACCTTACGATGGATAGACCGGTACACCTACTTTCCCCTACATCTGCTAGTCTACCCTGTAAGAGTTTGCACGACTTAGTCAACTATGCCAGAGCCCATATTGGCTTGTGGCTGCACACGGAAGTTTCTAGTATGAAAGATCTTATGATCCCTTTGAGCCTGGGTGGCGGTCCAAAATAAAACAGGCAAGTCCTGATAGACATCAGGTGCCTCAATCCACCCAGATGTGTGTTTAAGTTGCCACCTTAGATAAACCATTAAAATTATCAATCTCACATCTGTCATGGATAACACTCACCCAATCCACGTCTACTAGCATAGCATGGCATAATAAGCAAACATAGAAGTAACTCCCAAAGGTTTCATAATAATCAGGTAATAGGTACTACCTCATCTACTTCCCATCCCACAATTTAATTAGATCCTAATCATGCAATGTGTGAGGATTGATCTAATGCAATAAAACTGGGTTGTAGAAAATGTATGATCAAAGTGTTACTTGCCTTGCTGATGATCCGCGAGTCCTAGAGATTCGAAGTAACAGGCGGTGCAATCCGGGTAATCTATCGCAGGCAAACAACAAGCATACAATAAGTACTCATCTAATGCACAGGTAAAACTCGAACAAGAGATCGAACCAGATAGTTCAACTTAAGAACTCCGGTTGCAAGGAGAGAAAGAACCGAACAAAGCAATGGAAAACAAATGGCGGAAGAAAACAACTCGGTTCTAGCAAGTTGAAACTAGGTCAAATTTTACCGTAGCAAAAACTGGTTTAAGTTGATTAGTCGGAATGGCGGTTTCGAAACAAAACTCCAGGCGCTTGAATCACCTGATTCCGATAAACGAGCGAGAAGAAAGACTAGAACGAAGATCAGATCTGAGATCGCGATCGCGGAATAAATCCGACGAAAAGAAAAAGAAGAACGGTTAAACGAACGGACGTTCGTTAACCGAGAATAACCGGTGATCACGTTCGTTAGGACGAACGGTCTGGCGAACGCTCGCTAAACAACTAAACCGAAAGCAAAACGAAAACCGATCTAGGGTTTCGGAAGAAAATCGATGGAAACGAAAGAAAACAAAACCGGAACAGTTATAAGAGGAACTGAACCGGGGAAAAAAAGAGGCGCAGCGCGGGGCTACCTCGGTGAGGCTCCGGCGAGGGGGCTCCGGCGGCGGCGCGGGCAAGGGGCGGTGGCGGCGCGGGCAAGGGGCGGCGGCGGCTTGGGGCGCGGGGTGGTGGCGCGGTTTGGTGTCGGGGAAAAGGGGGGGTATTTAAGAGGGGGAGGGTGAGAGGAGACTTGGGGGAGGGGGCAAGAAAAAAAAGGAAAAAAAAGAGGAGTCCTAATCGGACTCCGCTTCGGCGGCGGCATAGCTGCCTGCGCGCTGGCGCGCGCGCGGGATGGAGAGGCCGGCCTGGCCTGCGGCTGGGCCTTGGCCCAGGCGCTGCGGATTTTTTTAAAAGGTTACGTGCGCAGAAAAACAAATAAAAAAACATCTAAACAGACTCCAAAATTCCCAAAGTAAATTTTCCCCGACTCCTAAAAATGAGTCGAACAAAATGAACTTTTCTCGGGACCTAGGATGCAAATTTTTAAAACACGCATTTTTCCCTATCCAAATAAAATGCAAATAAACACTGGAAAACTAAAATCAAAACATCCTCTTTTCAAAATTTGAGAAAACTCAAAATTGAAAATAACGAAATCTCCAACTCTCTCCGAGGGTCCTTGAGTTGCGTGAAATTTCTAGGATCGACCAAAATGCAAGAAAATATGATATGCAGGATGATCTAGTGTATAACATTCCAAATTGAAAATTTGGGATGTTACAAACCTACCCCCCTTAAGATGAATCTCGCCCTCGAGATTCGGGTTGGCTAGAAAATAGGTGAGGGTGGTCCTTGAGCAAATCTTCTTCTCTCTCCCAGGTGGCTTCATCCTCTGAGTGGTGGTTCCACTGAACTTTGCAAAACTTGATAACCTTGCTGCGTGTAACTCTGCTGGCAAACTCGAGAATCTTGATTGGTTTCTCCTCATACGTTAAGTCATCCTTCAACTGGATTGCTTCAAGCGGCACTGTATCCCTTAGCAGTACCTCCGCCATCTCGGCGTGACATTTCTTCAGCTGAGAAACATGGAATACATCATGAACTCCTGACAGTCCCTCTGGTAATTCTAACTTATAAGCGACTTCTCCCATACGTTGCAAGATCGTATACGGTCCAACGAAACGCGGTGCTAATTTTCCCTTAACTCCAAAGCGCTTAACTCCTCAAAGTGGGGATACTCGGAGATACACTCTGTCTCCGGTTTCGTAAACTGTCTCCTTCCGTTTAGAATCTGTGTAGCTCTTCTGCCTGGACTGGGCTACCTTGAGCCTATCGCGAATCAACTTAACTTTCCGTTCAGACTCCTTAATCAAATCTGGTCCAAAGAACTGACGATCCCCAACTTCGTCCCATGACAACGGTGTCCTGCACCTCCTTCCGTATAAAGCTTCGAAAGGTGCCATCTTCAAACTGGTTTGGTAGCTGTTGTTATAAGAAAACTCCGCATACAGCAAGTTATCATCCCAACTAGATCCATAATCTAGTGCACAAGCTCTCAGCATATCTTCCAAAATCTGATTGACTCTCTCGGTCTGTCCATCTGTCTGCGAATGAAAAGCGGTGCTGGACTCTAGCCTGGTTCCCAAAGTTTCATGCAACTGATTCCAAAACTTTGAGGTAAATTGGGTTCCTCTGTCTGATACAATACTCCTCGGAACTCCATGCAAACAAATGATCCTAGTCATGTATATCTTTGCCAACTTAGCACTGGTGTAAGTGGTCTTGACTGGAATGAAGTATGCTACCTTCATCAAACGATCAACTACTACCCATATCGAGTCATATCCTGCTTTCGTCCTGGGTAGTCCTGTGATAAAATCCATGCCTATCTTATCCCACTTCCATTCGGGTATCGGCAATGGTTGCAACAATCCGGCTGGCTTCTGATGCTCTGCCTTCACTCTGTGACACACATCACAAACTGCTACATATGCTGCAATATCCTTCTTCATTCCGGTCCACCAGAATGTCTCCTTCAAATCCAAATACATCTTGGTATTTCCTGGGTGAATCGAATAGGGTGAATCATGTGCCTCTTGTAGAATCAACTTCCTGATCTCCGGGTCATTTGGCACATAAACACGGTCCTCAAACCATAGGGTATCATGCTCATCCTCACGAAATCCCTTTCCTTTTCCTTCACTCATTTTCTTCTTTATAGAAGCAATCTCCTTGTCAGATTTCTGAGCTTCTCTGATTTTATCCATCAATGTTGACTGAATCTCCAATGCTGCTACATAACTTTTCGGAACTATCTCTAAACTTAGTTCACGAAGGTTTTCTGCTAACTCCTTTGGTATTTCTCCCGTCATTAACGTATTGACATGGCTCTTGCAGCTTAATGCATCAGCTACTACATTAGCTTTACCTGGATGGTAATGCAATCTCATATCATAATCCTTGATGAGCTCCAACCATCTCCTTTGTCTGAGATTCAACTCCTTTTGCGTGAAAATGTACTTCAAACTCTTGTGATCCGTGTACACCTCACAATGATTTCCAATGAGGAAATGTCTCCATGTCTTCAATGCATGCACTACGGCTGCTAACTCCAAATCATGGGTGGCATAATTCAACTCATGAGACTTCAGTTGTCGTGAAGCATATGAAACAACTCTCCCTTCCTGCATAAGCACTGCTCCAAGTCCTCGACGTGAAGCGTCGCAATACACCTCATAATCCTTGGTCTGATCTGGCAAAATCAACACTGGTGAGGTAACCAATCGTTTCTTCAACTCCTGGAAACTAGCCTCACACTCCTCAGTCCAATTGAACTTGGTATCCTTCTTCAACAACTCCGTCATAGGCTTCGCAATCTTTGAAAAATTCTCAATGAATCTCCGGTAGTATCCTGCGAGTCCAAGAAAACTCCGGATCTCTCCAACTGTCGTTGGTGCTTCCCATTCGGTTACGGTCTCAACCTTTGCGGGGTCAACTGCTATCCCTTCTCCGGATATAACGTGTCCGAGGAATCCTACTTCCTTCAACCAAAACTCACATTTGCTAAATTTTGCGTATAACTAATGTTCCCTTAGTTTCTCCAATACCAAACGCAAATGTTCCTTATGCTCTTCTTCATTCTTTGAATAAACCAGGATATCGTCAATGAACACTACGACGAACTTATCCAAAAACTCCATAAACACTTTGTTCATCAGGTTCATAAATAGGCAGGTGCGTTAGTCAATCCGAATGACATAACGGTATACTCATACAATCCATATCTTGTGGTGAATGATGTCTTAGGTATGTCCTGCTCTCGAATCTTCAATTGGTGGTACCCTGATCGCAAACCGATCTTGGAAAACACTTTAGCTCCTTGCAAACGATCAAACAGATCATTTATCATTGGCAGTGGGTACTTGTTCTTGATGGTTACTTCGTACAATCCACGGTAATCAACAACCATCCGTAATGATCCATCCTTCTTCTCCACTAGAAGTATGGGTGATCCCCAAGGCGAAGAACTTGGGCGTATGTAACCTTTCTCCAATAACTCCTTAATCTGATTCTTAATTTCTACCAAATCCTTTGCTGGCATCCGGTATGGTCTCTTTGATATAGGGCCTGTTCCTGGCAATAACTCAATCAAAAACTCAATGTCTCTATCCAGGGGCATGCCTGGCAATTCCTCTGGAAATACATCAGGAAAATCCTTTACCACGGGTACTTCCTCCTGCACAACTCCTGTTAGGCAATTTACTTGTGTCCTATTTGGCGCATGCCAGGATACATACTTGATCCTTCTTCCTTCTGGCGTTGTAAGCAAAATTGACTTACTAGCACAATCGATGTTTCCTCCATACATCGACAGCCAATCCATACCGAGAATTACATCCAGACTTTGGGATTCTAGAATAATTAAATCTGTTGGGAAAACATGCCTTCCTATGCTTAATGGTACTTGAAAACATCCTTGGCTGGCCATGTATTCTGCTCCTGGCGAGCTTACTAGCATAGGAGTTTTAAGAATCCTAGTGGGCAGGCTATATTTTTCTAGAAATCCCCTTGATATGCATGAATGTGATGGACCAGTATCGAAAAGAACGAGTGCGGTAAATGACTTAACCAAAAACTTACCGATTACTGCATCAGGCTGATCGTCAACCTCCTCCATGTTAATGTGGTTCACCTGTCCCCTACTGAAAGGGTTCGGCTTCTTCCCTGAGCTTCCATTGCCATTTCCATTCTGGCCTTCAGGACATTCATTGGCATAATGTCCGGTCTTGGAACACTTGAAACAGGTGACTTGACTCAGGTCTCTCTTGGTTGGGGTTGATGGGGTGGTCCGGTTCTGGCCGTTGCTTCCTCCATTCCCATTACCATTCTTGTGGCTGTTATGGTTGTGCAAACTACCTCCTCCATGGGTATGCTGAAACTGAAATCCTGATTTAGGGGTAAAACGGGGCTTCTGCTAGGCTCCAGAGTTATACTTCCCCTGTCCATACTTCCTCTTGCGGTTCTCAATCTGCTGTTGCTTCCCTTCAATCATGATGGCACGATCTACCAACTCCTGGTAGTTGTTGAAACTTGCTACCATCAACTGCATGCTTAACTCAATCCTTCCAGAAACTTCTCCTGCTTGGTTGCATCCGTAGCAACGTCATCTGGGGCATAACGGGCTAGCTTGCTGAAATCATCAACATACTGGCCAACTGTCCTTCCTCCTTGGCGTAAGTTGCGAAACTCACGCTTCTTCATGGCCATAGCTCCTGCTGAAACATGTGCAATGCGGAAAGCTTGCTGAAACTGATCCCATGTGACAGTGTCAACTAGGAAGGTGGCTGTGAAATTCTCCCACCAGGCTGCCATGGGTCCTTCTAACTGATGTGCAGCAAACTTCACTTTCTCACCATCTGTGCATCCTGCAGTGGTCAACTCCCTTCCTATCTTGCAGAGCCAATCATCTGCTACTATCGGCTCGGTGCTACTAGAAAACACCGGCGGATTTACCCTAAGGAAACGGGCTAAGTGGTCAACAGGTGGCGGTGGTGGAGGTGGGTTGTTGTTGTTGTTGTTTTGCTGGTTCTGGACTAACATATGCATCAATTGATTCTGCTGCTGGATCAACTGAGTGAGTTCCGGTGGAAATCCATTGTCACGTCTCAGAGGCATCTGAGGGTTTAGAAAAGATGAGAAATAAGAATAGAGTGAGGTCTAAAGAGAAAACACTACCCCAATGCACATGAGCAAATTCACACAAAATCACTTCATTCAATCAAACAAGGGCTTACAATCGATCTAGCTATCGCAAGAAGTGCTCGAACTATAGTGTTTACATGGGGAAAATACTACTAATATTTGGTGGTCATCTAAAAATTTGAACCGGTGGAAGACTCCATGATGTCTGCTCCAGCTTCGTCTTCAAAGTCGGGTTCACTTGGATCCGAATCGGTGTCGTCGATGATGATGTAGTTGTCCGGACATGCGACGTACATGTCTTCCTTCCTGGATGCTAACTCCCTCTTGAGTTCTTCAATCTCTTGCTTAAGATCGCCATTGTGTCTTGCTAGAGCTACAATCTCGTCCATGTAGTCCTTGCGTGTAGCCTTCAGTTCTCCGTCTAGCTCGATGATCATTGCCTTTGCATTCTTCAACTCTATCATATCATTGCACATCTGGTTCTCGTGGCGTCGAATGTGCTGGTTTAACTCCTGGATGAATGCTGCAATGGATCTATCCTTCTTGGTGCTGACTAACTCCCATTGTTCATCTCGGCGTCCGCAAATCTGGTAGATAGTGTCCTTGAGGTCCTCTTGATATACTTGTCTAATGCGTCCTATGGTGATATGGGCTGCCATGCTCCTTCCTAGACTCCACGTTGGTGCATTGAAAACACTATCTATGGGCTTCGTGATTGGCACGAATGTCCTTCCTAGAACATGAGCTTGAATCTTCCAGCACTCCTCTTCAGGCAGAGTGGCGTTGAAGGTTCCCGTGAAACTTGGTAATCCAATGTTTAGGTACTTGGTGACTTCCTTCAAGTGAAATCCAAAAGGTGTGCCTTCATCCGGTTGAGCGTACTTGATCTTCGCGTCCTTCATCCTAAAGAGTAGAAAAAGATGAGGAGTTAGAAAATGAGGAGAGAATGGTGATCTATGGCTTTAACTTAGTGGTCGTGTCCTATAGTCAACATGTGCTCTGATACCATCTCTGTAGCGACCCGACCCGAATGGATCAAGTCTCTATGCTCTGGTGTCATCCCTGGATCAGTAATGCTGACACCACACAGTACTTCGAAGGATTTACAGCAGAGTAGCAATCACACACTTATTACATCAATGTCTCAAAAGAGAACTTATTACAATAAATATGGCTTAAGGCCATCTAATATCGATAACAGCGGAAGACTTGGAAGATAAATGGGTCCATCAACTCCAACGGCATCACTGAGTATAGAACCATGACCTAAAAGCACCTTAATCATCGTCTGAAAAGTCTGCAACATTAACGTTGCAGCCCGAAAACGGGTCAGCACATGGAATATGCTGGCAATGTAACACATAGAGAGTAATGGAATGCAACAACTATACTATATGCATATTTGGCTGGTGGAAAGCTCTATGGTTACTGTTTTGCGTAAAGCCAGTTTTTTCCCTACTGCAAAGGAATAAATTTTTTTAACTATCATGGTAGTTGTTAAACATTGAGAATGGTTGACAGCATTCTCAATCCCAATTAAGTGAACAATTAAAACCCAACAATATTAATTAGAAGTAACATGATGAGATTCACATGATATTCAAGTACTAGATACTCAAGATGTCCATAACCGGGGACACGACTAATCATGATTAGTTTATTACACTCTGCAGAGGTTTGCGCACTTTTCCCCACAAGACTCGATCGCCTCCGTTGGGCTTCTCGCACTACTGGTGTTTGAGAAATGGATGACCGAGACACAGTCTTTCAGAAGCGCTAGCAACTTACGATGGATAGACCGGTACACCTACTTTCCCCTACATCTGCTAGTCTACCCTGTAAGAGTTCGCATGACTTAGTCAACTATGCCAGAGCCCATATTGGCTTGTGGCTGCACACGGAAGTTTCTAGTATGAAAGATCTTATGATCCCTTTGAGCCTGGGTGGCGGTCCAAAATAAAACAGGCAAGTCCTGATAGACATCAGGTGCCTCAATCCACCCAGATGTGTGTTTAAGTTGCCACCTTAGATAAACCATTAAAATTATCAATCTCACATCTGTCATGGATAACACTCACCCTATCCACGTCTACTAGCATAGCATGGCATAACAAGCAAACGTAGAAGTAACTCCCAAAGGTTTCATAATAATCAGGTAATAGGTACTACCTCATCTACTTCCCATCCCACAATTTAATTAGATCCTAATCATGCAATGTGTGAGGATTGATCTAATGCAATAAAACTGGGTTGTAGAAAAGGTATGATCAAAGTGTTACTTGCCTTGCTGATGATCCGCGAGTCCTAGAGATTCAAAGTAACAGGCGGCGCAATCCGGGTAATCTATCGCAGACAAACAACAAGCATACAATAAGTACTCATCTAATGCATTGGTAAAACTCAAACAAGAGATCGAACCAGATAGTTCAACTTAAGAACTCCGGTTGCAAGGAGAGAAAGAACCGAACAAAGCAACGGAAAACAAACGGCGGAAGAAAACAACTCGGTTCTAGCAAGTTGAAACTAGGTCAAATTTTACCATAGCAAAAACTGGTTTAAGTTGATTAGTCGGAGCGAAGGTTTCGAAACGAAACTCCAGGCGCTTGAATCACCCGATTACGATAAACGAGCGAGAAGAAAGACTAGAACGAAGATCGGATCTGAGATCGCGATCGCGGAATAAATCCGACGAAAAGAAAAAGAAGAACGGTTAAACGAACGGACGTTCGTTAATCGAGAATAACCGGTGATCATGTTCGTTAGGACGAATGGTCCGGTGAACGCTCGCTAAACAACTAAACCGAAAGCAAAACGAAAACCGATCTAGGGTTTCGAAAGAAAATCGAAGCAAATGAAAGAAAAGCAAACCGGAACAGTTATAAGAGGAACCGAACCGGGAAAAAAAAGAGGCGCGGCGCGGGGCTACCTCGGCGAGGCTCCGGCGGCGGCGGTGCTAGGCGGCGGTGGCGCTAGCAAGGGGCGGCGGCGGCGCGGGCAAGGGGCGGTGGCGGCGCGGGCAAGGGGGCGGCGGCGGCTTGGGGCGCGGGGTGGTGGCGCGGTTTGGTGTGGGGGAAAAGGGGGGGGGGTGTGGGGGTATTTAAGAGGGGGAGGGGGAGAGGAGACTTGGGGGAGGGGGCAAGAAAAAAATGAAAAAAAAGAGGAGTCCTAATCGGACTCCGCTTCGGCGGCGGCGGCATAGCTGCCTGCGCACTGGCGCGCGCGCGCGATGGAGAGGCCGGCGTGGCCTGGGGCTGGGCCTTGGCCCAGGCGCTGCGGTTTTTTTAAAAGGTTACACGCGCAAAAAACAAATAAAAGAACATCTAAACGGACTCCAAAATTCCCAAAGTAAATTTTACCCGACTCCTAAAAATGAGTCGAACAAAATGAACTTTTCTCGGGACCTAGGATGCAAAGTTTTAAAACACGCATTTTCCCTATCCAAATAAAATGCAAATAAACACCGGAAAACTAAAATCAAAAGATCCTCTTTTCAAAATTTGAGAAAACTCAAAATTGAAAATAACGAAATCTCCAACTCTCTCCGAGGGTCCTTGAGTTGCGTGAAATTTCTAGGATCGACCAAAATGCAAGAAAATATGATATGCATGATGATCTAGTGTATAACATTCCAAATTGAAAATTTGGGATGTTACACAAGCACTCACCTCCCCGGCAATGGCGCCAGAAAAGAGCTTGATGTCTACTACACAACCTTCTTCTTCTAGACGTTGTTGGGCCTCCAAGTGCAGAGGTTTGTAGGATAGTAGAAAATTTCCCTCAAGTGGATGACCTAAGGTTTATCAATCCGTGGGAGGCGTAGGATGAAGATGGTCTCTCTCAAACAACCCTGCAACCAAATAGCAAAGAGTCTCTTGTGTCCCCAACACACCCAATACAATGGTAAATTGTATAGGTGCACTAGTTCAGCGAAGAGATGGTGATACAAGTGCAATATGGATGGTAGATATAGGTTTTTGTAATCTAAAAATATAAAAATAGCAAGGTAGCAAGTGGTAAGAGTTAGCACAAAAGGTATTGCAATGCGTTGAAACAAGGCCTAGGGTTCATACATTCACTAGTGCAAGTTCTCTCAACAATAATAACACAATTGGATCATATAACTATCCCTCAACATGCAACAAAGAGTCAATCCAAATTCACTAATAGGGGAGAACAAACGAAGAGATTATGGTACGGTATGAAACCACCTCAAAGTTATCCTTTCTGATCGATCTATTCAAGAGTCTATAGTAAAATAACATGAAGCTATTCTTTCCGTTCGATCTATCATAGAGTTCGTACTAGAATAACACCTTAAGATACAAATCAACCAAAACCCTAATGTCACCTAGATACTCCAATGTCACCTCAAGTATCCGTGGGGTATGATTATACGATATGCATCACACAATCTCAGATTCATCTATTCAACCAACACAAAGAACCTCAAAGAGTGCCCCAAAGTTTCTACCGGAGAGTCAAGACGAAAACGTGTGCCAACCCCTATGCATAAGTTCACGAGGTCACGGAACTCGCAAGTTGATCACCAAAACATACATCAAGTGGATCACATGATATCCCATTATCACCACAGATAAGCACATGCAAGACATACATCAAGTGTTCTCAAATCCTTAAAGACTCAATCCGATAAGATAACTTCAAAGGGAAAACTCAATCCATCACAAGAGAGGAGAGGGGGAGAAACATCATAAGATCCAAATATAATAGCAAAGCTCGCGATACATCAAGATCATGCCGACTCAAGAACACGAGAGAGAGAGAGAGAGGGATCAAACACATAGCTACTGGTACATACCCTCGGCCCCGTGGGTGAACTACTCCCTCCTCATCATGGAGAGCGCCAGGATGATGAAGATGGCCAACGGAGAGGGATTCCCCCCCTCCGGCAGGGTGCCGGAACAGGTCTAGATTGGTTTTCGGTGGATACGGAGGCTTCTGGCGATGGAACTCCCGATCTATTGTGCTCCCAAATGTTTTTAGGGTATATGGATATATATAGGCGAAAGAAGTCGGTCAGGGGAGCCACGAGGGGCCCACGAGGGTGGGGGGCGCGCCTCCCTGCCGCGTGGCCGCCTCGAAGCTTCCCTGACATCTACTCCAAGTCTCCTGGATTGCTTTCATTCCAAAAATAACTCTCCCAAAGGTTTCATTCCGTTTGGACTCCGTTTGATATTCCTTTTCGTCGAAACACTGAAATAGGCAAGAAAACAACAATTTGGGCTGAGCCTCCGGTTAATAGGTTAGTCCCCAAAATAATATAAAAGTGTATAATAAAGCCCATAAACATCCAAAACAAATAATATAATAGCATGGAACAATAAAAAATTATAGATATGTTGGAGACGTATCACTAAACAAGATGGCATTGCGTGATTCACATATACGATAAAGAAACTAAACAGATGGCATTGACACAAATCATGTCTAAACTAAGCAGATGACATATTTGATGTATCCAGTAAGCAAATGCAAGGCACCATATGCATGATATTACAAACATCAGCATGCCAAGTTAGAGCGTAGACCTCAGGGGGTAAATAGGAGTGGTCTTCTCCTTCTGAATCCCCCTTAGAACAGTTATCTTCCTCTTGATTACGATTCAAAATGGGTGGAGGGGGCGCCTTTGCACCCACCATGGAGCGACGTCTGCATGGAATTTTATTGCCACGCAAGGCTCGTCTCTTTTGCTCTACATGTTCAGTTCCATTGTGTACCATAACTGACATGCATAGGAATAAAACATAGTGAGATTATGTAAGGAGTGCATGCACAAATCCAGAGTGATGGTAGCAAACTGTGGATAGACCCAAAACCAATGATAGCAGGCAGATAATAGCTTTAGTTAAAAAATACAGATAATGGCTCCTTTAATGTTTGTTTGCACCCAACATGAAACTCATAGTAGACACCCGATGTTAACCAGATAGTATTGACTGCTGCCCCAATATGTACCCCACAACCATTTAAAAACTCAAGTTTCAGCATTAGTTTGGACCTGACTCGGAGTCTAATAGGTGAACACGATGATAAAGTAGCATGTCATCATATTAAGTGATGCATAACGTAAGCAGACACGGAAGAGTGCGACCTCTCTTGCGGACCCGTGTAGTCCTCAAGGTCATCTGCTCCGTTGATGATGGTAATGCAGTTGTCGTGGCTACCGGCAGCAGGGAAGAAGATCTGAGGCGGCGAAAGACAGTCTAGAGAGCGGATCCCTGCTATGGTGAACCCTTCCGTCGTTGGAGCAGCTGAGCTGGGGTGGAACAAAGCGCAGTAGGAGCAGGAGAAACCACACAAGATTTTCTTTGACACATATCTGTAACAAAAGTAATTGTGTAAGGGATTGTTTGAATTTGAGGATTCTACAATGCATGGATAGGAAATAGACAGGAATAGGATAGGAATGCACGTGCAAAACAGAGAATTTGAAAACACGGGATTTATGCCAATCTGGGTGTTTGATTCACAAGAATTGGAAGATCACAAGATGCAAAGAAGCAAGGTGAGATTAAGTCAAACCACAAGAAACTGTACGGTTATAATGCTATTATGCTATTATCTCTTAGTATTGTGCTTCATGAATAGGAATTTGAAAAGGAGGACAAGTGGAAATTAAAATTCCTACGGTTTTCGTTCAAGGAGACACTAAAGGAACAAATCCTACAGTTTTCCTTTGCTCCATTCCTTTGAACCAAATTCATGAATAGTAGTACCATAGGAAAATATCCAATTCCTATGTTTTTCCTTCACTTTTCCTTTCAAGCACTGGCGATTCTACTAGGAAGGCTTGAGCAAGGAAAAGTCTACACTCAAAACATGTTTTTGTGCTACTTCTATTACTTTGGACCCAGGCCACTGCCCTACTAGCTCAACTCCCAGGCCCATCGACAAATGCACAGCTCAAACGCGTAGAGATTAATAATGATGGCGTTCAAGAGAGTCCATCACGGATAGCTAAGTTGCCTGGTACCTCACTGCTTGTCATATAGTAGGAGAAACTAATCGTATTTCATGTTACTATGTGTGCTCAGTGGACAATATATATAACATGTAGATTAAAAAGAGATGCAACAAGTGTACAACCTCTTTGGCGAAGCCATGTCGATCTCAGCGTGATTGGGTTGGTCGGTGAGGATGATCCGACTGACTTGGCTGTCGGAGGAGAGGAAGAAGATCTTAGACGTCTAGATATGGAACGGGGTACTGCTCCGCTGTGATGGTGGGTTTCATTGTTGGAGCAGCTCCAGTGAGTTGTACGACGCCGAGGTTGAAGCAGGACAAGAGAGACAACGTTAACTTGAGTGGAATTCTAATAGATTCTCCAATAGATGACGTAAAATACATAACCACAAAGTGCTAGATGTAAAATACATCAGCCACTCGTCTCTGAACTTAACTGTTGAAACTGAATTTAACTGTCGAAACTGAACTTAACTGTCGAAACTGAATTTTTCTGTCAAAACTGAACGCACTAGTAGCAGCAGCAGTGCGTGCGACAGCTGGGGCAGCTGGTCATGTAGCAGCATCAGGTGAGGCTACCCTGAGCCGCCAGCCACCACCGGCCAAACAGCCTCCCCCCGCCGCCCGCGACCGGTGGTGCGCCGCCCCGCCCGCCCCGAAACCACTCCCCACCGCTGGTCCACCGCCGCCCCGACCATCCCTCTAGGCCCCCCATGCCAATCTTTTTGTCCAGCGATCCCCACACCGCCGCCCCACCACCGCCGGCGACCACTGCCCCCACCCTGAACCCTAAGATAGATATTGGGGTACCTCTCCGGTGAGCCCCCCTCCCTGCTGCGGCTGGTTCTTCCTTAACTCCGGTGAGCCCCCACCCCCTGAATATCGACTGACCCGAAAGTCGATTCAGTCGACTGAAGTGTAGCTAAATCGGAGTAGCATCGCAAGCAAGAGCAAGAGCGAGAGCAGCAGCGCGAGCAAGAGCAAGAGCAGACCAAGCAGGGGACCAAGAGCAAGAGCAAAGCAACAGTGTGAGTGAGAGCTAAAGCAGCAGAAGCTCCTCTGATGTGGACGTCGCCGCCGAGGGAGCGACGCCGTGGAGGAAGTGGCCGGCGACGCCGTCATGGATCGAGCCGTTCCGTGTCGACTCGGGACCGAGCGCCGGCAGCACCGTGAGATCGAATCAAGAAGAAAATGCGGCGATTAGTGTAGAACCTCTTTGGTGGCGCTGATTAGGCCTCAGCTTCATCCGAGGAAACGGTGATGATTATGCTCTTCCGGTGGTGCAGGTGAAGACGGCGGTGTGGGAATGGAGGTGGCGCGAAAGACGAGGGGAACATCGGGGCAGCTCCTTGGAGGTGGAGGACGGGGTGGCTGAACCGGTGGGACAACAAGATCGACGATGGATCCTCATCCGATACGGTGGATGAGGGGCGTCGAGGTGTTACTGTGGATGATGTCGTCGGGGAAGAGGCTCTAGCTGGGTGGCAGACGGAGGAGGGTGTGGGGCTTCGTGGGTTTTCGCGGCCTCGGTGTATGAATGGGTGGGTGGATGGGATGGGAGTGGGGAACCA
Source organism: Triticum monococcum (assembly GCA_034509565.1). Classification (NCBI taxonomy): domain Eukaryota; kingdom Viridiplantae; phylum Streptophyta; class Magnoliopsida; order Poales; family Poaceae; genus Triticum; species Triticum monococcum. The sequence continues at coordinate 171,422,618 of CM067846.1, read as the reverse complement.
TGGCTCAGGGACGCGCTTGTCCGAAATGTGGGGTAAGTTACGAAAGTACCCCCACCGATTTGAGCTAGGCGGTTCTTTCGGTTCAGGGGTATCACGGGCATTTCGCGTGTCGGGATTTCATAGGAGGTGGGAGTTTTCACGCGCGTTGTAATTTTGGAATAGCAAGGCGCGGGTTGAGATGGAGGGAGTTGTCGGAGCACAACGAGACAAAGATATATCTTAAATATTTCGGGGTAACAAGGTGCAGGTTGAAGAGGCGGGAGTTTCGCAGCACGATAGACAGAGACGCTAGCTTGAAATTTCGGCATAACAAGGCACGGCTTGAAATTTCGGGAGAACAAGCTTAACAAGTACCAAAAAAGACAATTCGCACCTCATCACTAGAGAGAGCTATGTCCCGTTTTACTATATTACTAGAAATGCATTCAAATAGAACAAAAAAACTAAAAAAAATCTGGACAACAAACATAACGTGTACAGTACCAAAACAATTTGCACTTCCCTCAACAATAAAAAAACAATGTGTTTTGTCTAGCATATGGACTAAATTTGAGTACATTTTCCCTATTTGAATGGGATTGTACTCGGGTTAGTTATACAACCATCTAAATATTATCTTCACAGCACATGACATGAATATAGGAGAAGTAAATTCCTATATAAATACGAACTACATGTACATACGATCTCAAATTCAAATATATGTATAGATTTTATCTTGAATTCAAATTATAGTACATGTATGCTCTAGCTAGATGTTCAGAATCTAAACCATGTATGATATACTACGTACAATGTGTTTAACAAGCACAACACACACACACACACAAACACCATTTAGACTAGTAAGGTACATGTGCATTGCACGCATGAGGTTTGGCAACCAAATTATGAATAAATACCACGTTATAGCATGTAAGCTTTGAGTCATATATGCATGATGTCGATGTTCGTTTAATTCTTATAGTTCATTTCATTCAAAATCATCTAGTTTTTATAAGAAATCTGATCTATTTTAAGATTCATGGAATTGTGCGTTGTAAGGCATAAAGTAAAAACAAATAATGGCAAATCATGTAGTAAAACATTTGGGCAAATCTGATATGGAAGATTCTAGAACAAAGAAGAAGTGCTTGTGTTTTGAGGTTTGTGCATTATGCTTAAGTTCAACCATGGGGTCTTCTAGATTATACATGTGGCAAAAATCTGGTGGAATCTAGATGATATCCAACGACCAGTTGTGCTCAAATTTGCCATCTCTGCACCATCAGATTGGCCTCATCCAACTACCATCTTTCAAAGTTAAAGTTATTCGCACACTATATAAAAATATAATATATATATAGGGGTATAGATATAGATATGTGATGCGAAAGCCACCCATCATCTCCAATTAGAATAGTGTGTCCATGCACGGATGCAATGTGGCCAAACGATGTCTGCCATCGATATCTCAAATACAAATCAGTCTGACCTTGTTCAATGTGTATACAGTACAGCATGCTCGTTTCCAAACCACACCACACATATCTCAGTTATATTCATGCATGCATGGGTTTCAAGCATCATGATCTCTTATTCAAATATTTGAATTCTACTTTACATTGATAATGACGTCACCTAGTCTTTTACACCCACACAGTCATCTTATCTTTATAATTGTACCATTAACTTTCTCTCGTGCATGCATGCACACACAGTACCAGTCGGCATTATCCATCACACACATGCAATCCTTTTCTTCAGGTCGGTCTCCCATGCATGCACACACACACACACCTCCCCCTCCCCATCATATCGGGCATTCTTTATCTGTCACATGCATGCGCAACAATCGATGTTCCTCTATGTGTGTGTGTATATAGCTAGGTCTTTCATAGTTTTCCACACAAACCGATCAATCTATATATCTAGTGAGGTCTCACCCTCTTTCCCACGTCCACATCGATCAATCTATACCTCTCTATATAGGATTACATAGCTAATACACCTATATTAATTATATATCCAACACCCCCGTCTCATCATCCATGCTTCCGCTTCATCTCTCATACGCGCACATAGTGGCGAAGATAGGGGGCAGCAAGGGCCTTGCCCTCCCTAACATCACTATATATCGAGGCTAATATGAATGTGATCATTAGACAATTGCTGGTAAAATGGTTTAAGTTGAAGAATTGGCCCTCCTCGTAAAGGACTAGCAATGCTTGGCCCCTAGCTCATTTATTTTTCATGGCTCCGCCACTGCGTGCAACATCACACGTTCTTGCCCCCTCTCTTTAAATATCGAACTCGCACTTGTGCACTCCTTCATAGTCTCCCTCCACTTGGCCCCTCGCACCATCTTCTAGTCCCCCACCGGATTTTGCCACATGTACAATCTAGCAGACTCCATGGTTGAACTTAAGCATAATGCACAAACCTCAAAAAATAAGTGCTTCTCCTTTGTTCTAGAATCTTCCATATCATAATTGCACAAACTTTTTTTCTAGTTGAATTGCCATTATTTGTTTTTACTTTATGCTTTACAACGCACAATTCCATGAATCATAAAATAGATTAAGGGCTTCTTTGATTCAAAGGATTCTCAAAGGAAATTTGGAGGATTCTAATCCTTAGGAATTTTTCCTATCTTGGTTGTTTGATTTGTAGGATTGTAAACCATAGAAATTTTTCCATAGGATTCATTTGCACTAGATTTCATAGGAAACATCCCATCCACTCAAACCACTTTGAAAGAATCCTACGTTTTTCTATGCACAATTAAACACTCATACAATCCTGTAGGATTCAAGACGACATTCCATTGTAATCCCATGTTTTTCCTATTTCCGTGTTTTGGAAATCCTACGAATCAAAGAGGCCCTAGCTTTTTTATAAAAAACTAATTTATTCTGAATGAGGTGAACTATAAGAATTAAACGAAGGTCTACATCAGGCATATATGACTCAGAGCTTACATGATATAGTGTGGTATTTATTCATAATTTGGTTGCCAAATCTGATGCGTGCAATGCACATGTACCTTACCAGTACTTCGAGTATGTGCACACACATAAATTAGAATTCCAATGGCACACTACACAGTGTCTCTCTTAAAGTTCATGAAGCTACGTGGCACATGTGGAGGCATTGTCGCGACCTCCTTGTGTGGATTGATCACAGTGAAGTGCTGCTGCTTCCAGAAGAATGTACTCGTCCTCTCTGAGCCCCACTGGAAGTACATGCACGAAGCAAAGATGTGCACGCACGCCACGCACGCACTCATTCCCTCGCACGCACACGCGGTTACACGGGGCGACACATTTTTGTACGAAGATCCACCCCAGGTGGTAATTTGACGCGTGTAAAGTCCTTCATTTCATTGATGGTCAATTAATACAGTGCATGCAAATTGAGTGGATGTGAGGGCGGAAGAAAGACATTACTAGTTGACTGCATGCATGCGATTAGTTAAATCATGGGGTGCCAGTACTTCTGTTGGTCTCCTTCGTATTTTGTGCCAATTTTTGACCATATTTGTAAGTAACATAATGTTTATGCATGTCATATAAAGTGGCACAAAAAAGGGGGCCAATAAACCAGGACGCATGCAGCATGATCAATTTTTGCCAGGGCTACTATTGGTGCCCTTTGTATTTAAATATGGATGGACTGGAGTAGTATTATCTTTATCTTAGCCTCATAGGGCTCTCCCAGCGCCTAGGCTCGCCTCCTCACCTCGCCCACTGGATCCCGCCATGGATAATCCCTTAGATCCTAGGATCTCGCGGGCTGCCCTCTTGCTGCGGCCTGCAGCACTAACGCCTTTGAGCGAAACCAACATGTGTTTTAGAAGGGATCCATTGCCCTGGAATCACAGATCGGTGGCGCCGGAGGACATGCCAGGGCTGCGTTTCAGGTGGTGTACAGTAAGGGAAAATTGGATCGAGGAAGCGTCACATCGATTGGAGAGAAGTTCCAAGGAGCTGCGCCTGGCGCGGCACAAGGCGGAGGCGCAAGTCGATCTCAGGGGAGAGATGCTGAGGGATGTCAACATCTGGCAGCGTCGCGTTGATTTCGAGCTAGGGCTAATGGCAGAGATCATATTCACGGAGTCGACTACGGAGGAAAGAACGTGCATGGCTGCGCAATGGCATGAGCAGCCGGTGCAACTATTCAAATGGGCGGTAGGAGAAGCCAAATCCTGGGACCAGTTGGAGTGGCGCCGCTGGGCATGCATCGTAGGCGAGGTGAGCTGCCCTCCTTCCCCGCCAGCGATGCAGTGACCTAGTCGGTTGCTGCTGCAGTGAACTTGCAACGCTATGTCGGTTTGCAACCTTGACAATCACTCCATCTATATGTATTGTTTTCCTGTAAAAAATACTTGGTCGTTTGGAAAAAGATGGTAATCGATTTATCACTAGTTTTAGAATGCTTGGTCATGACAATCAACCGAAGCCACAACCAGAAGTCTCCATTGCAAAGTACTTTACGGTCGGTCGCACCAACAGACGGTCAGTCGGACCCGCGTCTCACCGAAGGGACACGCATCGGCTTGGTCTGACATGTACAACCAGTTACATCACTGACTTGTGCGACCGCATTAGAGCAATGTAGTACTCCCTCTATCTCAGTTTACAACTCTTGCACGTGTACCTAGGTCGTTAATTTGGCCAACTTGATAAGAGGCATACATTAAAAAAATATATCATTACAAACTTCAAATATTCTATTTTTTAATGATATATTTTTTATGTTAAACAATTTATGTTCTACTAAACTCATCGGGAGTACTTGAAAATTATATTCCATTAAACTCATCAGGAGCCATTTCGGGCCTTGAAACCAAAACCATCAATTAATCTTTACCTTGTTTCCATCACATTCCAAAGTACTAGTGCTACAATTAAGTGCAAGCCTGCTCACACCTACCAGTGCGTACCAAAGCTGCACGTGTTCCCACTATGCAGGTTTTAGGACTAGTTCTAGTACTTAGATTATAAAAAGGGGAACTATCTAACCGAAAATTACTCTACCTTCCTCCTCATAAGTCCTCCTTCTTCATCCATCCTTGCCATGGCCGGTGTGCAGATCTCTAGGTCAAGAACTACTCGTAACAAGGGAGCGGCAACCAAGGATGCGAAAAAAGAGGGCTCACCGCCATGCAGAGACCTCAAAAGATCTCTCACGGGCAGGCGATGGCTCCCAAGAGCGCCCTAGCCGCGGAGGCGAACATGGCAACCTGGCGGCGCTGGAGTCGTTATCCCTCGACGGCATGCCCGATCAGCTCAATAAGCACCTCAATAAGTAGAAGGAGTTCATCCATGGCTTGGTGGATCTGTTGAAGGAGAGCCTCGATGACATGCCCGCTGAGCTCAATGAGCAGGGGGAGTTGACCGCCGGCTTGGTGATGTTGCTAAAGAAGAGTATTGCCTTGGAGAAGAAGGCGACCGGCGAAATCCTGCAACTTTAGGAGGACAAGGCGAAGCTCTGCCACGAGCTCGACCTGCTGGAGGAGGAGAACGCCGGCTGGAAGAAGCTGCATGAGAATAGTAGTTCCTCGATGAAGATGCTGCAGGCCCTCGTCATGGAACAGAAGGACAAGTTGGCGAAACTCCGCATCGAGAACGCAGCTGTTTTCAAGGTACGTAATGCGGCCGTGGAACAGATGATGAAGGCTCGCGTCGAGAAATCTCGCGTCATGGACACAATGAAAAAGTTGGCGGAGGAGACGCGCAAGGAGATGGAGGTCGTGGAGGCGATGAAGAAGAAGTTACGACTCCGCGGCCAGTAACCCTTCATGTAGTGAGAGCAGCGCCCCAGACTTGTGTGTGCGTCTTCCTTTTTTTGGGGTGACAATCGTCCTTCTTTTGCTCCTGTGTTTCTTCTTTTGATTCGGGTGTTTCTCCGCATGTGTCACGTTCTCTGCGAGGCATGAATAGAACAATGCTAAAACTGACATGACTAGCCAATTCGATCATTCTTTATCGCCAATAGAACAATGCCTCTTGCTAGTAATATATAATAAGAGTAGAGAGTAGAGATATGGCACTGGGCTGCCGTGTTTCGTGCTCCTCCGTCGTACTCCAGTGGAAAACTTGAGTATACCGCACGGTTCTTTGCTCCTCCTCAGGTCGTCGGCACATTTATACGAGCAGTCAAATCACAAGGCCCCGCCTTCCAGCAGTAATGAGCCGTCAAATCACAAAGGCCCTCGTCTCTCTTGAAACTGACCTAGCTAGACTGCCCCACCCTCTAGCCTTTTTAAAAATGTATACTTTTGTACAGTAGTAGGATCGATGGATTGCGCCATGTAGCAAAACTAACAAGATGAAATTAAAGAAAAAAGGTGGTACATATAGAGAGCGCTCATCGCCAAATTATGCATATAGTACTATTAAAAAAGCTAGTACGTGCTTAAATGGGGTGCTAAATTATATTAAAGAAATTAGCATACCTATTTAATTCTTGGGTTCTTATTATTTTTGCCACTAGTTTGTGTATCACTACTTAGTTTTTCCATTAGAAGTTACAACTACTCAAAATGCCATCGATCTATGACATGCTTGCTCAAAATGCAATTAGATATCTCAAAAGTGCCATCGTTAAGTTAGATGTTTGCTCAAAAATACCATTAGACATTGTGATTTTCACGTCAAACCCGTTGACCATGTTACATGACAAAAATAAGCTGATTCTCGCAATGATAAGTGTGGCCCCACTTGTCAGGAGTAACCAAGCGAACAATTTTACAGGAAAATAAGAACGCTGTTGGGATCAAGCAGGCCCCACACTTTATTTTACTGTAGTGAGGTAGAGGTAGAGCTGGCATGTTGATCCATCAGTATTTATGTCATTATAACATGGCAAAGGATATTTGAGTCATAATAATGGTGTCCAGCACAACACACTCGTCAAATAAAACTAAGCAACCTGAAATTCTTTGACAAAACTAAGCCCCCTGAAATTCTTTGACAACTAAACTGCTGGCTATATGATGTTGGCCATATATATTGTACGTACATAATGTGAAGAAACGAGTGGTAGTTGTAGTACTATACCAACTAAAAGATGAATTGTAAGAAATACTAGTATGTACGTACTGAAGAGTTAAAGTAACGAGAAGAAACATAACATAGTTCTGTTGGGGGCTCAACACAACACACCCCTCAAATAAAACTAAGCACACCAGAAATTAAACTAAGGAACTAATCTGGTAGACACTGCATTAGAACCACCATGAGCAACAACACTGCCACCTTACTCGGAGTCCTTGTCCACGTCCTCGACTTCGTCCTTGTCCCTCTTCCTCTTGGGCGGTACTTCTTTGCTTGAACTGCACACTTGGCTCTTGCTCTTCATCCAACCCTTGTACATATTGAAACAAAGGTAGCCATCCATTATAGCATAGTGGATGTGGTCTATATCTAGTACATTCCACTGCCATGCACGATGAAACGTGTGCGGAGGTTTCTTCAGTTTACCGTACGAAGGATGAACCATGGCTCCTGCAAGGGTCAGCATTGAAAGCTGATCACGGGAGGGCACTAGCCCTTCCTCCTGGAGGTCAAAGGGGTTGCCTACAACGAGGACTATCCGACCCAGGATTTCCTTGTCATTCCTAAAGTCTACAATAACGAATTTGACTCGGCCGCCCTTGAGGAACTTCTTAAATTCCTCGCACTCAACATCGGCATGGCATATGTTGTAGACCAAGCATAAGTCATGCACGCAAACCTAGAACACAGCGGGCTTCTTCTTCTTTGCCTCCTTTAGATTCTTCTCGCTTCCCAAGACTATGGTGTACTCAACATCTAGCCCCGCGACCCACTCAGCATTTGAGTTTTTGAACATGTGTTTGAAGTGAGCAGGGCATTCTTTCACTGTTGTGGAAGAACGGGTGTACATGATGTCTAACTCATCGCAGGTGATGGTTCTAATCTTGTACTCACTGCGGATCATGGAGATTTGGGACGCCATGTATTTGGGAGGAGGGTTAGGATTAGTGGAGTTGCCGTAATGTGAAAGGACGGGACGACTAGGAGCGATTTATCGATTGTAAAAATGCCGAGTGGGGGGCATGCGAACGGGAGGGTAGTGGCTTGCTTGGTGGATAAATGGATTCATGCACAGTACTATGGGGGCCCAATTAGATGTCAAGTCTACTCGACGCCCAATTAAATGGCTTTCGATGTCATGTCAAGCGTTGGGAAAATTACAGGTGATACGAAGGTTTCCATTGTCCCATGATACGGGCTTCCGAGAGCCCTTGGATCTGAGATCGAACGGTTGCATGGCGTGATTCTAGACCTATGGGTGAATATCCTATCCTAGAGGGTTATTCTACAAATTTTTAGCAACTTAGCATGCGACCGTTTGATCTCAGATCCAAGGGCTGCCAGCAGCCTGTATCATAGTCGTGCCTACCACGACCGCCGCCTCACTCGCGTGGTCGCGCCCTTGGAGATTTAACACGGTGCGTTCGGCTATCTGATGTTGGCATGTCATACATAGTCATCACTTAGTCACTCATACAACAAGGTTAGCTATAAGGTTGTCTATAAGAGTATTTTTTGTTTACTTCTCTCTATCTCTTTCTCCTAGTATTTATTGCATTTGCCAAGGAGTGACCTATTCCAATGAAATGGTGCTTAGATGAGGTGCTATGGGCATTAAATGGCTTAGCAACTCAAGTCCCCAATGCATAGGTGCTTAGTTTTTTGTTGCTAAGTTTGCTTCATCTCGGTACACGTGCTTAGCACCGTTTCTTCCTGGGGTCACCAAACTAGTCTCTCTGTTCTTAATTAACTTGCCATATCAGACTTTGTGCCTATGTGGCAGGCTTAGCACCTGTAGGATCAAGTACAATAGTGGGCTATAAGCCCGCTTTACATGGCATTTTTGCATATGTGGGGAAAAGAGGCAAGGAAAAAGTGGAGGAGTGAGCTCTCAAGCAATAGCCATCCTCTACATGGTGGAGCATCGGGAGAGGCACCTGTATGGAGGTGGTCAGGAATCGGGAGACTCACGCCGGTCGTGGCGCCGCAATTAAAATGATAATGGCAAGTCAAATCACCGGGCCCCACCTGTCCAGCAGTAACTCGCTGTCAAATCACACAGCACTACGTTTACAGCAGCCTACTCCCTCATCTTCTCGCGTCTCTGTCGAACTGACTAGGCGGAACTGCCCCGCTTGCCGCGTGGGAAAAGCCCCGCCCTAGAGTTTTAAATAGTACAATATACTAACTTGTATCCATGGATTGCGCCATGGAGCAAAGCCTCAAGAAAACGGCGGTACACATTTACGGAGTACAGTATACAGCACGCCCGTCGCGTTCGCATTGCACCCCAGACGGTCGGTCGGTCTGGCATGCAGCTCTCCGAATGGAACACACGTCATATTGCGTTTGCACACACATGTGGGACGGCAATGGAGAACCGACCATAGGCACACTCCCCGGCCCCGCAAGCCGGGTGAGTTAATAGAAGAGAGAGACGAGCGATAGTACTAGAGAAGTGTTGTAAAGACGTTGGTGGAGGCCTTGGCGTTGGTGCCTGGATGATCCCTGCATGACACGGAAGATCAGTTCATCCATGCATGTGACCAGACTCCAGCAGACACGCCTGGATTGGATATCGTCTACATATCGTGCAGGCTATGTTGTACAGGGTTGTAGTTCTGGTGAGAAATCTAAAAAAAGGGTTCTTGTCATCTCGCAAAATTAGGTGTCGGTGTCAAAACCGGCGGATCTCGGGTAGGGGGTCCCGAACTGTGCGTCTAAGGTGGATGGTAACAAGAGGCAGGGGACATGATGTTTACCCAGGTTCGGGCCCTCTTGATGGAGGTAATACCCTACGTCCTGCTTGACTGTTCTTGATGATATGACTATTACAAGAGTTGATCTACCACGAGATCAAAGAGGCTAAACCCTAGAAGCTATCCTATGGTACGATTGTATGTTGTCCTACGGACTAAAACCCTCCGGTTTATATAGGCACCGGAGGGGGCTAGGGTTACACAAGGTCGGTTACAAAGGAGGAGATATACATATCCGTATTGCCTAGCTTGCCTTCCACGCCAAGTAGAGTCCCATCCGGACACGGGACGACGTCTTCAATCTCGTATCTTCATAGTCCAACAGTCCGGCCAAAGAATATAGTCCGGCTGTCCAGAGACCCCCTAATCTAGGACTCCCTCAGTAGCCCCTGAACCAGGCTTCAATGACGATGAGTCCCGCGCGCAGTATTGTCTTCGGCAGTGCAAGGTGGGTTCCTCCTCCGAATACACCATAGAAGAGTTTGAATACAAGGATAGTGTTCGACCCTGCAAAATAGGTTCCATATACCACCGTAGAGAGAATAACATTTCCACAAATCTAATCTGCTGACATGTTTTGATAGCATGACATCACGTCACGACCCAGTTTTTATTTGAACCACTTTTCTTAACCAGCTCCGCACATATCGCGAGGCGGTTTTCTTGTCACGTCTTGTAAAAGCAGAGATCGTGTTCCCCTTATCACGAGATTCTCATCAATACAGACGTGGGTAACCCAACCGCATCATCAATTACGGTGCCTGGGGAATAAGCGGTTTTGCCAGGCAAGTGGGGAGACACATCGCCTCTTCCGCCCTTATAAAGGGACAAATATTTACTTTTTTCACCCACGCCTTCTTCCTCCTCGCTTACCCATTCCCGCACACTCGATCTCTAGCGCCCAAGCTCGCGTTCTTCTTCTCAAACCACTCTCATGTCCGGAGCAAGAGGCAAGTGGATGGTGTGACGGAGGAGAACATCAAAAAGTTACGGGAAACCGGCTATTTGGCCGCGGATATCGCGCACCGGCTTCGAAATGCAGGGCAGATCGTCCCCACGCCCGAACCCCATGAGAGGGTAGTTTTTCTTACCCATTTCATCCACGGACTGGGATTTCGTCTCCACCCGTTTGTCCGCGGGCTCATGTTCTACTATGGGCTGAATTTTCATGATCTGGCCCCCAATTTCATCCTCAACATCTCGGCGTTTATTGTTGTGTGCGAGGCCTTCCTCCGCATCAGGCCCCACTTTGGCCTATGACTGAAAACCTTCAATGTCAAACCGAAGGTGGTGGGTGGCCAGCAAGCAGAGTGCGGAGGCGCCATGGTGGGCAAGATGCCTAATGTCACCTAGCTTGAGGGCACCTATGTGGATATAATAAAGGGGTGACAATTCGGGTGGTTCTACATCACCGAGCCGCGCGACTCCAACTGGGTGGCGACCCCCAAATTTCGATCCGGAATCCCCACGCGGCTCACCTCCTGGAAAAAGAAGGGCCTATCCTAGGATTCTTCGGTAGAGCTGACCGGACTCCAGACCTGCATCCAGAACATGACGAACAAGAAAATCAAGCTTGTCAACGTGGTCCAGGTTATGCTCTTCCGCCGGATCCTTCCATGTCAAGGACGAACATTTTGTTTGTGGGAGTTCGACTCAGCCAAGCACCAGACGCTGCGAGAGCTCTACGACACGACGCATGAGGACGTCTGGAGGGTGTTGTTCAAGAGCGCCGAGATGCCTCCCTCCCTCACCGAGGACCGCGGACTCAGCGCAAAGCGTCGCGCCCATCCGGTAGGCTTTTATATCTCTCAGGGTATTTATTTGCCCCGGTTTAGTTATGTGCTGGATCTAAGCTTTCATGTCATTAACAGGACTGGATAGAGACAGCGGAGCAGCTTGATTGCCCAGCCCCCTGCCCGAAGATCCTGTAGACGCTCTTCTAATGAAGATGCTGACTCCGGCACCCTACGAGGTGCCGGCAAAGAAGGCTAAGAAGAAGGCCACGGGGACTCGAAAGGGTCTCCGGCGCAAGGTTGTATCGGACTCATCGTCCGATGACTCTGATGCGCACTCCTCCCACGGAAACGAAGAGGAGGAGGAGAAAAGTTCTCCCCCCAGCCGGGGGAGACAAGAAATGGAAGGCCGACCCATACGGGGAGGCCGAAGGGTCCAAGAAGGGAAGGACCCTCCCTCCGGACTGTGCCACGACGGCCACCGACAGTGGCAATGAGTGGCTACCCAGGGACAAGCCCCTGGCGAAGTCGTTAGTGTCCAGACACCATAGTACTTCATGGCATGTTTTATTGCACTGCCTCTCCTCATGCTGAACATGATTATGCAGTCCGTTCCGAGCTCATCTCGACGTACCCTCGTCGAGCGGCTCTTTGGACTCGTCGGATATGAACAACAATTCTCCTCCGACCGCTTCCACCCCTCTCCCTACGGACAATGCCAAGGTGTTGTCCCAAAAGGCACCGAGCCAAGGGGAGGTGGTCCTGGGGGCGCCTTGCGGCGATTCCTGGACCCTGGGTACCAAGGGAGCTAGGCTCCTACGGGCTTCGAGTCCGGGCCCCAGCCGGACACTATGCTGGAACCTTCGATGGTTTCGGACTCCGGCAGGCGGTCCCCCGTTAAGGGGGGCAACCATCCGTGCCTATGTCCTCTATCCAACCAGAGGCACCGGACAACTTGCTGGAAGCGCTGCACATTGCTTCCATTGATGAAGAGCACCGCAGTATTATGAGTGCGGTGGTCGAGAAGGTTCAGTCCACCAAAAACGGACTGACCTAAGCTTGCGCCAGCGTCCTAATAGGCTTTGAGGTAAGCAATCAAAATATAAGAAAATATTACCGCATAGATAGTAGCCCATGATGCTCTGTTCGGCGTTCGCGAAGAAAAGCCGAATATAGGATCAAATGATAACTCAGGAGTCTAATTAGAGTATGTCTATGTGTATGTGTAGGCTTCACTGCTGGCCACTGCCACACGTACTACAGAGGTCTCTACACTGAAGCAGGCCCTGAAGCAGTCCGAGGACGAGCTCGACCTTACCAAGAGGCAGCTCGAAGAGAGCAAAGGTAAAATATACCCCTGTCTATATAGTTAAAAAGAAGTTCGGGTGTAAAGTAATAGGATCAACATGAATTTGTCAGGGGCCACGACCGAGGTGGAGACCCTGAGGAAGGCGTTGTCCAAGGCCGAAGACAAAGCGGCCAAGGAACGCATGGAACGGGAGAAACAAGAAGCCCGAGTAGGCGAGGTGCAGCAAGAGCTCGAGGCTCTTGCCAAAAAGCATGAGTCCTTGGAGATTGACTCCAAGATGCGAGAGTCTGAGCTTGCACAGGCGCTTGAAAGCGTCCGGAGCGCCAAGGCCGAAGCCCACAAGGCCCTCCAGGAGATTGACGCGGTGAAGAAGATAGCAACGGGTAAGGCATTCAATATGCAAAGCAAGCATGTGAAGGAGACTTTCCTTTTTCTTACCCGAGTTCGGAGCTCTCCAGGAGCGTTTGCAGATCTTCCCCGTAGTGTACTGGATGCCGTGGAGTTTTACTGGGCTGAGGAGGGGAGCTCAACGGAGAAGTTGTTCTGGTCTTAGTATACTGGGACCGAACACCCCGTGTCCTTGAGCGACCAGCTGAAGCAGTTGGTCGAACTTCACAAGGCGGCCGAACAAGCCACGAGGGGCCTTATAGTCCGGATGTGGCCTAGCAAGCCCCTGTCCGGCAGCTACTTCGGTCTAGTGAGGTGGCTTGTGGAAGCCTGCCCACAGCTTGAAGTCATCAAGCGGTCCATCTGCATCGAGGGTGCACACAGGGCTTTTGCCCGGGCGAAGGTGCATTGGGCGAAGTTGGACGCCGTGAAGCTGGTGAGGGAGGGGCCGCGGGAGGGCAAGGAGCATCGCTGCCCTGAGAATTACTATGAAAGTGTCCTGAAGGGTTCCCGTTTAGTGGCAGATGAGTTTGCCAAGGATGTAATTTTTGAATGAATATGCCCATGTGATCCTGTAATATGAAACGAGTTCTTTTGCGCCATGCGACACTTTCTTAATTTAAAATATTACCTTCTGTGCGGCCGTTTATAAAATCTGAGAGTTGGCCAGTCGTCGGCTTCTATCCCCATGTAACTAGTACTGGGGTGTTCGAGATAAACCTAAACACTCTTTACCCCAATTTTGGATCCTTCCAGGGAGGTGTTCAGCGCAACGAACTAGGCAATCGGACTATAATGCTTTATCACTCTCACTTAGCCATAGAAGTCTATGATTTTAAATTTTTGGCGAAGCCCCTAGTATTCGAAGGGCCGAATTTGGGGCGCTATACATGCCTAAGCCGGACAAAGCCGACTCCTTGCCTGAAGCGGAAAAAGTCTTTAAGGACTTGAGACCTCTCGAACAATGACCAGTCTCTCGCCATATCATGGCAGTTAGTTTTTGGCTTTCTCTACTGAGGTGCTCGTCCGGAAGAACCGGGACACAATTGCGGTAGTTCTCCCACCGCTACCTTAGCTGATATAGCGGAACGTAAGGTACCAAAGCATGGGAGCCGGGCGACCCAACATTTGACCAAAGACATGATTCGGAGCTGATGCATATAATGCTATAAGTTCAAGGTGCTGCATTGTCGAAAGTGTTCGGACTTCTTGCGGCGTATTATGGGGTAAAAGAGGACCACTAACAAACTGACCGTACCCGCACGTGCGGGTGCGGATTGTTGTAAATGGAAATATAAGAGAGAGAGAGAGAAACTTAAATAATGCAATGACAGATTAATGATAAGCATTGTTATTTAAATGATACGTTGAAGCGTACTTGGTACAAGTAGTGCAATAAGCATAAAGTAGGACAATACAAAATGTCCTATCCCAGGGCAAGCTACGCATAAATAGTGAAAAGCGGGTATATCGATTATTACTAGAGACCACCTGGCGGTTCCCGTGTTCATCTTAGCTTCTTGCCGCCTTGGTTGTTGCTTCCGAAATGTGTCCGGCAATCGTACTGCCGGCAAGGGCTTCCAGAGAGTTGAGCCCTGAAAGATAAAAGGAATGTCAAAGGTATACAACCCCTAGTGTGGTTAAGCCACAATGCAGGGCGTGACCTGATCGTGCCCCCGCCTATGTCCATGGTATTTTCAATGCGTAGTTATGTACGCGCAGCACGGATTTCGCCGCTTCACTGGGACTGGGACAGGGACCGAATTGCTAGGCGAGCTCTGATCGTGCCAGGCGATCCTGTTGCAGCTTCTTCAGGACTCGCTTGAAGGTGTCCGAGGGCCGTGACACCGAATGGGTGATCTGCCTAAACAGGCTGCTTTGTGCTTCTGCTGCAAGGGCCGCAGTGTGCTCTTCCGTATGGAGCGAGCATTTCATGTTTCCATTTACTGTTATGACCCCGCGAGGTCCTGGCATCTTAAGCTTGAGGTATGTGTAATGTGGCATTGCATTGAATTTTGCAAATGCTGTCCGCCCGAGCAGTGCATGATAGCCACTATGAAATGGGACGATATCAAAGATTAACTCTTCGCTTCGGAAGTTATCCGGTGATCCGAAGACCACTTCCAGTGTGATTGAGCTTGGGCAATGGGCCTCTACACCTAGGATTACGCCTTTAAAGGTGGTTTAGCTGGGTTTGATCCTCGAGGGATCGATACCCATTTTTCGCACTGTATCCTGATAAAGCAGGTTCAGGCTGCTGCTGTCGTCCATAAGGACTCGAGTGAGGTGAAATCCATCAATGATGGGGTCTAGGACTAGTACGGCGGATCCACCATGACGGATGCTAGTGGGGTGGTCCCTGCGATCGAAGGTGATCGGATAAGCAGACCATGGGTTGAACTTCGGGGCGACGGGCTCCATCGCATAGACGTCCCTTAGTGCACGCTTCCGCTCCCTCTTGGGAATGTGTGTTGCGTATATCATGTTCACCATCTTCACTTGTGGGGGAAACCCCTTCTGTCCTCCTGTGTTCGGCGGCCGGGAATCCTCCTCGTCATCGCTATGCGGCCCCTTGTCCTTGTTCTCGGCATTTAACTTGCCGGCCTGCTTGAACACCCAGCATTCTCTGTTGGTGTGATTGGCTGGCTTGTCGGAGGTGCCGTGGATTTGACACGAGCGATCCAGTATGCGATCCAGACTGGACGGAGCCGGAGTATTTCTTTTAAATGGCTTTTTCCGTTGACCGGATCTAGAGCCTCTGAATCCGGCATTGACTGTCGTATCTTCGGTGTTATCGCCGTTATTGCGGCGCTTTGGTCTATTATGACACTGCCTACCGTTAACATCTTTGGTATCCGAGGTATCCGGATTCCTTGATGTGTTGTTGCTGCGAGCCAGCCAGCTATCCTCGCCTGCGCAAAAGCGGGTCATGAGTGTCGTGAGGGCTGCCATAGATTTCGGCTTCTCCTGGTCGAGGTGGCGGGCGAGCCACTCGTCGCTGATGTTATGCTTAAATGCCGCTAGGGCCTCTGCATCCAGACAGTCTACAATTTGATTTTTCTTAGTCAGGAACCGTGTCCAGAATTGTCTGGCCAATTCCCCTAGCTGCTGGGTTATGTGGCTCAAAGTCATCAGCATCCGGTGGCCGCACATAAGTGCCCTGGAAGTTGTCAAGAAATGCGTCTTCCAGATCCTCCCAACTGCCGAAGGAATCTGCTAGCAAGCTATTCAGCCAATGCCGAGCTGGTCCTTTGAGTTTTAGTGGGAGGTACTTGATGGCATGTAGATCATCACTACGAGCCATGTGGATGTGAAGGAGGAAATCCGCAATCCATACAGCGGGATCTGTTGTGCCATCGTATGATTCGATATTTATGGGTTTGAAACCCTCCGGGAATTCATGATTCATAGCTTCATTGGCGAAGCATAGGGGGTGTATGGCACCTTTGTGCCGGGCTATATCCCGACGTAGTTCGTATAAGTCTTGTCTGCTGTATTCGGCCCGGCCGGATTTACTCTTGGTGTATCCGATGCGACGATCATCATCCCGTGTGGGCGCACGTGCCCGCGTCCTGTATATTGACCTTGCGATTTTTGCCTTACTATCCAAGATGTCTCGCAGGTCCTTTGTGTTGCCCCGGGCCTTAGTATTTTTGACTGAGTGGCGACGAGGTGCGGTCTGAACTGTAGGCTGAAACGCCTCTCTGGCTCGGCCGCGTAGTGGCCGGTCAGCCGCATCGTACACTAGTGAATGAGGTTTCAATGCTTCCTCCTCGAGGTGAGGTAGCAACCTGTGTTTTGGGTAACTCTTGGACGGGCGCTCAAGGTCATGCTCCTCAGCTGCAAGGACTTCGGTCCACCTGTCTACTAGCAAGTCTTGATCAGCTTGAAGCTGTTGCTGTTTTTTCTTTAGGCTATTTGTCGTGGCCATAAGCCGACGCTTGAAACGCTCTTGCTTGACGGGGTCCTCGGGCACAATAAACTCGTCGTCGCCGAGGCTCGCCTCGTCTTCGGAGAGAGGCATGTAATTGTCCTCCTCCGGTTCTGCATCAGCTGCCTGCTCTGGAGGGCTAGCTTGTTCGTCCTCTAGCTCTACACCATGCTGGAGGGGATTGTTGTTGTCTTCGATGCTATCCGGAGTGTTATTATCTCCTATGCCGGTATCACTGCTCTTGTTGTGGCAGGACTTAGAGCGGCGCCGCTGACGTCGGTGGTTGGGCTGCTTCTTGGAGGGGTCATCCTCCGCTATCTCGTCGCCATTGCCTTCCTTGGGGGTGTCCACCATGTATATATCATATGATGAGGTGGCGGTCTAGCGCCCTGAGGGCGGTGGTTCCTGTTCGTCTCCGGCATCGTCGTCCATACCGTCGAAGTCTTCGGAGCCGAAGTCGAGCATGTCGGTTAAGTCGTCGACAGTGGCTAATAAGTGGGTGGTGGGTGGACAGCGAATTTCTTCGTCGTCTGCATCCCATTCTAGCCGGACATAGTTCGGCCAAGGTTCTCCCGACAGGGAGAGAGACCTTAACGAGTTTAGCACATCTCTGAAAGGTGATTGCTGAAAGATATCCGCGGAGGTGAACTCCATGATCGGCGCCCAGTCGGACTCGACGGGCACGGATGTGAGCGTCTTGGAGTCCGTGGTCGGAGATGAATCCAGTGGGTCGGCGACACGGCTCTTGTAAGGGGTGAAGTCAGTATCCGGCTCTATAGCCATTGAGAGTGCGACCTCCATGGCGGGGTCCATCCCTCCGCTCTCGGATGGCACGACTTGCTTCGGATTGATGGCCGGAGTAGTTGCGGATGCGATCTCCCGAACATTGTCCGATGGCAGAGTTACGTCATGCTCGTTGCGACTATGCGGCGCGTTCGACATGGGATCGAATCCGTCGAAGATCAAGTCCCCGCGGATGTTGGTCATGTAGTTCAAGTTTCCAAATCTGACCTGATGGCCAGGGGCGTAGCTCTTGATCTGCTCCAGATGGCCAAGCGAAATGGCCCACAGTGCGAAGCCGCCGAATACGAAGATCTGTCCGGGGAGGAAAGCCTCACCCTGGACCGCATCACAAGCGATGATCAAAGGAGCTATCAAGCCTTATGGTGACGACACAGTGGATCTCTCAATGAAAGCACCAATGTCGGTGTCAAAACCGGCGGATCTCGGGTAGGGGTCCCGAACTGTGCGTCTAAGGCGGATGGTAACAGGAGGCAGGGGACACGATGTTTACCCAGGTTCGGGCCCTCTTGATGGAGGTAATACCCTACGTCCTGCTTGATTGTTCTTGATGATATGAGTATTACAAGAGTTGATCTACCATGATATCAAAGAGGCTAAACCCTAGAAGCTAGCCTATGGTATGATTGTATGTTGTCCTACGGACTAAAACCCTCCGGTTTATATAGGCACCGGAGGGGGCTAGGGTTAACAAGGTCGGTTACAAAGGAGGAGATATACATATCCGTAGTGCCTAGCTTGCCTTCCATGCCAAGTAAAGTCCCATCTGGACACGGGACGAAGTCTTCAATCTCGTATCTTCATAGTCCAATAGTCCGGCCAAAGGATATAGTCCGGCTGTCCGGAGACCCCCTAATCCAGGACTCCCTCGTTAGGTGTCATGTGTTTCGGATCACTGTGAGGGTCAAATAGGGACAACTGAGTTCCTCCAAGGCGCTAGTCATGGGGGCCACATGCACGAAGACTACTTGGCTGCCATTTATGTCAAGCCGGCTATGTTAATTAGGGCATCTATTGATGGACCCCTTTTCTACGAGTTTATCTTTAATTTGAGCTTCGATCCTCGTCTAGTTTGTCCGTCGGGATTCATGTTGTCTCCTTTGGGCAGTGAGGTTATGGTTTCTTGTCCTGTTATAATCCGGTGCTTCAAATCAAAATGAGGACAACTGCGCCTCCGGGGCACGTGCATGAAGACAGTCATTGACGAGGTCAAGCCGGCTCCGGTAGACAAAATAAAACTAGTAGTACTCCACTATATATAGGCAAGAGCCTCCACGCTTGCTTGCTAGTGTTGCTCTCTTCACACTGTCTCGTCCTCTCCAGATCTAAACACGACAGCGGTGGCCACACACTCTCTCTCTGCTCACTGCTGGTCACAGATCCAGCCGGATCCTCTTTGCTGTGGAAGGTGAGAAGGTGCAACGTTCACGTGGTCATCCTCAGCGACGGCTCTTAGCCACTGTCGGCGCGTCCCGATCAGCATGCCTTGCCGTTCTCTCCCAAGCACCGCTGGCTAGGGAGGGCCTCCGACCCCTTCTTCCTCGCTGCCGTAGTGTGGGCAGATCCGGCCTCCTGCCGCCCACCTAGCGACATCCCGGCGACCCTCAGGTATAACTTCCTTCGAAACTGGCCTTGCTCTACTTCCCGAGCTCCTAACATCGCTGCATTTGTATCTTTTACTATTTCCCGGGCCCCCTGGTAGATACTCCCTCCATTCCAAAATAGATGAACCAACTTTGTATTAACTTTGTACTAAAGTTAGTACAAAGTTGAGTCATCTATTTTGGAACGGAGGGAGTAGGATCGATCAGCTGTTCGAAAGCCACCTAAATTTTTTCTGTTAAGAGTTAAAACTAGTTCATGCACTCGAATCTAGTACTACTTGGTTCAAACAAGGAAGAAAGGGGGTGGGGGTGGGGGAAGATTTGTTACCTGAATCTAGGACTTGGTCGAAAGAGGAAATAATGGGGGCGAAAGGTAGCAGATACTGACTATCCAACTGGTCTCTAGGTCTAATAGGGAAATAAAGGGAAACGCAGTACAAACTCAATATAAACCTGATCTATTGGTTGAAACCGGAAAGAAAGTGGGGATTGGGGGACAAGTCAACAGAATAAGTCCACCACTATATTTGCTAGCATCACACAGTATAAGGTGGCTATACCAAACAAAAATGGTACTAACCCAGATATCCTGTTCTAATGTTTGTTGCCCCGAGCCACTCTTATGTAATGCCACTGGTAAAATGTAGCAGTCGCACTACTAAAAGTAAGGACACGTTAAACCAATGTTGCTGGTAAAATGAAGCAATGGCACCATTAAAGTAATGTCGTATTTAACGGTTGTTGATACGTCTCTGTCGTATCTATTATTTTTTATTGTTCCATGCCAATATTCTACAACTTTCATATACTTATGGCAACTTTTTATACTATTTTTGGGACTAACATATTGATCTAGTGCCCAGTGTCGGTTCCTGTTTGTTGCACGTTTTTTGTTTCGCGGAATATCCATATCAAACAGAGTCCAAACGGGATAAAAACTAATGGAGATTTTTTTGGAATATATATGATTTTTGGGAAGAAAAATCCACGCGAGACGGTGCCCGAGGGGGCCACGAGGCAGGGAGCGCGCCCCAGGGGGTAGGCGCGCTCCTGACCCTCGTGGCCATCCCGTAAGGCGGTTGATGCCCTTCTTTCTCCGCAAGAAAGCTCATATTCGGATAGAGATCTTGTTAAAATTTCAGCCCAATCGGAGTTACAGATCTCCAGGAATATAAGAAATGGTGAAAGGGCAGAATACGAGAACGCGGAAACAGAGAGAGACAGAGAGACAGATGCAATCTCGGAGGGGCTCTCGCCCCTCCCATGCCATGTAGGCCAAGGACCAGAGGGGAAACCCTTCTCCCATCTAGGGAGGAGGTCAACGAAGAAGAAGACGAAGGGGCCCCCTCTCCCCTTCTCTTCCGGTGGCGCCGGAACACTGCCGTGGTCATCATGATCATCACCGCGATCTACTCCAACACCTCCGCCATCTTCACCAACATCTCCATCACCTTCCCCCCTCTATCTACAGCGGTCCACTCTCCCGCAACCCGCTATACCCTCTACTTGAACATGGTTCTTTATGCTTCATATTATTAACCAATGATGTGTTGCCATCCTATGATGTCTGAGTAGATTTTCGTTGTCCTATCGGTGGTTGATGAATTGCTATGATTGATTTAATTTGCTTGTGGTTATGTTGCTGTCCTTTGGTGCCCATCATATGAGCGTGCGCGTGGATCACACCATCGGGTTAGTTGTATGTTGTTAGGACTATGTATTGGAGGGCAAGAGTGACAGAAGCTTCAACATAGCATAGAAATTGATGCATACGGGATTGAAGGGGGACCAATATATCTTAATGCTATGGTTGGGTTTACCTTAATGAACGTTAGTAGTTGCAGACGCTTGCTAATAGTTCCAATCGTAAGTGCATAGAATTCCAAGTCAGGGATGATATGCTAGCAGTGGCCTCTCCGACATAATACTTGCTATCGGTCTAGTAAAGTAGTCAATTGCTTAAGAGGCAATTTCACAACTCCTACCACCACTTTTCCACACTCGCTATATTTACTTTATTGCTTCTTTACTTACAACAGCCCCTACTTTTTATTTACTTGCTCTTTATTATCTTGCAAACCTATCCAACAACACCTACAAAGTACTTCTAGTTTCATACTTGTTCTAGGTAAAGCGAACATCAAGCATTCGTAGAGTTGTATCGGTGGTCGATAGAGCTTGAGGGAATATTTGTTCTGCCTTTAGCTCCTCGTTGGGTTCGATACTCTTACTTATCGAAAACTGTCGCGATCCCCTACACTTGTGGGTTATCAGGACCTTTTTCTGGCGCCGTTGGCGTGGAGCAATAGCGTGGGGTGAATTTTCTCGTGCGTGCTTGTTTGCTTTATCACTAAGTAATTTTTATTTGTTGTTCTTAGTTGTTCTTTATCTTTAGTTATGGATATGGAACACGAAATACCAAAAAAATTAGGTGTACTTTCTGCTCATGGAGATGGGGAACCTCCTAAAACCCTCGATGCTGGTTATGTGAAAGATACCATGTACTACTTTAATAATCCTGAGAAAACCCCATTCAATTATGTAATGGGAGTATCGTTGGATCAACATGAATACTTTAGGGATTACCGCTTGACACAAAAAGGGAAACTATTATGGGATCAAATTCATATATTGAAGTGGTATGCTAGGAAACTATGCTTGAGATATGATTATACTTGTTGCTCTAGGATGAAGGCCCCACACCTTCCCTTTTCATGCAAACTCAATGATAATAAAACCTTATCTTCTTATGCTAATGGTATATATGATTACTATGATGTGGAACCAATAGAAGAATTTGTTGTTTTTATGGGTGTTTATGAAATTGAATCTATGTTTAAAGAGTTTGAAGATTTTGATGATGCTGTTTATAGACCTGAAAATTTAGCTATCCTTAAATATTGTTATGAGAATTATGAATACAATTATGATATTAATGCACTTATTGAGAAAGTCTTTGATGTCCAAGAAGATACTAATATTTTGCAGGAATCTATGGAAGAAGAAGTTGATGAATCTGTGAGCTCATTGGATGAAAAAGATGAGGAGGGGAGCGAACCACAAAAGGAGGAAGAGCGGATTTATCACCCGTACCCACATTCTAATGAGATTAACTCTTCAACTCATACATTGTTTAATTCCCCTTCGTGCCTACCGAAGGATGATTGCTATGATGACTGTTATGATCCCTTTAATTCTTTTGAAATATCCCTTTTTGATGATGCTTGATATGCTTGTGGCCAAGATGCCAATATGAATTATGCTTATGGAGATGAACTTGCTATAGTTCATTATGTTAAACATGAAATTGTTGCTATTGCACCCACACATGATAGTCCTATTATCTTTTTGAATTCTCCCAACTACACTATATCGGAGAAGTTTGCACTTATTAAGGATTATATTGATGGGTTGCCTTTTACCATTGCACATGATGATTTTGATAGATATAATATGCATGTGCTTGCTGATCCTACTTGCAATTATTATGAGATAGGAACTATATCTCCACCTCTCTATGTTTCCAACACGATAAAATTGCAAGAAACTGCTTATACTATGCATTGGCCTTTACTTTGTGTGCATGAATTGTTCTTTTATGACATTCCGATGCATAGGAAGAGAGTTAGAATTCGTCATTGCTTGATATATGTTGCTTTATGCTCACTAATAAATGCCAAATCATTGCTAATTAAAATTGGCTTTGATATACCTTGGGATCCGGGTGGATTCACTACTTGAGTACTTTATGCCTAGCTTAATGGATTTAAAGAAAGAGCTGCCAGGGAGACAACCCGGAAGTTTTAGAGAGTCATTTATTTCTGTTGAGTGCTTTCTTATAGTTTAAAAACAACAAAAATAAAGAGGGGAACCCAAAACTTTTTCAAAAAGGAAAGTGAAAGTGAGAAAGGCAAGCAGTATTGAAGTGGGAGAGCTCCTTGAACTTTGTTCATGCTCACGACAACTTTGTGAATCTTGATTACAGAAAATTTTCAACAAAAATAATTATCCCCTTGTACAATTCCATTGTATTATAAAAATAATGTGCCAAGGTTTGCCTTTAGGATGTTTACATTTGCTTGATGGTTTGTACGGTGCAGGACAGAAACTTTAGCTGTAATGCGCGAGTTTACATTTTTGGCTGGAACGTCAAATGGTTCTGATTCTTTTTGCACTGTCTTTATATACAAATTGTTTATTTTTCCTAATTTTGGAAGAAGTTTTCAAGTATCAGAAGTATGGTGAATGTTCAGATTATTATAGACCGTTCTGCTTTAAACAGATACTGTTTTGATCCATAGTTTGCTTGTTTTGATGAAACTATCAATTTATATTAGTGGATTAAGCCATGAAAGAGTTATATTACAGTAGACACAATGCAAAAACAAAATATGAATTGGTTTGCAACAGTACTTAGAGTAGTGATTTGCTTTATTATACTAACGGATCTTACTGAGTTTTTTGTTGAAGTTTTGTGTGGATGAAGTGTTTGATGATCGAGAAGGTCTCGATGTGAGAAGAAGGAAGAGAGGCAAGAGCTCAAGCTTGGGGATGCTCAAGGCACCCCAAGTAAACATTCAAGGAGACTCAAGTGTCTAAGCTTGGGGATGCCCCGGAAGGCATCCGCTCTTTCTTCAACAAGTATCGGTATGTTTTCGGATTCGTTTTGTTCATGCGATATGTGTAGATCTTGGAGCGTCTTTTGCATTTAGTTTTCATTTTTCTTTTATGCACCATGCTGGTATGAGATAGTCCTTGGTTGATTTATAGAATGCTCATTGCACTTCACTTATATCTTTTGAGTATGGCTTTATAGAATGCTTCATGTGCTTCACTTATATCATTTGAAGTTTGGATTGCCTGTTTCTCTTTACATAGGAAACCACTATTTGTAGAATGCTCTTTTGCTTCACTTATATTTGTTAGAGCGTGGGAATATCTTTTGTAGAAAGAATTAAACTCTCTTGCTTCACTTATATCTATTTAGAGAGATGACATGAACTGGTCATTCACATGGTTAGTCATAAAATCCTACATAAAACTTGTAGATCACTGAATATGATATGTTTGATTCCTTGCAATAGTTTTGCGATATAAAGATGGTGATATTTGAGTCATGCTAGTGGGTAGTTGTGGATTAGTAGAAATAGTTGTGTTGAGGTTTGTGATTCCCATAGCATGCACGTATGGTGAACCATTATGTAACAAAGTCGGAGCATGAGGTATTTATTGATTGTCTTCCTTATGAGTGGCGGTCGGGGACGAGTGATGGTATTTTCCCACCAATCTATTCCCCTAGGGGCATGCGTAGTAGTACTTTGCTTCGAGGGCTAATAAACTTTTGCAATTAGTATGTGAGTTCTTTATGACTAATGTTGAGTCCATGGATTATACACACTCTCACCCTTCCACCATTGCTAGCCTCTCCAGTACCGCGCAACTTTCGCCGGTACCATAAACCCACCATATACCTTCCTCAAAACAGCCACCATACCTACCTATGATGGCATTTCCATAGCCATTCCGAGATATATTTCCATGCAACTTCCACCATCATCATATACATGACTTGAGCATCATTGTCATATTGCTTTGCATGATTGTAAGATAGCTAGCATGATGTTTTCATGGCTTTTCCATTTTTTGATGTCATTGCTACCTAGATCATTGCACATCCCAGTACACTGCCGGAGGCATTCATATAGAGTCATATCTTTGTTCTAGTATCGAGTTGTAATATCGAGTTGTAAGTAAATAAAAGTGTGATGATCATCATTATTAGAGCATTGCCCCAATGAGGAAAGGATGATGGAGACTATGATTCCCCCACAAGTCGGGATGAGACTCTGGACTTTAAAAATAAATAAAAGAGGCCAAAGAAGCCAAAATAAAAAAAGAGGCCAAAGAAGCCCACAAAAAAAGGAAAATAAAAAAATGAAGAAAAAGAGAGAAGGGGCAATGTTACTATCCTTTTACCACACTTGTGCTTCAGAGTAGCACCATGTTCTTCATATAGAGAGACTCTTGAGTTATCACTTTCATATACTAGTGGGAATTTTCATTATAGAACTTGGCTTGTATATTCCAATGATGGGGTTCCTCAAATGCCCTAGGTCTTCATGAGCAAGCAAGTTGGATGCACACCCACTTAGTTTCAGTTTGAGCTTTCATACACTTATAGCTCTTAGTGCATCTGTTGCATGGCAATCCCTACTCACTCACATTGATATCTATTGATGGGCATCTCCATAGCCCGTTGAAACGCATAGTTGATGTGAGACTATCTTCTCCTTTTTGTCTTCTCCACAACCACCATTCTATTCCACCTATAGTGTTATATCCATGGCTCACGCTCATGTATTGCGTGAGGGTTGAAAATGCTGAAGCGCGTTAAAAAGTATGAACCAATTGCTCGGCTTGTCATCGGGGTTGTGCATGATGTGAATATTTTGTGTGGTGAAGATTATATGATTTTGTAGGGATAACTTTCTTTGGCCTTGTTATTTTGAAAAGACATGATTGCTTTATTAGTGGGCTCAAAGTATTATCGTTTTTATGTCAAATGATAGACTATTGCTTTGAATCACTTGTATCTTAATATTCATGCCATGATTAGATATGTGATCAAGATTATTCTAGGTAGCATTCCACATCAAAAATAATCTTTTTTATCATTTACCTACTCAAGGATGAGCAGGAATTATGCTTGGGGATGCTGATACGTCTCTGTCGTATCTATAATTTTTTATTTTTCCATGCTAATATTCTACAACTTTCATATACTTTTGGCAACTTTTTATACTATTTTTGGGACTAACATATTGATCAAGTGCCTAGTGCCAGTTCCTGTTTGTTGCATGTTTTTTGTTTCGCAGAATATCCATATCAAACGGAGTCCAAACGGGATAAAAACTGACGGAGATTATTTTTGGAATATATATGATTTTTAGGAAGAAAAATCCACGCGAGATGGTGCCCGAGGGGGCCATGAGGCAGGGGGCACGCCCCAGGGGGGTAGGCGCGCCCCTAACCCTCGTGGCCACCCCGTAAGGCGGTTGATACCCTTCTTTCCCCGCAATAAAGCTAATATCCGGATAGAGATCGTGTTAAAATTTCAGCCCAATCGGAGTTACGGATCTCCGGGAATATAAGAAACACTGAAAGGGCAGAATACGAGAACGCAGAAACAGAGAGAGACAGAGAGACAGATCCAATCTCGGAGGGGCTCTCGCCCCTCCCATTCCATGGAGGCCAAGGACCAGAGGGAAACCCTTCTCCAATCTAGGGAGGAGGTCAAGGAAGAAGAAGACGAAGGGGCCCCCTCTCCCCTTCTCTTCCCATGGCGCTGGAACACTGCCGTGGCCATCATCATCATCATCGCGATCTACTCCAACACCTCCGCCATCTTCACCAACATCTCCATCACCTTCCCCCTCTATCTACAGTGGTCCACTCTCCCGCAACCCGCTGTACCCTCTACTTGAACATGGTGCTTTATGCTTCACATTATTATCCAATGATGTGTTGCCATCCTATGATGTCTGAGTAGATATTCGTTGTCCTATCGGTGGTTGATGAATTGCTATGATTGATTTAATTTGCGTGTGGTTATGTTGTTGTCCTTTGGTTCCCATCATATGAGCGCGCGCGTGGATCACACCATCGGGTTAGTTGAATGTTGATAGGACTATGTATTGGAGGGCAAGAGTGATAGAAGCTTCAATCTAGCATAGAAATTGATGCATACGAGATTGAAAGGGGACTAATATATCTTAATGCTATGGTTGGGTTTACCTTAATGAATGTTAGTAGTTGCAGACGCTTGCTAATAGTTCCAATCATAAGTACATTGAATTCCAAGTCAGGGAACACGCTAGCAGTGACCTCTCCCACATAATACTTGCTATCGGTCTAGTAAAGTAGTCAATTGCTTAAGGGGAAATTTCACAACTCCTACCACGACTTTTCCACACTCGCTATATTTACTTTATTGCTTCTTTACTTACAACAGCCCCTACTTTTCATTTACTTGCTCTTTATTATCTTGCAAGCCTATCCAACAACACCTACAAAGTACTTCTAGTTTCATACTTGTTCTAGGTAAAGTGAACATCAAGCATGCGTAGAGTTGTATCGGTGGTCGATAGAACTTGAGGGAATATTTGTTCTGCCTTTAGCTCCTTGTTGGGTTCGACACTCTTACTTATCGAAAACTATTGCGATCCCCTATACTTGTGGGTTATCAGTTGTCATAGTTAATCCTAATGCCCACACAAATATCTAGCAATGTTGTTGCTTTAGAAATTGCTACTGTCCTTGTAGGATTGCCATTCAGATAAGGAACATGCTTCTGTTCATTTGATGTATGTTTCATCACTTGTTTGTCACCCTCCTTTCGACCTTTTTTGTGCAAACAAAGACATACATTTCACGCTTGATCTTAGTTCAACTCTACAAATGATATCCAAATTATAGTTGAACATTCCAGGAGCTTCACAACCAACCTTGATGTTGCTCAATTTTATTGCAACTAATGAAGAAGAAGCTCTGTGGGTTTCGTTTTCTGTTGGAAATGGAACCAGGGCTGGAGCCCTTTTCTTCAAAAATGAAGAAGAAGCTGCTAGCTCATGGGACATTGCTTCATTTTAGGTGAACTGCACCAAAAGGTCCCATGAATTGAATCATCCATGTTGGTGACTGGTGTCATCCCTTCTACGATGGAGTTGACCACAGACATGGTTCCCATCACGAGGTATGTTCCTTTTTGGTCCGACCCTTTGCCAAAGATCCTGCATGTTGTGTCTGCTCTTGTGCTACTGTTTTGGCACTGCCATGATAAAGCAGTAATGTTATTATTTTGCACCTTAATCTAGTGGCACTATTAATTTGAGGTAATGTTTTGGCACTGCTAGTGGCACTAAATTTTTTTATATATCGAAAGAGGGGGTTTCCTCCGATTTCATTAAAAAAATCCAACCATAGAGAACCATTATCCAACAACATCTCAGTGTAAACGGGCAGTTATGCAACTACTACTAGAACAGACTGAGTACTAGCAGGAGACAAGTTCGCCACATAAGCTAGGCAGGTAGGGGGACGCAGCACCAGCTCGACCAAGTTTGGATTACAACCCAAATGCTACCACGAAAACATCAGAGGGGAAGATAGGGACTGAAAGATCCAGCTTCCGCATCCTAGTCTAAGCACCCCCGGCCTTTGTCCTTGCGACGCACGGTACACCTTGTTTGCCACATGCTCGACCCTAGTGCCACTGATAAAATGAAGTAATAATACAGTTAAAATAGAGCGAGTGTCCTCTCTATCATTTCATTTCCAATGTAGATAAAGAAAGTGCTTCTCTTTGTTAGTATATGTTTCGTCAACTAGTCCCATTGTTAATGTTTAAGCGTTCCTGCAAACTGGGGTGCTTAATTTTAGTTGATCTGCATAAAAATAGAGATTGGAATGTCTCAAGGCCCCTCCTTGTACTACCGCCGTACACTGATGTTCGTCACTGGCAGAAGGTGTATCGGGGAGACTTGGGTCGATTTCCAGTATGAGGCGTACCGTATGAGGCGTCGCACGGCCCAGCTCGCCCTCGCAGCATGGCGCATGGCATACTATGATACTATCACAATATTTTCTTCTATTTATTAGTGTATGTTTCATCAACTAGTGCCACTATAATGTAATCACGCCTTTTCATTATCTGTGCAAACAGGGTTATTCAGCTGCATTTTGGTGGAACTACACAAGTGTACGGATGGAACCGGCATATATGCAGAGTGCAAGGTGCCAAGTGAAAATTACCGACACCAACCCTGCTCCATCTAAGCATTGGCATGCACCACCATCAGTGGGATGTGTGGCACTCATTTTGGACGGATCTTTCTCAGCAGCAAATCCTCTAACCAAATACTAGTAGCTTAGACTTAAAAAAAATACTAGTAGCTTATATTGGCAGTTTTCTAGGGTGTACTCTTTTCTGAAAGAAGCACCAATCTATTTTTCTTTATTTGTACACAGTGTCACAACTTTGACCCAAAGGTCCAGAGCTATTTTAGGGTTATTAGCTAGTACTCAGAGACTGATTGTAAGCATGATTTTAATAAGCTGTCACATTGATTGTAATCATGAGCAGATGGAAGATTAGGTTAGTGCGAAGCTTACCTTAAACCCTACCGATGTCGTTGAAATGAGGCGAGCGTCAAGGGAACCATGGAGAAAGGCGGGGAAGCGACGTCGTGCCATCCGACCTCCTCTTGCGATGGGAGAACAAATACTCCTGTGGCTCCAGCTGGCTCTGCACCCTCACGAACGGCACACCATACTCGATCGATTCATTATCCTCTGGGTGCTCGACCTTCGACCTCTACGCCCACCACCTCCGCCTGACTTTCACCTCGGGCGAATCTGTCTGCTCCATCACCTAGAGGAGATACTTGATGAACTCGAAGGACTGCGGTGTGATTGACGCCGAGGAGTACATCGCCGCCCTCATCACCGTCGTCTCGCTCTTTCGCATACATTGCCACATGGCCCTCACCGTCCTCGAAATCTCCCACTCATTGTCAAACCAAGTAAGGATCTCCTTCAACCTGGCTAACTTTGCCTGGTTGCCGCCGGCGATCTGCCTGATTCGCTGATCCATCCTCTCCATAGATGTCCTTCTGAGTGGTCCGATGCTAGGTTTGGAAGATGGGAGGAGATATGGTGGTCTTGCAATAGAGAAGAGGGAGAGGCGAGATAGTGATTTTGGAATGGAGATGATGGAGAGGAGAGGGGGTGGTTTTGAAATGGAGAAGAGGGAGAGGCGAGACGGTGGTTTTGGAATGGAGATGATGGAGAGGAGAGGTTTCCCTGCCTTTCGGTCGCTGACACGTGGGCCCCGTGCTTGGTGGGACCCATGTGTTAGTGTCTCAATGGCAGGATGGGCTACATCAGGGGATCCTCGTCCGAGGAGAGAGGAGGTGGTTTTGCAATGGAGAAGAGGGAGAGGCGAGATGGTGGCTTTGGAATGGAGATGATGGAGAGGAGAGGAGGTGGTTTTGCAATGGAGAAGAGCGAGAGGAGCGTGTGGCAGCGATTTAGGTTTGGGCGAGAGGGCCAGCGCGCTGTGACTAGATCAAAATCAAAATCAATTTACCCTTCAATTAAGAAAGCGACCCCACATTAACTAGTCTCCCTTTTATTCTGGGTCATAATTGACCATGATTTTCACAAATAAAATATATGTTATACATTGCAAAAATAATATAATTTGAAAGTACATTCAGATACGAACCAAACGATACAATTTTTGGTGACATGCGTTCACATTTTGCTTCTTAAATACAGTACGTGGTCAAACTTTGACCCCAAATACGCAAAACAAAAAAAATACTTCCAAGACCAGCGCCGCTCCCCTCCTCTTAAACCACAGCCGCTCCTCTCCTGTTCCAATCTAAATCCAGCGCCGCTCCTCTCCTCTTCCATTTCAAAACCACTACCCTTCCTCTCCTGTTCCAATCCAAAACCAGCGTCGCTCCTCTCCCGTTCTAATCCAAAAACCAGCGCTGCACCTCTCCTCTTCCATTCAAAAACCACCGCCGGCGAGTGAAGGTGCCGTGGAGAAGTAGATCGGTGGAGGAGTTCAACCGACATGTGAGGATCGCATACGGTGACCCTGTGAAGCTAGCTAGGATGTTGGAGATACAGTCTTGGTTTGACAACAAGGACCAACTAGCGGCGAGGGTGACATCCATGGCTAAATATCTGCAATAGTGCGAAAAGCCGACGATACTCCTGAAGGGAGTCACGCAGGAGTACATAGAGCTGCTCCTCTGGGCTATGGAGCAAACAGATTCACCGAATCCGATCGTGAGGGAGAGGTGGTGGGAGTATCGATCCCAGATGAAGCATCCACTAGAGATTGAAGGATCGAGCATCTACAGGGTGTCGTTTGTGAGGGTGTCATGCGGGAGCGAGCCGGTGGAGTCTTCGTCAACCGAACCCAGCTGCAAGAGGAGAAAAACAGTTGGCCCGACGATGCTTCCCCGCCATCCTCTCCCTCGCCGTTCACATCGTTTCATGGGGCGGCTGTCTGCCGCCGAGGAATAGGAGGGGATTGCCCCCCCCCCCAGCCCAATAGTCGGGCATGTTGTGAATTGTCAGGAGGAACTTAGTGTTATCAGTATTTGCAGGTTGTGAATAGTGTTTCGTTGTTGTGTATTTGAGAGTACTTTAAGATATGAATGTCTTTTGAATTTCAGATTTGTAGTATTAAGCATATGAAGTATTTTATGAATTTTAGAGATATATTTTTAGCACTTAAAAAATGTAGTTTCATAGGAGTATAAAAGTGCAGACAATGTGATTCTCAGAGAAGAAACTGCAAGTTTCAGTTTCAGATAAGAAACTGCAACTTTCAGAGGCCGAGCATTTATATTAACACGGCCTTTTCAAACAAGGTTAACATCATGTTGGAAGTTTTATTCATGGTCGAAAATGGAACTACTAGCCAGTTAACATCATGCTGATCAACATTCATGCATAGCACATCTTCATATGATGCACAGTCAAAAAGATATGCTATTTTCAAAAGGCCCACACAATGTCGAGTGTGCGAAAAACAGCGAAAACGAGGGACGAAGTTTTGGCAAGTGTTGGACGTGGTGTGCGTAGATGACAATGGGGACCCACATGTCAATAATGGCAGAGGAAAAAAATTTGGAGATATTTTCCCTGCATCAGCTGGAATCGAACCCATGCAGAATAGTTGTCGGGTAGTGTCACTTGGCCACCGGGCTAGTTCAGTACTTTTGTTACAAATAAGGCACTGCCTTGGCTGGTCCGATCAACTCCTGTGCCTTTGTGCGCTTGCCGCGGCGCCGCTGTCTGCCATTGTGAACATGCTGAACAAACGAGAGGAATCTGGAGAGGACTGTACGTGGAGAGGCGGACAGTCGGGACCCACCAGGTCTATGGCCATACGCAAGCAAGTGCCTCATCGAAACAAACTTCCTCCTAATTCTATACTGACGTTGGGGCCCACGGGTTTGTCAACATAGTTTCTTTTTTTAGGTGCTTCAACGTAGGAGATAAATTTACAATCAAGCTGTGGAGCTGGCGGGTAGTATCATTTATTATCACTAGGACAACAAGTATCCGCTGGGTTTTGGGCTGCCCCGTCTAGGCTTTCTTTTTTAACATGCGCAGCCCACGACACGCCGGTTTGTATTTTTTGAGGGCCGTCATGTATTGACCGGCCTATGGACCTCCCATCCGAGGTTTTATTTTTCCTGAAACATTGGCAACCCAATTTATGTATTTTTTTGAAGAAAACGTAGAGGTCTGTTCTATTTTTCTATATAAGAATAGGAACGCCTGGTCCAACTTTTTGTTTCCCTTCTAACTATATTATATATATTTAAATTATTTTATATGTTATTATATATTATTTTTATTGTCATCATACATTTAACAGATACTTACATATGTAAGAAAACAATATCCCACATCTTATTAACTTATAAAAATAATTTCATAACAATAAAATACTGGATTTTTTTGGCAACGAAAATCCTGGTGATCGTGTACAAAAGTTGGTTAGATTTAAGGACCAATGTAATAATAAATCACTTATTATTTAAATATATTTATAACAAAATGCTCAACCGCTATTTATTAATTGATAACATTGTTATGCCCAACCCAATATTATAATTAGAATGAGCCTAGCAAAATCATGTATTTCGAGAAAGTGCAAATGGCCTGTAATTTTTTAGGAGAAAAATAAATGGGCCGCATGGATGCTACATTATTTGTTCAGCCAGCCCAGCAAATGGACTGTAATTCTAAAAAAAGAGATTAAATTGACTGTAAATTCTGAAAAATGGGTTGAATACATGCCACATTTTTGGAGGCTAAAATTTGGGCCAATAGGTCGAAGCCAACGCAAGTCATTGTCAACTTAGTCAACAAATAATTCTGACATCGTTAGCCGTTGGATTTACATCCAACAACCGGCATCCATCTTCAATCTCTCGTCTTCTTCCTCCAGCGCCACCGGGATGACCTACTCCCGCCTCCTGCTGCTAGCAGCTCTACTTAGCATGCTTCGCTGTGAAGCGCTACCCCGCCGTTGGCTAGGCCATCCCTCCACCCCTCCACACCTCCTATTCTTCTCCACCGACTGTCAAACCACACCGCACCAGAACCAGTTAACCCTCGTACACCTCTCCGTCTGCGACTCTACTCCCGCGTCTTCCCATCTCCGGCTCGTTGCTATCCGGGGCCTCGCCGTCGTCCACCACCTTGGATGTGCTCGGCGAGGAGTAGTCAATGTGGTCAACAAACGACATCCATCGGAAGTAGACTGTGCATGGAGAGGCTGACAGCTGGGTCCACGGCCACACGCAAGGAAATGCCTCCTTATTATGCGCAAAATAATGATTCCTCCACCTAACAGCTGGGACCCATCGGAAGGGCCTCTGTATTTCGTGAAAAAAATGCCCCCCCCCCCCCGCTGATAGGTTGGACCCACCAGCTATATCTTTGCACGCAAGGAAGTGCCTCCTTATTACGCACAAAAAAAATGAATACCCCCTGCTAGCTAGGACCCACCATGGTGGGAGGCTGACTTGTCGGCCTACTAAATTGACGGGGACGGAGGGCTTTGTCAACTTAGTCAATATGAACTATTCTAGCTCCAGTGACCGTACACTGTCCATCCAATGGTGGTAGTGCTTCTTCAACCTCTTGTCTTGTTGCTCCAGCCACCCAAACCAGTGCCGATCGTGTCGTGTGCTCCTGCTTCCCGTGGCTGGCTGTGATGTCGCAGAGGCCTCACTACCCCCTACAACTCCCACCGTTGGCCAGGCCCTATGGCGACGGCAGCCTCACACTACAGCCAAACCAGTGAACCCTCGTACTCATCTCCACATGGGCATCCACTGCCGCGTCTTCCCCGGCTCCGCGTCGTCCCCTTCCTAGGCGTGGTCAACATGGCTAAGGAACGACTTCCATCAGAAGAGTACTGTACATGGAGAGGCTGATAGCTGGGTCCACGGCCACAGCAAGGAAGTGCCTCCTTATTTCATGGAAAATAATGATTCCTCCACCTAACAGCAAGGACCCACCGGATGGGCCACCGTATTTCACGAAAAAAATGTTTCCCCCCTGACTACTGGGACCCACCAGCTACATCTTCGCACGCAAGGAAGTGCGTCGATATTATGGGTAAAAAAATGATTCGCCCCCCTGACTGCTAGTATCCACCAGCTACATCTTCGCATGCAAGGAAGTTCCTGACAGTCGGGACCCACCCGGTCGAAGCGTACGTAGCGTAGAGGCGCACATGTGTGGTAGTAGAGGCTTGTGCGTGTGGTAGTAGAGGCGCGCACGTAGCAAGTACACGTACGTATAGCGGCCAGCATGCAAGAAAGTAAATACGACCACGTATGTACATACGGGCGGGGTCTCGAACACCTACTCGCGCATATGTACGACCAGGGCGCGTGTACATGGCTGTGGCTGGGTTTGAATGGAGAAACTGCGTCGTCGTCATGTTCATGGGGAGGCAACGGAATGCGTCGTGTTCATGGGGAGGCAACGGAATTCGTCGTGTTCATCGGGAGGCAATGGAACGTGTGTTGTTCATCGGGAGCCAACCAGCTTGGACGGAACAGCCAATGGGAACGAGGCCAGGCGTACCGCAGAACGGAGGAAACGGCCTTGTGTTCGACTGGCCATGGTGGAAACGGGATCCTGTTCATCAGGAGGGGTCTGGCATACCGCAAAACGGAGGAAACGGACCTCCTACGGTCGAAATGGTATCCTATTGATCGGGAGGGGTGTGGCATGCCGCATAATGGAGGAAACGGACTTGTGTTGGAGCGCTACGGTCGAAATGGGGGTCTTCTTCATCGGGAGGGGTGTGGCGTACCACAAAACGACACTCCACGGGATACTGTTCATCTCCACCGTCGACCTCCTCCAGCCTCCACGGGCTACTGTTCATCCAACGTCAACCTCCTCGAGCCTCAACCTGCGACTGTTCATCCACTGGCTCCTGTTCATCCAGCCGCCACCGGCTACTGTTCAACCAGCCCTCTCCACGGGGTCCTATTCAACTAGCCCTCTCCACGGGGTCCTGTTCAACCACCCCTCCACGGGCTACTGTTCATCCAGCCCTCCATTGATACGTCTCCAAGGTATCTATAATTTATGAAGTATTCATGCTATTATATTATCAACCTTGGATGTTTTATATGCATTTATATGCTATTTTATATGGTTTTTGGGACTAACCTATTAACCTAGAGCCTAGTGCCAGTTTCTATTTTTTTCCTTGTTTTTGAGTTTTACAGAAAAGGAATATCAAATGGAGTCCAATTGATGTGCATATTGTTGATGATTTTTTATGGACCAAAAGAAGACCCCGGGAGTAAAAGAGTTGGGTCAGGAGAGTCCCGGGGCGTCCACGAGGGAGGGGGGCGCGCCCACCCACCCCAGGCGCATGGGCCTGCCTCGTGGATGCCTCGGGCACCTCCTTGACGTGAGACCAACGCCAAAAATTCCTATAAATATCGAAACCTCGGAAAATTAACCTAGATCGGGAGTTCCGCCGCCAGAAGCCTCCGTAGCCACCGAAAACCAATCTAGGCCCTCTTTGGCACCCTGCCGGAGGGGGCCATCATCACCAGAGGGCATGGAGGAGGATCCCGGAGGTGCCATCATCACCATGAAGGCCAAGGACCAGAGGGGGAACCTCTCCCCATCCAGTCGGGAGGCCATGGAGGAGGAAGCACAAGGGGGAGAACCTCTCCTCCTCTCTCTTGGTGGCATCGGAGTGCCATCGAGAGGGGAATCATCGCCGCGGTGATCGCCTTCATCAACATCACCATCATCATCACCATCCTCATCTCTTTTACGCGGTCCACTCTCCCGCACCCCGCTGTAATCCCTACTTGAACATGGTGCTTTATGCCACATATTATGATCCAATGATGTGTTGCCATCCTATGATGTTTTGAGTAGATACCCTTTGTCTTTGGGTTGATTGATGATCTAGATTGGTATGAGTTGTATGTTTTACTTTGGTGCTGTCCTCTGGTGCCCTCCGTATTGTGCAAGCGTGAGGGATTCCCACTGTAGGGTGTTGCATACGTTTATGATTCGCTTATATTGGGTTGCGTGAGTGAGTGAAACACAAACCCGAGTAAGGAGGTTGTTGCGTATGGGATAAAGAGGAGTTGATGCTTTAATGCTATGGTTGGGTTTTACCTTAATGATCTTTAGTAGTTGCGGATGCTTGCTAGAGTTCCAATCATAAGTGCATATGATCCAAGTAGAGAAAGTATGTTAGCTTATGCCTCTCCCTCGTATGAAACTGCAATAGTGATTACCGATCTTGTTAACGATTGCCTAGGACAATTCCGCACACCGATCCACCATTATTCCACACTCGCTATTTATAATATTTTGTAATATATTCTAACTTCATGATAACATCACCTACTTTTATACTTTAGCTCTCCGATATCATACAAAGTTATCCTCTTCATACCCACAACATAGTTTTATTTCTCGTTGCTAGTTGGAAGCAAACGTTCGATGTACATAGAGTCATATCAGTGGCAAATAGGGCTTGAGAGAATATTGATCTTAGCTTTAGCTCCTTGTGGGTTCGACACTCCATACTTATCACTTCCACCTTTGGAAATTGCTACGATGATTCCTTGCACTTTGGGATTATCATCCACCGGCTACTATTCAACCAGCCCTCCACCGGCTACTGTTCAACCAACCCTCCATGGGGTCCTGTTCATCCAGCCCTCCATGGGGTCCTGTTCATCCACCGGCGCGATCAATCGAGGTACTATTCATCCATCGGCAACGGCCCCTACTACCACGGGTTCCTGTTCATCCAACCCCCACCGGGAACTATTCATCCAAACCCCCCAACAACACTCACTGTTCATCCAGAGGCAGCATCGATCGACTTCAGTTTGCAGCAGTAGCAAAGGAATCGCTCGATCGGGTTTAGTTAAAAGCCACCGATCGATCGCTCGGGTTCAGTAACGCATAGCCTGCAGTGCAATCGCTCGGGTTCAGTTAGAGCCCAATGCCTCGCTCGGGTTCAGTTAGAGCGCAACGCCTCGCACACATGCGCGTACGTACGAGAGAAACACGCATCACTCGGCCCCGGACCACCCACTATAACCGGTAACTTCCCGATATTTTCCTCGCCCTCGCTTCTACCACGGGTTTTTCCGTCATGGACGGCCCAAAGAATGTCATGCAGCTGCGTCTTCGGCCCGCCTAGGATGAAAAGCCCATTTTCTGTCATAATTTTTTGTCATAGAAGTAGGACCCCACCACATCTATGATGATACCGGGTTTTGTCACAATTATTGTCATAGAAGTGTCATAAGTATGACAGAAAAAAATTTGTTCAGCCCAAAATGTCACGGATGTGTCTTTTTTTGTAGTGTTATGTTAAAGCTGATAATGAAAAGGCACGTTAAGACGCACTTGACTTGTTAGATGAGGAGTGTGACCTCGCGACGGCTTGATCAGCGATTTATCAGCAAGATCTGCGTCGTTATCACAACCG
Organism: Triticum monococcum; assembly: GCA_034509565.1. Taxonomy (NCBI): domain Eukaryota; kingdom Viridiplantae; phylum Streptophyta; class Magnoliopsida; order Poales; family Poaceae; genus Triticum; species Triticum monococcum. The sequence continues at coordinate 171,384,456 of CM067846.1, read as the reverse complement.
CCGGGTTACGACCAGAACCTTTCAACAAGGTGACTTGGTGCTCTGGCTTATTCAGGATCAAACTGATATGCATAAACTATCCCCACCTTGGGAAGGGCCTTTTGTGGTCAGCAAGAATCTGAACACAATGTGTCATACTACCTTGTCGATGTTTGAGACCACAAGGACTCACGCACGTCGGAGGAGGAGACGCATCGGCCGTGGAATATTGCTCATCTTCGACCTTACTACACTTGAGCCACCGGCTCTTACAATGTACATATCTTGACAATGTATATACTATGATGATTATAATAAAGATGGCACCCCTGCTAATACAGAGCCTCTGTTTGTTTCATCTCAAAGAATAATGAGTCTTTTTCATTACAAATGGTCACTTGGGGGTTTCCTACTCATATTTGAATCATAGCTGTGAATATCCCTCTCGATCGGCTCAATGCCACACTTATGGTCACTTGGGGGCTTCGTGCTCATATTTGAAGCATAGTTGTGAATATCCCTCTTGATCGGCTCAATGCCACACTTATGGTCACTTGGGGGCTTCCTGCTCATATTTGAAGCATAGCTGTGAATATCCCTCTTGATCGGCTCAATGCCACAAACCACTTGGGGGCTTCCTGCTCATTGAGCATAGCTGTGAATATCCCTCTTGGTCTGGCTCATACGCCATGGTTACAAGCACGCGGGGGCTTTGTATTCAAACACAGGTGTATTCACCAAAGAGAACATAGTGTTACTACCCTCGTGAGCTGGCTTGGAGCACCAAGTGTACTCACCAAAACCTTCCGGGTTATCTTGCTTTGTAGAAACTGCCACTCTGCCCGGGTAATCCCGGAATGACAAGCCGAACTCTTGATAGTCAATCTTACATAAACCCTGAACTTGTCAACGTTAAACCAGCGGTCATGAGAGGCCGGATTCACAAAGTGTAAAAGGTTAACTCAGTGGCTTGGTGGCCCATGAAAGCCTTGGAGCTTTAGGCTTGGCGGCTTATGGAAGCCTTGTTTTCTTGATTTTGATTCATTGTCTTTTTTCTGAGCATTTTTTGGAGTCATGTATTTACGCCATATTAACATATGGCTTGAGACAATTCATGTCATGAAGTCTTCATCCTTATGGATCATGCTTAAAAATATATGGAGTTTGATAACCTGGACTGGTTTCAGACTAGCTAGTATATGATAATAGCCTATGTGCTTGGAGTTCTGGCCTTAAACTTACAGATATTACCCCTCGCTATATAAAGTGCTGCAAACCATTTGTATATGACAAATAAACAAGACATTATGTGTCCAATCTTTCTGGGTTGACACCCTTACTGCACTGGTATGGTAAGCCGACAGTGTGATTAAATATCACAGGTATGATATTCTTTGATTCCATACGATTATGATTAAGCCAGCCCTGGTTATGACCTGTTTTAGTCACCAGTGGTTTATATAGGCTATTATGACCCGCCCCGCGGTCAACCGCCGGGGCACTTGTGATCTGTTTGTGTGCAGGTTATTGTTAAATCTGAGCTGCATAAATCAACATTATCATAAGCATAAAGTGGTTGTTTTTCAACTAACGGATCAGCAGTTTGTGCAAAACAAAATGTGCACGATGGCACGACAGATTAAAGTTTCACTAGCCTATTACATGACTTTATGAGCCAAAAAGATAAGTGTTTTTTGGAAGATCAAATGTTTAAACCGCTCAACGGATCAATCTTCTTGGCCTTGATGACTTGAAGCTTCTGGTTCATCCTTCTCCGGTTCTTCGTCCTCCACCATCCGGAAGTTGGGTGATGACCAGTTAATGCCATGCAAGGCTTGGAATTCAGCTTCATTATCTATAAGGTCGGACAGATCAACTTTAGGTGCGAAAGTATGCTTACGGATTGGAGGAATCAGATCCATCACTTCATAAGTCGGCGTCGGCATCTTCTGGTTTTCCGCATCATAAGCCGGCTGATATTTTGAGAGATTTGTTTCATTAGCAATTAGAGTCGCCAGAGGACGTATCTCTTTAACACAGGTAGCAAAGTCTTTCTGGTCAAAAGAAGTGCCATCTTCTTTCAAGCTTGGATACCCAGTAGCTACCTCAGCCGGTTCTAGCTCTGGTAACCATGCCTTAGCACGGCTCAAGGCCCTCACGGCGCCGGCTCTTGCACATGACCGTTTTATCTCTTGAATCTTTGCAGGAAGAATTGACAATTTTTTCAAGACGTCACTCAGCAGATTGGGTCCTTGATTTGTTGAAGAAATCATGGCTAGCGTGCGCTGAGTTACGGTATATAGCTGTTCAATAAGCGTATATACGGATTTAAGGTTCACCAGCGTATCTTGACTAAGGTTGCTGCTCCTCAGACCTGTGTAACAATTGTGGAGTGATCAACGGCGGTTTATGATATAAAAAGAAGAGATTCAATTTTTATGTTGGCGAGGCGGCTCACCAAAGATAGTAGAAACCATCTGGGATACACGGTGTTTTAAACCGGTAAGCTCAGTGGTCACCTTTTGAAGATCAACCTCCGCTTTTTCGGCCCGCTGTGTTAGAGAAGTTTTCTCCTCAGCCCATGCGGTTCTTTCAGCATCAAAACTGGTCTTTAGCTTTTCAGTCTCCTCCAGACTAAATTTGAACTTTGAGTCGGCTTTCCGGGTCTCAGATTCTTGAACCTCCGGTCGAGTTTTCATATCAGCCAATTCTGATTGAAGTTGAGCAGTGGTGTCCTATATAGGCACAGATTTCAAACCATATTCATAAGTCAGCTTATATGAATAAAGTCCCAAGCATCTTGCAAGCAACAACACTTGGCACTTGGGGGCTAATGCCTGCCAAAAAAATTCTTCATACAAATGGATTATATAAATAAGTCCCAAGCACTTTGCAAGCAAGAGTACTTGACACTTGGGGACTAATGCACGTTGCACGTCTTGTTACTACTTTATGATGACTCGGTTGCGCTGCAAATGACCACAACCGGCTCATGGGGACTACACAAGTTAGTTCTGATTTATAAACAATGATGCACAAGTGCCGGTTTTCATTCATGCTGATTAAGCCGGCCCTTGGGGGCGACGGATGTAATATTAACCATTCAAAATTTGGTTTAACTCTAATGGTGAAAGCCAGCCTTGCAAGGATTCTACCAAAGATGATTTTTATACTCATGACTACTCCAAGTCTACAGCATATTCAATCATATCGTATGCATTAGACTTGGGGGTTGACAGGATATGCATACTGTATTAAGCCGGAATTGATACCTCATACTTCTGGTGCATCTGTTTCACCATGTCAATCTCAAGATCGCGACTGGTGTGGACTTGATTAAGATAACCAGAGAGTACTTCACTGGCGCTTAGTTGAGATTAATCAGCAATATCAAATCTCACTTTTCGCCTTTCGATGAATTCCTCCTTGGCAGAGTGCTTGGCCAAGATAGTGGGTTGTCCTGGTTCTTTAAAGCTGGTCCCAGTGATCACAACATCGTCAGTGGGTGTTCCTGGCGGTTTAATGGGGCTTGACGATTCAGTGCTCAAAGGATTGACATTTGTATGGTCACTAGAAAGGTCAGGAATTTCTGGTGGAACATCATGGACAGGCTCTTGAGGTTGTGGCATGGAGGTGTCAGAGGCTGGAGTTTGCTGTTCCGATTCATGGGCTTTGGGCTCTTCAGCCGGTTTGGTCACCTTTACTTTCTTGCTAGGCTTTGCTTGTCCACTGCATGGGTTATGAGAGATTAGTACAAGTATAAGAGCATAAGGAGGTAGAGAATAAAAGTGATGTTACCCAGGGGCAGTTTTGAAAGCTAGCACCTGAGTCTGAGATGAGTTACCAGAAGAAGAGCGAGAAGCCTCCTGATAGTTTGAATCGGTGGGATTAAGCGGCTGGCGAATGAGACCCGTCAGTGGGTCAAAAGAGTTCAAATTTGGAAAGACCTCGTTTCGACGTTTCCGTGGAGCTGGAGTATTTGGTAAGCCGGACCATAACTCTTCACCTCCGCTGGTCCGAGTTTGTCGCCGTCTCTCATGCTGTTGTTGCTTCAAAAGAAAGTGAGGATCCAAATGAGCTAAGGGGTGGGAAAAGCTTACTTTCCGGGTTACCCGTCAAATTTTCTGTCTTGGCAATGGCTCTGAGTCGGATGAAATGATAGTTATCTCTTCTTCAACTGCTTGACTGGTCCCCGTGTCATCCTGATGATAATCAGTGTCAATAAGATGGTTGAAAAAGGAGCCAAGGGAATCAAGGGATACCTCCGACTCAGAACTGTCGTCCAGACCAAGCATCTCCAAAGCAGTTAATTTCTTCTTATTCCTCTTGGCGGTTTTCTTGACGGCTTTTGTTTTGGCCCTGGCTTTCTTAGCAGCTTCAGTCATACTCCTAGTTCCAAAAATCAGATGCAGCATGTGAAAATCATCAAGGTCGAGTTAACAAAACATTGGAGTAATAAGGTGAAGTAAGTAATTTAGAGACTTGCATCTGGTGGCGGGTTAAGTTTGTATAAAGGGTTCAACCCCACTTTGCTGTAGCTCCCCAGGCTCTCATTCAAAAGGGTCTTTGTCATTTCATTGATTGCATCATCAGTGAGGCACATAGAGCTGTGGCGCAGTGGATCTTTTGCATCACCCGAGTAAGTGCACATTAAGCCGAACCGGTGGCTCAAGGGTATAATTCGCCAAGAAACCCAGCACCAAACCAAGTCAATTCCGATTAACCCATTTCCCAGTAGGGACCTGACCTTTGCAATAGTGGGAGTAAGCTTGGCACGTTCAGCGTTGGTAAGCTTTTTGGGAAGCTGATGCTTTGGCTCGAGCCGCTGGACACGATAACCCGGCAGTTGATTTTCATCAGCTGGAGAAGTATCTTTACAATAGAACCATGTTTGCTTCCAATATTTGGGATGACTCGGCAGGCGAGCATACTGGAAGACAACATCTCTTCTTCTTCGTTGAATTGAGACCCCGCCAAGTTCTAAGCTAGGTTTGTAAGTAAACTCATTCTGACGGTTCGGATAAAAGTATTCCCGGAAGAGTTTCAACACTGGGCTCCTCTTGAAGGTAGACTTCATAGAAGACTTGAAAATTGCAAATGTTTGACATGGAATTGGTTCCGATGTCTTGAGGATGGAGTTGAAATAAGTAAAGAATGTCTCGGAATTTTTTTGAGCCGGGCAGTGAGAAGCCCCGATTCATGTGATCAGTAAAAACAATGACCTCACCATCCTTTGGGGTGAGGTCTTTCTTCGTTTTGTTTGGGAACACGCCAATGCAGAATGTCTTTGGCTGGTAAAAAGCCGATTTTGACAAAATCCTTGAGCGTGTTTTTGACGACAATAGAAGGAACCCAATTGCATGAAGTGACTGTCTTCGGCATTGTGAAGGAGGAAGCCTAAAAGAAAGAAAATTTGCCAGTTTAAGTTGTTTTCATTAAGCCGGAAATGAATGTTGCAGTATATATTCAGGTTGGTGGCTTAAATGGGGCCAAATGCCATATGACTAAATCATAACTAGTAATGTAAGCCAACATGACAGCAATGGTATTCAAGATCTATCAAGAGCAAATTCTACTAAGCGTTGAAGTAAACAGGTTTCAGAGATGGATGCTAGGATTTTGGATCTATGATGCTTTGGATAATGGAAAATATTTTTGACCTAAATTACAGTGCTCGAGCAGTTCATATGTTCATATTGTTTTTTCTTATGCAAAGGAGATGGTCTATTAAGAAAAACAAGTATCACGGCTGCCGCCGTATAGAAAGTGTGCTAAGTTTGAATCAAAGTCACAAGCTATGATGAAGAATAGGATGAACTCCGACGAACTTGCAGGAAACCCTAATGCGATTTAAAGGAAAATGAAGGAGAAGTACTTACTGGATCCACTGAACAATGGAGAGGTGCCACAGCTGCTTTGATCTTGTTCAGGTCGATGCAGCGGCCGGAGTCGAGGAAGCTGACGAGTTCGGCGGCGGCGGTGCTCAGGCGTGCAGGTGCGTCGCGAAGGGAGAGGTTGAAGATGAGAAGAAGAAGGGGGAGAATGGAAAGGCTATTGGACCTTATTTATAAGGAAAGGGTCAAGAAGCGGGCGCGAGAAATGAGGAGGCCAAAGAATGATTATCCTTGGACGCCTGGATTTTCAGGATGGTTAATTAAAGATAAGGATCCGTTAAGATATGCTGGGTGTCGTGAAAAATTAATGGCAGATGACATCATGGCGGGTTTCCGTAATTCCAGGAGATGACGTCATGGCGGGTTACGTTATCTTGCAGAGAACAAGTGAAGAAGGCTTTTTTCTAAGTGTTGAAGATTGACATGAACGAGTTCAAATCAACCTGGGCCTAATGTTGGGGATATAACTATTTGGTTAACCCGCCCAAGAGGGGCCGGGTTAAGCCATGGCAGTCTATCAAGACAAAGCCCATAAAGATGTTGAAGACGGCGATTCACTATGAAGACTCATTAAAAGGCCCAGAGCCCAGAGGCGGCTTAAAGCCCATAAGTGTAACCCGCCATATATGTATGACTTGTATTGTAAGGCATGTGTATTTGGTCACCGAGCCGGACACATTGTTATGAACCGGCCGGGACTCTGTAAGTTGCTGGGTGTTAACCTGTGTATATAAAGGGATGACCTGATGGCGGCTTAGGGCAAGAGACAACAAATCGAAAACTAGGTCAAGTGTATTCGCTCCTTGATAATCGAGACATAAGTAATACCACCTCAACTGGATTAGGCCTTTACCTTCACCGCAAGGGGCCGAGCCAGTATAAACTCCTTGTGTCCTTTGTCCCGTTTAACCCCTTTAAGCTAACCCTATTGCGATGGCTCCGCGACTAAGTCATTCTGCCTGGACATCTGCCATGACAATTCCACGACAAGTGTCTCCAACAGAATATATATATATATATATATATATATATATATATATGTGTGTGTGTGTGTGTGTGTGTGTGTAAGTGTATGTGTGCGCGCTTGCGTGCATGCATGCATGCGTGTGATCTACCAATATGTTACGCCCCCAACTATGACAGTCGGTAACCGCCATTGTCAGGCAAGGTGACCAAGGTCTAGAGCCCGCCACCACTAGGAGGAGTACCCGGGTGCCAAGGCCCAAGGGTAAAGGCTGACCACTTATGCATCTCAAACATATTTATAATTTATAAAGTATTTATGCTATATTTATGATGAATATTTATGTATTTGGCATAATATTTATTTGGACTAACCTATTAATTCAGTGTCAGAGGCCATATCTTGTTTTCTATTATTTTAGGGGTTTTATATGAAAAATTCACGGAGCTAGAATGAGATATTTTTTTGTGATTTTTTATGAAATATATCGGTTTTTTGGCGAATGGATCATCGTAAGGTGATGCTCGAGGGCCCCACACGGCCTCATGGAGCGGGTAAGCCCCTGGTCGCGCCGTGTGCCAATGTGGAGCACCCTTAAGTCGGTAGGAGCCGTTCTTTCGCTGCAAGAAAGCTAGTTTACAGAGAAAACATGTGTTAAAATTTCTGCCAGATCGAACTATGGATCTTTCGATGTTTAAGAAATGGTGCTTGGCCAGAAAACAGAAGCGAAAATAGGAGACAGACAAGAGAGATCCAATCTAGGGGAGAGCTCCCTCTGTCACCGGTTATGGGGCCCCTTCCCCCTCTCCTCTACTGGCGTCAGGACATGCCGGGGACATCTCTGGCATCACCATCACCAACAACTCTCGCTCTATTTCCATGGTGATGTGTGAGCAGTTTATCCTCAGTGCTGAGGGTATCAGACTAGTGGCTATGTGTTCAGTCTCTCTCTCTCCCATGTTCATTAAAGATTCCGATCTTGATTGTATCATGGGATTTATCAATATAGTTGAATCATATGATGTTCATCCCCTTCTTTTTTTATGGTGAACTGAGTCTTACTCTTTGAAATTTATTTATGTTGGATTAAATACTTTGGAGTTGAGATTACAAGATGCATGTCTAGTAATTAACTTGCAAATACCGGTGGTGACATTAGAGTAATCTATGCATAAAGGTTGAGCGATAAGTATCATACGATGTTGTCGTAAGACAATTTGAGGGACTACATGTGGCGATTATAGGGGTGGTTCAATAGATTAAGATTGGAAATACGACTTTGAGGTGGTTTGCAATTGCACCTACGCGATTTCATCCTAATTTATTTGACAACATGGGAACTTTGGGGTGATTCTTTGCTGCACTTTGGAGGTCATATCATGTGGTTTAGTTATGTTAATGATGTTGAGAGTTGACACTAGCAAAATTAAGAACCACAGGCCTTGTTTCCAAGCAATGAGACACCATTTTATTCACTTTGTTACTTGATACCTTGTTGTTTTTATTTATTTAGATTATAAAAACTATTCATACCATCCATATTATACATATATCACCATCTCTTCGCCAAAGAAGTGCACCTATATAATTGACAACTCTATTGGGTGTGTTGGGGACACAAGAGATTACTTGTATTTGATTGTAGTGTTGTTTAAGAGAGAACCATTTTCATTCTACACCTCCCACGAATTGATAAACCTTAGGTCATCCATTGGAGGGAAATTTGCTGATGTCCTACAAAACTTTGTGCTTGGATGGCCAGCAAAGTCTAAAAGAAAAAACTTGCGTAGTAGACATCAACCACCTGCATGCGGGTAAGGGCCTAACCCATGTAATAACTACTTAGATTGAGAGGCTGGGAATGGATACGAAGAACCCTACACTCATGCACTACTACAGGCTGCTGCTAACGCGGCACTACGATCAGAGACCCTTTGACAAAACTGTGTGCGATAGATTAATCGCAAACGATGATGTAAAAAACCCGTCAAAAAAGATGCAAAACATTCACGATGAAGGATACATCAAACATGGTTCCGATTTTAGTTGGGTGTGTGATGTGGGGCATACAATTGATCCATATGAAATGTTTGTGATGAGACAGAACAACAGAAACGGGCAGCCAGACCAAGGTGTGTGAGATATACGGCATACCGTTCGCTCCGATGAACTGTTTGCGATGATCGAGTTGAACACAAACAATTTGGCGTAACAAGATGTGTGTGATACCCGCCAAACATGTCGGTAATCAGAATTGTATGTGATCATTATAGATAGCCCATACAGTCTTTTTTGTGAATTGTGTGCTCGTCAGGGCACATAGTTCAAAAAAGCAACTTGTGGGCGATAATGTAGAAGATCTCAGTCGAATACCTATTACTAACCGTCTGTGATGAGATTGACAGGAAAAACAGAGATAATGAATTAATATGAGCGAGCGGAAACAAAGATATATACAATCTGCTTAATTTAGTCCTTCTTGTTGTTGTTGTTGTTGTTGGATGGCCTCGTGACATCATCTTGGCAAGGACGCTTCTTGCCGCTGACCATTGGCTTTTCATCGCCACCGCCGCCGTCATTGTCGTTGCTGTTGTTGCCGTCCTCCTCCTCATTCAACCATTCCTCCTCATCATCCTTGTTGTCCTCTTCTTTGTCCTCCAATGGCTCCTCATCCATCTGGCTGTCGTCTGATGACTCCAGAGGTGGCGTCCCTTCTATGATCCGGATATAATCGAGGTCTGGGCTCAACGCCGGACTCATGGAAGATGAGCCGGATGATTCCGATGTTGACCTATCATCGGGTGCCAGACTGCTGGCCAAACTGTCATCCTCGCTGTCGCTCAACATGGCCGCGGTCGTATAAAAACCGCGTGAAAGCGAGATTGCAGAGTGTGTGCAAGTGTGTAGCGTGGCCTGCCGTGGATGATGAAGATAGTGGACACTTAAGCGGGGTATGCAGAGAAGAGAATCTAACCGTTGATATAATCAACCACAATTATTTGTACCCAATTGTTCCAAATTCCCAGGGTTGCGCAGTTCTCAATGTGATAATTAATTACTCACACGCATTGGAGCGTCCAAATATGAAACAAGAATTTTTCGTAGTACTTCTACTCCCTCCGTACCGGCGACCTAGGTGGGGAAAAATGAGAGAACTTGATGATTAGTATTTGGTAATTAATACCATTGCATGCATAGAATTTACCATTGCATGCATGCTATGCTAAGTAGTCTGAAGTCATTGAATGCATACTAGCCGCAGGACTCCTATTGGCTGATTTATTTTTTCACTACAAAACAAGGAACAAGTTTTTGGAATTATGCACCAGTACCAATATGACTGGAGTAGGACAGTTGGCAAGCAACACATTGAGCTCTTCTTATTGATGAAGCCAGTAATAATCAAACTACAAAGGAAAAGAAAAAAAAATACAAAGGAAAATATATGCATGAATCTCCGCATAATATCAATGGCATATGACCTAGATGTGTATTACTTAGAGCACATCTACATGTGCTTTAGCAATACTGTCAAATAAAACCCCTAATCATCGTTGCAAACAACACATAGAACATGGCTAATGCGACAACCACAACTACACATGCTAGTTCCTTCTTGTATCTTGCTTTCATCTGTTGCTTGTGATTGATTCTTTCTTGCTTCATCATACTGATTGTACATTCCAGATTAGATAGTTTCTTCTTCAGCTTTACGTTATCTTCTACGAGCTTGGTGATAACACTCCGAGCCCTGCCATGCCATTCTTCATCCAGCCAGTTAACACAAGCACAAGCCTCATATCCCTGCCAATGTTAAAGAGTATTCAAGATGAGAAGTGGCATTAACTCAAGTAAAAAGATGAGCTTAGCACTAACCTCTAAGGGGCAACTAAGAAACCACTTGTCAATGTTGAATCCCTCTGTGCATACACGTCGAGCGGGAGCGAGCCTGTGCACACAACTCATCTTTTGGTACTTCTCGGTGGCACAAAACTCGAAGTCTAACTCATGTTGCGGGAGTGTGGAGTCATGCTCCGGATCCAGCGGCAGATCGCTTTCCTGGGGGCGAGGGGGGTCATTCAGGACGAATTCAGCAAGGAGCTACTTTGGACACGTTAAAAAGATTGGGATAGATTGGAACCTGACAGGACAATTCAGATCTGTAGTACACCTACCTTATGATGACCTTAGGCAAGTGCTCGGCGATGACCGCCGTTGTGGCGGTGTTGCCGAGAGTGGCGATATGAGCAGGAGCAGCCGCACCGAAACCATCAGCACCACACGTCCGCATTCCCCCAATGTCAGCGCCAGGCGAGGGAATTCACAGGATATCTAGGGATTTGGGGGGGGGGAATGGGAAAACTGTAGGGATAAGCTAACGGTTGGGAACTACTTATGGCACTATATGTTGTATACAGAACAATGTTTATACATGTCGTTTGTGTTAGGTATTACAACTTCACACACGATTTCCGAACCAAACCATGTGAGAAGACAACGTAGGTGAGTCATGGTTGTCGTGACATAACCGTATGTGATGTACTACCTTGTACATATAATTGAGTTACAATGATACCATGTAAATAACTGCTCTAAGGATATAAGTCAAAAAAGAAAATAGCCGCTCTGTAGATAGAGATGGCGACGGCGGCCTAGGCAGCGGCTACCAGATAAGAGGTAAATCCTCGGTCGATGGGCAGTGGCGGCGTCATAGGAGGTCAATCCTCGGTCTATGGCAGGAGAGAGAAGGAGCTCAACCATCAAGGTCGGCGGTGGCATGATTGGAGCACATCCATCGCGGTCGATGGTAGGATAGTGGAGGTCAAACTTTAGGCGGCGGCCGCACTAAGCTTTGCTCCTCGACCCTGCGGTCTCAGCGTGCCGCCGCATCGCTCTTCTCTGTCTGCTAGGTGGAGGTCGCCGCGCGGCTAATTAATTAAGGTATTCTTTTCATGAGTGGCTTAATTAATGTATTCAATTCCTAAGGGTAGTGTTGTAGTACTCTGCGTGTAAATTTACTGGCCATTAATTTTTGTCATTGCACGTCTGGATAACAATATGGAGCACCCTCAGTAATTATGAAAATAAAACATTATGATTTATGCACGCATCTTTGGGCATCGGTTAATCCGTGTATTAATGTTGTTGTTTTGTTTTTAATTACCATTTGTGTGGTGCAGATGGAATGATCTCAATGGATGAAGAATCAAAAAATCATAGATTTTATCAGTGGCATGACAGAGTTCATGAATTTGGTTGAAAGTACAAAGAGGAGAATTGGTGATGCGGGTTACATCATGTGTCCATGTCCTCATTCTGCCAATACAGAGTGACGTGAACTTGCAGATGTCCAGTGGCACTTACTCTCTCAGGGATTCATGGATGGATATACACATTGGACTAGACATGGTGAAGAGCAGGTCATGGATGAATATACCCAGGGCTGCGAGATGCCATACCCTGGCCAGTGTCACATGGATGTGGAATCTAACATCAGGGCAGAGGCATCAAGCTACCAATGGAACACCGGAAAGCCGAAACACCCACTAGAAAACCTAGAGGCGCCATAGATGATGACGATCTTGATATGCCAGATTTTGCTACTACAATTGCAGATTTCAAGAACCCAAAAAGGATATGATTGGGTACAAGGATCTGCTAACCATTGATGCAGACTCCAAGAGAAAATTGTATCCATGTTGCAAAAAGAAATATTCCAAGTTGAGTGACACCCTGGCGCTTCTCAGATTTAAAGCAGCAAACGGTCTATCAAATAAGGGCTTCACAGAGATGTTAGGTCTTTTCCAAGAAATTCTTCCGGCAGATACTGTGCTCCCCAGAAGCACAAATGAAGCAAAGAAAACTGTTTTTCCATTGGAACTTGATGTACAGAAGATACACACTTGTGTGAATGATTGTATATATTACTGTGGTGAGCACAAAGATTTGCGTGCATGTCCCACATGCAAGCATGCATGATACAAGTGCAGGAGAGCAAATGACAAGTACAAATTGGATGACGAGATCAAGACAGGAATCCCGTTCAGGGTTATTTGGTACTTTTTAATTCCAAGGTTGAGGTGTTTGTTTACAAACCCTAGAGAGGCAAAGAGGTTGCGATGGTATCATGATGAGTGAACTGCAGATAAATATATGAGACACTCGAAAGATGGGGCTCAGTGGGAATTAATCGACAACAAGTTTGAAGACTTTGCCAAGGATCCTAAAAGCATAAGGCTTGGGGCGTGTACGGACGGGATGGATCCTTTTGGTGATACGAGCACCAATAACAGCACATGGCCGGTGCTTCTGTGCATATATAACCAAGCTCCTTGGTTGTGTATGAAGAAAAAATACATTATGATGTCAATGATTAGCCAGGGCCTGAAGCAACCTAGAAATGGCATCGAAATTTACTTTCAGCTACTAGTAGAGGAACTGCTGACAGTGTGGATAGATGTGCTTGCTGTAAAATGTTATGATGCTTACAAAAAGGAGATTTTCAATCTACATGCGATGCTGATGCACAACATCCAAGATATGCCGGCATTAGGCAACAAAGCACAAAACTGTGTATTTGCGTCATCGTAGTTTCTTACGGAGAAATCACCCATACCAAAAGATGAAAGCTGAATTTGATGGTACGGCAGAGGTAGATGTGGGCCCAAGACCCTAAGCCGGGGAGGTAGTCCACAAAATGGCTAAACAAATTAATGTTGTGCTTGGCAAGAAGCACGCTTTGACAGTGAAACAAACACCCAAGGGTCAAGTTTTTAAGAAGAAATTGGTTTTCTGGAAATTACCTTACTGGAAGATTCTATGTGTACGTCACTGCATCGATGTCATGCACATAGAGAACAATGTATATGAAAGCATCCTTGCTACTCTACTCAAGATTAAACCTAAAACAAAGGATGGTGATGGTGCACGGGTCGATATGCTTGCTGATCAATCAAAACGCAAGAGTGAAGCAGAAGATGATAACAAATTCGTCCATGCCCGCTAGAGTTACAATTTCAGTACAAAAGAAGCAACACAGTTCTTCACCTATTTGTTATTAGTTAAGAAACCCTCTTCCTACTCTGCAAACATCAGAAGTCTCGTGGATGTGAGCTTAGGTAAAATGAAGTTGGGACATATGAAGTCACATGATTGCCACGTAATGTTCACACAAATCCTCCTGGTGGCCATCAGGAATCTGATGGACAAAGATATAAGAAACACACTCATTGAGCTCTGTGATTTCTTCAACCAACTATGGCAGAAAGTTGTAGATCTTGACGAGTCGGATCATATGCAAGAGGATATTGCAAGAATATTGTCCAACCTAGAGATGTTTTTCCCACGGTCATTCTTTGATGTCATAGTCCATCTCACTATGCACCTTGTTGACGAGATAAAGTATTGTGGTCCTGTGTTTCTTCACAACATGTACCCCTTCAAGCGGTTCATGGGAATACTGAAGCGCTATTGTCGGAACCGAAACCATCTAGAGCAAACATCCTTCAAGGTTATACCGCGGAGGAGGTGGTTGAGTTTTGCACCGAATACATGAAACAAAGACCTATAGGTTTGCCCCTCTCTCACCATGAGGGAAGGCTGAAAGGTAAGCCGGCCCTTGCTGGCACGCAAATGGCTGCACCCAGAGAATTGGCAAATAAAGCCCATTTGGCAGTATTGCTTAACAGCCCGGTTCTCAACGCTTATGCCGAAGAACACTTGGCAGAGATACGCCAAAGCTTCTTACCAATGGTGTATCCATCAGATGTGGAGATGAAGGAGCACACTAAGAACTACGCCGAATGGCTGAAGAATCATTTGGCACAAGGATCCGTCGATAACATTGCTATGTGGTTGGCACAAAATCCATCACGTATGGTGTTGACGTACCAAGCATATGACATAAATGGCTGCACGTTCTACACTGAGGAACATGATGAGAAGACCTCATATCAGAACAGCTTTGTTCGGATATAATGCATGACTGTAAATGAAGCTGATAAAAGGGTATACTATGGAAGCATCAAAGAGATTTGGGAGCTTAACTATGTGAAAGTTAAGGTGGCATTATTCAGGTGCACATGGATCCCTCTTGGTCAGGTAAAGGTTGATGATTATAGGAAGACCTGTGTTAGCAGGACAAAGATGGAATATCACACGGACCCGTTCATTCTTGCCAGCGATGCTACCGGATTTTCTAAGCGGAAGACCCCTTGCATAAGAACTGCCATGTAGTGATGCATGGGAAGAGGAGAGTACTGGGTGTCAAGGATGTTGCCGATGAGGACGGGTACGATGAATTTGCTGAGTTGCCAGCCAAGGGATCACAAACCCCTCTAACAGAGAAGCGTAAAATCATTAGAAAACCGAAGTTCATTCGGGGTTAACGTAATGATCCCAGTTCCCCCATGTAAATGGGAATTAAGCCGTAAGACTTGTCTTTATGCCTACCCTGCAACTTAATTCGTTCAATTTAGAAATGTTATGTGTACTGAATTGTGAGTTATGCCCGGTTTTCTGTTGATGTAAGAACTGTTATATATGTTGACCATGATATGCTTTCAGCTCAAACAATGAATATGAACTGTTTATTATTATTATTATTATTATTATTATTATTATTATTATACCATAGAGGTAGCACACTTAATTGATCTCACTCCAGTATGTATGAACAGAAGATATGCAATCTGGTTTGCGAATAGCACGCGGTTCGTTCATTAAAGTCGTGTGCCGACCAAACCACACACGCGATCTGAGTCGTGCGTTTTGATTGGCCAGAACCTAAACCCCAGGGATCGTACGTCTACACCATTGGATGCTCCCAGATCAAATGACAATCCTCATCCCTATCGACAGCAAATGCACCAGAAAATGTGTGTGTGTGTGTGTGTGTCTGTGTATATATGCAAAAAATGACTCAAATATAGCAAACAAGATCTCCAATGCACCAGAAAATCAAACCATAGGGTACAATTATGATTTCTAACCGTGGAATTTTTTTAGGCGAAACGATGAACTCATGTTTTCATTCAAACAAAAATATGTTGTTAGTTCATGTAAATGTTTTCAAATAACACACAGTTCAATCAAAAAAGTCGTGTGCCTACTAAACCGTGGCAGATGCCCCCCCTGTCGCGCGCGCGATCTGAGTCATGTGTTCTGATTGGAGAGAACCCAAACCCCACGGATCATACGTCTGCACCGTTGGATTCTCCTTGATTGAATGACAATCCTCATCCCTTTTGACATCACATGCAGTTCCAGTTGTGATTTTATTCATATCCACAAATTGCACGTTAAATTCAAAAAATGTCTTAAGTATAGCAAATGATACCTCAAATGCATTAGAAAATCAAACCCTTGGTATCATGGTGATTGCATACCGTGAAATTTTTTATGAGGCCAAACGATGTAGTCGCCGGCCGCTGGAGTTTGAATTGACACGTCTCCTTTTGGAAACCATGATCCTTCTTGCGAGATGCTCCAGTTTCCAAGAGCGATGGTCAAAACTTGTGCCAAGCTTCACCAATTTTTTTCCACGGGGTCGTGAGAGCACACTATTATGTCTCCAACGTATCAATAATTTTTGATTATTCCATGCTGCTATATTATCAATCTTTGATGTTTTATAATCATTTCATAGTCATTTTAAATCATTTTTTGGTACTAACCTATTGACATAGTGCCAAGTGCCAGTTGTTGTTGTTTCCATGTTTTTTACATCGCAAAAAATCAATACCAAAACGGAGTCCAAACGCAACGAAACTTTACGGAGATTTTTTTTGTGCCAGAAGGAACATAATGGGCTCTGGCTGCGCCTGGGGGTGCTCTGAGGAGAGCACAACTCACCAGGGCACGCCAGGAGGCCCAGGTGCACCCTGGTAGGTTGTGCCCACCTCGGGTGCCCCCGGACCGCCTCTTTGCTCTATAAATACCCCAATATTTTAGAAACCCTAGGGGAGTCGATGAAATATTGATCCAGCCGGCGCAGAGTCCAGAACCACCAGATCCAATCTAGGCACCATCTCGGATGGGGTTCACCACCTCCATTGGTGCATCTCCGATGATGCGTGAGTAGTTCTTTGTAGACCTTCGGGTCCGTAGTTAGTAGCTAGATGGCTTGCTCTCTCTCTTGATTCTCAATACAATGGTATCTTAGAGATCCATATGATGTAACTCTTTTGCGGTGTGTTTGTTGGGATCAATGAACTTTGAGGTTATGATCAGATCTATCTTTTTATATCCATGAAAGTATTTGAGTTTCTTTGATCTCTTTTATGCATGATTGCTTATAGCCTCGTATTTTTTCTCCGATATTTGGTTTTTGTTTGGCTAACTTGATATATTTATCTTGCAACGGGAAGAGGTGCTTTGTAGTGGGTTCGATCTTACGGTGCTTGATCCCAGTGACAGAAGGGGAACCGGCACGTATGTATCGTTGCTGCTAAGGATAAAATGATGGGGTCTATCTCTACATAGATAGATCTTGTCTACATCATGTCATCGTTCTTATTGCATTACTCCATTTCTCCATGAACTTAATAGACTAGATGCATGCTGGATAGCGGTCGATGTGTGGAGTAATAGTAGTAGATGCAGGAAGGAGTCGGTCTACTAATCTTGGACGTGATTCCTATGTAATGATCATTGCCTGGATATCGTCATGAGTATTTGAAGTTCTATCAATTGCCCAACAGTAATTTTTTCACCCACGTATGCTATTTTCCTCGAGAGAAGCCACTAGTGAAACCTACGGCCCCCGGGTCTCTTTCTCATATATTTGCCTTTGCGATCTACTTTTCCTTTGCATTTATTTTCAGATCTATTAATCCAAAAATACAAAAATACTTTGCTGCACTTTATTTTATTTGCGATCTATTTGTTCAACTTATTATAAGTTTCTCTCGTCCACGCACCAATTTCTGGCACCGTTACCCGAAAGGGATTGACAACCCCTTTAACACGTCGGGTTGCGAGTACTTGTTATTTGTGTGCAGGGGCAATTTACGTTGTGTTGCTTGGTTCTCCTACTGGTTCGATAACCTTGGTTTCATATCTAAGGGAAATACCTACTGCTGTCGTGCTGCATCATCCCTTCCTCTTTGGGTAAATACCAACGTAGCTTCAAGCGACATCAAAAGGAATTTCTAGCACCGTTGTCGGGGAGGATCTTCAACATATACCAGGTTCCTAATCACAAATATCATCTCCTCGCAATTTACATTATTTGCCATTTTCCATTTGCCTCTCGTTTTCCTCTCCCCCACTTCACAAAAATTTGCCGTTTTATTTGCCCCTCTTTTTTCGTTCGCCATTTTCTTGTCAGATCTGTTTTTTTGAGTGCAATCTTGTTGTGTGGTCATCATGACTCAAGATAACACCAAGTTGTGTGATTTCTCAAATACCAACAACAATGATTTTATCGACACTCCGATTGCTCCACCCGTCACTAGTGCGGAGTCTTGTGATATTAATACTGCTTTGCTGAATCTTGTTATGAAAGATCAATTTTCTGGTACACCTAATGAGGATGCCGCGTCCCATATTAATACCTTCATGGAATCATGTGATATGCAAAAGAAAAAAGATGTGGACAATGATGTGGTTAAGATGAAATTATTTCCGTTTTCTTTGCGTGATTCTGCAAAAAGGTTCTCTTCTTTGCCTCGCAGTAGTATCGATTCTTGGAATAAGTGCAAAGATGCTTTTATCACTAAGTATTTTCCGCCCGCAAAAATTATTTCCCTTAGAACCTAGATCATGAATTTAAAGCAACTTGAACATGAGCATGCTGCACAATCTAGGGAAAGGATGAAAATGATGCTAAGAAATTGCCCAACTCATGAGTTAAATCTTTGGATGATCATACAAATTTCTTATGCAGGGTTGAATTTTGTTTCTCGTAATCTTTTAGATTCCGCCGTAGGTGGTACTTTTATAGAAAATGCTTTTGGAGAAGCCACCAAATTTCTTGATAATATTAGGGCGAACTATTCGCAATGGCATACTGAAAGAGCTCCTACTAGTAAACAAGTTAATACGGTTGAAGAAAATTCTTTTTTGAGTGAAAAAGTTGATGCTCTTATGAAATTGGTTGCTAGTTGAAGTGCTGCTATTGATTTTAATGATATGCCTTTGTGTACTTTGATTGAGCAAAATAGTGATGCCATAGATGTGAATTTTATCTCTCGAAATAATTTCAATAACAATGCTTATAGAGGTAATTTTAATCCTAGGCCTTTTCCTAGTAATTCCTCTAATAATTATGGTAATTCCTATGGAAATCAGTCTTATAATAATAGTAATAGGAACACCTCTGATATTGAGAACAATATTAAAGAATTTATCAATACACAAAAAGTTTTCAACACTTCCATAGAAGAAAAGTTGAGTAAGATTGATGATTTGACTAGAAGTGTTGATAGAATTGCTCATGATGTGGAAAATCTCAAGATGAAAACTTGTGTGCCTAAAGTAGATGAATCAATTAAAGCTCTCTATGTTTCTTTGGATGAAAGTAAGAAAAGAACCGCTATGCTTAGAGCTAAAAGAGAATTTTTAGAAAAAGTGTTTTCTAGTGGTTTCTTTCGCAAAAGTGAGGAAGATCTTAAAATGATTGGTGTTTATTCTATTGATTCCATGTTTAGTAAAGTTAATATTGATGAAAAAGGGACTGGAGAAGAGTCAACTTTAGGTAGAAGGCATCCCAATGATTCGGGGGGTGAAAATCTTGTTGAGAAAATTGATAAAGGTGGGTTTGAAGAGGTCAAAACTTTAGCTAGTGATGTGCCCACTCTTTTGGATTACAAAGACTTTAATTATGATAGTTGTTCTTTGATTGATTGTATTTCTTTGTTGCAATCCATGATAAATTCACCCCATGCTTATGAAAAAAATAAAGCTTTTACTAAACATATTGCTGATGCTATGATGAAAGCTTTTGAAGAAACATTTGAATTAGAAGTTTCAATTCCTAGAAAATTGCATGATGAGTGGGAACCTGCTATCAAAGTCAAGATTAAAAATTATGATTTTTCTTTGTGTGACTTGGGTGCTAGTGTTTCTACAATTCCAAAATCTTTATGTGATATGCTTGGTCTTACCGATATTGAATCGCATTCTTTGAATTTGCACTTGGAGGATTCCACTACTAAAAAGCCTATGGGAAGAATTAATAGTGTTCTTATTCTTGCAAATAGAAATTATGTGCCCATATATTTTATTGTTTTTTATATTGATTGCAATCTGTCTTGTCAAATTATTCTTGGTAGACCGTTTTTACGCACTATTGGTGCCGTCATTGGTATGAAAGAAGGCAATATTAAGTTCCAATTTCCTTTGAGGAAGGGTATGGAACACTTTCCTAGAACAAGAGTTATGCCACCATATGAATCAATCGTGAAGGCATCTTATGGATCTTGAACCAAAGATGACAAAACTTAGATCCTTGCTTTATGCCTAGCTAAGGCGTAAAATTATAGCGCTTGTTTGGAGGCATGCTACCTCTTGAGCATTGTGTTGGATTTCCCCGAAGAGGAAGGGATGATGCAGCAAAGTAGCGTAAGTATTTCCCTTAGTTTTTGAGAACCAAGGTATCAATCCAGTAGGAGGCTACGCTCGAGTCCCTCGTACCTACACAAAAACAATAGCTCAATGCAACCAACGCGCTTAGGGGTTGTCAATCCCTTCACGGTCACTTACGAAAGTGAGATCTGATAGAGATGATAAATAATATTTTTGGTATTTTTGATATAGAGATGCAAAGTAAATAAAGTAAAAGCAAAGCAATAATAAAGTAATGGAGATTGATATGATGAGTAAGAGACCCGGGGGCCATAGGTTTCACTAGTGGCTTCTCTCAAGAGCATAAGTATTCTACGGTGTGTGAACAAATTACTGTTGAGCAATTGACAGAATTGAGCATAGTTATGAGAATATCTAGGTATGATCATGTATATAGGCATCACGTCTGAAACAAGTAGACCGAAACGATTTTGCATCTACTACTATTACTCCACTCATCGATCGCTATCCAGCATGCATCTAGAGTATTAAGTTAAAAACAGAGTAACGCCTTAAGCAAGATGACATGATGTAGAGGGAAAGTTTCATGCAATATGATAAAAAACCCATCTTATTATCCTTGATGGCAACAATACAATATGTGCCTTGCTGCCCCTTCTGTCACTGGGAAAGGACATCGCAAGATTGAACCCAAAGCTAAGCACTTCTCCCATGGCAAGAACAACCAATCTAGTAGGCCAAACCAAACTGATAATTCGAAGAGACTTGCAAAGATAACCAATCATACATAAAATAATTCATATAACATTCAAATGTTATTCATAGATAGACTTGATCATAAACCCACAATTCATCGGTCTCAACAAACACACCGCAAAAAAGAAGATTACATTGAATAGATCTCCACAAGAGAGGGGGAGAACATTGTATTGAGATCCAAAAATAGAGAAGAAGTCATCTAGCTACTAGCTATGGACCCGTAGGTCTGAAGTAAACTACTCACACTTCATCGGGGGGCTTGGATGATGATGTAGAAGCCCTCCGTGATCGATGCCTCCTCCAGCGGAGCTCCAAAACAGGCCCCAAGATGGGATCTCGTGGATACAGAAAGTTGTGGCAGTGGAATTAGGTTTTTGGCTCCTTCCACGATCGTTTGGGGGTACGTGTATATATATAGGAGGAAGAAGTACGTCGGTGGAGCTTCGAGGGGCCCACGAGGCAGGGGGCGCGCCCTAGGGGGGCGTCCCCTACCCTCGTGACCACCTCGTGGCTTCCTTGACGGAGGGTCCAAGTCTCCTGGATCTTATCTGATGAGTAAATCACGTTTCCGAAGGTTTCATTCCGTTTGGACTCCGTTTGATATTCCTTTTCTTCGAAACCCTAAAACAGGCAAAAAAACATCAATTCTGGGCTGGGCCTCCGGTTAATTGGTTAGTCCAAAAAATAATATAAAAGTGGAAAATAAAGCCCAATAATGTCTAAAACAGTATATAATATAGCATGGAGCAATAAAAAATTATAGATACGTTGGAGACGTATCAAGCATCCCCAAGCTTAATTCCTGCTCGTCCTCGAGTAGGTAAATGATAAAAACAGATTTTTTTTATGCAGAGTGCTACTTGGCATAATTTTAATGTAATTCTTCTTAATTGTGCTATGAATATTCAGATCCAAAAGATTCAAGACAAAAGTTCATATTGACATAAAAATGATAATACTTCAAGCATACTAACTAAGCAATTATGTCTTCTCAAAATAACATGGCCAAAGAAAGTTAATCCCTACAAAATCATATAGTTTTGTCATGTTTCATTTTCGTCACACAAGTATGCTATCATCATGCACAACCCTGATGACAAGCCAAGCAATTGTTTCATACTTTAGTAATCTCAAACCTATAAACTTTCACGCAATATATGAGCGCGAGCCATAGACATAACACTATGGGTGGAATAGAATATAATAAGGGGGGTTATGTGGAGAAGACAAAAAAGGAGAAAGTCTCACATCAACGAGGCTAATCAATGGGCTATGGAGATGCCCACCGATTGATGTTAATGCAAGGAGTAGGGATTGCCATGCAACGGATGCACTAAAGCTATAAATGTATGAAAGCTCAACAAAAGAAACTAGTGGGTGTGCATCCAACTTTCTTTCTCATGAAAACCTAGGGCACTTGAGGATGCCCATTGTGGGAATATACAAGCCAAGTTCTATAATGAAAAATTCTCACTAGTATATGAAAGTGATAACATGAGAGACTCTCTACTATGAAGATCATGGTGCTACTTTGAAGCACAAGTGTGGTAAAAGGATAGTAACATTGTCCCTTCTCTCTTTTTCTCTCATTTTTTTGGGCCTTCTCTTTTTTGTATGGCCTTTCTCTTTTTTTGGGCCTTCTCTTTTTTATGGCCTTTCTTTTTTTTATTCCTCACTTGCGACAATGCTCTAATAATGATGATCATCACACTTCTATTTATTTACAACTCAATGATTATAACTCGATACTAGAACAAAGATGACTCTATGTGAATGCCTCCGGCGGTGTACCGGGATATGCAATGAACCAAGAGTGACATGTATGAAAGAATTATGAATGGTGGCTTTGCCACAAATACTATGTCAACTACATGATCATGCTAAGAAATATGACAATGATGAATGTGTCATGATGAACGGAATGATGGAAAGTTGCATGGCAATATATCTCGGAATGGCCACGGAAATGCCATAATAGGTAGGCATGGTGGCTGTTTTGAGGAAGATATAAGGAGGTTTATGTGTGAAAGAGCGTATCATATCACGGGGTTTGGATGCACCGGCGAATTTTGCGCCAACTCTCGATGTGAGAAAGGGCAATGCACGGTACCGAAGAGGCTAGCAAGGATGGAAGGGTTGGAGTGCGTATAATCCATGGACTCAACATTAGTCATAAAGAACTCACATACTTATTGCAAAAATCTACAAGTCATCAAAAACCTCGGCACTACGTGCATGCTCCTAGGGGGATAGATTGGTAGGAAAAGACCATCGCTCGTCCCCGACCGCCACTCATAAGGAAGACAATCAAATAACACCTCATGTTTAAAATTTGTTGCATAACGTTTACCATCCATGCATTCTAGGGGACGTGCACCACAACACAAGTATTTCTCAATTTCACAACTACTCAACTAGCATGACTTTGATATTATTACCTCCATATCTCAAAACAATCATCAAGCATCAAACTTTTCTTAGTATGCAACACACTCATAAGAAAGTTTTATTATTAATCTAGCATACCAAGCATATTAGGATTTTAAGAAAATTACCATGCTATTAAGATTCTCAAAATAATCTAAGTGAAGCATGAGAGAACAATAGTTTCTATAAAACAAATCCACCACCGTGCTCTAAAAGATATAAGTGAAGCACTAAAGCAAAACTGTAGCGACCAGACCTCAAACAGTCTGATCTCTGTGCTCTGGTGTCATCCCTAGATCAGTAATGCTGACACCACACAGTACTCGGAGGATTTATAACAGAGTAGCAATCACACACTTATTACATCGAGTGTCTCAAACGAGAAATTATTACAATAAATATGGCTTAAGGCCATCTAATAACGTTAACAGCGGAAGGCTAGGAAGATATGTGAGTCCATCAACTCCAACGGCATCACTAAGTATAGAACCACGACCTAAACTCCTTAATCGTCGTCTGAAAAGTCTGCAACATTAACGTTGCAGCCCGAAACGGGTCAGCACATGGAATATGCTGGCAAGGTAACACATAGAGAGTAATGGAATGAAACAACTATACTATATGCATATTTGGTTGGTAGAAAGCTCTATGGTTATAGCTTTGCGTAAATCCAATTTTTCCCTACTTCAAAGGAATAATTTTATTTAACTATCATGGTAGTTTTTAAACATTGAGAATGGTTGACAGCATTCTCAATCCCAATTAAGCATCATCATTTAAACAAAACCCAACAAAAATTAATTTAGAGTAACATGTTGAGATTCACATGATAATCCAGGTACTAGATACTCAAGATGTCCATAACCGAGGACACGGCTAATCATGATTAGTTTATTACACTCTGCAGAGGTTTGCGCACTTTTCCCCACAAGACTCGATCGCCTCCGTTTAGTTTCTCGCGCTACAAGGTGTTTGAGAAGACGGATGACCGAGACATAGTCTTTCAGAAGCGCTAGCACCTTACGATCGGGTAGACCGTACCACCTACATCCCCTACATCTGCTAGTCTACCACTATAAGAGTTCGCATGACTTAGTCAACTATGCTAGAGCCCATAATAGCTTGTGGCTGCACACGGAAGTTTCTAGTATGAATAGTCTCATGATCCCTTTGAGTCTGGGTGGCGGTCCAAAAGAAAACAGGCAAGTCCTGGAATACCCAGGTGCCTCAATCCACCCAGATGTGTGTTTAAGTTGCCACCTGAGATAAACCATTAATTAACAAACTCACATCTGTCATGGATATCACTCACCCAATCCACGTCTACTAGCATAGCATGGGATAATAAGCAAACGTAGTAGCATCTCCCAAAGGTTTGATAATAAACAGGTAATAGGTACTACCTCAACTACTTCCCATCCCACAATTTAATTAGATCCTAATCATGCAATGTGTGAGGATTGATCTAATGCAATAAAACTGGGTAGTAGAAAAGGTATGATCAAAGTGTTACTTGCCTTGCTGATGATCCAGGAAACCTAGCGATTCGAAGTAACAAGCGGCGCATTCCGGATATTCTATCGCAGACAAACAAACAAGCATGCAATAAGTACTCATCTAATGCACAGGTAAAACTCAAATAAGAGATCTAACCAGAAGGTTCAACTTAAGAACTCCGGTTTGCAAAAAGAATCAAATCGAACGAAATAGCGAAAGTCAAACAGTGAAAGAAAACAACTTCGTTCTACAAATCTAGATCGAGGGCAAATTTTACAGTGGCAAAAACTTGTTTAAGTTGGTTAAACGGATAGAGGGTTTCGAGATGAAACTCCAGGCGCTTGAATCGCCTGATTCCGGTAAACGAGCGAAAAGTTATACTAAAACGAAAATCGGATCAGGAATCGCGATCAGAAAAATCGCAGATTTAATCCGAGAAAAAGAAAATAACGACGAACGTTCGCTAGAACGAACGAACGGACGAACGCTTGCTATTTAAATAAACCGGAAAAACCGATCTATTTAAAAAACTGAATCTAAAAAAACTGACGGAAAAACCGACGGAAAAACCGAACGGTTTTTCGAAAATAAATAAAAAAACGGCACGGAAAACGAGGCAGCGGTGGGGCGGCGCGGCACGGCGGCGACGGCGGCGGCGGGAGCTGGCGGCTAGGGTTTCGGGGGCTGGGGCGCTGGCTCGGCTGGGCCTCTCCCCCGGCTTATAAAGCCCTCCCGGGCCGGTGTCCAGCTCGGACATGGCCCGTAGGTCGGTGCGCGTTTTTTTAAATATTACACGCAGAAGAAAAATAAAAAGAAATACTAAACAGACTCCAAAGATTCCGAAATAAATTTTCACGGACTTCTAAAATCAGGCCGCACAAGGTGAACATTTATTTGGGACCTAAATGCAATTTTGAAAAACACACATTTTTTCTAAATTCAAATAAAACACCGAAAAACTCCGAAATAAAATCTTATTTGATTTTATTATTAAATCCTCAATATTTCTTTATTTTGGGAAAGTCATTTTCTTCCCTCTCTCATATTTTTGTATTAGAAATAATTGATGATAAAATAAATAAAATCAAATGATCCTATTCTCAAAATTTGAGAAAAACTCAAATATGAAAATAACGAAATCCCCAAGTCTCTCCGAGGGTCATTGAGTTGCGTAGAATTTCTAGGATCAACCAAAAGCAAAAATAAAATATGATATGCAATGATGATCTAATGTATAACATTCCAAATTGAAAATTTGGGATGTTACAAACCTACCCCCCTTAAGATGAATCTCGCCCTCGAGATTCGGGTTGGCTAGGAAATAGGTGAGGGTGGTCCTTGAGCAATTCTTCCTCTCGTTCCCAGGTGGCTTCATCCTCTGTGTGGTGGCTCCACTGAACTTTGCAAAACTTGATAACCTTGTTGCGGGTGACTCGATTGGCAAACTCGAGAATTTTAACGGGTCTCTCCTCGTAGGTCAAATCGTTATCCAACTGAATAGTTTCCAAAGGCACTGTGTCTCTCAACGGTATGTCAGCCATCTCCGTGTGACACTTCTTCAACTGGGAAACGTGGAACACATCATCAACTCCTGACAATCCTTCAGGTAATTCCAACTTATAGGCCACCTCTCCCATACGCTCCAGAACTCGGTATGGTCCTACAAATCGTGGCGCTAACTTCCCTTTAACTCCAAAATGCTTTGTTCCCCGAAGTGGAGATACTCGAAGATAAGCTCTATCTCCGACTTCGTAAACCGTCTCCTTGCGTTTAGAATCTGCATAACTCTTCTGCCTAGACTGGGCTACCTTGAGCCTATCACGAATCAACTTCACCTTTTGTTCAGACTCTTTAATCAAGTCAGGTCCAAACAACTAGCGGTCTCCAACTTTGTCCCATGATAACGGTGTCCTGCACCTCCTTCCGTACAATGCTTCGAAAGGGGCCATCTTCAAACTGGTTTGGTAACTGTTGTTGTAAGAGAACTCTGCATATGGCAAATTGTCGTCCCAACTAGATCCGTAATCTAGCGCACAAGCTCTCAGCATATCCTCCAAGATCTGGTTGACTCTCTCGGTCTGTCCATCTGTTTGTGGATGAAAAGTTGTACTAAATTCTAGCCTGGTACCCAAAGTTTCGTGCAACTGCTTCCAGAACTTTGAGGTAAACTGGGTTCCTCTATCTGATACAATACTCCTCGGAACTCCATGCAGACATACGATCCTGGTCATGTATATCTTTGCCAACTTAGCACTGGTGTAAGTGGTCTTTACTAGGATGAAATGAGCTACTTTCGTCAATCGATCGACTACAACCGAATTGAGTCATAGCCTGAACGAGTCCTAGGTAATCCCGTGATAAAATCCATGCCTAGCTTATCCCACTTCCATTCGGGTATCGGCAATGGTTGTAACAATCCTGCTGGCTTCTGATGCTCTGCCTTTACTCTCTGGCATACATCACAAACTGCTACATACTCCGCAATATCCTTCTTCATTCCGGTCCACCAGAAAATATCCTTCAAATCCAAATACATCTTGGTATTTCCTGGGTGAATTGAATACGGTGATTCGTGTGCCTCTTGCAGTATCAACTTCCTGATCTCCGGGTCATTGGGCACATAAACATGGTCTTCAAACCATAGTGTCGTGCTGATCCTCATGAAATCCTTTAGCTTTTCCTTTGCTAAGTTTCTCCTTTATGGCGGCAATCTCTTTGTCGGTCTTCTGAGCTTCTCTGATTCTATCCATCAAGGTTGACTGAATCTCCAATGCTGCTACATAGCCTCTTGGAACTATTTCCAAACATATTTCACGAAGATTTTCTGCTAACTCCTTGGGTATTTCTCCCGTCATTAACATATTGACATGGCTCTTACGACTTAAGGCGTCAGCTACTACATTAGCCTTTCCGAGATGGTATTGCAATCTCATATCATAATCCTTGATGAGCTCCAGCCATCTCCTTTGTCTGAGGTTTAACTCCTTCTGTGTGAAAATGTACTTCAAACTCTTATGATCCGTGTACACCTCACAATGGTTTCCAATGAGGAAATGCCTCCATGTTTTCAAAGCATGCACTATGGCTGCTAACTCCAAATCATGCGTAGCATAATTCAACTCATGAGGCTTCAGTTGTCTTGAGGCATATGAAACAACTCTCCCTTCCTGCATAAGCACTGCTCCAAGTCCTCGACGTGAAGCGTCGCAATACACCTCATAATCTTTGGTCTGGTTTGGCAAAATCAACACTGGTGAGGTAACCAAGCGTTTCTTCAACTCCTGGAAACTAGCCTCACATTCCTCCATCCATATGAACTTGGTATCTTTCTTTAACAACTCAGTCATAGGCTTCGCAATCTTTGAGAAATTCTCAATAAATCTCCGGTAGTATCCTGCGAGTCCAAGAAAACTCTGGATCTCCCCAACGGTAGTTGGTGCTTCCCACTTGGTCACGGTATCAACTTTAGTGGGATCAACTGCTATACCTTCTCCAGATATAACGTGTCCGAGGAATCCTACTTCCTTCAACCAAAACTCACATTTGCTGAACTTGGCATATAATTGATGTTCTCTGAGCTTTCCAAGTACCAAACGCAAATGCTCCTTATGTTCCTCTTCATTTTTCGAGGAAACCAGGATATCATCAATGAACACTACGACGAACTTATCCAACAACTCCATAAACACTTTGTTCATCATGTTCATAAAATAGGTAGGTGCGTTAGTCAGACCAAATGACATAATGGTATACTCATACAGCCCATACCCGGTGGTAAAAGATGTCTTAGGAATATCCTGTTCTCGAATCTTCAACTGGTGGTATCCTGATCGTAGATCGATCTTGGAAAATACCTTAGCTCCTTGCAATCGATCAAACAGATCATTGATCATCGGTAGTGGGTACTTGTTCTTGATCGTTACTTCATTCAATCCTCGATAATCAACAGCCATCCTTAACGATCCATCCTTCTTCTCCACTAGAAGTACTAGCGATCCCCAAGGTGAAGAACTTGGGCGAATATATCCTTTATCCAGTAACTCCTTCCTTAATCTGCTTCTTAATTTCCACCAAATCCTTTGCTGGCATCCTATATGGTCTCTTTGATATTGGCCCTGTGCCTGGCAATAGCTCAATCAAAAACTCAATATCTCTATCTGGTGGCATGCCTGGCAACTCCTCTGGAAATACTTCAGGGAAATCCCGTACCACTGGTACTTCCTCCTGCACAACTCCTGTTTGGCAATTTACTTGAGTCCTCTTCGGCACATGTCGGGATACATACTTGATCCTTCTCCCTTCTGGGGTAGTAAGTAAAATTGACATACTAGCGCATTCAATATTTCCTTCATACTTTGATAACCAATCCATGCCTAATATCACATCCAATCCTTGGGATTCCAATACTATTAGGTCTGAGGGAAAAACATAGTTACCAATCCTTAATGGTAACCGATCACACCATAGACTAGCCACATACTCTGCTCCAGGCGAGGTTACTAACATGGGTGACCTAAGGGCTTGGGTTGATAGGTTATAATTATCCACAAATCCCCTTGAGATGTATGAATGCGATGCACCAGTATCAAAAAGAATGAGTGCAGTAAATGACTTAACCAAAAACTTAGCTATTACTGCATCGGGCCGAGCTTCAACCTCCTCCACGCTAACGTGGTTCACATGTCCCCTGTTGAATGGGTTCGGCTTCTTCCCAGAACTTCCATTGCCATTTTGGCCTTCAGGACATTCATTGGCATAATGTCCGGTCTTCTGACACTTAAAGCAAGTGACTTGGCTCAGGTCCTTCTTGGCTGGGGTTGATGGGTTGGTGCGATTCTGGCCGCTGCTTCCTCCATTGCCATTTCCATTCTTGGTGCCATTGTGATTGTGCGAGCTACCTCCTCCATGGGTATGCTGAAAATGTCCTCCCGGTCTAGGGGTAAAATGTGGCTTCTGCTGAGCTCCTAAATTGTACTTCCCTTGTCCATACTTCCTCTTGCGATTCTCAATTTGCTGCTGCTTCCCTTCAATCATAAGAGCACGATCTACCAACTCTTGATAGTTGTTGAAGGTGGCTACCATCAACTGCATGCTCAACTCATCATTCAGTCCGTCTAGAAACTTCTCCTGCTTCGCTGCATCCGTAGCGACGTCATCTGGGGCATAACGTGCTAACTTACTAAAGTCCTCCACATACTGGCCAACTGTCCGTCCTCCTTGGTGCAAGTTGCGAAACTCACGCTTCTTCATGGCCATAGCTCCTGCTAAAACATGTGCAGTACGAAAAGCCTGCTGAAACTGGTCCCATGTGACAGTGTCGACAGGGAAAGTGGCTGTGAAATTCTCCCACCATGATGCTGCGGGTCCTTCAAGCTGATGTGCGGCAAACTTCACCTTCTCCGCATCTATGCATCCTGCTGTGGTCAACTCCCTAGCTGTCTTGCGGAGCCAATCATCTGCTACTAACGGCTCGGTGCTACTAGAAAACACCGGCGGATTCAGCCTAAGAAAACGGGCTAAGTGATGAACAGGTGGTGGTGGTGGGTTGTTGTTGTTGTTCCCTAGATTCTGATTCTGGACTAGCAACTGCATCAATGTGTTCTGCTGCTGGATCAACTGAGTGAGCTCCGGTGGAAAGGTAAATCCGGGGTCACGTCTCGGAGGCATCTCAGGGTTTAGAAAAGATGAGATGTAAGAATAGAGGGGGTCTAAAGATAAAACACTACTGTAACGCCCTCGATGCGACTATATCTCCCACGTGTCGAGGCACGACTTAGAGGCATAATCGCATTGAAGGCATATGTCGCAAGTGAGGCAATCTTCACACAACCCATGTACATATACAATATAAAGGGGGAATAAATAATAATAGTTGGCTTACACTCGCCACGTCACATCAAAGTACATAAATAGCATCCATCATACAATCACTCATGGCCCGACTACGGCGCCAAAATAGAAAAGAACCCCAACAAGCGACTAGTCCCTGAATCGAACCCCGAACAGGCACCACTATTGATCATCAGGAAAAGAAACATAGTATCGCTGAGAGTCCTCGTCGTACTCCCACTTCAGCTCGAGCGCGCCATCCGGAGGAGTATCATCGGTCCCTGCATCTGGTGATATAGTAATCTGTGAGCCACAAGGACTCAGCAATCTCGCACCCTCGCGATCAAGACTATTTAAGCTTAATAGGTAAGGAAGGGGTAATGTGAGTGGAGCTGCAGCAAGCGACTAGCATATGCGGTGGCTAACTTATTCGCAAAAGAGAGCGAGAAGAGAAGGCAAGGCACGAGCGGAAACTAAATAGAGCAGGCTACGCAAACATAACTCCAACGCCGTGTCCACTTCCCGGACTCCGCCGAGAAGAGGCCATCACGGCAACACACGCAGTTGATTCATTTTAATTAATTAAGTTCAAGTTGTCTACAACCGGACATTAACAAATTCCCATCTGCCCATAACCGCGGGCACGGCTTTCGAAAGATCAATCCCTGCAGGGGGTCCCAACTTAGCCCATAACAAGCTCTCACGGTCAACGAAGGAATAGACCTCCACCCAGGACCCACCGATCAGACTCGGTATCCCGGTACAACAAGATGACTCGACAGGTCAAAACTAGTCCAGCAACACCGCCCGAATGCGCCGACAAATCCCGATAGGAGCTGCACATATCTCGTTCTCAGGGCACACTCAGATGAGACATCCTATGAGTAAAACCAACCCTCAAGTTGCCCTGAGGTGGCCCCGCAGTCTACTCGGTCAGACCAACACTCAGAGGAGCACTGGCCCGTGGGGGGGGCTAAAATAAAGATGACCCTCGGGCTCCGGAAACCCAAGGGGAAAAAGGTAGGTGGCAAATGGTAAAACCAATGTTGGGCATTGCTGGAAAAGCTTTAATCAAGGCGAACTATCAAGGGGTTCCCATTATAGCCCAACCGCGTAAGGGACGCAACAATCCGGGAACATAACACCGATATGACGGAAACTAGGGCGGCAAGAGTGGAACAAAACACTAGGCGAGAGGCCGAGCCTTCCACCCTTTACCAAGTATATAGATGAGCAAAGATAACATAGCAATATAGTGATATCCCAACAAGTAAATAAATGTTCCAAAAAGGAACGGCTCCAATCTTCACCTGCAACTAACAACGCTATAAGAAGGGCTGAGCAAAGCGGTAACATAGCCAATCAATGGTTTGCTAGGACAAAGGTGGGTTAGGGGCTCAATCATGGCAATTGGGAGGCTGACAAGCAAGTGGTAGGCATCGTAGCATTGGCAAAGCAAAAGAGCGAGCAAACTAGCATAGCAAAGATAGTAGTGATTTCAAGGGTGTGATCATCTTGCCTGCACAGTTGTCAGAATTGACTGGATCCTCAAAAGCAAACTCAACGGGCTCCTCGTTAGCGAACTCGTCTCCCGGCTCTACCCAACAACACAAACAAGCAACAAGGGTACAATCAACCACGTGTAAGGGCAAGCAATAAGATGCAAAGATGATATGCTATGCGGGATGCGATGCGGGATGCAAGAATGCAACATGTAACAGGAAATGCATGAACCTGGCCTCAACTTGGGAAACCAAGTGTGCCACTGGATAGAGGGGAAGAAATCCCCTGAAAACGATATAAAGATCATGGCAATCGGAGCTACGGTTTAGAAATGGCAAGCGTTTTACTAAACGAACCGATCTGCGATTTACAGCAAGTAGGCTCCTAAATGCAACAAAATGAACATGCTACAGCCACCCAACATGAAAACAAATTGCATGGCAGTGATTTACTCATCAAGCTTAACAAATCATCATGACTGAGGCATAGGCAAATTCATCCATTAAGGGCTTCAAACAAGCATGGCAAAACTGAATAAGCAAAACAGATTTCAGACTTAGCGAAAATAACGCTAGTCTGAAATTTCAGACCATGATGCTCCCTTCGGAGCAGCAAAACAACATGAAGGAAAACCTGAACATGGCATGGAGCTACTCAACAAGCTTAACTAAACACCCAAAATGACCTGGGGCCAAAAGGGTTCACAAAATACTCTACCGAGCACACGAACATTGATGAAACACAGTCAGTTTTCAGACTTAGTGAAAACTGGGACATGCTGAAATAATAACTCACGGAGACATGTAAACGAGATCGATGCACTCACTACGGTGCAAGGCATGGCAAGGCAAGCATATATCCATTAAGAAGGCACAAAATGCTAGCTAGACATGGCAAGAACAATGGCATAGCATGCATGGATCACTAGTAATCACTCCGGCAAAATCGCAAAAGAGTTAACGATCTGCCCAAAACAGCAACTATCCAAAAGTTGAGCTCGATTGAGTCAACCTAGGGGGCTCCAACATAACAAGTAAAGACATGTATGGATTAAGCACAACAAGCATAACAAATCACTCTTACTGATCATCCTCAAAAGAGGCACGGATCACTAGGAAACAAGCCGGACATATAGCATCGTGAACTAAAACGGCTCAGACTTAGTGAAAATCACTAAGTCCCTAAAATTTGTAATCTCAGGTAGCCCTCTTCGCAAGCTTGCACAAGACAACACACACATCCTAAAAATACATGGAAGGAACCTCTGGAAAGAAGACAACATGCTTAACAATTCATCCCAAAGGGGCACAGGCATATCATGCACGAATTAAATATGGCAAAAATGACAAAAGTGCATGTTGGATTAACGGATCTGCAATTTAACTCAACATGCCTCCTTCCAACAGCAGTTTGGGCAACAAGATGACCTCAAATGCAAATGATGCAATGGAATGAAATGATGTACTCGTCGAGGCGAAGATTTTGACATATGATACGCCCAAAACGGAGCTACGGATGAGGAGATATGAGCGGTCAAAGTTGCATAAAAAATAAAGGGAGAGGGAAAGTCAACGGTAGATCTAGGGTTTACTGTAGCAACCCGATCGGATCCGGATCTTGCGGTGCGGAAGCCGAGACGGCACCGGCGGCGGAGCTCGCGCGAGGCTCGCCGGCCGGAGCTCGCGGTGGCCGGCGTCGGGGGAGGAGGTCGCCGGGCGGCGAGGCGCCGGTCAGGGAGGAGGTGGTGGCGGCGCGGAGAGCCGCGGGCGGCGGTGCGGAGCCCGCGAGGAGGAGGCGGTGGCCCGCCGCGGCGGCGGTGGCGGGGTGCGGCGGCTGGTCGCGAGGAGGGCGGCGGCGCTGCGGGCGGAGGCGGCGGGGCGAAGACGCGGGCCTGGCGGGCCCCGGTCGGCGGCGATGTGGGCGCGCCCACGTGGCGCGCCGTGAGTGGCGGCGGCGGGTGGAGCGGACAACGTCCGGCCGGGTCGGACACGTCCGGCTGGTCGCGAGGGAAGATTAGGGTTTCGAGGTGGGAGACGGGATCCGAAAATGGAGGGGTATAAATAGGCATAGAGGGAGCTAGGAGTGTCCAAATGAGGTGCGGTTTTCGCCCACACGATCGTGATCGAACGACCGAGACAATGGAGCTGAGTTTGGTGGGTTTTGGGCCAAATTGGAGGTGTGTTGGGCTGCACACACACGAGGCCTTTTCGGTCCCTCGGTTAACCGTTGGAGTATCAAACGAAGTCCAAATGACCCGAAACTTGACAGGCGGTCTACTGGTAGTAAACCAAGGCCGCATGGCAAGTCTCGGTCCAATCCGGAAATGTTTAACCCCCACACATGAAAGAAAGCTAGAAATGGCCACCGGAGGAGAACGAAGCGCCGGAATGCAAAACGGACAATGGGGAAAATGCTCGAATGCATGAGATGAACATGTATGCAAATGCGATGCACGTGACAACATGATATGAGATGCTCGAAAAACAAAACAACACACGGAGACAAAGACCCGAACCCGAGAATTAAATATAACTTAATGCCGGAAACGGCATGAGTCGGAGTACAATTGGGGAAGGTTACATGTGGGGCGTTACAACTACCCATATGCTCATGAGGCAAAAACAAACAATTCACTCCATTCAATCAAACAAGGGCATACAATCGATCTAACTATCGCAAAAGTGCTCGGACTACTATATTTACATGGTGGACTACTACTACTGATGAGGTGGTCTACTAGAAATATTCTTCGGTTGCAGACTCCATGATATCTGCTCCAGCTTCATCAACATAGTCATCATCGCTTCCGTCTGGATCCGAGTCGGTGTCTTCGATGATGATTTAGTCTTCCAGGCTAATCTCCTTGGGTTCTTCGTCTTCCTCTACTGGCGTAGGGCCTCCCATAAATATTCCAATCTTCTTGATCAGGTCGTCATTCTTATCCACCAATACTTCAATTTCCTCTTCATAATCTTCACGTGTAGCCTTGAGTTCTTCCTCTAGTTCCTTGATTCTAGTCTTAGCCTTCTTCAGATCTATCATGTCGGCACACATCTGGTTCTCCTGTCGTCGAATGTGCTGGTTTAGCTCCTGGATAAAAGCTGCGATTGATCTATCCTTCCTGGTGTTGATCATCTCCCAGTGTTCATCTCGGCGCCCACAAATCTGGTAGATAGTATCCTTGAGATCCTTGCGGTAGACTTCTCCAATGCGTCCCATGGCGATGTGAGCTGCCATGCACTTTCCTAGACTCCAAGTTGGTGCATCAAAAGAAAACTCTATGGGCTCAGTGACTGGCATGAACGTCCTTCCTAGAACTTGAACTTGAATCATCCAGTGCTCTTCTTCAGGTAAAGTGGCGTTGTAGGTTCCAGTGAAGCTTGGTACTCCTATGTTCAGGTATCTAGTGACTTCCTTCAAGTGACGTCCAAAGGGTGTATCTTCATCCGGTTGCGTGAACTTGTTCCTTGCATCCGCCATCCTAAAGAGTAGAAAAGATGAGAGGTCAAAAGAGAAGAGAGTGAATAGTGATCTAGGTCTTTAGCTTAGTGGTCGTGTCCTACAGTCAGCGTGTGCTCTGACACTATCTCTGTAGCGACCAGACCTCAAACAGTCTGATCTCTGTGCTTCGGTGTCATCCCTGGATTAGTAATGCTGACACCACACAGTACTCAGAGGATTTATAACAGAGTAGCAATCACACACTTATTACGTCGAGTGTCTCAAACAAGAACTTATTACAATAAATATGGCTTAAGGCCATCTAATAACGTTAACAGCGGAAGGCTTGGAAGATACGTGAGTCCATCAACTCCAACGGCATCACTGAGTATAGAACCACGACCTAAACTCCTTAATCGTCGTCTGAAAAGTCTGCAACATTAACGTTGCAGCCCGAAACGGGCCAGCACATGGAATATGCTGGCAAGGTAACACATAGAGAGTAATGGAATGAAACAACTATACTATATGCATATTTGGCTGGTGGAAAGCTCTATGGTTACAGTTTTGCGTAAAGCCAATTTTTCCCTACTGCAAAGGAATTATTTTATTTGACTATCATGGTAGTTGTTAAACATTGAGAATGGTTGACAGCATTCTCAATCCCAATTAAGCATCATCATTTAAACAAAACCCAACAAAAATTAATTTAGAGTAACATGTTGAGATTCACATGATAATCTAGGTACTAGATACTCAAGATATCCATAACCGGGGACACGGCTAATCATGATTAGTTTATTACACTCTGCAGAGGTTTGCGCACTTTTCTCCACAAGACTCGATCACCTCCGTTTGGTTTCTCGCGCTACAAGGTGTTTGAGAAGACGGATGACCGAGACATAGTCTTTCAGAAGCGCTAGCACCTTACGATCGGGTAGACCGTACCACCTACATCCCCTACATCTGCTAGTCTACCACTATAAGAGTTCGCACGACTTAGTCAACTATGCTAGAGCCCATAATAGCTTGTGGCTGCACACGGAAGTTTCTAGTATGAATAGTCTCATGATCCCTTTGAGCCTGGGTGGTGGTCCAAAAGAAAACAGGCAAGTCCTGGAATACCCAGTTGCCTCAATCCACCCAGATGTGTGTTTAAGTTGCCACCTTAGATAAACCATTAATTAACAAACTCACATCTGTCATGGATATCACTCACCCAATCCACGTCTACTAGCATAGCATGGCACAATAAGCAAACGTAGAAGTAACTCCCAAAGGTTTGATAATAAATAGGTAATAGGTACTACCTCAACTACTTCTCATCCCACAATTTAATTAGATCCTAATCATGCAATGCGTGAGGATTTATCTAATGCAATAAAACTGGGTAGTAGAAAAGGTATGATCAAAGTGTTACTTGCCTTGCTGATGATCCAGGAAACCTAGCGATTCGAACTAACAAGTGACGCACTCCGGATATTCTATCGCAAACAAACAAACAAGTATACGATAAGTACTCATCTAATGCACAGGTACAATTCAAATAAGAGATCTAACTAGAAGGTTCAACTTAAGAACTCCGGTTTGCAAAAAGAATCAAATCGAACGAAACAACGAAAGTCAAACGGCGAAAGAAAAAAACTTCGTTCTAGAAATCTGGATCTAGGGCAAATTTTACAGTGGCAAAAACTTGTTTAAGTTGGTTAAACGAGCGAAAAGTTATACCAAAATGAAAATCGGATCAGGAATCGCGATCAGAAAAAATGCGGATTTAATCCGAGAAAAAGAAAAAACGGCGAACGTTCGCTAGAACGAATGAACGGCGAACGCTCGCTATTTAAATAAACCGGAAAAACCGATCTATTTAAAAAACCAAATATAAAAAAACCGACGAAAAAACCGAACGGTTTTCGAAAAAATTTAAAAAAAACGATGCGGAAAACGAGGCGGCAGCGTACCTCGGGCGGCGGGTCGACGGCGGCGGGGCGGCGCGGCGCGACGACGGCGGAGGCGGTAGGAGCTGGCGGCTAGGGTTTCGGGGGCTGGGGCGCTGGCTCGGCTGGGCCTCTCCCCTGGCTTATAAAGCCCTCCCGGGCCGGTGTCCAGGTTGGACACGGCCCGTAGGTCGGTGCGCGTTTTTTTTAAATATTACACGCAGAAGAAAAATAAAAAGAAATACTAAACGGACTCCAAAAATTCCGAAATAAATTTTCACGGGCTTCTAAAATCAAGCCGCACAAGGTGAACATTTATTTGGGACCTAAATGCAATTTTGAAAAACGCATATTTTTCCTAAATTCAAATAAAACACCGAAAAACTCCGAAATAAATCTTATTTGATTTTATTATTAAATCCTCAGTATTTCTTTATTTTGGGAAAGTCATATTATTCCCTCTCTCATATTTTTATATTAGAAATAATTGATGATAAAGTAAATAAAATCAAATGATCCTATTCTCAAAATTTGAGAAAAACTCAAATATGAAAATAACGAAATCCCCAAGTCACTCCGAGGGTCATTGAGTTGCGTAGAATTTCAAGGATCAACCAAAAGAAAAAATAAAATATGATATGCAATGATGATCTAATGTATAACATTCCAAATTGAAAATTTGGGATGTTACAAAAACTATAAAGCCCAAAAGATATAAGTGAAGCACATAGAGTATTCTATCAAATTCCAAATCATGTATGGCTCTCTCAAAAGGTGTGTACAGTAAGGATGATTGTGGTAAACTAATAAGCAAAGACTCAAATCATAAAAGACACTCCAAGAAAAACACATATCATGTGGTGAATAAAAATATAGCTCCAAGTAAAGTTACCGATAGAAGTAGACGAAAGAGGGGATGCCTTCCGGGGCATCCCCAAGCTTTGGCTTTTATGTGTCCTTAGATTATCTTGGGGGTGCCATGGGCATCCCCAAGCTTAGGTTCTTGCCACTTCTTGTTCCATAGTCCATCAAATCTTTACCCAAAACTTCACAACACAAAACTTAAAGTAGAAAACTCGTGAGCTCCGTTAGCGAAAGAAAACAAAAGACCACTTCAAGTTACTGTAATGAACTCATTCTTTATTTATATTGGTGTTATACCTACTGTATTACAACTTCTCTATGGATTATAAACTATTTTACTAGCCATAGATTCATCAAAATAAGCAAACAACACACGAAAAATAGAATCTGTCAAAAACAGAACAGTCTGTAGTAATCTGTAGCTAGCGCAAGATCTGGAACCCCAAAAATTCTAAAATAAATTTCTGGACGTGAGGAATTTATCTATTAATCATCTTCAAAAATAATTAACTAAATAGCACTTTCCAAATAAAAATGACTGCAGTTCTCGTGAGCGCTAAAGTTTCTGTTTTTACAGCAAGTTCAACAAGACTTTTCCCAAGTCTTCCCAACGGTTCTACTTGGCACAAACACTAATTAAACACAAAAAACACAACCAAAAAAGAAGATAAATAATTTACTTATTACTAATCAGGAGAAAAAAATCAACGAATAAAAATAAAATTGGGTTGCCTCCCAACAAGCGTTATCGTTTAACTCCCCTAGCTAGGCATAACAAGCAAGAATAGATCTAGGTATTGCCATCTTTGGTAGGCAATTCTTCAATGAGGCATCTATTTCCCTTAGGAATTTCTTTCTTTCTAGTGATTATCAAACTCTTAGGCATAAGATCGAAAAACTCATTTGTAGCAATTGGTTCCTTAATGATAGCAAAAAGGTTGGGATGAATACTTATAGATTTAAGCTCCGCAGTTTCCTTACTAGATGATTCACCCTTATTTTTAGGAACATTCATAAGCTTGGAAATTTTAGTAGGAGGACTTGGAGTATTCTTTACGGAATAAAAAGAGGTTCCCAAGTTTGTAATGATACCCTCAAGTTTATCAATTCTGACAGAATCTAAGTTTATCTTCTCATTAACTATGGGTTCCTTTTCCTTAATATTTTTCAGAGTCATTCCTACCTTAGATCCATATTGAGTAATTTTATTGTGGATATTTTTATCTAGATTTTCAATTAATTCAATAGTAGCAACTTTATTTTCAATAATTTCAAGTCTTTGCATAACATGCTCCAAAGTTAACATAGTTCCTTTAACCAAAAGAGGTGGTGAGCCAAATAAATCTAACATAGCATTATAAGAATCAAAAGTATGGCTACCCAAGAAATTCCCTCCGGTAATGGTATCAAGGATATATCTATACCAAGGATTAACACCTACATAAAAATTGCGGAGAAGAACTGAAGTAGATTGCTTGCTGGTAGATCTATTTTGAGCATTGCAAATTCTATACCAAGCATCTTTTAGATTTTCTCTCTCTCTTTGTTTAAAATTTAGAACTTCATTCTCGGGAGACAACGGAGAAGATATGAGACTAGCCATGATGACAAGCAAATAAACTAACTCACGAGCAAACAAAAAGCAAACGGGCAAAAGAGGCAAATAGAGAGGGAGGGCGAATAAAACGGCAAGGGTGAATTGGGGGGAGAGGAAAACGAGAGGCAAATGGCAAATAATGTAATGCGGGAGATAGGGATTGTGATGGGTACTGGGTATGTTGACTTCTGCACAGACTCCCCGGCAACGGCGACCAAAATTCTTCTTGCTACCTCTTGAGCACTGCGTTGGATTTCCCCGAAGAGGAAGGGATGATGCAGCAAAGTAGCGTAAGTATTTCCCTCAGTTTTTGAGAACCAAGGTATCAATCCAGTAGGAGGCTACGCTGGAGTCCCTCGTACCTAAACAATAGCTCAATGCAACCAATGCGCTTAGGGGTTGTCAATCCCTTCATGGTCACTTACGAAGTGAGATCTGATAGAGATGATAAATAATATTTTTGGTATTTTTGATATAGAGTGCAAACTAAATAAAGTAAAAGCAAAGTAAAACCAAAGCAATAATAAAGTAATGGAGATTGATATGATGAGAAAGAGACCCGGGGGCCA
Organism: Triticum monococcum; assembly: GCA_034509565.1. Classification (NCBI taxonomy): domain Eukaryota; kingdom Viridiplantae; phylum Streptophyta; class Magnoliopsida; order Poales; family Poaceae; genus Triticum; species Triticum monococcum. Next base: position 171,343,669 of record CM067846.1, on the reverse strand, counting down.
TAGGTTTCACTAGTGGCTTCTCTCAAGAGCATAAGTATTCTACGGTGGGTGAACAAATTACTGTTGAGCAATTGACAGAATTGAGCATAGTTATCAGAATATCTAGGTATGATCATATATATAGGCATCACATCCTAAACAAGTAGACCGAAACGATTCTGCATCTACTACTATTACTCCACTCATCGACCGCTATCCAGCATGCATATAGAGTATTAAGTTAAAAACAGAGTAACGCCTTAAGCAAGATGACATGATGTAGAGGGATAGTTTCATGCAATATGATAAAAACCCCATCTTGTTATCCTCGATGGCAAAAATACAATACGTGCCTTGCTGCCCCTTCTGTCACTGGGAAAGTACATCGCAAGATTGAACCCAAAGCTAAGCACTTCTCCCATGGCAAGAACAACCAATATAGTAGGCCAAACCAAACTGATAATTCAAAGAGACTTGCAAAGATAACCCATCATACATAAAAGAATTCAGAGACGATCCAAATGTTATTCATAGATAGACTTGATCATAAACCCACAATTCATCGGTCTCAACAAACACACCGCAAAAAAGAAGATTACATCGAATAGATCTCCACAAGAGAGGGGGAGAACATTGTATTGAGATCCAAAAATAGAGAAGAAGTCATCTAGCTACTAGCTATGGACCTGTAGGTCTGAAGTAAACTACTCACACTTCATCAGAGGGGCTTGGATGATCATGTAGAAGCCCTCCGTGATCGATGCCTCCTCCGGCGGAGCTCCGAAACAGGCCCCAAGATGGGATCTCTTGGATACAGAAAGTTGCGGCAGTGGAATTAGGTTTTTGGCTCCTTCCACGATCGTTTGGGGGTACGTGTATATATATAGGAGGAACAGTACGTCGGTGGAGCTTCGAGGGGCCTGCGAGGCAGGGGGCGCGCCCTAGGGGGGCGCCCCCTACCCTCGTGACCACCTCGTGGCTTCCTTGATGGAGGGTCCAAGTCTCCTGGATCTTATCTGATGAGTAATTCACGTTTCCGAAGGTTTCATTCCGTTTGGACTCTGTTTGATATTCCTTTTCTTCGAAACCCTAAAACAGGCAAAAAACAACAATTCTGGGTTGGGCCTCCGGTTAATAGGTTAGTCCCAAAAATAATATAAAAGTGGAAGATAAAGCCCAATAATGTCTAAAACAGTAGATAATATAGCATGGATCAATAAAAAATTATAGATACGTTGTAGACGTATCATGGCAACCCAATGAATAAAATTTATTTTTGCTTTTTGCTTCCGGTTTTTAAGTGTTAGCACAATTATGCTACTGTTATGATTATGTTTTAATTAGTGTTTGTGCCAAGTAAAGCCTTTAGAATCTTCTTGGGTGACAGTTGTTTGATCTTGCTGAAAAAATAGAAACTTTTCCTCTCACGAATATAATTCTCATTTTTAACCAGAGAGCGATAAAATACCCATTCCACTTGTAGTAGATCAATATACAAATTTCTCAGGCTGTCCTAATTTTTCATAATTTTTGGAGTTACATAAGTATTCGAAATAGTCAGATTGCTACAGACTGTTCTGTTTTGACAGATTCTGTTTTCTTTGCATTGTGTGCTTATTTTGATGGCTCTATGGTTTTCATTGATGAGTTTTTGCCATAGAAAAGTTGGAATACAATAGATATAATGCAAGAACAAAATATGAGTTGGTTTGATACAACACTTATAGTAGTGATTTATTTTCTTATACTAACGGATCTCACGAATGTTTTGTTGAGTTTTGTGTGATTGAAGTTTTCAAGTTTTGGGTTATCTTACAATGGATGAATGAATAAGGAGTATAAGAGCCTAAGCTTGGGGATGCCCCGGTATCCTAAGCTATTATCCAAAAATTAGCAAGAAACTAAGCTTGGGGATGCCCCCGAGTGGCATCCCCTCTTTCTTCTAACAACCATCGGTATTTTACTTGAAGCTATATTTTTATTCGTCACATACTGTGTGTTTTGCTTGGAGCGTCTTGTATGATATGATTCTTTGCTTGTTTTATTTTGGTTTTTAAGTCTTGATCCCTTGCTGGACACACCTATTTGAGAGAGCCAAAATTATGTCATGACTGGTAAAATTGCTCTCTATGCTTCACTTAAATGTTTTATGAGCTATGGACTTGCTCTAGTGCTTCACTTATATCTTTTTGATCACGGTGTGCTTAGTATTTTTTAAGAAATGCTCTCTTGCTTCACTTAGATTTATTTGAGAGTTAGTAAAATTTTCAAGAAATTCTCTCTTGCTTCACTTAAAATTAATTTGAGAGAAAGAAATATTATGCTCATGATCTTCACTTATATTTGTTTGAGGTTGTTAAAACCAACACATGAAAATTAGTCCCAAAGTGATAGATATCCAAGAAGGATATAATAAAAACTTTCATGAAGATCATTGGACAAAATAAACTTGATTCTTAGTAATAGTATTGAGAAATGATGATGTGATATGTGAGTCATCTTGATGAATCATGTTGTAGTAAGAATATTGGTGTTAAGGTTTGCAATTCCCTATGCAAGCACGAAAGTCAATAGTCATGCAATGAAATTATGCCCTACTTGTGGTACATTATTCGGTGTTAATTATGCTTAATGCTTGCTTATGAGATTATATATTTCTTGGTTGGTCGCTTCTCAATCTTTTGCTAGCCTTCATTTTGCACTAAGTATGATCTCTACTTGTGCATCCAAAAACCTTTAAACCAGTTTTGCACATGAGTCCACTATATCTACCTATATGCGGTATTCTTTTGCCATTCTATGAAAATTTGTATGTGCCATCTCTAATTTTTCAAAATAAACTTCTCTCTTCTGTGTTCGTTTCGCTCGTGGAGCGGTGAGGGGTGGAGAATATTTTCCATGCTAGATGTGTTATTCTCACGATGAGTGTTTATTCACTTGTCATTGCATGAGAGTAAGGCAACGATATTAGGGATGCCCAGTCCCGAAATGAAAAAAATGAATTTACTTTATGTTGTCAGATAATAAATTCCTTGCAAATTGTTGTATGGAAGGCACCCGTGGATACGCTTAGCCATGGAAACTGAAAGTATGGTGGAAAAAGGAATAAACTTTATTTTCTGTTTGGGAACCGCCTATGATATATCTAGCATGGAAAGTGTTGGGAAGTCTAAGTCTTTTTCGTTGGTGGGAAGGATACACCTCCCAAAATATTTTTATCTCTAAGTTTTTCACTTTGAGCTCTGGCACCTCTACAAATCCCTACTTCCCTCTGCGAACGGCATTTCTTTTACTTTATGCAATTTTTATTTTTTCAATTTGAGCCTCCATCTTCTCTTATAAAAGCACCAACTTGGAGGCAATATGATCATACTTGAGTATTGGTCCTAGCTAATATGCGAGTGTGTTTCATGAATGGATCAATGGTAGAGCATTATGGGCTAGAGATAACTTATTTTAGCATTGATATTTTGAAGGACATGGTTGCTTGTTGATATGCTTGAGTATTTAAATTATCATGTCAAAACTAGACTATTGCTTTGAACAATATAAAAGTCCAAATTTCCATGCTATAAAGAAAGAATTTGATATGACATGTTAGGCAACATTCCACATCAAAAATTCTGTTTTTATCACTTCCCTACTCGAGGACGTGTAGGAGTTAAGCTTAGGGATGCTGGTACGTCTCCAACGTATCTATAATTTTTGATTGTTCCATGTTGTTATATTATCAATCTTGGATGTTTTATAATACTTTTATATCATTTTTTGGTACTAACCTATTGACATAGTGCCATGTGCCAGTTGCTGTGTTTTCCCATGTGTTTTTACATTGCAGAAAATCAATACCAAACGGAGTCCAAATGCAACGAAACTTTACGAAGATTTTTTTGGACTAGAAGGAACATTATGGGCCCTGGCTGCGCCTGGGGGTGCTTTGAGGAGAGCACAACCCACCAGGGTGCACCAGGAGGCCCAGGTGCACCCTAGTGGGTTGTGCCCACCTCAGGTGCCCCCCGGACCGCCTCTTTTCTCTATAAATACCCCAATATTTCAGAAACCCTAGGTGAGTCGATGAAATATTGATCCAGCCGGCGCAGAGACCAGAACCACCAGATCCAGTCTAGGCACCATCTTGGATGGGGTTCACCACCTCCATTGGTGCCTCTCCGATGATGCATGAGTAGTTCTTTGTAGACCTTTGGGTCCGTAGTTAGTAGCTAGATGGCTTCCTCTCTCTCTTGATTCTCAATACAATGGTCTCTTGGAGATCCGTATGATGTAACTCTTTCACCGTGTGTTTGTTGGGATCGATGAACTTTGAGGTTATGATCAGATCTATCTTTTTATATCCATGGAAGTATTTGAGTTTCTTTGATCTCTTTTATGCATGATTGCTTATAGCCTCGTATTTCTTCTCCGATATTTGGGTTTTGTTTGGCCAACTTAATCTATTTATCTTGCAATGGGAAGAGGTGCTTTGTAGTGGGTTCGATCTTACGGTGCTTGATCCCAATGACAGAAGGGGAACCGACATGTATGTATCGTTGCTACTAAGGATAAAACGATGGGGTCTATCTCTACATAGATAGATCTTGTCTAAATCATGTCATCGTTCTTATTGCATTACTCCGTTTCTCCATGAACTTAATACACTAGATGCATGCTAGATAGCGGTCGATGTCTGGATTAATAGTAGTAGATGCAGGAAGGAGTCGGTCTACTAATCTTGGACGTGATGCCTATGTAATGATTATTGCCTGGATATCGTCATGAGTATTTGAAGTTCTATCAATTTCCCAACAATAATTTGTTCACCCGCCATTTGCTATTTTTCTCGAGAGAAGCCACTAGTGAAACCTACGACCCCCGGATCTCTTTCTCATATATTTGCCTTTGCGATCTACTTTTCATTTGCATTTATTTTCAGATCTATTAATCGAAAAATACAAAAATACTTCATTGCACTTTATTTTATTTGCGATCTATTTATTCAATCTATTATAACTTTCTCTCTCGTCCACGCACCAATTTCTGGCACCGTTACCCGAAAGGGATTGACAACCCCTTTAACACGTCGGGTTGCGAGTATTTGTTACTTGTGTGCAGGGGCTGTTTACGTTGTGTTGTTTGGTTCTCCTATGGGTTCGATAACCTTGGTTTCATATTTGAGGGAAATACCTACAGCCGCTATGCTGCATCATCCCTTCCTCTTTGGGGAAATACCGACATAGCTTCAAGCGACATAACACACCACGGGCACATGACAATTTTGATGACATCTGGACTCCATCTGAATTCCCTGCAATTAAAATACCAACTAGGCCTACGCCGGTGGTAGCACCTCGCAGCCGAAATGTTTCAAACTTCTTCCCGTTTCTCGGACAATGGATGAAAACTCACAAAGCGACACACAAATGATTTGTACACCTTCTTTGCTAACTAACACCCAGATGTAGCTGTAGTACGATTTTGATTTTATATGCACTAAATGCAAGGTAAGTGCAAAAAATGACTTAAATATAGCAGACGAGACCTGAAATGGGCCAGAAAATCAAACCTAGGTTATATACATGATTGTTTACCGTGAAAAAATTTCAAGGGGGGACAATGTAGTCACCGACGATTGGAGTTCGAAGTGCCGCATCTCCTTTTGGAAACTAAGATCCTTCTTGTCAGATGCTCCGATTTGAAAGGTGTGAGCATCAAAACTTGTGCCAAACTTTAGCAAAAATTTTCCATGGGATCCTAAGAGAACGCCATGGTGACACACCGATTTTCGTTATTTACGGACTCTATATACATTTCCTGTAATTAAAATACCAACAAGGCCTACGCCTCTGGCCGCACCCTGTGGCCAAATTGTTTGAATTTTGTTACCGTTTCTCAAGCAATGAATGAAAACTCCCAAAGCAACACACAAATGATCTTGATAGAACCCACATGTAGTTGCGACTATAGCAAACGACTCAAATATAGCAAATGATACCTCAAATGCACCAGAAAATCGAACTATAGGGTACAATGGTGATTTCTTACCATGAAAAACAATTTGGAGGCAAAACGATGAACTCATGTTTTCATTCACACGAAAATATGATGTTAGTTCATGTAAATGTTTTCAAATAGCACATGGTTCACTCATGAAAGCCGTGTGTCTACCAAATCATGGTCGATGCCCCCTACTGCACGCACAATCTGAGCTGTGCGTTCTAATTGGCCAGAACCCAAACCCCACATATCGTACGTCTACACCATAGGATGCTCCCAGATCGAACGACAATCCTCATCCCTTTCGACAGTAATTGTAGTCCAGCTAGGATTTGATTTATATGCCAAAATGCACAGTAAATGCCAAAAAAGTCTTAAATATAGCACACGAGACCTAAAATGCGCAAGCAAATCAAACCTGTGGTATAATCGTGATTGCTTGCCGTGGGAAAGAATTAGAGGCAAAACAATGAACTCACGTCTTCATTTAAAAATTAGCACGTCTTTATTTCAAATGAAATTATGCTCTTTGTGCACACGAGCGCTTAGAGGCAACCGTTTGCATAGGCCTTTCTGCACGGCGATCGGGGGTATTTTTTCACCCTTTTCACCAAGGCCGCCAACACCCCCCACCGCCCACCCGCTTTCACTCAATTAGTCGACCCAATCTCCATCGCCAGCTGCCCCCTCCCCTAGATACACAGCAAGACCCTATCCGGCACCGGCGTGCTCACCCCGACCGTGTGCCCACTCTTCGGTGTCACCCGTACCTCCACTGCCGTTCCGAACATGCGGCTGCCCGCGCCTCGCCATCTTCGTTTGCTCGCCAGCCACCCTCGAGCATAACAATCATGTAACCCTCTCCTCTCCTATGGTCCTGTCGGGTTTGCATTAAGAAACATGTTAGTTACTGCTCTCCATCGCGGTGAGGCATATTTCCTCGCAACCCCTCTTCCTATTTTGTTCCGTATGTTCCCAAATTGGCTATAAAATAACGGAGAGCGTATATATGTTCATTATGTACCTTCCTAACTAGTACATATAAGTTGTTTTTGTTCGAATAACTTATTGCCGATTTAGAGATCATGGGCTAATATGTCTCCAACGTATCTACAATTTATGAAGTATTCATACTATTATATTATCATTCTTGGATGTTTTACAATCATTTTATAACAATTTTATATCATTTTTTGGGACTAACCTATTGACCCAGTGCCCAGTGCCAGTTGCTGTTTTTTGCTTGTATTTTACATCACAGGAAATCAATATCAAACGGAGTCCAAACACCGCGAAACTTTTTGTGGATTTTTTGTTCCAGAAGACATCCAGTGGGCTAGAGAAGCACCTGGGAGGTGCCCCGAGAGGGGCACAACCCACAAGGGTGTGCCTGGGGGCCCTGATGCGGCTTGAAGCTACATCGGTATTTCCCCAAAGAGGAAGGGATCATGCATCACATCAGCGGTAGGTATTTCTCTCAGATATGAAACCAAGGTTATCAAACCAGTAGGAGAACAAAGCAACACAACATAACGAGCACCTGCACACAAATAAAAAATACTCGTAACCCGACGTGTAAAAGGGGTTGTCAACCCCTTTCAGGTAACGTCGCCAGAAATTGGCAAACAGAAGTGAGAGAGTTGTAAATATTGATAGATCGAATGCCAAATAAAATGAATTGCAGCAAGGTATTTTTGTATTTTTGGTTTAGTGGATCTAAAAATAAAAGCAAGGAAAAGTATATCGCAAAGGAAAATAATATGAGATAGAGACTCGGGGGTCATAGGTTTCACTAGCGGCTTCTCTCGAGAAAAATAGCAAATGGTGGGTAAACAAATTACTGTTGGGCAATTGATAGAACTTCAAGTACTCATGACGATATCCAGGCAATGATCATTATATAGGCATCACGTCTAATATTAGTAGACCGACTCCTGCCTGCATCAACTACTATTACTCCACACATCGACCGTTATCCAGCATGCATCTAGTGTATTAAGTTCATGGGGAAAGAGAGTAATGCAATAAGAATGATGACATGATATAGACAAGATCTATCTATGTAGAGATAGAATCCACCATTTTATCCTTAGTAGCAACGATATGTACGTGTCAGTTCCCCTTTTGTCACTGGGATCAAGCACCATAAGATCAAACCCACTACAAAGCACCTCTGCCCATTGCAAGATAAATAGATAAAGTTGGCCAAACAAAACCCAAATAGCAGAGAAGAAATACGAGGCTATAAGCAATCATGCATATAATAGATCAAAGAAACTCAAATAACTTTCATGGATATAAAAAGATAGATCTGATCATAAACTCAAAGTTCACTTGATCCCAATAAATACACCGCAAAAAGAGTTACATCATATGGATCTCCAAGAGACCATTGTATTGACAATCAAACGAGAGAGAGGAAGCCATCTAGCTACTAACTACGGACCCGAAGGTCTACAAAGAACTACACACGCATCATCGGAGAGGCACCAATGGAAGTGGTGAACCCCTTTGTGATGGTTTCTAGATTGGATCTGGTGGTTCTGGACTCTGCGGTGGCTGGAATTGATTTTCATCAACTCCCCTAGGGTTTCTAGAATATTGGGGTATTCATAGAGCAAAGAGGCGGTTCCGGGGGGCATCCGAGGTGGGCACAACCCACCGGTGCGCGCATGGGCCTCCTAGCGCGCCCTGGTGGGTTGTGCTCCCCTCGGAGCACCCACCACGCGCTGCCTTGGCCCATTGGGTGTCTTCTGGTCCATAAAAAATCTTTGTAAAGTGTCATTGCATTTGGACTATGTTTGGTATTGATTTCCTGCGATGTAAAAACATGAAGAAAACAACAACTGGCACTTGGCACTATGTCAATACGTTAGTACCAAAAAATGATATAAAATGATTATAAAACATCCAAGATTGATAATATAACAACATGGAATAATCAAAAATTATAGATTCGTTGGAGACGTATCAGGCCCAGGCGCACCCAGGTGGGTTGTGCCCACCTCGGTGGCCTCCTGTACCCCCTCTTCGCCCTATAAATCGTCAAACATTCCAAAAATCCTCGTGGTAATTCTAGATCAGAATTTAGGCCACCGCATGCCTTTGTAGCCACGAAACACCAATCTTGACCTTGTCGGCACTCTGCCGGAGGGGTAAATCATCACCGGTGGCCATCTTCATCATCCCGGCGGCCACCACATGATGAGGAGGGAGTAGTCCACCCTCGGAGCTGAGGGTTTGTACCAGTAGCTATGTGTTTAATCTCTCTCTCTCTCTCTTGTGTTCTTGAGATGACACGATCTTGATGTATCACGGGCTTTGTTAATATAGTCGGATCATATGGTGTCTTCCCCTCTCTATCTTGTTGTAATGAACTGAGTTTTCCCCTTGAGATTTTGTTTTATCGGATTGAATACTTTTATGGATTTGAGAGCACTTGATATATGTCTTGCATATGAATACCCGTGGTGACAATGGGGTATTATTTTGATTCACGGGATATATGTTTTGGCACTCAACCCGCGGATTCCCGAGGTGACATTGGGGTAATCTACGCATAGGGGTTGATGCACGTTCTTGTCTTTGTTTCTCCAACAGAAATCTTGAGGCACTCTTTCAGGTTCTTTGTGTTGGATTGAGTATTATGAATCTAAAATTATTTGGTGTTATTTTAGTACGAACTCTTGGATAGATCGATCGAAAAGAATAGATTCGAGGTGGTTTCATACCCTACAAATGATTTCTTCTTATGTTCCTCGCTAAATAGGAACTTTGGAGTGATTCTTCATCACACATTGAGGGAAGGTTATGTGATCCAATTATATTAGCATTGTTGATAGATTGCACGAGCAAAAGTACGGACCCTAGGCCTCATTTTCAAGCATTGTAATACCGTTTGTGCTCCATTTTATCAATTGCTACCTTGCTATTTTTTATTGTTCTTATTACAAAAATCAATATCTACTATTCATATTACACTTGTATCACCATGCCTTCACCGAACTAGTGCACCTATATAATTTGCCATTGTATTTGGTGTGTTGGGGACACAAGAGACTTTTTATTATTTGGTTGCAGGGTTGTTTGAGAGAGACCATCTTCATCCTACGCCTCCCACGGATTGATAAACCTTAGGTCATCCAATTGAGGGAAAATTGCTACTGTCCTACAAAACTATGCGCTTGGAGGCCCAACACAAGTCTACAAGAACAAGTTCCATAGTAGACATCAAGCTCTCTTCTGGCGCCGTTGCTGGGGAGGTGACTGCTTGAAGGTATATCTTTAGATCTTGCAATTGAATCTTTTAGTTTCTTGTTTACCACTAATTTGGTTTATAAAGGAAAACAAAAAATGGAGATTGGGTTACCTCGGGTTGTTCTTTATCTTTATAATGTCTATCTTGAGAATAAGGATTCCGGTAGTTGCTCAATTGCTAGAAAAAGAATTCAACAAAATTTGTGGCACAAAAACATTGGATGATGGGCATGATTGCAATATTGCTAGTTTGAATTCTTTGAATATCCATGATGTTAATGATGATTGCATTAGTCATAATAATGATGTCTCCCATAAGAATATCAATTTTTGCGGAGTGAATTGGGAGTGCATATGCACACCAAAAAGGGAAGATAGATTTTGTAAGAAGCACAAATATTTAGAAACGAAAAAGTTGCAAGAGAGGCTAGATGATTGTGCCAACAAATTTATTTTTTCTCGCCATCCTTGTGAACTTTGCAATGAACATGGTCATTTAAATCTCCAATGCAAATTGTTTCATGATCAAATTGTGTCAAAAAATTGTGATAACTTGATTACACTCGATCATCATAAAGAGCTTAGTCTTCTTTTGGGGTATGAAGAAATGAAACGTATAACTGAGGGTATTCCAAAATTTAATCTAAAGAGATTTCTTGATTTTGATCTAGAGGAAATTTATATGTTTTGTGCAGTAAATTGCATTGAGAATCCTTATATTACCAACTATCTAAAGACAAGAAAACAAACAGAGTATGACGAGAGTACTAATGAAAGGGAAAATATTTCCCAATACCCTCCTAGTGTTATTATAATGAATCAGGTAACAAGGAGGAGCTTCATATCCAATCAATCTCTTCAACAAGAAATTTGATTTTTTTATTAAACCCACACATGACGTGGTGAAGAAGAAGAAATGAATAAAGAATAGAGGTAAAAAGATATCTCTCCCAAATAATGTTGCTCCTATTATTTTTGTGCCTCATGAAAATGAATCAAAAATAATTGTGGAAGATGATGCACTTGATGATGATTTTGTTATGCCTATTGCTTGTTGTGATAATTATGATTGGGAAGATAATGATACTTCTTATAATCTTGGAAATCTTTTTGGCACCAAGTTGGGAAATTATGATGATAGCAATTATTATACAGTTGGTGTTATTCATACTATTAACGATGAGAGTGATTATGCTTATGATACGCCAAGCCACAAGCTTGGGGATGCTATGTTTGATAAGAATGACACGATTGAGAATTTATTTGCTGCAATTAATGTTTATCCCAAGCTTGGGGATGCTATGTTTAATGAAGATGATCTTTTTAGTCCCCCCACTTTGAATGATCAAATTTGCTATGATGATTGCATGCCTCCTATCTATGATGAGAACAAAGTTGCTACTTATGATGATTATTGTGATGATACTTATGTTATAAAAAGTAGTGATGATTATATTTATAAAAATTGTCATAGTTATGATTATCCTTTTTCTGAACATTGCTCTTTTATTGTGGAAACAATTTATAGTATTCGAGTTTCATATGATACTACCACCATTGTGAATGAGAAGAAATTTTCTTATGTGGAGAGTAATAGAATTTCTATTCTTGCGGATCATGAAAAGAATATTTTATGTGATGGTTATATTGATGAATCTATTCATGATGCTACTTAAAATTATTATGAGAGAGGAACTTATGATTCATGATGCTCTTGTTATGTTTCAACCCTTATCTTTTATGCGAGCATCATTGAACTCATCATGCCTAGCTTAAAAGGCATCAAAGAAAAGCGCTTGTTGGGAGACAACCCAACACTTTTACCTACTATTTTTGTGTGTTCACATAATTAGGCTACCGTAGTTATCATGTTTTATTGCTCTCGTTTCAATAAAGTGCCAAGTAAGACCTTTGGGATGGTCTCTGGTGATAGTTGATTTGATCTTGCTGACAAAGAGAAACTTTTGCGCTTAGGAAAATAATTCTCATTTTTAACAGAAGCATGATAAATTAACGATGAGAGTGATTATGCTTATGATATGCCAAGCCACAAGCTTGGGGATGCTATGTTTGATAAGAATGACACGATCGAGAATTTATTTGCTGCAATTAATGTTTATCCCAAGCTTGGGGATGCTATGTTTAATGAAGATGATCTTTTTAGTCCCCCTACTTTGAATGATCAAATTTGCTATGATGATTGCATGCCTCCTATCTATGATGAGAACAAAGTTGCTACTTATGATGATTATTGTGATGATACTTATGTTATAAAAAGTAGTGATGATTATATTTATAAAAATTGTCATAGTTATGATTATCCTTTTTCTGAACATTACTCTTTTAATGTGGAAACACCTGTATGAAAGTCAGTACCATCCTGTTAAGGACAGGTTTTGTTGTTCATATGTCAAGGGCTGGTAAGGTTTTGCGCGTACAATTTATAGTATTTGAGTTTCATATGATACTACCACCATTGTGAATGAGAAGAAATTTTCTTATGTGGAGAGTAATAGAATTTCTATTCTTGCGGATCATGAAAGGAATATTTTATGTGATGGTTATATTGATGAATCTATTCATGATGCTACTTAAAATTATTATGAGAGAGGAACTTATGATTCATGATGCTCTTGTTATGTTTCAACCCTTATCTTTTATGCGAGCATCATTGAACTCATCATGCCTAGCTTAAAAGGCATCAAAGAAAAGTCCTTGTTGGGAGACAACCCAACACTTTTACCTACTATTTTTGTGTCTTCACATAATTAGGCTACTGTAGTAATCATGTTTTATTGCTCTCGTTTCAATAAAGTGCCAATTAAGACCTTTGGGATGGTCTATGGTGATAGTTGATTTGATCTTGCTGACAAAGAAAAACTTTTGCGCTCAGGAAAATAATTCTCATTTTTAACAGAAGCATGATAAATGCTGATTCTTTTTGCAGAAGATTAATAGACAAACTGCCCAGGTTGTCCTAATTTTTCAGAAATTTTGGAGTAGCAGAAGTATGGTTGGAGTACAGATTACTAAATACTGTTCTATTTTTGATAGGTTCTGTTTTCAATGCATAGTTTGCTTGTTTTCTAGTTTCTATGGCTTATATTGCTCAATATAAATTGTGGAAATGATATGCTATAGTAGGAATTGTGTGGAAGCAATTATGAATCTTGTCTTTGACAGTACCAAAGTGAAATGGTTTGCTCTTTATCATACTAACCTATCTAACGAAGTTCCATTAAGTTTTGTGTGATTGAAGTTTTCAAGTTTTGGGTGACATATCGATATGAGGAGAATAAGGAGTGACAATACCCTAAGATTGGGGATGCCCAAGGCACCCAAGTTAATATTCAAGGAAGATCCAAGCAACTAAGCTCGGTGATGCCCCGGAAGGCATCCCCTCGTTCGTCTCCAACATTATCGGTAACCTCATTTGGAGCTACATTTTTATTCATCACATGATACGTGTTTTGCTTGGATGAAAGTGCAACTATCCCTTGGTGGTTTTGGTAATTCCTAACAACATATAGCTCGTTGAGCTAACATTATTCCAAGATTAATATTTCAGGAAAAGCTCAATGAATGGCATGGCATGGATGAGGAAAGTGGATCCCTCAAAATTCTAAGGACAAAAAGTTTGGCTCAAGCTTGAAGCTCAAGACTCTACATTTTATATTTTAGTGATCCAAGATCACATTGAGTCTATACGAAAAGCCAATACTATCAAGGAGGGATGAGGTGTTGCTTAATGGCTTGCTTGCTCAAAATGCTTAGTGATATGCTCCAAAATCCTCAACTACCTTCCCACATCCACATATGACCTAAACCAAAAGTCAAACTCGGCCCCACCGATTCTTTCTATCCGGCGCCACTGAGTTTCAAATGTCATAGCCACTGCCACAAACCCTAGGCAAATCGGTCTCACCGATAGGGATCTCGGTCTCACCGAGAGGGGATTGTAATATCTCTGTTTCCCTTCGTAACGTTTCGGTATTACCGAGATGAGCGATCGGTCCCACCGAGATTGCAATGTAAACTCTCTGTTTCCCTTTTGTAACATTTCGGTCTCACCGAGATGAGCGAATCGGTCCCACCGAGTTTACCTGACTAACTCTCTGGTTAGCTTATTACCAAAATCGGTCCCACCGAGTTTGTGTAATCGGTCACACCGAGATTACGTTATGCCCTAACCATAACCATATCGGTCATACCGAGTTGCATCTCAGTCCCATCGAAAATCCTAATGGTCACTAAGTTTGCTGAATCGGTCCGACCGAGTTTAACCATTCGGTCCCACCGAGTTTGGCAAATTGTGTGTAACAGTTAAATTTTGTGTGGAGGCTATATATACCCCTCCACCCACTCTTCATTCGTGGAGAGAGCCATCAGAATATACCTACACTTCCAATACACATTTTCTGAGAGAGAACCACCTACACTTGTGTTGAGGTCAAGATATTCCATTCCAACCATATGAATCTTGATCTCTAGCCTTCCCAAGTTGCTTTCCACTCAAATCTTCTTTCCACCAAATCCAAATCCTGTGAGAGAGAGTTGAGTGTTGGGGAGACTATCATTTGAAGCACAAGAGCAAGGAGTTCATCATCAACACACCATTTGTTACTCCTTGGAGAGTGGTGTCTCCTAGATTGGCTAGGTGTCACTTGGGAGCCTCCGACAAGATTGTGGAGTTGAACCAAGGAGTTTGTAAGGGCAAGGAGATCGCCTACTTCGTGAAGATCTACCGCTAGCGAGGCAAGTCCTTCATGGGCGATGGCCATGATGGAATAGACAAGGTTGCTTCTTCGTGGACCCTTCGTGGGTGGAGCCTTCCGTGGACTCGCGCAACCGTTACCCTCCGTGGGTTGAAGTCTCCATCAACGTGGATGTACGATAGCACCACCTATCAGAACCACGACAAAAACATCTGTGTCTCCAATTGCATTTGAATCCTCCAAACCCTTCCCTTTACATTCTTGCAAGTTGCATGTTTTACTTTCCGCTGCTCGTATACTCTTTTTCATGCTTGCTTGAATTGTGTGGAGATTGCTTGACTTGTGCTAAGATTGCTAAAATCTGCCAAGAACTAAAATTGGGAAAAGGCTAGATTTTTATTTGGTCAAGTAGTCTAATCACCCCCCCCCTCTAGACATACTTTCGATCCCACAAGTGGTATCAGAGCTTTGGTCTCCATTTGCTTTGGTTTTCATAGCTTTTGGCGGTCATAGCCTTGGTTTCACAACCTAGGAGAGTATGGCGTCTAGCGAGGGAAATTATCATCGTAGAGGTCCTTACTTTGATGGTACTAATTTTGCTAGTTGGAAGCATAAGATGAAAATCCATATTCTTGGACATAACCCCGCCGTTTGGGCTATTGTGTGTATTGGCTTGCAAGGTGAATTCTTTGACGGGAAAGTACCGAACCGTGAAGCCACCGCGGAAGAGTTAAAAATGCTGCAATACAACGCTCAAGCTTGTGATATCCTCTTCAACGGATTGCGCCTCGAAGAATTCAAAAAAATCAGCCGTCTTGAGAATGCAAAGGAAATTTGGGATACTTTGATAGATATGCACAAAGGTACCGACTCCGTCAAGGAATCCAAATTGGATGTGCTTCAAAGTCAACTTGACAAGTTCAAAATGAAGGATGGTGAAGGTGTTGCTGAAATGTACTCTAGGCTTGCTCTTATCACAAATGAGATCGCCGGCTTAGGGAGTGAAGAGATGACCGATAGATTCATCATCAAGAAGATCCTAAGAGCCTTGGATGGAAAATATGATACCATGTGCACATTGATCCAAATGATGCCAAATTACAAAGATCTCAAGCCAACAAAAGTCATCGGAAGAGTTGTTGCTCATGAGATGTCACTCAAGGATAAAGAGGAACTTCACAACAAATCAAGTGGTGCTTACAAAGCCTCATGTGAAGCCCCCACATCATCAAGTGAGAAACAAACCTTCAATGAAGAATTGAGCTTAATGGTGAAGAACTTCAACAAGTTCTACAAGAGTATAAGCAAAGAGAGAAGCTCCAAGTCAAGGTCCTACAATGACAAAAGATCTTCTAGTCGAGAGCGAAACTGCTACAATTGTGGAAGGCCCGGACACTATTCCAATGAGTGTACGACCCCCTACAAGAGAAGAGAAGATTCTCCCAAGAGAAGAAGTAGAAGAGTAGAATCACCATCTAGAGAAAGAAGGAGTAGAGATGATCATTATGGACGATGACCCTCACGCAGAAGCAAGGATTCAGAAAGAAAGGACAAGTCATCAAGGAGCTACACAAAACGAAGACATGAAGCTCATGTTGGTGAATGGGTATCCGGCTCCGACTCTGACAACCACTCCGAGAGAAGCTATCACTCCGACTCTGAATATACTCAAGATGAAGGTGTTGTCGGTCTAGCACTTGTGACAACCAACTCCTACGACATATTTGACTCACCAAATGAAGGAGTTGGAACATGCTTCATGGCTAAAGGCCCAAAGGTATCACACCCCGAGTATGTTGATTTTAATAGTGATGAAGATGACTTGTTAGGTGATGATGATTTACTTGTTGACAACTCTAGTGATGAATACTATGATGAAACGTCAATTAATCATGCTAATCAAGATAAAACGAATGACAATGATAAGGAGAAGATTGAGTCTCTAACTAAAGAACTAAACGCTCTTAAGTTAGCTCATGAAACTATCTTAGGAGATCATCAAGAACTTTTAAGGACTCATGAGAAATTACGCTTTGAAAAGCTCAACCTTGAGCAAGAGCATGAGTTCTTAAAAGCAATCAATGATGATCTTCGCAAGAAAAGTTCTTCTTACATTGCCAAGCGTTTACTCTTATCCACTTACATGCCTCAAGTCAAGTCTAGTATCAAGAACAAGAAAGATTCTTCCTCTAGTAGTAACAATAATCATGCTAAATCCAATATTGTTTCTTCTAGTAGTTCTCTTGATTCCACTAATGATTCTCTTAGCCAAGTTACACTTGAGCAAGAAAATAGCTTATTGAAGGGAATTATAGAGAAAGGTGTTTACAAGAGCCTTGCCGGAAGTAAGCAATTCGAGAAAATTGTACGCAAGCAAGGACGGCACCGGAAGAATCAAGGTGTTGGTTTTGAACGAAAGTTCAATGCCAATGGAGTTTAGTGGGAAGAAGATCAATACCCCAAGACGAAGTTTGGTCCTCAACAAGAGAAGTATGATCCTACTTCTTTCAAAGGGACACAAGCTCAAGATGATCTTCCACCACAAGACCACAAGCAAAAAGGCAAGGACAAGCTTCAAGAGGAAATCGATGCATTTGAAGAAGCTCCTAAGGCCTTGGTCAAGTGGGTTCCCAAGACTACTTCAAGTTCCACTTCATCAAGTACAACTACAACACCGAGGATTCCCATCAAGATGGTGTGGATCCCGAAGAAGAAGAACTAGAGAGTTCTTGAGGGTGACTCCACCAACATACTTCACTCTTATCATCTTGGCAAGAACAAGTGCAATCAACTTCCACATCTTGCACTAGTTCAAGGAGTCACAAACCCTCTTGTTGGTAATACAAGGGACAAGGTAACCTAAAAGCTTTCATAGACATCATCTTGTGTGTGCATCACTCTATGTCTGTGGATATCCTTGTTTGTTCCTTGTGGGACTAACCCGTGTAGGTATTGAAAGTGCAACTCACTCCAATGGATAGCTCCAAATGATCTACATCAACATTGAGCATCCACATCTTCAACATCTACATGAAGTCATCATCGACAAAACCCAAGGTTAGTTCATCCCTCTTAGGGGGGATCTCACATCTAGGGGGAGCTTTACTCTAAGAATTGAGCTAACTCAACTCTAATGGTGTGAACACAACAATGCTTTATGTAAAAGTGGTAACCCCACTTGTGCTTAAACGATGAGTATGACCTATGATCAAATGTTCTCATTTGACTCCTAAGTCAATATACTCATATATAGATGACCTAGTCATCGCAAATTGTTTGATAGATGCTAGAATTGGCTGTGCATGCTTTGCCACATATTTCAATTGCCATTTTATTGTGTGAGCATGTTGATTGCATATTTTACTCATTTGAGGACATCCACTTGTTGTTTTGATTGATTGGTTTTCTTTTCTTTTGCCAAGTGGATGGACAAGAATGCCTAAGAACCCTTTCTAGATATCTATGCTTTTCTCGTCTCAAACTCTATTCATGCTACATCACAAAATTTGATCAAGTTAGATTCGTACCACTCTGTGTGAGGAGCACTCGGAGTCCCCGATTCGTCATAGACTTAAACTTCCAAAATTTGTTTGTGCGTTTCGGTCTGACCGATTCATCCATTTCGGTCATACCGAGATCACTAAGTCGATCTAGGTTTTCAATCTCGGTGCAACCGATTTGAACCTTTCGGTCACACCGAGTTTCAGTAACTGCTTGCAGTTATGGATCTCGGTGCCACCGAGTTGTTCCACTCGGTCACACCGACAGGGTCGAGCTATATATATCCACGGGCAAAACTTTTGGAAATTTCTCCGAAGTCTTTTCGCCCGCGCTTAGCCTGCTCTTCCTCCAGGGTCTCCAGATCATCCTCCTCGTCGCCAGTTGCCTCCCGCTGCTGGTCTCTGCCGCCGTCAACGGAAATTATTCCCGCCGTTGCCGCCGTAGCAAGTTCATCGCCGAACTAGGGTATGAACTTGATCACTGTGCTATCCTCAATCTAATTCCTAGCACATTGTGTTCACTATGATTCTTACCACGATTGAAATGCTTCTATCCAGTCAAAACACTCCGTAGATTAGAGTTGAATTGAAAATTTAGGGTTAGGTTTCCGCTAAAACCATCTCGGACCCACCGAGTTGTGGAACTCGGTACCACCGATTCGGCTCAGGCCATTGCACATGTAATTTTCGGTTTGACCGAGAATTGCAAATCGGTGTGACCGAGTTTAGTACTTTGTGAAACCCTAGCAGTCTTGGTGCCACCGAACTGTGACTCGGTCTGACCGATTTCACTAGTTTAGGTTCCAACAGCTGCTTCGGTATCACCGAGTTTACAAACCGGTTGATTCAAAATGCTTTCTGTGGAAAACTAAAACTAAGTTTTTGACTCATTCTTTTGCAAAAACCTCTGCATTTTGTGATGCTCATCCACTCTATCTAATCTATATCTATTCACAGGGTCTGCTGTCAGTGTTTGCAATATGTCTGATCAGAGTGACAGCCAGAATAGGTCAGAGGAGCAGGTTCACCTGAGTGAGGGCACTAGTCCCTCTAGCAGTTCAGATGATGGTAGCAGGAGCACTCCCAGCAACTTACCCAAAGCTGCCACCAGGGCCAGAAAGAAGAAGACTTCTGAATCCGAGGATGAAGACTATGTGGCAGTTGAGGATGAGGCCACTTCCAAGAAGAAAGTGGTTAAGAAGGAATATAGCACTGCTGCTGCCACCAAGCCAGGCATGAAGCAAAAGGTTCCTGCAAAGAGAATTCCAATGTCTAAGGCCAGAGCATCTACTCAAGTCCCATTGGGATCCGAACCCAAAGATGATGCAGCAGAAGGGAAGAAGAGGAAGGAGAGGATCAAAAAGACCACTGCTAGAGTGCTTGGGAGATCCTCAATCATGAGAGATTCTGAAGAGGAAGAGGAAGAAGAGGTTGCTGCACCAGCACCCAAGGCACAAAAGCTGATGGGTGATGCTATAAAGTCAGGGGCTGCTTCATCAAAGCCCAAAGAAGCACCCAAAGCAGCCTCCAAGCCCAAGAGTGCATCTAAGAGGAATACCAGGAGTATACCAGCTGCTGAGAAGAACAAGGCCCCAGTGCCTGAAGTTGCTGCTGAAGGACAAGTCTTGAGGAAGCTCAAACCCAAGATTCTAGACCACAATGATGCTCATCCTGTGGCTGAGAACATGAAGATCAGGAGAGACTCAGGACTGAGGAAATGGAGAGAGATAGACCCATATGCTAGAAGAAGAAGAACTGATGTTGATTACATGTTCCACACAAAGGAACAACAAGATTTCTATGAGACAGTGCTGCTGGACAAGAAGCCTATAGTGTGTGAAATGAGGAGGGTCGACTGGAAGTATATCAAGGAAAATGAGGAACACTATCCTGGTGTGTTTGACAGCTTCAGTGCTTGTGGAGTTGCAGACTTTGTTGGGCAGAAGCTCACAAAGTGGAATTCTACTCCACAACACACTTCTATCCAGATGGCTGGATAGTATGGATGTCTGAAGGTACAAGGTACCACTCAACTATTGAGGAATGGGCAAATCTGATCAATGCTCCTAAGGAAGAAGAAGATGACTTGGATGTCTATGCCAAGAAGAAGATGGATCACAACTCTATGGCAAACATGTACAAGGAGATTCCTGAAGATGATCTTGAGACTCACCAGTTTGGGTCAGTAAAACACTTGCTGTCAGGGCTGCCTACAATCAATTGGATCCTTAGGCACACTCTCTTGCCCAAGTCTGGTGATCACAGAATGATCAGAGGCCATGCAATTAACTTGCTACATATATTTGATGTGCCACATAAGTTCAAGGTCATGAGCCTTATAGTTGAGACTATCAAGAGGACTACAGCAGACTAGAAAAAAGTTGTGGATATGCCCCACAAATCCAGGAGTTGATAAACTCAAAGATGGGCACATGCACATACCTGTTGGATAAGGAACACTTGCCTATCTACCCAGACTTCGAGGACAATCAAGTTGTGATGAACGAGAATGAACCATCATCAGTACAAGCTCAAGAGAAGAAGGAGAAAGCAAAGAAAGAGAAAGCTGCCAAGATGCCAACTCAAGAGGAGGCATCTGAGTACTTTTTGAAAAGCATGCAGGACCAGCTTGGTTATTTGATAGCATCAACTCTGAGGATTGAGAAGGGGTTGGCCACCCTGACTCAAAACCAAGAGAGCTTGGAAAGAATCGTGGAGCAAAAATTCTATGATTTAGATATCAAAGTAACTGAGATTCAGTCAGTTGTGGAGCAGCTACAAGATGATATGCAGGAGAGGAAGGGCAGAACAACCACCGATGCATTTGCTAGAGTGCCTCGAGCTCAGAGATCAACTACAGTGCCAGTAACAGACACCAGAGCCACTTCATCTGCACCAGCTACAGCTTCAGTGCCACCAGCTCCAGCACCTACCCCAACAGCTCCATCTACTTCAACTGAAGCCTTCGTTCTTGGAGTTCTACGGACACCACCACCCAAAGACCAAGCCTGAGAGACGACATAGTACTATGCATTTTCTAGGAACTTTTTGGTAACTTGTTGCCAAAGGGGGAGAAACATGTATAGATCACAGGCTTCGAGAGAGAGCATTGCTTTTTATTCTCTCTTTCTTTGGTGGTTGAACTTTGTTTGTCTTTTGATTGTGTCAGGACCCCGATTCCAAATCACATCAATCTAGCCGGTAACACCTCATATCACCTTGCGGCCTCATGCACGGTATCCCACGGGTGTCGCCTTACCATGGCCCGGGACCGTTTGCGCCTTTTGGCTCACATATATGAGAGTGTCGCTAGCATCCATATGACAGAGAACCCGGGCCGGCATGGCTAGTCGTGAACCCAAAGCGGCACAGACCTATGGAGGCAGGCATACATGAATCACATCGAGCATCTCGGTCATCAGCGAGTGATTCCGGGCTGTAGCACTAGGCTAACAGGACTCCGGGGAACCCGTGCTGTAGCAGCCTAGGCAGGACTCCGAAAGTCACCGCGTGAAATTTCCCCGAAGGGACGGACATAGGAACAAAGTGAATCACATGCCGGCCAGTCAAGTGTCCTGAGCAGTAGTGCTGGGCTAGCAGGACTCCGATGAACCGGGCTGTAGCGGACTACTATGGCTCGAGGAACACTAGACTACATTTCCCCATAAGAAAGGCTGCCAAGGATAAACAAC
The DNA here is from genome assembly GCA_034509565.1 of Triticum monococcum. Classification (NCBI taxonomy): domain Eukaryota; kingdom Viridiplantae; phylum Streptophyta; class Magnoliopsida; order Poales; family Poaceae; genus Triticum; species Triticum monococcum. The sequence goes on along the minus strand of CM067846.1, from coordinate 171,321,535 downwards.
TAGATTGTCGGATCCCACTCATACCAAGCATTTCAATCATACACACAATATGCCCAATATGAGTACATACAACATGGCATCACAACAAAACTCTACAACTCAAGTACTTTATTTAAAGGCTCCAGAGAGCCATACATAATAAGTTCATACAGATAGGGGTCACATGACCCGACACTCAAGTCATACAATCATACAAGCACATGAAGAAGCAACCGGTCTGAGTACAGACACTAGAAAGAAAGAAGGCTTCTCGAAGCCTGTCTATCTACATAGGGCCCTCCATGGCCAGGATCACCACCTGGGTGGCTAGTCACTCGTCGACGTCAAGATCTACATAGAACCCATCGGAGGGGGCTGTGTTGTCATCTAAAAACAGTAATAAGCAAACATGAGTACAAAGGTACTCAGCAAGTCTACATCAGAACCTAATATACATGCTCATTCTCAAGAAGGTGGTGGGGTTATTGCAGCAAGCCAGCTTTGACTCTTGGCTAAACTATCCTACGGAACTTCGCTAGTAAAATAGTTTTCGCACACGAGTCCACCACTCACCAACACAATACTCCACCGGGGATCCTCCCTCGTCATCCTACGAGAGGGCCATCCTCGGTACTCACACTTATCTTGAGTCTTTTAGTAGTATCCATTAACTTGTCTATGAACTGTATAGGCAACCAAGTAGTCCTTTACCGCGGACGCGGCTATTCGAATAGTTTTATACCCTACAGGGGTGTACTTCATCATACACGCTTTCACCACTTACCGTTGTTTACACGACATGTACTCGGCAACCTTCAAGCGGAAGCCCAGCGAGGGTGTCGGCCACGGCCTACCTAAACACCTAAGTCTCTAGTCCAGGTTTATCGCCTATCCAGGTTCCATCCGCAGGGAGTCCGGCCGAGGTTTCCACATACGGCCCCGAACGATGTGAACAGGGTTCCCGAGACACCAAACGGGTGACTCGGTACACTGTGCCACGGTGTATCTACCGCAACATAGCGCACCCCTAGGGTCAGCGCTACGCACGGCCGCCAACACATAACCTACAAACATCAGAAACTATTTGCAACTCCTGGACAGAGTACTAGGGTGATTAAGAAGCCGAGAGGGTCCATTGGTTTCGGGCCCAATGTACGGTAGTAACTGCATCTTAAATCACACATACAGATCTCAGTTCTTATGGACGGCCTCAATGAAACAACCCACCATGTACTCCTACATGGCCTCTCATCGATACCTTTACCAAAACATGTTCAACACATTCCTCATATTACCGACATAAGCATTTCACTCTAGCCCATCACCCAGATGAACCAGACCTGACACAACTCTAAGCATAGCAGGCATAGCAAGGTAGGAATCACATACATGGCTCAATCAACTCCTACACATGCTAGTGGGTTTCATCTAGTTACTATGGCAATGACAGGTCATGCAGAGGATAAGGGTTCAACTACCGTAGCACACAACAGATTGAATCGCGATGTCTTAATGCAGTAAACCAGAGCAGAAGCGAGAACATGGGTTGTATCGGAATGATCAATGGTTGCTTGCCTGATGGAGTGGTAGTGGGATACTGCCCTTCAGTTGGATACTCGTGAATATCCTCAGAGGCAGAACCTACCATGAAGAACACATCGGAACACAATCAACACATGACGATATGCAACAATATGATGCATGCTATGACATGGCAATATGAATGTGTCTTGGCCTAATGCAAGCTATAACAGAAAGGAATGTGCTTATTTGAATCAAGGCTTCAATTATTAGCTTATTAAACATGGCTTTAATAGTGCATTTCCTTATTCTGCTTAAACAGCAAGGTAAACTTGTTTTGTCATGCATGAAACCATTACAGATGGATAGATTGAATTTTTTTGATAATTTTTCATATATAAATTATTTCATTTGGATTTCTATGATTTTTAGAAGTTTTAAACATTTTCTGGAATTTCTTGAATAAAATTAAATCCAGAAAATGCATTACTGCGTCAGCATTGCGTCATGCTGACCTCAGCAGGTCAAAGGCGCCAGCCCAGGTCAAACCTGACTGGTGGGCCCCTTCTGTCAGCCTCTCAGCTAATTAGCAAGATTAGATTAACACTAATTAGCTGTTAGTGGTGCCTGGGCCCACATGTCAGTGACTGATTAACTTAAATTTAGTTAAAACTAATCCTAGATTAGTTAGCAGACCGGTCCCACCTGTCATAGACTCAGGGGGGTCTACCTGGGCCGACCCAGGGGTCAAACTGGGTCAACTTGCCAGCGACTCGACGCCGGTGAGGCCCGAGACGACGGAGGTCTTCGGATTTGGTCCTCCGGTGACCAAATCGACGGCGGAGACGTGCTACGCATAGCTAGGAACAAGCCGCAGCGTTTGGTGGTGGTGGTTGGGCTCGGGGTGGCCGGAAACGACGTCGGCGACGACCTTGGCGGTCGCCGGAGTTCGGGCGTGGATGAACCCGACGCTACGGGGCACAGCGAGGCGCGGGGAGTGGTGCGCTAGGTTCCTGGGAGCGCGTGGAAGACGAAGGCGTGCTCGGACTCGAGCTTACGCGCCTGTGGCCATGGCGGCGACATGGCCAGCGGAGCCAAGCTCTCGGGTGCGGTGGAAATGGCGGCTACAGAGGCCAAAACGAGCACGGGAGCTAGGGGAAAAGTAAGAGGAGCTCATAGCGGGGTCGGAGAGGGGTCAGCAAGCTCGGAGAGGCCCTGACGGCGGCGGATTGACCGGAGATGGCTCGGGTGCCCGAGGTTGAAGACGAGGGCGAAGACGGCGTTCGGCGGCGTTTGGAGTCTCGTGGGTCGGCGGAGAGCTCCAGGGCGACGAGGCGGAGCTGTTGGGCTCGTCGGAGGGGCGAGGGGGTGGCTCTAGTGGCGACTACGGCGATCGACGGTGAGGGACGCGCTCGGCCATCATGGGAGAGGGAGAGGGAGATGAGGGGGAGAGTGAGAGAGGATGAGAGGGGGACGTGGGGGTCGCGTGGCATCCCCTGGACATCTCCCGGCGTCGGCGGAAGCAGGAGGTGGCCGGCGTGTGGCCGCGGGCGCTGGCCACGCGCTCCGCATCCTTCTGGCGTGAGGAGCACGACGACTGGCCGCGCCAGTCGACCTGGGCCGAGCCAGGTGGTTGGGCCAGCACAGGTAAGGCCCAAGTGGCTTCTCCCTCTCTCTCTTTTTTATTTGTTTTTGTTTTTCTAATTAACTGCAACTGTTTAGCTTTATTAAAAATACTAAAACATTTCCAAAAATCCAGAAAATAAATGTGGCCTCTGTTTAGAATATTTCCAACAGGAAACATTTATTCCCAGAATTATTTGAGCATTTAAATTATTTTATAGCATTTAAATGCCCAAATTCAAATACTTATGATTTAAATCAATGACCTTCTGTTGACCTAGAAAATTGTGCACCAATTTTGCCAGAGGTTCTACCCCAAGACAAAGAGCGTGAACTTTTTAGAAGGGCATTTCAGGTTCATTGAAAATAATTTTAGTAAACCCTAGTTGTTTCCAGGGGGGTGTTGGGGGTTTCCGCTTTCCCCATTTCAAATTTAAGAGAATTTAAACATGATGCACACTCTAATGCTTGAACTAGCTAGGGTGTGACAACTCACCCCCACTCAAAAGAATCTCGTCCTGAGATTTAGGATCCTCTGAAAAGAAGGTGGGGTACTCGAGTCAAAGACGATCCTCCCTTTCCCAAGTGGCTTCTTTCTCGGAATGGTGTGGCTATTGAACCTTGAGAAACTTGATATTATGACGTCGAGTGGTACGCTCGGCTTGATCAAGCATACGAACGGGATATTCCCGATAAGAGAGGTCATCTTGTAGATCAAGCGTTTCGTGGTCCACTCCACGGATAGGATCCGCAAAGCAACGCCTGAGTTGTGAAACGTGGAAGACATCATGAACTCTAGAAAGATGCGGAGGTAGTTCCAACTGGTAGGCAACTTCCCCTCGTTTGGCAAGAATGCGAAAGGGTCCAATGTAATGAGGAGCCAATTTGCCTTTTATACCGAAACGATGGGTTCCTTTTAACGGGGTAACCCGAAGGTAAGCCTTCTCATCGACTTCATAAGTCATAGGCTTATGTTTACGATCATATTGACTCTTTTGACGAGATTGGGCTGTTTTCACTTTCTCACGAATGACGCGAACCTGCTCTTCCGCTTCCCGAATCATATCCGGGCCAAAGAGTTGTCTTTCCCCGGTTTTTGACCAGTTAAGAGGCGTTCAACATTTTCTTCCATAGAGAACTTCGAAAGGAGCTTTGCCCAGGCTAGCTTGATAACTATTATTATAAGCAAACTCCTCGAATGGAAGGCATTTCTCCCAACTCATTCCGAACGAGATAACAGAAGCTCGGAGCATATCTTCCAGAATTTGATTGACTCGCTCTACTTGACCACTTGATTGAGGATGGACGGCGGTGCTAAAGGAGAGATGAGTTCCCATAGCATTTTGGAAACTTTCCCAAAATCGAGAGGTGAAGAGACTCCCACGGTCTGAGTTAATTTCCAATGGGACACCATGAAGGGACACTATTCGAGAGATGTATAATTTGGCTAGCTGGCTAGCGGTGATACTCTCACGAACAGGTAGGAAATGGGCTACTTTGGAAAGTCGATCGATCACGACGAAGATGGCATTATTCCCTCTCTTGGTCCTGGGAAACCCAGTAATGAAATCCATACTGATTTTATCCCATTTCCATTCAGGAATAGCCAAAGGTTGAAGGGTGCTAGCAGGCCCTTGATGCTCTGCTTTAACGCGACGACAAACGTGGCAATTAGCAATGTATTGAGCAATTTCTCTCTTCATCCTAGTCCACCAAAACTTCTGCCATAGGTCTTGATACATTTTGGTACTACCGGGATGAATGATGAGAGGGGATTCATGAGCTTCCTTCAGGATCAGCCGCCTCAGGTTTCGTGCCTTTGGAACCACTAGGTGATTCCCAAAGTATACGTCGCCTTGATCATCAATGGAGAAACAGTTCGCGACTCCTTTCTTAATGTTTCTTTTAATACGAGAGATTCCCGGATCTACCTTCTGTGCCTTGATGATCTGATCCGTAAGGGTAGGTTTCGCCACCAGGGTGGAAAGGAATCCTCGAGGAACAATGTGAAGATTAAGCTTACGAAATTCCTCATGGAGAAGTGGTTGACTTTGTTGTAACATCAGATTGTTACAATAGGATTTACGGCTTAGCACATCAGCCATGACATTGGCTTTGCCCGGGGTGTAGGTTATTCCTAAGTCGTAATCCGAGATCAACTCAACCCAACGTCTTTGCCTGAGATTCAAATCTGGTTGAGTGAAGATATATTTCAAACTTTGGTGATCGGTGAAGATCTCGCAACGATTACATAGGAGGTAATGTCGCCAAGTTTTAAGTGCATGGACTATAGGTGCAAGCTCTAGATCATGTGTGGGATAACTTTCCTCATGTGGGTGTAATTGCCGTGAAGCATAGGCAATTACCTGACGATCTTGCATGAGTATGCAACCTAGTCCTTGTCGCGAGGCATCGCAATAGATAATAAAGTCCTTGGAGAAATCTGGTGGTACCAGTATGGGAGCAGATGTCAGGCGTCTTTTCAGTTCCTGAAAACTGAACTCGCACTACGGAGTCCACTCGAACTTTTTATCTTTCTTGAGGAGTTCAGTTAGAGGTTTAGCAACCTTGGAGAAATTCTCGACGAAGCGGCGGCAATAGCTCGCTAAGCCCAGGAAGCTCCGAACTTGCTTGACCGTCTCAGGTGGAGTCCAATCAAGGACGGCTTGAACTCGCTCAGGATTGACAGCAATACCCTTACCAGAGATTACATGGCCTAGATAGGTCACTTCTGGCAACCAAAATTCACACTTGGAGAATTTGGCATAAAGGCGATGCTCTCGAAGTTTCATCAATACCAGCCTTAGATGTTCGGCATGTTCCTCTTCATTCTTGGAGTAGATGAGTATGTCATTGAGGTATACTACGACAAATTTATCCAAGTACTCCATGAAAACCAAGTTCATTAACCGGGAGAAGGTAGCCGGGGCATTGGTTAAACCGAAGGACATAACGGTGTACTCGTATTGGCCATAACGAGTAACAAAGGCCGTTTTGGGAATGTCCCCGTTTTTGATTTTGATTTGATGGTATCCCAACCTCAAATCCATCTTGGAAAAGACTGAGGATCCAGCGAGCTGATCATACAGATCGTTGATCCTGGGAAGCGGGTATTTGTTCTTGATGGTGACCAAGTTGATAGGTCGATAATCTACAACCATTCGATCCGTTCCATCCTTCTTCTTGACGAAGAGGACGGGGCAAGCCCAAGGAGAGGAACTAGGACGGATGAAACCTTTTTTCAAGGACTCATCGAGTTGGTTCTTAATCTCGGCTAGTTCTAAGGGTGCCATCTTGTAGGGTCTTCTAGAAATTGGAACAATTCCTGGAACAAGGTCTATCACAAACTCGACATCCCTGTCAGGTGGAACACCTGGCAGTTCTTCTGGAAAGACATCCGGAAAGTCTCAGACTACCGGAACATCCTCAAGGTCTGGAAGGGGGTTGGCATTTAGGGAGTAAAGTTGGCGCTTGGCCACTCGAGTTAAGACATTGACTGTCTTGCCCGATGGGTGAGTAAGTTGAACGGTTCTAGTGGCACAATCAATCTTAGCATAATGAGCTGACATCCAGCCCATACCCAAGATGATGTTTATGTCCGAGGACTTGAGAGCTATTAAGGATGCAAGGAAGACAAGTCTATCGACAAGAATTTCGTTCCCATGGCTTACTCTAGAAGTTTGCCATCTAGAGCCAGGGGTTTGAATTTCCATGGTAGAGGGCATGTCATAGAATGTCGTGTTGTGCAATCAAGCATAGTTCTCGGATATGAATGAATGAGATGCTCCAGTATCGAAAAGAACAGATGCCGGATGGCAGTTAACAAGGAGCATACCAAGGACGATGTTGGGATCCTCATGAGCCTCCTCGGCTGAAACATAGTTGACATGGCCACGTGCAGTGGTGGCCGGCTTGGCGTAGAACGTTTTTCCCGCGGGCTTACCACCTCCAACGGACTTTCTAGTTTGATTGGGGTTGTTGTTCTGGGGACACTCTCGGCTATAGTGACCCGGCTCTCCACACTTAAAGCATGTCACCACATTGGGGCGTGGAGCAGCATTAGCAGCGGGGCCACCATAGGGCTTGGGCGGTGCAAATTGCTGGTTGGGACGTGGTGCCTCAAAGGATGGCCTCGGGATGAATCTGGGTGGCAGTGCCGTGCTTGGGATCCACACCCGGCGCTTCTGAGCTCCAGAGCCGGATGAAGAGCCAAAATCACAGGGTGCTTGCGTGAAGCATCATAATCAGTCTGGCCTGTCTCAGCACTGATGGCTTTATTGACCAACTTTTGAAAGGATGTGCACTCGTGCAGACGGAGATCGCGGCAAAGCTCAGGGCTAAGTTCCTTGCGGAACCTTGCCTGCTTCTTGGCGTCAGTAGATACCTCTTCAGGGGCATAACGTGCCAGATTCCCAAATTCACGACTGTAAGCATCCACAGTCAGTCTTCCTTGGGTGAAGTTGCAGAACTCCTCCCTCTTGCGATCCATGAGACCTTCCGGAATGTGATGCTCACGGAAAGCCTCACTGAATTCAGCCCAAGTAGTGATTTGGCCGACCGGGCGCATAGCTTCGAAGTTTTCCCACCAAAGGCTAGCAGGGCCTTCGAGGTGATAGGCAGCATAAGTAACCTTGTCGGCTTCGGCTACGTTGGCAGAACGTAGCTTGTGGGTGATGCTGCGAAGCCAGTCATCCGCGTCGAGGGGCTCGACGGAATGGTTAAACTTTGGTGGGTACAACTTGATAAAGTCATTGATTGACACCAAGTCATTTCGCGGGTGGCGTGCAGTGTTCTGCTCAATCCGCTCTAGCAGGCGGTTGGTCTCGCGCTTGTTTCTTTCTGCCTCCAACATTACTTCGGCCAGAGAAGGCGGGTGAGGCAGATTTTAACCTCTAGTAGCACTGGCTTCCCCCTGCTCCGGGGCAGGAGGGTTGCTGCGGGTGTTGACCATCCTAGGAGAAAACAAGACAACGGTTTAGACAAGGATGGCTCAAACTTAGCGAGGAAGTGCAGAATGTAATGGATAACACGGAATGCAGAGATGTTCATCCGTATGTCATGGTAATATAAAACTGCCATATATATACCAACGGTCATACACATCATACATAGTTTAGTACAAGCCCAGGCTACAGTACAACTATGATGAAAGACGTTACATCTCATCGGAGGCATTCCAAGCTCCTATACATTATTGTCTACACCTCCGGAATTGATTACACGCAAAGTCATATTCCACAAGTCACGCAGGACAGTGGAGATACAACTACTACAATACTAGTGGTACTACTACTAACTCAGACAGCTCCGTAGTAGTCCTCATAGAAGTCACCTCCATAGCTTGGAAGTTCAACGTGACCATCCGGGAACAGACGGTCCTGAGGAGCCTGTGGACCATAGGGGATAGGATGGGGTCTTGGACCAACAAACGGTGGCCTGCGGGGACCACGGAGTGGGGTGATGCCTCCCACATCACGCCAATCCACCACGTCTGGCAAAGCAGACCTCACAGGATACAGATCCCTTGTATCCATACATCCAGCTTGCACCACAGGTGCAAACCGAGTCAATGTGGCCCAATGATCAGCACGAGTATTAAAAGCTCTAGCCTCAAGGCCCGATTCTCTCCGTCCTTATATTCGAGCATCTCAACAGTGGTACGAGTTAATGAATCCTCCTGAGTGAAGCTGGCATGTAATGGAAATCAGTGTTCCGAAGCAGGCCAGTCCGGACTCGCATGATGGTCATCATGGAATAGGCAGCATCCTGCACAGCCATCTCAACGGTAACCCCGAGTCCATAGGAACAGTGAAGGGGCTCGGTAGATCCAGGATAAGAAGGAAATATCCTGACGGTGCAGAAATACTGGCTTTGATTAAAGTCGCGGAACTGCTCTTCGACAGTGTATTCGGGATACCAACGGTAACCTGTCTCGATCATGACCCGGACTAACATAGCAGTATGACCGGGCACGTTGAGGCACCTGGTCAGGCAAACCACTTGGTTTTGAACATGGTTGGCCATCTGAAACCACAACCACAATGCAAAGACATTAGAATTCCTAGGAAAAATTGGACAGCATAATGGCTGTAAATGCTCAGAAAAAGATTTGAGACATCCACAACAGTTCACAATACCGCTCAACAACATCATATCAAGGTTCTGATTCAATAGAAACATACTAAAAATAGTAGAAACTGAACTGGGACTTGTAACAATAATCTTATAAGCTACTACGGATTAGTAACACGTGAACCTGATAGAAGAAGAGAGCCTAGTCCTTAACCCACGTTGAATGAGAAGAGAATGACTCAGATCAGAGGGCATAAGGTAAAGGAGTAAAAGAACCTTACGTTCCCTCCCACAATCAATTCCCCTACATATACCTAAAGCATTTCTAGACTCGACATCGACCAGTTTGGCTCAACGAACCTACAGGCAGTCCGGCTCTGATGCCAACGCTGTCAGGACCCCGATTCCAAATCACATCGATCTAGCCGGTAACACCTCATATGACCTTGCGGCCTCACGCACGGTATCCCACGGGTGTCGCCTTACCATGGCCCGGGACCGTTTGCGCCTTTTGGCTCACGTATATGAGAGTGTCACTAGCATCCATATGACAGAGAACCCGGGCCGACATGGCTAGTCGTGAACCCAAAGCGGCACAGACCTACGGAGACAAGCATACATGAATCACATCGAGCATGTCGGTCATCAGCGAGTGATTCCGGGCTGTAGCACTAGGCTAACAGGACTCTGGGGAACCCGGGCTATAGCAGGCTAGGCAGGACTCCGGAAGTCACCGCGTGACATTTCCCCGAAGGGACAGACATAGGAACGAAGTGAATCACATGCCGGCTAGTCAAGTGTCCTGAGCAATAGTGCTGGGCTAGCAGGACTCCGGTGAACCAGGCTGTAGCGGACTACTATGGCTCAAGGAACACTAGACTACATTTCCCCATAAGAAAGGCTGCCAAGGATAGACAACTAGATTGTCGGATCCCACTCATACCAAGCATTTCAATCATACACACAATATGCCCGATATGAGTACATACAACATGGCATCACAACAAAACTCTACAACTCAAGTACTTTATTTAAAGCCTCCAGAGAGCCATACATAATAAGTTCATACAGATAGGGGTCACATGACCCGACACTCAAGTCATACAATCATACAAGCACATGCGGAAGCAACCGGTCTGAGTACAGACATCTGAAAGAAAGAAGGCTTCTCGAAGCCTGTCTATATACATAGGGCCCTCCATGGCCAGGATCACCACCTGGGTGGCTAGTCACTCGTCGATGTCAAGGTCTACATAGAACCCATCGGAGGGGGCGGTGTTGTCGTCTGAAAACAGTAATAAGCAAACATGAGTACAAAGGTACTCAGCAAGTCTTACATCAGAACCTAATATACATGCTCATTCTCAAGAAGGTGGTGGGGTTATTGCAGCAAGCCAGCTTTGACTCTTGGCTAAACTATCCTACGGAACTTCACTAGTAAAATAGTTTTTGCACACGAGTCCACTACTCACCAACACCATACTCCACCGGGGATCCTTCCTCGTCATCCTACGAGAGGGCCATCCTCGGTACTCACACTTATCTTGAGTCTTTTAGTAGTATCCATTAACTTGTCTATGAACTATATAGGCAACCAAGTAGTCCTTTACCACAGACGCGGCTATTCGAATAGTTTTATACCCTGCAGGGGTGTACTTCGTCATACATGCTTTCACCACTTACCGCCGTTTACACGACATGTACTCGGCAACCTTCAAGCGGAAGCCCAGCGAGGGTGTCGGCCACGGCCTACCTAAACACCTAAGTCTCTAGTCCAGGTTTATCGCCTATCCAGGTTCCATCCACGGGGAGTCCGGCCGAGGTTTCCACATACGGCCCCGAACAATGTGAACAGGGTTCCCGAGACACCAAACGGGTGACTCGGTACACCGTGCCACGGTGTATCTACCGCAACATAGCCCACCCCTAGGGTCAGTGCTATGCACGGCCGCTAACACATAACCTACAAACATCAGAAACTATTTGCAACACCTGGACAGAGTACTATGGTGATTAAGAAGCCGAGAGGGTCCATTGGTTTTGGGCCCAATGTACGGTAGTAACTGCATCTTAAATCACACATACAAATCTCAGTTCTTATGGACGACCTCAATGAAACAACCCACCATGTACTCCTACATGGCCTCTCATCGATAGCTTTACCAAAACATGTTCAACACATTCCTCATATTACAGACATAAGCATTTCACTCTAGCCCATCACCCAGATGAACCAGACCTGACACAACTCTAAGCATAGCAGGCATAGCAAGGTAGGAATCACATACATGGCTCAATCAACTCCTACACATGCTAGTGGGTGTCATCTAGTTACTGTGGCAATGACAGGTCATGCAGAGGATAAGGGTTCAACTACCATAGCACACAGCAGTTTGAATCGCGATGTCTTAATGCAGTAAACTAGAGTAGAAGCGAGAACATGGGTTGTATCGGAATGATCAATGGTTTCTTGCCTGATGGAGTGGTAGTGGGACACTGCCCTTCAGTTGGATACTCGCGAATATCCTCGGAGGCAGAACCTACCACAAAGAACACATCGGAACACAATCAACACATGACGATATGCAACAATATGATGCATGTTATGACATGGCAATATGAATGTGTCTTGGCCTAATGCAAGCTATAACAGAAAGGAATGTGCTTATTTGAATCAAGGCTTCAATTATTAGCTTATTAAACATGGCTTTAATAGTGCATTTCCTTATTCTGCTTAAACAGCAAGGTAAACTTGTTTTGTCATGCATGAAACCATTAAAGATGGATAGATTGTATTTTTCTGATAATTTTTCATATATAAATTATTTCATTTGGAGTTACGGTTGAATTTCTATTATTTTTAGAAGTTTTAAACATTTTCTGGAATTTCCTGAATAAAAATAAATCCAGAAAATGCATTACTGCGTCAGCATTGCGTCATGCTGACCTCAGCAGGTCAAAGGCGCCAGCCCAGGTCAAACCTGACTGGTGGGCCCCTTCTGTCAGCCTCTCAGCTAATTAGCAAGATTAGATTAACACTAATTAGCTGTTAGTGGTGCCTGGGCCCACATGTCAGTGACTGATTAACTTAAATTTAGGTAAAACTAATCCTAGATTAGTTAGCAGACCGCCCCCACCTGTCATAGACTCAGGAGGGTCTACCTGGGCCCACCCAGGGGTTAAACTAGGTCAACTCGCCGGCGAGGCCCGAGACGGCGGAGGTCTTCGGATTTGGTCCTCCGGTGACCAAATCGACGGCGGAGACGTGCTACGCGTAGCTGTGAACGAGCCGCAGCGTTTGGTGGTGGTGGTTGGGCTCGGGGTGGCCGAAAACGACGCCGGCGACGACCTTGGCGGTCGCCGGAGTTCGGGCGTGGATGAACCCGACACTACGGGGCACGGCGAGGCGCGGGGAGTGGTGCATTAGGATCCTGGGACCGCGTGGAAGACGAAGGCATGCTCGGACTCGAGCTTACGCGCCTGTGGCCACGGTGGCGACATGGCCGGTGGAGCCAAGCTCTCGGGTGCGGTGGAAATGGTGGCTACAGAGGCCAAAGGAGCACGGGAGCTAGGGGAAAAGGAAGAGGAGCTCACAGCGGGGTCGGAGAGGGGGTCAGCGAGCTCGGGGAGGCCCTGACGGCGGCGAATCGACCGGAGATGGCTCGGGTGCCCGAGGTTGAAGACGAGGGCGAAGAAGGCGTTCGGCGGCATTTGGAGTTGCGTGGGTCGGCGGAGAGGTCCAGGGCGACGAGGCAGAGCTGTTGGGCTCGTCGGAGGGGCGAGGGGGTGGCTCTTGTGGTGACTACGGCAATCGGCGGCGAGGGACACGCTCGGCCATCGCGGGAGAGGGAGAGGGAGACGAGGGGGAGAGTGAGAGAGGATGAGAGGGGGACGTGGGGGTCGCATGGCATCCCCTGGACGTCTCCCGGCGTCGGCGGAAGCAGGAGGTGGCCGGCGTGTGGCCGCGGGCGCCGGCCACGCGCTCCGCGTCCTTCTGGCGCGAGGAGGACGAACACTGGCCACGCCAGTTGACCTGGGCCGAGCCAGGTGGCTGGGCCAGCACAGGTAAGGCCCAAGTGGCTTCTCCCTCTCTCTCTCTCTTTTTATTTGTTTTTGTTTTTCTAATTAACTACAACTGTTTAGCTTTATTAAAAATACTAAAACGTTTCCAAATATCCTGAAAATAAATGTGGCCTCTGTTTAGAATATTTCCAACAGGAAACATTTATTCCCAGAATTATTTGAGCATTTAAATTATTTTATAGCATTTAAATGCCCAAATTCAAATACTTATGCTTTAATTCAATGACCTTCTGTTGACCTAGAAAATTGTGCACCAATTTTGCCAGAGGTTCTAACCCAAGACAAAGAGGGTGAACTTTTTAGAAGGGCATTTCAGGTTCATTGAAAATAATTTTAGTAAACCCTAGTTGTTTACAGGGGGTGTTGGGGGTTTCTGCTTTCCCCATTTCAAATTTAAGAGAATTTAAACATGATGCACACTCTAATGCTTGAACTAGCTAGGGTGTGACAGATTGCTTGAGATACTATGCTATTATCTGTGAGACATTGATGATCATGTGGTTGATCATAAGCTACACTTATGCTTGTTAGATGATATTATCTTACTTATCCTTATATGATCATTCACTTTGTTTGGTGATGAGTGCATGTATTTAATTCTTATCATTTTGAGTGCTCCACCAAGATGTATGTGACATGGAAGAGTAACCCATGATCCTAACTCATTGTGCATTTGCAGTCCAAAGCAAATCTTAAGATATGCACAAATTTAGGGGGAGCTCTTGCTTTTCACATACTTCTCAAAGCGACAATATCTTTCACTCTTATTATCATTTGTTGAAGCTTTGATCTATATGTTGTCATAAATTACCAAAAAGGGGGAGATTGAAAGTGCAACTATCCCTAGGTGGTTTTGGTAATTCCTAACAACATATAGCTCATTGAGCTAACATTATTCCAAGATTAATATTTTAGGAAAAGCTCAATGAATGGCATGGCATGGATGAGGAAAGTGGATCCCTCAAAATTCTAAGGACAAAAAGTTTGGCTCAAGCTTGAAGCTCAAGACTCTACATTTTATATTTTAGTGATCCAAGATCACATTGAGTCTATAGGAAAAGCCAATACTATCAAGGAGGGACGAGGTGTTGCTTAATGGCTTGCCTGCTCAAAATGCTCAGTGATATGCTCCAAAATCATCAACTACCTTCCCGCATCCACATATGACCTAAACCAAAAGTCAAACTTGGCCCCACCGATTCTTTCTATCCGGCACCACCGAGTTTCAAATGTCCTAGCCACTGCCACAAACCCTAGGCAAATCGGTCTCACCGATAGGGATCTCGGTCTCACCGAGATGGGATTGTAATCTCTCTGTTTCCCTTCGTAACGTTTCGGTCTTACCGAGATGAGCGATCGGTCCCACCGAGATTGCAATGTAAACTCTTTGTTTCCCTTCTGTAACATTTCAGTCTCACTGAGATGAGCGAATCGGTTCCACCGAGTTTACCTGACCAACTCTCTGGTTAGCTTATTACCAAAATCGGTCCCACCGAGTTTGTGTAATCGGTCACACCGAGATTACGTTATGCATTAACCCTAACCATATCTGTCCTACCGAGTTGCATCTCAGTCCCACCAAAAATCCTAACGGTCACTAGGTTTGCTGAATCGGTCCGACCGAGTTTAACCATTCGGTCCCACCGAGTTTGGCAAATTGTGTGTAACGGTTAGATTTTGTGTGGAGGCTATATATACCCCTCCACCCACTCTTCATTCGTGGAGAGAGCCATCAGAATATACCTACACTTCCAATACACATTTTCTGAGAGAGAACCACCTACACTTGTGTTGAGGTCAAGATATTCCATTCCAACCATATGAATCTTGATCTCTAGCCTTCCCCAAGTTGCTTTCCACTCAAATCTTCTTTCCACCAAATCCAAATCCTGTGAGAGAGTTGAGTGTTGGGGAGACTATCATTTGAAGCACAAGAGCAATGAGTTCATCATCAACATACCATTTGTTACTTCTTGGAGAGTGGTGTCTCCTAGATTGGCTATGTGTCACTTGGGAGCCTCCAACAAGATTGTGGAGTTGAACCAAGGAGTTTGTAAGGGCAAGGAGATCGCCTACTTTGTGAAGATCTACCGCTAGTGAGGCAAGTCCTTCGTGGGCGACGGCCGTGATGGAATAGACAAGGTTGCTTCTTCGTGGACCCTTCGTGGGTGGAGCCCTCCGTGGACTCGCGCAACCGTTACCCTCCGTGGGTTGAAGTCTCCATCAACGTGGATGTACGATAGCACCACCTATCGGAACCATGACAAAAACATCCGTGTCTCCAATTGCGTTTGAATCCTCCAAACCCTTCCCTTTACATTCTTGCAAGTTGCAAGCTTTACTTTCCGCTGCTCATATACTCTTTTGCATGCTTGCTTGAATTGTGTGGAGATTGCTTGACTTGTGCTAAGATAGCTAAAATCTGCCAAGAACTAAAATTGGGAAAAGGCTAGATTTTTATTTGGTCAAGTAGTCTAATCACCCCCTCTAGACATACTTTCGATCCTACATTGGGGCATCATTTAATTTTGCTAGGATTTGCTTGTTGTTATTTAGAATAATGTTTTACATCTTTTATCTCAATAAAAGTGGCAAGGATAGCCTTTACCATGCTTATCTTGCAAGTATATGAGTTGTTGTTTCAAAACAGAAAGTTTATCGATGTTTCAAAAATTCCCTAGAAAAGTCAGAATGCGATAAAATGTTGAAACTTTTTGCACAATAAGCTCTAGTATATTGTATACAGTGTGGTAAATTTTCATAATTTTTGAAGTTAAATAAGTATTGATACTCTTGCATTCTTTACAGACTGTACTGTTTTGGAAGATTGTTGTTGTACTTGCATTGTTTGCATATGTTTGCCTGTTTAATGATTCTACTTGAGGATAGGAGTATTAAATATGCAGAGGCATTTAGTATACAATGTTGAATAATAATTTTAGTGATTTGCTACAGTAGAGAATGATATGTTTTTTTGCATTGGTTTATACTAACTTATCTCACGAGTTCTTGTTGAGTTTTGTGTGGATGAAGTTTTTGAGATTTAGGAAAACCGTGATATGAGAGGAATTAAGGAGACACAAAAGATCAAGCTTGGGGATGCCCAAGGCACCCCAAGATAATATTTCAAGAATTCTCAAGCATCTAAGCTTGGGGATGCCCCGGTAGGCATCCCACCTTTCTTCATCAACAATTATCGGTTAGTATCGGTTGAGCCTAAGTTTTTGCTTCTTCACGTGAGTTGTTCTATTCTTGGAATGTCATTTTGTTTTGTTTTGCTTGCTGTTTTAATAAAATACTTAGATCTGAAAGTTTTTCAATAAGAGAGAGTCCTCAAATAGCTACCCATTTACTGAACTACTCGTTTGATCTTCACTTATATCTTTTTTGAGTAGCTTGTCATTTACTCTTGTGCTTCACTTATATCCTATGAGTAAATTGTTGAATAAATTGAATATAGTGAAGCTGAAATTACATGTTCATATCATGCCTAGTGGTAGCTTCACATTGGGTTTAGAAAGTGAAATCTTTTCAAGCTTGATAATCACAATATTGGTCCTACAAGCAATTCATGAATGATTAGTAGAAGGAAGAGAACTTTCACATGCAAATACACTATCTTGGAAATCTTTTGTGATTGTGAGCCCCCGTCAAAATATTATATGCCAAAATTGTTGACGTTGGACAAGGAAGACAACATAATGATTTATATTTGTTCATATTCACATAGAATTTATATTGTCATATATCCTTCAACATGTGGTGCTTGCCCCCCATATTTGCTAGCCAAAAATTCTGCACCAAGTAGAGATACTACTTGTGCATCAAAAAACCCTTAAACCCAAATCTTATTTTCAAGAGTCCACCATACCTACCTAAGGATTGAGCAAGATCCTTCAAGTAAGTTGTCTTGGTGCAATAAGGCAATAAAGATTGCCTCTAAAAGTGTTAGATCATTTAGTGTGAGAGAAAATTGAGCATTGTACGAACTTGTGATGGCAAAGAATAAAAGCGACAGACTGCATAATAAAGGTTGCTATCATAAGGGGCAATATAACATGACATTCTTTTGCACTAAGGGATTTACCATACAAACAAAAAGCGCATGGCAACCTCTGCTTCCCTCTGCGAAGGGCCTAACTTTTACTTTTATGTATTTACTTTTATGCAAGAGTCAAAGTTTTTCTCTCTATTCCTTTTTATTTTTGTATTTTGGCAAGCATCCTGTGATGTGGAAAGATCAAGGAACATATATCCAGTTGGATATGGGTAGCATGAGTTATTATTGTTGACACCACCCTTGAGGTGAATACGTTGGGAGGCAAAATTATAAGCCCCTATCTTTCTATGTGTCCGGTTGAAACGTTTTGCTCATGTGTATGCGGTGAGTGTTAGCAATCATAGAAGACTATATGATGGTTGAGTGTGTGGAGCTCTTACTTAGAATCTGTTGAATAAGTTGAATTGCAATTGCTTGGCGACTAAGAACATAGGTTGTTGAGTTTCAAGAGAACTCGTTGTTTGAACCTTAACATGTGAATTGGTTGCTACTTTAACATGAGAATTTTTATAAGAAAGAATTATTGTTATGATGCTAGGAAAAGTGATTGAAATTGTCATTGATCAAACTTGTGCACTTTGCTAGAATTCACACTTCATAAATTATTTATTTTATCATTTACCTACTCGAGGACGAGTAGGAATTAAGCTTGGGGATGTTTATACATCTCCAATGTATCTACAATTTATGAAGTATTCATGTTGTTATATTATCATTGTTGGATGTTTACAACCATTTTATAGCAACTTTATATCATTTTTGGGACTAACCTATTGACCCAGTGCCCAATGCCAGTTGCTGTTTTTTGCTTGTTTTTTACATAGCAGGAAATCAATATCAAACAGATTCCAAACACCGAAAAAATTGTGCATTTTTGGACCAGAAGACATACAATGGGCCAGAGAAGCACCTGGGGGTGCCCCGAGGGTGGCACAACCCACCAGGGTGCACCTATGGGCCTAGGCGCGCCCAGGTGGGTTGTGCCCACCTCAGTGGCCTCCCGTACCCCCTCTTCGCCCTATAAATCGTCAAATATTCCAAAAACCCTCGTGGTAACCCTAGATCAGAAGTTCTGCCGTGGCAGGCCTCTGTAGCCACGAAAAACCAATCTAGACCCCATTCCAGCACTCTGTCAGAGGGGGAAATCATCACCAGTGGCCATCTTCATCATCCCGGCGGCCACCACGATGAGGAGGGAGTAGTCCACCCTCGGGGCTGAGGGTTTGTACATGTAGCTCTCTCTCTCTCTCTCTCCCTCCCTCTCTCTCGTGTTCTTGAGATGGCATGATCTTGATGTATTGCGGGCTTTGTTAATATAGTTGGATCATATGGTGTTTTCCCCTCTCTATCTTGTTGTGATGAATTCAGTTTTCCCTTTGAGATTTCGTTTTATCAGATTCAATACTTTTATGGATTTGAGAGTACTTGATACATGTCTTGCATATGAATACATGTGGTGACAATGGGGTATTATTTTGATTCACTTGATATATGTTTTGGCACTCAACTCACGGATTCCCGAGGTGACATTGGGGTAATCTACGCATAGGGGTTGATGCACGTTCTTGTCTTTGTTTCCTCGGTAGAAATCTTGGGGCACTCTTTGAGGTTCTTTGTGTTGAACTGAGTATTATGAATCTGAAATTATTTGGTGTTATTTTATTGCAAACTCTTGGATAGATCGATCAGAAAGAATAGCTTCGAGGTGGTTTCGTACCCTACAAACGATTTCTTCTTATGTTCTCCGCTAAATAGGAACTTTGGAGTGATTCTTCATCACACGTTGAGGTAAGGTTATATGATCCAATTATATTAGCACTGTTGAGAGATTGCACTAGCGAAAGTACGGACCCTAGGCCTCATTTCCAAGCATTGCAAACCGTTTGTGCTCTGATTCATCAATTGCTACCTTGCTGTTTTTTATTGTTCTTATTACAAAAATCAATATCTACTATCCATATTACACTTGTATCACCATCTCTTCACCGAACTAGTGCACCTATACAATTTGCCGTTGTATTTGGTGTGTTGGGACACAAGAGACTTTTTATTATTTGGTTGTAGGGTTGTTTGAGAGAGACCATCTTCATCCTATGCCTCCCATGGATTGATAAACCTTAGGTCATCCACTTGAGGGAAAATTGCTACTGTCCTACAAAACTCTGCGCTTGAAAGGGGTATAGGTGTTAATGTCCCGCACAAGAGGGATTTCACACTCAGCAAAGAAGAGAGGCTCGGCATGAAAAAAGCGAGGAGTGAAATGAAGCAGAATGAATTGTATGAAAGGTTGAGGAAGGACATGTATCCGGCTATTCGAAAGGATATTGAGGAGTCAATGATGATGCAAAAGACTCTAACACTAATAGATAGCTAGTAGATGGTTGGGGAGGCGGGCATGGAGGTTGCCGGTTATTGCGCGACAACACTGCACAAGAGTAGATGTGCATCAGCTGACCCCAACGACACTAAGACTGCAGCTACTCATGATGATGCTATATCTGATCTATATGGAATGAAAAACAGACTAAAGGGCGTGCTTGCACATTATGAAGGTACATTAAAATGTGCAACAACCTGTGAGGAAGCGCGCCGTGAGAGCGAAGAGGAAAGAGAATGATTGCCTCTTACTTAAAACACTCATCGCCTAGAACTAAATTAATAGCAAGTTGTTTGAATCGGGGAGTAATATTACTTCTGAGGGCATGGATGATGAAGAAATAGATTTGTTGTTTGCTAAAAATAAAGCAGACATACTTGAAGCACACAATTACATCCATGCAGTTGCCGCAAGTTACATAAATATTGCATGGTTCAAATGTTAGTAGGTCATCATGTTCTGCTAGTCCACTACAAAAGAGATCATTTCCGACACGATGCTGGTTCCATTAGTGTGAGTTTCAAGGACTTACATCTCTTATTCAACCACAACGAGCTTGATGCCACTCTTGTTAGATGACTGATTTTGTAAGTAATTACCAAACTCTGATCAAATTCTCCATACAAGGCTATAAATGATAAACAACTAACTGCATTTTATTGCTCTCAGGGGATTGAATGCGCAGAGAAGAAAAAGGGAGAGCGTGTATTTCGTAGATCCTGCATTAGCAAATGGCACACCATTAGATGGTAATGACCAACGGGACTGGGCCATTAACACGTCCGTTCGTATATTTGAAAACACATCCCATGCAGAATCATTTCTCTGGACATATCATGAACGATAAGTCAAGTAAACAACCACACATACACTGATTGTCTTTCAGATTTCAACATAATGCATAAGTTCATGTCTTTCTTAATATGTAGCAATCATTGGATATTGGTATTCATTGTTCCAAACAAGAACACAACTTACAACATGGATTCTCTCAAAGAGTCAACAAATGCTCAAGATCTGACGCATCTTCATCAATTCATGGATAGGTATTGAATTCTATGATGTTGAAATTAATTTGCATTCATATCTGGTTCAATAATTGATGTTGTCAAAATTCATTTTCATTTGCAGTGTGCTCGCATTGTGGAAAACTAAACCAGGGAACCTGTTCAAGAGGGAACTACCTATGCAGCACGAGATCATTTCTCCGGTAACACACCAAAATCCGTTATTTTCGGAAAATGTATCCAATAGTCTGCAAATACCTTTTCTTACGCTAGTCAAGTGTTCAGGCTTCTAAATAAACCTCTTTCTATTTCTGTCCAAAGAAAAAAATACATCTAATAGTGGTTAGGTTGTTCCTAACATGACAAATACATAACTAATTATGTACTAAAAAATTTAGTGTCCTCAGTAACAAGCAGGGACGAAGCTTTTTGGATACTATGTTTGCAGACACATGATCTCCATCTGCAAATCTGCTGATAGTTGTGAAGATGCTCGCAAATTAGTACCAGTAAGTCCATCTTAATTAATATCTTCTACTCCACTCATATGACACATTCTGATCTTAAAAATACTGCAGCTCATCTTAGAACCGAGGACCCCTGAACCGCTCCCCGCTGGTGAATTGCTGATGGTTCGGAGACTTATCAGCGACTTCTTCCTGAATCACTACATCAATCCCACTAGTGATAATGAAGATTTCATCATGTCTTCTCCTAAAACATTGAGTAAGAGTTAGCCGCTAAACATATATGCATGGATCCATTGTTTTCCATCAGATGAGGTCTTCGTATTTCGTACACTATTATTAATTATGCAATGCATATATATGTCGACAAGTCATTGGAATTTAGCTACCATTTGTTCAATTGCAATTGTTGTGAAATCTGATGAATGTTCTTCCCGTGGACACTATTTGTTCAATTGAATATTGTGGTGAATTTTCCTTTTGCATGCTGACTCAAATGGGATATTTTTGTTTTAACCTGGCAATTGCTCCGCACACGGTTCAAACAAATGAGTGTGTGCGATCCATATTGGAAAGCATACGTCAATTGTAGCGGAATCGTTGATGATACACAGCAGATCGCAGATGATTTGCTGCACTACTACGTGTGCGTAGGGGCTCTGGAACCGTTGGTGATATAACATTATTGCACACGAGTGCTCGGAGTAAACCGTGCCCAATGTAAAATACAATCCAGTCATAAAATTTTCAGGAAACGTGTGGGATCCCAAACGAAACGCACACGTCACTCTTGCCGCAACCGTTGGTGATACACAACAAATAACAAATGGTCTACAACACTTGTATGTGTGTGAAGGGGCTCCTGAACCGTTGTGATTGAACATTATTACACACGGTAATTGTTGGGAAACCTGTGCGATGGAGTCTTGCATGGCAGATGAGTTCCACAGAAAACTCGTGTGCAATGGGGCACACATCGCACCCAGTTCATATGTTGGCCCGTGTGCCTAACATACTATTTCCCAAACCGTTCATTACGACACACCGTTTGGTTTCACTGCGTCACTAGAAATGTTTAATCACCGATCCCACACGTGTGAAAAAATTTAGTGTGTGCTGCATTGCATACGATTACATTTGGCAAGGCCTCTGCATCATGGCTCCATATCCCCAATGGTTTTTGGGTCATGTGGGAAGGACCCCCTATTGCAATCACTCACTTGGTGACGGTTCAAAATTTCGCCGCTGAAAGGGGTTAAAAACCGTGTGTATAGCACCTCACTGTACCAGTGATGCTTCCTCCAATCCTGGAACATGTAATTAATTGTTTATATTTATGAGGATAGAAACCAATGGGTGTTACAATTGCTATCTAGAGCTACTATTCCTCCCAGCTTCTGTTCTCAATTCTAAATCTAAGGAGAGGTTCGATGCAGATTTTCTCGGCAGTTGTAATACCGGTCTGAGGTTGATCGATATGAACCTTGGAGCGGCGAGACATTCTGGCACTGAGGAAGAGTAACACGCAGATCTAGGAGTACTTCACGCAAGACATGGAAGATGTCACCGCACAGAATTTGGAGTCAGCAAATCTCATGAAGCAGCTCCTAGATCGGTTCATGGATCTAACGGAGGAAGGTCGCAACACATTGCCATGATGGAGTTGCTAGAAGTGCATACCAACCATACTAAGAAGAGGGCATATGAGATCGAGAACTGGACCATGTCGTTACCACTTCTGCAACAACCCCCTCCTCCACAACCGTCACGAGCATCATTGAAACCGTTGTCGCAAGCTTCTACGTGCAAAATAGTGGGCGACAAAGCAACGCCGATGAACAAATGCATCAGAGTGTTGGAAATATGCCTTAGAAGCAATAGTAAAATGTTGTTCTTCGTTTTTCTATTTTAATAATTTAAATTCCCATTTCTATCCTATAACTTCAATGGTTCTTGTATATGAGATTCATAGGAAGACTCAATTGCAGGTGTGAACAAATAAACACCAAGAAGATCCCTAGTGTTGCCTCTAGAACCAGCTATGTATTATTGATGATCCACTCGATATTATATGATCCATCATTGTTTGTCCAGACACCATGATTGATATGATAGGGATACCAGAATACAGAAACAAAAAAGATAACAAAATTGCTAACAAGGATAACTGGGTATAGTGATCAACGTGTTGCTTCGCTAGGATATTGATAAAAGTCTCACCTTAGTGTTTGTAAACATATCGTGAAGCAAAGGAAATTGCATACGATAACAAAAAGCTCGCTCAATGAAGTTCTTCGTTGATATGTGGGGATTATTACGTGTGGCTGGACCCTTCTAATAATTATTGAACAAAAGGTGTTCCAGACATGTCCAGATATTACTGAACCTGTAAGGTCACACACTTAATGGTTAGCCCTATGTATGAGAATTAGGAGATGATGGAGAATAGGAGGATGGGGTCCGAAAGTCTTATGTATGTATCGTTCGAGGAGGTCCCAGGAGCATTCGAAATATCTCTAGAAACTCTTGGAAGGCCCAGAAAACTTCTAGAAGGGTCCGAAAGGTTCTGAAACCTTCCAAGACATTATGGGGGTCCTTAGTGGGTTTTACCTTGCTGAGCTAGGGGCAAATCCCACTTGGGACGAATTGGTCAAGCCCCAATAGGAAAGCTTGAGGTCCAAGGGAAACTGGAGCATAATGCTTGGAGGATTCCACCTCTAGGTTTAGCCAAACTCTAAGGAGGGTTTCCTCCCTCCCCAAGTCCGACTAGCCCCTCCCCTCCACCTATTTATAGGTGGGGGTATACCCTAAAGGCACAACAAGCCTGGAGGTGTCCCCTCTCCCTACTCGCTAAGTGTTGTTGTACTATAATGATACGTCCATTTTGCATCATGCTTTTATATTGATATTTATTGCATTATGGGCTGTTATTACACATTATGTCACAATACTTATGCCTTTTCTCTCTTATTTTACAAGGTTTACATGAAGAGGGAGAATGCCGAAGTTGGAATTCTGGGCTGGAAAAGGAGCAAATATTAGAGACCTATTCTGCACAAGTCTAAAAGTCCTGAAACTCCACGAAAGTCAGTTTTGGAATATATAAAAAATATTGGGCGAATGAAGCACCAGAGGGGGGCCACCCACTGTCCACGAGGGTGGAGGGCACACCCTACCCCCCTGGGCGCGCCCCCATGCCTCGTGGGCCACCTGGAAGTCCCTCGATGCCCATCTTCTGGTATAAGGTGTCTTTTGCCCTGGAAAAAAATTAGAAGGAAGCTTTCAGGACGAAGCACCGCCGTCTCGAGGCAGAAACTTGGCGGAACGAATCTAGGGCTTCGGCGGGGCTATTCTACCAGGGAAACATCCCTCCGGGAGGGGGGAAATCGTCACCATCGTCATCACCATTGATCCTCTTATCGGGAGGGGCCAATCTCCATCAACATCTTCACCAACACCATCTCCTCTCAAACCCTAGTTCATCTCTTGTATCCGATATTTGTCTCAAAACCTCAGATTGGTACCTGTGGGTTGCTAGAAGTGTTGATTACTCCTTATAGTTGATGCTAGTTTGTTTATTCGGTGGAAGATTATATGTTCAGATCCTTTATGCACATTAATACCCCTTTGATTCTGAACATGGATATGATTTGTGAGTAGTTACGTTTGTTCCCGAGGACATGGGAGAAGTCTTGTTATAAGTAGTCATGTGAATTTGGCATTCGTTCGATATTTTGATGAGATGTATGTTGTCTTTCCTCTAGTGGTGTTATGTGAACGTTGACTACATGACACTTCACCATTGTTTGGGCCTAGGGGAAGGCATTGGGAAGTAATAAGTAGATGATGGGTTGCTAGAGTGACAGAAGCTTAAACCCTAGGCGTTGCTTCGTAAGGGGTTGATTTGGATCCATATGTTTCATGCTATGGTTAGGTTTACCTTAATTCTTCTTTCGTAGTTGCGCATGCTTGCGAGGGGGGTTAATCATAAGTGGGATGCTTGTCCAAGGAAGGGCAGTACCCAAGCACTGGTCCACCCGCATATCAAATTATCAAAGTAATGAACGTGAATCATATGAGCATGATGAAAACTAGCTTGACGATAATTCCCATGTGTCCTCGGAAGCACTTTCCTTTATATAAGAGTTTGTCCAGGCTTGTCCTTTGCTACAAAAAAAGATTGGGCCACCTTGCCGCACCTGGTTTACTTTTGTTACTTGTTACTCATTACGAATTACCTTATCACAAAACTATCTGTTATCGATAATTTCAGTGCTTGCAGAGAATACCTTATTGAAAACTGCTTGTCATTTCCTTCTGCTCCTCGTTGGGTTCGACACTCCTACTTGTCAAAAGGACAATGATAGATCCCCTATACTTGCGGGTCATCAAGACTCTTTTCGGGCGCTGTTGCCGGGGAGTGAAGCGCCTTTGGCAGGTGGAATTTGGTAGGGAAAAATTTATATAGTGTGCTGAAATTTACTGTCACTTGTTACTATGGAAAATAATCCTTTGAGGGGCTCTTTCGGGGTGTCTTCACCCCGACCAGTAGTGCAAAGATTTGCTCCTCAACCTACTGAACTTACTGAAAATGTTTACTTTGAAATTCCTTCGGGCATGATAGAGAAACTGCTAGCTAATCCTTTTACAGGAGATGGAACATTACATCCCGATATGCACCTAATCTATGTGGATGAAGTTTGTGGATTATTTAAGCTTGCATGTATGCCCGAAGATGTTATCAAGAAGAAGGTCTTCCCTTTATCATTGAAGGGAAAGGCATTGACATGGTTTAGGCTATGTGATGATATTGGATCATGGAACTAAAACCGATTGAAATTGGAATTTCATCAGAGGTTTTATCCTATGCATCTGGTTCATCGTGATCGTAATTATATATATAATTCTTGGCCTCGCGAAGGAAAAAGCATCGCTCAAGCTTGGGGAGGCTTAAGTCAATGTTATATTCATGCCTCAATCATGAGCTCTCAAGAGAAATTATTATTCAAAATTTTGTGCTCGGCTTACTCTCAATAATCGCTCCATGCTCGATATTTCTTGTACTGGTTCTTTTATGATGAAGACTATTGAATTCAGATGGGATTTATTGGAAAGAATTAAACACAACTCTGAAGATGGGAACTCGACGAAGGTAAGGAGTCAAGTATAACACCTAAGTTTGAATGTGTTAAATCTTTTTTGGATATCGATGCTTTTCATGAATTTAGCACTAAATATGGACTTGACTCTGAGATAGTAGTTTCTTTCTATGAATCATGTGCTACTCATGTTGATCTCCCTAAGGAGAAGTGGTTTAAATATCATCCTCCCATTGAAGTAAAAGTATTTGAACCTACTAAAGTTGAAGAAAAGACTATCACTTATAATGTTGATCCTATTGTTCCTACCGCTTATATTGAGAAACGACCTTTCCCTGTTAGAATAAAGAATCATGCTAAAGCTTCAACTGTGGTTTGTAAGAGTAATGCTAGAACACCTACACCCTCTGAGAAAATTAAAGTTGAACCTAATATTTCTATGATTAAGGATCTCTTGGTCGATAATCTTGATGGGCATGTTATTTACTTCTATGATGAAGCTGCTAGAATTGCTAGACGCGATACTAAAAATAAACATATACCTATTGTTGGCATGCCTGTTGTTTCTGTTAAAATAGGAGATCACTGTTATCATGGCTTATGTGATATGGGTGCTAGTGTCAGTGCAATACCCTATACTTTATATAAAGAAATTATGCATGATATTGCACCTGCCGAGATAAAAGATATTGATGTTACTATTAAGCTTGCCAATAGAGATACTATTTCACCAGTTGGGATTGTTAGAGATGTTGAAGTCTGCTACCTCTTGAGCATGCGTTGGTTTTCCCTTGAAGAGGAAAGGGTGATGCAGCAAAGTAGCGTAAGTATTTCCCTCAGTTTTTGAGAACCAAGGTATCAATCCAGTAGGAGATTACACGCAAGTCACCTAGTACGTACCTGCACAAACAATCAAGAACCTTGCAACCAACACGATAAAGGGGTTGTCAATCCCTTCACGGCCACTTTCAAAAGTGAGATCTGATAAAGATAATAAGATAAATATTGTTGGTATTTTTGTTACTCCCTCCATTCCCTTATACAAGGCCACAAACTCATATTACAGGTACCAAGATAAAATTTAATGACTCCCTTGCAAGTCAACTTTTCTTTTCGTTAACTAAAATCATTAATACACCACAAGCATGCAACCAATGAATGTGAAGGAAGTGGCTGAGTGTCATTAAGACTACATGCATGTAAGTATTAAAAAGTTGCTAGTACGAGGAAACATCATTAATTTTTGCCTCGATTACTGTTGGTGGCCTTGTATTCATGCAAAATGTATTTTTGATAGTGGCCTTATATAAGGGAATGGAAGGAGTATATAGATTGAAAAGTAAAGATTGCAAAATAAAATAAATAGTAAACTAGAAATGTATATCAGAAACTTATATGATATAAAATAGACCCGGGGGCCATAGGTTTCACTAGTGGCTTCTCTCATGATAGCATGTATTACGGTGGGTGAACAAATTACTGCCGAGCAATTGATAGAAAAGCACGTATTTATGAGAATATCTAGGCATGATTATGAACATAGGCATCACGTCCGTGTTAAGTAGACTGAAACGATTCTGCATCTACTACTATTACTCCACACATCGACCGCTATCCAGCATGTATCTAGAGTATTAAGTTCATAAGAACAGAGTAATGTTTTAGGCAAGATGACATGATGTAGAGGGATAAACTCAAGCAATATTATATAAACCCCATCTTTTTATCCTCGATGGAAACACTACAATATGTGCCTTGCTGCCCCTACTGTCACTAGGAAAGGACACTGCAAGATTGAACCCAAAGCTAAGCACTTCTCCCATTGCAAGAAAGATCAATCTAGTAGGCCAAACTAAACCGACAATTCAAAGAGACTTGCAAAGATATTAAATCATGCAATATTGTTCATAGATAAACTTGATCATAAATCCACAATTCATCGGATCTCGGCAAACACACCGCAAAAGAATATTACATCGAACAGATCTTCAAGAACATCGAGGAGAACTTTGTATTGAGAACCAAAGAGAGAGAAGAAGCCATCTAGATAATAACTATGGACCCGAAGGTCTTTGGTAAACTACTCACACATCATCGGAGAGGCTATGGTGTTGATGTAGAAGCCCTCCGTGATCGAATCCCCCTTTGGCAGATCGTTGGAAAAGGTCCCCAGATGGGATCTCACGAGTACAGAAGGTTGCGGCGGTGGAAAAGTGGTTTCGTGGCTCTCCTACATGTTTTTAGGGTATAAGAGTATATATAGGCGAAAGAAGTACGTCGGTGGAGCTACGAGGGGCCCAAAAGGGTGGGGGTGCGCCTACCCCCCTGGGCGCGCCCTCTTGCCTCGTGGCCGCCTCGTTGCGTCTCTAACTTCCACTCCAAGTCTCCTGGATGACGTTTGTTCCAAGAAAGATCCTCACGAAGGTTTCGTTCCATTTGGATTCTATTTGATATTCCTTTTTCTGCGACACACTAAAATAGGCAAAAAAACAGAAACTGGCGCTGGGTCTCCAGTCAATAGGTTAGTACAAAAAATAATATAAAAGTGCATATTAAAGCCCATTAAACATCCAAAACAGATAATATAATAGCATGGAACAATCAAAAATTATAGATACATTGGAGATGTATCAAAGTCTTGTGTGGGAAAATTAAATATCCTACTGATTTTCTTGTTCTTGCTTCCCCACAAGATGACTTTTGTCCCATTATATTTGGTAGACCTGTAACGCCCCAGATATAACTTTCCAAATTTGTACTGCAACTCTTTCCGTTTCCGGCATTAAGTTATATTTATTTCTCGGGTTCGGGTCTTTGTCTCCGTGTGTTGTTTTCGTTCTCATGCATCTCATATCATGTCATCATGTGCATTGCATTTGCATACGTGTTCGTCTCATGCATTCGAGCATTTTCCCCGTTGTCCGTTTTGCATTCCGGCACTTCGTTCTCCTCCGGTGGTCATTTCTAGCCTTCTTTTGTGTGTGGGGATTAAACATTTCTGGATTGGACCGAGACTTGCCATGCGGCCTTGGTTTACTACCGGTAGACCGCCTGTCAAGTTTCGTACCATTTGGACTTCGTTTGATGCTCCAACGGTTAACCGAGGGACCGAAAAGGCCTCGTGTGTGTTGCAGCCCAACACCCCTCCAATTTGGCCCAAAACCCACCAAACTCTGCTCCCTGTCCTAGAGCGTTCGATCAAGATCGCGTGGCCAAAAACCGCACCTCATTTGGACTCTCCTAGCTCCACTTATGCCTATAAATAGCCCCCTCCAAATTCGGATCTTCTTCCCCGTCCAAACCCTAGCCCAAAAAAAACGAATCCCCGCCGCCGTCGGACAACGTCCGCGCCGATCGGACGTATCTGCGCCGCCGCCAGCCAACCACGCATTGCCACCTGGCCCCGGGGCAGGACCGCATCGCCGCCACCGCGCCGGCCCGCCCGAGCCCACGCGGGGCCCCCGCGGCCCACTCGCACCCGCCGCCGCCCGGTGCTCCTCTTCCTCCGAGCCGGCGCCTCGGAGCAGCTCCGGCCGCCGCACCGCCATCGCCGGCGACCGCGTCTCCGGCAAGCCGCGGCTCGCCCTCGCCCTCGCGCCGCCCGAGCTGGCCTCCTCGCCCATGAGCGCCGCGCCCCTCCACCGCCTCCTCGCCGCCTCCTCGTCGTCGGCAGACGCCCCGACCACGGCCCCTCTCTCCGGCGAGCTCCAAGCTCCTCCGGTGAACCTCAGCGTCCGTGCCCCGGCGAGACCCGATCCAGATCTGAACGTGAACAATAAACCCTAGGGGGTTGACTTTTTCCCTCTCCCTCTAAATTTTTGTGCATACTTTGACCTGCCATATCTCCGCATCCGTAGCTCCGATTTGGACATATAATATATCAAAATGTTCGTCTCGACGAGTACATCATTTCATTCCAGTGCATCATTTGCATTTGAGTTCATCTTGATGCCCGAAATGCTGCTAGAAGGAGCCTTCATGAGATAATTGTCAGATCTGCTAGTTCATCTTAGACTTTTGTCATTTTTGCCATGATTGTTGTGTACATGCTATGCCTGTGAGTCCTTCATATGATTTGTTAAGCATTTTGTCTTCTTTCCATAGGTGCAACCCATGCATTTTTAGGATGTGTGTGGTGACTTGTGCAAGCTTGCAAAGTGAGGCACTTGGTAAATCTGTTTTCAGTGACTTAGTAGTTTTCACTAAGTCTGGGATTATTTAGTTCATGATGCCATATGTTCAGCTTGTTTCCTAGTGATCCGTGCCTCTTTTGAGGATGATCAGTAAGGGACTTTTGTTATTCATGTTATGCTCTATCCATCCATGTCTTTGTTTGCACATGTGAAGTACTCTAGCTTGAGTCAATCGAGCTCTACTTTTGCTTCGTGGTAAATCAGGGCAGATCGTCAACTTGTTTGCGATTTTGCCGATGCTATTGTTATTGATCCGTGCATGCTATGCCATTGTTCTTGCCATGTCTAGCTATCATTTTGTGCCTTCTTAATGGATGTATGCTTTCCTTGCCATGACTTGCACCGTAGTGAGTGCATCGAGCTCGTTTACATGCCTTCGTGAGTTATGTTTCAGCATGTCTCAGTTTTCACTAAGTCTGAAAACTGATTGTGCGTGAGCTATGTTCGTGTGCTTGTTAGTATATTTTGTGATCCCTTTTGGCCCCAGGTCACTTTGGGACTTTTGATAAGCTTGTTGAGTAGCTCCATGCCATGTTCTTACTTTTCATAATCAGGTCATGTATCATGTTGTTTTGCTGCTCCGAAGAGATCTTCGTGATCTGAAATTTCAGACTAGTGTTAATTTCACTAAGTCTGGAATCTGTTTTGCATTTGCGTTTTTGCCATGCTTGTTTGAACCTCCTAATGGATGATTTGGCCGTGGCTTAGTGCTAGTGTTTTGTTAAGAATCTTGTGTGCATCGCTGCCATGTATTTTGTTGTCATGTTTGGGTGCTGTAGCATGTTCATTTCGTTGCATTTAGATGCCTACTTGCTGTAAATCGCAGACCGGTGTCATTCTTAAATCGCTTGCCATTTCCAAACCGTAACTCCGATTCTGGCGTTCTTTATATCGTTTTCAAGCGATTTCATCCCCTCTTTCTAGTGGCATGCTTGGTTTTTCCAAGTTGAGGCCAGGTTCATGCATTTCCTGTCATCTCTTGCATTTTGCATCCCGCATCGCATCCCGCATTGCATACCATCATTGCATCTTATTGCTTCAGTTTGCACGTGGTTGATTTTATCCTTGTTGCTTGTTTGTCTTGTTTGGGCAGAGCCGGGAGACAAGTTCGCTAACGAGGAGCCCGTTGAGTTTGCTTTTGAGGATCCAGTCAACTCTGACAACTGTGCAGGCAAGATGATCATACCCTCGAAATCACTACTATCTTTGCTATGCTAGTTTTCTCGCTCTTTTGCTATGCCAATGCTACAATGCCTACCACTTGCTTGTCAGCCTCCCAATTGCCATGTCAAACCTCTAACCCACCATTGTCCTAGCAAACCGTTGATTGGCTATGTTACCGCTTTGCTCAGCCCCTCTTATAGCGTTGTTAGTTGCAAGTGAAGATTGGAGTCGTTCCTTGTTGGAACATTTATTTACTTGTTGGGATATCATTATATTGCCATGTTATCTTAATGCATCTATATACTTGGTAAAGGGTGGAAGGCTCGGCCTCTCGCCTAGTGTTTTGTTCCACTCTTGCCGCCCTAGTTTCCTTCATATCGGTGTTATGTTCCCGGATTTTGCGTCCCTTACGCGGTTGGGCTATAATGGGAACCCCTTGATAGTTCGCCTTGATTAAAGCTTTTCCAGCAATGCCCAACATTGGTTTTACCATTTGCCACCTAGCCTCTTTTCCCTTGGGTTTCCGGAACCCGAGGGTCATCTTATTTTAACCCCCCCGGGCCAGTGCTCCTCTGAGTGTTGGTCCACCCTAGAGCACCGTGCGGGGCCGTCCCTTGGCAACTTGGGTTACGTTGGCTCCCGTACGCTTAGCTTATTCAGTGTGCCCTGAGAACGAGATATGTGCAGCTCCTATCGGGATTTGTCGGCACAGCGGGTGGTGTTGCTGGTCTTGTTTTAACCTGTCGAAATCTCTTGTTGTACCGGGATACCGAGTCTGATCGGTGTGTCTTGGGTGGAGGTCTATTCCTTCGTTGACCGTGAGAGCTTGTTATGGGCTAAGTTGGGACCCCCCCTGCAGGGATTGAACTTTCGAAAGCCGTGCCCGCGGTTATGGGCAGATGGGAATTTGTTAATGTCCGGTTGTAGATAACTTGAACCTTAATGAATTAAAATGAATCAACAGAGTGTGTTACCGTGATGGCCTCTTCTCGGCGGAGTCCGGGAAGCGGACACGGTGTTGGAGTTATGTTTGCGCAGGTTGCTCTCTAGTTTCTCGCTCGCGCCTTGCTCTCTCTTCTCACTCTCTTTTGCGAATAAGTTAGCCACCATACATGCTAGTCGCTTGCTGCAGCTCCACTTACATTTACCCCATCCTACCTATTAAGCTTAAGTAGTCTTGATCGTGAGGGTGCGAGATTGCTGAGTCCCTGTGGCTCACAGTTTACTATTACACCAGATGCAGGGACAGATGATACAACTCCAGATGGCGCGCTTGAGCTCAAGTGGGAGTACGACGAGGATTCTCAGTGTTACTATGTGTCTTTTCCTGATGATCAACAGTGGTGCCCAGTTGGGGTGATCAGGACCTATGTCGCTTGTTGGGTTGTCTTTTATTTTGGCACCGTAGTCGGGCCATGAGTGTTTGGATGATGTATGTTATTTATGTACTTTGATGTGACGTGGCGAGTGTAAGCCAAATATGTATCTCCCCTTTTATTCTATATATTACATGGGATGTTGTGATGATTGCCTAACTTGCGACATTGCTTTCAATGCGGTTATGTCTCTAAGTCATGCCTCGACACGTGGGAGCTATAGCCGCATCGAGGGCGCTACAAGACCCTTCTTGAATACTGTTAATGCTAAGATAGACTGCGAAAAGGATATTGTTACTGTTGGTTTAGGGGATATGTCTCATGATTTTAATTATGCTAAATTTCGTAGACAACCCCATGATAAAGAATTGCCTAGTAAATATGAAATTATTGGTCTTGCTTCTATTGTCGTGCCTCCTAATAATCCTTTAGAACAATATTTGCTAGATCATGAAAATGATATGTTTATGAATGAAAGAAGGGAAATAGATGAAGTATTCTTTAAATAGGGACCTATTTTGAAACACAACTTGCCTATTGAAATTCTAGGGGATCCTCCTCCACCCAAGGGTGATCCCGTGTTTGAGCTTAAACCATTACCTGATACTCTTAAATATGCTTATGTTGATGAAAAGAAGATATATCCTGTTATTATTAGTGCTAACCTTTCAGAGCAGGAAGAATAGAAATTATTGAAAACTCTAAAGAAGCACCATGCTGCTATTGGATATACTCTTGATGGCCTTAAGGGCATTAGTCCCACTCTATGCCAACACAAAATAAAATTGGAGAAAGATGCTAAGTCGGTTGTCGATCACCAACGGCGGTTAAATCCTAAGATGAAAGAAGTGGTAAGAAATGAAATACTAAAGCTTCTGGAGGCAGGTATAATTTATCTTGTTGCTGATAGTCAGTGGGTAAGTCCTGTCCATTGTGTCCCTAAGAAGGGAGGTATTACTATTGTTCCTAATGATAAAGATGAATTGATCCCACAAAGAATTGTTACAGGTTATAGAATGGTAATTGATTTCCGCAAGTTAAATAAAGCTACTAGAAAGGATCATTACCCTTTACCTTTTATTGATCAAATGCTAGAAAGATTATCCAAACATACACATTTTTGCTTTCTAGACGGTTATTTTGGTTTCTCTCAAATACATGTGTCTAAAGAGGATCAGGAAAAGACCACTTTTACTTGCCCTTTCGGTACCTTTGCTTATAGACGTATGCCTTTTGGTTTATGTAATGCATCTGCTACCTTTCAAAGATGTATGACCGCTATATTCTCTGACTTTCGTGAAAAGATTGTTGAGGTTTTCATGGATGATTTCTCCGTGTATGGAACTTCTTTTGATGATTGCTTAAGCAACCTTGATCGAGTTTTGTAGAGATGTGAAGAAACTAATCTTGTCTTGAGTTGGGAGAAGTGCCACTTTATGGTTAATGAAGGTATTGTATTGGGGCATAAAATTTCTGAAAGAGGTATTGAAGATGATAAAGCTAAAGTTGATGCTATTGAAAAGATGTCGTGTCCTAAGGACATTAAAGGTATAAGAAGTTTCCTTGGTCATGCCAGTTTTTATAGGAGGTTCATTAAAGACTTCTCAAAAATTTCTATGCCTCTGACTAATCTCTTACAAGAAGATGTTCAATCCTTGATGATGATTGTGTAGAAGCATTTGAAATACTTAGTAAAGTCTTGATTTCTGCACCTATTGTTCAGCCACCTGATTGGAATTTACCCTTTGAAATTATGTGTGGTGCTAGTGATTATGCTGTAGGTGATGTTCTAGGACAAAGAGTTCATAAGAAATTAAATATTATCCAATATGCTAGTAAAACTCTAGACAGTGCCCAGAGAAATTATGCTACTACTGAAAAAGAATTTTTAGCAGTTGTATTTACTTGTGATAAGTTGAGGCCTTATATTGTTAATTAAAAATAAATTTTCACACTAATCATGCTGCTATTAAATACCTT
The DNA here is from genome assembly GCA_034509565.1 of Triticum monococcum. Classification (NCBI taxonomy): domain Eukaryota; kingdom Viridiplantae; phylum Streptophyta; class Magnoliopsida; order Poales; family Poaceae; genus Triticum; species Triticum monococcum. The sequence goes on along the minus strand of CM067846.1, from coordinate 171,286,534 downwards.
ATGGAAAAGAAAGATGCTAAACCTAGACTTATTAGATGGGTTCTCTTGCTACAAGAATTTGATTTGCATATTATTGATAGGAAGGGAGCTGAGAACCCCGTTGCAGACAACTTGTCTAGGTTAGAAAACATTCTTGATGACCCACTCCCTATTGATGATAGTTTTCCTGAAGAACAATTAGCTGTCATAAATGCATCTCGTACTGCTCCATGGTATGTGATGACCCACAAGTATAGGGGATCTATCGTAGTCCTTTCGGTAAGTAAGAGTGTCGAACCCAACGAGGAGCAGAAGGAAATGATAAGCGGTTTCCAGCAAGGTATTTTCTGCAAGTACTGAAACAAGTGGTAATAGATAGTTTTGTGATAGGATAATTTGTAACGAGCAACAAGTAATAAAAGTAAATAAAGTGCAGCAAGGTGGCCCAATCCTTTTTGTAGCAAAGGACAAGCCTGGACAAACTCTTATATAGAGAAAAGCGCTCCCGAGGACACATGGGAATATCATCAAGCTAGTTTTCATCACACACATATGATTCGCAGTCGGTACTTTGATAATTTGGTATGTGGGTGGACCGGTGCTTGGGTACTATCCTTACTTGGACAAGAATCCCACTTATGATTAACCTCTATTGCAAGCATCCGCAACTACAACAAAAGTATTAAGGTAAACCTAACCATAGCATGAAACATATGGATCCAAATCAGCCCCTTATGAAGCAACACATAAACTAGGTTTTAAGCTTCTGTCACTCTAGCAACCCATCATCTACTTATTACTTCCCAATGCCTTCCTCTAGGCCCAAATAATAGCGAAGTGTCATGTAGTCAACGTTCACATAACACCACTAGAGGAGAGACAACATACATCTCATCAAAATATCAAACGAATACCAAATTCACATGACTACTAATAGCAAGACTTCTCCCATGTTCTCAGGAACAAACGTAACTCACAAAGCAAAAACATGTTCATAATCAGAGGGGTATTAATATGCATATAGGATCTAAACATATGATCTTCCACCAAATAAACCAACTAACATCAACTACAAGGAGTAATTAACACTACTAGCAACCTACTAGCACCAATCCCGGACTTGGAGACAAGAATTGGATACAAGAGATGAACTAGGGTTTTGAGAGGAGATGGTGCTGATGAAGATGTTGATGGAGATTGCCCTCTCCCGAAGAGAGGAGCGTTGGTGATGACGATGGCGATGATTTCCCCCTCCGGGAGGGAAGTTTCCCCGGCAGAATAGCTCTGCCGGAGCCCTAGATTGGCTCCGCCAAGGTTCCGCCTCGTGGCGGCGGAGTTTCGTCCGAGAAGATGGCTTCTTATTTTTTTCCCATCGAAAGACTTCATATAGCAGAAGATGGCCACCAGAGGGCTACCAGAGGGCCACCAGGGGGCCCACGAGGTAGGGGGCGCGCCCAGGGGGGTAAGGCGCGCCCCCCACCCTCGTGGGCAGGGTGTGGCCCCCCTGGTGAATCTCTTCCGCTGAGTATTTTTTATATATTCTGAAAACGTCTTCCGTGAAGTTTCAAGACTTTTGGAGCTGTGCAGAATAGGTCTCTAATATTTTCTCCTTTTCCAGCCCAGAATCCCAGTTGCCGGCATTCTCCCTCTTCATGTAAACCTTGTAAAATAAGAGAGAATAGGCATAAGTATTGTGACATAATGTGTAATAACAGCCCATAATGCAATAAATATCGATATAAAAGCATGATGCAGAATGGACGTATCAGTATGCTGATTATGTTAATTACATTGTTGCTAAATTTATACCACCTAGTTTCACATACCAGCAAAAGAAAAGGTTTTTCTATGATTTAAGATATTACTTCTGGGATGACCCACACCTTTATACAGGAGTAGATGGTGTTATTAGACGTTGTGTACCTGAGCATGAACAGGAACAGATCCTACGCAAGTGTCATTCCGAGGCTTATGGAGGACACCACGCTGGAGATAGTACTGCACATAAGGTATTACAATCCGGTTTTTATTGGCCTACTCTTTTCAAAGATGCCCATAAGTTTGTCTTGTCTTGTGATGAATGTCAAAGAATTGGTAATATTAGTAGTCGTCAAAAAATGCCTATGAACTATTCACTTGTTATTGAACCAATTGATGTTTGGGGCTTTGATTATATGGGACCGTTTCCTTTCCTCTAATGGGTATACACATATTTTAGTTGTTGTTGATTACGTTACCAAGTGGGTAGAAGCTATCCCAACTAGTAATGCTAATCATAACACCTCTATTAAGATGCTTAAAGAAGTTATTTTTCCGAGGTTTGGAGTCCCTAGATACTTAATGACTGATGGTGGTTCACATTTTATTCATGGTGCTTTTCGTAAAATGCTTGCTAAGTATGATGTTAATCATAGAATTGCATCTCCATACCACCCACAGTCAAGTGGTCAAGTAGAACTAAGTAATAGAGAGATTAAATTAATTTTGCAAAAGACTGTTAATCTTTACCTAATAATAAAGCAAATTGGGTTCCTTTCGTCCGTCATGGCATTTTTCAGAAAAGTCCCTCTATTTCAAAGAATTCAACCCGCAGTTCTGTTTTAAGTTAAAACAAATCGTTATTTTCATATTTTACACAAAAGTCCTTGTCTTTTCTTGAAATCAACCCGCCGTCCGGATTTAAGTCACACCCGAACCATTATTTTACATTTTTTGAACCCCCCCTGATGTTTTAGGTAATTCATCCGCGGATCATATTTAAGGCAAACAAATGCTTTTTAAAATCATCCATATCTTTTAAACCGTAACTCCGATCTGAACATGTTATATATCAAATTTGATTGGAAAAATATGTAGAATATGAATATGGGACTATTTTTACCTATTAAGTATTTTTAAATATTTTTTTGGAATATATTTGAGTCAAACCAAATGATTTTCTAAATTATATGTATCTTTCAAACCGTAACTTCAATTTTAACATATTATATATGAAATTTTATTAGAAAAATGTGTGGAATCTAAATATGATGTTGATTTTACCTGTTAAATACTTTTTAAATATTGTTATGGAAGCAAACTTATAATTTATAGCGCAAGATTCATTTTTTCTTATCGATCTGGATTGCAAATAAACACCCCACTATAACCATATACGAAAAAGAAATCATCCATAACTACACATGCATACCTCTGAAAAATGTCGCAGGGGAAAACAACAGATTTCTCATCGCGAGAGTGAGAGAAAGTGAGCGAGAGAGAGAGGGAGAGAGAGGACGCCTTAGGATTAACCATATTCAACACACATTTTTTTGTTGTTTTGTGTGAACACCGAGGCCATCGTCGGCGAGAGTGAGAAGGAGGATAAGCGGCAACACAAATATGATGCCTCGCAAAAATAAAGCAGATGGACCTATTGTGGTCTTGAGTGATGGTTGTTGAGTTAAGAGCATGTGTTATGTTTTCTCTCCCGCAGCAACGCACGGGCTCTTTTGCTAGTAGATCTAGAAAGAATTGGTCCATGAAACTTGATGATGCATTATGGGCCTATAGAACTGCATATAAAAATCCTCCGCGTGCCAAAACTGTGAGTATGAATATAGATTCAAGAGGATGAGTTTGGCTGCAGATTTGAGGATCTCGGAGACTCGATCATCCTTCTGTGATGGTGAGCATATGCCTTGGAAGATGGACGACAAGCCTACATCATCAACAACTCCATCATCACCGCCTCAGAAGAAAGAGACATAAATACATGGGTATGGGCACCCCCCTTGGCAGCTGCCAAGCTTGGGGGAGGTGCGTTGGTATCACCAGCACACTTCTATCTTTACCGTTTTCCTTAGTTTGATCCTTTTGGTTATATCTTGATCTAGTAGAATAAAGTTTAGTATGATCTATCTTTGAGTTTTTGTGTTGATCCTTATCTATGTAATCGAGTCCGTGAGCAATATATAATAAAGATTAGTCTTGAGTCGAGGGCTTGGTTATCTGACTATGATCTTGAGGGAAAAAGGAATAAAAATAATAAAAAGAAATAAAGAGAGCATATTGATCTTATGGAGAGTACCGATTTCACATATAAAGAGTATAATGCATAAAAGTTGTTTAGAGCTCACAAACATAGTTTTGGTCATCGTTGCCATTAATAGGAAGTAATAAAGAAAGAGAGGTTTTCACATATAAATATACTATCTTGGACATCCTTTATGATTGTGAGCACTCATTAAAATATGACATGCTAAAAATTTGATGTTGGACATGGAAGACAACGTAATGGGTTATGTTTTCTTATATCCGAAATAAATTATATTGTCATGGATCATCCAACATGTTGAGATTGCCTTTCCCCCCTATGCTAGCCAAATTCTTTGCACCAAGTAGAGATACTACTTGTGCTTCCAGATATCCTTAACCCCAGTTTTGCCATGAGAGTCCATCATATGTACCTATGGATTGAATAAGATCCTTCAAGTAAGTTGTCATTGTTTCAAGCAATAAAAATTGCTCTCTAAATATGTATGATCTATTAGTGTGGAGAAAATAAGCTTTATACGAGCTTGTGATATGGAAGAAATAAAAGCAACGGACTGCATAGTAAAGGTCCCTATCATAAGTGGCAATATAAAGTGACATTCTTTTGCATTAAGATTTTGTGCATCCAACCATAAAAGCACCTGACAACCTCTGCTTCCCTCTTCGAAGGGCCTATCTTTTTTTTGTCTTATACCTTATACAAAAGTCATGGTGATCTTCACCTTTGTTTTTTATACTTTATCCTTTGGCAAGCACTATGTGTTGGAAACATCCTGATATATATAGGTCCGCTAAAATGAGCCAGAGTGCATTGTACTTATTGTATGCTCCGTCCAACCACAGAATGAGGACGCCCACTAATTTACCCAGCAAGGCCAACCGTCCAACAAAAATGCTCCAGGGTCGCTTGCCTCTAGGCTGGAAATCAGCCATAATGAGCTCTCCATCCGGGGTAACGAAAGAAGTTTTTTATGAGAGATTTTTCCAAAGAACAGTAAGGAATTGGGAGTAGTAGTAAAACTCCTTTGCTCATTGGTAATCTGCGTGTCCACTACAAAAAATAAGACTAATTAGTACAATGGTGGCATGCATGGTAACAAAATTACTATTCCTATGAACTACACACGTCTTATGATTGTTACAACGATTAAAGGGTAGAAAAGTGATTCGTAAGAGCCGGTAACCAGATTACCATTTTGAGTACGTGCATGATCTTTCCATTCTTTCTCTTTGCGTGACAGCCTCGTAACAAAATTACTATAATAATGGGTGGAGGAGCAGCGCGTGCCAGATGGTAACAAGATTACCATATTACGAGCATGTGTGGGAGAGGCAGACATTCGTTTGTGCCAGCCCATAACCGCTTTAATCTGTTTACGATATATTTGCTAGGAATTTTACTGAGATTAGCCCAATAGCGTGCGCACCAGATAGGCGGAGCGCACGATTAGCTTTTTATGCTCCCGCGTGCTTTAGCGCTACCGTTTGTGTGTGTATATATATGATCACGGGATCACGGGATTAGAATAATATTCTGATTCACAACATGAACTTCCCGAGTAACGCGCCTGACCTTCCCCGAGTACTAGGTTGAACTTCAGCTAAAAGGTGTCCAAACGGGGCTTGCGATATACCATTGGAAAGTTGTGGACACCAGTATCATGACCCAAGTTAATTTTTTTGCAAAATGTAAGCGGTTTAAGAGCAGTTTTGAAAACCGTTTTTCCTCATACAAAAAACGTCAATCGTATTTCCAATCGCATTTCTAAACCGTTTATTGGAATGAGGCAAATAATATGGCGTTGGAAAGCCACTGCAAAACTGCTCGTTCCACATGTTGAAAGTTTTCTATAATTCCCTATGGATAAAGAGTAATTTGGAAAATCATAGAATTTCGCAAATGGAACACCCGAGTTCGTATTTTCGATGTGGCTAATCCAATTGAGGCAAATAATATGGCGTTTGAAAGCTTATGAAAATGCGCAACTTTTTCATGCTAAAAGTGTTTTTCTAATTTTGAACGGTTTAAAAGCAATTTAGAAAACGATACAAGTTCCACCGAGTTCGTATTTTCAAGCTAATTTTTTAACCGTAAGTCCGAATGCAGCAAATGATATGTCGTTGGAAAGCTTGAACAAATGCGAAACCTTTTTGTATATATTGTTTCTCCCAATTCCTTATGGTTTTAAGTCAATTTTGAAAATGGATTAAAACATATTTTCCCCATAATTTCTACAAACTTTATCGGAATGAGGCAAATAATATACCGCTGAAAAGTCATGGAAAATGCGAAACTTTTCCATGTTGGTGGTTTTCTCTGGTTCCTGGCGGTTTAGAAGTCATTTCGAAAACGGCAGGATCATTCGTTCTACCATTATCGCGAAACAAATTCTTCGAAAATGCACCCTGTGAAGAACTTGAACTTCTCAGCATTGTCTACTTGAACTTCACTCTGTTTTCGACGTGCTTTTTTCGCTCGCAGATGTCCATCCACTACTCGTAGTTCTCCATCCACTCCCCGGAATTCAGCGGGTGATATACCGATGGAAAGCTGTTGTAAACATGCAAATTTCCCGTGTTGATCAATTTTTCATACTCGCGATGGTTTTAGAAGTTTTTCATCTGAAATTCATTTAGCGTAGTAGTTGAACTTCCTGCTGTTTTCGCGTTGAACTTCTGTGACGTATTTTCGTTTGTAATTTCCTCATACATTCGTCAATGTCACACAAATGATATTTCTTTTGTACAAATCTCTCTCACAATAAAATTTTCAACTTTCTCCGATCGAGTTACACGACTGAACTTCCCTCTGTAGGAACCCGACCTTTGGGCTATCTTCTCAACCGTGTCTCCCCGCACAATTTTTTTTGGTTACTCATGTTCTATGTGATGTAAGTGTAATCTACAAACGGTTTCTAGCAACTAAATGCACATTTTAAATAGGGATCTCGCTCATTGGCGGATTTGCTTTCGGGTCGTGATGAAACATGTCTCTGTTGCAATTTTACTGCCTGAGTTGTTCGACCTGAACTTCTCCCAGTGCTAGGTCGAACTTCTGCCAACATTGCCCAAATGGGGCTTGCGATATACCGTTGGAAACCTATAGACACCAGTATCATGACCCAAGTTAAATTTTTGGCAAAATGTAAGCGGTTTAAGAGCAGTTTTGAAATCCGTTTTTCCTCATACAAAAACGTGAATCGTATCTTCGATCGCATTTCTAAACCGTTTATCGAAATTAGGCAAATAATATGGCGTTCGAAAGCTGCTGTAAAACTGCTTCTTCCACATGTTGAAAGTTTTCTGTAATTCCGTATGGATAAAGAGTAATTTATAAAATCATAGAATTTCGCAAATGGAACACCCGACTTCCTATTTTCGATGTCATTTCTAAATGGCCAATCCAATTGAGGCAAATAATATGGCGTTGGAAAGCTTATGAAAATGTGTTACTTTTTTATGTTAAAAGTTTTTTCTAATTTTGAATAGTTTAAAAGTAATTTAGAAAACGATACAAGTTCCACCGAGTTCGTATTTTCGAGCTAATTTTTTAACCGTACGTCCGAATGCAGCAAATGATATGGCGTTGGAAAGCTTGAACAAATGCGAAACGTTTTTGTATGTATTATTTCTCCCAATTCCTTACGGTTATAAGTCAATTTTGAAAATTGCTAAAAACGTATTTTCCTCGTAATTTCTACAAACTTTATCAGAATGAGGCAAATAATATACCGACGAAAAGCTACGGAAAATGCAAAAAAATTCCATGTTGATGGTTTTCTCAGATTGCTAGCCGTTTTCACGTAATTTCAAAAACGGAAGGATTATTCGTTCTGCCTTTATCGCGAAACAGATTCTTCGAAAATGCACTGTGTGAAGAACCTGAACTTCTCGGCGCGTGTACCTGAACTTCACTCTGTTTTTCACATGATTTTTTTGCTCGTAGCTCTCCATCAACTGCTCGTGGATCTCCATCCACTCACCGGAATTGAGCAAGTGATATACCGGTGGAAAGTTGTTGTAAGCACACAACTTTCCCGTGTTTATCGTTTTTTCATACTCGCGATGATTTTAAAAGTTTTTCATCTGAAATTGATTCAGTGTAGTTGTTGAACTTCCCGTTGTTTTCACGTTGAACTTTCGCGATGTGTTTTTGTTTGCAATTTTCTCATCCATTCGATAGTGTTACACAAATGATATTTCTTTTATACAAGCCTCTCTCTCAATATTTTTTTTAACTTTCTCCGACCGAGGACTTGAATTTATAACAACAACAAAATTGGACCTTTCCTTTTAATTCATTTTTCTCATATTAAACACACACCATAAAGTACATGAACTATTTCCATTTTTTATAATTTGAATTTTTTATTTACTTTCTGAAATCAAATTGCTCCCAAACAATAATTGAACTTCTTTGTGGATTGAGATAATTATTTTAAAATGCAAGAAAACAAATTATTTTTTGTGTTTTTGAACATGAAAATACAAGGTGAACCTCTCTTGCAAGAAGTTTTGAACTTCCCCAGACATAGCACTTGAACTTCTTTCAACGAACCTTTTAAGTTTTTTGTTTTCTATTATTATATTCTCTGAAACACATTCCGTGTAGTAGTTGAAATTCCCACTGTTTTCACCTTGAACTTCTATCATGTATTTTTGTTCAACCTCTCTCATAAGAATTTTATGAACTTTCTCGGGCTGAGCACTTGAACTTCTAGCAACAAAACTTACAGCCTTTACTTTTTCATTCTTTTTTTTGATACAAATGCACACCGAGTATTACGTGAACTTCTCACAGTTTTCAATCTGAACTTCTTAGATCATGTGTTTTGCCTTCATTGCAAAAACAGAGTCTTCGGAAATGCACCGCGTGAAGAGGTTGAACTTCTAGAGCAGTCCCGTTTGAACTTCAGTCTGGTTTTCACGTGTTGTTTTTGCCCATAACTCCCCAACCACTTACCAGAATTGAGCAAATTATATACCGATGGAAAGCTGTTGAAAACAAGCAACTTTCCTGTATTGATCATTTTTCACTCTCATGACGGTTCAAAAAAATTTATTGCTCATTGAACTTGAGCAAAAGATATAATGTTAGAAAGCCATAAAAAAGGCGGAACTTCACGTGTTGAGTATTTTGTTTCAACTTCGCCAAGGTTTTTAAAAGTTTTTTAATACAATAAAACATATTTTTTATGAACAATATAGACCAAAATTTAAAACGTTTAATGAGAATAAATCATATGATAGCTTGTTTGGAGAGAGTTTGAATAAGAGAAACTTTTGCATGTATAGAGGTTTCCCAAAATTCATCGTTGTTTATGGGTTGTTATTATAAATGCCCAAAATGACGTTGTCTTTTTTGTTTGAACTTGTAAATCCTATGTTTTAATATACTTCGAATTTATTTGTTATTTTAATATTAACTTCACATCTTTTAATTTTGAGTACAAATTTTTTCGATTTTTAAAAACATCAAATTTAATTGATTTTTCAATTTAAACTTCATGGTTGATTCCTTAATAACGACGGATACCTGTGGTTCTTTTAAATGGTTAAATCCAATGTGTTTTAATAAACATCGAACCACTTCGTTATTTTTGTTTGAATTTCTTGTTTTTTCAGAGACGGGAAATTTTTATAAAAAAAATTAGTTGTTCCTTTTATTTCAATTTGAACTTATTCATTTTATACTATAGTAACGAGAAACAAATATGAGTTTTCTATATACTTTGAACTTCACTGTTATTTTGATTTGAACTTGTTAGTTTTATTCTTCGGAGAAAAATATGGTCTTAGAATCATACAATTTTCTTAAAATTGAACTTCCTACTTTTATTTTTCCTAGAAACGGAAAGAATTTGAGTTTTCCGTATACATTGAACAACTCCGTTATTTTTCATTTGAATTTCTTGATTTTATTTCTTTTAGTACCAAGAAAATGTGAGTTTTTTATAAACAGCGAACTTCTCTATTTTTGTAATTTGGACTTCTTGGTTTATTTCTTTTAGTAACGGGAATATCCTAGTTTGTAATAAGTATTAAACTCGTTCGTTATTTTAAATATGAACTTCTAGTGTATTTTTTATTTAGAGATGATGAAAATCCTTTGTTATGGTTTTTGAACTGCTCTATTTTTAGAATTTGAACTTCTTGTTTTTTTGTAGAAACGGTGAAATATCCACTTCAAAGTGCCATGTTTATCTCTTGAACTCGTGTGTTATTTTTTTGCGTGAACTTCTTATGTGTGATTTAATATTTATACATTGAACTATCTTGTGATTTAATTTTGAACTTATTATTTCCATTCTTTAACAGGGAGCAAAATTTGAGTTTTTTATAATCATCGAGCTGCTCCATCTTTTTATGTTGGACTTCTTGGTTTTATTTACTTTTGTAACAGAAAAAATCCTTGTTTTTTAATGAACATTGAGCTGCTCCATTTTTTCAATTTTGACCTTCTAGGTTTTTTTAATGGTGTCCTTTTTTATAAAATTGTTTAAGATGGTTTTTTTTTATTTTGACCTTATTTGGTTTGTAATAAACATTGAACTTCTTCATTTTTTAAATTTTAACCTTTAGGTTTGATCGGATGGCTCACTTCCAGAGTTTTTATTTCCGTTGGATGTTTGAATGCTACTCATGTCTTGTTGGACATGAGCGAGTATTGCAAGTAGTGGAAGAACGAGCAGAAGGAGCACTTCTTGGTAGTACTGGTCAACAACATCACTAACATAGGAAGATGATTACTTACAAGCAGCTAGAATTCATTATGTTGGATGCCTGAATGCAAGTACATGATAGCAACAACAATACTAACTTGGTGCTCCACCAGATCTTGCCTAATTAATTTAGTGGTGCATAGTAGTTGATAGTTAATTTAGTGGTGCATAGTAATTGAGAGCAACAACAGTACCAACTCAGAATGCCTCCAGATCCTGCCTAATTAATAGACAACAAGAGTATTGAGTAGTTTGGAGACGATTTTTTCCAGTAAGTGTCATAGTGCATGCACCACTTTAATTTCTGCAAGATTCATGTAAACTAGGGACAATTTTTTCATTGACCCCACAATCTAAACTGTTGCAAGCCTACAACAATCACAAGCATCACATCTGCAACATACTATGCATTTTTGCTAAGTAGGCACAAAAGTGTGTAATCAAAAATACACATGGACGAGCAACATTTTCACCACATATTCTGCAAAACATTCAGAACACAAGATGCAGTCCCTGAAAACCCAACCTAGGCCATTTGCAATAATCTGAAAGCTGGTGGTATAGCAGAGGAATCACTCTGTTATCTAAAGTTCAAATATCTGACATACTGAAGGTCAGTTAACTTCACAGCCATGGGGAGCAGGAAAGTTAGTGGGATGCAAAGAAATCATCAAGGTTTGGATTTTAGAGGTTGTAATTTAGTGCCCTTCCGATACTATGCATTTTTGCTAAGTAGGCACAGAAGTGTGTAATCAAAAATACACATGGACCAACAACATTTTCACCACATATTCTGCAAAACATTTAGAACACAAGATGCAGTCCCTGAAAACCCAACCTAGGCCATTTGCAATAATCTGAAGGCTGGTGGTATAGCAGAGGAATCACTCTATTATCTAAAGTTCAAATATCTGACATACTGAAGGTCAGTTAACTTCATAGCCATGGGGAGCAGGAAAGTTAGTGGGATGCAAAGAAATCATCAAGGTTTGGATTTTAGAGGTTGTAATTTAGTGCCCTTCTGATGGAGTGTATCGACACGTGATTGGGTAATGTGTTTGGACTTTGTAGCAACAAGAGGTTAGGCAGCTGACCAGAGGCTGCGGATCCAAAAGATAAGCAAGAACAGTCGGTAGATATTTAAGATCGGGTGCATGCTATTTGATCACATCCCATGATACGCCTCATAGCTGAGTACAGGAAGTTGTCTGCGAGGTAAGCAAGTGCATGCAGCTGCAAGTTAAAACAGTTTTGTTTAGTGGATGTAAGAGATTAGAGACCCCTTCCTACTACAGTACTATTTTGTTTAGTACGTACGATTTTTGCTCCGCATAAAAATACTTGGTTTGCAAACGCAAACGACCATGATTAACAACGCACACGTTACCACGTGAAACGCTAGCTGATCCACTGTATGTACTATTGAAGAAGCTCATCGCTCATCCACTGTACGTACTACTGAAGCAGCTCATTGCGGGTGGGATAGAAAACAGAAGCCGCACTACTATGTTGGGATTGCGACCCGCATAGCTGATTGTCTCTCCAGTGTTTATTCACTCTCAAACCGAGCATCTATATCAATCAATGGAGACAGCCGATGATCCGGAAAGATAATGGTCGTCACTTTCTGAAAACTGGCAGGAGCAGAGGCAGACTGCGCCGGTGGGGAGGAAAGGTCGCGGAGGAGTAGAAGGAAGGTCGCGCCGGACGAAAGGGAAGTTCGCGCCAGAGCAGTGGAAAGATCACGCCGCCAGGGAGGTTGGGGCAAGGCGGAGGGTGCGCGGCCGACGTGTGTAAGTGCATCTAGTGCCACCCCTAGTTGGTTTTGGAGTATTGACGACAAACCTGGTTGAGGGACTAATGTGTTTGTGAGAATTGCAGGATAACACAGGAAGAAGTCCCTCATTGATTCGGTTTACCTACCGGAGATGACCCCTAAAAATGTATGAAGACATTGAAGATAAAGGTGGTATGTGAAGGTATTCACATTGAAGACTATGTATGGGGACCCCGACTCATAAGTCATGATCACCGAATGCACGTGTACAGTGATCCCAGAGATCAATGCTCACTGAACACACAGAAGCTGAATAACAAGAGTCTTACATCCATTCCTACCGTCTTACACAAATTATGACCATTATGGTCAAGTCTTACATAGATAAAGCCTTAAGGGCTGAACATCAAATGAAACATAAGCAGTGGAAATCTTCGTCGATAAGTAGAACCCATGCCATCTGCCTTAACCCTACATGCATTCTGACTGGGAAACGTCCTAGTTCGCATGTTCGTCTTCAAAGAACTCTTCTTCGAACTCCTGTTCTTCCATGCCTGGCCAATTAAATAACGAGTGGCAAGCCAATGAGTACTTTGAATGTACTCGCAAGCAACCCATGTTTTGGTTCAAGGTACAATAATGCATGATACAGGTAAATTTTTGCGGAAAGCTAGTTTTGAGTGCAATGACATGTTCATCAACTTGTAAGACATGCATCAGGAGAATTCAAGTAACCATGAGGACAGGTTGCAGATATCAACATAAATAGAGTGGGCACCAACCCAACTCAATCATGTCAAGTCCTTGACTTGACCCAAGTAGTTCTTCCCACTTATCTGAACACTCACACTGGTTTGTAAACATGTGGACGTAGTTTAAGCAGCACCGCCCAACTGTCCTTGATCGTGGACACGGCTATTCGAATACTTTTACACTCTGCAGAGGTTGCACACTTTACCCACAAGATCCGGGGAACTTCCGTGACATCCACGGCCCGCGATACCTCAAGTACCCGGGGTAAGCACCTGATCACTATCTTCCCTAGACGACACTAACCAGGAGTCCACTCGTTGTTCCGTATCCTCATGATGTACATCGTACGAGATTCACTCAAGATCGTAACACCCGAGAGGGGACGCAACGGTGTATCCGGTGCCCTATAAAAACAGTCATGGCCGCCCTACCTGGCACGACCCTGTCCCGAGAGAGAGCACCACCTCTCCCCCGTCACTAGTAATGCGGGCTCCAAGCTAGTATCAGTCTAGGTAATCAATGCCCTTTCCCATATAAGGGTAGAGTGGTTGCGCATGTAAGGTTGGGACAGTCGACAAATCTTAAATCTAATCCGTTTTCGAAAACATCACACACACTTGCCTCAGTACACCACTTTGTCATCAAGTGGTTACCCATCTCATTGTCTCCCTCGGGCATAAGTGGCACCCGACGGGTTTTTCGAAAAGTCTTTTGAAAGTACTTGTCTCCATCACCATGCATATTCTCGTCCCATTTTGCGTAGCACTACTTTAGCATCCTATCTATTCCCACCGGCATAACCCTCATAAGAAGGTAGAGTCATGCACAATGCAGGTATCAATGAGGAAGTAACGAAGGCAATCCACCAAAGTGGCTACCCTCTCATCATGATTCCGATGCAACAATAATGAAGTGCCATATGAAATGCATAAAAAGGGTTTCATAGACATGGTCAAAGGGCTGCTTGCCTGGCTCAGCAAAGTCTTCTGGGTCTTCAAAGTCTTCTGGTCCAACTCCTTCGTCAGCAACGCAATCTATCGTCGCAAAATAATAACGAGAAAAATAAGGCAATAATAAAACAGAAAAACCAAAGTGCTCAGAAAAATGTCAACTCAATTTTGTTAAATACTAGGTTGAAAACTAAGAAGGGGAAAATTCCTAGTTTTGGATTTGGAGTTATATAAGAGGGGATATGGATTTCCAAACAGAGATTAAACTGCTCAAACTTGAATTTGAATTTGAACAATACATAAAAGTTGGTTGGATTTGAATGAAAGTTGCACCATTAAATAGGTGGGATTTTTACAAGATTTTAGGAACTGGAATTGTTGCATTTGGATTAATATTTAATTCTGTGGAATTTTTGCAAGTATACAGAAAAAGAAAAAGGGGAAGGAGCACTGTGCCTGCTGGGCCAAAACAGCCGCAGCGCAGCAGGCCCAGCCAGAGAGGCGGCCCAGCGCACTGGTGCACGCGCGCGCGCCAGGTTTAAACCTGAAGGGCGGGGCCCAGGTGTCAGCGAGAGAGAGGGGCGATGGAGGGGAGAGGCTGACAGGCGGGGCCCGCCTGTCATTCCTAACCCCGAGTCCAGGCGGCTGGTGAGCTCACCGGTGACGATGCAGGGCACGGCGAGGTCGGGCGAGGGCACGGCTGGGCTCAGAGTCGTGTCGCCGTTCGGGTGGAGGTGGTGGACGTCACCGGAGTTTCCTGGCTTGCCGGCGATGAGGTCTCACGGTGGAGAGGCTTCGGGTGGTGGTCGTTCCGGTCGACTCCGGCTGCAAACGAGGCGGGAAAGAGAGGGGAAATGATCAGTGGGAGGAGGCGGTTTCAGATCGGGGCAGAGGAGGAGCGGGGGAGGCCTGTACCTCGCGGACTCCGGCGAGCCGAAGCGGCGGAGCTCGAGCTCGATCTCGAGCTTGGGCGGCTCTGGAGAGGAACTGGGGGTGCAGGGGGAGGTTTTGGTGGTGCAGAGAGCGAGTGGTGAGGAGAGAAGGGCTCGGGGAGGCCTTTAAATAGGCGAACGGCAAGGTCCGGTAGACCCGTGTGCCGGCGAGCTCACGCTCGTTGCTGCAGGGCTCGAGAGGAGCTTGCTCCGTGCCTGGGGTGTTCCTGGGCGTGGACTACGCCGAGGGGAGCTAAGGGAGAGAGCGGGGAGAGGTCAGAGACGCGCGCGTGTGAGCCGCTCCATTTGCGCGCTCGGGCGGCCTCTGTTCGCTAGCGCAGAGGCGCGGGGAGGAGGAGAGAGGAGGGGGCCGACCGCGTAGCGTGCTGCGGACGCCGAGGTGGCCGGAGGTGGTTGGAAGGGGGCGGCTACAGTGCGGGAGCGCACTGTAGCGCGCTCCAGAGCGCCAAAATGGCCGGCATGGCCATTCTTTATGCACGGTGAGCGCGTCTTTTGGTGTCTAGCAGGTCTAGGAGTGAGTAAAGAAATGGGGTGGTGCATTGGATGCCATGGATGGCCACTGGAGTGAGGAGGGAGGAAGAAGAAGTGTGCAAATGGGCTGTCCAGAGAGAGAAAGTGGGGTTTTACCCATCCAATAAGGAATCTGTGGACTTTCCATTGTTACTGGAGGTGAAAGGGGACTTGGAGGAGCTGTGGTAAAAAGTTGGGCTGAAGGAGATTAGTGGAAGGGGTCAAAATGGTGTTTTTTGAAAAATGGCAGAAGGTGTTTGTTGTTGGTTTGGGAAAGAAAATGAACTCCAATTGCGATGATACTTAACAGGATGGAATGACACTTAGAAATAGGGTGTGCCACCAAATTTGAGCTCATTTGGGAAAAGTTGCCAGTGTAACTTTAGTAAACCCTAGAAATCAACAGAAATGGGTTTTCCAAGATCTAGTCATGGACAACCATTCTCCTTGATGCACCACTTGGTGTAGTGTCATTATTTGGGGATTTGAACATGTCCACAAAAATTCAGATTAAAAGGACACACTTGGCAATGTAGAGTTGTTCAAATTTGGTTCTGGATAGAAAGGGTTTTGGGGCACTTTTGTGAACCAAACTAGCCTTGATTGACATGAGGCTTTGCAGGGTGGTCACAATTTGCATTTGTGACTTGCTGGATTTTTCTTGGATTTTTATGAAAATATTTCCTGTAGAAATATTTCAAATCCTTGAAATGATCAGAAACAGTTTTGGGAGGTTTTGTCCAATATTTTGATCATAACCATGTGTTGAAACTCATATATATGGAAACTATATGTCCACTGAGTTTCCCTAAATTTTCTCAAATATTTTTGAAACACTAAAATAATTTTAACCTATTAAAGACCATTTCTAGCCTTAAGAAAAAGCCTATAAATAAAATAGGAAAATAACTTTTAAAATTATATTTTTGTGGTTTATGGGAGCCCTATACCTAATAGGTTTCAAATATACTTTTTGAAATATTTTTCATACCCCAAATCAGGTACTTGCAGTGCAAACCTCAATCCAGGGGTTTTTGGAAAGCTAATTTTTGAAAATACGATTTGGCCACATTATTTTTGTAAGAAAAATACTATATTGTACTATTCACATGGAATGATCATTGGGCAGAAGTTTGGGGCAAGGAGATTAAGTATAGAAGGTGGAGTTGTGTTGACTTTAAAGAGCACTAAAAAACACAGAGAGAAAACCAACTCCAAATAAAAGCCAAATAATGCAAAAGTTTTTGTTGGTCCAAATTTTCATGCTTTATTAATGCAAATGAAGAGTTACAAAATGCAGGGTGTGACAGACCTACCCCCTTACAAGAATCTCGTCCCCGAGATTCCTAAACTAGGCTTTATAGAGATACGGGAACTCGGATCTAAGGTAGTCTTCACGTTCCCAGGTTGCTTCTGCTTCAGTGTGGTTGCTCCACTGGACCTTGAAGTACTTGATAGAGCGGCTTCGAGTGCGTCGCTCAGCCTCATCCATAGTGCAGATGGGTCTCTCGCGGTAGGTCAAATTGGGCTGAAGGTCAATGGCTTGGTGGTTGACGTCCTTGTAAAGATCAGGCTTGCCTGGGACTTGGAGACACTTCCGGAGTTGTGACACGTGGAATACGTTGTGCACATCGGATAGTTCAGGTGGCAGTTCCAACTGGTAAGCCACTTCTCCACGTCATGCGGTGATCTCGAAGGGCCGATAAATCTTGGTGCGAGTTTTCCCTTAACGTGGAAACGCTTGGTTCCCTTAAGAGGAGTTACTCACAGGTACACATGGTCTCCGACTTGGAAATCTACTTGTCGGCGACGAGTGTCAGCATAGCTCTTCTGTCTGGACTTAGCGGTCTTGAGTTGTTCTCTGACTAGCTGAACTTGCTCTTCTGCTTCACGGAGGATTTCCGGCCCAAATACTAGTCCTTCTCCGGTTTCTGACCAATTGAGGGGTGTGCGGCACTTCCGACCGTACAATACCTCAAATGGTGCCATCTGGAGGCTTGACTGATAACTGTTGTTGTAGGAGAACTCGGCAAAAGGGAGGCAATCTTCCCACTTAGCTCCATATGCTAAGACACAGGCTCGAAGCATGTCTTCGAGTATCTGATTCACTCATTCTGACTGACCTCCGGTCTGTGGGTGGAAGGCAGTGCTGAAGGACAACTTGGTCCCCATGGCCTCTTGGAACTTCTTCCAGAATCTTGAGGTAAACTGGGTTCCTCGATCTGACACAATCTCCTTGGGAACACCATGAAGACTGACGATTCTGTTGATGTATAGAGCCGCTAGCTGGTTTCCATCATAGGTAGTCTTCACAGGAATGAAATGGGCTACTTTAGTCAAATGATCGACTATGACCCAGATGGAGTCATGTCCCTTGTTTGACCTAGGTAGTCCAGTGATGAAATCCATTCCGACTTTATCCCATTTCCACTCGGGAACCTTGAGTGGTTGGAGCAATCTAGCAGGTCGCTGATATTCAGCTTTGACCCTTTAGCATACATCACACTTTGCAACATAGGTGGCAATCTCTCTTTTCATCCCGTGCCACGAAAATCTTTCCTTCAGGTCTTGACACATTTTGGTTCCTCTGGGGTGGATGGAATATGGGGTGTCATGAGATTCTTGCAAGATCAAATTCTTGAGCTCAATCTTGTTGGGTACGCAAATGCGATTCCCAAACCACGCGATTCCTTGCTCATCCTCTGAGAATCCTGGGGCCTTGCCTGCCTTGATCTTCCTCTTGATGCCTTCAATACTTTCGTGTCCCTTCTGAGCTTCCTTAATATCGTCCATCAGGGTAGGCTTGACTTCAAGGTTGGCTAAGAATCCTGCTGCAACCAGTTCCAACCCGAAGCTTTCAAGTTCTTCATACAAGGCGGGTAGCCTTTCCTTAAGCATAGCATTCAAGGAACAAGCCTTCCTGCTTAATGCATCTGCTACCACATTAGCCTTTCCAGGGTGGTATTGAACACTGAGGTCATAATCCTTGATCAACTCTAGCCACCTTCTCTGCCTCATGTTCAATTCCTTCTGAGTGAAAATATACTTCAGACTTTTGTGATCTGTGTATATCTCACACCGCTTCCCTAGGAGGTAATGTCGCCATGTTTTCAGGGCATGAACTACAGCTGCCAACTCAAGGTCATGAGTAGCATAGTTCTCTTCATGAGGCCGTAGTTGCCTTGAAAGGTAAGCTACGACTCTGCCTTCTTGCATCAGAACACCTCCCAGTCCGGTTCTTGACGCATCACAATATATCACAAACTCCTTGTGTATATCTGGTGTGGCCAGAACTGGGGCGGTGGTCAATTTCTTCTTCAGCTCCTGGAAGCTTTCTCCACACTTCGGCGTCCATTCAAACTTCTTGTCCTTCTTCAAGAGCTGAGTCATGGGTCGCGCAATGCTTGAGAATCCTTCAACGAACTTGCGGTAATATCCCGCGAGTCCGAGGAAGCTTCTGACTTCCTTCTCATTGCTTGGGGATTGCCATTCAGTCACGGCTTCAATCTTAGTGGGATTGACCGACAATCCTTCTTCAGTCAAAACATGACCCAAGAATCCAACTTCGCGCAGCCAAAATTCGCACTTGCTGAACTTGGCATACAGTTGGTGCTCTCGAAGCTTGTCTAGGACCATCCTCAAGTGTTGCTTGTGCTCTTCTTCCGTCTTCGAGAAGACAAGAATGTCATCAATGAAGACAACGACAAACTTGTCCAAATATTCCATGAAGACCTTATTCATGAGATACATGAAGTAAGCTGGGGCATTGGTCAATCCAAAGGACATGACCGTGCACTCATACAGGCCATATCTGGTTACAAATGCCGTCTTCGGAATATCTTGGGGTCTGATTTTCAGCTGGTAGTACCCAGATCTGAGGTCAATCTTGGAGAACACCTTGGCCCCATTGAGTTGATCAAACAGATCTTCAATCTTGGGAAGTGGATACTTGTTCTTGATTGTAACTTCATTGAGGGAGCGGTAGTCAATGCATAAGCGGATGGTACCGTCCTTCTTTGCCACAAACAGAACAGGTGATCCCCAAGGGGAGGCACTAGGGCGGATAAATCCCTTCCTCAACTGCTCTTCCAGTTGCTTCTTCAACTCTGCTAACTCTTCCGGTCCCATTCTATAAGGCTTCTTATAGATGGGTCCTGCTCCGGGTATGAGCTTGATGATGAACTCAATGTCTCGGTCAGGAGGCATTCCCGGTAGCTCATCAGGAAAGACATCGGGGTATTCGCATACTACCGGCACTTGCTCCAATCCAACTTCTGACAGAGAGTTGACTTGGTTGGCTTGAGCAGACGAGGGGTTGGAGGCAAATTTAACTTCAACTCCTTGGTCATTGGTTACAATGACAGTCCGGTTGGCACAATCTAGCAAGCCTTGGTGCTTGATGAGCCAATTCATTCCTAAGATCACATCCAAGCCTTGTGATCTTAAGATGATAAGGTCTGTTAGGAAGTCTACCCCATTAATGACAATCCCGACTCCTTTACATCCTATCTTGGCTCTCATATCTGCTCCGGGGGTTTGTACCACCATAGGGTTATTCAGGGGTGTAGGAGTCATGCCACTTTTTAATGCAAACCTTTGGGTGACAAATGAATGCGTGGCTCTGGAATCAAAGAAGACAGTTGCAGGTGTTGAGTTGACAAGGAACGTACCCAGCACAACATCCGGGTCTTCCTGGGCTTCTTCTGCAGTGAAATGATTCACACGACCCTTGCCGTTGTTGGGCAGGTTGCGGGGAGCTTGGTTCCTTGGTGGCATTCCATGGCCTTGTCCTGGGTTCTGCGCATTGGGGCGCGGGGCATCGGTGAAGGAAATATGCCCTAGAGGCAATAATAAAGTTATTATTTATTTCCTTATATCATGATAAATGTTTATTATTCATGCTAGAATTGTATTAACCGGAAACATAATACATGTGTGAATACATAGACAAACAGAGTGTCACTAGTATGCCTCTACTTGACTAGCTCGTTAATCAAAGATGGTTATGTTTCCTAACCATGAACAAAGAGTTGTTATTTGATTAACGAGGTCACATCATTAGTTGAATGATCTGATTGACATGACCCATTCCATTAGCTTAGCACCCGATCGTTTAGTATGTTGCTATTGCTTTCTTCATGACTTATACATGTTCCTATAACTATGAGATTATGCAACTCCCGTTTACCGGAGGAACACTTTGGGTACTACCAAACGTCACAACGTAACTGGGTGATTATAAAGGAGTACTACAGGTGTCTCTAATGGTAGATGTTGGGTTGGCGTATTTCGAGATTAGGGTTTGTCACTCCGATTGTCGGAGAGGTATCTCTGGGCCCTCTCGGTAATACACATCACATAAGCCTTGCAAGCATAATAACTAAGATGTTAGTTATGAGATGATGTATTACGGAACGAGTAAAGAGACTTGCCAGTAACGAGATTGAACTAGGTATTGGATACCGACGATCGAATCTCGGGCAAGTAACATACCGATGACAAAGGGAACAACGTATGTTGTTATGCGGTCTGACCGATAAAAGATCTTCGTAGAATATGTAGGAGCCAATATGGGCATCCAGGTCCCGCTATTGGTTATTGACCGGAGACGTGTCTCGGTCATGTCTACATTGTTCTCAAACCGTAGGGTCCGCACGCTTAACGTTACGATGACAGTTATTATGAGTTTATGCATTTTGATGTACCGAAGGTTGTTCGGAGTCCCGGATGTGATCACGGACATGACGAGGAGTCTCGAAATGGTCGAGACAGAAAGATTGATATATTGGAAACCTATGTTTGGACACCGGAAGTGTTCCGGGTGAAATCGGGATTTTGCCGGATTACTGGGAGGGTTACCGGAACCCCCCGGGAGCCAAATGGGCCTACATGGGCCGTTGTGGAAAGGTGAAAGGGGCTGCCAAGGAGGGCTGCGCGCCTCCCCCCTCCCCTAGTCCTATTAGGACTAGGAGAGGTGGCCGGCCACCTCTCTCTCTTTTCCTCTCCCTTTTTTCCAAGGAGTCCTAGTTGGAATAGGATTGGAGGGGGGAGTCCTACTCCCGGTAGGAGTAGGACTCCTCTTGCGCCTCCCTCCACTTGGCCGGCCAGCCCTCCCCCTCTCATCCTTTATATACGGGGGCAGGGGACACCCCAAGACACACAAGTTGATCCTTGAGATCGTTCCTTAGCCGTGTGCGGTGCCCCCTGCCACCAAATTCCACCTCGATCATACCGTTGCAGTGCTTAGGCGAAGCCCTGCGTCGGTAGTACATCAAGATCATCACCACGCCGTCGTGCTAACGGAACTCTTCCTCGACGCTTTGCTGGATCGGAGCCTGAGGAACGTCATCGAGCTGAACGTGTGCTAAGAACTCGGAGGTGCCGGAGTAACGGTGCTTGGATCGGTCGGATCGGGAAGAAGACGTACGACTACTTCCTCTACGTTGTGTGATCGCTTCCGCAGTCGGTCTGCGTTGGTACGTAGACAGCTCTCTCCCCCTCGTTGCTATGCATCACCATGATCTTGCGTGTGCGTAGGAAAATTTTCGAAATTACTACGTTCCCCAACAATCGGGCTTCTTGTTGGGGCAATTCTTGGAGTAGTGTCCGGCCTAACCACATCCGAAGCAAGTGACTTGATTGGGGTTGCTGCTCTTGCCGGCATTGTTATTGGGGTTGTTGTAAGCTGGCCTGGGGTTGGAGTACTGCTGAGGTGGATAGTTGGTGCGGGGTGTAGGAGCTCTTGGCTGCTGATAGGTTGGCTTGACCGGGGCTGGCTGCCACGGGCGAGGCTTCTGGTTGCTGGAGCTACCCTTGCTGATCATCTTGCGCTTACGGGTATCATCCAAAGCACGTCGCTTGTCCTCAAGCATGAGTGCCTTGTTCACCAGATCAGGAAAAGGTCGGGCAGTCACACACAACAAGCGAGTACTGCAGAGTCTGGTTAAGGCCATCCATGAAGCTCTCACTTTTGGCAGCATCAGTGCTGACATCTTCAGGGGCATACCTTGAGAGAACACTGAACTTCTGCATGTACTCCTTGACAGTGCTACTACCTTGGTTCAGGGCTCGGAACTCACGCTTCTTGATGGCCATGATCCCGGAGGGAATGTGGGCCTTGCGGAATTCTGCCTTGAAGTCATTCCAAGTGATGTTTCGCTCAACATGCATGGCCTTGAATCCATCCCACCAAGTTCTAGCAGTTCCCCCGAGACAGTGAGCAGCATATGCCACCTTCTCACGGTCCTTAGTGCATCCGACTAGTTCCAGTAGATCCTCAATGGTGCGCACCCAGTCGTCTGCATCCAGGGGTTCAGCGGTCTCGATGAAGGTGGGTGGTGCATGCTTCTTGAATTCCACCAACGTGGAACATCCATTGCCGTTTCCCGCCGGCTGGCGGTTGACAGCTTGAGCAATCATCTAGAGGGCTGCGGTGTTGGCTTGGCGTTCCTCTCGGAAGGCTTGGAGAAGCTGAGCCATGTCCATGCTTGGAGGTGGTGGCGGTGGTGGAGCTTGTCCTTGGGTTTGGTCCTGACTGGCTCCTTCTCCGGCTTCTTGCTGCTGGGTAGAGGTACCAGTACAAGTTACAACAGGCATCCTGTTGGAGCGGTCAAGGTCTCATGATTGGGAAAGATGAGGAAAGCAATACATATGGGACGCCTAGTAAGGGGGTTGGTATGACACTAATTGTTTTCATGCAAGGGCCAAAAGGCCAAACACATTCATTAAAATCCAAATGGGTGATGTAGTTGCTTACAAGTTCCCGAAGGAAAGTACGACGCCCATCAAACACATTAAAAGCAATCACAATACTACATGGTTTCATGTGAACCATTACAAGGACTCGACTTCGCATAGGGGTACATGACCTATCCTACCGTAGGGGTTACTAACGGGCATATCCGGGTTGCGAATGATGCCTAAGTGGTGGAATGCTCGGTCGCGTAGTCTGGCTCTTCTGGGTCTTCCTCCTCGTCATCAGTGGCCTGACTTTCCTCTTCACTTGAAGGGGTGGGGGAGTGGAGGAGCTCAACACGGCGTTGCTTTGCCGGTGGTGCGAAGAGCTTGTGGTATTCCTTTGCACTCATGCGGTGTTGCTGTGGTGGTTCTCCATCCTTTGGGGGTCTTCCGCCTCTGTATGCGATTGCGGGTTGTCCAGGGGGAGCACCTTCCTTCTTGATCCTATCCGTCTTCCCTTGTGCTTGAAGAAGAAGTGCCTTGGTCTCATGAAGTTCCTTTCGGAGTTCCATTGATTCAAAGGCCAAGTGTTGTGCCAAACTATCGGCACAAAGGCTGAAGTAGGTCTGGAATCGGAGTGGAAGTCCTTCTTCTAATGGTGGAGCTGGTGCACTGCTCTCATCCTCACCTTCCTTACGATAACGCAAGAAACGGGTTGCCAACTCGTCTGCCATCTCTGGAAGAAGGTCTCGGAGGCAGGTGAGTGCCTTGAGGGTTGCCGTCTCGACGGCAAGGACTATTGTTGCCATCTGGGGTCCCTCGAAAAACCAGCTTGTTGGAGAGTCATTGGCCTTCATGATCACTTCCACATGATACTCCGTCTCGGTGTCATTGATCCAATGCTCATGGTAGGTGAAAATGGGGGCTCGGTGGAACTGGCACTTCTTGAGGCTATCCTCGAGAAGCACGGGAAATCCTGTGCTCAGGAAGTCTTCAGGTACGGCAGCCATCTACAAAGGTTGAATGGGAGAGGTCAATAAGGGAAATATATCTTGGGGTTGGGTAAGATTTAGAAAAGAAGAGAAGTTTAGATGGTCTCAAGCTAACTAACGCCCATGCTAACTAAGGCTTCCTACAGTCAGGATGGCTCTGATACCAGCTCTGTGGGGACCCCGACTCATAAGTCGTGATCACCGAATGCACGTGTACAGTGATCCCAGAGATCAATGCTCACTGAACACACAGAAGCTGAATAACAAGAGTCTTACATCCATTCATATCGTCTTACACAAATTATGACCATTATGGTCAAGTCTTACATAGATAAAGCCTTAAGGGCTGAACATCAAATGAAACATAAGCAGCGGAAATCTTTGTCGATAAGTAGAACCCATGCCATCTTCCTTAACCCTACATGCATTCTGACTGGGAAACGTCCTAGTTCGCATGTTCGTCTTCAAAGAACTCTTCTTCGAACTCCTGTTCTTCCATGCCTGGCCAATTAAATAACCAGTGGCAAGCCAATGAGTACTTTGAATGTACTCGCAAGCAACCCATGTTTTGGTTCAAGGTACAATAATGCATGATATAGGTAAATTTTTGTGGAAAGCTAGTTTTGAGTGCAATGACATGTTCATCAACTTGTAAGACATGCATCAGGAGAATTCAAGTAACCATGAGGACAGGTTGCAGATATCAACATAAATAGAGTGGGCACCAACCCAACTCAATCATGTCAAGTCCTTGACTTGACCCAAGTAGTTCTTCCCACTTATCCGAATACTCACACTGGTTTGTAAACATGTGGACATAGTTTAAGCAGCACCGCCCAACTGTCCTTGACCGTGGACACGGCTATTCGAATAGTTTTACACTCTGCAGAGGTTGCACACTTTACCCACAAGATCCGGGGAACATCCGCGACATCCACGGCCCGCGATACCTCAAGTACCCGGGGTAAGCACCCGATCACTATCTTTTCCTAGACGACACTAACAAGGAGTCCACTCGTTGTTCCGTATCCTCATGATGTACATCGTACGAGATTCACTCGAGATCGTAACACCCGAGAGGGGACGCAACGGTGTATCCGGTGCCCTGTAAAAACAGTCATGGCCGCCCTACCTGGCACGACCCCGTCTCGAGAGAGAGCACCAACTCTCCCCCGTCACTAGTAATGCGGGCTCCAAGCTAGTATCAGTCTAGGTAATCAATAATGCCCTTTCCCATATAAGGGTAGAGTGGTTGCGCATGTAATGTTCGGACAGTCGACAAATCTTAAATCTAATCCATTTTTGAAAACATCACACACACTTGCCTTGGTACACCACTTCGTCATCAAGTGGTTACCCATCTCATTGTCTCCCTCGGGCATAAGTGGCACCCGACGGGTTTTTCGAAAAAGTCTTTTGAAAGTACTTGTCTCCATCACCATGCATATTCCCGTCCCTTTTTGCATAGCACTACTTTAGCATCCTATCTATTCCCACCGGCATAACCCTCATAAGAAGGTAGAGTCATGCACAATGCAAGTATCAACGAGGAAGTAACGAAGGCAATCCACCAAAGTGGCTACCCTCTCATCATGATTCCGATGCAACAATAATGAAGTGCCATATGAAATGCATAAAAAGGGTTTCATAGACATGGTCAAAGGGCTGCTTGCCTGGCTCAGCAAAGTCTTCTGGGTCTTCAAAGTCTTCTGGTCCAACTCCTTCGTCAGCAACGCAATCTATCGTCGCAAAATAATAACAAGAAAAATAAGGCAATAATAAAACAGAAAAACCAAAGTGCTCAGAAAAATGTCAACTCATTTTTGTTAAATACTAGGTTGAAAACTAAGAAGGGGAAAATTCCTAGTTTTGGATTTGGAGTTATATAAGAGGGGATATGGATTTCCAAACAGATATTAAACTGCTCAAATTTGAATTTAAATTTGAACAGTACATAAAAGTTGGTTGGATTTGAATGAAAGTTGCACCATTAAATAGGTGGGATTTTTACAAGATTTTAGGAACTGGAATTGTTGCATTTGGATTAATATTTAATTCTGTGGAATTTTTGCAAGTATCCAGAAAAAGAAAAAGGGGAAGGAGCACTGTGCCTGCTGGGCCAGAACAGCCGCAGCGCAGCAGGCCCAGCCAGAGAGGCGGCCTAGCGCACTGGTGCACGCGCGCGCCAGGTTTAAACCTGACGGGCGGGGCCCAGGTGTCAGAGAGAGAGAGGGGGGCGATGGAGGGGAGAGGCTGACAGGCGGGGCCCGCCTGTCATCCCTAACCCCGAGTCCAGGCGGCTGGCGAGCTCACCGGCGACGATGCAGGGCACGACGAGGTCGGGCGAGGGCACGGCTGGGCTCAGAGTCGTTTCGCCATTTGGGTGGAGCTGGTGGACGTCACCGGAGTTGCCTAGCTTGCCAGCGACGAGGTCTCGTGGCGGAGAGGCTTCGGGCGGTAGTCGTTCCGGTCGACTCCGGCTGCAAACGAGGCGGGGGAGAGAGGGGAAATGATCAGTGGGAGGAGGCAGTTTCAGATCGGGGCAGAGGAGGAGCGGGGGAGGCCTGTACCTCGCGGACTCCGGCGAGCCGAAGCGGCGGAGCTCGAGCTCGATCTCGAGCTCGGGCGGCTCTGGAGAGGAACTGGGGGTGCAGGGGGAGGTTTTGGTGGTGCAGAGAGCGAGTGGTGAGGAGAGAAGGGCTCGGGGAGGCCTTTAAATAGGCGAACGGCGAGGTCCAGTAGACCCGTGCGCCAATGAGCTCATGCTCGTCGCTGCAGGGCTCGAGAGGAGCTGGCTCCGTGCCTGGGGTGTTCCTAGGCGTGGACTACGCCGAGGGGAGCTAAGGGAGAGAGCGGGGAGAGGTCAGAGACGCGCGCGTGTGAGCCGCTCCATTGGCGCGCTCGGGCAGCCTCTGTTCGCTAGCGCGGAGGCACGGGGAGGAGGAGAGAGGAGGGGGCCGACCGCGTAGCGTGCTTCGGACGCCGAGGCGCATCGGCAGGCGTGCGGGGAGGCCCGAGGTGGCCGGAGGTGGTTGGAAGGGGGCGGCTACAGTGCGGGAGCACACTGTAGCGTGCTCTAGAGCGCCCAAATGGCCGACATGGCCATTCTTTATGCATGGTGAGCGCGTCTTTTGGTGTCTAGCAGGTCTAGGAGTGAGTAAAGAAATGGGGTGGTGCATTGGATGCCATGGATGGCCACTGGAGTGAGGAGGGAGGAAGAAGAAGTGTGCAAATGGGCTGTCCAGAGAGAGAAAGTGGGGTTTTACCCATCCAATAAGGAATCTGTGGACTTTCCATTGTTACTGGAGGTGAAAGGGACTAGGAGGAGCTGTGGTAAAAAGTTGGGCTGAAGGAGATTAGTGGAAGGGGTCAAAATGGTGTTTTTGGAAAAATGGCAGAAGGTGTTTGTTGTTGGTTTGGGAAAGAAAATGAACTCCAATTGCCATGATACTTAACAGGATGGAATGACACTTAGAAATAGGGTGTGCCACCAAATTTGAGCTCATTTGGAAAAAGTTCCTAGTGTAACTTTGGTAAACCCTAGAAATCAACAGAAATGGGTTTTCCAAGATCTAGTCATGCAAAACCATTCTCCTTGATGCACCACTTGGTGTAGTGTCATTATTTGGGGATTTTAACATGTCCACAAAAATTGAGATTAAAAGGACACACTTGGCAATGTAGAGTTGTTCAAATTTGGTTCTGGACAGAAAGGGTTTTGGGGCACTTTTGTGAACCAAACTAACCTTGATTGACATGAGGCTTTGCAGGGTGGTCACAATATGCATTTGTGACTTGCTGGATTTTTCTTGGACTTTTATGAAAATATGTCCTGTAGAAATATTTCAAATCCTTGAAATGAGCAAAAACAGTTTTGGGAGGTTTTGTCCAATATTTTGATCATAACCATGTGTTGAAACTCATATATATGGAAACTATATGTCCATTGAGTTTCCCTAAATTTTCTCAAATATTTATGAAACATTAAAATAATTTTAACCTATTAAAGACCATTTCTAGCCTTAAGAAAAAGCCTTTAAATAAAATAGGAAAATAACTTTTAAAATTATATTTTTGTGGTTTATGGGAGCCCTATACCTAATAGGTTTCAAATATACTTTTTGAAATATTTTTCATACCCCAAATCAGGTGCTTGCAGTGCAAACCTCAATCCAGGGGTTTTTGGAAAACTAATTTTTGAAAATACGATTTGGCCAAATTATTTTTGTAAGAAAAATACTATATTGTACTATACACATGGCATGATCATTGGGCAGAAGTTTGGGGCAAGGAGATTAAGTATAGAAGGTGGAGTTGTGTTGACTTTAAAGAGCACTTAAAAACATAGAGAGAAAACCAACTCCAAGTAAAAGCCAAATAATGCAAAAGTGTTTGTTGGTCCAAATTTTCATGCTTTATTAATGCAAATGAAGAGTTGCAAAATGCAGGGTGTGACACTATGACAAGAGAAGACATGTTGTGAAGACTATGGAGCGCGAAGACTTAGTTGTTTTGTTTTCTTCTTTGTTGAGTCATAGGAACCACCATACTGTTAAGTGGGTTCCTTGTGAACCAGTCAGAATGACTGAAGTGATGTTTAACCAAAATCCTATGTCTTCGAGCGAAGACAATGAGAGCGAATCTTATCCAGAGTTGGATAAGTCAGCTTTGCTTGTAGCCCAAGTAAAGTTGCCGTGTGTGTTTGAAATCTGACCGTTGGAACATTTGTCAGTTCCTTAGTGACCCAGGGTCATTTCGGACAAATCAGGTCGGCTTGCCTAGTGGCTATAAATAGCCCACCCCCTACACCATAAATTGGTTGGCTGCTCAGAGGTAGTGTACGGGTTTTGTCGTTTGAGAGCAACCCACCTCGAAGCGTTTGAGAGAGAATTCCTTGCGAGGATAAAGCCCTAAACACCCAGAGCCAAAGAGTGTTAGGCATCACTGAAGTCTTCTTGTCTGTGTGATCTGAAGACCTATTACACTTGAGGACTGTGAATCCTCCAGCCGGTTAGGCGTCGCGTTCTGAGCATCCAAGAGTCATTGTGGGTCGTTGGTGAACGAAGTCTGTGAAGGTTTGGAAGTATACCTTGAAGACTTACCAGAGTGATTGGGCGAGGACTGGGTGTCCTTAGCTCAAGGGGAATAAGGTGAAGACGCGGTCTTCTGAGTTGAATCTCAGCCTCCCTAACCAGACGTACAGTTGTCACAGCAACTAGAACTGGTCCAACAAATCATTTTCTTCAACGAGCCACTGGTTCTATTCTTCCCATCTCTTTATTTGCAGATTGGTCCTTGTGAAGTCATTGCCTCTTTGCATCATCTATTTGTCTTCACTGTGTGACTGCTTGTTCTGTTTGGCTTCGTACTATCTTCCATCCTGATCTATACTGCCTAGCTACTATTAATCTTTGTGCTTTCATCTCATCAAATACTTGACTATGGCTTGCTTAGTGTAGTCTACCTTCCACTGCATGGTAATAGATTTGTTTCTATCGTTTGTCTTCAAAACTTCCATATTTTGAAGACTTTCATAAAAATCGCCTATTCACCAGCCTCTAGTCAATCACTAGCACTTCAATTGGTATCAGAGCAAGGTACTCCCTTGTTCTGTGTGATTCGGTTTAACCACCTGGAGTTTTAGTTATGTCGACTGCAGGGATAATCAAAGTCTCCATTGCGTGCCCAGTCTTCGATGGAACTGAATATCCCTACTGGAAGAATAAGATGTGCATGCATCTAGAAGCCATTGACGTCGACCTCTGGTATGTCGTCAAGAATGGCGTTCCCAAGGCTGGTGAAGATGTCACCATTGCTAATGTCAAGAAGTTTGTTCAACTGGATTCCACTGCCAAGAACATCATTTGTGGTCATCTGACCAAAGGACAATATGGCCATGTGAGTGCTCTGGAAACATCCAAGCTAGTCTGGGACTGGCTCTCCAAGGTCAACGAAGGCGTCTCAACCCATAGAGATCAAAGAATCAGTGTCCTTTGCAACCTCTTCAACCGCTTCAAGAGAAATGACAATGAGAATGTTCAGCTCACATTTGATTGACTCATTGACATCACAAATGAGCTTCAAGCCCTTGGCGCTACTGAGATCACCAAGCATGAAGTCGTCAAGACACTCCTGAGATCACTTGACAGCTCATTTGACACCCTGGCCCTGATGATTCAAGAACGCCCTGACTTCAAGACACTCGATCCATCTGACATACTTGAAAGGCTCAACACACATGAGTTTCAGCTTTCTGAGAAAAGAGACATCAACGGTCCCAACTATGGGCGAACTCGTGCTTTGAAGGCAAAAGCTATTTCCTCATCTGAAGAAGAATCTGATTGCAGTTTTGATGATCCTGAAGACATTGGAAAGGAGCTTGCTATGCTTGTGAAGAAGTTCTAGAAATTCACCAAGAAGAAAGGCTTCAGAAAGTCCTCACGATCAAGCTCAAGGAATGATGAAGCTTCTGCTCATGACTACAAGAAGAGAACATGCCACAAGTGCAAGAAACCTGGCCACTACATCTCTGAGTGTCCGCAACGGGACAATGAGAACAACAAGAAGAAGAAGAGCAAGGAATATGATTCTGACGACAAGAAGAAGAAGAAATACTCAAAGTCTTCTTCCAAGTCTTCATCAGAGTCTTCATCACACAAGAAGAGCTCATCTGGCAAGGCTCGTGCGTTTGTTGGCAAGGAAATGGATTCAGAGGAGGAATCTGCTTCTGAGGAGGCAGAGGAGGCGTCTGAGGAGGAGTCCAATTCTGGCATTGCAAGTCTGGCTACAACCTACGTTGCCAAGTCCATCTTCAACATTGAAGACAATGACTTCATCACCAACGCCGACGCTAATGACCAGGACACCTCCGCTCCCACCTACTGCTTCATGGCACGCGGTGCCAAGGTAAACTCACGCACTACTCACTATGAAACATCCAGTGAAGATGACTCTGATTGTGGTTCCAAACCCAGCTACAAAACACTTGCTAAAATTTCAACTGAACAACAGAAAGTTATGGAACATATTCAAAAACTGTTAGACAAAAGCGATGACATGTTAGACGCTGAAATGACTCGATCTTAGTCCTTAATTCAAGACATAAAAAAATCTTCATGTTAAGTATGAGGAACTTGAAAGTCGTCATGAAACGTTCTCAACAACTCATGAAAAGCTTTCCTATGATTATCTTCAAAGCAAGCAAGATCTTGAGAAATTGAGAGCGGCTCATGAAGATCTTCAAAAGGAAAACAAGTCACTTCGCGCCAAACAGATCAGTCCCGCTCAGGAAGGATTTGAACCACCATGTCTTAAATGCATTGAGCGTGATAACGCTACTTCTGTTGTTGGATGTTCTACTATTGCCACTGTTGCAATATCTTCAACTGTTGATGTGGTAATTAAGCCCTCTGCTGAGGATGCCACTGCTATTGCTGATGAAAATGCTAGGTTGAAGACATTGCTTGAAACAGGGATGTACAAAAGTCTCAAAGGGCATCAGACACTATGTGATGTCCTCAAAAGGCAGATCCTGAACCGAAACCCTAGGAAAGAGGGTGTTGGGTTCGAAAGGAAAATGAATGCTGATGGCTCTTACTGGAAATCTAAGCAGTACCCCAAAACCACATGGGTTGCTGCAAATGAACCTTTAGTGGATCCATCCACCCTATCTAGCTTCACTTGTGCTAATCCCATTATTATTGATGAATTGTTTGATCCAAACTATAAACCGTTTAAGAATCAGAATGGTGAAGTGTTTGTCAGGTATATTGGTACTAACTCCAGGTATGGGACACCTATGAAGAAAGTATGGGCTCCGAAAAAGTGTCTGGAAAATCTTCCTGTGTATGTCGTCATGACACCACAAGTGAAGAAGACAAACCCCAGACCACGGGCTTCACATGGTCCAAAGGCTTCATACAGACAGAGGACTCACCTGAGTCGCACTAACGCAAATGTTTTGCACGGAAACCATACTCAGGCCCATGAATATGAGCGCGTTTCATCAAACCGCCATGTTCATAAGACCAAGAACTACTCTGCTTATTCTTATGAGTACTATTGCCCTCCTGCAAGACTATTTGCTAGGGCTTCAAAGCCAAAGTTCTCAGATGCTGCACTTAGACTCATTGCTTCGAAGCCACCCTTGAAGATGTGGGTGGCTAAGAAAGCTTAACTCTCTTTTGCAGGGAAGGGTCTCCAGCCGAAAATCAAATTCGTCTGAAGCTATTGCTGGGGACCTTAAACATCTTGTAGGGCGCAAGATCAAATGCCCAAATGGTCTTATTATGTACTTTATTCCTGAGTCGCTTGCTACTTGCCGTATCAGTCCTAACCTCGATCTAAGCTTCCATAATCCACTTGCTCGTCAAATGTTTATGCTTCACAATTCTCTTTGTGAAGCCTATCCCCCTAACTACATTGTAGGGTATGACACCAGCTGCTTCAGAATGGATTACTGATAGTGGATGTACTAATCACATGACTGGCAAGCGAAGTCTTCTCATGGACTCAACTTTACGTTCATCTGACAAGAGTCACATCACATTTGCTGATACTGGTAAAAGCAAGGTATTGGGTCTAGGTAGATTGCAATCTCAAGGGATCAACACATGGATAAAGTGATGCTTGTTGAATCCCTTGGTTTCAACTTAATGTCTGTCTCAATGCTTTGCGATTTAAACATGATTGTGATATATGGAAAATATCGTTGCCTTGTTCTAATGGAATCTGACAAGTCTCTAGTCTTTGAAGGGTATCGGAAAGATGATTTGTACGTGGTAGATTTCGTAGCAGGACCACAGCTTGCCGTATGTCTTCTAGAAAAAGCTTTAGAATGCTGGCTCTGGCATCGGAGGCTAGGGCATGATGGCATGAGGAACTTGCACACTCTTACAAAGAAGAAGCATGTCATAGGCATCGAGGGTGTCAATTTCAAGAAGGATCACTTAGGCGGTGCCTGTGAAGCTGGAAAGATGACGAGGGCCAAGCATCCCTCGAAGACAATCATGACAACGACTCAACCCTTCGAACAACTACACATGGACCTCTTCGGTCCCACTCACTACTCAACTCTTACTACTACTGCTTGTCTCTATGGCTTCCTCATTGTTGATGATTATTCAAGATATACATGGGTGCATATAATCCTCTACAAGATTGAAGTGCATGATGTTCAGACGCTTCGCCAATCGAGCCATGAACAACTATTGCGTCAAGATCAAGCACATCAGAAGTGACAAAGGCACTGAATTCAAGAACACTGGCCTCGACACTTATCTTGATACTTTGTGCATCACTCATGAGTTCTTAGCTCCGTACACGCCGCAGCAGAATGGCATCGTGGAATGCAAGAACAGAACACTTATTGAGATGGCCCGGATGATGCTCGATGAATACAAGACTCCAAGAAAGTTGTGGCCTGAAGCCATTGATACTGCATGCCATATCATCAACCATGTTTATCTTCACAAGCTTCTGAACAAAACATCCTATGAGCTCCTCACTGGTAAGAAGCCAAATGTCAGTTACTTCAGAGTATTTGGTGCCAGGTGCTGGATCAAGGATCCACATCACACTTCAAAATTTGCACCGAAAGCACATGAAGGTTTTATGCTTGGATACGGAAAGGATTCGCACTCCTACAGAGTCTTCAACCTCTTTCACTATAAAGTGGTTGAAACTGTGGATGTGCGGTTCGATGAGACTAACGGCTCGAAAAGAAAGCACCTGCCAAATGTGCTAGATGAAGTTCCATCCAATGAATCCATTAAGCTTATGGGAACTAGAGAAATCATACCGTCTGAAGCTCAGCCTGAAGAGGAACTCATCATCTCTGCACTGATCAACCTGAAGACAATGCTCAGCCTGAAGACAATCCTTCCAACGATGACAATGACCAGCAAGAGCAAAATCTTCGTCCTGTTCATCCTCGTGTTGCAAATGAAGTACAGATTGAGAGAATAATTGACAACATCAATGCACCTGGTCCACTCACTCGTTCAAGGGCAACACAACTAGCAAATTTCTGTGGGCACTTCGCATCTGTCTCAATATCTGAATCCAAGAAAGTTGATGAAGCCTTCATGGAACCTGAATGGATTCAAGCTATGCAAGAAGAGCTTCGACAATTTGAGTTGAATAATGTATGGGAACTGGTCAAGCGTCCTGATCCTCATAAGCACAATATCATAGGCACTAAATGGATATATCGCAACAAGCAAGATGAGCATGGTCAAGTTATCAGAAACAAAGCTCGTCTCGTTGCTCAAGGATACACTCAAGTTGAAGGAATTGACTTCGATGAAACATTTGCTCCTGTGGCTAGGCTTGAAGCTATACGCATACTGCTAGCCTATGCAAATCATCATAACATCCTTATGTATCAAATGGATGTGAAGAGTGCTTTTCTCAATGGGAAGATTGAATAAGAAGTGTATGTTGCACAACCGCCTGGCTTTGAAGATCCAAAACATCCTGACATGGTGTATAAGCTCAACAAGGCACTGTATGGCCTCAAACAAGCCCCTCGTGCTTGGTATGACACACTCAAAGATTCCTAAAGAGCAAAGGCTTCAAACCTGGTTCCCTAGATCCCACACTCTTCATGAAGATATATGATGGTAAACTGTTTGTGTGCCAAATATATGTGGATGACATTATCTTCGGCTGCACGAATCAGAAATACAGTGATGAGTTTGGATACATGATGCAAGAGCAATATCAGATGTCCATGATGGGAGAGTTGAAGTTCTTCCTTGGTCTTCAAATACGACAACAACTCAATGACATCTTCATATCTCAAGAGAAATACCTCAAAGATTTCCTGAAGAAGTTTGGAATGCAAGACTGCAAAGGTTACACGACGCCAATGCCAGCTAAACACCATCTGGGTCCCGACAACAATGGTAAAGAGTTCGATCAAAAGGTATACTGCTCCATGATTGGTTCTTTGCTTTATTTATGTGCATCTAGGCCAGATATCATGCTTAGTGTTTGCATGTGTGCCCAATTCCAAGCGGCACCAAAGGAATCACATCACTTAGCTGTGAAGCGAATTCTTCAATATTTGGCTCACACCCCAACACTAGGATTATGGTATCCAAAGGGCTCAGAGTTTGATCTAGTTGGATTCTCGGATGCTGATTATGCTAGTGACAAGGTGGATCACAAGTCTACATCAGGCACATGTCACTTTCTGGGACGATCACTTGTATGTTGGTCTTCAAAGAAGCAGAACTGTGTATCTCTCTCCACTGCTGAATCTGAATACATTGCTGCTGGATCTTGCTGCGCTCAGCTTCTATGGGTGAAGCAAACACTCAAAGACTATGGCATTCATCTGAAGCAAGTGCCACTCTACTGCGACAACGAAAGCGCCATCAAGATTGCTAACAACCCAGTTCAGCACTCGAAGACAAAGCACATTGAAATTCGTCATCACTTTCTTAGAGATCATGTCATCAGGAAGATATTGATATCATACACGTCAACACTAAAGAGCAACTGGCAGATATCTTCACAAAGCCCTTGGATGAGAAACGGTTTTGCAAGTTACGGTGTGAGCTAAATATCTTGGAATCCTCAAATGTCCTGTGATCAGGCACACATCCTAACACTTATGCATGTTGATGACTTAGATGTGCAACACACGTAGTAAAGTATGTCTTCAATCAATGAAGACTTACATTCTGAGTGTGAATACATTAACGTGGAATTTGACTTCGGAGCGCCACGATAATTGTGCGCCGTGTATGGGTATAATACTTCTTATACGGTGGGTAACGCCACCACCAAAGTGTCAAAACCATAGAATTTGATTGCAATTAGTATCATAAGCATCCATGCATCATGTCTATATTTGTTTGAAAGTTGAAATGGGATGGCAGAAACCCCCAGCACCACTTAATCCAACTAGGGTTACTAAAATATTTTTCAATGATCCTGAAATGCCCTTCAAAAATGTTCATCATCTTTGTCTTGGTCTAAAACCTCTGACAAAAATGGTGCAATAATTTCTAGGTCATCCAAAGGTCACTGGATTAAATCATATGTTATTTGAATTTGGGCATTTAAATGCTAGTAAATATTTTAAATGCCCAAGTAATCCTAAACTGAAATGTTCCATGTTGGATATATTCTAAACAGTGGGCATGTTCAGTTTGGTGATTTTTGAAAGGGTATAAGTATTTTAATAAAGCCCTAAAGACTACAGAAAAATAGAAAACAAATTAAAAGAGAAAGAGGGAGAACCTACCTGGTGGGCCAACCGGCCCACCACTGTAGCAGCCCAGCCGGGCAAGGCCAGCCCAGCCCACCTCCACTTCCCTGTCGTCTTCCACCTCCTGCCAGTGGGCAGGAGGGCGTGTGCCTGTGGCACGCACGCGCGCGCCCGGCCACCTCCTGCTTCCCGGGGCGCCCTGAGCCTTCCGTCGCGCCATGCCGCCCCCCAAGACCCGTGTGGATCGATCTCTCCTTCCCTCGCTCTCCCCCTCGCCCGTTCCCCGCCATGGCCGAAGCCTCCATGGATGCACCGCCGCCGTTTGCCGCTGCCATCGACCTCCCCACGCCCATCCAGCTATGCCACGGGTTCCGCCTCGACCCCCGCGTCCTCTGCACCAATCCAGGCACCGCCAGGAGCTCCGTGACGACGACCCCGAGCTCTTCTTCCTCCTCGGACCGGTGGATCACCGCCGGTCGATTCGCGCCATCGAGGACGTCCCAAAGCCCACTGAGTTGTGCTTCGACCTCCCAGTGAGCTCCTCCGTCATTTCCCCCTAACCCCGCGGCCAAGCGCTCGCTGTAGCACCATTTTCCATGACGCCCGAAGCACGCCGCTGCACGAACTCGTCGCCGACGAGGCTCCGGTGGCCAATCGGCCCCATTCATATGCCCGTTGGCTTTGTGAGAGCCTGCAGAACGCGTAGGTGCTACCCGTTGATCCTCCCGTGCACGGTGTCGTCGTTTTCATCGGCGCCCGAACTCCGGCGGCCGCAACCGAGCTCGCCGCCGTCGACTCCGGCCACCCCAGGCCAGGCTACTGCCACCAGGCGATGCGCTGCAACGCCAGCTACCCGTAGAGCCCAACCGCGGCTCAAACCGCGGCCTGTACACGAAACCCGAGCAACTTCGGCGAGTTGCCGCCACAGATTTGGTCGCCGGTGACTTAACTCCGGCCATGCCGACGTGGCACCATCATTAGTGGCTAATGACGCCACTAAACTAACCCCTAGCTCACTGACGGATGGACCCCACACCTAATTAACCCCGGGTTTAGTTTCCTATTTAGATTAGTGCTAACCAGCGTGGACCCACACGTCAGTTGACCCGCTGACGTCATCGTTGACTGGCCCCACCTGTCTGTGACTTGAGCCAGCACTGTGAGACTGACCAGTGGGACCCACTAGTCAGGTTTGACATGGCCAGCCACAGTTGACCTGATGACGTCATTCTTACGTCATGCTGACGTAGTAAAGCCTTTTCTGGAATTTAAATAAATCCTAAATGATTTATTATTTTCAGAAAATGCCCAAAACTCCTAAAAATCATAGAAATTCAACCGTAACCCCAAATGAAATAAATTATATATGAAAAATTATCAGAAAAATTCAAGGAATCCATCTGTACCATTTTCATGCATGTTTGAACAACTTAACCTCACTGTTTAGACCAAAACATGATAATGCACTATTTGAATTCATAGTTTGAATTTGAATTTGAACCTAGTGTTCAAACCAACTCCATTTAACTTGTTGTTAGTTGCATTAGCTCAATCAACAGCATATTTCCATGTCATGATCATGCATCATATTGTTGCATCGCATTGATTGTGTCCTTCCCTGTTTGCCGGTAACCGTCCCCTCTCAGACGACGATGTTTCCGACGACGTGATCGTTGACACCGATGAAGAACTATACTGTCTTCAGAAGTGCCAGGCAAGCAAAAACCCCTTGTTCATTTCGATACAATCCCACCCTCTCGCTCCTGCTCTCTTTTACTGCATTAGGACAACATGTTTCCTCTGTTACTTGCCGCGGTAGTTGAACCCCTTATCCTCTGCATGACCTGT
Source organism: Triticum monococcum (assembly GCA_034509565.1). Lineage (NCBI taxonomy): Eukaryota > Viridiplantae > Streptophyta > Magnoliopsida > Poales > Poaceae > Triticum > Triticum monococcum. The sequence continues at coordinate 171,248,118 of CM067846.1, read as the reverse complement.
CATTGCCACAGTAAATAGATGAAACCCACTAGCATGAGTAGGAGTTGTTTGAGCCCTGATGTGCCTACTCATTCATGCTTGTTTGTCATGCCTGCTACTGCTTAGAGTTGAGTCAGTTCCGATTCATCAGGGATGAATCGGAGATGTGTGAACATGTCCTACTGTGTGTGAGCTAAGTGTGTGAACACGATTTGGTAAAGGTAGCGGTGAGAGGCCATGTAGGAGTACATGGTGGGTTGTCTCATTGAAACCGTTCTTAGGAACTGAGTTCTGTGTTTGTGATCCATGAAACAGTTACTACCACGCATTGGGCGCGAAACCAATGGACCCTCTCGGCTTCTTGATCACCCTTGTCCTCTGTCCAGGAGTTGCAACTAGTTTCTCGTGTTTATAGGATATGTGTTGGCGGCCGTGCGTAGCGCTGACCCCAGGGGTGGGCTATGTTGCGGTAGATACACCGTGGCCGGGCATGCCGGGCGCCCGTTTGGTGTCTTGGAACCCTGTACACATCGTTCGGGGCCGTATGTGGAAACCTCGGCCGGACTCCCTACGGATGGAACCTGGATAGGCGATAAACCTGGACTAGAGACTTAGGTGTTTAGGTAGGCCGTGGCCGACACCCTCGTTGGGCTTCCGCTTGAAGGTTGCCGAGTACATGTCATGTAAATGACGGTAAGTGGTGGGAGCGTGTGTGAAGAAGTACACCCCTGCAGGGTTATCATTATCTATTCGAATAGCCGGATTCCTCGGATATGGAAACTTGGACCCCTTGCATAGTTCATAGACAAGTGAAAGTGGATACTCTAAAACTCGCAAGATAAGTGTGAGTGCTATGGATGGCCTTCCCGTAGGGAGATGGGAGCGGATCCATAGTGGTGTATTGAATGGTGAATATGTGGACTCGTGTGCGCCACCTCAAAAGAGTTGCTTGCAGTCGTAGTTCAGGTTAGCCACTGAGTCGAAGCTGGCTTGCTGCAGTTGAACTCCACCACCCCCTTTATTGATACTGATGCATATGTAGATAGTTCTGATGTAAGTCTTGCTGAGTACCTTTGTACTCACGTTTGCTTAATTTATGTTTTGCAGAGAGACTTCAGTCTCGCTAGTAGTTCCGTGTGGACTTCGATGTTTAGCTTGATACCTCAGCTACGATCTTGTGCCCTCGGCAGGATCTGGTAGATAGTCAGGCTTCTCAGCCTTCTTCATGTGTAGTTGTCTGTACTCAGACAAGTTACCGCATGTGCTTGTTGCTTGTATGCTCTGTATGTTGGGTCATGAGAACCATGTTTGTAATATCTCGCTCTTCGGAGCCTAATGAATAAATACTTGAGTCGTAGAGTCTTGTTGTGATGCCATGTTGTATGTACTCATATCGGGCATATTGTGTGTATGATTGAAATGCTTGGTATGAGTGGGATCCGACAATCTAGTTGTTTATCCTTGGCAGCCTATCATATGGGGAAATGTAGTCTAGTGCTATCTGAGCGATAGTAGTCCTGCTAGCCCAGCACTACTGCTCAGGACACTTGACTGGCCGGCATGTGTTTCACTTCGTTCCTGTGTCTGTCCCTTCGGGGAAATGGCACGTGGTGACATCCGGAGTCCTGCCTAGCCTGCTACAGCCCGGGTTACCGGAGTCCTGTTAGCCCAGTGCTACAGCCCGGATTCACACGCTGTTGACCGACATGCTCGAGGTTGATTCATGTATGCCTGTCCCCATGGGTTAGCGCCGCTTTGGGTTCACAACTAGCCATGTCGGCCCAGGTTCTTTGTCATATGGATGCTAGCGACACTATCATATACGTGAGCCAAAAGGCGCAAACGGTCCCGGGCCAGGTAAGGTGGCACCCGTGGGAATACCGTGCGTGAGGCCACAAAGTGATATGATGTGTTACATGCTAGATCGGTGTGACCTAGGATCGGGGTCCTGACACAAAGTCTTCGCATTTTGTTTGTCTTCAATATTAACATGGCCTCATGTTTATCTTCAATATACCGGTTTAGTTTCTGTCCTCTACAACATTCACTTATAGCTATGTCTTCACGTTGAATCTTTTGAACTAAGTGAACGTGATCGGAACCTAACCTTTCTATGCTCCTGTCTCAAGTCTATCTATCCAAATCATATGCATTCTATTGAAACTGTCGAATGTCTTTGTTGTGTCCTTGTCGGCAGGAGATACAGAGACAAACATTAAATCCATTTTTAAATGCTCAATCCTTTTGCCTGAAACCCGGAGAAGTGGGAACGACCACCCGACAATCCAGGTGTGCGTGGGAACGTGGAACAACCTCCAATGTGTTGCATGAATGCCACGTGTCCTTCAGATGTGAATCGCCAGGGGCACCTGCGTAATAATGTTGTGCCGTCCCTGTCTCTATAAATACACGCCTCACCCTAGTCATTATCTCTTCTTCCACTCTCGCACGAACCCTAGTGCCACCGCTAGCCCTCGACGACGCTGGCGACGAAGTGCTTAGCTGCCGCGACCTCACCGACGCCGTCCTCACGCCGGCCGCGGACATCGTCTTCTCCGCCGTTGCCATAGGTGTCCTATGTCGCCAAGTTAGGGCATGGAAGATCGAACTACTCGGCCTCCTCTCCCACTCCGTCTAGCAGTTCCTCGTGTGGTAAATAAAACCTCCTTTTTACAGTCTTTTGATTCGAAAGATTCATCCTTTTCAACCACAAGTGGTTTCTATTCCCACAAGTTGGATCTATCTCATTCTGCATCTCATAGCATGCCTAGTATGTTCACTTATGCTTCACAAAGTAGTTAGATTCCTCACTTGTACTTATTCATGGATTCGTACAAATCTGGAACCAACTCTCTACATATGAGTGAATGTCTTCGCACTATGAGGTCAATATCTTCTAAACTGATTTATCTTCAAAATCTTCTGAGAATGCATATGACCTCTTCCCCTTCCCTCGCACCTTTAATGCTGTGACAGGTACATGTCCGTGGGAGAATCCCTTGGTTCTCATAGTCTGCATTCATTTGCAGAGTTCTTACAACATCATATAAATTCTCCTGAAGCCAGTTCTTGTTTGACCAGTAGACGGAAGACTTTGACAGTGTTGAAGCCTTTCAGTCTAAACTTCATGGCAACAGAGAAATCTGCAAGGAAGGGTGGCAGACAACGCCGTGGAAACACCTCAAGAGATTTGCCTCCTGACCTCTATGAGCTATACAAGACAGATCCAGAGGAGGACTACAATCAGCGGAAAACCTGAATCGAATGGATTCAAAGATATTGGGCAGAACAATGGTACAAGTACAGGTTCGTGACCCAGGAATATGCTGAGAAGAATGCCATCAAGCGACCCTGGGGAGACATCTTGTACAAAAACCTTCAACCCAGGTCCAGAGCTGAAGTCATTGAACAAGGCTTCTATCCTTGCATGGTCCATGGACCACAGCCTGCAGATGCAGACCCATCTTCATTGCTATGGTGTCGTGACGACAATCTGTGCAAGCGCAACTTCCAGTTTGCCAAGAACTCGGCCAAAGAAAACAAGAAGTCACGGGGATTAGACTTCAATCCAGGCCCCTCTGCTCCCCGTGCCGATGGCACACGCGAAGCTGAACCCAATCTTGTTGGGCCCTTCTACAACCTAGAAGGCCTCATCACTCATATTATGGTTCAAGGGATAGCCGTGGAAGAACCTGCAGACGACGCTGATTCTGACGAAGCGCCTGCACCACCGAAGCCAAAGAAGCTGAAGAAACCTAAAGCTTCGAAGCCTTCCCCTGCACCAAAGGTCTCACGGGCGAAGCCTCTGGCCACTGCACCTCCTGAAGCTAGTGTGCAGTCTGAAGGTCTCTCACGCATCTCCGAGTCTGCCAGAGTGAAGAAGCCCATGCAACCCACCGGTCAAGCACTGACCCCTGCTGCTGTTTTGCGAAACGAGAATGACGCCATTGATCTATCCAGCGACGATGATCTTGGCGATGACGCTCTTGAGCAGTTGATCAAGAGCAAGCAAGAGGCAAAATCTTCAATGATCTTCCTCTCTTTGATGTGGAAATCTTAAACAAGTTCATTGATGAGTGGTTCGACATCCCAAATGTCAGCTTTGATGATCTTCAGCTTCCAATTGGCCTCAGCGTCGCCTTCCACAGAGCCATTGCTCCTGAGTTGGCTCTAGCTCAGAAAATTGTTGAGCTGAAGCATAAGATCGATTCTAAAAAGGCTCAGTTCAAGAAGCACATGGCCAAGCTCAATGTTGAAGACATTCAAAACTTCAAGGCCATGATGCATGAGCTCAAGGAAGCATTCCACAAGAAACGCGAAGAAGCCAAAGGTTCTCGTGAGCACATGAAGGATCTTGCTGCCAAATGTGTTCAAGGGTACAATGAAGTTGAAAAGCGCAAGGCTTTGGGGCGACCAGGCATCGACCGCCGAATGGCTGCCAAGTAGAAGAAGAAGCCAGCTGTGGCAGAACCCAAAGCATCAAGGCAGGAAGAACCTCGCATTGTCTTCCCAGCTAGTCTGACAGGCTCGAAGCCTAAGGTCCCCACAGTGGCTTCAGAACTCAAGAAAATAAGGGCAGCTGAAGCCGAAGCCAGAAAACGCAAGACCAAAGCCACCATTGATGATGCTCCCCCAACCAAGAAATAGAAAACAAAGAAGATAGACCGGGCTGCTCCCACAGAGCCCCTTGACGTCGAGCCAATCTTAGTGGCTCATCCTGGGTCCGAACATCGAGAGTGCCAGTTAATAGTTCATGAGCCTGCTTCCATAGAGGCTCCTGAAGCCGAAGACAATCCAGCTATTGACCCCACCGCAGCTAAAGACATTGGTCCTCACGACAATGTTGAAGATTATGAAGTCATTCGTCAGATCGGGCGCAATTTGGTATCATCGCCTGTGCTAACGCACAGCAAGCTCATCAGCATTGGTCATCCTCTGACGCCAACTGCTCAGGATGCATCGTGGGCTGATCACCCACAACAACAAGACACCCCAAGTCCTCCCCAACCATAAGATGACGATGACTTTGAGGCCCAGTCAACTCCATCTCCACAGGCGTCGCCAGCGTTCCGCAGGCTTCGCAAAGGATCAAGGCCCCAAGTCACTCCAACTGTGAACGTCTCTGAGCCTGAAGCCAAAACGGCTGAAGATATTCTGGCTGCATCAGCCGATGAAGAAGAACCACGTGATGAAGAAAGAGTTGCTACACCACCAACCATTCCTGAAGTTGTTCTCGAGGAGAACGTGTCCGACCCTCCAGCTCCTGAAGTGGAGGTTACCAATACTGAGGCAGCCACCAACATCAACACTGAAGCCAATGACGTTGTCATGGCTAAAGCCAATGTGGCGCCTGAAGCTAATGTGGTGCCAGAAGTGCAACCACCTGAAGAAAATGTGGCCCTTGAAGCCAATGCTGCACCAGATGTAATCATTCCTCCTGAAGCTCCTGTGCCCCTTGCAGCCCATGTCAACGAAAATGCCAATGCTCATGTACCCCCTCCAAGACCTCATACTGTTGAGCTGGCATTTGATCGTGGTCAGCCTGTTATGGTCCGCTGGCCCATTCTGGTTCCTCCACCTGCTGCAGGTCCACAATTTGACTATCATGTCGAGCACAGACCTCAAGTCCAGAAGCCCAAGCCAAGACTTCCAAGATTCCCAGGCACTGCAACTTCACCTAGGGTCTTTAATGTGAATGGCTTCGTGGCACATAACACCTTCTTCAACAACGCCAAGAACCCTTACACCAAACCTCGCATTTCATCGGATCAGTTCTGGAGCTATCAGCAGCGCAGCTACTATTCATGCGTATTATACAATCAAGGGCGCATATTTCCACATATGCGTCTCGACACTGAAGATATAGCTGGCCTGCCCTGTCTAGAAGAAGCATTGGATTGCTTCAGAGACGCTGGACTCCTGCAATTTGTCACAGACAAGGAACACTGGAATGAAGAGCTTCTGTTACAGTTCTATGCAACTCTTCACATTCGAGGCTACAACAGGGATCCAAAGACTTGGGTCCTTGAGTGGATGACAGGCAATGTCCATCATGAAGCCAAAGCTCTTGATATCATTGAGCTCACAGGCCTGCCCACTCCTGGTGAATACTATGAACCAGGTTGTCAACAACACCAGAATGCTTTGGAGAGCATTTTCTAGAAGCCAGAACCCAACATGAGCCAAATGCTGGGCATGATGAAGCCTTTGCCCCACAACACTGAATACCCATCTGAATTCTTTGTTGAAGACCTAGAGTATCAACCTCGCACCATTTACCATATCATCAGAAAAACTCTATGTCCTGTCAAAGGACATTCATCTGCAGCGAAGCTTGAAGGAGCAATGAAGACTTTGGTTTTCTATATCTTCAATGGCATCAGCTTCAATGCTCAAGACTTCTTCATCAGACAATTGGCTGCATATGGCTCCGACATTTTTGGTTTGAAGTTCTATGCTCCATGGGTAATGCGTCTTATCAAGCTGCACTCTGCCTTCAACTATCAGCCGTCTGCGCGCAATCATCTTCTATTCTTGCCAGAGGTTGATCTGTCTGTTGAAGCTATTTACCCAGATCCTGCTAAGGATCCCATTTATCTTCACAATGCTGATCGTCAAAGCTTCACCCAGCACATTGAAGGAGTTCAGGCAGTCTCTCGTGATTATCCCTTGGCTGGTAACACACGTGCCCCTCGCGCTCAAACTGACGCCACTGGAAGCACCATTGCCCAAAGGCCTCAGAAGCGATCTTGTGTTCTCAATGACCGAGAGCTTCTCTTCGCGCTACATCAGAAATAGGATAAGCATCATAACTGGCTTAAGCATCAGATGCAAAGCCTCTTGGTGGACGTCAATAGCATTCGCAATCTTGCCACCAAGAATGCCTTTGTTACACATGAAACCTATCGGAGGTCTTGGAAGAGTTTGACATTGCTCAGTGCTGAAGCTGATCTGCAAGACGATGGCTTCACAGAAAGATTCAAGTTTGACTCAACTCCTCCAAGGAATGCTCACTTGCGTCGGACTCCCTCACTTGATGACTCTGACTATTCGTCCTCAGCTGCGACGGTGAATGCCAGAGTCATCGATGACCAAGATGATGCCACTTCACCTCCTCCAACTTCAACGCGTGTCGACACTGCACCAAGTTCTTCTGCACCACCGGACCTCAACAACGACCCTGCTGCCTCTCCTGCACCCCATGGGAAGGAGTAGGTGCTCTATGTCTTCAAACCTTTTTGGTCCTGACTGACACAAGGGGGGGAAGCATATGAGTTGATAGTCTTCAAGCGGGTCCATATGGGTGGTTGCTTTACTTTTTGCTACTTTTGCCAAGTGCTTACAACTCTCGTTTTTTGATACATTTGGTTCTTTGAGTTGTAACACTTAAACTCGATGGTCGTCTGCTACTTATTTGCTATTCTGTGATGTGATGATAAATTCCGCATGTGCGATGATAACTTCCGCACTTAGGTCGTTTTGCAGACGTCCATTTTTCATTATGCATGTCATTATCATCATAATATCAAATCTTGCATGATGAACTGTCATCATAAGTTGAAGAGGATCTCCACAAGTACAACCTGCAATGTGCATTTGCATTCCAAAAGCAAATTACTTATATGCACATCTTCAGGGGGAGCCTTTGCCACTTATGAAGACAATACCCTATCCTTTACAATTTCACATATTTTATTCCCCATTGAAAACTTCAACCAGTTTGTCATCAATCACCAAAAAGGGGGAGATTGTAAGTGCATCAGTGCCACCCCTAGTTGGTTTTGGAGTATTGACGACAAACCTGGTTGAGGGACTAATGTGTTTGTGAGAATTGCAGGATAACACAGGAAGAAGTCCCTCATTGATTTGGTTTACCTACCGGAGATGACCCATAAAAATGTATGAAGACATTGAAGATAAAGGTGGTATGTGAAGGTATTCACATTGAATACTATGACAAGGGAAGACATGTTCTGAAGACTATGGAGCGCGAAGACTTAGTTGTTTCGTTGTTTCGTTTTCTTCTTTGTTGAGTCATAGGAACCACCGTACTGTTAAGTGGGGTCCAAGTGAACAAGTCAGAATGACTGAAGTGATGCTTAACCAAAATCCTATGTCTTTGAGCGAAGACAATGAGAGTGAATCTTATCTAGAGCTGGATAAGTCAGCTTTGCTTGTAGCCCAAGTAAAGTTTCCGTGTGTATTTGAAATCTGACCATTGGAACACGTGTCAGTTCCTTAGTGACCCAGGGTCATTTCGGACAAATCAGGTCAGGTTGCCTACTGGCTATAAATAGCCCACCCCCTGACTACAAAAAAAATACACTTCCATGATGATACATGTTTGTCATAGTAGGTCGCTTTTTTTGTCATGCATGTACATCCATGACAAATTTATGACAGAATCAAGATAGTCATACCTGTGTTGTCGTAGAAGTGTTTGATGACATTACCAAAATTATCATCACGGAAGTGTCCACTTCCATGACGATAAATCGCGCGTCACAGAAGTGCTTTTGTCAAGGGTGACCGACACGTGGCATCCACCATAACGGAACGCTGTTAAGCTATCAGGTCGGGTTTTGGATCCGATAACCCGTTAACAGCCCCGACCAATGGGAAATTTCCACATGTAAAATTCTTATTGGCCGGACGAAACACGTGTCAGTTCGTCAGTGGGTCAGATAGGCGCCTATGATACGTCGACACGTGGCACGGCCTAACAGAGGTCCATTCCTGTGAAAAGGCCAGCCCATTTGTCTTGGTCAAAAGGTGGCGGGCCGGCCCATGGAAAGCCTATTAACGACATGTTCGCATATAGCCCATTTACAGCCCGCTAACCCAAGGCCCGTTACGCCCTATCCGAATTAGGCCCAGTAGCGTCATCTGGGCCATCCAATATGATTCCAGCTTGTTTTCACTTCTGGCCCATGTATGGCCCATGACGTTTTCAGCCCATATGAGGCCCTATTTAACTCTTGGCCTATTAACGGCCCGTGGTGAAACTGGCCCGTAATGAACAGTGTATAACTTTATACCCATTAATGGCCCGTTATTCCGTTGGGCCGTTTCCAACCCATGTTATCTTTCGGCCTTCTCAGAGCCCATTTATTCTTGGGCTCATTTCCAGCATTGGTTTACTTACGGCCCGTTACTGTCATTTTCTGCTTGTGGGCCAAATTCAGCCCGTGGTTACAGTCGGCCCGTTTGTGGTCCGTTAATACGTTGGGCCATTTTCATAGCATCATCAAATATGGCCTATTAACGATGGCCCGTTACGGTCCGCCCATGAACGAACGATTCCAACTCTAGCCCGTTTACGGCCATAATGCGGCCTGTTATTGGCCCATGTTTGGCCAATCGATCATATGGCCCGTATAAGGCCCATTGATGATACGGCCGTAGAAGGCCCATTGTTTCTACGGCCCGTAGAAGGCCTACTGTTTCTATGGCCCATAGAAGGCCCACTGTTTCTACGGCCCGTAGGAGGCCCAGTGTCACTACAGTAAATATTAGCCCATGGTTATTGTGGCCTAGTTTTAAAAAATAGGTTATTGCAGCCACTAGTTAACCGCAGAAAAAGAACTGCAATGACTACAAGCAAACAAATAAACAAGACAACAAGGAAATAAATAAGCAAGCAACTAACGCTAGGCTATCATGGCTATTACACATATTACATCCACTGGGCATCAAAGTTTGCCACTAGTGCAAATATAGGGAACAAAGCAGCATATCATATACACCGGCCGTCAAAATTGGCCACCAGTGCAAATAAACGCGGTAGCAAAACAAGAGCATAATTGAAACAACTTCAGAAGAGCTCAAGAAACGTTATCCTAGGTATCCACCATGCTGGCAATAAGCTTAGCAAGCTGATTAGCTTTGTCCTGTTTGGCGCTAAAATCCTCCAACGCTTGTTGTTGCACCAGAAAATATGCATCTGAATGCTCGAGGGACTTCCACAGTCCTTCTGCTTCTTGTTGTAGCACAACTGAACGATGTCTTTCAGCTTGTAGTTGAGACTCAAGAAACCAAACTGATTCAGACAGTGAGTTTGAATAGCTTGTGCAAGCGGTAGTGGCTAGTAACTCCAACACTAAACCAAGACAGGATGTGTCACTGTCCTGAACCTTATCTGCATTACTTCCTTTACTGTTGCTTAATAAGGCACTCTTCCCCAATATTCTGTTAGCATTCTAAAAGAAGAAACAAGCAGACACATAACAAGTTTAGCATGTACTAGTATATGAAACTCATTTTGGTGAACCAGTTCATTAGTAAGGTGGACAAGATTAAACAACCAAGTCTTCTATTGCCAAGTACTAGTACATAATAAAAGCATCAAACAAACATATATCTATGTCCTATGGTAGCAATGGAATCTTAAATTAGAACAGTTGTTCTTCAGGTTTAGGCACTTGTTCTACATGAACAGAGTACAGTAAGATGCAAGAATATAATACTTAAAAATAGAAAATGAGCTCATAGACCTTACCACATTCTTGGTTCGGGACCAGTACAGAACAAGGCGTTCCTAGTCATCGTCTAGTAAATGTGTCTCAGGAGAACGTAAGGGAATTTGATGAGTTTCTTTGCCGGTTAAGTACGTTTTCTTCAGGTAATTCTGATACTGCCACCAAGCATTCTTGAAGATAGCAGAGGTATTAGCACAGGTTACCTCATCCTGAGTTTCCAAATCGGTCCTTCTCTATAGAGAAAAATGGGAAAATTTGTTGTATTATAACCATCATGGAGGTAGGATGTATGGGACGAAGCAAAGTAATTGACATGAATAACATTACTTACACATAACTCCTGGACAAACACCTGCAACTGGCATTTTCTTTCATCTTCAGTATAATATTTCCAAGATGGGAAGATACGCACATACGATTTAACAACATCAAATGCGATAGACGCTAAACTATGACTAGCTGGTTGTGCTTCCTCCACAGGAATATGCGTACTAACTGGTGGAGTTTGGGTTCGCCGTGATAGTACTGGCCCTTTGGGCACTGGAGCTGCCTTACTAACTGCTCTTGTTTGGGAGCTCTGTGGTGGAGATGGTGCTACGTCAACAGGAACTGGGTTACTATAGGCTGGGGTTGGGGTTAGATTGGATGAAGCTGGTTCTCTGTCCATCGTAGTAGGGGTACAATCTGCGAGAGTTTGGGTTATGTGTGGTAGGGATGGTTCTTGTGCATGTACAACCGGGGTGCTATCTCCACCAAGAGGTAGCACTGTTTTATTTGAAGACCGTGTTTTTAGCCCGCTAGATACTGGCATCACCCGCTCCAATTCAAATGGTTGATAAACAGGAAACATAGTTGAATGTACAGACATTGTATGAGAGACAGATGCAATAGATAGTGTGGAAAAAAGAGGGCATGAAGTAGTTGACATGTATATTGTTTAACTAAAATGGATAGCATGACATAATTTCACATATACAATGTCTATCTAAACTGGATAGCATAGCATAACATAATTAAAAGATATGATGAATAACTAAACAGGATCGCATGACATAATTCACCTCCATGTTATCTAAGTAATCAGGATCGCATCATTTAATTCACATATGTGATTTATATGCTAAACAGAGGGCATTCGATATGATGTCTAAACTAAGAACATGGTGTTGAATATTGTGTATATGATGTCTAAACTATGCAATGCAAGACACCGTATGCATGATATGAGCAGTATAACCGTGCCAAGTTAGAGCATACACCTCAGTGGGGGAATAGGACTGGTCACTTATCTCTGAATCCATCTCTAAGGAGCTATCGGGACCCAACGAGAGATCTGCTTCGACAGGTAGCACTGTCTGCTCTGAAGGCCTTGTTTTCACTCTAGATTTTTCCATCTCCCACCCAAATGGCTGATTCACAGGAAGAGTAGTTTAATGTACAAACATTGTCGACAAATGGAAATATAATGAAGAAGAGGATGGGCAAGATATCATTCAAATATATGATGCCTGGTTAAACAGGATGGCATTGCACATTTCACATATATTATGGCTGGCTAAAAGACATGAGACTGCATAATTCCCATATATGATATAGAAACTAAACAGGTGGCATTACAGAACATGTCTAAACTAAGCAGATGACATATATGATGTCAAAAGTAGGCACTGCAAGGCAACATATGCATGATATGACTAACATCATCATGCCAAGGTAGAGAAAACACCTTGGGGGTAAATAGGAGTGGTCAGCGGCCTCCGAATCCGCCTCAGAACAGATATCTTCCTTTGGATTACAATCTGGAGAGGGGTGGGGAGGGTTTGCCATTGAACCCACCATGGAGCGATGTTTGCATGACATTGTATTGCCGCACAAAACTCTTCTTTTTTTCTCTACATGTTCAGCATGACCGTGCACAATATCTGACATGCATACAAAAAAATATGGTGAGATTATGTAAGGAGAGCATGCAGAAATTTAGAGTGATGGTAACAACCAGTGGATCGATGTTTTTCTGTTGAACCAAAATAGCCCTAATGGATCGACGTGAATGTATAGTAATAAGTGATGCAACAAGTGTACAACCTATTTGCCGTAGCCGTGTCGACCTCAGCATCATTGGGTTGGTCGCTGAAGCAGTTGAGGCGGAGGTGGCTGTTGGAGGTGTGGAGGAAGATCTGAGGAATCTGTAGACGGCGTCCATGGTACTGCTCTATTGTTATGGATCGTTCTGTCGTTGGAGCAGCTCCGGTGAGCCGTAAGACGTCAAGGCTGAAGTAGCACAAGACAGACATCGCCAATCTCAAGTGGGATTCTAATTGCATCTCCAATAGATGATGTAAAATGGATGTAAAATTAACATCACCAAAAACCACCTGACTACAACAGATGAGGTAAAAACTGTTGACTCTGAACTTAACTATCAAAACTGAAATTTACTGTGGAATCTGAATGCTACTGTCGAAACTGAATGCAATGGTAGCAGAAAGGCACTTGACATGTAGTTTAGGGAGAGCCTGCAGTTCATCTTCAACCTGCACCCCCCTGAGCCGCCAGCCACCACCGGCCGAACCGCCGGCCCCAGCGCCGCCTTGCCGCCCCAAAACAACTCGCCACCGCCGCCCCGACTAGCCCTCTAGGCCCCCCGCCCCCGCCCTGAACCCTAAGATAGATAGTGGGGTACCTCTCCGGCGAGCCCCCGTCCTCGCTGCGGGTGGTTCTTCCTTAACTCCGGCGAGCCCCCCAACCCCTGAAAATTGACTGACCCAAAAGTCGATTCAGTCGACTAAAGTGTGGCTTAATCGGAGTAGTGCAGCAGCATGAGCAAGGGGGAGAGCAGCAGCAGCTGGGCGAGCAAGCGATCGAGCGAGAGCCGGAGCAGCAGCAGCAGATTCGGCTGGTATGGCCGCCGCCGCCGAAGGGGCCTCGCACCGGGGGAGAGCCGCCGTGGAGATGTCGCCAGCGGCGCCGGCTTCAAGGTAGCCGCTCCATGGGGGTGCGGGATGGAGCACCGTCGGCGTCGGGAGGTCGAGTTAAGGAGAATGCGTGATGCGATGAGTGTACAACCTCTTTGGTGGCGCCGAGTAGGCCTCGGCTTCTTCGGAGGAGTCGGTGAGGATGTTGCGGTTCCGGTGGAGCAGGTTAAGGCGGCGCTGTGGGGATGGAGCAGCTGCGATAGACGAGGCGATCGTCGGAGCAGCTCCTTGGAGGTGGAGGACGGGGCGGCTGAACCGGCGGGACGGCGAGATGGACGACGGATCCTCATCCAGGGAGGTGGACGAGGGACGTCGAGCTGTTGCGGTGGACGACGTCGTCGGGGAAGAGGCTCTGGCTGGGAAGCGGTGACATGGCGGACAGAGGAGGGTGGGGTTTCACGGCTGGAGCGGAGAGGTTATGGTGGCCTGGGATTTCGAATTGCGAAAAGGGGGCGATGGGAGGGGGTGAAGCATGAGTTAGGAACGCGCTTGTCCAAAATGTAGGGTGTGTTACAAAAGTACCCCCCACCGATTTGAACTAGCAGCCCTTTCGGCTCAGGGTTAGAAGGGGGATTTCGTGTGTCGGGATTTGGCAGCTGGAGGGAGTTTTCGCGCGCGTTGTAATTTCGGGATAGCAAGGCACGGGTTGTGAAGGCGCCAGTTTTGGGAGCACGATATCTGAATTTTCGGGATATAACAAGACGCGGGTTGAATTTTAGGGACAAGCCTAACGTGTAGTAATATTATAATTGTACGTACCAAATCAATTCGCACATCCCTCAACCAAAAAGAAAACGAAAAAAATAAAACTATTCACACCACACAAAGAGAGAGTCTTGCCCCATTTTACTATACAAATGCTATTCAAAGCTACTCCCTCCTTCCATCTATATAGGGCCTAATGCGTTTTTCGATGCTAACTTTGACCAAATATTAGAGCAATGATATATGACATGCAACTTACACAAAGCACACCCTTAAATTCGTCTGTGAAAGGTTCTTTCAATGATATAATTTTCACATTGTGCATGTCATGTACTATTAATCTTGTCAATAGTCAAAGGCGGTCTTAAAAATCTCATTACGCCCTATATAGATGGAAGGAGGGAGTATGAATCCATGTTATGTCCGATTAAATTTTTTCGATTGCTGTATAATGCATGTAACCTACTCATACCAACATTTTAGTGCATTCCAAATGTCTATACTACCGCTGCAATTCGAACTAAATTTGAATTCGTTTCTCTATTTCAATAAGAATCTACAATCATGATTGTTGCCAACTTCAACCATCATAGTTTCCTTGCTATCCGCCAGATATAAATCAGACGGCCTATAATGCAGGATGGCAGGCACACCATCATCAACAACTCTGTTTTTTATAAGAGTAGAGATAAAATATATTAAATGTAGTATACCATGTTCATAACCACACCACGCGTATCACCTATATATATTCACACATCCGTCGGTTTGAAACACTATGATAAATTCTTCAAATATCCGAATTCGCTTTTTATAATGAAGTATATATGATCTCTATTCGTCCTTTAAACCCACACAACCCTCTTATCTTTGTAGCTAGCGCTAACTTTCTCTTGTGCATGCACACGCCCGCATCCCTCTCACCCTCCCTCAGCATTCTCTAGCTCCATCGCGCAAATTCGTCTTTTCACTTTAGGTCATTCACCCATGGTGTGTGTAGGCCCCCCAGCTCCTTCTTTACGGCACACATCGATCGATATGCCTCTCTAGCCAGGTGTGCCTAGCACAAACACAAGCTTCCCCTCTTTTCTTGTCACCATCCATGCCTCACTCCCACCACTCTTTTCATCGTTCTCGTACTCGCACACTCCTCCCCCTCGATATAGTATGCCTCTCGTACCACCTCCTACATGCATCCCTCTCTCTCTATCCTTCTCCTCGTGCCTCATTTGCTTCTAACACACACATGCATGTATACCGATCGATCTCCTAACATATACCTAGATCGACTTTAACTACCCCCCATCGATTGATGTACCTCACAAGTTATGTCTCTCCTTTCTCTTACAAAGGGCGATTGATCTTCCTACGTAGTTACGTCTTCTTACCACAGCCACATCGTCCCCCCTCATCATTCGTGCATGCCTCCTGACCCGTCTCTCACACGCACGTGCACAGACAACAAGCAGCCATCTCCTCTCTTATTGATATTGCGGGCGTGCCCTCCGTTTGTCTAGCAAGCCTATCCCACCATTTGTTAGAAGCAACTCCACTACCACCCCCTCCAACACTCTAGCTCTGTCTCTCTCCCAACCTTATTCATCTCCTGCACATATGCATGGATGCCAATTGATCTCCCATAATACATGAGGCAGATCAATCTTCTTAATACATGAGGTAGGCCTCTCTCCTCCTCCACACATATACCAGCCATTGTACCTCTATAGTTAATTGGGCCTCCCTCTTCCCCCACCACACACCGATAGTCGAGCGCTGCAGGTAGGTATCCATGCCACAGAGACAAACTGCACATGTCCCATCTCACGTTCCAGTAGGCCAGCCACTCTATATCTTTGACGTGGGCACACAGAAATTCGATGGCACTCTTTATCGATCGCACGCACACACACACACATCATCATCCCTCTCTTCGATTCTATGGACACCTCAAGTCGATGATACCTCCACTCTCTTCTCGTGGATCGGCCCCTCTATATATATGTTATATCCAGGACTCTATTTCACACACATTGCATATGTTAAATATTTTGATTGACCCCCCCCCCACAAAAAACTCTCAAGAACCCACACACTATATCTCTCTAGGTTTGTATATCTCTCACACAACCCCACGTAGGTGGTGTATGTATACAAGAAGAGATAGGTGCACTGTGCACGTACTCACGCTTCGTGCCCAGCCACACCCGCGCGGGTACACGGTGGAGCTCATTTCTCCGCAGAAGCTGAATTTGTTTTTGAAACATCAAGTGATCAGAGACTCGAAAACTTATTTGCCCATTAGTGACTTGTCAGGGCGGTGGATTTTAGTTTGTACGATAATGCTGCATCCAACTAAAGTAACGAAAGTTCTTACGTAAACTTCCTAGTAATTCCCTCTTCGTAGGTGTAGCATTACTCCTAACATTTGTAATATCAGTTTGAAACTTGTAATATTGCCGTGTCCTATTCCTGCGTTTTCAAAATCCTACGAATCAAACAGGTCCTGAGTTGGTGATGATGTTGTGCCTCCCATCTTTCACCAATAGCCATTGGATCTAGATCTGACGCATACAAACCAAGCTTCTCCATTTTTGCAAAAAGATGCCCACACTTGTTCCTATTTACAAACAACTCCTTGTCTCTCACAATCAGCCTCATCTCCTCCCCACCACATCTAGGAGTAGAAGGCCGTGGAAAAATCTGGCGCGATGGCCGCTGCCGGAGCCGTCCACCCCCAATCTTGGTGTTCCGTGCAATGCACGGGCATCTACACACGGGAAATTATGTCGAACAGGGCTAGTTGTAAGCAGGCTAGCTCTACAGCCATGATGATAGTGGCTGCAGACGGTGAGGCTGACTATGGTATGCCGAACACGGCGCCTATACTCAGGTGTCATCTCCGGCGCAGGGTCTTGTCACTTCATTGTGAGGAGCAACACGTAATAATTTGACCAACGGGTAGTACAGTGCTAGTACTCCTACTACTACATTGGTAGTACTACTACTAGTACTAGTAGCACCACCGTCTGGATTTAGGAGTACTACCACGTCCATCTGGATTTTATTATTTGACTAGCAATATCTAGTAATGCATGTCACCAAAAATGTACTACTCCCTCTGTAAATAAATACATGGTGTTTTATTCCTATCGGCGAGAGAACTTAATGTTTTTTTGCTACTCCTAACTAGAGTACTAATAGGATTACATGCAATGAACTAAACACTGCATGTCATGTTTGGTAGTCTCAAGTCATTGAAAGCATGCACGGCCCACATCTCTCATTGGTTGATATGTCACAAAATAAGAAACAAGGAGGGAGTTAATGCACCATGCCTAAGTATTTTGGGATTATTTGGTTTTTGTAAGGTGACTTACACAACATTTTTGTTTACATGCATTAACATTTTATTAGTTAAATCAAAGGTCAAAACTTGGCGCAAAATGCAAAGGGGACCAATAAACCAGTAAACATCAAACTTCTCTCGTTTGGCCCCAACTAGAGGTCCGGTGAGATGACTATACTGCACAGGCACGGAGGGGGACGCAACTTCATTGACTTACGGCAACTGCCATTGGGTGAATGACACGTGGCCCCAGGGGGTGGCTGGCCCACCTATCATATAGCCAAAGGCAGGTGCAGTAGAGGGCTGAGGAGTAGTATGAAATCCTACGCACCTACACACACTAACCAAGGGCTGAGTGATCACTCGAATCACAAGATCAGTTGACTAGAAGCTATGCTAGACCCATGGAGGCGATGAGCGCGAGCATCAGCCGGCTGTGCCAGATGGTCCACGACGCCGGCCTGTGGCCCGACACCGGGGAACGTCTCCAGGTAGTATTGCTTGAGGCCGCCAGGGTGAGGGGCTGCTTGGACGACATCTTCGTCTCCTTGTTCGACGAGGTCCTTGTCGATTTCCTCAACAAGTTCACCGTTGTCAAGAAGCTTGCGGACGAATTTGAAGTAAGCCTCCAGCCGACGTGCCTAGACTCTGCGATGCCTGCCACCCTCAACGGCCACTATGGTAGCAACCTCTTCGACACACTGGTGGCCCTGTGACTGCCCGCCGTCACGCCAGAGAATGTCCACCTCAAGGTCGCGCTCGCTGCGCAGCGCCTGGCGCAGCAAGACACCATCGACATAATCACCCATGTCTACGCGCAAATCGTCCACAAGGACTACTACATGCAAGAGGAGGACGATAGGACACTGGCCTTCTTAGAGCATAGGGCAACCTTGGACGGCACTGTCCGGAAGCACGTTGAGCTTGCCGCCAACGCCGCTGCTCCTCACACGTTGGTTGGTGACCCGACGCACTAGGGCGCGAGGATGTCATTGAACGTTGATGGATCCGTATGTATTTTTATCTTTTCCGTCAAATCCATGTAGTAGTATCTGATACTACAGTAATTATCTTACCTTTCGCATCAACTTCATAATTTTCGTATGTACTCCATGCATGAACGGCGCCAGAACCAAACTTCTCATTACTCTAGGCAAAATCGTTATTTTCTATCTATCGGTCGCGCCATGGAGCAGAACCAAATTTTACAAGTTACGAGTTCAAAAGGAAAATCCTGCCGTGTTCGTGTTGGACCCCCACACGGTTGGTCCGGCACGCCGCTCAAGCGGGGATGCGTGCGGTGTTGCATTTTCACTTACAAGTGGGACCGCAGTTGAGCAAACCGACTATCGGCAAACTCCGCCCACCGCGCGATGGCTGAGAAAACAGGAGGGAGAAGATATGGTTGTAGCACGGACTCCAAGAAAATTGGTGTCGGATGGGACTCGTGTGGGTGGCGTGTGCCGTACTGCTAGATGTGAATACTAGTTATGGCCCATGCCACCCCACTATATCAAGGTACGTAGAACAAATTTCCTGCAGTCCGTGCTCAGCCCTCCTCTATCTCTCTTGTCAGCCAGCCAGCGGACGCGTGGAGCCCATCGTCTGTTTGCTCACATGCGGCCCCACATGTCAGTGAAAACGCAAGAGGACCCACTGAACCTGCACATCTTTCACCTCGACGTGCTGGTGGTGAAAAACAAATCCAATAAAGATCTTCAATGGCTGCTTTTGGAGTTACTCAAGAGTAGTAAGATTCTATTTACAGTTTAACCCAAGATGCACATCTCGTGGCTTCAACTACCACTCTATTTTCTTTCATGACACGACCTTGATGCTGGATGTCCCACGTGTCGGCAAAAGGAGGAAGAACCCGACCAAATCTTCGGTTCTGCTCTCGGATTAGACTAGTTGTGCTAACTTAAAATTTTTATTGTGTACTCCCTCCGTTCCAACACACTTGACTTCCATTTGTCCAAAAATGGATGTACCTCCGCAGATCAACAACGAATGCATCGAGAAGGCACTAATCCAACTTACAGGAGTAGTAAAATGTATTCTTGTGGTTCTTCTTTTCTTTGGTCTTGCTTTTCTACTCAAAATTATCATTGGAGTTCATGCAAAACGGAGGTGCGTTTGGGGTTGTGCGTTGGAGTTCGCCTGACAAGTGGGACCGTAGTTAAGGAAACTGACTATCGGCAAACCCCCACCTCGCCCGCCACGCGATGGCTGAAGTTAGAGAAACGACGAGGTTGAAGTGATTGCTCCAGCACGGACTCCAAGAAATAATATGGTGTCAGATGGATGTCGTGGTGGTGGCGTGTGCCGTACTCCTGGACGTGAATGCTTGTTCTGGCCCATGCCACCCTACTACTCCTACTACTTACTCCTACTATATAGTAGTAGTATCGAGGATTCGAGGTGCTGGTTACGTACAACGAACACATTAACATATGGCTACAGTAAAAACACCCGCCCGACGCGCGAAGCTTGTGAAGCTAGTACAAATAGTGTACTACTATTGTTGATTGGCCTCATCCGATAACCTGTTGCAATGCACGTACAATTATGTATTCGGAAAAAAAATTGCCTCATCGCACCACTCACTCAGAGAAGCGACTTGAAAGCCATTCATAAATTTAGTAAGTTTATCACAGGCATATCATTTTATTACATACAACAGGTCATCAACCCACATCGACAACGAGGATACATTATAAATACTAAAGTTTTCACCACACAACAAATAACAAGCCATGAAATGAACATCAACTCAACCATTCCACGGCGTTGGAAACGCTTGCTTTGAACCACAAGTGATTCTCTAGGACGGGCCATCCGTTGTCGATCTGGAGACCAACACAGGACCGATCATCCAGGCTGAAGCGGCCTATTATATCAGTACCAGGGTAGGGAACCACGTAAATGTCCGAGGTATAGACACAATTGCTTCTCATAAATGTGTCAACAGTAGTTGGATCGCCTTTCACCATCATTGGATAGTTTTGTCCCAGGAAGAGCGAGTTTTCTCCAAGACTATTAATTCTGTGCCAGGGAGAAGGAGTTGGCGCTAGCACACTAGTATCCATCCCGAATACCATGCAACGGGTGTTGGAATAGGTCCAGAGAGTGCGACCATGGGAGACACCTGCTTCCTTAGCAGTAACATAATCAGTGGGCTGTATACACACAAGAAGAGGTGATCCATTGGAATTAGTTGCCAGGCGCCACAGAGTATATGGGCGCTGCTAGTGATCATCACCATTGGCATCTCCCCCTTGGTTATAAATTTTTCAAGTATAGGTGGTGGGATGTTCACAGGACCTTGGAAACACAAGAAGAAGGTTAATTAGTAAAGGGAAACTTGCTAACCCGCATTCATGTGGATGAAACAATTATAATTACGGTGGAAGACAAACGTACCGAAACTACTAGGATGCCATGCAAAAACAGTGCCACGAGTGGCGGCAGCAAACACAAGGCCCTCGTATTGAATTGCATCACAGTACTCATCCGTGTACATAAACTGATTTTTGAGCAATATCCATCGAGTCGAACCATGAAGGACGGCAACAAGCTTGTCGAAGATAGCAACAACTTGATAGTCGTTGTAATTCCAAGAGCAGTTGGGAACTCGACAAATTGCTATCTTCCGTAGAAGACAGTCACCATGATCGTATTTGAATGTGCGTACATTACCGGTGTGCTCAACCTCTAGGCAGTGTGCTGAGATTTTTGGAAGTGGAACCCGGTGACGAGTGTACACATTCACAAGTTCCCACTCGCAGTTGGACCCAATGTAAACAACCCAATCTCCATTTGCGCCCGCCCAAGCCTTGCCCTCAAGCGATGGCATCTTAACATCATACGTATCATTATCAAGCGGCATCAACTAGCACAGGGCGAGGCCTCCGTCGTGCCGGCGCCAGTCATCAGGGTCACGGCAAAGAAGATAGGGGAGATCAAACCGCTCCTTGACTCTTGGGTTCTTTGTAATGATGTTATTAGTTGAGTCGAGAATGGGCTTGAACGAACCTGCCATGCTAGCCGAAGTGATGACGTTGCACCGATCAATGAGTTCCTCCACCACGTCATCTTTCAGATCGGGGCAAGAATAACGGGGTCGTTTCCGGCATGTTCCCTCCATGGAGAAGATGATCGAACAATGGAAGAAGAAAGGGTGAAGGGCTGAAGGAAAATGGAGGAGGGAGAGGAAGAGCGTGCGACAGCAGTTCCAAATCGAGAGGGAAAGGCGAAGAGTCGATGGACGGTTGCGAGTTTGCCACAGTTCACGAAGAGGTGCCCCGGCCTACACGTCCGTTCGGAAATACTCCTACTACTCGCCGTCGTCTCACTGATATGTTGGAACGGGACCACATGTCAATAAAACATGGTGTGTAATTTCTCATGCAAAAAGCGATCTGGCCGCGTTGGCCTGAGGTTCCGCATTAGTTATCGACCTTTATTTTTTTAATGGCATGCCGATCAGTTTTGAAGCACGACTAACTGGTATTGTATATGGAGAGGATGACAGCAGGAACCCGCCAAGGTCATGGCAGTACGCAAGCAAGTGCCTCCCTATTTCAAGGCAATAAAAAAATGGCTCCTCCTAGTGGATTTCTGACATCTGGGTCCCATGCCATTGTCAACATCTATACCTACTAATAAAGCAAGGTGTGTTTCTTCAATTTTTTCATCCATTCACCATCGAAAAGTTTTTCTTTCTATCCGAGGTGGTACTAAACTTTTGTGCGTCTTTCCGCTAGAAAAGAAAAAAGATTTATCCAGAATACCGTCATTAGGCCGCATGCGCTCCGGCCCAACGAGCCCAGCAATTTATTATTGCCCCGACCGTTGGGAAGGCCTTATTTGTCACATGGGGCAAGGAATAGTTAAAGTTTCGCACAGGGCGCCTAAGACTGGACCGGCCCATTTCCTCTTTTTCGTTGTTCTATTTTTATTTTTATTTTTCTGTTCCTTTCTATTTCTCTTTTATATTTTTTCCTTTTTTCCATATTTTTTAATTATTTTTGATGAAGTAAAAATTTACAAAAATATTTCGAATTTCAATATTTTTTAAAATATTCAAATAATGGTCAGAATTCTAAAATTTGCTTCTATATTGAATAATGTTTGAAACTTTTAAAATTTCCCGTTTCCAAATCTTCCCAATATTCAAAAAATGATCTCCTTTTTAAAAATTGCTTTTTATTTTTCAAAAAATCTTCAAGATTTATTTATAAAAATTACATTTTATAGAATGTTCCATATTTTAAACAATTCTTGTTTTAGTGAAATGTTCAAAAATCAGAAAAATATTTGCGTCTAAAACATTTTGTATTTTCTGAATGTTCCCTTAAAACAATTCATAAAATCAAAAAATATTTGTGTTTTTGTAAAATGTACATATTTTCGAAATATTGTTTGTGAATTTCAAAAACTATTCATGCTTCTAATTGTGTTCGTGATTTTCCTAAGATATTGGAATTTGCAAAAACAATGTTCGCATATTTCTAAAATTGTCCATGATTTAAAAATTGTTAATGTTTCCAAGAATATTTACCAAATCATATTTTTTTGAATGTTCAAAATAATCAATAATATTTCTGATGTGACACTATAGTATTTTCTTAAATATTCGCGTTGACCATTAGTTAGCGGTGCGCGTTCGTTCTTTGCTGGTTGACTATAAATGAAAGAAATTGTGGACACGTGCCAATAAATTATGTTATTTGGCTTTAGTTAGAGCAAAATTATGGGCACTTGAGCAGTAAAATAATCAAAGAGAATAAAACCTAAAAAAGAAGGGATATTCTTGCCTGATTATGCTCATGAAACGGGATTTGTGCGCTGCAATTAATAATCCACCCGGTTACGGCGTCGTAGCATAGAGTGGTCGAACCAACCATGTCCCGAAGGTCACTGCGCAGCAACCAAGTGAGGAGGCAGGCACAACCCTGGGATGGAGGCGGACCCAGAGGAAAAAGGCATGAGTTGGGTGCTCGCCACCACACCAACCAACCCAGTCACTATCAAAATTTTGCGTGTCAAACATGTCCAGCGAGAAGACCATAACTTCTTGCCACGTTGCCTACCATTGTCGAGACCATTTTTTTGGATGACACATCAATTATTTTTCCCATTGCTTTTGGCAAAAAATATCCTTCCCATTGCAACGCACGGGCATATGTGCTAGTAGTCAATAAACAAGAGAATTGCACAACGAGCGGCTGACACCAGGGACCCAGCAGCTCGCCCAGTTATTTTTGTTTTGGGTTAATTTGATAAATGCCACTCCAAATCTGGTGTATCCGAAAAATGCCACTACAATTTCCAAACTTTGAAAAATGCCATTTCATGCCATTTCTAGTGGCATTTTTCGAAGTCTGGAGTGGCGTTTTTCAAAGTTTGCAAACTGCTGTGGCGTTTTTCAAAGTTTGCAAAAATTGCAATGGCATTTTTCAAAGTTTGGAAATTGCAGTGGCATTTTTATGAATCGCCATAATTGGAGTGGCATTTAACTAATTTGTTTTTGAGATGAAAGCAGGGTGTCAACTGGGCTGTGCGGGACACTCTGGCCTATCTAGACAACCTTTTCTTTTATGTTTATCACAGACTAGCCCAGTAGTTTTTTTTCTTTCTGAAAATGGCTAGCCCAGTTCTTTTGTGATTTGTCAAGTAAGTCGCTTTATCAGGCCTGTTGGGCTGCAAATCTTTCAAGACGAGGAGAGCTTCATTGGGCTGGCCGAGAAAATGGCCTATCAGTAATGAGAAATGGGTTGTACATTTTTAAAACACATCAAACCGGCAATTATTTTCAAATATCATTTTTTTTCATTTCGAGATTTTAAATTGCATTGATTTTTATGCGTGGACAATTTATTGGATTTTATATTGATATAGATTTATTTTTAAAATCAGTCTGAATCTGACTCGAAATTTCGATATTAAAAACAGTTCAGACCGCACCAACATATGCAAAATTTTGTATGTTTTTTTAACCGTGGCCGCAATATGGGTTGTAATGCTAACATAAAGAACATGGGCTCCAAAAAAACCCGTAAGAATTAGCAAATGGGCTGTAAACTATTTGAAATAATGGCAGATTGGCTGTATGCTATTTTCCACAGATTTGAGGCTTTCCACAGATGGCCTGTATACTGTTGGATGTCCATCCAACGACCGTCATGCTTCTTCAATCTCTGCTCTTCCTGCTCCAGCCACTCAAACAAGCGCCGGCGAGACTGCCTGCTCCCTCCTCCCCGCGGCCGGCTGTGCTGCCGCGCAGGCCTCACCGCCCCACCGTACTCTCATCGCTGGCCTAGCCATCCCTCTACTCACCCACACCTGCTTTTATTCTCCGACGATGGCAGACAAACCAGTAAACCCTCGTACAGTCGTACTCCCCTCCGCGTGGGAAACAAAAACAACGGCCGAGTCTTCCTTGCCTCCATGTCGTTCCCTTCCTAGGCCTCGCCATCGTCCACCGCCCTGGTGCTCTCGGCGTGGAGTGGTCAGCGTGGTCAACGACCGACATGCATCTGAAGTGGACTGTACGTGGAGAGGTGTAACACCCTTGATGCGGCTATATATCCTACATGTCGAAGCACGACTTAGAGGCATAACCGCATTGAAAGCAATGTCGCAAGTGAGGTAATCATCACAACAACTCATGTAAATAAATAAAGGGAAAATGTACATAGTTGTCTTACACTCACCACGTCAAACAAATACATAAATAAGTCATTACAATCATCCAATACACTCATGGTCCGACTACGGTACCAAAATAAAGATCAACCCCCAAATGCGACAAAGTCCCCGATCGCCCCAACTGGGAACCACTACTGATCATCTGGGAAAGACACGTAGTAACGGCGAGAGTCTTCATCGAACTCTCACTTGAGCTCAAGCGCATAGTCTGGAGCGGTATCATCGGTCCTTGCATCTGGTTTAGGAAGGAATCTGTTAGTCACGGGGACTCAGCAATCTCACACCCTCGCGATTAAGACTATTTAAGCTTATAAGAAAGGTAAAGGAATGAGGTGGAGCTGCAGCAAGCGACTAGCATATATGGTGGCTAACCTATTCGCAAAAGAGAGCGAGAAGAGAAGGCAAAAGCACGGTCGAACAACTATGATCAAGAAGTGATCCTAGAACAACCTACGTCAAACATTACTCCAACACCATGTTCGCTTCCCTGACTCCGCCGAGAAGAGACCATCACGGTTAAACACGCGGTTGGTGCATTTTAATTAAGTTAAGTTTCAGGTTATCTACAACCGGACATTAACAAATTCCCATCTGCCCATAACCGCGGGCATGGCTTTCGAAAGTTCAAAACCCTGCAGGGGAGTCCCAACTTAGCCCATCACAAGCTCTCACGGTCAACGAAGGGTATTCCCTCTCCCAAGACAATCCGATCAGACTCGGCATCCCGGTTACAAGACATCCTCGACAATGGTAAAACTAAACCAGCAACACCACCCAGATGTGCCAACAAATCCTGATAGGAGCTGCACATATCTCGTTCTCAGGGCACACCGAATGAGCAAGACATCGGGTAGGCCAGCCCAGAGTTGCCCCTGGTAGCCCCGGACATCGCTCAGTTGGACCAACACTTAGAGAAGCACTGGCCCGGGGGGGGTTAAAACAAAGATGACCCTTGAGTCTGCGAAACCCAAGGGAAAAGGCTAGGTGGCGAATAGTAAAACCAATGTTGGGCATTTCTGGAAGATTTTTATTCAAGGCGAGCTGTCGAGGGGTTCCCATTATAACCCAACCGTGTAAGGAACGCAAAATCTGGGAACATAACACTGATATGACGGAAACTAGGGGGACAAGAGTGGAACAAAACACCAGGCATAAGGCCGAGCCTTCCACCCTTTACCAAATATATAGGTGCATTAAGATAAACAAGATAATATGGTGATATCCCAACAATAACCAAGTTCCAACAAGGAACGATCTGCAATCTTCACCTGCAACTAGCAACGCTATAAGAGGGGCTGAGCAAAGCGGTAACATAGCCAAACAACGGTTTGCTAGGACAAGGTGGGTTAGAGGCTTGACATGGCAATTGGGAGGCATGATAAGAAAGTGCTAGGTATCGTAGCATAGGCATAGCAAAAGAGCGAGCATCTAGCAAGCAAAGATAGAAGTGATTTCGAGGGTATGGTCATCTTGCCTGCAAAGTTTTTAGAGTTGCCTTCATCCTCGAAAGCGAACTCAACGGGGTCCTTGTTCATGAACTCGTCTCTCGGCTCTACCCAAACAAGAACAACAAGCAAAAAGAAGCACAATCAACCACGTGCAATGCTCAAACAACATGATGCAAACATGGTATGATATGCGGGATGCGGTGTGTGATGCATATGCAAGATTTGGAAAGGAATGATTGAACCTTGCCTCAACTTGGAAATCCAAGAGTGCCACTGGAAAGGTGAGGTGATTTCGGTCGAAATCGATATAAAGATCACAGGAATCGGATGCACGGTTTGGAAATGGCAAGCAAAACAAATATGGCACCGGTGCGATAATCAGCAAGTAGCCACCTAAATGCATCAAGTTAAATATGCTACAGCACTAAAACATGGCAACAAAATACATGGCAGGGATCCACTCATGAAGCTTGACAAAAGATGAACACTTAGCTAAGGCTAATTCATTCATTAACAGGTTCAAACAAGCATGGCAAAAGTGCAAATGATAATAGGTTTCAGGCTTAGTGAAATTAACACAAGTCTGGAATTTATCATCAGGAAGAAAACTTTAGAGCATGAAAACTACATGCTACAGGAACATATCATGGCAAAGAAAGGCATGGAATGAAGCTACTCTAAGCATATAACAAAATTCCCTTAGTGACCTTGAGCCAAAAGGGATCAGAAAATACAATTGCAAGCATGTGAACATAGCAAAAACACAAACAGATTCAGACTTAGTCAAAAACTGGAGCATGCAAAACAGTTAACGAGTAGGCATGTTTACGAGCTCGATGCACTCGCTACAGAGCATGGCATGACAATCTAAGCATACACCCATGAAGAAGACATGGCATAGAAGCTAGTAATAGCAAGAACAACATCATAGCGTGCACGGATCAAAAGCAACATCCTCGGCAAAATCGCTAAACATGTCAACAATCTGCCAGGATCATTTTATAGCAAAACTAGAGCTCGATTGACTCAAGCTAGGGTGCTCCATAAATGCAAACAAAGACTTGGATGGATAGAGCACCACAATATTAACAAAACATCCTTACTGATCATCCTCAAAAGAGGCACGGATCACTAGGAAACAACATGAACATATGGCATAAAGACAAAAATAGGACAAGGACTTGTAGAAATTCTAAGTCCCTGAAATCAGCATCAACGATTACGCTACTTTGCATGCTTGTGCTAGTCACCACAAATATCACAAAAATACATGGCATACACCCCTGTAAAGATAACATGGCACTCTACAAAACACATGTAGAGCTCAGGATCATATCATGCACACATTAATCATGGCAAAAATGACAAAAGGCTATTTGTTGAAACAGATCTGACAAATTCATCACATAGCCCTCTTCCAACAGCATTTCGGCCATGAAGATGAGCTCAAATGAAAATGATGCAATGAGATGAAAAGATGTACTCGTCGAGACGAACATTTTGATATACTACACGCACGAATCGGAGCTACGGACGCAGAGTTATGGCATGTCAAAGATAGCAAAAATGCTAGGGTTTGGGGACGAAAAAGTCAACCTCCCGATCTAGATCTGGCGCGGGTACTGTAGGTGCACGGATCACGAGCTTCGTCGGAGGGTCGCCGGACTTGCCGTTCCGAGGAGGAGGAAGGAGAGGGGACAGGTGGCGCGGCGCCTGTGGAGGAGGACGGCGGCGAGGTCGATGCGGCGCCGGGCGGCTGGACCGGGTCGAGGCGGCGGCGAAGCGGCGGGCGCAGGCGTCGAGGCAGCGCGGTGGCTCACCGGCGTCGAGGCGGAGATGAGGCGGCGCGGCGGGTGCCGGTCGCCGGACCGCAGGAAGAAAGGCGGCGGGGTCGGCGAGAGGAGGCGCGGGGGCGATGGGCTCGGGGGGCCGCGCGCGGGCTCTACCAGGCCGGCGGCGGTGAGATGCGGCCGGGCCAATGGGGGCGCGCCACGTGGCGGCGGCGGAAAAAGTGTGCGGCGGTGCGGGAAGCTAAATTTTTAGGGTTTCGCCCGAGTTTGGAAAGTAGGGATCTATATATAGGGGTAGGAGGAGCTAGGAAGCTCGAAATGAGGCGAGGTTTTCGACCACGCGATCATGATCGAACGCTCTAGATGATGGAGGGGTTTTCGGTGGGTGTTGGGCCAAACTGGAAGGGTGTTGGGCTGCAACACACATGGGGCCTTTTCGGTCCCTCGGTTAACCGTTGGAGTATCAAACGAAGTCCAAATGGCACGAAAATTGACAGGCAGTCTACCGGTAGTAAACTAAGGCCGCATGACAAGTCTCGGTCCAATCTAAAAACGTTTAACCCCCACACACGAAAATAGGTAGAAAGGGACACCGGAGGACATAGGAGCGCCGAAATGCAAAACAAACAATGGGGAAAATGCTTGGATGCATGAGACGAGCACGTATGCAAATGCAATGCACATGATGACATGATATGAGATGCAAGACAAAGACAAAAACACATGGAGGCAAAAACCCGACAATGGAGAAATAAAATAACTTAGTGCCGGAAACGGCAAGAGTTGGAGTACAGATAAGGTAAATTACATCCAGGGTGTTACAACACTCCACCACTACGAAAGGATCTCGTCCCGAGATCTAGGACTGGAAAAACTCCGGGTACTCAGAACGGAGGTGATCCTCGCGTTCCCAGGTGGCTTCACGGTTGGAATGATGTGACCACTTGACTTTGAGGAATTTGATTGACTTGTTGCGAGTCTTGCGCTCGGTTTCTTGAAGAATAGCAACTGGGTGCTCACGATAAGAAATGTCTTCTTGGAGATCAATGTCTTCAAAGTTGACGGTGCGGTCAGGGGTCTTGAAGCACTTGCGGAGCTGAGAGACATGAAACACGTCGTGCACATTTGCAAAGTTGGAGGGAAGCTCAAGTTGATAGGCGAGATCGCCTCTCTTGCTGACGATCTTGAAAGGACACACGTATCTAGGGGCAAGCTTCCCTTTGATACCGAAGCGATGAGTACCTTTCATTAGAGAGACGCGGAGGTAAACATGGTCTCCGACCTCGAAAGCCAAATCACGATGCTTACTACCATAGTAGCTCTTCTGGCGCTATTGCGCAGCTTTGAGGTTATCACGAATGACTTTGCACATCTCTTCTGCCTCTGTGATCAAATCATTGCCAAGAAGTTGACGTTCACCAGTCTCTGACCAATTAAGAGGAGTACGACACTTCCTACCATAGAGAATTTCAAATGGGGCCTTGCCCGAACTCGCTTGGAAGCTGTTGTTGTAGGAGAACTCGGCATATGGAAGACAATCTTCCCACTTCATACCGAAAGAGATAACGCAAGCCATGAGCATATCTTCAAGTATCTGATTGACACGCTCGACTTGGCCACTAGTTTGGGGATGAAAAGCTGTGCTGAAATGGATGTTGGTGCCCATGGACTTCTGAAAAGAATCCCAAAACTTCGAGGTAAAGATGCTGCCATGATCTGAAGAAATCAACTGCGGAATGCCGTGCAGAGAGACAATCCGAGAGGTATATAGCTCTGCCAATTGAGCTGCTGTGATGGATTCTTTGATAGGAAGGAAATGAGCCAGTTTAGTGAGTTTGTCGATGACAATGAATATAGCATCATTGCCACGCTTGGACTTTGGAAATCCAGTCACGAAGTCCATCTCAATGTGGTCAAACTTCCATTCTGGAATGGCAAGAGGTTGGAGGAGACCAGCTGGTCGTTGGTGTTCTGCCTTCGCTCTTCTGCAGACATCACATTCATTCACGAACTGAGCAATCTCACGCTTCATTCGAGTCCACCAATTCGACTACTTGAGGTCATGGTACATCTTTGTAGTTCCAGGGTGGATGGAGAGGAGAGAATTGTGAGCCTCGTTCATAATGACTTTACGAAGTTCACCTTTAGGCACAACAATGCGATCCCCGAAGAAAAGAGTATCCTTGTCATCAAGGAGATAGCACTTGTACTTGGGTTGACTCTTGGCAATCCCAATCTTCACCTTCTTCACCATAGCATCAAGAAGTTGAGCCTCGCGAATCTGATCTTCCAAAGTAGGAGAGACTTGGAGGTTGGCGAGGAAACCTTGAGGAACAGCTTGCAGATTGAGTTTGCGGAAAGCTTCACAAAGCTCAGGTTGGTAAGGCTTGAGAATCAAACTATTGTAGTAAGCCTTCCTGCTCAATGAGTCAGCAATTACATTGGCCTTGCCTAGAGTATATTGGATACTCAGATTATACTCTTGAATCATTTCGACCCAACGAGTCTGCCTGAGGTTGAGATTAGGCTGAGTGAAGATGTACTTGAGACTCTTGTGGTCAGTGAAGATGTCCACTTTTCTTCCCAATAAGAGATGTCTCCAAGTCAAAAGAGCATGCACAACTGCCGCCAACTCGAGGTCATGAGTTGGGTAGTTCTTTTCATTGGGCTTCAACTGGCGAGAAGTATAGGCCACAACTTTCTTCTCTTGCATCAACACTACGCAAGACCTTGAAGGGAAGCATCACAAAAGACCTCGAACGGTTTGGATTCATCAGGAGGAGTCAGAACTGGAGCAGTGACTAATTTCTCTTTCAGGGTGTTGAAAGCGATGTCACATTCAGGAGACCAAACGTACTTGACGTGCTTTTGGAGAAGGTTGGAAAGCGGCTTCGCGATCTTTGAGAAGTTCTCGACGAACCTTCGACAATAGCTTGCGAGACCAAGGAAGTTGCGGAGTTGCTTCATGTTCTGAGGTGGTTCCCAATTCACAATTGCAGACACCTTCTCAGGATTCACCGCTATGCCCTTGGCAGAGATGATATGTCCAAGATAGAGAACCTCATCGAGGCAAAACTCGCATTTTTGAAAACTTAGCATAGAACTGATGTTCTCTGAGCTTATCCAGCACCAAACGCAAGTGCTTGGCATGATCTTCCTTGTTCTTGGAAAAGACCAAAATGTCATCGAGGTAGACCAAGACGAAGTCATTTGTGTAGGGGTTGAAGATGAAGTTCATCATTCGAGAGAATGTCGGAGGAGCGTTGACGAGGCCAAAAGACACGACAGTGTATTCATATGAACCATAGCTTGTTCTGAATGCTGTCTTGGGGATATCCTCTTCACGAATGCGAATCTGGTGATAGCCCATACGGAGATCAAGCTTGGAGAATACTTGAGCACCTTTGAGTTGTTCAAACAGCTCATTGATGTTGGGAAGTGGGTACTTGTTCTTTATGGTCTTCTTGTTCAATGGACGGTAGTCGACACAAAGTCGGTCCATTCCATCCCTCTTCTTCACAAAAAGAACTCCACAACCCCACGGAGAAGAACTAGGTCGGATGAGACCCATATGCTCTTGTTCATCGAGTTGCTTCTTCATCTCCTTCAACTCTTTAGGTCCCAGCTTGTAAGGATGTTTGCAAACAGGTTCTGTACCAGGCTCAAGATCGATGACAAATTCAACTGGTCGATGCGGAGGCATTCCTGGAAGCTCTTCTGGAAAGACGTCTTTATATTCGCAAACGACTGGAATTTGAGAGATGGCCTCCATCTCATCCTTCTTATTGAGAGAAAATAGACGAATGGTATCATCCCTTGCGGCAAAGACAATTACATCCTCGGACGAATGAGTCAATTGAATCTGCCTGGCAGCACAGTCAAGCTGAGCCTTGTGCTTAGAAAGCCAGTCCATTCCATGAATAAGATCAATATCCGAGTTACCAAGGACCATTGGAGAAGAAAGAAACTTGTAGTCGCCCAATGTGATAGTAACATCCGGAGCCATCATTTTGGTGTTCATGAACAAACCCGGAGAAGAAACCGCTATCGGCTTAGGCAAATCAACAGTATGCACATCATGCATGGATGCAAAAGGCTTCGATAAAAATGACAAAGATGCACCAGTATAAAAAAGAACTCTTGCGGGAATGTCATTAACAGGAAGGTTACCCATAATCACATCTGGCGAGTCCTCTACTTGAGCTGCGTTCAGCAAGTTGACCTTAGTAGACTTGGGGTTATGCTTGACCACAGCTGTACTTGCAGATCTCACAGGAGGAGGAGGAGGAAGATGCCTCTGATTGAAGCATTTGTTGGCATAGTAAC
Source organism: Triticum monococcum (assembly GCA_034509565.1). NCBI lineage: Eukaryota > Viridiplantae > Streptophyta > Magnoliopsida > Poales > Poaceae > Triticum > Triticum monococcum. Next base: position 171,215,358 of record CM067846.1, on the reverse strand, counting down.
CCTTCTGTTGGCACTTGTTGCACGTGACCTCTGAAGCGGACGGTGATACACAGCACTTGATCTTGGAGCTTGAGACGAAGTCTTGTTCTGAAAGCTTGGGTTGGGTGGGTGGGAAGATCCATTTCCACCTTTGCTCTTCTGCTGATAAGGCTGACGGAACGGAGGAGGAGGCAGCCAATACTTTTGCTGCTTAGCCACTTGAGTAGAGGAAGAAGGAGTTGCATCTCTGACTTGCTTCTTGGAAGCATCGCACTTCAGTTGAGCAGACTCTTGCTTCATTGCCATATTGTAGAACTCATCATACTTCTTCGGCTCAAAAAGGACGAGAGCTAGCTGGAGTTCTTCTCTGAGACCACCCCTAAACTGGTATATCATGCTCTTCTCGTCAGGGATGTCTTGCTTAGCGAAATGGGCGAGCTTCTGAAACATGATGTTGTACTGGTAAACAGACATAGTGCCTTGCTTCAGGTTGCGGAATTCCTCACGCTTGCTCTCAACCACACTCTGAAGAATATGATGAGCTTTGAGGTCTTGACAGAATTCATCCCAGGTAATCACACGGCCTCCTCTAGAATCTTTGTACTGCTGAAACCATTCTACAGCTTGGTCTTTGAGTTGGAAGGAGGCAAACTTGACAAAGTCCTCAGGCCTGACGTTGCTGCACTCAAAATGCTTGCATATGTCCATGAGCCAATCATCAGCGTCTGTTGCCTCAACACAATTGCTGAAGGTCTTTGGCTGGTTAGCGAGGAACTGGTTGAGTGTAGCAAACTGATTCTGATTGTTTCCATGGCCCTGGTTACGCTCTTGAAGAATTTGCATGATCAGCTGCGTGTTTGCATTGGTAGCGGCCATCACAGCTTGCCATGCCTCCGGAGGTGGAGGTGGTGGTGGCGGATCCTGATTCTAATTGTTGCCCTTAGCAGGAACCATCCTGAAGAGGGTGACATCCATTAGCATATTGAGAGGCAAATATGAAGCTGAATCAAAAGGTTTGAAATTGAAACATAAAGTCTTCACATCTAAACAAAATGAACGAATGCATTCCAATTGAAATGGTCACATTTCCATAAATTGAGAAGCCACTTAGAATTGAGGTAGAAGAATAAAACAACAAGGTACGAACAAGAATGAATACTTGGTGAGGATTACCCAATCCAAATCCAAATATCCGCAGAAGAAGAACTAGAGCTACAAGAATTCCCACCTATGAAACTCCCGAACCTTCCCAGTTATGCAATCAGGTGTTGGGGATACAGGGGAAGCATAATATCTCACCCAAATCTAGCAAATACTACATCCAGATGTATCCATCCTTCAACACATAACCAAGAAACCTTCAGGAATCATTTACCTCAACCTTTGAAAAGCATCCGTTATACAAGTTATGGCAATACTCCTGAACTCCCGCCCCAGTACTGGGTGGCGTCGAGGTTATCTCACCAACAACTGCATAAAAGAGATTTTCGATGTCGGCGAAACTCAGGTATTCCAGAATCTCAACGATAAAATTGTGACGACAACACCTCGGAGCTCAACTCCCCGGGACACTGCCACAACCCCTAAATGACAGGAGGAACCAAGAACAATGTTCTCGTCACAAAACCATCGGAACGATTCCAAGATACCCGCGTGATCCTAAAAAGAATTAGTGAAATTTGAGAAGAAAATAGTCAAACTCTACGTCACGATTATTCACCAGAGCGATGAAGGAACTGAGGAGTAAAAAGAATTCCTAACTCTCCGATATATAATTCCTAAATGACTCAAAACATTTTTCTAGACTCAACAACGCCAGCGATTCGATCAAGCAGGGGGCTCCTAAGGTTGGGGAAGGCTCTGATTACCAACTTGTAACGCCCTTGATGCGGCTATATCTCCTACGTGTCGAAGCACGACTTAGAGGCATAACCGCATTGAAAGCAATGTTGCAAGTGAGGTAATCATCACAACAACCCATGTAAATAAATAAAGGGAAAAGGTACATAGTTGTCTTACACTCGCCACGTCACACAAATACATAAATAAGTCATTACAATCATCCAATACACTCATGGTCCGACTACGGTACCAAAATAAAGATCAACCCCCAAATGCGACAAAGTCCCCGATCGCCCCAACTGGGCACCACTACTGATCATCTGGTAAAGACACATAGTAACGACGAGAGTCTTCATCGAACTCTCACATGAGCTCAAGCGCATCGTCTGGAACGGTATCATCGGTCCCTGCATCTGGTTTAGGAAGGAATCTGTGAGTCACGAGGACTCAGCAATCTCACACCCTCGCGATCAAGACTATTTAAGCTTATAGGTAAGGTAAATGTATGAGGTGGAGCTGCAGCAAGTGACTAGCATATATGGTGGCTAACCTATTCGCAAAAGAGAGCGAGAAGAGAAGGCAAAAGCACGGTCGAACAACTATGATCAAGAAGTGATCCTAGAACACACTACGTCAAACATTACTCCAACACCGTGTTCGCTTCCCGGACTCCGCCGAGAAGAGACGATCACGGTTAAACACGCGGTTGGTGCATTTTAATTAAGTTAAGTTTCAGGTTATCTACAACCGGACATTAACAAATTCCCATCTGCCCATAACCGCGGGCATGGCTTTCGAAAGTTCAAAACCCTGCAGGGGAGTCCCAACTTAGCCCATCACAAGCTCTCACGGTCAACGAAGGGTATTCCCTCTCCCAAGACAATCCGATCAGACTCGGCATCCCGGTTACAAGACATCCTCGACAATGGTAAAACTAAACCAGCAACACCACCCAGATGTGCCAACAAATCCTGATAGGAGCTGCACATATCTCGTTCTCAGGGCACACCGAATGAGCAAGACATCGGGTAGGCCAGCCCAGAGTTGCCCCTGGTAGCCCCGGACATCGCTCAGTTGGACCAACACTTAGAGAAGCACTGGCCCGGGGGGGGGTTAAAACAAAGATGACCCTTGAGTCTGCGAAACCCAAGGGAAAAGGCTAGGTGGCGAATAGTAAAACCAATGTTGGGCATTTCTGGAAGATTTTTATTCAAGGCGAACTGTCGAGGGGTTCCCATTATAACCCAACCGTGTAAGGAACGCAAAATCTGGGAACATAACACTGATATGACGGAAACTAGGGGGACAAGAGTGGAACAAAACACCAGGCATAAGGCCGAGCCTTCCACCCTTTACCAAATATATAGGTGCATTAAGATAAACAAGATAATATGGTGATATCCCAACAATAACCAAGTTCCAACAAGGAACGATCTGCAATCTTCACCTGCAACTAGCAACGCTATAAGAGGGGCTGAGCAAAGCGGTAACATAGCCAAACAACGGTTTGCTAGGACAAGGTGGGTTAGAGGCTTGACATGGCAATTGGGAGGCATGATAAGAAAGTGCTAGGTATCGTAGCATAGGCATAGCAAAAGAGCGAGCATCTAGCAAGCAAAGATAGAAGTGATTTCGAGGGTATGGTCATCTTGCCTGCAAAGTTTTTAGAGTTGCCTTCATCCTCGAAAGCGAACTCAACAGGGTCCTTGTTCATGAACTCGTCTCTCGGCTCTACCCAAACAAGAACAACAAGCAAAAAGAAGCACAATCAACCACGTGCAATGCTCAAACAACATGATGCAAACATGGTATGATATGCGGGATGCGGTGTGTGATGCATATGCAAGATTTGGAAAGGAATGATTGAACCTTGCCTCAACTTGGAAATCCAAGAGTGCCACTGGAAAGGTGAGGTGATTTCGGTCGAAATCGATATAAAGATCACAGGAATCGGATGCACGGTTTGGAAATGGCAAGCAAAACAAATATGGCACCGGTGCGATAATCAGCAAGTAGCCACCTAAATGCATCAAGTTAAATATGCTACAGCACTAAAACATGGCAACAAAATACATGGCAGGGATCCACTCATGAAGCTTGACAAAAGATGAACACTTAGCTAAGGCTAATTCATTCATTAACAGGTTCAAACAAGCATGGCAAAAGTGCAAATGATAATAGGTTTCAGGCTTAGTGAAATTAACACAAGTCTGGAATTTATCATCAGGAAGAAAACTTTAGAGCATGAAAACTACATGCTACAGGAACATATCATGGCAAAGAAAGGCATGGAATGAAGCTACTCTAAGCATATAACAAAAGTCCCTTAGTGACCTTGAGCCAAAAGAAATCAGAAAATACAATTGCAAGCATGTGAACATAGCAAAAATACAAACAGATTCAGACTTAGTGAAAAACTGGAGCATGCAAAACAGTTAACGCGTAGGCATGTTTACGAGCTCGATGCACTCACGACAGAGCATGGCATGACAATCTAAGTATACACCCATGAAGAAGACATGTCATAGAAACTAGAAATGGCAAGAACAACATCATAGCATGCACAGATCAAAAGCAACATCCTCGGCAAAATCGCTAAACATGTCAACTATCTGCCAGGATCATTTTATAGCAAAAGTAGAGCTCGATTGACTCAAGCTAGGGTGCTCCATAAATGCAAACAAAGACTTGTATGGATAGAGCACCACAATATTAACAAATATCCTTACTGATCATCCTCAAAAGAGGCACGGATCACTAGGAAACAACATGAACATATGGCATAAAGACAAAATCAGGATAAGGACTTGGAGAAATTCCAAGTCCCTGAAATCAGCATCAACGATTACGCTACTTTGCATGCTTGTGTTAGTCACCACAAATATCACAAAAATACATGGCATACACCCCTGTAAAGATAACATGACACTCTACAAAACACATGTAGAGCTCAGGATCATGGCATGCACACATTTATCATGGCAAAAATGACAAAAGGTTATTTGCTGAAACAGATCTGACAAATTCATCACATAGCCCTCTTCCAACAGCATTTCGGGCATTAATATGAGCTCAAATGAAAATGATGCAATGAGATGAAAAGATGTACTCGTCGAGACGAACAATTTTATATGCTGCATGCACGAATCAGAGCTACGGATGCAGAGTTATGGCTTGCCAAAGATAGCAAAAATGCTAGGGTTTGGGGACGAAAAAGTCAACCTCCCGATCCAGATCTAGATCTGGCGCGGGTACTGTAGCTGCACGGATCACGAGGTTTGCCGGAGGGTCGCCGGACTTACCATTCCGAGGAGGAGGAAGGAGAGGTGCCGGGCGGCGCGGCGCCTGTGGAGGAGGACGGCAGCGAGGTCGATGCGGCACGGGGCGGCCGGACCGGGTCGAGGCGGCAGCAGAGCGGCGGGCGCCGGCGTCGACGCGGCGCGGTGGCTCACCGGCGTCGAGGCGGAGATGAGGCAGCGCGGCCGAGCGGCGGGCACCGGTCGCCGGACCGCGGGAAGAAAGGCGGCGGGTTCGGCGAGAGGAGGCGCGGCGGCGATGGGCTCGAGGGGCCGCGCGCGGGCTCTCCTGGGCCGGTAGTGGTGAGATGCGGCCGGGCCAGTGGAGGCGCGCCACGTGGTGGCGGCAGAGCAACCCGGACGTGTCCGTCGGCGTGGGGAGCTAAATTTTTAGGGTTTCGCCCGGGTTTGTAAAGTAGGGATCTATATATATGGGTAGGAGGAGCTAGGAAGCTCCAAATGAGGTGCGGTTTTCGGCCACGCGATCGTGATTGAACGATCTAGATGATGGAGGGGTTTTTGGTGGGTTTTGGGCCAAATTGGAAGGGTGTTGGGCTACAACACACATGAGGCCTTTTCGGTCCCTCGGTTAACCGTTGGAGTATCAAACGAAGTCCAAATGGCACGAAACTTGACAGGCGGTCTACCGGTAGTAAACCAAGGCCGCATGACAAGTCTCGGTCCAATCTGAAAACGTTTAACCCCCACACACGAAAAGAGGTAGAAAGGGACACCGGAGGACATACGCGCGCCGGAATGCAAAACGGACAACGGGGAAAATGCTCGGATGCATGAGATGAACACGTATGCAAATGCAATGCACATGATGACATGATATGAGATGCAAGACAAAGACAAAAACACACGAAGGCAAAAACCCGACAATGGAGAAATAAAATAACTTAGTGCCGGAAACGGGAAGAGTTGGAGTACAGATAAGGTAAATTACATCCGGGGTGTTACAAGAGGCTGACAGCTGGGTCCACGGCCGCACGCAAGGAGATGCCTCCTTATTACGCGCAAAATAATGATTTCCTCCACCTGACATCTGGGACCCACCTAAACGGCCTCTGTATTTCATGAAAAAAACGTTACCGCCGCTGACAGCTCGGACCCACCAGCTATATCTTCGCACGCAAGGAAGTGCCTCCTTATTACACACAAAAAAAGAATACTCCTCCTGCTAGCTGGGACCCAGTATAGTGGGCCTACTAAGTTGACGGGGACGAAGGGCTTTGTCAACTTAGTCAATATGCACGATTCTAGCTCGACTGACCGTACGATGTCCATCCAACGGCCGTAGTGCTTCTTCAACCTCTGGTCTTCTTGCTCCAGCCGCCGAAAGCAGCGCCGGTCGTGCCGCCTGCTCCCACCTCCCGTGACCGGCTGTGCTGCCGCGGAGGCCTCACCGCCCCCATATTACTCCCACCGCTGGCCAGGCCATCCCTCCACTCCACTCACCCACACCCCCTGTTATTCTGCGGTGACGGCAGCGCAGCCGAACCAGTGAACCCTCATACTCCTCTCCGCATGGGCATCCACTGCCGCGTCTTCCCCGGCTCCGCGTCGTCCCCTTCCTATGCCTCGCCGTGGTGCTGTCGGTGCGGCGTGGTCAATGTGGTCAACGATCGAATTCCATCGGAAGAATACTGTACGTGGAGAGGCTGACAGCTGGGTCCACGGTAGCCGCAAGGAAGTGCCTCCTTATTACACGGAAAATAATTATTCCTCCACCTGACAGCAGGGACCCACCGGACGCCCACCAGTATATCGCAAAAAAACGTTTGCCCCTGACTGCTGGGACCCATCCGACGGGCCACCGTATTTCATGAAAAAAAGTTCCCCCTGCCGTCAGCTCGGACCCACCGGAAGTGCCTCCTTATTATGCACAAAAAAATGAATACCCCTGCTAGCTGGGACCCACCTTGGTGGGAGGCTGACTTGTGGGCCTACTAAGTTGACGGGGATGGAGGGCTTTGTCAACTTAGTCAATATGCACGATTCTAGCTCCAGTGACCGTACGATGTCCATCCAACGGCCGTAGTGCTTCTTCAACCTCTGGTCTTCTTGCTCCAGCCGCCCAAACCAACGCCGGTCGTGCCTCGTGCTCCTGCCTTCCGTGGCCGGCTGTGATGCGGCGGAGGCCTCACCGCCCCCTACTACTCCCACCGCTGGCCAGGCCATCCCTCTACTCACCCACACCCCCTGTTATTTTGCGGCGACGGCAGCCTCACACTGCAGCGAACCAGTGAACCCTCGTACTCCTCTACGCGTGGGCATCCACTGCCGCGTCTTCCCATTCCTAGGCCTTGTCGTCGCCCACCGCCCTGGTGCTCTCGGCGCGGCGTGGTCAACGTGGTCAAGGAATGGCTTCCATCGGACGTGGACTGTATGTGGAGATGCTGACAGCTGGATCCACGGCCGTAGCAAGGAAGTGCCTCCTTATTACGTGCAAAATAATTATTCCTCCACCTGACAGCGGGGACCCACTGGATGGGCCACCGTATTTCGCGAAAAAAACGTTTGCCCCTGACTGCTGGGACCCACCAGCTACATCTTCGCACGCAAGGAAGTGCCTGACAATCGGGACACACCTGGTCGAAGCGTACGTAGCATTGTCATTCTGGTCGCGCGCATGTGTCGTAGTAGAGGCGTGCACATAGCATGCACACGTACGTACATCAGCCAGGGTGCAAGAAAGAAAATACGGCCACGTATGTGTACATACGGGTGGGGTCTCGAACGCCTACTCACGCATACGTATGGCCAAGGCTCGTGTACATGGCTGGGTCGGAACGAAGAAACAGCGTCGTCGTCGTGTTCATGGGGAGGCAACGGAATGCGTCATGTTCAAGGGGAGGCAACGGAATGCGTCGTGTTCATCGGGAGGGCTTGGACGGAACAGGCGATGGAAACGAGGCCTGGCGTACCGCAGAACGGAGGAAACAGCCTTGTGTTCGACCGGCCACGTTCGAAACGGGATCCGGTTGATCGGGAGGGGTCTGGCGTACCGCAAAATGGAGGAAACGGACCTCCTACAGTCGAAACGGGCGTCCTGTTCATCGGGAGGGGTGTGGCGTATCGCAAAACGGAGGAAACGGTCTTGTGTTGGAGCACTAGGTCGAAACGGGGGTCATGTTCATCGGGAGGGGTGTGGCATACCGCAAAACGGGACTCCACGGGATATTGTTCATCTCCACCGTCGACCCCCTCCAGCCTCCACGAGCTACTGTTCATCCACCGTCGACCTCCTCCAGCCTCCACCTGCGACTGTTCATCCACGGGCTCCTGTTCATCCAGCCTCCACCGCGCGCTCTCCACGGGCTCCTGTTCAACCATCCCTCCACGGGCTACTGTTCATCCTGCCCTCCACTGTCTACTGTTCATCCTGCCCTCCACGGGGTGGTCCTGTTCATCTAGCCCTCCACGGGGTCCTGTTTATCCAGCCCCAACCGGCTTGATCGATCGGGGTCCTGTTCATCCAGAGGCAACACCACGGGGTCCTGTTCATCCACCCCCACTGGGAACTGTTCATCCACCCCCCTGCAACGCTCACTATTCATCCAGAGGCAGCATCGATCGGCTTCAGTTAGCAACAGTAGAGAAGGAATCGCTCGATCGGGTTCAGTTAACAGCCATTGATCGATCGCTCGGGTTCAGTAACGTGTAGCCTGCAGTGCAATCGCTCGGGTTTAGTTAGAGCCCAACGCCTCGCTCGGGTTCAGTTAGAGCCAATGCCTCGCACACACACATGTACGTGTACGAGAGAAGCGCGCATCGCTCGGCCCCCGACCTCCCACCGTAACCGGGAACTCCCCGAAATTTTCCTCCCCCTCGCTTCTACCACGGTGTTTTCCGTCATGGACAGCCCAAAGAATGTCATGCAGCTGCGTCTCTGGCATGCCCAGGATGAAAAGCCCATTTTCTGTCATGATTTTTTGTCATAGAAGTAGGAGCCCACCACATCTATGATGATACCGGGTTTTGTCACAATTATCGCCATAGAAGTGTCATTGTATGATAGAAAAAAAATTCGTTCGGCCCAAAATGTCATGGATGTGTCTTTTTTTTGTAGTGCCTACACCATAAATTGGTTGGCTGCTCAAAGTTAGTGTACGGCTTTTTCGTTTGAGAGCAACCCACCTCGAAGCCTTTGAGAGAGAATTCCTTGCGAGGATAAAGCCCTAAACACCCAGAGCCAAAGAGTGTTAGGCATCACTGAAGTCTTCTTGTCTGTGTGATCTGAAGACTTATTACACTTGAGGACTATGAATCCTCCAGCCGGTTAGGCGTCGCGTTCTGAGCATCCAAGAGTCATTGTGGATCGCCGGTGAACGAAGTCTGTGAAGGTTTGGAAGTCTACCTTGAAGACTTACCAGAGTGATTGGGCGAGGACTGGGTGTCCTTAGCTCAAGGGGAATAAGGTGAAGGCGCGGTCTTCTGAGTTGAATCTCAGCCTCCCTCACCAGACGTACAGTTGTCACAGCAACTGGAACTGGTCCAACAAAGCATTGTCTTCAACGAGCCACTGGTTCTATTCTTTCCATCTCTTTATTTGCAGATTGGTCCTTGTGAAGTCATTGCATGTTTGCATTATCTATTTGTCTTCACTGTGTGACTGCTTATTCTGTTTGGCTTCGTACTATCTTCCATCCTTATCTATACTGCCTAGCTGCTATTAGTCTTTGTGCTTTCAACTCATTGAATACTTGACTATGGCTTGCTTAGTGTAGTCTACCTTCCGCTGCATGGTAATAGATTTGTTTCTATCGTTTGTCTTTGAAACTTCCATGTTTTGAAGACTTTCATAAAAATCACCTATTCACCCCCTCTAGTCGATCACTAGCACTTTCAACGTGTGGTGGCGACGGATCTGGGCACGTGTCGGTGGTTGGGAAGGAGTCGCTGGTGGTTGGGGAGGAGGAGTCGCCAGTAGTTGGGGAGGAGGAGTCGCTGGTGGTTGGGGAGGAGTCGCCGGTGGCTGGCAACGCCGATTTGTGGCAGGATTGGGTGACAACGTGGGTTAGGGGTGGGTGGCTGGGTCACAGGGGCGCGGTGGGTGGTTGGGTCACTACGGCCGACGACGTACGTGGCTGGATCCGCGCGAGGGAGGGGAGATCTCACGCGGCGACGGAGGTCCAGGACGGTGTCGTGGAAGAAGGAAGGGGAGGAGGGGGAGGTGGGCGGGATCGGAGTGTGGGGGAGGCGGGGTGGGATCATGGTGTGGGGAACGTGGGGAGGCCGGTGGGCCGATCAGTATCTTTTTCTGATCTCAGGGACACCCACATCGGGCCTATATAGGGCTACTGTGATCCAAATAACTATTCTGATCCTGGAATCAGTATAGTGCTACTCTCTCTCTCTCTCTCTCTCTCTCTCTCTTTCTATATATATATATATATAATTGGATGTGGGCTTTCATAAAGGATTATTGTTGACATTACCCTTGCGGTAAAAGGTTGGGAGGCAAAACTATAAGCCCCTATCCTTCTCTGTGTCCGATTAAAACTTCATAACCATAAGTATTGCGTGAGTGTTAGCAATTGCGAAAGACTAAATGATAGTTGAGTATGTGGATTTGCTGAAAAGCTCTTATATTGACTCTTTCCGATGTTATGATAAATTGCAATTGCTTTAATGACTGAGATTATCGTTTGCTAGATTTTCAATGAAGTTTCTGATTCATACTTGACATTGTGAATAGATTGTTACTTTAGCATAAGAAATCATATGACTATATATATATATATGTTGCTATTCTAAGAATGATCATGATGCCCTCATGTCCGTATTTTATTTTATCGACACCTCAATCTTCAAACACGTGGACATATTTTTCGATATCGGCTTCCGCTTTAGGACAACCGAGGTCTAAGCTTGGGGTAATTGATACGTCCATTTTGCATCATGCTTTTATATCGATATTTATTGCATTATGGGTTGTTATTACACATTATGTCACAATACTTATGCCTTTTCTCTCTTATTTTACAAGGTTTACATGAAGAGGGAGAATGCTGGCAGCTGGAATTCTGGGCTGGAAAAGGAGCAAATATTAGAGACCTATTCTGCACAACTCCAAAAGTCTTGAAACTCCATGAAAGTCAATTTTGAAATAAAAAAATATTGGGCGAAGGAAGCACCAGAGGGGGCCACCCACTGTCCACGAGGGTGGAGGGCGCGCCCTGCCTTGTGGGCCACCTGGAAGCCCCCCGATGCCCATCTTTTGGTATAAGGTGTCTTATTCCTTGGAAAAAATTAGAAGGAAGCTTTCGGTACGAAGCGCCGCCGTCTCAGGCGGAACCTTGGCGGAACCAATCTAGGGCTCGAGCGGAGCTGTTTTGCCGGGAAAACATCCCTCCGGGAGGGGGAAATCATCACCATCGATCCTCTCATCGGGAGGGGTCAATCTCCATCAACATCTTCACCAGCATCATCTCCTCTCAAACCCTAGTTCATCTCTTGTATCCGATCTTTGTCTCAAAACCTTAGATTGGTATCTGTGGGTTGCTAGTAGTGTTGATTACTCCTTGTAGTTGATGCTAGTTGGTTTATTAGGTGGAAGATTATATGTTCAGATCCTTTATGCACATTAATACATGTCTGATTATGAACATGAATATGATTTGTGAGTAGTTACGTTTGTTCCTGAGGACATGGGAGAAGTCTTGTTATAAGTAGTCATGTGAATTTGGTATTCGTTTGATATTTTAATGAGATGTATGTTGTCTTTCCTCTAGTGGTGTTCTGTGAACGTCGACTACATGACATTTCACCATTGTTTGGGTCTAGGGGAAGGCATTGGGAAGTAATAAGTAGATGATGGGTTGCTAGAGTGACAGAAGCTTAAATCCTAGGCGTTGCTTCATAAGGCACTGATTTGGATCCATATGTTTCATGCTATGGTTAGGTTTACCTTAATTATTCTTTCATAGTTGCGCATGCTTGCGAGGGGGTTAATCATAAGTGGGATGCTTGTCCAAGGAAGGGCAGTACCCAAGCACCGGTCCACCCACATATCAAATTATCAAAGTAACGAACGTGAATCATATGAGCATGATGAAAACTAGCTTGACGATAATTCCCATGTGTTCTCGGGAGCGCTTTCCTTTATATAAGAGTTTGTCCAGGCTTGTCCTTTGCTACAAAAAGGATTGCGCCACCTTGCTGCACCTTGTTTACTTTTGTAACTTGTTACCCGTTATGAATTACCTTATCACAAAACTATCTGTTGCCGATAATTTCAGTGCTTGCAGAGAATACCTTACTGAAAACTGCTTGTCATTACCTTCTGCTCCTCGTTGGGTTCGACACTCTTACTTATCGAAAGGACTACGATAGATCCCCTATACTTGTGGGTCATCATATAAAGAGTTGGATCTGGTAGGATCTGAATCTCTATTCTTACTGTGCTATCCCCGGAGGACTCTCCCCCTCCCTTCCGGTGGCATCTGATGCCACCGGAGGACGTCATCTCCATACCGGAGAAGATATAGGCACCTTGAAATGTCGTGGCCTTCAACAAGATTGATCATCACAGCTCCACCACCCTATGGTTTATTATTGAGAACTTGACCTAATGGTCACACCAGCTAAAGAGGTCGGCCCATAAGGGCTCCACTTATCGTGGTAGAGACACCTAAATACACAATCTTTTGTGCCCCTGTAATTCAACTATGCAATCGTTTGTGCTATAGTTACAACTTTGAGTAAAATATATTGAATTCAGGGGACTCCCCCCGGTGATTCCTCAAAAAAAGTTTGTGTTGATGAAGCATTCAAGGTTTAGAAGTGGATGACCAACAAGAGCATAAGCTTGTGGATGCCCCTGCATCCCTGCAATTTTTCAGGGAGATCTCAAGACTTAGGGGATGCCAAGATTCCCCACTCTTCCTCGGTCCAGTAAAATTTTCTATAGTCCTTTTATTCATCTTAATGTTTTGTGTGATTTCTTGGAGAACTCTCTATTTTTTATTGAATAATGAATAAATAGATATCATGCTTGTTATAGTATGGTTTTCACCAATATATTTGTGTTCTTGATCCTATTTTGCAAGTCATACGCACCGATTATGTGTTATGATCCGCATACCCCAAGGTGACAATAATTGAGATTATTTCCGGTGATTACCGTAGTTTGAGGAGTTCATGTATTCACTATGTGTTAATGTTTTGTTCTGGTTCTCTATTAAAAAAAGAAGACCTCAATATTCCTTAGTTTCCTTATGGACCCCGCTGCCACGGGAGAGTAGGACAAAAGATTTCATGCAAGTTGTTTTCCATAAGCACGTATGACTATTTATGGAATACATGCGTACATTACATTGATGAATTGGAGCTAGTTCTGTGTTGTCCTAGGTTATGACTGTTTGATGGCAAAAAATATTATTCTACGAATTTTACTTATATCTTTTGGAGTAACGTTGAGATCATTGTTAAAAGTGGGTTTGTAAAGGTCAACTTTTGATACTTTTGATCCCACTATTTTAGGGAGTGTCACGGTTGATCATGTGGATTGCAACTTTATTAAAGGTGGGTTTGAAGAAGTCAAATTTTAGGAATTAGTGTTAATCCAACTATTTGAAGAGAGGTATAATTGATTGGGAAACTTGTCATAGTGAAAGCGATTATTGTTGGTGTGTTATTCTGAAATTGCAATGTTGTTGTTATTGTAAAAATTCAATAGACTTACTGGAGCATTGAAAAATCATGAATTTTTACATAACATATTCACATATATCTAGTATCTATGATAGAATTTCGGAATTTTGTGAGTTACAATAATAGTCTTTTCAATCGCATCTTTACATGTTGGTTTGTTTTAACGGATTCTTGTGTAACTTGTCTTATAGCTATGTGTGTGCATAATTTTTTATTTCTTATTTTTTGAGAGAGCTTATAACTGTGCTTACTTCTACTGTACCTAGTGACTTTTCATGTTTCCATGATTTGTATACAACAGCTAGAGCTATTAACACTTATTTATTGACTAACCATCTCACGTTCCATTCGAGTTTTGTTTTGGATGACAAATTTTCGATTTAAGGGATCCATGGCTATAGGAAAGTATAGAAGATCAAGAGATCCAAGCTTGGGGAATGCACCCCAATTTGTTTCAAAGAAGTCTTAAAAGGTAAAGCTTGGGATGCCTTTGGGGCATCCCCATTCTTCAACAACCTTTTAATATGATCTTACTTCTATTTTGTAACCGCCGTCTGCGAACACAGTCAGACGTATATGTGGATGTTTACGGTGTCTATTTTGACGTATATGTGGACGTTTACGGTGTCTATTTTGACGGCCGTCCGTGAAGATGCCCTTATAAATGCTTATTCTTGTCATTTTCGCGTTTTGCATCCGTCCCCCCTGCGTTTTCGGAACCCGCGTTCGTCCAAAAGAGATCCCCACACTGTTCGATAATCTAGTGGCAACAATGGCCCATGTCTCTACACGCACACGCAAAGCTAAGCTTGTTCCCTTTGGACGACAGAGACCAGACAGACCCGTCCCGTTGTACATGCATGGGATCTCATCTCACCCCCATTGAAGCTTCCTGTCAAACCTCTGCGACCTACCTACCTCCCAGTCAGAGGTCTACAGATCCATGGATCGAGAGAGACTGAGCATTCACATCACACTGACAGAGACGAGAGCATCTTGGTAATAGTAGTACACACACAAGTGTGCAAAAGAATGGCAAGCAAATGGAATATTGCATGCATGCATGCACGCACGCACCCCCCCTGGAAGGGTGGCAGCAAGGTTGGATGGAATGTTTCAGCCAGCCAGCTGCGATGCAGGCCCCAGATACTTCTTGCCAAAGCCTACCGTCATCATTTCTCTACTAGCCACCGGCTACCTGTGTGCATATACCTCAACCACCTCATCATATCATTACCCAGAAAGATGGGAAGAGAAGATGTGCACCCTCACCAATGGATCAGATCAAGGCAAGGGCATATCCCTTGCTTCCAACTCCAACCCTGCAAGACAAAAGCTTGCAGGCCTACTAATAGCTGTTATCTCTCTTCATGTGATTAGACAGTGCATGCTCTCTAATCACTTTGACACAAAGGTAGCTACAGCCTACTCTATATAGGAACTACTGTGCACTGTACTGCCGAGAGTATCTCAGGGATAGAAAGATCATGCAAGGACTGCAAATCTGCAAGCCATGCATGAGAAGCATCAAGGAGGCAAGTGGAACACTCAACAGAAACAGTATATATAAAAACATGTCAGGTTTATTTTATCTCTTGGTGGATCAAATGCTGGGATCTGATGCGCTACAAAGTCCACCCGGCCGTTCCCTGACATGGAGAGATGAGGGGCCAAAGGTGTGGTGCTCTCGATTGAGTGGAGTTCAAGGAAGAGAAAGGGGAAGCACACTCAAAGAAACATGGGTCCAGCGGGGTGTGCATGCATGTGATACCATAATGTCAATTGCCAAAGGGTTAAATTAAACAAACTAAGGATTAATTAGCCATGCAAGGCATGCAATGACAACAGCTGAGGTAGACCGATCCACTCATGCTGTTTCTTGCTTGATGTAACTTTAGCGTGGCAAGTTGTAGGTCCTCATCATACAATAATTTCGAAGTTCTATACGTTTTCAATCTTTGGGAACGTTTCTTAAAGAAATTATCTCACTTCTTGAATCAGAAACCTTAGGGATGTATTCTATATGCCACTTCTACTTCAGTTCTAAAAGGGGATTTCCGTTTAGTCCAATCGCTTGAAAAAGCCCTCATATTTGATCAAGTATGCCTCGCTCGACGCAATTGGAAAGCAAGCAACAAGTGTAGTTTTTGTACTCATGATGAGACAATCAAACACCTTTTTTTCAATGTAAGTTTGAGCATTCTGCATGACCAGTCATCTAAATAGCGTTAAATTTGTATCACCAACAAGTGTTGCCGATGTATATGGTTACTGGCTTGATGGAATACCAAATACATTTAGCATGGTAATAAGGGTGGGAGCGTCAGCTTCAGTATGGTCGCTTTGGCTATGGAGAAATGATTGGGTTTTTAATGAAAAAATATATTCTCCTATGCAGGTTATTTACTGTTGTACGCACTTACTTCGCACGTGGTCTATTATGCACCGAACGGAGTACCAATCACTGTTCAAGACGGTATGTGTGCGGTCGGAGCGGGTGGCCAGGGACGTTTTTACCCAACATGGGTAGCAGCATAATCTCTGAATCGGACCACCTTCTCCGTCGACATAGGCATAGTTTCGGTCTCATATGGCTTTACTGTTGCCACCTTATCGTTTTTATATTATTTGTCAGACTGTTCATGTGATGGCTGTGTGCATTTTAGCCATACAGAGGCGGGGTGTCACTTCTTATGCTTTGTATCCGCTCGATGCTACATTTTGAGTTAATAAAGCGCCCTTTATCAAAAATTTGATCAAGTATTAAGTGTTTTTACAATATAATAAAATATCCCAATTTTGTCGATAAAAAGGTGTTTTATTACTTAAAGATTTAAGCATAACACTCGGGCTCTGCATAACTAAGATACACACAGCTAAACCAAGTTCAAACTAAAAAAAGCAAGAATAAAGGCGGAAGGATACTTTTCTTGTTCACTCCGATGGCTCTCTCCTTCCTCTCCTCCCCTCCCCTCCTTTCCCGTTGCCGTTCCCATCCCCGCACCTCCTGTCGCCTGCGGCTCCCTTCCCGGCCGGTGCCCCCCTACTGTCAGTCCTCTCCGCCCATGGATCTCCGGCGGCCCCTCCTTCGCCCCTCTCCCGGCCACGTCCCCACGCCCTTCCAGTGTGCAATAGGTTCTGGGCTCTTGGCATGGACGAGGGGGATTCTGCCTCCGATTCGGAGCCCCCTTCCCCTGCTCCCCTCCGGGCGGCGGCTCCGGTGGTCGTCGGGGTGGTGTCGGCGCCCGTGCGGAAATTCGCGACGGGGGGCGAGGCCGGCCGGCCCTCTCATCGCCGGTGGAACCTGGTTGATCTCGCGTGTCTCGTCTGCGTCGGAATACTAGTAAGATCTCAACCCCTCGCCCGCGCGTGGTATCCTAGGGCCGGCGCCGGGGCTCTGCTCGTCTCTGGTGGGGGTGGAGCTGTTGGGTAATGTAGTAATTTCAAAAATTTCCTACCAATGTTGCGGATATCGCTTATCGGGAACTTATTGGTCAACCCATGATAAGGGGTAAATCGGTCAGTTTATCGGCATATCGGCCGATTTATCGCCATATCGGCTGATTTATCGGCCGATTTATCTTATCGTTCTGACAGCGGTAAGCGAAAAATCGGCCGATTTATCGGCGTATCAGAAGATATCTTGAACAATGTTTCCTACACACACGCAAGATCATGGTGATGCATAGTAACGAGAGAAGAGAGTGTTGTCCACGTACCCTCGTAGACCGAAAGCGGAAGCGTTAGCACAACGCGGTTGATGTAGTCGTACGTTTTCAGGATCCGACCGATCCAAGTACCGAACGTACAGCACCTCCGAGTTCAGCGCACGTTCAGCTCGATGACATCCCGCGAACTCCGATCCAGCAGAGCTTCACGGGAGAGTTCCGTTAGCACGACGGCGTGGTGACGGTGATGATGTTGCTACTGACGCAGGGCTTCGCCTAAGCACCGCTACGATATGACCGAGGTGGAATATGGTGGAGGGGGGCACCGCACACGGCTGGGAGAGATCAGCTGATCAACTTGTGTGTCTGGGGTGCCCCCCTGCCCCTGTATATAAAGGAGCGGAGGAGGGGGAGGGCCGGCCCTCTCTATGGCGCGCCCTAGGGGAGTCCTACTCCCACCGGGAGTAGGATTCCCTCTTTCCTAGTAGAATTAGGAGCCCTTCCAAGTAGTAGGTGTAGGAGGGAAGGAAAGGGAAGGGAAAAGGAGAAGGAAGGAAGGGGGCGCCCCCCTCCCTAGTACAATTCGGACCAGCCCATGGGGAGGGGTGCGGCCACCCTTTTGAGGCCTTTCTCTCCTTTCTCGTATGGCCCATTAAGACCCAATACGAATTCCCGTAACTCCCCGGTACTCTCGAAAATACCCGAATCACTCGGAACCTTTCCGAAGTCCGAATATAGTCGTCCAATATATCGATCTTTACGTCTCGACCATTTCGAGACTCCTTGTCATGTCCCCGATCTCATCCGGGACTCCGAACTCCTTCGGTACATCAAAACATATAAACTCATAATATAACTGTCATCGTAGCGTTAAGCGTGCGGACCCTACGGGTTCGAGAACTATGTAGACATGACCGATACACGTCTCCGGTCAATAACCAATAGCGGAACCTGGATGCTCATATTGGCTCCTACATATTCTACGAAGATCTTTATCGGTCAAACCGCATAACAACATACGTTGTTCCCTTTGTCATCGGTATGTTACTTGCCCGAGATTCGATCGTCGGCATCTCAATACCAAGTTCAATCTCGTTACCGGCAAGTCTCTTTACTTGTTCCGCAATACAACATCCCGCAACTAACTCATTAGTTGCAATGCTTGCAAGGCTTAAGTGATGTGCATTACTGAGAGGGCCCAGAGATACCTCTTCGATAATCGGAGTGACAAATCCTAATCTTGAAATACGCCAACCCAACAAGTACCTTCGGAGACACCTGTAGAGCACCTTTATAATCACCCAGTTACGTTGTGACGTTTGGTAGCACACAAAGTGTTCCTCTGGTAAACGGGAGTTGCATAATCTCATAGTCATAGGAACATGTATAAGTCATGAAGAAAGCAATAGCAACAAACTAAACGATCAAGTGTTATGCTAACGGAATGGGTCAAGTCAATCACATCATTCTCTAATGATGTGATCCCATTAATCAAATGACTACTCATGTCTATGGCTAGGAAACTTAACCATCTTTGATTCAACGAGCTAGTCAAGTAGAGGCATACTAGTGACATACTGTTTGTCTATGTATTCACACATGTATTATGTTTCCGGTTAAAACAATTCTAGCATGAAAAATAAACATTTATCATGATATAAGGAAATAAATAATAACTTTATTATTGCCTCTAGGGCATATTTTCTTCAGGAGCCCTCCTCCTCCCCATCCCTTGGTCGGCTGCGGGGTCACTAGCGGGGTCGGGCTCGCTGGATTCAGTGGCTTCGGGGTCGTCGCTAACCCTAGATCTGCCCGTTGGTTCGGGGGCTAGTGGGCCCTCGGGGCAGGTTGGGCCTGTGTTTGTTGGGCCTTGCGGGCCTCCACCTCTATCATCCCTTGATATTTCCCCCCTCTGCCTGGCTTGGGCCCTAGGCCGCGTATGGCCTAGTGATATGTCTCCAATGTATCTAATTTTTTATTGTTCCATGCTATTATATTATCAGTTTTGGGTGTTTATATGCATTATTATGCTATTTTATATTATTTTTGGGACTAACCTATTAACCCAGAGCCCAGTGCCAGTTTCATTTTTTCCTTGTTTTTTTGAGTTTTGCAGAAAAGGAATATCAAACGAAGTCCAAACGAGCTGAAAAATTATGGTGATTTTTTATGGACCAGAAGAAGCCCACGTAGCATTGGAGTTGGACCAGAAGCTTCACAAGGAAGCGGCAAGGGTGGAGGGTGCCCCCCACCCTAGGGCGCGCCCCCTACCTTGTCGCTACCTCGTGGACCCCCCTGACATGAAACCGATGCCAAAAATTTCTATAAATCCCGAAACCCCAATAAAGAAACCTAGATCAGGAGTTCCGCCGCCGCAAGCCTCTGTAGCCACGAAAAACCAACCGGGAACCCATTCCGGCACCCTGCCAGAAGGGGAAACCATGACAAGGAGGGAGTAGTTCACCCTCGGTGCTGAGGGTATGTACTAGTAGCTATATGTTTAATCTCTCTCTTGTGTTCTTGATTTGGCACGATCTTGATGTACCGTGAGCTTTGTTACTATAGTTGAATCATATGGTGTTTCTCCCCCTCTATCTTCTTATGATGAATTGAGTTTTACCTCTGTGGTTTCACTATTATCGGATTGAATACTATTATGGATTTGAGAACACTTGATGTATGTCTTGAGTGGGATACCCGTGGTGACAATGGGGTGTACTATTGATTCACTTGATGTGTGTTTTGGCACTCAACTCGTTGATTCCTGAGGTGACATTGGGGTAATCTATGCATACGTATTGATGCACATTTTCGTACTTGTTTCTCCAGTAGGAAACTTGGGGCACTCATTGAGGATCTTTGTGTTGGATTGAATATTATGGATCTGAAGTTGTTTGATGCATATCGTATAATTGACCCACGGATACTTATGGTGACATTGGAGTATCTAGGTGACATTAGGGTTTATTTATGTGTATCATATGGTGTTATTTTACTACAAACTCTAGGGGTAATCTAGGTGACATTAGGGTTGTTTGTGACACTTATAGGAATAACTTTGAGGTGATTTCGTACCCTAGAAACAATTTCATCTTATGTTCTCTGCATTAGGAACTTTGGAGTGACTCTTTATTGCACGTTGGGGGACTGTTATGTGATCCAATTATGTTATCATTGTTGAGAGAACTTGCACTAGTGAAAGTATGAACCCTAGGCCTTGTTTCCAAGCATTGCAATACCGTTTCTGCTCACTTTTGTTACTAGTTACCTTGTTGTTTTTATATCTTCATATTACAAAAACATATATCTACCATCCATATTGCACTTGTATCACCATCTCTTCGCCGAACTAGTGCACCTATACAATTTACCATTGTATTGGGTGTGTTGGGGACACAAGAGACTCTTTGTTATTTGGTTGCGGGGTTGTTTGAGAGAGACCATCTTCATCCTACGCCTCCCACAGATTGATAAACCTTAGGTACTTTGTTTCAATGGCTTCTAGACTTTTGCAATAAGCACGTGAGTTCTTTATGAGTAATGTTGAGTCCATGGATGATACACACTCTCACCCTTCCACCATTGCTAGACTCTCTAGTACCACACAATTTTCGTCGGTGCATTACACCCACCATATATCCTTCCTCAAAACAGCCACCACACCTACCTATCATGGCATTTCCATGGCCATTCCGAGATATATTGCCATGAAACTTCCACCGTTCCGTTTATTATGACACGCTTCATCATTGTCATATTGCTTTGCATGATCATGTAGTTGACATCGTATTTGTGGCAAAGCCATCATTCATATTTTTTTATACATGTCACTCTCGAGTCATTGCACATCCCGGTACACTGCCGGAGGCATTCATATAGTCATATATTTGTGCTAGTATCAAGTTGTAAGTGAATAAAAGTGTGATGATCACCAATATTAGAGCATTGTACCATGTGAGGAAAGGATGATGGAGACTATGATTCCCCGACAAGTCAGGATGAGACTCTGGACGAAAAATATAAATAAAAAAGAAAAGAGAAAGAAAAAGGGATAAAAAGAGAGGCTAAAGAGCTCAAAATAAAAAATTAAAAAATGAGAGAAAAGAGAGAAGGGGCAATGCTACTATCCTTTTACCACACTTGTGCTTCAAAGTAGCACCATGATCTTCATGATAGAGAGTCTCATATGTTGTCACTTTCATATACTAGTGGGAATTTTCCATTATAAGAATCTGGCTTGTATATTCCAATGATGGGCTTCCTCAAATTGCCCTATGTCTTCATGAACAAGCGAGTTGGATGCACACCCACTTAGTTTTCTTTTGAGCTTTCATACACTTATAGCTCTAGTGCATCTGTTGCATGGCAATCCCTACTCACTCACATTCATATCTATTGATGGGCATCTCCATACCCTGTTAATACGCCTAGTTGATGTGAGACTTTCTCCTTTTTGTCTTCTCCTCACAACCTCCACCATATTCTATTCCACTTATAGTGCTATATTCCATGGCTCACGCTCATGTATTGCGTGAAAGTGAAAAAGTCTGAGAACACTAAAGTATGAAACAATTGCTTGGATGATTCCAAGGTTGTGCATGATTGAAATATTTTTGTGTGGTGAGGATGGAGCATAGACAGACCATATGATTTTGTAGGGATAACTTTCTTTGTTAGCATACTTGAAGTATTATTGTTTTTATGTCAATATTAAACTTTTGTTATAAATCTTATGGATCTGAATGTTCTTGCCACAATAGAGAAGATTACATGGATAAATATGTTAGGTAGCATTCCACATCAAAAATTCTGTTTTTATCATTTACCTACTCAAGGACGAGCAGGAATTAAGCTTGTGGATGCTTGATACATCTCCAATGTATCTATAATTTTTGATTGTTCCATGCTATTATATTATCGGTTTTGGATGTTTTATATGCTATTTTATATTATTTTTGGGACTAACCTATTCACCCAGAGCCCAGTGAGAGTTTTTGTGTTTTCCTTGTTTTTGAGTTTTGCAAAAAAAGGAATATCAAACGGAGTCCAAATGAGCTGAAAATTTACGGTGATTTTTTGTGGACCAAAGGAAGCCCACGGAGCATCAGAGTTGGACAGAAGCTTCGGGAGGAAGCGGCAAGGGTGGAGGGCGCCCCCTACCTTGCCTCTGCCTCGTGGACCCCCTCACGTGAAACTGACGCCAAAAATTCCTATAAATCCTGAATCCCCCAGAAAGAAACCTAGATCGAGAGTTCCGTCGCCACAAGCCTTTGTAACCATGAAAAACCAATTGGGAGCCCGTTCCGGCACCCTGTTGGAGGGGGAAACTATCATCGAAGGCCATCTTCATCATCGCGACGGTCTCCATGATGATGAGAGAGTAGTTCACCCTCAGGGCTAAGGGTATGTACCAGTAGCTATGTGCTTGATCTCTCTCTCTCTCTATCTCTCTCTCGTGTTCTTGATTTGGCACGATCTTGATGTACCGCAAGCTTTGTTACTATAGTTGAATCTTATGGTGTTTCTCCCC
Organism: Triticum monococcum; assembly: GCA_034509565.1. Classification (NCBI taxonomy): domain Eukaryota; kingdom Viridiplantae; phylum Streptophyta; class Magnoliopsida; order Poales; family Poaceae; genus Triticum; species Triticum monococcum. Next base: position 171,192,382 of record CM067846.1, on the reverse strand, counting down.
CTCTATCTTCTTGTGATGAATTGAGTTTTACCTTTGAGGTTTCACTATTGTCGGATTGAATACTATTATGGACTTGAGAACACTTGATGTATGTCTTGAGTGGGATACCCGTTGTGACAATGGGGTGTTCTATTGATTCACTTGATGTATGTTTTGGCACTCAATTCACAGATTCCCGAAATGACATTGGGGTAATCTATGCATACGGGTTGATGCACGTTTTCATCCTTGTTTCTCCGGTAGGAATCTTGCGGCACTCTTTGAGGTTCTTTGTGTTGGATTGAATATTATGAATCTGAAGTTGTTTGATGCATATTGTATAATTGACCCACGGATACTTGTGGTGACGTTGGAGCATCTAGGTGACATTAGGGTTGATTGATGTGTATCATATAGTGTTATTTTACTATGAACTCTAGGGTTGTTTGTGACACTTATAGGAATAGCTCAATGGATTGATCGAAAAGAATAACTTTGAGGTGGTTTCGTACCCTACAAGTAATTTCATCTTATGTTCTCCATGTTAGGAACTTTGGAGTGACTCTTTGTTGCACGTTGGGGGTTTGTTATGTGATCCAATTATGTTATCATTGTTGAGAGAACTTGCACTAGTGAAAGTATGAACCCTAGGCCTTGTTTCCAAGCATTGCAATACCATTTTTGCTCACTTTTGTTACTAGTTACCTTGCTGTTTTTATATTTTCATATTACAAAAACCTATATCTACCATCCATATTGCACTTGTATCACCATCTCTTTGCCGAACTAGTGCACCTATACAATTTACCATTGTATTGGATGTGTTGGGGACACAAGAGACTCTTTGTTATTTGGTTGTGGGGTTGTTTGAGAGAGACCATCTTCATCCTACGCCTCCCACAGATTGATAAACCTTAGGTCATCCAGTTGAGGGAAATTTGCTATTGTCCTACAAAATTCTGCGCTTGGAGGCCCAACACGAGTCTATAAGAAGAAGATTGCATAGTAGACATCACCCAGCCCCCTGTCTTGCCACCCCGGCCTACTCGGACGGCCTCGGCCTGGCCTGCTCTAGGTATATATGGGTCCGCAAGGGATCTTCTCCCCCAATTCTAGGGTTCCCCGCATCCAAAGAGGACGTGTGTCGGCTGCGCTTCCCCATTCGCACCTTCCTCATATCCACTCCTCCCCTCCCATCTCCCTCTCGTTTGCAGCAATCCTTTCCATGGACAAATTGCGGGGTTCCTCCAGTGAGGCGATCTCCGGCCATAAGCGCCGGTGCAAGGGCTCGACGGAGGCGGCCACGGATCTGGAGTACGTGGAAGTGCTCCGGTCCAAGCTCGAGGCGATGCAGGCGGCACGTGAGCAGGTGGCTCGGGAGCGTGACGCCTGGGCCGCCGGACCAGAGTTGTTGCAGCGTGATGAGCGGGCCCGTGCGGCGGAGGCCGTGGTTGAGGGTGGGGCTCCGTGGTCCCGGGATCTGGTGGTGGTGCGGTGTCGGGGCTGGCTGGTGGCTCGTCACTGGGGGCTGCAGATCCTTGGGAGGCGGCGACGGTGGGCAGTGGGGCAGTCGCTTCCTCCTCCGACCCTCGGCCTTCCCCTCCATGCGGGTCGTGGCCTTGGCGCGGGCTCCGGCTCGCACGCCGGTGGCGGGCGCGGGCTTTGCTGGTCGCCAGGCTCCTCGTGGTGGGTTTGACCCTCCGCCTCAGAGGTCCAAAAGGTTGTCGCTTCCCCTCCACTAGCCATAGCTCATCTTCTATTGGTCTTGGGGACGGCATCCTCCCTCCAACCCTCCTCCTCCATCCCGCCCCTGCCCCTAACCCAATCCCCAACTCCACGCTCACCTATTTCGCATGTCACCAACTTGGCCACTTTCAATCCCGCTGCTTCAATCCCCCCTTCTGCCTCATCTACAGGGAGGAGGGCACCTAACGGAGGATTCTTAGAACCGGCGCAAGCCACCTTCCTTCGTTCATTATGGTCTTGGGCTCTCGGGTTGCTCCATCTTTGCTTTATATAGCAACGTCCCGCAGGTGGTTGTCGCTCTTGCCCTGTCTAATGCTACCGTCATCACCATCAAGGATCAGAGGATCTCCCCTCAAACCCTTCTGAACGAGCTCCGGCTATGGGACATCAAAGGGTGGGATTGGTAGATCCACCAGTTGTCGAAATTTGAGTTTGCCGCTATCTTCCCATCCAAAGAGAGTCTCAAGATGACTTCTTCATGTACTAGCTTCACCCTTCCGCTTAATCAACTGGTAGTTTCTATCAAGGCCGCGACCAATGGTTCTAAATCTGTCGATCCCCTTTCTGACATTTGGGTACTGGTTTATGATGTTCAACTTCCCTCTGCTCCACATCCTTCTCATGGATTTTGGTGTTTTGATTGGCAAACCGACCGAAGTCAATTATGAATCCTTGCAGAAACTAGGCCCAGCTCGCATCAAGGTGTGGTGTGTTGATCCTCTCTATGTCCATGGTGTCGTTGATGTGTTCCCTTCTTCTGTTGGCTTTCGTCTTCGTGTTCGTGTTGAAGGGGCAGAGGCCCACCATGCTCCTCCACCTCCTCCACCTCCTAGGCCTTCCCCCTTTTGACAAGCATAGCGATGGCGACAATGGTGCGGGCAACCCTAGTGGTGGAACTGATCCTTGTTTAACCCGCTCCGAGCGGGATGGCATGGGCTCGAAGGTGTGTGAGCTATTCAGGGATAACGCCCCGCTGGATGGTGCGTCGAAGGGTGTGGCGGGGGCCAAGTCAATGGGCATGGAGGGGTCGGCGATGGTAGCCCCGGGTGCCCCCTCCCTTGTGGGTACCCTAGTGTCCGATGTCTGCTCCAACCTGACGGCTCGCCCTGCCTCTCCATCTCACTCCGGCATCAAGGACCTACCTCCTTCCCCTCCTGTGTGGCGGTGGTGCATGCAAGAAAGAAGAAATCATCTGTCAAGAAATACGTCACAAAGAACAGGGCCTCGGCGGGCTCCAAGTAGTCGGCGACCGGCCAATGTCGTCGGCTGGATACTGATCTGCCGCAGCGTCTGGTCTGGCCTATGTTGTGGCTTCGGCCTCTCCGGTGGCCCGTACCCCATCCATTCGATCCCCGACATCCACTGCCCACAAGAGTGGTCGGGTCCAGAACAGCGGTGAGTGGGTAGCTGATCGGGCGATGCGTCGCACGGCGTTGAATGATCTCCCTCCTCCAGGTAGCCCATCCTCCCCACTCCCCCGGTATTTTCCCCTATTAGGTTGGTTCCTCCTGCGCGTTCGGGCGAACACTTGACTCATGTGCTCTCGGATGTGGGTATCACTTTTCATTCTGGGTTCGGTTCCCTCTTCACTATCCTGGCTTTGGTCCGTGCCAATGAGGCCGCGCAGGCTACCATAGCTAAAGCCAAAGAGGCTGTTGTGACACGCGGTGCCGCTCTGGTTGTGGTCGGAGAGACCGTGGGAGATGCTGGTAGGGGCCAGGACCTCCCGAATCCAGTCAAATGGGGTTCTGTCAAGCATGCCAAAACCTGCGTTACCCCGTGCAGGTCAAGTCTTCGCATTAAAAACTTATTTGCCAGATGAGGGCCTTATTTTGGAACATTTGGGGCTTCGGTGCTAGGGTGCGCCGGGACCAGTTGAGGGACATGGTTAGAGGTGACAACATTGACATAGTAGGGCTGGTTGAAACGTTTAAAGGATCGTTTTCTCCTAACGAGCTCTCCATGGTTGTGGGTATTGATAGGTTTGATTGGAATTTATTGCCTTCCTCGGGCCACTCTGGTGGGATCCTTATTGGCACTAAGCATGATGTTTTTGTCTTTGTGGCTTTTAATCACGGTGTTTTTTGGGCGAGTACTTTAGTATATCATCGACACCTTAATGTCCTTTGGGAGGTCATGGTTATGTATGGGCCCGCTGATCACTCCCTCTCTCTGCTGTTCCTGGATGAGATTTCGAATAAAATTGAGTCATGTACCATCCCCATTTTGGTGGGTGGTGATTTTAATTTACTTTGCTATCCGGTGGACAAAAATAGTAGCAAATTTTCGTGGCCTCTTGCTGACGCCTTAAATGGTTTTATCCGCGACTGTGTGGTTCGCAAGCTTCCTAGGGTGGGAGCGCGCTTTACCTGGACAAATCATCAGTCTACCCCGATCTGCTCGGTCCTGGACTGTGTGTTTGTCTGTTTGAGCTGGGATGCTCTTTTCCCTCGTGCGTTACTGAAAGCCAGACCCATTGTTGGTTCTGATCATTCACCCTTAATCCTCGACATTAGTTTAGAGTCTCGTATTGCTCCATCCGGCTTCCAGTTTGACGCTTCTTGGCTATTGATTGACGGCTTCTATGTAAGGATGGCAATTTTATCCATGGACGTGGATATCCGCGGATACCCGACCCGAATGGATAGGGTTTGGATACAATTTTATGCCCATGGGCAGCGCCCGAACCCGACCCGACTAATCATGGATAGGGCAGGGATATAATTTTATACCCGTGGATATACCCGAACCCGACCCGTAAGTGTATACCCTATCCGCTTTTCTTTATTATAATAAAAAAATGAAATTTCCCTAATCCCCACCGAGTAATTACTCCACCGCTCCTTCCCATTCTCATCTTCACAGGAAACGACTCGTCAATTGCCATTAAGGATCTTCTCGTCTTCTTGACTCCTGCTGACCTAGATATAGCTGGCACCACCGTCCACATGTGGTGGCGCACAACAGCAGCCAGCTCCACGGGTAGATGGCTGGCCAGCTCCATCTGCATAGATCGCCCCCGATTCCTCCATCTCAGCTTTTCCAAGAACGCAGCATACCACTGGTTCGCACTTGCGGCATCGAGGTGGCGCACAATGATGCAGCATGCGGCGCCGCGCACGACCAGGAGTATGGCGCGCACAGGCGTGCAGTAAGGCAGGCGCAGACCACGACGAGGAGCAGTACCGCGCCATGGAGGCGACGACCATGCAAAACAACCAGCCATCAGGTAAGTTTTTTGTTCCTGCTCGTGTACGTGTAGTGTTCTTGTGAATGGACGTGCATGACGTGCTTGTTCGTGACATTGTATTAGTGATTGGAGTAGAGAACAAGAGATTTGTAGTGCTCAATTTCTGTTTGCTAGTTCGTGGAAAGAGAAAGATGGACTTTACTGCATTACTTGATCTATAGTGGTCAATTTTAGTCAGATTAGACAACAAATCTGACTACAAAGTGAAATCTGACTGCAAATCAGTGAACAAGATATTTTAGTGATGAATTTTAGTCAGATTCCACTTTTGTATACATGACCTGATCTATAGATATGCATGTTAATTAGTAATTCGTTCTTTACAAAATCAGTCAGTTCGTTTTTTTAATTTCAATCAAGTGGGATGTGAACGATTCATACGAAATTAGAATCTAACGTATTAATATCCATTTGCTCAACTTGGTCCATGTCATGTGCTCAACTTTGTCAGATATGTACTGAAGAAAAGTACTCACAGTCTGTGGCTTTAGTTATTATGTAGTTTTTTTGGTTGTAAAAATTACAATTTAGGTACCGAATTTGTACAGTTCGGACAAGAGATTTGTTTCAACTAAAGCATGTGCTCAACCATGTCATGGGCAGTAAAGGTCTCATAGTCCATGGCTTTAGTTATTAGTTACTTTGGTTGTAAAAAATGCAATTTAGGTACATAATTTGTACAGTTCAGACATTATGTACATGGTACAATACTGGTTGTTTATTTCCATGATCTTAATTATCGTTTTTATGATCTGTTCACATGAAGGATGAGTCCGAGTCTATCATAACTGAAGCTTAGTCCGTCATGCGGTGAAGAAGGAAGATGTTGGCTAGAAGAATACCTTCCTTCATTTGTAATGAGAACGGTGATGTACTTATGTCTCTTGGCTGTAAGAAACTAAAACTGAGAATTATGTTGGGCTATTCCTATGTCATTTTGTAATAAATCAAGGCTGAGAGTTTATGTTACTATTCCTATGCCATTATGTGACGAACTAAGGCTGGAATTTTGTACTTATACTTATTTGATGTTTAGCTATGTCATTCCATGAGAATCTGAGAGCTTATTTCATGTGGTGCACTTCTCCAATGTCATTTTGTGAGCATTTGAAAAGTTATTTAATGTTGTGAAGCTGTGCAATGCCATCTTGCGAGAATCTAACTTTATGCGAATGTTGTGCAATGTTATGTGATCCTTCAAGATATTACACATATGTGTGTTGATAGGACCCGATGGATATCCATCGGTTATGGATATCCAACGGGTTTGGACATGGACACAATTTTCTGCCCATGGATATTTTCATGGATGGGCAAAGAACATCCTCGTGGATTCGGATATGGATTTGATATTGTTCAGCCCGGGCCGAACCTGATCCATTGCCATCCTTACTTCTGTGATATGATCTCCGTTAACATATCATTCTTTCTGTCTATGGGTAGACACTCCTTTGGGCCCATGGATGAGTGGCACTACTGCTCATATTCTTTACGTAAGTTTCTCCATGGTTGGGCTTACAATAGGGCGGCTGAGGCGCAGAGAGAAGGCGTAGTTGACAGATCAGATTAAATCCCTTGACGGCGCGGCCGATTGGCCTAGGCTTTCTAAACAGGAATGGCAGATGTGGTATAACCTCGAAGAGGCCTTGATGCCGGTGCATCGCTAGGCTGATATCTACTGCGCCAAAGGGGCACCTTAAATTGGACGCTCAATGGCGATTTCCCCATGGCCTATTTTTTCGCCATTGCAAATGGGAGGCGCAGGCACTGCACGATTGACAGCCTGTTGATCAATAGTGTTAGAGTCATGGATAGGATCAAATCATCTCTCACATGGTTGATTTCTTCTCTTCTCTCCTCTTGGCTAAACCTAATTTGGGTTTCTCAATCGCTTCTTCCCTTTGGGATGCTCCTGGGAGGATTACTAGTGAGGAGAACGAGGCTCTGTCACCCCCTTATCCGAGGATGAAATTCTTGAGATAATTCGCTCGGCCTACCCAAACTCGGTATTGGGCCCTGATGGCTTCTCCATTCCCTTCTTTAGGAAATTCTAGCCTCAACTATGTAACCTCATTCGTGTTATTATCCAAGGCTTCTATTTGGGGACGGTTGATATTTCGAGGTTGAATTACGCTGTCATCACCGTCATTCCTAAGGTCAAAGGAGCTCACATTATCTCGCAATTTAGACCTATCGCTCTCATTAACAACTTTGCGAAATTCCCTTCCAAAGGATTCGCTACCCGTCTATCCCCCATCGCTCATCCGGTCCTTAGCCCTTACCAATCTGCTTTTGTCAAAGGGAGGTTCATCTTGGATGGTATCCTATGTCTGCATGAAATCGTTCATGATCTTTGGGTGCGAGGCACCAAGGCTATGATCCATAAGCTTGACTTTGAGAAGGTTTACGATTCAGTCAGCTAGACTTTCATGCGTCACGTCTTGCTGGCCAAGGGCTTTGATGGGGCCTACATTCACAGGATTATGCAGCTGGTGATGGGAGACCACACTGTGGTCTCGGTTAATGGCAGAGTTAGCAATTTCTTCCCGAACAGTAGGGGCCTGAGACAAGGGGGTCCGGCTTCCCCTCTTCTTTTCAATTTTGTCGTACACTACTGCAGGATGCTGCTAAGGTGACACTACGATTAGAGACCCTTCGATGAAACAGTGTGCGATGCAATAATCGCAAACGATGGTGTAAAACCCTGTCAAAAAAGGTGCAAAACGTTTGTGATGACGGGTGCATCAAACACGGTTTAGATTTTAGTTGCATGTGCTATATAGGGCATATGGTTCAGTTTAATTAACTATTTGCGATGAGGAGGAACAAAAGAAACGGGCAGCCAGATGAAGATGTGTGCGATATACAACATACGGTTCACTCAGATGAACTGTTTGTGATGAGGAGGAACAACAGAAACGGCAACTAGATAAAGGTGTGTGCGGTTGAGGGCATACGCTTCAGAAGGATTAACTGTTTGCAATTAGGCAATAGAACAGAAACGGACAGCCAGATCAAAGTGTCTGCGATTGATAGCATACGCTTCACACGGATGAACTATTTGCGATTAGCCATAACAAATAGAAACAGTTAGACAGATCAACGTGTGTGCTCTAGACGGGCACACATTCTAATTAAAATAAGCGTGCACGGTTGTTGGAACAAAACGTGTGATGACATTGCCTATTGTGGTCCACCCTATGGTGCAAACGCCACGTACGCGACCGAGAAAGTGTGCCCATGTTACGCCTTCCGGGAATAGTGCCGCACTTAGAACCCTCAATAAATTTTGAGCATGCATCCCGTCACATTCCAAATTACTACCACGCTATATTTAATTGCAAACCTATTCACACAGATCAAAACCTAAACAGTTTCCCACTTAGGAGCGTACTAGTACTTGGTTATAAATACTACTACTCCAAGATGACTGCACATCCCTCCTCAACTCCTCATCCACAAAAACAAAAAAAAGTCATTCATCATCGTTCCCTTGCGTCTGCCATGGCCAACATGAGTTCTGGGTCGAGAGATTGCCACCAGGGAGAGGTGAGCATGGAAGCGGAAGCACGAGATATGTCCTACCTTGCCGTGAAAGCAGCCGTCATGTCCCGCCGTGTGGCCGTCGCACCACAGAGGTCCCTCCGTGGCGCCGAAGCAGCACGGAGGTCCTGCTGCACTGTTGATGCAGCAGACTAGTCCGGTCGCGCCGCGGAAGCAGAAGAGATGTCCCGCCACACCGCGATTGCAGCAGAGATGTCCCGCCGTGCCACGGCGGCCTAGGAAAATGTCTCGCGGGCAGGCAACGACTCTTACAGGCGCATGCATGCGGTCGTCCATAGCCAGATGGATCAGATCTCTGGCTGTGCGAGGGTGCAGGATGACATGAAAGCCTCATTTGAACAGGCTACCGGCGTCATCCGGCAACTACGAGAAGGCAATGCAAAGCTCCAGGCCAGAAGGGCGAAGCAGGTGGAGGAGACCGCTGCCTTGTTGAAGAGGACGGGATGTCATCATCAAGAAACTTATGGACGAGAATGCCATGCTCCGCATCGAGCACGAAAGGCTGGTGAAGGAATCCATGGATGCTGCCAAGCAGCGTGTTAAGGACATGAAACTGATGAAAGAGATTATCGCCGCTCGCCACAAGAACTAGTCTCCGCGACTTGCAATGCATCAAGAAAGTAGAGATCAGCGAGCCAGATCGTTGTATGCGCCTTCCTTCTTTTGACCTTGTGTATTTCGGGCATAGACGCATGTGGCTTTTTTAATTATCTTCCTAATTATGTAAGACAATTATTATGCACTATCATCATCCTTATATTCACCAGTCTTGCTATAAGTCTCATTCGATGCTATATAGGTCTGTCGGATATTACATCAACATTCGTGCAAAACTTTCTTTTCAGATTTTATTTTTTCTCTCTTAAATCTCAGTCCAGTGAGACATAGCCACTCCGTGAAACAGGGGCTCGGGTGCCATTAATGGAGACGTTGGGTGGGAGGTGCACGGTGGACAGAGGTCAAAGGGCTCTCCTCCCGATGAGCATGCACAAGGGTCTGATCGCAAGCCTCCCGTACTCAAATAGCTACCCCGCGCGGCACCTCCTAGCCAATAAAAAAGTTGACGCATGGCGGCATGTAATTGGTAAGTAGAACGCCCATGATTGCAATAGTACTTGTGTTTCCGATTTGTAAAGTGACAACACTTGTTCCAAAATGACTTTGTTGATTCTTAATGTGCACACCTTCGCAAATCGGACAGAAAGATTACCACAGCATGTTGGTGCCATGTCATGACACCATGCCAAGTTTCATGATTTTCAGGCGTGTTTTGGATTTACATGAATTGAAAAACCAAGTTTCTTAATATTTCCAACTGAACCATGACGCCCGGATGTCTGAATTTCATTCCCATTTCTTGCATGGGACCTAGAAATTCACCCAAGGACACACATGTGATTTTTCAACCAACTTTGATGCACTGGAGCATGTGCTTGTAGTTCAAATTTGAATTATGCACATTAAATGCCCATAAATTCAATTAATGTATAAAAAAGGCCAAACGAACCAGAAATAATTCCAAAATTTAGCATGATACTTCTATTTGCTCTAATCTACTTGTGTAAAAAATTTAAGGCGGGAAAGGCAATGTATGTCGTTTCGCATACGGAGGTGACACATTGCCTCTCAGAACCACGAGCCTTCTTGAGAGAAGCTCCGGTTTGCAAGAAGCTTATACCAATGCTTGTCCCAATTCGGCGAAAAAATTTACCATAGCATGTTGGTGCCATGTCATGACACCATGCCAAGTTTCATGATTTTCAGCTGTGTTTTGGATTTACATGAATTAAAAAAATCAAGTTTCTCAATCTTTCCGGCCGAGCCACGACGTCCAAATGTTTGAATCTCATTCCCATTTCTTGCATGGGACCTATAAATTCACCCAAGGACACACGTGTGATTTTTCAACCAACTTTGGTGCACTGGAGCATGTGCTTGTAGTTCAAATTTGAATTATGCACATTAAATGACCATAAATCCGATTAATGTATAAGAAATCCCAAACGAACCCGGAATAATTCCAAAATTTAGCACGATACTCATATAGTTCTATGTTGCCTCTATAAAAAATCAGGGGGGAGGGGGGCAGCGTATATCGTTTCTCACACACAGGTGACACGTCCCCCCTCGGGAACCACGAGTCTTCTTGAGAGAAGCTCCGGTTTGCAAGAAGCTTATACCGAAAAACTTATCCAAATGTGGCCAATTTTTCTACCACAGCATGTTGGTACCATGAAATGACACCATGCCAAATTTCATGATTTTCAGGCTAGTTTTGAATTTCCAAGAATTTAAAAACCAAGTTTCTCAATGTTCCCGGCCGAGCCACGGCGCCCAGATGTTTGAATTTCATTCCCATTTCTTGCATGGGACCTATAAATTCACCCAAAGACACACATGTGATTTTTCAACAAACATTGGTTCACTGGAGCATGTGCTTGTAGTTCAAATTTGAATTATGCATATTAAATGCCTAGAAACTCAATTAATGCATAAGAAAGCCAAACGAACCCGGGATAATTCCAAATTTAAACACGACACTCATGTAGTTGCATGTTCACTATACATAAATGTTCTAGCATACACTTCACCATCCTTTCCCTGCGTAACATCATTTTGTCTTTCAAAGCATAATGAAAAAATCAGGTATACCACAAAAAGTTTACTAGAAAGAATCGTGTGGGATGCGATATAAAATATCTTGGCGCACCGTCTTGTCTGGCTTACGCAGGAAGCTTCGTCATCTATAGTCCACCGCCCCTACTTGAACCACACTTGTGCGCCAATTTCTCATGGCACCAAGCGAAATTTTTCTGCCACCGTGTAAATATATATCTCCCCGCCCCCTTCCTCCCACCAAAAGCCACATTTCCACTGTGCCTCCTTGCTTTCCAAGTTCAAACCTTTAGTGCTGCTTACTGGTAGGTCAGCCCCCTCGCCGGCGGCCCTTCTTCTTGCAGCGTCGTTTCCTCGCCGGCTACCCTTCTTCTTCCAGTGCCGCCTCCTTGCCGGCGACTCTTCTTCTTGCAGCGCCACCTCCTCGTCGGCGACCCTTCTTCTTGCTGCGCGGCCTCTTCGCCGCCGACCCTTCTTCTTGTTGCGCGGCCTCGTTGATATGGTCAGGCAATCCACACACCAGCCACACCATCCTCCTCCTTCCCCATCCCACATGCCCCGACCGATGGCGTGACACCTTCCGCCGAAATCACTGTCCCCCTCCTCCAATTAAGCGCCGCCCATAGCCATTTTGCACGCAGTATAACATGGAGCTCAGTAGCATCTGGCAGCGGAGAAGCAAATCGCGGTCGCACGTGCGCACGAGGTCGCTATGGCTGCCATGTGTGCCGACTGCCAGATCTTGGAGGAGCACCTCGTCTACGAGGCCACCGTCGACACCGCCACGCGGTTGTCTATTTTAAAACAGAGTCTGTGCTGTTTTCTCGAGGCAACTGCAAGTGCCTTCTAGTGATTTGTCATCTGTAATGTTAATATGCAATCTGATGTTCAGTTAACAGTTTGGTCCTCTGAATTGTAATGTTCAGTTAACAGTTTGGTCCTCTAAAATGTAATGTTCAGTTAACAGTTTGGTCCAATAATTGCTACATTTTGTAGTACTGTTCTCAAGCATTCTTTGCTTTGTTAAGTGTCTTATCTTCTAGTACATGTTTCTATTCTGCAATGTTGTGCTCAGTTAATTGTTCTGGTTCATTTGGTCAGCTGGCCATTTAACTATTTGGTTCAATTCTGCAATTTGATTTTCATTTGCTGTGGGTACAATTTTGTATTGTTATGCATGTGAAATAAATCGAATTTGGTTGTACTCAATTGAAGGATCGAGAAGAGGTGTCTAGAGGGGGGTGATTAGACCCTCAACAAGGAAAAGTAGCAATTTTTAACTTCTTTGACTTAAGGTGGAGTTTTAGCACAATTTTAAACATTCACAATACATTTCAAGGAAGCATGGCAAGAGTATATGAGCATCGGAAAGTAAAGCATCCAACTTGCAAGAAAGTAAAGGGATGGGATTGGAGTGTGCAAACTCAATTGGAGTCACGGAGATTTTTGGTGTGGTTCCGATAAGTGTTGCTATCGTACATCCACGTTGATCGAGACTTCAACCCACGAAGGGTAACGGTTGCGCGAGTCCACGGAGGGCTCCACCCATGAAGGGTCCACGAAGAAGCAACCTTGTCTATCCCACCATGGCCATCACCCACGAAGGACTTGCCTCACTTGGGTAGATCTTCATGAAGTAGCGATCTCCTTGCCCTTACAAACTCCTTGGTTCAACTCCACAATCTTGACGAAGGCTCCCAAGTGGCACCTAACCGATTTAGGAGACACCACTCTCCAAAAGGTAATGGATGGTGTGTTGATGATGAACTCCTTGATCTTGTGCTTCAAATGAAAGCCTACCCAACACTCAACTCTCTCTCACAGATTTGGATATCATGGAAATATGATTTGAGTGGAAAGCAACTTGGGGAAGGCTAGAGATCAAGATTCTTGTGGTTGAATTGGAATATCTTGGTCTCAACACATGAGTATGTGGTTCTCTCTCTGAAAATGAATGCTGCAAGTGTAGGCACATTCTGATGGCTCTCTCCACGAATGGAGGATGGGTGGAGGGGTATATATAGCCTCCACACAAAATCTAGCCGTTACACACAGTTCACCGAACTCGATGGGACTGAATTGAGAAACTCGGTCGGACCGATATGGTTCAAAATGTGAATGCTAGAGTTTTCTGTGGGACCGATAGGATCAACTCGGTGAGACCGATGTGCTAGGGTTAGGGTAAAACCTCAACTCAGTTAGACCGATTACACAAACTCGGTGAGACCGATTTTGGTAATAAGCAAAACAGAGAGTTGGTCAAGCAAACTCGATGGGACCGATTGCATATTTTGGTGAGACCAAAATAGATGCAACACGCAATAGAGAGTTTGCAACTCCATCTCGATGAGGCCGAGATCCCATCGGTGAGACTGAATTGATTAGGGTTTCTAGCAGTGGCGCCAGATAGATCAAATCGGTGGAGCCGAGTTTGACTATAGGTTTGGGACATATGTGGAAATGAGAAAGTGGTTGAGGGCTTTTGAGCATATCACTAAGAACTTTGATCAAGCAAGCCATTATGCAACACCCCATCCCCTTTTAATAGTATTGGCTTTCCTATGGACTCAAGGTGATCTTAGATCACTAAAATGAAAATGAAGAGTCTTGAGTTTTGCCAATCTTTGTCCTTAGCATATTGAAGGGGTTCCACATCCTCTTGTCCAAGCCACTCCACTGTTGAAATCATCTGAAATATACTAGATGAAAATATTAGTCCAACAAGAGATATGTTAACATTAGTAACCAAAATCACCCAGGGAGCACTTGTGCTTTCAATCTCCCCCTTTTTGGTAATTGATGACAACATACATCAAAGCTTTAGATAAAGATATGAAGAGTAATAAGTAAAGCTTTGGAAGAACATGTAACATTCATAGGCTCCCGCTGCATGTATGCAATCATGTGAATATGGAATGCAAGAGCATGTGAATGCATAACCGTGACAGAGCAAGCAATGAGTTACATGTATCTTGGCTATATGCATCGGAGCAAATGATGTGAATATCGGAAATGTACCTCCATGTTCATGATTTCTTCTTGCAAACAATATGTACAGTAGCAAGAAATCATCATGCACATGGATGTGATGCATATACTTACCTTGTGGTCTTGAGGTAGCTTTGGTAGAGATGAACCTGAGTAAACAAGGTTGGATAACACACGAACATCTACTGGACAAAGCAATTTAAGAAATCTCAAGAGTACCAAGATTGGGATGACATGTAGAGAGTGAGTACTAGGTACTCTATTTGATATAGACATGTCCCCAAAGAGTAAAGATATGCAATGAATTTGAATATTTCCTTCCCTTAAGTGTCTTTCTCCCCATGAATCTTATATTGGATAATGGGAGAAGATAGGGCAAAACAAAATCAGAGCAAAAACAATCATAACAAACATACCAACATGTCTTTCCCCTCTTGAAGACATGTGACTTCTCTCTATGGATAACAAGCATCTAGAGAAGCTTAAGGAGTGCATTCTCTCTTATGTGATAAGCTTTGGTGTGCTGTATCTCCCCCTTTGACATCAATTTCCAAGAAGGGATCTTCTGGAGCATGAGTCAATTAGGCTTGGTCCTTGAGTCATAGTGCAAAGCAACATATAATATAAGATGCGGGTAGAGGACAAGAATCATTGAGTGGAACTTTAACCAATATGCAGGATGCAAATGGCAAAGTGTTTTCTCAGCATTGAAATCGGTAAGACCGAGACCTTTTCTTTGGTGGCACCAAGTTGTTTCGGTTTAGCCAAAAGAAACTAACCGGTGAGGCCGAATTCAACACAAATAGAAAAAAAATTGTCATCTTAGCTCACTAGGCAAATAAGATCTAATAAAGATTTGCAAGGAATTAACTAAAAGATTTGAAATGAATTGGATGCAGGGAATGCAGAACATAATAGAGAAAATAAAGAAATCTAGATGAAGTTTTTTTGAAAAGGGAAACAAGCATGCAAAAGACAAATGCAAGGACATAGAAAACACTAGAGAACTTCATCTAGAATTGGTCGGCGACAAAGTCACCTATGTTAGAGTATATTGACTGAGGAGTCAAGTGAGAACACTTCTTCGTAGGTCATACTCATCGTTTAAGCTCAAAATGGGGTTGCCATTTTTCGTTTAAGCATTTTGATGTATTCACATCTTGTTGAGCTGCTTTGACCCATGACTTGGGGTAAAGCTTCTCTAAGATGGAATGACATACCTTGGGTGGTGGTGTTGAACTTGATCATGTAGTTGAACTTGTGTAGGATGCTCAAGGTTGATGTAGCTCATCAATGGTTGGAAGCACCACTTGTAGTTTGAGTTCATCTACCTACATGGGTTAGTCGCAAGGAAGAGCACGTGTGTATCCAAAGTGACAATCTGAAATTTGATACCAAATGAAATTTGATATATAGGATTTGTAAAAGGATATGTTGAAAGGTTTCATGCTTCCTTGTCTTCAACCACCATATTTTAGAGACTTGGTGATGTAGAGATTTCTCCAGATGTGAGTGAGTGGCAATCTCATAGAATTAGATTCATCCAAGTACCTACAAGGGTTAGATAGCATGCAAGGGTGCAAGTATATCCAAGACATATGATCATCATCATAAGAGAATATCAAGGATTAGTCAAAGGCTCATGCCTTGCATGTATCCAAATGGAGTTTCTACTCCAAGTTTGAAGCATCAATGATGTTCAATTCACGTCTCAAACGGCAAAATCCTTCCTCATCAAGCGATTTGGTGAAAATATATGCCAATTGCTTATCGATACGAACATGCTTAAAATCAATGTCCCCTTTAGCAACATGATCTCGAATGAAATGATGACGAACTTAAATATGCTTAGTTCGAGAATGTTGCATGAGATGTGAGCAATCTTAATAGTACTTTCATTGTCACAAAGCAATGGAACATGTTTCACATAGATCCCATAATCTTTAAGAGTTTGGGTCATCCAAAGTAATTGAGCACAATATGAACCAGCGGCAATGTATTCCGCTTCAGCGGTGGATAAGGATACCAAGTTTTGTTTCATGGAGGACCAAGACACCAGAGATCTACCAAGAAATTGACAAGTACCCGAAGTGGACTTTCTATCAACCTTGTCTCCGGCATAGTCCGAATCGGAGTAGCCAACAAGATCAAAAGAAGACCTCTTAGGATACCAAATGCCAAAATTTAGTGTATGAATTAAGTATCTCACTATCCTTTTTACAGCATTAAGATGGCATTCTTTGGGGGCCCCTTGATATCGTGCACACATGCACACACTTAGCACAATATCAGGACGGGAGGCACATAGATATGACAATGAACCAATCATAGAGCGATAAACCTTTGGTCAACCGGTTTGGCATCCTTAGTCAAGTCAAGATGTCCACTAGTAGGCATGGGTGTATTCATACCTTTGCATTCTTGCATGTTGAACTTCTTGAATAAGTCCTTCGTATACTTTGTTTGGGAAACAAAGGTACCCTCCTTAGTTTGCTTGATTTGCAAACCAAGAAAGAACCTGAGTTCACTCATCATAGACATCTCAAACTTCTATGACATTAGCTGTCCAAACTTTTCACTAAAATGAGGGTTAGTTGAACCAAATATGATATCATCAACATAAATTTGGCACACAAATAATTCACCATTAACCCTTTTAGTAAAAAGAGTGGAATCATTTTTTCCAATCTCAAAGCCTTTTCAATAAGGAACTTGGTCAAGCATTTATACCATGCTCTAGGAGCTTGTTTAAGACCATAAAGAGCTTTGTGAAGTTTGTAAACATGGTCGGGTTTCTTAGGATTAACAAAGCTGGGAGGTTGTTTAACATAAGCTCCCACCTAAATTTCACCATTTAGATAAGCACTTTTAATGTCCATTTGGTACAAGGTAATATCATGGTGATTTGCATAGGCAAGTAAGATGCGGATGGACTAAAGTCTAGCAACGGGGGCGTATGTCTCACCATAGTCCATACCTTCGACTTGAGTGTAGCCTTGGGCGACGAGACGTGCTTTGTTGTGAGTGACTTGCCCATATTCATCTTGCTTGTTGCGAAACACCCATTTGGTACCCATGATGTTGTGGTTGTTGCCGGGCTTCTCGACCAATGTCCACACTTGGTTCCTCTCAAAGTTGTGTAGCTCTTCATGCATGGCATTTATCCAATTTGGATCTTCCAATGCTTATTCAACCTTCATAGGTTCAATGCTAGAGATGAATGAATAATGTTCACAAAAATTAGCCAAACAAGTTTTAGAGCGAGTGATTCCCCCGGTTTGGATATCATTGAAGATCTGTTCGACGGGATGGTCTCGTGACACTCTTGCTCGAACCTGTGGGAGCTTTTGTTTGGGTCGGGGCGGAACATCTTCTTAATTATCTAGTTCTTCCTCTTGGCCTTCTTCGTTGTTGACGTTGTCATTTTCTTGTCGAGGTGGACAAGGAGGTTGATGAGGTTCATCTTGGTGTACTTCCTCGTTTTCTTCATCTTGGTGTGTCCCACTCGTGGATGCCTCCGTGTCCACTCTTGGTTCACCTTGTCGTGAGGTAGAAGCTTCCACTTGGATGGACAAGGTACTTTCCTTCACCTTCGTTGGACAAGCATTAAGCATAGCACTCGGGCCCTAGTGACAAGCATTAAGCATAGAAAAGTCATAGCAACATCAATCTCAGAACATAATGGATATTAGGGATCAAACCCTAACAAAACTAACTCGATTACATGATAAATCTCATCCAACCCATCACCGTCCAGCAAGCCTACGATGGAATTACTCACGCACGGTGGTGAGCATCATGAAATTGGTGATGGAGGAATGTTGATGATGACGATGGCGATGGATTCCCCTCTCCGGAGCCTCGAACGGACTCTAGATCAGCCCTCCTGAGAGAGATTAGGGCTTGGCGGCGGCTCCGTATTGTAAAACGCGATGAATCCTTCTCTCTGATTTTTTTCTCCCCGAACGTGAATATATAGAGTTAGAGTTGAGGTCGGTGGAGCCTCAGGGGGCCTACGAGACAGGCGGCACGCCCCCACCCTCGTGGACAGGGTGTGGGCCCCTGGTGTTGATTCTTTCACCAGTATTTTTTATATATTCCAAAAATATTCTCCGTGAAGTTTCAGGTCATTCCAAGAACTGTTATTTCTGCACAAAAATAACACCATGGCAATTCTGCTGAAAACAACGTCAATACGGGTTAGTCCCGTTCAAATCATGCAAGTTAGAGTCCAAAACAAGGTCAAAAGTGTTTGGAAAAGTAGATACTGTCGGATCACGGGTTCCGACAAAACCCTTAAGCTTCAAACACTGGGGTGCACGCGAAGATTCCCCCCCACCCTACCGATCCACGCCCTAACTCAACTGAGGTCTTGCGAACTAATTCGGCGAACTCGCAACTTAGGGGACACTAGATTTGTACTGGTTCGGGCCACCGTTGTGGTGTAATACCCTACTCCGGTGTGGTGGTGGTGGATTGCCTCCGGGGCTGATGATGAACAGTACAAGGGGAAGAACAACCTCCTGAGGTTGAGGTGTTCTTGTGCTTGGTGAACTTGTGTGTGTGAGGATCCGATCCAAGATGAGATCCGGTCCCAGATGAGATCGCTCTCTACGATGGTGGCTAGTCCTATTATAGAGGCCCTGGTATTCTCCCCAAACATTGAGCGGGAAGGGAGCCAACAACGTCCAATTTAAAAGGGGACAACTAGTATAGCTTATCCTGACAAAAGTGGTCTTCGCCTGCAAAAGGCTCTGGTGGTGACGCCGCCTTGGGCTCCGTGGTGTCCTCCGTCTTGCCGTCCTACTGAACTTGGTCTCATTACACCAATATGGAAACCTTTGCTTGACGCCTCTGTAATCCTTGCCTGCGCTTGCCCCCTTAGCACCAAAGAGGAAACAAGGACGCTGCGTGCGCTGGCGCCCGCCTGGTCTCGATCATCATGGCTCACGTCACGAGAACCTCGCAAGGTTTGCCTGGCCTTGAACTCTCCGCCCCTCACGAGACGGCCTGGGGAGGCCGCTCCTGAGGAGGGCTGGCATCGTCCGCCTCACGAGGCTTGGCCCCTCATGAGGGTCTTGATTCCTTGTTGATGAAGATGGGCCGTATAGGCCTGCTAGCAAAGCCATGCCGTGGGCCGTAGGCAGGCAAGTCTGGGGACCCCCATTCCCAGAACACCGACAGTAGCCCCCGGGCCCAAGGCGCGCTCGGGCTTGGCTTCGAGGCGAAGCCAAAGGTCAAGTGCAAAGCGCTGCGGGCCCCTATAGCCTGCGGCCTCGATCGATGCGTGGCGGTTGATTGGACGTGGGCATATCCACTTCCCCACGCTCCCTTGGCAATTGCCCAACTTGACAAGTCCCTGCGACATGCAAGGAAAACCATCATTACCTATGATCATGGGGGGCACTGGTTGGCCTTCTCCTGGTATAAATGGGGGGAGCCCCCTTCGCCCATCCTTCCTCTGCCTCTTCCGCTTCTTCTCCTTCCTTGCTCCTCCCCTGCTACCAATGGCGACGTCGAGGAGGTTCAATGCCGCGGAGAAGGGGAAGGCCCCTCGCGAGGGGCCCGGCTCTCTAGTGCCCAAGTGTGGATGCGGCAGTCCACGCAAGCACACCGCAACCCCTGGCGCGGCTCCGCGCGGCCGTGGTGGTGCCGCTTCACGGGGAAGGGGTCACTCCGGTTGTGGTGGTCGCGTTGATGAAGGGAGACGTGTCGTGGTCGCGTGGCCTCCTCGGCCGCACTTCCACTCGGCGGAGATGCTGCCGGAGTTCATCGTCTGGTCGGAGAATCTGGCTGGCAACTAGCTTCAGCTCCTGTGCTTCTTCGCCGAGGAGCTGCCGACCTCTGGTCCAAGCGGGCTTTGGCTATAGGCAGACGGCTACTGTAGCAGGGCTTCCTGGGTCATGGTCGAGGTCTCTGCCGTGGGCAATATAGCTCTAGCCCGCGGTTGGCAGACGTTTGCCCGCGCGCGCGGCCTGGGCAGGCGGTGCACCCTCCACTTCAAGTATGATGGCAACGCGACCCTCTATGTGAGGGTGTTTGGGGAAGATGGTCGACGCGCCGGGTGCTGCCCCGAGGTGAACGACGGCGAGGAGGTGCTCGGCATTGGCGACGGCCGCGACGAAGGTGAGGGCGAACCCGCCCTTGGTGCCGACTGTGTCTCATCCGGCTATGGGAGCTCTTCCCCCACTGACAGCTCCAGCAGTGGTGGTTACAACCAGCCGCCATGCTGTCGTGCCCGCTTCGAAGACGGTGGCGGGTCGTCTCGTCGCCGTGCCTCCATGAAGCGCGAGGAGGGGTCCGGCTGAGCTCAGGAAGACGCTGGGGCCCGCCCCCATGGACCGTTGTAGGCGCCGCTTCTATTCTGTTCTTCTTTTCCTTTCTGCATCAGAAAGAAACTAGAATGGGCCCCAGAGGGGCGTGTATTGAACTATGATTTCAATTGTTATGATATGTTTGCCATTCCTGTGTTGTGTCACAACATCGTCGTTTTATGTATGGATAACTTAGCTTGACTTGTTTTGAGTGGCCTCCTCCTCACGAGGCGCTTGCTTCCTAGTACTTGTCGAGGCCTCCTTGACCTGATATGCACTTAGGAACTGCAAAAAAATCGTCAAGAGATTTATCGCTCACCTGGGGCTTGGTCATAGGCGCCGCTGGCCTTGACTCGGCGCTTCGCGTCACGATACCCGTGGGGCACGAATTAGGAGAGGTGCGCCAGCTTGTGGGATCGAACGAGGGTGCCTCGCGAAAGATAGAAGGAGGAAGCTCACGAAGGTACCTATTCAACCCCCTCACAAGGGATGTGAGGGAGAGTACAGGTCGACCAAAGAAGCGAAGGCGGAAACAGAGGCAGAAAGCGATAAAACGGGACCAGCAAGAGACACCAGAAAGCAAATTTCAATTAAAAGAGGGGCAAGACAACTTTGGAAAGCAAATGAAAAGCCGCGTCCGGCACCTAGTCTAGTCTTTGATGTCTTCTCACCAGCGCGGAGCTAAGTGCTGCCACTCGGCATGGGTGGGAGCCCCCGAGGCCCAAGGGGGTGAGGCTCTGGGGCGTGTACAACCCCACTCATTATTACGTGATAGTGTCACAGGCGGCGATTCTTCACAGGCACTGGGCCTTCTTCACAGGCACGGGGCCTTCTTCACAAGCACTGGGCCTTTCTTCACAGGCACCAGGCCTTCTTCACAGGCACTGGGCGTTTCTTCATAGGAATCGGGCCTTCTTCATAGGCACCGGGCCTTTCTTCATGGGCAGAACTTCCAGAGGTGTTGGATGTTCCAGGCGTTCTGGACGGGTACCACGTCCTGTGTCTCCAAGCGCGCGACGCCAGGCCTGGAGACATGTACGACCTTGAACGGGCCCTCCCACATGGGTGAGAGCTTATGCAGCCCCTCCCTGGAGAGCACCCGCCTCAGGACGAGGTCACCCACCTCAAGAGTCCTGGAGTGGACGCTGCGATAGTGGTACCGCCGCAGCGCCTGCTGGTATCTTGCCACCCGTAGTGCAGCCTCGCGGCAACGTTCCTCCCCCAGCACGAGGTCCATCCCTCGCGTGGCGTCCTGCTGCATCTCATCAAACACCAGGTGTCAGAACCCCGATTCCAAGTCACCTCGATCTAGCCGGTAACACCTCATATCACTTTGCGGCCTCACGCGCGGTATCCCACGGGTGTCGCCTTACCATGGCTCGGGACCGTTTGCGCCTTTTGGCTCACGTATATGATAGTGTCGGTAGCATCCATATGACAGAGAACCCGGGCCGACATGGCTAGTCATGAACCCAAGGCGGCACGGACCTATGGAGATAGGCATACTTGAATCACATCGAGCATGTCGGTCATCAGCGAGTGATTCCGGGCTGTAGCACTGGGCTAACAGGACTCCAGGGAACCCGGGCTGTAGCAGGCTAGGCAGGACTCCGGAAATCATCGCGTGACATTTCCCTGAAGGGACAGACATCGGAACGAAGTGAATCACATGCCGGCCAGTCAAGTGTCCTGAACAGTAGTGCGGGGCTAGCAGGACTCCGGTGAACCGGGCTGTAGCGGACTACTATGGCTCGAGGAACACTAGACTACATTTCCCAATAAGAAAGCCTGCCAAGGATAAATAACTGGATTGTCGGATCCCACTCATACCAAGCATTTCAATCATACACACAATATGCCCGATATGAGTACATACAACATGGCATCAGAACAAAACTCTACAACTCAAGTACTTTATTTAAAGGCTCCAGAGAGCCATACATAACATGTTCATACAGATAGGGGTCACATGACCCGACACTCAAGTCATACAATCATACATGCACATGCGGAAGCAACTAGTGTGAGTACAGACTCTAGAAAGAAAGAAGGCTTCTCGAAGCCAGTCTATCTACATAGGGCCCTCCATGGCCGGGATCACCACCTAGGTGGCTAGTCACTCGTCGACGTCAAGGTCTACATAAAACCCATCGGAGGGGGCAGTGTTGTCGTATGAAAACAATAATTAAGCAAACATGAGTACAAAGGTACTCAGGAAGTCTTACATCAGAACCTACTATACATGCTCATTCTCAAGAAGGTGATGGGGTTAATGCAGCAAGCCAGCTTTGACTCTTGGCTAAATTATCCTATGGTACTTCACTAGTAAAATAGTTTTCGCACACGAGTCCACTACTCACCAACACAATACTCCACCGGGGATCCTCCCTCGTCATCCTATGAGAGGGCCATCCTCGGTACTCACACTTATCTTGAGTCTTTTAGTAGTATCCATTAACTTGTCTATGAACTGTATAGGCAACCAAGTAGTCCTTTACCGCGGACGCGGCTATTCGAATAGTTTATACCCTGTAGGGGTGTACTTCGTCATACACACTTTCACCGCTTACCGCCGTCTACACAACATGTACTCGGCAACCTTCAAGCGGAAGCCCAGCGAGGGTGTCGGCCACGGCCTACCTAAGCACCTAAGTCTCTAGTCCAGGTTTATCGCCTATCCAGGTTCCATCTGCAGGGTGTCCGGCCGAGGTTTCCACATACGGCCCCGAACGATGTGAACAGGGTTCCCGAGACACCAAACGGGTGAATCGGTACACCGTGCCATGGTGTATCTACCGCAACATAGCCCACCCCTAGGGTCAGCGCTATGCACGGCCGCCAACACATAACCTACAAGCACTAGAAACTATTTGCAACTCCTGGACAGAGTACTAGGGTGATTAAGAAGCCGAGAGGGTCCATTGGTTTCGGGCCCAATGTATGGTAGTAACTGCATCTTAGATCACACATACAGATCTCAGTTCTTATGGACGGTCTCAATGAAACAACCCACCATGTACTCCTACATGGCCTCTCATCGATACCTTTACCAAAACATGTTCAACACATCCCTCACATTACCGGTATAAGCATTTCACTCTAGCCCATCACCCAGATGAACCAGCCCTGACACAACTCTAAGCATAGCAGGCATAGCAAGGTAGGAATCACATACATGGCTCAATCAACTCCTACACATGCTAGTGGGTTTCATCTAGTTACTGTGGCAATAACAGGTCATGTAGAGGATAAGGGTTCAACTACCGTAGCACACAGTAGTTTGAATCGCGTTGTCTTAATGCAGCAAACAAGAGCAGAAGCGAGAACATGGGTTTGTATCGGAATGATCAATGGGTTGCTTGCCTGATGGAGTGGTAGTGGGACACTGCCCTTCAGTTGGATACTCGTGAATATCCTCGGAGGCAGAACCTACCACGAAGAACACATCGGAACACAATCAACACATGACGATATGCAACAACATGATGCATTCTATGACATGGCAATATGAATGTGTCTTGGTCTAATGCAAGCTAAAATAGGAAGGGATGAACTCATTTGAACCAAAGATTCAAATATTAGCTCATTAAACATGGCATTTATAGTGCATTACCTTATTCCGCTTAAACAGCAAGGTAAACTTGTTTTGTCATGCATGAAACCATTACAGATGGATAGATTGAATTTTTCTGATAATTTTTCATATATAAATTATTTCATTTGGAGTTATGGTTGAATTTCTATGAATTTTTGAAGTTTGAACTATTTTCTGGAATTTCCTGTATAAAAATAATTCCAGTAAATCAATTACTGCATCGGCAATGCGTCAGGGTGACGTCAGGGTCAACGGGGACGTCCAGGTCAAACCTGACTGGTGGGTCCCGCGTGTCAGTAGTTAATTAAACTAACTAATTTTAGTTAGGAACTAATCTGGATAATTAGCAGAGGGGGGGCCACTTGTCATTGACTCAGGGGAGTCAACCTGGGCCCACCCAGTCCACGTCAGTGGTCAAACTCGCCGGCGTTTAGCCGCCGGCGAGGCCAGACGCGGCAGCGTGCTGCGGGATTTTCCTACAGGGCTCCGTTTGCTACGCGGAGAGCAGCTACGGGCAGCTGGTGCTCGCCCGCATCCAGCCGTGGTGATGGCTTGGCCGGGGAGTGGCCGGAGCATCGCCGGCGACGAGGTTAGGCGGAGGCCGAAGCTCGGGCCAGCTCGTGCGCGTGGCTGTAGTGGCCTAGGCGATGTGGCGCTAGCACCTACAGCCTCTACGCGGCGCGAGGAGTGTGACGGACACAAGCCCGTGACCAAATGGTCACCGGAGCAACGCCGGCGACGTGGTCAGGCGGCGGCGCATTCGGGCACAAGAGATGCGGCGTCTAGGGTGTTCCAGGGGCAAAATGGAAAGCACGGGGAGGTTCAGCAGCTCACAAAGAAGCCGTAGGGAGGGTCAGCGTGCTCGGGGAAGGCTCGGTGCGGTCGGAACGGTGACGGTGATCTGGGCGGCCCGAGGTTGAAGACGAGCTCCGTGGAGTCGTTTGCGGGCCTCCGGTGGAGTGTGGCTTGGTGGAGCGATCGAGGAGGAAGTGGCGGAGCTTCCGGACACGGTGGAGCAGCACGGGGACGGCGGTGGACGCGACTACGATGGTGGAACGGCGACGGCTGCGTCGGCCATGGCGAAGGGGAGCGAGGGAGTGAGGCAGGGGGCGAGTGAGCGTGTCTAGGGGGTCGAGGCGGCGACGTGGAGCCTAACCAGGCCAGCAAGGCGGCGAGGGGAGGAAGCAGGGCGGAAGCCAGCTCCGTGGCGCGCGCGGGTGCCGCCGTCGAGCACCTGCCTGCCTGCCTGGCCGAGCCAAGCTGCTCGCTGGCGCGGTGGCTGGGCTGGGCCGGCAGGTGGGCCTGGTGGGTGGCGCCAGGTAAGGCCCAGGTGGGCTTCTCCCTCTCCCTTTTTTTGATTTAGTTACTGTTTTCTATTTAACTGCAACTGTTTAGCTTTATTTAAAATACCAAAACATTTCCAAAATTCATGAAAATAAATGTGGCCTCTGTTTGGATTATTTCCAACAGGAAACATTTACTCCCAGAATTATTTGAGCATTTAAATTATTTTATAGCACTTAAATGCCCAAATTTAAATACTTATGATTTAGTTCAATGACCTTCTGTTGTCCTAGAAAATTGTGCACCAATTTTGCCAGAGGTTCTAACCCAAGACAAAGAGGGTGAACTTTTTAGAAGGGCATTTCAGGTTCATTGAAATTATTTTTAGTAAACCCTAGTTGATTTCAGGGGGGGTGCTGGTGGTTCTGCCTTCCCCATTTCAAGTTTCTGATGAAAAGTAAACATGATGCACACTCTAATGCATGGACTAGCCAGGGTGTGACAACTCACCCCCACTCAAAAGAATCTCGTCCCGAGATTTAGGATCATCTGGAAAGAAGGTAGGGTACTCAAGTCGAAGACAGTCCTCCCTTTCCCAAGTGGCTTCTTTCTCGGAATGGTGTGACCATTGAACCTTGAGAAACTTGATATTATGACGTCGAGTGGTACGCTCAGCTTGATCAAGGATACGAACGGGATATTCCCGATAAGAGAGGTTATCTTGTAGATCAAGCATTTCATGGTCCACTCCACGGATAGGATCCGCGAAGCAACGCCTGAGTTGTGAAACGTGGAAGACATCATGTACTCTGGAAAGATGCGGAGGTAGTTCCAATTGGTAGGCAACTTCTCCTCGTTTGGCAAGAATGCGAAAGGGTCCAATGTAACGAGGAGCCAATTTGCCTTTGATACCGAAACGATGGGTTCCTTTTAACTGGGTAACCCGAAGGTAAGCCTTCTCGTCGACTTCATAAGTCATAGGCTTATGTTTACGATCATATTGACTCTTTTGACGAGATTGGGATGTTTTTAATTTCTCACGAATAACGCGAACCTGCTCTTCCGCTTCCTGAATCATATCCGGGCCAAAGAGTTGTCTTTCCCCGGTTTCTGACCAGTTAAGAGGCGTTCGACATTTTCGTCCATAGAGAACTTCGAAAGGAGCTTTGCCCAAGCTAGCTTGATAACTATTGTTATAAGCAAACTCCACGAATGGAAGGCATTTCTCCCAACTCATTCCGAACGAGATAACAGAAGCTCGGAGCATATCTTCCAGAATTTGATTGACTCGCTCTACTTGACCACTTGATTGAGGATGGAAGGCGGTGCTAAAGGAGAGATGAGTTCCCATAGCATTTTTGGAAACTTTCCCAAAATCGAGACTTGCAGAGACTCCCATGGTCTGAGTTAATTTCCAATGGGACACCATGGAGAGATACTATTCGGGAGATGTACAATTCGGCTAGCTGGCTAGCAGTGATACTCTCACGAACGGGGAGGAAATGGGCTACTTTGGAAAGACGGTCGATCACGACGAAGATGGCATTATTCGCTCTCTTGGTCCTGGGAAACCCAGTGATGAAATCCATACTGATTTTATCCCATTTTCATTCAGGAATAGCCAAAGGTTGAATGGTGCCAGCAGGCCGTTCGTGCTCTGCTTTAACACGACGACAGACATTGCAGCTAGCAATGTATTGAGCGATTTCTCTCTTCATCCTAGTCCACCAAAACCTCTGTCGTAGGTCTTGATACATTTTAGTGCTACCGGGATGAATGGTGAGAGGGGATTCATGAGCTTCCTTAAGGATCAGCTGCCTCAGGTTTCGTGCCTTTGGAACCACTAGGCGAGTCCCAAAGTATACGACACCTTGATCATCAATGGAGAAACAATTCGCGACTCCTTTCTTAATGTTCCTCTTAATACGGGAGATTCCCGGATCTGCCTTCTGTGCCTTGATGATCTGATCCGTAAGGGTAGGTTTTGCCACCAGGGTGGATAGGAATCCTCGAGGAACAATGTGAAGATTAAGCTTACGAAATTCCTCATGGAGAAGTCGTTGACTTTGTTGTAAGATCAGGTTGTTACAATAGGACTTACGGCTTAGCGCATCAGCCATGACATTGGCTTTGCCCGGGGTGTAGGTTATTCCTAAGTCGTAATCCGAGATCAACTCGACCCAACATCTTTGCCTGAGATTCAAATCTGGTTGGGTGAAGATATATTTCAAACTTTGGTGATCGGTGAAGATCTCGCAACGATTACCGAGGAGGTAATGTCGCCAAGTTTTAAGTGCATGGACTACAGCTGCAAGCTGTAGATCATGTGTGGGATAGTTTTCCTCATGTGGGTGTAATTGCCGTGAAGCATAGGCAATTACCTGACGATCTTGCATGAGTATGCAACCTAGCCCTTGTCGCGAGGCGTCGCAATAGATAATAAAGTCCTTGGAGAAGTCTGGTGGTACCAGTACGGGAGCAGATGTCAGGCGTCTTTTCAGTTCCTGAAAACTGAACTCACACTGTGGAGTTCACTCGAACTTTTTATCTTTCTTGAGGAGTTCAGTTAGAGGTTTAGCAACCTTGGAGAAATTCTCGACGAAGCGGCGGCAATAGCTCGCTAAGCCAAGGAAGCTCCGAACTTGCTTGACCGTCTCAGGTGGAGTCCAATCAAGGACGGCTTGAACTCGCTCGGAATTGATAGCAATACCCTTGCTAGAGATTACATGGCCTAGATAGGTCACTTCTGGCAACCAAAATTCACACTTGGAGAATTTGGCATAAAGGCGATGCTCTCGAAGTTTCATCAATACCAGCCTTAGATGTTCGGCATGTTCCTCTTCATTCTTGGAGTAGATGAGTATGTCATCGAGGTATACTACGACGAATTTATCCAAGTACTCCATGAAAACCGAGTTCATTAACCGGGAGAAGGTAGCCGAGGCATTGGTTAAACCGAAGGACATAACGGTGTACTCGTATTGGCCATAACAAGTAACAAAGGCCGTTTTGGGAATGTCCCCGTTTCTGATTTTGATTTGATGGTAGCCCAACCTCAAATCCATCTTGGAAAAGATTGAGGATCCAGCGAGCTGATCATACAGGTTGTTGATCCTGGGAAGCGGGTATTTGTTCTTGATGGTGACCAAGTTGATGGGTCGGTAATCCACAACCATTCGATCTGTTCCATCCTTCTTCTTGACGAAGAGGACGGGGCAAGCCCAAGGAGAGGAACTAGGACGGATGAAACCCTTTTTCAAGGACTCATCAAGTTGGTTCTTAAGCTCGGCTAGTTCTAAGGGTGCCATCTTGTAGGGTCTTCTAGGAATTGGAACGGTTCCTGGAACAAGGTCTATCACAAACTCGACATCCCTGTCAGGTGGAACACCTGGCAGTTCTTCTGGAAAGACATCCGGAAAGTCTCGGACTACCGGAACATCCTCAAGGTCTGGAAGAGGGTTGGCATTTAGGGAGTAAAGCTGGCGCTTGGCCACTCGAGTTAAGACATTGACTGTCTTGCCCGATGGGTGAGTAAGTTGAACGGTTCTAGTGGCACAGTCAATCTTAGCATAATGAGCTGACATCCAGTCCATACCTAAGATGATGTTAATGTCTGAGGACTTGAGAGCTATTAAGGATGCAAGGAAGACAAGCCTATCGACAAGAATTTCGTTCCCATGGCTTACCCTAGAAGTTTGCCATTTGGAACCCGGAGTTTGAATTATCATGGAAGTGGGCATGTCACAAAATGTCGTGTTATGCAATCGGGCATTGTTCTCGGATATGAATGAATGAGATGCTCCAGTATTGAAAAGAACAGATGCCGGATGGCAGTTAACAAGGAGCATACCAAGGACGACATTGGGATCCTCATGAGCCTCCTCGGCTGAAACATAATTGACATGGCCACGTGCAGTGGTGGCCGGCTTGGCATAGAACGTTTTTCCCGCGGGCTTACAACGGCCAACAGACTTTCCAGTTTGATTGGGGTTGTTGTTCTGGGCACACTCTCGGCTATAGTGACCCGGCTCTCCACACTTAAAGCATGTCACCACATTAGGGCGTGGAGCAGCATTAGCAGCGGGGCCACCATAGGGCTTGGGCGGTGCAAATTGCTAGTTGGGACGAGGCGCCTCAAAGGATGGCCTCGGGGTGAACCTGGGTGGCAGTGCCGTGCTTGGAATCCACACCCGGCGCTTCTGAGCTCCAGAGCCGGATGAAGAGCCAAAATCACGAGAGTGCTTGCGTGAAGCGTCATAATCAGTCTGGCCTGTCTCAGCACTGATGGCTTTGTTGACCAACTTCTGAAAGGAGGTGCACTCGTGCAGACGAAGATCGTGGCGAAGCTCAGGGCTAAGTCCCTTGCAGAACCTTGCGTGCTTCTTAGCACCAGTCGATACCTCTTCAGGGGCATAACATGCCAGGTTCCCAAATTCACGACTGTAAGCATCCACGGTCAGTCTTCCTTGGGTGAAGTTGCAGAACTCCTCCCTCTTGTGATCCATGAGACCTTCCGGAATGTGATGCTCACGGAAAGCCTCATTGAATTCAGCCCAAGTAGTGATTTGACCGACCGGGCGCATAGCTTCGAAGTTTTCCCACCAATGGCTAGCAGGGCCTTCGAGGTGATAGGCAGCATAGGTAACCTTGTCGGCTTCGGCTACGTTGGCAGAACGTAGCTTGTGGGTGATGCTGCGAAGCCAGTCATCCGCGTCGAGGGGCTCGACGGAATGGTTAAACTTTGGTGGATACAGCTTGATAAAGTCATTGATTGACACCAAGTCATTTCGCGGGTGGCGTGCAGTGTTTTGCTCAATCCGCTCCAGCAGGCGGTTGGTCTCACACTTGTTTCTTTCCGCCTCCAGCATTACTTCGGCCAGAGAAGGCGGGTGAGGCAGATTTTCACCCCTAGCAGCGCTGGCTTCCCCCTGCTCCGGGGCAGCAGGGTTGCTGCGGGTGTTGACCATCCTCCATAGCCTGGAAGTTCAACGTGACCATCCGAGAACAGACGGTCCTGAGGAGCCTGTGGACCATAGGGGCTAGGATGGGGTCTTGGACCAACAAATGGTGGCCTGCGGGGACCATGGGGTGGGGTGATGCCTCCCACATCACGCCAATCCACCACATCTGGCAAAGCAGACCTCACAGGATACAGATCCCTTGTATCCATACATCCAGCTTGCACCGCAGGTGCAAACCGAGTCAATGTGGCCCAATGATCAGCATGAGTATTAAAAAGCTCCAGCCTCAAGGCCCGATTCTCTCGGTCCTTATCTTCGAGCATCTTAGTAGTGGTACGAGTTAATGAATCCTCCTGAGTGGAGTCAGCATAGATAGCCTGAAGATACCCTTGCGCTCCCGGAAGTGAAGCTGGCATGTAACAGAAATCAGTGTTCCGAAGGAGGCCAGTCCGGACTCGCATGATGGTCATCATGGAATAGGCAGCATCCTGCACAACCATCTCAATGGTAACCCCGAGGCCATAGGAACAGTGAAGGGGCTCGGTAGATCCAGGATAAGAAGGAAATATCCTGATGGTGCAGAAATACTGGCTTTGATTAAAGTCGCGGAACTGCTCTTCAACGGTGTATTCGGGATACCAATGGTAACCCGTCTCGATCATGACCCGGACTAACATAGCAGTATGACCGGGCACGTCGAGGCACCTGGTCAGGCGAACCACTTGGTTATGAACATGGTTGGCCATCTGAAAGCACAACCACAATGCAAGACATTAGAATTCCTAGGAAAAATTGGACAGCATAACGGCTGTAAATGCTCAGAAAAAGATTTGAGACATCCACAACAGTTCACAATACCGCTCAACAACATTATATCAAGGTTCTGATTCAATTAGTAACATATTAGGAATAGTAGAAACTGATCTGGGACTTGTAACAATAATCCTATAAGCTACTATGGATTAGTAACACGTGAACCTGATAGAAGAAGAGAGCCTAGTCCTTAACCCACGTTGAAAGAGAAGAGAAAGACTCAGATTAGAGGCATAGGGTAAAGGAGTAAAAGAGCCTTATGTTCCCTCCCACAATCAATTCCCCTACATATAACTAAAGCATTTCTAGACTCAACATCGACCAGTTTGGCTCAACGAACCTACAGGCAGTCCGGCTCTGATGCCAACGCTGTCAGAACCCCGATTCCAAGTCACCTCGATCTAGCCGGTAACACCTCATTTCACTTTGCGGCCTCACGCACGATATCCCACGGGTGTCGCCTTACCATGGCCCGGGACCGTTTGCGCCTTTTGGCTCACGTATATGATAGTGTCGCTAGCATCCATATGACAGAGAACCCGTGCCGACATGGCTAGTTGTGAACCCAAAGCGGCACAGACCTATGGAGACAGGCATACTTGAATCACATCGAGCATGTCGGTCATTAGCGAGTGATTCCGGGCTGTAGCACTGGGCTAACAGGACTCCAGGAAACCCGGGCTGTAGCAGGCTAGGTAGGACTCCGGAAATCATCGCGTGACATTTCCCCAAAGGGACAGACATCAGAATGAAGTGAATCACATGCCGGCCAGTCAAGTGTCCTGAACAGTAGTGCTGGGCTAGCAGGACTCCGGTGAACCGGGCTGTAGCGGACTACTATGGCTCGAGGAACACTAGACTACATTTCCCCATAAGAAAGGCTGCCAAGGATAAACAACTAGATTGTCGGATCCCACTCATACCAAGCATTTCAATCATACACACAATATGCCCGATATGAGTACATACAACATGGCATCACAACAAAACTCTACAACTCAAGTACTTTATTTAAAGGCTCCAGAGAGCCATACATAACATGTTCATACAGATAGGGGTCACATGACCCGACACTCAAGTCATACAATCATACATGCACATGCGGAAGCAACTAGTCTGAGTACAGACTCTAGAAAGAAAGAAGGCTTCTCGAAGCCTGTCTATCTACATAGGGCCCTCCATGGCCGGGATCACCACCTGGGTGGCTAGTCACTCATCGACGTCAAGGTCTACATAAAACCCATCGGAGGGGGCAGTGTTGTCGTCTGAAAACAATAATTAAGCAAACATGAGTACAAAGGTACTCAGCAAGTCTTACATCAGAACCTACTATACATGCTCATTCTCAAGAAGGTGGTGGGGTTAATGTAGCAAGCCAGCTTTGACTCTCGGCTAAATTATCCTACGGAACTTCACTAGTAAAATAGTTTTCGCACACAAGTCCACTACTCACCAACACAATACTCCACCGGTTATCCTCCCTCGTCATCCTACGAGAGGGCCATCCTCGGTACTCACACTTATCTTGAGTCTTTTAGTAGTATCCATTAACTTGTCTATGAACTGTATAGGCAACCAAGTAGTCCTTTACCGCGGACGCGGCTATTTGAATAGTTTTGTACCCTGCAGGGGTGTACTTCGTCATACACGCTTTCACCGCTTACCGCCGTCTACACGACATGTACTCGGCAACCTTCAAGCGGAAGCCCAGCGAGGGTGTTGGCCACGGCCTACCTAAACACCTAAGTCTCTAGTCCAGGTTTATCGCCTATCCAGGTTCCATCTGCAGGGAGTCCGGCCGAGGTTTCCACATACGGCCCCGAACAATGTGAACAGGGTTCCCGAGACACCAAACGGGTGACTCAGTACACCGTGCCACGGTGTATCTACCGCAACATAGCCCACCCCTAGGGTCAGCGCTACGCACGGCCGTCAACACATAACCTACAAGCACCAGAAACTATTTGCAACTCCTGGACAGAGTACTAGGGTGATTAAGAAGCCGAGAGGGTCCATTGGTTTCGGGCCCAATGTACGGTAGTAACTGCATCTTAGATCACACATACAGATCTCAGTTCTTATGGACGGTCTCAATGAAACAAACCACCATGTACTCCTACATGGCCTCTCATCGATACCTTTACCAAAACATGTTCAACACATCCCTCACATTACCGGTATACGCATTTCACTCTAGCCCATCACCCAGATGAACCAGCCCTGACACAACTCTAAGCATAGCAGGCATAGCAAGGTAGGAATCACATACATGGCTCAATCAACTCCTACACATGCTAGTGGGTTTCATCTAGTTACTGTGGCAACGACAGGTCATGCAGAGGATAAGGGTTCAACTACCGTAGCACACAACAGTTTGAATCGTGTTGTCTTAATGCAGTAAACAAGAGCAGAAGCGAGAACATGGGTTTGTATCGGAATGATCAATGGGTTGCTTGCCTGATGGAGTGGTAGTGGGACACTGCCCTTCATTTGGATACTCGTGAATATCCTCGGAGGCAGAACCTACCACGAAGAACACATCGGAACACAATCAACACATGACGATATGCAACAACATGATGCATTCTATGACATGGCAATATGAATGTGTCTTGGTCTAATGCAAGCTAAAATAGGAAGGGATGAACTCATTTGAACCAAAGATTCAAATATTAGCTCATTAAACATGGCATTTATAGTGCATTACCTTATTATGCTTAAACAGCAAGGTAAACTTGTTTTGTCATGCATGAAACCATTACAGATGGATAGATTGAATTTTTCTGATAATTTTTCATATATAAATTATTTCATTTGGAGTTATGGTTGAATTTCTATGAATTTTTGAAGTTTGAACTATTTTCTGGAATTTCCTGTATAAAAATAATTCCAGTAAATCAATTACTGCGTCAGCAATGCGTCAGGGTGACGTCAGGGTCAACGGGGACATCCAGCTCAAACCTGACTGGTGGGTCCCGCGTGTCAGTAGTTAATTAAACTAACTAATTTTAGTTAGGAACTAATCTGGATAATTAGCAGAGGGGGCCCACTTGTCATTGACTCAAGGGAGTCAACCTGGGCCCACCCAGTCCACGTCAGTGGTCAAACTCGCCAGCGTGTAGCCGCCGGCGAGGCCAGATGCGGCGGCGTGCTGCGGGATTTGCCCATAGGGCTCCGTTTGCTATGCGGAGAGCAGCTACAGGCAGCTGGTGCTCGCCCGCATCCAGCCGTGGTGATGGCTTGGCCGGGGAGTGGTCGAAGCATCGCCGGCGACGAGGTTAGGCGGAGGCCGAAGCTCGGGCCAGCTCGTGCGCGTGGCTGCAGTGGCCTAGGCGATGTGGCGCTAGCACCTACAGTCTCTACGCGGCGCGAGGAGTGTGACGGACACAAGCCCGTGACCAAATGGTCACCGGAGCAACGCCAGTGACGTGGTCAGGCGGCGGCGCGTTCGGGCACAAGAGATGCGGCGTCTAGGGTGTTCCAGGGGCGAAACGGAAAGCACGGGGAGGTTCAGTAGCTCACAGAGAAGCCACAGGGAGGGTCAGCGTGCTCGGGGAAGGCTCGGTGCGGTTGGAACGGCGACGGTGATCTGGGCGGCCTGAGGTTGAAGACGAGCTCGCTGGAGTCTTTTGCGGGCCTCCGGCGGGGCGTGGCTTGGTGGAGCGATCGAGGAGGAAGTGGCGGAGCTTCTGGACACGGTGGAGCAGCACGGGGACGGCGGTGGACGCGACTACGGTGGTGGAACGGCGACGGCTGCGTCGGCCATGGTGAAGGGGAGCGAGGGCGTGAGGCAGGGCGCGAGTGAGCGTGTCTAGGGGGTCGAGGCGGCGACGTGGAGCCTAACCAGGCCAGCAGGGCGGCGAGGGGAGGAAGCAGGGCGGCAGCCAGCTGCGTGGCGCGCACGGGTGCCGCCGTCGAGCACCTGCCTGCCTGCCTGGCCGAGCCAAGCTGCTCGCTGGCGCGGTGGCTGGGCTGGGCCGGTAGGTGGGCCTGGTGGGTCGCGCCAGGTAAGGCCCAGGTGGGCTTCTCCCTCTCCCTTTTTTTGATTTAGTTAGTATTTTCTATTTAACTGCAACTGTTTAGCTTTATTTAAAATACCAAAACATTTCCAAAATTCCTGAAAATAAATGTGGCCTCTGTTTGGATTATTTCCAACAGGAAACATTTACTCCCAGAATTATTTGAGCATTTAAGTTATTTTATAGCATTTAAATGCCCAAATTCAAATACTTATGATTTAGTTCAATGACCTTCTGTTGTCCTAGATAATTGTGCACCAATTTTGCCAGAGGTTCTAACCCAAGACAAAGGGGGTGAACTTTTTAGAAGGGCATTTCAGGTTCATTGAAATTATTTTTAGTAAACCCTAGTTGATTTCAGGGGGGGTGCTGGGGGTTCTGCCTTCCCCATTTCAAGTTTCTGATGAAAAGTAAACATGATGCACACTCAAATGCATGGACTAGCCAGGGTGTGACACCAGGACCCGTGCGGAGTGATGCTTGACCTCGTGTGGGAGGACTGCTTCTGCTCCATAGACGAGGAAGAACGGGGTTTTGTCCGTTGGCTTGGTGGTGGTGGTGTGTATCGACCATAGCATGGACTGGAGCTCGTCGTGCCAGCCCCTGCCGCAGTCTGCGAGCTTCTTCTTGAATGTCCTGGTCTTGAGGCCCCTCAGGACCTCCGCGTTGGCGCGTTCGGCCTGGCCATTTCTCCTGGGGTGTGCTACCGAGGCGTAGAGATCTACGTTCCAAGGTTAGCACAATATGACTTGAAGAGATTACTAGTGAACTGCAAGCCGTTATCGGTGATGATGCGGTTGGGGACCCCAAAACGGCTCACTAGGCCCTTGATGAACTTGATCGTAGAGCCAGCTGGGATGGCGCAGACGGCTTCAACCTCTGGCCACTTAGTGAACTTGTCGATGGTGATGTAGAGGTATCGATAGCCCCTAGGAGCCCGAGGGAACGGGCCCAGAATATCCAGCCCCTAGACCGCGAACGGCCACGAGAGTGGAATGGTCTGGAGGCCCTGAGCTGGCTGATGGATCTGCTTGGCATGGAATTGGGAAGCCTCGCGGGACTTCACCAGCTTAGCCGTGTCGTTGATCGCCGTAGGCCAGTAGAATCCACTTCAGAATGCCTTGCCGACGAGGGTTTGTGACGATGAGTGGTGCCCACAGTCCCCGCCATGTATGTCAGCTATCAGCTCTTTCCCCTGTTCCCTGGAGATACAACGCAGTGAAACATCATTTGGTCGCTTCCTGTATAACTCACCGTCCTGGATGCAGTATGCTGTGGCCTGACGGGCCACGCGCTCCGCGTCCTCCTCCTTCTCCGGCAACGCCCATTGCATTAGCTATTCCTTGAATTCCTTGGTCCAGCATCCCTCCTGGGGCTCGAGCGCCAGGATTAGGCGCTCTCCTGAGGTCGGGCCACAGGCTGGGGCTCCTGTGGCAGGAGGCAGCGGGAGTTCCTCCCAAGGATGAGTTGTTCTTGAAAGCGGTGGCGTTGCTGATGGCTTGAAGAGCCGCTCCTCGAAGACGCCAGGCTCCTGGGGCTGTCGCTTGGATGCTCTTCTGGCGATGTCATCAGCTTCCTTGTTGGTGCCACGGGGCACATGCTGCAACTCCAAGCCCAGAAATTGCTTCTCCATCTTGCGCACCTCCGCGAGGTATGCTTCCATGTGCTCGCCCTTCGACTCATATACCTTGTTGGAGAAGTTGATGAGGAGCTGTGAGTCGCCCCTGATAGTGAGACGCTTCACCCCCAGCACCGCTGCAGCCTTCAGGCCGCCTATGAGGCCTTCGTATTTTGCAATGTTGTTGGAGACCTTCTCGCCCTGCTGGAAGCAGAGCTGCACGGCGTAGTAGAGCTTGTCCTGAGTGGGCGAGATGAGTACTGCTCCAGCCCCCGCGCCCTGGCGCACGAAGGCACCATCGAAATACATGACCCAGCCGTCAGGCGCCTCGCTTCCCGGTGAGAGGGACCGGTCTTCGCCTTCATCAAGCGCCGGGGCGTCTGTCCATTCTGCCACGAAATCAGTGAGCGCGGCTCCCTTGATGACCCTCGTAGTACCGAACTCCAACTAGAATGCTTACAACTCGATGTTCCATTCAGCGATCTTCCGGTAGAGTTGGGGCTCCTGAGCACTCTCTCCAATGGGTAAGCTGAGACGACCTTGATGGGGTGGCCCTGGAAGTAGTGCTGCAGCTTTCGCGAGGCCAGTAGGAGCGCGAGTAGGAGCTTCTGAGGCATGGGGTATCGCGCTCTTGCGTCCCGCAATACCGTGTTGACGAAGTATACCGGGTGCTCGACGAGGGTAGGTGTGCTGATGAGGTTTGCGTCTTCTGGATGCTGGGTTGCCTCCTGAGGGGGTAGAGCCCCCGACGCTTGATCGCTTGCCGAGTCTTCGCGAGTTTGGGGGCGTTGTCCTGCCGAGCCTGATCCTCTGCCGCTGCTGCTGCGACCCTTGTTGCGCCCTTCTGGTCTTGCGTCGTCTTTGCTGGAGGCGTGGCACGGCGTGATGCGCCCTTGGCATGGTGTTCTTCCTGAACCGCCATCAAAGCCGCGCTGGCCGAGTACAGGGTGGTGGAAAGATAGAGCACTAGGGGCTCGCGAGGTCGTGGCGCCACCATTAGTGGAGGGCTGGTCAGGTATCTCTTGAGGTCTTGAAAAGCTTGGTCGGCCTCCGGGGTCTACTCGAGCGGGCCCTTCTTTTTCATCAGCTTGAAGAAGGGTAGGGCGCGCTCTCCTAGCTTGGAGATGAAATGCCCCAACGCAGTCACCCGACCAGCCAACTTCTGTATTTCCTTGAGGGTCTGTGGTGGACTCATGTCTTCAATGGCCTTGACCTTCTCTGGGTTGGCCTCGATCCCCCTGTGGGACACCAGGAAACCCAGCAGCTTGCCGAAAGGGATGCCAAACACACATTTCTCCGGGTTGAGCCGCAAGTCCACCTGGCGAAGGCTTCCAAAGGTCTCCTCCAGGTCTTGGATAAAGGTCCCCGCCTCCCGAGACTTCACCACGATGTCGTCGACGTAGGCTTCAGCGTTTCTCCCAAGCTGCTTCCCTAAGGTGATGTGCATGAGACACTGGAAGGTTGCGCCCGTGTTGCGCAGCCCGAACAACATGCAAGTGTAGCAGTACACCCCACACGGGGTCAGGAAGGCCGTCTTCTCCATATCTTCTACCGCCATCTTGATCTAGTGATATCCTGAGAACGCATCCAGGAAGCATAGCAAGTCGCACTCGGCAGTGGATTTGACGATCTAGTCGATGCGTAGAAGCGGGAATGGATCCTGGTGGCAGGCCTTGTTGAGGTTGGTGAAGTCGACGCACATCCGCTCCTTCCCGCCTTTCTTGGGGATGACGATGGGGTTCGCCAACCATTCGGGGTACCGAACCTCGCGAATGACACCCGCAGCCTCCAACTTGTGGGTTTCTTGGACGATGAAAGCTTGCATTTCCATGGATTGCCGCCTTGCCTTCTGCTTCATGGGGCGTACGTTGGGGCACACCTTCAGGTGGTGCTCTATTACCTCTCTTGGGACCCCTACCAGCTGATCAGGCTCCCAGGCGAACACTCCCTTGTTTGCATGCAAAAACTTCACTAGCGCCTCCTCCTGAGCAGGCTCGAGGTCGGCGCCTATGGTAAAGGTTGCCCCTGAGGACCCGTCCTCCTCGACCAACACTTGCTTGGTTTCTGCCTTATCCTGAGTGAAGAACTTCTTCTTCTTGGTTGGTGCGGCTCCCTTGGCCTTAGAGGTATCCGCGTCGGCGGGTTGTGCTATCGCGGCGGCCTTGAGGGCAAGCTTGAGCGCCGCTAGGGCCTCCTTGGAGTCCCCCTTGATGGTGAGGACACCCTGGCTCCCTAGCATCTTCATGAGATTGTAAGCAAGACGTGTTGCTGCCATGAACTGGGCCAGAGCTGGGTACCCGAGGATGGCGTTGTACGGGAGGCCAATGCGGGCGATGTCGAAGTCGATGAGCTCGGTGCGGTAGTTTTCGCGCGTGCCGAAGGTCATGGGGAGGCGGATCTACCCCAGGGAGCAGGCAGGGCCTCCACCAACTCCCGAGAAGGGCTTGCTGGGGCGGACCGCTCGAACAGTACGTGAAGGAGGCTGAAGGCCTCGACGGAGAGCACATTGAGGCCGGCGCCGCCGTTGACGAGCGTCTTGGTGATGGATACGTGGCAGATGGTGGGTGTGCTCAGCATCGGGAGCGCACCCGAGCCAACGGTGGAGTTGGGATGATCCTCCGAGTCGAAGGTGAGGTTGGCCTCAGGCGCGGCCCAGCCAGGCGAAGCCCCCGGGCGCTTGGAAGCGGCGCCGATCTGGCAAAAGTATGGCTTGATATGCCGATCGGAGGGTGGTGCTTGTGAACCGCTGAGAAGGGCTGCGATGATGGGGGCCGCCGGTTCCCCGAAGCAAGTAATGAAGAGGTTGCGCAGCTCCTCCCAGGTGGCGATAGAAGACTCCGGCAAATAGAGGAGCCAGGCGCGTGGCGCGCCTACAAGGGCCATTGGGAACCAGTTGGCCATGATCTTGTCGTCGCCCCGGCTTCCAAGACGGCCTCCTCGTACGCTAGTAGGAAAGCCAATGGGTCCTCCGCGCCGTCATAGCGTGGCGGCATCTCCGGCTTGAACTTGGGTGGCCATTGCACCTGCCGCAAGGCAGGGGCAAGGGCTCAGAGCCCCCGAGTGCCGTTGTGGGCACCGGTAGATCCGGCTAGAGGGGCGCCCGCCATGGGGAGCGGGTGTGGAGATGGTGGAGCGCGAGTCGACGGAAGGAAGACTACGGTGCACCCCTACCTGGCGCGCCAAATGTCGGATCACAGGTTCCGGCAAAACCCTTAAGGATCGAACACTGGGGTGCGCGCGAAGATTTCCCCCTATCGAACACAAGATTTATACTGGTTCGGGCCACCGTTGTGGTGTAATACCCTACTCCAGTGTGGTGGTGGTGGATTGCCTTTGGGGCTGATGATGAACAGTACAAGGGGAAGAACAGCCTCCTGAGGTTGAGGTGTTCTTGTGCTTGGTGAACTTGTGTGTGTGAGGATCCAGTCCAAGATGAGATCCAGTCCCAGATGAGATCCCTCTCTACGGTGGTGGATAGTCCTATTTATAGAGGCCCTGGTCCTCTCCCCAAATATTGAGCGGGAAGGGAGCCAACAACGGCCAATTTGAAAGGGGACAACTAGTACAGCTTATCCTGACAAAAGTGGTCTTCGCCTGCAAAAGGCTCCGGTGGTGACGCCGCCTTGGGCTCCATGGTGACCTCCGTCTTGCCGTCATGCTGGTATTGGTCTCGTTGCACCAATATGGAAACCTTAGCTTGATGCCTCGGTAATCCGCTCCTACGCTTGCCCCCTTTGCACCAAAGAGGAAACAAGGATGCTGTGCGCGCTGGCGTGCGCGCTGGCGTTCGCCTGGTGCCCACCTGGTCTTGATCGTCATGGCTCATGTTACGAGAACCTCGCGAGGTTTGCCTGGCCTTGAACTCTCCGCCCCTCACGAGCCGGCCTGGGGAGGCCTGTCCTATGGAGGTCTTGCATCGTCCGCCTCGCGAGGATTGGCCCCTCG
Source organism: Triticum monococcum (assembly GCA_034509565.1). Classification (NCBI taxonomy): domain Eukaryota; kingdom Viridiplantae; phylum Streptophyta; class Magnoliopsida; order Poales; family Poaceae; genus Triticum; species Triticum monococcum. Next base: position 171,151,690 of record CM067846.1, on the reverse strand, counting down.
CGAGGGTCTTGATTCCCTGTTAATGAAGATGGGCCATACAGGCCTGCTAGCAAAGCCACGCCGTGGGCCACATGTAGGCAAGTCTGGGGACCCCCGTTGCCAGAACACCGACAGATACAATGGAGACGTATCAACTCCCCCAAGCTTAAACCTTTCCTTCCTAAAGCAATTCAGTTGAACTGAAAGTGATAAAGAAAAACTTTTACAAACTCTGTTTGATCTTGTTGTTGTAAATATGTAATGCCAGCATTCAAGTTTTTAGCAAAGATTATGAACTAACCATATTCACAATAACATTTAGGTCCCATGTTTACTCATATCAATGGCATAATCAACTAGCGAGCAATAATAGTAAATCTCGGATGACAACACTTTCTCAAAACAATCATAATATTATATAACAAGATGGTATCTTGCTAGCCCTTTTTGAGACCGCAAAACATAAATGCAGAGCACCTTTGAAGTTCAAGGACTGACTAAACATTGTAATTCATGGTAAAAGAGATCCAGTCACAGTCATACTCAATGTAAACTAATAGTAATACATGCAAATGACAGCGGTGCTCTCCAACTGGTGCTTTTTAATAAGAGGGTGATGACTCAACATAAAAGGAAAAATATAGGCCCTTCATAGAGGGAAGCAGGGATTTGTAGAGGTGCCAAAGCTCGATTTTGAAATAGAGATGAATAATATTTTGAGTGGTATACTTTCATTGTCAACATAACAACTGAGAGATCTCGATATCTTCCATGCTACACACATTATAGGCGGTTTCCAAACAGAATGGTAAAGTTTATACTCCCCCTACCACCAAAAAACATCAATCCATGGCTTGTCCGAAACAACGGGTGCCTCCAACTAACAACAATCCAGGGGGAGTTTTGTTCGCAATTATTTTAATTTAAGCATGGGACTGGGCATCCCGGTTACCAGCCATTTTCTCATGAATCAGGAGCGGAGTCCACTCCTCGTGAGAATAACCCACCTAGCATGGAAGATATAAACAACCCTAGTTGATACATGAGCTATTCGAGCATACAAAACGGAATTTCATTTGAAGGTTTAGAGTTTTGCACATACAAATTTACTTGGAACGGCGGGTAGATACCGCATATAGGAAGGTTTGGTGGACTCATATGGAATACCTTTTGGGGTTTATGGAGGTGGATGCACAAGCAGTATTCCCTCTTAGTACAAGTGAAGGCTAGAAAGAGACTGGGAAGCGACTAGGTAGAGAGCGACAACAGTCATGAACATGCATTAAAATTAATCAACACTAAGTGCAAGCATGAGTAGGATATAATTCACCATGAACATAAATATCGTGGAGGCTATGTTGATTTTTGTTCAACTACATGCGTGAACATGCGCCAAGTCAAGCCACTCGAATTGTTCAAAGGAGGATACCACCCTGTCATACCACATCACAACTATTTTAATAGCATGTTGGCACGCAATGTAAACAATTATAAACTCCTAGTTAATTAAGCATGGCATGAGCAATTATAATCTCTAATTTTCATTGCAAACATGTTTCATTCATAATAGGCTGAATCAGGAATGATGAACTAATCATATTTACAAAAACAAGATAGGTCGAGTTCATACCAGCTTCTCTCTTTTCAATCAGTCCATCATATATCGTCATTATTGCCTTTCACTTGCACAACCGAATGGTGTGGATAATAATAATAATAGTGCACGTGCATTGGACTAAGCTAGAATATGCAAGCATTTAATACACAGGAGAATACAAGGTAATATGGGCTCTTGGTTAGATCAACAATAATGCATATGAGAGCCACTCAACATTTTCATCATGGTCTTCTCCTCTCGGCCCCCAAAGAAAAGAAAAGAAACAAAACTATTTACATGGGAAAGCTCCCAACAAGCAAAAGAAGAACGAGAAATCTTTTGGGGTTTTCTTTTAATTACTACTACTACAAGCATGAAAAGCAAACTAGCTAAAAGCTACAACTAATTTTGTTTGTTTTTATTAAGGTTTTTCAAACACACAATAAGAAGGCTTAAAAACAAAATAAACTAGCATGGATAGTATAATGAGAAAGTATGAGCACCGACAACTGGCATGAGTGTGTGAACATGAATGTAATGTCGGTGAGAAATATGTACTCCCCCAAGCTTAGGATTTTGTCCTAAGTTGGTCTAGGGCCACGGCTGGCCTGTTGGATATCCAAAGTTGTAACTGGGGTCGTACTGGGATGCAGCAGCTACTGCTTGATGAGCTGCAGCTTGGAGGCGAGCTGCCTCTGTCCTCCTCTCGTACTCGTTCGCCTCCTCCCTGGTTATAACATATCTCCTTTTTTCCTAAAAGTCAATGAAAGTAGGAGCAGGGAGGGCAATAGGGACGGTGCGCCGTCTGTCAAATATTAGTCGGTACTGGAGGAATTGTTCATTCCTCTCAACAAACTGGTGTCGAACCATAGCATCATAATCTAGATAAGCAGGAGGCAACTCAATATCATTTCCATGGATGGGTATATTAAGATAATTAGCTACACGAGTTGCATAAATTCCACCAAACAAATCTCCACTTATACTATTGTGATGCAACCTTCGTGCAACAATGCCCCCCAAATTATATTGTTTATCACCGAATACCGCACTTTTGAGGACACTAAGATCTGGAACACACATGTGACAAGCCTCATCTTTACCATTAGTACATCTACCAATGAAGAGAGCAAAATAATGTATGGAAGGGAAATGAATGCTTCCTATGGTAGCTACTGTGATTTCCCTATATTCCCCCACAGTGATACTAGCAAGAAAGTCTTTATATTCAGATTTGCGAGGTTCACTAACATTGCCCAGTGCGGGAGTTTACAAGCAGTATTAAAATCTTCTAGGTCCATGGTACATGATTTATCATAAAGATCAAATAAAACAGTGTGAGAATTGTGCAAGGATGTAAATTTAAACCTTCTCACGAATGAATCAGTTAGATAGAGGTATTGCCAGCACTTATCTGACACGAAGCTCTCAAGATCGGCGTTACGCACATATGCGTCAAATTCATCCTTGATGCCTGCCTGCACGATGAACTCCTCCGGCGGCCATTCACAAGGCCGCACTTGAGCTTCCCTTGGTAGTTCATTGTTCGGCTCACGTATCGCAAGCCTTGGGCCTTGCTTCCTTGAGGAACCACCTTGGTACATTTTCCTAAAAAAATTTCTTCCTCTGAAAAATTTCTGAAATTTTTAGTGACTCAAAATAAAAGTGAACCGAACTCAACAAGATTGATAGAAATTACTCCTACAAGTGCCTAGAGGCCATATCATGCATTAAAACTACTTTTGACCACATAAATTTGGCATGCAAGCTCAAGAACAGGGTCACCTAAGCAGCAAAAATTTGCAATAAATAAATCACTAGAACAAAAACTAATTGGACCATTGGAGGAGTCACATACTGAAGAACAATCCCCCAAAGCAGTTTTCTGAATGGAGCTTTGAGCTAGGAGATCGAAAATGGCAGCAAGATGAGCTAGAATTCGGGTTTGAGCTGGTAGAGTATTTTTTTTCTGGAGGAAGATGAAGTGTGTGGGTGCAAGAATAAGTGGAGGGGGCGCATGTGGGGTCCACGAGGCAGGGGGCGCGCCCCAGGGGGGTGGGCGCAACCTGGACCCTCGTGGCCAGGTGGTGAGGCCCCCTGGTGTGTTCTCTGTGCCAAAAATTCTTAAATATTCTAGAAAAAATCATATAAAATTTTCAGGACATTTGGAGCACTTTTATTTTTAGGGTATTTTATATTGCAAGGATAATTCAGAAAACAGGCAGAAAATACTATTTTTGCTTTATTTAATCTAAATAACAGAAAGTAAAAGGAGGGTACGGAGAGTTGTGCTTTCTAACTTCATCCATCTCATGCTCATCAAAAGGGATCCACTAACAAGGTTGATCAAGTCTTGTTAACCAACTCTTTTTGAATAACATGAAACTGGGGAATTTTCGAATAACACTAAGTTACCTCAACGGGGATATGCATGTCCCAAACAATAAGAATGACATATTTCTTCTTGATAGTAGGAAGAGGAAATTCAAAACCTCCAATAGTAATTGTTGGAATTTTTCCAATAGAATTGATATTGTGGACTTGAATTCTTTTCGTCAGAAAGTGTACCATATGCTCATTACCGTTAACATGAAAAGTGACATTGCCTTTGTTGCAATCAATAACAGCCCCTGCAGTATTCAACAAGGGTCTACCAAGAATAATAGACATACTATCGTCCTCGGGGATATCGAGAATAACAAAGTCCGTTAAAATAGTAACGTTTGCAACCACAACAGGCACTGTGGGATCACGTGTTCCAGCAAACCCTTGAGGTTCGAACACTGGGGTGCACGCGAAGGTTTTCTCCCTATCGATCCACGCCCTAGCTCTCTAAGATCTCGCAGATGAACTCGACGAATTCACAAGACAAAGACACAAGATTTATACTGGTTCGGGCCACCGTTGTGGTGTAATACCCTACTCCAGTGTGGTGGTGGTGGATTGCCTCTTGGGCTGATGATGAACAGTACAAGGGAAGAGCAGCCTCCTGAGGGTGAGGTGTTCTTGTGTTGGTGAACTTGTGTGGGTGAGAAGCCTCTCGATCTGTTCTCGATCCGATCCTGCCTACTGTGGTGACTAGTTCTACTTATATAGGCCCTGGTCCTCTCCCCAAATATTGAGCGGGAAGGGAGCCAACAAAGGGCAATTCGAAATGGGGCAACTAGTACAACTTATCCTGACAAAAGTAGTCTTCGCCTGCCAAAGGCTCTGGTGGTGACGCCGTCCTGGGCTCCATGGTGACCTCCTTCTTGCCATCCTTCTGGTCTTTGGTCTCGTTGCACCAGTATGGAAACTTTGCTTAATGCCTCGGTACTCCACGCATGCGCTTGCCCCCTTGGCACCAAAGAGGAAGCGAGGACACTGCACGCGCTGGCGCCCGCCTGGCGCTCACCTGGTCTCAATCGTCATGGCTCACGTCATGAGGAGCTTGCGAGGTTTGCCTTGCCTTGATCTCTCCGCCCCTCGTGAGCCTGCTTGGCGAGGCTGCCCCGGAAGAGGTCTTGCGTCGTCCGCCTCGCGAGGCTTGGCCCCTCGCGAGGGTCTTGAATGCCTTGTCAATGAAGATGGGCCATACAGGCCTGCTAGCTCAGGCACGCTGTGGCCGCAGGCAGGCATGTCTAGGGACCCCCGTTCCCAGAACGCCGACAGTAGCCCCCGGGCCCAAGGCGCGCTCGGGCTTGGCTTCGAGGCGAAGACGAAGGCCAAGCGTGGAGCGCCGCGGGCCCCAAAAGCCTGCTACCTCAGTTGACGCGTGGCGGTTGATTAGACGTGGGTGTCTCCGCTTCCCCACCCTGCCTCGGCAACTGCCCGACTTGACAAGTTTCTGCGACATGCAAGGGAAACCATCATTACTTGTGATCATGGGGGTGCTGGTTGGCCTTCTCCTGCTATAAATGAGGAAGGGGGCGGAGCCCTCGTTCCCCACTTCGTCCCATTCCATCTGCTTCTTCTTTCTCTGCTCCACTACTAGCAGCAACTTCAATGGCGCCAATCCATAGGTTTTCGGCTGAGGAGAAGGGAAAGGTTCCCCTTGACGTGCCGGCGCTGCGCCCATCGAAGAAGAGGTCGGTCCACCGCCACGACGCCGCAGACATGCAGGTGGTGACGAGGCCTTGGTGCGAGCGGCCTCCTCCTGGGTATCCACTGCCCTTGTATTCCCAAGCCTGGTGCTCGGGAGTAAGGAGCAACGAGCGCCGGCGCACGCACCGCGGCCAAGGTTGGCGCGCTGCGACAATGAGCGCCGTCGCTCCTGGAGTCCATGTCGCGGACTCCTGACGTGAGCTCGTGTTGTGGGCGGCGATGCCCCCAAGCTCCTGGATCGGCTTCCCGCGCTTCTTGTCTGACGTGATGCCACCGAGGCGGCCTCTTGAGCTCTGGTTGCTGCATGTCAATTGCGACGCCCCAGTGACCGGAGTAGAGGTTGAAGCAGTCTCCACCGGCAAGATCTTCATGACCCACGGCTGGGGCGAGGTCGGGTGGGTTTGCCGTGCGGAGGGCGCCCTCGCGATCCACTTCGAGTATGACTACGCCTCCATGCTGTTCTTCAAGGTCTTCGACGCGGAGGGTCACCGCTTCGAGTGTTGCCCCGAAGGGGAGCACCAGGATGAGGCGCGCCCCGCTCGTGGCTGCTCCAGCAGCAGCGACTCTTGGGAGTCCAGCGGTTCTCCCGAGCTCTACGGACTCCAGAGACGAGCGACGACAGCTACATGCCCCCGAGCTCTCACCGCACTCGGAGCAGGACCGCAACGTCCGACCACCGCTGATCTAGATGGGGTTCGCGCCGGCCTCCCGTGGCCCACTCTTGATGATGGCGTCGGCTGCGGGGGTGTGTAGATAGGATTTTCCTAGGTTCTCGTCTTTCGTTCCTGCGAGGAATCAAGAAGTACCCCGTGGGGGCGTGTAAAGAGTTTGCAATGTCTTTTGCTGATGTTATCTGTCAGCGTTCTGGGAATGGGGGTCCCCAGACTTGCCTGCCTGCGGCCTGTGGCGTGGCTCAAGTGGGGGCCCAGCGCGGCCCATATTCATCAGCTCAAGCTCAAGACCCTCGTGAGGGGCCAAGCCTCGCGGGGCGAACGACAGGAAGCTTCCTCAGAGGCAGCCTCATCAGGTAGGCTAGCGAGGAGGCGGAGAGATCAAGCCAGGGTTACCTCGCGAGGTGCCCGTGACGCAAGCCATGACGATCGAGACCAGGCGGGCGCCAGCCTACGCAGTGTCCTTGTTTCCCCTTTGGTGCAAAGGGGGCAAGCATAGGCCAAGGCATTGGGCAAAGGTTGCCATTCCGGTGCAACGAGACCAAGACCAGCACAGCGGCAGGACGGAGGCCACCGTGGAGCCCAAGACGGCGTCATCACCAGTACTTTTGGTAGCCGAAGACCACCTTTGGTCAGGATAACTTGTACTAGATGTTCTCCTTCAAAATGGCAATGTTGGCGCCCTTCCTGCTCATTATTTGGGGAAAGGCCCAGTGACTCTATAAATAGAGCTAGCCACCACAGAGTAGAGAGAGAGGAGAAGGGACCGGAAAAGAGAGATAGAGAGAGAGAGGCGATTGAACTCACCCAAGCAGTTCATCCCACCAGCTCCAGAACACCTCTCGCGAGGTTGTTCTTCCCTTGTACTGTTCATCATCAGCCCCTGAGGCAATCCACCACACCACACACTAGAGTAGGGTATTACACCACAACGGTGGCCCAAACCAGTATAAACATTGTGTCCCTTGTGTTGTTCATTGTTTCCAGCTTAGATCACGCGAGGAGATTGGACGTAGATCGGTAGGGGAGAGATCTCCGTGCGCACCCCAGTGTTCGAACCTCAAGGGTCTGCCAGAACCCGAAATCCAACATTTGGCGCGCCAGGTAGGGGTGCGCCGGAATCTTTCTTCCGCTGTTCACGTACGATCTTTCATTGTGTCCATGGCTGATGCTCATCGGGCTCGCATAGAGCGCCTGGCTGCTCTCTCCACCCGCATCGCCCAAATGGCGCCCATCGGCGGACGTCCTCGTCGTTCCCCGTTGCCACCACCGGCCCGGTGGGGAACAAGTAGCAGGCCTCCTCCCAGCATCCTTTGGTGCGGCGGGAGGGCCGCACCACCACACCGTCGCTGACTCCAGCCGCTTCGTCGTCCCACGCCCGTCGCGCCCCCACGGACGCACACGCCGCGCTGCTCCTCGCAAGAGAGCTCTTGCACTACCGCCCCGTCGACGACCTCTACGACGACTGACTCGCCCGCATCACCGAGCTCCTCAGCGCCGCAGGGGGCTCCCCCTTGCCGTCCCTCTTGCTGCCTCGCCCTCCATTCCGTGCAGGAGGCGGGGATCAGGAGGCGCCTCCACCACCTCCTCCCCAAGAAGGCGCCCTGGCTCCAAGGCGCGTAGCCCCGGGGCGAGACCCTCTGCATCCGGCACCTGCGCAGCAAGGAAGGAGCTGCCAAGAGATCCCTCGTCCCCAAGAAGGTGCTCGCGCGCTCCCAGCGCCGGCGCGCCAAGATTGCGTCCCTGCACCTCCACGCCAAGACCCCGCGCTGCTTCAAGCGGCGGCGCGCGGTAATCCCCAGGAACCAGCCCAGCACTAGCAAAAGGCACCGGTGGCCACGGCAGGCTGCCGCGCCCTCAGCCCCGAGCTACGCAGCGTCGCATGGCCAGGCAAATTCAAGCCTGACTTGCCCCCTCACTACGATGGCACGACGGACCCCGCGGAGTTCCTACAGCTCTACGAGCTATGCATCGAAGCCGCCAACGGAGACGAAAGGGTCATGGCGAACAGGTTTCCCATGGCGCTCAAGGACAGGGCCCGCACCTGGCTCCTGAACCTGGCTCCTGGCACAATCTCCTCCTGGGACGAGATGTGCACTCGCTTCATCACCAACTTCCAGGGCACTCGCAACCGGCTGTCGAATTTCGGGTTCCGGCAGATCCTTGAGGTTCGAACACTGGGGTGCGCGCGGAGATTTCGCCTCCTACCTACCTGCACCCCTCCGCCTCGCTAAGGTCTAAGCTATGGAAAGAATAGCCCAAGGGACACAAGGTTTATACTGGTTCGGGCCACCGTTGTGGTGTAATACCCTACTCCAGTGGGTGGTGTGGTGGATTGCCTCTTGGGCTGGTGATGATGAACAATACAAGGAAGAACAGCCTCGCGAGGGTCTGTTCTTGGCTGGGGGGATGAACCGCTGGGAGGAGTACAGTCACCCTTCTCTCTCTCTCTCTCTCTCTCTCTCTACAACTGATGATGCCTCTCTCAAAACCTCTCACCTCTCACCTCTTAACTCTTCCCCTTTTCACCCTGCGGGTGGCTGGTCCTATTTATAGAGGCCCTAGTCCTCTTCCCAAATATCGAGCGGGAAGGGAGCCAACAATGGCGGGCTAATTTGAAAGGGACAGCTAGTACCAGCTACCCTGACAAAAGTAGTCTTCGCCTGCACAAAGCTCTGGTGATGACGCCGTGTTGGGCTCCACGATGACCTCCGTCTTACAGTCCTCCCGGTCTTGGTCTTGTTGCACCGAAACGGCAACCTTTGCCTGATGCCTCGGTACTCCGTCGCTGTGCTTGCCCCCTTTGCACCAAAGAGGAAAGGAGGACACTGCGCAGGCTGGCATCCGCCTGGCGCCCTTGGTCGTCATGGCTTGCGTCATGGGCACCTCGTGAGGTACCCCGCCTTGGTCTCTCTGCCTCCTCGTGAGCCAGCCTGATGAGGCCATGCCTGAGGAAGCTCCGCGTCGTCCGCCTCGCGAGGCTTGGCCCCTCGCGAGGGTCTTGGGTTTGTCTTGGTGAAGATGGGCCGCGCTGGGCCCCCCTTTGAGTCACGCCGCAGGCCGCAGGCAGGCAAGTCTGGGGACCCCCGTTCCCAGAACGCTGACAGTAGCCCCCGGGCCCAAGGCGCGCCCAGACTTGGCCATGCAGGGAGGCGGAAGGGCAAGAGCGAAGTGTCGCGGGCCCTAACAGCCTGCGGCCTTGGGCGCCGCGTGGCAGTTGATTGGACGTGGGCGCCTTAGCAACCGCGCGAGTTGATAAAGGAGCGGCATCCACCTAGGCTTTGCTTCTTGCTTTCCCCGGTTGCTGCTCAGATCCCCTTTCTTGCGCCTCTCCTTCCTTCCTCCAAAATTTCCAGATCTACTCCGACCGTGTGACCTAGGAAGCCATGGCGCCTCGTAGCTTGGTACTCGTCTGCCCTGGGCCCGCCGAACGTGTCGGAGGCGAGCCTTGCCCGGTTGCGCCGGATGGCGACGGCGCGGGGCATCAACGGGGCGAAGGTGTTCAAAGCCGGCTCCGCCACCCCCGAGGGTCAAGGGAGCACCTTCTATCCGTTCTTCGTAAGTGCCATTGCTGCTGGCCTGGTGCCTCCCTTCTCCGAGTTCTTCTTCTCTGTCCTCCTCCATTATAAGCTACAGGCTCTGCATCTCCACCCCAACTCCGTCCTTCTCCTGGCAATCTTCGCCTATTACTGCGAGGCTCACGTAGGGGTGCAACCCTCAGTGGCCTTGCTGCGCCATTACTTCTACCTCTGGACCTCTCGTGGTCCTGCTTCCGCGTGCGTGAGCTTCGTCGCGTACGGTGGCGCCATTGCCATCTCGAACCCCAGGAAAAGGATTGAGGGCTTCAGGAGCAAGTGGGTCTTGGTGGATGCTGGGCGCATCCACCCTCGGCTGATCTTGCCCACGGAGCAGCCCACGAGCTCCAGCGATTGGGGTCGAGCGGAGCTCGCGGACCCCCGCGCGAAGCTGGTGTTGGAGAAGATGGACGCGGATCTGAGGCCGGCCAACATGGCGACGGCGAAGCTGACTGGCGCGTCGCTGCTGAGGGAATTCCTGAAGCACCAGCTGGGTCCGCTTCGGCAGTACTCACTTCCGATGTGGAGGCCTTGTCCGAGCCCCATGGCCTTGGCCGACGGAGATCTGGCTGCGGTCCTCCAATCTCTGGTCGGGGGCGATGTGGCGAGGTTGGTGGGCGCTCCTACGCCCTTGTTCCTCCGTGACGACTGGGAGCAGGTAGTGGAGTCCATGCCCGTCTTCAACGGGGATGGGCCCGTGCCCATGGAAACTCCCAAGGAACCGGTGGACATGCCCTCCGACGACTCCAGCGAAGAGGAGGAAGGAGGGGAGCGGGAAAAAGGGCCTGACTCCGAGGCGACTGACGGAGAGTCGAGGGCTCCCCTCCCTCGGCGCAGGTCCCGCGTTCTCCGCCTCTCTCCGAGCGATGACGACGAGGATGACGGCGAGGATAACGACGAGCAGGACGGCGGGAGCTCGCCCCCGATCCCGAAGAAGGACAAGACCGGGCTGATCTCCCGCGGGTCTGCCCCGGCCCCGAGGCGGACCACAGACGCACCTTCCGCCTCCAAGCTTCCCGAGGTTGACCCTTCCAGCCGGCTTTCAGGCTTCAAATTTGGCCGGAGACCACTTGAGCTCACTGGCGACGACCCGTAAGAATTTGATTCTTGTCTTTATTTCTTGCTCTGCTTCTGAGGCTTGACGTCCGCATCTCTTGGATAGGTTGGTGCCCGCAGCAAAGAAGCCGAAGGAAGCTCCTGAGGTTCCATCCGTGGCAGCGCCTCTGCCCGCGAAGGAGGGTGATCGCGATGCACATGCTTCTCCTGCCCAGTCGTCCTCGCGAGGCCTGGCTGAGCCGGCTGGGGCGAGCTCAGCCCCCTCGGCCCAAGTGACTCCCGAGGTGTCCTTGCCTGCCGCCGCCACTTCAGGCGTTGGGGCGCGGCAGACCCCGCCTCACCATGTTGTGGCCGTGCTGCCGCCTTCTCCTCCTACTCCACCGGCTGCTATCTCTCCGACTCCTTCTGCCGTTCTGGATCGTGTTGTTGCTGAGCTGGACCGACTGCGGCAGGATCTTCTTGGCGCCGACCCCCGCTTGGTGGCCGGGCGCTTGGAGCTAGCTTCAGGATGGTTCGCTCCGACGCTTTGATTCGGGCGACGCTGGTCTAGGCCTCGACGGCTTGCGACGAGGAGAAGCAGGCCATCCATGAGGCGAAGGCTGCTCGTGACGCAGCCCTGGGGGAGGTGGTCGATGTCCGTGGACGTTGCAAGGCACTGGAGGACGAACTGCAAGACTTGCGGGACCAGCTCGCGAACGAGGTCCGCCTTCGCCAAGAGCAGGAAGAAGGCGTGAAGGCTCGCGGGGCGGCCGTCAAGGAGAGGGAGGTCAAGCTCACGAAACGCCGCGACCGCCTAGGCGCGCTGGAGCAGGAGTTGGGCGCGAGGAAGGCCAAGCTAGACAACAAGCCCCTGGTTCTTACCAAGGACCGCGTGGCCTTCACGGAGATGGAGGCAAAGGCTCGCTCCTCGCTGAGGACGCTTTACAACAGCGGCCTGGAGAGCCCGCTGGCTGGCGCCGAGGACGACCCCGCCAAGCTGCTTCCCTTCCTGGTTCGCGCTCCTGAAGATGTCACCCTTGGCCTTGGCCCCACGGCCGAGGCCGAGGCGCGTGTCCTGTCTTCTGCAGCACTGACGCGGGTCCTCACCCACATCTACCTTCGCGATCCTGGCGTCGACCTCGACACCCTGCTGGAGCCAGTAAGCGGCGAGCGTGCTGCTGCCACTGCCGAGGCCATGAAGGGTCGCGCGGAGGCTCTGTTGGGGAAGTTCTAGGCCTTCAGCACCAAGCCGAAGCAAGGCGTCGCCGACCCCACTACTCCATGAGGCGAACCCACTCCGCGCTGCTCCACCGCCGACAAGTGACTCCGTCGTGGCTCCTGTCCTGCCTTTAATTCCTGCACATGTATCATGCCTAGGGGAGGCGTTTAAACTTGTGTTTGGCATTGAGATAACAGTGTGGACTGTAATATTTGCTTTTGAATTCCTTTAAATTTGCGCTTTTCCTTCCTACTTGCTTATGTTCTACGCCGGCAGAGCCCGGCCCCGCGCATGCCTCACCAACGTTGGTCCTGATGAGAAACTAGGACGGGGCCAAGAGGTGAGGGGCTACGTGACAAGTTAGGCTCCTGAGTCACGATGCTCAGGAGTCCCCCTTGGCGCACGAACAACAAGTAGGGAGGTGTGATGTGGGTGGATCTACCGTTCTATGTCTGCAGAGCCCGGCCGCGCGCATACCTCAACCGCCGTTAGCCTTCCGGAACTAAGGAGTGAGGGGCTACGTGACCAGTTAGGCTCCTGAGTCGCGATGCTCAGGAGTCCCCCTTGACGCTCAAACGGCCTTCGTACGTTGGCTCCACTCGGGGAGAGACGCGCGACGAACCAAACCCGGGGGGACCTGGCTGGGCGGCGTGCACCTGGGTGTGACCCAGGCGCAGCCCCCGTGCCTAGCCCCCTTGCGCAGCACTCCCGAGAGGAGGCGTTACGATGAGGCTAGACACTAAGCTCCGGGCTCCCTGAGGTTGATGCGGCCCGGGGGCCACCCTCAGTTGTTTATCACCAGCGCGGAGCATAGCGCTTCCGTATGTGTACGGGCATAGCCGCTCCTCGACAGTGTCGTCAGCCAGCGCAGGGGATGGTGCTTCCACTGGTACGTGGAGGGGGCCCCCCTCCGGGAGGAGCCCCCGGGGCGTGTACAGCCCCGCCCTGACACGTGGCTGGCACGGTAGGGCCTGGCGAGGTGTATTTGGGCACCCGTGAGCCAGCGCGGGACTCACGGGGCCCTACCTCTAGGTGGGTTGCGCCTGGCACTAGGCCTTATCTTGTGATGTGTCCCTGCAAATTTGGTTAGATGTCGGCACTCTACATCATCGGGTCCCGGCCCTCGAGCTGGACTCAGCCGTCGCTGGTATGCCAGGTCGCGATGCCATGGACAAGGCCAGAGGGCGACGGCTGGAGAGCCAGTAAGAGCCCTGAGTCGCGATGCTCAGGTACCCCCCCTTTAACATGCAAGTGCTCGGCATGGAGAAGAAGAGGTGCCATGGACCGGCATCAAATAATCAAGCATGGTGGGCCTAATGCATAACCAGAAATAAACGCAAATGGGATACATGCCGCTGGGCCTGGCCCGAGCGACTTTGGGATCATGCAGCCCGAGGGGCACCCCCAACAAGGTAAGCTAACAACATGAAATAAAAAGGGATACACGCCGCAGGGACGGACCCACGCGGCCTGGGAATAATGCAGCCCTGGGGGGCGCTCCTAGCTGGAAATGAAACTCGAAAGATGTCACCTGATGATGTTAAGGATGAAGGAGCGTTGGTGTAGCAGACTCGGTGGGCTGCGGAAGCCGATCCTCACGAGTCCCCAGGCCCAGGGGCCTCGGGAAGCTCCGGAGGCGCTGGCGGCTCCTCGCGGACCATCTCCATCCCCGCCAGGGCTGCGAAACGCCTGGCCTCTCGTGCCTCCGTGATGCCCCTCATGAGGCGCTGGTACGTGGCAGCCGCGTTCGGCAAGCCGTAAGGCATGCAAACGTAGCTGTGGGTTGGACCTCCGCAGCGCCCCACTTGCGAGGGCCAGAGGCGCTCCAGAGAGGCGACTCGGTTGAGCCCTGGTATGTCGATGCAGACGCGTAGCCCACCATCCTCGCCTAGATGGGGAGCCACTGATGGTAGGCGGCGGCCGCCTTTCATGACTCTTGACTCATGTAGCTCCTGAATGGCCTTGCTGACGAACTCCTGAGAGTCTGGCTCTCCTTGCCTTGCTCCTTCTTGAGGGAAACGTTTCGAAACACGCCTCCATGTGGTGCCCAAGCGCCTCCCTCGTGACCCTAGCTAGGTCGGTGGCCCTCCAGGGGAGAGTCCCCGAGCCCTGCCTGAGGAGGGCGCCGGGCGCGCTTTCCTATGCGATGGATGGAGGTTCCCCCTGGGCAGGCACGTGCCCAGACGGGCCTGCCTCCTGAGTGGTCGGGCCAGACGATGTCTTCTTCTTCTTAGGGGCGGTCTCGGGAGGCCTCCTGCTTCCGCGATCCGGGTCTTCCAGTGACGCGACCTGAACGGCTCGTTCTAGGGAACACACCGCGTCCTTATCTTCACAGGGCACCATGATGACTCCGCCACTTCCTGGCATCTTGAGGACGTTGTAGCCATGGTGAGTTACGGCCATGAACTTGGCCAGCGCAGGGTACCCAAGGATGGCGCTGTACGGCAGGCGAATGTGAGCGACGTCAAAGTCGATGAGCTCGGTGCGGTAGTTGTCGCGTGCCCCGAAGGTGACAGGGAGGCGGACCTGCCCAATCGGGGCCATGGAGCCATCGGTGATACCGGAGAAAGGCTTGGTTGGCTGAAGCTGGTTGTAGGGAACTTGGAGATTGTTGAATGTTTCCACTAACAGGATGTTGAGCCCTGCCCCGCCATCGATGAGGGTCTTGGTGACCACCACGTTGCTCACGATTGGGGAACAAAGCATCGGGAGGACTCCGGCTGTAGCCGCACACTTGAGCTGATCTGCTGAGCTGAACGTGATGGCGCACACCGACCACCTAAGAGGGCGCGTGGCTTCGAGCTTGGGGAGGACTGCGTTCACTTCGCATGCGAACTGCTTGAAGATGCGTTGAGAGGCTGGGGCTTGAGCCCCGCCCAGGATGCAGGCGATCGCGCGCGGCTCCTGGAAGCCCCCAGCCCCCTCGTCCTGGTGGCGGTACTTGTTTCTCCTAGGCTACGGCTGCAGCGGAGGGAGGCCTGCGTTGCCTTGCGGGCGATCCTCGCGAGGCTGATCCCTCCAGTCTCCCTCCCGAGGCGGGTCTTGCCAGCGATCCTCGCGAGGTTGATCGCGCCACCCTTGCCGCGGGCCACGGTCTTCCCAGCGTCCTGCGTTCCTTCCTCCTCCTCGACTGTAGCCCCGGTCACCGCGGTCAGGGCGACGACCGATCCTTCCTTCTCGCACGGCTCGGAGCTCTTGACATTCGTTGGTGTTGTGGGTGTGGAGGTCGTGGTACACACAGTACCGGCTGCCCTTGGAAGGTTCGGGCTGATCTCTGCCCCGCTTGGTGTCTGGTTCTGCCGCAAGCACGACAGCCCCCTTGCGCTTCACATCCTTGGCCTTGGGCTTCTTCTCTTGTGGGTCTGCGGCAGGCAGCTCGAGGAGGGAGAGATGCCCTTCCTTGGCCCTGGCACACTTGGTTGCCAGGTTGAACAGCTCCAAGGAAGTGTACAGGTCTTCATGCATCGCCAGCTCCTCCTTCATCTTGACGTCGCGCACGCCGTCGGAGAAGGCTGAGATGATGGCCTCCTCAGTCACCTTGGGAATCTTGAGGCGTGCGTTGTTGAAGCGCTGGATGTACTTCTACAGGGTCTCCCCGGGCTGTTGCTTGATGCGGCGCATGTAGCTCATGGCGGGTGGCCGGTCGCGAGTACCTTGGAAGTTGGCGATGAAGCGGGTGCGCATCTCGTCCCAGGAGGAGATTGTGCCTGGAGCCAGGTTCAGGAGCCAGGTGCGGGCCCCGTCCTTGAGCGCCATGGGGAACTAGTTCGCCATGACCTTCTCGTAACCGTTGGCAGCTTCAATGCCCATCTCGTAGAGCTGGAGGAACTCCATAGGGTCAGCCATGCCGTCGTAGCGAGGAGGCAGGTCTGGCTTGAACTTGCCGGGCCACGCGACACTGCGTAGCTCGGCGGTGAAGGCGCGGTAGCCTGCTGTGGCCACGGGAGGCCTCGGGTGACGGAGAGCTTGGTCTTGCATGTCCCCACGCGCTGCAGCTGGGAGAAGCGCGGGGTCTTGACGCGCGGGAGCAGGAGCATGGTCGCGACGTGCTGGAGCAGGGAGCGCCCGGGCAGCTTCTTGCGGGCGAGGGGCTTCTTGGCAGCTCTGCTCTTGCCGCGCTGGCACTTGACGGAGCGGGCTCCGCTCAGGGGCCACGCGTCTTGGAGCCATGGCGCCTTCCTGAGGAGGAGGCGGCCGGGGCGCCGCCGGAGCTTCATCGCCCGCGCGGCGCGGGGTGCGGTGCAGCAGAACGGATGGCGCAGGAGAGCCTCCTGCGGCGCGGACGAGCTCGGCGACGCGGCCAAGCCATTCTTCGTAGATGTCGTCGACGGGACGGTAGCGCAGGAGCTCATTTGCCGTGATGAGCGCAGCCCGAGCCTCCATGGGTGCGCGGAGCGCGCGGGGCGAAGAACCGGCTGGGGTGAGCGAGGGAGTTGTGGTGCAGCCGTCTTGCCGCACGGACGGATACTGAGACGATGCTTGCTGCTCGTCCCCCGCCGGGCCGATGGCGGCGTTGACGGCAGGTGACGGGGAACGGCGAGGACGCCCACCGACATGGGCCGTCTGGGTGATGCGGGAAGCGAGAGCGGCCCGGCGCTCGGCGCGGGCCCGACGAGCGTCAGACATGGGCGTGATGGTCGGAGGAGAACGGGGTGGTGGAAGACGAATCCCGGCGCACCCCTACCTGGCGTGCCAAATGTCGGATTTCGGGTTCCGACAGACCCTTGAGGTTCGAACACTGGGATGCGCGCGGAGATTACGCCTCCTACCTACCCGCACCCCTCCGCCTCGCTAAGGTCTAAGCTGTGGAAAGAATAACACAAGGGACACAAGGTTTATACTGGTTCGGGCCACCGTGGGTGGTGTGGTGGATTGCCTCTTGGGCTGGTGATGATGAACAATACAAGGAAGAACAGCCTCGCGAGGGTCTGTTCTTGGCTAGGGGGATGAACCGCTGGGAGGAGTTCAGTCACCCTTCTCTCTCTCTCTCTACAACTGATGATGCCTCTCTCAAAACCTCGCACCTCTCACCTCTTAACTCTTCCGCTTTTCACCCTGCGGGTGGTTGGTCCTATTTATTGAGGCCCTGGTCCTCTTCCCAAATATCGAGCGGGATGGGAGCCAACAATGGCGGGCTAATTTGAAAGGGGACAGCTAGTACCAGCTATCCTGACAAAAGTAGTCTTCGCCTGCACAAAGCTCTGGTGATGACGCCGCCTTGGGCTCCACGATGACCTCTGTCTTGCAGTCCTCCCGGTCTTGGTCTTGTTGCACCGAAACGGCAACCTTTGCCTGATGCCTCGGTACTCCGCGGCTGCGCTTTCCCCCTTTGCACCAAAGAGGAAAGGAGGACACTGCGCGGGCTAGCACCTGCCTGGCGCCCTTGGTCGTCATGGCTTGCGTCACGGGCACCTCGTGAGGTACCCTGCCTTGGTCTCTCCGCCTCCTCGTGAGCCAGCCTGATGAGGCCGTGCCTGAGCAAGCTCCGCGTTGTCTGCCCCGCGAGGCTTGGCCCCTCGCAAGGGTCTTGGGTTTTGTGGTGGTGAAGATGGGCCGTGCTGGGCCCCCCTTTGAGCCATGCCGCAGGCCGCAGGCAGGCAAGTCTGGGGACCCCCGTTCCCAGAACGCCGACACCGGCCCCCGGCCATGAGCGATCTATGCCGCATCAAGCAGCAACAAGGGGAAACCCTATAGAAATACATCTAGCGCTTCAACAACGCTCGCCTCAAGATCCCCAAGGTGACTGAAGAAGCCATCATCTCGGCCTTCTCCGATGGCGTACGAGACATCAAGATGAAGGAGGAGCTAGCAATCCATGAAGATCTGTGCACATCGCGGACTTCTTCGCTTTCATGCAAAGCGCTTGCATGTTAAAAGGGGGTACCTAAGCAACGCGACTCATGGGCTCCTACTGGCTCTCCAGCCCTCACCCCCTGGCCTTGACCCACGACATCGCGACCTGTCATACCAGAGGCGGCTGAGCTAGCTCGAGAGCCGAGACCTGAGGACATAGAACATATGCATTCTAACCACCCTGCAGGAACACACCATTGATAAAGGCCCAGAGCCAGGCGCATCCCGCCTCGAGGTAGGGCCTCGCGAGTCCCGCGCTGGCTCACGAGTGCCCAGATACACCTCTGCTAGCCCTACCGTGTCGGCCACGTGTCAAGGCGGGGCTGTACACGCCCCGGGGGCTCCTCCCGGAAGGGAGCCCCTCCCACGTACCAGTGGAAGCACCATGCTCCGCGCTGGCTGACGACACTGCCGAGGAGCGGCTATGCCCGTACACATACGGAAGCGCTATGCTCCGCGCTGGTGATAAACAACTAAGTGCGGCCTACGGTCGTACCAACCTTAGGGAGCCCAGAGCTTAGTGTCCGACACCATCGCAACGCCTCCCCTCGGGAGCGCCGCTCGAGGGGGCTGGACACGGGGGCTACGCTCGGGCCTCGCCCGAGCACAGGCCACCCAGCCAGGTCCCTCGGACCAGGTCCTCATGTGCCCCTCCCCAAGTGGAGCCAAGGTATGGAAACCCGTTTGAACGTCAAGGGGGACTCCTGAGCATCGCGAGTCCGGAGCCTAACTTGCCCCGTAGCCCCTCACTCCTTAGTCCCGTCCTAGTTTCCGGTCGGGGCTAACGCTGGGTGAGGTATGCGCGGGGCCGGGCCCTACCGACGCAGAACGACTAATCCACTCCTCGTTCCCCCCTTTCCTACTTGTTGCTTGCGCGTCAAGGGGCACTCCTGAGCATCGTGACTCAGGAGCCTAACTTGCCACGTAGCCCCTCGCTCCTTAGTCCCGTCCTGGTTTCCGGTCGGGGCTAACGCTGGGTGAGGAATGCGCGGGGCCGGGCCCTGCCGACGTAGAGCGCGAGAAAGTAGGGGAGAAAAATGCAAATTCCAGGAAATTCAAAGCAAATATTACAAGCCATAGATTGTTTCACAACGCCAAACACAAGGTTAAACACCTCCGTGAGGCATGGTGCATGTTGCAGGAATAAAAACAAGATAGAAGCCGCGAAGGGATCACTCTCAAGTGGCGCCGCCGCCCGTGGTGGAGTCATGCTAGGCGACTCTGCCTCCCGGGGCCGTGGAGCTGGCGGCACCGTGCCCGGGCAAGACGCTGAAGGCGCGGAACCTCCCCAGCAAAGCTTCGGCTCAGCCTTTCACGGTCTCAGCGGCAGCGGCAGCAAGGTCGCTGCTCACGGGTTCCAGCAGGCTGTCGAAGTCGACGTCGGGGTCGCACAGGTAGACGTGGCTGAGGACATGCGTCAGCGCCGCAGAAGACAGGGCACGCGCCTCGGCCTCGGCCGTGGGTGTTGGGGAACGTAGTAATTTCAAAATTTTCCTACACACACGCAAGATCATGGTGATGCATAGCAACGAGAGGGGAGAGTGTTGTCTACGTACCCTCGTAGACTGAAGCGGAAGCGTTGATGCAACATAGAGGAAGTAGTCGTACGTCTTCCCGGTCCAACCGATCCAAGCATCGTTACTCCGGCACCTCCGAGTTCTTGACACACGTACAGCTCGATGACTCACCCCGGGATCCGATCCAGCAAAGCTTCGGGGAGGAGTTTCATCAGCACGACGGCGTGGTGACGATCTTGATGTTTAACCATCGCAGGGCTTCGCCTAAGCACCACTACAATATGACCGAGGTGGAATATGGTGGAGGGGGGCACCGCACACGGCTAAGGAACGATCACGAAGATCAACTTGTGTATCATGGGGTACCCCCTTGCCCCCGTATATAAAGAAGCAAGGGGGGAGGGGGCGGCCGGCCTAGGAGGGGGCGCGCCAAGAGTAGGACTCCCTCCTTCCTTGTTGGAGTAGGAGAAGGGGAAAGAGGGGGAGAGGAAGAAGGAAAAGGGGGCTGCGCCCCTTGTCCAATTCGGACCAGAGGGGGGGCATAGGCCTCCTCCCTTTTGGCCTCTCTCCTCTATTCCCGTATGGCCCAATAAGGCCCATATACTCCCCGGCGAATTCCCGTAACTCTCCGGTACTCCGAAAAATATCCGAACCACTCAGAACCTTTCCGATGTCCGAATATAGTCGTCCAATATATCGATCTTTACGTCTCGACCATTTCGAGACTCCTCGTCATGTCCCTGATCTCATCCGGGAGTCTGAACTCCTTCGGTACATCAAAACTCATAAACTCATAATATAATTGTCATCGAAACCTTAAGCGTGCGGACCCTACGGTTCGAGAACAATGTAGACATGACCAAGACACGTCTCCGGTCAATAACCAATAGCGGGACCTGGATGCCCATATTGGCTCCTACATATTCTATGAAGATCTTTATCGGTCAGACCGCATAACAACATACGTTGTTCCCTTTATCATCGGTATGTTACTTGCCCGAGATTCGATCGTTGGTATCTCAACACCTAGTTCAATCTCATTGCCGGCAAGTCTCTTTACTCGTTCCGTAATACATCATCTCGCAACTAACTCATTAGTTGCAATGCTTGCAAGGCTTATGTGATGTGCATTACCGAGAGGGCCCAGAGATACCTCTCCGACAATCGGAGTGACAAATCCTAATTTCGAAATACGCCAACCCAACATGTACCTTTGGAGACACCTGTAGAGGTCCTTTATAATCACCCAGTTACGTTGTGACATTTGGTAGCACACAAAGTGTTCCTCCGGCAAATGGGAGTTGCATAATCTCATAGTCATAGGAACATGTATAAGTCATGAAGAAAGCAATAGCAACATACTAAACAATCGGGTGCTAAGCTAATGGAATGGGTCATGCCAATCAGATCATTCAACTAATGATGTGATCCCGTTAATCAAATAACAACTCTTTGTCCATGGTTAGGGAACATAACCATCTTTGATTAACGAGCTAGTCAAGTAGAGGCATACTAGTGACACTCTGTTTGTCTATGTATTCACACATGTATTATGTTTCCGGTTAATACAATTCTAGCATGAATAATAAACATTTATCATGAAATAAGGAAATAAATAATAACTTTATTATTTCCTCTAGGGCATATTTCCTTTAGTGGGGCCAAGGCCGTCTACGACATCTTCAAGCGCACGAACCAGGAAGGGAGGCAGCTTGGCGGGGCCGTCCTCCGCACCAGCCAACAGCTCCTCCAAGCCGCTCTCATAAAGCGTCTTCAGCACGGCACGAGCCTTCTCCTCCATCCTCACGAAGGCCACCCGATCCTCCGCCAGGACCTTCGCCTTGGCATCAAGCTCGGTCCTCTCTGCCTTCAGCGACCGCTCTAGCGTCTCCAATTTGTCGTGGCAGTCATCAAGCTTGGCGTCCCGGTCCTTGATGGCAGCCTCCCGAGCCTTCATCTCCTTCTCTTTCTCTTGGCGGCCGTGGACCTCCTTGGCGAGCTCGTCGCGCAGGCCTTGCAGCTCGGTCTCTAGCGCCTCGCAGCGAGCCTTGACAGCCGCAGCGTCGCCCAGGGTAGCGTCGTGAGCGGCCTTGGCTTGGTTGGCGGCCTACTTCTCCCCATCGGAGGCCGCCACGGCCTGGCTCAGCGCTGTTCAGACGGAGGCAGTGGAGCGGGCTCAGCCAGAAGCTAGCTCCAGGCACTCGACCACTAGGCGAGGGTCCGCGCCAAGAAGATCCTCCTGCAGCTGGCTCAGTTCGCTGGCGACCTTGTCCGGGACGGCGGCAGAGGGAACAGAAGAAGCGGGAACCGACGGAGCAGGCGAAGAGGACGACAGCGTGATCACGGCTTGGTAGGAAGGAACCCCCTAGGCCTCGGCTGCTCCGGCTGCAGCATCGAGCGCAGTCGACTCTAGGGTCAGCGGGGCGACGGGGGCTGACTCCTCGCCAAGGCGTCCCGGTCGGCCTCGCGAAGACGATCAGACCGGAGAGGCACGAGCCTCGCTGTCTTTCCCCTCAGCGGACGAAGGCGCAATCCCGGCAGGTGGACTCGCCCCGAGCAGGGCCGCAGAAGCCCCTTTCATCCTCTTCGCCGCAGGCGCCAGCCTGACAAAGAATATGGATGTCAAGCCTCGGCGGCAGAAACCAAGCAAAGCACGAATCGAGCACTTACTGGTCGTCGCTCGCGGACCCAAGCAACCTTTGGCCAAACTTGAAGCCCGAGAGCCTGCAGCTGGGGTCAGCCTCGGGAGGCCCGGAAGCAGAGGGCACGTCAGGAGTGCTGGAGCTGGCCTCAGACCGCCCAGGGACCAGAGCAGACCCTGGGGGAAGTAGCCCCGACCTACCCTTCCTTGTGACCAAGGGAGAGTCCTCCCCTCCTCGCCTGGTGTCGGCCTCGTCGTCGTTCGGCATGGAGCAGAGGGCCTGGGACCTGAGCCGAGGGAAAGACTCCCTCAACTCCTCGCCAGTCGCCTCAGAGTCAGACTCTTCCTCCTCCGCCTCTTCTTCCCCCTCGCTCTCACTGGAGCAGTCGGAGGACACGTTGACCATCGCCAGCGCCGCAAGACCCTCGGGAGCTTCCGCGGGCACCAGCCCATCACCATTGAAGGTGGGCATGGCGTTCACCACCTGCTCCCAGTCATGATGAAGGAACAGGGGGACGGGGGCGCCCACCGGCCTCGCCACGTCTCCCCCAACCAAGGAATGGAGGGCCGCGACCAAATCCTCATCGGTCAGGGCCTCAAAGCTTAGGCGCAAGACGGCGTCCGCTTCCCCAAGCCTCCACAATGGGAGCGAGTGCTCCTGGAGTGGAGCCACCCGGTGCACCAAGAACTCCCGCAGGAGCGTGGCCCCGGTCAGCTTCTCTGCCACCAAGTTGCTTGCCCTCAAGTCTATGTTCATCCTCTTCAGCACCGCCGTCGCACGGGGATCGACGAGCTCCACGCGGGACCATGCGTCAACAGCCTTGGGCTGCCCTGTAGGCAACACCAGACGGGGGTGGAGGTGCCCGACGTCCACCATGACCCACTTGCTCCGGAAGCCTTCGATTCTCTTCCCAGGCTTCGAGATAGCATTGGAATTGTAGTATGCGATGAAGCTCGCACACGTGGAGATATGGCCGCCAGAAACCCAGAGGGAAAAATAGTGACGCAACAAGGCCACGGAGGGCTTTACCCCGACGTGAGCCTCACAGTAGTAAGCAAAGATCGCCAGGAGAAGAACAGAGTTGGGGTGGAGATGTAGAGCCTGCAAGTTGTACTGGCGGAGAACAACAAAGAAGAACTCAGAGAAAGGAGGCACCAGACCGGCAACAATGGCGCTCACAAAGAGAGGATAGAAGGTGCGCCCCCTGCCTTCAGGCTGGTCGGAGCCGGCCTTGAGCACAGTCACCCCCTTGCTGCCGTGCGCCACCGTCGTCAGGCGCGTGAGGGCAAAGTTTCTTCTCCGACAGGTTCAGGGAATCAAGAGCCGGCGAGTACCAGGCCTCGGTCGAGGACTTGCGGGGCGCCATGGCATGCCGGATGAGGAGGATTGAGACAGATCTGGAGAATTTCGGGAGCAAGAAGGAGGAGAGCGAGAAAGGGGATCTGGGGGCAAGGCGAACGAGAACAAAGCAAGTAAGTCTAGACCGGGCACCTCTTTTGTCAGATAGACAGTTGCCGAAGCATCATGGGAAGCGCAGATACCCACGTCCAATCAATAACCACGCGGCGCCCAAGGCTGCAGGCTGTTGGGGCCACACGGAGCTTCGCGCTCGCCCCTTCGCTTCCCTGCTAGGCCAAGCCCAGGCGCGCCTTGGGCCCGGGGACTACTGTCGGCATTCTGGGAACGGGGGTCCCCAGACTTGCCTGCCTGCAGCGTGGCTCAAGTGGGGGCCAACGCGGCCCATCTTCATCAGCTCAAGCTCAAGACCCTCGCGAGGGGCCAAGCCTCGCGGGGCGGACGACAGGAAGCTTCCTCAGAGGCAGCCTCATCAGGTAGGCTCGCGAGGAGGCGGAGAGATCAAGGTAGGGGTACCTCGCGAGGCGCCCGTGACGCAAGCCATGACGATCGAGACCAGGCGGGCGCCAGGCGGGCGCCGGCCTGCGCAGTGTCCTTGTTTCCCCTTTGGTGCAAAGGGGGCAAGCACAGGCCAAGGCATCAGGAAAAGATTGCCATTCCGGTGCAACGAGACCAAGACCAGCAGAGCGGCAGGACAGAGGTCACCGTGGAGCCCAAGACGGCGTCATCACCAGTACTTTTGGCAGCCGAAGACCACCTTTGGTCTGGATAACTTGTACTAGATGTTCCCCTTCCAAATGGACAATTGTTGGTGCCCTTCCCACTCATTATTTGGGAGAGGCCCAGGGCCTCTATAAATAGAGCTAGCCACCACAGAGTAGAGAGAGAGGAGAAGGGACCGAAAAAGAGAGATAGAGAGAGAGGCGATTGAACTCACCCAAGTAGTTCATCGCACCAGCTCAAGAACACCTCTCGCAAGGCTGTTCTTCCCTTGTACTATTCATCATTAGCCCCTGAGGAAATCTACCACACCACACACTGGAGTAGGGTATTACACCACAACGGTGGCCCGAACCAGTATAAACCTTGTGTCCCTTGTGTTGTTCGTTGTTTCCATCTTAGATCACGTGAGGAGATTGGACGTAGATCGGTAGGGGAGAGATCTCCGCGCGCACCCCAGTGTTCGAACCTCAAGGGTCTGCCGGAACCCGAAATCCGACGTTATCCCAATGAAGGAAGCCTTGTGAGCGCAAGTCCTGTTTAGGCTCGGGCATCCCTTTCCAATCTCACGACAGCTTGTTGCTCTACATTGATAGGTCCCGGTCCCTAGGCAAGCTTCAGTCGTCGCTGGTATGCTAGGTCGCTTGCCGTGGTCTAGGCCAGGAGGTGAGCGGCCCGAGGTCCAGTAAGAGCCCCTAAGGCGCGATGCTCAGGGGGGCCCCTTTAGCACTCAAGCAGCCATGGTAAGATAAGAAAGGGAGGTGACGTTGCCACAACAGGGCTGCGGCGAGCGTGACCCCTAGGTCCCAACGATTAGTTGATCTAAACTCGTGACTTATCTTGGTGGTCCGAGTCGGTTCTTCGCGATGCGCCAGACCTGTGCGCGAACATCTGCAGCATAGCTAGGTCAGGCCCATACGAGTCCTCCCCCTTTTAATGCTCTCCTTTGTGCTCTACGTCCTCAGGTCTCGGCCCTCGAGCGAGCTCAGCCGCCGCTGGTATGCTAGGTCGCGTGCCATGGTCAAGGCCAGGGGGTGAGCGTTGGAGAGACAGTAAGAGCTCGTGAGTCGCGATGCTCAGGAGCCCCCTTTTAATGTGCAAGCGGATTACTTGGAAGAGGTGGGAGCTCGCGGTGCCGCCTGGTGCTATCCTCGTGAGATTCCTGTGAGCTAGCACAAGGAAGAACACGATCTGCCATTATGGTTACCTGCCTACCACTGGTTGCTCCGCGAGGGGGTGAAGGCACTAAGGGCCTTGTGAGGTGACGTGCGCGGGGCGTGCCGTGAGCCAGAGCTCGACTGCTCAGGTTTATCGACGTGGTAGGTACGGACCCGTGCACCAGCGCCGTGCCAACGTGAGGAGGCCCCGTGGGAAGCGACGATTGAGTAGGTAGTAATCATAGGTAGATCAAACATGAGAGTAGCAGGCTTAGGTAAGTGCATAAGAGATACGTGCCACTGGGTCAGGCCCGAGCGTCTTGGGGATGATGCATCCCAAGGGGCGCCCCCAACACGGTAAGCTGGAGACATAAAAAGGGATACATGCCACAGGGATGGACCCACGTGGCCTGGGAATGATGCAGCCCAAGGGGCGCTCCCAGCTAAATGAACTTGGAAAGATGTCACCTGGTTATGTTGACGAAGGATAGTTGGGGCAGCTGAAGGTGCACGGTGAAAGGGTTGCTCCTCACGAGCCTCCGGAGCTCTGAGCCTCGAGAGGCTCTGGGGGCTCAGGTGGTTCCTTGAAGTCCGTCTCCATCTCCATCAGGACGGTGTTGTGCCTAGCTTCCTGAGCAGCTAGGATGTGCTGCAAATTGTGCTGGTAGGCGGACGACATGCTCGGCAGGCCAAAGGGCATGCGAACATAGTTGTGCGGTGGGCCCTCGCAACGTCCCACGCGCGAAGGCCAGAGAAGCTCCTGAGAAGCGGCCCTACTGAGCCCTGGAACGTCGGTGAAGACGCGCAGCCCGACATCCTCGCCTAGATGGGAAGCTGTGCCTCATGAGCGGCGGTCGCGACGCATGGCCCTTGCGTCTTGCAATTCCTGGGTGGTCTTGGTGATGAACTCCAGAATGGTGGGCGATCCTTGCCATGTGCGCTCCTGAGGGAAACGTGCTGTGAAGCACGCCTCCAAGTGGTGCCCGAGCGCCCCCCTCGTGATGTGGGCAAGGTCTAAGGCCTTCCAGAAGAAAGCCCCCGAGCCCTGCCCAAGAAGGGCGTCGGGTGCGCCTTCCTATGCGATGGAGGGAGGCGCCCCTGGAGTGGGTGCTGATCCTGACGAGGCTCCGGCTGTGGCATCACCCTCCCGAGGTCTTTCCCGTCGCAGCTTCTTCTTCTTCTTGGGGATGGCCTCAGGAGGGCCCTCACCCTTGTTGTCGAGGTCGTCGATTGCTGCAACTTGGAAGGCACGATCGAGGGGGCACACCGCATCTCTTTCTTCACATGGGACCGTGATGATCCCGCTGCTTCCCGGCATCTTGAGGACATTGTAGCCGTGATGGGTCACTGCCATGAACTTGGCCAGGGCCGGATACTCGAGGATGGCATTGTACGGTAGGCGTATGTGTGCAACGTCGAAGTCAACGAGCTCGGTGCGGTAGTTCTTGCGTTCCCCGAAGGTGACAGGGAGGCGGACCTGCCCTATCAGCATGGTGGAACCGTCGGTCATTCCTAAGAAGGGCTTGGTGGGCTGAAGCTGGTCATATGGCACTTGGAGGCTGTCGAACGTGTCGACGGACAGGACGTTGAGCCCTGCACCACCGTCGATGAGGGTCTTGGTAACTTGCACGTTGCTGATGACTGGGGAGCAAAGCATCGGGAGGATGCCAGCGGTAGCCGCGCACTTGAGCTGGTCTGCCGAGATGGACGTGATGGGGCACTGGGACGATCTGAGTGGGCGTGTGGCGTTGAGCTTGGGGAGGAGTGCATTCACTTCACGAGCAAACTACTCGAAGATACACTGCGAGGCTGGGGCCTGGGCTCCGCCCAAGACGCAGGCGATAGCACATGGTTTCTGGAAGCCCCCAGCCCCCTCGTCTTGATGGTGTTCTTCATTCCTTCTTGGCGGTGGTGGCAGTGGAGGGAGTCCGGTGTTGCCTTGAGGATGATCTTCACGAGGCTGATCCTGCCAGCGATCCTCGCGAGGCCGGTCGCGCCACTCCTGGCGTGGGCCACGGTCATCCCGGTCACCGCGCTCGAGGTGCCGACTGAAGCGTCCTTCGCGAATGGCTCTGAGTTCTTGATAGTCGCTGGTGTTGTGGATGTTCAGGTTGTGGAAGGCGCAAAACGGACATGGTGGCTCTGAGTTCTTGATAGTCGCTGCCCTTGGATGACTCTAGTTGGTCTCTACCTTGCTTGGTGTCTGGTTCCGCTGTGAGCATGGCTGCTCCCTTGCTCTTCACGTCCTTGGCCTTGGTCTTCTTCTCCTCTGGGTCCGCAGCAGAGAGCTCGAGGAGGGAGAGGCGCCCCTCCTCAGCTCTAGCACACTTGCCCGCGATGTTGAACAGCTCCAGGGTCATGCACAACTCTTCATGGATAGCGAGATCCTCCTTCATCTTGACATCGCGAACACCGTTGGAGAATGCTGACATGATGGCCTCATCAGTCACCTTGGGGATCTTGATCCGTGCGCTGTTGAAGCGCTGAATGTACTTTTGCAGGGTCTCTCCTGGTTGTTGCTTGATGTGGCGCAGGTCGCCCGCGACCGGGGGGTGGTCGCGAGTTCCCTGGAAGTTGGCGATGAAGCGGGTGTGCATTTCGTCCCAGGAGGAAATTGAGCCTGGAGGCAGGTTCAGGAGCCAGTAGCGGGCGCCCTCCTTGAGAGCCATGGGAAACCAGTTCGCCATGACTTTCTCGTCAACGTTGGCCGCTTCGATGCTTAGCTCGTAGAGTTGCAAGAACTCTTCGGGGTCGGGGGTGCCGTCGTAGCGAGGAGGAAGATCCGGCTTGAACTTGCCCGGCCAGGCAACGCTACGCAACTCAGGGGTGAAAGCGCGGCAGCCGGCTGTGGTCACCGGGGCCCTCCTTGGGGTGGAGCTTCGACTTGATGGGGTCCGCGCCCTGCCGCTATAGGTGGCGCGTGGTCATGCCTCTGCAGCCGGTCTCGGCGCGGTGGCGCGAGGAGCAGTAGAGCGTTTTCTTGCGGTCGAGGGACTTCTTGACAGCTTCTTTCTTCATGCGTGGGCGCGGGGCGCTGCGGGTCGCGTCGCGAAGACGCGTGTCTTGGCGCCAATGCGCCATCTTGGGGCAGAGGTGGTGGAGGCGTTGTTGGGGAACATAGTAATTTCAAAAAAAAATCTTACGCAGACGCAGGATCATGGTGATGCATAGCAACGAGAGGGGAGAGTGTGTCCACGTACCCTCGTAGACCGAAAGCGGAAGCGTTAGCATAACACGGTTGATGTAGTCATACGTCTTCATGATCCGACCGATCAAGTACCGAACGCACAGCACCTCCGAGTTCTGCACACGTTCAACTCAATGATGTCCCTCGAATTCCGATCCAGCCGAGTGTTAAGGGAGAGTTCCGTCAGCATGATGGCGTGGTGACGATGATGATGTTCTACCGACGCAGGGCTTCGCCTAAGCACTGCTACGCTATGATCAAGGTGGATTATGGTGGAGGGGCACCGCACACGACTAAGAGATCAAGAGATCAATTGTTGTGTCTATGGGGTGCCCCCCTCCTCCGTATATAAAGGGGGGGGGGGGGGGGAGGAGGAGAGGGCCGGCCAAGGTGGTGGCGCGCCCTAGGAGGGGGAAACCTACTCCAAGTAGGTTTGCCCCTCCCTTTCCTAATCCAAGAAGGAGGGGGGAAGGAATGAGTGGGAGAGGGGAAAGCCAAGGGGGGTGCCGCCCCCCCTTTCCTTGTCCTATTCGGACTCAAGGGGAGGGGCGCGCCTCTTGCCCTGGCCGGCCCCTCTCTTTCTCTCCACTAAGGCCCAACAAGGCCCATTAGTTCCCGGGGGGTTCCGGTAACCCCTGGTACTCCGATAAATGTCCGAAACCTTCCAGAACCTTTCCGGTGTACAAACATAGTCGTCCAATATATCGATCCTTACGCCTCGGACATTTTGAGACTCCTCGTCATGTCCGTGATCACATCCGGGACTCCGAACTACCTTCGGTACATCAAAACAAATAAACTCATAATATAACCGTCATCTAACTTTAAGCGTGCAGACCCTACGGGTTCGAGAACTATGTAGACATGACCGAGACACGTCTCCGATCAATAACCAATAGTGGAACCTGGATGCTCATATTGGCTCCTACATATTCTACGAAGATCTTTATCGGTCAAACCGCACAACAACATACGTTGTTCCCTTTGTCATCGGCATGTTACTTGCCTGAGATTCGATCGCCGGTATCTCAATACCTAGTTCAATCTCGTTACCGACATGTCTCTTTACTCATTCCGTAACACATCATCCCGCAACCAACTCATTAGTTGCAATGCTTGCAAGGCTTAAGTTATGTGTATTACCGAGTGGGCCTAGAGATACCTCTCCGACAATCGGAGTGACAAATACTAATCTCGAAATACGCCAACCCAACAAGTACCTTCGGAGACACCTGTAGAGCAGCTTTATAATCACCCAGTTACGTTGTGACGTTTTGTAGCACACAATGTGTTCCTCCAGTAAACGGGAGTTGCATAATCTCATAGTCATAGGAACATGTATAAGTCATGAAGAAAGCAATAGCAACAAACTAAACGATCAAGTGCTAAGCTAATGAAATGGGTCAAGTCAATCACATCATTCTCCTAATGATGTGACCCCATTAATCAAATGACAACTCTTTGTCTATGGTCAGGAAACATAACCATCTTTGATCAACGAGCTAGTCAAGTAGAGGCATACTAGTGACATTCTGTTTGTCTATGTATTCACACATGTATTATGTTTCCGGTTAATACAATTCTAGCATGAATAATAAACATTTATCATGAAATAAGGAAATAAATAATAACATTATTATTTCCTCTAGAGCATACTTCCTTCAGTCTCCCACTTGCACTAGAGTCAATAATCTCGATCACATCGCCATGTGACTTAACATCAATAGTTCACATCACCATGTGATTAACACCCATAGTTCACATTGTCATGTGACCAACACCCAAAGGGTTTACTAGAGTCAATAATCTAGTTCACATCACTATGTGATTAACACCCAAAGAGTACTAAGGTGTGATCATGTTTTGCTTGTGAGAGATGTTTAGTCAATGGGTCTGCAACATTCAGATCCGTATGTATATTGCAAATTTCTATGTCAACAAGGCTTTGCACGGAGCTACTCTAGCTAATTGCTCCCACTTTCAATATGTATCTAGATTGAGACTTAGAGTCATCTGGATCAGTGTCAAAATTTGCATCGACGCAACCTTTTACGATGAACCTTTTTGTCACTTCCATAATTGAGAAACATATCCTTATTTCACTAAGGATAATTTTGACCGCTGTCGAGTGATCTACTCCTAGATCACTATTGTACTCCCTTACCAAAATCAGTGTAGGGTGTACAATAGATCTGGTACATAGCATGGCATATTTTATAGAACCTATGGCCAAGGCATAGGAATGACATTCATTCTCTTTCTATCTTCTGCCGTGGTCGGGATTTGAGTCTTACTCAGTTTCACACCTTGTAACATAGGCAAGAACTCTTTCTTTGACTGTTCCATTTTGAACTACTTCAAAATCTTGTCAAGGTATGTACTCATTGAAAAACTTATCAAGCGTCTTGATCTATCTCTATAGATCTTGATGCTCAATATGTAAGCAGTTTCACCGAGGTCTTTCTTTGAAAAACTCCTTTCAAACATTCCTTTATGCTTTGCAGAATAATTCTACATTATCTCCGATCAACAATATGTCATTCACATATACTTATCAGAAATGTTGTAGTTCTCTCGCTCACTTTCTTGTAAATACAGGCTTCACCGCAAGTCTGTATAAAACTATATGTTTTGATCAACTTATCAAAGCGTATATTCCTACTCCAAGATGCTTGCACCAGTCCATAGATGGATCGCTGGAGCTTGCAGATTTTGTTAGCACCTTTAGGATTGACAAAACCTTCTGGTTGCATCATATACAACTCTTTTTTAAATAAATCCATTAAGGAATACAATTTTGTTTATCCATTTGCCAGATTTCATAAAATGCGTCAATTGCTAACATGATTCGGACAGACTTAAGCATAGATACGAGTGAGAAACTCTCATCGTAGTCAACACCTTGAACATGTCGAAAACCTTTTTGCGACGATTCTAACTTTGTAGATAGTAGCACTACTATCAGCATCCGTCTTCCTCTTGAAGATCCATTTAATCTCAATGGCTCGCTGTCGGTGTCAAAACCGGCGGATCTCAGGTAGGGGGTCCCGAACTGTACGTCTAGGCCGGATGGTAACAGGAGGCAAGGGACACGAAGTTTTACCCAGGTTCGGGCCCTCTTGATGGAGGTAAAACCCTACGTCCTGCTTGATTAATATTGATGATATGGGTAGTACAAGAGTAGATCTACCATGAGATCGGAGAGGTTAAACCCTAGAAGCTAGCCTATGGTATGATTGTTGTTCTGTATGTTGTCCTACTGTCGGATTTCGGGTTTCGACAGACCCTTAAGGTTCGAGCACTGGGGTGCGCACGGAAATCTCACCTTCAACCTCTCCTTCTCAATGGGATCTAAACTACTGAAAGAGCTGCACGAAAGACACAAGATTTATACTGGTTCGGGCCACCGATGTGGTGTAATACCCTACTCCAGTGTGTGGTGGATGGTGAGGACGAACAATACAAGGAAGAACAGCCTTGCGAGGGTCTGTTCTTGGCTATGGTGATGAACCGCTATGAAGAGTTCAGTCACCCTCTCTCTCTCTCTCTCTCTCTGCTTTCTCTCTCACTCGTCCTTGTCCAGGACCGAACGACCAGGAATCGAACCCCTTGCTATGTGGGTGGCTAGTCCTATTTATAGTGGCCCTGGTCCTCTCCCCAAATATTGAACGGGAAGGGATCCAACAATGGCGGGCTAATTTGAAGGGGGACAGTGAGTACATCTATCCTGACAAAAGCAGTCTTCGCCTGCCAAAGGCTCTGGAGATGACGCCGCGCTGGGCTCCATGGTGACCTCCGTCTCATAGTCCTCCTGGTCCTGGTCTCGTTGCAACAAAGTGGCAACCTTTTGCCTGATGCCTCGGTACTCCGCTGATACGCTTGCCCCCCTTGCACCAAAGAGGAAAGAGGGACGCTGCGCGCGCTGGCACCCGCCTGGTGCCCCGTGTCGTCATGGCTTGCGTCATGGGCACCTCGCGAGGTACCCCGCCTTGAACTCTCCGCCTCCTCATGAGCCAGCCTAACGAGGCCGTGCCCGAGGATGCGCCGTGTCGTCCTCCTCGCGAGGCTTGGCCCCTCATGAGGGTCTTGAGCCTCGTGTTGATGAAGATGGGCCGTGCTGGGCCGCCACTTGAGCCACGCCGCAGGCCGCAGGCAGGCAAGTTTGGGGACCCCCGTTCCCAGATTGCCGGCAGTAGCCCCCGGGCCCAAGGTGTGCATGGACTTGGCCGTGCCGAGAGGCGAAAGGGCAAGGGCGAAGCGCCGCGGGCCCTATCAGCCTGCGGCCTTGGACGCCGCGTGGCGGTTGATTGGATGTGGCGCCTCCGCTTCCCCATGATGCCTTGGTGATCGTGCGAGTTCGACAAGTCCCTGCATGCGGAACGTGTTATGATTACCTGTGATCGTGGAGACCGGCGGTTGGCCTTCGCCGGCTATAAGTACGGCATCGCTCATGCCCGTCAAGTCCATCTTCTCTTGCTCTCTCCTTCGCCTCAGTTCTTGCTCCGTCTTGGTGTGATGGCTCCGATCCGCCGATTCTCTGCAGCGGAGAAGGGAAAGGCTCCTCGAGAAGGGCCAGACCCTCTCCCACCGAAGAAGCGACTCGCCCATTGTAGCCAGGACGACAAGGACGACCCGGTTGTGGCGGGGCCCCGGGGCGAGCAGGCTCCGCCGGGGTTCCCGCTGCCCCTGTACGCCCACGTCCAGGGCCCTGGAGGTGCCGATGCTGATCCCCACGGTTAGCGCCGTCGTCGGCGCCATCGGGTTGTGAAGGCGTGGGTGGTTCCTCCTGGAGTCCATGCCGAGGGCTCCTCCCACGAGTTCATGCTCCATGTCGTCACTCCTCTTCAGTCCTGGATCCCCCTTCCTCCCTTCTTCGCCTCCGTGGTTCTTCCAGGGGGGCCTATGGAGCTCCAGCTGCAGCACGCCGACTGCGACGCCCCCGTGACCGAGGCCGAGGTCGTCGTCACTGCCCCGGGCGCGGTCTACAGGTCCCGCGGCTGGAGGGAGATCGCCCGGGTCTGTAGGGAAAGAGGCGTCTTCACGGTCCACCTGGACTATGACGGCGCGTCGGTGATGTTCCTCAAGGTCTTCGACGCGATCGGGCGCCGACTGGAGTGCTGCTGCGGGAGGGGCGACCAGGACCTTGCCTTGGTGAGGGCTAGGCCCGCCGACCGCCCCCTTGGTAGTGGCGCCCGGGGGTCCAGCGGCTCCAGCGGAGGCTACGTGACTCCGGAGATGAGCGATGACAGCTACGAGCCCCCGAGTCGCCGTCGCTCCAGGAGCAGGGCGGACGCGTCAGGCCGTCGCCAACCCTGATCTGGATGGAGTTGGCGCCGGTGCCTGACGGCCCACTGTTGATGATAGCATCTTCTGTAGGAGCCCATATAGTTAGCACTCCTTAGGATCCGTTCCCTGCGAGGAATCGAAATGCGCCCCATGGGGGCTTGTAAGGTGTCTGTAGTTCCGTTTGCTAATATATGACCTTTGCTATGGATTCGTGTGAGTTGTTGATTCCGTCATAGCTTAGTTCTCCCTTTCGAACCTCGCGAGGGCTTGGTGCTCTACGCTGACAGGTCCCAATCCCAAGGCGGCGTCAGCCATCGCTGGTATGCCAGGTCGCGATGCCGTGGTCAAGGCTAAGAGGTGAGCGACCCGAGGTCCGGTAAGAGCCCCTGAGTCGCGATGCTCAGGAGGTCCCCTTTGGCGCCCAAGCAGTCATCACATAGTGAGAAAGGGAAGAAACGTCACTATTACGGAGTTGCTTTAGGTGCGGGGGTAGTGCTGCAGCAGCCAGTGCCGCGGGTGGTAACTTATCTTGAGGATCAGGGGCTGTTCCAGCCACGCCGTTGGGTCCGTGTGGGGATAGGAGCGGAAACGCTCGGCAAGGTCCTCGCGAGACCCCTTCTTCCCCGCCTCTGCTCCCCTTTCTGCTCTACGTCCTCGGGTCCCGGCCCTCGAGCTTGTCTCAGCCGTTGCTGGTATGCCAGGTCGCGATGCCGTGGACAAGGCCAGAGGGTGAGGGCTGGAGAGCCAGTAAGAGCCCTGAGTCACGATGCTCAGGCACCCCCCCTTTAACGTGCAAGCGGTTCGCGCGGGCGAGGGCGAAGGAAACCTCGTGAGGGCCTCGGCTTGCACGGTTCCCTCTAGGGATCCTGCAGGGTCATCACAGAAAGAAGATGGTGTTGCCACGGCAGCCATTAGTTGATCGTTAGTCACTCAAGAGCTTGCTGGTTGAGGTAGGCGAGGCGTATCTGGGCACCCGTGAGCCAGCGCGGGACTCCCGAGGCCCTACCTCTGGGCAGGTTGCACCCGACACTGGGCCATATCTTGAGATGTGTCCCTGCAAAATTTGGTTAGATGCCGGTACTCTACGTCCTCGGGTCCCAGCCCTCAAGCTTGTCTCAGCCGTCGCTGGTATGCCAGGTCGCGATGCCATGGACAAGGCCAGAGGGTGAGGGCTGGAGAGCTAGTAAGAGCCCTAAGTCGCGATGCTCAGGCACCCCCCCTTTAACGTGCAAGTAGCCGACATGGGAAGAGAAGATGCTGCGGACAGGCTCCATGCAGCTAAGCGTGATAGGCAATGCATAGTTGGAAATAAACACTAGGGAGATACACGCCGCTGGGTCTGGCCCGAACGACTTGGGGATGATGCAGCCCGAGGGGCGCCCCCAACAAGGCAAACTAACGACGGAAAGGTAAATGCAGATACATGCCGCGGGGACGAACCCACGTGGCCTGGGAGTGATGCAACCCTGGGAGGGTGCTCCCAGCTAAGAACGGAACTTGAAAGATGTCACCTAAGGATGTCCTCGGCGTAGTGGCATCGGTGCAGCAGACTTGACGGGCTGCAGAAGCTGATCCTCACGAGCCCCCAGGCCCCGGGGCCTCGGGAGGCTCCGGAGGCACTGGTGACTCTTCGCGAGCCGTCTCCACCTCCGCCAGAGCCGCGGAACGCCTGTCTTCCTGAGCCTCCACGATGCCCCTCGTGAGGCGCTGGTACGCCGCAGCCATGCTCGGCAGGCCGTAAGGCATGCGAACATAGCTGTGGGGTGGACCTCCACAGCACCCCACTTGCGAGGGCCAGAGGCGCTCTGTTGTGGCGATTTGGTTGAGCCCTGGTACATCGATGCAGACGCACAGCCCACCATCCTCGCCTGGATGTGGGGCCACGGCTGGCAAGCGGCGGCAACCTCTCATGATCCTTGTCTCCTGTAGCTCTCGAATGGCCTCGTCAACGAACTCTTGCTGGTCTGATCTTCCTCGCCTGGCTCCCTCTCGAGGGAAACGTGTTGCGAAGCACGCCTCCACATGGTGCCCAAGCGCCTCCCTCGTGACCATGGCTAGGTCGGTGGCCCTCCAGGTGAGAGCCCCCGAGCCCTGCCTGAGGAGGGCGCCGGGCGCGCTTTCCAATGCGATGGATGGAGGGCCCTCTTGAGGAGGCACGGGCCCTGAGGGGCCTACCTCCTGAGGGACTGAGCCTGACGACGTCTTCTTCTTCTCGGGGATGGTCTCAGGAAGCCTCCTTCTTCCGCGATCTGGGTCTTCTAGCGACGCGGCCTGAAAGGCTCGCTCCAGGGAACACACTGCATCTCTCTCTTCACAGGGCACCGTGATGACGCCGCCACTTCCTGGCATCTTGAGGACGTTGTAGCCGTGGTGGGTCACGGCCATGAACATGGCCAGCGCTGGGTACCCGAGGATGGTGTTGTACGGCAGGTGGATGTGGGCGACGTCGAAGTAGATGAGCTCGGTGCGGTAGTTGCTGCGGGCTCCGAAGGTGACAGGGAGGCGGACTTGCCCGATCGGGATTGTGGAACCGTCGGTGATCCCGGAGAAAGGCCTGGTTGGCTGAAGCAGGTCATATGGCACTTGGAGGTTGTTGAATGTTTCCACAGACAGGATGCTGAGCCCTGCCCCACCATCGATGAGGGTCTTGGTGACCTGCACGTTGCTGATGACCGGGGAGCGGAGCATCGGGAGGACGCCTGCAGTGGCCGCGCACTTGAGCTGGTCTGCCGAACTGAACGTGATGGGGCACGCCGACCACCTGAGGGGGCGCGTTGCTTCGAGCTTGGGGAGTGCTACATTCACTTCGTGGGCAAACTGGTTGAAGATACGTTGTGAGGCTGGGGCTTGGGCTCCGCCCAGGATGCAGGCGATCGCTCGCGGCTCCTGGAAGCCCCAGCCCCCTCGTCTTGATGGCGGTCTTCGTTCCTTCATGGTGGAGGCGGCAGCGGAGGTAGGCCTGCGTTGCCATGAGGGCGATCCTCACGAGGCCGGTCTCTCCAGTCCCCCTCACGAGGCAGGTCCCGCCAGCGGTCCTCGCGAGGCTGGTCGCGCCACCCCTGGCGCGGGCCGCGGTCTTCACAGCACCCTGGGTTTCTTCCTCCTCCTCGGTCGTAGCCCCGGTCAGCACGGTCAGGGCGACGGCCGATCCTTCCTTCTCGCACGACGCGGAGCTGTTGACATTCATTGGTGTTGTGGGTGTGGAGGTCATGGTACACACAGTACCGGCTGCCTCTGGAGGGTTCGGGCAGATCCTTGCCCCGCTTGGTGTCTGGTTCGGCTGCGAGCACGGCAGCCCCCTTGCGCTTCACGTCCTTGGCCTTGGGCTTCTTCTCTTCTGGGTCCGCGGCAGGCAGCTCGAGGAGGGAGAGACGTCCCTCCTCAGCCCTGGCACACTTGTTCGCCAAGTTGAATA
Organism: Triticum monococcum; assembly: GCA_034509565.1. Classification (NCBI taxonomy): domain Eukaryota; kingdom Viridiplantae; phylum Streptophyta; class Magnoliopsida; order Poales; family Poaceae; genus Triticum; species Triticum monococcum. Next base: position 171,114,398 of record CM067846.1, on the reverse strand, counting down.
GCTCCAGGGAGGTGCAGAGGTCTTCGTCCATCGCCAGCTCCTCCTTCATCTTGACGTCATGCACGCCATCAGAGAAGGCGGAGATGATGGCCTCCTCTGACACCCTGGGGATCTTGAGGCGCGCGCTGTTGAAGCGCTGGATGTACTTTTGCAGGGTCTCTCCGGGTTGTTGCTTGATGCGGCGCATGTCACTCACGGCAGGCGGCCGGCCGCGAGTACCTTGGAAGTTGGCGATGAAGCGGGCGCGCATCTGTTCCCAGGAGGAGATCGTGCCGGGAGCCAGATTCAGGAGCCAGGTTCGCGCCCCTTCCTTCAGCGCCACGGGGAACCAGTTCGCCATGACCTTTTCATCCCCGCCGGCAGCCTCGATGCCCGGCTCATAGAGCTGGAGGAATTCCGCGGGGTCAGTTGTGCCGTCGTAGCGAGGAGGCAGGTCCGGCTTGAACTTGCCGGGCCACGCGATGCTGCGCAGCTCAGTGGTGTAGGCGTGGCAGCCCACGGTGGCTACGTAAGGCCTTGGCTGGTGGAGAGCTTGGTCTTGAGCGTCCCCACGCGCTGCAGCTAGGAGCAGGGCGGGGTCTTGACGTGCTGGAGCTGGAGCAGGGTCGCGGCGTGCCAGAGCAGGGAGCGCCCGGGCAGCCCCCTGCGGGCAAGGGATTTCTTGGCAGCTCCGCTCTTGTTGCGATGGCGCCTGGTGGAGCGGGTTCCACCCAGGGGCCAGTCACCTTGGAGCCACGGCATCTTCTTGGGGAGGAGGTGGCTGGTGCGCCTCCGGAGCTTCGTTGCCTGCGCGGGGTGGAGTGCGGCGCAGAGGGACGGACGGCACGGAAGAGCCCCCTGCGGCGCGGACAAGCTCAGCGACGCGGTCGAGCCATTCTTCGCAAACGTCGTCGACGGGACGGTAGCGCAAGAGCTCGTTTGCCGCGAGGAGCGCAGCTCGAGCCTCCAAGGGTGCGCGGAGCGCACGGGACGAAGAGCCAGCTGGTGCGAGCGACGGAGTGGCGCTGCGGCCATCTTGCCGCACGGACGGGTGCTGAGACGATGCCTGCTGCTCGCCCCCCACCGGGCCGGTGGCGGCGTTGACAGCGGGCGATGGGGAACGACGAGGACTCCCACCAATGGGGCCGTCTGGGCGACGCGAGAAGCGATGGCGGCCCGGCGCTCGGCTCGGGCTCGACGAGCGTCAGACATGGATGCGACTGTCGGAGGAGAGCGGAGCGGTGGGAGACGAATTCCGGCGCACCCCTACCTAGCGCGCCAAATGACGAATTTCGGGTTCCGGCAGACCCTTAAGGTTCGAACACTGGGGTGCGCGCGGAAATCTCACCTTCAACCTCTCCGTCTCAATGGGATCTAAACTACTGAAAGAGCTGCACGAAAGACACAAGATTTATACTGGTTCGGGCCACCGATGTGGTGTAATACCCTACTGCAGTGTGTGGTGGATGGATTGCCTCCTGGGGCTGGTGAGGACGAACAATACAAGGAAGAACAGCCTCGCGAGGGTCTGTTCTTGGCTGTGGTGATGAACCGCTACGAAGAGTTCAGTGACCCTCTCTCTCTCTCTCTCTGCTTTCTCTCTCACTCGTCCTTGTCCAGGACCGAACGACCAGGAATCGAACCCCTTGCTATGTGGGTGGCTAGTCCTGTTTATAGTGGCCCTAGTCCTCTCCCCAAATATTGAGCGGGAAGGGATCCAACAATGGCGGGCTAATTTGAAGGGGGACAGTGAGTACATCTATCCTGACAAAAGCAGTCTTCGCCTACCAAAGGCTCTGGAGATGACGCTGCGCTGGGCTCCATGGTGACCTCTATCTCGTAGTCCTCCTGGTCCTGGTCTCGTTGCACCGAAGTGGCAACCTTTTGCCTGATGCCTCGATACTCTACTGATAGGCTTGCCCCCCTTGCACCAAAGAGGAAAGAGGGACGCTGTGTGCGCTGGCACCCGCCTTGTGCCTCGTGTCGTCATGGCTTGTGTCATGGGCACCTCGCGAGGTACCCCGCCTTGAACTCTCCGCCTCCTCGTGAGCCAGCCTGACGAGGCCGTGCCCGAGGATGCGCCGTGTCGTCCGCCTCTTGAGGCTTGGCCCCTCGCGAGGGACTTGAGCCTCGTGTTGATGAAGATGGGCCGCGCTGGGCCCCCACTTGAGCCACGCCGCAGGCCGCAGGCAGGCAAGTTTGGGGACCCCCGTTCCCAGAACGCCGACAGTAGCCCCCGGGCCCAAGGTGCGCATGGACTTGGCCGTGCTGAGAGGCGAAAGGGCAAGGGCGAAGCGCCGCAGGCCCCATCAGCCTGCGGCCTTGGATGCCAGGTGGCGGTTGATTGGACATGGCGCCTCCGCTTCCCCATGACGCCTTGGTGATCGTGCGAGTTGGACAAGTCCCTACATGCAGAACGTGTTATGATTACCTATGATCGTGGAGACCGGCGGTTGGCCTTCGCCGGCTATAAGTACGGCACCGCTCGTGCCCGTCGAGTCCATCTCCTCTTGCTCTCTCCTTCGCCTCAGTTCTTGCTCCGTCTTGGTGTGATGGCCCCGATTCGCCGATTCTCTGCAGCGGAGAAGGGAAAGGCTCCTCGAGAAGGGCCAGACCCTCTCCCGCCGAAGAAGCGACTCGCCCATTTCAGCCGGGACGACAAGGACGACCCGGTTGTGGCGGGGCCCCGGGGCGAGCAGGCTCCGCCGGGGTTCCCGCTGCCCCTGTACGCCCACGTCCAAGGCCCTGGAGGTGCCGATGCTGATCCCCGCGGTCAGCGCCGTTGTCAGCGCCGTCGGGTTGTGAAGGCGTGGGTGGTTCCTCCTGGAGTCCATGTTGAGGGCTCCTCCCACGAGTTCGTGCTCCACGTCGTGACTCCTCTTCAGTCCTGGATCCGCCTTCCTCCCTTCTTCGCCTCTGTGGTTCTTCCAGGAGGTCCTATGGAGCTCCAGCTGCAGCACGCCGACTGCGGCGCACCCGCGACAGAGGCCGAGGTCGTCGTCGCTGCCCCGGGCGCGGTCTACAGGTCCCGCGGCTGGAGGGAGATCGCCCGGGTCTGCAGGGAAAGAGGTGTCTTCATGGTCCACCTGGAGTATGACGGCGCGTCGGTGATGTTCCTCAAGGTCTTCGACGCGATCGGGCGCCGACTGGAGTGCTGCCGCGGGAGGGGTGACCAGGACCTCGCCCAGGTGAGGGCTAGGCCCGCCGACCGCCCCCTCGGCAGTGGCGCCCGGGGGTCCAGCGGCTCTAGCGGAGGCTATGTGACTCCGGAGACGAGCGACGACAGCTACGAGCCCCCGAGTCGCCGTCGCTCCAGGAGCAGGGCGGACGCGTCAGGCCGTCGCCAACCCTGATCTGGATGGAGTTGGCGCCGGTGCCTGACGGCCCACTGTTGATGATGGCATCTTCTATAGGAGCCCGTATAGTTAGCAGGATCCGTTCCCTGCGAGGAATCGAAATGCGCCCCATGGGGGCTTGTAAGGTGCCTGTAGTTCCGTTTGCTAATATATGACCTTTGCTATGGATTCGTGTGAGTTGCTGATTCCGTCATAGCTTAGTTCTCCCTTTCGAACCTCGCGAGGGCTTGGTGCTCTACACCGACAGCTCCCAGTCCCAAGGCGGCATCAGCCGTCGCTGGTATGCCAGGTCGCGATGCCGTGGTCAAGGCCAGGAGGTGAGCGACCCGAGGTCCGGTAAGAGCCCCTGAGTCGCGATGCTCAGGAGGTCCCCTTTGGCGCCCAAGCAGCCATCACTTAGTGAGAAAGGGAAGCAACGTCGCTATTACGGAGTTGCTTTAGGTGCGGGGGTAGTGCCGCAGCAGCCAGTGCCGCGGGTGGTAACTTATCTTGAGGATCAGGGGCCGTTCCAGGCGCGCCGTTGGGTCCGTGTGGGGATAGGAGCGGAAACGCTCGGCAAGGTCCTCGTGAGACCCCTTCTTCCCCGCCTCTGCTCCCCTTTCTGCTCTACGTCCTCGGGTCCCGGCCCTCGAGCTTGTCTCAGCCGTCGCTGGTATGCCAGGTCGCGATGCCGTGGACAAGGCCAGAGGGTGAGGGCTGGAGAGCCAGTAAGAGCCCTGAGTCGCGATGCTCAGGCACCCCCCCTATAACGTGCAAGCGGTTCGCACGGGCAAGGGCGAAGGAAACCTCGTGAGGGCCTCGGCTTGCGCGGTTCCCTCCAGGGATCCTGCAGGGTCATCACAGTAAGAAGATGGTGTTGCCACGGCGCCATGAGTTGATCGTTAGTCACTCAAGAGCTTGCTGGTTGAGGTAGGCGAGGCATATCTGGGCACCCATGAGCCAGCGCGGGACTCCCGAGGCCCTACCTCTGGGCGGGTTGTGCCCGGCACTGGGCCATATCTTGAGATGTGTCCCTGCAAAATTTGGTTAGATGCCGGTACTCTACGTCCTCGGGTCCCGACCCTCGAGCTTGTCTCAGCCGTCGCTGGTATGCCAGGTCGCGATGCCATGGACAAGGCCAGAGGGTGAGGGCTGGAGAGCCAGTAAGAGCCCTGAGTCGCGATACTCAGGCACCCCCCCTTTAACGTGCAAGTAGCCGACATGGGAAGAGAAGATGCTGCGGACAGGCTCCATGCAGCTAAGCATGATAGGCAATGCATAGTTGGAAATAAAGACTAGGGGATACACGCCGCTGGGTCTGGCCCGAACGGCTTGGGGATGATGCAGCCCGAGGGGCGCCCCCAACAAGGCAAACTAACGACGGAAAGGTAAATGCAGATACATGCCGCGGGGACGGACCCACGTGGCCTGGGAGTGATGCAACCCTGGGAGGGTGCTCCCAGCTGAGAACGGAACTTGAAAGATGTCACCTGAGGATGTCGTCGGCGTAGTGGCGTCGGTGCAGCAGACTTGACGGGCTGCAGAAGCTGATCCTCACGAGCCCCCATGCCCCGGGGCCTCGGGAGGCTCCGGAGGCACTGGTGACCCTTCGCGAGCCATCTCCACCTCCGCCAGAGCCGCGGAACGCCTGTCTTCCTGAGCCTCCATGATGCCCCTCGTGAGGCGCTGGTATGCTGCAGCCATGCTCGGCAGGCCGTAAGGCATACGAACATAGCTGTAGGGTGGACCTTCGTAGCGCCCCACTTGCGAGGGCCAGAGGTGCTCTGTTGTGGCGATTTGATTGAGCCCTGGTACGTCAACGCAGACGCGCAGCCCACCATCCTCGCTTGGATGTGGGGCCACGGCCGGCAAGCGGCGGCAACCTCTCATTATCCTTGTCTCATGTAGCTCTCGAATGGCCTCGTCAACGAACTCTTGCTGGTCTGATCTTCCTCGCCTGGCTCCCTCTCGAGGGAAACGTGCTGCGAAGCACGCCTCCACATGGTGCCCAAGTGCCTCCCTCGTGACCATGGCTAGGTCGGTGGCCCTTCAGGTGAGAGCCCCCGAGCCCTGCCTGAGGAGGGCACTAGGCGCGCTTTCCTATGCGATGGATGGAGGGCCCTCCTGAGGAGGCACGGGCCCTGAGGGGCCTGCCTCCTGAGGGACTGAGCCTGACGACGTCTTCTTCTTCTCGGGGATGGTCTCAGGAAGCCTCCTGCTTCCGAGATCTGGGTCTTCTAGCGATGCGGCCTGAAAGGCTCGCTCCAGGGAACACACTGCATCTCTCTCTTCACAGGGCACCGCGATGACGCCGCCACTTCCTGGCATCTTGAGGACGTTGTAGCCGTGGTGGGTCACGGCCAAGAACTTGGGCAGCGCTGGGTACCCGAGGATGGCGTTGTATGGCAGGAGGATGTGGGCGACGTCGAAGTCGATGAGCTCGGTGCGGTAGTTGCTACAGGCTCCGTAGGTGACAGGGAGGTGGACCTGCGCGATCAGGATTGTGGAACCGTCGGTGATCCCGGAGAAAGGCCTGGTTGGCTGAAGCTGGTCATAGGGCACTTGGAGGTTGTTGAATGTTTCCACGGACAGGACGCTGAGCCTTGCCCCACCATCGATGAGGGTCTTGGTGACCAGCACGTTGCTGATGACAGGGGAGTAGAGCATCGGGAGGACTCCTGCAGTGGCCGCGCACTTGAGCTGGTCTGCCGAACTGAACGTGATGGGGCACGCCGACCACCTGATGGGGCACGTTGCTTCGAGATTGGAGAGTGCTGCATTCACTTCGTGGGCAAACTGCTTGAAGATACGTTGGGAGGCTGGGGCTTGGGCTTCGCCCAGGATGCAGGCGATCGTGCGTGGCTCCTGGAAGCCCCCAGCCCCCTCGTCTTGATGGCGGTCTTCGTTCCTTCTTGGTGGAGGCGGCAGCGGAGGTAGGCCTGCGTTGCCATGAGGGCGATCCCCACGAGGCTGGTCTCTCCAGTCCTCCTCACGAGGCAGGTCCCGCCAGCAGTCCATGCGAGGCTGGTCGCGCCACCCCTGGCGCGGGCCGCGGTCTTCCCAGCGCCCTGGGTTTCTTCCTCCTCCTCGGCCGTAGCCCCGGTCAGCACGGTCAGGGCGATGACCGATCCTTCCTTCTCGTAGGGCGCGGAGCTCTTGACATTCATTGGTGTTGTGGGTGTGGAGGTCATGGTACACACAGTACCGGCTGCCTCTGGAGGGTTCGGGCAGATCCTTGCCCCGCTTGTTGTCTGATTCGGCTGCGAGCACGGCAGCCCCCTTGCGCTTCACGTCCTTGGCCTTGGGCTTCTTATTTTCTGGGTCCATGGCAGGCAGCTCGAGGAGGGAGAGACGTCCCTCCTCAGCCCTGGCGCACTTGTTCGCCAAGTTGAAGAGCTCCAGGGAGGTGCAGAGGTCTTCGTCCATCGCCAGCTCCTCCTTCATCTTGACGTCACGCACGCCATCAAAGAAGGCAGAGATGATGGCCTCCTCTGACACCCTGGGGATCTTGAGGCGCACGCCGTTGAAGCGCTGGATGTACTTTTGCAGGGTCTCTCTGGTTTGTTGCTTGATGCGGCACATGTCGCTCACGGCAGGTGGCCGGTCGCGAGTACCTTGGAAGTTGGCGATGAAGCGGGCGCGCATCTGGTCCCAGGAGGAGATCATGCCGGGAGCCAGATTCAGGAACCAGTTTGCCATGACCTTTTCATCCCCGCCGAAGCCTCGATGCCCATCTCATAGAGCTGGAGGAATTGCGCGGGGTCAGTTGTGCCGTCGTAGCGAGGAGGCAGGTCGGGCTTGAACTTGCGGGCCACGCGACGCTGCGCAGCTCAGTGGTGTAGGCGTGGCAGCCCGCGGTGGCTACGTAAGGCCTCGGCTGGTGGAGAGCTTGGTCTTGAGGGTCCCCACGCGCTGCAGCTAGGAGCAGGGCGGGGTCTCGACGTGGCGGAGCTGGAGCAGGGTCGTGGCGTGCCGGAGCAGGGAGCGCCCGGGCAACCCCCTGCGGGCAAGGGATTTCTTGGCAGCTCCGCTCTTGTTGCGATGGCGCCTGGTGGAGTGGGTTCCGCCCAGGGGCCAGTCGCCTTGGAGCCACGGCATCTTCTTGGGGAGGAGGTGGCTGGTGCGCCTCCAGAGCTTCGTTGCCCGCGCGGGGCGGAGTGCGGCGCAGAGGGACGGACGGCGCAGAAGAGCCCCATGCGGCGCGGACAAGCTCGGCGACGCGGTCAAGCCATTCTTCGTAGACGTTGTCGACGGGACAGTAGCGCAGGAGCTCGTTTGCCGCGAGGAGCGCAGCTCAAGCCTCCAAGGGTGCGCGGAGCGCACGGGACGAAGAGCCAGCTGGTGCGAGCGACGGAGTGGCGGTGCGGCCATCTTGCCGCACGAACGGGTGCTGAGACGATGCCTGCTGCTCACCCCCTGCCGGGCCGGTGGCGGCGTTGACAGCGGGCGACGGGGAACGACGAGGACGCCCACCGATGGGGGCCGTCTGGGCGACGCGAGAACCGATGGCGGCCCGGCGCTCGGCGCGGGCTCGACGAGCGTCAGACATGGATGCGACGGTCGGAGGAGAGCAGAACGGTGGGAGACGAATTCCGGCGCACCCCTACCTGGCGCGCCAAATGTCGGATTTCGGGTTCCGGCAGACCCTTAAGGTTCGAACACTGGGGTGCGCGCGGAAATCTCACCTTCAACCTCTCCGTCTCAATGGGATCTAAACTATTGAAAGAGTTGCACGAAAGACACAAGATTTATACTGGTTCGGGCCACCGATGTGGTGTAATACCCTACTCCAGTGTGTGGTGGATGGATTGCCTCCTGGGGCTGGTGAGGACGAACAATACAAGGAAGAACAGCCTCGCGAGGGTCTGTTCTTGGCTGTGGTGATGAACCGCTACGAAGAGTTCAGTCACCCTCTCTCTCTCTCTCTTTGCTTTCTCTCTCACTCGTGATTGTCCAGGACCGAACGACCAGAAATCAAACCCCTTGCTATGTGGGTGGCTAGTCCTATTTATAGTGGCCCTGGTCCTCTCCCCAAGTATTGAGCGGGAAGGGATCCAACAATGGCGGGCTAATTTGAAGGGGGACAGCGAGTACATCTATCCTGACAAAAGCAGTCTTCGCCTGCCAAAGGCCCTGGAGATGACGCCGCGCTGGGCTCCATGGTGACCTCCGTCTCGTAGTCCTCCTGGTCCTGGTCTCGTTGCACCGAAGTGGCAAACTTTTGCCTGATGCCTCGGTACTCCGCTGATACGCTTGCCCCCCTTGCACCAAAGAGGAAAGAGGGACGCTGCGCGCGTTGGCACCCGCCTGGTGCCCCGTGTCGTCATGGCTTGCGTCATGGGCACCTCGCGAGGTACCCCGCCTTGAACTCTCCGCCTCCTCACGAGCCAGCCTGACGAGGCCGTGCCCGAGGATGCGCCGTGTTGTCCGCCTCGCGAGGCTTGGCCCCTCGCGAGAGTCTTGATCCTCGTGTTGATGAAGATGGGCCGCGCTGGGCCCCCACTTGAGCCACGCCGCAGGCCGCAGGCAGGCAAGTTTGGGGACCCCCGTTCCCAGAACGCCGACACCTACGGACTAAAACCTTCCGGTTTATATAGACACCGGAGAGGGTTAGGGTTACACAAAGTCGGTTACAATGGTAGGAGATCTACATATCCGCATCGCCAAGCTTGCCTTCCATGCCAAGGAAAGTCCCTTCCGGACACGGGACGAAGTCTTCAATCTTGTGTCTTCATAGTCCATGAGTCCGGCTGAAGGTATAGTCCGGCCCTCCGGACACCCCCTAATCCAGAACTCCCTCAGTAGCCCCTGAACCAGGCTTCAATGACGACGAGTCTGGCGCGTAGATTGTCTTCGGACTTGCAAGGCGGGTTCCTCCTCCAAGTACTTCATAGAAGATTTTGAACACAAAGATAGTGTCCGGCTCTGCAAAATAAGTTTCCACATATTGCCATAGAGAGAATAATATTTACACAAATCTAATCTGCTGACGTATTCCATAGTGTGACATCGCACCACGACCAAGGCTTTATTCGAATCGTTTTATTGTCCCACCTCAGAGTGTCATGCGAGGCGGTTTCCTTGGCACGTCTCGTCGAAGCAGAGTTCGTGTCCCCTTATTCCGGGATTCTCATTAATACAGGCGTGGGTAACCCAACCGCGATATTGATTACGGCGCTTGGGGATAAGCGAGTTTTACCAGGCTGGTGGGGACACGTAGTTGCGTCCACCCATATAAGGGGATAAGGATCCACCTTTTCACCTACGCCTTCCTCCTCCTTTGCCGATCCATTCTCGCACACTCGAGCTCCAGCGCCCAAGTCCGCAATCCCCACCTCAACCTTCTCCAGCCATGTCCGGAGCGGGAGGCAAGTGGATGGTCTCCTCCGTCACGGAGGGACACATCAAAAAACTGAGGAAGGCCGGATACTTGTCTAACGACATCGCGTACTGGCTTCCCAAAGAGGGGCAGCTCCTCCCCACCCCAAGGCCCCATGAGAGGGTAGTGTTCCTTCCCCACTTCCTCCATGGACTAGGCTTTCCTATCCACCCATTTGTCCGGGGACTCATGTTCTACTACGGCCTGGATTTCCATGATCTGGACCCGAACTTCATCCTCAACATCTCAGCGTTTATCGTCGTGTGCGAGGCTTTCCTCCGCATCCGCCCCCATTTCGGCCTATGGCTCAAGACTTTCAATGCCAAGCCGAAGGTGGTGCGCGGCAACCAGGCGGAGTGCGGAGGCGCCATGGTGGGCAAGATGCCCAATGTCTTATGGCTCGAGGGCTCCTTTGTGGAGACCCTGAAGGGGTGGCAATCGGGGTGGTTTTACATCACCGAGTCGCGCGACCCTGAATGGGTCGCAGCCCCCGAGTTCCGATCCAGACCCTCTACGCGGCTCACCTCCTGGAAAGAGACGGGCCTGTCGTGGGGTAAAAAGGGAGAGCTGACCGGACGCCAAACATGCGTCCAAACCCTGGTGGACAAGAAGCTCAAACTTGTCAACGTAGTCCAGGTTATGCTCATCCGCCAGATCCTCCCGTGTCAACAATGGGCTTTCAACCTGTGGGAGTTCGACCCGGCGCGGCACCGAACTCTGAGCAGGCTCTTCGACACGACGTACGAAGATGCCTGGAAGGTGCTTTTCAAGGGCGCCGAGGCCCCCGCATCCGCTACCGAGGATCGCGGATTCAGCACGCAGCGTGATGCTCGTGCGGTAAGCTGTTTTTACCTTTTACAGGGTATTAGTTTTTCATAGTTTGACTCCATGCGGGATCTAAGCTCCCTTACCTTTGACGGGATTGGCAGGAGACGTCCGGACAGATCAACTGTCCGGCTCCTTTGCCCGAAGGCCCAACGGACGCTCGTTTGGCGAAGCTGCTGGTTCCGGCACCCTATGTGGTGCCGGAGAAGAAGGCCACGGGGACTCGAAAGAGTGCTCGGTGCTAGGAGGTGTCGGAATCATCATCCGACGACTCCAAGACGCACTCCTCCCATGAAGACGAGGAGGAGGAAGAAGAGACCTCTCCCCCTCCAGCGGGGGAAGGGAAGAAAAGGAAGGACGCCCCAACTGGGGAGGCCGAAGGGTCCAAGAAGGGGAAAACCTTTCCTCCGGACTACTCCACCAACGCCGACGATGGCGAAGAGGAGTGGCCGCTCAGGGCAAGCCCCTGGCGAAATCGTAAGTATCCGAATACCGGAGTAATTCGTAGTATTCCTTTATTGCACAGCTTTCCCTTATGTCGAATATGATTATGCAGCCCACCCAAAGACCGGGTCGACGCGTCGTCGAGCGGTTCACTGGACTCGTCGGATGTGAATTCACTTCCGATGGCTTCCTCCCCCCGCCCTATGGACGACGCCGAAGTGTTGTCCCAATAGGTTCCAGGCCAGGAGGACGTGGTCCTGGAGGCGCCGCAAGGCGACCTCCCGGACTCCAGGAGTAAATGGGATAAAACCCCCGAGGGCTCCAAGTCCGGCTCTAGGCCGGACACCGCTCTGGAACCTTCAAAGGTTCCAGAGTCCGGCGGGCGACCTCCTTCCAAGAGGAGCGAGCCCTCCGTGCCGGTGACCCCCGTCCAACCGGAGGCGCCGAACAGTCTGTTGGAGGTGCTCAAAGGCGCCTCCATAGACGAGGAGCACCGCACCATTATGAGTGCGGTGGTCCAGAAGGTTCAGTCCGCCAAGAACGGACTGACTGAAGCTTGTCCTAGCCTTTTAACAGGCTTTGAGGTAAGTAAAGAATGTGTAAATAATATTACCGCATAGACAGTAGCCCCTGATGCTCAGTTTGGCATTCGGGAAGAAAAGCCAAATAGAGGATCAAATAAAATCGCAGGAGTCTAACAAAAAGGAGTCAATATGCGTATGCAGGCTTCTCTGCTGGCATCCGCCGCACTGACTGCGGAAGTGGACATGCTAAAGCAGAACCTCGAGCAGTCCGAGCAAGAGCTCGGGCGTGCCAAGAAGCAGCTCGAGGACAAGGAAGGTAAGAAATACCTTGTTTAAATATATATAAAAAGGTGCAATTGCAAAAAATGATAGGATTATCGTGGCTATTGTAGGGGCCACATCTGAGGTGGCGACCCTTAAGGAAGCGCTGCTCGAGGCCGAGAAGAGGGTTGCCACGGAGCACACCGAGTGGGAGAAGTATGAGGCTGAGGTTGGCAAGGTGCGGCAAGAGCTCCAGGCTCTCATGGAAAAACATGAGAGTTTGGAGCTTGACTCAAAGATGCGAGCGTCCGAGCTCGCGGTGGCTATTGAAAATGCCAAGTCTGCCAAGGCCGAATCCTAGAAGACCCTCCAAGAGTTGGATGAGGTGAAAAAGATAGCGGCGGGTAAGGCATTCTTTATGCAAAGCAAACACATAAACGTGAGTTACTTGTTACTTACCCGAATCCAGAGTTCTCCAGGAGCATTCGCAGATCTTCCCCGTAGCGTGTCTGATGCCGCCGCATTCTATCGAGCCGAGGAGGGCAGCTCGACAGAGAAGGTGTTCTGGTCTCAGTATGCTGAGGCCGGACACCCCGTGCCCCTGAGCGACCGGATGAAGCAACTGGTCGAGCTCCACAAGGCGGCCGAACAGGCCATGAAGGGCCTCATAGTTCGGCTGTGGCCTGGAGAGGCTCTGCCTGGGAGCTATTTTGGGCTGGTGTGGTGGCTGGTGGGGGCCTGTCCAAGGCTCGAAGTCATCAAGCGCTCCGTCTGCATCGAAGGTGCCCGTAGGGCCCTTGCCCGTGCTAAGGTACACTGGGGCAAGCTGGATGCTGAGAAGCTTGTGAAGGACGGCCCACCGCCGGGGAAAGAGCATCGCAAGCCCTAGAATTATTATACGGATGTTCTGAAGGGTGCCCGCCTTGTGGCGGATGAATGTTCCAGGGATGTAATTTTTGAGTAAAACTTGCTCGTTTTGTCTTGTGCGCTGAAAACTTGTTCATATGCTCTAAGCAATGTTGCTGGAATTTAAAATATTACCTTCTGTGCGGCTGTTTATCAATTCTGAGAGATGGCGAGTCGTCAACTTCTGCCCCCGTGCCACTAGTGCTGGGGTGTTCGGGGATAAATCTAAGCGCTCTTTTTCCCATGTTTGGGTCCTTCGAGGGAGGCGCTCAGCACAACGAACAAGGCAATCGGACTATAATGCGTGAACACTCTCACTTAGCCATAGAATTCTATAATTTTAAATTTCGGCGAAGCCCCTGGTATTCGGAAGACCGAGTTCGGGGCGCTATCCACGCCTTGGCCGGACAGAGCCGACTCCTCGCTCTAAGCGGCATAAGTCTTTAGGGACTCGAAAAACCTATCGAACAGCGACCAGCTCTTGCTTCATCATGACAGTCAGTTTTAGCTTTCTCTACTGAGGTGCTCGACCCAGCTCAACTGGGGCACAATCGCAGTAGTTCTCCTAGTGCTACCTTAGCCGACACAGTGGAACGTAAGGCACCAAAACATAGGAGCCGGGCAAACCCAACTATTGACCCAAGACATGATTCGGAGTTATAAGTTCGGGGTGCCGCACTTGTTAAATTGTTCGGACTTCTCACACCATATTGAGGGGTACTAAAGCTCCTGGCGTATTTTGGCCGTACCAAAGTGTACGGGTGCAACATGTCGTTAAGGAACATATATTTGTAAAAAAGAGTAATGGAAAAATAGATAAAAGCTATGCATTGATTATGAAAAAGGGGTTGCAATCAAAGCAGAACGATACAAATAATGCGATAAGCAAAAGGTTGGACTATTTAACATGTCCGTTCCAAGGGCAGGCGGCGGAATGGTATGCGAAATAGGTATACTGCTCGTGATAGAGACCACCTGGGAGTTCCGTAATGTGGCGTGGCTTGTCTGCTTCCTTGGTTCTTGCATCCTTTGTGCGGCTATTCAGCTGCCGAACAGGCCTTCCGAAGAATGGAGTCCTGAAAGTAAGAGAAAATTAAAAAATCGGCAGCCCCTGGTGCGGTTTAAGCCGTGTTTCGGGCGTGCCGTGATGGTGCCCCTCCCCCTGTACCCATGGTATTTCTATAGCGTAGTTATGTACGGGAAACAATGGTGTCGCATGTTTGCGAGGGCTGGGGTTGGGGCCGCATTGCTACGCCTGCTTGGAACATGCCAGGCGGTCTTGTTGTAGGATACTCCAGGCGCGCTTGACGGTGTCCGAACGTTTAATGGCCGGACTGGATAACTGCCTGGAGAGGCTGCTTTGTACTTCCGCTGCAAGGGCCGCTGTGTGCTCCTCTGTTCGGAGGGAGCGTTCGGTGTTTCCATTGACCGTAATTACTCCTCGAGGGCCTGGCATCTTGAGCTTAAGGTATGCGTAGTGCGGTACCGCATTGAACTTGGCGAATGCGGTTCGCCCGAGCAGTGCATGATAGCCACTACGGAATGGGACTATGTCGAAGATCAACTCCTGGCTTTGGAAATTATCCGGAGATCCGAAGACCACCTCAAGTGTGACTGAGCCTGTATAGTTGGCCTCTACACCTGGTATTACGCCTTTAAAGGTCGTTTTGGTGGGCTTAATCTTCGAGGGATCTATGCCCATTTTCCGCACTATATCCTGATAAAGTAGGTTCAGGCTGATGCCGCCGTCCATAAGGACTCTACTAAGATGAAATCCGTCAATAATTGGGTCTAGAACCAATGCGGCAAATCCGCCATGACGGGTGCTAGTGGGATGGTCCCTTTGATCAAAGGTGATCGGGCAGGAGCACCATGGGTTGAACTTTGGGGCGACTGGCTCTGCCACGTATACGTCCCTTAACGCGCGCTTCTGCTCCCTCTTGGGGATGTGGGTTGCGTATATCATGTTCACCGCCCGCACTTGTGGGGGAAAACCCTTCTGTCCATTGTTGTTCGGCGGCCGGGGCTCTTCGTCGTCATCGCTGTGCAGCCCCTTGTCTGTATTTTCGGCATTTAACTTGCCTGCCTGCTTGAACACCCAACAATCCCTGTTGGTGTGATTGGCCGGCTTTTCGAGGGTGCCATGTATCTGGCATAAGCGGTCGAGTATTCGGTCCAAACTGGACGGGCCCCTAGGATTTCTTTTGAATGGCTTTTTCCGTTGACCGGATTTATAGCCTCTGAATCTGGCATTAACTGCCGTATCCTCGGCATTGTCGTCGTTAGTGCGGCGCTTCTGCTTATTGCAACATGACCTGCCACTACTGTCCCTGGTATCCGAATTACCAGGGTTCTTAGTCATATTGGTTCTACGAGCAAGCCAGCTATCTTCTCCCGTGCAAAAGCGGGTCATGAGTGTAGTGAGTGCTGCCAAAGATTTCGGCTTTTCCTGTCCAAGGTGCTGGGCAAGCCACTCATCATGGATATTGTGCTTGCAGGCTGCTAGGGCATCTGCGTCCGGATAGTCCACTATTTGATTTTTCTTTGTTAGGAACCATGTCCAGAATTGCCTGGCCGATTCCTCTGGCTGCTGAATTACGTGGCTTAGGTCATCGGCGTCTGGTGGTCGCACATAAGTGGCCTGGAAATTGTCGAGGAATGTGGCTTCCAGGTCCTCCCAACAACTGATTGATCCTGCTGGCAAGCTGTTAAGCTAATGCCGAGCTGGTCCTTTAAGCTTGAGCGGGAGGTATTTGATGGCGTGGAGATCATCGCCGCGGGCCATGTGGATATGAAGGAGATAATCCTTGATCCATACCGCATGATCTGTTGTTCCATCATATGATTCGATGTTTACGGGTTTGAAACCCTCGGGGATTTGATGATCCATTACTTCGTATGTGAAGCATAGTGAGTGTGCGGTGCCTCTGTACTGGGCTATATCATGACATAGCTCTAATAAGCTTTGTCTACTGTGTTCGGCCCTATCAGATTTGTGTCCGGCGTGACGGTTACCATCTCGAGTCATGGGGCGCCCACGTGATCCGTAGATCGATCTTGTTTGCCTTGCCTTGTCCCCCAACATATCTCACAGGTCTTGCGCATTTTCCCGTGCCTTGGTACGGGGTGCGGCTTGAGTGGAGGGCCGAGAGGCCTCTTTGTCGCGGCCACGAGGTGGCCGGTCGGCCGTATCAAGTGCTGGTGATGTAGGTTTAAGTGCTTCCTCCTCTAATCGGGGTAGCAACCTGCACTTTGGGTAGCTCTTGGAGGGGCATTCGAGTTTATGCTCTTCGGCCGCAAGGACTTCAGTCCATCTGTCGACTAGCAAATCTTGATCAGCTCTAAGCTGTTGCTGTTTTTTCTTGAGGCTTCTTGCTGTGGCCATAAGCCTGCGTTGAAAACGCTCTTGCTCGACGGGATCCTCTGGCACGACGAATTCGTCGTCGTCGAGGCTTTCCTCGTCTTCGGAGGGAGGCGTATAGTTATCGTCCTCAACCTCTTTGTCTGCCGCTCTCTCATGAGGGCTGGCTTCTCCATCCTCCTGTGCTGAATCTTGCTGGAGGGGGTTTTCTTCGGCAATCTTTGGAGTATTATTATCTCCCGTGCTGGAGTCACCATATTTGCTTTGGCGGGATTTTGAGCGGCGCCGCTGACGCCGACACTTAGGCTGTTTCTTGGAGGGGTCATCCTCCGCTGTTCCATCGCCATCTCCTTCTTTTGGGGTGTCCACCATGTACATGTCATATGACGAGGTGGCTTTCCAGGGCCCAATAGGCGCTGGTTCTTCATCGTCTCCTGCATTGGCGTCCATACCATCGATGTCTTCGAAGTTGAAGTTGAGCATGTCGGTTAAATCGTCGACAGTGGCTACAAAGTGGGTGGTGGGTGGGCTTTGAATTTCTTCATCGTTCGTATCCCAACCTTGCTGACCGTAGTCCGGCCAGGGCTCTCCTGATAAAGAGAGAGACTTTAGTGTCTTCAGAATATCGCCGAAAGGCGAGTGCTGAAAGATGTCCGCGGTAGTAAACTCCATGATCGGCGCCCCATCGGATTCGATCGGCAGGGGCGCAGAGGGTTCGAAGTCCGGAGAGGAGTCCGGCTCCTTGGAGTCACGAGTCTCGCGGAGTGCGGGGCTGGTGTTCGGCTCGATTGCCGTTGGGATCGCAGCCCCCGAGGCGGCGTCCAACCACCCATCCTCGATCGGCGCAGTTGGCTCCGAATTAAGGGTCGAAGCCGATGCGAGTGCGGCCTCCAGGGCACTGTTCGGCGGCAGAGCTAGATCATGCTCATTGTGACAGTGCGGCACGCTCGGCAGTGGCTCGAATCCGTCGAGGATCAAGTCCCCGCGGATGTCAGTCCTGTAGTTTAAACTTCCAAATCTGACCTGACGGCCAGGGGCATAGCTTTCGATCTGCTCCAGATGGCCAAGTGAATTGGCCCGCAATGCGAAGCCGCCGAAGACGAAGATTTGTCCGGGGAGGAAGGTCTCACCCTGGACTGCATCGCCATTGATGATCGTAGGAGCCATCAAGCCTAACGGCGACGACACCGAGGAACTCTCAATGAAAGCACCAATGTCAGTGTAAAAACCGGCGGATCTCGGGTAGGGGGTCCCGAACTGTGTGTCTAGGCCGGATGGTAACAGGAGGCAAGGGACATGAAGTTTTACCCAGGATTCGGGCCCTCTTGATGGAGGTAAAACCCTATGTCATGCTTGATTAATATTGATGATATGGGTAGTACCAGAGTAGATCTACCACGAGATCTGAGAGGCTAAACCCTAGAAGCTAGCCTATGGTATGATTGTTGTTTTGTATGTTGTCCTATGGATTAAAACCTTCCAGTTTATATAGACACCGGAGAGGGTTAGGGTTACACAAAGTCGGTTACAATGGTAGGAGATCTACATATCCGTATCGCCAAGCTTGCCTTCCACGCCAAGGAAAGTCCCTTCCGGACACGGGACAAAGTCTTCAATCTTGTATCTTCATAGTCCAGGAGTCCGGCTGAAGGTACAGTCTGGCCCTCCGGACACCCCCTTATCCAGGACTCCCTCACTCGCCGATAATTGTGTAAGTCAATCAAAGTCCATACTTTGTTCTCATACATGGATCTTATCTCAGATTTCATGGCCTCAAGCCATTTCGTGGAATCTGGACTCATAGTTCATAGGTTCGTCATGGTCAAGTAACATGACCTCCAGAAAAGGATTATCGTACCACTCTGGTGCGGATCTCACTCTGGTTTACCTACGAGGTTCAGTAGTAACTTGATCTGAAGTTACATGATCATCATCATTAGCTTCCTCACTAATTGGTGTAGTAGTCACAAGAACAGATTTCTGTGATGAACTACTTTCCAATAAGGGAGCAGGGACAGTTACCTCATCAAGTTCTACTTTCCTCCCACTCACTTCTTTCGAGAGAAACTCCTTCTCTAGAAAGGATCCATTCTCAGCAATGAATATCTTGCCTTAGGACCTGTGATAGAAGGTGTACCCGACATTTTCTTTTGGGTATCCTATGAAGACGCACTTCTCCGATTTGGGTCTGAGCTTATCGGGTTGAAACTTTTTCACATAAGCATTGCAACCTCAAACTTTAAGAAATGACAGCTTAGGTTTCTTGCCAAACCATACTTCATACGGTGTCATCTCAACGGATTTAGATGGTGCCCTATTTAACGTGAATGTAGCTGTCTCTAATGCATAACCCCAAAACGATAGTGGTAAATCGGTAAGAGACATCATAGATCGCACCATATCTAATAAAGTACGGTTACGACGTTCGGACACACCATTACACTGTGGTGTTCCAGGTGGCGTGAGTAGTGAAACTATTTCACATTGTTTTAACTGAAGGCCAAACTCGTAACTCAAATATTTTCTTCTGCGATCATATCGTAGAAACTTTTATATTTGTTACGATGATTCTCCACTTCACTCTGAAATTCTTTGAACTTTTCAAATGTTTCAGATTTGTGTTTCATCAAGTAGATATACTCATATCTGCTTAAATCATCTGTGAAGATCAGAAAATAATGATACCTGCCGCGAGCCTCAAAATTCATCGGACCACATACATCAGTATGTATGATTTCCAACAAATCTGTTGCTCGCTCCATTGTTCCAGAGAACGGAGTCTTAGTCATCTTGCCCATGAGGCATGGTTCGCAATCATCAACTGATTCATAATCAAGTGATTCCAAACGCCCATCAGCATGGATTTTCTTCATGCGCTTTACACCAATATGACCTAAACGGTAGTGCCACAAATAAGTTGCACTATCATTATTAACTTTGCATATTTTGGCTTCAATATTTATGAAAATGTGTATCACCATGATCGAGATCCAACAAACCATTTTCATTGGGTGTATGACCATAGAAGATTTTATTCATGTAAACAGAACAACAATTATTCTCTAACTTAAATGAATAACCGTATTGCAATAAACATGATCCAATCATATTCATGCTCAATGCAAACACTAAATAACATTTATTTTAGGTTTAACACTAATCCCGAAAGTATAGGGAGTGTGCGATGATGATCATATCAATCTTGGAACCATTTCCAATACACATCGTCACTTCACCCTTAACTAGTCTCTGTTCATTCTGCCACTCCTGTTTCGAGTTACTATTCTTAGCAACTGAACCAATATCAAATACCGAGGGGTTGCTATAAAGACTAGTAAAGTACACATCAATAACATGTATATCGAATATAGCTTTGTTCACTTTGCCATCCTTCTTATCCCCCAAATACTTAGGGAAGCTCCGCTTCCAGTGACTAGTCCCTTTGCAGTAGAAGCACTTAGTTTTAGGCTTAGGTCCATACTTGGGCTTCTTCTTGAGCAGCAACTTGCTTGCCGTTCTTCTTGAAGTTCCGCTTTCTTCCCTTTGTCCCTTTACTTGAAACTAGTGGTCTTTCTAAACATCAACACTTGGTGCTCTTTCTAGATTTCTACCTTCATCGATTTCAGCATCGCGAAGAGCTCGGGAATTACTTTCATCATCCCTTGCATATTATAGTTCATCACGAAGTTCTAGTAACTTGGTGATAGTGACTAGAGAATTCTGTCAATTACTATCTTATCTGTAAGGTTAACTCCCACTTGATTCAAGAAATTGTAGTACCCAGACAATTTGAACACATGCTCACTTGTTGAGCTATTCTCCTCCATTTTGTAGGCAAAGTACTGTCAGAGGTCTCATACCTTTCGACACGGGCATGAGTATGAAATACCAATTTCAACTCTTGGAACATCTTATATGCTCCATGGCATTCAAAACATTTTTGAAGTCCCGGTTCTAAGCCGTAAAGCATGGTGCACTTAACTATCAAGTAGTCATCATACCGAGCTTTGTCAAAACGTTCATAACGTCTGCATTTGCTCCTGCAATAGGTCTGTCACCTAGCGGTGCAGCAAGGACATAATTCTTCTGTGCAGCAATGAGGATAAACCTCAGATCACGGATTCAATCTGCATTATTGCTACTAACATCTTTCAACTTAGTTTTCTCTAGGAACATATAAATAATAAATGGGGAGCAACATCGCGAGCTATTGATCTACAACATAGATATGCTAATACTACCAGGACTAAGTTCATGATAAATTAAAGTTCAGTTAATCAAATTATTAAAGAACTCCCACTTAGACAGACATCCCTCTAATCCTCTTATGTGATCACGTGATCCATATCAACTAAACCATGCCCGATCATCACGTGAGATGGAGTAGTTTCAATGGTGAACATCACTATGTTGATCATATCTACTATATGATTCACGCTCGACCTTTCGGTCTCCGTGTTCCGAGGCCATATCTGTTATATGCTAGGCTCGTCAAGTTTAACCTGAGTATTCCGTGTGTGCAACTGTTTTGCACCCGTTTTATTTGAACGTAGAGCCTATCACACCCGATCATCACTTGGTGTCTCAGCACGAAGAACTTTCGCAACGGTGCATACTCAGGGAGAACACTTATACCGATAATTTAGTGAGAGATCATCTTATAATGCTACCGTCAATCAAAGCAAGATAAGATGCATAAAAAGATAAACATCACATGCAATCAATATAAGTGATATGATATGGCCATCATCATCTTGTACTTATGATCTCCATCTTCGAAGCACCTTCATGATCACCATCATCACCGGTGCAACACCTTGATCGCCATCGTAGCATCGTTGTCGTATCGCCAACTTATGCTTCTACGACTATCGCTACCACTTAGTGATAAAGTAAAGCATTACAGGGCGTTTGCATTGCATACAATAAAGCGACAACCATATGGCTCCTGCCAGTTGACGATAACTCGGTTACAAAACATGATCGTCTCATACAATAAAATTTAGCATCATGACTTGACCATATCACATCACAACATGCCCTGCAAAAACAAGTTAGACGTCCTCTACTTTGTTGTTGCAAGTTTTACGTGGCTGCTATGGGCTGAGCAAGAACCGTTCTTACTTATGCATTAAAACCACAATGATAGTTCATCAAGTTAATGTTGTTTTAACCTTCTCAAGGACCAGGCGTAGCCACACTTGGTTCAACTAAAGTTTGAGAAACTGACACCCGCCAGCCACCTGTGTGCAAAGCATGTCGGTAGAACTAGTCTCGCGTAAGCATACGCGTAATGTCGGTCCGGGCCGCTTCATCCAACAATACCGCCGAACCAAAGTATGACATGCTGGTAAGCAGTCTGACTTGTATCGCCCACAACTCACTTGTGTTCTACTCGTGCATACGACATCTAGGCAAAAAAGCTGGCTCGGATGCCACCGTTGGGGAATGTAGTAATTTCAAAAAATTTCCTACGCACACGCGGGATCATGGTGATGCATAGCAACGAGAGGGGAGAGTGTGTCCACGTACCATCGTAGACTGAAAGCGGAAGCGTTACAACAACGCGGTTGATGTAGTCGTACGTCTTCATGATCCGACCGATCAAGTACCGAATACACGGCACCTCCGAGTTCTGAACACGTTCAACTCGATGACGTCCCTCGAATTCCGATCCAGTCGAGTGTTGAGGGAGAGTTTCTTCAGCACGATGGCGTGGTGACGATGATGATGTTCTACCGACGCAGGGCTTCGCCTAAGCACCGCTATGATATGATCGAGGTGGATTATGGTGGAGGGGGGCATTGATCGCACACGGCTAAGAGATCAAGAGATCAATTGTTGTGTCTATGGGGTGCCCCCCTCCTCCGTATGTAAAGGGGGGAGGAGGAGAGGGCAGGCGAAGGTGGTGGTGTGCCCTAGGAGGGGGAAACCTACTCCAAGTAGGTTTGCCCCTCCCTTTCCTAATCCAAGAAGGAGGGGGAAGGAAGGAGTGGGAGAGGGGAAAGGCAAGGGGGCGCTGTTAAGGCATATCTCTCTCGATGAAGTTTTGGTCATCGATGACAAAATATTTGCGGACTAACCATGTCCTTTGAACATTTCAGAGATTCATCCTTTGGCTCGAGATGATTTCTTTCCCCTCGGCGTGTTTTTCAAGACGGTGTAGCTCTTTCATTTCTTGTTGGTGGACTAGTTTCGTAGGAGTCATCGTACTATCAAGAGGGGGTCCGCTTTGGTAAGGCTAGGGTGGAATCATCATGTACACTTTCGTTTCACACCCTCTGGGCCTTCCCGTGTCGTTGGAGGTTTGATTCCCTGGTGTTTGGGCAGTCTTTGGCCCCAGCGGTACTACCGCGGTGCCCAGCGGTAGTACCGCGGTGCCCAGCGGTAGTACCGCTTGAGGGTCCTCAGCGGCAGTACCGCTACGATACCGGGCCACTACCGCCTCGACTCGAGGGGGCGCTTCTCATGTCGGGTTGAGCGACACTTACACCGGTAGTACCGCTCGAGAGCGGTAGTACCGCCCTACCACCACGACAGTACTGCGCTGGACCAGTCCCTCCTCTTTCTTCAAGCCCTCCCAGGCTAGGCAGTAGTACCGCAAGGGGGAGCGGTAGTACCGCTGGCCCCTGCAGTAGTACCGCCCTCTGCGGGGCTGTTTTAGGGGTAACGGTTGGATGGGGTCCTTTTGTATAAAAGGGGGTCTCCGTCTTCCTCGTTGACTTACCTCTTCCCCCATAAGCTCCATTAATGCTCCAAGCTCCATTTTTGCCCGATCTCTCTCCCTAGCCAATCATACTTGTTGATTTGCTCTAGAGTTGTTGAGAAGACCCCGATCTACACTTCCACCAAGACAAATTTGATTCCACCACCAATCCCTAGCGGATCTTGTTACTCTTGGGTATTTGAGCACCCTAGACGGTTGAGGTCACCACGGAGCCATAGTCCATTGTGGTGAAGCTTCGTGGTGTTGTTGGGAGCCTCCGATTGAGTTGTGGAGTTTGCCCAACCTTGTTTGTAAAGGTCCGGTCGCCGCCTCCAAGGGCACTAATAGGGGAATCACGGCATCTCGCATTGTGTGAGGGCGTGAGGAGAATACGGTGGCCCTAGTGGCTTCTTGGGGAGCATTGTGCCTCCACACCGCTCTAACGGAGACGTACTTCCCCTCAAAAGGAAGGAACTTCGGTAACACATCCTCGTCTTCACCGGGTCCACTCTTGGTTATCTCTTACCTTTACTTGTGCAAGCTTATTAGTGTTACTTCTCTTGCTTGCTTGTATGTTCATTGTTGTTGCATCATATAGGCTGCTCACCTAGTTGCACATCTAGAGAACCTACTTTGATGCAAAGTTTAATTTGGTAAAGAAAAGGTAAAATTTGTTAGTTGCCTATTCACCCCCCCCCTCTAGTCAACCATATCGATCCTTTTAATTGGTATCAGAGCCTTGTCTCTTTACTAAGGAATTTGTCGTCTGAAGAGTATGGTTGATACCGTAGACGGTGTGGAGGAACACTCCGGTGTGAATCCGATCTCGTCTACGGGCGATGGGGGAACCTCGGTCTCTCGTGAGGAGTTCAATGTGGCCTTTGAGACATTGTAAACCTCCATGATGACCGAGGTTGAAAGCATGTTTACTAAATTCATTGAAGGGCTTAAACTATCCACCGCCCGTTGAAAGTGGGTGATCCCACTGACAAGGTGACGGATGCTATCTCCGACAAGGGGGAAGCTAGTAGTGAAAAGGCTCCTTCTTCTAGTGGTAAAAATGGCACTGACATCTTTGCCCATGTGGAACCACCACTTGTTTATGGTGGACCGATTCCTTTCCACTCATTTGAATCATGCCGGTCCTCCCCCTAAGATTGTGAAAAATGAGGACTTTGATTCTTGGGTCTATCGCTTTAAGCATCATTTAAATCATGTGAACACTAATCTCTGGAGAATCATTGAAGAAGGTTTCCATCCGCATGATCCAAGCAACTTCACTCCTTGAGAAGCCGCGGATAATCAATTCAATGAGAATTCTCTCTTCATCATTCAAGATGCAATTCTACCTGAAGATCTACCTCATCTTCGGCCCTTTGCCTTGGCCAAAGATGCATGGCTTTGTGTTGTCTCTCTCTACTGGGGAAGCGAAAGCATTCAATGCTCCAACTATGAAGTAGTGCAAGATGAAGCTGATGAGTTTGCAATGAAGGAAGATGAAGAAACTCGTGAGCTTTATCGGAGAGTAACCAAACTCGCGGTCTCACTCCGAGATCATGGGAGCAAGGACACAGATGACAATTGGATCAAGTGCAAATTCCTCAAGGCAATGATGCCGTACCACAAGGCCATGTCCTCCGCCATTCGTCAAAGGCCGGATTTCCACACTTTGACCTCAAGTGAAGTGTTGGATGAGTTTGTGGCTATGAACATCTTGGACAAGACCACCGACAATGCGGTGCTTTATTATCAAAGGGCAAAGAGGCCCAACCTTGCATTGAAGGCCAATGTTTGTGTTGAAGAAAAAGAAGAGGAAAACAACCCCGAAGATACAAAATATGCCTATCATGAACACACGGCACTTGCTTCGAGGCAATTTTGGAGCAAGAAAAAAGTCTAGGCCAAACTTTAACAAGAACAACTCAAGTGGCACGAAGATCAAGCAATGTGTGAGGACTTGTTACGATTGTGGCAATGTGAGTCATTTTGTTGTGGAGTGCCCGTATGAGAAGAGGGAAGACAATGGTGGCAAGCTCATTCGAAAGGACAAAGCCAAGTCTTTCCCCAACAAGAGCAACTTCACCAAGAAAACCCCTCACAAGGCGTTGGTGGTTCAAGAAGAGTACCATGAGGATGATGATGATGATGATGACAATGGTGAGTCGGTTGCCATGGCCTCCGTTGCCATTGCAAAAACTCCACGGTTATCTCTCTTTGACTCACCCAATGAGAACATCACCGCCAAGTGCCTCATGGCTAAAGCCACTAACAAGGTAACCCCCAACATCAAAGCTACCATCATTAATAATCCTTCCTTGAAGGATTGCATTGATGAATGTGAGGGACCTAATGTGGAGGAAAATGAGTTTGAGTCCTTTATGGGTAAACTCAAGGGTAAAACTAAGAAGCATTATGTTGCTCTCTTGGAACAACTTGGTGAAGCCAATGACGTGATCGAGGCTCACGAAGATACTATCTCCAAGATGGAGGGGCATAGTCGTGACTATGCCGATGAGATTTCAGATCTTTCCAATGCTCTTGAGGAAGAGTGTGGTCTTCGTTTGGCTCTTGAGGAGTCACACAACGTTGATCTTGCTAAGTTAAATATAGATTTGGATCATGCTCTTGTTGTTTCTCGTGTGCTAAACTCCAAGAAGGCCAAACTTGGGGTTGATCTTGATAGACTCAAAGAGGAGTTTGATCTACTTGACAAGGCTCACAAGGCCTTGAAGGGTGCGCCTGCTAGCCTCAAAGTGTCTCATGATCAACTTCAAGTAAAGCTAACCAAGGAGAAAGCCATTTTTCCTCGTATGATGATAATTGATAATGCAAATGCTACTAACCCATGTTGTGAGCATGTGCATCTTGTTGAGGAGAACGCTAAGCTAAAGGTGCAACTTGAGAAGGGTCTTGTGTCTTGCATACAAGGCGAGAAGAACCTCAACAACCTTTTGACCAACCAAAAGGGAGTTGTGGCCAAGGAAGGGATTGGGTACGTTCCCAAGTCCAAGAACAAGAACAAGAATAACAAGGCTAAACGACCTCCTCCTCTCAAGCAAACCTTTGTGAAGGAGGGAGAGGGAGCTACTAAGGAGAAGGAGAAGAACTCCATGAGGGGTAGTGATGCCAAGAAGGGAAACGCTTCCCTTCCTAACAAAGCCGGCAACTTTAACCCTTCTTATGTGTTGTGTCGTGCTAGAGATGGGCATGTTTATGCCAAATTTGTTTGTTCTCCTTATGAGTACGTTGAATGGTCTATTTGGGTTCCTAAGACCCTTGTTACTAACATCAAAGGACCCATTACAAAATGGGTACCTAAAACCAAGCATTGATCTCTTGTAGCTATTTTCTTCCGGTGGGGGATCATGGTTGCTCGATAGTGGAGCTAATAATCATATGAGCGGAAGCAAGGACTTGGTGGTGGACGTGCAAAAGATTCCATCCATGCCGACCAACGTTGAGTGGGGTGACACATCGTCTTCTAAGGTATTGGGACTTGGCAAAGTTGTCATTTCTCATGATCTTACGATCGAGAAGGTCAGGCTTGTTGAGTCCCTTGCATACAATTTACTTTCCTTTCGTCAACTAGCACTCATGGGCTTTGCCACTTTCTTTGATTTTGATATTGTGGCCCTCTTGTGGAGCAAGACTCTTAAAGTAGCGTTTGTTGGGAATGTCGAGAACTGTCTCTATGTGAATAACTTTTCGGAGCGACCCACTAAGACCGCGACATGCCTAATGGCTAAAGTTGACGTGGGATGGCTTTGGCATCGCCATCTCGCCCACGTCAATATGAGATCTTTGCAAAGTCTTCTCAAGGGGGGCCATGTCTCTGGACTAAAAAATGTTAGTTTTGCCAAAGATCATGCTTGCAGTGCTTGCATCGAAGGAAAGCTACATGAGAAGGCTCACCCTCCCACGACTATCATCTACTCGAAGAGGCCTTTGGAGCTCCTTCATCTGGATCTCTTTGGACCTCCATCCTTTGATAGTCTTGGGGGTAGAAAGTATTGCTTGGTGATTGTAGATGACTATTCAAGATACACTTGGGTATATTTCTTCAAGAGGAAGAGCGAGACCCAACAAACCGTCATCGACTTTGCAAATGAAGCTCAACGACAACACAATGCAAAGATCTTGACAATAAGAAGTGACAACGGCTCCGAGTTCAATAACTACACCTTGGATGAGTTTTTGAGTGATGAGGGAATAAAGCATCAATATTCCGCACCTTATACCCCTCAACAAAATGGTGTAGCGGAGAGGAAGAACCGGACGTTGATGGATGCGGCAAGGACCATGATGGCGGAGTTCAAGTCTCCCTACAAATTTTGGGCCGAAGCCATCAACACCGCGTGCCATGCATCTAATTGGCTCTACCTCTGCAAAGGCTTGAACAAGACTCCATATGAGATACTCACTGGTAACAAGCCCAACCTCAAGTACTTCCGGGTGTTCGGGTGTCAGTGTTTCATTTTAAAGAAAGGTGTCCGTTTGTCTAAATTTGAGGCTAGAGCTTATGGGGGCATATTTGCTGGTTATACTACAAACTCTCATGCTTACCGTGTTCTCAATAATTCCACGTGTCTTATTGAGGAAACGTGTAACATGGAGTTTGATGAGAATAACGGCTCCCAACTGGAGCAAAGTGGTACTTGTGATGTAGGTGATGAAATTCCTCCCCAAGCCATAAGAAGAATGGGTGTTGGTCATATCCTACCCATTGAGGAACCCCTTGTGGCCGAAGGAGAAGGACAATGTTCTACTCAAGCGGAACCTTCACCAATCTAAGACCCACATGCATCTGAAGAACAAAGTGAGGGCCCTCAACCTCAAGAACAAGACCAAGGGCAAGATCAATCTCAAGATGGTGTTGTAACATCAAGTGATGCCCAAGGTCAAGATCCCTCCTCCGAGCAAGTTCAAGATCAAGAGCTTCCATGAGATCAAGAACAAGATCAAGACGATGCTCAAGATGATCAAGTGACCACTCCTCGTCTCACCCCCGAGGAGGAATTGGAGCGTCGTGTCGCCAAGGTTGCTTCCAAGCTCTCCACCAAGGAGCATCTCATGACAAATGTGCTTGGAAGCTTAAGAAAGGGGGTAAGCACTCGTAGAAAATTAGCAAACTATTGTGAACATCACGCGTTTGTCTCTTGTGTTGAACCCCAAAAGGTCTATGAGGCGCTCGAAGATCCGGATTGGCTCAATGCCATGCATGAAGAACTCAACAACTTCGAGTGCAACAAAGTGTGGAGATTAGTGCCAAGGCCAACGATGAACCATAATGTCATTGGAACCAAGTGGATATTCAAGAACAAGCAAGATGCTCATGGGATTATCGTTCGCAACAAGGCTCGTTTGGTAGCACAAGGCTACTCCCAAGTCGAGGGTATCGACTACGGTGAAACCTTTGCTCCCGTTGCTCATCTTGAATCCATTCGCATGTTGATTGCATATGCTTCTCATCATAACTTTAAGTTACAACAAATGGATGTGAAGAGTGTTTTTCTTAATGGTCCTATTAATGAATTGGTTTATGTCAAGCAACCCCCCGGGTTCGAGGATCCCTACTTTCCCGATCATGTGTATCAACTCGATAAGGCTTCTCTATGGCCTTAAACAAGCCCCACGTGCGTGGTATGACCACCTTATCAAGTTGTTACAAGACCGTGGTTTTGAAGTTAGGCTAATCGACCCCACTCTTTTTACTGAGAAGGTCAAAGGGGAGTTGTTTGTGTGCCAATTATATGTTGTTGATAATATCTTTGGTTCCCCTAACAAAGCTTTCAATGAGGAATTTGCCGCTCTCATGACCTCAAAGTTCGAGATGTCTTCCATGGGAGAGTTGAAGTTCTTTCTCGGGTTGAAAGTGAAGCAGAGGAGAGAAGGAACCTTCATCAACCAAGCCAAATACACTCAAGACATGCTTAATAGATTCAAGCTAAGTGATGTCAAGCTGGCGTCCACTCCCATGCCCACCAAGTGCCAACTTGACATTGATCCCAATGGTAAAGCGGTGGATCAAAAGGTATATCGCTCCATGATTGGCTCCTTGCTTTACCTTTGTGCATCTAGACCTGATATCATGTTGAGTGTGGGAATTTCTGCATGGTTTCAAGCCGCACCCAAGGAAAGTCACTTTGTGGCGGTCAAGCGAATCTTTCGATATTTGGCTCATGCCCCAAACTTTGGCTTATGGTACCCAAGAGGAGAAAACTTCAAGCTTGTAGGTTATTCAGACTTGGATTGGGCGTTAGACAAAGTGGATAGGAAGTCCACTTCCGGCGGGTGCCAATTTCTTGGTTGCCCTTTGGTAAGTTGGTCTTCCAAGAAGCAAAGTTGTGTGTCTCTCTCGTCCACGGAAGCGGAGTATGTGGCTGCCGGTAGTTGTTGTGCACAACTTTTATGGATGAGGCAAACTTTAAAGGATTACGGTGTCACTTGTGACAAAGTTGTCGGATTTCGGGCTCCGGCAGACCCTTAAGGTTCGAACACTGGGGTGCGCGCGGAAATCACGCCTTCTACCTCCCCGTCTTGCAAAGATCTAAACTACTAAAAGAATCACACAAGAGACACAAGATTTATACTGGTTCGGGCCACCATTGTGGTGTAATACCCTACTCCAGTGTGTGGTGGATGGATTGCCTCTTGGGGCTGATGATGATGAACAATACAAGGAAGAACAGCCTCGCCAAGGTCTGTTCTTGGCTGGGGCGACGAACTGCCGGGAGGAGTTCAGTCACCTTCTCTCTCTCTCTCTCTCTACTTGCTAGTCAGACCAACTAACTCTGCCAACCGAACCCCTTGCTACGTGGGTGGCCGGTCCTATTTATAGGCGAAGGCCCTAGGCCTCTCCCCAAATATTGAGCGGGAGGGGCGCCAACAATTGGCCAATTCGAAGGGGAACATCTAGTACACTTATCCTGACTAAAGTTGGTCTTCGCCTGCGAAAGACTCTGCGGTGACGCCGCGCTGGGCTCCATGGTGACCTCCGTCTCGTAGTCCGCTTGGTCCTGGTCTCGTTGCATCGAAATGGCAACCTTTGCCTGATGCCTCGGTACTCCGCGGCTGCGCTTGCCCCCTTTGCACCAAAGAGGAAAGCAGGACGCTGCACGCGCTGGCGCCCGCCTGGCACCCTCGATCGTCATGGCTTGCGTCATGGGCACCTCGCGAGGTACCCCGCCTTGATATCTCCGTCTCCTCGCGAGCCAGCCTGAGGAGGCTGCGCCTGAGGATGCGCCGTGTCGTCCGCCTCGTGAGGCTTGGTCCCTCGCGAGGGTCTTGAGTCTTGTGCTTGATGAAGATGGGCCATGTTGGGCCCCCATTTGAGCCACGCCGCAGGCCGCAGGCAGGCAAGTCTGGGGACCCCCGTTCCCAGAACGCCGACAGTAGCCCCCGGGCCCAAGGCGCGCATGGGCTTGGCCGTGCTGAGAGGCGAAAGGGCAAGGGCGAAGCGCCGCGGGCCCTAACAGCCTGCGGCCTTGGGCGTCGCGTGGCGTAGATTGGACGTGGGCGACTCCACTTCCCACGACGCCTCGGTGATCGCGTGAGCTGGACAAGTCCCTGCATGCAAATCGTGTCATGATTACCTGTGATCATGGAGGCCGGCGGTTGGCCTTCGCCGGCTATAAGTACGGTACGGCGCGTGCCCTTCCAGTCCATCTCTCATTGCTTTCTCCTCTGCCCCCAGTTCTTTCTTCGTCTTGGTGTGATGGCCCAATCGAGGACGTACTTGGCTGTGGAGAAGGGGAAGGCCCTTCAGGGCGGTCCTGCCTCTCCCCCGCCTAAGCGCGGTCGTGGGCGCCCTCGAAAGCACCCGGTGCCCGCCCCGGTAGCGTTTGGCGGTCATGGAGATGGCTCCCAGCGCGGGGGCGGGCGAGCCGCCGTGGCCGAGGGACGTGCCTGGGTTGCGCGCTCCCCCAGGCCGCGCTTTCGCGCTGTGCAGGCGCTGCCGGAGTTCGTCGTCTGGTCGGCGGAGCCGACCAGCGCCCGGCTCCCACTCCCTCGCTTCCTCCTTGGTGAACTCCCGGCCGGCGCTCCTAGCGGCCTCTGGCTCCAGGCGGAGGGCTGCTGCAGCAGGTCCTCATGGGTCGCGCTGGAGGTCTCTGCCAGCGGGGGCTTGGCCTTAACTCGTGGCTGGCTGGCGTTCGCCCGCGCTCGCGGCTTGGAGCGCTGCTGTACTCTGCACTTCAGGTTCGATGGCGACGCCACCCTCTATGTGAGGGTGTTTGGGGAAGATGGTCGCCGCGCGGGGTGTTGCCCTGAGGACGACGACCGCGTCCGGGGGCCCCGCTCTGATGGTGATGGAGGAGATAGCGCCCGCGCGGATGGCGGCGTCCGCGACTCCCCAAGCTTCGTCAACTCTTCCTCAAGTGACTCCTCCAGTGGTGGCAGCAGCCCACCCCCGCGCCGTCGAGCCTGCCTGGGAGGTGGTGGTTCGTCCGCCCACTGCCGTGTCCCGGTGAAGCGCGAGAGGGAGTCCGCCTGAGGCCCGGAGGCAGCCCGTGTCGCCTCCGTGGGCCGGTGTAATAAGGGCCGCGCCGGGCTCGTCCTTTACTTTTCCTTTTGTTTCCTGTGTAAGACAAAACAGCTGCATGGAGCCCCGCTGGGGCGTGTTGGGAGTTATTGCCGTTTTAGCCATTACCTTGATCTTATTTTTGCGCCTCTTAACCACACGCCTGTGCGTAGATAGTTTTTGGCCCCTGCCGGGGGGGGGCGACCGACCCAGGCCCTATGTGCGCATCACGGTGCCCGAGGGGCACGGACTAGAGGGGTGCTCCTATAACATGCCTGGGTAATGAAACCTTGCAGCGGCTAGAGCAGAAATGCTCGCGAGGGCGTTTGAGTACCACCCCTCGCGAGGTCGTTTGCGAGAGAAACCAAAGCAAGGAGCGAAAATCGACGAACCACAAATCAGCAATAGAGATAACTTCAATAAACCTTCAAATGCAAGTAAACACGTCAACTGTGGAAAGCAAATGAAAAAGCCGCATTCGGCACCTAATCTAGTCTTCGACGTCTTCTCACCAGCGCGGAGCTAAGTGCTGTCACTGGGCATGGGAGGGAGCCCCGGGGCCTGAGGCCGGCGCTCCTGAGACTCCGGGGCGTGTACAGCCCCACTCATTATTACGTGAGAGTGTCACGGGGCGGCGAGCTTCACAGGCATTGGCCTTGCTTCACAGGCTTCGGGCCTTTCCAAAACGCGATAGCTTCACAGGCACTCGCCTTGCTTCACAGGCTCTGGGCCTTTCCAAAATGCGATAGCTTCAGAGGCACTCGCCTTGCTTCACATGCTCTGGGCCTTTCCAAAACGCGATAGCTTCACAGGCACTCGCCTTGCTTCACAGGCTCTGGGCCTTTCCAAAACGCGATAGCTTCACAGGCACTCGCCTTGCTTCACAGGCTCTGGGCCTTTTCAGAGGTAGAACCTCCGGAGGTGCTGGATATTCCATGCATTCTGGACCGGCACTCCCTCCTGAGTCTCCAAGCGCGCGGAGCCGGGCCTGGAAACATGAACAACCTTTAACGGGCCCTCCCACATGGGAGAGAGCCTGCTGATACCTCGCCGCTCGCAGCGCGGCCTCCCGGCGACGTTCCTCCCCCAGCACGAGGTCCGTCCCCCGCATGGCGTCCTGCTGCGCCTCGTCGAACGCCAGGACCCACGCGGAGCGACGTCTGACCTCATGAGGGAGGACTGCTTCCGCTCCGTAGACCAGGAAGAATGGGGTCTCCCTAGTTGGTTTGGTCGCGGTGGTGCGGATGGACCACAGCATGGACTGCAGCTCGTCGTACCATCCTCTGCCACAGGCCTCCAGCTTCTTCTTGAACGTCCTGGTCTTGAGGCCCCTCAGGACCTCCGCGTTGGCTCGCTCGGCCTGGCCGTTGCTTCGGGGGTGTGCCACTGAGGCATAGCATATCTGCGTTCCAAGGTTAGCACAGTATGTTTTGAAGAGATTACTGGTGAACTGCGAACCGTTGTCCGTGATGATGCGATTCGGCACCCCGAACCGGCTCACGATGCCCTTGATGAACTTGACCGCAGAGCCCGCAGGGATGGCGCGGACAACCTCCACTTCAGCCCGCTTGGTGAATTTGTCCACGGCAACGTAGAGGTAGCGATAGCCCCCTGGCGCCCGAGGAAACGGGCCCAAAATGTCCAGCCCCCAGACCGCGAATGGCCACGAAAGGGGGATAGTCTGCAAGCCCCCTGCTGGCTGATGGATCTGCTTGGCATGGAACTGGCAGGCTTCGCAAGCCTTTACCAATTCGATTGCGTCGTTGAGCGCGGTGGGCCAATAGAAACCGCTACGGAATGCCTTGCCGACGAGGGTCCGTGATGATGAGTGGTCCCCGCAGTCTCCGCCGTGTATGTCCTCTAGTAGTTCCTTTCCTTGTTCCCTGGAGATGCAACGCAGAAGTACATCGTTTGGTCGCTTTCGGTAGAGTTCTCCATCTCTGATGCAGTATGCCGTGGCCTGCCGCGCCACTCGCTCTGCTTCCTCCTCCCTCTCCGCCAAGGTCCCTTGCGTCAGGTAGCTCCGGAGCTCTATGATCCAACAACCCTCCTGAGGTTCCATCGCCAGGAGCAGGCGCGCTCCTGAGGCCGGGCCACAGGTCGGAGCTCCCGAGGCAGGTGGCTGGGGGAGCTCCTCCAAGTGCCGAGCCGTGTTTGACAGTGACGGCAGAGCTGAGGGCTTGAAGAGCCGCTCCTCGAAAACGCCGGGCTCCTGGGTAACTGCCTGGACGCGCGTTTGGCGATATCGTCGGCCTCCTGATTGGTGCCACGAGGCACATGCTGCAGTTCCAGCCCCCAGAACTGCTTTTCCATCCTGCGGACCTTCACTAGGTAGGCCTCCATATGCTCGTCCTTCGGCTCATACACCTTGTTGGAGAAGTTGACTAGGAGCTGCGAGTCGCCCTTGATGGTGAGGCGTTTTATTCCCAGGGCTACTGCGGCCTTCAACCCGGCTATCAGTCCCTCATATTCTGCTATGTTGTTGGAGACCTTTTCACCCTGCTGGAAACAGAGCTGTACGG
The DNA here is from genome assembly GCA_034509565.1 of Triticum monococcum. NCBI lineage: Eukaryota > Viridiplantae > Streptophyta > Magnoliopsida > Poales > Poaceae > Triticum > Triticum monococcum. Next base: position 171,080,638 of record CM067846.1, on the reverse strand, counting down.
CGTAGTAGAGCTTATCCAGAGTGGGTGATACCAGCACCGCACCAGCCCCCGCGCCATGCCTGGAGAATGCCCCATCGAAGTACATGACCCAGCCTGCCGGCGCCTCCCTCCCCGGAGAGAGGGACCGATCCTCATTGTCCCTGAGGCCTGGCGCCTCCGCCCATTCCGCCACGAAATCCGCCAATGCTGCCCCTTTGATGACCCTGGTTGTGCTGAACTCGAGCTGAAACGCCTGCTGCTCTATGTTCCACTCGACGACCCTTCCGGCTGAGTTAGGGCTCCTGAGCACTCTCTCCAGGGGGTACGATGAGACGACTTTGATGGGATGAGCCTAGAAGTAGTGACGCAGCTTGCGCGAGGCTACCAGTAGCGCGAGGAGGAGCTTGTGAGGCATTTGGTACCGTGCCCTCGCGTCCCACAACACCGTGCTAACAAGGTAGACCGGGTGCTCAACAAGGCTGAGAGCATCTGCGGTCGCGACGCCCTCGGGAGGTGAGGGCGCCTCACGAGATGAAGTGACCTCAGGAGGCGATCCATCCGGGCATGCGGCCTTTCCCGCCTCCGATACATTCTTTGGCAGCTGCCCCTCCTCCACTGCGGTCGTGGCTTCCGCAGGCTCTCCTTGTCCCCGTTTTGCCTTGCCTCGGACTGCCGCTGCGGTCTTGACCTGACGCTCCTCCCTAACCGCCACCAGGGCTGCGCTAGCGGAGTAAGGAGTGGAGGCGAGGTAAAGCAGCATGGGCTCCCGAGGGCGCGGAGCCACCATGAATGGGGGACTGGTCAGGTACCTCTTGAGATCTTGAAACGCCTTATCTGCCTCTTCAGTCCATTCAAAGGGCCCCTTCTTCTTCATCAGCTGAAAGAAAGGCAGCGCTCGCTCTCCCAATTTGGAGATGAAGCGCCCCAGCGCGGTCACGCATCCAGTAAGCTTCTGCATCTCTCTGAGGGTCTTCGGTGGGCTCATGTCCTCGACTACCTTGACCTTCTCGGGTTTGGCCTCGATGCCACAATGGGACACGAGGAACCCCAAAAGCTTGCCCGAGGGGACGCCAAACACACATTTCTCCGGGTTGAGCCGCAGGTTTACTGCGTCGAGGCTCGCGAAGGTCTCCTCCAGGTCCTGTATCAGGGTCTTGGCCTCCCGAGACTTTACTACAATGTCATCTATGTAGGCCTCGACATTCTTTCTGAGTTGCGGGCCCAAGGCGATGTGCATCATCCGCTGAAAGGTTGCTCCCGTGTTGCGCAGCCCGAACGGCATGCATGTATAGCAGTATACCCCGCACGGGTCAAGAAGGCGGTCTTCTCGACGTCTTCTACCGCCATCTTGATCTGGTGATACCCGGAGAAGGCGTCCAGGAAGCATAGCAGGTCGCACTCCGCAGTGGAATCGACGATCTGGTCGATGCGGGGGAGCGGAAACGGATCTTGCAGGCATGCCTTGTTAAGGTTGGTGAAGTCAACACACATGTGCTCCTTCCCCCCTTTCTTAGGCACAACAACAGGGTTGGCCAACCAATCCGGGTATCGGACCTCACGAATGACCCCAGCGGCTTCTAGCTTGCGGGTCTCTTGAACAATGAAGCCCTGCTTTTCCACGGACTGCCGCCTGGCCTTCTGCTTCACGGGCCGCACATTTGGGCACATGTTGAGGTGATGCTCGATGACACTCCTGGGGATCCCCGCCAGCTGGTCGGGCTCCCAAGCAAATACCTTCTTATTTGCGCGCAAGAACTTGACCAAGGCCCCCTCCTGCTCAGGCTCAAGGTTGGCGCCTATGGTGAAAGTGGCACTGGAGGACCCGTCCTCATCAACGGGTATCTGCTTGGTCTCTGCCTTGTCCTGGGTGAACAATTGCTTCTTCTTGGCGGGTGCAGCCCCCTTGGGCTCAGGGGTCTCCGCGTTGACGGGCCGCGTCGACGCCGCTGTCTTGAAGGCGAGCTCGTGTACTCGCAGGGCCTCCCCGGTGTCCCCACGCACGATGAGGGTACCATTGCTCCCGGGCATCTTCATGAGGTTATACGCCGGGTGCGTGGCGGCCATGAACTGGGCCAGTGCCGGGTAGCCGAGGATGGCGTTGTAAGGGAGGCCGACGGGGGCGATGTCGAAGTCGACCGTCTCCGTGCGGAAGTTGTCGTAGGTGCCGAAGGTTACCGGGAGCCGGATCTGTCCCAGGGATTCGGATGATCCGCCTCCGATGCCCGAGAAAGATCGGCTAGGTCGCAGCCGCTCCTGGGGTATGCAGAAGAGGTTGAAAGTCTCGACCAAAAGCACGCTGAGGCCCGTGCCGCCGTCGATGAGGGTCCTGGTGATGGCCACCTGGCACATGGTGGGCGTGCACAACAAGGGGAGCGCGCCTGAGCCGACCGGGTTGGTGGGGTGGTCCTCCGAGCTGAAGGTCAGATCGACCTCGCGCGCCGCCCGGTCCGGGGGAGCCCCCTGCCGTGCGGAAGCGGTGCTAACCCGGCGGGCAAAAGGATTGATGTGGCGACTGGTGGGCGGCGCCTGCGAGCCGCCCAGGAGGGCCGCAATGACCGGAGGCGTCGGTGTCGCGGCGCAGTTACTCTGTCGCGTAAGCGGATGCTGGGGTGGTGCTTGCAGCTCGTTTCCCGCCGAGCCGGTGGCGGTGCGAGCCCGGCTGGTGCCGCACATGGATGCGGCTGCCGGAGGCGGGCGGAGCGGTGGAAGACGGATTCCGGCGCACCCCTACCTGGCGCGCCAAATGTTGGATTTCGGGCTCTGGCAGACCCTTAAGGTTCGAACACTGGGGTGCGCGCAGAAATCACGCCTTCTACCTCCCCGTCTCGCAAAGATCTAAACTACTAAAAGAATCACACAAGAGACACAAGATTTATACTGGTTCGGGCCACCATTGTGGTGTAATACCCTACTCCAGTGTGTGGTGGATGGATTGCCTCTTGGGGCTGATGATGATGAACAATACAAGGAAGAACAGCCTCGCGAGGGTCTGTTCTTGGCTGGGGCGACGAACTGCTGGGAGGAGTTCAGTCACCTTCTCTCTCTCTCTCTACTTGCTAGTCAGACCAACTAACTCTGCCAACCGAACCCCTTGCTACGTGGGTGGCCGGTCCTATTTATAGGCGAAGGCCCTGGGCCTCTCCCCAAATATTGAGCGGGAAGGGCGCCAACAATTGGCCAATTCGAAGGGGAACATCTAGTACACTTATCCTGACTAAAGTTGGTCTTCGCCTGCGAAAGACTCTGCGATGACGCCGCGCTGGGCTCCATGGTGACCTCCGTCTCGTAGTCCACTTGGTCCTGGTCTCGTTGCACCGAAATGGCAACCTTTGCCTGATGCCTCGGTACTCCGCGGCTGCGCTTGCCCGCTTTGCACCAAAGAGGAAAGAAGGACGCTGCACGCGCTGGCGCCAGCCTGGCACCCTCGATCGTCATGGCTTGCGTCACGGGCACCTCGCGAGGTACCCCGCCTTGATATCTCCGTCTCCTCACGAGCCAGCCTCAGGAGGCTGCGCCTGAGGATGCGCCGTGTTGTCCGCCTCGCGAGGCTTGGTCCCTCGCGAGGGTCTTGAGTCTTGTGCTTGATGAAGATGGGCCATGTTGGGCCCCCATTTGAGACACACCGCAGGCCGTAGGCAGGCAAGTGTGGGGACCCCGTTCCCAGAACACCGACAAAAGTGCCTCTTTGGTGTGACAATGAAAGTGCCATCAAGATTTCTCTCAACCCGGTGCAACACTTCAAGACAAAGCATATTGAGATTAGGTATCACTTCATCCGGGATTACATTAGGCGAGGGGAGATTGAGCTCAACTATGTCAACACTCATGATAACCTTGCAGATATCTTCACGAAGCCTCTGGATGAAGCAACATTTCGCGAGTTAAGGCATGAGCTAACTATCATTGATTCGAGCAATGTGACTTGAACCCTTGCACACCCCACCACACTCATCTTGTTGTCTAGTTTAGGTGTAGGCATGGACATAGGGGGAGTGTTGTTCTCTCAATGAACTTTCCCTCCCCCCCATAATGCATAGACTAATCAAACTCTTTCACTTTAGCCATTTTTGATGGTACTTGTACTTCAAAGATGAGTGTTGGTCGTGGGCCCAAGGTTAAAATCTTCGCGGCGCCATACCTCTGAACTCAAACATAGGTGGCCTCGGCCACCGCCCTCTCTTGGAGAGGTGTGTGTCTTCGTTCCTTTTGTCGGTTCTGTGTGTGTGTGTGTGCTCTCATGTTTGTCTTGTTTTTTTCCTTTTTCCTTGAGCTTGGCCATTTTTGGTCAGTCCTTTTTGCGGTAGAGCGGTACTACCGCTGACAAGGGTCAAGCGGTACTACCGCCCACCCCAGCGATACTACCACTGCAGGGCGGGCGATGGGGGGAGGGGGTTATGTCGGGGCAGGGGGAACTGTTTCTCCCCCATACCCATTCGCCCCCACTCGTCTTCCTCGTTGCTCTACCGACCTCTCGCCGCAGGAGGGGCCCGGCTGGCCGCCGTTTTAATGCCATCCCTCTCCATTTCCTCTGGTGGAGTCGATCCCCACCACGTCCTCTAGCCATGGATGCTGGTATTGCCCCCGTTCCCGTTCTCTCTTTGCCTAGATCTTGCATCTAGTTTTTAGGGGCAATAGTCATTGTTCTTCTCGTCTTTTGGCTAAGGCGAGGCTTGAGTAGGATGGAGATGGCTTCTACTCCCTGTGGATTGAAGTTTGGTAGGTTTATTTTTGAATTTGGCATCTCCGGTAGTGCTGGATCCGTCCACGGCAGTAGGGAACCGCCGTTCCCCATCTGGCGCGGTACTACCGCCCTCCTCGAGTGGTACTACGGTGCAAGCGGTACTGCCGCTTATGGGTCATGGTACTACCGTTCCCCATCTGACGCGGTACTACCGCCCTCTTCGAGTGGTACTACCGCGCAAGCTAGATGCCTGATTCCATCTTTTCTTACCAAGCTTTGATCCACGTTGTGTTCTTTGGTGGCTTATGCTCCTTTCTTTCGTGTGTTTCTTCTTCTCCTGTGTTTGGTTCCAGGTGGTGATCATCCTGAGTAGCAGGCCCGCCGTGTCAACCCCGGTCGTGCCACATCAAAGCGCTATCGCACTTCTTAGTCAGCCGATGGTTCATCTAGTGCTCAATCGCCGCCAGCAGGCGCAACCTCAAGTTCTCCACTGCCACCTCAGCACACAAAGATATCTGCAAGCAAGCCAAAGGGAAAGACTGTGACTGAGATGACTGCCAAGGAATTTTGGGCAAAGCGTCGCCGCAACCCCTATGAGGAAGACCAAGATCCCACTTTGGTCAACCGCCCGTTTTGGAACCGCTTTCAGTTCTCCGTCTTCTTTGATGTGATTAAGGCTAAGAAGAATCACTTTGTTGATGTCCGTTACATCGACACCGATCCAATGGAAAAGGACCCTGAGTACTTTGGCAAAGCCCTTCAGATGTGCACTCAGTTGAACATTCTCAGAATCATGCAGTTCAACAAGGACTTTGATGCCGACATCATATGCCAATTCTATGCCATTGTCCATCTTGGAACTGATGCAGAAAGGACCTTGACTTGGATGACGAATGCCAAGTTGCTCACTGTCACATGGAAAGCCTTCATGGAGTTACTTGGGTGGAAGATCACGGGCTTGATCATCCAGTCGGCTTCCGTCCTCACCACAATGTCACCTCCACTCACAAGCAAGCTCTCTGGCCCTACTGCTCTCAGAAGGTTAACCCCAAGACAAAGAAGTTAACCTACGAGCTATCTACCTATCTGGACATCCTTCAATGTGTCTTCCGCGAGACTCTTTTCCCGCGCATTGGGAATCTGGATATGGTCCAGTCCTATCTTGTGGACATGCTTCTCTTCTGCTAGCATGAGAAGGAAGAAACCACTGGAGAGACCCTGGACATTTCTCACGTTATGTGGTCTGAACTTCTGTCTGCCATTTCTGAGCACAAGTGCTCTATCTATGGTCCTTTCATCATGCTGCTCATTGAGAAGTCCTGGGCACATCACTATCCCAGGGCTGCGCTGGAAACTAGAGAGTTGATTTCTCATGATATCAAACGTCTGCATAAGAAGGACAACTGGGGCACCCAGGCCCCTCGATCTGATGCTCCACCTTCTAAGGCTGACATGGAGTCCGAAGACGATGCTGAGGCCGACAAGGATGAGGACTATGAGCCCTCCGGTGTGGAGCCCTCATGGGCTAAGAGGATTAAGCGCAAGATGAAGAAGCTTTTTGCATGGAGTCTCATGGCCAGTACATGTCTCATGTCTCTGAGAAGAAGGCCCGCAGACGTCACAAGGAGCTCATGTGCCAGTTGGGTGCCACTCTTAACAGCGGATCTGAGGAGAGGATCACTGACGAGGAGGAGTGGGTTCAGCAGCATTGCCCATGGACCGATTCAGATGTCGAGCAGTTTCTGACTGATGATGGTGGTGCAGATGATCATGCTGAGATGTGGTGTTCGAGATCCTCATCTTGCTATCACCTGGAGCCGTAGCAATGCTCTTTGCCCTTTTGGTGTCTCGCTGCCAAAGGGGGAGAGAGTTTAGGGATTTGTGTTGTTGTCGTGTTGCGAGTGTGTCTTTGTTTGTGGTGTCTTGTGTTTTCTCGTTGTTTTGCTTGGTTTGGTTTGGTGCCAGTGAGACCTAAGTTCTACACATATGGTGTGAGACATATGCTATTTTATCTTTACCTTTATTATTTATGTCTATCCAGTACTGTAGTATCTTATGAGTTGCATGCTTTTCCTGTTTTATACCCTGCTCTCATGTATCCTGTGCTTAGAATTGTTGGACTATAAAATATAGGGGGAGTGTTGATCCTAATGTGTGTGTCTTGCATTCCAAAGGCACTACTAACTAGGTGCACACATTCAGGGGGAGCCCGTCTATATTTTGTAGTTCTAAGTATCTTTACTTTCATGTCTTTTCCCTATGCAAATCCCTGGTTGTCATCAATCCACCAAAAGGGGGAGATTGTTAAGGCATATCTCTCTCGAAGAAGTTTTGCTGATTGGTGACAACATATTTGCGGACTAACCATGTGCTTTGAGCATTTCAGAGATTCATCCTTTGGCTCGAGATGACTTATTTCCCCTCGGAGTGTTTTTCAAGACGGTGTAGCTCTTTCGTTTCTTGTTGGTGCACTAGTTTCATAGGAGTCACCGTACTATCAAGAGGGGATCCGCTTTGGTAAGGCTAGGGTGGAATCATCCCGTACACTTTCGTTTCAAACCCTCTGGGCCTTCCCGCGTCGTTGGAGGTTTGATTCCCTAGTGTTTGGGCAGTCTTTGGCCCCAGCGGTAGTACCACGGTGCCCAGCGGTAGTACCGCTTGAGGGTCCTCAGCGGCAGTACCGCTACGGTACCCGGCCACTACTGCCTCGACTCGAGGGGGGAGCTTCTCGTGTCGGGCGGAGCGGCACTTGCTGTGGTAGTAGGTGCGGTAGTACCGCTTGAGAGCGGTAGTACCGCCCTACCATCGTGGCAGTACCACGCTGGGCCAGTCCCTCCTCTTTCTTCAAGCCCTCCTAGGCTGGGCGGTAGTACCACAAGGGGGAGCGGTAGTACCGTTGGGTCCAGCGGTGGTACTGCTGCCCCCTACGGTAGTACCGCCCTCTGCGGGGCTGTTTTGGGGGTAACGGTTGGATGGGGTCCTTTTGTATAAAAGGGGATCTCCTTCTTCCTCGTTGACTTACCTCTTCCCCCATAAGCTCCATTAAGGCTCCAAGCTCCATTTTTGCCCGATCTCTCTCCCTAGCCAATTATACTTGTTGATTTGCTCGGGAGTGGTTGAGAAGGCCCCGATCTACACTTCCACCAAGAGAAATTTGATTACACCACCAATCCCTAGAGGATCTTGTTACTCTTGGGTGTTTGAGCACCCTAGACAGTTGAGGTCACCACGGGGCCATAGTCCATCGTGGTGAAGCTTCGTGGTGTTGTTGGGAGCCTCCGATTGAGTTATGGAGTTTTCCCCAACCTTGTTTGTAAAGGTCCGATAGCCGCCTCCAAGGGCACCAATAGTGGAATCACGGCATCTCACATTGTGTGAGGGCGTGAGGAGAATACAGTGCCCCTAGAGGCTTCTTGGGGAGCATTGTGCCTCCACACCGCTCTAACGAAGACGTACTTCCCCTCAAAAGGAAGGAACTTCGGTAACACATCCTCGTCTTCACCGGGTCCACTCTTGGTTATCTCTTACCTTTACTTGTGCAAGCTTATTAGTGTTACTTCTCTTGCTTGCTTGTATGTCCGTTGTTGTTGCATCATATATGTTGCTCACCTAGTTGCACATCTAAACAACCTACTTTGAGGCAAAGTTTAATTTGGTAAAGAAAAGCTAAAAATTGTTAGTTGCCTATTCACCCCCCCCCCCTCTAGTCAACCATATCGATCCTTTCAGGCCCCCCCTTTCCTTGTCCTATTCGGACTCGAGGGGAGGGGCGCGCCTCTTGCCCTGGCCGGCCCCTCTCTCTCTCCACTAAACATAGTCATCCAATATATCGATATTTACGTCTCAAACATTTCGAGACTCCTCGTCATGTCCATGATCACATCCGGGACTCCGAACTACCTTCGGTACATCAAAACATATAAACTCGTAATATAACCGTCATCTAACTTTAAGCATGCGGACCCTACGGGTTCGAGAAATATGTAGACATGACCGAGACACGTCTCCGGTCAATAACCAATAGCGGAACCTGGATGCTCATATTGGCTCCTACATATTCTACGAAGATCTTTATCGGTCAAACCGCATAACAACATACGTTGTTCCCTTTGTCATCGGTATGTTACTTGCCCGAGATTCAATCGTCGGTATCTCAATACCTAGTTCAATCTCGTTACCGGCAAGTCTATTTACTAGTTCCGTAACACATCATCCCACAACTAACTCATTAGTTGCAATGCTTGCAAGACTTAAATGATGTGTACTACCGAGTGGGCCTAGAGATACCTGTCCGACAATCGGAGTGAAAAATCCTAATCTTGAAATACGCCAACCCAACAAGTACCTTCGGAGACACCGGTAGAACACCTTTATAATCACCCAGTTACGTTGTGACGTTTGGTAGCACACAAAGTGTTCCTCCGGTAAACGGGAGTTGCATAATCTCATAGTCATAGGAACATGTATAAGTCATGAAGAAAGCAATAACAACAAACTAAACAATCAAGTGCTAAGCTAACGAAATGGGTCAAGTCAATCACATCATTCTCCTAATGATGTGACCTTGTTAATCAAATTACAAATCTTTGTCTATGGTCAAGAAACATAACCATCTTTGATCAACGAGCTAGTCAAGTAGAGGCATACTAGTGACATTCTGTTTGTCTATGTATTCACACATGTATTATGTTTCTGGTTAATACAATTCTAGCATGAATAATAAACATTTATCATGAAATAAGGAAATAAATAATAACTTTATTATTTCCTCTAGGGCATATTTCCTTCAGGCACTCCATGAGCTACGTCGCCTGTAGCTGGCGGAGAGCGATGCGGAGAGAGGGACGGCGCAGGGGAGCCCCCTGCGGCACGGACAAGCTCGGCAATGTGGTCGAGCCAGTCCTCGTAGAGGTCGTCGACCGGGCGGTAGCGCAGGAACTCGTGCGCCATGAGGAGCGCAGCCTGTGCATCCATGGGAGGGCGACGTGCATGGGAAGAAGAACCGGCGGGGGTCAGCGATGGAGTGGCGGTGCGGCCGTCCCGCCGCACCGAGGGGTGCAGCGAGGATGCTTGCTGCTTGTTTCCCGCCGGGCCGGTGGCGGCGTTGGCGGCAAGCGACGGGGAATGACAAGGCAGCCCGCCGACTGGAGCCGTCTGAGCGACGTGGGCGGCGAGGGCAGCCCGGCGCTCAGCACGACTGCGGCGCGCGTCTGCCATGGAGACGACGAAGCAACGGGGCACGGGGCGACGGGAGGAAGCTTCAGCGCACCCCTACCTGGCGTGCCAAATGTCGGATCACGGGTTCCGACAAACCCTTGAGGTTCGAACACTAGGGTGCGCGCGAAGGTTTTCTCCCTATCGATCCAAGCCCTAGCTCTCTAAGATCTCACAGATGAACTCGATGAACTCACAAGACAAAGACACAAGATTTATACTGGTTCGGGCCACCGTTGTGGTGTAATACCCTACTCCAGTGTGGTGGTGGTCGATTGCCTCTTGGGCTGATGATGAACAGTACAAGGGAAGAGCAGCCTCCTGAGGGTGAGGTGTTCTTGTGTTGGTGAACTTGTGTGGGTGAGAAGCCTCTCGATCTGTTCTCGATCCGATCCTGCCTACTGTGGTGACTAGTTCTACTTATATAGGCCCTGGTCCTCTCCCCAAATATTGAGCGGGAAGAGAGCCAACAACGGCCAATCCGAAATGGGATCACTAGTACAGCTTATCCTGACAAAAGCAGTCTTTGCCTGCCAAAGGCTCTGGTGCTGACGCCGTCCTGGGCCCCATGGTGACCTCCGTCTTGCCGTCCTTCTGGTCTTTGGTCTCGTTGCACCAATATGGAAACCTTTGCTTGATGCCTCGGTACTCCGCGCCTGCGCTTGCCCCCTTGGCACCAAAGAGGAAGCGAGGACACTGCACGCGCTGCCGCCCGCCTGGTCTTGATCGTCATGGCTCACGTTACGAGGACCTCGCGAGGTTTACCTTGCCTTGATCTCTCCGCCCCTCGTGAGCCTGCCTGGCAAGGCTGCCCCTGAAGAGGTCTTGCTTCGTCCGCCTCGCGAGGCTTGGCCCCTCACGAGGGTCTTGAATGCCTTGTCGATGAAGATGGGTCGTACAGGCCTACTAGCTCAGCCACGCCGTGGGCCGCAGGCAGGCAAGTCTGGGGACCCCCCGTTCCCAGAACGTCGACAGGCACATCCTCACAGATACCGACAGGTATGGCAGTTGATTTATCAGCCATTTGCAAAGATATTTTAGTAGGTGTCAACTTATTCAAATCAAGTCTACGATATAAAGAGAGAGGCATAGCACTAACACCGGCTCCAGGATCACATAAAGCAGTTTTTACGTAGTTTCTTTTAATGGAGCATGGTATAGTTGGTACTCCTGGATCTCGTAGTTTCTTAGGTATTCCACCTTTAGAAGTATAGTTAGCAAGCATGGTGGAAGCTTCAGCTTCCGGTATCTTCCTTTTATTTGTAACAATATCTTTCATGTACTTAGCATAAGGGTTCATTTTAAGCATATCAGTAAAATGCATATGCAAAAAGATAGGTCTAATCATTTCAGCAAACCGCTCAAAATACTCATCATCCTTTTCCTTGGATGGTTTAGGAGGAAAAGGCATGGATTTCTAAACCCATGGTTCTCTTTCTTTACCATGCTTCCTAGCAACAAAGTCTCCCTTATCATAACGTTGATTCTTTGATTGTGGGTTATCAAGGTTAATAGCAGGTTCAATCTCTACATCATTGTTATTGCTAGGTTGAGCATCAACATGAACATCATCATTAATATTATCACTAGGTTCATGTTCATTACCAGATTGTGTTTCAGCATCAGAAATAGAGATATCATTGGGATTCTCAGGTGTGTCAACAACAGGTTCACTAGAAGCATGCAAAGTTTTATCATTTTTGTTTTTCTTCTTCTTAGAAGAACTAGGTGCATCAACATTAGTTCTCTGAGAATCTTGCTCAATTCTCTTAGGGTGGACTTCATGATGCAAAGGTTCCTGAGTCATTTTACCACCTCTAGTCACAACTCTAACAACATTATCAATTTTCTTATTATTTAATTCATTGAGAAAATCATTCTGAGCTTTAAGTTCTTGTTCTACGTGAGTGGTAACCATAGAAGCATGTTTACTAATAAGTTTAAGTTCACCTTTAACTCTAGACATATAATCACTCAAGTGTTCAATCATATAACCATTACGTTTCAATTGTCTACCAACATAAGCATTTTTCTTGTTTAACAATAAAATTATCAAACTCATCTAAGCATTGGCTAGCAGACTTATTACGAGGAATATCACCTTCATCAAATCTATAGACAGAATTTACCTTTACTACCTGTGTCGGGTTATCAAGACCATGTATTCCTTCAATAGGTGGTAAATTCTTAACATCTTCAGCTTAGTACCTTTTTCTTTCATAGATTTCTTTGCCTCTTGCATATCTTTAGGACTAAGAAATAGAATACCCCTTTTCTTCGGAGTTGGCTTAGGAGTTGGTTCAGGAAGTTTCCAATCATTTTCATTACTCAACATATTATTCAGTAGCAATTCAGCTTGATCAACAGTTCTTTCCCTGAAAACACAACCAGCACAATTATCCAGGTGGTCTCTGGAAGCATCGGTTAGTCCATTATAAAAGATATCAAGTATTTCATTTTTATTGAGAGGATGATCAGGCAAAGAATTAAGTAACCGGAGAAGCCTCCCCCAAGCTTCTGGAAGACTCTCTTCTTCAATTTGCACAAAATTAAATATTTCCCTTAAGGCAACATGTTTCTTATGAGCGGGGAAATATTTAGCAAAGAAGTAATAAATCATATCCTGGGGTACTACGCACACAAATAGGATCAAGAGAATTAAACAATATTTTAGCATCACCCTTTAATGAGAACTGAAATAACTTAGGGATAAAGTAATAGCGAGTTCTCTCATCATTAGTGAAAAGGATGGCTATATCCTTTAATTTAGTAAGATGTGCCACAATAGTTTCAGATTCATAGCCATAAAAAGGATCATATTCAACGAAAGTAATTAACTCAGGATCGACAGAGCAATCCTAATCCTTATCAGAGATACAAATAGGTGAAGTAGAAAAAGCAGGGTCATGTTTCATTCTAGCATTCAAGGATTTTTCTTTCAGCTTAGCTAACAGCTTCTTAAGATCGTATCTATCATTGCAAGCTAAAAAGTCTCTAGCAGTTTCTTCATCCATAACATAACCCTCAGGCACAACAGGCAATTCATATCTAGGGGGATAATCTTCATCATCAGTTTCATCAATACTATCAGTTTCAATAATTTCATTCTCTCTAACCCTAGCAAGTTGTTCATCAAGAAATTCACCTAATGGCACAGTATTATCAAGCATAGAAGTAGTTTCATCATAAGCATCATGCATAGCAAAAGTGGCATCATCAATAACATGCGACATATCCGAATAAATAGCAGGAGTAGGTGTCGCAAGTTTACTCAAAAAAGAAGGTGAATCAAGCGCAGAGCTAGATGGCAGTTCCTTACCTCCCCTCGTAGTTGAGGGAAAAATCTTGGTTCTTTCATCTTTCAAGTTCTTCATAGTGATCAGCAGATATAAATCCCAAGTGGCTCAGAGAATAGGGCTATGCTCCCTGGCAACGGCGCCAGAAAATACTCTGGATAACCCACAAGTACAGGGGATCGCAACAGTTTTCGAGGGTAGAGTATTCAACCCAAATTTATTGATTCGACACATGGGGAGCCAAAGAATATTCTCAAGTATTAACAGTTGAGTTGTCAATTCAACCGCACCTGAAAGACTTAATATCTGCAGCAAAGTATTTAGTAACAAAGTAATATGGAAGTAACGGTAACGGTGGCAAAAGTAACAGTATTGGTTTTGTACTGATTGTAATAGTGGCAACAGAAAAGTAACTAAGCAAAGATCAATAAGTGAAAATCTTGTAGGCAATGGATCAGTGATGGATAATTATGTCGGATGCGATTCCTCATGCAACAGTTATAACATAGAGTGACACAAAACTAGCTCCAGTTCATCAATGTAATGTTGGCATGTATTCCGAATATAGTCATACGTGCTTATGGAAAAGAACTTGCATGAAATCTTTTGTCCTACCCTCCCGTGGCAGCGGGGTCCTATCGGAAACTAAGGAATATTAATGCCTCCTTTTAATAGAGTACCGGAACGAAGCATTAACACTTAGTGAATGCATGAACTCCTAAAACTATGGTCATCACCGGGAGTGGTCCCGATTATTGTCACTTCGGGGTTACCGGATCATAACACATAGTAGGTGAATATTGACTCACAAACAGGATCAAGAACTCACATATATTCATGAAAACATATTAGGTTCAGATCTGAAATCATGGCACTCAGGCCCTAGTGACAAGCATTAAGCATAGCAAAGTCATAGCAACATCAATCTCAGAACATAATGGATACTAGGGATCAAACCCTAACAAAACTAACTCGATTCCATGATAAATCTCATCCAACCCATCATCGTCCAGCAAGCCTACGATGGAATTACTCACGCACGGCGGTGGGCATCATGAAATTGGTGATTGAGGAAGGTTGATGGTGACGATGGCGACGGATTCCCCTCTCCGGAGCCCCGAACGGACTCCAGATCAGCCCTCCTGAGAGAGATTAGGTCTTGGCGGCGGCTCCATATCGTAAAATGCGATGAATCCTTATCTCTGATTTTTGTCTCCCCGAACATGAATTTATAGAGTTGGAGTTGGGGTCGGTGGAGCCTCAGGGGGGCCACGAGACAGGGGGGCGTGAGGGAGTCCTGGATTAGGTGGTCTCCGGACAGCCGGACTATATCCTTGCCGGACTATTGGACTATGAAGATACAAGATTAAAGACTTCGTCCCGTGTCCCGATGGGACTCTCCTTGGCGTGGAATGCAAGCTAGGCAATACCGATATGTAGATCTCCTTGCTTGTAACCGACTCTGTGTAACCCTAGCCTCCTCCGGTGTCTATATAAACTAGAGGGTTTAGTCCATAGGACAACATACAATCATACCATAGGCTAGCTTCTAGGGTTTAGCCTCTACGATCTCGTGGTAGATCAACTCTTGTAATACTCATATCATCAAGAACAATCAAGCAGGACGTAGGGTATTACCTCCATCAAGAGGGCCCGAACCTGAGTAAACATCGTGTCCCCTGCCTCCTGTTACCATCCGCCTTAGACGCACAGTTCGGGACCCCCTACCCGAGATCCGCCGGTTTCGACATCGACATTGGTGCTTTCATTGAGAGTTCCATTGTGTCGTCACCATAAGGCTTGATGTGTCCTTCGATCATTGGTAGCGATGCGGTCCAGGGTGAGGTTTTTCCCCACGGACAGATCTTCGTATTCGGCGGCTTGGCACTGCGGGCCAATTCGCTTGGCCATCTGGAGCAGATCGAGAGCTACGCCCCTGGCCATCAGGCCAGGTTCGGAAACTTAAACTACACGGTCGACATCCGCGGAGACTTAATCTTCAATGGATTCGAGCCCATGCCAGGTGCGCCGCACAGTCACGATGAGAATGACGTAACTCTGTCGTCGGACAGTATTCGGGAGATCGCATCTACAACTGCTCCGGCCGTCAATTCGGAGCAAATTGCGCCATCCGAGAGCGGAGGGATAGACCCCGCCATGGAGGCCGCACTCTCAGTGGCGATAGAGCCGGATACTGACTTCACCCCTTACGAGAGCCGTGTCGCCGAACCACTGGACTCGTCTCCGGCCACGGACTCCGAGCCGCCTGCATCCGTGCCCATCGAATCCGATTGGGCGCCGATCATGGAGTTCACCTCCGCGGATATCTTTCGGCGATCTGCTAAATTCGTTAAGGTCTCTCTCCTTGTCGGGGGAGCCTTGGCCGAACTATGTCCGGCTAGAATGGGATGCGGACGACGAAGAAATTCGCTGCCCACCCACCACCCACTTAGTAGCCACTGTCGACGATTTAACCGACATGCCCGACTTCGACTCCGAAGACATCGACGGTATGGACAACGATGCAGGAGACAAACAGGAACCACGGCCCACAGGGTGCTGGACCGCCACCTCATCATATGATATATACATGGTGGACACCCCCAAAGAAGGCAATGGCGGCGAGACAGCGGAGGATGACCCCTCCAAGAAGCAACCCAAGCGCCAACGTCAGCGGCGCCGCTTTAAGTCCCGCCATGGAAAAAGTAGTGATACCGGCACAGGAGATAATAAAACTCCAGATAGTGCCGAAAACAACCACAACCCCCTCCAGTACGATGTAGAGTGGGAGGATGAACAAGCTAGCCCTCCAGAGCAGGCGGCGGATGGAGAACCGGAGGAGGACAATTATATGCCTCTCTCCGAAGACGAGGTGAGCCTCGGCAATGAAGAATTTATCGTGCCTAAGGATCCCGTCGAGAAGGAGCGCTTCAAGCGCCGGCATATGGCCACACCAAATAGCCTGAAGAAAAAGCAACAACAGCTTCAAGTTGATCAAGACTTGCTAGCAGATAGATGGACCGAAGTCCTTGCAGCTGAGGAATATGAACTCGAGCGCCCTTCCAAGAGTTACCCAAAACACAGGTTGCTACCTCACCTAGAGGAGGAAGCATTGAAGCCTCCATCACTAGTGTACGATCCGGCTGACCGGCCACCGCGTGGCCGAGCCAGAGAGGCGTTTCAGCCTGAAGTTCAGCCTGCACCCCGCCGCCACTCAATCAAAAATACCAAGGCCCGGGGCAACACACGGGACCTGCGAGACGTATTAGACAGCAGGACAAAACTTGCAAGGTCAATATACGGGTCACAGGCGTGCGCGCTAACACGGGACGATGATCGTCGCGCCGGATACACCAAAGGTAAATCCGACCGGGCCGAATACAGCAGACAAGACTCATATGAATTGCGTCGTGATATAGCCTGGCACAGAGGCGCCGCACACCCCCTATGCTTCACTGATGAAGTTATGGATCACGAATTCCCGAAGGGTTTTAAACCCGTAAATATCGAATCATATGATGGTACAACAGATCCCGCTGTATGGATCGAGGATTTCCTCCTTCACATCCACATGGCTCGCGGTGACGATCTACATGCCATCAAGTACCTCCCACTAAAAATCAAAGTACCAGCTCAGCATTGGCTGAATAGCTTGCCAGCAGACTCCGTCGGCAGTTGGGAGGATTTGGAAGACACATTCCTTGACAACTTCTGATAACCCACAAGTATAGGGGATCGCAACAGCTTTCGAGGGTAGAGTATTCAATCCAAATTTATTGATTCGACACAAGTGGAGCCAAAGAATATTCTCAAGTATTAACATCTGAGTTGTCAATTCAAACACACCTGGAAACTTAGTATCTGCAGCAAAGCGTTTAGTAGCAAAGTAATATGATAGTGATGGTAACGGTAACAAAAGAGTAACGAAAGCAAAGTAATGTTGTTGGTATTTTGTAGTGATTGTAACAATAGCAATGGGAAAGTAAATAAGCGTAAACCAATGCATGGAAAGCTCGTAGGCATTGGATCAATGATGGATAATTATGTCGGATGCAGTTCATCATGTAACAGTCATAACATAGGGTGACACAGAACTAGCTCCAATTCATCAATGTAATGTAGGCATATATTCCGAATATAGTCATACGTGCTTATGGAAAAGAACTTGCGTGACATCTTTTGTCCTACCCTCCCATGGCAGCGGGGTCCTAATGGAAACTAAGGGATATTAAGGCCTCCTTTTAATAGAGAACCGGAACAAAGCATTAGCACATAGTGAATACATGAACTCCTCAAACTACGGTCATCACCGGTAAGTATCCCGATTATTGTCACTTTGGGGTTAACGGATCATAACACATAATAGGTGACTATAGACTTGCAAGATAGGATCAAGAACTCTCATATATTGATGAAAACATAATAGGTTCAGATCTAAAATCATGGCACTCGGGCCCTAGTGACAAGCATTAAGCATAGAAAAGTCATAGTAACATCAATCTCAGAACATAGTTGTCGGGGGTGCTAATCCACAAACACCTATGGGACCGGCGGACCGAGCCCCTTTTGGTTCGGCAGGGGGGCGGAGATCGCACGAAGAGCAGATCGAGGCGAAGCACGCGAGCAGTTTACCCAGGTTCAAGCCGCACGGATGCGTAAAACCCTACTCCTGCTTTGTAGTTTGTATTGTGTTCTTGCTCGGGAGCGCTGTGCGCTACAGTACACACCAGCAGCTAACGAGACCGAGCGTGAGTGTTCTCTCTGATCCCCCCCCCTCTACATTGCGCATGGGCCTCCTTTTATATGCTCAAGGGGTCACCGACAGGTGGCAACGTAGACAAGGGTAAAAATGGAAAGACGTTGTGGTTGGTACCGCCGGCTGCTACAGTGTATCATACCTAACCCTGATGGCAGGGGACAAGGGCATTAAATGCCCGTCTGCATCGCCCAAATAGTGCAAAAGGGACCGCCAGGGACGCCACCGCTTGCCATGATGGCAATCTTGTCAGCGTCGCTTGCCACCGTGTACCGCTGGCTGCACAGCCTCCCGCCACATACGCCTGGAAGGGTCCCAGAGCGACACGTTGGTGGATGTGCTGGAGCACAGGTACAGAGTGGAGGCTTGCCGCGGCAAGCGCCTTGCCGCGGTCGTTGTCTTGTTGCGTCCGGGAGCTTGTCACTCACCGGGCCTTGCCGGGATGCGTGGCGCGTCGCGGCAAGTTTCTTGGGATGCCTTGGTTTGCCTTCCCGGCAAGCTCCTCTTGCCGGGGTCTTGTCTCCTTGGGTTGGATACTTTGTTCTTGAATGGCCCCAAAGGAACCACGGAGGACCTTGGCGGTCACCCGGCAAGCCTTTCCGCGGGATGCTGCGACTGCTCGTGCACAAGTTCGGGATACTAGGGTACCCCTACTCTAGTACACCGACAGGAGCCCCCGGGCCTGGGCCATACACGGTGTCGAGCGCTGTTGGGCCAGGACCAAAACAGGGCATGGGCACGCGCGGCCTGGGTTACGCTGTATCTCTCCCCGTATCCACCGCGCCCTCCCCGAACGGCACGCGTCAAATGCGGCGTCGTGGGAGAGATCATGGGTGGTTTCTTTATTCGGAAAGGTGGAACGTCCGCCCCCTCCCTCTTTATAAGCAGAGGAAACAGGGGTAGTGCGCCCATTCGCCCCTTTCCATTCCAATCTCGGAAACCTCCGCCGCTCCTCCGTCTTCTCAAAGCTGAAAGAGAGCAGCGCCCTGCCCCGCATCGCCACCAGCACCACCAACGCCGTCGACCTCCTCCACCACTTCCGCCATGGCTCTGAAAGCCGACAAGGGGAAGGCTGTGAAGTCGACCGAGGCGCAGCGGCTTGCGACGCTGCAAAAGGAGCGGGCAATCTTCCCCCCAAAGCTTGCCGCGAAGGAGCTGAGGGAGTACTACTACCTCTTCTGGTCGACGGAGACGCGAGCGCATCCATGCACGAAGGTACTTCCAGCCTCCGCTTGGAAAATGGCTCCAAATGGATATCCCTTCTTCGCCGTGTTCTTCTACTGCGGGCTCTGCCCGCCTTTCTCGGAGTTTTTCTGTGATATCATGAACACCTACGGGTTCTGCCTCCTTGATTTCACCCCCAATGCCGTTCTAACCATGGCAGTTTTCGCACATCTCTGCGAAAACTTTGTCGGAGTCCATCCAAATGTAGCCCTTTTCCGCCACTTCTTTATGCCCCGAGTAGAGAGAGGAGAGCCTTTATCTGGCGGAATCGCCTGGATCTCGAGGGCTGGCAAGAAGGATTCTTATCTGGAGGGAGAGTTCCGCGGCAAGTGGGAGGAATGGAGAGCAGACTGGTGCTGGATTGTCGAGGAGAACCCGCAGCCGTTTACCGCCCGGCGCCAAACCCCAGCAGCACACGGCAGCGATTGGAGCAATGTGGCCCCGGAAGACGATAGGCTGAAGATTGCCGTCACCCGGATCCAACGCCTCAGGCTTGCCAGGCTCACTGTAGGCGCCGTTGGCGCAGATTTTCTTCGCCGCCGCATCGCCCCCCTGCAGGAACGGAGGAGGCCCGCCTGGGAGTTCAAGAATGCGGCGGATATCATGAGGCTGCGTCCGGGCCTCAACTACAACTTCACTGTTCTGGAGCTGAATGCGATGCTCCAGGAGCTGTTCAAGTACGACCCTGATCATCCCAAAGTGTTCAGGTTGCCGCAGGGCGTCGTTCCGCTGTGCAACAACTCCGCGCTCGACCGCATCTGTGCAATGATGCCGCTGTGCGATTCGCATGGAATTGTCCCAACTTGGCAAGAGCCTGCAGACGACGTCGTGCAGGAGTTCTTTGATGGCTTGGTAGAAGTGCCGGTCTGCTCCGATGAAAAGAATGGCCTCACTCGCGACACCACCGATGTGGAGTTGAAACGCATCGCCACTAGGCTGGAAGAGGCGGCGGCAGCCGCAGCTGCGGGCGAGTTTGGATTCACCGTGGAGGAGGCAGAGGTAGCAGAGGCGGCAAGCCGTGCCGAGTGAGAGGAGCTTGCTGGCAAGAAAGAGTTTGCCGGGCGTGACGTCGAGTCGAACGAGCCCGCCGAGGATACGAGCGGCTCGTTGGAGATCAACTCCTCTTCCTCCTCATCATCAGACAGCTCGCCGCAAGCAGAGCCCCCATCTCCACCAAGAAGGCGTCTCCGCAAGGCCGGGGACGTAGCGAGGCGGCGGGCGAGTCGACAGTCGCCGCGCCGCGCGACACGCTCCACCGCGGCAAGCACTGTTGCCACGGGAGCACCTCACGCTGCTGCGGCAACTGGAGCGGGGTCCACCTGGACCACCGCTTCTGCTCCTGCTGCTTCTCATGCCGCGGCGGCAGCCGGAGCGGGGTCGTCTCGGACCACCACCACCATTCCCGCCAAGCGGCCAAGGGAACCTACTCCTCCGCCTTCTCGCGCCGGACGCGAACCGGACTTCGACTTCTCCGCGTTCAGCTCCGACGAGGAAGAAGAAGAGTAAGATTCTCTTGTTGTACTTGTAGTTCTTCAATTCTTGCTGTTTTGTCTTGTATCTCATTTGCTTTACTCTGAACTTATTCCTCTTTAGGACTCTGGCCTAGAGAGCAGCGAAGAGAGCCAAGGTCCCGGTGATTATCATCGAGGACGAACCCACTGCGACAACAGGGGGGACGTCCGAGACAACCTTGCCGGACCCAGCAACTGTTCTCCAAAGCAGCCCCCAGCGTAAGTATATGGCATGCTTTCCGCTGTTAGGCGCGCATGGATACTCTTTCTTTGCTGACGTCTGACTGTTGGTTTGTGCAGGAGCAGAGCAGCCCCACCAGGAGCGCCCGGAGGCCGCCCCCGAAATGCCAAGGAAGAGTCCTCCGGCAAGGCAGAGGTCCCCGGCAAGGGAGAGCTCTCCGGCAAGGGAGAAGTCTCCGGCAAGGGAGGGTTCTCCGGCAAGCGACAGCAATAGCAGCTCCCCGGCGGCGGAGACCACGACTGCAGAACCTGGCACAGGTAATCTTCTCGCTTCAGAACTTCCCTTGGGTTCTTCTTCTTTTGATCTTCTTTTTTGGATATTTGCTTGACTCTTCCCCCTTTTCCGGCTGTCAGATCCATCTGCCGCGGAGCCGATGGAGACCGATGTTGCCGCCGATGACGCCGCTGCCGCCGAGGAAGCAGCCGGCGCTGACGATCCCGCCGGCGCAGAGGCCGCCAAAGCTGCTGCCGCAGAAGCAGGCGGGGGATCTAGCGATCGCACTGACGGCCCTGAGGCCGCAGGAGCGCCAGGCGCTACGTCGACCGTCGATCCCTCCGCCGCTGATGCAGCGCCGGGATCCGAAGAGCCCCAGCCAGGCGTCTACTTGAAGGCCGGCGACGGCATCTTCATCAACCTCCCCTGGGCGTCAAGCTCCAGGGCGCCGGTCGAAGGAGAGAGCTTTGACGGAGAGGTGCTCGCCTCCGCTGGGCTGGCACTGGTTGACGCGCCGAGCAGCAGCAGCGAGCCTGAGGAGGAGCGGCTGCTGCGGAAGCTGGTGTCGCTCTATCGTGCCCGGCAAGCCAAGCTGGAATCTCGTGAGGCGCTTGTCGCGAAGGCGGGAGTGGACATCGAAAGGCGTGCGGAGGAGCTCCGGGGTCACAACCAGGAAGCTCTCCATTCCCTGGCAGAGGAGCGGGCGCGACTTGCCGAGGAGCAGAAGGCCTTCCTCCTCAAGCGGGCTGAAGTCGAAGAGCAACAGCGGCTTGCCGCTGAAAAACTGTCTGTGCAGGAGGGCGAGCTGGTGCAGTGGAAGGTCAACCTTGACAGCCACAAGGAGGAGCTTGCCGCGCGCGAGCGAACATCTGGCGGAGCCCTCAAGCAAGCAGAGGATGCTGCCGCAGCTGCCGAGGCCGCCAAGAAGGAGCTGGAGACGAAGGTGGCGCAGCTGGAGGCCGATCTCAAGGCGAGCGGTGACGAGCTTGCCGCGCTCAAGCGTGAGCGGGAGAAGGACGCCCACAGCCATTCGAAGCTGCAGGCCCGCCTCGCCGAGAAGGGCCAGGAGCTTAGCGCCGCCAAGGACTCCAACGCAGATCTTGAGTTGAAGCTGACCACTTTGACCAAGACGCTGGACGGCGCCAAGGAGCAGGAGACGGCCTTGAAGGAGGAGGTCAAGGCCGGCAAGGCGCTGCTGGCGAGTGCTGCTGCCGCCCAGAACACCTTTAGGGAGAATGTGGAGCACTAGACGGAGGGTCTCGTGGATGTTGCCGCAGTCATTGACAGGGAGCTGGCGCAGCTGGGGATGGAGGATCTTGGGTATCCCTCCGACGAAAACCTCCAACCTAGTGCCAAGCTCACCTTGTTCTTCAAAGGCGTGGCGACGGCCCTCCAGCGACTCTGGGAGAGGATCCCAAAGCAGCTGGCCGATGAGTCGCGCAAGATCTGCGTGGGAGCTCTTCAGAAGGTGTTGGTGAAGGTGGCCTTCCGCAACCCGGGCCTCAACCTCACCAACGTCCTTAGGACCTTGCCGCTGGATGCCGATCTGGAGGCGCTCAAGACCCTTGTCGCACCCATTGTGGACAAGGTGAGCGGGATCAAGAGGGTTGAGGGACATCGCGTAGACTAGGCCGCCCGTTTTCTTCTTTTCTTGTCGCTGCTGGTCATGTTATGAGAACAATCTGTTAGAGCCGCGACAAGCTACCTTGTAATATAACTTTATTTCGGGTAATGATTGCAATGTTATTTCCTCTACTTGATTCCTTCCTTTGTATGTTTTTGCCCTCCGCTTTTAGGGAACTTGCCGGCGCAGGCACCTTAGCCGCGAGCGCTGAGTGCGGGACGTCAGCAGCCTGCTGGCGGTGCCACTACCGACAAGAAACCTTGTCGCAACTAGTCGCATCTCACTTAAGTTGTTGAGCGGACTCGAAACAAAGTAAGGGCGCAACTAGCTACGAGTTGGTTCCTCCGCGCACAGGTTTTCCATACAAAGCACGGCCGTTCAAGGAAGATAACTTAAAAATTAAAAAATCTGATTGCTCAAACTTTGGCAACTTAGCTTTTTTGTCGTTTGCTTCCCGGCAAGGAGAAACTTTCTCGAACGACGCCTGGTCCATACCATATCTTCTCCTTTCCCCCCGGCAAACTTGTGGGCGAGGGAACCTTCCTTTCCTTGAGAAAAAAGAAAGAGGAGAAAATGAAGATACGGAGCCTTATGGCTCGTTGTTGCTTACCGGGGGTAAGCTGTAACACCCTCGATGCGACTATATCTCCCACGTGTCGAGGCACGACTTAGAGGCATAATCGCATTGAAGGCATATGTCGCAAGTGAGGCAATCTTCACACAACCCATGTACATATAATATAAAGGGGAAATAATAATAATAGTTGGCTTACACTCACCACGTCACATCAAGGTACATAAATAGCATCCATCATACAAACACTCATGGCCCGACTACGGCGCCGAAATAGAAAAGACTCCCCAACATGCGACTAATCCCTGAATCGAACCCCGAGCAGGCACCACTACTGATCATCAGGAAAAGAAACATAGTATCGCTGAGAGTCCTCGTCGTACTCCCACTTCAGCTCGAACGCGCCAACCGGAGGAGTATCATCGGTCCCTGCATCTGGTGATATAGTAATCTGTGAGCCACAAGGACTCAGCAATCTCGCACCCTCGCGATCAAGACTATTTAAGCTTAATAGGAAAGGAAGGGTTAATGTGAGTGGGGCTGCAGCAAGCGACTAGCATATATGGTGGCTAACTTATTCGCAAACGAGAGCGAGAAGAGAAGGCAAAGCACGAGCGATAACTAAATAGAGCACACTACGCAAGCATAACTCCAACGCCGTGTCCACTTCCCGGACTCCGCCGAGAAGGGGCCATCACGGCAACACACGCAGTTGATTCATTTTAATTAATTAAGTTCAAGTTATCTACAACCGGACATTAACAAATTCCCATCTGCCCATAACCGCGGGCACGGCTTTCGAAAGATCAATCCCTGCAGGGGGGTCCCAACTTAGCCCATAACAAGCTCTCGCGGTCAACAAAGGAATAGACCTCCACCCAGGACCCACCGATCAGACTCGGTATCCCGGTACAACAAGATGATTCGACAGGTCAAAACTAGTCCAGCAACACCGCCCGAATGTGCCGACAAATCCCGATAGGAGCTGCACATATCTCTTTCTCAGGGCACACTCAGATTGTCTAAACTTCCGGTAGGCCAGCCCAGAGTTGCCGCTGGTGGCCACCGGCGGCTGACGTTCCGGACCAACACTCAGAGGAGCACTGGCCCGTGGGGGGGGCTAAAATAAAGATGACCCTCGGGCTCCGGAAACCCAAGGGAAAGAAAAGGGTAGGTGGCAAATGGTAAAACCAATGTTGGGCATTGCTGGAAAAGCTTTAATCAAGGCGAACTATCAAGGGGTTCCCATTATAGCCCAACCGCGTAAGGGACGCAACAATCCGGGAACATAACACCGATATGACGGAAACTAGGGCGGCAAGAGTGGAACAAAACACTAGGCGAGAGGCCGAGCCTTCCACCCTTTACCAAGTATATAGGTGAGTAAAGATAACATAGCAATATAATGATATACCAACAGTAAATAAATGTTCCAACAAGGAACGGCTCCAATCTTCACCTGCAACTAACAACGCTATAAGAAGGGCTGAGCAAAGCGGTAACATAGCCAATCAATGGTTTGCTAGGACAAAGGTGGGTTAGAGGCTCAATCATGGCAATTGGGAGGCTGACAAGCAAGTGGTAGGCATCATAGCATTGGCAAAGCAAAAGAGCGAGCAAACTAGCACAGCAAAGATAGTAGTGATTTCAAGGGTGTGATCATCTTGCCTGCACAGTTGTCAGAATTGACTGGATCCTCAAAAGCAAACTCAACGGGCTCCTCGTTAGCGAACTCGTCTCCCGGCTCTACCCAACAACACAAACAAGCAACAAGGATACAATCAACCACGTGCAAAGGCAACCAATACGATGCAAAGATGATATGCTATGCGGGATGCAAAATGCAACATGTAACAGCAAATGCATGAACCTGGCCTCAACCTGGAAATCCAAGTGTGCCACTGGATAGAGGGGAAGAAATCCCCTGAAAACGATATAAAGATCATGGCAATCGGAGCTACGGTTAAGAAATGGCAAGCGTTTTACTAAACGAACCGATCTGCGATTTACAGCAACATGCCTCCTAAATGCAACAAAATAAACATGCTACAGCCACCCAACATGAAAACAAATTACATGGAAGTGATTTACTCATCAAGCTTAACAAATCATCATGACTGAGGCATAGGCAAAATCATCCATTAAGGGCTTCAAACAAGCATGGCAAAACTGAATAAGCAAAACAGATTTCAGACTTAGCGAAATTAACGCTAGTCTGAAATTTCAGACCACGATGCCCTCTTCGGAGCAGCAAAACAACATGAAGGAAAACCTGAACATGGCAAGTAAGAGCATGGCATGGAGCTACTCAACAAGCTTAACAAAACACCCAAAATGACCTGGGGTCAAAAGGGTTCACAAAATACTCCACCGAGCACACGAACATCGATGAAACACAATCAGTTTTCAGACTTAGTGAAAACTGGGACATGCTGAAATAATAACTCATGGAGGCATATAAACGAGCTCGATGTTCTCACTACGTTGCAAGTCATGGCAAGGCAAACATATATCCATTAAGAAGGCACAAAATGCTAGCTAGACATGGCAAGAACAATGGCATAGCATGCATGGATCACTAGCAATCACTCCGGCAAAATCGCAAAAGAGTTAACGATCTGCCCAAAACAGCAACTATCCAAAAGTTGAGCTCGATTGAGTCACCCTAGGGTGCTCCAACATAACAAGTAAAGACATGGATGGATTAAGCACAACAAGCTTAACAAATCACTCTTACTGATCATCCTCAAAAGAGGCACGGATCACTAGGAAACAAGCCGGACATATAGCATCGTGAACTAAAACGGCTCAGACTTAGTGAAAATTACTAAGTCCCTGAAATCTGAAATCTCAGGTAGCCCTCTTCGCAAGCTTGCACAAGACAACACACACATCCTAAAAATACATGGAAGGCACCCCTGGAAAGAAGACAACATGCTTAACAATTCATCCCAAAGGGGCACACGCATATCATGCACGGATTAAATATGGCAAAAATGACAATAGTGCATGTTGGATTAACGGATCTGCATTTTAACTCAACATGCCTCTTTCCAACAGCATTTTGGGCAACAAGATGACCTCAAATGCAAATGATGCAATGGAATGAAATGATGTACTCGTCGAGACGAAGAATTTGACATATCATACGCCCAAATCGGAGCTACAGATGCAAAGTTATGGCAGGTCAAACATGAGCATATGGGGTAAAATCCCTGGGACTTAGAAAAAAGAAAAAAAAGGGGACCCTAGGGTTTACTGTTCACCCAGATCCGATCCGGCGCAACACTGTAGCTCGGGCCCGGGACCGAGCCCGGCGATGGCGGCGGCGGCGGATCCTGCCGGATCCGGCGAGGGCGCGGGGCGCCGGCGTTGAGGGGAGGCCGGAGGGCGGCGCGCGGCCACCGGAGCCGGGAGGGACGGCAGCGGCCGGGCATCGCGGTGGCGCGAGGCGGCGGGGAGCGGTGCGGCGGGGCCCGGCGGGGAGCTCCGGCGAGGAGCTCCGGCGAGCTCGCGGCCGGAGTTGATGGCAGGCGGCGGAGGCGGCGACCGGGCGCGAGGGAGGCGGCGGCGGCCTGCGGGCGAGGAGGCGGCGGAGGGAGTGGGCCGCGGGGGCCGGGCGTGGGCTCGGCGGGCCTCCGCGGCGGCGGCGGCGGCGGTGCCACGTGGCAGCGGGCGACGGGCTGCGGGCGGATGTCCGGTGCGGCCGGACGTGTCCGGCGCGCCGGAGGGAGTTTTTTAGGGTTTCGGGGGTAGGGAGAGATCCGAAAAACGGGGGGTCTATATATAGACCTAGAGGGAGCTAGGAGAGTCCAAATGAGGTGCGGTTTTCGCCCACACGATCGTGATCGAACGACCGAGACGATGGAGCTGAGTTTGGTGGGTTTTGGGCCAAAATGGAGGGGTGTTGGGCTGCACACACACGAGGCCTTTTCGGTCCCTCGGTTAACCGTTGGAGTATCAAACGAAGTCCAAATGACCCGAAACTTGACAGGCGGTCTACCGGTAGTAAACCAAGGCCGCATGGCAAGTCTCAGTCCAATCCGGAAATGTTTAATCCCCACACACGAAAGAAAGCTAGAAATGGCCACCGGAGGAGAACGAAGCGCCGGAATGCAAAACGGACAACGGGGAAAATGCTCGAATGCATGAGATGAACATGTATGCAAATGCGATGCACGTGACGACATGATATGAGATGCACGAAAACAAAACAACACACGGGGACAAAGACCCGAACCCGAGAATTAAATATAACTTAATGCCGGAAACGGCATGAGTCGGAGTACAATTGGGGAAGGTTACATATGGGGCGTTACAACACTCCACCACTACGAAAAGATCTCGTCCCGAGATCTAGGACTGAAAGAACTCCGGGTACTCAGAACGGAGGTGATCCTCGTGTTCTCAGGTAGCTTCACGGTCGGAATGGTGTGACCACTTGACTTTGAGAAACTTGATTGACTTGTTGCGAGTTTTGCGTTCAATCTCTTCAAGGATTGCAACTGGGTGCTCACGGTAGGAGAGATCTTCTTGGAGCTCAATGCCCTCGAAGTTGACGGTGCGCTCGGGCGCCTTGAAGCACTTTCGGAGTTGCGAGACGTGGAACACATCATGAACATTGGCAAAGGTTGCAGGGAGCTCGAGTTGATAGGCGAGGTCGCCTCTCTTGCTGACGATCTTGAAAGGCCCGACGTATCTTGGGGCAAGCTTCCCTTTGATACCGAAGCGACGAGTCCCTTTCATAGGAGAGACGCGGAGGTAGACATGATCTCCGATCTCGAAGGCCAAATCACGGTGCTTGCTGTCGTAGTAGCTCTTCTGACGAGACTGGGCTGCTTTGAGGTTATCACGTATGACCTTGCACATTTCTTCTGCTTCTGTGATCAAGTCATTACCCAGCAGCTGACGTTCACCGGTTTCAGACCAGTTGAGAGGTGTACGGCACTTCCTACCATACAGAATTTCAAACGGGGCCTTGCCGGAACTTGCTTGGAAACTGTTGTTGTATGAGAATTCAGCATAAGGAAGGCAATCCTCCCACTTCATGCCGAAGGAGATAACACAAGCCCTAAGCATATCTTCAAGAATCTGGTTGACACGCTCGACTTGACCGCTTGTTTGAGGATGGAAAGCAGTGCTGAAGCGAATGTTGGTGCCCATGGCCTTCTGAAAAGAATCCCAAAACTTGGAGGTAAAGATGCTGCCACGGTCTGAAGATATCACTTGAGGAATACCGTGCAGAGAGACAATGCGAGAGGTGTAGAGCTCCGCCAATTGAGCTGCTGTGATTGACTCTTTGATAGGCAAGAAATGAGCCACTTTGGTCAGCTTGTCGATGACGACGAATATAGCATCATTGCCACGCTTGGACTTAGGAAACCCAGTCACGAAGAATCAGGTAGAATAGGTACAACAACGAGGGATGGAATCAACATAAGACGTCGAAGAAGAACGAATACCACAACTCGAAATAAAACCAAGGGTTGGCTTGCGGAATAAGCCGGAACAAACACATGATAGAAATTTCGTCCGAAGTGTTCGTGGTAGGACCTACACGGGCTCGACCGTACAGCACCATCATGTACAAGGTAGTGCACATGACATACGAAGCGTCCCCGAGTCAGCATAGCCAAGGACTCTTTAAGACACAACGAGGCCACTGTAAAATCAACCGTGAATAGGCGAACCACTAGACGTCGAACCCCAATTTCATATCACACATCTGTTGGAAAGATATCCTAAGGCTACTTGAATTCCCACCTATGAAATTCCCGAAACTTTCCAGTTATGCAATCAGGTGTTGAGGATACAGGGGAAGCATAATATCTCACCCAAGCTAGCAAATCCTACATCCAGCTGCATCCATCCTTCAACACATAACCAAGAAACCTTCGGAAACCATCTATCTCAACCTTCGAAAAACATCCGTTATACAAGTTATGGCGATACTCCCGAACTCCCGCCCCAGTACTGGGTGGCGTCGAGGTTATCTCACCAACGAACTGCATAAAGGAGATTTTCGATGTCGCGCACATATCTCAAGTATACCAGAATTGCAACGATAGAATTATGATGACAACACCTCAGAGCTCAACTCCCCGGGACACTTCCACTAAACCCCTGACAGGAGGCACCAAGACAGTATTCTCATCATAAGCCATCGGAACAAAACTAAGATACTCGCGTGATCCTAAAAAATTTTTTAGTGAAATTTGAGAAGAGAAGAGTCAAAACTCTACGTCAGGATGCCTTACCAGAGCGATGAGGAGACTGGGAAGTAAAAAGAATTCCTAAGCTCTCCGATATATAATTCCTAAGGACTCAAAACATTTTTCTAGACACAACTCGGCTGCTAGAAACGATCAAGCAATGGGGCTCCTAAGGTCGGGGAAGGCTCTGATTACCAACTTGTAACACCCTCGATGCGACTATATCTCCCACGTGTCGAGGCACGACTTAGAGGCATAATCGCATTGAAGGCATATGTCGCAAGTGAGGCAATCTTCACACAACCCATGTACATATAATATAAAGGGGAAATAATAATAATAGTTGGCTTACACTCGCCACGTCACATCAAGGTACATAAGTAGCATCCATCATACAAACACTCATGGTCCGACTACGGCGCCGAAATAGAAAAGACTCCCCAACATGCGACTAATCCCTGAATCGAACCCCGAGCAGGCACCACTACTGATCATCAGGAAAAGAAACATAGTATCACTGAGAGTCCTCGTCGTACTCCCACTTCAGCTCGAACGCGCCAACCGGAGGAGTATCATCGGTCCCTGCATCTGGTGATATAGTAATCTGTGAGCCACAAGGACTCAGCAATCTCGCACCCTCGCGATCAAGACTATTTAAGCTTAATAGGAAAGGAAGGGTTAATGTGAGTGGGGCTGCAGCAAGCGACTAGCATATATGGTGGCTAACTTATTCGCAAATGAGAGCGAGAAGAGAAGGCAAAGCACGAGCGATAACTAAATAGAGCACACTACGCAAGCATAACTCCAATGCCGTGTCCACTTCCCGGACTCCGCCGAGAAGGGGCCATCACGACAACACACGCAGTTGATTCATTTTAGTTAATTAAGTTCAAGTTATCTACAACCGGACATTAACAAATTCCCATCTGCCCATAACCGCGGGCACGGCTTTCGAAAGATCAATCCCTGCAGGGGGGTCCCAACTTAGCCCATAACAAGCTCTCGCGGTCAACGAAGGAATAGACCTCCACCCAGGACCCACCGATCAGACTCGGTATCCCGGTACAACAAGATGATTCGACAGGTCAAAACTAGTCCAGCAACACCGCCCGAATGCGCCGACAAATCCCGATAGGAGCTGCA
Organism: Triticum monococcum; assembly: GCA_034509565.1. Classification (NCBI taxonomy): domain Eukaryota; kingdom Viridiplantae; phylum Streptophyta; class Magnoliopsida; order Poales; family Poaceae; genus Triticum; species Triticum monococcum. Next base: position 171,049,970 of record CM067846.1, on the reverse strand, counting down.
CATATCTCTTTCTCAGGGCACACTCAGATTGTCTAAACTTCCGGTAGGCCAGCCCAGAGTTGCCCCTGGTGGCCACCGGCGGCTGACGTTCCGGACCAACACTCAGAGGAGCACTGGCCCGTGGGGGGGCTAAAATAAAGATGACCCTCGGGCTCCGGAAACCCAAGGGAAAGAAAAGGGTAGGTGGCAAATGGTAAAACCAATGTTGGGCATTGCTGGAAAAGCTTTAATCAAGGCGAACTATCAAGGGGTTCCCATTATAGCCCAACCGCGTAAGGGACGCAACAATCCGGGAACATAACACCGATATGACGGAAACTAGGGCGGCAAGAGTGGAACAAAACACTAGGCGAGAGGCCGAGCCTTCCACCCTTTACCAAGTATATAGGTGAGTAAAGATAACATAGCAATATAATGATATACCAACAGTAAATAAATGTTCCAACAAGGAACGGCTCCAATCTTCACCTGCAACTAACAACGCTATAAGAAGGGCTGAGCAAAGCGGTAACATAGCCAATCAATGGTTTGCTAGGACAAAGGTGGGTTAGAGCTCAATCATGGCAATTGGGAGGCTGACAAGCAAGTGGTAGGCATCGTAGCATTGGCAAAGCAAAAGAGCGAGCAAACTAGCATAGCAAAGATAGTAGTGATTTCAAGGGTGTGATCATCTTGCCTGCACAGTTGTCAGAATTGACTGGATCCTCAAAAGCAAACTCAACGGGCTCCTCGTTAGCGAACTCGTCTCCCGGCTCTACCCAACAACACAAACAAGCAACAAGGATACAATCAACCACGTGCAAAGGCAACCAATACGATGCAAAGATGATATGCTATGCGGGATGCGATGCGGGATGCAAAATGCAACATGTAACAGGAAATGCATGAACCTGGCCTCAACTTGGAAATCCAAGTGTGCCACTGGATAGAGGGGAAGAAATCCCCTGAAAACGATATAAAGATCATGGCAATCGGAGCTACGGTTAAGAAATGGCAAGCGTTTTACTAAACGAACCGATCTGCGATTTACAGCAACATGCCTCCTAAATGCAACAAAATGAACATGCTAAAGCCACCCAACATGAAAACAAATTACATGGCAGTGATGTACTCATCAATCTTAAAAAATCATCATGACTGAGGCATAGGCAATATCATCCATTAAGGGCTTCAAACAAGCATGGCAAAACTGAATAAGCAAAACAGATTTCAGACTTAGCGAAATTAACGCTAGTCTGAAATTTCAGACCACGATGCCCTATTCGGAGCAGAAAAACAACATGAAGGGAAACCTGAACATGGAAAGTAAGAGCATGGCCTGGAGGTACTCAACAAGCTTAACAAAACACCCAAAATGACCTGGGGCCAAAAGGGTTCACAAAATACTCCACCGAGCACACGAACATCGATGAAACACAATCAGTTTTCAGACTTAGTGAAAACTGGGACATGCTGAAATAATAACTCACGGAGGCATATAAACGAGCTCGATGCTCTCACTACGGTGCAAGTCATGGCAAGGCAAGCATATATCCATTAAGAAGGCACAAAATGCTAGCTATACATGGCAAGAACAATGGCATAGCATGCATGGATCACTAGCAATCACTCCGGCAAAATCGCAAAAGAGTTAACGATCTGCCCAAAACAGCAACTATCCAAAAGTTGAGCTCGATTGAGTCAACCTAGGGTGCTCCAACATAACAAGTAAAGATATGGATGGATTAAGCACAACAAGCTTAACAAATCACTCTTACTGATCATCCTCAAAAGAGGCACGGATCACTAGGAAACAAGCCGGACATATAGCATCGTGAACTAAAACGGCTCAGTCTTAGTGAAAATTACTAAGTCCCTGAAATCTGAAATCTCAGGTAGCCCTCTTCGCAAGCTTGCACAAGACAACACACACATCCTAAAAATACATGGAAGGCACCCCTGGAAAGAAGACAACATGCTTAACAATTCATCCCAAAGGGGCACAGGCATATCATGCACGGATTAAATATGGCAAAAATGACAAAAGTGCATGTTGGATTAACGGATCTGCATTTTAACTCAACATGCCTCCTTCCAACAGCATTTTGGGCAACAAGATGACCTCAAATGCAAATGATGCAATGGAATGAAATGATGTACTCGTCGAGACGAAGTATTTGACATATCATACGCCCAAATCGGAGCTACGTATGCAAAGTTATGGCAGGTCAAACATGAGCATATGGGGTAAAATCCCTGGGACTTAGAAAAAAGAAAAAAGAAAAAAAGGGGACCCTAGGGTTTACTGTTCACCCAGATCCGATCCGGCGCAACACTGTAGCTCGGGCCCGGGACCGAGCCCGGTGATGGCGGCGGCGGCGGATCCTGCCGGATCCGGCGAGGGTGCGGGGCGCCGGCGTCGAGGGGAGGCCGGAGGGCGGCGCGCGGCCACCGGAGCCGGCGAGGGGCGGCAGCGGCCGGGCACCGCGGTGGCGCGAGGCGGCGGGGAGCGGTGCGGCGGGGCCCGGCGGGGAGCTCCGGTGAGGAGCTCCGGCGAGGAGCTCCGGCGAGCTCGCGGCCGGAGTTGATGGCAGGCGGCGGAGGCGGCGACCGGGCGCGAGGGAGGCGGCGGCGGCCTGCGGGCGAGGAGGCGGCGGAGGGAGTGGGCCGCGGGGGCCGGGCGTGGGCTCGGCGGGCCTCCGCGGCGGCGGCGGCGGCGGTGCCACGTGGCAGCGGGCGACGGGCTGCGGGCGGATGTCCGGTGCGGCCGGACGTGTCCGGCGCGCCGGAGGGAGTTTTTTAGGGTTTCGGGGGGAGGGAGAGATCCGAAAAACGAGGGGTCTATATATAGACCTAGAGGGAGCTAGGAGAGTCCAAATGAGGTGCGGTTTTCGCCCACACGATCGTGATCGAACGACCGAGACGATGGAGCTGAGTTTGGTGGGTTTTGGGCCAAAATGGAGGGGTGTTGGGCTGCACACACACGAGGCCTTTTCGGTCCCTCGGTTAACCGTTGGAGTATCAAACGAAGTCCAAATGACCCGAAACTTGACAGGCGGTCTACCGGTAGTAAACCAAGGCCGCATGGCAAGTCTCGGTCCAATCCGGAAATGTTTAATCCCCACACACGAAAGAAAGCTAGAAATGGCCACCGGAGGAGAACGAAGCGCCGGAATGCAAAACGGACAACGGGGAAAATGCTCGAATGCATGAGATGAACATGTATGCAAATGCGATGCACGTGACGACATGATATGAGATGCACGAAAACAAAACAACACACGGGGACAAAGACCCGAACCCGAGAATTAAATATAACTTAATGCCGGAAACGGCATGAGTCGGAGTACAATTGGGGAAGGTTACATATGGGGCGTTACATAAGTGCTGCACAAAGCGTCAGATAACACATGCAAAAAATAGAAAGCATGAAATTGCCAAGGTGTGTGGACCACATGAGCTTTATGCACAGGGTCTGCGCCCGGCTTTGTACAAAGGATTACATGCAACTGCGGCAAGACTTGTACAAAAGGTGGTTGCCGGAACGGTTTCCGGCAACCGCGCCCTACGGGTAAAACTTACGAAGATGCTCAATGTTCCAGGAGTTGGTCACTGGAATGCCATCTTCGGTCTCAAGGCGGACAGCGCCAGGCCTAGCGACTCGTTTTACCCGGTAAGGGCCTTCCCACTTCGGTGTCAACTTGTTGGAATTCTTGGCGGATTGAACACGCGAAGAACAAGGTCGCCTTCCTCGAGACTTCTGGCGTTAACTTTGCGGCTATGGTAGCGGCGCAAAGCTTGCTGGTAGCGAGCAGCTCGTACAGCAGCCTGAAGACGGTCTTCCTCAAGGAGCAGCGCGTCATCTTGTCACAACTGCTCTTGCTCAAGCTCATCATAAGCGAGCACTCGAGGTGACCCGTATACGAGTTCCGTGGGGAGAACTGCCTCTACTCCATAGACTAGAGCGAAAGGTGTCTGGCCAGTGGCTCGATTTGGCGTCGTCCTGACCGACCAAAGAACCACCGGCAGCTCCTCAATCCAGTTTCTTCCGCACTTGTGCAGCCTGTCGAAAGTTCTGGTCTTGAGCCCGCGCAACACTTCAGCATTTGCCCTTTCCGCTTGACCATTGCTTCTCGGGTGAGCAACAGAAACGAAGCAGACCTTGGCGCCAAGATCTTGGACGTACTACATGAAGGTGCGGCTCGTGAATTGCGTACCATTGTTGGTGATTATCCTGTTAGGGATCCCGAAGCGGCAAACAATCGACCTGAAGAACTTGACTGCTGACTGTGCTGTCACCTTCCTCACTGCTTCCACTTCTGGCCACTTTGTGAACTTGTCGATTGCAACGTACAAGTACTCAAAGCCCCCGACTGCTCGGGGAAAGGGGCCGAGGATATCAAGCCCCTAGACCGAAAATGGCCAGGATAAAGGGGTCGTCTGGAGAGCTTGAGCTGGCTGGTGTATCTGCTTGGAATGGAACTAGCACGCTTCACAGTTGGTTACTTGTGCAATTGCATCCCGGAGGGCTATCGGCCAAAAGAAACCTTTGCCGGAATGCTTTGCTGGCAAGTGCTCTTGCGCCAATGTGGTGACCACATATGCCTCCATGTATCTCTGCCAACAGCTTTTGTCCATCTTCCCGGTGAATACACTTCAATTTCACACCGTTGAGTCTTCTTCTGTACAGTGTGTTGTCGACAAACTAGTACATACTTGACTGCCGGGCTACTCTTTCCGCTTCTTCTTGCTCTTCAGGAAGTTCTCCTGTCTGAAGGAAACGGACAATCTGTTGTGCCCATGTTGGAGCTTGCAGCTCGACAACAAGGACTAAAGGCACATCTGCTGCTGCGGGAACATCCGCTTCTATGGCGAGAACCTGCGGCTCAGCCGGAGCTTGACGTTCCCCGGCAAGCTTGCCGGAGCGAAACTTGTCAGGAGCCTCTGCTTCGACGGAACAAACCCTAGGGCTTGCCAGAGCAGACTGCTCCTCAGCACTCTTGGTGTTGATCTTGGGGACCTTCTTGGCGGCGGCTTCGGGAAGCTCTGCCGGAAAATAGTCACCAGAAATCAACTTCCTCTTCTTACTCTGTCCAGTTGATGGCGTTATAGACAGTTGAGTCAGCTTGAGCACAAAGATCCCTGGTTCCACAGGTAACTTAAGTGCGGCGCACTTTGACAGGCCATCGGTAATGTCGTTCAGAGCTCTTGGGACATGCTCCATCTGTAGGCCGTCAAAGTGCTCTTCTAGCTTTCTCACTTCATTAACGTAGGCTTCCATCAACGGACTCTGATAACTCTTGTTCACTTGGCGGACGACAAGCTATGAGTCACCCCTGACAATGAGCTTCTTGGTCCCAAGGTCTGCCGCAATCCTGAGACCGGCAAGCAAGCCTTCATACTCTGCAGTATTGTTTGTTGCTTGCTCCTTGGGAAAGTGCATCTGGACTACGTGCTTGAGGTGCTCTCCGGTGGGTGCGACAAGCAGCACGCCAGCGCCGGCGCCTTGCAGCGAGAAGGCACTGTCAAAGTACATGAGCCACTCTTTGCTTGCTTCCTTGACGGCGATGCTCGTTTCTGGAATTTCTTCATCTGGTGTTGGCATCCACTCTGCTATGAATTCTGCCAATGCTCTGCTTTGGATAGTTGAAGTACTCTCAAACTTGAGGCCAAAGCTTGACAGTTCCAGTCCCCACTCAACAATCCTGCCTGTTGCTTCTGGATTCTGCAGTATCCTCTTCAGTGGAAAGCGAGTGACAATTGTGATCTCATGTGCTTGGAAGTAATTGCGCAGCTTTCTCGAGGCCATGAGAAGGCCGAAAAGCAATTTCTGCACACCAGAGTACCTTGACCTAGCCCCCTGCAGAAGGGAACTGACAAACTAAACTGGGCGCTGCACCATTCTCTCCTGTATCTCTTCGCGCACCTGCGCAGATCCATCCTTGTCGGGACCAGATCTTGTCGGGGAAGCCCCCTGCTTGTCGCTGGATGCGCTTGTCATGGTTGCTGACTCGTCATCTGCCTCCCTCTCTGCCACTAACGCAGCACTAACCACTTGATTGGTTGCCGCTATATACAGCAGCAACTTCTCTTGCGGCTTAGGTGCGACAAGTGTTAGAGTGGAGGACAGGTATCTCTTCAAGTCCTGCAGCGCAGCCTTCGCTTCCGGAGTCCATTTCATTGGACCTGCCTTTTTCAAAATTTTGAAAAACGGCAGGGCGCGCTCATCGGACCTAGAGATAACCCTGCTGAGAGCAGCCACGCAACCGGCAAGTCTTCGTACATCCTTGACGCGCTTTGGTGCTTCGATCTGCTCAATGGCCTTGATCTTGTCGGGATTGGCTTCAATTCCCCGCTGAGACACGAAGAACCCGAGAAGCTTGCCGGAGGGGACTCCAAACACACACTTCTCGGGGTTGAGTTTGAGGTTGATCTTGCGCAGATTTGCAAAGGTCTCGTCTAAATATTGGATCAGAGTTGCCTTGTCCTTGCTCTTGACCACTATGTCATCCATGTAGGCTTACACATTTCTATGTATTTGTGGCTCAAGAGCGACATGGACTACCCTTGCAAATGTTGAACCAGCATTCTTTAAACCGAAAGGCATCCGTATGAAATAGTACGTGCCACATGGAGTGATGAATATGGTCTTCTCCTTATCTTCTTCTGCCATGAAGATTTGATGGTATCCTGAGTATGCGTCAAGAAATGAAAGCAAGTCACATCCGGCCGTGGAGTCAACAATATGGTCAATGCGCGGCAAGGGAAATGGGTCTTTGGGACAAGCTTTATTAACATCGGTAAAGTCGATACAAAGCCTCCATTTCCCGTTTGCCTTGCGCGCGACTAAAGGATTGGCCAACCACGTAGGATGGAGCACTCCTCTGACAAGGCCTGCTGCTTCCAATTTCTTGATCTCTTCTGCGATGAATTCTTGGCGCTCCACTGCTTGCTTCCTGACCTTCTGCTTGACGGGCCGCGCATGAGGACAAACGGCAAGATGGTGCTCAATTACTTTCCTGGGAACACCGGGGATGTCAGACAGTTGCCACGCAAACACGTCGACATTCGCCCGCAGGAAAGCAATGAGTGCGCTTTCCTATTTATTCCCGCGCCTCCTGGGATGGGCGCGGTGCATGTACGGACGCCGAGGTCTTGGAGTGCGCCCGGTCATTGTGGGAGCCGACTGCGCCGCCGATGGGCAGCGCAGCCTTGTCCTTGGACCTGGCAGCACCGTGAGCTCCCTCCTCGACGCCCGTTCTTCCGCCGGCGTCTACCCCACCAGCCGTTTGCTCCAGCGACGGGGGGTTTGGCGTGGACGGAGCAGCCGCCTCCGAAGCCTTCTTCTTCGGCGGCATGTCGATGAAGACGATGAAGATTTAGCTCGTGCGAACACCAGATCAGGTTCACACAACCTCGACGCTCCCCTACCTGGCGCGCCAAAGATGTCGGGGGTGCTAATCCACGAACACCTATGGGACCGGCGGACCGAGCCCCTTTTGGTTCGGCAGGGGGGCGGAGATCGCACGAAGAGCAGATCGAGGCGAAGCACGCGAGCAGTTTACCCAGGTTCGGGCCGCACGGATGCGTAAAACCCTACTCTTGCTTTGTAGTTTGTATTGCGTTCTTGCTCGGGAGCGTTGTGCGCTACAGTACACACCAGCAGCTAACGAGACCGAGCGTGAGTGTTCTCTCTGATCCCCCCCTCTACGTTGCGCATGGGCCTCCTTTTATATGCTCAGGGGGTCACCGACAGGTGGCAACGTAGACAAGGGTAAAAATGGAAAGGCGTTGCGGTTGGTACCGCCGCCTGCTACAGTGTATCATACCTATCCCTGACGGCAGGGCAAAAGGGCATTAAATGCTCATCTGCGTCGCCCAAATAGTGCAAAAGGGACCGCCAGGGACGCCACCGCTCGCCATGATGGCAATCTTGTCAGCGTCGCTTGCCACCGAGTACCGCTGGCTGCACAGCCTCCCGCCACGTACGCCTGGAAGGGTCCCAGAGCGACACGTTGGTGGATGTGCTGGAGCGCAGGTACAGAGTGGAGGCTTGCCGCGGCAAGCGCCTTGCCGCGGTCGTTGTCTTGTCGCGTCCGGGAGCTTGTCGCTCACCGGGCCTTGCCGGGACGCGTGGCGCGTCGCGGCAAGTTTCTTGGGATGCCTTGGTTGGCCTTCTCGGCAAGCTCCTCTTGCCGGGGTCTTGTCTCCTTGGCTTGGATACTTTGTTCTTGAATGGCCCCAAAGGAACCACGGAGGACCTTGGCGGTCACCTGGCAAGCCTTGCCGCGGGATGCTACGACTGCCCGTGCACAAGTTCGGGATACTAGGGTACCCCTACTCTAGTACACCGACAATAGTGGATACTAGGGATCAAACCCTAACAAAACTAACTCGATTACATGATAAATCTCATCCAACCCATCACCGTCCAGCAAGCCTACGATGGAATTACTCACGCACGGCGGTGAGCATCATGAAATTGGTGATGGAGGATGGTTGATGATGACGACGGCGACGAATCCCCCTCTCCGGAGCCCCGAACGGACTCCAGATCAGCCCTCCCGAGAGGTTTTAGTGCTTGGCGGCGGCTCCGTATTGTAAAACGCGATGAAATCTTATCTCCTATTTTTATTCTCCCCGAAAGCAGATATATAGAGTTGGAGTTGGAGTCGGGAGGTCTCCAGGGGGCCCACGAGGTAGGGGGCGCGCCCTAGGGGGGGCGCCCCCACCCTCATGGAAAGGGTGTGGGCCCCTTGGTCTTCATCTTTGGCAAGGATTTTTTTATTATTTATTGTAAGATATTCCGTGGAGTTTCAGGTCATTCCGAGAACTTTTGTTTTCTGCACATAAAAGAACATCATGGCAATTCTACTGAAAACAACGTCAGTCCGGGTTAGTTCCATTCAAATCATACAAGTTAGAGTCCAAAACAAGGGCAAAAGTGTTTGGAAAACTAGATACGACGGAGACGTATCAACTGCCCCAAGCTTAAACCCTTGCTTGTCCTCAAGCAATTCAGTTGACAAACTGAAGGAAATAAAGAAAAACTTTTACAACCTCTGTTTGCTCTTGTTGTTGTAAATATGTCAAGCTGGCATTCAAGTTTTCAGCAAAGATTATAACTAACCATATTCGCAATAATTCTCAAGTCTCATGATTACCCATATCAATAGCATAATCAACTAGCAAGCCATAATAATAAATCTCAAATGACAACACTTTCTCAAAACAATCATAATATGGCACAACAAGATGGTATCTCGCTAGCCCTTTCTGAGACCGGAAAACATAAATGCAGAGCACCTTTAAAGATCAAGGACTAACTAGAAATTGTAATTCATTGTAAAAGAGGTCCAATCATAGTCACACCCAATTTAAATTAACAGTGATGAATGGAAATGACAGCTGCGCTCTCCAGCTAGTGCTTTTAATAAGAGGGTGATGACTCAACATAAACGTAAATAGATAGGCCCTTCCTAGAGGGAAGCAGGGATTTGTAGAGGTGCCAGAGCTCGGTTTTGAAATAGAGGTGAATAATATTTTGAGTGGTATACTTTCATTGTCAACATCACAACCAAGAGATGGCGATATCTTCCATGCTACACACATTATAGGCGGTTCCCAAACAGAATGGTAAAGTTTATACTCCCCCTCCACCAACAAACATCAATCCATGGCTTTCTCGAAACAACGAGTGCCTCCAACTAACAACAGTCCCATGGGGAGTTTTGTTTTGCAATTATTTTTGATTTAGTTTGCATAAAGCATGGGACTGGGCATCCCCGTGACTAGCCATTGTCTCGTGAGTGAGGAGCGGAGTCCACTCCTCTTGAGAATAACCCGCCTAGCATGGAAGATACAGACAGCCCTAGTTGATACATGAACTATTCGAGCATACAAAACAGGATGATTATTTGAAGGTTTAGAGTTTGGCACATACAAATTTACTTGGAACGGCAGGTAGATACCGCATATAGGAAGGTATAGTGGACTCTCGTGGAATAACTTTGGGGTTTAAGGAGTTTGGATGCACAAGCAGTATTCCCGCTTAGTACAGGTGAAGGCTAGCAAAAGACTGGGAAGCGACCAACTAGAGAGCGATAACAGCCATGTACATGCATTAAAATTAATAAACATTGGATGCAAGCATGAGTAGGATATAATCCACCATGAACATAAATATCGTGAAGGCTATGTTGATTTGTTTCAACTACATGCGTGAACATGTGCCAAGTCAAGTCACTTAAATCATTCAAAGGAGGATACCACCCCATCATACCACATCATAACCATCTCAATAGCATGTTGGCACGCAAGGTAAACCATTATAACTCATAGCTAATCAAGCATGGCACAAGCAACTATGATCTCTAATTGTCATTGCAAACATGTTTATTCATAACAAGCTGAATCAAGAACGATGAACTCATCATATTTACAAAAACAAAAGAGGTCGAGTTCGTACCAGCTTTTCTCATCTCAGTCAGTCCATCATATATCATCATAATTGCCTTTCACTTGCACGACCGAACGATGTGAATAATAATAAGAGTGCGCGTGCATTGGACTAAGCTGGAATCTACGAGCATTTAATAAACAGGAGAAGACAAAGCAATATGGGCTCTTTGTTAAATCAACAATAAAGCATATAAGAGCCACTTCAACAATTTAATCATGGTCTTCTCCTACTGACCCCCAAAGAAAAGAAAAGAACTAAAACTATTTACACAGGAAAGCTCCCAACAAGCAAAAGAAGAACGGGAAATATTTTTGGGGTTTTCTTTTTAATTATTACTACAGCAAGAAAAGTAAACTACTACTAATTTTTTTGGTTTTTCTTAAGGTTTATTAAACACACAAGAAGAAAGCATAAAAGGAAATAAACTAGCATGGATGATACAATGAAAAAGTATGAGCACCGACATCTAGCAATGAGTGTGTGTGTGAACATAAATGTAATGTCGGTGAGAAATACGTACTCCCCCAAGCTTAGGCTTTTGGCCTAAGTTGGTTTATGGCCACAGCTGGCCTGGCTAATATCCATAATAATAATTGGGGTCATACTGCGATGAGGAAGAAGAAGGCTCCGATTGCCACTGGCTGGCAATCATCTCCGGATCCCACTAATAGTTAGACTGTCGTGAAGGATCAAATTGTGGTTCCGGTTCTGGCTCCTCGGCTGGTGTAGGGTTCCGGTAGGCGTGAATAGCCATCAACGGAACAAGGTATGTGCCTACAGTCAAATCAAACAAAGAAGGAGCAGGCAAGGTAATAGTCTCAGGATGATGTTTATTAAAGAACAATTCATATTTAAGCTCTCCTGCCCTATTCTTAATAATAAAATCATGTGCCACCATACTTTTATAATCTAGATAAACACGAGGCAACACTTTTTCTTCCTTCTCAGCATGCCTAATAGGTATGTTAAAATGTGCAGCTAGGCGTGTAGCATAGATGCCTCCAAAGATGGGACCCTTAGTACGGTTCATACTTAACCGTCAAGCAATAATGCCACCCATACTAAAAGAGTTATCACCGTATAAGCCGTGGTGCAAAATAATAATATCAGGGATACTCAGGTTTCCACAGTTTCTGCGAGCAATTAAGCAACGACTGCAAATAATGCAAGAGAGAATTCCTTATTTGACACTACCTTAAAATGTGATTCCCTATTTGGCCCTAAAGAAATTTTTCTTCCCTGTTTGACATCTCCTCTAAATTTCTTTCCCAATATGACACTCTAATGCATTTTGTTCACTAACGGTGTTAAAGACAGACGTGAAAAGGCCTTTTTACCCCTGGTGCATAAGATGACCAAAAATCTGTACATGACAATATCTATAGTTATGTTACATATTTGGTCATGTTAAATGACCAATTGAGACCCCATAATTTGGTCAATGAACTGATTTCAATCCCAAAAATTGATGTTGGTGCTTGCATGAGACGGCCGTCGGTGTTGGTGTTGAGCGGATGGTGGTTGGATGTATTGTGCTCCGAGGACTCTGACGCCGTCGAACACCTCCGCAAGATGCGAGTGATGGATGGGTCTGGGCGTTGGCGAATGGGTGGATGTTGTGAATGATGTATGGTTCCCCTCTCTGATCATGCGTGAGTCCTGCGAATAGCTTTGTGTCTGTATTTATAGAGAAGGAAGATAGGCAGAGCGCGAGCATTTGTTCCGATCTTCATGGAAAGATAGAGATATGAAATCCCATCTAGGAGCTCCATTCTGGGTATTTGTATACGTGCATGTACATAGTAGGACTCAACCATATTTAACACGCCACGGACAGCCCAAACTATACTGGTGCACGCATGCATTAGTCAAATATTCGGGTATTCGGAGATGTATAATACGCGTCGGCCAGATGCCGGTATACAGGTACTGTCGCGTGGACGTTCGGATATATGTACGAATTGATAAAATGTCAGCGGAAACTGCTACGGACCTCTACATCTGCAAGGTTAGTTAGTTACATGATCAAATACATATACTAGTGCACGTATGTAATTAGCCAGTATACGTGTGTGCGAGCATGCATGCATGCATGGTACATGAAGTGACTGGGAAGTGTGTGTATGCACGTAGGTATAACTTTAAACGTACGGTAACTTGCACTAAAAAAGGCAACTGGACTTAGCTTTCTTAAAGCGATAAGCACAAAAACACGTCAAACAATAGAGACGAGAGGGACGGCTAGATTGAGATATTTTCTTTTGTGCGATGTGGGCTAGGGACTAACATAGGGGTATTTTGGTCCATCTAATTTTTTTTACAAGGAACAGTGTAACGAAACCGACGGGCGATGTCACGTAAGGAAAAAAATTTAGACTACGTGTCAAATAGGGAAGAAAAGTTTCTTCAGGGTCAAATAAGGAACCACATTTTAAGGTAGTGTCAAATAAGGAATTTTCTCATAATGCAAAGTAGCATAAAATAGGAAAATGTATGCTAGTGATTCGTGCATCGGAAACCTTCCTTGTTTCCCCTATAGTGATAGAGTCAATAAATCCCTCCACATCATCACGATGTGGTTCTTCTGTCTTGCCCCCTAAAGGGACTAAACAAATCCGACAGAAATCATAAAGTGACATCTCCTTATGCTCATCATATAAATGAAATTCCACCGTAGGTGGTGAGTTCTTAGAATGAAAATGAAAGTTTTGCACAAAGGTATTTGTGAGCAAGAGATACTGGTCGCATTGGTCGTGGAGGAAAGTGGTAAGGCCTGCAGTCTGAGCCAACTCATGAAAATCTTCATAAATCCAGGCTGCTCTTAATAAATCCTCGGAAGGCCATTCACACGCCCGAACCTCCGCGGTGCGCGGCTAATTATACTTAGGCTTCGGTGCCTTTTCCTTCGAGCTTTGGCTCGATAAGCCCCTCAATAATCTCCTCATCATTTTCTAAAAAAATCTGAAATTTTTAGTAACTTCAAAATAAAAGTAAACCAAACTCAATAATATTGATAGCAACTACTCCTACAAGTGCCTAGGGCCTATATCATGCATCAAAACTACTTTTGACCATATAAATTTGACATGCAAGCTCAAGAACAGGGTCACCTAAGAAACACAAATTTGGAATGAATAAAGCACTAGAACAAAAACTAATTGGACCAATGGAGGAGGCACATACCAAGGAACAATCTCCCCAAGCAGTTTTGTGAGAGGTGCTTTGAGCAAGGAGATCGAAAATGGCAGCAAAGAGGGCTGGAACTCGTGCTTGAGTTGGTTTTTTGTGTTTGTGGGAGGAATAAGAAGAGGATGGGTGCAGGAATAAGTGGAGGAGGGCCACCATGGGCCCACGAGGCAGGGGGGCGCCCTAGGGGGGTGGGCGCGCCCTCCACCCTCGTGGCAAGGTGGTTGGCCCCCCTGGTGTGTTCTTTGTACCATAAATCCTCAAATATTCTAGAAAAAATCATATTTAATTTTCAGGGCATTTGGAGAACTTTTATTTTCGAGGTATTTTTATATTGCACGGATAATCACATAGCAGACAGAAAATTATTTATTTTTACTTTATTTCAAATAAATAACAGAAAGTATAGAGAGGGTACAGAAGGTTGTGCTTCTAGTTTCATCCATCTCATGCTCATCAAAAGGAATCCACTAACAAGGTTGATCAAGTCTTGTTAACAAACTCATTCCAATTAACATGAAACCGGAGAAATTTCGAATAACACTAGGTTACCTCAACGAGGATATGCACATCCCCAATAATAAGTATATCATATTTCTTCTTGACAGTAGGAAGAGGAAATTCAAACCCTCCAAATATAATCGATGGAATTTTTCCGATAGAATTGATACTATGAACTTGAGGTTGTTTCCTCGGAAAATGTACCGTATACTCATTACCATTAACATGAAAAGTGACATTGCCTTTGTTGCAATCAATAACATCCCCTGCAGTATTAAGAAAAGGTCTTCGAAGAATAATAGACATACTATCATCCTCGGGAATATCAAGAATAACAAAGTCCGTTAAAATAGTAGCGTTTGCAACTACAACAGGCACGTCCTCACAAATACTGACAGGTATAGCAGTTGATTTATCAACCATTTGCAAAGATATTTCAGTACATGTCAACTCATTCAAATCAAGTCTACCATATAAAGAGAGAGGCATAACAGTAACACCGGCTCCAAGATCACATAAAGCAGTTTTAACATAGTTTCTTTTAATGGAGCATGGTATAGTGGGTACTCCTGGATCTCCAAGTTTCTTTGGCATTCCACCCTTAAAAGTATAATTAGCAACCAAGGTGGAAATTTCAGCTTCCGGTGTCTTTCTTTTATTTGTAATAATATCTTTCATGTACTTAGCATAAGGATTGGTTTTGAGCATATCAGTCAATCGCATACGCAAAAAGATAGGTCTAATCATTTCAGCAAAGCGCTCAAAATCCTCATCATCCTTTTTCTTGGATCCTTTTTCTAAACCCATGGCTCTCTTTCTTTACCATGTTTCCTAGCAACAAAGTCTTTCTTATCATAATGTTGATTCTTTGATTTTAGGTTATCAAGATCAACAGCAGGTTCAATTTCTACATCATTATCATTACTAGGTTGAGCATTATTATGAACATCATCATTAACATTTTCATTAGGTTCATGTTCATTGCCAGATTGTGTTTCAGCATCAGACATAGAGATATCATTTGGATTATTAGGTGGTTCAGCAATAGGTTCACTAGAAGTTTGCACAGTTCTATCATTTTTCTTTTTGTTCTTTTTAGAAGAACTAGGTGCATCAATATTATTTCTATGAGAATCTTGCTCAATTATCTTAGGGTGGCCTTCAGGATACAAAGGTTCCTGAGTCATTCTACCAGTTCTAGTAGCCACTTTAACAACATAATTATTTTTCTTACTATTCATCGCATTGAGCAATTCCTTTTGAGCTTTAAGTACTTGTTCTACTTGAGTGGTAACCATAGAAGCATGTTTGCTAACAAGTTTAAGTTCACCCCTAATATTAGCCATATAATCACCCAAATATTTAATCATATCAGCATCTTGTTTTAATTGTCTACCAAAATAAGCATTGAAGTCTTCTTGCTTAAACATAAAATTATCAAACTCATCCAAGCAGTGACTAGCAATTTTAGTAGGAGGGATTTCAGCTCTATCATATCTATAGAGAGAATTTACCTTTACTACCTGTGTCGGGTTATCGATGTCTGGAGGTTCTTCAATAAATAAAGGATTAAGATCATATGTTTCTTCGATAGGCGGCAAATAATTAAGACCATGTATTTCTTCAATAGGAGGTAAATTCTTAACATCTTCAGCTTTAATACCTTTTTCTTTCATAGATTTCTTTGCCTCTTGCATATCTTCGAGACTGAGAAATAGAACACCTCTCTTCTTCGGAGTTGGTTTAGGAATAGGATCATTAATTGGAGCAGGAGCTGGCTCAGGAGGTGCCCAATTATTTTCATTTGTCAACATATTATTCAATAAGATTTCAGCTTCACCCGGTGTTCTTTCCTTGAAAAGAGAACCAGCACAACTATTTAGGTAATCTCTGGAAGCATCGGTTAGTCCATTATAAAAGATATCAAGTATTTCATTTTTCTTAAGAGGATGATCAGGCAAAGCATTAAGTAACTTGAGAAGCCTCCCCCATGCTTGTGGGAGACTCTCTTCTTTAATTTGCACAAAGTTGTATATTTCCTTTAAAGCAGCTTGTTTCTTATGAGTAGGGAAATATTTAGCAGAGAAGTAGTAAATCATATCCTGGGGACTACGCACACAACCAGGATCAAGAGAATTAAACCATACCTTAGCATCACCCTTCAATGAGAATGGAAATATTTTAAGGATATAAAAGTAGCGAGATCTCTCATCATTAGTGAATAGGGTAGCTATATCATTTAATTTAGTAAGATGTGCCACAACAATTTCAGATTCATAGCCATGAAAAGTATCAGATTAAACTAAAGTAATTATATCAGGATCAACAGAGAATTCATAATCCTTATCAGTAACACAGATAGGTGAAGTAGCAAAAGCAGGGCCAGGTTTCATCCTAGCATTTAGAGATTGCTTATTCCATTTAGCTAATAACCTTTTGAGTTCATATCTATCTTTGCAAGCTAAAATAGCTAAAGAAGCTTCTTGATCAAATAAGTAACCCTCAGGAATAACAAGTGATTCTTCACCATCACTTTCATCATCATAATCAGATTCAATATTTTCAATCTCTCTAGCCCTAGCAAGTCGTTCCTCGAGAAAATCACCAAGTGGCACAGTAGTATCAAGCATAGAAGTAGTTTCATCATAAGTATCATGTATAGCAGAAGTAGCATCATCAATAACATGTGGCATATCAGAACGAATAGCAGAAGCAGGTTTAGGTGTCGCAAGCTTACTCATAACGGAAGGTGAATCAAGTGCAGAGCTAGATGGTAGTTCCTTACCTCCCCTCGGAGTTGAGGGATAAATTGTTCTCTTAGCGTATTTCAAATTCTTCATAGTGTCCAGCAGATATAAATCCCAAGTGACTCAAAGAATAGAGCTATGCTCCCCGGCAACGGCGCCAGAAATTAGTCTTGATAACCCACAAGTATAGGGGATCGCAACAGCTTTCGAGGGTAGAGTATTCAACCCAAATTTATTGATTCGACAGAAGGGGAGCCAAAGAATATTCTCAATTATTAGCAGCTGAGTTGTCGATTCAACCACACCTGGAAACTTAGTATCTGCAGCAAAGTGTTTAGTAGCAAAGTAATATGATAGTGATGGTAACGGTAACAAAAGAGTAACGAAAGCAAAGTAATGTTTTTGGTATTTTGTAGTGATTGTAACAATAGCAACGGGAAAGTAAATAAGCATAAACCAATGTATGGAAAGCTCATAGGCATCGGATCAATGATGGATAATTATGCCGGATGCGGTTCATCATGTAACAGTCATAACATAGGGTGACATAGAACTAGCTCCAATTCATCAATGTAATGTAGGCATGTATTCCGAATATAGTCATACGTGCTTATGGAAAAGAACTTGCATGACATCTTTTGTCCTACCCTCCCGTGGCAGCGGGCTCCTAATGGAAACTAAGGGATAATAAGGCCTCCTTTTAATAGAGAACCGGAACAAAGCATTAGCAAATAGTGAATACATGAACTCCTCAAACTACGGTCATCACCGGTAAGTACCCCGATTATTGTCACTTCGGGGTTAACAGATCATAACACATAATAGGTGACTATAGATTTGCAAGATAGGATCAAGAACTCACATGTATTCATGAAAACATAATAGGTTCAGATCTGAAATCATGGCACTCAGGCCCTAGTGACAGGCATTAAGCATAACAAAGTCATAGCAACATCAATCTCAGAACATAGTGGATACTAGGGATCAAACCCTAAAAAAAACTAACTCGATTACATGATAAATCTCATCCAACCCATCACCGTCCAGCAAGCCTACGATGGAATTACTCACGCACGGTGGTGAGCATCATGAAATTGGTGATGGAGGATGGTTGATGATGACGACGGCGACGAATCCCCCTCTCCGGAGCCCCGAATGGACTCCAGATCAGCCGTCTCGAGAGGTTTTAGGGCTTGGCGGTGGCTCCGTATCGTAAAATACGATGAAATCTTCTCTCCTATTTTTTTCTCCCCGAAAGCAGATATATAGAGTTGGAGTTGGAGTCGGGAGGTCTCCAGGGGGCCCACAAGGTAGGGGCGCGCCCTAGGGGGGCGTGCCCCCCACCCTCGTGGAAAGGGTGTGGGCCCCCTTGTCTTCACCTTTGGCGAGGATTTTTTTATTATTTATTGTAAGATATTCCATGGAGTTTCAGGTCATTCCGAGAACTTTTGTTTTCTGCACATAAAACAACATCATGGCAATTCTGCTGAAAACAGCATCAGTCCGGGTTAGTTCCATTCAAATCATACAAGTTAGAGTCCAAAACATGGGCAAAAGTGTTTGGAAAAGTAGATACGACGGAGACGTATCAACTTCTAGGGCAGTTATGTGCGACCACCGGATGTTGATGACTTGAGCCATATAACTCAGCAGCCAGGGGAATCAGCCAGGCAATTCTGGACACGTTTCCCGACCAAGAAAAACCAAATCGTCGACTGTCCGGATGCAGAGGCCCTAGCGGCATTCAAGCATAACATCCGTAACGAGTGGCTTGCCCACCACCTTGGCCAGGAGAAGCCGATGTCTATGGCAGCCCTCACGACACTCATGACCCGCTTTTGCGCGGGCGAGGATAGCTGGCTTGCTCACAGCAACAACACATCAAGGAATCCGGGCACTTCGGACACCAGAGATGCCAATGGCAGACCACATCGTAACAGACCAAAGCGCTGCAACAATGGCGATAACACCGATGATACGGCAGTCAATGCTGGATTTAGAGGCTCTAGATCCGGTCAGCGGAAAAAGCCATTTGAAAGAAGTACTCCAGCTCCGTCCAGTTTGGATCGCATACTGGATCGCTCGTGTCAAATCCACGACACCCCCGACAAGCCAGCCAATCACACCAACAGAGAATGCTGGGTGTTCAAGCAGGCCGGCAAGTTAAATGCCGAAAGAAAGGACAAGGGGCTGCATAGTGATGACGAGGAGGAGCCCCGGCCGCCGAACACGGGAGGACTAAAGGGGTTCCCCCCACAAGTGAAAATGGTGAACATGATATACGCAACCCACATTCCCAAGAGGGAGCGGAAGCATGCACTAAGGGACGTATATGAGATGGAGCCCGTCGCCCCAAAGTTCAACCCATGGTCTGCTTGTCCGATCACCTTTGATCACAGGGACCACCCCTCTAATATCCATCATGGTGGATCCACCACACTAGTCCTAGACCCCATCATCGACGGATTTCACCTCACTCGAGTCCTTATGGACGGTGGCAGCAGCCTGAACCTGCTCTATCAGGATACAGTGTGAAAAATGGGTATCGATCCCTCGAGGATCAAACCTGCCAAAACCACCTTTAAGGGCGTCATCCCACGTATAGAGGCCCATTGCACGGGCTCAATCACATTGGAAGTGGTCTTCGGATCACCGGACAACTTCCAAAGCGAGGAGTTAATCTTCGATATCGTCCCGTTTTGCAGTGGCTATCACGCATTGCTCGGGCGAACCGCATTTGCAAAATTCAATGCAGGACCGCATTATAAATACCTCAAGCTCAAGATGCCAGGACCTAGGAGGGTCATAACAATGAACGGAAACACAGAACACTCGCTCCGCACGGAGGAGCACACTGCGGCCCTTGCAACAGAAGCACAAAGCAGCCTTTTAAGGCAAACCACTAATTTGGCGATATAGCCCCCAGACACCTTCAAGCGAGTCCGGATTAAGCTGCAACAGGATCGCTTGGCACACGCAGAGCTCGCCTAGCAATTCGGCCCCCGTCCCAGTCCCGGTCAAGCGACAAAATCCGTGCCGCACATACATAATTACGCACCGAAAATACCATGGACATAGGGGGGGCACGATCAGGGCACGTCCCGTAATGCGGCTTAACCGCCCTAGGGGTTGTATACCTTTATCATTTTTCTCTTTCAGGACCTAACTCCCTGGAAGCCCTTTCTGGCAGTACGATTGCCGGACACATTGCGGGAAGGAACAACCAAGGAGGTAAGAAGCTAAGATGTACACGCGAACCCTCAGGTGGTCTCTAATAATAATCGATATACCCGCTTTCTACTATCCATACACAGCTTGCCCTTGGATAGAACATGTCAAATAGTCATACTTTCTGCTTATTGCACTACTTGTACCAATACGCTTCGACATATTATTTAAACAACAATGCATAGCACTAGTCTATTATTGCATTATTCGTCCTCTTTTTCCGTTCATTTACAACATTTTATACCCGTACATTTGAGTACGGTCAGTACGCCAGGGGCTTTCGTTTACCGGATAATACGACGCGAGAAGTCCGAACACTTTCAACAGTGCGGCACCCCGAACTTATAGCACTATACGCATCAGCTCTGAATCATGTCTTGGGTCAATAGTTGGGTTTGCCCGGCTCCCATGCTTTGGTACCTTACATTCCGCTATATCGGCTAAGGTAGCGGTGGGAGAACTACTGCGATTGTGTCCTTCTTCTTCCGGACGAGCATCTCAGTAGAGAAAGCCGAAAACTGACTGTCATGATAAGGCGAGAGACTGGTCGCTGTTGGAGAGGTCTCAAGTCCTTAAAGACTTTTTCCGCTTCGGGCGAGGAGTCGGCCTTGCCTGGCTTAGGCGTGTATAGCACCCCAAATTCGGCCTTCCGAATACTAGGGGCTTCGCCAAAATTTAAAATTGTAGACTTCTATGGCTAAGTGAGAGTGATAAAGCCTTATATTCCGATTGCCTGGTTCGTTGGGCTGAATACCTCCCTTGAAGGACCCAAAATTGGGGTAAAGAGTGCTCAGGTTTATCCCGAACACCCCAGTACTAGTTACATGGGGGCAGAAGCCGACCACTGGCCAACTCTAAGATTTTATAAACGACCGCACATAAGGTAATACTTTAAATCAAAAAAGCATTGCATAGCGTAGATGAACTCGTTTCACATTACAAGATCACATGAGCATGTTCATTCAAAAATTACATCCCTGGCAGATTCATCCTCCACAAGGCGGGAACCCTTCAGGACACTCTCATAATACATCTCGGGGCAGTGATGCTCCTTGCCCTCGGGCAGCCCCTCCTTCACCAGCTTCACGGCGTCTAGCTTCGCCCAGTGCACCTTTGCCCGGGCAAAAGCCCTGCGCGCACCCTCGATGCAGACATACCGCTTTATGGCTTTAAGCCATGGGCAGGCATCCACAAGCCTACTCACCAGACCGAAGTAGCTGCCCGACAGGGGCTCGCCAGGCGACATCCGGACTATAAGGCCCCTCATGGCCTGTTCGACTGCCTTGTGAAGCTCGACCAATTGCTTCAGTTGGTCGCTCAAGGGCATTGGGTGTTCGGTCCCAGTATACTGCGACCAGAACAACTTTTCCGTCGAGCTCCCCTCCTGAGCTCGGTAAAACTCCGAGGCAACCAGTACACTGCGGGGAAGATCTGTGAATGCTCCTGGAGAGCTCCGAACTCGGGTAAGTAAAAGGAAAGTTTCCTTCACATGCTTGCTTTGCATAATGAATGCCTTACCCGCTGCTATCTTCTTCACTGCATCAATCTCCTGGAGGGCCTTGTGGGCTTCAGCCTTGGCGCTCCGAGCGCTTTCAAGCGCCTGCGCGAGCTCGAACTCTCGCGTGTTAGAGTCAAGCTCCAAGGACTCGTGTTTTTTGGCGAGAGCCTCGAGCTCTTGGCGCACCTCGCCTACTCGGGCTTCTTGCTTCTCCCGCTCAATGCGCTCCTTGGCCGCTTCGTCTTCGGCCTCGGACAGCGCCTTCTTCAGGGTCACCATTTTGGTCGTGGCCCCTGGAAAAATCATGATGATCCTATTACTTTACACCCGAACTTCTTTTTTATATATAGACAAGGTATTGCTTACCTTTGCTCTCCTCGAGCTGCCTCTTGGTAAGGCCGAGCTCGTCCTCGGACCGCTCCAGGTCCTGCTTCAGTGCAGAGACCTCCGCAGTACGTGCGGCAGCGGCCAGCAGTGAAGCCTCCACATACACATAGACATATTCTGATTAGAGTCCTGAGTTATCATTTGATCCTCTATTCGGCCTTTCTTCGCGAACACCGAACAGAGCATCAGGGGCTATTGTCCTTGCGGTAATATTTTCTTATATTTTGATTGCTTACCTCAAAGCCTGTTAGGAGGCTGGCGCCACTTCGGTCAGTTTGTTTTTGGCGGACTGGACTTTCTCGATCACCGCACTCATGATAGTGCGGTGCTCTTCGTCGATGGAAGCGCCACGAAGCGCTTCCAACAAGTTGTCTGGTGCCTCTGGATGGACAGAGGACACCGGCACGGGCGGCTTGCCCCCCTTAACGCGGGGTCACCCTCCGGAGTCCGGAACCACCGAAGATTCCGGTGCAGTGTTCGGCTGGGGGCCGAACCTGGAGCCCATGGTAGTCCTACTCCCTTTGCGCCCAGGGTCCGGAAGGTCGCCTCGAGGCGCCCCCAGGACTACCTCCCCTTGGCTCGGTGCCTTCTGAGACAACACCTTGGTGTTGTCCGTAGGGCGAGGGGTGGAGGCGGTCGGCAGAGAACCGCTGTTCATATCCGACGAGTCCAATGAACCGCTCGACGAAGATACGTCAAGATGAGCTCGGGATGGACTGCATAATCATATTCCGCATGAGGAAAAGCAGTGCAATAAAACGTGCCATGAATCACTATGGTGTTCCGAAACTTATGACTTCGCTAGGGGCTTGACCCTGGGTAGCTGTCGGATTTCAGGTTCCGGCAGACCCTTGAGGTTCGAACACTGGGGTGCGCGCGGAGATCTCTCCCCTACCGATCTACGCCCAATCTCCTCGCGTGATGTAAGCTGGAAACAACGAACCACACAAGGGACACGAGGTTTATACTGGTTCGGGTCACCGTTGTGGTGTAATACCCTACTCCAGTGTGTGGTGTTGTGGATTGCCTCAGGGGCTGCTGATGAATAGTACAAGGGAAGAACATCCTCGCGAGAGGTGTTCTTGAGCTGGTGCGATGAACTGCTAGGGTGAGTTCAATCGCATCTCTCTCTCTCTCTCTCTCTGCTAGGGCTCTACCAGATTTCTAGATGTCCCTCTGCTCTGTGTGGCTAGTTCTACTTATAGAGGCCCTGGGCCTCTCCCCAAATAATGAGCGGGAAGGGCGCCAACAATTGGCCATTTTGAAGGGGAACATCTAGTACAAGTTATCCTGACCAAAGGTGGTCTTCGGCTGCCAAAAGTACTGGTGATGACGCCGTCTTGGGCTCCACGATGACCTCCGTCCTGCCGCTCTGCTGGTCTTGGTCTCGTTGCATCGGAATGGTAACCTTTGCATGGTGCCTTGGCCTGTGCTTGCCCCATTTGCACCAAAGGGGAAACAAGGACACTACATAGGTCGGCGCCCGCCTGGTCTTGATCGTCTTGGCTTGTGTCACGGGCTCCTCGTGAGGTACCCCTGCCTTGATCTCTCCGCCTCCTCGCGAGCCTGCCTGATGAGGCTACCTCTGAGGAAGCTTCCGGTCATCCGCCCCGCGAGTCTTGGCCCCTCACGAGGGTCTTGAGCTTTAACCGATTAAGATGAGTCGCGCTGGGCCCCCACTTGAGCCACGCTGCAGGCCGCTGGCAGGCAAGTCTGGGGACCCCCATTCCCAGAACGCCGACAGTAGCCCCCGGGCCCAGGGCGCGCCCGGGCTTGGCCTAGCAGGAAAGCGAAGGGGCAAGCGCGAAGCGCCGCGGGCCTTAACAGCCTGCGGCCTTGGGCGCCGCGTGGTGATTGATTGGACTTGGGCGTCTGTGCCTCCCCATGATGCCTCGCAACCGCACGACTTGACATGTCCCTGCATGCAGAGAAACCAGTCATGATTACCTGCAATCGTGGTACTCGATGGTTGGCCTCCTCCGGCTATAAGTACGGTGATGCGCGAGTCCCTTCAGTCCATCCCTTGTTGCCGCTCCTTTCCTTCTTCTTCCTCGCTCTTGCTTCTCCTTACGCCAATGGCACCAATCCGCCGGTTTTCTGCAGAAGAAAGGGAAAGGCCCCCCGAGAAGGTCCTGACCCACTTCCGCTAAAGAAGCGGCTGGTCCTCTGCCATCGAGAAGAGGGTGCTCAGCAGGAGGCACCGAGGCCCTGGTACAAGGGGCCACCGCCTAGGTATCCGCTACCCTTGTACACCCGCGTCGTGGGTCCTAGGGGAGAAGGCGTCGAGTGACATCGACGGTGCCGCCGTCGACGCTGGCGAGTCACGGTGGTGCGTGTCGTTCCTCCTGGATTCCACGTCGAGCTCTCCTCTCACGAGCTCGTGCTCCATGCCGCCATGCCTCCGAGCTCTTGGATTCTCCTTCCCCCCTCCTTCGCCTTCGAGATGCCGCCGAGCGGGGATCTAGAGCTCTGGCTACAGCACGCTGACTGCGGTACCCCTGTGACCGGAGCGGAGGTCGCGGTCGTCGCTCCGGGCAAGGTCTTCATGACCCGGGGCTGGGGCGAAATCCCCCGGGTCTGCCGGACGGTAGGTGCCCTCGTGATTCATCTTGAATACAACGGCGCCTCCCTGATGTTCTTCAAGGTCTTCGATGCTGAAGGACGCCGTGTGGAGTGTTGCCCCAGGGAGAGCGGCTGGGGCGATGAACCGGCGAGGACCTAGCCCGCCCATCGGCCCTCCAGTAGCTCCTCGGGCGGCAGCGGAGGAGCTGGGGAATCCATCGGCTCCCCCGAGCTCCTCGCGACTCCGGAGACGAGCGACGACAGCTACAAGCCCCCGAGCTCGCGTCGTGCTCGGAGCGGGGCAGCTGCGTCCAGCCGTCGACGCCACTGATCTGGATGAGGTTGGCGTTGACGTTGGGCAGCCCACTGTTGATGATGGCGTCCCTTGCGGCGGCGCGGGCGATTAGTGTTCCTTGGGATTAGTACTCTTGTTCCCTACGAGGAATCGAAGCAACACCCCGTGGGGGCATGTAAGGCGTCTGCCATGTCTTTTATGAATATTATATCCTTAATATGAATCAATGCGAGGTGCTTGTCCTGTCTCGGCTTGGCTCCCCCTTTCTATCCTCACGAGGACTTGGCGCTCTACGCTGACAGGTCCCAGTCCCCAGGCAGGCTTCAGCTGTCGCTGGTATGCCAGGTCGCGATGCTGTGGTCACGGCCAGGAGCTAAGCGGCCCGAGGTCCGGTAAGAGCCCCTGAGTCGCGATGCTCGGGAGGTCCCCTTTAGCGCTCAAGCAGCCCTCGCTGGGCGAGAAAGGAAGGCAACGTCACTATGACAGAGCTGCACTGGGCGAGGGTTTTTGCGCTGCGTTGGTTCAACTCTTGTAAGGGCGTGACTTATCTCTTGAGTCTGGTGTAGTTCCTCGGTGAAGCGCCTGGCCCGACGGTGGCAGCTGAGGCGTTGCTGGGTTAGGTCCTCGTGAGCTTCTTGCCTCTCCCCCGCACTTTCCTCAATGCTCTACGTCCTCAGGTCCCGGCCCTCAAGCGAGCTCAACCGCCGCTGGTATGACAGGTCATGATGCCGTGGGTCAAGGCCAGGGGTGAGGGCTGGAGAGCCAGTAGGAGCCCATGAGTCACGATTCTCAGGCGCCCCCCTTTTAACGTGCAAGTGGTCCATGCCGGAGAGAGGGAGAGGCAACTCGCGATGTCCCTAGCGTTGCTCCTGGAGTAGGTCCTACACACCAATCATAAATGGAAACAAGACATGTTGTTATGGTTGCCAGCCAACCTTTGGTCGCTCTAGGGGAGTGATTGGGGCACTGAGTGCCTGGTGAGGTGGCGCCTTGGGTGGCTGTCACGGCCAGACCTCGACCGCTCAGATTTATAGGCGTTCCAGGGACGGACCCATGCGCAGATGCCGTGCGAGAGCGAGCGGCTCCATAGGTAGGCGTCAATCGAGCAGGCGATTAGGTCGGGTATGTTAAGCACGCAGGAGGAAATTCATTTTAAGTAGACGTAGGAAAAGCAAATGCCGCTGGGCCAGGCCCGAGCATCTCGGGGGTGATGCAGCCCGAGGGGTGCCCCTGACAAGGTAAGCAAAGAGCATAAGCAAAATGGATACATGCCGCAGGGACGGACCCACGCGACCTAGGAATAATGCGGCCCTGTGGGCGCTCCCAGCTAAAAACGGGACTTAGAAGGATGTCACTTGGTGCCGTTGAAGATGAAGTGATGCCGAAGAAGCAGGCGATGCGCGATGAAGACGTCGACCCTCACGAGCCCCCAGGCCCAGAAGCCTCGGGAGGCTCCGGGGGCACAGGTGGGTCTCCGAGAGCCATCTCCATCTCCGCCAGGACCGCACGATGTCTGACCTCCTAAGCCTCCAGAATGCTCCTCAGCAAGCGCTGATGAGCGGCGACCGCGTTTGGCAGGCCGAAAGGCATGCGAACGTAGCTGTGAGGTGGACCCTCGCAACGCCCCACGCATGAAGGCCAGAGGCGCTCCTAAGACGCGGCTTGGTTGATCCCTGGCACGTCGATGAAGACGCGCAGCCCACCATCCTCGCCTGGATGTGGGGCCATGGCGGGCAAGCGGCGGCTGCCGCACATGACTCTCGACTCCTGTAGCTCCTGAGTGTTGCTTGCGATGAACTCCTGAGGGTTTGGTCTTCCTTGCCTTGTACCTTCCTGAGGGAAACCTGCCTGGAAGCACCCCTCCAAGTGGTGCCCGAGCGCCTCCCTGGCGACCTTCGCAAAGTCGGTGGCTCTCTAAGAAAGAGCCCAGAGCCCTGCATGAGGAGGGTGCCGGGGGCGCCTTCCTATGCGAGAGAGGGTGGCGCTCCCTGATTGGGCGCAGATCCTGACCCAACACCTCCAAAGGCGCATGCCTCCTGATGGCTTGGGCCAGGCGAAACCTTCTTCTTCTTGGGGGTCGCCTCGGGAAGCCTTCCATATCTATGGTCCGGGTCTTCGATTGCTGCGGCCTGGAACGCGCGCTCAAGTGAACACACTGCATCCCTTTCTTCACAGGGTATAGTGATGACTCCACCGCTTCCTAGCATCTTGAGGACATTGTATCCAAGGTGAGTCACTGCCATGAACTTGGCCAGGGCTGGGTACCCGAGGATGGCGTTGTATGGCAGACAGATGTGGGCGACGTCGAAGTCGATGAGCTCGGTGCGGTAGTTGTTGCGTTGTCCGAAGGTGACTGGAAGGCGAACCTGCCCTATCGGAACTGTCGGATTTCGGGTTCCGGCAGACCCTTAAGGTTCGAACACTGGGGTGTGCATGGAAATCACGCCTTCTACCTCCCCATCTCACAAAGATCTAAACTACCAAAAGAACCGCACAAGAGACACTAGAGTTATACTGGTTCGGGCCACCATTGTGGTGTAATACCCTACTCCAGTGTGTGGTGGATGGATTGCCCCTTGCGGCTGATGATGATGAACAGTACAAGGAAGAACAGCCTCGCGAGGGTCTGTTCTTGGCTGGGGCGACGAACTGCTGGGAGGAGTTCAGTCACCTTTCTCTCTCTCTCTCTCTCTCTCTCTCTCTCTCTCTCTCTCTACTTGCTAGCCGGACCAACCTACTCTGTGAACCCAGCCCTATTCTCCAATCTACCAACTGATCGACCTCCTTGCTACGTGGGTGGCCGGTCCTATTTATAGGCAAAGGCCCTGGGCCTCTTCCCAAATATTGAGCGCGAAGGGCGCCAACAACTGGCCAATTCGAAGGGAAACATCTAGTACACTTATCCTGACTAAAGTTGGTCTTCGCCTGTGAAAGACTCTGCGGTGACGTCGTGCTGGGCTCCATGGTGACCTCCATCTCATAGTCCGCTTGGTCCTGGCCTCGTTGCACCGAAATGGCAACCTTTGCCTGATGCCTCGGTACTCCGCGGCTGCGCTTGCCCCCTTTGCACCAAAGAGGAAAGAAGGACGCTGCGCGCGCTGGCGCCCGCCTGGCACCCTCGATCGTCATGGCTTGCGTCACGGGCACCTCGTGAGGTACCCCACCTTGATATCTCCGTCTCCTCGCGAGCCAGCCTGAGGAGGCTGCACCTGAGGATGCACTGTGTCGTCCGCCTTGCGAGGGTCTTGAGTCTTGTGCTAATGAAGATGGGCCATGCTGGGCCTCCTTTGAGCCACGCCGCAGGCCGCAGGTAGGCAAGTCTGGGGACCCCCGTTCCCAAAACACCAACAGTAGCCCCTGGGCCCAAGGCGCGCATGGGCTTGGCCATGCCGAGAGGCGAAAGGGCAAGGGCGAAGCGCCGCGGGCCCTAACAGCCTGCGGCCTTGGGCGCCGCGTGGCGGTTGACGGGACGTGGGTGCTTCAGCAACTGCGCAGGTTGGTAAAGGAGCGGCATCTGCCCAGACTTCGCCTTTTGCTCTCTCCGGTCGCTGCTTAGATCCCCTTTCTTGCACCTTCCCTTCCTTCCTCCAAACATCAGATCTACTCCAGCTGTGCGACCTAGGAAGCCATGGCGCCTCGCGAGCCTCCGGCCAAAGCTTGGTATTCCCCTGCTCTGGACCTGCCGAATGTGTCCAAGGCGAGCCTTGCCCGGCTGTGCCGGATGGCGACGGCGCAGGGCGTCAACGGGATGGAGGTGTTCAAGGCCGGCTCCGCCGCCCCCGAGGGCCGAGGGAGCACCTTTTATCCTCTCTTTGTAAGCTCCATTGCTGCGGGCTTGGTGCCTCCCTTCTCTGAGTTCTTCTTCTCCGTCCTCCGCCATTACGATTTGCAGGCTCTGCATCTCCACCCCAACTCTGTCCTTCTTCTGGCGATCTTCGCTTACTACTGCGAGGCCCACGTAGGGGTGCAGCCTTCGGTGGCCCTGCTGCGCCACTACTTCTCCCTCCGGATCTCCGGCAGCTCTCTTTTTGCGTGCGCGGGCTTCGTCGCGTATGGTGGCACCATTGCCATCTCGAATCCCGGGAAGAGGATTGAGGGCTCCAGGAGCAAGTGGGTCTTGGCAGATGCCGCGCACATCCACCCTCGGCTGATCTTGCCCATGGAGCACCCCGTGAGCTCCAGCGACTAGTGTCGAGCGGAGCTCGCGGATCCCCGCGCGAAGCCGGTGTTGGAGAAGATGGACGCGGACCTGAGGCCGGCCAACATGGCGGCGGCGAAGTTGACCGGTGCTTCGCTGCTGAAGGAGTTCCTGGAGCACCAGCTGGCTCCGCTCCGGCAGTACTCTCCTCCAATGTGGAGGCCTCATCCGTGCCCCGAGGCTGTGGACGAAGAGGATGTGACCGCGATTCTCCAATCTCTGGTCGGGGGCAAGGTGGCAAGCCCGAAGGACGCTCCCAAGCCCCTGTTCCTTTGTGACGACTGGAAGCGGGTGGTGAAGTCCATGCCTGTTTTAACGGGGTCGGGCTCGTGCCCGCGGTGGCTTCTGAAGGACCGGTCGATGTGCCCTCCGGCGACTCCAGCGATGAGGAGGAGGAAGAGGAGCGGGAAGATGGGCCCGACAATGGGGCGACTGATGGAGAGTCGAGGGCTCCCCTCCCCCGGCGCGGGTCCCGCACTCTCCGCCTGAGCGATGACGATGATGATGATGATGACGATGATGATGTGCAGGGTAGCGGGAGCTCGCCCACGATCCCGAAGAAGGACAGGACCGGGCTGGTCTCCTGAGGGTCCGTCCTGACTCCGGGGCGAACTGGGGACGCGCCTTCTGCTTCTGAGGTCGACCCCTCCAGCCGGCTGTTAGGCTTCAAGTTAGGCCGGAGGCTGCCCAAGCTCACCGGCGAAGACACGTAAGTGCTTGATCCTTGGTCATTTATTTCTTGTTCCGCCGACGAGGCATAATGATTGCTTCTCTTGAATAGGCTGGCGCCTGCGGCGAAGAAGCCGAAGGGAGCCCCTGAGGCCCCACCTGTGGCGACGCCTTCGCCTGCAGGGAGGGAGATCGTGACGCGCGGGCCTCTCCTGCCCGCGCATCCTTGTGAGGCTTGGCTGAGCTGGCTGGGGCGAGCTCAGCCCCCATGGCCCAAGTGACTCTGGAGGTGCCCTCGCCTGGCGCCGCTGCTACGGCTGTGGAAGCGCAGCGGACTCCGCTTCAGGACACTGCGGCCTCGCCGCCGCTACTTTCTCCTCCCATTCCACTGACCATTGCTTCCCCGGCTCCTCCTATTATCTTGGGGCGCACCGACGTTTCTCCACCTCCTTCTTCCATCTTGGAGCGTGACGTCGCCGAACTGGACCGGCTGCGGAAGGATCTTCTCGGCGCCGACCCTCGCCTGGTGGCCGGGCGCCGGGAACTGACTTCGGGGTGGATTCGTTCTGATGCTTCGATTCGGGCGGCGCTGGTTCAGGCCTCAACGGCCTGTGACGGAGAGAGGGAGGCCACCCTCGAGGTGAAGGCTGCTCGAGACGCGGCCCTGGGAGAGGTGGTTGAAGTCCGCGGCCGTTGCAAGGCGCTGGAGGACGAGTTGCAAGGCCTGCGGAGCCAGCTTGCAGAGGAGGTCCGCCTGCGTCAAGAGCTGGAGAAGGGGGCGAAGGCGTGCGAGGCGGCGCTCGAGGACCAGGAGACCAAGCTCAAGAAGTGCCGCGACCACCTAGGCGCGTTGAAGAAGGAGCTAGAGGTGACGAAGGTCGAGCTGGACGCTAAGGCCCGGGTTCTTGCCGAGGATCGCGTGGCCTTCACGGACATGGAGAAAGATGCACGTGCTTCGCTGAAGATGCTTTACAAGAGCGGCCTGGACAGCCCGCTAGCCGGTGACGGGGACGGCCCCGCCAAGTTGCTTCCCTTCCTGGTTAAGGCCGTTGGGGATGTCGCCCTTGGCATCGGCCCTGCGGCCGAGGCCGAGGCGCACGTCTTGTCTTCTGCTGCGCTGACGCGGGTCTTCGCCCATGTCTACCTCCATGATCCCAACACCGAACTCGACGGCCAGCTGGAACCGGTGAGCGCCGAGGGTGCTGCCGCCGTTGTCGAAGCCGTGAAGGGGCGCGTGGAGGCGCTGCTGAGGAAGTTCCGGGCCTTCAGCACCAAGCCAAGGCAAGGCGCTGCCGGCCCCGCTGCTCCATGAGGCGAAGCCGCTCCACACAGCTTCACCGCCGACAAGCGACTCTGTTCCATCCCTGTTCTTCTTTCAATTCCTGCACATGCACCACGCCTCGGGGAGGCATTTAAACTTGCGTTTGGTATTGAGATGACAGTGTGGACTGTAATATTTGCTTTTAAGTTCCTTGAATTTTATACTTCTCTTCCCTACTTGCTTGTGCTCTGCGCTGGCAGAGCCCGGCCCCGCGCGTGCCTCACCCAGCATTAGCCCCGACCGGAAACCAGGACGGGACCACAGGAGTGAGGGGCTACGTGACAAGTTAGGCTCCTGAGTTGCGATGCTCAGGAGTCCCCCTTGGCGCACGAACAGCAAGTAGGGAGGCGCGATGTAGGTGTATCTTCTGTTCTACGTCTGCAGAGCCCGACTCCGCGTGTACCTCACCCAGCATAGCCTTTCGGAACTAAGGAGTGAGGGGCTACGAAGCTAGTTAGGCTCCTGAGTCGCGATGCACAGGAGTCCCCCTTGACGCACAAACAGCGGGTGATGAGGTGCGATGTAAGCGGGGCTACCGTTCTACGTCTGCAGAGCCCGGCCCCACGCGTACCTCACCCAGCATAGCCTTTCGGAACTAAGGAGTAAGGGGCTACGGGACCAGTTAGGCCCCTGAGTCGCGATGCTCAGGGTCCCCCTTGATGCGCAAACGGCCTTCATACCTTGGCTCCGCTCGGGGAGAGGCGTGCGACGAACCAGGCCCGAGGGGCCTGGCCTGGCGGCGTACGTCTGGGCGTGACCTAGTCATAGCCCCCGTGCCTAGCCCCCTCTCCCGGCACTCCCGAGGGGAGGCGTTGCGACGAGGCTAGCCACTAAGCTCTGGGCTCCCTGAGGTTAATGCGGCCCGGAGGCCACCCCCAGTTGTTTATCACCAGCGTGGAGCATAGCGCTTCCGTATGTGTACGGGCATAGCCGCGCCTCGGCAGTGTCGTCAACCAGCGCGGAGCATGGTGCTTCCACTGGTACGTGGGAGGGGGCTCCCCTCCGGGAGGAGCCCCCGGGGCGTGTACAGCCCCGCCCTAACACGTGGCCGGCATGGTAGGGCTAGGTGAGGTGTATCTGGGCACCCGTGAGCCAGCGCGGGACTCACGAGGCCCTACCTCTAGGCGGGTTGCGCCTGGCACTGGGCCGTATCTTGAGATGTGTCCCTGCAAAATTTGGTTAGATGCCGGTACTCTACGTCCTCGGGTCCCAGCCCTCGAGCTTTTCTCAGCCGTTGCTGGTATGCCAGGTCGCGATGCCATGGACAAGGCCACAGGGTGAGGGCTGGAGAGCCAGTAAGAGCCCTGAGTCGCGATGCTCAGGCACCCCCCCCTTTAACGTGCAAGTGGCCGACAGGGAGAAGAAAGGATGCCGCGGACAGGCATCATGCAGTTAAGCGTGATAGGCAATGCATAGTTGGAAATAAACGCGAGTGAGATACACGCCGCTGGGTCTGGCCCGAGCGGCTTGGGGATAATGCAGCCCGAGGGGCGCCCCCAACAAGGAAACTAACGACCGAAAGATAAAAGGGGATACATGCCGCAGGGACGGACCCACGCGGCCTGGGAGTGATGCAACCCTGGGAGGGCGCTCCCAGCTGGGAATGGAACTTGAAAGATGTCACCTAAGGATGTCGTCGGCGAAGTGGTGTCGGTGCAGCAGACTCGGTGGGCTGCGGAAGCTGATCCTCATGAGCCCCCAGGCCCCGGGGCCTCGGGAGGCTCCGGAGGCACTGGTGACTCCTCGCGAGCTGTCTTCATCTCCGCCAAGGCCGCGGAACGCCTGTCTTCTCGAGCCTCCATGATGCCCCTCATGAGGCGCTGGTACGCCGCAGCCATGCTCGGCAGGCCATAGGGCATGCGAACATAGCTATGGGGTGGACCCCCGCAGCGCCCCACTTGTGAGGGCCAGAGACGTTGCGTCGTGGCCATCTGATTGAGCCCTGGTACATCGACGCAAACGTGTAGCCCACCATCCTCGCCTGGATGTGGGGCCACAGCTGGTAGGCGGCGGCAACCTCTCATGATCCTTGTCTCCTGTAGTTCTTGAATGGCCTTGTTAATGAACTCCTGCTGGTCTGACCTTCCTTGCACGGCTCCTTCTTGAGGGAAACGTGCTTCGAAGCACGCCTCCACATGGTGCCCAAGTGCCTCCCTCGTGACTCTGGCTAGGTCGGTGGCCCTCCAAGTGAGAGCCCCTGAGCCCTGCCTGAGGAGGGCGCTGGGCGCGCTTCCCTATGCGATGGAAGGAGGGTCCCCCTGGGCAGAGACGGGCCCTGAGGGGCCTGCCTCCTGAGGGGCCGAGCCTGACGATGTCTTCTTCTTCTTGGGGGTGGTCCCAGGAAGCCTCCTGCTTCCGCGATCTGGGTCTTCTAGCGACGCGGCCTGATAGGCTCGTTCCAGGGAACACACTGCATCCCTCTCTTCACAGGGCACCATGATGACGCCGCCACTTCCTGGCATCTTGAGGACGTTGTAGCCGTGGTGAGTCGCAGCCATGAACTTGGCCAGCGCTGGGTACCCGAGGATGGCGTTGTACGGCAAGCGGATGTGGGCGACGTCGAAGTCGATGAGCTCGGTGCGGTAGTTGCTGCGTGCCCCGAAGGTGACAGGGAGGCGGACCTGCCCGATCGGGACTGTGGAACCGTCGGTGATCCCGGAGAAAGGCTTGGTCGGCTGAAGCTGGTCATAGGGCACTTGGAGGTTGTTGAACGTTTCCACGGATAGGACGTTGAGCCCTGCCCCACCATCGATGAGGGTCTTGGTGACCAGCACGTTGCTGATGACTGGGGAGCAGAGCATCGGGAGGACTCCGGCCGTGGCTGCACACTTGAGCTGGTCTGCCGAGCTGAACATGATGGCACACGCCGACCACCTGAGGGGGCGTGTTGCTTCGAGCTTGGGGAGAACTGCATTTACTTCGCGGGCAAACTGCTTGAAGATACGTTGAGAGGCTGGGGCTTGTGCTCTGCCTAGGATGCAGGCGATTGCGCGCGGCTCTTGGAAGCCCCCATCCCCCTCGTCTTGATGGCGGTCTTCGTTCCTCCTTGGCTGAGGCGGCAGCGGAGGTAGGCCTGCATTGCCATGAGCGCGATCCTCACGAGGCTGATCCCTCTAGTCTCCCTCACGAGGCAGGTCCCGCCAGCGGTCCTCGCGAGGCTGGTCGCGCCACCCCGGGCGCGGGCCATGATCTTCCCAGCGTCCTGGGTTTCTTCCTCCTCCTCGGCCGTAGCCCCGGTCAGCACGGTCAGGGCGATGGCCGATCTTCCTTCTCGCACGGCGCGGAGTTCTTGACATTCGTTGGTGTTGTGGGTGTGGAGGTCATGGTACACACAGTACCGGCTGCCCCTGGAGGAGTCGGGCAGATCCTTGCCCCGCTTGGTGTCTGGTTCTGCGCGAGTACTGCAGCCCCCTTGCGCTTCACGTCCTTGGCCTTGGGCTTCTTCTCTTCTGGGTCCACGGCAGGCAGCTCGAGGAGGGAGCGACGTCCCTCCTCAGCCCTGGCGCACTTGTTCGCCAAGTTGAACAGCTCCAGGGAGGTGCAAAGGTCTTCATGCATTGCCAGCTCCTCCTTCATCTTGACGTCGCGCACGCCGTCAGAGAAGGCCGAGATGATGGCCTCCTCGGACAACTTGGGGATCTTGAGGCGCGCGCTGTTGAAGTGCTGGATGTACTTTTGCAGGGTCTCTCCGGGTTGTTGCTTGATGCAGCGCATGTCGCTCACGGCGGGCGGCCGGTCGCGAGTACCTTGGAAGTTGGCGATGAAGCGGGTGCGCATCTGGTCCCAGGAGGAGATCGTGCCTGGAGCCAGATTCAGGAGCCAGGTTCGAGCTCCTTCCTTGAGCGCCATGGGGAACCAGTTCGCCATGACCTTTTCATCCCCGCTGGCAGCCTCGATGCCTAGCTCATAGAGCTGGAGGAACTCTGCGGGATCGGTCGTGCCGTCGTAGCGAGGAGGCAGGTCAGG
Source organism: Triticum monococcum (assembly GCA_034509565.1). Classification (NCBI taxonomy): domain Eukaryota; kingdom Viridiplantae; phylum Streptophyta; class Magnoliopsida; order Poales; family Poaceae; genus Triticum; species Triticum monococcum. The sequence goes on along the minus strand of CM067846.1, from coordinate 171,014,971 downwards.
CTTGAACTTGCCGGGCCACGCGATGCTGCGCAGCTCAGTGGTGTAGGCGCGGCAGCCCGTGGTGGCCACGAAAGGCTTTGGTTGGTGGAGAGCTTGGTCTTGAGGGTCCCCACGCGCTGCAGCTAGGAGCAGGGCGGGGTCTTGGCGTGCCGGAGCTGGAGCAGGGTCACAGTGTGCCGGAGCAGGGAGCGCCCTGGCAGCCCTTTGCGGGCGAGGGACTCCTTGGAAGCTCCGTTCTTGTTGCGCTGGCGCCTGACAGAGCTGGTTCCACCTAGGGGCCAAGCGCCTTGGAGCCATGGCATCTTCTTGGAGGGGAGGCGGCTGGTGCGCCTCTGAAGCTTCGTTGCCCGCGCGGGGCGGAGTGTGGCGCAGAGGAACGGACGGCGAGGAAGAGCCCCCTGTGGCGCGGACATGCTCGGCGACGCGGTCGAGCCACTCTTCGTAGACGTCATCGACGGGGCGGTAGCGCGGGAGCTCGTTTGCCGCGAGGAGCGCAGCTCGAGCCTCCAAGGGTGCGCGGAGCGCGCGGGACGAAGAACCGGCTGGTGCGAGTGATGGAGTAGCGGTGTGGCCGTCTTGGCGCACGGACGGATGCTGAGACGACGCTTGCTGCTCACCCCCCGCCGGGCCGGTGGCGGCGTTGACGGCGGGCAACGGGGAACGACGAGGATGCCCACCGACAGGGGCCATCTGGGCGACGCAGGAAGCGATGGCGGCTCGGCGCTCGGCGCGGGCCCGACAAGCGTTAGACATGGATGCGACGGTCGGAGGAGAACGAAGCGATGGCAGACGGATTCTGGTGCACCCCTACCTGGCGCGCCAAATGTCGTATTTCGGGTTCCGGCAGACCCTTAAGGTTCGAACACTGGGGTGCGCGCGGAAATCACACCTTCTACCTCCCCGTCTCACAAAGATCTAAACTACCAAAAGAACCACACAAGAGACACAAGATTTATACTGGTTCGGGCCACCATTGTGGTGTAATACCCTACTCAAGTGTGTGGTGGATGGATTGCCCCTTGCGGCTGATGATGATGAACGGTACAAGGAAGAACAGCCTCGCGAGGGTCTGTTCTTGGCTGGGGCGATGAACTGCTGGGAGGAGTTCAGTCACCTTTCTCTCTCTCTCTCTCTCTCTCTCTCTGTCTCTCTCTCTACTTGCTAGCCGGACCAACCTACTCTGTGAACCCAGCCCTATTCTCCAATCTACCAACTGATCGACCTCCTTGCTACATGGGTGGCCGGTCCTATTTATAGGCAAAGGCCCTGGGCCTCTTCCCAAATATGGAGCGGGAAGGGCGCCAACAACTGGCCAATTCAAAGGGGAACATCTAGTACACTTATCCTGACTAAAGTTGGTCTTCGCCTGCGAAAGACTCTGCGGTGACGCCGTGCTGGGCTCCCTGGTGACCTCTGTCTCGTAGTCCGCTTGGTCCTAGCCTCGTTGCACCGAAATGGCAACCTTTGCCTGATGCCTCGGTACTCCGCAGCTGCGCTTGCCCCCTTTGCACCAAAGAGGAAAGAAGGACGCTGCGCGCGCTGGCGCCCGCCTGGCACCCTCGATCGTCATGGCTTGCTTCATGGGCACCTCGCGAGGTACCCTGCCTTGATATCTCCGTCTCCTCGCGAGCCAGCCTGAGGAGGCTGCGCCTGAGGATGCGTTGTGCCGTCCGCCTCGCGAGGCTTGGCCCCTCACGAGGGTCTTGAGTCTTGTGCTGATGAAGATGGGCCATGCTGGGCCTCCTTTGTGCCACGCCGCAGGCCGCAGGCAGGCAAGTCTGGGGACCCCCGTTCCCAGAACGCCGACAGGAATAGTGGAACCATCAGTGACTCTTGAGAATGGCTTGGTTGGCTGAAGCTGATCGTATGGCACTTGGAGATTGTCGAACGTCTCGACGGATAGGACGTTGAGTCCTGCCCCGCCGTCAATGAGGGTCCTGGTGACCTGCACGTTGCTGATGACTGGGGAGCAAAGCATAGGGAGGACTCTGGCCGTTGCCGCGCACTTGAGCTAATCCGTTGAGCTGAACGTGATAGCGCATGCAGACCACCTGAGAGGGTGTCGGCGTTCTGGGAACGGGGGTCCCCAGACTTGCCTGCCTGCGGCCTGCGGCGTGGCTCAAAGGCGGGGGCCAGCGCGGCCCATCTTCACCAACACAAAACCAAGACCCTCGCGAGGGGCCAAGCGTCGCGGGGCGGACGACGCGGAGCTTCCTCAGGCACGGCCTCATCAGGCTGGCTCGCGAGGAGGCGGAGAGACCAAGGCGGGGTACCTCACGAGGTGCCCATGACGCAAGCCATGACGACCAAGGGCGCTAGGCGGGTGCCAGCCCGCGCAGTGTCCTCCTTTCCTCTTTGGTGCAAAGGGGGCAAGCGCAGCCGCGGAGTACCGAGGCATCAGGCAAAGGTTGCCATTTCGGTGCAACAAGACCAAGACCGGAAGGACTGCAAGACGGAGGTCATCGTGGAGCCCAAGACGGCGTCACCACCAGAGCTTTGCGCAGGCGAAGACTACTTTTGTCAGGATAGCTGGTACTAGCTGTCCCCCTTCAAATTAGCCCGCCATTGTTGGCTCCCTTCCCGCTCGATATTTGGGAAGAGGACCAGGGCCTCTGTAAATAGGACCGGCCACCCGCAGGGTGAAGGGATCGATGAATCGAAGGATCAAGGGATCAGAGAGAGAGAGAGAAGGGTGACTGGACTACTCCCAGCAGTTCATCCCCCCGGCCAAGAACAGACCCTCGCGAGGCTGTTCTTCCTTGTATTGTTCATCATCATCAGCCCAAGAGGCAATCCACCACACCACACACTGGAGTAGGGTATTACACCACAACGGTGGCCCGAACCAGTATAAACCTCGTGTCCCTCATGTTATTCTTTCCATAGCTTAGACCTTAACGAGGCGGAGGGGTGCAGGTAGGTAGGAGGCGAAATCTCCGCGCGCACCCCAGTGTTCGAACCTCAAGGGTCTGCCGGAACCCGAAATCCAACATTTGGCGCGCCAGGTAGGGGTGCGTCGGGATTCGTCTTCCCCCACCCCGTTCTCCTCCGACCATCACGCCCATGTCTGACGCTCATCGGGCCCGCGTCGAGAACCGGGCCGCTCTTGCTTCTTGCGTCGCCCGGACGGCCCCTGTCGGCGGGCGTCCTCGTCGTTCCCCGTCACCTGCCGTCAACGCCGCCACCGGCCCGGCCGGGGGACGAGCAGCAAGCATCATCTCAGCATCCGTCTGTGCGGCATGACGGCTGCACCGCAACTCCCTCGCTCACCCCAGCTGGTTCTTCGTCCCGCGTGCTCCGCACGCCCATGGAGGCTCGGGCTGCACTCATCGTGGCAAACGAGCTCCTTTGCTACCGTCCCGTCGATGACGTCTACGAAGAATGGCTCGACCGCGCCGCAGGGGGCTCTCCTGCGCTATCCGTTCTGCTGCACACCGCCCCGCGCGGGCGATGAAGCTCCAGCGGCGCCCTGGCCGCCTCCTCCTCGGGAAGGCGCCATGGCTCCAAAGCGTGTGGCCCCTGGGCGGAACCCGCTCCGTCAGGTGCCAGCGCGGCAAGAGCAGAGCTGTCAAGAAGTCCCTCGCCCGCAAGAAGCTGCCCGGGCGCTCCCTGCTCCAGCATGTTGCAACCATGCTCCTGCTCCCGCGCATCAAGACCCCGCGCTGCTTCCAGCTGCAGTGCGTGGGGACATGCAAGACCAAGCTCCCCGTCACCCAAGGCCTCCCGTGGCAACAGCAGGCTGCCGCGCCTTCACCGCCGAGCTACGTAGCGTCACGTGGCCCGGCAAGTTCAAGCCAGACCTGCCTCCTCACTATGACGGCACGGCTGACCCTGCGCAGTTCCTCCAGCTCTACGAGCTGGACATTGAAGCTGCCAACGGAGACGAGAAGGTCATGGCGAACTGGTTCCCCATGGCGCTCAAGGACGGGGCCCGCACCTGGCTCCTAAACCTGGCTCCAGGCACAATCTCCTCCTAGGATGAGATGCGCACCCGCTTCATCGCCAACTTCCAAGGCACTCGCGACCGGCCACCCGCCGTGAGCGACATGCACCGCATCAAGCAACAGCCCGGGGAGACCCTGCAGAAGTACATCCAGCGCTTCAACAACGCACGCCTCAAGATTCCCAAGGTAACTAAGGAGGCCATCATCTCAGCCTTCTCCGACGGCGTGCATGACATCAAGATGAAGGAGGAGCTGGCGATGCATGAAGACCTGTGCACTTCCTTGGAGCTGTTCAACCTGGCAACCAAGTGCGCCAGGGCCGAGGAAGGGCATCTCTCCCACCTCGAGCTGCCTGCCGCAGACCCAGAAGAGAAGAAGCCCAAGGCCAAGGATGTGAAGCGCAAGGGGGCTGCCATGCTCGCGGCAGAACCAGACACCAAGCGGGGCAGAGATCAGCCCGAATCTTCCAAGGGCAGCCGGTACTGTGTGTACCACGACCTCCACACCCACAACACCAATGAATGTCAAGAGCTCCGAGCCGTGCGAGAAGGAAGGATCAGCCGTCGCCCTGACCACGGTGACCGGGGCTATGGTCGAGGAGGAGGAAGGAACGCAGGACACTAGGAAGACCGTGGCCCGCGCCAAGGGTGGCGCGATCAACCTCGCGAGGATTGCTCGCAAGACCCGCCTCGCGAGGGAGGCTGGAGGGATCAGCCTCGCGAGGATCGCCCGCAAGGCAACGCATGCCTCCCACCGCTGCCGCCGCAGCCAAGGAGAAACGAGGACCGCCACCAGGACGAGGGGGGCTGGGGGGCTTCCAGGAGCCGCGCGCGATCGCCTGCATCCTGGGCGGGGCACAAGCCCTAGCCTCTCAGCGCATCTTCAAGCAGTTCGCCCGCGAAGTGAACGCAGTCCTCCCCAGGCTCGAAGCCACGCGCCCTCTCAGGTGGTCGGCGTGCGCCATCATGTTCAGCTCAGCAGATCAGCTCAAGTGTGCGGCTACAGCCGGAGTCCTCTCGATGCTTTGTTCCCCAATCGTCAGCAACGTGGTGGTCACCAAGACCCTCATCGATGGCGGGGCAGGGCTCAACATTTTGTCCGTGGAAACATTCAACAACCTCCAAGTGCCCTACAGCCAGCTTCAGCCAACCAAGCCTTTCTCCGGTATCACCGACGGCTCCACAGTCCCGATTGGGCAGGTCCGCCTCCCTGTCACCTTCGGGGCACGTGACAACTACCGCACCGAGCTCATCGACTTCGACGTTGCTCACATTCGTTTGCCGTACAACGCCATCCTTGGGTACCTAGCGCTGGCCAAGTTCATGGTCGTAACTCACCACGACTACAACGTCCTCAAGATGCCAGGAAGCGGCGGAGTCATCACGGTGCCTTGTGAAGAGAAGGACGTGGTGTGTTCCCTGGAACGAGCCTTTCAGGCTGCGTCACTGGAAGACCCGGATCGCGGAAGCAGGAGGCCTCCCGAGACCGCCCCTAAGAAGAACAAGACATCGTCCGGCCCGACCACTCAGGAGGCAGGCCCCTCTAGGCCCATGCCTGCCTAGGGGGAACCTCCTTCCATCACATAGGAAAGTGTGCCCGGCGCCCTCCTCAGGCAGGGCTCGGGGGCTCTCCCCTAGAGGGCCACCGACCTAGCTAGGGTCACGAGGGTGGCGCTTGGGCACCACATGGAGGCATGTTTCGAAGCACGTTTCCCTCAAGAAGGAGCAAGGCAAGGATATCCAGACCCTTAGGAGTTCGTCAGCAAGGCCATTTAGTAGCTACAAGAGTCAAGAGTCATGAAAGGCGGCCGCCGCCTACCAGCAGTGGCTCCCCATCCAGGCGAGGATGGTGGGCTGCGCGTCTGCATCGACATACCAGGGCTCAACTGAGTCGCCTCTCTGGAGCGCCTCTGGCCCTCGCGAGTGGGGCGCTGCGGATGCCCACCCCACAGCTACGTTCGCATGTCTTACGGCTTGCCGAACGCAGCTGCCACGTATCAGCGCCTCATGAGGGCCATCACGGAGGCACGAGAGGCCAGGTGTTCCGCAGCCCTCGCGGGGATGGAGATGGTCCGCGAGGAGCCGCCAGCGCCTCCGGAGCTTCCCGAGGCCCCTGGGCCTGGGGGCTCGCGAGGATCGGCTCCCACAGCCCACCGAGCCTGCTACACCAACGCTCCTTCGTCCTCAACGTCATCAGGTGACATCCTTAGAGTTTCATTTCCAGCTGGGAGCGCCCCCCCCCAGGGCTGCATTATTCCCAGGCCGCGTGGGTCCGTCCCTGCGGTGTGTATCCCTTTTTTATTTCATGTTGTTAGCTTACCTTGTTGGGGGCGCCCCTCGGGCTGCATGACCCCCAATTCGCTCGGGCCTGACCCAGTGGTGTCCGCCTTCCCAGCATCTATTTGAACGAATCCACTCCTTCGCGGCTAATGTGTTTTACCTAGTTGCCTGCTCAGCTGACGCCAACTAACGGAGCTGCTCTCAAACGGCACGACGCTTGCGCATGGGTCCGTCCCTGCAACGCCGACAAACCTGGATGGCTGAGCTCTGGCCGCGGCAGCCCCGCATAGTGTCACCTCGTCAAGCCTTCAGTGCCTCACTACCGCTCGGAAGCAACCAACGGCTGACTGTTAATTGTCATGGCAACCCCCTTGTTTTTTCTATGATGGAACTGCAGGACTTCCTAAAGGAGCTGCGTCAGGCGAGGCCCTTGCGGTGTCTCCTTCGCTCTTGTCTGCGCGAACCGCTTGCACGTTAAAGGGGGGTGCCTGAGCATCGCGACTCAGGGCTCCTACTAGCTCTCCAGCCCTCACCCTCTGGCCTTGACCACGGTATCGTGACCTGGCATACCAGCGACGGCTGAGACTCGCTCGAGGGCCGGGACCCGAGGACGTAGAGCAGAAAGGGGAGAAAAGGCGAGAGGGGAGAGACACACGAGGACCTCGCTGAGCAACCTCGCGCCTGCCGATGCACGGACCCGGCGACACACCAGAGAGCGGCCCCTAATTCTCGAGATAAGTCATCACCCGGAAGCGCCAGCTACTGTGGCACCATCCCCGCACCTAATGCTATCCCGTGTTAGCGACGCCACTCTCCTTTCTCACCAAACGACGGCTACTTGGGCGCCAAAGGGGACCTCCTAAGCATCGCGACTCAGGGGCTCTTACCGGACTCCGGGTCGCTCACCTCCTGGCCTTGACCACGGCATCGCGACCTGGCATACCAGCGACAGCTGAAGCCGCCTTGGGACTGGGACCTGTCGGCGCAGAGCACCAAGCCCTCGTGAGGTTCGAAAGGGAGGACTGAGCTAAGACGGAATGAGCAACTCGCACAATTCTACGACAAGGGTTATATTAACAAAACAGGATCACATGCACCTTACAAGCCCCCACGGGACGCGTTTTTGATTCCTCGTAGGGAACAGATCCTAAAGGGACACAAACTACGCGCGTCCCTGCAGAAGACACCATCATCAATAGTGGGCTGTCAAGCAGCGACGCCAACCCCATCCAGATCAGAGTCGGCGGCGGCCTGACGAGCCCGCCCTGCTCCAGGAGCGGCGCCGGCTCGGGGGCTCGTAGCTGTCGTCGCTCGTCTCCGGAGTCGCTGGAACCTCCGATGCCTCCACCGCCTGAGGAGCCGCCAAGGGAGCGGTTGGCAGGCCCAGTCCTTGTCGCAGCAGGGGCCCGGCCACCTCTCCCGGGGCAGCACTCCAGTCGGCGCCCGCTTGCATCGAAGACCTTGAAGAGCATCACCAAAGCACCGTCATAATCCAAGTGGATCGCGAAGACGCCCCTTGTCCTGCAAACCCGGGCGATCTCTCTCCAGCCCCGAGTCATGAAGACCTCGCCCGGGGCAATGACCGCGACCTCTGCCTCGATCGCGAGGGTGCTGCAGCCGGCGTGCTGCAGCCAGAGCTCCAGGGGCTCCCCCTGCGGGACGATGGAGGCGAAGAAGGGAGGAAGGCAGATCCAAGACTGAAGAGGAATGGCGACGTGAAGCACGAACTCTCGGGAGGAGCCCTCGGTGTGGACCCCAGGGGGGACGACCCACACCTTCGTGACCCGTCGGCGCCGACGGCGGCGCCGCCCGTGGCGGTCAGCATTAGCTCCTTCAGGGCCCTCGATGTGGGCGTACAATGGAAGCGGGAACCCCGGCGGCGCCCGCTCACACCAAGGCCTCGACACCACCTGAAGGGCCCCCTTGTCCGGGCCACGGGGGACGAGCCGTTTCTTCGGTGGGAGTGGGTCTGGTTCCTCTCGGGGAGCCTTTCCCTTCTCTGCCGTCGAGAACCGGCGGATCGGAGCCATCGCAGCAAGATGGAGCAAGGATCGGGAAGAAGGAGAAGCAAGGAGGGATGGAATGGAAGGGCGCGCGCTGTTCCGTACTTATGGCCGGCGAAGGCCAACCGCCGACCTCCACGATTGCAGGTAATCATGACCCACTTTGCATGCAGGGACTTGTCCAGTCCATGCAGTTGCTGAGGCGCCATGGGGAAGTGGAGGCGCCCACGTCCAATCAACCGCCACGTGGCACCCAATGCCGTAGGCTATTAGGGCCCGCGGTGCTTCGCTCTTGCCCTTCTGCCTCCCTGCACGGCCAAGTCTGGGCGCGTCTTGGGCCCGGGGGCTACTGTCAGCGTTCTGGGAACGGGGGTCCCCAGACTTGCCTGCCTGCGGCGTGGCTCAAAGGGGGGCCCAGCATGGCCCATCTTCACCAATAAAAAACCAAGACCCTCGCGAGGGGCCAAGCCTCGCGGGGAGGACGACACGGAGCTTCCTCAGGCACGGTCTCATCAGGCTGGCTTGCGAGGAGGCGGAGAGACCAAGGCGGGGTACCTCACGAGGTGCCCGTGACGCAGGCCATGACGACCAAGGGCGCCAGGCGGGTGCCAGCCCGCGCAGTGTCCTCCTTTCCTCTTTGGTGCAAAGGGGGCAAGCGCAGCCGCGGAGTACCGAGGCATCAGGCAAAGGTTGCCATTTCGGTGCAACAAGACCAAGACCGGAAGGACTGCAAGACGGAGGTCATTGTGGAGCCCAAGACGGCGTCACCACCAGAGCTTTGCGCAGGCGAAGACTACTTTTGTCAGGATAGCTGGTACTAGCTGTCCCCCTTCAAATTAGCCCGCCATTGTTGGCTCCCTTCCCGCTCGATATTTGGGAAGAGGACCAGGGCCTCTATAAATAGGACCGGCCACCCGCAGGGTGAAGGGATCGATGAATCGAAGGATCAAGGGATCAGAGAGAGAGAGAAGGGTGACTGAACTCCTCCCAGCAGTTCATCCCCCCCGGCCAAGAACAGACCCTCGCGAGGCTGTTCTTCCTTGTATTGTTCATCATCATCAGCCCAAGAGGCAATCCACCACACCACACACTGGAGTAGGGTATTACACCACAACGGTGGCCCGAACCAGTATAAACCTCGTGTCCCTTGTGTTATTCTTTCCATAGCTTAGACCTTAACGAGGCGGAGGGGTGCAGGTAGGTAGGAGGCAAAATCTCCGTGTGCACCCCAGTGTTCGAACCTCAAGGGTCTGCCGGAACCCGAAATCCGACAGAGGGCATGTGGCCTCAAGCTTGGGGAGGACTGCATTCACCTCGCGAGCAAACTGCTTGAAGATGTGCTATGAGGCTGGGGCCTGCATGCCACCCAAGATGCAAGCGATTGCGCGCGGCTCCTGGAAGCCCCCAGCTCCCTCGTCTTGATGTTGGTCTTCGTTCCTCCTTGGCGGTGGCGGCAGAGGAGGAAGGCCTGCGTTGTCGTGCGGGTAATCCTCACGAGGCTGACCTCTCCAGCCTCCCTCGCGAGGCTGGTCCTGCCAGTGATCCTCGTGAGGTCGGTCACGCCACCCTTGGCGAGGGCCACGGTCTTCCCATCGTCCGCCACCTCTTCCTCCGCCTCGGCCATAGCCTCTATCGTTGCGCTCGGGGCGTCGGCCGACACGTCCATCTCTCACGACCCTGAGCTCTTGACATTCGTTGGTGTTGTGGGTGTGGAGGTCATGGTACACGCAGTACCGGCTGCCCTTGGATGACTCATGCTGATCCCTGCCTCGCCTGGTGTCTGGCTCCGCTGCAAGCACGGCAGCCCCCTTGCGCTTCACGTCATTGGCCTTGGGCTTCTTCTCTTCTGGGTCGGCAGCCGGGAGTTCGAGGAGGGAAAGTCGCCCTTCCTCAGCCCTGGCACACTTGGTCGCCAAGTTGAACAGCTCCAGGGATGTGCACAGGTATTCATGGATTGCTAGCTCCTCCTTCATCTTGATGTCACGTATGCCATCGGAGAAGGCTGAGATGATGGCTTCTTCAGTCACCTTGGGGATCTTGAGGTGGGCATTGTTGAAGCGCTAGATGTATTTCTGCAAGGTTTCCCATTGCTGCTGCTTGATGCGGCGCAGATCGCTCACGGCCGGGGGCCGGTCGCGAGTGCCCTGGAAGATGGCGATGAAGCGAGTGCGCATCTCGTCCCAGGAGGAGATTGTGCCAGGAGCCAGGTGCGGGCCCCGTCCTTGAGCGCCATGGGAAACCAGTTCGCAATGACCCTTTTGTCTCCGTTGGCGGCTTCGATGCACAGCTCGTAGAGCTGTAGGAACTCCGCGGGGTCCGCCATGCCATCATAGCGAGGGGGCAGGTCAGGCTTGAACTTGCCTGGCCATGCAATGCCGCATAGCTCGGGGTGAGGGCGCGGCAGCCTGTAGTGGCCACCGGTGCCTTTTGCTGGTGCTGGGCTTGTTCCTGGGGATTACCGCGCGCAGCCGCTTGGAGCAACGCGGGGTCTTGGCGTGGAGGTGCAGGGACGCGATCTTGGCGCGTCGGCGCTGAGAGCGTGCGAGCACCTCCTTGGGTACGAGGGATCTCTTGGCAGCTCCTTTCTTGCTGCGCAGGCGCCGGACACGGAGGGTCTCACCCTGGGGTTGCGCGTCTTGGAGCCAGGGCGCCTTCTTGGGGAGGAGGTGATGGAGGCGCCTCCTGATCCCCGCCTCCTGCGCGGAATGGAGGGTGAGGCAGCGAGAGCGACGGCAAGGGGGAGCCCCTGCGGCGCTCACGAGTCGGTGATGCGGGCGAGCCAGTCATCGTAGAGGTCGTCGACGGGGCGGTAGTGCAAGAGCTCTCTTGCCAGGAGCAGCACGGCGTGCGCGTCCGTGGCGGCGCGACGAGCGTGGGACGACGAAGCGGCTGGAGTCAGCGATGGTGTGGCGGTGTGGCCCTCCCGCCGTACCAAAGGATGCTGGGATGAGGCCTGCTGCTCGTTCCCCGTCGGGCCGGTAGCGGCGTTGGCGGTAGGCGACGGGGAACAACGAGGACGTCCGCCGACGGGCGCCGTCTGGGCGACGCGGGTGGCGAGAGCAGCCCGGCGCTCGGCGCGAGCCCGACGAGCGTCACCCGTGGACACGATGGAAGATCACACGTGAACAGCGGAACAAAGATTCCGGTGCACCCCTACCTGGCGTGCCAAATGTTAGATTTCGGGTTCCGGCAGACCCTTGAGTTTGAACACTGGGGTGCGAGTGGAGATCTCTCCCCTACCGATCTATGCCCAATCTCCTCGTGTGATCTAAGCTGGAAACAACGAACAATACGATGGACACGAGGTTTATACTGGTTCGGGCCACCGTTGTGGTGTAATACCCTACTCCAGTGTGTGGTGTGGTGGATTGCCTCAGGGGCTGCTGATGAACAGTACAAGGGAAGAACAGCCTCGTGAGATTTGTTCTTGAGCTGGTGCGATGAACTGCTAGTGTGAGTTCAGTCGCATCTCTCTCTCTCTCTCTGCTAGGGCTCTACCAGATTTCTAGATGTCCCTCTGCTCTGTGTGGCTAGTTCTACTTATAGAGGCCCTGGGCCTCTCCCCAAATAATGAGCGGGAAGGGCGCCAACAATTGTCCATTTTGAAGGGGAACATCTAGTACAAGTTAGCCTGACCAAAGGTGGTCTTCGGCTGCCAAAAGTACTGATGATGACGCCGTCTTGGGCTCCACGGTGACCTCCGTCCTGCCGCTCTGCTGGTCTTGGTCTCGTTGCACCGAAATGGTAACCTTTGCCCGGTGCCTTGGCCTGTGCTTGCCCCCTTTGCACCAAAGGGGAAACAAGGACACTGTGCAGGCCGGCACCTGCCTGGCGCTCGCCTGGTCTCGATCGTCATGGCTTGCGTCACGGGAAACGCGAGGTACCCCTGCCTTGATCTCTCCGCCTCCTCGCGAGCCTGCCTGATGAGGCTGCCTCTGGGGAAGCTTCCGGTCGTCCGCCCCGTGAGGCTTGGCCCCTCGCGAGGGTCTTGAGCTTGAGTAGATGAAGATGGGCTGCGCTGGGCCCCCACTTGAGCCATGCCGCAGGCCGCAGGCAGGCAAATCTGGGGACCCCCGTTCCCAGAATGCCGACAGTAGCCACTCGTCACCGCTATAGGTGGCCGTCGTGGAGCAGTCCGGAGGGAGGGTCCTTCCCTTCTTGGACCCTTCGGCCTCCCCGGTTGGGTCGGCCTTCCTTTTTCTTGCCCTCCCCCTGCTGGGGGGGGGGGAGAACTTTCCTCCTCCTCATTTTCATGGGAGGAGTGTGCGTCGGAGTCATCGGACGATGAGTCCAATACAACCTTGCGCCGGAGACCCTTTCGGGTCCCCGTAGCCTTCTTCTTGGTCTTCTTCGCCGGCACCTCATAAGGTGCCGGAGCCAGCATCTCCGTTAGGAGAGCATCTGCAGGATCTTCAGGCCGGGGGTCTGGGCTATCGAGCTCCTCTGTTGTCTTTATCCAGTCCTTTTAATGACATGGAAGCTTAGATCCCGCACATGATTTAACTGGGGCAAATAAATACAATGTGACATATCCAAACTTACCGGATTGGCATGGCGCTTTGCGCTGAGTCCGCGGTCCTAGTGAGGGAAGGAGGTACCTCGGCGCCCTTGAACAGCACCCTCTAGACGTCCTTGTGCGTCGTGTCGTAGAGCTCTCGCAGCGTCTGGTGCTTGGCCAGGTCGAACTCCCACAAATTGAATGCCCGTCGTTGACACGGGAGAATCCGGTGGAAGAGCATGATCTGGACCACATTGACGAGCTAGATTTTCTTGCTCATCATGTTCCTGATGCAGGTCTGGAGTCCGGTCAGCTCTACCGAAGAACGCCAGGACAGGCCCTTCTCTTTCCAGGAAGTGAGCCACGTGGGGATTCCAGATCGAAATTTGGGGGCCGCCACCCAGTTGGTGTCGCGTGGCTCAGTGATGTAGAACCACCCAGATTGCCACCCCTTTATGGTCTCCATGTAGGAGCCTTCGAGCCAGGTGACATTAGGCATTTTTCCCACCATGGCGCCTCCGCACTCTGCTTGCTGGCCAACCACCACCTTCGGTTTGACATTGAAGGTCTTCAGCCACAGGCCGAAATGGGGCCTGATACGGAGGAAGGCCTCGCACACAACGATAAACACCGAGATGCTGAGGATGAAATTGGGGGCCAGATCATGAAAATCCAGCACGTAGTAGAACATGAGCCCGCGGACAAACGGGTGGAGAGGAAATCCCAGTCCACAGACGAAGCGGGGAAGAAAAACTACCCTCTCATGGGGTTTAGGCATAGGGATGATCTGCCCTGCATCTGGCAGCCGTTGCGCGATATCCGCGGCCAGATATCTGGCTTCCCGTAACTTTGTGATGTTCTCCTCCGTGATGGAGGAGACCATCCACTTGCCTCCCGCTCCGGACATGCTTGGAGTGGTTTGAGAAGAAAGACGCGAACTTGGGCATTGGAGCTCGAGTGTGCGAGAATGGGTAAGCAAGGAGGAAGAAGGCGTGGGTGAAAAGAATGAATCCTAATCCCTTTATAAGGCGGAAGAGGAGATGCGCCTCCCCACTTGCCTGGTAAAATCGCTTATTCCCCAAGCGCCATAATTGATGGCGCGGTTGGGTTACCCACGTCTGTATTGATGGGAATCCCGTAATAAGGGGGACACAATCTCTGCTTTGACAAGACGTGTCAAGAAAACCGCCTCGCGAAATGTGCGGTGCTGGTTGAGAAAAACTGTTCGAATAATGACCGGGCCATGGCATGATGTCATGCTGTCAAAACGTATCAGCAGATTAAATTTGTGGAAATATTATTCTCTCTACGGTGGTATGTGGAACTTGTTTTGCAGAGCCGGGCAATATCCTTGTGTTCAAAATCTTCTATGCAGTATTCGGAGGAGGAACCCGCCTTGCAATGCCGAAGACAAAACTGCGTGTCGGACTCATCATCATTGAATCATGGTTCAGGGGCTACTGAGGGAGTACTAGATTAGCGGGTCTCCGGACAGCCGGACTATATCCTTTGGCCAGACTGTCGGACTATGAAGATACAAGATTGAAGACTTCGTCCCATGTCCGGATGGGACTCTCCTTGGCATGGAAGGCAAGCTAGGCAATACAGACGTAGATCTACTCCCTTCTAACCGACTCTGTGTAACCCTAGCCTCCTCCGGTGTCTATATAAACCGGAGGGTTTAGTCCGTAGGACAACATACAATCATACCATAGGCTAGCTTCTAGGGTTTAGCCTCTACGATCTCGTGGTAGATCAACTCTTGTAATACTCATATCATCAAGAACAATCAAGCAGGACGTAGGGTATTACCTCCATCAAGAGGGCCCGAACCTGGGTAAACATCGTGTCCCCTGCCTCCTGTTACCATCCGCCTTAGAAGCACAGTTCGGGACCCCCTACTCGAGATCCGCCGGTTTTGACACCGACAGGGCGCGCCCCCCACTCTCGTGGACAGGGTGTGGGACCCCTGGTGTTGATTTTTTCGCTAGTATTTTTATATATTCCAAAAAAATTCTCCGTGAAGTTTCAGGTCATTCCAAGAACTTTTATTTCTGCACAAAAATAACACCATGGCAATTCTGCTGAAAACAGCGTCAGTCCGGGTTAGTTCCATTCAAATCATGCAAGTTAGAGAACAAAACAAGGTCAAAAGTGTTTGGAAAAGTATATACGATGGAGACGTATCAACAGCTCCTTCATGGACCAATACGTTAGCATAAGTGTAGTCATGCGCAATTCCGAACACCCCAGTAGTATCTACATGGCGGTTGAAGCCGACGACTGGGAACTCTCAGATATAAAAACAGCCGCACAGGAGGATAAAATCCTTCATAAAGGCATGAATATATTACAAAAGCCTTAGTTTATAATACAAATTCCCGAATAGTTCGGACTCGAACACTACATCCTTCGATTATTGGCCTTCTACAAGGCAGGCACCTTTTAGTACGTCCTCAAAATAGCGCTCTGGTGTGCGATGGTCCTTGCTTTCGGGCAGGCCCTCAACTGCCACCTTTTCAGCCTTCATCTTAACCCAGTGCATCTTCACACAGGCGAAGGCCATTCACTCTCATTCTATGCATGACCACCTCTTGACGGTGTCGATTCGGGGTAGCGCGTCTATGAGACGCCGCACAAGGCCGAAGTAGCTGTCTGGAATGGCTTCGGTCGTCCACAACCGGACTATGATGTCCTTCATGGCCGCGCTGGACATCTTATGCAGCTCCACGCATTGTGCCATCTGGCCATTTAGCGGTGCGGGACGCTCCTGCCCCACAAACTGCGACCAGGAAAGATTCTCCGTTGCGTACCCCTCCTGGGCCCGGAAGATTTGGGCGGTGTTTGTAGCACTCTTCGGCAGATCCGCATATGCGTCTAGAGAACTCCATAGTCAATTAAGCAAGGACTTCTTCAAAGGGCTCGCACTTACGGGGGGTGTCCTTGAGCTTATGCTCCACCTGAGTCGCCCATTCCTCAAAACGGCGCCGAGCGGCCTGTTCGGCCGTTAAGTCCGTAGCCGCCTTATCAGCGGTCGCCTTGCTCCTTTGCTTGGGTAAGCTCACACCATAAGGGTTTCAACCGCGGCAGCACCATCTGCACAAACACACACATTGCAGCTCAGGAAATCCCACAGAATACAGACATAAACAGGCATAACATAAGAGTATCTCATACCTTGCGCCTGGTCGAGCCGCTTGTTAACAAGGACTAGGTCCTCATCAGCTCGCTCTAGTTTCCGTTTGAGTTCGGAAATTTCCGCTAATTGGGTAGTCGCCCCTAACAGGAAGGCATGTTTTAAATTCAAATACAATAGCATGTTACCACCTGACAACTGACTATTGATCCTCTGCTCGCTTTTATTTCAAAGAACCGAACATAGTCTCAGGGGCTACTGTCTATATATAGGCATATTTCTCGTAAAAATGGTCAAAAATATTACATTGCATACCTCGAAGCCTGCTAGCAGGCTGGAGAAGGTTTCGTTCAGCCCGCTCTTGGCGAACTGAATCTTCTCAGCCACCATACTCATCAGGATGCGGTGCTCATCCAAGACGGATGCACTCTGCAGTGCATCCGTCATGGTATTCGATGCCTTAGGATTAACAGAGGACGTCGCTCCCCCTTCCCCTGCAGGGGGTCTCTCACTAGACTCTGGAGCCATATGGGTCTTAGGAGTAGTATCCGGCTGTGGGATGGATTGACCGGGGCCCCCGTTGCCGCTCTCCGTAGGGACCGTACCCCCCAGTCCTTCAGTAGCCGAGGTGTTGCCCTCCGGCGCCGTTAAGTCACCCCTCCCCCCCCCCCCCCCCCGTGTCTCTTCGAGGCCCGGGGAGGGCTATGCAATGACAACTCGATGTCATCCACCCTAGGCGGTGGGGAAGCTAGTGGAGGCGATTCGTTCTCCATCATCTCCGGTGGCAGGTCCCCCAAGGATGAGGATTGCTAGGGGATACTGCGGGCCGGACTAAAAAAATAAAACTTAGAATTATCATCACAGTCCATAGAGATTGGATGTATGTGGAAAAATCCTGGACTACTTACGAGCTTGGGGCTTGGTTCGGCGATGGTGCTTCGGGATGGCCTCGGTGTCCGATTCCGAGTCATCAGATAGGGTAATCTTGTCCCTCTTGGGTGCTTTGGCCTCCAGGTTTTCGGAGGCCGCCCTCTTCTTGCCCTTGCGGGGAGGATCTTCTTCTTCCTCCTCCTCCTCCTCGTCGTCGTCGCCCTCATGAGAGGACTGGGCATCAGCTTCTCTGGGCACTGCATCCGAAGCGCCCTCCTCTTTTTTTTCTTGTCCTTCTTAACCGGTGCCTGGTATGGCGCCGGGACTAGCATCCTCATTAGTAGAGGATCGGCTGGCTTTTTGGGGAGCGGAGCCGGACACCAAATCTGCCCCGCCTTCTTGGTCCAGACCTATTTGGAGATGGACTACTCAATACTTCTCCTTCGGATGGATGCACCAATGGTGTTCGGAGGTTTTAGAATTTACCTCGATGGCTGGATGATTGCAGTCGAGGCCGGTATCATCCGATGACATTGGCCACGACTTCTGCTTCTTAAAAATTAGCTTCTAGATCCCCTTATGCATTGTGTCGTGGAACCATTGTAGGGTCCACGGCCCTTCCGGATTGAACTCCCACATCTTGAGGGGCCACCACTGGTGAGGAAGTGCTCGGTGGATCAACATCACTTGGATCACATCAACGAGGGTAATGTCCTTCACTATCATGCCTTGGAGGCGTTTCTGCAGCAGCAGAACTTCATTGATCGACCCCCAGTCCGAACCCTTGTCAGTCCAGGGTGTGAGCCTTAGCGGGGGTCCGGATCTAAAGGCTGGAGAGGCTGCCCACTTAGGGCCGTGGGGTTCTGTGATATAGAACCATTCCTGTTGCCATACCCTGACGGTGTCCACAAAGACCCCCTTTGGCCAGTTGACTTTGGGGAGCTTTCTCACCATGGTGCCACTATAGTCTGCATCTTGCCCATCGACCACCTTCAGCTTCACGTTGAAAATCTTGAGCCATAAGCCGAAGTGTGGAGGGACGCAGAGGAAGGCCTCACACACGACGGTAAACACCGATATGTGGAGGAACGAATTTGGGGCCAGATCGTGAAAATCTAGCCCGTAGTAGAACATGAGACCCCTCACAAAGGGGTGGAGGGCGAATCCAAGTCCGCGGAGGAAGTGGGGATGAACACCACCCTCTCTCCGGGCTCCAGAGTGGGGATGACTTGCGCCTGATCGCAAAGCATGTGCTTGCTTTCCATGGTAAGATATCGCGCCTCCCGCAGCTCCATGATGTTCTCCTCCATGACGGAGGAGGCCATCCACTTGTCCTGAGATCCGGCCATGGTCGGAGGAGTTGTGGAGGGGAGAAAAGCTTGGAACTTGGGCGCTGGAGCTTGAGGATGGGGAGGCAGAGAGAGAATGAGGCGTGGGACGGAAGAGTTGGATTCTAAACACTTATATGGACTGCGAATGTCAAGTGTCCCCCCTCCCTTGAGCCTTAAAACTCACCTGTTCCCAAGGGGTCGTGCAAACAACATGCTTAGATTACCAAAACTCGTATTGATGACAATCTCGCAATAAGGGGACACGAACTCTGCTTTGAAAAGACATGTCGATAGGAGTTGCGTGTTAAAATGCGAGGCGGGAGGCCCAAAAACGATTCGAAATGATAGCAGAGCTAAGCGTGACATTTCGCTGGATAAAGTTGTCGATGGATATATCTTATTTTAGGTATTATGCTTTTATCATTGGAGGGTTAACCTGCTAAACAGATCCAGACATAGTTCTTCTTGATCAACTACTTTAAAGTATTCGGAGGAGGAACCCGCCTTGCAATGCCGAAGACAATCTGCGCGTCGGACACATCGTCATTGAAGCCTGGTTTAGGGGCTACTGAGGGTGTCCTGGATAAGGGGGTCCTAGGGCGTCCGGGCTATGCAACATAGGCTAGACTAATGGACCGCGAAGATACAAGATAGAAGACCTTCCCCCATGTCCGGATGGGACTCTCCTTTGCGTGGATGGCAAGCTTGGCATTCGGATATGAAGATTCCTTTCTCTGTAAACCAACTTTGTACAACTCTATCCCCCTACGGTGTCGATATAAACTGCAGGGTTTAGTCCATAGAGGCAATCATAATCATACAGGCTAAACATCTAGGGTTTAGCCATTATGATCTCGTGGTAGATCAACTCTTGTAACCCCTATACTCATCAAAGTCAATCAAGCAAGACGTAGGGCATTACCTCCATCAAGAGGGCCCAAACCTGGGTAAACATCATGTCCCTATCTCCTGTTACCTTCGATCCTTAGACGCACAGTTCGGGACCCCCTACCCGAGATCTGCTGGTTTTGACACCGACAACAAGCACTGTACAATCTATCCTTATCAAATACAACATCTTTTACTCCGAGGATATGATCGCCTTTAATAAGCTTATCAAGGTTGCGCATGCCCACATGACCTAACCTTCTATGCCACAACCAACCTTTAGAAGATTTAGCATTAAGCAAGTTCTAGGTTGAGCCTTTTTAGTGAAATCAACAATGTATAGATCACCTCTACGTATACCGGTAAAGACCATTTTATGATCATCTCTTCGAAACAGTTGGTAATCTACTTCGGTAAATAGGACATTGAATCCAAAGTTAGCTAGTCTAGATATGGAAGTTAAATTATAGCCAAGAGATTCAACGAGCATAACATTTTGTATGGAGCTATCATGTGAGATGGCCACCTTACCAAGGCCAACCACCTTACCCTTGGAGTTATCACCAAAAGTGACATACTTTTGAGGGCCGTCTTTTTCAGCTAGCTCACAAAACATATCCTTGTCTCCGGTCATGTGATCGGTACATCCACTATCAAGAACCCATTCCTTTCATCCATCCATGTCGCCGCAAAGATTAGCCATAAGATCAAAGTGTCTCATAGACTCATCGAGATCAAAGTCACTATCATCATCCTCATCATAGTATCCATGTCCAACATCATCTTATGATTGATTAATTCCTAGAGAGAGTGATTCATTAGATAAGTGGTCATCACAATGTTCATCTTTATGAATTGTAATGGCTTCGGAGATGATATTGCTAATGATTCCAACATCTTCTTTGGCATGCATAAGTTCACGAAGCTCAAATAAACAATCACCAAACTTAGGATCATTGGAATTCATCTTACTCAAAGTAATAGCCTTGTGAAGAATCTCATCTAAGTTTTGCAAGGAATAGTTTGGGAATCGTTCCTTGAGAAATCTCCATATGGTGTAAGCAAAATTAAGAGTAGGCAAGTAACCAAACAGATTTCTAGGCAAACCTCTAGTAATAAGATTGACAGTTCTAAGATTGCGGATCATGTCAATAGATTCATCAGGGGTAGGATGCAAGGGGTCGACAAGGGGTGCACACGGGCTAGTAATGTACTTACTCAAGTGATATTCATTGAAAATCTCAAGCATCTCATTTTTTCACTCATGAAAGAACTCTCCATCAAGTATAGGCACTCTACGTCTAAGACTCCCCAACGTAGACTCGTCCATCCTCCTCCAATGGTGATTAAACCAAAGCAATGGAGACCAAAGCTCTGATACCAATTGTAGGATCAAGAAGATGTGTCTAGAGGGGGGTGATTAGACCCTCAACAAGGAAAAGTAGCATTTTTTAACTTCTTTGAGTTAAGGTGGAGTTTTAGCACAATTTTAAAAATTCACAATACATTTCAAGCAAGCATGGCAAGAGTACATGAGCAGCGAAAAGTAAAGCATGCAACTTGCAAGAAAGTAAAGGGATGGGATTGGAGTGTGCAAATTCAATTGGAGACACGGAGATTTTTGGCGTGGTTCCAATAAGTGGTGCTATCGTACATCCATGTTGATGGAGACTTCAACCAACAAAGGGTAATGGTTGCACGAGTCCACGGAGGGCTCCACCTATGAAGGGTCCACAAAGAAGTAACCTTGTCTATCCCACCATGGCCATTGCCCACAAAGGAATTGCCTCACTTGGGTATATCTTCACGAAGTAGACAATCTCCTTGCCCTTACAAACTCCTTGGTTCAACTCCACAATCTTGACAGAGGCTCCCAAGTGACACCTAACCAATCTAGGAGACACCACTCTCCAAAAGGTAATAGATGGTGTGTTGATGATGAACTCCTTGCTCTTGTGCTCAAATGATAGTCTCCCCAACACTCAACTCTCTCTCACAGATTTGGATATGGTGGAAAGATGATTTGAGTGGAAAGCAACTTGGGGAAGCCTAGAGATCAAGATTCTTATGGTTGGATTGGAATATCTTGGTCTCAACACATGAGTAGGTGGTTCTCTCTCAGAAAATGAATGATGGAAATGTAGGCACGTTCTGATGGCTCTCTCCACGAATGGAGGATGGGTGGAGGGGTATATATAGCCTCCACACAAAATCTAGATGTTACACACAGTTCACCGAACTCGGTGTGACCGAACTAATAAACTCGGTCAGACCGATATGGTTCAAATGTGAATGTTAGAGTTTTCGTGGGACCGATATGATCAACTCGGTGAGACTGATGTGCTAGGGTTAGGGTAAAACCTCAACTCGGTTTGACCGATTACATAAACTCGGTGAGACCGATTTTGGTAATAAGCAAAACAGAGAGTTGGTCAAGCAAACTCGGTGGGACCGATTGCATATTTAAGTGAGTCCGAAATAGATGCAACAGGCAACAGAGAGTTTGCAAGCCCATATCGGTGAGACCGAGATCCCATCGGTGAGACCGAATTGATTAGGGTTTCTAGCAGTGGCTATGTCAAGTGAACTCGGTGGCGCCGGATAGATCAAATCGGTGGGGCCGAGTTTGACTTTAGGTTTGGGACATATGTGGAAATGAGAAAGTGGGTGAGGACTTTGGAGCATATCACTAAGAACTTTGAGCAAGCAAGCCATTAAGCAACACCTCATCCCCTTTTAATAGTATTGGCTTTCCTATGGACTCAATGTGATCTTGGATCACTAAAATGAAAATGAAGAATCTTGAGCTTTTGCCAATCATTGTTCTTAGCATCTTGAAGGGGTTTGCTACCTCTTGAGCACTGCGTTGGATTTCCCTGAAGAGGAGAGGATGATGCAGCAAAGTAGCGTAAGTATTTCCCTCAGTTTTTGAGAACCAAGGTATCAATCCAGTAGGAGGCTACACGCGAGTCCCTCGTATCTACACAAAAACAATAGCTCAACGCAACCAACGCACTTAGGGGTTGTGAATCCCTTCACGGTCAATTACGAAAGTGAGATCTGATAGAGATGATAAATAATATTTTTGGTATTTTTGGTATAGAGATGCAAAGTAAAAAGTAAAAGCAAAGTAAAAGCAGAGCAATAATAAAGTGATGGAGATTGATATGATGAGAAAGAGACCCGGGGTCCATAGGTTTCACTAGTGGCTTCTCTCAAGAGCATAAGTATTCTACGGTGGGTGAACAAATTATTGTTGAGCAATTGACAGAATTGAGCATAGTTATGAGAATATCTAGGTATGATCATGTATATAGGCATCACGTCCGAGACAAGTAGACCGACTCCTGCCTGCATCTACTACTATTACTCCACTCATCGACCGCTATCCAGCATGCATCTAGAGTATTAAGTTAAAAACAAAGTAATGCCTTAAGCAAGATGACATGATGTAGAGGGATAGTTTCATGCAATATGATAAAAAAACCATCTTGTTATCCTCGATGGCAACAATACAATACGTGCCTTGCTGCCCCTTCTGTCACTGGGAAAGGACACCGCAAGATCGAACCCAAAGCTAAGCACTTCTCCCATGGCAAGAACAACCAATCTAGTAGGCCAAACCAAACTGATAATTCGAAGAGACTTGCAAAGATAACCAATCATACATAAAATAATTTAGAGAAGATTCAAATATTATTCATAGATAGACTTGATCATAAACCCACAATTCATCGGTCTCAACAAACACACCGCAAAAAGAAGATTACATCGAATAGATATCCACAAGAGAGGGGGAGAACATTGTATTGAGATCCAAAAAGAGAGAAGAAGCCATCTAGCTACTAACTATGGACCCGTAGGTCTGAAGTAAACTACTCACACTTCATCGGAGGGGCTTGGATGATGATGTAGAAACCCTCCGTGATCGATGCCCCTTCCGGTGGAGCTCCGGAACAGGCGCCAAGATGGGATCTCGTGGATACAGAAAGTTGCAGCGGTGGAATTAGGTTTTTGGCTCCGTCCCCGATCGTTTGGGGGTACGTAGGTATATATAGGAGGAAGGAGTACGTCGGTGGAGCTTCAAGGGGCCCACGAGGCAGGGGGCGCGTCCTCCACCCTCGTGGTCGCCTCGTGGCTTTCTTTATGGAGGGTCCAAGTCTCCTGGATCTTTTCTGATGAGAAAATCACGTTTCCGAAGGTTTCATTCAGTTTGGACTCCGTTTGATATTTTGTTTCTCCGAAACACTGAAATAGGCAAAAAAACAGCAATTCTGGGCTGGGCCTCTGGTTAATAGGTTAGTCCCAAAAATAATATAAAAGTGGAAAATAAAGCCCAATATAGTCCAAAACAGTAAATAATATAGCATGGAGCAATCAAAAATTATAGATACGTTGGAGACGTATCAAGCATCCCCAAGCTTAATTCATGCTCGTCCTCGAGTAGGTAAATGATACAAACAGAATTTTTGATGCGGGGTGCTACTTGGCATAATTTTAATGTAATTCTTCTTACTTGTGGTATGAATATTCAGATCCGAAAGATTCAAGACAAAAGTTCATATTGACATAAAAATGATAATACTTCAAGCATACTAACTAAGCAATTATGTCTTCTCAAAATAACATGGCCAAAGAAAGTTCATCTGTACAAAATCATATAGTTTAGTCATGTTTCATTTTCGTCACACAAGAATTCTCTCATCATGCACAACCTCGATGACAAGCCAAGCAATTGTTTCATACTTTAGTAATCTCAAACCTATAAACATTCACGCAATATATGAGCACGAGCCATGGACATAGCACTACGGGTGGAATAGAATATAATGAGGGGGGTTATGTGGAGAAGACAAAAAAGGAGAAAGTCTCACATCAACGAGGCTAATCAATGGGCTATGGAGATGCCCACCGATTGATGTTAATGCAAGGAGTAGGGATTGCCATGCAACGGATGCACTAGAGCTATAAATGTATGAAAGCTCAACAAAAGAAACTAGTGGGTGTGCATCCAACTTGCTTGCTCACGAAGACCTAGGGCACTTGAGGAGGCCCATTGTTGGAATATACAAGCCAAGTTCTATAATGAAAAATTCCCACTAGTATATGAAAGTGATAACATGAGAGACTCTCTACTATGAAGATCATGGTGCTACTTTGAAGCACAAGTGTGGTAAAAGGATAGTAACATTGTCCCTTCTCTCTTTTTCTCTCATTTTTTGGGCCTTTTCTTTTTTTGGCCTTTCTCTTTTTTTGGGCCTTCTCCTTTTTATGGCCTTTCTCTTTTTTTGGGCCTTCTCTTTTTTATGGCCTTTCTCTTTTTTTATTCCTCACTTGGGACAATGCTCTAATAATGATGATCATCACACTTCTATTTATTTACAACTCAATGATTACAAATCGATACTAGAACAAAGATGACTCTATATGAATGCCTCCGGCGGTGTACCGGGATATGCAATGAACCAACAGTGACATGTATGAAAGAATTATGAACGGTGGCTTTACCAAAAATACTATGTCAACTACATGATCATGCTAAGCAATATGACAATGATGAATGTGTCATGATGAGCGGAATGATGGAAAGTTGCATGGCAATATATCTCGGAATGGCTATGGAAATGCCATAATAGGTAGGTATGGTGGCTGTTTTGAGGAAGATATAAGGAGGTTTATGTGTGAAAGAGTGTATCATATCACGGGGTTTGGATGCACCGGCGAAGTTTGCGCCAACTCACAATGTGAGAAAGGGCAATGCACGGTACCGAAGAGGCTAGCAAGGATGGAAGGGTGAGAGTGTGTATAATCTATGGACTCAACATTAGTCATAAAGAACTCACATACTTATTGCAAAAATCTACAAGTCATCAAAAACCTCAGCACTACGCGCATGCTCCTAGGGGGATAGATTGGTAGGAAAAGACCATCGCTCGTCCCCGACCGCCATTCATAAGGAGGACAATCAAATAACACCTCATGTTTCAAATTTGTTGCATAACGTTTACCATACGTGCATGCTATGGGACTTGCAAACTTCAACACAAGTATTTCTCAATTTCACAACTACTCAACTAGCATGACTTTGATATTATTACCTCCATATCTCAAAAAAATCATCAAGCATCAAACTTTTCTTAGTATTCAACACACTCATAAGAAAGTTTTATTATTAATCTTGCATACCAAGCATATTAGGATTTTAAGAAAATTACCATGCTATTAAGACTCTCAAAATAATCTAGGTGAAGCATGAGAGATCAATAGTTTCTATAAAACAAATCCACCACCATGCTCTAAAAGATATAAGTGAATCACTAGATCAAAACTATAAAGCTCAAAAGATATAAGTGAAGCACATAGAGCAAAACTATAAAGCTCAAAAGATATAAGTGAAACACATAGAGTATTCTATCAAATTCCAAGTCATGTATGGCTCTCTCAAAAGGTGTATACAGTAAGGATGATTGTGGTAGACTAACAAGCAAAGACTCAAATCATAAAATACGCTCCAAGCAAAACACATATCATGTGGTGAATAAAAAATAGCTCCAAGTAAAGTTACCGATAGAAGTAGACGAAAGAGGGGATGCCTTCCGGGGAATCCCCAAACTTTGGCTTTTATGTGTCCTTAGATTATCTTGGGGGTGCCATGGGCATCCCCAAGCTTAGGTTCCTGCCACTCCTTGTTCCATAATTCATCAAATCTTTACCCAAAACTTGAAAACTTCACAACACAAAATGTAAAGTAGAAAATCTCGTGAGCTCCGTTAGCGAAAGAAAACAAAAGACCACTTCAAGGTACCGTAATGAACTCATTCTTTATTTATATTGGTGTAAAACCTAATGTACTCCAACTTATCTATGGATTATAAACTATTTGACTAGCCATAGATTCATCAAAACAAGCAAACAACAGACGAAAAACAGAATCTGTCAAAAACAGAACAGTCTGTAGTAATCTGTAGCTAGCACAAGATCTGGAAACCCCAAAAATTATAAAATAAATTGCTGGACGTGTGTAATTTATCTATTAATCATCTGCAAAAATAGTTAACTGAGTGTCACTTTCCAAATAAAAATGGCATCAGTTCTCGTGATGGCTAAAGTTTCTGTTTTTTACAGCAAGTTCAACAAGACTTTCCCCAAGTCTTCCCAACGGTTCTACTTGGCACAAACACTAATTAAACACAAAAAAACACGACCAAAACAAAGGCTAGATAAATTATTTATTACTAAACAGTAGCAAAAATCAAGGAATAAAATAAAATTGGGTTGCCTCCCAACAAGCGCTATCGTTTAACGCCCCTAGCTAGGCATAACAAGCAAGGATAGATCTAGGTATTGCCATCTTTGGTAGGCAATCCATAAGTGGCTCTCATGATAGATTAATATGGTAATTTTATTTTCTTTCTAGTGAAGTGTTCCATGCCCTTTTTAATGGAAATTTAAATATTATATTCCCTTCCTTCATATCAATAATTGCACCAACCGTTCTAAGGAAAGGTCTACCGAGAATAATTGGGCAAGAAGGATTGCAATCTATATCAAGAATGATAAAATCTACAGGCACATAATTCCTATTTGCAGCAATAAGAACATCATTAATTCTTCCCATAGGTTTCTTAATAGTGGAATCCGCAAGATGCAAGTTTAGAGAGCAATCATCAAAATCACGGAAATCTAGCAAATCACACAAAGTTTTGGGAATAGTAGAGACACTAGCACCCAAATCACACAAAGCATAAAACTCATAATATTTAATTTTAATTTTAATAGTAGGTTCCCACTAATCATAAAGGTTTCTAGGGATAGAAACTTTCAACTCAAGTTTTTCTTCATAAGATTGCATCAAGGCATCAACGATATGTTCGGTAAAGGCTTTATTTTGACTATAAGCATGAGGAGAATTTAGCACGGATTGCCACTAGGAAATACAATCAATTAAAGAGCAATTTTCATAATTAAATTCCTTGAAATCCAATATAGTGGGTTTAGCATCATCTAGGGTTTTATTTCTTTTAATCCCACTTTTATCAATTTCATCATCAAGATCTAAATACTCCGAATTTTTAGAACGCCTTCTAGGTAAAGGTGCATCATATTCAGTCCCATCATTATCAAGATTAATATTGCAAAACAAAGATTTAATAGGGGACACATCAATAACTTTTAGATCTTCATCATTATTTTCATAGGAACTAGAAGAACACGCTTTAATAAAGGCATCTTTCAATGGAAATTCTCATGGCTTTGAGAGACTCGTTGATATCATGCTTAGGAGGAATAGATCTAAGATTTAAAGAATCAACATCAAGAGAAATTCTATCAACGTTCCTAGCCAAATCATCAATCTTAAGCAATTTTTCTTCAATCATAGCATTAAAATTCTTTTGCGAAGAAATAAATTCTTTAATAATAGATTCAAAATCAGAGGGTATCTTATTATAATTTCCACAAGAATTGTCGTAGGAATTACCATAATTATTAGAGGGATTACTAGGATAAGGCCTAGGATTGAAATTTACTCTATACGCGTTGTTACCAAAATTGTTCCTACCAATAAAATTCACATCCATAGATTCATTATTATTCTCAATCAAAGTAGAAAAGGGCATATCATTAGGATTAGAAGAAACACTCTTATTAGCAAATAATTTCATAAGTTCATCCATCTTTCCACTCAAAATATTAATTTCTTCTATCGCATGCACCTTTTTATTAGTAGATCTTTCAGTATGCCATTGAGAATAATTAACCATAATATTATCTAGGAGTTTAGTAGCATCTCCTAAAGTGATTTCCATAAAAGTGCCTCCCGCGGCCGAATCCAAAATATTTCTAGAAGCAAAATTCAATCCGGCATAAAAATTTTGTATAATCATCCACAAATTTAAACCATGAGTAGGGCAATTACGTATCATTAATTTCATTCTCTCCCAAGCTTGTGCAACATGTTCATGATCAAGTTGCTTAAAATTCATAATATAGTTTCTAAGAGAGATGATCTTAGCGGGAGGAAAATACTTAGAGATAAAAGCATCTTTGCACTTGTTCCATGAATCAATACTATTTTTAGGCAAAGATGAAAACCAAGCTTTAGCACGATCTCTAAGTGAAAAAGGAAATAGCTTCAATTTAACAATATCATTATCGACATCTTTCTTCTTTTGCATGTCACACAAATCAACGAAGCTATAAAGATGGGTAGCGGCATCTTCACTAGGAAGGCCAGAAAACGGATCTTTCATGACAAGATTCAGCAAAGCAGCATTAATTTCACAAGATTCAGCATCGGTAAGAGGAGCAATCGGAGTGCTAAGGAAATCATTATTGTTGGTATTGGTGAAGTCACACAATTTAGTATTATCTTGAGCCATCGCGACAAACAAGCAATCCAACACACGAGCACACAAAAAGCAAACGGGCAAAAAGAGGCAAATAGAGAGGGAGGATAGAGAGAGAGGGCGAATAAAACGGCAAGGGTGAAGTGGGGGAGAGGAAAACGAGAGGCAAATGGCAAATAATGTAATGCGGGAGATAGGGATTGTGATGGGTACTTGGTATGTTGACTTTTGCGTAGACTCCCCGGCAACGGCGCCAGAAATTCTTCTTGCTACCTCTTGAGCACTGCGTTGGATTTCCCCGAAGAGGGGAGGATGATGCATCAAAGTAGCGTAAGTATTTCCCTCAGTTTTTGAGAACCAAGGTATCAATCCAGTAGGAGGCTACGCGTGAGTCCCTCGTACCTACACAAAAACAATAGCTCAATGCAACCAACGCGCTTAGGGGTTGTCAATCCCTTCACGGTCACTTACGAAAGTGAGATCTGATAGATATGATAAATAATATTTTTGGTATTTTGGTATAGAGATGCAAAGTAAAAAGTAAAAGCAAAGTAAAAGCAAAGCAATAATAAAGTGATGGAGATTGATATGATGAGAAAGAGACCCGGGGGCCATAGGTTTCACTAGTGGCTTCTCTCAAGAGCATAAGTATTCTACGGTGGGTGAACAAATTACTGTTGAGCAATTGACAGAATTGAGCATAGTTATGAGAATATCTAGGTATGATCATGTATATAGGCATCACGTCTGAGCCAAGTAGACCGACTCCTGCCTGCATCTACTACTATTGCTCCACTCATCGACCGCTATCCAGCATGCATCTAGAGTATTAAGTTAAAAACAGAGTAACACCTTAAGCTAGATGACATGATGTAGAGGGATAGTTTCATGCAATATGATTAAAAAGCCATCTTGTTATCCTCGATGGCAACAATACAATACGTGCCTTGCTGCCCCTTCTGTCACTGGGAAAGGACACCGCAAGATCGAACCCGAAGCTAAGCACTTCTCCCATGGCAAGAACAACCAATCTAGTAGGCCAAACCAAACTAATAATTCGAAGAGACTTGCAAAGATAACCAAACATACATAAAAGAATTAAGAGAAGATTCAAATATTATTTATATATAGACTTGATCATAAACCCACAATTCATCGGTCTCAACAAAAACACCCCAAAAAGAAGATTACATCGAATAGATCTCCACAAGAGAGGGGGAGAACATTGTATTGAGATCCAAAAGGAGAGAAGAGGCCATCTAGCTACTAAATATGGACCCGTAGGTCTAAATTAAACTACTCACACTTCATCGAAGGGGCATGGATGATGATGTAGAAACCCTCCATGATCGATGCCCCTTCCAGCGGAGCTCCGGAACAGGACCCAAGATGGGATCTCATGGATACAGAAAGTTGCGGCAGTGGAATTAGGTTTTTGGCTCCGGCCCCGATCGTTTGGGGGTACGTAGGTATATATAGGAGGAAGGAGTACGTCGGTGGAGCTTCGAGGGGCCCACGAGGCAGGGGGCGCCGCCTCCACCCTCGTGGTCGCCTCGTGGCTTTCTTTACGGAGGGTCCAAGTCTCCTGGATCTTTTCTGATGAGAAAATCGCGTTTCCAAAGGTTTCATTCCGTTTGGACTCTGTTTGATATTCTGTTTCTCCGAAACACTGAAATAGGCAAAAAAAACAGCAATTCTGGGCTGAGCCTCCGGTTAATAGGTTAGTCCCAAAAATAATATAAAAGTGGAAAATAAAGCCCAATATAGTCGAAAACAGTAGATAATATAGCACGGAGCAATCAAAAATTATAGATACATTGGAGATGTATCAGGGTTCCACATCCTCTTGTCCAAGCCACTCCACTGTTGAACTCATCTCAAATATAGTAGATGAAATTATTAGTCCAACAAGAGATATGTTGACATTAATTACCAAAATCACCTAGGGAGCACTTGTGCTTTCACTCAATACATATTCTACTGATAGTATGTGAGGGAGTCCTGGACTAGGGGGTCCTCGGGCGTCTGGACTATGGTACATGGGTCGGACTAATGGGCTGTAAAGATACCACACTGAGGATTATCTCCCATGTCCGGACACGACTCTCATTGGCGTGGAAGGCAAGCTTGGCGTCCCAATATGAAGATACCTTTCTCTGTAACCGACTTTGTACAACCCTAGTCCCCCTCGGTGTCTATATAAACCGGAGGGCTTAGTCCGTAGAGAAGGATAATCATAGTCAGATAGCCTAGACTTCTAGGGTTTTAGCCATTACGATCTCGTGGTAGATCAACTCTTGTAACCCCCATAATCATCAATATTAATCTAGCAGGACGTAGGGTTTTACCTCCATCAAGAGGGCCTGAACCTGGGTAAACATTGTGTTCCCTGTCTCCTGTTACCATTGACCTCAGACACATAGGTCGGGACCCCCTACCCGAGATCCGCCGGTTTTGACACCGACATTGGTGCTTTCATTGAGAGTTCCGATGTGTTGTCATCAAGAGGTTCGATGGCCCCGTCAATCATCCACAACAACATTGTCCTGGGAGAGACCTTCCTCCCCGGACAGATCTTTGTGTTCAGCGGCTTCGTACTGCGGGCCAACTCGCTTGGCCATATAGAGCAGATCGATAGCTACGCCCCTGGCCATTAGGTCAGATTTGGAAGCTTGAACTATGTTGCGGACATCCGCAGATACTTGATCTTCGACAGATTCGAGACCGCGGCAGTAGCCGCTCCCTGTCACCACGATGAACATGACTTAAATCTATCATCGAACCACGCCCAGGAGATAGAACCTGCAACTGCTTCGGTTCTAGATCCGGAGCAGATCACACCATCCGAGGACAGGAGGCTCAACCCCGTCACGGAGGCCGTAGACTCGGCGACGTTGGAGCCGCACACAGACCCAACCTCAAGTGAGATCTGTGTTACCAGAACCTTGGGCATGTTTCTGGCTACAGGTTCCGAAGCATGTGCATCCACGCACGACGAGCTTGATCGGGAGTCGATCATTGAATTCAGCTCCGCGGACATCTTCCGGTACTCGCCTTTAGGCAACGTGCTAAACTCATTAAAAACACTCTCCTTAGCGGAGGGACTCACAACTGAATTATATCCGGTTCGAACTGGAGGCTGATGACGAATTTCGCTTCCCACCCCCCGCCCACTTAATAGCCACTGTCAAAGACTTAACTGACATGCTCGATTACGACTCCGACGACATCGATGGTACGGACGATGATGCCAGAGAAGAAGAGGCCCAAAACCGCCGTTTACCGGACGCTGGACGGCCACTTCATCATATGACGTATACATGGTGGATGCACCAAAAGAGAATAGCGGCGATGACAAGGAAGATCCAGTTGAGGATAAACCTCCCAAGATACAACAAAAGCACTGGCATTAGAGGCACCGCTCTAAGTCACGCCGCAGCAAAGACAGCAACACCAGCATAGGAGAATATAACACTCCGGACGGTGCCGAAGACGATGAAGACCCTGTTGAGAAAACTTCTGAACAAGATGAATGGGAAGACAGGAAAGTTATCCTTGGTGAACAGGCCACGCACAAAGACTCGGAGGATAGTAATTATCTTCCGCTCTCCAAGGATGAGGCGAGCCTCGGCACCGAGGATTTTATCGTGCCTGAGGAACCTCTCGAGCAGGAGTGCTTCAAACGCCAGCTAATAGCCACTACAAGGAGCCTGAAAAATAAACAGCAGCAGCTTCAAGCTGATCAAGATCTGCTCAATGATAGATGGACTGATGTCCTGGCAGCCGAGGAATACAGCCTCAAGCGCCAAGCCAAAATTTACCCGAAGCGCAAATTGCTACCTCAGTTCGATGATGAGGCGTTGGAGCCCGTACCATCAATGCGCAATGCGGCTGATCGACCAACACGTGGTCGGGATAAAGCGGCAACTCAAGCCGAACACCAGCCTGCCCTACCTCACCGTAAAGGCAGAGATAAAACAGCTCGAGGACACACATATGACCTACGGCATGACCTAGACAGTAGAGAAGGTCAAAACAAATTGATCTATGGATCACAGGGATGTGCCACGACACGCGATAACGGCTATCTAGTCGGATGCAATAGTCATACTCACGCCCGGGCCGAAAACCATAGAAAGACTCCATCCGAGCTACGTTGCGACGTGGCACGATATAGATGGGCCGCTCACCCTCTTTGCTTCACCGACGAAGTAATGGAGCACGAATTCCCGTAAGGGTTTAAACTCGTAAACATCGAATCATATGATGGGACGACAGACCCCGCGGCCTGGATCGAAGACTTTCTTCTTCACATTCATATGGCCCGCGGCGATGATCTCCATGCCATCAAATACCTCCGACTAAAACTCAAAGGACCAGCCCGGCATTGGTTGAACAGTCTGCCTGAAAACTCCATCGACAGCTGGGAGGACTTGGAAGAGGCCTTCCTTGACAACTTCCAAGGTACATATGTTCGACCTCTGGATGCCGATGACTTAAGTCACATAATTCAACAGCCCGAAGAGTCAGCCAAGAAACTCTGGACTAGGTTCTTAACAAAAAAGAACCAGATCGTCGACTGTCCGGATGCCGAAGCCTTGGTGGCCTTTAAACACAGTGTCCGGGATGAATGGCTCGCCCGACACCTCGGCCAAGGGAAGCCGAAGTCCAAGGCATCCCTTACGGCACTTATGACCCGCTTTTGCGTAGGCGAAGATAGCTGGCTAGCCCGTAGCAATAACAATGCAAGCGAACCTGGCACTGCGAAAGCCAAAAATAGCAAGGGCAAGCCCCGACGCAACAGACACAAGCGTCGAAACGACGGTGATAAGACCAACCACATGGCGGTCAACGTCGGACTCAGTGGCTCCAAGTCCGGCCATCGGAAGAAGCCGTTCAAAAGGAACAATTCGGACCCATCCAGCTTGGACCGCATGCTCGATCGCCCATGCCAGATACACGACACTCCTGACAAACCAGCCAATCACACCAACAGAGAGTGTTGGGTTTTTAAACAGGCCGGCAAGTTAAATGCCGAGAACAAGGAGAAGGGGTCGCAAAGCGAGGACGATGACGAGGAGCCCCGGTCACGGAACACAGGGGACAGAAGAAGTTTCCCCTCCAAGTTAAAACTGTAAATATGATATATGCAACCCACATCCCCAAGAGGGAACACAAGCGCGCGCTCAGGGACGTCTACGCGGTGGAGCCAGTCGCCCCAAAGATCAACCCATGGTCTTCCTGCCCGATCACTTTTGATCGCAGGGACCACCCGACCAGTATCCGTCATGGCGGTTCAGCGGCACTGGTCCTCGACCCAATCATTGATGGATTTCACCTCACGCGAGTCCTCATGGACGGTGGTAGCATCCTGAACCTGCTCTATCAGGACACAGCGTGCAAAATGGGCATTAATCCATCAAGAATCAACCCCACAAAGACTACCTTTAAAGGAGTCATACCAGGTGTAGAGGCCCGATGTACGGGCTCAATCACACTAGAGGTTGTCTTCGGATCTCCGGACAACTTCCGAAGCGAAGAGCTGATCTTCGATATCGTCCCCTTTCGCAGCGGCTATCATGCACTTCTCGGATGAATCGCATTTGCATGCTTCAACGTGGTGCCACACTACGCTTATCTTAAGCTCAAGATGCCCGGTCCACGCGGCATCATAACAGTCAATGGAAACACGAAACGCTCCCTCCTTACCGAGGAGCACACCATTGCGTTAGCAGCAGAAGTACAGAGCAGCCTCCTCGAGCAGAACCTTAATTCGTCGGCCGAGCTCATGGACACTGTCAAACGAGTCTGGACTACTCTGCAGTAGGACAGCCCATCTCGTCAAGAGCTCGACTAGCAATGCAGTCTCCGTCCCAGTCCCAACCAAGAAGCGGCATTCAAAATACCATGGGCATAGACGGAGGCATAACTATCTTGTGATCCATAATACAGCTCGACCGCTCCTGGATACACATACTTTCAATTTTTTTTCCTTTTTACCCTTTTTAGGTCTTTTTCCATAGGTTTGTTCTGACAACCTGATCATCGGTCCTCTCGGCGGGATGAATACACCAAGATGGCAAGAAGCACTGGCGTACAAGGGAATTCTTAGATGGTCTCTTTAACAATCACTCTACCTGCTTTCAGGACCCGCACGTAGCTCTCCCTTGGTTGTGGCATGTTAAATTGCCCGGCTACTTATCGCACCACTTGTACAAATACGCTTTGCCATATTAATCAAACTATAATGGAAACAACTTGCGGCCCAACTTCTGCGGCACTAGCTTACTACCCTTTTTTCCTTTTTCTTTGATGATTTTTCGCAAAGTTGCGACCATACACTTTGGTACGCTTTAATCGGCCAGGGGCTTCATCGCGACCCATCATACGGCAACAAAGTCCGCACACTTTCTACAACATAGTTCGGCACCCCGAATTTAGCATTATATGCATTGGCTCCGAATCATGTCTTTGGTCAATAGTTGGGTTGCCCTGCTCCTGTGCTTACTACCTTACGTTCCGCTATATCGGCTAGGGTAGTAAAGGAAGAACTACTGCGATTGTGTCCTGGCTTATCCGGATGAGCACCTCAATAGAGAAAGCCGAAACTGACTGTCATGATGCGGCGAGAGCCGGTCAGCTCTTTGGAGGTTTCAAATCTTTAGCGATTTTTTCCGCATTATGCGATGAATCGGCTGTTTACCCGATCAGGTGTTTACTACCCTAGTTTGGATACTAGGGGCTGCGCCTAAATTTTCATTGTAGAACTCCAATGGCTAAGTGAGGGTGATAAAGCCACATAGTCCGATTGCCTGCTTCGTTGCGCTAGACACCTCCTTTAAGGACCAAACAAATTGGATCAATAGTGTTTAGATTCCACCCCGAACACCCTCGTACTACCTACGTGGGGGCTAAAGCCGACGACTGGCCAACTCTCAGAATTTCATAAACACAGCCGCACAGGAGGTAAAATATTAAGTAAACATTATATTACATAGTCAAACTTGTTTTTATATTACAGGGCGAGACAATATAACAGTATTCATTCGAAGAGTACATCCTTCGTACACTGCTCCGCCACAATGCTGGATCCCTCAAGGATTTCGTTAAAATATCGCTCGAGCTTGCGGTGCTCCTTGCCCACGGGCGGTCATTCAGTCGCGACCGTCGCAGCATTCATCTTCGCCCACTGCATCTTGACACGGGCGAAGGCCATCCGCGCACCTTCGATACAAAACCGACCGCTTGATGGCGTCAAGCCGAGGGCAGGCATCGACTAGCCGCTTCACAAGACCGAAGTAGCTGCTGGGTATAGCTTCGGCTGGCCAGAGCCGGACTACAATGTCGGGACCCTAATTCTAAGTCACACCGATCTAGCATGTAACACCTCATATCACTTTGCGGCCTCATGCACGGTATCCCCACGGTGTCGCCTTACCATGGCCCGGGACCGTTTGCGCCTTTTGGCTCACGTATATGACAGTGTCGCTATCATCCATATGCCAGAGAACCCGGGCCGACATGGCTAGTCGTGAACCCAAAGCGGCACAGACCTATGGAGACAGGCATACATGAATCACATCGAGCATGTCGGTCAACAGCATATGAATCCGGGCTGTAGCACTGGGCTACCAGGACTCCGGGGAACCCGGGCTGTAGTAGGCTAGGCAGGACTCCGGAAGTCACCGCATGACATTTCCCCGAAGGGACAGACATAGGAACGAAGTGGAACACATGCCGGCCAGTCAAGTGTTCTGAGCAGTAGTGCTGGGCTAGCAGGACTCCGGTTATCCGGGCTGTAGCGGACTACTATGGCTCAAGGAAGCACTAGACTACATTTCCCCATAAGAGAGGCTGCCAAGGATAAACAACTAGATTGTCGGATCCCACACATAGTAGTACACGAAACACGTACGCATAACATGCAGGTATGTGTTGTACAACATGGCATCACAACATAACGCAAACTCATATAGATAAAGGCTCAGAAGAGCCACATAACATTAATACAAACAGGGGTCACATGACCCATCATTCAGACCATACAAGCAACGAAAGCACTACATGTCTGAGTACAGACAACTACAAAAGAAAAAGGCTAAGAAGTCTAACTATCTACAAGTTCCTCCCAAGGGCACAAGATCGTAGCTGAGGTGCAAGCTACATGTCGAAGTCCAAGCGGTACTACTAGTGAGACAGATGTCTCACCTGCAAAACATAAATAACGCAAACGTGAGTACAAAGGTACTCAGCAAGACTTACATCAGATCCTATCATACATGCATTTGTATCAAGAAGGAAATGTGGGGTTTAGTTGCAGCAAGCCAGCATTGACTCAGTGGCTATCCCGTTCTACGACAGCGAGAAACTTCTTTGAGGTGAGGCAGCGCACACGAGTCCACTAATCACCACATCAATACACCACTATGGATTCATCCTCGTCTTCTTACGAGACGGCCATCCATAGCACTCACACTTTTCTTGAGCATTTTAAAGTATCCACTTTAAGTTGTCTATGTACCACATAAGCATCCAAGAAGTCCATAACCGAGGACACGGCTATTCGAATAGATCATGATAACCCTGCAGGGGTGTACTTCTTCACACACGCTCTCACCACTTATCACCATGTACACGTCATGTATCTCGGCAACCTTCAAGCGGAAGCATGGCGAGGGTGTCGGCCACGACGTGACTAACCACACAAGACTCTAGTCCAGGTTTATCGCCTATTCGGCTTCCATCCGCAAGGAGATCCGGCCGGGGTGTCGCTCACGGCCCCGAACGATGTGAGCAGGGTTACCAAGCCCACCATCCGGGTGCCACTTGGTACACCGTGCCACAGTGCCGAGTCTGTCCCAAGCCCACCTGGCCGGGTGCCACTTGGTAGACTACTAACACTACCTACAAACACCAAAAACTAATTGCAACTCCTGGACAGAGATCAAGTTGGCTAATAAGTCGAGAGAGCTTGGAGCGCCCGGAGCCCAATGTGTGGTAGTAACTAGTCATTGGACAACTTACACCGAACTCAGTTCTTAAGGACGGTTCCAGTGAGACAACCCACCATGTACTCCTACATGGCCTCTCACCGCTACCTTTACCAAATCGTGTTCACACGCTTAACTCTCAGCACCAGAACATATCGTACCACTCCAATTCATTCCCGATGAATCAGACCTGACACAACTCTAA
The DNA here is from genome assembly GCA_034509565.1 of Triticum monococcum. Lineage (NCBI taxonomy): Eukaryota > Viridiplantae > Streptophyta > Magnoliopsida > Poales > Poaceae > Triticum > Triticum monococcum. Next base: position 170,977,480 of record CM067846.1, on the reverse strand, counting down.
GCAATAGCAGGCATGGCATGGTAGGAACACCACATGGCTCAATCAACTCCTACACATGCTAGTGGGTTTCAACTATTTAATGTGGCAATGATAGGTCATGCAGAGGAATGGGTTCAACTACCGCAGCATAAAGTAGCAGTTGAATCGTTGTTGTCCTAATGCAATAAAATAGAGCAGGAGCGAGAGAGTGGGATTGTATCGGAATGAACAAGGGGGGTTGCTTGCCTGGTAGATCAACAGGGGGGCACTGCTCCTCAGACAGGTACTCTCGAACACTCTCCGGAGCAGGACCTATCGAGAAGGAACGGTGTCGGAAATCAAACACAAGCATATGCAACAATATGATGCATGAACATGGCATGATTAAGTGATGTTGTTGAGTTAATGCATCTAGCATTTATTTAGTTGAGGTCCATTTGAACCAAGGGTTCAAATGCAACTCCAAAATAAGCTCTTATAAATGCCATACATGTGTTTTCATATATACAGCATGTATAGGTTGGTTTTTCCTGCATGAAAATGGTGCAGATGGATAGATTGAATTTTTCTGATCATTTTTCATATATAAATTATTTCAATCTGAGCTACGGTTGAATTTCTATGAATTTTTGAAGTTTATATCATTTTCTAGAATTTCCTAATTTATTTTAATACCAGAAAATGATATATTGTGTCAGCATGACAGGAGCATTGCGTCAGCAGTCAACCTGGGTCAAACCTAACATGTGGGCTCCACACGTCAATGTAACAGGTTAATTAACAGAGTTAATTACTTTTTAAACTAATCCTAAACTAAATTAGCAGAGCCGGGCCCCACGTGTCATTGACCCTGGGTGGTCAAACACCAGGTCAACTGGGGGTGGTTAGACCCGGTCAACCCCATCGGTGTTTAGCCGCCGGCGAGGCCGAACGCAGCGGAGGGGCTCGGGATCACCATTCCGGCGACCAAAAGGACGGCGGGGACCACCGGGACGAGCGCCCGATTGGAGCAAGTGGGAGAGGCGGGGGCGGCCGGAGCACGGCCAAGTGCGGGCGAGGGCTGCGGTGCATGGGGAAGCAAGCGGAGAGGCTCTACGGCCTCCTGGCGTCACCAAGAGCAGGGTGACGCGCTCGGCTGCGGGCTGCGGTGGCCAGGGCGACGGCGGCGGCGGCGGGGTGCTTCGGCCATCTATGAAACGACGGCTACGGCGAGCGGCAAGCTACGGGGTTAGGGGGAAAATGACCGAGGGCTCACCGCGATCACAAAGAGCTTCTCGGCGAGCTCGGGGAGGCACGGACGGCGACAGATTTGACAGCGGCGATGCACGGCCGTGCGCGGAGACGACGGGTCGATGCCGAGGCGACAGGGCGTCCGACAATGCTCGCATTGAGGGGGGAGCTTCAAGGCATCGAGGCGGACATAGGGGACAGCACGGGGAGGCGAGGTGTGCCCGGTGGCTGCGGTGGTGTTGGGTGGTGCGCTGCGCTCCTCTCGGGTGCGAGGTGGAGGGGGACCAGAGAAGGGGGGAAGCACGGGGGAGAGTGAGAGAGGTTCGGGGGAGTGCATGGCGTCGTCGGGGGCCTCCAGCGGCGAGCGAGGAAGCAGGAGGTGGCCGACGCGTGCTCGCGCGCGGGAGCGCGTGCCCCTGTCCTCCTGAGGCGAGGAAGGGGACGACTGGCAGTGTCAGTCGGCTGGGCCTGTTGGGTTACGCAGTAATTTCAAAAAATTTCCTACGCACACGCAAGATCATGGTGATGCATAGCAACGAGAGGGGAGAGTGTTGTCTACGTACCAACGCAGACCGACTGCGGAAGCGATCACACAACGTAGAGGAAGTAGTCGTACGTCTTCCCGATCCGACCGATCCAAGCACCATTACTCCGGCACCTCCGAGTTCTTAGCACACGTTCAGCTCGATGACGTTCCTCGGGCTCCGATCCAGCAAAGCGTCGAGGAAGAGTTCCGTCAGCACGACGGCGTGGTGACGATCTTGATGTACTACCGACGCAGGGCTTCGCCCAAGCACTGTAACGGTATGATCGAGGTGGAATTTGGTGGCAGGGGGCACCGCACACGGCTAAGGAACGATCTCAAGGATCAACTTGTGTGTCTTGGGGTGTCCCCTGCCCCCGTATATAAAGGTTGGAGGGAGGGGGGCTGGCCGGCCAAAGAGGGGGAGGCGCAGGAGGAGTCCTACTCCTACCGGGAGTAGGACTCCCCCCTCCAATCCTAGTCCAACTAGGAATCCTTTAAAGGGGGGAGAGAGAGAGGTGGCCGGCCCCTCTCCTAGTCCTAATAGGACTAGGGAGAGGGGGGAGGCGCAGCCCTATGTGGGCTGCCCTCTCACCTTTCCACTAAGGCCCATGTTGGCCCATTTGGCTCCCGGGGGGTTCCGGTAACCCTCCCGGTAATCCGGTAAAATCCCGATTTCACCCGGAACACTTCCGATGTCCAAACATAGGCTTCCAATATATCAATCTTTACGTCTCGACCATTTCGAGACTCCTCGTCATGTCCGTGATCTCATTCGGGACTCCGAACAACCTTCGGTACATCAAAATGCATAAACTCATAATAACTGTCATCGTAACGTTAAGCGTGCGGACCCTACGGTTCGAGAACAATGTAGACATGACCGAGACACGTCTCCGGTCAATAACCAATAGCGGGACCTGGATGCCCATATTGGCTCCTACATATTCTACAAAGATCTTTATCGGTCAGACCGCATAACAACATACGTTGTTCCCTTTGTCATCGGTATGTTACTTGTCCGAGATTCGATCATCGGTATCCAATACCTAGTTCAATCTCGTTACTGGCAAGTCTCTTTACTCGTTCCGTAATACATCATCTCATAACTAACATCTTAGTTATTATGCTTGCAAGGCTTATGTGATGTATATTACCGAGAGGGCCCAGAGATACCTCTCCGACAATCGGAGTGACAAACCCTAATCTCGAAATACGCCAACCCAACATCTACCATTGGAGACACCTGTAGTACTCCTTTATAATCACCCAGTTACGTTGTGACGTTTGGTAGTACCCAAAGTGTTCCTCCGGTAAACGGGAGTTGCATAATCTCATAGTTATAGGAACATGTATAAGTCATGAAGAAAGCAATAGCAACATACTAAACGATCGGGTGCTAAGCTAATGGAATGGGTCATGTCAATCAGATCATTCAACTAATGATGTGACCTTGTTAATCAAATAACAACTCTTTGTTCATGGTTAGGAAACATAACCATCTTTGATTAACGAGCTAGTCAAGTAGAGGCATACTAGTGACACTCTGTTGGTCTATGTATTCACACATGTATTATGTTTCCGGTTAATACAATTCTAGCATGAATAATAAACATTTATCATGATATAAGGAAATAAATAATAACTTTATTATTGCCTCTAGGGCATATTTCCTTCAGTCTCCCACTTGCACTAGAGTCAATAATCTAGATTACACAGTAATGATTCTAACACCCATGGAGCCTTGGTGCTGATCATGTTTTGCTCGTGGAAGAGGCTTAGTCAACGGGTCTGCAACATTTAGATCCGTATGTATCTTGCAAATCTCTATGTCTCCCACCTGGACTAAATCCCGGATGGAGTTGAAGCGTCTCTTGATGTGTTTGGTTCTTTTGTGAAATCTGGATTCCTTTGCCAAGGCAATTGCACCAGTATTGTCACAAGAAGATTTTCATTGGACCCGATGCACTAGGTATGACACCTAGATCGGATATGAACTCCTTCATCCAGACTCCTTCGTTCGCTGCTTCCGAAGCAGCTATGTACTCCGCTTCACATGTAGATCCCGCTACGACGCTTTGTTTAGAACTGCACCAACTGACAGCTCCACCGTTTAAAGTAAACACGTATCCGGTTTGCGATTTAGAATCGTCCGGATCAGTGTCAAAGCTTGCATCAACGTAACCTCTTACGGTGAGCTCTTTGTCACCTCCATATACGAGAAACATATCCCTAGTCCTTTTCAGGTATTTCAGGATGTTCTTGACCGCTGTCCAGTGATCCACTCCTGGATTACTTTGGTACCTCCCTGCTAAACTTATAGCAAGGCACACATCAGGTCTGGTACACAGCATTGCATACATGATAGAGCCTATGGCTGAAGCATAGGGAACATCTTTCATTTTCTCTCTATCTTCTGCATTGGTCGGGCATTGAGTCTGACTCAACTTCACACCTTGTAACACAGGCAAGAACCCTTTCTTTGCTTGATCCATTTTGAACTTCTTCAAAATCTTGTCAAGGTATGTGCTTTGTGAAAGTCCAATTAAGCGTCTTGATCTATCTCTATAGATCTTTATGCCTAATATGTAAGCAGCTTCACCGAGGTCTTCCATTGAAAAACTTTTATTCAAGTATCCCTTTATGCTATCCAGAAATTCTATATCATTTCCAATCAGTAATATGTCATCCACATATAATATCAGAAATGCTACAGAGCTCCCACTCACTTTCTTGTAAATACAGGCTTCTCCAAAAGTCTGTATAAAACCAAATGCTTTGATCACACTATCAAAGCGTTTATTCCAACTCCGAGATGCTTGCACCAGTCCATAAATGGATCGCTGGAGTTTGCACACTTTGTTAGCTCCCTTTGGATCGACAAAACCTTCCGGTTGCATCATATACAACTCTTCTTCCAGAAATCCATTCAGGAATGCAGTTTTTACATCCATTTGCCAAATTTCATAATCATAAAATGCGGCAATTGCTAACATGATTCTGACAGACTTAAGCATCGCTACGGGTGAGAAAGTCTCATCGTAGTCAACTCCTTGAACTTGTCGAAAACCTTTTGCGACAAGTCGAGCTTTGTAGACAGTAACATTACCATCAGCGTCAGTCTTTTTCTTAAAGATCCATTTATTCTCAATTGCTTGCCAATCATCGGGCAAGTCAACCAAAGTCCATACTTTGTTCTCATACATGGATCCCATCTCAGATTTCATGGCTTCAAGCCACTTTGCGGAATCTGGGCTCACCATCGCTTCTTCATAGTTCGTAGGTTCATCATGATCTAGTAGCATGACTTCCAGAACAGGATTACCGTACCACTCTAGTGCGGATCTTACTCTGGTTGATCTACGTGGTACAGTAGTATCTTGATCTAAAGTTTCATGATCATCATCATTAACTTCCTCTCTTATTGGTGTAGGTCTCACAGAAACAGTTTTCTGTGATGTACTATTTCCCAATAACGGAGTAGGTACAGTTACCTCGTCAAGTTCTACTTTCCTCCCACTCACTTCTTTCGAGAGAAACTCCTTCTCAAGAAAGTTTCCGAATTTAGCAACAAAAGTCTTGCCTTCGAATCTATGATAGAAGGTGTATCCAATAGTTTCCTTTGGATATCCTATGAAGACACATTTCTCCGATTTGGGTTCGAGCTTATCAGGTTGAAGTTTTTTCACATAAGCATCGCAGCCCCAAACTTTAAGAAACGACAACTTTGGTTTCTTGCCAAACCACAGTTCATAAGGCGTCGTCTCAACGGATTTTGATGGTGCCCTATTTAACATGAATGCGGCCGTCTCTAAAGCATAACCCCAAAGCGATAGCGGTAAATCAGTAAGAGACATCATAGATCGCACCATATCTAGTAAAGTACGATTACGACGTTCGGACACACCATTACATTGTGGTGTTCCGGGTGGCGTGAGTTGCGAAACTATTCCACAATTTTTCAAATGTACACCAAACTCGTAACTCAAATATTCTCCTCCACGATCAGATCGTAGAAACCTTATTTTCTTGTTACGATGATTTTCAACTTCACTCTGAAACTCTTTGAACTTTTCAAACGTTTCAGATTTGTGTTTCATTAAGTAGATATACCCATATCTGCTTAAATCATCTGTGAAAGTGAGAAAATAACGATATCCGCCACGAGCCTCAATATTCATCGGACCACATACATCGGTATGTATGATTTCCAACAAATTTGTTGCTCTCTCCATAGTACCGGAGAACGGTGTTTTAGTCATCTTGCCCATGAGGCATGGTTCGCAAGTACCAAGTGATTCATAATCAAGTGGTTCCAAAAGCCCATCAGTATGGAGTTTCTTCATGCACTTTATACCGATATGACCTAAACGGCAGTGCCACAAATAAGTTGCACTATCATTATCAACTCTGCATCTTTTGGCTTCAACATTATGAATATGTGTATCACTACTGTCGAGATTCATCAAAAATAGACCACTTTTCAAAGGTGCATGACCATAAAAGATATTACTCATATAAATAGAACAACCATTATTCTCTGATTTAAATGAATAACCGTCTCGCATTAAACAAGATCCAGATATAATGTTCATGCTCAACGCTGGCACCAAATAACAATTATTTAGGTCTAATATTAATCCCGAAGGTAGATGTAGAGGTAGCGTGCCGACCGCGATCACATCGACTTTGGAACCGTTTCCCACGCGCATCGTCACCTCGTCCTTTGCTAGTGTCCGCTTATTCTGTAGTCCCTGTTTCGAGTTGCAAATATTAGCAACAGAACCAGTATCAAATACCCAGGTGCTACTGCGAGCATTAGTAAGGTACACATCAATAACATGTATATCACATATACCTTTGTTCACCTTGCCATCCTTCTTATCCGCCAAATACTTGGGGCAGTTCCGCTTCCAGTGACCAGTCTGCTTGCAGTAGAAGCACTCAGTTTCAGGCTTAGGTCCAGACTTGGGTTTCTTCTCTTGAGCAGCAACTTGCTTGCTGTTCTTCTTGAAGTTCCCCTTCTTCTTCCCTTTGCCCTTTTTCTTGAAACTAGTGGTTTTGTTAACCATCAACACTTGATGCTCCTTCTTGATTTCTACCTCCGCAGCTTTCAGCATTGCGAAGAGCTCAGGAATAGTCTTGTTCATCCCTTGCATATTATAGTTCATCACAAAGCTCTTGTAGCTTGGTGGCAGTGATTGGAGAATTCTGTCAATGACGCAATCATCCGGAAGTGTAACTCCCAATTGAATCAAGTGATTATTATACCCAGACATTTTGAGTATATGCTCACTGACAGAACTGTTCTCCTCCATCTCGCAGCTATAGAACTTATTGGAGACTTCATATCTCTCAATCCGGGCATTTGCTTGAAATATTAACTCCAACGCCTGAAACATCTCATATGCTCCATGACGTTCAAAACATCGTTGAAGTCCCGGTTCTAAGCCGTAAAGCATGGCACACTGAACTATTGAGTAGTCATCAGCTTTGCTCTGCCAGACGTTCATAACTTCTGGTGTTGCTCTTGCAGCAGGCCTGGCACTCAGCGGTGCTTCCAGGACGTAATTCTTCTGTGCAGCAATGAGGATAATCCTCAAGTTACGGACCCAGTCCGTGTAATTGCTACCATCATCTTTCAACTTTGCTTTCTCAAGGAACGCATTAAAATTCAACGGAACAACAGCACGAGCCATCTATCTACAATCAACATAAACAAGCAAGATACTATCATGTACTAAGTTCATGATAATTTTAAGTTCAGTTTAATCAAATTTACTTAAGAACTCCCACTTAGATAGACATCCCTCTAATCCTCTAAGTGATCACGTGATCCAAATCAACTAAACCATAACCGATCATCACGTGAGATGGAGTAGTTTTCAATGGTGAACATCAATATGTTGATCATATCTACTATATGATTCACACTCGACCTTTCGGTCTCCGTGTTCCGAGGCCATATCTGTATATGCTTGGCTCGTCAAGTATAACCTGAGTATTCCGCGTGCGCAACTGTTTTGCACCCGTTGTATTTGAACATAGAGCCTATCACACCCGATCATCACGTGGTGTCTCAGCACGAAGAACTTTTGCAACGGTGCATACTCAGGGAGAACACTTCTTGATAATTTAGTGAGAGATCATCTTATAATGCTACCATCAATCAAAGCAAGATAAGATGCATAAAAGGATAAACATCACATGCAATCAATATAAGTGATATGATATGGCCATCATCATCTTGTGCTTGTGATCTCCATCTCTGAAGCACCGTCATGATCACCATCGTCGCCGGCGCGACACCTTGATCTCCATCGTAGCATCGTTGTCGTCTCGCCAATCTTATGCTTCCACGACTATCACTACCGCTTAGTAATAAAGTAAAGCATTACATCGCGATTGCATTGCATACAATAAAGCGGCAACCATATGGCTCCTGCCAGTTGCTGATAACTCGGTTACAAAACATGATCATCTCATACAATAAAATCAGCATCATGCCTTGACCATATCACATCACAACATGCCCTGCAAAAACAAGTTAGACGTCCTCTACTTTGTTGTTGCAAGTTTTATGTGGCTGCTACGGGCTTAAGTAAGAACTCATCTCACCTACGCATCAAAACCACAACGATAGTTCGTCAAATAGACTTCGTTTTAACCTTCTCAAGGACCGGGCGTAGCCACACTTGGTTCAACTAAAGTTGGAGAGACAGTCTTCCGCAAGCCATCTATGTGCAAAGCACGTCGAGGGAACCGGTCTCGCGTAAGAGTACGCGTAAGGTTGGTCCGGATCGTCTCGTCCAACAATACCGCCGAACCAAAGTATGACATGCTGGTAGGCAGTATGACTTGTATCGCCCACAACTCACTTGTGTTCTACTCGTGCATATAACATCAAACCATAAAAACCTAGGCTCGGATGCCACTGTTGGGTTACGCAGTAATTTCAAAAAATTTCCTACGCACACGCAAGATCATGGTGATGCATAGCAACGAGAGGGGAGAGTGTTGTCTACGTACCAACACAGACCGACTGCGGAAGTGATCACACAACGTATAGGAAGTAGTCGTACGTCTTCCTGATCCGACCGATCCAAGCACCGTTACTCCGGCACCTCCGAGTTCTTAGCACACGTTCAGCTCGATGACGTTCCTCGGGCTCCGATCCAGCAAAGCGTCGAGGAAGAGTTCTGTCAGCATGACGGCGTGGTGACGATCTTGATGTACTACCGACGCAGGGCTTTGCCCAAGCACTGTAACGGTATGATCGAGGTGGAATTTGGTGGCAGGGGGCACCGCACACGGCTAAGGAACGATCTCAAGGATCAACTTGTGTGTCTTGGGGTGTCCCCTGCCCCCGTATATAAAGGTTGGAGGGAGGGGGGCTGGCCGGCCAAAGAGGGGGAGGCGCAGGAGGAGTCCTACTCCTACTGGGAGTAGGACTCCCCCCTCCAATCCTAGTCCAACTAGGAATCCTTTAAAGGGGAGAGAGAGAGAGGTGGCCGGCCCCTCTCCTAGTCCTAATAGGACTAGGGAGAGGGGGGAGGCGCAGCCCTATGTGGGCTGCCCTCTCACCTTTCCACTAAGGCCCATGTTGGCCCATTTGGCTCCCGGGGGGTTCCGGTAACCCTCCCGGTAATCCGGTAAAATCCCGATTTCACCCGGAACACTTCCGATGTCCAAACATAGGCTTCCAATATATCAATCTTTACGTCTCGACCATTTCGAGACTCCTCGTCATGTCCGTGATCTCATCCGGGACTCTGAACAACCTTCGGTACATCAAAATGCATAAACTCATAATAACTGTCATCGTAACGTTAAGCGTGCGGACCCTACGGTTCGAGAACAATGTAGACATGACCAAGACACGTCTCCGGTAAATAACCAATAGCGGGACCTGGATGCCCATATTGGCTCCTACATATTCTACGAAGATCTTTATCGGTCAGACCGCATAACAACATACGTTGTTCCCTTTGTCATCGGTATGTTACTTGTCCGAGATTCGATCGTCGGTATCCAATACCTAGTTCAATCTCGTTACTGGCAAGTCTCTTTACTCGTTCCGTAATACATCATCTCATAACTAACATCTTAGTTATTATGCTTGCAAGGCTTATGTGATGTATATTACCGAGAGGGCCCAGAGATACCTCTCCGACAATCGGAGTGACAAACCCTAATCTCGAAATACGCCAACCCAACATCTACCATTGGAGACACCTGTAGTACTCCTTTATAATCACCCAGTTACGTTGTGACGTTTGGTAGTACCCAAAGTGTTCCTCCAGTAAACGGGAGTTGCATAATCTCATAGTTATAGGAACATGTATAAGTCATGAAGAAAGCAATAGCAACATACTAAACGATCGGGTGCTAAGCTAATGGAATGGGTCATGTCAATCAGATCATTCAACTAATGATGTGACCTTGTTAATCAAATAACAACTCTTTGTTCATGGTTAGGAAACATAACCATCTTTGATTAACGAGCTAGTCAAGTAGAGGCATACTAGTGACACTCTGTTGGTCTATGTATTCACACATGTATTATGTTTCCGGTTAATACAATTCTAGCATGAATAATAAACATTTATCGTGATATAAGGAAATAAATAATAACTTTATTATTGCCTCTAGGGCATATTTCCTTCAGGGCCGGCCTGCTGGTCCGCTGGGCCAGGCTGGCTGCACAGTGCCAGGCCGCAGGTAAGCACATGTAGGCTTTTCCTTTTTTTGTTTTCTTTTCTATTTTTCTGACATTTGTTTGGTTTAAATAAAATACTAAACCATTTTATTTTCTTATGCCAATTTTTGCAGGGGCTAATGGTATTATTCCAGAGCTCCTCGACAACTAGCATAATTTTTGGACAATATTTTATATATATATATATAAATATTTATCCAATGCAAATAATTACTGGATTAATTCCAAATACCCAAAATAAATACTTATGAGCTCTTTAAAATATTGGTTTGATTCTTATCTCTGTCCAATATTTTCAGAGAGCAACATAAGCATTTTCTTGGACCCTTTTGGAGCAATTTTACTTGGGTCATTTTTAGAAATGATCCTGAGGGTTTCACAAATCCCCATTTCAAATTTAAATGGAATTTAAACATGATGCAAACATGAAGGGCTAGCCTAGGTCATACCAGAACTAGGGATGTGACAACTCGCCCCCACTCGGAAGAATCTCGTCCCGAGATTCAGGAGTCGGCGGGAAGAAAGTGGGGTACTCCAGTCGAAGACGATCTTCACGCTCCCATGTAGCTTCTCTCTCGGAATGATGAGACCACTGAACCTTGAGAAACTTGATGTTATGACGTCGAGTGACACGCTCTGCTTGATCAAGAATGTGAACAGGGTACTCTCGATAAGTGAGGTTATCTTGGAGATCAAGTGTTTTGTGGTCCACTCCGCGGATGGGATCCGAGAAGCAACGCCTGAGTTGAGAGACGTGGAAAACATCATGTACTCGAGAAAGATGTGGGGGTAGTTCCAACTAGTAGGCAACCTCTCCTTGTTTAGCGAGAATGCGAAAGGGACCAATGTAACAAGGAGCCAACTTGCCCTTGATACCGAAATGATGGGTACCCTTCAAAGGGGTAACCCGAAGGTAAGCCTTGTCGCCAATTTCATAAGCCACTTCCTTATGACTATGGTCATACTGGCTCTTTTGATGAGATTGGGCTGTTTTCAAGTTCTCACGAATGATGCAAACTTGCTCTTCTGCCTCCTGGATCATATCCGGTCCAAAGAATTGTCTTTCACAGGTTTCTGACCAGTTCAAAGGTGTTCGACATCTTCGTCCATACAGAACCTCAAAAGGAGCTTTCTTGAGGTTGGATTGGTAGATGTTGTTATAAGCAAACTCGGCGAAGGGAAGACACTTATCCCAATCCATACTGAATGAGATAACACAAGCTCTAAGCATGTCTTCGAGAATTTGGTTGACCCTTTCCACCTGACCACTTGACTGAGGGTGGAAAGCGGTACTGAAGGAAAGATGGGTGCCCATGGCAGTTTGGAAACTCTCCCAGAAATGAGAAGTGAAAAGACTACCATGGTCTGAATTGATCTCTAGTGGAACACCATGAAGTGACACTATTCGAGAAATATATAAGTCAGCGAGCTGACTAGCAGTGATACTCTCTCGAACAGGTAGGAAGTGAGCCACTTTGGAAAGACGATCAATGACTACAAAGATAGCATTATTCCCTTTCTTGGTCCTGGGAAAGCCGGTGATGAAGTCCATACCAACTTTATCACACTTCCACTCAGGAATAGCTAAAGGTTGAAGGGTGCCAGCAGGTCTTTGATGTTCTGCCTTAACGCGGCGACAAATGTCGCAGTTAGCAATAAACAGAGCAATTTCTCTCTTCATCCTAGTCCACCAGAACCTATGGCGTAGGTCCTGATACATCTTAGTACTACCGGGATGAATCGTGAGAGGAGATTCATGCGCCTCCTTAAGGATTAATTGTCGAAGATGTTGATTCTTGGGAACCACCAAGTGACTCTCAAAGAAAACAACACCACGGTCATCTATAGAGAAACTACCACCAATTCCCTTGTTAATGTTTCTCTTGATCCGGGAAATTCCCGTATCCTGCTTCTAAGCAGAGATGATTTGATCCACAAGAGTAGGTTTCGCCACCAAGGTAGAAAGGAATCCGTGAGGAGCAAGGTGAAGGTTGAGCTTACATAATTCCTCATGGAGAAGTGGTTGGCCCTGCTGTAACATGAGATTGTTGCAATAGGACTTACGACTTAGCGCATCAGCCATGCCATTGCCCTTGCCTGGGGTGTAGGTAATCCCTAAGTCGTAATCTGAGATCAACTCTAGCCAACGTCTTTGCCTAAGGTTCAAATCTGGTTGGGTGAAGATATACTTGAGACTCTGGTGATCGGTGTAAATCTCGCAACGTTTATCGAGAAGGTAATGTCGCCAGGTCTTAAGTGCATAGACTACGGCTGCAAGCTCTAGATCATGTGTAGGATAATTCTCCTCATGTGGGTGCAACTGTCGAGATGCATAGGCAATCACATGGCGATCTTGCATAAGAATGCAGCCTAGTCCCTGTCATGAGGCATCACAATAGATAACAAAGTCCTTTGTGAAATCCGGTGGCACAAGTATGGGAGCAGAAGTCAGGCGTCTTTTCAGTTCCTGAAAACTGTGCTCACGCTGTGGGGACCTCTCAAACTTTTTATCTTTCTTGAGAAGTTCCGTGAGAGGTTTGGCCACTTTGGAGAAGTTCTCAACGAAGCGGCGACAATAACTGGCTAGACCAAGGAAACTCCTAACTTGCTTAACTGTTTCAGGCGGAGTCCAATCAAGAACATCCTGAACTCTCTCGGGATTGACGGCAATGCCCTTACCAGAGATTACGTGGCCGAGATACGTCACTTCTGGTAACGAAAATTCGCACTTGGAGAACTTGGCATAAAGGCGGTGCTCTCTGAGTTTCTCTAACACAAGTATAAGATGTTCGGCGTGCTCTTCCTCGTTCTTCGAGTAAATAAGAATATCATCGAGGTAAACCACGACGAACTTATCTAAATACTCCATGAAGATCGAGTTCATCAAGCGGGAGAATGTAGCTGGAGCATTGGTTAGACCAAAGGACATGACGGTGTACTCGTACTGACCATAACGAGTGACAAAAGCCGTCTTAGGAATGTCCCCATTTCTGATCTTGATTTGGTGATAGCCTAACCTCAAATCCATCTTGGAAAAGACTGAGGATCTAGCGAGCTGATCATACAGATCGTTGATCCTGGGGAGCAGATACTTGTTATTTATCATGACCAAATTAACGGGACGATAATCTACAACCATTCGGTCCGTACCATCCTTCTTCCTGACGAAGAGGACGGGGCAAGCCCAGGGAGAAGAACTAGGATGGATGAAACCCTTTTGCAAGGATTCATCAAGTTGTTTCTTAAGCTCAGCTAGCTCTAAGGGTGCCATCTTGTAGGGTCTCCTAGAAATTGGGGTGGTTCCTGGGATAAGATCTATGACAAACTCTACATCTCTGTCAGGTGGAATACCTGGCAGTTCCTCAGGAAAGACATCCAGAAAGTCACAGACTACCGGGATATCTTCAAGGTCAGGAAGAGGGTTGGCATTAGGGGAATAGAGTTGGCACTTTGCAACTCTAGTGGAGACAGTGACTATCTTGCCAGATGGGTGTGTAAGCTGAACAGACCTTGTGTAACAGTCAATCTTGGCATAATGAGCTTTCATCTAGTCCATACCCAAGATGATGTTAATATCTGTAGACTTGAGGGCTATAAGTGATGCAAGGAATACAAGTCTGTCAACAAGGATTTCATTACCATGGCTTACACTAGAAGTTTGCCATTTGGATCCAGGGGTTTGAATGACTAGTGGAGAGGGCATGTCACAAAATGACATGTTGTGCAAGTTAGCATAGCTTTCGGATATGAAGGAGTGAGTTGCTCCGGTATCAAATAAAACCGATGCTGGATGGCAATTGACAAGGAGTGTACGAAGAACGACATCTGGATCATCATGAGCGTCTCTAGCTGAGACATGATGCACATGTCCATGTTCAGTGGAAGCTGACTTGACACTGATCATCTTGCGTGATGGCTTACCACGGCCAACAGACTTCTCAGGCTGGGGTGGATCATAATTGGTTTGAGAGCAGTCACGTGCATAGTGTCCTGGCTCTCCGCATGTGAAGCAAGTCCTTGAGGTAGGACGTGGACCCGCATTGACAAGGGGTCTACCAATAGGTCTGGGTGGAGCATACTGCTGAACTGGGTGAGGCGCCACATAAGATGGCCTCGGTGAATATCCGGGTGGAAGAGCGGAGTTCGGAACCCAAATCCGGTGCTTCTGCGAAGTAGAACCGGAAGAAGAACCCAAATCACGGGTGTGCTTGCGAGACTCCTCGTAAGTAAGTTGAGCTGTTTCTGCGTTAATGGCCTTGTTCACAAGAGCCTGGAATGTAATGCAATGATGCAAGTGGAGATCACGACGCAACTTGGGGTTGAGACCCTTCCGGAACCTAGCCTGCTTCTTGGCGTCTGTGGACACCTCTTTTGTAGCGTAGCGGGAAAGGTTCTCAAATTCCCTACTGTAAGCATCAACAGCCATCTTACTCTGGGTGAAACTACAGAACTCTTCTCTCTTGCGGTCAATGAGAACCTGAGGAATGTGATGCTCGCGAAAGGCCTCAGTGAAATCTCTCCAGGTGGTTATCTGGCCAGCTAGAAGCATAGCCTCATAGTTCTGCCACCAAAGACTAGCAGGACCTTCCAAGTGATAAGCAGCATAGGTGACCTTGTCACCTTCAGCTACGTTTGCAAAACGCAGCTTGTGTGTGATACTACGGAGCCAGTCATCTACATCGAGTGGTTCAATGGAATGATGGACGGTAGGTGGTTTCAGACCAATGAAATCATAGATGGTCGCTGACTCTTTGTGCTGATGGGAGGTGTTCTCCTCAATACGTGTTAACAAGCGGTTAGACTCACGCTTGTTCCTCTCCATCTCTAACATGAACTCTGCCAATGAGGACTGATCGGGAGGATCCTCATCCCTACCATCTCCGTGGTTCCGGCTACGAGCAATAGAACTTCGGTTAACCGACAACATCCTGAAGAACGAAACAAAGGAAACAAGGATGGATTCAGCATCATCATAAGGATGTAGAACATAGTATGAGGAAAATACTATCTCTTGAACTCCTGGGACAATTCCGGCAGCATAACGGCAGTAGAATGCTCAAAATGAAACATTCTGCAAGGGCAGGGTAGCACCAAACTCAACATCATCACTCAAGGTTCTGAGATATTACTAAGCAGACTACACCGGAACTACTTGAAAACTGGAATATGACTCTGATCAACCAATCCTATGGGACTACGGAGTAGTAACACGTGATCCTGATAGACAGAAGAGGAAGCCTAGTTCCTTAACCCCGTAGGAAAGATAGGAAGACTCAGATCAGAGGGCCAAGAGGTGAAAGGAGTAAAAAGAGCCTTACGTTCCCTTCCACAATCAATTCCCTTAAATAACTAAAGAGTTTCTTGACTCAACTTCGACCAGGTTGGCTTGGAAATCCTACAGGCAGTCAGGCCCTGATACCAAAGCTGTCGGGACCCCGATTCTAAGTCACACCGATCTAGCATGTAACACCTCATATCACTTTGTGGCCTCACGCACGGTATCCCCACGGTGTTGCCTTACCATGGCCCGGGACCGTTTGCACCTTTTGGCTCACGTATATGACAGTGTCGCTAGCATCCATATGCCAGAGAACCCGGGCTGACATGGCTAGTCGTGAACCCAAAGCGACACAGACCTATGGAGACAGGCATACATGAATCACATCGAGCATGTCGGTCAACAGCATATGAATCCGGGATGTAGTACTGGGCTAACAGGACTCCGGGGAACCCATGCTGTAGTAGGCTAGGCAGGACTCCGGAAGTCACCACGTGACATTTCCCTGAAGGGACAGACATAGGAACGAAGTGGAACACATGCCGGCCAGTCAAGTGTTCTGAGCAGTAGTGCTGGGCTAGCAGGACTCTGGTGATCCGGGCTGTAGCGGACTACTATGGCTCAAGGAAGCACTAGACTACATTTCCCCATAAGAGAGGCTGCCAAGGATAAACAACTAGATTGTCGGATCCCACACATAGTAGTACACGTCACACGTAAGCATAACATGCAAGTATGTGTTGTACAACATGGCATCACAACATAACGCAAACTCATATAGATAAAGGCTCAGAAGAGCCACATAACATTAATACAAACAGGGGTCACATGACCCATCATTCAGAGCATACAAGCAACGGAAGCATTACATGTCTGAGTATAGACAACTACAAAAGAAAAAGGCTAAGAAGTCTGACTATCTACAAGTCCCTCCCAAGGGCACAAGATCGTAGCTGAGGTGCAAGCTACTCGTCGAAGTCCAAGTGGTACTACTAGTGAGACAGATGTCTCACCTACAAAACATAAATAAAGCAAACGTGAGTACAAAGGTACTCAACAAGACTTACATCAGATCCTATCATACATGCATTTGTATCAAGAAGGAAATATGTGGTTTAGTTGCAGCAAGCCAGCATGGACTCAGTGGCTATCCTGTTCTATGACAACGAGAAACTTCTTTGAGGTGAAGCAGCGCACATGAGTCCACTAATCACCACATCAATACACCACTATGGATTCATCCTCGTCTTCTTACGAGAAGGCCATCCATAGCACTCACACTTGTCTTGAGCATTTTAAAGTATCCACTTTAAGTTGTCTATGTACCACGTAAGCATCCAAGAAGTCCATAACCGAGGACACGGCTATTCGAATAGATCATGATAACCCTGCAGGGGTGTACTTCTTCACACACGCTCTCACCACTTATCACCATGTACACGTCATGTATCTCGGCAACCTTCAAGCGGAAGCCTGGCGAGGGTGTCGGCCACAACCTGACTAACCACACAAGACTCTAGTCCAGGTTTATCGCCTATTCGGGTTCCATCCGCAAGGAGATCCGGCCGGGGTGTCGCTCACGGCGCCAAACGATGTGAGCGGGGTTACCAGGCCCACCATCCGGGTGCCACTTGGTACATCGTGCCACTGTGCCTAGTCTGTCCCAAGCCCACCTGGTCGGGTGCCACTTGGTAGACTATTAACACTACCTACAAACACCAGAGACTAATTGCAACTCCTGGACAGAGATCAAGTTGGCTAATAAGTCGAGAGAGCTTGGAGCGCCCGGAGCCCAATGTGTGGTAGTAACTAGTCATTGGACAACTTACACCGAACTTAGTTCTTAAGTACGGTTCCAGTGAGACAACCCACCATGTACTCCTACATGGCCTCTCACCGCTACCTTTACCAAATCGTGTTCACACGCTTAACTATCAGCAGCAGAACATATCGTACCACTCCAATTCATTCCCGATGAATCAGACCTGACACAACTCTAAGCAATAGCAGGCATGGCATGGTAGGAACACCACATGGCTCAATCAACTCCTACACATGCTAGTGGGTTTCAACTAATTACTGTGGCAATGACAGGTAATGCAGAGGAATGGGTTCAACTACCGCATCATAAAGTAGCAGTTGAATCGTTTTTGTCCTAATGCAGTAAAAGAGAGCAGGGGCGAGAGAGTGGGATTGTATCGGAATGAACAATGGGGGGTTGCTTGCCTGGTAGATCAACAGGGGGCACTGCTCCTCAGACAGGTACTCTCGAACACTCTCCGGAGCAGGACCTATC
The DNA here is from genome assembly GCA_034509565.1 of Triticum monococcum. NCBI lineage: Eukaryota > Viridiplantae > Streptophyta > Magnoliopsida > Poales > Poaceae > Triticum > Triticum monococcum. The sequence goes on along the minus strand of CM067846.1, from coordinate 170,959,455 downwards.
AAGAAGGAACGGTGTCGGAAATCAAACACAAGCATATACAACAATATGATGCATGAACATGGCATGAGTAAGTGATGTTGTTGAGTTAATGCATCTAGCATTTATTTAGTTGAGGTCCATTTGAACCAAGGGTTCAAATGCAACTCCAAAATAAGCTCTTATAAATGTCATACATGTGTTTTCATATATACAGCATGTATAGGTTGGTTTGTCATGCATGAAAATGGTACAGATGGATAGATTGAATTTTTCTGATCATTTTTCATATATATAAATTATTTCAATCTGAGCTACGGTTGAATTTCTATGAATTTTTGAAGTTTATATCATTTTCTGGAATTTCCTAATTTATTTTAATACCAGAAAATGATATATTGCGTCAGCATGACAGCAACATTGCGTCAGCAGTCAATCTGGGTCAAACCTGACGTGTGGGCTCCACACGTCGGTGTAACAGGTTAATTAACAGAGTTAATTACTTTTTAAACTAATCCTAAACTAAATTAGCAGAGCCGGGCCCCACATGTCATTGACCCTGGGTGGTCAAACACCAGGTCAACTGGGGGTGGTTAGACCCGGTCAACCCCACCAGCGTTTAGCCGCCGGCGAGGCCGAACGCGGTGGAGGAGCTCAGGATCACCGTTCCGGCGACCAAAAGGACGGCGGGGACCACAGGAGCATAGCCCGTGCTCGTCCGCACCGATTGGAGCAAGTGGGAGAGGCGGGGTGGCCGGAGCTCACCGAAGCGAAGCTCGGGGCAGCGGCCGGAGCACGGCCAAGTGCGGGCGAGGGCTACGGTGCATGGGGAAGCGAGCGGAGAGGCTCTATGGCCTCCTGGCGTCACCAGGAGCAGGGTGACGTGCTCGGCTGCGGGCTACGGTGGCCAGGGCGACGGTGGCGACATGGACGGCGGCTGGGCACTTCGGCCATCTATGAAACGACGGCTACGGTGAGCGGCAAGCTACGGGGTTAGGGGGAAAATGACCGGGGCTCACCGCGGTCACGAAGAGCTTCTCGGCGAGCTCAGGGAGGCACGGATGGCGACGGATTTGACGGCGGCGATGCACAGCCATGCGCGGAGATGACGGGTCGATGGTGAGGTGACAGGGCGTTCGACGATGCTCGCGTTGAGGGGGGAGCTTCAAGGCGTCGAGGCGGACGTAGGGGACAGCACGGGGAGGCGAGGTGTGCCCAGTGGCTGCGGTGGTGCTCGGCGGCACGCTGCGCTCCGCTCGGGTGCGAGGTGGAGGGGGACCAGAGAAGGGGGGAAGCACGGGGGAGAGTGAGAGAGGTTCGGGAGAGTGTGTGGCGTCGTCGGGGGCCTCCAGCGGCGAGCGGGGAAGCAGGAGGTGGCCGGCGCGTGCTCGCGCATGGCGAGCGCGTGCCCCTGTCCTCCTGGCGCGAGGAAGGGGACGACTGGTAGTGCCAGTCGCCTGGGCCGGCCTGCTGGGCCACTGGGCCAGGCCGGCTGCACAGTGCCAGGCCGCAGGTAAGCACAGGTAGGCTTTTCCTTTTTTTTGTTTTCTTTTCTATTTTTTGACATTTGTTTGGTTTAAATAAAATACTAAACCATTTTATTTTCTTATGCCAATTTTTGCAGGGGCTAATGGTATTATTCCAGAGCTCCTCAACAACTGGCATAATTTTTGGACAATATTATATATATATATATATTTATCCAACGCAAATAATTACTGGATTAATTCCAAATGCCCAAAATAAATACTTATGAGCTCTTTAAAATATTGGTTTGATTTTTATCTGTGTCCAATATTTTCAGAGAGCAACATAAGCATTTCATGGACCCTTTTGGAGCAATTTTTACTTGGGTCATTTTCAGAAATGATCCTGAGGGTTTCACAAATCCCCATTTCAAATTTAAATGGAATTTAAACATGATGCAAACATGAAGGGCTAGCCTAGGTCATACCAGAACTAGGGATGTGACATACAAAGTCCTTCATGGCCTGTTCGGCCACCCTATGCAGTTTGACCAGTTGTTTTAGCTGGCCGCTCAAGGGCACCAGATGTTCTGGCGCAAGGTATTGCGACCAGAACAGCTTCTCCGTCGAGCTCCCCTCTTCGGCTCGGAAGAATTCAGCAACGTCAGAAACGCTGCACGGCGGATTCGCAAACGCCTCTGGAGAACTCCAAATCCGGGTCAGTGAGAGATACCTCTTCTTCACATACTTGCTTTGCATAATAAAAGCCCAACCCGCCACGATCTTTTTGGCCTCCTAGATTTCTTGGAGGGCACATTGGGCTTCGGTCCGGGCCTCTTGTGCGCTCCGGCGGGCCTTCTCAAGTTCAGACTCTTGGTCCGCATGCTGACGCTCCAAGGACTCGTACTTCTTCAAAGCGTCCTGGAGCTCCTGCTGGACCTCCCCAACTTTGGCCTCATGCTTTTTTCGGACGGCTCGTTCCTTCGCTGCCCTCTCCTCGGCCTCGGCCAGCGCTTTCTTAAGGGTTTCAACCTCAGTCGTCGCTCCTACAAATATCACGGCACTACAATCGATATACATCATTTATTCTTTCAGAATACACAGCAAGTCTCCACATACCTTGCTTGTCCTCTAGCTGCCTTTTCACAAGGCCGAGCTCTTCTTCGGCCCGCTCCAGACTCTGCTTTAGTCCGGAGACCTTAGCGGCATGAGAGGTGGCGGCCAGCAGCGACACATGTGTTCATAAGACATATTTAGTTAGTTTCCCGCGAAAATTACTTGATCATCTGTCCGGTTTTTCTTTCCAAACACCGGACAGTGTCTCAGGGGCTACACTGTCTATACTATGATCTTCTCTTTCGCATCGCTTACCTCAAAGCCTGTCAGCAGGCTGGTGTAGGCTTCGGTCAGTCCGCTCTTGACGGACTGAACCGTCTCAACCATCGTACCCATAAGGATACGGTGTTCCTCCACAATGGAAGCGCCTTGCAGCACTTCAAGTCGATTATCCGGTGCCTCTGGCTGGACAGAGGTCACCGGCGGAATAGGCACACCTCCTTCTTTTGAAGGAGGCTGCTTGCCGGATTCCAGAGCCGTATAGGTCTCCGGAACCGTATTCGGCTGGGTTCCGAACTAGACACGGCCCCCATCGCCAGTCTCCATGGGGGTTCTCTCTCCCAGGTGTTCGGCGGCCGAAGGGTCACCCTCTAGCGCCACCCAGACAGCCTTCTGAACCTCTCCCTGGCCCGGGAAGGTCCTTTGGGACAGCACCTCATCATCGCCCTTGGCTATGGGAGATTGAGCGGTCGGTGGGGACTCGCTGGCCATCGTCCTTGAATCCAGCGAACCTCCTGATGAGGATCACAGGGAGCTGTCATGGGCCAGACTACAAGCGCATGATTTAACGCATTAAAACTACGAACCGGAGAGGCTGAATAAAATATGTCAGAGTGTGTTGAGTACTCACGATGCGGCCAGGGGCTTGTTTTGGCGGCGTGGCTCTGGGCTGCTATCGACGTCCCACGCGGAGTTATCCGCGAGGGAGCTCTTCCCCCTCTTGGACGCCTCTGCCTCCAGATTTGTGTAGGCCGCCCTTTTCTTCTTTCCCCCTCAGAGGGAGAGCTGCTTTCCTCCTCGTCCTCATCGTCGTCTTTGGTGGCGGAGGAGGGAGCGGCGTCGTCTTCGAATGTCCTGTCTGAAGCTCCTTTGCAACGGAGGCCACTCCGGGCCCCCTTGGCCTTCTTCTCTAGCGCCTGGTAAGGCGCCGGAACCAGCATCTTTGTCAGAAGAGGGATGGCTAGTTCCTCGGGCAGCAGAGCCGGACACTTAATTCGCTCCGCTTTCTTTGTCCATACCCGAAAAACATAACTAGTGGAGTTTAGGTATCTTCCTTGAATAAGCAAGTAGAGGATACACCTAGAAACGTGAAAGACTTACCACAGTGGCAAGATGGGCTAGATCGTGCCCGCGGTCCTCGTCTGTCTCCGGCAGTGTCTCGTTGCCCTTGAAGAGCAACTTCCAAATATCTTCACGTGTGGTTCCGAAGAGCCTTTCCAAGGTCTGGTGCTTCTCCGGATCGAATTCCCACAAAGGGAAAGTCCGGCTTTGGCATGGAAGGATCCGGCGAACTAACATCACCTGGATCACGTTTACGAGCTTGATATTTTTGTCCACCATGCTCTAGATAAGCGTTTGTAGCGCGATCAGCTCGTCCGACGAGGACCAATTCGGGCCCTTCTCTATCCAGGAGGTGAGCCGCATTGGAGATCCGGACTTGAATTCGGGAGCCGCGGGCTAGGTGGTATCGCGGGGCTCTGTGATATAGAACCATAGTTTCTGCCACTCTTTGATAGTCTCCACAAAAGTACCCTTGGGCCATGTGATGTTGGGCAGCTTGCTCACCATGGTGCCTCCGCACTCCACGTGTTGGCCGTCCACCACCTTTGGCTTCACGTTGAAGATCTCGAGCCACAGTCCGAAGTGGGGTGGAATGCGGAGGAAGGCCTCACACACGACAATGAATGCCGAGATGTTGAGGAAGGAGTTTGGAGCTAGATCATGGAAATCTAGCCCGTAATAAAACACAAGTCCGCGGACAAAAGGGTTGAGAGAAAACCCTAACCTGTGGACGAAACGGGGGATAAACACCACCCTCACATTGGGCTTCGGGGTGGGGACGATTTGCCCCTTGGACGGAAGCCGATGGGCGATTTCCTTCGCCAGATACCCGGCCTCCCGAAGCTTGGTGATGTCCTTCTCCTTGGCGAAGGAGGCCATCCATTTGCCTTGCGCTCCAGATCCGGACGTGGTCGAGTGCTTCCTTGAGGCAGAAAAGATGAGGACTCGGGCGCTGGAGCTTGAGAATGGGAGGGCAGAGAGAAGGAGAAGGCGTGGGTGAAAGAAGGGAATCCTTATCTCCTTATAAAGGCAGTGAATATCAAGCGCCTCCCCACTCGCCTTGAAACTCGCCTGTTCCCAAGAGCCGTGCTAGTGGCGCGGTTGGATTTCCCACGCCTGTATTGATGAGAACCCCACAATAAGGGGACACAATCTCTACTTTGACAAGATGTGCCAATGAGATCGCGTCTCGAAGCGGCAGGCCGAACAATGGTTCGAAATAATGATCGGGTGGTGACGTGGTGTCACATTACCAATAGTTGTCAGGGGATTGGACTCAAGATATATTATACGCTCTACGGTTGTGTGTGGAATTTGTTTTGTAGAGACGGACACGTTCATTGCGTCTGAAATCTGTGTTGGAGTATTCAGAGGAGGAACCCGCCTTTCAATGCCGAAGCTAGTTTGTGTGCCGGACACCTCGTCACTGAAGCCTGGTTCAGGGGCTACTGAGGGAGTCCTGGATTAGGGGGTCCTCAGGCGTCCAGACTATGGTACGTGGGCCGGACTGATGGGCTGTAAAGATACCAGACCGAAGATTATCTCCCATGTCTGGACGGGACTCTCCTTGGCGTGGAAGGCAAGCTTGGGGTCCCAATATGAAGATTCCTTTCTCTGTAACCGACTTTGTACAGCCCTAGTCCCCCTCGGTGTCTATATAAATCGGAGGGCTTAGTCCGTAGAGAAGGATAATCATAGTCAGATAGGCTAGACTTCTAGGGTTTTAGCCATTACGATCTCGTGATAGATCAACTCTTGTAACCCCCATACTCATCAATATTAATCTAGCAGGACGTAGGGTTTTACCTCCATCAAGAGAGCCTGAACCTGGGTAAGCATTGTGTTCCCTATCTCCTGTTACCATCGACCTCAGATGCACAGGTCGGGACCCCCTACCCGAGATCCGTCGGTTTTGACACCGACAGTATGGCAACTCTGAGTTAACCTGATCAAGATCTTCCTTATGTGTGTTGCAGGGAAACAATGGGAGATACCGCGGTTTACCATCTAGGTATGCTCATGCATGGTCATTTCACTAATAGCACATTATTGTGCATTTGCAGGAATCATTCTAATATTTAGGTTTCTTACAATTTGGTCTTGCACATGTAGGTCCTACTATCAGAGGCTTAGACCCACTGTTCGACCCATTTTGCATATGGGGAAATGAGATGTCCATGATACCAGTCAAGTCAAGAAACTTAGAAAGATTGTTAGGATGAAGAAACTTGCGATGAATAACAGCAGGATCTTTTTTTGCACAATGAAGAATACATCAGTAAACTATAGGATGGTATTAACTCTTTTACCTTGTTTTTACCCCTTGCGCCATTTCAAAATTTATAACAACGATTTATGCATATATTTGTTTTCAGTACTTTCCAAAGCAGTTCACCGATGATTATCTCTCAAACCACTTGCATGGTCAAGAGGCAAGGAAGATATTCATTCAACACCCACGGTACAATATTGAAGTCTTCCTGAAGAGGATGAAGGTTGGGCGGGCAACTATCCATAGTCACTGGCCTAAATTTGCAATGACATTCAACATCACTGAAGGCTAAATATTTGCCTTCCGCTTCTGTAGTTTCCTAGATGAGATTCACCTGTCTATTTACCGTGTATGATGCTACTTTCCAAAGGTTTTCGATGTTGCATGTGAAACTTGGTGCTGTTGTCTAATGGCGTAACTGAGTGCCGAAGATATCTGACGTAATTCGATTATGAAATCCTGGTTGCCATTATATGGATATGAAATATCTGGTGTGTTTTATAAGAAATATCAATTTGATTACTACATGGATTATCAATAGGCTAATTACCCTACTTATTGGGGTTTTCTATTGCAGATGGTTACCCAGACAGCACTGTGGGGATGAACTCAAACAACCCACACGGTTCCTAGAAAGTAGGCGTGTTCAATCAATTAATTAACAATCACACATGGCTTCCAGCAGAGAACTGTTTGCATTAGGACACCTTGCACAAACATTTCCACACACAAAATTCTTTGTGATATACATACGAATGGAAATGTTTTTCTGGGATTCGCCGTGTGGGATGTACATACGAACGGAAATGATTGGGTTTCGATGCCTCGCCATATCGCACACGAGCTCATTTTGTGTTCCAGGAGGGCCTATCCCCGACGGTTTCTGGGTCGTGTGGGAAGGACCCCTATCTCCCACACTCACTTGGCGACGGTTCCAAGAGTCGTCGCCGAAAGGGGTTAAAAAATGTTTGTATAGCAGGTCTCTGCACCAGTGGTAGATGCTTTATCTCGCATCCTATGTAGGGCACCCACGGCTGGTCACATCTCCCCTGTTAGCTCTCATCTTGTTCCGAGGGCATCACTCATCTACAATATGCGAATGACACGATTATCATGGTTGAACTTAATGAGGACTGTCTTGCCCATCTTAAGTTCCTACTGTTGTGCTGATGTCTAGTATGCAACTTTATTCTTGTAGACACGTGTTGGGCCTCCAAGCGCAGAGTTTTGTAGGACAGTAGCAATTTTCCCTCGAGTGGATGACCTAAGATTTACCAATCCGCGGGAGGCGTAGGATGAAGATGGTCTCTCTCAAACAACCCTGCAACCAAATAATAAAAAGTCTCTTGTGTCCCCAACACACCAAATACAATGGTAATTTGTATAGGTGCACTAGTTCGGTTAAGAGATGGTAATAAAAGCGTAGTAATGATAGTATATATTGACTTTTGTAATTTGAATAAATAAAAACAACAAGGTAGTAAATAGTAAACGGGCACAAAGACGGTATTGCAATGCTTGAAAATGAGGCCTAGGGTATGTACTTTCGCTAGTGCAATCTCTCAACAATGCTAATATAATTGTATCATATAACCATCCCTCGACGTGCAATGAAGAATCACTCCAAAGTTCCTATCTAGCGGAGAACATAAGAAGAAATCGTTTGTAGGGTATGAAACCACCTCAAAGCTATTCTTTTCGATTGATATATCCAAGAGTTCGTACTAAAATAACACCAAATAATTTGAGATTCATAATACTCGATGCAACACAAAGAACTTCAAAGAGTGCCCCGAGATTTCTATCGGAGAAACAAGGACAAGAACGTGCATCAACCCCTATGCATAGATTACCCCAATGTCACCTTGGGAATCCGTGAGTTGAGTGCCAAAACATATATCAAGTGGATCAATATATATGCTACCCCATTGTCACCACGAGTATTCATATGGAAGACATATATCAAGTGCTCTCAAATCCATAAAATTATTCATCCCGATAAAACGAAATCTCAAAGGGAAAACTCAATTCACAACAAGATAGAGAGGGGAAAACACCATATGATCCGACTATATTAACAAAGCCCGCGATACATCAAGATCGTGACATCTCAAGAACACAAGAGAGAGAGAGAGAGAGCTTAAACACATAGCTACTGGTCAGGCCCGGCCCATAGGCCGGGAAAACGGGGCGCCCGCCCTGGGCCCCCGGGAATCAGGGGGCCTGACCCAGGTGTAGTTTTCTGTTTAGTCTTAGGCCCAGAAAATACAGAGGTAAAAAAAGAGGGCCCAAAGTGCAGCCAGTAAGGAAAGCCGACCACGCTGTTGGACATGGGGGGAAGTCACACATAGGAATTAGTCGATGGTTGCTGGATAGGATCTCTCTCCACGGCGGCTTCTTCTCCTCTTCCAAAATTTCCGATCTCAGTATCCAAGAACAGCGCCGCCTCTCCCATGCCTTTCCGATTTTGAGGTCGCGGCCAACCATTAACGGAGGAAAATGGCGCAATTTCGGTGCCCAATTATCTCTTCTTCATCCATTCATTCTGCTCCATCCCCATGTGATTGAGATATTGTAACGGGTTCTTCTTTCTAGTAATCTGGTTCCTTAGTTCTAGTATGATTCAATGTTAAATAATGTAAATCCATGGTGAGAATTTTCATAGCACTATTTTAACTTTAGACATGCTTATATTTTGGAGGTAATATGTCTCTTATATTTGGAGGACATTTTTCAGATATTACAGACTGAAGTTTTCATGTACTCGTATGTTTCTTATATTCGATCCAACAATCCACATTAAGGTGCTTTCGTTCCTGGACCATATATATCTTGAACAAAATTTTATAGATTATGTATATTGAATCTTTTTTCCAATTTTTGTAGTTTTGTTGTAGAATGTCTTCTAGTATTTTGCCAGTAGTGAATTGTGATTAGAGCAAAGAAAATAATGGGATTATGTTTGTTGGTAGAGTATCTTTTTGAAGGAATTCCCAATGGGAGTAATTAACATTTCAAAACATGTAGTTACTCTTGGGATTATGATATTGGTTTTGTTTCATTTGAACAACGAAATAATAATTAACATGAAGTCAAGGTCATCTACATGTAAAGTGTTGCATCGTACAGATTGATTATTTTACTTATGCAATACTATAAATGAAGTGTTAACAGGGCCCTAAGTTTTACTTTCGCCCCAGGGCCCCCAACATGCATGGACCGGCCCTGCTACTGGTACAAACCCTCAGCCCCGAGGGTGGACAACTCCCTCCTCATCGTGGTGGCCGCTAGGATGATGAAGATGGCCATCGGTGATGATTTCCCTCTCCGGCAGAGTGCCGGAACGGGGTCTGATGAAGCTATGTACCTAGGGTAGGGTCATAGGCCTGACCTAGACTACCTCCCCAAGGACATCACCCTAAAGCCAGCAGCATTCAAAGGGTACCATCATCCACTCGACCGGAGACATTCCACTCAGAAGAATCAATGTCACTCGACCGTCACAGAAGTCACTCGTCAAACAGAAGATCTGAAGCCACTCTACACAGCAACGGTCAGGTGTTTACTCATAGCCTTAACTACCATTTATAGCACTTTAAGACGGACGTTACCTGTAACGCTCCACCTTTATGTACATTGAATGCCGCATAACGGAGGGGGGCTGGGGTCCTGGCGCACTCTATATAAGCCACCCCCGCCCCCCTCCTCCAGGACAGGGGTTCGCATCTTCTGGAAACACACACACACACATATAATCCAGCCGACCGCCAAGAGCATCGAGACGTAGGGCTATTACTTCCTCCGAGAAGGGCCTGAACTCGTAAACTCGTGTGTACAACTACTCCATAGCTAGGATCTTGCCTCTTCATACCTACCCCTCATTCTACTGTCAGACTTAGAACCACCACAGTTGGCGCCCACCTTGGGGCAGGTGTCTTAGCAGTTTGTTGGAGAAGTTGCGATTTTTCCGATTCCCGTCATCATGGTTTCCGGCGGAGGATTGGCTGAAGGCCGCGAGATCGTCTCGGTGTGCTTATCTTCATCGCCGATGACTCCGCTTGGCTCCACGAGGCTCCACTCGACGTCGAGGCGCTCCCCGTCCATGGCGCGACGCACTTCCGCGCATGCGTTCGCGGCGTCATTCTTCGGTAGCCGTCAACTCAGTATCAGTCGGCTCCTACGGCGACCTCGCTTTCCGTTGTTCACCGGCGCCAGTGATCCGGTCGATCGCAGCTTCAGCAGTGGGTGAGGCATGCGGTGGCCCGCCAATTGGCCACCCCACAAATCGCGGTGATCGAGCCTGATGAAACTCTCTACGGCCTGTTTGATCTATCGACTGGCTCCGTCGAGACTGCATCCGAGTGTGATAGCAGCGACCCCGCGGCAGAAGTTTTGATGGTCAATGGACCATGCAGTCCTCCTGGCTTCACCCGTGAAGACGGTGGTGATGGCGTAGGCGACCCATCACATGCCCACAAGGAGTACTGCCCCGAACCCCTCGCTTCGCAGCGAAGGGAAGAGCTTCGCCACCGTAACATGGATGCACTTCACACTCCTATCGTTGGAGAAACCCCCGAGGCCCAGGCCTTGGAGGAGGCGCGCCTAGCCAACTTGGCTGAGCGCACTCGACTGGAGAACCTCCAGTGCGCTCTCGACGAGCATGCTCGGCAGCGAATTCCTGAATTCAGTCGACGGCAACTTTTTCCGCCTCCGACTCGGGTATACCGAAGTCCGATCCAGAATCTCACAGCTGCAGCTCGAATAGCAGAGTCAATTCAACCTTCCCAGTCAGAAGCTGGCCGAGGTTTGATGCAGATCCAGGCTTTGCTCCGGGCAGCGGGAGAGCAGAATACAGCAGTATCTTAGTCGCAGAATAGGATTCATAGCAGATCTGTGGTGGCAGATACTGTCCAATCTGCTCACAGCCCAAGATCGCCTCCGCGGCGTGAGGAATATGGGCACCGGCAAGATCAGTACAGGAATCGTGAGCAGTATGATCATCGACTCAACCATGATGACCGCCATCGAGTGCCCACGCCTCCTCTGAGGAGTGGGTCATACGTGCCTCGGCGGCAAGATGACAGGCGCCCCCACAGCGGCGAACGAATAATTCTAGTCGACCCCAAAGAGCCAGACTTTGATGCTAGATCTATCCTCGTTCAAGGTCTGGTTGATAGGAACAGGGCTCACAGAGAAGGCCAGGATAGAGGTCATCCGACTGGAAGTAGGGTGCACATTTCAGGACCCGAGTGTTTCAGCAGAGCCATCAGAGCAGCAGTGATTCCTCCCAACTTCAGGTTGGCGACTGGAGTCAGCAAGTTCACCGGCGAGTCCAAGCCAGACACTTGGCTTGAGGACTACCGAGTGGCTGTGCAGATTGGTGGCGGCAATGATGATGTGGCTATGAAGCACCTCCCCTTGATGTTGGAGGGCTGAGCCAGAGCGTGGTTGAATCAGTTGGCTCCTAGCAGTATATATAGTTGGGAGGAACCTGCTTGAGTGTTTGTTAGGACCTTTGAAGGCACTTGCAAAAGGTCGGCAGGGTTGACAGAACTGTAGTGTTGTGTCCAGAAACTGAATGAAACCTTGAGAGATTATATCTAGAGATGGATCATGTTGCACCATACAGTGGAGAATGTGTCAGATCACCAAGCAATTTGTGCCTTCAAGGAAGGCGTTAAGTATCGGGAGTTGAATCTGAAATTCGGTCGGACAGGAGATATGACTCTGACTCGGATGATGGAGATTAACACCAAATATGCCAATGGTGAAGAGGAAGACTGACTCCGGAGTGGCAAGCACAACACAGTCGCCCAAGAAACCGGAGGAGGGAATTCCAGTCGGAAATAGAAGTGAAAGGCTGAACCAGGTGCTCCTGGTGAAGCTTTAGCTGTTGCCCAAGGAAAGTTCAAAGGAAAGCCCAAGGGGCCCTGGACTCCCAAAAAAGTTAAGGATAAAGACGGGAATGATGTGTTGGATTTACCATGCCATATTCATACCAAAAAAGATGAAGAGGGGAACATCATTTACCCTAAACACACCACTCGACAGTGTCATTTCCTTATCCAGCAGTTCCGAGAGAAACAACCCAATGAGAAGGAAAAGGAGTTGGACGGAGCTGAGGATAGGGAAGAAGATGATGATGGTTTTCCCAATGTCAATTCCACACTGATGATTTTTGCTGATGTTGAAAGCAAAAGTCGGTTGAAAGTTATTAACAGGGAAGTAAACATGGTTGCTCCTGCAACACCCAGTTATCTGAAGTGGTCCCAGACTGCCATCACATTTTACCAGTCAGACCATCCAGCTCATATAGCCACCCCTGGGAGGCAAGCACTGATGGACGACCCAGTAGTTGAAGGCACTCGGCTGACTAAAGTGCTGATGGATGGTGGCAGTGGCCTGAATATTCTTTACGCTGAAACCTTGAAGGGAATGGGCATTCCGATGTCCAAGCTTAGTGAAAGCAACATGAGTTTCCATGGCATTATTCCTGGCAAGAAAGCTCAGTCACTCGGCCAGATCGCCCTTGATGTGGTTTTCGGTGATTCCAAGAATTACCACAAGGAAAAGTTGACATTTGAGGTAGTGGATTTCAAGAGTGCTTACTATGATATTCTGGGTAGGCCCACTTATGCACGTTTTATGGCTCAACCATGTTACATGTATCTCAAATTGAAGATGCCTGGTCCTAAAGGAGTAATCATTGTCACTGGCAATCGGCAGAAGGTGGAAGAGTGCTTCCAAAAGGGCTCAAAAATTGTCGACGCACAGCTGGCAGTAGTAGAACTGCAAGAGTATCAGAAGAATGCAGATCCGAGTGATTTGCTGCAGCCAAGAAGCCTGCCACAGATTCTGCATTTCAGTCATCCGGTGAAACAAAGCCGATTCATATTCACCCGACTGACCCCAATGTTGCTCCGACCCATATCTCAACAACACTCGATAGCAAATAGGAAGAAGCGCTCATCCAGTTCCTCCGTGAGAACTGGGACATCTTTGCATGGAAAACTTCTGACATGCTGGGTGTACCCAGGGGACTGGCTGAGCATCATTTGCGAGTTGACCCAAAAGTAAAACCAGTCAAGGAACATCTCCGACGGTACGTCGTCCAGAACAGAAAAGAAATTGGCGAGGAAGTGGCTCGGCTCCTGGCAGTTGAGTTCATCCGTGAAATCTACCGCTCCGAGTGGCTCGCCAATGTTGTAATGGTCCCCAAGAAGGACGACTCACTTCGCATGTGCATCGACTTCAAGCATATCAATCGGGCCTGCCCGAAAGATCATTTTCCTCTCCCCCGCATCGACCAAATCGTCGACTCAACTACAGGGTGTGAGAGTTTTTCTTTTTTGGACGCCTATTCCGGGTACCATCAGATCCGACTGTATGGTCCCGATGAGATAAAAATGGCTTTCATCACTCCATTCGGATGCTTCTGTTATGTCACTATGCCATTCAGCTTGAAGAACGCCGGAGCCACATTCATGAGGATGAGCCAGAAGTGTCTGCTCACTCAAATCAGTCAGAATGTGGAAGCATACATGGATGACATTGTGGTCAAGTCATGTAAAGGTTCCGACCTATTGGCTGACCTTGCTGAAACCTTTGCCAATCTCAGAAGATATGATATCAAGCTTAATCCATCAAAATGCACATTCAGAGTTCCTAGCGGAAAGTTACTCGGTTTCCTCGTTTCCGAACGAGGGATCTGCGCTAACCCAGAGAAAGTTGGTGCTATACTTCGGATGAAACGCCCTGTGCATGTGCATGATGTCCAGAAGCTTACTGGTTGTTTGGACGCCTTGAGTCGATTCATTTCTCGCCTCGGTGAAAAGGCATTGCCTCTTTACCGACTGATGAAGAAGTCTGATAAGTTCGAGTGGACTCCCGAAGCTAACGCAGCGTTTACAGAGCTCAAAGCCCTACTTTCCACCCAGCCGGTGCTTGCTGCGCCAATCAGCAAAGAGCCTTTACTGCTTTATATTGTAGCCACTGGACAAGTTGTCGGTACAGTACTCACGGTCGAGCGGGAGGAAGAAGGAAAAGCCTATAAAGTTCAGTGCCCAGTATATTATGTTTCTGAAGTTCTGACTCCGTCGAAGCAAAGATATCCACATTATCAAAAGCTTGTTTATGGGATTTACATGACCACAAAGAAAGTTGCACACTACTTCTCTGATCATTCCATTACAGTCGTTAGCGATGCTCCATTATCAGAGATTCTGAACAACAGAGACGCAGCTGGTCGAGTGGCAAAGTGGGCGATTGAACTCCTTCCCCTGGACATCAAATTTGAGGCAAAGAAGGCCATCAAGTCCCAAGCAATAGCTGATTTCCTCGCCAAGTGGATTGAACAACAACTTCCGGCGCAAATCCACTCGAAGCATTGGACCATGTTTTTCGATGGGTCCAAGATGCTGAATGATTCCGGTGCAGGGGCGGTGTTGGTATCCCCCTACGGTGACCAACTCAGCTATGTTCTCCAGATTCACTTTGACTCCTCCAATAATGAAGCCAAACATGAGGCACTTCTGTACGGGCTGCGTATGGCCATTTCACTCGGCATCTGTCGCCTCATAGTCAATCAAGTAATGGCGACTCAGATTTTGTGGTCAATCAAGTAATGAAGGAGTGGGATGTCAGAAACTCATCTATGACTGGTTATTGCAACGCAATGAGAAAGCTAGAAAAGAGATTTGAGGGATTAGAGCCCCATCACATCCCTCGACTGAAAAATCAAGCGGCCGATGATCTGGCAAAGATAGGCTCCAAGAGAGAAGCCATCCCCAGCAATGTGTTCTTGGAGCACATTCATACGCCTTCAGTTCAAGAAGATCTCTTCACTAAAGAGCCCCCACAGCCGAAGAATGCCACCGATCTGACTGAAATCGAGGTTCCAGCCATAGTCGATTTGATTTTGGAGGTTTTGGTCATCACCCCCGATTGGACAGTACCATATATCGCATACATTCTTAGAAGGGAACTCCCAGAAGATGAAGAAGAGGCTCGACAGATTATCCGTCCATCTAAAGCCTTTACTGTGATAAGAGAACAGTTGTTCAGAGAAAGTGTGATTGGAGTTTGCCAGAAATGCATAATGCCTGAACAAGGTCGAGTGATCCTCAACGACATCCACTCGGGGACCTGTGGTCATCATGCGTCCTCTCGTACAATTTTGGCCAAAGCATACTGAGCGAGATTTTACTGGCCACGGGTAAATGAGATGGCACAAGAAATAGTCGACAAATGTGAAGGTTGCCAGTTTTACTCCAACATGTCTCACAAGCCTGTGTCGGCCCTGAAGACCATTCCACTCGTCTAGCCCTTTGCTGTTTGGGGATTAGACATGGTTGGACCTCTGAGGACTGGTAGGAGTGGATTCACTCATGTGCTTGTAGCAGTCGACAAGTTCACCAAGTGGATTGAGGCCAAGCCTATCAAGAACCTTCATGCTAGTACTGTTGTCAGCTTCATTAGAGAGATAACATTCAGATATGGTGTTCCACACAGCATCATCACTGACAACGGATCAAACTTCGATTCTGATGAGTTCAGAACTTTCTGTGCTTCACAAGGTACTCGAGTCGACTATGCCTCGGTCGCCCATCCCCAATAGAATGGACAAGTTGAAAGAGCAAACGGATTGATTCTCAAAGGACTGAAACCCCGACTGATGCGTGACCTCAAACACGCAGCAGGAGCCTGGGTTGATGAAATTCCATTAGTATTGTGGGGATTGAGGACAACTCCCAATCGGTCGACTGGCAGAAACCCATTTTTCTTGGTTTATGGAGCCGAAGTTGTACTTCCGAGTGACTTGCTCCACAATGCGCCCGGAGTCGAGCTTTTCTCAAAGGAAGAAGCACAACAAGCACGACAAGATGCAGTTAATCTCTTGGAAGAAGAAAGAGAGATGGCCTTGATTTGATCAACCATCTATCAGCAAGACCTACGTCGATTCCATGCCAGAAATGTGAGGGGTCGAGCATTTCAAGAGGGAGACTTGGTTCTCCGAGTGGATCAGCAGAAACCACACAAGCTTGCTCCTTCCTGGGAAGGCCCCTTCGTTGTCACCAGAGTGCTCCACAATGGAGCGCACCACCTCTACCACGTCGAGCACAAGAAAGACGAGCCGCACACTTGGAATGCGGAGCTGCTCTGCCCCTTTTATACTTAAACACTCAGTCTGTTGAGATGTGATAAGAAGCACCTTTGTAGTTTGTTTATCAAAGACAAGAGTTTTTACAGTCTTCTGAAAATGATTATCGATTGCTTACGTTTGTTTCTGAAATCCCCAAGTGGGTGGCTTAGCTGTGAATCTGTTTCACCTAAGTTGAAAAAATCCTACCGAGTGATGAGCAAGCCTCTCACTCGAGGTCTTAGCTGCAGTCCAGTACTCGCCTAAGTTGAAAAAATCCTACCGAGTGGTGAGCAAGCCTCTCACTCGGGGGCTTAGCTGCAGTCCAGTACTCGCCTAAGTTGAAAAAATCCTACCGAGTGATGAGCAAGCCTCTCACTCAGGGGCTTAGCTGCAGTCCAGTACTCGCCTAAGTTGAAAAAATCCTACCGAGTGATGAGCAAGCCTCTCACTCGGGGGCTTAGCTACAGTCCAGTACTCGCCTAAGTTGAAAAAATCCTACCGAGTGGTGAGCAAGTCTCTCACTCGGAGGCTTAGCTGCAGTCCAGTACTCGCCTAAGTTGAAAAAATCCTACCAAGTGATGAGCAAGCCTCTCACTCGGGGGCTTAGCTGCAGTCCAGTACTTGCCTAAGTTGAAAAACTCCTACCGAGTGGTAAGCAAGCCTCTCACTCGGGGGCTTAGCTGCAGTCCAGTACTCGCTTAAGTTGAAAAAATCCTACTGAGTGATGAGCAAATCTCTCACTCAGGGGCTTAGCTGCAGTCCAGTACTCGCCTAAGTTTTAAAAATCCTACCGAGTGATGAGCAAACCTCACACTCGGGGGCTTAGCTGTAGCCCAGTGCTCGCCTAAGTTTCAAAAATCCTACCGAGTGATGACAAAACCTCACACTCGGGGGCTTAGCTGCAGCCCAATGCTCGCCTAAGTTTCAAAAATCCTACCGAGTGATGAGCAAACCTCACACTCAGGGGCTTAGCTGCAGCCCAGTGCTTGCCTAAGTTTCAAAAAATCCTACCGAGTGATGAGCAAACCTCACACTCGGGGGCTTAGCTGCAGCCTAGTGCTCGCCTAAGTTTCAAAAATCCTACCGAGTGATGATCAAACCTCATGCCCGGGGGCTTAGCTGCAGTCTAGTACTCGCCTAAGTTGAAAAACCATCCCTATCCGCAAGGACGATGAGGTGCAGGTCGACTGCAATCCTCCCCACGGAGCTGCACCACAAGTACAACGTCCGCTCCATCCCTATCCGCAAGGATGACGAGGTGCAGGTCGACTGCAATCCTCTCCATAGAGCTGCGCCACAAGTATAATGTCCGCTCCATCCCTATCCGCAAGGACGACGAGGTGCAGGTCGACAGAAATCCTCTCCACAGAGCTGCGCCACAAGTACAACGTCCGCTCCATCCCTATCCGCAAGGACGACAAGGTGCGGGTCGACTGCAATCCTCTCCACGAAGTTGCGCCACAAGTACAATGTCCACTCCATCCCTATCCGCAAGGACGACGAAGTGCAGGTCGACTGAGATATCTCCCTCAGAGTTGCATCTCAAAAAATATTCCGAGTAAAGATTAAATTCCACTCGAAGGCAAACGCAAGCACATGCAGAAGATAAACCAAGATCAGATAAAATCTCAAGAGTTTCACAACAATGATAAAAGTACTCGGGCGTCAGGCCCGAAGGAGTTTAACGGTTACAAAAACCAGTCGGCATCCCGAGGAAATTTAAAGCAAGTTTAAGTATCAAGTTTGTTCACTCGGCAGGAGGAGGACTTGCAGGCTCGACGAACTCGTCCAAATCAATCCCGTTCGCGATCCGAATGGCAGCAGCAATAAAAGTCTCCATGAAGGACTGGAAGTTGTACCTTTTTGTGTTGGCAACCTTGATCGCCGCCAACTTCACCTCTCGAGCTTCTCGGCACTGGACCCTGACCAGTGACAGAGCCACGTCAGCACCACATCGGGCAGAGGACTTCTTCCATTCCTGCACTCGACCAGGGATCTCGTTGAGTCGAGCCATCAGAGACTCGAGATCATTCTGAAGTGTTGCCCTCGGCCAGAGCGATGAGTCAATGCGTGAAACTGCAACCTTCAAACTTGTAACACTGGCGACGCAAGATTCCAGTCGAAGCACATTCATGGCAGGCTCGTCACCGACTGGAGAAAGGATAGGGTCCAAGACTATCTCGACCCGTCCAGTCTCCTCTTCAAAGTTTTGGAAGAATTCTGGAGAGTCAAGGAGTTAATAAGTCGACTGGTCAGGTCCAACTTGCAAACAGTAAAACAGTCGAGTAAAAAGAGGTACCTTCGAGCATAAGAAAGAGTTTCTTGGCGAGAGCTTTCAGATAGGCCTCCAAATCATTCCTCCTGTGAGTCATGCTCTCTAGCTGGTCGGTCAGAGCCACTTTATCTTTTTTTAGACGAGTCGCCTCTCGATTGGATTCAGTGAGAGACGACTTCAGCTTGTTGATTTGTTCCTCCAGTGCTCTGACCGAAGCCAGTTTCTGGTCAGTAAGGGCAGTCTTCTCCTGAGCCTCCTTCTACGCAGCTGCAACGTCCAGATCCTTCTTCTCCAAGGCCAGCCTCATTTTCTCTGCAAAATACACATTATATCAAACAGAAGAATGAAGAGATAACTTGAGAGATGGTCAAGATAAGCAGTCGACAGGCTGTTACCTTCCGTACCAGTGACTTCATCTTGAGCCTTCTTCAAGTTCTGCTGAGCCAACTCCAGGTCAAGGTTGAGTTGCCTTTGCTTTTCCTCAAATTCGGCGAACTTGGAGATAAGCGTACAAGATTTCTATAGTGAATAAAAGACATATCAATCGACAAGATCAAAGATTATTTATTTTCGAATGAATAAAACTTCAAGACTACTCAGACCCCAGCCGACTGCCAGCAGTCGACTGTGGTCTCGGGGACTACACCCAGTGGGTGCACTAAGTGTGCCCCCACTGGTTCGGATTCCACTCGGCCGGTCCGCCCAGGCTGAGTAAAAAAGAGAGAGAAAGAAGTGCTCAGACCCCAACCAACTGCCAGCAGTCGACCGTGGTCTCGGGGACTACACCCAGTGGGTGCACTTGGCGTGCCCCCACTGGTTCGGATTCCACTCGACTACACCCAGTGGGTGTACAATCTCGAAGTGCAAGACAATGAAAGATTGCGCGAAGGAAAATATTCGGGTAACATATCCTAAAAGAACAAATTCAGTCGGAAGTTGACTTACCTGGACATTGGCTCGAAGAGCCGCACTGGCGTCATAAGCAACCTGACTGCTTTCGTGCACCGCCTTCACCCACTCCATCATTATGCCAGCCTGACAAATAGCCTTCGCAGCAGCGTCCGACTGGCTTTCTGGAACATGATGAGTAGCAAAGAAGGGGACGGACGGTCCAGACACAGCGGCTTGGAGATCCGAGGCATGAGGTTGGATGGTTGAAGCAAGCTCTGGAGTAGTCGACGATGCGGGACGCACACTCGACACTGCGTCAGCAAAGGTTACAGAAACCTTACTCACATCCTCGGGCTGTTGAACTACTCGCTCCGTCGCCGGCTCCGACTAGGATGTCTTGCTAGCTGTTGCCTTCTTCTTCCTGGGCCTCAGCGGCACATCCTCGTCATCATCCGGAAGCTCAATGACATTGGAGGGGCTGCAAAGAAATCAGTCGACCCTAAATGAGTCACCATAATTTAACCAACTATACAATCGAGGACAAGATCACGAGGATTGTACCCGGGTTGGAGGTGTCGGATTTCGGGTTTCGGCAGACCCTTAAGGTTTGAACACTGGGGTGCGCGCAGAAATCACGTCCTCAACCTCCCCGTCTCACAAAGATCTAAACTACTAAAGGAATCACACAAGAGACACAAGATTTATACTGGTTTGGGCCACCATTGTGGTGTAATACCCTACTCTAGTGTGTGGTGGGTGGATTGCCTCTTGGGGCTGATTATGATGAACACTACAAGGAAGAACTGCCTCGCGAGGGTCTGTTCTTAGCTGGGGCGACGAACTACTGGGAGGAGTTCTGTCACCTCTCTCTCTCTCTCTACGTGCTGGCCGGATCCACACGACGAACCGAACCCTCTACTTTGTGTGCCTCCTTCCGAAAACCAAACCGAACCCCTTCTACGAACTGATCGACCTACCAACTGATCGAACGAACCCCCTGCTACATGGGTGGCCGGTCCCTATTTATAGAGGCCTTGGTCCTCTTCCCAAATATCGAGCGGGAAGGGAGCCAACAATGGCGGGCTAATTTGAAGGGGGACAGCAAGTACTCTTATCCTGACTAAAGGTGGTCTTTGCCTGCGAAAGACTCTGCGGTGACGCCGTGCTGGGCTCCATGGTGACCTCCGTCTCGTAGTCCGCTTGGTCCTGGTCTTGTTGCACCGAAATGGCAACCTTTGCCTGATGCCTCGGTACTCCGCGGCTGCGCTTACCCCCTTTGCACCAAAGAGGAAAGAAGGACGCTACGCGCGCTGGCGCCAGCCTGGCACCCTCAATCGTCATGGCTTGCGTCACTGGCACCTCGCGAGGTACCCCGCCTTGATATCTCCGTCTCCTCGCGAGCCGGCCTGAGGAGGCTGCGCCTGAGGATGTGCCGTGTCGTCCACCTCGCGAGGCTTGGCCCCTCGCGAGGGTCTTGAGTCTTGTGTTGGTGAAGATGGGCCATGTTGGGCCCCCACTCGAGCCACGCCGCAGGCCGCAGGCAGGCAAGTCTGGGGACCCCCGTTCCCAGAACGCCGACAGTAGCTCGCGGGCCCAAGGCGCGCACGGACTTGGCTGTGCCGAGAGGCGAAAGGGCAAGGGCGAAGCGCCGCGGGCCCTAACAGCCTGCGGCCTTGGACGCCGCGTGGCGGTTGACTGGACGTGGACGACTCCACTTCCCCATGATGCCTTGGTGATCGCGCGAGCTGGACAAGTCCCTGCATGCAAATCGTGTCATGATTACCTGTGATCGTGGAGGCCGGCGGTTGGCCTTCGCCGGCTATAAGTACTGTACGGCGTGTTCCCTTCCAGTCCATTCCTCCTTGCTTTCTCCTTCTTCCCGATCCTTGCTCCGTCTTGGTGTGATGGCTCCGATCCGCCGGTTCTCCGCAGCGGAGAAGGGAAAAGCTCCTCGAGAGGGGCCAGACCCGCTCCCGCCGAAGAAGCGGCTCGCCCTTTGCAACCGGGGCGAGGAAAACCGTCAGGTAGAGCCGAGGCCCCGGTGCGAGCGGGCTCCGCCGGGGTTCCTGCTTCCTTTGTACGCCCCCGCCGAGGGCCCCGAGGGTGTCGATGCTGATCTCCACGGCCGGCGCCGTCGTAGGCGCCGTCGGGTCACGAAGGCGTGGGTTGTTCCTCCCGGAGTCCATGCCGAGGGCTCCTCCCACGAGTTCGTGCTCCACGTCGTCGTTCCTCTTCAATCCTGGATCCGTCTGCCTCCCTTCTTCGCCTCCGTCGTCCCTCCAGGAGGGCCTCTGGAGCTCTGGCTGTAGCACGCCGGCTGAAGTGCCCTTGCGACCGAGGAAGAGGTCGTGGTCGCTGCCCCGGGCGAGGTCTACTTGTCCCGTGGCTGGAGAGAAGTCGCCTGGGTTTGCAAGGAGAGGGCGTCTTCACGGTCCACCTGGAGTATGATGGCGCTGCGGTGATGTTCTTCAAGGTCTTCGACGCGATCGGGCGCCGACTGGAGTGCTGCCACGGGAGAGGTGGCCAGGACCTTGCCCTGGAGAAGGCTAGGCCCGTCGACCGCTCCCTTGGCGGAGGCGCCGGGGGGTCCAGCAACTCCAGCGAAATCTTCGCGACTCCGGAGACGAGCGACGACAGCTACGAGCCCCCGAGCCGGCGCCGCTCCCGGAGCAGGGCGGGCTCGTCAGGCCGTCGCCGACCCTGATCTGGATGTGGTTGGCGCCGGTGCGTGACGGCCCACTGTTGATGATGGCATCTTCTGCCGGAGCCCGTGTAGTTAGCACTCCTTAGGATCCGTTCCCTGCGAGGAATCAAAATGCGGCCCACGGGGGCTTGTAAGGTGTGTGTAGTCCCGTTTGTTAATATATGACCTTTGCTATGGATTTGTGCGAGTTGCTGATTCCGTCATAGCTTAGTTCTCCCTTTCGAACCTCGCGAGGGCTTGGCGCTCTACGCCGACAGGTCCCAGTCCCAAGGCGGCGTCAGCCGTCGCTGGTATGCCAGGTCGTGATGCCGTGGTCAAGGCCAGGAGGTGAGCGACCCGGGGTCCGGTAAGAGCCCCTGAGTCGCGATGCTCAGGAGGTCCCCTTTGGCGCCCAAGCAATCGTTGCTTGGTGAGAAAGGGAAGCAACGTCGCCAGTACGGAATTGCCTTAGGTGAGGGGGGTGTGTCACGGTAGCCAGTGCTTTGGATGGTGACTTATCTTGAGGATCGGGGATTATTCCTGGTGTGCCGTCGGGTTCGCGCGTCGGTAGGAGCGGAATCGCTCGGCAAGGTCCTTGCGAGCCCCTTCTCCCTCGCCTCTGCTCCCCTTTCTGCTCTACGTCCTCGGGTCCCGGCCCTCGAGCTTCTCTCAGCCGTCGCTGGTATGCCAGGTCATGATGCCATGGACAAGGCCAGAGGGTGAGGGCTGGAGAGCCAGTAGGAGCCCTGAGTCGCAATGCTCAGGCACCCCCCTCTTTAATGTGCAAGCGGTTCGCGAGGGCGAGGGCGAAGGAAACCTCATGAGGGCCTCGGCTAGCGCAGTTCCCTCCAAGGATCCTGCAGAGTCATCACAGAAAGAAGATGGTGTTGCCATGGCGGCCATTAGTCGATCGTTAGTCACTCAAGAGCTTGTTGGTTGGAGTAGGTGAGGTGTATCTGGGCACCCATGAGCCAGCGCGGGACTCACGAGGCCCTACCCCTAGGCGGGTTGCGCCTGGCACTGGGCCGTATCTTGAGATGTGTCCCTGCAAAATTTGGTTAGATGCCGGTACTCTACGTCCTCGGGTCCCGGCCCTCGAGCTTGTCTCAGCCATCGCTGGCATGCCAGGTCGCGATGCCGTGGACAAGGCCAGAGGGTGAGGGCTGGAGAGCCAGTAAGAGCCCTGAGTCGTGATGCTCAGGCACCCCCCCCCCCCTTTAACGTGCAAATAGTAGACATGGAGAAGAAGGGATGCCGCGGACGGGCATCATGCAATCAAGCGTGATAGGCAAATGCATAGTTGGAAATAAACGCAATGGAGATACACGCCGCTGGGCCTGGCCCCAGCGGCTTGGGGATGATGCAGCCCGAGGGGCGCCCCCAATCAAGGCAAACTAACGACCGAAAAGTAAATGCAGATACATGCCGCGAGGACGGACCCACGCGGCCTGGGAGTGATGCAACCCTGGGAGGGCGTTCCCAGCTGGGAATGAGGCTTGGAAGATGTCACCTAAGAATGTCGTTGGCGAAGTGGCGTTGGTGCAGTAGGCTCGGTGGGCTGCGGAAGCCGATCCTCACGAGCCTCCAGGCCCCGGGGCCTCGGGAGGCTTCGGAGGCACTGGTGACTCCTCGCGAGCTATCTTCATCTCCGCCATGGCCGCGGAGCGCCTGTCTTCCTGAGCCTCCATGATGCCCCTCATGAGGTGCTGGTGCGCCGCAGCCATGCTCGGTAGGCCGTAGGGCATGCGAACATAGCTGTGGGGTGGACCTCCGCAGCGCCCCACTTGCGAGGGCCAGAGGCGCTCCGTTGTGGCGATCCGATTGAGCCCTGGTACGTCGACGCAGACGCGCAACCCGCCATCCTCGCCTAGATGTGGGGCCACAGCTGGTGAACGACGGCAACCCCTCATGATCCTTGACTCCTGCAGTTCTTGAATGGCCTTGCTGACGAACTTGTGCTGGTCTGGCCTTCCTTGCTTGGCTCCTTCCCGGGGGAAACGTGCCGTGAAGCACGCTTCCACATGGTGCCCAAGCGCCTCCCTCGTGACCCTGGCTAGGTCGCTGGCTCTCCAGGTGAGAGCCCCCAAGCCCTGCCCGAGGAGGGCGTCGGGCGCGCTTCCCTATGCGATGGAAGAAGGGTCCCCTGGGCAGACATGGGCCCTGAAGGGCCTGCCTCCTGAGGGGCCAAGCCTGACGACGTCTTCTTCTTCTTGGGGGTGGTCTCAGTAAGCCTCCTGCTTCCGCGATCTGGGTCTTCTAGCGACGTGGCCTGATAGGCTCTCTCCAGGGAACACACTGCATCCTTCTCTTCACAGGGCACCGTGATGACTCCGCCACTTCCTGGCATCTTGAGGACGTTGTAGCCGTGGTGAATCGTAGCCATGGACTTGGCCAGCGCTGGGTACCCGAGGATGGCGTCGTACGGCAGGCGGATGTGGGCGACGTTGAAGTCGATGAGCTCGGTGCGGTAGTTGCTGCGGGCCCCGAAGGTGACAGGGAGGCGGACCTGCCCGATCGGGACTGTGGAACCGTCGGTGATCCCGGAGAAAGGCTTGGTTGGCTGAAGTTGGTCATAGGGCACTTGGAGGTTGTTGAAGGTCTCCACGGACAGGACGTTGAGTCCTACCCCTCCATCGATGAGGGTCTTGGTGACCAGCACGTTGCTGATGACTGGGGAGCAGAGCATCGGGAGGACTCCGGCCGTGGCTGCGCACTTGAGCTGGTTTGCCGAGTTGAACATGATGGCGCACGCCGACCACCTGAGGGGGCGCGTTGCTTCGAGCTTGGGGAGAACTGCATTCACTTCGCGGGCGAACTGCTTGAAGATGCATTGAGAGGCTGGGGCTTGAGCTCCGCCCAGGATGTAGGCGATTGCGCGCGGCTCCTAGAAGCCCCCAGCCCCCTCGTCTTGATGGCGGTCTTCATTCCTTCTTGTGGAGGCGGCAGAGGAGGTAGGCCTGCATTGCCATGAGGGCGATCCTCACGAGGCTGATCCCTCCAGTCTCCCTCGCGAGGCAGGTCCCGCCAGCGGTCCTCGCGAGGCTGGTCGCGCCACCCCTGGCGCGGGCCGCGATCTTCCTAGCGCCCTGGGTTCCTTCCTCCTCCTCCGCCGTAGCCCTGGTCCGCACGGTTAGGGCGACGGCCGATCCTTCCTTCTCGCACGGCGCAGAGTTCTTGACATTCGTTGGTGTTGTGGGTGTGGAGGTCATGGTACACACAGTACCGGCTGCCTCTGGAGGGTTCGGGCAGATCCTTGCCCCGTTTTGTGTCTGGTTCTGCCGCGAGCATGGCAGCCCCCTTGCGCTTCACGTCCTTGGCCTTGGGCTTCTTCTCTTCTAGGTCCACGGCGGGCAGCTCGAGGAGGGAGAGGCGTCCCTCCTCAGCCCTGGCGCACTTGTTCGCCAAGTTGAACAGCTCCATGGAGGTGCAGAGGTCTTCGTGCATTGCCAGCTCCTCCTTCATCTTGACGTCGCGCACGCCGTCAGAGAAGGCCGAGATGATGGCCTCCTCGGACACCTTGGGGATCTTGAGGCGCGCGTTGTTGAAGCGCTGGATGTACTTTTGCAGGGTCTCTCCGGGTTGTTTCTTGATGCAGCGCATGTCGCTCACGGCGGGTGGCCGGTCGCGAGTACCTTGGAGGTTGGCGATGAAGCGGGTGCGCATCTGGTCCCAGGAGGAGATCGTGCCTGGAGCCAGATTCAGGAGCCAGGTTCGAGCTCCTTCCTTGAGCGCCATGGGGAACCAGTTCGCCATGACCTTCTCATCCCCACCGGCAGCCTCGATGCCCAGCTCATAGAGCTGGAGGAACTCTGCGGGATCAGTTGTGCCGTCGTAGCGAGGAGGCAGGTCAGGCTTGAACTTGCCGGGCCACGCGACGCTGCGCAGCTCAGTGGTGTAGGCGTGGCAGCCCGTGGTGGCCACGTAAGGCTTCGGTTGGTGGAGAGCTTGGTCTTGAGGGTCCCCACGCGCCACAGCTAGGAGCAGGGCGGGGTCTTCACGCGCCGGAGCTGGAGCAGGGTCGCGGTGTGCCGGAGCAGGGAGCGCACTGGCAGCCCCTTGCGGGCGAGGAACTTCTTGGCAGCTCCGCTCTTGCTGCGCTGGCGCCTGACGGAGCGGGTTCCGCCCAAGGGCCAAGCGCCTTGGAGCCATGGCATCTTCTTGGAGGGGAGGCGGCTGGAGCGCCTCTGGAGCTTCGTTGCCCGCGCGGGGCGGAGTGTGGCGCAGAGGGACGGGCGGCGCGGAAGAGCCCCCTGCGGCGCGGACAAGCTCGGCGACGCGGTCGAGCCACTCTTAGTAGACGTCGTCGACGGAGCGGTAGCGCAGGAGCTCGTTTGCCGCGAGAAGCGCAGCTCGAGCCTCCAAGGGTGCGCGGAGCACGCGGGACAAAGAACCAGCCGGTGCGAGCGATGGAGTGGCGGTGCGGCCGTCTTGCCGCACGGACGGGTGCTGAGACGATGCTTGCTGCTCGCCCCCCGCCGGGCCGGTGGCGGCGTTGGCGGCGGGCGACGGGGAACGACGAGGACGCCCACCGACGGGGGCCGTCTGGGCAACGCGAGAAGCAATGGCGGCCCGGCGCTCAGCGCGGGCCCGACGAGCGTCAGACATGGACGCGACGGTCGGAGGAGAGCGGAGTGGTGGAAGACGAATTCCGGCGCACCCCTACCTGGCGCGCCAAATATCGGATTTCGGGTTCCGATAGACCCTTAAGGTTCGAACACTGGGGTGCGCGCGGAAATCACGTCCTCAACCTCCCCATCTCACAAAGATCTAAACTACTAAAGGAATCACACAAGAGACACAAGATTTATACTAGT
Source organism: Triticum monococcum (assembly GCA_034509565.1). Taxonomy (NCBI): domain Eukaryota; kingdom Viridiplantae; phylum Streptophyta; class Magnoliopsida; order Poales; family Poaceae; genus Triticum; species Triticum monococcum. The sequence goes on along the minus strand of CM067846.1, from coordinate 170,932,540 downwards.
TCGGGCCACCATTGTGGTGTAATACCCTACTCCAGTGTGTGGTGGATGGATTGCCTCTTGGGGCTGATTATGATGAACACTACAAGGAAGAACTGCCTCGCGAGGGTCTGTTCTTAGCTGGGGCGACGAACTGCTGGGAGGAGTTCTGTCACCTCTCTCTCTCTCTACTTGCTGGCCGGATCCACACGACGAACCGAACCCTCTACTTTGTGTGCCTCCTTCCGAAAACCGAACCGAACCCCTTCTACAAACTGATCGACCTACCAACTGATCGAACGAACCCCCTGCTACGTGGGTGGCCGGTCCCTATTTATGGAGGCCCTGGTCCTCTTCACAAATATCGAGCGAGAAGGGAGCCAACAATGGCGGGCTAATTTGAAGGGGGACAGCAAGTACTCTTATTCTGACTAAAGGTGGTCTTCGCCTGCGAAAGACTCTGCGGTGACGCCGTGCTGGGCTCCATGGTGACCTCCGTCACGTAGTCCGCTTGGTCCTGGTCTTGTTGCACCGAAATGGCAACCTTTGCCTGATGCCTCGGTACTCCGCGGCTGCACTTTCCCCCTTTGCACCAAAGAGGAAAGAAGGATGCTGCGCGCGCTGGCGCCCGCCTGGCACCCTCGATCGTCATGGCTTGCGTCACTGGCACCTCGCGAGGTACCCCGCCTTGATATCTCCATCTCCTCGCGAGCCGGCCTAAGGAGGCTGCGCCTGAGGATGCGCCGTGTCGTCCGCCTCGCGAGGCTTGGCCCCTCGCAAGGGTCTTGAGTCTTGTGTTGGTGAAGATGGGCCATGTTGGGCCCCCACTCGAGCCACGCCGCAGGCCGCAGGCAGGCAAGTATGGGGACCCCCGTTCCAAGAACGCCGACAGGAGGTGACTGCATCTTCCATGTCCTCATCTTCATACTGGCGGGTGGAAGTCCCAGAAGTAGCAGCACTACAAATTACAGAATTCAGTCGGGCATGTTTGACGAAATGTGTCGACTCAAATCCAGATTCATACTAAAACAAGAAATCATGTCCAACTAATACCCGAAAGCAATGGGGATGGCTACTTTGATCTTCGGCAAGGCCTTTGGTGGTTTGGACGGCGTAGCTTTCGGTTGCTTCGACGCCTTTTCAGTCGGCGCCGGAGAAGACGTTCGAGGGCGCTTCGATGACTGCCAGTTTGCACGGTCGCTTTGCCGGGGGCACTTGCTGGATCGTGAGAAAACTTGGATCGTTTTTCCCTACGAGGAGGAGAGTCGACCTCTTCTTCATCACTCGGGTCGTCGCTGTCCTCGTCCTCTTCGTTGTCAGAGTGCCACTCACCGCTTTCACCTCCACTCGCTTCCCCCTCTGGGTCCTGCTCCTGCTCCCTGTTGGGCATCGGGTACATCTTAGTCAGGGCCTAGAAGACAGCAACCAAGATAGGAGACAGTCAGATGAGAGCAAACAGCTAATTGATAAATCAAGAAGACACTCGACCACTTGGAGTCATACCTTGTCGGTTTCGTACGAGTTGTTGAGCCGAGGAATCCTCCGAGATCCCCTGGGATTGTCCTTGTGTTCCAGTGATGCTCTTCAGCCACCCTTCCAACGTGGCATCGTCGACTTCCTATGGATGGATCCGAGTGGTGTCATTGGTGCCCGAATACATCCACATCGGATGGTCATGAGCTTGAAGGGGTTGGATGCGTCGCCTGAGGAAGACCTCCAACAGATCCATACCGGTTACCCCATCACGAACAAGCTGAACTACTCGCTCAACCAGCACTTTCACTTGCGCCTTCTCCTCTGGGATCACTTTCAAAGCAGAGGGCTTCTCCACTCGGACCATGGAAAAGGGGGGAAGTCTAGTCGACTGACCAGGAGTCAGCTAGTCCTTACAGTAGAACCAGGTCGACTGCCACCCTCGGACCGACTAAGGAAGGATCATGGCTAGGAAAGTACTTTTACTCCTCATCTGAATCCCAAGACCCCCGCACATCTGAATCACTTGCGTCCTCTCATCACTCAGGTTGGCCTTCTTGACCGACTCAGAACGGCATGTGAATATGTGCGTGAAGAGCCCCCGGTGTGGCCGACAGCCCAGGAAGCTCTCACACATGGACACAAAAGCAGCAAGGTACACGATGGTATTCGGAGTAATGTGGTGGAGTTGCGCCCCGAAGAAGTTCAAAAAACCTTGAAAGAAAGGGTGGGGAGGCAAGGAAAACCCGCGGTCGACGTGAGTAGCGAGGAGAACGCGCTCACCCTCCTGTGGCTGCGGCTCGGTCTTGTTCCCCAGAAGTCACGCCGATTCGTGGGGGATCAGGCCCCCCTCGACAAGGTCGTCGATGTCGTCCTGGCGGATCGTCGAGCAGATCCAGTCGCCCTGGATCCAGCCCGGCGGCAGGCTGGCCCTCGAAGAAGATCCGCCCCGGCCAGACTTCTTCCCCGTCACCTTCTTCGCGTGCTCCAATGCCACCATCTTCTCCTTCCCCATCGCGGCAAGCAGAGCACGAACGGGGCGGCGGCGCTGGAGCAGGACCAGATGCAGCGGAGAAAACTAAGAGGGAAAGAGAAGAACAAAGACACACTGTTCAAAGAAAACCCTGGCCCGACGCCTTATATGGGGCCGCTTCCGAGTGGCTGACTTGTGGGTCCGGACGACCCAATCAAATCCCGCAACAGTCACGCGCGAGGTACGTGGCGAAAAAGGTGGCACAGTGATCAAGGCGGACGCACCTAATCCCTTCTGATTACTGTGGCCTCCCCTATTTTGCGTGCTTCCCCAAAATCCAAATCCCACGATATCCATGCGCAGCGGGGCAATCTGTCAGACAGAATATATTCTCCATACCAGTACTCAAGACATCACAGTAAAGTTCACTCGGCAGATTCAAGAATGGATCAAGGCGACCGAAAAGGAGTTGAGATCATTATGGTTGTTCGCTTGGTCACGATAAGTCACTACCGGAGCACAAAAATTGAACCGGAGAAATTCTCAACTCCTTCTCCACTCAAGCCCCGAACCATTCGGGGGCTAATGATGAAGCTATGTACCTAGGGTAGGGTCATAGGCTTGACCTAGACTACCTACCCAAGGACATCATCCTAAAGCCAGCAGCATTCAAAGGGTACCATCATCCACTCGACCAGAGACATTCCACTCGGAAGAATCAATGTCACTCGACCGTCACAGAAGTCGCTCGACAAATAGAAGATCTGAAGCCACTCTACACAGCAACGGTTAGGCGTTTACTCATAGCCTTAACTACCATTTATAGCACTTTAGGACGGGCGTTACCTGTAACGCTCCACCTTTATGTACATTGAACCCTGCATAATGAAGGGGGCTGGGGTCCTGGCGCACTCTATATAAGCCACCCCCTCCTCCAGGACAGGGATTCGCATCTTTTGTAAACACACACACACACATATAATCCAGTCGACCGCCCTAGGGCATCGAGACGTAGGGCTATTACTTTCACCGAGAAGGGCCTAAACTCGTAAACTCGTGTGTACAACTACTCCATAGCTAGGATCTTGCCTCGTCATACCTACCCCTCATTCTACTGTTAGTCTTAGAACCACGACAGGATCTAGATTGGTTTTCGATGGCTACAGAGCCTTGCGGTGACGGAAATTCTGATCTAGGGTTACTTCTGATGGTTATTTATAGGATTTTTTGGCATCGGTTTCACACGAAGATGGGCCTTGAGGTGAGCACAACTCACCGGGGCAAGCCGGGCCCACCAGGCGCGCCCTGGTGTCTTGTGCCCTACTCCTTCACCTTCTGGTCCTTCCACGAAGCTTCAAGGGTCTCTTTTGTTCCAAAGAAATAGTCAAAAAGTTTCAGCTCATTTGGAGAACTTTCATTTCTGCACAAAAAACAACACCACGGTAGTTCTGCTGAAAACAGTGTCAGTCCGGGTTAGTTCCATGCAAATCATACCAAAATCATATAATATTATTGTAAACATGGCATGAATACTTCATGAATTATAGATATGTTGCAGACGTATCAGCATCCACAAGCTTAATTCCTACTCATCCTTGAGTAGGTAAATAATAGAAGAAATAATTTATGAAGTGTGAATGCTAGCAAAGTGCACAAGTTTGATCAATGACAATTTCAATCACTTTTCCTAGCATCATAACAGCAATTCTTTCTCATAAAATTTATCATGTTAAAGTAACAACCAATGCACATGTTAAGGTTCAAACAATGAATTCTCTTGAAACTCAACAACCTATGTTCTCAGTCACCAAGCAATTGCAATTCAACTTATTCAACAGAGTCTAAGTAAGAGCTCCACATACTCAACCATCATATAGTCTTCTATGATTGCTAACAGTCACCGCATACACATGAGCAAAACATTTCAACCGGATACATAGAAAGATAGGGGCTTATAATTTTGCCTCCCAACGTATTCACCTCAAGGGTGATGTCAACAATAATAACTCATGCTACCCATACCCAACTGGATATATGTGCCTAGATCTTTCCTCACCACGTGATGCTTTCCAAAAGAGAAAAATAAAAAGGAATAGAGAGAAAAACTTTGACTCTTGCACGAAAGTAAATACATAAAAGTAAAAGATAGGCCCTTCGCAGAGGGAAGCAGAGGTTGCCATGCGCTTTTTGTTTGTATGCTCAACCCCTTAATGCAAAAGAACGTCACATTATATTGCCCCTTATGATAGAAACCTTTATTATGCAGTCTGTCGCTTTTATCCTTTGCCAACACAAGTCCGTACAATGCTCAATTTTATCTTACACTAAATGATCTAACACTTCTGGAAGCAATTTGTATTGCCTTATTGCATCGGTGACAACTTACTTGAAGGATCTTACACGATCCTTAGGTAGGTATGGTGGACTCTTGAAAATAATATTTGGGTTTAAGGGTTTTTGGATGCACAAGTAGTATCTCTACTTGCTGCGAAATTTTTGGCTAGCAAAGATGGGGGCAAGCACCACATGTTGAAGGATCTATGACAATATAAATTTTATGTGAATATGAACAAACATAAATCATTACATTGTCTTCCTTGTCCAACGTCAAAATTTTTGGCATATAATATTTTGATGGGGGATCACAATCACAAAAGATTTCCAATATAGTGTATTTGCATGTGAAAGTTCTCTTCCTTCTACTAATCATTCGTGAATTGCTTGTATGACCAATGTTGTGATTGTCAAGCCTCAAAAGATTTCACTTTCCTAACCCAATGTGAAGCTACCACTAGGCATGATATGATTTCAACTTCATGACATTCAATTTATTCAACAATGTACTCATAGGATATAAGTGAAGCACAAGAGTAAATGACAAGCTACTCCAAAAAGATATAAGTGAAGATCAAGCGAGTAGTTAAGTAAATAGGTAGCTATGTGAGGACTCTCTCTTATTTAAAACTTTCAGATCTAAGAATTTTATTTGCTGGTGGGAAACGACGCCTATGGGATCACAAGAATCCCTACTACGGTTGCCGAGGTGCGGGGTCGTGAGAAGAGCAGGATTAGCAGTCAGCACGAGGATCGTTTACCCAGGTTCGGGCCGCGAGGATGTGTAAAACCCTAGTCCTGCTTTGGTGGATGTATTGAATGTTCTTGGGCTCTCGAACTAGCTACAGTGGATGTGTCATTCAAAAGAGCCGAGTCCCCCTCCAGTACGCCGTAGGCCTCCTTTTATAGTCGAAAGGGGCTGCCACAGTGGCACACAGGAGGTGGAAAGGCCTACAGTGTTCCGAGCTTATCGCTCGTATTACAGGACAAGACGCATTTAATGCATCGCTTAGGTGTCCCTTAGCTTTATCGGGGACGGGAACGAGGCACGTCCCGTTCCTCACCGCTCCTCCTCGCTTCGGCACGCGCCAAGGCTAGCGATGCGTGCAGTGCCATGTAGGCAGGCAAGCAGCTGAGGTGGTGCGGTGGTAAGGCCTTCATGAAGGTCCGCACACCGCCACGCAGGTGCCTGCTGATTTGGCATGGAAGTCGCATGTTGCCACGCAGGTGCCTGCCCAGCTGGTTGGGCTGGCAGCTGCATGTGAACGGCGGCGGAGTCTTGGCTGGCGCGGGCCTGGCAGTGGCCCTGCTGACGCCCTCGGCAAGGGTCTTGCCGGGGGCCCGGGAAGGGTCTTGCCGTGGCGTTGCTGTCATCCCTGGCAAGGGTCTTGCCGGGGGTCTTGTGGATTTCCTCGGCTAGGATCATGCCAAGGGTCGCCGTCTTCTAGTCCTCACATGAACTCATATATTTATGGGTTCGACAAAGATTTGCATGCCACCAAAGAGGAGCCTCCCGAGCCTTGGTTCCGACGCAGTTGCTTGGGTCGGAGCCAGTGGGCTCAAGGGTGGCTCGCTCTGCTGGTGTTGGGCAAGTTGCCCCAGCAAGGCTCTTGCCAGGGCCGCGGGGGGCCGCCTCGGCAAGGATCTTGCCGAGGGAGTCCACCTCACCCTCTTTCCCTCCTGCGCTTCCGGTCTTGGCATCGCCTTGGTTGTCTTGTGCTTTGGCTTCTCTCCGGCTTCCCTCCCCTGCCCTGCTAAGTGTGGCCGCGGAACATGGCTCTGACTGCCCGTGCACAAGTAAAGGGGTCAAAAGGAGATCCCCTACTTTTGTACACCGATAGGAGCCCCCGGGCCTGGGCCATACATAAGTGTGACGTGTTGTTGGGCTAGGCCCAGAACAGTGCGCGGGCAGGTGGGGCGGATTTTACTGCAGTAACTTCTCGTCCGCCATGCTTCCCCATGACCCGCATTGAACGCGCGACATGGAGGGTCGTGCATGACGTGGGGGTCATGCGTGGGGCGGTCTCCGCACGCATGCGTCACATCGTGGTAACGAGGCGGCTGATACGTCTCCAACGTATCTATAATTTTTGATTGCTCCATGCTATATTATCTTCTGTTTTGGATGTTTATGGGCTTTATTATACACTTTTATATTATTTTTGGGACTAACCTATTGACCCAGAGCCCAGTGCCAGTTTCTGTTTTTTTCCTTGTTTTAGAGTATCACAGAAAAGGAAAATCAAATGGAGTCCAATTGACCTGAAACTTCACGGAACTTATTTTTGGAAGGAAAGCAACCCGGGAGACTTGGAGTCCACATAAGGGAAGCTTCGAGGAGGCCACGAGGTAGGGGGGCACGCCCACCCCACTGGGCGCGCCCTCCACCCTCGTGGGCCCCTTGTGGCTCCCCTGGCGTACTTCTTCCGCCTATATATCTCCATATACCCTAAAACGATCCGAGAGCACAATAGATCAGGAGTTCCGCCGCCAGAAGCCTCCGTAGCCACCAAAAGCCAATCTAGACCCGTTCCGGCACCCTGCCGGAGGGGGAATCCCTCTCCGGTGGCCATCTTCATCATCCCGGTGCTCTCCATGATGAGGAGGGAGTAGTTCTCCCTCGGGGCTGAGGGTATGTACCAGTAGCTATGTGTTTGATCTCTCTCTCTCTCTCTCTCTCGTGTTCTTGAGGTGGCATGATCTTGATGTATCGCGAGCTTTGTTGTTATAGTTGGATCCTATGATGTTTCTTTCCCCTCTACTCTCTTGTAATGGATTGAGTTTTCCCCTTGAAGTAATCTTATTGGATTGAGTCTTTAAAGATTTGAGAACACTTGATGTATGTCTTGTCGTGCGTATCTGTGGTGACAAGGGGATACCACGTGATTCACTTGATGTATGTTTTGGTGATCAACTTGCGGGTTCCGCCCATGAACCTATGCATAGGGGTTGGCACACGTTTTCGTCGTGATTCTCTGATAGAAACTTTGGGGCACTCTTTGAGGTTCTATGTGTTGGTTGAATAGATGAAACTGAGATTGTGTGATGCATATCTTATAATCATAACCACGGATACTTGAGGTGACATTGGAGTATCTAGGTGACATTAGGGTTTTGGTTGATTTGTGTCTTAAGGTGTTATTCTAGTATGAACTCTAGGGCTGTTTGTGACACTTATAGGAATAGCCCAACGGATTGATTGGAAATAATAACTTTGAGGTGGTTTCATACCCTACCATAATCTCTTCGTTCGTTCTCCGCTATTAGTGACTTTGGAGTGGCTCTTTGTTGCATGTTGAGGGATAGTTATGTGATCCAATTATGTTATTATTGTTGATAGGACTTGCACTAGCAAAAGTATGAACCCTAGGCCTTGTTTCAACGCATTGCAATACCGTTTACGCTCTCTTTTATCATTCGTTACCTTGCTGTTTTTATATTTTCAGATTACAAAAACTATTATCTACTATCCATATACCACTTGTATCACCATCTCTTCGCCGAACTAGTGCACCTATACAATTTACCATTGTATTGGGTGTGTTGGGGACACAAGAGACTCTTTGTTATTTGGTTGCAGGGTTGCTTGAGAGAGACCATCTTCATCCTACGCCTCCTACGGATTGATAAACCTTAGGTCATCCACTTGAGGGAAATTTTCTACTGTCCTACAAACCTCTGCACTTGGAGGCGCAACAACGTCTACAAGAAGAAGGTTGTGTAGTACACATCAAGCTCTTTTCTGGCGCCGTTGCCGGGGAGGTGAGTGCTTGAAGGTATATCTTTAGATCTTGCAATCGAGTCTTTTAGTTTCTTGTTTTATCACTAGTTAGTCAATAAAATAAAACTATAAAAAATGGAATTAAGTTTGCCACATACGCTTCATCTTTTTAATATCTTTCGTGGGTATGATGGGAAGGAAAATTGTGCTCAAGTACTAGAAGAAGAATTACATAGAATGCTTGGCATAAAATATGTGAATGATGAGCATGATTGCAATGTTGTTAGTACAAATTCTTTGAACATCCATGATACTAATGATGATTGCACTAGTTATGATGAAAATGTCTCCTATAAACATGTCAATTTTTGTGGAGTGCATTGGGTTTGTAAGTACACACCAAATAGGGAAGATAGATATTGCAAGAGGCATAAGTACTTAGAAACTTGTTGCAAGAAAGGCTAGATGAATGTGCTGAAAATTTAAATTATCGTGGCCATACTTGTGAGCTTTGCAATGAACATGATCATTTCAGTACCCAATGCAAATTGTTTCATGATTGTATCGTGTCCAAAAATTGTGATGACTTGATTTCCCTTGCACATCAAAATGAACTTAGTTTGCTCTTGGGTTGTGAAGAAATGAAACTTATAACTAAGGATATTCCAAAATTTGCCCTTGATAGAGTTCTTCATTTTGATCTAGAGGAAATTTATATGTATTGTGCGGTGAATTGTATTGAAAATCCTTATGTTGCCAATTACATAAAGAAAAGAAAACAAATAGAAGATGAAGAGAACACTAATGAAAGGCAAGAGACTTCCCAATATTCTCCTATTATTTCTTATGATGAATCAGGTAACGAGGAGGAGCCTCCTATTCAACCAATCTCATTAATAAGGAGCTCCAAAAGGAGGATTGAACCCACACATGATGTGGTGAAGAAGAAGAAAAGAAAAATAAAGAGAGGTAAAAAGGTATCTCTCCAAAATAATGCTGCTCCTATTACTATTGTGCCCCATGAAAATATAATTGTGTAAGATAATGATACTTCTTATGATCTTGAAAATCTTTTTGGCACTTGCTTGGAAGAATATGATAATTGCTATACTATTGGTGATATCCATACTATTAATTATGAGAGTGATTATGCTTATGATATGAAAAGGCCCAAGCTTGGGGATGCTATGTTTGATGAAGATGATGTTTTTGAGAATATATTTTCTTCAATTAATGTTTGTCCCAAGCTTGGGGATGCTACGCTTAATGAAGATGATATTTTTAGTCTCCCAAGTTTTGATATGCAAATTTATAATGATGATAGCATGCCTCCTACTTATGATAATTATTGTGATGATACATATGCTATAAAAAGTAGTGATGATTATATTTATAAAACTTGTCATGATTATGATTACCCTTTTTCTGAACATTACTCTTTTAATGTGGAAACAATTTATAGTATCAAGTCTCTTATGATACTCCCACTATTCCGATTGAGAAGAAATTTGCTTATGTGGAGAGTAGTAAATTTTCTATGCTTGTAGATCATGAAAAGAATGCTTTAGGTGTTGGTTATATTGTTGAATTCATTCATGATTCTACTTAAAATTATTATGAGGGAGGAATATATGCTTGTAGGAATTGCAATAATATCAAGTTTCCTCTCTATGTGCTTAAAATTTTGAAGTTATGCTTGTTTTACCTTCCTATGCAAGTTGATTCTTGTTCTCATAAGTTGTTTGCTCACAAAATCCCTATGCATAGGAAGTGGGTTAGACTTAAATGTGCTAGTCATATTCTTCAATATGCTCTCTTTATGTTACAATTCTTATCTTTTATGTGAGCATCATTGAAATCATCATGCCTAGCTAGGGGCGTTAAACGATAGCGCTTGTAGGGAGGCAACCCAATTTTATTTTTGTTCCTTGCTTTTTACTCCTGTTTAGTAATTAATAATTCACCTAGCCTCTGTTATGATTGAGTTTTTATGTTTTAATTAGTGTTTGTGCCAAGTAGAACCGTTGGGAAGACTTGGGGAAAGTCTTGTTAATCTTGCTGTAAAAAACAGAAACTTTAGCGCTCACGAGAATTGCTGCCATTTTTATTTGGAGAGTGATATTTAGTTAATTCTTTTTGAATATGATTAATAGATAAATTAATCAGGCCCAGAAATTTATTTGATAATTTTATGACTTCCATAAGTATACATTTGATCCAGATTACTACAGACTGTTCTGTTTTTGACAGATTCTGTTTTCGATGTGTTGTTTGCTTATTTTGATGAATCTATGAGTAATATCGGAGGGTATGAACCATAGATAAGTTGGAATACAGTAGATATTACACCAATATGAATTTAGAATGAGTTCATTACAGTACCTTAAAGTGGTGTTTTATTTTCTTATACTAACGGAGCTTAGGAGTTTTCTACTTTAAGTTTTGTGTTGTGGAGTTTTCAAGTTTTGGGTAAAGATTCGATGGACTATGGAATAAGGAGTGGCAAGAGCCTAAGCTTGGGGATTCCCAAGGCACCCCAAGGTAATATTCAAGGACAACCAAAAGCCTAAGCTTGGGTATGCCCCGGAAGGCATCCCCTCTATCGTCTTCGTTCATCGGTAACTTTACTTGGAGCTATATTTTTATTCGCCACATGATATGTGTTTTGCTTGGAGAGTAATTTTATTTTCTTTTGTTTTGCTTGATTTTTGAATAAAATAACAAGATCTGAAATTATTAAATGTTAGAGAGTCTTCACATAGTTGCATAATTATTCGACTACTCATTGATCTTCACTTATATCTTTCGGAGTAGTTTGTCATTTGCTCTAGTGCTTCACTTATATCTTTTAGAGAACGGTGATGGTTTTATTTTTTAGAAATTAATGAACTCTCATGATTCACTTATATCATTTTGAGAGTCTTAAATAGCATGGTAATTTGCTTAAGTAATCCTAATATGCTAGGCATCCAAGAATAGTAAAAAATTTCTTATGAGTGTGTTGAATACTAAGAGAAGTTTGATGATTGATGATTGTTTTGAGATATGGAGATAATAATATCAAAGTCGTGCTAGTTGAGTAGTTGTGAATTTGAGAAATTCTTGTGTTGAAGTTTGCAAGTCCCGTAGCATGCACATGAGGTATTATTTGATTGTCCTCCTTATGAGTGGCGGTCGGGGACGAGCGATGGTCTTTTCCTACCAATCTATCCCCCTAGGAGCATGCGCGTAGTGCCGAGGTTTTTGATGACTTGTAGATTTTTGCAATAAGTATGTGAGTTATTTATGACTAATGTTGAGTCCATGGATTATACGCACTCTCACCCTTCCATCATTGCTAGCCTCTTCGGTACCGTGCATTGCCCTTTCTCACATTGAGAGTTGGTGCAAACTTCGCCGGTGCATCCAAACCCCGTGATACGATACGCTCTATCACACATAAACCACCTTATATCTTCCTCAAAACAGCCACCATACCTACCTATTATGGCATTTCCATAGCCATTCCGAGATATATTGCCATGCAACTTTCCACCGTTTCGTTTATTATGACACGTATCATCATTGTCATATTGCTTTGCATGATCATGTAGTTGACATCGTATTTGTAGCAAAGCCACCGTTCATAATTTTTCATACATGTCATACTTGATTGCAATCCCGGTACACCGCCGGAGGCATTCATATAGAGTCATATCTTGTTCTAAGTATCGAGTTGTAATTCTTGAGTTGTAAGTAAATAGAAGTGTGATGATCATCATTCATAGAGCATTGTTCTCAAAAAAAGAGAGAAAGGCCAAAAAAAGAAGGGGCCAAATAAAAAAAGAAAGGCCAAATAAAAAATAAAATAAAAGGGACAATGCTACTATCCTTTTTTTCCACACTTGTGCTTCAAAGTAGCACCATGATCTTCATGATAGAGAGTCTCTTGTTTTGTCACTTTCATATACTAGTGGGAACTTTTCATTATAGAACTTGGCTTGTATATTCCAACAATGGGCCTCCTCAAGTGCCCTAGGTCTTCGTGAGCAAGCAAGTTGGATGCACACCCACTTAGTTTCTTTTGTTAAGCTTTCATACATTTATAGCTCTAGTGCATCCGTTGCATGGCAATCCCTACTCCTTGCATTAAAATCAATCGATGGGCATCTCCATAGCCCATTGATTAGCCTCATTGATGTGAGACTTTCTCCTTTTTGTCTTCTCCACATAACCCCCATCATCATATTCTATTCCACCCATAGTGCTATATCCATGGCTCGCGCTCATGTATTGCGTGAAGGTTTATAAAGTTTGAGATTACTAAAGTATGAAACAATTGCTTGGCTTGTTATCGGGGTTGTGCATGATGAGAGCATTCTTGTGTGACAAAAATGGAGCAAGACTAAACTATATGATTTTGTAGGGATGAACTTTCTTTGGCCATGTTATTTTGAGAGGACATAATTGCTTAGTTAGTATGCTTGAAGTATTATTATTTTTATGTCAATATGAACTTCTGTATTGAATCTTTCGGATCTGAATATTCATACCACAATTAAGAAGAATTACATTAATATTATGCCAAGTAGCACTCCGCATCAAAAATTCTATTTTTATCATTTACCTACTCGAGGACGAGCAGGAATTAAGCTTGGGGATGCTGATACGTCTCCAACATATCTATAATTTTTGATTGCTCCATGCTATATTATCTTCTGTTTTGGATGTTTATGGGCTTTATTATACGCTTTTATATTATTTTTGGGACTAACCTATTGACCCAGAGCCCAGTGCCAGTTTCTGTTTTTTTCCTTGTTTTAGAGTATCGCAGAAATGGAAAATCAAACGGAGTCCAATTGACCTGAAACTTCACGGAACTTATTTTTGGAAGGAAAGCAACCCGGGAGACTTGGAGTCCACGTAAGGGAAGCTTCGAGGAGGCCACGAGGTAGGGGGCAGGCCCACCCCCCTGGGTGCACCCTCCACCCTCGTGGGCCCCTTGTGGCTCCCCTGACGTACTTCTTCCGCCTATATGTCTCCATATACCCTGAAACGATCCGGGAGCACAATAGATCGGGAGTTCCGCCGCCAGAAGCCTCCGTAGCCACCAAAAGCCAATCTAGACCCGTTCCGGCACCCTGCCGGAGGGGGAATCCCTCTCCGGTGGCCATCTTCATCATCCCGGTGCTCTCCATGACGAGGAGGGAGTAGTTCTCCCTCGGGGCTGAGGGTATGTACCAGTAGCTATGTGCTTGATCTCTCTCTCTCGTGTTCTTGAGGTGGCACGATCTTGATGTATTGCGAGCTTTGCTATTATAGTTGGATCCTATGATGTTTCTTCCCCCCTCTACTCTCTTGTAATGGATTGAGTTTTCCCCTTTGAAAGAACATGTGGTGCCCCCATGTTTGGTTTTGGTAATTGATGACAATCTCTATGGACTAATGGTTGCCTTGAGTTATTTGAAGGTTTTGTCCATAGGCTTTTCTTGGAGTACACGTGTTGATTTCAAGGAGAGTTTGTGTCGACCAAGGTGTTATTCAAGGAATTATCCAAAGATTGGTCATGTGAGAGTTGAGCTTATTACAAGCATGTCTTGAAGAAGAAGATTGTGTGATCATTCATGTCTACCTTCAAGACATCGTCCAAATGAAGAGAATTGGAAAGGTTCAAGGTTGATCAAGACTAAGTCAAGAGTGAATCAAGTTGATCAACTCACAAAGCGCAGAAGATTTACCGAGAGGGATCAAGTGATCCCATGGTATGGTAAGAATTGTCAATTACGCTTTGTGTACTAACCCATGGTCTTCGTGAGAGTTCTTTGTGGGGTTAGGTTGCGGTGTGCAAGTTCAAGTGGAGCATCATGAAGAGATCAAATGCTTGAAGCTTGCCGTCCTTTGTGGTGATAATGGACTTGTGAAGATGTGCGGAAGAGTGGCTCACCCATAGTGGAGTATGGGGGAGCAATCAACTAGTCTTCATCAAGTCAACCCAATCAAGAAAGGTGGTCCAACTTGAGGGAGTCAAGATCGTCATCATCTAGCTTTAGTGGACCATGTGCAAGGCAAAGGTTTGCCCTTGATAGGTTTTCTATTTTACCGGTCTCATGATGGTAGTTGGGAGACCGGGTTATAGGATCGATTGTCGTACTATCAAGGGGGGCTCTCGATGAGTAGCTTGATCGTATCGTTCGCTGAGAGCTCAAACCATTTCATCCTTGCATCATCTTTCTTGGTTCTTGTTTGGTTCTCTTTGAGAGTCTTAGAGCTTATGGTCATCTTGATGACAAGCTCGAGTTCATCGAATACGGAGTTCTCATGCTTCTTCTATGATGTTTTCGATGTTGGAGGTTTTGCCGGTTCTTCTCGGTTGGAGGTTTCACTCCTCTATTTGTTGGCATATCTCCCCTGCCTCTTCTTACTATAACCAGTCGCTGTTTTGATGCTACTCATCGTCTTGTTTCCAACAAGCTTGAGTTTGCTCAATTCGGAGCTCATATGCAGAAGTCATGGCAGTTCTGGTTTTCTTGAGTGTGGTTTTTGTCTGGTTCCAGCGGTAGTACCGCGTGCCCCAGCGGTAGTACCGCTTGGAGCTCTCAGCCGTTGTACCGCTGCTTTCGGGAGGTGGTGGCCCGGGTACCACCGGTGTCCGGAGCGGTTCTAACGCTCAGGACTTAGCCGCCCGAGCGCTCAAGGCCATGCGGTTGCACCGGCCCGTTACCGCTCGACTACCACACTCAGGGGTGACTCCCTTCTGTTCCTATGCGGTGGTTGAGCGGTGGCTGGACGGTTGGTCCGGTTGTTCTTCTCAACCGGTGCTACCGCCTGGTCACCCGGTTGTACCGCCTGGTAGGGTTCTGCGCGTATACTGTGAGTCCCGGTTGTACCGGGACCAGGAGCGGTAGTACCGCTCGTGTGCGGGCTGAGCACATAACGGTTGGATTTTTTCCCTCCTATAAAAGGGGGTCTTCTTCCCCATTGAACCTGATCTTTTTAGCTCATGTTCTTCCCCCATTGTTGACCTTCTTCGAGCTTGTTAACTCTCAATCCCTCCGTGGATTCTTGCTAGTTTTTGAGGGAAAATAGAGAGGAGATCTAGATCCACATTTCCACCAATCTCTTTCTCCTCTATGTGAGGGGAACCCCTTGGATCTAGATCTTGGAGTTCTTGGTGTTCTCCTTCTTGTTCTTCCTCTCATTTTCCTCCCTAGTATTAGTTGCTTCGGTGGGATTTGAGAGAGAAGGACTTGGGCACTCCATGTGCCCTTGCCATTTCATTTGGTGCATCGGTTTGAGTTCTCGACGTGATACGTGGAAGTTACAAGTTGAGAAGCTTATTACTCTTGGGTGCTTGGTACCCTTGAGCTTGTTCCTCTTGGGTGCTTGGGCGCCCTAGACGGTTGTTGGTGTTCGGAGCTCAATCATTGTGGTGCAAAGCTCCGGGCAAGCATCGGGATCTCCAGTTAGGTTGTGGAGATCGCCCCGAGCAATTTGACGGGTACCGGTGACCGCCCTCAAGGGTTGCCAAAGTGTACGGGTTTGGTGACCGCCCCCAAGGGTTGCCATTTGTACGGGTTCGGTGACCGCCCTCAAGGGTCCCTTAGTGGAGTCACGGCATCTTGCATTGTGTGAGAGCGTGAGGAGATTATGGTGGCCCTAGTGGCTTCTTGGGGAGCATTGTGCCTCCACACTGCTCCAAACGGAGATTAGCATCCGCAAGGGTGTGAACTTCGGGATACATCATCGTCTCCTCGTGCCTCGGTTATCTCTTACCCGAGCTCTTTACTTATGCACTTTACTTTGTGATAGCCATATTGTTTCTTGTCATATATCTTGCTATCACATAGTTGCTTATCTGTCTTAGCATAAGTTGTTGGTGCACATAGGTGAGCCTAGTTGTTTTAGGTTTTGTGCTTGGCAAATTAACCGCTAGGTTTATTCCGCATTTGTTCAAGCCTAAACCGTAATTATTTTAGAATGCCTATTCACCCCCCCCCCCCCACTCTAGGCGACATCCATGATCTTTCACCCTTGAAGTAATCTTATCGGATTGAGTCTTTAAAGATTTGAGAACACTTGATGTATGTCTTGTCGTGCGTATCTGTGGTGACAATGGGATACCACGTGATTCACTTGATGTATGTTTTGGTGATCAACTTGCGGGTTCCGCCCATGAACCTATGCATAGGGGTTGGCACACGTTTTCGTCATGATTCTCCGGTAGAAACTTTGGGGCACTCTTTGAGGTTCTATGTGTTGGTTGAATAGATGAATCTAAGAATGTGTGATGCATATCGTATAATCATACCCACGAATACTTGAGGTGACATTGGAGTATCTAGGTGACATTAGGGTTTTGGTTGATTTGTGTCTTAAGGTGTTATTATAGTACGAACTCTAGGGTTGTTTGTGACACTTATAGGAATAGCCCAACGGATTGATTGGAAAGAATAACTTTGAGGTGGTTTCGTACCCTACCATAATCTCTTCGTTCGTTCTCCGCTATTAGTGACTTTGGAGTGGCTCTTTGTTGCATGTTGAGGGATAGTTATGTGATCCAATTATGTTATTATTGTTGAGAGGACTTGCACTAGCGAAAGTATGAACCCTAGGCCTTGTTTCAACGCATTGCAATACCGTTTACGCTCTCTTTTATCATTCGTTACCTTGCTGTTTTTATATTTTCAGATTACAAAAACTATTATCTACTATCCATATACCACTTGTATCACCATCTCTTCGCCGAACTAGTGCACCTATACAATTTACCATTGTATAGGGTGTGTTGGGGACACAAGAGACTCTTTGTTATTTGGTTGCAGGGTTTCTTGAGAGAGACCATCTTCATCCTACGCCTCCTACGGATTGATAAACCTTAGGTCATCCACTTGAGGGAAATTTGCTACTGTCCTACAAACCTCTGCACTTGGAGGCTGAACAACGTCTACAAGAACAAGGTTGTGTAGTAGACATCAGCGGACCGCGCCTTCCCCATAAAAAGGAAACGGCCGCGGGCACGCTGCTCATTTACCTTCCGTGTCTTCCCCAATCTCAGAGCTGCTGCCCCCTTCCTTCCTCCTACTCGAGCTTTTTCTTTCGCTTGTCGCCGCTGCGTCTCTGCCGCCTTCTGTCTCTTGCTCCCCCCCCCCCCCAGCCGTCATGGCGCCAAAATCCACCAAGGGCAAGGGAGTGGCCAAGGACGCCGGAGCGATGGAGCCACCGGAGAGTGCGTTGGCGGCGCTGCGGACGCAGCTCGCCTACTTCCCCTTGACGGTCAACGTGTTCGAGCTCCGGGACAGCTTCAAGCCCCTGTGGGGGTGCAAGACGGGGGGAGGAGACGGGGCATCCACCCACGCGCGTCGTCCCCGCCAACTGCGCCAAGGCCGCCCCGAATCGGTGCCCGTTTTTCGTCGACTACTTCTCTTGCGGCCTCTGCCCTCCTTTCTCTGATTTCTTCAATGATGTCATGCACACATTTGGCTTCCACCTTTTGGATTTTACCCCAAATGTCGTGGCGTGCATGGCTCTTTTTGCCCACCTTTGTGAGGGATTCGCTGGAGTCGTCCCCAACACGGCGCTCTTCCGCCACTACTTTCACCCTCGCATCCAGAGGGGAGGCGCCATCCCTGGTTGCGTCACCTGGATCCCGAGGTCCAAAGGGGCCGCGTACCCAGATGGCGCCCAGAAGGAGAGGTGGAAATAATGGCGGTGCCGGTGGTGCTGGATCGAGGAGGATGACCCACAGGAGTTCTGCCGGGTTAGCCAGGCGCCGCCAGTTCACATGCCCTACTGGGGCGACGTCGACGCCCAGGACGACAAGCTCAAGGTTGCTGTCACCCGGATTCTCCACCTCACCGAGGCAGGGCTCACCCTTCAGATGATCGGGGCGGATTTCATCCGCCGCCGGATCGCTCCGCTGCATAACAAGTGGAGGCCGGCCTGGCTCTTCACGAATGCGGTCGATATCATGAGGCTTCACCCCGGCCTCGACCACAACTTCAAGGTGCTGGCACACGCCCACTTCTGCCAGTGGCTCTTCCAGCTTAACGTGGGCCGCGACGGCAAGGCCAAGAGGTCCGGCAAGGCCGCATGGGCCGGCAAGGTTGCCAAGGGGGCCTTGTTTGGGTTGCCGGCAGGGGTGGTCCCGCTGAGCAATAACTCTCGCCGGAACGACATCATTGCCATGATGCCGGACTGTAACACGCATGGCCCCGTCCCCAACTTGGTCGTGCCATCGGAGGAGCGGGTGCAAGAGTTCTTCGACAATCCGGAGGAGAAGTACATCTGCGACGAGTCCCGGCTCGTCCAGGACACCACCCAGGCGGAGCTGGACTACATCGCTGTCAGGGCGGCGGAGGCGGAGCTCACTAGGGAGGCCGACAGCGCCAGCAGCGTGGAGGACAAAGCCGTGGTGGCCCTAGAGGAGAAGGAGCTCGCCTAGTGGGCGGAGTTTGCTGGGGAGGCCAGCAGCGCCGGCACCTAGGCTCCTCTTATTGAAGACGACGATGATGAACCATCCGAGGAGGAGGCTGAGGCTGTCGAGCCGCCAACCGCGGGGAAAAAGTGAGTCCTGCGACGGGCCACCTCCGGCGAGTCGATCTGGCCCGGCAAGGCCATGCCACCCCGGCAAACCCAGGAGACGTCCGCCCGCCAAGCGAGGGCTGCGGCGGCAAAGAAGAAAGCAGCTGCTTCTTCTTTGTCCAAGCGTCCCCCAACTCCGCCTACTTCCCTCCTCCGCCCGCTTCCCCTCCTCCCGCAGACGACGACACGGAGGTCTTCTTTGACCTCGGGTCTCTCAGCCCGAGGAGGAAGAGGAAGGCAGCAGAAGAGGAGAAGGATGAGTAAGCACCATTTCCTTTCGTCATCTTCAACTCCACTGATCGTACTTCTCATCTTGACTTGTTTTCATATTGGCAGGGATATCGAGACACTGGCCCAGAGGGTGAAGAGGGCCAGGTCTTCGGCGGGCACCTCTAAGGCAACACTGGTGGTGGTGAGCAGTCCGGACAGCAGCCCCCAGCGTGAGTTTGCCACTCACTTCCCATCAACGTGTACCAAGGGCATGATCCTTGGCGCCAACCTTGCCATGATCGCAGGGGGAGGACAGCAGCAGGCGGAGCCCCTGAGGGCTACCCCCAACATGCCGCCTCCATCAACCACGCCGCCCCGAGGGGCGTCCCCGGCAAGGGCTCCAAGCTCCGAGCCCATGCACACGGAGGAGGAGGAGGCAGGCTTGGGCACCGGCTGTCGGCGTTCTGGGAACGGGGGTCCCCAGACTTGCTTGCCTGCGGCCTGCGGCGTGGCTCAAATGGGGGCCCAACATGGCCCATCTTCATCAGCACAAGACTCAAGACCCTCGCGAGGGGCCAAGCCTCGCGAGGCGGACGACATGGCGCATCCTCAGGCGCAGCCTCCTCAGGCTGCCTCGCGAGGAAGCGGAGATATCAAGGCGGGGTACCTCGCGAGGTGCCCATGACGCAAGCCATGATGATCGAGGGTGCCAGGCGGGCGCCAACGCGCGCAGCGTCCTTCTTTCCTCTTTGGTGCAAAGGGGGCAAGCGCAACCGCGGAGTACCGAGGCATCAGGCAAAGGTTGCCATTTCGGTGCAATGAGACCAGGACCAAGCGGACTACGAGACGGAGGTCACCATGGAGCCCAGCACGGCGTCACCGCAGGGTCTTTCGCAGGCGAAGACTATCTTTAGTCAGGATAAGAGTACTTCCTGTCCCCCTTCAAATTAGCCCGCCATTGTTGGCTCCCTTCCCGCTCGATATTTGGGAAGAGGACCAGGGCCCCTATAAATAGGGACCGGTCACCCACGTAGCAGGGGGTTTGATCAGTTGGTAGGTTCGAGTTCGGTTCGGTTCACAGAGTTGGTTGGTCCGGCTAGCAAGCAGAGAGAGAGAAAGAGAGAGAGAAGGCGACTGAACTCCTCCCGGTAGTTCGTCGCCCCAGCCAAGAACAGACCCTCGCGAGGCTGTTCTTCCTTGTATTGTTCATCATCATCAGCCCCAAGAGACAATCCATCCACCACACACTGGAGTAGGGTATTACACCACAATGGTGGCCCGAACCAGTATAAATCTTGTGTCTCTTGTGTGATTCTTTTAGTAGTTTAGATCTTTGTGAGACGGGGAGGTAGAAGGCGTGATTTTCGCGCGCACCCCAGTGTTCGAACCTTAAGGGTCTGTCGGAACCCGAAATCCGACATTTGGCGCGCCAGGTAGGGGTGCGCCGGAATCCGTCTTCCACTGCTCCGCCCTCCTCCGACCGTCGCATCCATGTCTGACGCTCATAGGGCCCGCGCCGAGCGCCGGGCCGCCATCGCTTCTCGCGTCGCCCAGACGGCCCCCGTCGGCGGGCGTCCTCGCCGTTCCCCGTCGCCCGCCGTCAACGCCGCCACCAGTCCGGCAGGGGGCGAGCAGCAGGCATCGTCTCAGCACCCGTCCGTGCGGCAAGACGGCCGCACCGCTACTCCATCACTCGCACCAGCCGGTTCTTCGTCCCGCACGCTCCACGCACCCTTGGAGGCTCGAGCTGCGCTCCTCGCGGCAAACGAGCTCCTGCGCTACCACCCCGTCAACGACGTCTATGAAGAGTGGCTCGACCGCATCGCCGAGCTTGTCCGCGCCGGGGGGGCTCTTCCGCGCCGTCCATTCCTGTGCGCCACACTCCACCCCGCGCGGGCAACGAAGCTCCAGAGGCGCACCAGCCGCCTCCCCTCCAAGAAGATGCCATGGCTCCAAGGCGCTTGGCCCCTGGGCGGAACCCGCTCCGTCGGGCGCCAGCGCAGCAAGAACGGAGCTGCCAAGAAGTCCCTCGCCCGCAAGGGGCTGCCAGGGCGCTCCCTGCTCCGGCACGCCGCGACCCTGCTCCAGCTCCGGCGCGCCAAGATCCCGCCCTGCTCCTAGCTGCAGCGCGTGGGGACCCTCAAGACCAAGCTCTCCACCAACTGAAGCATTTCGTGGCCACCGCAGGCTGCCTTGCCTACACCACTGAGCTGCGTAGCGTCGCGTGGCCCGGCAAGTTCAAGCCTGACCTGCCTCCTCGCTACGATGGCACAACCGATCCCGCGGAGTTCCTCCAGATCTATGAGCTGGGCATTGAGGCTGCTAGCGGGGATGAAAAGGTCATGGCGAACTGGTTCCCCATGGCGCTCAAGGAAGGAGCTCGAACCTGGCTCCTGAATCTGGCTCCAGGCACGATCTCCTCCTCGGACCAGATGCGCACCCGCTTCATCGCCAACTTCCAAGGTACTCGCAACCGGCCGCCCGCCATGAGCGACATGCGCTGCATCAAGCAACAACTCGGAGAGACCCTGCAAAAGTACATGCAGCGCTTCAACAGCGCGCGCCTCAAGATCCCCAAGGTGTCCAAGGAGGCCATCATCTCGGCCTTCTCCGACGGCGTGCGCGACGTCAAGATGAAGGAGGAGCTGGCGATGCATGAAGACCTCTGCACCTCCCTGGAGCTGTTCAACTTGGCGAACAAGTGCGCCAGGGCTGAGGAGGGACGTCTCTCCCTCCTCGAGCTGCCTGCCGCGGACCTAGAAGAGAAGAAGCCCAAGGCCAAGGACGTGAAGCGCAAGGGGGCTGCCGTACTCGCGGCAGAACCAGACACAAAGCGGGGCAAGGATCTGCCCGAACCCTCCAGAGGCAGCTGGTACTGTGTGTACCATGACCTCCACACCCACAACACCAACGAATGTCAAGAACTCCGCGCCGTGCGAGAAGGAAGGATCGGCCGTCGCCCTGACCGTGCCGACCGGGGCTACGGTCAAGGAGGAGGAAGAAACCCAGGACGCTGGGAAGATCGCGGCCCGCGCCAGGGGTGGCGCGACCAACCTCGTGAGGGCCGCTGGCGGGACCTGCCTCGCAAGGGAGACTGGAGGGATCAGCCTTGTGAGGATCGCCCTCATGGCAATGCAGGCCTACCTCCGCTGCCGCCTCAGCCAAGGAGGAACGAAGACCGCCATCAAGACGAGGGGGCTGGGGGCTTCCAAGAGCCGCGCGCAATCGCCTGCATCCTAGGCGGAGCTCAAGCCCCAGCCTCTCAACGTATCTTCAAGAAGTTTGCCCGCGAAGTGAATGCAGTTCTCCCCAAGCTCGAAGCAACGCGCCCCCTTAGGTGGTCGGCGTGCGCCATCACGTTCAGCTCGGCAGACCAGCTCA
This sequence comes from Triticum monococcum, assembly GCA_034509565.1. Classification (NCBI taxonomy): domain Eukaryota; kingdom Viridiplantae; phylum Streptophyta; class Magnoliopsida; order Poales; family Poaceae; genus Triticum; species Triticum monococcum. The sequence continues at coordinate 170,909,912 of CM067846.1, read as the reverse complement.
AGTGCGCAGCCACGGCCGGAGTCCTCCCGATGCTCTGCTCCCCGGTCATCAGCAACGTGCTGGTCACCAAGACCCTCGTCGATGGTGGGGCAGGGCTCAACGTCCTGTCCGTGGAAACATTCAACAACCTCCAAGTGCCCTATGACCAGCTTCAGCCGACCAAGCCTTTCTCCGGGATCACCGACGGTTCCACAGTCCCGATCGGGCAGGTCCGCCTCCCTGTCACCTTCGGGGCTCACAACAACTACCGCACCGAGCTCATCGACTTCGACGTCGCCCACATCCGCCTGCCGTACAACGCCATCCTCGGGTACCCAGCGCTGTCCAAGTTCATGGCTGCGACTCACCATGGCTACAACGTCCTCAAGATGCCAGGAAGTGGCGGCGTCATCACGGTGCCCTGTGAAGAGAAGGATGCAGTGTGTTCCCTGGAGCGAGCCTATCAGGCCGCGTCCCTAGAAGACCCAGATCGCGGAAGCAGAAGGCTTCCTGAGACCACCCCAAGAAGAAGAAGACATCAGGCTCAGCCCCTCAGGAGGCAGGCCCTTCAGGGCCCGTCTCTGCCCAGGGGGACCCTCCTTCCATCACATAGGGAAGCGCGCCCAGCGCCCTCCTCAGGCAGGGCTCAGGGGCTCTCACCTGGAGGGCCACCGACCTAGCCAGGGTCACGAGGGAGGCGCTTGGGAACCATGTGGAAGCGTGCTTCGCGGCACGTTTCCCCCGGGAAGGAGCCAGGTGAGGAAGGTCAGACCAGCAGGAGTTCGTTAACAAGGCCATTCAAGAACTACAAGAGACAAGGATCATGAGAGGTTGCCGCCGCCTACCAGCTGTGGCCCCACATCCAGGCGAGGATGGTGGGCTGCGCATCTGCGTCGACGTACCAGGGCTCAATCAGATCGCCACGACGAAGCGCCTCTGGCCCTCACAAGTGGGGCGCTGCGGGGGTCCACCCCACAGCTATGTTCGCATGCCTTACGGCCTGCCGAGCATGGCTGTGGCGCACCAGCGCATCATGAGGGGCATCATGGAGGCTCAGGAAGACAGGCATTCCGCAGCCCTGGCGGAGATGAAGGCAGCTCGCGAGGAGTCACCAGTGCCTCCGGAGCCTCCCGAGGCCCCGGGGCCTGGGGGCTCGTGAGGATCAGCTTCCGCATTCCACCGAGTCTGCTGCACCAACGCCACTTCGCCGACGACATCCTCATGTGGCATCTTTCAAGTTCCATTCCCAGCTGGGAGCGCCCTCCCAGGGTTGCGTCACTCCCAGGCCGCGTGGGTCCGTCCCTGTGGCATGTATCCCATTTTATCTTTCGGTCGTTAGTTTGCCTTGTTGGGGGCGCCCCTCGGGCTGCATCATCCCCAAGCCGCTCGGGCCAGACCCAGCGGCGTGTATCTCCCTCGCGTTTGTTTCCAACTATGCATTGCCTATCACGCTTAATTGCATGGTGCTTGTCCGCGGCATCCTTTCTTCCCATGTCGGCCACTTGCACGTTAAAGGGGGGGTGCCTGAGCATCGCGACTTAGGGCTCTTACTGGCTCTCCAGCCCTCACCCTCTGGCCTTGTCCATGGCATCGCGACCTGGCATACCAGCGACGGCTGAGACAAGCTCAAGGGCCGGGACCCGAGGATGTAGAGTACCGGCATCTAACCAAATTTTTCAGGGACACATCTCAAGATACGGCCCAGTGCCAAGCGCAACCCGCCTAGAGGTAGGGACTCGTGAGTCCCGCGCTGGCTCACGGGCGCCCAGATACACCTCACCTACTCCAACCAGCGAGCTCTTCAGCGACTAACGATCGACTAATGACTACCATGGCAACCCCATCTTCTTTCTGTGATGAACCTGCAGGATCCTTGGAGGGGACTGCGCTAGCTAAGGCCCTCACGAGGTTCCCTTCACCCTCGCTCGCGCGAACCGCTTGCACGTCAATGGGGGGGGTGCCTGAGCATCGCGACTCAGGGCTCTTACTGGCTCTCCAGCCCTCACCCTCTGGCCTTGTCCACGGCATCGCGACCTGGCATACCAGCGATGGCTGAGACAAGCTCGAGGGCCAGGACCCGAGGACGTAGAGCAGAAACGGGAGCAGAGGCGAGGGGGAAGGGGCTCGCGAGGACCTTGCCGAGCGATTCCGCTCCTACCGACACGCGAACCCGACGGCGCACCAGGAATAATCCCCGACTCTCGAGATAAGTCACCTCCCACAGCGCTGGCTACCGTGGCACTACCCCCGCACCTAAAGCAATTCCGTACTAGCGACGTTGCTTCCCTTTCTCACCAAGCAACGGCTGCTTGGGCGCCAAAGGGGACCTCCTGAGCATCGCGACTCAGGGGCTCTTACCGGACCCCAGGTCGCTCACCTCCTGGCCTTGACCACGGCATCGCGACCTGGCATACCAGCAATGGCTGACGCCGCCTTGGGACTGGGACCTGTCGGCGTAGAGCACCAAGCCCTCGCGAGGTTCGAAAGGGAGAACTAAGCTATGACGAAATCAGCAACTCACACAAATCCATAGCGAAGGTCATATATTAACAAACAGGACTACCGACACCTTACAAGCCCCCGTGGGGCGCATTTTGGTTCCTCGCAGGGAACGGATCCTAAGGAGTGCTAAGTACGTGGGCTCCTGCAAAAGATGCCATCATCAACAGTGGGCCGTCAGGCGCCGGCGCCAACCCCATCCAGATCAGGGTCGGCGACGGCCTGACGAGCCTGCCCTGCTCCGGGAGCGGCGCTGGCTCGGGGGCTCGTAGCTGTCGTCGCTCATCTCCAGAGTCACGAAGATTTTGCTGGAGTCGCTGGACCCCCCGGCGCCTTTGCCAAGGGAGCAGTCGACGGGCCTAGCCCTCACCAGGGCAAGGTCCTGACCACCTCTCCCGCGGCAACACTCCAGCCGGCGCCCGATCGCGTCGAAGACCTTGAAGAACATCACCGCAGCGCCATCGTACTCCAGGTGGACCGCGAAGACACCCCTCTCCTTGCAAGCCTGGGCGATTTCTCTCCAGCCGCGGGACAAGTAGACCTCGCCCAGGGCGGCGACCACGACCTCTGCCTCGGTCGCGAGGGTGCTGCAGCCGGCGTGCTGCAGCCAGAGCTCCAGAGGCCCTCCTGGAGAGACGACGGAGGCGAAGAAGGGAGGTAGACGGGTCCAGGACTGAAGAGGAACGACGACGTGGAGCACGAACTCATGGGAGGAGCCCTCGGCATGGACTCCGAGAGGAACAACCCACGCCTTCGTGACCCGACGGCGCCGGCCGCGGAGATCAGCATCGACACCCTCGGGGCCCTCAGCGGGGGCATACAAAGGAAGCGGGAACCCCGGCGGAGCCCGCTCGCACCGGGGCCTCGGCTCCACCTGCCGGTCTTCCTCGCCCCGGCTGCAAAGGGCGAGCCGTTTCTTCGGCGGGAGCGGGTCCGGCCCCTCTCGAGGAGCTTTTCCCTTCTCCGCTGCGGAGAACCGGCAGATTGGAGCCATCCCAGCAAGGCGGAGCAAGGATCAGGAAGAAGGAAAAGCCAGGAGGAATGGACTGGAAGGGCACGCGTCGTACAGTACTTATAGCCGGCGAAGGCCAACCGCCGGCCTCCACGATCACAGGTAATCATGACACGATTTGCATGCAGGGACTTGTCCAGCTCTCGCGATCACCGAGGCATCATGGGGAAGTGGAGTCGCCCACGTCCCATCAACCGCCACGCGGCGCCCAAGGCCGCAGGCTGTTAGGGCCCGCGGCGCTTTGCCCTTGCCCTTTCGCCTCTCGACACGGCCAAGCCCATGCGTGCCTTGGGCCCGGGGGCTACTGTCGGCGTTCTGGGAACAGGGGTCCCCAGACTTGCCTGCCTGCGGCGTGGCTCAAATGGGGGCCCGACATGGCCCATCTTCATCAGCACAAGACTCAAGACCCTCGCGAGGGGCCAAGCCTCACGAGGCGGATGACACGGCGCATCCTCAGGCGCAGCCTCCTCAGGCTGGCTCGCGAGGAGACGGAGATATCAAGGGGGGGTACCTCGCGAGGTGCCCGTGATGCAAGCCATGATGATCGAGGGTGCCAGGCGGGCGCCAGCGCGCGCAGCGTCTTTCTTTCCTCTTTGGTGCAAAGGGGGCAAGCGCAGCCGCGGAGTATCGAGGCATCAGGCAAAGGTTGCCATTTCGGTGCAACGAGACCAGGACCAAGCGGACTACGAGACGGAGGTCACCATGGAGCCCAGCACGGCGTCACCGCAGGGTCTTTCGCAGGCGAAGACCACCTTTAGTCAGGATAAGAGTACTTGTTGTCCCCCTTCAAATTAGCCCGCCATTGTTGGCTCCCTTCCCGCTCGATATTTGGGAAGAGGACCAGGGCCCCTATAAATAGGGACCGGTCACCCACGTAGCAGGGGGTTCGATCAGTTGGTAGGTTCGAGTTTGGTTCGGTTCACAGAGTTGGTTGGTCCGGCTAGCAAGCAGAGAGAGAGAAGGCGACTAAACTCCTCCCAGTAGTTCGTTGCCCCAGCCAAGAACAGACCCTCGCGAGGATGTTCTTCCTTGTATTGTTCATCATCATCAGCCCCAAGAGGCAATCCATCCACCACACACTGGAGTAGGGTATTACACCACAATGGTGGCCCGAACCAGTATAAATCTTGTGTCTCTTGTGTGATTCTTTTAGTAGTTTAGATCTTTGTGAGACGGGGAGGTAGAAGGCGTGATTTCCGCGCGCACCCCAGTGTTCGAACCTTAAGGGTCTGCCGGAACCCGAAATCTGACACCGGCGGCTGCACCTCGGCGCCTGATGCTGGCGGAGAGGGGGCCTCTGCTTCCCAGCCCGGCACGGGTAAGCCACTCGCCTTCCATCCCTTCTATTCTGTTCTTCTTGAATCCTGGTCTTGACTTCACCCTCCCCCCCCCTTCCGATACCCAGATCCTCTCCCGGTGGACCCGGAGGACCTGGACACCGTTATCGAGGGTGTCGCCAAGAACACCACGGCGGAGGCCGAGAAGACCGTCGCTGAAGAGGCCGCCAAGGGTGCTGCCGAGGACGCCACCAAGGGGCCTGCCGGGGAGCCCGGCAAGGCTACTGCCGAGGAGGTCGATAAGGGACCTGCCGGGGAGACCGGCGAGCCCGTTGCTGAGGAGGAGGGGGCTGATGACCAGCCTTCCTCCTCTACTACCTCTGGCTCCGGCAGGCACCTGAGGGTGAGCGACGATCTCTTGGTCTCCTCCCTGGGTCGTCGAGCTCCAGGGCGCCCATCGAGGGAGAGGTCTTCGACGAAGAGGTGCTTGTCACCGCCGGGCTCAAGGTTGTTGACGAGCTGAGCGCCGGTGGCGATGGTTCTCAGGAGGAGCGGCTTCTCCAGGCCATGGGTGCCAACTTCTGGAAGCTCCAAGCGCTCCACCGCGCCCGCCTAGACAAGGCCAAGTCTAGGGCGCCAACGGTGGACAAGGCAGAGGCGGACCTCAAGGTGCGCGTCACTGAGACACAGAATTGGTTCCGCCAAGCTTGTGAGGAGATGAAGGTCGCCCAGGGCAAGCTGGACAGGTGCGAGGTGGAGCTCACCATGAAGCAGGCCGATATTGAGAAGGCCTAGGAGACGGCGGAGGGCTTGGCCGCCGCAGCCGAGGCCGCGCTGAACTCCTAGGAGGAGGACCTTGCCGTGCGTTAGGAGAAGCTTGCCGCAACGCTCCGCGGCAAGGATGAGGAGGTGGAGAAGCTCATCGCGGAGCGGACCCAGGGGCTGGAGCAGAGGCACAGGGAGGCACTCAATGCCCAGGCCCAGGTTCACGCCGACAAGACGAAGGAGCTGGAGGTGGAGCGGGACGGGCTGAAAAAACAGGTCATGGCGTTGTCCAGGGAGAAGGACACGCTCTACAGCGCCCTGACGGAGGCGCGGGGCGCGGTCCTCAACAGGGTCGGGGAGCTCTCTGAGGCCAACAACTCCATCAAAGACCCCAGGCTGAAGCTGGAGGGTCTCGAGGGGATGTTGTCAGAGAGCAAGGCCCGGGAGGAGACCCTGACCAAGAACCTAGAGACCGAGAAGCAGCTGCGGAAGGACGACGCCCTCGCCCACAAGGAGCACGTGGAGGGCGAGAACCACTGGCTCAATCGCCTCGCCGCCGTTGCCGACAAGGCCACCATGCAACTGGCTAGCACGGGGATACCGGATGTGAGGTACACCCCGTAGCCGAACTTGAGCGCCAACTGCAGCCTAACCCTGTTCTTTGAGAGGGTTGTCAGTGCCTTGGACCGGCTTTGTGCCAACCGGGCGGCCTCGCTGGCCAATGAGGCCCGGAGGCTTTGCCAGGGTGCCATGACCAAGGTTCTCACCAAGATGGCGTACTGGAACCCCAACCTCGACTTCGACGCCGCGCTGGACAGCTTGCCGGCGGGTGTGGACCTCGCAGCGCTCAAGGAGCGTATCAAGCCCATCATCAGTCGCATCGGTGAAATCGAGAGGGTGGAGGGCCAGCGCCGAGATTAGGCACCCCGTCTCCCACTGTCGCTACAGGTTCACGACCAAGACAGTTTTTATCTTTAGTTAGAACCGTAGCAACAATTGATGTAATATAACTCTGCAACACTTTTGGTACAATGCGTGTTATCTTCCTGTTCGATCTTCCCCTTTGTATGTTTACCCTACGTTAAATGGGCAGCTTGCCGGCGCGTAAACCCAGGGAGGTACCTTGAGGACGGATCCTCAATGGCCTACCGGGTGTGCTTGCTGCCGAGCGAGCCACCTTACCATTCTCAACGCGACTGCTCGAACTGTCGAGCTTGACTCGAGTCAGAACCGAGAGCGTTGCCAATTGCGGAAGGCTACCGTGCCACTCTCGACGCGGCCGCTTGAGCTGTTGAGCGGACTCGAAATAGAACAAGGGTGTTGCCAATTGCGGAAGGGCCCCTTTGCGTGCAGGCTTTCATACATAGGGCAGGACCTCCGAGGACAATAACCTCATATATAAAAAGGAAATCTTTTAAGGTTTCATATGACTTAGCTTTCCTGTCGCCGCACCGGCGTCCTTCGCACTTGCAGGCGGCGTCGTTCCCTTGGATGTCTTCTTCTCCAGAAGCCATGGCCATGAGGAACTGCTAAGCCGGCCGCTAGACCAGATTCTACAATTGCGCCCCCTACCTGGCGCGCCAAACATGTCAGTGGGAAACAACACCTATGGGATCACAAGAATCCCTACTACGGTTGTCGGGGGGCGGGGTCATGAGAAGAGCAGGATTGGCAGTCAGCACGAGGATCGTTTACCCAAGTTTGGGCCGCGAGGATGGGTAAAACCAGAGTCCTGCTTTGGTGGATGTATTGAGTGTTCTTAGGCTCTCGAACTAGCTACGGTGGTTGTGTCGTTCAAAAGATCTAAATCCCCCTCCAGTACGCTGTAGGCCTCCTTTTATAGTCGAAAGGGGCTGCCACAGTGGCACACAGGAGGTGGAAAGGCCTACAATGTTGCGAGCTTATTGCTTGTATTACAGGACAAGACGCATTTAATGCATCGCTTAGGTGTCCCTTAGCTTTATCGGGGACGGGAACGAGGCACGTCCCGTTCGTCGCCGCTCCTCCTCGCTTCGACACGCGCCAAGGCTAGCGATGCGTGCAGTGCCATGTAGGCAGGCAGGCAGCTGAGGTGGTGCGGTGGTAGGGCCTTCATGAAGGTCCGCACACCACCACGCAGGTGCCTGCTGATTTGGCCTGGAAGTCACATGTTGTCACGCAGGTGCCTGTCCAACTGGTTGGGCTGGCAGCTGCATGTGAACGGTGGCGGAGTCTTGGCTGGTGCGGGCCTGGAAGTGGCCCTGCTGACGCCCTCAGCAAGGGTCTTGCCGGGGGCCCGACAAGGGTCTTGTCGTGGCGTTGCTATCATCCCCGGCAAGGGTCTTGCCGAGGGTCTTGTGGATTTCCTCGGCTAGGATCCTGCTAAGGGTCGCCGTCTTCTAGTCCACATCTGAACTCATATATTTATGGGTTTGACAAAGATTTGCATGCCACCATAGAGGCGCCTCCCGAGCCTTGGTTCCGACGCAGTTGCTTGGGTCGGAGCCGGTGGGCTCAAGGGTGGCTCGCTCTGCTGGTGTTGGGCAAGTTGCCCCGGCAAGGCTCTTGCCGGGCTGCGGGGGGCGCCTCGGAAAGGATCTTGCCGATGGATTCCACCTCGCCCTCTTGCCCTCATGCGCTTCCGGTCTTAGCGTCGCCTTGGTTGTCTTGTGCTTTGGCTTCTCTCTGGCTTCCCTCCTCTGCCCTGCTAAGTGTGGCCACTGCGCGTGGCTCTGACTGCCCGTGCACAAGTAAAGGGGTCAAAAGGAGAGCCCCTACTTTTATACACCGACATTATTAAAACAACAAGAAAAATGAAAATAAAATGACACTTCAAGGATAGCACAACTCATGTGAAGAAGCTAAAAGTTAGTCTCAACCGATACTAACCGATAATTGTTGATGAAGAAAGGTGGGATGCCTACCAGGGCATCCCCAAGCTTAGATGCTTGAGACTTCTTGGAATATTATATTGGGATGCCTTGGGCATCCACAAGCTTGAGCTTTTGTGTCCCCTTAATTCCTTTTATATCATGGTTTCCCTAAATCTTAAAAACTTCATCCACACAAAAATCAACAGGCACTCGTGAGATATGTTAGTATAAATCAATGCAAAACCTTATCATTCTCTACTGTAGCAAATCACTAAAATTATTATTTAACATTTCATACTAAATGCCTCTGCATATTTAATAGTCCCATCCTCAAATAGAATCATTCAACAAGCAAACATATGCAAACAATGCAACCATAACCGCAATCTTCCAAAACAGTATAGTCTGTAAAGAATGCAAGAGTATCAATACTTATTTAACTCCAAAAATTATGAAAATTTACCACACTGTAGAAAATTTATAAGAGTTTATTTTGCAAAAAAAGTCAACATTTTATCACATTCTTACTTTCCTCGGGAATTTTTGCAACAGCCATAAACTTTCTGTTTTGAAACAGCAACATGTAGACTTGCAAAATAAGCATGGAAAAGGCTATACTTGACATTTTTATTGAAATTAAAGATGCAAAACATTATTCTAAATAACATCAAGCTAATCCTAGCAAAATAAATTGACGCTCCAAGTAAAACTCGTATCATGTGATGAATGAAAATGTAGCTTCAAGTGAGGTTACCGATAATGTTGAAGACGAAAGAGGGGATGCCTTCCGGGGCATCCCCAAGCTTAGTTGCTGGTATCTTCCTTGAATATTACCTTGGGGTGACTTGGGAATCCCCAAGCTTAGGGTCTTGTCACTCCTTATTCTCCTCATATCAATATCTCACCCAAAACTTAAAAACTTCAATCACACAAAACTTAACAAAACTTCGTGAGATAGGTTAGTATGATAAAGAGAAAAACCACTCACTTTTGGTACTGCCAAAGACAAGATTCATAATTTTTCTCACACAATGCCTACTGTACCATATCATTTCCACAATTTATATGGAGCAATATAAGCCATAGAAACTAGGAAACAAGCAAACTATGCATTGAAAACAGAATCTGTCAAAAACAGAACACTTTGTAGTAATTCGAGAATTTGGTGACGTATCAAGCATACTCTTTGATGGATTCCTTTTCGATATCCGCTCCATCCGGGAATTTGGCGACGCATCAACTATATCAAAAAATACCCGGGAATAAGAGAAATTCAAAGGAATTAGAAGTTGTGAAACAATGTACCGCGAGAACTTACTCAATGTACGGCCGCACTTCTATTAGGTTGTTGAAGATATACAACGAAATCGTCCGCCATTCTTCGACATCCAACGATATTGGTTTCGAAGCACCGGCTGGTGCAAGATTCCCTTTGAATAGGCTGAGGTTGGATCCACCTTTTTTAGGGTCGCCAGCATTGTACCGAGGCTTCGGATTATGCAAATGACGATTTTTGGCTTTGTAGTGTCCTATCACAGAGTTTGCCGCCTCCTCAGTAACGAATGCCTCAGCCATCAATGCTTCAATTCTACGTTTATTTTTACATTTTGCTCGGAGCGTCTTTTGCATCCTCTCAGTTGCGTAGCAGAAACGATTTTGAACCCCCCCCCCCCAATCTTGCCTCGGTCAGGAGATGCAAAATCATCGCGTCGTAGCATTCTCTGCCCAAGTTGAATTGAGCCTTCAGAGCCATTACTTGTGAGATGGCATCCAGCTCAGTGTGCTTGTGGAGAGCACATTTTGAAGACTCCAACATTTCATTGAAGTCCTTTGCAGATTCCTCCATCTCATCGTCCGAATCCTGAGCATCATCAAAGTCTTGCACCATGCCTTCCATCCTGGTAACATGCTCGTCGGTGCGACGATGAACCACCACAGCTTTGACACGTTGGGCAGACTCACCATGAAATGTCCACACCGTATATCCGGGCGTAAAACCACTCTTCTGTAGGTGTTTGCCCATTTCTTCCTCTGTCCTCTTGTGCCAATTGTCGCACCGGACACAGGGGCACCAGGTTTTCTTCTGGCCATTTGCAAATGCGGCTCTCACAAACCCCTTGGTTTTTGTTAACCATTCATTGGTCATGTATTTCTGACTAGTGTGACCGGTGTACATCCACGCACGATCACTCATCTTGCCTACCTACACTCTAATAGGTAAAGATATATAGGTCCATCAGCATGTATATTCATCAGTTAATCTAGTTTGTCAATTTTATTACATCCATGCAACCTACACTCAAATAGGTAAAGATAGGTCCTAATCCCACCCGAGTATGTGTAGATTGAGTACGTTCTCCATGCTCTACCCCATTCTGAGAAAATTTCGGCAGCACCTCTCCGCTGTTCTCTGAATACACGTCTCAGCAAAAAGCCAAGAGAATGTGCATCCGGAGAACAACAGGGAGGCGTTGCCGAAATTTTGTCTCGGAATGGGGTAGAGCATGGAGAATGTACCCAATCTACACATACTCAGGCTGTCTGTGGAAATCGCTAGACAATCCAAATGAGCTACGGTGATAAATATGTAACTGAATGCATATTTATCAATGCAACCCTTTCGGACGGGAGACGCATACCGGTTACGCGACTGTAGTTATCTAGCTAGTGTCATCAGCACGAAGGCCAGAACAGAGCAAATAATTAAGGGGGGAGGAGGAGATGTCATTTGTGCTCACCCACGAACGCAGGGGAAGAGCTCGTCGAACACACCAGACCCTCGTAGCGACGAAACAACTACACATTTAAATTGAAAGATGAGTAACATAGCACTATTGTTTTTGCCATCAACCTAACTAAATGTTTACAACAGTATGCCACCTAAATATATGTCATTAAGGGTTCCATCGACGTCAAGGCACCCACTTCTTCTTCCTCCTCCTCTTTTTCTAATTATTCTTATTTTCTTCTTCTTCTTTCAGAACTAAACCAAAACCTAAAACTAAACTAAACGTAAACCTAAAACTAAATCTAAATCTAAATCTAAACAAAACATAGACCTAAAACTAAAAAAACGGAAAAAAAAAGAGGGTGAGGAGGAGCTCATTGCAGGGGAGGGGGCGGGCGGTGGAGGAGGTCCACCGCAGGGGAGGGAGGCGGTGCCACGGCCTTCCTCATGGCGGGGCTCGGTGGCTTTCGCAGGGGAGGAGCGTCGTGGCCGGGGCGGCGGGCGGCGGGTTGGGGCGGCGGGTTGGGGCAGCGGGGGGCAGGGGTGGCGGGAGCGCGGTGGGGGGCCGGGGGCGAGGCGGTGGGGGTCGGGAGCGCAGCGGGGGTTGGGGCATGGCGGGGGTCGGGGCGGGGGGGTCAGCAGCAGCGGGAGCGCAGTGAGGGTCAAAGGTGGGCGACGGGGGGTCAGCGGCAACGGGGGCGCGGTGGGTGCCGGGATGGGCGGCGGGGGCACGGTGGGGGTCGGGGGTGGGGCGGCGGGGGCGCAGCGTGGTTGGATCGGGGGAGGAGAGAGAGAAGAGAGGGAGGCGTGGGGGTGGACCGTTATTAGCTGTTAGGTATTAACCTCTTTGTCGCCCGCTAGTAGACGGCAAAGAGGTGGGGCTGGTGGGCCGTTACAGCAGTGTCGTCCACTGGACCCCACCCAGCTCTTTATCGTCCGCTAGCAGACGACAAAGAACTGGCCGATGGCAAATAGTATCTTTGCCATCAGCCAGTTCTTTGCCGTCTGTTTTTTGTAGCAAAGAATTGGCTGATGGCTAATTCCCTGATTCCAGTAGTGGAAGAAACTAACCTTGTCTTGAATTGGAAGAAGTTCCACTTCATGGTGAACGAAGTATAGTACTTGGGCAGAAAATTTCTGAACAAGGTACTGAAGTAGACAAAGCTAAAGTTGATGCAATTCCGAAAATTTCATGTCCTAAAGATATTAAAGGTATAAGAAGTTTTCTTGGTCATGTTGGTTTCTATAGAAGATTCATTAAAGATTTCTAGGTTGCTAACTAATCTCCTTCAAAAAGACATTCCATTTGTTTTTGATGATGATTGCGTAGAAGCCTTTGAAATACTTAAGAAAGCCTTAATTTTTGCACCTATTGTTCAACCACCTGATTGGAATTTGCCTTTTGAAATTATGCATGATGCTAGTGATTATGCTATTGGTGATGTTCTAGGTCAAAGAGTTGATAAGAAATTGAATGTTATTCATTATGCCAGTAAGACCTTGGATAGTTCTCAAAGAAATTATGCTACTACTAAGAAAGAATTTTTAGCAGTTATGTCTGTGTGTGATAAATTCACACATTATATTGTTGATTCTAAAGTTACTATTCACACCTATCATGTTGCTATTAAATATCTTATGGAAAAGAAAGATGTTAAACCTAGAATGATTAGGTGGGTTCTTTTCCTTGAAGATTTTGATTTGCATATTATTGATAGAAAAATAGCTGAAAATTATGTAGCAGATAATTTGTCTAGGATGGAAAATGTTCTTGATGACCCACTGCCTATTGATGATAGTTTTCCTGATGAGCAATTAGCTGTTTTGAATGCTTCTTGTCTTAATAGCCCTTGGTATTCAGACTATGCTAATTACATTGTTGCTAAATATATACCACCTAGTCATACCTACCAACAAAACAAAAAATTCTTCTTTGATTTAAGGGATTAGTTTTGGGATGACCCACATTTATATAAAGAATAAGTAGATGGTGTTATTAGACGTTGTGTACCTGAGAATGAATAGGAACAAATCCTATGGAAGTGTCATTTCGAGGTACTACAGTCTGGTTTTTATTGGCCTACTCTCTTCAAGGATGCACGTAAGTTTGTCCTTTCTTGTGATGATGTCAAAGAATTGGTAATATTGGTAGACGTCGGGAAACGCAATGAATTATTCACTTGTTATTGAACCATTTGATGTCTGGGGTTTTGATTATATGGGAACTTTTCCTTCCTCTAATGGATACACTCATATTTTAGTTGTTGTTGATTACCTAGTAGTGCTGATCATAACACCTCCATTAAATTGCTTAAAGAAGTTATCTTCCCGAGGTTTGGAGTCCCTAGATACTTAATGACTGATGGTGGTTCACATTTTATTCATGGTGAATTTTGTAAACTCATAGCTAAGTATGATGTTAACCATAGAATTGCACGCCTTATCATCCTCAGTCTACTAGTCAAGTTTAATTGAGCAATGAGAAATAAAATAGATTTTGCAAAAGAATGTTAATAGATCCAGAAAGATTTGGTCTAAGAAACTTGATGATGCATCATGGGCTTATAAAACTGCTTATAAAAATCCTATGGGTATGTCTCCATATAAAATGGTCTATGGAAAAGCATGCCATTTACCTCTTGAGTTAGAACATAAGACTTATTGGGCAATTAAAGAACTTAATTATGATTTCAAACTTGCCAGTGAAAAGAGGTTACTTGATATTAGATCTTTAGATGAATGGATGACACAAGCTTATGAAAATACCAAGTTGTCTAAAGAAAAAGTTAAAAGATGGCATGACAAAAGAATCCAAAAATATGAATTTAAAGTAGGTGATCAAGTTCTATTGTACAACTGTCATTTCAGATTCTTTGCATGAAAACTTCTCTCTAAATGGGAAGGTTCATATATCGTCGAAGAAGTTTGTCGCTCCGGAGCTATCAAGATCAATAATGTCGAGGGCACTAATCCGAGAGTGGCTAATGCACAAAGAGTTAAACATTATATCTCAGGTACGCCCTTGTTGAAACTAATATTATTCAAACTATGACACCATAGGAACACATAAGAGAGACCTTCTGGAACACTCCAGAACCCTGAAAAGGAATAGGTATGTGATACGATAAGTAAACCGACTCCAAAAATTCCATAAAAAATATTTCTGTCCGTTTTGGAATATTAGAAAAAAATACAAAAATAAGAACCAGCCGGGGGGGCACGAGGAGGTCACAAGGTAATAGGGCATGCCGGGTTGCCTTGTGTACCCCCACGCGCCTTACCGACTCTGTTTGCTTCTTGTATACTTGTTTAGCAAGATAAAAATTTCTTTATATGTACTCCTATATGTTTTGACCACCATATCGCAAGTTTCTCCCCTATTCTTGTTTCGGGCTATTTTTCTGACAGATCTAGATCGCTATGGCGCCGCCAAGTTCATCCAAGCACAAGTTCTTCGAGAAGGTCATCAACCCCTATCTTCCAGAGGTGATGAAACACCCTCAAACCATTGAGATGTGTGAGGGGGTGCTTCACATTGGGTACATTCAAGGACAAAGAAGGAGGGAAGCGAGAAGGCCGAGCTTGAAGCACTGGAGCAGGAGATCTTCAAGTGCCAAGGGATGGTAGAGCAAGGACTCAGTGCCAACAACTCCATGATCACGGAATTCATCCGTGAGCACAAGGTGGACAACAAGGATATTGGGGATGTCATCTTCAAGATCAATGACTGAATTGATCATCTTCAAGCCCAAATTTATGACTTGCAAAACCAAAATTTTGAGTATGAAGCCAGGTTTAAAGGTACGAGTTTAGCTGAAAATTTCAGGACCCCGGAAACACGTTCATACTTTTATGATGAAGAGCCTATGCCTTGGAACACGGAGGACAAGCCTACTACTTCATCACCACCATCATCGAAGAAATAGACTTGAGTACACGGGTATGGGCACCACCCTTCGCTTGTTCCAAGCTTAGGGGAGGTGCCCCGGTATCATATCACCATCACTTTTACCATCGTTATCTACCTTAGTTTGATCCCTAGTTATTTCGTGACTTAGAAGAATAAAAGTTTAGTATGCTTTAGTTTCGAGTGCTTGCTTAGTGATCTATCTATCTATGTAATCGAGTGTGAGAGTTACATAATAAAGATTAGTTTGAGTTTTGTTTCTTTACTTTCTTGTTTCAATCTCAGTAATAAGAATGAGTAAAAGATCATATGCTAATACCATGTGGAGTAATAACTTCACCTAGAAATAGTATGGTTGATAAAATTTATTGGAAAATAACAAACATAGTATTGGTCATGGATGCAATTCATGCAAGATTATTAAAGGGGGAGGAGATTCACATATAAATATACTATCTTGGACATCTTTTATGATTGTGAGCCCCCATCAAATATTTTCTACATGGTCAAATAGTTGATGTTGGACAAGGAAGACAACGTAATGAGTTATGTTTGTCTAAATTCACACAGAAGTTATATTGTCATGGATCCTCTAACATGTGGTGCTTGTTTAGAATCTTTTGCTAGCCAAACACTTCGTATCAAGTAGAGATACTACTTGTACATCCACAACCCCTTAAACCCAGTTTCTTGTCATGAGAGTCCACTATATCTACCTATGGATTGAATAAGATCCTTCAAGTAAGTTGTCATCGGTGCATAAAGCAATAAAAATTGCTCCTAAATATGTATGATCTTTTATTGGAAGGGAAAATAAGCTTTGTACGAACTTGTGATGGTGAAGAAATAAAAGCAACAGACTGTATAATAAAGGCCGCTATCACAGGGGGTAATATAAAGGGACAGTCATTTCCATTAAGAGATTGCACATCCAAAAAAATAAAAAGCGCATGACAATCTCTGCTTCCCTCTATGAAGGGCCTACCTTTTACTTTTCTGTATTTACTTTTATGCAAGAGTCAATAGTGACTATCCCTATTCCTTTCTTATTTATCCCTTAAGTGGCAAGCATCATGCGGGGGGGGGGAGATCCAGGCATATATATCCAGTTGGATGTAGGTGATCATAAGTTATTATTGTTGATATTATCCTTAAGGTAAACGAGTTAGGAGGCGAAAACAATAAGCCCCCATCTTCATATGTGTCTGACAGAAATGTTTGTTTCCAAAAATATGCATTGAGTGTTAGAATCATAGAAGACTATATGATGGTTAAGTATGTGGACTTGCTAAAACAAAAGCTAGCTCTTATATACACTCTTCCTGGAAATATGATGAATTGTGATTGTTTCGATGACTGAGAACATAGTTTGCTTGTTATCAAGAAAGTTTATACTTCGTACTTCAAGGTTGTGAATGAATTGTTACTTGTTTATGAGAAGTTATATGATAAATATTTGTTGTTATGTTAATGATCATGATGCTATCATGTCCGCATTTTGTTTTTATCGATACCTCTCTCTCTCTCTAAACATGTGGTCATGATTATAGAGTTCGGCTTTCGCTTGAGGACAAGCGAGGTCTAAGCTTGGGGGAGTTGATACGTCCATTTTGCATCAAGTTTTCCTACTGTTATATATATATATTGTTTTTTGTCATTATTCCACTTTATGATGTAGTTCTAATGCCTTTTCTCTCTTAATTTGCAAGATTTACATGGAGAGGGAGATTACTGGCAGCTGGAATTCTGAGCCTAAAAGAGCTACAACAGAGATACCTATTCTACATAGCTCTAAATGACCTGAAACTTCACATAGATTTTTTATTGAATATATAAAAACACTGGACCAAAGAAATACCATAGGAGGGCCACCAGTTGCCCACAAGGCAACATGACACGCCCCCCCCCCCCCTCGGGCGTGCCCTGATGTCTTTTGGGGCCCACAGTTGGCCTCCAGTGCCCATCTTCTGCTATATGAAGGGTTTTGGCCTAGAAACAAAATAAGAGAAGACTTTTGGGAGGAAGCGCCGCCGTCTTGAGGCGGAACCTGGGTAGGAGCACTTTTGCTCTCCGACTGAGCGATTCCGCTCGGGGCACTTCCCTCGAGGAGGGGGAAATAGAAGCCATCGACATTAGCAATGATGCTCTCATCATGGGAGGACTAATCTTCATCACCATATTCACCATCACCATCTCATCTCAAACCCTAGTTCATCTCTTGTATTCGGTCTTTGTCCCAAAACCCCATATTGGTACCCGTGGGTTGCTAGTAGTGTTGATTACATCTTATAGTTGATGCTGGTTGGTTTATTTGGTGGAAGATTAAATGTTCAGATCCTAAAGCATATTCAATACCCCTCTGATCTTGAACATGAATATGATTTGTGAGTACTTACTTTTGTTCTTGCGGACATGGGAGAAGTCTTGTTATAAGTAATCATGTGAAGTTGGTATCGTTCGATATTTTGATGATATGTATGTTGTTGCTTCCTTTAGTGGTGTCATGCGAACGTCGACTACATGACACTTTACCATACTTGGGCCTAAGGGAAGGCATTGTGGATCAATAAGTAGATGATTGGTTGCTAGAGTGACGGAATCTTAAACCCTAGTTTATGCATTATTTCGTAAGGGGCTGATTTGGATTCATATGTTTCATGCTATGGTTAGATTTATCTTAATTCTTCTTTCGTAGTTGCGGATGCTTGCGAGAGGGGGTAATAATAAGTGGGTTGCTTGTTCAAGTAAGAACAACACCCAAGCAATGATCCACCCACATATCAAATTATCAAGTAACGAACGTGAATCAACTAAGCATGATGAACGTGACTAGATGACAATTCCCATGTGTCCTCGAGAGCACTTTGCTTTATATAAGACTTTCCGGCTTGTCCTTTGCTATAAAAAGAATTGGGCCACCTTGCTGCAACTTTGTTACTATTGCTACTTGTTACGAATTGTCTTGCTGCAAAACTATCTATCACTGCTACTTTTAGTACTTGCAAAGAATACCTTGCTGAAAACCGCTTATCATTTCCTTTTGCTCCTTGTTGGGTTCAGTGCTCTTACTTATCGGAAGTACTACAATTGATCCCTATACTTGTGGGTCATCATTGACCATCACCACCACCATTTGAAAAAGAAAGAAAAAGAAATCAGTTTTTGGGAGGCTCAAAGGTTTCTTTTGGTTTAATTTGAGTCATAGGAAAACCACACTATTAAGACAAACCGAGGTGGTTGCATTAGTTTGGGGATCATGCATGTCCTATATTCATTTCATCCCCAGTCAATCTTATCAGAAATTGGGTCAAACTCCCTTACATATCATGTTGTGTCAACCACCTTGGGCCTCCATGGATCAAGCCTCGGGCCTCTAGTGTCCCGTGGTTTTTCCTCTGGTTACCTCGGGCCTCTGGGGTCTCTGACCCTTGGAGCTCCTGGGTACCTCTAGCATGGGTCTCGGGATACCTCGAGCCTCCGGGGTGGTGGTGGTTTCCTCTCTAGATCCCTCGAGCCTTTAGGATCTTTGACTCCTGTAACTCTGTGGTGTTGTTGGTGTCGCCTCTGTTGGGGCCCGGTCTCCAGGCCCTTTAGCCCAGGTCTCTGATATATCTGGGGTTGCGACGATCAGGTTTGTGAGGGAAGTATAAATACTTTCCTTTCTTCCACCTCCCGCCATAATCCTCCATTTTGAGCTTCTCCATCATTGTCCAACCCTAAATGCTTACTCTTCACCCCTTTGCTCAAACTCCAACAAAATTTTAGGATTAAAAGAGAATTACCCGCTCTACACTTTCATCAAACCAATTTGTGATCCCCATACTTGTTTATACAAACTTGTTACTCTTGAAGATTTGGGACTCCTAGGTGGTAGGAGTCAAGCCTGAAAGCTTCCTTGCGTGTGGTCTATTCCGGGAAGTTTGTAAAGGTCTGGTGGTCACCTAAGACCAACCATGAGTCATTTGAGGCTCATCCGCTCGGGTGACTTAAAGGGAGACAAGGTGAACTTCGGGATGCATTCGCATCTTCGACTTGTGTGGTTTATCCATTCCCGCACCTTTACTTGTGTTTGCTTGCTAGCTTGCTTGTTACTCTTGCTTACCTAGTATACTAGCTTGTTTGCTATATAGGTTGTTCGCACCGTAGATTGCATATCTAGAGAACTTATTTTATCCGCACATCCCCTAAAATTGAAAGTAAAGCTAAAATGTTGGTAGTATCCAATTCAACGCCCCCACCCCCTTTGCTAGTCGACCTCTTTGATCCTTTCAGAGACTTTTGGCTTAAGTATATTGACGACCTAAGAGAGTGATCTCCCTCAAGTCAAGATTGAACATAAAAGGCCAACAAGCATCAAAGCTTGCATTATTCTTCTCATCCTGTCTACAGATAATATTAAATTCACCCCCCCCCCCCCCACCACCACCACCACCACCACCATCACCACACACACAACTAACATGGGTAAATTCTCGTCTCCACATATATGAACTAATTCAGCAAGGAAATCAGGGCCCAATCAAAACGATCAAGTTTTGACCGCACGTGAAACTTGACAGCATGGTCACCCACTTGCATTTTTCAAGCATCAAGCGAAGACTTATTCACACCAAGAAGGATACCACCCGATCTTCCCTGAGGAGGTAGATAGTACCATGCATACACCATAGTTCCAAAAATATTATCTAAAAACTACGATGTAAAGTTAGGTCTACCATTCTCCATGAGAGCTATGAAATCCAAGTTATGCACCCTCGCAATCTCCGGCGGAAATATACACTTCACCAAGTCTAAAAGACTTATGTTGTTAACTAAAATGACAACTCATTCTAAACCAGAGGGTACAATCCCAAATTACTATGGATCTGACGAATCAACCCGAAGCTGTGTAATTGAAGGTGAAGGAACAAACTTACACAATTAAATTGCCGGTCTACATTTAACAAGCATTAGATATAAAATTCTCCCAAGTGCAAGTCATGTCAAATCTGTAAACACAGTACTCTTTTCATTTTTATATACAAGACCACAAACTCATATTATAGGTACGAACGTAAAATTTAATATTTGTTTTGCAAACTAACTTTTCTTTTCGTTACTGGAATAATGAATACACCTCATGCACATAACGAAGGAATAGAAAACTGAGTGCATGTTGAGCAAGGAAATAACTAGGTATCATTATAACTGCATGCAGGCAAGTATTAAAGTTGCTAGTACAAAAAAGTATCATTAATTTTTAGTTTTTGCGTCGATTACTATTGATGGCCTTATATATAGATGCAAATGTATATTTCATAATGACCTTGTATAATGAAATGGGGGTAGTATTACAGAGAGCCCATGCATTTTGGTAGTACAATGTGGCCAGGTAGAGATGGCAACGATTCGATTGTTTGCCTCTTCGTGTTGCAATTAGTGCATGTTTTTCCGTGCGTATCTATGCCCATGTTCTTTCTCCTACCTTCCCTTCTCCCCCATTTTTTATTCTGTCCCTGTGTGTAGGCCAGCTTTAGTCTTACCCTTCTAGTATTCAAATATCACGAAATGAAAGCAAATACAATGTACAATGGCTCATCCAATTTCGTTATGGAAACTCCCTCACAAATATAGAAATAAAATTGATGAAAAGAAACATATACTCCTACTCTGTAGTATTTAGTAATAAGTATAATAAAAGGCCGTCAATGACCAAACGTACTCATGTCAAGAGTAAACCTGAAGACATTTATGGATGTGATTCATGTAACGTGAAAAAAACTTAGAAGGTTTCAAGTTCAGGTTTAAAAGGGCAAGAGGTAAAAATGGAAGAAAACTATGACGCCAAACATACATATAAGGACCAAGGATGCGTCTCCTGACATTGGCATCCGTAACTTTCACCCCAGACGTATAGAAAGAGCACAAAAAATATGCCGCCGCCGCCTGAATGATTTTGCAAGGACAAATTAGTCAACCAGCTTTTGCATTTTTTATAACAGCGCTTCAGGAAGAGCTAAGGAAACAAACTATTGTCCTCTCAACTAGATAAATATATAAAATAAATACCCATCAACAGCCTATTTCTCCTGAAATTGTCGGCCTGCTTTCCACAAGACAGTCTGGATAGTTCTGAGATTAGAACATTTTGGCCGCTCATGCATTTTCAATCATTCTCCAAAAGAGAGTACAGTTTTCCAACAAGAGGCTCCAACGCAGAGGGACGTCATAGTTATATTTTCTCTCTTTCATCACAAGGTAACACAACGGAGAGGAAGAAGCTCAGCAAACCCTTCCAGAAAGGAAGGATGTAAGATGAAGCTAGAGAACATTGCAAAATACTAGTACTACTAAATAGACACCTACAGAAATCAGCAGTGCAAATCAGCGAAACATTTAGGACGCTGACAGAAGAAAGGAACAATACAAATAACAGTAAAAGTGAGATAAGCAATTCGTCATTTCATAAAGTAGCCCAGAAAACACATTATTTTATTCAGGGAAAAAAGGTTAAGATACCTCATGCCTCGAACAAAATTCCACTGGCTTTTGGACCAACAGTCAGCTATGCTGAGTTGCCAGATATTGTACATTAAGGCTTAGGTGGAGCACCAAGGAACAACACGGTTGTGCAAGATTAGATTACAATCTTGACCACTAACTTGCGGCACCTACAGTAATCAACAAAATATGCTACTACATGGCTAAGGTCTGGCCATCCATCAACCTTAAAGGTGCAAGTTGGAATTTATGCAATAAATAAATGAGCTGGTAGACTACTAAAGTGCCTCCCTACCAGTAGGTTTCATCTATCTAAACAGATATAGAAAATGTAAATTATCATAAATTACACTATCTGCTTCACATGGTCCCAGGAAAATAGAAGACCTATCTATGGCTACGAACTCAATCAAGCTACAGAATCTATCTTTCCTGGAGCCCACAGGCAAAGGGCTGGATACACCGAATTCCCTGAAAAAGCAGTAGGCTTTACACCTTCAATTTGTTCTTTTCAAACCACTAAGCACATAAGTTATCACCCCCTAAATGCTACAAGTGACCAAAGCAGAAACTCTTAGATGCTAACTAGAAACCGGTTAGAACGTTGATAAGTTCCATAGATTATTCCCTTATCCCCCCTTAACTTTTTTCTTAATTAGTTAAACTTTCCAGTCCTCATCATAAACGTCACAATCATTCTTGCACCTTTTTATTTATTATTTTCCTTGCCTGGTCTTACATGTTCACCTTAGGTATAATTTACAGAAAAAGTTTAAAGTTTAAACGGGGATTATTTGGTGGACCAATGCAAGGAAGATCATGCCAAAGATGCTCTGCATCAAGCTGATTGTGACATTAAAATTTGTGGGGTCAGTAGTGAGGAAGGGGGCAAAAGGAAAGGCCGGAAAGAACAGCACTAACTGCATCTGGAAGGCTGGAGTGCTCGTAACCACCATATCATCATGGATTTTATTACAAGGCATCTTGTGATTATGTGACCTGCGAGAGTGCACAATAAAAGTGCAATCGACTAAGGTGAACTGGGTCTAACACATGCTGAACTCCATTGCTCAGTCAAAAGTATGTTTCTTCAGTAAACTAATAGATTTTCATGTCAGGTATAAGAGTAAATAAACACAAAAAATAAATATAAGGCATAAGAAATGGTATTATCAAACTAATACTTTGGATTAGAAATATGTGGATAGTCAACAAAACTTTGGACACTGATACAAGGTAGAATAATCTGAATAAACCAGCATCTTGTGAAAAAGTACTTTTCAAGATTATATGGATGACAAGAGAAGAATGATGCGTTCTTCCATCACAATCCTGCAACCCCCTTTCATTAGTGGCCTCTGTGCATGGAAGATTCCTCACATTTTCGGGCTTTCATACCTACAAGAAGTGGGCACCTAAGTTGATCATTAGATCTATAATATACTCCCTCCGTCCCATAATATAAGAACGTTTTTGACACTAGTGTAGTGTTTAAAACGTTCTTATATTTTGGGACAGAGGGAGTAGCATATATTTAAATTAACACTTGCCATTAAGAAAATGGAAAAACTGAGGCATCGCAGAAAGGGCCCATAAAGTAAAAGGCAATAAGAGTTCAAGTCTTAGCACAGGGGCTAATAAAGGAAAAGTGCTATGTGACATTCCTATGCATTTTGCGGATAGATCAAACTGAACTACTATGGAATAAATTAATTAATTAAAGAAGCAGGTAATGTTAGTAACAGAGAAATCTCTCTCTAATCATGCCACTTCGTAATCACCTAACTTCATTCCTTTGTTTTGTACTTAGTGTGACTCCTGGTATAGTAAAGAGATAGCTACAAATCTAGCTTTTGCAGATTACACAAATCATACTTTGCCTTGTCCCCAGCCATCTACAAGCCTTCTCGTTAGTCAATGATGTACAGCCATAAAATCCTTCAAGATGTTGTTCAGTTTCAGCACAATCCAAACTCAGTCACTAACGCAAGAGTTGTGTGTGTCTAATATTCTAAGAAAATTCGCAGGGAAAAGCAAAGATGTTAGAGCAATAAACTTTCAGGGTAGAGGTGCGATTAGATTTGTTCAATAGAAACAACGATGTGCTAACAAATACATATTTGAGTGCAAAACAAAATGAATCTGCTTTTGAGTCCTGCCGATGGTTCAAAGCACTGCAACTTGATGGTGTGTGCTTTCATGTAAAAAACTGATGAAATAAAATGTATATGCAGATATAGGAAAATAGAAATCATTAAACAGACAAATGTTGATGGATATTATCTGAGTAGGGGATTTTATTATGATTAGATTCAATCATCCATGTATTCAGAATATTGAAATTATGAAATATGAGCATTCAGTAATCAAGAATATACTGGAAAAGATAATGATCCTAGGCATTATCATTGGATTTAGTTCTGTTATGGTCAGAAACAAACAACAAACTAATATCATGATTGTTTCACTCCTCGTAGCTCACATAATTATAGTCTTACTAACTGAATATCCACGCATTGGTACGGAACTTATATAAAAACCAACTTTCTACTTACATAAAGTAAGGCAACTTAGAAATAGCCACATGAAAAATCAATCAGAAGGCATATTTTGCAAACCCTAGAACAAGATGGTGAAAATCATGGAGATGACACCACCAGTCACAGAGTTACTTTTGGTGGAGGGGAGGTGGATGGCAGACAGATTATCACAGCATGTTAAAAAAATTGCAGTCAAAGGTCAGGTAGTGTTTACTTGCCTTATGTACTGCCAAGTCTTTGACTATACAGCATGTACAAGAGACAAAACCATTAACTATCTGCTAAATAAATAGCAGAAACTGAACCATGCATTGTTCTGTCAAAAGAATAAATAGCAGAAATCTCACTTAAATATCCATTTCCAGTTAGTGATGCATTGAGGCTGTAGACGCCATTATTCTCTAAATTGGTAGAATGTAGAGGTGTCAACAATTTTATAGAATTACCGCACCATGCACATACAATAAATCAGTAGATACCATGATGCACTAGCCAAAGTACTAACTGCCAGGAACTTATTCTTAAAGTAGTCGCTGGACTGCTTTGACTACAATGGACAGGAATTGGGATCAATTTTCACTTAAGCAAACATTTATTGCTGTTTTCTGCTTATCTTCTACGGGGCAAAAAAGTTACCAAACTTAAAAATCATGAATCTAATCAGCAGTTCAGCACTAAGTTGATTACCAACTATAGATAAATAAGAGACAATCTAATACACTGGCACTGGATTATTCCATTTTACTCCCTGCTAGAACTCTACAATGTAGACAGAAAAGGATTCAAGCATGCAAACCCTACTTGCAGTAGCTTATCATTCAGTAAGGGTAAAAGAGAAGCAGGGAAGAAGAAAAAACTGCCAGAAATCAGCGTATGATGGGTTGGTGGACTATTCCATATTTGATAGACCTCATCAGTATTACTAGAGTCTGTCACCCAGTGCCCATCAGGATCAAAAGTAGTCAATTAGTGAGGTGCACCAAGTATTGGTACTGAGGCACGAAAAGAATGTAGTGCTCACTGAGCGGCCATTATGTTCATTTTAAGTTGATCATCTCCTGGTTTACCTTTTGGTTTCCCAACCGAGGAATACACACACAAAAATCCTAAAAGACAGTGGCTCATTTTAGAGAAATGTAAAACAGAGTATAACAGTATGGAAAATACAGGAACTCGAGCCTATATCTATGAATTACCTAAACGAAAATTTCTCATTTGCTTATATACTCCATTGTTTTTCTTAGACTAAGTTCTAATTCTTAAGTTGCAACCCAACAAGCTCGATAAACTTATGAGCCACAGTTACGAAATGAAGCATAATCTGAATTTTCCAACTCACATTTCACACAAAAAAGCATCATGTCGTCAGATAACAATTCTTGCCCCCAAACATTGACATACAGCAACACAGGGAGCAATTAGCAGTACATTCTTATTGCAACGATTCTGTGAATCTTGTGAACAAGCAGCAGATAAGCAAACTCTAACTTGTCTCAGGCTTCGAGCAGAAAGGCACATGCCTACACGCCCTTTCACCTCGGCGCCGCCAAAGTCACACGTCCTCCCCGCCACGGCTGCCGCCTCCGCCTGCGCCGTCCAGGCCCTTAAAGCCCTCGGATACCGCCCGCGCGCGGTTCTGCGCCTGCCTCTCCACCGCCACGAAGTACAGGCCTGCAGAGCGGCAACCATCAGATCGGATCGCGGCACGGAACAACCATGAGGACGCGGAGACGGAATGTAAGGGAGCGCCATAGTTTAGGGTTTGGTTCAGGTGCTTACTCACGGCGCTGCCGATGGCGCACATCCAGAGGACGCGCTGCGACCACCTGTCACCAACCACACCTCGACCGCCCATCCCCATGCCGCCGCCGCCGGTGTGACAGATGATGTGCTGCGCGCCTCCTCGGTGCTCCGCTCGTGTCTACTGACCGACAAGCGGGTCCCACCTGGTGAGAACCAAAGTAGTGACTGGTTCTTTAGCTGGGTTGGGCCGGGCTGCGGAGTGTGTGTCTAAGTTAAGTTGACATATTTCTTTCTTCCTAAAATCTTAAAAGTGCACGCGTTCGTTGGAGAGAACGAGCCGGCTGCTATGTCACATGCATGTATTTTTTTTTCTTGTCTGCTAGTACATGTGGTCATCTGCTTTAGATGTAAATCAGACCGGTCATATCGGAAGGGGAAAATAGATCCATATTCGTTTATTTTGGGTTCTTAAATTTTTAAAAAGTTATATCTTTCAAACCGCGTGTCAAAATTCAGATTTGTCTTCGTTGTTAGATTCTTCGCGACGAGATTTTTGAAACTAGATCCCACATGAGTGCGTTTCGACAAAAAAATTGATGTCAACTTTGATGCTATATGGTGTAACTTTAGTACTGCATTGTGCAACTTTAATACTGAATGATGTAACTTTTTCAAAACTAATTTATAGAGCTGCATGATCCAACTTTCTATGAGGTTGTAATCTAAAAACCATGGCAACCTATTGTGCAACTAGTCTACTGTCCGGGCCAACTACCAGTAGTCGATGTGCAAACGCTCCTCCCTACCAGTGGATATGTAGGTTTTCAATCTTGGCACACCCTTCCCCACTTTTCCTACCAGTGATATGTGCAACTTAGTCTGTTGTTCACGCCAACTGCCTATTAGTCGATGTGCAACTCCTTCCCCTCCTTGTGGATACGTTGAAAGTGCTAATGGCACTTAAGCTATTTTGGTGTGATGACAATGTGGTTAGTTGAACTAATATCGGTTGCTAAAATTTATCTCAAGTTATTGGTTCTAAACGCCCGCGATGGAGATGTGCGACCCCCCATTTCAAAAAGGACAAAGGCGTGGTCTTTCGACGCTTCGAAGGTTTAATTTTGGTTTGCTTTGAGTCGTAGGAAAGACCGCACTATTAAGAGGGGTCTGTGTGGACAAATGTTGTGTGGGAATGCCTTTGCCGAGCCTTACTTTCTTACCCTTCCCACTCCAACCACCTCATATGAACCTAGTGTGTGTGATGTGGTACTCAGAAAGTTGCAATAGTAAATTACTGGGTACCCCGTGCGCACCCCGTGCGCACAGGGTACTGGGTAACTCTCTGGGTACCCCGTGCGCGCACGGGGTACTGCGTAACTCTCTAGATACCCCGTGCGCACGGGGTCTTTTGACCCCCGTGCGCACGGAGTGGTGCGATTGTCTCTGGATACCCCGTGCGCACGGTGCTGACTTAGCCCGTGCACACGGGGTCCAACGGGCAGAAATCTCCACCCTCACATGAACACTATAAAAAGGCCCTTCTTCCTCCTCCAAGCCTTAACCCTAATGTCTTGTTGAGCTCCATCATTGCTACACCCAATTTTGCTCAATACTCTCAATCCCTCCACCCAAACTTGTTGAAACTTTGGGGATTGGGAGAGCAAGACCCGGTCTACAACTTGACCAAACCAAATCGTGTTCCCCGCAACATTTCTTCCCCATTGACTTATTACTCTTGGAGCTTGGGCTCCTAGGCGGTTAGAGGTTCCTCCGGAAGCTTCCTTGCTTGTGGTGTGCTCCGGAGAAGTTTGTAAAGGTGTGGTGGTCGCCTTCAAGACCAAACCCAAGTGGTTCGAGGCTCATCCGTTGGGGGTGACTCGAAGGAGAATACGGTGAGTCTTTGGTGGCATTCCGCAAGCTTTGGCTCCGGCACTGCTCCAAACGGAGATTAGCTCTTCCCCAAGGAAGAGTGAACTTCGGGTTAAAATCCGCGTCCTCGTCTCACTTCTGGTTAATCCTTTCCCGCACCTTTCTTTGTTGTTGTATGCTTGTTGGCTTGCTAAGTAGTTTGTTGCCTAGCTTTTCTTCTTGGAGCTTGCTTGTCATATAGGTTGCATTCACCTAGTTGCATATCTAGTGAATTCTTTTATCCGCTAAGCCTTAAAATTCACAAGAAAGATTAAAATTTGTAGTCTCCTATTCACCTCCCCCCCTCTAGTCGACCGTATCAATCCTTTCAATTGATATCAGAGCCTCGTGCTCTAATATAAGTTTTACAACCTTAAAGGATATGGTCGATCTAGGGAATGAGGGAGGTGGCCTACCCGTTGCGGGGGATGGTCAAAACCAACCCCCCGCCGCGACTGAGACACTTGGTGCTCCAGTCGTTGCTCATGCCGCTACTACTAACCCGAATGTCCCCTTGACCGCGGCCGATCTTCTTTCAATATTGAGAGAATTCCTTATTTGGCCCTTTTCTTAAAATTTGCTTCCCTATTTGGCCCAAAATAAGAATGTCTTCCCTATTTGACACCTAAAGTAAATTTTGTTCCTTATATGACATTTCTGTCCATTTTAGGTACTAATGGTGTTAAGTGTGAGGTGAAAAGACCATCTTGCCCCTAGTGCATTTTGTAACTATTTTGGATGTAGTAAAAAAGCAATCAGTTCACCCATGTTTTTGGGATGTTCAATGGATGATGCACATGTATATGTATGCTTCAATATTTTCTTCCTATGTAATTTGATTGTACATGTAAAAGCTGTACAAAACACCGTATAATTTGTACAAACATATCTATGATCAATACAGTACCATATTTTGATTAGTGTTTGATGATCTTTTTACGCACTAAACCCAATTATTTATGTAAGCCGTGGTGGACCGGCAAACAAATAAATACAAGTATATATATGTGAGAAAATATAACTTTGATCTATCAAAGTACTATTGTATGACGTGTAGGTCCCATGTGTTGCTAGAAAATTTATGAGTGGGAGAATATATTCAATATTGGTCTTTATTTGTAGAGTTCATCATATAGAATAGAGTGCTGCAAAAAGATTAAAGCTTTACACTTTGATCTAAGAGAAATAATTGCCAAAAGAGATAAATACATGCATGCAAAACTAGCCAAGTTTGTAATTGGCTTGCATGCATGCACTCATGTATACTCCCTATTTGCACCCAACGGTGACTCAACAAGCCAAGGCCCACATATGTCAGCTATCAGCGATTGATAAAGCCTCCCGTCCCGTGCAACCGTGAGGGAAGACACACACACAGACTGCCAGGCTCGTAGGAGACGCACGCACACGCACCGTAAGGCTCCACGCCGCAGCTCTTCAACCCGCACGTCATGGTGCCATGTGTGTAGACGCCCATGCCGAGGTCGCCTCAGCGCCGTGGGCTAATCGCCGGCGAGACTAACCAAAATATTGTTTATGGCACTGTACTTTTCTGCAAGTGTATATGGTACTGTACTTATTCATAAAAAAATATTGTACTGGTATATATGCTAGTAAAAGTTCTACGGATATTTTGTATGCTTTTACACGCAAAGACTTACCTAATGAACAAAATATTAGAGCATACACATATATGCACAGCATCCATTAAACATCCCTAAAATATGTGTGAACTGATTGCTCTTTTTACTATATCCAGGATAGTTACACAATGGATTAGGGGCAAAATGGTCTTTTCACTTCACACTTAAACCCTTTAGTGTCTAAAATGGACGAAAGTGTCAAATAAGGAAGAAAATTAACTTTAGGGGTCAAATAGGGAACTTTTTTTATTTTGGGCCAAATAAGGAAGCAAATTTTAAGAAAGGGCCAAATAAGGAATTCTCTCTTCAATGTTTGCGGACCTCAAAGTCTCTATGTTGAAAGAGGTTCGTGCCTCGGTCAAGGAGGAAATTGATGCTCGCCTAAAGCCATCAACGTCCGCATCAAACTCGTTTAACCCAAATGAGGTTCTTCATGCAGATGACTCGAGGGAACCTCTTGCTTCCCCGGCTCGTACTCAAGTTCCCCAGTACAATGTCGTGGAACCCTTTTACTCTCCTTAACCCTTGCAACATCCCCGCATTAATCCTGTTGGGCCTCCGCCCCCTTTGAAAGCTAATGTGTTTGCTAAGTGGAAGCTAGGTATGGAGTCTCACATGCGCAGTGCTTCAACTCAATTGTGGTGGATTGTGGTCAATGGATTCAACCCCAAGGATCCAATGAATCTCACTCCAAGGGAAGCAGTTGACGATCAACTCAATGCTACCGCGCACAACATGCTTTGCAACGCAGTGATTGAAGACTATAGTGATTTCATTGCTCTTCTCAAAACCGCAAAGGAAATTTGGGATTGCCTTGAGGAGGCTCTTGAAGGAGATGAAGCAATTCGAAGATCTTGGTTGGCCTTGCTCAAACAAGAAGTCAATCTCTTTGTGAGGAATGAGGGTGAGTCCGCAGAAGAGGTTTACCGAAGGTTGAAGTCCCTTGTGCTCAACTTGAGAACCTTTGGGTGCACTTGGGCAAATGATGAATTCATCAAGGACAAGTTCATAGATGCTATGGTTCTCACAGAACATACCATGGTCATGATGGTTCATCAACGTCCGGACTATCACAAGTTGACTTCGGCTCAAGTTGTTTCCACCTTTTCTACCCATGTTCTTTTGGAAACCAAGTCCAAGAAAACATTTGCAATAGCTCAAGCAACCAAGAACTCCAATCTTGCCTTGAAGGCCAAGAAAGTGATGAGCCAACCCTCAAGGGAGGAAGAAGTGAGTGAAGAGATATGTGAGGAGGATAATGATACCTCGTGCCCGACAAATGATTTTGCAGAAGACTTGGCTCTCTTAGTCAAGAAGTACTCCGGGACCATGGCAAACAAAGGAAGAAATCTTCAAGAAAGATCTTTTGGACGAAGGAAATGCTACAATTGTGATAGCCCAAGACACTTTGTTCATGATTGTCCATATGAGAGACGTGAAGACAAGTCCGAGAAGCTTGTGCTTAAGAAGAAGAAGTTCACCAAGTTTGCAAAGAGGAAGGATGACAAGGCTCTTGTTCATGAAGAATACATGTCTGGAGATGAAGATGACGGTGATGATGATCAAGTGGGCACAGACGCCTTCGCCATGCATGCCAGTACCTCCTCCTCCACCACCGGCCTCTTCGACTCTCCAAACGAGGACAAGCCATTCACTCATCGATGCCTCATGGCCAAAGAGGTAAAAACAAAGTCCAAACCCAAGAGACCCGACAACTACACTCCCAATGTCTCATGTGAGATAGTGGAGGATGAGTGTGAGGAGGGTGTGGATAATGATGAGGAATCCTTAATGGCTTTCATGAAAACTCTTCATGGTGAAGCTCGTGCTCGTTTTGGCGATCTCCTTAAGTCGCTCGCCGAACGCGATGACTTTATTGAGAACGTTGAGAACCTCCTTATAGAGAAAAAAGAGAGAGTTGATCTCCTCGAGCACGAACTTAATGAAGAGAGTGTCATGAGAGCATCACTTGAGGAAGCCTTATCTGCTCATCAAATTGACTTTGTTAAAACCAACGATGCTTTGCAACTTGCTCTTGAGAATAAAGATGCTCTTAACGTTAGAGTTGAAAAACTTCTAGTTGACCATACAAGACTTGTTGAGGAGCATGAGTTCCTTGTGATTAGTTCCAAGGTTGTCAAAGGTGACCTCATTGCTCTCACCGAGTCTTATGCTCAATTAAAAGCTACAACCATTAAGGCTCTCACTTCCGTACCTCATATTGATTTAAATTATGATGCTTGTATGGCTAACTTTGCTCATGATTGCACCTCCATTCAAGAGGAAAATAAGAAGTTGAAAGCTCAAATTGAGAAAGGGCTTGTATCATGCATCCAAGGGGAGAAAAACCTAAACGATCTCTTGAGCAACCAAAAGGAGTGTGTTGCCAAGGAGGGAGTTGGGTTTAATCCCGCATCTAAGAGTGGTAAGAACAAGAAGAAGAACAAGAAGACCGGTCCGACTCCTTCC
Organism: Triticum monococcum; assembly: GCA_034509565.1. NCBI lineage: Eukaryota > Viridiplantae > Streptophyta > Magnoliopsida > Poales > Poaceae > Triticum > Triticum monococcum. The sequence goes on along the minus strand of CM067846.1, from coordinate 170,878,110 downwards.
CCTCCCCAAAAGGTAGTGTTTGTGCAAGAAGGGCACAAGGAGAAGGAAAAGGAAATGAAGGGTGTTGGGAATGGTAAGGTCATTAGGGACAAGGCTATTCCCAAGAATTTTGTCGGCAAGAACAATCCATCATATGTTCTCATGAGAGGAGATGATGGCTATACCTTTGCAAAATTTGTTGGAACTAACTATGATGATTATGCTTTGACTATTTGGGTTCCCAAGACCCTTATTGCTAACTCACCAGGACCCATTGCAAAATGGGTACCTATAACCAAAGCTTGATTATTGTAGGACTATGTCTCCGGTGGAACTCAATGGGTGATCGATAGTGGATGCACCAATCATATGACCGGAGAAAGGGAGATGCTTGTGGAGTTCGTTGATTCACTCAAATCCTCTTCAAACATCTCCTTCGGTGACAATAGCAAGGGAAAGGTATTGGGTTTGGGCAAGGTGGTAATCTCTAATGATTCATCTCTTGCAAATGTCATGCTTGTCCAATCCCTTCACTACAATTTACTTTCAACTATTCAATTGGCTCGTGTCGGATATGATTCACATTTTGGTGAATTCCATGTGACCGTCTTTAAGAGGAGCAATCTCAAAGTGGTCTTTGTTGGGCATGTTGAAGACAACCTTTACGTGGTTGGCTTCTCGAAAGAGAAAACTCATCTTGCAACATGCCTAATGGCCAAGGCCGACGTGGGGTGGCTATGGCACCGTAGGCTAGCCCATGTGGGCATGAGAAATTTACAAGATCTCTTAAAGGGGAGCACATTCTTGGACTAACAAATGTGTCTTTTGCCAAAGATCGTCCTTGTAGTGCTTGCATTGTCGGAAAGCTTCATGAAAAAGCTCATAAGTGAAGACTATCATCACCACCTTGAGGCCTCTCGAGCTTATCCATTTGGATCTATTTGGGCCTCCAACATATGATAGTTTGGGAGGAAGGAGATATTGCCTTGTCATTGTTGATGACTTCACAAGATATACTTGGGTGTTCTTTCTCAAGACTAAAGATGAAACTCAAGAAACCTTCATCAACTTTGCCAAAGAAGCTCAGCGTCAACATAACTGTGAGATCAAGGCAATCCGAAGTGACAATGGCACCGAGTTCAAAAACTATACAATGGATGAATTCTTGAGTGAAGAGGGGATAAAGCACCAATATGCCGCACCATATACTCCCCAACAAAATGGTGTTGCGGAGAGGAAGAATCGGACTCTTATTGAGATGGCTAGGACCATGCTTGATGAGTACAAATCACCATACAAGCTTTGGGCAGAAGCCATCAACACCGCGTGCCATGCTTCAAACCGGCTTTATCTTCGCAAGCTCAAGAACAAGACACCTTATGAGCTCCTAATTGGGAGAAAGCCCAACGTCAAATACTTTCGGGTATTCGGTTGTAAGTGTTTCATTTTAAACAAAAAATCCTGGTTAGCTAAATTTGAGTCTAGAACTTATGAGGGCATATTTGTTGGATATGCATCAAACTCTCATGCTTACCGAGTTCTCAATAAATCCACCGGATGCATTGAGGAAACGGTAAATGTGGAGTTTGATGAAGATAACGGCTCCCGCATGGAGCAAATTGTTCCTAGTGTAGGTGATGAGGCTCCTTCACAAGCTATAAGGACAACGGGGATAGGCCACATTCTCCCACAAGAAACACCCCATGTCCAAGTAGAAGAAGAAGGAGTAAGAGCCCCTCTTGAGGATTTTCCACAAGGGAAGTCATCACCGACACCTCTTGTACAAGATGCCTTGGGAAGTAATGAACCTATCCAAGAACAAGATCAAGACCCTCATATTCCTGAGCAAGATCAAGAGCAAACTCTTTCGAATAATGAAGAACCAATCGTTGAGGCTCAAGATCAAGCTCAGAGTCATGATCAAGATCAAGCTCAAAGTCATGATCAAGATCTAGATCAACCCCAACCACAAGTGTCTTCATCGTCATCACTTCCTACTGAGCAAGAACCTGTGGTTGCAAAGAGAAGGGTGTCTCCAAGGCTAAAGCAATCTCAAGGAGAACTTGACCGCAAAGAGCAAAAAGTGGCCTCCAAGCTAAAACATCTTCAACACCTCACCGAGAACATCTACGAAAGCATCAAAAAGGGGGTAACTACTCATAGACGTTTGGCAAACTTTTGTGAACATCACTCATTTGTCTCTTGTGTTGAACCCCTTAAGGTGAAGGATGCCCTTGACGATCCGGATTGGATAGATGCCATGCATGAAGAACTCAACAACTTCACACGCAACAAAGTGTGGACCCTTGTAGAAAGACCCAAGGAATTTCATAATGTCATTGGAACAAAGTGGATTTTCAAGAACAAACAAGATGAATATGGACAAGTAATAAGAAACAAGGCAAGGTTAGTGGCACAAGGTTTCACCCAAGTTGAAGGTTTGGACTTTGGTGAAACTTTTGCCCCCGTTGCCCGTCTCGAATCCATTCGCATCTTGCTTGCTTATGCCTCTCATCATGATTTCAAATTATATCAAATGGATGTTAAGAGTGCATTTCTTAATGGTCCTCTTAAGGAGTTGGTGTATGTCAAGCACCCTCCCGGTTTTAAAGACCCCGATCATCCCTCTCACGTTGATGAACTCCATAAGGCACTCTATGGACTCAAACAAGCACCTCGCGCTTGGTATGATCACCTTACGACGTTTCTAAGCGAGAAGGGGTTCCAGATTGGGGTAATAGATTCCACTCTCTTTACGAAGAGGGTAAAAGGAGAGTTGTTTGTCTGCCAAATATATGTTGATGATATTATCTTTGGGTCAACTAACCATGCTATTAACGTTGAGTTTGAGAATCTTATGACTAAGGAATTTGCGATGAGCATGATGGGAGAGTTGAAGTTCTTTCTCGGGTTTCAAGTGAAGCAATTGAGAGGCGGAACCTTCATCAATCAATCTCGTTATATCCAAGACATGCTCAAGAGATTCAAAATGCAAGAAGTCAAGCCAATGAAGACACCCATGGCCACAAATGGTCAACTTCATCTTGATCCAAATGGTAAAGAAGTGGATCAAAAGGTATATCACTCTATGATCGGTTCCTTGCTTTACCTTTGTGCATCTAGGCTAGATATTATGTTGAGTGTGTGTATGTGTGCAAGATTTCAATCCGCTCCTAAGGAGAGCCACTATTCGGCAGTGAAAAGGATCCTTCGATATTTGGTTCATACCACAAACTTGGGCCTTTGGTATCCCAAGGGATCATCATTTGAGTTAATGGGTTACTCGGATTCGGATTGGGCCGGAGACAAGGTTGATCGCAAGTCCACATCCGGCTCATGTCAATTCCTAGGGAGATCGTTGGTAAGTTGGTCTTCAAAGAAGCAAAATTGTATATCTCTCTCCACAGCCGAAGCCGAGTATATTGCTGCCGGAAGTTGTTGTGCCCAATTACTATGGGTGAGGCAAACTTTGATGGATTACAGTGTCAAATGTGACAAAGTGCCTCTTTGGTGTGACAATGAAAGTGCCATCAAGATCGCCGAGAATCCGGTTCAACATAGCAAGACCAAGCATATTGAGATTCGTCATCATTTCATTAGAGATCATGTGGCCAAGGGATAGATTGAGTTACTCCATGTCAACACCGAGAATCAACTAGCAGACATCTTCACCAAGCCCCTTGACGAAGCAAGATTCCGCAAGTTAAGGCATGAGCTAAATATCGTGGATATTAGTAACTTCGGTTGAAACTCTTGCTCGCACACACATACTCATGTACTATCTTCCTTAGATGTAGGCACATGTTTAGGGGGAGCTAGCTCAACTCATGAGCTATCTTATTGAAGGAAATATGCCCTAGAGGCAATAATAAAGTTATTATTTATTTCCTTATATCATGATAAATGTTTATTATTCATGCTAGAATTGTATTAACCGGAAACATAATACATGTGTGAATACATAGACAAACAGAGTGTCACTAGTATGCCTCTACTTGACTAGCTCGTTAATCAAAGATGGTTATGTTTCCTAACCATGAACAAAGAGTTGTTATTTTATTAACGAGGTCACATCATTAGTTGAATGATCTGATTGACATGACCCATTCCATTAGCTTAGCACCCGATCGTTTAGTATGTTGCTATTGCTTTCTTCATGACTTATACATGTTCCTATAACTATGAGATTATGCAACTCCCGTTTACCGGAGGAACACTTTGGGTACTACCAAACGTCACAACGTAACTGGGTGATTATAAAGGAGTACTACAGGTGTCTCCAATGGTAGATGTTGGGTTGGCGTATTTCGAGATTAGGGTTTGTCACTCCGATTGTCGGAGAGGTATCTCTGGGCCCTCTCGGTAATACACATCACATAAACCTTGCAAGCATAATAACTAAGATGTTAGTTATGAGATGATGTATTACGGAACGAGTAAAGAGACTTGCCAGTAACGAGATTGAACTAGATATTGGATACCGACGATCGAATCTCGGGCAAGTAACATACCGATGACAAAGGGAACAACGTATGTTGTTATGCGGTCTGACCGATAAAGATCTTCGTAGAATATGTAGGAGCCAATATGGGCATCCAGGTCCCGCTATTGGTTATTGACCGGAGACGTGTCTCGATCATGTCTACATTGTTCTCGAACCGTAGGGTCCGCACGCTTAACGTTACGATGACAGTTATTATGAGTTTATGCATTTTGATGTACCGAAGGTTGTTCGGAGTCCCGGATGAGATCACGGACATGACGAGGAGTCTTGAAATGGTCGAGACGTAAAGATTGATATATTGGAAGCCTATGTTTGGACATCGGAAGTGTTCCGGGTGAAATCGGGATTTTATCGGATTACCGGGAGGGTTACCGGAACCCCCCGAGAGCCAAATGGGCCAACATGGGCCTTAGTGGAAAGGAGAGAGGGCAGCCCACATAGGGCTGCGCCTCCCCCCCTCTCCCTAGTCCTATTAGGACTAGGAGAGGGGCCGGCCACCTCTCTTTCTCTCCCCTTTAAAGGATTCCTAGTTGGACTAGGATTGGAGGGGGGAGTCCTACTCCCGGTAGGAGTAGGACTCCTCCTGCGCCTCCCTCTCTTTGGCCGGCCAGCCCCCTCCCTCCAACCTTTATATACGGGGGCAGGAGACACCCCAAGACACACAAGTTGATCCTTGAGATCGCTCCTTAGCCGTGTGCGATGCCCCCTGCCACCAAATTCCACCTCGATCATACCGTTGCAGTGCTTAGGCGAAGCCCTGCGTCGGTAGTACATCAAGACCGTCACCACGCCGTCGTGCTGACGGAACTCTTCCTCGACGCTTTGCTGGATCGGAGCCCGAGGAACGTCATCGAGCTGAACGTGTGCTAAGAACTCGGAGGTGCCGGAGTAACGGTGCTTGGATCGGTCGGATCGGGAAGAAGACGTACGACTACTTCCTCTACGTTGGGTCAACGCTTCCGTTGCGATCTACAAGGGTACGTAGATCAGACTCTCCCCCTCATTGCTATACATCACCATGATCTTGCGTGTGTGTAGGAAAATTTTCGAAATTACTACGTTCCCCAACAGTGGCATCCGAGCCTAGGTTTTATGGTTTGATGTTATTTGCACGAGTAGAACACAAGTGAGTTGTGGGCGATACAAGTCATACTGCCTACCAACATGTCATACTTTGGTTCGGCGGTATTGTTGGACGAGACGATCCGGACCAACCTTACGCGTACTCTTACGCGAGACCGGTTCCCTCGACGTGCTTTGCACATAGATGGCTTGCGGAAGACTGTCTCTCCAACTTTAGTTGAACCAAGTGTGACTATGCCCGGTCCTTGAGAAGGTTAAAACGGAGTCTATTTGACGAACTATCGTTGTGGTTTTGATGCGTAGGTGAGATGAGTTCTTACTTAAGCCCGTAGCAGCCACGTAAAACTTGCAACAACAAAGTAGAGGACGTCTAACTTGTTTTTGCAGGGCATGTTGTGATGTGATATGGTCAAGGCATGATGCTGATTTTATTGTATGAGATGATCATGTTTTGTAACCGAGTTATCGGCAACTGGCAGGAGCCATATGGTTGTCGCTTTATTGTATGCAATGCAATCGCGATGTAATGCTTTACTTTATTGCTAAGCGGTAGTGATAGTCGTGGAAGCATAAGATTGGCGAGACGACAACGATGCTACAATGGAGATCAAGGTGTCGCGCCGGTGACGATGGTGATCATGACGGTGCTTCGGAGATGGAGATCACAAAGCACAAGATGATGATGGCCATATCATATCACTTATATTGATTGCATGTGATGTTTATCCTTTTATGCATCTTATCTTGCTTTGATTGACGGTAGCATTATAAGATGATCTCTCACTAAATTATCAAGAAGTGTTCTCCCTGAGTATGCACCGTTGCAAAAGTTCTTCATGCTGAGACACCACGTGATGATCGGGTGTGATAGGCTCTACGTTCAAATACAACGGGTGCAAAACAGTTGCACACGCGGAATACTCAGGTTATACTTGACGAGCCAAGCATATACAGATATGGCCTCGGAACACGGAGACCGAAAGGTCGAGCGTGAATCATATAGTAGATATGATCAACATATTGATGTTCACCATTGAAAACTACTCCATCTCACGTGATGATCGGTTATGGTTTAGTTGATTTGGATCACGTGATCACTTAGAGGATTAGAGGGATGTCTATCTAAGTGGGAGTTCTTAAGTAATATGATTAAATTGAACTTAAATTTATCATGAACTTAGTCCTGGTAGTATTTTGCAAATCATGTTGTAGATCAATAGCTCGCGTTGTTGCTTCCCTGTGTTTATTTTGATATGTTCCTAGAGAAAATTGTGTTGAAAAATGTTAGTAGCAATGATGCGGATTGGATCCGTGATCTGAGGTTTATCCTCATTGCTGCACAGAAGAATTATGTCCTTGATGCACCGCTAGGTGACAGACCTATTGCAGGAGCAGATGCAGACGTTATGAACGTTTGGCTAGCTCAATATGATGACTACTTGATAGTTTAAGTGCACCATGCTTAATGGCTTAGAATCGGGACTTCAAAGACGTTTTGAACGTCATGGAGCATATGAGATGTTCCAGGAGTTGAAGTTAATATTCCAAGCAAATACCCGAGTTGAGAGATATGAAGTCTCCAACAAGTTCTATAGCTAAAAGATGGAGGAGAATCGCTCAACTAGTGAGCATGTGCCCAGATTGTCTGAGTACTACAATCGCTTGAATCAAGTGGGAGTTAATCTTCCAGATAAGATAGTGATTGACAGAATTCTCTAGTCACCATCACCAAGTTAGTAGAACTTTGTGATGAACTATAATATGCAAGGGATGACAAAAGTAATTCCTAAGCTCTTCGTGATGCTGAAATCAACGAAGGTAGAAATCAAGAAAAACATCAAGTGTTGATGGTTGACAAGACCACTAGTTTCAAGAAAAGGGCAAAGGGAAGGAGGGGAACTTCAAGAAGAACGGCAAGCAAGTTGCTGCTCAAGTGAAGAAGCCCAAGTCTGATCCTAAGCCTGAGACTAAGTGCTTATACTGCAAAGGGACTGATCACTGGAAGCGGAACTACCCCAAATGATTGGCGGATAAGAAGGATGGCAAAGTAAACATAAGTATATTTGATATACATGTTATTGATGTGTACTTTACTAGTGTTTATAGCAACCCCTTAGTATTTGATGCTAGTTCAGTTGCTAAGAGTAGTAACTCGAAATGGGAGTTGCAGAATAAACAGAGACTAGTTAAGGGTGAAGTGACGATGTGTGTTGGAAGTAGTTCCAAGATTGATATGATCATCATCGCGCACTCCCGTATACTTTCGGGATTAGTGTTGAACCTAAATAAGTGTTATTTGGTGTTTGTGTTGAGCATGAATATGATTTGATCATGTTTATTGTAATACGGTTATTCATTTAAGTAAAAGAATAAATTGTTGTTCTGTTTACATGAATAAAACCTTATATGGTTACACACCCAATGAAAATAGTTCATTGGATCTCGATCTTAATAATACACATATTCATAATATTGAAACCAAAAGATGCAAAGTTAATAATGATAGTGCAACTTATTTGTGGCACTGCTGTTTAGGTCATATTGGTATAAAGCGCATGAAGAAACTCCATGCTGATGGGCTTTCGGAATCACTTGATTATGAATCACTTGATGCCTGCGAACCATGCCTTTTGGGCAAGATGACTAAAACACCGTTCTCCGGAACAATGGAGCGAGAAAAGATTTGTTGGAAATCATACATACTGATGTATGTGGTCCGATGAATATTGAGGCTCGCGACAGGTATCATTATTTTCTGATCTTCACAAATGACTTGAGCAGATATGAGTATATCTACTTGATGAAACATAAGTCTGAAACATTTGAAAAGTTCAAAGAATTTCAGAGTGAAGTGAAAAACATCGTGACAAGAAAATAAAGTTTCTACGATCTGATCGCGGAGACAAATATTTGAGTTACGAGTTTGATCTTCAGTTAAAACAATGTGAAATAGTTTCACTACTCACGCCACCTGGAACACCACATCATAATGGTGTGTCCGAACGTCATAACCGTACTTTATTGGATATAGTGCAATCTATGATGTCTCTTACCGATTTACCACTATTGTTTTTGGGGTCATGCATTAGAGACAGCTGCATTCACGTTAAAAAGGGGCACCATCTATATCCGTCGAGACGACGCCTTATGAACTATGGTTTGGCAAGAAACCAAAGTTGTCGTTTCTTAAAGTTTGGGGTTGCGATGCTTATATGAAAAAGTTTCATCCTGATAAGCTCAAAACTCAAATCGGAGAAGTGCATCTTCATAGGATATCCAAAGGAAACTATTGGATACACCTTCTATCACAGATCCGAAGGCAAGACTTTTGTTGCTAAATTCGGAAACTTTCTGGAGAAGGAGTTTCTCTCGAAAGAAGTGAGTGGGAGGAAAGTAGAACTTGACGAGGTAACTGTACCTACTCCGTCATTGGGAAATAGTACATCACAGAAAACTGTTTCTGTGAGACTTACACCAATAAGAGAGGAAGTTAATGATGATGATCATGAAACTTTAGATCAAGATACTACTGTACCTCGTAGATCAACCAGAGTAAGATCCGCACCAGAGTGGTACGGTAATCCTGTTCTGGAAGTCATGCTACTAGATCATGATGAACCTACGAACTATGAAGAAGCGATGGCGAGCCCAGATTCCGCAAAGTGGCTTGAAGCCATGAAATCTGAGAAGGGATCCATGTATGAGAACAAAGTATGGACTTTGGTTGACTTGCCCGATGATCGGCAAGCAATTGAGAATAAATGGATCTTTAAGAAAAAGACTGACGCTGATGGTAATGTTACTGTCTACAAAGCTCGACTTGTCGCAAAATGTTTTCGACAAGTTCAAGGAGTTGACTACGATGAGACTTTCTCACCCGTAGCGATGCTTAAGTCTGTCAGAATCATGTTAGCAATTGCCGCATTTTATGATTATGAAATTTGGCAAATGGATGTAAAAACTGCATTCCTGAATGGATTTCTGGAAGAAGAGTTGCATATGATGCAACCGGAAGGTTTTATCGATCCAAAGGGAGCTAACAAAGTGTGCAAACTCCAGCGATCCATTTATGGACTGGTGCAAGCATCTCGGAGTTGGAATAAACGCTTTGATAGTGTGATCAAAGCATTTGGGTTTATACAGACTTTTGGAGAAGCCTGTATTTACAAGAAAGTGAGTGGGAGCTCTGTAGCATTTCTGATATTATATGTGGATGACATATTACTGATTGGAAATGATATAGAATTATTCTGTGAAGCATAAAAGGAGTGTTTGAAAGGAGTTTTTCAAAGAAAGACTTCGGTAAAGCTGCTTACATATTGAGCTTCAAGATCTATAGAGATAGATCAAGACGCTTGATAAGTTTTTCAATAAGTACATACCTTGACAAGATTTTGAAGTAGTTCAAAATGGAACAGTCAAAGAAAAAGTTTCTTGCCTGTGTTACAAGGTGTGAAGTTGAGTAAAGACTCAAAGCCCGACCACGGCAGAAGATAGAAAGAGAATGAAAGTCATTCCCTATGCCTCATTCATAGGTTCTATAAAGTATGCCATGCTGTGTACCAGATCTATTGTATACCTTGCACTGATTTGGCAAGGGAGTACAATAGTGATCTAGGAGTAGATCACTGGACAGCGGTCAGAATTATCCTTAGTGAAATAAGGAAATGTTTCTCGATTATGGACGTGACAAAAAGGTTCATCGTAAAGGGTTACGTCGATGCAAGTTTTTGACACTGATCCAGATGATTCTAAGTCTCAATCTGGATACATATTGAAAGTGGGAGCAATTAGCTAGAGTAGCTCCGTGTAGAGCATTATAGACATAGAACTTGCAAAATACTTACGGATCTGAATGTGACAGACCCGTTGACTAAAATTATCTCACAAGCAAAACATGATCACACCTTAGTACTCTTTGGGTGTTAATCACATAGATATGTGAACTAGATTACTGACTCTAGTAAACCCTTTGAGTGTTGGTCACATGACGATGTGAACTATGGGTGTTAATCACATGGTGATGTGAACCATTGCTGCTAAATCACATGGCGATGTGAACTAGATTATTGACTCTAGTGCAAGTGGGAGACTGAAGGAAATATGCCCTAGAGGCAATAATAAAGTTATTATTTATTTCCTTATATCATGATAAATGTTTATTATTCATGCTAGAATTGTATTAACCGGAAACATAATACATGTGTGAATAAATAGACAAACAGAGTGTCACTAGTATGCCTCTACTTGACTAGCTCGTTAATCAAAGATGGTTATGTTTCCTAACCATGAACAAAGAGTTGTTATTTGATTAACGAGGTCACATCATTAGTTGAATGATCTGATTGACATGACCCATTCCATTAGCTTAGCACCCGATCGTTTAGTATGTTGCTATTGCTTTCTTCATGACTTATACATGTTCCTATAACTATGAGATTATGCAACTCCCGTTTACCGGAGGAATACTTTGGGTACTACCAAACGTCACAACGTAACTGGGTGATTATAAAGGAGTACTACAGGTGTCTCCAATGGTAGATGTTGGGTTGGCGTATTTCGAGATTAGGGTTTGTCACTCCGATTGTCGGAGAGGTATCTCTGGGCCCTCTCGGTAATACACATCACATAAGCCTTGCAAGCATAATAACTAAGATGTTAGTTATGAGATGATGTATTACGGAACGAGTAAAGAGACTTGCCAGTAACGAGATTGAACTAGATATTGGATACCGACGATCGAATCTCGGGCAAGTAACATACCGATGACAAAGGGAACAACGTATGTTGTTATGCGGTCTGACCGATAAAGATCTTCGTAGAATATGTAGGAGCCAATATGGGCATCCAGGTCCCGCTATTGGTTATTGACCGGAGACGTGTCTCGGTCATGTCTACATTGTTCTCGAACCGTAGGGTCTGCACGCTTAACGTTACGATGACAGTTATTATGAGTTTATGCATTTTGATGTACCGAAGGTTGTTCGGAGTCCCGGATGAGATCACGGACATGACGAGGAGTCTCGAAATGGTCGAGACGTAAAGATTGATATATTGGAAGCCTATGTTTGGACATCGGAAGTGTTCCGGGTGAAATCGGGATTTTACCGGATTACCGGGAGGGTTACCGGAACCCCCTGAGAGCCAAACGGGCCAACATGGGCCTTAGTGGAAAGGAGAGAGGGCAGCCCACATAGGGCTGCGCCTCCCCCCCTCTCCCTAGTCCTATTAGGACTAGGAGAGGGGCCGGCCACCTCTCTTTCTCTCCCCTTTAAAGGATTCCTAGTTGGACTAGGATTGGAGGGGGGAGTCCTACTCCCGGTAGGAGTAGGACTCCTCCTGCGCCTCCCTCTCTTTGGCCGGCCAGCCCCCCTCCCTCCAACCTTTATATACGGGGGCAGGGGACACCCCAAGACACACAAGTTGATCCTTGAGATCGCTCCTTAGCCGTGTGTGGTGCCCCCTGCCACCAAATTCCACCTCGATCATACCGTTGCAGTGCTTAGGCGAAGCCCTGCGTCGGTAGTACATCAAGATCGTCACCATGCCGTCGTGCTGACGGAACTCTTCCTCGACGCTTTGCTGGATCGGAGCCCGAGGAACATCATCGAGCTGAACGTGTGCTAAGAACTCGGAGGTGCCGGAGTAACGGTGCTTGGATCGGTCGGATCGGGAAGAAGACGTACGACTACTTCCTCTACGTTGTGTCAACGCTTCCGTTGCGATCTACAAGGGTACGTAGATCAGACTCCCCCCCTCGTTGCTATACATCACCATGATCTTGCGTGTGCGTAGGAAATTTTTTCGAAATTACTACGTTCCCCAACACTTATCCTGGAAGTGCATAAAACAAACACAATCTTTCACATAAGCCACTTTAGGTGGTACTTGTGCTTCAAATATGAGTATTGGTCTTGGGCCCAAGGTTCATATCTTCGCGGTGCCATACCAAGTAAACTCAAACATGGTGGCCTCGGCCACCGCCCTCGCTTGAGGGTTTTGTCCGTGTTTGTTTTGTGTGTGTGGTGTGGTGTTTCTTTTTTGTTGGTTGGTTCTCCTCGCTTCTTTTTGGTACAAGTGCTCCACATATACCCTTTCCATAGTGATAGGACTTTCCTCACGGCGTGTTCAGGAATGTAGACCGAGTGCCTTGTGAAGTAGGGGTAAGAGTATACACTCAGCCCTGTATCTAAAAATCCACTCATGTCAAAGTTCTTGAATACCCCATGCGCACGGGCCTGTACCGTGCCCATGGGGCCCTGTGCCCATGGGCTCTGTACCGTGCGCACGGGGCTCACTTAGCCTGTGCGCACGGGGTCTGTGGTTTCTGGTCCTGAAGAGGTGGGGCGTGGGGGGGCTCGGGTTCATTCCCACCCATTCGCCCCCTCCACTCCCCAGGAAGCCTCCAGCGCCGTCGCCGTCGCCTCCTCTCGCCGGAGCTCCTCCGGGCCTTGTCGGCGTTCTTCCTCCGTGGATCTGGGTCCTGATGGGGTCCTCCTCCGGTTGGTCCTCCCCTCTTGTTCCATCTCCTTGAGTTCCCCTCTTTTTGTTCTAGCTTTAGGGTTTCTTTGCTCCCTAGATTCGTTTGGCCTCAACTAGTTCGTAGATAGAAGTCTAGTGTGTAGATCCGTTGGTCCCTCTGCTGCACCCACTCCCGGAGCTCTTCCTGGTAGTGGCTGCCACTGGGAGACCCCCGTGTCCACGGGGTGTTTGACCCCCGTGTGCACGGGGCCCCGTGCCCACGGGGTCTAAACCCCCGTGCACACGGGCTATCCAGGAACTATTGCCTAGACTTCTGTTTATCTCCTTGCCAATTATCTTGCACTTGTACTCATTTGTGCCTCGTGCTTTGTGTTGTTGGGTTTTTGTGTGTGTTTCAGACTCCGCTGACAAGAGGTCTGAGCTTCGTCGCAAGTGTGCAAAAGGAGGTTCAAAAGACTTCACAATTGCTCGTCGTCAGCCGTCTGAAGGCATGGGTCAGGGGTTTGGGACAGGTCAGGGTCGTGCTCGCCGTGCAGCCTCAAAGCGGCCCGTTGTTGAGGCTTCCGATGAATCTGAGGAAGAATATGAATCACAAGATGATGAGATAGAAGAAGAAGATGATCGTGATGAGGAAGATGAAGAATATGATCGTGATGAGGAAGATGAAGAAGAGGGAGAGGAGTCTAGTCCGGAGGAAGCCACTCCGGGCAGGCGTGACCTCCAGAATATGCCTCTTGTCAAGTGGACCAAGCCAGAGATCTGGGCTGAGAGACAGAACCATCCGTATGTTAACGCCATGAGTATGGGAATGAATCCCCATTTCAAGAATGGATTTCAGCAAATAATCTATCACGAGCTTCTTATGACCAAGTCAAAGAAGTTTGCTCCTCACAAGCAAGTCAACACTGAGAGTTTGCGCGACAATGATCATCTGTATCCCGGTGTGTACTCCGCTCTTGGACGATTGGGTCTGATTCTGTTTGTCACCTTCAACCACCCCTACAATGAAGATCTTGTGATGCAGTTCTTTGCCACTTTGTACTTCTCCAATGATTCTGCTCGCACCCTCACATGCATGTCCGGAACGTATCAGTGTTCAGCTCCTATGGCAATGTTCTCCGAGATCATTCCCTACCCATTCATGGATGAAGAGACTGTTTCTGATGAGTTTGGCATTGTTCGGGAAAGTGGGCAGCGCACTAAGGATGAGATTGCCTTTGCTTACAAACAAGAGAAGTCGTTTGTCACTGGGTCAATCAAAGACCTCTTGCCCCTCTATGACACCATGCGCCATATCCTGCGGTATACCCTCACTCCAAAGGCCGGGGATTCCCATAACATTCGAAGCTCCATGCTTGATGTCTTTGTGTATCTTCATCAGAAGAAGAAAGTGGATGTTCTGGATTTCATGTACTACGAGCTGCGTCAGTGTGTTCAAGAGAACAAGTCCTTGATCTATGCTCCTTTCATACAGACGTTGATTGAGACCGTCTGTCCAGCAAAGTACATTGCGAGCTTCAAGACTGTTGTTCCCAAGCACAACTCCAACTGGACCCCAGCTGCTCCTGCTCCCTATGTGCCCATCAAGAAGGGGCATGATGACCCACAAGTATAGGGGATCGCAACAGCTTTCGAGGGTAGAGTATTCAACCCAAATTTATTGATTCGACACAAGGGGAGCCAAAGAATATTCTCAAGTATTAGCAGCTGAGTTGTCAATTCAACCACACCTGGAAACTTAGTATCTGTAGCAAAGTGTTTAGTCGCAAAGTAATATGATAGTGGTGGTAGCGGCAACAAAAGTAAAGACATCAAAAGTAATGTTTTTGGTATTTTGTAGTGATTGTAACAGTAGCAGCAGGAAAGTAAATAAGCGAGAACCAGTATATGGAAAACTCGTAGGCACCGGATCGGTGATGGATAATTATGCCGGATGCGGTTCATCATGTAACAGTCATGACATAGGGTGACACAAAACTAGCACCAATTCATCAATGTAATGTAGGCATGTATTCCGAATATAGTCATACGTGCTTATGGAAAAGAACTTGCATGGCATCTTTTGTCCTACCCTCCCGTGGCAGCGGGGTCCTATTGGAAACTAAGGGATATTAAGGCCTCCTTTTAATAGAGAACCAGAATAAAGCATTAGCACATAGTGAATACATGAACTCCTCAAACTATGGTCATCACCGGGAGTGGCCCCGATTATTGTCACTTCGGGGTTGCCGGATCATAACACATAGTAGGTGACTATAGACTTGCAAGATAGGATCAAGAACTCACATATATTCATGGAAACATAATAGGTTCAGATCTGAAATCATGGCACTCGGCCCCTAGTGACAAGCATTAAGCATAGCAAAGTCATAGCAACATCAATCTCAGAACATAATGGATACTAGGGATCAAACCCTAACAAAACTAACTCGATTACATGATAAATCTCATCCAACCCATCACTGTCCAGCAAGCCTACGATGGAATTACTCACGCACGGCGGTGGGCATCATGAAATTGGTGATGGAGGATGGTTGATGACGACGACGGCGATGAATCCCCCTCTCCGGAGCCCCGAACAGACTCCAGATCAGCCCTCCCGAGAGGTTTTAGGGCTTGGCGGTGGCTCCGTATCGTAAAACGCGATGATTTCTTCTCCCTGATTTTTTTCTCTCTCCGAAAGCAAATATATAGAGTTGGAGTTGGCGTCGGAGGGCATCCAGGGGGCCCACGAGGTAGGGGGGCGCGCCCTAGGGGGCGCCCCCACCCTCGTGAGAAGGGTGTGGGCCCCCTGGTATTCATCTTTGGCGAGGATTTTATTATTTTTTCTAAGATGTTCCGTGGAGTTTCAGGTCATTCCGAGAATATTTGTTTTCTGCACATAAAACAACACCATGGCAATTCTGCTGAAAACAGCGCCAGTCTGGGTTAGTTCCATTCAAATCATACAAGTTAGAGTCCAAAACAAGGGCGAAAGTGTTTGGAAAAGTAGATACGACGGAGACGGATCAACTCCCCCATGCTTAAACCCTTGCTTGTCCTCAAGCAATTCACTTGACAAACTGAAAGAAAGAAAGAAAAACTTTTACAAACTCTGTTTGCTCTTGTTGTTGTAACTATGTCAAGCCAGCATTCAAGTTTTCAGCATAGATCATAACTAACCACATTTGCAATAATTCTCAGGTCTCATAATTACTCATATCAATAGCATAATCAACTAGCAAGTCATAATAATAAACCTCGGATGACAACACTTTCTCAAAACAATCATAATATGATATAACAAGATGGTATCTCGCTAGCCCTTTCTGAGACCGCAAAACATAAATGCAGAGCACCTTTAAAGATCAAGGACTGACTAGACATTGTAATTCATGGTAAAATAGATCCAATCATAGTCATACCCAAAATAAATTAATAGTGATGAATGCAAATGACGGCTGTGCTCTCCAGCTAGTGCTCTTTAATAAGAGGGTGATGACTCAACATAAAAGTAAATGGATAGGCCCTTCGCAGAGGGAAGCAGGGATTTGTAGAGGTGCCAGAGCTCGGTTTTGAAATAGAGATAAATTGTATTTTGAGCGGTATACTTTCATTGTCAACGTAACAACTAAGAGATGGCGATATCTTCCATGCTAAACACATTATAGGCGGTTCCCAAACAGAATGGTAAAGTTTATACTCCCCCTCCACCAACAAGCATCAATCCATGGCTTGCTCGAAACAACGAGTGCCTCCAACATACATCAGGTCCCAGGGCGAGTTTTGTTTGCAATTAATTTTGATTTAGTTTGCATAAAGCATGAGACTGGGCATCCCGGTGACCAGCCATTTTCTCATGAGTGGGGAGTGGAGTCCACTCCTCTTGAGAATAACCCGCCTAACACGGAAGATAAGGACAGCCTTGGTTGATACATGAGCTATTCGAGCATACAAAACAGAATGATTATTTGAAGGTTTAGAGTTTGGCACATACAAATTTACTTGGAATGGCAGGTAGATACCGCATATAGGAAGGTATAGTGGACTCATCTGGAATAACTTTGGGGTTTAAGGGATTGGATGCACAAGCAGTATTCCCGCTTAGTACAAGTGAAGGCTAGTAAAAGACTCGGAAGCGACTAACTAGAGAGCGACAACAGCCATGTACATGCATTAAAATTAATAAACATTGGATGCAAGCATGAGCAGGATATAATCCACCATGAACAAAAATATCGTGAAGGCTATGTTGATTTTGTTTCAACTACATGCGTGAACATGTGCCAAGTCAAGTCGCTTAAATCATTCAAAGGAGGATACCACCCCATCATACCACATCATAATCATCTCAATAGCATGTTGGCACACAAGGTAAACCATTATAAATCATAGCTAATCAAGCATGGCACAAGCAACTATGATCTCTAATAGTCATTGCAAACATGTTTATTCATAATAAGCTGAATCAAGAACGAGAGACTCGTCATATTTACAAAAACAAAAGAGATCGAGTTCATACCAGCTTTTCTCATCTCAGTCAGTCCATCATATATCATCATAATTGTCCTTCACTTGCACGACCGAACGGTGTGAATAATAATAAGAGTGTATGTGCACTGGACTAAGCTGGAATCTGCAAGCATTCAATAAACAGGAGAAGACAAGGCAATATGGGCTCTTGGTTAAATCAACAATAATGCATATAAGAGCCACTTCAACAATTTAATTATGGTCTTCTCCTACTGACCCCCAAAGAAAAGAAAAGAAATAAAACTATTTACACGGGAAAGCTCTCAGTAAGCAAAAGAAGAACGGGAAATATTTTTGGGTTTTCTTTTTAATTATTACTACTACAACAGAAAAATAAACTACTACTAATTTTTTTGGTTTTTCTTAAGGTTTAACAAACACACAAAAAGAAAGCAGGAAAAAGAAACTAAACTAGCATGGATATTACAGTGAAAGAGTATGAGCACCGACATCTAGCAATGAGTGTGTGTGAACATAAATGTAATGTCGGTGAGAAATACGTACTCCCCCAAGCTTAGGCTTTTGGCCTAAGTTGGTCTATGGCCACGGCTGGCCTGGCAGATATCCATAATAATAGTTGTTGGGGTCGTATTGTGATGAGGAAGAATAGTTGGGATCATACTGGTGTGCAGCGGTTATCGCCTGCTGAGCTGCAGCGTGGAGTCGAGCTGCCTTCGCTCTCCTCTCGTACTCTTCTGCTTCCTCTCTGGTAATAACATATCTTCTTTTTGTCTGTGAATCAAAGAAGGCAGGAGCAGGGAGAGTAATACGGAAAACACGTTGTTTATCAAAAATCAAACGATATAAGAGAGGTGATTCAGGCCTCTCAACAAACTGGTGCAAAGCCATAGAGTCATAATCTAAATATGCAGGAGGCAACTCCGTATCACCCTCATGAATGTCTATCTCAAGAAAATGAGCTAAGCGGGTTGCATAAATTCCTCAAAAGAAATCTCCATTATGTCTATTATGATGCAAGCTACGAGGTACAATGGCTCCCATATGATAAGATTGGTCTCCTAACACAGTACTCCTAAGAATGCTAAGATCAGGGACACACATGTGACATGCTTCATCCTTAGCATTTATGCATCTACCGACGAAAAGAGCAAAATAATGTATAGCAGGAAAGTGAATGCTCCCTATGGTAGCCTGCGTTATATCTCTAGATTCCCCCACAGTTATACTAGTAAGAAAGTTTCTAAATTCAGATTTAGGGGGATCCCTAACACTACCCCATGATGGAAGTTTGCAAGCGGAAGTGAAATCCTCTAAGTCCATGGTATAAGATTTGTCATAGAGATCAAACATGACTGAAGGAGAATTACGCGAAGATGAATACTCAAACCTCCTCACAAATGAACTTGTGAGATCATGATACTGGGGGCATTTGTTAGCCTCAAAATCCTCAAGACCGGCATTGCGCAAATATGCTTTGAATTCTTCTTTAATTCCCGCACGGTCCATAAAATTTTCCGACGGCCATTCGCAAGGCCGTACCGGAGCGTCTCTTGGTGGATCCTCGTCAGCATCGCGCATAGCAATCCTGGGTCCTTGCTTCTTAGAGGAACCACCTTGGAACATCTTCCTAAGCATAATGTCTTTCTCTGAGAAATTCAGAATTTTTTTGTAACTTCAAACAAAAGTGAACCAACTTCAATAAAACTGATAGCAACTACTCCTACAAGTGCCTAGAGCCTATATCAAGCATTAGAACTACTTGGAACCATATAAATTTGACATGCAAGCTCAAGAACATGGTCACCTATGCAACACAAATTTGCAAAGAATAAAGCACTAGAACAAAAACTAATTGGACCAATGGAGGAGTCACATACCAAGGAACAATCTCCCCAAGCAGTTTTGCGAGAGGTGCTTTGAGCAAGGAGATCGAAAATCACAGCAAAAGTGGCTGGAACTCATGCTTGAGTTGGTTTTTTGGGTTTGTGTGAGACAGAGGAAGAAGATGGGTTCTGGGATAAGTGGAGGAGGGCCACCATGGGCCCACGAGGCAGGGGGCGCGCCCTAGAGGGGGGCGCCCACCACCCTCGTGGCCAGGTGGCAGCTCCTCCCGCGGTAATTTTTGCATAGTAAGTCCTCAAATATTCCCAAAAAATCATATTAAATTGGCATGGCATTCTGAGGACTTTTATTTTCGGGATATTTTTATATTGCACGGATAAGCCAGGAAACAGACTGAAAATACTATTTTTACTTTATTTAATATAAATAACAGAAAGTGAAAGTGGGGTACAGAAGTTTGTGCTTCTAGTTTCATCCATCTCATGCTCATAAAAAAGAATCCACTAACAAGGTTGATCAAGTCTTGTTAACAAACTCATTCCGATAATCATGAAGCCGGAGAAATTTCGAATAACACTAAGTTACCTCAATGGGGATATGCACATCCCCAATAATAAGAATATCATATTTCTTCTTGACAATAGGAAGAGGAAATTCAAAACCTCCAAATATAATCGATGGAATTTTTCCAATAGAGTTGATACTATGAACTTGAGGTTGTTTCCTCGGAAAGTGTACCGTATGCTCATTACCATTAACATGAAAAGTGATATTGCCTTTGTTGCAATCAATAACAGCCCCTGCAGTATTAAGAAAAGGTATTCCAAGAATAAAAGACATACTATCATCCTCGGGAATATCAAGTATAACAAAGTCCGTTAAAATAGTAACGTTTGCAACCACAACAGGCACATCCTCACAAATACCGACATGTATATCAGTTGATTTATCAGCCATTTGCAAAGATATTTCAGTAGGTGTTAACTTATTCAAGTCAAGTCTACGATATAAAGAGAGAGGCATAACACTAACACCGGCTCCAAGATCACATAAAGCAGTTTTAATATAATTTCTTTTAATGGAGCAAGGTATAGTAGGTACTCCGGGGTCTCCAAGTTTCTTTGGTATTCCACCTTTAAAAGTATAATTAGCAAGCATGGTGGAAATCTCAGCTTCCGGTATCTTTCTTTTATTAATAATGATATCCTTCATATATTTAGCATAAGGATTTTTTTGAGCACATCAGTTAATCTCATACGCAAAAAGATAGGCCTAATCATTTCAGCAAAGCGCTCAAAATCCTCGTCATCCTTTTTCTTGGATGGTTTCAGAGGAAAAGGCATGGGTTTCTGAACCCAAGGTTCCCTCTATTTACCATGTTTCCTAGCAACAAAGTCTCTTTTATCATAATGTTGATTCTTTGATTGTGGGTTATCAAGATCAACAGCAGGTTCAACTTCTACATCTTTATCATTACTAGGTTGAGCATCATCATGAACATCATCATTAATATTTTCATTAGGTTCATGTTCATTACCAGATTGTGTTTCAGCATCAGACATAGATATATCATTTGGATTATCAGGTGGTTCAACAATAGGTTCACTAGAAGTTTGCATAGTTCTATCATTTTTCTTCTTCTTTTTAGAAGAACTAGGAACATCAATATTATTTCTTTGAGAATCTTGCTCGATTCTCTTAGGGCGGCCTTCAGGATACAAAGGTTCTTGAGTCATTCTACCAGTTCTAGTAGCCACTCTAACAACATAATCATTTTTCTTACTATTCATTTCATCAAGCACTTCTTTTTGAGCCTTAAGTACTTGTTCTACTTGAGTGGTAACCATAGAAGCATGTTTGCTAACAAGTTTAAGTTCACCTTTAATATTAGCCATATAATCACCCAAGCGTCTAATCATATAAGCATTTTCTTTTAATTGTCTACCAAAATAAGCATTGAAGTCGTCTTGCTTAAACATAAAGTTATCAAACTCATCCAAGCACTGACTAGCAATTTTAGTAGGAGGAACTTCAGCTTTATCATATCTATAGAGAGAATTTACCTTTACTACCTATGTCGGGATATCGGGATCAGGAGGTTCTTCAGTAAATAAAGAATTAAGATCATATGTTTCTTCAACAGGCGGTGAATTAAGACCATGTATTTCTTCAATAGGAGGTAAATTCTTAACGTCTTCAGCTTTAATACCTTTTTCTTTCATAGATTTATTTGCCTCTTGCATATCTTCGGGACTGAGAAATAGAACACCTCTCTTCTTCGGAGTTGGTTTAGGAATAGGTTCAGTAATTGGAGCAGGAGTTGGTTTAGGAGCTGGCTCAGGAGGTGCCCAATTATTTTCATTTGTCAACATATTATTCAATAGGATTTCAACTTCATCCGGTGTTCTTTCCCTGAAAAGAGAACCAGCACAACTATCCAGGTAATGTCTGGAAGCATCGGTTAGTCCATTATAAAAGATATCAAGTATTTCAGGTTTCTTAAGAGGATGATCAGGCAAAGCATTAAGTAACTTGAAAAGCCTCCCCCAAGCTTGTGGGAGACTCTCTTCTTTAATTTGCACGAAGTTGTATATTTCCCTCAAAGCAGCTTGTTTCTTATGAGCAGGGAAATATTTAGCAGAGAAGTAATAAATCATATCCTGGGGACTACGCACACAACCAGGATCAAGAGAATTAAACCATATCTGAGCATCGCCCTTTAATGAGAATGGAAATATTTTGAGTATATAAAAGTAACGCGATCTCTCATCATTAGTGAACAGGGCAATTATATCATTTAACTTAGTAAGATGTGCCACAACAGTTTCAGATTCATAGCCATAAAACGGATCAGATTCAACCAAAGTAATTATATCAGGATCAACAGAGAATTCATAATCCTTATCAGGAACACATATAGGTGAAGTAGCAAAAGTAGGGTCGGGTTTCATTTTATCTCTAAGTGATTCTTT
The DNA here is from genome assembly GCA_034509565.1 of Triticum monococcum. Classification (NCBI taxonomy): domain Eukaryota; kingdom Viridiplantae; phylum Streptophyta; class Magnoliopsida; order Poales; family Poaceae; genus Triticum; species Triticum monococcum. Next base: position 170,855,775 of record CM067846.1, on the reverse strand, counting down.
GTTCCATTTAATTAATAACCTCTTAAGCTCATATCTATCTTTGCAAGCTAAAATAGCGACAGAAGATTCCATATTAAAAAGATAGCCCTCAGGAATAACAGGCATATTTTCATCATCACTATCATCATCGTATTCAGATTCAATAATTTCTTTTTCTCTAGCCCTAGCAATTTGTTCATCAAGAAATCCACTAAGGGGCACAGTAGTATCAGGCATAGAAGCAGTTTCATCATAAGTATCATGCATAGCAGAAGTGGCATCATCAATAACATGCGGCATATCAGAACGAATATCAGAAGCAGGTGTAGGTGTCGCAAACTTACTCATAACAGAAGGTGAATCAAGTATAGAGCTAGATGGCAGTTCCTTACCTCCCCTCGTAGTTGAGGGATAGATCTTGGTTTTTGGATCTCTCAAGTTCTTCATAGTGATAAGCAGATATAAATCCCAAGTGACTCAAAGAATAGAGCTATGCTCCCCGGCAACTGTGCCAGAAATTAGTCTTGATAACCCACAAGTATAGGGGATCGCAACAGCTTTCGAGGGTAGAGTATTCAACCTAAATTTATTGATTCGACACAAGGGGAGCCAAACAATATTCTCAAGTATTAGCAGCTGAGTTGTTAATTCAACCACACCTGGAAACTTAGTATCTGCAGCAAAGTGTTTAGTAGCAAAGTAATATGATAGTGGTGGTAGCGGCAACAAAAGTAAAGATAGCAAAAGTAATGTTTTTGGTATTTTATAGTGATTGTAACAGTAGCAGCGGGAAAGTAAATAAGCGAGAACCAGTATATGGAAAACTCGTAGGCACCGGATCAGTGATGGATAATTATGCCGGATGCGGTTCATCATGTAACAGTCATAACATAGGGTGACACAGAACTAGCTCCAATTCATCAATGTAATGTAGGCATGTATTTCGAATATAGTCATACGTGCTTATGGAAAAGAACTTGCATGACATCTTTTGTCCTACCCTCCCGTGGCAGCAGGGTCCTATTGGAAACTAAGGGATATTAAGCCCTCCTTTTAATAGAGAACCAGAACAAAGCATTAGTACATAGTGAATACATGAACTCCTCAAACTACCGTCATCACCGGGAGTGGTCTCGATTATTGTCACTTCGGGGTTGCCGGATCATAACACATAGTAGGTGACTATAGACTTGCAAGATAGGATCAAGAACTCACATATATTCATGGAAACATAATAGGTTCAGATCTGAAATCATGCCACTCGGGCCCTAGTGACAAGCATTAAGCATAGCAAAGTCATAGCAACATCAATCTCAGAACATAATGGATACTAGGGATCAAACCCTAACAAAACTAACTCGATTACATGATAAATCTCATCCAACCCATCACCGTCCAGCAAGCCTACGATGGAATTACTCACGCACGGTGGTGAGCATCATGAAATTGGTGATGGAGGATGGTTGATGATGACGACGGCGACGAATCCCCCTCTTCGGAGCCTCGAACGGACTCCAGATCAGCCCTCCCGAGAGGTTTTAGGGCTTGGCGGCGGCTCCGTATTGTAAAATGCGATTTTTTTTTTCTCTCCGAAAGCAAATATATAGAGTTGGAGTTGGCATCGGAGGGCATCCAGGGGGCCCACGAGGTAGGGGGCGCGCCCTAGGGGGGCCCACCCTCATGAGAAGGGTGTGGCCCCCCTGGTCTTCATCTTTGGCGAGGATTTATTATTATTTTTTTTAAGATGTTCCGTGGAGTTTCAGGTCATTCCGAGAATATTTGTTTTCTGCACATAAAACAACACCATGGCAATTCTGCTGAAAACAGCGTCAGTCCGGGTTAGTTCCATTCAAATCATACAAGTTAGAGTCCAAAACAAGGGAAAAGTGTTTGGAAAAGTAGATACGACGGAGACGTATCAGGGCGCAGCCCTAGGCCTGAGGATCGTGCTACTTATACTCGAGGCATGTCCTCTACTACATGGATCCCTCGTGGTAAGGCCAAGTCTGTTGGCTCTGAGGCCATCTTTGCCAAGGGAGAGAAGAAGTCGCTGTTCAAGACCTTGAGCAACATGTTCAAGATGTGTCAGTTAATTCAACATCGTCAGATCAAGGAAATCAACAAGGAGAAGCTTGTTCGGCGTGAGCAGAAGGCAGCACGGGCTGCTGCTGGTGAGGAGGTCGGTCCAGGTTCTGAGGACGTCGACAGTGAGGCCACTGCTCGGTCTTTGCCAATGGCCGGGTGGCGTTTTGATGATGATGATGATGCCTCGAGTGCTCCTCCTCTTGTCCAGTGGGTCTCGTGTCGCCATTTGTCTCCTTTTTGTTGTCTTGATGACAAAGGGGGAGAAGTGGTGTCGTGTTTCTCGCTGTTGGTTGGTTTTAGTTGGCTTGAGATACTCTTATTTCCTTTCCGTCTGTGTGGTTGTGAGCCTCTAGCATTATTGTGAGACTCTAGCTTTATTATTGAACCGTGCTATTATCCTCGTATGCTTATTGGGCCTCACATTATTTGCTCACCATACTGTGTCATGAGATCTAGGCACCGTTATAGGTTTATTTTGATGAATCTCATGACTTTATCAATAATGATCTTGGTCGAACCTCCTATGGGTGTACTAGATGCATTCTTGTTTTCGGGCACACATATAGGGGGAGCTATCATGATCATTATTTGTTCCATGGCCTTCTATCTGTTTATCCTCTTTGCCATGCTCTAACCACGTTGTCATCAATGCAACGAAAAGGGGGAGATTGAAAGTGCTAATGGCACTTAAGCTATTTTGGTGTGATGACAATGTGGTTAGTTGAACTAATATCGGTTGCTAAAGTTTATCTCAGGTTATTGGTTCTAAACGCCCGCGATGGAGATGTGTGACCCCTCATTTCAAAAAGGACAAAGACGTGGTCTTTCGATGCTTCGAAGGTTTAGTTTTGGTTTGCTTCAAGTCGTAGGAAAGACCGCACTATTAAGAGGGGTCTGTGTGGACAAATGTTGTGTGGGAATGCCTTTGCCGAGCCTTAGTCTCTTACCCTTCCCACTCCAACCACCTCATATGAACCTAGTGTGTGTACTGTGGTACTCAGAAAGTTGCAACAGTAAGTTACTGGGTACCCCCATGCGCACGGGGTACTGCGCACGGGGTACTGGGTAACTCTCTGGGTACCCCGTGCGCACGGGGTCTATTGACCCCCGTGCGCACGGGGTACCGCGCCCGTGCGCACGGGGTGGTGCGATTGTCTCTGGATACCCCGTGCGCACAGGGCTGACTTAGCCCGTGCGCACGGGATCCAACGGGCAGAAATTCCCACCCTCACATGAACACTATAAAAAGGCCCTTCTTCCTCCTCCAACCCTTAACCCTAATGTCTTGTTGAGCTCCACCATTGCTACACCCCATTTTGCTCAATACTCTCAATCCCTCCACCCAAACTTGTTGAAACTTTGGGGATTGGGAGAGCAAGACCCGATCTACAACTTGACCAAACCAAATCGCATTCCCCGCAACATTTCTTCCCCATTGACTTATTACTCTTGGAGCTTGGGCTCCTAGGCGGTTAGAGGTTCCTCCGGAAGCTTCCTTACTTGTAGTGTGCTCCGAAGAAGTTTGTAAAGATGTGGTGGTCGCCTTCAAGACCAACCCCGAGTGGTTCGAGGCTCATCCGTTGGGGGTGACTCGAAGGAGAATACAGTGAGCCTTTGGTGGCATTCCGCAAGCTTTGTCTCCGGCACCGCTCCAAACGGAGATTAGCTCTTCCCCAAGAAAGAGTGAACTTTGGGTTAAAATCCGCGTCCTCGTCTCACTTGTGGTTAATCCTTTCCCGCACCTTTCTTTGTTGTTGTATGCTTGTTGGCTTGCTAAGTAGTTTGTTGCCTAGCTTTTTTTCTTGGAGCTTGCTTGTCATATAGGTTGCATTCACCTAGTTGCATATCTAGTGAACTCTTTTATCCGCTAAGCCTTAAAATCCACAAGAAAGATTAAAATTTGTAGTTTCCTATTTACCCCCCCCCCCCCCTCTAGTCGACCGTATCGATCCTTTCATACGTATTATATAGTTCTAGTTGGCGGGGGCAACAAACGGAGTTGCACATAGTCTGCTAGGCAGTTGGCCGGGGCAACATACGAAGTTGCACATCTCACATACCAGGATAGATGGATGGTGAAAACTCCACATTCATGAGGGTAGTGAAAAGTTGCATATAGACAGGGTGCTAAAGTTGCACATCCCACTAGTAGGGGATGGTGTGGATCGGGTGCTAGCAGAAAAACTACACATCCATAAGGAATACAAAAGAAAGTTGCACATCACTGTTAGATAGTTGGCCATCACAGCATATGAAGTTGCACATCTACTGCTAGGCAGTTGGCTGATGTAGTAAATAGTGAAAGCACATCCACGGATAGGAGGAAAGTTGCATGTCAACTACTAGCTAGTTAGCCTCGGCAAGAGACGAAATTGCACATCTCACTCCAAGAGGGTAGTTGGGGGTGGAGGTGCCATCAGTAAAAACTGCATGTCCACAGGATAGGTGCGAAGTTGCACATCCACTGCTAGATGGTTGCACAAAATAGATATTAAAAATTTATCGAAACATACCCATGCGGGATTTAGTTTCGAAGAGCACGTCACAATGATTTCAATGATGAAAACGGATCTTAATTCGGATTCGTGGTTTAAAAGTTATGCCTTTTTAAAATCCATAAATCGTGAATTAAATGCTAGAAAGTCATCCACGACATGCAGTAAAAAAGCCACAACCGAATGCATGTGGATCATTTAATAAACTATTGATGAGTCGATTTCGTTTAGCCAGTTGAGACCATAAAAATATTTCTTAATCAGATGGAGGAGACAAATACTTTCCAAAAAGTCCGGCTGCTGGGAAGCGTTAGCGAGCCAACGGCTGCTCGCTAAACGCGTCTTTCTTTCTTTCCCTTTTTATTTCTTCTCAACCTCAGGCGCTCAAAAAAAACTCTTCTCAACCTTTGCTAAAAAGAATAATCTCTTTTCAACCGTTGTTTTACTTCTGTTTTCAACCATGTGATATTGGATCTTAAATGTCTTATTTTTTTGCAGGAAAATCTCTTCCTATTATAAAAATGAAAAGGAGATAAGTATTGTAATCATTGGTGGTGATACTTACGGTTACCCCCAACAACAGGCAGTGGTGCCAACAGAAAGTTGGGGACGGCTGATGAGACTGCTTTGAAGTAGGGATCTAGCTACCCGGCTTGTTGGGCCTTATCGTTGCCAAGAACCCATATTTCCCTATGAGAAACTTAGGTTACTTCTTTTCTAGAGCATACAGATTGCACTTTCTTTACTCCTTTGTTCAAAAGTACAAGCACATTTTTATTGGTCAAGTTTAAAGTTTGATCATGAATTCGTTTTTCAAATACATTGCTAGTCGTCGCAAACAAGAAAAGAATGCAGTGCTAGCAGTTACAAATCGCAACTAGAAAAGAAAACACTATTGAATACAAACGCTATTGTATCGATGTTTTGTGAAGTAACATGCATATCATTTGCTTATGTTTGTCAAAACTTGAAGTTGGACAGTCAAAATTATGCAATATACTCCCTTTGTTTCAATGTAAGACGTTATTTGACACTGCATTTTGAGACAGAGGAAGTATTTATTAATGGTGGGAGTACTATGCATGGCAAGTAGTAAATCTCCATGGTCTTTGAATTGAGCTAATGGCTATGCTCTCAAATTTTGATGGACATCACTAGCTATGGCAATATGTTCAAAAATAATTACACGAACAACAACAATGTAAAAAAGATACCAAAGTTCAAAATTTATCACTATACAACACCACCTTGTAAAAATGTTTTCTTATGGTAAGAAAGTGCTTATTACACCATTCAAAACACAATTTTCTGGATATCAAAGAGTTTGCTTACTTAAAGCTTTTGAATGTAGAACAATTACATGATAAGATTTTTTTAACAAACCAACGGTACTACTTTTACTAGTCCATTGGAGAGCCGAGATGTTAGCAATAGAACATTCACAACAGGATTTAAAAGTATGTACATGTAAACAGACAAGCTACAGAATTGCACAGGAGGAAGCCTGGGAATGCACATGAACTATCTCAACATTTTCCCTTCAAGACCAAAAAACCCGTCAAACTCCAGTATCACCACCAGAGATGATGCTAACACAAATATTTACCATGATGGACGAGCATAAATACATGGGAAACATTACATGGAAGTGAAAGGTGACAGACACAATTCTGAAAGCGTGTGAGTACTAGTTAGCATCATAAGTTCATAACTATGTTTGAAGATCGCATCCAGTTGATAGCAAAACTGTTCCAGTGACTACTGCAACAATCAATATCCTTCCCTAAAGAAGCAGCCCAGCCTATTCTTTAACCAATATGAGATTATGGTCCATCCCTGTGGCGACTTGTAAGACCTCTACTCCTTCCAAGGTATCGATGAGACAAGGCTCTGCCTCATCCATTGAACTGCCCAAACCTAGTCTGCCATTTCGGCCAGATCCCCAAGCCCAAACTTCTCCGTTCGACATGAGAACAATGGAATGAACACGGCCAGCTGCAGCTGTTATTGGGTTCTCACCAACCAGATAGTTGACTAGTGCTGGGGCATCCTCTTGACCAGGTCGTCCAAGCTGGGAGCTGCAGTTCCATCCCCATGATAGAATACCAGTTTTAACATTGTCAGTGCCTTTGGTTGATATATGGCACAGAGCAAGCGAGTGGCCAGCACTCGCTGACACAGAGAATGGGATGTAGCTTATGTCGACGGGAAGCAATTTGGCCCAGCCTGACTTCCTACCAAGTTGTCCATAAGTGTTGTCTCCACCACTCAGTACGGTGCCATTAGCTGGTTAATACGTAAATCACATGAGAGGAATATAAATATAACGGAACTGAAAACTCCGACACCCCCCAAAAGGTACAGTTTTAGATGATTGTTGTTCATTTGTCCAAAGCTGTGCACTCCTAATATAATATCTCTGTTTTGGTGCTCATGCATTAAAAAAATCTCCGTCATACTACATGCCCAAGACTTTATGCTTTCACAGCAGCCCAGCTCCTAGTTTTCTATGTTAATACAATGAACGAATCAAATAAGAATAGTCAGAAAGAATGCTGGTGCTTGAAAAACCTGATGCAAATTGGCAATATATATTTACTATTCATTTCTGAAAAATATAAAGCTGCTATTTCCAAGTTCGAACTCATTATGAATACTAAAAAAAACAAATATTGCAGATGCAACAATGCCCTACGTCTTATTAAACACTACTGCCTTCAGAGAGAGAGAGAGAGAAATAAGTACAGCAGAAACATTATGCATAGCAAGTGCGCATAAGAGCTTCAATTTTGTAGGTGAAAAGAAATACTCACAGCAGAGAATCAGGGAATGATCAAGCCCACAGGAAACATCAGACACGTCAAGATGAGTCACTTCATGAACAAGAGAAGGTTCCCAGATGATGGGCATATTGTCCTCGCTCCGAATTTTGTCCACAACCATCTTTTCAACAGCCTCCAACATTGAACTTGAATAGTTATCCTTTGTTTTCCCAACGTATTCTTGTGGAGAAGGTGCTTCGGTACTTTGACCCATATCTCCTAACCTTCCATTTTCTGAAAACCCCCAACCGAACAGCCCTCCATCCTTTGTCAGTGCCATGGCATGCCCCCATCCAAATGATACCTACCATTTTCGCTTCATTAAAACATTGCCTCACTAGTAAGCAGCATCCAATTAGTTCATTTCAGGGCAAAAGTTATCACCTTAACAACATCGTAACCAGCAAGGGCCTCCACTCTAGAAGGCATTGTGGCCTCCACAATGTCTTTGCCAAGCCCAAGTTGGCCACGCTTTGATCTCCCCCATACCCATAACGAGCCATCGCACCCAATTGCTGCGGAAACAACACCTGAAGCGGATACAGCTCGAACTTGAACATTCTCCAATCCTCTCACCTGTTCTGGATTGCTCCAAGTATTCCTGTCATTTAGCAGAATGGTAAAGCATTGCACCTATACACTTGGTAAGTGTTAAATAACACCTATGAATAACACAAATAATAGGTTGAGGTTTTGAGCTACAATTTTAACTCATGCCATTGGCTAGTATTTTATTTAAGGCTAGCATGGACAAGAAAAATATGGGTGCATCATATCAGTTTGGTTGATGTATGCTTTCCATGTTAAGGTTTGAATGCTCTGATCAGAATATACTCAATATGAAAGCTGAAAGCAGTGCAAGGTGTGCGCGTGCGGCATACATCAGCAAGTGGCCACGTTATTATATTTCAATAAAGAAGTGACCACGTTATGTGAGCCATTCTTCAGCATCTTTGTTATGCTGGTAGCACTGAACAAGCACATCACTGTTGCTCATTATCTGGGCCAGAAAGAAATGGTGCTGCATATACTGGAATAAATAATTCATCGCTTTGGCATGAACTCATACTGGCATACATAACCCCTATCATGATACTCTGCAGACTTCAGTAAAATTGCAATGGGTATAATTGATTTAGGTAAGTGACACCAACTCATTTAGTTCAATTCATATACTGATTCGCCCCGAAGGGCAGAGGAGATGGGGAGGAGGGTTAGATCACCTCGGGGCCTGGAGCCCGCGGCCGAGCTGGCCCTCTTGGTTGCGCCCCCACGCCCAGACCTCCCCGGCAGAGGATACGGCGAGGGAGTGGTAGTGTCCGGCTGCGACCGCATCGACGGACGGCGGGAGGGAGGGCACGGGCGTGGGGACGTAGACGTCCGCGGCCGGCGCAGGCTGGCCCACGGCCCCGTGGCTGTTGTCACCGAACGCGTACACTACGCCGGAGCGCAGCGGCGGAGGTGTTCCGCCCGCTGCAAGCGCGGATAGGAGGCAGCGGCGGAGGCGGGAAGCGCAGGGGCGCGCGCGGAGGAGGGGAAGCATCTGGGCAGGGCAGCCGTCGAAGGGAGGCGAAAGAAGACGGCGACGGCTGAGTCGCGGATGATCTAACCGTGGACCGGTGAAAAGCTGGCCCTATTCCAACGCGTTTCTTGGCCCGGCCCAATTTAAGAACTTCATCACTGTAAGCATAGAGCCACGGAGTTTATTTGTTTTTTCTGCGGGAAGAGCCACAGAGATTTGCAATTTTGCATACTGTGATAAGCCTTTTCCCAAAATGCACGTGTATTTTCTTACAGCAACAATTAACTTTATTTTGTCAGAAAAATCACATATACTACTCAGTACTCGTAGTTTTTTTTTGTAAAATAACCATTTTTTTCATGAGAATTATAAAGAAGATGCAATAAGGCCGCTGTCATCATAATCTAGCCGCCCAATTGCACGTACGATATGATGAGATGAGGGCCAGGGAAAGAAAGGCGCAGAAGTTGGTTGGTGAAGATGATGAGAGATGCAATGCACTAATTTTCATAGCACGATATAAATATTACAAGCATGCACGCAGCACGCATACAAATTTACATTTTACACCCACCCTCGCATATATACCTCTCGCACGCTCACGTTTCCCACGACGACGGGTACCATGCACAGGACGACGATGCTCGGATCGGATCGGATCGATTTCGCCTAGTGGAACTTGAGGCTGGTGAGGATGTTGTTGTTGACGGGGTCGGAGAGGTGGTCGAGGAGGTTCTGGAAGGGCCCGACGCCGGTGAAGATGGCCTGCAGGGACATGCCGAGGAAGGCGAGCATGGCGAGGCGGCCGTTCTTGATCTCCTTGAGCTTGAGCTCCTTCATCTCCTTCTCGCTCTTGGTGCCGAACCCGAGCGGGTTGAAGATGGGCCCGCCGGGGTAGGCGGGGTCGCCGGAGCCACCGAGGTACTTCTCGAGGCCCAGGAAGTACTGCTTCCCCATGGAGCCCGGGTTGTACCAGTCCTGGAGCCGCCGGTGCTCCGCGAAGCCGATGAGCGCCATCTCGAACACGAAGAGCGTGTAGGGGTCGGCCCAGTACTGGTAGGTGCCTGCCGGCGGGATCGCGCCTGCCTGGAACCACGGGATCGCCGTCTCCGGGGGCACCAGACCCACCTTGCCCAGGGCCTCCGGGGCGATCATGCCCACCACCCCCATCATCGCCGTCCGGCCGTTGAAGATCTCGCCGTAGGCCAGCCACCTGGGCTCGATGAACCCGCCGGTGCCCTCTGGGTCGGACAGCCCCAAGGGGTCGAAGCCAAAGTCACCGGGCAGCCTGCAAAGCACAAAACCCAACACCTCCTAAATCAGCTTCTCTCTACCACACTGCCAATACACATACACCAGGTGTAATATGTTGCCCCGCGACTTACGTGCCGTCGAGGTAGGTGAGGGACTGCTTGGACGCAAACCATAGCTGCCTGTTGTCATTTTGCTGAAAGAGAAGAAGAAGAAGAAAGTTAGGAACTACTCCAGCTAGCTCTCATCAGATCAAAAGAGAACATGCAGCATGGCTAGAGTCGAACTGACCTTGGCAGGGGGGCTGGAAGATGCCCTGACGACGAAGGGGGACTTCCGGGAGGAAGACGACCTGGAGATGGAAGACTGCAGAGGCCTCCCCAGCAGCTGCCTCCCAGAGAGAAGACCCTGGGCCGCCATTGTTCCTGCAAGCTCCTCCTCCTCCTGCTCCGAGAGATGAGGCAGGCGTGGTGTGTGGTACAGACTGAGATGAAAGTGTGTGCTCCAAAACTCACCCACTGCTACAAAAGGAGAGAGGAACGTGCGCCTGAGGCTGGGCGGGGGTGGGGCCAGGGAAATCTTATTCCGATGTGAGGTGGAGCCTCAGCGGATGAGGGCATCTGTGGACCCAGTAGAAGCCCGCCATGTGGCGGGTGCGCTGGGATAAGGAGGCTGCCACCTGGCCTCTCATCAGCTGAGGCTGCTTAACTGCATTCCCTTGGCTCAGATTTTTCAGCAGCTTGTGGACAGCACAGACAGTTGCAATTTTTGTGTCTGGCTAGAGAGTATGCATTCCGTGGGATACGAGATATCATGGTTGCCCATATGAGCCTATCATGTATCACCATCTGGATAAGGGGATCTTTCGGATTACTAAATCACCAAATTTCTTCAATAAATTAATACAAATATATATATATATATATATATATATATATATATATATATATATACTTTGGCGGTTAATATTGTGTGCGGTGATACGAGACCAAAGTGAATTTTCACAAGGTAAAGACAATTGGATCTTTAATTCTCCACAAAACAATCACTGTGCTGACAGTCTGTTACATTCTGATGAAAAGATAAATATGTTGGATGAGGTTTGTACCTGTATGTTCTACAGGTAACCCATTTGATCCAAACAAAAAGGAAGCACAGTGTATCCGCCAAGACTACATATTGTAGTTAATAAACTTCAGCCCGCTCCAGAAGTACACATTTTACATAACAAAATGGGTGGCTTTCTTGTCTCCTCTCATTTACCTGATAGACAAAAGGTTATAGTTAGTTAAGGTGATAATACAATTTACTAAAAACGGACCAGATTCTGATACTTATGCATGGCACTGTTGTTTAATCAGATCTGAAGACCACTAATACAGGAAATTCCCATGAAAAACTATGACAGTGCAATGCCTCCAAAAAAAGAGATATCAGAACTTGGTATGGAGTATCTTTGCAAATTAGAGGCACAAACACTTTGGTGTGTTTGCTTTATGCCTAAGGTTGCCCTGCCAAACATTGGATGGCTAGCCAATTTATTTTTTTCAGATTTTGCTTCCCCATGTGTTGGCCAACATTGGCTAAAAATTGATCTGGAATTGGCAAAGGAGCATTGGCATGCCAAAATGTTGGTAACTGTCCAAAAATAGATTAAAAAAATCATGGGCAAACAATGTATACGGTATGCTTTGGTCACAAAATCCAAACATTACCCTTCGGGACATGTAATCAACCATTCAGACTGTGACAGGTTGATGGATTTTGTTGGAAATTGGCGGCACGGGAGGATGTCAAGATCATTTGGTCTATCTGTAGTATGTACGGAGTTATGGAGGATGAGAAATTATATGATTTTTTGGAGGAAGATTTTGTCAGATTTTATAACTCTAGTATATATAGGATTAAGCCAATGATGTGGTGATGTGAAAAATTACTGAAGAATACAAAGACAATGTTGGTGGCAGTGATAAGCTAAAATACTAGTAGAACCTGAATCATCTGAACAGACTTCATTGAGGCATGTTGCCTTCGAAGTGTGGATTTGCGGGTTGATATGTTCTGGTAGTTTTCCTTTTCTTGTCATCTTTGTTTCTGCCGATGGGTTTCTTGATACAAACTATTTGGTTTGTTTTAGTCATCGAACTTGAGTTCTGCCTGATGTAGCTTCTAGTTTCTCCTGTTTAAGCTTGATGGCTAAGCTGATGTCCACAGTTTCTAATTACACTTGTGCGTTTGTGTATTTCCAAACCCCCGGAAATGACACTAAACATTTCTATGTATATTTGTTTGACAGGGCTGGCAGAAATATAACAAAAAAAAGGTATGGAGCACTGATCAATTTCACCAGTTCCTATTATGTAAGCATCTTATGGAACATGTACAAAATGTTACAAACTGAATCTTGCTAACATGCCTGTACACTTCAAGTACAGAAAATTTTGTGTAACCTACGGTAAAGGTAAAAACTAAAGAGCTTTGCTGCAGTACAGTCGAAATTGCCAAGCTGAAATATGGGGTTACCATAATTTTGATATTTGTGTGAGAATCGATGCAAAGCTTTCACAATAGAACCGTATTTCATTGATTTCAACGAGCCCATATGCCTGCACACACAACAAAAAATAATATTTCAGTAGTAAAATAAAATAAGTAACTTCAGTAATGTGCAATAAGCATAAACCAGTGAGCGCACATGATCCCCTCACCCTCAGGTGGAATGATTTTTGAATGTGATTTGAGCATGGAAACTAGTGAGAATTGTATAAATGGAAGAAAAACTTACATAATCTCTGTGAAACGTAATCTCCATGCAGGAAATCCTAAATGACATCTAACAGGACCGTACACAAGAAGAAGATCAGGTTCTGGCCCACCACTACCTAATGAAAAGATTGGAACAGTAAGTGTTCTTCCAGAATTGCAATGTACAAATTCCTAACTGAGAAATGAATATGGTAAAATGCAATAACTGGGAGGAGATAATTTTTCCAAACTTACCTACTTCTCTCAGTGCACAAACCATGTCAGCTTCTGTAAATGCATTGTCAACTTTATTATGCCCATGAGTGTTGCGATTGCAGAAGTCTGAGCACAGTAAGTTTGCTGCTTTAGCAATGCCTTCCTTGCCATCAGAACCAGAAAGACACTCTATAGCCATCCCCCCATGTGCACTAAGATCCTACAGGCTCACATGAATGACATAATAGTTATAAGAGTGATAAATATACTAATCAAAGAACAGACAAAGATTACCATAGTCCATATCTTAGACAGCAAATGGGCCAACAGAATTCTGCATTAAGCAACTTACTAAATTAGTTCTTGAGTTCTCATCTCTTGGGGTTTTGATACCAGGTTTAAGCCATTCCTTCAGTACTCCTGTAGAGCATTGTCGAATGGTCAGACATATCTCTCTGCACCGTTGATTGTGCAATAGTCAGTGCGAGGAAACTGAGAAGTAACAGGAAACATGGTACTCATCTTGGCTTTTTTATGTTATACCAAAATGATCTAATATGTTTGGAGACATGCTTTTTAGTTGGATGTTAAAAAGGTTCCAGGTTTAGTTATTTTCTCCTTTCAGTATCTGATGCACAACTCAAATTGTCCAAAGTAGTTTCATGCACAACAACAACAACAAAGCTGTTATGGCGCTGCTAGAAGGAGGGCGCGAGAGGGCCCGCTGGGGGCCTTTTGCCCACGGCCGGGCAAGATGGAAGGGATTTCCTTCTTAATTCTTGCTTGATTAGATTGATACATCTCCTCCTCTTATATAGAGAGGTTTACTTGACTCCCCAGCAAGGCTTACTTGACCCCTAAGCAAGCGACCCTTATCTCTAATTAACCCTAAGACTAACGGGCTATACCGCCAGCCCAGGCCCATTAGGCCCATTATGGACTCTAACACTACACCTCATCTGGGGAGTCAAAAGGGCCCCCGGCCGGCCCTCTCGTGCCCTCCTTCTAGCAGCCACATAACAATGTAGTGTTAGAGTACATAATGGGCCTAATGGGCCTGGGCTGGCAGTATAGCCCGTTAGTCTTAGGGTTAATTAGAGATAAGGGTCGCTTGCTTAGGGGTCATGTAAGCCCTGCTTGGGAGTCAAGTAAACCTCTCTATATAAAGAGAGGAGATGTATCAATCTAATCAAGCAAGAATTAAGAAGGAAATCCCTTCCCTCTTGCCCGGCCGTGAGCAAAAGGCCCCCGGCCGGCCCTCTCGCGCCCTTCTTCTAGCAGCGCCATAACAATTTGGTATCAGCTAGCTTCGGTTCGATCATGTCTTCACCGCTGCCGAACCCGTCTCTTCTGCTGCCGGTGCCGGGATCCTCCATCGCGCCCGCCCCCGCCGTCCTCACTCCGGAGGAGGTGTCCGGGGCGCTGCGGGACCTAACCCAGGCGGTTCAAGAGATCCGCCTGTTCTTGGCCGGGTCCTACGGGCTGCGCCGCCCATCGCCGCCACCGTGCTCGCCGGGCCGCTGCAGCCTGCAGCTGCCATCCACCGCCACCACTGCCCCGCCCTGGTTGTAGTGGCAGCCGCCGCTCCTGGCGGCCTCAGCCGCGCCCGGCGCTCCGCCACAGCAGCCGCCGCTACTGCCCCAGGGCGTCCCGCCGCGCTCGCCGGGCCGCTGCAGCTGCCATCCACCGCCACCACCGCCCCGCCTTGGCTGCAGTGGCAGCCGCCGCTCCTGGCGGCCTCCGCCGCGCCCGGCGCTCCGCTGCAGCAGCCATCGCCGGTCAGCTCCAGCCTCACATCGACCGCGCCGGCGGGAGTCCTGATCCACCGATCAAGTTCCTGCCGTTGCCATCACCGCTTCCCCAGGGTGTCCCCATCCGACAGATCAAGTTTCCGCCGTCGCCGTCACCGCTTCCGGCTTGGATCACTACCCGCCACGTGTCGGCGGCGGTGAGGCTGCAGGCTGCTGCGCGTCGGCGTGTGCGGGAGATGCGTGGTCTGCAGCTGCCGCTCCTCCAAATTGCCCTTCGCTGCGCAAAGGACCCTGATCTCGTCCGCTGCGTCGGGGATCTTGGGCATGCGGTTTCCCCCACAGGCGGCGGGCATGTTGTTTTTCCCGCGGGCAGCGACCTCAAAGTCTGCGACATCAGCGGTTGGGGGGGGGGGGGGGGGGCGCACCCCTCCTCGTCATTCTCCATCGCAAGCCCTCCACTCTTCCCTGTGCGGTGCAGACCAACAGCCGTCCGGCGGGGAGAAGACAGTGTGTCACCGACAGGAGCACACCACGTAGCACCACTGCATTCCGTCGCTGGCTGCCACGACGGCGCCTTTGCTGGTCGCTCTTGCGACCACTTCCAGGTGGCCATACACATGCACTCCTTTTGTTCAGGTGGTGTCCATGGGATCTAGGTGGCTGTACACGTGCACGTCCACGTGCGGATGGTGTCCACTTTTTGTTAAGGGGTCCAAAATAAAGCGTCCCAATCCATTTCAGGTTGAGAGTAATAAAACAAGCCAAGATGTAAAAGGCTTGTTTTTAGGCTGCAGCTCGAGGACAAACTGCATGTCCAGGTAGGGTGTAGTGTTAGAGTACGTAATGGGCCTAATGGGCCTGGGCTGGCAGTATAGCCCGTTAGTCTTAGGGTTAATTAGAGATAAGGGTCGCTTGCTTAGGGGTCAAGTAAGCCTTGCTTGGGAGTCAAGTAAACCTCTCTATATAAAGAGAGGAGATGTATCAATCTAATCAAGCAAGAATTAAGAAGGAAATCCCTTCCCTCTTGCCCGGCCGTGGGCCCGGCCCTCTCGCGCCCTCATTCTAGCAGCGCTATAACAAAAGCCTTCCAATTTCAAACAAGTTGGGGTAGGTTAGAGTTGAAACCCATAAGATCTCGAAACTGAGTCATGGTTCTGGCACGTGGATGGCTAATTTTCACGCAGCCCTGTCCATAACTAATTCTTTGGTAATATTTCAGCCCTTCAAGTCTCTCTTAACGGACTCCTCCATGTCAAGTTTGGTCTACCCCGACCTCTCTTGACATTATTAGCATGCTTTATCCTTCCGCTATGTGGCGGTGCTTCTGGAGGTCTACGTGGTATATACCCAAACCATCTCAAACGATGTTGGATAAGTTTCTCTTCGATTGGTGCTACCCCAACTCTATGACGTATATCAACATTCTGGATCCGATCCTTTCTTGTGTGGCCAAACATCCATCTCAGCATGCACATCTCTGCTACACCGAACTGTTGGTCATGCCGCCTTTTAGTTGGCCCACAGTTTGCGCCGTACAACACCACGGGTCGAATCGCCGTCCTATAGAACCTGCCTTTTAGTTTTTGTAGCACTCTCTTGTCACATAGGACACCTGAAGCTTGGCGTCACTTCATCCATCCAGGTTTGATTCGATGGCTCACATCTTCATCAATATCACCATCCTTCTTTAACATAGATCCCGATAATGGAAAGGTGTCCTTCTAACGTACCATGTGCCCATCAAGGCTAACCTCCTCCTCCTCGTGCCTAGTGGTACTAAAACTGCACCTCATGTACTCAGTTTTAGTTCTACTAAGCCTAATATTCAGTTCCAAAGCCTGTGATGCGGAGCATCCCAAGGTCATCCCCATGGACCTACCTACGTCCCCTACGACGCCACTTGGGCCAATGACAAGAGCCCGAGCGAAGGCTATCGAAGATAAGGTGAACTCTCTCCTCTCCGAACTTCCACTTTCTATGCATGAGACATGGCTACTACCTAAGTCCGAGTTGTTGTGCACGATTAGGTACAAGGGGACCCTCCCGGAGATGCACATGAAGATGTACAAGTCCCCAAGTTCACAAATGAAGAGGAACGCCGAGAGAAGAAGAAGGCAGCTCCAGGACCCGGACATCCGGCCCCAAGCCCGGACATCCGGCCGCTGGAGACTTCGACCACAACAGCCTACCAGCCGCCGCGCATCTACAGGCCCCAGACATCCGGCCCCAGCCTGGACATCCGGCTCGGCCCGGAAATCCGGCCTCGAGCCCGGATATCCGGACACCATCTTCCCGAGAGCGACATGGCCAGCTTCACCAGCCCGGACATCCGGCCTCCACAGCCCGGACATCCGGCCCTCCGCGAACGCCCAGACATCCGGCCCCGCGTGAAAGCCCAGACATCCGGCCCGACGCCCGGACGTCCGGCCTCCCTGTCTGCGCATAGTGAAGGGCCGAGGCCCATGTACCCCTTCTACCCCCCTAGACTATATATACTCCACCTCGTCCAACTTTCTAGGGTTAGCAAAGGATTAGCTCATATTTTGTGTGAGAGCTTTGCTCATCCACTTGGTTACCTTCTCCTCGGAGATTCGAGCCTCCACCGGAGAAGATCCCCCAAGCGGATTCAAGACCCCTTTTTAAGAAAGAACTCAAGACCTCCTTTGGAGAAGAACCGGCTACCATGTACCATCCGTTGTTGACTTTGGATCTTGTATCTCCTATCGTGTTTCGAGGATCTAGCACTTGTGTAATCATTCTTGTTGGTTTGAGTGTCTCTCTTGTGTTTTCCCCGTGTTTACCCTCGTTTCCCTCCTCATGTTCCTCGTGTTCATCGCGGGATCCGCTCCTTTCGTGAAAGATCGGCCGATTAGGGTTCCTACCCTACATCATCTTGGTATCAAGAGCCACGTTGATCACGATTTCAGAGCCTCCCCGTTGTGTTGCTAGCCTAGTTTTGTTGATTTTGTCCCTAATTCAAAAATTCCCCACAAAAATAGCCCCAATTTTTTTTTGTGATTTGCTGGTGTGATGAAGTTTTGTTGAATTTGATCCGCGGATTTCGTGTGTTGTAGGTAGATCTAGCTTTCCATCCACTTTTCCCCAATTTCCATCCATAAATTTCTCCGAATTTTGCCTGTATTTGACCTCTCCTCGCGTCGATCTTCGAATCCATACACGGATCCAGAGCCCGGACATCCGGCCCGACAAGCCCGGACATCTGGCACCCCGGACATCCGGCCTTCAAGCCCGGACATCCGGCCCCTGACAGCACCACTTCCTTTCCACCGCCCGTTTTCCGTCCATTTTTCGCCAAATTTTGTTCCGGTGCCCACATATACTTCCGCATACCTCCACCACTTCCGCATAGCACCACCATATACCACATACATAACCACCGCTTACCAACTCCAACTCCGACAATTTTGGTCCAATTTTGCTTTGAGAATTTGAGTTGCGGTACCGTGTCCTACTTGTGCTTCGGCTATTTAGGTACGGTTCGACATCAACATCACCGCCGCACATCTTCGCCACGGACGCGTCATCAACAACGACCACCTCGTCTACATCTTGGTATTCGTGCCACCATTTTGACACCATACCGTCCGCAAGAAATGGTAACCTCATCTTGGTATTGGACATATCACTCTTGCCATTACATTGATAGCCATCATAGCCTTACTCCTTTGCGTTGCTTACCCATCGAGACTAGCCATTGAGTATTGCCGGCAATGAGACTTGTGCACATTAGTGATCATACTTCCCATAGCATACATACATCATTGTTGCATATCTTGGTATCATCTCTTGTGTCACAAGGTTGTCATCGCATACACAATTGCTATCTTGGTTCGTCAAGCATTGCATGAGAAAAGAGCTCAAACATCAAAGAGCCAAACAAGCTTTTAAGCAAAAGGGAAAGATAAGCAAAGAGCTTTTAAGCAAGAACCATAGCATCATACAACATTAAGATTGTCATATTCGATCATCTTGGATCATCGCATAGAAACACCTTGCATAGAGCATACTTGGGATAGAAGTCGTTGCATTTTTGCTTAATAGGTTGTGCACAAGTCTTTGTATACGCCTATTGTGCAATCGTGCTAGCGTCTCTCTAATGTTGTGCAACGAGAGCATTTTTGTGTACTCCACATTTTGGCTCACCCTTGGTTGCACGACCCTACTTATCTCTTTGCGTGTGTGTTTCCGTGTACCTTATATTGCTTGGTCTACTTGTTGCATTGCAATCTTGCGAATCTTTTCCAACATTATTGAAGCTCACTTACAATTGTATCAAATTTTGTGCCACCATCCTAACCAAGCTCCAGCATAAGCTTTTACTTGTGTAGGTGTGAGAAACCGACAAGAATTGGTACCAATTGTGCTATTTCCTTGTTCACATTGGAGTGATCATTGATCCACTTTCAACTTCGGTCAAGGTACATTTGGTATTCGTTCTTCTCTTTCTACCACTCACTTTCTTCTCTTGGAATGATGGATAGGCCAAGTACTTCTACCAACCCACTCTTCATTGAGCACGACGACATGAACTCCTACGTCACCAAGAGTCACCTCTTTGATGCACAACGTGCTTTGCATCAAGAGCAACAAGCAATGAGTGAACGCATCGACAACCTCGCCGCCGACTTGCGACTCTCCGAGCAACGTACAAGGGACTACTTCGACCACAAGCTCGACGATCACAAGCAAGAGAATGACGCAAGAATGGACGAGATTCGCGCTTTGTTGCTCAACCGCTCTTCTTCCACTTCGTCCTCTACAAGAAGGAGCCGTTCAAGTCGACACTCCAACTTCACCCTCTCCGGCTCAAGTACACCGACATCGAACACTCTACACCGTGCCGCGCGCAACGATCGTCAAGCAAGCCTCAATCCTCTACGCGACACCAACTCTCAAGAGCGTCGACAACGTCAAACCCAAGAGGCTTTTGCGCTAGCACGAGAAAGACAACGACAACGCTAACATGAAGAGGAAGAGCGCACGCGTCTACACCAAGATGCACAAGATGCCAAGGCACAACGCCAAGAACAACAACTCCGTGAAGCTCAAGCACTTGAGGCACAACAAACCCCTCCAAGATTCAAGTCGAGCCGTAGCCAACCGAGGCCGACAAGCTCCTGAACATGAAGATGCACTTCGCGAAGAAATTCAAGAACGAGGATTTCAAGCTCGCGTGCATCGTCAAGTTCCTCAAGTTCCTCCTCGAGCTCGACAAGCTCCTCCACAAGCTCGCCAAGAACATCAAGTTCATCAAGAGCATGACGACAATGGAAATCCTCCACGACAAGAGCAACATGAGGTTGACAACCCTCCTCACCAAGAGCGACACGAGCTTGACAATCATCAACAACATGGGCGTCATCATCCCCGACCCCAACACAATGAAGAGCAATGCTATGGCAAGCTCAAGTTCACCATTCCCAAGTTCAACGGAAGCAACGATCCCGAAGAGTACCTTTCATGGGCATTGAAGGTCGACAAAATTTTCCGTTTGCACAACTATGACGAAGAGAAGAAGATCGCAATGGCATCCCTTGAGTTTTAAGACTATGTCCACATTTGGTGGGAACAAGTTATCGACCGCCGAGAGGCAAGAGGTGAACCACCCATCACTACTTGGGCACAAATGAAGGATGTCATGAGAGCACGCTTCGTGCCTACCTACTACAACCGCGACCTCTTCAAGAAACTCCAACTACTCAAGCAAGGAACCAAGAGCATTGAAGAGTACTACAAGGAGATGGAGATTGCCATGATACGAGCCAATGTCACGGAAGATGATGAGCAAACAATGGCACGTTTCTTGAATGGACTCAACCATCCTATCAAGAAGATCGCCGACTTCCAACCATACTCGAACCTCATCGAGCTAGTGCATCAAGCTACAAAAGCGGAACGTCAAGTGCAAGACGATTTCAAGTATGCCAAGTTCTCATCCAAGTCCTACGGCTTCTCCAACACCCAAGCTTCAACGACTCCAACACCGTCTACCAAGCCTTCTACTAGCAACATCGACAAGTCGAGTTCCAAGAAAGCTTCGTCAACTTCAAGTCATCCTCCTACTACAAGCAACTTCAAGCCGAGAGCTTCATCATCATCAACCCCCACCGATGAGACCGTCAAGACAAGTTCCTTCAAATGTTTCACATGCGGAGGCCGAGGCCACAAGTCCTATGAGTGCACCAACAAGCGGACCATGATCCTCAACGACGACGACACCTACGACTCGATGAGTGAAGGCGAAATGGATGCTCTTGAGCAAGTCGCCATGCACCGGCAAGTGAACGATGAAGAGGAACAAGTCTTTTGCGATGAAGATTCAAGTCCCGCTCTTGTTGTCTCCAAGGTCTTGACTCTCCAACATCACCAAGAAGAAGACCAAAGATGCCATATCTTTCACACCAAGGCCGGCATCAATGGACGCTCCGTCAAGGTCATCATCGATGGAGGGAGTTGTCATAACCTCGCAAGTGAAGAACTTTGCTCCAAGCTCCAATTGCCCAAGACGAAGCACCCCCATCCATACAAAGTGCAATGGCTTAACGACTCCGACACTATCCAAATCGAGCATCGAGTACAAGTCTCCTTCAAAATTGGCGCCTACGAAGACACCTTAGAGTGCGACGTCCTTCCAATGACCGTTTGCCACCTTCTCCTTGGACGCCCATGGCAATTTGATAGAGGAGTCATCCACAACGGCCAAACGAACCACTACATCTTCAAGATGAGGCAAGGAGTACGTACTTCATCCCATGTCTCCAAGCCAAGTTGTCGCCGACAAGCAAGCCACCCATCGTGGAGATAATAGTGACAGAGCGAGCCACCAAAAAGAGAGAGCGCCGCAAGCCCAAGTCGAGCGCCTCCACGATGAGTGAAAAGAAGAACTTAGTCCTATTTGCCACCAAAAGTGAGATAAGAGGAGTGTGTGAGAACCCATCTAGTGTCCTACACTACGTCCTTTTGTGCAAGGACAATGCACCACAAGCTAACACCTCTCACACTCTTCCTCTAGTGTTGTCTTCTCTTTTGCAGACAGAGCACCATGATAAATCTGAAGAGCCTCTTCATAAGCCATTACCTTCTCATCATAAGCACGATCAACAGTCTCATCAGCAAGCTTAGCCGCATCCTTGGCGGCCTGATTAGCATCCGGAGCAAGAACCAGTGGAGTCGGCGGAGTAGGGGCCACCGGAGGAACCGGACGTGGCGGACAACAGACCTCGCCAGAAAGAACACCCCAGAGACGGATGCCACGCATGTGAATGCGCATAAAGCCAGTGAACTCGGTGTAGTTAGTACCATCGAAAATCACCGGACAGCGAGGGATAGCAACATAGCCCGATGCAGCAGACATATCTTTTTTTAGCAAAGATCCAAAATCAGCAGAATCCGACGAGAGCAGCAGGGGCGAGACCACCAGCTTCCAATCGGCAACAGGAGGGGATCGGGGGAGCAGCAGGCAGTCGATCCAGACCAAGGGGCGGCTGGGAGCTGGAGGCAGCGGCGGGATCCAGCAGGGGCCTGTGCGAGTCGGGACAAGGGCGAGCTCGAGCGGGAGCGTCCTTCTCGATCGGGGAGGGGCTGCGAGCGATCCTTATAGGATCGAGAACGGGAGAGGAGGCCCGATCCGATCCAGGACGGGATCCGAGCGGGACAAGGAGATCGAGGCTGCGGCCTCTATCGGGAGGAGAGACGGATCAATCGCACGAGTTGCAGCGTGCAAAAAAGTTGACCTAGCTCTAATACCATGTTAGGAATATGCAACTTGTATTCCCATGAGGCCATAGGCCGATATATATACATGTACAGATGTGAAACATATGTAGGAAACCCCTTATACAACGGGATAAATACAAAGGGGTACATGACTTATAATATAACTCTAACAAACGCAAGAGAAGCGCCCCATAACTTACTTTAGTGAGAAACTCTCCGGCGCGCAACTCAATTACCCCATCTATGACAAAGAGCTATATGCTTTAGTCCGCGTTTTGCATGAATGGGAACACTATCTTTGCCCTCATGAATTTATCATTCATACCGATCATGAAACGCTCAAATATCTTAAGGGCCAAACCAAGTTGAACAAGCGTCATGCTAAATGGAGTGAATTTATTGAGTCTTTTCCTTATGTCATCAAGTACATTAAAGGTAAGGAAAACATTGTGGCGAATGCCCTTTCCCGCATATGCATGCTTGTTACTCAACTTGAATTGGATGTCATTGGCTTTGAGCATATAAAAGACTTGTATGAGCATGATCCTACTTTTCCTACTCCTTATGCCAAGTGTTTGACGCACACCTCTTGGGAACGCTATTACATCAAAGATGGATATCTTATGAGAGCTAACAAGCTTTGCATCCCCGAGTCTTCTCTTCGTTTGTTGCTTTTGCAGGAATCTCATGGAAGAGGCTTAATGGGACATTTTGGACGAGACAAGACGTTTGCGACACTCTCAAAGAACTACTATTGGCCCAAGATGTTTCGTGACGTCAACCGCTTCACCAACCGATGCTCTACATGCCGCAAAGCTAAGTCTAAAGCTCAATCCCATGGCCTTTACATGCCTCTACCAATTCCATACCAACCATGGGAAGATATTAGCATGGATTTTGTACTTGGATTACCTAGGGCTCGCAATGGAAAGGATTCGGTATTTGTTGTTGTGGACCGTTTCTCAAAGATGGCACATTTCATTCCTTGCAACAAGATAGACGATGCTTCACATATTGCAAACCTCTTTTGTAGGGAAATATTGCGTCTACACGGAGTGCCGAAGACGATCGTCTCGGACCGCGACGTCAAGTTCCTAAGCTACTTTTGGAAGACCCTATGCGCCAAGCTCGGAATCAAGCTACTCTTCTCCATGGCTTACCATCCGCAAACCGACGGCCAAACGGATGTGACAAACCGCACACTCTCCGCTCTACTTCGAGTACTCATCAAGAAGAACATCAAGGAGTGGGAGGAGTGCCTACCTATCGCCGAGTTCGCCTACAACCGCGCAAGACACTCAACAACCGGCAAGTCCCCCTTCGAGGTCGTCTACGGATTCAACCCTTGTCCCCATTGGACATTCTCCCTCTACCACTCCAAGAGCGCATCAATTTGGATGCAAGTGCACGTGTGACTCATCTCAAGAAGGTGCATGAAGATACAAGACATACTATCGAGCGCCAAGTACAACGACTTGCGACCAAGCTCAACATCAACAAGCACCCCATGATCTATAACATTGGTGATCTCTTGTGGCTACACCTTCGCAAGGACCGCTTTCCCCAAGAACGCAAGTCCAAACTTCGACCACGAGTGGACGGACCCTTCAAGGTGCTTGCACGCTACAACGACAATGCTTACAAGATCGACCTCCCCCGCGACAAGTACAACGTGAGCGATATCTTCAATGTCAAGGACCTCTCGCCCTTCCATGGTGATGAAGAATTTGATCAGAGGACAGATCTTCCCCAAGGGAGGGGAGATGATGCGGAGCATCCCAAGGTCATCCCCATGGACCTACCTACATCCCATACGACACCACTTGGGCCAATGACAAGAGCCCGAGCGAAGGCTATCAAAGATAAGGTGAACTCTCTCCTCTCCGAACTTCCACTTTCTATGCATGAGACATGGCTAGTACCTAAGTCCGAGTTGTTATGCATGATTAGGTACCAAGAGGACCCTCCCGAAGATGCACATGAAGATGTACAAGTCCCCAAATTCATGGATAAAGACGAACGCCGAGAGAAGAAGGCAGCTCCAGGACCCGGACATCCGACCGCTGGAGACTTCGACCACAACAGCCTACCAGCCGCCGCGCATCTACAGGCCCCGGACATCTGGCCCAGCCCGGAAATCCGGCCTCGAGCCCGGATATCCGGACACCACCTTCCCGAGAGCGACATGGCCAGCTTCACCAGCCCGGACATCCGGCCTCCACAGCTCGGACATCCGGCCCTCCGCGAACGCCCGGACATCCGGCCTCGCCAGCCCGGACATCCGGCCCCGCGTGAAAGCCCGGACATCCGGCCCGACGCCCAGACATCCGGCCTCCCTGTCTGCGCACAGTAAAGGGCCGAGGCCCGTGTACCCCTTCTACCCCCCTAGACTATATATACTCCACCTCGTCCAACTTTCTAGGGTTAGCAAAGGATTAGCTCATATTTCGTGTGAGAGCTTTGCTCATCCACTTGGTTACCTTCTCCTCGGAGATTCGAGCCTCCACCGAAGAAGATCCCCCAAGCGGATTCAATACCCCTTTTTAGGGAAGAACTCAAGACCTCCTTTGGAGAAGAACCGGCTACCGTGTACCGTCCGTTGTTGACTTTGGATCTTGTATCTCCTATCGAGTTTCGAGGATCTAGCACTTGTGTAATCATTCTTGTTGGTTTGAGTGTCTCTCTTGTGTTTTCCCCGTGTTTACCCTCGTTTCCCTCCTCCTGTTCCTCGTGTTCATCGCGGGATCCGCTCCTTTCGTGAAAGATCAACCGATTAGGGTTCCTACCCTACATCAGCTTGTCTCCAACTTTCTATTAATCCTCGTCCCACTATCAGCGACTAGCACCACCTCATCCACAAAGAGCATACACCATGGGATATCTCCTTATATATCCCTTGTGACCTCAGCAAAGCAAAAAAGATACGGGCTCAAAGCTGACCCTTGGTGCAATCATGTTTTGATTGGAAAGTCATCAGTGTCTCCATCACTTGTTCGAACACTTGCCACAACATTATCGTACATGTCCTTGACGAGGAATGTAATTTGTGTTTCTTCAAGGCCCACCACACGGCATTCCGCGGTATCTTATCACAAGCCTTCTCCAAGTCAATGAACACCATATGAGGTCCTTCTTTTGCTACCTCTATCTCTCCATAAATTGTCGTACTAAGAAAATAACTTCCATGGTCGACCTCCCAGGCATGAAACCAAACTGATTTTTTGTCATGCTTGTTATTCTTCTTAAACGGTGCTCAATGACACTCTCCCCCATAGCTTCATTGTATGGCTCATTAGCTTAATTCCACAATAATTAGTACAACTTTGAACTTTTCTCTTATTCTTGAAGATTGGTACTAATGTACTCTTCACCATTCTTCGGGCATCTTGTTTGTTCGAAAATGAGGTTGAAAGGCTTAGTTAGCCATATTGTCACTATGTCTCCAAGGCATCTCCGCACCTCAACTGGGATACAATTAGGACCC
The DNA here is from genome assembly GCA_034509565.1 of Triticum monococcum. NCBI lineage: Eukaryota > Viridiplantae > Streptophyta > Magnoliopsida > Poales > Poaceae > Triticum > Triticum monococcum. The sequence goes on along the minus strand of CM067846.1, from coordinate 170,829,688 downwards.
GCCGCCTCACCTTATGTAACGCCCCATATGTAACTTTCCCAATTTGTACTCCAACTCTTGCCGTTTCCGGCATTAAGTTATATTTATTCCTCGGGTTCGGGTCTTTGTCTCCGTGTGTTGTTTTTGTTTTCGTGCATCTCATATCATGTCGTCACGTGCATTGCATTTGCATACATGTTCATCTCATGCATTCGAGCATTCTCCCCGTTGTCCGTTTTGCATTCCGGCGCTTCGTTCTCCTCCGGTGGCCATTTCTAGCTTTCTTTCGTGTGTGGGGATTAAACATTTCCGGATTGGACCGAGACTTGCCATGTGGCCTTGGTTTACTACCGGTAGACCGCCTGTCAAGTTTCGGGTCATTTGGACTTCGTTTGATACTCCAACGGTTAACCGAGGGACCGAAAAGGCCTCGTGTGTGTTGCAGCCCAACATCCCTCCAATTTGGCCCAAAACCCACCAAACTCTGTTCCACCGTCTCGGTCGTTCGATCACGATCGTGTGGGCGAAAACCGCACCCCATTTGGACTCTCCTAGCTCCCTCTATGCCTATATATAGACCCCCTCCTCCAAATTCCGGATCCCCTCCTCAAACCCCTAAAAAAAATCCTCCTCGCGCCGGCCGGACGCGTCCGCCGCCCCACCCGGGCCAATCCCGCACCGCCACGTGGAGCCCGCGCGCCCCACTTCGCCGCCGCGGCCGACGCGGGCCCGCAGGCCCATCGCCGGCCCTCTCCACCGCCCGACCGGGCCTCTCCACCGGCGCGCCTCGCGGCTTTCTTCTCCGCGGCCGGCGCCGACCTCCCTCGCCGCGCCGCCGTGGCGCCATCGCCGCCCGTCGCCGGCGCCGTGCTCCTCCGTCGCCGGCCGGCTCCGTCCTCGCCTCGGCGTCCGCGCCGCCCCCGCCGCGCGCGCTCCGCCGCCCCGCGCCCCTCGCCGGCGGCCACCGCGCCTCTCCACGCCGGCCCCGCCTCCCCTCGCCACCGGCCGGTCGCCGGAGCCGGCCGACATCGCCGGATCCGCCTCGGGTGAACAGTACCCCCGCGCCTGCTACAGTAACTCGGGATCTGGATCTGGGTTGACCCCTCTCCCCCGAAACCCTAATTCCCAGTTTTTTATGCATTCTTTGACCGCTCATAACTTTGCATCCGTGGCTCCGTTTTGGGCATATGATATATCAAAATCTTCGTCTCGACGAGTACATCATTTCATTCCATTGCATCATTTGCATTTGAGGTCATCTTGGTGCCCAAAATGCTGTTAGAAGGAGGCATCATGAGTCATATTGCAGATCCGTTAGCTCTACATTGACTTTTGTCATTTTTGATTATTGTGTGCATGATATGCCTGTGCCCTTTTGGGATGAATTGTTAAGCATGTTGTCTTCTTTTCAGAGGTGCCTCCCATGCATTTTTAGGATGTGTGTGTTGTCTTGTGCAAGCTTGCAAAGAGGGGTACCTGAGTTTGCTGATTTCAGGGACTTAGTGAAAATCACTAAGTCTGGGATGTTTTAGTTCACGGTGCTATATGTCCAGCTTGTTTCCTAGTGATCCGTGCCTCTTTTGAGGATGATCAGTAAGAGTGATTTGTTATGCTTGTTGTGCTTAATCCATCCATGTCTTTACTTGTTATGTTGGAGCACCCTAGGTTGACTCAATCGAGCTCAACTTTTGCATAGTTGTTAATTTGGGCAGATCGTGAACTCTTTTGCGATTTTGCCGGAGCTATTGCTAGTGATCCATGCATGCTATGCCATTGTTCTTGCCATGTCTAGCTAGCATTTTGTGCCTTCTTTATGGATATATGCTTGCCTTGCCATGACTTGCACCGTAGTGAGTGCATCGAGCTCGTTTACATGCCTCCGCGAGTTATAGTTTCAGCATGTCCCAGTTTTCACTAAGTCTGAAAACTGATTGTGTTTCATCGATGTTCGTGTGCTTGTTAGAGTATTTTGTGAACCCTTTTGGCCCCAGGTCATTTTGGGTGTTTTGTTAAGCTTGTTGAGTAGCTCCATGCCATGCTCTTACTTGCCATGTTCAGGTTATGCTTCATGTTGTTTTGCTGCTCCGAAGAGAGCATCGTGGTCTGAAATTCCAGACTAGCGTTAATTTTGCTAAGTCTGAAATCTGTTTTGCTTATTCAGTTTTGCCATGCTTGTTTAAGCCCTTAATGGATGAATTTGCCTATGGCTCAGTCCTGGTGATTTGTTAAGCATCTTGTGTACATCCCTGCCATGCAATTTGTTTTCATGTTTGGTGGCTGTAGCATGTTCATTTCGTTGCATTTAGGAGCCTACTTGCTGTAAATCGCAGATCGGCTCGTTTCGTAAAACGCTTGCCATTTCCAAACCGTAGCTCCGATTCCTTTGATCTTTATATCGTTTTCAGGGGATTTCTTCCCCTCTATCCAGTGGCACACTTGGTCTTCCAAGTTGAGGCCAGGTTCATGCATTTCCTGTCACGTCTTGCGTTTTGCATCCCGCATAGCATACCATCCTTGCATATTATTGGTTGCCCTTGCACGTGGTTGATTGTATCCTTGTTGCTTGTTTGTGCTGTTGGGTAGAGCCGGGAGACGAGTTCGCTAACGAGGAGCCCGTTGAGTTTGCCTTTGAGGATCCAGTCAACTCTGACAACTGTGCAGGCAAGATGATCATACCCTCGAAATCACTACTATCTTTGCTCTGCTAGTTTGCTCGCTCTTTTGCTTTGCCATTGCTACGATGCCTACCACTTGCTTGTCAGCCTCCCAATTGCCATGATCGAGCCTCTAACCCACCTTTGTCCTAGCAAACCGTTGATTGGCTATGTTACCGCTTTGCTCAGCCCCCTTCTTATAGCGTTGCTAGTTGCAGGTGAAGATTGGAGTCGTTCCTTGTTGGAACATTTATTTACTTGTTGGGATATCATTATATTGCTATGTTATCTTTATTCATCTATATACTTGGTAAAGGGTGGAAGGCTCGGCCTCTCGCCTAGTGTTTTGTTCCACTCTTGCCACCCTAGTTTCCGTCATATCGGTGTTATGTTCCCGGATTGTTGCGTCCCTTACGCGGTTGGGCTATATGGGAACCCCTTGATAGTTCGCCTTGATTAAAGCTTTTCCAGCAATGCCCAACATTGGTTTTACCATTTGCCACCTACCCTTTTTCCCTTGGGTTTCCGGAGCCCAAGGGTCATCTTTATTTTAGCCCCCACGGGCCAGTGCTCCTCTGAGTGTTGGTCCAAACAGAGCCACTTGCAGCGCCACCTCGGGGCAACTCGAGGGTTGGTTTTAGTTGTACGTAGTGTTCATCTGAGTGTGCCCTGAGAAAGAGATATGTGCAGCTCCTATCGGGATTTGTCGGCACATTCGGGCGGTGTTGCTGGACTAGTTTTGACCTGTCGAATCATCTTGTTGTACCGGGATACCGAGTCTGATCGGTGTATCTTGGGTGGAGGTCTATTCCTTCGTTGACCGTGAGAGCTTGTTATGGGCTAAGTTGGGACCCCCCCCTGTAGGGATTGATCTTTCGAAAGCCGTGCCCACGGTTATGGGCAGATGGGAATTTGTTAATGTCCGGTTGTAGATAACTTGAACCTTAATTAATTAAAATGAATCAACTGAGTGTGTAGCCGTGATGGCCTCTTCTCGGCGGAGTCCGGGAAGTGGACACGGCGTTGGAGTTATGTTTGCGCAGGTTGCTCTCTAGTTCCTCGCTCGCGCTTTGCTCTCTCTTCTCGCTCTCTTTTGCGAATAAGTTAGCCACCATATATGCTAGTCGCTTGCTGCAGCTCCACTTATACACTACCCTTTTCCTACCTATTAAGCTTAAATAGTCTTGACCGCGAGGGTGTGAGATTGCTGAGTCCCTGTGGCTCACAGATTACTATTACATCAGATGCAGGGACAGATGATACCGCTCCAGATGGCGCGCTCGAGCTGAAGTGGGAGTACGACGAGGACTCTCAGCGTTACTATGTGTCTTTTCCTGATGATCAGTAGTGGTGCCTATTCGGGGTTAGATTCAGGGCCTTGTCGCATGCTGGGGGTCTTTTCTATTTTGGCGCCGTAGTCGGGCCATGAGTGATTGTATGATGGATGTTGTTTATGTACTTTGATGTGACGTGGCGAGTGTAAGCCAACTATGTTATTTCCCCTTTATATTATATATGTACATGGGATGTGTGATGATTTCCCGACTTGCGACATTGCATTCAATGCGCCTATGTCTCTAAGTCGTGCCTCGACACGTGGGAGATATAGTCGCATCGAGGGCGTTACACCTTACTTCATCCTTTTTAAAGCCTCGCTGACCTCAGGCTCTTGGATTCGTTGCAAAAAATGTCTATTGGTATGATCAAAGGAGTTGTCCGGCTCAATGACAGAGTTCTTATTCTCTCCATTGAACAATTTGTTAAAGTATTCTCATCATTTATTCTTGATCTCCTCGTCCTTCACCAGGAGTCGATTTGCTCCATCCTTGATGCATTTGACTTGGTTGACATCTCTCATCTTCCTACCTCGGATCTTGGCCATCTTATAGATTTCCCTTTCGCCTTCCCTCATGTTTAAACGCTGGTAGAGGTCCTCATACGCTTCACCCCTTGCTTCGCTCACAGCTTACTTTGCAGTCTTTGCCACCATATACTTCTCTATGTTGTCCGGACTCCTATCCAAGTATAGGCGTCTGAAATAGTCTTTCTTCTCCTTAATAGCCTTCTGGAAATCATTGTTCCACCATCAAGTGTCTTTAGCTTCGCTTTGACTTCATATATTGTTTGCATCATCTCCTTTCTCCCAAGAGCCCTCCTTAATAAACTTCTCCTTGAAAGCCTGAGTTGCCTCCCTCTTGAGCTTCCATCACTTTGTTCCAGCGATTTTGGAGCGCTTACCTTGCTGGACACATACCCGGAAGAGGAAGTCCGCTACGAGAAGTTTATGTTGAGGGACGACACTCTCTCCATGTATCACCTTACAATCTAGGCAAGCACGTTTGTCTTCTCTGCTCGAGAGGACAGAATCAATATGGCTAGTGTTAACCACTACTAAAAGTCAGTAGATGGGATTCTCTCTTTTTAAAGAGGGTCTTGCTACGATCATGTCGTAAGCTAAAACAAAGTTTAAGACATCCTCTCCTTGATTCCTGCTGCCATAACCAAAGCCCCCGTGCACCCCTTCAAAAGTTGTGTTACATGTACCCACATGGCCATTGATGTCTCCTCGTATGAAGAGCTTCTCGCCAATAGGCCCACTCCTAACCATGTCCTCCAGTCCTTCCCAAAACTCCCTCTTGGTGCTCTCATTGTCTTCTGGGGCATACGCGCTGATAACATTGAGAACTAAGTCCCCAACGACCAGCTTGACCAAGATAACCTAGTCCCCTTGCCTCTTGACGTCCACCACTCCAGACTTGAGGCTCTTGTTGATCAAGATGCCTACTCCATACTTGTTTGTAGTTGTCCCCGTGTACCACAGCTTGAAGCCGATATCCTCCACCTCCTTCGCCTTATGTCCCTTCCATTCGGTTTCTTGGACACAAAGGATATCAATGCCTCTCCCCACCGTTGTATCAACAAACTCCTGTAACTTACCGGTCAGAGACCCTATGTTCCAGCGACCTAAGCGGATCCTACTTGGCTCGGCTAGCTTTCTTACCCTTCGCACTCGTTGAATCAAATGCGAAGACCCTTGCTCATTTTACACTACACCCGAGCATCGATGTAGAGCGCCACTAGGGATGTAACGACCTGATCCTTGCTCACTTATCACCGTATCCAGATCAAGGTACGGCACGCCACCAAGGGAGTGACGGTCTGGCCCTTACCCATTTAACACCACACCCGGGTCCCGATATGGCACGTCGCTAAGACGGTTATGCCCCAAAGATGTTCTTTTGGGTTTCATCTCCATTAGAATGGTTGAGTTTTTATGTTGGCTCGCCAAGCCTATGACAACACTCTTCCTTTACCTGGACAACATAGGCGAAGTTTCAAAGTAGTTTCATGCAAAATACATAAAATTTGAAGGCTGTTTTTCCCACGGCGCGGATTTATGGAAGATGACTTGAAGGGAAAACTGTTAAAATAAAGCAGGACGCACAGTTATTAATACCGCATATTGTTAGTAAACTTGTTTTTTCTTGTTCTTTTCTCACCGTCAAAGCCTCAAAGGCAAGCACTCTGCCACATTATATTGAGAAAGAAAGAGTTCTATGCTCAGGTAAGGATAGGCCAAGAAGACTTGAAAAGAATAAGATCATATGTACTCAAACAAGTAAGCATGTAAAGCAAATGTTCATAAGCACACCTTCAATGTCATAGAGAACTACATACTTAACGCCAATAGTTGATAACCACCGTAGAAGTTGCTTGATCTTCAAAACATTATTTGCTTCTCTGCTATCTACTACAACGCCCACGTAATTAAGTCTTTCAAAATGAAGATCTCGGTACTTGGGCAGCAGCCCAGACGAAATAAGATAACATTCTAGATTATCACTCAGATGCGACCACAAATCAAAGAGGCTGACCAACAGGTGGACGAGGTGCCATAGCAGGCCCAAGATGAGCTCTACAATCGTGGATGGCCAAGATATCTGCATTTGGCCAACCATAAAAGTACCATACACACTTCCCTGAAAATTCAACACGAAGTTACTGACATCAGTAGTTGCCTCCTGTAACTTTACCAGATGAAGGTTACGAAATAGCATGATATTAACATATATTAACATATCCGATGCATTCAATGCTAGAAAAAAAACACATGGCTGATGCACTCAGTTTGACAATGGACCTGCCATGTTCCAGAGAGAGCCAAGACTCCTTAACGGGAGCCACGAAAATTATGACGCCTAAGAATGCCTAAGAATGGCACGGCAGCACAGCTACCATTAGACAAGTAAACAAGTTTTAAAGCTTACTATCATCCCCGTGCCCTTAAATGGTGCCGCAATGCAATGGCGTGATGTGACAGGGGCAGATCTAGAGTGTGCGCCTGCACGCCCCAGAATTTGTGGAGGCCAGTGGGGTTTAAACTGAATCACTGGATGAGAAAAGGCTCATACCTCAACCAATATCCAAGATCACGGACCGGGTGAGAACAGCAGGGAATCGATGTACGAGGCTTGGGTGGTCAGGTACTCAGGGGTGCCCTAGATTGGGGCATCAGTCCCGGAAGGAGAGATTGGGAACTACAGTGCTCACAGCGAAGAAAAGAAGTAGGGTCCGTCACCAGATCAATCCGAGCCCGGGGCCGGGCAAACCTCCACCCCCAAGCCAGTCCTGTAGAGCGAATGAGAAGGAGAACTGAGAGAGACGGTGCCGTCAGAGCCTAGTTGCCGGCGGCGGCGCGAGGAGAGGTGGGAGGAAGAAAGAAAGAGGGAAAGTCAGTTCAATTTCGCCTGCCTGAGTTCAGAGTTCAGACTCCCAGCTCGTTGATAGCTTGACAAAGCTCGATAATAACTACTATACACAGTAGTCTATTAAAAAGGGAAATGTTTGCCTTCAGCCGGCCGATCCCGTGCGAGCATCCTTCGTCTACTTCTTGCGACACATGTCTTGTGTGGGAGTATGGGTCCATCTAATTCTTTTTTCTAACGGTTATGCGTTACGCGTGTGTGAGAAACCAAAATGTTTTCTGCAACGTCTATGTTGCAAGAATTTCTTTCGCAACGACTTTCATGTTGCAAAAAAGTGAAAAAATGCAACAACATCAGCGAAAGTTGCCCGTGTCCCACTATGTCGCCGCATGCCGACGAATTTCTGCTGCAACGACACAGTTGCAAAATGGCGACGACAACAAGGACGGTGTTGCTGCGACATCATTTTTTTGTTATATTTTTTTTTGCAACAACATCCATGTTGCATAAGTCATTTTCACAACATTATCTATGTTGCAAAAAAAGTGAAGACGGATTTTCTTTGCAACACAATCTCTGTTACAAATGTTTCTGCAACATGAGCTATGTTGCAAAAAAATGAAACACAACATTTGTTGCAATGGTGAGGAAGGACTGAGTCGTTGGATTGTGTCGGACCTAGTGGCTGCTGAGGCGGCCGATCTTTTAAAAAGATCAGCCGGCCGATGAGTTAAAGAAAGGGAAATCTTAACTGGCCTACGTCAGCCAGGAGCCAAGAGCCAGCGAACGCCCATCATATCACAAGTTCCATGCGGGTGCCACATCAGACTGCCGGAGCAGTTCGCTCGAACATGGCCACGAGCAAACTGCTTCCGCACCTACCCCCGCACGAAAAAGTGCAGTTAACCCCCCACCCCCACCCCCAATTCATTCCATTAGTCAGTTTCATCCCCTACCCACCTATCTTCTCCCTTCCTCACCGCTCCCTCTCATCGCAGCGATTCCGGTGAGCGGGCGACGCTTTTCCCACCAAGCCCAGCCGCTCGTCGACGGTGAGGGCTTCATCCACCACAGGCGGCATTATTGTCGGCCATTGAGGTACGTGTTCTAGATCACTGGTTGTTGCGGGCGAGTGTTTTGTGCCCTATGGTTGTTTGCTTGAGGTAGTTGCGATGGTCTCCATGGCGGAAGCGGATGTGCCCATGGCGGAAGAGGCGGCTGGAGTAGTTAGAGTTGTCGCTAGGTAACGATGGGAAGGGATAGAGAAGGTGGCGTGGTGGGCTTGCTATCGGGGCTAGGGTTTGAGCACGCACATCCCACGTGGTCTGCCGGGTTGCGCCAGACGTGTGTGGTGCGGCAGCAGCGGCCGTGGTTGCCATTACTTCGACATCGGCGACGGGTGGTGTTCTGTGGTGCCGTATTTGCCTTTGGTTTTGGGGGTGGCAGTTTTGGGTGATTTTTTGCCGTAGATCTGTTTTGGTTGACCAGTTTGGTGCCTTTTGTGTAGTTTAGTGTGTAGGGATTTGATGGTGGAAACTGCCATGTGTGTTAGTTGAGGATATGCGGGGGTTGAGGGGGAAATGCCATATGATTCTGTTTATAGTTGGAATTTTATAGTTTGGTGAAAAATATCATGTTTGTCCTTTTTTGTGTAGTTTAGTGTGGGGATTTGACGGTGGAAACTTCCATATGTGTTAGTTGAGGATATGTGTGGGGTTGAGGGGGAAATGCATGTGATTTTATAGTTTGGTGAAAAATGTCATGTACGTCCTTATAGTGGGTCTTTTTAGGGTGGTTAGGTGCATGTGTGTATAGATGTTTTTGTTGTTTGTGGGGAGGTGAGGGGAACTGCCATGTGTGTGTTGTAGATGATGTTTTTTGGGATGAAAATTGTCATGTGATTTACAAGAGGGATTATTTTGGGGGGAATGTCATATGTGTTGTAGATGGTTGTTGGGTAGAGAGAAACTGCCATGTGTGCTTTTGTAGATGGTATTGTTTTTTGTATTATAACTGCTTTGTGGTTGATTTGGGGTGTTGTTTCTCAGGAGAAATGACATGTGTGTATTTAGAGTGTGTCTGCTTTTCAGGGGGTCATAGTTGTTTATGATCTTCTTATGGGAACTGCCTTTTTTGTTTCTAGATGGTGGCAACTTTAGATTAAAACTGCCATGTGGTTTATTTTGGGATTGTTCTTTTGGGGGAAAATGTCATGTGTGCCCTTAGAGTGGGTCTTTTAGGGGGGATATGCGTGCACAGAGTTTTTTTATATTTGAGGGAAACTACCGTGTGTGTGTAGATGGTGGTTCATTTTTGGATGCAAAGTGCCATGTGGTTATATAGTCAGATTTTATTCGGGGGGAAATGCCATGTGTGTCCTTAGATTGGTTCTTTTAGGGGGAATAGGTGACATGTGTGTACCCATCTTGTTTAAATTATTTTTTTGTGTATGTGTCCACCTGCCTGACGTGGTCCTTTGTTGTTGTTGTCCATATCTTCTTTTCAGGTTTTCGATTTTGTAAGATGGTCGGAGAGGATTTGAACAATGGTGTTGATGATTGCATGGATATCTCAGGTAGGGGGCATTTGAAGGAAATATGCCCTAGAGGCAATAATAAAGTTATTATTTATTTCCTTATATCATGATAAATGTTTATTATTCATGCTAGAATTGTATTAACCGGAAACATAATACATGTGTGAATACATAGACAAACAGAGTGTCACTAGTATGCCTCTACTAGACTAGCTCGTTAATCAAAGATGGTTATGTTTCCTGACCATGAACAAGGAGTTGTTATTTGATTAACGAGGTCACATCATTAGTTGAATGATCTGATTGACATGACCCATTCCATTAGCTTAGCACCCGATCGTTTAGTATGTTGCTATTGCTTTCTTCATGACTTATACATGTTCCTATGACTATGAGATTATACAACTCCCGTTTGCTGGAGGAACACTTTGTGTGCTACCAAACATCACAACGTAACTGGGTGATTATAAAGGAGCTCTACAGGTGTCTCCAATGGTAGATGTTGGGTCGGTGTATTTCGAGAATAGAATTTGTCACTCCGATTGTCGGAGAGGTATCTCTGGGCCCTCTCGGTAATGCACATCACTTAAGCCTTGCAAGCATTGCAACTAATAAGTTAGTTGCGGGATGATGTATTACGGAACGAGTAAAGAGACTTGCCGGTAACGAGATTGAACTAGGTATTGGATACCGACGATCGAATCTCGGGCAAGTAACATACCGATGACAAAAGGAACAACGTATGTTGTTATGCGGTCTGACCGATAAAGATCTTCGTAGAATATGTAGGAGCCAATATGGGCATCCAGGTCCCGCTATTGGTTATTGACCGGAGAAGTGTCTCGGTCATGTCTACATTGTTCTCGAACCGTAGGGTCCGCACGCTTAACATTACGATGACAGTTATTATGAGTTTATGCATTTTGATGTACCGAAGGTTGTTCAGAGTCCCGGATGTGATCACGGACATGACGAGGAGTCTCGAAATGGTCGAGACATAAAGATTGATATATTGGAAGCCTATATTTGGATATCGGAAGTGTTCCGGGTGAAATCGGGATTTTACCGGATTACCGGGAGGTTACCGGAACCCCCCCGGGGCCATATGGGCCTTCATGGGCCTTAGTGGAAAGGAGAAAAGGGGCAGCCCATAGGTGGCCGCGCGCCCCCCCTTCCCTTAGTCCTATTAGGACTAGGAGAAGGGGCCGGCCCCCCTCTCTCTCTTTCCCCCCTTGGGAATCCTAGTTGGAATAGGATTGAGGGGGGGGGGGGAGTCCTACTCCCGGTAGGAGTAGGACTCCTCCTGCGCCCTCTCCCTGGCCGGCGCACCCCTCCCCCTTGGATCCTTTATATACGGGGGCAGGGGGCACCTCTAGACACACAAGTTGATCCTTGGTGATCGTTCCTTAGCCGTGTGCGGTGCCCCCTGCCACCAAATTCCACCTCGATCATATTGTTGCAGTGCTTAGGCGAAGCCCTGCGTCGGTAGTACATCAAGATCGTCACCACGCCGTCGTGCTGACGGAACTCTTCCTCGACGCTTTGCTGGATCGGAGCCCGAGGATCGTCATCGAGCTGAACATGTGCTAAGAACTCGGAGGTGCCGGAGTAACAGTGCTTGGATCGGTCGGATCGGGAAGACGTACGACTACTTCCTCTACGTTGTGTGATCGCTTCCGCAGTCGGTCTGCGTTGGTACGTAGACAACACTCTCCCCTCTCGTTGCTATGCATCACCATGATCTTGCGTGTGCGTAGGAATTTTTTTGAAATTACTACGTTCCCCAACAGTGGTATCAGAGCCTAGGTTTTATGGTTTGATGTTATATGCACAAGTAGAACACAAGTGAGTTGTGGGCGATACAAGTCATACTGCCTACCAGCATGTCATACTTTGGTTCGGCGGTATTGTTGGACGAGACGACCCGGACCAACCTTACGCGTACGCTTACACGAGACCGGTTCCCTCGACGTGCTTTGCACATAGATGGCTTGCGGGCGACTGTCTCTCCAACTTTAGTTGAACCAAGTGTGGCTACGCCCGGTCCTTGAGAAGGTTAAAACGGAGTCTATTTGACAAACTATCGTTGTGGTTTTGATGCGTAGGTGAGATGAGTTCTTGCTTAAGCCCGTAGCAGCCACGTAAAACTTGCAACAACAAAGTAGAGGACGTCTAACTTGTTTTTGCAGGGCATGTTGTGATGTGATATGGTCAAGGCATGATGCTAAATTTTATTGTATGAGATGATCATGTTTTGTAACCAAGTTATCGGTAACTGGCAGGAGCCATATGGTTGTCGCTTTATTGTATGCAATGCAATCGCGATGTAATGCTTTACTTTATTACTAAGCGGTAGTGATAGTCGTGGAAGCATAAGATTGGCGAGATGACACCGATGCTACGATGGAGATCAAGGTGTCGCGCCGGTGACGATGGTGATCATGACGGTGCTTCGGAGATGGAGATCACAAGCACAAGATGATGATGGCCATATCATATCACTTATATTGATTGCATGTGATGTTTATCCTTTTATGCATCTTATCTTGCTTTGATTGATGGTAGCATTATAAGATGATCTCTCACTAAATTATCAAGAAGTGTTCTCCCTGAGTATGCACCGTTGCCAAAGTTCGTCGTGCCCAGACACCATGTGATGATCGGGTGTGATAAGCTCTACGTCCATCTACAACGGGTGCAAGCCAGTTTTGCACACGCAGAATACTCAGGTTAAACTTGACGAGCCTAGCATATGCAGATATGGCCTCGGAACACAGAGACCGAAAGGTCGAGCGTGAATCATATAGTAGATATGATCAACATAACGATGTTCACCATTGAAAACTACTCCATCTCACGTGATGATCGGTTATGGTTTAGTTGATTTGGATCACGTGATCACTTAGAGGATTAGAGGGATGTCTATCTAAGTGGGAGTTCTTAAGTAATTTGATTAACTGAACTTAAACTTATCATGAACTTAGTACCTGATAGTATCTTGCTTGTTTATGTTGATTGTAGATAGATGGCTCGTGCTGTTGTTCCGTTGAATTTTAATGCGTTCCTTGAGAAAGCAAAGTTGAAAGATGATGGTAGCAATTACACGGACTGGGTCCGTAACTTGAGGATTATCCTTATTGCTGCTCAGAAGAATTACGTCCTGGAAGCACCGCTGGGTGCTAGGCCTACTGCTGGAGCAACACCAGATGTTATGAACATCTGGCAGAGCAAAGCTGATGACTACTCGATAGTTCAGTGTGCCATGCTTTACGGCTTAGAATCGGGACTTCAACGACGTTTTGAACGTCATGGAGCATATGAGATGTTCCAGGAGTTGAAGTTAATATTTCAAGCAAATGCCCGGATTGAGAGATATGAAGTCTCCAATAAGTTCTATAGCTGCAAGATGGAGGAGAACAGTTCTGTCAGTGAGCATATACTCAAAATGTCTGGGTATAATAATCACTTGATTCAGATGGGAGTTAATCTTCCAGATGATTGCGTCATTGATAGAATTCTCCAATCACTGCCACCAAGCTACAAGAGCTTCGTGATGAACTATAATATGCAAGGGATGAACAAGACTATTCCCGAGCTCTTCACAATGCTGAAAGCTGCGGAGGTAGAAATCAAAAAGGAGCATCAAGTGTTGATGGTTAACAAGACCACTAGTTTCAAGAAAAAGGGCAAAGGGAAGAAGAAGGGGAACTTCAAGAAGAACGGCAAGCAAGTTGCTGCTCAAGAGAAGAAGCCCAAGTCTGGACCTAAGCCTGAAACTGAGTGCTTCTACTGCAAGCAGACTGGTCACTGGAAGCGGAACTGCCCCAAGTATTTGGCGGATAAGAAGGATGGCAAGGTGAACAAAGGTATATGTGATATACATGTTATTGATGTGTACCTTACTAGAGCTCGCAGTAGCACCTGGGTATTTGATACTGGTTCTGTTGCTAATATTTGCAACTCGAAACAGGGACTACGGATTAAGCGAACACTGGCAAAGGACGAGGTGACGATGCGCGTGGGAAACGGTTCCAAAGTTGATGTGATCGCAGTCGGCACGCTACCTCTGCATCTACCTTCAGGATTAATATTAGACCTAAATAATTGTTATTTGGTGCCAGCGTTGAGCATGAACATTATATCTGGATCTTGTTTAATGCGAGACGGTTATTCATTTAAATCAGAGAATAATGGTTGTTCTATTTATATGAGTAATATATTTTATGGTCATGCACCTTTGAAGAGTGGTCTATTTTTGATGAATCTCGATAGTAGTGATACACATATTCATAATGTTGAAACCAAAAAAATGCAGAGTTGATAATGAAAGTGCAACTTATTTGTGGCACTGTCGTTTAGGTCATATCGGTGTAAAGCGCATGAAGAAACTCCATAATGATGGACTTTTGGAACCACTTGATTATGAATCACTTGGTACTTGCGAACCGTGCCTCATGGGCAAGATGACTAAAACACCGTTCTCCGGTACTATGGAGAGAGCAACAGATTTATTGGAAATCATACGTACCGATGTATGTGGTCCGATGAATATTGAGGCTCGTGGCGGATATTGTTATTTTCTCACTTTCACAGATGATTTAAGCAGATATGGGTATATCTACTTAATGAAACACAAGTCTGAAACATTTGAAAAGTTCAAAGAATTTCAGAGTGAAGTTGAAAATCATCATAACAAGAAAATAAAGTTTCTACGATCTGATCGTGGAGGAGAATATTTGAGTTACGAGTTTGGTGTACATTTGAAAAATTGTGGAATAGTTTCGCAACTCACACCACCCGGAACACCACAACGTAATGGTGTGTCCGAACGTCGTAATCGTACTTTACTAGATATGGTGCGATCTATGATGTCTCTTACTGATTTACCGCTATCGTTTTGGGGTTATGCTTTAGAGACGGCCGCATTCACGTTAAATAGGGCACCATCAAAATCCGTTGAGACGACGCCTTATGAACTATGGTTTGGCAAGAAACTAAAGTTGTCGTTTCTTAAAGTTTGGGGCTGCAATGCTTATGTGAAAAAGCTTCAACCTGATAAGCTCGAACCCAAAGCGGAGAAATGTGTCTTCATAGGATACCCAAAGGAGACTGTTGGGTACACCTTCTATCACAGATCCGAAGACAAGACATTCGTTGCTAAGAATGGATCATTTCTAGAGAAGGAGTTTCTCTCGAAAGAAGTGAGTGGGAGGAAAGTAGAACTTGACGAGGTAACTGTACCTGCTCCCTTATTGGAAAATAGTACATCATAGAAAATTGTTTCTGCGACACCTATACCAATTAGTGAGGAAGCTAATGATGATGATCATGAAACTTTAGGACAAGATACTACTGAACTTCGTAGATCAACCAGAGTGAGATCCACACCAGAGTGGTACGGTAATCCAATTCTGGAAGTCATGCTACTAGATCATGATGAACCTACGAACTATGAAGAAGCGATGGTGAGCCCAGATTCCGCAAAGTGGCTTGAAGCCATGAAATCTGAGATGGGATCCATGTATGAAAACAAAATATGGACTTTGGTTGACTTGCCTGTTGATCGGCAAGCAATTGAGAATAAATGGATCTTCAAGAAGAAGACTGACGCTGATGGTAATGTTACTATCTACAAATCTCGACTTGTCGCAAAAGGTTTTCGACAAGTTCAAGGGGTTGACTACGATGAGACCTTCTCACCCGTAGCGATGCTTAAGTCTGTCCGAATCATGTTAGCAATTGCCGCGTTTTATGATTATGAAATTTGGCAGATGGATGTCAAAACTGCATTCCTGAATGGATTTCTGGAAGAAGAGTTGTATATGATGCAACCGGAAGGTTTTGTCGATCCAAAGGGAGCTAACAAAGTGTGCAAGCTCCAGCGATCCATTTATGGACTGGTGCAAGCATCTCGGAGTTGGAATAAACGCTTTGATAGTGTGATCAAAGCATTTGGTTTTATACAGACTTTTGGAGAAGCCTGTATTTACAAGAAAGTGAGTGGGAGCTCTGTAGCATTTCTGATATTATATGTGGATGACATATTGCTGATTGGAAATGATATAGAATTTCTGGATAGCATAAAGGGATACTTGAATAAAAGTTTTTCGATGAAAGACCTCGGGGAAGCTGCTTACATATTAGGCATAAAGATCTATAGAGATAGATCAAGACGCTTAATTGGACTTTCACAAAGCACATACCTTGACAAGATTTTGAAGAAGTTCAAAATGGATCAAGCAAAGAAAGGGTTCTTGCCTGTGTTACAAGGTGTGAAGTTGAGTCAGACTCAATGCCCGACCACTGCAGAAGATAGAAAAAAAAATGAAAGATGTTCCCTATGCTTCAGCCATAGGATCTATCATGTATGCAATGCTATGTACCAGACCTGATGTGTGCCTTGCTATAAGTTTAGCAGGGAGGTACCAAAGTAATCCAGGAGTGGATCACTGGACAGCGGTCAAGAACATCCTGAAATACCTGAAAAGGACTAAGGATATGTTTCTCGTGTATGGAGGTGACAAAGAGCTCACCGTAAGAGGTTACGTTGATGCAAGCTTTGACACTGATCCAGACGATTCTAAATCGCAAACCGGATACGTGTTTACTTTAAACGGTGGAGCTGTCAGTTGGTGCAGTTCTAAACAAAGCGTCGTAGCGGGATCTACATGTGAAGCGGAGTACATAGCTGCTTCGGAAGCAGCAAACGAAGGAGTCTGGATGAAGGAGTTCATATCCGATCTAGGTGTCATACCTAGTGCATCGGGTCCAATGAAAATCTTTTGTGACAATACTGGTGCAATTGCCTTAGCAAAGGAATCCAGATTTCACAAAAGGACCAAACACATCAAGAGACACTTCAACTCCATCCGGGATCTAGTCCAGGTGGGAGACATAGAGATTTGCAAGATACATACGGATCTGAATGTTGCAGACCCGTTGACTAAGTCTCTTCCACGAGCAAAACATGATCAGCACCAAGGCTCCATGGGTGTTAGAATCATTACTGTGTAATCTAGATTATTGACTCTAGTGCAAGTGGGAGACTGAAGGAAATATGCCCTAGAGGCAATAATAAAGTTATTATTTATTTCCTTATATCATGATAAATGTTTATTATTCATGCTAGAATTGTATTAACCGGAAACATAATACATGTGTGAATACATAGACAAACAGAGTGTCACTAGTATGCCTCTACTAGACTAGCTCGTTAATCAAAGATGGTTATGTTTCCTGACCATGAACAATGAGTTGTTATTTGATTAACGAGGTCACATCATTAGTTGAATGATCTGATTGACATGACCCATTCCATTAGCTTAGCACCCGATCGTTTAGTATGTTGCTATTGCTTTCTTCATGACTTATACATGTTCCTATGACTATGAGATTATACAACTCCCGTTTGCCGGAGGAACACTTTGTGTGCTACCAAACGTCACAACGTAACTGGGTGATTATAAAGGAGCTCTATAGGTGTCTCCAATGGTAGATGTTGGGTCGGCGTATTTCGAGAATAGGATTTGTCACTCCGATTGTCGGAGAGGTATCTCTGGGCCCTCTCGGTAATGCACATCACTTAAGCCTTGCAAGCATTGCAACTAATAAGTTAGTTGCGGGATGATGTATTACGGAACGAGTAAAGAGACTTGCCGGTAACGAGACTGAACTAGGTATTGGATACCGACGATCGAATCTCGGGCAAGTAACATACCGATGACAAAAGGAACAACGTATGTTGTTATGCGGTCTGACCGATAAAGATCTTCATAGAATATGTAGGAGCCAATATGGGCATCCGGGTCCCGCTATTGGTTATTGACCGGAGAAGTGTCTCGGTCATGTCTACATTGTTCTCGAACCGTAGGGTCCGCACGCTTAACGTTACGATGACAGTTATTATGAGTTTATGCATTTTGATGTACCGAAGGTTGTTCGGAGTCCCATATGTGATCACGGACATGACGAGGAGTCTCGAAATGGTCGAGACATAAAGATTGATATATTGGAAGCCTATATTTGGATATCGGAAGTGTTCCGGGTGAAATCGGGATTTTACCGGATTACCGGGAGGTTACCGGAACCCCCCCGGGAGCCATATGGGCCTTCATGGGCCTTAGTGGAAAGGAGAAAAGGGGCAGCCCATAGGTGGCCGCACGCCCCCCCTTCCCTTAGTCCTATTAGGACTAGGAGAAGGGGCCGGCCCCCCTCTCTCTCTTTCCCCCCTTGGGAATCCTAGTTGGAATAGGATTGAGGGGGGGAGTCCTACTCCCGGTAGGAGTAGGACTCCTCCTGCACCCTCTCCCTGGCCGGCGCACCCCTCCCCCTTGGATTCTTTATATACGGGGGCAGGGGGCACCTCTAGACACACAAGTTGATCCTTGGTGATCGTTCCTTAGCCGTGTGCGGTGCCCCCTGCCACCAAATTCCACCTCGATCATATTGTTGCAGTGCTTAGGCGAAGCCCTGCGTCGGTAGTACATCAAGATCGTCACCACGCCGTCGTGCTGACGGAACTCTTCCTCGACGCTTTGCTGGATCGGAGCCCGAGGATCGTCATCGAGCTGAACATGTGCTAAGAACTCGGAGGTGCCGGAGTAACGGTGCTTGGATCGGTCGGATCGGGAAGACGTACGACTACTTCCTCTACGTTGTGTGATCGCTTCCGCAGTCGGTCTGCGTTGGTACGTAGACAACACTCTCCCCTCTCGTTGCTATGCATCACCATGATCTTGCGTGTGCGTAGGAATTTTTTTGAAATTACTACGTTCCCCAACAGTGGTATCAGAGCCTAGGTTTTATGGTTTGATGTTATATGCACGAGTAGAACACAAGTGAGTTGTGGGCGATACAAGTCATACTGCCTACCAGCATGTCATACTTTGGTTCGGCGGTATTGTTGGACGAGACGACCCGGACCAACCTTACGCGTACGCTTACGCGAGACCGGTTCCCTCGACGTGCTTTGACATAGATGGCTTGCGGGCGACTGTCTCTCCAACTTTAGTTGAACCAAGTGTGGCTACGCCCGGTCCTTGAGAAAGTTAAAACAGAGTCTATTTGACAAACTATCGTTGTGGTTTTGATGCGTAGGTGAGATGAGTTCTTGCTTAAGCCCGTAGCAGCCACGTAAAACTTGCAACAACAAAGTAGAGTACGTCTAACTTGTTTTTGCAAGGCATGTTGTGATGTGATATGGTCAAGGCATGATGCTAAATTTTATTGTATGAGATGATCATGTTTTGTAACCAAGTTATCGGCAACTGGCAGGAGCCATATGGTTGTTGCTTTATTGTATGCAATGCAATCGCGATGTAATGCTTTACTTTATTACTAAGCGGTAGTGATAGTCATGGAAGCATAAGATTGGCGAGACGACAACGATGCTACGATAGAGATCAAGGTGTCGCGCCGGTGACGATGGTGATCATGACGGTGCTTCGGAGATGGAGATCACAAGCATAAGATGATGATGGCCATATCATATCACTTATATTGATTGCATGTGATGTTTATCCTTTTATGCATCTTATCTTGCTTTGATTGACGGTAGCATTATAAGATGATCTCTCACTAAATTATCAAGAAGTGTTCTCCCTGAGTATGCACCGTTGCCAAAGTTCGTCGTGCCCAGACACCACGTGATGATCGGGTGTGATAAGCTCTACGTCCATCTACAACGGGTGCAAGCCAGTTTTGCACACGCAGAATACTCAGGTTAAACTTGACGAGCCTAGCATATGCAGATATGGCCTCGGAACACAGAGACCGAAAGGTCGAGCGTGAATCATATAGTAGATATGATCAACATAATGATGTTCACCATTGAAAACTACTCCATCTCACGTGATGATCGGTTATGGTTTAGTTGATTTGGATCACGTGATCACTTAGAGGATTAGAGGGATGTCTATCTAAGTGGGAGTTCTTAAGTAATTTGATTAACTGAACTTAAACTTATCATGAACTTAGTACCTGATAGTATCTTGCTTGTTTATGTTGATTGTAGATAGATGGCTCGTGCTGTTGTTCCGTTGAATTTTAATGCGTTCCTTGAGAAAGCAAAGTTGAAAGATGATGGTAGCAATTACACGGACTGGGTCCGTAACTTGAGGATTATCCTCATTGCTGCTCAGAAGAATTACGTCCTGGAAGCACCGCTGGGTGCTAGGCCTGCTGCTGGAGCAACACCAGATGTTATGAACATCTGGCAGAGCAAAGCTGATGACTACTCGATAGTTCAGTGTGCCATGCTTTACGGCTTAGAATCGGGACTTCAACGACGTTTTGAACGTCATGGAGCATATGAGATGTTCCAGGAGTTGAAGTTAATATTTCAAGCAAATGCCCGGATTGAGAGATATGAAGTCTCCAATAAGTTCTATAGCTGCAAGATGGAGGAGAACAGTTCTGTCAGTGAGCATATACTCAAAATGTCTGGGTATAATAATCACTTGATTCAGATGGGAGTTAATCTTCCAGATGATTGCGTCATTGACAGAATTCTCCAATCACTGCCACCAAGCTACAAGAGCTTCGTGATGAACTATAATATGCAAGGGATGAACAAGACTATTCCCGAGCTCTTCGCAATGCTGAAAGCTGCGGAGGTAGAAATCAAAAAGGAGCATCAAGTGTTGATGGTTAACAAGACCACTAGTTTCAAGAAAAAGGGCAAAGGGAAGAAGAAGGGGAACTTCAAGAAGAACGGCAAGCAAGTTGCTGCTCAAGAGAAGAAGCCCAAGTCTGGACCTAAGCCTGAAACTGAGTGCTTCTATTGCAAGCAGACTGGTCACTGGAAGCGTTACTGCCCCAAGTATTTGGCGGATAAGAAGGATGGCAAGGTGAACAAAGGTATATGTGATATACATGTTATTGATGTGTACCTTACTAGAGCTCGCAGTAGCACCTGGGTATATGATACTGGTTCTGTTGCTAATATTTGCAACTCGAAACAGGGACTACGGATTAAGCGAACACTGGCAAAGGATGAGGTGACGATGCGCGTGGGAAACGGTTCCAAAGTTGATGGTGGCTAAGTTATTCGCAAAAGAGAGCGAGAAGAGGAGGCAAAGCATGAGCGAGAAACTAGAGAGCAACCTGCGCAAACATAACTCCAACACCGTGTCCACTTCCCGGACTCCGCCGAGAAGAGGCCATCACGGCAACACACTCAGTTGATTCATTTTAATTAATTAAGGTTCAAGTTATCTACAACCGGACATTAACAAATTCCCATCTGCCCATAACCGCGGGCACGACTTTCGAAAGATCAATCCCTGCAGGGGGGTCCCAACTTAGCCCATAACAAGCTCTCACAGTCAACGAAGGAATAGACCTCCACCCAAGACACACCGATCAGACTCGGTATCTCGGTACAACAAGATGATCCGACAGGTTAAAACAAGTCCAGCAACACCGCCCGAATGTGCCGAAAAATCCCGATAGGAGCTGCACATATCTCTTTCTCAGGGCACACTCAGATTGTCTTAGGTACGGGTAGGCCAGCCCAGAGTTGCCCCTGGTGGCCACCGGCAGCTGACAGTTGGACCAACACTCAGAGGAGCACTGGCCCCGGAGGGGGGGGGGGGTTAAAATAAGATGACCCTCGGGCTCCGGAAACCCAAGGGAAAAAGAGGCTAGGTGGCAAATGGTAAAACCAATGTTGGGCATTGCTGGAAAAGCTTTAATCAAGGCGAACTATCAAGGGGTTCCCATTATAGCCCAACCGCGTAAGGGACGCAACAATCCGGGAACATAACACCGATATGACGGAAACTAGGGCGGCAAGAGTGGAACAAAACACAAGGCGAGAGGCCGAGCCTTCCACCCTTTACCAAGTATATAGATGAATTCAGATAACATAGCAATATAATGATATCCCAACAAGTAAATAAAGGTTCCAACAAGGAACGGCTCCAATCTTCACCTGCAACTAACAATGCTATAAGAAGGGCTGAGCAAAGCGGTAACATAGCCAATCAACGGTTTGCTAGGACAATGGTGGGTTGGAGGCCCAATCATGGCAATTAGGAGGCTGACAAGCAAGTGGTAGGCATCGTAGCATTGGCAAAGCAAAAGAGCGAGCAAACTAGCATAGCAAAGATAGTAGTGATTTCGAGGGTATGATCATCTTGCCTACACAGTTGTCAGAGTTGACTGGATCCTCAAAAGCAAACTCAACGGGCTCCTCGTTAGCGAACTCGTCTCCCGGCTCTACCCAACAACACAAACAAGCAACAAGGATACAATCTACCACGTGCAAGGACAACCAATAAGATGCAAAGATGGTATGCTATGCGGGATGCGATGCGGGATGCAAAATGCAAGACGTGACAGGAAATGCATGAACCTGGCCTCAACTTGGATAACCAAGTGTGCCACTGGATAGAGGGGAAGAAATTCCCTGAAAACGATATAAAGATCATAGGAATCGGAGCTACGGTTTGGAAATGGCGAGCGTTTTACGAAACGAACCGATCTGCGATTTACAGCAAGTAGGCTCCTAAATGCAATGAAATGAACATGCTACAGCCACCAAACATGAAAACAAAATGCATGGCAGGGATGTACACAAGATGCTTAACAAATCACTAGAACTGAGCCATAGGCAAATTCATCCATTAAGGGGTTCAAACAAGCATGGCAAAACTGAATAAGCAAAACAGATTTCAGACTTAGTGAAATTAACACTAGTCTGAAATTTCAGACCACGATGCCCTCTTCGGAGCAGCAAAACAACATGAAACATAACCTGAACCTGACAAGTAAGAGCATGGCATGGAGCTACTCAACAAGCTTAACAAAACACCCAAAGTGACCTGGGGCCAAAAGGGTTCACAAAATACTCTAACGAGCACACGAACATAGATGAAACACAATCAGTCTTCAGACTTGGTGAAAACTGAGACATGCTGAAATTATAACTCACGGAGGCATGTAAACGAGATCGATGCACTCACTACGGTGCAAGTCATGGCAAGGCAAGCATATATCCGTAAAGAAGGCACAAAATGCTAGCTAGACATAGCAAGAACAATGGCATAGCATGCACGGATCACTAGCAATAGCACCGGCAAAATCGCAAAAGAGTTCACGATCTGCCCAAATTAACAACGATGCAAAAGTTGAGCTCGATTGAGTCAACCTAGGGTGCTCCAACATAACAAGTAAAGACATGGATGGATAGAGCACAACAAGATTAACAAATGTCCCTTGCTGAGCATACTCAAAAGGGGCACGGATCATTAGGAAACAAGCTGGACATATAGCATCATGAACTAAAACATCCCAGACTTAGTGAAAATCACTAAGTCCCTGAAATCAGCAATTTCAGGTACCCCTCTTTGCAAGCTTGCAAAAGAAACCACACACATCCTAAAAATGCATAGTTGGCACCTCTGGAAAGAAGACAAAATGCTTAACAATTCATCCTAAAGGGTCACAGGCATATCATGCACACAATAATCATGGCAAAGATGACAAAAGTCAATGATGAGCTAACGGATCTGCAATTTAACTCATGATGCCTCCTTCTACCAGGATTTTGGGCATCAAGATGACCTCAAATGCAAATGATGCAATGGAATGAAATGATGTACTTGTCGAGACGAAGATTTTGATATATCATATGTCCAAAATGGAGCTACGGATGCGGAGATATGGCAGGTCAAAGTTTGCATAAAAAATTAGGAGGAGAGGGGAAAAGTCAACCGTTAGGGTTTTTTTTGGATCTAGATCCGGATCCAGGTCACTTTAGCACGCACGCAGCCCGAGGATGGCCAGCCGGAGCTCTCGCCGGAGCTTGGAGAGGAGGAGGCCGGACGTGGGGAGGGGCTTGGCGCGCGGTGGAGGAGAGGCCGGGGCGCGCGCACGGCGAGGCAGCGCCGGGCGGTGGCCGGGCCGGACGGCGGGCGGCGACGCGTGCCGTGGGTTGCGGTGGCTGGCGGTGGTCGACATCGAACGGGGCGGCGGCGGCTGGCGCCCGGCATCGGGGAAGATGAAGGCGGGCGCGGGCGGCTCGGCTCCGGGCCTGGAGGGCCCCGCACGGGCCTGCGGGCCGGCGGCGTGGTCGGCGATGTGGGGCGCGGGGCGCGGCGAATTGGCGACTGCCACGTGGCGGTGGTGGCGGATCCGGACGCGTCCGGCGGCGGCGGAGGGGATGTGTTTTTTTTTGGAGCTAGGGTTTGGGGGGAAGACGAGATTCGAGATGGAGGGGGGTATATATAGGCATAAGTGGAGCTAGGAGAGTCCAAATGAGGTGCGGTTTTTGCCCACGCGATCGTGATCGAACGACCGAGATGATGGAGCAGAGTTTGGTGGGTTTTGGGCCAAAATGGAGGGGTGTTGGGCTGCAACACACACGAGGCCTTTTCGGTCTCTCGGTTAACTGTTGGAGTATCAAACGAAGTCCAAATGGCACGAAACTTGACAGGCGGTCTACCGGTAGTAAACCAAGGCCGCATGTCAAGTCTCGGTCCAATCGGAAATGTTTAGTCCCCACACACGAAAGAAAGCTAGAAATGGCCACCGGAGGAGAACGAAGCGCCGTAATGCAAAACGGACAACGGGAAAAATGCTCGAATGCATGAGATGAGCATGTATGCAAATGTAATGCACGTGATGACATGATATGAGATGCACGAAAAAGAAAACAACACACGGAGACAAAGACCCAAACCCGAGGAATAAATATAACCTAATGCCGGAAACGGCAAGAGTTGGAGTACAAATTGGGAAAGTAATATCTGGGGTGTTACAACACTCCACCACTACGAAAAGATCTCGTCCCGAGATCTAGGACTGAAAGAACTCCGGGTACTCAGAACGGAGGTGATCCTCGCATTCCCAGGTAGCTTCACGGTCGGAATGGTGTGACCACTTGACTTTGAGAAATTTGATTGACTTGTTGCGAGTCCTGCGTTCAGTCTCTTCAAGGATTGCAACTGGGTGCTCACGATAGGAGAGATCTTCTTGGAGCTCAATGTCCTCGAAGTTGATGGTGCGTTCAGGCGTCTTGAAGCACTTTCGGAGTTGGGAGACATGGAATACATCATGAACATTAGCAAAGTTTGCAGGAAGCTCGAGTTGATAGGCGAGGTCGCCTCTCTTGCTGACAATCTTGAAAGGCCCGACGTATCTGGGGGCAAGCTTCCCTTTGATAACGAAGCGACGAGTCCCTTTCATAGGAGAGAGGTGGAGGTAAACATGATCTCCGATCTCGAAAGCCAAATCACGGTGCTTAGTGTCATAGTAGCTCTTCTGGCGGGATTGAGCTGCTTTGAGGTTATCACGAATGACCTTGCACATTTCTTCTGCCTCTGTGATTAGGTCATTACCCAGCAGCTGACGTTCACCGGTTTCAGACCAGTTGAGAGGTGTACGGCACTTCCTACCATACAGAATTTCAAATGGGGCCTTGCCCGAACTTGCTTGAAAACTGTTGTTGTATGAGAATTCAGCATAAGGAAGACAATCCTCCCACTTCATGCCGAAGGAGATAACACAAGCCCTGAGCATATCTTCAAGAATCTGGTTGACACGCTCGACTTGACCGCTTGTTTGAGGATGGAAAGCAGTGCTGAAGCGGATGTTGGTGCCCATGGCCTTCTGGAAAGAATCCCAAAACTTGGAGGTAAAGATGCTGCCACGGTCTGAAGATATCACTTGAGGAATACCGTGCAGAGAGACAATTCGAGAGGTGTAGAGTTCCGCCAATTGAGCTGCAGTGATTAACTCTTTGATAGGCAGAAAGTGAGCCACTTTGGTGAGCTTGTCGATGACAACGAATATAGCATCATTGCCATGCTTGGACTTTGGAAACCTAGTCACGAAGTCCATTTCGATGTGGTCAAACTTCCATTCTGGAATGGCAAGAGGTTGGAGGAGACCTGCTGGCCTTTGGTGTTCTGCCTTCACTCTTCTGCAGACATCACATTCATTCACGAATTGAGCGATCTCGCGCTTCATTCGAGTCCACCAATAAGTTTGCTTGAGATCCTGATACATCTTCGTGCTACCAGGGTGGATGGAGAGGAGAGAGTTGTGAGCCTCGTTCATGATCACTTTACGAAGTTCACCTTTGGGCACAACAATTCGATCCTCGAAGAAGAGAGTGTCCTTGTCATCAAGTCGGTAGCACTTGTACTTGGACTGACTCTTTGCAATACCAATCTTCACCTTTTCCACCATAGCATCAAGAAGCTGGGCTTGGCGAATCTGGTCTTCCAAGGTAGGAGAGACTTGAAGGTTGGCGAGGAAACCTTGAGGAACAATTTGCAGATTAAGTTTGCGGAAAGCTTCACAAAGCTCGGGTTGATAAGGCTTCAGAATCAGACTGTTGTAATATGCTTTTCTGCTCAAAGCGTCAGCAATCACATTAGCCTTGCCTGTAGTATACTCGATACTCGGATTGTACTCTTGAATCATTTCGACCCATCGAGTCTGCCTGAGGTTGAGATTAGGCTGAGTGATGATGTACTTGAGACTCTTGTGATCAGTGAAAATGTCCACTTTCCTTCCCAAGAGAAGATGTCTCCAAGTCAACAAAGCGTGCACAACTGCCGCCAACTCGAGATCATGAGTGGGGTAGTTCTTCTCATTAGGCTTCAACTGGCGAGAGGTATAAGCAACAACTTTCTTCTCTTGCATCAGTACAACACCGAGACCTTGGAGAGAGGCATCACAAAAGACCTCGTACGGCTTGGTTTCATCAGGCGGAGTCAGAACTGGAGCAGTGATCAATTTCTCTTTCAAAGCGTTGAAAGCAGTATCACACTCCGGAGACCAAACGTACTTGATGTGCTTCTGAAGAAGATTTGAGAGAGGCTTCGCGATCTTGGAAAAGTTTTCAACGAATCTTCGGTAGTAGCTTGCGAGACCGAGGAAGCTATGGAGTTGCTTCACATTCTGAGGAGGTTCCCAATTAACAATTGCAGACACCTTCTCAGGATCCATGGAAATGCCCTTGGCAGAGATGATATGCCCAAGATAAAGCACCTCATTGAGCCAAAATTCACACTTGGAGAACTTGGCGTAGAACTGATGTTCCCTGAGCTTGTCAAGAACCAAACGCAAGTGCTTGGCATGATCTTCCTTGTTCTTCGAGAAAACCAGAATGTCGTCGAGATAGACCAAAACGAAGTCATTGGTGTAGGGGTTGAAGATGAAGTTCATCATGCGAGAGAACGTCGGAGGAGCGTTGGCGAGGCCAAAAGACATGACAGTGTATTCATATGACCCATAGCTTGTTCTGAACGCCGTCTTGGGAATATCTTGCTCACGAATGCGAATTTGATGATAACCCATACGGAGGTTGAGCTTGGAGAATACTTGGGCACCCTTGAGTTGTTCGAACAGCTCATTAATGTTGGGAAGTGGATATTTGTTCTTGATGGTCTTCTTGTTCAATGGACGATAATCAACACAAAGTCGGTCCATTCCATCCTTCTTCTTCACAAAAAGAACACCACAACCCCATGGAGAAGTACTAGGCCGAATGAGACCCATTCTTTCTTGAACATCGAGTTGTTTCTTCGACTCCTTCAACTCTTCGGGGCCGAGCTTGTAGGGACGTTTGCACACAGGTTCCGTACCGGGCTTAGGTTCAATAACAAATTCAACCGGCCGGTTTGGAGGCATTCCTGGGAGTTCTTCTGGGAAGACGTCTTGATACTCACAAACAACCGGAATCTGTGAAATAGCATCCAATTCACCCTTCTCATTGAGAGAAAACAACCGATGGTATTATCCCGAGCAGCAAAGACAATTACATCCTCAGACGAATGAGTCAGTTGAATCTGCTTGGCTGCACAATCAAGCTGAGCTTTATGCTTAGAGAGCCAGTCCATCCCAAGAATAAGATCGATATCAGAATCACCAAGAACCGTTGGAGAAGCCAGAAACTTGAAATCACCCAACATGATAGAAATATCCGGAGCAATGGAGTTAGCCTGCATGCGTTTACCAGGAGAGACGACTGCTAATGGACTAGGCAAAATTTGCTGAGCCAAACCATGCCTAGATGTAAATGGCCTTGAGATGAAACAATGCGATGCACCTGTATCAAAAAGTACTTTTGCAGGAATATCATTAACAGGAAGGTTACCCATGATCACATCTGACGAATCCTCTGCCTGAGATGCGTTCATCAAGTTGACCTTGGCGGACTTGGGGTTATGCTTGACCACAGCTGTACTTGCCGATCTGACAGGAGGAGGAGGAGGAAGACGCCTCTGGTTGAAACACTTGTTGGCGTAGTGACCCTTCTGCTGGCACTTGTTGCACGTGACCTCAGAAAGCGGACGGTGGTACGGAGCACTCGATCTTGGAGCTTGAGACGAAGTCTTGTTCTGAAAGCCTGGGTTGGGTGGGTGGGAAGAACCACTGCCACCTTTGCTCTTCTGCTGATACGACCGACGGAACGGAGGAGGAGGAAGCCAATACTTCTGCTGCCTTGCCACTTGAGTAGAGGAAGAAGGCGTAGTGTCTCTGACTCGCTTCCTGGAAGCATCACACCTCAACTGAGCAGCCTCTTGCTTCAGTGCCATGTTGTAGAACTCATCGTATCTCAGCGGCTCAAAGAGGACAAGAGCGAGCTGAATTTCTTCACGGAGACCACCCTGAACTGATAGATCATGCTCTTCTCATCAGGAACATCCTGCTTGGCAAAACGGGTGAGCTTCTGGAACAACTTGTTGTAGTCATAGACAGACAAAGAGCCTTGCTTCAGATTGCGGAATTCTTCACGTTTGCTTTCAGTCACACTCTGAGGAATGTGATGAGCTCGGAAATCACGACGGAAATCATCCCAAGTGATCAAACGTCCACCTCTGGAATCCTGGTACTGCTGGAACCACTCTGCGGCCTGATCTTTGAGCTGGAAAGACGCGAACTTGACGAAATCTTCAGGTCTGACGTTGCTGCATTCAAAATGCTTGCCCAGATCGACTAGCCAATCGTCAGCATCGGTAGCCTCAACACAGTTGCTGAACATCTTTGGACCATTTGCGAGGAACTGGTTCAGAGTTGCAAAATGGTTCTGATTGTTGCCTTGATTCCCTTGATTGCCTTGATTCCGCTCTTGGAGGATTTGCATGATCAACTGTGTGTTTGCATTAGTAGCGGCCATCACAGCTTGCCAAGCCTCCGGAGGCGATGGAGGTGGTGGCGGATCAGGGTTCGGAGTCGTGCACGTTGGAGGAGCCATCCTGAAGAGGTTGACCACCATTAGCACACAAATAGACAAATATTGAAGCTGAATCCAACGGAATGAAAAATTGCAACATAAGGTCTTCACATCCGAACAAAATGAACGAATGCACTTCTCTTGGAGTGGTCACATATTCCTAAATTGCGAAGCCACGAAGAATCAGGTAGAAGGGGTATATCAACGAGGGGTGGAATCAACATATGACGTCGGAGCAACTCGAATACCACAACTGAAAATAAAACCAAGGGTTGGCTTGCGAATAAGCCGGAACAAATATATGATAGAGATTTCGTCCGAAGTTTTCGTGGTGGGACCTACATGGGCTCGATCGTACATCACCATCATGTACAAGGCAGTGCACATGACATACAAAGCGTCCCCGAGTCAGCATAGCCAAGGACTCTTTAAGACACAATGAGACCACTGTAAAATTGACCGTGAATAGGCGAACCACTAGACGTCGAACCCCAATTTCATATCATACATCTGTTGGAAGGATATCCTAAGAGCTACTTGAATTCCCACCTATGAAACTCCCAAAACTTTCCGGTTATGCAATCAGGTGTTGGGGATACAGGGGAAGCATAATATCTCACCCAAGCTAGCAAATCCTACATCCAGCTGTATCCATCCTTCAACACATAACCATGAAACCTTCGGAAACCATCTACCTCAACCTTCGAAAAGCATCCGTTATACAAGTTATGGCAATACTCCCGAACTCCCGCCCCAGTACTGGGTGGCGTCGAGGTTATCTCACCAACGAACTGCATAAAGGAGATTTTCGATGTCGCGCACATATCTCAAGTATACCAGAATTGTAACGATAAAATTATGATGACAATACCTCAGAGCTCAACTCCCCGAGACACTTCCACTAAACCCCTGACAGGAGGCACCAAGACAGTATTCTCATCATAAGCCATCGGAACAAATCCAAGATACTCGCGTGATCCTAAAATTTTTTTTAGTGAAATTTGAGAAGAGAAGAGTCAAAACTCTACGTCAGGATGCCTTACCAGAGCGATGAGGAGACTAGGAAGTAAAAAGAATTCCTAAGCTCTCCGATATATAATTCCTAAGGACTCAAAACATTTTTCTAGACACAACTCGGCTGCTAAAACGATCAAGCAATGGGGGCTCCTAAGGTCGGGGAAGGCTCTGATTACCAACTTGTAACACCCTCGATGCGGCTATATCTCCCACGTGTCGAGGCACGACTTAGAGGCATAGCCGCATTGAAAGCAATGTCGCAAGTCGGGAAATCATCACACAACCCATGTACATAAACAATATAAAGGGGAAGAACATAGTTGGCTTACACTCGCCACATCACATCAAAGTACATAAATAACATCCATCATACAATTCACTCATGGCCCGACTACGGCGCCAAAATAGAAAAGACCCCCAACATGCGACAAGGCCCTGAATCTAACCCCGAATAGGCACCACTACTGATCATCAGGAAAAGACACATAGTAACGCTGAGAGTCCTCGTCGTACTCCCACTTGAGCTCGAGCGCACCATCTGGAGCTGTATCATCTGTCCCTGCATCTGGTGTAATAGTAATCTGTGAGCCACAGGGACTCAGCAATCTCGCACCCTCGCGATCAAGACTATTTAATCTTAATAGGAAGGAAGGGGTAATGTAAGTGGAGCTGCAGCAAGCGACTAGCATATATGGTGGCTAAGTTATTCGCAAAAGAGAGCGAGAAGAGGAGGCAAAGCACGAGCGAGAAACTAGAGAGCAACCTGCGCAAACATAACTCCAACACCGTGTCCACTTCCCAGACTCCGCCGAGAAGAGGCCATCACGGCAACACACTCAGTTGATTCATTTTAATTAATTAAGGTTCAAGTTATCTACAACCGGACATTAACAAATTCCCATCTGCCCATAACCGCGGGCACGGCTTTCGAAAGATCAATCCCTGCAGGGGGGTCCCAACTTAGCCCATAACAAGCTCTCACGGTCAACGAAGGAATAGACCTCCACCCATGACACACCGATCAGACTCGGTATCTCGGTACAACAAGATGATCTGACAGGTTAAAACAAGTCCAGCAACACCCCCCGAATGTGCTGACAAATCCCGATAGGAGCTGCACATATCTCTTTCTCAGGGCACACTCAGATTGTCTTAGGTACGGGTAGGCCAGCCCAGAGTTGCCCCTGGTGACCACCGGCAGCTGACAGTTGGACCAACACTCAGAGGAGCACTGGCCCGGGGGGGGGGGTTAAAATAAGATGACCCTCGGGCTCCGGAAACCCAAGGGAAAAAGAGGCTAGGTGGCAAATGGTAAAACCAATGTTGGGCATTGCTGGAAAAGCTTTAATCAAGGCGAACTATCAAGGGGTTCCCATTATAGCCCAACCGCGTAAGGGACGCAACAATCCGGGAACATAACACCGATATGACGGAAACTAGGGCGGCAAGAGTGGAACAAAACACAAGGCGAGAGGCCGAGCCTTCCACCCTTTACCAAGTATATAGATGAATTAAGATAACATAGCAATATAATGATATCCCAACAAGTAAATAAAGGTTCCAACAAGGAACGGCTCCAATCTTCACCTGCAACTAACAATGCTATAAGAAGGGTTGAGCAAAGCGGTAACATAGCCAATCAACGGTTTGCTAGGACAATGGTGGGTTATAGGCTCCATCATGGCAATTGGGAGGCTGACAAGCAAGTGGTAGGCATCGTAGCATTGGCAAAGCAAAAGAGCGAGCAAACTAGCATAGCAAAGATAGTAGTGATTTCGAGGGTATGATCATCTTGCCTGCACAGTTGTCAGAGTTGACTGGATCCTCAAAAGCAAACTCAACGGGCTCCTCGTTAGCGAACTCGTCTCCCGGCTCTATCCAACAACACAAACAAGCAACAAGAATACAATCAACCACGTGCAAGGACAACCAATAAGATGCAAAGATGGTATGCTACGCGGGATGCAAAATGCAAGACGTGACAGGAAATGCATGAACCTGGCCTAAACTTGGATAACCAAGTGTGCCACTGGATAGAGGGGAATAAATTCCCTGAAAACGATATAAAGATCATAGGAATCGGAGCTACGGTTTGGAAATGGTGAGCGTTTTACGAAACGAACCGATCTGCGATTTACAGCAAGTAGGCTCCTAAATGCAACGAAATGAACATGCTACAGCCACCAAACATGAAAACAAAATGCATGGCAGGGATGTACACAAGATGCTTAACAAATCACTAGAACTGAGCCATAGGCAAATTCATCCATTAAGGGGTTCAAACAAGCATGGCAAAACTGAATAAGCAAAACAGATTTCAGACTTGGTGAAATTAACACTAGTCTGAAATTTCAGACCACGATGCCCTCTTCGGAGCAGCAAAACAACATGAAACATAACCTGAACCTGACAAGTAAGAGCATGGCATGGAGCTACTCAACAAGCTTAACAAAACACCCAAAGTTACCTGGGGCCAAAAGGGTTCACAAAATACTCTAACGAGCACACGAACATAGATGAAACACAATCAGTCTTCAGACTTGGTGAAAACTGAGACATGCTGAAATTATAACTCACGGAGGCATGTAAACGAGCTCGATGCACTCACTACGGTGCAAGTCATGGCAAGGCAAGCATATATCCGTAAAGAAGGCACAAAATGCTAGCTAGACATGGCAAGAACAATGGCATAGCATGCACGGATCACTAGCAATAGCACCGGCAAAATCGCAAAAGAGTTCACGATCTGCCCAAATTAACAACGATGCAAAAGTTAAGCTCGATTGCGTCAACCTAGGGTGCTCCAACATAACAAGTAAAGACATGGATGGATAGAGCACAACAACATTAAAAAATGTCCCTTACTGAGCATACTCAAAAGGGGCACGGATCACTAGGAAACAAGCTGGACATATAGCATCATGAACTAAAACATCCCAGACTTAGTGAAAATCACTAAGTCCCTGAAATCAGCAATTTCAGGTACCCCTCTTTGCAAGCTTGCACAAGACACCACACACATCCTAAAAATGCATGGTTGGCAGCTCTGGAAATAAGACAAAATGCTTAACAATTCATCCCAAAGGGTCACAGGCATATCATGCACACAATAATCATGGCAAAGATGACAAAAGTCAATGATGAGCTAACGGATCTGCAATTTAACTCATGATGCCTCCTTCTACCAGCATTTTGGGCATCAACATGACCTCAAATGCAAATGACGCAATGGAATGAAATGATGTACTCGTCGAGACGAAGATTTTGATATATCATATGTCCAAAACGGAGCTACGGATGCGGAGATATGGCAGGTCAAAGTTTGCATAAAAAATCAGGAGGAGAGGGGAAAAGTCAACCGTTAGGTTTTTTTTTTGGATCTAGATCCGGATCCAGGTCACTGTAGCACGCACGCAGCCCGAGGATGGCCAGCCGGAGCTCTCGTCGGAGCTTGGAGAGGAGGAGGCCGAACGTGGGGAGGGGCTTGGCGCGCGGTGGAGGAGAGGCCGGGGCGCGCGCACGGCGAGGCAGCGCCGGGCGGTGGCCGGGCCGGACGGCCGGCGGCGACGCGCGCTGGGGGT
This sequence comes from Triticum monococcum, assembly GCA_034509565.1. Lineage (NCBI taxonomy): Eukaryota > Viridiplantae > Streptophyta > Magnoliopsida > Poales > Poaceae > Triticum > Triticum monococcum. The sequence goes on along the minus strand of CM067846.1, from coordinate 170,796,026 downwards.
TGCGGTGGCCGGCGGCGGTCGACGTCGAACGGGGCGGCGGCGGCTGGCGCCCGACGTCGGGGAAGATGAAGGCGGGCGCGGGCGGCTCGGCTCCGGGCCTGGAGGTCCCCGCACGGGCATGCGGGCCGGCGGCATGGTCGGCGATGTGGGGCGCGGGGCGCGGCGAATCGGCGACTGCCACGTGGCGGCGGTGGCGGATCCGGACGCGTTCGGCTCCGTCCGGACGTGTCCGGCGGCGGCGGAGGGGATGTGTTTTTTTTGGAGCTAGGGTTTGGGGGGAAGACAAGATTCGAGATGGAGGGGGGTATATATAGGCATAAGTGGAGCTAGGAGAGTCCAAATGAGGTGCGGTTTTCGCCCACGCGATCGTGATCGAACGACCGAGACGATGGAGCAAAGTTTGGTGGGTTTTGGGCCAAAATGGAGGGGTGTTGGGCTGCAACACACACGAGGCCTTTTCGGTCCCTCGGTTAACCGTTGGAGTATCAAACGAAGTCCAAATGGCACGAAACTTGACAGGCGGTCTACCGGTAGTAAACCAAGGCCGTATGGCAAGTCTCGGTCCAATCCGGAAATGTTTAATCCCCACACATGAAAGAAAGCTAGAAATGGCCACCGGAGGAGAACGAAGCGCCGGAATGCAAAACGGACAACGGGAAAAATGCTCGAATGCATGAGATGAACATGTATGCAAATGTAATGCACGTGATGACATGATATGAGATGCACGAAAAAGGAAACAACACACGGAGACAAAGACCCAAACCCGAGGAATAAATATAACTTAATGCCGGAAACGGCAAGAGTTGGAGTACAAATTGGGAAAGTAATATCTGGGGTGTTACATCCTAGTTGGAATAGGATTGAGGGGGGGAGTCCTACTCCCGGTAGGAGTAGGACTCCTCCTGCGCCCTCTCCCTGGCCGGCGCACCCCTCCCCCTTGGATCCTTTATATACGGGGGCAGGGGGCACCTCTAGACACACAAGTTGATCCTTGGTGATCGTTCCTTAGCCGTGTGCGGTGCCCCCTGCCACCAAATTCCACCTCGATCATATTGTTGCAGTGCTTAGGCGAAGCCCTGCGTCGGTAGTACATCAAGATCGTCACCACGCCGTCGTGCTGACGGAACTCTTCCTCGACGCTTTGCTGGATCGGAGCCCGAGGATCGTCATCGAGCTGAACGTGTGCTAAGAACTCGGAGGTGCCGGAGTAACAGTGCTTGGATCGGTCGGATCGGGAAGACGTACGACTACTTCCTCTATGTTGTGTGATCGCTTCCGCAGTCGGTCTGCGTTGGTACGTAGACAACACTCTCCCCTCTCGTTGCTATGCATCACCATGATCTTGCGTGTGCGTAGGATTTTTTTTGAAATTACTACGTTCCCCAACAGCATTGTGGCGTCAATAATCCCCCAAATGAGGTATTCCTTATTTCCCAACAACGGAGATCATCAAATTTCCTGTCGTCCGTTAACACTATATTTCTCACTTTGTCAGCACTAAATGTCTTTTTGTGCATGTGTTACATGTTGATGGCATTTATACCCCTTCTTGAGTTGCATTTTCACACCTTAATGGCATTGGTAGTTTTACATGGTTGTTTGCATGTTTTATGCTAGGATCACTTTTTATATTTTGATGGTAGTTTTTTTTACTGTAGTTTGCATGGAATTTAAACCTTTTGTTGATGATGGCATCTGTAATGGTAGTTAAATGGCAGCATATATGTTTTAATCGTGTATTGGTTGGCATTTTCACATCATAGTGCCATTAGTTGCTTTTTTGATGGCATTCTTAAAACGTCATTGCTACCATCACAATTCTTGATGGTGGTTTACGACTACTCTGTGCCAATCTTTCTTGGCATTTTTGTATACTGGCACGATCGTATCATAAGTTTTTTATGGTGGTTGTAGTTGCATGGTTTGACCATACCATCAACGCCGTTTTCACGACAGACAAGAAGTCTGATGGATCCTTTGGAAAGTTAGATGTTACTTCATTTTTGGTTGTGCCATTTTTTTCACTTACCTCCTTGGGGGCATTTTTTGGCATACCCACTCCCTCCTGGATGGCATCTTTCATATTTGTTAGATGGCATTTTCTTCATACCTTGAGTGACATTTTTTATGTAGAATAAATGATATTTTTATTTTTTTCAATATGACAAATATATATATATATATTTGTGTGTGTGTGTGTGTGTGTTTAGATGGCATTTTGGTTTTCTTACACACGTTGGGTTGCTTTTTTCATTTTTTTATGGATGGTTTTGTGTTCACACCTTGGATGGCATTTTTTTGTTACACATTAGTTGGCATTTTTTATTTTTGTCATCATGGCAAGGTTTTCATGTTTAGATGGCATTTTCATATATGCTAGATCGCATTTTCATATATGTTGGATAGCATTTTTCATATTTGTTGGCTGGCATCTTTTCATACCTTGGATGGCATTTTCTTTAATCTACATGGCATTTTTCCAATAGATGGCATTTTTGTTTATGCAATGTTTTGGTGTTAATTATGTGTCATTTTTGTTGCAGTTTGCCTCAAAGCATGCTATCAACCTCAGTCTTTTTGGCGGTGCGGAAAATTTCAACAAGTGGATGGATGTGAATGTGAGCCCATCTTGCCCTCCTCGGGTAAGTTTCTTTGGGTTTTTTTTCTATTGCCATGAATTTTTTCTACTGGTGTTATCATGACCAACATGTTTTTTCGACATATGAAATTGTGAGCTACATGGAACTAGATGCGTCGTGCTATGCTGAGTGTCATCCTTCTTTCTTCCTTGGTTGTTTTTGCAGACCAGGAGTAAAGTCGAAAATCTCATTGGTGAGTTTGCGTCTGGCATGACCAACATTCTTGGGAAACTAGTTCAGGGTTGGACAGGCTTGTCTGAGGGTGAAAGTGATGAGGTTGGCCGGCATTTCCGTAATGTTGCTGCAGTTGGTACGTCAATATCGATTGGTGTCAGCGGCCGATTCGAGTACAATAGCTCACAGGAGACTGGCGACACCCAGAAGAATCTATTTGATGGTGACTTTGACTCAGGGCACGGTGAGGATCATGATGAGACTACTGAGGCTGGTGCTGACATAGATGTAGATGTGGACAAGCCAAGTGAGGAAGATGGCGGTGGGCAGGACGGAACTGAAGTAGGCTTCGATGGGCAAGACACTGGAATTAACAAGGTAGGAGAGATGCATGAGGCAAAGGTCATTGGTGGTGCTGGTGGAAACGGAGGCGGCGTTGCTGCTCTTTCGAGGAGGGGCATGGAGGGTGTTGGTGATGGTGTTGATGTCGTGGTTAAGAGAGCGAGGGTTGATCCTGTTGCAGCCAGGAGGAGGTGTGTGCTTTTTTTCTTTATGAGTAAACCTTTTTTTTCAGAGCATCGTTATCTTCCGCCGTTCTGTACAAGTAGAGGTTGATGCTCTGCCATCTCTGTTTGTACGTTTTCTTATTGTGTGACTGTTTTGTGTCCCAGTGAGGCTATTGTTGTTAGTAAAGCCACCAAATCCGAGGTTGTGTCAACAACTATCTGCTCATCTCCCCAATTATTGAGTGTCCAACCTATTGAGTCGTTGCCTGCCCATGAGCCTATTGGTACGACTACTCGTACTTCTCATCTAGTAGAGTCAAAAACGGGGGACCCAGTTATTCTCTATGATAGGAGGGGTGTTTTGAAAAGGTACAGATTTTAGTCATCCAGCCATGGCATTTTTATTTGCAGTGTCATGGAAGTTTTATCTATTCATACATGGCATTTTTATTCGCAGTGTCATGGCATTTTTCATGTCATCCAGACTTTTTTCATCTATCCATACTTGACACTGTATTTTTTTGTAGTAGCTTCCGTCATGGTTTTTCTATAGTTCATGGTTTTGGCTCTTTTATTGATGCTTTATCCTAGCATTTTTAATATGTTTTGTCAGAATGGCTGATTTAATAATCCCTGCATGGAACTTTTAATAGGAAGGGCATGGCATTTTTAAATTATCATTGTCATGTTAGCATCTTTTTTAAGGTCTCATGGTAGTTTCATTGTTTTTTGCCACGTCTTTTCTGTACATTTTCTTTTATTAACTTTATTTTTTGGTGTGTGTGTGTGTGTGTGTAACTCAGGCAGTATAAGAAGACTGCGGGTAGGAAAAAGTGTCCACCCAAAGCCACAATGATCAAGATAAAGTCCAGGCCCGCATCATCGATGGAAGTTGCAGCTGTAGCCCCTGCGCCAAAATCCAATGCGGCTACCATCAATACAGCTATTGCGAGCAGTTCAGCTACGTCAGTCAGTTTCCTATCCTCGCCGGCAGATATGCTTTCTACAAATGAAGACATCCAAGACGCTCCTAGGGATGATCTCATATCACCTAGGACCAAAGAGGTTGTTCCAACAATATTCTCTTTGATAACCGGTGTCAGTGGTGTGTTAGACGGAGGCATTGTCGGAGATAAGGTCCAACCGAACGCTGATGTTATGGAGAAACATTCTGACCAGATTGATCCTACTGTTGCTACTACCCCGGAGTTTGTGTCTTCTTGTCACATTCAATCCGATGCACATATAGTGGATCTACATGCGACAAAAGGTGCTGTTAGTTCTGAAGCACATGTCAGAGATTCCACAAATATCTCGGACACGGTTGTGGTGGATTCGATGGTGCGAACGGTTGCCCCTGCTACAACCGATATTCGTGTGCTCCGTAAGTTGAGTCCCCCGAAGAAGGTTCCGGCACGGTCAGCTGAGAAGGGGGATGGATCGATGTTCATTCGTGTGTCTTCCCTGTTTCCAGCAACTGCTTCTAGCAATACAGTCGAGCCGGTTCAAAGTAAGGAGATTAGAGACGTTGTGGAGCAGCAGTGTGTCGCGCCCCGTGCAAGCAAGCTACCCATTTCACCCAAGCCAAGGACCATGACCCCGAACATGATTGGGGTGTCTCATGCAGCTGCCAGGGAGCAACTTGCGAGGAGCAAATTTGTGGAGGAAGTTATCGAAGTTCCTGACAACAACCCACCTGAACTTGTCAAGGTGGCCACGTTAGATTTGGCCAAATCATACTTGCAGAAGCAAGGGACACCGAGGGAGAGGTGCCCTATGGAATTCACCCCGCCGTCATGCAGCCTTGGCATAGAGAAGGCAATCGATGCAACACCTGTCTCCTCTACGCACCCCCTGCTCGAAGAACCAATGCTTGCACAACCAATTATGCAAGTGTCGAAAGTTGTCAAGTTTGCCAAGCCTATAGTGCAAGGTATCCTCTTTGTTTTATTTGAATTTTTTTCATTGTGATTTTTCTTTTCATCTATTCCAGTTATAGCATTTTTAGTAGTTTATTACATGACAATTTCAGTGTGGTATTAATGGCATTCTAGTTAGTTCTTTTCTTGACATTTTTCGGTAGTTTTCTGTATATGGCAGTTTCAGTTTGTTGGTCATGGCATTTTTAGTATGGTGGTCATGGCCTTTTTAGTTAGATGTTACATGGCATTTTAGTTAGACCTTACATGGCATTTTTTCATTGTGATTTTTTCTTGTCATTTGTTCCTGTTATAGCATTCTTTAGTAGTTTATTACCCTGATTTTTTAGTGTGGTATTATTGACATTTATAGTTTATTACATGATAATTTTACAATAGTTTTCTTTATGTGGTATTTTCAGGGTGGTGATCATGGCATTTTCAGTATGGTGGTCATGGCATTAGTTTGGTAGTCATGTCATTTTAGTTATATATTACATGGCATTTTAGTTAGACCTTTCATGGCATTTTTAGTTGGATCTTGCATGTCATTTTTTAGTATCTTCTTACATGGCATCTTTTTAGTTGGTTCTTATGTAGCATCTGTTAGTTAGTTATTTACATGACCCTTTTATAGTATTTTTATGTATATGTCATTTTCAGTGTGGTGGTCATGGAGTTTTAGTTAGATCTTACATGGCATTTTAGTTAGACCATACATGGCATTTTCAGTTAGATGTCACATGTCACTTTAGCTAGACAATATTACTTGGCATTTATAGCTACACCTTGCATGGAATTTTTAGTTTGTTCTTACATGGCATCTTTTTAGTCGATTCTTACATGTCATTTTCACATATTGTAACACATGGCATTTAGTTGTTATTACATGAAATATTAGCCAGTTCTACATGACATTTTCAGATTTTTGTAGTGATCGCATTTACATGGCATTTTTTCAGTTCACTAGTGTTGGCATGTTTAGTTAGTCCTCTCATGGCATTTTCCAGTATGGTAGTGTTGGCAAAGTACATAGTTTATCATATGGCATTTGTTCAGGTTGGTATTGATGACATTCTTAGTTTGATAGTAGTGGCATTTTCTTAATCTTTTTTTCTAGTGATGGTAACCTACATTTTTTAGGAGATTGTATAGGCACGTCTGTTGATATATTGCCTTCCTTGGATGAAGCTTACACAAAGATGGAGCAAGATGCTCTGAAAAATCAGTCCATCAGGAAACAAGTTGATTCAAGTTTGAATCTTTCTACCCAGTCAAGTGCAGACGTTGTCAAAAGTGCTACCAGAGGGTTTGTTCGACAGGCAAGGGTTGTGCATCGGCCAGAATCGGCTGACTATGAGCCTACAATTAAGGCTACAAAGGAACAACATCATTTGTACGAGCTTTTGAAGCGGTATGCGGATTCTAGATCAAACAACAGAGCTACAAAGAAGATCAGAGAGTATACCTTCTTGTCACCCATATTTTTATTTTTCAAATTAGTGGTACATATATGTATATATACACTTGTCTTTTTTTCACCCAATTTGTGGAGCTATATCCTTTTCTTGCTACTTGTTTTTCTCATTTTTCCAGCTTGTGTTTGGGCAGAACGAGGATCATAAAGTCCAGGGGCAATCATGTTCTTGGTGAACTGGCTGATGCCTTGAAGCCTACAGGGAAAATGATTGTGCCGCTCACCTTCACTGTCATTGAGTATCTAAACAATCATGGTGGCCTCCCGAAAGGCAAGATTATTATGTTCCATAGTGTTACCAGGAAAATCATGGCTGGTGACTTTCAAAATAGGGAAATCAAGAACTGTTTTGCGCATAAGGGTGAATTCAATCTATCAGTCAAGGAGTTGGTAAGCCTTTTTCTTTACGCATTATTGTTTTCATTTTTTCTTATTGTAACTAATTTCCCTGTTCCTTCTTATTTTCTCATGGCAACTTTCCTTTTTTATTGTACAATGGTGTGTTTTCTAACTTGCATTTCTTGTCTCAGATCATGTTCCCTCTCTTCCAGGAACTTGCTCCAGATAACCCAATTGATAAAGCCGGTCACTTCTACACTATTTGCATCAACAATGAGAAGCAAAGGATCGAGGTTCTTGACTCTATGCGTTTAGAATCGAGTGAGACTTACAATCACATGTGGGGGAGTTCATATCTAAGTTGAAGGAATGTTGGTGTATCCACTACAAGGATTCAAAGGCGAAGATTGAGAATTATCATGTAAAATATATTGAGACTAAGAAGCAAGGGGGCATGTAAGTTTGATGCTCATTTTTGTGAATTGTCCGTTTCCAATTTTTAAATGGAATTTTTCTCCACTTATTTTTGTAAAAGTGCTAGAATTTTTTAGTGTGTACACATGCCAGCTATTAGTTTTCATCCATGGTGGAGTTTCTTTTTCATGTGTACATCATTGCCATACTCATTTTTTGTTATCTTAAGTGCATATATACATAATGGCATATATACATGTCAATTATCATGTATACATGATGGTGAATTAGGTAGTTCTTACATGGCATTTTTCAGCAGTTTACTACATTGTAATTTTTTACTATACATGGCATTCTTAAGTGTGCAAACATGGCATTTTCTTTAATTTAAAACCATGGTATTTCCCCCATCAATATCATTGGCAGTTTATTTTTGTTTTGTACACATGTCATTTATTAGTTTTCATCCATGGCAGAGTTTCATGTGCATTATTGTGAAACTCGGGTTTTGTTATCTGAAGTGCATATATACATGGCAATTATTATGTATACTCGATGCCAAATTAGGTAGTTCTTACATGGCATTTTCACTAGTTTACTACATTACATTTTTTTGACTATTCATGGCGTTCTTCCATGTGCAAATATGGCATTTCCTCTAATTTACAACCATGTTATTTCCCCAATCAACATCATTGGCAGTTTCTTTTTCTTGTGTGTACGTGTCACCTTCTTATAGATTATAACTATTGCAGTTTTTCACTTTCGTGTACATGGTAGTTTCCATTATGCAGTCATGGCAATTTTCATGCAATGAGTTATACAGATCATTTTTTAGTTTATATGCATTCTTTAATAGCTTCGTTATCTCTCTTTTCTCAGCCATGAGTGTGGTTTCTACATGCTCGAGTATTTTGCAAAGTGGCAGGGTCACATTGTGCCCACCATTACGAAGGAGAGCATTGCTGAGCTTAGGAAGGTGCTTGCGTGGGACTGGATCACAAACACCAATTTCAATGAGCTCCAGACTTCGAAGCAGTTCCTGGAGGATAGTGTGAAGGGTACCCTCAATAAGTACAAACAGAAGATTTGATTATTGGGAGCTTTTGCTCTTACATTCTTTTTTACAAGGGAATGTAAGGTACTGCTCGCTTTCTTCATATCTTTTTACTGCACTTTTATCGTCATTGTACCTCATGTAGTTGAAACATAGTGTTCTTTTTATGTGTGCCATTTTATTAGCCATAACTTTGATTTGTAATGACTAATTTAGTGTGTCCTACACATTTTCTAGAGTGTGATAGTAATGGGACATTAATGTGTGTTAGTAATGGTATAGATGTTTTCGGTGCATCTCTTTTTTTCCTTCGATGTTATGTTTGTTTGTTTTTTGCGGGAGATGAGATGTTTGTTTATCTATGCATTGTTTCGTATTTAGATTATATAGTGGTAGTCTGTGCCCAAGTATCCACAACTGCTCAAACATAAAGCGCCACAGTTTGTTTGCTGAAAAATGCCACACCCCAACTCAACAAAACTTGCATTCTTTAGGTGGTTTTACATTTTTTTGCCTTTTTTCATTTCACGTTGTTTTGCAAAACCATGTAATAATGAAGCGAATTTTGCATATACATCCATGGCAGTTTCATTGGCACTGGTATGCGTCGGTGCTATACACACGGTTTTTAACCCCTTTCCGCGACGGCATTTGGAACCGTCGCCAAGTGAGTGTGGGTGATAGGGGGTCCTTCCCACACGACTCAGAAACCGCCGGGGATATGGAGCCATGATCCAGAGTCCTTGCAAAGTGTAATCGTGTGCGATGCAACACAAACTAAATTCTTTCGCACGTGTGGGATCGGTGATTAAATGCTTCTAATGACGCACTAAAACCAAACGGTGTGTCATAATGAACCGTTTGGAAACAATATGTAAGGCACATGGGCCAAAATATGAACTATGTGCGATACGTGCCCCATCGCACACGAGTTTTTTGCAGAACCCGTCTGCCATGCAATATTCCATCGCACACGTTTCCCAACAATTACCATGTGCGATAATATTCTATCACAAACGATTCAGGAGCCCCTTTGCACACATACAAGTTCCGCAAACCGTTTGTGATTTATTGTGTATCACCGACGGTTGCGGCAAGAGTGATGTGTGCTTTTCGTTTGGGATCCCACATGTTTCCTGAAAAAATTATGACCGGGATTGTATTTTACATTGAGAACGGTTTACTCCGAGCTCTCATGTGTGATATCGTGATATCACAAACGGTTCCGGAGACCCTACGCACACGTAGTAGCACTGTAAATCGTTTGTGATCTGCTGTGTATCACCGACGGTTCCGCTATGATTGACTCATTTAGTTCAACCATGCGCGGAGCAATTGCCAGGTTAAAACAAAAATATCTCATTTTGAATCGGCATGCAAAAAGCAAATTCGCCGCAATATTCAATTGAACAAATAGTGTCCACAGGAAAAACATTCATCAGATTTCGCAACAATTGTAATTGAACATATGTAGCTAAATTCCAATGATTTGTCCACACATATATGCATTACATAATTAGCCATAGTGTACGAAATACGACGACCTCATCAGATGGAAAACAATGGATCCATGCGTATATGTTTAGCATCTAACTCTTACTCAATGTTTCAGGAGAACGCATGCTGAAATCTTCATCATCACCAGTGAGATTGATGTAGTGATTCAGGAAGAAGTCGCTGATAAATCTTCAAACCATCAGCAATTCACCAGTGGGAGCGATTCAGGGGTCCTCGGTTCTAAGATGAGCTGCAGTATTTTTAAGATCAAAATGTGCCATATGAGTGGAGTAGAAGATATTCATTAAGATAGACTTACTGGTACTAATTCGCGGGGATCTTCACAACTATCAGCAGATTTACAGATGGAGATCATGTGTGTGCAAACATAGTATCCACAAAGGTTGGTCCCTGCTTGTTGCCGGGGACACTGAATTTTTTTATACAGAATTAGTCATGTATTTGTCCTATTAGGAACAACCTAACTTGTGTTAGATGTATTTTTTTTCTTTGGACAGAAATAGAAAGATGTTTATTTAGAAGTTTGAACATTTGACTAGCGTAGGAAAAGGTATTTGCAGACTATTGGATAAATTTTCTGAAAATAACAGATTTTAGTGTGTTGCTGGAGAAACAATCTCATGCTGTAGAGGTAGTTCCCTCTTGAACAGGTTCCCTGGTTTAGCTTTCCACAATGAGATCACACTTCAAATGAAGATGAATTTTGATAATATCAATTATTGAACCAAATATAAATGCAAATTCATTTCCACATCATAGAATTCAATACCTATCCATGAATTGCTGAATATGCGTCAGATCCTGAGCGTTTGTTGACTCTCTGAGAGAATCCATGTAGTAAACTACGTTGTTGTTTGGAACAATGAATACCAATATCTAATGATGCTACATATTAAGAAAGTCATGAACTTATGAATTATGTCAAAATTTGAAAGACAATCAGTGTATGCATGGTTGTTTACTTGACTTCCGTTCATGATATGGCCAGAGAAATGATTCTGCATGGGACGTGTTTTTGAAGATACAGACGACCATTTTAATGGCCCAGTCACGTAGGTCCTTACCATCTAATGTTGTGCCATTTGCTAATGCATGATCTATGAAATACACACTCTCCCTTTTCTTCTCTGCGCGTTCAATCCCCTGAGAGGAATAAAATGCAGTTAGTTGTTTATCATTTACAGCCTTGTATGGAGAAGTTGATTAGAGTTTGTTAAGTACTTACAAAATCAGGCATCTAATAAGAATGGCATCGAGCTCGTTGAAGTTGAAGAATAGATGTAAGTCCCCAAAACTCACATTGATGGAACCAGGATCGTGTCAGAAATGATCTCTGTTGTAGTGGACTAGTAGACCATGATGACCTGCTAACATTTGATCCATGCAATATTCATGTATCTCGCGGCAACTGGAGCTGCACTCATCAAAGTATTCGCCAACAAGAAATGGCTGGCCATGGACGTAATTGCGTGCTTCAAGTATGGATGGTTTACTTTTAGCAAGCAACAATTCTACTTCTTCATCATTCATGCCGTCAGAAATAATATTACTCCCCGATTCGAACAACCTCTGTTAATTTGGTTCTAGGCGATGAGTGCTTTAAGTAAGAGGCAATCATTCTCCTTCCTCTTCGCTCTCCCGCCGCGCTTCCTCGTGGGTGTAGCCTTTTTGTCTGCTTCCTTCTTGGTACTTGAAGCATTTGTGGCAGAATGTCTGGTTGGCTGCAAGGTAGACTGCCGAGTAGACGGTGAAGCTTCGACGGGCTGCTTAGCAGACGGTTTTACTATGCCAGACCACTAAGCTGGCGGTGCTGCTGTGATGGACTTCTGGGCTGTAGGAGCAGAGGCATCAGACTGCTGACCATGCATTGAAGCTATGTCGGGTTTCTACGCAGGTGGTGCCAACTTGTCGGTGTGCTGAGGAGGCCATGCCAACGCGTTGGTTTGCTGAGCAGGAAGTGCTGACGCATTGGTATGTCGATCACGCGGCTGTGGACCGACGGACTGATGAGCAGTCTGTTCTGGACCTACAGACTGCTTAGCAGGCGGTTCTGAAGCATCAGACTGCTTAGCAGTCCGTTCCACCAGGTTGGTCTGCTCAGCATGTGTTGTAGCTAGGTCTCCCCCCGCTACTTCAGTGGTCAGCATCCGAACCGGCGGCGTATCTTCAACAGTTGTAGGCCTTGCCACTGGCTGCTCTGGGCGGAGGACGACATGGCCTGTACGGCACAAAGTCGGGCCGGCTGATCACAGGTTGATGCATCAGCCGTCGGATTATGAGTATTAGGTTCTTTGGGGGAAGCACGCGAGAGTTGTTGTGGCAAGGAGAGCGTCACCGGTTGAGGGGCGACATTGGTTGCTCTTGGCGGGGCTTCAGGGATCTCATCGATGAACTCTATTTCCTTTCGTGGCCACTGGATGTGATGTAACAGTGTTTCTCCCAAGGTCCTTTGCTCATCAAAGTCTCCTAGGACATTCTTCAGGGCAAATTCATTGTATCCAGGCTTTACTTCAGTCACGTAGCACTTCACACAACCCGGCTTCAATGGCACATTGTCCAACAAGAGTCCCTCTTCCAAGAAGGGTGGGCAAACCCAGGCTGTTGCACATTTTTAATGTACCTTCATAATGTGTAAGCACGCCCTTCAGTATGTCTTTCATTCCAGATAAATCAGATATAGCATCATCATGAGCAGCTGCAATCTCAGTGTCGCTGGGGTCAGCTGATGCACAACTACTCTTGTGCGGTGTTATCGCGCAATAAGAAGCATCCTCCATGCCCGCCTCCCCTCCCATCCGCTGGCTATCTGTCAATGTTAGAGTCTTCTACATCATCATTGACTCCTCAATATCCTTTCGAACAGTCGGATACATGTCCTTCCTCAACCTTTCATACAATTCATTCTGCTTGATTTCACTCCTTGCTTTTTTCATCATGAGCCTTTCTTCTTTGCTGAGTGTGAAAGCCCTCTTGTGCGGAACATTAACACCTATACCCCTTGCACGACCAAGGGGCTCTCTTGTTTCCAGAGCATCGGACAGAATGTCACATGGCCCTGAGTTCCTATAGAACCTCCAGGGATCTTAGAAGCCTCTAACATCACTTGATACAATTCTTCGTCACGTGAGTTTTCAAAGTAATAAGTTCCGTCATCACGCCTCCTTGCACGTGCTTGCTACCTCTTGAGCATGCGTTGGTTTTCCCTTGAAGAGGAAAGGGTGATGCAGCAAAGCAGCGTAAGTATTTCCCTCAGTTTTTGGAGAACCAAGGTATCAATCCAGTAGGAGACCACGCGCGAGTCACCTCGTACCTACACAAACAAATAAGAACCTCGCAACCAACGCGATAAAGGGGTTGTCAACCCCTTCACAGCCACTTGCAAGAGTGAGATCTGATAGAGATAATAATAATAAGATAAATATTTTTGGTATTTTTATGATATAAACTGAAAGTAAAGATTGCAAAATAAAATAGATTGCAAACTTGTATGATGGAAAATAGACCCGGAGGCCATAGGTTTCACTAGTGGCTTCTCTCAAGATAGCATAAGTATTACGGTGGGTGAACAAATTACTGTCGAGCAATTGATAGAATTGAGCATAGTTATGAGAATATCTAGGTATGATCATGTATATAGGCATCACGTCCGTGACAAGTAGACCGACTCCTGCCTGCATCTACTACTATTACTCCACAGATCGACCGCTATCCAGCATGCATCTAGAGTATTAAGTTCATAAGAATGGAGTAACGCCTTAAGCAAGATGACATGATGTAGAGGGATAAACTCATGCAATATGATATAAACCCCATCTTTTTATCCTCGATGGCAACAATACAATACGTGTCCTAAGATTGAACCCAAAGCTAAGCAGTTCTCCCATTGCAAGAAAGATCAATCTAGTAGGCCAAACCAAACTGAAAATTCGAAGAGACTTGCAAAGATAACCAATCATACATAAAAGAATTTAGAGAAGATTCAAATATTGTTCATAGATAATCTTGATCATAAACCCACAATTCATCGGATCTCGACAAACACACCGCAAAAGAAGATTACATCGAATAGATCTCCAAGAGAATCGATAAGAACTTTGTATTGAGATCCAAAGAGAGAGAAGAAGCCATCTAGCTAATAACTATGGACCCGAAGGTCTGAGGTAAACTACTCACACATCATCGGAGGGGCCATGGAGTTGATGTAGAGGCCCTCCGTGATCAATGCCCCCTCCGGCGGAGCTCCGGAAAAGGTCCCAAGATGGGATCTCTTGGGTACAGAAGGTTGCGGCGGTGGAAATAGGGTTTCGTGGTGCTCCTCGATGTTTTCAGGGTACGTAGGTATATATAGGAGGAAGAAGTAGGTCGGTGGAGCCACGAGGGGCCCACGAGGGTGGAGGGCACGCCCAGGGGGTAGGCGCGCCCCTACCTCGTGGCCTCCTCGTTGATTGCTTGACGTCCACTCCAAGTCCTCTGGATCACGTTTGTTCCAAAAATCACGCTCCCGGAGGTTTCATTCCGTTTGGACTCCGTTTGATATTCTTTTTTTGCGAAACACTGAAATAGGCAAAAAAACATCAATTTGGGCTGGGCCTCCGGTTAATAGGTTAGTCCCAAAAATAATATAAAAGTGTATAAATAAGCCCATTAAACATCCAAAACAGAATATATAATAGCATGGAGCAATCAAAAAATATAGATACGTTGGAGACGTATTAGTGCTCGCAAGTAGTCTGTGGCGTGTTCGCCCCTGATTTCACTAAAGGTCGATTGCCCACCCGCCGCTACTGCTTCTTTGTCCTCCTGGTCCCATATCGGTTTCATGTTGTAGTATCCTGCCACACCCATACGGTGGGGGCGTATGTTCTTCTTCTGAAGTTCCGATTGCTTGGCACTCTTGTCAGCAAACTCTTTAGTTGCCCTGACCCTTTTGAATTCTACCCAGTCTGCCTTTCTAATTTGGGGGGTATGCGGGGATTGGGTCCTTGCCTTCACTCAAGTACTTCTTGTATAACACGTGCTTCTAGTTTCTCTAAGCATCCCTAGCCTTCTTCAGTGCAGCGTGTTCCACCTGCATTCTTCACTGCTCTGGAACGTTGAAGTGATCCATGATCTGCCGAACTATCCTTCGCTGTGTTTCTGTGTCAGCCTTTCGAAACCCCGACAGATTAATGCTGAGCCTTTCCCTCCAACAAATCCACACACACTCCTGAACCTCGTGTGTGCTTTATTTGGTTTAGTTGGATCCCAAGACTTTAAATCGATCTCGGTTACTTCATATATACCTTTACACTACTGCAGGATGCTGCTAACGCGACACTACGATCAGAGACCCTTCGACGAAACTGTGTGCGATGCTATAATCGCAAACGGTGGTGTAAAAACCGTCAAAAAGGTGCAAAATGCTTGCAATGGAGGATGCATCAAACACGGTTCAAATTTTAGTTGCGTGTCTGATTCAGGGCATACGGTTCAGTTCAATTAACCGCTTTCGATGAGGAGGAGCAAAAGAAACGGGAAGCCAGATGAAGGCGTGTGCGATGTACCGCATATGGTTCACTCGGATGAACTGTTTGTGATTAGGCAACACAAAAGAAACGGGCAGCCAGATGAAGGTGTGTGCGATATGCAACATACAGTTCACTTGGATGAACTGTTTGTGATTAGGCAACACAAAAGAAACGGTCAGCAAGATCAAGGTGTGTGTGATTGAGGGCATACGCTTCAGAAGGATTAACTGTTTGCGATTAGGCAACAGAGCAGAAACGGGTAAGCCAGATCAAAGTGTCTGCGATTGATGGCATACACTTCACATGGATGAACTGTTTGTGATTAGCCACAACAAACTGAAATAGTTAGATAGATCAACATGTGTGCGCTAGACGGGCACACCCATTCTAATTAAAAGAAGCGTGCGCGATGGTAATAATGAGCGCGCATGGTTGTTGGAACAAGACGTGTGCTGACATTGCCTATTGCGGTGCACCCTATGGTGCAAACACCACGTACGCGGCCGAGAAGGCGTATGTGCCCATGTTACGCCTTCCGGGAATAGTGCCGCACTTATAACCGTCAGTAAATTTTGAGCATGCGTCCCGTCACAATTGTTTTAGAAGACCAGGAAGGCCGCGTCCCGTCACATTCCGAATTGCAAACCTGTTCACACCGATCAAAACCTAAACGGTTTCCCACTTAGGAGCGTATTACTATGCGGTTATAAATACTACTACTCCAAGATGACTGCACATTCCTCAACTCCTCATCCACAAAATGTCAAAAACAAACAAGTCATTCATCATCGTTCCCTTGCGTCTGCCATGGCCAGCGTGAGTTCTGGGTCGAGAGATTGCCACCAGGGAGAGGCGAGCCTAGAAGCGAAAGCACGAGAGATGTCCCACCTCGCCGCGAAAGCAGCCAACATGTCCCGCCGCACGGCCGTAGCAGCAGAGAGGTCCTGCCGCGCCGCAGAAGTAGCACGAAGGACCCGTGATAAATTTCCAATGTATCTATAATTTTTTATTGTTCCATGCTATTATATTATCTGTTTTGGATGTTTAATGGGCTTTATTATGCACTTTTATATTATTTTGGGACTAACCTATTAACCGAAGGCCCAGTGCAAATTGTTGTTTTTTGCCTATTTTAGTGTTTCGCAGAAAGGGAATATCAAACGGAATCCAAATGGAATGAAACCTTCACAGGATCGTTTTTGGAACAAACGTGATCCAGGAGACTTGGAGTGGACGTTAAGGAAGCAGCAAGGTGGCCACGAGGTAGGAGGGCGCGCCCAGGGGGGGCCAGGCATGCCCCCACCCTCGTAGGCCCCTCGCAGCTCCACCGACCTACTTCTTTCGCCTATATATACTCATATACCCTGAAAACATCCAGGAGCACCACAAAACCCTATTTCCACCGCCACAACCATATGTACCCATGAGACCCCATCTTGGGGCCTTTTCAGGCGCTCCACCGGAGGGGGAATCGACCACGGAGGGCTTCTACATCAACACCATAGCCTCTCCGATGATGTGTGAGTAGTTTACCTCAGACCTTCGGGTCCATAGTTATTAGCTAGATGGCTTCTTCTCTCTCTTTGGATCTCAATACAAAGTTCTCCTCGATTCTCCTGGAGATCTATTCGATGTAATTCTTTTTGCGGTGTGTTTGTCGAGATCCGAAGAATTGTGGGTTTATGATCAAGATTTTCTATGAACAATATTTGGTTCTTCTCTGAATTCTTTTATGCATGATTTAAATATCTTTGCAAGTCTCTTCGAATTATCAGTTTGGTATGACCTACTAGATTGATCTTTCTTGCAATGAGAGAAGTGCTTAGCTTTGGGTTCAATCTTGCGGTGTCCTTTCCCAGTGACAGCAGGGGCAGCAAGGCATGTATTGTATTGTTTCCATCGAGGATAAAAAGATGGGGTTTATGTCATATTGCTTGAGTTTATCCCTCTACATCATGTCATCTTGCCTAATGCATTACTCTGTTCTTATGAACTTAATACTCTAGATGCATGCTGGATAGCGGTCGATGTGTGGAGTAATAGTAGTAGATGCAGAATCATTTCGGTCTACTTGTCACGGGCGTGATGCCTATATACATGATCATGCCTAGATATTCTCATAACTATTCGCTTTTCTATCAATTGCTCGACAGTAATTTGTTCACCCACCGTAGATTATGCTATCTTGAGAGAATCCACTAGTGAAACCTATGGCCCCCGGGTCTATTCTCCATTATATTATTTTCCCGTCAACTAGCTATCTCTGTCGCCGTTTATTTTGCAATCTTTACTTTTCAATCTATACAAAAAAATACCAAAAATATTTATCTTATTATCTTTATCAGATCTCACTTTTGCAAGTGGCCGTGAAGGGATTGACAACCCCTTTATCGCGTTGGTTGCAAGGTTCTTGATTGTTTGTGCAGGTACAAGGAACTTGCATGTAGTCTCCTACTGGATTGATACCTTGGTTCTCAAAAACTGAGGGAAATACTTACGCTACTTTGTTGCATCACCCTTTCCTCTTCAAGGGAAAACCAACGCATGCTCAAGAGGTAGCAAGAAGGATTTCTGGCGCTGTTGCCGGGGAGATCTACGCACAAGTCAAGACATACCAAGTACCCATCACAAACTCTTCTCCCTCACATTTCATTATTTGCCATTTACCTCTCATTTTCCTCTCCCCCACTTCACCCTTGCCGTTTCATTCGCCTCTTTTCCGTTCGCCCTTTTTCCGTTCGTCTTTTTTTTGCTTGCCACTTGTTTGCTTGTGTGTTGGATTGATTGTTTGTCACGATGGCGCAGGATAATACCAAATTGTTGACTTTTCCAATACCACCAATAATGATTTTATTAGCACTCCGTTTGCTCCTCTTACCGATGCTGAATCTTGGGAGATTAATACTGCTTTGCTGAATCTTGTCATGAAAGATCAATTCCCTGGCCTTCCTAGTGAAGATGCCGCTACCCATCTAAACAGCTTTGTTAATTTTATGTGATATGCAAAAGAATAAAGATGTGGATAATGAAATTGTTAAATTGTATTTATTTCCGTTTTCGCTTAGAGATCGTGCTAAAACTTGGTTCTCCTCTTTGCCTAAAAATAGTATTGACTCATGGAATAAGTGCAAAGATGCTTTTATCTCTAAGTATTTTCCTCTCGCTAAGATCATCTCTCTTAGAAACGATATTATGAATTTTAAGCAACTTGATCATGAGCATGTTACACAAGCTTGGGAGAGGATGAAATTAATGATACGTAATTTCCCTACACATGGTTTGAATTTATGGATGATTATACAATTTTTTATGCTGGATTGAATTTTGCTTCTAGAAATCTTTTAGATTCGGTCGTGGGAGGCACTTTTATGGATATCACTTTAGGAGAAGCTACTAAACTCCTAGATAATATTATGGTTAATTATTGTCAATGGCACACCATAAGATCTACTAATAAAAAGGTTCATGCGATAGAAAAGATTAATGTTTTGAGTGGAAAGATGGATGAACTTATAAAATTGTTTGCTAATAAGAGTGTTTCCTTTGATACTAATTATATGCCTTTGTCTACTTTGATTGAGAATAATAATGAATCTATGGATGTGAATTTTGTTGGTAGGAACAATTTTGGTAACAACGCGTATAGAGGAAACTTTAATTCTAGGCCTTTCCCTAGTAATTCCTCCAATAATTATGGTAATTCCTACAACAATTCTTATGGAAATTTTAATAAGATGCCCTCTGATTTTGAGACTAGTGTTAAAGAATTTATTATTTATCAAATAAATTTCAATGCTTTGCTTGAAGAAAAATTGCCTAAGATTGATGAGTTGGCTAGGAGCATGGATAGATTTTCTCTTGATGTTGATTCTTTGAAACTTAGATCTATTCCATCTAAGCATGATATCAATGAGTCTCTCAAAGCCATGAGAATTTCCATTGATGAGTGCAAAGAAAGAACTGCTAGGATGCATGCTAAAAAGGATTGCTTTGTAAAAGCGTCTTCTTCTAGTTTCAATGATAATAATGATGAAGATCTAAAAGTGATTGATGTGTCCCCTATTAAATCTTTGTTTTCCAATATGAATCTTGATAAATATGGGACTGGAGATGAGTCAACTTTAGTTAAAAGGCGTCTCAATGATTCGGAGTTGTTAGATCTAGATGCAAAAATTAATAAAAGTGGGATTGAAGAGGTCAAAACTTTACATAGCAATGAACCCACTATTTTTGATTTCAAGCAATTTAATTATGGTAATTGCTCTTTGATAGATTGTATTTCCTTGTTGCAATCCGTGCTAAATTCTCCTCATGCTTATGATCTAAACAAAGCTTTTACCAAACATATCGTTGATGCTTTAATGCAATCTTATGAAGAGAAAATTGAACTAGAAGTATCTATCCCTAGAAAACTTTATGATGAGTGGGAACCTACTATTAAAATTAAGATTAAAGATCATGAATGCTATGCTTTATGTGATTTGGGTGCTAGTGTTTCCACGATTCCAAAAACTTTGTGTGATGTGTTAGGTTTCCGTGAATTTGATGATTGTTCTTTAAAGTTGCATCTTGCGGATTCCACCATTCAGAAACCTATGAGAAGAATTAATGATGCTCTTATTGTTGCAAATAGGAATTATGTGCCCATAGATTTCATTGTTCTTGATATAGATTGCAATCCTACTTGTCCTATTATTCTTGGTAGACCTTTCCTTAGAACGATTGGTGCAATTATTGATATGAAAGAAGGAAATATTAGATTCCAATTTCCGTTAAGGAAAGGCATGGAACACTTTCCTAGAAAATAAATAAATTACCTTATGAATCTATTATGAGAGCCACTTATGGATTGCATACCAAATATGACAATACCTAGATCTATTCTTGCTTTTATGCCTAGCTAGGGGCGTTAAACGATAGCGCTTGTTGGGAGGCAACCCAATATTATTTTTGTTTTCTTGTTTTTTGTTCCTATTTAGTAATAAATAAATCATCTATCCTCTGTTATGATTGTGTTTTTATGTTTTAATTAGTGTTTGTGCCAAGTAAATCCTTTAGGATCTTCTTGGATGATTGTTGTTTGATCTTGCTGAAAAAACAGAAAGTTTACGCTCACAAGAATAATTTTCATTTTTAACCAGAGAGCGATCAAATAATGATTCCAATTGCAGTAGATCAATATAGAAATTATTTAGGTCGTCTTAATTTGGTCAGATTGTTGGAGTTACAGAAGTAAACCTACATATTACTAGAGACTATTCTGTTTTTAACAGATTCAGTTTTTCGTGTGTTGTTTGCTTATTTTGATGAATCTATGGCTAGTATCGGGGGGTATGAACCATAGAGAAGTTGGAATACAGTAGGTTTAACACCAATATAAATAAAGAATGAGCTCATTACAGTACCTTGAAGTGGTGGTTTGTTTTCTTATACTAACAGAGCTCATGAGATTTTCTTTTGAGTTTTGTGTTGTGAAGTTTTCAAGTTTTGGGTAAAGATTTGATGGATTTTGGAATAAGGAGTGGAAAGAGCTTAAGCTTGGGGATGCCCATGGCATCCCAAGGTAAAATTCAAGGACAACCAAAAGCCTAAGCTTGGGGATGCCCCGGAAGGCATCCCCTCTTTCATCTTCGTCCATCGGTAACTTAACTTGAGGCTATATTTCTATTCACCACATGATATGTGTTTTGCTTGGACCGTCTTGTATGATTTGAGTCTTTGCCTTTTAGTTTAACACAATCATCCTTGCTGCACACACATTTTGGAGAGACACACATGAATCGGAATTTATTAGAATACTCTATGTGCTTCACTTATATCTTTTGAGCTAGATAATTTTGCTCTAGTGCTTCACTTATATCTTTTTAAGAGCATGGTGGTGGTTTTATTTTATAGAAATTATTGATCTCTCATGCTTCACTTATATTATTTTGAGATTCCTTTAGAACAGCATGGTAATTTGCTTTGGTTATGAAATTAGTCCTAATATGATAGGCATCCAAGATGGGTATAATAAAGACTTTCATATAAAGTGCATTGAATACTATGAGAAGTTTGATACTTGATGATTGTTTTGAGATATGAAGATGGTAATATTAGAGTCATGCTAGTTGAGTAGTTGTGAATTTGAGAGATACTTGTGTTAAAGTTTGTGATTCCCGTAGCATGCACATGGTGAACCGTTATGTGATGAAGTCGGAGCATGATTTATTTATTGATTGTCTTCCTTATGAGTGGCGGTCGGGGACGAGCGATGGTCTTTTCCTACCAATATATCCCCCTAGGAGCATGCGCGTAGTACTTTGTTTCGATAACTAATAGATTTTTGCAATAAGTATGTGAGTTCTTTATGACTAATGTTGAGTCCATGGATTATACGCACTCTCACCCTTCCACCATTGTTAGCCTCTCTAGTACCGCGCAACTTTTGCCGGTACCATAAACCCACCATATATCTTCCTCAAAACATCCCCCATACCTACTGATTATGGCATTTCCATAGCCATTCCGATATATATTGCCATGCAACTTTCCACCGTTCCGTTTATTATGACACGCTTCATCATTGTCATATTGCTTTGCATGATCATGTAGTTGACATCGTATTTGTGGCAAAGCCATCGTTCATAACTCTATACATGTCACTCTTGATTCATCGCATATCCCGATACACCGCCGGAGGCATTCACATAGAGTCATATTTTTGTTCTAGTATCGAGTTGTAATTCTTGAGTTGTAAGTAAATAAAAGTGTGATGATCATCATTATTAGAGCATTGTCCCAGTGAGAAAAGGATGATGGAGACTATGATTCCCCCACAAGTCGGGATGAGACTCCAGATGAAAAAAAGAGGCCATAAAAAGGAGAGGAGAAAAGGCCCAAATAAAAAAAAGAGAAAAAGAGAGAAGGGGCAATGCTACTATCCTTTTACCACACTTGTGCTTCATAGTAGCACCATGATCTTCGTGATAGAGAGTCTCCTATGTTGTCACTTTCATATACTAGTGGGAATTTTTCATTAGAGATGGCTTGTATATTCCAATGATGGGCTTCCTCAAAATGCCCTAGGTCTTTGTGAGCAAGAAAGTTGGATGCACACCAACTTAGTTTCTTTTGTTGAGCTTTCATACATTTATAGCTCTAGTGCATTCGTTGGATGGCAATCCCTACTCACTCACATTGATATCTATTGATGAGCATCTCCATAGCCCGTTGATACGCCTAGTTGATGTGAGACTATCTTCTCCTTTTTTGTCTTCTCCACAACCACCATTCTATTCCACCTATAGTGCTATATCCATGGCTCACGCTCATGTATAGCGTGAAGATTGAAAAAGTTTGAGAACGTCAAAAGTATGAAACAATTGCTTGGCTTGTCATCGAGGTTGTGCATGATTTAAATATTTTGTGTGGTGAAGATAGAGCATAGCCAGACTATATGATTTTGTAGGCCATGTTATTTTGAGAAAACATAATTGCTTAGTTATTTTGGCCATGTTATTTTGAGAAGACATAATTGCTATGTTAGTATGCTTGAAGTATTATATTTTTTGGCCATGTTATTTTGAGAAGACATAATTGCTTAGTTAGTATGCTTGAAGTATTATATTTTTATGTTAATATTAAAATTTTATATTGTATCTTTTGGATCTCAACATTCATGCCACAATAAAGAGAATTACTTTGAAAATTATGTTAGGAAGCATTCGACATAAAAAATTCCGTTTTTATCATTTACCTACTCGAGGATGAGCAGGAATTAAGCTTGGGGATGCTTGATATGTCTCCAACGTATCTATAATTTTTGATTGTTCCATGCTAATATATTATCTGTTTTGGAAGTTTAATGGGCTTTATTACGCACTTTCATATTATTTTTGGGACTAACCTATTAACCGAAGGCCCAGTGCAAATTGCTGTTTTTTTGCCTATTTTAGTGTTTCGCAGAAAAGGAATATCAAACAGAATCCAAATGGAATGAAACCTTCGCGAGGATCGTTTTTGGAACAAACATGATCCAGGAGACTTGGAGTGGACGTCAAGGAAGTAGCGAGGCGGCCACAAGGTAGGAGGGTGCGCCCCCACCCTCGTGGGCCCCTTGAAGTTCCACCGACCTACTTCTTTCGCCTATATATACTCATATACCCTGAAAACACCCAGGAGCACCACAAAACCCTATTTCCACCACTGCAACCTTCTATACCCGTGATATCCCATCTTGGGACCTTTTCCGGCGCTCCGCCGGAGGGGGAATCGATCACGGAGGGCTTCTACATCAACACCACAGCCTCTCCGATGATGTGTGAGTAGTTTACCTCAGACCTTCGGGTCCATAGTTATTAGCTAGATGGATTCCTCTCTCTCTTTAGATCTCAATACAAAGTTCTCCTCGATTCTCCTGGAGATCTATTCGATGTAATTCTTTTTGTGGTGTGTTTGTCGAGATCCGATGAATTGTGGGTTTATGGTCAAGCTTATCTATGAACAATATATGGTTCTTCTCTGGATTCTTTTATGCATGATTTAAATATCTTTGCAAGTCTTTTCAAATTATCAGTTTGGTTTGGCCTACTAGATTGATCTTTCTTGCAATGGGAGAAGTGCTTAGCTTTGGGTTCAATCTTGCGGTGTCCTTTCCTAGTGACAGCAGGGGCAACAAGGCATGTATTGTATTGTATTGTATTGTTGCCATCGAGGATAAAAAGATGGGGTTTATGTCATATTGCCTGAGTTTATCCCTCTACATCATGTCATCTTGCCTAATGCGTTACTCTGTTCTTATGAACTTAATACTCTAGATGCATGCTAGATAGTGGTCGATGTGTGGAGTAATAGTAGTAAATGAAAAATTGTTTAGGTCTACTTATCACGGACGTGATGCCTATATACATGATCATGCCTAGATATTCTCATAACTATTCGCTTTTCTATCAATTGCTCGACAGTAATTTGTTCACCCACCGTATATTATGATATCTTGAGAGAAGCCACTAGTGAAACCTATGGCCCCCGGGTCTATTCTCCATTATATTATTTTCCCGTCAACTAGCTATTTCTGTCGCCATTTATTTTGCAATCTTTACTTTTAAATCTATACAACAAAAATACCAAAAATATTTATCTTATTATCTTTATCAGATCTCATTTTTGCAAGTGACCGTGAAGGGATTGACAACCCCTTTATCGCGTTGGTTGCAAGGTTCTTGATTGTTTGTGCAGGTACAAGCGACTTGCGTGTAGTCTCCTACTGGATTGATACCTTGGTTCTCAAAAACCGAGGGAAATAATTATGCTACTTTGCTACATCATCCTTTCCTCTTCAAGGGAAAACCAACGCATGCTCAAGAGGTAGCAACCCGCCGCGCCGTCGATGCAGTAGACTGGTCCGGTCGCACCGCGGAAGCAGAAGAGATGTCCCGCCGTGCCGCGAATGCAGCAGAGATGTCCTCCTGCGCCACGACGACTTTGGAAAATGTGTCGCGGGTAGGCGACGACTCTTACATGCGCATGCGTGCCCTCGTCGTTAGGCAGATGGATCAAATCTCCAGGTGGGTGAGGTTGCAGGATGACCTGAAAGCCTCATTTGAACAGTCTACCTACGTCATCCGGCAACTAAATGAGAGTAATGCGAAGCTCCGGGCCGAGCACGACCTGCTGAGGACGAAGATCGTCGGAAGTGCAGAGCAGCAGGAGCAGACCACTGCCTTGTTGAAGAGGACATGCGTCATCGTCGAGAAACTTATGTACGAGAATGCCATGCTGCGCATCGCGCGCTGAAGGCTGGTGGAGGAATCTGTGGATGCTCTCAAGCAGCATCTTGAGGACAAGAAAGAGCTCGTCGCCGCTCGCCGCGGAGACTAGTTCCCGCGGCCTGCAGCAACGCATCAAGAAAGTAGAAACCATCAAGCCAGATCATTGTCTTCCTTCTTCTTTTGCTCTTGTGTATTTCGGGCGTTGCCGCATGTGGCTTTTTTACTTATGTTTCTAAATATGTAAGACAATTATTATCCAATGTCATCGTCCTTATATTCATCATGCTTGCTATAAGTCACAGTCGATGCTATATAGGTCCGTCGGTTCTTACATCAAGATCCGTGCAAAACTTTATTTTCATATTTTCATTTTTCTCTTAAATCTTAGTCCAGTGAGACATATAGCCACGCCGTAGAACAGGTGCTCGGGCGCCATTAATGGAGACGTTGGGAGGGAGGTGCGTGGCAGGTAGCGGTCAAAGGGCTCTCCTCCCGATGAGCACGTGTAGGGGTCTGATCGCATGCCTCCGGTACTCAAATAGCTACCCCGCATGGCACCTCCTAGCCAATAAAAAAAGGGATGCTTGGTCGCATGTATATGGTAAGTCGAACTCCCACGGTTTCAAGAATACTTGTGTTTTTGATTTGTAACGTGACAACACTTGTTCCAAAATGACTTTGTTGATTGTTAATGTGTGCGCCTTCGCAAATCAGACAGAAAAATTACCACAGCATGTTGGTGCCATGTCATGAGACCATGCCGAGCTTCATGATTTTCAGGTGTGTTTTGGAATTACAGGAATTAAAAAACCAAGTTTCTCAATCTTTCCGGCCGAGCCACGATGCCCAGATGTTTGAATTTCACTCACATCTCTTGCATGAGACCTAGAAATTAACCCAAGGACACACATGCGATTTTTCAAACAACTTTGGTCCAATGGAGACTGTGCTTGTAGTTCAAATTTGAATTGTGCACATTAAATGCCCAGAAACTCAATTAATGTATAAAAAATGTCAAATGAAACCGGAATAATTCCAAAATTTAGCACGATACTTCTATTTGGTCTAATATGGCTATGTAAAAAAAATTAAGGCGGGAGAAGGCAGTGTACGTATGTCGTTTCACACACGGAGGTGACACGTTCCCTCTCGGAACCACGAGCCTTCTTGAGGGAAGCTCCGGTTTGCAAGAAGTTTACACCAAAGCTTGTCCCAATTCGGCCAAAAATATTACCGCAGCATGTTTGTGCCATGTCATGACACCATGCCAAGTTTCATGATTTTCAGGCATGTTTTGGAATTACAGAAATTAACAAACCAAGTTTCTCAATCTTTCCGGCCAAGCCATGACGCCCAGATGTTTGAATTTCACTCCCATCTCTTGGATGGGACCTAGAAATTCACCCAAGGACACACATGTGATTTTTCAAACAACTTTGGTGCACTGGAGCCTGTGCTTGTAGTTCAAATTTGAATTATGCACATTAAATTCCTAGAAACTCAATTAATGTATAATAAAGGCCAAACGAACTCGGAGTAATTCCAAAATTTAGCATGGTACTTCTATTTGGTCTAATCTTGCTGTGTAAAAAAATTAAGGCGGAAGAAGGCACTGTACATATGTCGTTTCGCACACGAAGGTGACATGTTCCCTCTCGGAACCACGAGCCTTCTTGAGGGAAGCTTCGGTTTGCAAGAAGCTTACACCAAAGCTTGTCCCAATTCGGCGAAAGAATTTATCGCAGCATGTTGGTGCCATGTCATGATACCATGCCAAGTTTCAGGATTTTCAGGCATGTTCTGGATTTACAGGAATTAAAAAACCAAGTTTCTCAGTCTTTCTGACCGAGCCACGACGCCTAGATGTTTGAATTTCACTCCCATCTCTTGCATGGGACCTAGAAATTCACTCAAGGACACACATGTGATTTTTCAAACAACTTTGGTGCACTGGAGCACGTGCTTGTAGTTCAAATTTGAATTATGCACATTAAATGCGCAGAAACTCAATTAATGTACAAAAAGGGACAAATGAAATCGAAATAATTCCAAAATTTAGCACGGTACTTCTATTTGGTCTAATCTGGCTGTGTAAAAAAATTAAGATAAGAGAAGGCAGTGTACGTATGTCGTTTCACACACGGAGGTGACACGTTCCCTCTCGAAACCACGAGCCTTCTTGAGGGAACCTCCGGTTTTCAAGAAGCTTACACCAAAGCTTGTCCCAATTCGGCCAAAGAAATTACCACAGCATGTTGGTGCCTTGTCATGACACCATGCCAAGTTTCATGATTTTCAGGCGTGTTTTGCAATTACATGAATTAAAAAACCAAATTTCTCAATCTTTCCGGCCGAGCCACGATGCCTAGATATTTGAATTTCACTCCCATCTTTTGCATGGGACCTAGAAATTCACCCAAGGACACACATGTGATTTTTCAAACAACTTTGGTGCATTGGAGTCTGTGCTTATAGTTCAAATTTGAACTATGCACATTAAATGCCTAGAAACTCAATTAATTCATAATAAAGGCCAAACGAACCCGGAGTAATTCCAAAATTTAGCACGGTACTTCTATTTGGTCTAATCTGCCCGTGTAAAAAATTTAAGGAGGGAGAAGGCAGTGTACGTATGTCGTTTCGCACACGGAGGTGACACGTTCCCGCTCGGAACCACGACCTTCTTGAGGGAAGCTCCGGTTTGCAGGAACCTTACACCAAAGCTTGTCCCAATTCGGCGAAAGAAATTATCGCAGCATGTTGGTGCCATGTCATGACACCATGCCAAGTTTCATGATTTTCAGTCGTGTTTTGGAATTACAAGAATTAAAAAACCAAGTTTCTCACTCTTTCCGGCCGAGCCACGACGCCCAGATGTTTGAATTTCACTCCCATCTCTTGCATGGGACCTAAAAGTTCACCCAAGGACACACATGTGATTCTTCAAACAACTTTGGTGCACTTGAGCATGTGCTTATAGTTCAAATTTGAATTATGCACATTAAATGCCCAGAAACGCAATTAATGTATAAAAAAGGCCAAACGAACACGGAATAATTTCAAAATTTAGCATGATAGTTCTATTTGGTCTAATGTGCGAGTGTACAAAAATTAAGGTGGGAGAAGGCATGGTACGTATGTTGTTTCTCACACGGAGGTGACACGTTTCCTCTCGGAACCACGAGCCTTCTTGAGGGAAGCTCTGGTTTGCAAGAAGCTTACACCAAGGCTTGTCCCAATTCGGCCAAAAAAATTACTGCAGCATGTTGATGCCATGTCATGACACCATGCCAAGTTTCATGATTTTTAGCCGTGTTTTGGATTTACAGGAATTAAAAACCAAGTTTCTCAATCATTCCAGTCGAGCCACGATGCCCAGATATTTGAATTTTATTCCCATTTCTTGCATGGGAACTATAAATTCACCCAAAGACACACATGTGATTTTTCAGCAAACTTTGGTGCATTGGAGCATGTGCTTGTAGTTCAAATTCGAATTATGCACATTAAATGCCCAGAAACTCAATTGATGCATAAAAATGCCAAACGAACCTGGAATAATTCCAAATTTAAACACGACACTCATGTACTAGTTGCATGTTCACTGTACATAAATGTTCTAGCAATTCAAACACCATCCTTTCCCTCTGTAACACCATTTTGTCTTTCAAAACATAATGAAAAAATTAGGTATACCACAAATAGTTTACTAGAAAGAATCGTGTGGGATGCGATATAAAATATCTTGGGGCACCGTGTTGTCTGGCTTACGCAGGAAGCTTCGTCGTCTATAGTCCATCGCCCCTGCTTGAACCAGACTTGCGCGACAGTTTCTCGTGGCACCGAGCAAATTTGTTTGCCACCGCGGAAATATCGGTCTCCCCGCCCCTCCCTCCTACCAAAAGCCATAGTTCCACTGTTCCTCCTTGCTTTCCAAGTTCAAACCTTCACTGCTGCTTACTGGCAGCTCAGCCTCCTCGCTGGCGACCCTTCTTATTGCAGCGCCTCCTCCTCGCCGGCTACCCTTCTTCTTGCAGCGCCGCCTCCTTGCCAGTGACCCTTCTTCTTGCTGCGCGGCCTCCTCCTCGCCGACCCTTCTTCTTGCTGCACGGCCTCCTCACCGCCGACCCTTCTTCTTGCTGCGCGGCCTCGTCGATATGGTTAGGTAATCCACACCCCACCCACACCATCCTCCTCCTTTCCCGTCCCACATGCCCCTACTGACAGAGCGACACCTTCCACTGAAATCACTGACCCCTCCTCCAATTAAGCGCCGCCCAAGGCCATTTTACACGCATTATAATGTGGAGCTGAGTAGCATGCAGCCACACGCGCGAACGAGGTCGCTATGGCTGCCATGCATGTCGACCGCCAGATCTTGTAGGAGCACCTTGTCTTCGAGGCCACCGTCGACATCGCCACACATTTGTCTACTTTAAAATACAGTTCATGATGTTTTCTCGAGGCCACCGCCAGTGCCTTCTAGTGATTTGTCCTCTGTAATGTTAATATGCAATCTGATGTTTAGTTAACAGTTTGGTCCTCTGAAATGTAATGTTCAGTTAACACTTTGGTCCAACAATTGCTACATTTCGTAGTACTGTTCTCAAACATTCTTTGTTTTGTTAACTGTCTTATCTTCTAGTACATGTTTCTATTCTGCAATGTCGTGCTCAGTTAACTATTTTGGTTCATTTGGTCTGCTGTCCATTTAACTGTTTGGTTTAGTTCTGCAATTTGATTTTCATTTGCTGTGGGTACAATTTTGTATTGTTATGCATGTGACACCAATCAAATTTGGCTGTACTCAATACATATTCTACTGATAGTATGGCAACTCTCAGTTAACCTGATCAAGATCTTCCTTATGTGTGTTGCAGGGAAACAATGGGAGACACTACGGTTTACCATCGAGGTTTGTTAAAGCAGGGTCCTTTGGCTAATAGCACATTATTTGTGCAGTTGCATGAATCATTCTAATATTTAGGTTTCTTACAATTTGGTCTTGCACATGTAGGTCCTACTATCAGAGGCTTAGACCCACTGTTTGACCCATTTTGCATATGGGGAAATGAGATGTCCATGAATATCAGCCAAGTCAAGAAACTCAGAAAGATTGTTAGGATGAAGAAACTTGCGACGAATAACAGCAAGATCTTTGTTTTCACAATGAAGACATCAGTCAACTATAGGATGGTGCCAACTCTTTTACCTTGTTTTTACCCCTTGCGCCATTTCAAAATTTACAACAACGATTTATGCATAGCTTTGTTTTCAGTACTTCTCAAAGCAGTTCACCGATGATTACCTCTCAAACCACCTGCATGGTCAAGAGGCGAGGAAGGTATTCATTCAACACCCACGGTACAATATTGAAGTCTTGCTGAAGAGGACGAAGGTTGGGTAGGCAATTATCTATAGCCACTAGCCTAAAGTTGCAAGGACATTCAACATCACTGAAGGCTCAATATTTGCCTTCCGCTTCTGCAGTTTCCCAGATGAGATTCATCTGTCTATTTACCGTGTATGATGCTACGTTCCAAATGTTTTTGATGCTGCATGTGAAACTTGGTGCTGCTTTGTAATGGCGTAACTGAGTGCCGAAGCTATCTGATGTAATTCGATTATGAAATCCTGGTTGCTTTTATATGGATATGAAATATCTAGCATGTTTTATAAGAAATATCAGTTTGATTAGTACATGGATTATCAATAATAGGCTAATTACCCTGCTTATTGGGGTTTTCTATTGCAAACGGTTACTCAGACAGCACCATGGGCGATGAACTCAAACAACCCGCACGGCTTCTAGAAAGTAGGCATGTTCGATCAACTAACAATCACACACGGCTTCCGGCAGCGAACTGTTTGCGTTAGGCCACCTTGCACAAACGTTTCCACACAAAGAACTGCGTGTGATATAAATACCTACGGAAATGTTTTTCTAGGATTCACTGTGTGGGATGTACATACCTACGGAAATGATTTTCTGGGATTCACCGTGTGGCATGTACATACCTACGGAAATGATTTTCTGGGATTCACCGTGTGGGATGTACATACCTATGGAAATGATTTTCTCGGATTATCGTGTGGGATGTACATACCTACGGAAATGATTGGGTTTCGATGCCTCGCCCGATCGCACACGGCCCCAGCCTAGGTCCCAGGAGGGCCTATCCCCGACGATTTCTGGGTCGTGTGGGAAGGACACCCTATCACACACACTCACTTGGCGACGGTTCCAAATGCCATCGCGGAAAGGGGTTAAAAACCGTTTGTATAGCACCGACGCCTACCAGTGTTAGGCTGGTGTGTGGGCTTCCTTGGAGAATTCCTCCGTGTCCTGACCGGAAGGGTAATTGCTGTAACTCTATCTCGTTCAAGATTACCTGATCCCTCACCATCTGCTGAAGACCTAGGGTTGTCGGAATCGGATGAAGATACATCGCCTGAAGCATGAGTGCTGTCGCTGCTACTCGGCATCTACAAAGAACGCATGCAAAACTCAGGAAAGGAGGATAAGCATAAAACTAACAACTTGGTATGAAGCTGTCTAAACATGTCATGCAATAATTTAGAAAATGTACGGCTTATTCGTTAAGTTTGTGTGACTCGGGCGCCCGCGATCTGTAAATTGGCAGTAACTTATTTGGAAAAATACAACTTATATGTACTAGTTAGGAAGGTTGATAATGAACATATATATGCTCTCCGTTATTTTATAGCCAATTTGGGAACATACAGAATGAAATAGGAAGTGGGCTTGCGAGGAAATATGCCTCACAACGATGGGGAGCAGTAACTGATACGTCCATTTTGCATCATGCTTTTATATCGATATTTATCACATTATGGACTGTTATTTCACTTTATGTCACAATACTTATGGCTATTCTATCTTATTTTACAAGGTTTACATAAGCAGGGAGAATGCCGGCAGCTGGAATTCTGGGCTGGAATAGGAACAAATATTAGAGACCTATTCTGCGCAACTCCAAAAGTCCTGAAACTCCACGGAACATCTTAAAATAAATAAAGAAAAATCCTCGTCAAAGATGAAGGCCAGGTGTAGGATCGGAAGTATGTCTAGAGGGGGGGGGGTGATTAGACTACTTGACCAAATAAAAACTTAACCTTTTCCCAATAT
The DNA here is from genome assembly GCA_034509565.1 of Triticum monococcum. Lineage (NCBI taxonomy): Eukaryota > Viridiplantae > Streptophyta > Magnoliopsida > Poales > Poaceae > Triticum > Triticum monococcum. The sequence continues at coordinate 170,763,571 of CM067846.1, read as the reverse complement.
TAGTTCTTGGCAGATTTTACCTATCTTAGGGCAAGTCAAGCAATCATCACACAATTCAAGAAAGCATGCAAAGAGTATATTGGCAGCGAAAAGTAAAGCATGCAACTTGCAAGAATATAAAGGGAAGGATTTTGAGGATTCAAACGCAATTGGAGACATGGATGTTTTTCTCATGGTTCGGATAGGTGGTGCTATCCTACATCCACGTTGATGGAGACTTCAACCAACGAAGGGTAACGGTTGCGCGAGTCCACGGAGGGCTCCACCCACGAAGGGTCCACGAAGAAGCAACCTTGTCTATCCCACCATGGCCATCGCCCACGAAGGACTTGCCTCACTAGCGGTAGATCTTCACGAAGTAGGCGATCTCCTTGCCCTTACAAACTCCTTGGTTCAACTCCACAATCTTGTCGGAGGCTCCCAAGTAACACCTAGCCAATCTAGGAGACACCACTCTCCAAGAAGTAACAAATGGTGTGTTGATGATGAACTCCTTGCTCTTGTGCTTCAAATGATAGTCTCCCCAACACTCAACTCTCTCTCATAGGATTTGGATCTGGTGGAAAGAAGATTTGAGTGGAAAGCAACTTGGGGAAGGCTAGAGATCAAGATTCATATGGTTGGAATGGAATGTCTTGGTCTCAACACATGAGTAGGTGGTTCTCTCTCAGAACATATGAGTTGGAATGGTGTATGTGTTCTGATGGCTCTCTCCACGAGTGAAGAGGAGGTGGAGGGGTATTTATAGCCTCCACACAAAATCCAACCGTTACACACAATTTACCAATCTCGGTGGGACCGAATCAGAAAACTCGGTCGGACCGAAATAGTAAACCTAGTGACCGTTAGGAATTTCGGTGGGACTGACATGCAACTCGGTAGGACCGATTCGGTTAGGGTTTGGGCATAACGTAATCTCGGTGAGACCGATTGCACAAACTCGGTGAGACCGAGTTTGGCAATAAGCTAACCAGAGAGTTGGTCAGGCAAACTCAGTGGGACCGACTCGCTCTTTCGGTGAGACCGAAAAGTTACAAGAAGGAAACATAGAGTTTACATTGCAATCTCGGTGGGACCGATTCGCTCTTTCGGTGAGACCGAAAAGTTACGAAAGGGAAACAGAGAGTTTGCAATCCCATCTCGGTGAGACCGAGATCCTTATCGGTAGGACCGAATTGCTAGGGTTTGGCAGTGGCAAATGACAAGTGAAACTCGGTGGCGCCGGATTGGAAGAATCGGTATGACCAAGTTTGGCTTAGGGTTTAGGTCATTTGTGGATATGGGAAAGTAGCTGAGGATTTTGGAGCACATCATTAAGCACATAAAGCAAGGGGCTCATTAAGCAACACCTCATCCCTCCTTGATAGTATTGGCTTTTCCTAAAGACTCAATGTGATCTTGGATCACTAAAATATAAAATGAAGAGTCTTGAACTTTTGAGCTTGGGCCAATTCTTTGTCCTTAGCATTTTGAGGGTTCCACTTTCACATCCATGCCATGCCAATCATTGAGCTTTCCTGAAATAATCATCTTGAAATAGCATTAGCTCAATGAGCTATATGTTGTTGTGAATTACCAAAACCACCTAGGGATAGTTGCACTTTCAATCTCCCCCTTTCTAGTAATTGATGACAACATATAGATCAAAGCTTCGAGAAAAGAGAATAAGCATGAAATATATCGTCGCTTTGAGAAGTATGTGACAAATAAGAGCTCCCCCTAAATTTGTGCATATTTAAAATTTGCTTTGGACTGCAAATGCACAAGGATTTAGAGTCATGGGTTACTCTTCCATGTCACATACATCTTGGTGGAGCGCTCAAAAAATGATAAGATTGAAATACATGCACTCATTACCAAGAATAGTGAGTGATCACATAAGATAGATAGAATAATAGTAGCATTAAGCAAACATTAAGTGTAGCTTATGATCAAACACATGATCATCGATGTCTCACACAGATAAGGGCATTGTATCTCGCACACAAGCAAATAAAGTTCGAAAAACCACCAAATAAAACAAGAGAGAATAAAAGCAGCACTCTCTCTCGAAGCCTATGATCTATACATTTTCTCCCCCTTTGGCAACAAGTTACCAAAAAGTTCCTAGAAAATGCATAGTGCTAAGTCGACGCTCAGGCTTGATCTTCAGGTGGTGGTGGAGTCCGGAGCACTCCAAGGACGAAGCCTTCGGTAGACGTGGTCGGAGTTGAGACTGAAGTGGATGCTGGAGCTGGTGGAACTGAGGCTGTGGCTGGCGCAGATGTGGTAGCTTTGGTGTTAGCAACTGGCATTGCAGACGACCTCGGACCTCATGGCACCCTGGCAAAAGCATCAGTCGTAGTCCTGCCTCTCCTCTCATTCATGTCATCCTGGAGCTGCTCCACGGCAGTGTGTATCTCTGTCACCTTGATGTCCAAATCATAGAACCTCTGTTCCATGATCCTCTCTAAGCTTGCCTGGTTCTGAGTTAGGGTGGCTAGTCCTTGCTCAATCCGCAGGGTGGACGCAATCAGGTAACCAAGCTGCTCTTGTTTGGTTTTCAGAAAATATTCAGATGCCTCCTCTTGAGTAGGCATCCTGGCAGCTTTCTCCTTCTTCGCCTTCTCCTTCTTGGCTTGTGCTTGGGCAGATGATGGCTCATTCTCGGTCATGACCACTTGGTTATCTTCAAAATCTGGACGGATGGGCAGGTGTTCCTTATCCAAGAGGTATATGCCCGTGCCCATCTTGGAGTTGATGAGCTCCTGAATCTGTGGGGCATACCCACAGCTCCTCTTCTGGTCTGCTGCTGTCCTCTTGATTGTTTCCACTATGAGACTCATGACTTTGAATTTTTGAGGCACGTCAAAGACATGAAGCAAGTTGATTGCATGGCCTCTGATCATCTTGTGATCTCCAGATTTGGGCAATAAGGTGTGCCTTAGAATCCAGTTGATAGTGGGCAGTCCTGATAGAAGATAATGCACTGAGCCAAACTTGAACGTGTCAAGTGCTTCATTCGGAATCTCCTTGTACATGTTGGACATAGAGTTGTGGTCCATCTTTTTCTTCACATAAATGTCCAAGTCATCATCCTGCTCTTCTGGGGCGTTGATCAGCTGAGCCCATTCAGCAACTGTGGACTGGTACCTCGTACCTTCTGACATCCATACAATCCTGATAGAAGATAATGCACTGAGCCAAACTTGAACGTGTCAAGTGTTTCATTCGGAATCTCCTTGTACATGTTGGACATAGAGTTGTGGTCCATCTTTTTCTTGGCATAAATGTCCAAGTCATCATCCTGCTCTTCTGGGGCGTTGATCAGCTGAGCCCATTCAGCAACTGTGGACTGGTACCTCGTACCTTCTGACATCCATACAATCCTGCCATCTGGATAGAAATGTGCTGTGGAGTAGAATTGCATGATTAGCTCCTCGTTCCACTTTGTGAGCTTCTGCCCAACAAAGTCTGCAACTCCACACGCACTAAAGCTGTCATACACTCCAGGATAGTGTTCCTCATTTTCCTTCATGTAGGTCCAGTCGACCCATCTCATGTCACATACTATTGGCTTCTTGTCAAGCAAAACTGTCTCATAGAAATCCTGCCACTCCTTGGTGTGAAATCTGTAGTCCACTGCAGTCCTTCTCCTAGAAGCATACGGATCTAGTTCTCTCCACTTCCTCAGCCCTGAATCTCTCCTGAGCTTCATATCCTCAGCCACAGGATGAGCATCGTTGTGGTCTGGGATCTTGGGCTTGAGCTTTCTAAGGACATTCTCTTCCTCTTCCTCTGTAGCTTCAGGCACTGGGGCCTTGTTCTTTTTAGTGGCTGGGATGCTCCTTGTGTTTCTCTTTGGCTTTGGCTTTGGAGTTGACTTGGCCTTGGAAGCAGCTCCCCCTGATTTTATGGCATCACCCATTAGCTTGGGTGCTGGTGCAGCAACCTCTTCTTCTTCCTCCTCATCTACCATGATGGAGGCCTTGCCAAGCACTCTGGCTACAGTCTTCTTGACCTTTTCCTTCCTCTTTTTGCCTTCAGCAGCAACTGGCTCTGTGGGTGCAGGCTTCTCAGTTGAAGCTCTAACCTTAGACATGGGCTGCCTGCCTGCTGGCCTTTTGAACTTCAACCTTGGCTTTGTAACTGCTGCTAGCTCAACTCTCTTGGAGGTGGCTTCCTCCTCTGCCACATAATCCTCATCTTCAGAATCTGAGGTTCTCTTCTTTCTCTGACGTGTGGCAGCTTTAGGCAGATTGCTGGGGGTGCTCCTGCTGCCATCATCTGATGAGCTGGAGGGACTAGTGCCCTCACTCATCACCACTTGCTGCTCTGAGAGGTTCTGGCTGTCACTTTGGTCTGACATGATGCAAACTCTGACTGCTGACCCTGTGAATAGATTATAGATGAGATAGAGTGGATGAGCATCACAAAATGCAGAGATTTTTGCAAAAGAATAATTCAAAAACTTAGTTTTAGTTTCCCACTGAAATCATCTCGGATCTACCGATTTTCAAACTTGGTGACACCGAAACAGTTTTGGCACCAGAACTAGTGAACTCGGTCAGACCGAGTCACAGTTCGGTGGCACCGAGACTGCTAGGGTTCACAGAGTTCCAAAATCGGTCACACCGATAAGTAATTCTCGGTCAGACCGAGTTCTACTTGTGCAATGGCATAAGCCAAATCGGTGGGACCGAGTTTTTCAACTCGGTGGGTCCGAGATGGTTTCGGCGGAAACCTAACCCTAAAATTTCTGAATTAAACCTAATCTACGAGTTCATTGACTGGATAGGAGTTTATCAAACGTGGCAATAATCATGATGATCACAATGTGCTAGGAATCAGATTGGAGAATAGCACAAAGATCGAGTCCATACCCTAGTTCGGCGGAGACTCTCTACGGCGGCAACGGCGGGGCAGAATTCCCGTTGACGGCGACGGAGACCAGCGACAGGAGGCTGCTGGCGGCGTGGAGGACGATCCGGAGACCTAGGAGGTAGAGCGAGCTATGCGCGGGCGAAGAGGTTTCGGAGAAATTTCCAAAATTCTGCCCGTCACTATATATAGCCCGACCCTATCGGTGTGACTGAGTGGAACAACTCGGTGGCACCGAGATGCAAAACTGTATACAGTTATTGCAACTCGGTGTGACCGAGTGGTTCAAATCGGTTGCACCGAGATCGAAAACCTAGATCAACTTAATGATCTCGGTAGGACCGAAAATATGGTATCGGTCAGACCGAGAATTACAAAGAGGTTTTGGAAGTTTAAGTCTATGACGAATCGGGGACTCCGAGCGCTCCTCACACAGAGTGGTTCGAATCTGACTTGATCAAGTTTTGTGATGCAACATGAATAGAGTTTGAGACGAGAAAAGGATAGATAGCTAGAGGAGGTTCTTAGGCATTCTTGTCCATCCACTTGGCAAAAGAAGATAAAGCTAAACAATCAAAACAACAAGTGGATGTCCTCGAATGAGTAAAATATGCAACCAACATGCTCACACAATAAGATGGCAAATGAAATATGTGGCAAAGCATGCACAACCAATTCTAGTATCTATCAAGCAATTTGCGATGACTAGGTCATCTATATATGAGTATATTGACTTAGGAGTCAAGTGAGAACACTTGATCGTAGGTCATACTCATCGTTTAAGCTCAAGTGGGGTTACCACTTTTACATAAAGCATTGTTGTATTCACATCTTTAGAGTTGCTTTAGCTCAAGTCTTAGAGTAAAGCTCCCCCTAGATGTGATATCCCCCCTAAGAGGGATGAACTAACCTTGGGTTTTTTCGATGATGACTTCATGTAGATGTTGAAGATGCGGATGCTCAATGTTGATGTAGATCACTGATCCATTTGAGTGAATTGCACTTTGAATACCTACATGGGTTAGTCCCACAAGGAACAAACAAGGATATCCATAGACATAGAGTGATGCATACACAAGATGATGTCCATGAAAACTTTTGGTTACCTTGTCCCTTGTCTTACCAACAAGAGGGTTTGTGACTCCTTGAACTAGTGCATGATGTGGAAGTTGATTGCACTTGTTCTTGCCAAAATGATGAGAGTGAAATATGTTGGCGGAGTCACCCTCAAGAACTCTCTAGTTCTTTTTCTTTTGGATCCACACCATCTTGATGGGAATCCTTGGAGTTGTAGTCGTACTTGATGAAGTGGAACTTGACGTGGTCTTGGGAATCCACTTGACTAAGGTCTTAGGAGCTTCTTCAAATGCATCAATCTCCTCTTGAAGCTTGTCCTTGCCTTTTTGCTTGTAGTCTTGTGGTGGAAGATCATCTTGAGCTTGTATCCCCTTGAAAGAGGTGTCATACTTCTCTTATTGAGGAACAAACTTTGTCTTGGGGTATTGATCTTCTTCCCACTCAACTCCATTGGCATTGAACTTTCATTCAAAACCAGCACCTTGATTCTTCCGGTGCATTCCTTGCTTGCGCACAATTTCCTCGAATTGCTTACTCCCGGTAAGGCTTTTGTACACTCCTTTCTCTATAATCCACTTCAATAAGCTATTTTCTTGCTCAAGTGTAACTTGGCTAAGAGAATCATTAGTGGAATCAAGAGAACTACTAGAAGCAACAATATTGGATTTAGCATGATCATTGTTACTACTAGAGGAAGAATCTTTCTTGCTCTTGTTACTAGACTTGACTTGAGGCATGTAAGTGGATAATAGTAAACGCTTGGCAATGTAAGAAGAACTTTTCTTGCGGAGATCATCATTGATTGCTTTTAAGAACTCATGCTCTTGCTCAAGATTGAGCTTTTCAAAGCGTAATTTCTCATGAGCTCTTAAAAGTTCTCGATGATCTTCGAAGATAGTTTCATGAGCTAACTTAAGAGTGTTTAGTTCTTTAGTTAGAGCCTCAATCTTCTCCTTATCATTGTCATTCGTTTTATCTTGATTAGCATGATTAATTGACGTTTCATCATAGTATTCATCACTAGAGTTGTCAACAAGTAAATCATCATCACCTAACAAGTCATCTTCATCACTATTAAAATCAACATACTCGGGGTGTGTTACCTTAGGACCTTTGCCCATGAAGCATCTTCCAATTCCTTCATTTGGTGAGTCAAATATATCGTAGGAGTTGGTTGACATAAGTGCTAGACCGGCAACACCTTCATCTTGAGTATATTCGGAATCGGAGTGATAACTTCTCTCGGAGTGGTTGTCGGAGTCGGAGCCGGATACCCATTCACCAACATGAGCCTGATGTCTTCGTTTTGTGTAGCTCCTTGATGATTTTTCCTTCCTTTCCGAATCCTTGCTTCTCCGTGAGTGTCTTCGTTCATAACGATCATCTCTACTCCTTCTCTCTCTTGGTGGTGATTCTTCTCTTTTGCTTCTTCTTTTTGGAGAGTCTTCTCTTCTCTTGTAGGGAGCCGTACACTCATTGGAATAGTGTCCGGGTCTTCCACAATTGTAGCAGTTTCTCTCTCGACTAGAAGATCTTTTGTCATTGTAGGACCTTGACTTGGAGCTTCTATCTTTGCTTCTACTCTTGTAGAACTTGTTGAAGTTTTTCACCATTAAGCTCAATTCTTCATTGAAGTTTTGTTTCTCACTTGATGATGTAGGGGCTTCACATGAGGCTTTGTAGGCACCACTTGATTTGTTGTGAAGTTCCTCTTTATCCTTAAGTGACATCTCATGAGCAACAATTCTTCCAATTACCTCTGTTGGCTTGAGATCTTTGTAATTGGGCATCATTTGGATCAATGTGCACATGGTATCATATTTTCCATCCCAGGCTCTTAGAATCTTCTTGATGATGAATCTATCGGTCATCTCTTCACTTCCTAAGCCGGCAATCTCATTTGTTATGAGAGCAAGCCTAGAGTACATTTCAGCGACACCTTCACCATCCTTCATTTTGAACTTGTCAAGTTGACTTTGAAGCACATCCAATTTGGATTCCTTGACGGAGTCGGTACCTTCGTGCATATCAATCAAAGTGTCCCAAATTTCCTTTGCATTCTCAAGACGGCTGATTTTGTTGAATTCTCCGGGGCCTCAATCAAAGTTAGATCCTCAATCTTCTCCTTATCATTGTCATTCGTTTTATCTTGATTAGCGTGATTAATTGATGTTTCATCATAGTACTCATCACTAGAGTTGTCAACAAGCAAGTCATCATCACCTAACAAGTCATCTTCATCACTATTGAAATCAACATACACGGGGTGTGTTACCTTAGGACCTTTGGCCATGAAGCATCTCCCAATTCCTTCATTTGGTGAGTCAAATATGTCGCAGGAGTTGGTTGACACAAGTGCTAGACCGGCAACACCTTCATCTTGAGTATCTTCGGAGTCGGAGTGATAACTTCTCTCGGAGTGGCTGTCGGAGTCGGAGCCGGATACCCATTCACCAACATGAGCTTGATGTCTTCGTTTTGTGTAGCTCCTTGATGATTTTTCCTTCCTTTCCGAGTCCTTGCTTCTCCGTGAGTATCTCCGTTCATAACGATCATCTCTACTCCTTCTCTCTCTTGGTGGTGATTCTTTGCTTCTTCTTTTTGGAGAATCTTCTCTTCTCTTGTAGGGAGCCGTACACTCATTGGAATAGTGTCCGGGTCTTCCACAATTGTAGCAGTTTCGCTCTCGACTAGAAGATCTTTTGTCATTGTAGGACCTTGACTTGAAGCTTCTATCTTTGCTTCTACTCTTGTAGAACTTGTTGAAGTTCTTCACCATTAAGCTCAATTCTTCATTGAAGTTTTGTTTCTCACTTGATGATGTGGGGACTTCACATGAGGCTTTGTAGGCACCACTTGATTTGTTGTGAAGTTCCTCTTTATCCTTGAGTGACATCTCATGAGCAACAATCCTTCCAATCACTTCCGTTGGTTTGAGATCTTTGTAATTGGGCATCATTTGAATCAATGTGCACACGGTATCATATTTCCCATCCAAGGCTCTTAGGATCTTCTTGATGATGAATCTATCGGTCATCTCTTCACTTCCTAAGCCGGCAATCTCATTTGTGATGAGAGCAAGCCTAGAGTACATTTCGGCGACACCTTCACCATCCTTCATCTTGAACTTGTCAAGTTGACTTTGGAGCACATCCAACTTGGATTCCTTGACGGAGTCGGTACCTTCGTGCATATCAATCAAAGTGTCCCAAATTTCTTTTGCATTCTCAAGACGGCTCATTTTGTTGAATTCTTCGGGGCACAATCTGTTGAAGAGAATGTCACAAGCTTGAGCATTGTATTGCAACATCTTCAACTCATCTGCGGTAGCTTCACGGTTTGGTTCCCTCCCATCAAAGAACTCACCTTGCAAACCAACACAAACAATAGCCCATACGGCGGGGTTATGTCCAAGAATATGCATTTTCATTTTATGCTTCCAACTAGCAAAATTAGTACCATCAAAGTAAGGACCTCTACGGTGATAATTTCCCTCGCTAGACGCCATACTCTCCTAGGTTGTGAAACCAAGGCTATGACCACCAAAAGCTATGGAGATCAAAGCAAATGGAGACCAAAGCTCTGATACCACTTGTAGGATCGGAAGTATGTCTAGAGGGGGGGGGTGATTAGACTACTTGACCAAATAAAAACTTAACCTTTTCCCAATTTTAGTTCTTGGCAGATTTTACCTATCTTAGGGCAAGTAAAGCAATCATCACACAATTCAAGCAAGCATGCAAAGAGTATATTGGCAGCGGAAAGTAAAGCATGCAATTTGCAAGAATATAAAGGGAAGGATTTTGAGGATTCAAACGCAATTGGAGACACGGATGTTTTTCCCGTGGTTCAGATAGGTGGTGCTATCCTACATCCACGTTGATGGAGACTTCAACCCACGAAGGGTAATGGTTGCGCGAGTCCACGGAGGGCTCCACCCACGAAGGGTCCACGAAGAAGCAACCTTGTCTATCCCACCATGGCCATCGCCCATGAAGGACTTGCCTCACTAGCGGTAGATCTTCACGAAGTAGGCGATCTCCTTGCCCTTACAAATTCCCTGGTTCAACTCCACAATCTTGTCGGAGGCTCCCAAGTAACACCTAGCCAATCTAGGAGACACCACTCTCCAAGAAGTAACAAATGGTGTGTTGATGATGAACTCCTTGCTCTTGTGCTTCAAATGATAGTCTCCCCAACACTCAACTCTCTCTCATAGGATTTGGATCTGGTGGAAAGAAGATTTGAGCGGAAAGCAACTTGGGGAAGGCTAGAGATCAAGATTCATATGGTTGGAATGGAATGTCGTGGTCTCAACACATGAGTAGGTGGTTCTCTCTCAGAACATATGAGTTGGAATGGTGTATGTGTTCTGATGGCTCTCTCCACGAGTGAAGAGGAGGTGGAGGGGTATGTATAGCCTCCACACAAAATCCAACCGTTACACACAATTTACCAATCTCGGTGGGACCGAATCAGAAAACTCGGTCGGACCGAAATAGTAAACCTAGTGACCGTTAGGAATTTCGGTGGGACTGACATGCAACTCGGTAGGACCGATTCGATTAGGGTTTGGGCAGAACGTAATCTCGGTGAGACCGATTGCACAAACTCGGTGAGACCGAGTTTGGCAATAAGCTAACCAGAGAGTTGGTCAGGCAAACTCGGTGGGACCGACTCGCTCTTTCGGTGAGACCGAAAAGTTACAAGAAGGAAACATAGAGTTTACATTGCCATCTCAGTGGGACCGATTCGCTCTTTCGGTGAGACCAAAAAGTTACGAAAGGGAAACAGAGAGTTTGCAATCCCATCTCGGTGAGACCGAGATCCTTATCGGTAGGACCGAATTGCTAGGGTTTGGCAATGGCAAATGACAAGTGAAACTCGGTGGCGCCGGATTGGAAGAATCGGTATGACCAAGTTTGGCTTAGGGTTTAGGTCATTTGTGGATATGGGAAAGTAGCTGAGGATTTTGGAGCATATCATTAAGCACATAAAGCAAGAGGCTCATTAAGCAACACCTCATCCCTCCTTGATAGTATTGGCTTTTCCTAAAGACTCAATGTGATCTTGGGTCACTAAAATATAAAATGAAGAGTCTTGAACTTTTGAGCTTGAGCCAATTCTTTGTCCGTTGCATTTTGAGGGTTCCACTTTCACATCCATGCCATGCCAATCATTGAGCTTTCCTGAAATAATCATCTTGAAATAGCATTAGCTCAATGAGCTATATGTTGTTGTGAATTACCAAAACCACCTAGGGATAGTTGCACTTTCACCAGGGGGTCCACACCCTGCTCACGAGGGTGGGGGGCACCCCCCTAGGGCGCGCCCCATACCTCGTGGGCCCCCTGGTGGCTCTCCGGCGTCCATCTTCTCATATGTGAAGTCTTTCGATGAGAAAAAAATAGGAAGGAACTTTTCGGGACGAGACTCCGCCGCCACGAGGCGGAACCTTGGCGGATCCAATCTAGAGCTCCGGCAGAGCTGTTCTGCCGAGGAAACCTCCCGGCCCGTTCCTCCGCCGCCCAAGCACCATGCCTCCTCACCCCTCTTCCCCGACGCCGGTGCCGGCCGTCTCCGCCGCCCACGTCGCCGGTGGCCGCCGCGTCGCCGTCCGGCGCCTTCGCCTCACGCCGGCGCGCCGCCCCGTGCCGCGCGCCTCACCGCCCGTTGCCGCCGTGGCCGAACCCCGTCTTCGGCGCCTCCGCCTCACGCCGGCGCGCCGCCCCGTCCCGCGCGCCTCGCCGCCCGTAGCCGCTGCTGCCGAACTCCGCCTCGTCGCCGGTGGGAAGCCCGGCCGCTCCGTCCGCGCCCGCCGCCGCTGTCGTCTACAATGTTTCCGACGAGGTCCGCCGCCGCCTTGGGAAGCGTGCGGATCTGGATCTGAGGATATATCTCGGTTGACTTTTTGCTTCAAACCCTAGATAAATTGCTATGTTCGTCATGTTGCATCTCCGCATCCGTAACTCCATTTTGGGCATATAGCATATCAAAATGTTCATCTCAGAGAGCACATCATTTCATCTCATTGCATCATTTTCATTTGAGTTCATATTGATGCCCAAAATGCTGTTAGAAGAGTGCTATTTGAGATAATTGTCAGATCTGTTGCTCCAATTAGATATTTGTCATTTTTGCCATGATTATTGTGTGCATGATATGCCCCTGAGCTCTTCATGAGTTTTGTTATATGTTTTGCCATCTATCCAGAGGTGCAACCCATGTATTTTTGTGATGTGTGTGGTGACTAGCACAAGCTTGCAAAGTGGAGCATTCGTTAATGCTGATTTCAAGGACTTAGCATTTCCACTAAGTCCTTGGACTGTTTATCTCATTATGTCATATGTTCATGTTGTTTCCTAGTGACCCGTGCCTCTTTTGAGGATGATCAGTAAGGATGTTTTGTTAATCTTGTAGTGCTCTATCCATCCATGTCTTTCTTTCCATTTATGGAGCACCCTAGCTTGAGTCAATCGAGCTCTACTTTTGCCATTTCGTGAATCTGGGCAGATTGTCTACTTGTTAGCGATTTTGCCGAGGATGTTGTAGTTGATCCGTGCATGCTATGTTAGTGTTCTTGCCATGTCTAGCTTGTATTTTGTGTATTCTTGATGTGTGTACGCTTAGGTTGTCATGACTTGCTCTGTAGTGAGTGCATCGAGCTCGTAAACATGCCTACTTGATATCTGTTTCAGCATGCTCCAGTTTTCACTAAGTCTGAGAACTGATTATGTTTTTGCCATGTTCACATGCTTGCAAATGTATTTTCTGATCCGTTTTGGCTCAAGGTCACTAAGGGACTTTTGTTAAGCTCTTTGAGTAGCTCCATGCCATGCTTTACTTTGCCATATTCAGGTTCTGTAGCATATTGTTTTCATGCTCCAAGGAGTGCTATCTGATCTAAAATTCCAGACAAGTGTTAATTTCACTAAGTCTGAGATTTGTTTACCAAATGCATTTTTGCCATGCTTGTTTGAACCTGTTAATGGATGAATTGGCCGTAGCTCAGTGCTAGTCTTTTGTTAAGCATCATGAATGGATCCCTGCCATGTATTTTGATGCCATGCTTGGGTGCTGTAGCATGTTCATCTTGTTGCATTTAGATGGCTACTTGCTGTAAATCGCAGAACGTGGTCATATTGGAATTGCTTGCCATTTCCAAACCATAACCCCGATTCCGGTGTTCTTTATATCGTTTTCAAGCGATTTCATCTCACGTTTCCAGTGGCACACTTGTATTTTCAAGTTGAGGCCAGGTTCATTCATTCCTTGTCAAATCTTGCATATGCATCGCATATTGCATCCCGCATAGCATACCATGTTTGCATCATATTGTTTGAGCTTGCACGTGGTTGATTGTGTCCTTGTTGTTTGTTTGTCTTGTTTGGGTAGAGCCGGGAGACGAGTTCGCTAACGAGGAGCCCGTTGAGTTTGCTTTCGAGGATCCAGTCAACTCTGACAACTTTGCAGGCAAGATGATCATACCCTCGAAATCACTACTATCTTTGCTATGCTAGATGCTCGCTCTTTTGCTATGCCTATGGTACGATGCCTACCACTTGCTTTCATGCCTCCCAAATTTCCATGTAAAACCTCTAACACACCATGTCCTAGCAAACCGTTGATTGGCTATGTTACCACTTTGCTCAGCCCCCTCTTATAGCGTTGTTAGTTGCAGGTGAAGATTGGAGACCGTTCCTTGTTGGAACATTATTTACTTATTGGGATATCACTATATTGCCTTGTTATCGTAATGCATCTATATACTTGGTAAAGGGTGGAAGGCTCGGCCTCTCGCCTAGTGTTTTGTTCCACTCTTGCCGCCCTAGTTTCCGTCATATCGGTGTTATGTTCCCGGATTTTGCGTTCCTTACGCGGTTGGGTTATAATGGGAACCCCTTGACAGTCCGCCTTGAATAAAACTCCTCCAGCAATGCCCAACCTTGGTTTTACCATTTGCCACCTAGACTTTTCCCTTGGGTTTCGCGGACTCAAGGGTCATCTTTTTTTAACCCCCCGGGCCAGTGCTCCTCTGAGTGTTGGTCCAACCTAGAGCACCGTGCGGGGCCGTCCCTTGGCAAGTTGGGTTACGTTGGCTCCCGTACGCTTAGCTTATCTGGTGTGCCCTGAGAACGAGATATGTGCAGCTCCTATCGGAATTTGTCGGCACAGCGGGTGGTGTTGCTGGACTTGTTTATCCATTGTCGGAGTTGTCTTGTAGAACCGGGATGCCGAGTCTGATCGGAACATCTCAGGAGGAGGTCTATTCCTTCGTTGACCGTGAGAGCTTGTCATGGGCTAAGTTGGGACTCCCCTGCAGGGATTTGAACTTTCGAAAGTCATGCCCGCGGTTATGGGCAGATGGGAATTTGTTAATGTCCGGTTGTAGATAACTTGAACCTTAACTTAATTAAAATGAATCAACTATGTGAGTTGCCGTGATGGTCTCTTCTCGGCGGAGTCCGGGAAGTGAACACGGTGTTGGAGTTATGTTTGCGCAGGTTGTTCTCTAGATTCTCACTCACACTTTGCCTCCTCTTCTCGCTCTCTTTTGCGAACAGGATAGCCACCATATACGCTAGTCGCTTGCTGCAGCTCCACATATTTTCCTTGCCTTACCTATTAAGCTTAAATAGTCTTGATCGCGAGGGTGCGAGATTGCTGAGTCCCTGTGGCTCACAGATTACTTACAAACCAGATGCAGGGCCTGATGATTCTGCTCCAGATGACGCGCTTGAGCTCAAGTGGGAGTTCGACGAGGACTCTCAATGATACTACGTGTCTTTCCCTGATGATCAGTAGTGGTGCCCAGTCGGGGTGATCGGGACCGTGTCGCATGTTGGGTTTATCTTTTATTTTGGCGCCGTAGTCGGGCCATGAGTGTTTGAATGTTGTAATGCTATTTATGTACTTTGATTGACGTGGCGAGTGTAAGCCAACTATGTATCTCCCCTTTTATTATCTATATTACATGGGATGTTGTGAAGATTGCCTAACTTGCGACATTGCTTTCAATGCGGTTATGTCTCTAAGTCGTGCCTCGACACATGGGAGCTATAGCCGCATCGAGGGTGTTACAAGTTGGTATCAGAGCCTTCCCCGACCTTAGGAGCCCCCATTGCTTGGTCGTTTTTAGCAGCCGAGTTTGTGTCTATAAAATGTTTTGAGTCATTTAGGATTTATATATCGGAGAGTTTAGGAATTCTTTTTACTCCCCAGTCTCGTCATCGCTCTGGTAAGGCATCCTGACGTAGAGTTTTGACTCTTCTCTTCTCAAATTTCACTAAATTTGTTTTTTAGGATCACGCGAGTATCTTGGAATCGTTCTGATGGTTTTGTGACGAGAACATTGTTCTTGGTGCCTCCTGTCTTTAGGGGTTGTGGCAGTGTCCCGGGTAGTTGAGCTCCGAGGTGTTGTCATCACAATTTTATCGTTGCACTTCTGGAATACCTGAGTTTAGTACGCCGACATCGAAAATCTCTTTTATGCAGTTTGTTGGTGAGATAACCTCGATGCCACCCAGTACTGGGGCGGGAGTTCGGGAGTATCGCCATAACTTGTATAACGGATGCTTTTCGAAGGTTGAGGTAGATGGTTTCCGAAGTTTTTCTCGATTATGTGTTGAAGGATGGATACAGCTGGATGTAGGATTTGCTAGATTTGGGTGAGATATTATGCTTCCCCTGTATCCCCAACACCTTATTGCATAATCGGAAAGGTTCGGGAGTTTCATAGGTGGGAATTCTTGTAGCTCTAGCTCTTCTTCCACGGATATTTGGTTTGAGATTGGGATTTCTTACCGAGTATTCGTTCTTGATCCATACCTTGTTGATTTATTTCTCTACCTAAATTCTAAGTGGCTTCTCAATTTATGGATATGTGACCATTTCAAGAGGAATGCATTCGTTCTTATGTTCGGATGTGAAGACTTTATGTTGCAAATTTTCATTCCGTTGGATTCAGCTTCAATATTTGTCTATCAATGTGCTAATGGTTGTCACCCTCTTCAGGATGGCTCCCGCTAAGAGCACCGATCAGAATCAGAATCAGGATCCGCCACCACCTCCACCTCCTCCAGAGGCATGGCAAGCTGTGATGGCCGCAACCAATGCAAACACACAGTTGATCATGCAAATTCTTCAAGAGCGCAATCAAGCGAACCAAGGCAACCAAGGAAACAATCAGAATCACTTTGCTACACTCAACCAGTTCCTTGCTAACGGGCCAAAGACTTTTAGCATTTGTGTTGAGGCAACTGATGCTGACGATTGGCTCGTGGATCTATGCAAGCATTTTGAGTGCAGTAACATCAGGCTTGAGGACTTCGTCAAGTTCGCATCCTTCCAACTCAAAGACCAAGCTATAGAATGGTTCCAGCAGTACAAGGATTCCAGAGGAGGACGTGTGATTACCTGGGATGAATTCCGTCAAGACTTCAAAGCTCATCATATCCCTCAGAGCGTGGTTGAAAGCAAGCGTGAGGAATTCCACAACCTGAAGCAAGGCTCTTTGTCTGTCTATGACTACAACAAGTTGTTTCAGAAGCTCGCCCGCTTTGCTAAGCAGGACGTACCTGATGAGAAGAGCATGATATACCAGTTCAGGGGTGGTCTCAGAGAAGAAATCCAGCTAGCTCTTGTTCTCTTTGGGCCCTTGAGGTACGATGAGTTCTACAACATGTCATTGAAGCAAGAGGCTGCTCAACTGAGGTGTGACGCTTCCAAGAAGCGAGTCAGAGATGCTACTCCTTCTTCCTCTACTCAAGTGGCCAAGCAGCAGAAGTATTGGCTTCCTCCTCCTCCGTTTCGTCAGCCGTATCAGCAGAAGAGCAAAGGTGGCAGTGGATCTTCCCACCCACCCAACCCTGGCTTTCAGAACAAGACTTCGTCTCAAGCTCCAAGGTCGAGTGCTCCGTATCACCGTCCGCTTTCTGAGGTCACGTGCAACAAGTGCCAACAGAAGGGTCACTATTCCAACAAATGCTTCAATCAGAGGCGTCTTCCTCCTCCTCCTCCTGTGAGATCGGCAAGTACAACTGTGGTCAAGCATAACCCCAAGCACGCCAAGGTCAACTTGCTGAATGCAGCTCAGGCAGAGGACTCGTCAGATGTCATCATGTGTAACTTTCTAGTTAACTCTTTTCCCGCAAAAGTTCTTTTTGACACTGGTGCATCGCATTGTTTCATGTCAAGATCATTTGTTTCCAAGCATGACTTTGTTTCGCAAATGTTGGGTAAACCTATAGGAGTGGTTTCTCCGGCTAAGTCTATGTGGGTTACTTCAATAGTCCCGGATGTTTCTACCATGATGGATGATTTCAAGTTTCTGGCTTCTCCAATGGTCCTTGGTAATTGGGATATTGATCTTATTCTCGGGATGGATTGGCTTTCTAAGCACAAGGCTCAGCTTGATTGTGCAGCCAGGCAGATTCAATTGACTCATTCGTCTGAGGATGTAATTGTCTTTGCCGCGAATGATGATACCATCCGTCTGTTCTCTCTCAATGAGAAGGGTGAACTGGATGCCATCTCGCAAATTCCAGTCGTTTGCGAATATCAAGACGTCTTTCCAGAAGAGCTTCCAGGAATGCCTCCGCACCGGCCAGTTGAATTTGTCATCGATCTTGAGCCTGGCACGGAACCAGTGTGCAAGCGTCCTTACAAGCTCGGACCTGAAGAGTTGAAGGAGCTGAAGAAGCAACTCGATATTCAAGAGAGAATGGGTCTCATCCGGCCTAGTTCTTCTCCGTGGGGTTGTGGTGTTCTTTTTATGAAGAAGAAGGATGGAACAGACTGACTTTGTGTTGACTACCGTCCATTTAACAAGAAGACCATCAAGAACAAATACCCACTTCCCAACATCAACGAGCTGTTCGAACAACTCAAAGGTGCCCAAGTATTCTCCAAGCTTGATCTCCGTATGGGTTATCATCAGATTCAAATCCGTGAGCAAGATATTCCCAAGACGGCTTTCAGGACAAGCTATGGTTCATATGAATACACTGTCATGTCTTTTGGCCTCGTCAACGCTCCTCCGACATTCTCTCGCATGATGAACTTCATCTTCAACGCCTGCACCAATGACTTCGTTTTGGTCTATCTCAACGACATTCTGGTTTTCTCGAAGAACAAGGAAGATCATGCCAAGAACTTGCGTTTGGTACTCGATAAGCTGAGGGAACACCAGTTCTACGCCAAGTTCTCCAAGTGCGAATTTTGGCTCGATGAGGTTCTTTATCTTGGTCATATCATCTCTGCCAAGGGCATTGCGGTGAATCCTGAGAAGGTGTCTGCAATTGTGAATTGGGAACCTCCTCAGAACGTGAAGCAACTCCGTAGCTTCCTCAGTCTCGCAAGCTATTGTCGAAGATTCGTTGAAAACTTTTCTAAGATCGCGAAGCCTCTCTCAAATCTTCTCCAGAAGCACGTCAAGTTCGTTTGGTCTCCGGAATGTGACATCTCTTTCAACACTTTGAAAGAGAAATTAGTCACTGCTCCAGTTCTGACTCCGCCTGATGAATCCAAACCGTACGAGGTCTTTTGCGATGCCTCTCTCCAAGGTCTTGGCGCAGTGTTGATGCAAGAGAAGAAAGTTGTGGCTTATACCTCTCGCCAGTTGAAGCCCAACGAGAAGAACTACCCCACTCATGACCTCGAGTTGGCGGCAGTTGTGCATGCTCTTTTGACTTGGAGACATCTCTTATTGGGAAGAAAAGTGGACATCTTCACTAATCACAAGAGTCTCAAGTACATCTTCACTCAGCCTAATCTCAACCTCAGGCAAACTCGATGGGTCGAAATGATTCAAGAGTATAATCCAAGTATCGAGTATACTCCAGGCAAGGCCAATGTGATTGCTGACGCATTGAGCATGAAGGCTTATTGCAACAGTCTTATTCTCAAGCCTTATCAACCCGAGCTTTGTGAAGCTTTCCGCAAACTTAATCTGCAAGTTGTTCCTCAAGGTTTCCTCGCCAACCTTCAAGTCTCTCCTACCTTGGAAGACCAGATTCGCCAAGCCCAGCTTCTTGATGCTATGGTGAAAAAGGTGAAGATTGGGATTGCCAAGAGTCAACCCAAGTACAAGTGCTACCGCCTTGATGACAAGGACACTCTCTTCTTCGAGGATCGTATTGTTGTGCCCAAAGGTGATCTTCGTAAAGTGATCATGAACGAGGCTCACAATTCTCTCCTCTCCATCCACCCTGGGAGCACGAAGATGTATCAAGACCTCAAGCAGGCTTATTGGTGGACTCGAATGAAGCGCGAGATTGCTCAATTCGTGAATGAATGTGATGTCCGCAGAAGAGTGAAGGCAGAACACCAAAGGCCAGCGGGTCTCCTCCAACCTCTTGCCATTCCAGAATGGAAGTTTGACCACATTGAGATGGACTTCGTGACTGGGTTTCCAAAGTCCAAACATGGCAATGATGCTATATTCGTTGTCATCGACAAACTCACTAAAGTGGCTCACTTTCTGCCTATCAAACAGTCAATCACTGCAGCTCAATTGGCGGAGCTCTATACCTCTTGGATCGTCTCTCTGCACGGTATTCCACAAGTGATCTCTTCGGACCATGGCAGCATCTTTACCTCCAAGTTTTGGGATTCTTTTCAGAAGGCCATGGGCACCAACATCCGCTTCAACACAGCTTTCCATCCTCAAACTAGCGGTCAAGTCGAGCGTGTCAACCAAATTCTTGAAGATATGCTCAGGGCTTGTGTGATCTCCTTCGGCATGAAGTGGGGGGATTGTCTTCCATATGCTGAATTCTCCTACAACAATAGTTTTCAAGCAAGTTCGGGCAAGGCCCCATTTGAAATTCTGTATGGCAGGAAGTGCCGTACCCCTCTCAACTTGTCTGAAACCGGTGAACGTCAGCTTCTCGGCAATGACTTAATCATAGAGGCAGAGGAAATGTGCAAAGTCATTCGAGATAACCTCAAAGCAGCCCAATCGCGCCAGAAGAGCTAGTATGATAGTAAGCACCGTGATTTGGCTTTCGAGATCGGAGATCATGTTTACCTCCGCGTCTCTCCAATGAAAGGTACTCGTCGCTTCGGTATCAAAGGGAAGCTTGCCCCTAGATACGTGGGACCTTTCAAGATTGTCAGTAAGAGAGGCGATCTCGCCTATCAACTCGAGCTTCCTTCAAACTTTGCAAATGTTCATGACGTGTTCCATGTCTCTCAACTCCGAAAGTGCTTCAAGACTCCTGATCGCACCGTCAACTTCGAGGACATTGAGCTCCAAGAAGATCTCTCTTATCGTGAGCACCCCATTGCTATTCTTGAAGAGACTGAACGCAAGACTCGCAACAAGTCAATCAAATTCCTCAAAGTCAAGTGGTCACACCATTCCGACCGTGAAGCTACCTGGGAATGCGAGGATCACCTCCGTTCTGAGTACCCGGCGTTCTTTCAGCCCTAGATCTCGGGACGAGATCCTTTCGTAGTGGCGGAGTGTTGTAACACCCCGGATGTAATTTACCCAATATGTAATCCAACTCTTGCCGTTTCCGGCGTTAAGTTATTTTATTTTCTCGGGTTCGGGTTTTTGTCTCCGTGTGTTGTTGTCGTCGTCATGCATCCCATATCATCTCATCATGTGCATTGCATTTGCATACGTGTTCATCTCATGCATCCGAGCATTTTCCCCGTTGTCCGTTTTGCATTCCGGCGCTTCATTCTCCTCCGGTGGTCTTTTCTACCTTTCTTTCGTGTGTGGGGATTAAACATTTACGGATTGGACCGAGATTTCCCAAGCGGCCTTGGTTTACTACCGGTAGACTGCCTGTCAAGTTTCGTACCATTTGGACTTTGTTTGATGCTCCAACGGTTAACCGAGGGACTGAAAAGGCCTCATGTGTGTTGAAGCCCAACACCCCTCCAATTTGGCCCAAAACCCACCAAAAGCCTCTCCATCATCTAGAGCGTTCGATCACGATCGCGTGGCCGAAAACTGCACCTCATTTGGACTCTCCTAGCTCCCTCAATGCCTATATAAAGACCCCTCCTCAAAAATCCCGGATCCCCTCTATCCCTAACCCTAGATCCACCCCTCGCGCCGCACCGGACATGTTCGGTCCGGCCGGACACGTCCGCGCCTCACCTCCGTGCCAATCCGCGCCTGCCACGTGGCGCCGCCGGCCGCCCCGCGCCGAGGCCCGGAGAGCCCACGGCGGGCCCTCCCAGCCCGTTCCTCCGCCGCGCAAGCACCGCACCTCCTCGCCCCTCTTCCCCGACGCCGGTGCCGGCCGTCTCCGTCGCCCACGTCGCTGGTGGCCGCCGCGTCGCCGTCCGGCGCCTCCACCTCACGCCGGCGCGCCGCCCTGTCCTGCGCGCCTCGCTGCCCGTAGCCACCGCGGCCGAACCCCGTCTCCGCCACCCACGTCGCCGGTGGCCACCGCGTTGCCGTCCGGCGCCTCACGCCGGCGCGCCGCCCCGTCCCGCGCGCCTCGCCGCCCGTAGCCGCCGCGGTCGAACCCCGCCTCCGCTAGCCGCCTCGTCGCCGGTGGGAAACCCGGCCACTCCGTCCGCGCCCGCCGCCGCCGTCTACAGTGTTTCCGGCGAGGTCCACCGCCGCCTCGGGAAGCGTGCGGATCTAGATCTGAGGATATATCTCGGTTGACTTTTTGCTTTAAACCCTAGATAAATTGCTATGTTCGTCATGTTGTATCTCCGCATCCGTAGCTCCGTTTTGGGCATATAGCATATCAAAATGTTCGTCTCAGAGAGCACATCATTTCATCTCATTGCATCATTTTCATTTGAGTTCATCTTGATGCCCAAAATGGTATTAGAAGAGTGCTATTTGAGATAATTGTCAGATCTGCTGCTCCAATTAGATATTTGTCATTTTTGCCATGATTATTGTGTGCATGATATGCCCCTGAGCTCTTCATGAGTTTTGTTATATGTTTTGCCATCTATCCAGAGGTGCAACCAATGTATTTTTGTGATGTGTGTGGTGACTAGCACAAGCTTGCAAAGTGGAGCATTCGTTAATGCTGATTTTAGGGACTTAGCATTTCCACTAAGTCCTTGGACTGTTTATCTCATTATGTCATATGTTCATGTTGTTTCCTAGTGATCCGTGTCTCTTTTGAGGATGACCGGTAAGGATGTTTTGTTAATCTTGTAGTGCTCTATCCATCCATGTCTTTCTTTGCATTTATGGAGCACCCTAGCTTGAGTCAATCAAGCTCTACTTTTGCCATTTCGTGAATCTGGGCAGATTGTCTACTTGTTAGTGATTTTGCTGAGGATGTTGTAGTTGATCCGTGCATGCTATGCTAGTGTTCTTGCCATGTCTAGCTTGTATTTTGTGTATTCTTGATGGGTGTACGCTTAGATTGTCATGACTTGCTCTGTAGTGAGTGCATCGAGCTCGTAAACATGCCTACTTGATATCTGTTTCAGCATGCTCCAGTTTTCACTAAGTCTGAGAACTGATAATGTTTTTGCCATGTTCACATGCTTGCAAATGTATTTTCTGATCCCTTTTGGCTCAAGGTCACTAAGGGACTTTTGTTAAGCTCTTTGAGTAGCTCCATGCCATGCTTTACTTTGCCATGTTTAGGTCCTGTAGCATATTGTTTTCATGCTCCAAAGAGTGCTATCTGATCTGAAATTCCAGACAAGTGTTAATTTCACTAAGTCTGAGATTTGTTTACCAAATGCATTTTTGCCATGCTTGTTTGAACCTGTTAATGGATGAATTGGCCGTAGCTCAGTGCTAGTCTTTTGTTAAGCATCATGAATGGATCCCTGCCATGTATTTTGATGCCATGTTTGGGTGCTATAGCATGTTCATATTGTTGCATTTAGATGGCTACTTGCTGTAAATCGCAGAACGTGGTCATATTGGAATTGCTTGATATTTCCAAACCGTAACTCCAATTCCGGTATTCTTTATATCGTTTTCAAGTGATTTCATCTCACCTTTCCAGTGGCACACTTGGATTTCCATGTTGAGGCTAGGTTCATTCATTCCTTGTCAAATCTTGCATATGCATCGCATATTGCATCCCGCATAGCATACCATGTTTGCATCATATTGTTTGAGCTTGCACGTGGTTGATTGTGTCCTTGTTGTTTGTTTGTCTTGTTTGGGTAGAGCCGGGAGACGATTTCGCTAACGAGGAGCCCATTGAGTTTGCTTTCGAGGATCCAGTCAACTCTAACAACTTTGCAGGCAAGATGATCATACCCTCGAAATCACTACTATCTTTGCTATGCTAGATGCTCGCTCTTTTGCTATGCCTATGGTACGATGCCTACCACTTGCTTTCATGCCTCCCAAATTTCCATGTCAAACCTCTAACCCACCATGTCCTAGCAAACCGTTGATTGGCTATGTTACCGCTTTGCTCAGCCCCCTCTTATAGCGTTGTTAGTTGCAGGTGAAGATTGGAGACCGTTCCTTGTTGGAACATTATTTACTTGTTGGGATATCATTATATTGCCTTGTTATCTTAATGCATCTATATACTTGGTAAAGGGTGGAAGGTTCGGCCTCTCGCCCAGTGTTTTGTTCCACTCTTGCCGCCCTAGTTTCCGTCATATCGGTGTTATGTTCCCGGATTTTGCGTTCCTTACGCGGTTGGGTTATAATGGGAACCCCTTGACAGTCCACCTTGAATAAAACTCCTCCAGCAATGCCCAACCTTGGTTTTACCATTTGTCACCTAGCCTTTTTCCTTGGGTTTCGCGGACTCAAGGGTCATCTTTTTTTAAACCCCCCCGGGCCAGTGCTCCTCTGAGCGTTGGTCCAACCTAGAGCACCGTGCGGGGCCGTCCCTTGGCAGCTTGGGTTACGTTGGCTCCCGTACGCTTAGCTTATCCGGTGTGCCCTGAGAACGAGATATGTGCAGCTCCTATCGGGATTTGTCGGCACATCGGGTGGTGTTGCTGGACTTGTTTTACCATTGTCGGAGTTGTCTTGTAGAACTGGGATGCCGAGTCTGATCGGAATGTCTCGGGAGGAGGTCTATTCCTTCGTTGACCGTGAGAGCTGGTCATGGGCTAGGTTGGGACTCCCCTGCAGGGATTTGAACTTTCGAAAGCCGTGCCCGTGGTTATGGGCAGATGGGAATTTGTTAATGTCCGGTTGTAGATAACTTGAACCTTAACTTAATTAAAATAAATCAACTATTTGAGTTGCCGTGATGGTCTCTTCTCGGCGGAGTCCGGGAAGTGAACACGGTGTTGGAGTTATGTTTGCGCAGGTTGTTCTCTAGATTCTCGCTCGCGCTTTGCCTCCTCTTCTCGCTCTCTTTTGCGAACAGGATAGCCACCATATACGCTAGTCGCTTGCTGCAGCTCCACATATTTTCCTTGCCTTACCTATTAAGCTTAAATAGTCTTGATCACGAGGGTGCGAGATTGCTGAGTCCCTGTGGCTCACAGATTACTTCCAAACCAGATGCAGGGCCTGATGATTCCGCTCCAGATGACGCGCTTGAGCTCAAGTGGGAGTTTGACGAGGACTCTCAACGA
The DNA here is from genome assembly GCA_034509565.1 of Triticum monococcum. Taxonomy (NCBI): domain Eukaryota; kingdom Viridiplantae; phylum Streptophyta; class Magnoliopsida; order Poales; family Poaceae; genus Triticum; species Triticum monococcum. The sequence continues at coordinate 170,739,130 of CM067846.1, read as the reverse complement.
TACTACGTGTCTTTCCCTGATGATCAGTAGTGGTGTCCAGTCGGGGTGATCGGGACCGTGTCACATGTTGGGTTTATCTTTTATTTTGGCGCCGTAGTCGGGCCATGAGTGTTTGAATGTTGTAATGCTATTTATGTACTTTGATTGACGTGGCGAGTGTAAGCCAACTATGTATCTCCCCTTTTATTATCTATATTACATGGGATGTTGTGAAGATTGCCTAACTTGCGACATTGCTTTCAATGTGGTTATGTCTCTAAGTCTTGCCTCGACACGTGGGAGCTATAGCCGCATCAAGGGCGTTACATCTAGCCTCTAGTGGTGTTATTTGAACGTCGACTACATAACACTTCACCATTATTTGGGCCTAGAGGAAGACATTGGGAAGTAATAAGTAGATGATGTGTTGCTAGAGTGACAGAAGCTTAAACCCTAGTTTATGCGTTGCTTCGTAAGGGGCTGATTTGGACCCACATGTTTCATGCTATGGTTAGGTTTACCTTAATACTTTTGTTGTAGTTGCGGATGCTTGCAATAGACGTTAATCATAAGTGGGATTCTTGTTCAAGTAAGAACAACACCCAAGCACCGGTCCACCCAAATATCAAATTATCAAAGTATCGAACGCGAATCATATGAACGTGATGAAAACTAGCTTGACGATATTCCCATGTGTCCTCGGGAGCGCTTTTCCTATTATAAGAGTTTGTTCCGGCTTGTCATTTGCTACAAAAGGATTGGTCCACCTTGCTGTACTTTATTTACTTTTGTTACTTGTTGCTCGTTACATTCTATCTTATCACAAAACTATCTGTTACCACTTATTTCAGTACTTGCAGAGAATACCTTGCTGAAAACCGCTTATCATTTCCTTCTGCTCCTCGTTGGGTTCGACACTCTTACTTATCGAAAGGACTACGATAGATCCCCTATACTTGTGGGTCATCAAGACTCTTTTCTGGGGCTGTTGCCGGGGAGTGTAGCGCCTTTGGTAGGTGGAATTTGGTAAGGAAAAATTTATATAGGGTGCTGAAATTTACCGTCACTTGTTACTATGGAAAGTAATTCTCTGAGGGGCTTGTTCGGGGTATCTTCACCCCGTCCAGTAGAGCAAAGAGTTGCTCCTCAACCTACCGAACCTATTGAAAATGAAACTCCTTTTGAATTTCCTTCGGGTATGATGGAAAAAATGCTAGCTAACCCTTTTACAGGAGATGGAATAAAGCATCCTGATGAGCACTTAATATATGTGGATGAAGTTTGTGGATTATTTAAGCTTGCAGGTATACCCGATGATGTTGCTAAGAAGAAGGTCTTCCCTTTATCTTTGAAGGGAGATGCATTGATATGGTATAGTCTATGTGATGATATGAGATCATGGGACTATAAAAGATTGAAGTTGGAATTTCATCAAATGTATTACCCTATGCATCTTGTTCATCGTGATCGAAATTATATATATAATTTCTGGCCTCGCGAAGGAGAAAGCATCGCTCAAGCTTGGGGGAGGCTTAAATCAATGTTATATTCATGCCCCAATCACAAGCTCTCAAGAGAAATGATTATTCAAAATTTATATGCTCGGCTTTCTGATAACAATCGCACCATGCTCGATACTTCTTGTGCTGGCTCTTTTATGATGAAGACTACTAAATTCAGATGGAATTTATTGGATAGAATTGAACGCAACTCTAAAGATTGGGACCTCGACGAAGGTAAGGAGTCAGGTATGACACCTAAGTTTGATTGTGTTAAATCTTTTATGGATACCAATATTTTCTGTAAGTTTGGCACTAAATATGGACTTGACTCTGAGATAGTAGCTTCTTTCTATGAATCTTTTGCTACTTATGTTGATCTCCCTAAGGAGAAGTGGTTTAAATATCATCCTCCCATAGAAGTAAAAGTAGCTGCACCTATTAAAGTTGAAGAAAAGACTGTCACTTATAATGATCCTATTGTTCCTACTTCTTATAGTGAGAAACCACCTTTCCCTGTTAGAATAAAGGATCATGCTAAAGCTTCAACTGTTGTTCGTAAAAGCAATATTAGAACTCATACACCTCTTGAGCAAGTTAAAGTAGAACCTAATATTGCTATTGTTAAAGATCTCTTGTCTGATAATTTGATGGGCATGTTATTCAGTTCGAAGGTGAAACTGCTAGAATGGCTAAGCCTTGTGATAAAGATAAACATAGGCCTGTGGTAGGCGTGCCTGTTATTTCTGTTAAAATAGGAGATCATTGTTATCATGGCTTATGTGATATGGGTGCTAGTGCTAGTGTAATACCTATTGACTTATACGAAGAAATTAAGAATGAAATTACACCTGTTGAGTTAGAAGGTATTGATGTCACAATTAAACTTGCCAATAGAGATACTATTTCACCAATTGGGATTGTTAGAGATGTTGAAGTCTTGTGTGGGAAAAATAAATATCTTGCTGATTTTCTTGTTCTTGGTTCCCCACAAGATAGCTTTTGCCCCATTATATTTGGTAGACCCTTCTTAAATATTGTCAATGCTACCATAGACTGCACAAAGAATGTTGTTACTATTGGCTTGGATGATATGGTTCATGAGTTTAATTTCTCTAAATTTAGTAAACAACATCGTGAGAAAGAATTACCTAGTAAGGATGAAATTATTGGTCTTGCTTCTATTGCCGTACCTCCTAGTGATCCTTTAGAACACTATTTGCTACACCATGAAAATGATATGTTCATGAATGAAAGAAGGGAAATAGATGAAGTATTCTTTAAACAAGAACCTATTCTGCAACACAATTTGCCTGTTGAAATCTTAGGGGATCCTCCTCCACCCAAGGGTGATCCTGTGTTTGAGTTTAAAACTTTCCCTGATAATCTTAAATATGCTTATCTTGATGAAAAGAAGATATATCCTGTTATTATTAGTGCTAACCTTTGAGAGCATGAAGAAGAAAGATTATTGAAAACTCTGAAGAAGCATCGTGCTGCTATTGGATATACTCTTGATGATCTTAAGGGCATTAGTCCCACTCTGTGTCAACATAAAATAAATTTGGAAGCATATGCCAAACCAGTTCGTGATCCTCAATGACGTCTGAATCCTAAAATGAAAGAAGTGGTAAGAAAAGAAATACTCAAAATTTTGGAGGCAGGTATAATCTATCCCGTTGCTGATAGTGAGTGGGTAAGTCCTGTCCATTGTGTCCCTAAGAAGGGAGGTATTACTGTTGTTCCTAATGATAAAGATGAATTGATTCCACAAAGAATTATCACATGTTATAGGATGGTAATTGATTTCCGCAAATTAAATAAAGCTACTAAAAAGATCATTACCCCTTAACTTTTATTGATCAAATGCTAGAAAGATTATGCAAACATACACACTATTGCTTTCTAGATGGTTATTCTGGTTTCTCTCAAATACCTATGTCGGCTAGAGATCAATCAAAGACTACTTTTACATGCCCTTTTGGTACTTTTGCTTATAGACGTATGCCTTTTGGTTTATGTAATGCACCTGCTACCTTTCAAAGATGCATGATGGCTATATTCTCTGACTTTCGTGAAAAGATTTGTGAGGTTTTCATGGACGATTTTTTCGTCTATGGTTCCTCTTTTGATGATTGCTTGAGCAATATTGATCGAGTTTTGCAGAGATGTGAAGAAACTAATCTTGTCTTGAATTGGGAAAAGTGCCACTTTACGTTTAATGAAGGTATTGTCTTGGGGCACAAAGTTTCTGAAAGAGGTATTGAAGTTGATAAAGCCAAGGTTGATGTTATTGAAAAGATGCCATGTCCCAAGGACATCAAAGGTATAAGAAGCTTCCTTGGTCACGCTGGATTTTATAGGAGGTTCATTAAGGACTTCTCAAAAATTTCTCGGCCTCTGACTAATTTATTGCAAAAAGATATACCATTTGTCTTTGATGATGATTGTGTAGAAGCATTTGAAATACTTAAGAAAGCATTAGTCACTGCACCTGTTGTTCAGCCACCTGATTGGAATTTACCCTTTGAAATTATGTGCGATGCTAGTGATTATGCTGTAGGTGCTGTTCTAGGGAAAGAGTTGATAAGAAATTAAATGTTATTCATTATGTTAGTAAGACTCTAGACAATGCTCAAAGAAATTATGCTACTACTGAAAAAGAGCTTTTAGCCGTTGTATTTTCTTGTGATAAGTTCAGATCTTATATTGTTGATTCTAAAGTAACTATTCAAACTGATCATGCTGCTATTAAATACCTTATGGAAAAGAAAGATGCTAAACCTAGACTTATTAGATGGGTTCTCTTGCTACAATAATTTGATTTGCATATTGTTGATAGAAAGGGAGCTGAGAACCCCGTTGCAGACAACTTGTCTAGGTTAGAAAATATTCTTGATGACCCACTACCTATTAATGATAGCTTTCCTGATGAATAGTTGAATGTTATAAGTACTTCTCGTAGTACTCCATGGTATGCTGATTATGCTAATTATATTGTTGCTAAGTTTATACCACCTAGCTTCACATACCAGCAAAAGAAAAAGTTTTTCTATGATTTAAGACATTACTTCTGGGATGACCCACATCTTTATAAAGAAGGATTAGATGGTGTTATTAGACGTTGTGTACCTGAGCATGAACAGGAACATATCCTACGCAAGTGTCATTCCGAGGCTTATGGAGGACACCACGCTGGAGATAGAACTCCACATAAGGTATTGCAATCTGGTTTTTATTGGCCTACTCTCTTCAAGGTTGCCCGTAAGTTTGTCTTGTCTTGTGATGAATGTCAAAGAATTGGTAATATTAGTAAACGTCAAGAAATGCCTATGAATTATTCTCTTGTTATTGAACTATTTGATGTTTGGGGCTTTGATTATATGGGACATTTTCCTGCCTCTAATGGATACACACATATTTTAGTTGCTGTTGATTACGTTACTAAGTGGGTAGAAGCTATTCCAACTAGTAGTGCTGTTCATAACACTTCTATTAAAATGCTTATAGAAGTTATTTTCCCAAGGTTTGGAGTCCCTAGATATTTAATGACTGATGGTGGTTCACACTTTATTCATGGCGCTTTCCGTAAAATGCTTGCTAAATATGATGTTAATCATAGAATTGCATCTCCTTATCACCCACAGTCTAGTGGTCAAGTAGAGTTGAGCAATAGAGAGCTCAAATTAATTTTGCAAAAGACTGTTAATAGGTCTAGAAAGAATTGGTCCAAGAAACTTGATGATGCATTATGGTCTTATAGAACTGCATATAAAAATCCTATGGGTATGTATCCGTATAAAATGGTTTATGGAAAAGCATGTCACTTACCTATCGAACTAGAACATAAGGCATATTGGGCTATTAAAGAGCTTAATTATGATTTTAAACTTGCCGGTGAGAAGAGGTTATTTGATATTAGCTCACTTGATGAATGGAGAACCCAAGCTTATGAAAATGCCAAGTTGTTTAAAGAAAAAGTTAAAAGATGGCATGACAAAAGGATACAAAAGTGTGAGTTTAATGTAGGTGATTATGTATTGCTATACAACTATCGTTTAAGATTTTTTGCAGGAAAACTTCTCTCTAAATGGGAAGGCCCCTATGTTATCGAAGAGGTCTATTGTTCCGGTGCCATAAAGATCAACAACTTCGAGGGCACAAATCCGAAGGTGGTAAACGGTCAAAGAATCAAACATTATATCTCAGGCAATCCCATAAATGTTGAAACCAATATTATTGAAACCGTAACCCCGAAGGAATACATAAGAGACACTTTCCGGAACGTTTCCGACTCCGAAAAGGAATAGGTATGTGGTACGGTAAGTAAACCGACTCCAAAACAATTTTAAGGCAATATTTCTCCGTTTTGGAATATTTAGAAAAATAGAAAAATAAGTAGCAGTCCGGGAAGGACATGAGGGCCCCATGAGGGTGGTGGGCGCGCCCTAACCCCCTGGGCACGCCCCCTACCTCGTGAGCACCTCGTGTGCCTTCCGGACTCTGTTTTCTTGCATGTTACGTATTTTGCTCGGTAAAAATTCATTATATATTCTCCCGAAGGTTTTGACTCTTGTATCACGCAAATATCCTCTATTTTCGTTTCGAGCTGTCCCATTGCAGATTAAATCAACATGTCTTCCCAGGATTCAGAAGGAGAAAGCTATGTGGATGATTACTTAGCAAATCCAAAGGTCTATGGAGATGTGGAACACGATGGATGGACCACGGAGGAAGAATAGGACTATGAACCCAAGGGGAAGGAGGAGACGAGCTCAGATGAAGATGAAGCACCATTACCTCAACTTGGGGACATGCACGTGTTGTTCAAAAAGTCAAGTCTCCCTGATAGGGTAAAGAAACCCAAGTTCGAGTTTATCCCTTTTCGTCTCTTGCATGAAAATAAGCAGGACCTATGCAAAAAGATATTAACCTTGGAGTGGGAGATTGATGATCTGAGGGATCAAAATGCCGTCCTCAAGCACAAATTAAGGGAGAAGCCTAAGCCATCAACTAAGCCAACATCACCACCACCTTCTTCACCGACAAAGGAGACATAATCACATGGGTATGGGCACTCCCCTTGGCAACTGCCAAGCTTGGGGGAGGTGCCCCGGTATCGTATCACAATCACAGCTCCTATGTTTACCGTTTTTCTTAGTTTGATCCTATTAGTAGTATCTTGATTTAGTAGAATAAAGTTTATGGCATGATCTAGTTTTGGGTTTTGCTTTATGATCTCTCTATGTAATCGAGTCAGTGAGCTATATATAATAAAGATTAGTGTTGAGTCAAGGGCTTGATTATTTTGCCATGATCTTGGGCAAATAAAATAAAGAAGAAAAGAATAAAAAGAAACAAAAAGTTCATATTGATCTTATTGAGAGTAATGACTTCACATAGAAAGAGTATGATGATTAAAAGTGTTTGGGAGTTGGCAGACATAGCTTTGGTCATTATTGCAATTAATAGGAAGTAATAAGGAAAGAGAGGTCTTCACATATAGATATATTATCATTGACATCTTTTATGATTGGGAGCACTCATTAAAATATGACATGCTAAAGAGTTGATGTTGGACAAGTAAGACAATGTAATGAGTTATGTCTTTCTTATATCTGAGATAAAGTATGTTGTCATGGATCCTCTAACTTGTTGAGCTTGCCTTTCCCTAGCCAAATTCTCAGCACCAAGTAGAAATACTACTTGTGCTTCCAAATACCCTTAAACCAGTTTTGCCATGAGAGTCCACCATATCTACCTATGGATTGAGTAAGATCCTTCAAGTAAGTTGTCATCGGTGCAAAGCAATAAAAATTTCTCTAAATATGTATGATTGATTGGTGTGGGAGAAATAAGCTTTATACGATCTTGTGATGTGAAAGTAATAAAAGCGACCGACAGCATAATAAAGGTTCATATCATAAGGGGCAATATAAAGTGACGTTCTTTTGCATTGAGATTTTATATATCCAACCATAAAAGCGCATGGTAACCTCTGCTTCCCTCTGCGAAGGGCCTATCCTTTATTATTATCTTCTACCTTATGCAAGAGTCATGGTGATCTTCACCTTTTCTTTTTCATTTTATCCTTTGGCAAGCTCAGCATGTTGGAAAGAACATGATATATATATCTAATTGGATGTAGGGGAGCATGAACCATTATTATTGACATTACCCTTGAGGTAAAAGGTTGTGGGGCAAAACTATAAGCCCCTATCTTTCTCGGTGTCTGATTAAAACTCCGTAACCATAAGTATCGTGTGAGTGTTAGCAATTATGGAGGACTAAATGATAGTTGAGTATGTGGACTTGCTTTTTAGCTCTGACATAGACTCTTTCTGATGTTATGATAAATTGCAATTGCTTCAATGACTGAGATTATAGTTTGTCGGAGCCCAATAAGGTTTATGATTTATACTTTTGCATTGTGAATAGATCATCACTTGAACATAAGTAATCATATGACAAAAGCTATATATGTTGCTGCTATGAGAATAATCATGATGCCTTCATGTCCGTATTTTATTTTTATCGACGCCTCTACCTCTAAACATGATGACATATTTATTGTTATCGGCTTTTCGCTTGAGGACAAGCGAGGTCTAAGCTTGGGGGAGTTGATACGTCAATTTTGCATCATGCTTTTATATCGATATTTATCGCATTATGGACTGTTATTTCACTTTGTGTCACAATACTTATGGCTATTCTCTCTTATTTTACAAGGTTTACATAAGGAGGGAGAATGCCGACAGCTGGAATTCTGGGCTGGAAAAGGAGCGAATATTAGAGACCTATTCTGCGTAACTCCAAAAGTCCTGAAACTCCACGGAACATCTTAAAATAAATAAAGAAAAATCCTCGTCAAAGATGAAGGCCAGGGGGCCCACACCCTGCTCACGAGGGTGGGGGGCGCCCCCTAGGGCGCGCCCCTACCTCGTGGCCCCCCTGGTGGCTCTCCAACGTCCATCTTCTCATATTTGAGAAAAAAATAGGAAGGAACTTTTTGGGACGAGACTCCGCTGCCACGAGGCGGAACCTTGGCGGATCCAATCCAGAGCTCCAGCAGAGCTGTTCTGTCAGGGAAACTTCCCTCCGGGAGGGGGAAATCATCACCATCGTCATCACCAACGCTCCTCTCATCGGGAGAGGGCAATCTCCATCAACATCTTCACCGGCACCATCTCATCTCCAAACCCTAGTTCATCTCTTGTATCCAATTCTTGTCTCAAAGTCCAGGATTGGTGCTAGTAGGTTGCTAGTAGTGTTGATTACTCCTTGTAGTTGATGCTAGTTGGTTTATTTGGTGGAAGATCATGTGTTCAGATCCTATATGCATATTATTACCCCTCTTATTATGAACATGAATATGCTTTGTGAGTAATTACGTTTGTTCCCGAGGACAAGGGAGAAGTCTTGCTATGAGTAGTCATGTGAATTTGGTATTCGTTTGATATTTTGATAAGATGTATGTTGTCTAGCTTCTAGTGGTGTTATGTGAACGTCGACTACATAACACTTCACCATTATTTGGGCCTAGAGGAAGTCACTGGGAAGTAATAAGTAGATGATGGGTTGCTAGAGTGATAGAAGCTTAAACCCTAGTTTATGCGTTGCTTCGTAAGGGGCTGATTTGGACCCACATGTTTCATGCTATGGTTAGGTTTATCTTAATACTTTTGTTGTAGTTGCGGATGCTTGCAATAGAGGTTAATCATAAGTGGGATGCTTGTTCAAGTAAGAACAACACCCAAGCACCGGTCCACCCACATATCAAATTATCAAAGTATCGAACGCGAATCATATGAATGTGATGAAAACTAGCTTGACGATATTCCCATGTGTCCTCGGGAGCGGTTTTCCTATTATAAGAGTTTGTTCCGGCTTGTCCTTTGCTACAAAAGGATTGGGCCACCTTGCTGCACTTTATTTACTTTTGTTACTTGTTGCTCGTTACAATCTATCTTATCACAAAACTATCTGTTACCACTTATTTTAGTACTTGCAGAGAATACCTTGCTGAAAACCGCTTATCATTTCCTTCTGCTCCTCATTGGGTTCGACACTCTTACTTATCAAAAGGACTACGATAGATCCCCTATACTTGTGGGTCATCAGTAACTAATAGGCTTCTTAATGTAAACCCGGCCGGACCACAGGAGAGGCGAGGGTTACAGGATCGATATGCTCGAGGGTGGCTGGCGAGCAAACAAATACGGTGAGGCATGGGCAGCCGCGTGTTCAGAACGACAGTGGAGGTAGGCTTGACGCCGAAGAGCGGACACAAGGCCGGGGTGAGCACGCCGGCGCCGGAGAGGGTTCTGCTATGGATCTAGGGGAGGGAGGATGATGTCGCTTCAAGCTACGTCGGTATTTCCCCAAAGAGTAAGGGATGATGCAGCACAACAGCGGTAGGTATTTCCCTCAGATATGAAGCCAAGGTTATGAAACCAGTAGGAGAACCAAGCAACACAACGTAAACAACCCCTGCATACAGATAACAAATCCTCGCAACCCGACGTGTTAAAGGGGTTGTCAATCCCTTTCGAGTAACGGTGCCAGAAATTGGTGCATGACGGGAAAAAGGTTGTAAAATATTGATAATCGAAAGCCAAATAAAATAAATTGCAGCAAGGTATTTTTGGGTTTTAGATTAATAGATCTGAAAATAAAAGAAAATAAAAATAGATCGCAAAGGAAAATAATATGAGAAAGAAGACCCCGGGGCCATAGGTTTCACTAGTGCCTTCTCTCGAGAAAAATAGCAAAGCGATGGGTGAACAAATTACTGTTGGGCAATTGATAAAGCTTCAAATAATTATGACAATATCGAGGCAATGATCATTACATAGGCATCACGTCCAAGACAATTAGACCGACTCCTGCCTGCATCTACTACTATACTCCACACATCGACCGCTATCCAGCATGCATCTAGTGTATTAAGTTCATGGAGAAATGGAGTAATGCAATAAGAATGATGACATGATGTAGACAAGATCTATCTATGTAGATATAGACCCCATCGTTTTATCCTTAGTAGCAACGATACATACATGTCGGTTCCCCTTCTGTCACTGGGATCAAGCACCGTAAGATCGAACCCACTACAAAGCACCTCTTCCCATTGCAAGATAAATAGATCAAGTTGGCCAAACAAAACCCAAATATCGGAGAAGAAATACGAGGCTATAAGCAATCATGCATAAAAGAGATCAAAGAAACTCAAATACTTTCATGGATATAAAAATATAGATCTGATCATAAACTCGAAGTTCATCGATCCCAATAAACACTATTGCAGGATGCTGCTAATGTGACACTACGATCAGAGACCCTTCAACGAAACTATGTGCGATGCCGTAATCACAAACGGTGGTGTAAAAAACTGTCAAAAAGGTGCAAAATGTTTGCGATGGAGGATGCATCAAACACGGTTCCGATTTTCGTTGCGTGTGCGATGCAGGGCATATGGTTCAGCTCAATTAACTATTTGCGATGAGGAGGAACAAAAGAAACAGGCAGCCAGATGAAGGTGTGTGCGATGTGCAGCATATAGTTCACTCGGATGAACTGTTTGTGATTAGGCAACACAAAAGAAATGGTCAGCCAGATCAAAGGTGTGTGCGATATACAACATGTGGTTCACTCGGATGAACTGTTTGCGTTGAGACATGAGAGCAGAAACTGTTCAAAAGAATAAGATGTGTGTGATACGAGGCAAACATGTGTGTAATCAGAAACATGTGCGAAGACCGATAACAACACAGACGATTACTGCTAACAAGCCATGTGTGTTGTGAGCAAACGAGTGCTGGTATACAATTGTGAGTGATTGATGAAAGCATCACCAACGGATTACATTGTTTAGTCCATGTGCGATGTGATTTTCTTTGTCCGCACAACATCTATGCTCTGTTTACAGAGCATCAACATATATACTTAAAAATACAACATTGCATAACCAAATTAAGCATACAATTACACAAGTGACTACACACATAACATTTCCACACACCAAAGCAAGCAATTACATGCATACTGAAGTAGGAGAAATGAGGATCTAATCATCTACTTATTGTTGCGAGGACGCTTGCCATTGCTCTGCTTCTGGCTGGATACCTAGCCGTTTTGGGGAAGGAGGCACTTCCTCATGTCAACGATCCGCCTGTACATTTCTTAGCTCGTGTACGCCTCCTTGGCCGCGTACACGACATGAGCTTTGTCGAGTTTCTCCATCCAGGCTGAGTGCCAGGCACGCTTGTCCTTGTTGCACGAATCCTTCATGTCTCTGTAGTAGGGGTCGATGATGGCCTTGGCGAGGTGAACCAGTGAGTCCTTCTCATGCTCCTTGCTGCCCCAGATCTTGTATTGGCCCTGGATGTCGACAAGATTCTGGCAGGCGATGCCCGAATTCTTGAGCGCCTTTACATTGTTGGTGATGTCCACTGTAGCGAACATGTAGTGGGGGCTGTTGACAAACCTGGAGAAACGCTCGCAAGGCCTTGTGGCTAGGCAGTAGTGGTAGACGAGGACGTGGTGGCACACGCACATCTGGGCGACGACGGCCTTGGGACGAGACCCAACACGAGCGCGGGTGTACTCGAGGTCGAACCCGACCACCTTATACTTCTCCGCGGCAAGCAACAACTCCATGATGTGGATGGAGTGCTCCACCTAGACCGGGTTGTTGGTGTACACCACCGAGAGGTCCATGAACCTTCTGAGGGTGTCCACCACGTCACGCATGGTGAACTGCTTCTCGTGGTTGGCAGCCGCTCAGAGCGCCATTGGATCCACGCAAGATACCCTCTAAGAATTTCTCGCGGTGGGTGTGCTTCTTGTAATGGTGGGGCGCGATCGAAGGGTTGAAGAGACACAGGGGTTAAATGGCCGCTGTAAGAAATGGGGGCCGGCCGGCCTGTAATCGTCACGTCTTGTCACGACGTTCATAGAGGAGGATTCCAGTGCATGCTTGACAACACCGCCCCACACGCGTGGGCTCGAAGAGGCGCCAAATGAATCGTCAGTGAGCCTGTTCCCGCGCTACCGCACTGTTTATCATGCAAGCTTCCCGCCCGGCTTGTTTGGCCATGCGTCGGCTAGACGAGGGACAAATCATGGGCGTTTATTGGCAAAAAGCTTTGTAAAAACGAAGTGTGTGTGGAATGACTTCAATCATAATTTTACCCATGGGTGATGAGGTCAAAGTTACACAGAAGGGTGATGATGGGCACTCGAGTGCGATAAGTAATTATGTGCTCTACAGTCCACACGGTGGAAGAAACCAACTGTGTGCAATAATGTCGAAGATCGCAGTTGAGTTAGCTATATAGATCGTGTGCTGTGAGATCGACAAGGTAAACTGATTCGAGAATGGTTAATAAATCTAAGACCATTGCACATTAAGGTCAAAATAGTGTTAGCAATATACAAGTCTCATATGATGCCATTTCAACGATTGTACCACAAAAGCTCGAAATGTTAGAAGGTTCAAATTCCAAAGTTATATGGCTCAAATTCAAAGATTACAAGGTTTAAACTGATATTAGAAATGAAATTCAGCTCATCAGCTGCAAACGCTCGCGCTGATTCGCTAAACATGGATATCAGAGAGGTCCAAACTAATATCACCACTTCTAAGTCTGGTTTTGAAACCTCACAATTTTCGCAAAGGGGTCAGCCACTGATAAGTCATGTATGGGGTTGACACGATGACTTCCGATTACTCTGTCATTTGAAGTTCCAAAATGAAATTCAGTATTTTTGGAGCCTACTCCATTCTGCCGCAGGCGCTGGCGCTGATCAACAAACCAATCATTTTTGCGAAATAGATGTAGGGCAAACCTCATTTCCTTCAGCACCCTTGCTCTAAGAACAAAGAACCCGGCGAATATAATCTTTGATAAGGTCCCTCGGTAGGAGTTCAAAGTAATTTTCGAGAGATACAGATCTAGGCATTTGACATGATTGTTATATTGTATCACATTATCCACCACTAGTCCTAATCTTATCTGCAAAAGAAGAAAACATGTTAGTGCCTACATGCAGTTTTGAACATTACTACAGGCCTATTGGTTTGCAGGATTTGTAAAATGCACTAACATGCCATCTTTGATCTGACATGGTTAACATGGGCATTTGATTACATTCTAGAAAAATGTAGCCTTCTTCACAAGAGGGTGGAGTGGATGAAAAGTTCCCTAAGAAAACTTGAACTCCTTATGGTTAACATTTAACAGGAAAGGAACATCACCTCGATATATAGCTTCTCCAGGCATGGAAAGCATCTCAGGAAACTGACAGCTTGCTCCAGGTTGGGGCTGATAGATTCTAGTGCCAGGACCTTCACTGCGCGCAGTTTTCGGGTCAAGCTTGTCGGAATCATTTTCTGAATGACAGACTAACAAACATCTTCAAAATTAGAAATAATGTTAATTTGTAGAAGGATAGGTAGAAGGCGGCTGTTGTACCTAAATAGGTGTGGATCCAATAACAAGTTCGGAGTATTTGTGAGATGAGTAGCCCACCACTGTCAATTTCGGTGCAGACATGACATTGATTCTTGTTGGACCTTCTTGATCAACTACAAGTAATCTCTCAAGTGTAGGTGTGTCCTCAATGGCCATACCATGGTACACATCTTGTGATGTCTTCCTGCCGCACCAGCAACACACATAAATAGTCCGGAGAGTCATGGAGGTGATGTGGAAGGTACTCAACCCATTGAACGCCTGAAGACGAAGGTACTCAAGTGGAGTATAGCCATGGAGCAGGCGCTCCATGTCACTGTTTGAGAGGCAGGCGGCGACGAGCTCGAGGTGCTTCAGTCGTGGTAGAATAAGAGCGGGCGCGTCATTAAGGGGGGGAGGGGGAATGGCAGTCCTTGAACTTGGCGACGCGCAGCGTGGGCGCGAGGCAGAGTGTGGACGTTGGCAGCAACCGCATATGCCCATCATCAAAAGTGAGCTCCTTGAGCTGATCTAGGGCGGGGGATCAGAACCAGTCGTCAAGCTTGGCTCGGTCCTTGCCGTTGGAACGGAACTTGCCCATTCTAAGGCCTTTGGTTGGGCCAAGGTGACCGCCGAGGATCTTGGAGAACACACCCAAGCTTTTGCGATAGCCATGGCAGAGCTCGTGGGTGTCGATGAGGTCGAGAGGGCTGGAGTTCCATAGGGGGCACCACCGCCGGGAAATGACGGTTGTCCTCGCCCCATATTTGATTGGGAGGAGGGAGATGATGACTCTCAACATATCATCGGGGAGGCTGCTGATGAAGTCTAGGCCTGCTGGAGTCGCTTGCGGTTCTAGCTTGCCCTGCCTCCGCTTGTTGGCAGCCCGGTTCTCCACCTCTGGAGTCTCCTTGTCAGCGACACTTTCTGATAGAAATGGGAGTACAGGGAATATTTAGTTAAAACAGGGCAATAGAAAAGTGTATTGGTAACTAGATGTTATTAGGTAGGAATATAGTAAGAAAAGGGAATAACAATTGGTTGCTTAAATACTACACAAATCATTTGACATTGCTGGGTAAGTCAACATGCAGATAGTTGAAAAGAAAACTTACTTAGAACAAAGTCAGGACGGATGATTTTGTCGGGGAAGTTAGCATATATCTCATGACCAGGCCCTTTTATGTGTAGTGCAATTTTAGTGCCAGCTTTCAGTACATAAAACTTTGCAATTTCTTTCCAAAAGCCAGTGCCAAAATAGGAGTCACCATGTTCATCAAGTCTTACAGTAGCAACGATTGTAAATCCATGGTTTGTGTGAAGTATGACATCCGTGAAGCCTTCATCTATGTAAAGGGAAAAATTGTGCAATGCATAATATGTTGCATAGCAAGGGATGTTTTGCAGAAAATGGTAGGATCGTTAAAGAAGGTAACATGCAAATATGGGCCCAAATTGAAAGAACTGTACAATAGTTAAAATCGAAGGATTAAAATCTATAATTAAACAGATAGGGTAAACATGATGTCATGGAAATATGGGAGTAATCAAAAGAACAATACATCATTAATGTGCCTAATATAGAAAGAAGAGGGGGGAAAATCCCCTTTGACGTATATGGCGCATGTGGCACATTTTATCCAAATGTAGCAATATTTAGAATATGTTCAGGAAAGTAGGCCATGCCAACCGATTTAGGGTGAGATTGAACATACCGCGCGCGTACTCAAGTTATCTGGTATGGTGAGATGAAATCTCTGGCGGAGGTCGCAAAGCTTGAAGTGTCGGCGCACTGTACATTATATGAATGAAAGAAAATCCTCAAATCAGCTTGAATAAAAATGAATTCACGGCGATTTCCGTCCGGTGATTAAAGGAGGTAGATGAACTGGGATAAGAGATGAGATAATATCTCGTTAAATTAGTTACCTTGTCATCCATGAGAAAGAACCTTCAGTATGGCAGATTCCCCAACCGAGCGGAGCTGGATCGACCACGAGCAGCGTCGAGAAAGTCGATGGCGATAGGCGGCAGCAAGCGGAAGTGGCGAAATGCGATGGGCTATTCCGGCAGCCTAGCGGCGGCAGGCGTCGAGCTAAGTGTTTACCGCCGCGATAGGTGGTGCCATGGCATAGATGCGGAGGAGCTTGTGCAGGTGTGAGTGGGGAACGTACCAGAGGGGCCGAAGGGGTGGCAGGCGAGGTGAGGGTTTTTTGTGACGTGGGGATGGTGAGGGTTTTCTTTTTTCTTTTTTTGAATTGGGTGGTGAGGGTTTTCTGTCCCACAAAGAATTTTGGGGGCGATGGTTTGCTAGAGCGAACCGTGTGTAATTGATGCAGTAGGCAAAATGAAAGTCATTGCACACGGTTCCAATTCTAGGAACCATGTGTGATTGACGTACTACCTCCGTCCTAGTTTATTGGCCCCTCATTGTAATTTTTACCAAAATTTGGCGAAATATTTAACATACTCAGACATAGATAATAAGCGTATACGTACATAAGCATAGTTCAACCATAAGTATGTTGGGGAACACAGTATTTCAAAATTTTCCTACGATCATGCAAGATCTATCTATGAGATGCATAGCAACAAGAGGGGAGAGTGTGTCCACGTACCCTCATAGACCAAAAGCGGAAGCGTTAAGTAACGTAGTTGATGTAGTCGAACATCTTCATGATCTAATCGATCCAAGTACCGAACGGATGACACCTCCGTGATCTGCACATGTTCAGCTCGGTGATGTCCCTCGAATTGTTGATCCAGTTGAGGCTGAGGAGAGTTTTGTCAGCACGACGGCATGGTGATGGTGGTGATGAAGTTACTAACGCAGGGCTTCGCCTAAGCACTACGACAATAGGACCAAGGTGGAAAACTGTGGAGGGGGGCACATCACGCGGCTAAGACAAATCTTGGAGTGCCTTTGGGGTGCCCCTGCTCACGTATATAAAGGAGGGGGGAGAGGAGGCCGTCCTAGGAGGGGCGCGCCTATAGGGGGAGTCCAACTAGGATTCCAAATCCTAGTTGGAGTCCCCTTCCTTTTCCAAGAGGGGAGAGAGGGAAGGAGTAGGAGAAGGAAAAGGAAAGAGAGGGGGGCACCGCCCCCTCCCTAGTCCAATTCGAACTTGCCATGGGGGGGGGGGGGCGACCCCTTGAGGCCCTTCTCTCCTTTCCCTTATGGCCCATTAAGGCCCACTACTTCCGCCGGCGAATTCCTATAACTCTCCGGTACTCCGAAAAATACCCGAATCACTCGGAACCTTTCCGATGTCCGAATATAGCCTTCCAATATATCGATATTTACGTCCCGACCATTTCGAGACTCCTCGTCATGTCTGTGATCTCATCCGGGACTCCGAACAACCTTCGGTACATCAAATCACATAACTCATAATACAAATCGTCATCGAACGTTAAGCGTGCGGACCCTACGAGTTCGAGAACTATGTAGACATGACCGAGACACATCTCCAGTCAATAACCAATAGCGGAACCTAGATGCTCATATTGGCTCCTACATATTCTACGAAGATCTTTATCGGTCAAACCGCATAACAACATACATTGTTCCCTTTGTCATCGATATGTTACTTGCTCGAGATTCGATCATCCGTATCCTCATACCTAGTTCAATCTCGTTACCGGCAAGTCTCTTTACTCGTTCTGTAATGCATCATCCCGTAACTAACTCTTTAGTCACATTGCTTGCAAGGCTTATAGTAACGAGCATTACCGAGAGGGCCCAAAGATACCTCTCCGACAATCGGAGTGACAAATCCTAATCTCGATCTATGCCAAGTCAACAAACACCATGGGAGACACCTGTAGAGCATCTTTATAATGACCCAGTTACGTTGTGACGTTTGATAGCACACTAAGTGTTCCTCCGATATTCGGGAGTTGCATAATCTCATAGTCATATGGGAACATGTATAAGTCATGAAGAAAGCAATAGAAACAAACTAAACGATCATAGTGCTAAGCTAACAGATGGGTCTTGTCCATCACATCATTCTCTAATGATGTGATCCTGTTAATCAAATAACAACACATGTCTATGGCTAGGAAACTTAACCATCTTTGATTAACGAGCTAGTGAAGTAGAGGCATACTAGGGACACTATGTTTGTCTATGTATTCACACATGTATCAAGTTTCCGGTTAATAAAATTCTAGCATGAATAATAAGCATTTATCATGATATAAGGAAATATAAATAACAACTTTATTATTGCCTCTAGGGCATATTTCCTTCAGTCTCCCACTTGCACTGGAGTCAATAATCTAGTTCACATTGTCATGTGATTTCACACCAATAGTTCACATCTTTATGTGATTAGTTCACATCTCCATGTGACTAATACCCAAAGGGTTTACTAGAGTCAATAATCTAGTTCACATCGCTATGTGATTAACACCTAAAGAGTGATGATGTTTTGCTTGTGAGAGAAGTTTAGTCAACGGGTCTGCCACATTCAGAGCCATATGTATTTTACAAATTTTTTATGTCTACAATGCTCTGCATGGAGCTGCTCTAGCTAATTTCTCCCACTTTCAATATGTATCCAAATTGAGACTCAGAGTCATCCGGATTGGTGTAACTCTTTAAGACGAACTCTTTATCACCTCCATAACTGAGAAATATCTCCTTAGTCTTCTAAGGATAATTTTGACCACTGTCAAGTGATCCACTCCTGGATCAATATCGTACCCCCTTGCTAAACTCATGGCAAGGTACACAATATGTTTGGTACACAACATATCATACTTTATAGAACCTATGGCTGAGGCATAGGGAATGACTTTCATTCCCTTAATATTTTCTGCCGTGGTCGTGTTTTGAGTCTTACTCAACTTTACACCTTGCAACATAGTCAAGAACTCCTTCTTTGACTGTTCCATTTTGAACTACATCAAAATCTTGTCAAGGTATGTACTCATTGAAAAAACTTATCAAGCGTCTTGATCTATCTCTATAGATCTTGATGCTCAATACGTAAGCAGCTTCACCGAGGTCTTTCTTTGAAAAACTCCTTTCAAACACTCCTTTATGCTTTCCAGAAAAAATTCTACATTGTTTCCGATCAACAATATGTCATTCACATATACTTATCAAAAATGTTGTAGTGCTCCCACTCACTTTCTTGTAAATATAGGCTTCACCGCAAGTCTGTATAAAACTATATGCTTTGATCAACTCATCAAAGGGTATATTCCAACTCCGAGATACTTGCACCAGTCCATAGATGGGTGGCTGGAGCTTCCACACTTTGTTAACACCGTTAGGATTGACAAAACCTTCTAGTTGCATCATATACAACTCTTTTTTAATCAATCCATTAAGGAATGTAGTTTCGATATCCATTTGCCAGATTTCATAAAATGCGGCAATTGCTAACATGATTCGGACAGACTTTTAAGCATCGATTTGTAACATCCCAAATTTTCAATTTGGAATGTTATACATAGATCATTCTTGCATATCATATTTTATTGCATTTCGTCTCGCGATCCTCGAAATCCTTAGCAGCTCAAGGACCCTCGGAGAGAGTTGGGGATTCCCCGGTTTTCAAATTTGATTTTATCAAATTCTGAAACGAGGATTTTGGTTTTAATTATTTTTCTCTCTAAAAATATTTCATATTAAAATATATGAGAGGAGATAATACGACTTCTCCAAAATAAATGAAATATTGGAGGAAAAATATTAAAATCAACATTTGTTTTATTTGGATTTTATTTGCAATTTTGTTTGCATTAGAAAAATTGCACGTTTTCAAAATTGCATTTTAGGGCCAAGAAAATGTTCATCTCGTTCTAAATATGTCATTTAGACGGAGAAAATTTGTTTTGGCATTTTAGATTTTTATTTTATTTTCTAGGATTTTTTTAGTTTCGGCGGAATTATTATTAAAAAAAGTGCGCGTGGCTAACTAAGCCGAAGCCCAGCCGCCGTCCCACCTCCCCCGTGATGCCATCTCCCTCAGGAGACCGACGCCACCACGCCGCCCCGGATTGGAGTCCAGCTAGGACTCTGCCCCGCCGCCCCTTTGCCCCCTCCCCAAGGCACCCCTCCCCTTATATACCCCGTCTCCCAGCCACCACCACCTGCCACCGCCGCCCCGCCCCGGAGCAGCCGCCACCGCCCGCTGCCGCGCTCGCCGCCGCCGCCGCCTTGCCGTGCCGCGCCGCCGCCGCCTCGCCGCGCCGCTTCGCCTCGCCCCGCCGTCGCTGCCGTGTCTCGCCGGACCGACGAGGCAGTCGCCATTTTTTTAAATGAAAACCGATCCATTTTTTTTAAGAAAGCCCTAGTTCGTTTTTTTCGGTTCGCCAGTTTTTCCCAGTTTTTCTTTTTAGCGGACGTTCATCGTACGTTCGTTCTAACGAACGGTTTTCTCTCGTTAGTTACAGATAACGAACGCTCATTCGTTAGCCTGTTCGTCAGTTTTCTTTTATCGGATTTTCCGCGGTTATTTCTGATCGCGATTTTTGATCCGATTTTCGTTCTAGTTTATCTTTTCGCTCGTTAGTCGGAATTAGGCGATTCAAGCGCCTAGATCTTTGTCTCGAGACCCTCTTTCCGCTTAACCAACTTGAACAAGCTTTTGCTACTGTAAAATTTGACCTAGGTCCAGATTAGTAACGGATCTTGTTTCTTTCGCCCTTTGAGTTTCGTTGCTCCGTTCGATTTGATTCTTTTTGCAAACCGGAGTTCTTAAGTTGAACTTTCTGGTTAGATCTTCTTATTTGAGTTTTACCCGTGCTTCTTTGCTTGATTTCTTATGTATGCTATTGTTTGTTTGCGATAGAACTCCCGGAGTGCAAAGCGTATTATTTGGAGTCTCTAGGTTACGCGGATCGTCAGCAAGGCAAGTAACACTTTGATCATATCCCTTTATCAACCAGTTTTTATGCATTAGTTCCAACGCTCAAACATTGCATGGTTAGGATGACATTAACATGTGGGTTGGGAAGTAGTTGATGAGGTAGAACCTATTGCCCTGTTACATTTAAACCCTTCGGAGTCACTTACGAATTGCTTATATTGCTATGCTATGCCCGTAGACGTGGTTTGGGTCAGTGAAATCCATGACAGATGTGAGATTGTTAATTAATGGTTCAACTTAAGGTAGCAACTTAAATACACATCTGGGTGGATTGAGGCACCTGGAGTACCCAGTGTTGCCTGTATTTTTGGAAATCCCGGGGTACCCGTGTGATCTTCCTATGGACCGCCACCCAGGCTCAAAGGGAACTGAGATGATTCATGCTAGAAACTTCCGTGTGCAGCCACTGTCATGGTTCTAAGTATGATAGTAGAATGGGGGGTAGGGATGTAGAGGCACGATCCTGGCTATGGAGGAGTTGTACACGCAATTTTTACGAGTTCAGGCCCTTCTCGGAGGAAGTAATAGCCCTACGTCTTGGAGCCTTGAGGCGGTTGACTGGATTATATGCGTGTGTGTTAGAGAGGGTGTGAACCCTTGTCCCAAAGGAGGGGGTGGCTTATATAGAGTGTGCCAGGACCCCTGCTCCCCCCCATTACATAGGGTTCAATATTCATAAAGAGAGAGCGTTACAGGTAACGTCTGTAATAAAGTGCTACAAATGATCGTTAAATATATGAGTAAATGCCTGACCGTTGCTGCGCAGAGCGGCTTTAGGTCTTCTTGTACGTCGAGTGGTTTTTTACATGGTTGAATGGTTGAGTAGTCGAGTGACTTAAAGAAGAAGGAGTCTCTGAGTGGATGATAGGTCGAGTGGATTGCACCCGACACCTTTATTGGGTCCTCCCTATTTATTCTTGAACTTCTTTGCTTCTAAGACAAGGACCTTAGGTAGGACGTATAGGTCGGGCCTATTACCCTACCCCAAGTCTATGCCCTCGTCATTAGCCCCCGAATGGATTGAGGTCCGAGTGAAAAGAAGGTTGAAGTTGATCTTGCCTTGACTCTTGCCTTCCTCAAGAATTCATCTCTGAATGGAGGCCGGTGTTGGAACTTCGGGCTTTGTTTTAGTCGCCTTGATCGATTCAGAAATTACCGATTGGTTTTTATAACGTCGCCTGTCGAATGTCATCTTTGATGCGAATTCTTTGGCGTGATCAGTTGCAGATGATCCCGTATTTCGCGGGATTCGAAATTTCGGTAAAAGCGCGCCAGACGGAGCGCACCACGGTAAGTGGAGTGGATAGACAGGACACTTCGATTTCCGCACCACCTTTTTTGCCATGTATCCCATGTGTGACTGTTGAGGGATTTGACAGGATCGCCCGGACCCACGCGTCAGCCACTCAAAAGTGGGCCTTTAAAAGCGGCAAGGCCGAGGCGTCCGCACTGTGCATGCCTATTCTCCTTCTTCTTCCTCTTGCTCCTTCACCCCTTCTGGCTTCTCCACTCTCGACGCCACCGCTCCGCCGCCATGGGGAAGGAGAAAATGGCAGCGCTGGAACGCGCGAAGAAGGCGACGTGGGCGGCGAAAAGCAAGAAGACGAATCGGGGGTCTTCATCGCGCTCGGGGCTGCCATCGGGTTGGATCCAGGGAGATTGGATCCGATCTTCGCTTCAACAGGAAGACTTGGACGATATGGCTGAGTTAGGGCTGATTGTCCATGAGTCCGTGCGGCTGTCGGAGGGGGAAACAGAGCCGCAGCCGCGACCGGGTGAGTGTGTACTGCTCGCCACTCATGTCGACCGCTGCTTCTCGCTTCCTCCACACCCCTTCTTTCGAGGTTTCTTGAATTTCTTTGGGGCCCAACTCCATCATTTTACTCCCAACACCATCACGTATCATGCTGTGTTCGTATCCATGTGCGAGAATTTCCTGGGGTGTTGACTGCACTGGGGTCTTTTCAAGCACATTTTTACCATCCGCTCCCAAACAGTGAAGAAAGCGAACTCGAGCGATGAGAAAACCCATGTTATCCAGATGTGTGGGGGTCTGGGTATTCAGAAGACGAAGAGAAGTTCTTTTCCTTCGATGACTCTTCCGGAGTCGGTTAGGGGTTGGCAGTCGACCTGGTTCTACTGCCAGGATATCGCGACGCCAGGCCAGTCGACTAGACTTCCCCCTTTCTCTTTTAACCATGTTCAAACTCCATCTTCGTTGAAAGTGGCTGCCACGGAGAAGGCGGAGACAGGCATGCTAGTCGAGAGAGTAGTTCAATTGATCAACCAAGGTGTCACTAGCATGGATCTGCTAGAGGTGTTCCTCAGTCGGTGCATCCAACCACTCCAAGATCGTGAACACTCCATGTGGATGTACTCCGGGGTTGGTGACACTGCTCGGGTTCATCCGGTGGAGGTGGCGGCCAAAACAGTGGCCCAGTGACTGAGGGGTACCACCGGGAACAAGGACAACCCTAGGGGCGCCAGGAGAGTCGACCCTTTCAGCGACAGCAATCAACCAGACAAGGTTTTGCCATTACGACTGAGTTTTTGGACGTGTTTTCCGACTGTTTCCTGATCCAACTGACTTGTGTTCGGCTCCTTGTTTTGTAGATTTACACAGAGATGTACTCAATGCCCAATGGCGAACAAGCTCTGGAGCAAGACCAAGAAGGCGAGGACAATGCGGAGGAGAGCGGCGAGTGGGAGTCACCAGTCGACGATGATGAAGACAAGAGTGATGAGTCAGGCGATGAGGAAGTAGCCGACTCACCGCCTCGTTATGAACGTCGATCCAATCAGCACCATGATCTTGCGGGCAAGCGTGGGAAAGCCGTGGCATCGAGTGCTCCATCTCAAAAGCGCGCTCGGTCTTCAACTCCAGAATTGGCTGAGAAGGTCACCAAGCAGCCCAAGATCAACCCTTCAAAGGCTTGGAAGACCTTGCATAGAATCAAGATGGACGTTCTTGTTGCTTCTGGGTAAATGTTCTTCTCATATTTTGTTGTTCCGACCGGGTTTCTTGTTCTGACCAAGTGGATGAGGAGCCTTTACAGCCCGGCCTCAGCTGCGACTGACATGGACATTGACAAGAACCTGGAAAATGAGGAAACTGGCAACGCAGCTACCTCAAAAGCCAGTAAGTCTGCCCGATTCGAATTAATTTGGACGACTGGATTGTTTGTCAGCTATCCGTACGACTTTCTCTGTTTATTGTAGTTCCGCGGGACGTTGTCATGCTCTCGGATGATGAATAAGAAGTACCGCTAAGGGGGAGGAAGAGGAAATGCGAGGAACTGGGCGGGAAAGCGCCTAAGGTCCAGGTTCCTTAGTCGACTGCGACACCTGGGATGGCAGTCGAGTGATCGACATATCTGACTCGAACCAACGTCACCTTCGCTGTCCCGCTGTCGATTGATTGCCCATCAAGACCAGCTGCTCAGACTTCTGCTGCACCAATTCAACTCCATGCTTCAGATCTGGCGGCTGCGTCAATTGCTCTGCCAGCCTCGCTTTTCACTGTGTATCAAACTCCGGATGACCCACCGACTGGTGCCAAGGAAGCTCTTCTTTAGCTGAATCTTTTGATGGGGCAAATGAAAGTGGTGCATGAGGCCAGTCAGGTGGCTTTCAACGCCGAAGCTGCTCTGCAAACCAATGTCCAAGTTAGTCGATTTCCGACTAATCATATTTCTCGTCCGATCACCCACTGGGGTGTGGCTGTTTTGAAATTATATGTCACTTTGGGTCGATTCGAGCTGAATCTTTGAGCTAGTGGGGGCACTCGCGCTGGGCATACCATGCCAAGTGGAGCCAAAACTAGTGGGGGCACGCTAAGTGCACCCACTGGGTGTAGTCCCCGAGACCATAGTTGACTGCGGGCAGTCGACTGTGGTCTGAGAATCTGAATCCCTCTTTTTTTGAACCAGTGGGGGCACGCTAAGTGCACCCACTGGGTGTAGTCCCCGAGACTGTCGTTGAATGTTTGATTCAGTGGTAGTCTTAGAGTAACTGTTGCAGTGCTGTCCTTCATTTTAGTCGACTGACAAGTCTTATGTGTTGGCCGCAGAAATCTTGTGATCTTGGTGCTCAACTCTCTACACTGAACAAGCAACAAATCAGCCTCAACCTTGATCTGGCACTGGCCAGAAAGAATCTTAAGACTGCTCGCGATGAACTAGCTGCCATGGGAGGTAACCAATCATCAACTGTTTATCTTACTGTTGTTGGCACTTTTCCTTTCCGTTTTTCTTTACCGAGTGACTCCACTCGAGCAGATGTATGTAGTGAAAACCGTCAACTCCAAGCCCGTCTGATGAATGTTATTTCTTTAGAGAAAATGAAGTAGGCTTTGGAGAAGAAGGATCTGGATCTTGCTGCTGCACATAAGGAAGTGCGAGAGAAAACAGCACTTGCCGACAAGAAGCTTGCTTCTGTCGGCAACTTAGAAGAAGATAATTCCAAACTGAAGACTGCTGTTTCTGATGCCAATCGGGAGGTCGAGCGACTGAAGAAGGACAAGGGAAAACTGACTGACGAGGTTGGGAGCCTCAAAGTTAAGAAGGGCGAGCTGGAGTCTTATCTAGTCCAGCTTGCTACAAAGCTGGTCTTAAACCTTGAAGGTACTGATGATTGACTGACTTACTTATGTCGACTGTCAAGTCTAATTACTTCATTGACTCACCATTTACTCGACTATACAGAGTTTTGCCAAGACTTTGAAGCGGAAACTGGGCAGGTCGAGATGGGTCTCGATCCCATAAACTGCCCAGTCAAGGATGATGTCGCGATGGATGTGCTGTGGTTGGAATCTCGCATGGACGGCGTGGTTGCTTATCTTGCTCGCCTGAAAGCGGCGATGACTCGGGTTGATGCTCAACTCGAGCCCCAGGCGGAACTATCTCAAGATCTCGAGTCTCTGATGGCTCGACTGAATCAAATTCCCGACCGAGTGCAAGAATGGAAGAAGTCATCCGCTCACTGTGGTGCTGATGTCGCGTTGTCCCTGGTCCGAGTGCACTGCAAAGACGTCAAAGAAGACAAGCTGGCGGAACTCAAGGTTGCTAACACAAAAAGACACACTTTTCAATCCTTCATGGACACTTTCCTTGATGCCACCACTCGTATTGCAGACAGCATAGACCTTGACAGTTTCTGCGACCCAGCCAGTCCTTCTCCTGATGCGTGACCAAGAAACATTATGCTCCACCTTTATTTGCCTCGGAATGCCGAGTGATTGTGTAACCGTTAAACTTCTTTGGGCTTGATGCTCGAATACTTTTGATCCTTCGTCCGGAACTTTAGGATTTATCTGAACTTGGTTTGTTTCTGAATATGCTTGTATTTGCCTTCGAGTGGAATTTTCTCTTTACTCTGAATAATCTTTCGACCTGCATCTCGTTGTCCTTGTGGACAGGGATGGAGCGCACATTATATTTGTGGCGCAGCTCCAAAGGAGAAGGTTGCAGTCGACCTGCACCTCATCGTCCTTGCGGATGGGGATGGAGCGCACACTGTATTCGTGGCGCAGCTCCGAAGGAGAAGGTTGCAGTCGACCTGCACCTCGTTGTCCTTGCAGATAGGGATGGAGCGCACGTTGTATTTGTGGCACAGCTCCGAAGGAGAAGGTTGCAGTCGACCTGCACCTGGTCGTCCTTGCGGATGGGGATGGAGTGCACACTGTATTTGTGGCGCAGCTCCAAAGGAGAAGGTTGCAGTTGACCTGCACCTTGTCGTCCTTGCGGATAGGGATGGAGTGCACATTGTATTTGTGGCGCAGCTCCGAAGGAGAAGGTTGCAGTCGACCCGCACCTCGTCGTCCTTGCGGATAGGGATGGACTTAGGCGAGTACTGGACTGCAGCTAAGCTCCCAAGTGGGAGGGTTGCTCACCACTTGATAGGATTTTTTAAACTTAGGCGAGTACTGGACTGCAGCTAAGCCCCCGAGTGGGAGGGTTGCTCACCACTCGGTAGGATTTTTGAAACTTAAGCGAGTATTGGACTGCAGCTAAGCCCCCGAGTGGGAGGGTTGCTCACCACTCGGTAGGATTTTTTAAACTTAGGCGAGTACTAGACTGCAGTTAAGCCCCAGAGTGGGAGGGTTGTTCACCACTCGGCAGGATTTTTTAAACTTAGGCAAAACGGATTCGCTGCTAAGCCCCCGATTAGGAGGGTTGCTCACCACTCGGTAGGATTTTTCGGACTTAGGCGAAACGGATTCGCAGCAAAGTCACCCACTGGGGGATTTCAAACACAAACGAAAGCGACAACAATTATTTAAGAAAAACTGTAAAGCTCTTGTCTTTGATAAACAAACTACAAAGGTATTTCTTATTACATCTCACCCGAATGAGTACTTAAGTATAAAAGGGGCGGAGAAGCTCCGCATTCCAAGCCCGTGGCTCGTCTTTCTTATTCTCGATATTGTAAAGATGATATACTCCGTTGTGGAGAACTCTGGTGATGATGAAGGGACCTTCCCAAGTAGGGGCGAGCTTGTGTGGTTTCTGCTGATCCACTCGAAGAACCAAGTCTCCCTCCTGAAAGGCTCGACCCCTCACGTTTCTAGCATGGAATCGACGCAAGTCTTGCTGATAAATGGTCGACCGGATCAAGGCCATCTCTCTTTCTTCCTCTAGGAGGTCGACTGCGTCTTGCCGAGCTTGTTCTGCTTCATCTTCAGAGAAGAGCTCGACTTGTGGTCCATTGTGAAGCACGTCACTTGGTAGAACAGCTTCAGCTCCATAGACCAAGAAGAATGGAGTTCGGCCAGTCGACCGATTGGGAGTTGTCCTCAATCCCAAAAGAACTGGTGGAAGTTCATCAACCCAGGCACCCGCTGCGTGCTTGAGATCTCGCATTAGTTGGTGTTTTAGTCCTTTGAGAATCAGGCCATTTGCTCTTTCTGCTTGTCCATTCGACTGGGGATGGGCGACTGAAGCATAGTCGACTCGTGTGCCTTGGGAGGCGCAGAAGGTTCTGAACTCATCAGAATCGAAGTTCGATCCATTGTCAGTGATGATGCTGTGCGGAACCCCATATCTGAATGTCAACTCTCTGATGAAGCTGACAATAGTACTGGCTTCAAGATTCTTAATAGGCTTGGCTTCAATCCATTTGGTAAACTTGTCGACTGCTACAAGCACATGAGTGAAGCCGCTCCTAGCAGTCCTCAGTGGTCCAACCATGTCCAATCCCCAAACAGAAAAGGGCCAGACAAGTGGGATGGTCTTTAGGGCTGACGCAGGCTTGTGCGACATATTGGAGTAAAACTGGCAGCCTAAACATCTGTCGACTATATTTTTCGCCATTTCATTTGCTCGAGGCCAATAAAATCCAGCTCGGTATGCTTTAGACACAATGGTCGAAGAGGACGCATGGTGACCACATGTCCCCGAGTGGATGTCGTTGAGGATCACTCAACCTTCTGGTGTTACGCATTTCTGGTTGACTCCGGTTGCGCTTTCCCTGAACAATTGTCCTCTTATCACAGTAAAGGCTTTGGATCGACGGACGATCTGTCGAGCCTCTTCTTCATCCTCTGGGAGTTCCTTCCTAAGGATATATGCAATGTATGGCACTGTCCAATCGGGAGTGATGACCAAAACCTCCATGATCAGGTCGACCACGGCTAGGACTTCGACTTCAGTCGGATCTGTGGCACCCTTAGGCTGCGGGAGCTCTTTAGTGGAAGGATCTTCTTTAACTGTCGGTGTGTGAATGTGCTCCAAAAACACATTGCTGGGAATGGCATCTCTTTTGGAACCTATCTTTGCTAAATCATCAACTGCTTGATTTTTCAGTCGGGGTATATGATGGAGCTCTAACCCCTCGAACTTCTTTTCCAACTTCCTCACCGCGTTGCAGTAGCCAGTCATGGCTGGGCTTCTGACGTCCGACTCCTACATCACTTGATTGACTACCAAATCCGAGTCGCCATAGACCATGAGGCGACGGACGCCTAGTGAAATGGCCATACGCAACCCATACAAGAGGAATCAAAGTGAATCTGGAGGACATATCTGAGCTTGTCTCCTCGGGGAGATACCAGTACCACCCCAACACCGGATCCATTTAGCATATTGGAACCATCAAAGAACATGGTCCAGTGCTCCGAGTGAACTTGAGTCGGCAGTTGCTGTTCGATCCACTCGGCGAGGAAATCTGCTATTGCTTGGGACTTGATAGCTTTGTTTGCCTCAAACTTGATATCTAAGGGAAGGAGTTCTATCTCCCATTTTGCCACTCGACCAGTTGCATCTCTGTTGTTCAGAATCTCTGATAATGGAGCGTCGCTGACGACTGTAATGGAGTGGTTAGAGAAGTAGTGTGCAACCTTCTTCGTGGTCATATAAATCCCATAAACAAGCTTCTGATAATGTGGATATCTTTGCTTTGATGGAGTCAAAACATTAGAGACATAATATACTGGGCGCTGAACTTTGTAAGCTTTTCCTTCTTCTTCCCGCTTGACCGTAAGTACTATACTGAGGACTTGTCCAGTGGCTGCAATGTAAAGCAGTAAAGGCTCTTTGCTGATTGGGGCAACAAGCATCGGCTGGGTGGAAAGAAGGGCTTTAAGTTCTGCAAATGCTGCATCAGCTTCAGGAGTCCACTCAAACTTATCTGACTTCTTCATCAGCCGGTAAAGAGGCAATGCCTTTTCACCGAGGCGAGAAATGAATCGACTTAGAGTGGCCAAACAACCAGTAAGCTTGTGGACATCATGCACACGCATAGGGCATTTCATCCGGAGTATGGCACCCACTTTCTCTGGGTTAGCGTCAATCCCTCGTTCGGAAACAAGAAAACCGAGCAATTTTCCACCTGGAACTCCGAACGTGCACTTTGATGGATTAAGCTTGATATCATACCTTCTGAGGTTGGCAAAAGTTTCAGCAAGGTCAGCCAGTAGGTCGGAACCTTTACGTGACTTGACCACAATGTCATCCATGTATGCTTCCACATTCCGACAGATCTGAGTGAGTAAACACTTCTGAATCATCCGCATGAATGTGGCTCCAGCGTTCTTCAAGCCGAATGGCATAGTGACATAACAGAAGCACCCAAATGGGGTGATGAAAGCTATTTTTATCTCATCGGGTCCATACAGACGGATCTGATGATACTCGGAATAAGCGTCCAAAAAGGACAAAGGCTCACACCCCGCAGTCAAGTCGACTATTTTGTCGATGCGAGGGAGAGGAAAGTGATCTTTCGGGCAGGCCCGATTGATATGCTTGAAGTGAATGCACATGCGAAGTGAGTCGTCCTTCTATGGGACCATGACAACATTAGCTAACCACTCAGAGTGGTAAATCTCTCGGATAAACTCAGCTGCTAGAAGCCGAGCCACTTCTTCACTGATTGCCTTTCTCTTCTGTACGGCGGACCATCGAAGATGTTCTTTGATTGGTTTTACTTTTGGGTCGACTCACGAATGATGCTTAGCCAGTCCCCAGGGAACACCTGGCATGTCAGAAGGTTTCCATGCAAAGATGTCCCAGTTCTCAGGGAGGAACTGGATGAGCGCTTCTTCCTATTTGGAGTCGAGTGTTGTTGAAATGTGAGTCGGAGCAGCATTGGAATCCGTCAGGTGAATATGAATCGGCTTCGTTTCACCAGGCGACTGAAATGCTGAATCTGTGGCAGGCTTCTTAAATCGCAATAAATCACTCGGATCTACATTTTTTTGATATTCCTGCAATTCCACAGCCGCCATCTATGCATCGATGATCTTTGAGCCCTTCTGGAAGACTCTTCTGCCTTTTTTCGATTACCAGTGATAGTGATCACTCCTTTAGGACCATGCATCTTCAATTTGAGGTACACGTAACATGGTCGAGCCATAAAACGGGCACAAGCTGGCCTACCCAGAATAGCATGATAAGCACTCTAGAAGTCCACAACTTCAAATGTTAACTTTTCTTTGCGGTAATTCTTGGAATCACCGAAAACTACATCAAGGGCGATCTGGCCGAGTGACTCAGCCTTCTTGCCAGGAATAACTCCATGGAAACTCATATTGCTTTCACTGAGTCTGGACATCGGAATGCCCATTCCTTTCAACGTCTCTACATACAGTATATTCAGGCCACTTCCACCATCCATCAAAACTTTAGTCAAACGAGTGCCTTCGACGACTGGGTCAACCACCAACGCTTGCCTCCCAGGGGTGGCTATGTGTGTCGGGTGATCAGACTGGTCGAATGTAATGGCAGTCTGAGACCATTTCAAATATCTGGGCGTCGCCGGAGCGACCATGTTTACCTCTATGTTGATGACTTTCAGTCGACTTTTGCTCTCAACATCAGCAAATCATCAGTGTGGAATTGACGTGGGGGTAACCATTGTCACTTTCCTCTTTGTCCTCAACTTTGTCTGACTCTTTTTCCTGTTCTTTGGGTTGTTTCTCTCGGAACTACTGGGATAGGAGCCGACACTATCGAGTGGTATGCTTTGGGTAAATGAGATTACCCTCTTCATCTTTCTTTGTGTGAATGTGGCATGGAAAATCCAACACATCATTTCCGTCTTGATCCTTTATTTTCTTGAGATTCCACGGTCCTTTGGGCTTCCCCTTGAACTTTCCCTGAGTCACAGCTAAGGTTTCTCCAGGAGGAGCTGGCTCGGCTTTGCGCTTCTGCTTCCGACTGGAGTTTCCTCCTCCGGTTTCGTGGGCGACTGTTTTGTGTTTGCCACTCCGAAGCCGATCCTCCTCTTCACCATTGGCGTACTTAGTGGCAATCTCCATCATTCGACTCAGAGACATATCTCCGGTCGGACCAAACTTCAGATTCAACTCTTGATATCTGACACCTTCTTTGAAGGCACAAACGGCTTGATGATTAGACACATTCTCCACCATGTGGTGCAACATGATCCATCTCTGGATATAGTCCCTCTAAGTTTCATTTGGCTTCTGCACACAAGATTGCAGTTCTGTTAGCCCTGCTGGCCGTTTGCATGTTCCTTTGAATGTTCTGACAAACACTCGGGCAAGTTCTTCCCAGCTATAAATACTGCCGGGTGCTAACTGATTTAACCATGCTCTAGCCGAGCCCTCCAACATCAGAGGAAGGTGCTTCATGGCCACTTCATCATTGCCACCACCAATCTGAACAGCCACTCGGTAGTCCTCAAGCCAAGTGTCAGGCTTGGACTCGCCAGTGAACTTACTGACTCCAGTCGCCAACCTGAAGTTGGGAGGAATCACTGCAGCCCTGATGGCTCTGCTGAAGCACTCTGGACCTGAGACATGCACTCTGCCGCCGATTGGAAGATCTATGTCGTGGCCTTCTCTATGAGCTCTGTTTCTGTCGACCAGACCCTGAACGAGAATAGATCTTGCATCAAAGCCCGGTTCCCTGGGGTTGACTGGAATCCTTCGCCCACCACTGTGAGGGCGTCTGTCATCATGCTGCCGAGGCACGTATGACCCACTCCTTGGGGGAGGCGTGGGCACTTGACGAAGATCATCGTGATCGAGTTGGTGATCAAACTGCTCACGGTTTCTGTACTGATCTCGCCGGTCTCCACGTCCCTCACGCCTCGGGGGCGATCTTGGGCTATGAGCCGACTGTATCTGCTATAACGGATCTGCTATGGATCCTATTCCGCGACTGTGACACAACTGAATTCTGTTCTCCCGATGCCCGGAGTAAAGCCCCGATCTGCATCAAACCTCTGCTAGCTTCCGACTGGGAAGGTTGAGTTGACTCTGCTATTCGAGCTGCAGCTGTGAGATTCTAGATCGGAGTTCGATATACCTGAGTCGGAGGCGGAAAAAGTCGTCGTCGACTGGACTCGGGGATCCGCTGCCGAGCACGCTCATCGAGTGCGCGCTGGAGGTTCTCCAGTCGAGTGTGCTCAGCCAAGTTGGCCAGGCACGCGTCCTGCAAGGCTCGGGCCTCGGGTGTTTCTACAGTGATAGGAGTGTGAAGTGCATCCATGTTCCGGTGGTGAAGTTCTTCCCTCTGCAGCGAAGAGAGGGGTTCGGGACGATACTCCTCATCAAGTGATCTTTGTGATGCGGGGAGGTTGAGGACGTGATCTCCGTGCGCACCCCAGTGTTCGAACCTTAAGGGTCTGCCGGAACCCGAGATCCGACAGTTACAGGGAGGCGGACCTGCCCGATCGGGACCATGGAACCGTCAGTGATCCCGAAGAAAGGCTTGGTTGGCTGAAGCTGGTCATAGGGCACTTGGAGTTGTTGAATGTGTCCACGGACAGGACGTTGAGCCCTGCCCCACCATCGATGAGGGTCTTGGTGACCAGCACGTTGCTGATGACCGGGGAGCAGAGCATCGGGAGGACTCCTGCTGTGGCCGCGCACTTGAGCTGGTCTGCCGAGCTGAACGTGATGGGGCACGCCGACCACCTGAGGGGGCGCGTTGCTTCGAGCTTGGGGAGAACTGCATTCACCTCACGGCCAAACTGCTTGAAGATACGTTGAGAGGCTGGGGCTTGAGCTCCGCCCAGGATGCAGGCGATTGTGCGCGGCTCCTGGAAGCCCCCAGCCCCCTCGTCTTGATGGCGGTCTTCGTTCCTTCTTGGTCGAGGCGGCAGAGGAGGTAGGACTGCGTTGCCGTGAGGGCGGTCCTCACGAGGCTGATCCCTCCAGTCTCCCTCGCGAGGCAGGTCCCGCCAGCGGTCCTCGCGAGGCTGGTCGCGCCACCCCTGGCGCGGGCCGCGGTCTTCCCAGCGTCCTGGGTTTCTTCCTCCTCCTCGGTCGTAGCCCCGGTCAGCACGGTCAGGGCGACCGCCGATCCTTCCTTCTCGCACGGCACGGAGCTCTTGACATTCGTTGGTGTTGTGGGTGTGGAGGTTGTGGTACACGCAGTACCGGCTGCCTCTGGAGGGTTCGGGCAGATCCTTGCCCCGCTTTGTGTCTGGTTCTGCCGCGAGTTCAGTTCTTATGGACGGCCTCAATGAAACAACCCACCATGTACTCCTACATGGCCTCTCATCGATACCTTTACCAAAACATGGTCAACACATCCCACATATTACTGACACAAGCATTTCACTCTAGCCCATCACCCAGATGAACCAGACCTGACACAACTCTAAGCATAGCAGGCATAGCAAGGTAGGAATCACAAAACATGGCTCAATCAACTCCTACACATGCTAGTGGGTTTCATCTAGTTACTGTGGCAATGACAGGTCATGCAAAGGATAAGGGTTCAACTACCGTAGCACACACAGCAGTTTGAATCGTGTTGTCTTAATGCAGTAAACAAGAGCAGGAGCGAGAACATGGGTTGTATCGGAATGATCAATGGTTGCTTGCTTGATGGAGTGGTAACGGGATACTGCCCTTCAGTTGGATACTCGTGAATATCCTCGGAGGCAGAACCTACCACGAAGAACACATCGGAACACAATCAACACATGACGATATGCAACAATATGATGCATGCTATGACATGGCAATATGGATGTGTCTTGGCCTAATGCAAGCTAAAACAGAAGGGTAATTGCTTATTTGAACCAAAGGTTCAAGTGTTAGCTCATTTGACATGATCATATTAGTGCATCACCTTATATTGCATAAACAACAGGTTTAACTTGTTCTGACATGCATGAAACCAGTACCAATGGATAGCTTGGATTTTTCTG
The DNA here is from genome assembly GCA_034509565.1 of Triticum monococcum. Taxonomy (NCBI): domain Eukaryota; kingdom Viridiplantae; phylum Streptophyta; class Magnoliopsida; order Poales; family Poaceae; genus Triticum; species Triticum monococcum. The sequence goes on along the minus strand of CM067846.1, from coordinate 170,704,687 downwards.
ATCATTTTTCATATATAATTTGTCTCATTTGGACTTATGGTTGAATTTCTATGAATTTTTGAAGTTTGGACTAATTTCTGGAATTTCCTGAATTAAATTAAATCCAGAAAAGAGTTACTGCGTCAGCCTTGCGTCAGCATGACGTCAGCAAGTCAAAGGCAGTGTCCAGGTCAAACCCGACCAGTGGGGTCCACTGGTCAGTGACCCTAGCTGGTTTCTGTGGCTGACGTGTGGGACCAGGTCAACTGTGACATGGCAAAGTCAAACTGACAGGTGGGGCCCTCTTGAGACCGGTGCTAATCTAATAGAATAGTTAACTAACTAATTAAGCACTAGGGCCCACATGGCAGTGGCTCTAGAGGGGTGGTTAGTGGGTTAATTAACCGCTAATGACGGCCACGTCGGCTACCGGCGTTTAGCCGCCGGCGACCTCAGATCGCGGCGGCGTCCGCGTCGGGATTTCGCTACAGGCGATGGTTTGGCGCGCTGGGGGCACCAGGGAGGAGCTCGTGCTCGTGCGCATCTAGGGAGACCAACGGGAGGTCCGGGGGTGGCCGGCGCTGACGGCGGCGAGCTCTTTTGCGGCCGCCGGAGTTCGGGTAAGGTCGGGGTTGGCACTAGGGGGCACGGCAGGTCGAACGAGTGGGCATGTTAGGCTCCTGGGGACGTGCTGAATGCGGTGGTGCGCTCGGACGCGTGCTTGCACGGCCGTAGCCACGACGGCGTCGAGGCTCAGCGGCGGCGAGCTTCGGGTGCTCGCGGGGCAACAGCTACGGGGCGAAATCGACGGCGTGGTTAAGGGGGAAGGGATCGGGAGCTCACAGCGGTGCCGTAGGGATGGCTAGCGGGCTCGGGGACGACCTTGACGGCGCGAATCGACGGCGAGGAGCTCGGGTGCCCGAGGTTGAAGATGACCACGACGGCGTCGAAACAGGGCCTCCCGGCGTCTTCTAGCTCGATTGGGAGGACGAGGAGGCTTCGGGGGTGCTTCTGGACTCGGCAGGAGGGTGAGGGGAGCACGGGGGCTGCGTCTACGGCGTACGGCGGCGACGAGCTCCGCTCGGTGGAAGTGAGAGGGAGCCAGAGGAGAGAATGGGGACGAGAGAGTGAGCGAGAGGGGTTCCAGGGGAGGCGTGGCGCTCGTCTAGGGGGGTCGGGAAGCAGGAGGTGGCCAGGCAGGGTGGAGGTGGCGCGCGCTCGTGCCGGCGAGCGTCGGGCACACGCCCCCGTCCTTCTGTCCGAGGAGGGAGACGACAGGAGGCAGCGGGGGTGGGCTGGGCCGCCAGCTGGAGATGGGCCAGGTAGGACCAGGTAAGTGGCCCAGTGGCCTTCCCCTCTTTTATTATTTCTGTTTTCTATTTCTGTTATTTTGTTTTGATTTAGTTTAAATACTAAATCATTTTATAAAATCCTGAAAATACTCATGGACACTTGCTGAATTATTTCAGTGGCCCAAAAAATAGTTCCAACATTATTTGAGCATTTGAATTATTTAATAGCATTTAAATGCCCAAATTCAAATATTTATGAATTGAATCGGTGACCTTCTGTTGACCTAGAAAAATGTGCACCTATTTTCCCAAAGGTTTTAACCCAAGGCAAAAAGGGTGAGCATTTTAGAAGGGCATTTCAGGTTCATTGAATTTATTTTTAGTAAACCCTAGTTGATTTCAAGGGGGAGGGGTGCTGGGGGTTCTGCTTTCCCCATTTCAAATTTCTGATGAAAGTAAACATGATGCACACTCTAATGCATGGTCTAGCTAGGGTGTGACAACTCACCCCCACTCAATAGAATCTCGTCCCGAGATTTAGGATCATCTGGAAAGAAGGTGGGGTACTCGAGTCGAAGACGATCCTCCCTTTCCCAAGTGGCTTCTTCCTCGGAATGGTGTGACCAATGAACCTTGAGAAACTTGATATTATGACGTCGAGTGGTACGCTCGGCTTGATCAAGGATACGAACTGGGTATTCTCGATAAGAAAGGTTATCTTGTAAATCAAGCGTTTCGTGGTCCACTCCACGGATAGGATCCGCGAAGCAACGCCTGAGTTGCGAAACATGGAAGACATCGTGAACTCTGGAAAGATGCGGAGGTAGTTCCAATTGGTAGGCAACTTCTCCTCGTTTGGTAAGAATGCGAAAGGGTCCAATGTAACGAGGAGCCAATTTGCCTTTGATACCGAAGCGATGGGTTCCCTTTAACGGGGTAACCCGAAGGTAAGCCTTCTCGTCAACTTCAAATGTCATAGGCTTATGTTTACGATCATATTGACTCTTTTGGCGAGATTGGGCTGTTTTCAATTTTTCACGAATAACGCGAACCTGCTCTTCTGCTTCCTGAATCATATCCGGGCCAAAGAGTTGTCTTTCCCCGGTTTCTGACCAGTTAAGAGGCGTTCGACATTTTCGTCCATAGAGAACTTCGAAGGGAGCTTTGCCCAAACTAGCTTGATAACTATTGTTATAAGCAAACTCCGCGAATGGAAGGCATTTCTCCCAACTCATTCCAAACGAGATAACAGAAGCTCGGAGCATATCTTCCAGAATTTGATTGACTCGCTCTACTTGACCACTTGATTGAGGATGGAAGGCGGTGCTAAAGGAGAGATGAGTTCCCATAGCATTTTGGAAACTTTCCCAAAATCGAGAGGTGAAGAGACTTCCACAGTCTGAGTTAATTTCCAATGGGACACCATGAAGAGACACTATTTGGGAGATGTATAAGTCAGCTAGCTGGCTAGCGGTGATACTCTCACGAATAGGTAGAAAATGGGCTACTTTGGAAAGTCGGTCGATCACAACGAAGATGGCATTATTTCCTCTCTTGGTCCTGGGAAACCCAGTGATGAAATCCATACTAATTTTGTCCCATTTCCATTTAGGAATAGCCAAAGGTTGAAGGGTGCCAGCAGGCCGTTGATGCTCTGCTTTAACACGACAACAAACGTCGCAATTAGCAATGTATTGAGGGATTTCTCTCTTCATCCTAGTCCACCAAAACCTCTGGCATAGATCTTGATACATCTTAGTACTACCGGGATGAATGGTGAGAGGGGACTCATGAGCTTCCTTAAGGATCAGTCGCCTCAGGTTTTGCGCCTTTGGAACCACTAGGCGATTCCCAAAGTATACGACACCTTGATCATCAATGGAGAAACAATTCACTACTCCTTTCTTAACGTTTCTCTTGATACGGGAAATTCCCGGATCTACCTTCTGTGCCTTGATGACCTGACCCATAAGGGTAGGTTCCGCCACCAGGGTGGATAGGAATCCTTGAGGAACAATGTGAAGATTAAGCTTGCGAAATTCCTCATGGAGAAGTGGTTGACTTTGTTGTAACATCAGGTTGTTACAGTAGGACTTACGACTTAGTGCATCAGCCATGACATTGGCTCTGCCAGGGGTGTAAGTTATTCCTAAGTTGTAATCCGAGATCAACTCGACCCAACGTCTTTGCCTGAGATCTAAATCTGGTTGGGTGAAGATATATTTCAAACTTTGGTGATCGGTGAAGATCTCGCAACGATTACCGAGAAGGTAATGTCACCAGGTTTTGAGTGCATGGACTACAGCTGCAAGCTCTAGATCATGTGTGGGATAATTTTCCTCATGTGGGTGTAATTGCCGTGAAGCATAGGCAATTACCTGACGATCTAGCATGAGTATGCAACCTAGTCCTTGTCGCGAGGCGTCGCAATAGATAATACAGTCCTTGGAGAAATCTGGTGGTACCAGTACGGGCGCAGATGTCAGGCGTCTTTTCAGTTCCTGAAAACTGAACTCGCACTGTGGAGTCCACTCGAACTTTTTATCTTTCTTGAGGAGTTCAGTTAGAGGTTTAGCAACCTTGGAGAAGTTCTCGACGAAGCGGCGGCAATAGCTCGCTAGGCCAAGGAAACTCCGAACTTGCTTGACCGTTTCAGGTGGAGTCCAATCAAGGACGGCTTGAACTCGCTCGGGATTGACAGCAATACCCTTACCAGAGATTACATGGCCTAGATAGGTCACTTCTGACAACCAAAATTCACACTTGGAGAATTTGGCATAAAGGCGATGCTCTCGAAGTTTCATCATTACCAGCCTTAGATGTTCGGCATGTTCCTCTTCATTCTTGGAGTAGATGAGTATGTCATCGAGGTATACTACGACGAATTTGTCCAAGTACTCCATGAAGACTGAGTTCATTAACCGAGAAAAAGTAGCCGGGGCATTGGTTAAACCGAAGGACATGACGGTGTACTCGTATTGGCCATAACGAGTAACAAAGGCCGTTTTGGGAATGTCCCCGTTTCTGATTTTGATTTGATGGTAGCCCAACCTCAAATCCATCTTGGAGAAGACTGAGGATCCAGCGAGCTGGTCATACAGGTCGTTCATCCTGGGAAGCGGGTATTTGTTCTTGATGGTGACCAAATTGACAGGTCGGTAATCCACAACCATTCGATCCGTTCCATCCTTCTTCTTGACGAAGAGGACGGGGCAAGCCCAAGGAGAGGAGCTAGGACGGATGAACCCCTTGTTCAAGGACTCATCGAGTTGGTTCTTAAGCTCGGCTAGTTCTAAGGGTGCCATCTTGTAGGGTCTTCTAGAAATTGGAACGGTTCCCGGAACAAGGTCTATTACAAACTCAACATCCCTGTCAGGTGGAACACCTGGCAGTTCTTCTGGAAACACATCCGGAAAGTCTCGGACTACTGGAACATCCTCAAGGTCTGGAAGATGGTTGGCATTGAGGGAGTAAAGTTGGCGCTTGGCCACTCGAGTTAGGACATTAACTGTCTTGCCCGAGGGGTGAGTAAGTTGAACGGTTCTAGTGGCACAACCGATCCTGGCATAATGAGCCGACATCCAGTCCATACACAAGATGATGTTTATGTCGGAGGACTTGAGAGCTATTAAAGATGCAAGGAAGACAAGCCTATCGACAAGAATTTCGTTCCCATGGCTTACCCTAGAAGTTTGCCATTTGGAACCCGGAGTTTGAATTACCATGGAAGTGGGCATGTCACAGAAGGTCGTGTTATGCAACCGAGCATAATTCTCGGATATGAATGAATGAGATGCTCCAGTATCGAGAACAGATGCCGGATGGCAGTTAACAAGGAGCGTACCAAGGACGACGTTGGGATCCTCATGAGCCTCTTCGGCTGAAACATAATTGACATGGCCACGTGCAGTGGTGGCCGGCTTGGCGTAGAAAGTCTTTCCCGCGGGCTTACCACGGCCAACGGACTTTCCAGCTTGATTGGGGTTGTTCTGGGGACACTCTCGACTATAGTGACCCGGTTCTCCACACTTGAAGCATGTTACCACAGTGGTGCGTGGAGCAACATTAGCAGCGGGGCCACCATAGGGCTTGGGCGGTGCGAATTGCTGGTTGGGACGAGGCACCTCAAAGGATGGCCTCGGGGTGAATCTGGGTGGCAGCGCGGTGCTTGGAATCCACACCCGGCGCTTCTGAGCTCCAGAGCCGGATGAAGACCCAAAATCACGGGAGTGCTTGCGTGAAGCATCATAATCAGTCTGGCCTGTCTCAGCACTGATAGCTTTATTGACCAACTTCTGAAAGGATGTGCACTCGTGTAGACGGAGATCACGGCGAAGCTCAGGGCTAAGTCCCTCGCAGAACCTTGCCTGCTTCTTGGCGTCAGTAGAAACCTCTTCAGGAGCATAGCGTGCCAGGTTCCCAAATTCTCGGCTATATGCATCCATAGTCAGCCTTCCTTGGGTGAAGTTGCAGAACTCCTCCCTCTTGCGATCCATGAGACCTTCCGGAATGTGATGCTCACGGAAAGCCTCACTGAACTCAGCCCAGGTTGTGATTTGACCGACCGGGCGCATAGCTTCGTAGTTTTCCCACCAATGGCTAGCGGGGCCCTCGAGATGATAGGCAACATAGGTAACCTTGTCGGCTTCGGCTACGTTGGCAGAACGTAGCTTGTGGGTGATGCTGCGAAGCCAATCATCCGCGTCGAGGGGCTCGACGGAATGGTTAAACTTCGGTGGGTACAGCTTGATAAAGTCATTGATTGACACCAGGTCATTTCGTGGGTGGCGTTCAATGTTCTGCTCAATCCACTCCAGCAGGCGGTTGGTCTCACGTTTGTTCCTTTCCGCCTCCAGCATCACTTCGGCCAGAGAAGGCGGGTGAGGCAGATTTTCACCTCTAGCTGCACTGGCTTCCCCCCGCTTCGGGACAGCAGGGTTGCCGCGGGTGTTGACCATCCTAGGAGGAAACAAGACAACGGTTTAGACAAGGATGGCTCAAACTTAACAAGGAAGTGCAGAATGTAAAGGATAACACGGAATGCAGAGATGCTCATTCGTATGCCATGGTAATATAAAACTGCCATATATACACCAACGGTCATACTCGTCATACATAGTTTAGTACAAGCCCATGCTACAGTACAACTATGAAGGTAGACGTTACATCTCATCGGAGGCATTCCGAGTTCCTATACATTATTTGTCTACACCTCCGGAATCGATTACACACCAAGTCGTATTCCACAAGTCACGCAGGACAGTGGGGATACAACTACTACAATACTAGTGGTACTACTACTAACTCAGATAGCTCCGTAGTAGTCCTCATAGAAGTCACCTGCATAGCCTGGAAGTTCAACGTGATCATCCGGAAGCAGACGATCCTGAGGAGCCTCTGGACCATAGGGGCTAGGATGAGGTCTTGGACCAACAAACGGTGGCCTGCGGAGACCACGGGGTGGGGTGATGCCTCCCACATCACGCCAATCCACCATGTCTGGCAGAGCTGATCTCACAGGATACAGATCCCTGGTATCCATACATCCAGCTTGCACCGCAGGTGCAAACCGAGTCAATGTGGCCCAATGATCAGCACGAGTATTAAAAAGCTCCAGCCTCAAGGCCCGATTCTCTCGGTCCTTATCTTCGAGCATCTCAGCGGTGGTACGAGTTAATGAGTCCTCCTGAGTGGAGTCAGCATAGATAGCCTGAAGATACCCTTGCGCTCCCGGAAGTGAAGCTGGCATGTAGCGGAAGTCAGTGTTCCGAAGCAGGCCAGTCCGGACTCGCAAGATGGTCATCATGGAGTAGGCAGCATCCTGCACGGCCATCTCACCGGTAACTCCGAGTCTATAGGAACAGTGAAGGGGCTCGGTAGATCCAGGATAGGAAGGAAATATCCTGACGGTGCAGAAATACTGGCTTTGATTAAAGTCGCGGAACTGCTCTTCAACAGTATATTCGGGATACCAACGGTATCCTGTCTCGATCATGACCCGGACTAACATAGTGGTATGACCGGGCACGTCGAGGCACCTGGTCAGGCGAACCACTTGATTTTGAGAACGGTTGGCCATCTGAAAGCACAACCACAAGACAAAGACATCAGAATTCCTAGGGAAAATTGGACAGCATAACGGCTGTAAATGCTCAGAAAAAGATTTGAGACATCCACAACAGTTCACAATACCACTCTACAGCATCATATCAAGGTTCTGGTTCAATAGCAACATACTAAATTAGTAGAAACTGGACTGGAACTCGTAGTAATAATCCTATAAACTACTACGGATTAGTAACACGTGAACCTGATAGAAGAAGAGAGCCTAGTCCTTAACCCACGTTGAATGAGAAGAGGATGACTCAGATCAGAGGCATAGGGTAAAGGAGTAAAAGAACCTTACGTTCCCTCCCACAATCAATTTCCCTTACATATAACTAAAGCATTTCTAGACTCGACATCGACCAGTTTGGCTCAACGAACCTACAGGCAGTCCGGCTCTGATGCCAACGCTTTCAGGACCCCGATTCTAAGCCACATCGATCTAGCCGGTAACACCTCATATAACTTTGCGGCCTCACGCACGGTATCCCACGGGTGTCGCCTTACCATGGCCCGGGACCGTTTGCGCCTTTTGGCTCGCGTATATGACAATGTTGCTAGCATCCACATGACCGAGAACCCGGGCCGACATGGCTAGTCGTGAACCCAAAGCGGCACAGACCTATGGAGACAGGCATACATGAATCACATCGAACATGTCGGTCATCAACGAGTGATTCCGGGCTGTAGCACTGGGCTAACAGGACTCCGGGGATCCCGGGCTATAGCAGGCTAGACAGGACTCCGGAGATCACCGCGTGACATTTCCCCGAAGGGACAGACATAGGGACGAAGTGAAACACATGCCGGCCAGTCAAGTGTCCTGAACAGTAGTGCTGGGCTAGCAGGACTCCGGTGAACCGGGCTGTAGCGGACTACTATGGCTCGAGGAACACTAGACTACATTTCCCCATAAGAAAGGCTGCGAAGGACAAACAACTAGATTGTCGGATCCCACTCATACCAAGCATTTCAATCATACACACAATATGCCCGATATGAGTACATACAACATGGCATCACAACAAAATCTACAACTCAGTACTTTATTTAAAGGCTCCAGGGAGCCATACATAACATATTCATACAGATAGGGGTCACATGACCCGACACTCAAGTCATACAGTCATACAAGCACATGCGGAAGCAACTAGTCTGAGTACAGACTCTAGAAAGAAAGAAGGCTTCTCAAAGCCTGTCTATCTACATAGGGCCCTCCATGGCCTGGATCACCACCTGGGTGGCTAGTCACTCGTCGACGTCAAGGTCTACGTAAAACCCATCGGAGGGGGCAGTGTTGTCGTCTGAAAACAATAAATAAGCAAACATGAGTACAAAGGTACTCAGCAAGTCTTACATCAGAACCTACTATACATGCTCATTCTCAAGAAGGTGGTGGGGTTTATGCAGCAAGCCAGCTTTGACTCTTGGCTAAGCTATCCTACGGAACCTTTTAGTAAAATAGTTTTCGCACACGAGTCCACTACTCACCAACACAATACTCCACCGTGGATCCTCCCTCGTATCCCGCGAGAGGGCCATCCTCGGTACTCACACTTATCTTGAGTCTTTTAGTAGTATCCATTAACTTGTCTATGAACTGTATAGGCAACCAAGTAGTCCTTTACCGCGGACGCGGCTATTCGAATAGTTTTATATCCTGCAGGGGTGTACTTCGTCATACACGCTTTCACCGCTTACCGTCGTCTACACGACATGTACTCGGCAACCTTCAAGCGGAAGCCCAGCGAGGGTGTCGGCCACGGCCTACCTAAACACCTAAGCCCCTAGTCCAGGTTATCGCCTATCCAGGTTCCATCCACAGGGAGTCCGGCCGAGGTTTCCACATACGGCCCCGAACGATGTGAACAGGGTTCCCGAGACACCAAACGGGTGACATCGGTACACCGTGCCACGGTGTATCTACCGCAACATAGCCCACCCCTAGGGTCAGCGCTACACACGGCCGCCAACACATATACTACAAACACCAGAAACTATTTGCAACTCCTGGACAGAGTACTAGGGTGGCTAAGAAGCCGAGAGGGTCCATTTGTCTCGGGCCCAATGTACGGTAGTAACTGCATCTTAAATCACACATACAGATCTCAGTTCTTATGGACGGCCTCAATGAAACAACCCACCATGTACTCCTACATGGCCTCTCATCGATACCTTTACCAAAACATGTTCAACACATCCCACATATTACTGACACAAGCATTTCACTCTAGCCCATCACCCAGATGAACCAGACCTAACACAACACTAAGCATAGCAGGCATAGCAAGGTAGGAATCACAAAACATGGCTCAATCAACTCCTACACATGCTAGTGGGTTTCATCTAGTTACTGTGGCAATGACAGGTCATGCAGAGGATAAGGGTTCAACTACCGTAGCACACACATCAGTTTGAATCGTGTTGTCTTAATGCAGTAAACAAGAGCAGGAGCGAGAACATGGGTTGTATCGGAATGATCAATGGTTGCTTGCCCGATGGAGTGGTAACGGGATACTGCCCTTCAGTTGGATACTCGTGAATATCCTCGGAGGCAGAACCTACCACGAAGAACACATCGGAACACAATCAACACATGACGATATGCAACAATATGATGCATGCGATGACATGGCAATATGGATGTGTCTTGGCCTAATGCAAGCTAAAACAGAAGGGTAATTGCTTATTTGAACCAAAGGTTCAAGTGTTAGCTCATTTGACATGATCATATTAGTGCATCACCTTATATTGCATAAACAGCAGGTTTAACTTGTTCTGACATGCATGAAACCAGTACCAATTGATAGCTTGGATTTTTCTGATCATTTTTCATATATAATTTGTCTCATTTGGAGTTATGGTTGAATTTCTATGAATTTTTGAAGTTTGGACTAATTTATGGAATTTCCTGAATTAAATTAAATCCAGAAAAGAGTTACTGCGTCAGCCTTGCATCAGCATGACGTCAGCAAGTCAAAGGCAGTGTCCAGGTCAAACCCGACCAGTGGGGTCCACTGGTCAGTGACCCTAGTTGGTTTCTGTGGCTGACGTGTGGGACCAGGTCAACTGTGATGTGGCAAAGTCAAACTAACAGGTGGGGCCCTCCTGAGACCGGTGCTAATCTAACAGAATAGTTAACTAACTAATTAAGCACTAGGACCCACATGGCAGTGGCTCTAGAGTTGTGGTTAGTGGGTTAATTAACCGCTAATGACAGCCACGTCGGCTACCGGCGTTTAGCCGCCGCCGACCTCAGATTGCGGCGGCGTCCGCGGCGGGATTTCGCTACAGGCGATGGTTTGGCGCGCTGGGGGCACCAGGGAGGGGCTCGTGCTCGTGCGCATCTAGGGAGACCAACGGGAGGTGCGGGGGTGGCAGGAGCTGACGGCGGCGAGCTCTTTTGCGGCCGCCGGAGTTCGGGCAAGTCGGGGTTGGCACTAGGGGGCACGGCAGGTCGAACGGGTGGGCCCGTTAGGCTCCTGGGGACGCGCTGAATGCGGTGGTGCGCTCGGACGCGTGCTTGCACGGCCGTAGCCACGACGGCGCCGAGGCTCAGCGGCGGCGAGCTTCGGGTGCTCGCGCGGCAACAGCTACGGGGCGAAATCGATGGCGTGGTTAAGGGGGAAGGGATCGGGAGCTCACAGCGGTGCCGTAGGGATGGCTAGCGGGCTCGGGGACAACCTTGACGGCGCGAATCGACGGCGAGGAGCTCGGGTGCCCGAGGTTGAAGATGACCACGACGGTGTCGAAACAGGGCCTCTCGGCGTCTTCTACCTCGATTGGGAGGACGAGGAGGCTTCGGGGTGCTTCTGGACTCGGCAGGAGGGTGAGGGGAGCACGGGGGCTGCGTCTACGGCGTACGGCGGCGACGAGCTCCGCTCGGTGGAAGTGAGAGGGAGCCAGAGGAGAGAATGGGGACGAGAGAGTGAGCGAGAGGGGTTCCAGGGGAGGCGTGGCACTCGTCTAGGGGGTCGGGAAGCAGGAGGTGGCCAGGCAGGGTGGAGGTGGCGCGCGCTCGTGCCGGCGAGCGTCGGGCACACGCCCCCGTCCTTCTGTCCGAGGAGGGAGACGACAGGAGGCAGCGGGGGTGGGCTGGGCCGCCAGCTGGAGATGGGCCAGGTAGGACCAGGTAAGTGGCCCAGTGGCCTTCCCCTCTTTTATTTATTTCTGTTTTCTATTTATGTTATTTTGTTTTGATTTAGTTTAAATACTAAATCATTTTATAAAATCCTGAAAATATTCATGGACACTTGCTGAATTATTTCAGTGGCCCAAAAAATAGTTCCAACATTATTTGAGCATTTGAATTATTTAATAGCATTTAAATGCCCAAATTCAAATATTTATGAATTGAATCAGTGACCTTCTGTTGACCTAGAAAAATGTGCACCTATTTTCCCAAAGGTTTTAACCCAAGGCAAAAAGGGTGAGCATTTTAGAAGGGCATTTCAGGTTCATTGAATTTATTTTTAGTAAACCCTAGTTGATTTCAAGGGGGGGGGTGCTGGGGGTTCTGCTTTCCCCATTTCAAATTTCTGATGAAAGTAAACATGATGCACACTCTAATGCATGGTCTAGCTAGGGTGTGACAGTACCTCACCCAGCATTAGCCCCGACCAGAAACCAGGACGGGACCAAAGGAGTGAGGGGCTACGTGACAAGTTAGGCTCCTGAGTCGCGATGCTCAGGAGTCCCCCTTGGCGTGCGAACAACAAGTAGGGAAGCATTATGTAGGCGTGTCTTCCGTTCTATGTCTGCAAAGCCCGACTCCACACGTACCTCACCCAGCATAGCCTTTCGGAACTAAGGAGTGAGGGGCTACGGAGCCAGTTAGGCCCCTGAGTCGCGATGCTCAGGAGTCCCCCTTGACGCGCGAACATCGGGTGATGAGGCGAGATGTAAGCGGGGCTACCGTTCTACGTCTACAGAGCCCGGCCCCGCGCGTACCTCACCCAGCATAGCCTTTCGGAACTAAGGAGTGAGGGGCTACGGGACCAGTTAGGCTCCTGAGTCGCGATGCTCAGGAGTCCCCCTTGACGCGCAAACGGCCTTCATACTTTGGCTCCACTCAGGGAGAGACGCGCGACGAACCAGGCCCGAGGGGCCTGGCTGGGCGGCGTACGTCTGGGCGTGACCCAGCCGTAGCCCCCGTGCCCAGCCCCCTAGCGCGGCACTCCCGAGGGGAGGCGTTGCGATGGGGCCAGCCACTGAGCTCTGGGCTCCCTGAGGTTAATGTGGCCCGGAGGCCACCCCCAGTCGTTTATCACCAGCGCGGAGCATAGCGCTTCCGTATGTGTACGGGCATAGCCGCGCCTCGGCAGTGTCGTCAGCCAGCGCGGAGCATGGTGCTTCCACTGGTACGTGGGAGGGGGCTCCCCTCCGGGAGGAGCCCCCGGGGCGTATACAGCCCCACCCTGACACGTGACCGGCACGGTAGAGCTAGGTGAGGTGTATCTGGGCACCCGTGAGCCAGCGCGGGACTCACGAGGCCCTACCTCTGGGCGGGTTGTGCCCGGCACTGGGCCGTATCTTGAGATGTGTCCCTGCAAAATTTGGTTAGATGCCGGTACTCTACATCCTCGGGTCCCGGCCCTCGGGCTTGTCTCAGCCGTCGCTGGTATGCCAGGTCGTGATGCCATGGACAAGGCCAGAGGGTGAGGGCTGGAGAGCCAGTAAGAGCCCTGAGTCGCGATGCTCAGGCACCCCCCCTTTAACGTGCAAGTAGTCGACATGGAGAAGAAGGGATGCCGCGGACGGGCATCATGCAATCAAGCGTGATAGGCAAATGCATAGTTGGAAATAAACACTAGGGGGATACATGCCGCTGGGTTTGGCCCGAGCGGCTTGGGGATGATGCAGCCCGAGGGGCGCCCCCAACAAGACAAACTAACGACCGAAAGGTAAATGCAGATACATGCCGCGGGGACGGACCTACGCGGCCTGGGAGTGATGCAACCCTGGGAGGGCGCTCCCAGCTGAGAACGGAACTTGAAAGATGTCACCTGGGGATGTCGTCGGCGTAGTGGCGTTGGTGCAGCAGACTTGACGGGCTGCAGAAGCCGAACCTCACGAGCCCCCAGGCCCCGGGGCCTCGGGAGGCTCCAGAGGCGCTGGTGACTCCTCGCGAGCTGCCTCCATCTACGCCAAGGCCGCGGAACGCCTGTCTTCCTGAGCCTCCACGATACCCCTCATGAGGTGCTGGTACGCCGCAGCCATGCTCGGCAGGCCGTGAGGTATGCGAACATAGCTGTGGGGTGGACCTCCGCAGCGCCCCACTTGCGAGGGCCAGAGGCTCTCCGTCGTGGCGATTTGATTGAGCCCTGGTACGTCGAAGCAGACGCGCAACCCACCATCCTCGCCTGGATGCGGGGCCACGGCTGGCAGGCGGCGGCAACCTCTCATGATCCTTGTCTCCTGTAGTTCTTGAATGGCCTTGTCAACGAACTCCTGCTGGTCTGGCCTTCCTTGCTCAGCTCCTTCCCGGGGGAAACGTGCCGCGAAGCACGCCTCCACATGGTGCCCAAGCGCCTCCCTCGTGACCCTGGCTAGGTCGGTGGCCCTCCAGATGAGAGCCCCCGAGCCCTGCCTAAGGAGGGCGCCGGATGCGCTTTCCTATGCGATGGAAGGAGGGTCCCCCTGGGCAGACGTGGGCCCTGAGGGGCCTGCCTCCTGAGGGGCCGATCCTGACGATGTCTTCTTCTTCTTGGGCATGGTCTCAAGAAGCCTCCTGCTTCCGCGATCTGGGTCTTCTAGCGACGCAGCCTGATAGGCCCGCTCTAGGGAACACACTGCATCCTTTTCTTCACAGGGCACCGTGATGACGCCGCCACTTCCTGGCATCTTGAGGACGTTGTAGCCGTGGTGGGTCGCAGCCATGAACTTGGCCAGCGCTGGGTACCCGAGGATGGCGTTGTATGGCAGGCGGATGTGGGCGACATCAAAGTCGATGAGCTCGGTGCGGTAGTTGCTGCGAGCCCCGAAGGTGACAGGGAGGCGGACCTGCCCGATCGGGACTGTGGAACCGTCGGTGATCCCGGAGAAAGGCTTGGTTGGCTGAAGCTGGTCATAGGGCACTTGGAGGTTGTTGAATGTTTCCACAGACAGGACGTTGAGCCCTGCCCCACCATCGATGAGGGTCTTGGTGACCAGCACGTTGCTGATGACCGGGGAGCAGAGCATCGGGAGGACTCCTGCCGTGGCCACGCACTTGAGCCGGTCTGCCGAGCTGAACGTGATGGGGCACGCCGACCACCTGAGGGGGCGCGTTTCTTTGAGCTTGGGGAGAACTGCATTCACCTCACGGGCAAACTGCTTGAAGATACGTTGAGAGGCTTGGGCTTGAGCTCCGCCCAGGATGCAGGCGATTGCGCGCGGCTCCTGGAAGCCCCCAACCCCCTCGTCTTGATGGCGGTCTTCATTCCTTCTTGGTGGAGGCGGCAGAGGAGGTAGGCCTGCGTTGCCGTGAGGGCGGTCCTCACGAGGCTGATCCCTCCAGTCTCCCTCGTGAGGCTGATCCCTCCATCCTCTCTCGCAAGGTGGGTCTTGCCAGCGGTTCTCGCGAGGCTGGTCGCGCCACCCCTGGCGCGGGCCGCGGTCTTCCCAGCGTCCTGGGTTTCTTCCTCCTCCTCGGCCGTAGCCCCGGTCAGCATGGTCAGGCCGACGGCCGATCCTTCCTTCTCGCACGGCATGGAGCTCTTGACATTCGTTGGTGTTGTGGGTGTGGAGGTCGTGGTACACGCAGTACCGGCTGCCTCTGGAGGGTTCGGGAAGATCCTTGCCCCGCTTTGTGTCTGGTTCTGCCGCGAGTACGGCAGCCCCCTTGCGCTTCGTGTCCTTGGCTTTGGGCTTCTTCTCTTCTGGGTCTGCGGCAGGCAGCTCGAGGAGGGAGAGACGTCCCTCCTCAGCCCTGGCGCACTTGTTCGCCAAGTTGAACAGCTCCAGGGAGGTGCAGAGGTCTTCGTGCATCGCCAGCTCCTCCTTCATCTTGACGTCGCGCACGCCGTCGGAGAAGGCAGAGATGATGGCCTCCTCGGACACCTTGGGGATCTTGAGGCGCGCGCTGTTGAAGCACTGGATGTACTTTTGCAGGGTCTCTCCGGGTTGTTGCTTGATGCGGCGCATGTCGCTCACGGTGGGCGGCCGGTCACGAGTACCTTGGAAGTTGGCGATGAAGTGGGCGCGCATCTGGTCCCAGGAGGAGATCATGCCTGGAGCCAGATTCAGGAGCCAGGTTCGAGCTCCTTCCTTGAGCGCCATGGGGAACCAGTTCGCCATGACCTTTTCATCCCCGCCGGCAGCCTCGATGCCCAGCTCGTAGAGCTGGAGGAACTCTGCGGGATCGGTTGTGCCGTCGTAGCGAGGAGGCAGGTCGGGCTTGAACTTGCCGGGCCACGCGACGCTGCGCAACTCAGTGGTGTAGGCGTGGCAGCCCGCGGTGGCCACAAAAGGCCTTGGTTGGTGCAGAGCTTGGTCTTGTGGGTCCCCACGCGCTGCAGCTAGGAGCAGGGCGGGGTTTTGGCGCGCCGGAGCTGGGGCAGGGTCGCGGCGCGCCGGAGCAAGGAGCGCCCTGGCAGCCCCTTGCGGGCGACGAACTTCTTGGCAGCTCCGCTCTTGCTGCGCTGACGCCTGACGGAGCGGGTTCCGCCCGGGGGCCAAGCGCCTTGGAGCCATGGCATCTTCTTGGAGGGGAGGCGGCTGGTGCGCCTCTGGAGCTTCGTTGCCCGCGCGGGGCGGAGTGTGGCGCAGAGGGACGGACGGCGTGTTAGAGCCCCCTGCGGCGCGGACAAGCTCGGCGACGTGGTCGAGCCATTCTTCGTAGACGTCGTCGATGGGACGGTAGCGCAAGAGCTCGTTTGCCGCGAGGAGCGCAGCCCGAGCCTCCAAGGGTGCACGGAGCGCGCGGGACGAAGAACCGGCTGGAGCGAGTGATGGAGTAGCGGTGCGACCGTCTTGCCGCACAGACGGGTGCTGAGACGATCCCTGCTGCTCGCCCCCCGCCGGGCCTGTGGTGGTGTTGACGGCGGGCGACGGGGAACGACGAGGACGCCCACCGACGGGGGCCGTCTAGGCGACGCGAGAAGCGATGGCGGCCCGGCGCTCGGCGCGGGCCCGACGAGCGTCAGACATGGATGCGACGGTCGGAGGAGAACGGAGCGGTGGAAGACGAATTCCGGCGCACCCCTACCTGGCGCGCCAAATGTCGGATCTCGGGTTCCGGCAGACCCTTAAGGTTCGAACACTGGGGTGCGCGCGGAGATCACGTCCTCAACCTCCCCGCCTCACAAAGATCTAAACTACTAAAGGGATCACACAAGAGACACAAGATTTATACTGGTTCGGGCCACCATTGTGGTGTAATACCCTACTCCAGTGTGTGGTGGATGGATTGCCTCTTGGGGCTGGTGATGATGAACAATACAGGGAAGAACAGCCTCACGAGGGTCTGTTCTTGGCTAGGGCGATGAACTGCTAGGAGGAGTTCAGTCGCCCTTCTCTCTCTCTCTTTCTCTCTGATTTCCGATCTTCGATCCGCTAACTGCTCGAACCGGACCCTACTGAACCAACCAACCCCCTTGCCATGTGGGTGGCTGGTCCTATTTATAGGGCCCCTGGTCCTCTTCCCAAATATCGAGCGGGAAGGGAGCCAACAATGGCGGGCTAATTTGAAGGGGGACAGCAAGTACATCTATCCGGATAAAAGGTGGTCTTTGCCTGCGAAAGGCTCAGCGGTGACGCCGCGCTGGGCTCCATGGTGACCTCCGTCTCGTAGTCCGCTTGGTCCCGGTCTTGTTTCACCGAAACCGCAACCTTTGCCTGATGCCTTGGTACTCCGCGGCTGCGCTTGCCCCCTTTGCACCAAAGAGGAAAGAAGGACACCGCACGCGCTGGCACCCGCCTGGTGCCCTCGATCGTCATGGCTTGCGTCACGGGCACCTCGCGAGGCACCCCGCCTTGATATCTCCGTCTCCTCGCGAGCCATCCTGAGGAGGCTGCGCCCGAGGATGTGCCGTGTCGTCCGCCTCGCGAGGCTTGGCCCCTCGCGAGGGTCTTGAGTCTTGTGCTTGATGAAGATGGGCCATGTTGGGCCCCCATTCGAGCCATGCCGCAGGCCGCAGCCAAGCAAGTCTGGGGACCCCCGTTCCCAGAACGCCGACACATGCTGCTGATCGCCTCCACCATCGCCATCATTGCCATGGGGGAAGCCAGGAGGACTGCGAGGTCCATTGACCATCAGGACTTCCGCCGCGGGGTCACTACTATCGCACTCGGATTCAGTCTCTATGGAGCCAGTCGACAGGTCGAACAGTCCGTAGAGAGTTTCGTCGGGCTTGATTGCCGTGACTTGGGGGGTGGCCGACTGGCGAGCCACCGCGTGCCTCACCCACCGTTGAAGCCTCGATCGACCGGAACGCTTGCGCCGGCGGGCTATAGGGAGGGAGGATAGCACAGGTGCCGACCGATACCGAGTCGATGGCTACCGTAGGAGGACGCCACAGACGCACATGCGAAAGTGCATTGCCCCGCGGATGGGGAGCGCCTCGACATCGAGTGGAGCTTCTTGATGCCAAGCGGAGTCGTCGGCGACGAACACGAGCGCGCCAAAATGGATCTCGCAGCCCACGGCCAAACCTCCGCCTGAAACCATGTTGATGGGGATTGGAAAAACTACAACTTCTCCAACAAGTCGCTAAGACACCTGCCCCAAGGTGGGCGCCAACTGTCGTGGTTCCAAGTCTGATAGTAGAATGGGGGGTAGGGATGTAGAGGCAAGATCCTAGCTATGGAGGAGTTGTACACGCGAGTTTTACGAGTTCAGAACCTTCTCGGAGGAAGTAATAGCCCTGTGTCTCAGAGCCCTGAGGCGGTCGACTGGATTATATGCGTGTGTGTTACAGAGGGTTCGAACCCTTGTCCGAGAGGAGGGGGTGGCTTATATAGAGTGCGCCAGGACCCCTGATCCCGTCCGTTACATAGGGTTCAATATTCATAAAGAGAGAGCGTTACATGTAATGTCTGTAATAAAGTGCTACAAATGATCATTAAATATGTGAGTAAATGCCTGACCGTTGCTGCACAGAGCGGCTTTAGGTCTTCTTGTATGTCGAGTGGTTTTTTACATGGTCGAATGGTTGAGTAGTCGAGTGACTTAAAGAAGAAGGAGTCTCCGAGTGGATGATAGGTCGAGTTTATTGCACTCGACACCTTTATTGGGCCCTCCCTGTTTATTCTTGAAGTTCTTTGCTTCTAAGACAAGGACCTTAGGTAGGACGTATAGGTCAGGCCTATTACCCTACCCCAGGTCTGTGCCCTCGCCAGCCACAAGCTATTATGGGCTCTAGCATAGTTGAGTAAGTTACGTGAAGCTCTTGAAGAGGTGGATCAGCAGGTAGTGGGTTGTAGGTTTGGTATGGTCTGCCCGGAGTAGAGAGTTAATATTTCTGAAAGACTGTGTCTCGGTCATCCATTTCTCAAACACCATGTAGTGCGAGAAATCCAATGGGGGCGATCGAGTCTTGTGGGGAAAAGTGCGCAAACCTATGCAGAGTGTCCAAACTAATCATGGTTAGCCATGTCCCCGGTTATGGACATCTTGAGTATCTAGTACTTGGAGTATCTTAAGTATCTCATCACTCTAAATTAATATTGTTGGGTTGATAATTACCTTAATTGGGATTGAGTTGAAGGAACCTTCTCAATGATGTTTCAACTACCATGATAGTTAAATTAAAATCTATTCCTTTGTTGCAGGAAAAAATTGGCCTTTTGCAAAACTGTAACCATAGAGCTTTCCACCAGCCAAATATGCATGTAGTGATAGCGTTATTCTGTTCTTGCTCTACTGTGTTACTTTGCCAGCATATTCCATGTGCTGACCCGTTTTAAGGCTGCAACGTATTATGTTGCAGACTTTTCAGACAAGGAGTAAGGTTCATTAGGTCGTTGTCCTGCAGCTCAGCTATGCCATTGGAGTTGATGGACTCACTTTATCTTCCAAGCCTTCTGCTGTTATCGCATTAGATGGCCTTAAGCCATATTTATTATAATAAGTTCTCTTTGGAGACATTCGATGTAATAAGTGTGTGATTGCTACTCTGTTATAAATCCTCAAGTACTGTGTGTGTCAGCATTACCGATCCAGGGATGACACTGAAGCACAGAGACTTGACCGTTTGAGGTCGGGTCGCTACAAGATGGTATCAGAGCACACGCTGAGTGTAGGACATGACCACTAAGCTAAAAGCCATAGATCACTATTCTCTTCTCATTTCTGACTCCTCTCCATTTTCTACTCTTTAGGATGGCAGATGCAAGGAACAAGTTTGCACAACCGGATGAAGAAACACCTTTTGGACGACACTTGAAGGAAGTCACTAGGTACCTGAACATAGGAATACCAAGCTTCACCGGGACTTATAATGCCACTTTACCAGAAGAGGAGAGATGGATGATTCAAGTTCAATTTCCAGGAAGAACCTTCACGCCACTCACTAAACCCATAGAGTTTTCCTTTGATGCACCAACCTGGAGTTTAGGAAAGAGTATGGCAGCTCACATCACCATGGGACGCATTGGAGAAGTTTACCAAAAGGAGCTTAAGGATACTATCTACCAGGTCTGTGGGCGCCGAGATGAGCAATGGGAGATGATCAGCACCAGGAAGGATAGATCAATTGCAGCTTTCATCCAGGAACTAAACCAGCACATTCGACGCCAGGAGAATCATATGTGCGCATGCATGATAGATCTAAAGAAGGCAATGACCAGGATCACAGAACTGGAGGAAGAACTTAAGGCTACACGTGAATATTATGAGGAGGAAATTGTCGTACTAGTGGAGAAGAATGACGATCTGGAAAGGAAGCTAGGAGTATTCCTGGGAGACCCCGCCCCAGGAGGAGAAGACGAAGAAGCCAATGAGATTCGCCTAGAGGACTACATCATCATCGACGACACCGACTCTGATCTTAGCGATGATGTCTATGAAGACGAAGCTGGAGCAGATATCATGGAGTATTCAACCGAGGAATATTTTTAGTAGACCACCACATCAGTAGTAGTATTCTACCATGTAAATAGAGTAGTCTGAGCACTTTTGTAACGATAGTTAGATCGATTGTATGCCCTTGCTTGATTGATTGAGTGAAATGATTGTGTTTGTCTCATGTGCATATGGGTAGTGCTTTCTCATTAGACCTCATTCTATTCTAAACTATCCCCTCTAAACCCATCAGATGCCTCCGAGACGTGACCCCAGATTTGCTTTCCCACCGGAGCTCACTCAGTTGATCCCGCAGCAGAATACCCTGATGCAGTTGTTAGTTCAGAACCAAGGCAACAACAACAACAAGAATCCACCACCACTAGCAGTTGACAACTTAGCCCGTTTTCTGAGGTTGCAACCGTCGGTGTTTTCCAGTAGCACCGAGCCTATAGTAGCAGATGATTGGCTCCGCAGGATTGGAAGGGAGTTAACCACTGTAGGATGTACTGATGCTGAGAAGGTGCGTTTTCCGCACATTAGTTGGATGGACCAGCAGCCTCATGGTGGGAGAATTACATTGTCACCTACCCTATAGCCACGGTGACATGGGACTAGTTTCAGCAAGCCTTCCGTACATCCCATGTCTCAACTGGAGCCATGAATATGAAGAAGCGTGAGTTTCGCAACTTACGCCAGGGGAACCGTACTGTGGCTCAATACGCGGATGAGTTTAGCAAGTTATCTTGCTATGCCCCTGATGATGTGGTCACAGATGCCGCAAAGCAGGAGAAGTTTATGGATGGGCTGAATGATGAGATGAGTATGCAGTTGATGGTGGCAACATTCAACAACTACCAGGAGTTGGTAGATAAGGCTCTTATGATTGAAGGGAAGCAGCAACAGATTGAGAGCCATAAGAGTAAGTATGGACAAGGGAGGTATAACTCAGGAGCTCAGCAGAAGCCTCGCCTAACCCCGAACTCGGGAGGACTTGTCCATAACCATGGAGGCCACACCCATAATGGAGGAAGTAACCATAATCATACTGGCCCAAGGAATGTGAATGGGAATGGAGCAAGCAACAATCAGAACCGCCCCAATCTAGCCACACCCACCAAGAGAGACCTAAGCCACGTTACTTGTTTCAAGTGCGGGAAGACTGGACACTATGCCACGGAGTGCCCTGAAGGGAAGAATGGAAACGGAAATGGGAGTGCTGGGAAGAAGCCCAATCCATTCAACAAAGGACAAGTGAACCACATTAATGTGGAGGAGGTTGAAGAGCAGCCAGACGTGGTTATAGGTAAGTTTTTAGTTAAGTCATTTACCGCTCTTGTTCTTTTTGATACTAGTGCATCGCATTCATACATATCAAGGGAATTCGTGGATAAGTTTAAACTACCGACCCAACCCCTTAGGACCCCTCTGTTAGTAAGCTCACCTGGAGCAGAGTATATGGCTAGTCGATGGTGCGACCAGATACCCTTAACCATTGGCAACCATGTTTTCCGTCCGACCTAATTATCTTGGAGTCACAAGGATTGGATGTGATATTAGGAATGGACTGGATGTCAAAGTACTTAGGAAGCATTGACTGTGTTAGTAAGTCAATTTGTCTCACCACCCCAAAGGGAAAAATGATCAAGTATATATCTAGGCATGCGCCAAGAAGTAGCCAAGTAAATACCCTCACGGGAGTTGTTCAGGAGGAAGTGCGTGTAGTAAAGGATACCTGGATGTTTTCCCAGAGGAGTTACCATGCATGCCACCGGATCGAGATATAGTGTTCTTGATAAAGATATTGCCAGGCACATGGCCAATATCCAAGAGACCCTATAGGATGCCTGCGAATGATATGGAGGAGATTAAGAAACAGATCAAGGAGTTATTGGAGAACGGTTACATTCGACGGAGTTCATCACCATGGGGAGCCCTAGTGCTTTTGGTTGAGAAGAAGGATAAATCCCTAAGAATGGTTGTTGATTATCGGGCATTGAATGAAGTGACAATCAAGAACAAGTACCCATTGCCGATGATCAATGATCTGTTTAACCAGCTGCAAGGAGCTAAGGTGTTTTCAAAGATCGATCTGCGATCGGGATACCATCAGTTGAAGATACGAGAGAAAGATATAACAAAGACAACCTTCACCACACGGTACAGGTTATACGGATATACGGTCATGTCGTTTGGACTGACTAACACCCTGCCTACTTCATGAGCATGATGAACAAGGTGTTCATGGAATATTTGGATAAGTTTGTTATGGTGTTCATTGATGATATAATGGTATATTCGAAGAATGAAGAGGAACACAAGGAGCATTTGCGTTTAGTTCTTGAGAAACTCAGGGAACATCAGTTGTATGCCAAGTTCAGCAAATGCGAGTTTTGGTTGAAGGAAGTCGGATTCCTTGGACATGTTATATCAGGAGAAGGTATAGCAGTAGATCCCACCAAGGTTCAGTCAGTCACTGAATGGCTGGCACCCACTTCAGTTAGCGAGATCCGCAGTTTTCTTGGACTCACAGGATACTATCGGAGATTCATTGAGAATTTTTCCAAGATCGTGAAGCCAATGATGGAATTATTGAAGAAGGATACCAAGTTTAAATGGACAGAAGATTGTGAGGCAAGTTTCCAGGAGCTGAAGAAACGTTTGACTACAGCCCCAGTGCTGACACTGCCAGATATATGCAAGGATTTCCAAGTGTATTGTGACGCCTCTCGCTTAGGACTTGGAAGTGTTCTTATGCAGGACGAAAGAGTTGTTTCGTATGCCTCACGACAACTAAAACCACACGAGTTAAATTATGCCACGCATGATTTGGAGCTAGCAGCCGTAGTGCATGCGTTGAAGACTTGGAGACATTACCTTATTGGAAACCATTGTGATGTGTACACGGATCATAAGAGTTTGAAGTACATTTTCACCTAGAAGGAACTGAACCTTAGGCAGAGAAGATGGTTGGAGCTTATAAAGGATTTTGACATGAAGCTTCACTATCATCCAGGAAAGGCCAATGTCATAGCGGACGCTTTGAGCTGGAAGAGCTATGCTAATACCCTAGAGAGCACTGGAATGCCGAAGGAGTTAGAAGAGGATCTCCGGGAACTTCGATTGGAGATTGTTCCTAGAGGTTTTGTTGCAACAATGGAGGTACAGTCTACATTGTTGGGAAAAATTCGAGAAGCTCAGAAGGATGACAAAGAGATTGCCGAGATAAAGGAGAAAATGAGCGAAGGAAAGGCCAAAGGTTTTCGTGAGGATGAACACGACACCTTATGGTTTGAAGACTGTGTTTATGTGCCCAATAACACAGAGATCAGGAAGTTAATACTTCAGGAGGGTCATGACTCACTACTACGTCTTGAGCTTGCGTTTGTTTTCCCCGAAGAGGAAGGGATGATGCAGCAGAGTAGCGTAAGTATTTCCCTCAGTTTTTGAGAACCAAGGTATCAATCCAGTAGGAGGCCACGCTCAAGTCCCTCGTACCTGCACAAAGCAATAGCTACTCGCAACCTACGCGATTAGGGGTTGTCAATCCCTTCACGGTCACTTATGAGAGTGAGATATGATAGATATAATATTTTTGGTATTTTTGGTATAGAGATGCAAGGTAAAAAGTAAAAGCAAAGTAAAAAAGCAAAGCAAGATTAAAGTGATTGAGATTGATATGATGAGAATAGACCCGGGGGCCATAGGTTTCACTAGTGGCTTCTCTCAAGAGCATAAGTATTCTACGGTGGGTGAACAAATTACTGTTGAGCAATTGACATAATTGAGCATAGTTATGAGAATATCTAGGCATGATCATGTATATAGGCACACGTCCGTGACAAGTAGACCGAAACGATTCTGCATCTACTAGTATTACTCCACTCATCGACCGCTATCCAGCATGCATCTCGAGTATTAAGTTAAAAACAGAGTAACGCCTTAAGCAAGATGACATGATGTAGAGAGATAAATTCATGCAATATGAAATAAACCCCATCTTGTTATCCTCGATGGCAACGATACAATACGTGCCTTGCTGCCCCTTCTGTCACCAGGAAAGGACACCGCAAGATCGAACCCAAAGCTAAGCACTTCTCCCATGGCAAGAACTACTAATCTAGTTGGCCAAACCAAACAGATAATTCAAAGAGACTTGCAAAGATAACCAATCATACATAAAAGAATTCAGAGAAGATTCAAATATTATTCATAGATAGACTTGATCATAAACCCACAATTCATCGGTCTCAACAAACACACCGCAAAAAGAAGATTACATTGAATAGATCTCCACAAGAGAGGGGGAGAACTTTGTATCGAGATCCAAAAAGAGAGAAGAAGGCATCTAGCAATTAACTATGGAACCGAAGGTCTGAGGTAAACTACTCACACTTCATCGAAGAGGCTATGATGATGTACAAGCCCTCTGTGATGACGGCCCTCTCCAGCGGAGCTCCGGAACAGGCCCCAAGATGGGATCTCGTGGATATAGAAAGTTGTGGCAGTGGAATTAGGTTTTTGGATCCTCTTCTGATCGTTTGGGGGTACGTAGGTATATATAGGAGGAAGAAGTACGCCGAAGGAGCACCGAGGGGCCCATGAGGCAGGGGGCGCGCCCTAGGGGGGGCACCCCCACCCTCATGACTGCCTCTCCGATGCCTTGGCGTAGGGTCCAAGTCTCCTGGATCACGTTCGGTGAGAAAATCACGTTCCCGAAGGTTTCATTCCGTTTGGACTCCATTTGATATTCCGTTTCTTCGAAACACTGAAATGGGCAAAAAAACAGCAATTCTGGGCTGGGCCTCCGATTAATAGGTTAGTCCCAAAAATAATATGAAAGTGGAAAATAAAGCCCAATATAGTCCAAAACAGTAGATAATATAGCATGGAGCAGTCAAAAATTATAGATACGTTGGAGACGTATCACTCACCATACTCGATACACCCTGGAAACACCAAGATGTATTTGGATTTGAAGGAACATTTTTGGTGGACAGGGATGAAGAAGGATATCGCCGAGTATGTGGTTGTATGTGATGTATGTCACAGAGTGAAGGCAGAGCATCAAAAGCCAGCAGGATTACAGCCTATGCCGATACCCGAATGGAAGTGGGATAAACTTGGCATGGATTTTATCACTGGATTACCTAGGACCAAATCAGGATATGATTCTATATGGGTAGTAGTTGACCGCTTGACCAAAGTGGCACACTTTATCCCAGCGAAAACAACTTATACCAGTGCAAAGTTGGCCAAGATATATATGACCAGGATCGTATGTCTGCATGGACTTCCGAGGACCATTGTATTGGATAGAGGGACACATTTTACCTCAAAGTTTTGGCATCAGTTACACCAGACCTTGGGAACGAGATTGGAGTTCAGTACATCATTTCACCCATAGACGGATGGACAGACAGAGAGAGTCAACCAGATTCTGGAGGACATGTTGAGAGCTTGTGCGCTAGATTATGGATCCAGTTGGGATGACAATCTGCCTTACGCAGAGTTCTCATACAACAATAGTTACCAAGCTAGTTTGAAGATGGCACCGTTCGAAGCCCTGTACGGCCGAAGGTGCAGAACACCGTTGATGTGGGATGAAGTTGGAGACTGACATTTTTTTGGACCAGACTTGATCAAAGAGTCTGAGGAGAAAGTTAAACTGATTCGAGATAGACTGAAGATAGCTCAGTCTAGGCAGAAGAGTTATGCAGATTCAAAACGCAAGGAGGTAACCTATGAAATCGGAGACAGAGCATATATGCGAGTATCGCCTTTGTGAGGAGTGAAACATGTTGGAGTTAAGGGAAAGTTAGCCCCGAGATTTGTAGGATCGTATCGTGTTTTGGAATGGATGGGAGAAGTTGCCTACAAGTTGGAGTTACTTGAAGGACTGTCAGGAGTTCACGATGTGTTTCACGTTTCCCAGTTGAAGAAGTGCCATGCTGAGATGGCCGATATACCGCTAAGAGATACCGTTCCCTTGGAGGCGATTCAGTTGGACAATGACTTGACTTATGAGGAGAAGCCAGTCAAGATTTTGGAGTTTGCCAGTCGAGTCACCCGCAACAAGGTTATTAAGTTTTGCGAAGTAGAGTGGAGCCACCATACCGAGGATGAAGCCACCTAGGAACGAGAGGATGATCTTCGAAAAGACCACCCACACCTATTTTCTAGCCAACCCGAATCTCGAGGGCGAGATTCATCTTAAGGGGGGTATGTTTGTAACATCCCAAATTTTCAATTTGGAATGTTATACATAGATCATTCTTGCATACCATATTTTATTGCATTTCGTCTCGCGATCCTCGAAATCCTAAGCAGCTCAAGGACCCTCGGAGAGAGTTGGGGATTTCCCCGATTTTCAAATTTGATTTTATCAAATTCTGAAATGAGGATTCTGGTTTTAATTATTTTTCTCTCAGAAAATATTTCATATTAAAATATATGAGAGGAGATAATATGACTTCTACAAAATAAATGAAATATTGGAGGAAAAATATTAAAATCAATATTTTTTATTTGGATTTTATTTGCAATTTTGTTTGCATTAGAAAAATTGCACGTTTTCAAAATTGCATTTTAGGGCCAAGAAAATGTTCATCTCATTCTAAATATTTCATTTAGACGGCAAAAATTTGTTTTGGCATTTTTAGATTTTTATTTTATTTTCTAGGATTTTTGTAGTTTTGGCGGAATTATTATTAAAAAAAGAAGTGCGCGTGGCTAACTGGGCCGAAGACCAGCCGCCGGCCCACCTCCCCCGCGATGCCGTCTCCCTTAGGAGACCGACGCTGCCACGCCGCCCCGGAGTGGAGTCCGGCTAGGACTCCAGCCCGCCGCCCCTTTGCCCCCTCCCCAAGGCACCCCCTCCCCTTATATACCACCGCCTCCCCGGCCACCACCACCCGCCACCGTCGCCCCCCCGCCCGCAGCAGCCGCCGCCGCCCGCTGCCGCGCTCGCCGCCTTGCCGCGCCACCGCCGCCTTGCCGTGTCGCGCCGCCACCGCCTCGCCGCGCCGCCTCGCCCCACTGTCGCCGCCGTGTCTCGCTGGACCGACAAGGTAGTCGATGGTTTTTAAAAAAGAAAACCGATCTAGTTTTTTTGAAGAAAACCCTAGTTCATTTTTTCGGTTCACCGGTTTTTCTTGATTTTTCTTTTTAGCGAACGTTCGTCCGTACGTTCGTTCTAACGAACGGGTTTCTCTCGTTAGTTACGGATAACAAACGCTCGTTCGTTAGCCTGTTCGTCAGTTTCTTTTATTGGATTTTTCCGCGGTTATTTCTGATCGCGATTTCTAATCCAATTTTCGTTCTAGTTTATCTTTTCGCTGTTAGTCGGAATCAGGCGATTAAAGCGCCTAGATCTTCATCTCGAGACCCTCTTTCCACTTAACCAACTTGAACAAGCTTTTGCTATTGTAAAATTTGACCTAGGTCCAGATTAGTAACGGGTCTTGTTTCTTTCACCGTTTGAGTTTCGTTGCTCCGTTCGATTTGATTCTTTTTGCAAACCGGAGTTCTTAAGTTGAACTTTCTGGTTAGATCTTCTTATTTGAGTTTTACCCATGGTTCTTTGCTTGATTGCTTATGTATGCTATTGTTTGTTTGCGATAGAATTCTTGGAGTGCGAAGCGTGTTATTTGGAGTCTCTAGGTTACGCGGATCGTCAGCAAGGCAAGTAACACTTTGATCATATCCCTTTATCACCTAGTTTTTATGCATTAGTTCCAACCCTCAAACATTGCATGGTTAGGATGACATTAACATGTGGGTTGGGAAGTAGTTGATGAGGTAGAACCTATTGCCCTCTTACATTTAAACCCTTGGGAGTCACTTACGAATTGCTTATATTGCTATGCTATGCCCGTAGACGTGGTTTGGGTGAGTGAAATCCATGAAAGATGTGAGATTGTTAATTAATGGTTCAACTTAAGGTGGCAACTTAAATACACATCTGGGTGGATTGAGGCACCTGGAGTACCCAGTGTTACCTGTATTTTTGGAAATCCTGGAGTACCCGTGTGATCTTCCTATGGACCGCCACCCAGGCTCAAAGGGAACTGAGATGATTCATGCTAGAAACTTCCGTGTGTAGCCACAAGCTATTATGGGCTCTAGCATAGTTGAGTAAGTTACGTGAAGCTCTTGAAGAGGTGGATCAACAGGTAGTGGGTTGTAGGTTTGGTATGGTCTGCCCGGAGTAGAGAGTTAATATTTCTGAAAGACTGTGTCTCGGTTATCCGTTTCTCAAACACCACATCGTGTGAGAAATCCAACGGAGGTGATCTAGTCTTGTGGGAAAAAGTGCGCAAACCTCTGCAGAGTGTACAAACTAATCATGGTTAGCCGTGTCCCCGGTTATGGACATCTTGAGTATCTAGTACTTGGAGTATCTTAAGTATCTCATCACTCTAAATTAATATTGTTGGGTTGATAATTACCTTAATTGGGATTGAGTTGGAGGAACCTTCTCAATGATATTTCAACTACCATGATAGTTAAATTAAAATCTATTCCTTTGTTGCAGGGAAAAAATTGGCTTTTTGCGAAACTGTAACCATAGAGCTTTCCACCAGCCAAATATGCATGTAGTGATAGCGTTATTCTGTTCTTGCTCTACCGTGTTACTTTGCCAACATATTCCATGTGTTGACCCCTTTTCGGGCTGCAACGTATTATGTTGCAGACTTTTCAGACGAGGAGTAAGGTTTGTTAGGTCGTTGCCGTGCAGCTCAGCTATGCCGTTGGAGTTGATGGACTCACTTTATCTTCCAAGCCTTCCGTTGTTATCGTATTAGATGGCCTTAAGCCATATTTATTGTAATAAGTTCTCTTTGGAGACATTCGATGTAATAAGTGTGTGATTGCTACTCTGTTATAAATCCTCGAGTATTGTGTGTGTCAGCATTACCGATCCAGGGATGACACTGAAGCACAGAGACTTGACCGTTTGAGGTCGGGTCGCTACATGATTCGAGTGAGAAAATCTCATCGTGGTCAACACCTTGAACTTCTCGAAAACCTTTTGCGACAATTCGAGCTTTGTAGATAGTAACACTACTATCAGAGTTCGTCTTCCTCTTGAAGATCCATTATTCTGAATGGCTCACCAATCATCGGGCAAATATAATCAAAGTCCATACTTTGTTCTCATACATGGATCCCATCTCAGATTTCATGGCCTCAAGTCATTTTGCAGAATCTGGACTCATCATCACTTCCTCATAGTTTGTAGGTTCGTCATGGTCTAGTAACATGACTTCCAGAACATGATTACCGTACCACTCTGGTGTGGATCTTACTCTGGTTGACCTACGAGGTTTAGTAGTAACTTGATCTAAAGTTTCATGATCATCATCATTAGCTTCCTCACTAATTGATGTAGGAATCACTGGAACTGATTTCTGTGATGAACTACTTCCCAATAAGGGAGTAGGTACAATTACCTTATCAAGTTCTACTTTCCTCCCACTCACTTCTTTTGAGAGAAATTTCTTCTCTAGAAAGGGTCCACTCTTAGCAATAAAGATCTTGCCTTCGGATCTGTGATAGAAGGTGTACCCAACAGTTTGTTTTGGGTATCATATGAAGACGCACTTCTCCGATTTGGGTTTGAGCTTATCAGGTTGAAACTTTTTCACATAAGCATCGCAATCCCAAACTTTAAGAAATGACAGCTTAGGTTTCTTGCTTAAACCACAATTCATACAGTGTCGTCTCAATGGATTTTTAGACGTGCCCTATTTAATGTGAATGTAGCTATCTCTAATGCATAACCCCAAAATGATAGTGGTAAATCGGTAAGAGACATCATAGATCGCACCATATCTAATAAAGTGCGGTTACGATGTTCGGACACACCATTACGCTGTGGTGTTTCGGGTGGCGTGAGTTGTGAAACTATTTCACATTGTTTCAAATGAAGACCAAACTCGTAACTCAAATATTCATCTCCATGATGAGATTGTAGAAACTTTATTTTCTTGTTACGATGATTTTCCACTTCACTCTGAAATTCATTGAACTTTTCAAATGTTTCAGACTTATATTTCATCAAGTAGATATACCCATATCTGCTCAAATCATCTCTGAAGGTCAGAAAATAGCGATACCCGCCGCGAGCCTCAACACTCATGGGACTGCATACATCAGTATGTATTATTTCCAACAAGTCTGTTGCTTGCTCCATTGTTCCGGAGAATGGAGTCTTAGTCATCTTGCCCATGAGGCATGGTTCACAAGAATCAAGTGATTCATAATCAAGTGATTCCAAAAGCCCATCAACATGGAGTTTCTTCATGCGCTTTACACCAATATGGCCTAAACGGCAATGCCACAAATAAGTTGCACTATCATTACTAACTTTGCACCTTTTGGCATAAATATTATGAATATGTGTATCACTACGATCGAGATTCAATAAACCGTTTATATTAAGTGTATGACCATAGAAGGTTTTATTCATGTACATAGAAAAACAATTATTCTTTGACTTAAATGAATAACTGTATTGCAATAAACATGATCTAATCATATTCATGCTCAACGCAAACACCAAATAACATTTATTTTAGGTTCAACACTAACCCTGAAGGTAAAAGGAGTGTGCGATGGTGATCTTATCAACCTTGGAATCATTTCCAACACACATCGTCACCTTGCCCTTAACTAGTCTCTGTTCATTTTGCAACTCCTATTTCGAGTTACTAATCTTAGCAACTGTACTGGTATCAAATACCCTAGGGTTACTATGAACACTAGTAAAGTACACATCAATAACATGTATATCAAATATACTTTTGTTCACTTTGCCATCCTTCTTATCCGCCAAGTATTTGGGTTAGTTCCGCTTCCAGTGACCATTCCCTTTGTAGTAGAAGCAGTCAGTTCCAGGCTTA
This sequence comes from Triticum monococcum, assembly GCA_034509565.1. NCBI lineage: Eukaryota > Viridiplantae > Streptophyta > Magnoliopsida > Poales > Poaceae > Triticum > Triticum monococcum. Next base: position 170,673,422 of record CM067846.1, on the reverse strand, counting down.
GGTCTAGCTTTGGGCTTCTTCACAGGAGTGGCAACTTGCTTGCCATTCTTCTTGAAGTTCCCTTTCTTTTCCTTTCCCCCTTTTTCTTGAAACTAGTGGTCTTGTGAACCATCAACACTTGATGCTCTTTCTTGATTTCTACCTTTGTCGGTTTTAGAATTGCAAAGAGCTCGGGAATCGTTTTCGTCATCCCTTGCATATTATAGTTCATCATGAAGTTCCAGTAACTTGGTTATAGTGACGAGAGAACTCTATCAATCACTATCTTATCTGGAAGATTAACTCCCACTTGATTCAAGTGATTGTAGTACTCAGACATTCTGAGCACATGCTCACTGGTTGAGCTATTCTCCTCCATCTTGTAGGCAAAGTACTGGTCAAAGGTCTCATACCTCTTAACATGGGCATGAGTCTGAAATACCAATTTCATCTCTTGGAACATCTTATATGCTCCATGGCGTTCAAAACGCTTTTGAAGTCCCGGTACTAAGCCATAAAGCATGGTGCACTAAACTATAAAGTAGTCATCATACTAAGCTTGTCAAACGTTCATAACGTCTACTTCTACTCCTGCAATAGGCCCGTCACCTAGCGGTGCATCAAGGACATAATTCTTCTGTGCAGCAATGAGGATAATCCTCAGATCATGGAGCTCGTCCGCATCATTTCTAATAACATCTTTCAACATAGTTTTCTCTAGGAACATATCATAAATAAAACAGGGAAGCTATATGCAAGAAATTGATCTACAACATAGATATGCAAATACTATCAGGACTAAGTTCATGATAAATTTAAGTTCAATTAATCATATTACTTAAGAACTCCCACTTAGATAGACATCCCTATAGTCATCTAAATGATCACATGATCCATATCAACTAAACCATGTTCGATCATCACGTGAGATGGAGAAGTTTTCAATGGTGAACATCACTATGTTGATCATATCTACTATATGATTCATGCTCGACCTTTCGGTCTCAGTGTTCCGAGGCCATATCTGCATATGCTAGGCTCGTCAAGTTTAAGCTGAGTATTCTGCTTGTGCAAAACTGGCTTGCACGTGTTGTATGTGAATGTAGAGCTTATCACACCCGATCATCACGTGGTGTCTCAGCACAAAGAACTATCGCAACGGTGCATACTCAGGGAACACCTTGATATTTTAGTAAGGGATCATCTCATAATGCTACCGTTGCACTAAGCAAAATAAGATGCATAAAAAATAAACATCACATGCAATCAAAATATGTGACATGATATGGCCATCATCATCTTGTGCCTTTGGTCTCCATCTACAAAGTACCGTCATGATCTCCATCGTCACCGGCATGACACCATGATCACCATCATCTTGATCTCTATCAACGTGTCGCCACATGGTCGTCTCGCCAACTATTGTTTTTGCAACTATTTCCATTGCATAGCGATAAAGTAAAGCAATTATATAGCGCTTGCATCTTATGCAATAAAGCGACAACCATAAGGCTCCTGCTAGTTGCCGATAATTTTAACAAAACATGATCATCTCATACAAAAATTTATATCTCATCACGTCTTGACCATATCACATCACAACATACCCTGCAAAAACAAGTTAGACATCCTCTACTTTGTTGTTGCAAGTTTTACGTGGCTGCTACGGGCTTCTAGCAAGAATCGTTCTTACCTACGCATCAAAACCACAACGATTTTTGTCAAGTGTGTTGTTTTAACCTTCAACAGGGATCGGGCGTAGCCAATTTTGATTCAACTAATGCTGGAGAAACAGACACCCACTAGCCACCTGTGTGCGAAGCACGTCCGTAGAACCAGTCTCATGAACGCGGTCATGTAATGTCGGTCTGGGCCGCTTCAACCAACAATACCAACGAATCAAAGTATGACATGCTGGTAAGCAGTATGACTATTATCGCCCATAACTCTTTGTGTTCTACTCATGCATATAACATCTACACATAGACCTAGCTCGAATGCCACTATTGGGGAACACAATATTTCAAAATTTTCCGATGATCAAGCAAGATCTATCTAGGAGATGCATAGCAACAAGAGGGGAGAGTGTGTCCACATACCTTCGTAGACCGAAAGCGGAAGCGTTAAGTAACGCAGTTGATGTAGTCGAACGTCTTCGCGATCCAACCGATCCAAGTACCGAACGCACAACACCTCCGTGATCTGCACACGTTAAGCTCGGTGACGTCCCTCAAACTCTTGATCCAGTTGAGGCCGAGGGAGAGTTTCGTCAGCACGACGGCGTGGTGACGGTTATGATGAAGTTACTGACGCAGGGCTTCGCCTAAGCACTATGACAATATGACCAAGGTGGAAAACTGTGGAGGGGGGGCACCGTACATGGCTAAGACAAATCTTGGAGTGCATTTGGGGTGCTCCCCTGCTCATGCATATAAAGGAGGGGGGAAGAGGAGGCCAACCTAGGAGGGACGCGCCTATAGGGGGAGTCCAACTAGGATTCCCAATCCTAGTTGGAGTCCCCTTCCTTTTCCAAGAGGGGAGAGAGAGAAGGAGTAGGAGAGGGAAAAGGAAAGAGAGGGGGGCGCCTCCCCCTCCCTAGTCCAATTCGGACTTGCCATGGGGGGCGTGTGGCCACCCCTTGAGGCCCTTCTCTCCTTTCCTGTATGGCCCATTAAGGCCCACTACTTCCCCCGGCGAATTCATGTAACTCTTTGGTACTCCAAAAAATACTTGAATCACTTGGAACCTTTCCAATGTCCGAATATAGCCTTCCAATATATCGATCTTTACATCTCGACCATTTCAAGACTCCTCGTCATGTCTGTGATCTCATCCGGGACTTCGAACAACCTTCGGTACATCAAATCACATAACTCATAATACAAATCGTCATCAAACGTTAAGCCTGCGGACCGTACGGGTTCGAGAACTATGTAGACATGACTGAGACACATATCCGGTCAATAACCAATAGCGGAACTTGGATGCTCATATTGGCTCCTACATATTCTACGAAGATCTTTATCGGTCAAACCGCATAACAACATACGTTGTTGCCTTTGTCATCGGTATGTTACTTGCCCGATACTCGATCGTCGGTATCCTCATACCTAGTTCAATCTCGTTACCGGCAAGTCTCTTTACTCATTTTGTAATGCATCATCCCATAACTAACTCTTTAGTCACATTGCTTGCAAGGCTTATAGTGACGAGCATTACCGAGAGGGCCCAGAGATACCTCTCCGACAATCGGAGTGATAAATCCTAATCTCAATCTATGCCAACTCAACAAACACCATCGGAGACACCTGTAGAGTATCTTTATAATCACCCAGTTACACTGTGATGTTTGATAGCACACTAAGTGTTCCTGCGGTATTCGGGAGTTGCATAATCTCTTAGTCATTGTCGGCGTTCTGGGAACGGGGGTCCCCAGACTTGCCTGCCTGCGGCCTGCGGCGTGGCTCAAGTGGGGGCCCAGCGCGGCCCATCTTCATTAATGGAAGCTCAAGACCCTCGCGAGGGGCCAAGCCTCGCGGGGCGGATGACAGGAAGCTTCCTCAAGAGAGTGGCCTCATCAGGCAGGCTTGCGAGGAGGCGAAGAGATCAATGCAAGGATACCTCGCGAGGAACCCGTGATGCAAGCCATGACGATCGAGGCCAGGCGGGCGCCAGGCGGGCGCCGGCCTGCACAGGGTCCTTGTTTCCCCTTTGGTGCAAAGGGGGCAAGCACATGCCAAGGTATCAGGCAAAGGTTACCATTCTGGTGCAACGAGACCAAGACCAGCCGGACGGTAGGACAGAGGTCACTGTGGAGCCCAAGACGGCGTCATCACCAGTACTTCTGGCAGCCGAAGACCACCTTTGGTCAGGATAACTTGTACTAGATGTTCCCCTTCAAAATGGCCAAGTGTTGGCGCCCTTCCCGCTCAATTATTTAGGAAGAGGCCCAGGGCCTCAATAAATAGAGCTAGCCTCCACAAAGGAAGGGGCGACCCCCAGGAGAGAAGAGAACGAGGAGAAACCCAGTAGAGACTAAGTAGAACACACCGCACCAGCTCAAGAACACCTCTCATGAGGCTGTTCTTCCCTTGTACTATTCATCATCAGCCCGTGAGGCAATCGACCACACCACACAATGGAGTAGGGTATTACACCACAACGGTGGCCTGAACCAGTATAATCCTTGTGTCTCTTGTGTTGTTCATCATTTCCATCTTAGTTCGCACGAGAGGATCGGACGTAGATCAGTAGGGGAGAGATATCCGCGCGCACCCCAGTGTTCGAACCTCAAGGGTCTGCCGGAACCCAAAATCCGACATTTGGCGCACCAGGTAGGGGTGCGCCGGAGTCCTCCCTCCTGACGACCCGCTCTCCCTCGACATCGCATCCCGCCCTCATGGCAGACAATGCGCCGCCCGATCCAGCAACGGATGCCGACACTGGGCCAGGGGGCTCCGGGCCTTGGCCCCTGCCTTGCGACAGGTGCAGTGGCCGCGCAAGTTTAGGCCCGAGATGCCGCCGCGCTACGACGGTGCGACGGACCCGATGATTTTCCTGCTGGCGTACGAGGAGGCCGTCCTCAGAGCCGGGGCGACGATCGGGTGATGGCCAACTGGTTACCCATGGCCCTCACCGGCATCCCGCGCGCGTGGCTCCTCCACCTGCCGACGGCCTCTGTCACCTCATGGGAGGAGCTGCGCGACCTCTTCCTCGCCCGTTTCGCCGCACCAGCGCCGCCCGTCGTCGCAGCTCTCCTGGGTGGCTCCCAGGCACCACCCTCGAGCCATCACATCAAGCCATTCACCCGCCGGATCAGCACCGCCTTCAAGCGCCGAGAAGCCCCCTGGGCTGGGTGGCGCCCGAGGCCGATCTAACCTTCGACTCGGAGGACCACCCCTTCAACCCCATTGGTTCGGGCGCGCTCCCGATGCTGTGCACCCCCACCATCTGCCAAGTGGCCGTCACCAGGACCCTTATCGATGGTGGTGCCGGCCTCAACATGCTCTATTGGAGGCCTTCAACCTCCTCCACGTGCCGCTGGAGCGGCTCCGACCCAGCAGGCCTTTCTCGGGCGTCGGAGCCGGTTCCACCGCCTCCTTGGGGCAGATCCGCCTCCCAGTGACCTTCAGCACCTGCGACAACTTCCGCACGGAGCTGATCGACTTTGACATCGCCCCATCGGCATCCCCTACAACGCCATCCTCGGCTATCTGACCCTGGTTCGGTTCATGGCATCAACTCACCCGGCGTACAACCTCATGAAGATGCCTGGGAGCAGCGGCGTCCTCACCGTGTCAGGAGAAACAAGGGATGTGCTGCAGGTGCTCCAGCTTGTTTTCAGGGCGGCCGCGGTGGCGCAACCCACTGGCACCGACGCCCTTGAGCCCAAGGGGGCTGCGCCGGCTAAAAAGAAGCAGCTGTTCACCCAAGACAAGGCAGAAACCAAGCAGGTACCAGTCGACAAGGACGGGTCCGCTAGCGCCACCTTCACCATAGGGGCCAACCTCGAGCCCGAGCAAGAGAAAGCCCTGATCGGTTTCCTGCGTGCGAACAAGAAGGTGTTTGCGTGGGAACCTGATCAGTTAGCAGGGGTCCCAAGGGAAGTGATTGAGCATCACCTCAACGTGTGCCCCAATGTGCGCCTGGTGAAGCAGAAGGCAAGGCGGCAGTCTACTGAGAAACAAGCTTTCATCGTTCAAGAGACCCGGAAGCTAGAGGCGGCAGGAGTTATCCGCGAGTTCCGCTACCCTGATTGGCTGGCTAATCCGGTTGTTGTACCGAAAAAGGGAGGAAAGGAGCGCATGTGCGTCGACTTCACCAACCTCAACAAGGCCTGCCCACAGGATCCATTTCCGCTCCCCCACATTGACCATATAGTCGACTCCACCGCAGAGTGTGACCTATTGTGCTTCCTAGATGCCTTCTCGGGCCATCACCAGATCAAGATGGCGGTAGAAGACGTGGAGAAGACGGCCTTCCTGACCCCGTGTGGAGTGTACTACTATACGTGCATGCCGTTTGGGTTGCGCAACGCGGGCGCGACCTTTCCGCGGCCTTATGCACATCGCCTTAGGCCGGCAGCTCGGGAAGAACGTAGAAGCTTACATCGCTGACATTGTGGTGAAGTCTCGTGAGGCAAGGACCCTGATACAGGACCTGGAAGAAACCTTCACGAGCCTCAACGAAGTGGACCTACTGCTCAACCCGGAGAAGTGCGTGTTTGGGGTCCCCTCAGGCAAGCTCCTAGGTTTCCTCATATCCCACAGGGGCATCGAGGCCAACCCGGAGAAGGTCAAGGCAGTCGAAGACATGAGCCTGCCAAGGACCCTTAGAGAAATGTAGAAGCTCACCAGGCATGTAACTGCGCTGGGGCGTTTCATCTCTAAGCTGGGGGAACGAGCGCTGCCCTTCTTCAAGCTGATGAAGAAAAAGGACCCCTTCGAATGGACTGAAGAGGCCGACAAGGCATTCCAAGACCTCAAGAGGTACCTTACCAGTCCACCAGTGATGGTAGCTCCACGTCCTCAGGAGCCCCTGGTGCTCTACCTTGTGGCCACCCCCTACTCCGCTAGCGCAGCCCTGGTAGCGGTCAGGGAGGAGCGCTGTGCCAAGGCTGCATCAACCGTCCGAACTGAAGCGAAGCAGAGCTAGGAGGGCCTCGCGAAGGCCGCAACCGCAGCCGGAAAGGAACAGCCGCGACAGAAGAACGCACGCGGAGCAGGAGAGCCCCCTTTAGGTGACCAAGCACTGGGAGCTCCGTCGTCTCAAGAGATGGCTCGACCTCTGGAGGACGCAAGCAGTGCCAACACCCTCAACCTCGTCGAGCACCCCATGTATTTCGTCAGCATAGTGCTACGGGACGCGAGGGCACGATACCCCATGCCTCAAAAGCTCCTCCTCGCGCTATTGGTAGCCTCACGCAAGCTGCGGCACTACTTCCAAGGCCACCCCATCAAGGTCGTGTCGGCGTACCCCTTGGAGAGGGTACTCAGGAGCCCCAACTCAGCTGGAAGGGTTGCTGAATGGAACATTGAGCTACAGGAATTTCAGCTAGAATTTAGTACGACCAGAGTCATCAAGGGAGCCGCGCTAGAGGATTTCGTGGCAGAATGGGCAGAAGCACCGGGTCTTGAGGCAGGCGAAGACCGATCACTTTCCCTGAGAAGTGAACCACCGGATGGCTGGGTCATGGACTTTGATGGGGCGTTCTTACAACATAGTGCGGGAGCTGGCGCAGTGCTCGTATCCCCTACCCAGGACAAACTCTACTACATCATGCAACTTTGCTTCCAGCACGGAGAAAAGGTCTCCAACAACATAGCAGAGTACGAAGGCCTAATAGTAGGCTTGAAGGCCGCAACTGCCTTAGGGGTGAAGCGCCTCATCGTCAAGGGCGATTCACAGCTCCTCGTCAACTTCTCCAACAAGATATACGAGCCAAAGGACGAGCACATGGAAGCCTACCTCGCTGAGGTCCGCAAGATGGAGAAACAGTTCTGGGGACTGGAGTTGTAGCATGTGCCTCGCGGCACCAATCAGGATGCTGACGACATTGCCAAGAGGGCATCTAGGCGGCTGCCTCAGTAGCCTGGCGTCTTTGAGGAGCGGCTCTTCAAACCCTCGGCGGTGCCGTCGCTGTTGCGCACGGCACAACCAAGGGGGCACACCTCAGGAGCCCCGGTCTGCGGCCCAGCCTTAGGGGCACACCTGCTCCTGGCGTTAGAGCCTCAGGAAGGGTGTTGGATCTTGGAGCTCAAGAACTACCTGATGCAAGGGACTCTGCCGGAGAATGAGGAGGAGGCGGAGCGTGTGGCGTGACAGGCCACGGCTTATTGCATCTAGGATGGCGAGCTCTACAGGAAGTGACCAAATGACATGTCCCTACGCTGCATCTCCCGAGAGCAAGGGAAGGAGCTAATGGCGGACATACACGGCGGAGACTGCGGGCACCACTCGTCGTCACGGACCCTCGTCGGCAAGGCGTTCCGTAGTGGATTCTATTGGCCCACAGCACTCAACGACGTCGTTGAGCTTGTGAAGGCTTGCGAGGCCTGCCAGTTTCATGCTAAGCAGATCCATCAGCCTACAGGGGGTCTACAGACTATACCCCTCTCATGGCCATTTGCAGTTTGGCGGCTCGACATTCTGGGCCCGTTTCCTCGGGCGCCAGGGGGCTATCACTACCTCTACGTCGCCGTGGACAAATTCACCAAGTGGGCTTAGGTGGAAGCTGTCCGCACTATCCCGACAGGCTCAACGGTCAAATTCATCAAGGGCCTTGTGAGCCGATTTGGGGTGCCCAATCGCATCATCACTGACAACGGTTCACAATTCACCAGTAATCTCTTCAAAACGTACTGTGCTAACCTTGGAACGCAGATATGCTACGCTTCGGTAGCACACCCCCCGAACAACGGACAGGACGAGCGGGCCAACACGGAGGTCCTGAGGGGCCTCAAAGCCAGGACCTTCAAGAAGAAGCTGGAGGCCTGCGGCAGGGGCTGGTACGACAAGCTCCAGTCCGTGCTATGGTCAATCCGCACAACTGCGACCAAACCGACTAGCGAGACCCCGTTCTTCCTCGTCTACGGAGCAGAGGCTATCCTCCCTCACGAGGTCAGGCGTCACTCCGCACAGGTCCTGGCGTTCGACGAGACGCAGCAGGATACCATGCGGGGGACGGATCTCGTGCTAGGGGAGGAACGCCGTCGAGAAGCCGCGCTGCGAGCGGCAAGGTATCAACAGGCGCTGCGACGATACCACTGCCGCAACATACGCCCCAGAACTCTTGAGGTAGGGGATCTCGTGCTCAGACGGGTTCTCTCCAGGGAGGGGCTGCACAAGCTCTCTCCCATGTGGGAGGGCCCATTCAAGGTTGTTCATGTCTCCAGGCCTGGCTCCGCGCGCTTGGAGACCACGGAGGGGGTACCCATCCAGAACGCGTGGAACATTCAACATCTCCGGAGGTTCTATCCCTGAGCGAGGCCTAACACCTAGGAAAGGCCCGGTGCCTGTGAAGAAGGCCAATGCCTGTGAAGCTATCGCATTTTGGGAAAGGCCCGGTGCCTGTGAAGAAGGCAAACGCCTGTGAAGCTCGCCGCCCGTGACACTCTCACGTAATAATGAGTGGGGCTGTACATGCCCCGGAGTCTCCGGAGTGCCGCCCTTGGGCCTCGGGGGCTCCCGCCCACGCCTAGTGGCAGCACTTAGCTCCGCGCTGGTGAGAAGATGCCGAAGACTAGAATAGGTGCCGGACACGGCTTTTTCATTTGCTTTCTGTAGTTGGCGTGTTTATTCCCGTTTGAAGTCTTATTGGAGTTGTTGGCATTTTTGGCTTGCGACTCTTTGTCTTTATCGTTCGCTTGCCTCGTTCTCTCTCGCGCAAGACTCGCGAGGGAGTCGTGGGCGCCCTCGCGAGTGTTTTCTTCCCCGATCGTTTGGAGCTTCCCTATCCGAGTCCTCTGTGGGAGCACCCCTCCCAGTCCGTGCCCCACGGGCATCGCGACACGAGCGCGGGACCTAGGCTGACCGCCCCCACAACCAAGACCGTAAGCTACCCCTCTAACTAATCCTTGCAGGGCATGAAGTGCACGGCGAGGCCTCAGCCTCCGGAGGCGAGGACCGCGTCAAGCTCCACCAAGCTCAAATGACTCCCGCACATGGACACGCAGAACGGAACATAGCATAGAAATGGCAAAAGCAACGCGACACTTGACAGCAACAGTTCTAAGACGCCCCCACGAGGCCCTGTACTACCTTCTTCTTACTCAGGAAAGGAAGGAAACAAAATGGACATGACCTGTCCAACACCAACCTACAGCAAAAGCATGAGCTGCTCCTGGGGATCAGGCGGACGCCTCCTCTCGCTTCACCAGGGCGCGGCGGCGGGTGGACCCGCTGCCTTCACCCAGGCGAGCGCGACGACGCGGGGGCTAGTCGCGGCCACCGCTGGAGGAGCTGCTGCCTAAGGGGGAGTCGCCGAAACTTGGCAAACCCCGAGCACCGCCGCCTGTACGCTAGTCGCCATCTTCATCCTGGTTAGTGTCGGGGCTGGGCAGGCGGCCGCGGTCGTTGTCTTTAGGGCAGCACCTAGCACGGCGACCATCTTCCCCAAACACCCTCACGTAGAGGGTGGCGTCGCCATCGAACTTGAAGTACAGGGTACACCACCAGTCCAGGCCGCGCGCGGGGGCAAACGTTTGCCAGCCGCGCGTCAGGGCCCCGTTCCCAGAGACAGAGACCTCCAGCGAAGCCCAGGAGGCCCTGCTGTAGCAGCCGTCTACCTGGAGCCAGAAGCCGCACTGAGCACTGGCTGGCAGTTCATCTATGAAGAAATGTCAGAGCTGGAGCCGGGTGCTGGATGGGTCCCCCGACCACACGATGAACTCCGGCAGCACCACCGCAAAGCGGAAGCGTGGTCTAGGGGGCGCACACCCACGGCGTGCCCCCTGTCGGCAACCGGGCGCTCACCACCACGCAGGGAACCGCCTCCATGACCGCGGGAGGCTACCACGGGGACCGTGGTGTACTTGCGAGGGCGGCCTCGGCCGCGCTTGGTAGGGGGAGGGTCAGGCTCTGCCCGGGGGGCCTTTCCTTTCTTCGCGGCCGAGAATCTCTTTGGGGCATGGAGACGGCGATTAGCCAAGAAGAAGAAAAGGAGCAGCAAGAAGGGATGGACTGAAGGGGCTCGCCCAGCCCCGTACTTATAGCCAGAGGAGGCCAACCGCCGAGCACCACGATCGCAGGTAATCATGACCGGTTTCTCTGCATGCAGGGACTTGTCAAGTCGTGCGGTCACCGAGGCATCATGGGAAGCGCATACGCCCACGCCCAATCAACCGCCATGCGGCGCCCAAGGCCGCAGGCTGTTAGGGCCCGCGGTGCTACGCGCTTACCACTTCGCGCTTGCCACTTCGCTTCTCTGCTAAGCCAAGCCCGCGTGCGCCTTGGGCCCGCGGGGTACTGTCGGAGTTCTGGGAACGGGGGTCCCCAGACTTGCCTGCCTGCGGCCTGCGGCGTGGCTCAAGTGGGGGCCCAGCATGGCCCATCTTCATCAACGCAAGCTCAAGACCCTCGCGAGGGGCCAAGCCTCGCGGGGCGGACGACAAGAAGCTTCCTCAAGAGAGTGGCCTCATCAGGCAGGCTCGCGAGGAGGCGGAGAGATCAATGCAAGGGTACCTCGCGAGGAACCCGTGACGCAAGCCATGACCATCGAGGCCAGGCGGGCGCCAGGCGGGAGCCGGCCTGCGCAGGGTCCTTGTTTCCCCTTTGGTGCAAAGGGGGCAAGCACAGGCCAAGGTATCAGGCAAAGGTTACCATTCCAGTGCAACGAGACCAAGACCAGCCGGACGGTAGGACGGAGGTCACCATGGAGCCCAAGACGGGATCATCACCAGTGCTTTTGGCAGCCGAAGACCACCTTTGGTCAGGATAACTTTTACTAGATGTTCCCCTTCAAAATGGCCAAGTGTCGGCGCCCTTCCCGCTCAATTATTCGGGGAGAGGCCCAGGGCCTCAATAAATAGAGCTAGCCTCCACAAAGGAAGGGGCGACCCCCAGGAGAGAAGAGAACGAGGAGAAACCCAGTAGAGACTAAGTAGAAGACACCGCACCAGCTCAAGAACACCTCTCGCGAGGCTGTTCTTCCCTTGTCCTATTCATCATCAGCCCCTGAGGCAATCCACCACACCACACACTGGAGTAGGGTATTACACCAGAACGGTGGCCCGAACCAGTATAATCTTTGTGTCTCTTGTGTTTTTCATCATTTTCATCTTAGTTCGCATGAGAGGATCAGACGTAGATCAGTAGGGGAGAGATCTCCGTGTGCACCCCAGTGTTCGAACCTCAAGGGTCTGCCGGAACCCGAAATCTGACAGTCATAGGAACATGTATAAGTCATGAAGAAAGCAACAACAACAAACTAAATGATCATAGTGCTAAGCTAACGGATGGGTCTTGTCCATCACATCATTCTATAATGATGTGATCCTCTTCATCAAATGACAACACATGTGTATGGCTAGGAAACTTAACCATCTTTGATTAACGAGCTAGTCAAGTAGAGGCATATTAGGGACACTATGTTTGTCTATGTGTTCACACATGTATCAAGTTTCCGGTTAATACAATTCTAGCATAAATAATAAACATTTATCATGATATAAGGAAATATAAATAACAACTTTATTATTTCCTCTAGGGCATATTTCCTTCAAAGTAGTACATAGTTCAACAACATTAAGCATATTCAAGCGTACATATATAGTTCGATCCATCCCACATCTCATCTCATAGGCCGGCACGATCCTAAAGCTTCTCCAGGTACTCAGAGTATGCACTGTGCGCCACCCCGCGAGAATACTTCTGCTTGAAGGAGCCAACGGCCTATCCTCTTACATGCGCCAGAACACTTAGATACGCATCATGAAGCTTCTGGTTGCAAAATGGGTATCCATAGCCACTGTTCCAGGTCCTAATATGCCTGTTATGCATTCCCGCATAAAGCTCCCTCGGGATTTTCCTGTTGTACCTCCTCTGGACATCTTCATCCTCGCTGTCCACATTGTCAGACAACACCTTTACAAATAGTAAAACAAATTTGGCATCAAATCAATGACTACATGTCGTGAACCAGGATTAGGAATTTATGGCTATTTATTTATACATATCCAGAGATTATGGTTCGATTTTTAAGCACAATCGTCTATGTACAGACCAATCTTGAAGAAAATAATGGCACAAACATATGTAGGTCATTGAAAATCAATTGTCAAGCCCTGGCTAGGAATTATTAGCACGAACACTAACCCTAGTCGGATTACTAGCACAAATCATTTGCACAGATGAAACTACTAATCACTTATCACATGTAGCATTCAAACAATCAATACACTACATGGATCTAATGAAACTTACTCAGATTTCATGGATTGGGAGAACATAACCATAGGATTTCTATTCCAAAAAGGGGAAGGCAGGAGTAACCAGAGAAACCCTATGATCTATTTGACACATAAATGGGTATAGATGACTAACCAGCCGTCCGTCGTCGCCGGAGTGGTCGTCGGAGTCATCGCCGGAGTCGTCGCCGGAGTCGGTGTGGAACTCCGCCTCCGGCTGTGGAAGCTCGACACCGTCGACGACGTCAGGGTGCAGCGATAACTCGCCGACGGTGACGGCAACCTCTGTATCCATCTCCGTGCCGTGCTCCGGTGCTTTAGCAGCCCCGGCGTCGCCACTCCCTCTGATGGCGCGCTTCGGCGGCATCCTCATACACTGACGGCTTTGAGGACTGAGAGCGGCGTCGAGGATGCAAGTGGAGAGAGAGAGAGAGAGAGGATTGTGTGTGTAGTGAGGATGGGGGGTGCGGCCACTCGGGCGCACCATTAATATGGAGTAGTGGGAGTTGTGGGAGAGAGGCGGGCGGCAGTCAAACCGATGACTCACCTCCCAGTGAGCCCGCACACTGGACTGCTAGCATGCCTACCAAAGTTTCACACAACTACTTGCATGCCTCCCGATGACACTGGGCAGCAAGCACGCCTCCCTCAGTTCACACACCTGCACGCACGCCTCCCCGTCTACCTGTGCGGTGGACGCATCCCGTCAACTCACGCCTACTCGCATGGCACATGGGTCGCGCGACGGCCCGTATATTGTTTTTCTATTTGGATGATTAATGCTGCCGATTTATTGCTTAACCGAAGCATGGCACGTATCCATTGTTGATCTAATGCTCACGGTTCGAATAAATAATCCGTTTGGGATATTGGTTCCCAGTTATTAATAATCTCTCATCTGTAATTAGATAAAGATTACATCAAAACTGGTCTCAAATTTGTCAAAAAAGTACAATGCCACTTTGTATTGTTGTCCATATGACAACACGATAAGTTTCATGAACTTCAAATAAGTTTTGGATGTACTAGAATTTAAAAATCAAGATTCTCAATGTTTGAAATTTGTTGCATGGGGAGTAAACATGCACCCAGTGAGACACATGTGTTTTTGCAATCCATTTAGGTGCACTGTCACGTGTGCATGTAGCTCAAATTTGATTTTGAACATTATACTCGTAGAAAATCAATCAATCAATGTACTAAAACGTCTTAATGATCTCTGTGATTTTTTTGAAATTAAAATGTCCCTCCTTTGGTAACATGTATGTTCACTGCGGGATAATTAATTTAACATGCATCATAGTTGTGGTAGATTCGCGGTGTGTGTGTGTGTGTGTGTGTGTGTGTGCGTCTGGGGGTGGCGGGTGGCTCGCAGTACACTAGGAGTTGTGAGCCACCGTGTGGGTTGGCCGTTTTGTTAGGCAGGCCGGTGCCACATCAGAGTCGTGAAATCGTTATTTAAAACATTACACAACCCTATCATACATAAATGTTTTGGCCACATGCAGTCGATGGTTGTCCTACACGACACTCGATACTCATGTGTGACACTTTCTATGGGCCCGCGAGGTCGTCGTCCATCACTTTGACGAACAACCGGCAGTGTGGTTAATTTGACCAGCAAGGTAGAATCTTTTTTGCTTGTGTTACGGTGGTATATAGTATGCGTTGAAGAGGTGGGAGGGGACTAGCATATATACTATACGTACGTGTCCGTGAACAAGTACACCTCACTCAGTGTCAGGACTTTTTGGTTTCTGAGGCACGTGCCACATCAAAATTGTGAAATTGGTTATTCAATCATCACACAACACCTTTTTGCGCCACATGCATATCCTAGCTAGGACACTCATGTGTGACGCTTCCATCCGTGGGCCCACGAGGCCATTGTCGATGCATGCATGCATCACTTTGACCTACATCGGGAGAGGTTAATTAATTTCACCATCGATGAGGATTCTTTTGGGTTGTACATATATTATGGCAAGAGCATATAGTATGCGGTGAAGAGGGGGGAAGGGGACCATCATATGTAGTACGCTTGATATGAACCTTGCTCTGTGTGGGTGCATGGTTTACGGTTTTTGAGGCATGTGGCACATAAAAGTTGTGCATTTTGGGTATTCAACATATATATGTTTGGCCCACATGCAAAGCGGTGGTCGTTTTCCTCTCGCACCCACTTAAGCGGTTATCAGCGATATCGATGATTTCCATTTGTGGGCCCGCTTGGTCCATCACTACTTTTTTCCTAACAACAAGAGAGGTTAATTTGACTTAGGAGGGGATTATTATTTTTGCTCTGGGATGACATGCATGATATAGCTTGAGCACACACACATGCATGTGTATGCATGAATCCCTCCCATCGAGTCGAAGTGGCTAGTACAATGACACATCATGAACCGATCTCGCTCTGTGTGGGGAGCTAGTGTACGATTTTTACACACGCACCACATCAATGTTGTGTATTAAAACATGCATGCACGCATCACCTCCATACATATGCATGTAGTGGTTGCCTTCGAACGGTACACTCCCTCGCGTGGTTATCGGCGACAAGCCTATATATTCATGGGCCCGCATGGACATCCATGATCACCTGACCAATAACAGGATAGATTACCATGGAGGATTCTTCATTTGGTTTGTGTTATCATAGTATAGGTCATGGTGAGATTCAGACCTAATTAAGTTTGAGCGCATATACTATGCATGCATGCATGAATCCCCGTCGTTGGCTTCAAGTGTGGTGTAACATACATATGCATCGTCAACCTAACCCTCACCTAGTCTGGGGATTTCTAGTTTGAAATCACGGTGCCACATCAAAGTTGTTTCATTGTTACTCAAAAACACACCTTTCCATACATATGTTTGGGCCACACGCATGCAGTGGTTGTCTTCGGGGACTAGCTACTTGCGTGATTATTGGCGAGCTAGCTCATCTCCGGGGTCGCATGGACGGCCATCACTTTGACCAACAACAAGAGAGAGGTTGTACAACCAAGGTGGATTATTCTTGGTCCGTTTTACGATCCATCTTGGTGAGATATATGCCTCTCTGGCCCGCCGACTGAAATTGTGTGTGTGTGTGTGGGGGGGGGGAGTTGCTACTTCGCACTTTGCTAGGTGAACCTCGGTTGGGGGGCATGCATTCATAGCTTAGGATTCCCTTCGTGGCGACACGAGGGGGGGGGGCTGCTAGCTACTTTGCACTTTGCTAGGTGAATCTCGGTCGGAGGGGGCATGCATTCATAGCTTAGGATTCCCTTCGTGCCGACACGGGGGGGGGGGGCTGCTAGCTACTTCGGACTTTGCTAGGTGAACCTCGGTCGGGGGGGGGGGCATGCATTCATAGCTTAGGATTCCCTTCGTGCCGACACAAGGGATGGGTGGCTGCTAGCTACTTTGCACTTTGCTAGGGTGAACCTTGGTTGGGGGGCATGCATTCATAGCTTAGGATTCCCTTCATGCCAAAATGAGGGAGGGGGCTGCTAGCTACTTCGCACTTTGCTAGGTGAACCTAGGTTGGGGGGCATGCATTCATAGCTTAGGAATCCCTTCGTGCTGACACGAGGGAGGGGGGCTGCTAGCTACTTCGCACTTTGCTAGGTGAACCTCGGTTGGGGGGGCATGTGAAGGAAATATTCCCTAGAGGCAATAATAAAGTAATTATTTATTTCCTTATTTCATGATAAATGTTTATTATTCATGATAGAATTGTATTAACCGGAAACATAATACATGTGTGAATACATAGAGAAACAGAGTGTCACTAGTATGCCTATACTTGACTAGCTCGTTGATTCAAAGATGGTTAAGTTTCCTAGCCATAGACATGAGTTGTCATTTGATTAACGAGGTCACATCATTAGATAATGATGTGATTGACTTGACCCATTCTGTTAGCATAGCACTTGATTGTTTAGTTTGTTGCTATTGCTTTCTTCATGACTTATACATGTTCCTATGACTATGAGATTATGCAACTCCCGTTTATCGGAGGAACACTTTGTGTGCTACCAAACATCACAACGTAACTGGGTGATTATAAAGGTGCTCTACAGGTGTCTCCAAAGGTACTTGTTGGGTTGGCGTATTTCGAGATTAGGATTTGTCACTCCGATTGTCGGGGAGGTATCTTTGGGCCCTCTCGGTAATGCACATTACTTAAAGCCTTGCAAGCATTGCAACTAATAAGTTAGTTGCGGGATGATGTATTACGGAACGAGTAAAGAGACTTGCCGGTAACGAGATTGAACTAGGTATTGAGATATCGACGATCGAATCTCGGGCAAGTAACATACCGATGACAAAGGGAAAAACGTATGTTGTTATGCTGTTTGACCGATAAAGATGTTCGTAGAATATGTGGGAGCCAATATGAGCATCCAGGTTCCGCTATTGGTTATTGGCCGGAGACGTGTCTCGGTCATGTCTACATAGTTCTCGAACCCGTAGGGTCCGCATGCTTAAAGTTTCGGTGACGATTGTATTATGAGTTTATGTGATTTGATGTACCGAAGGTAGTTCGGAGTTCCGAATGAGATCGGGGACATGACGAGGAGTCTTGAAATGGTTGATACATAAATATCGCTATATTGGACGACTATATTCGGACATCGGAAAGGTTTCGAGTGATTCGGGTATTTTCGGGAGTACCGGGGAGTTACGGGAATTCGTATTGGTCCTTAATGGGCCATACGGGAAAGGAGGGAAAGGCCTCAAAGGGTGGCGGCACCCCTCCCCATGGGCTGGTCCGAATTGGACTAGGGAGGGGGGGCGCCCCTTCCTTCCTTCTCTTTTTCGCTTCCCTTTCCTTCCCTCCTACTCCTACTACTTGGAAGGGCTCCTAGTTCTATTAGGAAAGGGGGAATCCTACTCCCGGTGGGAGTAGGACTCCCCTAGGGCGCGCCATAGAGAGGGCCGGCCCTCCCCCTCCTCCACTCCTTTATATACGTGGCCAGGGGGCACCCCATAGACACACAAGTTGATTTGTTGATCTCTCCCAGCCGTGTGCGGTGCCCCCCTCCACCATATACCACCTCGGTCATATCGTAGTGGTGCTTAGGCGAAGCCCTGCGTCGGTAGCAACATCATCACCGTCATCACGCCGTTGTGCTGACGGAACTCTCCCGTGAAGCTCTGCTGGATCGGAGTTCGCGGGACGTCATCGAGCTGAACGTGTGCTGAACTCGGAGGTGCCGTGCGTTTGATACTTGGATTGGTCGGATCGGGAAGACGTACGACTACTTCCTCTACGTTGTGTCAACGCTTCCGTTGCCGATCTACGAGGGTATGTAAACAACACTCTCCCCTCTCGTTGCTATGCATCACCATGATCTTGCGTGTGCGTAGGAATTTTTTTTGAAATTACTATATTCCCCAACAACATGCATTCATAGCTTAGGATTCCCTTCATGCCGACACGACGGAGGGGGGCTGCTAGCTACTTCGCACTTTGCTAGGGTGAACCTCGGTTGGGGGGTGGGCATGCATTCATAGCTTAGGATTCCCTTCATGCCGACACGAGGGAGGGGGGCTGCTAGTTACTTCGCACTTTGCTAGGGTGAACCTCGGTTGGGGGGGCATGCATTCATAGCTTAGGATTCCCTTCGTGCCGACACGAGGGAGGGGGAGGGGGATCTGCTAGCTACTTCGCACTTTCCTAGGTGAATGAACCTCGGTTGGGGGGATGCATTCATAGTTTAGGATTCCCTTCGTGCCGACACGAGGGAGGAGGGGGGCTTCTAGCTACTTTGCACTTTGCTAGGTGAATATCGGTTGGGGGGGAGGGGGCATGCATTCATAGCTTAGGATTCCCTTCGTGCCGACACGAGGGGGGCAAGCAATACAGTGCGCTTTGCGAGAGAGGTGCCACTTCGAAGTTGTATTTGGTATTTGAAAATTAAACCACCCTTTTGATACATAAATTTGGTCCACATGCAAGTGTGTTTGTGTTCTGACCCTCACCCGCATCATTTTTCGCCAAATTTATGAATATTAGATAAGTCGGATGACGCAATAGACACGGTTCACTGAAACTAACAGTGTGCCACGCCGGTGCACCTGTCACGCACACATCCGCACAGTACATTGGGCTCCACGAGGCTCCCCCTCTCAAAAATATCTACCCGCCTTGAGTGTTTTTCTGTTTCATAACACACGGCTGTTATCTCTGGACTGTGAGCGATGTTTCTTGTTCCCAATCCCGCCTGCATCCCAAGAAAATATCTGCCCGCCTCGAGGGTTTTTCTGTTTCATAACACACGGTTGTTATCTCCGGACTGTGTGCGATGCACTATTATCAAAAATTTCAATAGCCCGGCATTTGACTCCCGCATTTGACTCCCGCGTAGTACCCGCGTCATTTCCTCAAACACCCCATACCCCCTCCACACACACACACACACACACCAAAACCTCCCCGGACATGCGCACACACCCCCCTCCCCTGCTTGAAACCCTAGAAAGGTCCCCGCCGCCGCTGCCGCTGTCACCGTCGCCACAAGGCCTCCATTGTTAACATTTGTCGGTTTGCCCATGCAGCTTACCCACCGATCTCCATACCCCGCCCGCCCTGAGTTTCTTAGATGACGCCTGCCAAACGCCCCCTTTCCCACAGATCCCCATCCCCCACTCCCGAGCATCGCAACCTAAGCCCGGCTATGCTTCCCGTGGAGCTCGAAGAGCGACTGGCCCAAAAGAGGTGTATAGCGATCTCTTTGCCCGATGTCGCCGAGGAAGCTAACAACCATTATTGGCGGCAGGCACTCAAGCAGCAGGCTAGAGTATGCGGGCATGTCTCATCCACCGGCTACGACATCGAGGTCATCGACAGCGATGGCCTGAGGTGGGCTATGTCACATGTTAAGTGGCCCACCCCAACCCCCCGGGTTCAACCGCCGTCGATCTCATCCATGGCCCCGCCGCTGATCTCCTCTCGCTCGCTGTCAACAATTTGCCATTCTACATCGCCATCGATCCCCTTTTGTCATTTCTGAAGGACACGTTCTATGATGCTGGCTTGGGATCCACAGCTTCCAAGTCAGACCTCATCGACGGCGACCATGAGGAGGGCACCCTCTCCGGCTCTTCCATGGGGAAAGAGCCCATCTGCTCTTCCAAGGGGAAAGTGCCCATCAACAACATCAGGGAGGGCACCCTACAGTTGTGCTCTTCCAAGGGGAAGGAGCCCATCTGCGACAACATGGAGCGCATCCAGGGTCCATGCTCTTCCCACGGGAATGAGCCCATCTGTGACAAGTGAGGAAACCCATGATTTGTTTTTCCGTGCCTCTTCACAGGGGGAAACCCATGATTTGTTTTGTCGAGTCCCTTTTGTAGTGTAGTGAGAATATGTCCAGTTTTAATTGCTATATCTGGTTGTTTGCAGTATGCCTTGTTTATTTTAGTTGTTCACAATGTGATGCTTTATATGTGCAATTATTTACGGTGCAGTACATTTCATCAATCCAGTTTTAAACATACCGATAGGAATGCATATATTTGCTTGTTGTTAAGCCTGTTATAGCTAGCATATGCCTCTTTTAAAGTTTTTTGATTGGTTGGTTGTTTGTAGTTAGCATATGTCCAGTTTCAAATGCTATATTTGGTTGTTCGTAGTATGCTTTGTTTATTCCAGTTATTCACAACGTGATGTTCTATATGTGCAAGTATGAATTGTTGTGCTTAACATGCTTCTCGATGTACCTACACAGGACAATTTTGGGAACGACTATTGTTTTCCATCGAGGTTAGTTTCATCCTATGGCTTATATCTGCTCACTGTTCAGGATATCGGTAGCTGGTACCATATAGGCCGGTTGTTGGGGAATGTAGCAGAATTTTAAAATTTTCTACGTATCACCAAGATCAATCTATGGAGTCATCTAACAATGAGGGAAAGAGGAGTGCATCTACATACCCTTGTAGATCGCGCGCGGAAGCGTTCAAGAGAACGGGGTTGATGGAGTCGTACTTGACGTGATCCAAATCACCGATGACCTAGTGCCGAATGGACGGCACCTCCGCGTTCAACACACGTACGGTTGGGAAGACGTATCCTCCAACTTGATCCAGCAAGGGGGAAGGAGAGGTTGATGAAGATCCAGCAGCACGATGGCGTGGTGGTGGATGCAGCAGGATCCCGGCAGGGCTTCGCCAAGCGCAAGCGGGGAGGAGAGGTGTTACGGAGGGAGAGGGAGGCGCCAAGAGCAAAGGTACGGCTGCCCTCCCTCCCCCTCTTTATATAGGGGCTTTGGGGGGGGGGGCGCCGGCCCTAGGGAGATGTATCTCCAAAGGGACGGCGGCCAAGGGGTGGCTTCCCCCCCAAGCCAAGTGGGGGGCGCCCCCACCCCTAGGGTTTCCCAACCCTAGGCGCAGAGGAGGCCCAAGGGGGGGCGCACCAGCCCACTCGGGGCTGGTTCCCCTCCCAACTCAGCCCATGGGGCCCTCCGGGATAGGTGGCCCCACCCGGTGGACCCCCGGGACCCTTCCGGTGGTCCCGGTACAATACCGGCGACCCCCGAAACCTTCCCGATGGACAAAACTAGACTTCCTATATATAAATCTTTACCTCCGGACCATTCCGGAACTCCTCGTGACGTCCGGGATCTCATTCGGGACTCCGAACAACTTTCATATTACTGCATACTAATATCTCTACAACCCTAGCGTCACCGAACCTTAAGTGTGTAGACCCTACGGGTTCGGGAGACATGCAGACATGACCGAGATGACTCTCCGGTCAATAACCAATAGCGGGATCTGGATACCCATGTTGGCTCCCACATGCTCCATGATGATCTCATCGGATGAACCACGATGTCGAGGATTCAATCAATCTGTATACAATTCCCTTTGTCAATTGGTACGTTACTTGCCTGAGACTCGATCGTTGGTATCCCAATACCTCGTTCAATCTTGTTACCGGCAAGTCATTTTACTCGTGCCATAATGCATGATCCCTTGATCAACCACTTGGTCACATTGAGCTCATTATGATGATGCATTACCGAGTGGGCCTAGAGATACCTCTTCGTCATACGGAGTGACAAATCCCAGTCTCGATTCGTGCCAACCCAACAGACACTTTTGGAGATACCTGTAGTGTACCTTTATAGTCACCCAGTTACGTTGTGACGTTTGGCACACCCAAGGAACTCCTACGGTATCCGGGAGTTGCACAATCTCATGGTCTAAGGAAATGATACTTGACATTCGGAAAAGCTACAACAAACGAACTACACGATCTTTGAGCTATGCTTAGGATTGGGTCTTGTCCATCACATCATTCTCCTAATGATGTGATCCCGTTATCAATGACATTAAATGTCCATAGTCAGGAAACCATGACTATCTTTTGATCAACGAGCTAGTCAACTAGAGGCTCACAAGGGACGTGTTGTGCTCTATGTATTCACACATGTATTACGATTTCCGGATAACACAATTATAGCATGAACAATAGACAATTATCATGAACAAATAAATATAATAATAACCATTTTATTATTGCCTCTAGGGCATATTTCCAACACCGGTGGCTTGTAAGGGACTAATGGCGAATCAGACTTTTAACTGAACATATCTGGAACCCATTTATCATTAGGTTAACTAGGGCCATATGTGATATATCTAAGGCTACATAGCAACATGCACTGTACTTAATGTCTAAATATGCAATCCTAGGCTACATAGCAACAAGGAAGAGTGTTACATTAATGTTCTAATGATGTCTAGATATAAGTAGAAGAGCAGCAGCAACAACAACAACAACAACACAACCCTGTTTGGATACTCAACTTAGCTAGAGGTTAGAGTTAGTTTCTATCTCATTACTAACCCTGAACTAAATCCATCCAAAGATTTGTTTGGATGGTAGGGTTAGATTGACAATAAATGCACTAGGAGAACTAGTTCCAATTAGCACCTCTTGGGTTGGATATTTTTTTGGGTGGGTTATAGATGCAACTAGCTAAAACTAGCCCTCATGTTTAGATATACTTTAGGGCTATTAGAGCCCGAATTAGCTCAAACTAACTGTAACCCCTGGATACATCAGTAGTTAATCAGCCAATAATTTGTAAGAATGCACAAAACTCCTTCCGACACATAATATAAGATGTTAATTCATCTAATATGTGAGATATTTGATGTTATAAGATACTCCCTCCGTTCCTAAATATTTGTCTTTTTAAAGATTTCAAATGGACTACCACATACGGATGTATATAGACATATTATAAAAGAGTGTTGTACTACATCATTGTGCAATTATTGTTTAGCTTCTAATATTAACTTGGTGCTTTTAGGTACATATGCCATTGGTAAAGATCCGCGCTTCGACCCTTTCTGCGTATTGGGCAATGAGATATCGATGAACCAACATCAAGTGAGGAAGCTGATAAAGATTGTTAGTAAAATGGGTCCAAAGATGGAAATTAAACTAATTTTTACACTTTATCCAAGAGAACAGCGAACTGCGGGATGGTAAGTAAGAACTCTGCGGCCTTATTTTTACTGCCCATAATGAGTTGTGTTAGATGACAATGTTCGAATCTTTTTCCTTTGCAGTGGTTGCCAAAGCAGTTTACTCAAGATTACCTCTCAAACTACATGATTGGTGGGCATGCAAAGGTTAAAGTATTTCTACCAGAACACGATGATTATCTAGATGTTTTCATGAAGACCGTGAAGGATGGGCGGTCGGCCATCACAAGGGGTTGGACTAGAGTCGTTCGGGCCTTCTGCATGGAGGAGGGCACACTATGGGCATTCCGCTTCACCTTGTTCAGCAACCAGAATATATTTCGCCTCTTTCTTTAACGTCTTTAATAGTATAAGTATGCAACTTTGGTTCATCATTCTTTATTTGGTTCTTATGTAATTCTTGAACATATGTACCTATGAATCGAATAATGCATTGGTTGTTTGAGCCTGATTGATATGAACAAAGCTGTATCATAGATTCAAATTCAAATCCAATACAATTTGAAATAGCAACAATTAAATTACAGTGACATTATGCTCTCCAGGTTGTTACGGCACACACAGTTGGTAAAACACAAACGTTTGCGATAAACACCATAATTCGAGACAGTTCACACAGAGGAAACGTGTGCAAGGATGCACACAGTTGCCGTTTCCAAAGCGTGTGCGATTTCAAACAATATCACAAACGGTGTGGGCAAACTAAACGTTTCTGTTAGTTGCCTTATCGTACACGATTCACAACCATGAACTGTTTCTGATGAAGTATCCATTGTAAACGTTGCACCACATAATAGTGTGTGCAATAGTTATCGTGTACGACAATGTTACGATGGTTCGACGTTTCGTAATCCTTTCTGACACTCATATGATGATTAGCTAACCTTCTTAATAGTGAACTGTTTGTGATGGGCCGCGCAACGTACACATTCTATAATAGTGAGCCGTTTGTGATGGGCCACACATCGTACGTAGCACCATAGAATACCGATTGCGATGGCAATGCGAGCAGAAACGAGTTGGAGTACTGTAGGGTCCCTATCCCCGACGGTTTATGGGTCATGTGGGAAGGACCCCCCTATCGCCCACACTCACTTGGTGACGGTTCCAAATGCTGTCGCGGAAAGGGGTGAAAAACCGTTTGTTTAGGACCGACGCGCACCAGTGAAACACACCGCAAAAGAGTTACATCATATGGGTCTCCAAAAGACCATTGCATTGAGAATCAAGAGAGAGAGAGAGAGAGAGAGATGAAGCCATCTAGCTACTAACTATGGACCCGAAGGTCTACAAAGAACTACTCATGCATCATCGGAGAGACACCAATGGAGGTGGTGAGCCCCATCGGGGATGGTCTCTAGATTGGATCTGATGTTTCTGGACTCTGCAATGGTTGGATGAATATTTCATCAACTCCCCTAGGGTTCTGGAAATATTGGGGTATTTATAGAGCAAAGAGGTGGTCCGGGGGGGCACCCGAGGTGGGCACAACCCACCAGGGCACTCCTGGGCCTCCTGGCGTGCCCTGGTGGGTTGTCCCCTCCTCGGGACTCCCCCCAGGTGCTACCAGGGCCCAACATGTTCCCTCTGGTCCATAGAAAATCTCCGTAAAGTTTTGTGGCATTTGGACTTTGTCTGATACTGATTTTCTGGGATGTAAAAAACTCGGAAAAAACAGGAACTGGCACTTGGCACTATGTCAATAGGTTAGTACCAAAAAATGATATAAAATGACTATAAAATGATTATAAAACATCCAAGATTGATAATAAAATAGCAAGGAACAATCAAAAATTATAGATACATTGGAGACGTATCAGGGGAGCTGGCGATGGAGATTGGGCAGACTAGTTGAGTGAAATGCGGGAGGGCGGTGAGGGGTGTTGGCGGCCTAGGTGAAAAGGGTGAAAAATATCTCCGATCGCCGCACAGAAAGGCCTATGCAAACGGTTGCTTCTAAGCGCTCATGTGCACAAAGAGAAAAATTTCGTTTGAAATGAAGACATACTAATTTTGAAATGATGATGTGAGTTCATCGTTTCGCCTCTAAATTTTTCCCACGTTAAGCAATCACCATTATACCATGGGTTTGATTTGCTGGCGCATTTCAAGTCTCGTGTGCTATATTTAAGACATTTTTTGGTATTTACCATGCATTTTGGCATATAAATCAAATCCTAGCCGTACTGCATTTCCTGTCGAAAGGGATGGGGATTGCCATTTGATCTGGGAGCATCCAACGTTGCAGACGTACGATCCATGGGGTTTGGGTTTTGGCCAATCAAAACGCACGGCTCAGATCTCGCGCATGGCAGGGGGCATCGGCCACGGTTTAGTGGACACACGTCTTTCGTGAGTGAACCATGTGCTATTTGAAAACATTTACATTAACTCACAACATATTTTTGTTTGAATGAAAACATGAGTTCATCGTTTCGCCTCCATTTTTTTTTCACAGTAAGAAATCACGATTGTAGCCTATGGTTCGATTTTCTGGTACATTTTACCAGGTGGCGGGCATGGCTAGCAATCTCAAACTTTGAATATGCAAAAAAGTGCTCTCATACACACACACACACAAACACACCCACTACTGTAAGATGCTACTAACGCGACACTACGATCAGAGACCCTTCGACGAAACTGTGTGCGATGCAATAATCGCAAATGGTGGTGTAAAAGACCGTCAAAAGGTGTAAAACCTTTGCGATGGAGGATGCATCAAACATGATTCAGATTTTCGTTGCCTGTGCAATGCAGGGCATACGGTTCAGTTCAATTAACTGTTTGCGATGATGAGGAACAAAAGAAACGGGCAACCAGATGAAGGTGTGTGCGATATACAACATCTTGTTCACTCGAATGAATTGTTTGTGATTAGGCAACACAAAAGAAACGATCAACCAGATCAAGGTGTGTGCAATATATGACATGCGATTCAATCGGATAAACTGTTTTCTTTGAGCCAAGAGAATAGAAACGGTTCAATATAACAAGATGTGTGTTATACGCGGCAAAGAGATCTGTAATCAGAAATGTGTGCGAAGACTAATAATAACACAGACGATTGCTGCTAATAAGTCATGTGTGTTGTGGGCAAACGCTTGGTGGTATACAATTGTCAGCGATTGATGAAATCATCACCGACGGGTTCCCCAGTATGCTACATGTGCAATGTCATTGCACACAGAACAACAACATATGTACTTATAACTTATAAGGACTTGATTCCATAAACAGATTGAACATCCAATTACATATGTGGCTAGTACACACATGACCTTTGCACACACAAAAGTACGTTCCAAAATGCCTAGGAAACTCAAATAATGTATTAAAAGGCAAAACAAACTGTGAATAATTTCATATTTTTAGGACGGCGCTACTATAGTTGCATGTTGCCTCTGTAAAATAAATCAAGGCAGGAAGATACAGCGTATGTCATTTCACACACATAGGTGACAAGGTCCCTCTCGGAACCATGAGCCTTTTTGAGAGAAGCTCCGGTTTGTAAGAAGTTTGTACCAAAACTTGTCCCAAATTGGACTAATTTTTTACCACAGCATGATGGTGCTATGGCATAACACCAAGCCAAGTTTCATAATTTTGAGGGGAGTTTTGGATTTACAGTAATTTTAAAACCAGGTTTCTCAATGTTTACTGTCGAGTCGGCACCGCCCTGGATGGGCTTTTTCCTCGTGGGTCCCAAATGACAAATCCAAATCTGTCACTACCATGCAGCTTTTCTTATTAAGAATTATAGTCCATTTGGTGTGCTAGCTGAAAATAAGTTTGCGGGTGCTGGTGGGCGCTAAGAACTTGCAGTTCTGTAATGAACAAAGATCTCAAGGATCCCGCGAGAGTGAGGCTCTTTCCCTATGTTGTGAATGCTCATAATATTATGTCTTAATTAAAGAAATGGCAAGCCATTAGCCTAGTATGAAAGAAAATGTGGGTCAAACCCTAGTTGAAAAGGGCAACAATGTCTAACTCCAGCTTACAAAAGGTACAAAAGCACAAGGATTAATTGTTCTTCAGGTTTACGCATAATCTAGATTGAATAGGAGAATGACAGCTAACTCAACCAAAGTTTTCGACAGTTACAATCAAATGGATCAATCTGATCCATAAAATCAAGATCCCAATACAATAATTCTACTACTCCATGATGACCACAAGCTGTTGTAAATAGAAGCCGAACACGATCAGAAGCCCTTAGGTCCACCTAAAACTTCTTTTTATGCTCTTCAACACTTGCAGTCGTGAGTAATTTCTTGTTGAAAAACTTAATCCTCATGGACAATAGTGCCCTCGCATTCAACATAAAGAATTTGACAAAGCTAGTATTTGCACTGTTGGATGAATATCGTTCCAGCATTACTGTGTTCAAACGAATGTCACGAGATCTGAGAAAATCTCCGTGCTTCATCTACGATCGATTGGTTATAACTTTTTCTCCATGTGTTGTTGCCTAAATAGAGATGAATATTGTAAACAGTTAATGTCTAAAAAAGATTAAGTTGAAAGAGTGATAGCTGAACGATTAATTATAGGGATTTTTATTTCTGTGTCCCTGGTTCATTAGTTCTACCCATTCATCCCCACGCTCTTAACTTTTGCTCACTTTTCCCCACTACCTTGCCCGAAACCCTCAGAACTGGTCATAGGGGACGTTGCCGTCGGGTCAATGGCCTGACCGTTAACTCTGACTAGTGGAGCCGCGTAGGGCGGAGTCCACATTTTGACCGTTACGTGGTAACCAGTGGGGCCGCGAAACTGACACTCACTGTAACCTGCATCAGATTTAGTCGCTTCTGCGCCGCCCCCTCCGCCGCCGTCGTGCCGCCTCCGCCGCACTCTTGCCGCCTCCGCCACAGGCATGCCGCCTCCGCCACATCTACCCTCTCGCCCCATCTAGTATTGGGAAGCGATGTTGGGGGGCACCCCGTGCGGCCCATCGACCATGGAGATGATTGGGTCGAATCAGAGGCTGATAATTCATGGATTCCACCAGGGTAAGCATCGTTTTCCTCTCAAATTGATTAGGAGATCCGTAAATTATGCTGTAGTTGACCACCGTTGGCATGAATCAACACAATCTGAATTTTTTTGGCCTAATTGCGCCCTTTATCTTATTTCAATGGAATAGGGTTGATCCTGCACTTGCTTTTTGGTTGGCGGTTAGAATGGAAACTAGCGAGTTGTGTGGAACTAAACCATGTGTGATTTCTGGATTTTTTCTATCCTAAAGTGGTAGAAACCAACGTTTCGTTCAGAGATTTCCACGAGTCACTCTGTTGTGAGTATCCATGGAACCCTGCCGATGTTGTTGAAGTGAGATATTTCGATAGTACCGAGCAGAGATTTATCCCATTAACTTCTGATGAGGATCTGGGATTGCTATTTAGTTTGAATGTTGATAGCCGTTTTGGTAAAATCCATATCGGTGTGCTTCGGGCACACAAACAACGTATCCCGAAGGGTGTTCGGACATCATCTGTCTCTGCTAATACGAGCGTCCTCGCACTCCTTGTAGGTGGAGACCAAGGAAACCTAGTGGTTCTGAAAGCCACAACATGTCGGCTGCCGCTAATTCTGCCACTTCTCCTCTCGCTTCCACACCTGATGTAAAAGTAGATGCAGAGCCTGACGAGGAAGTGCCTCGACATGATGATGAGGATGAGATTCTATTCCCTGAACTGGTAGATAGAGTCCGTCAACAGGCAGTGGAAGATGAATATGAAGAGGAGCCTAGCAGCCGTGCTAGATTTGATGACACTGATGATGAAGAGAGGGAGGAGAACATCGACTCCTTCGTTTTACAAGAATATGATGGTGAGGATGATACGTCTCCAACATATCTAAATTTTTTGATTGCTCCATGCTATGTTATCTACTGTTTTGGGCAATATTGGGCTTTATTATCCACTTTTAAATTATTTTTGGGACTAACCTATTAACCAGAGGCCCAGCCCAGAATTGCTGTTTTTTTGCCTATTTCAGTGTTTCGAAGAAAAGGAATATCAAACGGAGTCGAAACGGAACGAAATCAACTAGAGAAGTTCTTTTTGGAAGGAAAGCTACCGGATGGACTTGGACCCCACGCCAGGAGCCAAGGGAGGTGCTCACGAGGGTGGGGGTGCCCCCTAGGGCCCGCCCCTACCTCGTGGGGCCCCCAAAGCTCCACCGACGTACTTCATGCACCCATATATACTCACGTACCCTAAAACTTCCAGAACAGACAATAGATCGGGAGTTCCTCCGCCAGAAGCCTCCGTAG
This sequence comes from Triticum monococcum, assembly GCA_034509565.1. Taxonomy (NCBI): domain Eukaryota; kingdom Viridiplantae; phylum Streptophyta; class Magnoliopsida; order Poales; family Poaceae; genus Triticum; species Triticum monococcum. The sequence continues at coordinate 170,643,761 of CM067846.1, read as the reverse complement.
CCACCGAAAACCAATCTAGACCCGTTCCGGCACCCTGCCGGAGGGGCAATCCCTCTCCGGTGGCCATCTTCATCATCCCGATGCTCTCCATGATGAGGAGGGAGTAGTTCTCCCTCGGGGCTGAGGGTATGTACCCGTAGCTATGTGTTTGATCTCTCTCTCTCTCTCTCTCGTGTTCTTGAGGTGATACGATCTTGATGTATCGTGAGCTTTACTATTATATTTGGATCCTATGATGTTTCTTCCCCCCTCTACTCTCTTGTAATGGATTGAGTTTCCCCTTGAAGTTATCTTATCGAATTGAGTCTTTAAAGATTTGAGAACACTTGATGTATGTCTTGCCATGCGTATCTGTGGTGACAATGGGATATCACGTGATTCACTTGATGTATGTTTTGGTGATCAACTTGCGGGTTCCGCCCATGAACCTATGCATAGGGGTTGGCACATGTTTTCGTCGTGATTCTCCGATAGAAACTTTGGGGCACTCTTTGAGGTTCTATGTGCTGGTTGAATAGATGAATCTGAGATTGTGTGATGCATACTGTATAATCATACCCACGGATACTTGAGGTGACATTGGAGTATCTAGGTGACATTAGGGTTTTGGTTGATTTCTGTCTTAAGGTGTTATTCCAGTACGAACTCTAGGGCTGTTTGTGACACTTATAGGAATAGCCCAACGGATTGATTGGAAAGAATAAATTTGAGGTGGTTTCTTACCCTACCATAATCTCTTTGTTTGCTCTCCTCTATTAGTGACTTTGGAGTGAATCTTTGTTGCATGTTGAGGGATAATTATGTGATCCAATTATGTTATCATTGTTGAGGGAACTTGCACTAGCGAAAGTATGAACCCTAGGCCTTGTTTCAACGCATTGCAATATCATTTAAGATCACTTTTATCATTAGTTACCTTGTTGTTTTTATAATTTCATATTACAAATACCTTTATCTACTATCCATATTGCAATTGTATCACCATCTTTTCGCCGAGCTAGCGCACCTATGCAATTTACCATTGTATTGGGTGTGTTGGGGACACAAGAGACTCTTTGTTATTTGGTTGCAGGGTTGCTTGAGAGAGTCCATCTTCATCCTACGCCTCCTACGGATTGATAAACCTTAGGTCATCCACTTGAGGGAAATTTGCTACTGTCCTACAAACCTCTGCACTTGGAGGCCCAAAAACGTCTACAAGAATAAGGTTGTGTAGTAGACATCAGAGGACATGCCAACAATTGAGTGGAACAGGGAGAATCCTGACCTTACTCCAGGAACTGTATTCGAATCGATGGTGGACTATCGTAATGCAGCGACTACATATTGCATTCTCACTGAAAACTTTTATGAGGTTGATAGGAGTGAGCCAGGAAGATTCACTGTTCGCTGCCCTTATGATAGGTGTAGGTGGAGGTTGCATGCATCCACTATGCGAAAGAGCAAATTGATTCAGGTATTACGATTGAATATTGCTATCAGATTATTTATCCATTCTATATTCAGATCATGTGTACTGTTTCTTAATTGTATTTGACATCATTTTTCATTTTGTTTCATATAAAAAGCAACCCACACGGGCACACTTTCCCACCTGGAGGGGGAGGGGGAAAGGACAAATCTAAGCTTGCAAAGACTAGGTGGGTGGCAGATGCAATCTTGGATTGGGTGAGGGAAACACCAACAATTGGTCCAACAACACTCCATGGGAAGCTATTTGAGAAGTACAAGATTAATGTACAATACATGAAGATTTTCTATGCTAAGGAAAGGGCTCTTGATAGGATTAATGGTCAATGGAATGAGAGTTTTCAGTTGCTTTACACCTTCAAAGCTGAAGTGGAGACGGCTAGTCCAGGGAGTGTTGTAGAGATTGACAAGCATACAGTTAAGTACAAATTAAAAGGGAAGGCAATGGAGAAGGGGTGCTTCAGGAGGGCTTTTGTTTTTTTCAAGGCTTGCTGGCAGGGGTTTCTGAATGGTTGTAGGCCCTATTTGGCTATCGATGCGACTGCTTTGAATGGAAGATGGAGAGGCCAGCTAGCAGCAGCTTCTGCAGTTGATGGACACAACTGGCTATTTCCAGTTGCATTTGGTGTGTTGGAAGTAGAGAGTGAGGAGAGTTGGCTCTGGTTTCTGCAGCAGTTGCGCAACATTATAGGTACACCCTCAGGTTTAGTTATACACACAGATGCTTGCAAGGGTTTAGAAACTGCAGTAGAAATTGTATTCCCTGGAGTGGAACATAGGGAATGTATGCGACACCTAGCGTAGAATTTTAAAAAGAAATTCAAAGGCAAAGTTTACGATGAGAATCTATGGCCAACATCATAGGCATGCAGCTTGAGGAAGCATGAGCACCATTTGAGAGTGTTGTATGCTCATAATCCTTTGGTGAAGGAGTACATGGATGAACATCATGGAAAGCTGTGGTCAAGAAGAAAATTCAGTGAAATCTGCAAAGTAGACTATGTGACCAATAACCTCGCTGAGTGTCTCAATGCAAAGTTCAAGTCAGTGAAAGGGCTTTTGCTGTGGCAAGCATTTGATAAGATCAGGCAGATGATCATGGTAAAGATGGCTCTTCGTATTTTTTTTGCAGAAACACAATATGTTGGCCATCTTATGCTCCCATCTCTGATTAAGGCATTGCATGCCAAGGCAAGAGGACTAAGGTTGAAATGCATTCGACCGTCGACATACGAGGCTGAGGTGACATACACTGAGAGTAAAAATAGGGAATGGAGATATCTAGTGAACGTTGCAACCAATGAATGCAGCTGTAGGCAATGGCAGATCCGCGGGAAGCCGTGCATACATGCCCTACATGTCATGACTGTTATTGGAGGTGAAGATTGTGAAGTTGATCAGTATTGCTCTGAATATTTCTCTGTTGCCAAATTTAGGGCTGCTTATGCTGAAAATGTGCCTGCACTCTTGGGAAAAGACCAATGGAACATAGTAGACCCAGGGTTTAAACTCCATTCTCCTGTACTGACTAGACCACCAGGAAGACCAAGGAAAAACAAGATAAGAGCTGGTGAAGAGGGTCATGTAAAAAATAGCGTAAGTGCAAAAGATGTGGTATCTTAGGGCATATTGCTAGGCGTTGTACCAATCTGGTTGATGCATCATTTTGGAGAAGAGGAACAATGGGCAGTAGAAAATGCAGACGAGAATGCAGCAGTAGAGGAGAATGCAGCAAGTTTAGAGAATGGAGCAACTATAGTAGCAGCTTGGTATGTGTGCAACATTTCCATTTTTTGCATTTGTTCTCTTTTTTATCGATGGCTAAGCTTATTTCTATTTGCCCAGCTCTAGGATAATCAGAGGCACAAGATAGAAAAGACCTAGAGAGGAAGAAACTTCGGTTGAACGATCATCTGATGTGGAATTTGAAACCATGGCTTACGAAGGTTTTGAAGCTATAAGAGAGGAGGAACTTATTTTGTCTGAAGTTCCTTTAAAGATTAGTGAGCCCACAGATGACCGTCAACTGGTCATCACTTGCTCGATTAGTCAAAGCTCAATAAAACCGCCACCACCAGAAGTGAAGATCAGAAGCAACAAGACAAAGCTTTCAAAAGCACAAAATATCACAGCCAGGGAAACCATAAGCAAGACGGTTAACCCATCCCGAAACACAAGGAGCAAGGCAAAGATTTGAATCTGAACTTGAATGCAAGTCATAAACTTTGAACTTTAAAGATTTATAATAAGGATTCTATCGTCAATTTGAAGTACTGTGAAAACTTGTAAGGTGTAATAATTCTATATGTAAACTTTGAATTTGAACTACTGAGGCAAACTTTGAATTTTAGGCAAACTTTGAATTTGAACCAACACTTCAGTCCATTCCCATGTGGTGTGAGTTGCACAGTTTGCTGAACTATTATAAACGTTAGGTGATCAATCTGATCTCTTTTGCGTTTACAAAACTTGTAGTCATGAGAAATGTGCTCCAAATGAGCTCCCAGCTAGGGTAAACAGCCCCATTTGTAATCAAGTTTTTTTGGAGCTACTCCAAATGAGCCAAATATTTTTTATTAACACTGAATCAATCTATATAGTGTAGATTCGAAGAATCACTATTTATTGAATTAATCTTTCTATTTTTACATTTTTTGAAAAAATATACTTTAATAGAAAAACCATTAAAAACATGTTTACCATATGAAAATGGAAAACTAAGTTCAGATCCTTGTTATTCACTTTGAAATCAAGCTTTGGTGATTTTTTTGATTTTTTTTAAATTTCCAAAACCGAAGGGAAACCCTACCTCCTCTCCTTGGTCTCTATGAAACGTTGTACATGATAGCTCATATGTGTGAAGGTTTTTTCATGAAAATGTCCATAGACAAAGTTTATGATTTTTGGTTGGTAACATGTCACACAAGAAAACATTGTGCGCAGGTTTAATATTTTTTGATTTTTTTAATTAATGGTGCTCATTTTACCTCGATCATGCTAGCTAGGTTTTTTTTCTCTAAATGTACGAATACCAAGTTTAGTATTTTTCCTCGTTAGTGTGTCCTATAAAACGATGAACGACGAAGGTTTCATATTTTTTTTGATTTTTTTAAAATTATTTATGCTTAGTCAAAGCCTTTGAAACCCCGTTGACCAGCTCAAAACCCCTCTAAACCCCACGAGGTTTCGGCTAACCCTAGCTCCGAACGTCAGCTGTCCGATCATACCCTGGCGCCAAGCAAAAACCCTCAGATGTGGTCTTCTAGAAGTAATTCCAAGGGCAGGCTGCCAGCAGGCTCCACGCTGTTGGATCACATGGACGGCTCTACATCGTTGGATCATGGGGCGATCCGCGAGAGGCGATCTGCGAGACTTGTTGGTTGTGCCTCCCCTTTCTTCAGGTACCCCCTTTATTCTAGTGCTTATTCTACAGCGACGAGAGGAGCCACTCTTCCTTTGCTTCTTCTTCTCCGACGATGAGAGGAGCCACTCCTCTGCTTCTTCTTCTCCGGCGACTTTGGGCGATATGTCGAGCTCCACTTCAGCCTCCGGCCCCTCGTGGACCCAGTATGGTCCACTTCCCATGGAGCGATGTCCTAACTGCCCATGCAGCGCGCCACTGATACGGCTGACTTCGAAGGAGATCAAGAATGGCAACTATGGGCGCAAGTTCGTGAAATGCAAGAGCAAGCCAGAGGGGCAGGTTAGATCTCATGATTTTTCTTTGATTTGTTTTTCTATTTGCTTTTAATTCTTTTTCGATCTGGGATTTAGGCTTCATTTTTTCATTTTAGATCATGAAGAAATGCACACATTCTGAATGGTTGGATGACTACATTAAGCGAATTCAATTCAATGGGGCTCCAACCCGAGAGCTCAATATGCCGTCCGCAACAATGAATTTGGTATCTGAAAGTGCTGCTCTGACAGTTGGGGATGCATATCTGAAGGGGGAAATAAAGAAGATGAATAAGAACTTGAAGCAGATGATTCAATTGAACAAGTAGGCGAATATGATAGCTTTAGAATTTCATCCCTTTAATTTTTGTGTTGTTGCTCTAAGATTTGCTTAATTGCTGGTCATCACTCGTTAGAGATGTTATTAGTGTGGTGTCATGTGCTCTAGGATTTGGTTAAATTTATGGATGATGTGCTCTATGATTTGCTTAAATTTGTGGATTATGTGCTCTATGCTCTGTGTTGCTTAATTTGTGGATCATGTGCTCTATACTCTATGTTGCTTAATTTGTGGATCATGTTAGTTTCGGGTACCCGTCAGTTTTGTCAGTTTTGTACACTTTCAGTTTCGTTAGACAACACTGACCACAGAAGAAAAAGACGTAGTTTTAGGGCCCAAATTGAAACTAAGCTCTGGTTGGGGCCGTCTCATTGCGTTGAGTGTCGAAGGCCCACACGCTGGCTCTGTTTTTTTCCTTGATTATTACCATGGTAAATCCATTTATTGCCATGCCGAACAAAAATAGTGCATGATGGTAAATCGATTTATTGTTGGACTTGCACATGTCAAATTTATCGGTACATATCATGGTAATTTCCTTCTGTATATAGCCTACGACGCAACACTTTCATTTTTTGACATGCGGGTATTATAAACAAGTTTTTGTTGCAAGAAAAATATTGTATACATGATTTTTTGTTTTTGTTTTTTTTATTAAGAACATGTCAGACTTAATTATGTAGATCGTGATATCCATCTGAAACCACGTCTAAAATAAAGTCCGGTGGCACCATTAGCCAGCATATCCATCTAGAGAGCATGTCTAGGCTCGGCTATGGCACCATATCCATCTAGAGAGCTTGTCTACGGCTCGGCTACGTACGGCACCTTATCCATCGACCGATATCTCACGTAGCAAGCATACATCCATAATATAAAAAGTAGCAACCATATCATACTTCTTACATAAAACATAGGGTGCCCTAAACCATAGCATAGTCCACAAACTATTCAAAAATTAGCTTGTTTTTGTTCATACAATATACGGAATAGGGCCACCAGCAATTAAAAAAATTTAGCTTTTCTTCTTCTTCTTCTTTTCAACATCAACATGGCCCATTTTTCTAGATTTAGTTTCCTTTTTGACACTTCAACTACTCCATTATCCACGCGTGTGAAAACTTGACCCTACTCTAAATGAGCGAAAACTTGACCCTACTCTAAATGGGCGAAAACTTGCTGGTTTTCATTGAGAAATACTCAATCATTGATTGATTTAGCAGAAGGGCTCGTGTATAGCACCATATCCATCTAGCGATTTATCTCACGTCAAATAAGATAGAAATAGCAAGCAAAAACACTGATAACCAATGACATATCAAATAAGGGTAGCAAGCATAACAAAGTTCTTAGGGGATAACATGACAGAGATTAAAAGTTCACGGTACAACCAATGACATAATTAAGATAGAAATATATAAAAGATAAAAATCCCTAACACCCTAGGGCAAGACAAGCTCATGATCGAGACCGGGACTTCACCACCATCTTCAATCTGCCTTCTCTTCACTGCTCCTCCTCTACATGCACTCGGCAAACCCCCTTGCACCACTCTAGCATGAGAACACCCACACATGGAGCATCCTCTCCACGACGACGCTGGCTGGATACCGTCTCTCCGGCACGGTCGGTGGGAGCTCGAAGGTGGGGCAGTTGTACTGCATCCTCGCCTTGCTTTGAGAGTGCTCTGGGTTTGGGTGAAGAAGAGAAGAGGGCGGCGCAAATGGATGTGTGGAGAATAGGTGGAGGGGTGGTGGCTTAAATAGTGAAAGGGGAAGGGAAGGGGAGTGGCACCGGCCGAGCTTTGGATTTGCTATGTTTAAATGAGCCACGTGATCAATATGCCACTTTAATTGCCAACAGGTTTTAATTGCCACATTGAATAGATGCGAGTGGATTGAAAAGTGTGAAACAATGCTCTACATCAAGGAGACACGCGTGGGAGATTATACAAACCAACGGTAGCAACCGTCCCTGTGTCCGTGGTGGCTCAAGTGAAAATGAGGCCGGTCAGCGTCCGTGGCGGCTCGCGTGAAAAAGAGGTTGGTCAGTGCATCATGGCGGCGCGCGGTGGCGCATGCAGGTAGGCTAGCTACGCGCATGCATGCAGGCTAGGTGTACATGTCATGCATGCATAACAGGCTTCTGTCGTTGTGGCGCGCGCACGGCCCAACGGGCTAACCGCGGCACCGTCCGCCGCGACCCCACTCATCAGGTCCAACGGGTGACACAGTCAGCGCGTCCCCACTCGTCAGAGTTAACAGTCAAAGCACCGACCCGACGACATCCATCGTTTGTGACCACTTCTGAGGGTTTTGGGCAAGGGAGTGGGGAAAAGTGAGCAAAAGTTAAGAGCGTGGGGATGAATGAGTATGGCTAAGGAACCAGGGGCACAGATGTAAAAATCCCTTAATTATAGTACATTATATATGGTCTTTCAATGTGCGTGAAATCATCACCTTTATATACAAATTCTCCAGACATGGAAAGCATTGCAGCAAGGCAATAATGATGTTGAGATCAAAACACCACATACTGATATATAAGGTCTTGACAGAATCCACCACCACTGATAGGATGGACAAGCAATTCATTGAGCATAGAACATAATATTAGCATGGAAAGTGTACTCATAGATGATACTTAATTTGTGCGCACCATGCAGGGTATGTCCAACAGGTAGCTATTGGGGGCGGTGCAGAGAGAGGAGGAAAACCATGAGATGGGCATCGGTGGTGAGGGCACATATGCAGCTATTGGTGGTAACCTATCGTTGTAGTAATGGTAGAACTCAAGATGCTGGAGTTTATCGAATTGACAGGATGTCAGCCAGGCGGCCACCATGCAGGGTATGTCCAATAGGTAGCATGCCGGGATGCAGATGCATTCAACGGAGCCCCCGTGGGAGGAGATGATGGCTCCAGGGAGTTCAGAATCATCATCGACATATAGTTGATGACAGTCGAGATTAAGAGGCCCGGTGCGCCACAAAGTGCGCCACTGAGATGCGAGGACTTGTGTGCGGCAGCCATCCTTGGTGGGGAGAAGGGAGATGATCTCCGCAAGGATGTCGTCCTGGAGATCGCTGATGCGGTCCGCCGGAGATTCTACTGGTTCCTCAGGTCCAGGGGCGCTTCTGGCCGCACAGCCGGGTCCAAGATCTACATCCGACGGCGGCGCTAGACAGAGCCCCATCTGTGTACATACCAATCTGAAAGAAAAAGATGGCACAACATGTAGGACATTCGGAATCAATTCTCAAGATTAGGAAGAAAAAAGGCACAAACATATATGTAGGTGACTGACCGGTTTTCCATCGGAGTCGCAATTGTTGCCGGAGTTGCTGCTGACCTATGGCTCCGGCTGGCGGGGCACGACGGCGCCGACGAATTCAAGGTCGTGCTGCTGCCCGCGCGAGACCTCGTCGGCGGTGACGGAAACCTCTGTGGCCAGCTTGACGCATTGTGTGGGTGCTTCACCAGCCCCGACGTTGCCACTCCCTCCGATGGTGCGCTTCGGCGGCATCGTCATACACTCCGGAGTCCAGACGTCGGTGACCACTATGGACTGGGGGTGCGGCCGCCTATTATGGCCGGCGGCTCAGGCGTGCAATTAGTGCGGACCAGTAGGAGCGAGGCAGGCTGCGGTCAAAAGTTGTCTCGCCTCCCGATGAGCCTGCGCGGCGGACGTCTGCCATTCCTACCATCATTTCACACAGCTACTCACACGCCTCCCAGTCAATACACACACCTACACGCACGCCTCCTGGTATGCCTGCGCAGCGGACTGATCACATGCGTCCCGCCAACTGACACTTGCTCGCATGGCACACGAGGCATGTGGCAGCACATATATTTTTTGGTTTATTTTCTGCCGCTTTACTGCTTCACTGAACCGTTTGCATTGAAGAGATGCACAAATCCTGCGTTGAACATCTCGCATGCTTCTCGGTGAACCTGCGCACGAGACGAGTTTTGATTAACTAGAATTTAAAAACCAGGCATCTCAATGTTTTGCCGGTAATCAACGGTGCCCCGGTGTTTGAAATTCATTTCCATTTCTTACATGGGACCTAAGCATGCACCCAAGGACACAGATTTGATTTTTCAACCAATTTATATGCACCGGAGCATGTGCATGTAGTTCAAATTTGAATTATGCACATAAATGCATTGAAAACTCAGTTAATGCATAAAAATGTCCAAACGAACCCCGAAAAATCACAAACATTCACACAACACTCCTGTTGTTCTATGTTGACATGAGAAAAAAATTTGAAAGCAATAAGAGGCAATGGATATCGTTTCGTCCCCAAAGGTGGGACGTTCCCTACCGAAAACCATCATGCTTGTTGTGAGAAGCTCCAGTTTGTGAGAACCATATACCCAAACCTGCCCCAAATGGGACAAAATTTGTACCACGGCATGTTGATGCTGCTCCATGATAGCATGCCAAGTTTCATGAATTTTAGGCGAGTTTTGGATTAACTAGAATTTAAAAATCAACCATCTCAATGTTTTGCCGACAATCAACGGTGCCCCGGTGTTTGAAATTCATTCCCATTTCTTGCATGGGACCTAAGCATGCACCCAAGGACACATACTTGATTTTTCAACCAATTTATATGCACCAGAGCATGTGCATGTAGTTCAAATTTGAATTATGCACATAAATGCATTGAAAACTCAGTTAATGCATAAAAATGTCCAAACGAACCCCGAAAAATCACAAAAAATCACACAACACTCTTGTTGTTCTATGTTGACACGAGAAAAAATTTGAAAGAAATAATAGGCAATTGATATCGTTTTATCCCCAAAGGTGGGACGTTCCCTACCGAAAACCATCATGCTTGTTGTGAGAAGCTCTGGTTTGTGAGAAGCATATACCCAAACCTGCCCCAAATGGGACAAAATTTGTACCACGGCATGTTGATGCCGCTCCATGATAGCATGCCAAGTTTCTTGAATTTCAGACGAGTTTGGGATTTACTAGAATTTAAAAACCATGCATCTCAATGTTTTGCCAGCAATCAACGGTGCCCCGGTGCTTGAAATTCATTCCCATTTATTGCATGGGACCTAAGCATGCACCCAAGGACACATATTTGATTTTTCAACCAATTTATATGCACTGGAGCATGCACATGTAGTTCAGATTTGAATTATGCACATAAATGCATTGAAAACTCAGTTAATGCATAAAAATGTCCAAACGAACCCCGAAAAATCACAAAAATTCACACAACACTCCTGTTGTTTGATGTTGACACGAGAAAAAAACTTGAAAGCAATAAGAGGCAATGGATGTCGTTTTGTCCCCAAAGGTGGGACGTTCCCTACCGAAAACCATCATGCTTGTTGTGAGAAGCTCCTGTTTGTGAGAAGCATATACCCAAACCTGCCCCAAATGGGACAAAGTTTGTACCACGACATGTTGATGCCGTTCCATGATAGCATGACAGGTTTCATGAATTTTAGACGAGTTTTGGATTTACTATAATTTAAAAACCAGCCATCTCAATGTTTTGCCGGCAATCAACGGTGCCATGGTGTTTTAAATTCATTCCCATTGCTTGCATGGGACCTAAGCATGCACCCAAGGACAAAGATTTGAGTTTTCAACGAATTTATATGCACTGGAGCATTTCCATGTAGTTCAAATTTGAATTATGCACATAAATGCATTGAAAACTCACTTAATGCATAATAATGCCAAACAAACCTTGAATAATTCCAATTCTTTTATGATCACTGCAGATAAAAGCTCTAGCAATTCAAACAATGTCCATGGCCGTTGTGACACCATTATGTAATTCAAAGCAAGACGAACAATCAAGTAGATGCCACACAGTTTATTATGACCAACCGTGTGAGATGCAGCACAAAATATCTTCGGACTATGTCAGAATAAGGGACCGTGTCTGATGACACTTTGCGCGCCAGTTTTTTGTCTGAGGCGATTCCAAATTTTCGGCTTCCATGGAAATATCTACCTTCCCACCCCTCCCCCTTACCAAAATCCACATTTCCCCTCTTTCCGCCTTCCTTTCCAAGTTGAAACCTTCACTCCTTGCTTGCAGCACCGCCGCCGCCTCCTCGCCGATGACCCTCCTTCGCGCTGCTCGGCCTCCTCTATCCAGGCAGGTAACACACACCGACCCCATCCTCCTCCTCCTTCAACATACCACATGCCCCGACCGCTGGTGCTAGTGCGACACCTTCCACCAAAATCACCGACCCCTCCACCAAAAAAGCGCCGGCCTAAGCCATGGTGCACACAGTATAGCCGGGACCTCAAGGAGCATTTGGAAATGGAGAAGCAAATCGCGGCCGCATGAGCGGATGAGGTTGCGATGGCTGCCATTCATGCCAACCCCCAGATCTAGGAGGAGCACCTCGCCGTCAAGGCCAACGTTGATGCCTTGCACGCCAATGTCGCGTCGCGGTTGGCTGCTTTAAATGACAGTTCATGGCGTTTTCTCGAGGCCACCGTCGGTGCCTTCGACGAAGACTACAAGGTGTTTTCTCAGTGTGCATGTTCTTGCCTCATCTCGAGAGCCAGCAGGTTGGTGCCCGGAGTGGCTCAGGCAACTCACCACTACAACGAGGGCACCCATGATGCGGAGGCCTCGCCCTCTTCCATGTCCAAGGAGCCAATCGTCATCAATATCTCTGACAATGAGGAGTAGCTTGTATTATTAGCTCACTATAAGGACCCATGTTCAGTTTGCTAGCTACTGCCTTTCCTTAACAAATTCTAGTGAATTGTGCTATCTACTTTTACCATGCAATCTTCTGCTATAGTTTATATGTTCTATATGTCATGCAATGTGGTGTTCAATTAATTGCTTTGTTCAATTCTACAAATGTGATGTTCAATTCTTTATGGTGCAATATTTCCAAGTTGTTAAGCATGCTTGGTTTGGTTAATTGTCTGATCTTCTATTAGGAGTATGTTATATTGTTCAATTGGTGTTTGGTTAACTGCTTGGTTCATTTGTTGTGGCTTGGTTCACTTGTTGTGGTGTTTAGTTAACTGCTTGGTTCAATTCTGCAGTGTGATGTTCAATTGTTGTGGCTGCATTCTGTTATAGTATACCATGTGAGGAGTACCGGGAGGTTACCGGAATCCCGCGGGAGAAGTTATGGGCCTTATGGGCCATAAGAAGGAAGCACCAGCCCACAAGGGGCTGGTGCGCCCCCCTTGGGCAGGAGGCCAAATTGGAATAGGTTTGGGGGGGGGGGGGGCTTTCCTTCTCTCCTACTCCTCCTTCCGTTCCTCTCCTACTCCAACTAGGGAAGGAGGGGAATCCTACTCCCGGTGGGAGTAGGACTCCCCTAGGGAATGCCATAGAGAGGGCCGGCCCCTTCCCTCCTCCACTCCTTTATATACGGGGGAGGGGGCACCCCATGGACACACAAGTAGATCATTGATCTTTTTATCCATGTGCGGTGCCCCCTCCACCGTAATCTACCTCGGTCATATCGTAGCGGTGCTTAGGCGAAGCCTTGTTCCGGTAGCATCATCATCACCGTCATCGCACCGCCGTGCTGACGAAACTCTCCCTTGATACTCAGCTGGATCGAGAGTTCATGGGACGTCACCGAGACAAACGTGTGCAGATCGTGGAGGTGCCGTACCTTCGGTACTAGGATCGGTCGATCGTGAAGACGTACGACTACAACAACCTCGTTGTCATAACGGTTCCACTTACTGTCTACGAGGGTACGTAGACAACACTCTCCCCTCTCGTTGCTATGCATCACCATGATCTTGCGTGTGAGTAGGATTTTTTTTGAAATTACTGCGTTCTCCAACAGTGGCATCCGAGCCAGGTTTATGCGTAGATGTTATATGCACGGGTAGAACACAAAGGAGTTGTGGGCGTGGGTATGTACATATTGCTTGCCGTCACTAGTTGATTCTTGATTCGGCGGTATTGTTGGATGAAGCGGCCCAGACTGACATTACGCGTACGCTTACACGGGACTGGTTCTATCGACGTGCTTCACACACAGGTGGCTGGTGGGTGTCAGTTTCTCCAACTTTAGTTGAATCGTATTCAATGAACATGGTTCTTTCTGAAGTTCAAAAAGAAATCATTAAACCGCGTTGTGGTTTTTAATGCATAGGTAAGAACGGTTCTTGCTCAGCCCGTAGCAGCTGCTACCTCTTGAGCACTGCGTTGGATTTCCCCAAAGAGGAGAGGATGATGCAGCAAAGTAGCGTAAGTATTTCCCTCAGTTTTTGAGAACCAAGGTATCAATCCAGTAGGAGGCTACGCACGAGTCCCTCATACCTAGACAAAAACAATAGCTCAACGCAACCAATGCGCTTAGGGGTTGTCAATCCCTTCACGGTCACTTACGAAAGTGAGATCTGATAGAGATGATAAATAATATTTTTGGTATTTTTGGTATAGAGATGCAAAGTAAAAAGTAAAAGCAAAGCAATAATAAAGTGATGGAGATTGATATGATGAGAAAGAGACCCCGGGGCCATAGGTTTCACTAGTGGCTTCTCTCAAGAGCATAAGTATTCTACGGTGGGTGAACAAATTACTGTTGAGCAATTGACAGAATTGAGCATAGTTATGAGAATATCTAGGTATGATCATGTATATAGGCATCATGTCCGAGACAAGTAGACCGACTCCTGCCTGCATCTACTACTATTACTCCACTCATCGACCGCTATCCAGCATGCATCTAGAGTATTAAGTTAAAAACAGAGTAACGCCTTAAGCAAGATGACATGATGTAGAGGGATAGTTTCATGCAATATGATAAAAACCTCATCTTGTTATCCTCGATGGCAACAATACAATACGTGCCTTGCTGCGCCTTCTGTCACTGGGAAAGGACACCGCAAGATCAAACCCAAAGCTAAGCACTTCTCCCATGGCAAGAACAACCAATCTAGTAGGCCAAACCAAACTGATAATTCGAAGAGACTTGCAAAGATGACCAATCATACATAAAAGAATTCAGAGAAGATTCAAATATTATTCATCGGTCTCAACAAACACACCGCAAAAAGAAGATTACATCGAATAGATCTCCACGAGAGAGGGGGAGAACATTGTATTGAGATCCAAAAAGAGAGAAGAAGCCATCTAGCTACTAACTATGGACCCGTAGGTCTGAAGTAAACTACTCACACTTCATCAGAGAGGCTTGGATGATGATGTAGAAGCCCTCCGTGATCGATGCCCCCTCCGGCGGAGCTCTGGAACAGGCCCCAAGATGGGATCTCGTGGATACAGAAAGTTGCGGCAGTGGAATTAGGTTTTTGGCTCCATATCTGATCGTTTGGGGGTACGTAGGTATATATAGGAGGAAGGAGTACGTCGGTGGAGCTTCGAGGGGCCCACGAGGCAGGGGGCGCACCCTAGGGGGGGGGGCCTCCACCCTCGTGACCGCCTCGTGGCTTTCTTGACGGAGGGTCCAAGTCTCCTGGGTCTTATCTGATGAGAAAATCGCGTTCCCGAAGGTTTCATTCTGTTTGGACTCTGTTTGATATTCTGTTTCTTCGAAACACTGAAATAGGCAAAAAAAAGCAATTCTGGGCTGGGCCTCCTGTTAATAGGTTAGTCCCAAAAAATAATATAAAAGTGGAAAATAAAGCCCAATATAGTCCAAAACAGTAGGTAATATAGCATGGAGCAATCAAAAATTATAGATACGTTGGAGACGTATCAAGCATCCCCAAGCTTAATTCCTGCTCGTCCTCGAGTAGGTAAATGATAAAAACAGAATTTTTGATGCGAAGTTCCTACTTGGCATAATTTCAATGTAAATCTTCTTAATTGTGGTATGAATATTCAGATCCAAAAAGATTCAAGACAAAAGTTCATGTTGACTTAAAAATAATAATACTTCAAGCATGCTAACAAAGCAATTATGTCTTCTCAAAATAACATGGACAAAGAAAGTTATCCCTACAAAATCATATAGTCTGGCTATGCTCTATCTTCACCACACAAAGTATTTAAATCATGCACAACCCCGATGACAAGCCAAGCAATTGTTTCATACTTTTGACATTTTCGAAACTTTTTCAATCTTCGCGCAATACATGAGCGTGAGCCATGGATATAACACTATATGTGGAATCGAATGGTGGTTGTGGAGAAGACAAAAAGAGGGGAAGATAGTCTCACATCAACTAGGCGTATCAACGAGCTATGGATATGCCCATCAATAGATATCAATGTGAGTGAGTAGGGATTGCCATGCAACGGATGCACTAGAGCTATAAGTATATGAAAGCTCAACAAAAGAAACTAAGTGGGTGTGAATCCAACTCGCTTGCTCACGAAGACCTAGGGCATTTTGAGGAAGCCCATCATTGGAATATACAAGCCAAGTTCTATAATGAAAAATTCCCACTAGTATATGAAAGTGACATAATGAGAGACTCTCTATCATGAAGACCATGGTGCTACTTTGAAGCACAAGTGTGGTAAAAGGATAGTAACATTATCCCTTCTCTCTTTTTCTCTCATTTTTTTGTTTGGGCCTTCTCTTTTTATGGCCTCCTTTTTTATTTTTCGTCCGGAGTCTCATCCCGACTTGTGGGGGAATCATAGTCTCCATCATCCTTTCCTCACTTGGGACAATGCTCTAAAAATGATGATCATCACACTTTTTATTTTTCTCACAACTCAACAATTACAACTCAATACTTAGAATAAAATATGACTCTATATGAATGCCTCCGGCGGTGTACCGGGATATGCAATGAATCAAGAGTGACATGTATGAAAGAATTATGAATGGTGGCTTTGCCACAAATACGATGCCAACTACATGATCATGCTAGCAATATGACAATGATGGAGCGTGTCATAATGAATGGAACGGTGGAAAGTTGCATGGCAATATATCTCAGAATGGCAATGGAAATGGCATGATAGGTAGGTATGGTGGCTGTTTTGAGGAAGGTATTTGGTGGGTGTATGATACCGGCGAAAAGTGTGCGGTATTAGAGAGGCTAGCAATGATGGAAGGAAGGAAAGTGCGTATAATCCATGGACTCAACATTAGTCATAAAGAACTCATATAGTTATTGCAAAAATCTAGAAGTTATCAAAGCAAAGTATTACGCGCATGCTCCTAGGGGGATAGATTGGTAGGAAAAGACCATCGCTCGTCCCTGACCGCCACTCGTAAGGAAGACAATCAATAAATAAATCATGCTCTGACTTCATCACATAACGGTTCACCATACGTGCATGCTACGGGAATCACAAACTTTAACACAAGCATTTCTCAAATTCACAACTACTCAACTAGCATGACTCTAATATCACCATCCTCATATCTCAACAATTATCAAGCATCAATTTTTTTTAGTATTCAACGCACTAAAAAGAAAGTTTTACAAATCTTGAATACCAAGCATATAATTATTAAGAAAATTACCATGCTATTAAGACTCTCAAAATAATCTAAGTGAAGCATGAGAGATCAATAGTTTCTATAAAACAAATGCACCACCGTGCTCTAAAAGATATAAGTGAAGCACTAGAGCAAAATTATATAACTCAAAAGATATAAGTGAAGCATATAAAGTATTCTATCAAATTGCAAATTATGTATGGCTCTCTCAAAAGGTGTGTACAGCAAGGATTATTGTGGTATACTAACAAGCAAAGACTCAAAATCATAAAAGACGCTCCAAGCAAAACACATATCATGTGGTGAATAAAAATATAGCTCCAAATAAAGTTACCGATAGAAGTAGACGAAAGAGGGGATGCCTTCTGGGAATCCCCAAGCTTTGGATTTTAGGTGTCCTTACATTATGTTGGGGGTGCCATGTACATACCCAAGCTTAGGCTCTTACCACTTCTTGTTCCATAATCCATCAAATCTTTACCCAAAACTTGAAAACTTCACAACACAAAACTTAAAGTAGAAAACTCGTGAGCTCCGTTAGCGAAAGAAAACAAAACACCACTTCAAGGTACTGTAATGAACTCATTATTTATTTATATTGGTGTTATACCTACTGTATTATAACTTCTCTATGGTTCATAAACTATTTTACTAGCCATAGATTCATCAAAATAAGCAAACAACACACGAAAAACAGAATCTGTCAAAAACAGAACAGTCTGTAGTAATCTGTAGCTAGCGAAAGATCTGGAACACCAAAAATTCTAAAATAAATTTCTGGACGTGAGTAATTTATCTATTAATCATCTGCAAAAATAATTAACTAAATAGCACTCTCCAAATAAAAATGACAGCAGTTCTCGTGAGCACTAAAGTTTCTGTTTTTTACAGCAAGTTCAACAAGACTTTCCCCAAGTCTTCCCAACGGTTCTACTGGGCACAAAGACTAATTAAACACAAAAAACACAAACAAAACAGAGGCTAAATAATTTATTTATTACTAAACAGGAGCAAAAAGCAAGGAATAAAAATAACATTGGGTTGCCTCCCAACAAGCGCTATCGTTTAACGCCCCTAGCTAGGCATAACAAGCAAGAATAGATCTAGGTATGGCCATCTTTTGTAGGCAATCCATAACTGGCTGTCATGATAGATTCATATGGTAATTTTATTTTATTTCTAGGGAAGTGTTCCATGCCCTTTTTTAATGGAAATTGAAATCTAATATTCCCTTCCTTCATATCAATAATTGCACCAACCGTTCTAAGGAAAGGTCTACCGAGAATAATAGGGCAAGAAGGATTGCAATCTATATCAAGAATGATAAAATTCACGGGCACATAGTTCCTATTTGCAAAAATAAGAACATCATTAATTCTTCCCATAGGTTTCTTAATAGTGGAATCCACAAGATTCAAGTTTAGAGAGCAATCATCAAAATCACGGAAATCTAGCAAATCACACAAAGTTTTGGGAATAGTAGAGACACTAGCACCCAAATCACACAAAGAATAAAACTCATAATCTTTAATTTTAATTTTAATAGTAGGTTCCCACTCATCATAAAGTTTTCTAGGGATAGAACTTTCAACTCAAGTTTTTCGTCATAAGATTGCATCAAGGCATCAACGATATGTCCGGCAAAGGCTTTATTTTGACTATAAGCATGAGGGAATTTTAGCAAGGATTGCAACAAGGAAATACAATCAATTAAAGAGCAATTTTCATAATTAAATTCCTTGAAATCCAATATAGTGGGTTTAGCATCATCTAGGTTTTATTTCTTTTATTCCCACTTTTATCAGTTTCACCATCAAGATTTAAATACTCCGAATTTTTAGAACACCTTCTAGGTAAAGGTGGATCATATTCAGTCCCATCATTATCAAGATTAATATTGCAAAACAAAGATTTAATAGGGGACACATCAATAACTTTTAGATCTTCATCTTTATTTTCATAGGAATTGGAAGGACACGCTTTAATAAAGGCATCTTTCATAGCACGCGTCCTAGCGGTTCTTTCTTTGCACTCATCAATGGAAATTCTCATGGATTTGAGAGACTCATTGATATCATGCTTAGGTGGAATAGATCTAAGTTTCAAAGAATCAACATCAAGATAAATTCTATCAACGTTCCTAGCCAAACCATCAATCTTAAGCAATTTTTCTTCAATCATAGCATTAAAATTCTTTTGCGAAGTAATAAATTCTTTAATATTAGATTCAAAATCTGAGGGCATCTTATTATAATTTCCATAAGAATTGTTGTAGTAATTACCATAATTATTAGAGGGATTACTATGATAAGGCCTAGGATTGATATTTCCTCTATACGCGTTGTTACCAAAATTGTTCCTACCAACAAAATTCACATCCATAGATTCATTATTATTCTCAATCAAAGTAGACAAGGGCACATCATTAGGATCAGAAGAAACACTCTTATTAACAAATAATTTCATAAGTTCATCCATCTTTCCACTCAAAACATTAATTTCTTCTATCGCATGCACCTTTTTATTAGTAGATCTTTCAGTATGCCATTGATAATAATTAACCATAATATTATCTAGGAGTTTAGTAGCTTCTCCTAAAGTGATTTCCATAAAAGTGCCTCCCGTGGCCGAATCTAAAAGATTTCTAGAAGCAAAATTCAATCCGGCATAAATTTTTTGTATAATCATCCGCAAATTTAAACCATGAGTAGGGCAATTACGTATCATTAATTTCATTCTCTCCCAAGCTTGTGCAACATGTTCATGATCAAGTTGCTTAAAATTCATAATATCGTTTCTAAGAGAGATGATCTTAGCGGGAGGAAAAATACTTAGAGATAAAAGCATCTTTGCACTTGTTCCATGAATCAATACTATTTTTAGGCAAAGATGAAAACCAAGCTTTAGCACGATCTCTAAGCAAAAAAGGAAATAGATTCAATTTAACAATATCATTATCGACATCTTTCTTCTTTTGCATGTCACACAAATCAACGAAGCTATTAAGATGGGTAGCGGCATCTTCACTAGGAAGGTCGGAGAACGGATCTTTCATGACAAGATTCAGCAAAGCAGTATAAATTTCACAAGATTCAACATCGGTAAGAGGAGCAATTAGAGTGCTAAGGAAATCATTGTTGTTGGTATTGGTGAAGTCACACAATTTAGTATTATCTTGAGCCATCGCGACAAACAAGCAATCCAACACACGAGCAAACGAAAAGCAAACGACAAAAAGAGGCAAATAGAGAGAGAGGGAGGATAGAGATAGAGAGAGAGGGAGAATAAAATGGCAAGGGTGAAGTGGGGGAGAGGAAAATGAGAGGCAAATGGCAAATAATGTAATGCGGGAGATAGGGATTGTGATGGGTACTTGGTATGTTGACTTTTGCGCAGACTCCCCGGCTACGGCACCAGAAATTCTTCTTGCTACCTCTTGAGCACTGCGTTGGATTTCCCCGAAGAGGAGAGGATGATGCAGCAAAGTAGTGTAAGTATTTCCCTTAGTTTTTGAGAACCAAGGTATCAATCCAGTAGGAGGCTACGCGTGAGTCCCTCGTACCTACACAAAAACAATAGCTCAACGCAACCAACGCGCTTAGGGGTTGTCAATCCCTTCACGGTCACTTACGAAAGTGAGATATGACAGAGATGGTAAATAATATTTTTGGTATTTTTGGTATAGAGATGCAACGTAAAAAGTAAAAGCAAAGTAAAATCAAAGCAATAATAAAGTGATGGAGATTGATATGATGAGAAAGAGACCCGGGGGCCATAGGTTTCACTAGTGGCTTCTCTCAAGAGCATAAGTATTCTACGGTGGGTGAACAAATTACTCTTGAGCGATTGACAGAATTGAGCATAGTTATGAGAATATCTAGGTATGATCATGTATATAGGCATCACGTCCGAGACAAGTAGACCGACTCCTGCCTGCATCTACTACTATTACTCCACTCATCGACCGCTATCCAGCATGCATCTAGAGTATTAAGTTAAAAACAGAGTAACGCCTTAAGCAAGATGACATGATGTAGAGGGATAGTTTCATGCAATATGATCAAAACCCCATCTTGTTATCCTCAATGGCAACAATACAATACGTGCCTTGCTGCCCCTTCTGTCACTGGGAAAGGACACCGCACGATCGAACCCAAAGCTAAGCACTTCTCCCATGGCAAGAACAACCAATCTAGTAGGCCAAACCAAACTGATAATTCGAAGAGACTTGCAAAGATAACCAATCATACATAAAAGAATTCAGAGAAGATTCAAATATTATTCATAGATAGACTGGATCATAAACCCACAATTCATCGGTCTCAACAAACACACCGCAAAAAGAAGAGTACATCGAATAGATCTCCTCGAGAGAGGGGGGAACATTGTATTGAGATCCAGAAAGAGAGAAGAAGCCATCTAGCTACTAACTATGGACCCGTAGGTCTGAAGTAAACTACTCACACTTCATCGTAAAGGCTTGGATGATGATGTAGAAGCCCTCCGTGATCGATGCCCCCTCCGGCGGAGCTCTGGAACAGGCCCCAAGGTGGGATCTCGTGGATACAGAAAGTTGCAGCGGTGGAATTAGGTTTTTGGCTCCGTATCTGGTCGTTTGGGGTTACGTAGGTATATATAGGAGGAAGGAGTACGTCAGTGGAGCTTCGAGGGGCCCACGAGGCAGGGGGCGCGCCCTAGGGGGGCGCCCTCCACCCTCGTGACCGCCTCATGGCTTTCATGATGGAGGGTCCAAGTCTCCTGGGTCTTATCTGATGAGAAAATCGCGTTCCCAAAGGTTTCATTCCGTTTGGACTTCGTTTGATATTCGGTTTCTCCGTAATACTGAAATAGGCAAAAAAACAGCAATTCTGGGCTGGGCCTCCGGTTAATAGATTAGTCCCAAAAATAATATAAAAGTGGAAAATAAAGCCCAATATAGTCCAAAATAGTAGGTAATATAGCATGGAGCAATCAAAAATTATAGATACGTTGGAGACGTATCAGCATCCACGTAAAACTTGCAACAACAAAGTAGAGGACGTCTAACTTGATTTTGCAGGGCATGTTGTGATGTGATATGGTCAAGACATGATGCTAAATTTTATTGTATGAGATGATCATGTTTTGTAACACAATTATCGGCAACAGGCAGGATCCATATGGTTGTCGCTTTATTGTATGAAATGCAATTGCCATGTAATTGCTTTACTTTATCACTAAGCGGCAGCGATAGTCATAGAAGCAATAGTTGGCAAGACGACAATGATGCTTCGATGGAGATCAAGGTGTCAAGCCGGTGACGATGGTGATCATGACAGTGCTTTGGAGATGGAGATCAAAGGCACAAGATGATGATGGCCATATCATATCACTTATATTGATCGCATGTGATGTTTATCCTTTATGCATCTTATTTTGCTTAGTTCGGCGATAGCATTATAAGATGATCACTCACTAAATTTCAAGGTATATGTGTTCTCCCTGAGTATGCACCATTGCTACAGTTCGTCGTGCCGAAACACCACATGGTGATCAGGTGTGATAAGCTCTACGTTCACATACAACGGGTGCAAGCCAGTTTTGGACACGCAGAATACTCGGGTTAAACTTGACGAGCCTAGCATATGCAGATATGGCCTCGGAACACTAAGACCGAAAGGTCGAGCTCGAATCATATAGTAGATATGATCAACATAGTGATGTTCACCATTGAAAACTACTCCATCTCACATGATGATCTAACATGGTTTAGTTGATATGGATCACGTGATCACTTAGATGATTAGAGAGATGTCTATCTAAGTGGGAGTTCTTAAGTAATATGATTAATTGAACTTTAATTTATCATGAACTTAGTCCTGATAGTAATTGCATATCTATGTTGTAGATCAATAGCTTGCGATGTAGCTTCAGTTTAATTTTGATATGTTCCTAGAGAAAAAGAAGTTGAAAGATGATAGTAGAAATGATGCGGACTTGGTCTGTGATCTGAGGATTATCCTCATTGCTGCACAAAAGAATTATGTCCTTGATGCACCGCTAGGTGACAGACCTATTGCAGGAGCAGATGCACATGTTATGAACGTTTGACAAAGCTCGGTATGATGACTACTTAACAGTTTAGTGCACCATACTTTACGGCTTAGAACCAGGACTTCAAAAACATTTTGAATGCCACGGAACATATAAGATGTTCCAAGAGTTGAAATTGGTATTGCATACTCATGCCCGTGTCGAGAGGTATGAGACCTCTGATAGTACGTTGCCTACAAGTTGGAGGAGAATAGCTCAACCAGTGAGTACGTGCTCAAATTGTCTGGGTACTACAATTTCTTGAATCAAGTGGGAGTTAATCTTCCAGATAAGATAGTAATTGATAAAGTTCTCTAGTCACTATCACCAAGTTACTAGAACTTTGTGATGAACTATAATATGCAAGGAATGACGAAAACGATTCCCGACCTCTTTGTGATGCTAAAATCAGCGAAGGTAGAAATCAAGAAAAGCATCAACTGTTGATGGTTGACAAGACCACTAGTTTCAAGTAGAAGTGCCAGGGAAAGAAAGGGAACTTCAAGAATAATGGCAAGCAAGTTGCCACTCCCATGAAGAAGCCCAAAGATAGACCCAAGCCTGAAACTGAGTGCTTTTACTGCAAAGGAAATGGTCACTGGAAGTGGAACTGCCCTAGATACTTGGCGGATAAGAAGGATGGCATACTGAACAAAGGTATATTGGATATACGTGTTATTGATGTGTACTTTACTAGTGTTTATAGAAACCCCTCGGTATTTGATACTGGTTCAGTTGCTAAAAGTAGTAACTCGAAATGGGAGTTGCAAAATAAACAAAGACTAGTGAAGGGCGAGGTGATGATGTGTGTTGGAAGTGATTCCAAGGTTGATAAGATCACCATCGCACACTCCCTTTACCTTCAGGATTAGTGTTGAACCTAAAATAAATGTTATTTGGTGTTTGCGTTGAGCATGAATATGATTGGATCATGTTTATTGCAATACGGTTATTCATTTAAGTAAAAGAATAATTGTTCTTGTATTTACATGAATAAAACCTTCTATGGTCATATATTCAATATAAATGGTTTATTCAATCTCGATCATAGTGATACACATATTCATAATATTGAAGCCAAAAGATACAAAGTTAATAATGATAGTGCAACTTATTTGTGGCACTGCCGTTTAGGTCATATTGGTATAAAGCGTATGAAGAAACTCCATGCTAATGGGCTTTTGGAATCACTTGATTATGAATCACTTGATGCTTGCGAACCATGCCTCATGGGAAAGATGACCAAGACTCCGTTGTTCGGAACAATGGAGCAAGCAACTGACTTATTGGAAATAATACATACTCATGTATGCGGTCTGATGAGTGTTGAGGCTCGCGGCGGGTATCATTATTTTCTGACCTTCACAGATGATTTGAGCAAATATGGGTATATCTACTTGATGAAACATAAGTCTGAAACATTTGAAAAGTTCAAAGAATTTCAGAGTGAAGTGGAAAATCATCGTAAACACAAAATAAAGTTTCTACGATCTGATCGTGGAGACGAATATTTGAGTTACGAGTTTGGTCTTCAACTAAAACAATGTGGAATAATTTCACAAATTCATGCCACCTGGAACACCACAACATAATGGTGTGTCCGAATGTCATAACTGTACTTTATTGGATATAGTGCAATCTACGATGTCTCTTACCAATTTACCACTATCGTGTTGGGTTATGCATTAGAGACAGCTACACTCACATTAAATAGGGCACCGTCTAATCCGTTGAGACGACACCATATGAACTATGGTTTGGCTAGAAACCTAAGCCGCCGTTTCTTAAAGTTTGGGGTTGTGATGCTTATGTGAAAAAGTTTCAACCTGATAAGCACATACCCAAATCGGAAAAGTGTGTCTTCATAGGATACCCAAAAAGAAACTGTTGGGTGCACCTTCTATCACGGATCCGAAAGGCAAGATCTTTGTTGCTAAGAGTGAATCCTTTCTAGAGAAGAAGTTTCTCTCGAAAGAAGTGAGTGGGAGGAATGTAGAACTTGACGAGGTAATTGTACCTTCTCCCTTATTGGAAAGTAGTTCATCACTGAAATCAGTTCCAGTGATTCCTGCACCAGTAAGTGAGGAAGCTAATCTTGATGATCATGAAACTTATGATCAAGTTACTACCGAACCTAGTAGGTCAACCTAAGTAAGATCCGCACCGAAGTGGTACGGTAGTCCTGTTCTAGAAGTCATGTTACTTGACCATGACGAACTAACGAACTATGAGGAAGCGATGATGAGCCCAGATTCCGCAAAATGGCTTGAGGCCATGAAATCTGAGATGGGATCCATGTATGAAAACAAACTGTGGACTTTGGTTGACTTGCTCGATGATCAGCAGGCCATAGAGAATAAATGGATCTTCAAGAAGAAGACTGACACTGACGGTAATATTACTGTCTACAAAGCTCGACTTGTTGCAAAAGGTTTTCGACAAGTTCAAGAAGTTGACTACCATGAGACCTTCTCACCCGTAGCGATGCTTAAGTCCGTCCGCATCATGTTAGCAATTGCCGCATTTTATGATTATGAAATTTGGCAAATGGATGTCAAAACTGCGTTCCTTAATGGATATCTTAAAGAAGAGTTGTATATGATGCAACCAGAAGGTTTTGTCGAGCCAAAAGGTGCTAACAAAGTGTGCAAGCTCCAGCGATCCATTTATGGACTGGTGCAAGCCTCTCGGAGTTGGAATATACACTTTGATAGTGTGATCAAAGCATATAGTTTTATACAGACTTGCGGTGAAGCCTGTATTTACAAGAAAGTGAGTGGGAGCACTACAACATTTCTGATAAGTATATATATGTGAATGACATATTATTGATCAGAAATAATGTAGAATTTTCTGGAAAGCATAGAGGAGTGTCTGAAAGGAGTTCTTCAAAGAAAGATCTCGGTGAAGCTGCTTACATATTGAGCATCAAGATCTATAGAGATAGATCAAGATGCTTGATATATTTTTCAATGAGTACATACCTTGACAAGTTTTTGAAGTAGTTCAAAATGGAACAGTCAAAGAAGGAGTTCTTGCCTGTGTTGCAAGGTGTAAAGTTGAGTAAAGACTCAAAACCCGACCATAGTAGAAAATAGAAAGAGAATGAAAAGTCATCCCCTATGCCTCAGTCATAGGTTCTATAAAGTATGCTATGCTGTGTACCAGACCTATTGTATACCTTAGCATGATTTTGGCAAGGGAGTACAATAGTGATCTAGGAGTAGATCACAGGACATCGGTAAAAATTATCCTTAGAGGACTAAGGAAATATTTCTCGGTTATGTAGGTGATAAAAGAGTTCATCGTAAAGAGTTACGTCGATGCAAGCTTTTGACACCGATCTAGATACATATTGAAAGTGGGTGAAATTAGCTAGAGTAGCTTTATACAAAGCATTGTAGACATAGAAAATTTGCAAAATACATATGGCTCTGAATATGGTAGACCCGTTGACTAAATTTCTCTCACAAGCAAAACATGATCACATTTTGGGTGTTAATCACATAGCGGTGTGAACTAGATTATTGACTCTAGTAAACCCTTTGGGTGTTAGTCACATGGAGATGTGAAGTAATCACATATATATGTGAACTACTGATGTTAAATCACATGATGATGTGAACTAGATTATGGACTCTAGTACAAGTGGGAGATCGAAGGAAATATTCCCTAGAGGCAATAATAAAGTTATTATTTATTTCCTTATATCATGATAAATGTTTATTATTCATGCTAGAATTGTATTAACCGGAAACTTAGTACATGTGTGAATACATAGAAAAACTAAGTGTCACTAGTATGCATCTACTTGACTAGCTCGTTGAATGAAAGATGGTTAAGTTTCGTAGCCATAGACATGAGTTGTCATTTGATTAACAGGATCACATCATTAGAGAATGATGTGATTGACTTGACCCATCCGTTAGCTTAGCACAATGATCGTTTAGTTTGTTGCTATTGCTTTCTCCATAACTATACATGTTCCTATGACTATGAGATCATGCAACTACCGAATACCAGAGGAACACTTTGTGTGCTACCAAATGTCACAACATAACTGTGTGATTATAAAGGTGCTCTACATGTGTCTCCAATGGTGTTTGTTGAGTTGGCATAGATCGAGATTAGGATTTGTCACTCCGAGTATCATAGAGGTATCTCTGGGCCCTCTCGGTGATGCGCATCACTATAAGCCTTGCAAGCATTGTGAGTAATGAGTTAGTTGCGGGATGATGCATTACAGAACGAGTAAAGAGACTTGCTGGTAATGAGATTGAACTAGGTATTGAGATACCGACGATCGAATCTCGGGCAAGTAAGATACTGATGACAAAGGGAACAACGTATGTTGTTATGCGGTTTGACCGATAAAGATCTTTGTAGAATATGTAGGAACCAATATGAGCATCCAGGTTTCGCTATTGGTTATTGACCGGAAGTGAGTCTCGGTCATGTCTACATAGTTCTCGAACCCGTAGGGTCCGCACGCTTAACATTCGGTGATGATCATTATTATGAGTTTATATGTTTTGATGAACCGAAGGTTGGTTAGAGTTCCAAATGTGATCACGAGCATGACGAGGAGTCTTGAAATGGTCGAGACATAAAGATTGATACATTGGAAGCCTATATTTCGACATCGGAATGGTTCCGAGTGGTTCGGGCATTTTTCCGGAGTACCGGGAGGTTACCGGAACCCCCCGGGAGAAGTTATGGGCCTTATGGGCCATAAGAAGGAAGCACACCAGCCCACAAGGGGCTGGTGCGCCCCCCTTGGGCAGGAGGTCCAATTGGAATAGGTTGGGGGTGTCGGTGTCAAAACTAGCGGATCTCGTGTAGGGGGTCCCGAACTATGCGTCTAATGTTGATGGTAACAGGAGACAGGGGACACGATGTTTACCCAGGTTCGGGCCCTCTCTATGGAGGTAATACCCTACTTCCTGCTTGATTGATCTTGATGAATATGAGTGTTGCAAGAGTTGATCTACCACGAGATCGTAATAGCTAAACCTTAGAAGTCTAGCCTGTATGACTACGGTATTGAGTCTCCCCTATTCAGACTACACCCTCCGGTTTATATAGACACCGCTGGGATCTAGGGTTACATAGAATCGGTTACATAAGATGGAATCTTCATAGTTGTTCACCAACCTTGCCTTCCACGCCAAGGAGAGTCCTATCCGAACACGGGTGTAGTCTTCAGTCTTTGTATCTTCACAGCCCATCAGTCCGGCCCATAGATAACAGGCCGGATGCGCGAGGACCCCTTAGTCCAGGACTCCCTCAGTAGCCCCTGAACTTGGCTTCAATGACAAGGTATCTGGCATGTAGTGCTGTCTTCAGCATTGCAAGGCATGTTCCTCCTTCCAAACTCCCAAAGAGTCTTCGGACCAAATGAACATGTCTGGATCTACAACGCACAACTGTAGAGGGTATAGCACTTTCATGAATCCGATCTGCTGATAGCTTTAATAATGTGACGTCACGCCCTCCTGACCTTTATTTTGAACCGTTTCCTGTCCCGCCGTTCCACATTTTGGGGGCGTGGTTTTTACTGGCACGTCTTGTCGAAGCAGGGATCGTGCCCCCTTATTGCGGGATTTTCATGAATACGGGCGTGGGTAACCCAACCGTCCCGCGGGAAAGATTCCTTAGGAATAGGCTGGTTCTTAGGCTTTAGGAGGAGGCGTTCAATACCGGAGGCCTTTATAAAGGAACCAAGGGCCGTCTTTTTTACGCCAAACTTCTCCTCAGCCTTCCCAACCCCGAGTTCCAACACCCAAGGTTCGACTCCATTGCTTTCAACCTTCCCATCATGTCCGGATCTAGCTCCCAAGGCCGATGGGTGGCTTCCTCCGTTACAGAGGAGGATATTGCAAAGCTTCGGGCAGCTAGATATCTGACTGCAAAGATCCACCACCGGCTTCCTGCTCAAGGACAAGTTATTCCGACCCCCAGATCCGGCAAGAGGGTTGTGTTCATCCACCACTTCCTTCGGGGGTTAGGGTTTGCGCTTCACCCCTTCGTCCGGGGGCTAATGTTTTATTACGGACTGGATTTTCACGACCTCCCCCCGGACTCGATTCTCCATGTCTCGGCGTTTATCATTACATGCGAGGCCTTGCTTCGAATCCCCCACACTTCGTCTTATGGCTCAAGACCTTTAGTGTGAAACCGAAGAGAGCCGACGGGGAACAGGTGGAGTGCGGCGGTGCTACAATCAGCTACACTCCCTGGCCAAAAGGTTCCTTTACCGAGACTTGCAATTACTGGCAGTGTGAGTGGTTTTACATTACAGAGCCCCGCAGTACTAAGTGGGTTGCTGCACCCACTTTCCATCCCGGCCCACCATCACAGCTTGCATCATGGGTCAACAAGGGGCTAGACTGGGGATCGCTTGATGAAGTGCGGACCTTACAAAGCCGCATCCGAACCCTCCTCGAGAGAGGTATCGATCTCGTTAGTGTGATTCAAGTGATGTTAGTCCGCCGAACCCTGCCCTACCAGCGCAGGCCTCGCCGCATGTGGGAGTTTAATCCAGATGGACCACAGACCCTCCAACACTTCTTCGGCGCCACACATGAAGGGATGTGGAAGTTATTTTTCGGGAAGCGGAAACATTGGCCGGATACCACTAAGGACGCTGGCCTCAACTGTAATCGTCCGGATACCCCGGTAAGCACTTGGCTCTCGAATACTTTCTGTTCATGCATACATTAATATGATACTGAACAGGCTATCTTTTTCCAGGGCTGGATAAAGAAGGTGGAACTGATTATGTGTTCGGCCCCTCTGCCCGAGGGTCCAGCGAATCCTATCCTAACAAGGATGCCGAACCCTGCACCATACTAGATGCTGGAGAAGCAAGACGAGGCGGAGGACAAGAGGGCCAAGGACGACCTCTATTCCCAAGGGACCTCGGACTTTATGTCCGGAGGAATAAAAATCCCCTCGTCTGAAGACAAAAGCAAAGGGGGGGGGCACTATCTCTTTTCCTCCCAAGAAGAAGAGGGCCGCCTCCAAAGATTGGGAGAAGCAAGCTCCTAAGCGAGGCAAGATGCCTCTGGGAGGCGGCCCGGGCCTGGAGAACATCGAAGCGCAGTCTCGTGACGAGGAGGAGCCTCCGGCCCAATCGTAAGTGAACAAGGCTGTTCTACACATATCCCATTCTTTTCATATGATGCCTGAAATATACATTTTTTGCTGCCCAGTGCGCAGTCCCCTTCAACAATCCTCTTCCTCGGGGGACCTTCTCCCAGAGATGATGGAAAGCGAGACGCCCCCACCAGCCTCTCCGTCCAATAGGGCAGACGATCTTGAGGTGTCTTTGCGGAGGGTCTCCCCCTACCAATAAGTGGTGCAAGGGATGACGAAGATGTTATACGAAGGTGATACTTCGGCGGCCCGGGGTCCGGGGAATAACAATGAAGACCCCGAACAGTTCGGAATGCAGCCGGATACAAATAAACGGGTCCCCTCAAAGGGTGACCGTACTTCTGCGGCTGCCTCCGGAGATCCAGAGGCGCCGGATATCTTGACGAACATGCTGCGGAGGCTTCCGATTCAGAGGAACATCGTACCTTGATGGGTATGGTGGTTGAAAAGGTCCTATCCGTGAAGAGCGGATTGGATGAGGCCTTTGCGAGCCTGCTGAGAGGCTTCGAGGTCTGTAATGTAACATGGGCAATTGTGTTTTATTCAGAAAATACACCTGTGTATAGACAGTAGCTCCTGAAACTCCGGTTGGATTCCCATGGTAGGTGAACGGAGGATCAAGAAGAAATTTTGGAGGACTAATCTGATTAACTTTGAACACGGGCTGCTTCCCCCTGGCTACTTCCCGGACTGTGGATATTGCCGAACTACAACGAAAGCTTGATGTGGCCGGGGATGACATTACGTTGATCAATATGCGTCTTGACGAGTCGCAAGGTATGTATCCGGAGCAGCCTCTGTACATACATTTTTGTGATATAAGCATGACGCTAAAAGCTATACATGGCTGCTGATGGTGCTGCCGCCGTTGAAATTCATTGGGCTGAGCTAGCCCGGGCCAAGGAGCAAGCCCGGTGTAGTAATGCGGCTGCCGAGAAGGCATCGGCTGAGTTAGAAGCCGAACGGGCTGCTCGGCGTCAAGACGAGGATAAGATATCCATGATGACGCTTGAGCTAAAAAGTGCTGCCAGCCGCTATGAGCTCCTTGAGAAGGAGAAAGAAGCCAAAATGGATGAAATTGAAAAGGCTTTACGAGAAGAAAGAGAAGCGCGGTCTAAATCCAGAGCAACCCGTGAAGAGATCCGGCAAGCTGGGGAGATTGCGGCTGGTAAGCCATTTTTGCTATAGACTAAGTTCGGCAATCCAAACTATGCTCAGCTGAACCAATTGTGGAGTTCTCCGGACGAGTTTTTAGACCTGCCGAAGATTTCTTCCGATGCGGGACAGTATTATCAGGCATGAGAGGGGTACTCAACGGAGAAGCTTTTCTGGTCACAGTTCGGCACCTCAAAGCGCCCCTTGTTCCTAAATGAGCAGATGTCCCAGTGGGCCGAGCTTCATAGAATATTCGGTCCTGCTATGAAGAACGTCATAATCCGGTTATGGCCACTTGAGCCTATTCTGAATAGTTACTTTGGCTTGGTGAAGCGGCTTGTTGACGCAGTGCCGCGTATTGACGTTGTGAAGCGATCGATGTGCATTGAGGGTGCCCGGATGGCTTTTGCCCGAGTCAAGACATTCTGGGGGAATATGAAGGCCATCGATGTTGCGGTGAAGAGTCCGCCCGAGGGCAAGGACCGCCACGAACCGGAGCATTATTTTGAAGACGTCCTAGTAGCCGCCCGCTTGATAGAGGGTCAATGCTCGAAAGACATGATGTTCGGGTGAGGTGTATAAGAATTTTTCGAGACAATTTTATAGTGAATCTATTTGTATATTGTGCTTGAAAGCTTGTGTTCCTCCTGTGCGGCTGTTTTAATATAAACTAAAAGATTTCCAGTCGTCGGCTTCAGCCCCCTTGTAGGAAGTACAGGGGTGTTCGAAAAAGCATAAGATCACTCTTGACCCAACATCTTGGCCCGTAAAGGAGGTGTCAATGCGGCGAACTAGGCAACCAGACTATAGGGCGTTAACACTTTCACTTAGCCATCGGATTTTTATGGTGGGTCTACGACATAGCCCCTAGTATGTATGCGGCTTATTCATATGATGCGTTTACATAATTGACTGGAAAAGAGGTCCTTCGTGTGACACAGAGGAATCGCTAGAGACTCCGATAAGTCATCGAGTGGTTAACCAGCTCTCGTCGCATCATGACAGTCGGTTTTCGGCTTTCTCTACTGAGGTGCGTCACCACGTGAACCGGTAGCACTCGCAGTAGTTCTCCCTTTACTACCCTAGCTGATAGAGCGGAACGTAGGATAGCAAACACAGGAGCCGGGTAACCCAACTATTGACCCAAGACATGATTCGGAGCTGATGCATATAAGGCCAAACTCGCGAGGCTGAAGTGCGCTGTAAAAGCTGTTCAGACTTTGTTGGCAACTCATTTGTTCCCATACCGAGCCCCTGGCAAGTTAAGCTGAGGTATGTTTGTGAAACAACCATGGGAGGCATATTTATTTGCGGAAAGACGCGTGTAATTAATTCGGATAGTGTGAACTAGGACCTGAGCAATATGCCGATGATTAATTAATATATATGCCACGACCTCGGTCATTTGATATGCCCTGGGCCGAAGGCAGAGGAAAAAGGAATGTTATAGGCTCTAAAAAAAGAGTGCGGTCTACAAAAGTTTGTTTTGGACCTCCTGTCGCACGTCTGCGCCGCCTGTCCTCAGCGAGGGGAATCCTTGAAGGAAGTAGCCCCATAGGTGAGTGTATGGATCCGAACTCCGATGGAGTCGGTCGTAAGTGTTTCTCCTTTGCGCTACTGCTTTTAAGAAGTATTGAAAAAATGGAAAGTATATAAAAAATGTTACCGGAGTGTTTGCAGACTTATCCGTATTGTGCTTCTGTCGCTGCCATGGTATCTTAAGTGCGTAGTTATGTATATGTGGTATAACTTCATCGTGTATATGATATGGGTGGCGGAAGCCGAACTGCTATTTCTGTTCCAGATTTGATCGATCTTCGGGGGGAAGTTGCTTCTGGCCCTCTACATTTGGCTGTTGAACCATTCCGTCGTCCCTATTGCCTTGCGACCCCTTCCCTTGTGTTCGGTGTTGAGCTTGCCGGCCTGCTTGAGGACCCAACAACTTTTGTTGGTATGATTGGCTGGTTTATTGGGGTGGCCG
Organism: Triticum monococcum; assembly: GCA_034509565.1. Taxonomy (NCBI): domain Eukaryota; kingdom Viridiplantae; phylum Streptophyta; class Magnoliopsida; order Poales; family Poaceae; genus Triticum; species Triticum monococcum. The sequence continues at coordinate 170,610,502 of CM067846.1, read as the reverse complement.
TGTATCTGGTAGGGTCGGTCTAATATGCTGTCTAGGTTGGATGGTCCGTCTCTGTTCACCTTGAATGGCTTTTTCCATTGACCGGGCTTGGGATTGCTGAATCTGGCATTAACCGATGTGTCGCGTGATCTATCATTATCATTGCGACTGTTGTATTTGCTTCGTCGTGGCTTGCCATTGCCATCTCGGATTTTGAAAGTGCCCAAGTTGCTGGCGCTATTGCTTCTACGAGCGAGCCAGCTGTCTTCTCCTACGCAAAAGCGGGTCATTAGAGCGGTAAGGGCTGTCGTGGATCTAGGTCCTTCTTGACCGAGGTGGCGTGCAAGCCATTCATCCCGGACGCTGTGTTTGAAGGCCGCAAGGGCTTCCGCGTCCGGACAGTCAATGATTTGGTTCTTTTTAACTAAGAACCTGGTTCAGAGCTTCCTTGCTGACTCTCCAGGCTGCTGGACAATATTACTTAGGTCATCGACATCCGGTGGCCGGACATATGTTCCTTGGAAGTTGTTGCAAAAGGCGTCCTCCAAGTTCTCCCAGTTGCCAATAGAATTTTCCGGCAGGCTGTTTAACCAGTACCGAGCTGGTCCTTTGAGTTTTAGTGGTAGTTATTTGATGGCGTGAAGGTCATCTCCGCGGGCCATGTGGATATGGAGGAGGAAGTCCTCAATTCATACCGCGGGATCCGTTGTTCCATTGTATGATTCGATATTCATGGGTTTGAACCCGTCTGGGAATTCATGCTCCATTACTTCATTTGTGAAGCACAAAGGGTGTGTGGCACCTCTATGTTGGGCCACGCTGCGACGTACCTCTGACGGAGTCCATTTGCGGTTTTCAGCCCATGCGTGGCTAGGTTTGTCACGTCCGAATAGGTGGCTGTCGTCACGTGTCGAGGTGTGTCCTTGCGACCCGTAGATCGCTCTTGGGTATCCTGTTTTACTACCCCAGCCCTGTTGAATGTTGTACGTACAACCTTGAGCTACTTTGTTCTTGCCTTTATGGCAAGGTGGGGCGGTCTGTAGTTCGGCTTGAGTTGCCGCTTTAACCGGACCAAGTTGTGGTCGACCTGCCGCATTGTGTGATGATCGTACGAGCTCGAACACCTTGTCGTCGCCCTGGGGTAGCGATCTATGCTTCTGGTAGCTTTTGGCTGGGCTAACAAGGTCACATTTTTTGGCGGCTAGGACTTCGGTCCATCTATCACTAAGCAGATTTGGTCAGCTTGAAGTTGTTGCTGCTTCTTCTTCAGGCTCCTTGCAGTGGCTATTAGTTGGCGCTTTAAGTGCTCCTGCTCGTGAGGTTCCTCAGGCATGATGAAATCTTCGGCACCAAGGCTCACCTCATCCTCATAGAGCGGAAGGTAATTGTCATCCTCCGAATCTTTGTGCGTGGCCTGTTTACAGGGGCTATCCTTCCCGTCGTCCTGTTCATCATTAATTGTATCAACGGGTCTTCGTTGTCTTCGGCGTCATTGTCCGTGCCATCAATATTCTCGGAGTTGTAATCAAGTGTTTCGCTCGAATCCTCGACTATTGCTATGAAGTGGGTGGCGGGTGGGAAGCAAAATTCTCCATCGTCAGCCCCTAGCTCGAGCCGGATATAGCTCGGCTGAGAGTCCTCTGCCAAGGACATGTTTTTTAATGAGCTTAGCATGTCACCCAAAGGCGAGTGCTGGAAGATGTCCGCGGCACTGAATTTGAAGATCGATAAACGATCAAGCTCGGCGTCCGTGGGCTCGCGTGGTTCGAAACCTACAGCCAGAGACGAGTCCGGCGTTCTGGTGGCATAGGCATCGAGTGAGACCAGGTCCATGTGCGGCTCTAACACTGTGGAATCTGCGGCCTCCGTGGTGGGGTTAATCCTCTCGTCTTTAGATGGCGCGGCCTGCTCCGGCTCTAGGGCCGGAGCGGTTATAGGGCGATCTCCTGGATGCGTCCCGATGACAGATTTAAGTCATGATCATTGGGGTTATCGGGAGCGGCTACCGCGGTATCGAATCCGGCGAAGATCAAGTCTCCACAGATGTCCGCGACGTAGTCCAAGCTCCCGAATCTGACCTGATGGCCAGGGGCGTAGCTTTCGATCTGCTCCAAATGGCCAAACGAGTTGGCCCGCAGTGCGAAGCCTGAACACAAAGGTCTGTCCGGGGAGGAAAGTTTCTCCGTAGACAACGCCATAATTGACGATTGAAGGAGCCATCAAACCTTTCGGCGACAGCACAGCGGGACTCTCAATGAAAGCACCAATGTCGGTGTCAAAACCGGCGGATCTCAGGTAGGGGGTCCCAAACTGTGCATCTAAGGTTGACGGTAACATGAGACATGGGACACGATGCTTACCCAGGTTTGGGCCCTCTCTATGGAGGTAATACCCTACTTCCTGCTTGATTGATCTTGATGAATATGAGTGTTACAAGAGTTGATCTTCCACGAGATCGTAATAGCTAAACCCTAGAAGTCTAGCATGTATGACTACGGTATTGAGTCTCCCCAATTCGGACTACACCCTCCGGTTTATATAGACACCGGGGGGATCTAGGGTTACATAGAGTCGGTTACATAAGATGGAATCTTCATAGTTGTTCGCCAAGCTTGCCTTCCACGCTAAGGAGAGTCCTATCCGGACAAGGGTGTAGTCTTCGGTCTTCGTATCTTCACAGCCCATTAGTCCGGCCCACAGAAAACAGGCCGGACGCCCGAGGACCCCGTAGTCCAGGACTCCCTTAGGGGGCGGCCCCCTTTCCTTCTCTCCTACTCCTCCTTCCCTTCCTCTCCTACTCCAACTATGGAAGGGGGGAATCCTACTCCCGGTGGGAGTAGGACTCCCCTAGGGCGCGCCATAGAGAGGGCCGGCCCCTCCCCTCCTCCACTCCTTTATGTATGGGGGAGTGGGCACCCCATGGACACACAAGTTGATCATTGATCTTTTAGACCTGTGCGGCACCCCCCCTCCACCATAATCCACCTCGGTCATATCGTAGCGGTGCTTAGGCGAAGCCCTGTTCCGGCTGCATCATCATCACCGTCATCACGCCGTCGTGCTGATGAAACTCTCTCTCGACACTCAGCTGTATCGAGAGTTCATGGGACATCACCAAGCCGAAGGTGTGCAGATCGCGGAGGTGCCGTACCTTCAGTACTAGGATTGGTCGATCGTGAAGACGTACGACTACATCAACCGCGTTGTCATAACGCTTCCGCTTATGGTCTACGAGGGTACGTAGACAACACTCTCCCCTCTCGTTGCTATGCAGCACCATGATCTTGCGTGTGCGTAGGAATTTTTTCAAATTACTGCGGTCCCAAACACTGCCAAGGCTAGAGATGCACTTTGAAATTTCAAAGAAGCAAAGAAGTTCTACAACATCTATGCAAAGCACGCGGGTTTTGCTGCCAGGAAAGGCTCCAAGGTTAGCACCTGAGTCTACCTTTATTGCACGTGCTATGGAGTCTATGAATCAAAGGTGTCAGAAGCAAATAGACAGCGGAACAAGACCACAACTAGGACTAACTACAGGGCTAAAATGAGATTGAAGAGGGAAAAGGATGGAACACTTGTTGTAAAAGAGATAGTCTGGGAACACAACAACATGCTATAGCTCTCCCCCAAATGCTTGTCTTCTTGCACTCCCACAAAAACTTTGACAAAACAATCTTGGAGTACGTCAAGTACCTGAAGTTCAAAGGCATTGACCATGCACAAATCATGAGCATACTGGGCGGCAATGACCCCGATAGCTACTTCCTTGAAATGAATGCCAAAGACCTGATTAACATGTAAGTAAAAACTTGTTCTCCTCCCATAAACCCCCTCCGTATTTTTTCCTCTGTCAGTACAAACATATTACACAACGCATGACCTGATGCCAGTTCAACATGCATTTTTTAATGACTGTTCACTCTTAGTATGCATCAAAGCCAAAGAATTCAAGGATGGATGATGTGGACAATGTCGTAAAGACTGTCAACTTCTTTAGGGAGATGAAAGCAATAAACAGGGAATTCTTCTGCGACATACAACTTGATGAGTCCGACAGGGTGATGAACATATTCTGGGTGAACACAAGCTACCGAGGGGTGTATCAAGACTTTGGTGACCGCGTAATGTTTGAGACCACATATAAGACCAACAAGTACCATATGCCACTTGGGGTGTTTGTGGGTACTAACAACCACTTGCGGACTACATTCTTTGCTTTCGCCCTGCTAACAGATGAGGATGCAGATTCATTCAGATGGCTGTTCAAAACATTTTAAGGTGCATGAGAGGGAAGGCTCCTACATGCATCCTCACAGGTACTACCGCCAAACCACCACCACCCCTGCAAAAAGGAAAATAACACGGTAAAATTGTTGTGTCAGTTCTATTTGTATATATGCACTCTCATCTGCACTCCATGTCTCTTTTCTTATTACCAGACCAGTGCCCGGCAATGGCTTTGGCGATCCCAGATGCTTTCAGGAACACAATACACAAGCTGTACCGCTGGCACATTATGAAGAAGTACATGGAACACCTCACATACCTGTACAACCTCCACGAAGAGTTTAAGGATGAATTCACATCAATCCTCAACTAGCCCCTCATGCCAACTGAGTTTGAGGCTGCCAGGAAAGCACTCATGGGTAAGTACAACCTCCATGATGATGCCACGATGGTGGCAATGTGGAACGAGCGCGAGAAATGGATATCAGCTTACTTCAAAGAGATTTTCTGTGCCAAAATGACGTCCACACAACCGAGTGAGAGCATGAACTATGTGCTGAAGAAGAACTTCGTAAGTGAGAGACAAAACCTGCACCGGTTTGTCAGCCAGGTAAACTCCTACGTCAAAACCAGGAGGCAGGCAGAGAACCATGAGACAATGGGTAACCGGTATAGCTCTATCACCTGTCGTAAGACAAAATAACGTTCTTACTAAAGTAAATATTTCTTAGTTAGACAAGTTTTTGCTGTGAGAAAACTAATAATTTGTTCATCACTCTTGCTTGCGCAGAAGGAACAAAACACGCTTATCTTCTATGGGTTTGACACTCAGATGGCAAAGCTTTACTCACGAGCTGTGTACAGAAAGATCAGAAAAAGGCTAAAATTGAGTACCCTCTTCATGGTGATAGAGACGAAAGAGCCCACAAAGTACCTCGTGTGCTACAACAAACCACAAAAACTTTTTGCGTGGTCTCATCACGCGTTCCAGGTGGTTGCAGACCCCGTGGGAGAAATATTTGACTACGAGTGCAAGCTGTGGAACCACACAGGTGAGGACTAAAAAAGATATTACATACCGTACTACTTATTTTTGCAAAGTTTTTTTTCTAATGAAATGAGAAAAAACATGCACCTCTTCCAAAAATACAGGTATTTTCTGCCTGCATGTCCTGTGCATGATGCAGACAATTAAGGCTCATAGCATTCCAGAGAAATACATCCTCAGGAGATACACCAAATGCCTGAACATCCAGCCAACATTCAACGAAAATGACTTGAGGACAGTAGCATCAAACAAGGCCTCCCAATACTGCATTGAAAGTGCACTGCTGCAACTAAACATGAGGGTGCAAAGAAAAAGCTTGAGAAGCCAAGAGCAAATGGCGAGGTCACGAGTCATCATGGAAAGACTTGAACAAGAACTCGACGCCATGCATTTTGCTGAAAACGGAGGTGTCGCGGACAACAAAGCCATTGAGCAGGACATTGCTACGAGATGAACATCTGGGATCTATTAGCCCATTCAACAACGAGGAAGAGGAGCAACAACAACCAGAGCTTGCCCTTGTGCACACTAAAGAGCAGCAACATGCTCATGTGCAAGATCATGAGCTTGATGGTGTTGTAGGTGAACGACATGACAATAGGACATCCTACCAGCAGCAACAGGAAAAGGGTAATTTAACCACCCATGTTCTCAAACATAAAGGGGAGGAAGAGTAAGATGCAAGCAGCGAAAGCAGCAACCAAAAAGCCACCACACCCCATCAGACGCGTGGAATTCGGCCCGGATGGCAAACCTCTCGGGATAAGGGCATGCAGATTCTGGAATGTGGTGACCAATCATCATTACCGCACATGCCTGCTACCTCTTGAGCATGTGTTGGTTGTCCCTTGAAGAGGAAATGGTGATGCAACAAAGTAGTGTAAGTATTTCCCTCAGTTTTTGAGAACCAAGGTATCAATCCAGTAGGAGACAACACACAAGTCACCTAGTACCTGCACAAACAATCAAGAACCTTGCAACGACCGTGATAAAGGGGTTGTCAATCCCTTCATGGTCACTCACAAAAGTGAGATCTGATAAAGATAGTAAGATAAATATTTTTGGTATTTTTGTTGTATAGATTGGAAAGTAAAGATTGCAATATAGTAAACGAGATGCGATGTAAATAAAAGAGATGCAATATAATCAGAAAGAGATCCGGGGGCTATAGGTTTCACTAGTGGCTTCTCTCAAGATAGCATGTATTATGGTGGGTGAACAAATTACGGCCGAGCAATTGATAGAAAAGCGCCTGATTATGAAGATATCTAAGGCAATGATCATGTATATAGGCATCACGTCCGTGACAAGTAGACCGACTCCTGCCTGCATCTACTACTGTTACTCCACAGATCGACCGCTATCCAGCATGCATCTAGAGTATTAAGTTCATAAGAACAGAGTAATGCATTAAGCAAGATGACATGATGCAGAGGGATAAACTCAAGCAATATGATATAAATCCCATCTTTTTATCCTCGATGGCAACAATACAATACGTTCCTTGCTATCCCTACTGTCACTGGGAAAGGACTCCGCAAGATTGAACCCAAATCTAAGCACTTCTCCCATTGCAAGAAAGATCAATCTAGTAGGCCAAACTAACCCGATAATTCGAAGAGACTTGTAAAGATATCAAATCATGCACATAAGAATTCAGAGAAGAACCAAATAATATTCATAGATAATCAAGTTCATAAATCCATGATTCATCGGATCTCGGCAAACACACCGCAAAAGAGTATTACATCGAATAGATCTCTAAGAACATCGAGGAGAACTTTGTATTGAAGATCAAATAGAGAGAAGAAGCCATCTAGCTAATAACTATGGACCCGAAGGTCTGTGGTAAACTACTCACGCTTCATCAGAGAGGCTATGGTGTTGATGTAGAAGCCCTCCGTGATCGATTCCCCTTTCGGTAGATCACCGGAAAAGGCCCCAAGATGGGATCTCATGGGTATAGAAGGTTGCAGCAGTGGAAAAGTGGTTTCGTGGCTCCCCCCGATGTTTCTAGGGTATAAGAGTATATATAGGCGAAAGAAGTACGTCAGTGGAGCTTCATGGGGCCCACGAGGGTGGGGGCGCGCCTACCCCCTGGGCGCACCCTCCTACCTCGTGGCCGCCTCACGGAGTTCCAGACTTCCACTCCAAGTCTCCTGGTTTGCTTTTGGTCCAAGAAAGATCATCGCGAAGGTTTCATTTCGTTTGGATTCCGTTTGGTATTCCTTTTCTGCGAAACTCTAAAATAGGCAAAAAATAGAAACTGGCACTGGGCCTCCGGTTAATAGGTTAGTCCCAAAAATAAAATACGAGAGCATATTAAAGCCCATTAAACATCCAAAACAGATAATATAATAACATGAAACAATCAAAAATTATAGATAAGTTGGAGACGTATCAAGCATGCCCAAGCTTAATTCCTACTCGTCCTCGAGTAGGTAAATGATAAAAATAGAAAATTTGATGTGGAATGCTACCTAACATATTTATCAATGTAGTTTTCTTTATTGTGGCATGAATGTTCAAATCCGAAAGATTCAAGACAGAACTTTAATATTGACATAAAAATAATAATACTTCAAGCGTACTAACAAAGTAATTATGTCTTCTCAAGATAGCATGGCCAAAGAAAGTTCATCCATACAAAATCATATAGTTTGGTTATGATCCATCTTCGTCACGCAAAATATCCAAATCATGCACAACCCCGATGACAAGCCAAGCAATTGTTTCATACTTTAGTATTCTCAAACTTTTCAACTTTCACGCAATACATGAGCGTGAGCCATGGACATACCACTATAGGTGGAATAGAGTGGCGGTTGTGGAGAAGACAAAAAGGAGGAAGATGGTCTCACATCAACTAGGCGTATCAATGGGCTATGGAGATGCCCATCAATAGATATCAATGTGAGTGAGTAGGGATTTCCATGCAACGGATGCACTAGAGCTATGAATGTATGAAAGCTCAACAAAAGAAACTACGTGGGTGTGCATCCAACTTGCTTGCTCATGAAGACCTAGGGCATTTGACGAAGCCCGTCGTTGGAATATACAAGCCAAGTTCTATAATGAAAATTTCCCACTAGTATATGAAAGTGACAAAATAAGAGACTCTCTATCATGAAGATCATGGTGCTACTTTGAAGCACAAGTGTGGAAAAAGGATAGTAGCATTGTCCCTTCTCTCTTTTTTCTGTTTTTTGTTTGGCTTGTTTGGCCTCCTTTTCTCCTTTTTTTCTCTCTTTTTTTGTTTCCTCACATGGGACAATGCTCTAATAATGATGATCATCACACTTCTATTTATTTACAACTCAAAGATTACAACTCGATACTTAGAACAAAAATATGACTCTATATGCGTGCCTCCGGCGGTGTACCAGGATGTGAAATGAATCAAGAGTGACATGTATGATTTTTTTTGAATGGTGGCTTTGCCACAAATACGATGTCAACTACATGATCATGCAAGGCAATATGAAAATGATGGAGCATGTCATAGTAAACGGAAATAGTGGAAGGTTGCATGGCAATATATCTTGGAATGGCTATGGAAATGACATAATAGGTAGGTATGATGGCTGTTTTGAGGAAGGTAAATGGCGGGTTTATGGTAACTGCAAAAGTTGCGCGGTACTTGAGAGGCTAGCAACGGTGGAAGGGTGAGAGTGCATATAATCCATGGACTCAACATTAGTCATAAAGAACTCACATACTTATTGCAAAAATCTACAAGTCATCAAAAAACCAAGCACTACGCGCATGTTCCTAGGGGGTAGATTGGTAGGAAAAGACCATCGCTCGTCCCCGACTGCCACTCATAAGGAAGACAATCAAAGAAATAGCCCATGCTTCAAATTTGTTACACAACGGTTACCATACGTGCATGCTACGGGACTTGCAAACCTCAACACAAGTATTTCTCAAATTCACGACTACTCAACTAGCATGACTCTAATATCACCATCCTCATGTCTCAAAACAATCATCAAGCATCAAACTTCTCATAGTATTCAACGCACTTTATATGAAAGTTTTTATTATACCCATCTTGGATGTCCATCATATTAGGACTAGTTTTATAGGAAAAGCAAATTACCATGCTGTTCTAAAAGACTCTCAAAATAATATAATTGAAGCATGAGAGATCAATCATTTCTATAAAACAAAACCACCACCGTGCTCTAAAAAGATATAAGTGAAGTACTAGAGCAAAATTGTATAGCTCAAAAGATATAAGTGAAGCACATAAGACATTCTAATAAATTCCGATTCATGCGTGTATCTTCCAAAAGGTGTGTACAACAAGGATGATTGTGGTAAACTAAAAAGCAAAGACTCAAATCATACAAGACCCTCCAAGCAAAACACATATCATTTGGTGAATAAAAATATAGCCTCAAGTAAAGTTACCGATAGACGAAGACGAAAAAGGGGATGCCTTCCGGGGCATCCCCAAGCTTAGGCTTTTGGTTGTCCTTGAATTTTACCTTGGGGTGCCTTGGGAACACCTAAGCTTATGATCTTGCCACTCCTTGTTCCAAAATCCATCAAATGTTTACCCAAAAACTTGAAAACTTCACAACACAAAACTCAACAGAAAATCTCATGAGCTCCATTAGTATAAGAAGATAAACCACCACTTTAAGGTAATGTAATGAACTCATTATTTATTTATATTGGTGTTAAACCTACTGTATTCCAACTTCTCCATGGTTCATCCCCCCGATACTAGCCATATATGCATCAAAATAAGCAAACAACACGCGAAAAACAGAATCTGTCAAAAACAGAACAGTCTGTAGCAATCTGGATGTTTCGAATACTTCTGTAACTCCAAACGTTCTGAATAATTAGGAAGACCAGGAAAATTTGTATATTGATCTACTTCAATTGGAATTGGTATTTTATCGCTCTCTTTTAAAAAACTAAAATTATTTTCGTGAGCGCATACTTTCTGTTTTTATCAGCAAGATCAAACAATAATCACCCAAGAAGATCCTAAGGGATTTACTTGGCACAAACACTAATTAAAACATAAAAAAATTGTAACAAAGGCTAGATAAATTATCAATTACTAAACAGGAATAAAAAGTAAAGAGCAAAAATAAAATTGGGTTTCCTCCCAACAAGCGCTATCGTTTAACGCCCCTAGATAGGCATAAAAACAAGAATAGATCTAGGTATTGCCATAATAATGATAAGGAAAATCGCGAAAACTCATCTCATACTCCCTATGTTCGGCAGCAAGTTTTCTCTGTGGCAGGCAAAAGTAATCAAAAGGATTAAATTTAATGGGACAAAAGTCCCCAAGTTCAAGCTCAGGAGGTATTGGTTCCTCCTTTGGCCCCTCATATTGCACAACCAATTAATCATTGTAAGTATTCTTTTGGCAGAAAGACATGAGCCTTTGTTCAAGAGAAAAACCTAACCCATTGTTCTGAATAGCAAAATTATCATTAAGTTCATAAATCCTATCAACTAGAACATTGGTAGTAACCTTTTTTATAAGGTTTTCATTATAAGCAACATGATCTAAAGATCGTAAATGCATTATGTATTCTTGATAAAAATGGATTGCTTCTATGGGAGGACGCCCAGCATCTACCCTATAATGCGCAAAGATTTCATTGGCCTCTTTTATTATAAATCTGAACTCATGAGCTAAAAAGATGGTAGCCGCTCGCTTAACAGAAGAATGCTCAACATTGGAAAATTCTAGAAAAATCCTTTTGTCGGCGTTCTGGGAACGGGGGTGTAAGGGCATATTTATCCCTACGGTGTTTTGGTGATTGATGACAATGCAATTTGCGGACTAATCGGGTGCTTTGAGTTCTTTCAGATATTCTTTCTTCGGCACGAGACGGTTATTTTCCCTCGGCGTTCTACTCAAGACGGTGTAGCTTCTTTCGTTTCTTTGTTGGTGCACCAAGTTTCTTAGTAGTCACCGTACTATCAAGAGGGGATCCGTTTCGGTATGGTTTGGGTGGAATCAACATGTACACGTCCTGTTCTCACCCACCGGTTCTTTCCGCCTCTTGGAGCTTCTCTTTTCTCCCCTCTCTCTCCTTTCCTGGACCCGGCGGTAGTACCGCGGGCCACAGCGGTAGTACCGCTGAAGCTCACTAAGCGGTAGTACCGCTCCTCGGAGCAGCAGTACCGTTGCCTCAGCAGCAGTACTGCTGCGGCTCCGTGCTCCTACCGCCTCGACCCTAGTGCGCTCCTTCTTGTGTCTGGGCATTACGGCACTAGCTGCAGTTGCAGCGGTAGTACCGCTCCTCGGAGCGGTAGTACCGCTTGATGGCCTCAGCTGCAGTACCGCTGCGGCTTTCAGCTCCTTCTGCCTTGACTATTTTGCGCATTTTCTCGTGTCGGGTTTTGCGGTACTAGCTGCGGTAGTAGGGGCGGTAGTACCGCGTTCGCGCGGTAGTACCACCCTGCCTCCACGGTAGTACTGCTCTGGGTCCCTGTCCCAGCCCCTCTCTTCTAGCGCGGCAGTACCGCTGAGGGGTAGCAGTAGTACCGCTTATGAGCGGTAGTACCACTTATGAGCGGTAGTACCGCTCTACCTCAGCCGTAGTACCGTTCTCTGCGGGGCTGAGTGGGGGGTTTGTTTCCCCCACTATAAAAGGGCGTCCCCTTCTTCCTTTCCACTTACCTCTTCCCCCAAGCTTCAATCATTGCCCTAGCTCCATTTATTGCTCAAGCTCCATTAAATACTCCAAGCTTCATTTTGCCCGATCTATCTCCCTAGCCAATCAAACTTGTTGATTTGCTCGGGAGTGGTTGAGAAGGCTCCGATCTACACTTCCACCAAGAGATTTTCGATTCCCCCACTCATCCCTAGCGGATCTTGTTACTCTTGGGTGTTTTAGCACCCTAGACGGTTGAGGTCACCTCGGAGCCATATTCCATTGTGGTGAAGCTTCGTGGTCTTGTTGGGAGCCTCCGATTAAGTTGTGGAGATTGCCCCAACCTTGTTTGTAAAGGTTCGGTCGCCGCCTTCAAGGGCACCAATAGTGGAATCACGGCATCTCGCATTGTGTGAGGGCGTGAGGAGAATACGGTGGCCCTAGTGGCTTCTTGGGGAGCATTGTGCCTCCACACCGCTCCAACGGAGACGTACTTCCCCTCAAAAGGAAGGAACTTCGGTAACACATCCTCGTCTTCACCGGATCCACTCTTGGTTACCTCTTACCTTTATTTGTGCAAGCTCTTTAGTGTTTGTTCCCTTGCTCGCTTGTATGCTTGTTGTTGTTGCATCATATAGGTTGCTCACCTAGTTGCACATCTAGACAACCTACTTTGACGCAAAGTTTAATTTGGTAAAGAAAAGCTAAAAATTGGTAGTTGCCTATTCACCCCCCCTCTAGTCAACCATATCGATCCTTTCAATTGGTATCAGAGCCTCGTCTCTTTATTAAGGACTTTACCATCCAAAGAGTATGGTTGATACCGTAGACGGTGTGGAGGAACACTCCGGTGTGAATCCGACCTCGTCTACGGGAGATGGGGGAACTTCGGTCTCTCGTGAGGTGTGGCCTTGGAGACATTGAAAACCTCCATGACGACCGAAGTTGAAAACATGTTTACTAAATTTCTTGAGGGGCTTAAACTTTCCACCGCACCGTTGAAAGTGGGTGATCCCGCCAATAAGGTGTCGGATGCTATCCCCGACAAGGGGGAAACTAGTAGTGAAAAGGCTCCTTCTTCTAGTGGCAAGAATGGCACCGGCATCTTTGCCCATGTGGAACCACCACTTGTTTATGGTGGACCGGTTCCTTCTACTCATCTGAATCATGCCGGTCCTCCTCCTAAGATTGTGAAAAATGAGGATTTTGATTCTTGGGTTTACCGCTTTAAACGTCATTTAAATCATGTGAACACTAACCTTTGGAGAATCATTGAAGAAGGTTTCTATCCACATGATCCAAGCAACTTCACTCCTCGAGAAGCCGTGGACAATCAATTCAATTAGAATGCTCTCTTCATCATTCAAGATGCAATTCCACCCGAAGACCTACCTCATCTTCATCCCTTTGCCTTGGCCAAAGATGCATGGCATTGTGTCATGTCTCTCTACCAGGGAAGTGCAAGCATTCAATGCTCCAACTATGAAGTGGTACAAGATGAGGCCGATGAGTTTGCAATGAAGGAAGATGAAGAACCCCGTGAGCTTTATCGAAGAGTCACCAAACTTGCGGTCTTACTACGAGATCACGGGAGCAAGGACACGAATGACAATTGGATCAAGCGCAAATTCCTCAAGGCAATGATGCCCTACCACAAGGCCATGTCCTCCGTCATTCGCCAAAGACCGGACTTCCACACTTTGACCTCAAGTGAAGTGTTGGACGAGTTTGTAGCCATGAACATTTTGGACAAGACCGCCGACAATGCGGTGCTTCGTTCTCAACGGGCAAAGAAGCCTAACCTTGCATTGAAGGCCAAGCTCACCGTGGAAGAAGAAGAAGAGGAAGAAGAGGAGAGCAACCCCGAAGATACGAAGTATGCATATCATGAACATATGGCACTTGCTTCAAGGCAATTTTGGAGTAAGAAAAACTCGAGGCCCAACTTTAGCAAAAACAACTCGAGTGGCACAAGGGGCAAGCAACGTGTAAGGACTTGCTACAATTGCGGCAACGTGAGTCATTTCGTTGCGGAATGCCCGTATGAGAAGAGGGAAGACAATGGTGGCAAACTCATCCGAAAGGACAAGGCCAAGTCGTTCCCCAACAAGAACAACTTCACCAAGAAGACTCCTCCCAAGGCCTTGATTGTGCAAGAAGAGTACAATGAGGATGATGACGATGATGAAGATGATGAGTCGGTTGCCATGGCCTCCATTGCCATTGCAACAACGTCACGAGTGTCTCTCTTCGACTCACCCAACGAGAGCATCACCGCCAAGTGCCTCCTGGCTAAAGCCACCAACAAGGTAACTTCCAACATCAAAACTACCATCATTAATCATCCTTCCCCATTGGATTGCATTAATGAAGTTGAGGGAGCTAATGTGGAGGCTAACGAGTTTGAGGCCTTTATGGGCAAACTCAAGGGAAAATCCAAGAAGCACTTTGTTGCTCTCTTGGAACAACTTGGTGAGGCCAATGACATGATCGAGGCTCACAAAGACACCATCTCGAAGATGGAAGGGCATAGTCGTGACTATGCCGATGAGATTTCGGATCTTTCTAATGCTCTTGAGGAAGAGCGTGGTCTTCATTTGGCTCTTGAGGAGTCACACAACGTTGATCATGCTAAGTTAGAGAAAGATTATGATCATGCCCTCGTTGTTTCTCGTGTGCTAAATTCCGAGAAGGCCAAACTTGGGGTTGATCTTGCTAGACTCAAAGAGGAGTTTGATATACTTGACAAGGCTCACAAGGCCTTGAAGGGTATTCACGCTAGTCTCAAGGAGTCTCATGATCAACTCCAAGTGAAGCTAACTATGGAGAAAGCAACCTTTCCTCATATGGTTTTGATTGATAATGCAAATGCTACTAACCCATGTTGTGAGCATATGCACCTTGTTGAAGAAAATGCTAAGTTGAAGGTGCAACTTGAGAGAGGTCTTGTGAAGTGCATACAAGGCAAGAAGAACCTCAATGATCTCTTGATCAACCAAAAGGGAGGTGCGGTGAAGGAAGGGGTTGGGTATGTCCCCGACTCCAAGAATAAGACGAAGAATGACAAGACCAAACGACCTCCACCCCTCATGCAAACTTTTGTGAGGGCGGGAGAGAGTGTCCCCCAGAAGAAGAAGAAGAACAAAGTCAAGAAGGGCAATGTCACCTCTCCCAACAAAGCCGGAGATTTTAATCCTTCTTATGTGTTATGCCGAGCTAGTGATGGGCATGTTTATGCCAAATTTGTTGGTTCTCTTCATGAGCACATTGAATGGTCTATTTGGGTTCCTAAGACCCTTGTTACTAACATCAAAGGACCCATTACAAAATGGGTACCTAAAACCAAGCATTGATCTCTTGTAGGTGTTTGCTTCCGGTGGTGGATCATGGTTGCTCGATAGCGGAGCTACAAATCATATGACCGGAAGCAAGGACTTGGTGGTAGATGTGCACAAAGTTCCATCTATGCCCACCAATGTCGAGTGGGGTGACGCCTCGTCCTCTAAGGTATTGGGACTTGGCAAGGTGGTCATCTCTCATGATCTCACGATCGAGAAGGTCATGCTTGTTGAGTCCCTTGCATACAATTTACTTTCCGTTCGTCAACTTGCAATCATGGGCTTTGCCACTTTCTTTGACATTGATACCGTGGCCCTCTTGTGGAGAAAGACTCTTAAAGTACCTTTTGTTGGGCATGTCGAGAACGATCTATATGTAATTAACTTTTCGGAGCGACCCACTAAGACCGCGACATGCCTAATGGCTAAAGTTGATGTGGAATGGCTTTGGCATCGCCGTTTAGCCCATGTCAATATGAGATCTTTGCAAAGTCTCCTAAAGGGGGACCATGTCCGTGGACTAACGAATGTTAGTTTTGTTAAAGATCGTGCTTGCAGTGCCTGTATCGAAGGAAAGCTACATGAGAAGGCTCACCCTCCCACGACTATCATTTATTCGAAGAGGCCTTTGGAGCTCCTTCACATGGATCTCTTTGGGCCCCCATCCTTCGATAGTCTTGGAGGTAGAAAGTATTGCTTGGTGATTGTGGATGACTACTCAAGGTACACATGGGTGTATTTCTTCAAGAGGAAGAGCGAGACCCAACAAACCGTCATTGACTTTGGAAATGAAGCACAACGTCAACACAATGCAAAGTTCTTGACAATAAGAAGTGACAACGGCACCGAGTTCAAGAACTATACCTTGGATGAATTTCTTAGTGATGAGGGTATCAAGCATCAATATTCCGCACCATACACCCCTCAACAAAACGGTGTTGCAGAGAGGAAGAACCGGACGTTGATGGATGCGGCAAGAACCATGATGGCGGAGTTCAAGTCTCCGTACAACTTTTGGGCCGAAGCCATCAACACCGCGTGTCATGCATCCAATCGGCTCTACCTCCGCAAGGGCTTGAACAAGATTCCATATGAGATACTCACCGGTAACAAGCCCAACCTCAAGTACTTCTGGGTATTCGGGTGTAAGTGTTTCATTCTCAAGAAAGGTGTTCGGTTGTCTAAATTTGAGGCTAGAGCTTATGAGGGCATATTTGTTGGTTATGCTACAAACTCTCATGCTTACCGTGTCCTCAATAAATCCACGGGACTTATTGAGGAGACGTGTAACGTGGAGTTTGATGAGAATAACGGCTCCCAAGTGGAGCAAAGTGGCACTTGTGATGTAGGTGATGAAATTCCTCCCCAAGCCATAAGAAGAATGGGTGTTGGTTTCATCCTACCCATTGAGGAACCCCTTGTGGCCGAAGGAGAAGGACAATGCTCCACTCTTGTAGAGCCATCACCAACCCAAGGCCCACACGCTTCCGAAGAACAAAGTGAAGGCCCTTAACCTCATGAACAAGACCAAGGGCAAGATCATACTCAAGATGGTGTTGACACACCAAGGGATGCCCAAGGTCAAGTTCTCTCCCCCGAGCAAGTTCAAGACCAAGAACAAGTTCATGACGACGCTCAAGATGATCAAGTAACCGCTCCTCAACTCACCACCGAGGAGGAATTAGAGCGTCGTGCCGCCAAAGTTGCTTCCAAGCTCTCCACCAAGGATCATCTCATGACGAATGTGCTTGGAAGCTTAAGAAAGGGGGTAAGCACTTGTAGACAATTGGCAAATTATTGTGAGCATCACGCGTTTGTCTCGTGTGTAGAACCTCTCAAGGTCTATGAGGCGCTAGAAGATCCGGATTGGCTCAATGCCATGCATGAAGAACTCAACAACTTCGAGCGCAACAAAGTGTGGAGACTAGTGCCAAGACCAACGGGAAACCACAATGTCATTGGAACCAAGTGGATATTCAAGAACAAGAAAGATGCCCATGGGATTATCATTCGTAACAAGGCTCGTTTGGTAGCACAAGGCTACTCCCAAGTCGAGGGTATCGACTACGGTGAAACCTTTGCTCCCTTTGCTCGTCTTGAATCCATTCGCATGTTGATTGCATATGCTTCTCATCATAACTTTAAGTTACATCAAATGGATGTGAAGAGTGCTTTTCTTAATGGTCCCATTAATGAATTGGTGTATGTCAAGCAACCCCCCGGGTTCAAGGATCCCTACTTTCCCGATCATGTGTATCAACTCGATAAGGCACTCTATAGCCTTAAACAAGCCCCACGTGCGTGGTATGACCACCTTACCGAGTTGCTACAAGACTGTGGGTTTGAAGTTGGGATAATCGACCCCACTCTTTTTACTAAGAAGGTCAAAGGGGAGTTGTTTGTGTGCCAATTATATGTTGATGATATTATCTTTGGTTCTCCTAACAAAGTTTTCAATGAGGAATTTGCCGCTCTCATGACCTCAAAGTTCGAGATGTCCTCCATGGGGGAGTTGAAGTTCTTTCTAGGGTTCGAAGTGAAGCAAAGAAGAGAAGGAACCTTCATCAATCAATCCAAATACACTCAAGACATGCTCAAGAGATTCAAGCTAAGCGACGTCAAGCCGGCTTCCACCCCAATGCCCACCAAGTGCCAACTTGACCTAGATCCCAATGGTAAAGTGGTGGATCAAAAGGTATATCATTCCATGATTGGATCCTTGCTTTACCTTTGTGCATCTAGACCGGACATCATGTTGAGTGTGGGAATTTGTGCATGGTTTCAAGCCGCACCTAAGGAAAGTCACTATGTGGCGGTCAAACGAATCTTTCGATATTTGGCTCATACCCCAATCTTTGGCCTATGGTACCCAAGAGGATCAAACTTCAAGCTTGTAGGGTACTCGGATTCTGATTGGGCGGGAGACAAAGTGGATAGGAAGTCCACTTCCGAAGGGTGCCAATTCCTTGGTTGCTCTTTGGTAAGTTGGTCTTCCAAAAAGCAAAGTTGTGTCTCTCTCGACCACCGAAGCGGAGTATGTTGCGGCCAGTAGTTATTGTGCACAACTCTTATGGATGAGGCAAACTTTAAAGGATTACGGTGTCACTTGTGACAAAGTGCCTCTTTGGTGTGACAATGAAAGTGCCATCAAGATTTCTCTCAACCCGGTGCAACACTTCAAGACGAAGCATATTGAGATTCGGTATCATTTCATCCGGGATCACATTAGGCGAGGAGAGATCGAGCTCAACTATGTCAACACTCATGACAACCTTGTAGATATTTTCACGAAGCCCTTGGATGAAGCAAGATTTTGCGAGTTAAGGCATGAGCTAAATATCATTGATTCGAGCAATGTTGCTTGAACCCGTGCACACCCACCACGCTCAATTTGTTGTCTAGTTTAGGTGTAGGCATGGACATAGGGGGAGTGTTGTTCTCTCAATGAACTCTCCCTCCCCCCATTATGCATAAATTGATCAAGTCTCTCACTTTAGCCATTGTTGATGGCATGTGTGCTTAAAAGACGAGTTTTGGTCATGGGCCCAAGGTTAAAATCTTCACGGCGCCATACCTCTTGACTCAAACATAGGTGGCCTCGACCACCGCCCTCTCTTGAAGAGGGGTTTCTTGGCCTCTTGCTTGTGTGTTCCTTGATTTTCGTTGCGTGTTTTTCTGCCTTCTTTTTGAGCTAAGCCATGTTGTCTAGTTGCCGTGGCGTGCTGGGCGGTACTGCCGCTGGTGGTGGACGATACTACCGTGGTAAGCGGTACTACTGCCCCTCTAGTGCGGCACTACCGCTTACCAGCGGTACTACCGCTCCCCAGCGCGGTACTACCACTGTGGGGCGGGGCCAGGGGTTCTTATCGGGGCAGGGGGAGGTTTCTTCTCCCCCATACCCATTCGCTCACTCCCCTCGTGTCTCTCCCTCTCTCCAGCACCGTTCCGCCACGGAAGAGCTCCGGTGGATCTCCTCCTCCGGGGCGTTCCTGTCCATTTCCTTCGGTGGAGTCGATCCCCACCTCATCCTCTTGCCATGGATGCCGGTATTGCCCCCGTTCCTTCTCTCTTTTGGTCTTGTTGTTAGATCTTGTGCTTTAGGGGCAATGGTGGTTGCATCTCTAGATTTTTGGCTAAATCTAGGCTTGAGTTGGTTGGAGAAGGCAACTAGATCATCTAGATTGATGTTTGGTAGGATTATTTTTGAATTTGGTAGGCCGGTAGTGCCAGATCTGTCCACGGTAGCAGGAAACCACTGTTTCACCGCCTCGTGCTATGAAACTGCTGGTTTTCCGCCTCAAGCCGTACTACCGCTCCCTTGGAGCGGTACTACCGCTTGACCTAGAGCGGTACTGCCGCTCCCATTGGGGCGGTACTACCGCCGGCAGGTCACGGTACTACCGCTGCATGCTAATTTCCACCATTCTCCTGCCTTACCTTGATCCTTTTTGTTGTGTTTGTTGGCTTATGCTCGTTTCTTCTGGTTGTTTTGCGTTTTCTTGTGTTTGGCTCCAGGTGATGACCTTTCCGAGCAGCAAGGTCGCCGTATCAACCCCGGGCGTGCCACCTCCAAACGCTACCGGACCTCAGAGCCTGCCTGTGGTTCCTCGAGCGCCCAACCGCCCTCAGCAAGTGCTTCTGCCAGTGTTCCTCCACCTCCTTAGCAATCAAAGCGAGCCGCCAACAAGCCAAAAGGGAAGACTGTGACTGAGATGACCAACAAGGAGTTTTGGGAGAAGCGTCGCCGCAACCCCTATGCGGTGGACCAAGAACCCACTTTGGTCAACCGCCCGTTCTGGAACCGTTTTCAGTTTGCCATCTACTTTGATGTGATCAAGGCCAAGAAGAATCTGTTTGTTGATGTTCGCTCCATTGATATTGATGCTATGGAGAAGGACCCAGAGTACTTTGGAGAAGCCCTTCAGATGTGCACTCAGCTGAACATTCTAAGGATCATGCAGTTCAACAAGGATTTTGATGCAGATTTGGTGGCTCAATTCTATGCCACCGTCCATCTTGGTACAGATGGCGACCGGACTCTGACTTGGATGACCAATGGCAAGCTGCTTTCCGTCAAGTGGCGGGCGTTCATGGAGTTACTCGATGTGGTGGATAACGGGCTTGAGACTCCTGTCGGTTTCCGCCCTCACCGCAATGCTACGTCCACCCACAAGCAAGCCCTTTGGCCCTACTGCACTGTGAAGGTTCACCCGGTGACTGAGAAGAAGACCTATGAGCTGTATCCATATCTGGACATTCTTCATCGCATATTCCGTGAGACTCTCTTCCCTCGCATTGGGAATTTGGATCAGGTTCACTCCTTCCTCGTGGACATGCTCCTTTTCTGTCAGCATGAGAAGGAAGCAAGCACTGGAGAGAGCCTGGATATCTATCATGTCATGTGGTCGGAACTTCTATCTGCCGTGTCTGAGCGCAAGTGTCCTATCTATGGTCCCTTCATCATGAGGCTCATTGAGAGGGCCTGGGCACAGACTTATCCCAGAGTGCTGCTAGAGACTGGAGACTTGGTTTCTCATGAGATCAAGCGTCTGAGGAAGAAGGACAACTGGACAGCGCCTCACACAGGGGGTCCATCTGCTACTGCTGCCACAGGGGGCCCGTCTGCTGCTGCTGCTACCATGGGGACCGAGGGTGAGGCTGCTACTGATGCTCATGATGAGGCTTTTGGCCACTCTAGTGCAGAACCATCATGGGCCCAGAAGCTCAAGCGCAAGATGAAGAAGCTCTTCTGCATGGAGTCCCATGGTCAGTACATGACTCATGTGGCGGAGAAGAATGCCAGGACGCGCCACAAGGAGACCATGCGTCAGTTGGGTGCCACAGTTATCAGTGGGTCTGAGGGACAGATCACTGAAGAGGAGGACTGGATTCATTAGAACTGCCACTGGACCGACTCTGATGCCGAGCAGCCCTCAACCCACGATGAAGATGCAGAGATGTGATGATCACCTAGAGTCGTAGTGTCCCTCTCTGCCCTTTTTGGTGTCTCGCTGCCAAAGGGGGAGAGAGTGTAGGGATTTGCTTGTTTTGCTTCTTGTGTCGTGCCTTGTTTTAGTCTTGTGCTTTGTTTTAGTCTTGTGGTGTCTTGTGCGTTTCCGCTGGTTTGGTTTGCTGTGAGACCTTAGCTCCCGTCATATGGTGTAAGACATATGCTACCTTTGTTACCTTATCTATGTTCTATGCACCTCGGTATCTAATAGCTTGCTTACTTATCCTATCATATATGTTGTTCTCATATATCTTGCTTAAGATGTTGGTCTCTAAATATAAGGGGAGCGGTGATCCTAGTATGTGTGTCATGCAGTCCAAAGCACTTATCTAGTTGGCACACGTCTAGGGGGAGCTTGTCTATATTTTAGAGGTGTGCATTCGCTCGCATGCTTTGTCATTACTCTTTTTGTGCAAATCCTATATTGTCATCAATCCACCAAAAAGGGGGAGATTGTAAGGGCATATTTATCCCTACGGTGTTTTGGTGATTGATGACAATGCAATTTGCGGACTAATCGGGTGCTTTGAGTTCTTTCAAATTTCTTTCTTCGGCACGAGATGGTTATTTTCCCTCGGCATTCTACTCAAGACGGTGTAGCTTCTTTCGTTTCTTTGTTGGTGGACCAAGTTTCTTAGTAGTCACCGTACTATCAAGAGGGGATCCGTTTCGGTACGGTTTGGGTGGAATCAACACGTACACGTCCTTTTCTCACCCACCGGTTCTTTCCGCCTCTTGGAGCTTCTCTTTTCTCCCCTCTCTCTCCTTTCCTGGACCCGGCGGTAGTACCGCGGGCCACAGCGGTAGTACCGCGGGCCACAGCGGTAGTACCGCTGAAGCTCACTAAGCGGTAGTGCTGCTCCTCGGAGCAGTCGTACCGCTGCCTCAGCAGCAGTACCGCTGCGGCTCCATGCTCCTACCGCCTCAACCCTAGTGCGCTCCTTCTTGTGTCTGGGCGTTACGACACTAGCTGCAGTTGCAGCGGTAGTACCGCTGGTGCTCATAAAGCGGTAGTACCGCTCCTCGGAGCGGTAGTACCGCTTGATGGCCTCAGCTGCAGTACCGCTGCGGCTCTGTGCTCCTTCCGCCTCGACTATTTTGCGCATTTTCTCGTGTTGGGTTTTGCGGTACTAGCTGCGGTAGTAGGGGCGGTAGTACCGCATTCGCGCGGTAGTACCGCCCTGCCTCCACGGTAGTACTGCTCTGGGTCCCTGTCCCAGCCCCTCTCTTCTGGTGCGGCAGTACCGCTGAGGGGG
Organism: Triticum monococcum; assembly: GCA_034509565.1. Classification (NCBI taxonomy): domain Eukaryota; kingdom Viridiplantae; phylum Streptophyta; class Magnoliopsida; order Poales; family Poaceae; genus Triticum; species Triticum monococcum. Next base: position 170,588,009 of record CM067846.1, on the reverse strand, counting down.
AGCGGTAGTACCGCTCTACCTCAGCGGTAGTACCGTTCTCTGCGGGGCTGAGTGGGGGGTTTGTTTCCCCCACTATAAAAGGGCGTCCCCTTCTTCCTTTCCACTTACCTCTTCCCCCAAGCTTCAATCATTGCCCTAGCTCCATTTATTGCTCAAGCTCCATTAAGTACTCCAAGCTTCATTTTGCCCGATCTATCTCCCTAGCCAATCAAACTTGTTGGTTTGCTCGGGAGTGGTTGAGAAGGCTCCGATCTACACTTCCACCAAGAGATTTTTGATTCCCACACTCATCCCTAGCGGATCTTGTTACTCTTGGGTGTTTGAGCACCCTAAACGGTTGGGGTCACCTCGGAGCCATATTCCATTGTGGTGAAGCTTTGTGGTCTTGTTGGGAGCCTCCGATTAAGTTGTGGAGATTGCCCCAACCTTGTTTGTAAAGGTTCGGTCGCCGCCTTCAAGGGCACCAATAGTGGAATCACGGCATCTCGCATTGTGTGAGGGCGTGAGGAGAATACGGTGGCCCTAGTGGCTTCTTGGGGAGCATTGTGCCTCCACACCGCTCCAACGGAGACGTACTTCCCCTCAAAAGGAAGGAACTTTGGTAACACATCCTCGTCTTCACCGGATCCACTCTTGGTTATCTCTTACCTTTATTTGTGCAAGCTCTTTATTGTTTGTTCCCTTGCTCGCTTGTATGCTTGTTGTTGTTGCATCATATAGGTTGCTCACCTAGTTGCACATCTAGACAACCTACTTTGATGCAAAGTTTAATTTGGTAAAGAAAAGCTAAAAATTGGTAGTTGCCTATTCACCCCCCTCTAGTCAACCATATCGATCCTTTCAGGGGGTCCCCAGACTTGCCTGCCTGCGGCCTGCGGCGTGGCTCAAAGGGGGGCCCAGCACGACCCATCTTCACCAACCCAAGACCCTCGCGAGGGGCCAAGCCTCGCGGGGCGGACGACACGAAGCTTCCTCAGGCACGGCCTCGTCAGGCTGGCTCATGAGGAGGCGGAGAGATCAAGGCGGGGTACCTCGCGAGGTGCCCGTGACGCAAGCCATGACGACTCAGGGCGCCGGGCGGGCGCCAACCCACGCAGCGTCCTCCTTTCCTCTTTGGTGCAAAGGGGGCAAGCGCAGCCGCGGAGTACCGAGGCATCAGGCAAAGGTTTCCATTTCGGTGCTACGAGACCAAGACCAGGAGGAATACGAGACGGAGGTCACCGTGGAGCCGAAGATGGCGTCATCACCAGAGCTTTGCGCAGGCAAAGACTACTTTTGTCAGGATAGCTGATACTTGTTGTCCCCCTTCAAATTAGCCCGCCATTGTTGGCTCCCTTCCCGCTCGATATTTGGGAAGAGGACCAGGGCCTCTATAAATAGGACCAGCCGCCCACAGAGCAAGGGGGTTGAGAAAGGGGAAGGGGAGGCTCGATAGAGAAGTTAGAAGCATAGAGAGAGAGAGAGAGAGAAAGGTGGCTAAACTCCTCCCAGCAGTTCATCACCCCAGCCAAGAACAGACCATCGCGAGGCTATTCTTCCTTGTACTATTCATCGTCATCAGCCCAAGAGGCAATCCTCACACCACACACTGGATTAGGGTATTACACCACAACGATGGCCCGAACCAGTATAAACCTTGTGTCTCTTGTGCAGTTCTTTTAGTAGTCCAGATCTTTGCGAGATGGAGAGGTAGGAGGCGAAATCTCCGCGCGCACCCCAGTGTTCGAACCTCAAGGGTCTGCCAGAACCCAAAATCCGACATTTGGCGCGCCGGGTAGGGGTGCGCCGGAATTCGTCTTCCACCGCTCCATTCTCCTCCGACCATCACGCTCATGTCTGACGCTCGTCGAGCCCGCGCGGAGCGCCGGGCCGCCCTCGCCTCCCACGTCGCCCGGACAGCCCATGTCGGCGGGCGTCCTCGCCGTTCCCCGTCACCTGCCGTCAACGCCGCCACCGGCCCGGCGGGGGACGAGCAGCAAGCATCGTCTCAGCATCCATCCGTGCGCCAAGACGGCCGCACCGCAACTCCCTCGCTCGCCCCAGCTGGATCTTCGCCCCGTGTGCTTAGCGCACCCATGGAGGCTCGGGCTGCACTCATCGTGGCAAACGAGCTCCTGCGCTGCCGCCCCACTGACGACGTCTACGGGAAATGGCTCGACCGCATCGCCGAGCTCGTCTGCGCCGTAGGGGGCTCTCCTGCGCCGTCCCATCGCGCTACACCAACACCCCCGGTCGTCGCGGCCCTCCTGGGCGGCTCGCAGGCGCCGCCCACAAGTCACCACGTCAAGCCTTCATCCGCCGGGTCAGCGCCACTTCCACGCAGCAGGGGGCTCCCCTGGATCGGGCGGCGCCCGAGACCGGACTGACCTTCAGCTCGGAGGACCACCCCTCCAACTCGGCCTGCTCGGGCGCGCTCCCCATGTTGTGCACCCCCACCATCTGCCAGGTGGCCGTCACCAGAACCCTCGTTGATGGCGGCGCGGGCCTCAGTGTGCTCTCGGTCGAGGCCTTCAACCTCCTCCGCATACCCCTGGAACGGCTGCAACCCAGCCGGCCCTTCTCAGGCATTGGGGGCAAGCCGTCCAGTTCCTTGGGGCAGATCCGGCTCCCAGTGACCTTCGGCACCTACGACAACTTCCGCACGGAGCTGGTTGACTTCGACATCGCCCCCATCGGCCTCCCCTACAACGCCATCCTTGGCTACCCAGCGCTGGCCCAATTCATGGCCGCGACGCACCCGACGTACAACCTCATGAAGATGCCCGGGAGCAGCGGTGTCCTCATTGTGCACGGAGACACCGGGGACGCGCTGCGGGCGCTCAAGCTCGCCTTCAAGACGGTGGCGTCAGCACAGCCCGCTGACTTGGAGACCCCCGGGCCCGAGGGGGCTGCACCCGCCAAGAAGAAGCAGTTGTTCACCCAAGACAAGGCAGAAACCAAGCAGATACCCGTCGATGAGGATGGGTCCACCAATGCCGCTTTCACCATAGGCGCCCACCTCAAACCCGAGCAGGAGGAGGCCCTGGTCGGGTTCCTGCGCGCAAACAAGAAGGTATTCACTTGGGAGCCGGACCAGTTGGCAGGGATCCCCAGGAGTGTAATCGAGCATCACCTCAACGTGTGCCCCAACATGCGCCCTGTGAAGCAGAAGGCCAGGCGGCAGTCCACAGAAAAGCAGGCCTTCATCGTCCAAGAGACCCGCAAATTAGAGGCCCCTGGGGTCATCCGCGAGGTCCGATACCCAGATTGGTTGGCCAACCCTGTCGTTGTGCCAAAGAAGGGAGGGAAGGAGCGTATGTGTGTCGACTTCACCAACCTCAACAAAGCATGCCCGCAAGATCCGTTCCTGCTCCCCCGCATCGACCAGATCATCGATTCCACTGCGGAATGCGACCTGCTATGCTTCCTGGATGCCTTCTCTGGGTATCACCAGATCAAGATGGTGGTAGAAGACGTCGAGAAGACAGCCTTCCTGACCCCGTGTGGGGTATACTGCTACACGTGCATGCCATTCGGGTTGCGTAACGCAGGGGCGACCTTTCAGCGGCTGATGCACATCACCTTGGGCCTGCAGCTTGGGAAGAATGTTGAAGCTTACGTCGATGACATTGTGGTAAAGTCTCGGGAGGCCGGGACCTTGATACAAGACTTGGAGGAAACCTTCGCGAGCCTCAACACAGTGAACCTACGGCTTAACCCAGAGAAGTGTGTGTTTGGAGTCCCCTCGGGCAAGCGCTTGGGTTTCCTCGTGTACCATCGAGGCATCGAGGCTAACCCAGAGAAGGTCAAGGCGGTGGAAGACATGAGCCTGCCAAAGACCCTCAGAGAAATGCAGAAGCTCACGGGGCGTGTGACCGCGCTAGGGCGCTTCATCTCCAAGTTGGGAGAGCGAGCCCTGCCCTTCTTCCAGCTAATGAAGAAGAAGGGGCCCTTCGAGTGGACTGAAGAGGCCGACAAGCCGTTCCAGGATCTCAAGAGATACCTGACCAGCCCACCAGTCATGGTGGCTCCGCGCCCTCAGGAGCCCCTGGTGCTTTACCTCGCCGCAACTCCCTACTCCGCCAGCGCAGCCTTGGTGGCAGTCAGAGAGGAGCGCCGAATCAAAACCATGGCAGCAGCCCGGGACAAGGCAGAACAGGGACAAGGAAGGCCTACAGAAACCGCCACCGTGGCTGAGGAGGATCAGCCGCCGCAGAGGGGCGCACCAGAGGCGAAAGAGGCCCCTCTTCCAGATGGCCAGTCTCAGGAGGTCTCATTGCCTCAAGAGGCGCCACGGTATCCGGAAGGATCCACTAGCACTGACGCACTTCGCCTTGTTGAGCACCCAGTGTACTTCGTCAGCACAGTGCTGCGGGATGCAAGAGCACGGTACCCCATGCCTCAGAAACTCCTCCTCGCGCTACTGGTGGCTTCGCGCAAGCTGCGGCACTATTTTCAGGGTCACCCCATCAAGGTCGTCTCGTCATACCCCCTGGAGAGAGTGCTCAGGAGCCCTAATTCAGCTGGAAGGGTCGCTGAGTGGAACATAGAACTGCAAGCATTTCAGCTCGAATTCAGCACGACCAGGGTCATCAAGGGAGCAGCGTTGGCGGATTTTGTGGCAGAGTGGATGGAGGCACCAGGCCTCAAGGACGATGAGGATCAGTCCCTATCCCCGGGAAGCGAGGCGCCAGAAGGCTGGGTCATGTACTTCGATGGGGCGTTCTCCAGGCATGGCGCTCGAGCTGGGGCGGTGCTTATATCGCCCACACAAGACAAGCTCTATTACGCCGTGCAACTCTGTTTCCAGCAAGGCGAAAAGGTCTCCAACAACATAGCGGAGTATGAAGGTTTAATAGTGGGCTTGAAGGCCGCAGCTGCCCTGGGAGTGAAACACCTCACAATCAAGGACGACTCGCAGCTCCTTGTCAATTTCTCCAACAAGGTGTACGAGCTGAAGGATGAGCACATGGAATTCTACCTTGCAGAAGTCTGCAGGATGGAGAAGCAATTCTGGGGGTTGGAGTTGCAGCATGTGCCCCGTGGCACCAATCAGGAGGCCGATGACATCGCCAAACGTGCGTCCAGACGGTTACCCCATGAGCCTGGTGTTTTCGAGGAGCGGCTCTTCAAGCCCTCAGCTCTGCCGTCATTATCAAACACGGCTCAGCCCTGGGAGGAGCTCCCCCAGCCACCTGCCTCAGGAGCGCGCCTGCTCCTGACGATGGAACCTCAGGAGGGATGTTGGATCACGGAGCTCCGAAGCTACTTAGCGCAAGGGACCTTGTCGGAGAAGGAGGAGGAAGTGGAGCGAGTGGCACGCCAGGCCACGACATACTGCATCACAAACGGAGAGCTCTACCGGAAGCGACCAAACGATGTATCCCTGCACTGCATCTCCAGGGAGCAAGGGAAGGAACTACTAGAAGATATACACGGCGGAGACTGCGGACATCATTCATCATCGCGGACCCTCGTCGGCAAGGCGTTCTGCAGTGGGTTTATTGGCCCACCACGCTCAATGACGCCATGGAACTAGTGAAAGCTTGTGAAGCCTGCTAGTTCCACGCCAAGCAGATCCATTAGCCAGCAGGAGGCTTGCACACTATCCCCTTTTCGTGGCCATTCGCAGTCTAGGGGCTGGACATCTTGGGCCCGTTTCCTCGGGCGCCAGGGGGCTACCACTACCTCTACATTGCCGTGGACAAATTCACCAAGTGGGCTGAAGTAGAGGGTGTCCGCACCATTCCTGCGGGTTCCGCGATCAAGTTCATCAAGGGCATCGTGAGCTGGTTCGGGGTGCCGAATCGCATCATCACGGACAACGGTTGCAGTTCACCAGTAACCTCTTCAAAACATACTGTGCTAACCTTGGAACGCAGATATGCTACGCCTTAGTGGCGCACCCCCGAAGCAACGGCCAGGCCGAGCGAGCCAACGCGGAGGTCCTGAGGGGCCTCAAGACCAGGATGTTCAAGAAGAAGCTGGAGGCCTGTGGCAGAGGTTGGGACGACGAGCTTCAGTCCGTGCTGTGGTTCATCCGCACCACCGCGACCAAACCGACTAGAGAGACCCCGTTCTTCCTGGTCTACGGAGCGGAAGCGGTCCTCCCTCACGAGGTCAGACGTCGCTCCACGCGGGTCCTGGCGTTCGACGAGGCGCAGCAGGACGCCATGCGGGGGATGGACCTCGTGCTGGGGGAGGAACGCCACCGAGAAGCCGCGCTGCGAGCGGCGAGGTACCAGCAAGCGCTGCGGCGATATCACTGCCGCAACATCCGTCCCAGGACTCTTGAGGTAGCAGACCTCGTGCTCAGGCGGGTTCTCTCCAGGGAGGGAGTGCGCAAGCTCTCTCCCATGTGGGAGGGCCCGTTCAAGGTTGTTCATGTTTCCAGGCCCGGCTCCGCACACTTGGAGACTCAGGAGGGAGTGCCGGTCCAGAATGCATGGAACATCCAGCACCTCCGGAGGTTCTACCCCTGCAAAGGCCCAGAGCCTGTGAAGCAAGGCGAGTGCCTGTGAAGCTATCGCATTTTGGAAAAGGCCCAGAGCCTGTGAAGCAAGGCGAGTGCCTGTGAAGCTATCGCATTTTGGAAAAGGCCCAGAGCCTGTGAAGCAAGGCGAGTGCCTGTGAAGCTATCACATTTTGGAAAAGGCCCAGAGCCTGTGAAGCTCGCCGCCCGTGAAACTCTCATGTAATAATGAGTTGGGGCTGTACACGCCACGGAGTCTCAGGAGCGCCGGCCTCAGGCCCTGGGGCTCCCTCCCACGCCCAGTGGCAGCACTTAGCTCCGTGCTGGTGAGAAGACGTCGAAGACTAGATTAGGTGCCGGACGCGGCTTTTCATTTGCTTTCCGCAGTTGGCTTGTTCCTTCTCATTTGAAGTTTAATTGAAGTTGTTGCCGTCTTTGGCTTGCGGTTCTTCGGCTTTTCACTCTCCTGCCTCGATTTCTCTTGCGCAAGGCCTCACGAGGGGGGCACCTGAGCGCCCTCACGAGCGTTCCTATCCTAGTCATTCAAAGAGTTCGCGACCTGGGCCCCTTACAGGAGCACCCCTCCAGTTCGTGCCCCACGGGCACCGCGACACAAACAAAGGGCCTGGGTCAGTCGCCCCCCCATGGCCGGGGTTAGGAACTATCCACGCTCCGGCACATAGCCGGAAGGAACGGCAACAAAAGCAAAACGATGATTAACAGCAATAACCCAAGCACGCCCCCGCAGGGCTCCGCACTATTGCCTTTGTTACGCAGGAAAAAGGGAAAAGGAGGAACAAATCCGGCACGGCTCGCCTCACACCGGCCCGCGGGGAAGGCCCGAGCTGCCTCCGGAGCTCAGGCGGACTCCCTCTCGCGCTTCACCAGGGCGCGGCGGCCTGCGGACATGTTGCCACCCCCAAGCAGATACGACGGCGTGGAGGCTGATCGCGGCCACCGCTAGAGGAGTCGCCGCCTGAAGAAGAATCGGAGAAGCTTGAGGAACCCCGAACGCCGCCAACCGCGTGAACGCTGCTCCCTCCATCATCACCGGAGCTGGGTTCCCAGCCGCGGTCATCGCCATCGGGGCAACACCCTGCGCAGCGACCATCTTCCCCAAACACCCTCACGTAGAGGGTGGCATCGCCGTCGAACTTGAAGTGTAGGGTGCACTGATGGCTCAGGCCACACGCACAGGCAAACATCTGCCAACCGCGGGCCAGGGACAGGCTCCCGACCGCGGAGACCTCCAGGGAGACCCACGAGGCCCGTCTACAGCAGCCGTCGGCCTGGAGCCAGAGGCCGCCCGGGAGCTCGCCGAGGAGGAAGCGAGGAAGTGGGAGCCGGGTGCTAGTCGGCTCCGCCGACCACACGACGAACTCCGGCAGCACTTCGGCAGCACGAACGCACGGCCTGGGGGGACACGCAGCCAGAGCGCGCCCCCGGCTGCAGCAATCCGCCCGTCGCCACGCTGAAGATCGCCTCCACGGCCGCGGGGAGCCACCGTGGTGGCCACAGGATGCTTGCGAGGGCGCCCTCGGCCACGCTTGGGTGGGGGAGAGGCGGGCTCAACCCGGCAAGCCTTCCCCTTCTCGGCGGTCGAGAACCTCCTCGACGGGGCCATGAAGAAAGAGGAGAAGCAAGGGGGGATGAACTGGAAGGGCGCGCGCCGGCCCGTACTTATGGCTGGCGATGGCCAACCAACGGCCCCCACGATCGCAGGTAATTATGACCCTCTTTGCATGCAGGGACTTGTCCAATCCGTGCAGTTGCCGAGGCACCATGGGGAAGTGGAGACGCCCACGTCCAATCAACCGCCACACGGCGCCCAAGGCTACAGGCTGTTAGGGCCCACGGCGTTTCGCAGCCCTTCCGCCTCCCTGCATGGCCAAGTCCGAGCGTGCCTTGGGCCCGGGGGCTACTGTTGGCGTTCTGGGATTGGGGGTCCCCAGACTTGCCTGCCTGCGGCCTACGGCGTGGCTCAAAGGGGGGCCCAGCACGACCCATCTTCACCAACCCAAGACCCTCGCGAGGGGCCAAGCCTCGCGGGGCGGATGACATGGAGCTTCCTCAGGCACGGCCTCGTCATGCTGGCTCGTGAGGAGGCGGAGAGATCAAGGCGGGGTACCTCGCGAGGTGCCCATGATGCAAGCCATGACGACTCATTGCACCAGGCGGGCACCAGCCCGCGCAGCGTCCTCCTTTCCTCTTTGGTGCAAAGGGGGCAAGCGCAGCCGCGGAGTACCGAGGCATCAGGAAAAGGTTGCCATTTCGGTGCAACGAGACCAAGACCAGGAGGAATACGAGACGGAGGTCACCGTGGAGCCCAAGACGGCGTCATCACCAGAGCTTTGCGCAGGAAAAGACTACTTTTGTCAGGATAGCTGAGACTTGTTGTCCCCCTTCAAATTAGGCCCCCATTATTGGCTCCCTTCCCGCTCGATATTTGGGAAGAGGACCAGGGCCTCCATAAATAGGACCAGCCGCCCACAGAGCAAGGGGGTTGAGAAAGGGGAAGGGGAGGCTCGATAGAGAAGTTAGAAGCATAGAGAGAGAGAGAGAAAGGTGGCTGAACTCCTCCCAGCAGTTCATCGCCCCAGCCAAGAACAGACCCTCGCGAGGCTATTCTTCCTTGTACTGTTCATCGTCATCAGCCCAAGAGGCAATCCTCACACCACACACACTGGAGTAGGGTATTACACCACAACGGTGGCCCGAACCAATATAAACCTTGTGTCTCTTGTGTGCAGTTCTTTCAGTAGTTCAGATCTTTGCAAGACGGAGAGGTAGGAGGCGAAATCTCCGCGCGCACCCCAGTGTTCGAACCTCAAGGGTCTACCGGAACCCGAAATCCGACACCTTTGTATGCAAGGATGCATGTGGATAAATTATCTTTCAAGTTTAACTACGAGCAAAGATATAGCATCTGCAAAACTACTAGTTTTATGAAGAATAGACCCACCCATAGTGGGTAAAGCACCGGCACAAGTAAAGAAATCTTGAATAACTCCTTTTCCAATAATATTACCATTACCAATCCGAAACTTTTTAGTGTGTAAGATAGTAGGTTCTTCATGAGGATTATCAAAAGCATCAATGTTTCCCCCACCGTACTATTATCCTTTTCAATGATAACCTCCCCAGTTTCAGACATGATGGCAACAAACCGCACTAAGAACGAACGCACAAGATGCAAGCGGAAAGAGGCGAACGGAAGAGGGGCGAAGAAAAGGCAAAGGTTTTCAAAAATTGATTTAGAAGTGGGGAGAGGAAAACGAGAGGCGAATGGCAAATAATGTAATGCGAGGGAGAAGAGTTTATGATGCGTACTTGGTACGTCTTGACTTGGCGTAGATCTCCCCGGTAACGGCGCCAGAAATCCTTCTTGCTACCTCTTGAGGATGCGTTGGTTTTCCCTTGAAGAGGAAAGGGTGATGCAGCAAAGTAGCATAAGTATTTCCCTCAGTTTTTGAGAACCAAGGTATCAATCCAGTAGGAGACAACGCACAAGTCACCCAGTACCTGCACAAACAATCAAGAACCTTGCAACCAACGCGATAAAGGGGTTGTCAATCCCTTCACGGTCACTCGCAAAAGTGAGATCTGATAAAGATAGTAAGATAAATATTTTTGGTATTTTTGTTGTATAGATTGGAAAGTAAAGATTACAATATAGTAGATGAGATGCGATGTAAATAAAAGAGATGCAATATAATAAGAAAGAGACCCGGGGCCATAGGTTTCACTAGTGGCTTCTCTCAAGATAGCATGTATTATGGTGGGTGAACAAATTACTGCCGAGCAATTGATAGAAAAGTGCATAGTTATGAAGATATCTAAGGCAATGATAATGAATATAGGCATCACGTCCGTGTCAGGTAGACCAAAACGATTCTGCATCTACTACTATTACTCCACACATCGACCGCTATCCAGCATGCATCTAGAGTATTGAGTTCATAAGAACAGAGTAACGCATTAAGCAAGATGACATGATGTAGAGGGATAAACTCAAGCAATATGATATAAATCCCATCTTTTTATCCTCGATGGCAACAATACAATACGTGGCAGACTAAGGCATAGCCTAGTGGTGTGAAGGGGCTGACGCCTTCCCACCCACCCAGGTTTAAGGCATGGTACTTGCAATTTGGGTTTGTTGCACCAATTATACTATAGGGGGTTCCCTTACAGTCTTTCTGTCAAAAAAAATATAATACGTGCCTTGCTGCCCCTACTGTCACTTGGAAAGGACACCGCAAGATTGAACCCAAAGCTAAGCACTTCTCCCATTGCAAGAAATATCAATCTAATAGGCCAAACTAAACCGTTAATTTGAAGAGACTTGCAAAGATATCAAATCATGCATATAAGAATTTAGATAATAACCAAATAATATTCATAGATAATGAAGTTTATAAATCCACAATTCATCGGACCTGGGCAAACACACCGCAAAGAGTATTACATCGAATAGATCTCCAAGAACATCGAGGAGAACTTTGTATTGAAGATAAAAGAGAGAGAAGAAGCCATCTAGCTAATAACTATGGACCCGAAGGTCTATGGTAAACTAGTCACGCTTCATCGGAGAGGCTATGGTGTTGATGTAGAAGCCCTCCGTGATCGATTCCCCTTCTGACAGATCGCCGAAAAAGGCCCCAAGATGGTATCTCATGGGTACAGAAGTTTGCAGCGGTGGAGAAGTGGTTTTGTGGCTCCCCTGATGTTTCTAGGGTATAAGAGTATATATAGGCGAAAGAAGTACGTCGGTGGAGCTTCGTGGGGCCCACGAGGGTGGGGGCGCGCCTACCCCCTAGGCGCGCCCTCTACCTCGTGGCCGCCTCACGGAGTTCCAAACTTCCACTCAAAGTCTCTGAATTTGCTTTTGGTCGAAGAAAGATCATCGCGAAGGTTTCATTCCGTTTGATATTCCTTTTCTGCAGAACTCTAAAATAGGAAATAACAGAAATTGGCACTGGGCCTCCGGTTAATAGGTTAGTCCCAAAAATAATATAAAAGAGCATATTAAAGCCCATTAAACATCCAAAACAGATAATATAATATCATGGAACAATAAAAAATTATAGATACATTGGAGACGTATCAATGCCCAATTCGCACAAATGCCATTGTCAATAAGCAAAAGCTGCAGAAGCAGATTGGAGCCTCCCAAGTTTCTACCAATGGAGACGACACACGTAACAACTACACTTGCAGCAAGTGTGGGGGGACTGATGGACATAATGCCCGCACATGCAAAGTGGGAAAGGAGGTCAGTGGCGCTGAACAGAAACAGGGCAAGGTCCAGAGTTCAAAGAAATAAAAAGAAAAGGATGAAGTGGAAGAGTTTGACGAGAATGATGACCAATTGGACGAAGACAATGAAGATGATAGTATTGGGGACGAGGAAACTAAAACTGACGATGAAGCTGCCGAGGCTCAAGCAGGAAAGGATGCCGACAAGGGACAACATTTGGGGCCAGTTAGAAGGAGCTCAAGACTGAAGAACCCATAGTGGTTATGCTGCTGCATCAACTAAAAATAAGCTTGTACTATCAGTTGCCTCGATACACAATGAGGAATCATATCAGTAACACTGTCATTACCAAAACTTATTTAGCTTTATCATCGATTTCTCGATTAGTACTATAGTTAAGATATAATTTATGATTTGTGCCCGCTGGACCAGTGACATTAGTATGTAAACCATTTGACAAACCTTTTGAATGCAATCACAAATATATTTGAAAAAACTGATCTGGATTTATGTAATGTCAACGCTACTGTCGACCAGTAACTCAGCAAAAATATGTTAAGAAAAATTTAAACTCTGATAGTACATCAGTAATGATAATTTTCACTCGTCAGTACAAGGCAGAGTAACCAAACACACCCGTGAACAACTCAGAAAACATCATTTCAAAACAAGCTACGGCTGGTTCTGCCAGTCCTAGTTTAGAAAGTCCATCAGTACATAAAAATAATTACCTCAAGCAAGTAGAAAAAATTGAAACTGCAAATATAATACACCTGTACTGATGAAAAACTAATTTATCTGTAAAACTACTTTCAAAGATTATGTTGATATAAACAATCCTTTCAAAAAATAAAATTTGTTTTAAAAAGATTAGTATGACACACATAGTCTAAACTTGTATTTGGTAAGTTCAATTACACTTCAATCACCAGTCCAAGTACCTACAGTAGAGAAGTACAAAGCGCCATCATCACCAACCCTGACACGTGCAAGTGGGATAAGCAACTAATAAGTATAGCTTGACAAGACGAATCAATGCGACAATAAAATGCCATCATCACTGACCCTGAGACGTGCAAGTGGGATAAGCAATTGATAAGTACAGCTTGACAAGACTACTCAGTGCAACCAGTAAATACCCTGGCAAAGAAATTAGCTTGGACGGTTGGTTCTTCCAGGCGACCGCCCGCGCCACCCATTGGACGGTTGCCACGACGGACTACAACTGCGCCCCACGACCACTACAGCCACGTCCCCAACGAACCGCCTCCCACACATCCCCGTCCATGCACTGGAAATAACCCATTGTCTTCCATCTCTGCCTCATTCCGAGAACCACCATTGCCACTTCCATCTCCACTAAAAACAACCAAGAAAACTTCTCTCTTCCAAGCCCACAACCACCGGAGGAGGGCAATGCCAGAGGAACCGTCTGCCAAGCATCATCATGGTGAGACGTCCGACCAGAGCAGCAACCTCGACGATGTTCACGTCCCCGGTGAGAAGCGCGAGTACACCCGAACCCTCACACGGGTTGGGCTCCACGGCAAGGAGACGCTGCAGATCATCTGCACCAGTGAACCAGACAAGGCCAACGAGAAGATCACCAGGCTCTGGAAGAAGGCTGGAGGCTTGTATCCTAGGTTCGTCGGCATTGATGTGGAGTACACCAGGGAAGACGAACCTCCGCACAGAGCAGCTGTTCTGTAGTTGTGCGCAGAGGAACTCTGCCTGGTGTACCACATCGCAGCAGCCACAAAATGGTGATCCATCCTAATGTAACATCCCAAATTTTCAATTTGGAATGTTATAAATAGGTCATTCATGCATATCATATTTTACTGCATTTTTGCTTTGCGATCCTCGAAATTCTAAGCAACTCAAGGACCCACAGAGAGAGTTGGGGATTTCACGTTTTTCATATTTGAATTTGATCAAATATCAAAACAAGGATCATTTTGGTTTAAATTATTTTTCCTCTCCAAAAATATTTCATATGAAAATATATGAGAGGACATAATATGACTTCTCCAAAATAAATGAAATATTAGAGGAAAAATATTAAAATCAAATAAGTAATTCTATTTGGATTTTTATTGCTATTTTATTGGAATTAGGAAAAAAATGCATTTTTCAAAAGTGCATTAGAGGCCCAAATAAATGTTCACTTTGTCTGCAATATTATTAGAGGACCGTGAAAATTTATTTCAGGATTTTTGGACTTCGCTTAGTATTTCTTTTACTTGTTTTTCCACGTCAGGTTTTTATTAAAAAAAAGGTGAACCGACCTAACCAGTGTCCGACTAGGACTCCTGGCACGACCGACCTTTATAAGCCGGGAGGCCTGACCCCGCCAAACCCTAGCCCCACCGTCGCGTCAGAGCCCCGCCGCCGGACCCGATCTCGCCGGAGGTATAACCGCCGCCGCCGCCGGTGTTCATGAGAAAACCGTTCATTTTTTTAGAAACCCTAGTTTCATTTTGTTTAGATCGATTCGTTTTTTTAGGTTTAGTTAAATAGCGGACGTTCGTCCGTACGTTCGTTTTAACAAACGTGGTTCATCCATTATAAGCAGACAGCGAACGTTCGTTCGTTAGCCTGTTCGTCAGTTTTTCTTTTTCCAGGGTTTTTCCGCGATTATTTTTGATCACAATTTCTGCCCTAATCTTCGTTCTAGTATATCTTTTTGCTCATTTATCCGAATCAGGTGAAACAAGCGCCTATATCTTCGTCTCGAAGCCCTCTTTCTGTTTAACCAGCTTGAACAAGATTTTGGTACTGTAAAATTTGACTTTAGTCCAGATTAGTAATCGTATCCTGTTTCTTTTGTAGTTTGAGTTTCGTTGCTCCGTTTGGTTTGATTCTTTTTGCAAACCAGAGTTCTTTAGTTGAACTTTCTGTTAGATCTTCTTATTTGAGTTTTACCTGTGGATCTTTGCTTGAGTTCTTATGTATACTATTGTTTCTTTGCGATAGAATTCCCCGGGTGCAAAGCGTGCTACTACAAGTCTTTAGGATTTGCATATCGTCAGCAAGGCAAGTAACACTTTGATCATACCCCTTTATTACCCAGTTTTTATGCATTAGTTCAACCCTCACACATTGAATGAGTAGGATCTCTTAACATGTGGGTCTGGGAAGTAGATGATGAGGTAGAACCTATTACTTGTTTTATTATCAAACCCTTGGGAGTTACTTCTACGTTATGCTTATTGCCATAGACGTGGATTGGGTTTGAGAGTATCCATGACATATGTGAGTTGTCAATTAATGTTTCAACTTAAGGTGGCAACTTTAATACACATCTAGGTGGATTTCTTGTGGGCACCTGGAGAATCCAGTGTTGTCCAAGGATATCCTGGAGTACCCGTGTGATCATCCTACGGTCCGCCACGCAGGTTCAAAGGGATCATAAGATTATTCATGCTAGAAACTTCCGTGTGCAGCCACACGCCATTATGGGCTCTGGCATATTTGAGTATGTTGTGTGACTTCTTTCAGTGGTGGGCTAGAAGATGTAGGGGAAAGTAGGTGTAACTGTCCACCTAGAGTAAATAGTTAATGCTTCTGAAAGACTGTGTCTCGGTCATCCGTTTCTCAAACACCCTGTAGTGTGAGAAATCCAACGGAGGAGATCGAGTCTTGTGGGGAAAAGTGCGCAAACCTCTGCAGAGTGTATAAACTAATCATGGTTAGCCGTGTCCCTGGTTATGGACATCTTGAGTATGTGGTACTTGAATTATTGATTTGATCTCATCACTCTAAATTAGTTTGTTGGATGTTAATGACTACTTTAATTGGGATTGAGTTGAAGGAACCTTCTGAATGTTTCAACTACCATGATAGTTAAATAAAATATATTCCTTTGTTGTAGGGAAAAATTGGCTTTTCGCAAAACAATATAACCATAGAGGCTTCACCAGCCATATATGCATGTAGTGATAGCATTTATCTGTTCATTGCTCTGTTGTGTTATATTGCCAGCATATTCCATGTGCTGACCCGTTTCGGACTGCAACGTGTCATGTTGCATACTTTTCAGACGACGAGTAAGGTGCCATAGGTCATTTGTCGTGCACTCAGCTATGCCGTTGGAGTTGATGGACTCACTTTATCTTCCAAGTCTTCCGCCGTTATCTTATTTAGATGTCCTTAAGCCATATTTATTGTATTAAGTTCTCTTTGGAGACATTCGATGTAATATGTGTGTGATTGCTACTCTGTTATAAATCATTCGAGTATTGTGTGTGTCAGCATTACCGATCCAGGGATGACACTAAAGCACAGAGAATTGACCGTCTGAGGTCGGGTCGCTACAAGATGGTATCAGAGCACATGTTGAATGTAGGACACGACCATTAAGATGAGCCATAGGTCACTCTTCTCTACTCATTTCTGACTCCTCTCCATTTTCTACTCTTTAGGATGGCAGACTCAAGGAATAAGTTTACACAGCCGGATGAAGACACACCCTTTGGACGACACTTGAAGGAAGTCACTAGGTATCTGAACATCGGAATACCAAGTTTCACCGGGACCTACACCGCCACTTTACTAGAATAGGAGCGTTGGATGATTCGAGTTCAAGTTCCAGGAAGGACATTCACGCTAGTCACTGAACCCATAGAGATTTCTTTTGACGCACCGACCTGGAGTCTAGGCAAGAGCATGGCAGCCCATATTGCTATGGGACGCATCGGCAAAGTTTACCACAAGGAGCTTAAGGATACTATCTACCAGATATGTGGGCGCCGAGATGAGCAATGTGAGATGATCAGCACCAGGAAGGACATGTCCATTGCAGCATTCATCCAAGAGTTAAATCATCACATACGTCGCCAGGAGAACCAGATGTGTGCAAGCATGATAGATTTGAAGAAGGCGATGACCAGGATCACAGAGCTAGAGGAGGAGCTCAAGACTACACACGATGGATATGAGGAGGAAATGATGATACTCGTGGAGAAGAATGACGACCTGACAAGGAAGCTAGGAGTTTTCATGGGAGAGCCCGCGCCAGGAGGAGAAGATGACGAACCTAAGGAGATTCGTTCTGAAGACTACATCATCATCGACGACACCGACTCTGACCCCGATGGTAGTGATGATGACTATGAAGACGAAGCTGGAGCGGATATCATGAAGTCTTCCACCGATCAAAATTTCTAGTAGACCACCATATGATCAGTAGTATCCCCCCATGTAAATATTAGTAGTCCAAGCACCGTAACGATAGTTAGATCGATTGTATGCCCTTGTTTGATTGATTGAGTGATATGATATGATTGCGTTTGTCTCACGTGCATATGGGTAGTGCTTTCTCATTAGACCTCATTCTATTCTAATATCTCCCCTCTAAACCCATCAGATGCCTCCGAGACGTGACCCCAGATATGCTTTCCCACCGAAGCTCACTCAGTTGATCCAGTAGCATAATACACCAATGCAGTTGCTAGTTCAGAATCAGGGCAACAACAACAACAACAACCCACCACCACCATCTCCAGTTGACAACTTAGCCCGTTTTCTGAGGTTACAACCATCAGCGTTTTCTAGTAGCACCGAGCCCATAGTTGCAGATGACTGGCTACATAGGATTGGAAGGGAGTTAACCACTGCTGGTTGCACAGATGCTGAGAAGGTGCGTTTTTCCGCACACCAATTGGATGGACCCGCAGCCGCATGGTGGGAGAATTACACATCCAGTTTCCCCATAGCCAATGTTACTTGGGAGCAATTTCAGCAAGCATTCCGCACATCCCATGTCTCAACTGGAGCTATGAGAATGAAGAAGCGTGAGTTTCGCAACTTACGCCAGGGAAACCGTACTGTGGGGCAGTACGTGGAGGAGTTTAGTAAGTTATCTCGCTATGCCCCTAATGATGTGGCCACAGATGCCGCGAAGCAGGAGAAGTTTATGGAAGGGCTGAATGATGAGATGAGCATGCAGTTGATGGTGGCAACATTCAACAACTACCAGGAGTTGGTAGACAAGGCTCTTATGATTGAAGGGAGGCAACAACAGATTGAGAGCCGTAAGAGGAAGTATGGGCAAGAAAAGTACAATTTAGGAGCTCAGCAGAAACCCTGTTTCACCCCGAACCCGAGAGGATTTACCCATAACCATGGAGGCCATAACCATAATGGAGGAACTCCGCATAACCACCACGACCCTAGGAATGGAAATGGGAGTGGAGCATGCAGCAATCAAAACCACTCTAACCCAGCAACGCCCGCCAAGAAGGACCTGAGTCACATTACTTGTTTCAAGTGCGGGAAGACTGGACACTACGCCACCGAGTGTTATGAAGCAAAGAATGGCAATATCAATGGAAGCTCTGGGAAGAAGCCCAACCCATTCAACAAGGGACAAGTGAACCACGTGAACGTGGAGGAGGTTGAAGAGCAGCCTAATGCAGTTATCGGTAAGTTTTTGGTTAAGTCATTTACCGCAGCCGCAGTAGTTCTTTTTGATACGGGTGCATCGCATTCATACATTTCAAGGGGATTCATGGATAAATATAAGTTGCCCACCAAGGTACTTAGGACACCCATGTTAGTAAGATCACCAGGAGTGGAGTATATGGCTAGTTAGGGATGTTTTCAGATGCCATTGATCATATGTAGGCATGTTTTCCCCTCAGACTTGATAATTTCGGAATCCCAAGGATTGGATGTGATACTCGGTATGGATTGGCTATCAAGGTATGGAGGAAACATCGATTGCGCCAGTAAGTCAATTCTGCTCACCATACTGGAAGGGAAAAGGATTAAGTATGTATCCAGGTATACTCCTAAGAGTACTCACGTAAATTCCCTCTCGGGAGTTGTTCAGGAGGAAGTGCCTGTAGTGAAGGATTACCCAGATGTATTTCCAGAGGAACTACCAGGCATGCCCCCAGATCGAGACATTGACTTTGTTATAGAGTTATTGCCAGGCACCGGACTGATATCAAAGAGACCATACTGGATGCTTGCAAATGATCTGGAGGAGATTAAGAAACATATTAAGGAGTTATTGGAGAAAGGTTACATTCGACGAAGTTCGTCACCATGGGGAGCCCCAGTGCTCCTGGTTGAGAAGAAGGATAAGTCTCTGAGAATGGTGGTTGATTATCAGACATTGAATGAAGTAACAATCAAGAACAAGTACCCCCTATAGATGATCAATGATCTATTTGACCAGTTGCAAGGAGCAAAAGTCTTTTCCAAGATCGATCTTGGATCAGGATACCACCAGCTGAAGATTCGAGAACAAGAAATACCTAAGACAGCTTTCACCACCAGGTATGGTTTGTATGAGTATACAATTATGTCATTCGGATTGACTAACGCCCCTGCCTATTTCATGAGTATGATGAACAAGGTGTTCGTGGAGTTCTTGGATAAATTCGTGGTGTTCATTGATGATATCTTGCTATACTCGAAGAATGAAGAAGAGCATAAGGAGCATTTGCGTTTAGTTCTCGAGAAGCTCAGGGAACACCAGTTATATGCCAAGTTCAGCAAATGTGAGTTTTGGTTGAAGGAATTAGGATTCCTTGGACATGTTATATCAGGAGAGGGTATAGCCGTAGACCCTACCAAGGTTCAGTCATTCACTGAGTGGTAGGTACCCACCTCAGTTGGAGTGATCCGCAGTTTTCTTGGACTCGCGGGATATTACCGGAGATTCATTGAGAATTTTTCTAAGATTGCAAAGCGCATGACGGCGTTGTTGAAGAAGGACACCAAGTTCCATTGGACTTAAGAATGTTAAGAAAGTTTCTAGGAGGTGAAGAAACGTTTGACTACGGCCCCAGTGCTGATTCTGCCAGATATACGCAAGGATTTCCAACTATATTGCAACACCTCCCTCTTAGGACTTGGAAGTGTACTTATGAAAGACGGAAGAGTTGTTCAGTATGCCTCATGACAACTTCGACCGCATGTGTTGAATTATGCCATGCATGATTTGGATTTAGCAGCTGTAGTGCATGCACTCAAAACCTTGAGACATTTTCTTATTGGGAACCATTGTGATGTGTACATGGATCACAAGAGTTTGAAGTACATTTTCACTCAGAAGGAGCTGAATCTCAGGCAGAGGAGATGGTTGGAGCTCATAAAGGATTATGATATGAAGTTGCACTATCATCCCGGCAAGGCCAACATCGTAGCAGACGCTTTGAGCTAGAAGAGTTATGTCAATACCTTCGTAAGCAAAGGATTGCCAAAGGATTTAGCAGAAGATCTCAAGGAGCTTCGTTTGGAGATAGTTCCTAGAGGCTTTGTTACAACAATAGAAGTTCAGTCGACATTATTGGGAAAGATTCGAGAAGCTCAAAAGGAGGACAAAGAAATTGCTGAGATAAAGGAGAAGATGAGTGAAGGTAAAGCCAAAGGATTTCGCGAGGATGAGCACGACACCTTGTGGTTTGAGGACCATATATTTGTGCCCAATAATGCCGAGATCAGGAAGTTGATACTACATGAAGCTCATGACTCACCATACTCGATACACCCCGGAAACACCAAGATGTATTTGGATTTCAAGGAGCGTTTCTGGTGGACTGGAATGAAGAAGGACATTGCCGAGTATGTAGCCATATGTGATGTATGTCAGAGAGTAAAGGCAGAACATCAGAAGCCAGCAGGATTACTGCAGCCTATGCCGATACCCGAATGGAAGTGGGACAAGCTTGGCTTGGATTTTATCACGGATTACCCAGGACCCGATCGGGATATGATTCTATCTGGATAGTAGTGGATCGTTTGACCAAAGTAGCTCACTTTATCCCCGTGAAGAACACTTATACCAGTGCAAAGTTGGCCAAGATATATATGACCAGGATCGTATGTCTCCATGGAGTTCCGAGGACAATCATATCAGATAGAGGAACACAGTTTACTTCAATGTTTTGGCACCAGCTGCACCAGACTTTGGGAACCAGGGTAGAGTTCAGTACCGCTTTTCATCCGCAGACAGATGGACAAACCGAGAGAGTCAATCAGATTCTGCAGGACATGTTGAGAGCTTGTGCACTAGACTATGGATCTAGTTGGGATGACAACTTGCCCTACGCGGAGTTCTCATACAACAAAAACTACCAGGCCAGTTTGAAGATGGCACCGTTCAAAGCCCTGTATGGAAGAAGGTGCCGAACACCGTTGATGTGGGATGAAGTTGGAGACCGTCAGTTTTTTGGACCAGATTTGACTAAGGAGTCCAAAGAGAAGGTTAAGCTGATTCAAGATAGACTGAAGGTAGCTCAGTCCAGGCAGAAGAGTTATGCAGACTCAAAACGCAAGGAGGTAGTCTATGAAATCAGAGATAGAGCATATCTCCATGTGTCACCACTGCCAGGTGTTAAACGTTTTGGAGTTAAGGGAAACTTATCCCCGAGATTTGTAGGACCGTACCATGTTTTGGAACGTATGGGAGAGGTGGCCTACAAGTTGGAGTTACCCGAAGGACTGTCAGGAGTTCATGATGTGTTTCACGTTTCCCAGTTGAAGAAGTGCCATCCAGAGATGTCCGAGATTCCTCTGAGAGATACAGTGCCTCTGGAAGCAATTCAGTTGGATAGTGATTTGACCTATGAGGAGAAACCAGTCAAGATTCTCGAGTTTGCCAGCTGAGTTACCCGCAACAAGGTTATTAAGTTTTGCAAAGTCCAGTGGAGCCACCATACTGAGGATGAAGCCACCTGTGAACGAGAGGATGGTCTACGCAAAGACCACCCACACCTATTTTCAAGCCAACCCGAATCTCGAGGGCGAGATTCATCTTAAGGGGGGGGGGTAGGTTTGTAACATCCCAAATTTTCAATTTGGAATGTTATACATAGGTCATTCATGCATATCATATTTTACTGCATTTTTGCTTTGCGATCCTCAAAATTCTAAGCAACTCAAGGACCCACGGAGAGAGTTGGGGATTTCACGTTTTTCATATTTGAATTTTATCAAATATCAAAACAAGGATCATTTTGGTTTTAATTATTTTTCCTCTCCGAAAATATTTCATATGAAAATATATGAGAGGAGATAATATGACTTCTCCAAAATAAATTAATATCAGAGGAAAACTATTAAAATCAAATAAGTAATTTTATTTGGATTTTTATTGATATTCTATTTGAATTAGGAAAAAAATTGCGTTTTTGAAAATTGCATTAGAGGCCCAAATAAATGTTCACTTTGTCCGCAATATTATTAGAGGACCGTGAAAATTTATTTCAGGATTTTTGGACTCCGTTTAGTATTTATTTTATTTGTTTTTCCGCATCAGGATTTTTTTTTAAAAGGTGAACCGACCAAACCGGGACGTGTCCGACTAGGACTCCTGGCCCAGCCGGCCTTTATAAGCCGGGAGGCCCGACCCCGCCAAACCCTAACCCCGCCGCCTCCCCACCACCCCGTCCCGCCGTCGCCACCCACCGTCTCGCTGGAGCCCCGCCGCCGAGGCCGCCGTCCCACCGCCCCGCCGTCGGACCCGATCTCGCCAGAGGTATAACCGCCGCCGCCGCCGGTTTTCGCGAGAAAACCGTTCAGTTTTTTAGAAACCCAAGTTTCGTTTTGTTTAGATCGGTTCATTTTTTTGATTTAGTTAAATAACGGACGTTCGTCCGTATGTTCGTTTTAACGAACGCTGTTCATTCGTTACCCGCAGACAGCGAACGTTCGTTCGTTAGCCTATTCGTCAGTTTTTCTTTTTCCAGGGTTTTTTCGTGATTATTTTCGAACACGATTTCTTCCCTAATCTTCGTTCTAGTATATATTTTCGCTCGTTTATCCGAATCAGGTGAAACAAGCGCCTAGATCTTCGTCTCGAAGCCCTCTTTCTGTTTAACAAACTTGAACAAGATTTCGGTATTGTAAAATTTGACTTTAGTCCAGATTAGTAATCAGATCTTGTTTCTTTCGTAGTTTGAGTTTCATTGCTCCGTTTGATTTGATTCTTTTTGCAAACCGGTGTTCTTCAGCTGAACTTTCTGGTTAGATCTTCTTATTTGAATTTTACCCATGCATCTTTGCGTGAGTGCTTATGTATGCTATTGTTTGTTTGTGATAGAATTCCCGGAGTGCGACGCGTGCTACTACGAGTCTTTAGGATTTGCAGATCGTCAGCAAGGCAAGTAACTTTGATCATACCCCTTTATTACCCAGTTTTATGCATTAGTTCAACCCTCACACATTGCATGAGCAGGATCTCTTAACATGTGGGTCTGGGAAGTAGATGATGAGGTAGAACCTGATGTCTACTACACAACCTTCTCCTTGTAGATGTTGTTGGGCCTCCAAGTGCAGAGGTTTGTAGGACAGTCGCAAATTTCCCTCAAATGGATGACCTAAGGTTTATCAATCCATGGGAGGTGTAGGATGAAGATGGTCTCTCTCAAGCAACCCTGCAATCAAATAACAAAGAGTCTCTTGTGTCCCCAACAGACCTAATAAAATGGTAAATTGTATAGGTGCACTAGTTCCGCGAAGAGATGGTGATACAAGTGTGATATGGATGATAGATATAGGTTTTTGTAATCTGAAAATATAAAAACAGAAAGGTAACTAATGATAAAAGTGAGCACAAACGGTATTGCAATGCACTGAAACAAGGCCTAGGGTTCATACTTTCACTAGTGCAAGTTCTCTCAACAATAATAACATAATTGGATCATATAACTATGCCTCAACATGCAGCAAAGAGTCACTCCAAAGTCACTAATAGCGGAGAGCAAACAAAGAGATTATGGTAGGGTATGAAACCACCTCAAAGTTATCCTTTCTGATTGATCTATTCAAGAGTCCGTTGTAAAATAACACGAAAATACTCTTTCCATTCAATCTATCATAGAGTTCATACTAGAATAACACCTTAAGACACAAATCAACCAAAACCCTAATGTCACCGAGATACTCCAATGTCACCTCAAGTATCCGTGGGTATGATTATATGATATGCGTCGCACAATCTCAGATTCATCTATTCAACCAACACAAAGAACTTCAAAGAGAGCCCCAAAGTTTCTACCAGAGAGTCAAGACAAAAACGTGTGCCAACCCCTATGCATAAGTTCACGAGGTCACGGAACTCGTAAGTTGATCAGCAAAACAAACATCAAGTGGATCACGTGATATCCCATTGTCACCACAGATAAGCACGTGCAAGACATACATCAAGTGTTCTCAAATCCATAAAGACTCAATCCAATAATACAACTTCAAAGGGAAAACTCAATTCATCACAAGAGAGTAGAGGGGGAGAAACATCATAAGATCCAACTATAATAGCAAAGCTCACGATACATCAAGATCGTGCCGACTCAAGAACACAAGAGAGAGAGAGAGAGAGAGATCAAACACATAGCTCCTGGTACACACCCTCAGCCCCGAGGGAGAACTACTCCCTCCTCGTCATGGAGAGCGCCGGGATGATGAAGATGGCCACCGGAGAGGGATTCCCCCCTCTGGCAGGGTGCCGGAACGGGTCTAGATTGGTTTTCGGTGGCTACGGAGGCTTCTGGTGGCGGAACTCCCGATCTATTCTGCTCCTCGATGTTTTTAGGGTATATGGACATATATAAGCAAAATGAGTCGGTCATGGGAGCCACGAGGGGCCCACGAGGGTAGGGGGCGCGCCCAGGGGGTAGGGCGCGCCTCCCTGCCTCGTGGCTTCCTCGAAGCTTCCCTGATGTCTACTCCAAGTCTCTTGGATTGCTTCCATCCCAAAAATAACTCTCCCGAAGGTTTCATTCCGTTTGGACTCCGTTTGATATTCCTTTTCTTTGAAACACTGAAATAGGCAATAAAACAACATTTTGGGATGGGCCTCCGGTTAATAGGTTAGTCCCAAAAATAATATAAAAGTGTATGATAAAGCCCATAAACATCCAAAACGGGTAATATAATAGCATGGAACAATCAAAAATTATAGATACGTTGGAGACGTATCAAGCATCCCCAAGCTTAATTCCTACTCATCTTTGAGTAGGTAAATGATAAAAACATAATTTTTGATGAGGAATGCTACCTAACATATTTATCAATGTAATCTTCTTTATTGTGGCAAGAATATTCAGATTCGAAAGATTCAAGACAACAGTTTATTGACATAATAATAATAATACTTCAAGCATACTAACAAAGTAATCATGTCTTCTCAAAATAACATGGCCAAAGAAATCTATCCCTACAAAATCATATAGTCTGGCTATGCTTTATCTTCATCACACAAAATATTTAAATCATGCACAACCCCGAGACAAGCCAAGCAATTGTTTCATACTTTTGATGTTCTCAAACTTTTTCAATCTTCACGCAATACATGAGCGTGAGCCATGAACATAGCACTATGATGGAATAGAATGGTGGTTGTGGAGAAGACAAAAAAGGATAAGATAGACTCACATCAACTAGGCGTATCAATGGGCTATGGAGATGCCCATTAATAGATATCAATGTGAGCGAGTAGGGATTGCCATGCAATGGATGCACTAGAGCTATAAGTGTATCAAATCTCAACAAAAGAAACTAAGTGGGTGTGCATCCAACTTGCTTGCTCACGAAGACCTAGGGCGGTTTGAGGAAGCCCATCATTGGAATATACAAGCCAAGTTCTATAATGTAAAATTCCCACTAGTATATTAAAGTGACATAGTGAGAGACTCTCTATCATGAAGATCATGGTGCTACTTTGAAGCACAAGTGTGGTAAAAGGATAGTAACATTGTCCCTTCTCTCTTTTTCTCTCATTTTTTTGTTTGGGCCCTCTCTTTTTTATGGCCTCCTTTTTTTATATTTCGTCCGGAGTCTCATCCCGACTTGTGGGGGAATCATAGTCTCCATCATCCTTTCCTCACTGGGACAATGCTCTAATAATGATGATCATCACACTTCTTTTTTACATACAACTCAAGAATTACAACCCAATACTTAGAACAACGTATGACTCTATATAAATGCCTCTGACGGTGTACCAGGATGTGCAATGACTCATGAGTGACATGTATGAAAGAATTATGAATGATGGCTTTGCCACAAATACGATGTCAACTACATGATCATGCAAAGCAATATGACAATGATGGAGCGTGTCATAATAAACAGAACAATGGAAAGTTGCATGGCAATATATCTCGGAATGGCTATGGAAATGCCATAATAGGTAGGTATGGTGGCGGTTTTGAGGAAGGTAAATGGTGGGTTTATGGTACCGGCGAAAGTTGTGTGGTACTAGAGAGGCTAGCAATTGTGGAAGGGTGAGGGTGCGTATAATCCATGGACTCAACATTAATCATAAAGAACTCACATACTTATTGCAAAAATCTAATAGTTATCGAAACAAAGGGGGATAGATTGGTAGGAAAAGACCGTCGCTCGTCCCCGACCGTCACTCATAAGGAAGGCAATCAATAAATAAATCATGCTCCGCCTTCATCACATAATGGTTCACCATACGTGCATGCTACGGGAATCACAAACTTCAACACAAGTATTTCTCAAATTCACAACTAATCAACTAGCATGACTCTAATATCACCATCTCCATATCTCAAAACAATCATCAAGTATCAAACTTCTCTTAGTATTCAATGCACTTATATGAAAGTTTTTATTACGCCTAAAAGAAAATTGCCATGTTGTTCTAAAGGACTCTCAGAATAATATAAGTGAAGCATGAGAGATCAATTATTTATATAAAATAAAACCACCACCGTGCTCTAAAAGATATAAGTGAAGCTCGAGAGAAAAAACTATATAGCTCAAAAGATATAAGTGAAGCACATAGAGTATTCTAATAAATTCCAATTCATGTGTCTCTCTCTCAAAAGGTGTGTACAGAAAGGATGATTGTGGTAAACTAAAAAGCAAAGATTCAAATCACACAAGACGCTCCAAGCAAAACACATATCATGTGGCGAATAAAAATATAGCTCGAAGTAAAGTTAGCGATAGAGGAAGACGAAAGAGGGGATGCCTTCCGGGGAATCCCCAAGCTTAGGATTTTTGGTGTCTTTGGATTTTACCTTGGGGTGCCTTGGGAATACCCAAGCTTAGGCTCTAGCCACTCCTTGTTCCATAATCCATCAAATCTTTGCCCAAAACTTGAAAACTTCACAACACAAAACTTAACAGAAAATCTCGTTAGCTCCGTTAGCGAAAGAAAAGAAAACACCACTTCAAGGTACTGTAATGAACTCATTCTTTATTTATATTGGTGTTAAACCTACTGTATTACAACTTCTCTATGGTTTATAAAATCTTTTACTAGCCATAGATTCATCAAAATAAGCAAACAACACACGAAAAACAGAATCTGTCAAAAACAGAACAGTCTGTAGTAATCTGTGACTAACGCAAACTTCTGGAACCCCCCAAAATTCTAAAATAAATTTCTGGACATGAGGAATTTATCTATTAATCATATGCAAAAAGAATTAACTAAATGTCAATGTCCAATAAAAAATGGCAGCAATTCTCATGAGCGCTAAAGTTTCTGTTTTTTAGAGCAAGATCAAAAAAACTTTCCCCAAGTGTTCCCAACGGTTCTACTTGGAACAAACACTAATTAAACACAAAAAACACAACCAAAACAGAGGCTATATGAATTATTTATTACTAAACAGGAACAAAAATCAAGGAACAAAAATAAAATTGGGTTGCCTCCCAACAAGCGCTATCGTTTAACGCCCCTAGCTAGGCATGATGCTTTCAATGATGCTCGCATAAAAGATAAGAATTGAAACATAAAGAGAGCATCATGAAGAATATGACTAGCACATTTAAGTCTAACCCACTTCCTATGCATAGGGATTTTGTGAACAAACAACTTATGGGAACAATAATCAACTAGCATAGGAAGGCAAAACAAGCATAACTTTAAAACTTTATGCACATAGAGAGGAAACTTGATATTATTGCAATCCCTACAAGCATATATTCCTCCCTCATAATAATTTTCTGTAGCATCATGAATGAATTCAACAATATAACCATCACATAAATCATTCTTTTCATGATCTACAAGCATGGAAAATTTACTATTCTCCTCATAAGCAAAATTCTTGTCAATCGGAATAGTGGGAGTATCATAAGAAACTTGAATACTATAAATTGTTTCCACATTAAAAAAGTAATGTTCAGAAAAAGGGTAATCATAATCATGACAAGTTTTATAAATATAATTGTCGGTGTCAAAACCGGCGGATCTCGGGTAGGGGGTCCCAAACTGTGCGTCTAGGCGGATGGTAAAAGGAGGCGGGTGACACGATGTTTACCCAGGTTCGGGCCCTCTTGATGGAGGTAATACCCTACGTCCTGCTTGATTGTTCTTGATAATATGAGTAGTACAAGAGTTGATCTACCATGAGATCGAAGAGGCTAAACCCTAGAAGCTAGCCTATGGTATGATTGTTGTTCTTAGACCTACGGACTAAACCCTCCGGTTTATATAGACACCGGAGGGGGCTAGGGTTACACAAAGTCGGTTACAAGGAAGGAGATCTATATATATATATATATCCGTATTGCCAAGCTTGCCTTCCACGCCAAGGAGAGTCCCATCCGGACACGGGATGAAGTCTTCAATCTTGTATCTTCATAGTCCAATAGTCTGGGCAAAGGATATAATCTGGCTGTCCGGATACCCCCTAATCCAGGACTCCCTCAGTAGCCCCTGAACCAGGCTTCAATGATGATGAGTCCGGCGTGCAGATTGTCTTCGGCATTGCAAGGCGGGTTCCTCCTACGAATACTTCATAGAAGATTTTGAACACGAGGATCGTGTCCGACTCTGCAAAACAAGTTCCACATACAACCGTAGAGAGAATAATATTTTCACAAATCTAATTTGCCGACGCATTCCGCAGTGTGACATCACACCACAGCCAGGTCACCATTCGAATCATTTTTCACAACCAACCCCAGGGTGTTTCGTGAGGCGGTTTCCTTGGCACGTCTTGTCGAAGCAGAGATCGTGTACCCTTATTACGGGATTCCCATCAATGACGTGGGTAACCCAACCGCGCCATCAATTGAAGCGCTTGGGGGATAAGCGAGTTTTACCAGGCTGGTGGGGGCGCATAGTTTCGTCCACCCTTATAAAGGGATAAGGATTCACCTTTTTCTACCCACGCCTTCTTCCTCCTTGCTCATCCATTCTCGTGCACTCGAGCTCCAGCGCCCAAGTCCACATCCTTCTCCTCAACCCTCTCCAAACATGTCCGGAGTGGGAGGCAAGTGGATGGTCTCCTCCGTTATAGAGGGAGACATCAAAAAGATGCGCGGGGCCGGATACTTAGCCGCGGATATTGCGCACCGGCTGCTAGCCGCGGGGCAGATCGTCCCTACCCCGGAACCTTACGAAAGGGTGGTTTTCCTCACCCACTTCGTCCGCGGACTAGGGTTTCCTCTCCATCCATTCGTCCGTGGCCTTATGTTCTATTATGGGATGGACTTCCATGATCTAGCTCCGAATTTCATCCTCAACATCTCAGCGTTCATCATCGTGTGCGAGGCTTTCCTCCGCGTCCGGCCCCACTTCGGCCTGTGGCTGAAGACCTTCAATGTCAAACTGGAGGTAGTAGGCGGCCAACAAGTGGAATGCGGCGGAGCCATGGTGGGTAAAATGCCCAACGTTACATGGCTCGAGGGGTCCTACGTGGAGACCATAAAGGGGTGGCAATCGGGGTGGTTCTACATCACCGAGCCACGCGACACCAACTGGGTGGCGGCCCCCGAGTTTCGATCCGGGATTCCCACGCAGCTCACTTCCTGGAAGGAGAAGGGCATGTCCTGGGACTCATCGGTGGAGCTGGATGGACTCTAGAAGTGTATGCTGAACATGATAGGCAAGAAACTCAAGCTTATCAACATAGTCCGGGTCATGCTCTTCCGCCGGACCCTCCCGTGTCAACAACGGGCGTTCAACTTATGGGAGTTCGACCCGGCCCAGCACCAGACTCAAGGCGAGCTCTTCGACACGACACATAAGGACGCCTGGAAGGTGGTGTTCAAGGGCGCCGAGGTCCCCGCTCCCCTTACCGAGGACCGCGGGCTAAGCGCGACGCGCCCTGCGAATCCGGTAAGTTCTGTACATCTCGTAGGGTATTTATTTTCCATAGTTTAACCATGTGCGGGGTCTGAGCTCCCATGCCTTTGACAGGACTGGTTGGAGACATCGGAGCAGATTGACTGTCCGGCCACTCTGCACAAAGACCCTGCAGACGCTCTCCCGACGGAGATGTGGACTCCGGCTCCTTATGAGGTGCCGGAGAAGAATATCAAGAAGAAGGCCATGGGAACCCGAAAGAGTTCCCAACGCCAGGTGGTATCAGACTCATCGTCCGATAACTCCAAGACGCACTCATCCTGTGAAATGAGGAGGAGGAAGATGATGGTTCTCCCCCTCCAGCCGGGGGAGACAGGAAAAGGAAGGCCGCCCCAACCGGGGAGGCCAGAGGGTCCAAGAAGGGAAGGACTCTCCTTCCGGACTGTTCCACCACCGCCGCCGACAGCGAAGACGAGTGGTTACTCAGGGCCAAGCCCCTGGCGAAGTCATAAGTATTCGGATACCAGAGTAACTCATAGCATACTTGTATTGCACTGCTTCTCCTAACATCGAATATGATCATGCAGTCCGCCCCGAGCCCGCATCGACGTATCCTCATCGGACGGTTCCTTGGACTCGTCGGATATGAATAGCAAGTCACTTCCAACCGCCTCCTCTCCTTGCCCTACGGACAATGTCGAGGTATTGTCTCAAGGGGCACCGAACCGAGGGAGGTAGTCCTTGAGGCGCCTCAAGGCGAGCTTCCGGACTCCAGGCGCAAAGGGAGCAAGACTCCCAAGGGCTCGAAGTTCGGCCCTCAGCCGAACACCGCGCCGGAACCTCCAGTGGTTCCGGACTCCGGCAGGCGGCCCCCTGCCAAGAGGGGCAAGCCGCCCCTGCCGGTGATCTCTGTGTATCCAGAGGCACCGGACAACCTGCTGGGAGCGCTTCGCGGCGCTTCCATCGACGAACAGCACCGCACTATTATGAGTGCGGTGATCAAGAAGGTTCAGTCCGCCAAGAGAGGACTGACTGAAGCCTGTGCCAGCCTTCTAACAGGCTTTGAGGTAAGTATTTAAAATATAGGAAAATATTACCGCAAGACAGTAGCCCCTGATGCTCTGTTTGGTGTTCACAAAGAAAAGCCAAATAGAGGATCAAATAATATCTGCAGGAGTCTAATACAAGTATGTCTATATGCGTATGCAGGCTTCACTGCAGACCTCTGCCGCACTGACTGCGGAGGTCGCCACACTGAAGCACAACCTCGAGCGGTCCGAGAAAAAACTCGTCCTTGCCAAGAGGCAGCTCGAGGAGAACAAAGGTAAGTAATAACTTGTCTATATATATATAAGATGTCGTTGCTAAATGATAGGATCATCATGGATGGCCAGGGGCCACGACCGAAGTGGCGACCCTAAAGCGAGCGCTGTCCGAGGCCGAAAACAAAGCGGCTGAGGAGCGCACCAAGCGGGAGAAACAAGAGGCACGAGTGGGCGAGGTGCAGCAAGAGCTCCAGGCTCTCGTGAAGAAGCACGAGACTTTGGAGCTTGACTCGAAGACCCGAGAGTCCGAGCTTGCCGCGGCCCTCGAGAGCACAAAGCATGCCAAGGCTGAAGCCCAAAAGGCCCTCCAGGAAATTGAGGCGATGAGGAAGATAGTGGCGGGTAAGGCATTCATTATCCAAAGCAAGCATGTGAAAGTAAATTACTTGTTACATACCCGAGTCCGGAGCTCTCCAGTAGCATTCGCAGATTTGCCCCGTAGCGTGTCAGATGCCGCAAAGTACTACCAGGCTGAGGTGGGAAGCTCAACGGAGAAGTTATTCTGGTCTCAGTATACTGGGACCGAACACCCAATGCCTGTGAGCGGCCAGCTGAAGCAACTGGTCGAGCTGCACAAGGCGGCCGAACAGGCCATGAGGGGCCTTATAGTCCGGATGTGGCCTGGTGACTCCCTTCCCAACAGCTACTTCAGCCTGGTGAGGCGGCTTGTGGAAGCCTGCCCATGGTTGGAAGTCCTAAAGCGGTCCGTCTGCATCGAAGGTGCACGCCGGGCATTTGCCCGTGCGAAGGTGCACTGGGCCAAGATGGATGCCAAGAAGCTGGTGAAGGAGGGGCTGCCGCAGGGCAAGGAGCATCGCCACCCTGAAATGTATTATGAGGGTGTCCTGAAGGGTTCCCATCTTGTGGCGGATGAGTGTGCGAAGGATGTAATTTTTGAATGAACTTGCTCGTGTGATCCTGCATTATGAAAACTTGTTCATGTGCGCTATGCAACGCTTGTTTGAATTTAAAATATTACCTTTTGTACGACTGTTTATCAAATCTGAGAGATGGCTAGTTGTCGGCTTCTGCGCCCATGCCACGAGTGCTGGGGTGTTCAGGAAAAATCTGAGCACTCTTTTTCCCATTGTTGGGTTCTTCGAGGGAGGTGCTCAGCACAACAAACAAGGCAATCGGACTATAATGCTTTATCACTCTCACTTAGCCATAGAAGTCTAAAATTTTAAATTTTGGCGAAGCCCCTAGTATTCGGAAGGCTGAATTCGGGGCGCTATACACGCCTAAGCCGGACAAAGCCGACTCCTCGCCCTAAGCGGCATAAGTCTTTAGGGACTCGAGACCTCTCGAACAGCGACCAGCTCTCGCCTTATCATGATAGTCAGTTTTAGCTTTCTCTACTGAGGTGCTTGCCCAGATGAACCGGGGCACAATCGTAGTAGTTCTCCCAGTGCTACCTTAGCTGATATAGTGGAACGTAAGGTACCAAAACATGGGAGCCGGGCAAACACAACTATTGACCCAAGACATGATTCAGAGCTGATGCATATAATGCTATAAGTTCGGGTTGCCACACTGTCGAAAGTGTTCGGACTTCTCACGTTGTATTATGGGGTACGCTTAAGCCCCTGGCGTATTGGCCGTACCAAAGTGTACGGGTGCTGAATGTCATGAATGAACATATATATATATAAAATAATAGACAATGCGGTAATAGTCTAGTGCTATGCATTGTTTATTCAAAAAGGTGCGTCGAAGTAGAATGATACAAGTAGTGCGATAAGCAAAAAGTAGGACTATTTGACATGTCCCCTCTAAGGGAAAGCTGAGGAATGGTATTTAAAGCAGGTATTTCACTCATTATCAGACACCACCTGGGAGTTCCATGGTGCGACGTAGCTTTCTGCCTCCTTAGTTGTTGTATCGTGTGTCCGGCAATCGTACTGCCGGACGGGGTTTCCAGAGAGTAAAGTCCTGAAAGAGAGAAAAAATAACAAAGCAGGAAGCCCCTAGTGCGGTTGAGCCGCGTTTTGGGGTGTGTCGTAGTCGTGCCCCCCCCACCAATGCCCATGGTATTTTCAATGCGTAATTATGTACATGTGGCACGGATTTTTCTGTTTGGCTGGGACTGGGGTGGGGGCCGCATTGCTATGCGAGCTCGGAACGTGCCAGGCGGTCTTGTTGCAGATTACTCCGGGCGCGCTTGAATGTGTCTGGGTGTTTAATCACGGAACTGGTGGATTGCCTGAAGAGGCTGCTTTGTGCTTCTGCTGCAAGGGCCGCAGTGTGCTCCTCTGTGCGGAGAGAGCGCTCTATGTTTCCATTGACTGTGATGACCCCGAGGTCCTGGCATATTGAGCTTGAGGTGTGCATAATGCGGTACCGCATTGAATCTTGCAAATGCGGTTTGCCCGAGCAGTGCATGATAGCCATTGCGGAACGGGACTAAATCGAAGATTAACTCCTCGCTTCAGAAGTTATCCAGGGATCCAAAGACCACTTGCAGTGTGACTGAGTCTGTGCAATGGGCCTCTACACCTGGTATGACGCCTTTGAAGGTCATTTTTGTGGGTTTGATCCTTGAGGGGTCTATACCCATTTTGCGCACCGTGTGCTGATAAAGCAGGTTCAGGCTGCTGCCACCATCCATAAGGACTCGAGTGAGGTGAAATCTGTCGATGATTGGGTCTAGGACTAGTGTGGCAAATCCGCCATGACAGATACTAGTGGGGTGGATCGGACAGGAGGACCATGGGTTGAACTTTGGGGCGACTGGCTCCAACGCATATACGTCCCTTAGCGCACGCTTCCGCTCCCTCTTGGGGATGTGGGTTGCGTATATCATGTTCACCGTCCGCACTAGTGGGGGGAGCCTCTTCTGTCCTCCGGTGTTCGGCGGCCGGGACTCCTCCTCGTCATCGCTATGTAACCCCTTATCTTTGTTTTTGGCATTTAACTTGTCGGCCTGCTTGAACACCCAACATTCCCTGTTGGTGTGGTTGGCTGGCTTGTCGGGGGTGCCATGTATTTGACATGAGCGATCGAGTATACGGTCCAAACTGGACGGGCCCGGAGTGCTTCTTTTGAATGGATTTTTCCGCTGACCAGGTTTAGAACCTCTAAATCCGGCATTGACTGTCGTATCCTCGGTATTGTCGCTCTTGATGCGACGCTTGTGTTTGTTGTGACGTGACCTGCCATTGCTATCCTTGGTATCCGAAGTTCCATGGTTCTTTGATATGTTATTGCTTCGAGCCAGCCAGCTGTACTCTCCCACGCAAAAGCGGGTCATGAGTGTCGTGAGGGCTGCCATAGATTTCGGATTTTCCTCACCAAGGTGCCGGGCGGGTCACTCATCGCGGATGTTGTGCTTAAAAGCTGCCAGGGCCTCTGCATCCGGACAGTCGACGATTTGATTTTTCTTTGTCGGGAACCGTGTCCAGAATTGCCTGGCCGATTCCTCTGGCTGCTGAATTATGTGGCTCAAGTCATCGGCATCTGGTGGTCGCACATAAGTGCCCTAGATGTTGTCGAGGAATGCGGCTTCCAGATCTTCCCAACAGCCAATGGATTCTGCTGGCAGGCTGTTGAGCCAATGCCGAGCTGGTCCTTTGAGTTTGAGTGGGAGGTATTTGATGGCGTGTAGATCTTCACCGCGGGCCATGTGGATGTGCAGGAGGAAGTCCTCGATCCATACCGCAGGATCTCTTGTACCATCGTATGATTCGATATTTACGGGTTTGAAACCCTCTGGGATTTGGTGATCCATTACTTCGTCTGTGAAGCATAGGGGGTGTGTGGCGCCTCTGTACTGGGCTATATCGCGACGCAGCTCAAATGACTCTTGTTCGCAGTGTTCGGCCC
This sequence comes from Triticum monococcum, assembly GCA_034509565.1. NCBI lineage: Eukaryota > Viridiplantae > Streptophyta > Magnoliopsida > Poales > Poaceae > Triticum > Triticum monococcum. Next base: position 170,553,120 of record CM067846.1, on the reverse strand, counting down.
GGCCGGATTTACTTTTACTATATCCTACGTGACGGTTATCGTCTCGCATAGTGGCGTGCCCTCGTGATCCGTAGATCGATATTGCGTGTTTTGCTTTGTCCTCCAATACGTCTCGTAGGTCTAGCATGTTTCCCCATGCCTTGACATTTTTATTTGAGTGGTGTCGGGGTGCGGGCTGAGCTTTTGGCTGAAATGCCTCTCTATCGCGGCCATGAGGTGGCCGATCAGCCGTGTCATACGCTGGAGATGTAGGTTTTAATGCTTCCTCCTCCAGTCAGGGTAGCAACCTGCGCTTTGGGTAACTCTTGGAGGGGCGTTCGAGTTCATATTCCTCGGCCACAAGGACTTCATTCCATTTGTCAGCTAGCAAATCTTGATCGGCTCGAAGCTGCAGTTGCTTTTTCTTAAGGCTATTGCCGTGGCTATAAGCCGGCGCTTGAAGCGCTCTTTCTCGATGGGATCCTCAGGCACGACAAATTCGTCATCGTCCAGGCTTGCCTCGTCTTCGGAGGGAGGCATGTAATTATCATCCTTCGCCTCTCCATCCGCCGCTCTCTTGGGAGGGCTGGCTTCTCCATCCTCTAGCTCTAAATTTTGCTGGAAGGGATTGTTGTCATCTTCGGCACTGTCCGGAGTGCTATTATCTCCTGTGCCGGTATCACCGCTTTTGCCTTGGCGAGACTTAGAGCGGCGCCGCTGACGTCGGTGCTTGGGTTGCTTCTTGGAGGGGTCATCCTCCACTGTCCCATCGCCATTGCCTTCTTTGGGTGTGTCCACCATATATATATATATATATCAGATGATGAGGTGGCTGTCTAGTGCCCTGTGGGTAGTGGTTCTTGTTCGTCTCCTGCATCGTCGTCCATACTGTCGATGTCTTCAGAGTCAAAGTCGAGCATGTCAGTTAAATTGTCGACAGTGGCTACTAAGTGGGTGCTGGGTGGGCGGCGAATTTCTTCGTCATCTGCATCCCAATCCTGCCGGACATAGTTCGGCCAGGACTCTCCTGACAAGGAGATAGACCTTAATGAGTTCAGTATGTCATCGAAGGGCGAGTGCTGAAAGATATGCACGGAGGTGAACTCCATGATCGGCGCCTAGTCGGATTCGATATGCACGGGCGCAGGCGGTTCGGAGTCCGTGGCTGGGGAAGAATCTAGCAAATTGTCGTCACAGCTCTCGTGAAGGGTAAGGTCGATAGTCGGCTCGATCGCCACTGAGAATGCGGCCTCCATGGCGGGGTCTATCCACCCGTCCATGGATGGCGCAATTGGCTCTGAATTGAGGGTCGGAGCGGTTGCCGATGCGGTCTCCTGAACACTGTCCGATGGTAGAGCTAAATCGTGCTCATCGTGACCGTGCGGCGCACTCGGCAGGGGCTCAAATCCGTCGAAGATCAAGTCTCCGCGAATCTCGGCCATGTAGTTTAAGCTTCCAAACCTGACCTGGTGGACAGGGGCGTAACTCTTGATCTGCTCCAGATGGCCAAGTGAGTTGGCCCGCAGTGCGAAGCCGCTGAATACGAAGATCTGTCCGGGGAGAAAAGTCTCACCCGGTACTGCATTGCTATCAATGATCGAAGGAGCCATCAAGCCTAACAATGACGACAGAGAGGAACTCTCAATGAAAGCACCAATGTCGGTGTCAAAACCGGCGGATCTCGGGTAGGGGGTCTCGAACTGTGCGTCTAGGAGGATGGTAACAGGAGGCGGGTGACACGATGTTTACCCAGGTTCGGGCCCTCTTGATGGAGGTAATACCCTACGTCCTGCTTGATTGTTCTTGATAATATGAGTAGTACAAGAGTTGATCTACCACGAGATCAAAGAGGCTAAACCCTAGAAGCTAGCCTATGGTATGATTGTTGTTCTTGGTCCTACGGACTAAACCCTCCGGTTTATATAGACACCGGAGGGGGCTAGGGTTACACAGAGTCGGTTACAAGGAAGGAGATCTATATATATTCGTATTGCCAAGCTTGCCTTCCACGCCAAGGAGAGTCCCATCCGGACACGGGACGAAGTCTTCAATCTTGTATCTTCATAGTCCAACAGTCCGGCCAAAGGATATAATTCGGCTGTCCGGATACCCCCTAATCCAGGACTCCCTCAATAATCATCACTAATTTTTATAGCATAAGTATCATCACAATAATCATCATAAGTAGCAACTTTGTTCTCATCACAGTCAATTGAAACCTCTTCCAAGATAGTGGAATCATTACTAAATAAAGTCATGACCTCTCCAAATCCACTTTCATAATTATCACAATAAGATTCAACATCCTCCAAAATAGTGGGATCATCACCTCCTAAAGTTGACACTCTTACAAACCCACTTTCATCAGTATAATCATCATAAATATGAGGCATGCTATCATCATAATAAATTTGCATATCAAAACTTGGGAGACTACAAATATCATCTTCATTAAACATAGCATCCCCAAGGTTGGGAAAAACATTAATTGCAGCAAATATATTTTAAAACTTGTCATTCTCATCAAACATAGCATCCCCAAGCTTGGGCCTTTTAGTATCATAAGCATAATCACTCTCATTTTTAACAGTATGGATAGCACCAATAGTATAGCAATTATCATCATCGCAATGAGTAATAGTAGCAAAATCATTTGGGAGGAATACATTTTTACCTTTGCTTCTCCGTCTTTTCTTTATCTTGTTCAAATCAAGTGTGGGTTTAATCCTCTTTTCGGAGCTCCTTATTGATGAGACTGGTTGAATAAAAGGCTCCTCCTCGTTACCTGATTCATCAAAATAAATAATATGAGGATATTGGGAAGACTCTTCCCTTTCATTAGTATTCTCTTCATCCTCTATTTGTTTTATTTTCTTTATGTAATTATCAATATAAGGATTTTCAATGCAATTCACCGCACAATACATAAAAATTTCTTCTAGATCAATATCGAGGAATTTCTCAAGGTCATATTCTGAAATATGCTTAGTTATACGTTTCATTTCTTCATAACCCAAAAGCAAACTAAGTTCATTATGATGTGCAAGGGAAATCAAATCATCACAATTTTTGGACACAATACGATCATGAAACAATTTGCATTTGAAATTTAAATGACCATGTTCATTGCAAAGTTCACAAGTATGGTGAAGAGATTTTAAATTTTCAGCACAAACATCTAGCCGTTCTTCCAACCATTTAGTTTCCAAATACTCACGCCTCTTGCAAAATCGATCTTCCCTATTTGGTGTGTACTTGCAAACTCTATGCACTCCACAAAAATTGACATGCTTATAAGAGACATCTTCATTATGACTAGTGCAATCATCATTAGTACTATGGATATTCAAGGAGTTCATACTAACAACATTGCAATCATGCTCAACATTCAAAGATTTAGTAACATTTTATAGACTTCTTCCTCTAGCACTTGAGCACAATTTTCCTTCCATCAATCTCACGAAAAATATTAAAAAGATGAAGCGTATGAGGCAAACTCAATTCCATTTTTCTGTAATTTTATTTTATAAACTAAACTAGTGCTAAAACAAGAAACTAAAAGATTCTATTGCAAGATCTAAAGATATACCTTCAAGCACTAACCTCCCCGGCAACGGCGCCAGAAAAGAGCTTGATGTCTACTACACAACCTTCTTCTTGTAGACGTTGTTGGGCCTCCAAGTGCAGAGGTTTGTAGGACAGTAGCAAATTTCCCTCAAGTGGATGACCTAATGTTTATCAATCCGTGGGAGGCGCAGGATGAAGATGGTCTCTCTCAAGCAACCCTGCAATCAAATAACAAAGAGTCTCTTGTGTCCCCAACAGACCCAATACAATGGTAAATTGTATAGGTGCACTAGTTCGGCAAAGAGATTGTGATAGAAGTGCAATATGGATGATAGATATAGGTTTTTGTAATCTGAAAATATAAAAAGAGCAAGGTAACTAATGATAAAAGTGAGCACAAACGGCATTGCAATGCGCTGAATCAAGGCCTAGGGTTCATACTTTCACTAGTGCAAGTTCTCTCAACAATAATAACATAATTGGATCATATAACTATCCCTTAACATGCAACAAAGAGTCACTCCAAAGTCACTAATTGCGGAGAGCAAACGAACAGATTATGGTAGGGTATGAAACCACCTCAAAGTTATCCTTTCTGTTCGATCTATTCAAGAGTCCGTAGTAAAATAACACGAAGCTATTCTTTCCGTTCAATCTATCATAGAGTTCGTACTAGAATAACACCTTAAGAAACAAATCAACCAAAACCCTAATGTCACCTAGATACTCCAGTGTCACCTCAAGTATCTGTGGGTATGATTATATGATATGCATCACACAATCTTAGATTCATCTATTCAACCAACACAAAGAACTTCAAAGAGTGCCCCAAAGTTTCTACCAGAGAGTCAAGACGAAAACGTGTGCCGACCCCTATGCATAAGTTCATGAGGTCACGGAACTCGCAAGTTGATCACCAAGACATACACCAAGTGGATCACATGATATCCCATTGTCACCACAGATAAGCTTGTGCAAGACATACATCAAGTGTTCTCAAATCCTTAAAGACTCAATCCTATAAGACAACTTTAAAGGGAAAACTCAATTCATCACAAGAGAGTAGAGGGGGAGAAACATCATAAGATCCAACTGTAATAGCAAAGCTCGCGATACATCAAGATCGTGCCGACTCAAGAACACGAGAGAGAGAGATCAAACACATAGCTACTAGTATATACGCTTAGCCCTGAGGGAGAACTACTACCTCCTCGTCATGGAGAGCACCGGGATGATGAAGATGGCCATCGGAGAGGGATTCCCCCCTCTGGCAGGGTGCCGGAACGGGTCTATATTGGTTTTCGGTGGCTACGGAGGCTTCTGGTGGCGGAACTCCCGATCTATTCTACTCCTCGATGTTTTTAGGGTATATGGACATATATAGGCGAAAGAAGTTGGTCAGGGGAGCAACGAGGGGCCCATGAGGGTGGGGGGCGCGCCCAGGGGGTAGGGCACGCCTCCCTGCCTCGTGGTTTCCTCGAAGCTTCCCTGACGTCTACTCCAAGTCTCCTGGATTGCTTCCGTTACAAAAATAACTCTCCCGAAGGTTTCATTCTGTTTGGACTCCGTTTGATATTCCTTTTCTTCGAAACACTGAAATAGGCAATAAAACAACATTTTGGGCTGGGCCTCCAGTTAATAGGTTAGTCCTAAAAATAATATAAAATTGTATAATAAAGCCCATAAACATCCAAAACAGGTAATATAATAGCATGGAACAATCAAAAATGATAGATACATTGGAGACGTATCGGAACCTATTCCATGTTTTATTATCAAACCCTTGGGAGTTACTTCTACGTTATGCTTATTGCCAGGCTATGCCATAGACGAGGATTGGGTTTGAGATTATCCATGATAGATGTGAGTTGTTAATTAATGGTTCAACTTAAGGTGGCAACTTTAATACACATCTGGGTGGATTGCTTGTGGGCACCTGGAGAATCCAGTGTTGTCCAAGGATATCCCGGAGTACCCGTGTGATCATCCTACGGTCCGCCACCTAGGCTCAAAGGGGTCATAAGATTATTCATGCAAGAAACTTCCGTGTGCAACCACAAGCCATTATGGGCTCTGGCATAGTTGAGTATGTTGTGTGACCTCTTTCAGTGGTGGGGTAGCAGATGTAGGGGAAAGTAGGTGTAATTGTCCACCCAGAGTAAAGAGTTAATGCTTCCGAAAGACTGTGTCTCGGTCATCTGTTTCTCAAACACCCTGTAGTGCGAGAAATCCAATGGAGGAGATCGAGTCTTGTGGGGAAAAGTGCGCAAACCTTTGTAGAGTGTATAAACTAATCATGGCTAGCCGTGTCCCCGGTTATGGACATCTTGAGTATCTGGTACTTGAATTATTGATTTGATCTCGTCACTCTAAATTAATTTTTTGGGATGTTAATGACTACTCTAAATGGGATTGAGTTGGAGGAACCTTCTCAATGTTTCAACTACCATGATAGTTAAATAAAATATATTCCTTTGTTGTAGGAAAAAAATGGCTTTTCGCAAAACAATATAACCATAGAGCCTCCACCAGCCATATATGCATGTAGTGATAGCATTTATCTGTTCATTTCTCTCTTGTGTTATATTGCCAGCATATTCCATGTGCTGACCCATTTCGGGCTGCAACGTATCATGTTGCAGACTTTTCAGACGACGAGTAAGGTGCCATAGGTCGTTTGTTGTGCACTCAGCTATGCCGTTGGAGTTGATGGACTCACTTTATCTTCCAAGTCTTCCGCTGTTATCTTATTTAGATGGCCTTAAGCCATATTTATTGTATTAATTTCTCTTTGGAGACATTCGATGTAATAAGTGTGTGATTGCTACTCTGTTATAAATCCTTCGAGTACTATGTGTGTCAGAATTACCGATCCAGGGATGACACTGAAGCACAGATACTTGACCGTCTGAGGTCGGGTCGCTACACCTACTCATTTACCCTATTTGGTTCATCGGTTTAATTAGTACTATATCCTCAAAAATTCATCAAACTTGTTTCCCAACTAGATGTACTAGTGTAGTTTGTGAAAGTGGATGCACTAGTGCACTTTCTCAAGTAGATGCACTATAATATATTTTTGAACCTGATGAATTCGATTATTATTTGAAAATCTTGCAGAAGATTAATTTCTGAAGTTGATGTACTAGTGTAGTTTCTGATCTTGATCCAATAGTGTAGTTTCTGCACTCGATGTATTAAAAAGATGTTTCTGAACATGATGTAGTGAAGTAGTTTCCGAACTTGGTCTGGTGTTATTTTCATAAGCAAAAAACTAAGAACTTGGTGAAGCCCTGGTATGTGTTGTTCTATTCAACAGAAGTAAACTAAACTAGTACTAAAGCAGAACATACATCATTGACTCAAACTGCATATATCCAAAAATAAAAATAACATGGTGTACTTGAATTTAATTTCAGAACTTTGTTTACTAGTTTCTGAAGTACATTCATCCATTAATTATACTATATAAGCATCTACTTCATGGATTAATTGCTTGTAAAACAAAACAAAAATGAAGAATTCAAACATAAAAATAATACTAATCTTCAAAATGTCTCTCCCCTTGCAGGACCAAGCGCCTCAACGAGATGTTGAAGCATGAGAAGTTGTTCACATTTTCCGGTTTCAGCATTGAAGGTGACAAAGAGAAGTTGAAGATGTCAGGTTTGGAGATCAACCCCAACAAGTACATCGACATTCAGCGCAACTGGAGAGTTCCATTCACCGGAAAAGAGTACGACTCCTTGGCTAATGTTGCAGCCAGCGTCATCCACCCATTCTACAGAGACATGAAGAAGAAGATCGACATGAACGAAGACCATAAACTGTTGGGGATCAGCCTACCGCCAAATTACCTCATCGAGTACTGATGTCTACTACACAACCTTCTTCTTGTAGACGTTGTTGGGCCTCCAAGTGCAAAGGTTTGTAGGACAGTAGCAAATTTCCCTCAAGTGGATGACCTAAGGTTTATCAATCCGTGGGAGGCGTAGGATGAAGATGGTCTCTCTCAAACAACCCTGCAACCAAATAGCAAAGAGTCTCTTGTGTCCCCAACACACCCAATACAATGGTAAATTGTATAGGTGCACTAGTTCGGCAGAGAGATGGTGATACAAGTGCAATATGGATGATAGATATAGGTTTTTGTAATCTGAAAATATAAAAACAGAAATGTAACTAATGATAAAAGTGAGCGTAAACGGTATCGCAATGCTAGGAAACAAGGCCAAGGGTTCATACTTTCACTAGTGCAAGTCCTCTCAACAATGCAACAAAGAGTTACTCCAAAGTCACTAATAGCGGAGAACAAACGAAGAGATTATTGTAGGGTACGAAACCACCTCAAAGTTATTCTTTCTGATCGATCTATTCAAGACCGTAGTAAAATAACATGAATCTATTATTTCCGTTCCATCTATCATAGACTCCGTACGAGAATAACACCTTAAGACACAAATCAACCAAAACCCTAATGTCACCTAGATACACCAATGTCACCTCAAGTATCGACGGGTACGATTATACGATATGCATCACACAATCTCAGATTCATCTATTCAACCAACACAAAGAACTTCAAAGAGTGCCCCAAAGTTTCTACCAGAGAGTCAAGACGAAAACATGTGCCAACCCCTATGCATAAGTTCACGAGGTCACGGAACTCGCAAGTTGATCACCAAAACATACATCAAGTGGATCACGTGATATCCCATTGTCATCACAGATAAGCACATGCAAGACATACATCAAGTGTTCTCAAATCCTTAAAGACTCAATTCGATAAGGTAACTTCAAAGGGAAATATCAATTCATCACAAGAGAGTAGAGGGGGAGAAACATCATAAGATCCAACTATAATAGCAAAGCTCGCGATACATCAAGATCGTACCACCTCAAGAACACGAGAGAGAGAGAGAGAGAGAGAGAGAGATCAAACACATAGCTACGGGTACATACCCTCAGCCTCGAGGGAGAACTACTTCCTCCTCGTCCTGGAGGGCGCCGGGATGATGAAGATGGCCACCGGAGAGGGATTCCCCCCTTCAGCAGGGTGCCGGAACGGGTCTAGATTGGTTTTTGGTGGCTACGGAGGCTTCTGGCGGCGAAACTCTCGATCTAGGTTTCTTTCTGGAAGTTTTGGGTTATATAAGATGTGTTGGAGTCGGGGACAAGTCAGGGGGGTTAGCGAGGCGGCCACGAGGCAGGGGGGCGCGCCCCCACCCTCGTGGTGGCCTCGGGACTCTTCTGGCCCACCTCTGGTACTCCATGGGCTTCTTTAGGTCCAAAAATGATCTCCATGAAGTTTCAGGTCAATTGGACTCCGTTTAATTTTCCTTTTCTATGATAGTTAGAAACAAGGAAAAAAAAAAAACTAGCACTGGGCTGCAGGTTAATAGGTTAGTCCCGAAAATCATATAAAATAGCGTATTAATGCATATGAAACATCCAAGGTTGATAATATAATAGCATGGAACAATAAAAAATTATAGATACGTTGGAGACGTATCAAGCATCCCCAAGCTTAATTCATGCTCTTCCTCAGTAGGTAAATGATAGAAACAGAATTTTTGATGTGGAATGCTACCTAACATACTTATCCATGTAATTCTCTTTATTGTGGCAAGAATATTCAGATCCATAAGATTCAAGACAAAAGTTTAATATTGACATAAAAATAATAATACTTCAATCATACTAACAAAGTAATCATGTCTTATCAAAATAACATGGCCAAAGAAAGTTATCCCTACAAAATCATATAGTCTGGCTATGCTCTATCTTCATCACACAAAAAATTTAAATCACGCACAACCCTGATGACAAGCCAAGCAATTGTTTCATACTTTTGATTTTCTCAAACTTTTTCAATCTTCACGCAATACATGAGCGTGCGCCATGGATATAACACTATAGTTGGAATAGAATGGTGGTTGTGGAGAAGACAAAAAGGAGAAGATAGTCTCACATCAACTAGGCGTATGAATGGGCTATGGAGAGGCCCATCAATAGATATCAATGTGAGTGAGTAGGGATTGCCATTCAACGGATGCACTAGAGCTATAAGTGTATGAAAGCTCAAAAAGAAACTAAGTGGGTGTGCATCCAACTCGCTTGCTCACGAAGACCTAGGGCATTTTGAGGAAGCCCATAATTGGAATATACAAGCCAAGTTCCATAATTAAAGATTCCCACTAGTATATGAATGTGTCAACATAGGAGACTCTCTATCATGAAGATCATGGTGCTACGTTGAAGCACAAGTGTAGTAAAAGGATAGTAGCATTGCCCCTTTTCCTCTCATTTTTATTTATTTATTTGGGCCTTCTCCCCCTTTTTTTTCTTTTGGCCTCTTTTCTCTTTTTTTTCCTTTTTTCATTTTTCATTCGGAGTCTCATCCCGACTTGTGGGGGAATCATAGTCTCCGTCATCCTTTCCTCACTAGGACAATGCTCTAATAATGATGACCATCACACTTTTATTTACTTACAACTCAAGAATTACAACTCGATACTTAGAACAAAATATGACTCTATGTGAATGCCTCCGGCGGTGTACCGGGATGTGCAATGAATCAAGAGTAACATATATGAAAGAATTATGAAAGGTGGTTTTGCCACAAATACGATGTCAACTACATGATCATGCAAAGCAATATGACAATGATGAAGCGTGTCATAATAAATGGAACGGTGGAAAGTTGCATGGCAATATATATCTCAAAATGGCTAAATGCCATAATAGGTAGGTATGGTGGCTGTTCTGGGGAAGATATATGCTGGGTTTATGGTACCGGCAAAAGTTGTGCGGTACTAGAGAGGCTAGCAATGGTGGAAGGGTGAGAGTGCGTATAATCCACGGACTCAATATTAGTCATAAAGAACTCACATACTTCTTGCAAAAATTTATTAGTTATCAAAACAAATTACTACACGCATGCTCCTAGGGGGATATATTGGTAGGAAAAGACCATCGCTCGTCCCCGACCGCCACTCATAAGGAAGACAATCAAAAAATAAATCATGCTTCGACTTCATCATATAACGGTTAACCATACGTGCATGCTACGAGAATCACAAAATTTAACACAAGTATCTCTCAAATTCACAACTACTCAACTAGCATGACTCTAATATCACCATCTTCATATCTCAAAACAATCATCAAGTATCAAACTTCTCATAGTATTCAATGCACTATGTATGAAAGTTTTTATTATATTCCTCTTGGATGCCCATCATATAAGGACTAGTTTCATAACCAAAGCAAACTAACATGTTGTTTAGGACTCTCAAAATAATATAAGTGAAGCATGCGAGTTCATCTATTTCTTTAAAATAAAACTACCATCGTGCTCTAAAAAGATATAAGTGAAGCACTAGACCAAATGACAAACTACTCCAAAAGATATAAGTGAAGATTGATGAGTAGTCGAATAATTATGCAACTATGTGAAGACTCTCTATCATTTAAGAATTTCAGATCTTGGTATTTTATTCAAACAGCTAGAAAAACTAAAGAAAATAAAATGACACTCCAAGCAAAACACATATGATGTGGTGAATAAAAATATAGCTCCAAGTAAAGTTACCGATGAACGAAGACGAAAGAGGGGATACCATCCGGGGCATCCCCAAGATTAGGCTCTTGGTTGTCCTTGAATATTACCTTGGGGTGCCTTGGGCATCCCCAAGCTTAGGCTCTTGCCACTCCTTATTCCATAGTCCATCGAATCTTTACCCAAAACTTGAAAACTTCACAACACAAAACTTAACAGAAAACTCGTAAGCTCCTTAGTATAAGAAAATAAATCACCACTTTGGTACTGTTGTGAACTCATTATAAATTCGTATTGGTGTAATATCTACTATATTCCAACTTAGCTATGGTTCATACCCTCCGATACTACTCATAGATTCATCAAAATAAGCAAACAACACAATGAAAAACAGAATCTGTCAAAAACAGAACAGCCTGTAGTAATCTGTAGGTTTCGACTACTTCTGAAACCCCAAAAATTATAAAATAAATTTTTGGACGTGAGGAATTTATCTATTAATCATCTTAAAAAATAATTAACTAAATATCACTCTTCAATAAAAATGGTAGCAATTCTTGTGAGAGCTAAAGTTTCTATTTTTTACAGCAAGATCACAAAGACTTTTCCCATGACTTCCCAAAGGTTATACTTGGCACAAACACTAATTAAAACATAAAAAATAAATCATAACAGAGGCTAGATAACTTATTTATTACTAAACAGGAACAAAAATAAAATCGGGTTGCCTCCCAACAAGCGCTATCGTTTAACGCCCCTAGCTAGGCATGATGATTTCAATGATGCTCACATAAAGGATAAGAATTGAAACATAAAGAGAACATCATGAAGAATATGACTAGCACATTTAAGTCTAACCCACTTCCTATGCATAGGGATTTTGTGAGCAAACAACTTGTGGGAACCATAATCAACTAGCATAGGAGGGCAAAACAAGCATAACTTCAAAACTTTAAGCGCATAGAGAGGAAACGTGATATTATTGCAATTCCTACAAGCATATGTTCCTCCCTCATAGTAATTTTCAGTAGCATCATGAATGAATTCAACAATATAACCAGCACATAGAAAATATACTACTCACCACATAAGCAAAATTCTTCCGATTCATAATAGTGGGAGCAAACTCAACAAAATAACTATCATGTGAGGCATAATCCAATTGAAAACTAAAATCATGATGAAAAGTTTTATGGTTATTATTATTATTTATCGCTTACATGTCATCACAATAATCACCATAGATAGCAACTTTGTTCTCATAATCAATTGGAACCTCTTCTGAAATAGTGGATTCGTCACTAAATAAAGTCATGACCTCTCCAAATCCACTTTCATCAATATAATCATCATAAATAGGAGGCATGCTTTCATCATAATAAATTTGCTAATCAAAACTTGGGGAAAAAAATATAATCTTCATCAAACATAGCTTCCCCAAGCTTGTGGCTTTGCATATCATTAGCATCATGGATATTCAAGGAATTCGCACTAACAACATTGCAATCATGCTCATCATTCAGATATTTAGTGCCAAACATTCTAATGCATTCTCCTTATAGTACTTGAGAACAATTTTCCCTCCCCTCATTTTCACGAAAGACATTAAAAAGATGAAGCATATGAGGCAACCTTAATTCCAGTTTTTGTAATTTTCTTTTATAAACTAAACTAGTGATAAAACAAGAAACTAAAAGATTCGATTGCAAGATCTAAAGAAATACCTTCAAGCACTAACCTCCTCGGTAATGGCGCCAGAAAAGAGCTTGATGTCTACTACACAACCTTCTTCTTGTAGACTTTGTTGGGCCTCCAAGTGCAGTGGTTTGTAGGACAGTAGCAAATTTCCCTCAAGTAGATGACCTAAGGTTTATCAATCCGTGGGAGGCGTAGGATGAAGATGGTCTCTCTCAAACAACCCTGCAACCAAATAACAAAGAGTCTCTTGTGTCCCCAACACACCCAATACAATAGTAAATTGTATAGGTGCACTAGTTCGACAAAGAGATGGTGATACAAGTGCAATATGGATGATAGATATAGGTTTTTGTAATCTGAAAATATAAAAACAACAAGGTAACTAATGATAAAAGTGAGCGTAAACGGTATCGCAATGCTAGGAAGCAAGGCCTAGGGTTCATACTTTCACTAGTGCAAGTCCTCTCAACAATAATAACATAGTTGGATCATATAACTATCCCTCAAGATGCAACAAAGAGTCAGTCCAAAGTCACTAATAGCGGAGAACAAACGAAGAGATTATTGTAGGGTACGAAACCACCTCAAAGTTATCCTTTCTGATCGATCTATTCAGGAGTCCGTAGTAAAATAACACGAAGCTATTCTTTCCATTCCATCTATCATAGACTTCGTACGAGAATAACACCTTAAGACACAAATCAACCAAAACCCTAATGTCACCTAGATACTCCAATGTCACCTCAAGTATCCATGGGTATGATTATACGATATGCATCACACAATCTCAGATTCATCTATTCAACCAACACAAAGAACTTCAAAGAGTGCCCAAAAGTTTCTACTGGAGAGTCAAGACGAAAACGTGTGCCAACCCCTATGCATAAGTTCATGAGGTCACGGAACTCGCAAGTTGATCACCAAAACATACATCAAGTGGATCACGTGATATCGCATTGTCACCACAGATAAGCACATGCAAGACATACATCAAGTGTTCTCAAATCCTTAAAGACTCAATTCGATAAGGTAACTTCAAAGGGAAATCTCAATTCATCACAAGAGAGTAGAGGGGTAGAAACATCATAAGATCCAACTATAATAGCAAAGCTCGCGATACATCAAGATCGTACCACCTCAAGAACACGAGAGAGAGAGAGAGAGAGATCAAACACATAGCTACTGGTACATACCCTCAGGCCCGAGGGAGAACTACTGCCTCCTCGTCATGGAGAGAGTCGGGATGATGAAGATGGCCACCGGAGAGGGATTCCTCCCTCCGGTAGGGTGCCGGAACAGGTCTAGATTGGTTTTTGGTGGCGGAGGCTTCTGTCGGCGGAACTCCCGATCTAGGTTTCTTTCTGGAAGTTTTGGTTCATATAAGAGGTGTTGGAGTCGTGGACAAGCCAGGGGGGTTCCCGAGGCGGCCACAAGGCAGGGGGCGCGCCCAGGGGGTAGGGCGCGCCCCCACCCTCGTGGTGGCCTCGGGACTCTTCTGGCCCACCTCTAGTACTCCGTGGGCTTCTTCTGGTCCAGAAATGATCTCCATGAAGTTTCAGGTCAATTGAACTCCGTTTGATTTTCCTTTTCTGCGATAGTTAAAAACAAGGAAAAAACATAAACTAGCACTGGGCTCTAGGTTAATAGGTTAGTCCCAAAAGTCATATAAAATAGCATATTAATGCATATAAAACATCCAAGGTTGATAATATAATAGCATGGAACAATCAAAAATTATAGATACGTTGGAGACGTATCAAGTATGCAGCGATAGATGTGTACGCCACGTACAAGTCATGGAAGATAATTCACAACATCACAATAGGTTGGGAAATTTCAAAAGAGCAGGAGGCTGACCCCTACTACCACTGCCACTATGCAGGATGAAGATACATCAAAGTTTGCCTTTGTTTTGCTTGCGCTTGTACTTTCCTTTTATCTTGTTGTTTAAAATTCGTAGTTTGAACTTGTTAGGTTAAACCAGTTTGCTTATGTCTTGTGTGTCAGGGTTGAACTAGTCTGCTTATTTCGTGCTTGTCACGGTTGAACAAGTTTACTTATGTCATCAAGTACATTCTTTTGCTTATCTCGTTATATAAGTTTGGTAGCCTCGTATTTTGTTAACGCATCATTTCAAATTCAAAGTAGCTTGTGAATGGAACTTTGTGGCTGCTATTCAGTACTAGTTATGAAGCAACTAACCACACAAGGATGTTCAATGTGTAGTTTTTATTCAGTATTGTATGGAAAACATAACATTGAAAACAATCAGTACAATTTGAGTTGCTTAACAATGCTTCAAAAGTTGAAGCAAAAAAAAATCTCAGTACTTCATGTACTATTCTCATTCATATGTAGCTGCTAGAAAATTAACAAGTACTACAACACAAAAAGTTAAGAAGCATCAGCACACACTTATATTGGTCACTTGCAGACTAAGAATGACAATACTTGTACACTTGAATGGATAGTTCATACTTACTATAATAAAAAGTACAAAGAAGCATTAGTTTGCAAACCCTCAAAAAAAATGTCAGACTAAGCACATAAGTGCTACTATGAATGAACTCTCAGTACAACTTAGTTTACATGCAAGTACTATAGTGCTAAAAATGATACTAGAAGACCCTCGAGAATAATCACAAAAACAAACACAAAAAGAAGGCAAAAACACAATGAAAAGATAACACTTCTACAAAACTCACAAGAACTACAACAAAAAGTATCAGTCCACATTACTGGTGGAGTCAAGTACTAGATTCAAAGCAACAAAATATATATTAAAAATTGACCGCTCGAAGACAGGCAGGCCCTGACGCAGCTAGATACTTTAACTTGAGCCCACGGCGGAACCGTTGGCGAATCCCTAGTAATCGGCACAACGCAGGGTCAGCTGACAGGGCCACATGTCATGAGAGAGAGCAAGCACCGTGTATAAGGGACCAGGTAAGTATTCAGAGGAGTTCGACCAGTAGGACTCGTAACGCTTATAAACAGGCCAGGAGCCCCCTCGGCTAGCGAGGTTGGACTAAACCCAGAGCACACACACATCTAGCAGTCCTCAAATCGCCCACGCGGGCCATTTGGGCCAGGAAAGGGCCCAATAGCCTCCATCGTCTCCAAACACCCCACCAATAAGGTCAGTTGAAGAAAGCAGAGCGCGGGGTAAAGAAATATAAACTACAAAAAAATGTTCGAAAACTGAAAATAGAAAAGTTCAATTACTTGTTCGCAGGCAATAATTTTAAATACAAAAATAAAAATAAAAATAATTTTAGCTCTGCACCATGAATGATAAAAAAGGAAAAAAATATGATACAAAAACAACGAAACATCAAAAAGCGGAGAACTTAATAGGCTATCTGTTAAATTTACATAACTTAAACCAGCGAATTAAATATTACTTTCAACTTCAACTACTAAAATGCAAGAAGTTCAAATAGATATTGTTTGTCAATTCTGCTAAATTTCTTATTTATATAAAATCTGACTAGTTCAACTACTAAAATGCAAGAAGTTCAAATATATATTATTTGTCAATTCTGCTAATTTTTTTATTTCTATAAAATCTAACTAGAGCTCAACCAATGATTTCTTCGTAAATAATCTCAATCCCCAAAAAAACTCAGTTCAAACATACATATGACATCAGTACTACAAAACGAGGAAGGGTCAGGCCACTCACACCACTGCGACACCAATTTTCAAAACCTTACGCTGTATGAAATTACAATTCACTACACACATCACTAAACCATAAGTACAGTAAAAAGAGAGTACAAAAACTATAAAGGCCTAACTTAGGTTGGGACAGATGAAAATAAAATATGTCCCAGTTTTGAGCAACAACTCGCATGGCACTGAAAAAAGTTTTGAGGTCAACTAGTGCATAAGACTTCAGTGCAAAAAGAAGACTAAACCTCCACACTAAAAACATCACAAAGTATACGTCCCTTAAATAGTAGAAAATACCATCATCACCAACCCTGAGACGTGCAAGTGGGATAAGCAGCTAATAAGTACAACTTGACAAGACTACTCAGTGCGGCCAGTAAAAAACCCTTGGCTTGGACGGTTGGTTCTTCCAGGCCACCATGTGCGCCACCCACTGGGCGGTTGCCATGACGGACTACAACGGCGACCCCACGGCCACTACCCCCACGACCGGGAAGAACTGCCTACCCCGCGTCCCAAACCACGCCCTCAAAAAGCCGCAAATCGACTCCATCCCTGCCATATCTCTAAAACCCACCATTGCCGCTTCCATCTCCACTACAAACAACCCACAAACATCTCTATCTTTCGAGCCCACAGTCATCAGAGGAGGAAATTGTGGAGGAACAGTCTGCCAAGCATCATCATGGCGAGATGTCCGACAAGAGCAGCAAGCTCGACAACGTTCACGTCCTCGACGAGAAGCGCGAGTATACCAAAACCCTCACAGGGGTTGAGCTCCACGGTAAGGAGATGCTGGAGATCGTCTGCACCAGCAAACCAGACAAGGTCGACAAGATGATGAGCAGGCTTAGGATGAAGGGCGTGGCTTGTATCCTAGCTTCATCAGACTAGATGTG
The DNA here is from genome assembly GCA_034509565.1 of Triticum monococcum. NCBI lineage: Eukaryota > Viridiplantae > Streptophyta > Magnoliopsida > Poales > Poaceae > Triticum > Triticum monococcum. Next base: position 170,535,741 of record CM067846.1, on the reverse strand, counting down.
GAGATTACCAGAAAAGATGAACCTCCCCAGATGGCAGCAGTCTTGCAGTTATGCTGGAGGAACTCTGCTTGATGTACCACATCGCAGCGGCCACAAAATGGTGATCCATACTACTCTTCATTCATCTGTTCTGCTAGTACTACTCCCTAAAAATTTCATTAAACTTGTTTCCCAACTAGGTGAACTACTGTAGTTTGTGAAAGTGGATGCACGAGTACATGTTTCTCAAGTAGATGCACTATAATATATTTTGAAACTGATGCACTGGATTAGCATCTGAAATTGTTTCACCAGATTAATTTCTGAAGTTGATGTACTAGCATAGTTTCTGATCTTGATGCACTAGTGTAGTTTATAGAGTTGATGTACTAAAAGATGTTTCTAAACTTGATGTACAAAAGTAGTTTATGAACCTGGTCTGATGTTATTTTCAGCAGCAAAAAATAAAGTAAGAACTTGGTGAAGCACCGGTATAGGTCTTTTATTCAACAACAAGAAAACTGAACTTGAAGTAAGAGCACATAGGTCATTGACGCTGACTATAGGTTCTTGAACTTGGTGAAGAATTTGTTGAAGGACTGAAGATACCAAAAAAGAAAAATAACATGGTGTACTTGAATTTAATTTCAAAACTTTGTGTACTACTTTCTGAACTACATTCATCCATGACTTATACTATATAAGCATCTACCTCATGGATTATCACTTATAAACTAAAAATCAGAAGAATTAGATCTTCAAAAAAGAACACTAATCTTCAATATGCATCTCCCCCTTGCAGGCCCAAGCGCCTCAAAGAGTTCCCGCAAGAGCAAAAATTGTACACATTTGCCGGTTTCAGCATTGAAGGTGACAAATGGATGCTGAACAAGTCTAGTTTGGAGATCAACCCCAAGAACTTCACCGACATTCAGCGACTCTGGAGAGTTCCAGGCACTGGAAAAGAGTACGACTCCTTGGCCGATGTTGCTGCCAGCGTCATCCACCCATTCTACAAAAGCATGAAGAAGAAGATCGACACGCAGGAAGAGCACAATCTATGGGGGATCAGCCCGGTGCCAGAAAAGCTCATTGAGTACGCAGGAATAGATGCGTACGCCACATACAAGTCATGGAAGATAATCGACAATGTTGTAACAGGCTGGGAAATTTCAAAACAGCAGGAGGTTGACCCCTACTACCACTGCCACTACGCGGGACGAAGAGACATGAAAGTCTGCCTTTGTGTTGCTTGCGCTTGTGCTTGTCCTTTATCTTATTGTTTCAAATTTGTAGTTTGCTTTTGTTAGGTTGAACCAGCTTTCTTATGTCATGTCTGTCAGGGTTTGAACAAGTTTCCTTATGTCATCAAGTACATCGTTCACTTATGTCGTTCAACAAGTTTGCTAGCTTCCTATTTTGTTTATCCATCATTTTAAGTTGAAGTAGGTTGTGGATGAAACTTGATGGCTGCTATGCAACACTAGTCATGGAGTAAAAAATCACACATGGATATTTTCACAAAAATAGTGGCACACTAAGGACAACAACAAATAGTAGCCTTGGATGCTCAATACATCTTAGTCTTGTATAGTAGTACTATCACACTAAAAATCAATTTTTAGTTTCAGATGAACACTAAAAAGACTAAGTTAAAGCCAAGGACAACATTCGGTACTAAAATCATCATGCTAATAGTAGTTAGAAGATTACTAAGTACTGCAACAGGAAAAGCCAAGAACCATCAGTACGTATTTCATAGTCACTAGCATACTAGGAGTGAAAGTACTGGTACACTTGAACACACAGTACACCCATTCTACAAAAATAAAAAGGAACGGGAAGCTTCAGTTCGCATTCCCTAAAATAGTGACACACTAAGAATAACAGTGCTAGTACAATTGAAATCTCAATACAACTTAGTTTGTACAGCAAGTACTATGATGATACCAAATAATGTCTGAGAATAACCACAGCCTAGAAAAAAAGAAGGCCAAAATTAAATCAAAAAGATATCAGTTCAACCAAGGAGAAAAATCACAAGAAAGACAATAGAAGCATCAGTCCACATTGACCAATGAGGTAATAGTTTCAAACAACACAAAAATAAAATGATCACAATGCTAGTACAATTGAAGTCTTAGTACAACTTAGTTTATTCGGTAAGTACTATGATGACACCAACTAATGCCTTGAAAAAGAAGGCCAAGACTCAACCAAATAGATTACAGTTCAACCAAGGAAAAAAGGTCACAAGAACAAGCAACAAAAGCATCAGTCCACATTTACCAGTGAGGTACTAGTTTCAAACAACAATAAAAGAATGATGACCGCCCAAGGACAGGTTAGCCACGCACAAGAGGATACACTTGGACTCGAGCCCATGACGAAACCATTGGCGAATCCATAGTAATCGAGACTGTGCGGGCCAGCCGTCAAGGGTCCACATGTCATGGAATAGAGAGCGAGCACCGTGTATAAGCGCCCAGGTTAGTATACAGAGGAGTTCGATAGGCAAGGCACGACAACGCTTATAAACCGGTCAAGAGCCCCCTCGGCTAGCAAGGTGGGACTAAACTCAGAGCACACGCACATCCAGCAGTCCACAGTCACGCGCACGGGCCATTTGGGCCAGAAAAGGGCCCAATATGGCTGCTACTCCCTCCTATCGAAACTCTCCTCACCCACACCATCGGGCCCGCTGAATAAACCAGAGCGCGTAGCAAAGAAAATATAAATGAAGGAAATATGCCCTAGAGGCAATAAAAAAGTTATTAAATATTTCCTTATATCATCATAAATGTTTATTATTCATGCTGGAATTGTATTAACCGGAAACATAATACATGTGTGAATACATAGACAAAGAGAGTGTCACTAGTATGCCTCTACTTGACTAGCTCGTTGATTAAAGATGGTTATGTTTCCTAACCATAGACATGAGTTGGCATTTGATTAACGGGATCACATCATTAGGAGAATGATGTAATTGACTTGACCAATTCCGTTAGCATAACACTTGATCATTTAGTTTGTTGCTATTGCTTTCTTCATGACTTATACATGTTCCTATGACTATGAGATTATGCAACTCCCATTTACCAGAGGAACACTTTGTGTTCTACCAAATGTCGCAACGTAACTGGGTGATTATAAAGGTGCTCTACAGGTGTCTCCGAAGGTACTTGTTGGGTTGGCATATTTCGAGATTAGGATTTGTCACTCCGATTGTCGGAGAGGTATCTCTGGGCCCTCTCGGTAATGCACATCACCGAAAGCCTTGCAAGCATTGCAACTAATGAGTTAGTTGCGAGATGATGTATTACGAAATGAGTAAAGAGACTTGCCGGTAACGAGATTGAACTAGGTATTGAGATACCGACGATCAAATCTCGGGCAAGTAACATACCGATGACAAAGGGAACAACGTATGTTGTTATGCGGTCTGACTGATAAAAGATCTTCATAGAATATGTAGGAGCCAATATGAGCATCCAGGTTCTGCTATTGGTTATTGACCGGAGATGTGTCTCGGTCATGTCTACATTGTTCTCGAACCCGTAGGGTCCGCATGCTTAATGTTACGATGACAGTTTCATTATGAGTTTATATACTTTGATGTACCGAAGGTTGTTTGGGGTCCCAGATGTGATCACGGACATAACGAGGAGTCTCAAAATAGTTGAGACATAAAGATTGATATATTGGACGACTATATTTGGATAGAGGAATGGTTCCGGGAGTTACCGGATATAAAACGGAGTACCGGGGGTTACCGGAACCCCCTTGGGGTTAATGGGCCTCATGGGCCCAAAGTGGAGCAAAGGAGGGGCGGCCAGGGCAGGCTGCGCGCCCCCTTCCCCTCTAGTCCGAATTGGACAAGGAGGGAGGGGCGGCCCCCCCTTTCCTTTCTCTCCTCTCTCCCTTCCTTCCCCCTCTCCTAGTTGGACAAGGAAAGGAGGGAGTCCTACTCCCGGTAGGAGTAGGTGTCCTCCCTGGCACGCCTCCTCCTGGCCGGCCGCCCCTCCCCCTTGCTCCTTTATATACGGGGGCATGGGGGCACCTCTAGACATAACAATTGATCCGTGAGATCTATTAGCCGTGTGCGGTGCCCTCCTCCACCATAATCCTCGATAATATTGTAGCGGTGCTTAGGCGAAGCCCTGCGACGGTAGAACATCAAGATCGTCACCACGCCGTCGTGCTGACGGAACTCTTCCCCGACATTCTACTGGATCGGAGTCCGGGGATCGTCATCGAGCTGAACATGTGCTAGAACTCGGAGGTGCCGTAGTTTCGGTGCTTGATCGGTTGGGCCGTGAAGACGTACGACTACATCAACCACGTTGTGCTAATGCTTCCGCTTCTGATCTACGAGATTACATAGACAACACTATCCCCTCTCGTTCCTGTGCATCACCATGATCTTGCGTGTGCGTAGGAATTTTTTTGAAATTACTACGTTCCCCAACAGTGGCATCCGAGCCTAGGTTTTATGCATTGATGTTGTGCACGAGTAGAACACAAGTGAGTTGTGGGCGATATAAGTCATACTACTTACCAGCATGTCATACTTTGGTTCGGCGGTATTGTTGGATGAAGCGGCCCGGACCGACATTACGTGTACGCTTACGCGAGACTGGTTCTACCGACGTGCTTTGCACACAGGTGGCTGGCGGGTGTCAGATTCTCCAACTTTAGTTGAACCAAGTGTGGCTACGCCCGGTCCTTGTGAAGGTTAAAACAACACCAACTTGACAAACTATCATTGTGGTTTTGATGCGTAGGTAACAACGGTTCTTGCTAAGCCCGTAGCAGCCACGTAAAACTTGCAACAACAAAGTAGAGAACGTCTAACTTGTTTTTGCAGGGCATGTTGTGATGTGATATGGTCAAGACATTATGCTAAATTTTATTGTATGAGATGATCATGTTTTGTAACTGAGTTATCGGCAACTGGCAGGAGCCATATGGTTGTCGCTTTATTGTATGCAATGCAATCGCGCTGTAACGCTTTACTTTATCACTAAGTGGTAGCGATAGTTGTGGAAGCATAAGATTGGCGAGACGACAATGATGCTATGATGGAGATCAAGGTGTCGTGTCGGTGACGATGGTGATCATGATGGTACTTCGGAGATGGAGATCACAAGTACAAGATGATGATGGCCATATCATATCACTTATATTGGTTGCATGTGATGTTTATCTTTTATGCATCTTATCTTGCTTTGATTGACGGTAGTATTATAAGATGATCCCTCACTAAATTATCAAAGTATAAGTGTTCTCCCTGAGTATGCACCATTGCGAAAGTTCTTCGTGCTGAGACACCATGTGATGGTCGAGTGTGATAGGCTCTACATTCAAATACAACGGGTGCAAAACAGTTGCACACGCGGAATACTCAGGTTAAACTTGACGAGCCTAGCATATAACAGATATGGCCTCGGAACACGGAGACCGAAAGGTTGAGCGTGAATCATATAGTAGATATGATCAACATAGTGATGTTCACCATTGAAACTACTCCATCTCACGTGATGATTGGACATGGTTTAGTTGATTTGGATCACGTGATCACTTAGAGGACTAGAGGGATGTCTATCTAAGTGGGAGTTCTTCAGTAATATGATTAATTGAACTTTAATTTATCATGAACTTATTCCTGGTAGTATTAGCATATCTATGTTGTAGATCAATAGCTCGCGTTTAGCTCCCCTGTTTTATTTTTGAGATGTTCCTAGAGAAAACTAAGTTGAAAGATGTTAGTAGCAATGATGCGGATTGGATCCGTGATCTGAGGTTTATCCTCATTGCTGCACAGAAGAATTATGTCTTTGATGAACGACTAGGTGACAAACCTATTGCAGGAGTAGATGTAGATGTTATGAACATTTGGCTAGCTCAATATGATGACTACTTGATAGTTTAGTGCACCATGCTTAAACGGCTTAGAATCGGGACTTCAAAGATGTTTTGAACGTCATGGACCATATGAGATGTTCCAGGAGTTGAAGTTAATATTTCAAGCAAATACCCGAGTTGAGAGATATGAAGTCTCCAACAAGTTCTATAGCTAAAAGATGGAGGAGAATAGCTCAAGCAGTGAGCATGTGCTCAGATTGTCTGGGTACTACAATCGCTTGAATCAAGTGGGAGTTAATCTTCCAGATAAAATAGTGATTGACAGAATTCTCTAGTCACCATCACCAAGTTAGTAGAACTTCGTGATGAACTATGATATGCAAGGGATAACGGAAACGATTCCCAAGCTCTTCGTAATGCTGAAATTGACGAAGGTAGAAATCAAGAAAAATATCAAGTGTTGATGATAGACAAGACCACTAGTTTCAAGAAAAGGGCAAAGGGAAGAAGGGGAACTTCAAGAAGAACGGCAAGCAAGTTGCTGCTCAAGTGAAGAAGCCCAAGTCTGGTCCTAAGCCTGAGACTAAGTGCTTCTACTGCAAAGGGACTGGTCACTGGAAGCGGAACTGCCCCAAGTATTTGGTGGATAAGAAGGATGGCAAAGTGAACAAAGGTATATTTGATATACAGATTATTGATGTGTATTTTACTAGTGTTCGTAGCAACCCCTTAGTATTTGATACTGGTTCAGTTGCTAAGAGTAGTAACTCGAAATGGGAGTTGCAGAATGAACATAGACTAGTTAAGGGTGAAGTGACGATGTGTGTTGGAAGTGGTTCCAAGATTGATATGATCATCATCGCACACTCCCTATACTTTTGGGATTAGTGTTGAACCTAAATAAGTGTTATTTGGTGTTTTGTGTTGAGCATGAATATGATTTGATCATCTTTATTGCAATGCGGTTATTCATTTAAGTAAGAGAATAAATTGTTGTTCTGTTTACATGAATAAAACCTTATATGGTTACACACCCAATGAAAATGGTTTGTTGGATCTTGATCGTAGTGATACACATATTCATAATATTGAAACCAAAAGATGCAAAGTTAATAAAGATGGTGCAACTTATTTTTGGCACGGCCGTTTAGGTCATATTGGTGTAAAGCGCATGAAGAAAATCCATGATGATGGGCTTTTGGAATCACTTGATTATGAATCAGTTGATGCTTGCGAACCATGCCTCATGGGCAAGATGACTAAGACTCCGTTCTCCGGAACAATGGAGCGAGTAACAGATTTGTTGAAAATCATACATACTGATGTATGTGGTCCGATGAATATTGAGGCTCGTGGCAGGTATCATTATTTTCTGATCTTCATACATGATTTGAGCAGATATGAGTATATCTACTTGATGAAACACAAGTCTGAAACATTTGAAAAGTTCAAAGAATTTCAAAGTGAAGTGGAGAATCATCGTAACAAAAATAAAAGGTTTCTACGATATGATCGCAGAAGTAAAATATTTGAGTTACGAGTTTGGCCTTCAGTTAAAAGAACAATGTGAAATAGTTTCACTACTCACGCCACCTGGAACACCATAGTGTAATGGTGTGTCCGAACGTCATAACCATACTTTATTAGATATGGTGAGATCTATGATGTCTCTTACCGATCTACCACTATCATTTTGGGGTTATGCATTAGAGACAGCTGCATTCATGTTAAATAGGGCACCATCTAAATCCGTTGAGACGACACCGTATGAACCATGGTTTGGCAAGAAACCTAAGCTGTCGTTTCTTAAAGTTTGAGGTTGCAATGCTTATGTGAAAAAGTTTCAACCTGATAAGCTCTAACCCAAATCAGAGAAGTGCGTCTTCATAGGATACCCAAAAGAATATGTTGGGTACACCTTCTATCACAGGTCCTAAGGCAATATATTCGTTGCTTTGAACGGATCCTTTCTAGAAAAGGAGTTTCTCTCGAAAGAAGTGAGTGGGAGGAAAGTAGAACTTGATGAGGTAACTATACCTGCTCCCTTATTGGAAAGTAGTTCATCACAGAAATCTGTTCATGTGACTACTACACCGATTAGTGAGGAAGCTAATGATGATGATCATGTAACTTCACATCAAGTTACTACCGAACCTCGTAGGTAAACCAGAGTGAGATCTGCACCAGAGTGGTATGGTAATCCTGTTCTGGAGGTCATGTTGCTTGACCATGACGAGCGTACGAACTAAGAGGAAGCGATGATGAGCCCAGATTCCGTGAAATGGCTTGAGGCCATGAAATTTGAGATGAGATCCATGTATGAGAACAAAGTATGGACTTTGATTGACTTGCCCAATGATCGGCGAGCCATTGAGATTAAATGGAACTTCAAGAGGAAGACGGACGCTGATAGTAGTGTTACTATCTACAAAGCTAGAATTGTCGCAAAAAGGTTTTCGACAAGTTCAAGGTGTTGACTATGATGAGAGTTTCTCACTCATATCTATATTTAAGTCTGTCCGAATCATGTTAGCAATTGCCGTATTTTATGAAATCTGGCAAATGGATAAACAAAACTGCATTCCTTAATGGATTTATTAAAGAAGAGTTGTATATGATGGAACCAGAAGGTTTTGTCAATCCTAAAGGTACTAACAAAATATGCAAGCTCCAGCGATCCATCTATGGACTGGTGCAAGCATCTCGAAGTTGGAATATATGCTTTGATAAGTTGATCAAAGCATATAGTTTTATATAGACTTGTGGTGAAGCCTGTATTTACTAGAAAGTGAGTGGGAGCACTACAACATTTCTGATAAGTATATGTGAATGACATATTGTTGATCGGAGATAATGTAGAATTATTTTGCAAAGCATAAAGGAATGTTTGAAAGGAGTTTTTCAAAGAAATACCTCAGTGAAGCTGCTTACATATTGAGCATGAAGATCCATAGAGATAGATCAATACGCTTGATAAGTTTTTTCAATGAGTACATACCTTGACAAGATTTTGAGGTAGTTCAAAATGGAACAGTTAAAGAAGGAGTTCTTGCCTGTGTTACAAGGTGTGAAATTGAGTAAGACTCAAAACCCGACCACAGCAGAAGATAGAGAGAGAATGAAAGTCATTCCCTATGCCTCAATCATAGGTTCTATAATGTATGCCATGTTGTTTACCAGACCTATTGTATACCCTGCCCTGAGTTTGGCAAAGGAGTACAATAGTGATCTAGGAGTAGATCACTGGACATTGGTCAAAATTATCCTTAGTGGAATAAGGATATGTTTCTCAATTATGGAAGTGACAAAAGATTCGTCGTAAAGGGTTACGTCGATGCACATTTTAACACTGATCCAGATGACTCTAAATCTCAATCTGGATACATATTGAAAGTGGGAGCAATTAGCTAGAGTAGCTCCGTGCAAAGCATTGTTGGCATAGAAATTTGAAAATACTTACGGATCTGAATGTGGCAGACCCGTTGACTAAAATTCTCTCATAAGCAAAACATGATCACACCTGAGTACTCTTTGGGTGTTAATCACATAGCGATGTGAACTAGATTATTGACTCTAGTAAACCCTTTGGGTGTTGGTCACATGTCGATGTGAACTATGGGTGTTAATCACATGGTGATGTGAACTATTGATGTTAAATCACATGGCGATGTGAACTAGATTATTGACTCCAGTGCAAGTGGGATATTGAAGGAAATATGCCCTAGAGGCAATAATAAAGTTATTAAATATTTCCTTATATCATGATAAATGTTTATTATTCATGCTAGAATTGTATTAACCGGAAACATAATACATGTGTGAATACATAGACAAATAGAGTGTCACTAGTATACCTCTACTTGACTAGCTCGTTGATTAAAGATGGTTATGTTTCCTAACCATAGACATGAGTTGTCATTTGATTAACGGGATCACATCATTAGGAGAATGATGTGATTGACTTGACCCATTCCGTTAGCATAGAACTTGATCGTTTAGTTTGTTGCTATTGCTTTCTTAATGACTTATACATGTTCCTATGACTATGAGATTATGCAACTCCTGTTTACCAGAGGAACACTTTGTGTGCTACCAAACGTCACAACATAACTGGGTGACTATAAAGGTGCTCTACATGTGTCTCCGAAGGTACTTGTTGGGTTGGCGTATTTCGAGATTAGGATTTGTCACTTCGATTGTCGGAGAGGTATCTCTGGGCCCTATTGGTAATGCACAGCACCTAAAGCCTTGCAAGCATCGCAACTAATGATTTAGTTGCGAGACGATGTATTATGGAAAGAGTAAAGAGACTAGCCGATGACGAGATTGAACTAGGTATTGAGATACCGACGATCAAATCTCGGGCAAGTAACATACCGATGACAAAGGGAACAACATATGTTGTTATGCGGTCCGATCGATACAAGATCTTCGTGCTATTGGTTATTGACCGGAGACGTGTCTCGGTCATGTCTACATTGTTCTCGAACCCGTAGGATCCGCACGCTTAACGTTACGATGACAGTTTCATTATGAGTTTATATATTTTGATGTACCAAAGGTTGTTCGGAGTCCCGGATGTGATCACGGACATAACAAGGAGTCTCGAAATAGTTGAGACATAAAGATTGATATATTGGACGACTATATTCGGACACAGGAATGGTTCCGGGAGTTATCGGATATAAAACAGAGTACCGGGGGTTACCGGAACCCCCCCGGGGGTTAATGGGCCTCATGGGCCCAAAGTGGAGCAGAGGAGGGGCGGCCAGGGCAGGCTGCGCGCCCCCTTCCCCTCTAGTCCGAATTGGACAAGGAGGGAGGGGCGGCGCCCCCCCTTTCCTTTCTCTCCTCTCTCCCTTCCTTCCCCCTCTCCTAGTTGGACAAGGAAAGGAGGGAGTCCTACTCCCGGTAGGAGTAGGACTCCTCCCTGGCGCGCCTCCTCTTGGCCGGCCGCCCCTCCCCCTTTCTCCTTTATATACGGGGGCAGGGGCACCTCTAGACACAACAATTGATCCTTGAGATCTACTAGCCGTGTGCGGTGCCCTCCTCCACCATAATCCTCGATAATATTGTAGCGGTGCTTAGGCGAAGCCCTGCGACGGTAGAACATCAAGATCGTCACCACGCCATCGTGCTGACGGAACTCTTCCGCGACATTCTGCTAGATCAGAGTCCGGGGATCGTCATCGAGCTGAACGTGTGCTAGAACTCGGAGGTGCCATAGTTTCGGTGCTTGATCGGTCGGGCCGTGAAGACGTACGACTACATCAACCGCGTTGTGCTAATGCTTCCGCTTCCAGTCTATGAGGGTATGTAGCCAACACTCTCCCCTCTCGTTGCTATGCATCACCATGATCTTGCGTGTGCGTAGGAATTTTTTTGAAATTACTACGTTCCCCAACAATAAACTAGTACAAAAAAGTTCAAAAACTGAATATAGAAACGTTCAAATATATGTATGTTTACAGGCAAAATAATTCTAAATTCAGATATAAAAATAAAATAAATTTACCTCTTCAACACAGATAAAAGGATTAAAAATAAGCTACACAAACAATGATACTTTGAAGTTCAACTATATATGCTACAAAAATAATTATGAACTTAATAGGGCTATCTTTTAAATGTAGCTAATTTAAACTGGTGCTTTAACTTTTACTATGAAGTTCAACTACTAAAATGCAAGAAGTTCAAACAAATATTTGGCTCTCAATTTTTGCTAAATTTCTTATATTTAAATAAAATCTATCTAGAGATCACGTAGCAATTTCGTCATAAATAATTTCAATCGCAAAAAACTTCAGTTCTAACACATTATATGACACCAGTTCTACATAACAAGGAATCGTCACTCCACTCATGCTAGATCCACAAATACTATTGTGACACCAAATTTAAAAGCCTTACGCTGAATGAAATTACAATTCAGTACTCCCAGAACTATACCATAATTAAGTACAAGAAAAGAGGGTACATAAACTATAAAGGTCCAACTTAGGTTGGGACAGATGAAAATAAAATAAATCTCACTTTTCAGCAACAACTCGTAATTGTAGGATGGAAAGTATGTCTAGAAGGGGGGGGGTGATTAGACTACTTGACCAAATAAAAACTTGACCTTTTCCCAATTTTAGTTCTTGGCAGATTTTAGCTATTTTAGGACAAGTCAAGCAATCATCACACAATTCAAGCAAGCATGCAAAGAGTATATTGGCAGCGGAAAGTAAAGCATGCAACTTGCAAGAATGTAAAGGGAAGGGTTTGGAGGATTCAAACGCAATTGGAGACACAGATGTTTTTCCCGTGGTTCGGATAGGTGGTGCTATCCTACATCCACATTGATGGACACTTCAACCCACGAAGCGTAACGGTTGCGCGAGTCCACGGAGGGCTCCACCCACGAAGGGTCCACGAAGTAGCAACCTTGTCTATCCCACCATGGCCATCGCCCATGAAGGACTTGCCTCACTAGAGGTAGATCTTCACGAAGTAGGCGATCTCCTTGCCCTTACAAACTCCTTGGTTCAACTCCACAATCTTGTCGGAGGCGCCCAAGTGACACCTAGCCAATCTAGGAGACACCACTCTCCAAGAAGTAAAAAAACGGTGTGTTGATGATGAACTCCTTGCTCTTGTGCTTCAAATGATAGTCTCCCCAACACTCAACTCTCTCTCATAGGATTTGGATCTAGTGGAAAGAAGATTTGAGTGGAAAGCAACTTGGGAAGGCTAGAGATCAAGATTCATATGGTAGGAATGGAAAGTCTTGGTCTCAACACATGAGTAGGTGGTTCTCTCTCAGAACATATGAGTTGGAATGGTGTATGTGTTCTGATGGCTCTCTCTTCGAATGAAGAGGAGGTGGAGGGGTATATATAGCCTCCACACAAAATCCAACCGTTACACACAATCTACCAATCTCGGTGGGACCGAATCAATAAACTCGGTCAGACCGAAAAGGTAAACCTAGTGACCGTTAGAGATTTTCGGTGGGACTGACATGCAACTCGGTAGGACCGATTCTGTTAGGGTTTGGGCATAACGTAATCTCGGTGAGACCGATTACACAAACTCGGTGAGACCGAGTTTGGTAATAAGCTAACCAGAGAGTTGGTCAGGCAAACTCGGTGGGACCGATTTGCTCTTTCGGTGAGACCGAAAAGTTACAGAAGGGAAACACAGAGTTTACATTGCAATCTCGGTGGGACCGATTCGCTCTTTCGGTGAGACTGAAAAGTTACGAAAGGGAAACAGAGAGTTTGCAACCCCATCTCGGTGAGACCGAGATCCCTATCGGTAGGACCGAATTGCTAGGGTTTGGCAGTGGCTTATGACAAGTGAAACTCGGTGGCGCCGGATAGATAGAATCGGTATGACCGAGTTTGGCTTAGGGTTTAGGTCATTTGTGGATATGGGAAAGTAGCTGAGGATTTTGGAGCATATCTTTAAGCACATGAAGCAAGAGGATCATTAAGCAACACCTCATCCCTCCTTGATAGTATTGGCTTTTCCTAAAGACTCAATGTGATCTTGGATCACTAAAATATAAAATGAAGAGTCTTGAGCTTTTGAGCTTGAGCCAATCCTTTGTCCTTAGCATTTTGAGGGTTCCACTTTCACATCCATGCCATGCCAATCATTGAGCTTTCTTGAAATAATCATCTTGGAATAGCATTAGCTCAATGAGCTATATGTTGTTATGAATTACCAAAACCACCTAGGGATAGTTGCACTTTCAATCTCCCCCTTTTTGGTAATTGATGACAACATATAGATCAAAGCTTCGACAAATGATAATAAGCATGAAATATATCGATGCTTTGAGAAGTATGTGACAAGTAAGAGCTCCCCCTAAATTTGTGCATATTTAAAATTTGCTTTGGACTGCAAATGCACAAAGAGTTAGAGTCATGGGTTACTCTTCCATGTCACATACATCTTGGTGGAGCGCTTAAAATGATAAGAATGAAATACATGCACTCATCACCAATCACATAAGATAGATAGGATAAAAATATTAAGCAAACATTAAGTGTACCTTATGATCAAACACATGATCATCGATGTCTCACAGATAATGACGTAGTATCTCACACAAAAGCAAACAAAGTTCGAAAAACCACCAAATAAAACAAGAGAGAATAAAAGCAACACTCTCTCTCGAAGCCTATGATCTATACATTTTCTCCCCCTTTGGCAACAAGTTACCAAAAAGTTCCTAGAAAATGCATAGAGCTAAGTCGACACTCAGGCTTGATCTTCAGGTGGTGGTGGAGTCCGAATCACCCCAAGTACGAAGGCTTCCGTAGATGCTGAAGTAGACGCTGGAGCTGAAGTAGATGATGGAGTTGGAGCTGATGCTGCGGCTGGAGCTGAGGCGGTTGCCCTTGTGTCAGGAACTGGCACTGCAGACGACCTCGGAGCTCGGGGCACTCTGGCAAAGGCATCAGTTGTAGTCTTGCCTCTCCTCTCCTGCATGTCATCCTGGAGCTGCTCCACTGCAGACTGAATCTCTGTCACTTTGACATCCAAGTCATAGAACTTTTGTTCCATCAGCCTCTCTAAGCTTGCCTGGTTTTGAGTTAGGGTGGCTAGTCCTTGCTCAATCCGTAGGGTGGATGCAATCAAGTAACCAAGCTGTTCTTGTTTGGTTTTCAGGAAATATTCAGATGCCTCCGCTTGAGTAGGCATCTTGGCAGCTTTCTCCTTCCTAGCCTTCTCCTTCTTGGCTTGTGCTTGGGCAGATGATGGCTCATTCTCAGTCATGACCACTTGGTTATCTTCAAAGTCCGGACGGATAGGCAGGTGTTCCTTGTCCAAGAGGTATATGCCCGTGCCCATCTTGGAGTTGATGAGCTCCTGAATCTGTGGGGCATATCCACAGCTCCTCTTCTGGTCTGCTACTGTCCTCTTAATGGTCTCTACCATTAGGCTCATCACCTTGAATTTCTGAGGCGCGTCAAAGATATGAAGCAAGTTGATCGCGTGGCCTCCGATCATCTTGTGATCTCCAGACTTGGGCAATAAGGTGTGCCTCAGTATCCAGTTGATAGTGGGCAGCCCTGATAGAAGATAATGTACGGAGCCAAACTTGAAAGTGTCAAGTGCTTCATTTGGAATCTCCTTGTACATGTTGGACATAGAGTTGTGGTCCATCTTCTTCTTGGCATACATGTCCAAGTCATCTGCTTGCTCCTCTGGGGCATTTATCAGCTGAGCCCATTCAGCAACTGTGGACTGGTACCTCGTACCCTCTCACATCCAAATTATCCTACCATCTGGATAAAAATGGGCTGTGGAGTAGAACTGCATGATGAGTTCCTCGTTCCACTTTGTGAGCTTCTGCCCAACAAAGTCCTCTACTCCACACGCCTTGAAGCTGTCCTGCACTCCAGGGTAGTACTCCTCATTATCCTCGATATATTGCCAATCGACCCATCTCATGTCACAGACAATGGGCTTCTTGTCTAGCAGCACTGTCTCATAGAAATCTTGCTGCTCCTTGGTGTGAAACCTGTAGTCAACTGCAGTCCTTCTCCTTGAAGCATACGGGTCTGCTTCTCTCCACTTCCGGATCCCTGAATCTCTCCTGAGTTTCATATCCTCAGCCACAGGATGAGCATCGTTGTGGTCTGGGATCTTGGGCTTGAGCTTCCTGAGGACATTCTCTTCCTCTTCTTCTGCAGCTTCAGGCACTGGGGCCTTGTTCTTCTCAGCAGCTGGGATGCTTCTTGTATTCCTCTTTGGCTTGGGCTTTGGAGCTGGCTTGGCCTTGGAAGCAGCTCCCCCTGATCTTATCGCATCACCCATCAGCTTGGGTGCCTTTGGTGCTGGTGCAGCCACCTCTTCTTCTTCCTCCTCATCTTCCATGATGGAAGCTTTGCCAAGCACTCTGGCTACAGTTTTCTTCACCCTTTCTTTCCTCTCCTTGCCCTCAGCAGCAATTGGCTCAATGAGAGTGGGCTTCTCAGTTGAAGCTCTTGCCTTTGACATAGGCTGCCTGCCTGCTGGCCTTTTGAACTTCAACCCTGGCTTTGTACCCTGTGCTGGCTCAACTCTCTTGGAGGTTGCTTCCTCTTCTGCCACATATTCCTCATCTTCTGAGTCTGAGGTTCTCTTCTTTCTCTATCTTGTGGCAGCTTTAGGCAGATTGCTAGGGGTGCTCCTGCTGCCATCATCTGAGGAACTTGAGGGACTAGTGCCCTCACTCAGCTGCACTTGCTGTTCTGACAGGTTCTGGCTATCACTTTGGTCTGACATGATGCAAGCTCTGACTGCTGACCCTGTGAATAGGTTATAGATGAGATAGAGTAGATGAGCATCACAAAATGCAGAGATTTTTGCAAAAGAATAATCCAAAAACTTAGTTTTAGTTTCCCATTGAAGGCATGTCGGATCTACCGATTTCTAAACTCGGTGATACCGAAGCAGTTTTGGAACCTAAACTAGTGAACTCGGTCAGACCGAGTCACAGTTCGGTGGCACCGAGACTGCTAGGGTTTCACAGAATTCCAAAATCGGTCACACCGATAAGTAATTCTCGGTTAGACCGAGTCTCACTTGTGCAATGGCATAAGCCAAATCGGTGGGACCGAGTTTTTCAACTCGGTGGGTCCGAGATGGTTTTGGCGGAAACCTAACCCTAAAATTTTCGAATTAAACCTAATCTATGAGTTCATTGACTAGATAGGAGTTTATCAAACGTGGCAAGAATCAGGATGATCACAATGTGCTAGGAATTGGATTGGAGAATAGCACAAAGATCGACTCCATACCCTAGTGCGGCGGAGACTCGCTACGGCGGCAACGGCGGGGTAGAATTCCCGTTGATGGCGACGGAGACCAGCGATTGGAGGCTGCTGGCGGCGAGGAGACGATCCGGAGACCAAGTTGGCAGAGCAGGCTATCGCGCGGGTGAAGGGGTTCGGAGAAATTTCCAAATTTTTGCCCGTGACTATATATAGCCCGACCCTGTCGGTGTGACCGAGTGGAACAACTCGATGGCACCGAGATGCATAACTGCGAGAAGTTACTGCAACTCGGTGTGACCGAAAGGTTCAAATCGGTTGCACCGAGATCAAAAACCTAGATCAACTTAATGATCTCGGTAGGACCGAAAGTGGGGAATCGGTCAGACCGAGAATCACAAAGAGGTTTTGGAAGTTTAAGTGTATGACGAATCGGGGACTCCAAGCGCTCCTCACACAGAGTGGTTCGAATCTGACTTGATCAAATTTTGTGATGTAGCATGAATAGAGTTTGAGACGAGAAAAGCATAGATAGCTAGAGGAGGTTCTTAGGCATTCTTGTCCATCCACTTGGCAAAAGAAAATAAAGCCAATCAATCAAAACAACAAGTGGATGTCCTCGAATGAGTAAAATATGCAACCAACATGCTCACACAATAAGATGGCAAATGAAATATGTGACAAAGCATGCACAACCAATTCTAGCATCTATCAAGCAATTTGCGATGACTAGGTCATCTATATATGAGTATATTGACTTAGGAGTCAAGTGAGAACACTTGATCATAGGTCATACTCATCGTTTAAGCTCAAGTGGGGTTACCACTTTTACATAAAGCACTGTTGTGTTCACATCTTTAGAGTTGCTTTAGCTCAAGTCTTAGAGTAAAGCTCCCCCTAGATGTGATATCCCTCCTTAGAGGGATGAACTAACCTTGGGTTTTGTCGATGATGACTTCATGTAGATGTTGAAGATGTGGATGCTCAATGTTGATGTAGATCACTTGGAGCTATCCATTTGAGTGAATTGCACTTTGAATACCTACATGGGTTAGTCCCACAAGGAACAAACAAGGATATCCATAGACATAGAGTGATGCACACACAAGATGATGTCCATGAAAACTTTTAGGTTACCTTGTCCCTTGTCTTACCAACAAGAGGGTTTTGTGACTCCTTGAACTAGTGCAAGATGTGGAAGTTGATTGCACTTGTTCTTGCCAAAATGATAAGAGTGAAGTATGTTGGCGGAGTCACCCTCAAGAACTCTCTAGTTCTTCTTCTTTTGGATCCACATCATCTTGATGGGAATCCTTGGAGTTGTAGTCGTACTTGATGAAGTGGAACTTGAAGTAGTCTTGGGAATCCACTTGACTAAGGTCTTAGGAGCTTCTTCAAATGCATCAATTTCCTCTTGAAGCTTGTCATTGCCTTTTTGCTTGTAGTCTTGTGGTGGAAGATCATCTTGAGCTTGTATCCCCTTGAAGGAAGTATCATACTTCTCTTGTTGAGGAACAAACTTTGTCTTGGGGTATTGATCTTCTTCCACTCAACTCCATTGGCATTGAAGTTTCGTTCAAAACCAACACCTTGATTCTTCCGGTGCATTCCTTGCTTGCGCACAATTTCCTCGAATTGCTTACTCCTGGCAAGGTTTTTGTACACTCCTTTCTCTATAATTCCCTTCAATAAGCTATTTTCTTGCTCAAGTGTAACTTGTCTAAGAGAATCATTAGTGGAATCAAGAGAACTAGTAGAAGCAACAATATTAGATTTAGCATGATCATTGTTACTACTAGAGGAAGAATCTTTCTTGTTCTTGTTACTAGACTTGACTTGAGGCATGTAAGTGGATAAGAGCAAACGCTTGGCAATGAAAGAAGAACTTTTCTTGCGGAGATCATCATTGATTGCTTTTAAAAACTCATGCTCTTTCTCAAGATTGAGCTTTTCAAAGCGTAATTTCTCATGAGCTCTTAAAAGTTCTCGATGATCTTCGAAGATAGTTTCATGAGCTAACTTAAGAGTGTTTAGTTCTTTAGTTAGAGCCTCAATCTTCTCCTTATCATTGTCATTCATTTTATCTTGATTAGCATGATTAATTGACGTTTCATCATAGTATTCATCACTAGAGTTGTCAACAAGCAAATCATCATCACCTAACAAGTCATCTTCATCACTATTAAAATCAACATACTCGGGGTGTGTTACCTTAGGACCTTTGGCCATGAAGCATCTTCCAATTCCTTCATTTGGTGAATCAAATATGTCGTAGGAGTTGGATGACACAAGTGCTAGACCGGCAACACCTTCATCTTGAGTATCTTTGGAGTCGGAGTGATAACTTCTCTCGGAGTGGCTGTCGGAGTCGGAGCCGGATACCCATTCACCAACATGAGCTTGATGTCTTCGTTTTGTGTAGCTCCTTGATGATTTTTCCTTCCTTTCTGAATCCTTGCTTCTCCGTGAGTATCTTCGTTCATAATGATCATCTCTACTCCTTCTCTCTCTTGGTGGTGAATCTTTGCTTCTTCTTTTTGGAGAATCTTCTCTTCTCTTATAGGGAGCCGTACACTCATTGGAATAGTGTCCGGGTCTTCCACAATTGTAGCAGTTTCGCTCTCGACTAGAAGATCTTTTGTCATTGTAGGACCTTGAGTTGAAGCTTCTATCTTTGCTTCTACTCTTGTAGAACTTGTTGAAGTCCTTCACCATTAAGGTCAATTCTTCGTTGAAGCTTTGTTTCTCACTTGATGATGTAGGGGCTTCACATGAGGCTTTGTAGGCACCACTTGATTTGTTGTAAAGTTCCTCTTTATCCTTAAGTGACATCTCATGAGCAACAATTCTTCCAATCACTTCCGTTGGCTTGAGATCTTTGTAATTGGGCATCATTTGGATCAATGTGCACACGGTATCATATTTTCCATCCAAGGCTCTTAGAATCTTCTTGATGAGGAATCTATCGGTCATCTCTTCACTTCCTAAGCCGGCAATCTCATTTGTGATGAGAGCAAGCCTAGAGTACATTTCAGCGACACCTTCACCATCCTTCATTTTGAACTTGTCAAGTTGACTTTGAAACACATCCAACTTGGATTCCTTGACGGAGTCGGTACCTACGTGCATATCAATCAAAGTGTCCCAAATTTCCTTTGCATTCTCAAGACGGTTGATTTTGTTGAATTCTTCGGGGCATAATCCGTTGAAGAGAATATCACAAGCTTGAGCATTGTATTGCAACATCTTCAACTCATCCGCGGTAGCTTCACGGTTTGGTTCTCTCCCATCAAAGAAGTCACCTTGCAAACCAACACACACAATAGCCCAAACGGCGGGGTTATGTCCAAGAATATGCATTTTCATTTTATGCTTCCAACTAGCAAAATTAGTACCATCAAAGTAAGGACCTCTACGGTGATAATTTCCCTCGCTAGACGCCATACTCTCCTAGGTTGTGAAACCAAGGCTATGACCACCAAAAGCTATGGAGATCAAAGCAAATGGAGACCAAAGCTCTCATACCATTTGTAGGATCGAAAGTATGTCTAGAAGGGGGGGTGATTAGACTACTTGACCAAATAAAAACTTGACCTTTTCCCAATTTTAGTTCTTGCAGATTTTAGCTATTTTAGGACAACTCAAGCAATCATCACACAATTCAAGAAAGCATGCAAAGAGTATATTGGCAGCGGAAAGTAAAGCATGCAACTTGCAAGAATGTAAAGGGAAGGGTTTGGAGGATTCAAACGCAATTGGAGACACGGATGTTTTCCCGTGGTTCGGATAGGTGGTGCTATCCTACATCCACGTTGACGGAGACTTCAACCCACGAAGGGTAACGGTTGCGCGAGTCCACGGAGGGCTCCACCCATGAAGGGTCCATGAAGTAGCAACCTTGTCTATCCCACCATGGCCATCGCCCACGAAGGACTTGCCTCACTAGCGGTAGATCTTCACGAAGTAGGCGATCTCCTTGCCCTTACAAACTCCTTGGTTCAACTCCACAATCTTGTCGGAGGCTCCCAAGTGACACCTAGCCAATCTAGGAGACACCACTCTCCAAGAAGTAACAAACGGTGTGTTGATGATGAACTCCTTGCTCTTGTGCTTCAAATGATAGTCTCCCCAACACTCAACTCTCTCTGATAGGATTTGGATCTAGCGGAAAGAAGATTTGAGTGGAAAGCAACTTGGGAAGGCTAGAGATCAAGATTCATATGGTAGGAATGGAATGTCTTGGTCTCATCACATGAGTAGGTGGTTCTCTCTCAGAATATATGAGTTGGAATGGTGTATGTGTTCTGATGGCTCTCTCTTCGAATGAAGAGGAGGTGGAGGGGTATATATAGCCTCCACACAAAATCCAACTGTTACACACAATCTACCAATCTCGGTGGGACCGACTCAATAAACTCGGTCAGACCGAAAAGGTAAACCTAGTGACCGTTAGAGATTTTCGGTGGGACTGACATGCAACTCGGTAGGACCGATTCTATTAGGGTTTGGGCCTAACGTAATCTCGGTGAGACCGATTACACAAACTCGGTGACACCGAGTTTGGTAATAAGCTAACTAGAGAGTTGGTCAGGCAAACTCGGCGGGACCGATTTGCTCTTTCGGTGAGACCGAAAAGTTACAAAAGGGAAACATAGAGTTTACATTGCAATCTCGGTGGGACCGGTTCGCTCTTTCAGTGAGACCGAAAAGTTACAAAAGGGAAACAGAGAGTTTGCAACCCCATCTCGGTGAGACCGAGATCCCTATCGGTAGGACCGAATTGCTAGGGTTTGGCAGTGGCTTATGACAAGTGAAACTCGGTGGCGCCGGATAGATAGAATCGGTATGACCGAGTTTGACTTAGGGTTTAGGTCATTTGTGGATATGGGAAAGTAGCTGAGGATTTTGGCGCATATCATTAAGCACATGAAGCAAGAGGCTCATTAAGCAACACCTCATCCCTCCTTGATAGTATTGGCTTTTCCTAAAGACTCAATGTGATCTTGGATCACTAAAATATAAAATGAAGAGTCTTGAGATTTTGAGCTTGAGCCAATCCTTTGTCCTTAGCATTTTGAGGGTTCCACTTTCACATCCATGCCATGCCAATCATTGAGCTTTCCTGAAATAATCATCTTGGAATAGCATTAGCTCAATGAGCTATATGTTGTTATGAATTACCAAAACCACCTAGGGATAGTTGCACTTTCAGTAATGCACTTGAAAAACAGTTTTTCAGTTCAACTAGTGTATAAGACTTCAGTGCAAAAATAAAACTTAACCAAAATGAATACACGAGAAAACATACGCGAATGAAACAACTATTCAACCACATTCTCATCATGGAAAAAAGTTTGCAAAATGTTGTGCTACACTTAAAAACATCACAAAGTATACTAGTTATTACATAGTTGACAAGACATCCAAACACTACATACAAAGCCTACAATCCTTTCAAGACATGAATCACACAAGTATCCCATTCACTATGCAAATGATAACCATTTCTTCTATTCACCAGGAGCCAAAGCCTGAACCTCCTCGGGAAGCTCCGTCACCATAACCTGGTTATTCCGGTTGAACGCAACTATATACAGATCCTCAGCGCTCCAATCAACAATACACAATTGCAAAATAGTAAAACAAATAATTAAAAATCATGACACATAAAAAGAATAGATAATCAGCCAAACATATAAAGTGAAAGCTGAAATAGAACCCACATCATTATTTCGAATGTTCTCAACAATCTTTTCACCATCATAGGTTCCCGCATACTTCCGAGTATAATGGCCACATTCATTCGACCCTTGAAGTGGAACCTTGACAAACATTGGTTTCTTTGCAAAAACCTCCCATTTGGGTTGCTTGCTCGCATTATACTGAGCATCACCACACACAACCTTCATTACTTGGACCAATCTAGAGATCTGTAAAAAAAGAAAAGAAACGACACATTTTCAGGTCTCAGAAAAGCAGAAACAAAGAGGCAGCAAAATTAATCTAGTACAAAAAATAAATGTCACTCACAATCTTATCGCAGTCTTTGTGATAGGTGTTCTTTGAAGGACGATGGTTCTTCCCATAAGGTAAAGGGTCAAGGATGTCAACGGTACTTCGGTACTAATTCATGACATATAAGGAAAAGTGGTTGAGGGAGTCCAGGATTAAGGGGTCCTCGGATGGTCGGGCTATGCGGCATGGGCCGGACTGATGGGCCGTGAAGATACAAGATAGAAGGCCTTCCCCCGTGTCCGGATGGGACTCTCCTTTGCATGGATGGCAAGCTTGACGTTCGGATGTGAAGATTCCTTTCTTTGTAAACCGACTCTTTATAACCCTAGGTCCCTCCGTTATCTATACAAACCGGAGGGTTTCACTACAAAAAAATACACTTCCGTGATGATACGTGTTTGTCACAGTAGGTCGCGTTTTTTGTCATGCATGTACATCCATGACGATTTTATGACAGAATCAAGACAGTCGTACCTGTGCTGTCGTAGAAGTGTTCCATGAAATTACCAAAATTATCATCACGGAAGTGTCCACTTCCATGACAATAAATTGCGCGTCACAGAAGTGCTTTCATCAAGGGTGACCGACACATGGCATCTACCGTAACGGAACGCCGTTAAGCTATCGGGTCCGGTTTTGGATCCGATAACCCGTTAACAGCCTGTACCAATGGGGATTTTCCATGTGTAAAATCATCATTGGCGGCAGGAAACACGTGTTGCCTCACCTTTGGGACAGATATCATCCACTCATTGGACATGAGGCGCCTATGATAGGTCAACACGTGGCACGACCCAACAGTGGCCCATTCCAGTGAAAAAGGCCGGCCCAGTAAAAATTAGCAGGCCGGCCCATATAAGGCCTACTTGTGTCAGGTCCATTTAAGCCCACGGCCCATACGAGATGTGCCAATTCGGCCCGTCAACGGCCCGTTAAAGATTTGACACCATTGCAACCCATCGTCAGTTCGATCCCGTTAACAACCCGCTATATATTTGGGCTCAATATCAGCTCGATGAGATTTCGGCCTGTTAACGGCCCATTAATGGATGGGCCAATTTTCGGGATGTACATCTTTCGGCCTTTTAGCGACCCATTTAAATGTTGGGCTAATTTCCGGCTCAGTGTGTCTTTCAGCCTGTTGACGGCCCATAAATCTGATGGGCCATTTGTAGTCGGACCTGAGTTTTGGCCTTTTAGCGGCCCATTTAAGTGTTGGGCCAATTTTTGGCCCGGTGTCACTTTTAGCCTGTTGACGACCCATAAATCAGTTGGGCCATTTGTAGTCAGACCTGAGTTTTGGCCTTTTAGCAACCCATTTAAGTGTTGGGCCAATTCCCGGACCTGTGTGCCTTTCGGCCTGTTAACGGACCATTAATGAGTTGGGCCATTTGTAGTCGGACCTTAGTTTTGGCCTTTTAATGCCCATGCCCTTCATGGCCCAATACCAGCCCGGTTTCTCTTTTGGCCTACTAAAGGCCCACAACACAGTTGGGCCGTTTACAATACGACCTGACTTTCGACCTCTTAGTGTCCCATGCTCTTCATGGTCCAGTACAAGCCCGCTGTCTCTTTCGGCCTGCTAAAGGCCTACAATATAGTTGGGCCATGTGTAGCCCAAACTTAGTAATGGCCTGTTAACGGCCCATGAAATAAATTGGGGCCACCTGTTGCCCGCTTCGATGTCGGCATGTTAATGACTCGGGAGGTAAGAGGGCCGACCGTTAACTTTCGGCCTAGTAATGACCCATTAACTTAACGGGCCCACTAAAGTTCGTTCATGTCTTTAGGCCAAATTAGATAATTTGAGTCCATTACGATGAACAATTATGCATAGGACCAAACCAGATCAATCAAAGGTACGTCATACAGGGAATAACGTTGCACATCCAACATATATTACAGGAAATTACATCCACTGGGAAATCAAAGATTGATGCCAGTGCAAATAAATGAGCAGAACCTAACCATCTACAACCTCACAATCTGCAACCATAGCACAGATGACGCCCATAAGCATGTGGGCAAGTTCTTGCTGCTTTGCTACACTGTCTCTGAAAACATTGATCAGTTCTTGTGTTGCACGACTCTGCACCTCTGATTCATCCACCATTTCCATCATTACTTCAGCCATTAATTGGTTCACAAACATACATTTATTCCGTTGCATTCAAGACAGAGGATACTGAACAGATTCAGATGGCAATTTTGGCAGGCTTGTATTATTGATAGTGGAGAGTGTCCCGACCACTGCATCATAACATAAATTAGGACGGGAACCAAACAAATTAATCATGAGTTATTGCCATATTACCCGGCCTAGATTTACTGGAAAGAAACAATGGGGTTGCCTTGCTGTTTTCAGAGTTTGTCTTCTTATCTTCAGTAGCCTGCACAAAATTAACACACTAGCATTGCTATCATTGGCCAAGTCAGATAATAGGAAAGCAACATTGACAGAATGAACATTTGGGCAACTAGCCTACACCAAATTAACACAATATGGCACAGCTATCATTAGCCAGGTAAGGTGTCACACCCTAGCTAGGTTATGCATTAGAGTGTGCATCATGTTTACATTCATCAGAAATTGAAATGGGGAAAGGAGAACCCCCAGCACCCCCCCTGAAATCAACTAGGGTTTACTAAAAATAAATTCAATGAACCTGAAATGCCCTTCAGATATGTTCACCCTCTTTGCCTTGGGTTAGAACCCTTGGGAAAAATGGTGCATATAATTTTAGGTCAACAAAAGGGGCATTGACTTAATTCATAAATATTTGAATTTGGGCATTTAAATACTATTAAATAATTCAAATGCTCAAATAATGTTGGAATTATTTTTGCGCCACTGAAATATTTCAGAAAGTGTCCATAAATATTTTCAGGATTTTATAAAATGATTTAGTATTTAAACTAAATCAAAACAGAATAGCAAAAATAGAAAACAGAATAAATTAGAGAGAAAGAACAGAGGCTCACCTGGACTTACCTGCCGGCCCAGCACTGTAGCTGGACGGCCCAGCCCACCAGGCCGACGCCAGTCGTCCCCTAGCTGCTGCCAGGAGGACGCCGGGCGTGTGCCCGCGGTGCGCCGGCACGCGCGCGGCCACCGACGGCCACCTCCTGCTTGCCGCGCCCCCCCCCCCCCTCGACGCCTGGACGTCGCTGTGGACGCCACGCACCCCCTGGCCCCCTCATATCCCTCTCCCTCGCTCTCCCTCCTCCCCTGTTTCTCTCCCGCGCGACCACCCGAACGCGCCGTCGCCGCCGTTCGCTGCCACCGCGCTCGCCGACCCCCTCTCGCCTTCCCGTGTTGCGTGGAAGCTCCGCCACTGTCGCCTACGCCTTCTGCACCGAGCCAAGCGAGCCGAGAAGCCTTGCTTCGTCCTCGGCGTCGTCTTCTTCAACCTCGGGACCGCCGGCCATCTCCGTCAAATTCGTCGGCTCCGGACCGTCCCCGAGCCCACCGAGCTGCTCTACGTGACCCCAGTGAGCTCCTGCTCTGAATCCCCATCCTCCCCGCCATTATATCAAGGTCAAACTGCCGACTCCCTACTGACCGAGCTCAACGCCGGTCGGGCTCGTCGCCGGTGTCGCTCCGATGCCCATTTGGTCGCGCCAACGTGCCAAACGACACCTCTGCATCGCGTAGTGCCTTGCCCGCGCTTTATTTTGCGTGTTTGCTCGCTGCAGCCACGATCCCGCGCGCAACCGAACTCCGGCGGCCGCCAAAGAGCTCGCCGCCGTCAGCTCCGGCCACCCCAGCTGCTGCCGCTTGTCTCTCTGGATGCGCCTCACTCCCAGGAACCCGTAGGAGGAAACCACGCATCAAATGGTGGCCTGTAGGCGAAACCCGAGCCGTTCCGCCGTGTCTGGCCTCGCCGGCGTCAAGTCGCCGGCAGGTTTGACCCCTTGACTGACTGACGTGTGGGCCAGGCCCCTTTTTAATTAGTGTTAGATTTAGTTAGTCCTAATTAACTTAATTACGTTAAATAGACACTGACATGTGGGCCCAGGCTCTAATTAACTTTAGTTAGTTAATCAGTCACTGACCAGTGGGTCCCACTGGTCAAGTTTGACCTGGAGGCAACCCTGTTGACTTGCTGATGTCATGCTGATGCAAGGCTGACGCAGTAAATCATTTTCTAGTTTAAAAATAATTCAGGAAATTCCAGAAAATACCCAAAACTTCAAAAATTCATAGAAATTCAACCATAACTCCAAATGAGATAAATTATATATGTAAAATTATCAGAAAAATTCAAGGAATCCATCTGTACCATTTTCATGCATGTTTGAACAATGTTTGTCCTCTGTTTTGGACAAAACAAATAAAGGGCATTTAAATAATCATATATGGGGTTGGAATTTGAATCTTGTACTCAAACCAACTTCATTTAAATCATAGCTAGTTGCATTAGCTCAAGACACATCCATATTGCCATGTCATAGCATGCATCATATTGTTGCATATCGTCATGTGTTGATTGTGCTCGGTTGTGTTCTTCGTGGTAGGTTCTGCCTCCGAGGATATTCACGAGTATCCAACTGAAGGGCATTATCCCGTTACCACTCCATCAGGCAAGCAACCATTGATCATTCCGATACAACCCATGTTCTCGCTCCTGCTCTTGTTTACTGCATTAAGACAACACGATTCAAACTGTTGTGTGCTACGGTAGTTGAACCCTTATCCTCTGCATGACCTGTCATTGCCACAGTAACTAGATGAAACCCACTAGCATGTGTAGGAGTTGATTGAGCCATGTTTTGTGATTCCTACCTTGCTATGCCTGCTATGCTTAGAGTTGTGTCAGGTCTGGTTCATCTGGGGGATGGGCTAGAGTGAAATGCTTGTGCCAGTAATATGAGGGATGTGTTGAACATGTTTTGGTAAAGGTATCGATGAGAGGCCATGTAGGAGTACATGGTGGGTTGTTTCATTGAAGCCGTCCCTAAGAACTGAGTTCTGTATGCGTGAATTAAGATTCAGCTACTACCACACATTGGGCCCTGAAATATGACCCCGCTCGACTTACCGACCCCTCTCGCCTCAGTCCAGGAGTTGCAACTAGTTTCTGGTGTTTGTAGGATATGTGTTGGCGGCCGTGCATAGCGCTGACCCTAGGGGTGGGCTATGTTGCGGTAGATACACCGTGGCACGGTGTACCGAGTCACCCGTTTGGTGTCTCGGGAACCCTGTTCACATCGTTCGGGGCCGTTGAGGACACCCCGGCCGGATTTCCTTGCGGATGGAACCTGAATAGGCGATGACCCTGGACTAGAGACTTGTGAGGTTAGTCACGTCGTGGTCTACACCCACGTCGGTTTTCGCTTGAAGTCTGCCGAGCACATTTCGTGTGCAGACGCTAAGTGGTGGAAACATGTGTGACGAAGTACACCCCTGCAGGGTATGAAACTATTCGAATAGCCGTTTCCGCGGTAAAGGACTACTTGATTGCATATACAGTTCATAGACAAGTTAATGGATACTACTAAAAGACTCAAGATAAGTGTGAGTACCGAGGATGGCCGCCTCGCTGGGTACGAGGGAGGATCCACGGTGGAGTATTGTGATGGTGAGTAGTGGACTCGTGTGCGAAAACTATTTTGCTAAAAGATTCCGTAGGATAGCTTAGCCAAGAGTCAAAGCTGGCTTGCTGCATAAACCCCACCACCTTCTTGAGAATGAGCATGTACAGTAGGTTCTGATGTAAGACTTGCTGAGTACCTTTGTACTCATGTTTGCTTATTTATTGTTTTCAGACGACAACACTGCCCCCTCCGATGGGTTTTACGTAGACCTTGACGTCGACGAGTGACTAGCCACCCAGGTGGTGATCCAGGCCATGGAGGGCCCTATGTAGATAGACAGGCTTCGAGAAGCCTTCTTTCTTTCTAGAGTCTGTACTCAGACTAGTTGCTTCTGCATGTGCTTGTATGACTGTATGACTTGAGTGTCGGGTCATGTGACCCCTACCTGTATGGATATGTTATGTATGGCTCCCTGGAGCCTTTAAATAAGTACTTGAGTTGTAGAGTTTTGTTGTGATGCCATGTTGTATGTACTCATATTGAGCATATTGTATGTATGATTGAAATGCTTGGTATGAGTGGGATCCGACAATCTAGTTGTTTGTCCTTCGCAGCCTTTCTTATGGGGAAATGTAGTCTAGTGCTCCTTGAGCCATAGTAGTCCGCTACAGCCCGGTTCACCGGAGTCCTGCTAGCCCAGCACTACTGTTCAGGACACTTGACTGGCCGGCATGTGTTTCACTTCGTCCCTATGTCTGTCCCTTCGGGGAAATGTCACGCGGTGATCTCCGGAGTCCTGTCTAGCCTGCTACAGCCCGGGATCCCCGGAGTCCTGTTAGCCCAGTGCTACAGCCCGGAATCACTCGTTGATGACCGACATGTTCGTTGTGAAACATGTATGCCTGTCTCCATAGGTCTGTGCCGCTTTGGGTTCACGACTAGCCATGTCGGCCCGGGTTCTCGGTCATATGGATGCTAGCGACATTGTCATATACGCGAGCCAAAAGGCGCAAACGGTCCCGGGCCATGGTAAGGTGACACCCGTGGGATACCGTGCGTGAGGCCGCAAAGTGATATGAGGTGTTACCGGCTAGATCGATGTGGCTTAGAATCGGGGTCTTGACAGCGTTGGTATCAGAGCCGGCTGCCTGTAGGTTCGTTCAGCCAAACTGGTCGATGTCGAGTCTAGAAATGCTTTAGTTATATGTAAGGGAATTGATTGTGGGAGGGAACGTAAGGTTCTTTTACTCCTTTACCCTATGCTTCTGATCTGAGTCATTCTCTTCTCATTCAACGTGGGTTAAGGACTAGGCTCTCTTCTTCTATCAGGTTCACGTGTTACTAATCCGTAGTAGCTCATAGGATTATTGCTACGAGTTCTAGTCCAGTTTCTACTATTTTAGTACGTTGCTATTTGAATCAGAACCTTGATATGATGCTGTTGAGCGGTATTGTGAACTGTTGTGGATGTCTCAAATCTTTTTCTGAGCATTTACAGCCGTTATGCTGCCCAATTTTCCCTAGGAATTCTGATGTCTTTGTCTTGTGGTTGTGCTTTCAGATGGCCAATCAGTCTCAAAATCAAGTGGTTCGCCTGACCAGGTGCCTCGACGTGCCCGGTCATACTGCTATGTTGGTCCGGGTCATGATCGAGACAGGATACCGTTGGTATCCCGAATACACTGTTGAAGAGCAGTTCCGCGACTTTAATCAAAGCCAGTATTTATGCACCGTCAGGATATTTCCTTCCTATCCTGGATCTACCGAGCCCCTTCACTGTTCCTATGGACTCAGAGTTACCATTGAGATGGCTGTGCAGGATGCTGCCTATTCCATGATGACCATCTTGCGAGTCCGGACTGACCTGCTTTGGAACACTGACTTCCGTTACATGCCAGCTTCACTTCCGGGAGCGCAGGGGTATCTTCAGGCTATCTATGCTGACTCCACTCAGGAGGACTCATTAACTCGTACCACCGCTGAGATGCTCGAAGATAAGGACCGAGAGAATCGGGCCTTGAGGCTGGAGCTCTTTAATACCCGTGCTGATCATTGGGCCACATTGACTCGGTTTGCACCCGCGGTGCAAGCTGGATGTATGGATACCAGGGATCTGTATCCTGTGAGAGCAGCTCTGCCAGACATGGTGGATTGGCGTGATGTGGGAGGCATCACCCCACCCCTTGGTCCCCGCAGGCCACCGTTTGTTGGTCCAAGACCTTATCCTAGCCCCTATGGTCCACAGGCTCCTCAGGACCGTCTGTTTCCGGATGATCACGTTGAACTTCCAGGCTATGGAGGTGACTTCTATGAGGACTACTACGGAGCTATCTGAGTTAGTAGTAGTACCACTAGTATTGTAGTAGTTGTATCTCCACTGTCCTGTGTGACTTGTGGAATACGACTTGGTGTGTAATCGATTCCGGAGGTGTAGACAAATAATGTATAGGGACTCGGAATGCCTCCGATGAGATGTAATGTCTACCTTCATAGTTGTATTGTAGCATGGGCTTGTACTAAACTATGTATGACGAGTATGACCGTTGGTGTATATATGGTAGTTTTATATTACCATGGCATACGAATGAGCATCTCTGCATTCCGCGTTATCCTTTACATTCTGCACTTCCCTGTTAAGTTTGAGCCATCCTTGTCTAAACCGTTGTCTTGTTTTCCTCCTAGGATGGTCAACACCCGCGGAAACCCTGCTGCCCCGGAGCAGGGGGAAGCCAATGCAGCTAGAGGTGAAAATTTGCCTCACCCACCTTCCCTGGCCGAAGTGATGCTGGAGGCGGAAAGGAACAAGCATGAGATCAACCGCCTGCTGGAGCGGATTGAGCAGAACACTGCACGCCACCCACGAAATGACCTGGTGTCAATCAACGACTTCATCAAGCTGTACCCACCAAAGTTTAACCATTCCGTCGAGCCCCTCGACGCGGATGATTGGCTTCGCAGCATCACCCACAAGCTACGTTCTGCCAACGTAGCTGAAGCCGACAAGGTTACCTATGCTGCTTATCATCTTGAGGGCCCCGCTAGCCATTGGTGGGAAAACTACGAAGCTATGCGCCCGGTCGGCCAAATCACTACCTGGCCTGAGTTTAGCGAGGCTTTCCGTGAGCATCACATTCCGGAAGGTCTCATGGATCGCAAGAGGGAGGAGTTCTGCAACTTCACCCAGGGAAGGCTGACCGTGGATGGATATAGCCGAGAATTTGGGAACTTGGCACGCTATGCTCCTGAAGAGGTTTCTACTGACGCCAAGAAGCAGGCAAGGTTCCGTAAGGGACTTAGCCCTGAGCTTCGCCGCGATCTCCGTCTGCACGAGTGCACATCCTTCCAGAAGCTAGTCAATAAAGCTATCAGTGCTGAGACAGGCCAGACTGATTATGACGCTTCACGCAAGCACTCTCGTGATTTTGGGTCTTCATCCGGCTCTGGAGCTCAGAAGCGCCGGGTGTGGATTCCAAGCACCGCACTGCCACCCAGATTCACCCCGAGGCCATCCTTTGAGGCACCTCGTCCCAACCAGCAATTTGCACCGTCCAAGCCCTATGGTGGCCCCGCTGCTAATGTTGCTCCACGCCCCACTATGGTAACATGCTTCAAGTGTGGAGAACCGGGTCACTATAGTCGAGAGTGTGCCCAGAACAACCCCAATCAAGCTGGAAAGTCCGTTGGCCGTGGTAAGCCCGCGGGAAAGACTTTCTACACCAAGCCGGCCACTACTGCACGTGGCCATGTCAACTACGTCTCCGCCGAAGAGGCTCATGAGGATCCCAACGTCGTCCTTGGTACGCTCCTTGTTAACTGCCATCCGGCATCTGTTCTTTTCGATACTGGAGCATCTCATTCATTCATATCCGAGAATTATGCTCGGTTGCATAACACGACATTCTGTGACATGCCCACTTCCATGGTAATTCAAACTCCGGGTTCCAAATGGCAAACTTCTAGGGTAAGCCATGGGAACGAAATTCTTGTCGATAGGCTTGTTTTCCTTGCATCCTTAATAGCTCTCAAGTCCTCCGACATAAACATCATCTTGGGTATGGACTGGATGTCGGCTCATTATGCCAAGATCGACTGTGCCACTAGAACCGTTCAACTTACTCATCCCTCGGGCAAGACAGTTAATGTCGTAACTCGAATGGCCAAGCGCCAACTTTACTCTCTCAATGTCAACCCTCTTCCAGACCTTGAGGACGTTCTGGTAGTCCGAGACTTCCCGGATGTGTTTCCGGAAGAACTGCCAGGTGTTCCACCTGACCGAGATGTCGAGTTTGTGATAGAACTTGTTCCAGGAACCGTTCCAATTGCTAGAAGACCCTACAAGATGGCACCCTTAGAACTAGCCGAGCTTAAGAACCAACTCGATGAGTCCTTGAACAAAGGGTTCATCCGTCCTAGCTCCTCTCCTTGGGCTTGCCCCGTCCTCTTCTCAAGAAGAAGGATGGAATGGATCGAATGGTTGTGGATTACCGACCTGTCAATCTGGTCACCATCAAGAACAAATACCCGCTTCCCAGGATCAACGACCTGTATGATCAGCTCGCTGGATCCTCAGTCTTCTCCAAGATGGATTTGAGGTTGGGCTACCATCAAATCAAAATCAGAAACGGGGACATTCCCAAAACGGCTTTTGTTACTCGTTATGGCCAATACGAGTACACCGTCATGTCCTTCGGTTTAACCAATGCCCCGGCCACTTTCTCCCGGTTAATGAACTCGGTTTTCATGGAGTACTTGGACAAATTCGTCATAGTATACCTCGATGACATACTCATCTACTCCAAGAATGAAGAGGAACATGCCGAACATCTAAGGCTGGTATTGATGAAACTTCGAGAGCATCGCCTTTATGCCAAATTCTCCAAGTGTGAATTTTGGTTGTCAGAAGTGACCTATCTAGGCCATGTAATCTCTGGTAAGGGTATTGCTGTCAATCCCGAGCGAGTTCAAGCCGTCCTTGATTGGACTCCACCTGTTTCAGTCAAGCAAGTTCGGAGTTTCCTTGGCCTAGCGAGCTATTGCCGCCGCTTCGTCGAGAATTTCTCCAAGGTTGCTAAACCTGTAACTGAACTCCTCAAGAAAGATAAAAAGTTCGAGTGGACTCCATAGTGCGAGTTCAGTTTTCAGGAACTGAAAAGACGCCTGACATCTGCTCCCGTACTGGTACCACCAGATTTCTCCAAGGACTTTATTATCTATTGCGACGCCTCGCGACAAGGACTAGGTTGCATACTCATGCAGGATCGTCAGGTAATTGCCTATGCTTCACGGCAATTACACCCACATGAGGAAAATTATCCCACACATGATCTAGAGCTTGCAGCTGTAGTCCATGCACTCAAA
This sequence comes from Triticum monococcum, assembly GCA_034509565.1. NCBI lineage: Eukaryota > Viridiplantae > Streptophyta > Magnoliopsida > Poales > Poaceae > Triticum > Triticum monococcum. The sequence continues at coordinate 170,502,232 of CM067846.1, read as the reverse complement.
ACCTGGCGACATTACCTCCTCGGTAATCGTTGCGAGATCTTCACCGATCACCAAAGCTTGAAATATATCTTCACCCAACCAGATTTGAATCTCAGGCAAAGACGTTGGGTCGAGTTTATCTCGGATTACGACTTAGGAATAACTTACACCCCTGGCAAGGCCAATGTCATGGCCGATGCACTAAGTCGTAAGTCCTACTGTAACAACCTGATGTTACAACAAAGTCAACCACTGCTCCATGAGGAATTTCGCAAGCTTAATCTTCACATTGTTCCTCGTGGATTCCTGTCTACCCTGGTGGCAAAACCTACCCTTATGGATCAAATCATAGCTGCCCAAAAGCGTGATAAGGGCATATCCCGGATTAAGGAAAACATTGCTAGCGGAGTAGCTAAATGTTTTTCCATGGATGAGCAAGGTGCTGTCTTCTTTGAGAACCGCCTGGTGGTTCCCAAGAACCAACATCTACGCCAGATGATCCTTAAGGAAGCTCATGAATCCCCTCTCACCATTCATCCCGGTAGTACTAAAATGTATCAAGACCTACGCCAGAGGTTTTGGTGGACTAGGATGAAGAGAGAAATCGCTCAATACATTGCCAATTGCGATGTTTGTCGTCGTGTTAAAGCAGAGCAACAACGGCCTACTGGCACCCTTCAACCTTTGGCTATTCCTGAATGGAAATGGGACAAAATCAGTATGGATTTCATCACTGGGTTTCCCAGGACCAAGAGGGGGAATAATGCCATCTTCGTCGTGATCGACCGTCTTCCAAAGTAGCCCATTTTCTACCTGTTCGTGAGAGTATCACCGCTAGCCAGCTAGCTGACCTATACATCTCCCGAATAGTGTCTCTTCATGGTGTCCCATTGGAAATTAACTCAGACCGTGGAAGTCTCTTCACCTCTCGATTTTGGGAAAGTTTCCAAAATGCTATGGGAACTCATCTCTCCTTTAGCACCGCCTTCCATCCTCAATCAAGTGGTCAAGTAGAGCGAGTAAATCAAATTCTGGAAGATATGCTCCGAGCTTCTGTTATCTCGTTCAGAATGAGTTGGGAAAAATGCCTTCCATTCGCGGAGTTTTCTTATAACAATAGCTATCAAGCTAGTTTGGGCAAGGCTCCCTTCGAAGTTCTCTATGGACGAAAATGTCGAACGCCTCTTAACTGGTCAGAAACCGGGGAAAGACAACTCTTTGGCCTGGATATGATTCAGGAAGCAGAAGAGCAGGTTCGCGTTATTCGTGAGAAATTGAAAATAGCCCAATCTCGCCAAAAGAGTCAATATGATCGTAAGCATAAGCCTATGACATTTGAAATTGACGAGAAAGCCTACCTTCGGGTTACCCCGTTAAAGGGAACCCATCGCTTCGGTATCAAAGGCAAATTGGCTCCTCGTTACATTGGACCCTTTCGCATTCTTGCCAAACGAGGAGAAGTTGCCTACCAATTGGAACTACCTCCGCATCTTTCCAGAGTTCACGATGTCTTCCACGTTTCGCAACTCAGGCGTTGCTTCGCGGATCCTATCCGTGGAGTGGACCACGAAACGCTTGATTTACAAGATAACCTCTCTTATCGGGAATACCCCGTTCGTATCCTTGATCAAGCCGAGCGTACCACTCGACGTCATAATATCAAGTTTCTCAAGGTTCAATGGTCACACCATTCCGAGGAAGAAGCCACTTGGGAAAGGGAGGATCGTCTTCGACTCGAGTACCCCGCCTTCTTCCCAGATGATCCTAAATCTCGGGACGAGATTCTATTGAGTGGGGGTGAGTTGTCACACCCTAGCTAGGTTATGCATTAGAGTGTGCATCATGTTTACATTCATCAGAAATTGAAATGGGGAAAGCAGAACCCCCAGCACCCCCCCTGAAATCAACTAGGGTTTACTAAAAATAAATTCAATGAACCTAAAATGCCATTCAGATATGTTCACCCTCTTTGCCTTGGGTTAGAACCCTTGGGAAAAATGGTGCATATAATTTTAGGTCAACAAAAGGGGCATTGACTTAATTCATAAATATTTGAATTTGGGCATTTAAATACTATTAAATAATTCAAATGCTCAAATAATGTTGGAATTATTTTTGGGCCACTGAAATATTTCAGAAAGTGTCCATAAATATTTTCAGGATTTTATAAAATGATTTAGTATTTAAACTAAATCAAAACAGAATAGCAAAAATAGAAAACAGAATAAATTAGAGAGAAAGAACAGAGGCTCACCTGGACTTACCTGCCGGCCCAGCACTGTAGCTGGACGGCCCAGCCCACCAGGCCAACGCCAGTCGTCCCCTAGCTGCTGCCAGGAGGACGCCGGGCGTGTGCCCGCGGTGCGCCGGCACGCGCACGGCCACCGACGGCCACCTCCTGCTTGCCGCGCCCCCCCCCTCGACGCCTGGACGTCGCTGTGGACGCCACGCACCCCCTGGACCCCTCATATCCCTCTCCCTCGCTCTCCCTCCTCCCCTGTTTCTCTCCCGCGCGACCACCCAAATGCGCCGTCGCCGCCGTTCGCTGCCACCGCGCTCCCCGACCCCTTCTTGCCTTCCCGTGTTGCGTGGAAGCTCCGCCACTGTCGCCTACGCCTTCTGCACCGAGCCAAGCGAGACGAGAAGCCTTGCTTCGTCCTCGGCGTCGTCTTCTTCAACCTCGGGACCGCCGGCCATCTCCGTCAAATTCGTCTGCTCCGGACCGTCCCCGAGCCCACCGAGCTGCTCTACGTGACCCCAGTGAGCTCCTGCTCCGAATCCCCCTCCTCCCCGCCATTATTTCAAGCTCAAACTGCCGACTCCCTACTGACCGAGCTCAACGCCGCTCGGGCTCGTCGCCGGCGTCGCTCCGATGCCCATTTGGTCGCGCCAACGTGCCAAACGACACCTCTGCATCGCGTAGTGCCTTGCCCGCGCTTTATTTTGCGTGTTTGCTCGCTGCAGCCGCGATCCCGCGCGCAACCGAACTCCGGCGGCCGCCAAAGAGCTCGCCGCCGTCAGCTCCGGCCACCCCAGCTGCTGCCGCTTGTCTCTCTGGATGCGCCTCACTCCCAGGAACCCGTAGGAGGAAACCACGCATCAAATGGTGGCCTGTAGGCGAAACCCGAGCCGTTCCGCCGTGTCTGGCCTCGCCGGCGTCAAGTCGCCGGCAGGTTTGACCCCCTGACTGACTGACGTGTGGGCCAGGCCCCTTTTTAATTAGTGTTAGATTTAGTTAGTCCTAATTAACTTAATTACGTTAAATAGACACTGACATGTGGGCCCAGGCTCTAATTAACTTTAGTTTTGACCTGGAGGCAACCCTGTTGACTTGCTGATGTCATGCTGACGCAAGGCTGACGCAGTAAATCATTTTCTAGTTTAAAAATAATTCAGGAAATTCCAGAAAATACCCAAAACTTCAAAAATTCATAGAAATTCAACCATAACTCCAAATGAGATAAATTATATATGTAAAATTATCAGAAAAATTCAAGGAATCCATCTGTACCATTTTCATGCATGTTTGAACAATGTTTGTCCTCTGTTTTGGACAAAACAAATAAAGGGCATTTAAATAATCATATATGGGGTTGGAATTTGAATCTTGTACTCAAACCAACTTCATTTAAATCATAGCTAGTTGCATTAGCTCAAGACACATCCATATTGCCATGTCATAGCATGCATCATATTGTTGCATATCGTCATGTGTTGATTGTGCTCGGTTGTGTTATTCGTGGTAGGTTCTGCCTCCGAGGATATTCACGAGTATCCAACTGAAGGGCATTATCCCGTTACCACTCCATCAGGCAAGCAACCATTGATCATTCCGATACAACCCATGTTCTCGCTCCTGCTCTTGTTTACTGCATTAAGACAACACGATTCAAACTGTTGTGTGCTACGGTAGTTGAACCCTTATCCTCTGCATGACCTGTCATTGCCACAGTAACTAGATGAAACCCACTAGCATGTGTAGGAGTTGATTGAGCCATGTTTTGTGATTCCTACCTTGCTATGCCTGCTATGCTTAGAGTTGTGTCAGGTCTGGTTCATCTGGGGGATGGGCTAGAGTGAAATGCTTGTGCCAGTAATATGAGGGATGTGTTGAACATGTTTTGGTAAAGGTATCGATGAGAGGCCATGTAGGAGTACATGGTGGGTTGTTTCATTGAAGCCGTCCCTAAGAACTGAGTTCTGTATGCGTGAATTAAGATTCAGCTACTACCACACATTGGGCCCTGAAATATGACCCCGCTCGACTTACCGACCCCTCTCGCCTCAGTCCAGGAGTTGCAACTAGTTTCTGGTGTTTGTAGGATATGTGTTGGCGGCCGTGCGTAGCGCTGACCCTAGGGGTGGGCTATGTTGCGGTAGATACACTGTGGCACGGTGTACCGAGTCACCCGTTTGGTGTCTCGGGAACCCTGTTCACATCGTTCGGGGCCGTTGAGGACACCCCGGCCGGATTTCCTTGCGGATGGAACCTGAATAGGCGATGACCCTGGACTAGAGACTTGCGAGGTTAGTCAGGTCATGGTCTACACCCACGTCGGTTTTCGCTTGAAGTCTGCCGAGCACATTTCGTGTGCAGACGCTAAGTGGTGGAAACATGTGTGACGAAGTACACCCCTGCAGGGTATGAAACTATTCGAATAGCCGTGTCTGCGGTAAAGGACTACTTGATTGCATATACAGTTCATAGACAAGTTAATGGATACTACTAAAAGACTCAAGATAAGTGTGAGTACCGAGGATGGCCCCCTCGCTGGGTACGAGGGAGGATCCACGGTGGAGTATTGTGATGGTGAGTAGTGGACTTGTGTGCGAAAACTATTTTGCTAAAAGATTCCGTAGGATAGCTTAGCCAAGAGTCAAAGCTGGCTTGCTGCATAAACCCCACCACCTTCTTGAGAATGAGCATGTACAGTAGGTTCTGATGTAAGACTTGCTGAGTACCTTTGTACTCATGTTTGCTTATTTATTGTTTTCAGACGAAAACACTGCCCCCTCCGATGGGTTTTACATAGACCTTGACGTCGACGAGTGACTAGCCACCCAGGTGGTGATCCAGGCCATGGAGGGCCCTATGTAGATAGACAGGCTTCGAGAAGCCTTCTTTCTTTCTAGAGTCTGTACTCAGACTAGTTGCTTCCGCATGTGTTTGTATGACTGTATGACTTGAGTGTCGGGTCATGTGACCCCTACCTGTATGGATATGTTATGTATGGCTCCCTGGAGCCTTTAAATAAGTACTTGAGTTGTAGAGTTTTGTTGTGATGCCATGTTGTATGTACTCATATCGAGCATATTGTATGTATGATTGAAATGCTTGGTATGAGTGGGATCCGACAATCTAGTTGTTTGTCCTTCGCAGCCTTTCTTATGGGGAAATGTAGTCTAGTGCTCCTCGAGCCATAGTAGTCCGCTACAACCCGGTTCACCGGAGTCCTGCTAGCCCAGCACTACTGTTCAGGACACTTGACTGGCCGGCATGTGTTACAGCCCGGGAAATGTCACGCGGTGATCTCTAGAGTCCTGTCTAGCCTGCTACAGCCCGGGATCCCCGGAGTCCTGTTAGCCTAGTGCTACAGCCCGGAATCACTCGTTGATGACCGACATGTTCGTTGTGAAACATGTATGCCTGTCTCCATAGGTCTGTGCCGCTTTGGGTTCACGACTAGCCATGTCGGCCCGGGTTCTTGGTCATATGGATGCTAGCGACGTTGTCATATACGCGAGCCAAAAGGCGCAAACGGTCCCGGGCCATGGTAAGGCGACACCCGTGGGATACCGTGCGTGAGGCCGCAAAGTGATATGAGGTGTTACCGGCTAGATCGATGTGGCTTAGAATCGGGGTCCTGACATAAGGTAATACGAAAGCAACATTGACACAATGAATGAATGGGCAACCAGAGAAGCACTACAATTCAGTAATGTGCGTGATATGAGATAGTACATTCATGCAGCTCAGTATGCAAAACTACCAGTATGTTTTCCTTACAAAAATCAACATTGGTGCCTTTAACATTTTGCTACAACTAATTTTAGATCAAATAAAGGTTAGATTCACGCCGATTAAGAAAATACATGCTGATGTAAAAATATAGTGATATACAACAGGTACTTACATCAGCATTGGAGCATAGAGAATTCCTGCAAGATATTTTCCTCAAATACGATCCCAATGGAGGAAGTCTTGTATCGATTAACCATATTTTCTAAAAGAGAGATGGGTAAGAAACATGTAGAAAATATGACCACAATGCTATAAAATTTCATGATGCGAGGATACGCACACGCTTCTTAGAATGGAGTTGACATTCTTTTGCTGGACTGGAGCGGACTAGTTCTTTGGCCACTGGAATCTGATTATTATCAGTGGGAGTTGGGTTTCTCTGTGCTGGAGCAGTATCTATGAAAAATGGAGTTGGTTTATTATCTCCTGGCGTTTGGATGTTTTGCAAAGAACTGGTTTGTAACCCTTCAGATTCTAACATAGCCATCTTCCCCTTGCATGCCTTATATAGAAGAATGGTGATTCAGTTATAAAACATGCTACAACAGAGATGTAATAGGTATTGAAGAATAGAAAGGCATGACATATTGACATGTATTCCCTCCATCCGGAAATAAATGGATGGGTCTAGGAATATTTCAGTTCTAGATACATCTAGTTTTATCCATTTCTGCGACATTTAATTCGGGCGGAGGGAGTATGATGTAAGAGCTAGGGATACGACCGGACAACACAGTAAAAAAATCACTGAAAAACCCACTGCCGAACCAAAGTATTCAAACCCACTGATATGAGATAGTACACTCATGCAGCTCAGGATGCAAAACTACCAGGCAGTTTTCCTTGCAAAAATCAACATTGTGCCTTTAATCATACATTTTGCTACAACTAAATTTAGATTAGATAAAGGTTGGTTTCACGCCGATTAACAAAATACATGCTGATGTAAAAATATACAACAGGTACTTACGTCTACATTGGAGCATAGAGAATTCCTGCAAGAATCTTTCCTCATAAATGATACCATTGCCGAAATTCTTCTATCTGTTAAGCTTATTTTATAAAAGAGAGATGGGTAAGAAACATGTAGAAAATATGATGAGCATGCTATAAAATTTCATGATGCAAGGATACGCACACGCTTCTTAGAATTGAGTTGACATATTTTTGCTGGACTGGAACGGACTAGTTCTTTGGCCACTGGAATCTGCTTATTATCAATAGGAGTTGGGTTTCTCTGTGCTGGAGCAGTATCTAAAAAAACTAGAGTTGGTTTATTATCTCATGGCGTTTGGATCTTTTGCAAAGGCCTTGTTTGTAACCCTTCAGATTCTAACATAGTCGTCTTCCCCTTGCATGCTTGTATAGAAGAATGGCGCTTTAATTATAAAACATGCGACAACAGAGAGATGGAATATGTACTAAAGAATAGAAAGGCATGATATTCCCTCCATCCGGAAAAAAATGGATGGGTCTAGGCGTATTTCAGTTCTAGATACATCCTTTTTTATCCATCTCGGCAACATGTAATCCGGACGGAGGGAGTATGGTGTAAGAGCTAGGGATACGACAGGACAACACAGCAAAAAACACTAGTTGAATGTAAAACTATATGCTAGCGGAATACATACAGAAATAACTAAGGCAAAATACACGTGTATGATTGGGAAAATAAGATGGCATTGCAACAGAGCACTAGAACAACACTTCAATGTAAAAAAACATGGTATGGTAGACAGATGAAGTCATACTGATGAATAACAATGCATAAGATATTCAGAAGCATGATGTCCAAATTAAGCAGATGGCATTGCGATAGAGTAGAATGACAGTACTTGAATTTGAAAACATGTTATCATGAATGAATAGGTACTGAAAAACAGGAAGGCATGACATATTTACATGCATGATCAGCATGCTAAGCACATGGCATTGCAATAGAGTAGATACACTCCAGGACATTATATGCATGTTGTACCCATATCACAGGCCAAGTTAGAGCAAGGACCTTGTGGGGTGAAGAGGATTCATCATCTTTCTGCAAGTCTTTTGAAGAACTGCCTTTACATGTTCCATCATATTGGGTATCATTGACATCAAGTTTATTGTCCTTTACATTGCTCGGTGAGGTTCTTGTGGATATATCAATGTGTGCAATTATATCTGACATGCATGGAATACAACTACTAGTTAGATTTATGTAATGAGTGCCTGTAGGAGATGACATAAATAGTAGGACTGGGGTTAACTAGCAGCAACAGGTGTCATAAACTAAAGGGAGAACATAGATGAAAGCTACAGAATATGTATCGTTTGTACTCGAGATTAACTAGATGGCACACCAAAGTATTAAAGAACAACATAAGTAATACTAGAAGTGGTATAATACTATAATCACCAGCCTGTGGGATAGCATTGGCTGACGGATGATAACTATGGAACAGTGTTACCTAAAGAACAAGTATCTTAGCTGAACTACGGAACAACGTTAACTCCTAAACAAGACCCGTAAGAGATTAGCATGAATATATAGTGAAATGTGATGATCTATTTTCCATGCTTAGATGAATAACAAAGCCATAATTGTTGCACACAAGTAAGATGAGGGTACAACCTATCTGGATGCTATCCATAGGAGTGAGCATCATGTGCTGACTTGTTGACGGCCCTGCAGTTGTTGTGGTTGTCCATGTCGGGCACGCGCATTCGATGCAGGGAACTGTTGAGTGGGGACTATAGCTCCCTTCTGGTGTATGCTTCCCTTGTTGGAGCAGCTGTGGTGAGTCAGAAGACGGTGTGTATGAAGATGCATATAAAGCATAATGTTAAGAACAACATATCTCTTTGATCTGAAGAAATACACTAAGAGATCAACAACAAGGTACGAGAGTGGTCACATGTTTGTTGACTGAAGACTAAATTGGGGTCACACGATTTTATTTTATTTTGGTACTGTCCGATCTACGCCAGATGGCTGGCCGTCTTGTACCTCCCGGCTGAGACTGTTCGGAATCTTCCCCGAAGAGCCAGCGACCAACTACAGAGAAGCCTGCCTCCGCCGTCCGTGGCCCCTGCCAAAACCCCGCTCCCCGCCCCACCGCACTGCCGTGGTTGCGCCGCCCCCGGGCCAATTCACAAAGACTCCCCGTCATCCAGATCCGGCGGTGGCAGTACCTTCAACCCACGCAACTCTAAAAGATAGCCATCTAAGCGCTGCTTCCGCGACGAACTTGCGGCGCCGCACCCTTACGTTAGACACCAGCCAACCGGCAGCCTAGGAGCTCCACCGCCTCGAGGGGTGCTGCTTCCCATTGGGAATCGATTGGCCCAGAATACAAATTCAGACAACTGACGCCTAAATAAAGTGATTTAAGATGAGGGTGCGACCTATCTGGCGGCATGGTGAAGGAAGCAGGTCCAGCTGCTGAGTTGGTGAGGCCGGCGCGGTTGTGGTGGCGACCGGCGGCAGGGAAAGAGCGATGTCGCGATGGTCAACGGCTACGCAGAATCATCGCCAGGACTCTGGACGGATCCGAAGTTGGAGCCTCTCCAAGACCGTGAACAACGGCGGGGGTGAATTGGCTCGGTACGGTTCACGCGACCGTCGTCGAGGCAGCGCCAGCAGCACGGAGTAAGAGGCACACGGCCTAGTGCACGGCGGCAAATGGACAGCGTCTCTGGCATTAGGGAGGAGGGCGGCTGTGAAATTGGTGCGGTGGGGGCGCCATGGAGGTGGGGCTGAGGTTTCGCGGCTCGGGAGAAGGGAGCTTCCCTGGGAGAAGGTGATTTGGCGCCCACGAGGTACGAATGGGGGCGAGCGGGGGGGGGGGGGGGGGTTGGGAGGGGAGTGGAACCATGTCTTACGGACGCATTTGTCTGAAATGTGAGGGGGAGTTACAGTTCTACCCTTGCCTATAGGCTTCTCGACTTGGGTCGGTGTACTGAGGGTCGGGGAGAGTAGAGTAACTTGCTTCTCCCGAAATAGTGGGCGGGAGCGATTTCGGGCGAGGAGGGCGTGTTTTGAACTATAGTGGGCGCGAGCGATTTCGGGCGAGGAGAGCGTGTTTTGAAATAGTGGGCGCGAGCTATTTCGGGCGAGGAGAGCGCGTTTTGCCGACCATGGTTTATGAATTATTCGGCACATGTCATTTCAGCTTAGGAGAAGGCGTGCTTGGATGAAGTTACGAACCTACCCTCGATGTACAACAGGCCAATTGATGTGTGTCCCACATAGGACGGTAATTTCGCGTCTCCCATTTATTTGCTCAGGCGAATTCCACTGAGCAGAGAGAATGTTTAACGGTTCATTCAAATTTTGGGAGAACGAGCATCCACGTCTACCTTACCAAGTCGATTCGGATCAAATTTTGAAATATTAGCTTGCCACTTCTTTTTTAGATGGAGAGATGATGCTCGGGAGTAATGTGTTTTTACATGCTCGTTGCTAGCGATTTACTATATGACAAATAGTTGACCCACTCAAAAACGCGAATCAAAACCAAAATGAAATATCTCGATTCAATGAAATAGCTCGTTCAGTAGGTGAAAATAGTGAACTAAATCCAAAATTGAACACCTCAATCGAGTAGCATGTTGTACAGTATTATAGTACTCCATGAACATGTTGAAAGTCAAATTAATGAACTTGTTTGATATACGCATATATCCGTTCATGTGTGGATTGCAGACAACATGTTCTCCAATTTAAATATTTGAATGCAAGTTTATATTGAAACATGGTTTATATTTGTCTTTGATGCATAAAACGCGACCTCCCCCTCTCCCGGACTCCTGTTCTCTCTCTCTCTCTCTTTCTCTCTCGCCAACAATCTTCAATTCTGTCGCATGCATCCGACACAAAACCTTGTTCGTCCCTCTCCCTTTCTCCCCATCTCTCTCTCTCTCTCTCTTTGTGTGTATGTGGGGGGGGTCTTTCTAGTTCGCATGCATATATACACCATCTATAGGTCTCTCTCGCACACTATGTATGATACTCTAGCTAGTCCAAGCTAGATATCTTGGGTGCACTCATCGTACGCACACAAATTCCTTGGGTCTTTGCCCGTAACTCTCTCACGCACCACTATGTCGTCTCAGAGCTTTTCCCCTCTCTCTCAAACTCTGCATCCACCTGGGTCACACATACACATGCATATCTCACTCGCACTCGATAGGCCCATCTAAAACTCTATCTCCCCCCTCATTCTCTCTCCATCTCGCATGCGCACACACACAATCTCATGCCCAGCTAGCCAAGTATGATGGTCTCTCACTCAATTGTAGGCACACACAGTCCCCCTATATGTATATGACTAGCTAATCTTAGTCTCCATCACAAACATGTGCATGGTCTATCTCGATTTCTCTCGGGGAATCTTTCTACCGTGCACGCCCTCCCTCGATCTCCCACCCATATAGTCCCCTCACGACCTCGACAGGATCTCTCTATCACAAACACACCCTCTCTCCCTCCCCATGCGTCCATGCCATCCATGTGTCCCTCTCGACCTTTGTTCCTTGTTGGCCAGACCTCTATTGGACATGTGCTATAGGGGTGTCTCTCTCCGTTGCAAACAATCACACACTAGCTATCTTCGTGTATCTCCTCGCCTCGCTTTTCCATCTCGGAGATGCATGCGTGATATGTTCGCATAAGAAACGAAAAAACACACACTCTCTCTAATTTATCGTTTGTTGTCACTTTCTCTTTCACACACATACTCTTTTTGCACACTTACTCATTCTCCTTCACACGCACTTGATCTGTCTCGACTGAGGCACTCTTCTTGGTCCATAGCATATATATTTATTGAAAAGTCAAACATCACAAAGTTTGACCATGTACGTGGAGAAAAAGAATTACATCTAGTATGACAAACATATACCATTAGATTCACCATAAGATGTAGTTTTGTATGATGTATCTTTGGTATTGTAGATATAAATAACATTTGCGTAAACCTGATCAAAGTTTCCAAAGTTTGACTTATAAAAAATTTACATGCACTACATTATCGAGTGGATGGAATATCTCTTTTCCCCCTCTTAGCTATCTGGCGCACCACTCAGCCTTATCGGGGCTCCTCAATCTCTCTCAAACTTTATTGGTCAGTTTGGTTCGTGACCTGATCCTCATGCCTTGATGGCCGGTACTGCCTGGTGTGGACGTGAGATGTAAAATATTTCTGCCTGGCCAGGCTTGTGTGGTGCTGAAGCGTTTGGTTCTTGCCTGGGCCAGGTAAAGCATCAACGTCCCATCAATCAATCCATGCATCAATTCTGTCGCATGCATCCGACACAAAACCTTGTTGGTCCCTCTCCCTTTCTCCCCATCTCTCTCTCTCTCTCTCTCTCTCTCTCTCTCTCTCTCTCTCTTTGTGTGTATGTGGGGGGGGGTCTTTCTAGTTCGCATGCATATATACACCATCTATAGGTCTCTCTCGCACACTATGTATGATACTCTAGCTAGTCCAAGCTAGATATCTTGGGTGCACTCATCGTACGCACACAAATTCCTTGGGTCTTTGCCCGTAACTCTCTCATGCACCACTATGTCGTCTCAGAGCTTTTCCCCTCTCTCTCAAACTCTGCATCCACCTGGGTCACACATACACATGCATATCTCACTCGCACTCGATAGGCCCATCTAAAACTCTATCTCCCCCTCATTCTCTCTCCATCTCACACGCGCACACACAATCTCATGCCCAGCTAGCCAAGTATGATGGTCTCTCACTCAATTGTAGGCACACGCAGTCCCCCTATATGTATATGACTAGCTAATCTTAGTCTCCATCACAAACATGTGCATGGTCTATCTCGATTTCTCTCGGGGAATCTTTCTACCGTGCACGCCCTCCCTCGATCTCCCACCCATATAGTCCCCTCACGACCTCGACAGGATCTCTCTATCACAAACACACCCTCTCTCCCTCCCCATGCGTCCATGCCATCCATGTGTCCCTCTCGACCTTTGTTCCTTGTTGGCCAGACCTCTATTGGACATGTGCTATAGGGGTGTCTCTCTCCGTTGCAAACAATCACACACTAGCTATCTTCGTGTATCTCCTCGCCTCGCTTTTCCATCTCGGAGATGCATGCGTGATATGTTCACATAAGAAACGAAAAAACACACACTCTCTCTAATTTATCATTTGTTGTCACTTTCTCTTTCACACACATACTCTTTTTGCACACTTACTCATTCTCCTTCACACGGACTTGATCTGTCTCGACTAAGGCACTCTTCTTGGTCCATAGCATATAGATTTATTGAAAAGTCAAACATCACAAAGTTTGACCATGTATGTGGAGAAAAAGAATTACATCTAGTACGACAAACATATACCATTAGATTCACCATGAGATGTAGTTTTGTATGATGTATCTTTTGTATTGTAGATATAAATAACATTTGCGTAAACCTGATCAAAGTTTCCAAAGTTTGACTTATAAAAAATTTACATGCACTGCATTATCGACTGGATGGAATATCTCTTTCCCCCTCTTAGCTATCTGGCGCACCACTCAGCCTTATCGGGGCTCCTCAATCTCTCTTAAACTTTATTGGTCAGTTTGGTTCGTGACCTGACCCTCATGCCTTGATGGCCGGTACTGCCTGGTGTGGACGTGAGATGTAAAATATTTCTGCCTGGCCAGGCTTGTGTGGTACTGAAGCGTTTGGTTCTTGCCTGGGCCAGGCAAAGCATCAACGTCCCATCAATCAATCCATGCATCAATTATTTAATGCTAATATCCATCCATGTTGCTGTTAGCCTCGTGGCCACACGACCAGGCATGGCCAGGCGTTCGAAATGGTCGCCTGGGACAGGCTACTTGCAGTGTGTGGAGTTCAGCCAGGCTAATTAAAGTGCAAGGGAACCCAGGCCAGGCGGGCTTTCTTTTTCATAGGGTAGCAACCAAACAAGTGTGCATGAAATCCAGCCACAACCCCGGGCCAGGCAAAAGATGCTCAGGATGCAAGCAAAACTGGCCTTATATCTCCCTGGTTCACACATACACATGTCTCGCTCGCACTATACATATAGACCCATCCAACACTCTCCGCCCTTGTTCTCTCTCCATGTGACACGCACCCCTAAGTACCATAATCCCTCAATCCATCATAGGCGCAAGAACTCCCCCTCCTAAGTATGATTATCTCTTACTAGCCATCAGGAACACACGTATTGTCTCCTTCCATCCATACGTCTATCTCCATATCTCTCGGGGCATATTCTATCGCGCACACACCTTGTCACTCAATCTCCCACCCATGTAGTCCCATCACGATCTCCAGGGGATCTCTCTGTGACGAACATACACTCTCTCCTCCCCATGTCTGCATTTTCTCCGTACATCTCTCTCGACCTCTCTCCCTTGTTTGTCAGACCCCTCTTGGCCACGTGCTAGGGGTCTTGCTCTCTCGGTTCCAAACAACCACACACTATCTCCTCACCTTGCCTCCATTGTCGAAGATGCATGTGTGATATGTTTGCATAAGACACGCACGCTTTTTCTCTACTTTTATCGTGTGTTGTCCATGTCTCTTTCACACACGCACACACACTTTTTTCACTCACTCTCTCTCTCTCTAGTTAGGGACTCTTTCACATCCATAAGCATAGGGATGTTTTGAAAAGTCAAACCTCAGAAAAGTTTGACCAGGTATATGTGGAGAAAAACATTTACATATGGAATGAGCATTAGATTCATCACAACATGTACTTACTTCATACTATCATTTATCTTTGGTATTGTAGATATAAGTAATTTATTTATAAACTTGGTCAAAGTTTCAAAAGTTTGACTTAAAAAAATGTTGGAACTACATTATTGAACGGAGGGAGTAGCTCTTTCTCTCTCTCTCTCTCTGCTATCTCTCATGGGCCTCCCCTCTCACTCAAACTCTATATACCGACGGATTATACGCTCACTGTGTCAGCGTATAGCTCCGTATACTGTTTAGTTGACCGGTCAACCAATCCACATGCTGCCTTGTCAGCTCGTGTTGTGTATCTTCGTGTGCTGGTCCATGTGGCAGTGGGTGAAAATAAGTAAACTAGAGGCCCATCTGACACACGGTGAAGTAAACAAAGTTGAAACCACTCGGGGTAGCACCCCGCACGCTAGTAAATTGAGGGCGCATTGAGGACAAACTTCTTGCGCGCGAAGGACGCACTCGCGCACAATTCACCACTGTGCGGCGGCATGCACAGAAGGACGCACTCGCGCACACCCAGCACACAACACACACCAGCACACGTGTACACCGGCGTCGCGCCGGTTGAGATGGACGGCAAGGCAGCCAGCAAGCGGAGGCGGCTCGAGCCAAAACCGCATCCGGAGAGCCTGGACTTCATCAGCAGCCTCCTCGACGACATGCTGCTCATCATCATCGGCCACCTCCCCACCAAATCTGCCGTGCGGACCGCCCTGCTCTCCCGGCGGTGGCGCCCCCTCTGGCGCTGCGTCCCCCTCAACCTCACCATCGACAGCTGCCTCTGCGACAGGGATTGCAAACGCATGGCCACAGTCTCCAAGATCCTTTCATCGCACCCTGGGCCAGCCAGACGCCTTGACATCCGCATGTTCAGTACCAACTACAAGGTCCAACCCAAGTTCTACGGGTGGTTCTTATCCCCCGCCCTAGATCAGCTCGAGGAGCTCAGCTTTGAAGCTGGACAATGTTGCTCTCTGCCGCCGTCCGTGCTCCGCCTCACGCCAATGCTGCGCCGCGCCAGCTTCAGCTCCTGCTATCTTCCCCAGATTAATGCCACGCCCACCCTTCTTCTCCCTCAACTCAAGCAGCTCGACCTCTTTGACGTTGTCATCTCAAAGAAGGCTATGGAGCACCTGCTCCACAGCTGTACTATGCTCGAGTACCTTCGTCTTAAGCAGATCCACGGGTTCATTAGCCTCCACATTGCCTCGACGAATCTCCGATGGATTTTTGTGTCTTGCTGGCCCCGCAACAAGACATCAATTGGGAAGAGATCACTACAGCTGTTCCACGTTATGGTCATTGAGAATGCGCCTTTCCTTGAGAGATTGCTTGTATCGAATCTAGAAGGTCCAACAAAAATCAGGGTCATTGACGCGCTGAAATTGACAGCGGTTGTGTACTCGTCTGCCAAATTCTCTGAACTCTTTATTGGATCCGTAATCGTTCAGGTACAACACTCATCTTCTTCTCCGTCTTCTTGAAATTCGCATTTTTAAATTTCTTCTTGATGTATTTACGACCGTCTTCCAGAAAATGATTCCCACAAGCTTGACCCAGTCCATGCGCACAGTGAAGATCTTAGCACTAAAATCTATCGGCCCCAATCTGGATCAAGTTGTTGGATTCCTTACATGCTTTCCGTGCATGGAGAAGCTACTCATCAAGGTGAAACTTCTTTCCTATAAGTAAACGGTAATCACAACGTAGCTCAATTTTTTCGTAATTTTCCCAAATTACGATGACAAGTGTATTGTTCAAAACTGCATCTACGCACTGCACCGAAAGAAATGTTTTTAGTATTTTTTTCTCACGTGATCACCTGCATCATTTTTATGCTGTACTACTATAGTAGCCTAGGCTAGTCATAGTGGAAAGTAACTTAGACTACTCCAGTAACTCTATGGTTACCCCAAGAGCAAGTACTCCTCCATCCTGGTTTACTCTTCCAATTTTGTAGTATCAAAATTTGACCATAGATTTAACTGACAAAATGTTAATGCATGTCACTAAGAACTGTATCGTTGGATTTGTATTTGAACATAATTTCAAATGGTGTAATTTCTCGTGACATGCATTGGCATTTTCTTAGGTAAATTTATGGTCAAAATTTTATACTAAATACAAGGTAGTATTCCCTCCGTCCCAAAATTCTTGTCTTACATTTGTTTAGATACGGATGTATCTAACACTAAAATGTAACTAGATACATCCGTATTTAGACAAATTTAAGACAAGAATTTTGGGACGGAGGGAGTACAAAAGTGGGCTATGTAGGCCAAAACATGTGCCAAATTCACTTGTGATGCATTTGGCATCGATGCCCCTCCATTGCTCACCTGGTGCCCCAATCTGGATAAACTACTTTCCTCCGGTACCAAATTAACTCACGCAATGAAAAAACACTAGGTGGGAGAGAGAGAGGACCGAGGCAATAAAAACACTTGTTTGGGAGAGTGATAGGCTAGTGTAGCTGGTTTGATTGATTTGTTTATACATGTGGGTCTGTGTGCACAGCGGTGCCAACTCTCTCACATCGCGAGAGCGGTGCCAAAATCTTTTGATTTAACATCGATGCGTATTATGTGGCATACTTTTGTGAAATATGACATCGGCCACATAGTGGAAGGCAACAAATGCCCAAGCTCTTCACGTGCTCCTTGTTAAATGAGAGGAAACAGAAAGAGAGAGAGAGAGAGAGAGAGAGAGAGAGAGAGAGAGAGAGAAATCACTAGCCAGCCAACCCTATCGTATGAGCAAATGATATTGGTACCTCTTGATGACACGACAATCTTATGCAGCCAGCTGCTCTAATATGTTCTCTTCTTTTGCAGATAAAAAAGACCCGAAAGTGAAAATTGTGCTGGACTATAACAATCTCATCGATTGCCTTGATCTCCATCTTACAGAAATTGATTTGATCGACTATCGAGGCAGCACATATGAGATTAAATTGGCAGGTTCTTTGTTCTGGAGGCAAGTGTGCTCAAGGTAATGAGGTTTGGCGTTCTCTGGCGCAACAATGAATGGCGTGCTGATCACCGCAAGCGTCTAAGCCTAAATGACAAAGTATCCGCAGAAGCTGAATTTGTTTTTGAAACATCAAGTGGCCAGAGACTTGAAAAATTATTTGCCCATTAGTGACTTGTCAGGGCGGTGGATTTTAGTTTGTACGATAATGCTGCATCCTCCTAAAGTAACGAAAGTTCTTACGTAAACTTCCTAGTAATTCCATCTTCGTAGGTGCAGCATTACTCCTAACATTTGTAATATCGGTTTGAAACTTGTAATATTGCTGTGTCCTATTCCTGCATTTTCAAAATCCTGCAAATCAAACAGGTCCTGAGTTGGTGATGCTGTCGTGCCTCCCATCTTTCACCAATAGCCGTCGGATCTAGATCTGACGCATACAAACCAAGCTTCTCCATTTTTGCAAAAAAAGTGCCCGCACTTTTTCCCTATTTACAAACAACTCCTTGTCTCTCACAATCAACCTTATCTCCTCCCCACCACATCTAGAAGGCCGTGGAAAAATCTGGCGCGATGGCCACTGCCGGAGCCGTCCACCCCCAATCTTGGTGTTCCATGCAATGCACAGGCATCTACGCACCGGAAATTATGTCAAACAGGGCTAGTTGTAAGCAGGCTAGCTCTACAGCCATGATGATAGTGACTGCAGACGGTGAGTCTGACTATGGTATGCCGAACACAGCGCCTATACTCATATGTCATCTCCGGCGCAGGGTATTGTCACTTCACTGTGAGGAGCAGCACGTGATAATTTGACGAACGGGTAGTACTGTGCTAGTACTCCTACTACTACATTGGTACTACTACTACTAGTACTAGTAGCACCACCGTCTAGATTTAGGAGTACTACCACGTCCATCTGGATTTTAGTATTTGACTAGCAATATCTAGTAATGCATGTCACAAAAAATGTACTACTCCCTCTGTAAATAAATACATGGTGTTTTATTCCTACCGGTGAGAGAAGTTAATGTTTTTTTGCTAACTAGAGTACTAATAGGATTACATGCAATGAACTAAACACTACATGTCATGTTTGGTAGTCTCAAGTCATTGAAAGCATGCACGGCCCACATCTCTCATTGGTTGATATGTCATGGAATAAGAAACAAGGAGGGAGTTAATGCACCGTGCCTAAGTATTTTGGGATTATTTGGTTTTTGTAAGGTGACATACACAACATTTTTGTTTACATGCATTAACATTTTATTAGTTAAATCAAAGGTCAAAACTTGGCGCAAAATGCAAAGGGGACCAATAAACCAGTAAACATCAAACTTCTCTTATTTGGCCCCAACTAGAGGTCTGGTGAGATGACTATACTGCACCGGCACGGAGGGGGACGCAGCTTCATTGACTTACGACAACTGCCTTTGGGTGATTGACACATGGGCCCAGGGGGTGGCTGGCCCACCTATCATACAGCCAAAGGCAGGTGCAGTAGAGGGCCGAGGAGTAGTACGAAATCCTACGCAGCTACGCACGCTAACCAAGGGCAAGAGTGATCACTCGAATCGCAAGATCAGTTGACTAAAAGCTAAGCTAGACCCATGGAGGCGATGAGCGCGAGCGTCAGCCGGCTGTGCCAGATGGTCCATGACGCCGGCCTGCGGCCCGGCACCGAGGAACGTCTCCAAGTAGTATTGCTTGAGGCCGCCAGGGCGAGGGGCCGCTTGGACGACAGCTTCGTCTCCTTGTTAGACGAGGTCCTCGTCGGTTTCCTCGACAAGTTCACCGTCGCCAAGAAGTTTGCAGACGACTTTGACATAAGCCTCCAGCCGACGCGCCCAGGATCTACGATGCCCGCCACCCTCAATGGCCACTATGGTGACAACCTCTTCGACGCACTGGTGACCCTGCGACTGCCCGCCGTCGCGCCGGAGAATGTCCACCTCAAGGTCACGCTCGCTGCGGAGCGCCGGGCGCAACAAGACACCATCGACATAATCACCCATGTCTAGGCGCAAATCGTCCATAAGGACTTCTACATGCAAGAGGAGGACGATAGGATCCTGGCCTTCTTGGACCGCAGGGCAACCTTGGACGGCACTGTTCAGACGCACGTTGAGCTCGCCGCCAACGCCGCTGCTCCTCACACGTCGGTTGGCGACCCGACGCACTAGGGCGTGAGGATGTCGTTGATGGATCCGTATGTATTTTTATCTTTCCGTCAAATCCATGTAGTGATACTATAGTAATTATCTTACCTTTCGCATCAACTTCATAATTTTCGTACATACTCCATGCATGAACGGCGCCAGAACCAAACTTCTCATTACTCTAGGAAAAATCGTTATTTTCTATCTATCGGTCGCGCCATGGAGCAGAACCAAATTTTACAAGTTACGAGTTCAAAAGGAAAAGCCTACCGTGTTCGCATCGCACCCCCACACGGTTGATCCGGCACGCCGCTCAAGCGGGAATGCGTGCGGTGTTGCATTTTCACTTACAAGTGGGACCGTAGTTGAGCAAACCGACTATCGGCAAACCCCCACCCCGCCCACCGCGCGATGGCTGAGAAAATAGGAGGGAGAAGAGATGGTTGTAGCACGGACTCCAAGAAAATTGGTGTCGGATGGTACTCGTGTGGGTGGCGTGTGCCGTACTGCTAGACGTGAATGTTAGTTATGGCCCATGCCACCCCACTATATCGAGCCTATATCCAGGTACGTAGAACAAATTTCCTGCAGTCCGTGCTCAGCCCTCCTCTAACTCTCTTCTCAGCCAGCCAGCGGACGCGCGGAGCCCATCGTTTGTTTGCTCACATGCGGCCCCACATGTCAGTGAAAATGCAAGACGACCCACTGAACTTGCAATCTTTCACCTCGACGTGCTGGTGATGAAAAACAAATCCAATAAAGATCTTCGGTGGCTGCTTTTGGAGTTACTCAAGAGTACTAAGATTCTATTTACAGTTTAACCCAAGAAGCACATCTCGTGGCTTCAACTACCACTCTATTTTCTTTCATGACATGACCTGGATGCTGGATGTCCCACGTGTCAGCAAAAGGAGGAAGAACCCGACCAAATCTTCGGTTGTGCTCTCGGATTAGACTAGTTGTGCTAACTTAAAATTTTATTGTGTACTCCCTCCGTTCCAAAATACTTGACTTCCAGTTGTCCAAAAATGGATGTACCTATATACTAAAACATGTCTAGATACATATATATTTTGAAAAATTGAAGGCATGTATTGTGCAACGGAGGGAGTAGAATGGATGCAAGTTTTGTATTGGGAAGAAGAGTACATCCATATATTGATAGAGCACAATTTAGTAGATCTTCTATCACTTTTAGCTAGCATAGAGGCTAGAGATGAGATTAGTGCACTTGTTGATACTCCTACTAGAATAGAGGCTAGACATGAGACTAGATGCGAGGAAGCAACATCTACTTCTTTACACTCGAAGAAGAAAGAAGCATGCAAGATCGAGCCTCCGCAGATCAACAATGAATGCATCGAGAAGGCACTAATCCAACTTACAGGAGTAGTAAAATCTATTCTTGTGGTTCTTGTTTTCTTTGGTCTTGCTTTTCTAGTCAAAATTATCGTTGGAGTTCACGCAAAACGGAGGTCCATTTTGGGCCGTGCGTTGGACTTGGCCTTACAAGTGGGACCGTAGTTAAGGAAACCGACTATCGGCAAACCCCCACCTCGCCCGCCGCGTGATGGCTGAAGTTAGAGAAACGATGAGGTTGAAGAGATTTCTCTAGCACGGACTCCAAGAAATAATATGGTGTCAGATGGATGTCGTGGTGGTGGCGTGTGCCGTACTCCTGGACGTGAATGCTTGTCCTGGCCCATGCAACGCTACTACTCCTACTACTTACTCCTACTATATAGTACTAGTATTAAGGATTCGAGGTGCTGGTTACGTACAACGAACATATTAACATATGGATACAGTAAAAACACCCGCCCGACGCGCGAAGCTTGTGAAGCTAGTACAAATAGTGTACTACTATCGTTGATTGGCCTCATCCGATAACCTGTTGCAATGCACGTACAATTATGTATTCGAAAAATATTTTTTGCCTCGTCGCACCACTCACTCAGAGAAGCGACTAGAAAGCCATTCACAAATTTAGTAAGTTTATCACAGGCATATCATTTTATTACATACAACAGGTCATCAACCCACATCGACAACGAGGATACATTATAAATACTAAAGTTCTTACCACACAACAAATAACAAGCAATGAAATGAACTTCAACTCAACCATTCCTTGGCCTTGGAAATTCTTGCTTTGAATCACAGGTGATTCTCTGGGACGGGCCATCTATTGTCGATCTGGAGACCAACGCAGGACTAATCATCTAGGCTGAAGCGGCCTACTATATAAGTACCAGGGTAGGGAACCACCCAAATTTCCGAGGTATAGACACAATTGCTTCACATAAATGGTACTAGTAACATTGTGTCAACAGCAGTTGGATCGCCTTTCACCATCATCGGATAGTTTTGTCCAAGGAAGAGCGAGTTTTCTCCAAGACTATCAATTCTGTACCAGGGAGAAGGAGTTGGCGCTAGCACACTAGTATCCATCCCGAATACCATGCAACGGGTGTTGGAATAGGTCCGGAGAGTGTGACCATGGGAGACTACACCTGCTTCCTTAGCAGTAACATCATCAGTGGGCTGTATACACACAAGAAGAGGTGATCCATCGGAATTAGTTGCCAGGCGCCACAGAGTATATGGGCGCTGCTCTTCCTCATGCTCGTGATCATCACCATCGTCATCTCCCCCTTGGTTATAAATTTTTTCAAGTATAGGTGGTGGGATGTTCACAGGACCTTGGAAACACAAGAAGAAGGTTAATTAGTAAAGCGAAACTTGCTAACCCGCATGCATGTGGATGAAACAATTATAATTGGAAGCAAACATACTGAAACTACGTGGATCCCATGCAAAAACAGTGCCACGAGTGGTGGAGGCAAACACAACGCCCTCGTATTGAATTACATCACAATACTCATCCGTGTAAAGAAACTGATTTTTGAGCAATATCCATCAAGTCAAACCACCAAGGACGTTAACAATCTTGTCGAAGATAGCAACATTTTGATAGTTGTTGTAATTCCAAGAGCAGTTGGGAACTCGACAAATTGCTATCTTCCGTAGAAGGTAGTCACCATGATCGTATTTGAATGCGCGTATGGTGTGCTTAACCTCTGGGCAGTCTGCTGAGATTTTTGGAAGTGGAACCCGGTCACGAGTGTACACATTCACAAGTTCCCACTCACAGTTGGACCCAATGTAAACAACCCAATCTCCATTTGCGCTCGCCCAAGCCTTGCCCTCAAACGATGGCATCTTAACATCATACGTATCATTATCAAGCGGCATCAACTTGCATAGGGCGAGGCCTCCGTTGTGCCGGCGCCAGTCATCAGGGTCACGGTGAACAAGATATGGGAGATCAAACCGCTCCTTGACTCTTGGGTTCTTTGTAATGATGTTATTAGTTGAATCGAGAATGGGCTTGAACGAACCTACCATGCTAGCCGAGGTGATGACGTCGCACCGATCAATGAGTTCCTCCACCATGTCATCTTTCAGATTGGGGCAAGAATAACGGGGTCATTTCCGGCTTGTTCCCTCCATGTTGAAGACGACCGAACAATGGCAGAAGAAAGGGTGAAGGGTTTAAGTAAAATGGAGGATGGAGAGGAAGAGCGTGCGACAGCAGTTCCAAATCGAGAGGGAAAGGCGAAGAGTCGGTGGATGGTTGTGAGTTTGCCACGGTTCATGAAGAGGCACCCCGGCCTACACGTCCGTTCGGAAATAGTCCTACTACTCGCCGTCGTCTCACTGATATGTTGGAACGGGACCACATGTCAATGAAACATGGTGTGTAATTTCTCGTGCAAAATGCGATCTGGCCGCGTTGGCCTGTCGGGGGTTTGGTGCGACATATGCCAACGGATGGCTTATCATGGTGGGGGCGAGTAGAACGTCGCCGGTGCCTGGAAACGGGATGAGGCGAAGACATGCACGCCGGCGAATCTTACCCAGCTTCAGGGCTCTCTGGGGAGATACCACCCCTACTGCTGCTCTATGGGGTCTCCGCATGATCACTATGGCCAAGTGTTTACACGGTTGTTCCTTGAGCTATTTCTGGTGGTAGATGAGGGCAAGGCTAGCTCTCTCCTTCTATCTGGTATGGTCTAGAACTACTGGGATCCAACCCTTTGCATGGGTGCCCTGGGGGTTTATATAGGCCCACCCCCTAGGGGTACAATGGTAATTCGACTGGGCACGAGCCCATCCGTCAGTGCCTCCGACCTCCGACTTCTCCGCCGACTGCTGGGGCCCGCCGACTGGTGGACCCCGCCGACTGGTCTGGTATGGAGCCAACATGCCGCGTCCGCCGCGGGCGGGTCTTGTCGGCTGCTGATTACTGTAGTCGTGCTCCTGATGATGCAGGCTTGGTCATGGGGTCGTGGCAATAGCCCTGCCGCCTGGCAGGCGATCACTGTGGCCACTCCCCATCTCATCTCGATTAATGGCGCGTGGGCCCCGGGGGAGGGCTCGGCCGACTCCCCCGGGCCGACTCCCGACGGGTCCGACTGGCGGTTCTCCCGCCGTCTCCCAAGGTCTCGCTGGCTCGTGTGCCCCGCTGCTTCCAGGCCGTACAGACAAGCCGTCGTGGGCACAAGACTCGGTACTGTGGTGCTGATGTCAGGGCCGGCCGGGCAACAGTGCCACACCGCACGGAGATCTTCCTGAGTATGGCGCGCTGTGGCCATGCCTGCCCTTGGTCAGGGGCGGGGAGTGGGTTTCACTGTAGCCACGCCCCTGCCCCGTCCCCTTCGATGAGGTCATGATTTGTTGGAGTCGCCGGCCGACTCCCCAAAGCCGGCTTCTTTGGAAGTCGTCCCTGGGACTCGGCCGTGAGCGGGCAGTCGGCCGCCCTGCCGTCGACTCCTCAGGAGGCGGCTCTTCGTCCCGGAGTCTTGAGGGGCGCAGCCTGCCCTGATGTCTTGAAAGGTTATGGGACTCGGGTTGGCCTACCCGTGGCCCATTACTCCGACAGTAGTCCCCGAAGCAGGTGAGGCGCCGCGGATGATCTGCCGAGAAGCCTCAGCAGTTTCTCTCTCCGGGTGCTCGACACATGGTCTTGATTGACTTCTGTCGGGCCGTCTAGGAGGAGTCGGACTTGCTCAACTCAGACTTCACTCAATTTCGACTTGCTCGGTATTTCGAACGTCGCGGCGGGGTTTCAAGTGGCGTGCTAGCTAAGCCTCCAGGCCGCCGCCCGTTCTTGGCCTGTCACGCGAGGGCACGTGGCCAGGCCATCCTATCAGCCTATGCGCGCGATGGGCAGGCCCATAGGCGGGGCCCGCCACTACCGCACCTCGGTGCCCGAGCGGATCCGCTGTGGCCCCGGTGGATGGTTGAGATTCCTGTGGAGTTACTGCACGCAGTATCTTTACGGGGATCGTGGGGGTCGTGGGGTTGTGGGCGCAGTAAATCCCCACGTCCGCCCCCTCGGCTTCACAGCCCATGGGGCTATAAGTAGGGGGAAGAGGGGGGCACGCGCGCCCCTCCTTCCCACTACCCCTTGTTTTCTTCTTCCTCGCTCTCCTCCTTCCTCTTCTCTTCTTCTCTCCGCCGCACGCCCAAGCTCCGGCGAACACCGCGGCGACAGCTCGCGGTGAGTTCCTCCTGTGCTGCCGCGCCTCCCCCAGTGCGCTCCGGCACCTGGGACGGTTTCGAAGTCCATGAAGACCACATCGAGTTCCACTGCCGGACTCGTCGGCTTCCCAGCGAGGATCGCGTGCAGGTGCGTCTTGCGTCGGAGGGGGAGATTTCCCCCACCCCGTAGGAGGGCGAGCGGGTCATCTTCTCCTCGCACTGCCTGCGCGGGTTGGGGCTGCCGGCGAGCAGCTTTTTCTGGTCTTTCATGGAGTTCTACGGACTCCAGCTGCACCACCTCACCCCCAACACCGCGGTGCTGCTGTCCGCCTTCGTGGCCTGGTGCGAAGGCTTCCTTGGAGTCCTCCCCACCCTCGAGCTCTGGGGGAGTTCTTCTTCTCCAAGCTTGGCACCCAGGCCGCGGGCGTGCCGGCTCAATGCGGCGCCTTCATCGCCGTGCGAAGGTCAGGAGCCGACAACCCCTTCCCCTCCATCTTGCTGATAAAGTCGGTGAAGATGTGGTAGAGGTCCTACTTCTATGTTAGGAACGTCGCCATGAGGGGTGACTGGGTCAATCTGCCGGCTTTCGAAGCCGGCCCGCCGGCTGGCAGACTGCCCAACTAGTCGTACCGAGCCAGGTCGCTGACGCCTGCGGGAGCCAGCGCCATCACGCGACTCCGAGAGCTGACGCAGTTGGAGGGTCTGACTGGTCTGGACCTGCTGGCCGCCTTCGTGTCGCGCCGAGTTCTTCCACTCCAAGGCCGCCCTCACATGATATGCCAGATGAGCGGGCGCCGCGACCCGAGTCGGATGTGCACCAAGGACATGCCTCATGAAGAGGTGGCCCTCATGGTGAACTACCTTTCAGACAGCAGGCTCCCGGAGGACTGGCGATTCGGCAAGGTGCCGTACTCCTGCGCCGACCCCCTACCCGTGGTGAGTCGCCTTTCTTTTCTTTCTTTAGATTGTCTTCTTCTTGCCGAGTTTTGTTCTGACCAGTCGGCTTTGGTTAGAATCCCCTTCTTCACCCGCCTGCCGGCACCTCGGGGCCGGCCCGTGAGTTCGTCGCTGACCGGGCGGAGAGCGACGTCGATGACCCCAATCTGGGGGCGGCGGCTCTGGAAGACGACGCCGAGGGAGGAGGAGGGACAGCAGGCGACTTCAGGCCCTCGGCTACCTTCGCCGACTGGCCTGAAGACAACGCCGACAAGTCGCCCCTCGCCATTGGCCAGGAGCCAGCCAGCCTGGAGCGGGCTCTTCTGCTGCGCCGGGCGCTCCAGGCGGCGGGAAGAAGCACAGGGCCGCCCTGACTTTGTTCGGCAGTCGGCCGAAGAAGCCCAAGGGCTCGGCTGCGGCTACCCGGTGGGACGAGGCAGCCGCGAAGGCCACCCCCTCCCATAAGGAAGTGAAGAAGCCGCCGTTGGTCTCCGCGTAAGTATTCTTTCTTTAAAGTTTTATTCTTTCTTCGTGGTTTGTCCGAGTCTCTGCTTGCCCCTCTTTCTTCAGGGCTCCCCTCTCTCTTGAGCAGGTCGCCGCCGCCTCCGCCATGGGGTTAGCGGAGACGTCCGCCACCACTCGGCGGATTGACCCCGCTGCTGACCTCCGGGAGGCGATGGAGCGGAATGCGTAGGAGAGGCGCAACTAGAAGAGGCCCTCCGCCTGGAGAAGGCAGAGGCCGACAGGGTGGAGGCCTCCGCTAAGAAAAAACTAGCGGAGGCCGAAGCCGCCGCCGCGGCGAAGCAGCAGGCTGAGGAAGCCGCACGCCGCCAGTCGGCCTTGCTCGTTAGCCCGCTGAGCTCTGCGCCGCTGCCTCCGGAGCTCATGGGGCCAACTGGAGAAGCCGGCAGGGAGAACCTCGTCGCGGAGAGGGAAGGTGGAGACCCCTCTGCTCCGGACGTGAACGTTCCGCCGCCGCCTCTGCCGCCGTCTGAAGGTGCGCAAGGCGAGCAGCCAGCGGACCCTCCGGTGCCGCCGACGGAAGAAGAGGCCATGGCGGGGCTACTCCTCCAAGTTGGCTCGCCAACGTGCCGTCTTCTGGAGAAGGCGACTTCGGCACCCCGCCCCTGGAAGCCGGCACCGCCAGCTCGGCGGCCCCAGACGCCGAAGCGACGAGCACCGCACCTGTTGGGTGGGTGCGAGGAGGCGGCACAGGGCCGCTTAACCGGGTGCTCCTGGACGTCCAGGCGAAGCTCTGTGCTGAGGGCGACGCCCTCCAGAGTTGCACCAAGGCGTTCCTAGCATCGCGGGCAGCCGTCAGGGTATGTTGTTTTTTCTTTGGTCTTTGTTTTCTTGCTCCTCTCTGTGGGGGCGCGCCAGCGCACCCACTGGGTGTAGTCCCCGAGTTTCGGGCCGGCTGCTGAGCAGGCTGCCCGGAACTTCCAATTGATGAACTTCTGGGTACTAACTTTGTCTGAAATGCTTGTCGCGGGATTACCACAACCTCTGCGTCACTGCCTTCGACCGTAACGTTGAAGAGCTGGGCAATCAGACCGCCAACTTGGCGGAGAGCCGGAGTAAGTCCCTCTTTTTCTTCTCTGCGAGGGCGTGCTGGCGCACCCGCGGGCTGTAGTCCCCGAGATTCGGGCTGACTGCTGAGCAGTCGGGCCAGATCTCCCTGGCGACCTACTTTATTAACGACTGTTGTCTTTCTTCCTTTCCTTCAGGAGCCAACGCTGCTCTTCAATAGTAGCTAAGCGAAGCCAAATCTGCCCTGCTCGCCAAAGGCGAGGAGTGCAGCAAGCTCGCCACAGAGCGCGATCTGCTGGCCACTCAGTTGGCAGAGCAGAAGGAGCTGCTTGCGAAGTCGTAGAGGGAGGTGGAGGAGCCGGAAACCGCCCTCTTGGCCGAGTTCGCGAGCGAGCGCTCCTCCTGGTCTGACAAGGAGGCGCTGCTGTCCTCCGGCTTCCACGAGATTGAAGACATCGTTGATGGTGAGTCTCTTTATTTTCTTTCTTCGAGCTGCCGACTTAGATCGTGCCGATGCCTGGCTTTTGACTTGCTTCTTCGTTTCTTCGTATCTTTGCAGACTTCTTCCCTGGGCAGTCGCAGGCTGCTATCCAAGCCATCAAGGCCGACCGTGAAAGTCGGAGGGCGGAGGGCGCAGAGATCGCCGCCGATGCCCCCCGAACTCTTGACGAGCACATATTGAGCATCGAGGCTCGCCTCGGGCTGGCTCACCGGATGCTGCGCCGGCTTCAGCGCGTCAGTGCCCAGGCGATTTCCGCCCTTTGGCCGGATATGTAGGCTCTGCGCACCCCTAGCCTGACGGCCAACTGGCTGGAGGTCGCAGCTGGCCGTCTTGAGGCCTGGAAGGGCTCTTCGGCCCGTGCTGGAGCACGCCGGGCCTTGGAGTTCGTCAAGGCGTGGTACCCGGGGCTGGATCTGGACCGGTTGGCCATGCTTCGGTCGGAGGCCCAGCCGGAGCTGGCGGCTACAGAAGATGCCCTTGTCAAACATGCTGCAGCGATCGCTGAGTACACCGACACCAGCATCTTCGTCCCCGAGCGGTCTGAAGACGGCGAGGAGGTACCACCGGAGTGGTTTGGGGTGAACCCAGAGTACGGCGAAGACTCAGCGGAGGTGATTGGCTCTAGCGTCGAGGATGAGGACGAGGCGGAGGATCGGGGCGAGGCGGAGGCACCAGAATACGGAGCAGATGGCCAGCCTCAGCCCGACCGCGCCTCCAGCAACAAGCCGCGTGCGACCGACCCAACTGCTGCAGGAGGCGATCAAGCCAAGACTAGCTAGCCGGCCGCCCCGACGCCTGACGCTGGCGCCTCCTCCGACCCTCTGACTCCGTCTGCTACCTCCTGAGCTGCTACTGTATCTTTTATTTTATCTGCTTCAGTAGTCTTTGAAGGACTTGTTAATTCACACAATTCCACCCGCGGGGTGTATTTTGGATCTCTACTAGACAATTCGGCCAAGGGCCTATGTTATGTAAATATATATATATATATATCTTTTCTTGCTCATTGTTCTTTTGGCTGTTTCCCTTTGCCGCTTTCTCTTAGTTGCCTGCCTTGCCGATCGGACAGCCGCTCTGCGGACTGTCGCCGGATCAAGTGCCAGGCTACTTTGGGAAAGCAAGTACTTAGCCGTTTTCAAGATTGTTTGAGAAAGTTGGATAGAAGACGACAATCCGACTATCCAAGAGTCAGTTTGTGAGAAAGGCTGGAAGCCGTCTTGAGCTATGTTTTATGCTTTGAGTCCTTAGCCATTTTTCATGCGAATGCCCATTCTACCTTACTGTTGCCCACTGAACAGTCGCTCTACGAGCTGCGGCTTCTGACAGGAGATGGCTTAGGTGTTTACACACTACTTGTTCGACTGCAGGAAGCATTTCATAGTGCAAGGCAGCAAGTCCCCGGGCCGACTTGTCGAGCCCGGTGCCAAGCGGCATGACAAAGAGTAACATACTTGTAGACATAATTTTTATCATACAGACAAAAGAGGGCAGTCCCCGAGCTTGTCTCGGGGGGCCGAAGTCTTGATACTTAAATACAAAAGGTAGCATGGTACATACTGGATCAACTGTAAAATCTTCGGAGGAGATTTGCATTCCATGACCGCTCTGTCTCCTTGCCAGAGTCGTCCCTCTTGCGTGCTCGGGGCTTCTGAGCATCGATCAGGTAGTAGGAATCGTTGCCTAGTACTTTGCTGATGATGAAAGGGCCTTCCCAAGGCGCCGACAACTTGTGCTGGCCGGCTGTTCACTGGATCAGCCGGAGCACAAGGTCGCCTTCTTGGAAAGATCTTGGCCTGACCTTCCTGTTGTGGTATCGGCGCAGGCTCTGCTGGTAGATGCTGGACCAGCTGAGTGCCAACAGCCGACCCTCTTCCAGCAGATCGACGCCGTCTTGTCGTGCTTCTTCTGCTTCCTCCTTGGTGTACATGGTGACTTGTGGGGAGTCAAACTCTATGTCCGTTGGGATGACGGCTTCGGCACCATAGACGAGGAAGAAGGGCGTGAAGCCGGTTGACTTGTTTGGAGTCGTGCGCAGACTCCAGAGGACGGCTGGCAGCTCATCGAGCTAGCAGCCAGCCGAGCGCTCTAGAGGCTTGATCAACCAAGGCTTGATGCCGGACAGGATGAGGCCGTTTGCTCGCTCCACTTGGCCGTTTGACTGCGGATGGGCGACGAACGCTAGGTCCAGTCAGATGCCCTGTGTTGCGTAGAAACGGGCCAAGGCCCCTTTGGCAAAATTTGTGCCGTTGTCGGTGATGATGCTGTGTGGTATGCCGTACCGAATTGTGATATCGGTGATGAAGGTCACGGTAGTCGGACCATTCAGTTTCTTAATTGGCTTCACTTCGACCCACTTGGTGAACTTGTCCACTGCGACAAGTAGGTGAGTTAAACCACCTTGTGTTGTCTTGAATGGTCCCACCATGTCTAGACCCCAAACTACGAAAGGCCAGGCAATGGGGATGGTCTTGAGCGCAGAAGCCGGCTGGTGCGGCTTGGAACTGAACTTCTGGCACCCTTTGCATTTTTGGACCAACTCCTTGGCCTCTTCCAAGGCAGTCGGCCAGAAGAAACCGTGCCGAACGGCTTTGGCGATGAGTGCCCTTGAAGCCGCATGGTGGCCGCATTCGCCTTGATGTATGTCTTTGAGAATCGCCTGGCCTTGCTCTGGCTCTACGCAGCGCTGGTAGACACCAGTGACGCTACGCCTGACCAGCTCTCTGTTGATTATGGTATAGGCTGTCGCCCGGCGTTGTACTTGCTGAGCTGAGGTCTCATCAGTTGGTAGCTCTTTGTTCACCAGGAATTTGAGGATGGGCTGGGCCCATGAGGGTGCTGCTATTTCTTCGACTATCAGAACTGCGACTTGGACGAGGGCGGCTGGGCTGGGAGGCGGCGGGTTGGAGTCAACAGCCACTTGCTGGGTTGATGAAGTCCCCAGGCCAACTGGCGCGGTCCTTGGGACGAGTTCTGAATCTTTGAGTCCGCCACCGCAGTCCCCGGGCCGGGCTCGACTGTGGCGGCTTTGGAGTTGTCCGCCAAAGTCCCCGTTCCGACTGCCGGAGCTCTGGAGTCGGATCCGCTGTCTTCGGGAGGAGCGGGCACAAAAATGGAGTCTGATTCTGGTGAATGCTTGACAGACAGCTTGAGTAGGCGTTGAAGGGCGACGCCAGAGGGTATTGCTTGGCGGGTAGAGCCGATTCGTGCCAAGGCGTCTGCTTGGTCGTTGTCGTTTCTTGGCACATGGAGGAACTCGCACCCTTCGAAATACCCGCTGAGTTGCTGCACGAGGAAACGGTAGCTCGCCATGTTTGCGTCTTTCGCGTCCCAGTCGCCAGATAACTGCTGGACCACTAAGTCCGAGTGGCCATAACACAAGATCCGGCGGATGCCAAGTTCTTTGGCAAGCCGGAGCCCGTGAATGAGCGCCTCGTACTCGGCAACATTGTTGGAGGCGGCAAAATGGATTTGCAGTGCATATTTGAGCTTGTCTCCTATAGGAGAGGTGAGGACGACGCCGGCTCCCAAGCCAGTGCGCATCTTGGAGCCGTCGAAGTGCATCCGCCAATGGGTGGAGTCAGGTGCTGGAGGCAGGTACTAGGTCTTGGCCCAATCGACGAGGAAGTCGGCAAGTGCTTGTGACTTGATAGCGGTGCGGGGCTGGTAGTAGATGGTGTAAGGAGCCAGCTCTATGGCCCACTTGGCCCCTCGACCAAAGGCATCTCGGCTACCGATGATCTCGGCAAGTGGAGCCGTGCATACCACTGTGATTGGATGCTCTGGAAAGTAAGACTTCAATTTCTTGGCAGCAAAGTGCACGCCATAGCACATCTTCTGGTAGTGGGGGTAGTTCTGCTTGGAGATCGACAGTACCTCACTCAGGTAATATACTGGTCTCTGGAGCGGTAGTGCCTTGCCTTCCTCCTTGCACTCTACCACAATGACTGTGCTGACTACTCGGCTGGTGGCGGCGATGTACAGGAGCATAGGTTCCTTGGGAGTCGGAGCCACCAGGACGGGTGGAGTTGTCAGCATCTTCTTCAACTGGTGAAAAGCTTCGTCCTCCTTATGGTTCCACTCGGAAAAAGTGGTCTTCTTCATGAGTTGGTATAAGGGGAGAGCTTTCTCGCCCAACCGACTGATGAATCGGCTGATGGACGCTAAGCAGCCAGTGAACTTCTACACATCCAGCAGTCGGCTGGGTACCTCCATTCTCTCGATGGCCTTGATTTTTACTGGGTCCCATTCTATGCCGCGTTCAAAGACCAGGAAACCTAGCAGCTGGCCGGCTGGTACTCCGAAGACACACTTCTCGGGGTTGAGCTTGATCTGGAACCGGCGCAGGTTCTCAAAGGTCTCCTTGATGTCTTCCAGCAGTGTTCCATGCTTTTCCGTCTTCACCACCACGTCGTCCACGTAAACGTGGGCGTTCCTGCCGAGCTGCTTGAGGAGGCACTTCTGCATGCAATGCTGAAAGGTGGCGCCGGCATTCCTTAAGCCGAACATCATGGTGAGGTAGCAGAATGCTCCAAACGGCGTGATGAAGGCGGTCTTCAATCTGTCAGCCGGGTTCAGCTTGAACGAACCTTCGGCTTCTGACTCCTTTGGGTCGGGCGATATCTCCGGCTGCTTGCCGGCCATCGCCACAACTCATTCAAGGAGTCGCTTCTCCGCTGCGACTGCTCTTGGCCGCGCAAGCGGACGACTTCCGGTAGTCGCTGGCCACAGTCAGAATTCCCCTGGAACTGGGCATCTTCATCTTGAGGTAGGTGTAGTGGGGGACAGCCATGAACTTGGCCAAGGCGGGTCGGCCAAGCAGCGCATGGTATGGGCTCTCAAGGTCCGCCACCTCAAATCAAACAGGCTCTCTTCAGAAGTGATCTTTGTCCCCAAAGAGGTCAATCAGGATCTTGCCGATTGGTGAGCAGGAAAGCCTAGGAACAATGCCGTGGAACACAGTCCGGCTGTTCTGAAGCTGTCTTTGCTTGATTCCTAACTTCTCCATGGTGTCCTTGTATAGGATATTGATGCTTCTGCCCCCGTCTATCAGAACTCCCGAGAAACGCGCGGCCCGTTTGTGCATGGCAAAGGTGGTGTACAGGACCAAGGCATAGGAGCCCGGACTCGGCATCACTTCTGGGTGGTCTGCCCTGCTCCAGCTGATGGGCTTCTTAGACTAGTGCATGAACTCTGGCGTCTCTGAGGCTACTGCGTTCACCTCTTGTTGCTGCAGCGGCCTGCTGCATCGATCATCAGCCATACTGGTGAACACCACATAGGCTCCATGCTCTTCAGGGTATTCGTCTTGTACTGCATCGACTGGCCTGACTGCCGGCTGCTGGGGCGGAGGCGGAGGCGGCTGCCCAGCAGGCGGGGGTGACAGGAGGCCGTCTCCCTTGGCGATCCTGGTAAGCCAGTGGCACTTTCGGGTGGTGTGATTCGATGGCTTCACGCCGTTGTGGAACTTGCAAGGTCCATCCAAGGTTTGCTCATAGGAGAAAGCCGGCAACCAGTTTGGCTTGCCGCCTTTCTGTCGCTTGGGTGGAGGCTACTCTTCTGGCTGCTAGGCTTCAACGGTCGCGACCTGCTGGCTGCCGGAAGCCAGCTGCGGGGCCTTGCACTTGTTGTCGCCCTGCTGTTGTCTCCGGCCGGCGTCTGCCGCCGGAGTTCTTGGAGCTTGAGGAGCCACTTTGCCAGTCGTGCTGATTTGAATTTCCGCCTTCATGGAGGATTCGGCCGTGGTGTACTTGTCCTCTATGATCAGCAGCTCGTTGAGGGTTTCTGGCTCGTCGCAGAGGAGCTTGTGCTTGAGGAGGGTGCCTTCTCGGCACCCGGCTGTGAAGTACTCGATGGCCTGCACCTCGTGCACGCCCTCGCAGGAGTTCCGGAGCTCAGCCCAACTCGTGAGGTAGTCGCGGGTCGACTCGTCGGGACCTGGCGCACACAAGGAGAGCTGACGAGGATTGGGAGGACGCTTGTATGTGCTGGTGAAGTTGTAGACGAACGCTTCGGTGAAGTCGACCCAGCTGTTGATGCTGCGGGGCTTTAGGCTGTTTAGCCATGTTCGGGCCGTGCCGTGGAGCATGAGCGGATCGTACTTTACGGCGACACGCTTGTTGCCGTTTGCTATGCTGACAGCCGTGGAGTAGTCGACTAGCCAGTCTTCTGGCTTCACGGAGCCGGTATACTTGGGCGTGTCTCTTGGGAGCGTGAACCCTCTGGGAAAGGGCTCGTCCCGAATGCGGGGCCCGAAACAAGGCGGACCCAGCTCGTCTTCTTCTTCCAGTGCCAGGGACCGGTGAAGTCGGTCGATCCGGTGGCGGGCGTCATTCTCTCCAACTCCCTCTCGGCGGCCAAGGCGGTCACCGAGAGTCGGATGGTCAACAGGCGGCGAGGAGACTCGCCTCTCCTTGCGGGGAGGGGGAGGCGTGTAAGTGAATCTAGTGCCACCCCTAGTTGGTTTTGGAGTATTGACGACAAACCTAGTTGAGGGACTAATGTGTTTGTGAGAATTGCAGGATAACACAGGTAGAAGACCCTCATTGATTCGGTTTTCCTACCAGAGATGACCCCTAAAAATGTATGAAGACATTAATGTCAAAGGTGGTATGTGAAGATATTCATATTGAAGACTAGGACACGAGAAGACGTCGCATGAAGCATATGGACCTCGAAGACTTAGATCTTTCGTAGTTCTCTTTCTTCTTTGTTGAGTCATAGGAACCACCGTACTGTTAAGTGGGGTCCAAGAGAACCAGTCTGAATGACTGAAGTGATGCTTAACCAAAACCTATGTCTTCGAGTGAAGACTATGAGAGTGAATCTTGTCCAGAGTCGGACAAGTCAGCTTTGCTTGTAGCCCAAGTAAAGTTGCCGTGTGTGTTTGAAATTTGACCGTTGGAACACGTGTCAGTTCCGTAGTGACCCAGGGTCATTTTGGACAAATCAGGTCGGGTTGCCTAGTGGCTATAAATAGCCCACCCCCTACAACCATAAATGGTTGGCTGCTCAGAGTTAGAGTACGGCTTTGGTCATTTGAGAGCAACCCACCTCGAAGTCTTTGAGAGAGAATTCCTTGCGAGGATAAAGCCCTAACCACCCAGAGCCAAAGAGAATTAGGCATCACTTAAGTATTCTTGTCTGTGTGATGTGATGACTTATTACACTTGAGGACTGTGAATCCTCCAGCCGGTTAGGCGTCGCGTTCTGAGCATCCAAGAGCCATTGTGGATCGCTGGTGAACGAAGTCTGTGAAGGTTTGGGAGTCTACCTTGAAAACTTACCAGAGTGATTGGGCGAGGTCTGTGTGACCTTAGCTCAAGGGGAATACGATGAGGACTGGGTGTCCTGAGCTGCGTGTTCAGGACTGGGTGTCCGGGACTGTGTGTCCTCGGGTTTAAATACCTAGCCGCCCTAACCAGACGTACAGTTGTCACAGCAACTGGAACTGGTCCAACAAATCATTGTCTTCAACAAGTCACTGGTTTTATCCTTCCCTTCCCTTTACTCACTGTTGGTCCTCGTGATGTCGTTGTATGATTGCATTATCTTTTGTCTTCACTAAGTGACTGCTTGATCTGATTGGCTTAATAATATCTTCCTATCTGATCCTTACTACCTAGCCACTGTTAGTCATTGTGCTTTCACTTCATTGAATACTTGACTATGGCTTTCCTAATGTAGTCTACCTTCCGCTGCATGATAATAGGTTTATTTCTATTGTTTGTCTTCGAAACTTCCATGTTTTGAAGACTTTCATAAAAATCGCCTATTCACCCCCCTCTAGTCGATATAACGCACTTTCAATTGGTATCAGAGCAAGGTACTCCCTTGTTCTGTGTGATTCGGTTTAACCACCTGGAGTTTTAGCTATGTCGACTGCATGGATAATTAAAGTCTCTGCTGCGTGCCCCGTCTTCGATGGAACTGAATATCCCTACTGGAAGAATAAGATGCGCATGCATATTGAAGCCATTGACGTCGACCTATGGTATGTCGTCAGGAACGGCGTTCGCAAGGCTGGAGAAGGTGTCACTGCTGCTGACGTCAAGAAGTTCGTTCAACTGGACTCTACTGCCAAGAATATCATTTGTGGTCATCTGACCAAAGGACAGTATGGCCGCGTGAGTGCTTTGGAAACATCTAAGCTAGTCTGGGACTGGCTCTCCAAGGTCAACGAAGGCGTCTCAACCCAGAGAGATCAGAGAATCAGTGTCCTTCACAACCTCTTCAACCGCTTCAAGATAAATGACAATGAGAATGTCCAGCTCACATTTGATCGACTCACTAACATCACAAATGAGCTTCAAGCCCTCGGCGCTACTGAGATCACCAAGCATGAAGTCGTCAAGACACTCCTGAGATCACTTGACAGTTCGTTTGACACCCTAGCCCTGATGATTCAAGAACGTCCTGATTTCAAGACACTCGATCCGTCTGACATACTTGAGAGGCTCAACACACATGAGTTTCAGCTTTCTGAGAAAAGAGATATCTACGGTCCCAACTATGGGCGAACTCGTGCCTCGAAGGAAAACGCTGTCTCCGCATCTGAAGAAGAATCCGACAGCAGTACTGATGATCCTGAAGACATTGGAAAGGAGCTTGCTATGCTTGTGAAGAAGTTCCAAAAATTCACCAAGAAGAAAGGCTTCAGAAATTCTTCAGGATCAAGCTCAAGGAATGATGAAGCTTCTGCTTATGACTACAAGAAAAGATCATGCCACAAGTGCAAGAAACCTGGCCACTACATCTCTAAGTGTCCGCAGTGGACAATGAGAACAAGAAGAAGAAGAGCAAGGAGTATGACTCTGACGACAAGAAGAAGAAGAAATACTCAAAGTCTTCTTCCAAGTCTTCCTCCAAGTCTTCATCACACAAGAAGAGCTCATCTAGCAAGGCCCATGAGTTTGTTGGCAAGGAAATGGATTCAGAGGAGGAGTCTGCTTCTGAGGAGGCGGAGGTGGAGTCTGAGGAGGAGTCCGATTCTGGCATTGCGAGTCTGGCTACAGCATACATTGCCAAGTCCATCTTCAACACTGAAGATAACGACTTCATCACCGACACCGATGCAAATGACAAGGACTACTCCGCTCCTACCTACTGCTTCATGGCACATGGTGCCAAGGTAAACACACGCATTACTCACTATCAAACGTCTCGTGAAGACGACTCTGATTGTGATTCCAAACCCAGCTACAAAACACTTGCTAAAATTGCAATTGAACAACAGAAAGCTATGGAACATATTCAAAAACTGTTAGACAAAAGCGATGATCTGCTAGACGCTGAAATGACTCGATCTCAGTCCTTAATTGAAGACATAAAAAATCTTCATGTTAAGTATGAGGAACTTGAAAGTCGTCATGAATCGCTCTCAACAACTCATGAAAGACTTTCCTATGATTATCTTCAAAGGAAGGAAGATCTTGAGAAATTGAGAGCGGCTCATGAA
This sequence comes from Triticum monococcum, assembly GCA_034509565.1. Taxonomy (NCBI): domain Eukaryota; kingdom Viridiplantae; phylum Streptophyta; class Magnoliopsida; order Poales; family Poaceae; genus Triticum; species Triticum monococcum. The sequence continues at coordinate 170,464,411 of CM067846.1, read as the reverse complement.
GATCTTCAAAAGGAAAATGAGTCACTTCGCCCCAAATAGATCAGTTCCGCTCAGGAAGGATTTGAACCACCATGTCTTAAATGCATTTAGCATGATAATTCTACTTCTATTGCTGAATGTTCTAGTGCTGCTACTGTTGCAATATCTTTAACTATTGACGTGGGAACTAACCCCTCTGCTGAGGATACCACGTCAGTTATTGCGATTAGAATGCTAGGTTGAAGACACTGCTTGAAACAGGGATGTACAAAAGTCTCAAAGGGCATCAGACATTATGTGATGTCCTCAAAAGGCAGATCCTGAACCGAAACCCTAGGAAAGAGGGTGTTGGGTTTGAAAGGAAAATGAATGCTGATGGCTCTTACTGGAAACCTGAGCAGTACCCCAAAACCACATGGGTTGCTCCAAAGGAACCTTCGGCGGATCCATCCACCCTATCTGGCTTCACTTGTGCTAATCCCGTCGTTATTGATGAATCCTTTGATGCAAACTCTAAACTGTTTAAGAATCAGAATGGTGAAGTGTTTTCCAGGTATATTGGTACTAACTGCAGGTATGGACCGCCTATGAAGAAGATCTGGGTGCCGAAAAGGTGTTTGGAGAATCTTCCTGTGAATATCATCATGACACCAGAGGTGAAGAAGACAAACCCCAGACCACAGGCTTCATACAGTCCAAAGGCTTCATACAGACAGAGGACTCACCTGAGTCGCACTAACACAAATGTTTTGCAGGGAAGCCATACTCAGGCCTATGAATATGAGCACGGTTCATCAAACCGCCATGTTCATAAGACCAAGAACTATTCTGCTTATTCTTATGAGTACTATTGTCCTCCTGCAAGACTTTTTGCTAGGGCTCCAAAGCCAAAGTTCTCAGATGCTGCACTTAGACTTATTGCTTCTAAGCCACCCTTGAAGATGTGGGTGGTTAAGAAAGCTTAACTCTCTTTTGCAGGGAAGGGTCTCCAGCAAAAAACCAACATCGTCTGACGCTATTGCTGGGGACCTTAAACATCTTGTAGGGCACAAGATCAAATGCCCGAATGGTCTTATTATGTACTTCATTCCTGAATCGCTTGCTACTCTCCCTATCAGTCCAAATCTCGATCTAAGCTTTCATAACCCACTGGTTCGTCAAATGTTTTTGCTTCACAATTCTCTTCGTGAAGCCTATCCCCCAAACTGCATTGTAGGGTACGACACCAGCAGCTTCAGAATGGATTATTGATAGTGGGTGTACCAATCACATGACTGGCAAGCAAAGTCTTCTTATGGACTCAACCTTACGTCCATCCGACAAGAGTCACATCACATTTGCTGACACTGGTAAAAGTAAGGTATTGCGTCTAGGTAGAGTTGCAATCTCAAAGGATCAACACATGGATAAAGTCATGCTTGTTGAATCCCTTGGCTTCAACTTAATGTCTGTCTCAATGCTTTGCGATTTAAATATGATCGTGATGTTTGGAAAATATCGTTGCCTTGTTCTAATGGAATCTGACAAGTCTCTAGTGTTTGAAGGGTATAGGAAGGATGATTTGTACGTGGTAGATTTCTCAGCAGGACCACAGCTTGCCGTTTGTCTCTAGTGTCAGAATGCTGGCTCTGGCATCGAAGGCTAGGGCATGCTGGCATGAGGAACTTCCACACCCTTGCAAAGAAGAAGCATGTCATAGGCATAAAGGGCATGAAGTTCAAGAAAGATCACTTATGCGGTGCCTGTGAAGCAGGAAAGATGACGAGGGCCAAACATCCCTCGAAGACAAACATGACAGCAACTCGACCCTTCGAACTGCTCCACATGGATCTTTTCGGTCCCACTCATTACTCAACTCTTACTACTACTGTTTGTCTCTATGGCTTTGTCATTGTTGATGATTATTCTAGATATACTTGGGTGCATATAATCCTCTACAAGACTGAAGTGCAGGATGTCTTCAGACGCTTCGCAAATCGAGCAATGAACAACTATGGCGCCAAGATAAAGCACATCAGAAGTGACAATGGCACTGAATTCAAGAAAACTAGCCTTGATACATATCTTGATACTTTGGGCATCACACATGAATTCTCAGCTCCGTACACGCCACAGCAGAATGGCGTCGTCGAACGCAAGAACAGAACACTGAGTGAGATGGCCCGAACGATGCTTGATGAATACAAGACTCTAAGAAAATTCTGGCCTGAAGCCATTTATACTGCATGCCATACAATCAACCGTGTTTATCTTCACAAGCTTCTAAACAAGACATCCTATGAGCTCCTCACTGGCAAGAAGCCAAACGTCAGTTACTTCAGAGTATTTGGCACCAGGTGCTGGATCAAGGATCCACATCACACTTCAAAATTTGCACCAAAAGCACATGAGGGTTTTATGCTTGGATATGGAAAGGATTCGCGCTCCTAAAGAGTCTTCAATCTCTTTCATTATAAAGTGGTTGAAACAGTGGATGTACGGTTCGATGAGACTAACGGTTCACAAAGAGAGCACCTGCCAAATGTGCTAGATGAAGTTCCATCCAGTGAATCAATCAAACTAATGGGAACTGGAGAAATCATACCCTCTGAAGCTCAACCTGAAGAGGAACTTATCATCACCGCACCTAATCAACCTGAAGACAATGCTCAGCCTGAAGACAATCCCTCTAACAATGACAATGATCAGCAAGAGCAAAATCTTCGCCCTATACATCCTCGTGTTGCCAATGAAGTGCAGATTGAGAGAATAATTGATAGCATCAATGCACCCGGTCCGCTCACTCATTCAAGGGCAACACATCTAGCAAATTTCTATGGGCACTTCGCATTCGTCTCAATAACAGAACCCAAGAAAGTTGAAGAAGCCTTCATGGAACCTGAATGGATTCAAGCTATGCAAGAAGAGCTTCAACAGTTTGAGCTGAAAAATGTATGGGAACTGGTTAAGCGTCCTGATCCTCGGAAGCACAATATAATAGACACCAAATGGATATATCGCAACAAGCAACATGAGCATGGTCAAGTTGTCAGAAACCAAGCTCACCTCGTTTCTCAAGGATATACTCAAGTTGAAGGGATTGACTTTGATGAAACATTTGCTCCTGTGGCTCGACTTGAATCCATACGCATACTGCTGGCCTATGCAAATCATCATAACATACTTCTATATAAAATGGATGTGAAGAGCGATTTTCTCAATGGAAAGATTGAAGAAGAAGTGTATGTTGCACAACCGCCTAGCTTTGAAGATCCAAAGCATCCTGACATGGTATACAAGCTCAACAAGGCACTGTATGGCCTCAAACAAGCCCCTCGGGCAAAGGCTTCACACCTGGCTCCCTCGACCCCACTCTCTTCATGAAGACATATGATGGTGAACTGTTTGTCTACCAAATATATGTGGATGACATTATCTTCCGCTGCACCAATCAGAAATATAGTGAAGAATTTGGATATATGATGCAAGAGAAATACCAAATGTCCATGATGGGAGAGCTTAAGTTCTTCCTTGGTCTTCAAATAGGACAGCAATGCAACAGCATCTTTATATCTCAAGAGAAGTATCTCAAATATTTCCTGAAGAAGTTCAGTATGCAAGACTGCAAAGGCTTCACGATGCCAATGCCAGCCAAACATCATCTGGGTCCCGACGACAGTGGTAAAGAGTTCGATCAAAAGGTATACCGCTCCATGATTGGTTCTTTACTTTATTTATGTGCATCTAGGCCATATATTATGCTTAGAGTTTGCATGTGTGCTCGATTCCAAGCGGCACCAAAGGAATCGCATCACTTAGCTGTGAAGCGAATTCTTCGATATTTGGCTTACACCCCAACTCTAGGATATGGTATCCTAAGGGCTCAAAGTTTGATCTGGTTGGATTCTCGGATGCTGATTATGCTTGTGACAAGGTGGATCGCAAGTCTACATCAGGCACATGTCATTTTCTAGGACGATCACTTGTATGTTGGTCTTCAAAGAAGCAGAACTATGTATCTCTCTCCACTGTTGAATCTGAATACATTGCTGCTGGATCTTGCTGTGCTCAGCTTCTGTGGATGAAGCAAACACTCAAAGACTATGGCATTCATCTGAAGCAAGTGCCACTCTACTGCGACAATGAAAGCGCCATCAAGATTGCCAACAACCCAGTTCAGCACTCGAAGACAAAGCACATTGAGATTCGTCATCACTTTCTCAGAGATCATGTTGTGAAGGAACATATTGATATCATACACGTCAACACTGAAGAGCAATTGGCAGATATCTTCACCAAGCCCTTGGATGAGAAAAGATTTTGCAAGTTATGGTGTGAGCTAAATATCTTGGAATCCTCAAATGTCCTGTGATCAGGCACACATCCTAACACTTATGCATATTGATGACTTAGATGTGCAACACACGAAGTAAAGTATATCTTCAATCAATGAAGACATGCATTCTAAGTGTGAATACATTAATGAGGAATTTGACTTCGGAGCGCCATGATAATTGTGCGCCGTGTCTGGGTCTAATACTTCCTATACGGTGGGTCACGCCACCACCAAATGTTCTGTTTGAAGTGTTTCACTCATGGCGTTACATTTGCTATGTCTTCACATTTGGTTTGGCTTCAATCTCAACATGTCTTCATGATTATCTTCACTACGTTGATTATATATGTATACTAGTGTTCTGTCCTCCACAGCATTCACTTATAGCTATGTCTTCTTGTTGAATCTTTTGAACTAAGTGAATGTGATCGGACCCTAACCTCTGTATGCTTTCTATCTCAAACTCTATCTCTCCAAATCATATGCATTCTTTTGAAACTGTCAAATGTCTTCTCTGCGTCCTTGTCAGCAGAAGATACAGAGACAAACATTAAGTCCGCTTTCAATGCTAATTCCTTCACCTGAAACCCGGAGAAGTGGGAACGACCACTCGACAATCCAGGCGTGCATGGGACATGGAACAACCTCCGACATGCTGCATGATGGCCACGTGTTCCACAGATGTGAATCGCCAGGGGCACCTATGTAATAACACTGAGCCGCCCCTGTCCCTATAAATACACGCGACACCACAGTCATTATCTCTTCTTCTACTCTCACACGAACCCTAGTGCCACCGCTAGCCCTCGACGATGCCGACGACGAAGCGCTTAGCTGCCGCAACCTCTCCGACGCCATCTTCACGCCGACCGCAGACATCGTCTTCTCCGCCATCGCCGTAGGTTTCCTCTGTCGCCAAGTTAGGGCACGGACGATCGAACTGCTTGGCCTCCTCTTCCACTCCGTCTAGCAGTTCTACGTGTGGGAAATAAAACTTCCTTTTTACAGCCCCTTTGATCCTACAGATTCGTCACTTTTGACCACAAGTGGTTTTTGTTCACAGATGTTGGATCCACTTCATACTGCATCTCATAATATGCCTAGTATATTCACTTATGCTTCACAAAGTAGTTAGATTCCTCACTTGTACTGATCCGTGGATTCGTACAAATCTGGAACCAACTCCTTATCTATGAGTGAATGTCTTTGCACGATGAGGTCAATGTCTTCTAAAATGATTTATCTTCAAAATCTTCTGAGAATGCATATGACCTCTTCCCCTTCCCTCACACCTTAATGCTGTCACAGGTACATGTTCGTGGGAGAATCCCTTAGTTCTCATAGTCTGCATTCATTTGCAGAATTCTTACAGTATCACATAAATTCTCCCGAAGCCAGTTCCTGTTTATCCAGCAAGCGAAAGCCTTTGAAGCCTTTGAACGTATTGAAGCCATTCAGCTTAAAGTTCATGGCTGCAGAGAAATCAACAAGGAAGGGTGGCAGAAAGCGTCGAGGAGAAACATCAAGAGATCTACCCGATGACCTCTCAGAGATGTACAAGACAGATCCTAAAGAGGATTACAATCAGAGCAAGACACGAATCCAATGGATTCGACGATATTGGGCAGAACAGTGGTTCAAGTACAGATTTGTGACAAAGGAATATGCTGAAAAGAATGTCATCAAGCGACCATGGGGAGATATCCTCTACTAAAATCTTCAACCTAGGTCCAGAGATGAAGCCATTGAACAAGGCTTCTATCCCTGCATGGTCCGTGGACCACAGCCTGCGGATACTGACCCATCGTCACTGCTATGGTGTCGTGACGACAATCTGTTCAAGCGCAACTTCCAGTTTGCCAGAACTCAGCGAAGCAGAACAATAAGTCTTTAGGATTAGACTTCAACCCTGGTCCCTCTGCTCCCCGTGCTGATGGAACTCACGAAGCTGAACCCAATCTTCTTGGGCCCTTCTACAACTTGGAAGGTCTCATCACTCACATCATAGTTCAAGGGACAGTCGTGAATGAGCCTGCAGATGACGCTGAATCAGATGAAGCGCCTACAGCGCCGAAGCCAAAGAAGTTGAAGCAGCCTAAAGCTTCAAAGCCTGCCTCTGCACCAAGAATCTCACGGGCGAAGCCACTGGCTGCTGCACCTCCTGAAGACAGTGTGCAGTTTGAAGATTTGTCACGCATCTCCAAGCCCCAGAAAGTCAAGATGCCTCTGCCACACACCGGCCAAGAACTAACAACTGCTACTATTCTGTGTAACGATGCCATCGATCTGTCCAGTGAGGAAGATCTTGCAGATGATGCTCTTGAGCAACTGATCATGAGCAAAGAAGAAGTAGAAATCTTTAATGATCTGCCTCTTTTTGACGTAGCAATCATCCACAACTTCATTGATGAGTGGTTTGACACGCCCAACCTCAGCTTCGAAGATCTGCAACTTCCCATTGGCCTAAGTGTCGCCTTCCATGGCGCCATTGCTTCAGAGTTAGCTATCGCCCATCGCATTGTTGAACTGAAGCAGAAGATTGACTTTGAGAAAGCTCAGTTCAAGAAGCATATGGCCAAGCTCAGCATGCAAGAAGTAAAGAACTTCAAGATTATGCTGGACGAGCTCAAAGAAGCCTTTCTCAAGAAACATGCAGAAGCTCAGGGTTCTCGTGAGTGCATGAAGAGCCTGGCTGACAAGTGTGTGCAAGGCTACAACGAGGCTGAGAAGCGCAAGGCCCTTGGGTGTCCGGGCATTGATCCCAGGATGGCTGCTAAGCAGAAGAAGAAGCCCACTGTGGCCAAACCCACACCAAGGCAGGAAGCAGATCCCATTGTCTTCCCAACTAGCATGACTGGCCCAAAGCCAAAGGCCAGGTCAACCGCTTCAGAATTGAAGAAGACGAGGACTGCTAAGGCTGAAGCCAGAAAGAGGAAACATTCCGAAGCCTCTGATGCTGCTCCCTCTAAGAAGAAGAGGTAGACCAAGAAGGAACGGGCTGCTCCCACAGAGCCCTTAATTGTTGAACCCATCTCCATGGTTCGCCCTCCCACTGAACATCAAGAGCGCCAACTGACTGTCCATGAGCCTGCTTCCACAGAGGCTCATGAAGCTGAGGACTTTCTAGCAGCTGATCCCACCGCTGCTGAAGACATTGGTCACCATGACCATGTTGAAGATGATGTAGTTCTTCCTCAGATCGAGCACCAATAGGTATCATCGCCTGTGCTTACGCACAGCGAACTCATCAGCATTGGTCGTCCTCTGACGCCTGTCGGCGTTCTGGGAACGGGGGTCCCCAGACTTGCCTGCCTGCGGCCTGCAGCGTGGCTCGAATGGGGGCCCAACATGGCCCATCTTCATCAAGCACAAGACTCAAGACCCTCGCGAGGGGCAAGCCACGCGAGGCGGACGACACGGCGCATCCTCAGGCGCAACCTCCTCAGGCTGGCTCGTGAGAAGACGGAGATATCAAGGCAGGGTACCTCGCGAGGTACCAGTGACGCAAGCCATGACGATCGAGGGTGCCAGGCGGGCGCCAGCGCGCGCAGCGTCCTCCTTTCCTCTTTGGTGCAAAGGGGGCAAGCGCAGCTGCGGAGTACCGAGGTATCAGGCAAAGGTTGCCGTTTCGGTGCAACGAGACCAGGACCAAGCGGACTACGAGACGGAGGTCACCATGGAGCCCAGCACGGCGTCACCGCAGAGTCTTTTGCACGCGAAGACCACCTTTAGTCAGGATAAGAGTACCTGTTGTCCCCCTTCAAATTAGCCCGCCATTGTTGGCTCCCTTCCCGCTCAATATTTGGGAATAGGACGAGGGCCTCTATAAATAGGGACCAGCCTCCCACATAGCAAGGGGTTCGGTTTTCATGAGGAGGCACACAGAGTAGAGAGAGAGAGAAGGGCAACTGAACTCCTCCAAGCAGTTCATCGCCCCAGCCAAGGACAGACCCTCGCGAGGCTGTTCTTCCTTGTATTGTTCATCATCATCAGCCCCAAGAGGCAATCCATCCACCACACACTGGAGTAGGGTATTACACCACAATGGTGGCCCGAACCAGTATAAACCTTGTGTCTCTTGTGTGATTCTTTTAGTAGTTTAGATCTTTGCGAGGCGGGGAGGTTGAGGACGTGATTTCCGCGCGCACCCCAGTGTTCGAATCTTAAGGGTCTGGCGGAACCCGAAATCCGACATTTGGCGCGCCAGGTAGGGGTGTGCCGGAATCTGTCTTCCACCACTCCGTTCTCCTCCGACCATCGCATCCATGTCCGACGCTCGTCGAGCCCGCGCCGAGCGCCGGGCCGCCATCGCTTCTCGCGTCACCCAGACGGGCCCCGTCGGTGGGCGTCCTCATCGCTCCCTGTCGCCCGCCATCAACACCGCCACCGGCCCGGCAGGGGGCGAGCAGCAGGCATCGTCTCAGCACCCGTCCGTGCGGCAAGACGGCCGCACCGCTACTCCATCACTCGCTCCAGCCGGTTCTTCGTCCCGCGCGCTCCGCATACCCTTGGAGGCTCGAGATGCGCTCCTCGCGGCAAACGAGCTCCTGCGCTACCGCCCCGTCGGCGACGTCTACGAAGAGTGGCTCGACCGTGTCGCCGAGCTTGTCCGCGCCGCAGGGGGCTCCTCCGCGCCGTCCGTCCCTCTGCACCACACTCCGCCCCGCGCGGGCAATGAAGCTCCAAAGGCGCACCGGTCGCCTCCCCTCCAAGAAGATGCCATGGCTCCAAGGCGCTTGGCCCCTGGGCGGAACCCGCTCCGTCAGGCGCCAGCGCAGCAAGAGCGGAGCTGCCAAGAAGTTCCTCGCCCGCTAGGGGCTGCTAGGGCGCTCCCTGCTCGGGCACGCCGCGACCCTGCTCCAGCTCCGGCGGGCCAAGACCCCGCCCTGCTCCTAGCTGCAGCGTGTGGGGACCCTCAAGACCAAGCTCTCCAGACCGAGGCCTTTTGTGGCCACCGCGGGCTGCCACGCCTACACCACTGAGCTGTGCAGCGTCGCGTGGCCCGGCAAGTTCAAGCCCGACCTGCGTCCTTGCTACGACGGCACAACCGATCCCGCAGAGTTCCTCCAGCTCTATGAGCTGGGCATCGAGGCTGCCGACGGGGATGAAAAGGTCATGGCGAACTGGTTCCCCATGGCGCTCAAGGAAGGAGCTCGAACCTGGCTCCTGAATCTAGCTCTAGGCACGATCTCCTCCTGGGACCAGACGCGCACCCGCTTCATCGCCAACTTCCAAGGTACTCGTGACCGGCCGCCCGCCGTGAGCGACATGCGCTGCATCAAGCAACAACCCGGAGAGACCCCACAAAAGTACATCCAGCGCTTCAACAGCGCGCACCTCAAGATCCCCAAGGTGTCCGAGGAGGCCATCATCTCTGCCTTCTCCGACGGCATGCGCGACGTCAAGATGAAGGAGGAGCTGGCGATGCACGAAGACCTCTGCACCTCCCTGGAGCTGTTCAACTTGGCGAACAGGTGCGCCAGGGCTGAGGAGGGACGCCTCTCCCTCCTCGAGCTGCCTGCCGTGGACCCAGAAGAGAAGAAGCCCAAGGCCAAGGACGCGAAGCGCAACGGGGCTGCCGTACTCGCGGCAGAACTAGACACCAAGCGGGGCAAGGATCTGCCCGAACCCTCCAGAGGCAGCCGGTACTGCGTGTACCACGACCTCCACACCCACAACACCAAAGAATGTCAAGAGCTCCGCGCCGTGCGAGAAGGAAGGATCGGTCGTCGCCCTGACCATGTTGCCCGGGGCTACCGCCGAGGAGGAGGAAGAAACCCAGGACGTTGGGAAGATCACGGCCCGCGCCCGGGGTGGCGCGACCAGCCTCGCGAGGACCGCTGGCGGGACCTGCCTCACGAGGGAGACTAGAGGGATCAACCTCGTGAGGATCGCCCTCATGGCAATGCAGGCCTACCTCCTCTGCCGCCTCCACCAAGAAGGAACGAAGACCGCCATCAAGACGAGGGGGCTGGGGGCTTCCAGGAGCTGCGCGCAATCTCCTGCATCCTGGGCGGAGCTCAAGCCCCAGCCTCCCAACGTATCTTCAAGCAGTTTGCCCGCGAAGTGAATGCAGCTCTCCCCAAGCTCGAAGCAATGCGCCCCCTCAGGTGGTCGGCGTGCCCCATCACGTTCAGCTCGGCGGACCAGCTCAAGTGCGCAGCCATGGCCGGAGTCCTCCCGATGCTCTGCTCCCCAGTCATCAGCAACGTGCTGGTCACCAAGACCCTCATCGATGGTGGCGCAGGGCTCAACGTCCTATCCGTGGAAACATTCAACAACCTCCAAGTGCCCTATGACCAGCTTCGGCCAACCAAGCCTTTCTCCGGGATCACCGACGGTTCCACAGTCCCAATCGGGCAGGTCCACCTCCCTGTCACCTTCGGGGCCCGCAGAAACTACCGCATCGAGCTCATCGACTTCGACGTCGCCCACATCCGCCTGCCGTACAACGCCATCCTCGGGTACCCAGCGCTGGCCAAGTTCATGGCCGCGACCCACCACGGCTACAACGTCCTCAAGATGCCAGGAAGTGGCGGCGTCATCACGGTGCCCTGTGAAGAGAAGGATGCAGTGTGTTCCCTGGAGCGGGCCTATCAGGCCGCGTCGCTAGAAGACCCAGATCGCGGAAGCAGGAGGCTTCCTGAGACCACCCCCAAGAAGAAGAAGACATCGTCAGGCTCGGCCCCTTAGGAGGCACGCCCTTCAGGGCCCGTCTCTACCCAGGGGGACCCTCCTTCCATCGCATAGGAAAGCGCGCCCGGCGCCCTCCTCAGGCAGGGCTCGGGGGCTCTCACCTGGAGGGCCACCGACCTAGCCAGGGTCACGAGGGAGGCGCTTGGGCACCATGTGGAGGCGTGCTTCGCAGCATGTTTCCCCTGGGAAGGAGTCAGGCGAGGAAGGTCAGACCAGCAGGAGTTCATCAGCAAGGCCATTCGGGAACTACAGGAGACAAGGATCATGTTAGGTTGCCGCCGCTTGCCAGCCGTGGCCCCAAATCCAAGCGAGGATGGTGGGTTGTGCGTCTGCGTCGACGTACCAGGGCTCAATCAGATTGCCACGACGGAGCGTCTCTGGCCCTCACAAGTGGGGCGCTGCGGGGGTCCACCCCACAGCTATGTTCGCATGCCTTATGGCCTGCCGAGCATGGCTGCGGCGTACCAGCGCCTCATGAGGGGCATCATGGAGGCTCAGGAAGACATGCATTCCGCGGCCTTGGCGGAGATGGAGGCAGCTCGTGAGGAGTCACCAGCGCCCGCGGAGCCTCCCGAGGCCCCGGGGCCTGGGGGCTCGTGAGGATCGGCTTCTGCAGCCCGTCAAGTCTGCTGTACCAACGCCACCACGCCGACGACATCCTCACGTGACATGTTTCAAGTTCCGTTCTCAGCTGGGAGCACCCTCCCAGGGTTGCATCACTCCCAGGCCGCATGGGTCCGTCCCCGTGGCATGTATCTGCATTTACCTTTCCGTCGTTAGTTTGCCTTGTTGGGGGCGCCCCTCGGGCTGCATCATCCCCAAGCCGTTCGGGCCAGACCCAGCGGCGTGTATCTCGCTAGCGTTTATTTCCAACTATGCATTGCCTATCACGCTTAGCTGCATGGTGCCCGTCCGCGGCATCTTTTCTTCCCATGTCAGCCACTTGCACGTTAAAGGGGGGTGCCTAAGCATCGCGACTCAGGGCTCTTGCTGGCTCTCCAGCCCTCACCCTCTGGCCTTGTCCATGGCATCGCGACCTGGCATACCAGCGACGGCTGAGACAAGCTCGAGGGCCGGGACCCGAGGACATAGAGTAGCGGCATCTAACCAAATTTTGCAAGGACACATCTCAAGATACGGCCCAGTGCCGGGCGCAACCCGCCCAGAGGTAGGGCCTCGTGAGTCCCGTGCTGGCTCACGGGTGCCCAGATACACCTCACCTAGCCCTACCGTGCCGGTCATGTGTCAGGGCGGGGCTGTATACGCCCCGGGGGCTCCTCCCGGAGGGGAGCCCCCTCCCACGTACCAGTGGAAGCACCATGCTCCGCGCTGGCTGATGACACTGCCGAGGTGCGGCTATGCCCGTACACATACGGAAGCGCTATGCTCCGCGCTGGTGATAAACAACTGGGGGTGGCCTCCGGGCCGCATTAACCTCAGGGAGCCCAGAGCTCAGTGGCTTGCCTCGTCGCAACGCCTCCCCTCGGGAGTGCCGCGTGAGGGGGCTAGGCACGGGGGCTATGACTGGGTCACGCCCAGGCGTACGCCGCCCAGCCAGGCCCCTCGGGCCTGGTTCGCCGCACGTCTCTCCCCGAGTGGAGCCAAGGTATGAAGGCCGTTTGCGCGTCAAGGGGTACCCCTGAGCATCGCGACTCAGGGGCCTAACTAGTCTCGTAGCCCCTCACTCCTTAGTTCTGAAAGGCTCTGCTGGGTGAGGTACGCGCGGGGCCGGGCTCTGCAGACGTAGAACGGTAGCAACTCTTACATCGCACCTCGTCACCCGCTGTTTGCGCATCAAGGGGGACTCCTGAGCATCATGACTCAGGAGCCTAACTGGCTCTGTAGCCCCTCACTCCTTAGTTCCGAAAGGCTATGCTGGGTGAGGTATGCGCGGAGTCGGGCTCTGCAGACGTAGAACAGAAGATACACCTACATCGCGCCTCCCTACTTGTTGTTCGCACGCCAAGGGGGACTCCTGAGCATCGCGACTCAGGAGCCTAACTTGTCACGTAGCCCCTCACTCCTTTGGTCCCATCCTGGTTTCCGGTCGGGGCTAATGCTGGGTGAGGCACGCGCGGGGCAGGGCCCTGCCGGCGTAGAACACAAGCAAGTAGGGAAGAAAAGCATAAAATCCAAGGAACTTAAAAGCAAATATTACAGTCCATACTGTCGTCTCAATACCAAACGCAAGTTTGAATGCCTCCCCGAGGCGTGGTACATGTGCAGGAATCGAAAGGAGAACAGGAATGGAACGGAGTCACTTGTCTGCGGTGAAGCTGTGCGGAGCGGCTTCGCCTCATGGAGCGGCGGGGCCGGCAGCGCCTTGCCTTGGCTTGGTGCTGAAGGCCTGGAACTTCTCCAGCAGCGCCTCCGCGCACCCCTTCACGGCTTCAACAGCGGCGGCAGCACCCTCGCCACTCACTGGTTCCAGCAGGCCGTCGAGGTCGGCGTTGGGATCACGAAGGTAGACGAGGGCGAAGACCCGCGTCAGCGTAGCAGAAGACAAGACGTGCGCCTCGGCCTCGGCCATAGGGCCGATGCCAAGGGCGACATCCCCAAGGGCCTTAACCAGGAAGCGAAGCAGCTTCGCGGGGCCATCCCCGTCGCCGGCTAGTGGGCTGTCCAGGCCGCTCTCGTAAAGCATCTTCAGCGAAGCATGGACGTCTTTCTCCATGTCCGCGAAGGCCACGCGATCCTCGGCAAGAACCTGGGCCTTGGCGTCCAGCTCCGCATTCGTCGCCTCCAGCTCCTTCTTCAACGCGCCTAAGTGGTCGCGGCACTTCTTGAGCTTGGCCTCCTGGTCCTCGAGCGCCGCCTCACGTGCCTTCGCCCCCTTCTCCAGCTCTTGGCGCAGGCGGACCTCCTCCGCAAGCTGGCCTTGCAGCTCGTCCTCCAGCGCCTTGCAACGGCCGCGGACTTCGACCACTTCCCCTAGGGCTGCATCACGAGCAGCCTTCGCTTCGAGGGTGGCTTCCCTCTCTCCGTCACAGGCCGTTGAGGTCTGAACCAATGCCGCCCGAATCAAAGCATCAGAGCGAATCCACCCCGAAGCTAGTTCCAGGCGCCTGGCCACCAGGCGAGGGTTGGCGCTGAGAAGATCCTGCCGCAGCCGGTCCAGTTCGGCAACGGCATGCTCCAAGATGGAAGAAGGAGGCGGAGAAACATCGGCACGCCCCAAGACAACAGGAGGGGCCGGGGAAGCAACGGTCACTGGAATGGGAGGAGAAAGTACCGGCGGCGAGGCCGCAGTGTCCTGAAGCAGAGTCCGGTGCGCCTCCGCAGCCGTAGCAGTGGCGCCGGACGAGGGCACCTCCGGAGTCACTTGGGACGTGGGGGCTGAGCTTGCCCCAGCCAGCTCAGCCAAGCCTCGCAAGGATGAACGGGCAGGAGAGGCCCGCGCAGCACGATCTCCCTCCCCTGCGGGCGAAGGCGTCGCCGCAGGTGGGACCTCAGGAGCCCCCTTCGGTTTCTTCACCGCTGGCGCCAGCCTATCCAAGAGAAGCAATCATCAAGCCTCGTCGGCAGAATGAGGAACAAAAGATCAAGGATCAAGCACTTACGGGTCCTCGCCGGTGAGCTCGGGCAGCCTCCGGCCTAACTTGAAGCCTGACAGCCGGCTGGAAGGGTCGACCTCAGAAGCAGAAGGCGCGTCCACGGTTCGCCCCGGAGTCAGGACGGACCCGCGGGAGATCAGCGCGGTCCTGTCCCTCTTCGGAATCGCGGGCGAGCTCCCGCTACCCAAAGCGTCATCATCATCATCATCATCGTCATCATCGCTTGGCGAAAGGCGGAGAGTGCGGGACACGCGCCGGGAGAGGGGAGCCCCCGACTCTCCATTAGTCGCCCCAGAGTCGGGCCCCTCTCCCCGCACCTCTTCCTCCTCCTCATCGCTGGAGTCACCGGAGGGCACATCCACCGGCCCTTCAGAGGCCAGCGCGGGCACGAGCCCATCCCCGTTAAAAACAGGCATGGACTTCACCACCCGCTTCCAGTCGTCGCGAAGGAACAAGGGCTTGGGAGCGCCCTTCGGCCTTGCCACCTCGCCCCCGACCAGAGATTGGAGAACCGCAGTCACATCCTCTTCGTCCACAGCCTCGGGGCACGGATGAGGCCTCCACATTGGAGGAGAGTACTCCCGGAGCGGGGCCAGCTGGTGCTCCAGGAACTCCTTCAGCAGCGACGCACTGGTCAACTTCGCCGTCGCCATGTTGGCTGACCTCAGGTCCACGTCCATCTTCTCCAACACCGGCTTCGTGCGGGGATCCGTGAGCTCCGCTCGGCACCAGTCGCTGGTGCTCACGGGTTGCTCCGTAGGCAAGATCAGCCGAGGGTGGAGGCGCCCGACATCTGCCAAGACCCACTTGCTCCTGAAGCCCTCGATCCTCTTCCCGGGGTTCGAGATGGCAATGGTGCCGCTATACGCGACGAAGCCCGCACACGCAGAAATAGAGCTGCCGGTGATCCAGAGGGAGAAGTAGTGGCGCATCAGGGCCACCGAAGGCTGCACCCCCACGTGGGCCTCGCAGTAGTAAGCGAAGATTGCCAGGAGAAGGACAGAGTTGGGATGGAGATGCAGAGCCTGCAAGCTGTAGTGGCGGAGGACAGAGAAGAAGAATTCGGAGAAGGGAGGCACCAGGCCCGCAGCAATGGAGCTTACAAAGAGAGGATAAAAGGTGCTCCCTCGGTCCTCAGGGGTGGCGGAGCCGGCCTTGAACACCTCCGTCCCATTGACACCTTGCGTCGTTGCAATCCGGCACAGCCGGGCGAAGCTTGCCTTGGACACATTCGGCGGATCCAAAAGCAGGGGAGTACCAAGCCTTGGCCGGAGGCTGGCGAGGCGCCATCGCTTCCTAGGTCACGCAACTGGAGTAGATCTGGAAGTTTAGAGGAAGAAAGGGAAGGCACAAGAAAGGGGATCTGAGTGACGACCGGAGAGAGAAAAAGGCGAAGTCTGGGCAGATGCCGCTCCTTTACCAACCTACGTGGTTGCTGGAGTCGCCCACGCCCAATCAACCGCCACGCGGCGCCCAAGGGCGTAGGCTGTTAGGGCCCGCGGCGCTTTGCCCTTGCCCTTTTGCCTCTCGGCACGACCAAGCCCATGCGCGCCACGCGCCCGGGGGCTACTGTCGGCGTTCTGGGAACGGGGGTACCCAGACTTGCCTGCCTGCGGCCTGCGGCGTGGCTCGAATGGGGGCCCAACATGGCCCATCTTCATCAAGCACAAGACTCAAGACCCTCGCGAGGGGCCAAGCCTTGCAAGGCGGACAACACGGCGCATCCTCAGGCGCAGCCTCCTCAGGCTGGCTCATGAGAAGACGGAGATATCAAGGCGGGGTACCTCGCGAGATGCCAGTGATGCAAGCCATGACGATCGAGGGTGCCAGGCGGGCACCAGCGCGCGCAGCGTCCTCCTTCCCTCTTTGGTGGAAAGGGGGCAAGCGCAGCCGCGGAGTACCGAGGCATCAGGCAAAGGTTGCCGTTTTGGTGCAACGAGACTAGGACCAAGCGGACTATGAGACGGAGGTCACCATGGAGCCCAGCATGGCGTCACCACAGAGTCGTTTGCAGGCGAAGACCACCTTTAGTCAGGATAAGAGTACTTGCTGCCCCCCTTCAAATTAGCCCGCCATTGTTGGCTCCCTTCCCGCTCAATATTTGGGTAGAGGACCAGGGCCTCTATAAATAGGGACCAGCCGCCCACATAGCAAGGGGTTCGGTTTTCATGAGGAGGCACACAGAGTAGAGAGAGAGAGAGAAGGGCGACTGAACTCCTCCTAGCAGTTCATCGCCCTAGCCAAGGACAGACCCTCGTGAGGCTGTTCTTCCTTGTATTATTCATCATCATCAGCCCCAAGAGGCCATCCATCCACCACACACTGGAGTAGGGTATTACACCACAATGGTGGCCCGAACCAGTATAAACCTTGTGTCTCTTGTGTGATTCTTTTAGTAGTTTAGATCTTTGCGAGGCGGGGAGGTTGAGGACGTGATTTCCGCGCATACCCCAGTGTTCGAACCTTAAGGGTCTGCCGGAACCCGAAATCCGACAACGCCAACTGCTTAGGATGCATCATGGGCTGATCACCCACAAGCGCAAGAGGAAGATGAATTTGAGGCCCAGCCAACTCCAACTCCATAGGCGTCGCCAGCGTTACGCAGGCTTCACAAAGGACCAAGGCCTCTAGTCTCTGAGTCTGAAGCTGAAGCTGCTGAAGACATTCCGGCTGCATCAGCCGATGAAAAAGAAACCCCAAGAGTTGCTACACCCCCGTCTCACCAGGAAGCTGTTCTCGAGGAGAACGTGTCTGTGCCCGACCCTCCAGCTCATCAAGTGGAGGTAGAAAATCTTGAGGCTGCCACCACCAACACCAATGAAGCCACTGACGTTGTCATGTCTGAAGCAAATGTGGAGCCTCCACCAACCCAAGAACCAGAAGTCAGTGAAGCAAATGCTACTGCTCCTGTTCCCGCGCCTGCTGCTGGTCCTCAGTTTGACTATCATGTTAAGCATAGGCCTCAGGTACAGAAGCCAATTCCATGGTTGCCCAGGTTTCCAGGTCCTGCATCAGCACCTGGATCCTTCAATGTCAACGGCTTCAAAGCAGACAACACTTTCTTAAATAGATCCAAGAACCCCAACTCAAGGGAAAGAATATCTTCTGATCGGTTCTGGAGCTATCCGCAGCGAAGCTATTACTCCTACATTCTGTACAATCAAGGTCGCATCTTCCCACATCAGCGTCTTGACACAGAAGCCATAGCTGGTCTTCCCTGTCTAGAAGAAGCTCTAGATTGCTTCAAAGAGGTTGGATTGTTGCCGTTTGTCACCGACCAAGAGCACTGGAATGAAGAGTTGCTGCTCCAATTCTATCCCACACTTCACATCCGTGGGTACAACAGAGATCCGAAGACTTGGGTCCTGGACTGGATGACAGGAAATGTTCATCATGAAGCCAAAGCCTTTGATATCATTGAGCTCACTGGTCTGCCCACTCCTGGCGATCTATATGAACCTGGCTGTCAACTTCACAGTGAAGCTATGGAGAGCATCGTTCAGAAGCCTGAACCAAACATGAGTCAGATGCTCAGTATGATGAAGCCCTTGCCACAAGATGCTGCATATCCTAAGGAGTTCTTTGTTGAAGACCTTGAGTATCTGCCAAGGACCATCTATCACATCATAAGGCGAACTCTCTGGCCCATCAAAGGACATTCCCCACATGCCAAGCTCGAAGGTGCAATGAAGACTTTGGTCTTCTATATTCTTCATGGCAAATGCTTCAATGCACATGACTTCTTCATTCGCCAACTTGCTGCATCAGGCTCTTATCTTTTTGGCTTGAAGTTCTACGCTCCATGGATAATGCGGCTGATTAAACTCCACTCCGCTATCTCATATCAGCCATCTGCTCACAATCATCGGATCTTTCTGCCTGATGTGGATATGTCCGTTGAAGCCATTTATCCTGAGCCTGCCAAGGAACCTCTTAGTCTTCAGAATGCGGAGCATCAAAGTTTTTCTCAGAACATTGAAGGAGTTGGAGCAGTCACTCGTGTTTATCCTTTGGCTGGAACTACACGTGCACCACATCCTGCCCTTACTGAAGCCACCGATAGCACAATTGCCCAACGACCCAAGAAGCGCACTCATGTTCTCAATGACCGAGAGCTTCTGGTGGCTCTTCATCAAAAATAGGATAGGCATCATTACTGGCTGAAGCGCCAAATGCAAAGCCTCTTGGTGGATGTCAACCGCATTCGCAATCTTGCCACCAAGAATGCCTTTGTTGCCCATGAAACCTCTCGACGCACATGGAAAGGGCTGACGCTTATGTGCTCTGAAGATGATCTTCAAGAAGATGGCTTCTCTGAACGCTTCAAGTTTGACTTCACACCTCCTCGAAGGGCAGTGCTGCGACGAACTCCATCTCTTGAAGACTCTGAGTTCTCTTCCTCCGCGGCAACTGTGAATGCCAGAGTGATCGAGGACGAAGACGATGCTACTTCACCGCCCCCTTCTTCAGCATGCTTCGACACTGCTCCATGTTCTGCTGCACCGCCGAACACCATCGACGACCCTGCTGCTTCACCTTCTCTTCATGGGAATGAGTAGATGCTCTATGTCTTCAACCCTTTTTGGTCCTTACTGACAAAAGGGGGAGAAGCATATGAGTTTGATAGTCTTCAAGCGGGTCCATATGGGCGGTTGCTTTATACTTTGCCTAGTGTTTACAACTCTCGATTTGATACATTTGGTTCTTTGAGTTGTAACACTTAAACTCTCGTTGGTCGTCTGCTACTTATTTGCTACATTGTGATGCGATGATAAATTCCGCATGTGCAACGATAAATTCCGCACTTAGATCATTTTGCAGACGTCCATTTTCCATTATGCATGTCATTATCTTCACATACCTTCACATGCATAGTGGATTGTCATCATAAGTTGAAGAGGATCTCCACAAGCACAACCTGCCATGTGCATTTGCATTCCAAAAGCAAATTACTTATATGCACATCTTTAGGGGGAGCCCTTACAGCTTATGAAGACAATTCCTTGTCCTTTTACAATTTCACATATTATATTCCCCGTTGAAAACTTCAACTAGTTTGTCATCAATCACCAAAAAGGGGGAGATTGTAAGCGCATCTAGTGCCACTCCTAGTTGGTTTTGGAGTATTGACGACAAACATAGTTGAGGGACTAATGTGTTTGTGAGAATTGCAGGATAACACAGGTAGAAGTCCCTTATTGATTCGGTTTTCCTACCAGAGATGACCCCTAAAAATGTATGAAGACATTGATGTCAAAGGTGGTCTGTGAAGATATTCACATTGAAGACTATGACACGAAAAGACGTCGCATGAAGCATATGGAGCTCGAAGACTTAGATCTTTCATAGCTCTTTTTCATCTTTGTTGAGTCATAGGAACCACCGTACTGTTAAGTGGGGTCCAAGAGAACCAGTCAGAATGACTGAAGTGATGCTTAACCAAAACTTATGTCTTCGAGTGAAGACTATGAGAGCGAATCTTGTCCAGAGTCGGACAAGTTAGCTTTGCTTGTAGCCCAAGTAAAGTTGCCGTGTGTGTTTGAAATCTGACCGTTGGAACACGTGTCAGTTCCTTAGTGACCCAGGGTCATTTCGGACAAATCAGGTCGGGTTGCCTAGTGGCTATAAATAGCCCACCCCCTACAACCATAAACGGTTGGCTGCTCAGAGTTAGAGTACGGCTTTTGTCATTTGAGAGCAATCCACCTCGAAATCTTTGAGAGAGAATTCCTTGCGAGGATAAAGCCCTAACCACCCAGAGCCAAAGAGTGTTAGGCATCACTTAAGTCTTCCTGTCTGTGTGATCTGAAGACTTATTACACTTGAGGACTGTGAATCCTCCAGCCGGTTAGGCGTCGTGTTCTGAGCATCCAAGAGCCATTGTGGATCGCCGGTGAACGAAGTCTGTGAAGGTTTGGGAGTCTACCTTGAAGACTTACCAGAGTGATTGGGCGAGGTCTGTGTGACCTTAGCTCAAGGGGAATACGGTGATGACTGGGTGTCCCGAGTTGCGTGTCCAGGACTGGGTGTCCGGGACTGTGTGTCCTTAGGTTTAAATACCTAGCCGCCCTAACCAGATGTACAGTTGTCACAGCAACTGGAACTGGTCCAACAAATCATTGTCTTCAACAAGTCTCTGGTTTCATCCTTCCCTTCCCTTTACTCACTGTTGGTCCTTGTGAAGTCGTTGTATGATTGCATTATATTTTGTCTTCACTGAGTGACTACTTGATGTGATTGGCTTCATAATATCTTCCTATCTGATCCTTACTACCTAGCTGCTATTAGTCATTGTGCTTTCACTTCATTGAATACTTGACTATGGCTTGCCTAGTGTAGTCTACCTTCCGCTGCATGATAATAGGTTTATTTCTATTGTTTGTCTTTGAAACTTCCATGTTTTGAAGACTTCCATAAAAATCGCCTATTCACCCCCCTCTAGTCGATATAACGCACTTTCAAGGCGGACAGTCGTCCCGTCGTTCCACTGCTCTCGGGTGGCCATCTCGGTCGCGCTCTGTGGTAATGCCAGTCCGACTGGGGCTGACAGCCGGCTCCTTGTCCTTTCTTCCTCGGGCGCCGCCGGTCGGCGTCCGAGATGTCGCGCCTTGATCTCGGTGCGGGTTGTCGTTTGGCCGCTGCGGCGCCTCCGTGTGGCAGCCGACCTCATTCTGCGCGGCGGCCGCGTCGAGGAGCCGCTGGACTCGCTCCATCATGAGGCGGCGTTCTTCGCCCTCGAAATTGTCCAGCTCCTCTGCCGCTGCCTGGGCAGCTCAGATGTTCTCCGCCGATGTAGCGTACACGGGGCAGCTAGCCCCAAACAGGCTGGCGATGGCTACGCCGCGCTGCTGGACCACGCCAAGGCGGCTAGGCCCTGCCGGGGCCGGCGAGCCGCTGACGGCGTGATCCATCTCCCGCTGGTAAGCTTCTGACAAGCGTCTCGTGCTGGCCAGCTTCTTCGCGCCTTCAACGAGCTTAAGGCGGCGCGCTTCTAACGACTCTGCGTCAGCATCTTCCGGAATGGGCGCAACTAGGTCTTGCAGCACCACGCCGAGTGAGTCGGGCGCTCCTCCGCCATGGAACTCGTCATGACTGATGACTAGCACCGCGGTGACGGTGCTTCCGTCGCTCTCCACGTGGGGGAGAGGTTCGTCGTAGACCACCATGTTGGTGAGGAACGAGTCGACCGACGCGGTGTCGGAGTCGACCAGCATCGGGTCGGTGGAGCCTACGGACTCCAAGTCTACGGCAGGCTCGCCGAAAACGTGGAGTTGATTGAGGAGGCCCGCGAGGAGGTTCTCGGGGCCGCTCGTGCCTGTGTCGGACGTAGGTTCGTCGGAGAGGCGGACCTCGCCAACAAGTTCGGCCAAGGAGCTGGCGGCGCAGGCGATCTAAACGCCGCGTAGCGCGTCGATGCAAACTTCGCCTGGCGTGCCTGGCTGGCTGCGCTTACCAGGGAGGAAAAGGGTTCCCGTCCAGAACAGATCTCCGGATGGCGGTGCACCATGCCCCATGGTGGGTGCCAAATGTTGGGGGTTTGGTGCGACATATGCCAACGGATGGCTTATCATGGTGGGGGCGAGTAGAACGTTGCCGGTGCCTGGAAACGGGATGAGGCGAATACATGCACGCCGACGAATCTTACCCAGCTTCAGGGCTCCCCGGGGAGATAACACCCCTACTACTGCTCTGCGGGGTCTCCGCATGATCACTATGGCCAAGTGTTTACACGGTTGCTCCTTGAGCTGTTTCTGGTGGTAGATGAGGGCAAGGCTAGCTCTCTCCTTCTATCTGCTATGGTCTAGAACTATTGGGATCCAACCCTTTGCATGGGTGCCCTGGGGGTTTATATAGGCCCACCCCCAGGGGTACAATGGTAATTCGACTGGGCACGGGCCCATCCGTCAGTGCCTCCGACCTCCGACTTCTCCGCCGACTGCTGGGGCCCGCCGACTGGTCTAGTACGGAGCCGACAGGCCGCGTCCGCCGTGGGCGGGTCTTGCCGGCTGCTGATGACGCAGGCTTGGTCATGGGGTCATGGCAACAGCCCTGCCGCCTGGCGGGCGATCACTGTGGCCACTCCCCATCTCATCTCGATTAATGGCACGTGGGCCCCGGGGGAGGGCTCGGCCGACTCCCCCGGGCCGACTCCCGACGGGTCCGACTGGCGGTTCTTCCACCGTCTGCCGAGGTCTCGCTGGCTGGTGGGCCCTGCTGCTTCCAGGCCATACAGACAAGTCGTCGTGGGCACAGGACTCGGTACTATGGCGCTGATGTCAGGGCCGGCCGGGCAACAGTGCCACGCCGCACGGAGATCTTCCTGAGTACGGCGCGCTGTGGCCATGCATGCCCTTGGTCAGGGGCGGGGAGTGGGCTTCACTATAGCCACACCCCTGCCCCGTCCCCTTCAATGAGGTCATGATTTGTTGGAGTCGCCGGCCGACTCCCCAAAGCCGGCTTCTCTGGAAGTCGTCCCTGGGACTCGGCCATGAGCTGGCAGTCGGCCGCCCTGCCGTCGACTCCTCAGGAGGCAGCTCTTCGTCCCGGAGTCTTGAGGGGCGCAGCCTGCCCCGATGTCTTGAAAGATTATGGGACTCGGGTTTGCCTACCCGTGGCCCATTACTCCGACATGGCCCGAGGTGTCGCATTAGTTATCGACCTTTATTTTTTAATGGCGTGACGATCAGTTTTGAAGCACGACTAACTGGTACTGTACACAGAGAAAATATAAACTACTCTACCACTACTCCACCTAGTAGTATAAAAAAGATATATAGGCTGGAGCTTGAGCGCTTTCTTGCTAAGGGCTGCCCACTTGCTTCTCACACTACCACCCTCTCTCCAGATCTAAAAAAGACGGCCCCTCTCTCCCTCCTCACCGGTGGTCACAGATCCCCCGAGGAAGAAATGGACGTGCAGCGTTGACGCACTCGTCGTTGGCGAGCGAGGTCACACACTCAATAAGGCCGTCCTCTCAGACCTAGCGCCTGCGCAGGATGGCCTCCGTCCCCGAGCTCGCTGTCGTAGTGTGTGCGGAGGACAGCGACCACGAGCAAATCCACTTCCCGCCGACCCTCAGGTATGCTACCTCTTTTCGAACCATAACCTTGTTCTATTGCCCCATCTGCCACGTCGTTGCATGTGGATCTTTTTCCACTCCACCATCTTCCCAATTTTCTATCCTCTGCTCTGCTGGCCACGCAGACGAAAACCATAATTTGCACTATTAAAGGAAACCCTACTTCATGCAGACTAATCCATGTCTGGGTTGAATATGGAAAGGAAGGGAGACTGTACTGTCCAAGAGAGTAGGCATCGACCCTGCATCTAGGTTGAAAAGGGGAAAATCAGTAGTTAAGGAACGAGTCTTGTGTCTCTTGGATGAAGAAGGGTAGAAAGGCATTACAACGCAATAGAGAATGACTAGGTCGATCGGTTTGTTGTCCTCGCATAGGAAAAAGGTGGCTAAAGAGAACAAAAATGGGGCGTAATCCACATATGCTGCCTGGATATTTGTTGCTCTGGGCAACCATACCTCCCTCACCACTCTGCGTCCGTGGAGGTACGTCGTATTGGTGCGCCCAGTGTCCGAATGGGACTCCCATGCTCTTATTGCCACTTTTTTTTGCTGTTAGTACAACGCCAGTAGTCAAGTCAAGCAATGCTACTGCTAAAGTGATGCCACATTTAACTAATGCCGCTCTTAGTCTAATGCCACCAATAAATTTAAGCAATGCCATTTAATGTCACTAGATTATTTCAGGGTTAGCTGTTGATTGTGGATGTATTAAAGATTTTTTAGCTAAGGCATTCTAATGCTATTGCACAGCCAGTATACCAACGATGAAACTTGTTACTACCTTCAGATTTTTGCAGTATTAATGCTTATAGATTACATACCTCACTTTCATGAGATAAGTTGATTTTTTTGTATAGTGTCACCAAAATGCCAAGGCGCTGATGTCATTTTATTTTGGTTAAACTGCACAGAAAATTATGAAGACAAGAGGAAAGGTCAAGAGTGGGCACCTCCTCCTCCGGCTATTCTCTTGCTTTGTTCGATCAAGTTTTTATGTTCGATCGATTATCAAGATTGGGATAGCAATTTTTAAGGTCCCCCCAAGTTCGAAATGATATTTACCTTGGAGGTACATGGTTTGTAATTTTTTATACTGTCATTAGTTAATAACGCTAGTTACCTTCAGACTTTTGTATTTGGTTTAATTCTCATGCACAGCTAGTATACCAATTCTGAAACTTGTTACCTTTACATTTTGTATTGTTAATTCTTATAGAAACCTTCCAGTGCTAGAGTCTATTGAAATCTGTTCAGTAAAACCATTGTACTGTACCCTGTAATAAACTAACTACTCTACTGTTGTACTAGGCACTGGATTAGTGTATATTTGTAGTATTCGAATGGTGTTGCATTAGCGTATGGACATAAATAAAGTGTGGCAAGCTTTCCTAGGTATGTCCTCAAGAAAACTACTACCTGTTTTTCTAAATACTAGACGTTTGGGTACTTTAAATTGAACCGCGAAAATGTCTTATATTAAGGAACAAAGGGTGTAGAGTCCACTCAAATTATCCCGGTAAAGCTAGTCACACCTTTGTTAAAATTAATGTTCATTATGTTATCAGAGGAGGTCTGTATGTTTGTCTCTAATGCCTGTCGACTACATACCTGACATCATGATGTAATGTTAAGTCATTTCCTTTTGTACAGTGTCACTGAATTGTCAAGGCGGTGATGGCATTTTATTTTAGTAGAACTGCACAAAATTTTCTTAAAAGAAGAGGAAAGGTCAGGAATGGCTCAGTTTTTCAAAAAAACTATGTATGCCTTCCTGACATCAGCCGTTGTTGCTTTATTTATTCCTTCAAACAAGTGGTTAGAAATAGTCTTGCTACCTTTTCCCATTAAGAAATTGGAATGCTTATATTTGTGAGTCTATGCTTCAACTAGTGCCACTTTTAGAGTAATCACACTTTCAGTATCTATGCAAACAGGGATGCTTGATTTTAGTGGAACTGCACAAAAAGTCCAACTGGTTCAACATTAGGAGCATGTTTTTTTCCAAACCTTTATATCCAATTGGTGGCACTATGAGCTGTTCATTACGAAGGTACATGGTTTGCTACTATCTTGCTACTCTTTTTGTACTGTCATTAGATAGTAATACTAGTGGTTTGCATGTGAATTTATTGGCAGGGTGGACCTACATTGGAGGTGCAGGACAGGATTCAATGATTAGATGCTCAATTTCGGTTGTATCGATTTCACCTCTTCCATCACTGCGAACATGGATATCCTTGGTCTAACAAAGAATAGGCGCTATATTTCTGCTCTAAACCAGCAAATCAATTCAGTATGAAATTGTACAGGGCAAAACATAACTGTATCAGATTGTCCAGTGCAGAACATGACAGATGCTAAGCGGAAGAGACATGTTTAAACTAAAAATACAAGGTGTGGTATATGTTTACTAGCTGCTTGATATTTGTGCTGACAGAGATGTCTGCCCGGTGCTATTTTGCAAACAAACAAAGTGTCCGCAATTTTTGTTGAACTGCACAAGAGAATAGCATAGTCACTACATCCAGTGCCATTTGAAAATAGACACAGAAAGATTGGATAGTCACTTCATGGACTGCAGAAAAGTAGTACTGTACTATTTATTGGCCAACACTAGGTGCTTCATTGCTTTGGTCTAATTATACAATGGGCATCATTTTGCCTAAGTTAAAGTTTGTATTCCAAAAATAGTCTCGCAGTGTGATCGAGAGAAGACCAAATCATATTGCAGTGGATGTTCCTCCATCATGTGTGGTTCATTCTCATGGTTCCAGCTATTGGTGAAACCACTTATGTTTGCAAGAGGAATTGTAGACTTCACAAAAAAAATTGTCTTTCAGTCTATACTGAATGTTGGCCAAGAGAAGCATCCATGTTAGTAGGAAGAACATATGTTTTTTCTAGATCTTTGCTTTTGGAGCTACATATTTGTATATGATCTGTGAATCATTGAGATGCATTAACATGTTGATCTTATGTATGGGAATCGTACTAGTTAGTTTTAGTTGTGACGCAAGATCCGAAGTGGCTGATCTTTGCTTTTGGAGCTACATATTTGTATATGATCTGTGAATCATTGAGATGCATTAACAGTTACTTATTTATGTTCGCTCAGTGTTTACAAGTAACTGATCGATCACTAGCTAGCCTACAAATGCGCTCCTGGCAGTTTTATTTGTGACGCAAGATGCGAAGTGACAATTTTTTGAACAAAAATGCCTACCTCTGAAGAAACAGACAAGCTACACTAGTGATCCTACACGGATAAAAATGCCTACCTCTGAAGAAACTGACAAGCTACACTATCGATCCTACACGGATAAATAGCGGATCACGCACGTACGACCTCCTTTCCGGTTTGCAGGGCTCAATTCAAGAAACGACCTACTCGATCCTACACGAATAAATAGCGGATCACGCACGTACTAGTACCTCCTTTCCGGTTTGCAGGGCTTAATTCAAACCTCTCACCAACCAAGGTACTCACTCCGTCCGGGTTTATTAGTCCCGTGAGCAAAGCAGCAAGACCAAGGCATGGCAACAATTAAGAGCATGTAGATGTTGGGGAACGCAGTAATTTCAAAAATTTTCCTACGCACACGCAAGATCATGGTGATGCACAGCAACAAGAGGGGAGAGTGTTGTCTACGTACCAACGCAGACCGACTGCGGAAGCGATCACACAACGTAGAGGAAGTAGTCGTACGTCTTCTTCCCGATCCGACCGATCCAAGCACCGTTACTCCGGCACCTCCGAGTTCTTAGCACACGTTCAGCTCGATGACGTTCCTCGGGCTCCGATCCAGCAAAGCGTCGAGGAAGAGTTCCGTCAGCACGACGGCGTGGTGACGATCTTGATGTACTACCGATGCAGGGCTTCGCCTAAGCACTGTAACGGTATGATCGAGGTGGAATTTGGTGGCAGGGGGCACCGCACACGGTTAAGGAACGATTAACTTGTCTCTTGTGGTGCCCCCTGCCCCCGTATATAAAGGCCAGGGGCAGGGGGTTCGGCCGGCTAGGAGGGAGGCGCAGGGAGGAGTCCTACTCCCACCGGGAGTAGGACTCCTTCCCCCCAATCCTATTCCAACTAGGATTCTTGGGAAGAAGGAGAAAGAGGGGGCCGGCCCACCTCTCCTAGTCCTATTAGGACTTGGGAAAGGTGGGGGGCGCCGGCCAGGTGTGGGCTGCCCCTTATCTCTTTTCCACTAAGGCCCAATAGGCCCATTTACCTCCCGGGGGGTTCCGGTAACCCTCCCGGTAATCCGGAAAAATCCCGATTTCACCCGGAACGCTTCCGGTGCCCAAACATAGGCTTCCAATATATCAATCTTTACGTCTCAACCTTTTCAAGACTCCTCGTCATGTCCGTGATCTCATCCGGGACTCCGAACAACCTTCGGTACATCAAAATGCATAAACTCATAATAACTGTCATCGTAACGTTAAGCGTGCGGACCCTACGGTTCGAGAACAATGTAGACATGACCGAGACATGTTTCCGGTCAATAACCAATAGCGGGACCTGGATGCCCATATTGGCTCCTACATATTCTACGAAGATCTTTATCGGTCAGACCGCATAACAACATATGTTGTTCCCTTTGTCATCGGTATGTTACTTGCCCGAGATTCGATCGTCGGTATCCAATACCTAGTTCAATCTCGTTACTGGCAAGTCTCTTTACTCGTTCCGTAATACATCATCTCATAACTAACATCTTAGTTATTATGCTTGCAAGGCTTATGTGATGTGTATTACCGAGAGGGCCCAGAGATACCTCTCCGACAATCAGAGTGACAAATCCTAATCTCGAAATACGCCAACCCAACATCTACCATTGGAGACACCTGTAGTACTCCTTTATAATCACCCAGTTACGTTGTGACGTTTGGTAGTACCCAAAGTGTTCCTCCGGTAAACGGGAGTTGCATAATCTCATAGTTATAGGAACATGTATAAGTCATGAAGAAAGCAATAGCAACATACTAAACGATCGGGTGCTATGCTAATGGAATGGGTCATGTCAATCAGATCATTCAACTAATGATGTGACCTCGTTAATCAAATAACAACTCTTTGTTCATGGTTAGGAAACTTAACCATCTTTGATTAACGAGCTAGTCTAGTAGAGGCATACTAGTGACACTCTGTTGGTCTATGTATTCACACATGTATTATGTTTCCGGTTAATACAATTCTAGCATGAATAATAAACATTTATCATGATATAAGGAAATAAATAATAACTTTATTATTGCCTCTAGGGCATATTTCCTTCAGTCTCCCACTTGCACTAGAGTCAATAATCTAGATTACACAGTAATGATTCTTACACCCATGGAGTCTTGGTGCTGATCATGTTTTGCTCGTGGAAGAGGCTTAGTCAACGGGTCTGCAACATTCAGATCCGTATGTATCTTGCAAATCTCTATGTCTCCCACCTGGACTAAATCCCGGATGGAATTGAAGCGTCTCTTGATGTGTTTGGTTCTTTTGTGAAATCTGGATTCCTTTGCCAAGGCAATTGCACCAGTATTGTCACAGAAGATTTTCATTGGACCCGATGCACTAGGTATGACACCTAGATCGGATATGAACTCCTTCATCCAGACTCCTTCGTTCGCTGCTTCCAAAGCAGCTATGTACTCCGCTTCACATGTAGATCCCGCTACGACGCTTTGTTTAGAACTGCACCAACTGACAGCTCCACCGTTTAAAGTAAACACGTATCCGGTTTGCGATTTAGAATCGTCCGGATCAGTGTCAAAGCTTGCATCAACGTAGCCTCTTACGGTGAGCTCTTTGTCACCTCCATATACGAGAAACATATCCTTAGTCCTTTTCAGGTATTTCAGGATGTTCTTGACCGCTGTCCAGTGATCCACCCCTGGATTACTTTGGTACCTCCCTGCTAAACTTATAGCAAGGCACACATCAGGTCTGGTACATAGCATTGCATACATGATAGAGCCTATGGCTGAAGCATAGGGAACATCTTTCATTTTCTCTCTATCTTCTGCAGTGGTCGGGCATTGAGTCTGACTCAACTTCACACTTTGCAATACAGGCAAGAACCCTTTCTTTGCTTGATCCATTTTGAACTTCTTCAAAATCTTGTCAAGGTATGTGCTTTGTGAAAGTCCAATTAAGCGTTTTGATCTATCTCTATAGATCTTTATGCCTAATATGTAAGCAGCTTCCCCGAGGTCTTTCATCGAAAAACTTTTATTCAAGTATCCCTTTATGCTATCCAGAAATTCTATATCATTTCCAATGAGTAATATGTCATCCACATATAATATCAGAAATGCTACAGAGCTCCCACTCACTTTCTTGTAAATACAGGCTTCTCCAAAAGTCTGTATAAACCCAAATGCTTTGATCACACTATCAAAGCGTTTATTCCAACTCCGAGATGCTTGCACCAGTCCATAGATGGATCGCTGGAGTTTGCATACTCTGTTAGCTCCCTTTGGATCGACAAAACCTTCTGGTTGTATCATATACAACTCTTCTTCCAGAAATCCATTCAGGAATGCGGTTTTTACATCCATTTGCCAAATTTCATAATCATAAAATGCGGCAATTGCTAACATGATTCTGACAGACTTAAGCATCGCTACGGGTGAGAAAGTCTCATCGTAGTCAACTCCTTGAACTTGTCGAAAACCTTTTGCGACAAGTCGAGCTTTGTAGACAGTAACATTACCATCAGCGTCAGTCTTTTTCTTAAAGATCCATTTATTCTCAATTGCTTGCCGATCATCGGGCAAGTCAACCAAAGTCCATACTTTGTTCTCATACATGGATCCCATCTCAGATTTCATGGCTTCAAGCCACTTTGCGGAATCTGGGCTCACCATCGCTTCTTCATAGTTCGTAGGTTCATCATGATCTAGTAGCATGACTTCCAGAACAGGATTACCGTACCACTCTGGTGCGGATCTTACTCTGGTTGATCTACGAGGTACAGTAGTATCTTGATCTAAAGTTTCATGATCATCATCATTAACTTCCTCTCTTATTGGTGTAGGTCTCATAGAAACAGTTTTCTGTGATGTATTATTTCCCAATAACGGAGTAGGTACAGTTACCTCGTCAAGTTCTACTTTCCTCCCACTCACTTCTTTCGAGAGAAACTCCTTCTCAAGAAAGTTTCCGAATTTAGCAACAAAAGTCTTGCCTTCGGATCTGTGATAGAAGGTGTATCCAATAGTTTCCTTTGGATATCCTATGAAGACACATTTCTCCGATTTTGGTTCGAGCTTATCAGGTTGAAGCTTTTTCACATAAGCATCGCAGCCCCAAATTTTAAGAAACGACAACTTTGGTTTCTTGCCAAACCATAGTTCATAAGGCGTCGTCTCAACGGATTTAGATGGTGCCCTATTTAACGTGAATGCGGCCGTCTCTAAAGCATAACCCCAAAATGATAGCGGTAAATCAGTAAGAGACATCATAGATCGTACCATATCTAGTAAAGTACGATTACGACGTTCGGACACACCATTACGTTGTGGTGTTCCGGGTGGCGTGAGTTGCGAAACTATTCCACAATTTTTCAAATGTACACCAAACTCGTAACTCAAATATTCTCCTCCACGATCAGATCGTAGAAACTTTATTTTCTTGTTACGATGATTTTCAACTTCACTCTGAAATTCTTTGAACTTTTCAAATGTTTCAGACTTATGTTTCATTAAGTAGATATACCCGTATCTGCTTAAATCATCTGTGAAGGTGAGAAAATAACGATATCCGCCACGAGCCTCAATATTCATCGGACCACATACATCGGTATGTATGATTTCCAATAAATCTGTTGCTCTCTCCATAGTACCGGAGAACGGTGTTTTAGTCATCTTGCCCATGAGGCACGGTTCGCAAGTACCAAGTGATTCATAATCAAGTGGTTCCAAAAGCCCATCAGCATGGAGTTTCTTCATGCGCTTTACACCGATATGACCTAAACGGCAGTGCCACAAATAAGTTGCACTATCATTATCAACTCTGCATCTTTTGGCTTCAACATTATGAATATGTGTATTACTACTATCGAGATTCAATAAGAATAGACCACTTTTCAAGGGTGCATGACCATAAAAGATATTACTCATATAAATAGAACAACCATTATTCTCTGATTTAAATGAATAACCGTCTCGCATCAAACAAGATCCAGATATAATGTTCATGCTCAACGCTGGCACCAAATAACAATTATTTAGGTCTAATATTAATCCCGAAGGTAGATGTAGAGGTAGCGTGCCGACCGCGATCACATCGACTTTGGAACCGTTTCCCACGCGCATCGTCACCTCGTCCTTTGCTAGTGTCCGCTTATTCTGTAGTCCCTGTTTCGAGTTGCAAATATTAGCAACAGAACCAGTATCAAATACCCAGGTGCTACTGCGAGCATTAGTAAGGTACACATCAATAACATGTATATCACATATACCTTTGTTCACCTTGCCATCCTTCTTATCCGCCAAATACTTGGGGCAGTTCCGCTTCCAGTGACCAGTCTGCTTGCAGTAGAAGCACTCAGTTTCAGGCTTAGGTCCAGACTTGGGTTTCTTCCCTTGAGCAGCAACTTGCTTGCCGTTCTTCTTGAAGTTCCCTTTCTTCTTCCCTTTGCCCTTTTTCTTGAAACTAGTGGTTTTGTTAACCATCAATACTTGATGCTCCTTCTTGATTTCTACCTCCGCAGCTTTCAGCATAGCGAAGAGCTCGGGAATAGTCTTGTTCATCCCTTGCATATTATAGTTCATCACAAAGCTCTTGTAGCTTGGTGGCAGTGATTGGAGAATTCTGTCAATGACGCAATCATCCGGAAGTGTAACTCCCAATTGAATCAAGTGATTATTATACCCAGACATTTTGAGTATATGCTCACTGACAGAACTGTTCTCCTCCATCTTGCAGCTATAGAACTTATTGGAGACTTCATATCTCTCAATCCGGGCATTTGCTTGAAATATTAACTTCAACTCCTGGAACATCTCATATGCTCCATGACGTTCAAAACGTCGTTGAAGTCCCGGTTCTAAGCCGTAAAGCATGGCACACTGAACTATTGAGTAGTCATCAGCTTTGCTCTGCCAGACGTTCATAACTTCTGGTGTTGCTCTTGCAGCAGGCCTGGCACTCAGCGGTGCTTCCAGGACGTAATTCTTCTGTGCAGCAATGAGGATAATCCTCAGGTTACGGACCCAGTCCGTGTAATTGCTACCATCATCTTTCAACTTAGCTTTCTCAAGGAACGCATTAAAATTCAACGGAACAACAGCACGAGCCATCTATCTACAATCAACATAAACAAGCAAGATACTATCAGGTACTAAGTTCATGATAATTTTAAGTTCAGTTAATTTACTTAAGAACTCCCACTTAGATAGACATCCCTCTAATCCTCTAAGTGATTACGTGATCCAAATCAACTAAACCATAACCGATCATCACGTGAGATGGAGTAGTTTTCAATGGTGAACATCAATATGTTGATCATATCTTCTATATGATTCACGCTCGACCTTTCGGTCTCCGTGTTCCGAGGCCATATCTGTATATGCTTGGCTCGTCAAGTATAACCTGAGTATTCCGCGCGTGCAACTGTTTTGCACCCGTTGTATTTGAACGTAGAGCCTATCACACCCGATCATCACGTGGTGTCTCAGCACGAAGAACTTTTGCAACGGTGCATACTCAGGGAGAACACTTCTTGATAATTTAGTGAGAGATCATCTTATAATGCTACCGTCAATCAAAGCAAGATAAGATGCATAAAAGGATAAACATCACATGCAATCAATATAAGTGATATGATATGGTCATCATCATCTTGTGCTTTGTGATCTCCATCTCCGAAGCATCGTCATGATCACCATCGTCACCGGCGCGACACCTTGATCTCCATCGTAGCATCGTTGTCGTCTCGCCAATCTTATGCTTCCACGACTATCACTACCGCTTAGTAATAAAACAAAGCATTACATCGCGATTGCATTGCATACAATAAAGCGACAACCATATGGCTCCTGCCAGTTGCCGATAACTCGGTTACAAAACATGATCATCTCATACAATAAAATCAGCATCATGCCTTGACCATATCACATCACAACATGCCCTGCAAAAACAAGTTAGACGTCCTCTACTTTGTTGTTGCAAGTTTTACGTGGCTGCTACGGGCTTAAGTAAGAACTCATCTCACCTACGCATCAAAACCACAACGATAGTTCGTCAAATAGACTCCGTTTTAACCTTCTCAAGGACCGGGCGTAGTCACACTTGGTTCAACTAAAGTTGGAGAGACAGTCTTCCGCTAGCCATCTGTGTGCATAGCACGTCGAGGGAACCGGTCTCGCGTAAGAGTACGCGTAAGGTTGGTCCGGATCGTCTCGTCCAACAATACCGCCGAACCAAAGTATGACATGCTGGTAGGCAGTATGACTTGTATCGCCCACAACTCACTTGTGTTCTACTCGTGCAAATAACATCAAACCATAAAAACCTAGGCTCTGATACCACTGTTGGGGAACGCAGTAATTTCAAAAATTTTCCTACGCACACGCAAGATCATGGTGATGCACAGCAACGAGAGGGGAGAGTGTTGTCTACGTACCAACGCAGACCGACTGCGGAAGCGATCACACAACGTAGAGGAAGTAGTCGTACGTCTTCTTCCCGATCCGACCGATCCAAGCACCGTTACTCCGGCACCTCCGAGTTCTTAGCACACGTTCAGCTCGATGACGTTCCTCGGGCTCCGATCCAGCAAAGCGTCGAGGAAGAGTTCTGTCAGCATGACGGCGTGGTGACGATCTTGATGTACTACCGACGCAGGGCTTCGCCTAAGCACTGTAACGGTATGATCGAGGTGGAATTTGGTGGCAGGGGGCACCGCACACGGTTAAGGAACGATTAACTTGTCTCTTGTGGTGCCCCCTGCCCCCGTATATAAAGGCCAGGGGCAGGGGGTTCGGCCGGCTAGGAGGGAGGCGCAGGGAGGAGTCCTACTCCCACCGGGAGTAGGACTCCTTCCCCCCAATCCTATTCCAACTAGGATTCTTGGGAAGAAGGAGAAAGAGGGGGCCGGCCCACCTCTCCTAGTCCTATTAGGACTTGGGAAAGGTGGGGGGCGCCGGCCAGGTGTGGGCTGCCCCTTCTCTCTTTTCCACTAAGGCCCAATAGGCCCATTTACCTCCCGGGGGGTTCCGGTAACCCTCCCGGTAATCCGGAAAAATCCCGATTTCACCCGGAACGCTTCCGGTGCCCAAACATAGGCTTCCAATATATCAATCTTTACGTCTCGACCTTTTCGAGACTCCTCGTCATGTCTGTGATCTCATCCGGGACTCCGAACAACCTTCGGTACATCAAAATGCATAAACTCATAATAACTTTCATCGTAACGTTAAGCGTGCGGACCCTACGGTTCGAGAACAATGTAGACATGACCGAGACATGTTTCCGGTCAATAACCAATAGCGGGACCTGGATGCCCATATTGGCTCCTACATATTCTACGAAGATCTTTATCGGTCAGACCGCATAACAACATACGTTGTTCCCTTTGTCATCGGTATGTTACTTGCCCGAGATTCGATCGTCGGTATCCAATACCTAGTTCAATCTCGTTACTGGCAAGTCTCTTTACTCGTTCCGTAATACATCATCTCATAACTAACATCTTAGTTATTATGCTTGCAAGGCTTATGTGATGTGTATTACCGAGAGGGCCCAGAGATACCTCTCCGACAATCAGAGTGACAAATCCTAATCTCGAAATACGCCAACCCAACATCTACCATTGGAGACACCTGTAGTACTCCTTTATAATCACCCAGTTACGTTGTGACGTTTGGTAGTACCCAAAGTGTTCCTCCGGTAAACGGGAGTTGCATAATCTCATAGTTATAGGAACATGTATAAGTCATGGAGAAAGCAATAGCAACATACTAAACGATCGGGTGCTATGCTAATGGAATGGGTCATGTCAATCAGATCATTCAACTAATGATGTGACCTCGTTAATCAAATAACAACTCTTTGTTCATGGTTAGGAAACTTAACCATCTTTGATTAACGAGCTAGTCTAGTAGAGGCATACTAGTGACACTCTGTTGGTCTATGTATTCACACATGTATTATGTTTCCGGTTAATACAATTCTAGCATGAATAATAAACATTTATCATGATATAAGGAAATAAATAATAACTTTATTATTGCCTCTAGGGCATATTTCCTTCAGTAGAAGTTTCAGCCTAATTAGTTCTAGCGATTTAAGTGGCTGCATGCGTGCCCTCGGCTGCGACTCGTTCCATGCTGCTTCGCGTACTGCCTACGAGTGATTCTGAGTGCTTGCATGCAGCTGGCCGTAATTAAGGCAGCTAACTAATGCGAAAAAGATACACTTTAATTGTTGCAGGCTTTTTAAATCCGTGGAATCATTATTGACAAGGAGGGAGATGATTCGGGTGCACTCATTTGACCGCCATGCCGGCGTGCGACCCACATGGGACGGGACGACACAGTCATAATTTTAGTTTCTCTAGTTTTCCACGGCAAGCTGGCATGCTAAGCCATTATGCATTGAATCCCGATGACCGTCGCGCTACCTTCCGCCTATAAGTACCATTTCCCGGCCTTCTCCGGCGCCACCGTGACCCAACTCGCCATATCCTCATAAGCCCCCACTGGCCCGACATCGCTCGCCACGTCCGCCATGCCCCCGCCCGTCCGCGGTAGGCGACGCCGGAGGCGGTCACCGCCAGAACTAGTGTTCGGGTTTTCACCGGAAGGCAGACGGAGGGAGGAGGCATTCTATCCATCTTTAGATGGCAATGCGGAGATCGAGGTGTTGTTGGAGCGCGACCGCGTGGCGGAGGAGCAGGAGTTGTCGGAGCACGACCGCCTGGCGGAGGAGTAGCGTATCGCTGATTTGTGCGGCCAACGGGACATGGAGCAGCAGTGCACCGACTCTCTGAGTCGCGAGCAGAGGGCCTGCAACTGGGCCGACTACGTGGAGGCCGGCGCCCAGCAAATAGCTCTAGAGGCTGTCGGGTACACATGCGTTCACGACCCCGATTTTTACTACCAACTCGTCAAGTGGGTTTCCCGCTTGGAAGCCGAAGCTTCGGTGGACCACGCCGGCATGGAAAGGGCCAACGCGCGCAAGCAACGCGCCCTATCGCACCTCTTGCAAGTCCGAGGCGAGGCGCACGACGCCGGTGCTGACGTTTAGCGTGTACCACAGATGGCGGCTGACATCGTCTAGTTAGCTAAGAGTAAGTTAGTACTTGTACGCTACTAGAGTATTTGCGGGAGTAGATAGTTAACTTGGCTATGATGGTTGTCAACGTGGAAGTTCAGTACTCTATATGTGGATCAGACCTGTTACTTTGCTCTGAATGTTGAACTTTCCGTTTGAACGTATGGAATGGGCTGTTATTTTTTTTAAATGGGTTGTATTTGTCCTCCACGGGTTTAGAGGCTGACTTGTGGGCCTAGCAAGTTGACGCGTACACAACAGGAGATGATTGTACGTGGAGAGGATGACCGCAGGGACCCGCCAAGGTCATGGCAGTACGCAAGCAATTGCCTCCTTATTTCAAGCCAATAAAAAATGGCTGGTCCTAGTGGATTTCTGACATCTGGGTCCGATGCCATTGTCAACATAGTCAATAAACGAGAGAATTGCGCAACGAGCGGCTGACACCATGGACCCAGCAGCTCGCCCAGTTATTTTTGTTTTGGGTTAATTTGATAAATGCCAGTCCAAATCTGGTGTATCCGAGAAATGCCACTGCAATTTCCAAACTTTGAAAAATGCCATTTCATGCCATTTCTAGTGGCATTTTTCGAAGTCTGGAGTGGCGTTTTTCAAAGTTTGCAAAAATTGCAGTGGCATTTTTCAAAGTTTGGAAATTGCAGTGCCATTTTTATGAATCGCCATAATTGGAGTGGCATTTATCTAATTTGTTTTTGAGATGGAAGCAGGGTGTCAACTGGGCTGTGCGGGACACTCTGGCCTGTCTAGACAGCCTTTTCTTTTATGTTTACCATAGACCAGCCCAATAGTTTTTTTCTTTCTGAAAATGGCTAGCCCAGTTTTTTTGTGATTTGTCAAGTAAGTCGCTTTATTAGGCCTGTTGGGATGCAAATATTTCAAGACGAGGAGAGCTTCATTCGGCTGGCCAAGAAAATGGCCTATCAGTAATGAGAAATGGGTTGTACATTTTTAAAACACATCAAACCGGCAATTAGTTTCAGATATCTATTTTTCATTTCGAGATTTTAAATTGCATTGATTTTTATGCGTGGACAATTTATTGGATTTTATATTGATATACCTTTATTTTTAAAATCAGTCTGAATGTGTCTCGAAATTTCAGGATTAAAAACAGTTCAGACAGCACCGACATATGCAAAATTTCGTATAATTTTTTAATCGTGGCCACGATATGGGCTGTAATACTAACAAAAAGAATATGGGCTCCAAAAAAAGCGGTAAGAATTAGCAAATGGGCTGTAAATTATTTGAAATAATGGCAGATGGGCTGTATGCTGTTTTCCACAGATTTGAGGCTTTCCACAGATGGCCTGTATACTGTTTGATGTCCATCCAACGGCCGTCATGGTTCTTCAATCTCTGCTCTTCCTGCTCTAGCTGTTGAAACAAGCGCCGATAGGACTGCCTGCTCCCTCCTCCCCGTGGCCGGCTGTGCTACCGCGTAGGCCTCACCGCCCTACCATACTCCCATCGCTGGCCTAGCCATCCCTCTACTCACCCACACCTGCTATTATTCCCCGGCGGCGGCAGACGAACCAGTAAACCCTCGTACAGTCATACTCCCCTCCGCATGGGAAACAAAAACAACTGCCGAGTCTTCCCTGCCTCCGTGTCATTCCCTTCCTAGGCCTCACCATCGTCCACCGCCCTAGTGCTCTCGACATGGCGTGGTCAATGTGGTCAACGACCGACATGCATCTGAAGTGGACTGTACGTGGAGAGGCTGACAGCTGGGTCCACGGCCGCACGCTAGGAAATGCCTCCTTATTACGCGCAAAATAATGATTCCTCCACCTGACATCTAGGACCCACCGAAAGGGCCTCTATATTTCATGAAAAAACATTACCGCCGCTGACAGATCAGACCCACCAGCTATATCTTCGCACGCAAGGAAGTGCCTCCTTATTACGCACAAAAAAATGAATACCCCCTGCTAGCTGGGACCCAGTATAGTGGGCCTACTAAGTTGACGGGGACGAAGGGCTTTGTCAACTTAGTCAATACGCACGATTCTAGCTTGACTGACCGTACGATATCCATCCACGGTCGTAGTGCTTCTTCAACCTCTAGTCTTCTTGCTCCAGCCGCCCAAAGCAGCGCCAGTCGTGCCGCCTCCTGCCTCCCGTGGCCGGCTGTGCTGCCGCGGAGGCCTCACCGCCCCCATACTACTCCCACAGCTGGCCAGGCCATCCCTCCACTCCACTCACCCACACCCCCTGTTATTCTGCGGCGATGACAGCGCAGCCGAACCAGTGAACCCTCGTACTCCTCCCCGCGTGGGCATCCACTGTCGTGTCTTCCCCGGCTCCGCGTCGTCCCCTTCCTAGGCCTCGCTATCATCCAACACTGTGGTGCTCTCAGCGTGGCGTGGTCAATGTGGTGAACGACCGAATTCCATCGGAAGGATACTGTATGTTGAGAGGCTGACAGCTGGGTCCACGGCAACCGCAAAGAAGTGCCTCCTTATTACGCGGAAAATAATTATTCCTCCACCTGACAGTAGGGACCCACCGGACGCCCACCAGTATTTCGCAAAAAAAACGTTTGCCCCTGACTGCTGGGACCCACACGACGGGCCACCGTATTTTGCGAAAAAAACGTTCGCCCAGCTGTCAGCTCGGATCCACCAAAAGTGCCTCCTTATTACACAAAAAAATGAATACCCCCTGCTAGCTGGGACCCACCTTGGTGGGAGGCTGAATTGTGGGCCTACTAAGTTGACGGGGATAGAGGGCTTTGTCAACTTAGTCAATATAAATGATTCTAGCTCCAGTGACCGTACGATGTCCAACCAACGGCCGTAGTGCTTCTTCAACCTCTGGTCTTCTTGCTCTAGCCGCCCAAAGCAGCGCCGGTTGTGCCGCATGCTCCTGCCTCCCGTGGCCGGATGTGCTGCCGCGGAGGCCTCACCGCCCATACTATTCCCACCGCTGGCCGAGCGCTGGGCGACGGCATCCTCACACCATAGCCGAACCAGTGAACCCTCGTAATCCTCTCTGCGCAGGCTTCCATTGCCGTGTCTTCCTCGGCTCCGCATCGTCCCCTTCCTAGACCTCGCCGTCATCCACCGCCCTGGTGCTCTCGGCACGGCGTGGTAAACGTGGTCAAGGAACGACTTCCATCAAACGTGGATTGTACGTGGAGAGGCTGATAGCTGGGTCCATGGCCGCAGCAAGGAAGTGCCTCCTTATTACGCGGAAAATAATGATTCCTCCACCTGACAGCTGGGACCCACCGGACGGGCCACTGTATTTCGCGAAAAAAATGTTTCCCCCTAACTGCTGGGACCCAACAGCAACATCTTCGCACGCAAGGAAGTGCATCTGGAAAAAAAATGATTCGCCCCCCTGACTGTTGGGACCCACCAGCTACATGTTCGCACGCAAGGAAGTGCGTCCGGTCAAAAAATATGATTCGCCCCCCTAACTGTTGGGACCCACCAACTACATCTTCGCACGCAAGGGAATGCCTGACAGTTGGGACCCACCTGGTCGAAGCGTATGTAGCGTTGTCATTCTGGTCGCGAATGTGTACGTACATATATACTGGTGGATGTAGAGGCTTGCACGTGTCGTAGTCGAGGCGCGCACGTAGCATGTACATGTATGTACAACAGCTAGGGTGCAAGAAAGAAAATACGGCCACATATGTGTACATAAGGGCGGGGTCTTGAACGCCTACTCGCGCATACGTACAGCGAGGGCTCGTGTACATGGCTGGGTCGGAACGGAGAAACAGCATCGTCGTCGTGTTCATGGGGAGGCAACGAAACGCGTCGTGTTCATGGGGAGGCAACAGAATGCGTTGTGTTCATCGGGAGGCAACGGAATGCGTCGTGTTCATCGGGAGGCAACGGAACACGTGGGAGCCAACCGGCTGGGTCGGAACGGAATGCGTGGTCATGTTCATCGGTAGGGCGTGGACGGAACAGGCGATGGAAACGAGGCTTGGCATACCGCAGAACAGAGGAAACGGACCTCCTACGGTCGAAATGGGGGTCCTGTTGTGAAGGAAATATGCCCTAGAGGCAATAATAAAGTTATTATTTATTTCCTTATATCATGATAAATGTTTATTATTCATGCTAGAATTGTATTAACTGGAAACATAATACATGTTTGAATACATAGACCAACAGAGTGTCACTAGTATGCCTCTACTTGACTAGCTCGTTAATCAAAGATGGTTATGTTTCCTAACCATGAACAAAGAGTTGTTATTTGATTAACGAGGTCACATCATTAGTTGAATGATCTGATTGACATGACCCATTCCATTAGCTTAGCACCCGATCGTTTAGTATGTTGATATTGCTTTCTTCATGACTTATACATGTTCCTATAACTATGAGATTATGCAACTCCTGTTTACCGGAGGAACACTTTGGGTACTACCAAACGTCACAACGTAACTGGGTGATTATAAAGGAGTACTACAGGTGTCTCCAATGGTAGATGTTGGGTTGGCGTATTTCGAGATTAGGGTTTGTCACTCCGATTGTCGGAGAGGTATCTGTGGGCCCTCTCGGTAATACACATCACATAAGCCTTGCAAGCACTGCAACTAATATGTTAGTTGTGAGATGATGTATTATGGAACGAGTAAAGAGACTTGCCGGTAACGAGATTGAACTAGGTATTGGATACCGACGATCGAATCTTGGGCAAGTAACATACC
The DNA here is from genome assembly GCA_034509565.1 of Triticum monococcum. Taxonomy (NCBI): domain Eukaryota; kingdom Viridiplantae; phylum Streptophyta; class Magnoliopsida; order Poales; family Poaceae; genus Triticum; species Triticum monococcum. The sequence goes on along the minus strand of CM067846.1, from coordinate 170,422,810 downwards.
GATGACAAAGGGAACAACGTATGTTGTTATGTGGTCTGACCGATAAAGATCTTCGTAGAATAAGTAGAAGCCAATATGGGCATCCAGGTCCCGCTATTGGTTATTGACCGGAGACGTGTCTCGGTCATGTCTACATTATTCTCGAACCGTAGGGTCCGCACGCTTAACGTTACGATGACAGTTATTATGAGTTTATGCATTTTGATGTACCGAAGGTTGTTCGGAGTCCCGGATGTGATCACGGACATGACGAGGAGTCTCGAAATGGTCGAGACATAAAGATTGATATATTGGAAGCCTATGTTTGGACACCGGAAGTGTTCCGGGTGAAATCAGGGTTTTACCGGAATACCGGGAGGGTTACCGGAACCCCCCGGGAGGCAAATGGGCCTATTGGGCCTTAGTGGAAAAGTGAAAGGGGCTGCCCACAAGGGCTGCGCACCTTCCCCCCTTCCCTAGTCCTATTAGGACTAGGAGAAGGGGCCGGCCCCCCTCTTTCTCTCTTCTCTTTGGAGAGTCCTATTAGGAATAGGATTTGGGGGGGGGGAGTCCTACTCCTACCCCTACTCCCGGTAGGAGTAGGACTCCTCCTGCGCCTCTCTCCCTAGCCGGCCGAACCCCTCCCCCTGCTCCTTTATATACGGGGGCAGGGGGTACCCCATAGACACACAAGTTGATCATTGTTGATCGTTCCTTAGCCGTGTGCGGTGCCCCCTGCCACCAAATTCCACCTCGGTCATATCGTTGTAGAGCTTAGGCGAAGCCCTGCGTCGGTAGTACATCAAGATCGTCACCACGCCGTTGTGCTGACGGAACTCTTCCTCGACACTTTGCTGGATCGGAGCCCGAGGATCGTCATCGAGCTAAACGTGTGCTAAGAACTCGGAGGTGCCGGAGTAACGGTGCTTGGATGGGTCGGATCGGGAAGAAGGCGTACGACTACTTCCTCTACGTTGTGAGATCGCTTCCGCAGTCGGTCTGCGTTGGTACGTAGACAATACTCTCCCCCTCGTTGCTATGCATCACCATGATCTTGCGTGTGCGTAGGAAAATTTTCGAAATTACTACGTTCCCCAACATGTTGATTGGGAGGGGTGTGGCGTACCGCAAAACGGAGGAAACAGACCTCCTACGGTCGAAACGGGGGTCCTGTTCATCGGGAGGAGTGTGGCGTACCGCAAAACGGACGAAACAGACCTCCTACGGTCGAAACGGGGGTCCTGTTCATCGGGAGGGGTGTGGCGTACCGCAAAACGGGACTCCATGAGATACTGTTCATCTCCACCGTCGACCTCCTCTAGCCTGCACGGGCTACCGTCGACCTCCTCTAGCCTCCATGGGCTCCTGTTCATCCAGCCTCCACCGCGCGCTACTCCAGCGGCTACTGTTCAACCACCCCTCCACCATCTACTGTTCATCCAGCCCTCCACCACACCACGGGGTCCTGTTCATCCAAAGACAACGCCACCGCTCACTATTCATCCAACCCCCCCCCCCCCCCCCGCAACGCTCATTGTTCATCCTAGAGGTAGCATCGATTGGCTTCAGTTAGCAGCAGTAGCGAAGGAATCGCTCGATCGGGTTCAGTTAATAGCCATCGATCGATCGCTCGGGTTTAGTAACGCGTAGCCTGTAGTGCAATCGCTCAGGTTCAGTTAGAGCCCAATGCCTCGCTCGGTTTCAGTTAGAGCCAACGCCTCGCACACACGCGCGTACGTGTACGAGAGAAATGCGCATCGCTCGGCCCCCGACCTCCCACCGTAACCGGGAACTCCCCGAAATTTTCCTCCCCCTCGCTTCTACCATGGTTTTTTCCATCATGGACGGCCCAAAGAATGTCATGTAGCTACGTCTCCGGCCCGCCCAGGACGAAAAACCCATTTCTGTCATGATTTTTTTTCATAGAAGTAGGATCCCCCCACATCTATGATGATGCTGGGTTTTGTCACAATTATCGTCATAGAAGTGTCATATGTATGACATAATTTTTTTTCGTTCGGCCCAAAATGTCATGGATGTGTCTTTTTTTGTAGTGTTTAGTCCGTAGAGGCAATCAGAATTCATATAGGCTAGACATCTAGGGTTTAGCCATTACGATCTCGAGGTAGATCAACTCTTGTAACCCCTATACTCATCAAAGTCAATCAAGCAGGAAGTAGGGTATTACCTCCATCAAGAGGGTCCGAACCTAGGTAAACATCGTGTCCCCTGCCTCCTATTACCTTCGATCCTCAGACGCATAGTTCGGGACCCCCTACCCGAGATCGGCCGGTTTTGACACCGACATTGGTGCTTTCATTGAGAGCTCCTCCGTGTTGTCGATAGAAGGATCGATGGCTCGCCTTGTCGTCAACAATGAGATCACCTCTGGAAGGGCCCTAGTTCCCGGGAAGATCCTCCAGATCGACAATTTCATCATGGGCGCCCGCCCAGCCGTTGCGCCTAAAGTGGTCCCCCATACCGTCAAAAACCATCTCTACATCAACCCCGAAAGCGTCGATAAGATGGATCCGGCAGATATCTTGTCCTTAAACAAACTGCTAGATCGCATCGCCGCCCTAGGGGTCACAACAGATTATGACCTGATTGGGCTTAAACCCGATCAGAGGGAAATCACGTCCCCACCTGTCACCCGCCTAGTGACCGTCGTGGAAGAGCAAGTCGAGGATATCGTTCCTCCTATGCTAAAAAGAAACTGTGTTCGGATCTCTGAGCCCTATGAGCCGGACAACCATCCTCGAGAAGAGACCATCTGTCCTCTGAACATAGAATCAGGCGTTGATCCTAAGGACACTCTGGATCTTGGGCTAGTGACCTCAGAACTTTTCAAAACCCGGATTCCACAGTGGGTCAGGGTTCAGATTTAAACCCACCCACCCACCAAAATCAATACTCCCAGGCAACTCCAGTCTCCGAGACATATGAGATCTAATGTATATATGGCAGCAACCTCAGGAAACCGTCCGTCACTTTTGGGCTAGATTGCTACTCGTTAAAAACAAAATTAAGGATTGCTGCGACGATGATGCGGTATAGGTTTTTTGCCGCAACTGTACGGATGAAGGGATCCTCAATGCCCTCAACCGATGTCGCGTACTACACTTCACAGAGTTGGCACACATAGTACAGAAGTACCGCGCAATGGAAAGTGCCCGGAAAGCCCAGACATCTTGGTGGGAACCACTGGCCTTTAAGCCACCCACCAGGCGGGCAAAAAGGATGCACCCTCACGGGGCACCTGATCATTGCTTCACTGACAAGAAAATTAAACCTTTAATGGGACATAAGATTGTCCTTGATGAATGGCTCGACAGGCCTTGCCAGATACATACGATGCCGAATTCAGGACCAACACATAGCCTTCGGGCATGTTGGATACTTCGGCAGGTGGCTAACAGCGATGAGGCCATCCTGACCAAACACTACCGCAGCGAGGTACTCCTCTGAGGGTAACAATATCAATGTATTTATGGTCTTTAAGACCTTTTCTTCAAATAATCGGCGTAAAAGGGAGCTCTGCGACCTTGACGAAGTTAACCAAGTAGCCGCAATAAACCCTTGGAATGACATGGCGATAACTTTTAATGGCACTAATGAACCACGGGCCCGATCAGTCCGAGCACCAGCGGCCTTAGTTCTAAATCCAATTGTGGATGGCTTTCGGCTTAACAAAGTGCTCATGGACGAGGGCAGCGGGTTAAACCTCATCTATGAGGACACGCTCGACAAAATGCAAATAAATAAAAGCCGCATTGAGCAGAGCAGCACAACCTTTCGAGGTATTATCCCTAGCCGAGAACCATAGTGTTCGGGAAAAATAAAACTTGATGTGGTATTCGGCACGCCCGAGAACTACAGGTCTGAAGAGTTAATCTTCTAGGTGGCACCTTTCAACAGCGGATATCATGCCCTGTTGGGGCGAGATGCATTCACATGCTTTCAAGCTATACCTCATTACGGGTATATGAAGCTCAAAATGCCCGGGCCCAACGGAGTTATCACTATTGCCAGTGATCCGAAAATAGCACGCTGTGCCGAAAACAAAACCGCATCCCTGGCCCTCAAGGCACTATCCGAGGCCTTTGCGGCCGAGGAGCTCACTGCTCTGCGCTCCACACTGGATAGTGATGACATAATCCTTGACAAAAGATCAAAATCCACTTCTTTCAAACCAGCAAACGAAATAGTCAAGTTCCAAGTTCACCCGGCAGATCCTAATAAAACAACAGCCATTGGAGCACAGCTGGATCCGACGATCAACGCTGCGCTCAGAGCATTCTTGCGCGAGAATTGGGACATTTTTTCCTAGCACCCTTCAGATATGCCATGAATCCCACGCAGACTGGCCGAACACAGCCTCAACATAATAAAGGGGTTCAAGCCTGTCAAGCAAGCACTATGGTGATTTTCCGAACCCAAGCGGCAAGCTATGGGGGAGGAGCTAGCCAAACTACTTGAAGCTGGGTTTATTCGAGAAATAAAACACCCGGATTGGCTAGCAAATCTGGCCATGGTACCAAAGAAGGACAAATCTTGGCGCCTTTGTGTCGATTTTAAAGACCTTAATAAAGCTTGCCCTAAGGACCCCTTCCCGCTGCCCCGCATTGACCAAATCATTGATGCAACTGTAGGACACGATTCACTGTGTTTCCTCGAAGCATACTCCAGATACCATCAGATTAAGATGAAGGAATCCGATCAGGCCCCAACGGCATTTATCACCCTGTATGGGGATTTCTGCTTTAACACTATGCCTTTCAGACTCAAAAACACCGGTGCCACCTACCAACGCATGATTCAAACATGCTTGGAAAAACAAAATTGGCAAGACGGTGGAGGCATATGTAGATGATGTAGTCATCAAAACCAAAATGTCGAATCATTGGTGGATGAGTTACGTCTCACGTTCGACAACCTCCGAACATATGACATACGGCTTAATCCGGAAAAATGCATTTTTGGCATTCCCGCCGGAAAGTTGCTCGGGTTCATTGTTTCCAATAGGGGAATCGAAGCAAACTCAGCCAAAATCCGAGCCTTGTCACAGTTGGCGATACCAACAGACCTAAAACAGGTCCAAAAACTAGCTTGGTGTGTGGCAGCTTTGAGCCACTTTATCTCTAGATTGGGAGAAAAGGCGCTGCCACTATATCGCCCGCTTCGACGTACCGACCACTTTGAGTGGACGGACGGGTCAACGGCCAGGTTGGAAGAAATAAAAACTCTGCTAGCAAGCAACCCAATCCTTTCCGCACCTAACATCGGCGAACCTATGCTACTGTATATATCAGCAACTCACCAGGTGGTAAGCGCGGTACTCGTCGTCGAACGAGAGGAAGAGGGACATAAATTACCACTCCAAAAACCCGTATACTACGTATCCGCGGTTCTCACACCATGTAAATCCCGATACCCGCACTATCAAAAGATAGCATGCGCGGTTTTCATGGCATCTCGGAAGCTGTGACACTACTTTCAAGAGTGCTCGATCACGGTGGCCTCCAAGGTACCACTTAACGGTATTATAAACAATCGAGACGCCACCGACCGCATTGCAAAATGGGCCATCGAGCTCCTACCATTTGAAATAACGTACAAACCACGTCAAACAATTAAATCTCAGGTGTTGGCTGATTTCGTCGCCGAATGGATAGAACCGAACTCCCTAAAGAATACGACACGTACTCCAATTGGGTGATGTACTTCGACGGCTCCAAAATGTTAGCCGGATTAGGGGCCAGTCTCATCCTAACATCCCCTACAGGGGACACAGTCCGTTACTTATTGCAAATCATGTATATGGACTCCAATAACGCAGCCGAATATGTGGCCCTACTTCATGATCTCCGGATGGCTGTTTCTATGGGCATACAACGCCTCGAGGTGCGACGGGATTCAAATCTCGCAATATCCCAAATAAATAGAGAATTCAATGCAAAAGATCCAAAGATCGCAACTTACCGTAATGTCGTGCTCAAAATATCAGCTCGGTTCGAGGGGCTTGAGTTCCATCATGTGGCCCGAGACAATAACCAAGCAGCAGACATGCTTGCTCGAATGGGCTCTAAACGCGACCCCGTTCTGCCTAACACCTTTGTGGAGTGGCTCTTCAAGCCATCCGTAGTATGATAGGACGAGGCGGGACCACCAGTCCGGCGCCGATCACGCCCCCAGATACCGAATACGATTCAGATATCATCGGGGGCACAGGCGCAGAACCAACGCCTTCCGCCATGTAATCATGGCAGTAATCGCCCCATGGACTGAACCCATCCTGGCCTACCTTAATAGGCGGGAGCTCCCTAAGGATCAGAATGAGGCCCGTTGCATCGTTCGACACTCGAAAGCCTACAAGGTTCATGAAGGAGAGCTCTACAAGAAAAGTACTACTGGAGTCCTTCAAAGATGTATCTCCGAAGAAGAGGGGCGGCGACTCTTGGCCGAAATCCACGCTAGTCTTAGCGGCCATCACGCCGCAGCTTGGGCCCTTGTAAGTAAGGCCTTCCGTACTGGGTTTTTCTGGCCTACGGCACGAGCAGATGCACAAGACCTCGTTCAACGTTGTGTAGGATGCCAACTTTTTGCCAATCAAAGCCATACGCCACCTACCGCCCTACGAACAATCCCCGTTACTTGGCCTTTTGCGGTCTGGGCTTGACATGGTCGGACCCCTCAAAGGGGGAAGCCATAAGAAAAAAATACCTGCTGGTCATGGTAGATAAATTCACTAAGTGGATAGAGGCCAAACCAGTGAAAACGGTTGAAGCCGGACCAGTGATAGATTTCATATCCGGTGTGGTACACCGTTATGGTGTCCCACACAACGTCATCACCGGCAACGGCTCTAACTTCATAGCTGATGAGGTAAAAACTTGGTGTGCTAATGTGGGCATTAAACTCAATTATGCCTCCGTATATCACCCTCAAACAAATGGTCAAGTCGAGCGGGCCAATGGCTTGATAATGAGCGGCATTAAACCCAGACTAGTGCGATCCTTAAAGGAGTCAGATAAACACTGGGTTAAGGAGCTCGAATCCGTACTCTAGGGGCTGCGGACCACACCCAATCGCATGACCAGATACACAATGTTCTTCATGGTGTACGGCATAGAGGCCGTCTTGCCCTGCGATATTATTCGTGACTCACCTCGAGTGCGCATGTACAAAGAGAGAGAGGCCGAGCTTGATCGGCAAGATGACTTAGATGGTATGGAGGGGGAGTGCGATGTCGCAAAAGCTCATTCCACATTCTACCAACAACAAGCTCGAAGATACCAAAGCAGAGAAGTGCGGGCCAAGACTTATAATGTCGGTGAACTCATTCTACGCTGTCGGCATTCTGGGAACGGGGGTCCCCAGACTTGCCTGCCTGCGGCCTGCAGCGTGGCTCAAAGGAGGCCCAGCATGGCCCATCTTCATCAACACAAGGCTCTAGACCCTCGCGAGGGGCCAAGCCTCGCGAGGCGGACGACACGGAGCTTCCTCAGGCACGGCCTCATCAGGCTGGCTCGCGAGGAGGCGGCGAGATCAAGGAGGGGTACCTCGCGAGGTGCCCGTGACGCAAGCCATGACGACTCAGGGCGCCAGGCGGGTGCCAGCGCGCGCAGCGTCATTCTTTCCTCTTTGGTGCAAAGGGGCAAGCGCAGCCGCGGAGTACCGAGGCATCAGGAAAAGGTTGCTATTTCGGTGCAACAAGACCAAGACCAGGAGGACTACAAGATGGAGGTCACCGTGGAGCCCAAGACGGCGTCATTGCCAGAGCTTTGCGCAGGTGAAGACTGCTTTTGTCAGGATAGTTGATACTTGTTGTCCCCCTTCAAATTAGCCCTCCATTGTTGGCTCCCTTCCCGCTTGATATTTGGGAAGAGGACCAGGGCCTCTATAAATAGGACCAGCCACCCGCATAGCAAGGGGGTTCGGGTTTTTGGGTCAAGATAGGTTCTGGACGGTCGACAAGTGAGAGCAAAGCAGGGAGAGTGAGCGAGTGAGAGAGAAGGGTGACTGAACTCCTCCTAGCAGTTCGTCGCCCCAGCCAAGAACAGACCCTCGCGAGGCTGTTCTTCCTTGTATTGTTCATCATCATCAGCCCTAGGAGGCAATCCACCAACCACACACTGGAGTAGGGTATTACACCACAACGGTGGCCGGAACCAGTATAAATCTTGTGTCCCTTGTGCAGTTCTTTTAGTAGTTTAGATCTTCGCGAGGCGGGGAGGTAGAAGGCGTAATCTCCGCACGCACCCCAGTGTTCGAACCTTAAGGGTCTGCCGGAACCCGAAATCCGACATTTGGCACGCCAGGTAGGGGTGCGCCAGAATTCGTCGTCCACCGCCCGTTCTCCTCCGACCGTCGCATCCATGTCCGACGCTCGTCGGGCCCATGCTGAGCGCCGGGCCGCCATCGCTTCTCGCGTTGCCCAGACGGCGCCCATCGGCGGACGTCCTCGTTGTTCCCCGTCGCCCGCTGTCAACGCCACCACCGGCATGGCGGGGGGCGACCAGCAAGCTTCGTCTCAGCATCCCTCCGTGCAGCAAGACGGCTACACCGCTACTCCATCGCTCGCACCAGCTGGTTATTTGTCCCGCGCGCTCCGCGCACCCTTGGAGGCTCGAGCTGCGCTCCTCGCGGCTAACGAGCTCCTGCGCTACCGTCCCGTCAACGACGTCTACGAGGAGTGGCTCGACCGCGTCACCGAGCTTCTCCGCGCCGCGGGGGGCTCTTCCGCGCCGTCCGTTCCGCTGCGCCGCACCCCGCCCCACGCGGGCAACGAAGCCCCGGAGGCGTACCAACCGCCTCCTCTCCAAGAAGACGCCATGGCTCCAAGGCACGTGGCCCCTGGGCGGAACCCGCTCCGTCAGGCGCCAGCGCAGCAAGAACGGAGCTGCCAAGAGATCCCACGCCCGCAAGGACTTGCCCGGGCGCTCCCTGCTCCGGCACGCAGCGACCCTGCTCCAGTTCCGGCACGCCAAGACTCCGCACTGCTCCTAGCTGCAGAGCGTGGGGACCCTCAAGACCAAGCTCTCCACCAGCCGAGGCTTGTCGTGGCCACCGCAGGCTGCCGTGCCTACACCACCGAGCTGCGTAGCATCGCGTGGCCCGGCAAATTCAAGCCAGACCTGCCTCCTTGTTACGATGGCACGACTGACCCTGCAGAGTTCCTCCAGCTCTATGAGCTGGGCATCGAAGCTGCCAGCGGGGATGAAAAGGTCATGGCGAACTGGTTCCCCGTGGCGCTCAAGGAAGGAGCTCGCACCTGGATCCTGAATCTGGCTCCGGGCATGATCTCTTCCTGGGACCAGATGCGCACCCGCTTCATCGCCAACTTCCAAGGTACTCGCGACTAGCCACCCGCCGTGAGTGACATGCGCCGTATCAAGCAACAACCTGGAGAGACCCTGTAGAAGTACATCCAGCGCTTCAACAGCGCGCGCCTCAAGATCCCCAAGGTGTCTGAGGAGGCCATCATCTCGGCCTTCTCCGATGGTGTGCGCGACGTCAAGATGAAGGAGGAGCTGGCGATGCATGAAGACCTGTGCACCTCCCTGGAGCAGTTCAACTTGGCGACCAAGTGCGCCAGGGCTGAGGAGGGACGCCTCTCCCTCCTCGAGCTGCTAGCCGCAGACCCAGAAGAGAAGAAGCCCAAGGCCAAGGACATGAAGCACAAGGGGGCTGCTGTGCTCGCAGCAGAGCCAGACACCAAGCGGGGCAAAGATCTGCCATAGTGCACCAGGGGCAGCCGGTATTGTGTGTACCACGACCTCCACACCCACAACACCAACGAATGCCAAGAACTCCACGCCGTGCGAGAAGGAAGGATCGGCCATCGTCCAGACCGCACCGATCAGGGCTACGGCTGAGGAGGAGGAAGAAACACAGGACACTGGGAAGACCGTGGCCTGCGCCAGGGGTGGCGCGATCAGCCTCGCGAGGATCGCTGGTGAGACCTGCCTCGCGAGGATCGCTGGTGAGACCTGCCTCGCGAGGGGGACTGGAGGGATCAGCCTCATGAGGATCGCCCGCAGGGCAACACAGGCCTCCCTCCACTGCCGCCTCAACTAAGGAGGAACGAGGACCGCCACCAAGACGAAGGGGCTGGGGGCTTCCAGGAGCCACGCGCAATCGCCTGCATCCTGGGCGGAGCTCAAGCCCCAGCCTCGTAGCGTATCTTCAAGCAGTTTGCCCGCGAGGTGAACGCAACCCTCCCCAGGCTCGAAGCAACACGCCCTCTCAGGTGGTTGGCGTGTGCCATCACTTTCAGCTCGGCGGATCAACTCAAGTGTGCAGCCACAGCTGGCGTCCTCCCGATGCTCTGCTCCCTAGTCATCAGCAATGTACTGGTCACCAAGACCCTCATCGATGGTGGGGCAGGACTCAACGTCCTGTCCGTGGAAACGTTCAACAATCTCCAAGTGCCCTACGACCAGCTTCAGCCAACCAAGCCCTTCTCCGGAATCACTGACGGCTCCATGGTCCCGATTGGGCAGGTCCGCCTCCCTATCACCTTCGGTGCACGCGACAACTATCGCACCGAGCTCATCGACTTCGACATCGCCCACATCTACCTGCCGTACAACGCCATCCTCGGGTACCCAGCGCTGGCCAAGTTCATGGCCGTGACTCACCATGGCTACAACGTCCTCAAGATGTTAGGGAGTGGCAGAGTCATCACGATGCCCTGTGAAGAGAGGGATGCGGTGTGTTCCCTGGAGCGAGCCTTTCAGGCCGCGTCACTGGAAGACCCGGATCGCGGAAGCAGGAGGCTTCCCGAGACCACCCCCAAGAAGAAGAAGAAGACATCATCTGGACCGGCCCCTCAGGAGGTAGGCCCCTCAGGGCCCGCGTCTGTCCAGGGGGAGCCTCCTTCCATCACATAGGAAAGCGCGCTCGACGCCCTCCTCAGGCAGGGCTCGGGGGCTCTCCCCTGGAGGGCCACCGACTTGGCCAGGGTCAAGAGGGAGGCGCTTGGGCACCACGTGGAGGCGTGCTTCGGAGCACGTTTCCCTCAAGAAGGAGCAAGGCAAGGAAGGTCGGACCCGCAGGAGTTCGTTGACAAAGCCATTCAAGAACTACAGGAATCGAGGATCGTGAGAGGTTGCCGCCGTCTGCCGGCTGCGGCTCCCCATCCAGGCGAGGATGGTGGGCTGCGCGTCTGCGTCGATGTACCAGGGCTCAACCAAGCCGCTACCATGGAGCGCCTCTGGCCCTCGCGAGTGGGGCGCTGCCGGGGTCCGCTCCACAGCTATGTTCGCATGCCTTACGGCCTGCCGAGCGCGGTTGCTATGCGCCAGCACCTCATGAGGGGCATCATGGAGGCTACAGAAGACAGGCGTTCCGCCGCCCTGGCGAAGATGGAGATGATTCACGAAGAGCTACCAGTGCCTCCGGAGCCTCCCGAGGCCCCTGGGCTTGGGGGCTCGTGAGGATTGGCTTCCGCAGCCTACCGAGTCTACTGCACCGACACCCCTTCACCCTCGACACCCTCAGGTGACATCTTACAAGTTTCATTTCCAGCTGGGAGCGCCCTCCCAGGGCTGCATCGTTCCCAGGCCGCGTGGGTCCGTCCCTACGGTATGTATCCCTTGTTATTTTCATGTCGTTAGCTTGCTTTGTTGGGGGCGCCCCTCGAGATGCATCATCCCCAAGTCGCTCGGGCCTGACCCAGCGATGTTTACCTTCCCAGCATCTGTTTGAATGAATCCCCTACTTCACAGCTAATGTGTTTGATCTAGTTGCCTGCTCAACTGGCGCCAACTGACGGAATTGCTCCCACAACGGCACGACGCTTGCGCATGGGTCTGTCCCTGCAACACCGACAAACCTGAATGGCTGAGCTCTGGCCGCGGCAGCCCCGCATAGCGCCACCTCGTCAAGCCTCCAGTGCCTCATCCCCCTCGGAAGCAACTAACGGCAGACTGACAGTTGTCATGACAACCTTTTCTTCCTTCTATGATGAGTTTACAGGATCCCCTAAGGGAGTTGCGCTAGGCATGGCCCTCGCGGCGTTCTTTTCACTCTCGCCCGCGCGAACCGCTTGCATGTTAAAGGGGGGGTGCCTAAGCATCGCGACTCAGGGCTCCTACTGGCTCTCCAGCCCTCACCCTCTAGCCTTGACCACGGCATCGCGACCTGGCATACCAGCGACGGCTAAGACAAGCTCGAGGGCTAGGACCCGAGGACGTAGAGTAGAAAGGGGAGCAAAGGCGGGGGAGAAGGTGCTCGCGAGGGCCTTGCCGAGCGATTCTGCTCCTGCCGACGCGCGGACCCGACAATGCACCAGGAATGATCCCCGACTCTCGAGATAAGTCACCGCCCGAAAGCACCAGCTATAACAGCACTACCCCCGCACCTAATGCAATTCCGTGTCAGCGATGCCGCTCTCCTTTCTCGCCAAATGACGGCTGCTTGGGCGCCAAAGGGGACCTCCTGAGCATCGCGACTCAGGGGCTCTTACCGGACCCTGGGTCGCTCACCTCCTGGCCTTGACCACGGCATCGCGACCTGGCATACCAGTGACGGCTGACGTCGCCTTGGGACTGGGACCTGTCGGCGCGGAGCACCAAGCCCTCGCGAGGTTCGAAAGGGAGAACTGAGCTAAGACGGAATCAGCAACTAGCACAGCTCTGCAGCAAAGGTTGTGTATTAACAAACGGGACTACAGACACCTTACAAGCCCCCATGGGGCGCATTTCGATTCCTTGTAGGGAAATGATCCTAAGGGATGCTAACTACACACGCTCCTGCAAAAGATGCCATCATCAACAGTGGGCTGTCAAGCGTCGGTGCCAACCCCATCCAGATCAGAGTCGGCGATGGCCAGACGAGCCCGCCCTGCTCCGGGAGCGGCGCCGACTCGGGGGCTCATAACTGTCGTCGCTTGTCTCCCGAGTCGCGAAGATCTCGCCGGAGTCACAGGACCCTCCAGCGCCTCCGCCAAGGGAGCGGTCGACGGGCCTAGCCCTCACCATGGCCAGGTCCTGGCCACCTCTCCCAGGGCAACACTCCAGCCGGGGCCCGTTCGCGTCGAAGACCTTGAAGAACATCGCCATAGTGCCATCATACTCCAAGTGGACCGCGAAGACGCCCCTTTCCCTGCAAACTCGGGCGATCTCTCTCCAGCCACGGGACATGTAGACCTCGCCCGGGGCGGTGACCACGACCTCTGCCTCGCTAGCGAGGGTGCTGCAGCCGGCGTGCTGCAGCCAGAGCTCCAGGGGCTCCCCTGGAGGGATGACGGAGGCGAAGAAGGGAGGCAGACGGATCCAAGACTGGAGAGGAATGGCGACGTGAAGCACGAACTCTTGGGAGGAGCCCTCGGTGTGAACCCCGGGAGGAACAACCCACGCCTTCGTGACCCGACGGCGCTGACCGCGGGGATCGGCATCGACACCTTCGGGGCCCTCGGCGTGGGCATACAAGGGAAGTGGGAACCCCGGCGGAGCCCGCTCGCACCGAGGCCTCGCCACCACCTGGCGGTCCTCCTCGCCCCGGCCGCAAAGGGCGAGCCGTTTCTTCGGCAGGAGCGGGTTTGGCCCCTCTCGACGGGCCTTCCACTTCTCCGCCGCAGAGAACCGGCGGATCGGAGCCATCGCAGCAAGACAGAGCTAGGATCGGGAAGGAGAAGCAAGGAGGGATGGACTGGAAGGGCACGCACAGTCTCGTACTTATAGCCGGCGAAGGCCAACCGCCGGCCTCCACGATCACAGGTAATCATGACACGATCTGCATGCAGGGACTTGTCCAACTCGCGCGGTCACCAAGGCGTCATGGGAAGTGGAGACGCCCACGTCCCATCAACCGCCACGCGGCGCCCAAGGCCGCAGTCTGTTAGGGCCCGCGGCGTTTCGCCCTTGCCCTTTCGCCTCTTGGCACGGCCAAGTCCGGGCGCGCCTTGGGCCCGGGGGCTACTGTCGGCGTTCTGGGAATGGGGGTCCCTAGACTTGCCTGCCTACGGCCTGCAGCGTGGCTCAAAGGAGGCCCAGCATGGCCCATCTTCATCAACACAAGGCTCAAGACCCTCGCGAGGGGCCAAGCCTCGCGAGGCGGACGACACGGAGCTTCCTCAGGCACGGCCTCGTCAGGCTGGCTCGCGAGGAGGCGGAGAGATCAAGGCGGGGTACCTCATGAGGTGCCCGTGACGCAAGCCATGACGACTCAGGGCGCCAGGCGGGTGCTAGCGCGCGCAGCATCCTTCTTTCCTCTTTGGTGCAAAGGGGCAAGCGCAGCCGCGGAGTACCAAGGCATCAGGCAAAGGTTGCTGTTTCGGTGCAACAAGACCAAGACCAGGAGGACTACGAGATGGAGGTCACCATGGAGCCCAAGACGGCGTCATTGCCAGAGCTTTGCGCGGGTGAAGACTGCTTTTGTCAGGATAGTTGATACTTGCTGTCCCCCTTCAAATTAGCCCTCCATTGTTGGCTCCCTTCCTGCTCGATATTTGGGAAGAGGACCAGGGCCTCTATAAATAGGACCAGCCACCCGCATAGCAAGGGGGTTCAGGTTTTTGGGTCAAGATAGGTTCTGGACGGTCAACAAGTGAGAGCAAAGCAGAGAGAGTGAGTGAGAGAGAGAAGGGTGGCTGAACTCCTCCTTGCAGTTCGTCGCCCCAGCCAAGAACAGACCCTCGCGAGGCTGTTCTTCCTTGTATTGTTCATCATCATCAGCCCCAGGAGGCAATCCACCAACCACACACTAGAGTAGGGTATTACACCACAACGGTGGCCCGAACCAGTATATATCTTCTGTCCCTTGTGAAGTAATTTTAGTAGTTTAGATCTTTGCGAGGTAGGGAGGTAGAAGGCGTAATCTCCGTGCGCACCCCAATGTTCGAACCTTAAGGGTCTGCCGGAACCCGAAATCCGACATACGCCTACCAGAGAAGAAAAAGGACAAGCTCAAGCCCAAATGGGATGGTCCCATCATTATAGATGAAGTTCTCACTGGAGGAGCCTATCGCCTTCATAATGCATCGGACAATCGCTTAGAGCCAAACCCATGGAACGCTGCCAGACTTTGAGGATTCTACGCCTAAGTCTGGACACATTGTTTGTTACCTTTTTCTCTTTTTTCTCTCTCTTCTTTTCGTTTATTTTACGATTTCTAGCATGTGTTCGGGTAAGCCGCACACTTGCGTGGAATACATCTTTAAATGTACACACCCCACTATAACTGGGGGCTTCCTTCAAATAGAAGATCTTTATTATCTCGAGCATAAGGCTCACCATATATATGTGTGTTGCTTACTTATATACGTCTTGTCTTCGCCATTATATGCACCTCTATGACTTAAGTTTTTGCCAAGCTGCATTGCCTGGCTCTTGTGATTGTTCGGCTAGGGCATAAAGGGAGCACCTCTGTGATTGTTACAACCGGGTCATCCGGACATGTACCTCAGACGGGTGAAGCCGAAAGCTAGCGTTCTTAAGGGAATAACTGGTCAGTGGACAGACGACGAACTGCCTTCGTAGCACTATAAACTAACAAAAAAACACAAAGACGCCTGTGATTCTTTCGCTTCACAGCCTAGTCAGCCCTACATGCATGCCAACCCAGGTAGAGGAACCCTTAACCGAACTATTCTTCCTGGAAGATGTTTCTTACATTTAAAAGTAATATAACATAACTCCCCGAATATAGCTTGTTCGTTCAAGCATTATGACTGGATCGCCTGGTTTCCAAACGTACTTGGTGTTTTCTACCGATATAGTATTCGGAAACACTCCACCATTGGGTTTTGGAGGATGAAGCGGAAAGTCTGCTATGACAATCTTTTACAACTCGGCTGGAGATAAGTTTGCTGATAAAGTGCATTATCACATAAAATCACACGCCTACTCCTTATCTATGCCATCTATCAGGCTGTCTAGTTTATAGTCCTGCTGTGAAAATTTGGCAACTATCTTTACTTGATCATACACCAAGCTAACCGGACTGTCTGGTCCCCGGGGTCCGACCTGGGCCATATGATTCGGATCAAGTCCGGTATACTGTGTTTTCACCATGGCCCATGCCTCTCGTGCACCTTCTCGACATGTCGATGCCTTCCACAGCTCAAATCAAAGATGAGCTCTTTTGAGTAGCTCCGCGAGCTCACCCATCAGCCCAGGAGGAGAATCGGATGGCCATAAAGCCTGGGCCATATTCTGCATTGCTTTCGGAGCTCGCTCATGCACATTGGATAGCTCTTGTAGCAAGTCACCTTGAAATTCGAACACTTCTTCTTCGGGCCTCCCAGTCAACAAAGCTACAGGAACAAATCTCCTCAAAACAATTTTTTTCATCAGGGAATCTTACAAAAGTTAGGATCAGGGACATACCAAAAAAAGCCACCTTTCAGCTTTCTGTTCTCTTTCAAGGCATCTGACAGTTGGGCTCTTACGTCCTTCAGTTCCTTGGCCTGATTGGTATTGGCATCCTGTAGCTTGTTCTTCTCATCCCTGGTCCATGTCAGTATACGTTGACCAGCTGCTTCTTGCCTTTCGGCATGCTGCTTATCTGCCTGCACGACCTTTAGTCTCTCCTCCATCTGATCTGGTAATCCTGCCGCCGCTAACAAAATAGTGCATATGTCACAAACATTGCTGACACATAATCGTATTTTCCGGACAATAATTGACCTTACCATTTGGTGCCTTCTTGGACTCTCTAGTTCGGCTGTGACAACAATTAGCTGGGATCGACAGTTTTCAAGCTCCTTGGAAAGCATGTCATTTTTCTCCATGAAAGTGCTAGTGATCGACTAGAGGGGGGGTGAATAGGCGATTTTTATGAAAGTCTTCAAAACATGGAAGTTTTGAAGACAAACGATAGAAATAAACCTATTACCATGCAGCGAAAGGTAGACTACACTAGGGAAACCATAGTCAAGTATTCAATGAAGTGAAAGCATAATGACTAATAGCAGCTAGGCAGTAAGATCAGGTAGGAAGATATTGTGAAGACAAACAGAACAAGTAGTCACTTAGTGAAGACAAAAGATAATGCAATCATACAATGACTTCACAAGGACCAACAGTAAGCAAAGGGAAGGGAAGGATGAAACCAGTGACTCATTGAAGACAATGATTTGTTGGACCAGTTCCAGTTGCTGTGACAACTGTACGTCTGGTTGGGGAGGCTGAGATTCAACTCAGAAGACCTCGTCTTCACCTTATTCCCCTTGAGCTAAGGACACCCAGTCCTCACCCAATCACTCTGGTAAGTCTTCAAGGTAGACTTCCAAACCTTCACAGACTTCGTTCACTGGCGATCCACAATGACTCTTGGATGCTCAGAACGCGACGCCTAACCGGCTGGAGGATTCACAGTCCTCAAGTGTAATAAGTCTTCAGATCACACAGACAGGAAGACTTAAGTGATGCCTAACACTCTTTGGCTCTGGGTGTTTAGGGCTTTATCCTCACAAGGAATTCTCTCTCAAAGGCTTCGAGGTGGGTTGCTCTCAAACGACAAAAGCCGTACTCTAACTCTGAGCAGCCAACCGTTTATGGTTGTAGGGGGTGAGCTATTTATAGCCACTAGGCAACCCGACCTGATTTGTCCGGAATGACCCTAGGTCACTAAGGAACTGACACGTGTTCCAACGGTCAGATTTCAAACACACACGGCAACTTTACTTGGGCTACAAGCAAAGCTGACTTATCCAACTCTGGACAAGATTTGCTCTCATAGTCTTCACTCGAAGACATAGGATTTTGGTTAAGCATCACTTTAGTCATTCTGACTGGTTCTCTTGGACCCCACTTAACAGTACGGTGGTTCCTATGACTCAACAAAAAAAACACAGAACAACGAAACTGCTAAGTCTTCGCGCTCCATAGTCTTCACGCGATGTCTTCTCTCGTCATAGTCTGCAATGTGAATGTCTTCACATACCACCTTTGACTTCAATGTCTTCATACATTTTTAGGGGTCATCTCTGGTAGGAAAACCGAATCAATGAGGGACTTCTACCTGTGTTATCCTGCAATTCTCACAAACACATTAGTACCTCAATTAGGTTTGTCATCAATACTCCAAAACCAACTAGGGGTGGCACTAGATGCACTTACAATTTCCCCCTTTTTGGTGATTGATGACAAACTAGTTGAAGTTTTCAACGGGGAATAAAATATGTGAAATTGTAAAGGATAGGTTATTGTCTTCATAAGTGGCAAAGACTCCCCCTGAAGATGTGCATATAAGTAATTTTCTTTTGGTATGCAAATGCACATTGCAGGTTGTACTTGTGGAGATCCTCTTCAACTTGTGATGACAATTCATCATGCAAAAAAAATATCTGAAGATATTGACATGCATAATGAAAAATGGATGTCGGCAAAATGATCCAAGTGCGGAATTTATCGTCGCACATGCAGAATTTATCATCGCATCGCAGAATAGCAAATAAGTAGCAGACGACCATTTGAGTTTTAACTGTTACAACTCAAAGAACCAAATGTATCAAAACGAGAGTTGTAAACACTAGGCAAAATAAAAAGCAACCGCCCATATGGACCCGCTTGAAGACTATCAAACTCATATGCTTCTCCCCCTTTTGTCAGTAAGGACCAAAAAGGTTTGAAGACATAGAGCGTCTACTCGTTCCAATGAGGAGTAGGTGAAGCAGCAAGGTCGTCAGTGTTGTTAGGCGGTGCAGACGAACTCGGGGTAGTGTCGATGCATGCAGAAGTAGGGGGCGGTGAAGTAGCATCGTCTTCGTCATCGATCACTCTGGCATTCACAGTTGCCGCGGAGGAAGAGAACTCAGAGTCTTCAAGAGACGGAGTTCGTCGCAGCACAATCCTTCTTGGAGGTGTGGAGTCAAACTTGAAGCGTTCAGAGAAGCCATCCTCTTGAAGATCATCTTCAGAACACATAAGCGTCAGCCCTTTCCATGTATGCCGACAGGTTTCATGGGCAACAAAGGCATTCTTGGTGGCAAGATTGCGAATGCGGTTGACATCCACCAAGAGGCTTTGCTTCTGACGCTTAAGCCAGTCATGATGCTTATCATGTTTCTGATGCACCGCAACGAGAAGCTCTCGGTCATTGAGGACACGAGATCGTCCTTGAGGCCTTTGCGCAATAGTGCTACCAGTGGTGTCAGTTTGAGCACGCAGGGCACGTGTGTTTCTAGCAAGGGCATAAACACGAGACACTGCTGGAATTCCTTCAATGGGCTGGGTGAAGCTTTGGTGATCAGCATTATGAAGATAAACGGGATCCTTAGCAGGCTCTGGGTAAATGGCTTCTGTTGGGGAACGTAGTAATTTCGAAAATTTTCCTACGCACACGCAAGATCATGGTGATGCATAGCAACGAAGGGGAGAGTATTGTCTACGTACCAACACAGACCGACTACGGAAGCGATCTCACAACATAGAGGAAGTAGTCGTACGTCTTCTTCCCGATCCGACCGATCCAAGCACCGTTACTCCGGCACCTCCGAGTTCTTAGCACACGTTCAGCTCGATGACGATCCTCGGGCTCCGATCCAGCAAAGCGTCGAGGAAGAGTTCCGTCAGCACAACGGCGTGGTGACGATCTTGATGTACTACCGACGCAGGGCTTCGCCTAAGCTCTACAACGATATGACCGAGGTGGAATTTGGTGGCAGGGGGCACCGCACACGGCTAAGGAACGATCAACAATGATCAACTTCTGTGTCTATGGGGTGCCCCCTGCCCCTGTATATAAAGGATGGAGGAGGAGGAGGCCGGCCAAGGCATAGGGTGCGGCCAGGATGGGAGTCCTACTAGGACTCCAAGTCCTAGTAGGAGTCCACCAAAAGGGGAGGAAGGGAGAAGGAATAGGAGGAGAAGGAGAGGTGGCCGGCCCCCTTTTCCCTAGTCCAATTCGGACCAAAGGGGAGGGGGGGCGCAGCAGCCTTTTCCTCTTCCCACTAAAGCCCATCAAGGCCCATTACTCTTCCCCGTATTCCCGTAACTCCCCGGTACCTCCGAAAATACCCGAATCACTCGGAACCTTTCCGATGTCCGAATATAGTCGTCCAATATATCGATCTTTACGTCTCGACCATTTCGAGACTCCTCGTCATGTCCCCGATCTCATCCGGGACTCCGAACTCCTCCGGTACATCAAAACTCATAAACTCATAATATAACTGTCATCGAAACCTTAAGCGTGCGGACCCTACGGTTTGAGAACAATGTAGACATGACCGAGACACGTCTCCGGTCAATAACCAATAGCGGGACCTGGATGCCCATATTGGCTCCTACATATTCTACGAAGATCTTTATCGGTCAGACCGCATAACAACATACGTTGTTCCCTTTGTCATCGGTATGTTACTTGCCCGAGATTCGATCGTCGGTATCCAATACCTAGTTCAATCTCGTTACTGGCAAGTCTCTTTACTCATTCCGTAATACATCATCTCATAACTAACATCTTAGTTATTATGCTTGCAAGGCTTATGTGATGTGTATTACCGAGAGGGCCCAGAGATACCTCTCCGACAATCGGAGTGACAAACCCTAATCTCGAAATACGCCAACCCAACATCTATCATTGGAGACACCTGTAGTACTCCTTTATAATCACCCAGTTACGTTGTGACGTTTGGTAGTACCCAAAGTGTTCCTCTGGTAAACGGGAGTTGCATAATCTCATAGCTATAGGAACATGTATAAGTCATGAAGAAAGCAACAGCATCATACTAAACGATCGGGTGCTAAGCTAATGGAATGGGTCATGTCAATCAGATCATTCAACTAATGATGCGACCTCGTTAATCAAATAACAACTCCTTGTTCATGGTTAGGAAACATAACCATCTTTGATTAACGAGCTAGTCAAGTAGAGGCATACTAGTGACACTCTGTTTGTCTATGTATTCACACATGTATTATGTTTCCGGTTAATACAATTCTAGCATGAATAATAAACATTTATCATGATATAAGGAAATAAATAATAACTTTATTATTGCCTCTAGGGCATATTTCCTTCAGCTTCAACTGACAGATCAACCTCGGGCAAGAATATAAGATGATTGCGCGCAGACGGCTGATAGTTGAAGGCTGAGTGACGCTTGATCAGATGCATGACCCATGAAGCATAGAATTTCAACTCAAAGATGTCGGAGCCAGACACAGCCAACTGCCTGATGAAGAAGTCTTGAGCATTGAAGCTGATGCTATTGAAGATATAGAAAACCAAAGTCTTCATTGCTCCTTCAAGCTTTGCTGCAGATGAGTGTCCTTTGACATGCCATAGAGTCTTCCTGATGATGTGGTAGATGGTGCGAGGCAGGTACTCTAGGTCTTCAACAAAGAATTCCTTAGGATGTTCAGCATCTGGAGGCAAAGGCTTCATCATGCTCAGCATTTGACTCATGTTGGGTTCTGGCTTCTGAAAGATGCTTTCCAAGGCATCTTGATGTTGTTGACAACCTGGTTCATAGTATTCACCAGGATTGTGCAGGCCTGTGAGCTCAATGATATGGAGAGCTTTAGCTTCATGATGGACATTGCCTGTCATCCACTCAAGGACCCAAGTCTTCGGATCCCTGTTGTAGCCTCGAATATGAAGAGTGGCATAGAATTGAAGCAACAATTCTTCATTCCAGTGCTCCTTGTCAGTGATGAACTGCAGCAGACCAGCATCTCTGAAACAGTCCAATGCTTCTTTGAGGCAAGGCAGACCAGCCATAGCTTCAGAGTCGAGGTGCATATGTGGAAATATGCGCCCTTGATTGTATAGGACACAGGAATAGTAGCTACGATGTTGATAGCTCCAGAACCAATCTAAAGAAATGCACAATTTGGTATAAGGGTTCTTGGAGCTGTTGAAGAAGGTATTATGTGCCACGAAGCCATTCGCATTGAAGACCCCAGGTGAAGTGGTAGTGCCTTGGAAACGTGGAAGTCTTGGCTTGGGCTTTTGGACTTGAGGCCTGTGCTCGACGTGGTACTCAAATTGTGGACCAGCAGCAGACGGAGGAGTCAGAATGGGCCATCAAACCGTAACTTGCTGACCACGATCAAATGCCAGCTCCATTGTGTGAGGTCTTGGAGGGGGAACAGGGGCATTGGCATTATCTTCATGGGCTTCAGGGGCCACATTGACTTCAGGTGCAGGCTCCACATTTGCTTCAGCCATGACTACGTCATTGGCTTCATTGGTGTTGGTGGTGGCAGCCTCAGGAATCTCAACCTCCACTTCAAAAGCTGGAGGGTCGGTCACGTTCTTCTTGAGAACAACATCTTGGTGAGACGGGGGTGTAGCAACTCTTGGGGCTTCTTCTTCATCAGCCGATGCAGCCGGAACATCTTCAGCCAGTTTGGCTTCGGATTCAGTCACAGTAGGAGTGGCATCTAGAAACACTTGACGTGCAACAGATTGGTGGTGAACTTCTCCTTCTGGAACGCTCGATAGAGGGACTTGAGGCCTTGGTCCTTTGCGAAGCCTGCGCAACGCTGGCGACGCCTTTGGAGATGGAGTTTGTTGGGCCTCAAAGTCATCTTCTTCTTCTCGCCGGGGTGGTGTGACTTGTTGTTGTTGAGTACTCGGAGTGTCCTGTTGTTGTGGGTGATCAGCCCACGATGCATCCTGAGCAATTGGCGTCAGAGGACGACCAATGCTGATGAGTTCGTTGTTCGTGAGAACAGGCGATGATACCAAGTTGTGCTCGATCTGAGGAAGAACTACATCATCTTCAACATTGTCATGGTGACCAATGTCTTCAGCAGCGGTGGGATCAACTGCTGGAATATCTTCAGCTTCATGAGCCTCTGTGGAAGCAGGCTCATGGACAATCAGTTGGCGCTCTTGGTGTGCAGATGCAGGGCGAACCATTGAGATAGGTTCAACAACTAAGGGCTCTGTGGGAGCAGCCCGATCCTTCTTGGTTTTGCGCTTCTTCTTGGAGGGAGCAGCATTAGAGGCTTTAGGATGTTTCCTCTTTCTGGCTTCAGCCTCAGCAGTCCTCGTCTTCTTCAATTCTGAAGCGGTTGACCTGACCTTTGGCTTCGAGCCAGTCATGTTGGTTGGGAAGACAATGGGATGTGCTTCCTGCCTTGGTGCTTCGGGTTCGGCCACAGCTGGCTTCTTCTTCTTCTTTGCAGCCATCCTGGGATCGATGCCAGGACGACCAAGAGCCTTGCGCTTCTCAGCCTCATTGTAGACTTGCACACTCCTGTCTGCCAGGCTCTTCATGCGCTCACGAGAGCCTTTAGCTTCTTCGCGCTTCTTGAGAAAGGCTTCCTTGAGCTCATGCAGCATGATCTGGAAGTTTTTGACATCTTGCACGCTGAGCTTGGCCATGTGCTTCTTGAACTGAGCTTTCTCATAGTCGATCTTTTGCTTCAGTTCAACGATGCGCTGAGCTAGAGTTAGCTCAGAAGCAATGGCGCCAGTGAAGGCAACACTGAGGCCAATTGGAAGTTGCAGATCTTCAAAGCTGAGGTTGGGCGTGTCAAACCACTCATCAATGAAGTTATGGATGATTGCCACATCAAAGGAGGCAAATCATTGAAGATTTCTACTTCTTCTTTGCTCTTGATCAGTTTCTCAAGAGCGTCATCTGCAAGATCTTCATCGCTGGACAGATCAATGCCATCGTTGCGCAAAATAGCAGCAGCAGTCAGTTCTTGGCTGGTGTGTTGCAAAGGCATCTTTACTTTCGAGGGCTTGGAGATGCGTGACAAATCTTCAGACTGCACATTGTCTTTAGGAGGTGCAGTTGCCAGTGGCTTCGCTCGTGAGATTTTTGGTGCTGAGGCAGGCATTGAAGCTTTAGGCTTCTTCAGTTTCTTAGGCTTTGGCGATGGAGGCGCTTCATCATATTGAGAGTCATCTGCAGGCTCATCCACGGCTGTCCCTTGAACCTTGATATGAGTGATGAGACCTTCCAGATTGTAGAAGGGCCCAACAAGATTGGGTTCAGCTTCGCGGGTGCCATCGGCACGGGGAGCAGAAGGGCCAGGGTTGAAGTCAAGTCCCCGTGACTTCTTGTTTTGCTTGGCCGAATTCTTGGCAAACTGGAAGTTGCGCTTGAATAGATTGTCGTCACGGCACCATAGCAATGAAGATGGGTGTGCATCCGCAGGCTGTGGTCCATGGACCATGCAGGGATAGAAGCCTTGTTCAATGGCTTCATCTCTGGACCTGGGTTGAAGATTTCTGTATAGGATGTCTCCCCAGGGTCATTTGATGGCATTTTTCTCAGCATATTCCTGGGTCACAAACCTATACTTGAACCATTCTTCTTCCCAATATCTTCGAATCCATTGGATTCGGGTCTTGCGCTGATTGTAATTCTCTTCAGGATCTGTCTTGTAAAGCTCTGAGAGGTCATCGGGCAAATCTCTTGACGTTCCCCCACGACGCTGTCTGCCACCCTTCCTTACTGATTTCTCTGCAGCCATGAACTTCAAACTGAATGGCTTCAACACGTTCAAAGGCTTCAAAGGCTTTCGCTTGCTGGACAAATAGGAACTGGCTTCGGGAGAGTTAATGTGAAGCTGTAAGAATTCTGCAAACGAATGCAGACTATGAGAACCAAGGGATTCTCCCACGGACATGTACCTGTGACAGCATTAGAGATGCGAGGGAAGGGGAAGAGGTCATATGCATTCTCAGAAGATTTTGAAGATAAATCAGTTTAGGAGACATTGACCTCATCTTGCGAAGACATTCACTTATATGTTGAGAGTTGGTTCTAGATTTGTACGAATCCGCGAATAAGTACAAGTGAGGGATCTAACTAGATATGAAGCTTAAGTGAATATTCTAGGCAGTATGAGATGCAGATAGGATAGATCTAACATTGTATAGGCAGAAACTTATTTTGGCAAACAGGATGAATCTTTGAGGATAAAAAAGATGGTAAAAATAGAGTTATATTTACCACATGAAGAACTGCTAGATGGGAAGAGTAGGAGACCGAGCAGTTCAATCCACCGTGGCCTATCTTGGCGACGGAGAACACCTACGGCGGCAGCAGAGAAGACAATGTCCGCGGCTGGCATGAGGACGGCGTCGGAGAAGTCGCGACAGCTAAGCGCTTCGTCGCCGGCATCGTCGAGAGCTAGCGGGGGCACTAGGGTTTGACGAGGTGGAGAGGTGGAAGAAGGTTTTCTTGACCGCAGGGGACATGTATTTATAAGGAAGTGCGCGGCACAGCACAATTACGCAGGTGCCCCTGGCGGTTCACATCTAAGGAACACGTGGCAAACATGCAACATACTTGGAGTTGTCCCACGTTCCCACGCACGCCTGGATTGTCGGGTGGTCGTTCCCACTTCTCCGGGTTTCAGGTGAAGGAATTAGCATTGAAAACAGACTTAATGTTTGTCTCTGTATCTTCTGCTGACAAGGACGCGGAGAAGATATTCGACAGTTTCAATAGAATGCATATGATTTGGAGAGATAGAGTTTGAGATTGAAAGCATAGAGAGGTTAGGGTCCGATCACATTCACTTAGTTCAAAAGATTCAACAAGAAGACATAGCTATAAGTGAATGTTGTAGAAGACATGTTGAGATTGAAGCCAAACCAAATGTGAATACATAGCAAATGTAACGCCATGAGTGAAACACTTCAAACAGAACATTTGGTGGTGGCGTGACCCACCGTATAGGAAGTATTAGACCCAGACACGGCGCACAATTATTATGGCGCTCCGAAGTCAAATTCCTCATTAATGTATTCACACTTAGAATGCATGTCTTCATTGATTGAAGATATACTTTACTTCGTGTGTTGCACATCTAAGTCATCAATATGCATAAGTGTTAGGATGTGTGCCTGATCACAGGACATTTGAGGATTCCAAGATATTTAGCTCACACCGTAACTTGCAAAACCTCTTCTCATCCAAGGGCTTGGTGAAGATATCTGCCAATTGCTCTTCAGTGTTGAAGTGTATGATATCAATGTCTTCCTTCACAACATGATCTCTGAGAAAGTGATGACGAATTTCAATGTGCTTTGTCTTCGAGTGCTGAACTGGGTTGTTGGCAATCTTGATGGCGCTTTCGTTGTCGCAGTAGAGTGGCACTTGCTTCAGATGAATGCCATAATCTTTGAGTGTTTGCTTCATCCACAGAAACTGAGCGCAGCAAGATCTAGTAGCAATGTATTCAGATTCAACAGTGGAGAGAGATACACAGTTCTGCTTCTTTGAAGACCAACATACAAGTGATTGTCCCAGAAAATGACATGTGCCTGATGTAGACTTGTGATCCACCTTGTCACCAGCATAATCAGCATCCGAGAATCCAACCAGATCAAATTCTGAGCCCTTTGGATACCATAATCCTAGTGTTGGGGTGTGAGCCAAATATCTGAGAATTCGCTTCACAGCTAAGTGATGCGATTCCTTTGGTGCCGCTTGGAATCGAGCACACATGCAAACATTAAGCATGATATTTGGGCTAGATGCACATAAATAAAGCAAGGAACCAATCATGGAGCGATATACCTTTTGATCGAACTCTTTACCATTGTCCTCGGGACCCAGATGATGTTTGGCTGGCATTGGCGTCGTGAAGCCTTTGTAGTCTTGCATCCCAAATTTCTTCAGGCAATCTTTGAGGTACTTCTCTTGAGATATGAAGATGCCGTTGCGTTGCTGACGTATTTGAAGACCAAGGAAGAACTTCAGCTCACCCATCATGGACATCTGATATTGCTCTTGCATCATATATCCAAACTCGTCAGTGTATTTTTGATTGGTGCATCCGAAGATAATGTCATCCACATATATTTGGCACACAAACAGTTCACCATCACATGTCTTCATGAAGAGAGTGGGGTCGAGGGAACCAGGTTTGAAGCCTTTGCTCTTCAGGAAGTCTTTGAGTGTGTCATACCAAGCCCGAGGGGCTTGTTTGAGGCCATACAGTGCCTTGTTGAGCTTGTACACCATGTCAGGATGTTTTGGATCTTCAAAGCCAGGCGGTTGCGCAACATACACTTCTTCTTCAATCTTGCCATTGAGAAAAGCGCTCTTCACATTCATTTGATACAGAAGAATATTATGATGATTTGCATAAGCCAATAGTATGCGTATGGCTTCAAGTCTGGCCATAGGAGCAAAGGTTTCATCGAAGTCAATCCCTTCAACTTGAGTGTACCCTTGAGCAACGAGACGAGCTTTGTTTCTGACAACTTGACCATGCTCATCTTGCTTATTGCGATATATCCATTTGGTACCTATTATATTGTGCTTGAGGGGATCAGGACACTTAACCAGTTCCCATACATTATTCAGCTCAAACTGTTGAAGTTCTTCTTGCATAGCTTGAATCCATTCAGGTTCCATGAAGGCTTCTTCAACTTTCTTGGGTTCAGATATTGAGACGAATGCGAAGTGCCCACAGAAATTTGCTAGCTGTGTTGCCCTTGAACGTGTGAGTGGACCTGGTGCATTGATGCTATCAATTATTTTCTCAATCTGTACTTCATTTGCAACACGAGGATGTACAGGACAAAGATTTTGCTCTTGTTGATCATTGTCATCGTTAGAAGGATTGTCTTCAGGCTGAGCATTGTCTTCAGTTTGATCATTGTCTACAGGTCAATCAGGTGCGGAGATGATAAGTTCCTCTTCAGGCTGAGCTTCAGAAGGTATGATTTCTCCAGTTCCCATAAGTTTGATTGATTCACTGGATGGAACTTCATCTAGCACATTTGGCTGCTCTCTTTGTGAGCCGTTAGTCTCATTGAACCGCACATCCACTGTTTCAACCACATTATAATGAAAGAGGTTGAAGACTCTGTAGGAGTGCGAATCCTTTCCACATCCAAGCATAAAACCTTCATGGGCTTTTGGTGCAAATTTTGAAGTATGATGTGGATCCTTGATCCAGCACCTGGCACCAAATACTCTGAAGTAAGTGACATTTGGCTTCTTGCCAGTAAGGAGCTCATAGGATGTGTTGTTGAGAAGCTTGTGAAGATAAACACGGTTGATGATATGGCATGCAGTATCAATGGCCTCAGGCCTGAACTTTCTTGGAGTCTTGTATTAATCAAGCATCGTCCGGGCCATCTCAATAAGTGTTCTGTTCTTGCGTTCCACGATGCCATTCTGCTGTGGTGTGTACGGAGCTGAGAATTCATGTGTAATGCCCAAAGTATCAAGATAAGTGTCTAGACCAGTGTTCTTGAAGTCAGTGCCATTATCACTTCTGATGTGCTTGATCTTGACGCCATAGTTGTTCATGGCTCGATTGGCGAAGCGTCTGAAGACATCCTGCACTTCAGTCTTGTAGAGGATTATATGGACCCAAGTATATCTTGAATAATAATCAACAATGACAAAGCCATAGAGACAAGCAGTAGTAGTAAGAGTTGAGTAATGAGTGGGACCGAAAAGATCCATGTGGAGCAGTTCGAAGGGTTGAGTCGTTGTCATGATTGTCTTCGAGGGATGCTTGGCGCTCGTCATCTTCCCTGCTTCACAGGCACCGCATAAGTGATCCTTCTTGAACTTGACGCCCTCGATGCCTATGACATGATTCTTCCTTGCAAGGGTGTGGAGGTTCCTCATGCCAGCATGTCCTAGCCTCCAATGCCAGAGCCAGGATTCAGAAGATTTTGCTAGAAGACATACGGCAATTTGTGGTCCCGTTGAGAAATCTACCATGTACAAATCATCTTTCCGATACCCTTAAAACACTAGAGACTTGTCAGATTCCATTAGTACAAGGCAACGATATTTTCCAAACATCACAATCATGTTTAAATCGCAAAGCATTGAAACAGACATTAAGTTGAAACCAAGGGATTCAACAAGCATGACTTTATCCATGTGTTGATCCTTTGAGATTGCAACTCTACCTAGACCCAATACCTTGCTTTTACTAGTGTCAGCAAATGTGACGTGACTTTTTTCAGATGGACGTAGTGTTGAGTCCATAAGAAGGCTTCGCTTGCCAGTCATGTGATTTGTACACCCACTATCAATAATCCATTCCGAAGCAGCTGGTGTCGTACCCTACAGTGCAGTTAGGGGGATAGGCTTCACGAAGAGAATTGTGAAGCAAAAATATTTGACGAACCAGTGGATTATGAAAGCTTAGATCGAGATTTGGACTGATAGGGCGAGTAGCAAGCGATTTAGGAACAAAGTACATAATAAGACCATTTGGGCATTTGATCTTGCGCCCTACAAGATGTTTAAGGTCCCTAGCAATAGCGTCAGACGATTTTGGTTTTCGGCTGGAGACCTTTCCCTGCAAAAGAGAGTTAAGCTTTCTTAGCCACCCACATCTTGAAGGGTGGCTTCGAAGCAATGAGTCTAAGTGCAGCATCTGAGAACTTTGGCTTTGGAGCCCTAGCAAAAAGTCTTGCAGGTGGACAATAGTACTGATAAGAATAAGCAGAATAGTTCTTGGTCTTATGAACATGGCGGTTTGATGAAACGCGCTCATATTCACAGGCCTGAGTATGGTTTTCCTGCAAATCATTTGCGTTAGTGTGACTCAGGTGAGTCCTCTGTCTGTATGAAGCCTTTGGACCATATGAAGACTGTGGTCTGGGGTTTGTCTTCTTCACCTGTGGTGTCATGATGACATTCACAAGAAGATTATCCAAACACCTTTTCGGCACCCAGATCTTCTTCATAGGCGGTTCATTCCTGCAGTTAGTACCAATATACCTGGCAAACACTTCACCATTCTGATTCTTGAACAGTTTATAGTTTGCATCAAAGGATTCATCAATAATAATGGGATTAGCACAAGTGAAGCCAGATAGGGTGGATGGATCCGCTAAAGGTTCCTTTGCAGCAACCCATGTGGTTTTGGGGTACTGCTCAGGTTTCCAGTAAGAGCCACCAGCATTCATTTTCCTTTCGAACCCAACACCCTCTTTCCTAGGGTTTCAGTTTAGGATCTGCCTTTTGAGGACATCACATAGTGTCTGATGCCCTTTGAGACTTTTGTACATCCCTGTTTCAAGCAATGTCTTCAACCTAGCATTCTCACCAGCAATAGCAGTGGTATCCTCGGCAGAGGGGTTAGTTACCACATCAACAGTTGAAGATATTGCAACAGTAGCAGCAGTAGAACACTCAGCAACAGAAGTAGCATTGTCACGCTCAATGCATTTAAGACATGGTGGTTCAAATCCTTCCTGGGCGGAACTGATCTGTTCGGTGCGAAGTGACTCGTTTTCCTTTTGAAGATCTTCATGAGCCGCTCTCAATTTCTCAAGATCTTGCTTCCTTTGAAGATAATCATAGGAAAGCTTTTCATGAGTTGTTGAGAGCGTTTCATGACGACTTTCAAGTTCCTCATATTTAATGTGAAGATTTTTTATGTCTTCAATTAAGGACTGAGATCGAGTCATTTCAGCATCTAACAGATCATCGCTTTTGTCTAACAGTTTTTGAATATGTTCCATAGCTTTCTGTTGTTCAGTTGCAATTTTAGCAAGTGTTTTGTAGCTGGGTTTGGAACCACAATCAGAGTCATCTTCACTAGAAGTTTGATAGTGAGAAGTGCGTGTGTTTACCTTGGCACCGCGTGCCATGAAGCAGTAGGTAGGAGCGGAGTAGTCCTTGTCATTTGCATCAGTGTCGGTGATGAAGTCATTGTCTTCAGTGTTGAAGATGGACTTGGCAACGTATGCTGTAGCCAGACTAGCAACGCCAGAATCGGACTCCTCCTCAGACTCCACCTCCGCCTCCTCAGAAGCGGACTCCTCCTCTGAATCCATTTCCTTGCCAACAAACGCATGTGCCTTTGAGGAAGACTTGGAAGAAGACTTTGAGTATTTCTTCTTCTTCTTGTCGTTAGAGTCATATTCCTTGCTGTTCTTCTTCTTGTTGTTCTCATTGTCCCACTGCGGACACTCAGAGATGTAGTGGCTAGGTTTCTTGCACTTGTGGCATGTTCTCTTCTTGTAGTCATGAGCAGAAGCTTCATCATTTCTTGAGCTTGATCATGAAGACTTTCTGAACCCTTTCTTCTTGGTGAATTTTTGGAACTTCTTCACAAGCATAGCAAGCTCCTTTACAATGTCTTCAGGATCATCAGAACTGCTGTCAGATTCTTCTTCAGATGAGGAGACAGGTTTTGCCTTCAAGGCACGAGTTCGCCCATAGTTGGGACTGTAGATGTCTCTTTTCTCAGAAAGCTGAAACTCATGTGTGTTGAGCCTCTCAAGTATGTCAGACGGATCGAGTGTCTTGAAATCAGGACGTTCTTGAATCATCAGGGCTAGGGTGTCAAACGAGCTGTCGAGTGAACTCATGAGTGTCTTGACGACTTCATGCTTGGTGATCTCAGTAGCACCAAGAGCTTGAAGCTCATTAGTGATGTTAGTGAGTCGATCAAACGTGAGCTGGACGTTCTCATTGTCATTTCTCTTGAAGCGGTTGAAGAGGTTGCGAAGGACATTGATTCTATGATCTCTCTGGGTTGAGACGCCTTCATTGACCTTGCAGAGCCAGTCCCAGACTAGCTTAGATGTTTCCAAAACACTCATGCGGCCATACTGTCCTTTGGTCAGATGACCACAGATGATGTTCTTGGCAGTGGAGTCCAGTTGAATGAATTTCTTGACATCAGCAGCGGTGACACCTTCACCAGCATTGGGAACGCCATTCTTGACGACATACCATAGGTCGACATCAGTGGCTTCAAGATGCATGCGCATCTTATTCTTCCAGTAGGGATATTCAGTTCCATCGAAGACGGGGCAAGCAGCGGAGACCTTAATTATCCCTGCAGTTGACATAGCTAAAACTCCAGGTGGTTAAACTGAATCACACAGAACAAGGGAGTACCTTGCTCTGATACCAATTGAAAGTGCTAGTGATCGACTAGAGGGGGGGTGAATAGGCGATTTTTTATGAAAGTCTTCAAAACATGGAAGTTTCGATGACAAACGATAGAAATAAACCTATTACCATGCAACGGAAGGTAGACTACACTAGTCAAACCATAGTCAAGTATTCAATGAAGTGAAAGCATAATGACTAATAGCAGCTAGGCAGTAAGATCAGGTAGGAAGATATTGTGAAGACAAACAGAACAGGTAGTCACTCAGTGAAGACAAAAGATAATGCAATCATACAATGACTTCACAAGGACCAACAGTAAGCAAAAGGGAAGGGAAGGATGAAACCAGTGACTCATTGAAGACAATGATTTGTTGGACTAGTTCCAGTTGCTGTGACAACTATACGTCTGCTTGGGGAGGCTGAGATTCAACTCAGAAGACCTCGTCTTCACCGTATTCCCCTTGAGCTAAGGACACCCAGTCCTCACCCATTCACTCTGGTAAGTCTTCAAGGTAGACTTCCAAACCTTCACAGACTTCGTTCACCGGCGATCCACAATGACTCTTGGATGCTCAGAATGTGATGCCTAACCGACTGGAGGATTCACAGTCCTCAAGTGTAATACGTCTTCACATCACACAGACAGGAAGACTTAAGTGATGCCTAACACTCTTTGGCTCTGGGTGTTTAGGGCTTTATCCTCGCAAGGAATTCTCTCTCAAAGGCTTTGAGGTGGGTTGCTCTCAAACGACAAAAGCCGTACTCTAACTCTAAGCAGCCAACCGTTTATGGTTGTAGGGGGTGGGCTATTTATAGCCACTAGGCAACCCGACCTGATTTGTCCGAAATGACCCTGGGTCACTAAGGAACTGACACGTGTTCCAATGGTCAGATTTCAAACACACACGACAACTTTACTTGGGCTACAAGCAAAGCTGACTTATCCAACTCTGGACAAGATTTGCTCTCATAGTCTTCACTCGAAGGCATAGGATTTTGGTTAAGAACCACTTTAGTCATTCTGACTGGTTCTCTTGGACCCCAGTTAACAGTATGGTGGTTCCTATGACTCAACAAAGAAAAACACAGAACAACGAAACTTCTAAGTCTTCACGCTCCATAGTCTTCACGCGATGTCTTCTCTCGTCATAGTCTTCAATGTGAATGCCTTCACATACCACCTTTGACTTCAATGTCTTCATACATTTTTAGGGGTCATCTCTGGTAGGAAATCCAAATCAATGAGGGACTTCTACCTGTGTTATCCTGCAATTCTCACAAACACATTAGTCCCTCAACTAGGTTTGTCGTCAATACTCCAAAACCATCTAGGGGTGGCACTAGATGCACTTACACTCCATAAGTACCAAATAATACAACGATCCTTAAATTAGTTGGGTCAAACTACTTCAAGTCTCGGGCGCTACTGGCACTTGAGTATTGAATCTACAAAACATCTTACTCACATATCCTTTGAAACCTGGTGTGTGCCTCCAGCAAGCCCGTCCCGAGCAGCTCGGATATACGCATCCGCAGAGTTAAGGGCATGGAGCGCCTCTGCGGTAAACTGGGATCGTGCATGGCCTCCTTCCGCCGATGTTGATTCATTGCACTTTCCAATTCAGAATTAGTGACCGATACATCATCCGAATCCTTTTGGAGATGACAGTTCGGCATTTTGCCCGTACCAACACTAGTCCTTACGGCAGGGTCCGGGGCCGGATTGGTCGAGGCACGGCCGGCGAGGTCCCCAGATATAATCCGGCATATGCTCTTCCTGAAGAATGGTCAAGTGGAGAACGTCACAACTCGGTCTACCCACTAAGTGCATGTCAAAAACCATACCTCTTTGGTGAAGGCGGGGGCCCGGTATTGTCACCGTTCACCTTTCTTTTCAAAGACTCGCCCTGTGCAGGTGTCGCCTTCTTGGAAGACACCTTGATGCAGGTCGGCGAGATGAGTGCTGGACCTTCGGAGCATGAGACAACGCGATGGGTGAGGCGCAATGAGAAAACTCTTTTGGAGAAGACGTCTCCTGAGTACTTATGTGGGAGGAGGGGAGAAGGCCGGGGTAATCCATTGTAATGGCTGCTTCCGTGCCATCATAGCTTGCCCGATAAAAAAACTCCCTCCTTAAGCTCTGTAAATATGTCCGGATCTTCTTCATATCCGGGATCTAGATCCCAGATATGGTCCTCCGGCTACAGAGTAGGGTTGTAAATCCCCTCGACGATCTTTCTCCATTCCTGTCAAAAGCAGCAATATTAGGTTCGACAAGCATAAGTCCGGAAAAGGATTAAGTAAAACCGATCATCAAAACTTACCCAATTGATTGGATTGTACATTGAAAAACCTTCCCGACATCTCAATCGAGTGAATTCTTCCTTCTCACCTTTGAAAAGATCAGCTAGGACGGTGGCCAGGGCGGCAAAGTTGTCCGGACCCTAGTGTTGATGATAACCCACAAGTATAGGGGATCACAACAGTTTTCGAGGGTAGAGTATTCAACCCAAATTTACAGATTCGACACAAGGGGAGCCAAAGAATATTTGAAGGTATTAGCAGTTGAGTTGTCAATTCAACCACACCTGGAGATTAATGATCTGCAGCAAAGTGATCAGTAGCAAAGTAGTTTGATAGTTTTGATAGTAGTAACGGTAACAGTAACAGTGATAGCAGTAATTTGTAGCAAGTGTAACAGTGATGATAGCAATAGTAACGTAGCAAGATCAATAAGGATAAATTCATAGGCATTGGATCGGTGACTTGTTGGATGATATTCATCATGTGACAACTATAACCTAGGGAATATGGCACTAGCTCCAGTTCATTGATATAATGTAGGCATGTATTCCGTAAATAGTCATATGTGCTTTATTAAAAGAACTTGCATGACATCTTTTGTCCTACCATCCCGTGGTAGCGGGGTCTGATACGTCTCCAACGTATCTATTATTTTTTATTGTTCCATGCTATATTATATTCTGTTTTGGACATTATTGGGCTTTATTATACACTTTTATACTATTTTTGGGACTAACCTACTAACTGGAGGCCCAACCCAAAATTGTTGTTTTTTGCCTATTTAGGGTTACGAAGAAAAGGAATATCAAACGGAGTCCAAATGGAATTAAACCTTCGGGAACGTGATTTTCGGAACGAACATGATCCAGAGGACTTGGACCCTATGTCAAGAAATCAACCAGGAGGCCATGAGGTAGGGGGCGTGCCTACCCCCCCAAGCGCGCCCTCTACCCTTGTGGGCCCCCTGTTGCTCCTCCGACGTACTCCTTCCTCCTATATATACCTACGTACCCCCAAACAATCAAAGACGGAGCCAAAACCCTAATTCCACCGCCATAACTTTATGTATCCACGAGATCCCACCTTGGGGCCTGTTCCGGAGCTCCGCCACGGGGGGCATCGATCACGGAGGTCTTCTACATGAACACCATAGCCTTTCCGATGAAGTGTGAGTAGTTTACATCAGACCTTCGGGTCCATAGTTATTAGCTAGATGGCTTCTTCTTTCTTTTTGGATCTCAATACAATGTTCTCCCCCCCTCTCGTGGAAATCTATTCGATGTAATCTTCTTTTGCGGTGTGTTTGTTGAGACCGATGAATTGTGGGTTTATGATCAAGTTTAGCTATGAACAATATTTGAATCTTCTCTGAATTCTTTTATGTATGATTGGTTATCTTCGCAAGTCTTTTCGAATTATCAGTTTGGTTTGGCCTACTAGATTGATCTTTCTTGCAATGGGAGAAGGGCTTAGCTTTGGGTTCAATCTTGCGGTGTCCTTTCCCAGTGACAGTAGGGGTAGGAAAGCACGTATTGCATTGTTGCCATCGAGGATAACAAGATGGGGTTTTGATCATATTGCATGAGTTTATCCCTCTACATCATGTCATCTTGCTTAAAGTGTTACTCCGTTCTTATGAACGTAATACTCTAGATACATGCTGGATAGCGGTCGATGTGTGGAGTAATAGTAGTAGATGCAGGCAGGAGTCGGTCTACTTGTCTCGGACGTGATGCCTATATACATGATCATACCTAGATATTCTCATAACTATGCTCAATTCTGTCAATTGCTCAACAGTAATTTGTTCACCCACCGTAGAATACTTATGCTCTTGAGAGAAGCCACTAGTGAAACCTATGGCCCCCGGGTCTATCTTCCATGATATTAATCTTCCAACACTTAGTTATTTTCATTGCCTTTTATTTTACTTTGCATCTTTATCATAAAAATACCAAAAATATTATCTTATCATATCTATCAGATGTCACTCTCGTAAGTGACCGCATAGGGATTGACAACCCCTTACCGTGTTGGCTGCGAGGATTTATTTTCTTTCTGTAGGTGCGAGGGACTCGCGCGTAGACTCATACTGGATTGATACACTGGTTCTCAAAAACTGAGGGAAATACTTACGCTACTTTAATGCATCATCCTTTCCTCTTCAGGGGAAAACCAACGCAGTGCTCAAGAGGTAGCAAGAAGGATTTCTGGCGCCGTTGCCGGGGAGGTATACGCATAAGTCAGCATACGAAGTACCCATCACAAACCCTTATCCCCCGCATTACATTGTTTGCCATTTTCTTCTCATTTTCCTCTCCCCCACTTCACCCTTGTCGTTTTATTCACCCTCTCTCTCTATCCTCCCTCTCTTTCTCTATTTGCCTCTTTTTGCCCGTTTCTTGTTTGCTTGTGTGTCGGATTGCTTGCTTGTCACGATGGGTCAAGATAACACTAAATTGTGTGACTTTACCAATACCAACAACAATGATTTTATTAGCACTCCGATTGCTCCTCTTACCGATGCTGAATCTTATGAAATTAATGCTGCTTTGCTGAATCTTGTCATGAAAGATCTGTTTTCTGGCCTTCCTAGTGAAGATGCTGCTACGCATCTAAATATCTGTATTTTCCTCCCGCTAAGATCATCTCTCTTAGAAACGATATTATGAATTTTAAGCAACTTGATCATGAACATGTTGCACAAGCTTGGGAGAGGATGAAATTAATGATACGTAATTGCCCAACACATGGTTTGAATTTGTGGATGATTATACAAAAAATTTATGCTGGATTTAATTTTGCTTCTAGAAATCTTTTAGATTTGGACGCGGGAGGAACTTTTATGGAAATCACTTTAGGAGAAGCTACTAAACTCCTAGATAATATTATGGTTAATTATTCTCAATGGCACACTAAAAGATCTACTAATAAAAAAGTGCATGCGATAAAAGAAATTAATGTTTTGAGTGGAAATTGGATGAACTTACGGAATTATTTGCCACTAAGAGTGTTTCTTCTGATCCTAATGATATGCCTTTGTCTACTTTGATTGAGAATAATAATGAATCTATGGATGTGAATTTTGTTGGTAGGAATAATTTTGGTAACAACACATATAGAGGAAACTTTAATTCTAGGCCTTATCCTAGTAATTCCTCTAATAATTATGGTAATTCCTACAACAATTATTATGGAAATTTTAATAAGATGCCCTCCGAATTTGAGACTAGTTTTAAGTAATTTATGAATTCACAAAAGAATTTCAGTGCTTTGCTTGAAGAGAAATTACTTAAAGTTGATGATTTGGCTAGGAACGATGATAGAATTTCTCTTGACATTGATTCTTTAAAACCTAGATCTATTCCTCCTAAGCATGATATCAATGAGTCTCTCAAAGCCATGAGAATTTCCATTGATGAGTGCAATGAAAGAACCGCTAGGATATGTGCTAAGAAAGATTCCTTTATAAGAGCCTGTTCTTCTAGTTTCCATGATAATAATGATGAAGATCTAAAAGTTATTGATGTGTCCCCTATTAAATCTTTGTTTTGCAATATGAATCTTGATAATAATGGGACTGAATATGATCCACCTTTACCTAGACGGCGTTCCAAAAATTCAGAGTCTTTAGATCTTGATGCTAAAATTGTTAAAAGTGGGATCGAAGAAGTCAAATGTTAAATATTGATGAACCCACTATTTTGGATTTCAAGGAATTTAATTATGAAAATTGCTCTTTGATAGATTGTATTTCCTTGTTGCAATCCACGCTAAATTCTCCCCGTACTTATAGTCAAAATAAAGCTTTTACCAAACATATCGTTGATGCTTTGATGCAATCTTATGAAGAAAAACTTGAGTTGGAAGTTTCTATCCTTAGAAAACTTTATGATGAGTGGGAACCAACTACTAAATTAAAATTAAATATCATGAATGCTATGCTTTGTGTGATTTGGGTGCTAGTGTTTCCACGATTCCAAAGACTTTGTGTGATTTGTTAGGTTTCCGTGATTTTGATGATTGCTCTTTAAACTTGCACCTTGCGTATTCCACTATTAAGAAACCTATGAGAAGAATTAATGATGTTCTTATTGTTGAAAATAGGGACTATGTTCCCGTAGATTTTTTGTTCTTGACATAGATTGCAATCCTTCATGTCCTATTATTCTTGGTAGACCTTTCCTTAGAATGATTGGTGCAATTATTGATATGAAGGAAGGAAATATTAGATTCCAATTTCCATTGTGGAAAGGCATGGAACACTTTACTAGAAAGAAAATTAAATTACCTTATGAATCTATTATGAGAGCCACTTATGGATTGCCTACCAAAGATGGCAATACCTAGATCTATCCTTGCTTTTTATACCTAGTTAGGGGCGTTAAATGATAACACTTGTTGGGAGGCAACCCAATTTTATTTTTATTCCTTAATTTTTTTCTCCTGTTTAGTCATAAATGATTTATCTAGCCTCTGTTTTGGTTGTGTTTTTTGTGTTTAGTTAGTGTTTGTGCCAAGTAGAACCGCTGGGAAGAATTGGGGAAAGTCTTGTTAATCTTGCTGTAAGAAACAAAAACTTTAGCGCTCACGAGAACTGCTGCCATTTTTATTTGGAAAGCGATATTTAGTTAATTTTTTTAATGATTAATAGATAAATTCCTCACGTTCAGAAATTTATTTTAGAATTTTTGGGGTTCCAGATCTTGCGCTAGCTACAGATTACTACAGACTGTTCTGTTTTTGACAGATTCTGTTCTTCGTGTGTTGTTTGCTTATTTTGATGAATCTATGGCTGGTAAATAGTTTATAAACCATAGAGAAGTTGGAATACAGTAGGTTTAACACAAATATAAATAAAGAATGAGTTCATTAAAGTACCTTGAAGTTGTCTTTTGTTTTCTTTCGCTAACGGAGCTCACGAGATTTTCTACTTTAAGTTTTGTGTTGTGAAGTTTTCAAGTTTTGGGTAAGGATTTGATGGATTATGGAACAAGGAGTGGCAAGAGCCTAAGCTTGGTGTCGGTGTCAAAACCGGTGGATCTCGGGTAGGGGGTCCTAAACTGTGAGTCTAAGGCAGATGGTAACAGGAGGCGGGGGACACGATGTTTACCAGGTTCGGGCCCTCTCGATGGAGGTAATACCCTACTTCCTGCTTGATTGATCTTGATGATATGAGTATTACAAGAGTTGATCTACCACGAGATCATAGAGGCTAAACCCTAGAAGCTAGCCTATGGTATGATTGTTGTTGTCCTACAGACTAAACCCTCCGGTTTATATAGACACCGGAGGGGGCTAGGGTTACACAGAGTCGGTTACAAGGGAGGAGATCTACATATCCGTATTGCCAAGCTTGCCTTCCACGCCAAGGAGAGTCCCATCCGGACATGGGACGAAGACTTCAATCTTGTATCTTCATAGTCCAACATTCCGGCCAAAGGATATAGTCTGGCTGTCCGGAGACCCCCTAATCCAGGACTCCCTCAGTAGCCCATGAACCAGGCTTCAATGACGATGAGTCCGACGCACAGATTTGTCTTCGGCATTGTAAGGCAGGTTCTTCCTCCGAATACTTCATAGAAGATTCTGAACATAAGGATAGTGTCCGGCTCTGCAAAACAATTTCCGCATACCATCATAGAGAGAATAATATTTCCACAAATCTAATCTGCTGACACATTTAGCAACATGACATCATGTCATGGACCGGTCATTATTCGAACCGCTTTTCTCAACCAGCACTGCACATATTGCAAGGCGGTTTTCTTGACATGTCTTGTCGAAGCAGAGATCGTGTCCCCTTATCACGGGATTCTCATCAATACGGGTATGGATAACCCAACCGCGCCATCAATTACGGCGCTCGAGGAATGAGCAATTTTACCAGGTAAGTGGGGAGGTGTATCGCCTCTTCTGCCCTTATAAAGGGACAAAGATTCACATTTTTTACCCACGCCTTCTTCCTCCTTGCTTATCCATTCTCGCGCACTCGAGCTCCAGCGCCCAAGTTCACGTCTTTCTCCTTAAACCACTCCAAGCATGTCCGGAGTGGAAGGCAAGTGGATGGCCTCGTCCGTCACAGAGGAGAACATCGCAAAGCTACGGGAAGCCGGATATCTGGCCGCGAACATCGCACACCGGCTGCCAGATGTGGGGCAGATCATCCCTACACCCGAATCCCATGAGAACGTAGTTTTCCTTACCCACTTTGTCTGCGGACTGGCATTTCCCCTTCACCCATTTATCTGCGGGCTCATGTTCTACTATAGGATGATTTTCATGATCTAGCCCCCAATTTCATCCTCAACATCTCGGCGTTTATCGTCGTGTGCGAGGCCTTCCTCCGCACCAGGCCCCACTTCGGCTTGTGGTTGAAGACCTTCAATGTTAAACCGAAGGTGGTGGTCGGCCAGCAAGCAGAGTGCGGAGGCGCCATGGTGGGAAAAATGCCTAACGTTACCATAAAGGGGTGGAGATCGGGGTGGTTCTACATCACCGAGCCACGCGACACCAACTGGGTGGCAGCCCCCGAATTTTGATCCGGAATCCCCACGCGGCTTACTTCCTGGAAAGAAAAGGGCATGCCCTAGGGTTCCCCGGTAGAGC
This sequence comes from Triticum monococcum, assembly GCA_034509565.1. Classification (NCBI taxonomy): domain Eukaryota; kingdom Viridiplantae; phylum Streptophyta; class Magnoliopsida; order Poales; family Poaceae; genus Triticum; species Triticum monococcum. The sequence goes on along the minus strand of CM067846.1, from coordinate 170,382,156 downwards.
TGACCGGACTCCAAACCTGCATCAAGAAGATGATGAGCAAGAAAATCAAGCTCGTCAACGTGGTCCAGGTCATGCTCTTCCGTCGGATCCTCCCGTGTCAACGACGGGTATTCAATTTGTGGGAGTTTGACCCAACCAAGCACCAGACGCTGTGAGAGCTCTTTAACACGATCCACAAGGACGTCTGGAAGGTGTTGTTCAAGGGCGCTGAGGTACCTCCTCCCCTTACCGAGGACCGCGCACTCAGCGCAAAGCGCCATGCCAGTCCGGTAAGTTTTTATATCTCACATGATATTTATTTGCCCCAGTTTAATCATGTGTGGGATCTAAGCTTCCATGCCATTAACAGGACTGGGTAGAGACAGCGGAGCAGATCGAGTGCGCAGCCCCCCAGCCTGAAGATCCTGCAGATGCTCTCCTAACGGAGATGCTGGTTCCGGCGCCCTACGAGGTGCCGGTGAAGAAGGCCAAGAAGAAGGCCACGGGGACCCGAAAGGGTCTCCGGCGCAAGGTTATATCGGACTCATCGTCTGATAACTCCGAAGCACACTCCTCCCACGAAAACGAGGAGGAGGAAGAGGAAAGTTCTCCCCCCAGCCGGGGGAGACAAGAAAAGGAAGGCCGCCCCAACCGGGGAGGCCGAAGGGTCCAAGAAGGGAAGGATCCTCCTTTCGGACTGCTCCACGATGGCCACATATAGCGACGACGAGTGGATACCCAGTGACAAGCCCCTGGCGAAGTCGTAAGTATCCGGATACCACAGTAATTCATGGTAGGTTTCATTGCACTGCTTCTCCTTACACTGAATATGATTATGCAGTCCATCCCGAGCCCGTATCGACGTATCTTCGTAGAACGGTTCTTTGGACTCCTAGGATATGAATAGCCTCCACCCCTTGCCCTACAGACAACGTCGAGGTGTTGTCTCAAAAGGCACCGAGCCGAGGGGTGGTAGTCCTGGGGGCGCCTCGAGGTGACCTTCCGAACCCTGGACGCAATGGGAGCAAGACTCCCACGGGCTCCAAGTTCGGCCCCCAGCCAAACACTGTGCCGGAACCTTTGGCGGTTCTGCACTCCGACAGGCGACACCCCGTTAAGAGGGGCAAGCCGCCCGTGCCGGTGGCCTCTGTCCATCCAGAGGCACCGGACAACTTGCTGGAAGCGCTTCGTGGCGCTTTCAACGACGAAGAGCACCGCACTATCATGAGTGCGGTGATCGAGAAAGTTCAGTCCGCCAAAAACAGACTAACCGAAGCTTGTGTGAGCCTCCTAACAAGCTTTCAGGTAAGCAATCAAAATATAGAAAAATATTACCGCATAGACAGTAGCCCCTAATGCTCTATTTGGCGTTCGCGAATAAAGGCCGAATAGAGGATCAAATAATGACTCAGGAGTCTAATCAGAATATGTCTATGTGCATATGCAGGCTTCACTGCTGGCTGCTGCCGTACGTACTATGGAGGTCGCTGCACTGAAGCAGGACCTTGAGCGGTCCGAGGACGAGCTCGACCTTACCAAGAGGCAGCTCAAGGAGAGCAAAGGTAAGCAATACCTTGTCTATATATTAAAAAGAAATTTGGTTGTAAAATAATAGGATCATCATGAATTTTCTAGGGGCCATGACCGAGGTGGCGACCCTGAAGAAGGCGCTGTCCGGGGCCGAAGACAAAGCGGCTAGATACGTCTCCAACGTATCTATAATTTTTGATTGCTCCATGCTATATTATCTACTATTTTGGACATAATTGGGTTTTATTATCCACTTTTATATTATTTTTGGGACTAACCTATTAACCGGAGGCCCAACTCAGAATTGTAGTTTTTTGCCTGTTTAGGGTTTCGAAGAAAAGGAATACCAAACGGAGTCCAAACGGAATGAAACCTTCAGGAACGTGATTTTTAGGAAGATTATGATCCGGGAGACTTGGACCCTACGTCAAGAAAGAAAATAGGAGGCCACGAGGTAGGGGGCGCGCCTACCCCCCAGGCGCGCCCTCCACCCTCGTGGGCCCCCTGTTGCTCCACCGAAGTACTCCTTCCTCCTATATATACCTACGTACCCCAAACGATCAGATACGGATCCAAAAACCTAATTCCACCACCGCAACTTTCTGTATCCATGAGATCCCATATTGGGGCCTGTTCCGGAGCTCCGCCGGAGGGGGCATCGATCACGGAGGGCTTCTACATCAACACCATAGCCCCTCCGATGAAGTGTGAGTAGTTTACCTCAGACCTACGGGTCCATAGTTAGTAGCTAGATGGCTTCTTCTCTCTTTTTGGATCTCAATACAATGTTCTCCCCCTCTCTTCTGGAGATCTATTCGATGTAATCTTCTTTTTGCGGTGTGTTTGTTGAGACCGATGAATTGTGGGTTTATGATCAAGTCTATCTATGAATAATATCTGAATCTTCTCTGAATTCTTTTATGTATGATTGGTTATATTTGCAAGTCTCTTCGAATTATTAGTTCGGTTTGGCCTACTAGCTTGATCTTTCTTGCAATGGGAGAAGTGCTTAGCTTTGGGTTCAATCTTGCGGTGTCCTTTCCAAGTGACAGTAGGGGCAGAAAGGCATGTATTGTATTGTTGCCATCGAGGAAAACAAGATGGGGTTTTCTTCATATTGCATGAGTCTATACCTCTACATCATGTCATCTTGCTTAAGGCGTTACTCTGTTTTTAACTTAATACTCTAGATGCATGCTGGATAGCGGTCGATGAGTGGAGTGTTGGGGAGCGCAGTAATTTCGAAAATTTTCCTACGCACACGCAAGATCATGGTGATGCACAGCAACGAGAGGGGAGAGTGTTGTCTACGTACCAACGCAGACCGACTGCGGAAGCGATCACACAACATAGAGGAAGTAGTCGTACGTCTTCTTCCCGATCCGACCGATCCAAGCACCGTTACTCCGGCACCTCCGAGTTCTTAGCACACGTACAGCTCGATGACGATCCCCGGGCTCCGATCCAGCAAAGCTTCGGGGAGGAGTTCCGTCAGCACGATGGCGTGGTGACGATCTTGATGCACTACCGACGCAGGGCTTCGCCTAAGCACTGTAACGGTACGATCGAGGTGGAATTTGGTGGCAGGGGGCACCGCACACGGCTATGGAACGATCTCAAGGATCAAGTTGTGTGTCTTGGGGTGCCCCTGCCCCCGTATATAAAGGTTGGAGGAGGGGAGCCGGCCGGCCAAGGGAGAGGAGGCGCAGGGGAGTCCTACTCCCACCGGGAGTAGGACTCCTCCCCCCAATCCTAATCCTATTAGGACTCCCGGGGGGAAAAGGAGAGAGAAGGGGGGCCGGCCCTATCCTAGTCCTATTAGGACTTTGGGAAGGGGGGCGCCGGCCAGCTTGTGGGCTTTCCCTTTTTCTCCTTTTCCACTAAGGCCCAATAGGCCCATTAGTCTCCCGGGGGGTTCCGGTAACCCTCCCGGTATTCCGGTAAAATCCCGATTTCACCCGGAACACTTCCGATGTCCAAACATAGGCTTCCAATATATCAATCTTTACGTCTCGACCATTTCAAGACTCCTCGTCATGTCCGTGATCTCATCCGGGACTCCGAGCAACCTTCGGTACATCAAAATGCATAAACTCATAATAACTGTCATCGTAACGTTAAGCGTGCGGACCCTACGGTTCGAGAACAATGTAGACATGACCGAGACACGTCTCCGGTCAATAACCAATAGCGGGACCTGGATGCCCATATTGGCTCCTACATATTCTACGAAGATCTTTATCGGTCAGACCGCATAACAACATATGTTATTCCCTTTGTCATCGGTATGTTACTTGCCCGAGATTCGATCGTCGGTATCCAATACCTAGTTCAATCTCGTTACCGGCAAGTCTCTTTACTCGTTCCGTAATACATCATCTCACAACTAACTCATTAGTTGCAATGCTTGCAAGGCTTAAGTGATGTGCATTACCGAGAGGGCCCAGAGATACCTCTCCGACAATCGGAGTGACAAACCCTAATCTCGAAATACGCGAACCCAACATCTACCATTGGAGACACCTGTAGTACTCCTTTATAATCACCCAGTTACGTTGTGACGTTTGGTAGTACCCAAAGTGTTCCTCCGGTAAACGTGAGTTGCATAATCTCATAGTTATAGGAACATGTATAAGACATGAAGAAAGCAATAGCAACATACTAAACGATCGGGTGCTAAGCTAATGGAATGGGTCATGTCAATCAGATCATTCTACTAATGATGTGACCTCGTTAATCAAATAACAACTCCTTGTTCATGGTTAGGAAACATAACCATCTTTGATTAACAAGCTAGTCAAGTAGAGGCATACTAGTGACACTCTGTTGGTCTATGTATTCACACATGTATTATGTTTCCGGTTAATACAATTCTAGCATGAATAATAAACATTTATCATGATATAAGGAAATAAATAATAACTTTATTATTGCCTCTAGGGCATATTTCCTTCAATCTCCCACTTGCACTAGAGTCAATAATCTAGATTACACAGTAATGATTCTAACACCCATGGAGCCTTGGTGCTGATCATGTTTTGCTCGTGGAAGAGGCTTAGTCAACGGGTCTGCAACATTCAGATCCGTATGTATCTTGCAAATCTCTATGTTTCCCACCTGGACTAAATCCCGGATGGAGTTGAAGCGTCTCTTGATGTGTTTGGTTCTTTTGTGAAATCTGGATTCCTTTGCCAAGGCAATTGCACCAGTATTGTCACAGAAGATTTTCATTGGACCTAATGCACTAGGTATGACACCTAGATCGGATATGAACTCCTTCATCCAGACTCCTTCGTTTGCTGCTTCCGAAGCAGCTATGTACTCCACTTCACATGTAGATCCCGCTACGACGCTTTGTTTAGAACTGCACCAACTGACAGCTCCACCGTTTAAAGTAAACACGTATCCGGTTTGCGATTTAGAATCGTCCGGATCAGTGTCAAAGCTTGCATCAACGTAACCTCTTACGGTGAGCTCTTTGTCACTTCCATATACGAGAAACATATCCTTAGTCCTTTTCAGGTATTTCAGGATGTTCTTGACCGCTGTCCAGTGATCCACTCCTGGATTACTTTGGTACCTCCCTGCTAAACTTATAGCAAGGCACACATCAGGTCTGGTACACAGCATTGCATACATGATAGAGCCTATGGCTGAAGCATAGGGAACATCTTTCATTTTCTCTCTATCTTCTGCAGTGGTCGGGCATTGAGTCTTACTCAACTTCACACCTTGTAACACAGGCAAGAACCCTTTCTTTGCTTGATCCATTTTGAACTTCTTCAAAATCTTGTCAAGGTATCTGCTCTGTGAAAGTCCAATTAAGCGTTTTGATCTATCTCTATAGATCTTTATGCCTAATATGAAAGCAGCTTCCCCGAGGTCTTTCATCGAAAAACTTTTATTCAAGTATCCCTTTATGCTATCCAGAAATTCTATATCATTTCCAATCAGCAATATGTCATCCACATATAATATCAGAAATGCTACCGAGCTCCCACTCACTTTCTTGTAAATACAGGCTTCTCCAAAAGTCTGTATAAAGCCAAATGCTTTGATCACACTATCAAAGCGTTTATTCCAACTCCGAGATGCTTGCACCAGTCCATAAATGGATCGCTGGAGTTTGCATACTTTGTTAGCTCCTTTTGGATCGACAAAACCTTCTGGTTGTATCATATACAACTCTTCTTCCAGAAATCCATTCAGGAATGCAGTTTTGACATCCATCTGCCATATTTCATAATCATAAAATGCGGCAATTGCTAACATAATTCTGACGGACTTAAGCATCGCTACGGGTGAGAAAGTCTCATCGTAGTCAACCCCTTGAACTTGTCGAAAACCTTTTGCGACTTAGTCGAGATTTATAGACAGTAACATTACCGTCAGCGTCAGTCTTTTTCTTGAAGATCCATTTATTCTCAATTGCTTGCCGATCATCGGGCAAGTCAACCAAAGTCCATACTTTGTTCTCATACATGGATCCCATCTCAGATTTCATGGCCTCAAGCCACTTTGCGGAATCTGGGCTCACCATCGCTTCTTCATAGTTCGTAGGTTCATCATGATCTAGTAGCATGACTTCCAGAACTGGATTACCGTACCACTCTGGTGCGGATCTCACTCTGGTTGATCTACGTGGTTCAGTAGCATCTTGTCCTGAAGTTTCATGATCATCATCATTAGCTTCCTCACTGATTGGTATAGGTGTCGCAGAAACAGTTTTCTGTGATGTACTATTTTCCAATAAGGGAGCAGGTACAGTTACCTCGTCAAGTTCTACTTTCCTCCCACTCACTTCTTTCGAGAGAAACTCCTTCTCTAGAAATGATCCATTCTTAGCAACGAATGTCTTGCCTTCGGATCTGTGATAGAAGGTATACCCAACAGTCTCTTTTGGGTATCCTATGAAGACACATTTCTCCGCTTTGGGTTCGAGCTTATCAGGTTGAAGCTTTTTCACATAAGCATCGCAGCCCCAAACTTTAAGAAACGACAACTTTGGTTTCTTGCCAAACCATAGTTCATAAGGCGTCGTCTCAACGGATTTTGATGGTGCCCTATTTAACGTGAATGCGGCCGTCTCTAAAGCATAACCCCAAAACGATAGCGGTAAATCAGTAAGAGACATCATAGATCGCACCATATCTAGTAAAGTACGATTACGACGTTCGGACACACCATTACGCTGTGGTGTTCCGGGTGGCGTGAGTTGCGAAACTATTCCACAATTTTTCAAATGTACACCAAACTCGTAACTCAAATATTCTCCTCCACGATCAGATCGTAGAAATTTTATTTTCTTGTTACGATGATTTTCAACCTCACTCTGAAATTCTTTGAACTTTTCAAATGTTTCAGACTTATGTTTCATCAAGTAGATATACCCATATGTGCTTAAATCATCTGTGAAGGTGAGAAAATAACGATATCCGCCACGAGCCTCAATATTCATCGGACCACATACATCGGTATGTATGATTTCCAACAAATCTGTTGCTCTCTCCATAGTACCGGAGAACGGTGTTTTAGTCATCTTGCCTATGAGGCACGGTTCGCAAGTACCAAGTGATTCATAATCAAGTGGTTCCAAAAGCCCATCAGTATGGAGTTTCTTCATGCGCTTTACACCGATATGACCTAAACGACAGTGCCACAAATAAGTTGTACTATCATTATTAACTTTGCATCTTTCGGCTTCTACATTATGAATATGTGTGTTACTATCTTCGAGATTCAATAAGAATAGACCACTCTTCAAAGGTGCATGACCATAAAAGATATTATTCATATAAATAGAACAACCATTATTATCTGATTTAAATGAATAACCGTCTCGCATTAAACAAGATCCAGATATAATGTTCATGCTCAACGCTGGCACCAAATAACAATTATTTAGGTCTAATATTAATCCCGAAGGTAGATGTAGAGGTAGCGTGCCGACCGCGATCACATCGACTTTGGAACCGTTTCCCACGCGCATCGTCACCTCGTCCTTTGCTAGCGTCCGCTTATTCTGTAGTCCCTGTTTCGAGTTGCAAATATTAGCAACAGAACCAGTATCAAATACCGAGGTGCTACTGCGAGCTCTAGTAAGGTACACATCAATAACATGTATATCACATATACCTTTGCTCACTTTGCCATCCTTCTTATCCGCCAAATACTTGGGGCAGTTCCGCTTCCAGTGTCCAGTCTGCTTGCAGTAGAAGCACTCCGTTTCAGTCTTAGGTCCAGACTTGGGTTTCTTCTCTTGAGCAGCAACTTGCTTGCTGTTCTTCTTGAAGTTTCCCTTCTTCTTCCCTTTGCCCTTTTTCTTGAAACTAGTGGTTTTGCTAACCATCAACACTTGATGCTCCTTCTTGATTTCTACCTCCGCAGCTTTTAGCATTCCGAAGAGCTCGGGAATAGTCTTGTTCATCCCTTGCATATTATAGTTCATCACGAAGCTCTTGTAGCTTGGTGGCAGTGATTGGAGAATTCTGTCAATGACGCAGTCATCTGGAAGATTAACCCCCATCTGAATCAAGTGATTATTATACCCAGACATCTTGAGTATATGCTCACTGACAGAACTGTTCTCCTCCATCTTACAGCTATAGAACTTATTGGAGACTTCATATCTCTCAATTCGGGCATTTGCTTGAAATATTAACTTCAACTCCTGGAACATCTCATATGCTCCATGACGTTCAAAACGTCGTTGAAGTCCTGATTCTAAGCCGTAAAGCATGGCACACTGAACTATTGAGTAGTCATCAGCTTTGCTCTGCCAGACGTTCACAACATCCGGTGTTGCTCCAGCAGCAGGCCTGTCACCCAGCGGTGCTTCCAGGACGTAATTCTTCTGAGCAGCAATGAGGATAATCCTCAGGTTACGGACCCAGTCCGTGTAATTGCTACCATCATCTTTCAAATTTGCTTTCTCAAGGAACGCATTAAAATTCAACGGAACAACAACACGAGCCATCTATCTACAATCAACATAAACAAGCAAGATACTATCAGGTACTAAGTTCATGATAATTTTAAGTTCAGTTAATCAAATTACTTAGGAACTCCCACTTAGAGAGACATCCCTCTAATCCTCTAAGTGATCACGTGATCCAAATCAACTAAACCATAACCGATCATCACGTGAGATGGAGTAGTTTTCAATGGTGAACATCGTCATGTTGATCATATCTACTATATGATTCACGCTCGACCTTTCGGTCTCTGTGTTCCGAGGCCATATCTGCATATGCTAGGCTCGTCAAGTATAACCTGAGTATTCTGCGTGTGCAAAACTGGCTTGCACCCATTGTAGATGGACGTAGAGCTTATCACACCCGATCATCACGTGGTGTCTAGGCACGACGAACTTTGGCAACGGTGCATACTCAGGGAGAACACTTCTTGATAATTTAGTGAGAGATCATCTTATAATGCTACCATCAATCAAAGCAAGATAAGATGCATAAAAGGATAAACATCACATGCAATCAATATAAGTGATATGATATGGCCATCATCATCTTGTGCTTGTGATCTCCATCTCCGAAGCACCGTCATGATCACCATCGTCACCGGCGCGCCACCTTGATCTCCATCGTAGCAACGTTGTCGTCTCGCCAATCTTATGCTTCCACGACTATCACTACCGCTTAGTAATAAAGTAAAGCATTACATCGTGATTGCATTGCATACAATAAAGCGACAACCATATGGCTCCTGCCAGTTGCCGATAACTCGGTTACAAAACATGATCATCTCATACAATAAAATCAGCATCATGCCTTGACCATATCACATCACAACATGCCCTGCAAAAACAAGTTAGACGTCCTCTACTTTGTTGTTGCAAGTTTTACGTGGCTGCTATGGGCTTAAGTAAGAACTCATCTCACCTACGCATCAAAACCACAACGATAGTTCGTCAAATAGACTCCGTTTTAACCTTCTCAAGGACCGGGCGTAGTCACACTTGGTTCAACTAAAGTTGGAGAGACAGTCTTCCGCAAGCCATCTATGTGCAAAGCACGTCGAGGGAACCGGTCTCGCATAAGAGTATGCGTAAGGTTGGTCCGGATCGTCTCAACCAACAATGCCGCCGAACCAAAGTATGACATGCTGGTAGGCAGTATGACTTGTATCGCCCACAACTCACTTGTGTTCTACTCGTGCATATAACATCAAACCATAAAACCTAGGCTCGGATGCCATTGTTGGGGAACGCAGTAATTTCGAAAATTTTCCTACGCACATGCAAGATCATGGTGATGCACAGCAACGAGAGGGGAGAGTGTTGTCTACGTACCAATGCAGACCGACTGCGGAAGCGATCACACAACGTAGAGGAAGTAGTCGTACGTCTTCTTCCCGATCCGACCGATCCAAGCACCGTTACTCCGGCACCTCCGAGGTCTTAGCACACGTACAGCTCGATGACGATCCCCGGGCTCCGATCCAGCAAAGCTTCGGGGAGGAGTTCCGTCAGCACGACGGCGTGGTGACGATCTTGATGCACTACCGACGCAGGGCTTCGCCTAAGCACTGTAACGGTACGATCGAGGTGGAATTTGGTGGCAGGGGGCACTGCACACGGCTATGGAACGATCTCAAGGATCAAGTTGTGTGTCTTGGGGTGCCCCCTGCCCCCGTATATAAAGGTTGGAGGAGGGGAGCCGGCCAGCCAAGGGAGAGGAGGCGCAGGGAGTCCTACTCCCACCGGGAGTAGGACTCCTCCCCCCAATCCTAATCCTATTAGGACTCCCGGGGGGAAAAGGAGAGAGAAGGGGGGCCGGCCCCTATCCTAGTCCTATTAGGACTTTGGGAAGGGGGGCGCCGGCCAGCTTGTGGGCTTTCCCTTTTTCTCCTTTTCCACTAAGGCCCAACAGGCCCATTAGTCTCCCGGGGGGTTCGGGTAACCCTCCCGGTATTCCGGTAAAATCCCGATTTCACCCGGAACACTTCCGATGTCCAAACATAGGCTTCCAATATATCAATCTTTACGTCTCGACCATTTCGAGACTCCTCGTCATGTCCGTGATCTCATCCGGGACTCCGAACAACCTTCGGTACATCAAAATGCATAAACTCATAATAACTGTCATCGTAACGTTAAGCGTGCGGACCCTACGGTTCGAGAACAATGTAGACATGACCGAGACATGTCTCCGGTCAATAACCAATAGCGGGACCTGGATGCCCATATTGGCTCCTACATATTCTACGAAGATCTTTATCGGTCAGACCGCATAACAACATACGTTGTTCCCTTTGTCATCGGTATGTTACTTGCCCGAGATTCGATCGTCGGTATCCAATACCTAGTTCAATCTCGTTACCGGCAAGTCTCTTTACTCGTTCCGTAATACATCATCTCACAACTAACTCATTAGTTGCAATGCTTGCAAGGCTTAAGTGATGTGCATTACCGAGAGGGCCCAGAGATACCTCTCCGACAATCGGAGTGACAAACCCTAATCTCGAAATACGCCAACCCAACATCTACCATTGGAGACACCTGTAGTACTCCTTTATAATCACCCAGTTACGTTGTGACGTTTGGTAGTACCCAAAGTGTTCCTCCGGTAAACGGGAGTTGCATAATCTCATAGTTATAGGAACATGTATCAGTCATGAAGAAAGCAATAGCAACATACTAAACGATCGGGTGCTAAGCTAATGGAATGGGTCATGTCAATCAGATCATTCTACTAATGATGTGACCTCGTTAATCAAATAACAACTCCTTGTTCATGGTTAGGAAACATAACCATCTTTGATTAACAAGCTAGTCAAGTAGAGGCATACTAGTGACACTCTGTTGGTCTATGTATTCACACATGTATTATGTTTCCGGTTAATACAATTCTAGCATGAATAATAAACATTTATCATGATATAAGGAAATAAATAATAACTTTATTATTGCCTCTAGGGCATATTTCCTTCATGGAGTAATAGTAGTAGATGCAGGCAGGAGTCGGTCTACTTGTCTCGGACATGATGCCTATATACACGATCATACCTAGATATTCTCATAACTATGCTCAATTCTGTCAATTGCTCAATAGTAATTTGTTCACCCACCATAGAATACTTATGCTCTCGAGAGAAGCCACTAGTGAAACCTACGGCCCCCGGGTCTATCTTCATCATATTAATCTCCTACTACTTAGTTATGTCCTTTGCTATTTACTTTTCCTTTATTTTACTTTGCATCTTTATCATAAAAATACCAAAAATATTATCTTATCATATCTATCAGATCTCACTCTCGTAAGTGGCCTTATAGTGATTAACAACCCCTATTTGCATTGGTTGTGAGGATTTATTTGTTTTGTGCAGGTACGAGGGACTCGCGCGTAGCCTCCTACTGGATTGATACCTTGGTTCTAAAAAACTGAGGGAAATACTTATGCTACTTTGCTGCATCATCCCTTCCTCTTCAGGAAAACCAACGGAGTGATCAACAGGTAGCAATAAGGATTTCTTGAGCCGTTGCCGGGGAGGTCTACGCAAAAGTCAACATACCAAGTACCCATCACATACCCTTATCTCCCGCATTACATTAATTGCCATTTGCCTCTCGTTTTCCTCTCCCCCACTTCACCCTTGCCGTTTTATTCGCCCTCTCTCTCTATCCTCCCTCTCTTTCTCTATTTGGCTCTTTTTTGCCCGCTTGCTTTTTGTTTGCTTGTGTGTTAGTTTGCTTGCTTGTCACGATGGCTTAAGATAATACTAAATTGTGTGACTTCACCAATACCAACAACGATGATTTTATTAGCACTCCTATTGCTCCTCTTACCGATGCTGAATCTTGTGAAATTAATACTGCTTTGCTGAATCTTGTCATGAAAGATCCGTTTTCCGGCCTTCCTAGTGAAGATGCCACTACCCATCTAAATAGCGTTGTTGATTTGTGTGACATGCAAAAGAAGAAATATGTGGATAATAATATTGTTAAATTGAAGCTATTTCCTTTTTCGCTTACAGATCGTGCTAAAGCTTGGTTTTCGTCTTTGCCTAAAAATAGTATTGATTCATGGAATAAGTGCAAAGATGCTTTTATCTCTAAGTATTTTCCTCCTGCTAAGATCATCTCTCTTAGAAACGATATTATGAATTTTAAGCAACTTGATCATGAACATGTTGCACAAGCTTGGGAGAGAATAAAATTAATGATACGTAATTTCCCTACTCATGGTTTAAATTTGTGGATGATTGTTCAAAATTTTTATGCCGGATTGAATTTTGTTTCTAGAAATCTTTTAGATTCGGCTGCGGGAGGCACTTTTATGGAAATCACTTTAGGAGAAGCTACTAAACTTCTAGATAATATTATGGTTAATTATTCTCAATGGCATACTGAAAGATCTACTAATAAAAAGGTGCATGCGATAGAAGAAATTAATGTTTTGAGTGGAAAGATGGATGAACTTATGAAATTATTTGCTAATAAGAGTGTTTCTTCCCTTGTCTACTTTGATTGAATATAATAATGAATCTATGGATATAAATTTTGTTGGTAGGAACAATTTTGGTAACAACGCGTATAGAGCAAATTTCAACCCTAGGCCTTATCCTACTAATTCCTCTAATAATTATGGTAATTCCTACAACAATTCTTATGGAAATTATAATGAGATTCCCTCTGATTTTGAATCTAATATTAAAGAGTTTATTACTTCGCAAAAGAATTTTAATGCTATGATTGAAGAAAAATTGCTTAAGATTGATGATTTGGCTAGGAACGTTGATAGAATTTCTCTTGATGTTGATTCTTTGAAACTTAGATCCATTCCACCTAAGCATGATATCAATGAGTCTCTCAAAGCCATGAGATTTTCCATTGATGAGTGCAAAGAAAGAACCGCTAGGATGTGTGCTAAGAAAGATGCCTTTATAAGAGTGTGTTCTTCTAGTTCCTATGAAAATAAAGATGAAGAACTAAAAGTTATTGATGTGTCCCCTATTAAATCTTTGTTTTTCAATATGAATCTTGATAATGATGGGACCGAATATGATCCACCTTTACCTAGAAGGCGTTCCAAGAATTCGGAATTTGTTGATCTTGATGCTAAAATCGATAAAAGTGGGATTGAAGAAATTAAAACCCTAGATGTTGCTAAACCCACTATTATGGATTTCAAGGAATTTAACTATGAAAATTTCTCTTTGATTGATTGTATTTCCTTGTTGCAATCTGTGCTAAATTCTCCTCGCGCTTATAGTCAAAATAAAGTGTTTACTAAACATATCGTTGATGCCTTGATGCAATCTTATGAAGAAAAACTTGAACTGGAAGTTTCTATCCCTAGAAAACTTTATGATGAGTGGGAACCAACTATTAAAATTAAAATTAAATATCATGAATGCTATGCTTTATGTGATTTGGGTGCAAGTGTTTCCACGATTCCAAAGACTTTGTGTGATTTGTTAGGTTTCCGTGAATTTGATGATTGCTCTCTAAACTTGCACCTTGCGGATTCCACTATTAAGAAACCTATGGGAAGAATTAATGATGCCCTTATTGTTTCAAATAGGAATTAGGTGCCCGTAGATTTTATTTTTCTTGACATAGATTGCAATCCTTCATGTCCTATTATTCTTGGTAGACCTTTCCTTAGAACGATTGGTGTAATTATTGATATGAAGGAAGGAAATATTAGATTCCAATTTCCATTAAGGAAAGGGATGGAACACTTTCCTAGAAAGAAAATTAAATTACATTATGAATCTATTATGAGAGGCACTTATGCATTGCCTACCAAAGATGGCAATACCTAGATCTATTCTTGCTTGTTATGCCTAGCTAGGGGTGTTAAACGATAGCGCTTGTTGGGAGGCAACCCAATTTTATTTTTATTCCTTGCTTTTTTCTCCTGTTTAGTAATAAATAATTTTTCTAGACTCTGTTTTGGTTGTGTTTTTTGTGTTTAATTAGTGTTTGTGCCAAGTAGAACCGTTGGGAAGACTTGGAGAAAGTCTTGTTACACTTGCTGAAAAAAACAGAAACTTTAGCGCTCACGAGAACTGCTGTAATTTTTATTTAGAAAATGCTATTTAGTTAATTATTTTTGAATATGATTAATAGATAAATTCCTCACGTCCAGAAATTTATTTTAGAATTTTTGGGGTTCCAGATCTTGCGCTAGATATAGATTACTACAGACTTTTCTGTTTTTGACAGATTCTGTTTTTCGTGTGTTGTTTGCTTATTTTGATGAATCTATGGCTAGTAAAATAATTTATAAACCATAGAGAAGTTGGAATACAATAGGTATAACACCAATATAAATAAAGAATGAGTTCATTACAGTACCTTTGTTGGAGTAAATAGCCATGGGTAGCCCAGCCGGCTTTCCCTGGCCCATTAAAAAAAATTACGAGCCCGTCCGGCTCTCAAGAGGACTCAAGACCTGGGCCGCCTCCCCCCTTGCCGACTATCTTCCTGGCCGGCTTCAGGGGCGGCCCGCCCTTTACCCTCATGAAGAAAGCTATGGAGGGCCGACTACGAGAATCCGGCTACAGCAAGGCCGGCTACGAGAAGCCGGCTCCCATAAAGCAGTGAAAGCCGTACCCGCAATGTACGCGTCCACCCTGCGATGATGAAGCGGGGCGTGGCTACAGTGGAGCCTGCCACCCCCAAAACCCAGAGCACGCCTGGTACAGTGCGCCGTACGGGTAGCCACGACCCGTCCGGCACGGCACTGTTGCCACGGCGGCTCCGACGCCGTCCCCGACGGGCCGCCAGCGTGGCCCCCGAGGCCGTGGGCCCCTTTGGGCAGAGAGATGCCGAAGGCGGCCGCACCACCTCTCAAGCCGGCAAGATAGAGGGCCGGCTTCCCATAGCCGGCCTGCCACCTTCCTCGAAGGAGACGCCCATTAAGGAGACAAGATACGGCGGGGCTACAGTAATCGCCCGCCAGGGCGGCGGTACTATAGCCACGCTTACCCCGACCAAGCCTGTGTCAACCGCACGGAGTAACAGTAACCAGCCACCGACCAGGCCCTGGCCTGTGGGGCCTGCCTATCGACCAAGGAGCCGGCAGCCGGCGGGACCCACCAGCCGGCGGGCCCCAGTAGCCGGCACAGAAGCCGGCAAGCATAGTCACAGACAGCTGGGCCCCGCGCCCAGCTGGATTACCATTGTACCCCCGGGGGGTAGGCCTATATAAACCCCCCGGTGCACCCATGCAAAGGGTTGGACTCTCAAGTTAGACCTAGACACCATACAAGGAGAGGAAGCAAGCTAGCTGTGCCCTTCTTCCTCCTCCCACCCAAAACAGCTCAAGGAGCATTGTAGCTACTTGTTCACTTAGTAACCATGCGGAGACCCCGCAGAGCAGCAGTAGGGGTGTTATCTCCCCGGAGAGCCCTGAAGCTGGGTAAGATTCGCCGGCGTGCATGTCTTCGCCTTATCCCGTTTCCAGGCACCGGCGATGTTTTATTGGCTCCCACAATGATAAGCCACCCGTTTGCATATGTCGCACCTACCACCCGACAACCTTGAAGTGGTCTTTTATTTTCTTTCGCTAACGGAGCTGGCGAGATTTTCTACTTTAAGTTTTGTGTTGTGAAGTTTTCAAGTTTTGGGTAAAGACTTGATGGATTATGGAACAAGGAGTGGCAAGAGCCTAAGCTTGGGGATGCCCATGGCACCCCCAAGATAATCTAAGTACACCTAAAATCCAAAGCTTGGGGATGCCCCGGAATGCATCCCCCTCTTTCGTCTAATTCTATCGGTAACTTTACTTGGAGCTATATTTTTATTCGCCACATGATATGTGTTTTGCTTGGAGCGTCTTGTATTATTTGAGTGTTTGCTTTTTTGTTTACCACAATCATCCTTGCTGTACACACCTTTTGAGACAGCCATACATGATTTGGAATTTGTTAGAATACTATATGTGCTTCGCTTATATCTTTTGAGTTATATAGTTTCGCTCTAGTACTTCACTTATATCTTTTAGAGCAAGGTGGTGGATTTGTTTTATAGAAACTATTAATCTCTCATGCTTCACTTAGATTATTTTGAGAGTCTTAATAGCATGGTAATTTTCTTAAAATCCTAATATGCTAGGTATTCAACAATAAAAAAATTCTCTTATGAGTGTGTTGAATACTATGATAAGTTTGATACTTGATAATTGTTTTGAGATATGGAGATGGTGATATTAGAGTCATGCTAGTTGAGTAGTTGTGAATTTGAGAAATACTTGTGTTAAAGTTTTTGATTCCCGTAGCATGCACGTATGGTGAACCGTTATGTGATGTAGTCGGAGCATGATTTATTTATTGATTGTCCTCCTTATGAGTGGCGGTCGGGGACGAGCGATGGTCTTTTCCTACCAATCTATCCCCCTAGGAGCATGCGCCTAAAACTTTGCTTTGATAACTTGTAGATTTTTGCAATAAGTATGTGAGTTCTTTATGACTAATGTTGAGTCCATGGATTATACACACTCTCATCCTTCCACCTTTGCTAGCCTCTCTAATACCGAGCACCTTTCGCCGGTATCATACACCCACCATATACCTTCCTCAAAATAGCCACCATACCTACCTATTATGGAATTTCCATAGCCATTCCGAGATATATTGCCATGCAACTTTCCACCATTCGGTTCATTATGACACACTCCATCATTGTCATATTGCTTAGCATGATCATGTAGTTGACATCGTATTTGTGGCAAAGCCACCATTCATAATTCTTTCATACATGTCACTCATGCATCATTGCATATCCCGGTACAC
The DNA here is from genome assembly GCA_034509565.1 of Triticum monococcum. Classification (NCBI taxonomy): domain Eukaryota; kingdom Viridiplantae; phylum Streptophyta; class Magnoliopsida; order Poales; family Poaceae; genus Triticum; species Triticum monococcum. Next base: position 170,364,891 of record CM067846.1, on the reverse strand, counting down.
CACCGGAGGCATTCACATAGAGTCATATTTTGTTCTAAGTATCGAGTTGTAATTGTTGAGTAAGAAAAATAAAAGTGTGTTGATCATCATTATTAGAGCATTGTCCCAGTGAGGAAAGGATGATGGAGACTATGATTCCCCCACAAGTCGGGATGAGACTCCGGACAAAAAATAAAAATAAAAAAAGAGAAAGAAAAGAGGCCATAAAAAAAGAGAAAAGGCCCAAAAAAATGAGAGAAAAAGAGAGAAGGGGCAATGTTACTATCCTTTTACCACACTTGTGCTTCAAAGTAGCACCATGATCTTCATAGTAGAGAGTCTCTCATGTTATCACTTTTATATACTAGTGGGAATCTTTCATTATAGAACTTGGCTTGTATATTCCAATGATGGGCTTCCTCAAAATGTCCTAGGTCTTCATGATCAAGCAAGTTGGATGCACACCCACTTAGTTTCTTTTTGAGCTTTGATATACTTGTAGCTCTAGTGCATCCGTTGCATGGCAATTCCTACTCACTCACATTTATATCTATTGATGGGCATCTCTATAGCCCGTCGATATGCCTAGTTGATGTGAGACTATCTTCTCCCTTTTTGTCTTCTCCACAACCACCATTCTATTCCACCTATAGTGCTATGTCCATGGCTCGCGCTCATGTATTGCGTGAAGTTTGAAAAAGTTTTGAGAATGTCAAAAGTATGAAACAATTGCATGGCTTGTCATCGGGGTTGTGCATGATTTAAATACTTTGTGTGATGAAGATAGAGCATAGCCAGACTATATGATTTTGTAGGGATAACTTTCTTTAGCCATGTTATTTTGAGAAGACATAATTGCTTAGTTAGTATGCTTGAAGTACTATCATTTTTATGTCAATATGAACTTTTGTCCTGAATCTTTCGGATCTGAATATTCATACCACAATTAAGAAGAATTACATTAAAATTATGCCAAGTAGCACTCCTGTTTTTATAATTTACCTACTCGAGGACGAGCAGGAATTAAGCTTGGGGATGCTTGATACGTCTCCAACGTATCTATAATTTTTGATTGCTCCATGCTATATTATCTACTGTTTTGGACAATATTGGGCTTTATTATCCATTTTTATATTATTTTTGGGAGTACCCTATTAACCGGAGGCCCAACCCAGAATTGCTTTTTTTGCCTGTTTTAGGGTTTCGAAGAAAAGGAATACCAAACGGAATGAAACCTTCGGGAACGTGATTTTTAGGAAGATTATGATCCGGGAGACTTGGACCCTACATCAAGCAAGAAAAGAGGAGGCCACGAGGTAGGGGGCGCGCCTACCCCCCCCCCCCCCCCAGGCGCGCCCTCCACCCTCGTGGGCCCCTGTTGCTCCACCGACGTACTCCTTCCTCCTATATATACCTACGTACCCCCAAACGATCAGATACGGAGCTAAAAACCTAATTCCACCACCGCAACTTTCTGGATCCACGAGATCCCATCTTGGGGCCTGTTCCGGAGCTCCACCAGAGGGGGCATCGATCACGGAGGGCTTCTACATCAACACCATAGCCCCTCCGATGAAGTGTGAGTAGTTTACCTCAGACCTACGGGTCCATAGTTAGTAGCTAGATGGCTTCTTCTCTCTTTTTGGATCTCAATACAATGTTCTCCCCATCTATTGTGGAGATATATTCGATGTAATCTTCTTTTTGCGGTGTGTTTGTTGAGACCGATGAATTGTGGGTTTATGATCAAGTCTATCTATTAATAATATTTGAATCTTCTCTAAATTCTTTTATGTATGATTGGTTATCTTTGCAAGTCTCTTCGAATTATTAGTTTGGTTTGGCCTACTAGATTGATCTTTCTTGCAATGGGAGAAGTGCTTAGCTTTGGGTTCAATCTTGAGGTGTCCTTTCCCAGTGACAGTAGGGGCAGCAAGGCACGTATTGTATTGTTGCCATCGAGGATAACAAGATGGGGTTTTCTTCATATTGCATGAGTCTATCCCTCTACATCATGCCATCTTGCTTAAGGCGTTACTCTGTTTTTAACTTAATACTCTAGATGCATGCTGGATAGCGGTCGATGAGTGGAGTAATAGTAGTAGATGCAGGCAGCAGTCGGTCTACTTGGCTCGGACGTGATGCCTATATACATGATCATACCTAGATATTCACATAACTATACTCAGTTCTGTCAATTGCTCAACAGTAATTTGTTCACCCACTGTAGAATATTTATGCTCTTCAGAGAAGCCACTAGTGAAACCTATGGCCCCCTGGTCTATCTTCATCATATTAATCTCCTACTACTTACTTATTTCCTTTCCTATTTCCTTTGCCTTCATTTTACTTTGCATCTTTGTCATAAAAAGACCAAAAATATTATCTTATCATATCTATCAGATCTCACTCTCGTAAGTGGCCTTATAGGGATTGACAACCCCTATTTGCGTTGGTTGCGAGGATTTATTTATTTTGTGCAAGTATGAGGGACTCGCGTGTAGCCTCCTACTAGATTGATACCTTGGTTCTCAAAAACGGAGGGAAATACTTACGCTACTTTGCTGCATCATCCATTCCTCTTCGTGGAAAACCAAGGCAGTGCTCAAGAGGTAGCACGGCCAAGGAGCGCATTGAGCGGCAAAAGCAAGAAGCCCGGGTAGGCGAGGTGCAGTAAGAGATCGAGGCTCTCGCCAAAAAACACGAGTCCTTGGAGCTTAACTCTAAGACGCGAGAGTCCAAGCTTGCGAAGGTGCTCGAAAGCGCACAGAGCGCCAACGCTAAAGCCCACAAAAGCCCTCTAGGAGATTGACGCGGTGAAGAAGATAGCAGCGGGTAAGGCATTCATTATGCAAAGCAAGCATGTGAAGGAAACTTTCCTTTTACTTACCCAAGTGCGGAGCTCTCCAGGAGCGTTCGCAGATCTTCCCCGCAGTGTGCTGGATGCGGCAGAGTTTTACCGAGCTGAGGAGGGGAGCTCGACGAAAAAGTTGTTCTGGTCTCAGTATACTGGGACCGTACACCCAATGCCCATGAGCGACCAGCTAAAGCAACTGGTCGAGCTTCACAAGGCGGCCGAACAGGCCATGAAGGGTCTTATAGTCCGGATGTGGCCCGACGATCCCCTGCCTAGCAGCTCCTTCGGTCTGGTGAGGCGGCTTGTGGATGCCTGCCCACGACTTGAAGTCATAAAGCGGTCCGTCTGCATCGAGGGTGCGCCCATGGCTTTTGCCCGGGCGAAGGTGCAATGGGCGAAGCTGGACGCCGTAAAGCTGGTGAAGGAGGGGCCACCGAAGGGCAAGGAGCATCGCTGCCCCAAAATGTATTATGACAGTGTCCTGAAGGGTTCCCGCCTTGTGGCGGAGGAATGTTCTAGAGGTGTAATTTTTGAATGAACATGCTCCCGTAATCCTGTAATGTGAAACGAGTTCATTTGCGCTATGCAACGCTTTTTGAATTTAAAATATTACCTTCTGTGCGGCCGTTTATAAAATCTGAGAGTTGGCCAGTCGTCGGCTTATGCCCCCATGTAACTAGTATTAGGTTGTTTGGGATAACCTGAGCACTCTTTATCCCAATTTTGGGTCCTTCGAGGGAGGTGTTCAGCACAACGAACCAGGCAATCGGACTATAAAGCTTTATCACTCTCACTTAGCCATAGAAGTCAACAATTTTAAATTTTGGCGAAGCCCCTAGTATTCGGAAGGCCGAATTTGGGGCACTATATACGCCTAAGCCGGGCAAGGCCGACTCCTCGCTCGAGGCGGAAAAAGTCTTTAAGGACTTGAGACCTCTCGAACAGCGACCAGCTCTCGCCTTATCATGACAGTCAGTTTTCGGCTTTCTCTACTGAGGTGCTTGTCCGAAAGAACCGGGACACAATCGCAGTAGTTCTCCCAGCGCTACCTTAGCCGATATAGCGGAACATAAGGTACCAAAACATGGGAGCCGGGAAAACCCAACTATTGACCCAACACATGATTCAGAGCTGATGCATATAATGCTATAAGTTCGGGGTGCCGCACTGTCGAAAGTGTTCGGACTTCTCACGCCGTATTATGGGGTAAACGAAAGCCCCTGGCGTACTAACCGTACCAGAATGTGCGGGGGCAAGTTGTCGTAAATGAACATATAATAAAAAAGGGATGGATAATGCAGTAATAGACTAATGCTATGCATTGTTATTTAAATAATACGTCGAAGCGTACTGATACAAGTAGTGCCATAAGCAAAAAATAGGACTATTTGACATGTCCTATCCAAGGGAAAGCTGCGTATGGGTAGTAAAAAGCGGGTATATCGATTGTTATTAGATACCACCTGGGGGTTCCCTTGTACGTCTTAGCTTCTTGCCTGCTTGGTTGTTCCTTCCCGTAATGTGTCCGGCAATCATACTGCCGGAAAGGGCTTCCAGAGTAAGGTCCTGAAAGAGAAAAAATGATAAAGGTATGCAGCCCTAGGGCGGTTAAGCCGCATTGCGGGACGTGCCCTGACCATGCCCCTGCCTATGCCCATGGTATTTTCGGTGCGTAATTATGTATGCGCACCTACCACCCAACATTTGGCGCCCACCGTGGGGCCAGGTGCACCGTCGCCCGGAGACCTGTTCTGGACGGGAACCCTTTTCCTCCCCCGCAAGCGTAGCCGGCCCGGCTCGCCCGATGGCGCTTGCTGCGACGCGCTGCATGGCGTCACCAACATCTGCGCGGCGAGCAGCCTCGCCGACCTCTTCGACAAGGCCCGCATCTCCGACGAGCTTGCCTCCGATGCAGGCACCGACCACCTCGCCAACCTCTTCGGCCAGCTCCACGTCTCCAGCGAGCCCGCTGTGGATTTGGAGTCGGTTGGCTCCACCGACCCGATGCCTGTCGACTCCGACACGGCATCCTACGACACCTTCCGCACCAACGTCACGGTCTACAACGACCCGCTCCCTCCGGCCAGCGATCGCGATACTGTCACTCCGGAGGTGATGGTTATCGGCCACGACGGCCCGACTGACGAGGGCGCCCACGACGCCCCACGCGTGGCGGCCCACGACTTGTCCGCCCCCTTCCGGCTGACGCCAACGACGAAGTACTGGAGGCACGCCGCCTCGCCCTCCTCGCGGAGGGCCGGTGGCTGGCCTCCGTAAGACTCCTCATCGAGGCCTACCAGCGCGAAGCTGACCGCGCCGCCTTCGGCACGCCGGCTCCGGCTGGCCCGAGCCGGGCTGGTGCTGTCAGGCAACGCGGTGCCGTCATGGCCGACATGCTTGGAGTCGATCGCCCGGTCTACGCCACTCCGCTCGAGAATCTGCGCGCCGCCCAGGCGGCCGTAGACGAGCTGGACGGCTTGGAAGCTGAAGACCTCCCCCACATGACGCGGCGTATACAGCAACTAATTGACGCGGCCGCACGGCGACACGAAGCCGACGCGTGCGCGGGGAGCCCTCCCGCGCGCCGCGACCACGGCGCGACTTCCCGATCGCCGACTACAAGCAACACCCGCGCGCGGCGCGAGAAAGAGCCGGCTTCCAGCCGAAGCCGGACCCAGATCTCCATCTAGCGAGATGCGGACGGCCGCCCCCGAGCCATGGAATGGCGGGGCACCCCGCCTCCGCCTCGAGCTCGTGGAGAGAGATACCCCACCCCGCCTCCAGTGGCGCACCCGACTCTCAGCGGCCGGCTTGGTCGCCGTGAAGGAGTCGGCGAAAACGACGCCCGCCACCAGATCGACCGCCTGGCCAGATCCCTGGCACTAGAAGAACAAGATGATGTCGGCCCGCCTTGCTTTGGCCCCCGCATCCACGACGAGCCCTTCCCCAAAGGGTTCTCGCTCCCAAGAGACACGCCCAAGTACAACGGCTCGGTGAAGCCGGAAGACTGGCTGACCGACTACTCCACAGCCGTCAGCATCGCCAATGGCAACCGGCGCGTTGCCGTGAAGTACATGCCCCTCATGCTGCAAGGCACGGCACGGACTTGGCTCAACAGCCTCAAGCCTCTCAGCATCAGCAGCTGGGTAGATTTCACCGAAGCCTTCGTTCGCAACTTCACCAGCACCTACAAGCGGGCTCCCAAGCCCAGACAGCTCTCCCTGTGCGTACAGGGCCCAGCCGAGTCCACTCGCGACTACCTCACGCGTTGGGCCAAGCTCCGCAACTCCTGCGAAGGGGTGCACGAGGTGCAAGCCATCGAATACTTCACTGCCGGGTGTCGAGAGGGCACCCTCCTCAAGCACAAGCTTCTCTACGACGAGCCAACTACCCTCGACGAGCTCCTGAACATCGCCGACAAGTACACCACCGCCGACTCCTCGATGAAGACCGAGCTCCGGGTGGAAGCGTCCGGAAAAGTGCTCAATCCGGCGCCCCAAGCACCGGCTGGAGATGCCGGCCGACGCCAACACCAGAATGATCAGAAGCGCAAAGGCCCTGTGCCGCCTCCCGCTAGCCGGCAGGTGGCCACGGTCGAAGATGCGCCGCCTGAGGGGCGGCCCGCGCCCAAGAAGCCCAAGGGCGGCCGGCCGGCTTGGCAGCCGGCCTTCTCCTATGAACAAACCCTTGACGCCACGTGCAAGTTCCATAGCGGCGCGAAGCCGTCCAACCACACGACCCGCAAGTGTAACTGGCTCGCCCGAATCTCCAAGGGCGAAGGGCTCACGCCGACTCCGCCTGCCGGCCCGCCGCCGCCAGCTCCGCCGCCCAAGGCCGCTCGGCCCGCGGTCGACGCCGTGTAGGACAAGTTCCCCGACGAGCAAGCGTCTTACATTGTCTTTACGAGCCAGCCCGAAGACCGGCGCAGCGAGCGCCGAGAGCAACATGAAGTCAATGTGGCCGCCACCAACCCAGCCGGCCACATGCATTGGTCTGAGAAATCCATCAGCTGGAGCCGGGCCGACCACCCAGAGGTGATGCCATCCCCCGGCTCCTACGCTTTGGTCCTGGAGGCCACCCTTGCGACGGACACGCGTGCCGCACGCTTCTCCCGCGTGCTGATCGACGGTGGAAGCAGCATCAACATCCTGTACCGCGACACCATGGAGAAGCTGGGTGTCAAGGCAAAACAGCTTGTGCCGACTCGAACGGTGTTCCACGGCATCGTTCCCGGTTTGTCCTGCGCCCCCGTCGGCAAGATCAAGATCGATGTACTCTTTGGGGGCAAGGATCATTTCCGCCGGGAAGCAATCTGGTTCGAGGTGGTGGACTGGAGAGCCCTTACCACTCCTTGCTTGGCCGACCCGCCTTGGCCAAGTTCATGGCGGTCCCCCACTACGCGTACTTCAAGATGAAGATACCAAGCTCCAAGGGCGTCATCACCATCGCCGGCGACTACAAGAAGTCCGCCGACTGCGCCACGGCTAGCAGCCGGCTGGCCGAATCCCTCGTGATTGCTGCAGAGAAGAGGACGCTGGACAGGGTCGTGGGCCTGGCTAGCAAGCAGCTAAACCAGCCCGCCGACTCCAAGGAGTATGACGCCCAAGGATCTTTCCAGCCGGCCAAGGAGACCAAGAAGATACAGCTCGACCCCGAGCACCCCGAGAGGTTTGCCGTCATTGGGGCGAGCCTAGACAGCAAATAGGAAGGTGAGCTCGTCGATTTCCTCCGTGAGAATCTGGATATCTTTGCATGGTCCCCCAAGGACATGCCGGGTGTTCCGAAGGATTTCGCCGAGCACAAATTACATGTGCGGGAGGACGCCAAACCAGTCAAGCAGCCTCTCCGCCAACTGTCAGAGGAGAAGAGAAGGATCGTAGGGGAGGAGATAGCCCGGCTTCTTGCAGCCGACTTCATCATGGAAGTTTTCTTCCCTGAGTGGCTCGCGAACCCAGTTCTCGTGCTGAAAAAGAATAACAAGTGGCGCATGTGTATAGATTACACAAGCCTCAACAAAGCCTGCCCAAAAGATCCGTTCGCTCTGCCCAGAATTGACCAAGTGATAGACTCCACAGCCGGATGCGAGCTGTTGAGCTTTTTGGATGCTTACTCGGGATACCACCAGATAAAGCTGAACCCGGATGACCAACTGAAGACCGCCTTCATCACGCCGTTTGGAGCCTTCTGCTACCTGACCATGACATTCGGCTTGAGGAATGCCGGCACCACTTTTTAGCGTTGCATGCAGAAGTGCCTCCTCACGCAGCTCGGCAAGAATGCCCACGTCTACGTGGATGATGTCGTGGTGAAGACGGAGAAGCACGGCACTCTGCTGGAAGACCTGAAGGAGACATTCAAGAACCTCCGCCGGTTCCGAATCAAGCTCAACCCCGAGAAATGCGTGTTCGGAGTGCCAGCCGGCTAGCTCCTAGGCTTTCTGGTCTCCGAACGCGGCATCGAGTGCAACCCTGTGAAGATCAAGGCCATCGAGAGGATGGCGGTCCCAACCAAGCTTCGAGAGATTCAGAAGTTCACCGGGTGCCTGGCCTCTCTGAACCGCTTCATCAGCCGGCTTGGAGAGAAAGCTCTCCCTCTCTACCGCCTCATGAAGAAGAGTACCCACTTTGAGTGGAATGACCAGGCCGACCAAGCTTTCCACGAGCTGAAGAAGATGCTGGCCACGCCGCCTGTCTTGGCGGCGCCGACTGAGAAAGAGCCCATGCTCCTTTATATTGCCGCCACTAGCCGGGTCGTCCGCACTGTCATTGTGGTCCAACGCCTCGAAGAAGGCCGAGCCCAGCCGGTCCAGAGGCCGGTCTATTACCTGAGCGAGGTGTTGTCTGCCTCGAAACAGAACTACCCGCACTACCAAAAGATGTGCTACGGCGTGTACTTCACTGCCAAGAAGCTGAAGCCGTACTTTCAAGAACATCCTATCACGGTCATATGCACTGCCCCGCTGGCCGAGATCATAGGCAGCCGGGATGCATCCGGCTGGGTGGCTAAGTGGGCCATCGAGCTGGGCCCTTACACGATCTTCTACCAACCCCGCACCGCCATCAAGTCGCAAGCACTGGCCGACTTCCTCGTCGACTGGGCCGAGACCCAGTACTTACCGCCAGCTCCCGACTCCACCCATTGGCGCATGCACTTTGACGGATCCAAGATGCGCACCGGCTTGGGAGTCAGCGTCGTCCTTACCTCTCCTAAGGGCGACAAGCTCAGATACACGCTGCGGATCCACTTCGCCGCCTCCAACAATGTAGCCGAGTACGAAGTGCTCATACACGGGCTCCGGCTTGCCAAGGAACTCGGCATCCGCCGGATCCTGTGCTATGGCGACTCGGATTTGGTGGTTCAGCAATCTTCTGGCGACTGGGACGCCAAGGACGCAAACATGGCAAGCTACCGCTTCCTTGTGCAGCAAATCAGTGGATACTTCGATGGATGTGAATTCCTCCATGTGCCGCGAGCCGACAACGAGCCAGCAGATGCCCTGGCCCGAGTAGGCTCCACGCGGCAAGCAATACCAACCAGCGTCGCCCTACAGCGCCTCCTCAAGCCATCCATCAAGCCCTCTCCGGAGTATGACTCCATCTTCGTGCCGCCTAACCACGATGGGGCCGGGTCCGGCTCGAAGAATCAAGCAGTCGGCCCGGGGACTTCAATACTCGGCTCGGGGACTGCAGTAGCCGGCTCGGGGACTGCAGTAGCCGGCTCGGGGACTGCCGCACTCGGCTCGGGGACTGCAGTAGCCGGCTCGGGGACTGCCATACCCGGTTCGGGGACTGCGGTTCCCGGCCCGGGGAGTGCGGTAGCCGGCCCGGGGACTTCTTCAACACAGCAAGCGGCGGCCGATTCCAGCACTTCATTACCCAGCCCGCCCACCCTGGTGGCTGTAGCCACATTGGCGGCAGGGGAAGTCGCAGCTCCATCATGGGCCCAAACCATCCGCAACTTTTTGGTGAACCAAGATCTGCCGGCTGACGAAACCGAAGCGAGACAAGTCCAACGTCGAGCCGGAGCATACACAATCGCCAACAGAGAGCTTGTCAAGCGCAGCGTCACCGGAGTCTTACAGCGATGCGTCGAGCAGGAGAAAGGCATTGCAATCCTCAGAGATATACACCAAGGAGAGTGCGGCCACCACACCGCATCAAGATCACTTGTCGCCAAAGCCTTCCGCCACGGTTTCTTCTAGTCGACTGCTTTGGACGACGCCAAAGAGCTAGTCAAACACTGCAAAGGCTGCCAGCTTTTCAGCTCCAAGCAACACATGCCGGCTTCGGCACTCAAGACCATTCCCATCACCTGGCCCTTTGCCGTCTGGGGACTGGATATGGTGGGCCCATTCAAGATGGTGCGCGGCGGCATGACGCATTTGCTCGTCACCGTTGACAAATTCACCAAGTGGATTGAGGCGAAGCCGATCAAGAAGCTGAATGGGCCGACTGCGGTGACTTTCATTGCAGATATAACAACCCGGTACGGCGTACCGCACAGCATCATCACCGACAACGGCACGAATTTCGCCAAAGGTGCCTTGGCACGGTTCTGCGCTGCACAAGGTATCTGGCTGGACCTTGCGTCAGTCGCCCACCCGCAGTCAAACGGCCAAGTGGAGCGAGCAAATGGCCTCATCCTGTCCGGCATCAAGCCCCGACTGGTCGTACCTCTGGAGCGTTCAGCCGGCTGTTGGCTCGATGAGCAGCCGGCTGTCCTATGGAGTCTGCGTACTACCCCAAACAGATCAACCGGCTTCACTCCTTTCTTCCTTGTATATGGTGCCGAGGCAGTCATCCCAACAGACATCGAGTTCGACGCGCCTTGCGTAACCATGTACACGGAAGCGGAAGCCAAAGAAGCAAGAGAAGATGGCGTCGACCTGCTGGAAGAAGGCCGACTGTTAGCCCTCAGCCGGTCTGCCATCTACCAGCAGGGTATGCGCCGCTACCACAGCCGGAGGGTCCGACCAAGATCCTTCCAGGAGGGTGACCTTGTGCTCCGGCTGATCCAGCAAACAGCTGGCCAGCACAAGCTTGCAGCCCCCTGGGAGGGCCCCTTCATCGTCAGCAGAGCTCTAGGCAACGATGCCTAATACCTCATCGACGCACAGAAGCCGAAGGCACGCAAGAGAGACGACTCCGGCAAGGAGTCGGAACGACCATGGAATGCCAATCTTCTTCGGAAATTTTACAGTTAAAAGGCAGTAAGTATCACGTCTACTTTTGTATTAAGTATGAAACAATAGGCTCCCCGAGGAGGACTCGGGGACTGCCATCTTTTATTTTATGAATGAAAGTTATCATGCTTATGATATCACCTGTTCATTTATCTTGTCCGGCACCAGGTTCGACGAGTCGTCCCGGGGACTAGCCGACTGGAGTTATATTAGGAAGCCATACCCGCGGTCAGACAAGTAATGTGCTGACACCCAGGCTTGGCTCTTGCCAAAATCGTAGTTCGAAGAACCGACTGCCCGGCTGGCAAGAGTCATAAGCCGGAAAGGGTGCACACACGAAAAACGGCTAGGGACTAACGGGCTTATATATAACAAAAGCCCGCTTGCCGCCTCCCGCCGACCGACTACCAGAGTAGCCGGCCGGCCGGCTTACATTCAGTCTGCTTCAAATCCAAGAAAGCTCGAGTACTTGCCTTCCAAAAGAGGGAAGGCGGCAAAGGAAAAAGCCTAAGGATAAAAAAGTGCACTTGAATGGAAGCCAACATATGCATACAATAATATTTACACAAAGGACCTCCAGAGAGGTCATCATCCAACATTGTTCGATACACCCCAGTGGGTGGAATTGCGGAAACTTAAATTTTTTCGAAAAAGCAAAAGCAGGAACTATAGGAACCACCGATCAAGCCGGCGGGGCCGCTGACGAGCCGGGCTGGGCGGTGGAGGCGGTCGTGCCGGCTGAAGGAGCGGCCGGCTGGCCACCTTCGGCCTGATCATCACCTCCGGCAGAGGGCGCGCTCCCGCGCGGCTCGTTGCTGGAGGCACGGTCGGCTTGAGGGCGGTCGGCCGTCTCACCAGTCGGCTCGGCGTCTCCGCCATCTTCTTCCTCGTCGTCCTCACCCTCGTCGCTGGAGGCAATCTCCTCAGCCGAGTCCTCGCCTTCCGCCGGGTTCAGCCCGAACCACTCCTCCGGCTGGGCGACGCCGTCATCATTGAGCTCCGGTGCGAAGACGCTGGTGTCGGTGCACTCGGCGATCATCGAGGCGCGCTGCGCGATCGCCGGCCGCACCTCCTCCAGCTCCGCGTCGGCCTCCAGCCGCCAAGTTCGCAGCTGGTCCAGGCTCAGCCCTGGGTACCATGCGCGGACGAACTCCAACGCACGCCCGGCTCCGAGACAGGCTGCCGACGCCTTCCAAGCCTCGAAGCGGCCGACTGCGACTTCTAGCCAGTCGGCAGTTCGGCTTGGGGTGCGGGGAATCATCTGGCCGGGCCAGAGCACGGCCAGCACCGGCGCCCCGGCACGTTGGAGCCGGCGGAACATCCGATGGGCCGGCTGCAGTCGCGCTTGGACGGCAATGAGCTGCTCCGACAGCGTTCGATTTGCATCCGGCGGAATGACAACTCCAGCCTAACGGCGCGCCTCGCGATGGGCCTCGATGGCTTGGGTGGCGAGGACGGAGTGGCCGGGAAAGTAATCTACGCAAAGCAACAATCACAAGTCAGAATAAAACCCCAGGCGGCCGGCGGATGGAGGAAGGGTAAGAAAGGCGGCTTACCATCGATCAGATCTTTGATTCAGCCAAAACCTTCCTCCAGCGCCTGGCGCGTCTCGGCCCAGCTCGCCGCCTTGGTCTCGAACTCCGCCTTCAGGGCAGCCTCGCCGTCCTGCGCCTTCTGCAGGGCCGCCTTATGGCTTTCCTCCTGGTCAGGCAGTTTCTTGACCAGGCGGTCATGCTCCTGAACCAAGTCGGCATACTCGGCGTCCTTGGCACGAAGAGCGGTCTGCACTTCGCCGAGCTCCCTCCGCAAGTCGGCATTGGCCCCTACACGAGCAAGAGACAAAGAGAAAAGTCAATAAGGGAAAGGTCACCAAGAAAGATCCGACCCGACTGCGCTGCAGTCGGCCCGGATCTCGGGGACTACACCCAGTGGGTGCGCTGTCGTGCCCCCACGAGAGACAGATAAAGAGCAATACACTTACGCCGACTGCTGGCCAGGTCTTTGGTCCTCCGGCTCAGCTCCCGAGCCTGGGAGTTGAAGGCGGCGGCACGAGAGTTTTGATAGTCCTAAAGATCAGACAGTAAACAGAGTTAAGATAGTCATCGGGAAAGATCCGACCCGACTGCGCTGCAGTCGGCCCGAATCTCGGGGACTACACCCAGTGGGTGCGCTAGCGCGCCCCCACGGAAAAAATCAGAGGACCAGAGCGGTCGACAAGTAAAAAACTTACCCGGATTGCGGACCGCGTCGACAGAAACTCCTGAGTAAATTGCTGCAGGAGGGCGGCCTGTGCCTGCAGCCGGCTCCGTACCCCTTGGGCCGCCACGTTCAGCTCGCCACTTCCCCCGCTGGGAGTCCACCCGGACGTGGCGGAGCTGGCCGCCTCCAAGGCTTCGGCCGCCTGGTTCGCACCCGCGGCTTGGCGCATGTCCAGCGGGGCCGTGCTCCCTCTGGCGCGCTGGCTCGCCGCCAGCTGAAGTTCAAGGCTGGCTCCGGCATCGGGTGCGGCCCGGGCCGGCTCCTCCGGCACCGCCGACGATTGGCCGCCTTCGCCCGCTCCGGCTGGCGCTGCCGGCGGCGTCCTCTCCGCGAGGACCTCGAAGAGCTCGTCCCTCTGCACCGACGGTTGATCGGGGGTGATCTCCTCCGCCGTGGGCAGCGGGATGTCCGGGTCCAAGGTGTGGAGGGGGATGGCGAGCAGCGGAGGCCGACGATTGGCCGCCTTCCCATGAAGCCACTCGCCGGGAAGCCAAAGCCACGCAAGAAATGCGTGCGGAAGACGACACGCTCGCCTTCCTCTGGCGCCGGCGAGATCTCCGCCTCCGGCGCCAGGCGAGCCTGCACGAGGTTGGCGGCGGGCAGGCGCCGGTCTGGTGGAGAAACTCGATGTGGTCTTCATGGACGTTGGACCCGTCCCACGAGCTTGACAGCGCCATGGACATGGTGGCGTGGGCGGGCTATGACGGGAGGCTGCGTCGGGCGCGAAGGAAGAAGAAAGGAAAGAAGAGCAAGGAGGGACGGGGAGCGGGGGAGCGAACAAGCCTTTGTCTCTCCCCCTCCCCCTCCTACTTGTAGGCTCGTGCGCCGGAGCCGAGGAGGCGCGGCGTGGGAGATCGTGGGGATCGATCGTGCCCATCTCCCCCACGCCCCGCGTTAATTGCGCGCCTTGAAGACACGAAGAAACGGCCGCGGGGAGGCGAGCAGTCCCCTCGGGCCACAGAAGATCTGCGCCCGGGCCGAGGCCGAGGAGTGGCAGGCCCGGGCCTGCGGCGGCGTCCCATCGCGCGCGTGCAACGGCAGGACTTCTCCGCCACGTGGCCCGTCGTGGGGCCTGCGGCCAGCCCGCGGGTCAACCATGGTCATATTAATAAACAAGAAAGGTCTCCGGAGTCGGCCTACGACGGCCAAGTCGGCTCCTCAGGGTATGAAGCTGGCCAAGCTTCTCGTCCCTCTATCCACCATGAAGCTCGCCCAGCTTCGGGGACTACTGTCGGAGTAAATAGCCATGGGTAGCCCAGCCGGCTTCCCCTGGCCCATCAGAAAAAATTACGAGCCCGTCCGACTCTCAAGAAGACTCAAGACCTGGGCCGCCTCCCCCCTTGCCAACTATCTTCCTGGCCGGCTTCGGGGGCGGCCCGCCCTTTACGCTCATGAAGAAAGCTGTGGCGGGCCGACTACGAGAAGCCGACTACAGCAAGGCCGCCTACGAGAAGCCGGCTCCCATAAAGCAGTCAAAGCCGTACCCGCAATGTACGCGTCCACCCTGCGATGATGAAGCGGGGCGTGGCTACAGTGGAGCCTGCCACCCCCAAAACCCGGAGCACGCCTGGTACAGTGCGCCATACGGGTGGCCACGACCCGTCCGGCGCGGCACTGTTGCCACGGCGGCTCCAACGCCGTCCACAACGGGCCGCCAGCGTGGCCCCCTAGGTGGTGGGCCCCTTCGGGCAGAGAGATGCCGAAGGCGGCCGCACCACCTCTCAAGCCGGCAAGATAGAGGGCCGGCTTCCCATAGCCGGCCTGCCACCTTCCTCGAAGGAGACGCCAATTAAGGAGACAAGATACGGCGGGGCTACAGTAATCGCCCGCCAGGGCGGCGGTACTGTAGCCATACTTACCCCGACCAAGCCTGTGTCAACCGCACGGAGTAACAGTAACCAGCCACCGACCAGGCCCTGGCCTGTGGGGCCTGCCTGTCGACCAAGGAGCCGGCAGCCGGCGGGACCCACCAGCCGGCGGGCGCCAGTAGCCGGCGCAGAAGCCGGCAAGCATAGTCACAGATAGCTGGGCCCCGCGCCCAGCTGGATTACCATTGTACCCCCGGGGGGTAGGCCTATATAAACCCCCCGGTGCACCCATGCAAAGGGTTGGACTCTCAAGTTAGACCTAGACACCATACAAGGAGAGGAAGCGAGCTAGCTGTGCCCTTCTTCCTCCTGCCACCCAAAACAGCTCAAGGAGCATTGTAGCTACTTGTTCACTTAGTAACCATGCGGAGACCCCGCAGAGCAGCAGTAGGGGTGTTATCTCCCCAGAGAGCCCTGAAGCTCGGTAAGATTCGCCGGCGTGCATGTCTTCGCCTTATCCCGTTTCCAGGCACCGGCGATGTTTTATTGGCTCCCACAATGATAAGCCACCCGTTGGCATATGTCACACATACCACCCGACAACCTTGAAGTGGTCTTTTATTTTCTTTCGCTAACGGAGCTGGCGAGATTTTCTACTTTAAGTTTTGTGTTGTGAAGTTTTCATGTTTTGGGTAAAGATTTGATGGATTATGCAACAAGGAGTGGCAAGAGCCTAAGCTTGGGGATGCCCATGGCACCCCCAAGATAATCTAAGTACACCTAAAATCCAAATCTTGGGGATGCCCCGGAATGCATCCCCCTCTTTCGTCTAATTCTATCGGTAACTTTACTTGGAGCTATATTTTTATTCGCCACATGATATGTGTTTTCCTTGGAGCGTCTTGTATTATTTGAGTGTTTGCTTTTTTGTTTACCACAATCATCCTTGCTGTACACACCTTTTGAGACAGCCATACATGATTTGGAATTTGTTAGAATACTCTATGTGCTTCGCTTATATCTTTTGAGTTATATAGTTTCGCTCTAGTACTTCACTTATATCTTTTAGACCACGGTGGTGGATTTGTTTTATAGAAACTAATAATCTCTCATGCTTCACTTAGATTATTTTGAGAGTCTTAATAGCATGGTAATTTTCTTAAAATCCTAATATGCTAGGTATTCAACAATAAAAAAATTCTCTTATGAGTGTGTTGAATACTATGATAAGTTTGATACTTGATAATTGTTTTGAGATATGGAGATGGTGATATTAGAGTCATGCTAGTTGAGTAGTTGTGAATTTGAGAAATACTTGTGTTAAAGTTTTTGATTCCCGTAGCATGCACGTATGGTGAACCGTTATGTGATGAAGTCGGAGCATGATTTATTTATTGATTGTCTTCCTTATGAGTGGCAGTCGGGGACGAGCGATGGTCTTTTCCTACCAATCTATCCCCCTAGGAGCATGCGCCTAAAACTTTGCTTTGATAACTTGTAGATTTTTGCAATAAGTATGTGAGTTCATTATGACTAATGTTGAGTCCATGGATTATACACACTCTCATCCTTCCACCTTTGCTAGCCTCTCTAATACCGAGCACCTTTCGCCGGTATCATACACCCACCATATACCTTCCTCAAAACAGCCACGATACCTACCTATTATGGAATTTCCATAGCCATTCCGAGATATATTGCCATGCAACTTTCCACCGTTCCGTTCATTATGACACACTCCATCATTGTCATATTTCTTAGCATGATCATGTAGTTGACATCGTATTTGTGGCAAAGCCACCATTCATAATTCTTTCATACATGTCACTCATGCATCATTGCATATCCCGGTACACCGCCGGAGGCATTCACATAGAGTCATATTTTGTTCTAAGTATCGAGTTGTAATTGTTGAGTAAGAAAAATAAAAGTGTGATGATCATCATTATTAGAGCATTGTCCCAGTGAGGAAAGGATGATGGAGACTATGATTCCCCCACAAGTCGGGATGAGACTCCGGACGAAAAATAAAAATAAAAAAAGAGAAAGAAAAGAGGCCATAAAAAGAGAGAAAAGGCCCAAAAAAATGAGAGAAAAAGAGAGAAGGGGCAATGTTACTATCCTTTTACCACACTTGTGCTTCAAAGTAGCACCATGATCTTCATAGTAGAGAGTCTCTCATGTTATCACTTTCATATACTAGTGGGAATCTTTCATTATAGAACTTGGCTTGTATATTCCAATGATGGGCTTCCTCAAAATGTCCTAGGTCTTCATGATCAAGCAAGTTGGATGCACACCCACTTAGTTTCTTTTTGAGCTTTCATATACTTATAGCTCTAGTGCATCCGTTGCATGGCAATTCCTACTCACTCACATTTATATCTATTGATGGGCATCTCCATAGCCCGTTGATACGCCTAGTTGATGTGAGACTATCTTCTCCCTTTTTGTCTTCTCCACAACCACCATTCTATTCCACCTATAGTGTTATGTCCATGGCTCGCGCTCATGTATTGCGTGAAGTTTGAAAAAGTTTTGAGAATGTCAAAAGTATGAAACAATTGCATGGCTTGTCATCGGGGTTGTGCATGATTTAAATACTTTGTGTGATGAAGATAGAGCATAGCCAGACTATATGATTTTGTAGGGATAACTTTCTTTAGCCATGTTATTTTGAGAAGAAATAATTGCTTAGTTAGTATGCTTGAAGTACTATCATTTTTATGTCAATATGAACTTTTGTCCTGAATCTTTCGGATCTGAATATTCATACCACAATTAAGAAGAATTACATCAAAATTATGCCAAGTAGCACTCCACATCAAAAATTCTGTTTTTATCATTTACCTACTCGAGGACGAGCAGGAATTAAGCTTGGGGATGCTTGATACGTCTCCAACATATCTATAATTTTTGATTGCTCCATGCTATATTATCTACTGTTTTGGACATTATTGGGCTTTATTATCCATTTTTATATTATTTTTAGGAGTAACCTATTAACCGGAGGCCCAACCCAGAATTGCTTTTTTTGCCTGTTTTAGGGTTTCGAAGAAAAGGAATACCAAACGGAGTCCAAACGGAATGAAACCTTCGGGAACGTGATTTTTAGGAAGATTATGATCCGGGAGACTTGGACCCTACATCAAGCAAGAAAAGAGGAGGCCACGAGGTAGGGGGCGCGCCTACCCCCCCCCCCCAGGCGCGCCCTCCACCCTCGTGGGCCCTGTTGCTCCACCGATGTACTCCTTCGTCCTATATATACCTACGTACCCCCAAACGATCAGATACGGAGCTAAAAACCTAATTCCACCACCGCAACTTTCTGTATCCACGAGATCCCATCTTGGGGCCTGTTCCAGAGCTCCGCCAGAGGGGGCATCGATCACGGAGGGCTTCTACATCAACACCATAGCCCCTCCGATGAAGTGTGAGTAGTTTACCTCAGACCTACGGGTCCATAGTTAGTAGCTAGATGGCTTCTTCTCTCTTTTTGGATCTCAATACAATGTTCTCCTCATCTATTGTGGAGATATATTCGATGTAATCTTCTTTTTGCGGTGTGTTTGTTGAGACCGATGAATTGTGGGTTTATGATCAAGTCTATCTATTAATAATATTTGAATCTTCTCTAAATTCTTTTATGTATGATTGGTTATCTTTGCAAGTCTCTTTGAATTATTAGTTTGGTTTGGCCTACTAGATTGATCTTTCTTGCAATGGGAGAAGTGCTTAGCTTTGGGTTCAATCTTGAGGTGTCCTTTCCCAGTGACAGTAGGGGCAGCAAGGCACGTATTGTATTGTTGCCATCGAGGATAACAAGATGGGGTTTTCTTCATATTGCATGAGTCTATCCCTCTACATCATGCCATCTTGCTTAAGGCGTTACTCTGTTTTTAACTTAATACTCTAGATGCATGCTAGATAGCGGTCGATGAGTGGAGTAATAGTAGTAGATGTAGGCAGGAGTCGGTCTACTTGTCTCGGACGTGATGCCTATATACATGATCATACCTAGATATTCACATAACTATACTCAGTTCTGTCAATTGCTCAACAGTAATTTGTTCACCCACTGTAGAATATTTATGCTCTTGAGAGAAGCCACTAGTGAAACCTATGGCCCCCTGGTCTATCTTCATCATATTAATCTCCTACTACTTACTTATTTCCTTTCCTATTTCCTTTGCCTTCATTTTAATTTGCATCTTTATCATAAAAATACCAAAAATATTATCTTATCATATCTATCAGATCTCACTCTCGTAAGTGGCCTTATAGGGATTGACAACCCCTATTTGCGTTGGTTGCGGGGATTTATTTGTTTTGTGCAAGTATGAGGGACTCGCGCGTAGCCTCCTACTGGATTGATACCTTGGTTCTCAAAAACGGAGGGAAATACTTACGCTACTTTGCTGCATCATGCATTCCTCTTCGGGGAAAACCAAGGCAGTGCTCAAGAGGTAGCACGGCCAAGGAGCGCATTGAGCGGGAAAAGCAAGAAGCCCGGGTAGGCGAGGTGCAGTAAGAGATCGAGGCTCTCGCCAAAAACACGAGTCCTTGGAGCTTAGGTCTAAGACACGAGAGTCCGAGCTTGCGAAGGTGCTCGAAAGCGCACAGAGCGCCAAGGCTAAAGCCCACAAAGGCCCTATAGGAGATTGACACGGTGAAGAAGATAGCAGCAGGTAAGGCATTCATTATGCAAAGCAAGCATGTGAAGGAAACTTTCCTTTTACTTACCCAAGTTCGGAGCTCTCCAGGAGCATTCGCAGATCTTCCCCGCAGTGTGCTGGATGCGGCAGAGTTTTACCGAGCTGAGGAGGGGAGCTCGATGAAAAAGTTGTTCAGGTCTCAGTATACTGGGACCGTACACCCAATGCCCATGAGCGACCAGCTGAAGCAACTGGTCGAGCTTCACAAGGCGGCCGAACAGGCCATGAAGGGTCTTATAGTCCGGATGTGGCCCGGCGATCCCCTGCCTAGCAGGTCCTTCGGTCTGGTGAGGCGGCTTGTGGATGCCTGCCCACGACTTGAAGTCATAAAGGGTCTGTCTGCATCGAGGGTGCGCCCATGGCTTTTGCCCGGGCGAAGGTGCACTGGACGAAGCTGGACGCCGTAAAGCTGGTGAAGGAGGGGCCACCGAAGGGCAAGGAGCATCGCTGCCCCAAAATGTATTATGACAGTGTCCTGAAGGGTTCCCGCCTTGTGGCGGAGGAATGTTCTAGAGATGTAATTTTTGAATGAACATGCTCCCGTGATCCTGTAATGTGAAACGAGTTCATTTGCGCTATGCAACGCTTTTTGAATTTAAAATATTACCTTCTGTGCGGCCGTTTATAAAATCTGAGAGTTGGCCAGTCATCGGCTTCTCCCCTCATGTAACTAGTACCGGGGTGTTCGGGATAAACCTGAGCACTCTTTATCCCAATTTTGGGTCCTTCGAGGGAGGTGTTCAGCACAACGAACCAGGCAATCGGACTATAATTTTAAATTTTGGCGAAGCCCCTAGTATTCGGAAGGCCGAATTTGGGGCACTATATACGCCTAAGCCGGGCAAGGCCGACTCCTCGCCCGAGGTGGAAAAAGTCTTTAAGGACTTGAGACCTCTCGAACAGCGACCAGCTCTCGCCTTATCATGACAGTCAGTTTTCGGCTTTCTCTACTGAGGTGCTTGTCCGAAAGAACCGGGACACAATCGCAGTAGTTCTCCTAGTGCTACCTTAGCCGATATAGCGGAACATAAGGTACCAAAACATGGGAGCCGGGCAAACCCAACTATTAACCCAACACATGATTCGGAGCTGATGCATATAATGCTATAAGTTCGGGGTGCCGCACTGTCGAAAGTGTTCGGACTTCTCACGCCGTATTATGGGGTAAACGAAAGCCCCTGGCATACTAACCGTACCAGAATGTGCGGGGGCAAGTTGTCGTAAATGAACATATAAGAAAAAAGGGATGGATAATGCAGTAATAGACTAATGCTATGGATTGTTATTTAAATAATACGTCGAAGTGTACTGATACAAGTAGTGCCATAAGCAAAAAATAGGACTATTTGACATGTCCTATCCAAGGGAAAACTGCGTATGGGTAGTAAAAAGCGGGTATATCGATTGTTATTAGATACCACCTGGGGGTTCCCTTGTACGTCTTAGCTTCTTGCCTGCTTGGTTGTTCCTTCCCGTAATGTGTCTGGCAATCATACTGCCGGAAAGGGCTTCCAGAGAGTAAGGTCCTGAAAGAGAAAAAATAATAAAGGTATGCAGCCCCTAGGGCGGTTAAGCCGCATTGCGGGACATGCCCTGACCATGCCCCTGCCTATGCCCATGGTATTTTTGGTGCATAATTATGTATGCGCGACACGGATTTTGTCGCTTGACTGGGACTGGGACGGGGGCCGAATTGCTAGGCGAGCTCTGAACGTGCCAGGCGATCTTGTTGTAGGTTACTCCGGACTTGCTTGACGGTGTCCGGGGGCTGTATCGCCGGATTGGCGGTTTTCCTTAAAAGGCTGCTTTGTGCTTCTGCTGCGAGGGCTGCAGTGTGCTCTTCCGTGTAGAGCGAGAGTTCTGTGTTTCCATTGACTGTTATGACCCCCCTAGGTCCTGGCATCTTGAGCTTGAGTTATGCATAATGCGGTACCGCATTGAATTTTGCAAATGCGATTCGCTCGAGCAGTGCGTGATAGCCACTGCAGAACGGGACGATATCAAAGATTAACTCCTCGCTTCGGAAGTTGTCCGGAGATCAGAAGACCACTTCCAGTGTGATTGAGCCCGTGCAATGGGCCTCTACACCTGGGATGACGCCCTTAAAGGTGGTTTTGGTGGGTTTGATCCTCCATGGATCTATACCCATTTTGCGCACTGTATCCTTATAGAGCAGGTTCAGGCTGCTGCCGCCGTCCATAAGGACTCGAGTGAGGTGAAATCCGTCGATGATGAGGTCTCAGACCAATGCAGCGGATCCGCCATGATGGATACTAGTGGGGTGGTCCCTGCGATCGAAGGTGATCAGACAAGAGGACCATGGGTTAAACTTTGGGGCAACGGGCTCCATCGCATAGACGTCCCTTAGTGCACGCTTCCGTTCCCTCTTGGGAATGTGAGTTGCGTATATCCTGTTCACCATCTTCACTTGTGGGGGGAACCTCTTCTGTCTTCCCGTGTTCAGCGGCCGGGGCTCCTGCTCGTCATCACTATGCAGCCCCTTGTCCTTGTTTTCGGCATTCCACTTGCCGGCCTGCTTGAACACCCAACATTCTCTATTGGTGTGATTGGCTGGCTTATCGGGGGTGCCGTGGATTTGACACGAGCGATCAAGTATGCGATCCAAACTGGACGGGCCCAGAGTACTTCTTTTGAATGGCTTTTTCCGCTGACTAGATCTAGAGCCTCTGAATCTGGCATTGACTATCGTATCATCGGCGTTATCGCTGTTGTGGCAGCGCTTGTGTTTGTTATGACGTGGTCTGCCGTTGGCATCTTTAGTATCCGAAGTGCCCGGATTCCTTGATGTGTTGTTGCTGCGAGCCAGCCAGCTATCCTCGCCCGCGCAAAAGCGGGTCCTGAGTGTCGTGAGGGCTGCCATAGACTTCGGCTTCTCCTGGCCAAGGTGCCGGGCGAGCCACTCGTCATGGATGTTATGCTTGAAAGTCCCTAAGGCCTCTGCATCCAGACAGTTGACAAATTGGTTTTTTGTAGTTAGGAACCATGTCCAGAATTTCCTGGCCAATTCCCCTAGCTGTTGAGTTATATGGCTCAAGTCATCAGCATCCGATGGTCCCACATAAGTGCCCTGGAAGTTGTCAAGGAATGCATCTTCCAAATCCTCCCAACTACTGACGGAGTCTGCTGGCAAGCTATTAAGCCAATGCCGAGCTGGTCCTTTGAGTTTTAGTGGGAGGTACTTGATGGCATGCAGATCATCACCACGAGGCATGTGGATGTGGAGGAGGAAATCCTCAATCCATATAGCGGGATCTGTTGTAGCATTATAAGATTCGATATTTACTGGTTTAAAACCCTCCGGGAATTCGTGATCCATAACTTCATCAGTGAAGCATAGGGGGTGTGCGGTGCCCCTGTGCCGGGCTATATCACGACGTAGTTCATATGAGTCTTGTCTGCTGTATTCGGCCTGGGCGGATTTACTTTTAGTGTATCTGGCGTGACGGTCATCGTCCCGCGTTGGCGCGCGCCCCGTGACACGTATATCGACCTTGCATGTTTTGCCCTACTTTCCAATACGTGTCGCAGGTCCTGCTTGTTGCCCCGGGCCTTGGTATTTTTGTTTGAGTGGCGGCAGGGTGCAGGCTGAACTTTAGGCTGAAACGCCTCTCCGGCTCGGCCACGAGGTGGCCGGTCAGCCGCATCGTACACTGGTGATGTAGGTTTCAATGCTTCCTCCTTGAGTCGGGGTAGCGACCTGCGCTTTGGGTGACTCTTGGAGGGGCGCTCGAGTTCGTATTCCTCGGCCGCAAGGACTTCGGTCCATCTGTCTACTAGCAAATCTTGATCAGCTCGAAGCTGTTGTTGCTTTTTCTTCAAGCTATTTGCTATGGCTATAAGCCGGCCCTTGAAGCACTCCTGCTCGACGGGATCCTCAGGCACGATATATTCTTCGTCGCCGAGGCTCACCTCATCTTCAGAGAGAGGCATGTAATTTTCCTCCTCAGATTCTCCATATGCTACCCGCTCTGGAGGGATAGCTTGTTCACCCTCCCGCTCTAAATCGTGCTGGAGGGGATTGTTGTCATCTGCGGCACTATCCGGAGTGTTATTGTCTCTTGTGCCGGTATCACTACTTTTGCTATGGCGGGACTTAGAGCGGTGCCGTTGACGTCGGCGCTTGGGTTGCTTCTTGGAGGGGTCATCCTCCGTTGTCTCGTCGTCATTGCCTTCTTTGGGGGTGTCCACCATGTATATATCATATGATGAGGTGGCGGTCCAGCGCCCTATGGGCGGTGGTTCCTGTTCGTCTCCTGCATCATCGTCCATACCATCGATGTCTTCGGAGTCGAAGTCGAGCATGTCGGACGGCAGTCCGGCCTAAGGATATAGTCTGCATCCCATTCTAGTCGGACATAGTTCGGCCAAGGTTCTCCTGACAAGGAGAGCGACCTTAATGAATTTAGCACGTTGCCGAAAGGTGAGTGCGGAAAGATATCCGTGGAGGTGAACTCCATGATCGGTGCCCAATCGGATTCGATAGGCATGGATGCAGGCAGCTCGGAGTCTGTGGCCGGAGACGAATCCAGTGGTTCGGCAACACGGCTCTCGTAAGGGGTGAAGTCAGTATCCGGCTCTATCGCCACTGAGAGTGCGGCCTCCATGGTAGGGTCTATCCACCCATCCTTAGATGGCGCAATTTGCTCTGGATTGAAGGCCGGAGTAGTTGCAAGTGTGATCTCCCAAACACTATCCGACGGCAGAGCTAAATCATGCTCATCGTGATCATGCGGCGCACCTAGTATAGGCTCGAATCCGTCGAAGATCAAGTCTTTGCGGATGTCGGCAGTGTAGTTCGAGTTTCTGAACCTGACCTGACGGCCAGGGGCGTAGCTCTTGATCTGCTCCAGATGGCCAAGTGAGTTGGCCCATAGTGCGAAGCCGCCGGATATGAAGATCTGTCCGGGGAGGAAAACCTCACCCTGGACCGCATCGTTACCGATGATCGAAGGAGCCATGCATCAAGACTTACGGTGACGGCACAGTGGAACTCTCAATGAAAGCACCAATGTCGGTGTCAAAACCGGCGGATCTCGGGTAGGGGGTCCCGAACTATGCATCTAAGGCGGATGGTAACAGGAGGCGGGGGACACAATGTTTACCCAGGTTCGAGCCCTATCGATGGAGGTAATACCCTACTTCCTTCTTGATAGATCTTGATGATATGAGTATTACAAGAGTTGATCTACCACGAGACCGTAGAGGCTAAATCCTAGAAGCTAGCCTATGGTATGATTGTTGTTGTCCTACGGACTAAACACTCCGGTTTATATAGACACCGGAGGGGGCTAGGGTTACACAGAGTCGGTTACAAGGGAGGAGATCTACATATCCATATTGCCAAGCTTGCCTTCCAAGCCAAGGAGAGTCCCATCCGGACACGGGACGAAGTCTTCAATCTTGTATCTTCATAGTCCAACAGTCCGGCCAAAGGATATAGTCTGGCTGTCCAGAGAACCCCTAATCCAGGACTCCCTCACTTGGGGATGCCCGTGGCACCCCCAAGATAATGTAAGGATACCTAAAAGCCAAAGCTTGGGGATGCCCCGGAAGGCATCCCCTCTTTCGTCTACTTCCATTGGTAACTTTACTTGGAGCTATATTTTTATTCACCACATGATATGTGTTTTGCTTGGTGCGTCTTGTATGATTTGAGTCTTTCTTTTTAGTTTACCACAATCATCCTTGCTGCACACACCTTTTGAGAGACACACACATGATTCGGAAATTGTTAGAATACTCTATGTGCTTCACATATATCTTTTGAGTTATATAGTTTTTTCTCTAGTGCTTCACTTACATCTTTTAGAGCACGTCGGTGGATTTGTTTTATAGAAACTATTGTTCTCTCATGCTTCACTTAGATTATTTTGAGAGTCCTACAAAACAGCATGGTAATTGCTTTAATTATGTTAGGCATTCAAGATTAATAATAAAATTCTCTTATGAGTGTGTTGAATACTATGAGAAGTTTGATACTTGATAATTGTTTTGAGATATTGAGATGGTGATATTAGAGTCATGCTATTTGAGTAGTTGTGAATTTGAGAAATACTTGTGTTAAAGTTTGTGATTCCCGTAGCATGGACGTATGGTGAACCGTTATGTGATGAAGTCAGAGCATGATTTATTTACTGATTGTCTTCCTTATGAGTTGCGGTCGGGGATGAGCGATGGTCTTTTCCTACCAATCTATCCCCCTTGGAGCATGCGCGTAATAATTTGCTTTGATAACTTGTAGATTTTTGCACTAAGTATATGAGTTCTTTATGACTAATGTTGAGTCCATGGATCATACGCACTCTCACCCTTCCACCATTGCTAGCCTCTCTAATACCGTGCACCTTTCGCCGGTATCATACACCCACCATATACCTTCCTCAAAACAGCCACCATACCTACCTATCATGGCATTTCCATAGCCATTCCGAGATATATTACCATGCAACTTTCCACCGTTCCGTTTACTATGACATGCTCCATCTTTATACACTTTTATATTATTTTTGGGACTAACCTACTAACCGGAGGCCCAGCCCAGAATTGTTGTTTTTTCCTAATTTAGGGTTACGAAGAAAAGGAATATCAAACAGAGTCCAAACGGAATAAAACCTTCGGGAACGTGATTTTCGGAATGAACATGATCCAGAGGACTTGGGCACTATATCAAGAAATCAACCAGTAGGCCACGAGGAAGGGGCGCGTCTACCCCCCCAGGCACGCCCTCCACCCTCGTGGGCCCCCTGTTGCTCCACTGACGTACTCCTTCCTCCTATATATACCAACGTACCCCCAAACGATCAAAGATGGAGCCAAAACCCTAATTCCACCACCGTAACTTTCTGTATCCACGAGATCCCATCTTGGGGCCTGTTCCGGAGCTCAGCCGGAGGGGGCATCGATAACAGAGGGCTTCTACATCAACACCATAGCCTTTCCGATGAAGTGTGAGTAGTTTACCTCAAACCTTCGGGTCCATAGTTATTAAATAGATGGCTTCTTCTCTCTTTTTGGATCTAAATACAATGTTCTCCCCCTCTCTCGTGGAGATCTATTCGATGTAATCTTCTTTTGTGGTGTGTTTGTTAAGACCGATGAATTGTGGGTTTCTGATCAAGTTTATCTATGAAAAATATTTGAATCTTCTCTGAATTCTTTTATGTATGATTGGTTATCTTTGCAACTCTTTTCGAATTATCAGTTTGGCTTGGCCTACTAGATTGATCTTTCTTGCAATGGGAGAAGTGCTTGGCTTTGGGTTCAATCCTGCGGTGTCCTTTCCCAGTGACAGTAGGGGAAGCAAGGCACGTATTGTATTGTTGCCATCGAGGATAACAAGATGGGGTTTTCATCATATTGCATGAGTTTATCCCTCTACATTATGTCATCTTGCTTAAAGCGTTACTCTATTCTTATGAACTTAATAGTCTAGATGCATGCTGGATAGCGGTCGATGTGTGGAGTAATAGTCGTAGATGCAGGCAGGAGTTGGTCTACTTGTCTCGGACACGATCATACCTAGGTATTCTCATAACTATGCTCAATTCCGTCAATTGCTCAACAGTAATTTGTTCATCCACCGTAAAATACCTATGCTCTTGAGAGAAGCCACTAGTGAAACCTATGGCCCCCGGGTCTATCTTCCATCATATTAATCTTCCAACACTTAGTTATTTTCATTGCATTTTATTTTACTTTGCATCTTTATCATAAAAATACCAAAAATATTATCTTATCATATCTATCAGATCTCACTCTCGTAAGTGACCGTGTAGGGATTGACAACCCCTTATCGCGTTGGTTGCGAGGATTTATTTGTTTTGTGTAGGTGCGAGGCACTCGCGCGTGGCCTCCTACTTGATTGCTACCTTGGTTCTCAAAAACTGAGGGAAATACTTACGCTACTTTGCTGCATCACCGTTTCCTCTTCAAGGGAAAACCAACGCAGTGCTCAAGAGGTAGCAGGGTTCATATTGGAAACTAAGGGATATTAAGGCCTCCTTTTAATAGGGAACCGGAACAAAGCATTAACACATAGTGAATACATGAACTCCTCAAGCTACGGTCATCACCGAGAGTGGGCCCGGTTGTTATCACTCCGGGGTTGCCAAATCATAACCGTAGTAGGTGACTATAACTTGCAAGATCAGATCTGAAACATGGATATAATTTTGAATTCATAAACGGTTCAGATCTAAAATCATGCCACCCGGGCCCAAAGATTCAAGCATTAAGCATGGCAAAGTCATAGATGTCGTGGTTCTAAGTCTGACAGTAGAATGGGGGTAGGAGTGTAGAGGGAAGATCCTAGCTATGGAGGAGTTGTACATGCGAGCTTTACGAGTTCATGCCCTTCTCGGAGGAAGTAACAGCCCTACGTCTCGGAGCCCAGAGGCGGTCGACTGGATTATATGCGTGTGAGTTACAAGGGGTGCGAACCCTTGTGCCTGTGGAGGGGGGTGGCTTATATAGAGTGCACCAGGACCCCAGCTAGCCCACGACACAGAGGGTTTAAGATACATTGAATAAAGAACGTTACTGGTAACACCCACATTAAAGTGCTATGAATGCCAATTAAGCCTATGAGTAAATGCTCGACCGTTGCATACGCGGAGTGGCTTTAGCTCTTCTGCCTGTCGAGTGGCTTCTGCGACGGTTGAGTGACATCGATTCCTCCGAGTGGAATGTTTCCGGTCGAGTGAATGATGATACTCTTAGGATGATCCTGTCTTTAGGGTGCTGTCCTAGGGGACGATGCCTAGGTCAGGTCTATGACCCTACCCTAGGTACGTAGCTTCATGATTAGCCCCCGAATGGTTCAGGATTCGAGTGGGGAAGAAGTTGATGATCCTTCCGATTCAGCTTTTGTGCTTTGAGAGTGTCTTGTCCAGAGGTCAAATGAACCTTCATGATGGCTTCAACTGCTTGTTTAGTCGCCTTGATCCATTCTTGGTTTTGTCGAGTGAACTTTCGTTGTTAAGTTTTGAGTGTTGATATGGAAAACATCTTTCGTCTGAAGGGTTGCTTCGTTGCCTGTTGATTTCATGGGATTCGAATTTTGGGAAGCGCGCCGAGCGGGGGAGGCCGCAGTAATCGGGACGGATTAGGCAGGCCACCTCGATCTCTGTGCCTCCTTTTTTGCCACGTATCATGCGTGCGACTGTTGCGGGATTTGATAAGATCATCCAGGCCTACAAGTCAGTCACTCGAAAGCGACCTTATATAAGACGCCGGACCGGGGACGTTGAACAGTGCGCCCCCATTCTTCCTCCTCCTCCTCAGATTCCTCCGTTGTGCCTGCTTCTGCTCTCGGCGTCGTCGCCTCGCTCAAACTCGATCCGCTGCCATGGGGAAGGAGAAGACGGTGGCGTTGGAGCGTGCGAAGAAGGCGACGGTGAAGGCGAAAGGGAAGAAGACCAGCCGGGGCGGATCTTCGTCGAGGTCCGGCCTGCTGCCTGGCTGGATCCAGGGCAACTGGATCCGCATGACAATCAGTCAAGATGACATTAATGACCTGGGGGAGGGGGGACTGATCCTCCATGAGTCGGCGTGGCTCCCGGGGAACGAGACCGAGCCGTAGCTGCAGGAGGGTGAGTGCATCTTCCTCGCCACGCATGTCGACCGCGGGTTTTCTTTGCCTCCCCACCCTTTCTTTCGCGGTTTCTTGAACTTCTTCGGGGCTTAACTCCACCACTCTTCTCCAAACACCATCGTGTACCTCGGTGCTTACGTGTCTATGTGCGAGAATTTCTTGGGTTGCCGACCACACTAGGGTCTCTTCAAGCACATATTCACATGTCGCTCCCACACGGTCAAGAAGGCCAACCCGAGTGACGAGAGGAAGCACGTGATATAGATGTGCGGGGGTCTTGGAATCCAAATGAGGAACAACAACACCTTCCCGCTATGATCCTACCCGACTCGGTCCGGGCTGGCAGTCGACCTGGTTTTATTGCAAGGACCAGCCGACCCCGGGTCAGTCGACTGGACTTCCCCCCTTTTCCATGGCTCGAGTGGAGAAGCCCTCCTCCTTGAGAGTGATCCCGGAAGAGAAGGCGCAGGTGAAGGTGTTGGTCGAGCGGGTCATCCAACTTGTCCACGACGGTGTGACTGGTATGGACCTGCTGGAGGTCTTCCTCAGTCGACGCATCCAACCACTCCAAGCTTGTGACCATCCGATGTGGATGTACTCGGGACTCGAGGATTCCACTCAGATCCACCTGGAGGATGTTAGTGAGGACACAGTGGAGAAGTGGCTAAGAGGTATTACCGGCAACAAGGATAATCCCCGGGGGTCTAGGAGGGTGGTTCCATTCGACCATTTGCGCCAGCCGGAACAGGTACGATTCTGCATTGTTGAGCGTCTTCTTGATTCACTATGTAACATCTTGTTGACGGTCGACTATCTTTCTTTTGTTCATTGTATTTTTAGGCTCTTATTGATATGTACTTGATGCCCAGTGGAGTGCAGGAGCAAAATGTCGAGGAAGAGGCGAGCGGGGGCGAGAGTGGCGAGTGGCACTCGGATGCAGAGGAGGACGAGGAGAGCGACGACCCGAGTGACGAAGAAGAGGTCGACTCTCCTCCTCGCAGAGAAAGGAGGTCCAAGCATGTTCACGACCTTGCAAACACCCCTGACCTGGTGGTCGCACCGAGTGGGCAGTCTTCAAAGCGCCCGCAGACGTCTTCTCCGGTGCCGACTGAGAAGGGACCGAAACAGCTCAAGACTACGCCGCCTCCTGCACCGAAACTATTGAAGGCCACATCCTCCAAACCGCCGAAGGCTTTGCCCAGAATCAAAGTGACCATTCCCACCATCTCTGGGTAATCATCTGACTCGATCTTTTGGTTGACTCGAGCAACAGAACATAACCGACTGAAAGTTGACATTTGCAGTGCTGCTACCTCTGGAACTTCTTCCTGCCAATACCGAGATGAGGAAATGGAAGACGCGGTTACCTCCAACCCAAGTAAAATTCTCGTGATCTTGTTCTTGATTATTTGGTCGATCAAATTCTGGCGATTCACTTGGGGTCAACTAATTTATTTGCAGCCCCACCCAACGTTATCGAGCTTCTGGATGATGATGAGGATGTGGCCCCGAGGCCTAGAAAGAACCAAAAAGTAGCGGCTGGCAAGATATCTCAGCCGGGGCTGACGACGGAACCAACTCTCCAACAACCTGAAGATGCAGGTGGGGCCTCTGTAACTTTTGTTGTCCCATTGTCGAGTGAGCGCCCTGCACCGTCGATTGTACCAGTGTTTCCTTCAGCTGCCCAACCCCATGTCTCGGAGCTCCAAGCTGCCGCATCTGGGTTGTCTGCCCCTTTCTTCACCAACTATCATGTTCCGGAAAGCCAGTCGGACGCTGTTGTGGAGGCTATCTGTCAGGCTAACGTGATGATGGAGTGGATGAAGATGGTGCACGAGAACAGCCAGGCTGCTTACGATGCCAGCGCGCCTCTTCGGGCCAATGTCTAGGTAAGTTTGCTTTCGACTGACCTTATTCTATTAGCATATGATACCTGAAATATTTTCTTTCATACACTCTCTTATTGTTTGCGTCGAATCTGTACGCCCACTGGGTGTTTTGTTCTCTTTAGTATTTGCACTCTTCCACTCGGCCTGGGCGAGTGGGATCTGAACAGGTGGGGGCACGCCAAGTGCACCCATTGGGTGTAGTCCCCGAGACCGCAATCGACTGCAGGCAGTCGACTGGGGTTTGAGTACTTTTCACTTTCTTTTCTTCCACTCGACCCGGGCTGACCGGCCGAGTGGGATCTGAACTAGTGGGGGAAGTCAAGTGCACCCACTGGGTGTAGTCCCCGAGACCGCGGTCGACTGATGGCAGTCGGCCGGGGTCTGAATAGTTCTTCTCTCTTTCTTCTCTTTTTTTTACTTGACCTGGGCGGACCGGTCGAGTGGGGTCTAAATTAGTGGGGGCACGCCAAGTGCACCCACTAGGTGGAGTCCCCGAGACCGCGGTCGACTGCGGGTAGTCGACTGGTGTCTGAGTAAAGTTTTAAGTTTTAATCACTCGGAAGTAAATAATCTTTGATCTTGTCGATTGACATGTATTTTACCTTCTAAAGAAATCTTGTACTCTCATTTCTAAGTTCGCCGAATTTGAGGAGAAGTAGAGGCAACTCAACCTCGACTTGGAGCTTGCCCAACAAAAGTTGAAGAAAGCTCAAGATCAAGCTGCTGGTATGGAAGGTAACTGCCTGTCGACTGTTCACGTCGATCATCCTTTAAAATATTCTCCGATCTCTTGTTTGATCCAATTGCTTATTTTGCAGAGAAAATGAGGTTGACTCTGGAAAAGAAGGACTTGGAGCTTGTAGCTGCGCAGAAGGAAGCTCAAGATAAGACTGCCCTTGCAGACCGGAAGCTGGCTTCGGTGGGTGCGCTAGAAGGAGAAGTAAGCAAGCTGAAGTCCTCTCTCACTGAATCCAACCGAGAGGTAACTCGTCTAAAGAAGGATAAGATGGCTCTGAATGAGAAGCTGGAGTCCGCGGCTCGTAAGAGAAATGATGTGGAAGCCTATCTGAGAACTCTTGCCAAGAAACTCTATCTTATGCTGGAAGGTACTCCTTTTAATCCGACTGCTTTACTGCTTGCGAGTTAATCCTATCCAAACTCTTTGACTACAGAATTCTACCAAAACTTCGACGAGGAAACTGGACGGATCGAGATGGGTTTAGACCCTATCATTTCTCCAGTCGGCGACGAGGCTGCCATGATTGTGCTTCGACTGGAATCCCGTGTCGCCAGTGTCACAAGTTACCTCGCTCGTCTAAAGGTGGCAGTTTCACGGATCGACTCATCACTCTAGCCAAGGGCGACGCTTCAAAATGACCTCAAATCTCTGATGACTTGGCTCAACGAGGTTCTTGGTCGAGTGCAAGAGTGGAAGATGTCCTCTGCCCGGTGTGGTGCTGACGTGGCGTTGTCCTTGGTAAGTGTCCACTGCAAGGAAGCTCGCGAAGACAAGCTGGCGGCGATCAAGGTCGTCAACACCAAAAGGCACGATTTCCAGTCCTTTATGGAGACTTTCATAGCTGCCACCACTCGGATTGTAGATGGAATCTACTTGGACGAATTCGTTGAACCTGCCAACCCTCCTCCTACCGAATGAACAAACTTTGAGATTTAAACTTGCCTTACGGGATGCCGAGTGGTTGATGTAACCATTAAACTCCTTTGGGCTTGATGCTCGAATACTTGTCACCTGGAATTTTTAGGATCTATCTGAACTTGGTTAATTTCTGAATATGTTTGTATTTGCCTTCGCATGGAATTTGCTCTTTGGGACGTAGCCCTGAAGTGGAGAGTTCAATCGATCTGCGCCTCATCGTCCCTACGGGAAAGGATGGGGCGCATGTTGTATTTGTGGTGTAGCTTGGAGAAGAAGGCTACGGTCGACCTACACCTCGTCGTCCTTGCGGATGGGGATGGAGCGTACGTTGTACTTGTGGCGTAGCTCGGAGTAGAAGTATGCGGTCGACCTGCACCTCGTCGTCCTTGCGGATGGGGATGGAGCGTACATTGTACTTGTGGCGTAGCTCGGAGTAGAAGGTCATGGTTGACCTGCACCTCGTCGTCCTTGGATGGTGATGGAGCATACATTGTACTTGTGGCATAGCTCAGAGTAGAAGGCCGCGGTCGACCTGCACCTCATCGTCCTTGCGGATGGGGATGGAGCGTACGTTGTACTTGTGGCGTAGCTCAGAGTAGAAGGTCGTGGTCGACCTGCACCTTGTCGTCCTTGCGGATGGGGATGGAGCGTATGTTGTACTTGTGGTGCAGCTCCTAAGGGGAAGGTTGCAGTCGACCTGTACCTCGTCGTCCTTGCAGATAGGGACAAATTTTAAACCTTAGGTGAATACTGGACTGCAGCTAAGCCTCCGAGTGGGAGGGTTGATCACCACTCGGTAGGATTTTTTAAACTTAGGCGAGTACTGGACTGCAGCTAATCCTCTGAGTGGGAGGGTTGCTCACCACTCCATAGGATTTTTTAAACTTAGGCGAGTACTGGACTGTAGCTAAGCCCCTGAGTGGGAGGGTTGCTCACCACTCGGTAGGATTTTTAAAACTTAGGCAAGTACTGGACTGCAGCTAAGCCTACGAGCGAGAGGGTTGCTCAACACTCGGTAGGATTTTTTAAACTTAGGCGAGTACTGGACTGCAGCTAAGCCCTTGTGTGGGAGGGTTGCTCACCACTCGGTAGGATTTTTTAAACTTAGGCGAGTACTAGACTGCAGCTAAGCCCCCGAGTGGGAGGGTTGCTCACCACTCGGTAGGATTTCTTAAACTTAGGCAAGTACTGGACTGCAGCTAAGCCCCCGAGTGGGAGGGTTGCTCACCACTCGGCAGGATTTCTTAAACTTAAGCGAGTACTGGACTGCAGCTAAGCCCCCGAGTGGGAGGGTTGCTCACCACTCCATAGGATTTTTTAAACTTAGGCGAGTACTGGACTGCGGCTAAGCCCCTGAGTGGGAGGGTTACTCACCACTCGGTAGGATTTTTTTAATCTTAGGCGAAACAGATTTGCAGCTAAGCCCCCGAGCGAGAGGCTTTCTCACCATTCGGTAGGAATTTACAAACTTAGGCGAGTACTGGACTGTAGCTAAGCCCCCGAGTGAGAGGCGTGCTCATCACTCGGTACGATTTTACAAACTTAGGCGAGTACTGGACTACAGCTAAGCCCCCGAGTGGGAGGGTTTCTCACCACTCGGTCGGATTTTTTAACCTTAGGCAAAACGGATTCGCAGCTAAGCCCCCGAGTGAGAGGCTTGCTCACCACTCGGTAGGATTTTTTTAACTTAGGCGAAACGGATTCGCAGCTAAGCCCCCGAGTGAGAGGCTTGCTTACTACTTGGTAGGATTTTCTTTTGAACTTAGGCAAAACGGATTCGCAGCTAAGTCACCCACTTGGGGATTTCAGACGCAAATAAAAGCAACAACAATCGTTCGAGAGGACTGTAAAGCTCTTGTCTTTGATAAAAAAAATTACAAAGGTATTTCTTATTACATTTTATTCGAATGAGTACTTAAGTATAAAAGGGGCAGAGCAGCTCCGCATTCCAAGCCCGTGGCTCATCCTTCTTATGGTCGACATTGTAAAGGTGGTATGCTCCATTGTGGAGCACTCTGGCGACAATGAAGGGACCTTCCCAAGCTGGGCCGAGCTTGTGTGGTTTCTGCTGACCCACTCAAAGAACCAAGTCTCCCTCTTGAAAGGCTCGATCCTTCACGTGTCTAGCATGGAATCGACGCAAGTGTTGCTGATAAATGGTCGACCGGATCAAGGCCATCTCTCTTTCCTCCTCTAGGAGGTCGACTGCATCTTGCTTAGCTTGTTCTGCTTCATCTTCGGAGAAGAGCTCAACTCGTGGTGCATTATGAAGCAAGTCACTCGGTAGAACAGCTTCAGCCTCATAGACCAAGAAGAATGGAGTTCGGCCAGTCGACCGATTGGGAGTTGTCCTCAATCCCCAAAGAACTGATGGAAGTTCATCAACCCATGTGCCCGCTGCGTGCTTGAGATCTCGCATCAGTCGGGGTTTCAGTCCTTTGAGAATCAGGCCATTTGCTCTTTCTACTTGTCCATTCGACTGTGGATGGGCGACTGAAGCACAGTCGACTTGTGTGCCTTGTGAGGCGCAGAAGGTTCTGAACTCATCAGAATCAAAGTTCGATCCGTTGTCAGTGATGATGCTGTGCGGAACCCCATATCTGAATATCAACTCTCTGATGAAGCTGACAGTAGTACTAGCTTCAATATTCTTAATAGGCTTGGCTTCGATCCATTTGGTAAACTTGTCGACTGCTACAAGCACATGAGTGAAGCCGCTCCTACCAGTCCTCAATGGAACAACCATGTCCAATCCCCAAACAGCAAAGGGCCAGACGAGTGGAATGGTCTTTAGGGCTGATGTAGGTTTGTGCGACATATTGGAGTAGAACTGGTAGCCTTCACATCTGTCGACTATATCTTTCGCCATGTCATTTGCTCGTGGCCAATAAAATCCAGCTCGGTATGCTTTAGCCACAATGGTCTGAGAGGTCGCATGGTGACCACATGTCCCTGAATGGATGTCGTGGAGGATCTCTCAGCCTTCTTCTGGTGTTATGCATTTCTGGCTGACCCCAGTTGCACTTTCTCTGAACAGTTGTCCTCTTATTACTATAAAGGTCTTGGATCGACGGATGATCTGTCGAGCCTCTTCTTCATCCTCTGGGAGCTCTTTCCTAAGGATATATGCAATGTATGGCACTGTCCAGTCGGGAGTGATGACCAACACCTCCATGATCAAGTTGACCACGGCTGGGACCTCGACTTCAGTCAGATATATGGCACTCCTAGGCTGCGGGGGATCGTCAGCGAAGGGATCTTCTTGAACTGAAGGTGCATGAATATGCTCCAGGAACACATCACTGGGAATAGCTTCTCTCTTGGAGCCTATCTTTGCTAAATCATCTGCTTCTTGATTTTTCAGTCGGGGTACATGATGGAGCTCAAACCCCTCAAACTTATTTTCCAAATTCCTCACCGCGTTGCAGTAACCAGTACCACCCCAGCATCACTTGATTGACTACCAAATCTGAGTCGCCATAGACCATGAGGCGACTGACGCTGAGTGAGATGGACATACGCAACCCATACAAGAGTGCTTCATATTCTGCTTCGTTATTGGAGGAATCAAAGTGAATCTGGAGGACATATCTGAGCTTGTCTCCTCGGGGGGATACCAGTACCACCCCAGCACTGGAACCATTCAGCATCTTGGAACCATGAAAGAACATGGTCCAGTGCTCCGAGTGAACTTGAGTCGGCAGTGGTTGTTCAATCCACTCGGCGAGGAAATCTGCTATTGCTTGGGACTTGATAGCTTTCTTTGCCTCAAACTTGATATCTAAGGGAAGGAGTTCAATTGCCCACTTTGCCACTCGACCTATTGCATCTCTATTGTTCAGAATCACTGATAATGGAGCGTCGCTGATGACTGTAATGGAGTGATCAGAGAAGTAATGTGCAACCTTCTTTGTGGTCATATAAATCCCACAAACAAGCTTCTGATAATGTGGATATCTTTCCTTTGATGTAGTAAAAACTTTAGAGACATAGTATACTGGGCGCTGAACTTTGTAGGCTTTTCCTTCTTCTTCCCGCTCGACCGTAAGTACTGTACTAACGACTTGTCCAGTGGCTGCAATCTAAAGCAGTAAAGGCTCTTTGCTGATTGGAGCAGCAAGCACCGGCTGGGTGGAAAGCAGGGCTGTGAGCTCTGCAAATGCTGCATCAGCTTCAGGAGTCCACTCGAACTTATCTGACTTCTTCATCAGTCGGTAAAGAGGCAGTGCTTTTTCACCAAGGCGAGAAATGAATCGACTTAGGGCGGCCAAACAACCAGTAAGCTTCTGGACATCATGCACACACACAAGGCGTTTCATCCGGAGTATGGCACCCACTTTCTCTGGGTTAGCGTCGATCCCCCGTTCGGCAACGAGAAAACCGAGTAATTTTCCGCCTGGAACTCCAAACGTGCACTTTGATGGATTAAGCTTGATATTATACCTTCTGAGGTTGGCAAAGGTTTCAGCAAGGTCAGCCAGTAGGTTGGAACCTTTTCGTGACTTGACCACAATGTCATCCATGTATGCTTCCACATTCGACTGATTTGAGTGAGCAGACACTTCTGAATCATCCTCATGAATGTGGCTCCGGCGTTCTTCAAACCGAATGGCATAGTGACATAACAGAAGCACCCAAATGGGGTGATGAAAGCTGTTTTTATCTCATCGGGTCTGAAAGTGCGTTATATCAACTAGAGGGGGGTGAATAGGCGATTTTTATGAAACTCTTCAAAACATGGAAGTTTCGAAGACAAACGATAGAAATAAACCTATAACCATGCAGCAGAAGGTAGACTACACTAGGTAAACCACAGTCATGTATTCAATGAAGTGAAAGCACAATGACTAATAGCAGCTAGGTAGTAAGGATCATGTAGGAAGATATTAAGAAGCCAAACAGAACACGCAGTCACTCAGTGAAGACAAAAGATAGTGCAATCATACAATGACTTCACAAGGAACAACAGTAAGTAAAGGGAAGGGAAGGATGAAACCAGTGACTCGTTGAACACAATGATTTGTTGGACCAGTTCCAGTTGCTGTGACAACTGTACGTCCGGTTAGGGCGGCTAGGTATTTAAACCTGAGGAAACACAGTCTCGGACACCCAGTCCTGAACACGCAGCTCAGGACACCCAGTCCTCACCGTATTCCCCTTGAGCTAAGGTCACACAGACCTCGCCCAATCACTCTGGTAAGTCTTCAAGGTAGACTCCCAAACCTTCACAGACTTTGTTCACCGGCGATCCACAATGTCTCTTGGATGCTCAGAACGCGACGCCTAATCGGCTGGAGGATTCATAGTCCTCAAGTGTAATAAGTCTTCAAATCACACAGACAAGAAGACTTAAGTGATGCCTAATTCTCTTTGGCTCTGGGTGGTTAGGGCTTTATCCTCCGAAGGAATTCTCTCTCAAAGGCTTCGAGGTGGGTTGCTTTCAAACGACAAATGCCGTATTCTAAGTCTGAGCAGCCAACCGTTTATGGTTGTAGGGGGTGGGCTATTTATAGCCACTAGGAAACCCGACCTGATTTGTCCGAAATGACCCTGGGTCACAAAGGAACTGACATGTTTTCCAACGGTCAGGTTTCAAACTCACGCGGCAGGTTTACTTGGGCTATAAGCAAAGCTGACTTGTCCGACTGTGGACAAGATTCGCTCTCATAGTCTTCACTCGAAGACATAGGTTTTGGTTAAGCATCACTTCAGTCATTCTGACTGGTTCTCTTGGACCCCACTTAACAGTACGGTGGTTCCTATGACTCAATAAAGAAGAAATAGAACTACGAAAGATCTAAGTCTTCGAGCTCCATATGCTTCATGTCACGTCTTCTCTTGTCATAGTCTTCAATGTGAATATCTTCATATACCACCTTTGCCATCGATGTCTTCATACATTTTTAGGGGCCATCTCTGGTAGGAAAACCGAATCAATGAGGTACTTCTACCTGTGTTATCCTGCAAATCTCACAAACACATTAGTCCCTCAACTAGGTTTGTCATCAATACTCCAAAACCAACTAGGGGTGACACTAGATGCACTTACAATCTCCCCCTTTTTGGTGATTGATGACAAACTAGTTGAAGTTTTCAACGGGGAATATAATATGTGAAATTGTAAAGGATAAGGAATTGTCTTCATAAGTTGCAAGGGCTCCCCCTGAAGATGTGCATATAAGTAATTTGCTTTTGGAATGCAAATGCACATGGCAGGTTGTGCTTGTGGAGATCCTCTTCAACTTATGATGACAATCCACTATGCATGTGAAGGTATGTGAAGATAATGACATGCATAATGGAAAATGGACGTCTACAAAATGATCTAAGTGCGGAATTTATCATCGCACATGCGGAGTTTATCATCGCATCACAAGGTGGCAAATAAGTAGTAGACGACCATCGAGTTTAAGTATTACAACTCAAAGAACCAAATGTATCAAAACGAGAGTTGTAAACACGAAGCAAAATATAAAGCACCTGCCCATATGGACCCGCTTGAAGACTATCAAACTCATATTCTTCTCCCCCATTTGTCAGTCAGGACCAAAAAGGTTCGAAGACATAGAGCATCTACTCATTCCCGTGAAGAGTAGGTGAAGCAGCAGGGTCGGCAGTGGTGTTCGGCGGTGTAGAAGAACTTGGAGCAGTGTCGAACCGTCCTAAAGGAGATGGCGGTGAAGTAGCATCGTCTTCATCCTCGATCACTCTAGCATTCACAGTTGCAACAGAGGGAAGAGAACTCAGAGTCTTCAAGAGATGGAGTTCGTCGCAGCACTGCCCTTCGAGGAGGTGTGGAGTCAAACTTGAAGCGTTCAAAGAAGCCATCCTCTTGAAGATCATCTTCAGAGCACATTAGTGTCAGACCTTTCCAGGTACGTCGAGAGGTTTCGTGTGCAACAAAGGCATTCTTGGTGGCATGATTGCGAATGCGATTAACATCCACCAAGAGGCTTTGCATTTGACGCTTCAGCCAGTCATGATGCCTATCCTGTTTCTGATGAAGAGCCACAAGAAGCTCTCGGTCATTGAGAACACGAGTGCGCTTCTTGGGTCGTTGGGCAATTGTGCTATTAGTGGCTTCAGTGAGAGTAGGATGCGGTGCACGTGTAGTTCTAGCCAAAGGATACACACGAGTGTCTGCTTCAACTCCTTCAATGTTCTGAGAAAAACGTTGATGCTCCGCATTCTGGAGACTTAGAGGTTCCTTGGCAGGCTCAGGATAAATTGCTTCAACAGACATATCCACATCAGGCAGAAAGATCCGATGATTGCGAGCAGATGGCTGATATGAGATGGCGGAGTGGAGTTTGATCAGCCGCATTATCCATGGAGCGTAGAACTTCAAGCCAAAAAGATCAGAGCCTGATACAGCAAGTTGGCGGATGAAGAAGTCTTGTGCATTGAAGCATTTGCCATGAAGAATATGGAAGACCAAAGTCTTCATTGCACCTTCCAGCTTGGCATGTGGAGAGTGTCCTTTGATGGGCCAGAGAGTTCGCCTTATGATGTGATAAATAGTCCTTGGCAGATACTCAAGGTCTTCAACCAAGAACTCTTTGGGATATGCAGCATCTTGGGGCAATGGCTTCATCACACTGAGCATCTGACTCATGTTAGGTTCAGGCTTCTGAAAGATGCTCTCCACAGCTGCACTGTGAAGTTGACAGCCAGATTCATAGAGATCGCCAGGAGTGGGAAGACCAGTGAGCTCAATGATGTCAAAGGCTTTGGCTTCGTGATGAACGTTTCCTGTCATCCACTCCAGGACCCAAGTCTTCGGATCTCTGTTATACCCGCGGATGTGAAGTGTGGAATAGAATTGGAGAAGCAACTCTTCATTCAAATGCTTTTGATCGGTGACGAACGGGAGCAATCCAACCTCTTTGAAGCAATCTAGAGCTTCTTCTAGACAGGGCAGACCAGCTATTGCTTCAATGTCAAGACGCTTATGTGGGAAGATGCGACCTTGATTGTAAAGAATGCAGGAGTAATAGCTTCGCTGCGGATAGCTCCAGAATCGATCAGATGATATTCTTTCCCTTGAGTAGGGGGTTCCTGGAGCTATTGAAGAAAGTATTGTCTGCTTTGAAGCCATTATTATTGAAGGATCCAGGTGCTGATGCAGGACCTGGGAACCTGGGCAATCTTGGGATTGGCTTCTGTACCTGAGGTCTGTGCTCAACATGATAGTCGAACTGAGGACCTACAGCAGGCGCAGGAACATAAGCAGTGGGATCAGTGGCTTCGCTGACTTCTGGTGCTTGGGTTGGTGAGGGCTCCACATTAGCTTTAGCCATGACAACGTCAGTGGCTTCATTGGTGTTGGTGGTGGCAGCCTCAAGATTTTCAACCTCCACTTGATGAGCTGGAGGGTTGGTCACAGTCACGTTCTCCTCGAGAACCGCTTCTTTGTGGGACAGGGGACTAGCAGCTTGTGGGGCTTCTTCTTCATCGGCTGATGTAGCCGGAATGTCTTCAGCAGCTTTAGCTTCAGACGCAGAGACTGGAGGCCTTGGTCCTTTGCGAAGCCTACGCAACGCTAGCGACGGCTGTGGAGTTGGTGTTGGCTGGGCCTCAAAGTCTTCTTCCTCTTGTGGGCGATTAGCCCATGAAGCATCCTGAGCAATTGGCGTCAGAGGACGACCAATGCTAATGAGTTCGTTGTGCGTTAGCACAGGCGATGATACCTGTTGGTGCTCGAGCT
Organism: Triticum monococcum; assembly: GCA_034509565.1. Lineage (NCBI taxonomy): Eukaryota > Viridiplantae > Streptophyta > Magnoliopsida > Poales > Poaceae > Triticum > Triticum monococcum. Next base: position 170,323,225 of record CM067846.1, on the reverse strand, counting down.
GAGGAAGGACTGCATCTTCTTCAACATGGTCATGGTGACCAATGTCTTCAACAGCGATGGGATCAGCTGCTGGAAAGTCTTCAGCTTCATGAGCCTCTGTGAAAGCAGGCTCATGGACAGTCAGTTGACGTTCTTGCGGTTCAGCGTCAGGGTGAACCATGGAGATGGGTTCAACAATCAAGGGCTCTGTGGGAGCAGCCCGTTCCTTCTTGGTCTTTCGCTTCTTCTTGGAGGGGGCAGTAGCAGAGGCTTCAGGATGTTTCCTCTTACTTGCTTCAGCCTCAGCAGTCCTCGTCTTCTTCAGTTCTAAAGCAGTAGACCTGGCTTTTGGCTTCGAGCCAGTCATGCTAGTTAGGAAGACAATGGGAACTGCTTCCTGCCTTGGTGCGTCGGGTTCAGCCGTAGCGGGCTTCTTCTTCTTCTTTGCAGCCATCCTGGGGTCGATGCCAGGATGCCCGAGGGCCTTGCGCTTCTCGGCCTCATTGTAGGCTTGCACACACCTGTTAGCCAGGACCTTCATGCGCTCACGAGAACCCTGAGCTTCTGCAGGTTTCTTGAGAAAGGCTTACTTGAGTTCGTGCAACATAATCTTGAAGTTCTTCACCTCTTGCACGCTGAGCTTGGCCATATGCTTCTTGAACTGAGATTTCTCAAAGTCAATCTTCTGCTTCAGTTCAACAATGCGCTGGGCGATAGTTAACTCTGACGCAATGGCGCCATGGAAGGCGACACTGAGGCCAATGGGAAGTTGCAGATCGTCGAAGCTGATGTTGGGCGTGTCAAACCATTCATCAATGAAGTTGTGGATGATTTCCACGTCAAAGAGAGCCAGATTATTGAAGATTTCTGCTTCTTCTTTGCTCTTGATCAGTTGCTCAAGAGCGTCATCTGCAAGATCTTCATCACTGGACAGATCAATGGCATCATTACGTAGAACAACATCAGCTATCAGTTCTTGGCCGGTGTGTGGCAGAGGCATCTTGACCCTCTAGGGCTTGGAGATGCATGACAAATCTTCAGACTGCACACTGTCTTCAGGAGGTGCAGTTGCCAGTGGCTTCACCCATGAGATTTTTGGAGCAGAGGCAGGCTTTGAAGCTTTAGGCTGCTTCTTTGGCTTCGGCGCTGCAGGCACTTCATCTGATTCAGCGTCATCTGCAGGCTCTTTCACGGCCGTCCCTTGAACCAAGATATGGGTGATGAGACCTTCAAGGTTGTAGAAAGGACCGACGACATTGGGTTCTGCATCTCGTGTGCCATCAGCCCTTGGAGCAGAAGGACCAGGGTTGAGGTCTAGTCCCAATGTCTTCTTGTTCTGCTTTGCTGAGTTCTGGGCAAACTGGAAGTTGCGCTTGAACAGAATGTCGTCACGACACCATAGTAGTAACGATGAGTGTGCTTCTACAGGCTGTGGTCCATGGACCATGCAGGGATACAAGCCTTGTTCAATGGCTTCATCTCTGGTCCTCGGTTGAAGATTTTTGTAGAGGATGTCTCCCCATGGTCGCTTGATGGCATTCTTTTTAGCATATTCCTTTGTCACAAATCTGTACTTCAACCACTGTTCTGCCCAATAGCGTCGAATCCATTGGATTCGTGTCTTGCGCTGATTGTAATCCTCTTCAGGATCTATCTTGTATAGCTCTGAGAGGTCATCAGGCAGATCTCTTGATGTTTCTCCATGACGCTTTCTGCCACCCTTCCTTGCTGATTTCTCTGAAGCCATGAACTTTAAACTGAAAGGCTTCAATACGTTCAAAGGCTTCAAAGGCTTTCGCTTGCTGGACAGACATGAACTGGCTTTGAGAGAATTTATGTGATACTGTAAGAATTCTGCAAATGAATGCAGACTATGAGAACCAAGGGATTCTCCCACGGACATGTACCTGTGACAGCATTAAGGTGCGAGGGAAGGGGAAGAGGTCATATGCATTCTTAGAAGATTTTGAAGATAAATCAGTTTAGAAGACATTGACCTCATCGTGCGAAGACACTCACTCATAGATAAGGAGTTGGTTCCAGATTTGTACGAATCCATGGATCAGTACAAGTGAGGAATCTAACTACTTTGTGAAGCATATGTGAATATACTAGGCATGTTTTGAGATGCAGTATGAAAGAGATCGAACTTGTGTGAATAGAAACTGCTTGTGGTAGAAAGTGATAAAGCTATAGGATCAAAGGGGCTGTAAACAGGAAGTTTTATTTACCACACGAAGAACTGGTAGATGGAGTGGAAGAGGAGGCCGAGCAGTTCGATCTTCCATGCCCTAACTTGGCGACGGAGGACACCTACGGCGACAGCGGAGAGGACAATGTCCGCGGTCGGCGTGAAGACGGCATCGGAGAGGTTGCGGCAGCGAAGTGCTTCGTCGCCGGCGTCGTCAAGGGCTAGCGGTGGCGCTAGGGTTCATGTGAGAGTGGAAGAAGAGATAATGACTGTGGTGAGGCATGTATTTATAGGGACAGGGGCGGCTCAGTGTTATTACACAGGTGCCCCTCGCGATTCATATTTGAGAAACACGTGGCCATCATGTAGCATATCAGGGGTTGTTCCACATCCCATGCACGCCTGGATTGTTGGGTGGTCGTTCCCACTTCTCTGGGTATCAGGTGAAGGAATGAGCATTGAAAATGGACTTAATGTTTGTCTCTGTATCTTCTGCTGACAAGGACGCAGAGAAGACATTCGACAGTTTCAATAGAATGCATATGATTTGGAGAGGGAGAGAGAGAGAGTTTGAGATAGAAAGCATATAGAGGTTAGTGTCCGATCACATTCACTTAGTTCAAAAGATTCAACATGAAGACATAGCTATACGTGAATGCTGTAGAGGATAGAACACTAGTGTGTATATATATATATATATATATATATATATATATATATATATATATATATAATCAACATAGTGAAGATAATCATGAAGACATGTTGAGATTGAAGCCAAACCATGATGTGAAGACATAGCAAATGTAACGCCATGAGTGAAACACTTCAAACAGAAAATTTGGTGGTGGCGTTACCCACCGTATAGGAAGTATTAGACCCAGACATGACACACAATTATCGTGGCGCTCCGAAGTCAAATTCCAAGATATTTAGCTCACACCGTAACTTGCAAAATCTCTTCTCATCCAAGGGCTTGGTGAAGATATCTGCCAATTAATCTTCAGTGTTGACGTGTATGATATCAATATCTTCCTTCACAACATGATCTCTGAGAAAGTGATGACGAATTTCAATGTGCTTTGTCTTCGAGTGCTGAACTGGGTTGTTGGCAATCTTGATGGCGCTTTTGTTGTCGCAGTAGAGTGGCACTTGCTTCAGATGAATGCCATAGTCCTTGAGTGTTTGCTTCATCCACAGAAGCTGAGCGCAACAAGATCCAGTAGCAATGTATTCAGATTCAGCAGTGGAGAGAGATACACAGTTCTGCTTCTTTGAAGACCAATATACAGTGATCGTCCCAGAAAATGACATGTGCCTGATGTAGACTTGCGATCCGCTTTGTCACCGGCATAATCAGCATCCGAGAATCCAACCAGATCAAACTCTGAGCCCTTTGGATGCCATAATCCTAAAGTTGGGGTGTGAGCCAAATATCGAAGAATTCGCTTCACAGCTAAGTGATGCGACTCCTTTGGTGCCGCTTGAAATCGAGCACACATGCAAACACTAAGCATAATATCTGGCCTAGATGCAGATAGATAAAGCAAAGAACCAATCATGGAGCGGTATACCTTTTGATCGAACTCTTTACCATTGTCGTCAGGACCCATATGATGCTTGGCTGGCATTGGCGTCGTGAAGCCTTTGTAGTCTTGCATACCGAACTTCTTCAGGCAATCTTTGAGATACTTCTCTTGAGATATAAAGATGCCATTGCATTGCTGTCGTATTTGAAGACCGAGGAAGAACTTCAACTCTCCCATTATGGACATCTGATATTTCTCTTGCATCATATATCCAAACTCTTCACTGTACTTCTGATTGGTGCAGTCGAAGATAATGTCATCCACATATATTTGGCACACAAACAGTTCACAATCATATGTCTTCGTGAAGAAAGTGGGGTCGAGGGAACCAGGTATGAAGCCTTTGCTCTTCAGGAAGTATTTGAGTGTGTCATACCAGGCCCGAGGGGCCTGTTTGAGGCCATACAGTGCCTTGTTGAGCTTGTATACCATGTCAGGATGTTTTGGATCTTCAAAGCCAGGCGGTTATGCAACATACACTTCTTCTTCAATCTTGCCATTGAGAAAGGCGCTCTTCACATCCATTTGATATAGAAGTATGTTATGATGATTTGCATAGGCCAGCAGTATGCGTATGGCTTCAAGTCTAGCCACAGGAGCAAATGTTTCATCGAAGTCAATGCCTTCCACTTGAGTATATCCTTGAGCAACGAGACGAGCTTTGTTTCTGACAACTTGACCATGCTCATCTTGCTTGTTGCGGTATATCCATTTGGTGCCTATTATGTTGTGCTTCCGAGGATCAGGACGCTTAACCAGTTCCCGTACATTGTTCATCTCAAACTGTTGAAGCTCTTCTTGCATAGCTTGAATCCATTCAGGTTCCATGAAGGCTTCTTCAACTTTCTTGGGTTCTGTTTTAGAGACAAATGCGAAGTGCCCACAGAAATTTTCTAGCTGAGTTGCCCTTGAACGATTGAGCGGACCGGGTGCATTGATGCTATCAATTATTCTCTCAATCTGCACTTCATTGGCAACACGAGGATGTACAGGGCGAAGATTTTGCTCTTGCTGATCATTGTCGTTGTTAGAGGGATTGTCTTCAGGCTGAGCATTGTCTTTAGGTTGATCAGGTGCGGAGATGATAAGTTCCTCTTCAGGTTGAGCTTCAGAAGGTATGATTTCTCTAGTTCCCATTAGCTTGATTGATTCGCTGGATGGAACTTCATCTAGCACATTTGGTAGGTGTTCTCTTTGTGAACCGTTGGTCTCATCAAATCGCACATCCACTATTTCAACCACTTTATAATGAAAGAGATTGAAGACTCTATAGGAGTGCGAATCCTTTCCATATCCAAGCATAAAACCCTCATGTGCTTTTGGTGCAAATTTTGAAGTGTGATGGGGATCCTTGATCCAGCACCTGGCACCAAACACTCTGAAGTAACTGACATTTGGCTTCTTGCCAGTAAGGAGCTCATAAGATGTCTTGTTCAGAAGCTTGTGAAGATAAACACGATTGATTGTATGGCATGCAGTATCAATGGCTTTAGGCCAGAATTTTCTTGGAGTCTTGTATTCATCAAGCATCGTTCGGGCCATCTCAATGAGTGTTCTGTTCTTGCGTTTGACTACGCCATTCTGTTGTGGCGTGTACGGGGCTGAGAATTCATGTGTGATGCCCAAGGTATCAAGATATGTATCAAGGACAGTGTTCTTGAATTCAGTGCCATTGTCACTTCTGATGTGCTTTATCTTGGCGCCATAGTTGTTCATTGCTCGATTGGCGAAGCGTCTGAAGACATCCTGCACTTCAGTCTTGTAGAGGATTATATGCACCCAAGTATATCTAGAATACTAATCAACAATGACAAAGCCATAGAGACAAGCAGTAGTAGTAAGAGTTGAGTAATGAGTGGGACCGAAAAGATCCATGTGGAGCAGTCGAAGGGTCGAGTAGTAGTCATGATTGTCTTCGAGGGATGTTTGGCCCTCGTCATCTTTCCTGCTTCACAGGCACCGCATAAGTGATCTTTCTTGAACTTGATGCCATCGATGCCTATGACATGCTTCTTCTTTGCAAGGGTGTGGAGGTTCCTCATGCCAACATGCCCAAGCCTCCGATGCCAGAGCCAGCATTCTGAAGCTTTTGCTAGAAGACATACGGCAAGCTGTGGTCCTGCTGAGAAATCTAGCACGTACAAATCATCTTTCCGATACCCTTCAAACACTAGAGACTTGTCAGATTCCATTAGAACAAGGCACTGATATTTTCCAAATATTACGATCATGTTCAAATCGCAAAGCATTGAGACAGACATTAAGTTGAAGCCAAGGGATTCAACAAGCATGACTTTATCCATGTGTCGATCCGTTGAGATTGCAACTCTACCTAGACCCAATACCTTACTTTTACCAGTGTCAGCAAATGTGATGTGACTCTTGTCGGATGGACGTAAGGTTGAGTCGATAAGAAGGCTTCTTTTGCCAGTCATGTGGTTGGTACACCCACTATCAATAATCCATTCTGAAGACGCTGGTGTCGTACCCTACAGTGCAGTTAGGGGGATAGGCTTCATGAAGAGAATTGTGAAGCAAAAACATTTGAGGAACTAGTGGGTTATGAAAGCTTAGATCCAGATTAGGACTGATAGGGAGAGTAGCAAGCGATTTAGGAACAAAGTTGTAACGCTCTCGATGCGGCTATATCTCCCACGTGTCGAAGCACGACTTAGAGGCATAACCACATTGAAAGCAATGTCGTAAGTGAGGTAATCTTCACACAACCCATGTAATACATAAGGGAAAGAGATACATAGTTGGCTTACAATCACCACTTCACACAATTACATGAATAAACCATTACATCAACTAGATACAATCAAGGTCCGACTACAGAACCAAAATAAAAGAAGACTACCCCAAATGCTACACAGATCCCCGATCGTCCCAACTGGGCTCCACTACTGATCAACTAGAACGAAACAACACAAAGGACAAGATCTTCATCGGGCTCCTCCTTGAGCTTGGTTGCGTCATCTGCACGGACTCATCGGCACCTGCAAGCTGGTTTTGGAAGTAACTGTGAGTCACGGGGACTCAGCAATCTCACACCCTCGTGATCAAGACTATTTAAGCTTATAGGAAAGGCAAAGGTATGAGGTGGAGCTGCAGGAAGCGAATAGGATATATGGTGGCTAACATACGCAAATGAGAGCGAGAAGAGAAGGCAAAGCACATTCGAGAAAGTATGATCAAGAAGTGATCCTAAAGCAACCTACATCAAGCATAACTCCAACACCGTGTTCACTTCCCGGACTCCGCCGGAAAGAGACCATCACGGTTACACACGCGGTTGATGTATTTTAATTAAGGTCAACTTCAGGTTTTCTACAAACGGACATTAACAAATTCCCATCAGCCCGTAACCACGGGCACGGCTTTTGAAAGTTCAAATCCCTGCAGGGGTGTTCCAACTTAGCCCATGACAAGCTCTCACGGTCAACGAAGGATATTCCTTCTAGCGGGAAGACCCGATCAGACTCGGAATCCCGGTTACAAGACATTTCGACAAAGACAAAACAAGTCCAGCAACACCGCCCGAATGTGCCGACAAATCCCGATAGCAGCTGCACATATCTCGTTCTCAGGGCACACTCAGATGAAACATCCAACGAGTAAAACCAAACCTCAAGTTGCCCCGAGGTAGCCCCGCCGTCTGCTCGGTCGGACCAACACTCAGAGGAGCACTGGCCCGGGGGGGTTTAAAATACTGATGACCCTAGGGCGCGCGACCCCCAAGCGAAAAGAAAAGGCTAGGTGGCAAATGGTAAAACCAATGTTGGGCATTGCTGGAAGAGTTTTATTCAAGGCGAACTGTCAAGGGGTTCCCATTATTACCCAACCGCGTAAGGAACGCAAAATCCGGGAACATAACACCGATATGACGGAAACTAGGGCGGCAAGAGTAGAACAAAACACCAGGCATAAGGCCGAGCCTTCCACCCTTTACCAAGTATATAGATGCATTAATTAAATAAGAAATATTGTGATATCCCAGTAAGTAAACATGTTCCAACAAGGAACAACATCTCCATGTTCCAACAAGGAACAAACTTCAATCTTCACCTGCAACTAACAACGCTATAAGAGGGGCTGAACAAAGCGGTAACATAGCCAAACAACGGTTTGTTAGGACAAGGTGGGTTAGAGGCTTGGTTCAACAATATGGGAGGCATGATAAGCAAGTGGTAGGCATCGTAGCATAGGCATAGCGAAAGAGCGAGCATCTAGCAAGCAAAGATAGAAGTGATTTCGAGGGTATGGTCATCTTGCCTGAAATCCCGCAAGGAAGAAGAACGAGTCCACGAAGGAGACAAACGGACATAGTCGAACGGTTCCTCACAAACGCGACGTTATCGAAACCAACCTGAAGAAGCAACACCGGAAAGAAGCAAACAACATGGTAAACAACCACGACATGAACATGGCATGATGCACAATCAAGTATGATGCATGTACGGTTTAATGAAGCATGGCATGGCAAGGTGCACAAGCAACCCTACAAATTAAGTGGAGCTCAATATGCAACGAGTTGCATATTGACGAAACACCACGACAAGTTATTTAGTTCGATCTCGTTTATTTACCCAACAATATTAAATGTTGTTAAACATGGCAAGAGGGTGAAGCAAAAGAAAACTACCTATCTAGGCAAGTTTAAATGAGGCCGGAAACAATGAACAACAATTCCGGTAAATCCCCATGTGCATATATTAGGTTTGGTCCTGTTCTTCCCTAAACCATATTTTATAGTTATTAAACATGCAAGATGATTCCACATGTTAAACTAGGCAAAATTCTACCCCATTTACATATAAAGTTTATTAAAATCCGAGTTACAGTTATTTAGTTATGAATTAAAGCATTTTAACATGGCATAGGAGCAACATTTAAACAAACAACGTTTTAAGCATTTTAAACATAGATGAGAGTTGCAAATTATTAAACTAGATGAAATTCTAGTCAAGTTACATATATGACATGTTTTAAATGGATGCATGGTTCAAAAGTTATTAGCAGTTTAAAAAATAGGGGCAGTTCTGTAAATATGCAAAGCCCTGAGAAATTAAATAATTCACTGACAACAGAAAAAAAATGAACGGGCCAAAACTGGCCGGCCCAACCAGCGGGGAAAAGGAAAAAAACAAGAGGTGCTGGGGCTTCTCTCCCATGGGCTGAGGCCCAGTTTGCAGAGAGGCCCCGCTGGACGGATCGGGAGGTGGGCTTGGCATGAATGGGCCTTGCTGCGGGATGCGGTTGCTGGGCCGGCTCTCATAGTCGCGACCCATGCACTGGTCAACACGCGCGTCCCCCTCGCTCACACGAACTGGAGCAGGGGACGTAGAGGCTGGCGACGCCGGCGAACTCCCACGGCGAGGGAGGGCGCTGGGAGGCAACGGGGGCCCTAGGCGACGCGGGAATAGCTGGATCCGGTCCCGCGCGACCGAATCCGGGCAATGCAGCGGTGGAAGGAGCTCCGGCGATAGCAGAGAAGGATCCGAGGCGGCCGCGGCCATGGCTTTGAGCTCCCTGGGTCCTGCAGGCGGAGAGGGAGATGGTGAGCGGGCGAGGGCGAGACGAAAAGGGAAGGAGAGGGGGCAACGAAGGCAGGCCTGCACGTGGAGTCCGGCGAGGTTGCCATGGTGCGGGCGGTGGCGAGAGGCCAGCAGGTGGCGGAGTTCGATCTGGATCGGGAGCTCCTCTCCCGATCTGGATCAGTCGATCGAACGGGTACGGGCGGCGGCACGGTCGGGCATGCTTGGGCCCGGCGGGCCAGATCCGGACCCTGGCGGGCTGTGCGGTGGAGAAGGAGGCCTGGGACACGTGGCGCAAGGGGATTGGATGCGGGCACGGTCATGTGGCTACGTGGCGCTGCTGGGTTGGTCGGGGAAGGTGGCACTGGTGGTGGCTGGCGGCGGCCGGCCGTAGGGGCGGCGACAAGTGGCGAGGCAGGGGTGGTGCAGCGCGGAAATGGAGATGGGAGGCGGCTAGAGGTAGGTGGGGGGGCTAGGGATGCCCAAAAATGGAAGGAGGGGTCTATAAATAATAAGGGGCTAGGGTTAGGGGAACTATCATCCGTTTTTGGGCATCGGATCTCGATCCGACGGTCTAGAGCGAAGTAGTTTTAGGTGGGCTGCAGGTGGCTGTGTAGAGGGGTTTGGGCTGAGAGGAGAGGGGGAAATGCAACCCGGCAAGGTTTCCGGAGACCGGAAACGTCCGACGATAGACCGGCTATAATGCCGCTATAGTTATCCGTTGGGCTAGCAAACGAACTCCGAATGCGATGAAACTTGACAGGCGCACTATCTACACTATAACAACACCGCATGCCAACTTTCAACCCATTCCGAGAACATTTTCCGGCCACTTCTAAAATAATATTTCAGACATGCCGCGGGCGTGTGCAAGTGTGACTGGGCTAAGAACGGACAATGGACGGAACTGGGGAATCCGGACGGATGCAAGTTTTGCAAAACATGATGATGCTATGCAAATGATGACATGATGAAATGCAACACGCAAGCAAATGACATGGCAACGCAGCGACTAACTGGAAGACACCTGGCACATCGGTCTCGGGGCGTCACAGAAGTACATAGTAAGACCATTCGGGCATTTGATCTTGCGCCCTACAAGATGTTTAAGGTCCCCAGCAATAGTGTCAGACGATTTTGGTTTTCTGCTGGAGACCTTTCCCTGCAAAGGAGAGTTAAGCTTTCTTAGCCACCCACATCTTCAAGCGTGGCTTAGAAGCGATAATTCTAAGTGCAGCGTCTGAGAACTTTGGCTTTGGAGCCCTAGCAAAAAGTCTTGCAGGCGGACAATAGTACTCATAAGAATAAGCAGAATAGTTCTTGGTCTTATGAACATGGCGGTTTGATGAACCGCGCTCATATTCATAGGCCTGAGTATGGTTTCCCTGCAAAACATTTGCGTTAGTGTGACTCAGGTGAGTCCTCTGTCTGTATGAAGCCTTTGGACCGTATGAAGCTTGTGGTCTGGGGTTTGTCTTCTTCACCTGTGGTGTCATGATGACATTCATAGGAAGATTTTCCAAACCCTTTTTCGGCACCCAGATCTTCTTCATAGGCGGCCCATTCCTGCAGTTAGTACCAATATACCTGGCAAACACTTCACCATTCTGATTCTTAAACAGTTTATAGTTTGCATCAATGGATTCATCAATGACAATGGGGTTAGCACAAGTGAAGCTAGATAGATTGGATGGATCTGCTGAAGGTTCCTTTGCAGCAACCCAGGTGGTTTTGGGGTACTGCTCAGGTTTCCAGTAAGAGCCATCAGCATTCATTTTCCTTACGAACCCAACACCCTCTTTCCTTGGGTTTCAGTTCAGAATATGCCTTTTGAGGACATCACATAGTGTCTGATGCCCTTTAAGACTTTTGTACATCCCTGTTTCAAGCAATGTCTTCAACCTAGCATTCTCATTAGCAATAGCAGCGGTATCCTCAGCAGAGGGGTTAGTTACCACATCAACAGTTGAAGATATTGCAACAGTAGCAGCAGTAGAACATTCCGCAACAGAAGTAGCATTATCGCGCTCAATGCATTTAAGACATGGTGGTTCAAATCCTTCCTGAGCGGAACTGATCTGTTCGGCGTGAATTGACTCGTTTTCCCTTTGAAGATCTTCATGAGCCGCTCTCAATTTCTCAAGATCTTGCTTCCTTTGAAGATAATCATAGGAAAGCTTTTCATGAGTTGTTGAGAGCGTTTCATGACGACTTTCAAGTTCTTCATACTTAACGTGAAGATTTTTTATGTCTTCAATTAAGGACTCAGATCGAGTCATTTCAGCGCCTAACAGATCATCGCTTTTGTCTAACAGTTTTTGAATATGTTCTATAGCTTTCTGTTGTTCAGTTGCAATTTTAGCAAGTGTTTTGTAGCTGGGTCTTGAACCACAACCAGAGTCATCTTCACTACATGTTTGATAGTGAGTAGTGCGTGTGTTTACCTTGGTACCGCGTGCCATGAAGCAGTAGGTAGGAGCGGAGTAGTCCTTGTCATTTGCATTGGTGTAGGTGATGAAGTCATTGTCTTCAGTGTTGAATATGGACTTGGCAACGTATGCTGTAGCCAGACTTGCAACGCCAGAATCGGACTCCTCCTCAGACTCCACCTCCGCCTCCTCAGAAGCGAACTCCTCCTCTGAGTCCATTTCCTTGCCAACAAACGCACGTGCCTTGCCAGATGAGCTCTTCTTGTGTGATGAAGACTTTGAGGAAGACTTGGAAGAAGATTTTGAGTATTTCTTCTTCTTCTTGTCGTCAGAGTCATATTCCTTGCTCTTCTTCTTTTTGTTCTCATTGTCCCACTGCGGACACTCAGAGATGAAGTGGCCAGTTTTCTTGCACTTGTGGCATGTTTTCTTCTTGTAGTCATGAGCAGAAGCTTCATCATTCCTTGAGCTTGATCGTGAAGACTTCCTGAAGCCTTTCTCTTGGTGAATTTTTGGAACTTCTTCACAAGCATAGCAAGTTCCTTTCCAATTTCTTCAGGGTCATCAGAACTGTGGTCAGATTCTTCTTCAGATGAGGAGACAGCTTTTGCCTTCAAGGCACGAGTTCGCCCATAGTTTGGACCGTAGATATCTCTTTTCTCAGAAAGCTGAAACTCATGTATGTTGAGCCTCTCAAGTATGTCAGACGGATCGAGTGTCTTGAAATCAGGACATTCTTGAATCATCAGGGCTAGGGTGTCAAACAAGCTGTCAAGTGATCTCAGTAGTGTCTTGAAGACTTCATGCTTGGTGATCTCAGTAGCGCCGAGGGCTTGAAGCTCATTTGTGATGTCAGTGAGTCAATCAAATGTGAGTTGGACATTCTCATTGTCATTTTTCTTGAAGCGGTTGAAGAGGTTGCGAAGGACACTGATTCTCTGATCTCTCTGGGTTGAGACGCCTTCGTTGACCTTGGAGAGCCAATCCTAGACTAGCTTAGATGTTTCCAAAGCACTTACACGGACATACTATCCTTTGGTCAGATGACCACAGATGATATTCTTGGCAGTAGAGTCCAGTTGAACAAACTTCTTGACATCAGTAGCAGTGACACCCTCTCCATCCTTGGGAACGCCGTTCTTGACGACATACCATAGGTCGATGTCAATGGCTTCAAGATGCATGCGCATCTTATTCTTTCAGTAGGGATATTCAGTTCCATCGAAGAAGGGGCACACAGCGGAGACTTTAATTATCCCTGCAGTCGACATAGCTCAAACTCGAGGTGGTTAAACCGAATCACACAGAACAAGGGAGTACCTTGCTCTGATACCAATTGAAAGTGTGTTATATCGACTAGAGGGGGGTGAATAGGCGATTTTTATGAAAGTCTTCAAAACGTGGAAGTTTCGAAGACAAACGATAGAAATAAACATATAACCATGCAGCGGAAGGTAGACTACAATAGGTAAACCACAGTCATGTATTCAATGAAGTGAAAGCACAATGACTAATAGCAGCTAGGTAGTAAGGATCAGGTAGGAAGATATTAAAAAGCCAAACAAAACACGCAGTCACTCAGTGAAGACAAAAGATAGTGCAATCATACAATGACTTCACAAGGAACAACAGTAAGTAAAGGGAAGGGAAGGATGAAACCAGTGACTCGTTGAAGACAATGATTTGTTGGACCAGTTCCAGTTGCTGTGACAACTGTACGTCTGGTTAGGGCGGCTAGGTATTTAAACCTAAGGACACACAATCCCAAACACCCAATCCTGAACACGCAGCTCAGGACACCCAGTCCTCACCGTATTCCCCTTGAGCTAAGGTCACACACACCTCGCCCAGTCACTCTGGTAAGTCTTCAAGGTAGACTCCCAAACCTTCACAGACTTTGTTCACCGGCGATCCATAATGTCTCTTGTACGCTCAGAACGCGACGCCTAACCGGTTGGAGGATTCATAGTCCTCAAGTGTAATAAGTCTTCAGATCACACAGACAAGAAGACTTAAGTGATGCCTGATTCTCTTTGGCTCTGGTGGTTAGGGCTTTATCCTCGCAAGGAATTCTCTCTCAAAGGCTTGGAGGTGGGTTGCTCTCAAAGGACAAAGCCGTGTTCTAACTCTGAGCAGCCAACCATTTATGGTTGTAGGGGGTGGGCTATTTATAGCCACTAGGCAACCCGACCAGATTTGTCCGAAATGACCCTAGGTCACTAAGGAACTGACACGTGTTCTAATGGTCAGGTTTCAAACTCACGCGGCAGCTTTACTTGGGCTACAAGAAAAGCTGACTTGTCCGACTCTGGACAAGATTCGCTCTCATAGTCTTCACTCGAAGACATAGGTTTTGGTTAAGCATCACTTCAGTCATTCTGACTGGTGCTCTTGGACCCCACTTAACAGTATGGTGGTTCCTATTACTCAATAAAGAAGAAACAGAACTTCGAAAGATCTAAGTCTTCGAGCTCCATATGCTTCATGTCACGTCTTCTCTTGTCATAGTATTCAATGTGAATATCTTCATATACCACCTTTGCCAGCGATGTCTTCACACATTTTTAGGGGCCACCTCTGGTAGGAAAACCGAATCAATGAGGGACTTCTACCTGTGTTATCCTGCAATTCTCACAAACACATTAGTCGCTCAACTAGGTTTGTCGTCAATCCTCCAAAACCAACTAGGGCTGACACTAGATGCACTTACAGGGTCCATACAGACGGATCTGATGATACCGGAATAAGCGTCCAAAAAGGACAAACGCTCACACCCCGCAGTCAAGTCGACTATTTGGTCGATGCGAGGGAGAGGAAAGTGATCTTTTGGGAAGGCCTGATTGATATGTTTGAAGTCGATGCACATGCGAAGTGAGTCGTCCTTATTTGGGACCATGACAACATTAGCTAACCACATGGAGTAGTAAACCTCTCGGATAAACTCAGCTACCAGAAGCCGAGTCACTTATTCACCGATTGCCTTCCTTTTCTGTACGGTAGACTGTCGAAGATGTTCCTTGACTGGTTTGACCTTTGGGCCGACTCGCAAACGATGCTCAGCCAGTCCCTTGGGAACACCTGGCATGTCAGAAGGTTTCCATGCAAAGATGTCCCAGTTCTCACGGAGGAACTGGATGAACGCTTCTTCCTATTTGGAGTAGAGTGTTGTTGAAATGTGAGTCGGAGCTGCATTGGGATCCGTTGGATGAATATGAATCGGCTTTGTTTCACCAGACGACTGGAATGCTGAATCTGTGGCGGGCTTCTTAGCTCGCAACAAATCACTCGGATCTGCATTTTATTGATACTCTTGCAACTCCACTATTGCCATCTGTGCATCGGCGATCTTTGAGCCCTTCTGGAAGCACTCTTCTGCCTTCTTTCGACTGCCGGTGATAGTGATCACCCCTTTAGGACCAGGCATCTTCAATTTGAGGTACACATAAAATGGTCGAGCCATAAAACATGCATAAGCTGGACTGCCTAGAATAGCGTGATAAGCACTCTGGAAATCCACAACTTCAAATGTCAACTTTTCTTTGCGATAATTCTTGGAATCACCGAAAACTACATCAAGGGCGATCTGACCGAGTGACGCAGCCTTCTTGCCAGGAATAACTCCATGTAAACTCATATTACTTTCGCTGAGTTTGGACATCGGAATGCCCATTCCTTTCAACGTCTCTGCATATAGTATATTTAGACCACTGCCACCATCCATCAGAACCTTAGTCAATCGAGTGCCTTCGACTACTGGGTCGAGCACCAGCGCTTGCCTCCCAGGGGTGGCTATGTGCGCTGGGTGATCAGACTGGTCGAATGTAATGGTAGTCTGAGACCACTTCAAATAACTGGATGTCACCGGAGCGACCATGTTCACTTCTCTGTTGATGACTTTCAGTCGACTCTTACTATCAACATCAGCAAAAATCATCAGAGTGGAATTGACATGGGGATAACCATCATCGTCCTCCTCCTCATCCTCAACTTTGTCCGCTTCCTTCTCCTTTTCCTTGGGCTGTTTCTCTTGGAATTGATGGATTAGGAGTCGACACTGTCGAGTGGTATGCTTCGGGTAAATGAAATTACCCTCTTCATCTTTTTTGGTGTGAATGTGGCATGGTAAATCTAGCACATCATTTCCATCTTGATCTTTTACTTTCTTCGAGTTCCACGGCCCTTTGGGTTTCCCTTTGAACTTTCCTTGAGTCACGGCTAAGGCTTCACCAGGAGCGGCTGGCTCAGCCTTACGCTTCAGCTTCCGACTGGAGTTCCCTCCTCCGGTTTCGTGGGTGACTGTTTTGTGCTTACCACTCCAGAGTCGGTCTTCTTCTTCTTCACCATTGGCGTACTTGGTGGCAATCTCCATCATCCGAGTCAGAGTCATATCTCCTGTACGACCGAATTTCAGGTTCAACTCCCGATACTTAACGCCTTCTTTGAAGGCACAAATTGCTTGGTGATCTGACACATTCTCCACCGTGTGGTGCAACATGATCCATCTCTGGATATAATTTCTCAAAGTGTCATTCGGTTTCTGAATGCAACACTGCAATTCTGTCAGCCCTGCTGGCCATTTGCAAGTACCTTCAAATGTTCTGACGAATACTCGGGCAAGATCTTCCCAAGTATAAATGTCAGCATTCTAGGAACGGGGGTCCCCAAACTTGCCTGCCTGCGGCCTGCAGCGTGGCTCGAGTGGGGGCCCAGTGCGGCCCAGCTTCATCAGCTCAAGCTCAAGACCCTCGCAAGGGGCCAAGCCTTGCAGGGCGGACGACAGGAGGCTACCTCAGGAGCAGCCTCATCAGGCAGGCTCGCGAGGAGGCGGAGAGATCAAGGCAGGGGCACCTCGCGAGGAGCCCGTGACGCAAGCCATGACGATCGAGATTAGGCGGGCGCCGGCCTACGCAGTGTCCTTGTTTCCCCTTCGGTGGAAAGGGAGCAAGCACAGGCCAAGGCATCGGGCAAAGGTTACCATTCCGGTGCAACGAGACCAAGACCAGCAGAGAGGCATGACAGAGGTCACCGTGGAGCCCAAGACGGCGTCATCACGAGTGCTTTCGGCAGCCGAAGACCACCTTTGGTTAGGATAACTTGTCGTAGATGTTCCCCTTCAAAACGGCCAATTGTTGGCGCCCTTCCTGCTCATTTTTTGGGAAGAGGACCAGGGCCTCTATAAATAGGACTAACCACCACAGAGAAGTGAGAGGTAAGAAAAAAGGAGAGAGAGGAGAAGAAGGAAAAGGGAAAAGAAAGAGAAAGAAAGAGAGAAGAGAAGGAGAGAGAGAGAGATCCAGACCAAGTAGAACACACCGCACCAGCTCAAGAACACCTCTCGTGACGTCGTTCTTCCCCCTGTATTGTTCATCATCAGCCCCTGAGGCAATCCACCACACCACGCACTGGAGCAGGGTATTACACCACATCGGTGGCCCGAACCAGTATAAACCTCGTGTCCTTTGTGTGTTCTTCTTTCCAGCCTAGATTTCTTGCGAGCCATAGAAGTGTGAGTCGGTAGGGGGAAGATCTCCATGCGCACCCTAGAGTTCGAACCTTAAGGGTGTGCCGGAACCCGATATCCGACATTTGGCGCGCTAGGTAGGGGTGCGACGGAATCTTTCTTCCGTTGTTCGCGTGTGATCCTACGTCGTGTCCATGGCTGACACTCGTCGGGCTCGCGCCGAGCGCCGGGCTGCTCTCGCCACCCGCGTCACCCAAACGGTGCTCGTCGGCGGACGCCCTCGTCGTTCCCCGTCGCCTGCCGCCAATGCCGCCACCGGCCCGGCGGGGAACGAGCAGCAGGCCTCGTCCCAGCATCCTTTGGTGCGGCGGGAGGGCCGCACCACAACCCCGTCCATGACTCCAGCCGGTTCGTCGTCCCACGTCTGTCGCGCCCCCACGGACATGCACGCTGCGCTGCTCCTGGCAAGAGAGCTCCTGCACTACCGCCCCATCGACGACCTCTACGAGGACTAGCTCGACCGCATCACCGAGCTCGTCAGCGCCGCAGGGGGCTCTCCTTTACCGTCCCTCTCGCTGCCTCGCCCTCCATTCCATGCAGGGGGCGAGGATCAGGAGGCGCCTCCGCGACCTCCTTCCCAAGAAGGCGCCCTGGCTCCAAGGCGGGTAGCCCCAGGGCGAGACCCTCCACGTCGGGCCCCTGTGCGGCAAGAAGGGAGCTGCCAAGAGATCCCTCGTCCCCAAGAAGGTGCTCGCGCGCTCCCAGCACCGGCACGCCAAGATCGCGTCCCTGCGCCTCCATACCAAGACCCCGCACTGCTCCAAGCGGCGGCGCGTGGTAATCACCAGGAGTAGGCCCAGCACCAGCAAAGGGCGCCGGTGGCCACAGCAGGCTGCCGTGCCTTCACCCTCGAGCTACGCGGCATCACATGGCCAGGCAAGTTCGAGCCTGATCTGCCCCCTCGCTACATTGGCACGGCAGACCCCACGGAATTCCTGCAGCTCTACGAGCTGGGCATCGAAGCCGCCAACGGAGACGAAAAGGTCATGGCGAACTGGTTTCCCATGGCGCTCAAGGACGGCACCCCTATCTGGCTCCTGAACCTGGGTCCCAGCATGATCTCCTCCTAGGACAAGATGCGCACTTGCTTCATTGCCAACTTCCAGGGCACTCGCGACCGGCCCCCGGCCATAAGTGACCTACGCTGCATCAAGCAACAGCCAGGGGAAACCCTGCATAAATACATCCAGCGCTTCAACAACGCTCGCCTCAAGTTCCCCAGGGTGACTGAGGAAGCCATTATCTCAGCCTTCTCCGACGGCGTGCGCGACATCTAGATGAAGGAGGAGCTAGCAATCCATGAAGACCTATGCACATCCCTGGAGCTGTTCAACTTGGCGACCAAGTGTGCCAGGGCTGAGGAAGGACACCTCTCCCTCCTCAAGCTCCCGGCTGCCAACCCAGAATAGAAAAAGCCCAAGGCCAAGGATGTGAAGCGTAAGGGAGCTGCCATGCTCGCAGTGGAACCAGACACCAAGCAAGGTAGGGATCAGCCTGAGTCATCCAAGGGCAGCCGATACTGCGTGTACCACGACCTCCACACCCACAACACCAACGAATGCCAAGAGCTCAGGGCTGTGCGAGATGGGCGTATCGGCCGATGCCCCGAGCGCAACGACAGGGGTTATGGCCGAGGAGGAGGAAGAGGTGGAGGATGATGGGAAGACCGTGGCCCTCGCCAAGGGTGGCGTGACCGACCTCGTGAGGATCGCTGGCAGGACCAGCCTTGCGAGGGAGGCTAGAGGGATCAGCCTCGTGAAGATCGCCCGCACGGCAATGCAGGCCGCCCTCCTCTACCGCCACCACCAAGAAGGAACGTAGACCAACATCAAGACGAGGGGGCTGGGGGCTTCCAGGAGCCGCGCGCAATCGCTTGCATCTTGGGTGGCGCCTAGGCCCCAACATCACAGCGCATGTTCAAGCAGTTTGCTCGCGAGGTGAATGCAGTCCTCCCCAAGCTTCAGGCCACGCGCTCTCTCAGGTGCTCTACGTGCGTCATCACGTTCAGCCCAGCGGATTAGCTCAAGTGGACAGCAACGGCTGGAGTTCTCCCGATGCTTTGCTCCCCAGTCATCAGCAATGTGCAAATCACCAGGACCCTCGTTGATGGCGAAGCAGGACTCAACATCTTGTCCGTCGAGACGTTTGGCAATCTCGAAGTGTCGTATGATCACCTCCAGCCGACCAAGCCTTTCTCAGGAGTCACTGATGGTTCCACTGTTTCGATAGGGCAAGTTCGTCTGCCAGTTACCTTCGGGCAGCGCAACAAGTACCGCACCGAGCTCATTGACTTCGACGTCGCCCACATTCACCTGCCATACAACACCATCCTCGGGTACCCAGCCCTAGCCAAGTTCATGGCAGTGACTCACCATGGCCACAATGTCCTCAAGATGCCACGAAGCAGTGGAGTCATCACCGTACCCTGTGAGGAAAGGGACGCGGTGTGTTCACTTGAGCGTGCGTTCCAAGCCGCAGCAATCAAAGACCCAGATCACAGGAGCGGAAGACTTCCCGAGGTGACCCTTAAGAAGAAGAAGGCTTCACCTGGCCCAAGCCATAATGAGGCAGGCACCTCCGGAGGCATTGCGTCAGGATTCGCGCCCGTTCAGGGAGCACCACCCTTTGTCGCATAGGAAAGCGTGCCCGGTGCCCTCCTCAGGCAGGGCTCGGGGGTTCTTTCTTGGAGAGCCACCGACTTTGCCAAGGTCACGAGCGAGGCACTCGGGCACCACTTGGAGGGGTGCTTCCAGGCACGTTTCCCTCAGGAAGGTACGAGGCAAGGAAGACCAAACCCTCAGGAGTTCATCGCAGGAAACACCCAGGAGCTACAGGAGTCGAGAGTCATGCGCAGCAGCCGCCGCTTGCCCGTCGTGGCCCCACATCCAGGCGAGGATGGTGGGCGGCACGTCTGCATCGACATGCCAGGGCTCATCCGAGCCACGTCTCAGGAGCGCCTCTGGCCTTTGCGCATGGGGTGTTGCGAGGGTCCACCTCATAGCTACGTTCGCATGCCTTTCGGCCTGCCGAACACGGTCGCCACTCATCAGCGCCTGCTGAGGAGCATTCTGGAGGCTCAGGAGGTTAGGCATTGTGCGGTCCTGGCGGAGGTGGAGATGGCCCTCGAAGACCTACCCATGCCCCCGGAGCCTCCCAAGGCTCCTGGGCCTGGGGGCTCATGAGGGTCGACGTCTTCACCGCGCGTCGCCCACTTCTGCGGCATCACTTCATCTTCAACGGCATCAGGTGACAACTTTCAAGGTCCATTTTTAGCTGGGAGAGCCCATAGGGCCGCGTCTTCCAAGTTCGCGTGGGTCCGTCCCTGCAGCACGTATCCGTTTTACTTACGCACTTTATCTACCTTGTTGGGGGCGCCCCTTAGGCTGCATCATCCCCAAGCTGCTCGGGCCTGGCCCAGCGGCGTTTGCTTTTCCTGCATCTACTTGAAATGAATTTTCTCCCTCGTACTTAATATACCTGACCTAATCGCCTGCTCGATTGACACCTACCCATGGAGCCGCTCGCTCTAGCACGACATCTACATACGGGTCTGTCCGTGCAACGCCGATAAATCTAAGTGGTCGAGCTCTGGCCGCGACAGCCCCGCAAAGCGCCACCTCACGAGGCCCTCAGTGCCTCAATCACTCCCTCGGAGCGACCAATGGTTGGCTGACAACCGTAGCGACATGTGTTATCTCTCCTTGTGATTGGTATGCAGGACCCACTCCAGGAGCAACGTTGGGGACATCGCGGGCTATCTCTCCCTCCCTCCGGCACGGACCACTTGCACGTCAAAAGGGGGGCGCATGAGCATCGCGACTCATGGGCTCCTACTGGCTCTTCAGCCCTCACCCTCTGGCCTTGACCCATGGCATCGCGACCTATCATACTAGCGGCGGCTGAGCTCGCTCGAGGGCCGGGACCTGAGGACGTAGTGCATTAAGGAAAGTGTGGGGAAGTGGGAAGAAGCTCGCGAGGACCTAACCCAGCAGCACCTCAGCTACCGCCACTCGGGCCGGGTGCCCCGTCGAAGAACTACCCCAAACTCAAAAGATAACTGACGCCTTTATAGGAGTTGGACCAACGCAGCACCAAACCCTCGCCTAGTGCAGCTCTGTCATGACCATGTTGCCTTCCTTTCTCGCCCAGCGAGGGCTGCTCGAGCGCTAAAGGGGACCTCCCGAGCATCGCGACTCGGGGGCTCTTACCAGACCTCGGGCCGCTCACCTCCTGGCCTTGACCACGGCATCATGACCTGGCATACCAGCGATGGCTGAAGCCTGCCTAGGGACTGGGACCTGATAGCGTAGAGCGCCAAGTCCTCGTGAGGATAGAAAGGGGGAGCCGAGCCGGGACAGGTCAAGCATCTCACATCGATTCATATTAGGGATATAATGTTCGCAAAAGACATGGCAGGCGCCTTACATACCCCCGCGGGGTGTTGCTTCGATTCCTCACAGGGAACAAAAGGTGCTAATCCTAAGGAACGCTAATTGCCCGCGCCTCCGCAAGCGACACCATCATCAACAGTGGACTGCACGGTGCCGGCACCAACCCCACCTAGATCAGTGGTGTCGGCGGCCCGATGTAGTTGCCCTACTCTGAGCACGGCGCAAGCTCGGAGGCTTGTAGCTATCGTCGCTCGTCTTCGGAGTCACGAGAAGCTCGGGGAGCCGCTGTATTCCCCAGCTGCTCCACTGCCGCCTGAAGAGCTGCTGGAGGGCCGATGGGCAGGCTAGATCCTCGCCAGTCCGATGCCCCTGCCGCTTTCCTTGGGGCAGCACTCCAATTGGCGTCCTTCATCATCCAAGACCTTGAAGAACATCAGGGAGGCACTGTCATATTCAAGATGAATTATGAGGGTACCCTCCGTGCGGCAGACCCGGGCGATCTCACCCCAGCCCCAGGTCATGTAGACCTTGCCCGGAGCAACGACCGCAACCTCCGCTCCGGTCGCGAGGGTGCTGCAGTCGGCGTGCTGCAGCCAGAGCTCCAGTGACCCGCTGGGCGGCATCTCGAAGGCGAAGGAGGGAGGAAGGCGGATCCAAGAGCATGGGGGCATGGCAGCGTGAAGCACGAGCTCACAGGAGGAGCCCTCGGCATGGACTCTAGGAGGAATGACGTGACCCGCCGTGACTCGCCGGCGTCGACGGTGACACCGTCGGTGTCGCTCGACGCCCTCTTCCCCAGGGCCCTCGATTCGGGCAAACAAGGGCAGTGGAAACCCAGGCGGCGGCCGCTCGTACCGGGGCCTTGGCGCCTCCTGCCAAGCACCCTCATCTCGGAGGCAGGGGACTAGCCGTTTCTTCGGCAGAAGAGGGTCAGGATCTTCTCGGGGGGGGGGGGCTTTCCTTTCTCTTCTGCAGAAAACCGAAGGATTCATGCCATTGGCATAAAGAGAAGCAAGGACGAGGAAGAGGAAGGAAAAGAGTAGCAGGAAGGGATAAGCTAACGAGGCTCACGCGGCCCCGTACTTATAGCCGGAGAAGGCCAACCGCCGGCCACCACAATCGCAGGTAATCATGACCCATTTCTCTGCATGCAGGGACTTGACAAGTCGAGCGGTTGCCGAGGCGTCGCGGGGAAGCACAGACGCCCCCGTCCATTCAATCGCCATGCAGCGCCCAAGGCCGCAGGTTATTGGGGCCCGCGCCGCTTCGCGCTTGCCTTTTAGCTTCTCTGCTAAGCCAAGCCCGGGCGCGCCTTGGGCCCGGGGGCTACTGTCGGCACTCTGGGAACAGGGGTCCCCAGACTTGCTTGCCTGCGGCGTGGCTCGAGTGGGGGCCCAGTGCGGCCCAGCTTCATCAGCTCAAGCTCAACACACTCGCAAGGGGCCAAGCCTTGCAGGGCAAACAACAGGAGGCTACCTCAGGAGCAGCCTCATCAGGCAGGCTCGCGAGGAGGCGGAGAGATCAAGGCAGGGGCACCTCGCGAGGAGCCCGTGACGCAAGCCATGACGATCGAGATTAGGCGGGCGCCAGGCGGGCACCGGCCTGCGCAGTGTCCTTGTTTCCCCTTCAGTGCAAAGGGAGCAAGCAGATGCCAAGGCATTGGGCAAAGGTTACCATTCCGGTGCAACGAGACCAAGACCAGTAGAGCGGCAGGACGGAGGTCACCGTGGAGCCCAAGACGGCGTCATCACCATTTCTTTCAGCAGCCGAAGACCACCTTTGGTCAGGATAACTTGTACTAGATGTTCCCCTTCAAAACGGCCAATTGTTGGCGCCCTTCCCGCTCACTTTTGGGAAGAGGACCAGGGCCTCTATAAATAGGACTAACCACCATAGAGAAGTGAGAAGTAAGAAAAAAGGAGAGAGAGGAGAAGAAGGAAAAGGGAAAAGAAAGAGAAAGAAAGAGAGAAGAGAAGGAGGGAGAGAGAGATCCAGACCGAGTAGAACACACCGCACCAGCTCAAGAACACCTCTCATGAGGCCGTTCTTCCCCCTGTATTGTTCATCATCAGCCCCTGAGGCAATCCACCACACCACACACTGGAGTAGGGTATTACACCACAGCGGTGGCCCGAACCAGTATAAACATCGTGTCCTTTGTGTGTTCTTCTTTCCAGCCTAGATTTCTTGCGAGCCATAGAAGCGCGAGTCGGTAGGGGGAAGATCCCCGTGCGCACCCCATAGTTCGAACCTTAAGGGTCTGCCGGAACCCGAAATCCGACAATAAATACTACAAGGCGCTAACTGATTCAGCCACGCTCTGGCTGAGCTCTCCAACATCAATGGAATGTGCTTCATGGCTACTTCATCGTTGCCACCACCAATCTGTACAACCACTCGATAATCTTCAAACCAAGTGTCAGGCTTGGACTCGCTAGTGAACTTACTGACTCCAGTCGCCAACCTGAAGTTGGGAGGAATCACCGCAGCCCTGATGGCTCTGCTGAAGCACCCTGGACCCGAGACATGTACCCTGCTGCTGGTTGGTAAATCTCTATCATGACCCTCTCTGTGAGCTTTGTTTCTGTCGACCAGATCCTGAACGAGAATAGATCTCGCATCAAAGCCCGGCTCCCTGGGTCGATTGGAAACCTTCGCCCATGACTGTGAGGACGTCTGTCATCATGCTGCCGAGGCACGTATGACCCACTCCTTGGGGAGGCGTGGGCACTCGATGACGATCATCGTGATCGAGTCGGTGATCATACTGCTCGTGGTTTCTGTACTGATATCGCAGGTCCTCACGTCCTTCACGCCTCGGGGGCGATCTAGGGCTGTGAGCCGACTGGACTGTGTCTGCAAGCACTTATCTACTATGGATCCTATTTCGCGACTGTGATACTGCTGTATTCTACTCTCCCGCCACACGAAGCAATGCCCAGATCTGCACCAGACCTCGACCAGCTTCTGACTGGGAAGGCCGGATTGACTCCACTATTCGGGCCGCACCTCCGAGATTCTGGATCGGAGTTTGGTATACCTGAGTCGGAGTTCGGTATACCTAAGTCGGAGGCGGAAAAATTTGGCGCCGACTGGACTCGGGGATACGCTGCCGAGCATGCTCGTCGAGTGCGTGCTGGAGGTTCTCCAGTCGAGTGCGCTCAGCCAAGTTGGCTAGGCGCGCCTCCTCCAAGGCCTGAGCCTTAGGGGTTTCTCCAACGATAGGAGTGTGAAGCGCATCCACGTTCCCGCGACGAAGTTATTCCCTCCGCTGCGAAGAGAGGGGTTCGGAGCGGTACTCTTCATGAACACATGACGGATCGCCGCCCCCGTCGCCTCCGTCTTCACAAGTGAAGCCAGGAGGACTGCGTGGTCCATTGACCATCAAAACTTCTGCCGCGGGGTCGCTGTTGTCGCACTCGGATGCAGTCTCTACGGAGCCAGTCGAACAGGCCGTAGAGAGTTTCGTTGGGCTTGATTGCCGCGACTTGGGGGTGGCCGACTGGCGAGCCACTGCATGCCTCACCCACCGCTGAAGCCTCGATCGACCGGAACGCTTGCTCCGGCAAGCTGCAGGGAGGGAGGTCAGTACAGGAGCCGACCAATACTGAGTTGACGGCTGCCGTAGGAGGACGCCACGGACGCACGCGCGAAAGTGCGTTGCCCCGCGGACGGGGAGCGCCTCGACGTCAAGTGGTGCTTCTTGTAGCCAAGCGGAGTCGTCGGCGATGAACACGAGCGCGCCGAGACAGATCTCGCGGCCATTGGCCAAACCTCCGCCTGAAACCATGTTGATGGGGATCGGGAAAATCGCAACTTCTCCAACAAGTCGCTAAGATACCTGCCCCACGGTGGGCGCCAACTATCATGGTTCTAAGTCTGACAGTAGAATGGGGGTAGGAGTGTAGAGGCAAGATCCTTGCTATGGAGGAGTTGTACACGCGAGTTTTACGAGTTCAGGCCCTTCTCGGAGGAAGTAACAACCCTACGTCTCGGAGCCCGGATGCGGTCGACTAGATTATATGCATGTGAGTTACAGGGGGTGCGAACCCTTGTGCCTGTGGAGGGGGGTGGCTTATATAGAGTGCGCCAGGACCCCAGTCAGCCCATGACACAGTGGGTTTAAGATACATTGAAGAAAGAACATTACTGGTAACGCCCACATTAAAGTGTTGTGAGTGCCAATTAAGCCTATGAGTAATTGCTCGATCGTTGCATACGCAGAGTGGCTTTAGCTCTTCTGCCTGTCGAGTGACTTCTGCGACGGTCGAGTGACATCGATTCTTCCGAGTGGAACGTTTCTCGTCGAGTGAATGATGATACTCTTTGGATGATCCTGGCTTTAGGGTGCTGTCCTGGGGGAGGATGCCTAGGTCAGGTCTATGACCCTACCCTAGGTACGTAGCTTCATCAATAGCAACCTCAATCTAAGAACATAGTGGATACTAGGGATCAGGCCCTAACAAAACTAACTCGATTACATGATGAATCTCACCAACTCCTCACCGACCAGCGAGCCTACAAAGGAATTACTCACTCCTAGTGGGGAGCATCATGGAATTGGCGATGGAGAATGTCAGTGGGAACGACACCTATGGGATCACAAGAATCCCTACTACGGTTGCGGGGCGCGGGTCGTGAGAAGAGCGGATCAAACAGATAGCACACGGTTTGTTTATCCAGGTTTGGGCCGCGAGGATGCGTAAAACCCTACTCCTGCTTTGGTGTATTGTATATCTATGTTCTTGAGCTGGCTATGGGGCGTGAGTAGCTCCAAAAAGCCGAATCCTCCCCCTGGTCGCCTCGGGCCTCCTTTTATAGGAAAGGGGTTGCCACAATGGCACGCAGGAGGTGGAAAGGGTACCTTGATGTGAGGTTATCCCTTGCATTACATGACAAGGCGCATTTAATGCATCTTTCCTAGGTGTCCTTGCTTTATCGGGGACGGGGGAGAGCCCTGTCTTGTCCGTCGCCGCTCCCTCTCGTGTCAACACGTGCCCTGGCCAGTAGCGCCCGCGGTGCCATGTAGGCAGGCAGGCAGCTGAGGTGGCGCAATGGTGGGTCTCCACGAAGATCCGCATGCCGCCACGCAGTTGCCTGCCAGCCGGTTGGGTCGGCAGCTGCATGTGAACGGCGGTGGAGGTTTGACTGGCATGGGCCTGATGGTGGCCCTACGGGTGTTCTTTGCAAGGGCCTTGCCGGGGCCACGACAAGGGTCTTGCCATGGCGCCTGCTGTCATCCCCGGCAAGGCTCTTGCCAGGGGCCTTGTGATCCTCCTTGGCTAGGATCCCGCAAAGGATCATCATCTTCTAAAGGGTGTATCTGATCTTGAATGTCTTCACAAAGATCCGCATGCCACCACGTGGATGTCTCCCGAATCCTTGCCCCATGGGGGCAGTGGACTCAAGGGTGACTCACTCCGTAAGTGTGGGGCGAGCTGCCACGGCAAGGGTCTTGCCGGGTTTGCTAAAACCGCCTCCCGGCAAGGATCTTGCCGGGGGGGTCTGCTTCATCCCCTTTGCTCTTTGTGGTCTTGTACTTGGTGTCGTTCTGCTTCTCCTGAGCTTCGGCCTTAACTTTGCTCACGGCCCTTGCCTTGCTCAATGTGGTGGTGCCCGTGGCTCAGACTGCCCGTGCACAGTTATAGGGGTACAAAAAGTGTACCCCTCTTTTTGTACACCGACAGGAGCCCCCGGGCCTGGGCCACACGTAAGCGCAATCGCGTCGTTGGGCTAGGCCCAAAACGGTGCGCGAGCAGGCGGGACAGTTTTTACCGCGGTAAGTTTCTTCGTGCGCTGTGCTTCCCATGCTTCCCGTGCGTGGCGCGGCGCGGGGAGGCATGTGTGACGTTGGCGGCATGCGTGGGGTTGCTTCCCGCGCGCATGCGTGACATCACAGTTAATGTGAAAGGAGGCGGACCGCGTTTTTCCCCCAAAAGAAGGAATAATCATGGGCGCGCTACTCACTTTCTCCTCTTCCCTTGTGCCTTTTCCAATCTCAGAGCCGCCGTTCCCTCTCTTCCTTCCTTCCTAAGCTTTCACTGTCGCCCACCGCCGCTGCTTTGCCATTCCCCTTCCTCAGCCCTCTGAACTTCTTGGTCGCCATGGCTCCCAA
Source organism: Triticum monococcum (assembly GCA_034509565.1). NCBI lineage: Eukaryota > Viridiplantae > Streptophyta > Magnoliopsida > Poales > Poaceae > Triticum > Triticum monococcum. The sequence goes on along the minus strand of CM067846.1, from coordinate 170,295,473 downwards.
ATTCACCAAGGGCAAGGGGGTGGCTAAGGGCGCGGGGATGGTGGAGCCGCCAAAGAGCGCGCTGTCGGGGGACCGGACGAAGTCCGCCTTCTTCTTCCCCTCAACGATCGATGTTCAAGAGCTTCATGCCTCCTTCAAGCCCCTATGGGGAGTGAAGATGGTGGGAGAGGATTCGGGACACCCGGCGACGCGCGTCATTCCTGCCGCTTGCGTTGATCCTGCCCCAAATCGGTACCCCTTCTTCGTTGATTACTTTTCTTGCGGGTTACGCCCCCTTTCTCCGATTTCTTCTGCGATGTTATGCACACCTTCGGCTTTCGCCTCTTGGATTTTGCTCCGAATGCGGTGGCATGCATGGCTTTCTTCGCGCATCTTTGCGAAGGCTTTGCCTGGGTGCAGCCCAACACGGCGCTCTTCTGCCATTACTTCTTCCCTCGAATCCAGCCGGGAGGAGCCGTCTCCGGTTGCGTCACCTGGATCCCAAGATCCAAGGGGGCATACCCGGACGGTGCCGTGAAGGAGAGGTGGGAGGAATGGCGTGGCTGGTGGTGCTGGATTGAAGATGAAAAACCGCCAGAATTCTGCAAGGTCCGCCGAGTGCCGCCGGTCCGTGGCAGCGATTGGAGCGATGTCGACGCCGCTGATGGGAGGCTCACCGTCGCCACCACTAGGATTCTCCGACTCACCCAGGCCGGACTCACCCTTGAGATGATCGGGGCGGACTTCATTTGCCGCCGGATCGCCCTGTTGCACAGCAAGGGGAGGTCGGCTTGGCTCTTTACAAACCCGGTTGACATTATGCGACTCCGCCCCGGCCTCGATCACAACTTCACAGTGCTGGCGCATGCCCACTTCCGCCAGCGGCTTTTCCAGCTTGATGTGGGTCGCGATGGCGAGGTCGAGCGGACCGGCAAGGCTGCAAGGGCTGCCGCAAAGGTTGGCAAGGCCCTCAAGGGGCCATTTTTCAAGCTGCCAGCGGGGGTGGTCCCGTTGTGCAACAATTCGCGTCGGTCCGAGATCATCGCCATGATGCCAGACTGTAATGCGCACGGCCCTGTCCCGAGCTGGGAGGAGCCGAAGGACGAGGATGTGCAGCAATTCTTCGACACCCTGATTGAGGTGTACGTCAATGCCGACGCCGAGCAGTGGCTTATCATGGACACCACCCAGGCAGAGCTGGACTACATCGCCACTAGGGCGAGGGAGGCACAACTTGCCATGGAGGCCGGCAGCGCCGAGGGCGTGGAGGACAAGGACGCAACGGCGGCGGAGGAAGAGGAGCTCACCCGGTGGGCGGTGGCCTCTGGGGAGGTCAGCAGCGTCGACACCGGAGCTCCGCTTGTCGAGGACGCGGCCGACGAGTCGTCGGAGGAGGAGGGCGTGGCGGCGGGCTCGACGCCAGCCAGGGGAAGAGGGCGAGTCCTGCGGCGGTCTGGCTCCGGCGAGCCGGTCCAGCCCGGCAGGGCTACGCGGCCTCAATTGACCCTGGAGGGATCTAGGGGCCACACGAGGGCCACGGCAGCGAAGAGGCTGATGAGGGCCGCTGAGAAGAAGAAGGCGACAGCCCCTTCCTCATCCGGGCACGCACAAACCCTGCCGCCTCCTTCGCCTCCTCTGGCAGGCGTCGACTCGGATGATGATGTGGAATTCCCTTTTGATCTCGGGCCTCTCAGCCCGGAGAGGAAAAGGAAACTGGTGGAAGAGGAGGAGACGGATGACGAGTAAGTTCTCTGTTCCTTACTGTCATTTCCATTTCCTCGAATTGGGTCGCTTGTCTTGATCCATTTTTGCTTCCGTAGGGAGACAGAGACGTTGGCCCAGAGGGTGAAGAGGGAGAGGACCTTGGTGAGCAGCCAGCCCCCGGCTGGGGCTTCAACGACACCACTGGTGGTGCCGAGCAGCCCGGACAGCAGCCCCCGGCGCAGCCCCCAGCGTAAGTTCATCACCATCTTCTTACTCGACATGTGGTAGGCGCTCGATGCTATGATGCTGACCTTGCCAGGTTTGCAGGAGGGGAGCGGCAGCAGGAGGAGCCACGGAAGGCTACTCCTAACACACCAGCCCCATCGACTACGCCGCCGCGGGGGGCCTCCCCGGCAAGGGCATCAGGCACGGTGCCCACACCCATGGAGGAAGAGGGGAACTTGGGCGCTAGTGGCTCTGCCACGACGCCAAATGTTGGCGGAGAGGGGACTTCTGCTTCACAGCCTGGCACTGGTGAGTCGCCTGTCCTTCGTCTCTATTTTTCCCTTATTCTTTTCTTGGCTTCATTGCTCCCGTTGCTGCCTAGGCCCTTCTTCAACAGACATGGAGGACGTGGACACTGTTGTCGGGAACATTGCTGAGGAGGCCGCCAAGGACGCTGCCGAGGTCGCCGCTGATGAGGCCGCCAAGGATGTTGCCAAGGACACCGTGGCGAGGGCCGCCAAGGCGACCGGGGAGGCTTCTGCCGAGGGCGCCAATGGTGGGCCTGCCGGGGAAGCCGGCAAGGCCACCGCCGAGGAAGAGGCGGTTGACGATCAGCCTCCCTCCTCCTCAACCTCGGGCCCCGGCAGGTATCTGAAGGTGGGCGATGATCTTTTCGTCCACCTCCCAGGGGCGTCAAGTTCCCGGGCGCCCGCCAAAGGGGAAGTTTTTGACAGCGAGGTGCTTGCCGCCACCAGGCTCGAGGTGGTTGATGAGCCGGGCGTTGGTGGCGACGGTTCTCTAGAAGAGCAACTTTTCCGTGCCATGGGGGCCAATTTCCGGAAGTTCCAAGTGCTCTACCGTGCCTGCCTGGACAAGGTTAAGTCCAGGATGGCCACAGTGGACCAGGCGGAGGTGGATTTCAAGGCGCGCATTGCTGAGACGCAGACATGGTTCTGCCAGACCTGCGAGGAGCAGAGGGCCCTTCAGGAGGAATTGGCCAAGCGCAATGTCGAGCTCACCATGAAGATGGCTGACATTGAGAAGGCCCAGGAACAGGCAGCGAACTTGGCTGCCGTGACCGAGGCCGTCCGGAACCAGCATCAAGCCGCACTGGATTCCCAGGAAGAGGACCTCACCGCACGTGAGGCCAAGCTTGCCGTAGTGCTCTGTGGCAAGGATGAGGAGCTCGAGGCCCTTGTCGCGTGACGGATTCGTGAGCTGGAGCAGAGGCACAAGGAGGCACTCGATGCCCAGGCTCTAGCCCATGCCGGCAAGGTAAGGGAGTTGGAGGTGGCGCAGGACGAGCTGAAGGAGCAGGCCCTCAAGCTCTCCAACGAGAAGAGCACACTCAACAGCGCCTTGGTGGAGGCGCAAGGAGCGGTCATCAGCAGGGCTGGGGAGCTGTCTGAAGCGCAAAACTCCGTCAGAGACCTCAAGCTGAAGCTGGAGGATCTCGAGAAGATGTTGTCGGAGAGCAGGGCTCGGGAGGAGACCTTGACTAGGAGCCTGGAGGAGGAGAAGCATCTACGAGCGAACGAGGCCGCCTCCCACCAGGATTATGTGGCGGGCGAGAACAGATGGATCAGCCGTCTAGAGGAGGTCGCCGGCAGGGTCACCTCGCAGTTGGCCACCATGGGGATGCCAAACGTGAGGTACGCCCCTGAGCACAGCGGGACCGTCAACACCAAGTTGACCCTGTTCTTCGAGGGCGTCCTCGGAGCCGTGGCTTATCTTCACTCCAACAGGATGGCCATGCTGGCCGAGGAGTCCCGGCGACTTTGCCGGAGGGTCGTGACCAAGGTCCTCACCAAGATGGCGTACTGGAATCCCGATCTTGACTTCGTGGCTGCGATGAAGAGCTTGCCGGATGGTGCTGACCTCACGGTGCTCAAGGAGCACATCAAGCCCATCACCGACTGCATCGACGAAATCAAGAGGGTGGAAGGCCAGTGCCGGGATTAGGCATCCCGTTCTTCTTCGCCGCTGCGGGTTCCTGACCAAGACAAATTTTATCTTTAGTTAGAACCACAGCTATGATGTGATGTAATATAACTTTGAAGTACTCTTAATTTTCATGCATGTTATTTCCCCGTTCAATTCCTCTTTGTATGCGTGCCCTACGTCAATCGAGAAGGCTTGCCAGCACGGAAGCCCCTAGCGGCGTTTTGGTGACAGATCCCCATGGCCGGCCGGGTACGCGTGCTGTCGGACGAGCCACCTTTCCGTTCTGAACGCGGCCGCTCGAACTGTCGAGCTTGACTCAAGTCAGAATCAGGGGCGTTGCTGACCGCGGAAGGCTACTCTGCCATTCTCGACGCAGCCGCTTGAGCTGTTGAGCAGACTCGAAACAGGGCAAGGGCGTTGCCGATCATGGTAGAGCCCCCTGGCGTGCGGGTTTCTCATACAAAGCAAATATCTCTAGGGGGGAATAACCTCAAATAAGAAGGGTAGCACAAATAAGGGTTCAGTGCAACTTAGCTTCTGTTTGTAGTCACTCGAGTGCTGATCTTCCGGCCTCCATCCTTCTCCAAGAGCCACGAAGACGAAGGAGTGCTGAGCTGATTGCTACAGCCGATTCTCACAACTGCTCCCCCTACCTGGCGCGCCAAAGATGTAGGTGGGAACGACACCTATGGGATCACAAGAATCCCTACTACGGTTGCGGGGCGCGGGGTCGTCAGAAGAGCAGATCAAACAAATAGCACACGGTTCGTTTATCCAGGTTCGGGCCGCGAGGATGCGTAAAACCCTACTCCTACTTTGGTGGATTGTATATCTGTGTTCTTGAGCTAGCTATGGGGCGTGAGGAGATCCAAAAAGCCGAATCCTCCTTCTGGTTGCCTCGGGCCTCCTTTTATAGGAAAGGGTTTGCCACAGTGGCACACAGGAGGTGGAAAGGGTACCCTGATGTGAGGTTATCCCTTGCATTACATGACAAGGCGCATTTAATGTGTCTTGCCCAGGTGTCCTTGCTTTATCGAGGACGGGGGAGAGCCCTGTCTTGCCCCTTGCCGCTCCCTCTCGTGTCGACACGCGCCCTGGCCAGCGGCGCCCGCGGTGCCATGTAGGCAGGCCGATAGCTGAGGTGGCGCAGTGGTGGGTCTCCACGAAGATCCGCATGCCGCCACGCAGGTGCCTGCCCAGCCGGTTGGGTCGGCAGCTGCATGCGAATGGCGGTGGAGGTTTGACTGGCGTGCGCCTGATGGTGGCCCTATGGGTGTTCTTGGCAAGGGCCTTGCCGGGGCCCCGGCAAGGGTCTTGCCATGGCGCCTGCTGTCATCCCCGGCAAGGCTCTTGCCGGGGGCCTTGTGGTCTTCCTTGGCTGGGATCCCGCCAAGGATCATCATCTTCTAAAGGGTGTATCTGATCTTGAATGTCTTCACAAAGATCCGCATGCGACCACGGGGATGTCTCCCGAATCCTTGCCCCATGGGGGCAGTGGACTCAAGGGTGACTCACTCCGTACATGTGGGGCGAGCTGCCACGGTAAGGGTCTTGCCGGGTTTGCTAAAACCGCCTCCCTGCAAGGATCTTGCCGGGGGGTCCACTTTGTCCCTTTGCTCTTTGTGGTCTTGGTCTTAGCATCGTTCTGCTTCTCCTGAGCTTCGGCCTTACCTTGGCTCACCTCCCTTGCCTTGCTCGGTGTGGTGGTGCCCGTGGCTCAGACTGCCCGTGCACAGTTATAGGTGTACAAAAAGTGTACCCCTCTTTTTGTACACCGACAGAGAAGGGTTGGTGATGACGAAGAACGAAGATCCCCCTCTCCGGAGCCCCAAACAGACTCAAGATCTGCTCTCCCGAGGAAAAACAGGGCCTGGCGGCGGCTACGTCTTGTGGATCGTGATAATTCTTTCTCCCTGGTTTTTTCTGGAATAATGTGATTTTATAGTATCAGGGGGGTCATCATCGGGGCCACCAGGTGGGTACAGCCCACCTGGGCGCGCCAGGAGAGGGGGGCGCGCCCTGGTTGGTTGTGCCCACCCAGGGGCCCCTCTTTGGTGGGTCTTGGCTCCAGAAATTCTTATTATTGATATAAAAAATCCTCGCGAAGTTTCGTTCCATTCCGAGAACTTCTATTTCTGCACAAAAACAACACCATGGTAGTTCTGCTGAAAACAACGCTAGTCCGGGGTTAGTTTCATTCAAATCATGCAAATTAGAGTCCAAAACAAGTGGAAAAGCGTGATAAAAAGTAGATATGTTGGAGACGTATCAACTCCCCCAAGCTTAAACATTTGCTTGTCCTCAAGCAATTCAGTTGATAAACTGAAAGTGAGAAAGAAAAACTTTTACGAACTCTTCTGCTCTTGTTTGCATAAATAAGCTTAAACAGCACTGTCGGTAGGAAACGACACTTATGGGATCACAAGAATCCCTACTACGCTTGCCAGGGCGCGGGGTCGTGAGAAGAGCACGAGGATCGTTTACCGCGAGGATGCGTAAAACCCTAGTCCTGCTTTGGTGGATGTATTTAGTGTTCTTGGGCTCTCGAACTAACTATGGTGGTTGTGTAGTTCAAAAGAGCCGAATCCCACTCTAGTACGCCGTAGGCCTCCTTTTATAGTCGAAAGGGGCTGCCACAGTGGCACACAGGAGGTGGAAAGGCCTATAGTACTGCGATCTTATCGCCTATATTACAGGACGAGACACATTTAATGCATCGCTTAGGTGTCCCTTAGCTTTATCGGGGACGGGAACGAGGCCCGTCCCGTCCGTCGCCGCTCCTCTTCGCTTCGACACGCGCCCAGGCTTGCGATAAATGCAGTGCCATGTAGACAGTCAGGAAGCTGAGCTGGCGTGGTGGTAGGGCCTTCATGAAGGTCCGCACGCCGCCACGTAGGTGCCTGCTGATTTGGGCTAGAAGTCGCTTGTTGCCACGCAAGTGCCTGCCCAGCTGGTTGGGCTGGCAGCTGCATGAGAACGGCGGTGGTAGTCTTGGCTAGTACGGGTCTGGGAGTGGCCCTGCTGATACACTCGGCATGGGTCTTGTCGGGGGCCAGGCAAGGGTCTCTATCATGGTGTTGCCATCATCCTCGACAAGGGTCTTGTCGGGGGCCTTGTGGACTTCCTCAGCTAGGATCCCGCCGAGGGTCGCCGTCTTCTGGTCCTCATCTGATCTTGAGTATTCTCTGTCTTCAGAAAGATCTGCTTGCCACCATGGAGGTGCCTCCCGAGCCTTGGCCCAACGTGGTTGATGGTGTTGGAGACCGTGGGCTCAAGGGTGGCGCGCTCCGCTGGTGTCGGGTGAGCTGCCCCGGCAAGGGTCTTGCCGGGGGAACCTAAACCTACTTCGTCCCTCTGCTCTTTGTGCTCTCGACCGTGGCGTTGTCTTGTTTGCCTTGGTGCTTCGGCTTCTCTCCGGCTTCCCTCCTCTGCCCTACTAAGTGTGACCGCGGCGCGTGGCTCTGACCGCCCACACACAAGTAAGGGGGTCAAAAGGAGAGCCCCTACTTTTGTACACCGATAGGAGCCCCCGGGCCTGGGCCATACATAAGCATGACACGTTGTTGGGATAGGCCCAGAACGGTGCGCAGGCAGGTGGGGCGGATTTTACCGCAGTAACTTCTCGTCCACCGCGCTTCCCCACAACCCGTGTTGAATGCGTGACGTGGATGGTCGTGCATAACGTGGGGGTCATGCGTGGGGTGGTTTCCGCATGCATGCGTCACATCGTGGTTAATGGGAGAAGAGGCGGCTCGCGCCTTCCCCATAAAAGGAGGGAGGCCTAGAGGCACGGCCCATTTACTTGGATGGACTCGGGTCGTGGTCTTCAAGGTGCCCGCGCCCCACGACCATGGGGTGGGGAGCGGCCGCTTAACCCGTCCCTTTAATGCCGCTCACTCGCCATGTGTCCCTCATGCAGGTGGCAGGAGGTGGAGGCGGGAAACCGGGCCATCGCTGATTGGGGCAGCGGGCCGATCCTGATTCCCTGCACCCCCAATGACTGGATTGGTCGAGCAGAGCGGTCGAGCCCCAGCTCCGCCCCTTTATAAGGAGGGGAGGGGGCGGCATTCCACACTCTTCCATCCTCCGTCTCCTTCCACCTCCGCTTCTTTCTTCCACCCGCCATGGCGAGAGGAGGTGCTGGCCCTTCAATGGTGGCGGTGAGGGTTGCTGCTCGTCAGCGTGTTCCTCCTCCCCAAGAGCTAGTGGCGGCAGAGCCGGCCATGAGAGGAAGGGGAGGGGGCGAGGCTGAGGTCATTTTTGCACTCGGGGGAGAGGAGGACAGGGCGGCGCATCGGCCTTGCCTCCGCTAGTGATGCATTCCCCGATAGGGCGCCACGTCGGGGACCAGCACCGCGAGTTCTTCATCAGGCTGCATTGGCCACCGCGTCTCCGCCTCCGTCTCCCTACTGCATTCGCTCGGGAGATAGAGCTCGATCCCCCCTAGACCCTCTGGTTGCACATGAAGGGCTGCGGGAGCGGCGAGTAGGTCGACATCGACTTCCCCGCTCCTCACGTCATGTACCTCTGCCGCGGATGGAAGACGTTCACTCGCATCCACAGCTTGACGGCGGGGCTTGTCCTCTACTTGAAGTTAACGGAGGGCAGCCTTCTCTCCATCAAGGTCTTTGAAGATTTCGGAACTCGCCTGAAGTTTTGCGTGGAGAGCTCCTCCGACGATGAAGATTCCTCTTCAAGCGGGAGCGATGAGGAGGGCAGCGACAGTGACGATGAGAGCGTCAAGCGGGGTCACATCGACCTTGTCTCCGACTGACCGCGTTGCCCCGCCCCACATCGTGTGGCCTGCCGAGGGCCTTCCCCGTCAAGCTCTCCATTGGGGCGCTCCCCGTCGTCTCCTTGGGTGGCTGGCGTAGGAGGGCCGGACGAGGCGAAGAAGGTGGGTGGCGGCCGTCAAGTCGGAGTACGTGGGCACCGACGCCTTCGCCGCATATTGCCAGCCCGCTGCCTCATCTTCTTGCTCCTTCCCCGGCACCAAGATGTTCTCTTGGTGCCTTCTGCTCCTCGCACCTCGCCTAGGCGTTCTTTGTGCCCTCCTGCTGTTCTGCTCCACCTTCTAAGGAGAGGGACAAGAAAGGGACTACGGGCACCTTATCTCTTTTTTTGTAAGCCTGCGGGCACTTGTTAATTTTAAGACTTGTAATCCCCTTGCTCATGTTTTTGATTCCGTATGAAGTGTACCTGTATGGGATGTTTTTAATCAAAAGGGTGATTGCCGAGTTCTTTGCACATGAGCGAGGCCCATGCCAAGGATGAATCCTTGTTATTTTTAAGGTAAACATTGTCGCCCGACAACAGGCCTTGACGTTTCCCTAATCTAGTCGACCATTCTCGCGCTCTTGGTGGAGGCAGGGGCGAAGTAGGGTTAGGCCCCTCGTTCATCTCCTTGCCACCGCGACTACTACCAAATTCCGACCCAGGAGATAGCTCTCGGGTACAGAAAAGGGGGAGCACGGTGGTTTCAAGAACACAAACGAGCTTTCACATATCCCAGTTCCATACAAAAACGCACAACAAGGGGATGAAAGACTTATCTGAATCCGCAGCCCCCAGCAACCCTGGGCTTGCCGTGGTTGGACCCTCGTATCTTCAGCTCCCGACAGCCTTGCCCTGCCGGGGTCAGAGCGCCGGTTCGTTCTCCTTTTCCTAAGTGGCTCAGGAGAAGTGCCCTGCAAACCAAAGAGAACAGAAAGACACACACTCGACCTCTAGGCTAGGGGTTAGTCGCCGCTGAGCACTACCAACCCTAACTAAGGGAGAGACTTAACCTAGCATGCATGCTATAACTTAGGGAGCCAACACTTCATTTATTTATGCTCAGGGTCTGCGCCAGGCTCTGTACAGAGGGTTAAATGCCTTGTCAACAAAGCTCGTACAAAAAGTGGCTTGCCAGGGAGCCCGGCAAGCCGCACCTTATTGGTAAAACTTGCGAAGATGCTCGATGTTCCAGGTGTTGCTCACTGGGATGGCATCTTCGGTCTCCAGGGGGACTGCGCTGGGCTTGGTGACTCGTATTACCCGATAAGGGCCTTCCCACTTCGGCATCAACTTGTTGGAATTCTTGGCCAACTGAACGCGCCGAAGAACAAGGTCGCCTTCCTCAAAGCTTCGGGCATGAACCTTGCGGCTATGGTAGCGGCGCGAGGCTTGCTGGTAGTGTGCTGCTCTCACAGCCGCCCGAAGACGATCTTCCTCAAGGAGCATCGTGTCGTCTTGCCGCAACTGCTCTTGCTCAAGCTCGTCATAAGCGAGCACTCGAGGTGACCCATATAGCGTATATGAGTTCCGTGGGGAGAACTGCTTCTGCCCCATATACTAGGGCAAAAGGTGTCTGGCTGGTGGCTCGATTTGGTGTCGTCTTGATCGACCAAAGGACCGTCGGCAACTCATCGATCCAGCGCCTTCCGCTCTTGTGCAGCCTGTCAAAGGTCTTCGTTCTCAAGCCTCGCAATACTTCAACATTTGCCGTCTCCACCTGGCCGTTGCTCCAGGGGTGTGCCACGGAAGCAAAACAGACCTTGCTGCCGAGGTCTTGGATGTACTGCATGAAGGTGTGGCTTGTGAATAGCGTGTCGTTGTCGGTGATGACTCTGTTTGGCACACCAAAATGACACACTAGCCCCTTGAAGAACTTGACGGCTGACTATGCTGTCACCTTCCTCACTGCTTCCACCTCCGGCCACTTTGTGAACTTGTCGATCACAATATACAAGTACTCAAAGCCCCCGATAGCACGGGGGAAAGGGCCCAGTATGTCGAGCCCCCGGACTGAGAATGGCCAAGAGAGAGGGATTGTTTGAAGGGCTTGAGCTAGTTAATGAAGCTTCTTTGAATGCAACTGACACGCTTCACACTTGGTTACTAGTGCCGTTGCATTCTGGAGGGCAATGGGCCAGAAGAAACCCTGCCGGCACACCTTGCCGACAAGGGTCCTCGACCCTATGTGGGAGCCACATAGGCCTCCATGTATCTCTTCCAACAGCTCCAGTCCTTCTTCCCGGGGGATGCACTTCAATTTCACACCATTCGGTCTTTTTCTGTACAGGACGTCATCGATGAACTGGCACAAGGCAGACCGATGGGCTACCTTTTCCGCTTCTTCCTGCTCCTCGGGAAGTTCCCCTGTCTGGAGGAAACGTACGCTGTGTTGTGCCCACGCCGGAGCCTGGGGCTTGACGGCAAGGGCCAAATGCATCTCTTCCGCCATGGGAGCGTCTGTCTCTACGGCCAGGGCTTGTCGGCCTGCTGGAGTCGGTCGCTCCCCGACGGGCTCGGGGCCCACGGCAATACCCTTGCCGGCGGTCCCTGGGGGTTCGGCGGGAAAGTACTTGCCGGGGCCAGATTTTCTCCGCTTGTTTTGCTCCGTTGGTGGTTTGACGGATGGTTGAGTTAGCGGAAGCAAAAAGGTACCTGGTTCCATAGGTAACTTGAATGCAGCACGCTTTGACAGGTAATCGGCGATATCGTTCTCCGCTCGGGGAACGTGCTCCGCTTGTATACCGTCAAAGCGCTCCTCCAGCTTTCTCACCTCATCTACGTAGGCCTCCATCATCGGGTTTGATAATCTTTGTTGACTTGTCTGATGACAAGCTGCGAATCACCCCTGACGATGAGCTTTTAACTCCGAGGTCTGCTGCGATCCTATGACCGGCAAGCAATCCCTCGTACTCAGCAGTGTTGTTGGTGGACATCTTCCTGGGAAAGTGCATCTGGATTACATACTTGAGGTGCTCTCCGGTGGGTGCGATGAGCAACACACCAGTACCAGCGCCTTGCAGCGAGAAAGCTCCGTCAAAGTACATAATCTAGTCACGAGCTGTTTCCTTGCCGGGGAGAGTGGTCTCCTGGATCTCTTCATCAGGCGTCTAGGTCCATTCTGCAATGAACTCCGCCAGGACTCTACTCTAGATTGTCGAAGTACATTCAAACTTCAACCGAAAGCTAGATAACTCCAAGGCCCACTCCACAATCCTTCCGGTTGCATCTGGGTTGTGCAGTATCCGTTGCAACGGGAGGTGGGTGACGACATCGATCTCGTGGGCTTGGACGTAATGACACAGCTTCCTCGAGGCCATAAGGAGGCCGAAGAGCAATTTCTGCACACCAGAATATCTTGATCTAGCCCCCTGCAAGAGGGAGCTGACAAAGTACACCGGGTGCTACATCATCTTCTCCTTTTGCACCACTCCACTTGATGGTGCAGGCTCTATCCCGATGGCGTCAGACTCTGTCGGGAGCCTTGCCTTGCCGGCACTAGGCTCTACCAGGGGAGTCTCTGACTTGCCGTCTGCCGGTCCTGCCACAGCCACCGCCTCTTCGTCAACCTCCCTCTGCGCCACCAGCATGGCACTGACCACTTTGATTCGTCGCTGCCAGATACAGCAACAACGGCTCTTGTGGTCTAGGTGCAACTAGTATCGGTGTAGACGAAAGGTATCTCTTTAGGTCTTGCAATGCCGCCTCAGCTTCCGGGTCCATTCCAGTGGGCCCGCCTTCTGCAAAATCTGGAGAAAGGGAAGGGCGCGCTCGGCAGACTTGGAGATGAATCGGCTCATGGCGGCAAAGCAACCAGTGAGTCGACGCACATCCTTGATCCGCTTGGGCGCCTCAATCTGCTCGATAGCCTTGATATTGTTTGGGTTTTCCTTGATCCCACGTTGGGATACAAAGAACCCGAGAAGTTTGCCAGAAGGAACATCGAAGACACACTTCTCAGGGTTCAGCTTGAGGTTGATCTTGCGTAGGTTGGCAAACGTCTCTTCTAAGTCTTGTACAAGAGTCGCCCTATCTTTGGTTTTGACTACTATGTCATCCATATAGGCTTCCATATTTCTATGTAGCTGGGGATTGCTCTTGTAAATGTTGAACCAACACTCTTCAACCCGAAAGGCATCCGTAAAAAGCAATACGTACCACATGGGGTGATAAATGATGTCTTCTCTTCATCGTCTCTTGTCATAAAGATCTGGTGGTAGCCCGAGTAGGCGACGAGGAATGACAACAAATCACACCCGACCGTGGAGTCAACAATCTGGTCGATGTGCGGCAATGGGAAGGGGTCTGTAGGACAAGCCTTATTGATATCTGTGTAGTCAATACACAGCCTCCACTTACCGTTTGCCTTGCACACCACCACTGCATTGGCCAACCACATCGAATGGAGCACTCCTCTGACCAAACCTGCTGCTTCCAATTTCCTGATCTCCTCTGTGATGAACTCCTACCATTCCAAAGCTTGCTTCCTGACCTTCTGCTTGACTGGTCGCGCATGGGGACAGAAAGCAAGGTGGTGCTCAATCACTTCCCTGGGAATGCCGGGGATGTTGGATGCTTGGCACGCAAACATATCGACATTCGCCCGCAGGAAAGCGACGAGTGCGCCTTCCTATTTGCCGTCGAGGGCGGAGCTTATGGTGAAAGCCCCTCCCGTGCCATCTTCCTTGACGGACACCCTCTTGGTCTCTGGTGGCGCAGCCCTGGATTTCTTGCTCTTGCTGGTGGAGCTCTTTGGAACGTCCTCGACGATAGCACAACACCCCAAAGAAGTGCGCTTGTCGGAGTGGGTGCGAGATGTCCTGCCGGTCCTCTTCTTCCCTCCCGGGGCTTCAGCGGCAGGAGCAAGTGCCTTGGTGGCAGCTGCTACAACTGCCTCCTAGTAGAGTAGGTCGACGCAGATCAGCGCGTCCTTCTTGTCGGAGGGGACGGTGATGATGTTCATCGGCCCAGGCATCTTTAGCGTGTTGTAGGCATAGTGCAACGCCGCCATGAACTTGGCTAGTGTCGGGAGGCCGGGGATCCCGTTGTAGGGCAAGGGGGTCTCGGCTACATTGAAGACAATCCTCTCCGTCCTGTAATTCAACTCGCCTCCAAACATGACAGGCAATGTGACCTTCCCTTTCGGCTGGCTCCTTCCCGGGTTGACCCCTTGAAACGTGCCCGTTTCCTCGAGGTCTCCATCAAGAATTTGCAGTCTTTTGATCACAACAGGCGAGATCAAGTTCAGACCGGCCCCGCCGTCAACCAACATCTTGTTCACCTTGAGGTTGCGTATTGTTGGTGAAACCAACAACCGCAAAAACCCGACCACAGTTGTGCGGTCAGGGTGGTCCTTGGCATCAAAGATGAGGGGCGTGCTAGACCACTTCAGTGGCTTCTGAGCGTCGAACGAGGGCTCCACCGCTGTAATCTTACGTGCCCACCGCATGAGCTGGCGGTGAGAGGTATGCAGCGAGGCACCACCATCGACGCACATGGCCTCCATAGCCTTCTGAAACTCATGCTCGCCGGACTCGTCGTCCTCGTCATGATCGCTGTCATCTTGCTTCTTGTCGCGGCCCCGAGCGAGCCTCTCTTGCTGGTTATCCTTGCCGCGGTGACTTCCCTAGATGCCGCGCTTCTTGCCGGATCCTTCGGCACCATCCTGACTCTTCTCCTTGTCCCGCCTTTCATACTCGGCCTTTTGCTTCTCAGCAAGCAGCTTGACTTACCAGCAGTTCTGGAGGTCGTGGCCCTTGGTGCGGTGGATCTTGCAGTACTGCTTGTCAGAGCCCCCTGGCTGCTAAGGCCCGGCAAGCGGCGCACCCGGCAATCTCCTTGCCAGGGCCGTCTGCTTTGTCCTTCTTGGCAGCGCTGGTATCGTCAGATCCCTCGACGGCAAGCACGGCCTTGCCCTTGCGTTTCCTGTTGCGACACCAACCCTTCTTCCTCGGGGCGGCAGTGGCTTCATCACTAGAGTCGGTTTCCATGTCGGAGTCCTCGCCGAGGTACTTCATTCCCTCTTCAGCTCGGGCACACCTATCGGCCAGAACATAAAGTTTGGCCACGTCCTTAACCTTGTTCATCGCCAGCTCCTCACGCATCTTGTGATTGCGCATGTTCTGATGGAACGCGCTAATCACGACCGCAGGGTGAACATCGGGGATGTTGTACTGCACCCGGCTGAACCTCTGTATGTACCTGCACAGGTTTTTTCCCTCGTTTTGGCGAATGATATGCAAATCATTCGCCTAGCCATGAGCTTTGTGGCCTCTAGTAAGGCACCAATGAACTCATGGCATAAGTCTGACCAAGAAGAAATGGAGTCCGCTGGCAAGTGCATCAACCAAGACATGACATTGGGTTTTAGGGCCAACAGGAAGTAATTGGCAAGCACCTTGTCGTCATGAGCCCCAGCGGCTTGCATCGCAATGGTGTAGATGCTGAGGAACTCCGACGGATGGGTCTTGTTGTTGTACTTCTTGCCGCCGTCGGGCTTGAACGTGCGGTGGGACGGCCACTGGAACTACCGCAGCTCCCGGGTAAAGCCTGGGCAACCCACCTCGTAAGGTAGGCCGCCGGAGCCTCCCGGAGCCGGGTGGTCCGCAGCGGGCCCTGCCCGCTTGTCTGACTGGTGGCGTGTATCACGCCGGCGCTCGATGGTGGTTCGAGCGTCTTCATGGGCTCGCTCCTGAAGGACTTGGCGCTGGTCACGGTGGGTCCACAGGTCGGACGACGCTATGGAGATGTTATCGCAAGCGTTGTCACGACGGGGTGACATCCGTGGTGGTTGGCGTGGAGGAGGAGAGTGCACTGTGACCGCAGCACCCCCGGTTCTTCCGCCACCGGCATGTGGTGGCTCCGTGGAGCGTCGGCCTGAAGGCCCCACCGATCACGGATCATCTTTGTTAGCGAAGGCGATGAGGCTCCGGATGGTGGCTCTCCACTCGTCGAGCTTCTCCGCAGCAGGAGGGAAGTCGAGGAGCAGCTACGTGCGCGCCAAGGCTTCTGCTGGCGTGGGTGGTAGCGAAAGCTGCGTGGACCATGGCGCGCTTCGACTTCTAACCATGTTAGAAGGAGTTCTACCACGGCCCAGCAGTTGTGTGCCATTATCGCCAGCACTTCGGCGGGCATGCTGGCCTCCTTTGCCCTGCAGGTGATGCATAGGGCTCTTCCCATGGCGGTGCTCAGGGTCACCAGCATGGTGACGCTGCTTGTCGCGCACACCATGGGAAGAGCGCACTATGGGTGCTGGAGTGGGTGTCCTGGAGGTCATCGCGCTGCCCGCAGGTGGTATGGTGGCGACCCCTAAGGGCCCCGTGCCGCCTGCAGGGGGCCTAGCTCCGTCTCTGGATTTTGTGGCGTGCCGCCCGCCATCTCGCATACGAGCAACGCCGCTCGCTAGGCTCTGACTTCCAGAGTGATGCTGGTGCTCATGGGCCGCGCGTCGGGTCCTATCCACGACTGGCCCACTACTCGCCCTCACTGGTATGGGCCGTCTGGCCCCCGCTGAACCGATCGTCATGGCTGCCGAGGGAGTCCTGGATCAGGGGGTGTCTGGATCGCCGGACTATACCTTCAGCCGGACTCCTGGACTATGAAGATACAAGATTGAAGACTTTGTCCCGTGTCCGGAAGGGACTTTCCTTGGCGTGGAAGGCAAGCTTGGCGATACGGATATGTAGATCTCCTACCATTGTAACCGACTTTGTGTAACCCTAACCCTATCCGGTGTCTATATAAACCAGAGGGTTTTAGTCCATAGGACGACATACAGAACAACAATCATACCATAGGCTAGCTTGTAGGGTTTAGCCTCTCCGATCTCGTGGTAGATCTACTCTTGTACTACCCATATCATCAATATTAATCAAGAAGGACGTAGGGTTTTACCTCCATCGAGAGGGCCCGAACCTGGGTAAAACTTCGTGTCCCTTGCCTCCTATTACCATCCGGCCTAGACGCACAGTTCGGGACCCCCTACCCGAGATCCGCCGGTTTGACACCGACATTGGTACTTTCATTGAGAGTTCCTCTGTGTCATCGCCATCAAGAAGGATGCCTCACCCCGTCTTTAAAGACGGCACCGTTGCTAAGGGAGCTTTGGTTGTCGGCCAAACCCTCCGGCTAGGTGGTTTTCTTATGACCGCCTGTTCGGCTTCTACGCCAACGATGACCTCTCGAGCCATCGAGAACAATCTTCATGTCAGCTCGGAACTTGTCGAGCAATTAGATCCAATGGAGCTCTCCTCCATAAACGAGCTCTTGGATCGCATCGCCGCCCTGGGAGTCGCTACGGATTACGACCAGATTGGGCCTAAACCCGATCTGAGAGAGATTAACTCTCCCCAAGTCACCAAGCACGTTGCCATGGTAGAGGGACAGTGCGGCGACCCTTCATCTATCTTAAGGACTAGCTACGTCCGGATTCCCGATCCCTCCAAGATGGATACCCGCAGAGGGGAGGATATCACTCAAGACCTGAACTTAGAGTCAGGTGATGGGCTGGATTCATTGGTCAACATCCAGGAATGCAAATTTTCTAGTTCGGAAACTCCTCTGACTCCGAGCCTCAGATTGGGTGAGGCTTCGGATTTAATTCCACCCACCCACCCGAACACAAGCGATCTATCCCAAATCAGGCAAGAGCCCGAAGAAACAGTACATCATTACTGGGCCAGATTCCTCCTGGTTAGGAACAGGATAAGGGACTGCCTCAAGGAAGACGCAATCTCAATCTTCTGCAATAATTGGATGGACAAGGGAATCCTCAATGCCATAAGTCGCCGTGATTTTACACGCTTTGCTGACTTGGCGTCCATCGTACGAAAGTACTATCCGATGGAAAGCGCCTGGAAAACTGAAATAAAATTTTGGGATGATCCAGCCTGAATACAAACCCGGTCCAAAATAAAAGGGTGCGTCATCGCCAGACACCCGGGTCAAACACAAAAAAGCAAAAACCCTCTACAGGGCATCGAACCGTACTGGAAGGATGGCTCAATGGACCCTATAAAATTCACAGTACAGAGGACGCCACACCAACTCACAGCCTTAGAGCATGTTGGATACTCCGGCAGGTGGCCAAAATTGGCGAAGATCTCCTAATTCCAGAGGCCATAGAAAGCCACCCCAGAGACACCAATACGGTATTAACAGTCTTTGAGACTTTCGCATCAAATAATATGCGAAAAAGGACACTCCGCAGCCTTGCCGAAGTCTACCAAGTAGCAACAATAAACCCATGGAGTGACACGGCTATTACCTTTAACGCCAGTGATGAACCTAAATTCCTAATAGCCCGAGCACCAGCCGCATTGGTCCTCAGTCCAACAGTGGACGGCCTTCATCTTACCAAGGTACTCATGGATAGCGGCAGCGGATTGAACCTCATTTACGAGGAAACCCTTCAAAAATGGAAATAGACTGGAACTGCCTTGAGCGAAGCAGCACAACCTTTGGAGGAATAATCCCCAGTCGGGAAGCACACTGTACAGGAAAAATCACACTAGATGTGGTGTTCGGCACGCCGGATAATTACAGATCCGAAGAGGTCACGTTCCATCTGGCTCCGTTCAGCAGCGGTTATCACGCTCTGCTAGGGCGGGAAGCGTTTACAATCTTCCAAGCAATACCCCATTACGGGTACATGAAGCTCAAGATGCCCGGGCCTAACAGGATCATCACTCTCGCTAGTGATCCGGACATAGCGCTCCGCGCCGAAAACAAGACATAGCTCTTCGGCATTTTTCCGAACCGAAGAGACATGCCATGGGAGAGGAGCTAGCAAAGCTATTGGAGGCCGGATTCATTATAGATATAAAACATCCAGACTGGCTAGCAAACCTGGCGATGGTACCAAAGAAGGACAAATCCTGGCGCCTGTGTGTTGATTTTAAAGACCTTAACAAGGCTTGCCCAAAGGATCCTTTCCCCCTCCCCCGCATCGATCAAATTATCAACGCTACCGCAGGACACGATTCGTCGTGTTTCCTCGATGCATATTCCGGCTACCATCAAATCAAGATGGCAGAATCAGACCAAGCCACAATGGCATTTATCACACCATACGGCCCATTCTGCTTCAACACAATGCCCTTTGGGCTCAAAAACACCGGCACAACATATCAGCGCATAATTTAGACATGCCTGGCAAACCAGATCGGCAAAATAGTGGAGGCATATGTAGATGATGTGGTCGTCAAAAAAAGACATGTCGAATCTCTAGTAGACGACTTGAGGCTCACATTTGATAAACTCCGAACATACGACATCAAGCTCAACCCGGAAAAATGTGTTTTCGGCATTCCAGCCGGAAAGCTCTTGGGCTTCATTGTATCTGGTAGAGGAATTGAAGCAAATCCAGCCAAGATCCAAGCTCTGTCACAATTGGATATCCCAAAAGACCTCAAACAAATAAAAAAGTTAACCGGATGCGTGGCGGCTCTAAACCGCTTTATCTCCCGCTTGGGAGAAAAGGCCCTCCCCCTTTACCGCCTCCTTCGGCGCACCGAACACTTCGAATGGACGGATGCAGCCACGGCCGGACTCGATGAAATAAAAGCCATATTGGCAACAAACCCAGTCCTGGCCGCGCCAAACATTGGCGAACCAATGCTATTGTACATTGCAGCAACACATCAGGTTGTAAGAGCAGTGCTCATCTCGTCGAATGAGAAACGGAAGGACACAAATTCCCCCTTCAAAAGCCGGTCTAGTATGTGTCCACTGTCCTCACTCCATGCAAATCACGGTACCCGCATTATCAAAAGATTGCTTACGCGGTATTCATGGCATCCCGGAAGCTACAACACTACTTTCAAGAGTGTTCAATAATAGTAGCCTCGGAAGTACCACTTAATGATATTATAAACAACCGTGACGCAACGGGCCGGATTGCAAAATGGGCCATTGAGCTCCTCCCGTTCGACATAACTTACAAGCCACGGCGAGCCATCAAGTCGCAAGTTTTGGCCGACTTCGTCGCAGAATGGACGGAGGCCGAACTCCCTAAAGAGTACGGCACATATTCAAATTGGATCATGCATTTCGACGGCTCCAAGATGTTGGCCGGACTAGGGGCTGGCATCGTTTTGACGTCCCCCATAGGAGACACAGTTCAATATGTACTCCAGATTATGTACACAGAATGCAACAATGCAGCCGAATATGAGTCCCTTTTACATGGTCTCCGGATGGCAGTATCCATGGGCATTCAACGCCTAGAGGTGCGCGGGGACTCGAACCTCGCAATATCCCAAATAAATTGAGACTTCGATGCGAAGGATCCAAAAATGGCAGCTTACCGAACGCCGTCCTAAAAATGTCAGCTCGGTTCGAAGGGCTTGAATTTCACCATATAGCCCGGGAAAATAATCAGGCGGCAGATGTCCTAGCACGCATCGGCGCAAAACGCGATGTAGTCCCCCCAACATCTTATTGGAAAGGTTGTTCAAGCCATCCGTAGTATGGGAAGGGGAACCGAACAATAACAACCAAACCCAACCGCACTGCCCGACACCGAACATTCTTACACAATCAGAGGCTCTGCCAATGAAATAACACCTTCAGCCCACATAATAATGGCCGTCATCGCCCCGTAGAAAGAACCATTTCTCGCCTACCTTACTAGGCAGGAACTTCCCGAGGACCAAAACAAGGCACGCTGCATAGTGCGGCGATCCAAAGCCTACAAAGTTCATGAGGGAGAGCTTTATAAGAAAAGCACTACCGAAGTCCTTCAAAGGTGCATCTCCGAAGAGGAAGGGCGGAACCTCCTGGCTGAAATTCATGCCGGACTCAGCGGTCATCACGCTGCAGCTCGGTCCCTTGTAAGCAAGGCCTTCCGCACAGGCTTTTATTGGCCGACGGCCCGGGCAGACGCCCAGGACCTAGTCCAACGATGCGCCGGTTGCCAGCTCTTTGCAAACCAAAGCCATATGCCACCCACCGCCCTCCAAACTATCCACATCACTTGGCCCTTCGCGGTCTGGGGGCTTGACATGGTTGGACCCCTTAAAGGCGGAACCCACAAGCAAAAATACTTACTGGTCATGGTGGATAAGTTCACCAAATGGATAGAAGCCAAGCCTGTTAAGACGGCCAAATCCGGACCGGTGATAGACTTTATATCCGGGGTTGTACACCGCTACGGCGTCCCCCACAGCATCATCACTGATAACGGCACAAACTTTACGGCCCACGAGGTAAAACTCTGGTGCAAAAACATGGGCATCAAGCTCGATTATGCTTCCGTCTATCACCCACAAACTAACGGTCAGGTCGAACATGCAAATGGTCTTATCATGAGCGGCATCAAACCCAGATTAGTGCGGTCCCTCAAGGAATCTAACACGCACTGGGTAGAGTAGCTCGACTCCGTACTCTGGGGGCTGCGGACCACGCCGAATCGCGCCACCGGATACACACCATTCTTTATGGTGTACGGCGCAGAGGCAGTTCTGCCTTGCGACATAATTCATGACTCACCTCGAGTGCGCATGTATGAAGAAAGAGAAGCCGAACTCGATCGGTAGGACAGTGTGGACGCATTGGAGGAGGAGCGTGATGTGGCAAAAGCCCGTTCCGCATTCTATCAATAGCAGGCTCGAAGATACCAAAGCAGAGAAGTACGGGCCAAAAATTACAACGTTGGCGAATTAGTTCTATGCCTGCCGGGCAAGAAAAAGGACAAACTCAAGCCCAAGTGGGAAGGTCCCTTCAGAATTGACCAAGTCCTGACTGGTGGAGCGTACCGCCTGCGAGATGCATCGGATAACCGACTCGAGCTGAACCCATGGAACACAGCCCGTCTCCGAAGATTCTATGCCTAGCGCCGGACTCTGTGTTCGTCTCCTTCCTCTGTCCATTTTTTATAAACTGTCTGTCTTACATTTCTCTCCTTCTCCCCTTGCTTTCTCTTATAGCCTTTAAAGGCTCATCAAATGGCAAGCTATTTGCACTCATTAAACCTGGGGGCTTCTTTTACCAGAAGCTTATTTATACGGGCTTCATGCCCAACACATGTGTGACACTTCCGCATGTACCTTTTATTTCACCATTATATGCATCGATATGACTTAAGTTTTGGCCAAGCTGGGTTGCCTGGCTCCTGTGCTTACCCCTACGTTCCCGATTATTCGGCTAGGCAGTAAAGGGAGCACCTCTGCGATTGTTACTGCCGGATCAGCCGGATGTGTACCTCAGACTGGGTGAAGCCGAAAGCTAGCGTTCTTAAGGGAATATTCGGTCGGTGACCTAAAAGATGATCTTTTTACTTATTTATTTATGCACCCCCGGATGCTTTTTTCTGCGTCTTTTTCGCAGAATGGGCATGCACTTTAGGGCATGCCTCCCAGGGAAAGGAACCCCTAACGGAACTATTCTCCCTGGAAGATGTTTCTTACTAACCATGTAATATAACATAACTAGTCGGGCACTTGTCTATTCACGCACTAATGACCCCTACACCTAGTCTCCATGCATTCCCCGGTTCTTATATAACCGCATGGGAATTCAGACACACTCCGGACCGTCAGGTCCCGAGGCTGAAGCGAAAAGGTCGGCCATGACAAACGATCTACAATCCGGCTAGAAGGCATTATAAATGTCAATTAAATTACATAGTCATTCTGACTGATTGTATTCCTCTTCAATACCATCCAACAGGCTGTCTAACTTACAGTCCTGGTGGGAATACTTTGCGGCCAATTCTACTTGGCCGTATACTAAGCTTACAGGGATCTCCTTCCCATCAGGCCCCACAGGACCGACCTCGGCCATGTGGTTGGGGTCAGCCTTTGTGTACCGCGTCTTCACCATGGCCCAGGCCTCCCTAGCGCCTTGACGGCAGGCCGATATCTTCCACAATTGGAAGCGCTGCCTTGCTCCCTTTAGCTTCTCCGCAAGCTCTCCAAGACCTTCGGGCATGGAGATGGATGGCCACAAGGCCTGGGAAACGCCTCGCATCGCCTTCCGAACTCACTCGAGCAGTTGCGAGAGCTCGGGAAGAAGGTCACCCATAGAACCGGGCATCTCCTCTGCTGGACGACCTGTTAGCACACCTACAGACATTACTCTGTTAGTCGACTTCCCCGCCGAACTTTTTTTTCTCCAAAGGTTCGTTCAAGCACTTACTAAATATGAAGTGCCGAAGCCGCTGATTCTCCTTAACAGAGTCTGACAGCTGGGCACGAACATCTTTCAGCTCGACGCCCAGCTTGGTGCTGGCATCTTGGAGATCGTTCTTCTCCCGCCTCACCTTTGTCAGCACCTTCTCACCAGCCCTCAGCTAGCGTAGGAGGTGTTGCATTTCCGGATTCAATCTGGCGCCATCTGCAACTTCATTTGTCAGATTCGCACCCATGCCGTGCTTCACAAAATACTTATCTTTCGAAGTGTATATTACCAGAGGGGGTCTCCTTGGGCTCCCCAGCCACGGCTAGTGCGACCTCAAGTTGGCCTTTGCACCCTTCCAGCTCCTGGGACAGTAGGGAATTCTTTTCTATAAGAACCTGCATAACATATGATCCTTAAATCAGTTATTCTAACTGTTTCAAGTCTCAGGGGCTACTGGTATATATATATATATATATATATATAATTACCAAAATTTTCTTACCCGTATGTCTTTTACATATTGCTCCGTGGCTCTAGTTAGACCATTTTGAGCGCCACGGAGGTACGCATCTCCCGACTTGAAGGAATCTAATGCCTCTTGGGAGAAACAAGCGTCGCGAAAAATTGTCCGGCGACGCCTGTGGTTCATGGCACTCTCCACCTCAGAGTTGGTGGCAGACAACCTGTCCACATCCTCCGTCGGAGGAGCGTCCGGTGCGCGCCTTGTGTTCGCCTCTGCCTCTGGACCAGGCTTTGGAGCCTGTCTGGTGGAGGCGCGATTGGCAGCCTCTCCGAATATAGTTCGGCGAGGTCTCTTTGTCCTGAAGAGAGCATGAGTGTTAATATGCCTTAAAGGTATAATACCTGGGATAAGGAGGCGCGCCATACCTTTGCGCTGACGCCTCGGTCCGGACTGCACCTCTTTTCTTCCCACGGGGTCCTGCGGCCCCTCGTCGGCTTGTCGCCGCAGGTTCAGCCTCCCATCTCAGAAACCTCCCCTACAAAGTTCGGTTGTAATCAGGAAACTGAAAACACGAGAGGGCGGACCCCTATTCGGGGTACTGGGACTTCGATCTCAGTTACCTGGGAGGCCGGGATTAGCCCTGGGTAATCGGCTGTAATGGCCACCAAGGCGTTGTCCTTGCTCAATTGATGGAACACTCCATCAATCAGCTCCACAGATACGTCTGGATCCTCTTGAGAGGCCGGGTCGAGGGACCGTCCTGGGTCCTCGGGTTGTGGAGGAGGGCTGTTTATTTCTTTAACAGCCTGGCGCAGTTCCTGCGTTGAAGTCGCTAGACTGAATATTTAACGATGGGGATATAAAACGGATGGGCAAGATGCGACCACTTACCCAGCTTGGAGGATTGTACATAGAAAATCCACCCTTTGGGTCGACGCAGAGAAAATCCTCCTCTTCTCCCTTGTACAAAGCGGAGAAGGTCTTTGCTAGAGCCGCAGCCGAATCCGGCCCTTATGGCCGTAGCGGGTGGCGTCGTCCTCCCCATTGAAGTCCCACATGGGGTGGCCTCTATACTATAGCGGATGCACCCCTCGCATGACGCATGCGGCCATGACCCCGATCATGGTCAGTCCGGAATGAGCTAACAATCTTATCCGGCCCATCAGGTAAATAATGTCCTTGTCACTTTCCCTCTGAGGGCTCCGTGGACGCCAACTTAGGCGCTTCTTTAGTGGGGCACTATCGAACTCAGGGAGGCCGATCCGGACAGGATCCGGCAGCGGGACGTCCTCTATGTAAAATCATTCCGAAGGCCAGTCCTCGGATGCCTTCTTTGGGGTTCCGGATAGATATCCGGTCTCGGCGATGCGCCACACTTCGGCTCCACCCACTTGATATATTGACCCCTTCTTAGAACAGGGCACGAGGTAGAATAGCTCTTTCCACAGCCCGAAATGAACCTCAACACCCAAGAACAGCTCGCAGAGGGCTACGAAGCCCGCGATATGCAATACGGAGGCAGGCGTGAGATTGTGTAGCTGGAGGCCATAGAACTCTAGGAGCCCTGGAGAAATGGATGGATTAGAAATCCGAGCCCTCTTATTAAATAAGGGATGAGTCACACCCGCTCTCCTTTGGAGGGATTAGGGGCACTCTCCGCTTGCTCTCCGCCATTATAGATGGCAAGACCGGCTCGAACTGGGACCATATAGGCCGGGGGGAGAAATCCCTTGGTCTGGAGCGTCACTAGCTTGCTATGCGGGATGGAGCATCTCTCCCAATATCTAGGCTGAGGGTTGGAAGGGCGAGTGGACGAGTTGCGACGGCTGGCCATGGTGGTATGGACCTTTGTCGGATGCGCTCTGATGAACACTCGCAAAGGGGAGAAGGTGTGGTTTGGATCTAAATCCCCGTCCCCTTAAATGGGCGGCTCATTTACGCGGCTAGGGGTGTGGATGTAAAAACACTCAGACTTTTCATATTTGTTTGACACGTGGGAGAAGGCCATTATTGGGCGTAGAAGCCGAGGAGCGCAACATTTACAAGAAACCAGACTTTATTCAACAGGTACACGAAATTTGGAGGAGAACCCGCCTTGCAATGCCGAAGACAATCTGCGCGCCGGACTCATCGTCATTGAAACCTGGTTCGGGGGCTACTGAGGGAGTCCTGGATTAGGGGGTGTCCGGATGGCTGGACTATACCTTCAACCAGACTCCTGGACTATGAAGATACAAGATTGAAGACTTCGTCCCGTGTCCGGAAGGGACTTTCCTTGGCGTGGAAGGCAAGCTTGGCGATACGGATATGTAGATCTCCTACCATTGTAACCGACTGTGTGTAACCCTAACCCTATCCGGTGTCTATATAAACCGGGGGGTTTTAGTCCATAGGACGACATACAGAACAACAATCATACCATAGGCTAGCTTCTAGGGTTTAGCCTCTCCGATCTCGTGGTAGATCTACTCCTGTACTACCCATATCATCAATATTAATCAAACAGGACGTAGGGTTTTACCTCCATCGAGAGGGCCCAAACCTGGGTAAAACTTCGTGTCCCTTGCCTCCTGTTACCATCCGGCCTAGACGCACAGTTCGGGACCCCCTACCCGAGATCCGCCGGTTTTGACACCGACAGCTGCCTTCTTCTTGGGAGCCATGGCGACGAAGAACTGCTAGGCTAATAGCCAGACCGGATTCTCACAACAGCGCCCCTACCTGGTGCGCCAAAGATGTCGTTGGGAAACGACACCTATGGGATCACAAGAATACCTACTACGGTTGCCGTGGCGCGGGGTCGTGAGAAGAGCAGGATTAGCAATCAGCACGAGGATCGTTAACCCAGGTGTGGGCTGTGAGGATGCGTAAAACCCTAGTCCTGCTTTGGTGGATGTATTGAGTGTTCTTGGGCTCTCGAACTAGCTATGGTGGTGTAGTTCAAAAGAGCCGAATCCCCCCTCCAGTACGTCATAGGCCTCCTTTTATAGCCGAAAGGGGCTGCCACAGTGGCACACAGGAGGTAGAAAGGCCTAAAGTACTGCGAGCTTATCGCCCGTATTATAGGACAATACGCATTTAATGCATCGCTTAGGTGTCCCTTAGCTTTATCGGGGACGGGAACGAGGCCCGTCCCGTCCGTCGCCGCTCCTCCTTGCTTCGACCCGCGCCCAGGCTAGCGACGCATGCAGTGCCATGTAGACAGGAAGGCAGTTGAGGTGGTGCGGTGGTAGGGCCTTCATGAAGGTCCACACGCCGCCACGTAGGTGCCTGCTGATTTGGCCTGGAAGTTGCATGTTTCCACGCAGGTGCCTGCCCAGCTGGTTCGGCTGGCAGCTGCATGCGAATGGCGGTGGTAGTCTTGGCTGGTACGGGTCTAGCAGGGGCCTTGCTGATGCCCTCGGCAAGGGTCTTGTCGGGGGCCCGGCAAGGGTCTCTGCCGTGGTGTTGCCGTCATCCCCGGCAGGGGTCTTGCCGGGGGCCTTGTGGACTTCCTCGGCTAGGATCCCGCCGAGGGTCGGTGTCTTCTGGTCCTCATCTGATCTTGAGTATTCTCTGTCTTCACAAAGATCTGCATGCCACCATGGAGGTACCTCCCGAGCCCTGGACCAACGTGGTTGATGGTGTTGGAGACTGTGGGCTCAAGAGTGGCGTGCTCCGCTGGTGTCGGGCGAGCTGCCCCGGCAAGGGTCTTGTCGGGGCCACTGAGGCTGCCCCGGCAAGGGTCATGGCAGGGGAACCTGCTTCGTCCCTCTGCTCTTTGTGCTCTCGACCCTGGCGTTGTCATGTTTGCCTTGGTGCTTCGGCTTCTCTCCGGCTTCCCTCCTCTGCCCTGCTAAGTGTGGCCGGGGCGCGTGGCTCTGAGCGCCCGCGCACAAGTAAGGGGGTCAAAAGGAGAGCCCCTACTTTTGTACACCGACAAGCACCCTAGTTTTCAGCCAACCATTATAACTAACCATGTCAACAATAGCTCTTAAAGATTATAATGATTCATAGCAATGACATAATCAGCTAGCGAGCAATAATAAGATATCTCAAGGAGCAACACATTGTCAAAACAACCATGATATAATATGACAATAATGGCATCTTGCTAGCCCTTTCTGAGACCGCAAAATATAAATGCAGAGCACCTCCAAAGTTCAAGCAACGGCTAAAGATTGTAATTCATGGTAGAAAAGATCCAATCATGATGCACCCAGCATAAGCTATACATGTCGGATTTCGGGTTCTGGCAGACCCTTAAGGTTCGAACAGTGGGGTGCGCACGGAGATCACGTCCTCAACCTCCCCGTCTCACAAAGATCTAAACTACAAAGGAATCACACAAGAGACACAAGATTTATACTGGTTCGGGCCATCATTGTGGTGTAATACCCTACTCCAGTGTGTGGTGGATGGATTGCCTCCCGGGGCTGGTGATGATGAACAATACAAGGAAGAACAGCCTCGCGAGGGTCTGTTCTTGGCTGGGGCGATGAACTGCTAGGAGGAGTTCAGCCGCCCTTCTCTCTCTCTCTCTCTCTCTCTCTCTCTCTCTCTCTCTCTTTGATTTCGATCCCCCTCTCACCTGAAAACCGCCCCTTGCGATGTGGGCGGCTAGTCCTATTTATAGGGGCCCTGGTCCTCTTCCCAAATATTGAGTGGGAAGGGAGTCAACAATGGCGGGCTAATTTGAAGGGGGACAGCAAGTACATCTATCCTGACTAAAGGTGGTCTTTGCCTGTGAAAGGCTCTGCGGTGACGCCGCGCTGGGCTCCATGGTGACCTCCGTCTCGTAGTCCGCTTGGTCCTGGTCTTGTTGCACCGAAACGGCAACCTTTGCCTGATGCCTCGGTACTCTGCGGTTGTGCTTGCCCCCTTTGCACCAAAGAGGAAAGAAGGACGCTGCGCGCGCTGGCACCCGCCTGGTGCCCTGAGTCGTCATGGCTTGCGTCAGGGGCACCTCGCGAGGTACCCCGCCTTGAACTCTCCGCCTCCTCGTGAGCCAGCCTAACGAGGCTATGCCTCAGGATGCGCCGCGTCGTCCGCCTCGCGAGGCTTGGCCCCTCGCGAGGGTCTTGAGTCTTGTGCTTGATGAAGATGGGCCATGCTGGGCCCCCACTTGAGCCACGCCGCAGGCCACAGGCAGGCAAGTCTGGGGACCCCCGTTCCCAGAACGCCGACAATGCACAATGCATAAATCATGACCACTGTGCTCTACTCAGTTTCTGTTGCTTCTTTATAGAAGGTGATGACACAACATAAAAGTAAATAGATAGTCCCTTCGCAGAGGGAAGCAGTGATTTGCAGAGGTGCTAGAGCTCAATTTTTAAAACAGAGATAAATGAAATTTTGAGACATGCACCCTTCCCATTCACTTCATGACTATCAGTTATCAACATCTTCCATTCTAAGCACGCTAGTGGTGGTTCCCAAGCGGAAAGTAAAGGTTTTGACTCCATTGGGAGTTTTTGTTTAATTATTCAAGAGATGAACTCTTTTTTATGTTTGCAGTTTTGGATTGAGCATCCCTATTACCGCCCATTTCCTCGTGCGATGCCGAGTGAATAAACACTCGACCTGAGGATAACATGCTTAGCACGGAAGATATCGACCACCACCTATCGTTCCATGAACGATCTAGACACACAAAAGGTTAATTTTTAGAAGTTTTCAGAGGTGGCACATGCAAATTTACTTAGGACGGCAGGGTAATACCGTATATAGGTAGGTATGGTGGACTCATCTAGAATAACTTTGGGTTCAAGGTTTTGATGTACAAGCAGAATTCCCACTTAGTACAGGCGAAGGCTAGCAATTTAAGATTGGGAAGCGGCCAACTAGAGAGTAACAACGATCATAACTAGGCATTATGCACAAGTAACATTGGACACTAGCATGAGTAGGATATGATCACCATGAACATCAATATTATAGAGGCTATGTTGGTTTTTATTCGACTACATGCATGAACATGTACCAAGTCAAGCCACTCGAACATTCAGAGGAGGATACCATATCATCATACTACATCACAATCATTTTATCGCTATGTTGATGTCCAAGATAAATCATTATCCACAACCAGCTACTTATGCATGGCATGAGAAACTATAATCTCTAATTTTCATTGAAAACATGTTTAATCATAATGGGCTGAAGCCTAGATACTAGGTTAAACATATTTACACAGACAGAACAAGTCGAGTTCATACCAGTTTCTCCTTGCCACGACCAACTCATCGAATGTCGTCATTATTGCCTTTCACTTGCACGACTGAATAATATGAAAATAATAATAGTGCAAGAGTGCCATGGACTAAGCTAGAATCTACAAAACATTTTATTCAATAGGAGAAGACAAGGTAAAATGGGCTCTTATTAGTTCAACAATTATTCATATGAGAGCTACTCAACATTTTCATCGTGGTCTTCTCCTCGGTACAACTCAAATAAAAAGAAAAGGAATTCAGAGAAACACACTAAAATATTTTTGGAGTTTTTGCTTTTCTTCAGCAAGCAAATAAAAAGCAAAAATGAGAAAAACTATTTACACAGGAAAGCTCCAACCAAGCAAAAGAAGAACAAGGAAATCTTTTTGGATTTTCTTTTAGTACTACTACTAAGCATGCATAGAAAGTAAATTACTACAACTAATTTTTTTGGTTTTTCTAAAGTTTTTCAAGCACACAAGAAGAAAGCAAGAAAAATAAATCTAAGCATGGATAATACAACAAACAAGTGTGAACACCGATAGAGAGAATGATATGTGAGCATGAATATAATGTCAGTGAGAAAAACGTACTCCCCTAAGCTTAGGCTTTTGGCCTAAGTTGGTAATCGATCAGTAGCCTGGAGGGTAGTAGTCGGTGTGGTAGCTCACGGAGGCTCTCGGTGTGGAGGCCTCAGCACGCCGTGCTGCCAACACTGCTGCGTTGTGAGATCGGTCCTTGCTCTCAAGAAGAAAATTTCTTTCCTTGCTGTGATAATCAAAGAGAGCAGGCGCAGGCAACTATGTGTCCACAACATGTGATTGGTTAAACAAAAAATTATACGTGAAGTTCTCAGCCCTTCCTGAGAGAATCTTATGCTCTTCTAAAACATCAAAATCTAAATACCGAGTGGGAAGGATAGGATCAAAAGGCAAAGGTGAAACACTCAGCCCTCGTGCTAAACGCGTGGCATATATTCCACCATAGAACCAGCCACTTTTGGCGTTATGCTGAAGTCTACGTGCAACAATCGCTCCAAGGTTATAATCCCTTTCACCAGTGAGAGTGGTGTGAATGAGGCTTAAGTCTGGAGCACATAGAATGCTACAGTCTTACTTGCCTACTATGCATTTCCCGTTAAATAATGCAAGGTACTGAATTGCGGGAAAGTGAATGCTCTTCATTCTTCCTTGTCTCACTCCCCTATTTTCACCGTAACAAAGGCTAGTCAAGAAAGACTTATACTCAGCCTTTGCTAGCTCATTAAGGGAACCCCAAAATGGAAGTTTGCAATGGTAAGAAAAGTCCTCTAGTGATATAGTATATGGGTTATCATAAAGCATAAACGACACCCTAGATTCACGTGGAAAATATTTAAATTCTTTGACAAATGATTCAGTGAGAAGATGGCGCTGTTCACACTGATCTGAGAGGTATAGACCAAGACTAGCATTATGAACATAATGCTCAAATTCCTCCTTGATGCCCACCTGCATCATATACTCATCGCAAGGCCATAACCAAGTTTTGGTGGCAGCATCTCGCGTGGAACTTTCAGTTGGTTGAACGTAAGACTGGCGAGCAGAGCTGTCACTAGAGGATGCCCCCGAGGATCGTCTCCTCGACGAACTCCTTCCAAACAAGTTCATCATGTCCGCGTACAATTTTCTGAAAATAAAATTTTTGAGGTGACAAAAATTTGTCAACAAAACTTCACAAAACTAATAGAAACTACTCATAGGGCTACATACAGGCCATAGCAAGCATTCAAACTACTTAGAACACTAAAAATTGAACATGCAAGAACATCTATAGCAGCACCGAGAGCAGCTATTTATTCAAAGTATAAACCACTAAAACAAAAACTAATTGGACAAAAGGTGGAGTCACATACCAAGCGACAATCTCCCGAAACATTTTGGGAAACGGAGCTTCGAGCAAAGAGATCGAAAATGGCAGAAAAATGAGCAAGAACACGGGAGAGAGAGAAATGGGAATTTTTTTCTAGAGGTAAGTGATGATGTGGGATGAAGAGGTTAGTGAGGGGGCCCACATGGGGACCACAATCCCCAGGGCGCGCTATGGGGTGCTCGCACGCCCAGGTGGGTTGTGCCCACCTGGTGCACCCCCTCTGGTTATTTTTGCACCAAAAATTCTTAAATATTCAGGAAAAAATCATATAAAATTTTCAGGGCATTCTGAGAACTTTTATTTTTGGAACATTTTTTATTTCATGGGAAATTCAGAAAATAGACAAAACATGGCATTTATTTTATTTAACTAATAAAAACAGAGAATAAAAAGTAGGGACAGAAAGTAGTGCTTATTAAATTCATCAACTTCATACCGCTCAAAAATGATTCATTAATAAGGTTGATCAGGTCTTATTAACAACCACTTTCGATTAGCATGAAACCGAAGAACTTTCGTAATTCACTAAGTTACCTCAATGGGGATATGCATTTCCCCAGCAATAAGCATTTCATATTTCTTTTTGACAGCAGGTAGAGGTATTTCAACTTCCAATAGTGATTGTTGGAGATTTTTCAATAACATTAATACCATTCACTTGGAATTGTTTCTTCGGAAAGTGCACCGTATGCTCATTACCATTGACATGAAAAGTGACCTTGCTTTTATTGCAATCAACAATAGCCCCTGCAGTATTCAAGAAGGGTCTACCAAGGATAATTGACATGCTGTCGTCCTCGAGCATCTCAAGTATAACAAAGTCAGTCAAAATAGTAACATTAGCAACAACAATGGGCACATCCTCACAGATACCGATAGGTATGGCAGTTGATTTATCAGCCATTTGCAAAGATATTTCAGTAGGTGTGAGTTTATTCAAGTCAAGTCTTTTATATAAAGAGAAAGGCATAACACTAACACCAGCTCCTAAATCACACAAAGCAGTTTTCACATAATTCTTTCTGATGGAGCAAGGTATAGGTTGTATTCCCGGATCTCTAAGTTTTTAGGTACTCCATCTTTAAAAGTGTAATTAGCAAGCATAGTGGATATTTCAGCTTCCAATATTTTTCTCTTATTTGTGATGATGTCTTTCATATACTTTGCATATGGAGGCATTTTGAAGATATTAGTCAAGCGAGTACGCAAAAAGATTGGCCTCAACATTTCAGCAAATCGTTCAAATTCTTCATCATCATTCTTTTTAGTTGGCTTAGGTGGAAAAGACGTAGGTTTATGAACCCACGGTTCTCTTTCTTTACTGTGTTTTCTAGCAACGAAGTCTCTTTTATCATACCTTTCATTTTTAGTCTGTGGGTTATCAAGATCAACATGTGGTTCTATCTCAACATCATTATCTGGTTCTTTATCAGTTGGTTGAGTGTCTTCATGAACCTCGTCATTATCTTTTTCATTATCACTAAGTGAGTGTTCATTACCAGATTGAGTTTTAGCATCAGAGTTAGAAGTTTCATTTTCATAATCATGAGGTTTCTCTATTTCTTGTTCACCAGAAGTGTGCAAAGTCCTATCATTTTTCCTTTTCTTTTTCTTCCTAGAAGGACTAGGTGCACTAGTGTTAGCTCTGTGTGCATCTTGTTCAATTCTTTTTGGGTGTCCCTCAGGATAAAGTGGTTCCTAAGTCATTTTACCTCCTGTAGTCGCAACTCTAACAGCAAAGTCATGCCTATTATGATTCATTTCATCAAGCAATTCTCTTTGAGATTTAGCAACTTGCTCTAATTGAGTTTGAACCATAGAAGCATGTTTTCCAACACCTCTAACATCATTTGATATTCTAAATAACAAGTCACTCAAGCGAGCAATCAGATCAGAATTATATTTCAATTGTTTCATAACATTTGCATTAAAGTGATCTTGTTTTCTAATGTAGTTTTCAAACTCATAAAGGCATTGACTAGGATGCATATTGTGAGGATTGTCATTATCATTAAACTTCATAAGAGAATTTAGCTCTACCACCTTAGGCAGTGCTCGTGTATTAAGCCCATGTATTTGTTCAATAGGAGGTAAAATTTTAACATCCTCAGCTTTAATATCTTTTCCCTTCATAGATTTCTTTGCCTCTTGCATATCTTCGGGACTGAGATATAATATACCCCTCTTCTTCACAGTGGGTTTAGGAGGTGGTTTAGGAATAGTCCAATCATCATAATTTTTCAATATGTTATTCAATAATTCTTCAGCCTGAGCAATAGTTTGTTCCCTGAAAACACATCCAGCACAACTATCTAGGAAGTCCCTAGAAGCATCGGTTAGTCCATTATAGAAGATATCAAGTATTTCATTTTTCTTAAGAGGATGATCAGGCAACGCATTAAGTAACTGGCAAAGCCTCCCCCAAGCTTGTGGGTGACTCTCTTCTTTTGTTTGCACAAAGTTAAATATTTCCTGTAAGGCAGCTTGTTTCATATGAGCAAGAAAATATTTCTCAGAGAAGTAACAAATCATATCCTAGGGACTACGCACACAACTAGGAGTAAGAGTATTGTACCATGCTTTAGAATCACCCTTTAATCTGAAAGGAAATAATTTGAGAATAAAGTAATAACGAGTTTACTCATCCTGAGTAAAAAGGGTGGCTATATCATTCAACTTAGTAAGATGTGCCACAACAGTTTCGGTTTCATAACCACGGAAAGGATCAGATTCAACCAAAGTAATTAACTCTGAGTCGACAGAGAATTCATAATCCTTATCATCAATACAGATAGGTGAAGTAGCAAACTTAGGATCACATTTCATTCTAGCATTCAGAGATTTTTCTTTATACTTGCATAGTAATTTCTCTAGATCATCTCTATCATTACAATCAAGAATATCTCTAGTTGCTTCTTCACTCATAACATAACCTTCCGGTACCTTAGGCAATTCATATCTAGGAGGGCTAGTTCTAGCAGGTGTTTCAGGAGATTCAGTTTCAAGCTCATCATTAGATTCAACAACATCATGTTGTATAACTCTAGCAATTTGTTTATCAAGAAATTCACCAAGTGGCACATCATCATTTTGAAGAAAGGTACTAGCATCATCATAAGCATCATTCATAGTAGAAGTAGCATCATCAATAACTTGTGACATATCAAAATTGATAGCACGTGGTGGTGTTGCAAGTTTATTCGTAACAGAAGGTGAATCTAAAGCAGAACTGGATGGCAGTTCCGTACCTCCCCTCATCTTTGAGGGAAATATCTGTGACGCCCGGATAATTAAGCTACAGTAAACCTCTATTATTGATGCCACATCACCACAGTTACTGTTGTTAACCTCGCGTTAGTTCAAAACCGGTTCAAATTCAAATTCAAAATCAAATCAAATGGTAAAAGTTTTGAAACATTAAAATTAAAATGTTCGGGTTGTGCCAAATAATGCATAGGTGATTATAGTACAGAAACCACACTTTTATAAAATTCTTAAATGCTCTAAAATGATTAAAACCGTAGTTGAAACAAATAAATAATTGCTTTTGATATTTTACAAAATATTAATCTATTTGTTCAAAAAGAAAACTTTTTGTGGTAGTGGGTGATCATGTGACACTAAATTAGGAATACACTTTGTGGTAGTAAAACAAAATTAGTCCAAAGAAACAAAAGAAAACAAAAAGGAACAAAGGGAAAATAAAACAAAAATAAGAAAAAGAAGAAAGGACCCCCCCCCCTTGGCCAACTAGGCCAGCCGGCCAGGCCACCAACCGGCCCAACCCCCCTCCATAACCCCACCGGGGGAAACCCTAACCACCCGGTCACCCTACTCCCTCCCCCACTCCCCCACGTCACTCTCCCCTCCCTTCCCGATCCAATCGGGATCGGGGGAATCATGCTCGGTGCCGCGCGCCGCTCGCCCGACCCTGTCACCCCCGACGCCCGTCGCTCTTCACCGACGGCGCCCCGTCCCCACCTCCTCACCGTCCAGTCGCCCAGCGCTCGGCGCCTCCCCCACCCCGTCGCTGCTCGGTGCCGCCGCCCGGAACAAGTCCACCTCAACCACGTTGTCGTCGATCACGTCGCTTCCTCGTCGTCCTCTTCGCCAATGTCGACCCCGTCTTCCTCCTCACGAACTGTTGCCCCGAACCCAACATCCCCCCTGTGAGCTTCCCCCTCCTTTTTCTCCCTCGCGCGCACACACTCACGTCGTGGCTCCGCTCACCGCAGCCCCGCTCTTCCGCGCACTGACCACGTCGGTTCGCGTCCATGCTCTGCCACCGCTGCAGCCGCTCGCTGCTTCGGCCGCCCTCTGCCGCGGCAACCGGCTATGCTGCCCGCGGCCACGTGCGCCTGCAGCCGCACGCTCCCGCGGCCGCCCCCTCCTCCGGACGGCCGCCGCTCGTGCTCACCGCCATGTGGCCGCGCTCACGCGCGCCCCTGGCCGCATACGCCCCGCTCACCGGCCCCCGCAGTCGCCATCCATTCCGTGCCCGCACCGTCCGCCGCCCCACTCTACCCCTATCCCTTGCCCTGGCCAGCGCCCTCCTCCGCCCCAGCCGGCGCCAAGGACCAGTCGGGCTGCGCGCGCACCATCGCCACGGTGGCCTCGCCCCGCTGTGCCGCGCGGAGACCCCCGCGCCCTGCCAGGTCGCCGTGGCCACCGACCACTCCCTGCTCTGGTGCCCTATCGGGTCTGCCCGCTAGCTCGGGCGCCCGCAGCACCCAGCTCCCGTGCCCGTTAGGGCTGCTGGCCCAATGACAGCCGGAGCCCACCCCTGAACGTTTAAAAAAAGAGAATGAAAGAATTAATAACAATAATAATAATTAACTAACTTTAACTTAATTAATCCTATTTAATTAAACTAATTAAACATTAGTTACCTAATTAACCTAACTGGTTAATTAGCTAATTAAGTAGTCACTGACTAGTGCCCCCCTAATTAATCCTGGTTAGGTTAATTAAAACTAGTTAATTAAAATGTGTCACTAACCAGTGGGACCCACTGGTCAGGTTGACCAGTCAACCCCTGTTGACTGCTGACGTCAACATGACATCATGCTGATATCATAAATCCAAATTTGAATTGAATTAAATAATTAAATAAATTCCAGAAATTAATAAATTCTTTTGAAAATCGTATCTTTTAATCCGTAAGTCGGATTAAAATATTTTCTACATGAAAGTTGCTCAAAGCAACGAGACGAATCCGGATGCGCAGCCCATTCGTCCGCCACACATCCCTAGCATGGCGAACACACAACTTTCCGCCTCCGATTCATCTGTCCGAAAACAGGAAACACCGGGGATATTTTCCCAGATGTTTCCCCCTTCATCGGTATCACCTCATACCGCGTAAGGGCACTCCTAGCACCTCTACTTGTCATGTCATGCATCGCTATGCATCTATTTGCATTATATTCATTGTTTCTTCCCCCTCTTTTCTCTGATAGACTATGAGACTGACGCCGCTGCTGGTGCCCCGATTGACTACGCTGTTGACGAACCTTCCTTCTTGCCAGGGCAACCAAGCAAGCCCCCCCTGATCACCAGTATCTGTGAGTCATGGGGACTCAGTAATATCACACCCTCGCGATCAAGACTATTGAAGCTTATAGGTAGGGTAAAAGGTATGAGGTGGAGCTGCAGCAAGAGACTAGCATATATATAGTGGCTAACATACGCAAATGAGAGCGAGAAGAGAAAGGCAAAGCACGGTCGAGAAACTATGATCAAGAAGTGATCCTAGAACAACCTATGCTCAAGCATAACTCCAACACCGTGTTCACTTCCCGAACTCTGCCGGAAAGAGACCATCACGGTTACACACGCGGTTGATGCATTTTAGTTAAGATAAGTTTCAGGTTTTCTACAACCGGACATTAACAAATTCCCATCTGCCCATAACCACGGGCACGGCTTTCGAAAGTTCAAATCCCTGCAGGGGTGTCCCAACTTAGCCCATCACAAGCTCTCATGGTCAATGAAGGATATTCCTTCTCCCAAGACAACCCGATCAGACTCGGAATCCCGGTTACAAGACATCTCGACAATGGTAAAACAAGTCCAGCAACACCACCCGAATGTGCCGACAAATCCTGATAGGAGCTTCACATATCTCGTTCTCAGGGCACACCGGCCCTCGAGTTTCCCCGAGGTGGCGCTGCAAGGGGCTCTAGTTTGGACCAACACTTAGAGGAGCACTGGCCCGGGGGGTTTAATAAAGATGACCCTTGAGTCCGCGGAACCCAAGGGAAAAAGAGGCTAGGTGGCGAATGGCAAAACCAATGTTGGGCATTTCTGGAGGAGTTTTATTCAAGGCGAACTGTCAAGGGGTTCCCATTATAACCCAACCGTGTAAGGAACGCAAAATCAAGGAACATAACACCGGTATAACGGAAACTAGGGCAGAAAGAGTGGAACAAAACACCAGGCATAAGGCCGAGCCTTCCACCCTTTACCAAGTATATAGATGTATTAATTAAATAGGAGATATTGTGATATCCCTACAAATTATCCATGTTCCAATAAGGAACAAACTCCAATCTTCACCTGCAACTAGCAACACTATAAGAGGGGATGAGCAAAGCGGTAACATAGCCAAACAATGGTTTGCTAGGACAAGGTGGGTTAGAGGTTTGACATGGCAACATGGGAGGCATGATAGGCAAGTGGCAGGTATCGCAGCACAGGCATAGCAAAAGAGCGAGCAACTAGCAAGCAAAGATAGAAGTGATTTCAAGGGTATGGTCATCTTGCCTAAGATCCCGCAAGGAAGAAGAACGAATCCATGAAGGAGACAAACGAACGTAGTTGAGCAGATCCTCACAAACGCAACGTTATCGGAACCAACCCGAAGAAGCACACCGGAAAGAAGCAAACAACATGGTAAACAACCACCACATAAACATGGCATGATGCACATCCAAGTATGATGCATGTCCAGTTTAATGAAGCATGGCATGGCAAAGTGCACAAACAATCCTACAAATTAAGTGGAGCTCAATATGCAACGAGTTGCATATTGACAAAACACCACATTCGTTTATTTAGTTCGATCTCGTTTATGTACCCAACAATATTAAATGTTGATAAACATGGCAAGAGATGAGGCATAATGAAACTATCTATCTAGGCAAGTTTAAGTGAGGCCGAAAGAACAAAACAACAAGTCCGGAAACTCCTCATATGCATATATTAGGTTTGGTACTGTTCTGCCCTAAGCACAATTTTAGGGTTGTTAAACATGCAAAGAAAGGTCACCATGTTAAACTAGGCATTTTTCTACCCCATTTACATATAAAGATTATTAGGTTCGGAGCTACGGTTAATTAGTTATGAATTAAAGCATTTTAGCATGGCATAGGAGCAAATCTAACAAAACATCATTTTAAACATCTCAAACACGCATGAAAGTTGAATATTATTAAAATAGACAAAATTCTAAACAACTTTCATATATAATTTATTTAGATCCAATGCACGGTTGTGAAGTTATTAAATGCATGAAGTTTAGCGGGCTTTCTGCAAAACTGTCGTCTATGGAATAATAGGAAAAACACATGGACAGAAAAAAAACATAGTCGGGCCAGAAACTGGCTGGCCCAATAGAGCAGAGGGGCTAGAGGGGCTGCTCCCCCATGGGCTTCGGCCCAAGGCGGTGAAGAAGGTCGGCGGGGCTGCGGGCTTGGTGTGGCGCTGGGCTGCGCGTGGAGGTGAATCGAGGCGAGCTGGGCCTTGACGCGGATCTGGCCCAAGGGGAGGTGAAGCAGGTCAATGAAGCAGAGGATCGAGCGGGCCACGCTTTGCCTTGGAGTAGGACAACGGCAGCGGCCTAGCGCGGCTTCGGCGAGGTCTAGGGCGTGTGTTGGATTTCGGGTTCTGGCAGACCCTTGAGGTTCGAACACTGGGGTGCGCGCGGAGATTTCGCTTCCTACCTATACAAGGGAGAACAGCCTCGCGAGGGTCTATTCTTGGCTGGGGCGATGAACTGCTCGGAGGAGTTCAGTCACCTTTCTCTCTCTCTCTCTCTGCTTCCAACCAACTGACCCCCGAGACCCCCTTGCTCTGTGGGCGGCTGGTCCTATTTATAGAGGCCCTGGTCCTCTTCCCAAATATCAAGTGGGAAGGGAGCCAACAATGGCGGGCTAATTTGAAGGGGGCAGCAAGTATCAACTAATCTGACAAAAGTGGTCTTCGTCTGCGCAAAGCTCCGGTGACGACGCCGTCTTGGGCTCCACGGTGACCTCCGTCTCGTAGTCCCCCTGGTCCTGGTCTCATTGCCCCGAAATGGCAACCTTTGCCTGATGCCTCGGTACTTCGCGGCTGCGCTTGCCCCCTTTGCACCAAAGAGGAAAGGAGGACGCTGCGCGGGCTGGCACCCGCCTGGCGCCGTGAGTCGTCATGGCTTGCGTCACGGGCACCTCGCGAGGTACCCCGCCTTGATCTCTCCGCCTCCCCGTGAGCCAGCCTAACGAGGCCGTGCCTAAGGAAGCTCCGCGTCGTCCGCCCCGCGAGGCTTGGCCCCTCGCGAGGGTCTTGGGTTTGTGTTGGTGAAGATGGGCCGTGCTGGGCCCCCTTTGAGCCACGCCGCAGGCCGCAGGAAGGCAAGTCTGGGGACCCCCGTTCCCAGGTAGGCTAGGAAAGTCTAAATAACAAACGGAGACGTTTTGTAGATGTTTGGGGATGATCCGAACCCAATGGTGACAACTGGCCGGGTCGAGTCTGGCTCAAAGGGGGCGTTCTGGGAACGGGGGTGCCCATACTTGCCTACCTGCGGCCTGCGGCGTGGCTCAAAGGAGGCCCAGCGTGGCCCATCTTCATCAATGCAAGACTCAAGACCCTCGCGAGGGCCAAGCCTCACGAGGCGGATGACACGGAGCTTCCTCAGGCATGACCTCGTCAGGCTGGCTCGCGAGGAGGCGGAGAGATCAAGGTGGGGTACCTCACATGGTGCCAGTGACGCAAGCCATGACGACTCGGGGCGCCAGGCGGGTGCCAGCGCGCGCAGCGTCCTCCTTTCCTCTTTTGTGCAAAGGGGGCAAGCGCAGCCGCGGAGTACCGAGGCATCAGGCAAAGGTTGCCAATTCGGTGCAACGAGACCAAGACCAGGAGGACTACGAGACAGAGGTCACCGTGGAGCCCAAGACAGCGTCGTCACCGGACCTTTGCGCAGGCGAAGATTGCTTTCGTCAGATTAGTTGATACTTGTTGTCCCCCTTCAAATTAGCCCGCCATTGTTGGCTCCCTTCCCGCTCGATATTTGGGAAGAGGACCAGGGCCTCTATAAATAGGAACAGCCGCCCACAGAGCAAGGCGGCGGAAAAAGAGAGGGGGGATCGAAACCAGAGTGAGAGAGAGAGAGAAGGGTGACTGAACTCCTCCTAGCAGTTCATTGCCCCAGCCAAGAACAGACCCTCGCGAGGCTGTTCTTCCTTGTATTGTTCATCATCATCAGCCCCAGGAGGCAATCCACCAACCACACACTGGAGTAGGGTATTACACCACAACGGTGGCCCGAACCAGTATAAATCTTGCGTCCCTTGTGCAGTTCTTTTAGTAGTTTAGATCTTTGCAAGACGGGGAGGTAGAAGGCGTAATCTCCGTGCGCACCCCAGTGTTTGAACCTTAAGGGTCTGTCGGAACCCGAAATCCGACCTTTGGCGCGCCAGGTAGGGGTGCACCGGAATTCGTCTTCCACCACTCCGCGCCCCGTCGCGTCGTCATCACCATGCCTGGCGACCAGGAGGGCAACCCCGACCATGGGCTGCGTGGCCCAACCGCGCGGAACCGCTCGCCTTGGGCGACCCCGCGCCCCAGGCAGCTCGCGGTCCGCAGGGCGCTGCGGGCCGCGGGCGATGCGGACAGACTTCGGCAACTCTTACGCCGCGGCAGGCATGGTCGGCAGCAAGGGCCTCCAATCACGACGCGACCACGACAAGCTACACCCGCTGGGAGCAGGCAAACTCGAGGGCCGCGCTCACGGTGGCCCGAGAGCTGCTGCGGTGCAGACTGCTGGAGGGCGGCCACGACGTGCTACTGGAGCGAGTGGCAGAGCTCCTAGGCTTCGCCGCCTCGGGGGCTCACCCCTTCTCCACCCAGCTCCCATCTCAAGCCCAGGGCGACCCGCGCGGGGGCTCCGCACGCGCCCACGGACTCCAAGGCTACTCCGACGCCAGCGAAGCTATCAGCACCAGACCGGCGGCGACGCTGCCCTGCCCCCGGCCCGCGAAGAAGAAGGACTCAACGCGACCCGCAGCACCGGAGGGCGGCCGCGTTGCCACCCCGCAGTATGCATGACAGGTGGGACCGCGTGGCATGAGGGGCATCACGGCGTGGCACTCGGGATGACAGCGACGGAGGAATACGTGCCCCTCATGCTGGACCAAGGACACCGTCACGAGAACGGACAAGGCTCGCTCCTCGGCCCAAGCTGGGGGGACGAGGCAATGGAAGCTAAGCCCTTCCAGGAGCCCAGGGACGAACCCGCTGGCCACGCTGGAGGCAATGATTATCGGGCACCGCTAACTCTTCAGGGGCAGGTATACGCTAACCATGGATCACACGAGGTGCAGGTCGCCGCGGCAAGCAGCTGCCCCGCTCCCACAGTCTCCTACCCCTCGGGAGGAGGGCGCAGGGGGCTGTAGGAGAGGGGCCAGGATCCGACATCACCACCGCGGCGTTCGGAGCAAGGCGTTCTCAGGAGGTAGGCCCTCTGCTGGGGAGGTGCCTCAGGGCCTGCCCCTGGCAGAGGACTCATGGTCGTCGAGGGAACCGCTGGCGACCGCTCTACCCCATCGGACGCCGTCCTGGGTTCCGGTCGTTGCTGATGGCACTAGAGTGTGGCGCAAGGCGGGGCCCTCGTCTGGCGATATGAAGCAAGGCCAGTACCTATGAAGAAGGTCCGGTGCCTGTGAAGCTCGCCGCCCCGTGACACTCTCACATAATAATGAGTGGGGCTGTACATGCCCCGGAGTCTCAGCGGTGCCGGCCTCAGGCCCTGGGGCTCCCTCCCACGCCCAGTGGACAGCACTTAGCTGCGCACTGGTGAGAAGACGTCCAAGACTAGATTAGGTGCCGGACGCGGCCTTTTGTCTGCTTTTCGTTGCCTTTCCCTTTGGTTGTAGCTTTCCCCTGCTGGATTTAAGTTGGATTTGAATTTGTGATTTGCGTGTGTTCGGGGAAGGGGTGCTTATTCTCGCTTGAGCCATTTCTCGCGTTCTGGTTACCGCTTCGTCACAG
Organism: Triticum monococcum; assembly: GCA_034509565.1. Lineage (NCBI taxonomy): Eukaryota > Viridiplantae > Streptophyta > Magnoliopsida > Poales > Poaceae > Triticum > Triticum monococcum. The sequence goes on along the minus strand of CM067846.1, from coordinate 170,252,915 downwards.
CTGCCTCCCCTCACGAGCCCCTCGTGAGTCGGGTCAGGCCTGGCTCGTGCGCAACCCAAACTGCCGCTGTTGCTCCCTCTCAGGAGGATTTTCGGGTGCCTGCGGAGGTTGTCCTGTTTGGAAAAGGCCCAGAGCCTGTGAAGCAAGGCGAGTGCCTGTGAAGCTCTCGCGCTCAAGGAAAGGCCCAGAGCCTGTGAAGCAAGGCGAGTACCTGTGAAGCTCTTGCGCTCAAGGAAAGGCCAGAGCCTATGAAGCAAGGCGAGTGCCTATGAAGATCTCGCGCTCAAGGAAAGGCCCAGAGCCTGTGAAGCAAGGCCAGTGCCTGTGAAGCTCTCGCGCTCAAGGAAAGGCCCAGAGCCTGTGAAGCAAGGCGACTGCCTGTGAAGCTCTCGCGCTCAAGGAAAGGCCCAGAGCCTGTGAAGCAAGGCGAGTGCCTGTGAAGATCTCACGCTCAAGGAAAGGCCCAGATCCTGTGAAGCAAGGCGAGTGCCTATGAAGCTCTCGCGCTCGAGGAAAGGCCCAGAGCTTGTGAAGCAAGGCGAGTGCCTATGAAGCTCTCGCGCTCGAGGAAAGGCCCAGAGCCTATGAAGCAAGGCGAGTGCCTGTGAAGCTCTCGCGCTCAAGGAAAGGCCCAAAGCCTGTGAAGCAAGGCGAGTGCCTGTGAAGCTCCCGCGCTCGAGGAAAAGGCCCAGGGCCTGTGAAGCAAGGCGAGTGCCTGTGAAGCTCCCGCGCTCGAGGAAAAGGCCCAGGGCCTGTGAAGAAGCCAACGCTTGTGAAGCTCCCTGCTAGCGACACTCACGTGTCCAACGGATTCAACTAAAGAACACCAAGGGCGTCACGCCCTCCCACAAGCTGCTTCGGGGCTTGCGCGAAACAAAGGTAAACCTGCCAACCGCTCGGCGCGGGCGCTCATGCTATATGACAACTACTGATACAGGTTCTACATGAGGGGCTTCCCCTCCCAAAATGCTCTCACGAGAATCAGGTCAAAAACCTGAGTTCTATTCATGCAGGGTAAACAAAAAAACACAGGAGCGATACACACTCAGTCGGACCAATCCCCCAATGCGTCCCCGGAAGCACCTCCCGAGCCTTCGCTGGGGTCGCCGAATTCGCCATCATTGTCTGCGCCGCCGCCAGCAGCGTCAGGACCGCTCGCCGTGCCGCCCTCGTCAGCACCCACGATCACGTCTTCATCGTCCGAAGCAAAGGCCCTGACAAGGGCGTCCATGTTGTCTTCCACCCAGTGCGCCAGGTCACCTCGGACGGCCTGGGGAACTGGGGCGATGACAGTGTCAAAATCGAAGCGGGAATCCATGTTCAGGAGATGGCTGAAGACACGGGAGAAGGCGTGCCCGAGCAGCGCGCGGCTCCTCTCTTCCACCAACCTATCGGCCCTTGCCGAACGTGCCTCCAGCCGCGTCACCACGGCAGTGAAGAACTGAAGGTTGCCAGCATAGTTGGCTGTGTGCCGCTCGCCAACAGCCGCCTCACAGATCTTGCCCAAGGCCGCGCTAGCTGTCTCCCAGAGCGTGGCAAGCATGGGACCGTGCATGTGCTCCAGGACCTGCCGCTGACGTATCTCGTCCGCGTTCCGGCGCGCGACGCCCTCATCCTCCTCCACCCGCTAACGAAGATGGAGCATCTCAGCCTGGGAGGGGGCCAACTCCCCCTGCGCTACCTCAAGGGCGGCCCGGGATGCGTCGGCCAGCTGCGTCGCCTCCTCTCGCTTTACCCTCAAGGCTGCGGTCCTCCCTTCAGCTTCGACCCGGATCAACTCCAGTCTCTTCTCGAACTCGCGCTCGAGGTCTTGGCGCACCATCGCCACCTGACGACCGACCTCCTCTAGGGCACAAGCCTCCCGTGCAGCGACATCATCCTTCGCCTGCATCAACAAGCACTCCCTCGTCTCCAGCCGCTCGTACTTGCGAGTGAGTTCGGCAGCTTCCAGCGTCAACGCTTCTTCGCGCCTCTGGAGCTCGGCTGGGTCACCGGGGGCCACCCGCATCGACGCAAGGGCCAGCTCGCGCAGCTCCACTTGCTCCTCTAGTGAGTGGCACTGGGCCAGGAGCTCGCGAGCCCGCTCCTCCGCCGCCTCTCGCCACCGGTCAGCTCTCCGGGCCTCCTCGGTGGCCTGGGATCGGGCCACTCGAGAGGCCTCCAGCGATGCCTTCACCTCTTCATCGTCAAGGTCACGCTGACGACGCACGAGGGCGATGGCGGCCTCCAGCTCGTGCCTCCCTGCAGCCAGGCGCAGGCCCTTGGCCTCCAGGCACGCGTCTTCGTCAGCAAGCTCCTCCCCAAGCAAGTTCACCGCGTCAGCCGCTCTTCGAAGGAACCCTTGGCGGGGAGCGCGGCGCTCCCGGGCGCGCTCAAGCACGTCTTCCACACCATCATCCGCCCCAAGCAAGCGCCGGGGGCTGCGAATCATCATCCCTCCTCCGGACAGGGGGCTGGGGGCTGGCGCCCTCGCGACGGCCGGGCGCGCCGCATCAGAAGCCCAGCCTAGGGCCAGCCCGTCTCCAGATGAGGGGCGCAGGAGGCGCCTCAACCAGTCGCAGTCCCCAACCAGACGGGAAGCCCATCGCAGACTGGCTATTCCCTGAGAGGGCCCGCGAAGGAAAATCGCGGGGAATGAAGGGCCGCGGTGTACCTCAGGATGGTCCACCCCTTCAGACGCCCTCACCACAAGGGCAGAACTGCTTGGGGCATTTGAGGACGGTAGAGGGGGCGAAGCCAAAGGAGGCGGCACCTCTGCTACTTCCGCGAGCTCGGCCGGGAGGGGCCTGTGGAGCAAGGATCAGTGAAAGCAACGAGAGGATCAGGAGCCAGAGAGGAAGAAGACTTACTCGTAAGTGGCGAAGTACTTCCTGCGCTTCAGCACGCGACAAGGGAAGTCATCACCCAGGGCCTCCCTCTTCCTCCGGACGGCCTCAAACTCCACGCGGAAGTGGCCCAAGAGAAGAGCGCAAGGATCAACCTGCCGCGAGGACGGAGCATCAGAGCGGTCCGCGTTAGGGGCGCCTGCCTAGCGTGTGCCGTCCATCACCTCGCCAGAAGACGCAGCTGGGGCCTCCATGGCCTCAGCCCCGGGCGCTGGGAGCGGCTGCTTGCCACCTTCAGCCGCAGTGACACGGGTCTCAGGAGTTGTCCCCTCGCGAGCGTCACCCGGCGCTGCCACCTCATCAGGAGCCCCCTCGACCTCCGGCGCCTCCTACCTCCCTGCTCCGCCACTTGAGGAGAAGTCGCCTTGGCCGATTGGGAGGGCAGTCACCACCATTGGATTCTCGCGAGGTCCCTGGACGTCGGCGGGGCGCAGTCCCCACTCATCAAAGACGGGCATCTGCTTCACGAAGTCGGCCCTGCTATGGCAGAGATACAGCAAGGCCTCTCCTTGCTGGACGTTGCCGGGGTTGGGGTCCCCGGCCAAGGTCAAGAGCGTCGACTTCAGCGCCGCAGGAGCCAGGTCTTCTTCCTGGAGCCTCATGTTATCCTCACGCCCACGGAAGGCCCACATCCGGCAAGAGTGGCGTTGCAGGGGAGTGACACGACACAACAAAAACTCCTTCACCACTTTGGGCGCTATCACGCCGAGCTTCCTCAGGAGCGTGAAGCGGGTCCAGACAAAGATGAGCCGGGGGCTCTTGAGCGTCTCCTGGCCCCAACCCGAATTGGGGACAGCAGGCGAGGTCGGCTCCGATAGCAGGGGCTGGGCACCCCTGCGTCCACGTACAACCACCGCTCGCGGAACCCAACCACGGGTTGGGGGAGTTTGAAGTCAATCCCAGAGGCCTCGGTCTCAGGCTCGGCAGCAAAGCTCGCGCACGCCCAGCGTTGGGAGGGGTCGACAAGGTGCAGCGAGAAGAAGTGGCGCAGCAAGGCAACCGAAGGAGGGATGCCCACCATGGCTTTGCAAACGAAGGCGAAGATCGAAAGGTGGGTGATGGACTCAGGACTTAGATGCATCATGTGGATCTGATAATGGGAGAGCACGGCATTGAAGAAATCAGAGAAGGGGGGAACCAGACCCGCCCACAAGACGTCGGTAAAGCATGGGACCTCGGTTGCTATCCTGTCGATGGAGAAGTGGGACGCGGGCCAGGCCGTCATCCTCCCGCACTCATTGAAGACGGTGGCCAGAGCCAAGCTGTCCCTGCCCAGGCACTCTTGATTGAGTACAGTCGATTGGCCGACGACGGGGGCCACCGATGGCGGCGCACAAGACAGAGGCATGGGTTTCTCCCCTCTCTCCTTCCTCGTCAGAGTCATGGCGATGGGAAGGAGGGGAAAGATTCGAGATTGGATTGGAGGCGGGAGCGGGCGTTCGAAGGAAGGAAGAACAGGGGACGCTCGAGCAACGGGAAGGGGAGCGGCTGTGTGCAACTACAAGTCCGCCTAGCAGGGCGCATAATAAGGAGGCGTGGGGGGAACATTGCCGCCGACGTCCCGTCGACCGCTTCGCGGCACCCAAGGCCGTAGGCTGCTAGGGCCCGCGGCGCTCCGCCCCTGCCCTTTCGCCTCTCGGCACGGCCAAGTCCGGGCGCGCCTTGGGCCCGGGGGCTACTGTCGGCGTTCTGGGAACGGGGGTCCCCGGACTTGCCTGCCTGCGGCGTGGCTCAAAGGAGGCCCAGCGTGGCCCATCTTCATCAATGCAAGACTCAAGACCCTTGCGAGGGGCCATGCCTCGCGAGGCGGACGACACGGAGCTTCCTCAGGCACGGCCTCGTCAGGCTGGCTCGCGAGGAGGCGGAGAGATCAAGGCGGGGTACCTCACGAGGTGCCAGTGACGCAAGCCATGACGACTCGGGGCGCCAGGCGGGTGCCAGCGCGCGCAGCGTCCTCCTTTCCTCTTTTGTGCAAAGGGGGCAAGCGCAGCCGCGGAGTACCGAGGCATCAGGCAAAGGTTGCCATTTCGGGGCAACGAGACCAAGACCAGGAGGACTACGAGATGGAGGTCACCGTGGAGCCCAAGACGGCGTCATCACCGGAGCTTTGCGCAGGCGAAGACTGCTTTCGTCAGGATAGTTGATACTTGTTGTCCCCCTTCAAATTAGCCCACCATTGTTGGCTCCCTTCCCGCTCGTTATTTGGGAAGAGGACCAGGGCCTCTATAAATAGGACCAGCCGCCCACAGAGCAAGGCGGCGGAAAAAGAGAGAGGGGATCGAAACCAGAGTGAGAGAGAGAGAAGGGTGACTGAACTCCTCCTAGCAGTTCATCGCCCCAGCCAAGAACAGACCCTCACGAGGCTGTTCTTCCTTGTATTGTTCATCATCATCAGCCCAGGAGGCAATCCACCAACCACACACTGGAGTAGGGTATTACACCACAACAGTGGCCCAAACCAGTATAAATCTTGCGTCCCTTGTGAAGTTCTTTTAGTAGTTTAGATCTTTGCGAGACGGGAAGGTAGAAGGTGTAATCTCCACGCGCACCCCAGTGTTCGAACCTTAAGGGTCTGCCGGAACCCGAAATCCGACATAAGGCATAGGATATGGACTCCGCAAAATGAAAGCTATTGGATGAGACTCCGGTTAGAAGAGGAATGATAGCCGTAACACTCCGGTTAAACGAGACAGAGAAGGAATAAGATTGATATAATTTGGATAGCACTTTGACTGTAAATGGAAGGAATTGAACAAGATCTTGACAAAACAAGATGATGGGTTCAAGAGAGCAACATCACAAAGCCTCCGGAAGAAATGAGAGGATGGAATGGAATGAACGGAGGAGTAAACAATATCTTCTACCCCAAATGAGCTTGAAAGCAGCTTTAGGAGATGGGTCGAACATAGTTGTTGGAAAAACAAACAACGATAAGAGTAAGCTTGTAGTGGGCTTATGGAGAACATCTCAAAATCAAGGAGAGAAATTCTGCCACTAACAGAAACAATAGATTGGATTGATATAAACAAGAAGACGAGAAACTTATTTCACCGGGAGGATACAAGAAGAACTTGCGTCATTTATAAACACTATAAATAGCAACAGTCCTTAGGGAAGGCTTTAGGTGAAATATAACCCAAGATAACTCGAATGACGAGATTGATTAGATTGAGAAGATCCCATGCTCGAAGAAATTGATGAATTTAAACTATCTCATACTTGACAGCTTGTGAATCATGAAACGTGAACTCAAATTGTCAAGAATGACATAATACCACCTCCAATGATACGTAAGAAAGAATTGCACTCCGGATTACAAGATGAAGAATGCTTGAGCTCCTTAAAAGAAACTCGATGAAAACTTGGATAAGGAATTTAATCCTTTATGAATCATCATGTAGCATCTCCATGAAGAACTCCGGTAAACAAAATGATGATAAAAGAAAGTGAAATTGACAACACAAGATGAAGCCTTGTAATGATGTAGATGGAGCTTCGCGGCGAGATAAAGCAGAAAAACTTGGAACTCCGAAAGAGAAAGATAAGCAAATGAAATGAAGAATTTTGATGAGCCTCCGGAATAAGGAATTAATCACTTGGATGAAACAAGAATAAGAATTACATTATGCTTATCCTTCATCAATTAAATTGATGACAAGCAACGGATAGCATACAACTTATTCCGGTAGAAAGGATTAAGAGAGATATATCTCAACTTGAGAGGGTCTTCAACGATTCGCCGGTAGAATTTGGAAAGAATGAATGAATTGATATGATAACCATGGAATAGAATCTTGAGCAAACCACCGTAAGAATTGAAAATGAGAGTAGCAAAGGCACAAATCACCGGGTAGAATTGGAAAACGAATGAAGATACTTGAGAGTATTTAGATACAAGTGAACGAAGAGATCACGAGCTAATTAGAGAATACTTGAATGATGCACCGGTAAGATTTGGAGAACAAAAGCTGAAAGTTGAGAATGATTAATATTTGGAAAGATGGCCTTCGTAGAATCAAATTCGAAAGACTCTTGAATTGCTCTGGATGGATGAAAAGAATTCTCACAATCGAAAAAAAATATGAGAGGATGGAAGCAAGCTAAAATCACGAATCTTGAAGGGAATGGAGCAAGATATGGAGGAAAACTCTTCTTCTGTCTTCAAATGTTGAGAATGATGATGAGAAACACCACCATGAATTATTGAAGCACTCTGGAATGAAGAATAGAAAAGTTGAACCAATGATGAAAAGAATTTGAAAGATCTTGGAGAAAGACATTTGACTGATGATAATCCATTCTTACGTCAAACTTTGAAAGATTTGAGAATAGCTCCGATAAAATTAGAAGAGTCAGGTAAGATCCTGGGAAAAGACTTGTGGGTTAGGGCCCACTCAAAAAAAACACCGTAGCATGATTTAAAAGAGAGAATGCACCGGTAAGATTTAAATGGCTAGAATGAGATAACAACCTCGAAATAGGTTGAACTGATCTTGAAAGACAAGACGAGCCTTCTGAGATATCTTCAGCACTCCCGAACAAATGAATAGGGAGAAGTGAATTATTATGAGGTGCACTGGTATGAGAAGGTATTTGAAACAAGGAAAAAGGGATAGGAGATCAACACCGAAAGCTTGATTTGGAACCACCAGAGAAGAAAAGAATGATGAACGAGTAGAGCATCTTCATGAGAACCACCGGGTAATAATATTGACGGAAAAGAATGGAGAGGCTTCACATCAATAAGATGGATATTTGATTAACAAATCCGAATCGTTGAAGAAAAAGGGTGGGAGGGCGGGAAAAACAAAGACAACTTGAGGACGGATGAAAACAAACAACGTTGGGAAAATCGAGAGGTGATCTTGCAGATGTTAAAATGATCGGATCCACTTGAAGAGAAAACACACCGGTTGAAAAGGATTGACATGACAATTTCAATTATCATGAAGGATTAGTATTCACATAGGAGTATGAGAACACCATTTAGAAAGAGGCATGGAATCAACATTTGACATTGAAGAAACTCGAATACCACAACTGAAAAACAAAACAAAGGGTTGGCTTGCAGAATAAGCCGGACCAAACATATGATAGATCCCATATCGTATCATGTGTCTGTTGGAAAGATATTCTAGGAGCTACTTGAATTCCCACCTATAAACTCCTGAAACTTTCCGGTTATGCAATCAGGTGTTGGGGATACAGGGGAAGCATAATATCTCACCCAAAACTAACAAATCCTACATCCAGTTGTATCCATCCTTCAACACATAACCAAGAAACCTTCGGAAATCATTTACCTCAACCTTTGAAAAGCATCCGTTATATGAGTTATGGCAATACTCCCGAACTCCCGCCCCAGTACTGGGTGGCGTCGATGTTATCTCAACAACAACTGCATAAAAGAGATTTTCAATGTTGGCAAAACTCAGGTATTCCAGAATTGCAACGATAAAATTGTGACGACAACACCTCACAGCTCAACTCCTCGGGACACTGCCACAACCCCTAAATGCCAGGAGGCACCAAGAATAATGTTCTCGTCACAAAACCATCAGAACGATTCCAAGATACCCGCGTGATCCTAAATTTTTTTAGTGAAATTTGAGAAGAAAAGAGTCAAAACTCTACGTCGGGATGCCTCACCAGAAAGATGAAGGGACTAAGGAGTAAAAAGAATCCTACTCTCCGATATGTATAATCCTAAATAACTCAAAACATTTTTCTAGACTCAACAACGCCAACGATTCGATCAAGAAGGGGGCTCCTAAGTCGGGGAAGGCTCTGATTACCAACTTGTAACGCCCTCGATGTGGCTATATCTCCCACATGTCGAAGCATGACTTAGAGGCATAACCGCATTGAAAGCAATGTCGCAAGTGAGGTAATCTACACACAACCCATGTAATACATAAGGGAGAAAGATATATAGTTGGCTTACAATCGCCACTTCACACAATACACGAAGAAAGCATTACATCATCCAGATACAAACAAGGTCCGACTACGGAACCAAAATAGAAGGACTACCCCAAAAGCTACACGGATCCCCGATGGTCCCAACTGGGCTGCACTACTGATCAACTGGAAAACCGAACAACTTAACAAACACGATCTTCATCGAGCTCCTCCTTGAGCTTGGTTGCGTCACCTGCACGATATCATCGGCACCTGCAAGCTGGTTTTGAAAGTATCTGTGAGTCACGGGGACTCAGCAGTCTCACACCCTCGCGATCAAGACTATTTAAGCTTATAGGTAGGGTAAAAGGTATGAGGTGGAGCTACAACAAGCAACTAGCATATATAGTGGCTAACATACGCAAATGAGAGCGAGAAGAGAAAGGCAAAGCACGGTCGAGAAACTATGATCAAGAAGTGATCCTAGAACAACCTGCGCTCAAGCATAACTCCAACACCGTGTTCACTTCTCGAACTCCGCCGGAAAGAGACCACCACGGTTACACACGCGGTTATGCATTTTAGTTAAGATAAGTTTCAGGTTTTCTACAACCGGACATTAACAAATTCCCATCTACCCATAACCGCGGGCACGGCTTTCGAAAGTTCAAATCCCTGCAGGGTGTCCCAACTTAGCCCATCACAAGCTCTCACGGTCAACGAAGGATATTCCTTCTCCCAAGACAACCCGATCAGTCTTGGAATCGCGGTTACAAGACATCTCGACAATGGTAAAACAAGTCCAGCAACACCACCCGAATGTGCCGACAAATCCCGATAGGAGCTTCACATATCTCATTCTCAGGGCACACCGGATAAGAAATCCGTACAACTAAAACCAGCCCTCGAGTTTCCCCGAGGTGGCGCTGCAAGGGGCTCTAGTTTGGACCAACACTCAGAGGAGCACTGGCCCGGGGGGTTTAATAAAGATGACCCTTGAGTCCGCGGAACCCAAGGGAAATAGAGGCTAGGTGGCGAATGGTAAAACCAATGTTGGGCATTGCTGGAGGAATTTTATTCAAGGCGAACTATCAAGGGGTTCCCATTATAACCCAACCGTGTAAGGAACGCAAAATCAAGGAACATAACACCGGTATGACGGAAACTAGGGCAGCAAGAGTGGAACAAAACACCAGGCATAAGGCCGAGCCTTCCACCCTTTACCAAGTATATAGATGCATTAATTAAATAAGAGATATTGTGATATCCCTACAAAATATCCATGTTCCAACAAGGAACAAACTCCAATTTTCACCTGCAACTAGCAACGCTCTAAGAGGGGCTGAGCAAAGTGGTAACATAGCCAAACAACGGTTTGCTAGGACAAGGTGGGTTAGAGGTTTGACATGGCAACATGGGAGGCATGATAGGCAAGTGGTAGTTATTGCAGAACAGGCATAGCAAAAGAGCGAGCAACTAGCAAGCAAAGATAGAAGTGATTTCAAGGGTATGGTCATCTTGCCTGAGATCCCGCAAGGAAGAAGAACGAATCCATGAAGGAGACAAACGAACATAGTTGAGCGGATCCTCACAAACGCAACATTATCGGAACCAACCCGAAGAAGCACACCGGAAAGAAGCAAACAACATGGTAAACAAACACCACATAAACATGGCATGATGCACATCCAAGTATGATGCATGTCTAGTTTAATGAAGCATGGCATGGCAAAGTGCACAAACAATCCTACAAATTAAGTGGAGCTCAATATGCAACGAGTTGCATATTGACGAAACACCACATTCGTTTATTTAGTTCGATCTTGTTTATGTACCCAACAATATATAAATGTTGAGAAACATGGCAAGACATTAAGCATAATGACACTATCTATCTAGGCAAGTTTAAATGAGGCCGAAACAACAAAACAACAAGTCCGGAAACTCCTCATATGCATATATTAGGTTTGGTACTGTTCTGCCCTAAGCACAATTTTAGGGTTGTTAAACATGCAAAGAAAGGTCACCATGTTAAACTAGGCATTTTTCTACCCCATTTACATATAAAGATTATTAGGTTCGGAGCTACGGTTAATTAGTTATGAATTAAAGCATTTTAGCATGGCATAGGAGAAAATCTAACCAAACAGCATTTCAAACATTTCAAACACGCATGATAGTTGAATATTATTAAACTAGAAAAAAATTCTAAACAACTTTCATATATAATTTATTTAGATCCGATGCACGGTTGTGAAGTTATTAAATGCCTGAAGTTTAGGGGGCTTTCTGCAAAACTGTCGTCTCTGGAATAATAGGCAAGACGCATGGACAGAAAAAAAACACAGTCGGGCCGGAAACTGGCTAGCCCAATAGGGAAGAGGGGCTAGGGGGGCTGCTCCCCCATGGGCTTTGGCCCAAGGCGGTGAACCAGGTCGGCGGGGTTGCGGGCTTGGCGCGGTGCTAGGCTGCGTGTGGAGACGAATCGAGGCAAGTTGGGCCTTGACGCGGATCTGTTCCAAGGGGAGGTGAAGTAGGTCAATGAAGCAGAGGATCGAGCGGGCCGCGCTTCGCCTTGGAGAAGGACGACGGCGGCGGCCTAGCGCGGCTCCGGTGAGGTCCAGGGCGCGGGACGGCTGGGGAGGCAGATCCGCAGCGGTGGAGACCGGATCTGGGCATGGGGTGCCCATTCCCGGTGTTGGACGGCACCGGCGACAACATCCGCAAGTGGCGGCGGTGGTTCCTGCAGGGCGGCGGTAGTGGTGAGGACAGAGATAGAGAGAGAGAGGGAGAAACGAAGGGAGAAGAAAGGAGAGGGGAGCTGGGGCACTGGCCTGGATCGGGGCGACGCTTGCGAGGGTCAACGATGAGGACAGCGGGGTGGAGCAGTGGCTTGCGGGGGCTCCTCTCCTCTTGATGGAGCTCGAGAACAAGGGCACAGGGAGGCAGCAACCTCGGGCAGTGCGGAGGTCCGGTGGGAGTCGCGGCTCCACGTCCGACGCTGGGATGAGACGAAGGAGGTCGGCAGTGGCTGGATTGATTGGATGGATCGGACATGAGCGGGCTGCACTGCTAATTGGGTGGCGCTGAAAACAAGGGGAAGATGGCGGCGGTGCTAGGGGATTTGGTCGAGGAGGAACAGAAGAGTGATGGTTGGTTCGCTAGTGATCCCGAGGGGAACCAGAGAGAGTGGCGGTGCAGGGAGGATCCCTAGAAAATAGGGTTTGTCCATTCTGGAAAAGAAGGGTGTCGGTGTCAAAACCGGCGGATCTCGGGTAGGGGGTCCCGAACTGTGCGTCTAGGCCGGATGGTAACAGGAGACTGGGGACGCTTTGTTTTACCCAGGTTCGGGCCCTCTCGATGGAGGTAAAACCCTACTCCTGCTTGATTAATATTGATGATATGGGTAGTACAAGAGTAGATCTACCACGAGATCAAGGAGGCTAAACCCTAGAAGCTAACCTATGGTATGATTGTGTATGGAGTTTATTCTGTCCTACGGACTACAACCCTCCGGTTTATATAGACACCGGATAGGGTTAGGGTTACATAGAGTCGGTTACAATGGTAGGAGATCTTGAATATCCGCATCGCCAAGCTTGCCTTCCACGCCAAGGAAAGTCCCATCCGGACACAGGACGAAGTCTTCAATCTTGTATCTTCATAATCCAGGAGTCCGACTGAAGGTATAGTCCGGCTACCCGAACACCCCCTAATCCAGGACTCCCTCAATAGCCCCTGAACCAGGCTTCAATGACGACGAGTCTGGCGCGCAAATTGTCTTCGACATTGCAAGGTGGGTTCCTCCTCCAAGTCCTTCGCAGAAGATTGTAATCACCAAGAGTAGTGTCCGGCTCTGAAAAATGAGTTTCCACATATTGCCATAAAGAGAATAATATTAGCACAAATCAAATCTGCTGACGTATCCTGTAGTGCGCTATCACACTACAGCCAAGTCCTCTACTCAAATCGTTTTTATTTTTCCACCTCAGCATGTTTTGCGAGGCAGTTTCCTTGGCACGTCTTGTCAAAGCAGAGATCGTGTACCCTTTTTCGGGATTCTTATCAATACGGACATGGGTAACCCAACCGCGCCATTTATCACGGCGCTCGGGGGGCAAGCGAGTTTTATTAGGCAGGTGGGGACGCATAACCGCATCCGCCTATATAAGGGGATAAGAATCCACCCTTTTCACCTACGCCTTCTTCCTCCCTTGCCTATCCATCTCTCGCGCACCCGAGCTCCAGCGCCCAAGCCCGCACTTCCCACCTCAACCTTCTCCAGCAATGTCCGGAGCGGGAGGCAAATGGATGGTCTCCTCCGTTACGGAGGGAAAAATCAAGAAGCTAAGGAAGGCCGGGTATCTGTCCAAGGACATCGTGTACCGGCTTCCCGACGAGGGGCAGCTCATCCCCACCCCAAGGCCCCATGAGAGAGTGGTTTTTCTCCTCCACTTCCTCCGCGGACTAGGTTTTCCACTCCACCCATTCGTCCGGGGGCTCATGTTCTACTACGGCCTAGAATTCCACGATCTGGCTCCGAACTTCATCCTCAACATTTCGGCGTTTATCGTCGTGTGGGAGGCTTTCCTCCGCGCCCCGCGCCCCCCCATTTTGGCCTCTGGCTCAAGACTTTCAACGTCAAGCCCAAGGTGGTGCGCGGCAGCCAGGCGGAGTGTGGAGGCGCTATGGCGGGCAAGATGGCCAACACCCTATGGTTCGAGGGCTCTTTCGTGGAGACCCTAAAGGGATGGAAATCCGGGTGGTTCTATATCACCGAGCCACGCGATCCGGAATGGACCGCGGCCCCCGAGTTCCGATCCGGACCCCCCACGCGGCTTGTGTCCTGGAAAGAGACGGGCCTGTCGCGGGGTGACGAAAAAGAGGTGACCGGATTGCAAACATGCATCCGGTCCCTGGTGAACAAGCCAGTCTAGCTGGTTAATATAATCCAGGTTATGCTCGTCCGCCGGATCCTCCCGTGCCAACAACAGGATTTCAATCTGTGGGAGTTCGACCCGGCGCAGCACCAAACCCTCAACAGGCTATTTGACACGACGTATGAAGACGCCTGGAAGGTGCTATTCAAGGGCGCCGAGGCTCCCGCATCCGCTTCCGAGGACCGCGGATACAGCTCGCAGTGTCACGCAAGCAAGGTATGCCATCTACACCCTTCACAGGATGTTTAAGCCTTTTTTCATAGTTTGACACTATGCGGGATCTGAACTCCCTTACCTTTGACAGGCTTGGCGGGCGGTAGCCGAGCCGGTTAACTTTCCGGCCCCGCTGCCCGAAGATCTAGCCCCAGCTTTACTGGTGAAGCTGCTGGCCCCGGTGCCTTATGTGGTGCCGGAGAAGAAGGCCAAGAAGAAGAAGACCACGGGGACTCGAAAGAGTGCCCACAACGAGGTGGTGTCGAGCTCGTCATCTGACGAGTCCCAGACGCCCTCCTCCCGCGAGAACGAGGAGGAAGAAGAAAACTCTCCCCCTCCAGTGGAGGGAGGAGAGAAGAGGAAGGCCGCCCCAACGGGGGAGACCGAGGGGTCCAGAAAAAGGAAGACCCCTCCGCCGGACTACACCCCTGACGCCAAAGAGGGCGAAGAGGAGTGGCCGGACAGGACCAAGTGTCCGGTGAAATCGTAAGTTCGGGTATCAGAGTAACTCATGATGTTCCTTTATTGCGCAGCTTTCCCTAACGTCGAATGTAATCATCCAGCCCGCCCCGAGCCGCACTCAACGATTCGTCGAGCGGCTCCCTGGATTCATCGGACGTGAACTCTGTTCCGCCCGCTGTCTGCCCCCGCACTGCGGATGACGCCGAAGTGGCGTCGCAACGAGCTCCGGGGCAGGAGGAGGTGGTCCCGGAGGGGCCGCAAGGCGACCTCCCGGACCCCAGGAGTGAAGGGGACAAGACCCCTCAGGGCTCCAAGTCCGGCTTTAAGCCAGGGACCGTGCCGGAATCTTCATCAATTCTGGACCGCGACAGGCGAACTCCTTCGAAGAGGAGCCAGCCTTCTGAGCCGGCAGCCTCCGTCCAACCGGAGGCGCTGGACAATCTGCTGGAGGTGCTTGAAGGCGCCTCCATCGACGAGGAGCACCGTACTATTATGAGTACGGTGATCCGGAAGGTTTAGACCGCCAAGAGCGGGCTGAATGAAGCTTGTGATGGCCTCCTAACAGGCTTTGAGGTAAGTAAAAATATGTAAAAATATTACCGCATAGACAGTATCCCCTGATGCTCTGTTTGGCGTCCGTAAAGGAAAGCCGAATAGAGGATCTATCAAATTTTGCAGGAGTCTAACAATAAAGAGTCACTATGAGTATGCAGGCTTCGCTGCTAGCCACCACCGCACTGACTGCGGAGGTGGATACCCTAAAACAGGGACTCGAGCGGTCCGAGCAAGATCTCGGCCTTGCCAAGCAGGAGCTCGAGGAAAAAGAAGGTAGGAAATACCTTATAAAAAGATGCCTATAGAGAGGCGTGATTGCAAAAAATAACAGGATTGAAGTGCTTATTGTAGGGGCCACGACTAAGGTGGCGACCCTCAAGCAGGCGCTGTCCGAGGCCGAAAAGAAAACGGCTGCGGAGCGCACCGAGCGAGAGAAACTTGGGTCTCAGGTAGGCGAGATGCAGCAAGAGCTTCAGGCTCTCATGAAAAAACATGAGAGTTTGGAGCTTGAGTCGAAGACCCAAGCGTCCGAGCTCGCGACGGACCTGGAGACTACCAAGTCTGCCAAGGCCGAAGCCCAAAAGGCCCTCCGAGAATTGGAGGATTTGAAAAAGATAGCAGCGGGTAAGGCATTCTTTATGCAAAGCAGAAATATAAAAGTAAACTACTTGTTACTTCCCCGAATCCGGAGTTCTCCAGGGGCATTCGTAGATCTTCCCCGCAGCGTATCTGATGCCGCCGCATTCTACCGAGCGGAAGAGGGCAGCTCGACGTAGAAGGTGTTCTGGTCTAAGTATGCTGAGGCCGGACACCCTGTGCCCTTGAGCAACCAGCTGAAACAGCTAGTCGAACTCCACAAGGCGGCCGAACAAGCCATGAAGGGCTTCATAGTTCGGCTATGGCCTGGAGACCTGCCTGGGAGCTACTTCGGGCTAGTGCGGCGGCTGGTCGAGGCCTGTCCAAGGCTCGAGGTCGTCAAGCGCTCTGTCTGCATCGAAGGTGCCCGTAGGGCCCTTGCCCGTGTAAAGGTGCATTGGGGTAAGCTGGATGGCGAGAATCTTGTGACGGACGGGCCGCCGCCGGGGAAGGAGCATCGCAAGCCGGAGAACTACTATAAGGATGTTCTTGCGGGTGCCCGCCCTGTGGCAGATGAGTACACCAAGGATGTAATTTTTGAATGAATTCGCTCGTGTTTATCCTGTGCGCTCAAAACTTGTTCATATGCGCAAAGCAATGCTTATTGAATTTAAAATATTATTTTCTGTGCGGCCATTTATCAAGAATTGAGAGATGGCCAGCCGTCGGCTTCTGCCCCCATGCCACGAGTGCTGGGGTGTTCGGTGATAAATCTGGGCGCTCTTTTTGCCATGGTTGGGTCCTTCGAGGGAGGCACTCAGCACGACGAACCAGGCAATCAGACTATAATGCTTGAACACTCTCACTTAGCCATAGAACGTTATAATTTTAAATTTCGGCGAAGCCCCTAGTTCGGAAGACCGAGTTCGGGGCGCTATCCATGCCTAGGCTGGGGTCATCCAGCTCCTCGCTTGAAGCGGCATACGCCTTTAGGGACTCGAAAAACCTCTCGAACAGCGACCGGTCTCTCGCCTCATCATGACAGTCAGTTTTAGCTTTCTCCACTGAGGTGCTTAACCCAGCTCAACCGGGGCACAATCGCAGTGGTTCTCCTAGTGCTACCTTAGCCGATATAGCGGAACGTAAGGCACCAAAACATAGGAGCCTGGAAAACCCAACTATTGACCCAAATCATGATTCGAAGCCGATGCATATAGTGCTATAAGTTCGGGGTGCCGCACTTGTTAAAGTGTACGGACTTCTCACACCATATCAAAGGGTACTGAAGCCCCTGGCGTACTTGCCGTACCACAATGTACGGGCGCGACATGTCATTAATGAGCATATATATGAAAAGAGTAATGCAAAAAATAGACAAAAAGCTAGGCATTTGTTTATGGAGAGGCTATTTATCAAAGCCAAACGATACAGTAAGCAAAAGATATGCAGTAAGCAAAAGATATTGGACTATTCAGTATGTCCTGACCAGGGGCAGGCCGCGGAATTATATATAAAGTAGGTATATCGCTCGTAACAGAGACCACCTGGGAGTTCCATGATGCGGCATGGCTTGTCTGCCTTCCTGGATCTTGCATCGTTTGTGCGGCAATCTAATTGCCGAACAGGTCGTCCGAAGTATGGAGTCCTGAAAGTAAGAAAAAATTAAAAAAGGAATCTGGCAGCCCCTGGTACGTTTTACGCCGTATGTTGGGCGTGCGTTATTTTGCCCCTTCCCCCGTGCCCATGGTATTTTAAGGGCGTAGTTATGTACGCGAGGTACTGGTTTCGCTAGGTCACGAAAGCTGGGGTTGGGGCCGCATTGCTACGCTTGCTCAGAGTGTGCCAGGCGGTCCTGCTGTAGGTTACTCCGGGCACACTTGGCAGTGTCTGGCATTTTAATGGCCGGACTGGAGAATTGCCGAAGAAGGCTACTTTGTACCTCCGCTGCTAGAGCCGCCGTATGCTCCTCTGTATGAAGAGAGCGTTCGGTGTTGCCATTGACCGTGATTACTCCTCGAGGGACTGGCATCTTGAGTTTGAGATATGCGTAGTGCGGCACCGCATTGAATTTTGCGAATGCGGTTCGTCCGAGCAGGGCGTGATAGCCACTGCGAAATGGGACTATATCGAAGATTAACTCTTCGCTTTGGAAATTGTCCGGGGATCCGAAGACCACGTCAAGTGTTACTGAGCCTGTACAGTTGGCTTCTACGCCTGGTATGATGCCTTTAAAGGTCATTCTTGTGGGTTTAATCCTTGAGGGATCTATGTCCATTTTCTGCACTGTGTCCTGATAAAGCAGGTTCAGGCTACTGCCGCCGTCCATGAGGACTCTTGTGAGGTGAAATCCGTCGATGATTGGGTCAAGAACCAATGCGGCGAAGCCGTTGTGACGGATGCTAGTGGGATGGTCCCTTCGATCAAAAGTGATCGGGCAGGAGGACCATGGGTTGAACTTTGGGGCGACTGGCTCCATCGCGTATACGTCCCTTAGCGCACGCTTCCGCTCCCACTTGGGAATGTGGGTTGCGTATATCATGTTCACCGTCCGCACTTGTGGGGAAAGCCCTTTTGTCCATTGTTGTTCGGCGGCTTGGGCTCCTCGTCGTCGCTGTGCAGCCCCTTGTCTCTGTTTTTGGCTCTTAACTTGCCTGCCTGCTTGAACACCCAACAATCCATGTTGGTGTGATTGGCTGGCTTTTCGGGGGTGCCATGTATCTGGCACAAGCGATCGAGTATTCGGTCCAAACTGGACGGGCCCTGAGTATTCTTTTTGAATGGCTTTTTCCGCTGACCGAATTTGTAGCCTCTGAATCCGGCATTGACTGCCGTGTCTTCATTGCTGTCGCTGTTAACGCGGCGCTTTTGGTTGTTCCGACGTGTCCTGCCACTTTTGTCCTTGGTATTCGAATTACCAGGGTTCTTTGATAGGTTGTTACTGCGAGCTAGCCAGCTGTCTTCTCCCGCGCAAAAGCGGGTCATGAGTGTCGTGAGGGCTTCCATGGATTTCGGCTTTTCCTGTCCCACGTGCCGGGCGAGCCACTCGTCGCGGATGTTATGTTTGAAGGCTGCTAGGGCCTCTGCGTCCGGACAGTCGACTATCTGGTTTTTCTTAGTTAGGAACCATGTCCAGAATTGTCTAGCTGATTCTTCTGGCTGCTGAATTATGTGGCTTAAGTCGTCGGCGTCCGGCGGTCGCACGTAAGTGCCCTAGAAGTTGTTGAGGAATGTGGCTTCCAGGTCCTCCCAAGAACCGATTGAGTCTGCAGGCAAGCTGTTAAGCCAATGCCGAGCCGGTCCTTTAAGTTTGAGCGGGAGGTACTTGATGGCATGGAGATCATCGCCGCGTGCCATGTGGATGTGAAGGAGATAATCCTCAATCCATACCGCCGGGTCTATGGTGCCATCGTATGATTCGATGTTTACGGGTTTGAATCCCTCTGGGATTTTATGATCCATTACTTCATTCGTGAAGCATAGCGGGTGTGCGGCACCTCTGTACTGGGCTATATCACGGTGCAGCTCAAAAGAGCTATGTCTTTTGTGTTCGGCCCGGCTGAATTTGTTGTATCCGTCGTGAAGATTGTCACGTGCCGTAGGGCGCCTGCACGATCCATAGATCGATCTTGTTTGCCTTGCCTTATCCTCCAGTATGTCCCGCAGGTCGGGCGCATTTTCCCGCGCCTTAGTTGTGCGGCGTCGGGGTGTGGCTTGGGTGGAAGGCTGAGAGGCCTCTCTATCGCAGCCACGAGGTGGCCGGTCTGCCATGTCGTGCGCTAGTGATGTAGGTTCTTCCTCTTCTGATCGGGGTAGTGACCTGCGCTTCGGGTAACTCTTGGAGGGGCGTTCGAGTTCATACTCTTCAGCCGCAAGGTCTTCAGTCCATATGAAAGCTAGCAATTTTTGGGCAGCTCTAAGTTGTTGCTGCTTTTTCTTGAGGCTGCTTGCCGTGGCTAAAAGCCTGCGTTCAAAATGCTCTTGTTCGGCAGCGTCTGATGGTATGACGAATTCGTCGTCATCGAGGCTTGCCTCGTCTTCGGAGGGAGGAGTATAGTTATCATCCTCGACCTCTCGGTCTGCCGCTCTCTCATGAGGGCTGGCTTTTCCATCTTCCTGTGCCGAATCTTGCTAGGGTGGGTGTTCTTCGGCGTTATCCGGGGTAGTATTATCTCCCGTGTCGGAATCACCGTTTGTGCTTTGGCGGGATTTAGAGCGGCGCCGCTGACATCGGCGCTTTGGCTGTTTCTTGGGGGCGTCATCCCCCATTGTTCGATCGCCATCTCCGTCTTTTGGAGTATCCACCATGTATATGTCATATGGCGAGGTGGCGTTCCAGCGCCCTACAGGTGCTGGTTCCTGTTCGTCTCCTATATCGTCGTCCATGCCGTCGATGTCTTCGGAGCCGAAGTCTAGTATGTCGGTTAAATCATCGATAGTGGCTACAATGTGGGTGGTGGGTGGGTTTTGAGTTTGCTCACCGTCCGTGTCCCACCCTTGCTGACCGTAGTTCCGCCAGGGCTCTCCTGATAAAGAGAGAGACTTAAGGGAATTCAGGATGTCGCCAAAAGGCGAATGCTGAAAGATGTCCGCGGCGGTGAACTCCATTACCAGCGCCCAATCGGATTCGATTGGCAGGGGTACGGGGGGCTCGGAGTTCGAAGAGGAATCCGGCTCCTCGGAGTCACGGGCCACGCGGAGTGCGGAGCTGGAGTTCGGCTCGATCGCCTCTGAGATCGTAGCCCCTGAGGCAGCGTCCAACCGCTGATCCTCTGTCAGCGCAGTAGGTTCCGAATCAATGGTCGAAACCGGTGCGTGTGCGGCCTCCGAAGCGTTGTTCGGCAGCAGAGCTATATCATGCCCGTCGAGACAGCGCGGCACGCTTGGCTGTGGCTCGAATCCGTCGAAGATCAAGTCCCCGCGGATGTCAGCCGTGTAGTTTAGGCTTCCAAACCTGACCTGACGGCTAGGGGCGTAGCTTTCGATCTGCTCATGGTGGCCAAGCGAATTGGCCCGCCGTGCGAAGCTGCCGAAGACGAAGATCTATCCGGGGAGAAAAGTCTCACCCTGGACCGCATCGTTGTTGAAGATCGAAGGAGCCATCGGGCCTAAAGGCGACGACACAGAGGAACTCTCAATGAAAGCACCAATGTCGGTGTCAAAACCGGTGGATCTCGGGTAGGGGGTCCCGAACTGTGCGTCTAGGCCGGATGGTAACAGGAGACTGGGGATGCTTTGTTTTACCCAGGTTCGGGCCCTCTCGATGGAGGTAAAACCCTATTTCTGCTTGATTAATAATGATGATATGGGTAGTACAAGAGTAGATCTACCACGAGATCAAGAAGGCTAAACCCTAGAAGCTAGCCTATGGTATGATTGTGTATGGAGTATATTCTGTCCTACGGACTACAACCCTCCGGTTTATATAGACACCGGATAGGGTTAGGGTTACATAGAGTCGGTTACAATGGTAGGAGATCTTGAATATCCGAATCGCCAAGCTTGCCTTCCATGCCAAGGAAAGTCTCATCCGGACACGGGACGAAGTCTTCAATCTTGTATCTTCATAATCCAGGAGTCCGGCTAAAGGTATAGTCCGGCTACCCGAACACCCCCTAATCCAGGACTCCCTCAAAGGGAGTTGGATCATCCGATCAAAATCCGACGGTCGAGAATAGATAGGCTAGAAAAGTCTAAATAAGAAATAGAGACGTTTTGTAGATGTTTGGGGATGATCCAGACCCAACGGTGACAATTGTCCGGGTCGGGTCCGGGGAAGTTTCGGACACGCACGCGAGGGGTCGGTTGGAACTTGTGGGCTCTGCAGAAGGGGTCGAGCTGAGAGAAGAGAAGAGAGAGAGAGAGAGACCCGGCGACTGTTTTCGGAGACTGAAAACGTCCGACGTTAGACCGGCTATAATGCCGTTATAGTTTAACGGTTGGGCTATCAAGCGAACTCCGAATGCGATGAAACTTGACAGGCGGTCTATCTACACTATAATAAGACCACACGCCAACTTTCAACCCAATCCGAGAACATTTTCCGGCCACTTATAAAATAATAATTCGGACATGCCGCAGGCGCGTGCGAGTGTGGTTGGGCTCAGAACGGACAACGGACGGAACTGGGGGAACCCGGACGGGTGCAGGTTTTGAAAACATGATGATGCAATGAACATGAAGACATGATGAAATACAGCACGCAAGCAAATGACATGGCAACAACGGCGAATAACTAGGAGACACCTGGCGCATCGGTCTCGGGGCGTTACATAACAGCAAGCTTGATTCCAATTTTTTGCTTTATCAGTCCTTTTGTTTGATGCAGTCGTTGTTCGATTGCTTCTTCGTGGAGCCGCTCCACAAAATTTGTCGTGATCATCATCAACATTTTGACTCCTTCTAGTTTATCAAACGAATTCATGATGATTAGTGCCATCCTCGTCCCTTGGAAATTTGAGTTACCATCGACAACGTCCTTACCTTCCTTCTGTGACAAACTTATTCATGTTATGGATGCAACTTGCAATCCAGCTTGTATTGTGTTCTACCTTGAGGTATTACTGTCTTTTATATCGAGGATGTTGTGAGAATTTCACCACCTCTTAGGAATTCTTGATACAGTGGTGCTTTTCATCATCATCATTCTTCTTGGTCTCCGTGTTGCTTCCAACCGGAATACCAATAGGTGAATGGTGCTGTTTGGATTATGCCCTTCTAGCAATCCTATTGCTATAAGTTAATGGTCGACCATTCATTCTTAGACTAATGGTTATCGAATCACCATTCTAACATTGATGATGCTACCTAAGCCCATATTACGGATGCACCTTTCAACCAATGGTTATTTGCATATGTTTTCCTCGAGCATACCTCATTATATCATTTGGTCTGTCAAATGTTATCTCCTTGTTCACATAATTGTGGAAACCCATCTTTTGGGATTCTCGACGAATTGTCACTGAGTTCATCAGACACCTCCTCATCCTCTCCTTAGTTTAATGATGAACTCATGATTCAGAACTTGCTTCCATAGTTCATTTCGTGAGAATCTTACAATGTCATCTCGTCAATCTGAGTTGCACCTTTTCTTCTCAGGCAACCTGAGTCTGGGGTATCCTGACACCAATCGGACCTGAATCTCGGTCAGGTACGATGGTTGGAACATATTCCCAAGAGTCATAACATTGGTCTTTAACCCAATAAGGTGACGTCATCCTAACACACCTACCCGGAGTGCCTATTGTTATAGTTTCTTTTTTAGCAAGGTTAGCCATTCTTCCATGAGGAAATTGTAAGACTTAGTCTATAAGTTGTTCCTGATGGATCCTTTGTGTATCCAAAGTCTGATCTTTACCCAGTGACCATGTCAATGCTATCTCGAAGCATTCTGTGGTACTCCAATTTTCAACAAGAACATTCGAAGCCCAATGTTAAATGTTTCCTGCTCAATTATCCAAACAGCGTTGTATGGGTAATGTCATGAAATTTCTCTCCCCTTACCTAAAGAGTTTTCTACATTATATCCTGTCATGGATATCATGCTCTGCTTGTCCTTGGGAAGGATATACACTTGAAATATGTGTTTAAACACATTTTCCTTTCCATTGTTCTGTTTAATCTAATAATCATATTTTTATTTCCATTGTTTGGTTTAGCCTTTCTTGTGATCTATATGATCTAAGCAGTAATATTCTCCTGCTTATGTAAACACCCCGGTGTACAATTCTGTCAGCAAGACCCAGTTACTATTGTTGATGACATTCCAGTAGCCACCGATGGATGAGAACTTTGCCTATTGGTCTGCCTCGTTCAACGAGCAGGAAAATGGTTCTCTTCATCCCTCGCCCTTGGTACCGACGTTGTTGCCGACATAACTGACAGGCTACCCTCTGACATGCCTTGCTATCCTGACCATGCAAGATGTCACCGCTCCTCCTATTTTTAACCCACATGGTGGGCCCATAACCCACCGTTCCACAGGATCGAAACCTGACTCTCATGTACACCCCAGCTGCTAAAGGTTATTCCTCATGCTTGGCTTCGTATGTAATTCACGAGCCACGTTCCAAGAGATCACCAATTCTGGTAACAGACATAATACTTATTCCCGTTGCTCTAAAACCCTTTCACACTCTGTTTTAAGCAAAGAACGATGGACTAGCCACTTGAAAATTCATACCGTACCTTCTTGCTCGGCTCTCGATGTGTTCCATTTGACCAATTCAAGAGTTACTCATGTGATCATTCATGGGATAACCCCCAGAAGATTTCCCCTGATAGCATTCTATCGTTCCCGGGCTGCCCCTTTCTTATTGATAAGTACGATGAAGTTCACCAAGAGAGGCTGATGACTTATCGTGATAACCCGAAGCTAAGGAATGACAACATCAAAGGAGCAGTCAAATTCTTCAAGAAGAGCAACCACGACGGAGAAGATTCGCTAGAATTTCGTGACCTAATCTCTTCCCCTTACTCCCCCTCCTAAATCTCGGGACAAGATTTCTTGTAGTGGAGGAGAATTGTGACGCCTGGATAATTAAGCTACAGCAAACCTCTGTTAATGATGCCACGTCACCACGGTTAATGTTGTCAATGTCGCATTAGTTCGAAACCGGTTCAAATTCAAATTCAAAATCAAATCAAATGATAAAAGTTTTCAAACATTAAAACTAAAATATTCGGGTTGTGCCAAATAATGCATAGGTAATTATGGTGGAGAAACCACACTTTTATAAAATGTTTAAATGCACTAAAATGGTTAAAATAGTAGTTGAAACAAATAAATAATTGCTTTTGATATTTTACAAAATACTAATCTATTTGTTTTAAAACAAAACTTTTTGTGGTAGTGGGTGATCATGTGACACTAAATTAGGAATACACTTTGTGGTAGTAAAACAAAATTAGTCCAAAGAAATAAAATAAAACTAAAAAGGAACAAAGGGAAAATAAAACAAAAATAAGAAAAAGAAGAAAGGACCCCCCCTTGGCCAAGTGGGCCAGACGGCCCAGCCGGCCAGGCCACCAACCGGCCCAACCCCCCCTCCATAACCCCACCGGTGGGACCCTAACCACCCGGTCACACCACTCCCTCCCCCACTCTCCCATGTCGCTCTCCCCTCCCTTCCCAATCCAATCGGGATCGGGGGAATCGTGCTCGGCACCATGCACCGCGCGCCCGACCCTGTTGTGGGAGTCCTGGATTAGGGGGTCTTCAGACAGCCGGGCTATATCCTTTGGCCGGACTGTTGGACTATGAAGATACAAGATTGAAGACTTTGTCTTGTGTTCGGATGGGACTCTCCTTAGCGTGAAAGGAAAGCTTGGCAATACGGATACGCAGATCTCCTCCCTTGTAACCGACTCTGTGTAACCCTAGCCCCCTCCGGTGTCTATATAAACCGGAGGGTTTAGTCCGTAGGACAACATACAATCATACCACAGGCTAGCTTCTAGGGTTTAGCCTCTACGATCTCATGGTAGATCGACTCTTGTAATACTCATATCATCAAGAACAATCAAGCAGGACGTAGGGTATTACCTCCATCAAGAGGGCTCGAACCAGGGTAAACATCGTGTCCCCTGCCTCCTGTTACCATCCGCCTTAGACGCACACTTAGGGACCCCGTACCCGAGATCCACTGGTTTTGACACCGACATTGGTGCTTTCATTGAGAGTTCCACTGTGTCGTCACTGTAAGGCTTGATGGCCCCTTCGATCATCGGTAATGATGCGGTCCATGTTGAGGTTTTCCTCCCCGGACAGATCTTTGTATTCGGCGGCATCGCACTGTGGGCCAATTCACTTGGCCATCTGGAGCAGATCGAGAGCTACGCCCCTGGCCATCAGGTCAGGTTCGGAAACTTAAACTACACTGCCGACATCTGCGAAGACTTGATCTTCGACAGATTCAAGCCCATGTCAGGTGCACCGCACAATCATGACGAGCATGGCATAACTCTGTCGTCGGATAGTGTTCGGGAGATCGCATCTGCAATTAATCCGGCCTTCAATCCGGAGCAAATTGCGCCATCCAAGGACGGAGGGACAGACCCTGCCATGGAGGCCGCACTTTCAGTGGCGATAGAGCTGGATACTGACTTCACCCCTTATGAGAGCCGTGTCGCCGAACCGCTGGACTCCTCTCCAGCCACGAACTCCGAGCCGCCTGCATCTGTACCTATCGAATCCGACAGAGCGCCGATCATGGAGTTCACCTCCGCGGATATCTTTCAGCACTTGCCTTTCGACGATGTGTTGAATTTGTTAAGGTCTCTCTCCTTGTCAGGAGAACCCTGGCCAAACTATGTCCGACTAGAATGGGATACGGACGACGAAGAAATTCGCTGCCCACCGACCACCCACTTAGTAGCCACTGTCAACGACTTAACCGACATGCTCAAGTTTGACTCCGAAGACATCGACGACATGGACGGAGATACAAGAGACGAATAGGAACTAGTGCCCACAGGGCGCTGGACAGCCACTTCATCACATGACATATACATGGTGGATACACCCAAAGAAGCCAATGGCGAAGAGATAGCAGATGATGGCCCCTCCAAGAAGCAACCCAAGCGCCGACGTCAGCGGCGCCGCTGTAAATCCCACCATAGCAAAAACAACAATAACAACACAAGAGAAAATAACACTCCAGTCGACTCCAGAGGAAACGACAACCACATTGCCCTGGCAGCAAAGCATGATGAACCTACAAACGGTGAACATAGTACAGATCCGACGTCCGAACACGGCGACGCCGAGGATAAACCTCATCAAACCCCCTTTGGGGAGGAAAACAGTCTGAATGAAGATGCGCACATCATCCCGGAAACGCACTTGGAGCAAGAAAACCTCCGCAGAAGGCTTATTGCCATAGCGAGGAGTCTGAAGAAGTAGAAGAAAAGGCTTAAGGCCGCACAAAATACGCTCAATAGCAGGTGGAACAAAGTGCTCGACAACGAAGAAAAGTATGGTGAAAGTTACCACACAAAGAGCTATCCAAAGCACAAGCTATTACCTGAATTCGACGATGAGGCCTTAGAGCCCACACAACCGAAAAATGAAACGGCCAACCGGCCAGAACAACAACCTTGTGACCGTGATAGAGCGGCTAACAAGGTTGCACACAAGTCAACACACGACCTACGTGAGGATTTGCGCCAAAAATCTGGTACGACCAGATCCATCTATGGATCTAGGAAGCGTGCTCCGGCACAAAATCAAAACCGAATACTACAACCGTCTGAATGCCATGGTACATCTAAATATAGGGGTGCTGCACACCCCCTATGTTTCACCGATGAGGTGCTGGACCATGAATTCCCAGAAGGATTCAAAAAAGTGAACATAGAGGCGTACGACGGGACCACAGAGCATGGGTTCTGGATTGAGGACTTTATCCTCCATATCCATATGGCTCGTGGAGACGATCTCCATGCCATTAAATACTTGCCCCTCAAGCCTAAAGGACCAGCTCGGCACTGGTAGAAAAGCCTCCCCGAAAACTCAATTAGAAGTTGGGAGGAGCTCGAGGACGCTTTTCAGGCTAATTTTCAAGGGACCTATGTCTGACCTCCGGATGTAGATGATTTAAGTCATATAATTCAACAGCCCAGAGAGTCAGCCCGAAAGCTTTGGAACAGGTTTCTCACTAAGAAGAACCAAATCGTCGATTGTCCGGACGCTGAAGCCCTAGCAACTTTCAAACACAGCGTCCTAGACGAATGGCTCGCCAGACACCTCGGCCAAGAAAAACCGAGAACAATTGCAGCCCTGACAAGCCTCATGACCCGCTTTTGCGCGGGCGAAGATAGCTGGTTAGCCCGCAGTAGCACCAGCGACCCAAGCACATCTGAAGTCAGGGATGGCAATGGAAAACCATGGCGAAATAAAAACAAGCGTCGAAATAAAGAAGATAGCCCAGATAACACGGCGGTAAACGCCGGATTCAGGGGCTCTCGACCTGGTCAGCGGAAAAAGCATTTCAAAGGCAGCAGAGAGGGACCGTCTGGCCTAAACAGGATTCTTGACAAAATATGTCAGATTCATGGCACCCGTGATAAACCTGTGAATCACACCCATAGAGAATGCTGGGTCTTCAAGAAGGCCGGAAGCTAAACGCCGAACACAAGGGGGGGGGAGACACCAAGCGAATACGAGGATGAACCTCGCCAGCAAAGCACTGTAAGACAGAAAAAATTCCCACCAGAGGTTAAAACAGTAAACATGATCCATGTGACGAAGAGGAGAAGCAAACAAGCACTCCGAGACACACAGGCCATAGAGCCCGTCACCCCTAGGTCCAACCCCTAGTTGGCCTACCCGATCACTTTTGATCGCAGGGATCACGCGACAAGTATCTGGCATGAAGGATTGCCTGCCTTGGTGTTAGACCCAATAATACATGGATACCATCTCACACGAGTCCTCGATGGCGACAGTAGTCTAAATCCGATATATCAGGACACAGTCCGCAAAATGGGGATAGACCCGACACAAATAAGCCATAGTAATACTTCCTTTAAGGGAGTAATACTAGGCCCAGAGGCCTGCTGTACGGGCTCTCTATTACTAAAGGTTATATTCGGCTCTCCCGACAACTTCTGAAGCGAATGGTTAACTTTCTACATCGCTCCATTCCGAAGTGGCTATCAAGCACTACTCGGAAGAGCAGCTTTCGCTCGTTTTAATGCAATACCGCATTACGCTTCTCTCAAGCTCAAGATGCCCGGTCCACGGGGCACCATCACAGTTAGTGGAAACACCGAGCGTTCTCTGCGTGCGGAAGAATGTGCGGCGGCTTTAACAGCCAAACACTAGACGGCCTCAACAATTAGAAAAAATGACAGGTCATCAAGACCACGGACGCGGTTGGACGAGTCCGGCGCATCACCACATACACATAAGATTGGCTTGATGGCCAAACCCTCATAGACGGTACCAGGGGCTTCCCACGTGTAATCAGGGATAGTTCGGCTCAAACTTGACTTGTCTTCAATTTTAATGGTTTATTGATAATAACCAATTTTCTGGCACGACAACTTTCACCTAAGTTCTTCTCTTTTACAGATGACAATCGTGGTACACCCGTCCAGGACATGGCACAATGGAGACACAGGGCAGACATGTAGGAGGGACCCGCTCAAAGGTTTCTTTTCAGATTAAGACCCTGCGTAAACCTTTTTTACTGTCTCTTGTTGTTCGCATCCTCCGGATACTCAACACAACCGAGAAGGATGGTGACGTTATTGGCATGTGGCCACGTCAGGATATTGCATGTACCTAGACACTCGGAGTTTATTATTAAGGGCATTGTTCAGCCCGGCATATGTTATAAAGACCGAATACCTTAGGGAGTGTTCGGCGTCGCGAGTTTGGCCCTATATCCATCAGCTCCGAATCATGTCTTTGGTCAAATGTTGGGTTTTCCCAGCCCCCATCTTTTCGTACCTTACGTTCCGCTATATCGGCTAAGGTAGCACTGGGAGAACTACTGCGATTGTGCCCTGGTTCATCCGGATGAGCACCTCAGTAGAGAAGGCCGAACACTGACTATCATGATAAAGCGCGAGACTGGTCAACCACTCGATGACTTAGCGGAATCTTCGGGATTCCTCCGCATTAACGAAGGGTCATTTCCCGGTCATGTACGTACGCGCCCCGTATTCGGACGAGCGCGGAAGTACCAGGGGCTATATAGTAGTCCCACCGTCAAACTCCTATGGCTAAGTGAAAGTGTTAAAGGCATATAGTCCGATTGCCTCGTTCGCTGCACTACCACCTCCTTCATGGACCAAGACATTGGATAAAGTGTGAACAAGCATTTTTTGCGAACACCCCCGCATTATATGCATGGGGGCGGAAGCCGATGACTGCAAACTTTCAGGTTATATACATATATACATAAACGGCCACACAGGAGGCATCATAATACTTTTAGGCAAAAGTATAAACATAGCCTTTATAATTCAATAAAACATTGTTTTTTACAATGGGAATACATGTCACTAGAACATAATATTCTTCAAGCACTGAGCCTCTATCGAACGAGCGCCTTCAAGGACCTCGGCAGCCACTCAGCCCACGGTTGAACCCTATGTTGCAATCGTGGTGGCCTCCATCTCTACCCAGTATGTTTTGACATGGGCAAATGCCATCCGTGCACCCTCTATGCACGCCGACCTCTTCATAGCGTCGATGTGCGGCACAGCACCAAGGAATTGTTGCACTAAACTAAAGTAGCTATTCGACCTTGGCCCTCCCGGCCACAGATGATCCACAACAGACCTCGTGGCAAGTCCGGCCAACCTATGGATCTCGGCCCACTCGGACATTCACCCATTCAACAACAGCGGACGAACTGGAGCATGGAATTGTGACCAGAACAACTTTTCCACTTCACAATCTTTTTGATCCTTGAAATACTCGGCCGCATCAGCAGCACTTGCTGCCAAATCCACGTAGGCGTCCGCAGAACTTCATAGTTGATCAAGAGGAGCATACTTCGGATCTCCGAACTTAGTCCGCAACAAGAAGGGCTTCCCAGCCACGATATCTGTAGCTTGACGCAGCTCCTCCTTCGTCGCTCTGATTTTGGAGAGGGCTTCCTTGGCTGCTACCATGGCCTTCTCCAGGTCCGTCGCCTTCGCTCGGCTTTCTTTATCAAGAAGCTGGTAACGGTCAGCAGCATTCTTCAACTCAACGGCCATCTTGGCTATTCTTTCCTTGCTCTGGCAATGCGTGGCCTGTTCGGCTCTCAGCTCTTCGACCGCCTTTAGGGCGGCCGCATTGCTATTCCTTGCTT
Organism: Triticum monococcum; assembly: GCA_034509565.1. NCBI lineage: Eukaryota > Viridiplantae > Streptophyta > Magnoliopsida > Poales > Poaceae > Triticum > Triticum monococcum. Next base: position 170,222,576 of record CM067846.1, on the reverse strand, counting down.
GTTCCTTGGCTCGGGCAAGCTCCGGCCGAAGGGACTCCATGGTGGCAGCTCCATCTCCAGTCACAACATATTAAAGATACTGGCATCATGCTCCTCTTACTATGTGTTGATCACCAGAGAAATCACTTACCCTGTGCCACGTCAAGCCGCTTGTTGACAAGCACGATGTCGGCATCTGCCGCATCAAGTTGCCACTTTAGCTCGGCAAACCCATCAGTCCGGCTAGCCACCGGAGCTTCAGCCACCTGCACATAAAGGCGATCTGGTTATTACCTGGGACAATGATCCTCTGTTTGCCACCGTTTTCAACGGCAACCAGAGTCTCAGGGGATACTATCTGCATAGGGCACACCTAACGTGTGCGGTACGATCAAAAACATACACTATTTTGCGTACCTCAAAGCCTTTCAGTAGACTCATAAAAGCATCATGCAATCCGCTTTCAGCGGATGAAATCCTTTCAATCACCGTACCAATTAGCGTACGATGTGCTTCTGAGATGGCCGCTTGCTCCAGAAGATCCTTCAGTGCGTCCGACCGCACATTGTACGGTTCCGGACTCTTTCTGCTGCTCTCGTTAGGAGCCGAATACTGAGGACTCCGGGTATCCAAAGGATTACCCTCTGGCCTTGGCGGATCAGGAGAGACCCTCCGCGACGACACTTCAGGGTCACCCGCCCCATGAGGCAGGCTGGCAGGGGGAGGTGTTTCACTCTCCATCATCTCCGGAAGAAGACCCCCCAAAGACAAACTCTGTCGAGAAGCGCTATGATCTGAACTACAAGATATAAGCTTCGGTTAGTGTCTTTAGAAGTAAGATAGGATATTTTCACTATTAAGTACTTTTTGATTACTTACAGCTCGGTAGAGGGTTGATCCCCTTGTGGGCGCTGTGCGGCAGGAGTGCCCTTCGAGGCAGGACCCTCTGGCGAAGATTTCTTCCCCCGTTTGGAAACCATTGTTTCCGGGTCTTCAGAGGTAGTCCTCTTCCTTCCTTAGGGAGAGGGAATTTCAGATTCTTCTCCCTGGGTACCCTCCTTGACGGAGGTGCTAATTCCCCCTGTTTGGATGGATAATGAGTGAGGTCTGCTTTCAGCCTCTTTATTCCCCCCTTCATCTTCCCCTGCGGGCGCCGGATAAGGCGCCAGCTCGAGCGTCCTGGCCAGTACTAGGTTTGTTGCGCCTTCGGGAAGGGGGGCCGGACACCTGATCATCTTCGCCTTTGTTACCCAATCCTGGTCGAAGAGCGACTTTTCAGAATGATGATTATAATAAATAAGAAAAACAGTGTGCTCGGCCGCAGGATTACTTACTTGGGTATCCGGGCGATTACAGCTCAGACCCGCGTCCTCGGTGGTGTCCGGACACTTTATTTGTGGTCCGAAGAACAACTTGTACATCTCTTCGAGCGTCATGCCGAGGAAGTGTTGAACTGTTTGTGGTCCTTCCGGGTTGAATTCCCACATACAGAGGGGTCGATGTTTGCAAGGTTGGACTTGACGAACTAGCATGACTTGCATTACCATGCCCAGGCTGACATCTCTTTCAAGGAGATCTCGGATGCAACTCTGCAATATCGGCACATCATTTATTGGACCCCAGTTCAGCCCCTTGTTGATCCATGACGTCAGTTGTGGTGGGGGCCCGAGCGAAAGGCAGGGGCGGCTACGCACTTGGCACTTCAGGGAGCTATGATATAAAACCACTCCCGCTGCCACAAACTAGACGCCTCTGGGAAGGAACTCTCTGGCCATGGAGCATCAGTGCTTGTGCTTATTACGGCACCTCCACACTCTGCATGCCGCCCCTCGATCATCTTCGGCTTCACATTGAAGGTCTTGAGCCACTGGCTGAAGTGTGGGGTAATGCGGAGGAAAGCCTCACATACGACGATGAACGACGAGATGTGAAGGAGGGAATTCGGGGCCAGATCATGGAAATTCAGACCATAATAGAACATGAGCCCCCTAACAAAGGGATCCAGAGCGAGGCCTAGCCCTCGGAGGAAGTGAGAGATGAACACAACACTCTCGTTGGGTTCGGGAGTGGGGATGATCTGACCTCGGGCGGGCAGCCTGTGCGAGATTTCGACGGTCAGATACCTGGCCTCTCTCAGCTTCTTGATGTCCTCCTCTGTGACGGAGGAAGGCATCCACCGACCTTGGAGGTTGGATCTGGACATGGTTAAAGGTCCAAAGCGCCTGACCTGAGCCTTCGGTGTTGGAACTCGAGGTGGGGGAAGGATTCGATTAAGCACGAGAAGAAAAAAGGACATGCCTTGGCCTATTTATAAAGAGGGTGAATATCACGCGTCCTCCTCGCGGCTGTTTTGGACTTGCCTAAAATCGAGGAGTCATACCAACGGGCACGAGTGGGTTACCCATGTCCGTATTGGTGAGAATCCCGTAATAAGGGGGACAAGATCTCTGCTTTAACAAGACGTGTCAAGAAAACCACCTCGCAATATGTGCAGTACTGGTTGGGAAAAATAGTTCGGATAATGACCGGGCCATGACATGACGTCGTGCTGTCAAAACACGTCAGAAGATTAGATTTGTGGAAATATTATTCTCTCTATGGTGGTATGTGGAAATTGTTTTGTAGAGCCGGACACTATCCTTGTGTTCAAAATATTCTAGGGAGTATTTGGAGGAGGAACCCGCCTTGCAATGCCGAATACAATACTGCGCGCCGGACTCATCGTCATTGAAGCCTGGTTCGAGGGCTACTGAGGGAGTCCTGGATTAGGGGGTCTCCGGACAGCCGGGCTATATCCTTTGGCCGGACTGTTGGACTATGAAGATACAAGATTGAAGACTTCGCCTCGTGTCCGGATGGGACTCTCCTTGGCCTGGAAGGCAAGCTTGGCAATACGGATATGCAGATCTCCTCCCTTGTAACCGACTCTGTGTAACCCTAGCCCCCTCCGGTGTCTATATAAACCAGAGGGTTTAGTCCCTAGGACAACATACAATCATACCATAGGCTAGCTTCCAGGGTTTAGCCTCTACGATCTCGTGGTAGATCGACTCTTGTAATACTCATATCATCAAGAACAATCAAGCAGGACGTAGGGTATTACCTCCATCAAGAGGGCCCGAACCTGGTTAAACATTGTGTCCCCTGCCTCCTGTTACCATCCGCCTTAGACGCACAGTTCGGGACCCCCTACCAGAGATCCGCCGGTTTGACACTGACACCTGTCGCCCCCGACGCCCGTCGCTCTTCACCGATGGCGCCCCGCCCCCACCTCCTCCCTGCCCGGTCGCCCAGCGCTCGGCGCCTCCCCCACCCCGTCATTGCTCGGTGTCGCCGCCCGAAACAACTCCACCTCGGCCACCTCGTCGTCGATCACGTCGCCTCCTCACCGTCCTCTCCGCCGATGTCATCCCCGTCTTCCTCCTCACGAACCGTTGCCCCGAACCCTACACCCCCCCCATGAGCTGCCCCCTCCTCTCTCTCCCTCGCGTGCACGCGCTAACGCCATGGCTCCGCTCACCGCGGCCCCGCTCTTCCGCACGCTCGCGCTCGCCGCGCACTGACCACATCGGTTCGCACCCACGCTCCGCCACCACTGCAGCCGCTCACTGCTTCAGCCGCCCTCTGCCGCGGCAACCGGCTCCGCTGCCCGCGGCCACGAACCCCCGCAGCCGCCCCTGCCACGCGATCCCGCGGCTGCCCCCTCCTCTGGACGGCCGCCGCTCGTGCTAACCGCCACGTGGCCGCGCTCACGCGCGCCCCTGGCCGCACACGCCCCGCTCGCCAGCCCCCGCAGTCGCCATCCAGGCCGCGCCCGCACCGTCCGCCGTCCCGCTCCGCCCCTGTCCCTTGCCCTGGACGGCACGCTCCTCCGCCCCAGCCGGCGCCAAGGACCAGTCGGGCTGCGCGCGCCCCGTCGCCACGGTGGCCTCGCCCCGTTGTGCCGCGCGGAGACACCCGCGCCCTGCCAGGTCGCCGTGGCCACCGGCCTCTCCCTACTCCGGCGCCCTATCGGGTCTGCCCGCCAGCTCGAGCGCTAGCAGCGCCCAACGCCCGTGCCTGTTAGGGCCCCTGGCCCAATGACAGCCGGGGCCCACCCCTGAACATTTAAAAAAGAGAATTAAAGAATTAAAAATAATTATAATTAAAATAATAATTAATTAATTAACTTAATTAATCCTGTTTAATTAAACTAATTAAACATTAGTTACCTAATTAACCTAATTAGTTAATTAGCTAATTAAGTAGTCACTGACTAGTGGGGCCCACCCCCTAATTAATCCTGGTTAGGTTAATTAAAACTAGTTAATTAAAATGTGTCACTCACCAGTGGGACCACTAGTCAGGTTGACCAATCAACCCCTGTTGACTGCTGACATCTACATGACATCATGTTGATGTCATAAATCCAAGTTCGAATTAAATTAAATAATTAAATAAATTCCAGAATTAATAAATTCTTTTGAAAATTATATATTTTAATACGTAACTCGGATTAAAATATTTTCTACATGAAAGTTGCTTAGAACGACGAGACGAATTCGGATACGCAGCCCATTTGTCCGCCACACATCCCTAGCATGGCGAACACGCAACTTTCCCCCTCCAATTCATTTGTCCGAAAACGCGAAACAGCGGGGATATTTTCCCGGATGTTTCCCCCCTTCACCGGTATCACCTCATACCGCGTTAGGGCACCCCTAACACCACTACTTGTCATGTCATGCATCGCTATGCATCTGTTTGCATTATATTCATTGTTTCTTCCCCCTCTTATCTCCGATAGACTACGAGACTGACGCCGCTGCTGGTGCCCCGATTGACTACGCAAGCAACCAGGCAAGCCCCCCCTTGATCACCAGATATTGCCTACTCTTCTCTCTACTGCTGGCATTAGAGTAGTGTAGCATGTTACTGCTTTCCTTTAATCCTATTATGATGCATGGCCTGTCAATGTCGCTATAGTTGTTGATACCTTACCTGCAATCCTAAATGCTTAGTATAGGATGCTAGTTTATCATAAGTGGCCCTACATCTTTGTCCGTCTGCCATGTTATACTATCGGGCCGTGATCACATCGGGTGGTGATCACGGGTATATACTTATACATATTATATGATACCTATGGTGACTAAAGTTGGGTTGGATCGTAGAGTACCCACAAGTGATTCACGGATTGGGTCCGAAAGGACGTTTGTCCCGACGGCCCTCTGAGTGGATCTTTGTGGCGGAGCAACAGGGCAGGTTGAGACCGCCTAGGACAGAGGTGGGCCTGGCCCTGGTCGGCGTCCGCGGTTATTTCAAAATAACACGCTTAATGATATCTTGGTATTTGATCCGAGTCTGGCCACTAGCCTATACGCGCTAACCAACTACGCGGGAACAATTATGGGCACTCGACGTCGCGGTATCAGCCGAAGCCTTCGTGTTGTTAGCGACTGAACGGCGCACGCCGGGTTGGACTCGAACACCTGCTCTTGTATAAGGGAGGCTAGGTCTACTCACCGGCCGCGTACGCAACGTGCAGGTGTGCCATGGGCGATGGGCCCAGACCCCTGCGCCATAGGATTTAGACCGACGAGCTGACCTCTCTGTTGTGCCTAGGTAGGGCTGCGACGTGTTGATCTTCTGAGCCCGGCATGACCCAGGAAAGTGTGTCCGGACAAAGGGGATCGAGCATGTTGGGAAATGTGGTGCACCCCTGCAAGGAAGTTTATCGATTCGAATAGCCGTGTCCCTTGGTAAAAGGATGACCCAGAGTTGTACCTTGACATTATGACAACTAGAATCAGATACTTAATAAAACACACCCTTCCAAGTGCCAGATACAACCCGGTGATCGCTCTGTAACAGGGCGACGAGGAGAGGATCGCCGGGTAGGATTATGCTATGCGATGATACTTGATTAACTTACTATCTACTCTCTTCTACTGCTTCAAGATGGAGGCTGCCAGAAGCGTAGTCTTTGATAGGACTAGCTATCCCCCTCATATTCCGGCATTCTGCAGTTCAGTCCACATATGCTACCCCTTTTCCATTTGATACCAATGTATACATATGTAGTGTAGCTCCTTGCTTGCGAGTACTTTGGATGAGTACTCATGGTTGCTTTTCTCCCCCTTTTCCCCCTTTCTATACCCGATTGCTGCAACCAGACGATGGAGTCTAGGAGCCAGACGCCACCGTCAACGACGACTCCTACTACACTGGAGGTGCCTACTACTATGTGCAGGCCACTGACGACGACCAGGAGTAGTTTAGGAGGATCCCAGGCAGGAGGCTTGCGCCTCTTTCGATATGTATCCTAGTTTGTGCTAGCCATCTTATGGCAAGTTGTTTAACTTTATGTCTGTACTCAGATATTGTTGCTTCCGCTGACTCGTCTATGATCAAGCTCTTGTATTCGAGCCCTCGAGGCCCCTGGCTTGTAATATGATGCTTGTATGACTTATTTTATTTGTAGAGTTGTGTTGTGATATCTTCCCATGAGTCCCTGATCTTGACCGTACACGTTTGCGTGTATGATGTACGGTCAAATCGGGGGCGTCACAATATCTTAGTCTTTGGATCCTTCAGATTCTTCATAGTGATGATATGATAATAATACCAAGTGACTCAGCAAATATAGCTATGTTCCCCGGCAACGGCGCTAGAAAATGGTCTTGATAACCCACAAGTATAGGGGATCGCAACAACTTTCGTGGGTAGAGTATTCAACCCAAATTTATAGATTCAACACAAGGGGAGCCAAAGAATATTTGAAGGTATTAGCAGCTGAGTTGTCAATTCAACTACACGTGGAGATTAATTACCTGCAGCAAAGTGATCAGTAACAAAGTAGTTTGATAGTAGTGACAACAATTACGGTAACCGTAACAGTGATAGCAGTAATTTTTAGCAAGTGTAATAGTGATAATTGCAATAGTAACGCAACAAGATCAATAAGGATAAATTCGTAGGCATTGGATCGGTGACTTGTTGGATGATATTCATCATGTGATAGTTATAACCTAGGGCGATATGACACTAGCTCTAGTTCATGGATATAATGTAGGAATGTATTCTGTAAATAGTCATACATGCTTTATTAAAAGAACTTGCATGACATCTTTTGTCCTACCCTCCCATGGCAGTGGGGTCCATATTGGAAACTAAGGGATATTAAGGCCTCCTTTTAATAAAGAACTGGAAGAAACCATTAACACATCGTGAATACATGAACTCCTCAAACTACGGCCATCACCGGGAGTGGGTCTGGTTGTTGTCACTCCGGGGTTGCCGGATCATAACCGTAGTAGGTGACTATAACTTGCAAGATCGGATCTAAAACATGGATATAATGATGAATTCATAAATGGTTCAGATCTGAAATCATGGCACCTGGGCCCAAAGTGTCAAGCATTAAGCATGGCAAAGTCATAGCAACATCAATCTAATAACATAGTGGATACTAGGGATCAGTCCCTAACAAAAATAACTCGATTACAGGATGAATCTCATCCAACTCCTCACCGACCAGCGAGCCTATGAAGGAATTACTCACTCCCGGTGGGGAGCATCATGGAATTGGTGATGGAGAAGGGTTGGTGATGACGAAGAACGAAGATCCCCCTCTCCAGAGCCCCAAACGGACTCCAGATTTGCCCTCTCGAGGAAGAACAGGTCCTGGCGACAGCTCCGTCTCGTGGATCATGATAATTCTTTCTCCATGGTTTTTTCTTGGAATAATGTGATTTTATAGTATCAGGGAGGTCATCAGCGGGGCCACCAGGTGGGTACAACCCACCTGGGCGTGCTAGGAGAGGGGGCGCGCCCTGGTGGGTTGTGCCCACCCAGGGGCCCCTCTCTGGTGGGTCTTGGATCCAGAAATTCTTATTATTGATATAAAAAATTCTCACAAAGTTTCGTTCCATTCCGAGAAATTTTATTTCTGCACATAAACAACACCATGGTAGTTCTGCTGAAAACAACATCAGTCCGGGGTTAGTTTCATTCAAATCATGCAAATTAAAGTCCAAAACAAGAGGAAAAGCGTGAGAAAAAGCAGATACGTTGGAGACGTATCAGTAGAGGACGGCGTGCATTGTCCTCCCCGTTGTAATGCCACATGGGAAAACCCCTAGATTGGAGCGGCTGAACACATCGCGTTATTGAAATTTCCATTACCTCAATTATTGATAGCCCGGAGTTGGCAAGTACTCAGATTTTGCTTGCCAATCTCTCAACCTCTGCATTGTCCCTGTCCTCGAGGATGCCAGCTGGTGCGCTTCTCTAAAGGAGCGCTGGAGAATTCAGGAAGGCCACGCCGGATTGGGTCCGGAAGAAAGATGTCTTCGTTATAAAACCATTCTGAAGGCCACTCTTCAGATGCCTTCTTCGGAGTGCCGGATAGGTAGCCTGTCCCGGCTATGCACCATACTTTGGCACTGCCCACCTCAAATATAGATCCCTTTTGGGAGCGGGGGACGAGGCAAAAGAATTTATGCCATAATTTGAAATGGGCCTCGCAGCCTAGGAACAGCTCGCAAAGAGCAACGAAGCCCGCAATATGCAGGATGGAGCCTGGTGTCAGATTGTGCAATTGGAGGCCATAATACTCTAGGAGACCTCTGAGGAACCGATGGATAGGGAATCCTACGCCTCTCAGAAGGAAAGAAACGAAGCACACCATTAAGGGAAGTTAACCCAGCCCGAACAAAGACTAGATCCGCGGGAGGGAGATATCCTTGCCCCTGAAGTTCATTCAGATGTGCGTGTGACACAGAGCAGCTTTCCAAGTCGCCTTCTTGAGGGCCGTAGGGGCGTGAGGAGGAGCTAGGAGTGCTGTCCATGTTTGGATGATTTCCTATGGCGAGTTCTAAGGATTTCCGTGTGGTGTGGAATGGCATTTGAGATCCAATCCCGTTAAATAGACTCCATCCTTTCGTGGACGAGGGGTAATTTGTAAAAAATACCTGAACCGTTCGCATTTGTCTGACACGTGGAAGATGGAGCACCGGCGGCAAAGGAAATGATATTTAATATGGAGCCAAACTATCGTCAGTCTGAATTATAAAAACCAGATATTACATCATCATTGAAGGCAAGTTCGGGTGCTACTGAGGGAGTCTGGGATTAAGGGGTCCTCGGATGGTTGGGCTATGCGGCATGGGCCGGACTGCTGGGCCATGAAGATACAAGATAGAAGGCCTTCCCCCATATCCGAGTGGGACTCTCCTTTGCGTGGATGGCAAGCTTGACATTCGGATGTGAAGATTCCTTTCTCTATAAACCGACTCTGTATAACCCTAGGTCCCTCCAGTGTCTATATAAACTGGAGGGTTTAGTCCGTAGAGGCAATCAGAATTCATATAGGCTAGACATCTAGGGTTTATCCAGTACGATCTCGACGTAGATCAACTCTTGTAACCCCTATACTCATCAAAGTCAATCAAGCAGGAAGTTGGGTATTACCTCCATCAAGAGGGCCCGAACCTGGGTAAACATCGTGTCCCCTGCCTCCTGTTACCTTTGATCCTCAGACGCATAGTTCGGGACCCCCTACCCGAGATCGGCTAGTTTTGACACCGACAGTGGTTCACTTTCAAATCCTTTGATAAAACCATAGGTTTGAATAGAGGAATCATGATCTAAAAACAAATGACCAAAAAATAGATATTAAATATTCAAAAAACCCAACATCACAGCAAAGAAATAAAACAAAAAATCAGCTAGTAGATCTCACAAGGTCGGCACCGAGCAAGTCTTCCCCATCTTTAACATAGCTCTTGAAATCTCTCGATGCACTCTCCACATTAAACTCTTTATCTTCATCACCATAAAACGTACAGTCAAGCACAACTTGTGAAAAGCCAAAAAGAAATAGACAGGGAAAAAGGATCAACCAGCAAAGTATTTTTAAAACTCATAAAACAATAGGCAGTCTTGTTTCACAGAAACAAATGATCTGATTCATTACCGTGATGAAATATGGACTTGGCAAGATCCTTTTTCCAGATGCAAAATCAGCATTTCTCTCAGGATCTCACTTCCAATCACCAATGAGTAAGTCCATTACATCACCCTCCATCATTTGTCCAGGTGAAAAAACTTCCTAGATGCATTTCCATGTGAAGGTAGTTACATTATCATCGGGCTGAGGTATCATTGAGAACGCAATCCTGTATCACACACAAGAACAAAAAGCAGGGGAAGCAAGATAAGGCATTCATAGCAGTTCAAGTTGTATAAAAAAGAGCAGTTCTGGTCATATTTATCTAGCAGTTAGAAACAACAAAGGAAAAGAAGAGGAAACATAATGAGAGATACTCACTCGGCATACTTCTCACGTCCTTCATCACTAAGCAATAGATTATGCAACTTTCGAGCCTTGTCCCGGTGAAGGAATTTATGAGGCTGAAGCTGCTGCACAGGGGAGAAAAAATTATAGGAGCTCTGGGTGCATGCTTCATGCTTGTAACATTGCCAGACTTCAAAGCAGGATCCTTCCTAGCAACACCAGCTCAACGGCCCACTATTACAGCAAGGGGAGATACAACCTTGGTAGCAGCATGATGCGGCTTGAAGCTACATTGGTATTTCCCCAAGGAGGAAGGGATGATGCAGCACAGCGACGGTAGGTATTTCCCCTAGTGATGAAACCAAAGTTATTGAACCAGTTGAAGGAAATATGCCCTAGAGGCAATAATAAAGTTGTTATTTATATTTCCTTATACAATGATAAATGTTTATAATTCATGCTTGAATTGTATTATCTGGAAACTTAGTACATGTGTCAATACATAGACAAACAAAGTGTCCCTAGTATGCCTATACTTAACTAGCTCATTAATCAAAGATGGTTAAGTTTCCTAGCCATAGACATGTGTTGTCATTTGATGAACGTGATCAAATCATTAGATAATTATGTGATGGACAAGACCCATCCGTTAGCTTAGCATAATGATCATTTAGTTTTTCTGCTATTGCTTTCTTCATGACTTATAAACGTTCCTAAGACTATGAGATTATGCAACTCCCGAATACTGGAGGAACACCTTGTGTGCTATCAAACATCACAACGTAACTGAGTGATTATAAAGATGCTCTATAGGTGTCTATGATGGTGTTTGTTGAGTTGTCATAGATTAAGATTAGGATTTATCACTCCATGTATCAGAGAGGTATCTCTGGGCCCTCTCGGTAATGCACATCACTATAAGCCTTGCAAGCAATGTGACTAATGAGTTAGTTACGGGATGATGCATTACGGAACGAGTAAAGAGACTTGTCGGTAACGAGATTGAACTAGGTATGATGATACCAACGATCGAATCTCGGGCAAGTAACATACCGATGACAAATGGAACAACGTATGTTGTTATGCGGTTTGACGGATAAAGATCTTCGTAGAATATGTAGGAGCCAATATGAGCATCCAGGTTCCGCTATTGGTTATTGACCAGAGATGTGTCTCGGTCATGTCTACATAGTTCTCGAACCCGTAGGGTCCACATGCTTAACATTCGATGACGATTTGTGTTATGAGTTTCGTGTTTTGATGAACCGAAGTTCGTTCAGAATCACGGATGAGATCACGGACATGACGAGGAGTCTCGAAATGGTCGAGACATAAATATTAATATATTGGGAGGTTGCATTTGGACATAGGAATGGTTCCGAGTGATTTGGGCATTTTTCTGGAGTACCAGGAGGATACCGGAACCCCCCGGGAGAAGTTTTGGGCCTAGTGGGCCTTATTGGAGGAGAGGCGAAAGGGCCACAAGAGAGGGGCACACCCTCCCCTTTCCCAAACCGAATTGTACTAGGGGAGGGGGCCGGGCCCCCTCTTTCCTTCCCCCTCTCTCTCCCTTCCCTTTCCCTCCGGTGGAAGAAAGGAAAGGGGGGGCGAATCCTACTTGGACTAGGAGTCCAAGTAGGACTCCCCCCTTGGCGCGCCCAACCTGGTCGGCCACCTCTCTCCCTCCCTCCTTTATATATGTGGGCAGGGGCACCCCAATAGCACAACAGACAATCCCTTAGCCTTGTGTGGTGCCCCCCTCCATAGTTACACACTTCGGTCATATCATCATAGTGCTTAGGTGAAGCCCTGTGCCGGTAACTTCATCATTACCGTCGCCATGCCATCGTGCTGACGGAACTCTCCCTCGGCCTCAACTGGATCAAGAGTTCGAGGGACGTCATCGAGCTGAATGTGTGCTGAACATGGAGGTGTCATATGTTTGGTGCTTGGATCGGTTGGATCGCAAAGACGTTCGACTACATCAACCGCATTACTGAATGCTTCCGCTTTTGGTCTACGAGGGTACGTAGACACAATCTCCCCTCTCGTTTTTATGCATCTCCTAGATAGATCCTGTGTGATCGTAGGTAAATTGTTTGAAATACTGTGTTCCCCAACAGTGGTATCGGAGCCAGGTCTATGCGTAGATGTTATATGCATGAGTAGAACACAAAGAGTTGTGGACGATAATAGTCATACTTCTTACCAACAATGTCTTACTTTGATTCGGAAGTATTTTTGGATGAAGCGGCCCAGACCGACATTACATGACACGTTCATGAGACTGGTTCTACCAACATGCTTTGCACACATGTGGCTAGTGGGTGTCTGTTTCTCCAGCTTTAGTTGAATTGAGTTTGACTACGCTCGATCCTTGTTGAAGGTTAAAACATCACACTTGACGAAAAATCGTTGTGGTTTTGATGCATACGTAAGAACGGTTCTTGCTAGAAGCCCGTAGCAGCCACGTAAAACTTGCAACAACAAAGTAGAGGACGTCTAACTTGTTTTTGCAGGGCATGTTGTGATGTGATATGGTCAAGACCTGATGATATATAAATTATTGTATGAGATGATCATGTTTTGTAACAGTTATCGGCAACTGGTAGGAGCCATATGGTTGTTGCTTTATTGTATGAAATGCAATCTCCATGTAATTGCTTTACTTTATCACTAAGTGGTAGCGATAGTCGTAGAAGCAATAGTTGGCGAGACGACAATGATGGTACGATGGAGATCAAGGTTTCAAGCCGGTGATGATGGTGATCATGACGGTGCTTTGGAGATGGAGATCAAAGGCACAAGATGATGATGGCCATATCATATCACTAATATTGATTGCGTGTGATGTTTATCCTTTATGCATCTTATTTTGCTTAGTACGGCGGTAACATTATAAGATGACCTCTCACTAAATTTTAAGGTATAAGTGTTCTCCCTGAGTATCCACCGTTGCTACAGTTCGTTGTGCTGAGTCACCACGTCATGATCGGGTGTGATAAGCTCTACGTTCACATACAACGGGTGCAAGCCAGTTTTACACACACAGAATACTCGGGTTAAACTTGACGAGCCTAGCATATGTAGATATGGCCTCGGAAGACTGAGACCGAAAGGTCAAGTGTGAATCATATAGTAGATATGATCAACATAGCGATGTTCACCATTGAAAACTTCTCCATCTCACGTGATGATTGGACATGGTTTAGTTTATATGGATCACGTGATCATTTAGATGACTAGAAAGATTTCTATCTAAGTGGGAGTTCTTAAGTAATATGATTAATTGAACTTTAATTTATCATGAACTTAGTACCTGATAGTATTTTACATGTCTATGTAGTTGTAGATAAATGGCCCGTGCTATTGTTCCTTTGATTTTTAATGCATTCCTAGAGAAAGCTAAGTTGAACTATGATGGTAGCAACTACATGGACTGGGTCCGTAACTTGAGGATTATCCTCATTGCTGCACAGAAGAATTACGTCATGGAAGCATCGCTAAGTGCAAAGCCCACTGCAGGAGCAACACCAGATGTTATGAACATCTGGCAGAGCAAAGCTGATGACTACTCGATAGTTTAGTGTGCCATGCTTTACGGCATAGAATCGGGACTTCAACGACGTTTTGAATGTCATGGAGCATATGCGATGTTCCAGGAGTTGAAGTTAATATTTCAAGGAAATGCCCGAATTGAGAGATATGAAGTCTCCAATAAATTCTATAGCTGCAAGATGGAGGAGAATAGTTATGTCAGTGAACATATACTCAGGATGTTTGGGTACCACAACCACTTGATTCACTTGGGAGTTAATCTTCCTGATGATAGTGTCATTGACAGAGTTCTTCAATCACTGCCACCAAGCTACAAAAGCTTCGTGATGAACTATAATATGCATGGGGTGGATAAGTGAAAGCACAAGTGCTTCCTAGGTGGTTTTGGTAATTAATGACAACATATCTCTTGTTGGACTAACGTTTCCATCTAGTATGTTTCAGATAAGTTCAACAGTGGAGTGGCATGGACTAAAGGTTGTGGGAAATTCAACAAGATGCTAAGGACAAAGGATTGGCTAAAGTTTAAAGCTCAAGACTCTTCATTTTACATTTTAGTGATCCAAGATCACATTGAGTCTTTAGGAAAAGCCAATACTATCAAGGAGGGATGAGGTGTTGCTTAATGAGCCTCTTGCTCAAGTGCTTAATGATATGCTCCAAAATCCTCAGCTACTTTCCCACTTCCACATATGACCTAAACCCAAGCCAAACTCGGACCTACCGATTATTTCTATCCGGCGCCACCGAGTTTCACTTGTCATAGCCACTGCCAAAACCCTAATCAATTCGGTCTCACCGATGGGATCTCGGCCACACCGAGATGGGCTTGCAAACTCTCTTTTACCTACTGCAATATTTTCGGTCCCACCGAGATATGAAATCGGCCCCACCGAGTTTGCTTGGCCAACTCTCTGTTTCGCTTATTACCCAAATCGGTCCCACCAAGTTTGAGTAATCAGTCAAACCGAGTTTTGGATTTACCCTAACCCTAGCACATCGGTCCCACCGAGTTGATCCAGTCGGTCCCACCGAAAACCCTAACGGTCACTAGGTTTGCTAAATCGGTCTGACCGAGTTTTTCAATTCGGTCTCACCGAGATTGGTAAATTGTGTGTAACGGTTAGATTTTGTGTGGAGGCTATAAATACCCCTCCACCTCCTCTTCATTCGTGGAGAGAGCCATCAGAACACATCTACACTTCCAACTCATATGTTCTGAGAGAGAACCACCTACTCATGTGTTGAGGTCAAGATATTCCATTCCTACCATATGAATCTTGATCTCTAGCCTATCGCAAGTTGCTTTCCACTCAAACCTTCTTTCCACCAAATCCAAATCCTATGAGAGAGAGTTGAGTGTTGGGGAGACTATCATTTGAAGCACAAGAGCAAGGAGTTCATCATCAACACACCATTTGTTACTTCTTGGAGAGTGGTGTCTCCTAGATTGGCTAGGTGTCACTTGAGAGAGCCTCCGACAAGATTGTGGAGTTGAACCAAGGAGTTTGTAAGGGCAAGGAGATCACCTACTTCGTGAAGATCTACCGCTAGTGAGGCAAGTCCTTCGTGGGCGATGGCCATGGTGGGATAGACAAGGTTCCTTCTTTGTTGACCCTTCGTGGGTGGAGCCCTCCGTGGACTCGCGCAACCGTTACCCTTCGTGGGTTCAAGTCTCCATCAATGTGGATGTAGGATAGCACCACCTATCCGAACCACGGGAAAAACATCCGTGTCTCCAATTGCGTTTGAATTCTCCAAACCTTTCCTTTTACATTCTTGCAAGTTGCATGTTTTACTTTCCGCTGCCTATATACTCTTTACGTGCTTGCTTGATATGTATTATGAATGTTGAAATTGTGCCTAAACTCCACTTAAACCAAAAAGGCTTAAAAACTGCAACTTTAGCATTAAGTGTCTAATCACCCCCCCCTCTAGACACATCTACTTTTGATCCTACAAGTGGTACCAGAGCTTTGGTCTCCATTGCCTTGGTTTAATCACCATTGGAGGAAGATGGATGTGTCTACTTTAGGGAGTCTTAGACATAGAGTGCCTATTCTTGATGGAGAGTATTTTCATGAATGGAAAAATGAGATGCTTGTAATTTCCAACCAATATCATTTGAACAAGTATATTGCTAGCCCTTGTGCACCTCATATTGATCCATTGCATCCTACCCTAGATGAAGATATTGACATAATTCGCAACCTTAGAACTGTTGAGCTCATCATTAGAGGATTGCCCAAAATTTGATTGCTAGTTTGACTACTCTTAATTGTGCCTACACTATATGGAAATTTCTTGAGGAACGATTTCCCGATTATTCCTTAAAAAATTTGGATGAAATTCCCCATAAATCTATTGCCTTGAGTAAGATGAACTCTAGTGATCCTAGTTTTGGTGATTGTCTATTTGAGCTTACCAATCTCAAGCGTGCTAAAGGAGATGTTGGAATCATTATATCTGAAGCAATAAGAATTCATAAAGGTGACCACTTTGATGATCATTTATCTAATGAATTACCCTCTCTAGGAAATGATGAGTCACAAGATCATGGTGAACATGGATACTACGATGATGATGATGATAGTGACTTCGATCTTGATGATGCAATGGGACATTTTGGTCTTACAGCAAATCTTCGGGGATATGTGTCAGGAGGAAAGGAATGGGTTCTTGATAGTGGATGTACTGATCATATGACCGGAGATAAAGAGATATTCCGTGAGCTTGCTGAAAATGAAGGCCCTCGAAAATATGTCACCTTTGGTGATAACTCAAAGGGTTAAGTGGTTGGCCTTGGTAAGGTGGCCATCTCACATGATAGTTCTATTCAAAATGTCATGCTCATTGAATCTCTCGGCTACAACTTACTTTCAGTATCTAGACTTGCTGATTTTGGTTTGAATGTCCTATTTACTAAGGTAGATTGCCAAGTGTTTCGTCGAGACAATCATAAAATGGTCTTTACCGGTACACGTAGAGGTGATCTTTACATTGTCGATTTCTCTAAAAAGGCACAACCTAAAACTTGCTTTATTGCTAAATCCTTAAAAGGTTGGTTGTGGCATAGACGACTAGGTCGCGTTGGCATGAGAAACCTTGACAAGCTTATTAAAGGAAATCGTATCCTTGGAGTTAACGATGTCATATATGATAAGGATAGACTTGCAGTGCTTGTCAAGCAGGTAAACAGGTTGGAGGAAGGCATCCTGTGAAGAACATCATGACCACAAGGAGGCCACTCGAGCTACTTCATATGGATCTTTCTAGTCCCAAGGCCTATAAGAGTCTTGGTGGAAATTATTTTGGTCTAGTTATAGTTGATGATTTTTCAAGATTTACGTGGGTGTTCTTTCTTGATGACAAGTCGCAGGTCCAGAAGATCTTCAAAAACTTCGCTAGGAAGGCCCAAAACCAGTTTGACGTGAAGATCAAGAAGGTTCGGAGTGACAACGGAACGGAGTTCAAGAACGCAAATGTGGACACCTTTCTTGACGAAGAAGGGATTTCACACGAGTTCTCGGCTACGTACACACCTCAACAAAATGGAGTTGTTGAGAGGAAGAACCGGACACTCATCGAAATGGTGAGAACGATGCTTGATGAGTACAAGACGCCGAAGCACTTTTGGGCAGAAGCGGTTAAGACAGCTTGTCATGCAACAAATCGCTTGTATCTTCACAAGCTACTCGGCAAGACGGCACACGAGCTCCTCACTAGTAACAAACCCCAAGTTGGATACTTTCGAGTATTCGGCTCAAAGTGCTACATTCTTGACAAGCATCGTCGTTCAAAGTTTGCTCCTAAATCTCATGAAGGTTTTCTACTTGGTTATGGCTCAAACTCTCACACTTACCGTGTCTACAACAATTTCAACTGAAAGGTTGAAGAGACGGTAGATGTGAAGTTTGATGAATCTAATGGCTCGCAAGTAGCGCAATTGCCAATCGATGTAGGAGACAAAGACCCTTCAGAAGCAATCCAAGACTTGTCTATTGGCAAAATTCGTCCAACGGAGATGAAGGAGAGTACCTCGTCCGTCCAAGTGGAAGCTTCTACTTCACGACAAGGTGAAACAAGAATTGATATGGAAGCATCCACAAGTGGGACACACCAAGATGAAGAAGACGAGGAAATGCATCAAGACGAACATCAACAACCTCCTTCTCCACCACGACAAGAGAACGACAACGTCAACGATGAAGAAGGCCAAGAAGAAGAACAAGATGAAGAAGGTGTTCAACGAAGACCCAAGAAAAAGCTCTCACGAGTTCGAGCAAGAATTGCCATAGATCATCCCGTCGAGCAAATCTACAATGATATTCAAACCGGGAGAATCACTCGCTCAAAAACTCGTTTAGCTAACTTTTGTGAAAACTATTCATGCATCTCTAGCATTGAACCTATGAAGGTTGAAGAAGCATTGGAAGATCCGGATTGGATAAACGCTATGCATGAAGAGCTACACAACTTTGAGAGAAACCAAGTTTGGACATTGGTTGAGAAGCCCAACGACAACCACAACATCATTGGTACCAAATGGGTGTTTCGCAACAAGCAAGATGAAGATGGACAAGTGGTTCGCAACAAAGCACGTCTCGTCGCCCAAGGGTACACACAAGTCGAAGGTATGGACTATGGTGAGACATATTCTCCCGTTGTTAGACTTGAGTCCATTCGCATCTTACTTGCCTATGCTAATCACCATAATATCACCTTGTACCAAATGGACATTAAAAGTGCTTTTCTAAATGGTGAAATAGAGGAGGAAGTTTATGTCAAACAACCTCCCGGCTTTATCAATCCTAAGAAACCAAATCATGTTTACAAACTTCACAAAGCTCTTTATGGTCTTAAACAAGCTCCTAGAGCATGGTATAAATGCTTGACCAAGTTCCTTATTGCAAGTGGTTTTGAAATTGGTAAAATTGATTCTACTCTTTTTACTAAAAGGGTTAATGGAGAACTATTTGTATGCCAAATTTATGTTGATGATATCATATTTGGTTCAACTAACCCTCTCTTTAGTGAAAAGTTTGGAAAGCTAATGTTAGAGAAGTTTGAGATGTCTATGATGAGTGAACTCAAATTCTTTCTCGGTTTGCAAATCAAGCAAACTAAGGATGGTACATTTGTCTCTCAAACGAAGTACACCAAGGACTTATTCAAGAAGTTCAACATTCAAGAATGCAAAGGTATGCCTACACCCATGCCTACTAGTGGACATCTTGATTTAACCAAAGATGGTGAACCGGTTGATCAAAAGGTTTATCGCTCTATGATTGGTTCTTTGTTATACCTATGTGCTTCATGTCCCGACATTATGCTAAGTGTGTGCATGTGTGCACGTTATCAAGCTGCTCCTAAAGAATGTGATCTTAAGGCCGTGAAAAGGATAGTGAGATACTTAATTCATACAGCAAACTTTGGCATTTGGTATCCTAAGAGGTCTTCTTTTGATCTTGTTGGCTATTCCGACTCAGATTATGCCGGAGACAAGGTTGATAGAAAGTCCACTTCGGGTACTTGTCAATTTCTTGGTAGATCTATTGTGTCTTGGTCTTACAAGAAACAAAACTCGGTATCCTTATCCACCGCCGAAGCGGAATACATTGCCGCTGGTTCATGTTGTGCTCAATTACTTTAGATGACCCAAACTCTTAAAGATTATGGGATCTATGTGAAACCTGTTCCACTGCTTTGTGACAATGAAAGTGCTATCAAAATTGGTCATAATCCTGTACAACATTCTCGAACTAAGCATATTGAAGTTCGTCATCATTTCATTCGAGACCATGTTGCTAAGGGAGACATTGATCTTAAGCATGTTCGCACTGATAAGCAATTAGCGAATATATTTACAAAACCTCTTGATGAGAAAGTATTTTGCAGGTTGAGAGGTGAATTGAACATCATTGATGCTTCGAACTTGGAGTAGGAACTCCATTGGATACATGCAAGACATGAGCTTATGACTAATCCATGATATATCTCTTATGATGACTATCTTATGTCTTGGATATATTTGTACATTGCATGTTGTCTAACCCATGTAGGTGCTTGGTTGAATCTAATTCCATGAGATTGCGACTCACTCACATCTTGAGCAATCTCTACATCACCAAGTCTCTACAATGGTGGTTGAAGACAAGGAAGCACAAAACCATTCAAACATATCCTTTGACAAATTCTATGTTGAGCTTCATGATTGTCATTTTTGGATACACGAGTGCTCTTCCTTGCAAGAACTAACCCATGTAGGTAGATGAACTCAAAATCCAAGTGGTGCTCCCAACTCTTGATGAGCTACATCAACCTTGAGCACCCACACAAGTTCAACTACATGAGCAAGAACCACACCACCACCCAAGGTATGTTATTCCATCTTAGAGAAGCTTTACTCGAAGACATGAGTCAAAGCAACTCAACAAGATGTGAATACATCAAGACGCTTAAACGAAGAATGGTAACCCCATTTTGAGCTTAAAACGATGAGTATGACCTATGATCAAGTGTTCTCACTTGACTCCTAAGTCAATATACTCTAACATAGGTGACTATGTCACTGCCCAACTCTAGATGAAGTTCTCTTGTGTTCTTTTCTGTGTTATTGCATTTGTCTCATGCATATTTATTATCTTTCTCTTTATCTTAAAACTTCATCTAGATCTTTCAGTTTCTTCTTTTTGTTTTTGTTCTACATTTTCTACATTCAATTCATTGCAAATCTTTGTGAGATCCTACATGTTTAGTGAGCTGAGGTGACAAGTGTTTTTCTCTGTGTTGAACTCGGTTTCACCGACTTATAGTTTTCGGTCCAACCGAATCTTTTTGGTACCACCGAAACATGCCACTCGGTGCCACCGACTTCACAACAGGAAAAATAGTTTGCCACTTGTTCTATATTTCTTCTGATCCAGCTCTACTCAATGAATCTTGTCCTCTACAAGCATCACAGTTTTATCCATTGCTTTGTGCTGAGTCTCAAGGACCAAACCTATATGACAGATTCCAGAAAGCCCTTCTTGGAAATTGATGTCAAAGGGGAGAGAGAGATCACATCAAAGCTTATCACCTACAAGGGAGAAAGTATTAAGGGGGAGAAAGAGATTTCCAGGGGGAGAGAATACTCAAGGATCCCAGATGCTTGATGTTCAAGAGGAGAGATGTCACATGTCTTTTTGGGGGAAAGACATGTTCATACGTGCTTATTTGCATTAAGTTCTATCCATTTGTATCTTTCAGCTCTGATTTTCTGTTCCCTATCTTCTCCCAATATCCCATCTAAGATTCAGGGGGAGCAAGACACCTAAGGGAAAGAAATCAGTCAAATTCTTTGCATATCTTTACTCTTGGGGACATGTTGAATCCATTGTGGTACCTTGTACTCACTCTCTACATGTCATCCCAGTCTTGGTATTCTTGTGGCTTCTTTGGTTTGCTCTGGCTAGTGGAGGTACCTGTGTTATCTAACCTTGTTTGTGCAGGTTCATTCCATCCTAAGCCAGCTAAAGACTACAAGTTAAGTGTATGCATCAAAATCATGAGTATGAGGAATTCTTGCTTATGTACATACTGTTTGCAAGAAGGACTCATGAGCATGAAGGTATTTTCCTCGATAATCTTTTGCTCTGATGCATATGGCCAAGACACATGTAACACATTGCCTACTCTGTCATAGTTATGCTCTCACATGCCTCTATATTTCACATTTACATGAGTGCATACATGTAGGGGGAGTCTATGCTTGTTACATGTCCTTCCAAAGCTTTACTTGCTGTTCTTTATATCTTTATCTAAAGCTTTGATGTATGTTGCCATCAATTACCAAAAAGGGGCAGATTGAAAGGACAAGTGCTCCCTAGGTGGTTTTGGTAATTAATGACAACATATCTCTTGTTAGACTAACGTTTCCATCTAGTATGTTTTAGATAAGTTCAACAGTGGAGTGGCATGGACTAAAGGTTGTGGGAAATTCTCCAAGATGCTAAGGACAAAGGATTGGCTAAAGCTTAAAGCTCAAGACTCTTCATTTTACATTTTAGTGATCCAAGATCACATTGAGTCTTTAGGAAAAGCCAATACTATCAAGGAGGGATGAGGTGTTGCTTAATGAGCCTCTTGCTCAAGTGCTTAATGATATGCTCCAAAATCCTCAGCTACTTTCCCACTTCCACATATGACCTCAACCCAAGCCAAACTCGGACCTACCGATTATTTCTATCCGGCACCACCGAGTTTCACTTGTCATAGCCACTGCCAAAACCCTAATCAATTCGGTCTCACCGATGGGATCTCGGCCACACCGAGATGGGCTTGCAAACTCTCTTTTACCTACTGCAATATTTTCGGTCCCACCGAGATATGAAATCGGCCCCAACAAGTTTGCTTGGCCAACTCTCTGTTTCTCTTATTACCCAAATCGGTCCCACTGAGTTTGAGTAATCAGTCAAACCAAGTTTTGGATTTACCCTAACCCTAGCACATCGGTCCCACCGAGTTGATCCAGTCGGTCCCACCGAAAACCCTAACGGTCACTAGGTTTGCTAAGTCGGTCCGACCGAGTTTTTCAATTTGGTCTCACCGAGATTGGTAAATTGTGTGTAATGGTTAGATTTTGTGTGGAGGCTATAAATACCCCTCCACCTCCTCTTCATCCATGGAGAGAGCCATCAGAACACATCTACACTTCCAACTCATATGTTCTGAGAGAGAACCACCTACTCATGTGTTGAGGTCAAGATATTCCATTCCTACCATATGAATCTTGATCTCTAGCCTATCCCAAGTTGCTTTCCTCTCAAACCTTCTTTCCACCAAATCCAAATCCTATGAGAGAGAGTTGAGTGTTGGGGAGACTATCATTTGAAGCACAAGATCAAGGAGTTCGTCATCAACACACCATTTGTTACTTCTTGGAGAGTGGTGTCTCCTAGATTGGCTAGGTGTCACTCGAGAGAGCCTCCGACAAGATTGTCCAGTTGAACCAAGGAGTTTGTAAGGGCAAGGAGATCGCCTACTTCGTGAAGATCTACCGCTAGTGAGGCAAGTCCTTCGTGGGCGATGGCCATGGTGGGATAGACAAGGTTGCTTCTTCGTGGACCCTTCGTGGGTGGAGCCCTCCGTGGACTCGCGCAACCGTTACCCTTCGTGGGTTGAAGTCTCCATCAACGTGGATATAGGATAGCACCACCTATCCGAACTACGGGAAAAACATCCGTGTCTCCAATTGCGTTTAAATTCTCCAAACCTTTCCTTTCACATTCTTGCAAGTTGCATGTTTTACTTTCCGCTGCCTATATACTCTTTGCATGCTTGCTTGATATGTATTATGAATGTTGAAATTGTGCCTAAACTCCACTTAAACCGAAAAGGCTTAAAAACTGCAAATTTAGCATTAAGTGTCTAATCACCCCCCTCTAGACACATCTACTTTCGATCCTACAATAAGACAATTCCCGAGCTCTTCGTAATGCTAAAAGCTGTGTAGGTAGAAATCAAGATGGAGCATCAAGTGTTGATGGTCAACAAGACCACTAGTTTCAAGAAGAAGGGAAAAGGGAAGAAGGGGAACTTCAAGTAGAACGGCAAACAAGTTGCTGCTCAAGTGAAGAAGCCCAAGTCTGGACCTAAGCCTGAGACTGAGTGCTTCTACTGCAAAGGGACTGGTCACTGGAAGCAAAACTGGCCCAAGTATTTGGCGGATAAGAAGGATGGCAAAATGAAAGGTATATTTGATATACATCTTATTGATGTGTACCTTACTAATGCTCGCATATTGGCGCTAGCCTGGGTATTTGATACTGGTTATATTGCTCATATTTGCAACTCCATATAGGGGCTACAGATTAAGCAAAGATTGGCTAAGGACGAGGTGGCGATGCGCGTGGGAAATGGTTCCAAAGTTGATGTGATCGCGGTTGGCACGCTACCTCTACATCTACCTTCGGGATCAGTTTTAGACCTGAATAATTGTTATTTGATGCCAGCGTTAAGCATCAACATTACATCTGGATCTTATTTGATGCGAGACGGTTATTCATTTAAATCAGAGAATAATGGTTGTTCTATTTATATGAGTAATATCTTTTATGGTCACGCACCCTTAATGAGTGGTCTATTTTTATTGAATCTCGATAGTAGTGATACACATATTCATAGTATTGAAGCCAAAAGATATAAGTTTAATAATGATAGTGCAACTTATGTGTGGCACTACCGTTTAGGTCATATTTGTGTAAAGCGCATGAAGAAACTCCATGCTGATGGGCTTTTGGAATCACTTGATGCTTTTGAAACATGCCTCATGGGCAAGATGACTAAGACTCCGTTCTTCGGAACAATGGAGCGAGCAACAGACTTATTGGAAATAATACATACTGACGTATCCGGTCCGATGAGTGTTGATGCTCGTGGCGAGTATTGTTATTTTCTGAACTTCACAGATGATTTGAGAAGATATGGGTATATCTACTTGATGAAACACAAGTCTGAAACATTTGAAAAGTTCAAAGAATTTCAAAGTGAAGTGGAAAATCATCGTACCAAGAAAATTGAGTTTCTGCGATCTGACTGTGGAGGTGAATATTTGAGTTATGAGTTTGGTATTCATTTGAAATAATGTGGAATAGTTTCGCAACTCATGCCACCTAGAACACCACGGCGTAATGGTGTATCCGAACGTCGTAACCACACTTCATGAGATATGGTGCGGTCTATGATCTCTCTTACTGATTTACCACTATCATTTTGGGGTTATGCTTTAGACACGGTTGCATTCACGTTAAATAGGGCACCATCGAAATCCGTTGAGACGACACCATATGAACTGTGGTTTGGCAAGAAACCCAAGTTGTCGTTTCTCAAAGTTTGGGGCTGCGATGCTTATGTGAAAAAGCTTCAACCTGATAAGCTCGAACCCAAATCGGAGAAATGTGTCTTCATAGGATACCCAAAGGAGACAGTTGGGTACACCTTCTATCACAGATCCGAAGGCAAGATATTTGTTGCTAAGAATGGATCCTTTCTAGAGAAGGAGTTTCTCTCGAAAGAAGTGAGTGGGAGGAAAATAGAACTGGATGAGGTAATTGTACCTTCTCCCTTACTAGAATTAGATCATCACAGAAATCAGTTCCAGTGATTCCTACACCAATTAGTGAGGAAGCTAATGATAATGATCATGAAACTTCTGATCAAGTTACTACTGAACCTCGTAGGTCAACCAGAGCAAGATCCGCACCAAAGTGGTACGGTAATCCTGTTCTGGAAGTCATTACTTGACCATGATGAACCTACGGACTATGAGGAAGCGATGATGAGTCCAGATTCCACAAAATGGCTTGAGGCCATGAAATCTGAGATGGGATCCATGTATGAGAACAAAGTGTGGACTTTGGTTGACTTGCCAGATGATCGGCAAGCCATAGAGAATAAATGGATCTTCAAGAAGAAGACTGACGCTGACGGTAATATTACTGTCTACAAAGCTCGACTTGTTGCAAAAGGCTTTCGACAAGTTCAAGGAGTTGACTACGATAAGACTTTCTAACCCATAGCGATGCTTAAGTCTGTCCGAATCATGTTAGCAATTGCCGCATTTTATGATTATGAAATTTGGCAAATGGATGTCAAAACTGCATTCCTTAATTGATATCTTAAAGAAGAGTTGTATATGATGCAACCAGAAGGTTTTGACGGCCCAAAAGGTGCTAACAAAGTGTGCAAGCTTCAGCGATCCCTTTATGGACTGATGCAAGCCTCTCGGAGTTAGAATATATGCTTTGATAGTGTGATCAAAGCATTTGGTTTTATACAGACTTTTGGAGAAGCCTGTATTTACAAGAAAGTGAGTGGGAGCTCTGTAGCATTTCTGATATTATATGTGGATGACATCTTGTTGATCGGAAATGATACTGAATTTCTGAAGAGCATAAAGATCTATAGAGATAGATCAAGACACTTAATTGGACTTTCACAAAGCACATACCTTGATAAAGTTTTGAAGAATTTCAAAATGGATCAACAAAGAAAGGGTTCTTCCCTGTGTTACAAGGTGTGAAGTTGAGTCAGACTCAATGCCCGACCACTACAGAAGATAGAGAGGAAATGAAAGCCATTCCCTATGCCTCAGCCATAGGTTATATCATGTATGCAATGTTGTGTACCAGACCTGATGTGTGCCTTGCTATTAGTCTAGCAGGTGTAACGCCCAAGATGTAACTTACCATATTTGTACTCCAACTCTTGTCATTTCCGGCTTTAAGTTATCATTTCCCTTCGTGGTTGGGTTTGTCTTTGTTTTGCATTTCTTTTATGTCATGCATTTCATATCATGTCATCATGTGCATCTCTTTTCCATACGTGTTCGTCTCATGCATCCGAGCCTTTTCCCTGTTGTCCGTTTTGCAATCCGACACTCCTATGTCCTTCGGCGCCCCATTTTGCCTCTTTTCGTGAGCGGGTGTTAAACATTCTCAGAATGGACCGAGATTTGCCACGCGGCCTTGGTACACCATCGCTAGACCGCCTGTCAAGTCTCGTGCCATTTGGAGTCCGTTTGATACTCCAACATTTAACCAGGGAACCGTAAAGGCCTCGTGTGTGTTGCAGCCCAACACCCCTCCAAAGTTGACCAATAACCCATCCAAACCCCCTCCATCCTCTCGGCCGTTCGATCACGATCGCGTGGCCAAAAACCGCACTCCATTTGGACTTTCCTAGCTCCCTCTACCTATATAAACACCTTCCCCTCCAAAATTCGCAGTCCAAACTCTACCCTAACCTTCCCCGTCGCCACCGGACGTGTCCGAGACGGCCGGACATGTCCGTGCCGCCATCGGCAGCCAACCCCGCGCTGCCATGTGGTGCACCCACGCCCATATCGTCGCCACCGCCGCCCGGGGCCTAGATCCGGCCCGCCCCGGGCCGAACCGGGCCTCATCGGGCCCCGCGCCGCCGCCTTCAGCCTCCCGTCCTCCCGTACGCCGACGCCCGCGCGCGCTCCCGCGTCTCCATCCGCCGACCGCCGCCTCCGCCGCTGGCCGCTCGCCGCCCACGTCGCCCCCGCGAGCCACCGCTAAGCTCCGCCACCGCCGCGCCGGGATCCGCCGACCTCCACGCGCCTCGCCATCCGGCCAAACCTGCCTTCTCCGGCCTCTTCCCGCCGTCCCAGACTCCCTCAGACTCCGGCGACTCCTACAGACTCCGACGAGCTTTGGATCTGCCTCGGTTCGCGTGCTCGGGGTCAACACCTAGATCCCGAGGTCCACTTTTCCACGAAGTCCCTTTTCCTGGTTAATTTTATGCCCTATTCAACATGCCATAACTTCTCATCCGTAGCTCCGTTTTGTGCGTGCCATATATCAAAATGTTCATCTGGATGTGCTCTTCATTTTGTTATATTGTGACCTGCTTGTTTGAGTCCATCTTGATGCCCAAATTGTTGATGCAAGAGTGCTATGAAATGTTAGTTCCTGTTACTTAGCAGATCTTGAGCATTTTTCATTTTTGCCATGATTATTGTGTGTTGCATATGGGCATGAGCTCTATATGTGTTTTGGGCTATGCCATGCCATCTTTACAGGGGTGTATGCCATGTATTTTTGTGATCTTTTTGGTGACTAGCACATGCATGCAAAGTAGCTCTCGTGATATTCCTGATTTCAGGGACTTAGAATTTCACTATGTCATTTCCCTGCTGTTATTTTTATGCCATGTATTCATATTGCTACAAAGAGATCCATGCTTCTTTTGAGTATGTTCAGTAAGGATGATTTTGACATATGGTTATGCTCTATCCATCCATGCCCCTGTTTGCATTTATGGAGTGCCCTAGCATGACTTAATCTTGCTCTACTTTTGGTATAAAATGTTCCTGGCAGATTGTTTATGTGTTAATCATTTTGCCAAGGTTGTTATAGTTGTTCCATGCATGCTATCAACTTGGTCTTGCTTTTCTTGGCATCATGATCATGTCTTCTTGCTGGTAGTATGCTTAGTTTGTCATGCAATGCCTTGTGGTGAGTGAATCGAGCTCGCAAAGAGGCCTTCATAATTCTGTTTTTGCCATGTCCAGTTTTCTGGCAAGTCTGAATCTGTTAACGAAACTTGCTATGTTTACATGGGTGCCATCATATCTTCTGATCCTTTTTGGCTTATTGTTAGTAAGGGACTTTTGTTATATGCTTTGAGTAGATTCATGCCATGCCTTTGTTTGCTATGTTCTGTTCCTGTAGCATGTTGTTATCTTGCTCTAAACAGTGCTTCCTGATGTTAATCTCTGGCATGTTAGTATTTTTACTAAGTCTGTGAATGTCAGGACCCCGATTCCAAGTCACATCGATCTAGCCAGTAACACCTCATATCACTTTGCGGCCTCACGCACGGTATCCCACGGGTGTCGCCTTACCATGGCCCGGGACCATTTGCACCTTTTGGCTCACGTATATGATAGTGTCACTAGCATCCATATGACAGAGAACCCGGGCCGACATGACTAGTCGTGAACCCAAAGTGGCACTAACTCATGGGAACAGGCATACATGAATCACATCGAGCATGTCGGTCAGCAGCGTCTGAATCCGGGCTGTAGCACTGGGCTAACAGGACTCCGGGAACCCGGGCTGTAGCAGGCTAGGCAGGAGTCCGGATGTCACCACGTGACATTTCCCCGAAGGGACAGACACAAGAACAAAGTGAAACACATGCCGGCCAGTCAAGTGTCCTGAGCAGTAGTGCTGGGCTAACAGGACTCCGGTGAACCGGGCTGTAGCGGACTACTATGGCTCATGGAAGCACTAGACTACATTTCCCCATAAGAGAGACTGCCAAGGATAAACAACTAGATTGTCGGATCCCACACATACCAAGCATTTCAATCATACACACAATATGCTCGATATGTGTAAATACAACATGGCATCACAACATAACTCTACAACTCAAGTATTTATTC
The DNA here is from genome assembly GCA_034509565.1 of Triticum monococcum. Classification (NCBI taxonomy): domain Eukaryota; kingdom Viridiplantae; phylum Streptophyta; class Magnoliopsida; order Poales; family Poaceae; genus Triticum; species Triticum monococcum. The sequence goes on along the minus strand of CM067846.1, from coordinate 170,193,801 downwards.
ATTAGGCTCCGAGGAGCGAGATATTACAAACATGGGCCTCATGACCCAACAATCATAGCATACAAGTCAAAGCACATGCGGAAGCTTAACATGTCTGAGAACAGACATCTACAAATGAAAAAGGCTAAGAAGCCTGACTATCTACCAGATCCTGCCGAGGGCACAAGATCGTAGCTGAGGTATCAAGCTAAATGTCGAAGTCCAAGCGGAACTACTAGCGAGACTGAAGTCTCTCTGCAAAACATAAATTAAGCAAACGTGAGTACAAAGGTACTCAGCAAGACTTACATCAGAACTAGCTACATATGCATCGGTATCAACAAGGGGGGTGGTGGAGTTTAACTGCAGCAAGCCAGCTTTGACTCAGTGGCTAACCTGAATGACGACTGCAAGCAACTCTTTTGAGGTGGCACACACGAGTCCACATATTCACCATTCAATACACCACTATGGATCCGCTCTCGTCTCCCTACGAGAAGGCCATCCATAGCACTCACACTTATCTTGCAAGTTTTAGAGTATCCACTTTCACTTGTCTATGAACTTTTATAGGCAACCCAGAAGTCCATTACCGTGGACACGGCTATTCGAATAGATCATTTATAACCCTGCAGGGGTGTACTTTGTCACACATGTTTCCACCACTTAGCATCTGCACACGACAGGTGCTTGGCAGACTTCAAGCGAAAACTGACGTGGGTGTAGACCACGACCTGACTAACCTCACAAGTCTCTAGTCCAGGTTTATCGCCAATTCAGGTTCCATCCACAAGGAAATCCGGCCGGGGTGTCCTCAATGGCCCCAAATGATGTGTACAGGGTCCCGAGACGCCAAACGGGCGCCCGGCATACCCGGCCACAGTGTATCTACCGCATCATAGCCCACCCCTAGGCGCTACGCACGGCCGCCAACACATGTCCTACAAACACCAGAAACTAGTTGCAACTCCTGGACAGAGGCGAGAGGGGTCAGTAAGTCGAGCGGGGTCATATTTCAGGGCCCAATGTGTGGTAGTAACTGTTTCATGGATCACAAACACAGAGCTGAGTTCCTGAGGACGGTTTTAATGAGACAACCCACCATGTACTCCTACATGGCCTCTCACCGCTACCTTTACCAAAATGTGTTCACACACTTAGGACATGTTTACACACCTCCGATCCATCCCCGATGAATCAGACCTGACTCAACTCTAAGCAGTAGCAGGCATGACAAACAAGCATGAATGAGTAGGCACATCAGGGCTCAAACAACTCCTACTCATGCTAGTGGGTTTCATCTATTTACTGTGGCAATGACAGGTCATGCAGAGGATAAGGGTTCAACTACCGCAACAAGTAACAGATGAATCGTTGTTGTCCTAATGCGGTAAAAGAGAGCAGGAGCGAGAGAGTGGGATTGTATCGGAATGAACAAGGGGGTTTTGCTTGCCTGGCACTTCTGAAGATATCATTGGGTCTTCATCAGTGTCAACGATCACAGCGTCGGTACCACATCTATCGAGAGGGGACAAATACCGGCAATATAGAAGGAATACAATCAATGCAATGCACAACATGATGCATGATAATGACATGGCAATATGTTGTTGATTGAGCTAATGCAACTAGCAACACAATTAAATGAAGTTGGTTTGAATATAAGATTCAAATTCCAACTCCATATATGATTATTTAAATGCCCTTTATTGGATTTGTCCTAAACAGTGGCCTTAAGTTGTTCTAACATGCATGAAAATGCCATAAACAGATTCCTTGAATTTTTCTGATAATTTTTCATATATAATTTATTTCATTTGGAGTTACGGTTGATTTTCTATGATTTTTAGAAGTTTTGGGCATTTTCTGAAAATAAATAAATCATTTAAGATTTATTTAAATTCCAGAAAGGAATTATTGCGTCAGCATAACCTCACAGTGACGTCAGCAAGTCAACGGCTCGGTCCAGGTCAAACCTGATGTGTGGGGTCCACACGTCAGTGACACGGTTAACTAATAAGGTTAATTAAAATTAAACTAAACCTAATCTAGTTTAGTTAAGGCCTGGGCCCACATGTCAGAGGCTAATTAAACTAACTAATACATTAACACTAACCTGGGTTAATTAGCAGGGCTGGCCCCACGCGTCAGTGACCCAGGGTGGTCAAACCCTGGTCAGACGGGGTCAAACCCCCGGGTCACCTCGCCGCAGTTGACCCGCGGCTCGTCACCGGCGAGCCAGACGCGGCGGAGGGCTTCAGAATCGAGCCACCGGGCATCATTTTGAGCGCGGTTAGTCGCGTTCGAATGCACACAGTGGCGCGCGTCGAACGGTGGTGGTTTCCTGGCCTGGGGTGGCCGGGGTTAACGGCGGCGAGGTCATCCGCGACGGCCGGAGTTCGGGCGAGCTCGGGTGAGGCGCTACGCTTGGCTGACGAGCGAGCTAAGCAGCGGGGCGGACTCCTGGGAGCTCCAGGAGCACGCTGGTGCCACTGGACCGAGCGGAGGTGCTCAGGAGCAAGGACCACGGCGGCCATGGTGGACGGCGGCGCTCGGGACTCCCGGGGCGGTGGCTAGAGCGCAAATTAGAGCACGGGGGTGAGGGAAAAGACGGAGGAGCTCACTGGGATTCCGATGGAGGACTCGGCGGGCTCGAGGAGGCACCGTGGACGACGAACGGGCGCCGGCGATCGCCGGAGTCCGAGGAAGAAGACGGAGCTGATGGCGGCGTTGTAGAGGCTCCCGCGGGGCGTGGCTCGGTGAGGAGGAAGACGGGGTCGAGGCGGAGCCTCTGAGCGCATCGGCGAGGCGAGGCAGTGGTTGTGGCCACGGCGGTGCGCGTCGGCGGTGACGACGGCATTCTCGGGCGGCTGCGAGAAGAGAACCAGAGAGGGAGAGAGAACCAGGGAGTGAGGGGAAAGATTGAGGGGGCCCAGGGGGTGTCGTGGCGCTCGGGGTAGTCTCCAGCAGCGGCGAGCAAGCAGGAGGTGGCGCGGCACGTGGTCGCGCGCATCGGGCACGCGCCCTCTGTCCTTCTCTCGAAGGAGGAAGAAGACCGGGGAGCCCCTGGTGGGCTGGGCCAGAACAGGAGTTGGGCCGGCTCTGCTGCAGGTAAGAAGCCCAGGTAAACTCTTTCTCTCTCTTTCCTCAATTTTCTGGTTTTCTATTATTTCTGTAACTGTTTTGACTTAAATAAAATGCTAAGGCATTTTCAGAAACCCTGAAAATAATTGTGGGCACTTTTGAGAATATATCCAATAGCCCTCAACCACTTTCAGAACTATTTGGGCATTTTAATTATTTGTAGCAATTAAATGCCCAAATTCAAATACTTTATGAATTAATTCAAAAATCCAAAGTGACCTAGGAAAATGTGCACCATTTTTGGCAGAGGTTCTAGACCAATTCAAAAATGATGAACTTTTCCAAAGGAATTTTGGGATCATTGAAAAATGATATTTTTTTATTTGAACCTAGTTGGATTAATCTGTGCTAGGGTTTCAACAGTCCCCAATTCAAATTCATAAGAATTTAAACATGATGCAACACAAGACTAGCTAGCTCAGAGCATACTAGCACTAGGGGTGTGACAGTGAAGCTGATATCTTTTGCTCTTTTGCCATGCTTGTTTGAACCTGCTCTTATGTGATTTAGCCGTAGCTAATTTTTCATCTTTTGTCAAGATTCTTTAGTAGATCACAGCCATGTGCTTTGTTTCTATGTTGGAGTGCAGTAGCTTAGTTTCTTGTTGCATTCTATATGGCATCATGCTGTTAATCGCAGAATTGTGCCATTATTGTTTTGCTTGCCATTTGCAAACCGTTCATCCGATTCCGGTGATCTTTATATCGATTTCGACCAAAATCAACTCATCTTTCCAGCGGCACTCTTGGTTTGCCAAGTTGAGGCCTGGTTCAATCTTTTCCTTCCGGAGCATGCATATGCATTGCATATCACATCCCACATGTCATGTCATGTTTTGCATCATGTTGCTTGCGCATTGCACCGTGGTTGATTGTGGTTTCCTTTGCTTGTGTGCTTGCCTTGGGTAGATCCGAGAGACGAGTTCGTGATCGAGGAACCCGTTGAGTACGCTTACGAGGTTCAGGCTTTCGACAACTCGGAGAACTTTGCAGGCAAGATGACCATACCCTCGAAATCACATCTATCTTTGCTTGCTAGTTGCTCACTCTATTGCTATGCTGGGAAACCTACCACTTGCTATATCATGCCTCCCATATTGACATGTCAAGCCTCTAACCCACCTTGTCCTGGCAAACCGTTGTTTGGCTATGTTACCGCTTTGTGCAACCCCTCTTATAGTGTTGCTAGTTGCAGGTGAAGATGGAGTTTGTTCCATGTTGGAACATGTTTATGGTTGGGATATCATTATTATATCTTGTTTACTTTAATGCACCTATATACTTGGTAAAGGGTGGAAGGCTCGGCCTTGTGCCTGGTGTTTTGTTCCACTCTGGCCGCCCTAGTTTCCGTCATACCGGTGTTATGTTCCTTGATTTTGCGCTCTTTACGCGGTTGGGTCATAATGGGAACCCCTTGACAGTTCGCCTTGAATAAAACTCCTCCAGCAAGGCCCAACCTTGCTTTTACCATTTGCCACCTAAGCCTTTTTCCCTTGGGTTCCGCGGACTCAAGGGTCATCTTTATTTTAAACCCCCGGGCCAGTGCTCCTCTGAGTGTTGGTCCAACCTGTCAGCCACTGGTGGCCACCAGAGGCAACTCTCGGTTGGCCTACCGGAAGTTTGGACAATCCGGTGTGCCCTGAGAACGAGATATGTGTAGCTCCTATCGGGATTTGTCGGCACATTCGGGTGGCTTTGCTGGTCTTGTTTTACCATTTTCGAGATGTCTTGTAACCGGGATTCCGAGTCTGATCGGGTCTTCCTGGGAGAAGGAATATACTTCGTTGACCGTGAGAGATTGTGATGGGCTAAGTTGGGACACCCCTGCAGGGTTTTGAACTTTCGAAAGCCGTGCCCGCGGTTATGGGTAGATGCGAATTTGTTAATATCCGGTTGTAGAAAACCTGACACTTAACTTAATTAAATTGAATCAACCGCGTGTGTAGCCGTGATGGTCTCCTTTCGGCGGAGTCCGGGAAGATAACACGGTCTCATGTTATGCTTGAACGTAAGTAGTTTCAGGATCACTTCTTGATCATTATAGTTTCTCGACCGTGCCTTGCCTCTCTTCTCGCTCTTATTTGCGTAAGTTAGCCTCCATATATGCTAGTGCTTGCTGCAGCTCCACCTCACTACCTTTCCTACCCATAAGCTTAAATAGTCTTGATCGTGAGGGTGTGAGATTGATGAGTCCCCGTGACTCACAGATTACTTCCAAAAACATATGCAGGTGCTGGCGATGCTAGTGCAGGGGACGCGGTCGAATTCAAGTGGGAGTTCGACGAGGATTCGGGACGTTACTATGTTTCCTTTCTGGAGGATCAGTAGAGGAGCCCAGTTGGGGCGATCGGGGATCTATTGCATTAGGGGTTGTCTTTCTTTATTTGGTTCCATAGTCGGACCTTGATTGTATTCTGGATGATGTAATGCTATATTTATGTATTGTGTGAAGTGGTGATTGTAAGCCAACTCTTTATCCCTTTCTTATTCAGTAGATGGGATGTGTAAGGATTACCCCTCTTGCGACATGCCTACTATGCGGTTATGCCTCTAAGTCGTGCTCCGACACGTGGGAGATATAGCCGCATCGTGGGTGTTACAAGTTGGTAATCAGAGCCTTCCCCGACTTAGGAGCCCCCTGCTTGACCGAATCGTTGGCGTTGTTGAGTCTAGGAAAATGTTTTGAGTCTTATAGGATTATATATATCGGAGAGTAGGATTATTTTTACTCCTCAGTCCCTTCGTCGCTCTGGTGAGGCCTCCTGACGTAGAGTTTTGACTCTTCTTTTCTCAAATTTCATTAGAAAAAATTAGGATCACGCGGGTATCTTAGAATCGTTTTGATGGTTTTGTGACGAGAACATTATTCTTGGTGCCTCCTGACATTTAGGGGTTGTGGCAGTGTCCCAGGGAGTTGAGCTCCGAGGTGTTGTCGTCACAATTTTATTGTGGCAGTTCTGGAATACCTGAGTTCGCCGACATCGAAAATCTCCTTTATGCAGTTGTTGGTGAGATAACCTCGAGGCCACCCAGTACTGGGGTGGGAGTTCGGGAGTATTGCCATAACTCGTATAACGGATGCTTTTCGAAGGTTGAGGTAAATGATTTTCAAAGGTTTCTTGGTTATGTGTTGAAGGATGGATACAGCTAGATGTAGGATTTGCTAGTTTTGGGTGAGATATTATGCTTCCCCTGTATCCCCAACACCTGATTGCATAACCAGAAAATTTCGGGAGTTTCATAGTTGGGAATTCTTGTAGCTCTAGTATTTCTTCCCGCAGATGTTTGGTTTGTGATTGGGTAATCCTTACCAATTATTTGTTTATATCCGTACCTTGTTGTTTTATTCATCTATCTGTATCTAAGTGGCTTCTCAAACTTGTGGAAGTGTGATCATTTACTTTGGAATTCATTCGTTCATTCTTGTTCGAATGTTAAGGTTATATGTTGCAATTTCGATCCATTGATTCAGCTTGAATATATGTCTTTCAAGATGCTAACATATGTCAACCTCTTCAGGATGGCTCCTCCCACGCGTCAGCATCCGGAACCTCCGCCACCACCTCCACCTCCGGAGGCATGGCAAGCTGTCATGGCCGCCACCAACGCCAACACGCAGATGATTATGCAACTCTTGCAAGATCGCAACCAAGGAAATCAAGGCCAAGGCAACAATCAAGCTCAGTTTGCTACCCTCAACCAGTTCCTCGCAAACCAGCCGAAGTCTTTCAGTAACTGTGCCGAGGCCACAAACGCTGATGATTGGCTCGTAGATATCTGCAAACATTTTGAGTGTAGCAACGTCAGACCTAAGGACTTTGTCAAGTTTGCTTCATTCCAACTCAAAGACCAAACTGCTGAGTGGTATCAACAATACAAAGATTCCAGAGGAAGTCGTGTGATCCCCTGGGATGATTTCTGCCGAGACTTCAAAGCTCACCACATTCCTCAAAGTGTTGCTGAGAGTAAGCGTGAGGAGTTCTGCAATCTGAAGCAAGGTAGCTTGTCTGTTTACCTATACAACATCCTGTTTCAGAGGCTCGCTCGCTTCGCTAAACAAGAAGTCCTTGATGAGAAGAGCATGATTTATCAATTCAAAGGTGGCCTCACAGAAGATCTACAACTAGCACTCATGCTTTTTGAGCCGACCAAGTATGATGATTTCTACAACATGGCACTAAAGCAAGAGGCTGCTCAGCTCAAGTGCGATGCTTCTAAGAAGAGAGTCAGGGATGCAACCCCTTCTTCTTCTTCAACTCAAGTGGCAGCTAAGCAGCAAAAGTTCTGGTTGCCTCCTCCTCCTCCGTTCTGTCAGCCTTACCAACAGAAGAGTAAAGGTGGCAATGGATCTTCCCACCCACCCAACCCAGGCTATCAGAACAAAGCTTCATCTCATGCTCCAAGGTCAAGTGCTTCGTATCACCGTCCGCTCTCAGAGGTTACTTGCAACAAGTGTCAGCAGAAAGGGAACTATGTGAACAAATGCTTCAACCAGAGGCACCTTCCGCCTCCTCCTCCTGTGAGATCTGCCAGCAATGCAGTGGTCAAGCATAATCCCAAGTTTGCAAAGGTCAACATGATGAACGTAGCTCAGGCAGAGGACTCTTCAGAAGTGATCATGGGTAACCTTCTTGTTAATGATATTCCTGCAAAAGTTCTTTTTGACACTGGTGCATCACTTAGTTTCATCTCAAGACCTTCTGCATCTAAGCATGAGTGGTTTTTCCAAGATTTGCCTAGTCCGTTAGCACTCGTCTCACCGGGTAAATGCTTGTACGCAAGCTACAAGGTTCCAGATGTTTCTATCAAGATGGGCGACTATAAGTTTCTGTCTTCTCCTATTGTTCTTGGTAAGTCAGATATTGATCTAATTCTCGGCATGGACTGGCTTTCTAAGCACAAGGCTCAGCTTGATTGTGCTGCTAGGCAGATTCAATTGACACACTCATCTGTGGATGTCATCATCTATGCCACTCATGACGATACCATTCGACTGTTTTCTCTCAATGAGAAGGGTGAGTTGAATGCCATCTCTCAGATTCCAGTCGTTTGTGAATATCAAGATGTCTTTCTAGAAGAGCTTCCAGGAATGCCTCCTCACCGGCCAGTTGAATTCGTCATCGATCTTGAGCCTGGCACGGAACCTGTTTGCAAACGTCCTTACAAGCTTGGACCAGAAGAGTTCAAGGAGCTGAAGAAACAACTCGATGTAAAAGAGCGCATGGGTCTGATCTGACCGAGTTCTTCTCCATGGGGTTGTGGTGTTCTTTTTGTCGAGAAGAAGGATGGCACGGACCGACTTTGTGTCGACTACCGCCCATTGAACAAGAAGACCATAAAGAACAAGTATCCACTGCCCAACATCAATGAGCTTTCCGAACAACTCAAAGGTGCTCAAGTATTCTCCAAGCTTGACCTCCGTATGGGTTATCATCAGATTCACATTCATGAACAAGATATCCCCAAGACAACATTCAGAACAAGCTATGGTTCTTATGAATACACTGTCATGTCTTTCGGCCTTGTCAATGCTCCTCCAACGTTCTCTCGCATGATGAACTTCATCTTCAACCCCTACACAAATGATTTCGTCTTGGTGTATCTTGATGATAATTTTGGTCTTTTCCAAGAACAAAGAGGATCATGCCAACCATTTGAGATTGGTGTTGGACAAACTCAGAGAACATCAGTTCTATGTGAAGTTTTCAAAGTGCGAGTTTTGGCTCGATGAGGTTCTCTACCTTGGGCATATCATCTCAGCCAAGGGCATAGCTGTTAATCCTGAGAAGGTGTCTGCAATCGTGAATTGGGAACCGCCTCAGAATGTGAAGCAGCCCCGCGGTTTCCTTGGGCTTGCAAGCTATTGTCGAAGATTCGTTGAGAATTTTTCTAAGATTGCAAAGCCTCTTTCCAACCTTCTCCAGAAGCATGTGAATTATGTCTGGACGCCTGAATGTGACATCGCTTTCAACACCCTCAAAGAGAAGCCAGTCACAGCTCTAGTTTTGACTCCTCCTAATGAATCCAAACCATTTGAGGTTTTCTGTGATGCTTCCCTTCAAGGTATCGGTGTTGTGTTAATGCAAGAGAAGAAAGTTGTGGCCTATACTTCTCGCCAGTTGAAGCCCAACGAAAAGAACTACCCCACTCATGACCTCGAGCTGGCGGTAGTTGTCCATGCTCTTTTAACATGCAGACATCTCTTGTTGGGAAGGAAAGTGGACGTCTTCACGGATCATAAGAGTCTCAAGTACATCTTCACTCAACCCAACCTCAACCTCAGGCAGACTTGTTGGGTCAAAATGATTCAAGAGTATAATCCGAATATTGAATATACGCCAGGCAAGGCCAATGTCATTGCTGGCGCTTTGAGCTGAAAGGCTTATTGCAACAGATTGATTCTCAAGCCTTTCCAACCGGATCTTTGTGAAGCTTTCCGCAAACTTAATCTCCAAGTTGTTCCTCAAGGATTTCTTGCCAACCTCCAAGTCCCTCCTACTTTGGAAGATCAAATTCGTGAGGCACAACTTCTTGATGCCATGGTGAAGAAAGTGAAGATTGGGATTGCCAAGAGCCAACCCATGTACAAGTGATATCGCCTTGATGACAAGATACTCTATTCTTCGAGAATCGAATTGTTGTTCCTAAACGTGACCTTCGTAAAGTCATTATGAACGAGGCTCACAATTCACTCTTATCTATTCATCCTGGTAGTACAAAGATGTGCCATGACCTCAAGCAGTCGTATTGGTGGACTCGAATGAAGCGCGAGTGTGGGAGTCCTGGATTAGGGGGCCTCCGGATAGCCGGACTATCTCCATTGGCCGGACTGTTAGACTATGAAGATGCAAGATTGAAGACTTTGTCTCGTGTCCGGATGGGACTCTACTTGGCGTGGAAGGCAAGGTAGGCAATACGTATACGGATATCTCCTCCTTTGTAACCGACCTTGTGTAACCCTAACCCTCTCCAGTGTCTATATAAACCGAAGGGTTTTAGTCCGTAGGACAACAATCACAACATACAATCATACCATAGGCTAGCTTCTAGGGTTTAGCCTCTCTGATCTCGTGGTAGATATACTCTTGTAACACCCATATCTTCAATATTAATCAAGCAGGACGTAGGGTTTTACCTCCATTAAGAGGGCCCGAACCTGGGTAAAACTTCGTGTCCCTTGCCGCCTGTTACCATCCGGCCTAGACGCACAGTTCGGGACCCCCTACCCGAGATCCGCCGGTTTTGACACCGACATTGGTGCTTTCATTGAGTGTTCCTCTGTGTCATCGCCGTTAGGCTTGATGGCTCCTACTATCATCGATAGCGAAGCGGTCCAGGGTGAGACTTTTCTCCCCGGACAGATCTTCGTATTCGGCGGCTTTGCACTGCGGGCTAATTCACTTGGCCATCTGGAGCAGATTGAAAGCTACGCCCCTGGCCATCAGGTTAGGTTTGGAAGTTTGAATTACATGGCCAACATCCGTGGGGACTTGATCTTCGACGGATTCGAGCCACAGCTGGGCGTGCTGCACTATCGCGATGGGTATGACCTAGCTCTGCCATCGGACGGTACCCCAGAGGCCGCGCCCGCATCAGCTCCGACCCTTAGCTCGGAGCCAGCTGCGCCAATCAAGGATGGGTGGCTAGACACCGCCTCAGGGGCTGCAGTCTCGATGGCGATCGAGCCAAACACCAGCATAATCCTCTGCGCAGCCCGTGACTCCAAGGTGCCGGACTCTCCTCTGGACCCCGAACCATCCGCGCCCCTGCCAATCGAATCCGATTGGGCGCTGATCATGGAATTCACCACTGCGGATATCTTTCAGCACTCGCCCTTCGGCGACATTCTAAATTCACTAAGATCTCTCTCTTTGTCAGGAGAGCCCTGGCCGGATTATGGCCAACAGGACTGGGATGCGGACGACGAAGAAATTCGACGCCCACCCACCACCCACTTTGTAGCCACTGTCGATGATTTAACCGACATGCTCGACTTCGACTCCAAAGACATCGATGGTATGGACGACGATGTAGGAGACGAACATGAACCAGCACCTATAGGGCACTGGAAAGCCACCTCGTCGTATGACATATACATGGTGGATACACCCAATGAAGGCAACGACAACGAGATAGCAGAGGATGACCCCTCCAAGAAGCAACCCAAGCGCCGATGTCAGCGGCGCCGCTCTAAGTCCCGCCAAAGCAAAAGTGGTGATACCGGCACAGAAGATGATAACACTCCGGATAGCGCCGATGACAACAAAAATCCTCTCCAACAAGAGTTAGATCAGGAGGATGAAGAAGCCAGCTCTCCTGAGAGAGCGGCTGGCGGAGAGGAGGAGGATGACAATTACATGCCCCCTTCGAAGATGAGGCAAGCCTCGGCGATGATGAATTCGTCGTACCAGAGGATCCCGTCGAACAAGAGCGCTTCAAGCGTAGTCTTATGGCCACGGCAAATAGCCTGAAGAAAAAGCAGCAGTGGCTTCAAGCTGATCCAGACCTGCTAGCTGAAAAATGGACTGAAGTCCTCGCGGCCGACGAATATAAACTCGATCGTCCCTCCAGGAGTTACCCAAGGCATAGGTTACTACCCCGAGTGGAGGAAGAAGTGTATGATACGGCTGATCGGCGAATGTCGGATTTCGGGTTCCGGCAGACCCTTAAGGTTCGAACACTGGGGTGCGCGCGGAAATCACGCCTCCTACCTCCCCGTCTCGCAAAGATCTAAACTACTAAAGGAACTGCATGAGAGACACAAGATTTATACTGATTCGGGCCACCGTTGTGGTGTAATACCCTACTCCAGTGTGTGGTGGCTGGATTGCCTCTTGTGGCTGATGATGAACAATACAAGGAAGAACTGCCTCGCGAGGGTCTGTTCTTGGCTGGGGTGATGAACTGCTGGGAGGAGTTCAGTCACCTCTCTCTCTCTCTCTCTACTTGCTAGCCGGACCAACCAACTCCGCGAACCGAACCCCCTTGCTAAGTGGGTGGATGGTCCTATTTATAGGCGAAGGCCCTGGGCCTCTCCCCAAATATTCAGCGGGAAGGGCGCCAACAATTGGCCAATTCGAAGGGGAACATCTAGTACACTTATCCTGACTAAAGTTGGTCTTCGCCTGCGAAAGACCCTGCGGTGACGCCGTGCTGGGCTCCATGGTGACCTCCGTCTCGTAGTCCACTTGGTCCTGGTCTCGTTGCACCGAAATGGCAACCTTTGCCTGATGCCTCGGTACTCCGCGGCTGTGCTTGCCCCCTTTGCACCAAAGAGGAAAGAAGGACGCTGCGCGCGCTGGCGCCCGCCTGGCACCCTCGATCGTCATGGCTTGCGTCACGGGCACCTCGCGAGGTACCCCGCCTTGATATCTCCGCATCCTCGCGAGCCAGCCTGAGGAGGCTGCGCCTGAGGATGCGCCGTGTCATCCGCCTCGCGAGGCTTGGCCCCTCGCGAGGGTCTTGAGTCTTGTGCTGACGAAGATGGGCCATGTTGGGCCCCCATTTAAGCCACGCCGCAGGCCACAGGCAGGAAAGTCTGGGGACCCCCGTTCCCAGAACGCTGACAGTAGCCCCTGGGCCCAAGGCGCGCCTGGACTTGGCCGTGCCGAGAGGGGAAAGGGAAAGGGCGAAGCGCCGCGGGCCCTAACAGCCTGCGGCCTTGGGCGCCACGTGGTGGTTGATGGGACGTGGGTGGCACTGTTCCCCCCATGCCCCCTTATTCTGCGCCCTGTCAGGTGGACTTGTGGTTGCACACAGCCGCTCCCCTGCTTGTTGCTCGAGCGTCTCATGTTCTTCCTTCCTTCGCACGCCGGCTCCCGCCTCCAATCCAATCTCAAATCTTCCCCCTCCTTCCCATCGCCATGACTCCGACGAGGAAGGAGAGAGGGGAGAAATCCACGCCTCTGTCTTGTGTGCCGCCAATGGTGGCCCCCGCCGTCGGCCAGCCGACCATACTCAACCAAGAGTGCCTGGGCAGGGACAGCTTGGCCCTGGCCTCCGTATTCAACAAGTGCGGGAGGACGACGCCTTGGCCCGCGTCCCACTTCTCCATCAACAGGATAGCAACCGAGGTTCCATGTTTCACCGACGCCTTGTGGGCGGGTCTGGTTCCCCCCTTCTCCGATTTCTTCAATGCCGTGCTCTCCCATTATCAGATCCACTTGATGCATCTAAGTCCTGAGTCCATCACCCTTCTTTCGGTCTTCGCCTTCGTTTGCGAAGCCATGGTGGGCATCCCTCCTTCGGTTGCCTTGTTGCGCCACTTCTTCTCACTGCGTCTTGTCGACCCTTCCCAACGCTGGGCATGCGTGAGCTTTGCTGCCGAGCCTGCGACCGAGGCCTCTGGGATTGACTTCAAACTCCCCCAGCCCGCGGTTGGGTTCCGCGAGCGGTGATTGTACGTGGACGCAGGGGTACCCAGCCCCCTGCTATCGGAGCCAACCTCGCCTGCTGTCCCCAATTCGGGTTGGGGCCAAGAGACGCTCAAGAGCCCCCGACTCGTCTTTGTCTCGAGCCGCTTCATGCTCTTGAGGAAGCTTGGCGTGACAGCGCCCAAAGTGGTGAAGGAGTTTCTGTTGTGCCGCGTCACTCCCCTGCAGCGCCACTCTCGCCGAGTGTGGGCCTTCCGTGGGCGCGAGGATAACATGAGGCTCCAGGAGGAGGACCTGGCTCCGGCGGTGCTGAAGTCGACGCTCTTGACCTTAGCCGGTGACCTCAACCCTGGCAACGTCCGGCAGGGAGGAGCCCTGCTGTATCTCTATCAGAGCAGGGCCGACTTCGTGAAGCAGATGCCTGTCTTCGATGAATGGGGACTGCGCCCGGCTGGCCTCCAGGGACCTCGCGAGAACCCGATGCTGGTGACTGCCCTTCCAACCGGCCAAGGCGGCTCCTCCTCAAGTGGCAGAGCAGGGAGGCAGGAGGCACCTGAGGCCGAGGGTGCCCCTGATGAGGTGGCAGCGTCGGGTGGCGCTCGCGAGGGGACAACTCCTGAGGCCCGTGCCGCTGCGGCTGAAGGTGGCAAGCACCCGCTCCCGGCGCCCGGGGCTGAGGCCCTGGAGGCCCCAGTCGCGTCTTCTGGCGAGGCAATGGAAGGCAGGCACTAGGCAGGCGCCCCTGACGCGGACCGCTCTGATGCTCCATCCTCACAGCAGGATGATCCTTGCGCTCTTCTCTTGGGCCGCTTCCGCATGGACTTTGAGGCCCTCCGGAGGAAGAGGGAGGCCCTAGGTGATGACTTCCCTTGTCGCGCGCTGAAGCGCAGGAAGTACTTCGCCACTGAAGAGTAAGTCCTCTTTCTCTCTGGCTCCTGATCCCCTTGCTGCTTTCGCTGATCCTTGTTCTGCAGGCCCCTCCCGTTTGAGCTCGCGGAAGACGCCGAGGTGCCGCCTCCCTTAGCTTCGTCCCCTCTACTGTCTTCAAATGCTCCGAGCAGCTCTGCCCTGGTGGTGAGGGCGTCTGAAGGGGCGGACCACCCCAAGGTGCACCGCGGCCCGTCATTCCCCACGATTTTCCTTCGCGGGCCCTCTCGGGGAATAGCCAGCTTGGCGTGGGCTTCTCGTCTGGTCGGGGACCGCGACTGGTTGAGGCGCCTCCTGCGCCCCTCATCTGGAGACGGGCTGGCTCTAGGCCGGGCTTCCGGCGCGACGCACCCAGCCATCACGAGGGCGCCAGCCCTCAGCCCCCTGCCCGGAGGAGGAACAATGATTCGCGGCCCCCGGCGCTTGCTTGGGGCGGATGATGGTGTGGAAGATGTGCTTGAGCGCGCCCGAGAGCGCCGCGCCCGCCGCCAAGGGTTCCTTCGAAGAGCGGCCGACGCGGTGAACTTGCTTGGAGAGGAGCTCGCTGACGAAGACGCGCGCCTGGAGGCCGAGGGCCTGCGCCTGGCTGTAGGGAGGCGCGAGCTGGAGGCCGCCATCGCCCTCGCACGCCATCAGCGGGATCTTGATGACGAAGAGGCGAAGGCGACGCTGGAGGCCTCTCGAGTGGGCCGATCCCAGGCCACCGAGGAGGCCCGGAGAGCTAACCGATGGCGAGAGGCAGTGGAGGAGCGGGCTCATGAGCTCCTGGCCCGGTGCCACTCACTGGAGGAGCAAGCGGAGCTGCGTGAGCTGGCCCTTGCGTCGATGCGGGTGGCCTCTGGTGACCCAGCCGAGCTCCAGAGGCGCGAAGAAGCGTTGACGCTGGAAGCCGATGAACGCACTCGCGAGTACGAGCAGCTGGAGACGAGGGAGCGCCTAGTGACGCAGGCGGAAGATGATGTCGCTGCGCGGGAAGCGCGTGTCCTGGAGGAGGTTTGTCGTCGGGTGGCGACGGCGCGCCAAGGCCTCGAGCGAGAGTATAGGGGAAGCTGGGGATGATCCGGGTCGAAGCCGAGGGCAGAACCGCAGCCCTGAGGGCCCAATGCAATGAGGCGACGCGGCTGGTCGACGCCTCCCGGGCCGCCCTCGAGGCAGCACAAAAGGAGCTGGCTGCCTCCCAGGCCGAGGTGCTCCGTCTTCGCCAGCGGATGGAAGAGGCCGAGGCCGTTGAGCGTCAGAATGCCGACGAAATACGCCAGCGGCGGGTCCTAGAGCACGCACACAGCCCCATTCTCACCACGCTCAGGGTGAGGGCTAACGCAGCCTTGGGCAACATCTATGAGGCAGCCGTCGGCGAGCCGCACACGATTAACTATGTTGGCAACCTGCAGTTCTTCACTGCCGTGGTAAAGCAGCAGGAGGCTCGGTCGGTCAGGGCTGACAGGTTGGTGGAGGAGAGGAGCCGTGCCCTGCTCGGGCGTGGCTTTTCCCGCGTCTTCAGCCATCTCCGGAACATGGATCCCCACTTCGATTTTGACGCTGCCATCGCCCCAGTTCCCCAGGCCATCCAAGGCGACCTGGCGGATTGGGTGGAGAACAACGTGGATGCTCTCGTCCGAGCCTTCACGTGGGATGACGACGACGTGGTCGTGGCTGCCGATGAAGGCGGCGTGGTGGACGGCCCCGACGCCGCTGGTGGTGGCGCAGACGACGAGGGCAAATTCAGTGATGCCAGCGACAGCTCGGGAGGCGCCCCCGAGGATGCGTTGGGGGATTTGTCAGACTGGCCATGTACTTCTCCTGTCATTTACCCTGCATGAATAGAACTCAGGTGTTTGGCCTGACGGTCGTGAGAGCATTTTGGGAGGGGAAGCCCCTCATATAAAAACTTGTGTCCAGCGTATCAGTAGTAGTCAAATTGCGCGCGTGACTGACAGTGGGCTGGTTTACCTTTGCCCCACGCTGGCCCCGAGGCAGCCTGTAGGGGGGCGGGACGCCTGGGGTGCTCTCTAGTTGGGTCCTCAAGATGTGAGATCGTTGCTGATGAAAAACTTCACAGGCGTTGGCCTTCTTCACAGGCTCTGGGCCTTCTCCTGAGCGTAATGACTTCACAGGCATTCGCCTTCTTCACAGGCTCTGGGCCTTTTCCAGAACGCGAGGGCTTCACAGGCACTCGCCTTGCTTCACAGGCTCTGGGCCTTTTTCAGAACACGAGGGCTTCACAGGCACTCGCCTTGCTTCACAGGCTCTGGGCCTTTTCCAGAATGCGAGGGCTTCACAGGCACTCGCCTTGCTTCACAGGCTCTGAGCCTTTTCCAGAATGCGAGGGCTTCACAGGCACTCGGCTTGCTTCACAGGCTCCGGGCCTTTTCCTTAACGCGATAGCTTCACAGGCACTCGCCTTGCTTCACAGGCTCCGGGCCTTTTTAAACAGTACAACCTCCGCAGGCACCCGAAAATCCTCCCGAGAGGGAGCAACAGCGGCAGCCTGGGTTGCGCACGAGCCAGGCCTGATCCGACTCGCGAGGGGCTCGCGAGGGGAGGCAGCTGTGACGAAGCGGTAACCAGAACGCGAGAAATGGCTCGAGCGAGAATAAGCACCCCTTCCCCGAACACACGCAAGTCTCAAATTCGAATCCAACTTAAATCCAGTGGGGGAAAGCAACAGCCAAAGGGAAAGGCAACGAAAAGCACACAAAAAGCCGCATCCGGCACCTAATCTAGTCTTGGACGTCTTCTCACCAGCGCAGAGCTAAGTGCTGTCCACTGGGCGTGGGAGGGAGCCCAGGGCCTGAGGCCGGCACCCCTGAGACTCCGGGGCGTGTACAGCCCCACTCATTATTACGTGAGAGTATCACGGGGCGGCGAGCTTCACATGCACTGGGCCTTCTTCACAGGTACTGGCCTTGCTTCATATCGCCAAACGAGGGCCCCGCCTTGCGCCACACTCTAGTGCCATTAGCAACGACCGGAACCCAGGACGCCGCCCGATGGGGTAGAGCGGTCGCCAGCGGTTCCCCCGACGACCATGGGTCCTTTGCCAGGGGCAGGCCCTGAGGCACCTCCCCAGCAGAGGGCCTACCTCCTGAGAACGCCTTGCTCCGAACGCCGCGGTGGTGATGTAGGATTTCGACCCCTCTCCCGCAGCCCCCGGCGCCCTCCTCCCGAGGGGTAGGAGACTGTGGGAGCGGGGCAGCTGCTTGCCGCGGCGACCTGCACCTCCTGCGATCCATGGTTAGCATATACCTGCCCCTGAAGAGTTAGCGGTGCCCGATAGTCGTTGCCTCCAGCGTGGCCAGCGGGTTCGTCCATGGGCTCCTGGAAGGGCTCAGCTTCTACTGCCTCGTCCCCCCAGCTTGGGCCGAGGAGCGAGCCTTGCCTGCTCTCGCGAGGCTGTCCTTGGTCCAGCATGAGGGGCATGTATTCCTCCGTCGCTGTCATCCCGAATGCCACACCATGGTGCCCCGCACGCCACGCGGTCCCACCTGCCGTGCCTACTGCAGGGTGGCAGTGCGGCAGACCTCCGAGGCCGTGGGTCACGTCGAGTCCTTCTTCTTCGCGGGCCGGCGGCGGAGGCAGCGCCGCCGCCAGTCCGGTGCTGACAGCTTCGCTGGCGTCGGTGTAGCCTTGGAGTCCGTGGGCGTGCGCGGAGCCCCCGCGCGGGCCGCCCTGGACTTGAGATGGGAGCTGGGTGGAGAAGGGGTGAGCCCCCGAGGCGGCGAAGCCCAGGAGCTCCGCCACCCGCTCCAGTAGCACGTCGTGGCCGCCCTCCAGCAGTCTGCACCGCAGCAGCTCCTGGGCCACCGTGAGCACGGCCCTTGAATTCGCCTGCTCCCGGCGGGTGTACGGCGTCGTGGTTGCGGCATGATTGGAGGCCCTTGCTGCCGACCGCGCTTGCCGGGGTGTGAGGGTTGCGGAAGCCTGTCCGCGTCGCCCGCGGCCCGCAGCGCCCTGCGGACCGCGAGCTGCCTGGGGCGCGGGGTCGCCTGAGGCGGGCGGCTCCGCGCAGGTGGACCACGCCGCCCATGGACCTTGGTTGCCCGCCTGGTCGCCAGACATGGTGATGACGATGCGACGGGAGGCGGAGCGGTAGGAAGGCAAATTCCGGCGCACCCCTACCTGGCGCGCCAAATGTCAGATTTCGGGTTTCGGCAGACCCTTAAGGTTTGAACACTGGGGTGCGCGTGGAAATCACGCCTCCTACCTCCCTGTCTCGCAAAGATCTAAACTACTAAAGGAACTGCATGAGAGACACAAGATTTATACTGGTTCGGGCCACCGTTGTGGTGTAATACCCTACTCCAGTGTGTGATGGGTGGATTGCCTCTTGTGGCTGATGATGATGAACAATACAAGGAAGAACTGCCTCGCGAGGGTCTGTTCTTGGCTGGGGTGATGAACTGCTGGGAGGAGTTCAGTCACCTCTCTCTCTCTCTCTCTACTTGCTAGCCGGACCAACCAACTCCGCGAACCGAACCCCCTTGCTACATGGGTGGCCGGTCCTATTTATAGGCGAAGGCCCTGGGCCTCTCCCCAAATATTGAGCAGGAAGGGCGCCAACAATTGGCCAATTCGAAGGGGAACATCTAGTACACTTATCCTGACTAAAGTTGGTCTTCGCCTGCGAAAGAACCTGTGGTGACGCCGTGCTGGGCTCCATGGTGACCTCCGTCTCGTAGTCTGCTTGGTCCTGGTCTCGTTGCACCGAAATGGCAACCTTTGCCTGATGCCTCGGTACTCCGCGGCTGCGATTGCCCCCTTTGCACCAAAGAGGAAAGAAGGACGCTGCGCGCGCTGGCGCCCGCCTGGCACCCTCGACCGTCATGGCTTGCATCACGGCACCTCGCGAGGTACCCCGCCTTGATATCTCCGCATCCTCGTGAGCCAGCCTGAGGAGGCTGCGCCTGAGGATGCGCCGTGTCGTCCGCCTCGCGAGGCTTGGCCCCTCGCGAGGGTCTAGAGTCTTGTGCTGACGAAGATGGGCCATGTTGGGCCCCCATTTAAGCCACGCCGCAGGCCGCAGGCAGGCAAGTCCGGGGACCCCCGTTCCTAGAACGCCGACAGCCACCTCGTGGCCGCGATAGAGAGGCATTCCAGCCAAAAGCTCAGCCTCCACCCCAATGCCATCCAAATAAAAAGGCATGGGGAGATATGCCAGACCTGCGAGACATATTGGAGGACAAAGCAAAGCATTCAAGATCGATCTACGGATCACGAGGGCGCACCACTCTATGAGACGGTAAATGTCATGCCGGATACAGTAAAAGCAAATCCGGCCGGGCCGAACACAACGAGCAGGACCCATACGAGCTGCGTCACGATATAGCCCAATACAGAGGCGCCGCACACCCCTTATGCTTCGCAGACGAAGTAATGGAACATCAATTCCCAGAAGGTTCCAAACCTGTAAACATTGAATCATACGACGGCACTACAGACCCCGCGGTATGGATTGAGGACTTCCTCCTCCACATCCACATGGCCCGCGATGATGACTTACATGCCATCAAGTACCTCCCACTAAAACTCAAAGGACCAGCGCTGCATTGGCTGAATAGCTTGCCAGCGGACTCCATTAGCTGTTGGGAAAATCTGGAAGCCGCATTCCTCGACAACTTTCAGGGCACTTATGTGCGACCACCAGACGCCGATGACTTGAGCCACATAATTCAGCAGCCAGAAGAGTCGGCCAGGCAATTCTGGACTCGGTTCCTTACAAAGAAAAATCAAATCATCGACTGTCCGGATGCGGAGGCCTTAGCGGCTTTCAAGCACAACATTCGAGACGAGTGGCTAGCCCGGCACCTTGGTCAGGAAAAGCCGAAATCTATGGCAGCCCTCACGACGCTCATGACCCGCTTTTGTGCGGGAGAAGACAGTTGGTTGGCTCGCAGTAATAACATATCAAAGAACCATGGTACGTCAGATACCAAGGATGGCAATAGCAGGTCACGCCGCAACAAGCATAAGCGCCGCATCAACGGTGAAAATACTGAGGATACGGCAGTCAATGCCGGATTCAAAGGCTCTAAACCTGGTCAGCGGAAAAAGCCATTCAAACAAAGTACGCCGGGTCCGTCCAGCTTGGACCGTATACTCGATCGCTCATGTCAAATACATGGCACCCAAGACAAGCCAGCCAATCACACCAACAGGGATTGTTGGGTGTTCAAGCAGGTCGGCAAGTTAATTACCGAAAACAAGGACAAGGGGCCGCATAGCGATGACGAGGAAGAACGCCTGCAGCCGCACACTGGAGGACAGAAGAGGTTTCCCCCGCAAGTGCGGACGGTGAACATGATATACGCAGCCCACATCCCCAAGAGGGAGCGGAAGCGTGCGCTCAAGGACGTATATGCGTTGGAGCCATTCGCCCCAAAGTTCAACCCTTGGTCCTCCTGTCCGATCACCTTCGATCGCAGGGACCGCCCCACTAGTATCCGTCATGGCGGATTCGCCGCACTGGTCCTAGACCCAATCAATGACGGATTTCACCTGACTCGAGTCCTTATGGATGGCGGCAGCAGCCTGAACCTGCTTTATCAGGACACAGTGCACAAAATGGGTATGGACCCCTCAAGGATCAAACCCACAAAGACGACCTTTAAGGGCGTCATTCCAGGCGTAGTGGCCCACTGCACAGGCTCAATTACACTGGAAGTGGTCTTCAGATCCCCGGATAACTTCCGAAGCGAAGAGTTAATCTTTGACATAGTTCCGTTCCGCAGTGGTTATCAGGCGCTGCTCAGACGAACCGCATTTGCTAAATTCAATGCGGTACCACATTATGCATACCTCAAGCTCAAGATGCCAGGACCTCGCGGAGTTATTACAGTCAATGGAAACATAGAGCTCTCTCTCCGAACAGAGGAGCACACCACGGCCCTCACAACAGAAGCGCAAAGCAGCCTCTCAAGGCAATCTACCAGGTCGGCATTTCAAAGCCCGGACACCTTCAAGCGCGCTCGGGGCAATCGGCAAACAGACCGCCTGGCACGATCTGAGCTCGCGTAGCAATACAGTGGCAACCCCAATCCTAGCCCAATGGCGTCGTACGTGTCGCGCGTACATAATTACGCATTAAAAATACCATGGGCACAGGTGGGGAGGGGGGCACAACTACAGCACGCCCCAAAACGCGGCCTAAACCGCACCAGGGGCTTCCTGTTTGGTTATTTTTCTTTTTCTTTCAGGACTTCAATCTCTGGAAACACTGTCCGGCAGCTCTATTGCCGAACACATGGTACAGCAACCAAGGAGGCCGACAACTATGGAATTCCTAGGTGGATTACAGATTTCATATAATTCCTCAGCTCGCCCTTGGAAGGGACATAGCCCTACTCTTTTGCTTATTACACTATCTGTATCACTCTACTTTAATGCAATTTTTTAATATACAATACATGACATTACGACTATTATTGCATTTTTGTTATATATATACATATCTATGTGTTCACTAATGACGCCTAGCAACCGTACACTCTGGTACGGCCAATGCACCAGGGGCTTACGTACCCACAATATGGTGTGAAAAGTTCGAACACTTTCACAAGTGCGGCACCCCGAACTTATAGCATTATATGCATCAGCTCCGAATCATGTCTTTGGTCAAATGTTGGGTTTTCCCGGCTCCTATGTTTTGGTACCTTACGTTCCGCTCTATCAGCTAAGGTAGCGCTAGGAGAACTACTGCGATTGTGCCCCGGTTCTGCCGGGCCGAGCACCTCAGTAGAGAAAGCTAAAACTGACTGTCATGATAGGGTGAGAGACTGGTCGCTGTTCGGCGAGGTTTTTCGAGTCCCTAAAGACTTATGCCGCTTAGGGTGAGGGGCTGGCTCCGTCCGGCTTACAAGCATGTATCGCGCCCCGAATTCGGCCTTCCGAATACCAGGGGCTTCGCCGAAATTTAAAATTATAGAATTCTATGGCTAAGTGAGAGTGATAAAGCATTATTAGTCCGGTTGCCTTGTTCGTTGTGCTGAGCACCTCCCTCGAAGGACCCAAACATGGGAACAAGAGTGCTCAGGTTTATCCCGAACACCCCGGCACTCATGGCATGGGGGCAGAAGTCAAGGACTAGCCATCTCTCAGATTGGATAAACAGCCAAACAGAAGGTAATATTTTAAATTCACAAAAGCGTTGCATAGCGAATACGATACAAGTTTTCATACATACAGGACAAAACGAGCAAGTCTCATTCAAATATTACATTTTGCGAACACTCATCTGCGATAAGACGGACGCCCGGCAGAACACCCTCGTAGTACATCTCGGGGTGGCGGTGCTCCTTGCCCTCCGACGGCCCCTCCTTGATCAGCTTCACGACGTCTAGCTTGACCCACTGCGTTTTTACATGGGCGAAGGCCCGGCATGCACCTTCAATGCAGACGAATCGCTTGACGACCTCCAGCCATGGGCAGGCATGCACAAGCCACATCACTAGGTTGAAGAAGTTGTTCGGAAGGGCGTCGCCAGGCCACAACCGGACTATGAAGCCCTCCATGGCCTGATCGGCCACCTTATGTAGCTCGGCCATCTGCTTCAGCTGGTCGCTCATTGGCACCAGATGTTCGGCCTCAGCATACTGAGACCAGAACAGCTTCTCTGTCGAGCTTCCGTCCTCGGCCTGGTAGAATAGTGCGGCATCGGACACACTGCGGGGCAAATCTGCGAATGCTCCTAAAGAGCTCCGGATTCAGGTAAGTAAACGGTAATTCACCTTTACATGCTTGCTTTGCATATAGAAAGTCTTACCCGCCGCTATCTTCTTCATCGTGTCGATCTCCTGAAGGGCCTTCTGGGCCTCAGCCTTGGCACTCTTTGCGCTCTCACGGGCCGCGGCAAGCTCAGACTCTCGCATCCTCAAGTCAAGCTCCAATGCCTCGTGCTTCATCACGAGAGCCTGGAGCTCTTGCTGCACCTCGCCCACTCGAGCATCGTGCCTCTCTCGCTCGGTGTGCTCCTTGGCTGCTATATCTTCGGCCTTGGTCAACGCTTGCTTCAGGGTCGCCACCTCAGTCATGGCCCCTGACAAAACATACAATGATCCTGTCATTTTGCAATCGCGTCCTTTTTTATATACATATATCTATAGATGGGGTATTACTTACCTTCGTTCTCCTCGAGCTGCCTCTTGACAAGGCCGAGCTCTTTCTTGGACCCATCGAGGTCCTGCTTCAGTACGGCGACCTCCGCAGTTAGTGCGGCGGACGCCAGCAGTGAAGCCTACATATGCATATTGGCATACTTATATTAGACTCATGCGATATTATTTGATCCTCTGTTCGGCTTTTCTTTGCGAACACCGAACACAGCATCAGGGGCTACTGTCTATGCGGTAATACTTCTACTACATTTTAAAACACTTACCTCAAAGCCTGTTAGAAGGCTAGTACAGGCTTCAGTCAATCCACTCTTGGCGGACTGAACCTTCTGGATCACTGCACTCATGATAGTGTGGTGCTCCTCCTCGATGGAAGCGCTGCGAAGCGCTTCCAACATAGTGTCCTGCACCTCTAGATGGACAGAGGTCACCGGCGCAGGCGTCTCACCCTCCTTAGAAGGGGACCGCCTGCCCGATCTCGGAACCGTTGGAGGGTCCGGCGTGGTGTTCGGCTGAGGGCCGAACTCGGAGCTCTCGGGGACCCCGTCCCCTCGGCTCGCGGAGTCCGGAAGGTCACCTTGAGGCGCCTCTAGGACTGTCCCCCTCGATCTGGTGCCTCTTGAGACAACACCTCGGCGTCGTCGGCTGGATGAGGGGAGGTGGCGATCGGGACTGGATCACTATCCATGTCCGATGAGCCCAGGGAGCCGTCCGAGGATACCTCGATATTGGCTCGGGGCGGCATGCACAATTGAGTTCGGCATTAGAGAAAGCAATGAGACAAAGGAATCCTATGGGTTACTTTGGTATCCAAAAACTTACGATCTCCCGTGGGGCTTGGCCCTGGGCAACCACTCATCTTCACTTTCGTCGGCGGTGGTGGAGCTGTCCGCAAGGAGCGTCCTTCCCTTCTTGGACCCTCCAGCTTCCCCAGTTGGGGCGGCCTTCCTTTTCTTGTCTCCCCCAGTCGTTGGGGGAGCCTCTTCTTCCTCTTCCTCGTCTTCGGGGGAAGAGTGCGCCGTGAAGTCATCGGACGGTGAGTCCGACGATGCCTAGCGTCGGGAACTCTTTCGAGCTCCCTTGGCCTTCTTGGTCTTCTTCGGCACCTTATAAGGGGACGGAGTCAGCATCTTCGTCAGAAGAGCATCCGCAGGGCCTTCGGGCAAGGGAGCCGGACAGTCGATTTGTCCGGCCATCTTCTGCCAGTCCTGTTAACGGCATGGGAGTTTAGATCCCGCATAGAGTCAATCTATATAGAAAACAAGTATCCTGTAAAAGGTAAAACAGCTTACCCCACTGGCTTGGCGCTTCGCGTTGAATCCGCGATCCTCAGTAATGGGGGGAGGGACCGCGTCACCCTTGAATAGCACCCTCCAGGCATCTTCATGAGTCATGTTGAAGAGCCTGTTTAGAGTTCGGTGCTGCGCCGGGTTGAACTCCCACAAAGTGAACTCCCGTTGTTGGCACGGGAGTATCCGGCGGACGAGCATAACCTGGACTATCTTGACGAGCTTGAGCTTCTTGTCCACCATGTTTTGAATACATGACTGGAGTCTGGTCAGCTCTTTTGAATTACCCCAGGACAGGCCCTTCTCTTTCCAGGAGGTGAGCCGCATGGGGATGCCAAATTGGAACTCGGGGGCCGCTACCCATGCGGGGTCGCGCGGCTCGGTGATATAGAACCACCCCGATTGCCACCCCTTTATGGTATCCACCAAGGTGCCCTCGAGCCATGTGATGTTGGGCATCTTGCCCACCATGGCGCCTCCGCACTCTGCCTGGCGGCCGCTCACTACCTTCGGCTTGACATTGAAGGTCTTCAGCCATAAGCCGAAGTGGGGCTTTACGTGGAGGAAGGCCTCGTACACGACGATAAACGCCGAGATGTTGAGGATGAAGTTCGGCGCCAGATTGTGGAAATCCATGCCGTAATAAAACATGAGCCCCTGAACGAAGGGATGGAGAGGGAATCCCAGTCCGCGGAGAAAATGGGTGAGGAATACCACCTTCTCATGGGGCTCGGGGGTGGGGATGAGTTGTCCCTCATCTGGGAGCCGGTGCGCGATGTCGTCAGGAAGGTATCCAGCTCTCCTCAGTTTCTTGACGTCTCCCTCCATGATGGAGGAGACCATCTGCTTGCCTCCCGCTCTGGACATGGTTGGAGAAGGTTGAGATGGAAGTGAGAGCTTGGGCGCTAGAGCTCGAGTGTGCGGGAGCGGATGAGCAGAGGAGGAAGAAGGCGTGGATAGAAAGGTGAATCCTTATCCCTTTATATGGGAGGACTAAATTAAGCGTCCCCACTTGCCTGGTAAAACTTGCTTGTCCCCCAAGCGCCGTAGTTAATGGCGCGGTTGGGTTACCCACACCCGTATTGATGAGAATCCCGTAATAAGGGGACACAATCTCTGCTTTGACAAGACGTGTCGAAAAACTGCCTCGAGTTATGTGCGGGGCTGGTTAAAAGAAACGGTTCGAATAATCACCGGGCCATGACATAACGTCATGTTACCAAAACAAGCTAGCAGATTAGATTCGTGAAAACATTATTCTCTCTACGGTGAAATGTGGAACTTATTTTGCAGGGTCGTACACTATCCTCGTATTCAACTTCTTTTGTAATGTATTCGGAGAAGGAACCTGCCTTGCAATGCCGAAGACAACTGCGCGCCGGACTCGTCGTCATTGAAGCCTGGTTCAAGGGCTACGGTGGGAGTCCTGGATTAGCAGGTCTCCGGATAGCCGGACTATCTCCATTGGCCAGACTGTTAGACTATGAAGATGCAAGATTGAAGACTTCGTCTCGTGTACGGATGGGACTCTACTTGGTGCGGAAGGCAAGCTAGCCAATACATATACGGATATCTCCTCCTTTGTAACCGTCCTTGTGTAACCCTAACCCTCTCCGGTGTCTATATAAACCGAAGGGTTTTAGTCCGTAGGACAACAATCACAACATACAATCATACCATAGGCTAGCTTCTAGGGTTTCGCCTCTCTGATCTCGTGGTAGATCTACTCTTGTAACACCCATATCTTCAATATTAATCAAGCAGGGCATAGGGTTTTACCTCCATTAAGAGGGCCCGAACCTGGGTAAAACTTCGTGTCCCTTGCCTCCTATTACCATCCGGCCTAGACGCACAGTTTGGGACCCCTACCCGAGATCCGCCGGTTTTGACACTGACAGCGGGATTGCTCAGTTCGTGAATGAATGTGATGTCTGCAAAAGAGTGAAAGCAGAACACCAATGACCAGCTGGTCTCCTCCAACCTCTTGCCATTCCAGAATGGAAGTTTGATCATATTGAGATGGACTTCATGACTGGATTTCCCTAGTCCAAACATGGAAATGATGCTATCTTTGTTGTCATCGACAAGCTCACTAAAGTGGCTCATTTTCTTCCTATCAAAGAATCTATCACAGCAGCTCAGTTGGCAGAGCTATATACCTCCAGGATTGTCTCCTTGAACGGCATTCCGTAGTTGATCTCTTCAGATCGTGGAAGCATCTTCACTCTAAGTTCTGTGACTCCTTCCAGAAGGCTATGGGCACCAACATTCGCTTCAGCACAGCCTTTCATCCTCAAACTAGTGGACAAGTCGAGCGAGTAAATTAAATTCTTGAAGATATGCTCAGGGCTTGTGTCATTTATTTAGGTATGAAGTGGGAAGATTGTCTTCCATATGCCGAGTTCTCCTACAACAACAGCTTCCAAGCGAGTCCGGGCAAGGCCGCATTCGAGATTATCTATGGCAGAAAGTGTCGTACTCCTCTTAATTGGTCAGAGACTGGTGAACGCCAACTTCTTGGCAATGACTTAATCACAAAAGTTGAAGAAACGTGTCAAGTCATCCGTGGAAATCTCAAAGCGGGGCAATCGCGCCAGAAGAGTTACTATGATAGCAAGCATCGTGACTTGGCTTTCGACATAGGAGACCATTGTCGGCGTTCTGGGAACGGGGGTCCCCAGACATGCCTGCCTGCGGCCTGCGGCATGGCTCAAATGGGGGCCCAACATGGCCCATCATCATCAAGCACAAGACTCAAGACCCTCGCGAGGGGCCAAGCCTCGTGAGGCGGACGACACAGCGCATCCTCAAGCGCAGCCTCCTCAGGCTGGCTCGCGAGGAGACGGAGATATCAAGGTGGGGTACCTCGCGAGGTGCCCGTGACGCAAGCCATGACGATCGAGGGTGCCAGGCGGGCGCCAGCGCGCGCAGCGTCCTTCTTTCCTCTTCGGTGCAAAGGGGACAAGCGCAGCCGCGGAGTACCGAGGCATCACGCAAAGGTTGCCATTTCAGTGCAACGAGACCAGGACCAAGCAGACTACGAGACGGAGGTCACCATGGAGCCCAGCACATGGTCACCGCAGAGTCTTTTGCAGGCGAAGACCACCTTTAGTCAGGATAAGAGTACTTGCTATCCCCCTTCAAATTAGCCCGCCATTGTTGGCTCCCTTCCTGCTCGATATTTGGGAAGAGGACCAGGGCCCCTATAAATAGGGACGGCCAGCCACGTAGCAAGGGGTTCGTTCGGTTTTTCCGTGGGGAGGTACACAGAGTAGAGAGAAAGAGAGAGAGAAGGCGGCTGAACTCCTCCCAACAGTTTGTCGCCCCAGCCAAGAATAGACCCTCGCGAGGCTGTTCTTCCTTGTATTGTTCTTCATCATCAGCCCCAAGAGGCAATCCACCCACCACACACTGGAGTAGGGTATTACACCGCAATGGTGGCCCGAACCAGTATAAATCTTGTGTCTCTTGTGTGATCCTTTTAGTAGTTTAGATCTTTGCGAGACGGGGAGGTAGAAGGTGTGATTTCTGCACGCACCCCAGTGTTCGAACCTTAAGGGTCTGTCGGAACCCGAAATCCGACATTTGGCGCACCAGGTAGGGGTGCGCCGGAATCCGTCTTTCACCGCTCCGCCCTCCTCCGGTCGCCGCGTCCATGTGCGGCACCGGTCGGGCTCGCACCACCCCGGCGGCCCTCGCCGGTGGGCGTTCTCGTCGTCCCCCGCCGCCCGCCGTCAACACCGCCACCGGCTCGGCGGGAAACGAGCTCCAAGCACCACCCCAGCATCCGCCTACGCGACAGAGTAACTGCACCGCGGCACCGACGCCTCCGGTCGTTGCGGCCCTCCTGGGCGGCTCGCAGGCGCCGCCCACAAGCCGCCACATAAAGCCTTTTGCCCGTCGGGTTAGCACCGCTTCCGCATGGCAGGGGGCTCCCCCGGACCGAGCAGCGCGCGAGGTCAATCTGACCTTCAGCTCGGAGGACCACCCCACCAACCTGGTCGGCTCGGGCGCGCTCCCCCTGCTGTGCACCCCCACCATCTGCCAGGTGGCCGTCACCAGGACCCTCATCGATGGTGGCGCGGGCCTCAGTGTGCTTTCGGTCGAGACTTTCAACCTCTTCTCCATACCCCGGGAGCGGCTGCGGCCCAGCCGATCTTTCTCGGGCGTCGGAGGCGGATCATCCGACTCCCTGGGACAGATCCGGCTCCCGGTAACCTTCGGCACCTACGACAACTTCCGCACAGAGACGGTTGACTTCGACATCGCCCCGTCGGTCTCCCTTACAACGCCATCCTCGACTACCCGGCACTGGCCCAGTTCATGGCCGCCACGCACCTGGCGTACAACCTCATGAAGATGCCCGGGAGCAACGGTACCCTTACCGTGCGCGGGGACACCGGGGACGCCCTGCGAGTACTCGAGCTCGCCTTCAAGACAGCGGCGTCGGCACGGCCTATCAACGCGGAGACCCCTGAGCCCAAGGGGGCTGCGCCCGCCAAGAAGAAGCAGTTGTTCACCCAGGACAAAGCAGAGACCAAGCAGATACCCGTCGACGAGGACGGGTCCTCCAGTGCCACTTTCACCATAGGCGCCAACCTTGAGCCTGAGCAGGAGGAGGCCTTGGTCAAGTTCTTGCACGCGAATAAGAAGGTATTTGCTTGGGAGCCCGATCAGCTGGCGGGGATCCCCAGGAGCGTCATCGAGCATCACCTCAACGTGTGCCCAAATGTGCGCCCCGTGAAGTAGAAGGCCAGGCGGCAGTCCGTGGAAAAGCAGGCCTTCATTGTTCAAGAGACCCGCAAGCTAGAAGCCGTTGGGGTCATTCGCGAGGTCTGATACCCGAATTGGTTGGCCAACCCAGTCGTTGTGCCCAAGAAAGGGGGGAAAGAACGCATGTGTGTCGACTTCACCAACTGGCATGCCCGCAAGATCCGTTTCCGCACCCCCGCATCGACCAGATCGTCGATTCCACTGCGGAGTGCGACCTGCTGTGTTTCCTGGACGCCTTCTCCGGGTATCACCAGATCAAGATGGTGGTGGAAGACGTTGAGAAGACTGCCTTCTTGACCCCATGCTGGGTGTACTTCTATATGTGCATGCCGTTCGGACTGCGTAATGCAGGGGCAACCTTTCAGCGGCTGATGTACATCACCTTGGACCCGCAACTCGGGAAGAATGTCGAAGCTTACGTTGATGACATTGTAGTAAAATCTCGGGAGTCCAAGACCCGGATACAGGACCTGGAAGAGAACTTCGCGAGCCTCGACGCAGTAAACCTGCGGCTCAACCCGGAGAAATGTGTGTTCGGCGTCCCCTCGGGCAAGCTTTTGGGATTCCTCGTGTCCCATCGTGGCATTGAGGCCAACCCCGAGAAGGTCAAGGCGGTCGAGGACATGAGCCCGCCAAAAACCCTCAGAGAAATGCAGAAGCTCACTGGGCGCGTGACCATGCTAGGGCGCTTCATCTCCAAACTAGGGGAGCGAGCGTTGCTGTCGGCATTCTGGGAATGGGGGTCCCCAGACTTGCCTGCCTGCGGCCTGCGGCGTGGCTCAAGTGGGGGCCAGCGCGGCCCATCTTCATCAACACGAGGCTCAAGACCCTCACGAGGGGCCAAGCCTCACGAGGCGGACGACACGGCGCATCCTCAGGCACAGCCTCGTCAGGCTGGCTCGCGAGGAGGCGGAGAGTTCAAGGTGGGGTACCTCGCGAGGTGCCCATGACGCAAGCCGTGACGACACGGGGCACCAGGCGGGTGCCAGCGCACGCAGCGTCCCTCTATCCTCTTTGGTGCAAAGGGGGCAAGCGTATCCACGGAGTACCTAGGCATCAGGCAAAGGTTGCCACTTCGATGCAACGAGACCAAGACCAGGAGGACTATGAGACGGAGGTCACCATGGAGCCCAGCGCGACGTCATCACCAGAGCCTTTGGCAGGCGAAGACTTCTTTTGCCAGGATCGATGTACTCGCTGTCCCCCTTCAAATTAGCCCGCCATTGTTGGATCCCTTCCTGCTCAATATTTGGGGAGAGGACCAGGGCCTCTATAAATAGGACTAGCCACCCACATAGCAAGGGGTTCGGTTCGGGTCGGTTCGTTCGGTTCGCAAGTAGAGAGAGAGAGAGAGGGTGACTGAACTCTTCATAGCAGTTCACCACCACAGCCAAGAACAGACCCTCGCGAGGCTGTTCTTCCTTGTATTGTTCATCCACACCAGCCCCGAGAGGCAATCCATCCACCACACACTGGAGTAGGGTATTACACCACATCGGTGGCCCGAACCAGTATAAATCTTGTGTCTTTCGTGCAGCTCTTTTAGTAGTTTAGATCCCATCGAGACGGAGAGGTTGAAGGTGAGATTTCCGCGCGCACCCCAGTGTTCGAACCTTAAGGGTCTGCCAGAACCCGAAATCCGACATTTGGCGTGCCAGGGTAGGGGTGCACCGGAATTCGTCTTCCACCGCTCCGCTCTCCTCCGACCATCGCATCCATGTCTGACGCTCGTCGGGCCCGCGCCGAGCGCCAGGCCGCCATCGCTTCCCGCATCGCCCAGACGGCCCCTGTCGGTGGGCGTCCTCGTCGTTCCCCGTCGCCCGCCATCAACGCCGCCACCGGCCCGGCGGGGGGCGAGCAGCAGGCATCGTCTCAGCACCCGTCCGTGCGGCAAGACGGCCGCACCGCCACTCCGTCACTCGCACTAGCTGGCTCTTCGTCCCGCGCGCTCTGCGCACCCTTGGAGGCTCGAGCTGCTCTCCTCGCGGCAAACGAGCTCCTGCGCTACCGTCCCGTCGACGACGTCTACGAAGAATGGCTCGACCACGTCGCCGAGC
Organism: Triticum monococcum; assembly: GCA_034509565.1. Lineage (NCBI taxonomy): Eukaryota > Viridiplantae > Streptophyta > Magnoliopsida > Poales > Poaceae > Triticum > Triticum monococcum. Next base: position 170,162,153 of record CM067846.1, on the reverse strand, counting down.
TTGTCCGCGCCGCAGGGGGCTCTTCCGCGCCGTCCGCCCCTCTGCGCCGCACTCTGCCCCGCGCGGGCAACGAAGCTCCAGAGGCGCACCAGCCGCCTCCCCTCCAAGAAGATGCCATGGCTCCAAGTCGCTTGGTCCTTGGGCGGAACCCGCTCCGTCAGGCGCCATCGCAGCAAGACCGAAGCTGCCAAGAAGTTCCTCGCCCGCAAGGGGCTGCCAGGGCGCTCCCTGCTCCGGCACGCCGCGACCCTGCTCCAGCTCCGGCACGCCAAGACCCTGCCCTGCTCCTAGCTGCAGCACGTGGGGACCCTCAAGACCAAGCTCTCCACCAACCGAGGCCTTTCGTGGCCACCCCGGGCTGCCACACCTACACCACTGAGCTGCACAGCGTCGCGTGGCCCGGCAAGTTCAAGCCCGACCTGCCTCCTCGCTACGACGGCGCAACCGATCCCGCAGAGTTCCTCCAGCTCTATGAGCTGGGCATTGAGGCTGCCGGCGGGGATGAGAAGGTCATGACTAACTGGTTCCCTATGGTGCTTAAGGAAGGGGCGCGAACCTGGCTCCTGAATCTGGCTCCAGGCACGATCTCCTCCTGGGACCAGATGCGCGCCCGCTTCATCACCAACTTCCAAGGTACTCGCGACCGGCTGCCCGCCGTGAGCGACATGCGCCGCATCAAGCAACAACCCAGAGAGACCCTGCAAAAGTACATCCAGCGCTTCAACAGCGCGCGCCTCAAGATCCCCAGGGTGTTAGAGGAGGCCATCATCTCCGCCTTCTCTAACGGCGTGCGTGACGTCAAGATGAAGGAGGAGCTGGCGATGCACGAAGACCTCTGCACCTCCCTGGAGTTGTTCAATTTGGCGAACAAGTGCGCCAGGGCTGAGGAGGGACGTCTCTCCCTCCTCGAGCTGCCTGCCGCGGACCCAGAAGAGAAGAAGCCCAAGGCCAAGGACGTGAAGCGCAAGCGGGCTGCCGTGCTCGCTGCCGAACCAGACACCAAGCGGGGCAAGGATCTGCCCGAACCCTCCAGAGGCAGCCGGTACTGTGTACCATGACCTCCACACCCACAACACCAACGAATGTCAAGAGCTCCGCGCCGTACGAGAAGGAAGGATCGGCCATTGCCCTGACCGTGCTGACCGGGGCTACGGCCGGGGAGGAGGAAGAAACCCAGGGCGCTGGGAAGACCACGGCCCGCGCCAGGGGTGGCGCGACCAGCCTCGCGAGGACCGCTGGCGGGACCTGCCTCGTGAGGGGGACTGGAGAGACCAGCCTCATGAGGACCGCCCTCATGGCAACGCAGGCCTACCTCCGCTGTCGCCTCCACCAAGAAGAACGAAGACCGCCATCAAGACGAGGGGGCTGGGGGCTTCCAGGAGCCGCGCGCGATCGCCTGCATCCTGGGCAGAGCTCAAGCCCCAGCCTCCCAACGTATCTTCAAGCAGTTTGCCCGCGAAGTGAATGCAGCCCTCCCCAAGCTCGAAGCAATGCGCCCCCTCAGGTGGTCGGCGTGCCCCATCACGTTCAGCTCGGCAGACCAGCTCAAGTGCGTGGCCACTGCAGGAGTCCTCCCGATGCTCTGCTCCCCGGTCATCAGCAACGTGCAGGTCACCAAGACCCTCATCGATGGTGGGGCAGGGCTCAACATCCTGTCCGTGGAAACATTCAACAACCTCCAAGTGCCCTATGACCAGCTTCAGCCAACCAGGCCTTTCTCCGGGATCACCGACGGTTCCACAGTCCCAATCAGGCAGGTCCGCCTCCCTGTCACCTTCGGAGCCCGCAGCAACTACCGCACCGAGCTCATCGACTTCGACGTCGCCCACATCCACCTGCCGTACAACGCCATCCTTGGGTACCCAGCACTGGCCAAGTTCATGGCCGTGACCCACCACGGCTACAACGTCCTCAAGATGCCAGGAAGTGGCAGCGTCATCATGGTGCCCTATGAAGAGAGAGATGCAGTGTGTTCCCTGGAGCGAGCCTTTCAGGCCGCGTCGCTAGAAGACCCAGATCGCGGAAGCAGGAGGCTTCTTGAGACCACCCCCAAGAAGAAGAAGACGTCATTAGGCTCAGCCCCTCAGGAGGCAGGCCCCTCAGGGCCCGAGCCTCCTCAGGAGGGCCCTCCATCCATCGCATAGGAAAGCGCGCCCGGCGCCCTCCTCAGGCAGGGCTTGGGGGCTCTCACCTGGAGGGCCACCGACCTAGCCAGGGTCGCGAGGGAGGTGCTTGGGCACCATGTGGAGGCGTGCTTCGCAGCATGTTTCCCTTAGGAGGGAGCCAGGCGAGGAAGATCAGGCTAGCAAGAGTTCGTTGACGAGGCCATTGAAGAGTTACAGGAGACAAGGATCATGAGAGGTTGCCGCCGCTTGCCAGCCATGGCCCCACATCTAGGCGAGGATGGTGGGATGCGCGTCTGCGTCGACATACCAGGGCTCAATTAGATCGCCACAACGGAGCGCCTCTGGCCCTTGCAAGTGGGGCGCTGCGGAGGTCTACCCCACAGCTATGTTCGCATGCCTTACGGCCTGCCGAGCATGGCTGCGGCATACCAGCGCCTCATGAGGGGCATCGTGGAGGCTCAGGAAGACAGGCGGTCCGCGGCTCTGGCGGAGGTGGAGACAGCTCGCGAGGAGTCAACGGCGCCTCCGGAGCCTCCCGAGGCCCCGGGGCCTGGGGGCTCATGAGGATCGGCTTCTGCAACCCGTCAAGTCTGCTGCACCAATGCCACTACACCGACGACATCCTCAGGTGACAACTTTCAAGTTCCGCTCTCAGCTGGGAGCACCCTCCCAGGGTTGCATCACTCCCAGGCCGCGTGGGTCCGTCCCCGCGGCATGTATCTGCATTTACCTTTCCGTTGTTAGTTTGCCTTGTTGGGGGCGCCCCTCGGGCTGCATCATCCCCAAGCCGTTCAAGCCAGACCCAGCGGCGTGTATCCCCCTAGCGTTTATTTCCAACTATGCATTGCCTATCACGCTTAGCTGCATGGTGCCCGTCCGCGGCATCTTCTCTTCCCATGTCGGCCACTTGCACGTTAAAGGGGGGGTGCCTGAGCATCGCGACTCGGGGCTCTTACTGGCTCTCCAGCCCTCATCCTCTGGCCTTGTCCATGGCATCGCGACCTGGCATACCAGCGACGGCTGAGACAAGCTCGAGGGCCGGGACCCGAGGACGTAGAGTACCGGCATCTAACCAAATTTTGCAGGGACACATCTCAAGATACGGCCAGTGACGGGCGCAACCCGCCCAGAGGTAGGGCCTCGGGAGTCCCGCGCTGGCTCACGGGTGCCCAGATACGCCTCTCCTACCTCAACCAGCAAGCTCTTGAGTGACTAACGACCGACTAATGGCCGCCGTGGCAACACCATTTTCCTTTCTGTGATGACCCTGCAGGATCCCTAGAGGGAACCGCGCAAGCCGAGGCCCTCACAAGGTTTCCTTCACCCTCGCCTGCGCGAACCGCTTGCACGTTAAAGGGGGGGTGCCTGAGCATCGCGACTCGGGGCTCTTACTGGCTCTCCAGCCCTCACCCTCTGGCCTTGTCCACGGCATCACAACCTGGCATACCAGCGACGGCTGAGACAAGCTCGAGGGCCGGGAACCAAGGACGTAGAGCAGAAAGGGGAGCAGAGGCAGGGAAGAAGGGGCCTCGCGAGGACCTTGCCGAGCGTTTCCGCTCCTGTCCACACACGGACCCAACGGCACACCTAGAACGGCCCCTGATCCTCAAGATAAGTTACCACCCAGGGCACTGGTTGCTGCAGCACTACCCCCGCACCTAAAGCAACTCCGTACTAGCGATGTTGCTTCCCTTTCTCACTAAGTGATGGCTGCTTGGGCGCCAAAGGGGACCTCCTGAGCATCGCGACTCAGGGGCTCTTACCGGACCTCGGGTCGCTCACCTCCTGGCCTTGACCACGGCATCGCGACCTGGCATACCAGCGACGGCTGACGCCGCCTTGGGACTGGGACCTGTCGGCGTAGAGCACCAAACCCTCGTGAGGTGCGAAAGGGAAGGCTAAACTATAACAGAGTTAGCAGCTCGCTCGGATCCACGTCAAAAGGTCATACATATTAACAAACAGGACTACAGACACCTTACAAGCCCCCACGGGGCGCATTCTGATTCCTCGCAGGGAGCGGATCCTAAGGGACGCTAACTACATGAGCTACTGCGGGAGACGCCATCATCAACAGTGGGCCGTCAGGCACTAGCGCCAACCCCATCCAGATCAGGGTCGGCGATGGCCTGACGCGTCCGCCCTGCTCCTGGAGCGGTGACGACTCGGGGGCTCGTAGCTATCGTCGCTCGTCTCCGGAGTCGCGAAGCCTTCGCTGGAGCCGATGGACCCTCGGGCGCCACTACCAAGGGGGCGGTCGACGGGCCTAGCCCTCACCAGGGCGAGGTCCTGGCCGCCTCTCCCGCGGCAGCACTCCAGCCGGCGCCCGATCGCGTCGAAGACCTTGAAGAACATCACCACCGCGCCGTCATACTCTAGGTGGACCGTGAAGATGCCTCTTTCCTTGCAGACCCGGGCGATCTCCCTCCAGCCGCGGGACATGTAGACCGCACCCGGGGCAGCGACGACGACCTCGGCCTCGGTCGCGGGGGCGCCGCAGTCGGCGTGCTGCAGCTGGAGCTCCAGAGGCCCCCTGGAAGAACCATGGAGGCGAAGAAGGGAGGAAGCCGGATCCAGGACTGAAGGGGAGTGACGACGTGGAGCACGAACTCATGGGAGGAGCCCTCGGCATGGACTCCAGGAGGAACCACCCACGCCTTCATAACCCGACGGCGCCGACGATGGCGCTGACCGCGGGGATCAGCATCAACACCTCCGGGGCCCTCGACGTGGGCGTACAAGGGTAGCGGGAACCCCAGCGGAGCCCGCTCGCCCCAGGGCCTCGCCACCACCGAATGGTCCTCATCGTCCCGGCTGCAATGGGCGAGTCGCTTCTTCGGCGGAGAGGGTCTGGCCCTTCTCGAGGAGCCTTTCCCTTCTCCGCTGCAGAGAATCGGCGAATCGGAGCCATCACACCAAAACGGAGCAAGAACTGAGGCGAAGGATAGAGCAAGAGGAGATGGACTGGACGGGCACGAGCGGTGCCGTACTTATAGCCGGCGAAGGCCAACCGCCGGTCTCCACGATCACAGGTAATCATAACACGTTCTGCATGCAGGGACTTGTCCAACTCGCATGATCGCCAAGGCGTCATGGGGAAGCGGAGGCGCCACGTCCAATCAACCGCCACACGGCGTCCAAGGTCGCAGGCTGTTGGGGTCCGTGGCGCTTCGCCCTTGCCTTTTCGCCTCTCGACACGGCCAAGTCCATGCGCACCTTGGGCCCGGGGGCTACTGTCGGCGTTCTAGGAACGGGGGTCCCCGGACTTGCATGCCTGTGGCCTGCGGCGTGGCTCAAGTGGGGACCCAGCGCAGCCCATCTTCATCAACACGAGGCTCAAGACCCTCGCGAGGCGGACGACACGGCGCATCCTCAGGCACAGCCTCGTCAGGCTGGCTCGCGAGGAGGCGGAGAGTTCAAGGTGGGGTACCTCACGAGGTGCCCATGACGCAAGCCGTGACGACACGGGGCACCAGGCGGGTGCCAGCGTGCGCAGCGTCCCTCTTTCCTCTTTGGTGCAAAGGGGGCAAGCGTATCCGCAGAGTACCGAGGCATCAGGCAAAGGTTCCCACTTCGGTGCAACAAGACCAAGACTAGGAGGACTACGAGACGGAGGTCACCATGGATCCCAGCGCGGCGTCATCACTAGAGCCTTTGGCAGGCGAAGACTGCTTTTGTCAAGATAGATGTACTCGCTGTCCCCCTTCAAATTAGCCCGCCATTGTTGGATCCCTTCCCGCTCAATATTTGGGGAGAGGACCAGGGCTTCTATAAATAGGACTAGCCACCCACATAGCAAGGGGTTCGGTTCGGGTCGGGTCGGTTCGTTCGGTTCGCAAGTAGAGAGAGAGAGAGAGGTTGACTGAACTCTTCATAGCAGTTCACCACCACAGCCAAGAAGAGACCCTCGCGAGGTTGTTCTTCCTTGTATTGTTCATCCACACCAGCCCCAGGAGGCAATCCATCCACCACACACTGGAGTAGGGTATTACACCACATCGGTGGCCCGAACCAGTATAAATCTTGTGTCTTTCGTGCAGCTCTTTTAGTAGTTTAGATCCCATCGAGACGGAGAGGTTGAAGGCGAGATTTCTGCACGCACCCCAGTGTTCGAACCTTAAGGGTCTGCCGAAACCCGAAATCCGACAGCTTCCTTGCTTCCAGCTGATGAAGAAAAAGGTGCCCTTTGAGTGGACTGAAGAGGCGGATAAGGCGTTTCAAGATCTCAAGAGATACCTGACCAGTCCCTCGGTCATGGTGGCTCCGCGCCCTCAGGAGCCCCTGCTGCTTTACCTTGCTGCCACTCCTTACTCCGCCAGCGCAGCTCTGGTGGCGGTTAGGGAGGAACGCCAAGTCAAGACCGCAGAGGCAGCCCAAGGCAAGACCAAACGGGAACAAGGAAAGCCTGCAGAAGCCGCAACCGCAGTTGAGAAGGGTCAGCTGCCGAAGAACACACCGGAGGCAGGCGAGGCCGCATGCCCGGATGGTCCACCTCCCGAGGCCACGTCGTCTCGTGAGGCGCCCTTACCTCCCGAGGGCGCCGTAACCCCAGATACTCTCAGCCTCATAGAGCATCCCGTCTACTTTGTTAGCACAGTGTTACAGGACGCGAGGGCACGGTACCAATGCCTCAAAAGCTCCTCCTCACGCTCCTAGTAGCCTCACGCAAGCTGCGTCACTACTTCCAGGCTAATCCCATCAAGGTCGTCTCATCGTACCCCCTGGAGAGGGTGCTCAGGAGCCCTAACTCAGCAGGAAGGGTCACCGAGTGGAACATGGAGCTGTAGGGGTTTTAGCTCGAGTTCAGCACAACCAGGGTTATCAAAGGGGCAGCATTGGCGGATTTCATAGCGGAATGGGCGGAGGCACCAGGCCTCAGGGACAACGAGGATCTGTCCCTCTCTCCGTGGAGTGAGGCGCCGGAAGGCTGGGTCATGTACTTCGTGGGGCGTTCTCCAGACACGGCGCGGGGGCTGGTGCAGTGCTGGTATCACCCACTCAGGATAAGCTCTACTATGTCGTGCAGCTCTATTTCCACCAAGGTGAAAAGGTCTCCAACAATATTGTAGAATATGAGGGCCTGATAGCCGGGTTGAAGGCCGCAGTAGCCCTGGGAGTGAAACGCCTCACCGTCAAGGGCGATTCGCAGCTCCTGGTCAACTTCTCCAACAAGGTGTATGAGCCGAAGGACGAGCATATGGAGGCCTACCTAGCGGAGGTCTGCAGGATGGAAAAGCAGTTCTGGGGGCTGGAACTGCAGCATGTGCCTCGTGGCACCAATCAGGAGGCCGACGATATCGCCAAGCGCGCGTCTAGGTGGTTACCCCAAGAGCCTGGTGTTTTCAAGGAGCGGCTCTTCAAACCCTCAACTCTGCCGTCACTGTCAAACACGGCTCAGCCCTTAGAGGAGCTCCCCCAGCCACCTACCTCGGGAGCTCTGACCTGTGGCCCGGCCTCAGGAGCGCGCCTGCTCCTGGCGATGGAACCTCAGGAGGGTTGTTGGATCATAGAGCTACGGAGCTACCTGACGCAAGGGACCTTGCCGGAGAGCGAGGTGGAAGCAGAGCGAGTGGCACGGCAGGCGACGGCATACTGCATTAGAGATGGAGAACTCTACCGGAAGCAACCAAATGATGTACTTCTACGTTGCATCTCCAGGGAACAAGGAAAGGAACTACTGGAGGACATACACGGCGGGGACTGCGGGCACCACTCATCATCACGGACCCTCTTCGGCAAGGCATTCCGTAGCGGTTTCTATTGGCCCACCGCGCTCAACGACGCAATCGAATTGGTAAAGGCTTGCGAAGCCTGCCAGTTCCATGCCAAGCAGATCCATCAGCCAGCAGGAGGCTTGCAGACTATCCCCCTTTCGTGGCCGTTCGCGGTCTAGGGGCTGGACATTTTGGGCCCGTTTCCTCGGGCGCCAGGGGGCTATCGCTACCTCTACGTTGCCTGGACAAATTCACCAAGTGGGCTGAAGTGGAGGCAGTCCGCGCCATCCCTGCGGGCTCTGCGGTCAAGTTCATCAAGGGCATCGTGAGCCGGTTCGGTGTGCCGAATCACATCATCACGGACAACGGTTCGCAGTTCACCAGTAATCTCTTCAAAACATACTGTGCTAACCATGGAACGCAGATATGCTACACCTCAGTGGCGCACCCCCGAAGCAACGGCCAGGCCGAGCGAGCCAACGCGGAGGTCCTGAGGGGCCTCAAGACCAGGACGTTCAAGAAGAAGCTGGAGGCCTGTGGCAGAGGATGGTACGACGAGCTGCAGTCTGTGCTGTGGTCCATCCGCACCACCGCGACTAAGCCAACTGGGGAGACCCCATTCTTCCTGGTCTACAGAGCGGAAGCAGTCCTCCCTCACGATGTCAGACGTCGCTCCGCGCGGGTCCTGGCGTTCGACGAGGCGCAGCAGGACGCCATGCGGGGGATGGACCTCGTGCTGGGGGAGGAACATCGCCGGGAGGCCGCGCTGCGAGCGGCGAGGTATCAGCAGGCGCTGCGGCGATATCACTGCCGCAACATCCGCCCCAGGACTCTCGAGGTAGGAGACCTCGTGCTCAGGCGGGTTCTCTCCAGGGAGGGGTTGCACAAGCTCTCTCCCATGTGGGAGGGCCCATTCAAGGTTGTTCATGTTTCCAGGCCCAGCTCCGCGCGCTTGGAGACTCAGGAGGGAGTGCCGGTCCAGAATGCATGGAACATCCAGCACCTCCGGAGGTTCTACCCCTGAAAAGGCCCAGAGCCTGTGAAGGAAGGCGAGTGCCTGTGAAGCCATCGCGTTTTGTAAAGGCCCAGAGCCTGTGAAGGAGGGCGAGTGCCTGTGAAGCTATCGCGTTTTGGAAAGGCCCAGAGCCTGTGAAGCTATCGCGTTTTGGAAAGGCCCAGAGCCTGTGAAGCAAGGCGAGTGCCTGTGAAGCTATCGCGTTTTGGAAAGGCACAGAGCCTGTGAAGCAAGGCGAGTGCCTGTGAAGCTATCGCGTTTTGGAAAGGCCCGGAGCCTGTGAAGCAGGGCGAGTGCCTGTGAAGCTATCACATTTTGGAAAAGGCCCAGAGCCTGAGAAGAAAGGCCAATGCCTGTGAAGCTCGCCGCCCCGTGACACTCTCACGTAATAATGAGTGGGGCTGTACACGCCCCGGAGTCTCAGGAGCACCGGCCTCAGGCCCTGGGGCTCCCTCCCACGCCCAGTGGCAGCACTTAGCTCTGCGCTGGTGAGAAGACGTCGAAGACTAGATTAGGTGCTGGACGCGGCTTTTTCATTTGCTTTCCGCAGTTGACGTGTTTACTTGCATTTGAAGTCTTATTGGAGTTCTCGCTGTTGCTGATTTGTGGTTCGTTGATTTTCGCTCCTCGCTTGGGTTTCTCTCATAAACGCCCTCGCGAGGGACGATGCTCAAACGCCCTCGCGAGCGTTTCTGCTCTAGCCGCTGGAAGGTTTCATGACCCGGGCAGGTTACAGGAGCACCCCTCTAGTCCGTGCCCCTCGGGCACCGCGACGCGCACAAAGGGCCTGGGTCGGTCGCCCCCCCCCCCGCAGGGGCCGAAAACTATCTACGCACATGCGTATGGTTAAGAGGCGCAAAAATAAGATCAAGGTAATGGTTAAAACGGCGAAAATTCGCAACACGCCCCAGCGGGGCTCCATGCAGCTGTTTTGTCTTACACAGGAAACAAAAGGAAAAGGAAAGGACGAGCCCGGCGCGGCCCTCCTCACACCGGCCCGCGGAGGCAACACGGGCTGCCTCCGGGCCTCAGGCGGACTCCCTCTCATGCTTCACCATGGCACGGTGGCGGGCGGACGAACCACCACCCCCCAAGCAATCTCGACGGCGTGGGGGTGGGCTACTGCCACCACTAGAGGAGTCGCTTGAGGAATAGTTGACGAAGATTGGGGAGTCGCGGACGCCGCCATCCGCGCGGGTGCTGTCTCCTCCATCGCCATCAGAGCGGGGCCCCCGGACGCGGTCATCGTCCCTAGGGCAACACCCCGTGCGGCGACCATCTTCCCCAAACACCCTCACATAGAGGGTGGCGTCGCCATCAAACCTGAAGTGCAGAGTACACCAGCGCTCCAGGACGCGAGCACGGGCGAACGCCTGCCAGCCGTGAGTTAAGGCCAAGCCCCCGCTGGCGGAGACCTCCAGCGCGACCCATGAGGACCAGCTGCAGCAGCCCTCCGCGTGGAGCCAGAGGCCGCCAGGAGCGCCGGCCGGGAGTTCACCGACGAGGAAGCGAGGGAGTGGGAGCCGGGCGCTGGTCAGCTCCACCGACCAGACGATAAACTCCAGCAGCGCCTGCACAGCGCGAAAGCGCGGCCTGGGGGAGCGCGCAACCCAGGCACGTCCCTCGGCCACGGTGGCTCGCCCGCCACCGCGCTGGGAGCCGTCCCCATGACCGCCCCGGGTGCTTCCGTGGGCCCCCACGACCGCACTTGGGCGGGGGAGAGGTAGGACCTCCCTGAAGGGCCTTCCCCTTCTCCGCAGCCGAGTACCTCCTCGATGGAGCCATCACACCAAGGCAGATCAAGGATCGGGAAGAAGGAGAAGCCAGGAGGAATGGACTGGAAGGGCACGCGCCGTATAGTATTTATAGCCGACGAAGGCCAACCGCCGGCCTCCATGATCACAGGTAATCATGACACGATTTGCATGCAGGGACTTGTCCACCTCGAGCGGTCACCAAGGCGTTGTGGGGAAGTGGAGTCGCCCACATCCAATCAACCGCCACGCGGCGCCCAAGGCCGCAGGCTGTTAGGGCCCGCAGCGCTTCGCCCTTGCCCTTTCGCCTCTCGGCACGGCCAAGCCCATGCGCGCCTCGGGCCCGGGGGCTACTGTCGGCGTTCTGGGAACGGGGGTCCCCAGACTTGCCTGCCTGCGGCGTGGCTCAAATGGGGGCCCAACATGGCCCATCTTCATCAAGCACAAGACTCAAGACCCTCGCGAGGGGCCAAGCCTCGTGAGGCGGACGACACAGCGCATCCTCAGGCGCAGCCTCCTCAGGCTAGCTCGCGAGGAGACGGAGATATCAAGGCGGGGTACCTCGCGAGGTGCCCGTGACGCAAGCCATGACGATCGAGGGTGCCAGGCGGGCGCTAGCGCGCGCAGCGTCCTTCTTTCCTCTTCGGTGCAAAGGGGACAAGCGCAGCCGCGGAGTACCGAGGCATCAGGCAAAGGTTGCCATTTCGGTGCAACGAGACCAGGACCAAGCGGACTACAAGACGGAGGTCACCATGGAGCCCAGCACAGCGTCACCGCAGAGTCTTTTGCAGGCGAAGACCACCTTTAGTCAGGATAAGAGTACTTGCTATCCCCCTTCAAATTAGCCCGCCATTCTTGGCTCCCTTCCCGCTCGATATTTGGGAAGAGGACCAGGGCCCCTATAAATAGGGACGGCCACCCACGTAGCAAGGGGTTCGTTCGGTTTTTCTGTGGGGAGGTACACAGAGTAGAGAGAAAGAGAGAGAGAAGGCGGCTGAACTCGTCCCAGCAGTTCGTCGCCCCAGCCAAGAATAGACCATCGCGAGGTTGTTCTTCCTTGTATTGTTCTTCATCATTAGCCCCAAGAGGCACTCCACCCACCACACACTGGAGTAGGGTATTACACTGCAATGGTGGCCCGAACCAGTATAAATCCTGTGTCTCTTGTGTGATCCTTTTAGTAGTTTAGATCTTTGCGAGACGGGGAGGTAGAAGGTGTGATTTCCGCCAGCACCCCAGTGTTCGAACCTTAAGGGTCTGCCGGAACCCAAAATCCGACAACCATGTCTACCTCCGCGTCTCTCCAATGAAAGGTACTCGTCGCTTCGGTATCAAAGGGAAGCTTGCCCCTAGATACGTGGGTCCTTTCAAGATCATTGGTAAAAGAGGGGACCTCGCCTATCAACTTGAGCTTCCATCCAAGTTTGCAAACATGCACGACGTGTTTCACGTGTCACAGCTTCGCAAGTGTTTCAAGACGCCTGACCGCACCATCAACTCCGAAGTGATTGATCTCCAAGAAGACCTGTATTATCATGACCATCCCATTGCTATCCTTGAAGAAACTGAGCGCAAGACTCACAACAAGTCTATCAAATTCCTGAAAGTGAAGTGGTCACACCATTCCAACCGAGAGGCCACCTAGGAATGCGAGGACCACCTTCGTTCCGAATATCCGGAGTTCTTTCTGTCCTAGATCTCGGGACGAGATCCTTTCTTAGTGCTGGAGTGTTGTAACGCCCCGGATGTAACTTACCATATTTGTACTCCAACTCTTGTCATTTCCGGCTTTAAGTTATGATTTACCTTCGTGGTTGGGTTTGTCTACATTTTTCATTTTGTTCATGTCATGCATTTTCATATCATGTCATCGTGTGCATCTCTTTTGCATACGTGTTCATATCATGCATCCGAGCTTTTTCACCGTTGTCCGTTTTGCAATCCGACACTCCTATGTCCTCCGGCGCCCCCTTTTGCCTCTTTTTGGGAGAGCATGTTAAACATTCTCGGAATGGACCGAGATCTGCCAAGCGGCCTTGGTACACCATCGGTAGACCGCCTGTCAAGTTTCGTGCCATTTGGAGTCCGTTTCATACTCCAACGGTTAAGCGGGGAACCGTAAAGGCCTCGTGTGTGTTGCAGCCCAACGCCCCTCCAAAGTGGCCCAATAACCCATCCAAACCCCATCCATCCTCTCGGCCGTTCGATCACAATCGCGTGGCCGAAAACTGCACTCCATTTGGACTTTCCTAGCTCCCTCTACCTATATAAACACCTTCCCCTCCGAAATTCGCAGTCCAAACCCTACCTAACCATCCCCGCCGCCACCGGACGCGTCCGAGACGGCCGGACGTGTCCGCTGTTGGAAATATGCCCTAGAGGCAATAATAAAATGGTTATTATTATATTTCTTTGTTCATGATAATTGTCTATTATTCATGCTATAATTGTGTTATCCGGAAATCGTAATACATGTGTGAATACATAGACCACAACACGTCCCTAGTGAGCCTCTAGTTGACTAGCTCGTTGATCAAAAGATAGTCATGGTTTCCTGACTATGGACATTGGATGTCATTGATAACGGGATCACATCATTAGGAGAATGATGTGATGGACAAGACCCAATCTTAAGCATAGCTCAAAGATCGTGTAGTTCGTTAGCTAGAGCTTTTCCGAATGTCAAGTATCATTTCCTTAGACCATGAGATTGTGCAACTCCCGGATACTGTAGGAGTGCTTTGGGTGTGCCAAACGTCACAACGTAACTAGGTGACTATAAAGGTGCACTACGGGTATCTCCAAAAGTGTCTGTTGGGTTGGCACGAATCGAGACTGGGATTTGTTACTCCGTATGACGGAGAGGTATCTCTGGGCCCACTCGGTAATGCATCATCATAATGAGCTCAATGTGGCCAAGTGGCTGATCACGGGATCATGCATTACAGTACGAGTAAAGTGACTTGCTGGTAACGAGACTGAATGAGGTATTGGGATACCGACGATCGAGTCCCGGGCAAGTAACGTACCGATTGACAAAGGGAATTGTATACGGGATTGATTGAATCCTCGACATTGTGGTTCATCTGATGAGATCACCGAGGAGCATGTGGGAGCCAACATGGGTATCCAGATCCCGCTGTTGGTTATTGACTGGAGAGTCATCTCGGTCATGTCTGTGTGTCTCCCGAACCCGTAGGGTCTACACACTTAAGGCTCGGTGACGCTAGGGTTGTTGAGATATTAGTATACGGTAACCCAAAAGTTGTTCGGAGTCCCGAATAAGATCCCGGACGTCACGAGGAGTTCCGGAATGGTCCGGAGGTGAAGATTTATATATAGGAAGTCAAGTTTCGGCCATCGAGAAAGTTTCGGGGGTAATAAGTATTGTACCGGGACCACCGGAAGGGTCCCGGGGGTCCACCGGGTGGGGCCACCTATCCCGGAGGGCCCCATGGGCTGAAGTGGGAGGGGAACCAGCCCCTAGTGGGCTGGTGCGCCCCCCTTGGGCCTCCCCCTGCGCCTAGGGTGGGAAACCCTAGGGGTGCGGGGCACTCCACCCCCCTTGGCCGCCGCCCGCCTTGGAGATTGCATCTCCTAGGGCCGGCGCCCCCCTAGGGGTCCTATATATAGTGGGGGGGAGGGAGGGCAGCCACACCCTAGCCCCTGGCGCCTCCCTCTCCCTACCGTGACACTTCTCCCTCTCCCTGAGCTTGGCGAAGCCCTGCCAAGATCACCGTTGCTTCCACCACCACGCCGTCGTGCTGCTGGATCTCCATGAACCTCTCCTTCCCCCTTGCTGGATCAAGAAGGTGGAGACGTCTTCCCAACCGTACGTGTGTTGAACGCAGAGGTGTTGTCCGTTCGGTGCTAGGTCATCGGTGATTTGGATCACGACGAGTACGACTCCATCAACCCAGTTCTCTTGAACGCTTCCGCTCGCGATCTACAAGGGTATGTAGATGCACTCCTCTCTCCCTTGTTGCTATATGACTCCATAGATTGATCTTGGTGATGCATAGAAAATTTTAAAATTCTTCTATGTTCCACAACAGTGGCATCATGAGCTAGGTCTATGCGTAGTTTCTATGCATGAGTAGAACACAAAGCAGTTGTGGGCGTCGATATTGTCAATTTACATGCCGTTACTAGTCTTATCTTGATTCGGCGGCATCGTGGGATGAAGCGGCCCAGACCGACCTTACACGTACGCTTACATGAGACTGGTTCCACCGACTGACATGCAATAGTTGCATAAGGTGGCCAGTGGGTGTCTGTCTCTCCCACTTTAGTCGGATCGGATTCTATGAAAAGGGTCCTCATGAAGGGTAAATAGAAATTGGCATATCACGTTGTGGTTTTGGCGTAGGTAAGAAACGTTCTTGCTAGAAACCTATAGCAGCCACGTAAAAACTTGCAACAACAATTAGAGGATGTCTAACTTGTTTTTGCAGCATGTGTCGTGTGATGTGATATGGCCAAAAGGATGTGATGAATGATATATGTGATGTATGAGATTGATCATGTTTTTGTAATAGGAATCACGACTTGCATGTCGATTAGTATGACGACCGGCAGGAGCCATAGGAGTTGTCTTAATTTATTTATGACCTGTGTGTCAACATAAACATCATGTAATTACTTTACTTTATTGCTAAAGCGTTAGCCATAGTAGTAGAAGTAATAGATGACGAGACAACTTCAAGAAGACACGATGATGGAGATCATGGTGTCATGCCGGTGACAACGATGATCATGGAGCCCCGAAGATGGATATCAAAAGGAGCAAATGATATTGGCCATATCATGTCACTATTTGATTGCATGTGATGTTTATCATGTTTTACATCTTATTTGCTTAGAACGACGGTAGCTTAAATAAGATGATCCTTCGCAATAATTTCAAGAAAGTGTTCCCCCTAACTGTGCACCGTTGCGAAGGTTCGTTGTTTTGAAGCACCACGTGATGATCGGGTGTGATAGATTCTAACATTCGAGTACAACGGGTGTAAGCCAGATTTATGCACGCAATACACTTAGGTTGACTTGACGAGCCTAGCATGTACAGACATGGCCACGGAAGACCAAAAGGTCGAGCATGAGTCGTATAGAAGATACGATAAACATGAAGATATTCACCGATGTTGACTAGTCCGTCTCACGTGATGATCGGACACGGCCTAGTTGACTCGGATCATGTTTCACTTAGATGACTAGAGGGATGTCTATCTGAGTGGGAGTTCATTGAATAATTTGATTAGATGAACTTAATTATCATGAACTTAGTCTAAAACCTTTACAATATGTCTTGTAGATCAAATGGCCCATGTTGTCCTCAACTTCAACGCGTTCCTAGAGAAAACCAAGCTGAAAGATGATGGCAGCAACTATACAGACTGGGTCCGGAACCTGAGGATCATCCTCATAGCTGCCAAGAAAGATTATGTCCTAGAAGCACCGCTAGGTGACGCACCCATCCCAGAGAACCAAGACGTTACGAACGCTTGGCAGTCACGTGCTGATGATTACTCCCTCGTTCAGTGCGGCATGCTTTACAGCTTAGAACCGGGGCTCCAAAAGCGTTTTGAGCAACACGGAGCATATGAGATGTTCGAAGAGCTGAAAATGGTTTTCCAAGCTCATGCATGGGTCGAGAGATATCAAGTCTCCGACAGGTTCTTCAGTTGTAAGATGGAGGAAAATAGTTCTGTCAGTGAGCACATACTCAAAATGTCTGGGTTGCATAACCGCTTGACTCAGCTGGGAGTTAATCTCCCGGATGATGCGGTCATTGACAGAATCCTTCAGTCGCTCCCACCGAGCTACAATAGCTTTGTGATGAACTTCAATATGCAGGGGATGGAAAAGACCATTCCTGAGGTATATTCAATGCCGAAATCAGTGGAGGTGGAAATCAAAAAGGAACATCAAGTGTTGATGGTGAATAAAACCACTAAGTTTAAGAAAGGCAAGTGTAAGAAGAACTTCAAGAAGGACAGCAAGGGAGTTGCCGTGCCCGGTAAGCAAGCTGCCAGGAAGAAGTCAAAGAATGGACCCCAAGCCCGAGAGTGAGTGCTTTTATTGCAAGGGAAGTGGTCACTGGAAGCGGAACTATCCCAAATACTTAGCGGACAAGAAGGGCGACAACACTAAAGGTATATGTGATATACATGTAATTGATGTGTACCTTACCAGTACTCGTAGTAGCTCCTGGGTATTTGATACCGGTGCGGTTGCTCACATTTGTAACTCAAAGAAGGAGCTGCGGAATAAGCGGAGACTGGCGAATGACGAGGTGACGATGCGTGTCGGGAATGGTTCCAAGGTCGATGTGATCGCTGTCGGCACGCTACCTCTACATTTACCTATGGGATTAGTTTTAAACCTCAATAATTGTTATTTAGTGCCATCTTTGAGCATGAACATTTTATCAGGATCTCGTTTAATTCGAGATAGCTACTCATTTAAATCCGAGAAAAATGGTTGTTCTATTTATATGAGAGATATGTTTTATGGTCATGCTCCGCTGGTGAATGGTTTATTCTTAATGAATCTCGAGCGTAATGTTACACATATTCATAGTGTGAATACCAAAAGATGTAAGGTTGATAATGATAGTCCCACATACTTGTGGCACTGCTGTCGGCATTCTGGGAACGGGGCTCCCCAGACTTGCCTGCCTACGGCCTGCAGCGTGGCTCAAATGGGGGCCCGGCGCAGCCGATCTTCATCAACACAAGACTCAAGACCCTCGCGAGGGGCCAAGCCTCGCGGGGCGGATGACACGGCGCATCCTCAGGCGCAGCCTCCTTAGGCTGGCTCACGAGGAGGCGGAGAGATCAAGGCAGGGTACCTCGCGAGGTGCCCATGACGCAAGCTAGGACAATCAAGGGTGCCAGGCGGGCGCCAGCGCGCGCAGCGTCCTTCTTTCCTCTTTGGTGCAAAGGGGGCAAGCGCAGCCGCGGAGTACCGAGGCATCAGGCAAAGGTTGCCATTTTGGTGCAACGAGACCAAGACCAGGAGGACTACAAGATGGAGGTCACCATGGAGCCCAGCACGGCGTCACCACAGAGTCTTTGGCACGCGAAGACCAACTTTAGTCAGGATAAGTGTACTAGATGTTCCCCTTCGAATTGGCCAATTGTTGGCACCCTTCCCGTTCAATATTTGGGAAGAGGCCCAGGGCCTTTGCCTATAAATAGGATCAGCCACCCGCATAGCAAGGGGGGTTTTGGTTCGTTCGGTTGGCAAGCAGAGAGAGTGAGTGAGAGAAAGAGAAGGGTGACTGAACTCCTCCTAGCAGTTCATCGCCCCAGCCAAGAATAGACCCTCGCGAGGCTGTTCTTCCTTGTACTGTTCATCATCACCAGCCCCAGAAGGCAATCCACCAACCACACAATAGAGTAGGGTATTACACCACAACGGTGGCCCGAACCAGTATAAATCTTGAGTCTCTTGTGCAGTTCTTTTAATAGTTTAGATCTTTGCGAGACGGGGAGGTAGAAGGCGTGATCTCCGCGTGCACCCCAGTGTTCGAACCTTAAGGGTCTGCCGGAACCCGTGATCCAACATTTGGCGCGCCAGGTAGGGGTGCGCCGGGATTTGCCTTCCTACCGCTCCGCCTCCCGTCGCATCGTCATCACCATGTCCGGCGACCAGGCGGGCAACCAAGGTCCATGGGCGGCGTGGCCCACCTGCGCGGAGCCACCCGCCTCGGGCGACCCCGCGCCCCATGCAGCTCATGTTCTGCAGGGCGCTGTGGGCCGCGGGCGACGCGGACAGGCCTCCGCAACCCTCACACCGCGGCAAGCGCGGTCAGCGGCAAGGGCCTCCAATCACGCCGCAACCACGACACCGTACACCCGCCGGGAGCAGGCGAATTCAAGGGCCGCGCTCACGGTGGCCCGAGAGCTGCTACGGTGCAGATTGCTAGAGGGCGGCCGCGACGTGCTGCTGGAGCGAGTGGCGGAGCTCCTGGGCTTCGCCGCCTCGGGGGCTCACCCCTTCTCCACCCAGCTCCCATCTCAAGCCCAAGGTGACCCGCGCGGGGGCTCCGCACGCGCCCGCGGACTCCAAGGCTACTCCGACGCCAGCGAAGCTGCCAGCACCGGACCGGCGGCGGGGCTGCCCCCGCCCCCGGCCCACGAAGAAGAAGGACTCGACGTGACCCGCGGCCCCGGAGGGCGGCCGCACTGCAACCCCGCAGTAGGCATGACAGGTGGGACCGCGTGGCATGCGGGGCATCACGGCGTGGCACTCGGGATGACGGCGACGGAGGAATACGTGCCCCTCATGATGGACCAAGGACACCCTCACGAGAACGGACAAGGCTCGCTCCTCGGCCCAAGCTGGGGGGACGAGGCTGTCGGATTTCGGGTTCCGGCAGACCCTTAAGGTTCGAACACGGGGGTGCGCGCGGAAATCTCACCTTCAACCTCTCCATCTCGATGGGATCTAAACTACTAAAAGAGCTGCACGAAAGACACAAGATTTATACTGGTTCGGGCCACCGATGTGGTGTAATACCCTACTCCAGTGTGTGGTGGATGGATTGCCTCCTAGGGCTGGTGTGGATGAACAATACAAGGAAGAATAGCCTCGCGAGGGTCTGTTCTCGGCTGTGGTGATGAACTGCTATGAAGAGTTCAGTCACCTTTCTCTCTCTTTCTCTCTCAGATCCCAGACCGAAGCACCAAGAATCGAACCGAACCCCCAGCCCTCGAACCCCTTGCTATGTGGGTGGCTAGTCCTATTTATAGAGGCCCTGGTCCTCTCCCCAAATATTGAGCGGGAAGGGATCCAACAATGGCGGGCTAAATTGAAGGGGGACAGCGAGTACATCTATCCTGACAAAAGCAGTCTTCGCCTGCCAAAGGCTCTAGTGATGATGCTGCGCTGGGCTCCATGGTGACCTCCGTCTCGTAGTCCTCCTGGTCTTGGTCTCGTTGCACCGAAGTGGCAACCTTTGCCTGATGCCTCGGTACTCCGCGGATACGCTTGCCCCCTTTGCACCAAAGAGGAAAGAGGGACGTTGCGCGTGCTGGCACCCGCCTGATGCCCCGTGTCGTCATGGCTTGCGTCATGGGCACCTCGCGAGGTACCCCGCCTTGAACTCTCCGCCTCCTCGCGAGCCAGCCTGACGAGGCTGTGCCTGAGGATACGCCGTGTCGTCCGCCTCGCGAGGCTTGACCCCTCGCGAGGGTCTTGAGCCTCGTGTTGATGAAGATGGGCCGCGCTGGGCCCCTAATTGAGCCACACCGCAGGCCGCAGGCAGGCAAGTCTGGGGACCCCCGTTCCCAGAACGCCGACAGTAGCCCCCGGGCCCAAGGCGCACATGGACTTGGCCGTGCCGAGAGGCGAAATGGCAAGGGTGAAGCGCCCCGGGCCCTAATAGCCTGCGGCCTTGGACGCCGCGTGGCGGTTGATTGGACGTGGCGCCTCCGCTTCCCCACGACGCCTTGGTGATCATGCGAGTTGGACAAGTCCCTGCATGCAGAACATGTTATGATTACCTGTGATCATGGAGACCGGCGGTTGGCCTTCGCCGGCTATAAGTACGGCACCGCTCGTGCCCGTCTAGTCCATCTTCTCTTGCTCTCTCCTTCGCCTCAGTTCTTGCTCCGTCTTGGTGTGATGGCTCCGATTCACCGATTCTCTGCAGCGGAGAAGGGAAAGGCTCCTCGAGAAGGGCCAGACCCTCTCCCACCGACGAAGCGACTCGCCCATTGCAGCCGGGACGATGAGGACCATCCGATGGCGGCGAGGCCCTGGGGCGAGCGGGCTCCGCCGGGGTTCCCGCTGCCCTTGTACGCCCATGTCGAGGGCCCCGAAGGTGTTGATGCTGATCCCCACGGTCAGCGCCGTCGTCGGCGCCGTCGGGTTATGAAGGCGTGGGTGGTTCCTCCTGGAGTCCATGCCTTGGGCTCCTCCCATGAGTTCGTGCTCCACGTCGTCACTCATATTCAGTCATGGATCCGCCTTCCTCCCTTCTTTGTCTCCATGGTTCTTCCAAGGGGGCCTCTGGAGCTCCAGCTGCAGCACGCCGACTGCGGCGCCCCCGCGACCGAGGCCGAGGTCGTCGTCGCTGCCCCGGGCGCGGTCTACATGTCCCGTGGCTGGAGGGAGATCGCCCGGGTCTGCAGGGAAAGAGGCTTCTTCACGGTCCACCTGGAGTATGACGGCGCGGCGGTGATGTTCTTCAAGGTCTTCGACGCGATCGGGCGCCGGCAGGAGTGCTGCCGCGGGAGAGGCGGCCAGGACCTCGCCCTGGTGAGGGCTAGGCCCGTCGACCGCCCCCTTGGCAGTGGCGCCCGAGGGTCCAGCGGCTCCAGCGAAGGCTTCGCGACTCCGGAGACGAGCGACGACAGCTACGAGCCCCTGAGTCGTCGCCGCTCCAGAAGCAGGGCGGACGCGTCAGGCCGTCGCCAACCCTGATCTGGATGGAGTTGGCGCCGGTGCCTGACGGCCCACTGTTGATGATGGCGTCTCCCGCAGTAGCTCATGTAGTTAGCATCCCTTAGGATTCGTTCCCTGCGAGGAATCAGAATGCGCCCCGTTTGGGCTTGTAAGGTGTCTGTAGTCCTGTTTGTTAATATGTATGACCTTTTGACGTGGATCCGAGTGAGCTGCTAACTCCGTTATAGTTTAGCCTTCCCTTTCGCACCCCACGAGGGCTTGGTGCTCTACGCCAACAGGTACCAGTCCCAAGGCGACGTCAGCCGTCGCTGGTATGCCAGGTCGCGATGCCGTGGTCCAGGCCAGGAGGTGAGCGACCCGAGGTCCGGTAAGAGCCCCTGAGTCGCGATGCTCAGGAGGTCCCCTTTGGCGCCCAAGCAGCCATCACTTAGTGAGAAAGGGAAGCAATGTCGCTAGTACGGAGTTGCTTTAGGTGCGGGGGTAGTGCTGCAGCAGCCAGTGCCGTGGGTGGTAACTTATCTTGAGGATCAGGGGCCGTTCCAGGTGTGCCGTTGGGTCCGTGTGTGGATAGGAGCGGAAACGCTCGGCAAGGTCCTCGCGAGGCCCCTTCTTCCCCGCCTCTGCTCCCCTTTCTGCTCTACGTCCTCGGGTCCCAGCCCTCGAGCTTGTCTCAGCCGTCGCTGGTATGCCAGGTCGCGATGCCGTGGACAAGGCCAGAGGGTGATGGCTGGAGAGCCAGTAAGAGCCCTGAGTCGCGATGCTCAGGCACCCCCCCTTTAACGTGCAAGCGGTTCGTGCGGGCGAGGGCGAAGGAAACCTCGTGAGGACCTCGGCTTGCGCGGTTCCCTCCAGGGATCCTGTAGGGTCATCACAGAAAGAAGATGGTGTTGCCATGGCGGCCATTAGTCGATTGTTAGTCACTCAAGAGCTTGCTGGTTGAGGTAGGCGAGGCATATCTGGGCACCCGTGAGCCAGCGCGGGACTCCCGAGGCCCTACCTATGGGCGGGTTGCGCCCGGCACTAGGTCGTATCTTGAGATGTGTACCTGCAAAATTTGGTTAGATGCCGGTACTCTACGTCCTCGGGTCCCGGCCCTCGAGCTTGTCTCAGCCGTCGCTGGTATGCCAGGTCGCGATGCCATGGACAAGGCCAGAGGGTGAGGTCTAGAGAGCCAGTAAGAGCCCTGAGTCGCGATACTCAGGCACCCCCCCCCCCTTTAACGTGCAAGTGACCGACATGGGAACAGAAGATGCCGCGGACGGGCACCATGCAGCTAAGCGTGATAGGCAATGCATAGTTGGAAATAAACGCCAGGGGGATACACGCCGCTGGGTCTGGCCCGAACGGCTTGGGGATGATGCAGCCCGAGGGGTGCCCCCAACAAGCCAAACTAACGACGGAAAGGTAAATGCAGATACATGCCGCGGGGACGGACCCGCGCGGCCTGGGAGTGATGCAACCCTGGGAGGGTGCTCCCAGCTGAGAACGGAACTTGAAAGATGTCACCTGAGGCTGTCGTCGGCGTAGTGGCGTTGGTGCAGCAGACTTGACGGGCTGCAGAAGCCGATCCTCACGAGCCCCCAGGCCCCGGGGCCTCGGGAGGCTCCGGAGGTGCTGGTGACTCCTCGCGAGCTGCCTCCATCTCCGCCAAGGCCGTGGAATGCCTGTCTTCCTGAGCCTCCACGATGCCCCTCATGAGGCGCTGGTACGCTGTAGCCATGCTCGGCGGGCCATAAGGCATGCGAACATAGCTGTGGGGTGGACCTCCGCAGCGCCCCACTTGCGAGGGCCAGAGGCGCTCCGTTGTGGCGATTTGATTGAGCCCTGGTACGTCGACATAGACGCGAAGCCCACCATCCTCGCCTGGATGTGGGGTCACGGCTGGCAAGCGGCGGCAACCTCTCATGATCCTTGTCTCCTATAGCTCTTGAATGGCCTCGTCAACGAACTCTTGCTGGTCTGATCTTCCTCGCCTGGCTCCCTCTCGAGGGAAACGTGCTGCGAAGCACGCCTCCACATGGTGCCCAAGCGCCTCCCTCGTGACCCTGGCTAGGTCGGTGGCCCTCCAGATGAGAGCCCCCGAGCCCTGCCTGAGGAGGGCCCTGGGCGCGCTTTCCTATGCGATGGATGGAGGGCCCTCCTAAGGAGGCACGGGCCCTGAGGGGCCTGCCTCCTGAGGGGTGGGCCTGACGCCTTCTTCTTCTTCTTGGGGATGGTCTCAGGAAGCCTCCTGCTTCCGCGATCTGGGTCTTCTAGTGACGCGGCCTGAAAGGCTCGCTCCAGGGAACACACTGCATCTCTCTCTTCACAGGGCACCGTGATGACGCCGCCACTTCCTGGCATCTTGAGGACGTTGTAGCCGTGGTGGGTCATGGCCATGAACTTGGCCAGCGCTGGGTACCCGAGGATGGCGTTGTACGGCAGGCGGATGTGGGCAACGTCGAAGTCGATGAGCTCGGTGCGGTAGTTCCTGCGGGCCCCGAAGGTGATAGGGAGGCGGACCTGCCCGATTGGGACTGTGGAACCGTCGGTGATCCCGGAGAAAGGCCTGGTTGGCTGAAGCTGGTCATAGGGCACTTGGAGGTTGTTGAATGTTTCCACGGACAGGACGTTGAGCCCTGCCCCGCCATCGATGAGGGTCTTGGTGACCTGCACGTTGCTGATGACTGGGGAGCAGAGCATCGGGAGGACTCCTGCAGTGGCCGCGCACTTGAGCTGGTCTGCCGAGCTGAACGTGATGGGGCACGCCGACAACCTGAGGGGGCGCGTTGCTTCGAGCTTGGGGAGAACTGCATTCATTTTGCGGGCAAACTGCTTGAAGATACATTGGGAGGCTAGGGCTTGAGCTCCGCCCAGGATGCAGACGATCGCGCGCGGCTCCTGGAAGCCCCCAGCCCCCTCGTCTTGATGGCGGTCTTCGTTCCTTCTTGGTGGAGGCGGCAGCAGAGGTAGGCCTGCATTGCCATGAGGGCGATCCTCGCGAGGCTGATCTCTCCAGTCCCCCTCATGAGGCAGGTCCCGCCAGCGGTCCTCGCGAGGCTGGTCGCGCCACCCTGGGCGCGGGCCGCGATCTTCCCAGTGCCCTGGATTTCTTCCTCCTCCACGGCCATAGCCCCGGTTAGCACGGTCAGGGCGACGGCCGATCCTTCCTTCTCGCACGGCGTGGAGCTCTTGACATTCGTTGGTGTTGTGGGTGTGGAGGTCATGGTACACACAGTACCGGCTGCCTCCGGAGGGTTCGGGCAGATCCTTGCCCCGCTTGGTGTCTGGTTGTGCCGCGAGTACGGCAGCCCCCTTGCGCTTCGCGTCCTTGGCTTTGGGCTTCTTCTCTTCTGGGTCCACGGCAGGCAGCTCGAGGAGGGAGAGACATCCCTCCTCAGCCCTGGCGCACTTGTTCGCCAAGTTGAACAGCTCCAGGGAGGTGCAGAGGTCTTCGTGCATCGCCAGCTCCTCCTTCATCTTGACGTCACGCACGCTGTCAGAGAAGGCAGAGATGATGGCCTCCTCCGACACCCTAGGGATCTTCAGGCGCGCGCTGTTGAAGCGCTGGATATACTTTTGCAGGGTCTCTCCGGGTTGTTGCTTGATGCGGCGCATGTCGCTCACGGCGGGCGGCCGGTCGCGAGTACCTTGGAAGTTGGTGATGAAGCGGGCGCGCATCTGGTCCCAGGAAGAGATCATGCCTGGAGCCAGATTCAGGAGCCAGGTTCGAGCTCCTTCCTTGAGCGCCATGGGGAACCAATTCGCCATGACCTTTTCATCCCCGCCGGCAGCCTCGATACCCAGCTCATAGAGCTGGAGGAACTCTGCGGGACCGGTTGTGCCGTCGTAGCGAGGAGGCAGGTCGGGCTTGAACTTGCCGGGCCACGCGACGCTGCGCAGCTCACTGGTGTAGGCGTGGCAGCCCGCGGTGGCCACGAAAGGCCTCGGTTGGTGGAGAGCTTGGTCTTGAGGGACCCCACGCGCTGCAGCTAGGAGCAGGGCGGGGCCTTGGCGTGCCGGAGCTGGAGCAGGGTCGCGGCGTGCCTGAGCAGGGAGCGCTCTAGCAGCCCCCTGCAGGCAAGGGATTTCTTGGCAGCTTCGCTCTCGTTGCGATGGTGCCTGGCGGAGCGGGTTCCGCCCAGGGGCCAGTCGCCTTGGAGCCACGGCATCTTCTTGGAGGGGAGGCGGCTGGTGTGCCTCTGGAGCTTCGTTGCTCGTGCGGGGCGGAGTGCGGCACAGAGGGACGGATGGCGCGGAAGAGCCCCCTGCGGCGCGGACAAGCTTGGCGACGCGGTCGAGCCATTCTTCGTAGACGTCGTCGACCGGACGGTAGCACAGGAGCTTGTTTGCCGCGAGGAGCACAGCCCGAGCCTCGAAGGGTGCGCGGAGCGCGCGGGACGAAGAACCGGCTGGTGCGAGTGACGGAGTGGCGGTGCGGCCGTCTTGCCGCACGGACGGGTGCTGAGACGATGCCTGCTGCCCGCCACCCGCCGGGACGGTGGCGGCGTTGACGGCGGGTGACGGGGAACGACGAGGACGCCCACCAACGGGGGCTGTCTGGGCGACGCGAGAAGCGATGGCGGCACGGCGCTCGGCGCAGGCCCGACGAGCGTCAGACATGGATGCGACAGTCGGAGGAGAGCGGAGCGGTGGAAGACGAATTCCGGCGCACCCCTACCTGGCGCGCCAAATGTCGGATTTTGGGTTCCGGCAGACCCTTATGGTTCGAACACTGGGGTGCGCACGGAAATCTCACCTTCAACCTCTCCGTCTCGATGGGATCTAAACTACTAAAAGAGCTGCACGAAAGACACAAGATTTATACTGGTTCGGGCCACCGATGTGGTGTAATACCCTACTCCAGTGTGTGGTGGATGGATTGCCTCCTGGGGCTGGTGTGGATGAACAATACAAGGAAGAATAGCCTCGCGAGGGTCTGTTCTCGGCTGTGGTGATGAACTGCTATGAAGAGTTCAGTCACCTTTCTCTCTCTTTCTCTCTCAGATCCCGGACCGAAGCACCAGGAATCGAACCGAACCCCCAGCCCTCGAACCCCTTGCTATGTGGGTGGCTAGTCCTATTTATAGAGGCCCTGGTCCTCTCCCCAAATATTGAGCGGGAAGGGATCCAACAATGGCGGGCTAATTTGAAGGGGGACAGCGAGTACATCTATCCTGACAAAAGCAGTCTTCGCCTGCCAAAGGCTCTGGTGATGACGCCGTGTTGGGCTCCATGGTGACCTCCGTCTCGTAGTCCTCCTGGTCTTGGTCTCGTTGCACCGAAGTGGCAACCTTTGCCTGATGCCTCGGTACTCCGCGGATACGCTTGCCCCCTTTGCACCAAAGAGGAAAGAGGGACGATGCGCGCGCTGGCACCCGCCTGATGCCCCGTGTCGTCATGGCTTGCGTCATGGGCACCTCGCGAGGTACCCCGCCTTGAACTCTCCGCCTCCTCGCGAGCCAGCCTGACGAGGCTGTGCCTGAGGATGCGCCGTGTCGTCCGCCTCGCGAGGCTTGGGCCCTCGCGAGGGTCTTGAGCCTCGTGTTGATGAAGATGGGACGTGCTAGGGCCCCACTTGAGCCACGCCGCAGGCCGCAGGCACGCAAGTCTGGGGACCCCCGTTCCCAGAATGCCGACAGAGGCAATGGAAGCTGAGCCCTTCCGGGAGCCCCGGGACGAACCCGCTGGCCACGCTGGAGGCAACGATTATAGGGCACTGCTAACTCTTCAGGGGCAGGTATACGCTAACCATGGATCGCAGGAGGTGCAGGTCGCCGCGGCAAGCAGCTGCCCCGCTCCCACAGTCTCCTACCCCTCGAGAGGAGGGCGCAGGGGACTGCAGGAGAGGGGCCGGGATCCGACATCACCACCACGGCGTTCAGAGCAAGGCGTTCTCAGGAGGTAGGCCCTCTGCTGGGGAGGTGCCTTAGGGCCTGCCCCTGGCAGAGGACCCGTGGTCGTCGGGGGAACCGCTAGCGACCGCTCTACCCCATCGGGCGGCGTCCTGGGTTCCGGTCGTTGCCGATGGCACTAGAGTGTGGCGCAAGGCGGGGCCCTTGTTTGGCGATTTGAAGCAAGGCCAGTACCTGTGAAGAAGGCCCAGTGCCTGTGAAGCTCGCCGCCCCGTGACACTCTCACATAATAATGAGTGGGGCTGTACACGCCCCGGAGTCTCAGGGGTGCTGGCCTCAGGCCCTGGGGCTCCCTCCCACGCCCAGTGGACAGCACTTAGCTCTGCGCTGGTGAGAAGACGTCCAAGACTAGATTAGGTGCCGGACGCGGCCTTTTGCCTGCTTTTCGTTGCCTTTCCCTTTGGCCGTAGCTTTTCCCTCGCTGGATTTAAGTTGGATTCGAATTTGAGATTTGCGTGTGTTCGGGGAAGGGGTGCTTATTCTCGCTCGAGCCATTTCTCGCGTTCTGGTTACCGCTTCGCCACAGCTGCCTCCCCTCGCGAGCCCCTCGCGAGTCCGGTCAGGCCTGGCTCGTGCGCGACCTAAATTGTTGTTGTAGCTCCCTCTTCGGAGGATCTTCGGGTGCCTGCGGAGGTTGCCCTGTTCTCGAAAAGGCCCAGAGCCTGTGAAGCAAGGTGAGTGTCTGTGAAGCTATCGTGTTCTAGAAAAGGCCCAGAGCCTGTGAAGCAAGGCGAGTGCCTGTGAAGCCCTCGTGTTCTGAAAAGGCCTAGAGCCTGTGAAGCAAGGCGAGTGCCTGTGAAGTCACTGCGCTTAGGAAAAGGCCCAGAGCCTGTGAAGAAGGCGAATGCCTATGAAGCCCTCGCATTCTGAAAAGGCCCAGAGCCTGTGAAGCAAGGCGAGTGCCTGTGAAGCTATCGTGTTCTAGAAAAGGCCGAGAGCCTGTGAAGCAAGGTGAGTGCCTGTGAAGCCCTCGCGTTCTGAAAAGGCCCAGAGCCTGTGAAGTCACTGCGTTTAGGAAAAGGCCCAGAACCTGTGAAGAAGGCGAATGCCTGTGAAGTCATCGCGCTCAGGAAAAGGCCCAGAGCCTGTGAAGCAAGGCGAGTGCCTGTGCAGCTCACATGTTCAGGAAAAGGCCCAGAGCCTCTGAAGAAGGCCAACGCTTGTGAAACTCCCCGCTGGCGACACTCTCGTATCAAACGGATTCAACTAAAGAACACCAAGGGCGTCATGCCCTCCCACAGGCTGCTTCGGGGCTTGCGCGAAACAAAGGTAAACCAGCCAGCCACCAGGCGCGGGCGCTCGTGCAATATGACAACTATTAATATGCTGAACACGGGTTTTACATGAGGGGCTTCCCCTCCCAAAATGCTCTCACAAGCCATCAGGGCAAAAACCGGAGTTCTATTCATGCAGGGTGAAAAAGATAGAAGCGATACACATTCAGTCGGACCAATCGCCCAATGCGTCCCTGGAAGCACCTCCCGAGCCTTCGCTGGGGTCGCCGAATCCGCCATCGTCGTCTGCGTCGCCGCCAGCGGCGTCAGGGCCGCTCGCCGCGCCGCCCTCGTCAGCACCCACGATCACGTCGTCATCGTCCGAAGCGAAGGCCCTGACAAGGGCGTCCACATTGTCTTCCACCAAGTGCGCCAGGTCACCTCAGACGGCCTGGGGGACTGGGGCGATGACAGCGTCAAAATCGAAGCGGGGATCCATGATCAGGAGATGGCTGAAGACACGGGAGAAGGCGCGCCCGAGCAGCGCGCGGCTCCTCTCTTCCACCAACCTATCGGCCCTTGTCGAACGCGCCTCCAGCTGCGTCACCACGGCAGTGAAGAACTGAAGGTTGCCAGCATAGTTGGCTGTGTGCGGCTCGCCAACAGCCGCCTCATAGATGTTGCCCAAGGCCGCGCTAGCTCTCTCCCGGAGTGTGGCAAGCATGGGACCGTGCACGTGCTCCAGGACCTGCCGCTGACATATCTCGTCCGCGTTCTGGTGCGCGACGCCCTCAACCTCTTCCATCCACTGGCGAAGATGGAGCACCTCGACCTGGGAGGCGGCCAACTCCTTTTGCGTTGCCTCAAGGGCGGCCTAGGAGGCGTCGACCCGCCGCGTCGCCTCATCCCATTGGGCCCTCAGGGCTGCGGTTCTGCCCTCGGCTTCGATCCGGATCATCCCTAGCTTCCCCTCGAACTCACGCTCGAGGCCTTGGCGCGCCGTCGCCACCCGACGACAAACCTCCTCCAGGCCACGCGCTTCCCGCACAACGACATCGTCTTCCGCCTGCGTCACTAGGCGCTCCCTCGTCTCCAGCCGCTCGTACTCATGGGTGCGTTTGGTGGCTTCCAGCACCAACGCTTCCTCGCGCTTCCGAAGCTCAAGCGGGTCGCCAGAAGCCACCTTCATCGATGCAAGGGCTGCCTCGCGCAGCTCCGCTTGCTCCTCCAACAAGTGGCACCGGGCCAAGAGCTCCCGAGCCCGTTCTTCTGCTGCTTCTCGTCGTTGGTCTGCTCCCCGGGCCTCCTCAGCGGCCTGGGATTGGGCTGCCCGGGAGGCCTCCAGCAACGCCTTCGCCTCTTTGTCATCGAGGTCGCGCTGATGACGTGCGAGGGCAATGGCGGCCTCTAGCTCGCGCCTCTTTGCGGCCAGGCGCAGGCCCTCGGCATCCAGGCGTGCGTCTTCGTCAGCAAGCTCCTCCCCAAGCAAGTTCACCGCGTCGGTCGCTCTTCGAAGGAACCCTTGGCGGCAAGCGCGGCGCTCCCGGGCGTGCTCAAGAACGTCTTCCACACCATCATTCGCCCCAAGCAAGCTCCGGGGGCCGCGAATCATCGTTCCTCCTCCGGGCAGGGGGCTGGGGGCTGGCGCCCTCGCGATGGCCGGGCGCGCCGCACCAGAAGCCCGGCCTAGGGCCAGCCCGTCTCCAGATGAGGGGCGTAGGAGGCGCCTCAACCAGTCGTTGTCCCCGACCAGACGAGAAGCCCACGGCAGACTGGCTATTCCCCGAGAGGGCCCACGAAGGAAAATCGCGGGGAATGAAGGGCCGCGGTGCACCTCGGGATGGTCCACCCCTTCAGACGCCCTCACCACAAGGGCAGAGCTGCTCGGAGCATTTGAGGACGGTAGAGGGGGCGAAGACAAGGGAGGCAGCACCTCTGCTACTTCCGCGAGCTCAGCCGGAAGGGGCCTGCGGAGCAAGGATCAGTGAAAGAAACAAGAGGATCAGGAGCCAGAGAGGAAGAAGGCTTACTCGTCAGTGGCGAAGTACTTCCTGCGCTTCAGTACACGACAAGGGAAGTCATCACCCAGGGCCTCCCTCTTCCTCCGGAGGGCCTCAAAGTCCACACGGAAGCGGCCCAGGAGAGGTGCACAGGAATCAACCTGCGAGGAGGACGGAGCACCAAGGCGACCTGCGTCGAGGACGCATGCCTGACGCGCACAGTCAGTTGCCTCGCCAGAAGGCACGGCCGGGGGCTCAGGAGCCTCGGCCCTAAGCGTCGGAAGCGGCCGCACCTCACCCACAGCCTCGGCAGCACGGGCCTCAGGAGCTGCCCCATCAAGAGCACCGCCAGGTGCGGCCACCTCGTCAGTAGCTCTCTCGACCCCCGCTGTCTTCGGCCTCCCTGCTCCACCACTTGAGGAGGATTCACCTGGGCAAATCGGAAGGGCAGTCACCACCACAGGGTTCCCGCGAAGCCCTTGGAGGCCGACAGGACGCAGCCCCCACTCGTCAAAGGAGGGCATCTGCCTCACGAAGTCATCCCTGTTCTGGCAGAGGTACAGCAGAGCTCCTCCCCACTGGATACTGCCGGGGTTGGGGTCGCCAGTCAGCACCAAGAGCACCGTCCTTAGCGTCGCGGGCATCAAGTCTTCTTCCTGAAGCCTCATGTGATCACCATGCCCGTTGAAGGCCCACATTCGACGAGAATGGCGCTGGAGAGGGGCAATGCAGCGTAGCAGGAACTCCCTCACCACCAAAGGCGAGCCGGGGGCTCTTAAGTGTCTCCTGGCCCTAGCCTGAATTAGGTACGGCAGGGGAAGTTGGCTTCGCCAGCCGGGGGCTGGGCACCCCGACATCGACGTACAACCACCGCTCACGGAACCCAGCTGGAGGCGGATGGATCTCGAAGTCAATACCCGAGGCCGCGGTCTCAGGCGCGGCGACGAAGCTCACGCACGCCGAGCATTGAGTGGGGTCGGCAAGGCTCAAAGAGAAGAAATGGCGCTGCAAGGCAACAGAAGGAGGGATGCCCATCAGCTCCTCGCAGACAAATGCAAAGACCGAGAGGAGGGCCATGGATTCAGGACCCAGATGCATCATGTGGATCTGGTAACGGGAGAGGACGGCGTTGAAGAAATCGGAGAAGGGGGGAACCAGACCCGCCCACAAGGCATCGGCAAAGTAATGAACCTCGGTGATTATCCTGTTAGTGGGGAAGTGAGACGTAGGTCAGGCCGTCGTCCTCCCACACTCGTTGAAGATGGTGGCCAGGGCCGGACTAAGCTTATCCCGGCACTCCAGATTGAGTATGATTGAGCTGTCGACGGCGGGGGCCACAGACAGCGGCAGGCGAGATGGAGACGCGGGCTTCTTCCCTTTCTCTTTCCTCGTCGGAGCCATGGCGGTGGACAAGAGAAGGGAAGTGTGAAATGGGATTGGAGGCGAGAGTCGAAGTTCGAAGGGAGGAAGAACAAGGGACGTTCGAGCAACCGGAAGAGGGGCGGCTGTGTACAGCTGCGGGGCAACCTAGCAGGGCGCAAAATAAGGGAGCATGGGCGAACGGTACCGCCCACGTCCAGTCAACCGCCACGCGACGCCCAAGGCCGCAGGCTGTTAGGGCCCGCGGCGCTTCGCCCCTGCCCTTTCGCCTCTCAGCACGGCCAAGTCCGGGCGCGCCTTGGGCCCAGGGGCTACTGTCGGCGTTCTGGGAACGGGGGTCCCCAGACTTGCCTGCCTGCGGCCTGCGGCGTGGCTCAAATGGGGGCCCAGCGCGGCCCATCTTCATCAACACAAGACTCAAGACCCTCGCAAGAGGCCAAGCCTCACGGGGCGGACGACACGGCGCATCCTCAGGCGAAGCCTCCTCAGGTTGGCTCTCGAGGAGGCAGAGAGATCAAGGCAAGGTACCTCGCGAGGTGCCCATGACGCAAGCCATGACGATCGAGGGTGCCAGGCGGGCGCCAGCGCGCGCAGCGTCCTTCTTTCTGAAGGAAATATGCCCTAGAGGCAATAATAAAGTTATTAGTTATTTCCTTATATCATGATAAATGTTTATTATTCATGCTAGCTTTGTATTAACCGGAAACATAATACATGTGTGAATACATAGACAAACAGAGTGTCACTAGCATGCCTCTACTTGACTAGCTCGTTAATCAAAGATGGTTATGTTTCCTAACCATGAACAAAGAGTTGTTATTTGATTAACGAGGTCACATCATTAGTTGAATGATCTGATTGACATGACCCATTCCATTAGCTTAGCACCCAATCGTTTAGTATGTTGCTATTGCTTTCTTCATGACTTATACATGTTCCTATAACTATGAGATTATGCAACTCCCGTTTACCGGAGGAACACTTTGGGTACTACCAAACGTCACAATGTAACTGGGTGATTATAAAGGAGTACTACAGGTGTCTCCAATGGTAGATGTTGGGTTGGCGTATTTCGAGATTAGGGTTTGTCACTCCGATTGTCGGGGAGGTATCTCTGGGCCCTCTCGGTAATATACATCACATAAGCCTTGCAAGCATAATAACTAAGATGTTAGTTATGAGATGATGTATTACGGAACGAGTAAAGAGACTTGCCAGTAACGAGATTGAACTAGGTATTGGATACCGACGATCGAATCTCGGACAAGTAACATACCGATGACAAAGGGAACAACGTATGTTGTTATGCGGTCCGACCGATAAAGATCTTCGTAGAATATGTAGGAGCCAATATGGGCATCCAGGTCCCGCTATTGGTTATTGACCGGAGACGTGTCTCGGTCATGTCTACATTGTTCTCGAACCGTAGGGTCCGCACGCTTAACGTTACGATGACAGTTATTATGAGTTTATGCATTTTGATGTACCGAAGGTTGTTTGGAGTCCCGGATGAGATCACGGACATGACGAGGAGTCTCGAAATGGTCGAGACGTAAAGATTGATATATTGGAAGCCTATGTTTGGACATCGGAAGTGTTCCGGGTGAAATCGGGATTTTACCGGATTACCGGGAGGGTTACCGGAACCCCCCGGGAGCCAAATGGGCCAACATGGGCCTTAGTGGAAAGGTGAGAGGGCAGCCCACATAGGGCTGCGCCTCCCCCCCTCTCCCTAGTCCTATTAGGACTAGAAGAGGGGCCGGCCACCTCTCTCTCTCTCCCCTTTAAAGGATTCCTAGTTGGACTAGGATTGGAGGGGGGAGTCCTACTCCCGGTAGGAGTAGGACTCCTCCTGCGCCTCCCCCTCTTTGGCCGGCCATCCCCCCTCCATCCAACCTTTATATACGGGGGCAGGGGACACCCCAAGACACACAAGTTGATCCTTGAGATCGTTCCTTAGCCGTGTGCGGTGCCCCCTGCCACCAAATTCCACCTCGATCATACCGTTACAGTGCTTAGGCGAAGCCCTGCGTTGGTAGTACATCAAGATCGTCACCACGCCATCGTGCTGACGGAACTCTTCCTCGACGCTTTGCTGGATCGGAGCCCGAGGAACGTCATCGAGCTGAACGTGTGCTAAGAACTCGGAGGTGCCGGAGTAACGGTGCTTGGATCGGTCGGATCGGGAAGACGTACGACTACTTCCTCTACGTTGTGTGATCGCTTCCGCAGTCGGTCTACGTTGGTACGTAGACAACACTCTCCCCTCTCGTTGCTATGCATCACCATGATCTTGCGTGTGCGTAGGAAAATTTTTGAAATTACTGCGTTCCCCAACAGTGGCATCCGAGCCTAGGTTTTTATGGTTTGATGTTATTTGCACGAGTAGAACACAAGTGAGTTGTGGGCGATACAAGTCATACTGCCTACCAGCATGTCATACTTTGGTTCGGCGGTATTGTTGGACGTGACGATCCGGACCAACGTTACGCGTACTCTTACGCGAGACCGGTTCCCTCGACGTGCTTTGCACATAGATGGCTTGCGGAAGACTGTCTCTCCAACTTTAGTTGAACCAAGTGTGACTACGCCCGGTCCTTCAGAAGGTTAAAACGGAGTCTATTTGACGAACTATCGTTGTGGTTTTGATGCGTAGGTGAGATGAGTTCTTACTTAAGCCCGTAGCAGCCACGTAAAACTTGCAACAACAAAGTAGAGGACGTCTAACTTGTTTTTGCAGGGCATGTTGTGATGTGATATGGTCAAGGCATGATGCTGATTTTATTGTATGAGATGATCATGTTTTGTAACCGAGTTATTGGCAACTGGCAGGAGCCATATGGTTGTCGCTTTATTGTATGCAATGCAATCGCGATGTAATGCTTTACTTTATTACTAAGCGGTAGTGATAGTCGTGGAAGCATAAGATTGGCGAGACGACAACGATGCTACGATGGAGATCAAGGTGTCGCGCCGGTGACGATGGTGATCATGACGGTGCTTCGGAGATGGAGATCACAAAGCACAAGATGATGATGGCCATATCATATCACTTATATTGATTGCATGTGATGTTTATCTTTTTATGCATCTTATCTTGCTTTGATTGACGGTAGCATTATAAGATGATCTCTCACTAAATTATCAAGAAGTGTTCTCCCTGAGTATGCACCGTTGCAAAAGTTCTTCGTGCTGAGACACCACGTGATGATCGGGTGTGATAGGCTCTATGTTCAAATACAACGGGTGCAAAACAGTTGCACACGCGGAATACTCAGGTTATACTTGACGAGCCAAGCATATACAGATATGGCCTCGGAACACAGAGACCGAAAGGTCGAGCGTGAATCATATAGTAGATATGATCAACATATTGATGTTCACCATTGAAAACTACTCCATCTCACGTGATGATCGGTTATGGTTTAGTTGATTTGGATCACGTGATCACTTAGAGGATTAGAGGGATATCTATCTAAGTGGGAGTTCTTAAGTAATATGATTAATTGAACTTAAATTTATCATGAACTTAGTCCTGGTAGTATTTTGCAAATTATGTTGTAGATCAATAGCTCGCGTTGTTGCTTCCCTGTGTTTATTTTTATATGTTCCTAGAGAAAATTGTATTGAAAGATGTTAGTAGCAATGATGCGGATTGGATCCGTGATCTGAGGATTATCCTCATTGCTGCACAGAAGAATTATGTCCTTGATGCACCGCTAGGTGACAGACCTATTGCAGGAGCAGATGCAGACCTTATGAACGTTTGGCTAGCTCAATATGATGACTACTTGATAGTTTAGTGCACCATACTTAACAGCTTAGAATCGGGACTTCAAAGACGTTTTGAACGTCATGGACCATATGAGATGTTCCAGGAGTTGAAGTTAATATTTCAAGCAAATACCCAAGTTGAGAGATATGAAGTCTCCAACAAGTTCTATAGCTAAAAAAATGGAGGAGAATCGCTCAACTAGTGAGCATGTGCTCAGATTGTCTGGGTACTACAATCGCTTGAATCAAGTGGCAGTTAATCTTCCAGATAAGATAGTGATTGACAGAATTCTCTAGTCACCATCACTAAGTTAGTAGAACTTCATGATGAACTATAATATGCAAGGGATAATGGAGACAACTCCCAAGCTCTTCGTGATGCTGAAATCAATGAAGGTAGAAATCAAAGAAAAACATCAAGTGTTGATGGTTGACAAGACCACTAGTTTCAAGAAAAAGGGCAAAGGAAAGAAGGGGAACTTCAAGAAGAACGGCAAGCAAGTTGCTGCTCAAGTGAAGAAGCCCAAGTCTGATCCTAAGCCTGAGACTAAGTGCTTCTACTGCAAAGGGACTGGTCACTGGAAGCGGAACTACCCCAAGTGATTGGCGGATAAGAAGGATGGCAAAGTGAACATAAGTATATTTGATATACATGTTATTGATGTGTACTTTACTAGTGTTTATAGCAAACCCTCAGTATTTGATACTAGTTCAGTTGCTAAGATTAGTAACTCGAAACGGGAGTTGCAGAATAAACAGAGACTAGTTAAGGGTGAAGTGACGATGTGTGTTGGAAGTAGTTCCAAGATTGATATGATCATCATCGCACACTCCCCTATACTTTCGGGATTAGTGTTGAAACTAAATAAGTGTTATTTGGTGTTGGTGTTGAGCATGAATATGATTTGATCATGTTTATTGTAATACGGTTATTCATTTAAGTAAAAGAATAAATTGTTGTTCTGTTTACATGAATAAAACCTTATATGGTTACACACCCAATGAAAATAGTTCATTGGATCTCGATCTTAATAATACACATATTCATAATATTGAAACCAAAAGATGCAAAGTTAATAATGATAGTGCAACTTATTTGTGGCACTGCTGTTTAGGTCATATTGGTATAAAGCGCATGAAGAAACTCCATGTTGATGGGCTTTCGGAATCACTTGACTATGAATCACTTGATGCTTGCGAACCATGCCTTTTGGGCAAGATGACTAAAGCGCCATTCTTTGGAACAATGGAGCGAGAAAAGATTTGTTGGAAATCATACATACTGATGTATGTGGTCTGATGAATATTGAGGCTCGCGACAGGTATCATTATTTTCTGATCTTCACAGATGATTTGAGCAGATATGAGTATATCTACTTGATGAAACATAAGTCTGAAGCATTTGAAAAGTTCAAAGAATTTGATAGTGAAGTGAAAAATCATCGTAACAAGAAAATAAAGTTTCTATGATCTGATCGTGGAGGAGAATATTTGAGTTACGAGTTTGGTGTGCA
Organism: Triticum monococcum; assembly: GCA_034509565.1. Taxonomy (NCBI): domain Eukaryota; kingdom Viridiplantae; phylum Streptophyta; class Magnoliopsida; order Poales; family Poaceae; genus Triticum; species Triticum monococcum. The sequence continues at coordinate 170,125,352 of CM067846.1, read as the reverse complement.
TTTGAAAAATTGTGGAATAGTTTCGCAACTCACGCCACCCGGAACACCACAACGTAATGGTCTGTCCGAACGTCGTAATCGTACTTTACTAGATATGGTGCGATCTATGATGTCTCTTACTAATTTACCGCTATCGTTTTGGGGTTATGCTTTAGAGACGGCCGCATTCACGTTAAATAGGGCACCATCAAAATCCGTTGAGACGACGCCTTATGAACTGTGGTTTGGCAAGAAACCAAAGTTGTCGTTTCTTAAAGTTTGGGGCTGCGATGCTTATGTGAAAAAACTTCAACCTGATAAGCTCGAACCCAAATCGGAGAAATGTGTCTTCATAGGATATCCAAAGGAAACTATTGGATACACCTTCCATCACAGATCCGAAGGCAAGACTTTTGTTGCTAAATTCGGAAACTTTCTTGAGAAGGAGTTTCTCTCGAAAGAAGTGAGTGAGAGGAAAGTAGAACTTGACGAGGTAAATGTACCTACTCCGTTATTGGGAAATAGTACATCACAGAAAACTGTTTCTGTGAGACCTACACCAATAAGAGAGGAAGTTAATGATGATGATCATGAAACTTTAGATCAAGATACTACTGTACCTCGTAGATCAACCAGAGTAAGATCCGCACCAGAGTGGTACGGTAATCCTGTTCTGGAAGTCATGCTACTAGATCATGATGAACCTACGAACTATGAAGAAGCGATGGTGAGCCCAGATTCCGCAAAGTGGCTTGAAGCCGTGAAATCTGAGATGGGATCCATTTATGAGAACAAAGTATGGACTTTGGTTGACTTGCCCGATGATCGGCAAGCAATTGAGAATAAATGGATCTTTAAGAAAAAGACTGACGCTGATGGTAATGTTACTGTCTACAAAGCTCGACTTGTCGCAAAAGGTTTTCGACAAGTTCAAGGAGTTGACTACGATGAGACTTTCTCACCCGTAGCGATGCTTAAGTCTGTCAGAATCATGTTAGCAATTGCCGCATTTTATGATTATGAAATTTGGCAAATGGATGTAAAAACTGCATTCCTGAATGGATTTCTGGAAGAAGAGTTGTATATGATACAACCGGAAGGTTTTGTCGATCCAAAGGGAGCTAACAAAGTGTGCAAGCTTCAGCGATCCATTTATGGACTGGTGCAAGCATCTCGGAGTTGGAATATACGCTTTAATGAGTTGATCAAAGCATATAGTTTTATACAGACTTGCGGTGAAGCCTGTATTTACGAGAAAGTGAGTGGGAGCACTACAGCGTTTCTGACAAGTATATGTGAATGACATATTGTTGATTGGAAATAATGTAAAATTATTCTGTAAAGCATATAAGGAGTGTTTGAAAGGAGTTTTTCAAAGAAAGACTTCGGTAAAGCTGCTTACATATTGAGCTTCAAGATCTATAGAGATACATCAAGACGCTTGATAAGTTTTTCAATAAGTACATACCTAGACAAGATTTTGAAGTAGTTCAAAATGGAACAGTCAAAGAAAAAGTTTCTTGCCTGTGTTACAAGGTGTGAAGTTGAGTAAAGACTCAAAGCCCAACCACGGCAGAAGATAGAAAGAGAATGAAAGTCATTCCCTATGCCTCATTCATAGGTTCTATAAAGTATGCCATGCTATGTACCAGATCTATTGTATACCCTGCACTGTTTTGGCAAGGGAGTACAATAGTGATCTAGGAGTAGATCACTGGACAGCGGTCCGAATTATCCTTAGTGAAGTAAGGATATGTTTCTCGATTATGGACGTGACAAAAAGGTTCGTCGTAAAGGGTTACGTCGATGCAAGTTTTTGACACTAATCCAGATGAATCTAAAAGTCTCAATCTGGATACATATTGAAAGTGGGTGCAATTAGCTAGAGTAGCTCCTTGCAGAGCATTATAGACAAAGAATTTTGCAAAATACTTACGGATCTGAATGTGACAGACCCGTTGACTAAAATTATCTCACAAGCAAAACATGATCACACCTTAGTACTCTTTGGGTGTTAATCACATAGAGATGTGAACTAGATTACTGACTCTAGTAAACCCTTTGAGTGTTGGTCACATGACGATGTGAACTATGGGTGTTAATCACATGGTGATGTGAACTATTGCTGCTAAATCACATGGCGATGTGAACTAGATTATTGACTCTAGTGCAAGTGGGAGACTGAAGGAAATATGCCCTAGAGGCAATAATAAAGTTATTAGTTATTTCCTTATATCATGATAAATGTTTATTATTCATGCTAGAATTGTATTAACCGGAAACATAATACATGTGTGAATACATAGACAAACAGAGTGTCACTAGCATGCCTCTACTTGACTAGCTCGTTAATCAAAGATGGTTATGTTTCCTAACCATGAACAAAGAGTTGTTATTTGATTAACGAGGTCACATCATTAGTTGAATGATCTGATTGACATGACCCATTCCATTAGCTTAGCACCCGATCGTTTAGTATGTTGCTATTGCTTTCTTCATGACTTATACATGTTCCTATAACTATGAGATTATGCAACTCCCGTTTACCAGAGGAACACTTTGGGTACTACCAAATGTCACAACATAACTGGGTGATTATAAAGGAGTACTACAGGTGTCTCCAATGGTAGATGTTGGGTTGGCGTATTTCGAGATTAGGGTTTGTCACTCCGATTGTCGGAGAGGTATCTCTGGGCCCTCTCGGTAATATACATCACATAAGCCTTGCAAGCATAATAACTAAGATGTTAGTTATGAGATGATGTATTACGGAACGAGTAAAGAGACTTGCCAGTAACGAGATTGAACTAGGTATTGGATACCGACGATCGAACCTCGGACAAGTAACATACCGATGACAAAGGGAACAACGTATGTTGTTATGCGGTCCGACCGATAAAGATCTTTGTAGAATATGTAGGAGCCAATATGGGCATCCAGGTCCCGCTATTGGTTATTGACCGGAGACGTGTCTCGGTCATGTCTACATTGTTCTCGAACCGTAGGGTCCGCACGCTTAACGTTACGATGACAGTTATTATGAGTTTATGCATTTTGATGTACCGAAGGTTGTTCGGAGTCCCGGATGAGATCACGGACATGACGAGGAGTCTCGAAATGGTCGAGACGTAAAGATTGATATATTGGAAGCCTATGTTTGGACATCGGAAGTGTTCCGGGTGAAATCGGGATTTTACCGGATTACCGGGAGGGTTACCGGAACACCCCGGGAGCCAAATGGGCCAACATGGGCCTTAGTGGAAAGGTGAGAGGGCAGCCCACATAGGGCTGCGCCTCCCCCCCTCTCCCTAGTCCTATTAGGACTAGAAGAGGGGCCGGCCACCTCTCTCTCTCTCCCCTTTAAAGGATTCCTAGTTGGACTAGGATTGGATGGGGGGAGTCCTACTCCCGGTAGGAGTAGGACTCCTCCTGCGCCTCCCCCTCTTTGGCCGGCCAGCCCCCCTCCCTCCAACCTTTATATACGGGGGCAGGGGACACCCCAAGACACACAAGTTGATCCTTGAGATCGTTCCTTAGCCGTGTGCGGTGCCCCCTGCCACCAAATTCCACCTCGATCATACCGTTACAGTGCTTAGGCGAAGCCCTGCGTCGGTAGTACATCAAGATCGTCACCACGCCGTCGTGCTGACGGAACTCTTCCTCGACGCTTTGCTGGATCGGAGCTCGAGGAACGTCATCGAGCTGAACGTGTGCTAAGAACTCGGAGGTGCCGGAGTAACGGTGCTTGGATCGGTCGGATCGGGAAGACGTACGACTACTTCCTCTACGTTGTGTGATCGCTTCCGCAGTCGGTCTGCGTTGGTACGTAGACAACACTATCCCCTCTCGTTGCTATGCATAACCATGATCTTGCGTGTGCGTAGGAAAATTTGTGAAATTACTGCGTTCCCCAACACTTTCCTCTTTGGTGCAAAGGGGGCAAGCGCAGCCGCGGAGTACCGAGGCATCAGGCAAAGGTTGCCATTTCGGTGCAACGAGACCAAGACCAGGAGGACTATGAGACAGAGGTCACCATGGAGCCCAGCACGGCGTCACCACAGAGCCTTTGGCAGGCGAAGACCAACTTTAGTCAGGATAAGTGTACTAGATGTTCCCCTTCGAATTGGCCAATTGTTGGCGCCCTTCCCGCTCAATATTTGGGAAGAAGCCCAGGGCCTTTGCCTATGAATAGGACCAGCCACCCGCATAGCAAGGGGGGTTTTGGTTTGTTCGGTTGGCAAGCAGAAAGAGTGAGTGAGAGAGAGAGAAGGGTGACTGAACTCCTCCTAGCAGTTCATCGCCCCAGCCAAGAACAGACCCTCGCGAGGCTGTTCTTCCTTGTACTATTCATCATCACCAGCCCCAGAAGGCAATCCACCAACCACACACTAGAGTAGGGTATTACACCACAACGGTGGCCCGAACCAGTATAAATCTTGAGTCTCTTGTGCAGTTCTTTTAATAGTTTAGATCTTTGCGAGACGGGGAGGTAGAAGGCGTGATCTCCGCGCGCACCCCAGTGTTCGAACCTTAAGGGTCTGCCGGAACCCGTGATCCGACAACTGCCGCCTTGGTCACATAGGTGTCAAACGCATGAAGAAGCTCCATGCAGATGGACTTTTGGAGTCTCTTGATTGCGAATCATTTGACACGTGCGAACCATGCCTCATGGGTAAAATGACCAAGACTCCGTTCTCAGGAATAATGGAGCGAGCAACCAACTTATTGGAAATCATACATACTAATGTGTGCGGTCCAATGAGCGTTGAGGCTCGCGGTGGCTATCGTTATGTTCTCACCCTCACTGATGAGTTGAGTAGATATGGGTATGTCTACTTAATGAAACACAAGTCTGAGACCATTGAAAAGTTCAAGGAATTTCAGAGTGAGGTTCAGAATCAACGTGACAGAAAAATCAAGTTCTTGCGATCAGATCATGGGGGAGAATACTTGAGTCACAAGTTTGGCACACACTTAAGGAAATGTGGAATAGTTTCAAAACTCACGCCGCCTGGAACACCTCAACGTAATGGTGTGTCCGAACATCGTAATTGCACTCTATTGGATATGGTGCGATCTATGATGTATCTTACCGATCTACCACTGTCATTTTGGGGCTATGCTTTAGAGACTGCCGCATTCACTTTAAATAGGGATCCGTCAAAATCCGTTGAGACGACACCGTATGAATTATGGTTTGGGAAGAAACCTAAGCTGTCGTTTCTGAAAGTTTGGGGATGCGATGCTTATGTCAAGAAACTTCAACCTAAAAAGCTCGAACCCAAATCGGAAAAATGTGTCTTCATAGGATACCCTAAATAAACCATTGGGTATACCTTCTACCTCAGATCCGAAGGCAAGATCTTTGTTGCCAAGAATGGATCCTTTCTAGAGAAAGAGTTTCTCTCGAAAGAAGTAAGTGGGAGGAAAGTAGACCTTGATGAAGTATTACCTCTTGAACCGGTAAGTGGCGCAACTCAGGAAAATGTTCCTGAGGTGCCTGCACCGACTAGGGAGGAAGTTAATGATGATGATTGAGGGAGTCCTGGATTAGGGGGTGTCTGGATGGCCGGACTATACCTTCAGCCGAACTCCTGGACTATGAAGATACAAGATTGAAGACTTCGTCCCGTGTCCGGACGGGACTTTCCTTGGCGTGGAAGGCAAGCTTGGCGATACGGATATGCAGATCTCCTACCATTGTAACCGACTCTTTGTAACCCTAACCCTCTCTGGTGTCTATATAAACCGGAGGGTTTTAGTCCGTAGGACAACATACAGAACAGCAATCATACCATAGGCTAGCTTCTAGGGTTTAGCCTCTCCGATCTCGTGGTAGATCTACTCTTGTACTACCCATATCATCAATATTAATCAAGCAGGATGTAGGGTTTTACCTCCATCAAGAGGGCCCGAGCCTGGGTAAAACTTTGTGTCCCTTGCCTCCTGTTACCATTCGGCCTAGACGCACAGTTCGGGACCCCCTACCCAAGATCTGCCGGTTTTGAAACCGACATTGGTGCTTTCATTGAGAGTTCCTCTGTGTCGTCGCCGTGAGGCTTGATGGCTCCTATGATCATCAATAGCGATGCAGTCCAGGGTGAGACCTTCCTCCCCGACAGATCTTCGTCTTCGGCGGCTTCGCACTGCGGGCCAATTCACTTGGCCATCTGGAGCAGATCGAAAGCTATGCCCCTGGTCATCAGGTCAGATTTGGAAGTTTAAACTACACGGCTGACATCCGCGGGGACTTGATCTTCGACGGATTCGAGCCACTGCCGAGCGCTCCGCACTGTCACGACGAGCATGATCTAGCTCTGCCGCCGAACAGCGCCCTGGAGGCCGCACCCACATCGGCTTCGACCCTTAATTCAGAGCCAACTGCGCCGACCGAGGATGGGTGGTTGGATGTCGCCTCGGGGGCTGTGATCCCAACGGCGATCGAGCTGAACACCAGCCCCGCACTCCGCGAGACTCATGACCCCAAGGAGCCGGACTCCTCTCCGGACTCCGAACCCTCCGTGCCCCTGCCGATCGAATCTGACTGGGCGCCGATCATGGAGTTTACTGCCGGAGACATCTTTCAGCACTCGCCTTTCGGCGATATTCTGAAGACACTAAAGTCTCTCTCTTTATCAGGAGAGCCCTGACCGGACTACGGTCAACAAAGTTGGGATACGGACGATGAAGAAATTCAAAGCCCACCTACCACCCACTTTGTAGCCATTGTCGATGATTTAACCGACATGCTCGACTTCGACTCTGAAAACATTGACGGTATGGACGACGATGCGGGAGGCGAAGAAGAACCACCGCCCACCTGATCATATGACGTATACATGGTGGACGCACCAAAAGATGACGACGAGGAGCGGAAGGATGCACTGAAGGCTTGTTCCCTCGAGAAGCAGTCAAAGCGGCGACGCAAGCGCCGCCCCAAATCCCGCCTCGACAGAAATAACGATCACACAGACCCAGCGCTGGAGCAGGGCGAACTGCTGCCGGACAACGGCAATCCAGATACTCAAACCGAACAAACAAATTCTATCAAGGATAATAGTCCAGACGACATAACGCTGGACAGGCACCTGGAGTAGCAGAATGCCCGTAAAAGGCTTGCTGCCTCCGCGAGGAGTCTTAAAAAGTAGAAGCAAAGGCTCAAGGTTGCGCAAGACACACTCCAAGTCAGATGGAGTAACATACTCAACACAGCAGCAAGGTACGGCGACAATCGCCCCTCCAAGAGCTACCCAAAGCGGAAGCTGCTACCTGAATTCGATGAGGAGGCTTCAGACCCCCCACAACCAAATATCAAATCATTCACCTGGCCGGATAGACGACCCCTCTACCAACACAGAGTGGCATACAACGCCACTGACAATACAACACACGACCCATGCGAGGGCTCGCACCCAAAGGACGGTGCAACAAGATCCATTTATGGACCACGCAAGCGCGCCCCAGCATACAATGCAACACAACAAACATCCGAACAACGCGGTACACCCACCTACAGGGGTGCCGCACACCCCCTATGTTTCACCGATGAGTTGCTGGACCATGAATTTCCAGAGGGATTCAAACCCGTAAACATAGAGGCATACGACGGAACAACAGACCCTGGGGTCTGGATTGAGGACTACATCCTTCATATCCACATGGCTCGAGGAGATGATCTCCACGCCATCAAGTACTTACCCCTCAAGCTCAAAGGGCCAGCTCGTCACTAGCTTAAAGGCCTCCCCGAAAGCTCCATTGGAAGTTGGGAAAAGCTCGAATGCGCCTTTCGGGAAAATTTTCAAGGGACTTATGTCCGACCTTCGGATGCGGACAATTTGAGTCATATAACTCAACAACCCGGAGAGTCAGCCCGAAAGCTTTGGAACAGGTTTCTTACTAAAAAGAACCAGATCGTCCACTATCCGGACGCCGAAGCCTTGGCAGCTTTTAAGCATAGTGTCCGTGACGAATGGATCGCCAGACACCTCGGCCAAAATAAGCCAAGAACGATGGCTTCATTAACAAACCTCATGACCCGCTTTTGCGCGGGTGAGCACAGCTGGCTAGCCAGATGCAGCACCAGCGACCCTAGTACATCTGAAGTTAGAGATGGAAATGGGAAATCATGGTGCAACAGCAATAACAAACACCGGAATAAAGAAGATAGCACGAAGGGCACGACAGTAAACGCCAGATTCAAAAGCTCTCGGCCAGGTCAGCAAAAGCCGCCCTCTAAAGGCACTAGGGATGAACTATCCAGCCTCAACAAAATTTTGGACCAAGTATGTCAGATACATAGTACCCCTGGTAAACATGCTAATCAAACCCACAGAAAATGTTGGGTCTTCAAGCAGTTCGGCAAGCTCAACGCCGTACACAAGGGGGAGGATACACCAAGTGAATACGAGGACAAGTCTCCCAAGCAAGACACTGGGAAACAAAAGAAATTTCCACCAGAAGTCAAAACAGTAAACGTGTTACATGTGATCAAGGGAAAAAACAATGCGGCACTCCCAGGAAAATATACCCAAGTGCCTGTCACCACAAAGTCCTGCCACTGGTCGTCTCAACCGATCACTTTCGACCATCGCGATTACTCAGCAAGTATCCAGCGCGCAGGATGGGCTGCCCTGGTATTAGACCCAGTAATTGGCGGATATCACTTCACACGAGTCTTGATGGACGGTGGCAGCAATCTAAACCTAATATACCAGGATACAATCCGTAGGATGGGGTTAGACCCAAAAAAAATTCGCCATAGCAATACTACCTTTAAAGGAGTAACGCCAGGCCCAGGGGCTCGTTGTACGGGCTCCCTCCTACTACAAGTTATATTCAGCTCCCCCGATAACTTCCGTCGCGAGCATTTAACCTTCCACATCGCTCCGTTCCAAAGTGGCTATCAAGCACTGCTCGGACGCGAAGCTTTCGCTCGCTTCAACGCAATACCACATTACGCCTCCCTCACACTCAAGATGCCCGGTCCACGTGGCATCATTTCAGTGAACGGAAATATCAAGCGATCCCTACGCGCCGAAGAGAGTGCGGCTGCCTTGGCAGCCGCACACTAAAGGTGCCCGGACCAGCAAAAGCATCCAATAGGTCGTCAAGACCTCAGACACAACTAATCAAGTCCGGCGCCGCTATCTATACCGAATAAATGGTCACACCCCTATTTGTCAATACAAGGGGCTCAACGCGTGCAGACAAGTGGCAATTTCTTCTCATCTTGAATTATACATGGTTTCTTTAAAAACTATCTTTTTGCACGACAACTTTTTCACCTAAATTCCTCTCTTTTACAGACGATCATCGTGCTACACCCATCCAGGATACGGCACAATGGAGACACAGGCGCAGACGTGCAGCAGGGACCTGCTCCAAGGATTCTTTTTAGATTAAGACCCTGCGTAAACCTTTTTTACTGTCTCTTGTTGATACATATCCACCGTTGAGAAGGATGCTGACGTCTTGGCATGTGGCCATGCCAGAACAATGCATGTACCTGGACACAAGGGGCTTCTTACAAAGGCCATTATTTAGGCCCGGTTTATACCACAAAGACCGAATACCTTAGGGAGTGTTCGGCGTCGCGAGTTTGGCCCTATATGCATCAGCTCCGAATCATTGTCTCTGGTCAAATGTTGGGTTTGCCCGGCTCCTGTGTTTTGGTGCCTTACGTTCCGCTTTACCGGCTAAGGTAGCACCAAGAGAACTACTGCGATTGTGCCCTGGTTCATCCGGACGAGCACCTTAGTAGAGAAAGCCAAAAACTGACTGTCATGATATAGCGTGAGACTGGTTAACCACTCGATGACCTGTTGGAATGTTAGAATTCCTCCGCCTTAACGAAGGGCCATTTTCCGGCCAGGCATGTACGCACCCCAAAATCGGGAGAGTGCGGAGCCACCAGGGGCTATCTAGTAGCCCCACTATCAAACTCATATGGCTAAGTGAAAGTGCTAAAGCATTATAGTCCGGTTGCCTCGCTCGCTCCGCTATCACCTCCTTAATAGGACCAAGACGTTGGGTTAAGTGTGAACGCATGTTTTTTGCGAGCACCTCCGCATTATATGCGTGGGGGTTGAAGCCGACGGCTGCAATCTTTCAGGTTATACACATGTATACATAAACGGCCGCCCAGGAGGCATCATATTACTTTTAGGCAAAAGTATAAAAATAGCCTTATAAAAATCTATAAAAGCATTTCGCTTACAATGAGATTACATATCACTCAAACATAATATTTTTTGAGCACTGGGTCTCTATCAAATGAGCACCCTCAAGAACTTCTTCAAAGTAGTGCTCAGCAGCCATTCGGCCTATGGCCGAATCCCGCGCTGCAACAGTGGTAGCATCCATCTCCGCCCAGTATGCTTTAACACGGGCAAAGGCCATCCGTGCGCCCTCTATGCACGCCGACCTCTTCATCAGATTAATGCGCGGCACCACGTCAAGGAACTGCTGCACCAAGCTGAAATAGCTGTTCGGTTTTGGCCTTTCTGTCCATAGCTGATCCACAGTAGACCTCATGGCGCGTCCGGACAAACTATTCAGTTCGGCCCATTCGGCTAATTGGTCAGTCACTGAAAGCGGACGCTCGGGAGAATGGAATTGTGTCCAAAACAGCTGGTCCACTTCATGGTCCATCTAAACCTGGAAGTACTTGACCGCATCGGCAGCGCTCGCCGCCAAATCCATATACACATCCTCCAAACTCCACAGCCGATCCAGAGGGGCATACCGTGGATCTCCGAACTTCCTCCGCAACATAAAGGATTTCCCAGCTACAATATCCCCGGCTTCCCGCAGCTCCTCCTTCTTCGCCCTCATAGCAGAGCGGATGTCTTTCCTCGTCGCAGCAGCCTTCTCAAGGTCTGATGCCTTCGCTAGGTTTTCCTTTTCAAGAACCCGGCAACGGTCGGCAGCGGCTTTTAATTCTATGGCCATCTTGGCCATCTTATCTCGGCTCTCGCCATGCGCGGCCTTCTCGGCTTTCAACTCTTCGGCCGCCTTCAAAGCAGCCGCATTACCAAACCTCGCTTGTTCCTTGGCTCGGGAAAGTTCCGCCCGCAAGGCTTCAACAGTGGCAGCTCCATCTGCAGTCACAACATATTAAAGATACTGGCATCATGTTGCTCTTACTATGTGGTGTTTACCAGATAATGATACTTACCATGTGTCTCGTCAAGCCTTTTGTTAACAAGGTCGATGTTGGCGTCTGCCGCATCCAACTGCCATTTTAAATGGGCAAACTCGCTAGTTCGGCTAGCCACAGGAGCTTCCATCACTTGCACATAAAGGCAGTATGGTTATTACCTGGGAATATGATCCTCTGTTCGTCGTCGTTTCCGACGACAACCAGAGTCTCAGGGGATACTATCTACACAGGGCACACCTAGCATGTGCAGGACTATCATACATTATTTTACGTACCTCAAAGCCTGTCAGTAGACTCATAAAAGCTTCATGTAATCCGCTTTCGGCGGATGAGATTCTCTCCATCACCGTATTCATCAGCATATGGTGTTCATCTGAGATGGCCGCTCGCCCCACCAACCCCTTCAGAAGATCCGATCGCACACCAGACGGTGTCGGACCCTTTTGTCTGCTCTCTTCGGGAGCAGGACAGTGGGAGCTTCGGGGGTCAATGGGATTATCTTCTGGCCTCACCAGACTCGGAGAGGCCCTCCACGACGACACTTCGGCGTTGCCCGCTTCCGGAGCGGAGGAGTCCGGAGGAGGCATTTCGCTCTCCATCATCTCTGGAAGAAGATCCCCCGAAGATGAGCTCATTTGAGAGGGGCTAAGGCCCGAACTGCAAAAATAAATGCGGTGGTTATTTTCTCAGAAGAAAAAGAGGGCATACCTATACTATTAAAATATTTCGGGTCACTTACGACTCGCTGGAGAATTGATCCCCCCGCGTACATTGTGTGGCAAAAGCGCCCCCCAAGGTAGGACCCTCTATGGGAGACTTCTTCTCCCGTTTGGAAGCTTCGGCTTCCGAATCCCCGGGCGCAGTCATTTTCCTCCTCCGGTCGTCTTCCTTCATGGAGACGCTCGCTCCCTCGGTTAGAGTGGGCAGTGTTGGGGGCCCGCGTCCGCCCGTATTATCATCCCCAGTATCTTCCTTCAAGGGCTCCGGGCAAGGTGTGCCCTAGAGCATCTTTTCCAATACCGGATTGTCCAAACCCTCAGGGAGGGAGGCCAAACACCAAATCAACTCCGCCTTTGTTATCCAGTCCTGGTCAAAAAGCAAACTCTCAGAAATAACTTCATAACAAATGAGAGATAGTATGTTCGGCCGGAAGATTCCTTACCTGTTCGGCGGCGCGGTTACTACTCAGGCCCACATCCTCGGTGATTTCCGGACACTCTACCTGAGGTCCGAAGAATGACTTGTACATCTCCTCGTGCGTTAGGCCGAGGAAATTTTGAATGACACGCGGTCCCTCGGGATTGAACTCCCACAAGCGAAGGGGCTAGTGTTTGCAAGGCTGGACTTGACGAACCAACATAACTTGTGTTACCGCCTCCCTCAACTTTTTTATGTCTTCCTCCATGACGGAGGAAGGCATCCATCGGCCTTGAAGGCTAGATCCGGACATGATTGAAGGTTTGGAGCACCTGACCTAAACTTTGGGCGTTTGAGCTTGAGGTGGGGGAAGGATTCGACTGAGCACGGGAGGGAAAAAAGTAAAAGCCTTGTCCCTTTATAAAGAGGGTGAATATCAAGCGTCCTCTCCGTGGCCGTTTGGACTTGCCTATAGTCTAGGAGTCCTAGAAGCGGTTGGGTTACCCACGCCCGTATTGATGAGAATCCCGGAAAAAGGGGACACAATCTCTGCTTTAACAAGACGTGCCAAGGAAACCGCCTCACATAACACGCTGAGGTGGGATAATAAAACGATTCGAATAAAGGCTTGGCCATGGTGCGATGTCACACTACGGAATACGTCGGCAGATTAGATTTGTGTAAATATTATTCTCTCTATGGCAATATGTGGAAACTTATTTTGCAGAGCCGGACACTATCTTTGTGTTCAAAATCTTCTATGAAGTACTTGGAGGAGGAACCCGCCTTGCAATGATGAAGACAATCTGCGCGTCGGACTCGTCGTCATTGAAGCCTGGTTCAGGGGCTACTGAGGGAGTCCTGGATTAGGGGGTGTCCGGATGGCCGGACTATACCTTCAGCCGGACTCCTGGACTATGAAGATACAAGATTGAAGACTTCGTCCCGTGTCCGGAAGGGACTTTCCTTGGCGTGGAAGGCAAGCTTGGCGATATGGATATGCAGATCTCCTACCATTGTAACCGACTCTATGTAACCCTAGCCCTCTCTGGTGTCTATATAAACCGGAGGGTTTTAGTCCATAGGACAACATACAGAACAACAATCATACCATAGGCTAGCTTCTAGGGTTTAGCCTCTCTAATCTAGTGGTAGATCTACTCTTGTACTACCCATATCATCAATATTAATCAAGCAGGACGTAGGGTTTTACCTCCATCAAGAGGGCCCGAACATGGGTAAAACTTCGTGTCCCTTGCCTCCTGTTACCATCCGGCCTAGACGCACAGTTCGGAACCCCCTACCCGAGATCCGCCGGTTTTGACACCAACAATGATCATGAAACTTCGGATCAAGTTGCTACTAAACTTCGTAGGTCCACAAGGACACGTCCCACACCAGAGTGGTACGGCAACCCTGTCCTGGAAATCATGTTGTTAGACAATGGTGAACCTTTGAACTATGAAGAAGCGATGGCGGGCCCAGATTCCGACAAATGGCTGGAAGCCATGAAATCCGAGATAGGATCCATGTATGAAAACGAAGTATGGACTTTGACTGACTTGCCCGATGATCGGCGAGCCATAGAAAATAAATGGATCTTTAAGAAAAAGACAGACGCGGATGGTAATGTGACCATCTATAAGGCTCGGCTTCCGCTAAGGGTTATCGACAAGTTCAAGGGGTTGACTACGATGAGACTTTCTCACCCGTAGTGAAGCTGAAGTCCGTCCGAATCATGTTAGCAATTGCCGCATTCTATGATTATGAGATAAGGCAAATGGACGTCAAAACGGCATTCCTTAATGGTTTCCTTAAGGAAGCATTGTATATGATGCAGCCGGAAGGTTTTGTCGATCCTAAGAATGCTGACAAAGTGTGCAAACTCTAACGCTCGATCTATGGGCTGGTGCAAGCATCTCGGAGTTGGATAGTTCGTTTTGATGAGATGATCAAAGCGTTTGGGTTTACGCAGACTTATGGAGAAGCCTGCATTTACAAGAAAGTGAGTGGGAGCTCTGTAGCATTACTCATATTGTATGTGGATGACATACTGTTGATGGGAAATGATATAGAATTCTTGGAAAGCATAAAGTCCTACTTGAACAAGTGTTTTTCAATGAAGGATCTTAGAGAAGCTGCTTACATATTAGGCATCAAGATCTGTAGAGATAGATCGAGACGCCTCATTGGTCTTTTACAGAGTACGTACCTTGACAAGATATTGAAGAAGTTCAATATGGATCACTCAAAGAAGGGGTTCTTGCCTGTATTGCAAGGTATGAGATTGAGCACGGCTAAATGCCCGACCAAGGTAGAAGATAGAGAAAAGATGAGTGTCGTCCCCTATTCCTCGGCCATAGGGTCTATCATGTATGCTATGTTGTGTACCAGACCAGATGTAAACCTTGCCGTAAGTTTGGTAGGAAGGTACCAAAGTAATCCCGGCATGGAACACTGGACAACGGTAGAGAATATCCTGAAGTACCTGAAGAGGACTAAGGATATGTTTCTCGTCTATGGAGGTGACAAAGAGCTCGTCGTGAAGGGTTACGTCGATGCTAGCTTCGACACAGATCTGGATGACTCTAAGTCACAAACTGGATATGTGTATATTTTGAATGGTGGGGCAGTAAGCTGGTGCAGTTACAAGCAAAGCGTTGTGGCGGGATCTACATGTGAAGCGGAGTACATGGCAGCCTCGGAGGCAGCACAAGAAGCAATCTGGGTGAAGGAGTTCATCACCGACCTAGGAGTCATTCCCAATGCGTCATGCCCGATGACTCTCTTCTGTGACAATACTGGAGCTATTGCCCTTGCCAAGGAGCCCAGGTTTCATAGGAAGACCAGGCATATCAAGCGTCGCTTCAACTCCATTCATGAAAGTGTTCAAAATGGAGACATAGATATTTGTAAAGTATATACGGACCTGAATGTGGCAGATCCGTTGACTAAACCTCTCCCTAGAGCAAAACATGATCAACACCAGGATTCTATGGGTGTTCGATTCATCACAATCTAACTAGACTACTGACTCTAGTGCAAGTGGGAGACTGTTGGAAATATGCCCTAGAGGCAATAATAAAACGGTTATTATTATATTTCTTTGTTCATGATAATTGTCTATTATTCATGCTATAATTGTCTTATCCGGAAATCGTAATACATGTGCGAATACATAGACCACAACACGTCCCTAGTGAGCCTCTAGTTGACTAGCTCGTTGATCAAAAGATAGTCATGGTTTCCTGACTATGGACATTGGATGTCATTGATAACGGGATCACATCATTAGGAGAATGATGTGATGGACAAGACCCAATCCTAAGCATAGCTCAAAGATCATGTAGTTCATTAGCTAGAGCTTTTCCGAATGTCAAGTATCATTTCCTTAGACCATAAGATTGTGCAACTCCCGGATACTGTAGGAGTGCTTTGGGTGTGCCAAACGTCACAACGTAACTGGGTGACTATAAAGGTGCACTACGGGTATCTCCGAAAGTGTCTGTTGGGTTGGCACGAATCGAGACTGGGATTTGTCACTCCGTATGACGGAGAGGTATCTCTGGGCCCACTCGGTAATGCATCATCATAATGAGCTCAATGTGACCAAGTGGTTGATCACTGGATCACGCATTACGGTACGAGTAAAGTGACTTGCCGGTAACGAGACTGAACGAGGTATTGGGATACCGACGATCGAGTCTCGGGCAAGTAACATATCGATTGGCAAAGGGAATTGTATACAGGATTGATTGAATCCTCGACATCGTGGTTCATATGATGAGATCATCGAGGAGCATGTGGGAGACAACATGGGTATCCAGATCCCGCTGTTGGTTATTGACTGGAGAGTCGTCTCGGTCATGTCTGCATGTCTCCCGAACCCGTAGGGTCTACACACTTAAGGTTCGGTGACGCTAGGGTTGTTGAGATATTAGTATACGGTAACCCGAAAGTTGTTCGGAGTCATGGATAAGATCCCGGACGTCACAAGGACTTCCGGAATGGTCCAGAGGTGAAGATTTATATATAGGAAGTCAAGTTTCAGCCATCGGGAAAGTTTCGGGGGTAATCGGTATTGTACCAGGACCACCGGAAGGGCCCCGGGGGTCCATCGGGTGGGGCCACCTATCCCGGAGAGCCCCATGGGCTGAAGTGGGAGGGGAACTAGCCCCTAGTGGGCTGGTGCACCCCCCTTGGGCCTCCCCCTGCGCCTAGGGTTGGAAACCCTAGGGGTGAGGGGCGCCCCACTTGGCTTGGGGGGCACTCCACCCCCCTTGGCCGCCGCCCCCCTTGGAGATTGCATCTCCTAGGGCCGGCGCCCCCCTAGGGGTCCTATATATAGTGGGGGAAGGGAGGGCAGCCGCACCTAGCCCCTGGCGCCTCCCTCTCCCTCTCGTGACACTTCTCCCTCTCCTTGAGCTTGGCGAAGCCCTGCCGATATCACCGTTGCTTTCACCACCACACTGTCTGCTGCTAGATCTCCATCAACCTCTCCTTCCCCCTTGCTGGATCAAGAAGGAGGAGACATCTTCCCAACCATACGTGTGTTGAACGCGGAGGTGCCGTCCGTTCGGCGCTAGGTCATCGGTGATTTGGATCACGACAGTACGACTCCATCAACCCGGTTCTCTTGAACGCTTCCGCTCGCGATCTACAAGGGTATGTAGATGCACTCCTCTCTCCCTCGTTGCTAGATTACTCCATAGATTGATCTTGGTGATGCGTAGAAAATTTTAAAATTCTGCTAAGTTCCCCAACATCCGCGCCGCCATCCGCAGCCAACCCCGCGCTGCCACATGGCGCACCCGCGCCCACATCGTCGCCGCCGCCGCCTGGGGCCCAGATCCGGCCCGCCCCGGGCCGAACCGGGCCTCGCCGGGCCCCACGCCGCCGCCTCCGCCGCTGGCGCCTTGACGCCCGTGTTGCCCCCGCGCACCACCGCTAAGCTTCGCCGCCGCCGCGCCGGGATCCGCCGACCTCCACGCGCCTCGCCATCCGGCCAGACCTGCCTTCTCCGGACCCTCCCCGCCGTCCCAGACTCCCTCCGACTCCAGAGACTCCCGCAGACTCCGACGAGCTTTGGATCTGCCTCGGTTCGCGCGCTCGGGGTCAACCCCTAGATCCCGAGGTCCACTTTTCCATGAAGTCCCTTTTTCTGGTTATTTTTATGCCCTATTCAACATGCCATAACTTCTCATCCGTAGCTCCGTTTTGTGCGTGCCATATATCAAAATGTTCATCTGGATGTGCTCTTCATTTTGTTACATTGTGACCTGCTTGTTTGAGTCCATCTTGATGCCCAAATTGTTGATGAAAGAGTGCTATAAAATGTTAGTTCCTGTTACTTAGCAGATCTTGAGCATTTGTCATTTTTGCCATCATTATTGTTTGCTGCATATGGGCATGAGCTCTATATGTGTTTTGGGCTATGCCATGCCATCTTTACAAGGGTGTATGCCATGTATTTTTGTGATATTTTTGGTAACTAGCACATGCATGCAAAGTAGCTCTCGTGATATTGCTGATTTCAGGGACTTAGAATTTCACTAAGTCATTTCCCTGCTGTTATTTTTATGGCATGTATTCATGTTGCTACAGAGAGATCCATGCTTCTTTTGAGTATGTTCAGTAAGGAAGATTTTGACATATGGGTATGCTCTATCCATCCATGCCCTGTTTGCATTTATGGAGTGCCCTAGCATGACTTAATCTTGCTCTACTTTTGGTATAAAATGTTCCTGGCAAATTGTTTACGTGTTAATCATTTTCCCAAGGTTGTTGTAGTTGTTCCATGCATGCTATCAACTTGTTCTTGCTTTTCTTGGCTTCATGATCATGTCTTCTTGCTGGTAGTATGCTTAGTTTGTCATGCAATGACTTGTGGTGAGTGAATCGAGCTCACAAAGAGGCATTCAGAATTCTGTTTTTGCCATGTCCAGTTTTCTGCCAAGTCTGAATCTGTTAACGAAACTTGCTATGTTTACATGGGTGCCATCATATCTTCTGATCCTTTTTGGCCTATTGTCAGTAAGGGACTTTTGTTATATGCTTTGAGTAGATTCATGCCATGCCTTTGATTGCTATGTTTTGTTCCTGTAGCATGTTGTTATCTTGCTCTAAACAGTGCTTCCTGATGTTAATCTCCGGCATGTTAGTATTTTTACTAAGTCTGTGAAGCTGATATCTTTTGCTCTTTTGCCATGCTTGTTTGAACCTGCTCTTTTGTGATTTAGCCGTAGCTAATTGTTCATCTTTTGTCAAGATTCTTTAGTAGATCACAGCAATGTGCTTTGTTGCTATGTTGGACTGCAGTAGCTTAGTTTCTTGTTGCATTCTATATGGCATCGTGCTGTTAATTGCAGAATTGTGCCATTATTGTTTTGCTTGCCATTTGCAAACTGTGCATCCGATTCCGGTGATCTTTATATCGATTTCGACCGAAATCAACTCATCTTTCCAGCGGCACTCTTGGTTTGCCAAGTTGAGGCTTGGTTCAATCTTTTCCTTCTGGAGCATGCATATGCATTGCATATCACATCCCGCATGTCATGTCATGTTTTGCATCATGTTGCTTGCGCATTGCACCGTGGTTGATTGTGGTTTCCTTTGCTTGGGTTTGTGCCTTGGGTAAAGCCAGGAGACAAGTTCGTGATCGAGGAACCCGTTGAGTACGCTTACGAGGTCCAGGCTTTCGACAACTCGGAGAACTTTGCAGGCAAGATGACCATACCCTCGAAATCACTTCTATCTTTGCTTGCTAGTTTCTCGCTCTATTGCTATGCTGCGATACCTACCACTTGCTATATCATGCGTCCCATATTTCCATGTCAAGCCTCTAACCCACCTTTTCCTGGCAAACCGTTGTTTGGCTATGTTACCGCTTTGCTCAGCCCCTCTTATAGCGTTGCTAGTTGCCGGTGAAGATGGAGTTTGTTCCGTGTTAGAACATGTTTATTGTTGGGATATCATTATTATATCTTTTTTACTTTAATGCACTTATATACTTGGTAAAGGGTGGAAGGCTCGGCCTTATGCCTCGTGTTTTGTTCCACTCTTGCCGCCCTAGTTTCCATCATACCGGTGTTATGTTCTTTGATTTTGCGTTCCTTACGTGGTTGGTTATAATGGGAACCCCTTGACAGCTCGCCTTGAATAAAACTCCTCCAGCAAGGCCCAACCTTGGTTTTACCATTTTCCACCTAAGCCTTTTCCCTTAGGTTCCGCAGACTCAAGGGTATCTTTATTTTAAACCCCCAGGCCAGTGCTCCTCTGAGTGTTGGTCCAACCTGTCAGCCGCTGGTGGCCACCTGGGGAAACTCTGGGCTGGCCTACCGGAAGTTTGGACAATCCGGTGTGCCCTGAGAACAAGATATGTGCAGCTCCTATCGGGATTTGTCGGCACATGCGGGTGGCTTTGCTGGTCTTGTTTTACCATTGTCGAGATGTCTTGTAACCGGGATTCCAAGTCTGATCAGGTCTTCGTGGGAGAAGGAATATTCTTCGTTGACCGTGAGAGCTAGTGATGGGCTAAGTTGGGACACCCCTATAGGTTTTGAACTTTCGAAGGCCGTGCCCACGGTTATCGGCAGATGGGAATTTGTTAATATCTGGTTGTAGAAAACCTGACACTTAACTTAATTAAACTGAATCAACTGCGTGTGTAGCCGTGATGGTCTCTTCTCGGTGGAGTCCGGGAAGAGAACACCGTCTCGTGTTATGCTTGAACGTAAGTAGTTTCAGGATCACTTCTTGATCATTATAGTTTCTTGACCGTGCCTTGCTTCTCTTCTCGCTCTCATTTGCGTAAGTTAGCCTCCATATATGCTAGTGCTTGTTGCAGCTCCACCTCACTACCTTTCCTACCCATAAGCTTAAATAGTCTTGATCGCGAGGGTGTGAGATTGCTGAGTCCCCGTGACTCACAGATTACTTCCAAAACCAGATGCAGGTACCGACGATGCCAGTGCAGGGGACGCGACTGAACTCAAGTGGGAGTTCGACGAGGATTCGGGACATTACTATGTTTCCTTTCCGGATGATCAGTAGAGGAGCCCAATTGGGGCGATCTGGGATCTATTGCATTAGGGGTTGTCTTTCTTTATTTGGTTCCGTAGTCGGAACTTGATTGTATTCTGGATGATGTAATGCTATATTTATGTATTGTGTGAAGTGGCGGTTGTAAGCCAACTCTTTATCCCTTTCTTATTCAGTACATGGGATGTGTAAAGATTACCCCTCTTGCGACATGCCTACTATGCGGTTATGCCTCTAAGTCATGCTCCGACACGTGGGAGATATAGCCGCATCGTGGGTGTTACAGCAAGGAGGTACCAAAGTAATCCAGGAGTGGATCACTGGAGAGCGGTCAAGAACGTCCTGAAATACCTGAAAAGGACTAAGGATATGTTTCTCGTTTATGGAGGTTGTCGTGGTTCTAAGTCTGACAGTAGAATGGGGATAGGAATGTAGAGGCAAGATCCTAACTATGGAGGAGTTGTACACGCGAGTTTTACGAGTTCTTCCCATTTGACCGTAAGTATTGTACTGACGAGTTGTCCAGTAGCTGCAATGTAAAGCAGTAAAGGCTCTTTGCTGATTGGAGCAGCAAGCACCAGCTGGGTGGAAAGCAGGGCTTTGAGCTCTGCAAATGCTGCGTCAGCTTCAGGAGTCCACTCGAACTTATCTGACTTCTTCATCGGACGGTAAAGAGGCAGTGCCTTTCCACCGAGGCGAGAAATGAATCGACTTAGGGCGGCCAAACAACCAGTAAGCTTCTGGACATCATGCACGCGCACAGGGCGTTTCATTCGGAGTATGGCACCCACTTTCTCTGGGTTAGCATCGATCCCCCATTCGGAAACGAGAAAACCGAGTAATTTTCCGCCTGGAACTCCAAACGTGCACTTTGATGGATTAAGCTTGATGTCATACCTTCTGAGGTTGGCAAAGGTTTCAGCAAGGTCAGCCAGTAGGTCGGTACCTTTTCGTGACTTGACCACAATGGCATCCATGTATGCTTCCACATTCCGACTGATTTGAGTGAGCAGGCACTTCTGGATCATCCTGATGAATGTGGCTCCGGCGTTCTACAAACCGAATGGCATAGTGACATAACAGAAGCACCCAAATGGGTTGATGAAAGTTGTTTTTATCTCATCGGGTCCATATAGATAGATCTGATGATACCCATAATAAGCGTCCAAAAAGGACAAACGCTCACACTCCGCAGTCGAGTCGACTATTTGGTCGTTGCGAGGGAGAGGAAAGTGATCTTTCGGGCATGCCCAATTGATATGTTTGAAGTCGATGCACATGCGAAGTGAGTCGTCCTTCTTTGGGACCATGACAACATTAGCTAATCACTCGGAGTGGTAAATCTCTCAGATAAACTCAGCTGCTATAAGTCGAGCCACTTCTTCACCAATTGCCTTCCTCTATTATACGGCGGACCGTCGAAGATGTTCTTTGACCGGTTTCACCTTTGGGTCGACTCGCAAACGATGCTCAGCTAGTCCCCTAAGAACACCTGGCATGTCAGAAGGTTTCCATGCAAAGATGTCCCAGTTCTCATGGAGGAACTGGATGAGCGCTTCTTCCTATTTAGAGTCGAGTGTTGTTGAAATGTGAGTCGGAGCAGCATTGGGATCCGCTAGATGAATATGAATCGGCTTCGTTTCACCAGTCGACTGGAATGTTGAATCAGTGGCAGGCTTCTTAGCTCGCAACAAATCACTCGGATCTGCATTTTTTTGATACTCCTGCAACTCCACTACAGCCATCTGTGCATCGGCGATCTTTGAGCCCTTCTAGAAGCACTTTTCTACCTTCTTTCGACTGCCAGTGATAGTGATCACCCCTTTAGGACTAGACATCTTCAATTTGAGGTACACGTAGCATAGTCGAGCCATACAACATGCATAAGCTGGCCTGCCTAGAATAGCGTGATAAGCACTCTGGAAATCCACAGCTTCAAATGTCAACTTTTCTTTGCGGAAATTCTTGAAATCACCGAACACTACATCGAGAGCGATCTGGCCGAGTGATGCAGCCTTCTTGCCAGGAATGACTCCATGGAAACTCATATTACTTTCACTCAGTCTGGACATCGGAATGCCCATTCCTTTCAACGTCTCTACATATAGTATATTCAGACTACTGCCACCATCCATCAGAACCTTAGTCAATCGAGTGCCTTCGACTATTGGGTCGACCACCAGCGCTTGCCTCCCAGGGGTGGCTATGTGCGCTGGGTGATCGTACTGGTCGAATGTAATGGCAGTCTGAGACCACTTCAAATAACTGGGTGTCACCAGAGTGACCATGTTCACTTCTCTGTTGATGACTTTCAGTCGACTCTTACTCTCAACTTCAGCAAAAATCATCAAAGTGGAATTGACATGGGGGTAACCATCATCGTCCTCCTCCTCATCCTCAACTTTGTCTGCTTCCTTCTCCTTTTCCTTGGGTTGTTTCTCTCGAAATTGCTAGATTAGGAGCCGACACTGCCGAGTGGTATGCTTTGGGTAAATGAAATTACCCTCTTCATCTTTCTTGGTGTGAATGTGGCATGGTAAATCCAGCACATCATATCCATCTTGATCTTTTACTTTCTTGGGGTTCCACGGTCCTTTGGGTTTCCCCTTGAACTTCCCTTGAGTTATGGCCAAGGCTTCTCCAGGAGCGGCTGGCCCGGCTTTGCACTTTTGCTTCCGACTGGAGTTCCCCCCTCCGGTTTCATGGGCGACTATTTTGTGCTTGCCACTCCGGAGTCGGTCTTCTTGTTCACCATTGGCGTACTTGGTGGCAATCTCCATCATCCAAGTGAGAGTCATATCTCCTGTTCGGCCGAATTTCAGATTCAACTCCCGATACTTAACACCTTCTTTGAAGGCACAAATTGCTTGGTGATCTAACACATTCTCCACTGTGTGGTGCAACGTGATCCATCTCTGGATATAATCTCTCAAAGTTTCATTCGGTTTCTGAACGCAACACTGTAGTTCTGTCAACCCTGCTGGCCGCTTGCAAGTACCTTCAAATGTTTTGACAAATACTCGAGCAAGATCTTCCCAAGTATAAATACTACCAGGAGCTAACTGATTCAGCCACGCCCTGGCCGAGCCCTCTAACATCAAAGGAAGGTGCTTCATGGCCACTTCATCGTTGCCGCCACCGATCTGTACAGCCATTCGGTAATCCTCAAGCCAAGTGTCAGGCTTGGACTCACCAGTGAACTTATTGACTCCAGTCGCCAACCTGAAGTTGGGACGAATCACTGCGGCCCTGATGGCTCTGCTGAAGCACTCTGGGCCTGAGACATGCACTCTGCTGCTGGTTGGAAAATCTCTGTCGGGGCCTTCTCTGTGAGCTCTGTTTCTGTCGACCAGACCCTGAACGAGAATAGATCTCGCATCAAAGCCCGGTTCCCTGGGGTCGACTGGAATCCTTCGCCCACCATTGTGAGGGCGTCTATCATCCTGCTGCTGAGGCACGTATGATCCACTCCTTGAGGGAGGTGTGGGCACTCGACGACGATCATCATGATCGATTCGGTGATCATACTTCTCACGGTTTTTGTACTGATCTCGTCGGTCTCCATGTCCCTCACGCCTTGGGGGTGATCTTGGGCTGTGAGCCGACTGGACTGTGTCTGCAACCACGGATCTACTGTGAATCCTATTCCACGACTAAGATACTATTGTATTCTGCTCTCCCGTGCATCGGAGCAAGGCCCGGATCTGCACCAAACCTCGACCAGCTTCTGACTGGGAAGGTTGAATTGACTCCGCTATTCAGGCCGCAGCTGCGAGATTCTGGATTGGTGTTCGGTATACCTGAGTCGGAGGTGGAAAAAGTTGACATCGACCGGATTCGGGAGCACGCTGCCGAGCACGCTCGTCGAGTGCGCGCTGGAGGTTATCCAGTCGAGTGTGCTCAGCCAAGTTGGCTAGGCACACCTCCTCCAAGGCCTGGGCCTCAGGAGTTTCTCCAATGATGGGACTGTGAAGTGCATCCATGTTCTGGCGGCGAAGTTCCTCCCTCCTCTACAAAGAGAGGGGTTCAGGTCGGTACTCTTCGTGGACACGCGATAGATCACCGCCACCATCGCCTCCATCCTCGCGGGTGAAGCTAAGAGGACTACGTGGTCCATTGACCATCAAAACTTCCGCCGTGGGGTCGCTGCTATCGCACTCGGACGCAGTCTCTATGGAGCCAGTCGAATAGGGCGTAGAGAGTTTCGTCGGGCTTGATTGCCGCGACCTGGGGGTGGCCGATTGGCGAGCCACCGCATGCCTCACCCACTGCTGAAGCCTCGACCGACTGGAATGTTTGCCCCGACGGGCTGCAGGGAGGTAGGTCGGCATGGGAGCCGACCGATACTGAGTCGACGGCTGACGTAGGAGGACCCCACGGACGCACGCGCAAAAGTGCGTTGCCCCGCGGACGAGGAGCGTCTCAACGTCGAGTGGCATTTCCTGGAGCCAAGTAGAGTCATCGACGATGAATACGAGCGCACCGAGATGGATCTCGTGGCCCTTGGCCAAACCTCCACCTGAAACAATGTTGATGGGGATCGGAAAAATCACAACTTCTCCAACAAGTCGCTAAGACACCTGCCCCATAGTGGGCGCCAACTGTCGTGGTTCTAAGTCTGACAGTAGAATGGGGGTAGGAATGTAGAGGCAAGATCCTAACTATGGAGGAGTTGTACATGCGAGTTTTACGAGTTCATGCCCTTCTCGGAGGAAGTAACATCCCTACGTCTCGGAGCCCAGAGGCGGTCGGCTGGATTATATGCGTGTGTGTTACAGAGGGTGCGAACCCTTGTCCCTGAGGAGGGGGGTGGCTTATATAGAGTTCGCCAGACTCCTCCCGCCCTCAGTTACAAAGGGTTTAAGGTACATAAAGATGGGGACGTTACTGGTAACGCCTGCAATAAAGATACATAATGACTATTAAATCTATGACTTAATTCCCAACCATTGCAGAGTGGAGTGGCTCTAGATCATCTAGTAGTCGAGTGATTGTCCATACGGTCGAGTGTCTTCGAGACTGTCATGTGGAACATAGTTCATGGTCGAGTGGATGATGATTTTTCTTCGAGTGCTTCCGGCTCTTTTAGAGATGTCCTTGGGGAGGGTATCTTGGACAGATCCATGACCCTACCCTAGGTACATAGCTTCATCAAAGGTGACAAAGAGCTCGTCGTAAACGGTTACGTCGACGCAAGCTTTGACACTGATCCGGATGACTCTAAGTCATGAACCGAATACGTATTTTTATTGTATGGTGGAGTTGTCACTTGGTGCAGTTCTAAGTAGAGCGTCATGGCGGGATCTACGTGTGAAGCGGAATACGTAACTGCTTCGGAAGCAGCAAATGAAGGAGTCTGGATGAAGGAGTTGTATCCGATCTAGGTGTAATACCTAGTGCATCGGGTCCAATGAAAATCTTTTTTGACAATATTGGTGCAATTCCCTTGGCAAACGAATCTAGACTTCACAAGAGAACAAAGCACATCAAGAGACGCTTCAATTCCATCCGTGATCAAGTCAAGGATGGAAACATAGAGATATGCAAGATACAAACAGATCTGAATGTTGCAGACCTGTTGACTAAGCATCTCTCACAAGCAAAACATGATCAGCACCAAGACTCCATGGGTGTGAGAATCACTACTATGTAATCTAGATTATTGGCTCTAGTGCAAGTGGGAGACTGAAGTAAATATGCCCTAGAGGCAATAATAAAGTTGTTATTCATATTCCATATATCATGATAAATGTTTATTACACATGCTAGAATTGTATTAACTGGAAACTTAGTACATGTGTGAATACATAAACAAACAGAGTGTCCCTAGTATGCCTCTACTTAACTAGCTCATTAATCAAAGATGGTTAAGTTTCCTAGCCATAGACATGTGTTGTCATTTGATGAATGGGATCACATCATTAGAGAATGATGTGATGGACAAGACCCATCCGTTAGCTTAGCATAATGATCGTTTAGTTTTTCTGCTATTGCTTTCTTCATGACTTATACATGTTCCTCAAACTATGAGATTATGCAACTCCCGAATACCGGAGGAACACCTTGTGTGCTATAAAATGTCACAACATAATTGGGTGATTATAAAGATGCTCTACAAGTGTCTACGATGGTGTTTATTGAGTTGGCATAGATCAAGATTTGGATTTGTCACTCCTTGTATCGGAGAGGTATCTCTGGGCCCTCTCGGTAATGCACATCACTATAAGCCTTGCAAGCAATGTGACTAATGAGTTAGTTACGGGATGATGCATTATGGAATGAGTAAAGAGACTTGCCGATAACGAGATTGAACTAGGTATGATGATACCGACGATCGTATCTCGGGCAAGTAACATACCGATGACAAAGGGAACAATGTATGTTGTTATGCGGTTTGACCGATAAAGATCTTCATATAATTTGTAGGAGCCAATATGAGCATCCAGGTTCCGCTATTGGTTATTGACCGGAGATGTGTCTCGGTCATTTCTACATAGTTCTCGAACCCGTAGGGTCCGCACGCTTAACGTTTGATGACAATTTGTGTTATGAGTTTCGTGTTTTGATGAACTGAAGTTTGTTCGGAGTCCCGGATGAGATCACAGACGTGATGAGTAGTATCGAAATGGTCAAGACATAAAGATTCATATATTGCAAGGTTGCATTTGGACATCGGAATGGTTCTGAGTGATTCGGGCATTTTTCCGGAGTACCGGGAGGTTGTCGGAACCCCCTTGGAGAAATATTGGGCCTAGTGGGCCTTATTGGAGGAGAGGAGAAAGGGACACAAGAGAGGGGCGCGCCCTCCCCTTTCCCAAACCGAATTGGACTAGGGGGGTGCCGACCCCCCTCTTTCCTTCCCCCCTCTCTCCCTTCCCTTTCCCCCCGATGGAAAAAAGGAAAATGGGGTATTTTTGGTTTAATAGATCTGAAAATAAAAGGCAAATAAAATAGATCGCAAAGGCAAATAATATGAGAAAGATACCTGAGGGCCGTAGGTTTCACAAGTGGCTTCTCTTGAGAAAAAAGGCAAACGGTGGGTAAACAAATTACTGTTGGGTAATTGATAGAACTTCAAATAATCATGACGATATCCAGGCAATGATCATTACATAGGAATCACGTCCAAGATTAGTAGATCGACTCCTGCCTCCATCTACTACTATTACTCCACACATCGACCACTATCTAGCATGCATCTACTTTATTGAGTTCACGGAGAAACAGAGTAATGCAATAAGAACGATGACATGATGTAGACAAGATCTATTTATGTAGAAATAGACCCCCATCGTTTTATCTGTATTAGCAACAATACATACGTGTCGGTTCCCCTTCTGTCATTGGGATCAAGCACCTTAAGATGGAACGCACTACAAAGCACATCTTCCCATTGCAAGATAAATAGATCAAGTTGGCCATAAGCAATCATGCATATACGAGATCAAAGAAACTCAAATAACTTTCATGGATAACAAGAGATAGATCTGATCATAAACTGAAAGTTCATCGGATCCCAACAAACACACCGCAAAAGAGTTACATCATATGGATCTCCAATAGACCATTGTATTGAGAATCAAACGAGAGAGAGAGAGAGAGGAAGCCATCTAGCTACTAACTATGAACCCGAAGGTCTACAAAGAACTACTCACGCATCATCGGAGAGGCACCAATGGAAGTGGTGAAGCCCTCCGTGATGGTGTCTAGATTGGATCTAGTGGTTCTGGACTCTACGGCGGCTGTAATTGATTTTCATCAACTCCCCTAGGGTTTCTGGAATATTGGGGTATTTATAGAGCAAATAGGCGGTCCAGGGGGCACAACCCACTAGAGCATGCCTGGACCCCTAGGCGCGCCCTGGTGGGTTGTGCTCCCCTCAGAGCAGCCCCTAGGTGCTTCTTCGGCCCACTGGATGTCTTCTGGTCCAAAAAAATCTACAAAAAGTTTCGCTGTGTTTGGACTTCGTTTGATATTGATTACTTGCGATGTAAAAGAACATGCAAAAAATAGCAACTGGCACTTGGCACTATGTCAATAGGTTAGTACCAAAGAATGGTATAAAATGACTATAAAATGATTATAAAACATCCAAGAATGATAATATAACAACATAGAACAATGAAAAATTATAGGTATGTTGGAGACATACCAGCATCCCCAAGCTTAATTCCTGCTCGTCCTCGAGTAGGTAAATGATAAAAACAGAATTTTTGATGTGGAATGCTGCCTAACATGTCATCTCGTATTCTTTTCTTTATAGCATGGACATTTGGACGTTTATACTGTTCAAAGCAATAGTCTAGTTTTGACATGATAACTTAAATACTCAAGCACACAGACAAGCAACCTTGTCTTTCAAAATATCAACGCTAAAATAAGTTATCCCTAGCCCATCATGCTCAATCATTGTCCATTCATGAAACACACTCGCATATTAACTACACTCAATGCTCAAGTACGATCATAGTGCCCCCTAGTTGGCGCTTTTATAAGAGAAAATGGAGAATCAAATTCAAAATAAAAATTGCATAAAGTAAAAGAAAGGCCCTTCGCAGAGGGAAGTAGGGATTTGTAGAGGTGCCAGAGCTCAAAGCGAAAATTCAGAGATAATTTTTTTTGAGAGGCATACTTTTCCCGCCAATGAAAACTATTTAGAGTTCCCAACACTTTCCATGCTAGATATATCATAGGTGGTTCCCAAACAGAAACTAAAGTTTATTCCTTTTTCCACCATACTTTCACTTTCCATGGCTAACCGTATCCACGGGTGCCTTCCACACAAACACTTCCAAGGAAGTTATTATTTGACAACATAAAGTAAATTTGTTTTTCATTTCAAGACTGGGCATCCCTAATACCTTTGCCTTACTCTCGTGCAATGACAAGTGAATAAACACTCATCATGGGAATAACACATCTAGCATGAAAAATATTAGCCACCCCTCACCACCTCGCGAGCGGTACGAGCACACAAAAGAGAAATTTATTTTGAAAATTAGAGATGGCACATACAATTTGCTTAGAATGGCAACTGAATACCACATATAGGTAGATATAGTGGACTCATGTGCCAAAACTGGTTTGAAGGATTTTGGATGCACAAGTAGTGATCATACTTAGTGCAAAATGAAGGCTAGCAAAAGATTGAGAAGTGACCAACCAAGAAGCGAATAATCTCATAAGAAAGCATTAAGCACAATTAACACCGAATAATGCACCACAAGTAGTATATAATTTCATTACATAACTATTGACTTTCATGCTTTCATAGGGAATCACAAACCTTACACCAATATTCTTACTAAAGCATAAATACTCATCAACATGACTCACATATCACATCATCATATCTCCAAACTATTACTAATAATCAAGTTTATTTTGTCCAATGATCTTCATGAAAGTTTTATTATATCCTTCTTGGATATCTATCACTTTGGAAGTAATTTTCATGTGTTGCTTTTGATAAGCTTAAACAAATATAAGTGAAGATCATGAGCATAATATTTCTTTCTCTCAAATTAATTTAAGTGAAGCAAGAGAGAATTTCTTGAAAATTTTACGAACTCTCAAATAAATCTAAGTGAATCAAGAGAGCATTTCTTCAAAAAATACTAAAGCACATCGTGCTCAAAAAGATATAAGTGAAGCACTAGAGTAGGTCCATAGCTCATAAAAATTTAAGTGAAGCATAGAGAGCAATTCTAGCAAGTCATGGCATAATTTTGGCTCTCTCAACTAGATGTGTCCAGCAAGGGATTAAGTGTAAAAACACAAAACAAAACAAGCAAAGACTCATATCATACAAGACACTCCAAGCAAAACACATAGTATGTGATGAATAAAAATATAGCTTCGAGTAAAATACCAATGGTCCTTAGCAAAAAGAGGGGATGCCACTCGAGGCATCCCCAAGCTTAGTTGCTTGCTTCTCTTTGGATAATAGCGGGGGATGCCATGGGCATCCCCAAGATTAGGCTCTTCTTACTCCTTAATCCTTCATCCATCTTAACATAACCCAAAACTTGAAGACTTCAATCACACAAAACTCAACAGAACCTTCTTGAGGCCCGTTAGTATAAGAAAACAAATCACTACTATAAGTACTGTAGCAAACCAATTCTTATTTTATTCTTTTTGTGAGAAATTCATATTTTATTCTTGCATTATATCTACTGTATTCCAACTTTTCTATGGAAAAAACTCATAAAAGAAAACCATTGAATCATCAAAACAAGCACACAATGCAAAGAAAAGAGAATCTGTGAAAAACAGAACAGTTTGTAGAAATATGGATATTTCGAATACTTCTGTAAGTCCAAAAACTCTAAAAAAATAGGAAGTCCTGGGAAATTTGTATATTAATTTTCTGAAAAAATAATTGGTATTTTATCGCTCTTTGG
Source organism: Triticum monococcum (assembly GCA_034509565.1). Taxonomy (NCBI): domain Eukaryota; kingdom Viridiplantae; phylum Streptophyta; class Magnoliopsida; order Poales; family Poaceae; genus Triticum; species Triticum monococcum. The sequence continues at coordinate 170,094,629 of CM067846.1, read as the reverse complement.
TTAAAAATCAAAATTATTTTCGCTAGCGCAAAGTTTCTGTTTTTTCAGCAAGATCAAACAACTATCACCCAAGAAGATCCTAAAGGCTTTACTTGGCACAAACACTAATTAAAACACAAAAAACACAATCATAACAGTAGAATAATTGTGCTAACACTCAAAAAAAGAAAGCAAAAAGCAAAAATATATTCTATTCATTAGGTTGCCTCCCAACAAGCGCTATTGTTTCACGCCCCTAGCTAGGCAAAAGGCAATAATCTAAGTTTTGTCATCTTAGGTCCTAGATCAATAAGATGACCTCATGATTGATTCATATGGTGGCCTAATTCTTTTTCTAGGGAAGTGTTCCATACCCTTCCTCAGTGGAAATTGGAACTTAATATTGCCTTCTTTCATATCAATCACGACACCGATAGTGCATAAAACGGTCTACTAAGAATAATTGGACAAGACGAATTGCAATCAATATCTAGAACAATAAAATCTATGGGCACATAATTCCTATTTGCAAGAATGAGAACATCATTAATTATTCCCATAGGCTTTTTAATAGTAGAATCCGCCAAGTGCAAATTTAAAGAACATTCTTCAATATCGATAAGACCAAGCAGATCATGTAATGATTTCGGAATTGTAGAAACACTAGCACCCAAGTCACACAAAGCAAAAGACTCATAATTTTTAATCTTGACTTTGATTGTAGGTTCCCATTCATCATGCAATTTTCTAGGAATTGAAACTTCTAATTCCAACTTTTCTTCCAAAGCTTTCATCATAGCATCAACAATATGTTTAGTAAAAGCTTTATTTTTTCATAAGCATGGGCTGAATTTATCATTGAGCTCTGTGATTTCTTCAACCAACTATGGCAGAAAGTTCTAGATCCTAAGGAGTTGGATCATATGCAAGATGATATTGCAAGAATATTGTCCACCCTAGAGATGTTTTTCCCATCGTCATTCTTTGATGTCATGGTCCATCCCACTGTGCACCTTGTCGACGAGATAAAGTATTGTGGTCATGTGTTTCTTCACAACATGTATCCCTTCGAGCGGTTCATGGGAATACTGAAGTACTTTTGTCAGAACTGAAACCATCCAGAGGCAAGCATCCTACAAGGTTATACCATAGAGGAGGTGGTTGAGTTTTGCACCGAATACATGAAACAAAGACCTATAGGTTTGCCCCTCTCCCGCCACGAGGGAAGGCTGAAAGATAAGCCGGTCCTTGCTGGCATGCAAATGGCTGCACCCAGAGAATTGGCAGAGAAAGCCCATTTGACGGTACTGCTTAACAACCCAGTTCTCAGAGCTTGTGCCGAAGAACACTTGGTGGAGATACGCCAAAGCTTCTTACCAATGGTGCCTTCATCAGATGTGGAGATGAAGGAGCACACTAATAACTACACCGAATGGCTGAAGAATCGTTTGGCACAAGGATCCATCGATGACATTGCTACATGGTTGGCACAAAATCCATCATCTACGGTGTTGACGTACCAAGCATATGATATAAATGGATACACGTTCTACACTGAGGAACGTGATCAGAAGACCTCATATTAGAACAGCGTTGTTCGAATAGAATGCATGACTGTAGATGAAGCTGATAAAAGGGTATGCTATGGAACCATCAAAGAGATTTGGGAGCTTGACTATGTGAAAGTTACGGTGGCATTATTCAGGTGCGCATGGATCCCTCTTGGTCATGTAAAGGTTGATGATTACAGGAATGCATGTGTTAGCAGGATAACGATGGCATATCACGCAGACTATTCATTCTTGCCAGCAATGCTACCCGTATTTTCTTTGCGGAAGGCCCCTTGCACAAGAACTGACATGCAGTGATGCATGGGAAGAGGAGGGTATTGGGTGTCGAGGATGTTTCCGATGAGGACGAGTACGATGAATTTGCTGAGTTGCCAGCCAAGGGATCACGCACCCGTGTAACAGAGCAGCATAAAATCATCAAAAAAACCCAAGTTCATTCGGGGTCAACGTAATGACCCATGTACATTGGAATTAAGCCATAAGACTAGTCTTTATGTCTGCCCTGCAACTTAATTCGTTCAATTTAGAACTGTCGCATGTACGGAATTTGTGAGTTATGCCCGGTTTTCTATTGATGTAAGAACCGTTAATATGTTGACCTTGATATGCTGTCAGCTCAGGCAACGAATATGAATTGTTTGTTGTTGTTATTATTATTATTATTATTATTATTATATCATAGAGGTAGCACAATCAATTGATCTCACTACAGTATGTGTGAATAAAAATATGCAATCTGGTTTGCGAATAGCACATGTTTCGTTAATGAAAGTCGTGTGTCGACCAAACCCCGCTCGCGATCCGAGTCGTGCTTTCTGATTGGCCAGAACCCAAACCCCACGGATCATACGTATACACCATTGGATGCTCCTTGATCGAACGGCGATCCTCATCCCTTTCGATAGCACATGTAGTTCTAGTGCATGTAAATGTTTTCAAATAACACAAGGTTCACTCAAAAAGCTGTGTGCCTACCAAACCGTGGTCGATGCCCCCTGCCATGCGCGCGATCTGAGTCATGCATTTTCATTGGCCAGAACCCAAACCCCACGGATCGTACGTTTGCACCGTTGGATGCTCCTTGATCGAACAACGATACTCATCGCTTTCGACAGCACATGCAGTTCCGGTTGTAATTTTATTTTTATGCACAAAATGCACGTTAAACTCAAAAGATTTCTTAAATATAGCTAACGATACCTTAAATGCACCAGAAAATCAAACCTGTGGTATAATGCTGATTGCGTACCGGGGAAATTTTTATGAGGACCAATGATGAAGTCACCGGCCACTGGAGTTTGAATTGACATGTCTCCTTTTGGAAACCATGATCCTTCATGTGAGATGCTCCAGTTTGGAAGGAGCGATCACCAAAACTTGTGCCAAACTTTACTAAAAAAATTCATGGGGTCGTGATAGCACGCCATGGGCACACATCAATTTTGATGATGTCCGGACTCCATCTAAATTTCCTATGATTAAAATACAAACTAGGCCTACGCCACTGGCCACACCTCGCGGCCAAAATGTTTGAAACTTCTCCCCGCTTCTCTAACAAACGGATGAAAACTCGCAAAGCAACGCACAAATGATTTGTACACCTTCTTTGCTAGGCTGATCGTACGTCTCCTTCTGTAACTCCAAAAACTCTGAAAAATATGGATGACCTGGGAAATTTTTATATTAATCTTCTGCAAAAATAATTGGTATTTTCGTGAGCGCAAAAGTTTCTGTTTTTTCAGCAAGATCAAACAACTATCACCCAAGAAGATCCTAAAGGTTTTACTTGGCACAAACACTAATTAAAACACAAAAAACACAATCATAACAGTAGCATAACTATGCTAACACTCAAGAACAGAAAGAAAAAAGCAAAAATATATTCTATTCATTGGGTTGCCTCCCAACAAGCGCTATTGTTTCACACCCCTAGCTAGGCATAAAGCAAGAATCTAAGTTTTGTCATCTTTGGTCCTAGATCCAGAAGATGCCCTCAAGATTGCTTCATTTGGTGGCCTAATTCTTTTTCTAGGGAAGTGTTCCATACCCTTCCTTAGTGGAAATTAGAACTTAATATTTCCTTCTTTCATATCAATCACGGCACTGATAGTGCGTAAAAACAGTCTATCAAGAATAATTGGAGAAGACGGATTGCAATCAATATCTAGAACAACAAAATCTATGGGCACATAATTCCTATTTGCAAGAATAAGAACATCATTAATTCTTCCCATAGGCCTTTTAATAGTAGAATCCGCCAAGTGCAAATTTAAAGAACATTCTTCAATATCGGTAAGACCAAGCACATCACATAAAGATTTCGTAATTGTAGTAACACTAGCACCCAAGTCACACAAAGCAAAATACTCATCATTTTTAATCTTGACTTTGATAGTAGGTTCCCATTTATCATGCAATTTTCTAGGAATTGAAACTTCTAATTCCAACCTTTCTTCCAAAGCTTTCATCATAACATCAACAATATTTTTAGTAAAAGCTTTATTTTGTTCATAAGCATGGGGTGAATTTATCATGGATTGCAACAAAGAAATACATTCAATCAAAGAGCAACTATCATAATTAAAGTCTTTGTAATCCAAAAGAGTGGGTACATCACTAGTTTAAGTTTTGACCTCTTCAAACCCACTTTTATCAATTTTCTCAACAAGATTTTCACCCTCCGAATTATCGGGACGCCTTCTAGCTAAAATTGACTCTTATCCAATCCCATTTTCATCAATCTTAATTTTACTAAACAAGGAATCAATAGAAAAAACACCAATCATTTTAAGATCTTCATTTTTATCTTCTAGCGAGATTGGTTTAGCGGCCATTTGATTTACTAGGGTAGCTTGTGCATCGGATATTTTCCTAGCAAAATTTCAGCAAAAGCATACTTAGGTTGGAGATTGCAAACTTCTCTACTAATATCATCAAGTTGTTTTGTTATAGTATCTAGCACAACAGAGTGCTCTCTTGAGTTCTTTGGTAAAACACTTATTATGCTCAAATTGTGTAGTCATATATTCCTTAGTAATTTTCTCAATTTCAAGTAAAATATTGGGGTAAGGAACATCATAATATTTTCTTTGAGGCATGATGACTACGCAAACAAGAACGCACATAGAAACAAATCTGGCAAGAAAACGGCGAACGAAAAAGGAGGCGAATAAAATGGCAAAATTTTGTGAAGTGGGGGAGAGGAAAACGAGAGGAAAATGGCAAATAATGTAAATTGCAAGGAGATGAGATTTGTGATTAGGAACCTTGTAGATTTAGATGATCCTCCCCGGCAACGGCGCCAGAAATTCCTTCTGATGCGACTTGAAGCTACGTCGGTATTTCCACAAAGAGGAAGGGATGATGCAACACATCGACGGTAGGTATCTCCCTCAGTGATGAAACCAAGGTATCAAACTAGTAGGCAAACCAAGCAACACTACGTAAACAACAATTTCACACAAAAAACAAACACTCGCAACCCGATGTGTTAAAGGGGTTGTCAATCCCTTTCGGGTAACAGTGCCACAAATTGGCAGACACATGTGAGAGAGTTGTAAATATTGATAGATCGAACGCCAAATAAAATAAATTCCAGCCAGGTATTTTTGTATTTTTGTTTAATAGATCTGAAAATAAAAGACAAATAAAATAGACCACAAAGGCAAATAATATGGGAAAGAGACCCGGGGGCCGTAGGTTTCACTAGTGGCTTCTCTCGAGAAAAATAGAAAATGGTGGGTAAACAAATTACTATTGGGAAATTGATAGAACTTCAAATAATCATGATGCATATGGTATCCAGGCAATGATAATTACATAGGCATCACGTCCAAGATTAGTAGACTGACTCCTGACTGCATCTACTACTATTACTCCACACATCGACCACTATCAAGTATGCATCTAGTGTATTAAGTTCATGGAGAAATAGAGTAATGCAATAAGAACGATGACATGATGTAGACAAGATCTATTTATGTAGAAATAGACCCCATAGTTTTATCCTTAGTAGCAACGATACATACGTGTCGTATCCCCTTCTGTCACTAGGATCAAGCACTATAAGATCGAACCCACTACAAAGCACCTTTTCCCATTGCAAGATAAATACATCAAGTTGGCCAAACAAAACCCAAATATCAGAGAAGAGATACGAGGCTATAAGCAATCATGCATATACGAGATCAAAGAAACTCAAATAACTTTCATGGATAAAAAGATATAGATCTAATCATAAACTCAACGTTCATCGGATCCCAACAAACACACCGCAAAAGAGTTACATCATATGGATCTCCAACAGACCATTGTATTGAGAATCAAACGAGAGAGAGATGAAGTCATCTAGCTACTAACTATGGACCCGAAGGTCTACAAAGAACTACGCACACATCATCGGAGAGGCACCGTTGGAAGTGGTGAACCCCGCCGTGATGGTCTCTAGATTGGATCTGGTGGTTCTCACTACAAAAAAAGATACATCCGTGTTATTTTGGGCCGAATGAAAAAAAATCTGTCATACTTATGACACTTCTATGATGATAATTGTGACAAAACCCGGTATCATCATAGATGTGGTGGGGTCCTACTTCTATGACAAAAAATCATGATAGAAAATGGGCTTTTCGTCCTAGGCGGGCCGGAGACACAGTTGCATGACATTCTTTGGCCATCCATGATGGAAAAAACCATGGTAGAAGCGAGGGAGGGGAAAATATGGGGGAGTTCTTGGTTACGGTGGGTGGTAGGGGGCCAAGGGATGCGTGTTTCTCTCGTACGTACGCGCGTGTCTATGAGGCATTGGGCTCTAATTGAACCCGAGCAAGGCGTTGGGCTCTAACTGAACCCGAGCGATTGCATTGCAGGCTACGCGTTACTGAACCCGAGCGATCGATCGATCCCTTCTTGTTAACTAAACCCGAGTGATTCCTTCGCTACTGCTGCTAACTGAAGCCGATCAATGCTGCCTCTGGATGAACAGTGAGTGTTGTTGGGGGGTGGATGAACAATTCCCGGTGGGGGTTGGATGAACAGGACCCCGTGGTAGTAAAGGCCGTTGGCGCTGGATGAACAGTACCCCGATCTATCGAGCCGGTGGATGAACAGGACCCCGTGGAGGGATGGATGAACAGTACCGGTGGAGGGCTGGTTGAACAATAGCTGGTGGAGGGCTGGATGAATAGTAGCCCATGGAGGGGGTGGTTGAACAGGACCCCGTAGAGAGGGCTGGTTGAACAGTAGCCGATGGAGGAGCGCGTGGTGGAGGCTGGATGAACAGTCGCAGGTGCAGGCTGGTGGAGGTCGACGGTGGATGAACAGTAGCCCGTGGAGGTAGTCGATGGTGGAGATGAACAGTATCCCGTGGAGTCCCGTTTTGCGGTACACCACACCCCTCCCGATGAACAGGACCCTCGTTTCAACTGTAGCGCTCCAACACAAGTTCGTTTCCTCTGTTTTGCGGTACGCCACACCCATCTCGATCAACAGGACCCTGTTTCGACAGTAGGAGGTTCGTTTCCTCCGTTTTGCGGTACGCCAGACCCCTCCCAATGAACATGATCCCATTTTGATCGTGGACGATTGAACACAAGGTCGTTTCCTCCGTTCCGCGGTTTGTCAGGCCTCGTTTCCATCGGCTGTTCCGTCCAAGCCGGTTGGCTCCCGGCAAACAGCACGCGTTCCGTTGCCTCGCGATGAACACGACGCATTCCGTTGCCTCCCCATGAACACGACGCCGATGCAGTTTATCTGTTCCGACCCAGCCATGTACACGAGCCCTGGTCGTACGTATGTGTGAGTAGGTGTTCGAGACCCCGCCCATATGTACATACATGGTCGTATTTTCTTTCTTGCACCCTGGCCGATGTACGTACGTGTACATGCTACGTGTGTGCCTCTACTACGACACATGCACGTCTCTACTTCAACATGTGCGCGGCTCTACATCGACCAGTATGTGCGTATACGTTCTCAACCAGAATGACAATGCTACGTATGCTTCGACCAGGTGGGTCCCGACTGTGAGGAACTTCCTTGCGTGCAAAGATGTAGCTGGTGGGTCCCAACAGTCAGGGGCGAACCATTTTGTTTTGCCCGTAATATGGACGCACATCCTTGCGTGCGAAGATGTAGCTGGTGGGTCCCAGCAGTCAGGGGGGAACGTTTTTTTTTCATGAAATACGGTGGCCCGTCCGATGGGTCCCTACTATCAGGTGGAGGAAGCATTATTTTCCACATAATAAGGAGGCACTTCCTTGCTGCGATTGTGGACCCAGCTGTGAGCCTCTCCACATACAGTACTCTTCCAATGGAAGTTGGTTGTTGACCACATTGACCACGCCATGCCAAGAGCACCAAGGCGGTGGACGATGGCGAGGCCTAGGAAGGGAACAAAGCGGAGCCGGGGAAGACGCGACGGCGCATGCCCACTCGGAGAGGAGTACGAGGGTTCACTGGTTCAGCTACAGTATGAGCCTGCCGTCGCCGCAGGGCCTGGCCAACAGTGGGAGTAGTAGGGGGAGATGAGGCCTCCACGGTAGCACAGCCGTCCACGGGAGGCAGGAGCAGGCGGCACGACCGGCGCTGCTTTGGGCAGCTGGAGCAAGAAGACCAGAGGTTGAAGAAGCACTATGGCCGTTGGATGGACATCGTACGGTCACTGGAGCTAGAATCGTTCATATTGACTAAGTTGACAAAGGCCTCCATCCCCGTCAACTTAGTAGGCCCACATGTCAGCCTCCCACTATGTTGGGTCCCAGCTAGCAGGGCGAGTATTCATTTTTTGTGCGTAATAAGGAGGCACTTCCTTGCGTGCGAAGATATAGCTGGTGGGTCCGACCTATCGTGGAATTGTCACGGCAGATGTCCTAGCGAAAGGACTTAGTCGTAGGACCAATATCAACAAGTATCAGCCGGGTTTTGATGTTGAAAATAAGAAGATGGCAACTCCCTTGTACAAGGTGACAGATTTAATTCCGCCTGTTCGTGGAAAGACATTTGTTCCGGAAGTTTACCCGGCCGGCCTGATTGACGAAGAAGCAGAATTCGTCATCGTGAACGGTTTTGACTGGTCAAAACCCAGCTTCCAACTAGCAGAGGGCGGTGAACCGGCGAGGAAGGAGTAATAACCATCTTCATCGGCTTATAAAAAGCCTTGTAATAGATTAGCTGTGAAAACACTGAATGCCTTGCCTATGCCATCGTGCATAAAACACTGTGTGTGATTCTATATTTCCTGATGGCAATATGTGCATCATATCTATGATTGTTCCTGCAATACTTCAGCTTTGTTCCTATAGACACAAAAGAAAAAACTGGCTTGGCGGCTTAGTACCGAACGGGTTAGAACACCCCGGCTTATAGCCAATATGTCTACCATAGTAGAAAACAGAAACAGACATAAAAAGAGAACAAGGCTGAAAATAACCCTTTGATTAATACAGCAGGCAATTGCTTGTAAACAATAGTCATACTTGTACCTTTGATCTTTAGACCACCGCTTTAAATAACACGGGTAATGAAGTTGATAACTCAATCTTTTTGAGAAGTCAATGCTTCTGAATACTTAATGATCATCATACCTTGGTGGCTTTGTTGTCAAATAGTCCAGCCGGCGAAAAAGACCATGCTAATTATTTGTGAAATTGGGACAATAAAGAACTAAAAGGCAAATAATAGGTAATAAATATGATTTAACCTTGTATTTGAAGGTTGGGGGTTTCTGATTTGAATACGATCAGTAAACCGGACCAAAGGGGTTAAGCTATGGTTTGAATATGACCATATAGCACCCAGTGGCTTTGGCGTTGCGCTGATCAAGAGGGTACCGACAGCTATGTTCTCTTTGGTTCGAATACGACCTATGTTTGAACAGGAAGCCCCCAAATGACCTTGATAGGTTTTTAACAACCTTGATTCGAATACGATCCAAGTCGGACCCAAAAGTGGTTAAGCTATGATTCGGATACGATCAAGAAGCCCCCTAGTGAGTTTGGCCTTGAGCCGATCAAGAGGGTTACGACAGCTATGTTCTCTTTGGTTCGAATACGACTTATGTTTGAACAGGAAGCCCCCAAGTGACCATGACAGTTGCAGCTAGATTCAAATGCGATCATAAGCCGGGCCAAAAAAGGTTAGACTTGATTCAAATACGATCAGCTCCTTAATAGTCATTTGAAAATAAGAAATAACAAAGATTTGTAATCTTTGAAAAGAAAAGAGACCGATGGCCCTGCTTTATTACTTATCATGGTATATACAATGTTAAAGTATGTACATGATGAGAGCCAGTGGCTCAGGTGTAGTGTGGACGAAGTTGAGCAATGTTCCACGGCCGGCGGGTCTCCTCTTCCGACTTACGTGAGTCTTTTTGCTATCGAACGTCAATGAGGTAATATGACCCGTTGTTTAAATTCTTGCTGACCACAAAGGGTCCTTCCCAATGTGGGGATAACTTGTGTGCATCTGACAGATCCTGGATGAGCCAGAGCACCAGGTCACCTTCCTGAAAAGTCCTGGACTTAACCCGGCGGCTGTGATAACGGCACAGGTCCTGTTGATAAATTGTTGATCGAGCCGCTGCTAAGTCTCTTTCCTCATCTAACAAGTCAAGTGCATCCTGTCTGGCTTGTTCATTATTAGCTTCAACATAAGCCGCCACATGGGGCGAGTCATGACGGATGTCACTAGGCAACACTGCTTCTGCCCCATACACCATGAAGAAAGGTGTGTAACCTGTAGACCTGTTAGGTGTGGTGTTGATACTCCACAACATCGAGGGTAATTCCTCTACCCAACAACCCGGCGTTCACTGCAAGGGAACCATAAGCCGAGGTTTGAGATCTTTTTAAAAATTCCTGATTTGCTCTCTCAGCTTGAGCATTGGATTGAGGATGAGCTACAGAAGAAACATCAAGCCGAATATGCTCATGTTGACAAAACTCCTCCATAGCCCCTTGGGATAGATTAGTGCCATTGTCAGTGATGATGCTGTGTGGAAAACCAAAACGGAAGATCACCTTTTTCATGAACTGAACTGTCATAGCTACATCACACTTACTCACCGGCTCTGCCTCAACCCACTTTGTGAATTTATCAACTGCCACTAAAAGATGTGTCTTTTTATCTTTAGACCTTTTGAAAGGTCCAACCATGTCAAGCCCCCAGACCGCAAACGGCCAAGTGATTGGAATCATCCGGAGCTCTTGAGCCGGCACATGCGCCCACCGTGTGAATTTTTGACATCCATCACATCTACTGACCAGATCCTCTGCATCAGCGTGAGCCGTCAACCAGTAAAAACCGTGACGAAAAGCCTTGGCCACCAGAGATTTTGACCCGGCGTGATGACCACAATCACCTTCATGGATCTCACGAAGTATTTCTTGGCCTTCTTCAGGGGAAACACACCGCTAAAACGCTCCAGAGACGCTGCGATGGTATAGTTCTCCATCAGAAATCGTCATTGACTTAGACCGCCGGGTTATCTGTCAAGCCAGGGTCTCATCCGCTGGCAACTCTCCCCGGGTCATGTAAGCCAAGAATGGCACCGTCCAATCTGGGATGACATGAAGAGCCGTCACTAACTACGCTCCGGGTCAGGAACAACTAGATCTTCTTCTGTGGGTAACTTGACAGACGGGTTATGCAAAACATCCAACAAGGTGTTAGGTGGCACCGGCTTATGCTGAGATCCCAACCGGCTTAAAGCATCAGCCACTTCATTCTTCCTACGGTCAATATGCTCCACCTGATAACCTTTAAAATGCCCTGCAACAACATCAACTTCACGGCGATAAGCCGCCATGAGAGGATCTTTGGAATCCCACTTACCTGAGACTTGTTGAGCCACTAAATCTGAGTCGCCAAGACACCGGACCCGGATCAGGCTCATCTCTTTGGCCACTCGAAGACCATGGAGCAAGGCTTCATATTCTGCTGCGTTTAGTGCACGGAAACATCAGCCGCAACACATAACAAATTTTGTCACCTCAAGGGGAGGTTAAAACAACTCCAGCCCCCGAGCCTTCCAGTTGTCTGGATCCATCAAAGTGAATAGTCCAATATGTGTTGTCTGGTTTCTCTTCCGGCATCTGCATCTCTGTCCAATCATTAATAAAATCAACCAGTGCTTGAGACTTGATCACAGTACGTGGTACATACTTCAACCCATGAGAACCAAGCTCAATGGACCACTTGACGACTCGTCCAGTGGCTTCTCTGATTTGAATGATGTCTCCCAAAGGAGCAGAGCTAACCACGGTGATTGGGTGACCCTGAAAATAATGTTTAAGCTTCTGGCTCGCCATGAACACCCCATATACGAGCTTCTGCCAATGTGGATATCATTGTTTGTATTCAATTAACACCTCACTGACGTAGTAAACCGGCCGTCGAACCAGATGCTCCTTGCCAACCTCCTTGCACTCCACCACAATCGCCACACTAACAGCTCATGAGTTGGCGGCTACGTATAACAACAGTGGCTCTTTCTCAACTGGAGCAACAAGAACCGACGGCTCTGCAAGCTGTGTCTTCAGATCCTCAAAAGCAGAGTTTGCAGCATCACTCCAAACAAAATCATCCGTTTTCTTCATCATCTGATACAAAGGCATCGCCTTCTCCCCTAACCGGCTTATGAACCGGCTCAAAGCAGCAACTCGACCCGCCAGCCGTTGAACGTCATTGATACATGTTGGTCTGGCCAGGGATGTGATTGCTTTAATTTTCTCCGGGTTAGCTTCAGTACCAAGGTTGGACACCAAAAAACCCAAGAGCTTGTCGGCTGGGACTCCAAAAACGCACTTAGCTGGGTTAAGCATCATTTTGTAGACCCGGAGGTTATCGACGGTCTCTTTTAGATCTGCTACCAAGGTTTCCTCTTTCCTGGGTTTTACCACTATGTCATCCACATAAGCATGAACATTACACCCAATCTGATCGTGAAGACAATTCTACACACATCATTGGTAAGTCCCCTGGGCACTCTTAAGCCCAAAAGGCATAGACACATAGCATAAAGCTCCAAAAGGAGTGATAAAAGTTGTCTTCTCCTGATCCTTGACTGCCATCTTGATCTGATGATAACCTGAATAAGCATCCAAGAAACTCAAACGTGCGCAACCCGCCGTAGCATCAATGATCTGATCAATATGGGGGAGGGAAAAAGGGTCAGCCGGACAAGCCTTGTTTAAATCGGTGTAATCCACACACATACACCAGGTGTCGTTCTTTTTTAGTACAAGCACCGGGTTGGCTAACCACTCTGGGTGAAAGACCTCCACAATGAACCCGGCCTCCAAGAGCTGGGCCACCTCTTCTCCAATGGCCCTGCGCCTTTCTTCATTGAACCGTCGGAGAAACTGTCTAACAGGTTTAAACTTTGGATCAATATTGAGAGTGTGCTCAGCGAGTTCCCTCGGGACACCCGGCATGTCAGAAGGTTTCCATGCAAAGATGTCCCGGTTCTCACGGATGAACTCGATGAGCGCGCTTTCCTATTTCGGATCCAAGTTTGCACTGATGATGAACTGCTTGGATGAGTCGCCAGGCACAAAGTCAACCATCTTGGTGTCATCAGCTGATTTGAACTTCAAGACTGGCTCATGCTCCGTCATTGGTTTCTTTAAAGACGTCATGTATGCCGGGTCAACATGATCCTTATAAAACTTTAACTCCTCTGTAGCACAAACAGACTCAGCATAGGCAGCATCACCTTCTTCACACTCCAAGGCTATTTTCTGGCTTCCATGTACTGTAATGGTGCCCTTATAACCCGGCATCTTGAGCTGCAAATACACATAACACGGCCGAGCCATGAACTTGGCATAAGCCGGCCGTCCAAACAGAGCATGATATGGACTTTTGATCTTAACTACCTCAAAGGTTAATTTTTCTGCTCTGGAGTCATACTCATCCCCAAAGGCTGCTTCCAGTTCAATCTTACCAACTGGGTATGTCGACTTGCCAGGTACCACACCGTGAAACACGGTGTTGGATTGCTTAAGACTCTTATCAGTCAACCCCATCCGGCGGAACGTCTCATAGTAGAGGATGTTCATGCCGTTGCCTCCATCCATGAGTACCTTAGTGAATTTATGTCCACCAACCTGAAGCGCCACTACCAAGGCCAAGTGACCCGGATTATCAACCCGGGTTGGGTGATCCTCTCTGCTCCACATAATAGGCTGCTCTGACCAACGTAAGTAACATGGAATCGCCGGCCCAACGGCATTGACAGCCCTCTTGTGAAGCTTCTGGTCCCTCTTACATAAACTAGTGGTGAACACATGGTATTGCCCACTATTCAGCTATTTTGGGTTGCTCTGATATCTGGACTGTTGTTGCTGATTACCTTGGCCAGGTTGTGGATTATATCCTCCTTGGTTACTAGGATGGCCCTAACCGTGAAATCCTCCTCCACCTGAACCGGCGCCCGGGCCATGACCTCCATCAAACACGTTTGAATTTTTAAACACCTTCATGATCGTACAATCTTTCCACAGGTGGGTGGCTGGCTTCTCCCGGGTGTCGTGTCTTAGACAAGGCTCATTCAATAGTTGCTCAAGGGTGGGACCTGACCCGCCCGACCGAGGGGGTTGCCTGCCCTTGCGCTGTTGATTCCCGCCCTGTGCATTGGTGTTAGCGACAAACTCACTAGCCTTACATTTATTACCTCCTTGATTTGCCGGGTTATGCTGGTGACACTTGCCATTGCCGTTCTTCTTTCCCTTCGCTCTCTTTTCTTCATCAGACACCGGGTCTTTGGTACTATCAGAATCAGCATACTTGACGAGAGCCTCCATCAACTGGCCCATGTCATTGCAGTCATGTTTGAGCCGCCCCAACTTCAGCTTCAGAGGTTCAAAACGGCAGTTTTCTCCAATATCAAGACTGCTGAGCCGGCATCCATCTTATCAGATGAATGTATTATCTCCTTGACCCGGCGCACCCAATGGGTTGTAGATTCACCATCCTCTTTCTTACAATTAGTCAGGTCCATAATCGACATAGGCTGCTTACACGTGTCTTTGAAGTTCTGGATGAACCAGGCCTTCAATTCTGCCCATGAGCCGATAGAATTGGGTGGCAACCCCTTCAACCAAGTATGAGCTATTCCATCCACCATCATAGTGAAATACTTAGCCATTGTTGCGTCGCTGACCTCCAACAACTCCATAGCCATCTCATAACTCTTAATCCAAGCCCCAGGCTGCAAGTCGGCCGTGTAATTAGGCACCTTATGAGGCCCCTTGAAGTCTTTTGGCAAACGCTCATTACGTATGGCCGGCACCAGGCAAGGGACACCTCCGGTTCTTGTGGCCACACCTGCCTCAACCGAGGTTGCTAGATAAGCCGAAAAGGTCCGATGAGCCGCCTGCTCTACTGCCAGTTGAACCGCTCGCTCCGCCTCTTGTCGGATCCTCTCCTGATCCACCAAGTTAAGGGCTCCAGCCTGCACCGGCTCATACTTGTGTGGCCGGTTGCGGCGTTGAGCATTGCTTGACATGTCGGCTGAATCCATATGCCTACTGTAGCTTGGGCTCCGGCTTGGGCGAGGAGTTGAATGGATCCTGTCTCGGCTGTAGGAGTACGCATCTTGCTGTGCCAGAGCTGTTTGAAGAAGTTCTCTCACCCTTCGCGTTTCGATCGCCACCGGTGAGTCACCTTCCATTGGAAGAGCCGCCAAACGAGCTGATGCTGCAATGAGGTTTTCCAAAGGATTGGAGAAGTGACCCGGCGGCGTTGGTACATAATGAGGTGGAGCGGTATGTACACGAGGTGGTTCCATGGTGCGCGGTTGGACCGGCGCGCCGGGTGTCGTGATCCGGTTTGCCTCCGGCGGGTTGCTTCCCCCAGCTCTGGGTGTATGAAAAAGGTTCCTAGGATCGAGTGTCAGAGGTAGACGTGACTGAGTTTTATGATGCCTTCTTCTCATGACCTCGTTTGACACGTTCAGATCCACCGAGAGCCGGAAAGTCTCTGCTTGAAGCTGTTGAGGACGAATGTCCAAAGCCGCCCGCTCCACTGCCATCCTGACCTCCTCTGCTGCCAGATTTTCTTTAGCATGTACCATCTCTTCACGTACACATGCCACCTCTACATCATGCTGGGCTTTATCTGCCAGCTCTACCACGGCAGTCAACAAAGTCGTCAGTTTATCCATGAGGTCCATTAGAATCTGAGCCGGGGGGCGCGCAGGGTCTCCTGACCCGGCTGCGGCCAACCCGGTAGCTATTGCCGCTGCTGTTGTGGAGTTCTGCCCGGGCTATGTTCCTTCCATGAAGACTCCAGCCCAATTCGGCGGCTCAAGGGGGTCCGGAATACTGCTGTCATCGGAACAGCCCCCGAGCATGCCATCTTGCAGCTGGTACAAAGAGTCCATCTCGTCCATTGATGATGTAGTGTCAGAACAGACGGTCGTCTCACCGCCCTCCACCGATCCTTCAGAGTATTCACCGCCGTGGACGCAGCCTACGAAGGCATGCTTCACGAAAGATTGAACACGGGTGGCCCTCGCGCGCTGAGCCGTTTCGATGAGGTTGGTGTGGACGTCCGGCTCAGGGCTTGACTCGCCGATCCAGCCGATGAAGACATGGATTCTGCCGAAGGGGACCCGGTACCCGTACTCAATTGAGCCGGCCTCGGGGCCCCAGCCTTCGTCGTTGATGTAGAGCTTGCCACGACGACTCTTGGTCATCCGGCCCACAGCGTATCCCTTGAGCCCCTCGAAGTTGCCCTTCAAGAACTCAAATCCACCGTATGCTGGCCCCATGGTGGGTGCCAACTGTCGTGGAATTGTCACAGCAGATGTCCTAGCGAAAGGACTTAGTCATAGGGCCATCGCAACTAGGAAGCTTAAAGGGGTTAATCAGGACAAAGGACATGAGACATTTTATACTAGTTCGGCCCCTTATGATGAAGGTAAAAGCCTACGTCTAGTTGTGTTGGTGTTGCTGGGGTTTCAATCACCAAGAGGCTTAACTCGCCGGCTTGGTTATCGATCTCTTGTTTCTTGCCCTAAGCCGCCATCGGGTCATCCCCTTATATACACGGGTTGACGCCTGGTGGCCTACAGAGTCCCGACCGGCTCATAAATCGTGTTCGGCTCGGTGACTTCTTTTACATGCCTTTTTTAGAAGTCTTTCCTTACATACGGAGGTTTACAATATTGGGCCTTAAGCCGCCTCTAGGCCTTTGGGCCTTCTATAAGATTTAATAAACTATCGTCTTGAATGTTTACTGAGCTTTCTTTGTTACCCGCCATTGCGGCTGACACGGCCCCTCCTGGGCGGGTCATAACTGATAGCTATATCCCCAACACGACCTGTCAGCGGGGGGAACATTTTTTCGCAAAATACAGAGGCCCTTCTGGTGGGTCCCAGATGTCAGGTGGAGGAATCATTGTTTTGCACGTAATAAGGAGGCATTTCCTTGTGTGCGGCCGTGGACCCAACTGTTAGCCTTTCCACGTAAAGTCCACGTTCGATGAATGTCGTTCGTTGACCACATTGACCACGGCACGCCGAGATCACCAGGGCAGTGGACGACAACGAGGCCTAGGAAGGGGACGACGCGGAGCCGGGGAAGACGCGTTAGTGGATGCCCACGCGGATAGGAGTACGAGGGTTCGCTGGTTCGGCTGCGGTGTGAGCCTGCCGTTGCCGCAGGGCCTGGCCAGCGGTGGGAGTAGTAGGGGGCGGTGAGGCCACAACGGTAGCACAACCGGCCACTAGAGGCAGGAGCAGGCGGTCTCGTCGGCGCTGGTTTGGGCGGCTGGTGCAAGAAGGGCAGCGATTGAAGAAACAACAGGACCGTTCAATTCAAATCCAACAGTCACTGCTGCTAGAATCGTTTGTTGACTAAGTTGACAAAGCCCTGCGTACGCGTCAACTGAGTAAGCCCACAGGTCAGCCTCCAAACTGGTGCACCCCAGATGTCAGTGGGAGGAATCATTTTTTTCACGTAATAAGGAGGCAGTTGATTGCGTGCGGCCAGGCCAGCGGATCGAGTAGGGTGGGTCGGTGAAGCCTGCGCGGCATGACAGTGGGCCACAAGAGGAGGGAGCAGGCAGTCCTACCGGCGCTGGTTTAGGCAGCTAGAGCAGGAAGATCAGAGATTGAAGAAGCACGTTGGCCGTTGGATGGACATCCAACATTCAGTGCTGCTAGAATCATGTGTTGACTGACAAAGCCTTGTGTAAACAAGTCAGCCTTGAAATTTGTGGCGTGTACAACCCATTTGCTATTATTTTTATAATTTTTACTCATTTTCTAATTCATATGGAATTTATTGCAGCCCATTTTCCATTTTTTGAAGTGTTGCCCATTTTCTGGTCAGTACCACGGTTAAAAAATTGAACTAAAATGTGCGAAATTTTGAAACTTTGCAATTTTTTGCTGGGGAACAAAATATTCTTAATCCAAAAATTATTAGCCATACTAAAACAAATTTAAAAATAAATTAGTACAATGTCATGTTAAAATCCAATGAAATATAAAATATCAGTGAAGAACAAAAACAAAAAAAACTAATTTTCCCATTTACTTTTAACACATACTGGCCAAACTCTTTGGCCAGGCCGAAATGCATCCCTCCTCGTCTTGAAAGATTTGCAACCCAGTAAGTTGGAGAAAACAAATAGGCCTAGCTTGGGTACTCTTCAAAAAGAAATAGTGGCCTACCTATTTTCCCAAAGAAAAAACTGTTGGGCTGGTCATGTTGTTAGACGGGCCACAGAGACCGAACAACCCAGTTTATAGCCTCTCCTCCGAACAAATCCTGAAAAAAATTGTGCAATTCTGTCATTAATTGACTATGCGTTGAAAATGATGTGGGTCCCAGATATCAATAGGGTGGATTAGAGTAAAAAAACAAGGGGTGTATCTGAGTAGTAAAAGAGGCGCTTTGCTTGTGTTCGGGAGTGGACCTGGTGGGTCCGTACTTTCATACTCACAATTACAGTCCTCTCCCGATTCACTATGTTGACAAGGACGGATGGCGGCGCCGCGGTGAGCGCACCAAGGCGGAGGATAAAGTGCTGTCGCCAATGTGTTGGGCTGGGTTGGACATTCTTATTGAAAAATAAAAATGGACCGGAACTATTTACGACATTGATTACGATTTGCATGGGTCCGCTGGTTGCAGGAAGAAAATGGTGGGAGAAAGAAGACTGGTCGCTATCTTTGCCTAAGAATTATATCAACTGAATGTAACGACAATATCATAGGAAATAATACCCTCCTGTTAAATCGTGAATTTAAAGAACTGGTGCATGCGCATTTAGCTTTATGTATTTACTTATTTACGGGACCATGAGCATGTACCTGGGCCGGATTCATGTGAGAGCCTCCCTTCCAGTTAATTATGGGCTCCTCTATTGGACCTTCATCAGTGGGCTGCATGTTATCAACAAATGTGTACCACTCAAAAAAAAAGGTGGGAATGTGTTCCTATGAAAAATAATATGCGCTACGTACGGTACGGGGCACAAAAGGATCGGACCATGCAATGACTTCCAAAACATTGTGTTTTTCATTCTAAGAACACATTTATTCAACCAACAGACGAAATATACTACCGATTGTACATTGAAAACAGCAGCAGTAGCAACTAGGGCTGGGGGTGCAACAGAAGCAGTAAGCAGGCCAGAAGAGTAAAGAGGTAGCTCTCTCTTCCAAACCAAACATCAACCACCATTACAAAAGGGCTACCAAAAAAGAACAAGTGTATGCATCAAACTAAATAAAGATCCTACTACACCAAGTGTACGCATCTAACTAACTGGCTCAGTTAGACGTTACTATTTATTAAGCTGTGGAGATTGGCTGACGGCTTGAACTAGATGGGTGCCTGACGGGGGAAACTCCAGCCAACAGGTCGAAGTCTAATACTTGCGACCCTCTCTCCTACATTGAGCTGTAGAGCGTGGCGGCACATATCATGGTATGGTGCATGCAGAGACGCATGGTACACTGTGTACACATAGTTTTGCCTGATGAACGAAATTGCGCTGCCATCATGATCCTTGCCGTCGGTTATGTACTGGTTAATTCGATAATTCAGTCAAGAAACAGAGAGCATGTACCAAGGCTACTTACCAGCCTCCAGTCAAAAATTCCTGAAGGCCTAGAGAAGTTGGGATCCTGCTCAAAGACCTTGCAGTGACTGTGATTGTATTCTACGAAACAACATGTCGGGTACATGCGAACGATTGGTCGTCTAATTGAGCTAGGAACCACCTGCAACTGCCATGCCGCTTTTCTTTGAAAGGTTCTAGGATTAGGAAGGGTAGGGACACCAGGCGGCCTACAACATCATACCAAGTTGGAGTAAAATGAAAAGGGCTCTTAATGTAGTCAATCTTAAGAACAACATGTTATGAGCATGAATATTTTTTCAGTAAATGTTGACACTAATATAAGCAAGCCATCATGATATCATAGGAAAGTAACATATTGCTGTAACAACTGTTTGTAGCGATGACTGGAGTAGGCCAGCAATACGTCCAGCCATACAAGGAGTCGATAGCGTAAATGAAGCCCTTGTGTTCAATGGCATCAGAGAACCATGGAGGATGTATGATCCTGCGATGGACGTGCAGATTTATCCACTTACCGTAGTGACATGTCAGATAGGCGAGACAACGGTTGAAGAACGCAATTAGCCTGAAGCCTTTATAATTCGTAGATCTTGTGGGCACTTGGCAGATTACAACCATGAGCAAATCAAACTTGGTATCATGTTGGCTACTGTAAGATTCCGAGTATTCTAAGCCACAGTGCCAAAGCAGTGCAGTGTTAATCGAAGGAAGGGGGAACAATCGCCAGGGTGTAGACCTCCACAAGCATCCAGCTGTCGCCATCGTCGACGAGCACCATCCAAGACATGTTCATGCCGGCCTAGTACATACCGTTAATGTAGTTGAGGGTGACGGGGATCAGATCGCAGTCAAGAGGGTTGATGCTCGCCACCCGACAATCGTTATGCTGCGTGACATGCTGTTTCTGAAGATCAGGCGGCATCAGCAAGCAAGGAGATGGCTTAAAAAGCTCCGGCCTAAGGGCTTTGAGTAAACCGTACAACCCCGACGAGCACGCGGCGAGAGGCATGGTACTGAGATTGTCCACACATGAAACAATGAGCTTGATTACCTCTGTGGGGAGAGAATTCCAACAACTCTTTTGGCGGACGCTACTCGGTTCTGCCATTGTTAGTGCTTGGGTTTTGGAAGAGGGGGAGGCGCCTTAGCGGGGATGGAAGATTGGACGATTATGTGCAGACAAGGATGGAGAAGCGAATATGTGCTGTGGGAAGTGGACAAGTGATGATGACTACAGCACATCGCTTGACTTACGAGACACGTACCAGCAGCGTAGGGTCATATCGATGCCAGACAACTTGCTTGAGTGATCATAGTACTGGTACTCCCTACAGTACCTACTACTATGCCCTAACTTGCTTGACTAGAGTAGTAGTGGAGAGGACTCTGCTCTACTACTAGCACCGGAGGATTAGTATATTCTAGTCTAAAATAATTACAAACCTCAATGCCCGAGAGTGGTATGATGACGAACCGCCATCGGTGCTAACTCCAATCCCCAACAAACGTTCGCTGGTAGACATGGCAGTTGCAAACGCCCGCGATGCAGTTACAGTACGTGTGTAAGGGTGGCGGTTTTGTCAAATACTATGGCTTAAAAACAGGCCACCGTCGGATGGAAATCTGACGGTTACGTGGGATTTGCCATGATTGAGCTCGTGGCGAACAATTGCCAGATATCATTACTAAAAAAGGTTAAAACACCCAGGGGTATAACTTGCACCAGCTGACCACTAACAATGATACTAACATAGTTGTAAAATGGTCAAAGACCGTGTCTACGTGGTGTTTGGAATTATATGCAAAAAATAGCAAGATGCACATGCAATGCACGGAACATTAAGATGCATTTTTTTACAAAACACCTGTTGTGATTGACCCATGCAGGAGTAATCCCATGTGTAAAAACTAATGATATCTCGAGAAATTTATCGGAAATATGGTATCTCGACCATTTCATTGAAAAAATGATATCTCGAGAAAGATGATAAATAAGGTGAGGAGGAGTGGGCCGTCGTGGTGACTGGTGGTCGGAGTGGGCAGAGGCATGGGGATGGACGGCGCCGACAGCGGCCACCATGCCAGATTGTTCCAGAGACTTCCTTTTTTAATTGCTCGGCAATGAGCTTGTGGGAGATAAGGATGAATGAGGCAAGGCCTTATCTGTAAATGTGGAGAGAGGTGCGGGTATCTTTTGTAAAATTTTCATAGTTTTCTTTCTATTCGTCAGATATAGATCGGACGGTCTATACTATAAGATGGCAGGCACACCATCATCACCAACTCAGTTTTTCCTCTACTCCTACTCCTATATTACTTATACTTATACTCCTAATAAATAAAAGACTCAGTAGGTGATGATGGTGTGTCTGCCATCTGCCATTTCTGACCATTAGATCTGCATCTAACGGCTGTGATGTAAGTTGTGGCCTTTTGCAGCAATACCCACTTCTCTGCTCCAGTTTACACAAAACCCCTTAGTATCTTGAAACCAACCACATTCCACCCTTACCTCATCAAAACAGCCCAAAGAATATATTTGGAGTGAACCATAAGATATTTTTAGTGATATGTATATCAACACTAAATTGTTTTCTTTCAAATTTGTGAATATGTATTATTCTACTTTGGATCCGTTGCAACGGACGGGCTCATTGCTGTAAAGTTTTATCTCCTGCATTGTCCGCAATGAACACTTGGTGTACTGGTCCGGCCGGATGCTTGTAGCGCGATGGCCTGGGTTTGAATTCTGTCCTCAAGTGTAGCTTTTATGTTTTTTTAATATATACTTCTTTCGCTACTTTAGTGGGAGTGGAATCCATAGAGTACTTAGAATACAAGATTAAGGATGGATTCGTTTCTTTCTAACTTTCTATACGAATCTGTAGCCAGCCTACAAGTAATGTACTTTGTACTAACAGTGGAACCCACAGAGTACTTAGAATACAAGATTAAGGATGAAATTAACTTTTTATAGAGGGAGAATCATACACGCAATTAACTCAAATGGATTGGACGTGACTCTATTATTCTCCAACGGCAATCGGCAAATTTCCTCCTGCGGGCCGGAGTAGGTTTCTTGGTTTTCATGCGGGTTTAACGGAGGGGTTTGATGGAGGCGAGGAGGCGTGTTCAGCCAGCCGTGCAGCCGGCAGCGCAATACTATTCGATTTGATAGCTACTAGTATATTATAAAAAAATAAAGAAGAGTAGTAGAGATAGAGATAAGAGTAGAGATAGAGACTAGGGAGGAGCACCATCTACTGCTTCGTGTGCTACTCCTGTGCTCCATTCGGCTGCCGCAACCTCCCCTACAGCCACTCCCTCCTGCACTCCATTCGGCGGGCGCTGTTGATATTTGGGGAGCGCACTCTCGCGACTGCTGGCAGCGACGACTTCACCGACGACGACTTCTTCCCCGACCTCGGCAACCTCTTCCTCAATGACATGGATGACAACCTCAATGCCAATGGTGCTGCTCCCGTTGCACCATATGTGTTTTTGTCCTTCCTGTTCGAAATCGTGGTAGAATTCATGTTTCTAGTCCGTGTCCTAGATTCGATATGTTCATCTACTATGCTAGTCCACATGATTAGTTTAATCTCTGTTATAGCCGTCATGATTTATTTTGTGCTTATTCAGACTAAATCTCAAAGTAACTTGCTCATATATTCAACTGGCGCACCGTCCCCTACAGCCACTCCCGTTTCATGGACCGCCTGGTCGATGCCTCCAAGGAGCCCTTCATCTACTTCTATGAGTGCCCAATGCCATTTTGGGGCTCGCCGGTGGACCTCGTGCATCACCTCACACTGTCGTCCATTTATCACTACTGGCCCGCGGCGAAGAACATCAAGTAAGAGACGTGCTACCCGTTCACCATGCTGGAGTCGCTGGAGGATCACCGCCGCCTACTAGTCTCGGAGGAGGAAGGCAACGTCTTCCTCTTGATCGTGGGCACCGGCGAGGCCCGCGCAGGCCGCCGCCCCGTATCTGTAGTGAGCGTCAAGGGCGACATCGTTGACGCTGACATTGACACGAGGCCAATGTATGGGTGCGTGCTCACTGTTACTACCCCTCAAAGGTACGTGGGCGGCGACACTGGCTACATCAAGCTGACTAGGACTGTGCCGAGCTGGGACCTTCCCGCCGATGTGGACATGGAAGACGCATGGTATGATTTGGCCCCCAACGTGGTGCATAGGGACTCCAAGGATGTTCACCTGGACATATGCATTACCAAGTTAAATGTTGATTATTAGTCTTCGCTCAATGTAATCGGCTGTCTAAGCATGTGGAGACTTCCATGCATGATCTTGCTCTATTGGAGTATCGCGCATGAAAAATTGTATCCATTTATGGTTTAGTCTAGAATCTTCCATGTATGAAATTTTTACTACAGTACTGGTGAAAGACTTATGATGAACCATTTCTTACATCTCCTCTGCCCCCTTCCAAGTCATCCTGATTTAATCTATCCGTCTAGGTGTATAAGGGCATGGTTAATACTTAATAGTATAGCCAACTATTGACTATAAGAAAGTGCCATGTCATCTGTAGCCAACATGTATAACAATCGATACAAAAAAACTAATTCTTAAAGATCATTTCTTGCAAAGCACAATCAGTGTTATTTCTTCACAAGTTTTGGATGCAGGTTGAATAGTTGAACACTTTTGTTTGCAAAAGATACCTTTTATCTATTTCACCCGGATGTTTGTGAGCTCTAGAGATGAAATAATATCTGAAGAAACCTATCGATACCCGTTACACATGAGATGACCCCCACATCCTTTGTCAAAATAAACAACTCCCCGATCAATGAATTTCACTATTCCGTGCAACGCACGTGCACCGTACTATAGATTAGTACGACCAAAAATTGAACTAACATTATCTATAGTACGATAAATGTGATGCATGTCACCTAAAATTATATCATTGAAAACTGTGTTCAAATACGAATCCAACGATGTAGTTTTTGTTGACATGCACTAACATTTTGTCAGTTAAATATTCAGTCAAATTCAATGGGGGACTAATAAACCATGACCGATGTAGTACTAGTGTAGAGGGAGGCATTGCACGTGAGTCTCACCCTGCTTGTGGCACGGCAGTAAAGCCGTTATATCACAAAACCCAACTACTCCTAGTATCCCTAGCTACCACTCCTAGGGCCAGTTCTTTTGGCGGCTTAAAAAATAAGTCGTCTCTTCCCCAGCTTTTCCCATAAGACTAGTCACAGTGGTGAGTAACATTAAGGCGCCTCACTCATTTATTTGGGCTTCTAAACTACTACTAGTACCTCCTGGTTTATTCGTCACCATCGTAATTTGTGCTAAATTTGGACCAAAGATTTAACTGATAAAATGTTAGTGCATGTGACATATGCACGTACTTACAAAATGCATAAGGATACACAAGGTGTCCAAACTTTTACTTTTACATACTTAATTAAGGACGCTAATAATTCCCGAACGTTCGAGATTTATCATTTGCGTCCCAAAACTAATGAGATCGCCTTATATGAAACTAAATTATATTTCTAATAAATGCCACGACGCTTGCAGGACCGCTTACGGTGTGCCACGAGTGCCCTAGTGCGCGGCCATTTCCCAGCGCGCCGACACAATGCCTCTTCCTCAGCCACACAACTCGCGAGGTGCTGATTTGCGGCTTGCCGGTGGGTGAGCGCGATCTCACCAGTGTGGTGATCCGGAGCCAACAAATACTCCTTGCTGGAAGCGTGCCCCCGACCACGTACCGCCAAGCGTAGATGAGGTATTTGGGCCCGACTGCACTCGGGGCTTTGGCACGAGCGTCCTCCGCCACCCTCACGGCCCTCGCACGAGCCTTCCACCAAAGAGCCAATTGCCTGACTCTCTCGGACGCGACATAGGCCTGCCAAGCAGCTTGTCCCGTGGCGCGCTTCTCTTCCTCGACCTTCTTCTCCGCCTCTATTTTTGCACGCTCTGCCGGAGGCAAAGCCTCCCACAAGGCGACATCCATTTATTTCCAAAGCTCCTCAAGGTTGGCGGGCTCGGCGGGTGCCGCGGCGTCCTCGTCATAGCGGGGAGCCGGCGTGTCCTCTGACGCGCATGCTGGCGAGATTGGGAACGTCGACGTGTCCACCTCTACGCGTCGCGGCGAGGAGCAGAACACCGACGCGTCCCCCTCGACTAGTGGTGGCGAGGAACGAAACGGCGACGTGTTCTCCTCGACTAGTGGTGGCGATGAACGAAACGGCGACGCGTGACCGTCTGGGCAGTGCAGTGAGAGGCGCCTAGGGCTTGGGAGGGGGATGCCATGGTGGTCGACGTGAGAGGGAGGGGGGGAGATAGCGATGAACGTGAGCATTCTTCCGAATGCCATGGGAGGCGTAGCATTTATAGCGAGCAATGGCACACCTACGTAATATATGGACTGAGCTTCACTAACTTAACTACAGGTCCAGTTACGTCACTGACATGTGGGCCAGATGACTATTGGGCCCACATGTCAGTGACCCAATGCACCTACAGTTAAGTAACTGAAGCAGCTATGTGGGCATATTTGTTGGAGTAAATTACGGGTGAGGGAAGGGGTGGAAATATTGCTGGTCACAATGGATTGGACGAGCGCGGGGGAGGAGAGTCATGCATGCAGATTTTTCCACACGGGGTGGAGTGGTGGGACTGCTGGAGGGAGAAGGAGAGTCAATCACGTGTTTAGATTTCAATGTGCACTAAATTATTGCATGCGATGATTAAGGCTGGCCATAGTGGTGGTAATGTGGTACTCCCTCCTTTCCGGTTTATAGGGCTTAATTTGAAAATTTCTTCAACCAAGGTAGATGATGAATGGTGGAATTAATTCCATAGTTTGCAAAAGCACTTAATTAGTACTCTCATTTTTCTCAAAAATTTGTGTAAACCGATGCATTAATTACACCCCATGCATGCATGACCACTCCTATAAAATCTCAGTTGGTGGTGATGGTATGTCTGCCTCTGGACAACGTGAGCCATTCGATCTACTTGGAACCAACGACTGAGATGTGTGTGCATAGAGACATGGTGTCCGAGTAATGGGCCACGGGTAGGCCAACCCGAGCCCCAGAACCTTTCAAGACATCGGGGCAGGCTGCGCCCCTCAAGACCCCAGGACAAAGAGCCGCCTTCAAGAAGTCAACGGCAAGATGGCCGACTGACCACTCACGGCCGAGTCCCAGGGAAGACTTCAGGGAAAGCCGACTCCTGACTGGCGACTTCCAGAGAAGCCGGCTTTGGGGAGTCGGCCTACGACTCCAACACCCCTCACAACCTCATCAAGTGGGACGGGGCAGGGGAGTGGCAACAATGAAGCCCGCTCCTGCCCCTTACCAAGGGCAGGCATGGCCACAGCACGCCGTACCCCGGAAGATCTCCATGTGGCGTGGCACTGTTGCCATGCCAGCCCTGACATCAGCACCGCAGGACCGAATCCTGAACCCACGACGGCTTGTCTGTACGGCCCAGAGGCAGCGGGTCCCACAAGTCAGTGAGACCCCAGGAGACGGCAAGAGGACCACCAGTCAGGCACGTCGGGAGTCGGCCGCTAGGAGTCGGCCGAGCGCTCCCCCGGGGCCCATGCGCCATTAATCAATATGTGATGGAGAGTGGCAATAGTGATTGCCCGCCATGTGGCGGGGCTGTCGCAACGACCTCATGGTCAAGACCGCGTCATTAGAAGCACGGCTACAGTAATCAGCAGCCGGCAAGACCCGCCCGCGGCGGACGCGGCCTATCGGCTCCGTACCAGGCCAGTCGGCGGGCCCCAGCGGTCGGCAGAGAAGACGGAGGCCAGAGGCACTGATGGCTGGGCCCGCGTCCAGCTGGATTACCATTGTACCCCTGGGGGGTAGGCCTATATAAACCCCCCAGGGCACCCATGCAAAGGATTGGAACCCGTTAGCTCTAGACCAGACCATATAGAAGGGAGAGAGCTAGCCTCGCCCTCTCCTACCACTAGAAAACAGCTCAAGGAGCAACCGTGTAGACACTTTGCCAAAGTGACCATGCGGAGACCCTGCAGAGCAGTAGTAGGGGTATTATCTCCCCGGAGAGCCCTGAAGCTGGGTAAGATTCGCCGGCGTGCATGCCTTTGCCTCATCCCGTTTCCAAGCACCGGCGACGTTCTACCCACCCCCACCATGATAAGTCATCCTTTGGCATATGTCGCACCTAACCCCCAACATTTGGCGCCCACCGTGGGGCATGGTGCACCACCGTCCGAAGACCTGTTCTGGACGGGAACCCTTTTCCTCCCTGACGAGCGCAGTCAGCCAGGCATGCCAGATGAAGTTTGCGTCGACGCGCTGCGCGGCGTCAAGATTGCCTTCGTAGCCAGCTGCCTAGCCGAACTTGTTGGCGAGGTTCGCCTCTCCGACGAGCCTGCATCCAACACAGGCACGGGCGGCTCCGAGAACCTCCTCGCGGGCCTCCTCGATCAACTCCACATTTTCGGCGAGCCTGCCATAGACTTGGAGTCTGTGGGCTCCACCGACCCGATGCTGGTCGACTCCGACACCGCGTCGCTCGACGCGTTCCCCACTAATGTGCTGGTCTACGACGAACCTCTCCCTCGCGCGGAGAGCAACGGAAGCACTGTCACCGAGGTGCTCGTCATCAGTCATGACGAGCTCCCCGGCGGAGGAGCGCATGACTCACTCGGCGTGGCGCTACAAGACCTAACTGCGCCCATTCCGGAAGACGCTGATGTAGAGACGTTGGAGGCGCGCTGCCTTCAGCTTGTCGAAGGCGCGAAGAAGCTGGCCAGCATGAGGCGCTTGTCAGAAGCCTACCAGTGGGAGATGGATCGCGCCGTCGGCGGCTCGCCAGCCCCGGCGGCGCCCAGCCGCCTTGGTGCGGTCCAGCAGCGCGGCGTAGCCATCGCCAACCAATTTGGGGTAGGCCGCCCTATGTACGCTACACCAGCGAAGAACATCCGAGCCGCCCAGGTAGTGGCGGATGAGCTGGACAATTTCAAGGGCGAAGAACGCCGCCTCATGATGGAGCGAGTCCAGTGGCTCCTTGATGCGGCCGCCGCACAGAACAAGGCCGGCTGCCGCACGGAGGCGCCGCAGCGGCCAAACGACGACCTTCACCGAGATCAAGGCGTGACGTCTCGGACGCCGACTGGCGGCGCCCGAGGAAGAAGAGACAAGGAGCCGGCTGTCAGCCATAGTCGGACTCGCATTACCATAGAGCGCGACCGTGACGGCCGCCCGAGAGCAGTGGAACGACGGGACAACTGTCCGCCTCCCCCTCCCCGCAAGGAGAGGCGAGTCTCCCCGCCGCCTGTTGACCATCCGACTCTCGGCGACCGCCTTGGCCGCCGAGAGGGAGTTGGAGAGAATGACACCCACCACCGGATCGACCGACTTCACCGATCCTTAGCGTTGGAAGAAGAAGACGAGCTGGGTCCGCCTTGTTTCGGGCCCCGCATTCGGGACGAGCCCTTTCCCAGAGGGTTCACGCTCCCAAGAGACACGCCCAAGTATACCGGCTCCGTGAAGCCGGAAGACTGGCTAGTCGACTACTCCATGGCTGTCAGCATAGCAAACGGCAACAAGCACGTCGCCGTGAAGTACGTTCCGCTCATGCTCCAGGGCACGGCCCGGACGTGGCTGAACAGCCTGAAGCCCCGCAGCATCAACAGCTGGGTCGACTTCACCTAAGTGTTCGTCCACAACTTCACCAGCATGTACAAGCGTCCTCCGAAGCCTCGTCAGCTCTCCTTGTGTGTGCAAGGCCCCGACGAGTCGACTCGCGATTACCTCACGCGTTGGGCCGAGCTTTGGAACTCCTTTGAGGGCGTGCACGAGGTGCAAGCCATCGAGTACTTCACAGCCGGGTGCAGAGAAGGCACCCTCCTCAAGCACAAGCTCCTCTACGATGAGCCAGAAACCCTTGACGAGCTGCTGATCATAGCGGACAAGTACGCCACGGCCGACTCCTCCATGAAGGCGGATATTCAAATCAGCACAACTGGCAAAGTGGCCCCTCAAGCTCCAAGAACTCCGTCGGCAGACGCCAACCGGCGACAATAGCAGGGCGACCACAAGCACAAGGCCCCACAGCCGGCTTCCAACAGCCGGCAGGTCGCGACCGTTGAAGCCCGGTAGCCAGATGAGCAGCCTCCGCCCAAGCGACAAAAAGGCGGCAAGCCAAACTGGTTGTCGGCCTTCTCCTATGAGCAGACCCTGGATGGACCTTGCAAGTTCCATAGCGGCGCAAAGCCGTCAAACCACACCACCCGGAAGTGTCACTGGCTCACCAGGATCACCAAGGGAGATGGCCTCCTGCCACCCCCGCTTGCTGGGCAGCCGGCTCCGCCTCTGCCCCAGTAGCCGGCTGTCAGGCCAGTCGACGCAGTACAAGACGAATACCCTGAAGAACACGGAGCCTACGTGGTGTTTACCAGCATGGCTGATGATCGACGCAGCAGGCGGCTGCAGCGACAAGAGGTGAATGCGGTGGCATCAAAGACGCCAGAGTTCATGCACTGGTCCGAAAAGCCCATCAGCTGGAGCAGGGCTAACCACCCAGAGGTGATGCCAAGTCCGGGCTCCTATGCCTTGGTCTTGGATGCCACCTTTGCTACGGATAGACGAGTTGCGCGTTTCTCGCGAGTTCTGATAGACGGAGGCAGCAGGATCAATATCCTGTACAAGGACACCATGGAGAAGTTAGGAATCAAGCAAAGACAGCTTCAGAATAGCCGAACTATGTTCCACGGCATTTTTCCTGGGCTTTCCTACTCGCCAATCGGCAAGATCCTGATGGACGTCCTCTTTGGAGACAAAGATCACTTCCACCGAGCTCGGGGACTGCCCTCTTTTGTCTGTATGATAAAAATTATGCCTACAAGTATGTTACTCCTTTCTATGACGTTTGGCACCGGGCTCGACAAGTCGGCTCGGGGACTTGCCGCCTTGCACTATGAAATGCTTCCTGCAGTCGGACAAGTAGTGTGTAAACGCCTAAACCATCTCCTGTCAGAAGCCGCAGCTCGCAGAGCGACTGTACGGTGGGCAGAAGTAAGGTAGAATGGGCATTCGCATGAAAAATGGCTAAGGACTCAAAGCATAAAACATGGCTCAAGATGGCTTCCAGCCTTTTTGCAAACCGACTCTCGAGTAGTCGGATTGCCGCCTTCTATTCAACTTGCTCAAAAACTCTTACAAACGGCTAAGTACTTACCTTCTCAAAGTAGCCAAGCATTTGATCCAGCGACAGTCCGTAGAGCGGCTGTCCGATTGGCAAGGCAGGCAACTAAGAGAAGCGGCAAAGGAAAAAAGCCAAAAGAGCAATGAGCAAGAAAAGATAGAACTCAGATAAATATATCTACATAACATAGGCCCTTGGCCGAATCTTCGAGCAAAAGTTCAAAATACACCCCGCGGGTGGAATTGTGCGAATTAACAAGTTCTTCAAAGACTACTGGAGCAGATAAATAAAGATAAAGCGGCAGCTTAGGAAGCAGCAGACGGATTCGGAGGGTCGGAGGAGGCGGCAACGTCAGGCGTCGGGGCGGCCGGCTGGGTAGTCTCGGCTTGATTGCCTCCGGTGGCAGTTGACTCGGTCGCACGCGGCTCGTTGCTGGAGGCGCGGTTGAGCTGAGGCTGGCCGTCTGCTCCGTCTTCTGGTGCCTCCGCCTTGCCTCCGTCCTCCGCCTCGCCCTCCTCCTCGACGCTGGAGCCAATCACCTCCGCCAAGTCCTTGCCGTAGTCTGGGTTCATCCCAAACCACTCCAGCGGTACCTCCTCGCCGTCTTCAGACCGCTCGGGGACGAAGATGCTGGTGTCAGTGTACTCGGCAATTGCTGCAGCATGCTTGACGAGGGCGTCTTCTGCAGCTGCTAACTCCGGCTGGGCCTCTGACCGAAGCATGGCCAGCCGGTCTAGATCCAGCCCTGGATACCATGCCTTGATGAACTCCAAGGCCCGGCGCGCTCCAGCTCGGGCCGAAGAGCCCTTCCAGGCCTCAAGACAACCAGCCGCGACCTCTAGCCAGTCGGCCGTCAGGCTGGGGGTGCGCGGAGCCTGCATATCCGGCCACAGGGCGGCAATCGCCTGGGCACCGACATGCTGAAGCCGGCGCAGCATCCAGTGACCCGGCCGTAGGCGAGCCTCGATGCTCAGGATGTGCTCGTCAAGAGTTCGGGGGGCGTCGGCGGCAATCTCTGCGCCCTCCGCCCTCTGACCTTCATGGTTAGCCTCGATGGCTTGGATGGCGGCCTGCGAGTGCCCAGGAAAGAAGTCTACAAAGACAGGAAGAAAAGAAGAAGCAAGTCAAAAACCAGGAGTCGGCACGACTTATAATCGGCAGCTCGAAGAAAGAAAGTAAAGAAACTCACCATCAATGATGTCTTCAATCTCATGGAAGCCGGAGGCCAGCATCGCCTCCTTGTCAGACCAGGAGGAGCGCTCGCTCGCGAACTCGGCCAGGAGGGCGGTCTCCGTCTCTTCCGCCTCCCTCTGCGTCTTCACAAGCAGCTCCTTCTGCTCTGCCAATTGAGTGGCCAGCAGATCGCGCTCCGTGGCGAGCTTGCTGCACTCCTCCCCTTTGGCGCACAATGCGGAGTTGGCTTCACTCAGCTGCTATTGAAGAGCAGCATTGGCTCCTGAAAAGAAGAAAGAAAGAAGGCGTTAAGTCATCAATAAAGAAGATTGCCGGGGAGATCCGGCCCGACTGCTCAGCAGTCGGCCCGAATCTCGGGGACTATAGCCTGCGGGTGCGCCAGCGCGCCCCCGCAAAGAAGGAAAAAGACTTACTCCGGCTCTCCGACAAATCGGCGGTCCGCTTGCCCAGCTCTTCAACGTTACGATTGAAGGCAGTGACACGGAGGTTGTGGTAATCCTGCGTCAAGCATTTCAGATAAAAAATTAATACCCAGAGTTCATCAATTGGAGTTCCGGGCCGCCTGCTCAGCAGCTAGCCCGAAACTCGGGGACTACACCCAGTGGGTGTGCTGGCGCGCCCCCACAGAGAGGAACAAGGAAACATGGACCAAAGGAAAAAACATACCCGGACGGCTGCCCGCGACGCCAGGTATGCCTTGGTGCAATTCTGGAGAGTGTCGCCCTCGGCACGAAGATTCGCCTGGACGTCCAGAAGCGTCTGGTTCAGCGGCCCTGTGCCGCCTCCTCGCACCCACCCAATGGGCGCGACGCTCGTCGCTTCGGCGTCTGGGATCGCCGAGCTGGCGGTGCCGGCCTCCAGGGGCGGGGTGCCGAAGTCGCCTTCTCCAGACGGCGGCGCGTTGGCAAGCCGACTTGGAGGAGTAACCTCGCCACGGCCTCGTCTTCGATCGTCGGCACCGGAGGGTCCGCTAGCTGCTTGCCTTGCGCTCCCTCAGACGGCGGTGGAGGCGGCGGCGGAACGTTCACGTACGGCGTAGAGGGGTCGCCGCCTTCCCTCCTCACGACGGGGTTCTCCCCGCCGGCTTCTCTAGTCTGCCCCATGAACTCCGGAGGCGGCGGCGCAGAGTTCAACGGGGTGACGAACACCACCGATTGGCGGCGTGCGGCTTCCTCAGCCTGCCACTTCGTCGCGATGGCGGCTTCGGCCTCCGCCAGTTTTTTCTTGGCGTCGGCCTCCGCCTTCTCCAGGCGAACGGCCTCTTCTTCGTTGCGCTTCTCCTGCGCATTCTGCTCTGTCGCCTCCGAGAGGTCAGCAGCGGGGTCAATCCGCCGAGTGGTGGCGGACGTCTCCGCTGACCCCATGATGGAGGCGGCGGTGACCCTCTCAAGAGTGAGGGGAGCCCTGAAGAAAGGGGGGCAAGCAAAGACTCAGACAAAGTCACAAAGAAAGAATAAAGCATTAAGACAGAATACTCACACGGAGACCAATGGCGGCTTCTTCACTTCCTTACGGAAGCGGATGGCCTTCGCGGCCGCCTCGTCTCGCCGGGTCGCCGCAGCCGAACCCTTGGGTTTCTTCAACCGATTGCCGAACAAGGTCGGCATGGCCCTGCGCTTCTTCCCGCCGCCTGGAGCACCCGACGCGGCAGAAGATCCCGCGCCAGGTGTAACGCCCTCGATGCGACTATATCTCCCATGTGTCGAGGCACGACTTAGAGGCATAGCCGCATTGAAAGCAATGTCGCAAGTCGGGAAATCATCACACATCCCATGTACATAAATAATATAAAGGGGAAGAACATAGTTGGCTTACACTCGCCACGTCACATCAAAGTACATAAATAACATCCATCATACAAATCACTCATGGCCCGACTACGGTGCCAAAATAGTAAAGACCCCCCAACATGCGACAAGGCCCTGGATCTAACCTCGAATAGGCACCACTACTGATCATCAGGGAAAGACACATAGTAACGCTGAGAGTCCTCATCGTACTCCCACTTGAGCTCGAACGCGCCATCTGGAGCTGTATCATCTGTCCCTGCATCTGGTGTAATAGTAATCTGTGAGCCACAGGGACTCAGCAATCTCGCACCCTCGCGATCAAGACTATTTAAGCTTAATAGGTAGGAAGGGGTAATGTATAAGTGGAGCTGCAGCAAGCGACTAGCATGTATGGTGGCTAACTTATACGCAAAAGAGAGCGAGAAGAGGAGGCAAAGCACGAGCGAGAAACTAGAGAGCAACCTGCGCAAACATAACTCCAACACCGTGTCCACTTCCCGGTCTCCGCCGAGAAGAGGCCATCACGGCAACACACTCAGTTGATTCATTTTAATTAATTAAGGTTCAAGTTATCTACAACCGGACATTAACAAATTCCCATCTGCCCATAACCGCGGGCACGGCTTTCGAAAGATCAATCCCTGCAGGGGGGTCCTAACTTAGCCCATAACAAGCTCTCACGGTCAACGAAGGAATAGACCTGCACCCAAGACACACCGATCAGACTCGGTATCTCGGTACAACAAGACGATTCGACATGTTAAAACAAGTCCAGCAACACCACCCAGATGTGCCGACAAATCCCGATAGGAGCTGCACATATCTCGTTCTCAGGGCACACCGAATGAGCAAGACGTCGGGTAGGCCGGCCCAGAGTTGCCCCTGGTAGCCCCGGACATCGCTCGGGGGGACCAACACTCAGAGGAGCACTGGCCCGGGGGGTTAAGATAAGATGACCCTCAGGCTCCGGAAACCCAAGGGAAAAAGAGGCTAGGTGGCAAATGGTAAGACCAATGTTGGGCATTGCTGGAAAAGCTTTAATCAAGGCGAACTATCAAGGGGTTCCCATTATAGCCCAACCGCGTAAGGGACGCAACAATCCGGGAACATAACACCGATATGACGGAAACTAGGGCGGCAAGAGTGGAACAAAACACTAGGAGAGAGGCCGAGCCTTCCACCCTTTACCAAGTATATAGATGAATTAAGATAACATAGCAATATAATGATATCCCAACAAGTGAATAAATGTTCCAACAAGGAACGGCTCCAATCTTCACCTGCAACTAGCAACGCTATAAGAAGGGGGCTGAGCAAAGCGGTAACATAGCCAATCAACGGTTTGCTAGGACAAGGTGGGTTAGAGGCTCAATCATGGCAATTGGTAGGCTGACAAGCAAGTGGTAGGCATCGTAGCATTGGCAAAGAAAAAGAGCGAGCAAACTAGCATAGCAAAGATAGTAGTGATTTCGAGGGTATGATCATCTTGCCTGCACAGTTGTCAGAGTTGACTGGATCCTCAAAAGCAAACTCAACGGGCTCCTCGTTAGCGAACTCGTCTCCCGGCTCTACCCAACAACACAAACAAGCAACAAGGATACAATCAACCACGTGCAAGGACAACCAATAATATGCAAAGATGGTATGCTATGCGGGATGCGATGCGGGATGCAAAATGCAAGACGTGACAGGAAATGCATGAACCTGGCCTCAACTTGGAAAACCAAGTGCCACTGGATAGAGGGGAAGAAATCCCTTGAAAACGATATAAAGATCATAGGAATCGGAGCTACGGTTTGGAAATGGCAAGCGTTTTACGAAACGAACCTATCTGCGATTTACAGCAAGTAGGCTCCTAAATGCAACGAAATGAACATGCTACAGCCACCAAACATGAAACAAAATACATGGAAGGGATGTACACAAGATGCTTAACAAATCACTAGGACTGATCCATAGGCAAATTCATCCATTAAGGGGTTCAAACAAGCATGGCAAAACTGAATAAGCAAAACAGATTTCAGACTTAGTGAAATTAACACTAGTCTGAAATTCCAGACCACGATGCTCTCTTCGGAGCAGCAAAACTACATGAAACATAACCTGAACATGACAAGTAAGAACATGGCATGGAGCTACTCAACAAGCTTAACAAAACACCCACAGTGACCTGGCGCCAAAAGGGTTCACAAAATACTCTAACGAGCACACGAACATAGATGAAACACAATCAGTTTTCAGACTTGGTGAAAACTGAGACATGCTGAAATTATGACTCACGGAGGCATGTAAACAAGCTCGATGCTCTCACTACGGTGCAAGTCATGGCAAGGCAAGCATATATCCTTAAAGAAGGCACAAAATTCTAGCTAGACATGGCAAGAACAATGGCATAGCATGCACGGATCACTAGCAATAGCTCCGGCAAAATCGCAAAAGAGTTCACGACCTGCCCAAATTAACAACGATGCAAAAGTTGAGCTCGATTGACTAAACCTAGGTTGCTCCAACATAGCAAGTAAAGACATGGATGGATAGAGCACAACAAGATTAACAAATGTCCCTTACTGATCATACTCAAAAGGGGCACGGAACACTAGGAAACAAGATGAACATATGGCATCATGAACTAAAACATCCCACACTTTGTGAAAATCACTAAGTCCCTAAAAACGGATTACTCAGGTGCCCCTCTTTGCAAGCTTGCACAAGACACCACACACATCCTAAAAATGCATGGGTGGCACCTCTGGAAATAAGACAAAATGCTTAACAATTCATCCCAAAGGGTCACAGGCATATCATGCACACAATAAACATGGCAAAAATGACAAAAGTCAATGATGAGCTAATGGATCTGCAATTTACCTCACGATGCCTCCTTCTAACAGCATTTTGGGCATCAAGATGAACTCAAATGCAAATGATGCAATGGAATGAAATGATGTACTCGTCGAGGCGAAGATTTTGGTATATCATATGTCCAAAGCGGAGCTACGGATGCGGAGATATGAGCAGTCAAAGATAGCATAAAAATTAGGGTTCCGGGGATAAAAGTCAACCGTCCCAAATAGATCTCAGATCCGGCACTGTTCATGCACGGGAACCAAGGTCGCCGGAATCGTCGTCGTGCTCGCCGGAGTTGGACGCCGGGGAGGCTTGGGGCTCGCCGGCCGGGGACGTCGCCGGATCCTGGGCCGGCCGGAGGAGGCGCCGGCGTTGGCGGAGCTTGCGGGCGCGGAAGCCGAGGCGGGCGGCGGCCGGCTCGGCGGAGTGGAGAGGCGACGCGCGCGGCGGCGGGTGGCGGCGATGGCGGTCCGCGGCGGCGCTGGTCGCCGGAGGCCGGGAAGGCGGCGGCGCGTGGAGGCGGCTCCATCGGGCGGTGGGGCGAGGCGAGATGGGCCGCGGGGGTCCCACGTGGGCTCGGGCGGGCCCGCGGGTGGCGGCGGCGAAGTGGTCCGGGGCGCCCACGTGGCGGCTCCCGGTTGGCTGTAGCGGCGGGCGGACAAGGTCCGGTGCGGGCGGACACGTCCGGCCCAGCGCGGGGAGAGATGGATCTGTGGTTTTTTTAGGGTTTTGGACGGGGGAAGAAGAGATCCGAATGGAGGGGGTATTTATAGGCATAAGTGGAGCTAGGAGAGTCCAAATGAGGTGCGGTTTTCGCCCACGCAATCGTGATCGAACGATCGAGACGATGGAGCAGAGTTTGGTGGGTTTTGGGCCAAATTGGAGGGGTGTTGGGCTGCAACACACACGAGGCCTTTTCGGTCCCTCGGTTAACCGTTGGAGTATCAAACGAAGTCCAAATGACCCGAAACTTGACAGGCGGTCTACCGGTAGTAAACCAAGGCCGCATGGCAAGTCTCGGTCCAATCCGGAAATGTTTAATACCCACACACGAAAGAAAGCTAGAAATGGCCACCGGAGGAGAACGAAGCGCCGGAATGCAAAACGGACAACGGGGAAAATGCTCGAATGCATGAGATGAACATGTACGCAAATGCAATGCACGTGATGACATGATATGAGATGCACGAAAACGAAACAACACACGGAAACAAAGACCCGAACCCAAGGAATAAATATAACTTAATGACGGAAACGGCAAGAGTTGGAGTACAAATTGGGAAAGTAATATCTGGGGCGTTACACCAGGCTGGCTGGCTCCTGGCCGATGGCGGGGGGCGACTTCCCCCTCGGCATCATCGTCTGGCCAGTCGGCGAAAGTGGTCGAAGGCCTGAAGTCGCCTGCTGTTCCTCCTCCTCCCTCGGTGTCATCCTCCAGAGCCGCCACCCCTAGATCGGGGTCATCGACGTCGCTCTTCGCCCGGTCAGCGAGGAACTCATGGGCCGGCCCTGAGGTGCCAGCTGGCGGGTGGAGGAGGGGATTCTAACCAAAGCCGACTGGTCAAAACAAACTCAGCGAGAGAGAAGACAATCCAAATAAAGAAAGGAAAGGCAACTCACCACGGGCGGGGGGTTGGTGCGGGAGTATGGCTCCTTGCCGAACCGCCAATCCTCCAGGAGCTTGCTGTCCGAGAGGCAGTTCACCATGAAGGCCACCTCTTCATGAGGCATGTCCTTGGTGCACATCCGACTCGGGTCGCGGTGCCCGCTCATCTGGCATATCATGTGGGGGCGGCCTTGGAGTGGGAGAACTCGGCGCGCCACGAAGGCGGCCAGCAAGTCTGGACCAATCAAACCCTCCAACTGCGTCAGCACTCGGAGTCGCGCGATGGCGCCGGCTCCTGCAGGCGTCAGCGACTTGGCCCGGTACAACCAGTTGGGCAGTCGCCTGGCCGGCGGGCCGGCTTCGAGAGCCGGCAGGTTGACCTAGTCCCCCCTCGCAGAGACGCTCCTGATGTAAAAGTAGGATCTCTGCCACATCTTCACTGACTTTATCAGCGAGATGGAGGGGAAGGGATTGTCGGCCCCCGACCTTCACACGGCGATGAAAGCGCCGCACTGAGCCGGCACGCCCGCAGCCTGGGTGCCGAGCTTGGAGAAGAAGAACTCCCCCCAGAGCTCGAGGATGGGGAGGACTCCGAGGAAGCCTTCGCACAAGGCCACAAAGGCGGACAGCATCAACACTGTGTTGGGGGTGAGGTGGTGCGGCTAGAGGCCGTAGAACTCCAGGAAGGATCGGAAGAAACTGCTCGCCGGCAGCCCCAACCTGCGCAAGCAGTGCGAGCGGAAGATGACCCGCTCGCCCTCCTGCGGCGCGGGGGAAATCTCCCCCTTCGGCGCAAGGCGCACCCGCACGTGATCCTCGCCGGGGAGCCGACGAGTCCGCGCGGAGGAACTCAACGTGGTCGTCGTGTACTTCGGAGCCATCCCAGGTGCCGGAGTGCACCGGGGGAGGCGCGGCGGCAGAGGAAGAACTCCTCGCGAGCTGATCGCCGTGGCGTTCGCCGGAGCTTGGGCGCGCGGCGGAGCGAAGAAGAAGAAGGAGGAGAGCGAGGAGCAGTGAGAAGGAAGAGAGCGAGGAGTGGTGGGAAGGAGGGGCGCGCGTGCTCCCCTCTTCCCCCTAGTTATAGCCTCGTGGGCTATGAAGCCGAGGGGGCGGTCGTGGGGATTTACTGCGCCCACGGCCCCACGTTCCACGATAAACTTACTGCGCACAGTAACTCCACGGGAATCCCAACAGTACGCCGGGGCCGCAGCGGATCCGCTCGGGCGCCGAGGCGCGGTAGTGGCGGGCCCCACCTATGGGCATGTCCCATCGCGCACGTAGGCTAGCAGGATAGCCCAGCCACGTGTCATCGCATGACAGGCCTAGAACGGGTGGCGGCCTGGAGGCTTAGCTAGCACGCTACTTGGATCCCACCATGACGATCGAAATAGTGTGCGAGTCGGAATTGAGTGAGTCCGAATTGAGCGAGTCCGACTCCTTCTAGTCGGCCCGGCAGAAGTCAATCAAAGACCATGTGTTGAGCACCCGGAAAGAGAAACTGCTAAGGCTTCTCGGCCGATCGTCCGCAGCGCCTCACCAGCTTCAGGGACTACTGTCGGAGTAATGGGCCACGGGTAGGCCAACCCGAGCCCCAGAACCTTTCAAGACATCGGGGCAGGCTGCGCCCCTCAAGACCCCAGGACGAAGAGCTGCCTTCAAGAAGTCAACGGCAAGATGGCTGACTGACCACTCACGGCCGAGTCCCAGGGATGACTTCAGGGAAAGCCGACTCTTGATTGGCGACTTCCAGAGAAGCCGGCTTTGGGGAGTCGGCCTGCGACTCCAACACCCCTCACGACCTCATCAAGTGGGACGGGGCAGGGGAGTGGCAACAATGAAGCCCGCTCCTGCCCCTTACCAAGGGCAGGCATGGCCATAGCACGCCGTACCCCGGAAGATCTCTGTGTGCCGTGGCACTGTTGCCATGCCGGCCCTGACATTAGCACCGCAGGACCGAATCCTGCACCCACGACAGCTTGTCTGTACGGCCCAGAGGCAGCGGGTCCCACTAGTCAGTGAGACCCCAGGAGACGGCAAGAGGACCACCAGTCAGGCACGTCAGGAGTCGACCCCTGGGAGTCGGCCGAGCGCTCCCCCGGGGCCCACGCGCCATTAATCAAGATGTGATGGAGAGTGGCAATAGTGATTGCCCGCCAGGCGGCAGGGCTGTCGCCATGACCTCATGGTCAAGCCTGCGTCATCAGAAGCACGGCTACAGTAATCAGCAGCCGGCAAGACCCGCCCGTGGCGGACGCGGCCTGTCGGCTCCGTACCAGGCTAGTTGGCGGGGCCCGCCAGTCGACGGGCCCCAGCAGTCGGCAGAGAAGACGGAGGCCAGAGGCACTGACGGCTGGGCCCGCGTCCAGCCGTGTCGGATTTCGGGTTCCGGCAGACCCTTAAGGTTCAAACACTGGGGTGCGCGCGGAAATCACGCCTTCTGCCTCCCCGTCTCACAAAGATCTAAAACTACTAAAAGAACCACACAAGAGACACAAGATTTATACTGGTTCGGGCCACCATTGTGGTGTAATACCCTACTCCAGTGTGTGGTGGATGGATTGCCTCTTGGGACTGATGATGATGAACAATACAAGGAAGAACAGCCTCGCAAGGGTCTGTTCTTGGCTGGGGCGACGAACTATTGGGAGGAGTTCAGTCACCTCTCTCTCTCTCTCTTTCTCTACTTGCTAGCTGGACCAACCAACTCTGCGAACCGACCCTATTCTCCAATCTACCAACTGATCGAACCGAACCTTATTTTACGTGGGTGGCCGGTCCCTATTTATAGGCGAAGGCCCTGGGCCTCTTCCCAAATATTGAGCGGGAAGGGCGCCAACAACTGGCCAATTCGAAGGGGAACATCTAGTACACTTATCATGACTAAAGGTGGTCTTCGCCTGCGAAAGACTCTGCGGTGACGCCGTGCTGGGCTCCATGGTGACCTCCGTCTCATAGTCCGCTTGGTCCTGGTCTTGTTGCACCGAAATGGCAACCTTTGCCTGATGCCTCGGTACTCCACGGCTGCGCTTGCCCCCTTTGCACCAAAGAGGAAAGGAGGACGCTGCGCGCGCTGGCGCCTGCCTGGCACCCTCGATCGTCATGGCTTGCGTCACGGGCACCTCGCGAGGTACCGCGCCTTGATATCTCCGTCTCCTCGCGAGCCAGCCTGAGGAGGCTGCGACTGAGGATGCGCCGTGTCGTCCACCTCGCGAGGCTTGGCCCCTCGCGAGGGTCTTGAGTCTTGTGCTGATGAAGATGGGCCATGTTGGGCCCCCATTTGAGCCACGCCGCAGGCCGCAGGCAGGCAAGTCTGGGGACCCCCGTTCCCAGAAC
Source organism: Triticum monococcum (assembly GCA_034509565.1). Taxonomy (NCBI): domain Eukaryota; kingdom Viridiplantae; phylum Streptophyta; class Magnoliopsida; order Poales; family Poaceae; genus Triticum; species Triticum monococcum. The sequence goes on along the minus strand of CM067846.1, from coordinate 170,053,017 downwards.
GCCGACAGTAGCCCCCGGGCCCGAGGCGCGCATGGGCTTGGCCGTGTCGAGAGGTGAAAGGGCAAGGGCGAAGTGCCGCGGGCCCTAACAGCCTGCGGCCTTGGGCGCCACGTGGCGGTTGACGGGACGTGGGTGCTTCAGCAACCACGCAGGTTGGTAAAGGAGCGGCATCTGCCCAGACTTCGCCTTTTGCTCTCTCCGGTCGCTGCTCAGATCCCCTTTCTTGCGCCTTCCCTTTCTTCCTCTAAACTTCCAGATCTACTCTAGCTGCGCGACCTAGGAAACCATGGTGCCTCGCCAGCCTCTGGCCAAAGCTTGGTATTCCCCTACTCTGGACCTGCCGAATGTGTCCAAGGCGAGCCTTGCCCGGCTGTGCCGGATGGCGACGGCGCAGGGCGTCAACGGGACGGAGGTGTTCAAGGCCGGCTCCGCCACCCCCGAGGGCCGAGGGAGCACCTTTTATCCTCTCTTTGTAAGCTCCATTGTTGCGGGCTTGGTGCCTACCTTCTCTGAGTTCTTCTTCTCCGTCCTCTGCCATTACGACTTGCAGGCTCTGCATCTCCACCCCAACTCTGTCCTCCTTCTGGCGATCTTCGCTTACTACTGCGAGGCCCACGTAGGGGTGCAGCCTTCGGTGGCCCTGCTGCGCCACTACTTCTCCCTCCGGATCTCCGGCAGCTCTCTTTCTGCGTGTACGGGCTTCGTCGCGTATGGCGGCACCATTGCCATCTCGAATCCCGGGAAGAGGATTGAGGGCTTCAGGAGCAAGTGGGTCTTGGCAAATGCCGGGCGCATCCACCCTCGGCTGATCTTGCCCACGGAGTAACCCGTGAGCTCCAGCGAATGGTGTCGAGCGGAGCTCACAGATCCTCGCGCGAAGCCGGTGTTGGAGAAGATGGACGCGGACCTGAGGCCGGACAACATGGCGGCGGTGAAGTTGACCAATGTGTCGCTGCTGAAGGAGTTCCTGGAGCACCAGCTGGCTCCGCTCCGGCAGTACTCTCCTCCAATGTGGCGGCCTCATCCGTGCCACGAGGCTGTGGAAGAAGAGGATGTGACCGCGGTTCTCCAATCTCTGGTCGGGGGCGAGGTGGCAAGGCCGAAGGACGCTCCCAAGCCCTTGTTCCTTCGTGACAACTGGAAGCGGGTGGTGAAGTCCATGCCTGTTTTTAATGGGGTCGGGCTCGTGCCCGTGGTGGCTTCTGAAGGACCGGTGGATGTGCCCTCCGGCGACTCCAGCGATGAGGAGGAGGAAGAGGAGCGGGGAGAGGGGCTCGACTCTGGGGCGACTGACGGAGAGTCGAGGGCTCCCCTCTCCCAGCGCGTGTCCCGCACTCTCCGCCTTTCGCCGAGCGATGACGATGATGATGATGATGATGATGATGATGATGACATTCTGGGTAGCGGGAGCTCGCCCACGATCCCGAAGAAGGACAGGACCGGGCTGATCTCTCGCGGGTCCGTCCTGACTCCGGGGCGAACCATGGACGCGCCTTCTGCTTCTGAGGTCGACCCTTCCAGCCGGCTGTCGGGCTTCAAGTTAGGGCGGAGGCTGCCCGAGCTCACCGGCGAAGAACCGTAAGTGCTTGATCCTTGATCTTTTGTTTCTCGTTCTGCCAACGAGGCTTGATGATTGCTTCTCTTGGATAGGCTGGCGCCAGCGGCGAAGAAACCGAAGGGGGCTCCTAAGGTCCCACCTGCGGCGACGCCTTCGCCTGCAGGGGAGGGAGATCGCGCGGGCCTCTCCTGCCCACGCATCCTTGCGAGGCCTGGCCATGCTGGCTGGGGCGAGCTCATCCCCCATGGCCCAGGTGACTCCGGAGGTGCCCTCGTCTGGCGCCGCTGCTACGGCTGTGGAGGCGCAGCGGACTCCGCTCAGGACACTGCGGCCTCGCCGCCGCTACTTTCTCCTCCCATTCCACTGATCGCTGCTTCCCCGGCTCCTCCTGTTGTCTTGGGGCACACCGACGTTTCTCCGCCTCCTTCTTCCATCTTGGAGCGTGCCGTCGCCGAACTGGACCGGCTGCGGCAGGATCTTCTCGGCGCCGACCCTCGCCTGATGGTCGGGCGCCTGGAACTGGCTTCGGGGTGGATTCGTTCTGACGCTTCGATTCGGGCGGCGTTGGTTCAGGCCTCAACGGCCTGCGATGGAGAGAGGGAGGCCACCCTCGAGGCGAAGGCTGCTCGAGACGCGGCCCTGGGAGAGGTGGTTGAAGTCCACGGCCGTTGCAAGGCGCTGGAGGACGAGCTGCAAGGCCTGCGGGGCCAGCTTGCGGAGGAGGTCTGCCTGCGCCCAGAGCTGGAGAAGGGGGCGAAGGCGCGCGAGGCGGCGCTCGAGGACCAGGAGGCCAATCTCAAGAAGCGCCGCGACCACCTAAGCGCGTTGAAGAAGGAGCTGGAGGTGACGAAGGTCGAGCTGGACGCTAAGGCCCGGGTTCTTGCAGAGGATCGCGTGGCCTTCGCGGACATGGAGAAAGATGCCCGTGCTTCGCTGAAGATGCTTTACGAGAGCGGCCTGGACAGCCCGCTAGCCAGTGACGGGGACGGCCTCGCCAAGCTGCTTCCCTTCCTGGTTAAGGCCCTTGGGGATGTCGCCCTTGGCATCGGCCCCGCGGCTGAGGCCGAGGCGCACGTCTTGTCTTCTGCTGCGCTGACGTGGGTCTTCGCCCACGTCAACCTTCGTGATCCCAACGCCGACCTCGACGGCCTACTGGAACCGATGAGCGGCGAGGGTGCTGCCGCCGCTGTCGAAGCCGTGAAGGGGCGCGCGGAGGCGCTGCTGAGGAAGTTCCGGGCCTTCAGCACCAAGCCAAGGCAAGGCGCTGCCAGCCCCGCTGCTCCATGAGGCGAAGCCGCTCCACACAGCTTCACCGCCGACAAGTGACTCCGTTCCATCCATGTTCTTCTTTCAATTCCTGCACATGCACCACACCTCGGGGAGGCATTTAAACTTGCGTTTGGTACTGAGATGACAGTGTGGACTGTAATATTTGCTTTTAAGTTCCTTGAATTTTATGCTTTTCTTCCCTACTTGCTTGTGTTCCGCGCCGGTAGAGCCCGGCCCCGCGCGTGCCTCACCCAGCATTAGCCCCGACCGGAAACTAGGATGGGACCAAAGGAGTGAGGGGCTATGTGACAAGTTAGGCTCCTGAGTCGCGATGCTCAGGAGTCCCCCTTGGCGCGCGAACAGCGAGTAGGGAGGCGCGATGTAGGTGTATCTTATGTTCTACGTCTGCAGAGCCCGACTCCGCGCGTACCTCACCCAGCATAGCCTTTCGGAACTAAGGAGTGAGGGGCTATGGAGCCAGTTAGGCTCCTGAGTCGCGATGCTCAGGAGCCCCCCTTGACGCGCAAACAGCGGGTGATGAGGTGCGATGTAAGCGGGGCTACTGTTCTACGTCTGCAGAGCCCAGCCCCGCGCGTACCTCACCCAGCATAGCCTTTCGGAACTAAGGAGTGAGGGGCTACAGGATCAGTTAGGCCCCTGAGTCGTGATGCTCAGGGGTCCCCCTTGATGCGCAAACGGCCTTCATACCTTGGCTCCGCTCGGGGAGAGACGCGCGACGAACCAGGCCCGAGGGGCCTGGCTGGGCAGCGTACATCTGGGCGTGACCCAGTCGTAGCCCTCGTGCCTAGCCTCCTCACGCAGCACTCCCGAGGGGAGGCGTTGCGATGAGGCCAGCCACTGAGCTCTGGGCTCCCTGAGGTTAATGCGACCCGGAGGCCACCCCCAGTTGTTTATCACCAGCGCGGAGCATAGCGCTTCCATATGTGTACGGGCATAGCCGCGCCTCGGCAGTGTCGTCAGCCAGCGCGGAGCATGGTGCTTCCACTGGTACATGGGAGGGGGCTCCCCTCCGAGAGGAGCCCCCGGGGCGTGTACAGCCCTGCCCTGACACGTGGCCGGCACGGTAGGGCTAGATGAGGTGTATCTGGGCACCCGTGAGCTAGCGCGGGACTCACGAGGCCCTACCTCTAGGCGGGTTGCGCTTGGCACTGGGCCGTATCTTGAGATGTGTCCCTGCAAAATTTGGTTAGATGCCGGTACTCTACGTCCTCGGGTCCCGGCCCTCGAGCTTGTCTCAGCCGTCGCTGGTATGCCAGGTCGCGATGCCATGGACAAGGCCAGAGGGTGAGGGCTGGAGAGCCAGTAAGAGCCCTGAGTCGCGATGCTCAGGCACCCCCCCCCTTTAACGTGCAAGTGGCCGACATGGGAAGAAAGGATGCCGCGGACAGGCACCATGCAGTTAAGCGTGATAGGCAATGCATAGTTGGAAATAAACGCGAGGGAGATACACGCCGCTGGGTCTGGCCCGAGCGGCTTGCAGATGATGCAGCCCGAGGGGCGCCCCCAACAAGGCAAACTAACGACCGAAAGATAAAAGGGCGGATACATGCCGCAGGGACGGACCCACACGGCCTAGGAGTGATGCAACCCTGGGAGGGCGCTCCCAGCTGGGAATGGAACTTGAAAGATGTCACCTGAGGATGTCGTCGGCAAAGTGGCGTTGGTGCAGCAGACTCGATGGGCTGCGAAAGCTGATCCTCACGAGCCCCCAGGCCTCGAGGCCTCGGGAGGCTCCGAAGGCACTGGTGACTCCTCGCGAGCTGCCTTCATCTCCGCCAGGGCCGCGGAACGTCTGTCTTCCTGAGCCTCCATGATGCCCCTCATGATGCGCTGGTGCACTGTAGCCATGCTCGGCAGGCCGTAAGTCATGTGAACAAAGCTGTGGGGTGGACCCCCGCAGCGCCCCACTTGTGAGGGCCAGAGGCGCTCCGTCGTGGTGATCTGATTGAGCCCTGGTACGTCGACGCAGACGCGCAGCCCACCATCCTCGCCTGGATGTGGGGCCACAGCTGGTAGGCGGCGGCAACCTCTCATGATCCTTGTCTCCTGTAGTACTTGAATGGCCTTGTTAACAAACTCCTGCTGGTCTGACCTTCCTCGCCTGGCTCCTTCCCGGGGGAAACGTGCCGCGAAGCACGCTTCCACATGGTGCCCAAGCGCCTCCCTCGTGACCCTGGCTAGGTCGGTGGCCCTCCAGGTGAGAGCCCCCGAGCCCTGCCTGAGGAGGGCACTGGGCGCGCTTCCCTATGCGATGGAAGGAGGGTCCCCCTAGGCAGAGACGGGCCCTAAAGGGCCTGCCTCCTGAGGGGCTGAGCCTGACGACGTCTTCTTCTTCTTGGGGGTGGTCTCAGGAAGCCTTCTGCTTCCGCGATCTGGGTCTTCTAGCGACGCGGCCTGATAGGCTCACTCCAGGGAACACACTGCATCCTTCTCTTCACAGGGCACCGTGATGACGCCGCCACTTCCTGGCATCTTGAGGACGTTGTAGCCGTGGTGAGTCGCAGCCATGAACTTGGCCAGCGCTGGGTACCCGAGGATGGCGTTGTGCGGCAGGCGGATGTGGGCGACGTCGAAGTCGATGAGCTCGGTGCGGTAGTTGCTGCAAGCCCCGAAGGTGACAGGGAGGCGGACCTACCCGATCGGGACTGTGGAACCGTCGGTGATCTCGGAGAAAGGCTTGGTCGGCTGAAGCTGGTCATAGGGCACTTGGAGGTTGTTGAATGTTTCCACGGACAGGACGTTGAGCCCTGCCCCACCATCGATGAGGGTCTTGGTGACCAGCACGTTGCTGATGACCGGGGAGCAGAGCATCGGGAGGACTCCGGCCGTGGCTGCGCACTTGAGCTGGTCTGCCGAGCTGAACGTGATGGCGCACGCTGACCACCTGAGGGGGCGCGTTGCTTCGAGCTTGGGGAGAACTGCATTCACTTCGCGGGCAAACTGCTTGAAGATACGTTGAGAGGCTGGGGCTTGAGCTCCGCCTAGGATGCAGGCGATTGCGCGCGGCTCTTGGAAGCCCCCAGCCCCCTCGTCTTGATGGCGGTCTTCGTTCCTCCTTGGCTGAGGCGGCAGCGGAGGTAGGCCTGCATTGCCATGAGGGCGATCCTCACTAGGCTGATCCCTCCAGTCTCCCTCGCGAGGCAGGTCCCGCCAGCGGTCCTCACGAGGTTGGTCGCGCCACCCCTGGCATGGGCCGTGATCTTCCCAGCGTCCTGGGTTTCTTCCTCCTCCTCGGCCGTAGCCCCGGTCAGCACGGTCAGGGCGACGGCCGATCCTTCCTTCTCGCACGGCGCGGAGTTCTTGACATTCATTGGTGTTGTGGGTGTGGAGGTCATGGTACACACAGTACCGGCTGCCTCTGGAGGGTTCGGGCAAATCCTTGCCCCGCTTTGTGTCTGGTTCTGCCGCGAGTACGGCAGCCCCCTTGCACTTCACGTCCTTGGCCTTGGGCTTCTTCTCTTCTGGGTCCATGGCAGGCAGCTCGAGGAGGGAGAGACGTCCCTCCTCAGCCCTGGCGCACTTGTTCGCCAAGTTGAACAGCTCCAGGGAGGTGCAGAGGTCTTCGTGCATCACCAGCTCCTCCTTCATCTTGACATCGCGGACGCCGTCGGAGAAGGCAGAGATGATGGCCTCCTTGGACACCTTGGGGATCTTGAGGCGCGCGTTGTTGAAGCGTTGGATGTACTTTTGCAGGGTCTCTCCGGGTTGTTGCTTGATGCGGCGCATGTCGCTCACGGCGGGCGGCCGGTCGCGAGTACCTTGGAAGTTGGCGATGAAGCGGGTGCGCATCTGGTTCCAGGAGGAGATCATGCCTGGAGCCAGATTCAGGAGCCAGGTTCGAGCTCCTTCCTTGAGCGCCATGGGGAACCAGTTCGCCATGACCTTCTCATCCCCACTGGCAGCCTCGATGCCCAGCTCATAGAGCTGGAGGAACTCCGCGGGATCGGTTGTGCCGTCGTAGCGAGGAGGCAGGTCAGGCTTGAACTTGCCGGGCCACGCGACGCTACGCAGCTCAGTGGTGTAGGCAAGGCAGCCTGCGGTGGCCACGAAAGGCTTCGGTTGGTGGAGAGCTTGGTCTTGAGGGTCCCCACGTGCTGCAGCTAGGAGCAGGGCGGGGTCTTGGCGCGCCGGAGCTGGAGCAGGGTCGCGGCGTGCCGGAGCAGGGAGCGCCCTGGCAGCCCCTTGCGGGCGAGGGACTTCTTGGCAGCTCCGTTCTTGCTGCGCTGGCGCCCGACGGAGCGGGTTCCGCCCAGGGGCCAAGCGCCTTGGAGCCATGGCATCTTCTTGGAGGGGAGGCGGCTGGTGCGCCTCTGGAGCTTCATTGCCCGCGTAGGGTGGAGTGTGGCGCAGAGGAACGGACGGCGCGGAAGAGCCCCCCACGGTGCGGACAAGCTCGGCGACGCGGTCGAGCCACTCTTCGTAGACGTCGTCGACGGGGCGGTAGCGCAGGAGCTCGTTTGCCGCGAGGAGCGCAGCTCGAGCCTCCAAGGATGCGCAGAGCGCGCGGGGCGAAGAATCGGCTGGTGCGAGTGATGGAGTAGCGATGCGGCCGTCTTGCCGCACGGACGGGTGCTGAGACGATGCCTGCTGCTCGCCCCCCGCCGGACCGGTGGCGGCGTTGACGGCGGGCGACGGGGAACGGCGAGGACGCCCGCCGACAGGGGCCGTCTAGGCTACGCAAGAAGCGATGGCGGCCCGGCACTCGGCGCGGGCCCGACGAGCGTCAAACATGGATGCGACGGTCGGAGGAGGGCGGAGCGGTGGAAGACGGATTCCGGCGCACCCCTACCTGGCGCGCCAAATGTCGGATTTCGGGTTCCGGCAGACCCTTAAGGTTCGAAAACTGGGGTGCGCGCGGAAATCACGCCTTCTACCTCCCCGTCTCACAAAGATCTAAAACTACTAAAAGAATCACACAAGAGACACAAGATTTATACTGGTTCGGGCCACCATTGTGGTGTAATACCCTACTCCAGTGTGTGGTGGATGGATTGCCTCTTGGGGCTGATGATGATGAACAATACAAGGAAGAACAGCCTCGCGAGGGTCTGTTCTTGGCTGGGGCGACGAACTGTTGGGAGGAGTTCAGTCACCTCTCTCTCTCCCTTTCTCTACTTGCTAGCCGGACCAACCAACTCTGTGAACCCACCCTATTCTCCAATCTACTAACTGATCGAACCGAACCTTATTCTACGTGGGTGGCCGGTCCCTATTTATAGGCGAAGGCCCTGGGCCTCTTCCCAAATATTGAGCGGGAAGGGCGCCAACAACTGGCCAATTCGAAGGGGAACATCTAGTACACTTATCGTGACTAAAGGTGGTCTTCGCCTGCGAAAGACTCTGCGGTGACGCCGTGCTGGGCTCCATGGTGACCTCCGTCTCGTAGTCCGCTTGGTCCTGGTCTTGTTGCACCGAAATGGAAACCTTTGCCTGATGCCTTGGTACTCCGCGGCTGCGCTTGCCCCCTTTGCACCAAAGAGGAAAGGAGGACGATGCGCGCGTTGGCGCCCGCCTGGCACCCTCGATCGTCATGGCTTGCGTCACGGGCACCTCGCGAGGTACCCCGCCTTGATATCTCCGTCTCCTCGCGAGCCAGCCTGAGGGTGCGCCGTGTCGTCCGCCTCGCGAGGCTTGGCCCCTCGCGAGGGTCTTGAGTCTTGTGCTGATGAAGATGGGCCATGTTGGGCCCCCATTTGAGCCACGCCGCAGGCTGCAGGCAGGCAAGTCTGGGGACCCCCGTTCCCAAAACGCCGACAAGCCGGATTACCATTGTACCCCTGGGGGTAGGCCTATATAAACCCCCCAGGGCACCCATGCAAAGGGTTGGAACCCGTTAGCTCTATACCAGACCATATAGAAGGGAGAGAGCTAGCCTCGCCCGCTCCTACCACCAGAAAACAGCTCAAGGAGCAACCGTGTAGACACTTTGCCATAGTGACCATGCGGAGACCCCGCAGGGCAGCGGTAGGGGTATTATCTCCCGGGAGAGCCCTGAAGCTGGGTAAGATTCGCTGGCGTGCATGTCTTCGCCTCATCCCGTTTCCAGGCACCGGCGACATTCTACTCGCCCCCACCATGATAAGCCATCCTTTGGCATATGTCACACCTAACCCCCGACACATGGCCTTGCCACCGGAGGTACTATATAGCTGATATTTACCCACCTTTGCCACTATATAAAATACGAAACTACTCATTCCAGCCTCATTTCCTTTCTGGTTCATCTCCTTGAATTATTGCCGGCAGCGGCGAAGGTTCCTGAAGATGGAGTCCAGACTCTAGAAACCACTATAAAAACTATTCCACCGCCTCTATCTTGGTAAGAGTAGGTGAAATTTTTGAATCGAGCCCTTTAAACTAGAAGTGAGGTAGTGGTACTCTAATAGCTAAGCTTGTTGTGATGACTAGGTATGACATGGCACGCACCTGGATGGAGGAACTAGTCTGCATTGTGCATTTAAGTTTTGTCTGAAGTCAATGTACCTCTACTTTGACCAAACTTATAGAAAAATGTACATCAATATTCACAATGTCAAACCAATATTTTTGTACTCGTTATAAAACATAGTTTTTATACTCATTATAATCAGTATTGTAGATATTGATATTTTTAGTATAAATTTGGTCAAAAACTTTGCAAACGGTTGATGGAAGTAAAAAGGACGAGAGGGGGTATCATGCATGCGGAGTAGGCAAAAAAATTGCTCATTTATAGCCGGTCGAAGTCTCAAAGGGCGTGACCGCGTGAGGGAGGTGAAGGTCGTGGGAGGCGCGACGGTTGAGAGAATTAAGTGAAGTTACATCCACGTGTCGGCATGGCGTGCGAACAGGCAGAAGCTATACCGTCAGGCCTATGATATGGGTCTAGTACGCATGACATCTAGTGGGTCCCGCATAGTACTCGAGAACTCTTTGGGGGCTTGCAACCGTTTATCCACCGGGCAAGATAACAACCCCACGCCGTTCGCATGCCCTACTCGTCCTCGTCTTCTACATTACAATAGTTCGCTCCTAGTCGTCCCGTCCTTTCACATTACACCAGTTCAACTTCTCCTAACCCTCCTCCAAAATTCATGGCCTCCCAAATCTCCATGGTCGTCGCTGAGTACCAGGTTAGGGCCATCACCGGCGATGAGTTTATCGTCATCTACACCCATGGATCTGTGACGATGAAAGGATGCCTTGCTCGCTTCAGAAGCATGTTCGAAAACTCAAAGGATGAGTGGGTCGCTGGGCTAGATTTTGAGTACACCATAGTCCTGGAAAGCAAGAAGATTCTAAAGGAGGCAGAGAAGAAGAAGCCCGTCGTGATCTAGGTTTGCGTACATAACTTGTGCTTGGTCTACCACATATGCCATGCCGATGTTGAGTGCCAGGATTTTAAGAACTTCCTCAAGGACGAAAGAGTGAAATTCGTTACTGTAGACTTTAGGAACGACAGGGATGTCCTTGGTCGGATAGGCCGCGTTGTAGGCCAGCCCTTCAATATCCAGAAGGCAATCCTGGTGTCCTCCTCTCAGCCTTCAATGTTGAACCTCGCAGCAACCATGATTGATCCTTCATAAGCTAAACTGAAGAAACCTCACCACGAGTTTCATCATGCATGGGAGTTAAAGACAATAGATGAAGATCACATCTTGTACGGAGCAATGGATGCCTACCTTTGTGTAAATAACTACAAGGGTTGAATGAAGAAGTAGAGCCCAGTGTTCGGTGAAGCAAAGAAGCGGAGGCGAAGAGGAAGAGGAAGAGGGACGAGGACGAAGTCGAGGACATGGACTCGGACTCCGAGTAAGGTGGCAGTGTCGTCGCTCATGCTCATTCTACTACAGTGTCAAACAGACTAGTTGCTTAGTTTTATTTCAGGGGTGTGTTGTGCTAAGCCCCCAGCAGAACTATGTTTATGTTCTTTCTCGTTATTTGAACTTCATGTTCTTTCTCGTTATTTGCACTCTTTAGTACGTATAGTAGTACTAGTACTATGTCTTACTACTGTTCTTCTTGCAGTTGGTACTACTGCTCGTATCTTCGTGTTCCTACTGTACTTAATACGTTCGTCCTAGTAGTATAATTTGGGTCAGTCGATTTGTGAAAGAAGTTCGATGGAGCGAAGGAAGAAGACGGTAGAGAAGCTACCCCAGTATCTATATTAGGGTGGCAGGGTGCCCATGATCTATCTTATGAGTGTTGGGTGTGGAATGCAGTTTGCCGGCAAAATGGATCGTACCCGGGGTTAAACGGATGGTGGGGTGAGAGGGAGCATGGCGGTGGCAGGCGGTTCAGGGGAGGGCGGGGCAGCGGCAGCAGGTGGTTAGGCGTGTGGCGAGCTGAGAAGATGAACAGTGCATCAATTTCGGGGATTAAAGAAGCCCTTCTAGCCATCCATGTTGCATCCACCGACTCACAAGAGTCGACTGACCCAAATTGCTCCTTCAGATTGTAGGATCAACATGGCATCCAAGGTCTCGAAGGTAGATTCTGCGTCCACACCTGAATTTTGGGGTCGGCGCAGGCGCGACCGGCTTCCGCCGCGACAGCCACCATCTGCGCCTCCTCCGCACAGGCGGAGACGATAATGACATGCTAGTTCCTCCTCGTCGGCGTGCTGGAGCACGCGTTTGTCCTCCTGTTCATACGCTGCATGCATAGACATGGCTCCACCAGCTGCTCGCGTGCTTGGCAGCACGGCAACATCACGAGGAGGGACTGCAGACAACATGAGCGGGCGAGCCTTCGGCTTCACGGTATAGGGATGGCGGCGACACGGCGGCGACGGGCAAGAAATGGTTGGCCGGAGCAAGCGGGCGCCGGCATTCGCAACGGCGGCGGCATATTGATGAGTGCGCGTATGGGAGCTTAGTTTAGTTTTATACAGGGTTGGTCAAACTTAAAAGAAAACCGTACTGGTACAGATAAACATTAGACTGAGGCAGTGTTTATATTAGTTACCACAGCCACGATACGGAATCCTGTGCAAGCACGTGAACCACGGCCGCACGGTTGATTGAACGGTGTGTCACCGTGTCGCTCTCGAAGGACACCCACCGAACCTTTTTGTGTGTGTGAAAACAATCCCCGAATATTACTCAACTTTTTTGCTAGAAAAGGTCTTGGCGCTACAATATTTCCATATATTTGAATTTAGCTCCAGTTTGTGTTATTTGGATTTGGACGTTTTAGGAGCGCCCTAGTTTTTTTAATACTTATTTTGTGTGTGTGACTGAGAGAGAACGTGTGTATGTGTCCATATGTGTGTTGTGGTGGAAGGGCAATGTGGAGACGGTGTGCGTGTGATAGAGACATAGAGAGCTATGAATGTGCAAACGATCATGCATGAGTGAGACATAGACAGATGCCGATACGTTGTGTATGCATGAGAGAACGGTCTTATATTTGTACTTGTGTGTGTGTGTGAGAGAGAGAGTGAGAGAGGAGCATCCGTAACACAACAACCATCTCTCTCGATTCGTCCGTCCCTCGCACGATCGCATGTAACACATGCATCAATGCACACATTTTGACACCCTCACCCGGTCCCTGCCCACCTCAAGGCCCACACATCGCTCTCTATCTCGCACGCACAATATCTTCGTGAAAACCCTATTTAGCATGTAGCTTTTCGTCACATACACACACACTTCTCTCCATAGGTTTGATTTCTCTCAGTACCTAACTGTAGGATCGAAAGTATGTCTAGAGGGGGGTGATTAGACTACTTGACCAAATAAAAACTTCACCTTTTCCCAATTTTAGTTATTGGCAGATTTTAGCTATTTTACGACAAGTCAAGCAATCATCACACAATTCAAGCAAGCATGCAAAGAGTATATTGGCAGCAGAAAGTAAAGCATGCAACTTGCAAGAATGTAAAGGGAAGGGCTTGGAGAATTCAAACGCAATTGGAGACACAGATGTTTTTCCCATGGTTCGGATAGGTGGTGCTATCCTACATCCACGTTGATGGAGACTTCAACCCACGAAGGGTAACGGTTGCGCGAGTCCACGGAGGGCTCCACCCACGAAGGGTCCACGAAGAAGCAACCTTGTCTATCCCACCATGGCCATCGCCCATGAAGGACTTGCCTCACTAGCGGTAGATCTTCACGAAGTAGGCGATCTCCTTGCCCTTACAAACTCCTTGGTTCAACTCCACAATCTTGTCGGAGGCTCCCAAGTGACACCTAGCCAATCTAGGAGACACCACTCTCCAAGAAGTAACAAATGGTGTGTTGATGATGAACTCCTTGCTCTTGTGCTTCAAATGATAGTCTCCCCAACACTCAACTCTCTCTCACAGGATTTGGATTTTGTGGAAAGAAGATTTGAGTGGAAAGCAACTTGGGGAAGGCTAGAGATCAAGATTCATATGGTAGGAATGGAATATCTTGGCCTCAACACATGAGTAGGTGGTTCTCTCTCAGAACATATGAGTTGGAAGTGTAGATGTGTTCTGATGGTTCTCTCCACGAGTGAAGAGGAGGTGGAGGGGTATATATAGCCTCCACACAAAATCCAATCGTTACACACAATTTACCAATCTCGGTGGGACCGAATCAATAAACTGGGTTGGACCGAAACAGTGAACCTAGTGACCATTAGAGATTTTCAGTGGGAATGACATGCAACTCGGTAGGACCGATATGGTTAGGGTTAGGGCATAACATAATCTTGGTGAGACCGATTACACAAACTCGGTGAGACCGATTTGGTAATAAGCTAACCAGAGGGTTGGTCAGGCAAACTCGGTGGGACCGATTCGCTCTTCTCGGTGAGACCGAAAAGTTACGAAAAGGAAACAGAGAGTTTACATTGCAATCTCGATGGGACCGATCCGCTCTTTCGGTGAGACTGAAAAGTTACGAAAAGGAAACAGAGAGTTTGCAATCCCATCTCGGTGAGACCAAGATCCCTATTGGTAGAACCGATTTGCTTAGGGTTTGGCAATGGCTATGACAAGTGAAACTCGGTGGCGCCGGGTTGAAAGAATCGGTAGGGCCGAGTTTGGCTTTGGGTTTAGGTCAAATGTGGATGGAAAAGTAGCTGAGGATTTTGGAGCATATCATTAAGCACATGAAGCAAGAGGCTCATTAAGCAACACCTCATCCCTCCTTGATAGTATTGGCTTTTCCTATGGACTCAATGTGATCTTGGACCACTAAAATGTAAAATGAAGAGTCTTGAGCATATGAGCTAGAGCCAATCCTTTGTCCTTAGCATTTTGAGGGTTCCACTTTCACCATCCATGCCATGCCAATCATTGAGCTTTCCTGAAATAATCATCTTGGGATAGCATTAGCTCAATGAGCTATATGTTGTTATGAATTACCAAAACCACCTAGGGATAGTTGCACTTTCAATCTCCCCCTTTTTGGTAATTGATGACAACATATAGATCAAAGCTTCGACAAATAATAATAAGAATGAAATATATCATTGCTTTCAGAAGTATGTGATAAGTAAGAGCTCCCCCTAAATTTGTGCATATTTAAAATTTGCTTTGGACTGCAAATGCACAAAGAGTTAGAGTCATGGGTTACTCTTCCATGTCACATACGTCTTGGTGGGGCGCTCAAAAAGATAAGAATGAAATACATGCACTCATCACCAAGAAAAGTGAATGATCACATAAGATAGATAAGATATATCAAGCATGCATAAGTGTAGCTTATGATGAAACACATGATCATCAATGTCTCACAAGCATATCAAAGTATCTCAACCAAAAGCAAAGTTTGAAAAACCACCAAATAAATTAAGAGAGAATAAAAGCAACACACTCTCTCTCTCTCGAAGCCTATGATCTATACATTTTTCTCCCCCTTTGGCAACAAGTTACCAAAAAGTTCCTAGAAAATTCATAGTGCTAGATCGACTCTCAGGCTTGATCTTCTGGTGGTGGTGGAGTCTGGATCACTCCAAGGACGAAGCCTTCTATAGACGTGGTTGGAGTTGAAGCTAAAGTAGATGCTGGAGCTGGTTGGGCTGGTGCTGTGGCTGGAGCTGAGGTGGTGGCTCTGGTGTCAGGAACTAGCACTGCAATCGACCTCTGAGCTTGTGGCACTCTGGCAAATGCATCAGTTGTAGTCTTGCCCTTCCTCTCCTGCATATCATCCTGTAATTGTTCCACTGCAGATTGAATTTCGGTCACCTTCACATCTAGGTCATACAACTTTTGTTCTATGATCCTCTCTAAGCTCTGCTGATTCTGAGTGAGGGTGGCCAGTCCTTTCTCAATCCTCAGTGTGGATGCAATCAAGTAACCAAGCTGCTCTTGTTTGGTTTTCAAGAAATACGCAGATGCCTCCTCTTGAGTTGGCATCTTGGCAGATTTCTCCATCTCCTTGCCTTCTCCTTCTTTGCTTGTGCTTGTGCAGATGATGGTTCATTCTCATTCATGACAACTTGATTGTCCTCAAAGTCTGGATGGATGGGCAGGTGTTCCTTGTCCAGCAGGTATGTGCCTGTGCCCATCTTTGAGTTGATTAACTCCTGGATCTGAGCCGCATAACCACAGCTCCTCTTCTGATCAGCTGTTGTCCTCTTAATGGTCTCTACCATGAGGCTCATCACCTTGAACTTCTATGGCACATCAAATATATGAAGCAAATTTATTGCATGGCCTCTAATCATCTTGTGATCACCTGACTTGGGCTAGAGAGTGTGCCTTAGGATCCAGTTGATAGTTGGCAGCCCTGACAGAAGATAATGCACTGAGCCAAACTTGAAAGTTTCAAGAGCTTCATTTGGGATCTCCTTGTACATGTTTGACATGGAATTGTGATCCATCTTCTTCTTGGCATAGATATCCAAGTCATCTTCCTGCTCTTCTGGGGCATTGATCAGCTGAGCCCATTCAGCAACTGTAGATTGGTACCTCGTACCTTCAGACATCCACACAATCCTTCCATCTGGATAGAAGTGTTCTGTGGAGTAGAACTACATGATCAGCTCTTCATTCCACTTTGTGAGCTTCTGCCCAACAAAGTCTGCTACTCCACAAGCCTCGAAGCTGTCTTGCACTCCAGGATAGTGCTCTTCATTTTCCTTGATATATTTCCAATCAACCCATCTCATGTCACACACTATGTGCTTCTTATCTAGCAGCACTGTCTCATAAAAATCTTGCTGTTCCTTGGTGTGAAACCTGTAATCAACAGCAGTTCTTCTCCTTGAAGCATACGGATTTGCTTCTCTCCACTTCCTGAGCCCTGAATCTCTCCTGATTTTCATGTTCTCAGCCACAGGATGAGCATCATTGTGGTCTGGAATCTTGGGCTTGAGTTTTCTCAGAACTTGTCCTTCATCATCATCTTCAGCAGCTTCAGGCACTGGGGCCTTGTTCTTCTCAGTTGCAGGTATGCTCCTTGTGTTCCTCTTTGGTGCTGACTTGGGCTTGGAGGCAGCTTTGGGTGCTTCTTTGGGCTTGGATGCAGTAGCCCCTGTCCTGATAGCATCACCCATAAGCTTAGGTGCCTTAGGTGCTGGTGCAGCAACCTCTTCTTCCTCTTCCTCTTCAGAGTCTCTCATGATTGAGGATCTCCCGAGCACTCTAGCAGTGGTATTTTTGACCCTCTCCTTCCTCTTCTTCCCTTCAGCAGCATCTGGCTCTATGGGTGCAGGCTTTTCAGGAATCTGAGTTGAAGCTCTGGCCTTTGGCATAGGCTGCCTACCTGCTGGCCTTTTGATTTTCATCCCTGGCTTTGTGCTCTGTGCTGGGCCATATTCCTTCTTGAGCACAACTCTCTTGGAAGTTGCTTCCTCTTCTGCCACATAGTCCTCATCCTCTGAGTCTGAGGTTCTCTTCTTCCTTTGTCTGGTGGCAGCTTTTGGCAAGTTACTAGGAGTGCTCCTGCTGCCTTCATCTGAAGAACTGGAGGGACTAGTGCCCTCACTCATGTGCACCTGCTCTTCTGACATGTTCTGGCTGTCACTCTGATCTGACATGATGAACAAGCTGACTACTGACCCTGTGAACAATTTATAGATGAGGTAGAGTGGATGAGCATCACAAAATGCAGAGATTTTTGCAAAAGAATGATTCAAAATCTTAGTTTTAGCTTCCCACAGAAATCATTTCGGATCTACCGATTTTTAAACTCGGTGATACCGAAGCAATTTTGGAACCTAAACTAGTGAACTCTGTCAGGCCGAGTCACAGTTTGGTGGCACCGAGACTGCTAGGGTTTCACAAAGTTCCAAAATCGGTCACACCGATTAGTAATTCTCGGTCAGACCGAGTCTCACTTGTGCAATGGCATGAGCCAAATCGGTGGGACCGAGTTTTTCAACTCGGTGGGTCCGAGATGGTTTTGGCGGAAACCTAACCCTAAAATTTTCGAATCAATCCTATTCTACGAACGCATTGACTGGATAGGAGTGTTTCAATCGTGGCTAGAAACAATAAGATCACAATGTGCTAGGAATCAGATTGGGGATAGCACAAAGATCGAGTCCATACCCTAGTTCGGCGGAGACTCGCTACGGCGGCAACGACGGGGTTGAATTCCGTTGACGGCGATGGAGACCAGCGACTGGAGGCGGCTGGCGGCGAGGAGATGATCCGGAGACCACGTTGGCAGAGCGAGCTATCGCGCGGGCGAAGGGGTTCGGAGAAATTTCCAAAAAATTTCCCGTGACTATATATAGCCCGACCCTGTCGGTGTGACCGAGTGGAACAACTCGGTGGCACCGAGATGCAAAACTGTATACAATTATTGCAACTCGGTGTGACCGAATGGTTCAAATCGGTTGCACCGAGATCGAAAATTCAGATCAACTTAATGATCTCGGTAGGACTGAAAGTAGGATATCGGTCAGACCGAGAATCACAAAGAGGTTTTGGAAGTTTAAGTCTATGACAAATCGGGGACTCCGAGTGCTCCTCACACAGAGTGGTTCGAATCTGACTTGATCAAATTTTGTGATGTAGCATGAATAGAGTTTGAGACGAGAAAAGCATAGATAGCTAGAGGAGGTTCTTAGGCATTCTTGTCCATCCACTTGGCAAAAGGAAATAAAACCAAACAATCAAAACAACAAGTGGATGTCCTCGAATGAGTAAAATATGCAACGAACATGCTCACACAATAAAATGGCAATTGAAATATGTGACAAAGCATGCACAACCAATTCTAGCATCTATCAAACAATTGGCGATGACTAGGTCATCTATATATATGAGTATATTGACTTAGGAGTCAAGTGAGAACACTTGATCATAGGTCATACTCATCGTTTAAGCTCAAGTGGGGTTACCACTTTTACATAAAGCAATATTGTGTTCACATCTTTAGAGTTGCTTTAGCTCAAGTCTTAGAGTAAAGCTCCCCCTAGATGTGATATCCCCCCTAAGAGGGATGAACTAACCTTGGGTTTTGTCGATGATGAATTCATGTAGATGTTGAAGATGTGGATGCTCAATGTTGATGTAGATCACTTGGAGCTATCCATTTGAGTGAATTGCACTTTCAATACCTACATGGGTTAGTCCCACAAGGAACAAACAAGGATATCCATAGACATAGAGTGATGCACACACAAGATGATGTCCATGAAAACTTTTAGGTTACCTTGTCCCTTGTCTTACCAACAAGAGGGTTTGTGACTCCTTGAACTAGTGCAAGATGTGGAAGATGATTGCACTTGTTCTTGCCAAAATGATAAGAGTAAAGTATGTTGGCGGAGTCACCCTCAAGAACTCTCTAGTTCTTCTTCTTTTGGATCCACACCATCTTGATGGGAATCCTTGGAGTTGTAGTCGTACTTGATGAAGTGGAACTTGAAGTGGTCTTGGGAATCCACTTGACTAAGGTCTTAGGAGCTTCTTCAAATGCATCAATTTCCTCTTGAAGCTTGTCCTTGCCTTTTTGCTTGTAGTCTTGTGGTGGAAGATCATCTTGAGCTTGTGTCCCCTTGAAGGAAGTAGGATACTTCTCTTGTTGAGGAACAAACTTTGTCTTGGGGTATTGATCTTCTTCCCACTCAACTCCATTGGCATTGAACTTTCGTTCAAAACCAACACCTTGATTCTTCCGGTGCCTTCCTTGCTTGCGCACAATTTCCTCGAATTGCTTACTCCCGGCAAGGCTTTTGTACACTCCTTTCTCTATAATTCCCTTCAATAAGCTATTTTATTGATCAAGTGTAACTTGGCTAAGAGAATCATTAGTGGAATCAAGAGAACTACTAGAAGCAACAATATTGGATTTAGCATGATCATTGTTACTACTAGAGGAAGAATCTTTCTTTTCTTGTTACTAGACTTGACTTGAGGCATGTAAGTGGATGAGAGTAAACGCTTGGCAATGTAAGAAGAACTTTTCTTGCGGAGATCATCATTGATTGCCTTTAAAAACTCATGCTCTTACTCAAGATTGAGCTTTTCAAAGCATAACTTCTCATGAGCTCTTAAAAGTTCTCGATGATCTTCGAAGATAGTTTCATGAGCTAACTTAAGAGTGGTTAGTTCTTTAGTTAGAGCCTCAATCTTATCCTTATCATTGTCATTCGTTTTATCTTGATTAGCATGATTAATTGACGTTTCATCATAGTATTCATCACTAGAGTTGTCAACAAGTAAATCATCATCACCTAACAAGTCATCTTCATCACTATTAAAATCAACATACTCGGGGTGTGTTACCTTAGGACCTTTGGCCATGAAGCATCTTCCAATTCCTTCATTTTGTGAGTCAAATATGTCGTAGGAGTTGGTTGACACAAGTGCTAGACCGGCAACACCTTCATCTTGAGTTTATTCGGAATCGGAGTGATAACTTCTCTCGGAGTGGTCGTCGGAGTCGGAGCCGGATACCCATTCACCAACATGAGCTTGATGTCTTCGTTTTGTGTACCTCCTTGATGATTTTTCCTTCCTTTCCGAATCCTTTCTTCTCCATGAGTATCTTCATTCATAACGATCATCTCTACTCCTTCTCTCTCTTGGTGGTGATTCTTCTCTTTTGCTTCTTCTTTCTGGAGAGTCTTCTCTTCTCTTGTAGGGAGCCGTACACTCATTGGAATAGTATCCGGGTCTTCCACAATTGTAGCAGTTTCGCTCTCGACTAGAAGATCTTTTGTCATTGTAGGACCTTGACTTGGAGCTTCTATCTTTGCTTCTACTCTTGTAGAACTTGTTGAAGTTTTTCACCATTAAGCTCAATTCTTCATTGAAGTTTTGTTTCTCACTTGATGATGTAGGGGCTTCACATGAGGCTTTGTAGGCACCACTTGATTTGTTGTGAAGTTCCTCTTTATCCTTAAGTGACATCTCATGAGCAACAATTCTTCCAATTACCTCTGTTGGCTTGAGATCTTTGTAATTGGGCATCATTTGGATCAATGTGCACACGGTATCATATTTTCCATCCAAGGCTCTTAGAATCTTCTTGATGATGAATCTATCGGTCATCTCTTCACTCCCTAAGCCGGCAATCTCATTTGTGATGAGAGCAAGCCTAGAGTACATTTCAGCGACACCTTCACCATCCTTTATTTTGAACTTTTCAAGTTGACTTTGAAGCACATCCAATTTGGATTCCTTGACGGAGTCGGTACCTTCGTGCATATCAATCAAAGTGTCCCAAATTTCCTTTGCATTCTCAAGAGGCTGATTTTGTTGAATTCTTCGGGGCACAATCCGTTGAAGAGAATATCACAAGCTTGAGCATTGTATTGCAACATCTTCAACTCATCCGCGGTAGCTTCACAGTTTGGTTCTCTCCCATCAAAGAAGTCACCTTGCAAACCAACACACACAATAGCCCAAACGGCGGGGTTATGTCCAAGAATATGCATTTTCATTTTATGCTTCCAACTAGCAAAATTAGTATCATCAAAATAAGGACCTCTACGGTGATAATTTCCCTCGCTAGACGCCATACTCTCCTAGGTTGTGAAACCAAGGCTATGACCACCAAAAGCTATGGAAATCAAAGCAAATGGAGACCAAAGCTCTGATACCACTTGTAGGATCGAAAGTATGTCTAGAGGGGGGTGATTAGACTACTTGACCAAATAAAAACTTAACCTTTTCCCAATTTTAGTTCTTGGCAGATTTTAGCTATTTTAGGACAAGTCAAGCAATCATCACACAATTCAAGCAAGCATGCAAAGAGTATATTGGCAGCAGAAAGTAAAGCATGCAACTTGCAAGAATGTAAAGGGAAGGGTTTGGAGAATTCAAATGCAATTGGAGACACGGATGTTTTTCCCGTGGTTCGGATAGGTGGTGCTATCCTACATCCACGTTGATGGAGACTTCAACCCACGAAGGGTAACGGTTGCGCGAGTCCACGGAGGGCTCCACCCACGAAGGGTCCATGAAGAAGCAACCTTGTCTATCCCACCATGGCCATCGCCCATGAAGGACTTGCCTCACTAGCGGTAGATCTTCTCGAAGTAGGCGATCTCCTTGCCCTTACAAACTCCTTGGTTCAACTCCACAATCTTGTCGGAGGCTCCCAAGTGACACCTAGCCAATCTAGGAGACACCACTCTCCAAGAAGTAACAAATGGTGTGTTGATGATGAACTCCTTGCTCTTGTGCTTCAAATGATAGTCTCACCAACACTCAACTCTCTCTCACATGATTTGGATTTGGTGGAAAGAAGATTTGAGTGGAAAGCAACTTGGGGAAGGCTAGAGATCAAGATTCATATGGTAGGAATGGAATATCTTGGCCTCAACACATGAGTAGGTGGTTCTCTCTCAGAACATATGAGTTGGAAGTGTAGATGTGTTCTGATGGCTCTCTCCACGAGTGAAGAGGAGGTGGAGGGGTATATATAGCCTCCACACAAAATCCAATCGTTATACACAATTTACCAATCTCGGTGGGACCGAATCAACAAACTCGGTCGGACCAAAATAGTGAACCTAGTGACCGTTAGAGATTTTCGGTGGGACTGACATGCAACTCGGTAGGACCGATATGGTTAGGGTTAGGGCATAACATAATCTCGGTGAGACCGATTACACAAACTCGGTGAGACCGATTTGGTAATAAGCTAACCAGAGGGTTGGTCAGGCAAACTCGGTGGGACCAATTCGCTCTTCTCGGTGAGACCGAAAAGTTACGAAAAGGAAACAGAGAGTTTACATTGCAATCTCGGTGGGACCGATCCGCTCTTTCGGTGAGACCGAAAAGTTACGAAAAGGAAACAGAGAGTTTGCAATCCCATCTCGGTGAGACCGAGATCCCTATCGGTAGAACCGATTTGCTTAGGGTTTGGCAATGGCTATGACAAGTGAAACTCGGTGGCGCCGGGTTGAAAGAATCGGTAGGGCCGAGTTTGGCTTTGGGTTTAGGTCAAATGTGGATGGAAAAGTAGCTGAGGATTTTGGAGCATATCATTAAGCACATGAAGCAAGAGGCTCATTAAACAACACCTCATCCCTCCTTGATAGTATTGGCTTTTTCTATGAACTCAATGTGATCTTGGACCACTAAAATGTAAAATGAAGAGTCTTGAGCATATGAGCTAGAGCCAATCCTTTGTCCTTAGCATTTTGAGGGTTCCACTTTCACCATCCATGCCATGCCAATCATTGAGCTTTCCTGAAATAATCATCTTGGAATAGCATTAGCTCAATGAGCTATATGTTGTTATGAATTACCAAAACCACCTAGGGATAGTTGCACTTTCACTAACACACACACACACACCTCCCCCGAGCACACAATTCATCCCCATCCAAGGCTATATGGCGACCACTCTCGCTTGTGCTTCTCTGCACCCCAGCATGCACAACACCTCAACCTTCAAGGAGGGCATTGAGGAGATCGAAGACCGGCGACCGCACTGCACTAGAGAATGTCGGGCCATTTGGAAGTAGGATGATGTGATGATGGCTGACTGACTCCTCCCCCCTCTATCTCCCGCACAAAATTACCAATCCCTCTCTCTCCCACACAAAATTATCAATCCCTCAACCCACGAGATCCTTCCCCTTTCGTCCATGTTTTTCCAGTTCTCTCATCAAACCTGTTGTCTCTTTTCCTTCCACGTCTACAGAATCCGGATGCACGCATATCTCATGTATATTACATGTCTCCATCTATCTCACAGACCTAACTTCTTCCTCTCTCTTTCTCACTCTCTCTCTCTCGTTAGGTTTGTCTCCTACTCTCTTGTCCACATACACACAATCTTTCCCGCCCTATCTGCTCCATCTTTGCAAGCACTCTCTACACATTTCATTCACACATTGGTATGTGTTCAAAATGTTGCTTTTATAATGGATGATGTAGAGTTATGGTTGGTTTTGTTGCATCGTACAAAGTAATAACTATGAAATGCATTTAGATTCTCATTTGATTGGGATTATGTGAGTTTGAGCATATTGTGAAGTACTATAGACCTCGTATACATCTTGGAATTCAACAATGATTGTAACTATTGAATTTTATAGACCATTACATTCGAAGTTAGTAGCCTAATATATTTATTTCACAATTACAACAAATGATTAATTCACTACAAACTAAGAAAACAAATGTGTAGTCCCTCCGTTTTTATTTAAGTCCGCGTATTAGCATTGGTCAAAGTCAAGTTTTGTAAACTCTCAGAAAGTTTATAACAAAAAATATTAACATATACAATAACAAATAAATACCATTAGATAAATTATTGAATGTACTTTCACATCATACATATTTGCTATGGTAAATGTTTATATTTTTCTATAAACTTGTTCAAACTTTAGGAAGTTTGACTTCGGTCAAACCTAATATGCAGAGTTAATAAAATCGGAGGAAGTACTAGTAGTTACTAGTACTACTCTCTAGTTGCTTAGCCCAATCACCCAACACGCCACACGGGGAGTTCAGTGTCACAAAATTTTGAGGTCGGCGGGAAAATCTCTCGCGACCCTGATTCGAGCAGTGCAAAGTTACCATCATAACCTTCGGAACAGGTCTACAGATTACGCTTGGTAGGGGCCTGTTTTCGTAACTTCAGGTTCACCCTACCCAGCCAACCCCACCCCGGCACCCAAAGTAGTACACTTGAATACTCCCCATTTTCTATCACCACACCAAAACAGACTTCTCCATGGCACTGCAGCCTTCGTGCTCCTCCCCTTCTCCATCGGGGCACTCATCCACCGCAACGCATCTACCTCATTGATGACCTCGTACGCCGCACTAGAGCCGGTCCACCGTCACCGTCGTACACGGAGCCTCTACCCCGACACCGTCTTCCACGGTCTTGAATCTGCTTCCTGGAAGTCGACGCCAAGCGCAGAAGCACCGCCGTCATGGATAATGAACTGACTTCCATTGCCGACCATGATGCACAGAGGCCGCTGCGACCATCATTCTCCTCCTCGATCGGTAATGTGTGTATTGAATCACTTAGCAGTACATGTGCAGTTCCAATTTTTTTCATACCTACCTTTCAAATTTCCTGGTTGCTATTATTCCCATAAAAGTAATTGGTGAAGGAAATATGCCCTAGAGGCAATAATAAAGTTATTATTTATTTCCTCATATATCATGATAAATGTTTATTATTCATGCTAGAATTGTATTAACCGGAAACATAATACATGTGTGAATATATAAACAAATAGAGTGTCACTAGTATGCCTCTACTTGACTAGCTCGTTAATCAAAGATGGTTATGTTTCCTAACCATTAACAAAGAGTTGTTATTTGATTAACGAGGTCACATCATTAGTTGAATGATCTGATTGACATGACCCATTCCATTAGCTTAGCACCCGATCGTTTAGTATGTTGCTATTGCTTTCTTCATGACTTATACATGTTCCTATGACTATGAGATTATGCAACTCCCATTTACCGGAGGAACACTTTGTGTGCTACCAAACATCACAACGTAACTGGGTGATCATAAAGGTGCTCTACAGGTGTCTCCAAAGGTACTTGTTGGGTTGGCGTATTTCGAGATTAGGATTTGTCACTCTGAATGTCGGAGAGGTATCTCTGGGCCCTCTCGGTAATGCACATCACATAAGCCTTGCAAGCATTACAACTAATGTGTTAGTTGTGGGATGATGTATTACGGAACGAGTAAAGAGACTTGCCGGTAACGAGATTGAACTAGGTATTGGATACCGACGATCGAATCTCAGGCAAGTAACATACCGATGACAAAGGGAACAACGTATGTTGTTATGCGGTCTGACCGATAAAGATCTTCGTAGAATATGTAGGAGCCAATATGGGCATCCAGGTCCCGCTATTGGTTATTGACCGGAGACGTGTCTCGGTCATGTCTACATTGTTCTCGAACCGTAGGGTCCGCATGCTTAAAGTTACGATGACAATTTCATTATGAGTTTATGTATTTTGATGTACCGAAGGTTGTTCGGAGTCCCGGATGTGATCATGGACATGAAGAGGAGTCTCGAAATGGTCGAGACATAAAGATCGATATATTGGACGACTATATTCAGACATCGGAATTGTTCCGGGTGATTTCGGATAAAACAGGAGTGCCGGAGGGGTTACCGGAACCCCCCGGGGAAGTAATGGGCCTTAGTGGGCCTGAGGGGAGAGAGAGGGCAGCAGCCCAGGAGGTGGCGCGCCCCCCTCATGGGGAGTCCGAATTGGACTAGGAGGGGGGCGCGGCCCCCCTTTCCCTCTCCCTCTCCCTCTCTTTCCTTCCCCCTCTCTATTCCTAGTTGGACTAGGAAAGGGGAGTCCTACTCCCACTAGGAGAAGGATTCCCCCCCTCTCCTTGGCGCGCCCCAAGGGCCGGCCGGCCTCCCCCTTGCTCCTTTATATACGAGGGCAGGGGGCACCCTAGAACACACAAGTTGATCTTCGTGATCGTTCCTTAGCCGTGTGCGGTGCCCCCCTCCATGATATTACACCTCGATAATATTGTAGCGGTGCTTAGGCGAAGCCCTGCGACGGTTAAACATCAAGATTGTCACCACGCCGTCGTGCTGACGAAACTCCTCCCCGAAGCTTTGCTGGATCGGAGCCCGGGGTGCGTCATCGAGCTGTGCGTGTGTCAAGAACTCGGAGGTGCCGGAGTAACGGTGCTTGGATCAGTTGGACCGGGAAGACGTACGACTACTTCCTCTATGTTGCGTCAACGCTTCCGCTTCAGTCTACGAGGGTACGTAGACAACACTCTCCCCTCTCGTTGCTATGCATCACCATGATCTTGCGTGTGCGTAGGAAATTTTTTGAAATTACTACGTTTCCCAACAGTGGCATCCGAGCCTAGGTTTTATGGTTTGATGTTATATGCACGAGTAGAACACAAGTGAGTTGTGGGCGATATAAGTCATACTGCCTACTAGCATGTCATACTTTGGTTCGGCGGTATTGTTGGATGAAGCGGCCCGGACCGACATTACGCGTACGCTTACGCGAGACTGGTTCTACCGCCATGCTTTGCACACAGGTGGCTGGCGGATGTCAGTTTCTCCAACTTTAGTTGAACCGAGTGTGGCTACGCCCGGTCCTTGCGAAGGTTAAAACGGCATCAACTTGACAAACTATCATTGTGGTTTTGATGCGTAGGTAAGATTGGTTCTTGCTTAAGCCCGTAGCAGCCACGTAAAACTTGCAACAAACAAAGTAGAGGACGTCTAACTTGTTTTTGCAGGGCATGTTGTGATGTGATATGGTCAAGACATGATGCTAAATTTTATTGTATGAGATGATCATGTTTTGTAACCGAGTTATCGGCAACTGGCAGGAGCCATATGGTTGTCGCTTTATTGTATGCAATGCAATCGCACTGTAATGCTTTACTTTATCACTAAGCGGTAGCGATAGTCGTGGAAGCATAAAATTGGCGAGACGACAACGATGCTACGATGGAGATCAAGGTGTCGCGCTAGTGACGATGGTGATCATGACGGTGCTTCGGAGATGGAGATCACAGGCACAAGATGATGATGGCCATATCATATCACTTATATTGATTTCATGTGATGTTTATCTTTTATGCATCTTATCTTGCTTTGATTCACGGTAGCATTATAAGATGATCTCTCACTAAAATTATCAAGAAGTGTTCTCCCTGAGTATGCACCGTTGTGAAAGTTCTTCGTGCTGAGACACCACGTGATGATCGGGTGTGATAGGCTCTACATTCAAATACAATGGGTGCAAAACAGTAGCACACGCGGAATACTCAGGTTATACTTGACGAGCCAAGCATATGCAGATATGGCCTCGGAACACGGAGACCGAAAGGTCGAGCATGAATCATATAGTAGATATGATCAACATAGCGATGTTCACCAATGAAACTACTCCATCTCACGTGATGATTGGACATGGTTTAGTTGATTTGGATCACGTGATCACTTAGAGGATTAGAGGGATGTCTATCTAAGTGGGAGTTCTTTAAGTAATTTGATTAATTGAACTTAAATTTATCATGAACTTAGTACCTGATAGTATCTTGCTTATGTATGTTTGATTGTAGATAGATGGCCCGTGCTGTTGTTCCGTTGAATTTTAATGCGTTCCTTGAGAAAGCAAAGTTGAAAGATGATGGTAGCAATTACACGGACTGGGTCCGTAACTTGAGGATTATCCTCATTGCTGCACAGAAGAATTATGTCCTGGAAGCACCGCTCGGTGCCAGGCCTGCTGCTGGAGCAACATCAGATGTTATGAACGTCTGGCAGAGCAAAGCTGATGACTACTCGATAGTTCAGTGTGCCATGCTTTACGGCTTAGAATCGGGACTTCAACGACGTTTTGAACGTCATGGAGCATATGAGATGTTCCAGGAGTTGAAGTTAATATTTCAAGCAAATGCCCAGATTGAGAGATATGAAGTCTCCAATAAGTTCTATAGCTGCAAGATGGAGGAGAACAGTTCTGTCACTGAGCATATACTCAAAATGTCTGGGTATAATAATCACTTGATTCAGATGGGAGTTAATCTTCCAGATGATTGCATCATTGACAGAATTCTCCAATCATTGCCACCAAGCTACAAGAGCTTCGTGATGAACTATAATATGCAAGGGATGAATAAGACTATTCCCGAGCTCTTCGCAATGCTAAAAGCTGCGGAGGTAGAAATCAAAAAGGAGCATCAAGTGTTGATGGTCAACAAGACCACTAGTTTCAAGAAAAAGGGCAAAGGGAAGAAGAAGGGGAACTTCAAGAAGAACGGCAAGCAAGTTGCTGCTCAAGAGAAGAAACCCAAGTCTGGACCTAAGCCTGAAACTGAGTGCTTCTACTGCAAGCAGACTGGTCACTAGAAACGGAACTGCCCCAAGTATTTGGCGGATAAGAAGGATGGCAAGGTGAACAAAGGTATATGTGATATACATGTTATTGATGTGTACCTTACTAATGCTTGCAGTAGCACCTGGGTCTTTGATACTGGTTCTGTTGCTAATATTTGCAACTCGAAACAGGGACTACGAATTAAGCGAAGATTGGCTAAGGACGAGGTGACGATGCGCGTGGGAAACGGTTCCGAAGTCGATGTGATCGCGGTCGGCACGCTACCTCTACATCTACCTTCAGGATTAGTATTAGACCTAAATAATTGTTATTTGGTGCCAGCGTTGAGCATGAACATTATATCTGGATCTTGTTTAATGCGAGACGGTTATTCATTTAAATCAGAGAATAATGGTTGTTCTATTTATATGAGTAATATCTTTTATGGTCATGCACCCTTGAAGAGTGGTCTATTCTTATTGAATCTCGATAGTAGTGATACACATATTCATAATGTTGAAGCCAAAAGATGCAGAGTTGATAATGATGGTGCAACTTATTTGTGGCACTGCCGTTTAGGTCATATCGGTGTAAAGCGCATGAAGAAACTCCATACTGATGGACTTTTTGGAACCACTTGATTATGAATCACTTGGTACTTGCGAACCGTGCCTCATGGGCAAGATGACTAAAACACCATTCTCCGGTACTATGGAGAGAGCAACAGATTTGTTGGAAATCATACATACAGATGTATGTGGTCCGATGAATATTGAGGCTCGTGGCGGATATCGTTATTTTCTCACCTTCACAGATGACTTAAGCAGATATGGGTATATCTACTTAATGAAACATAAGTCTAAAACATTTGAAAAGTTCAAAGAATTTCAGAGTGAAGTTGAAAATCATCGTAACAAGAAAATAAAGTTTCTACGATCTGATCGTGGAGGAGAATATTTGAGTTACGAGTTTGGTGTACATTTGAAGCAATGCGGAATAGTTTCGCAACTCACGCCACCCGGAACACCACAGCGTAATGGTGTGTCCGAATGTCGTAATCGTACTTTACTAGATATTGTGCGATCTATGATGTCTCTTACTGATTTACCGCTATCGTTTTGGGGTTATGCTTTAGAGACGGCCGCATTCACGTTGAATAGGGCACCATCGAAATCCGTTGAGATGACGCCTTATGAACTATGGTTTGGCAAGAAACCAAAGTTGTCATTTCTGAAAGTTTGGGGCTGCGATGCTTATGTGAAAAAGCTTCAACCTGATAAGCTCGAACCCAAATCAGAGAAATGTCTCTTCATAGGATATCCAAAGGAAACTATTGGATACACCTTCTATCATAGATCTGAAGGCAAGACTTTTGTTGCTAAATTTGGAAACTTTCTGGAGAAGGAGTTTCTCTCGAAAGATGTGAGTGGGAGGAAAGTAGAACTTGATGAGGTAACTATACCTGCTCCCTTATTGGAAAGTAGTACATCACAAAAAACTGTTTCTACGACACCTACACCAATTAGTGAGGAAGCTAATGATAATGATCATGAAACTTCAAGGACAAGATACTACTGAACCTCGTAGATCAACCAGAGTGAGAACCACGCCAGAGTGGTACGGTAATCCTGTTCTGGAAATCATGTTGCTAGATCATGATGAACCTACGAACTATGAAGAAGCGATGGTGAGCCCAGATTCCGCAAAATGGCTTGAAGCCATGAAATCTGAGATGGGATCCATGTATGAGAACAAAGTATGGACTTTGGTTGACTTGCCCGATGATCGGCAAGCAATTGAGAATAAACGGATCTTCAAGAAGAAGACTGACAATGACGGTAATATTACTGTCTACAAAGCTCGACTTGTCGCAAAAGGTTTTCGACAAGTTCAAGGGGTTGACTACAATGAGACCTTCTCACCCGTAGCGATGCTTAAGTCTGTCCGAATCATGTTAGCAATTGCCGCATTTTATGATTATGAAATTTGGCAGATGGATGTCAAAACTGCATTCCTGAATGGATTTCTGGAAGAAGATTTGTAAATGATGCAACCGGA
Organism: Triticum monococcum; assembly: GCA_034509565.1. Classification (NCBI taxonomy): domain Eukaryota; kingdom Viridiplantae; phylum Streptophyta; class Magnoliopsida; order Poales; family Poaceae; genus Triticum; species Triticum monococcum. The sequence continues at coordinate 170,022,934 of CM067846.1, read as the reverse complement.
AGGTTTTGTCGATCCAAAGGGAGCTAACAAAGTGTGCAAGCTCCAGCGATCCATTTATGGACTGGTGCAAGCCTCTCGGAGTTGGAATAAACGCTTTGATAGTGTGATCAAAGCATTTGGTTTTATACAGACTTTCGGAGAAGCCTGTATTTACAAGAAAGTGAGTGGGAGCTCTGTAGCATTTCTGATATTATATGTGGATGACATATTACTGATTGGAAATGATATAGAATTTCTGGATAGCATAAAGGGATACTTGAATAAGAGTTTTTCAATGAAAGACCTCGGTGAAGCTGCTTACATATTAGGCATAAAGATCTATAGAGATAGATCAAGGCGCTTAATTGGACTTTCACAAAGCACATACCTTGACAAGATTTTGAAGAAGTTCAAAATGGATCAAGCAAAGAAAGGGTTCTTGCCTGTGTTACAAGGTGTGAAGTTGAGTCGGACTCAATGCCCGACCACTACAGAAGATAGAGAGAAAATGAAAGATGTTCCCTATGCTTCAGCCATAGGCTCTATAATGTATGCAATGTTGTGTACCAGACCTGATGTGTGCCTTGCTATAAGTTTAGCAGGGAGGTACCAAAGTAATCCAGGAGTGGATCACTGGACAGCGGTCAAGAACATCCTGAAATACCTGAAAAGGACTAAGGATATGTTTCTCGTATATGGAGGTGACAAAGAGCTCATCGTAAACGGTTACGTTGATGCAAGCTTTGACACTGATCCGGACGATTCTAAATCGCAAACCGGATACGTGTTTACATTAAATGGTGGAGCTATCAGTTGGTGCAGTTCTAAACAAAGCGTCGTGGCGGGATCTACATGTGAAGCAGAGTACATAACTGCTTCGAAAGCAGCAAACGAAGGAGTCTGGATGAAGGAGTTCATATCCGATCTAGGTGTCATACCTAGTGCATCGGGTCCAATGAAAATCTTTTGTGACAATACTGGTGCAATTGCCTTGGCAAAGGAATCCATATTTCACAAAAGAACCAAGCACATCAAGAGACGCTTCAATTCCATCCGGGATCTAGTCCAGGTGGGAGACATAGAGATTTGAAAGATACATACGGATCTGAATGTAGCAGACCCGTTGACTAAGCCTCTTCCACGAGCAAAACATGATCAGCACCAAGACTCCATGGGTGTTAGAATCATTACTATGTAATCTAGATTATTGACTCTAGTGCAAGTGGGAGACTGAAGGAAATATGCCCTAGAGGCAATAATAAAGTTATTATTTATTTCCTCATATATCATGATAAATGTTTATTATTCATGCTAGAATTGTATTAACCAGAAACATAATACATGTGTGAATATATAAACAAACAGAGTGTCACTAGTATGCCTCTACTTGACTAGCTCGTTAATCAAAGATGATTATGTTTCCTAACCATGAACAAAGAGTTGTTATTTGATTAACAAGGTCACATCATTAGTTGAATGATCTGATTGACATGACCCATTCCATTAGCTTAGCACCCGATCGTTTAGTATGTTGCTATTGCTTTCTTCATGACTTATACATGTTCCTATGACTATGAGATTATGCAACTCCCGTTTACCGGAGGAACACTTTGTGTGCTACCAAACGTCACAACGTAACTGGGTGATCATAAAGGTGCTCTACAGGTGTCTCCAGAGGTACTTGTTGGGTTGGCGTATTTCGAGATTAGGATTTGTCACTCCGAATGTCGAAGAGGTATCTCTGGGCCCTCTCGGTAATGCACATCACATAAGCCTTGCAAGCATTACAACTAATGTGTTAGTTGTGGGATGATGTATTACGGAACGAGTAAAGAGACTTGCCGGTAACGAGATTGAACTAGGTATTGGATACCGACGATCGAATCTCGGGCAAGTAACATACCGATGACAAAGGGAACAACGTATGTTGTTATGCGGTCTGACTGATAAAGATCTTCGTAGAATATGTAGGAGCCAATATGGGCATCCAGGTCCCGCTATTGGTTATTGACCGGAGACGTGTCTCGGTCATGTCTACATTATTCTCGAACCGTAGGGTCCGCACGCTTAAAGTTATGATGATAGTTTCATTATGAGTTTATGTATTTTGGTGTACCGAAGGTTGTTCGGAGTCCCGGATGTGATCATGGACATGATGAGGAGTCTCGAAATGGTCGAGACATAAAGATCGATATATTGGACGACTATATTCGGACACCGGAATTGTTCCGGGTGATTTCGGATAAAACAGGAGTGCCGAAGGGGTTACCGGAACCCCCCGGGGAAGTAATGAGCCTTAGTGGGCCTGAGGGGAGAGAGAGGGCAACAGCCCAGGAGGTGGCACCCCCTCCCCCTCATGGGGAGTCCGAATTGGACTAGGAGGGGGGCGCGGCCCCCCTTTCCCTCTCCCTCTCCCTCTCTTTCCTTCCCCCTCTCTATTCCTAGTTGGACTAGGAAAGGGGAGTCCTACTCCCACTAGAAGTAGGACTCCCCCCCTCTCCTTGGCGCGCCCCAAGGGCCGGCCGGCCTCCCCCTTGCTCCTTTATATACGGGGGCAGGGGGCACCCTAGAACACACAAGTTGATCTTCGTGATCGTTCCTTAGCCGTGTGCGGTGCCCCCCTCCACGATATTACACCTCGATAATATTGTAGCGGTGCTTAGGTGAAGCCCTACGACGGTTAAACAATAAGATCGTCACCACGCCGTCGTGCTGACGAAACTCCTCCCCGAAGCTTTGCTGGATTGGAGCCCGGGGTGCGTCATCGAGCTGTACATGTGTCAAGAACTCGGAGGTGCCGGAGTAACGGTGCTTGGATCGGTTGGACCGGGAAGACGTACGACTACTTCCTCTACGTTGCGTCAATGCTTCCGCTTCGGTCTACGAGGGTACGTAGAAAACACTCTCCCCTCTCGTTGCTATGCGTCACCATGATCTTGCGTGTCCGTAGGAAATTTTTTGAAATTACTACGTTCCCCAACAATTGGTTATAGCCTCCATTGTCCAACAGAATATCAACTTGTAATTGTGCGTCGCTCCTATATCGCATTGTGCTTGGGTAGGTTCTTCATCTGCAACCAGTAGTGTGGCAAATGATGGTAAGTTTTTTAGAACTAGCAAGATGCCCATGCGTTGCACGGAACATCAAGAGGCATTTGTATGAGTAGTTTATATCTTGTAGGAGAAAAGGATTAACGAGGGAAGGCCTTATTTGCAAATCTGGAGAGGGGTGTGGGTATCTTTCTGCAAAATTGCCATAGTTTCCTTACTATCCATCGAATATAAATTGGACGGCCTATATTGCAGGACGGCAGGGCACACCATCATCAGCAACTCTGTTTCTTAAAAGAAAAAGAGAGTAGAGAGTAGAGAAGTAGAGAAGTAGAGATAAATAATATAAATATAAAATAAATATAATAGTAGAGAAGAGAGTAGAGATAAATATTAAATATTAAATGAATATAACAGTAGAGAAGAGAGTAGAGATAGCAGGGACGTCGGGAAAGGATCGCGCTTGTGCGGGAAAAAGCGGCCGGGCGCACGCTAGTTTTGGCCCGCGGCATCCCGCGCGCTTTATGAAATCCAACACCCTCCCACCGCTCTGTGCCTTGCCACCACTCTCTCCCCACTCTTTTTCGCCTCGCTGCCGCTGCGCCACCATGCCGTCGCGTCATCGGAAACTTAGGGATACCGCGGCGTCCACGCGCACCCCTCCGGCGGCTTCTCCGCCGAGATCCGATTCCACGGGATGCGCCTCGGCCTCAACAATTTCTACACTGCCAACGAGGCCGCCCACACGTACGACGCGGCGGCGTGGCACCTCCGGTGGCCTTATAGAACATTGAACTTCCCCAATGTGCTGACACGGGAGCGAGCGCAGGAGCTCCCGCCTCTGCCGTGGCTTATCACCGACAAGGATCATCGCGACAACCGGAGGCGGGAGCACCGTATCGGCATCACCGAGATGGATGAGGAAGCCATGGCGCTGTGGCGCCAACGCTTCCCGTAGGACATCATCAACGAGCGTGAGTTCTACGCACAAAGGAGGGCACAGAGGGAGAAGAGGAGGGCGGAGCAAGCCGCCTATCGCGAGGACAAGCGTACGCGAAAAGAGGACGCTCCATTCAACATGAGGCTAGGAGAAGTGTCACCCTGGGAATCCTACAACGATCGGTATCTTCACGCCTACATTGAAATGTAGGAGGAGGACATCACCGAGGAGGAGTCGGACGACGAGGAGTAGTTGAACTATCTATTTTTTTATCTATCTATGCTATATCTATGCTGAGAACTATCTATTCTTGATACGTCACCATCGTATCTATAATTTTTTATTGTTCCATGCCAATATTATACAACTCTCATATACTTTTGGCAACTTTTTATACTATTTTTTGGGACTAACATATTGATCCAGTGCCCAGTGACAGTTCCTGTTTGTTGCATGTTTTTTATTTCGCAGTAAATCCATATCAAACGGAGTCCAAACGGGATAAAAACCAACGGAGATTTTTTTGAAATATATGTGATTTTTTGGAAGAAGAATCAACGCGATACGATGCCCGAGGGGGCCACGAGGCAGGGGGCACGCCCCAGGGGGTCAGGCACGCCCTGGGCCCTCGTGGGCACCCCGTAAGGCGGTTGATGCCCTTCTTTCGCCACAAGAAAGCTAATATCCGGATAGAGATCATGTTAAAATTTCAGCCCAATCGGAGTTACGGATCTCCGGGAATATAAGAAACGGCGAAAGGGCAAAATCTGAGAACGCAGAAATAGAGAGAGACAGAGAGACAAATCCAATCTCGGAGGGGCTCTCACCCCTCCGCCACCATGGAGGCCATGCACTAGAGGTGAAACCCTTATCCCATCTAGGGAGAAGGTCAAGGAAGAAGAAGGAGGAGGGGCTCTCTCCCCCTCGCTTCTGGTGGCACCGGAACGTCGCCGGGGGCCATCATCATCACCACGATCTACACCAACACCTCCGCCATCTTCACCAACATGTCCATCACCTCCCCCCTCTATCTATAGCAGTCCACTCTCCCGCAACCCGCTGTACCCTCTACTTGAACATGGTGCTTTATGCTTCATATTATTATCCAATGATGTGTTGCCATCCTATGATGTCTGAGTAGATTTTCGTTGTCCTATCGGTGGTTGATGAATTGCTATGATTGATTTAATTTGCTTGTGGTTATGTTGCTGTCCTTTGGTGCCCATCATATGAGCGCGCACGTGGATCACACTGTAGGGTTAGTTGTATGTTGATACGACTATGTATTGGAGGGCAAGAGTGACAGAAACTTCAACCTAGCATAGAAATTGATGCATGCGGGATTGAAGGGGGACCAATATATCTTAATGCTATGGTTGGGTTTTACCTTAATGAACGTTAGTAGTTGTGGATGCTTGCTAATAGTTCCAATCATAAGTGCATAGAATTCCAAGTCAGGGATGACATGCTAGTAGTGGCCTCTTCCACATAAAACTTGCTATCGATCTAGTAAAGTAGTCAATTGCTTAGGGACAATTTTGCAACTCCTACCACTACTTTTTCACACTCGCTATACTAACTTTATTGCTTCTTTATCTAAATAGCCCCTAGATTTTATTTACGTGCTCTATATATTCTTGCAAACCTATCCAAAAACACCTACAAAGTACTTCTAGTTTCATACTTGTTCTAGGTAAAGCAAACGTTAAGCGTGCGTAGAGTTGTATCGGTGGTCGATAGAACTTGAGGGAATATTTGTTCTACCTTTAGCTCCTCGTTGGGTTCGACACTCTTACTTATAAAAAAGAATACAATTGATCGCCCATACTTGTGGGTTATCAAGACCTTTTTCTGGCGCCGTTGCCGGGGAGCAATAGCGTGGGGTGAATATTCTCGCGTGTGCTTGTTTGCTTTATCACTAAATAATTTTTGTTTTCTGTTCTAAGTTGTTTTCTACCTTTAGTTATTTGTAGGAAACGCAAAATACCAAAAAAATTAGTTGTACCTACTACACCAATGGTTCAAGAACCATTCAAAATCTATCACACTCCTAAAGCTTTTTAGTTGGATCATCTTTGATCCCTTTGTGCTCGTGCTGAAACCCCAACTAGCTTAGTTGAGGGCAAATCTTTAGATGAGCATGCTTGTTATGTGCGACACCGCTTATCTCAAAAAGGGGAACTTTTACTAGATCAAATTCATCGTTTGCAGTGTTATGCTTGGAATTTATGTGAAATATATGATGTTACTTGTTGTTATGAAAACCCTAAGAAACACCTTCCCTACCAATGTGAGTTTAGTGATAATGGAATCGTATCTTCTTATGCTAAGGGTGTTTATAATTACTATGATGTCCAACAAATTGAAGAATTTGTTGCTTTTAACGGTGCTTATGAAATTGCTTCTTTGATTGAAAAGTATGATGCTAATCTTTACAAATCTAATTTTTTTCCATACTTTAATATTGTTATGAGAATTATGCTTCTAATGCCTATGTTAAACCATATATCGAGGTCTCCTCCGCTGTCCAAGAAGAGACTAATATTTTGCAGGAGTCTATGGAAGAAGAAAGTGATGAAACTGTGAGCTCATTGGATGAAAAAGATGACGAGGAGAGCGAAGAACAAAAGGAGGAAGAGCGGATTAGCTACCCGTGCCCACCTTCTAAGGAGAGTAACTCTTCAACTCATACATTGTTTAATTTCCCTTCGTGCTTACCGAAGGATGATTGCTATGATGATTGTTATGATCCCGTTGATTCTCATGAAATATCCCTTTTTGATGATGCTTGCTATGCTTGTGGCCAAGATGCCAATATAAATTATGCTCATGGAGATGAACTTGCTATAGTTCCTTATGTTAAACATGAAATTGTTGCTATTGCACCCACGCACGATAGTCCTATTATCTTTTTGAATTCTCCCAACTACACTATATCGGAGAAGTTTACCCTTATTAAGGATTATATTGATGGGTTGCTTTTTACTATTACACATGATGATTTTGATAGATATAATATGCATGTGCTTGCTGCTCCTACTTGGAATTATTAAGCATTGGCCTTTACTATGTGTGCATGAATTGTTCTTTTATGACATGCCGATGCATAGGAAGAGAGTTAGACTTCGTCATTGCTTGATATATGTTACTTTGTGCTCACTACTAAATTACAAATCATTGTTAATTAAAATTGGCTTTGATATACCTTGGGATTCGGGTGGATCCATTACTTGAGCACTATATGCCTAGCTTAATGGCTTTAAAAAAGAGTGCTACCAGGGAGACAACCCGGAAGTTTTAGAGAGTCATTTATTTCTGTTGTGTGCTTTAATAAAGTTTAAAAATAAAAATAATGTGCCAAGGTTTGCCTTTAGGATGTTTTAGATTACTTGTTGGTTTGTGCGGTGCAGGACAAAAACTTTGGCTATAGTGCGCGATTTTACATTTTTTAGTGGAACGTCAAACAGTTCTGAAACTTTTTGCACTGTCTTTCTATATAAATTTTTTATTGTCCTAATTTTGGTAGAATTTTTGGAGTACCAGAGGTATGGTGAATGTTTAGATTATTACAGACTGTTCTGTTTTAGACAGATTCTGTTTTTGATGCATAGTTTGCTTGTTCTGATGAAACTATCGATTTATATCAGTGGATTAATCCATGGAAAAGTTATATTACAATAGCTATAATGCAAAAACAAAATATGAATTGGTTTGCAACAGTACTTAGAGTAGTGATTTGCTTTATTATACTAACGGATCTTACCGAGTTTTCTGTTGAGTTTTGTGTGGATGGAGTGTTCGAAGATCGAGGAGGTCTCGATGTGAGGAGAAGAAGGAGAGGCAAGAGATCAAGCTTGGGGATGACCAAGGCACCCCAAGTAAATATTCAAAGATACTCAAGCGTCTAAGCTTGGGGATGCCCCGGAAGGCATCCCATCTTTCTTCAACAAGTATCTGTACGTTTTCGGATTTGTTTCGTTCATGCGATATGTGCAATCTTGGAGCGTCTTTTGCATTTAGTTTTCACTTTTCCTTTATGCACCATGCTGGTATGACATAGTCCTTGGTTTATTTATAGAATGCTCATTGCACTTCACTTATATCTTTTGAGTATGGCTTTATAGAATGCTTCATGTGCTTCGCTTATATCATTTGAAGTTTGGATTGCCTGTTTCTCTTCACATAGAAAACTGCCATTTGTAGAATGCTCTTTTGCTTCACTTATATTTGTTAGAGCATGGGCGTATCTTTTGTAAAAATAATTAAACTCTCTTGCTTCACTTATATCTATTTAGAGAGATGACAGGAATTGGTCATTCACATGGTTAGTCATAAAATCCTACATAAAACTTGTAGATCACTAAATATGATATGTTTGATTCCTTGCAATAGTTTTGCGACATAAAGATGGTGATATTAGAGTCATGCTGGTGGGTAGTTGTGGATTGTAGAAATATTTTGTTGAAGTTTGTGATTCTGGTAGCATGCACGTATGGTGAACTGTTATGTGATGAAGTCGGAGCATAATTTATTTATTGATTGTCTTCCTTATGAGTGGCGGTCGGGGACGAGCGATGGTCTTTTCCTACCAATCTATCCCCCTAGGAGCATGCGCGTAGTACTTTGTTTCGATGACTAATAGATTTTTGCAATAAGTATGTGAGTTCTTTATGACTAATGTTGAGTCCATGGATTATACGCACTCTCACCCTTCCATCATTTCTAGCCTCTTCGGTACCGTGCATTGCCCTTTCTCACCTCAAGAGTTGGTGAAAACTTTGCCGGTACATCCAAACCATGTGATACGATACGCTCTATCACACATAAGCCTCCTTATATCTTCCTCAAAACAGCCACCATACCTACATATCATGGCATTTCCATAGCCATTCCGAGATATATTGCCATGCAACTTCCATCATCATCATATACATGACTTGAGCATTCATTGTCATATTGCTTTGCATGATCGTAAGATAGCTAGCATGATGTTTTCATGGCTTGTCCGATTTTTGATGTCATTGCTACGCTAGATCATTGCACATCCCGGTACACCACCGGAGGCATTCATATAGAGTCATATTTTGTTCTAGTATCGAGTTGTAATATTGAGTTGTAAGTAAATAAAAGTGTGATGATCATCATTATTAGAGCATTGTCCCATGTGAGGAAAGGATGATGGAAGCTATGATTCCCTCACAAGTTGGGATGAGTCTCTGGACTTTACATAAAAATAAAAGAGGCCAAAGAAGCCCACAAAAAAATAAAAGAGGCCAAAGAAGCCCACAAAAAAGAGGCCAAAGAAGCCCACCAAAAAAAGAAAAAAAAGGAAAACAAAATAAAAAATGAGAGAAAAGAGAGAAGGGACAATGTTACTATCCTTTACCACACTTGTGCTTCAGAATAGCACCATGTTCTTCATATAGAGAGTCTCTTGAGTTATCACTTTCATATACTAGTGGAAATTTTCATTATAGAACTTGGCTTGTATATTCCGATGATGGGCTTCCTCAAATGCCCGAGGTCTTCATGAGCAAGCAAGTTGGATGCACACCCACTTAGTTTCCAGGTTGAGCTTTCATACACTTATAGCTCTTAGTGCATCCGTTGCATGACAATCCCTACTCCTCACATTGACATCAACTGATGGGCATCTCCATAGCCCGTTGATTAGCCGCGTCGATGTGAGACTTTCTCCCTTTTTGTCTTCTCCACAAAACCTCCACCATCATATTCTATTCCACCTATAGTGCTATATCCATGGCTCACGCTCATGTATTGCATGAAAGTTGAAAAGGTTTGAGAACATCAAAAGTATGAAACAATTGCTTGGCTTTTCATCGGGGTTGTGCATGATTTGAATATTTTGTGTGATGAAGATGGAGCATAGCCAGACTATATGATTTTGTAGGGATAACTTTCTTTGGCCATGTTATTTTGAAAAGACATAATTGCTTGGTTAGTATGCTTGAAGTATTATTGTCTTAATGTCAAATGATAGACTATTGCTTTGAATCACTCGTGTCTTAATATTCATGCCATGATTAGATTACATGATCAAGATTATGCTAGGTAGCATTCCACATCAAAAATTATATTTTTTTATCATTTACCTACTCGAGGATGAGCAGGAATTAAGCTTGGGGATGCTGATACGTCTCCGTCGTATCTATAACTTTTATTGTCCCATGCCAATATTATACAACTTTCATATACTTTTGGCAACTTTTTATACTTTTTTTGGGACTAACATATTGATCCAGTGCCCAGTGCCAGTTCCTGTTTGTTGCATGTTTTTTGTTTCACAGTAAATCCATATCAAACGGAGTCCAAACGGGATAAAATTTGACGGAGATTTTTTTGGAATATATGTGATTCCTTGGAAGAAGAATCAACGCGAGGCGATGCCCGAGGGGGCCATGAGGCAGGGGGCGCGCCCCAGGGGGTTAGGTGCGCCCTGGGCCCTCGTGGCCACCCTGTAAGGCTGTTGATGCCCTTCTTTCGCCGCAAGAAAGATAATATCCGGATAGATATCATGTTAAAATTTCAGCCCAATCGGAGTTATGGGTCTCCAGGAATATAATAGACGGTGAAAGGGTAGAATCTGAGAACGCAGAAACAGAGAGACAGAGAGACAGATCCAATCTCGGAGAGGCTCTCGCCCCTCCGCCGCCATGGAGGCCATGGACCAGAGGGGAAACCCTTCTCCCATCTAGGGAGAAGGTCAAGGAATAAAAAGAAGGAGGGGGCTCTCTCCCCCTCGCTCCCAGTGGCACCGGAACGCCGCCGGGGGACATCATCATCACCGCAATCTACACCAACACCTCCGCCATCTTCACCAACATCTCCATCACCTTCCCCCCCCCCCTCAATCTACAGCGGTCCACTCTCCCGCAAATCGTTGTACCCTCTACTTGAACATGTTGCTTTATGCTTCATATTATAATCCAATAATGTGTTGCCATCCTATGATGTCTGAGTAGATTTTCGTTGTCCTATCGGTGGTTGATGAATTGCTATGATTGATTTAATTTGCTTGTGGTTATGTTGCTGTCCTTTGGTGCCCATCATATGAGCGCGTGTGTGGATCACACCATAGGGTTAGTTGTATGTTGATAGGACTATGTATTGGAGGGCAAGAGTGATAGAAACTTCAACCTAGCATATAAATTGATGCATACGGGATTGAAGGGGGACCAATATATCTTAATGCTATGCTTGGGTTTTACCTTAATGAACGTTAGTAGTTGTGGATGCTTCCTAATAGTTCCAATCATAAGTGCATAGAATTCCAAGTCAGGGATGACATGCTAGCAGTGGCCTCTCCCACATAAAACTTGCTATTGGTCTAGTAAAGTAGTCAATTGCTTAGGGACAATTTTGCAACTCCTACCACCACTTTTCCACACTCGCTATACTAACTTTATTGCTTCTTTATCTAAACAGCCCCTAGATTTTATTTACATGCTCTTTATATTCTTGCAAACCTATCCAAAAACACCTACAAAATACTTCTAGTTTCATACTTGTTCTAGGTAAAGCAAACGTTAAGCGTGCATAGAGTTGTATCGGTGGTCGATAGAACTTGAGGGAATATTTGTTCTACATTTAGCTACTCATTGGGTTCGACACTCTTACTTATCGAAAGAGGCTATAGTTGACCCCCTATACTTGTGGGTTATCATGTCTCTACTCTCTAGTCTCTACTCTCTATCTCTACTTCTCGATCTCAGCACTGTAAATGCTTTTGTAAAGCGTCGCGCGTTGCGCTTCTGTTGGAGATGCTCTAACATGGCAGACGAGTGATTTAATGTTGCCCACAAGATGCATGAGTATTACTAGTATATTTTTCTTGCCATGTTGAGATTTTAAAACCACGAGTGCGAACATGTAGAGGAGCAATGAAGACCAAACACGGGACAGACATCTTCAAGGAGCGTGGCAAGTTAAAGAGGAGCTGCACCGAACCTGTAAACGAGCTTTGGTAAGTAACACCCTTTCAATTACTTTCGTTTAGCCTCGTGGTCTTTGATGTGTATATGTTGTAGTTTATGTTTCTCTTAGCCTCGTGTTCTTCATGTGTAATAAGAAGAGTCATAATCGTTCTAGTACTTTCGCTTTTAGCTTGATGTAGGAAGTGGGTGTTCTCACCTTGTAGTCTGTTTTTATATTTTTCCTTTTGAATTCACTTCTCCGAGTCCTGTTTATCTGGCTTCTACTAAATGGATCTGGGTTGCTCTGAGTATTGATCTAAAAAAGAAGTAACTTCATGTCAGGATGCAGTTCCTGTGAGGAGGGAACTATGTTTAACCTCGAGATCATGTTTCCAAAATGAGGCTGGATTACACACAAGGTGCCAGTTCCCTAATGATGTTGGATTAGACACAAGGTGAAAATTCCCAGATGATGCTAGATTACACACAAGCCAGGTGGAGTCGTCAACTGTTCGTGTCCTCGTGGCTCGAGTAAAGGCTGAAAGAAAGCATGCAGGAGCCCTTGAGAATGTAGCTGAGTTCCTAAAGAAGCGAAAATAGCAATCAGATGCTCTCTTCACCCAAGCCAAAGAAGAGAAGGAAAAAGCCAAAAAGAAGCTAGCAGAGGCAGAGCAGGCTAGGCCTCTCCTTCTATCTAAAACTATTGTCAATACAAATTTTCCTTCATAATAGCTAGGTTCAAATGTTCCAGTCAGCATGCCTGTTGTGATGTCCGTGCATCTACTGATGTGGCACAAAATAATTTTTTTAGGGTCATGTAATAACAACAATTACTTTCCAAACAATAACAGACGAAGCATTGGACATGGTATAGTTCACGCTCAAGCCCAACATTCCAAGTTCAACTTCCACATCAAACTCATGTTCACAGATATCTGCACATTCATAGATAATGTCCACAACCATGATTCACTTCAAAGCCAAAAAATGTGAGTAGAGTTATAAATAAAGAAAAACCTCTAGTTCCTGCTACCAGTGCAAGCACAACAAGTCAAGACCATGCGTAATTAATTATATTTTGATCATTTTTTGTGTTCTAAAATGCTAGCCGGCTTGCGAAAGGACGTCTTGCAGGCACACGCACGGATTCAATGGAGGCAAGCGGGACAGTCTGAAGCCGGTTGCGTGCGGCGAGGAGGCGTGCTCAGCTGGGCCTATAGCTAGTGGGGCCCCTTGGCCGGCACGCCGGTTCATTGCCTGCGCTATTAGAGGTTGCATTCGTCTCACAGCAATCACTCCCTCCAGTCCTTTTCTGTTTGGGTATAACAAAATCTTGTTATCCATTCACATTTTACAAGTAAAATTCGTGGACTAACTTTGACCCAAAATACGATGGGGAATAGTAAACCAGGACGTAGGTAGCAGTTCTTTTTTTTATCAAAGAAGGGTTTCCCCCTTCCGATTTTCATTACTAAAAATGAACATCTAAACCATAGTATTTGCCCTAGAACTACCAGGTTCAACATCTCGAAATATAAACCCATACAACCATACGTCGAGGAGGTAGTAGTTATGAATTCCATTTTCGCTCCATAGCAATCGTTCTAAAAACTACTTAAGTACTTATAACACGCCCTTGAAAATCGGAACTCTTACCCCGCTAAAAAATGATATTTTAAACATGGCTACTCGATCTGTGGAAACTAGCGAGCCACCGCCTCCAGGTCGTTCACCTGTGGTCCCGACCATCAACTCCTACGGATCAAATTATTAGCGAGCTGACTATTCCTACAAAGGTGCGCTCCACCACGTACCCGGTACCCGTGCATGCAGCAATCGTGCACCTATGGTTTTAGGGTTTATTTGTTAACCGTGCCTTTACGTAAATCTCATGTGTGCGACACAGCGAGAGACCAACTGCGTGTGTGCGCCTCTTCTCTTCGTATATGTACTCCACCGTTTGTCTGGTGTCCAGAAAATTATACAATAGTAATAACTACTAGCAATGTGCCAATGCGTTGCCACATGTTCAAAGTAGATTAACACATATTCACCGATTTGGTAGAAAAAAGAGTCTAGTTTTGAAATACGTGTATCACTAAAAATATCTTATGTTTCACTCAAAATGTATTCCTTTGGCGGATTTGATGAGATAAGGGAGCAATTTTGTTGGTTTCAAGATTCGAGAAGTGGTATATCTCTAATTTATATTCTTACTAGCAAGATGCCCATGCGTTGCACGGAACATCAAGATCTTGTGGGAGAAAAGGATGAACGAGGAAAGGCCTTATCTGCAAATGTGGAGAGGAGTGCGGGTAAATTGCCATAGTTTCCTTTCTATCCGTGAGATATAGATTGGATGGCCTATATTGAAGGATGGCAGGCACAACATTATTACCGACTATGCTTTTTATAAGAGTTGAGATAAAAAACAGAGTTGATGATGATGGTGTGCCTGCCATCCTGCAATATAAGCCATCCGATTTATATCTGACGGATAGGAGGAAGCTATGGCAATTTTGCAAAAAGATACCCACACCCCTCTCCACATTTGCAAATAAGGCCTCCCCTCACTATAAGAAATATGCCAACTAATGACCTTCTGTCTGTGACCTGGAAGAATTGGTCATAGATCTACGACCATTTGAGACCAATTGGTCAAAAGCTGCTCGGGGGGCTCCAAACCCTCAACTATATCGACCATTTTGGCCATAAATGTCGTAATTTCCTTACACGAAATGGTCATAAAGCAGACATCACTGATCCGTTGCCTTATTTCTAGCTGATCATAACCAATATAGATTGTCATAACCTTGTAAGTTGTGGTGGATTGCTATGACTAGGCGCCACCTCATCAGTTTTGCCTATGTGTCATATACATGTGTCAATTTTTTCCCTAGGTTGTGAAGCAACCTATATTTCTGTCATTCCCAAAATTCCCAAAAAAATCTCATAAATTCTTTGGGTCATATCTTCATCAAATATGTAAAATACTTCCTTGCCTAGTTCAAAAATAATTCAACAATATTCGTTTTCCTATTCTATTCAAAACATCACTTTGTGAAGGAAGTACTATTTATATATTCCCTCAAAATGTTTAGGCACTCTTTCCTATCCAAATCATTGCCACATGACAAAATTCAACTCCATTTGCCTAGTAAATCTTCCTCAGCAAATTTCCAAAGTTTTTGTCCACCTAAAAGCATTGTGAAGGAAGTACAAGATAGGAATATCGTAATGAGTTTAATTTTTGCCACATATTCTATATGCCAAAGTCATAGCTCTACACAAAAGCTTAGCTCTATCTAACAATACAAGTGAGCTCACCATCGAATCTTTGTTCCTGGTAATATTTTTAGTTTGTGAAGCAACTACATTTTATATTGCTTTATAATTGCTGAAAATTTGCCAGACTGTAGAAACCCCCTACACCAAATTTCAGCATAATCCAATCATCTATGTAAGCCCAACTTCAATTTCTATTTTCTGTCCAAATTGGCACATTGCAAAGGAAGTGCTATCTAGACACCTCCTATTGTCCTAAAACTTTTTGTGCCAATCTTACATATAAAAATCATTGCCACATTCCAATATTCAGCTCTATTTTCCTATTAAATCTTCCTCAGTAAATTTGTAAAGTTTCTATCTAGAGAGAAGCTTTGTGAAGGAAGTACAAGCAAGGATTATCCATATGGTATTTTTTTTTACAGTGCTTTAATATGCCCAAATTACCATACTCCACAAAATTTCAGCTCAATCCACTTATCCATTTGAGCCCAGATTCAACACCATATTTCCGCCCGATGTGGTACTTTGCAAAGCAAGTGCCATCCAAACTCCTCCATTTGAGCTGAAAATTTTCCAAGACAGTCTCCCTAGTAGATGATCATCCTCAGCCAAAACTCAGGCCCATTGGCCTTGTTAATTTCTCGTACCGCTTATCCAACACTTGGCTGCTAATTCATGTTTGAGCATAGTTCGGTCTACTCGTGAGATTCTTCTGTTGTTATTTTTTTCCTAGAATCTACCTAGGGAGTGCCCAACCTACTAGACATGCCTAGGCTGCCCAGAACGCATGGCAATGCCACGGTCACGCGGTGACCACGCGGCGGGCATGCGAGTCTACGCGCTTTGAAGTTGGGGCCCTGGGCCACCGTCCAAACCTCGACATATCACCACGAAACCATGTATTTATGATTAAATAGATACTTATGTAACTATAAATGATTTTTGGTAAAAATAAAGAGCAAACTATAAGGCAGCTGCAGTTCAAATTTGACACGTTTCCTACTGAATGGGCGAAAATTTGTCTTTTTCACGAGAGGTGGATAAAAACTTTTGACACCCAACCATTTTGTCAATTATGCATTAAATATGTCCTAGTATTTTATAAAATTGATTTGGTCCAATTTTGCAACAAATATATGGTAGGTCCTTCACATAAAAAAACTCATTTTGGACACTCAAAAATTGAAAATTGATTTTTCTTCCAAATAAAATGAAAACTCCCTTAGGAAACATTGTTTAACATTCCAATATGCACCCTTGTGCATAATTTGAGATCATTTGAACAAACTATGCCATGAATGTGGCCATAAGGTTGATCATTTGGCTTGAAAGTCATGAATCTTCACACATAATAGCTCATTTATCAGAAAACTTTTTTAAAATAATTACCATATTACAAGTTTATTATTTTTCCTGGTAACTTGGTCACATATAATGACACAATGCGAAGGTTTTCTAATTTTTAAATTTTTTAAATTTTTTATGCCCGTTTCAAAATGCGGTCAAAATGGCGAGAATGACCGTTTCTAGCTATTAGTTTAATCTTGGGATTTTTGTTGTTGTTTCTCTTATTAAATAGATACTTATGTACCTAGAAAGAATTTTTTGAAAAAATAATAGCAAACTATGAGGCAGCTATAGTTCAAATTTGACCCGCTTCCTACTGAATCAATGGAAATTTGTCTTTTTCATGAGAGGTGGATCAAATATTTTGACACCCAACCATTTGGTCAATTGTGCATTAAATAGGGCCTAGTATTTTAGAAAATTAATTTGGTACAATTTTGCAACAAATATATGGTAGGTCCTTCACAAAAGAAACTCATTTAGGCACTCAAAAAATGGAAAATGAATTTTTTGTCCAAAGAATATGAAAACTTCCTTAGAAAACATTGTTTGCCATTCCAATATTCACACTTGTGCATGATATGAGATCATTTGAACAAACTATGTCATGAATATGGGCATACGGTTGATCATTTGGCTTGAAAGTCATGAATCTTCACACATGATAGCTCATTTCTGAGAACACTTTATTAAAATAACTAGCAAAAGGGCCGGTGCGTTGCAACAGAGGTAAAAAATCATAAAGCATCAACTTAAAGGTATTTCTATTATGACCATGTGCATAAAGCTGATCGCTTTATCATTTCACCACTAACATCGTCGCGTTCTGCTAAACATGCCTATTTTATTTACTAAGACACCATTATCGTTGTTGAAAATTTAGGAAATTCACATAGTTAGTAAAAAGTGCAATACATAAAAAAACATACATAACTTTGTGTGACGGCCCGTTAGTGCACTGCTTCTTAATGACGGCAACTGCGGCTTGGCTTCTTGCGGTTTTCGGAACAATGTGTATAAGGTCTGAGTCAACCAAGCATTTCCCTTTGAAGTTTTCTTATCCCTAATACTTTACTTTTTTCAAGTGCAATATGTTTGGGCATCTTAGGCTTCTGTTGTGTCATTACTACATCTACTAAACTATAATGTTTGTTTCATGTTATCTTTGCTGGTCATGTCATCATGCTTTGATTTGAAATGAGGTTTTTTAGAAATCCCTCACTTAAATTTTATTAAATTAGCCAACCAAATGAAATTCAAATAAGTAAATTTTATGGATATTCGATCTATCTAAATTGAGGGAATTCACATGGTGGTTCTCTTTATAACTCATGAACACTGCCCCCGAAAAATATTAGGGAGCTAAAGATAACAATCCCATTCATTTCGAGGTAAGCATAACCCACTTTCAATTTAAACATCTTAATTAAATATTTGGATTTATATTTACAGCAATGTAATATAAGTTCCACGTGGGATAATTTATGTGGAGTTGGCACAACCCCAAAAAGGATAAAACAAAATAGTTTCAAGTTCCTTCAAACCCAAATGGTTTTCAAATTCTTTTCTTTGGCAAGATTTTATAATTCTTAAACACCGCTCTCTCTCTTCCCAGTGTTTCTTTTCGCGCCACCATGGCCGAGCTGCACGCGCCTCCGGCCATGGACGCCGTCGCGCAGCTGCGGGCCCCCTCGCGCTCTTGCACCTCCCGGCAGCCGCTTGTTCTCCTCTCGTCGCCCGCGCCCCTCGCCTCTCAACAACCTTTACTCACTCCTCCTCTTTGCCTCGCCAAGGATGTTCAATGGTATTGCATCGTCTTCTCCCGTTGGCTCTCGGGGCTGCTTGTTGATTCCCATGTGCTTTTATTGATATTTCAGCTAACTTGGAAACGTATATCAACTGAGGCGACTCAACATAATAGAACGAGGTGGGATTATTCAACACCCAAGCAAACTTTAATTAAAAACATGCATGAATCGATTGGAATTAACCTTGCTTTGTTCGGCTCGAGGGCCAGGGTAATTGGGCCTATCTCCGTATTCTCACTCCACCAGGCTACGTTTGGCTGGGTGGGCAAGAATATTTGGCAAGCTTTCGAAGGAAGATTACTAAGAAGCTAACCCAGTTTTTAATGGCAACTTGGGGGCAAGCCCAACTAGTTGTGGCTGTAGCGTAAGAACGGGAGGTCGAAACTTCGAACCTCACGGCTAGGAATGTTTTTCGCAGGTAATAGAAGATGGTGGGCTAATTAACTAAAAACAGAGGGGGTTTGGACATGCTATTAGTACCACCTCGTTTATATTATGATTTTGTCTATATGAATGATGAAAGTGTATTACGACCAGGCGGAAGCGTATTGTGATGGTGAACCTGACAAAGTCAATCCGTGCTTTATTATTAGAAAAAGATTAGGGAAAGATTACAACTACCAGTACAAATGCTCATGCGTTGCACCGAGCGAAAAAGAGACACAACCAGCTCAATATTTCATTGTGCACTATTTTATATATATTCAATTTTAATAAACATCGATAATAAGGTAATATTGATTATTACTTTTTGTAGAATCAAGTTTGGACCTGAAGAAGCCAACTTAGCGTTCTTCGTCAGTTGCAAGAGAAGTTTTGCATGGAATATTTTGTCAATCGTTTTTTTTTTGCTTTTCTGGAAAACATTAAAATTTCCTTATTTTTTATAGAAGTTAAGGTTTACATAAAAATTGGAACACTTCTTCAAGAATCTTAAACATTTATGACAATTAGAACATCTCTAAAAAACACATTTTTAATAGATATTTTTCCTTTAAAGAATGTTTTGATTTTTTTGTACATTTCTAAATGAATTTTTTAAGGATTTTTTATGATTTTAAAAAAGTGCAAACATATTTTTTTGAAACAAAAATAATGTGAACATGTGTAAAACTGTGAACATTTTTAAACTAATTTCTTCAGGATGCAAATTAAACCGACCACATGCAAGGTCGGGTTCTGTGCTCTACATATAGTTATAAATCGAAAGAATTGATCTTAAGATTACTAAGCAAAACCAAATATAAGAGTAAGAAGAAGACCCAAATGAGTAATTGGAATGTATCAAGTCCTGAAGAATCATCTTAGGTGTTTTACAGTTAGTGGGCGGACACAAGACCACCAGTACAACACTACCCATTTTCCGATCAATTGTTTCTTCCAAGCACCATCAACTGCTCATTATGGAGAGTCGAAGAGCATTGAGCAACCATTGAAACAAAGCGGCTACAAGCTAACTCTTTCGGCTGATCTCCAGCAACAGAGGCGGCAAGGTGGCGTCAGAGATGGTCAGGTCAAGCCTGACGAACGTGTCCTTCAGGAATTTGCGTCATTGCCACACTTTAAAGCTGGAATTTGTATTTCAGGGAGACTGTGTTGAGGGACAATGGACCTTAGCTTCTGGCATATAAGAAGATCCTACTCCCTCCGGTCCTTTTTACTTTGCATATTAGATATTCTCTGAAGTCAAACTTCACAAAGTTTGACCGTATTTATATGAAAAAATATCAACATCTGCCATGCTAAAGTTATACAATATGAAACTTTAAGTCATGACACATCTATTGATATTGATTTCAAATTGTGAATGTTGATACTTTTTTTTATAAAGTTGGTCAAACTTCACGAGGCTTGACTTCAGTCAAATCTTATATGCGAACTAAAAAGGACTGGAGGGAGTATAAGACAAACTGTACTTCATGAATTGGAGTAAGACAACTATTGTCATTATTCTTCTGAACAACTAATAAAATGAAATCATCGACATACAACTCACATTTAGCATGCATACTTGATGAAGCACGACCTTCTACCAGAATAAATAATAGTATAATTCTCAGAAAACATATTTGTGTTTTGACTGACTTAAGGAAACAGAAGTTTTAGAAGGTTTTCTTCCCTGACGGAAACTTGTTTTGCTTCCCTCACACTATTACTTCCAATACAACATATTAGATACAGATTTTTTTTATATATATTAATTTTCTTTTTATGGAAGAAACATGCTTGTGTAGAACGGTAGTGTTATCATGTTTAGAGTTAACTACCAAACATTAAATGTTTGGCACATAGCATTTTTGCAGCTTGATAGACAATCAGAGAGGTATTGCAAAGCAGGAGCATGTACCAGATAATTTGCAGAATCACAACATCTGGAGGTGTCTTCAAAGTTACAGGATTGTTCTATGTCACTTAAACAAGTTAAATCGCTATTAGATTAAGGGACTGCATTCCTTCTACAAAGTTACTACTCGTACAATTTTAGAAACACACCCAATGCAGATTTGTATGAACAACCTAAACTGCAGTTTCAGACTTTTAATACCACTTGACACCAATATTATTAGAAGTATAGATGGAAGTGCATACTTCGTGTTTATCACATCGACTTGTGATAACAGAAAGGATAACTAAGCACAATGTGCACATGAACCACACTGCTAATTCAAGTCCAATAAACCACGTGATTTTCCAGGAAAAAGAATGTTATGTGATCCAAATGAAATTGTTATTTAGATATACATAGTGTCGATCTAAACTACTGTGGCCTTAAGAGAAGCAGTAGACATCGAGCTAGAAACATACTATAGGTAGATAATATAAGGGCCAGGATCCAATATTCAGTGAGAACGCTTAAAACACGAAGTCGCCAAATCAAAATATGTCCATTTGCGCGCTTGTACAGAGATTGAACATGCTGAAACGCAGTGGAAGTAAATATCACATGGGTAGCTTATTATATTGTCCTAAAGTGATGTTCTCATACTGAAATCATATAGAAAGTACATAGCAGATTATATCGTCCTAAGTGATCTTGCTAGAGAGGATTATCTAGAGAAATGGCAAAGGAGAAATTAACTAACCTTGACCTGTTTGCGGCATTTGGCCCCCAAGGCAACCTGGGACATTTACAGATCCATATTTTACACACCTCATAGAGTCACCAGCATCTTGCCACGGTAGGCCAATACCTAGCCACTCATAGTACAATCATTGTCCATTGTTCTGGCTTGCTGCATTCCTGGATTGCAGTACACCTGAAATTGTAGGAGTTCATAACCTGGACACCACAGAGAAAGCATCATTGGTTGAGAAAATTCGTTGCTTTTCACTGGCTGTTGTAAGGGAAAGTACCAATCACCCCTTTGATCCTCCCTCTAATATCAACAAGCTGACAAAGTGGCAATGGAGCCCAAGGCTTAGCACATTATTTCAATCGATTTGTCTGCAACTTGTGTATGTCCTGCAGATTATAATTGAAGCGGTGCCAGACCCTATGGAAGGCAAGCCGAAGGAAGAGCAAAAGTTTGCTAGGGAGGAGTGGCTGGGATTGCCCAGACACAATAGATCAGGAGCAGCAGCTTCAATTGTCGGGGCGGGATCGCCGCTGCCACGGCGTAGAGACGCTGCTGGTGAGAAGCGACAAGAGGGGATACATGAGAGGTTTCCATGACCGGCAGCGCGGAGCTGTGGCAGCTGATTTTGCAGCAGAGTTAAGAAATGTCTGAATGAGCACCTACAAGAACATGAGTTGCATCCCCTAGTTGATTTATTCCATGACCCCAATCCAGTTTCTTCACTCCATCCCTACAGACAACAAACATATTGTAATGCATATGTTGACAACTGAGAGCTAAGATTGAAGAACAACCGAAGCAAAGAAACAATTGAGGTTCTTCCAGCAAAGAAATGAAGCACGACAACAAAGTTGATGCCAAAATTCAAAGTGTGAGCAATGGCCTTTCTGAGTAAAATAGCACATGTGCCATGAGGGAGAGGGCGGGCATTAGAGGAACCATACTGGATCCGGTCATGGCGACGGGCCTCTGGGTGCAGTGGCAGGAGTACTCGAGGCCGGAGATGCTGGTGATGTGCGGCCAAGGCTTTGGCGACGCAACAGATGTCATTAAGGCAGGAGAGGTGAGAGGAGGAATACCAGGGATGCAGTAGCAGTGGCGCCCGTCTGCCGTTTCCGGACACCGGTGAGCTCCGACCAAGGTCACCGCACCGCCCCTCCTTTCTCCCTTGTTATCTCCCTCACCACCGTGTCACCTTTTTGTCCTGGAGCCGCGGATGCTATGGATCCTCTCGGGAAGCCGCGCTCCGGCCATCCTCCTCGTCACAGGCGAACCCCGCCTCGCCGAAAGCCTCCAGATCCGCCTCCCTGCCCCTGTCGCACACGAATCCATCCCCTGCAAGCTCCGGCCGCCGCGTTCGTTCTGCGTCGAGCAGCCACGCCGCCTCCAACCGCTCGAGGAGCGCGCAGCCCGCCGGCGCGAGACTTGCGATGCGGCACTCCCCTCCCCCGTCGGGCACCATGTCCACGCGCGCCAGACCGGTGCGCGGCGGCAGGGCAGGGGGTGGCGGCGCACCGGAGGTGTAGACGGGATTGGAAGGCTGCGTTCCTTTTTTCTATCGCTCGCACCGGTTCGGTTGACCTATTACATGGACGGCGGGTTAATTCCTAAAAAGCACAGGGATATTTGTATAAAAACGCCACGACTATTATTAGGAAGAGATTGTTGTATTACAAGTTTATTATTTTTCCTGATAACTTGGTCACATGTAATGACACAATGCGAAGATTTTCCAATTTTTTGATTTTTTTGAATTTTTTATGCCCGTTTCAAAATGCGGTCAAAACGGTGGGCTTGACTATTCCTAGCTAGTGGTTGAATCTTTGAAAACTTTTGGTGTTTCTATGATTAAATAGATACTTATGTATTTATAAATGATTTTTGAAAAAAATAAATAGCAAACTATGAGGCAGCTGTAGTTCAAATTTGATCTGCTTCCTACTGAATCAGCGAAAATTTATCTTTTTCACGAGAGGTGAATCAAAAATTTTGACACCCAACCATTTGGTCAATTGTGCATTAAATATGGCCTAGTATTTTATAAAATTAATTTGGTCCAAATTTGCAACAATTATTTGGTAGGTCCTTCATAAAAAAACTCGTTTTGGGCACTTGTAAAATAAAAAATGATTTTTTTCGTCCAAAGAAAATGAAAACTTACTGAGGAAACATTGTTTGCCATTCCAATATGCACCCTTAAGCACAATATGAAATCATTTGAACAAATTTTCCCCGCTTCCTACTGAACGGGTGGAATTTGTTTTTTATAAAAGGTGGATCAAAAGCTTTTGACATGTTACTATTTGGTCAATTTTACATAAAATGTGGTCTAATATTTTTTTTAAATGGAGTTGTG
Source organism: Triticum monococcum (assembly GCA_034509565.1). Lineage (NCBI taxonomy): Eukaryota > Viridiplantae > Streptophyta > Magnoliopsida > Poales > Poaceae > Triticum > Triticum monococcum. The sequence continues at coordinate 169,999,154 of CM067846.1, read as the reverse complement.
CTATTTTGGAGCAAATATTTGGTAGCTTCTTAAAAAAAAACCTTTTTATCCACTCAAAAAATGGAAAATCATTTTTTTGTGCAAAGAAAATGAAAGACGTCGAACTATGGCATTGTTTGCCATTCTAAAATGCACACTTACGAAAAAAAATAGGATCATTTTCACAAACTATGTCATTGTTATGTTTAAAAAAATTCAAAATTTTGGGTCCAAAATGTTGAGATTCAAGTGCGAGATAGCCAGCCAATGAGACGCGAGGAACCGCTTTCACGCGGATCACCAAATTGAACGCAATCTTAGCCATCCATCACGCATCCATCCAACGGTGGAGCTTCTCCCGAGAATCAAAAACCCTAACCCACCCACCCACCCTCCCCTCGACCCCCCCAGATCCCCACCCGCCGCCACCCCCACTCACCCACGCCCCCCTCCCCTCGGTCCCCCAGATCCATCCTCTCCTCTCCCGCAACCCCAAACCCGGCCCCGCCGCAGATCTCCACTCCCCCAAACCCAGCCCCAGCCCCGCCGCCGATCTCCACTCCACCAAACCCAGCCGCAGCCCCGCCGGCAACCTCCTCCCCCACTCCTCGACTGCCCTGGCGACATCCTCTACTTCATACCCGCGGGTGACCTCTGCCTTCCATTCCACCCTCTCCTGCTCTCCACGCCGAAACCCTAGATCAACGCCATGGCCACCTCTCTCCAGCGTCCCCTCTATCTCTCCCGTCGGCGACCACAACCATGGCCTCCACCTCCCCTTCCCTCCCTAGCTGGAGATCCACTCAATTCCTCTCCCTCCCCTAATTCCTCCCCAATCCCGCCGCTGTCCGACTACCACCCCCACCGGCGACCTCCCTCCCTCCCTCATGAGATGTACGGGTGTGGAGAGACGGATCGCCGGATCCCCGCCGCGCCGGACCGGTGAGATCCAGCTCCTTGCCGATCCCATGGCCTCCACGGCGGCGCGAGTCCTCCTCCTCGTTCGCCTTGTCGCCTCCTCCCTCGCGGGGTGCACGGACGCCCTTCGGTCGCTTGGCGTCGGTGACAAGGCAGGAGTCGGGGCCGCCGCGCAGGGGGACGATGCCGTGGACCTCAACCCCACCAGCTTGGACACCTTCCTCACGACCTCGCGGGAGCAGTTCGTCATCGTCGAGTTCTTCGCCCACTGGTCAGTCGCTCCCGGCTTGATTCGCGTCCTTTGTTTATTCCATATGCGGATTGCTTCGATTCGATTTGGTCTGGAATCTCGGCATGGATTCAGGATAGCCTGATGCCCGAGGTGTGGCGTGTGGTTTCATGCTATTGTCGATCTGTCAGTCGCAAATGGAAAATGATTAGTTCGTCTCAGCATGGTATTAACCCCCTTGTGTGCAGTTCCCTCCATATGTCAGAGCAGCGCGGTTGTACTTTCTTTGTTTATTTCTGAAATCGCCACTGACTGGAACATGATGATTTTGTTAGCCCACTAAAGAATTTCCCAACACCTCAATACTCTGCCACACTATGTTGTGTTTCATTCTAGGATCTGTGCTCTAGAATGTTCATTCTAGAATATGCTCATTTAGGAATATTTGCTTTTTTGAATAGAAACTCATTTCCACATATGTTTTTTATGTTTATTATGTTCTGATTCTGGTCGATCCCAGCCATGAGCTTGAATGGTCTAGTAGTAGAACATCAAGTTAATTAGTAGCAGTGAGGTCATTGAGCCTTGTAATTGTATCTTTGTGGTTACTAACATGATTGTTGTAGGCTACAAGATATATCTCTGTCGGTTCATCTTGTTGTAGAATATGCCCCTATTCATTCATTTATGTGTATTGCTATTTGCCTCTGGTGACATGCGAGAAGAACTCATCTATATGTTTATATTTTGAGCAGCTGGGTACAACTACAGTTGCAAAATCATCCAGCCAAATTTTGGGAGGATGGCATAAAAGATTACATAACCCATGCTTTTGAAATCATGGTAAGCTTCACAAGCTTGTAAGGTGTTTTCTATTTTCAAGTGACTTTACATCAAGTTACTATTTCTCAACAGAAATTCTAGACTGTGTAATGTTACTGTAGATATGATGTAGGTTCAATGCTTATAATGCTACTGTAGATATTCGAAACAAGCTGAAGTCCTTTTGATTCTTGATTTCTAGCATACACATGCAACCTGATTGGTGATGTTACTGTAGATATGATGTAGGTTTAATGCTTACAATTTTTTGATGTGATGCATGTTACATTTCGAAATATGAAGATGCATGTAAGAACTGTTGCTGGCAATCTGGCATGTCATAACAGTCTTACCCCTTGTTCTATCACTAGCATACACTATAGTTTTAGATAAAAGGGGGGCATATCATTTGCTCTATAAATGGATTGTTTATTAATTTATTTGGACTTGCACACATTAGGTAAGGAAGGATCGCCAATCTGGGTGTCCAAATGATAGTAAAACCTAGGCTCTTGCACGGTTCTTGGATTTATTTTTAGCATATATTACCCATATCGAGTCTAAACATGTGGCTTTTCTTCTCATCTATAGGAGAGTTATGTGCTGATTTTTTTGGAGAAGCTGGAAGTCCAAGTCAATGACTTGTTTTATATGTTTGTTGTAATGCCGTATTTTCTGGGAATTTGGATGTATTGTTGATCTTGCTGAGAATTTGATGTATATTTGCTTGTTGAACTTATTATTCAAATGCTAGGATATATGTACAAATCCTCGGAATATTATTCTATGTTTACTTGAAATGTATTCTTGGATTAGAAGTGGTCAAAAAGAGAATATATTGGTATTGAATTTGGTTTGATTCTATGTTTGTGCTGTAATTGTATTTAAATAAAGAGGCGTGGCCCAAATTAAAAACTGGCCGAAATGTCTATTGGACCAAAAGAAAAACTGGTTGAAATGGCTATAGCCCAAAAAGAATTAGATCGCAAAGAGGCCAAGGCCAAAAATTGGATCACAAAAAGGCCAAGGCCCAAAATTAAATGCATTGTAAAAATTGTGAGGCCCAAATTTAAAATGGACCACAAAATGCCCAAAGCAGTTGACCAAAATTGGCAGGAAAAAAAAATCATAAATGGGCTGAATTAATGGGCTTGGCCCATATAGACACCTAATCGGACCGGGCTGAATCTTATCAACGACCTTTTCAATTGGTTGCAATTTTGCCACGTCAGATTGCCACGTCGGATCCGACGTGGCCTGGGCAGACAACCAGTGACCAAAACAAAAGGTCATGGGTTCCACGACCTTTTGTTTTGGTCGTAAACGTCTATGACCTTCTCTGTGAGAAGGTCGTTAATTTAAGTTTACGACCGCCAGTTTTTGACCTTCTGTTTTTGGTCAAAAAAGGTCGTAAATGAAAAAAAATGACCTTTCAGTGACCAATAGTGATGGTTGCAAGTTGGCATATTTCTTGTAGTGCCTCGTTTATCCTTTTCTCCCACAAGATAAACTACTCATACAAATGCATCTTGATGTTATGTGCAACGCATGGGCATCTTGCTAGTTGTTGCAAAAAGCCCATGTGTGTGTGTGTTGTGTGTGTGAGAGAGAGGGAGAGAGGAGGAGGACGGAGTGCATGTGTGACAAAGACACAAAGAGTTTGTGTGCGACAGGTATCAGCTTAAAATGAGGCGATAGTGTGTGTTTGCACATCGAGAGGGCGTGTCTTAAGAAGGGACAAAAAAATCTACATAGATACAAGGAGCGTGAGAGAGACATGTACGCGATAGTGGAAGCACAAGTGTGTCGATGTATAAACCTATCTAGAGGCTAGTCGATCAATGATGTGAGAGAAATACGATTCGGGGGTGCAAAAGTGAGAGTTTTGTGGGTGTGAGAGAGAGAGAGAGAGAGATGATAGTCGGGAAGGGGAGTGGAAGCAGGAGCTATGTGTGTGTGAGAGAGAGCGGGGGGGGGGGGGGGGGGAATTTGTCGGATCGGTAAACAAATGAATATGTCAGTTTTATAATTGGGATGTAGATGGAAAGGAGACCGCAACAAATTTTGTATCTGCAGAAGAGAGTAATTTTAGTGGCATGAGTCATATCTAGAGACATATAGGGTGTGTGAGAGAACCCCATAGAGAGAAAGACAAAGTGAAAGACGAGTGAGACTGTGTGTGTGACTGTGAAAAAGAAAGCTTAGGTACCTAGTGATACTAGAGAATGGTAGAGACGTGAGAGATAGCGAAAACCGTGTAATGTATAATGATAGGGAGAGTGTGAGACTTCTCAAGGGAGACGTCAAGAGACCATGTTTGCGAAAATTGGATAAACATGAAGTGAGCATGCGGGTGAGCTGGAGAAAAGAGAATGATAGCTACATGAAGGAGCATGCGAGAGAGATGGGCGTGAAAGGAGTCAACATAAAAGGATTCAAATATTTGAATTCGAGATGATGATACATATAATTCATACTCGAACCGAAATTGATCTATCAAACATGCATACTCATATGAATTCATGCGCATCCATGTATTTAATATGTTGTGACGCCCGGATAATTAAGCTACAGTAATCCTCTGTTAAGGGTGATATGTCATCACATTGCTGTTGCTAATCCTCGCTTGATCCAAATCTTAATTCAATTCAAATTCAAATTATAGTCCAAAATTCAAGTTTCTCAAACATGCAAAAATAAAATGTTCAAAGTGTGGCAAATATCCCATAGCTAATTATGGTGGTGACCCAACACTTTTGTAAAGTGTTTAAATGCCCTTTGTGAATAAAACAGTGGCAAAAGGCAATTATATAAATGCTTTTTAATTTATAAAAACTCTAAACTAATTTATTTTGTGCCAAGTTATTTTGTGACAGTGGCATAAATACTAATACTAACTTATAAACTACTTTTTTTTAACTAAACTAAAATATTATGGAAATTATATAAAACTGTGAAAACAAAATAAATAAAAACAAAACAAAACACAAACAAAAAAAATAAAATAAAAAGGAAATCTCCCCTGGGCCACTTGGCCCAGTCGGCCGAAGCAACTCCTCGCACCAGGCCGGCCCACTGCGCCCCTGTTCTCCCCCTCCTCTGTTCACAGAGGAGGCGTGGACAACACCGATGGCTGCCACGGCACCGGCCATCGCCGTGGCGACCATCCGGCGACCTCGGAGCCTATAAGACCTACCCCGTCGCCTCCCTCGCGCCACCGAACCCTAATTCCTTTTCCCTCGCGCCCCCTCTCCCTCTGCCACTCGCGCCCAACGCCGCTGCCGTCACCGCGTCGTCGTCGTCACCGCGCACCGGTGCCTCCCCAGGCTTCACGTCGACGTCTAGGAGGTCCGCCGCGGCTTGGTTCGTCCATCCCGAGGACCAGATCGAGCCGGGACGCCCTCGAACCGTCGCCACCAACTGTCTTCTCCGCCACGGTCGTTGCCGCCTCTCCGCTCGATTCGCCGCCTACGAGCCTCCCCCGAGCCCGCTGCCCTCCCCTACAGATTCGCCGTGAGCTCCTCCTCTGAATCCCCCTCATCCCGGTCTCGATCCGTCGCCGTAGTCTCATGTATGAACCGGCGGCCGCCATGGCCGAAGCTCAGCATACGCGTATGCGCCCCTGCTTGGCTCTGCGCGCGTGCTACTCCTGTGTGCTCCTTCTGCAGGCCGCACCCATGCCCGCCCACGGCCGCTGATGCTGCTCCTACTGCTGTGTGTCTGCTGCCCAGCGCCTCGCGCGCGCGTGTGCCCGCCGCAGCCTAGCAGCGCCCGACCGCGCTGCTGCCACTGCTGCCGGTTACTGCTTCTGCTGTAGCGCTGCCGCTGCTGCCCGTAACTATTGCTGCTGCTTAGCTACTTAGTTCCTGCCGCTGCTGCTATTGCTTAGCTTCTTAGTTCCTGTCGCTTTAGCTGCTGCCCAGCGTTGCTTGCTGCTGCTAATGGACATGGTTGTGGCTATGCTATGTGCGTGGGTGTGCACAACCATCCCTGGCCGGCTGTGCAATTAGATTAGGGACTAATTAGTAGTACTAGCTAGGTTAGTTGCTACACTATGACATATGGCCCCACTGTTAATTAAAGAAAATGACTAATCTAATTAAGCTAGAGAAAATGAAGTGGGACCCGCAACACTATTTACCTTTTGACCAGTCAACTTTTGACTGGGTCAACTCAGTCAATGACCCCACCTACCATCCTGATATGCAGCACCCTAGGTACATTCCCTGGGTACCCATAGAAATTTCTTTTTATTTTCGAATTAATAATAAATCAAGGAATTTCAGAAGAACTTTAAAACTTTAAAAAAATTATATAAAATAATCCGTAGCTCGGATGAAAATGCTTTGTACATAAAAGTTGCTCAGAACGACGAGACGAATCCGGGTACACATCCCGTTTATCCGCTGTGCATCCCTAGAATAGTGAACACACAACTTTCCCCCTCCGGTTCCTCTGTCCGAAAACGCGAAACACCGGGGACATTTTCTCGGAAGTTTCCCCCCTTCACCGGTACCACCTCTTACCGTGTTAGGGCACCCCTAGCATCACGCTTTGTCATGTCATGCATCGTCATGATTTGTTTGCATTATATTTATTGTTTCTTCCCCCTCTTCTCTCGCTAGACACCAAGACCGACGCCGCTGCTACCCAGTACGACTATGGTGTTGACGACCCCTCTCTCTTGCCAGAGCAACCAGGCAAGCCCCCCCTTTGATCACCAGATATCGCCTACTCTTCTCTATACTGCTTGCATTAGAGTAGTGTAGCATGTTACTGCTTTCGGTTAATCCTATACTGCTACATAGCCTGTCCTTGCTACTACTGTTGTTACCTTTACCTGCCATCCTACTGCTTAGTATAGGATGCTAGTGTTCCATCAGTGGCCCTACACTCTTGTCCGTCTGCCATGCTATACTACTGGGCCGTGATCACTTCGGGAGGTGATCATGGGCATATGATATATACTTACTGCTACCTTACTTATGATACTGTTCGGAGATGGGGGCTGAAGGGACAGGTGGCTCCATCCCGGTAGAGGTGGGCCTGGGTTCCCGACGGCCCTCGACTGTTACTTTGTGGCGGAGCGACAGGGCAGGTTGAGACCACCTAGGAGAGAGGTGGCCTGGCCCTGTTCGGCGTTCGCGTATACTTAACACGCTTAACGAGATCTGTGTATTTGATCTGAGTCTGGCCATTTGGTCTATACGCACTAACCATCTACGCGGGAGTAGTTATGGGTATCCCGACGTCGTGGTATCAGCCGAAGCCTTCGTGACGTCAGCGACTGAGCGGCGCGCGCCGGGTTGGACCGCGTAACGCAACTTCCTTTGTAATGGAGGTTGCTAGGTCTGCTCACCGGCCGCGTTCGCAACGTGCAGGTGTGCAAAGGGCGATGGGCCCAGACCCCTGCGCCATAGGATTTAGACCGGCGTGCTGACCTCTCTATTGTGCCTAGGTAGGGCTGCGGCGTGTTGATCTTCCGAGGCCGGTCATGACCTAGGAAAGTGTGTCCGGCCAAATGGGATCGAGCGTGTTGGGGAATGTGGTGCACCCCTGCAGGGAAGTTTATCTATTCGAATAGCCGTGTCCCTCGGTAAAAGGACGACCCGGAGTTGTACTTTGACCTTATGACAACTAGAATCGGATACTTAATAAAACACACCCTTCCAAGTGCCAGATATAACCCGGTGATCGCTCTCTAACAGGGCAACGCGGAGGGGATCGCCGGGTAGGACTATGCTATACGATGCTACTTGGAGGTCTTCAGTCTACTCTCTTCTACATGCTGCAAGACGGAGGCCGCCAGAAGCGTAGTCTTCGAAAGGACTAGTTATCCCCCTCTTATTCCGGCTTTCTGCAGTCCAGTCCACATATAATAGCCTTATTCCAGTTGATACCAATGCATACATATGTAGTGTAGCTCCTTGCTTGCGAGTACTTTGGATGAGTACTCACGGTTGCTTTCTCCTTCTTTTCCCTCTATCCCTTCTACCTGGTTGTCGCAATTAGATGTTGGAGTCCAGGAGCCAGACGCCACCGTCGACAACGACTCCTACTACACCGGAGGTGCCTACTACTACGTGATGCCCGCTAACGAAGACCAGGAGTAGTTAGGAGGATCCCAGGCAGGAGGCCTGCGCCTCTTTCGATCTGTATCCCAGTTTGTGCTAGCCATCTTATGGCAACTTGTTTAACTTATGTCTGTACTCAGATATTGTTGCTTCCACTGACTCGTCTATGATCGAGCTCTTGTATTCGAGCCCTCGAGGCCCCTGGCTTGTAATATGATGCTTGTATGACTTATTTTATTTGTAGAGTTGTGTTGTGATATCTTCCCGTGAGTCCCTGATCTTGATCGTACACGTTTGCGTGTATGGTTAGTGTACGATTGAATCGGGGGCGTCACATATGTAGATATTACTGATCCATACATTTTAGTAGAACATAATTTGGTTTAATTTTTTTTGAATTCAACCTTATGATTTTGAGATCATTGTATTTGTAAGTCATATTATATACATATAAAGGAGCAGAATTCTTTGTTGTGCTTTTGAAAGTATATATATAAAAAATTATGTATATAAAATTTTATTCCAATCGCAAATGGATCCTGCCCAAACAAAAATATAATACAAATTGGATTCGAATTGAGTTGGCGCGGTAAACATGCACTCTTGCTCTGCAAAAATGTGAACAAAGCGGGCAAATTCGCAGTAACCGCCCGAAACCAAAATCTGTGAGATGGAGATTACTGCCTATCCCTGACACGCAAAGCCTATCGGCTCGATTTCTATAGGTTTCGATAGGGGTAGGTTTGAAATTTCACTCAATCATGACATAACTGCCTCTCACCCGGATTCATACACGGTGGGCGCCAAAACACAATGTCTCTTCGGCCGAAATTGACTCCCTCCCCGATTCATACACGGTGGGCGCCAAAAACAAACTCTCATTGGCAAATATTGTATGCGAGATTACCGTCCTATCCCCAACCGACTAATATTGTTGTGATGTAGGAAATTTTAAACGGGGGCTAAGTTTGTAAATTTCCTGGCATCTGAGACAAGCGTGCCCTAAAGACATGGTTCCTGTAACATCCCAAATTTTCAATTTGGAATGTTATACATTTGAACATCATTGGATATCATATTTTATTGCATTTTTTGGCTTGATCCTAGAAATTCTACGCAACTCAAGGACCTACAGAGAGAGTTGGAGATTTCATTATTTTCATATTCGAGTTTTCTCGAATTTTGGAAAGAGGATCATTTGATTTTAATTATTTTCTCTTCGATTATTTATTTTATAAAAATAAAAGAGAGAGGATAAAATGACTTCCTCAAAATAAAGAAATATCGAAGCTTTAATATTAAAATCAAATAAGATTTTTTTATTTGGAGTTTTATCGCTATTTTATTTGAATTAGGAAAAATATGCGTTTTTAAAAATTGCATTTCAGGCCCAAATAAATGTTCATCTTGTCCGGCTTATTTTTAGAGGACGGAAAAAATTTATTTCAGAATTTTTGGAGTCCGTTTAGTATTTCTTTTCTTTCATTTTCTGCACGTCGGAATTATAAAAAAAATTAAACCGACTTCGGGCCGTACCCGGCCAAGAGACCTCGGGCCGGCCCTCTTATAAGCCGCACCCGAGCCAGCCCAGCCGCCTACCGCCCGAAACCCTAACCCTAGCCGATCCGCGCCGCCGCCGATTCGCGCCGCGCCGCCGCCCGCCGCTGCCGCCGCCGCACCGGAGCCGCCCGCCGCTGCTGGACCTCGATGGACCCCGCCGGACCCGAGGTAGCCGCCTCGGTTTTCGTGAGAAAACTGTTTGGTTTTTTTCAAAACCCTAGATCCGTTTTTTATTAGATTCGGTTCGGTTTATTTTTTGTTTAGTTATTTAGCGAACGCTCGTTTTTACGTTCGTTTTAATGAACGGTTTTCACCATTTAGCCGCAGACAGCGAACGTTTGTTCGTTAGCCTGTTCGTCAGTTTTTCTTTTTCTCGGATTTTCCGCGATTAATTTTCGATCGTGATTTCTGATCCGATTTTCTTTTAGTATAACTTTTTGCTCGTTTATCGGAATCAGGCGATTCAAGCGCCTAGAGTTTCCTCTCGAAACCATCTTTCCGTTTAACCAACTTGAACAAGATTTTGATACAGTAAAATTTGACCTTAGTCCATATTAGTAATCGGATCTTGTTTCTTTCCCAGTTTGAGTTTCGTTGCTCCGTTTGATTTGATTCTTTTTGCAAGCCGGAGTTCTTAAGTTGAACTTTCTGGTTAGATCTCTTATTTGAGTTTTACTCGTGCCCTTGTTTGATTGCTTATTGTATGCTTGTTTGTTTGCGATAGAACACCCGGAGTGCGAAGCGTGCTACTATGAGTCTCTAGGTTTTGCGGATCATCAGCAAGGCAAGTAACACTTTGATCATATCCCTTTATCACCCAGTTTTTATGCATTAGTTTCAACCCTCAAACATGGCATGATTAGGACCTGATAACATGTGGGATTGAGAAGTAGTTGATGAGGTAGAACCTATTGCCCTGTTATTATCAAACCCTTGGGAGTTACTTCTACGTATTGCTTATATTGCTATGCTATTCTCGTAGACGTGGATTGGGTTTGAGTGGAACCATGACAGATGTGAGATTGTTAATTAATGGTTCAACTTAAGGTGGAAACTTTAATTCACATCTGGGCGGATTGCTTGTCGGGCACCTGGAGAATCCAGTGTTGTCCTAGGATATCCCGGAGTACCCATGTGATAATCCTAAGGTCCGCCACCCAGGCTCAAAGGGAACTGAGATATCTCATGCTAGAAACTTCCGTGTGCAACCACAAGCTATTATGGGCTCTAACATAGTTGTAAGTTGCGTGAAGCTCTTGAAGAGGTAGACTAGCAGGTAGTGGGTTGTAGGTGGTATAGTCTATCCGGAGTAGAGAGTTAATGCTTCTGAAAGACTGTGTCTCGGTCATCCGTTTCTCAAACACCATGTAGTGCGAGAAATCCAACGGAGAAGATCGAGTCTTGTGGGGAAAAGTGTGCAAACCTCTGCAGAGTGTACAAACTAATCATGGTTAGCCATGTCCCCGGTTATGGTCATATTGAGTATCTAGTACTTGGACTATCATATGTATCTCATCACTCTAAATTAATATTGATGGGTTGATAATTACTTTTAATTGGGATTTGAAGGAAATATGCCCTAGAGGCAATAATAAAGTTATTATTTATTTCCTTATATCATGATAAATGTTTATTATTCATGCTAGAATTGTATTAACCGGAAACATAATACATGTGTGAATACATAGACCAACAGAGTGTCACTAGTATGCCTCTACTTGACTAGCTCGTTAATCAAAGATGGTTATGTTTCCTAACCATGAACAAAGAGTTGTTATTTGATTAACGAGGTCACATCATTAGTTGAATGATCTGATTGACATGACCCATTCCATTAGCTTAGCACCCGATCGTTTAGTATGTTGCTATTGCTTTCTTCATGACTTATACATGTTCCTATAACTATGAGATTATGCAACTCCCGTTTACCGGAGGAACACTTTGGGTACTACCAAACGTCACAACGTAACTAGGTGATTATAAAGGAGTACTACAGGTATCTCCAACGGTAGATGTTGGGTTGGCGTATTTCGAGATTAGGGTTTGTCACTCCGATTGTCGGAGAGGTATCTCTGGGCCCTCTCGGTAATACACATCACATAAGCCTTGCAAGCATAATAACTAAGATGTTAGTTATGAGATGATGTATTACGGAATGAGTAAAGAGACTTGCCAGTAACGAGATTGAACTAGGTATTGGATACCGACGATCGAATCTCGGGCAAGTAACATACCGATGACAAAGGGAACAACGTATGTTGTTATGCGGTCTAACCGATAAAGATCTTCGTAGAATATGTAGGAGCCAATATGGGCATCCAGGTCCCGCTATTGGTTATTGACCGGAGACGTGTCTCGGTCATGTCTACATTGTTCTCGAACCGTAGGGTCCGCACGCTTAACGTTACGATGACAGTTATTATGAGTTTATGCATTTTGATGTACCGAAGGTTGTTCGGAGTCCCGGATGTGATCATGGACATGACGAGGAGTCTTGAAATGGTCGAGACGTAAAGATTGATATATTGGAAGCCTATGTTTGGACACCGGAAGTGTTCCGGGTGAAATCGGGATTTTACCGGATTACCGGGAGGGTTACCGGAACCCCCCGGGAGCCAAATGGGCCAACATGGGCCTTAGTGGAAAGGTGAGAGGGCAGCCCACATAGGGCTGCGCCTCCCCCCTCTCCCTAGTCCTATTAGGACTAGGAGAGGGGCCGGCCACCTCTCTCTTTCCCTTCCCTCTTGAGGAAACCTAGTTGGACTAGGATTGGAGGGGGGAGTCCTACTCCCGGTAGGAGTAGGACTCCTCCTGCGCCTCCCACCTTGGCCGGCCAGCTCCTCCTCCTCCATCCTTTATATACGGGGGCAGGGGACACCCCAAGACACACAAGTTGATCCTTGAGATCGTTCCTTAGCCGTGTGCGGTGCCCCCTGCCACCAAATTCCACCTCGATCATATCGTTGTAGTGCTTAGGCGAAGCCCTGCGTCGGTAGTACATCAAGATCGTCACCACGCCGTTGTGCTGACAGAACTCTTCCTCGACGCTTTGCTGGATCGGAGCCCGAGGATCGTCATCGAGCTGAACGTGTGCTAAGAACTCGGAGGTGCCGGAGTAACGGTGCTTGGATCGGTCGGATTGGGAAGAAGACGTACGACTACTTCCTCTACGTTGTGAGATCGCTTCCGCAGTCGGTCTGCGTTGGTACGTAGACAATACTCTCCCCCTCGTTGCTATGCATCACCATGATCTTGCGTGTGCGTAGGAATTTTTTTGAAATTACTACGTTCCCCAACAGTGGCATCCGAGCCTAGGTTTTATGGTTTGATGTTATTTGCACGAGTAGAACACAAGTGAGTTGTGGGCGATACAAGTCATACTGCCTACCAGCATGTCATACTTTGGTTCGGCGGTATTGTTGGGTGAGACGATCCGGACCAACCTTATGCGTACTCTTACGCGAGACCGGTTCCCTCGACGTGCTTTGCACATAGATGGCTTGCGGAAGACTGTCTCTCCAACTTTAGTTGAACCAAGTGTGACTATGCCCGGTCCTTGAGAAGGTTAAAACGGAGTCTATTTGACAAACTATCGTTGTGGTTTTGATGCGTAGGTGAGATGAGTTCTTACTTAAGCCCGTAGCAGCCACGTAAAACTTGCAACAACAAAGTAGAGGGCGTCTAACTTGTTTTTGCAGGGCATGTTGTGATGTGATATGGTCAAGGCATGATGCTGATTTTATTGTATGAGATGATCATGTTTTGTAACCGAGTTATCGGCAACTGGCAGGAGCCATATGGTTGTCGCTTTATTGTATGCAATGCAATCGCGATATAATGCTTTACTTTATTACTAAGCGCTAGTGATAGTCGTGGAAGCATAAGATTGGCGAGACGACAACGATGCTACGATGGAGATCAAGGTGTCACGCCGGTGACGATGGTGATCATGACGGTGCTTCGGAGATGGAGATCACAAGCACAAGATGATGATGGCCATATCATATCACTTATATTGATTGCATGTGATGTTTATCCTTTTATGCATCTTATCTTGCTTTGATTGACGGTAGCATTATAAGATGATCTCTCACTAAATTATCAAGAAGTGTTCTCCCTGAGTATGCACCGTTGCCAAAGTTCGTCATGCCCAGACACCACGTGATGATCGGGTGTGATAAGCTCTACGTCCATCTACAACGGGTGCAAGCCAGTTTTGCACACGCAGAATACTCAGGTTAAACTTGACGAGCCTAGCATATGCAGATATGGCCTCGGAACACAGAGACCGAAAGGTCGAGCGTGAATCATATAGTAGATATGATCAACATGACGATGTTCACCATTGAAAACTACTCCATCTCACGTGATGATCGGTTATGGTTTAGTTGATTTGGATCACGTGATCACTTAGAGGATTAGAGGGATGTCTATCTAAGTGGGAGTTCCTAAGTAATTTGATTAACTGAACTTAAACTTATCATGAACTTAGTACCTGATAGTATCTTGCTTGTTTATGTTAATTGTAGATAGATGGCTCGTGCTGTTGTTCCGTTGAATTTTAATGCGTTCCTTGAGAAAGCAAAGTTGAAAGATGATGGTAGCAATTACATGGACTGGGTCCGTAACCTGAGGATTATCCTCATTGCTGCACAGAAGAATTACGTCCTGGAAGCACCGTTGGGTGCCAGGCCTGCTGCTGGAGCAACACCAGATGTTATGAACATCTGGCAGAGCAAAGCTGATGACTACTCGATAGTTCAGTGTGCCATGCTTTATGGCTTAGAATCGGGACTTCAACGACGTTTTGAACATCATGGAGCATATGAGATGTTCCAGGAGTTGAAGTTAATATTTCAAGCAACTCCCGTTTTGAACATCAATATTTCATGACTTATACATGTTCCTATAACTATGAGATTATGCAACTCCCGTTTACCGGAGGAACACTTTGGGTACTACCAAACGTCACAACGTAACTGGGTGATTATAAAGGAGTACTACAGGTATCTCCAACGGTAGATGTTGGGTTGGCGTATTTCGAGATTAGGGTTTGTCACTCCGATTGTCGGAGAGGTATCTCTGGGCCCTCTCGGTAATACACATCACATAAGCCTTGCAAGCATAATAACTAAGATGTTAGTTATGAGATGATGTATTACGAAATGAGTAAAGAGACTTGCCAGTAACGAGATTGAACTAGGTATTGGATACCGACGATCGAATCTCGGGCAAGTAACATACCGATGACAAAGGGAACAACGTATGTTGTTATGCGGTCTGACCGATAAAGATCTTCGTAGAATATGTAGGAGCCAATATGGGCATCCAGGTCCCGCTATTGGTTATTGACCGGAGACGTGTCTCGGTCATGTCTACATTGTTCTCGAACCGTAGGGTCCGCACGCTTAACGTTACGATGACAGTTATTATGAGTTTATGCATTTTGATGTACCGAAGGTTGTTCGGAGTCCCGGATGTGTTCACGGACATGACGAGGAGTCTCGAAATGGTCGAGACGTAAAGATTGATATATTGGAAGCCTATGTTTGGACACCGGAAGTGTTCCGGGTGAAATCGGGATTTTACCGGATTACCGGGAGGGTTACCGGAACCCCCCGGGAGCCAAATGGGCCAACATGGGCCTTAGTGGAAAGGTGAGAGGGCAGCCCACATAGGGCTGCGCCTCCCCCCTCTTCCTAGTCCTATTAGGACTAGGAGAGGGGCCGGCCACCTCTCTCTTTCCCTTCCCTCTTGAGGAAACCTAGTTGGACTAGGATTGGAGGGGGGAGTCCTACTCCCGGTAGGAGTAGGACTCCTCCTGCGCCTCCCACCTTGGCCGGCCAGCTCCTCCTCCTCCATCCTTTATATACGGTGGCAGGGGACACCCCAAGACACACAAGTTGATCCTTGAGATCGTTCCTTAGCCGTGTGCGGTGCCCCCTGCCACCAAATTCCACCTCGATCATATCGTTGTAGTGCTTAGGCGAAGCCCTGCGTCGGTAGTACATCAAGATCGTCACCACGCCGTTGTGCTGACAGAACTCTTCCTCGACGCTTTGCTGGATCGGAGCCCGAGGATCGTCATCGAGCTGAACGTGTGCTAAGAACTCGGAGGTGCCGGAGTAACGGTGCTTGGATCGGTCGGATCGGGAAGAAGACGTACGACTACTTCCTCTACGTTGTGAGATCGCTTCCGCAGTCGGTCTGCGTTGGTACGTAGACAATACTCTCCCCCTCGTTGCTATGCATCACCATGATCTTGCGTGTGCGTAGGAAAATTTTCGAAATTACTACGTTCCCCAACAGTGGCATCCGAGCCTAGGTTTTATGGTTTGATGTTATTTGCACGAGTAGAACACAAGTGAGTTGTGGGCGATACAAGTCATACTGCCTACCAGCATGTCATACTTTGGTTCGGCGGTATTGTTGGGTGAGACGATCCGGACCAACCTTACGCGTACTCTTACGCGAGACCGGTTCCCTCGACGTGCTTTGCACATAGATGGCTTGCGGAAGACTGTCTCTCCAACTTTAGTTGAACCAAGTGTGACTACGCCCGGTCCTTGAGAAGGTTAAAACGGAGTCTATTTGACGAACTATCGTTGTGGTTTTGATGCGTAGGTGAGATGAGTTCTTACTTAAGCCCGTAGCAGCCACGTAAAACTTGCAACAACAAAGTAGAGGACGTCTAACTTGTTTTTGCAGGGCATGTTGTGATGTGATATGGTCAAGGCATGATGCTGATTTTATTGTATGAGATGATCATGTTTTGTAACCGAGTTATCGGCAACTGGCAGGAGCCATATGGTTGTCGCTTTATTGTATGCAATGCAATCGCGATGTAATGCTTTACTTTATTACTAAGCGGTAGTGATAGTCGTGGAAGCATAAGATTGGCAAGACGACAACGATGCTACGATGGAGATCAAGGTGTCGCGCCGGTGACGATGGTGATCATGACGGTGCTTCGGAGATGGAGATCACAAGCACAAGATGATGATGGCCATATCATATCACTTATATTGATTGCATGTGATGTTTATCCTTTTATGCATCTTATCTTGCTTTGATTGACGGTAGCATTATAAGATGATCTCTCACTAAATTATCAAGAAGTGTTCTCCCTGAGTATGCACCGTTGCCAAAGTTCGTCGTGCCCAGACACCACGTGATGATCGGGTGTGATAAGCTCTACGTCCATCTACAACGGGTGCAAGCCAGTTTTGCACACGCAGAATACTCAGGTTAAACTTGACGAGCCTAGCATATACAGATATGGCCTCGGAACACAGAGACCGAAAGGTCGAGCGTGAATCATATAGTAGATATGATCAACATGACGATGTTCACCATTGAAAACTACTCCATCTCACGTGATGATCGGTTATGGTTTAGTTGATTTGGATCACGTGATCACTTAGAGGATTAGAGGGATGTCTATCTAAGTGGGAGTTCCTAAGTAATTTGATTAACTGAACTTAAACTTATCATGAACTTAGTACCTGATAGTATCTTGCTTGTTTATGTTAATTGTAGATAGATGGCTCGTGCTGTTGTTCCGTTGAATTTTAATGCGTTCCTTGAGAAAGCAAAGTTGAAAGATGATGGTAGCAATTACACGGACTGGGTCCGTAACCTGAGGATTATCCTCATTGCTGCACAGAAGAATTACGTCCTGGAAGCACCGCTGGGTGCCAGGCCTGCTGCTGGAGCAACACCAGATGTTATGAACATCTGGCAGAGCAAAGCTGATGACTACTCGATAGTTCAGTGTGCCATGCTTTACGGCTTAGAATCGGGACTTCAACGACGTTTTGAACATCATGGAGCATATGAGATGTTCCAGGAGTTGAAGTTAATATTTCAAGAAAATGCCCGAATTGAGAGATATGAAGTCTCCAATAAGTTCTATAGCTGCAAGATGGAGGAGAACAGTTCTGACAGTGAGCATATACTCAAAATGTCTGGGTATAATAATCACTTGATTCAGATGGGAGTTAATCTTCCAGATGATTGCGTCATTGACAGAATTCTCCAATCACTGCCACCAAGCTACAAGAGCTTCGTGATGAACTACAATATGCAAGGGATGAACAAGACTATTCCCGAGCTCTTCGCAATGCTGAAAGCTGCGGAGGTAGAAATCAAGAAGGAGCATCAAGTGTTGATGGTTAGAAAAACCACTAGTTTCAAGAAAAAGGGCAAAGGGAAGAAGAAGGGAAACTTCAAGAAGAACAGCAAGCAAGTTGCTGCTCAGGAGAAGAAACCCAAGTCTGGACCTAAGCCTGAAACTGAGTGCTTCTACTGCAAGCAGACTGGTCACTGGAAGCGGAACTGCCCCAAGTATTTGGCGGATAAGAAGGATGGCAAGGTGAACAAAGGTATATGTGATATACATGTTATTGATGTGTACCTTACTAGAGCTCGCAGTAGCACCTGGGTATTTGATACTGGTTCTGTTGCTAATATTTGCAACTCGAAACAGGGACTACGGAATAAGCGGACGCTAGCAAAGGACGAGGTGACGATGCGCGTGGGAAACGGTTCCAAAGTCGATGTGATCGCGGTCGGCACGCTACCTCTACATCTACCTTCGGGATTAATATTAGACCTAAATAATTGTTATTTGGTGCCAGCGTTGAGCATGAACATTATATCTGGATCTTGTTTGATGCGAGACGGTTATTCATTTAAATCTGAGAATAATGGTTGTTCTATTTATATGAGTAATATCTTTTATGGTCATGCACCCTTGAAGAGTGGTCTATTCTTATTGAATCTCGATAGTAGTGATACACATATTCATAATGTAGAAGCCAAAACATGCAGAGTTGATAATGATAGTGCAACTTATTTGTGGCACTGCCGTTTAGGTCATATCGGTGTAAAGCGCATGAAGAAACTCCATACTGATGGGCTTTTGGAACCACTTGATTATGAATCACTTGGTACTTGCGAACCATGCCTCATAGGCAAGATGACTAAAACACCGTTCTCCGGTACTATGGAGAGAGCAACAGATTTATTGGAAATCATACATACCGATGTATGTGGTCCGATGAATATTGAGGCTCGTGGCGGATATCGTTATTTTCTCACCTTCACAGATGATTGAAGCAGATATGGGTATATCTACTTAATGAAACATAAGTCTGAAACATTTGAAAAGTTCAAGGAATTTCAGAGTGAAGTTGAAAATCATTGTAACAAGAAAATAAAGTTTCTACGATCTGATCGTGGAGGAGAATATTTGAGTTACGAGTTTGGTATACATTTGAAAAATTGTGGAATAGTTTCACAACTCACGCCACCCGGAACACCACAGCGTAATGGTGTGTCCGAACGTCGTAATCGTACTTTACTAGATATGGTGCGATCTATGATATCTCTTACTGATTTACCGCTATCGTTTTGGGGTTATGCTTTAGAGACGGCCGCATTCACGTTAAATAGGGCACCATCAAAATCCTTTGAGACGACGCCTTATGAACTATGGTTTGGCAAGAAACCAAAGTTGTCGTTTCTTAAAGTTTGGGGCTGCGATGCTTATGTGAAAAAGCTTCAACCTGATAAGCTCGAACCCAAAGCGGAGAAATGTGTCTTCATAGGATACCCAAAGGAAACTGTTGGGTATACCTTCTATCACAGATCCGAAGGCAAGACATTCGTTGCTAAGAATGGATCATTTCTAGAGAAGGAGTTTCTCTCGAAAGAAGTGAGTGGGAGGAAAGTAGAACTTGACGAGGTAACTGTACCTGCTCCCTTATTGGAAAATAGTACATCACAGAAAACTGTTTCTGCGACACCTATACCAATTAGTGAGGAAGCTAATGATGATGACCATGAAGCTTCAGGACAAGATACTACTGAACCACGTAGATCAACCAGAGTGAGATCCGCACCAGAGTGGTACGGTAATCCAGTTCTGGAAGTCATGCTACTAGATCATGATGAACCTACGAACTATGAAGAAGCGATGGTGAGCCGAGATTCCGCAAAGTGGCTTGAGGCCATGAAATCTGAGATGGGATCCATGTATGAGAACAAAGTATGGACTTTGGTTGACTTGCCCGATGATCGGCAAGCAATTGAGAATAAATGGATCTTCAAGAAAAAGACGGATGCTGACGGTAATATTACTGTCTATAAAGCTCGACTTGTCGCAAAAGGTTTTCGACAAGTTCAAGGGGTTGACTACGATGAGACCTTCTCACCCGTAGCGATGCTTAAGTCCGTCAGAATTATGTTAGCAATTGCTGCGTTTTATGATTATGAAATATGGCAAATGGATGTCAAAACTGCATTCCTGAATGGATTTCTGGAAGAAGAGTTGTATATGATGCAACCAGAAGGTTTTGTCGATCCGAAGGGAGCTAACAAAGTGTGCAAACTCCAGCGATCCATTTATGGACTGGTGCAAGCATCTCGGAGTTGGAATAAACACTTTGATAGTGTGATCAAAGCATTTGGCTTTATACAGACTTTTGGAGAAGCCTGTATTTACAAGAAAGTGAGTGGGAGCTCTGTAGCATTTCTGATATTATATGTGGATGACATATTGCTGATTGGAAATGATATAGAATTTCTGGATAGCATAAAGGGATACTTGAATAAAAGTTTTTCGATGAAAGACCTCGGGGAAGCTGCTTACATATTAGGCATAAAGATCTATAGAGATAGATCAAAACACTTAATTGGACTTTCACAAAGCACATACCTTGACAAGATTTTGAAGAAGTTCAAAATGGATCAAGCAAAGAAAGGGTTCTTGCCTGTGTTACAAGGTGTGAAGTTGAGTCAGACTCAATGCCCGACCAATGCAGAAGATAGAGAGAAAATGAAAGATGTTCCCTATGCTTCAGCCATAGGCTCTATCATGCATGCAATGCTGTGTACCAGACCTGATGTGTGCCTTGCTATAAGTTTAGCAGGGAGGTACCAAAGTAATCCAGGAGTGGATCACTGGACAGCGGTCAAGAACATCCTGAAATACCTGAAAAGGACTAGGGATATGTTTCTCGTATATGGAGGTGACAAAGAGCTCACCGTAAGAGGTTACATTGATGCAAGCTTTGACACTGATCCGGACGACTCTAAATCGCAAACCGGATACGTGTTTACTTTAAACGGTGGAGCTGTCAGTTGGTGCAGTTCTAAACAAAGCGTCGTAGCGGGATCTACATGTGAAGCGGAGTACATAGCTGCTTCGGAAGCAGCGAACGAAGGAGTCTGGATGAAGGAGTTCATATCCGATCTAGGTGTCATACCTAGTGCATCGGGTCCAATGAAAATCTTCTGTGACAATACTGGTGCAATTGCCTTGGCAAAGGAATCCAGATTTCACAAAAGAACCAAACACATCAAGAGACGCTTCAACTCCATCCGGGATTTAGTCCAGGTGGGAGACATAGAGATTTGCAAGATACATACGGATCTGAATGTTGCAGACCCGTTGACTAAGCCTCTTCCACGAGCAAAACATGATCAGCACCAAGGCTCCATGGGTGTTAGAATCATTACTGTGTAATCTAGATTATTGACTCTAGTGCAAGTGGGAGACTGAAGGAAATATGCCCTAGAGGCAATAATAAAGTTATTATTTATTTCCTTATATCATGATAAATGTTTATTATTCATGCTAGAATTGTATTAACCGGAAACATAATACATGTGTGAATACATAGACCAACAGAGTGTCACTAGTATGCCTCTACTTGACTAGCTCGTTAATCAAAGATGGTTATGTTTCCTAACCATGAACAAAGAGTTGTTATTTGATTAACGAGGTCACATCATTAGTTGAATGATCTGATTGACATGACCCATTCCATTAGCTTAGCACCCGATCGTTTAGTATGTTGCTATTGCTTTCTTCATGACTTATACATGTTCCTATAACTATGAGATTATGCAACTCCCGTTTACCGGAGGAACACTTTGGGTACTACCAAACGTCACAACGTAACTGGGTGATTATAAAGGAGTACTACAGGTATCTCCAACGGTAGATGTTGGGTTGGCGTATTTCGAGATTAGGGTTTGTCACTCTGATTGTCGGAGAGGTATCTCTTGGCCCTCTCGGTAATACACATCACATAAGCCTTGCAAGCATAATAACTAAGATGTTAGTTATAAGATGATGTATTACGGAACGAGTAAAGAGACTTGCCAGTAACGAGATTGAACTAGGTATTGGATACCGACGATCGAATCTCGGGCTAGTAACATACCGATGACAAAGGGAACAACGTATGTTGTTATGCGGTCTGACCGATAAAGATCTTCGTAGAATATGTAGGAGCCAATATGGGCATCCAGGTCCCGCTATTGGTTATTGACCGGAGACGTGTCTCGGTCATGTCTACATTGTTCTCGAACCGTAGGGTCCGCACGCTTAACGTTACGATGACAGTTATTATGAGTTTATGCATTTTGATGTACCGAAGGTTGTTCGGAGTCCCGGATGTGATCACGGACATGACGAGGAGTCTCGAAATGGTCGAGACGTAAAGATTGATATATTGGAAGCCTATGTTTGGACACCGGAAGTGTTCCGGGTGAAATCGGGATTTTACCGGATTACCGGGAGGGTTACCGGAACCCCCCGGGAGCCAAATGGGCCAACATGGGCCTTAGTGGAAAGGTGAGAGGGCAGCCCACATAGGGCTGCGCCTCCCCCCCTCTCCCTAGTCCTATTAGGACTAGGAGAGGGGCCGGCCACCTCTCTCTTTCCCTTCCCTCTTGAGGAAACCTAGTTGGACTAGGATTGGAGGGGGGAGTCCTACTCCCAGTAGGAGTAGGACTCCTCCTGCGCCTCCCACCTTGGCCGGCCAGCTCCTCCTCCTCCATCCTTTATATACGGTGGCAGGGGACACCCCAAGACACACAAGTTGATCCTTGAGATCGTTCCTTAGCCGTGTGCGGTGCCCCCTGCCACCAAATTCCACCTCGATCATATCGTTGTAGTGCTTAGGCGAAGCCCTGCGTCGGTAGTACATCAAGATCGTCACCACGCCGTTGTGCTGATGGAACTCTTCCTCGACGCTTTGCTGGATCGGAGCCCGAGGATCGTCATCGAGCTGAACGTGTGCTAAGAACTCGGAGGTGCCGGAGTAACGGTGCTTGGATCGGTCGGATCGGGAAGAAGACGTACGACTACTTCCTCTACATTGTGAGATCGCTTCCGCAGTCGGTCTGCGTTGGTACGTAGACAATACTCTCCCCCTCGTTGCTATGCATCACCATGATCTTGCGTGTGCGTAGGAAAATTTTCGAAATTACTACGTTCCCCAACAGGATTGAGTTGGAGGAACCTTCTCAATGATGTTTCAACTACCATGATAGTAAATAAAATCTATTCCTTTGTTGTAGGGAAAAATTGGCTTTTCGCAAAACTTTAACTGTAGAGCTTTCCACCAGCCAAATATGCATATAGTGATAGCATTATTCTATTCTTGCTCTACCGTGTTATATTGCCAGCATATTCCATGTGCTGACCCATTTTCGGGCTGCAACCTATTATGTTGCAGACTTTTCAGACGAGGAGTAAGGTTCGTTAGGTCATTGTCGTGCAGCTCAGCTATGCCATTAGAGTTGATGGACTCACTTTATCTTCCAAGTCTTCCGTTGTTATCGTATTAGATGGCCTTAAGCCATATTTATTGTAATAAGTTCTCTTTTGAGGCATTCGATGTAATAAGTGTGTGATTGCTACTCTGTTATAAATCCTTCGAGTACTGTGTGTGTCAACATTACCGATCCAGGGATGACACTGAAGCACAGAGACTTGACCGTTTGAGGTCGGGTCGCTACAAGATGGTATCAGAGCACACGCTGAGTGTAGGACACGACCACTAAGCTAAAGCCCTAGATCACCACTCTCTTCTCATTTCTGACTCCTCTCCATTTTCTACTATTTAGGATGGCGGACGCAAGGAACAAGTTTGCACAACCGGATGAAGAAGCACCTTTTAGACAACACTTGAAGGAAGTCACTAAGTACCTGAACATTGGAATACCAAGCTTCACTGGGACATACAACGCCACTTTACCAGAAGAGGAGCGATGGATGGTTCAAGTTCAAGTCCCAGGAAGGACATTCGCGCCAGTCACCAAACCCATAGAGTTTTCCTTTGATACACCAACTTGGAGTCTAGGAAAGAGTATGGCAGATCACATCACCATGGGACGCATTGGAGAAGTTTACCATAAGAAGCTTAAGGATACTATCTACCAGATTTGTGGGCGCCGAGATGAGCAATGGGAGATGATCAACACCTGGAAGGATAGATCAATCACATCTTTCATCCAGGAGTTAAACCAGCACATTCGTCGCCAGGAGAACTAGATGTGCGCAGGCATGATAGATCTCAAGAAGGCAATGACAAGGATCACGGAACTGGAGGAAGAACTCAAGGCTACTCGCGAAGATTATGAGGAGGAAATCGTCGTACTAGTGGAGAAGAATGACGATCGGGAAAGGAAGCTAGGAGTATTCATGGGAGACCCCGCGCCAGGAGGAGAAGATGATGAACCGAAGGAGATTCGTTCTAAGGACTACATCATCATCGACGACACCGACTCGGACCCCGATGATAGCGATGATGACTATGAAGACAAAGCTGGAGCAAACATCATGGAGTCTTCGACCAATCAATATTTCTAGTAGACCACCACATCAGTAGTAGTATTCCACCACATATATAGTATAGTCCGAGCACTTTTGTAACGATAGTTAGATCGATTGTATGCCTTGCTTGATTGATTGAGTGATATGATTGTGTTTGTCTCATGTGCATATGGGTAGTGTTTTTCTCACTAGACCTCATTCTATTCTATTCTCTTCCCTCTAAACCCTCAGATGCCTCCGAGGCGTGACCCCGGATTTACTTACCCACCGGAGCTCACTCAGTTGATCCAGCAGCAGAATACACTGATGCAGTTGTTAGTTCAGAACCAAGGCAACAACAACAACAACAACAACAACAACCCACCACCACCACTAGTTGACAACTTAGCCCGCTTTCTGAGGTTGCAGCCGCCGGTATTTTCCAGCAGCACCGAGCCGATAGTGGCAGATGATTGGCTCCGCAGGATTGGAAGGGAGTTAACCACTGCAGGATGTATAGATGTTGAGAAGGTGCGTTTTGCCGCACATCAGTTGGATGGACTAGCAACCTCATGGTGGGAGAATTACATAGTCACCTATCCTATAGCCACTGTTACATGGGATCAGTTTCAGCAAGCATTCCACACCGCCCATGTCTCAACGGGAGCTATGAGCATGAAGAAGCGTGAGTTTCGCAACTTGCGCCAAGGGAACCATACTGTGGGGCAGTACATGGATGAATTTAGTAAGCTGTCTCATTATGCCCCTAACGATGTGGCCACTGATGCCGCGAAGTAGGAGAAGTTTATGGAAGGGTTGAACAATGAGATGAGCATGCAGTTGATGGTGGCAACATTTAGCAACTACCAGGAGTTGGTAGACAAGGCTCTTATGATTGAAGGGAAGCAGCAGCAAATTGAGAGCCGCAAAAGGAAGTATGGACAAGGATGGTACAACTCAGGAGCTTAGCAGAAGCCTCGTCTAACCCCGAACTCGGGAGGACTTTATCATAACCATGGAGGTCATAACCCTAACAGAGGAAGTTCACATAACCATAATAGTTCCAAGAATGGGACTGGGAACGGAACCAGCAACAATCAGACCCGCTCCAATCCAGCCACACCCGCCAAGAGAGACCTAAGTCACATTACTTGCTTCAAGTGCGGGAAGACTGGACACTATGCCACGGAGTGCTCTGAAGCGAAGAATGGAAACGGTAATGGGAGCACTGGGAAGAAGCCTAATCCATTCAAGAAAGGACAAGTGAACCACGTTAACGTGGAGGAGGTTGAAGGGCAGCCAGACGTAGTTATCGGTAAGTTTTTGGTTAAGTCTTTTACCGCCCTTGTTCTTTTTTATACTGGTGCATCGCATTCATACATATCAAGGGGATTCGTGGATAAGTTTAAACTACCAACCCAAACCCTTAGGACCCCTCTGTTAGTAAGTTCACCTGGAGCAGAATATATGGCCATCCGATGGTGCGACCAGATACCCCTAACCATTGGTAGCCATGTTTTTCTGTCCGACCTAATAATTTTGGAGTCACAAGAATTGGATGTGATATTAGGCATGGACTGGATGTCAAAGTATGGAGGAAGCATTGACTGTGCTAGTAAATCAATTTGTCTCACCACCCCAGAGGGAAAAAGGATCAAGTATGTATCTAGACATGCGCCTACGAGGAGCCAAGCAAATACCCTCACGGGAGTTGTTCATGAGGAAGTGCCTGTAGTGAAGGATTACCCAGATGTTTTTCCAGAGGAGTTACCAGGCATGCCACCGGATCGAGACATCGAGTGTTTGATAGAGTTGTTGCCAGGTACCGGGCCAATATCAAAGAGACCCTACCGGATGCCCGCAAATGATCTGGAGGAGATTAAGAAGCAGATCAAGGAGTTATTGGAGAAATGTTACATCCGACGGAGTTCATCACCATGGGAAGCCCCAATACTTTTGGTTGAGAAGAAGGATAAGTCTCTAAGGATGGTTGTGGATTATCGTGCATTGAATGAGGTGACGATCAAGAACTAATACCCACTGCCAATGATCAATGATTTGTTTGACCAGTTTCAAGGAGCTAAGGTGTTCTCGAAGATCGATCTATGATCAGGATATCACCAGCTGAAGATCCGGGAAAAGGATATACCTAAAACCGCATTTACCACAAGGTACGGGTTATATGAGTATACGGTCATGTCATTTGGACTGACTAATGCCCATGCCTATTTCATGAGCATGATGAACAAGGTGTTCATGGAATATTTGGATAAGTTTGTTGTGGTGTTCATTGATGATATAATGGTATACTCGAAGAATGAAGAGGAGCACAAAGACCATTTGCGTTTAGTTCTTGAGAAACTCAGGGAACATCAGTTGTATGCCAAGTTCAGCAAATGTGAGTTTTGGTTGAAAGAAGTTGGATTCCTTGGACATGTTATATTAGGAGAAGCTATAGCAGTAGACCCCACCAAGGTTCAGTCGGTCACTGAATGGTTGGCACCCACTTCAGTTAGCGAGATCTGCAGTTTTCTTGGACTTGCAGGATACTATCGGAGATTTATTGAGAATTTTTCCAAGATTACGAAGCCAATGACAGAGCTATTGAAGAAGGATACCAAATTTAAATGGATGGAAGAATGTGAAGCGAGTTTTTAGGAGTTAAAGAAACGTCTGACCACAGCCCCAGTACTGATTTTGCCGGATATACGCAAGGATTTCCAAGTGTATTGCGACGCCTCTCGCTTAGGACTTGGAGGAGTACTGATGCAGGACGGAAGAGTTGTTTCGTATGCCTCGCGACAACTGAAACCGCATGAGTTAAATTATGCCACGCATGACTTGGAGTTGGCTGTCGTAGTGCATGCGTTGAAGACTTGGAGACATTATCTTCTTGGAAACCATTGCGATGTATACACTGACCATAAGAGTTTGAAGTACATTCTCACACAAAAGGAGCTAAACCTTAGGCAGAGGAGATGGTTGGAGCTTATAAAGGATTATGACATGAAGCTTCACTATCATTTAGGCAAGGCCAACATCATAGCAGACGCTTTGAGCCGGAAGAGTTATGCCAACACACTCATAAGCGCAGGATTGCCAAAGGAGTTGGGAGAGGATCTCAGGGAACTTCGATTGGAGATTGTCCCTAGAGGTTTTGTTGCAACAATGGAAGTTCAGTCTACATTGTTAGGAAAGATTCGAGAAGCTCAGAAGGATGACAAAGAGATCGCCGAGATAAAAGAGAGAATGAGCAAAGGAAAGGCCAAAGGTTTCCGTGAGGATGATCACGACACCTTGTGGTTTGAGGACCGTGTTTATGTGTCCAATAACACAGAGATCAGGAAGTTAATACTTAACGAGGCTCATGACTCACCATACTCGATACACACCGGAAACACCAAGATGTATGTGGATTTAAAGGAGCGTTTCTAGTGGACTGGTAAGAAGAAGGATATTGCCGAGTATGTAGCCGTATGTGATGTATGCCAGAGAGTGAAGGCAGAACATCAAAAGCCAGCCAGATTGATACAACATATGCCGATACCCGAATGGAAGTGGGATAAGCTTGGCATGGATTTCATTACCGAATTGCCCAGGACCAAATCAGGATATGATTCTATATGGGTAGCAGTTGATCGCTTGACCAAAGTAGCTCACTTTATCCCATTGAAAACCACCTATACAAGTGCCAAGTTGCCAAAGATATACATGACCAGGATCGTATGTTTGCATGGAGTTACGAGAACAATTGTATCAGATAGAGGAACCCAGTTTACCTCAAAGTTTTGGAATCAGTTGCATGAAAATTTGGGAACCAGACTGGAGTTTAGTACGGCTTTTCACCCGCAAACAGATGGACAGACCAAGAGAGTCAACCAGATTCTGGAGGATATGCTGAGAGCTTGTGCACTAGATTATGGATCTAGTTGGGATGACAACTTACCCTACGCAGAGTTCTCATACAACAACAGTTACCAGGCTAGTTTGAAGATGGCACCTTTCAAAGCTTTGTACGGAAGGAGGTGCAGGACACCGTTGTTGTGGGATGAAGTTGGAGACCGTCAGTAATTTGGACCAGATTTGATTAAGGAATCAGAAGATAAGGTTAAATTGATTAGAGATAGACTGAAGGTAGCTCAGTCCCGACAGAAGAGTTATGTAGATTCAAAACGCAAGGAGGTAGTCTATGAAATCGAAGACAGAGTGTATCTTCGGGTATCACCACTCCGAGGAGTTAAGCGTTTTGGAGTTAAGGGAAAGTTAGCGCCACGCTTTGTGGGACCATATAGAGTTTTTGGACGTATGGGAGAAGTTGCTTATAAGTTGGAATTACTCGAAGGATTTTCAGGAGTTCACGATGTATTCCATGTTTCTCAGTTGAAGAAGTGCCACGCAAAGATGGCCGACATTCCTCTAAGAGATACAGTACCGCTGGAAGCGATTCAGTTGGACAATGATTTGACCTATGAGGAGAAGCTAGTCAGGATCCTCGAGTTTTCTAGCCGAGTTAACCGCAGCAAGGTTATTAAGTTTTGCAAAGTTCAGTGGAGCCACCATACCGAGGACAAAGCCACCTGGGAACGAGAGAAAGACCTACGCAAGGACCATCCACACCTATTTTCTAGCCAACCCGAATCTCGAGGGCGAGATTCATCTTAAGGGGGGTTAGGTTTGTGACATCCCAAATTTTCAATTTGGAATGCTATACATTAGATCATCATTTCATATCATATTTTATTGCATTTTGGCTTCATCCTAGAAATTCTACGCAACTCAAGGACCTACGGAGAGAGTTGGGGATTTCATTATTTTCATATTCGAGTTTTCTCGAATTTTGGAAAGAGGATTGTTTGATTTTAATTATTTTCTCTTCGATTATTTCTTTTATAAAAATAAAAGAGAGAGAGGATAAAATGACTTCCTCAAAATAGAGAAATGCCGAAGATTTAATATTAAAATCAAATAAGATTTTTTTTATTTGGAGTTTTATCGCTATTTTATTTGAATTAGGAAAAATATGCGTTTTCCAAGATTGCATTTTAGGCCCAAATAAATGTTCACCTTGTCCGGCTTATTTTTAGAGGACGGAGAAAATTTATTTTGGAGTCGTCAACTGTTCGTGTCCTCGTGGCTCTAGTAAAGGCTGAAAGAAAGCGTGCAGCAGCCCTTGAGAATGTAGCTGAGTTCCTAAAGAAGCAAAAAGAGCAATCAGATGCTCTCTTCACCCAAGCCAAAGAAGAGATGGAAAAAGCCAGAAAGAAGCTAGCAGAGGCAGAGCAGGCTAGGCCTCTCCTGCTATCTAAAACTATTGTCAATACAAATTTTCCTTCATAATAGCTAGGTTCAAATATTCCAGTCAGCATGCCTGTTGTGATGTCCGTGCATCTACTGATGTGGCACAAAATAATTTTTTTAGGGTCATGTAATAACAACAATTACTTTCCAAACAATAACAGACGAAGCATTGGACATGGTATAGTTCACGCTCAAGCCCAACATTCCAAGTTCAACTTCCACATCAAACTCATGTTCAGAGATATCTGCACATTCATAGATAATGTCCACAACCATGATTCACTTCAAAGCCAAAAAAATGTGAGGAGAGTTATAAATAAAGAAAAACCTCTAGTTCCTGCTACCAGTGCGAGCACAACAAGTCAAGACCATGCGTAATTAATTATATTTTGATCATTTTTTGTGTTCTAAAATGCTAGCCGGCTCGCGGAAGGACGTGTTGCGGGCACACGCGCAGATTCAATGGAGGCAAGCGGGACAGTCTGAAGTCGGTTGCGTGCGGCGAGGAGGCATGCTCAGCCGGGCCTGTAGCTAGTGGGGCCCCTTGGCCGGCACGCCGGTTCAATGCCTGCGCTATTAGAGGTTGCATCCGTGTCAGAGCAATCACTCCCTCCAGTCCTTTTCTGTTTGGGTATAACAAAATCTTGTTATCCATTCACATTTTACAAGTAAAATTCGTGGACTAACTTTGACCCAAAATACGATGGGGACTAGTAAACCAGGACAGAGGTAGCAGTTCTTTTTTATCAAAGAAGGGTTTCCCCCTTCCGATTTTCATTACTAAAAATGAACATCTAAACCATAGTATTTGCCCTAGAACTACCAGGTTCAACATCTCGAAATATAAACCCATACAACCATACGTCGAGGAGGTAGTAGTTATGAATTCCATTTTTCGCTCATAGCAATCGTTCTAAAAACTACTTAAGTACTTATAACGCGCCCTTGAAAATCGGAACTCTTACCCCGCTAAAAAATGATATTTTAAACGTGGCTACTCGATCTGTGGAAACTAGCGAGCCACCGCCTCCAAGTCGTTCACCTGTGGTCCCAACCATCAACTCCTACCGATCAAATTATCACGCGAGCTGACTATTCCTACAAAGGTGCGCTCCACCACGTACCCGGTACCCGTGCATGCAGCAATCATGCACCTATGGTTTTAGGGTTTATTTGTTAACCGCGCCTTTACGTAAATCTCATGTGTGCGAGACAGCGAGAGGCCAACTGCGTGCGTGCGCCTCTTCTCTTCATATATGTACTCCATCGTTTGTCTGGTGTCCAGAAAATTATACAATAGTAATAACTACTAGCAATGTGCCAATGAGTTTCCACATGATCAAAGTAGATTAACACATATTCACCGATTTGGTAGAAAAAAGAGTCTAGTTTTGAAATACGTGTATCACTAAGAATATCTTATGTTTCACTCAAAATATATTCCTTTGGCGGATTTGATGAGATAAGGGAGGAATGTTGTTGGTTTCAAGATTCGAGAAGTGGTATATTCTCTAATTTCTATTCTTACTAGCAAGATGCCCATGCGTTGCACGGAACATCAAGATCTTGTGGGAGAAAAGGATGAACGAGGGAAGGCCTTATCTGCAAATGTGGAGGAGTGCGGGTAAATTGCCATAGTTTCCTTCCTATTCGTTAGATATAGATTGGACGACCTATATTGAAGGATGGCAGGCACAACATTATTACCGACTATGCTTTTTATAAGAGTAGAGATAAAAACAGAGTTGGTGATGATGGTGTGCCTGCCATCCTGCAATATAGGCCGTCCGATTTATATCTGACGGATAGGAGGAAGCTATGGCAATTTTGCAAAAAGATACCCACACCCCTCTCCACATTTGCAAATAAGGCCTTCCCTCACTACAAGAAATATGCCAACTAGTGACCTTCTGTCAGTGACCCTGGAAGAATTGGTCATAGATCTACGACCATTTGAGACCAATTGGTCAAAAGCTGCTCGGGGGGCTCCAAACCCTCAACTATATCGACCATTTTGGCCATAAAGGTCGTAATTTCCATACACGAAATGGTCATAAAGCAGACATCACTGATCCGTTGCCTTATTTCTAGCTGATCATAACCAATATAGATGGTCATAACCTTGTAAGTTGTGGTGGATTGCTATAACTAGGCGTCACCTCATCAGTTTTGCCTATGTGTCATGTACATGTGTCAATTTTTGCCCTAGGTTGTGAAGCAACCTATATTTCTGTCATTCCCAAAATTCCCAAAAAAATCTCATAAATTCTTTGGGTCATATCTTCATCAAATATATAAAAATACTTCCTTGCCTAGTTCAAAAATAATTCAACAATATTCATTTTCCTATTCTGTTCAAAACATCACTTTGTGAAGGAAGTACTATTTATATATTCTTGATTGCCCTCAAAATGTTTGGGCACTCTTTCCTATCCAAATCATTGCCGCATGACAAAATTCAACTCCATTTGCCTAGTAAATCTTCCTCAGCAAATTTCCAAAGTTTTTGTCCACCTAAAAGCATTGTGAAGGAAGTACAAGATATGAATATCGTAATGAGTTTAATTTTTGCCACATATTCTATATGCCAAAGTCATAGCTCTACACAAAAGCTTAGCTCTATCTAAAAATACATGTGAGCTCACCAACGAATCTTTGTTCCTGGTAATTGAAGGAAATATGCCCTAGAGGCAATAATAAAGTTATTATTTATTTCCTTATATCATGATAAATGTTTATTATTCATGCTAGAATTGTATTAACCGGAAACATAATACATGTGTGAATAGATAGACAAACAGAGTGTCACTAGTATGCCTCTACTTGACTAGCTCGTTAATCAAAGATGGTTATGTTTCCTAACCATAAACAAAGAGTTGTTATTTGATTAACGAGGTCACATCATTAGTTGAATGATCTGATTGACATGACCCATTCCATTAGCTTAGCACCCGATCGTTTAGTATGTTGCTATTGCTTTCTTCATGACTTATACATGTTCCTATGACTATGAGATTATGCAACTCCCGTTTACCGGAGGAACACTTTGGGTGCTACCAAACGTCACAACGTAACTGGGTGATTATAAAGGAGTACTACAGGTGTCTCCAATGGTAGATGTTGGGTTGGCGTATTTCGAGATTAGGATTTGTCACTCTGATTGTCGGAGAGGTATCTCTGGGCCCTCTCGGTAATACACATCACATAAGCCTTGCAAGCATAATAACTAAGATGTTAGTTATGAGAGGATGTATTACGGAACGAGTAAAGAGACTTGCCAGTAACGAGATTGAACTAGGTATTGGATACCGACGATCGAATCTCGGGCAAGTAACATACCGATGACAAAGGGAACAACGTATGTTGTTATGCGGTCTGACCGATAAAGATCTTCGTAGAATATGTAGGAGCCAATATGGGCATCCAGGTCCTGCTATTGGTTATTGACCGGAGACGTGTCTCGGTCATGTCTACATTGTTCTCGAACCGTAGGGTCCGCACGCTTAACGTTACGATGACAGTTATTATGAGTTTATGCATTTTGATGTACCGAAGGTTGTTCGGAGTCCCGGATGAGATCACGGACATGACGAGGAGTCTCGAAAAGGTCGAGACGTAAAGATTGATATATTGGAAGCCTATGTTTGGGCACCGGAAGCGTTCCGGGTGAAATCGGGATTTTTCCGGATTACCGGGAGGGTTACCGGAACCCCCCGGGAGGTAAATGGGCCTATTGGGCCTTAGTGGAAAAGAGAGAAGAGGCAGCCCACACCTGGCCGGCGCCCCCCCCCCTTTCCCAAGTCCTAATAGGACTAGGAAAGGTGGGCCGGCCCCCTCTTTCTCCTTCCCCCCAAGAATCCTAGTTGGAATAGGATTGGAGGGGAGGAGTCCTACTCCCGGTGGGAGTAGGACTCCTCCCTGCGCCTCCCTCCTAGCCGGCCGAACCCCCTGCCCCTGGCCTTTATATACGGGGGCAGGGGGCACCCCAAGACACACAAGTTAATCGTTCCTTAGCCGTGTGCAGTGCCCCCTGCCACCAAATTCCACCTCGATCATACCGTTACAGTGCTTAGGCGAAGCCCTGCGTCGGTAGTACATCAAGATCGTCACCACGCCGTCGTGCTGACGGAACTCTTCCTCGACGCTTTGCTGGATCGGATCCCGAGGAACGTCATTGAGCTGAACGTGTGCTAAGAACTCGGAGGTGCCGGAGTAACGGTGCTTGGATCGGTCGGATCGGGAAGAAGACGTACGACTACTTCCTCTACGTTGTGAGATCGCTTCCGCAGTCGGTCTGCATTGGTACGTAGACAACACTCTCCCCTCTCGTTGCTGTGCATCACCATGATCTTGCGTGTGCGTAGGAAAATTTTTGAAATTACTGCGTTCCCCAACAGTGGCATCCGAGCCTAGGTTTTTATGGTTTGATGCTATTTGCACGAGTAGAACACAAGTGAGTTGTGGGTGATACAAGTCATACTGCCTACCAGCATGTCATACTTTGGTTCGGCGGTATTGTTGGACGAGACGATCCGGACCAACCTTACGCGTACTCTTATGCGAGACCGGTTCCCTCGACGTGCTATGCACACAGATGGCTTGCGGAAGACTGTCTCCCCAACTTTAGTTGAACCAAGTGTGACTACGCCCGGTCCTTGAGAAGGTTAAAACGGAGTCTATTTGACGAACTATCGTTGTGGTTTTGATGCGTAGGTGAGATGAGTTCTTACTTAAGCCCGTAGCAGCCACGTAAAACTTGCAACAACAAAGTAGAGAACGTCTAACTTGTTTTTGCAGGGCATGTTGTGATGTGATATGGTCATGGCATGATGCTGATTTTATTGTATGAGATGATCATGTTTTGTAACCAAGTTATCGGCAACTGGCAGGAGCCATATGGTTGTCGCTTTATTGTATGCAATGCAATCGCGATGTAATGCTTTACTTTATTACTAAGCGGTAGTGATAGTCGTGGAAGCATAAGATTGGCGAGACGACAACGATGCTACGATGGAGATCAAGGTGTCGCGCCGGTGACGATGATGATCATGACGATGCTTCGGAGATGGAGATCACAAAGCACAAGATGATGATGGCCATATCATATCACTTATATTGATTGCATGTGATGTTTATCCTTTTATGCATCTTATCTTGCTTTGATTGACGGTAGCATTATAAGATGATCTCTCACTAAATTATCAAGAAGTGTTCTCCCTGAGTATGCACCGTTGCAAAAGTTCTTCGTGCTGAGACACCACGTGATGATCGGGTGTGATAGGCTCTACGTTCAAATACAACGGGTGCAAAACAGTTGCACACGCGGAATACTCAGGTTATACTTGACGAGCCAAGCATATACAGATATGGCCTCGGAACACAGAGACCGAAAGGTCGAGCGTGAATCATATAGTAGATATGATCAACATATTGATGTTCACCATTGAAAACTACTCCATCTCACATGATGATCGGTTATGGTTTAGTTGATTTGGATCACGAAATCACTTAGAGGATTAGAGGGATGTCTATCTAAGTGGGAGTTCTTAAGTAAATTAACTGAACTTAAATTTATCATGAACTTAGTCCTGGTAGTATTTTGCAAATTATGTTGTAGATCAATAGCTCGCGTTGTTGCTTCCCTGTGTTTATTTTGATATGTTCCTAGAGAAAATTGTGTTGAAAGATTTTAGTAGCAATGATGCGGATTGGATCCGTGATCTGAGGTTTATCCTCATTGCTGCACAGAAGAATTATGTCCTTGATGCACCGCTAGGTGACAGACCTATTGCAGGAGCAGATGCAGACGTTATGAACGTTTGGCTAGCTCAATATGATAACTACTTGATAGTTTAGTGCACGATGCTTACTGGCTTAGAATCGGGACTTCAAAGACGTTTTGAACGTCATGGACCATATGAGATGTTCCAGGAGTTGAAGTTAATATTTCAAGCAAATACCCGAGTTGAGAGATATGAAGTCTCCAACAAGTTCAAATAGCTAAAAGATGGAGGAGAATCGCTCAACTAGTGAGCATGTGCTCAGATTGTCTGGGTACTACAATTGCTTGAATCAAGTGGGAGTTAATCTTCCAGATAAGATAGTGATTGACAGAATTCTCTAAGTCACCATCACCAAGTTAGTAGAACTTCGTGATGAACTATAATATGCAAGGGATAACGGAAACAACTCCCAAGCTCTTCGTGATGCTGAAATCAACGAAGGTAGAAATCAAGAAAAACATCAAGTGTTGATGGTTGGCAAGACCACTAGTCTCAAGAAAAGGGCAAAGGGAAGAAGGGGAACTTCAAGAAGAACGGCAAGCAAGTTGCTGCTCAAGTGAAGAAGCCCAAGTCTGATCCTAAGCCTGAGACTAAGTACTTCTACTGCAAAGGGACTGGTCACTGGAAGCGGAACTACCCCAAGTGATTGGCGGATAAGAAGGATGGCAAAGTGAACATAAGTATATTTGATATACATGTTATTGATGTGTACTTTACTAGTGTTTATAGCAAACCCTCAGTATTTGATACTAGTTCAGTTGCTAAGATTAGTAACTCGAAACGGGAGTTGCAGAATAAACAGAGACTAGTTAAGGGTGAAGTGACGATGTGTGTTGGAAGTAGTTCCAAGATTGATATGATCATTATCGCACACTCCCTATAATTTCGGGATTAGTGTTGAACCTAAATAAGTGTTATTTGGTTTTTGCGTTGAGCATAAATATGATTTGATCATGTTTATTGCAATACGGTTATTCATTAAAGTAAGAGAATAAATTGTTGTTCTGCTTACATGAATAAAACCTTATATGGTTACACACCCAATGAAAATAGTTCGTTGGATCTCGATCGTAGTAATACACATAATCATAATATCGAAACCAAAAGATGCAAAGTTAATAATGATAGTGCAACTTGTTTGTGGCACTGCTGTTTAGGTCATATTGGTGTAAAGCACATGAAGAAACTCCATGCTGATGGGTTTTTGGAATCACTTGATTATGAATCAGTTGATGCTTGCGAACCATGCCTCATGGGCAAGATGACTAAGACTCTGTTCTTCGGAACAATGGAGCGAGAAAAAGATTTATTGGAAATCATACATACTGATGTATGTGATCCGATGAATATTGAGACTCGCGACAGATATCATTATTTTCTGATCTTCACAGATGATTTGAGCAGATATGAGTATATCTACTTGATGAAACATAAGTCTGAAAAATTTGAAAAGTTCAAAGAATTTCAGAGTGAAGTGAAAAATCATCGTGACAAGAAAAAAAAGCTTCTACGATCTGATCGCGGAGACAAATATTTGAGTTACGAGTTTGGTCTTCGATTAAAACAATGTGGAATAGTTTCACCACTCACGCCACCTGGAACACCACATCATAATGGTGTGTCCGAACGTCATAACCGTACTTTATTGGATATAGTGCAATCTATGATGTCTCTTACCGATTTACCACTATTGTTTTTTGGGGTCCTGCATTAGAGACAGCTGCATTCACGTTAAAAAGGAGCACCATCTATATCCATCGAGACGATGCCTTATGAACTATGGTTTGGCAAGAAACCAAAGTTGTCGTTTCTTAAAGTTTGGGGCTGCGATGCTTATGTGAAAAAGCTTCAACCTGATAAGCTCGAACCCAAATCGGAGAAATGTGTCTTCATAGGATATCCAAAGGAAACTATTGGATACACCTTCTATCACAGATCCGAAGGCAAGACTTTTTGTTGCTAAATTCGGAAACTTTCTAGAGAAGGAGTTTCTCTCGAAAGAAGTGAGTGGGAGGAAAGTAGAACTTGACGAGGTAACTGTACCTACTCCATTATTGGGAAATAGTACATCACAGAAAACTGTTTCTGTGAGACCTACACCAATAAGAGAGGAAGTTAATGATAATGATCATGAAACTTTAGATCAAGATACTACTGTACCTCGTAGATCAACCAGAGTAAGATCCGCACCAGAGTGGTACGGTAATCCTGTTCTGGAAATCATGCTACTAGATCATGATGAACCTACGAACTATGAAGAAGCGATGGTGAGCCCAGATTCCGCAAAGTGGCTTGAAGCCATGAAATCTGAGATGGGATCCATGTATGAGAACAAAGTATGGACTTTGGTTGACTTGCCCGATGATCGGCAAGCCATAGAAAATAAATGGATCTTCAAGAGGAAGACGGACGCTGATAGTAGTGTTACTATCTACAAAGCTAGAATTGTCGCAAAAGGTTTTCGACAAGTTCAAGGTGTTGACTACGATGAGATTTTCTCACTCGTATCTATGCTTGAGTCTGTCCGAATCATGTTAGTAATTGCCGCATTTTATGAAATCTGGCAAATGGATAAACAAAACTGCATTCCTTAATGGATTTATTAAAGAAGAGTTGTATATGATGCAACAGAAGGTTTTGTCAATCCGAAAGGTGCTAACAAAATGTGCAAGCTCCAGCGATCCATCTGTGGACTGGTGCAAGCATCTCGGAGTTGGAATATACGCTTTGATGAGTTGATCAAAGCATATAGTTTTATACAGACTTGCGGTGAAGCCTGCATTTACAAGAAAGTGAGTGGGAGCACTACAACATTTCTGATAAGTATATGTGAATGACATATTGTTGATCGGAAATAATGTAGAATTATTCTGTAAAGCATAAAGGAGTGTTTGAAAGGAGTTTTTCAAAGAAAGACTTCGGTGAAGCTGCTTACATATTGAGCATCAAGATCTATAGAGATAGATCAAGACGCTTGATAAGTTTTTTCAATGAGTACATACCTTGAAAAGATTTTGAAGTAGTTCAAAATGAAACAGTCAAAGAAAGAGTTCTTGCCTGTGTCATAAGGTGTGAAGTTGAGTAAGACTCAAAGCCCGACCACGACAGAAGATAGAAAGAGAATGAAAGTCATTCCCTATGCCTTGGCCATAGGTTCTATAAAGTATGTCATGCTGTATACCAGATCTATTGTATACCCTGCACTGATTTGGCAAAGGAGTGTGATAGTGATCTAGGAGTAGATCACTGGACAGCGGTCAGAATTATCCTTAGTGAAATAAGGATATGTTTCTCGATTATGGACGTGACAAAAAGGTTCGTCGTAAAAGGTTACGTCGATGCAAGTTTTGACACTGATCTGGATGACTCTAAGTCTCGATCTAGATACATATTGAAAGTGGGAGTAATTAGCAAGAGTAGCTCCGTGCAGAGCATTGTAGACATAGAAAATTGCAAAATACTTACGGATCTGAATGTGACAGACCCGTTGACTAAAATTATCTCACAAGCAAAACATGATCACCCCTTAGTACTCTTTGGGTGTTAATCACATAGATATGTGAACTAGATTACTGACTCTAGTAAACCCTTTGAGTGTTGGTCACATGACGATGTGAACTATGGGTGTTAATCACATGGTGATGTGAACTATTGCTGTTAAATCACATGGCGATGTGAACTAGATTATTGACTCTAGTGCAAGTGGGAGACTGAAGGAAATATGCCCTAGAGGCAATAATAAAGTTATTATTTATTTCCTTATATCATGATAAATGTTTATTATTCATGCTAGAATTGTATTAACCGGAAACATAATACATGTGTGAATAGATAGACAAACAGAGTGTCACTAGTATGCCTCTACTTGACTAGCTCGTTAATCAAAGATGGTTATGTTTCCTAACCATAAACAAAGAGTTGTTATTTGATTAACAAGGTCACATCATTAGTTGAATGATCTGATTGACATGACCCATTCCATTAGCTTAGCACCCGATCGTTTAGTATGTTGCTATTGCTTTCTTCATGACTTATACATGTTCCTATGACTATGAGATTATGCAACTCCCGTTTACCGGAGGAACACTTTGGGTGCTACCAAACGTCACAACGTAACTGGGTGATTATAAAGGAGTACTACAGGTGTCTCCAATGGTAGAAGTTGGGTTGGCGTATTTCGAGATTAGGATTTGTCACTCTGATTGTCGGAGAGGTATCTCTGGGCCCTCTCGGTAATACACATCACATAAGCCTTGCAAGCATAATAACTAAGATGTTAGTTATGAGAGGATGTATTACGGAACGAGTAAAGAGACTTGCCAGTAACGAGATTGAACTAGGTATTGGATACCGACGATCGAATCTCGGGCAAGTAACATACCGATGACAAAGGGAACAACGTATGTTGTTATGCGGTCTGACCGATAAAGATCTTCGTAGAATATGTAGGAGCCAATATGGGCATCCAGGTCCCGCTATTGGTTATTGACCGGAGACGTGTCTCGGTCATGTCTACATTGTTCTCGAACCGTAGGGTCCGCACGCTTAACGTTACGATGACAGTTATTATGAGTTTATGCATTTTGATGTACCGAAGGTTGTTCGGAGTCCCGGATGAGATCACGGACATGACGAGGAGTCTCGAAAAGGTCGAGACGTAAAGATTGATATATTAGAAGCCTATGTTTGGGCACCGGAAGCGTTCCGGGTGAAATCGGGATTTTTCCGGATTACCGGGAGGGTTACCGGAACCCCCCGGGAGGTAAATGGGCCTATTGGGCCTTAGTGGAAAAGAGAGAAGAGGCAGCCCACACCTGGCCGGCGCCCCCCCCCCTTTCCCAAGTCCTAATAGGACTAGGAAAGGTGGGCCGGCCCCCTCTTTCTCCTTCCCCCCAAGAATCCTAGTTGGAATAGGATTGGAGGGGAGGAGTCCTACTCCCGGTGGGAGTAGGACTCCTCCCTGCGCCTCCCTCCTAGCCGGCCGAACCCCCTGCCCCTGGCCTTTATATACG
Organism: Triticum monococcum; assembly: GCA_034509565.1. NCBI lineage: Eukaryota > Viridiplantae > Streptophyta > Magnoliopsida > Poales > Poaceae > Triticum > Triticum monococcum. Next base: position 169,958,868 of record CM067846.1, on the reverse strand, counting down.
GGGGCAGGGGGCACCCCAAGACACACAAGTTAATCGTTCCTTAGCCGTGTGCGGTGCCCCCTGCCACCAAATTCCACCTCGATCATACCGTTACAGTGCTTAGGCGAAGCCCTGCGTCGGTAGTACATCAAGATCGTCACCACGCCGTCGTGCTGACGGAACTCTTCCTCGACGCTTTGCTGGATCGGAGCCCGAGGAACGTCATCGAGCTGAACGTGTGCTAAGAACTCGGAGGTGCCGGAGTAACGGTGCTTGGATCGGTCGGATCGGGAAGAAGACGTACGACTACTTCCTCTACGTTGTGAGATCGCTTCCGCAGTCGGTCTGCGTTGGTACGTAGACAACACTCTCCCCTCTCGTTGCTGTGCATCACCATGATCTTGCGTGTGCGTAGGAAAATTTTTGAAATTACTGCGTTCCCCAACAGTAATATTTTTTGTTTATGAAGCAACTACATTTTATATTGCTTTATAATTGCTAAAAATTTGCCAGGACATTACCATGACTGTAGAAACCCCCTACACCAAATTTCAGCATAATCCAATCATCTATGTAAGCCCAACTTCAATTTCTATTTTCTGTCCAAATTGGCACATTGCAAAGGAAGTGCTATCTAGACACCTCCTATTGTCCTGAAACTTTTTGTGCCAATCTTACATATAAAAATCATTGCCACATTCCAATATTCAGCTCCATTTTCCTATTAAATCTTTCTCAGTAAATTTCTAAAGTTTCTATCTAGAGAGAAGCTTTGTGAAGGAAGTACAAGCTAGGATTATCCATATGGTATAATTTTTTTACAGTGCTTTAATATGCCCAAATTACCATACTCCACAAAATTTCAGCTCAATCCACTTATCCATTTGAGCCCAAATTCAACACCATATTTCTGCCCGATGTGGTACTTTGCAAAGCAAGTGCCATCCAAACTCCTCCATTTGAGCTGAAAATTTGCCAACACAGTCTCCCTAGTAGATGATCATCCTCAGCCAAAACTCAGGCCCATTGGCCTTGTTAATTTCTCATACCGCTTATCAAACACTTGGCTACTAATTCATGTTTGAGCATAGTTCGGTCTCCTCGTGAGATTCTTCTATTGTTATTTTCTTCCTAGCATCTACCTAGGGAGTGCCCAACCTACTAGACATGCCTAGGCTGCCCAGAACGCATGGCAATGCCACGGTCACGCGGTGACCACGCGGCGGGCATGCGAGTCTACGAGCTTTGAAGTTGAGGCCCTGGGCCACCGTCCAAACCTCGACGTATCACCACGAAACCATGTATTTATGATTAAATAGATACTTGTGTAACTATAAATGATTTTTGGAAAAAATAAAGAGCAAACTATAAGGCAACTTCAGTTCAAATTTGACACGTTTCCTACTGAATGGGCGAAAATTTGTCTTTTTCACGAGAGGTGCATAAAAACTTTTGACACCCAACCATTTTGTCAATTATGCATTAAATATGGCTTAGTATTTTATAAAATTGATTTGGTCCAATTTTACAACAAATATATGGTAGGTCCTTCACACAAAAAAACTCATTTTGGACACTCAAAAATGGAAAATTGATTTTTCGTTCAAATAAAATGAAAACTCCCTTAGGAAACATTGTTTGACATTCCAATATGCACCCTTGTGCACAATTTGAGATCATTTGAACAAACTATGCCATGAATGTGGCCATAAGGTTGGTCATTTGGCTTGAAAGCCATGAATCTTCACACATGATAGCTCATTTATGAGAACACTTTTTTAAAATAATCACCATATTAAAAGTTTATTATTTTTCCTGGTAACTTGGTCACATATAATGACACAATGCGAAGGTTTTCCAATTTTTATTTTCTTTAATTTTTAAGCCCGTTTCAAAATGCGGTCAAAATGGCGAGAATGGCCGTTTCTAGCTAGTAGTTTAATCTTGGGATTTTTGTTGTTGTTTCTCTTATTAAATAGATACTTATGTACCTAGAAAGGATTTTTTGAAAAAAAAATAGCAAACTATGAGGCAGCTATAGTTCAAATTTGACCCGCTTCCTACTGAATCAACGAAAATTTGTCTTTTTCACGAGAGGTGGATCAAATCTTTTGACACCCAACCATTTGGTCAATTGTGCATTAAATAGGGCCTAGTATTTTAGAAAATTGATTTGGTACAATTTTGCAACAAATATATGGTAGGTCCTTCACAAAAGAAACTCATTTAGGCACTCAAAAAATGGAAAATGAATTTTTCGTCCAAAGAAAATGAAAACTTCCTTCGGAAACATTGTTTGCCATTCTAATATTCACACTTGTGCACGATATGAGATCATTGGAACAAACTATGTCATGAACGTGGGCATACGATTGATCATTTGGCTTGAAAGCCATGAATCTTCACACATGATAGCTCATTTCTGAGAACACTTTATTAAAATAACTAGTAAAAGGGCCCGTGCGTTGCAACGGAGATAAAAAAATCGTAAAGCATCAACTTAAAGGTATTTCTATTATGACCATGTGCATAAAGCTGGTCGGTTTATCATTTCACCACTAACATCGTCGCGTTCTGCTAAACATGCCTATTTCACTTACTAAGACTCCATTATCGCTGTTGAAAATTTAGGAAATTCACATAGTTAGTAAAAAGTGCAATACATAAAAAAACATACATAACTTTGTGTGACGGCCCGTCAGTGCACTGCTTCTCAATGACGGCAACTGCGGCTTGGCTTCTTGCGGTTTTCGGAACAATGTGCATAAAGACCGAGTCAACCAGGCATTTCCCTTTGAAGTTTTCTTATCCCTAATACTTTACTTTTTTCAAGTGCAATATGTTTGGGCATCTTAGGCTTCTGTTGTGTCATTACTACATCTACTAAACTATAATGTTTGTTTCATGTTATCTTTGCTGGTCATGTCATCATGCTTTGATTTGAATTGAGGTTTTTTAGAAATCCCTCACTTGAATTTTATTAAATTAGCCAACCAAATGAAATTCAAATAAGTAAATTTTATGGATCTTCGATCTATCTAAATTGAGGGAATTTATATGGTGGTTCTCTTTATAACTCATGAACATTGCCCCCGAAAAATATTAGGGAGCTGAAAATAGCAATCCCATTCATTTCGAGGTAAGCATAACCCACTTTCAATTTAAACCTCTTAATTAAATATTTGGATTTATATTTATAGCAATGTAATATAAGTTCCACGATGGGATAATTTATGTGGAGTTGGCACAACCCCAAAAAGGCTAAAATAAAATAGTTTCAAGTTCCTTCAAACCCAAATAATTTTCAAATTCTTTTCTTTGGCAAGATTTTATAATTCTTAAACACCGCTCTCTCTTCCCAGTGTTTCTTTTCGCGCCACCATGGCCGAGCTGCGCGCGCCTCCGGCCATGGACGCCGTCGCGCAGCTGCGGGCCCCCTCGCGCTCTTGCACCTCCCGGCAGCCGCTTGTTCTCCTCTCGTCGCCCGCGCCCCTCGCCTCTCAACAACCTTTACTCACTCCTCCTCTTTGCCTCGCCAAGGATGTTCAATGGTACTGCATCGTCTTCTCCCGTTGGCTCTCGGGGCTGCTTGTTGATTCCCAGGTGCTTTTGTTGATATTTCAGCTAACTTGGAAACGTATATAAACTGAGACGACTCAACATAATAGAACGAGGTGGGATGATTCAACACCCAGGCAAACTTTAGTTAAAAACATGCATGAATCGATTGGAATTAACCTTGCTTCGTTCGGCTCGAGGGCCAGGGTAATTGGGCCTATCTCCGTATTCTCACTCCACTAGGCTACGTTTGGCAAGCTTTCGAAGGAAGATTACTAAGAAGCTAACCCAGTTTTTAATGGCAACTTGGGGGCGAGCCCAACTGGTTGTGGCTGTAGCGTGAGAACGGGAGGTCGAAACTTCGAACCTCACGGCTAGGATTGTTTTCCGCAGGTAATAGAAGATGGTGGGCTAATTAACTAAAGACAGAGGGGGTTTGGACATGCTATTAGTACCACCTTGTTTATATTATGATTTTGTCTATACGAATGGTGAAAGCGTATTACGACCAGGCGGAACCGTATTGTGACGGTGAACCCGACAAAATCAATCCGTACTTTATTATTAGGAAAAGATTACAACTACCAGTACAAATGCCCGTGCATTGCACCGGGCGAAAAAGAGACAATCAGCTCCATATTTCATTGTGCACTATTTCATATATATCCAATTTTAATAAACATCAATAATAAGGTAATATTTATTATTACTTTTTGTAGAATCAAGTTTGGACCTGAAGAAGCCAACTTAGCGTTCTTCGTCAGTTGCAAGAGAAGTTTTGCATGGAATATTTTGTCAATCGTTCTTTTTTGCTTTTCTGGAAACATGAAAATTTCCTTATTTTTTATCGAAGTTAAGATTTACATAAAAATTGGAACACTTCTTCAAGAATCTTAAACGTTTATGAAAATTAGAACATCTCTAAAAAAACACATTTTTAATAGATATTTTTTCTTTAAAGAATGTTTTGATTTTTTGTACATTTCTAAATGAATTTTTTATGATTTTTAAAAAGTGCAAACATATTTTTTTGAAACGAAAATAATGTGAACATGTGTAAAACTGTGAACATTTTTAAACTAATTTCTTCAGTATACAAATTAAACCGACCACATGCTAGGTCGGGTTCTGTGCTCTACATATAGTTATAAATCGAAAGAATTGATCTTAAGATTACTAAGCAAAACCAAATATAAGAGTAAGAAGAAGACCCAAATGAGTAATTAGAATGTATCAAGTCCTGAAGAATCATCTTAGGTGTTTTACAGTTAGTGGGCGGACACAGGACCTCCAGTACAACACTACCCATTTTCCGATCAATTGTTTCGTCCAAGCACCATCAACTGCTCATTATGGAGAGTCGAAGAGCATTGAGCAACCATTGAAACAAAGCGGCTACAAGCTAACTCTTTCGGCTGATCTCCAGCAACAGAGGCGGCAAGGTGGCGTCAGAGAGGGTCAGGTCAAGCCTGACGAACGTGTCCTTCAGGAATTTGCGTCATTGCCACACTTTGAAGCTGGAATTTGTATTTCAGGGAGACTGTGTTGAGGGGCAATGGACCTTAGCTTCTGGCATATAAGAAGATCCTATAAGACAAACTGTACTTCATGAATTGGAGTAAGACAACTATTGTCATTATTCTTCTGAACAACTAATAAAATGAAATCATCGACATACAACTCACATTTAGCATGCATACTTCATGAAGCATGACCTTCTACCAGAATAAATAATAGTATAATTCTCAGAAAACATATTTGTGTTTTGACTGACTTAAGGAAACAGAAGTTTTAGAATGTTTTCTTCCCTGACGGAAACTTGCTTTGCTTCCCTCACACTATTACTTCCAATACAACATATTAGATACAAAATTTTTTTATATATTAATTTTCTTTTTATGGAAGAAACATGCTTGTGTAGAACGGTAGTGTTATCATGTTTAGAGTTAACTACCAAACATTAAATGTTTGGTACATAGCGTTTTTGCAGCTTGATAGACAATTAGAGAGGTATTGCAAAGCAGGAGCATGTACCAGATAATTTGCAGAATCACAACATCTGGAGGTGTCTTCAAAGTTACAGGATTGTTCTATGTCACTTAAAAAAGTTAAATCGCTATTAGATTAAGGGACTGCATTCCTTCTACAAAGTTACTACTCGTACAATTTTAGAAACACACCTAATGCAGATTTGTATGAACAACCTAAACTGCAGTTTCAGACTTTTAATACCACTTGACACCAATATTATTAGAAGTATAGATGGAAGTGCATACTTCGTGTTTATCACATAGACTTGTGATAACAGAAAGGATAACTAAGCACAATGTGCACATGAACCACACTGCTAATTCAAGTCCAATAAACCACGTGATTTTCCAGGAAAAAGAATGTTATGTGATCCAAATGAAATTGTTATTTAGATATACATAGTGTCGATCTAAACTACTGTGGCCTTAAGAGAAGCAGTAGACATCGAGCTAGAAACATACTATAGGTAGATAACATAAGGGCCAGGATCCAATATTCAGTGAGAACGATTAAAACACGAAGTCGCCAAATCAAAATATGTCCATTTGCGCGCTTGTACAGAGATTGAACATGCTGAAACGCAGTGGAAGTAAATATCACATGAGTAGCTTATTATATTGTCCTAAAGTGATGTTCTCATACTGAAATCATATAGAAAGTACATAGCAGATTATATCGTCCTAAGTGATCTTGATAGAGAGGATTATCTAGAGAAATGGCAAAGGAGAAATTAACTAACCTTGACCTGTTTGCGGCATTTGGCCCCCAAGGCAACCTGGGACATTTACAGATCCATATTTTACACACCTCATAGAGTCACCGGCATCTTGCCACGGTAGGCCAATACCTAGCCACTCATAGTACAATCATTGTCCATTGTTCTGGCCTGCTGCATTCCTGGATTGCAGTACACCTGAAATTGTAGGAGTTCATAACCTGGACACCACAGAGAAAGCATCATTGGTTGAGAAAATTTGTTGCTTTTCACCGGCTGCTGTAAGGGAAAGTACCAATCACCCCTTTGATCCTCCCTCTAATATCAACAAGCTGACAAAGTGGCAATGGAGCCCAAGGCTTAGCACATTATTTCAATCGATTTGTCTGCAACTTGTGTATGTTTTGCAGATTATAATTGAAGCGGTGCCAGACCCTATGGAAGGCAAGCCGAAGGAAGAGCACAAGTTTGCTAGGGAGGAGTGGCTGGGACTGCCCAGACACAATAGATCGGGAGCAGCAGCTTCAATCGTCGGGGCGGGATCGCCGCTGCCACGGCGTAGAGACGCTGCTGGTGAGAAGTGACAAGAGGGGATACATGAGAGGTTTCCATGACCGGTAGCGCGGAGCTGTGGCAGCTGATTTTGCAGCAGAGTTAAGAAATGTCTGAATGACCACCTACAAGAACATGAGTTGCATCCCCTAGTTGATTTATTCCATGACCCCAATCCAATTTCTTCACTCCATCCCTACAGACAACAAACATATTGTAATGCATATGTTGAGAACTGAGAGCTAAGATTGAAGAACAACCAAAGCAGAGAAACAATTGAGGTTCTTCCAGCAAAGAAATGAAGCACGACAACAAAGTTGATGCCAAAATTCAAAGCGTGAGCAATGGCCTTTCCGAGTAAAATAGCACATGTGCCATGAGGGAGAGGGCGGGCATTAGAGGAACCATACTGGATCCGATCATGGCGACGGGCCTCTGGGTGCAGTGGCAGGAGTACTCGAGGCCGGAGATGCTGGTGATGTGCGGCCAAGGCTTTGGCGACGCAACAGATGTCATTAAGGCAGGAGAGGTGAGAGGAGGAATACCAGGGACGCAGTAGCAGTGGCGCCCGTCTGCAGTTTCCGGACACCGGTGAGCTCCGGCCAAGGTCACCGCACCGCCCCTCCTTTCTCCCTTGTTATCTCCCTCACCACCGTGTCTCCTTTTTGTCCTGGAGCCGCGGATGCTATGGATCCTCCCGGGAAGCCGCGCTCCGGCCATCCTCCTCGTCACAGGCGAACCCCGCCTCGCCGAAAGCCTCCAGATCCGCCTCCCCTGCCCCTGTCGCACACGAATCCATCCCCTGCAAGCTCCGGCCGCCGCGTTCGTTCTGCGTCGAGCAGCCACGCCGCCTCCAACCGCTCGAGGAGCGCGCAGCCCGCCGGCGCGAGACTTGCGATGCGGCACTCCCCTCCCCCGTCGGGCACCATGTCCACGCGCGCCAGACCGGTGCGCGGCGGCAGGGCAGGGGTGGCGGCGCACCGGAGGTGGAGACGGGATTGGAAGGCTGCGTTCTTTTTTTCTATCGCCCGCACCGGTTCGGTTGACTTATTACATGGATGGCAGGTTAATTCCTAAAAAGCACAGGGGCATTTGTATGAAAACGTCGCGACGGTGAATTCGGAGACTCAATCCGTGCTTTATTATTATTATTCATCACTCAGGGTGCAAAATAAGTTATTTTTCACCGAAGTTATCTTACGATCGCTTCATAAATAAATTATGTTTGGAATACAAATAGTTACATTCATATTGATTCACTACGTAAACTTTGGTATAAGAAAATAAAAAAAATAGGTTATAAGACCAGAAATATCGCATTTGATGTATGTTTTTACGTTCGTAACTTTACATAATATAAAATATATTTTACGACGGGTACATACTTTCTTACATTCTCTTTTTACGTATGAAATAAGACAAAATTTATGAAACCTAGAAATACGGTGTATTGATGTAAGTAGAGAGGGGGTGAAGAATAACTATTCCTCACCCAGGGTGACGAATAGCTGGGCTATTCTGTTACGCGTAACAGAATATACCCTACATGAACTGATGAATTCAAGCGGCTGAACTGATAAAATTCGAAGGATTGAACTGATGCTTTCTGTTTCTGTTAAAAATCATCTTCTTTAGTTTAATTTTTTTTGCAATTTTTTTTGTCGAAACGTGGCGTGTAATATATCGTTGGAAAACTCTTGACATCTACATTACAATTTTATAATTTATTTTTGCAAAAAAAATTATGGTTTAAGAGCAGTTTTGAATAAACCGTTTTTTTCAAAACCGAAAAACGTGAATTGTATTTTGGACTCAATTTTCAAACGGTTTGTCGGAATTGAGCAAATAAGATGGCGTTGGAAAGCTTGTGAAAATACGCATCTTCCATATATCTAATGTTTTTTCAAATTCTATATGATTTAAAAGTAATTTGAAAACGGTGAAATTTCGGGCGAAACGTATTTTCACAATTTTTTTCAAACGGTTTGTCGGATCGACGCAAATGATACGGCGTTGGAAAGCTATGGAAAATGCGCAACTTTTTCGTATAGAAATGTTTTTCTAATTCCCTATGTTTTAAATTCAAATTTGAATACGGTGAAAATTGATTTTGAACGCAATTTTTTTAAAGTTTGTCGAAATGGGGCAAATAATATACCGTTGGATAGATATAAAAAATGCGAAACTTAGCCATGTTGAACATTTTCTTAAATTCGCAACCATTGAAGAGTAATTTGGAATACGATGAGACCTTTCATGTTGTTTTCTGGTCCGAAAAACATAGTAGTCGTACTGATCTCGGTGCGGGGTTTGAACTGACGTTGTCGTACATGATTTTACAGTCACAAAATGCTAAAAAAATCATTGAACTTGTTTTTTTTCTTTGAATTTTTGTGTTGTGTTCTTTTCTGGTTGTAATGCATGAACTTAAAGGTGGTTTCTTATTTTTGTAATTAAACTTTGAGCATATTTAAAACTTATGTGTTTTTTTCCCGAACTTATTTGGGACGTCATGTTGAACTTATTACCTTTTTTAATCATGAATCTCTTGTGTTTCCTTTTTTAAGTTGCTTTTTTCTTTCAACTATACTGCTATAACATTTTCTTTCTCGAACTTACTGCCTCTCGAGTAAGGACCGGTGCTATCTTTTTATTTGAACTGGTATCAAATTTCTCAACAGACATATTGAACTTTTTCCGCGCTTCATTATGCATTGATGATATAATACCTGTTGAACTGCTACACCAGAGCTAAAAAATCTATCCAAGTTAACTACTCCCTCCGTTCCTTAATATAGGGTGTATAGTTTTTGGCACGGAAATTAAAGAACGCATGTGAAGGGAAAGTTTCACAAACTTTGGGCGAGAATACACCTGACTAATTGACATGAGAAAATAGAGAAGCTTTCCTAATATAAGGAAAAGTAATCAAATCCCGAAAAACATGATCCAGACGAGTGGTGCATCGCAATACACCTTATATTTTGGATTTTTTCTCAAAAATCTATACACCTTATATCAAGGAACGGAGGGAGTATTATTTTACATTGAACTTTCATCAATCAACATACATCATTTTCTTTCCTGTTCATACACGTATTGCAGACATTACATAGACATACATGGCTCCACGGTCATAGACAATTTTCTCCTGTAGCTTCTCCTCGCTTCCTTTAAGACAAGCAATCAATTGGAGAGAAAAGCACATATGATTTTAGATACAAAAATCACCTCCATGTCTGCCAGCTGGACTGATTTTTAGATACAAAAAAGCATCCTTAGGGGCCTTTGTACGAGCACCTACCATGCAAACACACAAGAACTCTAGATTGAGCATTGGGAGGCGATGGTCTCGTTGTCAGAGGGCCCAGGCGGCATCGGGTGCGGGGGAAATGGCAGCCTTGTCGGTCGATGGGTTGCAGCTGTGGGCGGCGAATCTGGTAGCGTGTGGCATGTGCGGCCGTCATTGCCATAGGTAGAGGTATTCTTCCCTGATGACTGTCAAATCCACATCAGCAAAGTACATGTTATGCAGTTTGGAGACCAATTGAAATAGAAAGGAACTTGACCAATCTCAGCCATCTAAACCTTTCACTGTTGTACACAATCATAAGGTTAAAATCATACATGAGCAATTAGCACATTGCATTCAAGGGTAATTTTCATCTACGGGAAAACTGGAACTTGCATATACACACTAAAGACTGTCAAATTCCTTGAATTCAGGAAACTGGAAAAAATGAGAATTGAACTGAATGAAATTTAGAAATTGTACTGAACTAAAAAAAGAAACTGGACATCATAAGTACATTGAGAAAATAAATTTACAAAGTTTTCTATACCCATCTGAACCTACAAAGTTTTTCTATAGCCATCTTGAACTTACAAAGTTTCTCTCGCTGAACTTTCATGTGGTTTGTTTACAAGGAACTTTCATAAGGGAACTTCTCGCGCAATTGCACATGTACTGGTTATATTTTCTCTGAAGCCAGAATGGTTTTCATATGTTTCATACACTATGGTGATGAATATAAACATCGTGTGAGCACCAAGATAGCTTCAACATGGGATCCCTTTCCCCAAGAGGAAGCAATAGGATTAGTGCTTAGAAAATAAGCAAGTGCAAGTATGAGGAGAGTAGCAAGAGTTTTACTTTTGGTGTAAGCATACATGAGCAGGGCTTGCGCGGAGGCCGCGTGAGGAACTGGTTGAGGACGACCACACTCGTGCTCGTGCTCCTGCCGTTGTGGCAAAAGGGGCAACGACCTGTGTTGGTTGCAGGAGCTGGACTGACCACCTAGGCATCACATCAAAGTAATTAGCAAGATTAACCACTACTTTTTACAAGAATTAGCCAGCAATTAAAAGGGTGAGAAATAAGAGTTCTATTAATTATAATTTACAAACACTACTTCAAGTCAGGTTTGCTATTTTTGAATTTGATGCATGTTGCACTATAGGACCGCTACGGGTTTGCAAGTTGGACTTGAGTACTTTTAAATTGTTTGCATAGTTTAGTGCCGAAATCTTTACCACAAAAGAACACATCTACAATACCGATCACATATAGCAAAACTGAACTTTCTGCGTCTACTGTTGTTTTTTAGAGTGGACTTATGTTTTTCTTATGTACTTGAACTGTTAAAAGTATTTTGAAAATTGCCACTGTTTGCTGTTGAATTATAAGCCATGGCATTGGAGTGGGACGCGTCCACATCGGTGACATTGAACGGACAGGGGTGGTGGCTAAGAACTGCCTGTACACGATGGTGACGTAGCACCATCAGGGAGGAGGCAGAGTGGTGGCAGGGGATCATCACCGGCTGCCGGAGGATAAGTTGCCAATTCCGTATTCTATTCTGTATTGAACTTAAGTGCACTGTTGAATTGAACTTTTCTAACACATATTCACTGAACTCGGTCCCTTGAATGCATATTTTTATAGTTATGTTGGCATGAGGCTATGTAATACATCTCAGCAATTGTTTTGGGGTGAGTTTTCAAAAATATAATACTAAGTGAACAGTACAACCTGACCTTACTACATATGCAACATGCAGTAGACATGTTCAGTGTCTCAACTTTTCACAAAAAACTGCAGATGTACTATCATCTATGCAAGATGTATCATAGAAATAATGGAGAAGACTTAGTTAAAATGGGAACACCTTGTTCAGTTTTGATCAAATTAATATCACAGAGAGCACTTGCTGCCTTCTCTACAGAGGCATGCGTTTGTGAATGGAAGAGGTCTCTGAACTTTTTCGCTTTCTCAACTCTTAACTTTTTGTATTCTTGTACTTCACCCACCCCTATAAATTTCTATACTTTTTAGTGGCTTTTGTTGGTGAGCCCTCCTGTTTCCCTGATCTGGACATTCACAAGGTTTATTCTGAGTATAAAAAAAAGAAATAAAGTGTTCTGTTCACAATTAAACTTATAAGCACTGCAAGACAATCAAGGTTGAGAGAATGTAGTGAGCACCATGTGTAATTCTCAAGTCAGTGGTTGCTCCAAAAAAATTATGAGGTCAGTACCTCCATAGAAGTAACAAGAAGTTGTTGTACTGTGTGTGAGAGATTGTTGTTTTGTACAAAACTTATGTTGTTTTGCAAGGTGGACTTAAGAAACTTTTTTAATTTTTATATGAGAACTGATGTTGTTTATCAGACACTACCTCTGTAACTAAATGCAAGACATTTTTGCAGTACTTCCCTAAATCCTATAAGTGCAGACCAAATATAGTTACAGAAATACTACACTAGGAGGTATCAATCAATCTAATCCATAGCACATTTTGCTAATATGTGTGTGATCCGTAGCCCATAGCCTATGTGTGATTTGTTCCAATCATTCATTTTTTATCCTCTGCTGCCAGCAGCTATGGCTAGACCCGTTGAAGAGGTGGGGAGTTTCAAGTTAATGATTTGCTTTCAGAAACTTCAGACAAGAGCGGAGTAAAGACTGGAAGGTAAAACTACTGTTAGCATGTGTACCTTTTTTGTAGCATCTCATCTCCTTTGCTTCAAGTTTGAGCCAGGCCCAGGGGTAGAGCACGGGGTGGCCTATACGCAGCACTTCGAGCGACCGGCCATGGGGCGACCAGTTGGACTACCAATGTGACCATGGCGAGACTGACATGCATCCTCGTGGAGGTCGCTGGGTCTGCATGGTGGAGGGGCGACGACCGGTGATGGAAGCGAGGCGGCCGGGCACGGGGCACTCTGGGGAGCCTGTCGGCTGGGATCCCATGGTGGCAGCGAGGAGCCACGGTGGGAGGCGGGGGATCCTGACGGGGACGGTTGGTCCGGCGGCGGCGCGCAACCTCGTATGCTGCAGCTGGGCGCTCGGGTCACGCAACATACATTGGCGGGGAAAGAAGGAGTCTGGAGGCGCGTCGCCGGGGAGGGAGCCGGGCGGCGACGCGCCGGGGAGGAGGTCGGGCGGCGGCGCGTCGCCGGGGAGGGAGTCGGGCGGGCGGCGCGGCGGGTCTCTGGATGTGGGAGGGCGGGGGCGCGGCGCGGCGCGACGTCGAAGGTTGGAGGCGGGGGGCGGCCGGCCGGCCGGCCGGCGTCAGCGCGTGGGTCGGAGGAGCGACCCGTCACGGCGCCGCGGGCTGCCTCGCTCCGGCTGCCGCCGTCGCTCGCTCGCCCGCGACGGCTGCCTCCGGCGGTACGAGGCGGGTTAGGTTGGGGGCGGGTCCTGAAGTTTCTACTGTGGTCTGACACGTCGCGCCTTATAAGGACCGATGGTAACTGAATAATATTATTATGTTACTAGTAACAGAATAGTAGTATATATAGAGGGTAGGTCTATTCTAATAACATTCTTAAGAGTCTTATTTTAATAACATGAGTCTTATTCTGATAACACCTCCTACTCCGCCTACCCTCACGACCCACCACTCCCCTCGAGCCCCGAGGGCATAACCTCCCTCCCATTCCGCATCGGTGCCCCATAAGACCACCACCTACCACAAGCCCGGCCGCCCACCACCACTCCCACAACCGGCGGCCCCCGCGGCGCCCCACCCCACCACCACCAGACCCCTGCCTCTCTCCCACCCCCACCCCGCGCACCACCAACCTCCCATGCCCCACCTTCTAATCCCACGCACAACCGACACACAGGGCCATGGCCACCCCCGACCCCCCACCTTCTTCCCCGCCGGGGGCCCTGCACCCCTACCTTCTTCCTCGCCGGAGCCCCACAACCCACCACCTTCTCCATGGCCTCCCCCATCGGTGGCCGCGCTCGTCAGGGCCGACCTCGCCGGAACCCCGCGGCGAACCCCTACCCTGATGGGGGCCTACCCCCTCCAGTGGCTCGGACCACCATGGCTCCACCACAAATTTGAAACAAGACTCCGCCGGGGGCCTGCCCCCGCGCCGGCAAGGGACGTCCTCTCTGTCCATGGCCAGACGAAGACTAGCGCGTCGTCTCCGACCTCCGCTGACAACCATGGCCACCGCGCCCCATCTCACCTCCCTTCCCTCCTTCCCAGGCCATGATCTCCTTCAGCACCATCGACACGACGAGGTCAACGGCCAAAGCCATGGCCACCAAGCGTGTCCACAACAGCAACATAATTGAAGTGCGCCGGGGCACGCGATGCGGTTCGGTGACGCGTGGTCGTGTAGTTCGCGGCTACCACGGGCCCCTCACCTCTACCTCCATGGCCACGTCCTCAACCAGCAGCGCCCTGCCCTCGTCGCCGGCCATGGCGCTGCAACCACCAGGCTCGTGTTGGAAATATGCCCTAGAGGCAATAATAATTAGTTATTATTATATTATTTCATTGTTCATGATAATCATTTATTATCCATGCTAGAATTGTATTGATAGGAAACTCAGATACATGTGTGGATACATAGACAACACCATGTCCCTAGTAAGCCTCTAGTTGACTAGCTCGTTGATCAATAGATGGTTGCGGTTTCCTGACCATGGACATTGGATGTCGTTGATAACGGGATCACATCATTAGGAGAATGATGTGATGGACAAGACCCAATCCTAAGCCTAGCACAAGATCGTGCAGTTCGTATGCTAAAGCTTTTCTAATGTCAAGTATCATCTCTACTCCTAATGGAGCAGTTGGTGAAGCTTTTCTAATGTCAAGTATCATCTCTACTCCTAATGGAGCAGTTGGTGAATAGTCCGCGTGGTTTATTTTCGCTGGTTTATTTTCGTCATCCTCACACCACCATTTTTTTTCGTCATCATCACATCTCTACCAAAAAAAACCTTTGCCAAAAAAACCCTCGTGCCCGATCTCCCCCGCCGACCAGACCTTCGCACGCCCAATCTCACGCCCGATCCACCCCTACTCCCCCTCGACTCCCCTCGATCTGTTTGCCCCAGCCGCCATAGCAGAGCACTTCGCCGCCGCCAAGATGCGAGGGGAGCCGCCGTCGCCGTGGTCCGAGGGGAGCCGCCGCCGCGCATCGCCGCCTGCGACGCTGTATAACCACGGTCTCCACTGGCGACGCGATGGCTGTGCCCTCCACCCAGATCCGTCCGCCATTGGCCCTGTATTGTCCCTCCCGATGGGATTCAGCCTCCACCACTGCGCACGGTGCGAGGGAAAGGCCGCGCACGGGCGTCGTGATGTGGTCGTCACGTGGCGCGGCACGATCCAGGCTCTGGAGTGGGTCGACGATCTTGAGTTCGCCATAGTGCCGCCCAGAGGCCCCCTTTGTGAGGCCGCCTGCGCAGACGCTTGGTGCACCGCGGCTGGATCTCCATCTCCACCAACAACAGGGACAACGCCAGAGACCAGGTTATCTTGTGAATACGATGGCACTGTCATGGACATGGTGGACGGTTCAGTGTTGAGCTCACTTGCAGCTGCATGCTCATGCAACCATGGATGTCAGGCACGGGATGTGCTGGACATTGTTCAGTGTCAGGAGGTGAGCATCACCATGACGAGGCACAGCCTTGGGGCAGCGCTGAACGCATTTGACATCACTGAGAATGGCTACAGCTGCACGGCCGCCGCAGCGCGTTCACTTTCGCCCTGCGCGGCGGCAGCACCGGCTTCAAGAAGCGGTTTAACGCTGCCACGGCCACCGGCCTCTGTGTTCTGTCGCGTCCGCAACGCTCGAGACATTGTCCGCAACGTTGATGAAGGTGAAGGAGATGGAAATTTCAGATAGGACAACATAAAAAAAATATTCAGGCATGTCTTTACCACTACAAAATATTCAGTCACTGCCCTTGTGCCGATTCTTTTCTGCTTTATCCATGAATCAGTCTGTGCTTCCCCCAAATTCATGCATTTGAAATTTTGAACTAAAGCTTAGTTGATGTAGGGAAGTGAATTGTAGACGTATTTTTAAATTTATATTTAGTACTAGAATTCTGTTTTCAATTCAGTTTCACATCATCGTGTCACTAGAAATTTCAACATGGTATGCTTGTTCGTTTAGACTAGACAACTTTATCAAAATGCGGCATCGGCATCAGTATGCTGCCATTGATCGTATTGCCAAGCTTTTTTGTACATCATCTGACACAACATCATATAGTCAATATGATTCCCTATGCACACTGCCCATTAACTGAATTACTAGAATGTTCATTGTTTTCTTCCATGTGTATCCCTTGGGGTGTGGTTCTTATGAGCACTTATTTGGAGGTTTATGAAGTCCTCCTAGAGTTTGAGAAATTTTAATGAGAATTGGTTTGACAGAAACGGGAGGAGGGGCCATTAGGACAATTTTTACGTAGAAGAGATCTCGGGCAGACTTGAACATATGGACCAAAACTGGGGCAAGAGTTCAGTAGCTTTGATGTTGTTGTTCTGGAACTCTTTATGTCATGAAATAGCTAGGAAAATTGCATTGGTGCACTTTGTATAATGTGGGGTCCTCAGACCGAGACAATATTGCAAAAAAACGCGCCTTAAGGTTTGCATCGTTTGTATTAAGGCTGTTCCTTATTTCTAATGAACATGCTTTAGAGGTGTTTTTACAGATGTGCTCCTGCTTCTATCTACTGATCAAATGACTTTATATTTCATTGTTTTCTGCCAATATATTATTCAGCAGTAATGACTGATAAGAATAAGATAAGCCAGCGAGTGTGAAGTAGCACGATAGTTTGAAAATTCAGAATCTTCATTGCAAGTACACGAACTGATGTTTTTTGCCCACACATTGCTCAATGATAATTTATACCATGCCTTTAATTTACTAGATGAACTGCACACCTGAACGCAGCACTAATGGAAAGATTCAGCATCTTGGTCGGCTGCTCGTGGCGGGGCTTGTGGCTGGTGGTTGCGGCAGTGGCAGAGCAGTGTCCGAGAGCGTGGCGCAAGCAGTGGCCCCTGCTATGGGCTGATGGGAGCACACCGTCCAAGCAGCGCTTCAAGTCTGACAATGTCCGCTCTACACCAAGGTACGTGGGCACTCGTGCAAAGATCTAACATCTTCACCGACTAGGACTAAGGTATGTGTTTTCTTCTGCCCGTGTGATGTGGTGATAATTTGTTATGCATATGTTTGTAGATGTTAGTCAGTATTTGGGAGATATGAGGTAGTTTGCTAGATAAGAAATAGAACAAGAACAAGAAGGAGCTTTAGTTGGACCATGTCATTGTGAACTTGGAGCACAGAAATTTATAGGAGGTCGTTGTCGTAAACCTAGGTGCTTAAGATCTGCGGAACTATAACATTTTTTGAGTCTAAGTAAAACAAATTTACTTTCTGGGTCTAACTATGTTAATACTTTCTTGCGTGAATAGATGGGCCAAGCCGAGCAGGCCATCACTTTTCTGAAAACTATATCGCCATTTATTTAGCCAGTACAATGTTTATTTTCTGAAAACTATATTGCTGTTGTAGGTTATCTGATTAAAATTACATCCCCTGCTTGTGTTTTATGAATTCATTTCTACCATGTATTGTAACGGCCGTGCAGTGACCTTTTCGAAGCGAGATGTTTTTTGTCATGAATGTAAACTTGAATTGCTAACACGCTGGTACTTTTATCTGATGAGCATTTGACATGATTTTGTTGTTTGTGAGGGTTGAAGCCAAAGGAAGAACAACATACAATGAGGTATTCTCCAAAGTTGAAACGGATGTATCCTTCACTAATTGGCCATGATAAATCATCCCCGAATGCCAAGTTTAAATATCAATGGAGTTTTGCTATAATTTTTTATGGCTTTATCTAAACTATAACTATGCAGTCTGCTTAAGAAACAAAAAATAAAGAGTATCCTGAATGCCACTGCAAATATCCTGTGGAGCTGATGCTGAAAGGCATAAAATTCAATACTTCTATTACATTATTGTCATGCCATTTTTTGCTGATACATAACACGTCTTTCAAATATATATGCTTGGGAACTTATTTATTTTCTTCCCGCTTGATTCATCAACTACCTTAACCAGCTACTGTCTATTACAGGTTGCAGATGAAATTTATTCAGAGCTGAAGTCCATGGCACATATTGGTCAAGGGGTTTGTATAATATGGACTTCTCTGTTCCCTTTCCACTTTTTTCTTGGAATTAAGAAGCATCGCTCCCAATTCCATTTAGCACGGAACTGATACAAAGAGTGCCGGCCCACCAAATGTCATGGTTCCAGTAAGCTTATTACAAACATCCACATGTTATAGAACCTCTAACCAGCACTGCCACCTTACTGTCTTTGCAGCTACGATAGTGGAACACAACAACCTCGCACTGCCGGATCCTCCGTGCCATGTCCATCCAACGCCGCTTTGCTTCGTGCTTCTCCCGAGTGCCCTGCTCGCCGGCTCCACCAACCTCCCGCCCAGGCCTCTCCATGTCATCGCCAGCCACCCTCCCTGTGCAGTGTCGACCTGCTGGTCGCGGTGCTACTTTGCATCCTTTATGATGGTGCATCTGGAACATATGCGGAATGAGGCATCCACGGTCAAGCTTCGATAGACTTGCTAAAGTTAAAGCTCATGATGAACTTATGCAGACAATGTCTCTGATGTTCAAGAGAGAACTCTGTAAATGAGGACAATGTCGCGAGCTGCAAATCTGTAAATGCTGTTGAAGAGAGAGCTATAAATGTCTCTGCAACAACGGACCTGCAGCCTGTAGGTAATTGGTCTTGTGTCTTCCAGCTACAATAAAAAGAGTCTAAGCGATCAAGGTCCTACTGATCAATTAAGTTGGCCGTTTGCTTGCTTCTTGTGCCTACAACATGCTCGTTGGATTGTTTTATCGTAGTATGAAAGCTTGTAAGCGCCAGATTGAGGTCCTACTAATAAATTAAGGTGGCTGCTTGCTTGCTTTTTTCCCCTCAGTATTGCAAGCTTTACTGTGAATTAAAAGGAATTTAGTTCCTCTGAGCACAATTTAATTATTGGTGAGCATTCAGGTGGGTGATCAGCTTATGCTCCACCGATGCAGGCATCCAGAGGTTCGATTGCGTTGGCAGGAGCTCGGTTGGTTTACTTATATGCTTTTTCTTTCTGCAACATTGGGTTATTTGTGTAGTTCATGCATGTTCGTCCTCTTTATATGGTTTTTCTCATAATGCGCGGCCCGAAGATAGGTTCTTTTAGTTGCTACAAATTTTAGTTTTTTCTGCTTAATGTCATGTCCACTTTCTTATCTGATTAAGCAACTAATATATGAATATCTGTGCAAAGTTCTACCATTCTTGCACTCACTTATGTGGCCATCTATGTAGAGTTTGTTCTGCTATTCTCCAACTTAAATCAAGAATGCAGTCTCATGTCATTGTCTTTGCTAATACAGTTTGTAATGCAATCCAATTGTAGTGTCATGTTCCAGCTCCTTTTATTTTCATCGTGATATGCAAGGTTGTTCATGTGCTCTTCTTGCCATGCACTAATCAAAGTGTACATGTAGATGCTAAAAATTGCTTATCATCAAATTACTTGACTTATGTACTGCTTGGACTTGTTTAATTAAAGAGATGTCTCTTTAAATTGACTCTATTTACTTGTCACACATCATTTGGGTCTTTTGCATTGCCAAGAGTTGTTGCCTGAAACTTCATACATTGTATAATTTCTTGTTATCCTTCTGTGCATGGAGTCATCTTCTGGGTAGTACAATTCAGGTCGACCATGCTGAGATAATCATCATTTTAATTATGACAGATTACCAAGTTTAATATTTTAGTTCTCCGAAACATAATCTGATTATGACAGCTTATCAAATTTAATATTCTACACATGGTGAACTTCATAAAATTAGGATACCTACTTGTTTTATCATTCTATCAGCAACCTAAGCTGATACTATAAGATATTAAACCCATTTGTAGTTCAGACCTTGCACGATTCTGATGGGGAAGAAAAAAGTGACTTGTCCCTATGGGCTATGGAGACAATGGATCTCCTTTGTATCAAGGTGATGTTGGTTCGACAAATGGATATCTCTACCTTTTGTTTTGTGAAGAGTTGTGTCTGAATCCTGGTGAAACGACAGGGAAATAGAATACATGGTGTATAATGAAAAGATGTTTTATTTTGAGCACGATGCAGAACTTGTTCTCAGTACACTATGCCATTTTTCATATGTTGACATGTGATTCCAAATAAGTTCTATTGGTTTAGAAAAATGTAATCCTGCAAAAGAAACATTCCACATTTTAATTTTAAATTTAATATATATTGTATATGAGCTTATTTTAATTTTTTTATTTAATATATGTTTATAAAATGAAACGACAGGAGAGGGTTTATAAAATCTCTACTTCTTCATGTTGCATCAAGGCATTGATATTGGACTAGAATGGATATGTTTTATAATAAAAAGACAAACCTCATGCATTTGTTTTTATTGCAACTTTTTTTGTAGTCATCAATAGTCATATGTCAAGTACTGTTTGATCATTTTAGGGTATTGTCATTCTTTTTACAGACCACTTGCGTTGGGCAAGAGGGTTCTGCTGTGGAGACCAAGAAAAAGGATGGCAACATTGGGGACGCCTCAACTGCCGATGATGAACGCAGCTCGGAACAAGCAAAGCTCCACGCGAGGATCCCCTTCTTAGATCAGTACTAAGGACTGCAGTTATGTGGATCCACTTTACTAGAATGTTGAGCCCATCATATCGTGTTCGACCCATGAACCGGAAGGATTGCTTGCCATTATGTGGTATAGTTGTCCTTTGAGATATATTATTGTTTGTATGAATTATGAGCTTCTCTGTGTCTAAATTTACTCAAATAGTCTTCTAGGAATCTTGTTTTTGATCCACTTTGGAGTCACAATTTGTTGCTTGACACTTTGTTGTCTAACCCTCGATTAAAGTTATTACTATATTCAAGTGATTGAATATTAGTCAGTGTATTACATTTTTTATTTTCTTATTTATCTAAGTTGTGCCTTTTGGTATTATGTCATCATAGTGGAATTTCAAATATGTTAGTGATTACATATGATATTCCTGCACATTTTACTGTTTCTCTTATGTATTTTTCACACATAGTTTTTTCATTTGGCGCATTACCTGGCAAGTACCTATCTCTACTACTATTATAAAGAGGAGTATGTAGGTCGTTTCGTTTCCTCCCTTGTCCCTCACCGCTAGCCTGCCATGGCAGCGTCCACTGAAGACAAATGAATTAAATAAGTGACCAAGGATAGAATTAGCACTAAATAGGAAGGCAGTTTCCGCCCTTGTCCCTCCCTGCCATGGCAGCGTCGACCAATGGCTTACTTAGAACACGAGTTTGTGGATTTTGTGATAAGAGTTAGTGTTGAGAGGAGCAAGATGGGGTTTGTCTGTTCGGGTATGGTTGTTTGAGTGGAATGATTTATCTACTTTAGAAATTGCATGAGCGAGCGGTTCATAATTATTTTATCAAGTCATACAACTTTTTGGTTAGGATAGACGGGTAATTTCATTCATCGGTTGCCTCAAGAGTTAATAGTGTACATGTTGGGATATCAGTTGCATGCAAAACAACAGATATCATATTTTGTTTCATGGTAATGCATGTCATTCAACTAAGTTTTATAACGTGACAATGGCGGGGGAGACATCGGATCATTCTTCTTGGCTTGGGGTGCGTCATGGGCGGCGCACGCCTCGTCTCCCTTGATGGCGGTGGTAGATCGAAACACAGGGAGCACATCAGGGTGGAGGTTGGGGTGGTTGGCGTGGGACATCTCCTTGACCTTCTGTGAGGAAATAGGTGTGAGGGACGGTGCCATGGCGAAGGTGAGGTGGGCATCATCCGGCTTTAAAAGAGAGGGCTCAAGTGAGAAATGTCTTCTATGACAGAAAACCGAGCGACAAGGTGAGGGTGCGTCATTGGATGGGGGTTTTGTGTTGGGACTGCATGAGAAAACATAGCGGATAGTTCGGACAATCATAATTCTCCTCCACATATTGGCTCTATTCGGGGAACTCGGACTGCCCAGGCGGTTGGAGTTTTAGAAGCCCGTTGGGCGCCCATTTGATGTCCGAACAAGCCCAGACATACGAGGGAGAAATGAGCTTCGACTTTGGAGACGACATTAATCTTTTGTTTAATTCATTGTAACCCGTTTGATGTATATATATATATATATGCATTGTAGCCCGTAGCCCGTAGCAACGCACGGTCGATGATGCGGGGTGTTTGGAGTAAGTATCATGTATCAATATTTAATCTGGGATGTACATTATTATTCTTCTTACCATCCAATTGTTAGGAAGGAATGGGTCTGTAGCTCGGCACCTGATCCAATGGGCTTAAGTCTTAAGAAACTTCAGTGCATACTTAACATGGACCAGCCTATGGACAATGATTGCTTCAACATCGTCGTGCGTATACGGGCATGTGACGAGGGAGTATTGTTCACGGACCCTCCTATACACTACATGGATCTAAGATTTTGTATAAGTTATCGTAACTCTTCATTCTATGTGGCATTAGTATCAGCATGTTGAAGCAATATTTTTTTGTTTACTTAGTCCATGATGCTAGAGGCAACACGAGGTCAGAAGTTTTGCGAGAAGGAAACTATCCAGACGTTGGCAACATTATTTGATAGCTGGCCTGGGATGGACAACAACATCTCATCGTGCAACATGGTAAGTAAAGTATTTTGCCTATTGTTATCATGGTTTATTATTGTTTCTAATAGCTCCACGTGTAGATTTATTTTCCCTATGCATCCATTGGCCGATACATCTTGTAAGTCATCGCCAAAGAGGCATGTCTTCTATATATTATGGACCCTATTCAAACATCACAATTGTCAGAGGATAAAAATTTGAGGCATGCACTGAAATTTAAAAGTTTTGCAAGGGATTTCAAAGAAGCACTCGAAATAAAGCCGCCTGGTTGGAATTCTGATATATCTAAATGACAACGTTTATTTTCGTTTGGTATTCCAACGAGTATATATGGGTAATGAATTCATAATAAAAACATTTATTTTTGTTATCACTATATTCTTTATATTATTTAATTTAAAAAATTGCAGGAATGTGTCTGGCTATTTTGTCTTTCATTTTATGCTCTGGTGGAACGGTAAAGAATTGGTCAAGCCGGTTTGCGCGGTGAGTATTGTCTGTTGCATGTTCTAAGACCTTCGGTGTGAAATTTTCATACTAACTACATATATTGTTTGTGCAGGACGGGTATGAGTTGAGGAAGCCGTTTTTATTATACTTGCTAAAACATCATGGGAATTAAGCTAAAGGCAACTTTCCTGATATTGTGAAAGAATATCTTAAAAAGAATATCTTAAACGCATCATCTATATATTGATAGTTTTGTTATAGATGTTAAAGTCGAACATCGCTCAGTTTGTTACATGGGCATGTCGTTATTTTTTCTTTTTGTTATCATTTTACATTGCAAAAATGGAGGAAGTACTTAAATAATTGTGTTTGTGTTATATTGTTTGTATGTGTGATATTTAACATGTAACTCGTGCAAACTATTTTAAAAGCCCGTGGCAACGCACGGGCAGTCTACTAGTTTCCTTAGACCATGAGATTGTGCAACTCCCGGATACCGTAGGAGTGCTTTGAGTGTGCCAAACGTCACAACGTAACTGGGTGGCTATAAAGGTGCACTACGGGTATCTCCGAAAGTGTCTGTTGGGTTGGCACGAATCGAGACTGGGATTTGTCACTCCGTGTAACGGAGAGGTATCTCTGGGCCCACTCGGTAGGACATCATCAGAATGTGCACAATGTGACCAAGGAGTTGATCACGGGATGATGTGTTACGGAATGAGTAAAGAGACTTGCCGGTAACGAGATTGAACAAGGTTTCGGGATACCGACGATCAAATCTCGGGCAAGTATCGTACCGGTAGACAAAGGGAATTGTATACGGGATTGATTGAATCCTTGACATCGTGGTTCATCCGATGAGATCATCGTGGAGCATGTGGGAGCCAACATGGGTATCCAGATCCCGCTGTTGGTTATTGACCGGAGAGTTGTCTCGGCCATGTCTGCATGACTCCTAAGCCCGTAGGGTCTACACACTTAAGGTTCGATGACGCTAGGGTTATAGGGAAAGTATGTATGCGGTTACCAAATGTTGTTCGGAGTCCCGGATGAGATCCCGGACGTCACGAGGAGTTCCGGAATGGTCCGGAGGTAAATATTTATATATGGGAAGTCCCGTTTCGGTCACCGAAAAAGTTTCGGGTGCTATCGGTAACGTACCGGGACCACCGGGAGGGTCCCGGGGGTCCACCAGCTGGGGCCACCAGCCATAGAAGGCTGCGTGGGCCAAGTGTGGGAGGGGACCAGCCCCAGGTGGGCTGCTGCGCCCCCCCACCAAGGCCCAAGGCGCAAGGGAGAGTGGGAGGGGGCAAACCCTAGGTCTAGATGGGCCTTAAGGCACACCCTAGGTGCGCCCCCGTCTCTCCCCCCTTGGCCGCCACCCTAGATGGGTTTTGGGGTTGCCGCCACCCCTAGGGAGGGAACCCTAGATGGGGGCGCAGCCCCTCCCCTTCCCCTATATATACTTGAGGTATTGGGGGCTGCAAGACACACGAGATCCTCTCCCTCTTGGCGCAGCCTTACCTCTGTCCCTCCTCGTCTCTCGTAGTGCTTGGCGAAGCCCTGCTGGAGTTCCGCGCTCCTCCACCACCACCATGCCGTCGTGCTGCTGCTGGACGGAGTCTTCCCAACCTCTACTTCTCCCCTTGCTGGATCAAGGCGTGGGAGACGTCACCGGGTTGCACGTGTGTTGAACACGGAGGCGCCGTGGTTCGGCGCTTAGATCGGAATCAACCGCGATCTGAATTGCTGCGAGTACGACTCCTTCATCCGCGTTCTTGCAACGTTTCCGCTTAGCGATCTACAAGGGTATGTAGATGCACTCTCCTTCCCCTCGTTGCTAGATTACTCCATAGATTGATCTTGGTGATGCGTAGAAAATTTTAAATTTCTGCTACGATCCCCAACAGTGGCATCATGAGCTAGGTCTATGCGTAGTTTCTATGTACGAGTAGAACAGAAGTTGTTGTGGGCGTCGATTTTGTCAATTTACTTGCCGTTACTAGTCTTATCTTGATTCGGCGGCATCGCAGGATGAAGCAGCCCGGACCGACCTTACATGTACCCTTACGTGAGACAGGTTCCACCGACTGACATGCACTAGTTGCATAAGGTGGCTAGCGGGTGTCTGTCTCTCCCACTTTAGTCGGATCGGATTCGGTGAAAAGGGTCCTTATGAAGGGTAAATAGAAATTGGCATATCACGTTGTGGTTTTGGCGTAGGTAAGAAACGTTCTTGCTAGAAACCTATAGCAGCCACGTAAAAACTTGCAACAACAATTAGAGGACGTCTAACTTGTTTTTGCAGCATGTGCTGTGTGATGTGATATGGCCAAAAGGACGTGATGAATGATATATGTGATGTATGAGATTGATCATGTTCTTGTAATAGGAATCACGACTTGCATGTCGATGAGTATGACAACCGGCAGGAGCCATAGGAGTTGTCTTAATTTATTTAGGACCTGCGTGTCAACATAAACATCATGTAATTACTTTACTTTATTGCTAAAGCGTTAGCCATAGTAGTAGAAGTAATAGATGACGAGACAACTTCAAGAAGACACGATGATGGAGATCATGGTGTCATGCCGGTGACAACGATGATCATGGAGTCCCGAAGATGGAGATCAAAAGGAGCAAATGATATTGGCCATATCATGTCACTATTTGATTGCATGTGATGTTTATCATGTTTTACATATTATTTGCTTAGAACGACGGTATCTTAAATAAGATGATCCCTCGTAATAATTTCAAGAAAGTGTTCCCCCTAACTGTGCACCGTTGCGAAGGTTCGTTGTTTCGAAGCACCACGTGATGATCGGGTGTGATAGATTCTAACGTTCGAATACAACGGGTGTAAGCCAGATTTACACACGCAATACACTTAGGTTGACTTGACGAGCCTAGCATGTACAGACATGGCCTCGGAACACGGAAGACCGAAAGGTCGAGCATGAGTCGTATAGAAGATACGATCAACATGAAGATGTTCACCGATGTTGACTAGTCCGTATCACGTGATGATCGGAGACGGCCTAGTTGACTCGGATCATGTTTCACTTAGATGACTAGAGGGATGTCTATCTGAGTGGGAGTTCATTAAATAATTTGATTAGATGACCTTAATTATCATGAACATAGTCTAAATTGTCTTTGCAAATATGTTGTAGATAAATAGCTCACGTTGTAGCTCCCTGTTTCAATACATTCCTAGAGAAAGACCAAGTTGAAAGATATTGTAAGCAATGATGCGGACTAGGTCCGTAGTCCGAGGAGTGTCCTCACTGCTACACAGAAGGCTTACGTCTTTGATGCACCGCTCGATGTGCAAACCCCCACAACGTCGTCTATGGATGTTGTGAACACCTGACAGACACATCCTGATGACTACTTGATAGTTTAGTGCACCATACTTTACGGCTTAGAATCGGGATTCCAATGACGTTTTGAACGCCATAAGACATATGAGATGTTCCAAGAGCTGAAATTGGGATTTCAGGCTCATGCCCGTGTTGAGAGGTATGAGACCTCTCACAAGTTCTTTTGCCAACAAGATGGAGGAGAATAGCTCAGCTAGTGAGCATGTGCTCAGAATGTCTGGGTGCTACAATCACTTAAATCAAGTGGGAGTTAAACTTCCAGATAAGATAGTGATTGATAGAGTTCTCTAGCCACTATCACTAAGCTACTAGATCTTCGTGATGAACTATGACATGCAAGGGATGGAGTTGATCCCGGAGCTGTTCGCGGTGCTTAAGACCGCAAAAGGTAGAAATCAAGAAGGAGCATCAAGTGTTGATGGTTTAACAAGACCACTGGTTTCAAGAAGGGAAAGCGCTAGAAGGGAAACTTCATGGATGGCAAACCAGTTGCCGCTCGAGTGAAGGAACCCAAGGTTGAACCCAAACCCGAGACTAAGTGCTTCTATTGTAAGGGGAACGGTCACTGGTAGCGGAATTACCCCAAATGCATGGTAGATAAGGAGGCTGGCAACTTCAACAAAGTATATACGTGTTATTAATGTGTACCTCACTAGTACTCCTGGTAGCACCTGGGTATTGGATACCGGTTCAGTTGCTATTATTGGTGACTTGAAGCAAAAGCTACGGACTAAACGGAGACTGGCTAAGGGTGAGGTGACGATGTGTATTGGAAGTGTTTCCAAAGTTGATGAGATCACCATCGCACGCTCCATCTGCCTTCGGGATTAGTATTGAACCTAGATAAATGTTATTAGGTGTCTACGTTGAGCATGAATATGATTATATCATGCTCATTGCAATACGGTTATTCATTTATGAAGGAAATATGCCCTAGAGGCAATAATAAAGTTATTATTTATTTCCTTATATCATGATAAATGTTTATTATTCATGCTAGAATTGTATTAACCGGAAACATAATACATGTGTGAATACATAGACAAACAGAGTGTCACTAGTATGCCTCTACTTGACTAGCTCGTTAATCAAAGATGGTTATGTTTCCTAACCATGAACAAAGAGTTGTTATTTGATTAACGAGGTCACATCATTAGTTGAATGATCTGATTGACATGACCCATTCCATTAGCTTAGCACACGATCGTTTAGTATGTTGCTATTGCTTTCTTCATGACTTATACATGTTCCTATGACTATGAGATTATGCAACTCCCATTTGCCGAAGGAACACTTTGGGTACTACCAAACGTCACAACATAACTGGGTGATTATAAAGGAGTACTACAGGTGTTTCCAATGGTAGATGTTGGGTTGGCGTATTTCGAGAATAGGATTTGTCACTCCGATTGTCGAAGAGGTATCTCTGGGCCCTCTCGGTAATACACATCACATAAGCCTTGCAAGCATTATAACTAAGATATTAGTTGTGAGATGATGTATTATGGAACGAGTAAAGAGACTTGCCAGTAACGAGATTGAACTAGGTATTGGATACCGACGATCGAATCTCGGGCAAGTAACATACCGATGACAAAGGGAACAACGTATGTTGTTATGCGGTCTGACCGATAAAGATCTTCGTAGAATATGTAGGAGCCAATATGGGCATCCAGGTCCCGCTATTGGTTATTGACCGGAGACGTGTCTCGGTCATGTCTACATTGTTCTCGAACCGTAGGGTCCGCATGCTTAACGTTACGATGACAGTTATTATGAGTTTATGCATTTTGATGTACCGAAGGTTGTTCGGAGTCCCGGATGTGATCACGGACATGACGAGGAGTCTCGAAATGATCGAGACATAAAGATTGATATATTGGAAGCCTATGTTTGGACATCGGAAGTGTTCCGGGTGAAATCGGGATTTTACCGGAGTACCGGGAGGTTACCGGAACCCCCCGGGAACCAAATGGGCCTCATTGGGCCTTAGTGGAAAGGTGAAAGGGGCAGCCCAAGGTGGGCTGCGCGCCTTCCCCCTCCCCTAGTCCTATTAGGACTAGGAGAGGTGGCCGGCCCCCTTCTCCCTCTCTCTCTCTCGAGGAATCCTATTAGGAATAGGATTGGGGGGGGGAGTCCTACTCCCGGTAGGAGTAGGACTCCTCCTGCGCCCTCCTCCTTTGGCCGGCCAGCCCTCCCCCTGGCAACCTTTATATACGGGGGCAGGGGGCACCTCTAGACACACAATTTGATCATTGAGATCGTTCCTTAGCCGTGTGCGGTGCCCCCTGCCACCAAATTCCACCTCGATCATATCGTTGTAGTGCTTAGGCGAAGCCCTACATCGGTAGTACATCAAGATCGTCACCACGCCGTCGTGCTGACGGAACTCCTCCCCGAAGCTTTGCTGGATCGGAGCCCGGGGATCGTCATCGAGCTGAACTTGTGCTAAGAACTCGGAGGTGCCGGAGTAACGGTGCTTGGATCGGTCGGATCGGGAAGAAGACGTACGACTACTTCCTCTACGTTGTGTCAACGCTTCCGTTGCGATCTACAAGGGTACATAGATCAGACTCTCCCCCCCCCCGTTGCTATGCATCACCATGATCTTGCGTGTGCGTAGGAATTTTTTTGAAATTACTACGTTCCCCAACAGTGGCATCAGAGCCTAGGTTTTATGGTTTGATGTTATTTGCACGAGTAGAACACAAGTGAGTTGTGGGCGATACAAGTCATACTACCTACCAGCATGTCATACTTTGGTTCGGCGGTATTGTTGGACGAGACGACCCGGACCAACCTTACGCATACGCTTACGCGAGACCGGTTCCCTCGACGTGCTTTGCACATAGATGGCTTGCGGGCGACTGTCTCTCCAACTTTAGTTGAACCGAGTGTGGCTACGCCCGGTCGTTGAGAAGGTTAAAACGGAGTCTATTTGACAAACTATCGTTGTGGTTTTGATGCGTAGGTGAGATGAGTTCTTGCTTAAGCCCGTAGCAGCCACGTAAAACTTGCAACAACAAAGTAGAGGACGTCTAACTTGTTTTTGCAGGGCATGTTGTGATGTGATATGGTCAAGGCATGATGCTAAATTTTATTGTATGAGATGATCATGTTTTGTAACCAAGTTATCGGCAACTGGCAGGAGCCATATGGTTGTCGCTTTATTGTATGCAATGCAATCGCGATGTAATGCTTTACTTTATTGCTAAGCGGTAGTGATAGTCGTGGAAGCATAAGATTGACGAGACGACAACGATGCTACGATGGAGATCAAGGTGTCACGCCGGTGACGATGGTGATCATGACGGTGCTTCGGAGATGGAGATCACAAGCACAAGATGATGATGGCCATATCATATCACTTATATTGATTGCATGTGATGTTTATCTTTTATGCATCTTATCTTGCTTTGATTGGCGGTAGCATTATAAGATGATCTCTCACTAAATTATCAAGAAGTGTTCTCCCTGAGTATGCACCGTTGCCAAAGTTCGTCGTGCCCAGACACCACATGATGATCGGGTGTGATAAGCTCTACGTCCATCTACAACGGGTGCAAGCCAGTTTTGCACATGCAGAATACTCAGGTTAAACTTGACGAGCCTAGCATATGCAGATATGGCCTCGGAACACGGAGACCGAAAGGTCGAACGTGAATCATATAGTATATATGATCAACATAACGATGTTCACCATTGAAAACTACTCCATCTCACGTGATGATCGGTTATGGTTTAGTTGATTTGGATCACGTGATCACTTAGAGGATTAGAGGGATGTCTATCTAAGTGGGAGTTCTTAAGTAATTTGATTAACTGAACTTAAACTTATCATGAACTTAGTACCTGATAGTATCTTGCTTGTTTATGTTGATTGTAGATAGATGGCTCGTGCTGTTGTTCCGTTGAATTTTAATGCGTTCCTTGAGAAAGCAAATTTGAAAGATGATGGTAGCAATTACACGGACTGGGTCCGTAACCTGAGGATTATCCTCATTGCTGCACAGAAGAATTACGTCCTGGAAGCACCGCTGGGTGCCAGGCCTGCTGCTGGAGCAACACCAGATGTTATGAACGTCTGGCAGAGCAAAGCTGATGACTACTCGATAGTTCAGTGTGCCATGCTTTACGGCTTAGAATCGGGACTTCAATGACGTTTTGAACGTCATGGAGCATATGAGATGTTCCAGGAGTTGAAGTTAATATTTCAAGCAAATGCCCGAATTGAGAGATATGAAGTCTCCAATAAGTTCTATAGCTGCAAGATGGAGGAGAATAGTTCTGTCAGTGAGCATATACTCAAAATGTCTGGGTATAATAATCACTTGATTCAGATGGGAGTTAATCTTCCAGATGATTGCGTCATTGACAGAATTCTCCAATCACTGCCACCAAGCTACAAGAGCTTCGTGATGAACTATAATATGCAAGGGATGAACAAGACTATTCCCGAGCTCTTCGCGATGCTGAAAGCTGCGGAGGTAGAAATCAAGAAGGAGCATCAAGTGTTGATGGTCAACAAGACCACTAGTTTCAAGAAAAAGGGCAAAGGGAAGAAGAAGGGGAACTTCAAGAAGAACAGCAAGCAAGTTGCTGCTCAGGAGAAGAAACCCAAGTCTGGACCTAAGCCTGAAACTGAGTGCTTCTAGTGCAAGCAGACTGGTCACTGGAAGCAGAACTGCCCCAAGTATTTGGCGGATAAGAAGGATGGCAAGGTGAACAAAGGTATATGTGATATACATGTTATTGATGTGTACCTTACTAGAGCTCACAGTAGCACCTGGGTATTTGATACTGGTTCTGTTGCTAATATTTGCAACTCGAAACAGGGACTACGGAATAAGCGGACACTAGCAAAGGACGAGGTGACGATGCGCGTGGGAAACGGTTCCAAAGTCGATGTGATCGCGGTCGGCACGCTACCTCTACATCTACCTTCGGGATTAATATTAGACCTAAATAATTGTTATTTGGTGCCAGCGTTGAGCATGAACATTATATCTGGATCTTGTTTAATGCGAGACGGTTATTCATTTAAATCAGAGAATAATGGTTGTTCTATTTATATGAGTAATATCTTTTATGGTCATGCACCTTTGAAGAGTGGTCTATTTTTGATGAATCTCGATAGTAGTGATACACATATTCATAATGTCGAAACCAAAAGATGCAGAGTTGATAATGATAGTGCAACTTATTTGTGGCACTGCCGTTTAGGTCATATCGGTATAAAGTGCATGAAGAAACTCCATAATGATGGACTTTTGGAACCACTTGATTATGAATCACTTGGTACTTGCGAACCGTGCCTCATGGGAAAGATGACTAAAACACCGTTCTCCGGTACTATGGAGAGAGCAACAGATTTATTGGAAATCATACATACCGATGTATGTGGTCCGATGAATATTGAGGCTCGTGGCGGATATCGTTATTTTCTCACCTTCACAGATGATTTAAGCAGATATGGGTATATCTACTTGATGAAACACAAGTCTGAAACATTTGAAAAGTTCAAAGAATTTCAGAGTGAAGTTGAAAATCATCGTAACAAGAAAATAAAGTTTCTACGATCTGATCATGGAGGAGAATATTTGAGTTACGAGTTTGGTGTACATTTGAAAAATTGTGGAATAGTTTCGCAACTCACGCCACCCGGAACACCACAGCGTAATGGTGTGTCCGAACGTCGTAATCGTACTTTACTAGATATGGTGCGATCTATGATGTCTCTTACTGATTTACCGCTATCATTTTGGGGTTATGCTTTAGAGACGTCCGCATTCACATTAAATAGGGCACCATCAAAATCCGTTGAGATGACGCCTTATGAACTATGGTTTGGCAAGAAACCAAAGTTGTCGTTTCTTAAAGTTTGGGGCTGCGATGCTTATGTGAAAAAGCTTCAACCTGATAAGCTCGAACCCAAAGCGGAGAAATGTGTCTTCATAGGATACCCAAAGGAGACTGTTGGGTACACCTTCTATCACAGATCCGAAGGCAAGACATTCGTTGCTAAGAATGGATCATTTCTAGAGAAGGAGTTTCTCTCGAAAGAAGTGAGTGGGAGGAAAGTAGAACTTGACGAGGTAACTGTACCTGCTCCCTTATTGGAAAATAGTACATCACAGAAAACTGTTTCTGCGACACCTATACCAATTAGTGAGGAAGCTAATGATGATGATCATGAAACTTCAGGACGAGATACTACTGAACCACGTAGATCAACCAGAGTGAGATCCGCACCAGAGTGGTACGGTAATCCAATTCTGGAAGTCATGCTACTAGATCATGATGAACCTACGAACTATGAAGAAGCGATGGTGAGCCCAGATTCCGCAAAGTGGCTTGAAGCCATGAAATCTGAGATGGGATCCATGTATGAGAACAAAGTATGGAATTTGGTTGACTTGCCCGATGATCGGCAAGCAATTGAGAATAAATGGATCTTCAAGAAAAAGACTGACGCTGACGGTAATATTACTGTCTATAAAGCTCGACTTGTCGCAAAAGGTTTTCGACAAGTTCAAGGGGTTGACTACGATGAGACCTTCTCACCCGTAGCGATGCTTAAGTCTGTCCGAATCATGTTAGCAATTGCCGCGTTTTATGATTATGAAATATGGCAGATGGATGTCAAAACTGCATTACTGAATGGATTTCTGGAAGAAGAGTTGTATATGATGCAACCAGAAGGTTTTGTCGATCCAAAGGGAGCTAACAAAGTGTGCAAGCTCCAGCGATCCATTTATGGACTGGTGCAAGCCTCTCGGAGTTGGAATAAACACTTTGATAGTGTGATCAAAGCATTTGGTTTTATACAGACGTTTGGAGAAGCCTGTATTTACAAGAAAGTGAGTGGGAGCTCTGTAGCATTTCTGATATTATATGTGGATGACATATTGCTGATTGGAAATGATATAGAATTTCTGGATAGCATAAAGGGATACTTGAATAAAAGTTTTTCGATGAAAGACCTCGGGGAAGCTGCTTACATATTAGGCATAAAGATCTATAAAGATAGATCAAGACGCTTAATTGGACTTTCACAAAGCACATACCTTGACAAGATTTTGAAGAAGTTCAAAATGGATCAAGCAAAGAAAGGGTTCTTGCCTGTGTTACAAGGTGTGAAGTTGAGTCAGACTCAATGCCCGACCACTGCAGAAGATAGAGAGAAAATGAAAGATGTTCCCTATGCTTCAGCCATAGGCTCTATCATGTATGCAATGATGTGTACCAGACCTGATGTGTGCCTTGCTATAAGTTTAGCAGGGAGGTACCAAAGTAATCCAGGAGTGGATCACTGGACAGCGGTCAAGAACATCCTGAAATACCTGAAAAGGACTAAGGATATGTTTCTCATATATGGAGGTGACAAAGAGCTCACCGTAAGAGGTTACGTTGATGCAAGCTTTGACACTGATCCGGACGATTCTAAATCGCAAACCGGATACGTGTTTACTTTAAACGGTGGAGCTGTCAGTTGGTGCAGTTCTAAACAAAGCGTCATAGCGGGATCTACATGTGAAGTGGAGTACATAGCTGCTTCGGAAGCAGCGAACGAAGGAGTCTGGATGAAGGAGTTCATATCCGATCTAGGTGTCATACCTAGTGCATCGGGTCCAATGAAAATCTTTTGTGACAATACTGGTGCAATTGCCTTAGCAAAGGAATCCAGATTTCACAAAAGGACCAAACACATCAAGAGACGCTTCAACTCCATCCGGGATCTAGTCCAGGTGGGAGACATAGAGATTTGCAAGATACATACGGATCTGAATGTTGCAGACCCGTTGACTAAGCCTCTTCCACGAGCAAAACATGATCAGCACCAAGGCTCCATGGGTGTTAGAATCATTACTGTGTAATCTAGATTATTGACTCTAGTGCAAGTGGGAGACTGAAGGAAATATGCCCTAGAGGCAATAATAAAGTTATTATTTATTTCCTTATATCATGATAAATGTTTATTATTCATGCTAGAATTGTATTAACCGGAAACATAATACATGTGTGAATACATAGACAAATAGAGTGTCACTAGTATGCCTCTACTTGACTAGCTCGTTAATCAAAGATGGTTATGTTTCCTAACCATGAACAAAGAGTTGTTATTTGATTAACGAGGTCACATCATTAGTTGAATGATCTGATTGACATGACCCATTCCATTAGCTTAGCACACGATCGTTTAGTATGTTGCTATTGCTTTCTTCATGGCTTATACATGTTCCTATGACTATGAGATTATGCAACTCCCGTTTGCCGGAGGAACACTTTGGGTACTACCAAACGTCACAACGTAACTGGGTGATTATAAAGGAGTACTACAGGTGTTTCCAATGGTAGATGTTGGGTTGGCGTATTTCGAGAATAGGATTTGTCACTCCGATTGTCGGAGAGGTATCTCTGGCCCTCTCGGTAATACACATCACATAAGCCTTGCAAGCATTATAACTAAGATGTTAGTTGTGAGATGATGTATTATTGAACGAGTAAAGAGACTTGCCAGTAACGAGATTGAACTAGGTATTGGATACCGACGATCGAATCTCGGGCAAGTAACATGCCGATGACAAAGGGAACAATGTATGTTGTTATGCGGTCTGACCGATAAAGATCTTCGTAGAATATGTAGGAGCCAATATGGGCATCCAGGTCCCGCTATTGGTTATTGACCGGAGACGTGTCTCGGTCATGTCTACATTGTTCTCGAACCGTAGGGTCCGCACGCTTAACGTTACGATGACAGTTATTATGTGTTTATGCATTTTGATGTACCGAAGGTTGTTCGGAATCCCGGATGTGATCACGGACATGACGAGGAGTCTTGAAATGATCGAGACATAAAGATTGATATATTGGAAGCCTATGTTTGGACATCGGAAGTGTTCCGGGTGAAATCGGGATTTTACCGGAGTACCGGGAGGTTACCGGAACCCCCCAGGAACCAAATGGGCCTCATTGGGCCTTAGTGGAAAGGTGAAAGGGGCAGCCCAAGGTGGGCTGCGCGCCTCCCCCCTCCCCTAGTCCTATTAGGACTAGGAGAGGTGGCCGTCCCCCTTCTCCCTCTCTCTCTCTCTCTCTCTCTCTCTCTCTCTCTCTCGGAATCCTATTAGGAATAGGATTGGGGGGGAGTCCTACTCCCGGTAGGAGTAGGACTCCTCCTGCGCCCTCCTCCTTTGGCCGGCCAGCCCTCCCCCTGGCAACCTTTATATACGGGGGCAGGGGGCACCTCTAGACACACAAGTTGATCATTGAGATCGTTCCTTAGCCGTGTGCGGTGCCCCCTGCCACCAAATTCCACCTCGATCATATTGTTGTAGTGCTTAGGCGAAGCCCTACGTCGGTAGTACGTCAAGATCGTCACCACACTGTCGTGCTGACGGAACTCCTCCCCGAAGCTTTGCTGGATCGGAGCCCGGGGATCGTCATCGAGCTGAACGTGTGCTAAGAACTCGGAGGTGCCGGAGTAACGGTGCTTGGATCGGTCGGATCGGGAAGAAGATGTACGACTACTTCCTCTACGTTGTGTCAACGCTTCCGTTGCGATCTACAAGGGTACGTAGATCAGACTCCCCCCTCGTTGCTATGCATCACCATGATCTTGCGTGTGCGTAGGATTTTTTTTGAAATTACTACGTTCCCCAACAATTTAAGTTAGAGAATAATGGTTATTCTGTTTACATGAATAATACCTTTCATGCTCATGCACCCTATGTGAATGGTTCAGTGAATCTCGGTCGTGGTAATACACATGTTCACGCCAAAAGATGTAGATAGTACCACTTTCTTGTGGCACTGCCGCTTAGGTCATATTGGCGTAAGATGCATGAAGAAACTCCGTGTCGATGGATGTTTGGAGTCACTTGATTATTGGATCGCTTGACACATGTGAGCCATGCCTCATGGGCAGGATGACTAAGACCCCATTTTCAGGTACAATGAAACGGGCAAGTGACTTGTTGGAAACCATACATGCTGATGCATGTGATCCAATGAGAATTGAAGAGTGCGGTGGATATCGCTATTTTCTCATCTTCACTGATGATTTGAGTAGATATAGGTATATTTACTCAATGAAACACAAGTCTGAAACATTTGAAAAGTTCAAGCGGTTTCAGAGTGAAGTTAAGAACCATCATAACAAGAAGATCAAATTCCTACGATCTGATCGATGAGAATTTCTGAGTTATGAGTTTGGCAATCACTTAAGACATTGTGGAATTGTTTCACAGTTGAAGCCACCTGGAACACCACAGGGTAATGGTGTGTCCGGACGTTGTAATCGAACCTTATGAGATATGGTGCGATCTATGATGTCTCTTACCGATCTACCGTTTTCATTTTGAGGATATGCGTTAGAGATAGCTGCATTCACTTTAGATAGGACACCATCTAAGTCCATTGAGATGACGTCGTATGAATATGGTTTGGCAAGAAACCAAAATTGTTGTTTCTCAATGTTTGGGGCTGCGATGCTTAAGGCTTCAGCCGGAGAAGCTCGAACCCAAAAGCGGACAAACACATCTTCATAGGATACCCAAAGGTGACAGTTGGGTATACCTTCTATCTCAGATCCGAGGGCAAATTGTTTGTCGCTAAGAACGGGTCCTTTCTCGAGAAGGAGTTTCTCTCGAAAGAATTGAGTGGTAGGAAGATAGAACTTGATGAGGTTGTCGAACCTTTACTTCAACCAGAGAGTGATGCAACACAGAAAGATGTTTTCTGTGGCGCCTACGTTTGTTGAATAGGAAGTTAATGATAGTGATCATGAAGCTTCGGATCAAGTTGCTATCGAACCTCATAGGTCGACAAGGATATGTACTACTCCTGAGTGGTACGGTAATCCTGTCTTAGATATCATGTTGTTAGACAACAATGAACCTACGAGCTATGGAGAAGCGATGGCGGGACTGTATTCTGACAAATGGTTAGAAGCCATGAAATCCGAGATAGGATCCATGTATCAGAACAAAGTATGGACTTTGGTGGACTTGCCCGATGATCGGCGAGCCATTGAGATAAATGGATCTTTAAGAAGAAGACGGGCATGGGCGGTAATGTTACCATCTATGAAGCTCGACTTGTGGGAAAGAGTCTTTTCACACGTTCAAGGAGTTGACTACGATGAGAATTTCTCACCCGTAGCGATGCTTAAGTCCGTCGGAATCATGTTAGCATTAGCTGTATTTTTCAATTATGAAATCTGACAGATGGATGTCAAAACAAGTTTTCTTACCAGTTTTCGTAAGAAAAAGTTGTATGTGATACAATAAAAGGTTTTGTCGATCCTAAGGATGCTAAAAGGTATGCTGGCTCCAGTAATCCTTCTATGGACTAGAGCAAGCATCTCGAAGTCGGAATATATGCTTTGATGGAGTGATCAAAGCTTTTAGGTTTATACAATGTTTGGTAGAAACTTGTATTTACAAGAAAGTGAGTGGGAGCACTACAACATTTCTGATAAGTATATGTGGATGACATATTGTTGATTCGAAATAATGTAGAATTTCTGGAAAGCATAAACGGTTGTTTGAAGAGTGATTTTCAAAGGAAGACCTGGATAAAGCTGCTTACATATTGGGCATCAAGATCTATAGAAATAGATCAAGACGCCTGATGATACTTTCAAAGAACGCACACCTTGACATGTTTTTGAAGGAGTTCAAAATAGATCAGTCAAAGGAGGGGTTCTTACCTGAGTTGTAAGGTTGAAGTTGAGTAAGACTCAAAGCTTGATCACAGCAGAAGGAAGAGGAAGGACGAAGGTCGTCCCCTATGCTTTTGTCATAGGCTCTATATGGTATGCCATGCTGATATAACACCCTCGACGCGACTATATCTCCCACGTGTCGAGGCACGACTTAGAGGCATAATCGCATTGAAGGCATATGTCGCAAGTCGGGTAATCATCACAAACATCCCATGTAATATAATAATAAAGAGGGATAACATAGTTGGCTTACACTCGCCACGTCACATCAAAGTACATAAATAACATCCATCATACAATCACTCATGGCCCGACTACGGCGCCAAAATAGAAAAGACCCCCAACATGCGACAAGGCCCTGAATCTACCCTCGACTGGGCACCACTACTGATCATCAGGAAAAGACACATAGTAACGCTAAGAGTCCTCGTCGTACTCCCACTTGAGCTCGAGCGCGCCATCTGGAGCTGTATCATCTGTCCCTGCATCTGGTGTAACAGTAATCTGTGAGCCACAGGGACTCAGCAATCTCGCACCCTCGCGATCAAGACTATTTAAGCTAAATAGGTAGGAAAGGGGTAATGTATAAGTGGAGCAGCAGCAAGCGACTAGCATGTATGGTGGCTAACTTATTCGCAAAAGAGAGCGAGAAGAGGAGGCAAAGCACGAGCGAGAAACTAGAGAGCAACCTGCGCAAACATAACTCCAACACCGTGTCCGCTTCCCGGACTCCGCCGAGAAGAGGCCATCACGGCAACACACTCAGTTGATACATTTTAATTAATTAAGGTTCAAGTTATCTACAACCAGACATTAACAAATTCCCATCTGCCCATAACTGCGGGCACGGCTTTCGAAAGATCAATCCCTGCAGGGGGGGTCCCAACTTAGCCCATAACAAGCTCTCACGGTCAACGAAGGAATAGACCTCCACCCAAGACACACCGATCAGACTCGGTATCTCGGTACAACAAGATGATTCGACAGGTTAAAACAAGTCCAGCAACACCGCCCGAATGTGCCGACAAATCCCGATAGGAGCTGCACATATCTCTTTCTCAGGGCACACTCAGATTGTCCAAACTTCCGGTAGGCCAGCCCAGAGTTGCCCTGGTGGCCACCGGCGGCTGACGTTCCGGACCAACACTCAGAGGAGCACTGGCCCGTGGGGGGCTAAAATAAAGATGACCCTCGGGCTCCGGAAACCCAAGGGAAAAAGGGGTAGGTGGAAAATGGTAAAACCAATGTTGGGCATTGCTGGAAAAGCTTTAATCAAGGTGAACTATCAAGGGGTTCCCATTATAGCCCAACCGCGTAAGGGACGCAACAATCCGGGAACATAACACCGATATGACGGAAACTAGGGTGGCAAGAGTGGAACAAAACACTAGGCGAGAGGCCGAGCCTTCCACCCTTTACCAAGTATATAGATGAATTAAGATAACATGGCAATATAATGATATCCCAACAAGTAAATAAATGTTGCAACAAGGAACGGCTCCAATCTTCACCTGCAACTAGCAACGCTATAAGAAGGGGGCTGAGCAAAGCAGTAACATAGCCAATCAACGGTTTGCTAGGACAAAGGTGGGTTAGAGGCTCAATCATGGCAATTGTGAGGCTGACAAGCAAGTGGTAGGCATCATAGCATTGGCATAGCAAAAGAGCGGGCAAACTAGCATAGCAAAGATAGTAGTGGTTTCGAGGGTATGATCATCTTGCCTGCAGAGTTGTCAGAGTTGACTGGATCCTCAAAAGCAAACTCAACGGGCTCCTCGTTAGCGAACTCATCTCCCGGCTCTACCCAACAACACAAACAATCAACAAGGATACAATCAACCACGTGCAAGGGCAACCAATAATATGCAAAGATGGTATGTTATGCGGGATGCAAAATGCAAAACGTGACAGGGAATGCATGAACCTGGCCTCAACTTGGAAAACCAAGTGTGCCACTGGATAGAGGGGAAGAAATCACCTGAAAACGATATAAAGATCAAAGGAATTGGAGCTACGGTTTGGAAATGGCAAGCGTTTTACGAAACGAACCGATCTGCGATTTACAGCAAGTAGGCTCCTAAATGCAACGAAATGAACATGCTATAGCCACCAAACATGAAAACAAAATACATGGCAGGGATGTACACAAGATGCTTAACAAATCACCAGGACTGAGCCATAGGCAAATTCATCCATTAAGGGGTTCAAACAAGCATGGCAAAACTGAATAAGCAAAACAGATTTCAGACTTAGTGAAATTAACACTAGTCTGAAATTTCAGACCACGATGCTCTCTTCGGAGCAGCAAAACAACATGAAACATAACCTGAACATGACAAGTAAGAACATGGCATGGAGCTACTCAACAAGGTTAACAAAACACCCAAAGTGACCTGGGGCCAAAAGGGTTCACAAAATACTCTGACGAGCACACGAACATTGATGAAACACAATCAGTTTTCAGACTTAGTGAAAACTGAGACATGCTGAAATTATAACTCACGGAGGCATGTAAACGAGCTCGATGCACTCACAAAATGCTAGCTAGACATGGCAAGAACAATGGCATAG
This sequence comes from Triticum monococcum, assembly GCA_034509565.1. Classification (NCBI taxonomy): domain Eukaryota; kingdom Viridiplantae; phylum Streptophyta; class Magnoliopsida; order Poales; family Poaceae; genus Triticum; species Triticum monococcum. Next base: position 169,917,861 of record CM067846.1, on the reverse strand, counting down.
CATGCACGGATCACTAGCAATAGCTCCGGCAAAATCACAAAAGAGTTCACGATCTGCCCAAATTAACAACAATGCAAAAGTTGAGCTCGATTGACTCAACCTAGGGTGCTCCAACATAGCAAGTAAAGACATGGATGGATAGAGAACAACAAGATTAACAAATGTCCCTTACTGATCATACTCAAAAGGGGCACGGATCACTAGGAAACAAGATGAGCATATGGCATCATGAACTAAAACATCCCAGACTTGGTGAAAATCACCAAGTCCCTAAAAATAGATTACTCAGGTGCCCCTCTTTGCAAGCTTGCACAAGACACCACACACATCCTAAAAATGCATGGGTGGCACCTCTAGAAAGAAGACAAAATGCTTAACAATTCATCCCAAAGGGTCACAAGCATATCATGCACACAATAATCATGGCAAAAATGACAAAAGTCAATGATGAGCTAACGGATCTGCAATTTAACTCACGATGCCTCCTTCTAACAGCATTTTGGGCATCAAGATGAACTCAAATGCAAATGATGCAATGTAATGAAATTATGTACTTGCCGATACAAAGATTTTGATATATCATATGTCCAAAACGGAGCTACGGATGCGGAGATATGAGCAGTCAAACATAGCACGAAAAATTAGGGTTAGGGGGAGAGAAGTCAACCGAGATGGATCTAGATCCGGATCCCGTGCACTGTTCACGGGCACGCGAACCGAGGACCACCGACCGGAGTTGAGGGTCGCGGTGGCCGGCGGCGCCTCCGGCGAACTCGAAAGGCGGCGGGGAGGTGAGGGAGAGGCGGATCCGGCCTCTCCCCGTCCGGATCCGGCGGCGGTTTGCGGCTCCGGCCACCGGGGACGCGGGGCGGCGAGCTCGCGGCTCCGGCGAGCCCCTGCTGGCCGGCAGCGAGCCAAGGCAGCGGGGAACGGCGACAGGCGGCGGCGGGCGAAGCCGGCCCGGGAGGAGACGACGTCGGGCAGCGAAGAGGCGGCTACGGGCCGGGAGGGCCCGCCCCGGGCTCCACGGGCTGGCGGCGGCGGCGAAGTGGGCGTGAGGCGCGGTCCAACGAGGACGCGCCACGTGGCAGCGGTGGCGGTGGAACTTTTCGTCCGGCGGCGGGCGGACACGTCCAGCCGCGCGGAGATGATTTTAGGGTTTCGGAGGTGGGAGGAGATCCGAAAAATGGGGGGCTTTATATAGGCCTAGAGGGAGCTAGGAAAGTCCAAATGAGGTGCGGTTTTCGCCCACGCGATCGTGATCGAACGACCGAGACAATGGAGCAGAGTTTGGTGGGTTTTGGGCCAAATTGGAGGGGTGTTGGGCTGCAACACACACGAGGCCTTTTCGGTCCCTCGGTTAACCGTTGGAGTATCAAACGAAGTCCAAATGACCCGAAACTTGACAGGCGGTCTACCAGTAGTAAACCAAGGCCACATGGCAAGTCTCGGTCCAATCCGGAAATGTTTAATCCCCACACACGAAAGAAAGCTAGAAATGGCCACCGGAGGAGAACGAAGCGCCGGAATGCAAAACGGACAACGGGCAAAATGCTCGAATGCATGAGATGAACATGTATGAAAATGCAATGCACATGATGACATGATATGCGATGCACGACAACGAAAACAACACACGGAGACAAAGACCCGAACCCGAGGAATAAATATAACTTAATGCCAGAAACGGCAAGAGTTGGAGTACAAATTGGGAAAGTAATATCTAGGGCGTTACAACACTCCACCACTACGAAAAGATCTCGTCCCGAGATCTAGGACTGAAAGAACTCCGGGTACTCAGAACAGAGGTGATCCTCGCGTTCCCAAGTAGCTTCACGGTCGGAATGGTGTGACCACTTGACTTTGAGAAATTTGATTGACTTGTTGCGAGTTCTGCGTTCAGTCTCTTCAAGGATTGCAACCGGGTGCTCACGATAGGAGAGATCTTCTTGGAGCTCGATGTCCTCAAAGTTGACGGTACGCTCAGGCGTCTTGAAGCACTTTCGGAGTTGGGAGACATGGAACACATCATGAACATTGGCAAAGTTTGAAGGAAGCTCGAGTTGATAGGCGAGGTTGCCTCTCTTGCTGAAAATCTTGAAAGGTCCGACGTATCTAGGGGCAAGCTTCCCTTTGATACCGAAGCGACGAGTCCCTTTCATAGGAGAGACGCGGAGGTAAACATGATCTCCGATCTTGAAAGCCAAATCACGGTGCTTGCTATCATAGTAGCTCTTCTGGCGGGATTGGGCTGCTTTGAGGTTATCACGAATGACCTTGCACATTTCTTCTGCCTTTGTGATTAAGTCATTACCTAGCAGCTGACGTTCACCGGTTTCAGACCAGTTGAGAGGTGTACGACACTTCCTACCATACAGAATTTCAAATGGGGCCTTGCCCGAACTTGCTTGAAAACTGTTGTTGTACGAGAATTCAGCATAAGGAAGACAATCCTCCCACTTCATGCCGAAGGAGATAACACAAGCCCTGAGCATATCTTCAAGAATCTGGTTGACACGCTCGACTTGACCGCTTGTTTGAGGATGGAAAGCAGTGCTGAAGCGGATGTTGGTGCCCATGGCCTTCTGAAAAGAATCCCAAAACTTGGAGGTAAAGATGCTGCCACGGTCTGAAGATATCACTTGAGGAATACCGTGCAGAGAGACAATTTGAGAGGTGTAGAGTTCCGCCAATTGAGCTGCAGTGATCGACTCTTTGATAGGCAGAAAGTGAGCCACTTTGGTGAGCTTGTCGATGACAACGAATATAGCATCATTGCCACGCTTGGACTTTGGAAACCCAGTCACGAAGTCCATTTCAATGTGGTCAAACTTCCATTCTGGAATGGCAAGAGGTTGGAGGAGGCCTGCTGGCCTTTGGTGTTCTGCCTTCACTCTTCTACAGACATCACATTCATTCACGAATTGAGCGATCTCGCGCTTCATTCGAGTCCACCAATAAGTTTGCTTCAGATCCTGATACATCTTCGTGCTCCCAGGGTGGATGGAGAGGAGAGAGTTGTGAGCCTCGTTCATGATCACTTTACGAAGTTCACCTTTGGGCACAACAATTCGATCCTCGAAGAAGAGAGTGTCCTTGTCATCAAGTCAGTAGCACTTGTACTTGGACTGACTCTTTGCGATACCAATCTTCACCTTTTTCACCATAGCATCAAGAAGCCGGGCTTGGCGAATTTGGTCTTCCAAGGTAGGAGAGACTTGAAGGTTGGCGAGGAAACCTTGAGGAACAACTTGCAGATTAAGTTTGCAGAAAGCTTCACAAAGCTCGGGTTGATAAGGCTTGAGAATCAGACTGTTGCAATATGCTTTTCTGCTCAAAGCGTCAGCAATCACATTGGCCTTGCCTGGAGTATACTCGATACTCGGATTGTACTCTTGAATCATTTCGACCCATCGAGTCTGCCTGAGGTTGAGATTAGGCTGGGTGAAGATGTACTTGAGACTCTTGTGATCAGTGAAAATATCCACTTTCCTTCCCAATAGAAGATGTCTCCAAGTCAACAAAGCATGCACAACTGCCGCCAACTCGAGATCATGAGTGGGGTAGTTCTTCTCATTAGGCTTCAACTGGCGAGAGGTATAAGCAACAACTTTCTTCTCTTGCATCAGTACAGCACCCAGACCTTGGAGAGAGGCATCACAAAAGACCTCGTACGGCTTGGTCTCATCAGGCGGAGTCAGAACTGGAGCAGTGATCAATTTCTCTTTCAAAGCATTGAAAGCAATATCACACTCCGGAGACCAAATGTACTTGACGTGCTTCTGAAGAAGATTTGAGAGAGGCTTCGCGATCTTGGAAAAGTTTTCAACGAATCTTCGGCAGTAGCTTGCAAGACCGAGGAAGCTACGGAGTTGCTTCACGTTCTGAGGAGGTTCCCAATTAACAATTGCAGACACCTTCTCAGGATCCACGGAAATGCCCTTGGCAGAGATGATATGACCAAGATAAAGAACCTCATCGAGCCAAAATTCACACTTGGAGAACTTGGCGTAGAACTGATGTTCCCTGAGCTTGTCAAGAACCAAACGCAAGTGCTTGGCATGATCTTCTTTGTTCTTGGAGAAAACCAGAATGTCGTCGAGATAGACCAAAATGAAGTCATTGGTGTAGGGGTTGAAGATGAAGTTCATCATGCGAGAGAACGTCGGAGGAGCGTTGGCGAGGCCAAAAGACATGACAGTGTATTCATATGACCCATAGCTTGTCCTGAAAGCCGTCTTGGGAATATCTTGCTCACGAATGCGAATCTGATGATAACCCATACGGAGGTCAAGCTTGGAGAATACTTGGGCACCCTTGAGTTGTTCGAACAGCTCATTGATGTTGGGAAGTGGGTATTTGTTCTTGATGGTCTTCTTGTTCAATGGACGATAATCAACACAAAGTCGGTCCGTTCCATCCTTCTTCTTCACAAAAAGAACACCACAACCCCACGGAGAAGTACTAGGCCGAATGAGGCCCATTCTTTCTTGAACATCGAGTTGTTTCTTCAACTCCTTCAACTCTTCGGGGCCGAGCTTGTAGGGACGTTTGCACACAGGTTCCGTACCGGGCTCAAGTTCAATAACAAATTCAACCGGCCGGTGCGGAGGCATTCCTGGGAGTTCTTCTGGGAAGACATCTTGATACTCACAAACAACCGGAATCTGTGAAATAGCATCCAATTCACCCTTCTCATTGAGAGAAAACAACCGGATGGTATTATCCCGAGCAGCAAAGACAATTACATCCTCAGACGAATGAGTCAGTTGAATCTGCTTGGCTGCACAATCGAGCTGAGCCTTGTGTTTAGAGAGCCAGCCATCCCAAGAATAAGATCGATATCAGAATTACCAAGGACCATTGGAGAAGCGAGGAACTTGAAATCACCCAACATGATGGAAATATCCGTAATCTCTTGGTTGGCGAGCAAACATTTGCCAGGAGAGACCACTGCTAACGGACTATGCATAGCTTGGGAAATCAACTCATGCTTAGATGCAAAAGGCTTCGAGATGAAACAATGCGATGCACCCGTATCAAAAAGTACTTTTGCAGGAATATCATTAACAGGAAGGTTACCCAGGATCACATCTGACGAATCCTCTGCCTGAGCTGCATTCACCATATTGACCTTGGCATGCTTGGGATTATGCTTGACCACAGCTGTACTTGCCGATCTGACAGGATGAGGAGGAGGAAGACGCCTCTGGTTGAAACACTTGTTGGCGTAGTGACCCTTCTGTTGGGACTTGTTGCACGTGACCTCAGAAAGCGGACGGTGGTACGGAGCACTCGATCTTGGAGCTTGAGACGAAGTCTTGTTCTGAAAGCCTGGGTTGGGTGGGTGGGAAGAACCACTGCCACCTTTGCTCTTCTGCTGATACGGCTGACGGAACGGAGGAGGAGGAAGCCAATACTTCTGCTGCTTGGCCACTTGAGTAGAGGAAGAAGGCTTAGTGTCTCTGACTCGCTTCCTGGAAGCATCACACCTCAACTGAGCAGCCTCTTGCTTCAGTGCCATGTTGTAGAACTCATCGTATCTCAGCGGCTCAAAGAGGACAAGAGCGAGCTGAATTTCTTCACGGAGACCACCCCTGAACTGATAGATCATGCTCTTCTCATCAGGAACGTCCTGCTTGGCAAAACGGGCGAGCTTCTGGAACAACTTGTTGTAGTCATAGACAGACAAAGAGCCTTGCTTCAGATTGCGGAATTCCTCACGTTTGCTTTCAGTCACACTCTGAGGAATGTGATGAGCTCGGAAATCACGACGGAAATCATCCCAAGTGATCAAACGTCCACCTCTGGAATCCTGGTACTGCTGGAACCACTCTGCGGCCTGATCTTTGAGCTGGAAAGAAGCGAAATTGACGAAATCTTCAGGCCTGACATTGCTGCATTCAAAATGCTTGCCCAGATCGACTAGCCAATCGTCAGCATCAGTAGCCTCAACACAGTTGCTGAACGTCTTTGGGCCATTTGCGAGGAACTGGTTCAGAGTAGCATAATGGTTCTGATTGTTTCCTTGATTCCCTTGACTGCCTTGATTCCGCTCTTGGAGGATTTGCATGATCAACTGTGTATTTGCATTAGTAGCGGCCATCACAGCTTGCCAAGCCTCCGGAGGCGGTGGAGGTGGTGGCGGATCAGGGTTCGGAGTCGTGCGCGTTGGAGGAGCCATCCTGAAGAGGTTGACCACCATTAGCACACAAATAGACAAATATTGAAGCTGAATCCAACGGAATGAAAATTGCAACATAAAGTCTTCACATCCGAACAAAATGAACGAATGTACTTTTCTTGAAGTGGTCACATATTCCTAAATTGCGAAGCCACGAAGAATTAGGTAGAATGGGTAATTCAACGAGGGATGGAATCAACATATGACTTCGAAGCAACTGGAATACCACAACTCAAAATAAAACCAAGGATTGGCTTGCGGAATAAGCCGGAACAAACATATGATAGAAATTTCGTCCGAAGTTTTCATGGTGGGACCTACACGGGCTCGATCATACAGCACCATCATGTACAAGGCAGTGCACATGACATACGAAGTGTCCCCGAGTCAGCATAGCCAAGGACTCTTTAAGACACAACGAGACCACTGTAAAATCGACCGTGAATAGGCGAACCACGTCGAACCCCAATTTCATATCATACATCTGTTGGAAATATATCCTAAGAGCTACTTGAATTCCCACCTATGAAACTCCCGAAACTTTCCGGTTATGCAATCAGGTGTTGGGGATACAGGGGAAGCATAATATCTCACCCAAGCTAGCAAATCCTACATCCAGCTGTATCCATCCTTCAACACATAACCAAGAAACCTTCGGAAACCATCTACCTCAACCTTCGAAAAGCATTCGTTATACAAGTTATGGCGATACTCCCGAACTCCCGCCCCAGTACTGGGTGGCGTCGAGGTTATCTCACCAACAAACTGCATAAAGGAGATTTTCGATGTCGCACACATATCTCAAGTATACCAGAATTGCAACGATAAAATTATGATGACAACACCTCAGAGCTCAACTCCCCGGGACACTTCCACTAAACCCCTGACAGGAGGCACCAAGACAGTATTCTCATCATAAGCCATCGGAACAAATCCAAGATACTCGCGTGATCCTAAATTTTTTTTAGTGAAATTTGAGAAGAGAAGAGTCAAAACTCTACGTCAGGATGCCTTACCAGAGCGATGAGGAGACTGGGAAGTAAAAAGAATTCCTAAGCTCTCCGATATATAATTCCTAAAGGACTCAAAACATTTTTCTAGACATAACTCGGCTGCTAAAAACGATCAAGCAATGGGGGCTCCTAGGGTCGGGGAAGGCTCTAATTACCAACTTGTAACACCCTCGATGCGACTATATCTCCCACGTGTCGAGGCACGACTTAGAGGCATAATCGCATTAAAGGCATATGTCGCAAGTCGGGTAATCATCACAAACATCCCATGTAATATAATAATAAAGAGGGATAACATAGTTGGCTTACACTCGCCACGTCACATCAAAGTACATAAATAACATCCATCATACAATCACTCATGGCCCGACTAAGGCGCCAAAATAGAAAAGACCCCCAACATGCGACAAGGCCCTGAATCTACCCCCGACTTGGCACCACTACTGATCATCAGGAAAAGACACATAGTAACGCTGAGAGTCCTCGTCGTACTCCCACTTGAGCTCGAGCGCGCCATCTGGAGCTGTATCATCTGTCCCTGCATCTGGTGTAACAGTAATCTGTGAGCCACAGGGACTCAGCAATCTCGCACCCTCGCGATCAAGACTATTTAAGCTAAATAGGTAGGAAAGGGGTAATGTATAAGTGGAGCAGCAGCAAGCGACTAGCATGTATGGTGGCTAACTTATTCGCAAAAGAGAGCGAGAAGAGGAGGCAAAGCACGAGCGAGAAACTAGAGAGCAACCTGCGCAAACATAACTCCAACACCGTGTTCGCTTCCCGGACTCCGCCGAGAAGAGGCCATCACGGCAACACACTCAGTTGATACATTTTAATTAATTAAGGTTCAAGTTATCTACAACCGGACATTAACAAATTCCCATCTGCCCATAACCGCGGGCACGGCTTTCAAAAGATCAACCCCTGCAGGGGGGTCCCAACTTAGCCCATAACAAGCTCTCACGGTCAACGAAGGAATAGACCTCCACCCAAGACACACTGATCAGACTCGGTATCTCGGTACAACAACATGATTCGACAGGTTAAAACAAGTCCAGCAACACCGCCCGAATGTGCCGACAAATCCCGATAGGAGCTGCACATATCTCTTTCTCAAGGCACACTTAGATTGTCCAAACTTCAGGTAGGCCAGCCCAGAGTTGCCCCTGGTGGCCACCGGCGGCTGACGTTCCGGACCAACACTCAGAGGAGCACTGGCCCGTGGGGGGCTAAAATAAAGATGACCCTCGGGCTCCGGAAACCCAAGGGAAAAAGGGGTAGCTGGCAAATGGTAAAACCAATGTTGGGCATTGCTGGAAAAGCTTTAATCAAGGCGAACTATCAAGGGGTTCCCATTATAGCCCAACCGTGTAAGGGATGCAACAATCCGGGAACATAACACCGATATGACGGAAACTAGGGCAGCAAGAGTGGAAGAAAACACTAGGCGAGAGGCCGAGCCTTCCACCCTTTACCAAGTATATAGATGAATTAAGATAACATGGCAATATAATGATATCTCAACAAGAAAATAAATGTTCCAACAAGGAACGGCTCCAATCTTCACCTGCAACTAGCAACGCTATAAGAAGGGGGCTGAGCAAAGCAGTAACATAGCCAATCAACGGTTTGCTAGGACAAAGGTGGGTTAGAGGCTCAATCATGGCAATTGGGAGGCTGACAAGCAAGTGGTAGGCATCGTAGCATTGGCATAGCAAAAGAGCGGGCAAACTAGCATAGCAAAGATAGTAGTGATTTCGAGGGTATGATCATCTTGCCTGCACAGTTGTCAGAGTTGACTGGATCCTCAAAAGCAAACTCAACGGGCTCCTCGTTAGCGAACTCGTCTCTCGGCTCTACCCAACAACACAAACAAGCAACAAGGATACAATCAACCACGTGCAAGGGCAACCAATAATATGCAAAGATGGTATGCTATGCGGGATGCAAAATGCAAAACGTGGCAGGGAATGCATGAACCTGGCCTCAACTAGGAAAACCAAGTGTGCCACTGGATAGAGGGGAAGAAATCACCTGAAAACGATATAAAGATCAAAGGAATCGGAGCTACGGTTTGGAAATGGCAAGCATTTTACGAAATGAACCGATCTGCGATTTACAGCAAGTAGGCTCCTAAATGCAACGAAATGAACATGCTACAGCCACCAAACATGAAAACAAAATACATGGCATGGACGTACACAAGATGCTTAACAAATCACCAGGACTGAGCCATAGGCAAATTCATCCATTAAGGGGTTCAAACAAGCATGGCAAAACTGAATAAGCAAAACAGATTTCAGACTTAGTGAAATTAACACTAGTCTGAAATTTCAGACCACGATGCTCTCTTCGGAGCAGCAAAACAACATGAAACATAACCTGAACATGACAAGTAAGAACATGGCATGGAGCTACTCAACAAGGTTAACAAAACACCCAAAGTGACCTGGGGACAAAAGGGTTCACAAAATACTCTAACGAGCACACGAACATTGATGAAACACAATCAGTTTTCAGACTTAGTGAAAACTGAGACATGCTGAAATTATAACTCACGGAGGCATGTAAACGAGCTCGATGCACTCACTACGGTGCAAGTCATAGCAAGGCAATCATATATCCATAAAGAAGGCACAAAATGCTAGCTATACATGGCAAGAACAATGGCATAGCATGCACGGATCACTAGCAATAGCTTCGGCAAAATCGCAAAAGAGTTCACGATCTGCCCAAATTAACAACGATGCAAAAGTTGAGCTCGATTGACTCAACCTAGGGTGCTGCAACATAGCAAGTAAAGACATGGATGGATAGAGCACAACAAGATTAACAAATGTCCCTTACTGATCATACTCAAAAGGGGCACGGATCACTAGGAAACAAGATGAGCATATGGCATCATGAACTAAAACATCCCAGACTCAGTGAAAATCACTAAGTCCCTAAAAACAGATTACTCAGGTGCCCCTCTTTGCAAGCTTGCACAAGACACCACACACATCCTAAAAATGCATGGGTGGCACCTCTGGAAAGAAGACAAAATGCTTAACAATTCATCCCAAAGGGTCACAGGCATATCATGCACACAATAATCATGGCAAAAATGACAAAAGTCAATGATGAGCTAACGGATCTGCAATTTAACTCATGATGCCTCCTTCTAACAGCACTTTGGGCATCAAGATGAACTCAAATGCAAATGATGCAATGGAATAAAATGATGTACTCGTCGAGACGAAGATTTTGGTATATCATATGTCCAAAACGGAGCTACGAATGCGGAGATATGAGCAGTCAAACATAGCACGAAAAATTAGGGTTAGGGGGAGAAAAGTCAACCGAGATGGATCTAGATCCGGATCCCGTGCACTGTTCACGGGCACGCGAACCGAGGACCACCGGCCGGATTTGAGGGTCGCGGTGGCCGGCGGCGCCTCCGGCGAACTCGAAAGGCGGCGGGGAGGTGAGGGGGAGGCGGATCCGGCCTCTCCCCGACCGGATCCGGCGGCTCCGGCCACCGGGGACGCGGGGCGGCGAGCTCGCGGCTCCGGTGAGCCCCTGCTGGCCGGCGGCGAGCCAAGGCGGCGGGGAACGGCGACAGGCGGCGGCGGGCGAAGCCGGCCCGGGAGGAGACGACGTCGAGCGGCGGAGAGGCGGCTACGGGCTGGGAGGGCCCGCCCCGGGCTCCACGGGCTGGCGGCGGCGGTGAAGTGGGCCTGAGGCGCGGTCCAACGAGGACGCACCACGTGGCAGCGGTGGCGGTGGAACTTTTCGTCCGGCGGCGGGCGGACATGTCCGGCCGCGCGGAGATGATTTTAGGGTTTCGGAGGTGGAAGGAGATCCGAAAAACGGGGTGGGGGGGGGCTTTATATAGGCATAGAGGGAGCTAGGAGAGTCCAAATGAGGTGCGGTTTTCGCCCACGCGATCATGATCGAACGACCGAGACGATGGAGCAGAGTTTGGTGGGTTTTGGGCCAAATTGGAGGGGTGTTGGGCTGCAACACACACGAGGCCTTTTCGGTCCCTCGGTTAACCGTTGGAGTATCAAACGAAGTCCAAATGACCCGAAACTTGACAGGCGGTCTACCGGTAGTAAACCAAGGCCACATGGCAAGTCTCGGTCCAATCGGGAAATGTTTAATCCCCACACACAAAAGAAAGCTAGAAATGGCCACCGGAGGAGAACGAAGCGCCGGAATGCAAAACGGACAACGGGGAAAATGCTCGAATGCATGAGATGAACATGTATGCAAATGCAATGCACGTGATGACATGATATGCGATGCACGACAATGAAAACAACACACGGAGACAAAGACCCGAACCCGAGGAATAAATATAACTTAATGCCGGAAACGGCAAGAGTTGGAGTACAAATTGGGAAAGTAATATCTGGGGCGTTACAGCTGAGTACCGCACCTGATGTGTGCCTTGCCACATGTCATGCAAGAGGGTACAAAGGTGATCTAGGAGTGGATCACCAGATAGCGGTCAAAATTATCCTTAGAGGAATAAGGAAATGTTTCTCGGTTATGGAGGTGATAAAGAGTTCGACGTAAAGAGTTACGTTGATGCAAGCTTAACACCTATCCGGATAGCTCTGAGTAGAGATACCGGATACGTATAATGGAGCAACAATTTGGAATAGCTCCAAGTGGAACGTGGTAGCAGCATCTACGATATGACATAAAGTTTTGCAAAATACATAGGGATCTGAATATTGCAGACCCGTTGACTACAACTACTCACAAGCATAACATGATCAAACCCAGAACTCATTGAGTGTTAATCACATAGTGATGTGAACTAGATTATTGACTCTAGTAAACTCTTTGGATGTTGGTCACATGGTGATGTGACCTGTGAGTGTTAATCACATGGCAATGTGAACTAGATTACTGACTCTAGTGCAAGTGGGAGACTGTTGGAAATATGCCCTAGAGGAAATAATAAATTAGTTATTATTATATTATATTATATTTCATTGTTCATGATAATCGTTTATTATCCATGCTAGAATTGTATTGATAGGAAACTCAGATACATGTGTGGATACATAGACAACACCATGTCCCTAGTAAGCCTCTAGTTGACTAGCTCATTGATCAATAGATGGTTGCGGTTTCCTGACCATGGACATTGGATGTCATTGATAACGGGATCACACCATTAGGAGAATGATGTGATGGACAAGACCCAATCCTAAGCCTAGCACAAGATCATGTAGTTCGTATGCTAAAGCTTTTCTAATGTCAAGTATCATTTCCTTAGACCATGAGATTGTGCAACTCCTGGATACCGTAGGAGTGCTTTGGGTGTGCCAAATGTCACAACGTAACTGGGTGGCTATAAAGGTGCACTACGGGTATCTCCGAAAGTGTCTGTTGGGTTGGCACGAATCGAGACTGGGATTTGTCACTCCGTGTAACGGAGAGGTATCTCTGGGCCCACTCGGTAGGACATCATCAGAATGTGCACAATGTGACCAAGGAGTTGATCACGGGATGATGTGTTACGGAACGAGTAAAGAGACTTGCCAATAACGAGATTGAACAAGGTATCGGGATACCGACGATCGACTCTAGCAAGTATCGTACCGATAGACAAAGGGAATTGTATACAGGATTGATTGAATCCTTGACATCGTGGTTCATCCGATGAGATCATCATGGAGCATGTGGGAGCCAACATGGGTATCCAGATCCCGCTGTTGGTTATTGACCGGAGAGTTGTCTCGGCCATGTCTGCATGACTCCCGAGCCCGTAGGGTCTACACACTTAAGGTTTGATGACGCTAGGGTTATAGGGAAAGTATGTACGCGGTTACCGAATGTTGTTCGGAGTCCTGGAATGAGATCCTGGACGCCACGAGGAGTTCCGGAATGGTCCAGAGGTAAAGATTTATATATGGGAAGTCTCGTTTTGGTCACCGAAAAAGTTTCGGGTGCTATCGGTAACGTACCGGGACCATCGGGAGGGTCCCGGGGGTCCACCAGCTAGGGCCACCAGCCATAGAAGGTTGCGTGGGCCAAGTGTGGGAGGGGACCAGCCCCAGGTGGGCTGGTGCGCCCCCCCACCAAGGCCCAAGGCGCAAGGGAGAGTGGGAGGGGGCAAACCCTAGGTCCAGATGGGCCTTAAGGCCCACCCTAGGTGCGCCCCCTCTCTCCCCCCTTGGCCGCCACCCTAGATGGGTTTTGGGGCTGCTGCCACCCCTAGGGAGGGAACCCTAGATGGGGGCGCAGCCCCTCCCTTCCCCTATATATACTTGAGGTATTGGAGGCTGCAAGACACACGAGATCCTCTCCCTCTTGGCGCAACCCTACCTCTCTCCCTCCTCGTCTCTCGTAGTGCATGGCGAAGCCCTGCTGGAGTTACGCGCTCCTCCACTACCACCACGCCGTCGTGCTGCTGCTGGATGGAGTCTTCCCAACCTCTCCTTCTCCCCTTGCTGGATCAAGGCGTGGGAGACGTCACCGGGCTGCACGTGTGTTGAACGCGGAGGCGCCGTGGTTCGACGCTTAGATCAGAATCAACCGCGATCTGAATCGCTGCGAGTACGACTCCTTCATCCGCGTTCTTGCAACACTTCCGCTTAGCGATCTACAAGGGTATGTAGATGCACTCTTCTTCCCCTCGTTGCTAGATTACTCCATAGATTGATCTTGGTGATGCGTAGAAAATTTTAAATTTCTGCTACGATCCCCAACAGCTCGAGCGTCTACTCTTCTCTCTTGACCCTTTGCTAACCGGCATCACCCCGGGCCCATCCAGGCAGTTGGGCAGGGGTGTGGATGTGCAGGGTAGTGCTCCCCGAGGTGCAGTGCAGCGCGCGTGCGTGCAGTCCAAAAATCGGAGGTGTGCAGTGCAGTAGAGCACCAGATGGCAGTGGCCAACAGCCCCTCGATCCCGTCTCTCTGCCGACGGCAACTACTCACATGGCGCTGCTCCCTGGACCCGCTCCATCACCGGCAACCCGCCGATCCAACGAGCAGCAACGAAGGACCCCTGCAGATCCCGTGCTCCTCGTCAACGACGGCCGCCACCTGTTGTCCAGATGAAGAAGAAGCGGTTTGCAGTCCACGCGACGTCGGCATGCAGTTTGTGTGTCCAGCTTCTAGCCCAACGACGGCCTGATCCTCTCCATTCTCGGAGTTAATTTATTTCCCCCAATTTCACCTCACTCCCTGTAGAAAGGTTATATATAGCAACTGAACCTCTTAGTTAGCAATTTGGTGTTGTCACTATGGAATTCGAATTTGGTGTTTGGTGCTTCCCATTGATCCATTTTTTATCCTCTAAAATCCTCAATGTATATGCAAGTACGAGTAGTATACAAACCAATACATATATAGAGTGTTTTTGGTGCTTTTAACATTATTTATTGTCAGTTCCATCCTAGTGTCGGTAACAACTATATTATCCTAGCTGCAGCAACAAGTTTTATCAAACTTGGCGAGGTCCCAGCCACCCACGGCATGCAATACGGATGGTGACGCCGTGCAGTTTGCTCTGCGAATGTTGTCTAGGTTTGTTGCTGTTTACAAACATTTTCTAGTGTTTTTCGGGATGCAGTACAGTTCAATTCAGTTTGGTGCTAAAAAAAGTGCAGCTCGGAAATCTGTTTTTGCATCTAGGATTTGCTGTTGGAGATTGTCTAAATCCTTGTGGTGGTGTTCCTTCCCGCTGGTGGTGGTGCTACTGCGAGCTGGAGTGGAGCTCTACCCTGACGCATGGCGCTACAGTCCCTCTCGGTTGTCCCTCACCGCCATACTCCTCTCTCTAGTAGAGAGCATCAGTTCGATTTGTAATGCAGGCGTCTAGTTCCAGCGGCCGAGGTAGCAAGCAGTTTAGTGGCAGCGTGCTTGCAGTTTGGTGCATGTTGTCTTACGTTTCGGTTGCAAAAAAATGATGCATATAAGATGCGTCCAGTTGCGGTTTAGTTGCCGCGCAGATGCAGTTTTGCTAGGGTACGAGGTGGTGCTTCGTTGTGCAGTGGAAAAAACAAAGAAAACGAAAAAGGGCAAAATAGAAGAATGCAGTACACATGGCTCGTCACTATAGTCCCAAAAGCATGTTAATGAAAAACATTGTCCCAAAAAAATGTTACATGAAAATTTCAGCAATAACTCGTGCGATTCACAGAGTTTACGGTAGTCTTGAGGTTCACTTTTTATAGTATTGCGGTTTCACCAACGCTTACATGAAGTGCACTCCATCTCGTTTGGGAAATTTACGTCCCACAAAAAAGAAATCATGAAGTGCACTTGTCCATCTGATGAAGTGCGGGTTTTAGTCTAAAGAAGTTCGGTTTGCTACCTTGTTTGGGAAAATTTACATCCCACAAAAAAGGAAATCATGCAGTGCATTTGTTCGTGTGATGGAGTGCGGATTTTAGTCTAAAGAAGTGCGGTTTGCTACCTCGTTTGGGAAAATTTACGTCCCACAAAAAATAAATCAGGTAGTGCACTTGTTTGTCTGATAAAGTGCGATTTTGCGTCCGATGCAATGCAGTTTTCAGTCGGATGAAGCACCCACGTCGATTTGGGTGTCGCGAAAAACAGAGTGTCCGCATTTCGATAAATTTAAAACTGCTCTTAAACCGTAATGAATTAGAGAGAGTGTTCTACATGAAAAAGTTGCATCTCGTCGATATCTTTCCAACGGCATATCATTTGAATCATTTCGACAACCGGTTTGTAAAAATTTCGTGAAAAATGGCCGCTACCACTCGTCGTCCGCCGCCCGATTTTCAAAATTAACTTAAAACCATAAGGAATCTAAAAAACATTTCAACATATGAAAGTTGCACCTCGCCCATAGCTTTTCAATGGTATATTACACGCCTTGTTTCGACAAACGGTTAGAAAACTGGAGCGAAAACAATACCGGAAATTTGAATTTTTTTGAAAAACAGAATTCCGCGATTTAGCAAATTTGAAACTACTCTTAAACCGTAACGAATTAGAGAAAAAAATAGTTATGAAAAAGATGCGCCTCGATGATATCTATCCAACGGTGTATCGTTTGCTTCATTCCGACGAGCGGTTTAGAAAAAACGTGAAAAAACGCTTGCTGTCACTTGTCATGGGCCGCACCATTATCAAAACTGCTCTTAAACTGTGAGAAATCTCGAAAAGTGTTCAACATGGAGAATTTGCGCCTAATCCATAGCTTTCCAATGGTATATCATACACCTCGTTCCGATAAACGGTTAAAAAACAAGAGCAAAAAACAATACCGAAAAACACTGCGTACAATTTTTTACGACAGGAAGTTCACTAGTCTCTGTAATGCAGTGCTCTTGCTACAGAAAGTGCAGTGCCCTTGCGTTGAGCATTCAGTGCGAAAGTGTTATCAGAATAGTTATTCTGATAATATTATCAGAATAGACCGTCTGTATATATATATATATATATATATATATAGTAGCACTATTCTAATCCCAGGATTAGAATAACTATTCGGATCACGGAACACCCTATATAGGAGGCGACCGGACGTTCCTGAGATCTAAAAAAACGCCGAACCCCACCTCCCACATCTCCACCTCTCCACCTCTCGGCCCTCATCCCCGACCCACTTCCCCCACGACGCAGCGCCTCCTCCCCCCGTGGCCGGCGCGCCACCTCCCCTACTCCCAACGGCGACGCAGCCCCTCCCCTTCCCCCCGGGCCGGCTCGCCTCCTCCCCTCCTCCCAACGGCGGCGCGCCACCTCCCCTCCTCCCAACGGCGGCGCGGCCCCTCCCCTCCCCCCGGACCGGCTCGCCACCTCCCTTCTTCCCCAACGGCAGCGCGGCCCTGGATCCCACGAGCAGCCACCGCCTCCCTCCCCCTGAATCCACTGTAGTGGTGGCCTCTCCCTCCTGAATCCATCACGGCAGCGACCCCCTCCACTGGATCCACCTCGGTGGTGGCCTACCTCCCCCTGAATCCACCATGGTGGCGGCCTCCTCCGCGGGCCGTCAACCTCGCGCGCACCGCTGCCCAAATCCTCGCTCGCTATTGTCCCGGCTACAGCGGCACCCTCCTTCCAATGGGCCCATCCACCTCCTCGGTCGTCGACGCGGATCTGACGCATGTGTCCTCCCAGGATCCAGCGTCATCCGAGGTGCACGTGAGGGCAGGTCGCGGGCAACCCCTTGGGCAGGTCGTGCACCACACCAGGCCGAGTGCCTAACACTGGCGGTGAGGAAGCAGAGCAAGGGCGTCGGCAGCTAGATCGTCAGCACCCGGTGGCACACGAACTTCTGGCTCCTCGCTTGCCTGCCCATCCACCATGTCCACCACGATGGTGTTTTGTAATGTTTGCTGCTTAGTTTGTCTGTCCAGTTCCTGTGTGATCCTCATATTTTACTCCCGTATATCTGTCCCATTCTATGATTTTGAACCTGTCGATCGAGTATAAAAAATAAAAAAATATGTCCGTGCGTGCATGCAGTGCGCATGCGGCCATGTCGTGTGTTGCTATGGTGGATCATGCATGCTGCTGCCCCATCGTGTTGTGAAGTGTAAAGTCTGAAAGAGTCCTAGGATTTTACCCTCCTACAGCCTTGTTGTCTTTTCAGTGTGTGTAATTTGTAGTACCAACTTTTTTTATCTTTACTGCCACGAGACTGTAATCTATACCTGCTGTACCATCATCATGTTGTGTTGCACAAAAGACTGATGCTGTTGTTGAGTGCTTCTTGCTTGCTCTAGTATATTTGAGGTTTTTTCACTGCAATGGTTTGCACTTTGCACCTATGTCCCAATGGCTTGC
Source organism: Triticum monococcum (assembly GCA_034509565.1). NCBI lineage: Eukaryota > Viridiplantae > Streptophyta > Magnoliopsida > Poales > Poaceae > Triticum > Triticum monococcum. Next base: position 169,899,900 of record CM067846.1, on the reverse strand, counting down.
ACCAAACAAAGTCACCACGGTGGCAGATGAAAATTGGAAATCTAAAAGGAATGAGCACATCCAAAAATATACTTGAGCACCTATCTGAGTTCAAATTTAAATAATTGGGCGGTTTGATGTTTTTCACATAACTAAGACTTGAACCGTTACTAATGAATAACACCAAGAAAATCCAAATTGAAAAAACCAAGAAGTTCAATTTAAAAAAATAGAATAGTACAATGTACATGAAAAACCAAGAAGATATATTTAAAAGAACAGAGGAGTTCAATATTTATTGCAAAAAACTCAAATTTTTCCCGTTACTAATGAATAAACCAAGAAGTTCGGTTTGAAATAACGAAGAAGTTTGACATTTACTAAAAAAACTCCAATTTTTCACATTTCTAGAAAATACACAAAAGAGGTTCAAAAAATTGAAAAAACTCAGATATGCTCACGTAACCGAGAGAAGTTTAGGTTGATAACTGCCAGAAGTTCACGTACTACACAATGTGCATTTTGTATGGAAAAAAGAATAAAAAAGCAAAGGCTAAAAAGTTTTTTGCTAGAAGTTCAAGTGCTCAGCCCGAGAAAGTTCAAAAATTCTTGTGAGAGGTTGAATAAAAATATGTGACAGAAGTTCAAGGTGAAAACAACGAGACGTTCAACTACTACAAGGGATGCATTTCAAATGAGAATAAAAGTATAGAAAATTAAAAGCTTAAAAGGTTTGTTGAAAGAAGTTCAAGTGCTCTGGCCGGGGTGGTTCAAAAATTCTTGCGAGAGAGGTTCACCTTGTATTTCCATGCTCGATTTTTTTCGTATAAAAATCAAATACAATTCTTTAATCAAAATATAAAAAGGTGAAGTTCAAATTGAAATAACACAGAAGTTTGGAGTTTATTAAAACCTAGGATTTACCTTTTCAAAAAATAAAAAACACAACGCCATTTTTTGCAGTTTTGAAAACAACTCATAAACGAAAAAAGGTTGCTAGAAGTTCAAGTGCTCGGTGAGGAAAAGTTCAAAAAATTCTTTTCTGAGAAGTTTACCGTGTATTTAGATATCCAAAATACATAAAAAAATTGTTTTTCTTGTGTTTTAAAATAACTATCTCAAACCAGAGAGAAGTTCAAAGTGATAACAACTGGAAGTTCACATACTACATGGTGCGTATTTCATATAAGAGAAATACAATAATTTGAAACAGAGTGAAGTTCAAACGGACATGCCCAGAAGTTCAACTACTTCAAGCAGTGCAAAAAACAACACGTCAAAAACAGAGTGAAGTTCAAACAGACATGCCCGAGAAGTCCAATTACTTCACGCAGTGCTTTTCCATTCACGATGAAAGCAGAAATCATGATCTCGTCATTTTATAATTTACTTCAAAACAGCAGGAATATTATTTGTGTAATTTCAAGTCCTTGGTCGGAGAAAGTTAAAAAATTATTGTGAGAGAGATTTCTATAAAAGTAATATCATGTGTGTAACACTGACGAATGGATGAGAAAATTACAAATGAAAATACGTCACAGAAGTTCAACGTGAAAATAGCAGGAAGTTCGACTATTATACTGAATGAATTTGAGATGAAAAACTTTTAAAATAGCCGCGAGTATGAAAAAACGATCAACATGGGAAATTTGCGTGTTTACATCAGCTTTCCGCCGGTATATTATTTGCTCAATTTCGGTGAGCGGATGGAGAGCTACGAGCAGTGGATGTAGATCTGCGGGCAAAAAAAAGCACGTGAAAAACAGAGTGAAGTTCAGGTGCACATGCCGAGAAGGTCAGGTTCTTCACGCGGTGCATTTTCGAAGAATCTCTTTCGAAATAAAGGCAGAACGAGCGATCTCGCCGTTTTCGAAATTACATAAAAACGGTTAGGAATCAGAGAAAACTATCAACATGAAAAAGTTTCGCATTTTCCGTAGCTTTTCAGCGGTATATTATTTGCCCCATTCCGATAAAGTTTGTAGAAATTACGGCAAAAATACGGTTTTAGCCATTTTCAAAACTGACATAAAACAGTAATGAATTAGGAGAAAAAATATATACAAAAAAGTTTCGCATTTGTTCAAGCTTTCCAATGCCATATCATTTGCTGCATGTGGATGTACGGTTAAAAAATTACCTCGAAAATATGAACTCGGTGGAACTTGTACCGTTTTCTAAATTACTTTTAAACCGTTCAAAATTAGAAAAAACTTTTAACATAAAAAAGTAGCGCATTTTCATAAGCTTTCCAACGCCATACTATTTGCCTCAATTGGATTAGCAGTTTAGAAATGGCATCGAAAATACGAACTCAGGTGTTCGGTTTGCGAAATTTTACGATTTTCCGAATTACTCTTTAACCGTAGGGAATTAGAGAAAACTTTCAAGATGTGGAAGGAGCGGTTTTGTAGCAGCTTTCCAACGCCATATTATTTGCCTCATTCCGATAAACGGTTTAAAAATGTGGTCGAAAATACGATTCATGTTTTTTATATGAAGAAAGAACGGTTTTCAAAACTGCACTTAATCTGCTTACATTTTGCCAAAAATTTAACTTGGGTCATGATACTAATGTCCATAGCTATCCAACGGTATATCGCAAGCCCCACTTGGACACCTTTTAGCTGAAGTTCAACCTAGTACTCGGGGAAGGTCAGGCGCGTTACTCGGGAAGTTCATGTTGTGATCAGAATATTATTCTGATCCCGTGATCAGAATAGTGTTTTTATATATATAAAGTCAAACCGACTTTGGGCCGTACCCGGCCAGGAGACCTCGGGCCGGCCCTCTTATAAGCCGCACCAGGGCCAGCCCAGCCACCCGCTGCCCCAAACCCTAACCCTAGCCGATCCGCCTCGCCGCCGCCGATCCGTGCCGCGCCGCCGCCCGCCGCGCCGCTGCCGCCCCCGCTGGACCTCGCCGGACCCGAGGTAGCCGCCTCGATTTTCGTGAGAAAACCGTTTGGTTTTTTTCCAAACCCTAAATCCGTTTTTTATTAGATCCGGTTCGGTTTATTTTCGGTTTAGTTATTTAGCAAACGCCCGTTTTTACGTTCGTTTTAACGAACGACTTTCACCGTTTAGCCGCAGGCAGCGAATGTTCATTCATTAGCCTGTTTGTCAGCTTTTCTTTTTCTTGGATTTTTCGCGATTAATTTTCGATCGTGATTTCTGATCCGATTTTCGTTTTAGTATAACTTTTCGTTCGTTTATCGGAATCAGGCGATTCAAGCGCCTAGAGTTTCGTCTTGAAACACTCTTTCCGTTTAACCAACTTGAACAACATTTTGATACAGTAAAATTTGACCTTAGTCCAGATTAGTAATCTAATCTTGTTTCTTTCGCAGTTTGAGTTTCGTTGCTCCGTTTGATTTGAATCTTTTTGCAAACCGGAGTTCTTAAGTTGAACTTTCTGGTTAGATCTCTTATTTGAGTTTTACTCGTGCCCTTGTTTTATTGCCTATTGTATGCTTGTTTGTTTGCGATAGAACACCCGGAGTGTGAAGCGTGCTACTACGAGTCTCTTGGTTTTGCGAATCATCGGCAAGGCAAGTAACACTTTGATCATATCCCTTTATCACCTAGTTTTTATGCATTTGTTTCAACCCTCAAACATTGCATGATTAGGACCTGATAACATGTGGGATTGGGAAGTAGTTGATGAGGTAGAACCTATTGCCCTGTTATTATCAAACCCTTGGGAGTTACTTCTACGTATTGCTTATATTGTTATGATATGCTCGTAGACTTGGATTGGGTTTGAGTGAAACCATGACAGATGTGAGATTGTTAATTAATGGTTCAACTTAAGGTGGCAACTTTAATTCACATCCGGGTGGATTGCTTGTCGGGCACCTGGAGAATCTAGTGTTGTCCTACGATATCCCGGAGTACCCGTGTGATAATCCTAAGGTCCGCCACCCAGGCTCCAAGGGAACTGAGATATCTCATGCTAGAAACTTCCTTGTGCAGCCACAAGCTATTATGGCCTCTAGCATAGTTGAGTAAGTTGCATGAAGCTCTTGAAGAGGTAGACTAGCAGGTAGTGGGTTGTAGGTGGTATAGTCTATCCGGAGTAGAGAGTTAATGCTTCTGAAAAACTATGTCTCGGTCATCCGTTTCTCAAACACCATGTAGTGCGAGAAATCCAACGGAGGAGATCGAGTCTTGTGGGGAAAAGTGCGCAAACCTCTGCAGAGTGTACACACTAATCATGGTTAGCCGTGTCCCCGGTTATGGACATCTTGAGTATCTAGTACTTGGATTATCATATGTATCTCATCACTCTAAATTAATATTGATGGGTTGATAATTACTTTTAATTGGGATTGAGTTGGAGGAACCTTCTCAATGATGTTTCAACTACCATGATAGTAAATAAAATCTATTCCTTTGTTGTAGGGAAAAATTGGCTTTTCGCAAAACTATAACTGTAGAGCTTTCCACTAGCCAAATATGCATATAGTGATAGCATTATTCTGTTCTTGCTCTACTGTGTTATATTGCCAGCATATTCCATGTGCTGACCCGTTTTCGGGCCGCAACATATTATGTTGCGGACTTTTCAAATGAGGAGTAAGGTTCGTTAGGTCGTTGTCGTGCAGCTCAGCTATGCCGTTGGAGTTGATGGACTCACTTTATCTTCCAAGTCTTCCGTTGTTATCGTATTAGATGACCTTAAGCCATATTTATTGTAATAAGTTTTCTTTTGAGACATTCGATATAATAAGTGTGTGATTGCTACTCTGTTATAAATCCTTCGAGTACTGTGTGTGTCAGCATTACAGATCCAGGGATGACACTGAAGCATAGAGACTTCACCGTTTGAGGTCGGGTTGCCACAGTTCCCCCCTTCCTCTCTCTTTCCATTTCCCCATTCGTACTCCGTGGGCGCCAAAACACCCTCTCCACCCCAGCCTCCTCCGTCCTCCACCCCATCCACCACCGTCCCCCTCCACCATGCCAGAGCTGATACCCCAACGTTGTCTTCCATTACAAGAGATTGACCTCTCTCATCCACGGCTTCGGCTGGGATCCTCGCATCCCGTCCTCTCGCTTCATCCCCGCCGTCGTCCACCTTGTCGACGCCGCTCCCACGACCGTCTCGTCCACCGCGCCCTGCCGCCACCGTCTACCCTCCTAGATATGCTTCCACGCCACCGACAGCCATCGCTACCGCAGCATAGTCAAATTCTCAGCATATGCATACACGGCGTTGCACCAGAGGCGATACTCTTTCGTATCTGCTCAACTTATTTATCAGAGAAAGAAAATAGATCGCCACTGCTTTACTCCGATTTCTTGTCCATCACTTACTTGCTAGTTGAAAGAAAACATTGGTTGCAAAGTTTCCTTTGTCCGGTTTGCACCTTCAGATCCGCCATGGAACGCTCAACACTATACTCGCAATGCTTATGGTTTTCCCCTTTTATATTCCACACTAGTTAAATGATAGTAGACTAAATTTCAGATTGGGTCAGTCGATTTTTTAGAGCTCGCCGGAGTTCGCTGGTGCGATGGAAGGGGCTCGGGTGGGGACGGTGGTTATGGGGGGCGGTGGTGGGGCCTCGTCGAATGAAGAAAACTCGACATGGGTGGGGCGAGGGTGGGGGTGGGGGTGGCGGAGGAACATAGGCGGTGGGGGCCGGTGGTTCGGCCGGCGGCCCGTGCGGTGTTATGTATGGGAAGAATCAAAGACGAGGAAGAAGAAGGGTTAGGAGACGCAGGATCTTCATCCAACCGCCTGAAATGGTCGACTGACCTAAATGACAAAAGTCACGCGACTTGCATGCAGACATGCCTTTATATTCAGTACCATCATCATACCTGCTTAGCACTGCTCCTGAATCCATCAAGCTAAACAATGTGCCACTCATAATTCCAAACTTGTTGCTTAAATACGAATCTAATATGATGCTGATATTACTAAAACAGATAACGTTTGATTGGTCAGCTAATGTTCCTACTTTACTTTTGAAAAGCACGTGCACCACACACTACCAAAAAAGACACATCCGTGACATTTTGGGCCGAACAGAAATTTTTTCTGTCATACTTATGACACTTCTATGACGATAGTTGTGACAAAACACGGTATCATTATAGATGTGGTGGGGTCCTACTTCTATGACAAAAAATCATGACAGAAAATGGGCTTTTCGTCCTGGGCGGGCAAGAGACGCAGCTGCATGGCATTCTTTGGGCCGTCCATGATAGAAAAAACCGTGGTAGAAGCCAGGGCGCGGAAAATATCGGGGAGTCCCCGGTTACGGTGGGTGGCCGGGGGCCGAGCGATGCACGTTTCTCTCATATGTACGCGCGTGTGTGCGAGGCGTTGGGCTCTAACCGAACCCGAGCGATTGCAGTGCAGGCTACGCGTTACTGAACCCGAGCGATCGATCGATGGCTGTTAACTGAACCCGATCGAGCGATTCCTTCGCTACTGCTGCTAACTGAAGCCGATCGATGCTGCCTCTGGATGAACAGTGAGCGTTGCAGGGGGGTGAATAGTTCTCGGTGGGGGTGGATGAACATGACCCCGTGGTGTTGCCTCTGGATGAACAGGACCCCGATCGATCGAGCCGGTTGGGGCTGGATGAACAGGACCCCGTGGAGGGCAGGATGAACAGTAGACGGTGGAGGGCAGGATGAACAGTAGCCCGTGGAGGGGTGGTTGAACAAGAGCCCGTTGAGAGGGCTGGTTGAACAGTAGCCGGTGGAGTAGCGCGCGGTGGAGGCTGGATGAACAGGACCCGTGGATGAACAGTCGCAGGTGGAGGCTGGAGGAGGTCGACGGTGGATGAACAGTAGCCCGTGGAAGCTGGAGGGGGTCGACGGTGGAGATGAATAGTATCCCGTGGAGTCCCGTTTTGCAGCACGCCACACCCCTCCCGATGAACAGGACCCCGTTTCGACCGTAGCGCTCCAACACAAGTCTGTTTCCTCCGTTTTGCGGTACGCCACACCCCTCTCGATCAACAGGACCCCCGTTTCGACCATAGGAGGTCCGTTTCCTCCGTTTTGCGGTACGCCAGACCCCTCCCGATGAACAGGAACCCGTTTCGAACATGGCCGGTCAAACACAAGGCCGTTTCCTCCGTTCTGCGGTACGCCAGACCTCGTTTCTATCGGCTGTTCCGTCCAAGCCCTCCCGATGAACACGATGACGCATTCTGTTCCGACCGAGCCGGTTGGCTCCCCATGAACACGACGACGATGATGTTTCTCTGTTCTGACCCGGCCATGTACACGTGCCCTGTCCGTACATATGCGCGAGTAGGCGTTCGAGACCCCGCCCATATGTACGTATGTGGCCGTATTTACTTTCTTGCACCCTGGCTGCTGTACGTACGTGTACATACTACGTGCGCGCCTCTGCTACGACACGTGCATGCCTCTACATCGACTAGTATGTATGTACACATTCGCGACCAGAATGACAATGCTACATACGCTTCGACCAGGTGGGTCCCGACTGTCAGGCACTTCCTTGCGTGCGATGATGTAGCTGGTGGGTCCCAGCAGTCAGGGGGCGAATTGTTTTTTTGCCCGGACACACTTCCTTGCATGCGAAGATGTAGCTGGTGGGTCCAAGCAGTCAGGGGGAAACATTTTTTTCATGAAATACGGTGTCCCGTCCGGTGGGTCCCCGCTGTCAGGTGGAGGAATATTTATTTTGCGCGTAATAAGGAGGCACTTCCTTGCTACGGCCGTGGACCCAGCTGTCAGCCTCTCCACGTGCAGTACTCTTCCGATGGAAGTCGGTCGTTGACCACATTGACCACGCCGCACCGGGAGCACCAAGGCGGTGGACGACAGCGACACATAGGAAGGGGACGACGCGGAGCCAGGGAGGACGCGGCAGTGGATGCCCATGCGGAGAGGAGTACGAGGGTTCACTGGTTCGGCTGCGGTGTGAGGCTGCCGTCGCCGCAGAATAACAGGGGGTGTGGGTGAGTCGAGGGATGGCCTGGCCAGCGGTGGGAGTAGTAGGGGGTGGTGAGGCCTCCGCGGCATCGCAGCCGGCCACGGGAGGTAGGAGCATGAGGCATGACCGACGCTGGTTTGGGTGGCTGGAGCAAGAAGACCAGAGGTTGAAGAAGCACTACGCCCGTTGGATGGACATCATACGGTCAATGGAGCTAGAATCGTGCATATTGACTAAGTTGACAAAGCCCTCCGTCCCCATCAACTTAGTAGGCCCACAAGTCAGCCTCCCACTATACTGGGTCCCAGCAAGCAGGGGGAGTATTCATTTTTGTGTGCGTAATAAGGAGGCACTTCCTTGCATGCGAAGATATAGCTGGTGGGTCCGAGCTGTCAGTGGAAGTAACGTTTTTTTGCGAAATACAGAGGCCCTTTCGGTGGGTCCTAGATGTCAGGTGGAGGAATCATAATTTTGCGCGTAATAATGAGGCCTTTCCTTACGTGCGGCTGTGGACCCAGCTATCAGCCTCTCCATGCACAGTCCACTTCAGATGCATGTCGGTCGTTGACCACGTTGACTAGGCCGCGCCGAGAGCACCAGGGTGGTGGACGACGACGAGGCCTAGGAAGGGAACGACACGGAGCCAGGGAAGACTCGACAGTTGTTTCCCACACGGAGGGGAGTATGACTGTACGAGGGTTTACTGGTTCGTCTACCGTCGCTGGAGAATAACAGCAGGTGTGGGTGAGTAGAGGGATGGCCAGGCCAGCGATGGGAGTACGGCGGGGCGGTGACGCCTGCGCGGCAGCACAGCCGGCTGCGGGGAGGATGGAGCAGGTAGTCCCGCCGGTGCTTGTTTGAGCGGCTGGAGCAGGAAGAGCAGAGATTGAAGAAGCACGACAGCCATTGGATGGACATCCAACAGTCACTGCTTCTGCGTCAACCTTTTTTTAGGAAAGCCTCAAATCTGTGGAAAACAACATAGAGCCCATCTGCCATTATTTCTAATAATTTACAGCCCATTTGCTAATTCTTAAGGTTTTTTTGGAGCCCATATTCTTTTTGTTAGCATTACAGCCCATATTGTGGCCACGTTTGAAAAATTATACGAAATTTTGCATATTTTAGTGCGGTCCTAACTCCTTTTAATCCCGAAATTTCGAGTCACATTCAAACTGATTTCTGATTTTAAAAATAAATATATATCAATATAAAATCCAACAAATTGTCCACGCATAAAAATCAATGCAATTTAAAATCTCAAAATGAAAAAAAAGAAATTTGAAAGAATTGCCGGTTTGATGTGTTTTAAAAATGTACAACCCATTTCTCATTACTGATAGGCCATTTTCTCGGCCAGCCAAATGAAGCTCTCCTCGTCTTGAAAGATTTGCAGCCCAACAGGCCTGACAAAGCGACTTACTTGGCAAATCACAATAAAATCTGGGATGTGGCCATGGACCCACCTGTCAGCCTCTCCATATACAGTACTATTCCGATGGAAGTCGGTCGTTGACCACATTGACCATGCCACGCCGAGAGCATAAAGCGGTGGACGACGGCGAGGCCTAGGAAGGGGCCGACGCGGAGCCGGGGAAGACGCTGCAGTGGATGCCCACGCGGAGAGGAGTACGAGGGTTCACTAGTTCGGCTCGGCATGAGGCTGCCGTTGCCGCAGAATAACAGGGGTGTGGGTGAGTAGAGGGATGCCTTGGCCAGCGATGGGGGTAGTAGGGGCGGTGAGGCCTCCCCGGCATCATAGCCGGCCACGCAAGGCAGAAGCACGCGACACGACCGGTGCCACTTTGGGCGGCTGGAGCAAGAAGACCAGAGGTTGAAGAAACACTATGACGGTTGGATGGACATCGTACGGTCACTGGAGCTAGAATCGTTCATATTGACTAAGTTGACAAAGCCCTCCGTCCCCGTCAACTTAGTAGGCCCATAAGTCAGCCACCTACTATGGTGGGTCCCAGCTAGCAGGGGGTATTCTTTTTTGTGCGTAATATGGAGGCACTTCCTTGCGTGCGAAGATATAGCTGGTGGGTCCGACTTGTTAGCGGGGGGAACATTTTTTTCGCGAAATACAGAAGCCCTTCCCACGTACAGTCCACGTACAGTGTGTAATAAGGAGGAACTTTCCTTGCGTGCGACCATGGACCTCGTGGGTCCTAGTCGTTAGGCTCTCCACGTACAGTCCTCTTCCGATGACTATCGTATGTTGACCACGCCACGCCGAGCGCACCGAGGCGGTGGATGACGGCGAGGCCCTAGACTGGAATGACGCGGAGATGGGGAAGACGCGGCTGTGGAGTCGCAGACGGAGAGGAGCGGGAAACTTGACTGGTTCGGGTGCGGGGTGGGCCTACACTCGGCAGAGAATAACAGGAGGTGCGGAGTGGAGGGATGGTCTGGCCATCGGTGCGGCAGCGTTTCGCTGAGGAGCGCAAAACAACACTGCTGGACGCCGGTGGCTGGAGCAGGCGGTCCCGGCAGCGCTGGGGGAAGAAGACGAGAGATTGAAGAAGAATGCCGACCGTTGGATGTAAATCCAATGCCTTCTTAGGCTTCGACCTACTGGCCCACATGTCAACCAGTCCATTTGTTTTTTTAGTCTATTTGGTGGGTTGGGTGAAACAATGATGTAGCATCTATGCAGCCCGTTTATATATATGGTAAAATTTAAAGCCCATTTGCATCTTTCTCGAAATCCGCGGACTTGCTGGGCTGGGTGAAAATATCATGTTGGGCTAGACGGAGAAATGTTATAAAAACATAAACACATGATTGCACGTCTATTACTGCATTGGTCAGTAAAATCTTTGCAAGCTTATGTATGCAATCACTAGAAGTTAACTTGCCAAGTTATATATAAACAATTATTATTATTTTGTAAGAACTTTCAACTTACAAAATAAAATATTATTTAAATTTGATGAGTTAATAGTACGTGGGGTATTATTATTTTTTAGGCTAGACGTGGGACAGTTGAGTTGGTTCTAGGGAAAAATACTGGGAGAAAACTCAGTTTACATCGAAAAAGAAAGTGGGAGAAAATTCAGATATAGGATTAATGAAAACGAAAAAAATAAAGGAAGTGGGAAGGTCTATAAAATGGTTGGATGAACGACAGGTTTAACGGAAACTTATGTTGTTTCTAATATATATATATATATACACACACATATATATATATATTATCAGAATAACTATTCTGATAACACTTTCACACTGCATGCTCCACGCGAGGGCACTGCACTTTCTTTAGCAAGAGCACTGCATTACAAAGACTAGTGAACTTCGTGTCGTAAAAAACTGTACGTAGTGTTTTTTCGGTACTGTTTTTGCTCTAGTTTTTTAACCGTTTATCGGAACGAGGCGTATGATATACCGCTCGAAAGCTATGGATTAGGCGCAAATTCGCCATATTGAACACATATCGAGATTTCTCACGGTTTAAGAGCAGTTTTGAAAATGGTGCGGCCCATGACGAGTGACAGCGAGCATTTTTCGCATTTTTTTTCTAAACCGCTCGTCGGAATGAAGCAAACGATACACCATTGGATAGATATCATCAAGGCGCATCTTTTTCATAACTATTTTTTCTCTAAATCGTTATGATTTTAGAGCAGTTTCAAATTTACTAAATCGCGGAATTCTGTTTTTCAAAAAAATTCAAATTTTCGGTACTGTTTTCGCTCCAGTTTTCTAACCGTTTGTCGAAACAAGGCGTGTCATATACCATTGAAAAGCTATTGGCGAGGCGCAACTTTCATATGTTGAAATGTTTTTGAGATTCCTTATGGTTTTAAGTTAATATTGAAAATCGTGTGGCGGACAACGAGTGGCAGCGGCCATTTTTCGCGAAATTTTTAGAAACCGGTTGTCGAAATGATTCAAATGATATGCCGCGGAAAGATATCGACGAGACACAGCTTTTTCATGTAGAACACTCTCTCTAATTCATTACAGTTTAAGAGCAGTTTTAAATTTACCGAAATGCGGACACTCTGTTTTTCGCGACACCCAAATCGACGTGGGTACTTCATCGGACTAAAAACCGCACTGCATCGGACGCAAAATCACACTTCATCGGACAAACAAGTGCACTGCATGATTTGTTTTTTGTGGGACATAAAATTTCCCAAACGAGGTAGCAAACCGCACTTCTTTAGACTAAAATCCGCACTCCATCACACGGACAAATGCACTGCATGATTTCTTTATTTGTGGGATGTAAATTTTCCCAAACAAGGTAGCAAACCAAACTTATTTAGACTAAAACCCGCACTTCATCGGACGGACAAGTGCACTGCATGATTTCTTTTTTGTGGGACGTAAATTTCCCAAACGAGATGGAGTGCACTTCATGTAAGCGTTGGTGAAACCGCAATACTATAAAAAGTGAACCTCAAGACTACCGTAAACTCTGTGAATCGCACGAGTTACTGTTGACATTTTCATGTAACATTTTTTTGGGACAATGTTTTTGATTAACATGCTTTTGGGATTGCAGTGATGAGCCATGTGTACTGCATTCTTCTATTTTGCCCTTTTCCTCTTTCTTTGTTTTTTCCACTGCACAACGAAGCACCACCTCGTACCCTAGCAAAACTGCATCTGCGCAGCAACTAAACTGCAACTGGACGCATCTTATATGCTTCATTTTTTTGCAACCGAAATGTAAGACAACATGCACCAAACTGCAAGCACGCTCCCACTAAACTGCTTGCTACCTCGGCCGCTGGAACTAGCCGCCTGCATTACAAATCGAACCGATGCTCTCTACTTGAGAGAGGAGTATGGCGGTGAGGGACAACCAAGAGGGACTGTAGCACCACGCGTCAGGGTAGAGCTCCACTCCAGCTCGCAGTAGCACCACCACCGGTGGGAAGGAACACCACCACAAGGATTTAGACAATCTCCAAGGGCAAATCCTAGATGCAAAAACAGATTTCTGAGTTGCACTTTTTTAGCACCAAACTGAATTGAACTGCACTGCATCCTGAAAAACACTAGAAAATGTTTGTAAACAACAACAAACCTGGACAGCATTTGCACAACAAACTACACGGCGTCACCATCCGTATTGCATGCCGTGGGTGGCTGGGACCTCGCCAAGTTTGATAAAACTTGTTGCTGCAGCCAGGATAATATAGTTGTTACCGACACTAGGATGGAACTGACAATAAAGAATGTTAAAAGCACCAAAAACACTCTATATATGTATTGGTTTGTATACTACTCGTACTTGCATATACATTGAGGATTTTAGAGGAATAAAAAATGGATCAATGGGAAGCACCAAACACCAAATCCGAATTCCATAGTGACAACACCAAATTGCTAACTAAGAGGTTCAGTTGCTATATATAACCTTTCTACAGGGAGTGAGGTGAAATTGGGGGAAATAAATTAACTCCGAGAATGGAGAGGATCAGGCCGTCGTTGGGCTGGAAGCTGCACACACAAACTGTACGCCGGCGCCGCGTGGACTGCAAACCGCTTCTTCTTCATCTGGACAACAGGCGGCGGCCGCCATTGACAAGGAGCACGGGATCTGTAGGGGTCCTCCATTGCTGCTCGTCGGATTGGCGGGATGCCGATGATGGAGCGGGTCCAGGGAGCAGCGCCATGTGAGTAGTTGCCGTCGACAGAGAGACGGGATCGAGGGGCTGTTGGCCACTACCGTTTGGTGGTCTACTGCACTGCACGCCTCCGAGTTTTGGATTGCACCCACGCGCGCCGCACTTCACCTCGGGGAGCACTGCCCTGCACATCCACACCCCCGCCCAACTGCCTGGACCGGCCCGGGGTGACGCCGGCTAGCAAAGGGTCAAGGGAGAAGAGCAGACGCTTGAGCCTGGTGGCTGCGGTGCCATGGCCGGCGACGAGGGTAGGGCGCCGCTGGTTGAGGACGTGGCCATGGAGGTAGAGGTGAGGGGGGCCGTGGTGGCCGCGAACTACATGACCACGCGTCACCGAACCGCATCGCGTGCCCCGACGCACTTCAATTCTGTTGCTGTTGCGGACGCGCTTGGTGGACATGGCTTTGGCCGTTGACCTCATCGCGTCGATGGCGGTGAAGGGGCGCATGACCTGGGAAGGAGGGAAGGGAGGTGAGATATGGAGCGGTGGCCATCATTGTCAGCAGAGGTCGGAGATGACACGCTAGTCTTCGTCTGGCCATGGACAGAGAGGATGACCCTGGCCGGTGTGGGGGGTAGGCCCCCGCCGGAGTCTTGTTTTAGATTTGTGGCGGAGCCATGGTGGTCCGAGCCACTGGAGGAGGGTAGGCCCCCGTCGTGGTAGGGGCTCGCCGCGGGGTTCCGGCGAGGTCGGGCCTGACGAGCACGACCACCGGTGGGGGAGGAGGCCATGGAGAAGGTGGTGGGTTGTGGGGCTCCGGCGAGGAAGAAGGTAGGGGTGCGGGGCCCCCGGCGGGGAAGAAGGTGGGGGATCGGGGGGTGGCCATGGCCCTGTGTGTCGGTTGTGCGTGGGATTAGAAGGTGGGGCATGGGAGGCTGGTGGTGCGCGGGGTGGGGGTGGGAGAGAGGCGGGGGTCTGGTGGTGGTGGGGAGGGGCGCCGCAGGGGCCGCCGGCTGTGGGAGTTATGGTGGGCGGCCGGGCTTGTGGTAGGTGATGGTCTTGCGGGGCACCGATGCGGAATGGGAGGGAGGTTATGCCCTCGGGGCTCGGGGGAGTGGTGGGTCGTGGGGGTAGGCGGAGTAGGAGGTGTTATCAGAATAAGACTCGTGTTATTAGAATAAGACTCTTAAGGGTGTTATTAGAATAGACCCACCCTATATATATATATATATATATATATATATATATATATATATATATATGGGCTATTCTATCTCGCATAACAGAATATTATTCTGTTACCCAACTTGAACTGACGAAGTTTACAAGTTGGACTGACATGGTTTGCTACTTGAAGTGATCTTCCTGCGTCTTCGACGGACGGAAACATGGGATTCAACAGGGGGCTTCCGGGGGTTATCCGGCGCGGTGCTGCCGGCCATTCGTTGCCAGAGTAGACATGTACGGGGCTTCACACGTGCGCGCGCTCACCTGGTCGTGTTTTTCGATCTCAAGTCACCGGAGGTGACGGCGTGGGTATTTGGCGGCGGAGGTGTTGTAGGCGTTGGTGTCTACCGTGGTGTTCGTAGTCGTTGATTTTATGTCCGGTTTGTTATTTTATGTGTTATTGGGATGTGGGAATGATCAGTGTGTTAGAGTTTTTGGAGATTCTTTCACTGTAATTTCTGATTAGAAGTTTTGGTGTTCTTGATCGTTAGCCATGTCCGCCATGCAAATGTGTTCTTCTTTTTATGATGTTTTATTTTAGAATTGGCGTTGTAGGGAGAGAGATGAGGATTGTATGAATATATTTGTGTTGTCAATTTTGCTTCTTGAGTTGTTTCTACCCCAGTTTCCCATGTGATTTTATCGTTGGCGGAGGTGGTGTATGGTGGCTGACTATAGCCTACGATTTCTTGTAATCTGGTCAAAATGTGTAATTAAGTTGTGTGTTTTTTAGTGTTGTTTGAATGACTGCCGTATATGTAGTTGGACTGCTCCATGTCAAAGTTGTATTACTGCGTGTTCACATCAGAGTAAGTATTTTCTACTAGCTGCCTACCCAAACATCTGCACTTTGAGTATAAAGCCCGAGCCCTCTGTCACTTTCATTCCACCCAGCTGCCACCAAAGAAAAGCTAGATGGATCCTGAGCTGGGAGAGGTCAGAGAGGAGGGGGGGATGTCTTCGATGTGAGGGCTGCATTAGCATAGCAGAGGAGGAGGAGGAGGCGCAAGTGCAGGCAGAGGGCACGACATCCTGCCGAGGAGGAAGTGGAGGCAGAGTTCAACGGATGCCTTGCATGCAAGGTGATGGATACTTACAATTCCAATGAACTGGAGCTACTTTTCCTAGAGGGCAGGGGAAGGAACCATATTCAGATAATCATTTGGGCTAGGGTGAGAGAAGCCACGGCTCCACATCCATCCACCAGGGCCAAATGGCGTCGTTTCTTTGATCGTTATGACCGAAGTACTGAATTTTTATGTTTTTAAGTTTGTGTTGTGAGGGAGCAGATGGTTGAATGACTAAATGAATTCAACTGTCTACCTCTGAATGAGTTCTTTTATCTACATATGTTTGTTTTGTGCAGTTTGAACTGCTGCCGTATGTGCTCTCCAACAATTATTTTTGAACTGCTTCTTTATCTGAAGTTGAACTGATTTGCGGTCAATGTTGTGTGACTTGTATATTAACTATTTTCTACCAACTGGCTGCCCACCTACCTATTTATTATTTTTATAATCTCCGAGTCTTCTTGGTTATAAATTCTATCCATCTATGTGTGGTGTGTGGCTCAGTCTCCCCCTCCTTTTTCTTCCTTCTTCTAGAATCAGATCTACGTTCCTCCCTCTTCTCTCTGTTGTTTTCTTCCCTTTTCTTGTGTTTCCCATGGAGGATTGTTCATGCGGATATCTCGCAAAGATGGCGCGCATAGCTGACGGCTGTGTGTACGAATCTGGTTTGGAGCTCACCGAGAGTCAGTGTCGTGGGCAACTTTCATGTCTGTTGTACATCAACCATGGGTTTCGTGCACCCTATGTTTGTCGCCTGACGGTTGGGGACTTGGAGGAATCATGGGTGTGTGTTTCTATTATTTTTGTTTTCTTCTTTTTGTAGGTCTCATTTTGAATCCCATGGACTGAATCTGTAGTTTAGTTTTATCAATAGTTTGCCTATAATTTTAATTTGGTTTTGTTAGAAGTTAACAGTAGGGATTCGTGTGTGTATTCGTTCATTACTTAATAGTATTTATCCATTTTTGTATAATCCTTGTTCTTTTTTGTTAGATGTTTTACTGTAGGGGTATTGACATGTATATTTCTTCAGTTTAGTCAGGTTATATGACTAGTTAGTTTGGTGTTTTTGTTTTGGTTCAGATATTTCTTTTCACTTTGTTATGCAGCAGTTCCTAGATCTGTGTAAATATTCAGTTATGTTAGGTGTTCACTTTATTTTCAACTCCCATGCCCATTTGCGGAAAATGTCACCCAGAATCAGGATTGTCGCTCCTAGTTCCGGGATACTGAAGATGGAGACTTCAGACAAAACGGGTATCAGTTGATGGAAGTTGCCTACCACATCGAGTTTGATGGTTGCATCAACCTAACTACTGGGTGGAAGGAGTTTGTGGCAGAGTCTGGAATTGAGGATGGAGATGTGGTTATGGTTATGTTCTCCAGGGAAGAAGACTCTTTGACGTTCAGAATTCATGTGTTGTTGGTTTAAATGTGGCAAATGATGCTGGTTGTGAGATTTGTGTGTGTTTGATTATGTTGCAGTATTTTTCTTTAAAACAATGCATGTGAGATGGTTGAATTATATGTTATTACCAGATGGTTTGGAACAATTTGTTCGTATGTTATTGTATGCGCTATTTTTTATTTATGTAATGCTTCCTATTTTTTGCTCAAGCACAACTATTTTTTATATCTGAATTGGAACAATTATAGTTGAACTGATGGGCATCCTTTGCTTTTACTGGGATATTTTCATGTACATAGCTCGGACACGAAAAATATACGCTGATGATGGTTGTAGGACCCCTTGGGTTTGAGTTTGTTGAACTTACATACTATTAATGATAGTACTGAACTATTTTGGATGTCAATGGCCAACCACATTCGTTTGTTGTAGAGCATTTTTTCTTACTATTTGACAGGAATTTTAGAGCACAATTTTTTAGTTGAATAATGATAGTTCTAGTATTTTTTAAAATAAAAAGAATTTAGTCTTTGCTGCATAGTATTAATTTTACTTGAACCTTATGAATTTTAGTAGTTGAACTTTTTAAAAACTTGTTTCTGAAATTTTTATTACAATCTTCTATGTTTAATTTTCCAATTTTTTATTTTTTTAGTTCTTACAATTAACATGTGTTTGAACTTTTCTGCATTCTTTATTTTGAACTGATTTCTTACGAGGTTTTTTTTAAAATTATCTGCATTTATTTCTTTTATTTGGTCGTGTGTGATCGGTTGGAATTTTGTAATGGGGCGAATTGTGGTATTGGGCCATCCCCCGGAGCCATTGTTTTCGGCCCAAATAGCTCGTCCACACTCTGTGCAGTGGGGCGTGCGCGTGCGCTATACGTTTTAGTCCCACCTCGCTAGTCGAGGGGGCTCTCGACTTGTTTATAAGCATTGTCGTGGCTTACTGGTCGAACTCCTCTGAATACATACCTGAGCGCTTAAACACGGCGCTCGCTCTCTGCCATGACCTGTGGGCCCTGGTGGGTTGGCCTCCGCAGTCTGGTTTACAATGGATTCGCCGGTGGTTTCGCAGTTGGCTTGGGTCCTAGTACCCACCTGCGTTGGGCTGGCCTGTCCCTTGGGCGGTCAATATTTTTGATTCTTAGCATTTTGTCCTTCTAGTTTTTATGATTTTTTCCTAATATAAGCATTTTTTATATTAGTACCGAATGTTCTCCTCTGCTTGAACCGACATCTTTTTTATAGTGTGTTTGCCTCGCTTTCTCTTTGTTCTCATTTTCTTTCAGCATTTTTTATGAACATCTGGATAAGATATATAGGACCGCATCGAGTGGCATAGTCGTACTGACACATTTTTGTATGGACTGAAGAACATTTATCTTTTTAGGGTGTGTGGTTGCGTGGGGGTGGGGAAACAGAATAACTGCACTACGCCTGTCAAACGAGCACACTGCCGCGTTAGCGCGAGGCTGAGCCGGGGGAGGGGGACCCCCTCCCCCATCCCGGCGAGGCCGAGTTAGGAACGAGCCATAGCAGGCACGACGCGTCGTTGCATGCGGAGTCTAGTCCGTAACATGACTTTCCCTATTATCTATCTTTTTAGGGTGTGTGGGTGCATGGGAGGTAAACAAAATAATTGCACTACGCCTGTCAAACGAGCACACTGCCGCATTAGCGCGGGGCCGAGCCAGGGGGAGGGGGGTCGGGACCCCCCTCCTTCATCCCGGCAAGGCCGGTCCAGGAACGAGCTGTAGCAGGCGACGACGCGGCGTGACGCGACGTTGCATGCGGAGGCGAGTCTGTAACATGACTTGTCCCATTATCTATCTTTCTAGGGGAAAACCAGCACTGCACCGAGGGGATAGTTGTACTGACACATCTTCCTTGTATGGACTTGCCCCCATTATCTATCTTTTTAGGCAAAAAACCAGCACCGCACCGAGGGGCATAGTTGTACTGACACATCCTCCTTGTATGGACTTGCCCCCATTATCTATCTTAGGGTGTGTGGGTGCGTGGGGGGGACAAAATAACCGCACTGCGCCTGTCAAACAAGGGCACTGCCGCGTTAGTGCGAGGCCGACCCCCTCCCCCATGCCGGCGAGCCCGAGCCAGGAACGAGCCGTAGCAGGCGACGGCGCGGCGTGCCGTGGCGTCGCATGTAGAGGTGAGTCCGTAACATGACTTGCCCCATTATCTATCATTTTAGGGTGTGTGGGTGCGTGGGGGGACAGAATAACCGCACTATGCCTGCCAAACAAGCGCACTACCGCGTTAGCGCGATGATGAGCCGGGGAGAGGGGGGTCGGGACCCCCCCTCCCCCATCCCGGCGAGGTCGAGCCAGTAACGAGTCGTAGCAGGCGACACCACAGCACGCCGCGGCGTCCCATGCGGAGTCGAGTCCGTAACATGACTTGCCCCATTATCCATCTTTTTAGGGGAAAACCAGCAACACACCGAGTAGCATAGTTATACTGACACGTCTTCCTTGTATGTACTTGCCCCCATTATGTATCTTTTTAGGGGAAAAACCAGCACCGCACCGAGGGGCATAGTTGTACTGACCCATCTTCCTTGCATGGACTTTCCCCATTATCTATCTTTTTAGGGGGGAAAACCAAGCACCGCACCAAGGGGCATAGTTGTACTGACACATCTTTTTTGTTGTATTGATTGATGAACACACGTCGTCGGTAAGAAGTGGTTTTTGTCATACACTGAGGTGGATCTGTAACATAACTTGCGTCATTTTGGTATCTTTGTTAGGTGTCTGCATTGTATAATGTGCTGTGGCGTCATATGTGTACACGAGTGTGAGGATGCATGTGGCACCCCGGCTCAGAGCGACGGGTTTACCTTGTATTGCCAACCCAGAGATCATGTCTTCTGGCAACACACAACATCTTGGTACAGAAAACACCGCTTTACTGAACTAGCGGAAGCAAAGTGTGATGTTGCATCAAGTTGCGAGGCCAAGCAGCACACTCAGTGTGGCTGAACAATATGTACATTATTTAGTGGACATAAAGGGGGCCTCGAGCATGACATCTACACGGCAGCGGAACAATGACATAGCGGGACTCCATAGCACAGGGACACTGATGTGGACACGGTCTAGACATGGCATCACTCTGATCCAGTTAGACTTTCCTGAAATCTGGCATAACACACCAGGTCAGTACATTGGTCAGTACATTGAATGTGCTTGCAAGCTCACAGCAAACATAACCATAATGACAAACAATATCATGACATTTAATCAAGTTAAATGCAAACAACATCATGCTACTCATGCAGTGAAATCAGACTTGTGCATTGAGTCACTCGGACTCTCTTACCAACATGGTCGCCTCACGACCGAAGCATGCTCACGAAGAAGCACAAACGGAACCATACTTGGTCCAACTAGTAGTCAGATTCATACGTGAAAGGATTTTTTTCTTTTTGAAAATGGAACGTGAAAGGATTTTTTTTTAGAATGCTCTTGGAATGTCGCTAACATGTGATGAGTTAACCGACCTCAATAGATGGCAAAAATACCAGCCCGCCGCACTTTGAGAGAGACGAGGAGGGAGAAGCGATACGGGCTGCTAGATTACTATTGATAGATGTCACACGGAAGCCAAGAAATATGGTGATAGCGTGGGTTAGCCATGTACTAGTATGATGTAACTACACTAGGCTGCCATGTTTCGTACTCTTCCAGTCCACTGTGGAGATGATTGGTTGATTTTATATCGCTGAATAATATAAAATATTATGAGTGCAGACGCTCCACCCCGAGGTTCCTTGCTCCTTCTCGGTCGTCGGGAATCTATGTTCTTCCACTCTAATTTTTTTACGTGAGCTTTGTTCATCCTTTTGCCAACACGCGACACATCTAGCATCAAGGTGCATGTGTCATGCAAGGATCGTTCCATCTATATGAAGAACACGTGGGACTGGAACTATGAGACAGACATACACCCAGGAGTGGACGTGCGAACCTTTGTAATGTAGCGCGGTAAGTGAAGTAGAAAGGCACAAATAGTATGAACATGCATGGCATATAGGCATTTGTCTCTTACTACCACTAAATGTTGTATGTGCAATGCCCGGTGATGTTATGGAGTACGTGACTAAGTACTCTATTACTACTATATTAATTGGAGGCACATATTAGGTTTTATATTTGTTTACGTGTATGCCCCGAGACCTTGCAACTAGACGTGTCTTTCTCTCCGGGTCGCACTTTGTATCGTTCATACCACTAGTACAGTAGTACTACTACGTGTGGTTTCCGACCGAGAAGTGGAGACACTCTACCACGTTGTTCATGTCCCACTTCTTTCGCTGACGTGTGCGACATCCAGCACGTGCCGTGTGTTTGGCACTCCTTCATCGTAAGAGTTGAAATGCTAGCATTCATTAGAAATAAAAAATAAATATAAATCACCTGTGGTTGGTGCGACACTGACATGCAGGCCTGATGCCCGTTGGGCCACATGTCAGTGAGACAACGCACCTGCGGTTAAGTCACTGAAGCAGCGTCCGCATTCACGCCCGACGCGGCCTCTCACTGGCACCGGCATTGCAGCAACACGACGGCCGAGAGAGCGCCACCGGCGTGGCATCCTGGTGCAAGTGACTGCTCCGCGTTAATGACACCACGGCTGCTGACGAACCTACTCCGGTGCCAGCCGTCCATCTGTCTGCCGTGGCTCGTTGCCATTCGCCCGATATATTACCTTGAGCCCTAGCTCCCAGCCATAGCCAAAGACCCACACTCATTCTCCTCCAGTCCCTTCCTTCTATTGGCACCACTCCAACCATGGCCTCCGGGCACTCCAAAGCTCTCTTGGACGTACTGTCGCAGGAGCAGACGAAGGACATCGGTGGCTCCGTTCCGGGTGCGCTCCAAAGCTCTCCTAGACGTACTGTCGCAGGAGCAGACGAAGGAGATCGTCGCCCCCCAGCCACCCTCCAAAGCTCTCTTGGATGTACTGTCGCAGGAGCAGACGAAGGAGATCGCCGGCTCCCCCCCCCTCGTCCGCCCTCCGCCGCCACAACCACGAAGCCGGCGCGCGTGCGCGGGTGCAGCCAGAAGCGAGGAAGAGTAGTACATGGTAGGTCGCCACCGCTCTAGTCCTAGGAAGGCCACGGCTCCTCCACTCAGTCAACGCCAAGCTTGGTGGGATAAAAATCGGCGGCCGATTAGCCGCTTGACGGTGACGTAACCTTGTGCTCCGGCCTGCCGCCGCCGACATCCCGACGACCCTCAGGTATAAGTTCTTCGAAAGCGGCCTTGCTCTACTGCCCCAGCTCCCCACGTGTCTACATGTGCATCTTTTTCTACTCCCATCAGCTCTTCCAAAGCCACCTAATTTTTTTGTATTATTAGAGGTAAAGCTACTTCATGCATTCAAATCTAGGGCTTTGTTCAAACAACGAAGAAAGGGGGGAAAGTTGTAGCATGAATCTAGGACTTGATTCAAAGAGGAAATAATATGGTGAAATTAGTAGAGACCGGATACCCAACCGGTCTCTTGGTTGAAATGGGAAATAATGGGAAAACGCAGTACAAACTTGATAAGGAACATATCTATTATTGGTTGAAAAAAGGATAGAAAGTGGCAGCTGGTGGACAAGTCAACAGAGTATGTCCAAGATTAGATTTGTTGCCCTCACATAGTAAAAGGTCTCCAGGATTAGAATTGCTGCCCTCACATAGTAAAAGGTCTCTAGGATTAGATTTGCTGCCCTCACATAGCATGAACAAACTCGGGATCACCACTTTATGCCTCCTTGTAGGTACATTGTGCTGATGCGTCCACTGTCGCTTGTCCTTATACCAACCTTTTGATGTTGTTAATGTAAGGGCGCATGTAAAATGAAGCGATCACACTGTTACCTTAGAGACATGTCTAACCAGTGTTATTGTTAATCTAATGCCTCCAGTGATAAGATGCAATTAAACTGTGTTACAAATGGCACTCCTGCTATTTCCCCTAGTATGATAAGTAAGTTGCTGCTTTACGTTGCTGAGTGTCCTGGTGTCCCCACGGTCCCATGCCCTTAAACCAACTCTTTAGCTGCTGTTGATTTACTGCATCTGGTAAACAAGCAATGCCACCATTAAAGTAATCCCATATTTGAGGAATCTCATTGTTGATCGTAATGCTTCTGGTAACATGAAGCATTGCTGACGTTTTAAAATTTCTACTATCCTTGTGTGATTGCCATGAACATAATTAAGATGCTTCTTTTCATTTCGTATATGTTTCGTATATTCTTTTTGACCAGCAACTGTTTACTTTCTATCTTTTTTTTGCAGATAGGGATATCCATTTCACCTTGTTGCTATTGTGACCTTTTGGTGAACTGCACAAAACACTTTTTTTTGGAATGCGTGTCTTGTGAAGTTCAACTAAAATGTCACGTGGGCAACATCTCTCAATTTTGGTGGAACTGCACAAAATGGTGATTGGAGTTTCCAAAATCTCCGTCAAGTTCTGCTGGTAATCTCGTGCAACATTTTATTAGCATTTGCAAGATGAGCTGTCACTGTCACCACAATGTACTGCAAAAAAGGATAAGAAAATTATAGTTGCACCTTACATGAGCCGGACAACCAACCTTAATGTTCCTCAATTTTAGTGCAACTACTAAAGAAGAACCTGCCAGCTCACGAGAGCAAGTACTTCTGGCTAGCTAAATGATGCAATCTTTGCTTCATTTCAGGTGAACTGCAGAAAAAGGCGCATGAATTGAATCATGGAACTCGAGGCAGGCCTCATCCGAGTGGAGCTGCAGGTTGAGTTCAAGGAGGACACTATTAAAGTGAAATCATGCTCTTCTTGTTTGTGCTGTGCAAACAGGAATACTCAACTACAGATGTTGTGACGGTCAAGAGCATTCGCCAAGTTCTTCGATTGTATGACATGGCTAGCCAAGATGGATTTAATCCCGATATTCACTTTATCAAAAGGCTCTAATGGGTTGGTTCTGAATCTTGCAAGCTGGGAATCAATGAGATGTGTAGGCATCTTTGTTGTACTTATTATTTGAATCTTATTTGTTGGTTCTGAATCTTGCAAGCTGGGAATCAATGAGATGTGTAGGCATCTTTGTTGTACTTATTATTTGGATCTTACTTGTTGGTTCTGAATCTTGCAAGCTGGGAATCAATGAGATGTGTAGGCATCTTTGTTGTACTTATTATTTGGATCTTATTTGTTGGTTCTGAATCTTGCAAGCTGGGAAACACGGCATGATGATGTAAAGGACAACAACCATAACAAACATTTCAAACTTGGTAGTATTATCTTTGTGAAAGTGCGACAAATGTGCTGATCATGTGCGTCCTGAGAATAATAATTCTAATTGTTGTGCATGTTGATCCTGTGGCACTGATATAACGAGCCAATGCATTGCTTGTTTTAAGTATAAATTTCTACTAAAACTAATTAAATTAAAGTAAAGTGACCTCTAACTCCTGTTTTTACAGTACCAATACAGACCCGCTCGTGAATCGACGTGTGGCTGGAGTAGGTTTCTTAATGGAGGCATTTGAATGTGCCGAGGGTGCATCTTCTGTCGGGCGTGCAGCGGATGAGGGAGGGGTAGTAACTGTTGTTGCCTGTACACACTCAGTTTACTGTTGAATCCAGTTCCCCAAGAGCTGAAAACGAACTGCTGCCACCGCCTACACGCTCGTTCACTTGAAAACACTCCAATGGTGATCCGAGGGGTGAGCCTGCTGGATATGGACTTCAGCAAGGAATTCCCGTTGAGTTTGCCGTTCAGTCCTATGGCTGCACCAAGTTGAATGTGATGTACACCAACGATCCGGACTTGGTGAAGCTCTGCCTCGCCGAGTTCAAGCAGTACCTACAGGACAAGAAAGCACAAGGTTGTAGGACTAGACTGTCAGCATTCTGGGAATGGGGGTCCCCAGACTTGCCTGCCTGCGGCCTGCGGCGTGGCTCAAAGGAGGCCCAGCACGGCCCATCTTCATCAACACAAGACTCAAGACCCTCGCGAGGGGCCAAGCCTCGCGAGGCGGACGACACGGAGCTTCCTTAGGCACGGCCTCGCCAGGCTGGCTCGCGAGGAGGCGGAGAGATCAAGGCGGGGTACCTCGCGCGATGCCCGTGACGCAAGCCATGATGACTCAGGGCGCCAGGCGGGTGCCAGCGCGCGCAGCATCCTTCTTTCCTCTTTGGTGCAACGGGGGCAAGCGCAGCTGCGGAGTACCGAGGTATCAGGCAAAGGTTGCCATTTCGATGCAATGAGACCAAGACCAGGAGGACTATGAGACGGAGGTCACCGTGGAGCCCAGGACGGCGTCATCACCAGAGCTTTGCGCAGGCGAAGACCGCTTTTGTCAGGATAGTTGATACTTGTTGTCCCCCTTCAAATTAGCCCGCCATTGTTGGCTCCCTTCCCGCTCAATATTTGGGAAGAGGACCAGGGCCTCTATAAATAGGGCCAGCCGCCCATGTAGGCGGGGGGTTCGGTTGGTTCGTCCGGTTCGCAAGCAGAGAGAGTGAGAGAGAGAGAAGGGTGACTGAACTCCTCCTAGCAGTTCATCGCCCCAGCCAAGAACAGACCCTCGCGAGGCTGTTCTTCCTTGTATTGTTCATCATCACTAGCCCCAGGAGGCAATCCACCAACCACACACTGGAGTAGGGTATTACACCACAACGGTGGCCCGAACCAGTATAAATCTTGAGTCTCTTGTGTAGTTCTTTTAGTAGTTTAGATCTTTGCGAGACGGGAAGGTAGAAGGCGTGATCTCCGCGCGCACCCCAGTGTTCGAACCTTAAGGGTCTGCCGGAACCCGTGATCCGACATTTGGCGCGCCAGGTAGGGGTGCGCCGGAATTTGCCTTCCTACCGCTCCGCCTCCCGTCGCATCGTCGTCACCATGTCCGGTGACCAGGCGGGCAACCAAGGTCCATGGGCGGCGTGGCCCACCTGCGCGGAGCCGCCCGCCTCGGGCGACCCCGCGCCCCAGGCAGCTCGTGGTCCGTAGGGCGCTGCAGGCCGCAGGCGACGCAGACAGGCCTCCGCAACCCTCACACCGCGGCAAGCGCGGTCAGCGGCAAGGGCCTCCAATCACGCCGCAACCACGACACCGTACACCCGCCGGGAGCAGGCGAATTCAAGGGCCGCGCTCACGGTGGCCCGAGAGCTGCTGCAGTGCAGACTGCTGGAGGGCGGCCAGGATGTGCTGCTGGAGCGAGTGGCGGAGCTCCTGGGCTTCGCTGCCTCGGGGGCTCACCCCTTCTCCACCCAGCTCCCATCTCAAGCCCAGGGCGACCCGCGCGGGGGCTCCGCACGCGCCCGCGGACTCCAAGGCTACTCCGACGCCAGCAAAGCTGTCAGCACCGGACCGGCGGCGGCGCTGCCCCCGCCCCCGGCCCGCGAAGAAAAAGGACTCGACGCGACCCGCGGCCCCGGAGGGCGGCCGCGCTGCCACCCCGCAGTAGGCATGACAGGTGGGACCGCGTGGCATGCGGGGCATCACGGCGTGGCACTCGGGATGACGGCGACGGAGGAATACGTGCCCCTCATGATGGACCAAGAACACCCTCACGAGAACGGACAAGGCTCGCTCCTCGGCCCAAGCTGGGGGACGAGGCAATGGAAGCTGAGCCCTTCCAGGAGCCCCGGGACGAACCCGCTGGCCATGCTGGAGGCAACGATTATCAGGCACCGCTAACTCTTCAGGGGCAGGTATACGCTAACCATGGATCGCAGGAGGTGCAGGTTGCCGCGGCAAGCGGCTGCCCCGCTCCCACAGTCTCCTACCCCTCGGGAGGAGGGCGCAGGGGACTGCAGGGGAGGGGCCGGGATCCGACATCACCACCACAGCATTCGGAGCAAGGCGTTCTCAGGAGGTAGGCCCTCTGCTGGGGAGGTGCCTCAGGGCCTGCCCCTGGCAGAGGACCCGTGGTCGTCGGGGGAACCGCTGGCGACCGCTCTACCCCATCGGGCGGCGTCCTAGGTTCCGGTCGTTGCTGATGGCACTAGAGTGTGGCGCAAGGCGGGGCCCTCGTCTGGCGATATGAAGCAAGGCCAGTACCTGTGAAGAAGGCCCAGTGCCTGTGATGCTCGCTGCCCCGTGACACTCTCACGTAATAATGAGTGGGGCTGTACATGCCCCGGAGTCTTAGGGGTGCCGGCCTCAGGCCCTGGGGCTCCCTCCTATGCCCAGTGGACAACACTTAGCTCCGAGCTGGTGAGAAGACGTCCAAGACTAGATTAGGTGCCGGACGCGGCCTTTTGTCTGCTTTTCGTTGCCTTTCCCTTTAGCTGTAGCTTTTCCCTCGCTGGATTTAAGTTGGATTCGAATTTGAGATTTGCGTGTGTTCGGGGAAGGGGTGCTTATTCTCGCTCGAGCCATTTCTCGTGTTCTGGTTACCGCTTCGCCACAGCTGCCTCCCCTCATGAGCCCCTCGCGAGTCCGGTCAGGCCTGGCTCATGCGCGACCTAAATTGCTGCTGTTGCTCCCTCTCGGGAGGATCTTCGGGTGCCTGCGGAGGTTGCCCCGTTCTGGAAAAGGCCCAGAGCCTGTGAAGCAAGGCGAGTGCCTGTGAAGCCCTCGCATTCTGGAAAAGTCCCAGAGCCTGTGAAGCAAGGCGAGTGCCTGTGAAGCCCTCGCGTTCTGGAAAAGGCCCAGAGCCTGTGAAGCAAGGCGAGTGCATGTGAAGCCCTCACGTTTTGAAAAGGCCCAGAGCCTGTGAAGCAAGGCGAGTGCCTGTGAAGCCCTCGCGTCCTGAAAAGGCCCAGAGCCTGTGAAGCAAGGCGAGTGCCTGTGAAGCCCTCGCGTTCTAGAAAAGGCCCAGAGCCTGTGAAGCAAGGTGAGTGCCTGTGAAGCCCTCGTGTTCTGAAAAGGCCCAGAGCCTGTGAAGCAAGGTGAGTGCCTGTGAAGTCACTGCGTTTGGGAAAAGGCCCAGAGCCTGTGAAGAAGGCGAATGCCTGTGAAGTCATCGCGCTCAGGAAAAGGCCCAGAGCCTGTGAAGCAAGGCGAGTGCCTGTGAAGCTCACACGTTCAGGAAAAGGCCCAGAGCCTGTGAAGGAGGCCAACGCTTGTGAAACTCCCCGCCGGCGACACTCTCGTATCCAACGGATTCAACTAAAGAACACCAAGGGCGTCACGCCCTCCCACAGGCTGCTTCGGGCTTGTGCGAAACAAAGGTAAACCAGCCAGCCACCAGGCGCGGGCGCTTGTGCAATATGACAACTATTAATATGCTGAACACGGGTTTTACATGAGGGGCTTCCCCTCCCAAAATTCTCTCACAAGCCATCAGGACAAAAACCTGAGTTCTATTCATGCAGGGTGAAAAAAAAAACAGGAGCGATACACACTCAGTCGGACCAATCCCCCAATGCGTCCCCGGAAGCACCTCCTGAGCCTTCGCTGGGGTCGCCTAATCCGCCATCGTCGTCTGCGTCGCCGCCAGCGGCGTCAGGGCCGCTCGCCGTGCCGCCCTCGTCAGCACCCACGATCACGTCGTCGTCGTCCGAAGCGAAGGCCCTGACAAGGGCGTCCACGTTGTCTTCCACCCAGTGCGCCAGGTCACCTCGGACGGCCTGGGGGACTGGGGCGATGACAGCGTCAAAATCGAAGCGGGGATCCATGATCAGGAGATGGCTGAAGACATGGGAGAAGGCGCGCCCGAGCAGCGCGTGGCTCCTCTCTTCCACCAACCTATCGGCCCTTGTCGACCGCGCCTCCAGCTGCGTCACCACGGCAGTGAAAAACTAAAGGTTGCCAGCATAGTTGGCTGTGTGCGGCTCGGCAACAGCTGCCTCACAGATGTTGCCCAAGGCTGCGCTAGCCCTCTCCTGAAGCGTAGCGAGCATGGGGCCGTGCATGTGCTCTAGGACCTGCCGCTGACATATCTCATCCGCGTTCTAGCGCGCGACGCCCTCAGCTTCCTCCACCCGGTGGCGAAGACGGAGCACCTCGGCCTGGGAGGCGGCTGACTCCCCTCGCGCTACCTCAAGGGCGGCCCGGGAGGCGTCGGCCAGCCGCATTGCCTCCTCCCGCTTGGCCCTCAAGACTGCGGTCCTCCCTTCAGCTTCGACCCGGATCAACTCCAGCTTCCTCTCAAACTCGCGCTCGAGGTCTTAGCGTGCCATCGCCACCCGACGTTCGACCTCCTCCAGGACACGAGCTTCCCGTGCGGCAACATCGTCCTCCGCCTGCGTCACCAAGCGCTCCCTCATCTCTAGCCGCTCGTACTCACGGGTGCGCTCGGCGGCTTCCAGCGTCAACGCTTCTTCACGCTTCTGGAGCTCAACCGGGTCACCGGAGGCCACCCGCATCGACGCAACGGCCAACTCGCGCAACTCCGCTTGCTCCTCCAGTGAGTGGCACCAGGCCCGGAGCTCACGAGCCCGCTCCTCCACCGCCTCTCGCCGCCGATCAGCTCCCCGGGCCTCCTCGGCGGCCTGGGATCGGGCCACTCGAGAGGCCTCTAGCGATGCCTTTGCCTCTTCATCGTCAAGATCACGCTGACGGCGCGCAAGGGCAATGGCGGCCTCCAGCTCGCGCCTCCCTGCAGCCAGGCGCAGGCCCTCAGCCTCCAGGCGCGCGTCTTCGTCAGCAAGCTCCTCCCCAAGCAAGTTCACCACGTCGGTCGCCCTTCGAAGGAACCCTTGGCGGCGAGCGCGGCGCTCCCAGGCGCGCTCAAGCACGTCTTCCACACCGTCATCCGCCCCAAGCAAGCGCTGGGGGCCACGAATCATCGTTCCTCCTCCGGACAGGGGGCTGGGGGCTGGCGCCCTCGCGATGGCCGGACGCGCCACACCAGAAGCCCGGCCTGGAGCCAGCCCGTCTCCAGATGAAGGGCGCAGGAGGCGCCTCAACCAGTCGCAGTCCACGACCGGACGAGAAGCCCACGGCAGACTGGCTATTCCCCGAGAAGGCCCACGAAGGAAAATCGCGGGGAATGAAGGGCCGCGGTGCACCTCGGGATGGTCCACCCCTTCAGGCGCCCTCACCACAAGGGCAGAGCTGCTCGGAGCATTTGAGGACGGTAGAGGGGGCGAAGCCAAGGGAGGCGGCACCTCTGCTACTTCCGCGAGCTCGGCCGGAAGGGGCCTGCGGAGCAAGGATCAGTGAAAGCAACGAGAGGACCAGGAGCCAGAGAGGAAGAAGGCTTACTCGTCAGTGGCGAAGTACTTCCTGCGCTTCAGCATGCGACAAGGGAAGTCATCACCCAGGGCCTCCCTTTTTCTCCGGAGGGCCTCAAAGTCCACACGGAAGCGGCCCAGGAGAGGTGCACAGGAATCAACCTGCGAGGAGGACGGAGCACCAAGGCGACCTGTGTCGAGGACGCATGCCTGACGCGCACAGTCAGTTGCCTCGCCAGAAGGCACGGCCGGGGGCTCAGGATCCTCGGCCCTAAGTGTCGGAAGCAGCCGCACCTCACCCGCAGCCTCGGCAGCACGGGTCCCAGGAGTCGTCCCCTCGCGAGCATCACCCGGCGCTACCACCTCATCAGGAGCCCCCTCGGCCTCCGGCGCCTCCTGCCTCCCTGCTCCGCCACTTGAGGAGGAGCCGCCTTGGCCGGTTGGAAGGGCAGTCACCACCATTGGATTCTCGCGAGGTCCCTGGAGGCCGGCGGGGCGCAGCCCCCACTCATCAAAGACAGGCATCTGATTCACGAAGTCGGCCCTGCTCTGGCAGAGATACAGCAAGGCCCCTCCCTGCCGGACGTTGCCGGGATTGAGGTCCCCGGCCAAGGTCAAGAGCGTCGACTTCAGCACCGCGGGAGCCAGGTCCTCTTCCTGGAGCCTCATGCTATCCTCGCGCCCACGGAAGGCCCACATCCGGCGAGAGTGGCGTTGAAGGGGAGCAACACGGCATAACAAAAACTCCTTCACCACCTTAGGCGATGTCACGCCGAGCTTCCTCAGGAGCGTGAAGCGGCTCCAGACAAAGACGAGCCGGGGGCTCTTGAGCGTCTCCTGGCCCCAACCCAAATTGGGGACAGCAGGCGAGGTCGGCTCCAATAGCAGGGGGCTGGGCACCCCTGCGTCCACATACAACCACCGCTCGCGGAACCCAACCGCGGGCAGGGGGAGTTTGAAGTCAATCCCAGAGGCCTCGGTCTCAGGCTCGGCAGCAAAGCTCACGCACGCCCAGCATTGGGAAGGGTCGACAAGGTGCAGCGAGAAGAAGTGGCGCAGCAATGCAACCGAAGGAGGGATGCCCACCATGGCTTCGCAAATAAAGGCGAAGACCGAAAGGAGGGTGATGGACTCAGGACTTAGATGCATCATGTGGATCTGATAATGGGAGAGCACGACATTGAAGAAATCAGAGAAGGGAGGAACCAGACCCGCCCACAAGGCGTCGGTGAAACATGGGACCTCGGTTGCTATCCTGTCGATGGAGAAGTGGGACGCGGACCAGGCCGTCGTCCTCCCGCACTCATTGAAGACGGTGGCCAGGGCCAAGCTGTCCCTGCCTAGGCACTCTTGATTGAGTACGGTCGACTGGCCAACGGCAGGGGCCACCGATGGCGGCGCACAAGACGGAGGCATGGGTTTCTCCCCTCTCTCCTTCCTCGTCGAAGCCATGACGATGGGAAGGAGGGGGAAGGTTCGAGATCGGATTGGAGGCGGGAGCCGGCGTTCGAAGGAAGGAAGAACAGGGGATGCTTGAGCAACAGGAAGGGGAGTGGCTGTGTGCAACTACAAGTCCGCCTAGCAGGGCACAGAATAAGGGGGCATGCGGGGAACAGTTCCGCCCACATCCCATCAACCGCCACGCGGCGCCCAAGGCCACAGGCTGTTAGGGCCCGCGGCGTTTCGCCCTCGCCCTTTCGCCTCTCGGCACGGCCAAGTCCAGACGCGCCTTGGGCCCGGGGGCTACTGTCGGCATTCTGGGAACGGGGGTCCCCAGACTTGCCTGCCTGCGGCCTGCGGCGTGGCTCAAAGGAGGCCCAGCACGACCCATCTTCATCAACACAAGACTCAAGACCCTCATGAGGGGCCAAGCCTCGCGAGGCGGACGACACGGAGCTTCCTTAGGCACGGCCTCGTCAGGCTAGCTCGTGAGGAGGCGGAGAGATCAAGGCGGGGTACCTCGCGAGGTGCCCGTGACGCAAGCCATGACGACTCAGGGCACCAGGCGGGTGCCAGCGCGCGCAGCGTCCTTCTTTCCTCTTTGGTGCAAAGGGGGCAAGCGCAGCCGCGGAGTACCGAGGCATCAGGCAAAGGTTGCCATTTTGGTGCAACGAGACCAAGACCAGGAGGACTACGAGACGGAGGTCACCGTGGAGCCCAGGATGGCGTCATCACCAGAGCTTTGCGTAGGCGAAGACCGCATTTGTCAGGATAGTTGATACTTGCTGTCCCCCTTCAAATTAGCCCGCCATTGTTGGCTCCCTTCCCACTCAATATTTGGGAAGAGGACCAGGGCCTCTATAAATAGGGCCAGCCGCCCATGTAGGCGGGGGGTTCGGTTGGTTCGTCCGGTTCGCAAGCAGAGAGAGTGAGTGAGAGAGAGAGAAGGGTGACTGAACTCCTCCTAGCAGTTCATCGCCCCAGCCAAGAACAGACCCTCACGAGGCTGTTCTTCCTTGTATTGTTCATCATCACCAGCCCCAGGAGGCAATCCACCAACCACACACTGGAGTAGGGTATTACACCACAACGGTGGCCCGAACTAGTATAAATCTTGAGTCTCTTGTGCAGTTCTTTTAATAGTTTAGATCTTTGCGAGACGAGAAGGTAGAAGGCGTGATCTCCGCGCGCACCCCAGTGTTCGAACCTTAAGGGTCTGCCGGAACCCGTGATCTGACATAGACCTTGTGCCCATCCATTCGTCTGCTGACAGGGACCAGCGGATCACCATTGCCCAAGTATGTGTGCGGGACGTCGTCCTCCGCCTTGGTGCTCTAGACGTGGCGCCGCCGTCTGTCGTTCCTGACATGGTCAAGAAAACAAGAGGTATCGGGAGACAACTATTCGTTGAGAGGCTGACAGTCCCGGGCCCACCAGGTCCATGGCCTAGGATTCGTTGTTTAACATGGGCAGCCCACGACATGTTTCAATATTTTTTGGATCCAGCAGGTATCAAGCGGCCTCTGGGCCTACCAACCTAGCTTATCTATAACATCAGCAACCCAAGTTATGTTTGTTTTTTCAAGACGACGCATAGCTCAGTTCTATTTTTCTATAAGAATGCAAAACTGAACGTGTTCTCTATAAAAATGCAAAACTGAACCTATATTTATATCTTATTTTATTACATATATATAGAGTGGGTCTATTCTAATAACACTCTTAATAGTCTTATTCTAATAACACGAGTCTTATTATGATAACACCTCCTACTCCGCCTACTCCCATGACCCACCACTCCCCCGAGCCCCGAGGGCATAACCTCCCTCCCATTCCGCATCGGTGCCCCGCAAGACCACCACCTACCACAAGCCCGGCCGCCCACCACCACTCCCACAGCCGGCGGCCCCCGGGGCGCCCCACCCCACCACCACCAGACCCCCGCCTCTCTCCCACCCCCACCCCGCGCACCACCAGCCTCCCACGCCCCACCTTCTAATCCCACGCACAACCTACACACAGGGCCATGGCCACCCCCGATCCCCCACCTTCTTCCCCGCTGGGGGCCCCGCACCCTACCTTCTTCCTCGCCGGAGCCCCCCACCCCACCACCTTCTCCATGGCCTCCTTCCCCACCGCTGGCCGCGCTCGTCAGACCCGACCTCGCCGGAACCCCGCGGCGAGCCCCTACCCCGACAGGGGCCTACCCTCCTCCAGTGGCTCGGACCACCATGGCTCAGCCACAAATCTGAAACAAGACTCCGGCGGGGGCCTGCCCCCCACGCCGGCCAAAGTCGTCCTCTCTGTCTATGGCCAAACGAAGACTAGCGCGCCGTCTCCGACCTCTGCTGACAACCATGGCCATCACGCCACATCTCACCTCCCTTCCCTCCTTCCGAGCCCGTGCGCCCCTTCACCGCCATCACCACGACAAGGTCCACGGCCAAAGCCATGGCCACCAAGCGCGTCCATAACAGCAACAGAATTGAAGTGCGTCGGGGTACGCGATGCGGTTCGGTGACGCGTGGTCGTGTAGTTCGCGGCCACCACGGGCCCCCTCACCTCTACCTCCATGGCCACGTCCTCAACCAGCGGCGCCCTGCCCTCGTCACCGGCCATGGCACCGCAGCCACCAGGCTCGAGCGTCTGCTCTTCTCCCTTGACCCTTTGCTAGCCGGCGTCAGCCCATGCCGATCCAGGCAGTTGGGCGGGGGTGTGGATGCGCAGGGCAGTGCTCGCCGAGGTGCAGTGCGGCGTGCGTGCCTGCAGTCCAAAAATCGAAGGCGTGCAATGCAGTAGAGCACCAGATGGCAGTGGCCAACAGCCCCTCGATCCCGTCTCTCTGCCGACGGCAACTACTCACATGGCGTTGCTCTCTGGACCCGCTCCATCACCTGCATCCCGCCGATCCGACGAGCAGCAACGGAGGACCACTGCAGATCCCGTGCTCCTCGTCAACGGCGGCCGCCACCTGTTGTCCAGATGAAGAAGAAGCGGTTTGTAGTCCACGCGACGCCGACATGAAGTTTGTGTGTGCAGCTTCCAGCCCAACGACGGCGTGATCCTCTCCATTCTCAGAGTTAATTTATTTCCCCCAATTTCACCTCACTCCCTGTTGAAAGGTTATATATAGCAACTGAACCTCTTAGTTAGCAATTTGGTGTTGTCACTATGGAATTCGAATTTGGTGTTTGGTGCTTCCCATTGATCCATTTTTTTATCCTCTAAAATCCTCAATGTATATGCAAGTACGAGTAGTATACAAACCAATACATATATAGAGTGTTTTTGGTGCTTTTAACATTCTTTATTGTCAGTTCCATCCTAGTGTCGGTAACAACTATATTATCCTGGCTGCAGCAACAAGTTTTATCAAACTTGGCGAGGTCCCAGCCACCCACGGCGTGCAATATGGATGGTGACGCCGTGCAGTTTGCTGTGCGAATGCTGTCCGGGTTTGTTGCTGTTTACAAGCATTTTCTAGTGTTTTTCAGGATGCAGTACAGTTCAATTCAGTTTGGTGCTAAAAAAAGTGCAGCTCAGAAATCTGTTTTTGCATCTAGGATTTGCCATTGGAGATTGTCTAAATCCTAGTGGTGGTGTTCCTCCCCCCTGGTGGTGGTGCTACTGCGAGCTGGAGTGGAGCTCTACCCTGACGTGTGGCGCTACAGTCCCTCTCGGTTGTCCCTCACCGCCATACTCCTCTCTCAAGTAGAGAGCATCAGTTCGATTTGTAATGCAGGCGTCTAGTTCCAGCGGCTGAGGTAGCAAGCAGTTTAGTGCCAGCGTGCTTGCAGTTTGGTGCATGTTGTCTTACATTTCAGTTGCAAAAAAATGATGCATATAAGATGCATCCAGTTGCAGTTTAATTGTTGCGCAGATGCAGTTTTGCTAGGGTATGAGGTGGTGCTTCGTTGTGCAGTGGAAAAAACAAAGAAAAAGGAAAAGGACAAAAATAGAAGAATGCAGTACACATGCCTCGTCACTACAGTCCCAAAAGCATGTTAATGAAAAACATTGTCCCAAAAGAAATGTTACATGAAAATGTCAGTAGTAACTCGTGCGATTCACAGTGTTTACGGTAGTCTTGAGGTTCACTTTTTATAGTATTGCGGTTTCACCAACGCTTACATGAAGTGCACTCCATCTCGTTTGGAAAATTTACGTCCCACAAAAACACTTGTCTGTCCGATGAAGTGCGGGTTTTAGTCTAAAGAAGTTCGGTTTGCTACCTTGTTTGGGAAAATTTACATCCCACAAAAAAAGAAATCATGCAGTGCATTTGTCCGTGTGATGGAGTGCGGATTTTAGTCTAAAGAAGTGCAGTTTGCTACCTCGTTTGGGAAAATTTACGTCCCACAAAAAACAAATCATGTAGTGCACTTGTTTGTCTGATGAAGTGCGATTTTGCATCCGATGCAGTGCATTTTTCAGTCGGATGAAGTACCCACGTCGATTTGGGTGTCGCGAAAAACAGACTGTCTGCATTTCGGTAAATTTAAAATTACTCTTAAACCGTAAGGAATTAGAGAGAGTGTTCTACATGAAAAAGTTGCGTCTCGTTGATATCTTTCCAACGGCATATCATTTGAATCATTTCGACAACCGGTTTGTAAAAATTTCGCAAAAAATGGCCGCTGCCACTCGTTGTCCGCCGCACTATTTTCAAAATTAACTTAAAACCATAAGGAATCTCAAAAACATTTCAACATATGAAAGTTGCGCCTCGCCCATAGCTTTTCAACGGTATATTACACGCCTTGTTTCGACAAATGGTTAGAAAATTGGAGCGAAAACAGTACCGAAAATTTGATTTTTTTTTAAAAAACAGAATTCCGCGATTTAGTAAATTTGAAACTGCTCTTAAACCTTAACGAATTAGAGAAAAAATAGTTATGAGAAAGATGCGCCTCGATGATATCTATCCAATGGTGTATCGTTTGCTTCATTCCGACGAGCAGTTTAGAAAAAAACGCGAAAAAATGCTCGTTGTCACTCGTCATGGGCCGCACCATTTTCAAAACTGCTCTTAAACCGTGAAATCTCGAAAAGTGTTCAACATGGCGAATTTGCGCCTAATCCATAGCTTTCCAACGGTATATCATATGCCTCGTTCGGATAAACGGTTAAAAAACTAGAGCAAAAACAGTACCAAAAAAACACTGCGTACAGTTTTTTATGACACGAATTTCACTAGTCTCCATAATGCAGTGCTCTTGCTAAAGAAAGTGCAGTTCCCTCGCGTTGAGCATGCAGTGCGAAAGTGTTATCAGAATAGTTATTCTGATAATATTATCAGAATAGACCGTCTGTATATATATATATATATATATATATATATATATATATATATATAATACTAGTGTATGATACTACCTTTAATTATAGTGCATAGTATAATAGAGTAGTATCATAGATGATCATATTTATTGCCATGCATGACACAAATTAGCATCGCATTTAACATGATACGGTATCTACCTATATGTTACTCTAACCCTCTGTATCTTATTTAATTCCTTGCCACATCAGCATACTTGCTATTTCCGAGTGCATGTTATCGGCTATGATACCACCACTATGGCCAACCTTATAGTGGGGAGTATCATATACTATAGTATCATGCATATGATACTAGTGTATGATACTACATACGTACCTTCATAGTGCATATATAGTATCACAGAGTAGTATCATAGATGATCGTATTTATGGCCATGCATGACACAAAGTAGTATAGCATATTTATTATGTTACGGTATCTACCTATGTTATTTCTTTGCCACATCATCATATTTGCTATTTCCGAGTGCATGATACCCCCACTATAGCCACCCTAAGGCTCGTCGTAATGGGAGTATCATAAGCGGTATCATGCATGCAAACTAGACTTTTTGGATGATGTAGTGGCACATAGTTAAATGAGGAAAGAGAGGGTGTGGTATCACATCATGATACCGTATCATATTAAATGTTGTACTACTTTGTGTCATGCATGGCAATTAATAAGGCAACCTAATATACTAACTTATGATACTATGTGCGCATTACGGAGGTAGTATCATATACTATAGTATCATATGCATGATACTAGTATATGATAAGGCTGGTTGTAAGACTATACCCACAGTGGGGGTAACATCACACATCTCTAGGCAAAACAGATGATGTGGTAAGTAATTAATGAGGAAAGAGAGTCATGTGGTAACATAGCTAGTTACTGTAACATCACACATACCAAGACAAGATGAGTCTACAACCTAATAAATGAAGTGTTGCATGGCACCACACATATGTTATTCCCCATTATAGAGGTAGTAACATAGACTAGTAACATATGCATGTTACTAGTCTAAGTTACTATACCCATTGTGACTAGTCTAAGGCCCCTCCTAATGCTCCACCTTGTAGTACAGGTGCTAAGGGTACCATGTAGGCAAAAAATCTGATGTGGCAAGGTAATTAAGAGGAGAGAGATGAGTGTGGTGACCCCGGGAAGAAACAAATGCCAAGTGGGAGAACCTAAGCCCTAAGCAAAACACTTAAATGGAAGAATCCCACCAATGCATGAAGAACTTTAGTTGCAAAATCATTAAATGAAGGATACTTAGCACCAACAAGTTAAGCACCTATACATCGGGGTCTTTAGTTGCTAAAGTATTTAATATGCTTAGCACCTCATGTAAGCACCAATGCATTGGAAGCAGCCTAATGGACAGTATCATATACTAGTATCAGGCATATGATACTAGTATATGATATACTACCTTCGTAATGCACGCATAGTATCATAAGTTAGTATCATGTAGTATTTTATATATTGCCATGCGCATGACACATAGTAACATAGCATTTATTATGATACGGTATCATGATATGTGTCATGGTATTCTCACGGAGGGGGTGCAAGACGACATATGCCACAAGGTGGCTTCATGTGAGGGCAAGACTGCTGCTAGAATATCTAGGGATGGGTATGCGAGTAGCACACGCTAGTTTACCCAGGTTCGGGGCTCTCTGGAGAGATAACACCCCTACTCCTGCATGTCTGAGTATATCTGGTATATCTGGTACAGAGTGCTCCTGGAGCTGTATCTAAGGTCAGTGTCGTAGGCATCTGGCCTCGTATATATGTGGATGACCGGATGAGCATGCAAGCTCCAGTGGCCGAATGGTTTGTGTGTGTGCTAGCTAGCTATCTTGCTAGCTAGTATGCATGCGTGAGGGTGTGGGGGTGTGAGTCCATCCTGGATGGATGGATACTCATATATATAGTGTGGCTAGCTTATCATCTAAGCTAAGTGGTGGCATGGGCAAGGCATGGTGGGGTGTCATGCTTGTCCCCTGTGTCACTTCATAAATAGTGCTAGGGGACAAGTGACACTATACATGATGGCTGGGGTGACACGTGAATAGTGCACGGGTACGGCCGTCCCGTCGGTGTCTTGTCGGTGTCGGGTCGGGCTGCAGTCGGCAGCCAGCTGGTTGGCACAGTAGGACTGAGGGGCTTTGCTAGCCCCGATGTCTTGAAATATCATCTTGCCGTCTTCGGGGTATCCGTGTCCAATTACTTCGACAGTAGCCCCCAAGCCTCCGGGCAACTTGGAAAAGTTGGGCGGAGGTTTTTTGGCAAATGTTCATGGAAATGATCATGAAAAAGACAAAGTTAGTCCATGCAGATATATCAAATGTTTGCTTTTAGCATTGCAAGTTTTATGCAAAGGGTGCTGACTCGGTTTTGTCTGAGCCCTCTTAATCTTTTTCGTGTTCCCTCCGCCTTTTGGCTTGTGCTCTCGTTCGCCTGATAGTCGCTCTGCGGTCTGTGGCTGAGAGTGGGCCACGAAGTGGAGTGTACAGTACTCAGAGTCTGGGAGCAGATTCAACCGAGTAGATACTTGTAAAGGAAACGGTCGGATCGCCCGATCCATTTTTCTTCCCGGACGTTTTTCGCATGGGTGACCTCCAGCGTTCACTGTTGCTAGTCAGACAGCCGCTCTGCGGTCTGTGACTAAGAGTGGGCCTTTGGTACTGCGCACGGTACTAAGCCGTCTGTGGGAACTAACGTCTCAGGCCAAGCGGCCAGTCCCCGGGCCAACTCTGGCTGGCGTCGGGGTGAACAGTGATGCTACTGTAATAAAACACGGAGACAGCCCCCGAGCTTCGCTCGGGGTTATCCGTGCTTGCGTGGTGCAAAAATATGCGGGTGAGGAGCTCACATTGGTTTTCGCATAGCCGAGGCAGAGTTTTCTGAAGACACCCAGCGCGGCTCAATGCTTGCTGAGCGTGCCGGTGCACCCGCTGGGTGTAGCCTTCGGGCCTCCGGGCGTTCGAGGAGGGTCCAGCATGTCGGACTTGACTGGCCAGGCGGCGAGCGGAACATGGCCGAGCCGTCTTGGCACAGCCAGCCAGGCGGCAAGCCGTCTGGCAGTGCCCTTTTCTTCTTTTTTCTCTTCTGTCAGCTGCTGTCAGCCGGACTTTTGTCTCTTGTTTTTGTTTCTTGCAATCTTCCGCGGGGGCGCGCCAGCGCACCCACTAGGTGTAGCCCCCGAGATTCGGGCCGACTGCTGAGCAGTCGGGCCGGATCTCCCGACAACTACTTTGTCTTCTTCCTCGCGGGGGCGCTTCAGCGCACCCGCTGGGTGTAGCCCCCGAGATTCGGGCCGACTGCTGAGCAGTCAGGCCGGATCTCCCGGCAACTACTTTGTCTTCTTATTCACGGGGGTGCATCAGCGCACCCGCTGGGTGTAGCCCCCCGAGATTCGGGCTGACTGCTGAGCAGTCGGGCTGGATCTCCCGACAACTACTTTGTCTTCTTCTTCGCGGGGGCGCTTCAGTGCACCCGCTGGGTGTAGCCCCTGAGATTCGGGCCGACTGCTGAGCAGTCGGGCCAGATCTCCCGGCGACTACTTTGTCTTCTTCTTTTTCTTCTTCAGCCGGCCGGGTGGGTGGACCCTGACACATCAGTCGGGCTCTTTGCAGCCGGATAGGCAGCCCGCGGTCGGACGCACCTTTTTTTTCTCGCCAGTCCGCCATGGGCACCCAGCATTTTCTTCAGCCGGATCTGGGCAGCCGGATGCACACACACACACACACACATATTCTTTTTCTCTTCAGCACCTGGCTAGGTTGCTAGTCGGCACACTTTTTCTATCTTTCTTTTTCTGCCCTGACATGGGCAGCCGGCCCATTTCTTGCAGCAGTCGGCCGCAACGGGCAGCCGGCTACGGCGGGAGCCGGCAGGCGGAAACTAGCGCGAAGCAGGCGGTGGCGGCGCCGGGCGCAACGTCAAGGAGGCCCGGCAAGGCGGAGAACTCGGCCGCGGGTAGAGGCGGAGCTGGCCTGCGGGCGAGACCCAAAGCCGAATGGCCGGGCGCGCGGAGGCGGAGGAAACCGGCACCGCCCGAGACGCGGAGCCCGCGAGTAGGAGGCGGCAGCGGCGACCCGAAG
This sequence comes from Triticum monococcum, assembly GCA_034509565.1. NCBI lineage: Eukaryota > Viridiplantae > Streptophyta > Magnoliopsida > Poales > Poaceae > Triticum > Triticum monococcum. Next base: position 169,858,672 of record CM067846.1, on the reverse strand, counting down.
GAGAGTGCCAACGCGGAGTAACGGGGAGACGGCAGCCGGCCGTCCGAGTTGCGGGCAGCCGGCCCGCGCGAAGCTGGCAGGCGGCCGAAACGGGCGGCACGCGGAGGCGGCCGTGGGGAGCCGGAGCGGAGCAGTCTGCGTCCGAGAGCTGGGCAGTTGGCGCGGGGACGAAGTCGGCATGGGTGTCGAGGACGACATAGCCAGGCGGAGGCCCACGCAAACGCTGTCGGACGCGTGGGTGATGATGCGCAGGGTGGAGCGGAGCAACCGGCACCAGGGGAGGACGGCTGCGAGGCCGCAGATGGCGCCGGGGCACGCACGCACGCGGGGAAGCTGAGATGCTCGGGGCTGGCGAGCTGGACGCGCGGGAGGGGCGCAGTGCAGCAGTCGCGACTGCGGCGAGGCGGCTGGGCGACGAGGGAGCGGCAACCCGGAGCCGGAGATGGCCTGGCCGCGGCCAACGCAGGAGCTGGCGGGGGGGGGGGGGGGGAGGGGGCGGGGCGGGGCGCAGCTGGCCGCGGCACCAGACGCTGGAGCCGACGGCAAACGCGAGGCGAGGCCGCAGCAGAGGCGGAGCCGGCATGGAGGAGACTCGGAGCCGGTGCTGACTGGTTGTGAGGGAGGTGCAGGGGCTTAGTCGCTGCAGGCGGACGAAGCAGCTCGGGGTGGAGGCGCGTGAAGCAGCTCGGGATGCAGCAAGAGCCGAACGAGGCAGCAGCGCTATGGTGAGCTAGTGGTGGAGGAGCTCGGGCTGTGAGGCATTACACGGAGATGGCCGGGCGGAGCGCACGCGTGACCGCGAGCGAGGGTCGCGCGCGAGGCGGTGGAAAAGGCCACGGGCACGGCGGGGCAAGCAGGTGGGCAATAGCTTGGGTGGGGTAGAGCGGAGACTAGCATTGTCTGGCTAATATATGGGCAATATCCGACTTGCATCAGGCTAATGCACATGCATTATCCAACTGTTGTCTGGCTTCTATTTGATGCATATATGACTTGCATGTGGCTAGTGTTTGACCATGGTTGACCTGCATCTAGCTAGCTTGCAAGCAGATGCAAGTGAGCGGAACGAGCGTGAGCAGGCTCAGTGGTGTCGAGGCCGACGACGCGGACGCGCCGTCTCGTGCGGCTGCCCGAGGTGTGTCGATGCCGAGGCCCCGAGCGCTACCGGAGAGACGACGGCGACGCCGCGGTGATGACGGTGAGAACGGTGAGGCCGATGACGAGGACACACCATCCCGTGAGGCCACCCAGGAGCGTGTCGATGTCGAGCCCCCGAGCGCTACCAGAGAGACGACGCGACGCCGCGGTGACGATGATGAAAAGGGTCCCGCCCGGACTGCGAAACCAGCAGCAGTGCGGTAGCATAGTACCGCCCCATGGTGGGCGCCAAATGTCGTGGTATTCTCACAGAGGGGGTGCAAGACGACATATGCCACAAGGTGGCTTCGTGTGAGGGCAAGACTGCTGCTAGAATATCCAGGGACGGGTATGCGAGTAGCACGCGCTAGTTTACCCAGGTTCGGGGCTCTCTGGAGAGATAACACCCCTACTCCTGCATGTCTGAGTATATCTGGTATATTTGGTACAGAGTGCTCCTGGAGCTGTATCTGAGGTCAGTGCCGTAGGCATCTGGCATCGTATATATGTGGATGACCGGATGAGCATGCAAGCTCCAGTTGCCGAATGGTATGTGTGTGTGCTAGCTAGCTATCTTGCTAGCTAGTATGCATGCGTGAGGGTGTGGGGGTGTGAGTCCATCCTGGATGGATGGATGCTCATATATATAGTGTGGCTAGCTTATCATCTAAGCTAAGTGGTGGCATGGGCAACGCATGGTGGGGTGTCATGCTTGTCCCCTGTGTCACTTCATAAATAGTGCTAGGGGACAAGTGACACTATACATGATGGCTGGGGTGACACGTGAATAGTGCTCGGGTACGACCGTCCCGTCGGTGTCTTGTCGGTGTCGGGTCGGGCTGCAGTCGGTAGCCGGCTGGTTGGCGCAGTCAGCAGCCAGCTGGTTGGCGCAGTCGGCAGCCGGCTGGTTGGTGTAGTCGGTAGCCGGCAGTCGGACTAAGGGTCTTTGCTAGCCCCGATGTCTTGAAATATCGTCTTGCCGTCTTCAGGGTATCCGTGTCCAATTACTTTGACAATATGATACTTAACCCTCTCTTTCTTCATTTAATTCTATGACAGCTCATCAAAATTGCCTAGTTGGCATGCATGATACTAGCTATGATACTCCCATTACGACTAGCCTAGCAAAGAAGGTGTACAAATCATTTGTGCGTCGCTTTGCGAGTTTTCATCCATTTATTCGAGAAGCGGGGAGAAGTTTCAAACATTTCGGCTGCGAGGTGCGGCCACTGGCGTAGGCCTAGTTGGTATTTTAATCACAGGAAATTTAGATGGAGTCCGGACATCATCAAAATCGATGTGTGCCCGTGGCGTGCTCTCATGACCCCGTGAATATTTTTAGTAAAGTTTGGCACAAGTTTTGATGACCGCTCCTTCCAAACCGGAGCATCTCACATGAAGGATCATGGTTTCCAAAAGGAGACGTGTCAATTCAATCTCCAGTGGCCGGTGACTTCATCATTTGGCCTCATAAAAATTTCCACGGTACACAATCACAAATATACCATGGGTTTGATTTTCGGGCGCATTTCAAGTATCGTTAGCTATATTTAAGACATTTTTTGAGTTTAATGTGGATATTGTGCATAAAAATAAAATTATAACAAGAACTGCATGTCCTGTAGAAAGCGACGAGGATCACCCTTCGATCAAAGAGCATCCAATGATGTAGATGTATGAACCGTGGGGTTTGGGTTCTGGCCAATCAGAACGCATGACTCAGATCGTGCGCGTGGCAGGGGGCATCGGCCACGATTTGGTAGGCACACGGCTTTCGTGAGTGAACCGTGTGCAATTTCAAAACATTTACATTCACCAGAACTGCATGTTTTGTCGAAAGGGATGAGGATCGTTGTTCGATCAATGAGCATCCAACGGTGCAGACGTACAATCCGTGGGGTTTGGGTTCTAGCCAATCAGAAAGCACGACTCCGATTGCGGGCAGGGTTTGGTCGGCACATGGCTTTCATCAACGAACCGTGTGCTATTCGCAAACCAGATTGCATATTTTTTCCACACATACTGTAGTGAGATCAATTGATTGTGCTACCTCTATGATATAATAATAATAATAATAATAATAATAATAATAATAATAAACTATTCATATTCATTGCCTGAGCTGACAGCATATCAAGGTCAACATATTAACGGTTCTTACATCAACATAAAACTGGGCATAACTTGCAAATTTAGTACACGCGACAGTTCTAAATTGAACGAATTAAGTTGCAGGGTAGGCATAAAGACTAGTCTTATTGCTTAATTCACATGTTCATGGGGGAACTGGGATCATTACGTTGACCCCGAATGAACTTGGGTTTTTTGATGATTTTACGTTGCTCTGTTACACGGGTGTGTGATCCCTTGGCTGGCAACTCAGCAAATTCATCGTACTCGTCCTCATCGGCAACATCCTCGACACCCAGTACCCTCCTCTTCCCATGCATCACTACATGTCAGTTCTTATGCAAGGGGTCTTCTGCAAAGAAAATCTGGGTATGATACGTTTCCAACGTATCTACAATTTATGAAGTATTCATCCTGTTATTTTATCATTCTTGGGTGTTTTACAATCAATTTATAGCAACTTTATATCATTTTTTGGCACTAACCTATTAACCCAGTGCCCAGTGCCAGTTGTTGTTTTTTTGCTTGTTTTTTACATCGCAGAAAATCAATATCAAATGGGTCCCAAACTATGCGTCTAAGGTTGATGGTAACAAGAGACAGGGGACACGAAGTTTTACCCAGGTTTGGGCCCTCTTGATGGAGGTAATACCCTACGTCCTGCTTGATTGATATTGATGAGTATGGGGGTTACAAGAGTTGATCTACCACGAGATCGTAATAGCTAAACCCTAGAAGTCTAGCCTGTCAAATTGCGATTGCCTCTACGGACTAAACCCTCCAGTTTATATAGACACCGGAGGGGCCTAGGGTTGTACAAAGTCAGTTACATAGAAAGGAAATAGTATATCCGGCCGCCTAGCTTGCCTTCTACGCAGAGGAGAGTCCTATCCGGACACGGGAGTAAGTCTTCTATCTTGTATCTTCATGGCCCAATAGTCCGGCCCAAGTAACATAGGTCGGATGCCCGAGGACCTCTTAATCCAGGAATCCCTCAGCAGCCCCCAAACCAGGCTTGAATGACGACGTGTCCGGCGCATAGATTGTCTTCGGCAATGCAAGGCGGGTTCCTCCTCCGATCACTTCAAAGTACCTGACTTAGAGAGTTGTAGTCGGCCCTCCATTTAATGTCACACTCATCGGCTTCTGTGCCTCCACACCTTCTGCTTCCACGCGTTGAGCGAATAGGAGAGGTCGGGCTATTTTTGCATAACCCCCTCTGGCCACATAAGAAAGGCCTCTATTTAAAGGGGTTGGATCTCAGTTCCATTCCACACCTAGCGGAAAATCCCCGGAGTCTTGCCAGGGGAAACCATTCAACATGGCTAGTGTCCCTAGTTCCTCCTCCCGCCCTCACGACTCCGAAAAAGGAGATTGGGAGAGATGCACTGTATCCCATGAGCAGTTGGTTAAGCTCCAAACATAGGGATTCCTTCCCCTTGCGGATCTGGTCCCTGTTCGAGCAGGACTGACCTCCTTCACAGGCGAAGTTCTGAAGGAAAATTTCCCCAATCCAACTAGGGGGAGGGAACGGGTGTGCTTCGTATCTTACTTGTTGAGAGGCGGCGGGTTTCCAATCCACCCTTTCCTCCGTGGACTCCTTGAGTATTACGGCCTTCAACTGCACAACCATACGCCGGCCTCTATCCTGCACATCGTGGATTTTGTTACCTTGTGCGAGCTTTTCCTGGGCTGTGAAGCCCACTTTGATTTGTGGAGGAAGCTATTTTGCCTCGTCCCTCACAACCGAGAAGGGTCGATATTCAAGGTGGGTGGTGCCGAAGTATGGCGCATAGCTGGGACCGGATACCTGTCTGGCACGCCGAAGAAGGCACCCTTAGAATGGCCCTCAGAATGGTTTTATATTGAGGACGTCGCTCTCCCCGACCCATTTCGAATGGGCCTTCCCGAATTTTCAAATGGTCTATTGAAGAAACTTCACAGCTGGCGCCCTTGGAGCCTCGAGGAGGAAGATAGCACGGAAGTCCGTCAATTGATGGGCAAGATAAAGACACTTGCCCAGTTCGGATTGTCAATAATCGAGGTGATGGCGACTTCCATAGTGCGGGGGGTTCAGCCACTCCAATACCGACGGCTTCCAATGTGGCACTATAATGGGGAGGATGACGCCTCACGCTGCGGTCGGAAGGGTCTGGACACCCCCGCCGCTTTGGTCAAAATATTGGCCGAACTGTACAAAGGGGAGGAAGAGGAGTTCGCTCGTCTTAAACGCCGAGATGGATTTTCCATGTACAATCCTCTGAGATGGGTGAGCTCTAATCCCACCACTTTAGTCAATCTTCTCCCTGGATCACTTTTAATGGACATTAACCCATATATTTATAACAGGAATGTCGCAAGGTTACTGAGGGGATCTAGAATCCCGCCCCACAGCCAGAGGATCACAACTGGGATCTTGACCCCGGATTCGAAGAGGATCCGTACATATTTGTGGAGCTCGAGAAGGGAGTATTCTACCAGGCGAGCTATGATGGCACAGTTGTGCCAATCGTGGCCGACTATCCCGGCCTCCTTCCTGCATCACATGTAAGTAATCAAGAAATACCTTCTTCGAAAGATCTTCCTCATTATGCCTCACCCACCGAACTATTTCTTGCTCCAAAGGGGAGGCGCTCGATGCCACAACATGCACCAGAGGCATCTCCGAGGAGAGCGGTGCCCGCGCCGAGCGCATCTTCGAAGAGAAAGGCGAACCACAATACGGTAGAACGTTCATCAAAGAGGTATGGCCTTCTTTTTTAAATATGCCTCCTGGTCGTCACATCAAATTGTGACATTATCCGCTGCATTTTATCAAGAAGAGCGTCCGCCGGACTATGTCCGGGGATCCTACCGGCCGCGCCTCCACTACTCAGGTTCCAGACCCTGCCCTAAAGACGGGGGCTGACACGGGAGTGGCGCCGGACTGTCCTTCTGCAGAGGATTCAGATGATATGTCCGTCACGAACTCTGAAGTGGAGAGCACCATGAATCATCGGCGCCGGAGGGCTGCTCTTCGTGACCCCGGCTTTCCAAAAGAGGCATTCCATACCTTCAGCTCGGCCGATGCATACATCCAAGCTGCTCGGGATGGACTTTCCAGGGCCATGGACCAACATCTAAAAGATATGCAGGTAAGTGTCAATTTGATAATCATATACCAGTAGCCCCTGAGACTTGAAGCAGTTGATACAACTGATTTAAGGATCAATGTATAATCAGGCACTTGCGGAGAAGAATAGCATGTTGTCTCAAGAGCTGGAAAAGTGTCAGACCCAGCTAACTATGGCTACAGCCGAATTGGAAAAAAAATCCAAGGAGGCACCACCTGGTAATGTTTCTCCCCATCAGAAAAAGTATAATCATATACCAGTAATATTAATACTATTGTGTTTCCGCTGACAGCATCAGTAGAGCAACTAAGAGAGAAACAGAAGGTCGCCCAAGCTGGTGAACAAGAGGCCAAAAGGCAACATGCGGCAGGCGAACGTGTGCTGACGCGGGTTAGGGATGAAAAGAACAAGCTGCAGGATTCCAATACCCGGCTGGGCGAAGAACTAAAATATGTTCGAGCCCAGCTAGCTGACGCCATCAAGGAGAATAGGAGGCTACAAGGCGGCATATTCAGTATGTTTTTGACCTCACCTATATGCATTTCAGCAAAGAAATGATCTAACAGATTGATGTCTGCAGGCATGCTGACGGGCCGTCCCGAAGAGGAAATGTCCGGCCCTCAAGGCGACCTTCTGCAAGAGCTGTCCCAATTGCACGAGCGAGCTCGGCAAGCAATGTGGAGCATTGCCAAAGCTTTGTGTCCGTCCGCCTCTTCTCCAGGAAGTATGGAGGAGCTTGTGAAGCTATTCTAGGGAGCTCGGCGGCGCTTCCGATTATGGAAGATATCAGCCTGCCGAGAAGGTGCGCGAGAGGCCTGGGCCATGGTAAAAACATGGTACACCAAGCTCGATCCGAATCATATGGCCTGGGTCGGACCTAAGGGGTCAGATGGAAAAGAAATTCCAATTAGTTTGGTATATGACCAAGTAAAAGTAGCCGTCAAATATTCCCAACATGATTGTAAGCTAGACAGCCTGCTAGACGACATAAAGGAAGAAGTTTTTGAGTCCAAATGACTATGTACTTCAATTGACAAATTTGTCCCTAGCCAGATTGTAAAACGATTGTCATGGCATACCTTTTCACTTCGACCTATGGACCCGAAGGCTCAGAGTGTTTCCGAATACCCGCTCAGTAATATAAACTGGGGTATGCGTGGAAACCAGGCGTAGGGGTCATAGTTGCTTGAACAGACAAGTTGTATCCGGCTAGCTATGTTATATTACATTGTAATTGTAAGAAACATCTTCCAGGGAGAATGGTTCTGTTAAGGGTTCCTTTCCCTGGGCGAATATGCGTTAGTATGCATGTGCGAACTATGATTAAAAAAATTGCAGTGTGAGTGACATCTGGGGGTTCATAGTGTAATGAGTGTAACACATCTTTAGTCCGCCGACCGAATATTCCCTTAAGAATGCTAGCTTTCGGCTTCACCCAATCTGAGGTACACGTCCGGATGACCCGGCAGTAACAATCGCAGAGGTGCTCCCTTTATGCCCTAGCCGAACAAACGAGAACATTGGGCTTAAGCACAGGAGTCAGGCAACCCAGCTTGGCCAAAACTTAAGTCATAACGATGCATATAATGGCGAAGAAAAGGTACATATGTGGAAGAGGACACATATGTGTTGAGCTTGATGCTCGGAAAATAATAATATGCTTCTGTAAAATAAGCCCCCAGGTATTATGAGTGTATACATTTAAGGATGTGCACATCATAGGTGTGCCATTTGGCTGCACAAGAGCTAAAGAGCTAAACGAAAAAGTTAAAGACAGGAAAAGGAAAATAATATAAACAAAGGGAGAAGAAGACGAACAAAGAGTCCGGCTCCAGGCGTAGAATCTTCAGAGTCTGGCGACATTCCACGAGTTGAGCTCTAAGCGGTTGTCCGATGCGTCACGCAGGCGGTAAGCTCCTCCAATGAGAACTTCATCTATGATGAAGGGACCCTCCCACTTGGGCTTGAGTTTGTCCTTTTACTTCTCTGGTAAGCGTAGAACGAGTTCGCCAATGTTATAAGTCTTGGCCCGCACCTCCCTGCTTTGATATCTGTGAGCCTGCTGTTGATAAAATGCGGAACAGGCTTTTGCAACGTCGCGCTACTCCTCCAGGGCATCTAAGCCATCCTGCCGATCAAGCTCGGCCTCTTTCTCTTCATACATGCGCACTCTAGGTGAGTCATGAATAATGTTGCAAGGCAACACAGCCTCTTGACCATACACCATGAAGAAAGTTGTATATCCGGTAGTGCGATTGGGCGTGGTCCGCAGCCCCTAGAGTATGAAATCGAGCTCCTCAACCCAGTGCTTGTCTGGTTCTTTCAAAGACAACACTAGTCTAGGCTTAATGCCACTCATAATAAGACCATTAGCTCATTCGACTTGACCGTTTGTTTGTGGATGATAGACCGAGGCGTAATCGAGTTTAATGCACAATTTAGCACACCAGGATTTTACTTCATCGACTGTGAAATTGGAGCCGTTATCGGTGATGATGCTGTGTGGGACACCATAACAGTGCACAACACCAGATATAAAGTCTATCACCGGTCCAGCTTCGACCATTTTCACTGGTTTGGCCTCTATCCACTTACCATGACTAGCAGATATTTTTTCTTATGGCTCCCTCCTTGAAGGGGTCCCACCATATCGAGCCCCCAGACCGTAAAAGGCCAAGTAATGGGGGATTGTTTGTAATGCAGTAGGCGGCATATGGCTTTGATTGGCGAAGAGTTGGCATCCGACACAAGTTGGACCAAGTCCTGGGCGTCTGCTCGGGCCATCGGCTAGAAGAGGCATGTACAGAAGGCCTTACTTACAAGGGCTCGAGCCGCGGCATGGTGCCGAGGCCAGCATGGATTTTAGCCAGGAGCCGCCGTCCTTCTTCTTTGGAGATACATCTTTGAAGGACTCCGGTAGCACTTTTCTTGTAGAGCTCTCCGTCGTGGACCTTGTAGGCTTTCGAGCGCCGAACAATGCAGCGAGCCTCATTCTGGTCCGCCGGGAGCTCTCGCCTATTAAGGTAGGCCAAGAATGGTTCGGTCCATGGGGCAATTACTACCATTATTAGATGGGCCGATGGTGTTATTTCGGTGGCTGAGCCCCCTATGATATCGGTATTTGTTTAGAATCTGGGGGTATAGTCGGATCCGGACTAGTGTTGCTGCGCTCGTCTTGCCATACCACAGATGGCTTGAAGAGCCTTTCCAAAAAGATGTTAGGCGGGACGGGGTCACGCTTGGTGCCCATGCGAGCGAGGACGTCCGCCGCTTGATTACTCTCTCGAGCCACGTGATGGAACTCGAGTCCCTCGAACCGTGCTGATATTTTGAGTACGGCGTTACGATAGGCCGCCATCTTCGGGTCCTTGGCATCGAAGTCTCCATTTATCTGGGATATTGCGAGGTTTGAATCCCCGCGCACCTTGATACGTCCATTTTGCATCATGCTTTTATATCGATATTTATTGCATTATGGGTGGTTATTACACATTATGTCACAATACTTATGCCTATTCCCTCTTATTTTACAAGGTTTACATGGAGAGGGAGAATGCCGGCAGCTGGAATTCTGGGCTAGAAAAGGAGCAAATATTAGAGACCTATTCTGCACATCTCCAAAAGTCCTGAAACTTCACGGGAGCACGTTTTAGAATATATAAAAAATATTGGGCGAAAGAAGTACCAGAGGGGGCCACCCACCGTCCACGAGGGTGGGGGGCGCGCCCTACCCCCTAGGCGCGCCTCCCTGCCTCGTGGGCCCCCTGACAGCCCTTTGATGCCCACCTTTGGCTATATGGAGTCTTTTGTCGAGGAAAAAAAATCATAAGCTAGCTCACGGGATGAAACTCCGCCGCCACGAGGCGGAACCTTGGCGGAACCAATCTAGGGCTCCGGCGGAGCTGTTCTGTCAGGGAAACTTCCCTCCGAGAGGGGGAAATCATCACCATCGTCATCACCAACGATCCTCTCATCGGGAGGGGGTCAATATCCATCAACATCTTCACCAACACCATCTCATCTCAAACCCTAGTTCATCTCTTGTATCCAATCTTTGTCTCCAAACCTCAGATTGGTACCTGTGGGTTGCTAGTAGTGTTGATTACTCCTTGTAGTTGATGCTAGTTGGTTTACAAGGTGCAAAAATCATATGTTCAGATACATTATGCATATTAATACCCCTCTGATTATGAACATGAATATGCTTTGTGAGTAGTTACGTTTGTTCCTGAGGACATGGGAGAAGTCTTGCTATAAGTAGTCATGTGAATTTGGTATTCGTTTGATATTTTGATGAGATGTATATTGTCTTTCCTCTAGTGGTGTCATGTGAACGTCGACTACATGACATTTCACCATTGTTTGGGCCTAGAGGAAGGCATTGGGAAGTAATAAGTAGATGATGGGTTGCTAGAGTGACAGAAGCATAAACCCTAGTTTATGTGTTGCTTCGCAAGGGGCTGATTTGGATCCATATGTTTCATGCTATGGTTAGGTTTACCTTAATACTTCTATTGTAGTTGCGGATGCTTGCAATAGGGGTTAATCATAAGTGTGATGCTTGTCCAAGGAAGGGCAGTACCGAAGCACCGGTCCACCCACATATCAAATTATCAAAGTACCAAATGCGAATCATATGAACGTGATGAAAACTAGCTTGACGATAATTCCCATGTGTCCTCGGGAGCGCTTTCCTTTATATAAGAGTTTGTCCAGGCTTGTCCTTTGCTACAAAAAGGATTGGTCCATCTTGCTGCACCTTATTTACTTTTATTACTTGTTACCCGTTACAAATTACCTTATCACAAAACTATCAGTTACCTATAATTTCAGTGCTTGCAGAGAATACCTTGCTGAAAACAGCTTATCATTTCCGTCTGCTCCTCGTTGGGTTCGATACTCTTACTTATCGAAAAGGCTACGATAGATCCCCTGCACTTGTGGGTCATCAAGACTCTTTTCTGGCGCCCTTGCCGGGGAGTGAAGCGCCTTTGTTAGGTGTAATTTGGTAAGTAAAAATTTATATAGTGTGCTGAAATTTATTGTCACTTGTTACTATGGAACATAATCCTTTGAGGTCCTGTTCGGGGTATCTTCACCCCGAACAGTAGAGCAAAGAGTTGCTCCTCAACCTACCGAACCTACTGAAAATGTTTACTTCGAAATTACTTCGGGTATGATAGAGAAACTGCTAGCTAATCCTTTCACAGGTGATGGAACATTACATCCCGATTTGCACCTAATCTATGTGGATGAAGTTTGTGGATTATTTAAGCTTGCAGGTATGCCCAAGGATGTTATCAAGAAGAAAGTCTTCCCTTTATCTTTGAAGGGAGTGGCATTGACATGGTTTAGGGTATGTGATGATATGGGATCATGGAACTACAACCCATTGAAATTTGAATTTCATCAGAAGTTTTATCCTATGCATCTTGTTCATCGTGATCGTAATTATATATATAATATTTGGCCTCGTAAAGTGTAAAGCATCGCTCAAGCTTGGGGGAGGCTTAAGTCAATTTTATATTCATGCCCCAATCATGAGCTCTCAAAAGAAATGATTATTCCAAATTTTTATGCTCGGCTTTCTCTCAGTAATTGTTCCATGCTCGACACTTCTTGTACTGGATCTTTTATGATGAAGACTATTGAATTCAAATGGGATTTACTGGAAAGAATTAAACGCAACTCTGAAGATTGGGACCTCGACGAAGGTAAGGAGTCAGGTATAACACCTAAGTTTGATTGTGTTAAATCTTTTAGGGATACCGATGCTTTCCGTGAATTTAGCACTAAATATGGACTTGACTCTGAGATAGTAGCTTCTTTCTATGAATGCTTTGCTACTCATGTTGATCTCACTAAGGAGAAGTGGTTTAAATATAATCCTCCCATTGAGGTAAAAGTAGTTTCACCTATTAAAGTTGAAGAAAAGACTATCGCTTATAATGATCCTGTTGTTCCTACTACTTAATTATATTGAGAAACCACCTTTCCCTGTTAGAATAAAGGATCATGCTAAAGCTTCAACTGTGGTTCGTAAGAGTAATACTAGAACACCTACTCCCTCTGAGCAAATTAAAGTTGAACCTAGTGTTGCTATGGTTAAAGATCTCTTGGCCGATAATATTGATGGGCATGTTATTTACTTCTGTGATGAAGCTGCTAGAATTGTTAGACCCGATACTAAAAATAAACATAGACCTGTTGTAGGCATGCCTGTTATTTCTGTTAAAATAGGAGATCATTGCTATCATGGCTTATGTGATATGGGTGCTAGTGCAAGTGCAATACCTCATTCCTTATACAAAGAAATTATGCATGATATTGCACCTGCTGAGATAGAGGAAATTGATATTACAATTAAGCTTGCTAATAGAGATACTATTTCACCCATTGGTATTGTTAGAGATGTTGAAGTCTTGTGTGGGAAAGTTAAATATCATGCTGATTTTCTTGTTCTTGGTTCCCCACAAGATAACTTTTGTCCCATTATATTTTGTAGACCCTTCTTGAATACTGTTAATGCTAAGATAGACTGCAGTAAGGATATTGTTTCTGTTGGTTTAGGGGATATGTCTCATGAATTTAATTTTGCTAAATTTCATAGACAACCCCATGATAAAGAATTTCCTAGTAAAGATGATATTATTGGTCTTGCTTCTATTGCCGTGCCTCCTACTGATCCCTTAGAACAATATTTGCTAGACCATGAAAATGATATGTTTATGAATGAAAGAAGGGAAATAGATGAAGTATTCTTTAAACATGGACCTATTTTGAAACACAACTTGCCTGTTGAAATCCTAGGGGATCCTCCTCCACCCAAGGGTGATCCTGTATTTGAGCTTAAACCTTTACCTGATACTCTTAAATATGCTTATCTTGATGAGAAAGAGATATATCCTATTATTATTAGTGCTAACCTTTTAGAGCATGAAGAAAAGAAATTATTGAAAACTCTGAAGAAGCATCGTGCTGCTATTGGATATACTCTTGATGATCTTAAGGGCATTAGTCCCACTCTATGCCAGCACAAAATAAAATTAGAGAAAGACGTGAAGCCGGTTGTTGATCACCAGCGACGGTTAAATCCTAAGATGAAAGAAGTGGTAAGAAAAGAAATACTAAAGCTTCTGGAGTCAGGTAGAATTTATTCCGTTGCTGATAGTCAGTGGGTAAGTCCTGTCCATTGTGCCCCTAAGAAAGGAGGTATTACTGTTGTTCCTAATGGTAAATATGAATTGATCCCACAAAGAATTGTTACAGGTTGTAAAATGGTAATTGATTTCCACAAATTAAATAAAGTCACTAAAAAGGATCATTACCCTTTACCTTTTATTGATCAAATGCTAGAAAGATTATCCAAACATACACATTTTTGCTTTCTAGATGGTTATTCTGGTTTCTCTCAAGTACCTGTGTCAAAAGAGGATCAAGAAAAGACAACTTTTACTTGCCCTTTTAGTACATTTGCTTATAGACGTATGCCTTTTGGTTTATGTAATGCACCTGCTTCCTTTCAAAGATGTATGACTGCTATATTCTCTAACTTTTGTGAAAAGATTGTTGAGGTTTTCATGGATGATTTCTCCGTTTACGAAACTTCTTTTGATGATTGCATAAGCAACCTTGATCGAGTTTTGCAGAGATGTGAAGAAACTAATCTTGTCTTGAATTGGAATAAGTGCCACTTTATGGTTAATGAAGGTATTGTCTTGGGGCATAAAATTTCTGAAAGAGGTATTGAAGTTGATAAAGCTAAAGTTTATGCTATTGAAAAGATGTCGTGTCCTAAGGACATTAAAGGTATAAGAAGTTTCCTTGGTCATGCCGGTTTTTATAGGAGGTTCATTAAGGACTTCTCTAAAATCTCTCGGCCTCTGACTAATCTCTTACAAAAAGATGTTCCTTTTGTCTTTGATGATGTTTGTGTAGAAGCATTTGAAATACTTAAGAAAGCTTTGATTTCTGCACCTATTGTTCAGCCCCCTGATTGGAATTTAGCATTTGAAATCATGTGTGATGCTAGTGATTATGCTGTAGGGGCTGTTCTGGGACAAAGAGTTGATAAGAAATTAAATGTTATTCAATATGCTAGTAAAACTCCAGACAGTGCCCAGAGAAACTATGCTACTACTGAAAAAGAAGTTTTAGCAGTTGTATTTGCTTGTGATAAGTTCAGACCTTACATTGTTGATTCTAAAGTAACTGTTCACACTGATCATGCTACTATTAAATATCTTATGGAAAAGAAAGATGCTAAACCTAGTCTTATTAGATGGGTTCTCTTGCTATAAGAATTTGATTTGCATATTATTGATAGAAAGGGACCTGAGAACCCCGTTGCAGACAACTTGTCTAGGTTAGAGAATGTTCTTGATGACCCACTGCCTATTGATGAGAGCTTTCCTGATGAACAATTAGCTGTCGTAAATGCTTCTCGTACTGCTCCATGGTATGCTGATTATGCTAATTATATTGTTGCTAAGTTTATACCACCTAGTTTCACATACCAGCAAAAGAAAAGGTTCTTCTATGATTTAAGATATTACTTTTTGGATGACCCACATCTTTATAAAGAAGGACTAGATGTTGTTATTAGACGTTGTGTACCTGAGCATGAACAAGAACAGATCCTACGCAAGTGTCACTCTGAGGCTTATGGAGGACACCATGCTGGGGACAGAACTGCACATAAGGTATTGCAATCCGGTTTTTATTAGCCTACTCTCTTCAAGGATGCCCGTAAGTTTGCCTTGTATTGTGATGAATGTCAAATAATTGGTAACATTATTAGACGTTAGGAAATGCCTATGAATTATTCACCTGTTATTGAACCATTTGATGTTTGGGGTTTTGATTGTATGGGACCGTTTCCTTCCTCTAATGGATATACACATATTTTAGTTGCTGTTGATTACGTTACTAAGTGGGTAGAAGCTATTCCAACTAGTAGTGCTTATCATAACACCTTTATTAAGATGCTTAAATAAGTTATTTTTCCGAGGTTTGGAGTCCCTAGATACTTAATGACTGATGGTGGTTCACATTTTATTCATGGTGCCTTTCGTAAAATGCTTGCTAAGTATGACGTTAATCATAGAATTGCATCTACATACCATCCATAGTCTAGTGGTCAAGTAGAATTGAGTAATAGGGAGCTTAAATTAATTTTGCAAAAGACTGTTAATAGATCTAGAAAGAATTGGTCCAAGAAACTTGATGATGCATTATGGGCTTATAGAACTGCATACAAAAATCCTATGGGTATGTCTCTGTATAAGATGGTTTATGGAATAGCATGTCACTTACCTCTCGAACTAGAACATAAGGCATATTGGGCCATTAAAGAGCTCAATTATGATTTCAAACTTGTCGGTGAGAAGAGGCTTTTTGACATTAGCTCACTTGATGAATGGAGAACCCATGCCTATGAGAATGCCAAACTGTTTAAAGATAAAGTTAAAAGATGGCATGATAAAAGGATACAAAAACGTGAGTTTAATGTAGGTGATTATGTATTATTATACAACTCTCGTTTAAGATTTTTGCAGGAAAACTTCTCTCTAAATGGGAAGGTCCTTACGTCATCGAGGAGGTCTACCGTTCCAGTGCCATAAAAATCAACAACTTCAAAGGCACAAATCCGAAGGTGGTGAACGGTCAAAGAATCAAACATTATATCTCAGGTAATCCCATAAATGTTGAAACTAATGCTATTGAAACTGTAACCCCGGAGGAATACATAAGGGACACTTTCCAGAACGTTTCAGACTCCAAAAAGGAATAGGTACGTGGTACGGTAAGTAAACCGACTCCAAAACAATTCTAATGGCAATTTTTCTCTGTTTTGGAATATTTAAGAAAATAGGAAAATAAGAAGCAGTCCGGGAAGGACACAAGGCGTCCACGAGCGTGGAGGGCGTGCCCTACCCCCTGGGCGCGCCCCCTGCCTCGTGGGCACCTCGTGTGCTCTCCGGACTATGTTTTCTTGCATGATACTTCTTTTGGTCGGTAAAAATTCATTATATAATCTCCTGAAGGTTTTGACCACCGTATCACGCAGATATCTCTCGTTTTTGTTTCGATCTATTTTCTGTCAGGGTTGTCAAGGCCATGCATCATGTCGTCTCCCTTCTCCTCCAACAATGAGGGCAACGATGCTTCGCTAATGAAGATAGAGCTAAAGAGAGAAGATCCCGGAGAGATCAACAAGGATGATGGGATCAAGAAGGCCTTGGGAGATCAAGTTCCAGCAGTAGTAGACGAAGAAATCCTTCAACCTCATCATAATCTCTTTACCTCAACGGAGATTGAAGCTTCCAAGATGATTGAGTTAGCTCGCATTCAAAACAAGTATCTCACAAGTGAAAATATTTTGTTGAAGGAGCATATCATCACACTCAAGGGCATTATCCACAAACTGGAGGACCTCCTACGCTCGATGTGCGACTACCCATCATCACCGACACCTTCTTCACCAACAAAGAAGAACTGAGCATTGGGTATGGGCACTCCCCTTGGCAACTGCCAAGCTTGGGGGAGTGCCCCGGTATCGTATCACCATCACCTTTATCTTTATTGTTTTTCTTAGTTCGATCCTTTTGGTAATATCTTGATCTAGTTGAATAAAGTTTTAGTATGATCTAGTTGTGAGTTTTGCTTTATGATCCTTCTATGTAATCGAGTTCGTGAGTTATATATAATAAAGATTAGTGTTGAGTTAAGGGCTTGATTATCTTGCTATGATCTTGAGGGAATAAAATAAAAGAGAAGAAATAAATAGAGCATATGGATCTTATGGAGAGTAATGACTTCACATATAAAGAGTATGATGAATAAAAATTGTTGAGAGTTGACAAGCATAGTTTTGGTCATCATTTCAATTAATAGGAAGTAATAAGGAAAGAGAGGTTTTCACATATAAATATTCTATCTTGGACATCTTTTATGATTGTGAGCACTCATTAAAATATGACATGCTAAAGAGTTGACGTTGGACAAGGAAGACAACGTAATGGGTTATGCTTTCTTACATCTGAAATAAATTATATTGTCATGGATCATCCAACATGTTGAGCTTGCCTTTCCCTCTCATGCTAGCCAATTTCTTTGCACCAAGTAGAGATACTACTTGTGCTTCCAAATAACCTCAAACCCAGTTTTGCCATGAGAGTCCACCATATCTATCTATGGATTGAGTAAGATCCTTCAAGTAAGTTGTCATCATTGCAAGCAATAAAAATTGATCTCTAAATATGTATGACTTATTAGTGCGGAGAAAATAAGCTTTACAATCTTGTGATGGGGAAGAAATAAAAGCGACGGACTGCATAATAAAGGTCCATATAACAAGTGGCAATATAAAGTGATGTTATTTTGCATTAAGATTTCGTGCATCCAACCACAAAAGCACATGACAACCTCTGCTTCCCTCTGTGAAGGGCCTCTCTTTTATTCTTGTCTTATACTTCATGCAAGAGAGAGGGTGATCTTCACCTTTTCTTTTTATGTTTTATCCTTTGGCAAGCACAATGTGTTGAAAAGATCCAGATATATATAGCTAATTGGATGTGAGTTTTCATGAACTATTATTGTTGACATTACCCTTGAGGTAAAAGGTTGGGACGCAAAACTCTAAGCCCCTATCTTTCTCTGTGTCCGATCAAAACTTCATACCCATAAATATTGCGTGAGTGTTAGCAATTGTGAAAGACTAAATGATAGTTGAGTATGTGGACTTGCTGAAAAGCTCTTATATTGACTCTTTCTGATGTTATGATAAATTGCAATTCCTTCAATGACTGAGATTATAGTTTGTTAGTTTTCAATGAAGTTTATGATCCGTACATGAAACTATGAATGAATTGTTACTTTAGGATGGGAGATCATATGACAATATATGTATATGTTGATGTTCTAAGAATGATCATGATGCCCTCATGTCTGTATTTTATTTTTATCGACACCTCTATCTCTAAACATGTGGACATATTTTTCGATATCGGCTTTCGCTAGAGGACAAGCGAAGTCTAAGCTTGGGGGAGTTGATACGTCCATTTTGCATCATGCTTTTATATCGATATTTATTGCATTTGGGATGTTATTACACATTATGTCACAATACATATGCCTATTCCCTCTTATTTTACAAGGTTTACATGAAGAGGGAGAATGCCGCCAGCTGGAATTCTGGGCTGGAAAAGGAGCAAATATTAGAGACATATTCTGCACATCTCCAAAAGTCCTGAAACTTCACGGGAGCACATTTCAGAAAATATAAAAAATATTGGGCGAAAGAAGTACCAGAGGGGGGCCACCCACCGTCCATGAGGGTCGGGGCACGCCCCCTGCCTCACGGGCCCCCTGGCAGCCCTTCAATGCCCATCTTTGGCTATATGGAGTCTTTCGTCGAGGAAAAAATCATAATCTAGCTCACGGGACGAAACTCCACCGTCACAAGGCGGAACCTTGGCGAAACCAATCTAGGGCTCCGGCGGAGCTTTTCTGCCGGGGAAACTTCCCTCCGGGAGGGGGAAATCATCACCATCGGTATGACCAACAATCCTCTCATCGGGAGGGGGTCAATATCCATCAACATCTTCACCATCACCATCTCATCTCAAACCCTAGTTCATCTCTTGTATCCAATCTTTGTATCCAAACCTCATATTGGTACATGTGGGTTGCTAGTAGTGTTGATTACTCCTTGTAGTTGATTCTAGTTGGTTTACTTGGTGGAAAAGCATATGTTCAGATCCATTATGCATATTAATGCCCCTCTGATTACGAACATGAATATGCTTTGTGAGTAGTTACGTTTGTTCCTGAGGACAGGGGAGAAGTCTTGCTATAAGTAGTCATGTGAATTTGGTTTTCGTTCGATATTTTGATGAGATGTATGTTGTCTTTCCTCTAGTGGTGTCATGTGAACGTCGACTACATGACATTTCACCATTGTTTGGGCCTAGAGGAAGGCATTGGGAAGTAATAAGTAGATGATGGGTTGCTAGAGTGACAGAAGCTTAAACCCTACTTTATGTGTTGCTTCGTAAGGGGCTGATTTGGATCCATATGTTTCATGCTATGGTTAGGTTTACCTTAATACTTCTATTGTAGTTCAGATGCTTGCAATAGGGGTTAATCATAAGTGGGATGCTTGTCCAAGGAAGGGCAGTACCCAATCACCGGTCCACCCACATATCAAATTATCAAAGTACCGAACGCGAATCATATGAACGTGATGAAAACTAGCTTGATGATAATTCCCATGTGTCCTCGGGAGCGCTTTCCCTTATATAAGAGTTTGTCTAGGCTTATCCTTTGCTACAAAAAGGATTGGGCCATCTTGCTGCACCTTATTTACTTTTATTACTTGTTACCCGTTACAAATTACTTTATCACAAAAATATCTCTTACCTATAATTTCAGTGCTTGCAGAGAATACCTTGCTGAAAACCGCTTATCATTTCCTTCTGCTCCTCGTTGGGTTCGACACTCTTACTTATCGAAAAGGCTACGATAGATCCCCTACACTTGTGGGTCATCACACCTCAAGGCGTTGTATGCCCATGGAGGTAGCCATCCCAAGACCGTGCAATAAGGCCTCGTATTCGGCTGCATTGTTGGAGTCTGTGTATAATATTTGGAATACATACTGGACTGTGTCTCCAGTGGGGGACGTTAAAACGACGCCTGCTCCTAAACCGGCCAACATTTTAGAGCCATTGAAGTACATGACCTAATTGGAATATGTGTTGCACTCTTTAGGGAGTTCGTGCTGGGGAACGTAGTAATTTCAAAATTTTCCTACGCACACGCAAGATAATGGTGATGTATAGAAACGAGAGGGGAGAGTGTTGTCTACGTACCCTTGTAGACCAAAGCGGAAGCGTTGACGCAACATAGAGGAAGTAGTCATACGTCTTCCCGATCCGACCGATCCAAGCACTGTTACTCCGGCACCTCCGAGTTCTTGGCACACGTTCAGCTCGATGACGCTCCCCGGGCTCCGATCCAGCAAAGCTTCGGGGAGGAGTTCCGTCAGCACGACGGCGTGGTGACGATCTTGATGTTCAACCGTCGCAGGGCTTCGCCTAAGCACTGCTACAATATGACCGAGGTGGAATATGGTGGAGGGGGCACCGCACACGGCTAAGGAATGATCACGAAGATCAACTTGTGTGTCCATGGGGTGCCCCCTGCCCCTGTATATAAAGGAATGGAGGAGGGGAGGGCCGGCCCTCTCTATGGCACGCCCTAGGGGAGTCCTACTCCCATCGGGAGTAGGATTCCCCCTTTTCCTAGTCCAACTAGGAGTCCTTCCAAGTATTAGGAGTAGGAGACAAGGAAAGGGAAGGGAGAAGGGAAGGAAGGAGGGGGCGCAGCCCCTCCCCCTAGTCCAATTCGGACTAGGCCTTGGGGGGGCACGTGGCCTGCCCTAGGCAGCCCCTCTCTCTTTCCCGTATGGCCCAATAAGGCCCAATACTTCTCCCCCGTATTCCCGTAACTCCCCGGTACTCCGAAAAATACCCGAACCACTCGGAACCTTTCCGATGTCCGAATATAGTCGTCCAATATATCGATCTTTACATCTCGACCATTTCGAGACTCCTCGTCATGTCCTCGATCTCATCCGGGACTCCGAACTCCTTCGGTACATCAAAACTCATAAACTCATTATATAACTGTCATCGAAACCTTAAGCGTGCGGACCCTATGGTTCGAGAACAGTGTAGACATGACTGAGACACGTTTCCGGTCAATAACCAATAGCGGGACCTGGATGCCCATATTGGCTCCTACATATTCTATGAAGATCTTTATCGGTCAGACCGCATAACAACATACGTTGTTCCGTTTGTCATCGGTATGTTACTTGCCTGAGATTCAATCGTCGGTATCCAATACCTAGTTCAATCTCGTTACCGGCAAGTCTCTTTACTCGTTCCGTAATACATCATCCCGCAACTAACTCATTAGTTGTAATGCTTGCAAGGCTTAAGTGATGTGCATTACCGAGAGGGCCTAGAGATACCTCTCCAACATTCGGAGTGACAAATCCTAATATCGAAATACGCCAACCCAACATGTACCTTTGGAGACACCTGTAGAGCTCCTTTATAATCACCCAGTTACGTTGTGATGTTTGGTAGCACACAAAGTGTTCCTCCGGCAAACGGGAGTTGCATAATCTCATAGTCATAGGAACATGTATAAGTCATGAAGAAAGCAATAGCAACATACTAAACGATCGGGTGCTAAGCTAATGGAATGGGTTATGTCAATCAGATCATTCAACTAATGATGTGATCCCGTTAATCAAATAACAACTCTTTGTCCATGGTTAGGAAACATAACCATCTTTGATTAACGAGCTAGTCAAGTAGAGGCATACTAGTGACACTCTGTTTGTCTATGTATTCACACATGTATTATGTTTCCGGTTAATACAATTCTAGCATGAATAATAAACATTTATCATGATATAAGGAAATAAATAATAACTTTATTATTGCCTCTAGGGCATATTTGCTTCAGTCTCCCATTTGCACTAGAGTCAATAATCTAGATCACATCGCCATGTGATTTAACATCAATAGTTCACATCTTTATGTGATTGGTTCACATCTCCATGTGACTAACACCAAAGGGTTTACTAGATTCAATAATCTAGTTCACATCGCTATGTGATTAAGACCCAAAAAGTGATCATGTTTTGCTTGTGAGAGAAGTTTAGTCAATGGGTCTGCCACATTCAGATCCGCATGTATTTTGCAAATTTCTATGTCAACAATGCTCTGCATGGAGCTACTCTAGCTAATTGCTCCCACTTTCAATATGTATCCAGATTGAGACTTAGAGTCATCTGGATCAGTGTCAAAACTTGCATCGACGTAACCCTTTACGACGAACCTTTTGTCACCTCTGTAATCGAGAAACATATCCTTATTCCAGTAAGGATAATTTTGACCGCTGTCCAGTGATCTACTCCTAGATCACTATTGTACTCCCTTGCCAAAATCAGTGTAAGGTATACAATAGATCTGGTACACAGCATGGCATACTTTATAGAACCTATGGCCAAGGCATAGGGAATGACTTTCATTCTCTTTCTATCTTCTGCCGTGGTCGGGTTTTGAGTCTTACTCAATTTCACACCTTGTAACACAGGCAAGAACTCTTTCTTTGACTGTTCCATTTTGAACTACTTCAAAATCTTGTGAAGGTATATGTACTCATTGAAAAAACTTATCAAGCGTCTTGATCTATCTCTATAGATCTTGATACTCAATATGTAAGCAGCTTCACCGAGGTCTTTCTTTGAAAAACTCCTTTCAAACACTCCTTTATGCTTTGCAGAATAATTCTACATTATTTCCGATCAACAATATGTCATTCACATATACTTATCAGAAATGCTGTAGTGCTCCCACTCACTTTCTAGTAAATACAGGCTTTACTACAAGTCTGTATAAAACTATATGTTTTGATCAACTTATCAAAGCGTATATTCCAACTCCGAGATGCTTGCACCAGTCCATAGATGGATCGCTGGAGCTTACACACTTTGTTAGCATCCTTTGGATCGATAAAACCTTCAGGTTGCATCATATACAACTCTTCTTCCGGAAATCCGTTCAGGAATGCAGTCTTTACATCCATTTGCCAGATTTCATAAAATGTGGCAATTTGCTAACATGATTCGGACAGACTTAAGCATAGATACGAGTGAGAAACTCTCATCGTAGTCAACACCTTGAACTTTGTCGAAAACCTTTTGCGACAATTCTAGCTTTGTAGATAGTAACACTACTATCATCGTCCATCTTCCTCTTGAAGATCCATTTAATCTCAATGGCTTGCCGATCATTGGGCAAGTCAATCAAAGTCCATACTTTGTTCTCATACATGGATCTCATCTCAGATTTCATGGCCTCAAGCCA
Source organism: Triticum monococcum (assembly GCA_034509565.1). Lineage (NCBI taxonomy): Eukaryota > Viridiplantae > Streptophyta > Magnoliopsida > Poales > Poaceae > Triticum > Triticum monococcum. Next base: position 169,835,343 of record CM067846.1, on the reverse strand, counting down.
TTTTGCGGAATCTGGGCTCATCATCACTTCCTCATAGTTCGCAAGTTCGTCATGGTCTAGTAACATGACTTCCAGAACAGGATTACCGTACCACTCTGGTGCGGATCTCACTCTGGTTTACCTACGAGATTCGGTAGTAACTTGATCTGAAGTTACATGATCATCATCATTAGCTTCCTCACTAATTGGTGTAGTAGTCACAAGAACAGATTTCTATGATGAACTACTTTCCAATAAGGGAGAAGGTACAATTACCTTATCAAGTTTTCTACTTTCCTCCCACTCACTTCTTTCGAGAGAAACTCCTTCTCTAGAAAGGATCCATTCTTAGCAACGAATGTCTTGCCTTCGGATCTGTGATAGAAGGTGTACCCAATAGTCTCCTTTGGGTATCCTATGAAGACATATTTCTCTGATTTGGGTTTGAGCTTATCAGGATGAAACCTTTTCGAATAAGCATCACAACCCAAACTTTAAGAAATGACAGCTTAGGTTTCTTGCCAAACCATAGTTCACACAGTGTCGTCTCAACGGATTTAGATGGTGCCCTATTTAACGTGAATGCAGCTGTCTCTAATGCATAACCCCAAAACGATAGTGGTAGATCGGTAAGAGACATCATAGATCGCACTATCTAATAAAGTACGGTTATGACGTTCGGACACACCATTACACTATGGTGTTCCAGGTGGCGTGAGTAGTGAAACTATTTCACATTGTTTTAATTGAAGGCCAAACTCGTAACTCAAATATTTTACCTCTGCGATCATATCATAGAAACTTTTATTTTCTTGTCACGATGATTTTCCACTTCACTCTGAAATTCTTTGAACTGTTCAAATGTTTCAGACTTATGTTTCATCAAGTAGATATCCCCATATCTGCTCAAATCATCTGTGAAGGTCAGAAAATAATGATACCTGCTGCAAGCCTTAATATTCATCGGACCACATACATCAGTATGTATGATTTCCAACAAATCTGTTGCTTGCTTCATTGTTCCGGAGAACGGCGTTTTAGTCATCTTGCCCATAAGGCATGGTTCGCAAGCATCAAGTGATTCATAATCAAGTGATTCCAAAAGCCCATCGGCATGGAGTTTCTTCATGCGCTTTACACCAATATGACCTAAACGGCAGTGCCACAAAGGAGTTGCACTATCATTATTAACTTTGCATCTTTTGGTTTCAATATTATGAATGTGTGTTACACTACGATCGAGATCCAATGAACTTGTTTCATTGGGTGTATGACCATCGAAGGTTTTATTCATGTAAACAGAACAACAATTATTCTCTGACTTTAATGAATAACCGTATTGCAATAAACATGATCAAATCATATTCATGCTCAACGCAAAAACCAAATAACACTTATTTAGGTTCAACACTAATCCCGAAAGTATAGGGGAGTGTGCGATGATGATCATATCAATCTTGGAACTACTTCCAACACACATCATCACTTCACCCTTAACTAGTCTCTGTTTATTCTGCAACTCCTGTTTCGAGTTACTACTCTTAGCAACTGATCCAGTATCAAATACTGAGGGGTTGCTATAAACACTAGTAAAGTACACATCAATAACATGTATATCAAATATACTTTTGTTCACTTTGCCATCCTTCTTATCCGCCAAATACTTGGGGCAGTTCCGCTTCCAGTGACCAGTCCCTTTGCAGTAGAAGCACTTAGTCTCAGGCTTAGGACCAGACTTGGGCTTCTTCACTTGAGCATCAACTTGCTTGCTGTTCTTCTTGAAGTTCTCCTTCTTCCCTTTTGCCCTTTCCTTGAAACTAGTGGTCTTGTCAACCATCAACACTTGATGTTCTTTCTTGATTTCTACCTTCGTCAATTTCAGTATTGCGAAGAGCTTGGGACTTTACTTTCGTCATCCCTTGCATATTATAGTTCATCACGAAGTTCTACTAACTTGGTGATGGTGACTAGAGAATTCTATCAATCACTATTTTATCTGGAAGATTAACTCCCACTTGATTCAAGTGATTGTAGTACCCAGACAATCTGAGCACATGCTCACTGCTTGAGCTATTCTCCTCCATCTTTTAGCTATAGAACTTGTTGGAGACTTCATATTTCTCAACTCGGGTATTTGCTTGAAATATTAACTTCAACTCCTGGAACATCTCATATGGTCCATGACGTTCAAAACGTCTTTGAAGTCCCGATTCTAAGCCGTTAAGCATGGTGCACTAAACTATCAAGTAGTCATCATATTGAGCTAGCCAAACATTCATAACATCTGCATCTGCTCCTGCAATAGGTCTGTCACCTAGCGGTGCATCAAGGACATAATTCTTCTGTGCAGCAATGAGGATAAACCTCAGATCACGGATCCAATCCGCATCATTGCTACTAACATCTTTCAACACAATTTTCTCTTGGAACATATCAAAATAAACACAGGGAAGCAACAATGCGAGCTATTGATCTACAACATAATTTGCAAAATACTACCAGGACTAAGTTCATGATAAATTTAAGTTCAATTAATCATATTACTTCAGAACTCCCACTTAGATAGACATCCCTCTAATCCTCTAAGTGATTACGTGATCCAAATCAACTAAACCATGTCCGATCATCACGTGAGATGGAGTAGTTTCATTGGTGAACATCACTATGTTGATCATATCTACTATATGATTCACGCTCGACCTTTCGGTCTCCGTGTTCCGAGGCCATATCTGTATATGCTTGGCTCGTCAAGTATAACCTGAGTATTCCGCGTGTGCAACTGTTTTGCACCCGTTGTATTTGAACGTAGAGCCTATCATATCCGATCATCACGTGGTGTCTCATCACGAAGAACTTTCGCAATGGTGCATACTCAGGGAGAACACTTCTTGATAATTAGTGAGAGATCATCTTAAAATGCTACCGTCAAACAAAGCAAGATAAGATGCATAAAAGATAAACATCACATGCAATCAATATAAGTGATATGATATGGCCATCATCATCTTGTACTTGTGATCTCCATCTCCGAAGTACGGTCATGATCACCATCGTCAATGGCGCGACACCTTGATCTCCATCGTAGCATCGTTGTCGTCTCGCCAATCTTATGCTTCCACGACTATCGCTACCGCTTAGTGATAAAGTAAAGCATTACAGCGCGATTGCATTGCATACAATAAAGCGACAACCATATGGCTCCTGCCAGTTGCCGATAACTCGGTTACAAAACATGATCATCTCATACAATAAAATTTAGCATCATGTCTTGACCATATCACATCACAACATGCCCTGCAAAAACAAGTTAGACGTCCTCTACTTTGTTGTTGCAAGTTTTACGTGGCTGCTACGGGCTTAAGCAAGAACCAATCTTACCTACGCATCAAAACCACAACGATAGTTTGTCAAGTTGGTGCTGTTTTAACCTTCGCAAGGACCGAGCGTAGCCACACTTGGTTCAACTAAAGTTGGAGAAACCGACACCCGCTAGCCACCTTTGTGCAAAGCACGTCGGGAGAACCGGTCTCGCGTAAGCGTACGCGTAATGTCGGTCCGGGCCGCTTCATCCAACAATACCGCCGAACCAAAGTATGACATGCTGGTAAGCAGTATGACTTATATCGCCCACAACTCACTTGTGTTCTACTCGTGCATATTACATCAAACCATAAAACCTAGGCTCGGATGCCACTGTTGGGGAACGTAGTAAATTCAAAATTTTCCTACGCACACGCAAGATCATGGTGATGTATAGCAACGAGAGGGGAGAGTGTTGTCTACGTACCCTTATAGACCGAAGCGGAAGCGTTGACGCAACATAGAGGAAGTAGTCGTACGTCTTCCCGATCCGACCGATCCAAGCACCGTTACTCTGGCACCTCCGAGTTCTTGGCACACGTTCAGCTCGATGACGCTCCCCGGGCTCCGATCCAGCAAAGCTTCGGGGAGGAGTTCCGTCAGCATGATGGCGTGGTGACGATCTTGATGTTCAACCGTCGCAGGGCTTCGCCTAAGCACTGCTACAATATGACCGAGGTGGAATATGGTGGAGGGGGGCACCACACACGGCTAAGGAACGATCACGAAGATCAACTTGTGTGTCCATGGGGTGCCCCCTGCCCCCGTATATAAATGAGTGGAGGAGGGGAGGGCTGGCCCTCTCTATGGCACGCCCTAGGGGAGTCCTACTCCCACCGGGAGTAGGATTCCCCCTTTTCCTAATCCAACTAGGAGTCCTTCCAAGTATTAGGAGTAGGAGACAAGGAAAGGGAAGGGAGAAGGGAAGGAAGGAGGGGGCGCAGCCCCTCCCCCTAGTCCAATTCGGACTAGGCCTTGGGGGGGCGCGTGGCCTACCCTAGGCAGCCCCTCTCTCTTTCTCGTATGGCCCAATAAGGCCCAATACTTCTCCCCCGTATTCCCGTAACTCCCCGGTACTCCGAAAAATACCCGAACCACTTGGACCTTTCCGATGTCCGAATATAGTCGTCCAATATATCGATCTTTACGTCTCGACCATTTCGAGACTCCTCGTCATGTCCCCGATCTCATCCAGGACTCCGAACTACTTCGGTACATCAAAACTCATAAACTCATTATATAACTGTCATCGAAACCTTAAGCGTGCGGACCCTACAGTTTGAGAACAATGTAGACATGACCGAGACACGTTTCCGGTCAATAACCAATAGCGGGACCTGGATGCCCATATTGGCTCCTACATATTCTACGAAGATCTTTATCGGTCAGACCGCATAACAACATACGTTGTTCCCTTTGTCATCGGTATGTTACTTGCCTGAGATTCGATCGTCGGTATCCAATACCTAGTTCAATCTCGTTACCGGCAAGTCTCTTTACTCGTTCCGTAATACATCATGCCGCAACTAACTCATTAGTTGTAATGCTTGCAAGGCTTAAGTGATGTGCATTACCGAGAGGGCCCAAAGATACCTCTCTGACATTCGGAGTGACAAATCCTAATCTGAAATACGCCAACCCAACATGTACCTTTGGAGACACCTGTAGAGCTCCTTTATAATCACCCAGTTACGTTGTGACGTTTGGTAGCACACAAAGTGTTCCTCCGGCAAACGGGAGTTGCATAATCTCATAGTCATAGGAACATGTATAAGTCATGAAGAAAGCAATAACAACATACTAAACGATCGGGTGCTAAGCTAATGGAATGGGTCATGTCAATCAGATCATTCAACTAATGATGTGATCCCGTTAATCAAATAACAACTCTTTGTCCATGGTTAGGAAACATAACCATCTTTGATTAACGAGCTAGTCAAGTAGAGGCATACTAGTGACACTCTGTTTGTCTATGCATTCACACATGTATTATGTTTCCGGTTAATACAATTCTGGCATGAATAATAAACATTTATCATGATATAAGGAAATAAATAATAACTTAATTATTGCCTCTAGGGCATATTTCCTTTAGTTCGGCCTCTGTCCATTCGGTGACGAAGTAGGCCAATACTTGTGATTTAATGGCCCGGTGTGGTTTGTATGTTATGTCAAATGGTAGGAGCTCAATAGCCCACTCAGCAATCCGACACGTAGTGTCGCGGTTATTTATTATGTCATTGAGTGGTACGTCGGAAGCCACTATAATCGAGCACTCTTGGAAGTAGTGTCGTAGCTTCCGGGATGCCATGAATACCGCATATGCTATCTTTTGGTAATGAGGGTACCGGGATTTACATGGTGTAAGGATAGTGGATACGTAGTATACCGGTTTCTGGAGTGGGAACTTGTGTCCGTCCTCCTCTCGCTCAACGACGAGCACTGCGCTCACCACCTGGTATGTTGCAGAGATGTATAATAACATCGGTTCATCGACGTTTGGTGCGGCCAGGATCGGGTTGCTTGCTAAAAGAGCCTTTATTTCCTCCAGTATGGCCGTTGCCGCTTCCGTCCACTCGAAGTGGTAGGTATGTCGGAGAAGGCGATAAAGTGGCAATGCTTTTTCTCCTAGTCTGGAGATAAAGCGGCTTAAAGCTGCCACGCATCCGGCTAGTTTTTAGACCTGTTTGAGGTCGGTTGGCGTGGCCAATTGTGAAAAAGCTCGGATTTCGGATGGATTTGCCTCAATTCCTCTATTGGAAACGATGAAGCCCAACAGCTTTCCAGCGGGAACGCCGAAAACACACTTTTCTGGATTGAGTTTAATGTCATATGTCTGGAGATTGTCGAATGTGAGATGCAAGTCATCTATTAACGACTCGACGTGTTTAGTTTTGAGGACGACGTCATCCACATATGCTTCCACTGTCTTGCCGATTTGCTTCTCCAGGCATGTTTGAATCATGCATTGGTAGGTGGCGCCGGCGTTTTTAAGCCCAAAGGGCATAGTGTTGAAGCAGAAAGGCCCGTATGGGGTGATGAATGTCGTTGCGGTTTGATCGGATTCCTTCATCTTCATTTGATGGTATCCGAAGTATGCGTCAAGGAAACACAGTGAGTCGTGTCCTGTGGTAGCATCAATGATATGATCGATGCGGGGGAGGGGGAAGGGATCCTTAGGGCAAGCCTTATTGAGGTCTTGAAGTCGACGCACAGGCGCCAAGATTTGTCCTTCTTTGGTACCATCACCAGGTTTGCTAGCTAGTCCGGGTGTTTTATTTCTCTGATGAATTCGGCCTCGATTAACTTGGCTAGCTCCTCCCCCATGTCTTGTCGTTTAGGTTCAGAAGAGTGTCACAGTGTTTGCTTGACCGGCTTATATCCGTTCAGTATATTGAGGCTGTGTTCGGCTAGCCTGCATGGGATTCCTAGCATATTAGAAGGGTGCCAAGCGAACATATCCCAATTCTCGCGGAGGAACGTTCATAGTGCGGCATCAACCGTTGGGTCCAGTTGTGCCCCGATGGAAGCTGTCTTCTTGGGGTCCGTCGGGTGGACTTGGAATTTGACTATTTCATCTGCTTGTTTGAAAGAGGTTGATTTGGGACGCTTATCAAGGATTACGTCGTCCCTATCCACCGTGGAGCGCAGTGCGGTTAACTCTTTGGCCGCGAGGGCCTCAGACAGTGCCTCAGGGCTAGGGATGCTGTTTTGTTTTCGGCGCGGAGGGCTATGTCCAGATTACTAGCAAGAGTGATAATATCGTTGGGCCCGGGCATATTGAGCTTCATATACTCGTAATGAGGCATAGCTTGAAAGCGTGCGAATGCATCTCGCCCCAATAGGGCATGATATCCACTGTTGAAAGGGGCCACTTGGAAGGTTATCTCTTCAGACCGATAGTTCTCTGACGTGCCGAATACTACACCGAGTGTAATTTTCCCCACGCATCGTGCCTCCCGGCTGGGAATGATCCCTCAGAAGGTTGTATTACTAAGCTCGATGCGGCTCCTGTTTACTTCCATTTTATTTAGTGTGTCCTCGTAGATGAGGTTTAGTCTGCTGCCACCGTCCATGAGCACTTTAGTGAGCCGAAAGCCGTCCAAAATTGGATTGAGGACCAAGGCAGCTGGTGCCCGGACTGATCGGACTTTTGGTTCGCCACCGGCGTTGAAAGTTATGGCCGTGTCGTTCCAAGGATTTATTTTTGCAACTTGGCAGACTTCGGCAAGGTCGTGGAGTGCCCTCTTGAGCCGATTGTTTGAAGCGAAAGTCTCAAAGACTATCAATACTTTGTGGTTGTCGTGTTCGGGGGGGGGGGACTTGCTCCTCGGTGTTTTTGGTGAGGATATCCTCGCCGCTCTTGGCCACTTGCCGGAGTATCAAACATGCTCTAAGGTTGTGGGTTGGTATGGTATCCGGTGTCATGTGTATTTTGCATGGCCTATCGAGCCATCCCTCTAGAACAGTTCCACGCCCCGTGATGGGCTTCGATTTCTTTACTACTAGGACGGGCGCCCCGCGAGGGTGCATCCTTTTTTCCCGGATGAGGGGTTGAGTGGAAACCGGTGGTTCCTAGCGAGCTGATTGAGCTTTCCAGATGCTTTCCATTGTGCAGTACTTCTGTACTATGGTTGCCAGGTCAGCAAAGTGTCATACGTGACGGCGGTTGATGGCGTTGAGGATTCCTTCGTTCGTGCAATTATTGCAGAATACTGAGGTTTGGAAAAGTGCCGCAGTGTTTGCTTGACCAGCTTTTATCCCGAGGACCCCTTAATCCAGGACTCCCTCACCTGGGGGGTGCCTCGAGGGGGGCAAAACCCACCAGGGCACGTCAGGGCCCCCTGGCGCACCCAAGTGGGTTGTGCCCACCTCGGTGGCCTCCCGCACCCCTTCTTTGCACTATAAATTCCCAAATATTCCGAAACCCCTCGGGGTTAACCTAGATCAGAAGTTCCGCCACTGCAGGGCTGCGTAGCCACCGAAAACCAATCTAGACCCATTTCGGCACCCTGCCGGAGGGGGAATCAACTCCGGTGGCCATCTTCATCATTCCGGCGGCCACCACGATGAGGAGGGAGTAGTCCACCCTCGGGGCTGACGGTTTGTACTAGTAGCTATGTGTTTTCTCTCTCTCTCTCTCTCGTGATCTATATCATGGGCTTTGTTAATATAGTCGGATCATATGATGTTTCTCCCCTCTATACTCTTGTTGTGATGAATTGAATCTTTACCCTTTGAAGTTTTGTCATGTCGTATTGAATATTCAGAGATGAGAACACATGATATATGTCTTGCGGTATAAATACTTGAGGTGACAATTGGGGTATCTTATTGATTCACTTGATATATGTTATGGCATTCAACTCGCGGATTCCCGCGGTGATGTTGGGGCAATCTATGCATAGGGGTTGATGCACGTTTTTCTCCGACGGAAACTTCAGGGTCTCTTTATAGTTCTTTGTGTGGATTGAGTGTTATGAGTATGAATATGCTTTGTTGTTACTCTAGTACGAACTCTAAGATAGATTGAACGGAAACAATAGATTTGTTTATTTTAGTACGAACTCTTGAATAGATCGATCAGAGAGAATAGCTTTCAGGTGGCTTCACACCCTACAGACAATTCCTATATTTTGTTCTCCGCTAATAGGAACTCGGGAGTGATTCTTTACTGTACTTTGAGGGAAAATCATGTGATCCAACTATGTTAGCATCGTTGAGAGATTGCACTAGCGAAAGTATGGACCCTAGGCCTTGTTTTTAAGCATTGAAACACCATTTTTGTGCCTATTTACTATTTGTTACCTTGCTGCTTTTATTTATTCAGACTATAAAAATATATTTCTACCATCCATATTACACTTTTATCACCATCTCTTCGCCGAACTAGTGCACCTATACAATTTGCCATTTGTATTGGGTGTGTTGGGGACACAAGAGATTTCTTGTATTTGGTTGCAGGGTCGTTTGAGAGAGACCATCTTCATCCTACACCTCTCACGGATTGATAAACCTTAGATCATACACTTGAGGGAAAATTGCTACTGTACTACAAAACTCTGCGCTTGGAGGCCCAACACATGTCTACAAGAATAAAGTTGCATAGTAGACATCAGGGTAGCATCGCTGGCAAGAATGAATGGGTCTGCATGATCTGCCATCGTTGTCCTGCTAACACAGGTCTTCCTGTAATCATCAACCTTTAGATGACCAAGAGGGATCCATGCGCACCTGAATAATGCCACCTTAACTTTCACATAGTCAAGCTCCCAAATCTCTTTGATGGTTCCATAGCATACCCTTTTATTAGCTTCATCTACAGTCATGAATTCTATTCAAACAGCGTTGTTCTAATATGAGGTCTTCTAATCACGTTCCTCAGTGTAGAATGTGTATCCATTTTTGTCATATGCTTGGTACATCAACACCGTAGGTGATGGCTTTTGTGCCAACCACGTAGCAATGTCATCGATGGATCCTTGTGCCAAACGATTCTTCAGCCATTCGGCGTAGTTCTTAGTGTGCTCCTTCATCCCCACATTTGATGAAGGCACCATTGGTAAGAAGCTTTGGCATATCTCTGCCATGTGTTCTTCGGCATAAGCGCTGAGAATTGGGCTGTTAAGCAGTACCGTCAAATGGGCTTTCTCTGCCAATTCTCTGGGTGCAGCCATTTGCGTGCTAGCGAGTACAGGCTTACCTTCCAGCCTTCCCTCATGGCGGGAGAGGGGAAAACCTATAGGTCATTGTTTCATGTATTTAGTGCAAAATTCAACCACCTCCTCTACGGTATAACCTTGTTGGATGCTTGCCTCTGGATGGTTTCGGTTCTGACAAAAGCGCTTCAGTATTCCCATGAACCGCTCGAAAGGATACATGTTGCGAAGAAACACAGGACCACAATACTTTATCTTGTCGACAAGGTGCACGGTGGGATGGACCATGACATCAATGAATGACGGTGGGAAAAACATGTCTAGGGTGGACAATATTCTTGCAATATCATCTTGCATATGATCCAACTCTTCAGGATCTACAACTTCCTGCCATAGTTGGTTGAAGAAATCAAAGAGCTCAATGAGTGCGTTTCTTATATCTTTGTCCATCAGATTCCTGATGGCCGCCGGGAGGATTTGCGTCAACATTACATGGCAATCATGTGACTTCATGTGTCCCAGCTTCATTTTACCTAAGCTCACATCCACGAGACTTCTGATGTTTGCGGAGTAGGAAGAGGGTTTCTTAATTGACAACAAATAGGTGAAGAACTGTGCTGCTTCTTTTGTACTAAAATTGTAACTCTGGCGAGCTTGGATGAATTTGTCATCATCTTCTGCTTCACTATTGCGTTTTCATTGATCAACAAGCATATCGAGCCGTCAACCATCACCATCCTTTCTTTTACCTTTAATCTTGAGCAGAGTACGACGGATGCTTTCACATACGTTCTTCTCTACATGCATGTCATCGATGCAGTGACATACACGTAGAATGTCCCAGTAAGGTAATTTCCAGAACACCCTCTATGAGCCGGACTAGCCCTGATTACACGCGGGAAGCCCCTGGTACCGTCTAGGAGGGCTTGATTATCAAACCAATCTCATGTATATGTAGTGGTGCACCGGACTCGTCTAACCATGTCCGTGGTCTTGACGACCTATCATTTTTTCTGGTTGGTGAGGCCGTCTAGTGCTCAATGGCTAAAGCCGCCGCACATTCTTTCGCGCGTAGAGCATGCTCAGTATTTCCTCTAACTGTGATGGTGCCACGTGGACCGGGCATCTTAAGCTTGAGAGAAGCGTAATGTGGGATTGCATTAAAACGAGCGAAAGCCGCTCTTCCGAGTAGTGCCTGATAGCCACTTCGGAATGGAGCGATGTAGAAATTTAACCTTTCACTTCGGAAGTTGTCAGAAGAACCGAATACAACCTCTAGTAATAGAGAGCCCGTGCTGCGGGCCTCTAGGCCTTGTATTACTCCCTTGAAGGTAGTAGTACAGTGGCTTACTTTTGATGGGTCTATCCCCATTTTCGGACTATGTCCTGATATATCAGGTTTAGACCACTGTCGTCGTCCATGAGGACTCGTGTGAGATGGTATCCGCTTATTATTGGGTCTAACACCAAGGCAGCCAATCCTTCGTGTCGGATGCTTGTCGCGTGATCCCCGGGATCAAAAGTGATCGGGCAGGCCAACCAGGGGTTGAACCTAGGGGTGACGGGCTCTATGGCGCATGTGTATTGGAGTGCATGTTTGCTTTTCCTCTTTGTCACATGGATCATGTTGACTGTTTTAACCTCTGGTGGGAATTTTTTCTGTCCTCCAGTGCTTTGCTGGAGAGGTCCGTCCTCGTCTTTGCTTGGTGTCTCCCCCCCCCTTGTGTTCGGCGTTTAGCTTACCGGCCTGCTTGAAGACCCAACATTCTCTGTGGGTGTGATTTGCAGGTTTATCGGTGGTGCCATGAATCTTAGTTTGTCAAGAATCTTGTTTAGGCCAGACAGTCCGTCTCTACTGCCTTTGAAAGGCTTTTTCCGCTGACCTGGTTGAGAGCCCCTGTATCCGGCGTTTACCGCCGTATTATGTGGGCTATCCTCTTTATTTCGATGCTTGCTTTTATTGCGTCGTGGATTTCCATTTCCATCCCTAACTTCAGATGTGCTTGGGTCGCTAGTGCTGCTGCGGGCTAACCAGCTGGCTTCGCCCGTGCAAAAGCGGGTCATGAGACTTGTTAGAGCTGCCATTGTTCTCGGTTTTTCTTGGCCGAGGTGTCTGGCGAGCCATTCATCTCGGACGCTGTGTTTGAAAGCTGCCAAGGCTTTGGCGTCCGGATAGTCGACGATTTGGTTCTTCTTGGTGAGAAACATGTTCCAAAGCTTTCGGGCGGACTCTCCGGACTGTTGAATTATATGACTTAAATCGTCTGCATCTGGAGGTCGGACGTAGGTCCCTTGAAAATTAGCCCGAAAAGCGTCCTCGAGCTCCTCCCAACTTCCAGTTGAGTTTTCGGGGAGGCTTTTCAGCCAGTGCCGAGCTGGTCCTTTAAGCTTGAGGGGCAAGTATTTAATGGCATGGAGATCGTCTCCACGAGCCATATGGATATGGAGGATAAAGTCCTCAATCCATACCCCAGGGTCTGTGGTCCCGTCGTACGCTTCTATGTTCACTGGTTTGAATCCTTCTGGGAATTCGTGGTCCAGCACCTCATCGGTGAAACATAGGGGGTGTGTGGCACCCCTGTACTTGTATGTACCATGGCATTCAGACGGTTGTGGTATTTGGTTTTGATTTTGTGCCGGAGCACGCTTCCTAGATCTATAGATGGATCTGGTCGCACCGGATTTTTGGCGCAAGTCCTCACGTACATCGTGTGTTGACTTATGTGCGTATTTGTTATCCGCTCTATCGCGGTCACAAGGTGGTGGATCTGGCCGTTTGGCCATTTCATTATTTGGCTGTGTGGGCTCTAAGGCCTCGTCATCGAATTCGGGTAACAGCTTGCATTTTGGATAGCTCTTTGTCACCATACTTTGCTTCGCTGTCGAGCACTTTGTTCCACCTGGTGTTGAATGTGTTTTGTGCGGCCTTAAGCCTTTGCTTCTGCTTCTTCAGACTCCTCGTTGTGGCAATAAGCCTTCTGCAGAGGTTCTCTTGCTCCAAGTGCGTTTGCGGGATGATGTGTGCATCTTCGTCCAGACTGTTTTCCTCCCCAGATGGGGGTTGATGAGGGTTATCCTCGGCATCGCCGTGTTCGGACGTCGGATCTACTATGTTCGCCACTTGCAGCTTCATCGTGCTCTCCTGTCGGGGCAATGTGGTCATCGTTTCCTCTGGAGTCGACTGGAGTGTTATTTTCTCTTGATCTGTTATCGTTGTTTTTGCTATGGTGGGACTTAGAGAGGCACCGCTGACGTTGGCGCTTGGGTTGCTTCTTGGAGGGGCCATCCTCCATTGTATCTTCGCCATTGCCTTCTTTGGGTGTATCCACCATGTATATGTCATGTGATGAAGTGGTTGTCCGGCGCCCTGTGGGCGCTGGATCCTGTTCATCTCCTGCATCTTCGTCCATGCCGTCGATGTCTTCGGAGTCGAGGTTGAGCATGTCGGTTAAGTCGTCGACAGTGGCTACTAAGTAGGTGGTGGGCGGGCAACGAATTTCTTCGTCGTCCGTATCCCATTCTAGCCGGACATAGTTCGGCCAAGGTTCTCCTGACAAGGAGAGAGATTTTAATGAATTTAGCACATCGCCGAAAGGCGAGTGCTGAAAGATATCCGCAGAGGTGAACTCCATGATCGGCGCCCAGTTGGATTCGATGGGCCCGGATGCAGGTGGCTCGGAGTCCGTGGCTGAAGACGAATCCAGTGGTTTGGCGACACAGCTCTCGTACGGGGTGAAGTCAGTATCCGGCTCCATCGCCACTGAGAGTGCAGCCTCCATGGCAGGGTCTATCCCTCCGTCCTTGGATGGCGCAATTTGCTCCAGATTGAAGGCCGGAGGAGTTGCAGATGCGATCTCCCGAACACTGTCCGACGACAGAGTTATGTCGTGCTCGTCGTGACCGTGCGGCGCACCTGACACGGGCTCGAATCCGTCGAAGATCAAGTCTCCACGGATGTCAGCAGTGTAGTTTAAGTTTCCGAATCTCACCTGATGGCCAGGGGCGTAGCTCTCGACTTGCTCCAGATGGCCAAGCGAATTGGCCCGCAGTGCGAAGCCGCCGAATACAATGATCTTTCCGGGGAGGAAAACCTCACCCTGGACCACATCGCTATTGATGATCGAAGGAGCCATCAAGCCTTATAGTGATGACACAATGGAACTCTCAATGAAAGCACCAATGTCGGTGTCAAAACCGGCGGATCTCGGGTAGCGGGTCCCGAACTGTGCGTCTAAGGCAGATGGTAACAGGAAGCAGGGGACACGATGTTTACCCAGGTTCGGGGCCTCTTGATGGAGGTAATACCCTACGTCCTGCTTGATTGTTCTTGATGATATGAGTATTACAAGAGTTGATCTACCACAAGATCGTACAGGCTAAACCCTAGAAGCTAGCCTATGGTACGATTGCATATGTTGTCCTACGGACTAAACCCTCCGGTTTATATAGACACTGGAGGGGGCTAGGGTTACACAGAGTCGGTTACAAGGGAGGAGATCTTCATATCCGTATTGCCTAGCTTGCCTTCCACGCCAAGGAGAGTCCCATCCGGACACGGGACGAAGTCTTCAATCTTGTATCTTCATAGTCCAACAGTCCGGCCGAAGGATATAGTCCGGCTGTCCGGAGCCCCCCTATCCAGGACTCCCTCAGTCACCATCCTTTATTTTACCTTTAATCTTGAGTAGAGTACCAAGAATTCTTTCACATACGTTCTTCTCTACATGCATGACATCGATGCAGTGACATACACGTAGAATGTCCTAGTAAGGTAATTTCCAGAACACTGATTTCTTCTTAAACACTTGACCCTTGGGTGTTTATTTCACCGTCAAAGGGTGGTTCTTGCCAAGCACAACATTAATTTGTTTAGCCATGTTCTGGACCACCTCCCCATCATAGGGTCTTGGGCCCACACCTACCTCTGTTGTATCATCAAATTCAGCTTCATCTTTCGATATGGGTGATTTTTCCGTAAGAACCTACGATGACGCAAATACACGGTTTTGCGCGAGTTGGGGAGTCTTTTGCTAGTTGTCCTATCCATGCATGTTACACACCCTACATCTCCCTTTGTTTTGCCCCAATGTGTTGCCTAATGTAGGCATATCTTGAATGGTGTGCACCAGCATCACATGTAGATCAACGATCTCCTTTCTGTAAGCATCATAACATTTTACAACACGCGCATCTATCCACACTGTCAGCACTTCTTTTACTAGTAGCTGAAAGTAAATGTCGATGTCATTTCCAAGTTGCCTTGGGCCTTGGATAATCATTGACATCATATTGTATTTTTTTTCTTCATACACAACCAAGGAGCTAGGTTATATATGCACACAAGCACCGACCATGTGCTGTGATTGGTGCTCATAATGCCAAAAGAATTCATCCTATCAGTACACTCCCTGAGCCTTATACTTCTAGGATCCTTGGCAAAGTCTTCTAACTGGTTATCAATTAATTCCCACTGAGCCCCATCTTTCGGGTGCCTCATATACTTATCCGCAATCCGCTCATCATGATGCCACGGCAACCTCTTTGCCTCTCTAGGGTTTGCAAACAAACGCCCCAACCTTGGAATTAGAGGCAAGTACCAAACAACCTTGAATGGGATTCATGTCTTTACCTCGTCGTCCAATTTGTACTTGTCATTTGCTCTCATGTGCTTGTATTGTGCATTCTTGCATGTGGGACATGCATGCAAATCTTTGTACTCACCACGGTACAATATACAATCATTCACACAAGCATGTATCTTTAGTACTTCAAGTTCCGATGGGCAAACAATTTTCTTCGCTTCATTCATGCTTCTGGGGAGCACATTATCTTCTGGAAGAATTTCTTTGAAAAGACCTAACATATCTGTGAAGCCCTTGTTTGATAGACCGTTTGCTGCTTTAAATCTGAGAAGCGCCAGGGTGGCACTCAACCTGGAATATTTTTTTTGCAAACTGGATAGAATTCTTTCTTGGAGTCCGCATCAATGGTTGGGAGATCCTTGTACCCAATCATATCCTTTTTGGGCCCTCGAAATCTGCAATCATAGCAGCAAAATCTAGCATATCAAGATCGTCGTCATCTGCATCAACGTCTTGGTTTTCCTGTGGGTGTTTCGGCTTTCCGGTGTTCCATT
This sequence comes from Triticum monococcum, assembly GCA_034509565.1. Lineage (NCBI taxonomy): Eukaryota > Viridiplantae > Streptophyta > Magnoliopsida > Poales > Poaceae > Triticum > Triticum monococcum. Next base: position 169,819,209 of record CM067846.1, on the reverse strand, counting down.
GGGAGCTTGACGCCTCTGCCCTCATGTTAGATTCAACATCCATGTGACACTGATCAGGGTTTGGCATCTTGCAGCCCTGGGTATCTTCATCCATGACCTCCTCTTCACCGGGTCTGGTCCAATGTGTATATCCATCCATGAATCCCCGAGAGACTAAGTGCCACTAGACATGTGTAACTTGATGTGACTCTGTATTGGCGCAATCAGTACATGGACACATGATGTAATCCGCATCACCAATTCTCCTCTTTGTACTTTTAGCCAAATTCATTAACTCTGTCACGCCACTGATAAAATCCGTGGTTTTCTGATCCTTCATCCATCGAGATCGTTCCATCTGCACCACATGAATGGTAATTAAAAACAAAATGACAACATTAATAAACGGATTAAATGCTGCCCAAAGATGTGTGCATAAATCACAAGGTTTTATTTTCATAATTACCGAGGGCACTCCATATTGTTATCCAGACATGCAATAACAAAAATTAATGGCCAATCAATTTACATGCAGAGTACTAGTACAACACTACCCTTAGGAATTGAATACCTTAATTAAGCCACTCATGAAAAGAATACCTTAATTAATTAGCCGCGCAGCGACCTCCACCTAACAGACAGAGAAGCGCGATGCGGCGGCACACCGAGACAGCAGGGTCGAGGAGCAAAGCTTAGTGCAGCTGCCGCCTGAAGTTCGACCTCCACTATCCCGCCATCGACCGTGATGGATGTGCTCGAATCACGCCGCCGCCGACCTCGATGGTTGAGCTCCTCCTATCTATCATCACAGACTAAGGATTGACCTCCTATGACGCCGCCACCGCCCATCGACCCAGGATTGACCTCTTCTCCGGTAGCCGCTGCCTCGGCCGCCGTCGCCATCTCTATATGTAGAGCGGCTATTTTTTTACGGATATCCACAGAGCGGCTGTTTACATGGTATCACACTGCGGGTAACTCGATTGGCAAACTCAAGAATCTTGATGGGTTTCTCCTCGTAAGTCAGGTCACTCTCCAACTAAATTGCCCCCAAGGGCACTGTATCTCTCAGAGCAATATCGACCATCTCCGCATGGCACTTCTTCAACTGGGAAATGTGAAACAAAATAATGAACTCCTGAAAAACCTTTGGGTAATTCCAACTTGTAGGCAACTTCACCCATGCGTTCCAAGACTCTGTATGGCCCCACAAACCATGGTGCGAACTTTCCTTTGACTCCAAATCATTTAACTCCTCGAAGTGGCAACACACAAAGATACGCTCTATCTCCGACTTCATAGGTTACCTCCTTGCGTTTAGTATCAGCATAACTCTTCTACTTCGACTGAGCTATCTGGAATCTGTCACGGATCAACTTGACCGTCTCCTCCGAATCCCTGTTTAAATCTGGTCCAAACAATTTACGGTCTCCGACTTCATCCCATATCAATGGTGTCCTGCACCTCCTTCTGTACAAAGCTTCGAAAGGGGCCATCTTCAAACTGGTTTGGTAGCTATTGTTGTATGAGAACTCTACATCAGGTAAATTATCATCCCAACTAGATCCATAATCTAGTGCACAAGCTCTCAACATTTCCTCCGGAATTTGATTAACTCTCTCGATCTGCCCATCTGTCTACGGATGAAAGGTTGTACTGAAATCTAGCCTGGTACCCAAAGTTTCATGTAACTAATTCCAAAGCTTTGCGGTAAACTGTGTTCCTCTATCTAATACGATGGCCCTTGGAACTCCATGCAGACATACGATCCTGGTCAGATATATCTTGGCAAACTTAGCACTCGTATATGTGGTTTTCACGGGGATGAAGTGAGTGTCGGTGTCAAAACCGGCAGATCTCGGGTAGGGGGTCCCGAACTGTGCGTCTAAGGATCGATGGTAATAGGAGACAAGGGACACGATGTTTTACCCAGGTTCAAGCCCTCTTGATGGAGGTAATACCCTATGTCCTGCTTGATTGACTTTGATGAGTATAGGGGTTACAAGAGTTGATCTACCACCCTAATTGTCTAGCCTGTATGATTATGATTGCCTCTACGGACTAAACCCTCCGGTTTATATAGACACCGGAGGGGCCTAGGGTTGTATAGGGTTGGTTTACAAAGAAAGGAATCTTCATATCCGAATGCCAAGCTTGCCATCCACGCAAAGAAGATTCCTATCTAGACACGGGGAAGAGTCTTCTATCTTGTATCTTCACGTCCCACCAGTCCGGCCCATGTCACATAGCCCGGACGCCCGAGGACCCCCTAATCTAGGACTCCCTCAGTATCCCCTGAACCAGGCTTCAATGATGACGTGTCAGGCATGCAGATTGTCTTCGGCATTGCAAGGCGGGTTCCTCCTCCAAACACTTCAAAGCAATTTGAACAAAAAGAACTTTATTCGGCAACAACGCAGTATCCGGCATCTATATCTTCGGCTTCATAAAGCAGGCTCCCCTTGATACTGCAGACAACTTTGGCTTCATATTAAACATTATACCCTTTGGCTTCTGCACCACCATCGCCTCCGCTTCCACGTGTCAGACGAATATGAAAGGTCCAAGTGTTTTTACAGATAACACCCTGACTTTGCAGGGAAGGTGTCTATTTAAGGAGAATGGATCATAGATGCCATTCCACACCAGGTGAAAAATCCTTAGAGCTTGCCACAGGAAACCGCACAAACATGACTGGAGTTCCCAGTTATTCCTCGCACCATCATGGCCCACAAAAAGGCGATTGGGAGAGCTGCTCGGTATCCCACGCCCAACTGACCAAGCTTCAGATGCAGGGGTATCTTCCCCCCGCGGATCTAGTCCCCGTTTGGGCGGGGTTGACTTCCATCAATGGCGAAGCCCTGGCAGAAAACTTCCTCAATCCTACTGAAGGGGAGCAAGTGTGCTTCGTTTCCTTTCTACTAAGAGGCGTTGGATTTCCAATCCACCCTTTCCTCCGAGGTCTCCTGGAGTATTATGGGCTCCAACTGCACAATCTCACACAGGGCTCCATTCTGCACATCACGGCCTTCGTTCCTCTTTGCGAGTTGTTCCTAGGCCACGAGGCCCATTTTGAGTTACGGAGGAAATTGTTCTACCTTGTCCCTCGCTGCCAAAAGGGATCCATATTCAAGGTGGGCGGCGCCGAGATATGGCGCATAGCCAGAACCGGATACCTGTCCGGCATGTTGAAGAAGGCGTCCGAAGAGTGGCCCTCAGAGTGGTTTTATATTGAAGACGTCGCTCTCCCCGACCCAGTCCAAATGCGCCTTCCTGAATTTTCCAGTGTTCCACTGAAGAAACGCCATAGGTGGCGCCCACGGAGCCTCGAGGAGGAAGATAGCGCGGAAGTCAAGATGTTAATGGACAAGATAAAAAAACTTGCCCAATCCGGACTATCCATGATTGAGGTCATGGCAATTTCCATAACGCGAGGCGTCCAGCCACTTCAATCCAGAGGACTCCCCATGTGGAACTTCAACGGGGAGGATGATACATGTCGCTACGGGCGCAAGGGTCCGGAGAACTTTGTCGCCCCGGCCGCGGTGCTGGTGGATCTTTATAAAGGGGAGAAAGAAGAATTTACCTGCCTTAAGTGTCGGGACGGCTTCTCCATGTACAACCCCCCTAGCTGGGTAAGCTTTCAATCCAGAATCTTATTCAATCCTCATCCTAAGTTGCAACTAGTTGGACTCAAATCGACCAAGTTTAAACAGGAATGGTGGAAGGCCACCGCGGGGATCTATAGCCCTGCTCCGCAGCCGGAGAATCATATTCAGGACTTAGATCCTGGTTTTGAGGAGGATCTGGATATATTTGTAGATCTCAAGGAGGGGGTCTTCTATCAGGCGAGCTACGACAGCACAGAAGTGGTCATTGTAGCCGATTACCCCGGCCTCCTGCCATCTTCTCACGTAAGTGCCCAAGGAGAATCTCCTCCAAAAGAGCTTCCTCATAATGCCTCACCCCCCGCACTGTCTCATGCTCCAAAGGGGAGGCGCTCGGCGCGTCATGCTGCGCCAGAGGCGTCTCATCAGAGAGCGGTGCCTGCGTCGGGCGGGACTTCGAAGAGGAAGTCAAATGACAACACAGCCGAGCCTTCATCAAAGAGGTATGGATTTGAATACGCCCCCTGGCATTCACATCGAACTGTGACATTGTCCGCCGTGTTTTGTCAGGAAGAGTTTTCGCCGGACTATGTCCGGGAATCCTGCCGGTCGCGCCTCTACCAATCAGGTTCCAGACCCTGCTTCTAGGGCAGGGGCTGATATGGGAGTGGCGCCGGATTGTCCTCCTTCAGAGGATTTAGATGATCTGTCCATCATGAACTCTGAAGTAGAGAGCACCATGAATCATCGGCGACGGAGGGCCGCTTTGCGACCCCAGCTTTACTGAAGAGGCGTTCAATGCCTTCAGTTTGGCTGATGTGTATATCCGAGCTGCTCAGGATGGGCTTGCCAGAGCCACTGGCCAGTACTTGAAGGATATGCGGGTAAGTATGCATTGTAGGTAATAATATACCAGTAGCCCCCGAGACTTGAAGAAGTTGAGACAGCTGATTTAAGGATCATTGTATAATCAAAGGATCATTGTATAATCAGGCACTCACGGAGAAGAACAACATGCTATCTCAGGAGCTGGAACAGTGCCGGACCCAGCTAACTGCTGTTACCGCCGAACTGGGGAAGTCCAAGGAGGCACCGACTGGTAAGGTTCCCTTTTATCTGGAAAATGTAATCATGTGCCAGTCGTGTTTATACGAATAAACATTGCTGCATTTATATGATTGCAGGCTCATTGGCTCAGATGGAAGAGAAGCTAAAGGTCGCGCAAGCGGAGAAGGAATATGCCGAAAGGCAAGAGGCCGCCGGACAACGTGTACTGACATGGACCAGGGATGAAAAGAACAAGCTACAGGATGCCCATACCCAGCTCTACAAAGAGCTGAAGGATGTGTGGGCCCAACTAGCAGACGCTTTAAAGGAGAACAAAAAGCTGCGAGGCGGCATATTCAGTATGCCTTTCAACTTATTGTCGTATAGTTCACTGAGGCGACTTCTAATAAGTTTATTCCTGTAGGTATTTTGACTGGGCGGCCCGAAGAAGAGGCATCCAGCTTCCAAGGCGATTTGGTACAAGAGCTGTCCGAAGTGTATGAGCGAGCTCTGAAAGCGATGCGGGGCGTTGCCAAGGCTTTATGGACATTCGCATCCCTCCAGGAAGTATGGAGGAGCTGGTAAAGCTATTCAAGGGAGTTCGGCGCCGCTTCAGATTATGGAAGATATCGGCTTGCCGGGAAGGCGCACGAGAGGCCTGGGCCATGGTGAAAACACAGTACACCGGACTTGATCCAAATCATATGGCCCGGCTCGGACCTCGGGGGTCGAATGGACAAGAGGTTCCAGTGAGCTTGGTATATGACCAAGTAAAGATAGCCGCCAAGTTTTCACAATAGGATTGTAAGCTGGACAACCTGTTAGACGGTATAGAGGAAGAAGTTTTTGCGTCCAATTGACTATGTACTTCATTTGACAATTTTGTCCCTAGCCGAATTGTAAAATGATTTTCATGGCAGAACTTTTCGCTTCGACCTCCGGACCTGAAAGTGTAGAGTGTTTCCGAATACTGGACCGGCAATAAATACCGGGGTATGTGTGGAAACCAGGCGTAGGGGTCATAGTTGCTTGAACAGACAAGTTGTATTCGGTTAGCTATGTCATATTACTTATTAATTGTAAGAAACATCTTCCAGAGAGAATAGTTCTGTTAAGGGTTCCTTTCCCTGGGTGGACATGCGGTAGTATGCATGCCCGAACTGTGATTCGAAAAATCGCAGTATACATAATATCTAGGAGTTCATAGTGCAATGAGGGTAAAACATCTTTAGTCCGCCGACCGATTATTTCCTTAAGAACGCTAGCTTTCGGCTTCACCCAGTCTGAGGTATAAGTCTAGATGACCCGGCTGTAACAATCGCAAAGGTGCTCCCTGTATGCCCTAGTCAAACTAACGAGAACGTAGGGCATAAGCATAAGAGCCAGGAAACCCATCTTGGCAAAAACTTAAGTCATAAAGGTGCATATAATGACGAAGAAAAGGTATATATGAGAAAATAACATATATGTGGAGAGCTTAATGCTCCGAAAGTGATAATAAGCTTCTGTAAAAGAAGCCCCCAGGTTTTATGAGCGTATACATTTAAGGATGTGTACCTCATAAGTGTGCAGTCTAGCCGCACAATTACTATAAAGCTAAAGAAAAAGTTTAAAGAGAGAGAAAATGGAAAAAGGAGAAACAGAAAACGAACAACGAGTCCAGCTCTAGGCGTAGAATTTTCGGAGTTTGGCGGCATTCCACGGGTTCGGCTCTAAGCGATTATCTGATGCATCGCGCAGATGGTACGCACCTCCGGTGAGAACTTCGTCTATAATGAAGGGACCTTCCCACTTGGGATTGAGTTTGTCCTTTTTCTTTTCTGGCAAGCATAGAATGAGTTCACCAACATTATAAGTCTTGGCTCGCACTTCTCTGCTTTGGTATATGCGAGCTTGTTGTTGATAGAATGCGGAATGGGCTTTTGCAACATCGCACTCCTCCTCCAGGGCTTCTATACTGTCCTGCCGATCTAGCTCGGCTTATCTCTCTTCGTCCATGCGCACTCGAGGTGAGTCATGAATGATGTTGCAGCGCAAAACAGCCTCCGCGCCGTACATCACGAAGAATGGTGTGTAACCGGTAGTGCGATTGGGCGTGGTTGTAGGATCGAAAGTATGTCTAGAGGGGGGTGATTAGACTACTTGACCAAATAAAAACTTAACCTTTTCCCAATTTTAGTTCTTGGCAGATTTTAGCTATTTTAGGACAAGTCAAGCAATCATCACACAATTCAAGCAAGCATGCAAAGAGTATATTGGCAGCGGAAAGTAAAGCATGCAACTTGCAAGAATGTAAAGGGAAGGGTTTGGAGAATTCAAACGCAATTGGAGACACAGATGTTTTTCCCGTGGTTCGGATAGGTGGTGCTATCCTACATCCACGTTGATTGAGACTTCAACCCACGAAGGGTAACGGTTGCGCGAGTCCACGGAGGGCTCCACCCACGAAGGGTCCACGAAGAAGCAACTTTGTCTATCCCACCATGGCCATCGCCCACGAAGGACTTGCCTCACCAGTGGTAGATCTTCACGAAGGAGGCGATCTCCTTGCCCTTACAAACTCCTTGGTTCAACTCCACAATCTTGTCGGAGGCTCCCAAGTGACACCTAGCCAATCTAGGAGACACCACTCTCCAAGAAGTAACAAATGGTGTGTTGATGATGAACTCCTTGCTCTTGTGCTTCAAATGATAGTCTCCCCAACACTCAACTCTCTCTCATAGGATTTGGATCTGGTGGAAAGAAGATTTGAGTGGAAAGCAACTTGGGGAAGGCTAGTGATCAAGATTCATATGGTAGGAATGGAATATCTTGGTCTCAACACATGAGTAGGTGGTTCTCTCTCAGAACATATGAGTTGGAAGTGTAGATGTGTTCTGATGGCTCTCTCCACGAGTGAAGAGGAGGTGGAGGGGTATATATAGCCTCCACACAAAATCCAACCGTTACACACAATTTACCAATCTCGGTGGGACCGAATCAACAAACTCGGTCAGACCGAAATAGTAAACCTAGTGACCGTTAGAGATTTTTGGTGGGACTGACATGCAACTCGGTAGGACCGATTTTGTTAGGGTTAGGGCATAACGTAATCTCGGTGAGACCGATTACACAAACTCGGTGAGACCGACTTTGGTAATAATCTAACCAGAGAGTTGGTCAGGTAAACTCGGTGGGACCGATTTGCTCTTTCGGTGAGACTGAAAAGTTACAAAAAGGAAACACTAAATTTACATTGCAATCTGGGACCGATCCGCTCTTTCGGTGAGACCGAAAAGTTACGAAAGGGAAACAGAGAGTTTGCAATCCCATCTCGGTGAGACCGAGATCCCTATCGGTAGAACCGATTTGCTAGGGTTTGGCAATGGCTATGACAAGTGAAACTCGGTGACGCCGGGTTGAAAGAATTGGTAGGGCCGAGTTTGGCTTAGGGTTTAGGTCAACTGTGGATATGGGAAAGTACTTGAGGGTTTTGGAGGATATCACTAAGCACATGAAGCAAGAGGCTCATTAAGCAACACCTCATCCCTCCTTGATAGTATTGGCTTTTCCTAAAGACTCAATGTGATCTTGGATCACTAAAATATAAAATGAAGAGTCTTGAGATAATCCTTTGTCCTTAGCATTTTGAGGGTTCCACTTTCACCATCCATGCCATGCCAATCATTGAGCTTTCCTGAAATAATCATCTTCGAATAGCATTAGCTCAATGAGCTATATGTTGTTATGAATTACCAAAACCACCTAGGGATAGTTGCACTTTCAATCTCCCCCTTTTTGGTAATTGATGACAACATATAGATCAAAGCTTCAACAAATGATAATAAGCATGAAAAATATCGTCGCTTTGAGAAGTATGTGATAAGTAAGAGCTCCCCCTAAATTTGTGCATATTTAAGATTTGCTTTGGACTGCAAATGCACAAAGAGTCAGAGTCATGGGTTACTCTTCCATGTCACATACATCTTGGTGGAGCGCTTAAAATGATAAGAATGAAATACATGCACCCATCACCAAGAAAAGTGAATGATCACACAAGATAGACATGATAATAACATTCACCAAGCATTAAGTGTAGCTTATGATCAAACACATGATCATCAATGTCTCACAGATAACGGCATAGTATATCAAGCACTCAAAAGCAAACAAAGTTCAAAAAACCACCAAATAAAGCAAGAGAGAAAAAACAACACTCTCTCTCTCTCTCAGCCTATGATCTATACATTTTCTCCCCCTTTGGCAACAAGTTACCAAAAAGTTCCTAGAAAATGCATAGTGCTAGATCGACTCTCAGGCTTGATCTTCTGGTGGTGGTGGAGTCCGGAGCACTCCAAGGACGAAGCCTTCTGTAGACGTGGTTGGAGTTGAGGCTGAAGTAGATGCTGGAGCTGGTGGAACTGAAGCTGTAGCTGGTGCAGAAGTGGTGGCTCTTGTGTCAGCAACTGGCACTGCATGTGATCTCTGAGCTTGTGGCACTCTGGCAAATGCATCAGTTGTAGTCTTGCCTCTCCTCTCCTGCATGTCATCCTAAAGTTGTTCCACTACAGACTGAATCTCTGTTACTTTGACATCCAAGTCATAGAACTTTTGTTCCATGATCCTCTCTAAGCTCTGCTGATTCTGAGTGAGGGTGGCCAGTCCTTGCTCAATTTGCAGTGTGGATGCAATCAAGTAACCAAGCTGCTCTTGTTTGGTTTTCAAGAAATACTCAGATGCCTCCTCTTGAGTTGGCATCTTGGCAGCTTTCTCCTTCCTTGCCTGCTCCTTCTTTGCTTGTGCTTGAAATGATGATGGTTCATTCTCATTCATCACAACTTGGTTGTCCTCAAAGTCTGGATGAATAGGCAAGTGTTCCTTGTCCAACAAGTATATGCATGTGCCCATCTTCGAGTTGATTAACTCCTGAATCTGAGGGCCATAACCATAGCTCCTCTTCTGATCTGCTGCAGTCCTCTTGATAGTTTCTACTATGAGGCTCATGACCTTGAATTTCTGAGGCACATCAAATACATGAAGCAAGTTGATTGCATGGCCTCTGATCATCTTGTGATCACCTGACTTGGGCAACAGAGTGTGCCTAACGATCCAGTTAATGGTTGGCAGCCCTGATAGAAGATAATGCACAGACCCAAACTTGAAAGTATCAAGTGCCTCGTTTGGAATTTCCTTCTACATATTGGACATAGAGTTGTGGTCCATCTTCTTCTTGGCATAGATATCCAAGTCATCCTCATGCTCCTCTAGGGCATTGATGAGCTGTGCCCACTCAGCAACAGTAGATTGGTACCTCGTACCTTCAGACATCCATGTGATCTTTCCATCTGGGTAGAAATGTGTTGTGGAGTAGAATTGCATAATGAGTTCCTCGTTCCACTTTGTGAGCTTCTGCCCAACAAAGTCTGCTACTCCACAAGCATTGAAGATGTCATACACTCCAGGGTAGTGTTCTTCATTTTCCTTGATGTACTCCCAATTGACCCATCTCATGTCACAAACTATGGGCTTCTTGTCCAACAAAACTATCTCATAGAAGTCCTGCTGTTCCTTAGTGTGGAACCTATAATCAACAGCAGTTCTTCTCCTTGAAGCATATGGATCTTCTTCTCTCCACTTCCTCAGCCCCGAGTCTCTTCTGAGCTTCATGTCCTCAGCCACAGGATGAGCATCATTGTGGTCTGGGATCTTGGGCTTGAGCTTTCTCAGAACATGCTCTTCATCATCTTCTTTAGCAGCTTCAGGCACTGGGGCCTTGTTCTTCTCAGTTGTAGGTATGCTCCTCGTATTTCTCTTTGGGGCAGACTTGGGCTTGGAGGCAGCTTTGGGTGCTTCTTTGGGCTTGGATGCAGCAGCCCCTGTCCTGATAGCATCATCCATAAGCTTAGGTGCCTTAGGTGCTGGTGCAGCAACCTCTTCTTCTTCCTCTTCTTCCATGATGGAAGCCTTTCCAAGCACTCTGGCTACGGTCTTCTTGACCCTTTCCTTCCTTTTCTTTCCTTCAGCAGCAACTGGCTCTATGGTTGCAGGCTTCTCAGGAATCTGAGTTGAAGCTCTGGCCTTTGGCATAGGCTGCCTACCTGCTGGCCTTTTGATTTTTAAGCCTGGCTTTGTGCCTTGAGCTGATCCATATTCCTTCTTGAGCACTGCTCTCTTTGATGTGGCTTCCTCTTCCTCTGCCACATAATCTTCATCCTCAGAATCTGAAGTTCTCTTCTTCCTCTGTCCACTTGGGATTGAGTTTGTCCATTTTCTTTTCTGGCAAGCGTAGAATGAGTTCACCAACATTATAAGTCTTGGCTCGCACTTCTCTGCTTTGGTATATGCGAGCTTGTTGTTGATAGAATGCGGAACGGGCTTTTGCAACATCGCACTCCTCCAGGGCATCCATACTATCCTGCCGATCTAGCTCAGCTTCTCTCTCTTCGTCCATGCGCACTCGAGGTGAGTCATGAATGATGTCACATCGCAAAACAGCCTCCGCGCCTTACAGCACGAAGAATGGTGTGTAACCGGTAGTGCGATTGGGCGTGGTCTGCAGCCCCCAGAGTACGGAGTCAAACTCCTCGACCCAGTGTTTGTCTGACTCTTTTAAAGACCGTACTAGTCTGGGCTTAATGCTGCTCATGATAAGACCATTGGCTCGTTCGACTTGACCGTTTGTTTGGGGGTGATAGAAGGAGGCATAATTGAGCTTAATGCCCAAGTTAACACACCATGTTTTCACTTCATTGGTTGTAAAGTTGGAGCCATTATCGGTGATGATGTTGTGTGGGACACCATAACGGTGTACGACACCGGATATAAAGTCTATCACTGGTCCGAATTCAGCCGTTTTAACTGGGTTGGCTTCTATCCGCTTTGTGAATTTATCTACCATGACCAGCAAATATTTTTTCTTATGGCTTCCCCCTTTAAGGGGTCCGACCATATTAAGCCCCCAGACCGCGAAAGGCCACGTAATGGGGATTGTTTGTAAGGTGGTAGGCGACATATGGCTTTGATTGGGGAAAAGCTTGCATCCCACACAATGTTGGACAAGGTCATGTGCATCTTCTCGGGCCGTTGGCCAGAAGAAACCGGTACGGAAGGCCTTGCTTACAAGGGCCTGAGCTGCGGCATGGTGACCGCCAAGACCAGCATGGATTTCGGCTAGGAGCTACCATCCTTCTTCTTCGAAGATACATCTTTGAAGTATTCTGGTAGCACTCTTCTTGTATAATTCTCCCTCATGAACCTTGTAGGCTTTCGAGCGCCGAACGATGCATCGGGTCTCATTCTGGTCCTCAAGGACCTCTCGCCTGTTAAGGTAGGCCAAGTAGGGTTCAGTCCATGGGGCAATTACTGGCAATATTATATGGGCCGATGGTGTTGTTTCCGTGGCCGAGCCCCCGATGATATCGGTATTGTGTTCGAAGTATATGGGTATTACCGGATCCGAACTAGTGTTGCCGCTCTCATCATGCCACACCACGGATGGCTTGAAGAGCCTTTACAAAAAGATGTTAGGCGGGACGGGGTCATGCTTGGCACCCATGCAAGCAAGGACATCGCCGCTTGATTACTTTCTCGAGCCATATGATGAAACTTGAGTCCCTCGAACTGAGCTGATATTTTGAGGATGGCGTTACGATAGGCCGCCATCTTCGGTCTTTGGCATCGAATCTCCATTTATTTGGGATATTGCAAGGCTTGAATCCCCACGCACCTCCAGGCGTTGTATGCCCATGGAGATAGCCATCTGAAGACCGTGCAACAAGGCCTCATATTCGGCTGCGTTATTGGAGTCTATGTATAATAATTGGAGTACGTACTGGACTGTGTCTCCTATGGTGGACGTTAAAACGACGCCAGCTCCTAAACCGGCCAGCACTTTAGAGCCATCAAAGTACATAACCCAATTGGAATATGTACCGTATTCTTTAGGGAGTTCGGCCTCTGTCCATTCGGCAACGAAGTCAGCCAATACTTGGGATTTAGTGGCTCAGCGTGGTTTGTTTGTGATGTCAAATGGCACGAGCTCAATGGCCCATTTGGCAATCCGGCCTGTAGCGTCGTGGTTGTTTATTATGTCATTGAGTGGTACTTCGGAAGCCACCATAATCGAGCACTCTTGGAAGTAGTGCCGCAGCTTCTGGGATGCTATGAAGACCGCGTATGCTATCTTTTGGTAATGAGGGTACAGGGATTTGCATGGTGTGAGGACAGTGGATACATAATATACCGGTTTCTGAAGTGGGAATTTATGTCAGTCCTCCTCTCGTTTGACGACGAGCACCGTACTCACCACCTGGTGTGTTGCAGAGATGTATAATAACATAGGTTCACTGACATTTGGCGCAGCTAGGATTGGGTTGTTAGCTAAAAGAGCCTTTATTTCTTCTAGTCTGGCCGTTGCTGCGTCCGTCCACTCGAAGTGGTCGGTGCGTCGGAGCAGGCGATATAGTGGCAATGCTTTTTCTCCTAATCTGGAGATAAAGCGGCTTAAAGCAGCCACACATTCGGCTAGTTTTTGGACCTATTTGAGGTCTGTTGGTGTAGCCAATTGTGACAAAGCTCTGATTTTGGCTGGGTTTGCCTCAATTTCTCTATTGGAAACAATGAAGCCCAGCAGTTTTCCGGTGGGGACTTCAAAGACACACTTTTCCGGGTTGAGCTTGATGTCATATGTTCGGAGGTTGTCGAATGTGAGATGCAGGTCCTCTACTAGTGACTCGACGTGCTTAGTTTTGATGACGACGTCATCCACATACACTTCGACCGTCTTGCCAATTTTTTTCTCCAGGGATGTTTGAATCATGCGTTGGTAGGTGGCCCCGGCGTTTTTCAGCCCGAAGGGCATAGTGTTAAAGCAGAAGGGCCCGTATAGGGTAGTGAATGCCATTGCGGCTTGATCAAACTCCTTCATTTTGATTTGATGGTATCCGGAGTATGCGTCGAGGAAACACAGTGAGTCGTGTCCTGCGGTAGCATCAATGATCTGATCGATGTGGGGGAAGGGGAAGGGATTCTTAGGGCAGGCCTTGTTGAGGTCTTTGAAATCGACGCATAGGCGCCAGGATTTATCCTTCTTTGGTACCATCATCAGTTTTGCTAGCCAGTCTGGATGTTTTATTTCTTTGATGAACCCGGCCTCAATTAACTTGGCTAGATCCTCCCCCATAGCTTGTCGTTTGTGTTCGGAAAAGCGTCGTAGTGTTTGCTTGACCGCCTTGTATCCCTTCGGTATATTGAGGTTGTGCTCGGCCAACCTGCATGGGATTCCTGGCATGTCAGAAGGGTGCCAGGCGAATATGTCCCAGTTCTCGCGCAGGAATGCGCGTAATGCGGCGTCGACTGTCGGATCCAGCTATGCCCCGATGGAAGCGTCTTCTTGGAGTGCGCCAGGTGAACTTGAAATTTGACTATTTAGTCTGCTGGTTTGAAGGAGGTGGATTTGGGGCGCTTATCGAGGATTACGTCATCCCTGTCTACCGTGGAGCGTAGTGTGGTTAATTCTTCGGCCGCGAGGGCTTCGGATAGTGCCTCAAAGGCCAGGGATGCAGTTTTCTTTTCGATGCGGAGTGCTATGTCCGGATCACTGGCGAGAGTGATTATACCATTGGGCCCCGGCATATTAAGCTTCATGTACCTGTAATGAGGTATGGCTTGAAAGCACGTGAATGTGTCCCGCCCCAACAGGGCGTGATATCCACTGTTGAAAGGGGCCACTTGGAAGGTTATCTCTTCGGACCGATAGTTCTCCGGCATGCCGAATACCACGTCGAGCTTGATTTTTCCCTCGCATCTTGCTTCACGACTAGGAATTATTCCTCGAAAGGTCGTATTACTTTGCTCGGCGCGGCTTCTGTCTATTTGCATTTTATTGAGCGTGTCCTCGTAGATGAGGTTCAATCCGCTGCCGTCGTCCAGGAGCACTTTAGTGAGTCGAAAGACATCCACAATTGGGTTGAGGACCAAGGCGGCTGGTGCCCGGACTGAACAGAAATTTGGTTCGTCATTGGCATTAAAATTTATTGCCGCGTCGTTCCAGGGATTTATTGATGTGACCTGGCAGACTTCGGCGAGGTCACGGAGTGCTCTCTTGCACCGATTGTTTGAAGCGAAAGTCTCAAAGACTGTCAATACTCTGAAGTCGTCGTCTTCCAGAGAGTGTTGCTCTGAGGTATTTTTGGTGAGGATGTCCTCGTCGCTCTTGGCCACTTGCCGGAGTATCCAACATGCTTTGAGGCTGTGGGTTGGTTCGGCATATGGTGTCGTGTGTATTTTGCATGGCCTATCAAGCCATCCTTCATGAACGGTTCCACGTCACATAACGGGTTTAATTTTCTTGCCTACGGGGTCGGTTGCCCCGTGAGGGTGCATCCTTTTTGCCCGCCAGGGAGGTGGCGAGAAGGCTGCTAGTTCCTAGCGAGCTGTCTGAGTTTTCCACGAGCTTTCCATTGCGCAGTACTTCTGTACTATGATTGCCAAGTCAGCTAAGTGTAGTATGCAACGGTGGTTGAGGGTGTTGAGGATTCCTTCGTCCGTGCAATTATTGCGGAATGCTGAAATTGCGTCCTCGTCGTGACAACCTTTAATCTTGTCCTTGACAAGGAGGAATCTGGCCCAAAAGTGTTGGACTATTTCCTGAGGCTGCTGCATACATACATGAGGTCGCATATATCTGGAGGACCAAGATTGCTTGGTGAATATTGCTTGTGGTGGGTGGGTGGCGTTAAATCCGAACCCTGGCCCAATGCGGAGTCCGGAGTTAGAGAAACTTCCGAGTTTATTAGCTCGGGATCCGGGATTTCCAATGGTTCATTAGGCTGAATGCCCGATTCTGAGTTCGGAGGACTGGGAGTATTACGCAAACAAGTGTTCGGCTCTCTGAGCTCGGAAATCCGAACATAGCTTGTTTTCGGCATAGGGGAAGAGTTGTTGTTTCGCTCCTCTACGACCGCTATCTGATGGGTGACCCGCGGAGATTTGATTTCTCTCTAATCGGGTTTAAACCCAATCCGATCATAATCCGTAGCGACCCCCAGGGCGGCGATGCGATCCGGGAGTTCGCTTAACGACAACAAATCCGCCGGATCCAACTGTTGGAGTATTCGGGGTCGATGTTGAGACGATTTTCGATGACTTGGGAAGTCATCATCATAGGCTTAAAGGCCGAACGAGCGGCCATGGTAAAGCTACCCAGCCGGAGGGTTTGGCCTGAGGCCAGGGCCTCTCCGGAAGTGATACTGTCCTTGATAACAAGGCGAGCCATCAATCCTGTCGTCGACGCCATAGAGGAACTCTCAATGAGAGCACCAATGTCGGTGTCAAAACCAGCAGATCTCGGGTAGGGGGTCCCGAACTGTGCGTCTAAGGATTGATGGTAACAGGAGACAAGTGACACGATGTTTTACCCAGGTTTGGGCCCTCTTGATGGAGGTAATACCCTACGTCCTGCTTGATTGACTTTGATGAGTATAGGGGTTACAAGAGTTGATCTACCACGAGATCGTAATGGCTAAACCCTAATTGTCTAGCATGTATGATTATGATTGCCTCTATGGACTAAACCCTCTGGTTTATATAGACACCGAAGGGGCCTAGTGCTGTACAGAGTCGGTTTACAAAGAAAGGAATCTTCATATCGGAACGCCAAGCTTGCCATCCATGCAAAGGAGAGTCCTACCCGGACATGGGGGAGAGTCTCCTATCTTGTATCTTCACAGCCCACCAGTCCGGCCCATGTCATGTAGCCCGGATGCCCGAGGACCCCCTAATCCAGGACCCCCTTAGTGATCTACCTTTGTCAAGCAATCAACTATAACCCAGATGGAATCATAACCTGAACGAGTCCTGGGCAATCTGGTGATGAAGTCCATGCCTAGTTTGTCCCATTTCCAATAGGGTATCGACAAAGGATAATGTAATCATGTTGGTTTCTGATGCTCTGCTTTAACTCTCTAACATACGTCTCATACTGCTACATACTTGGCAATATCCTTCTTCATGCCTGTCCACTAGAAGTTTTCCTTCAAGTCCAAATACATCCTGGTGTTGCTTGGGTGTATCGACTAAGGCGAATCATGAGCCTCCTAAAGAATTAACTTCATGATCTCTGGGTCATTGGGCATGTAAACACGCTGCTCAAACCATAAGGTTCCATGTTCATCCTCACGAAATCCTTCTACCTTTCCTTGGTTCATTCTTTTCTTTATCTCCGCAATGCCTTTGTCCAACTTCTGGGACTCTCGGATCCTTCCCAACAAAGTGGATTGAATTTTCAGTGCTGCAACAAAACCCTCAGAACTATCTCCAATCAAAGATCTCTGAGATCGTCAGCTAACTCCTGGGGTAATCCTCCAGTTGTGAGAGTATTAACATAACTCTTGCGGCTCAAAGCATCTACCATGACATTGGCCTTTCTTGGGTGATAATGCAGTCTCATGTCATAATCCTTTATGAGCTCCAACCATCTCCTTTGCCTGAGGTTCAACTCCTTCGTGAAGATGTACTTCAAACTCTTGTGATCCGTGTAAACATCACAACTACTTCCGATAAGAAAATCTCTCTAGGTCTTGAGCGCATGCACTACGACTGGTAACTCCAAATCATGCCTACCATAATTCAACTCATGAGGTCGAAGCTGACGTGAGGTATATGAAACCACTCTTCCCTCTTTCATAAGAACATCTCCAAGTCCCTGACGAGAAGCATCGTAATATACTTGAAAATGCTTGCGTATATTCGGAAGAATTAGCACCGGGGTTGTAACCAAACATTTCTTCAACTCCTGAAAGCTGGCCTCACATTCCTCGGTCCAATTAAACTTGGTGTCTTTCTTCAATACCTCTGTCATAGGCTTTGCGATCTTGGAGAAATTCTCAATGAACCTCCGATAATATCCCGCGAGTCCAAGGAAACTACATATCTCTCCAACTGAGGTGGGTGCCTTCCATTTGGTGGCGGCTTCAACCTTGGAAGGGTCTACTACTATTCCTTCTCCTGTTATAACATGTCCAAGAAATCCGACTTCCTTCAACCAAAACTTGCATTTGCGGAACATGGCATACAACTGATGTTCCCGGAGCTTCTCGAGAACCAAGTGCAAATTTTCCTTGTGTTCTTCTTCATTCTTCGAGTAAACCAATATATCATCAATGAACACCACGACGGACTTGTACAAAAACTCATGAATACCTTGTTCATCATGCTCATAAAATAGGCAGGGGCATTAGTCAAACCGAAAGACATGACCGTATACTCATAAAGCCCACACCTCATGATAAAAGTTGTCTTAGGTATGTCCCACTCTCCGATCCCCAGCTGGTGGTATCCTGATCAAAGATCGATCTTGGAGAAAATTCTAGCTCCCTGCAGCTGGTCAAACAAATCATTGATCATTGGTGGAGGATATTTGTTCTTGATCGTCACCCCATTCAACGCATGATAATCTACAACCATTCTCAAGGATCCATCCTTCTCAACTAGAAGCACCGGGGATCCCCAAGGTGATGAACTCAGTTCAATATAAACTTTCTCCAATAATTCCTTAATTTTCTTCTTAATTTCCTCCAGATCATTTGCGGGCATCTGGTATGGTCTCTTGGATATTGGTCCGATGCCTGGCAACAACTCAATTAAAAACTCTATGTCTCGGTCTGGTGGCATGCCTGTCAATTCCTCCAGGAATGCATTGGGATAATCCTTCACAACTGTTACTTCCTCCGGAGCAACTCCCAAAAGAGAATTCACCTGAGTCCTCCTTGGTGTATGCCTCAACACATACTTGATCCATTTTCCCTCTGGGGTGGTGAGAAGAATCGACTTACTGGCACAATCAATATTTCCTTCATACTTGCATAGCCAATCCATGCCTAGAATCATGTCCAATCCTTGTGATTCTAGGATGATGAGGTATGTGGGGAAAACATGTCTACATATGGTCAATGGCAACTGAAAACATCCCCGATTAGCCATAGTCTTTGCTCCTGGGGAACTTACTAACATAGGTGACTTAAGGGCTACGGTTAGCAACTTAACCTTGTCCACAAATCCCCTTGATATGAATGAATCCGATGCACCGGTGTCAAAAAGAACAAGGGTTGTAAATGCATTAATCAAAAACTTACCAACAACTACATCGGGCTGCTCATCAGTTTCCTCCACATTGACGTGATTCGCCTCACCTCTAGTGAAAGGATTGGGCTTCCTTCTAGAGCTTCCATTGCCATTTACATTGTTTGCTTTGGGACATTCGGTGCCGTAGTGTCAGGTTTTCCTGCACTTGAAGTAGGTAATGTGACTCAGATCTTTCTTTGCGGGTGTTGCGGAGTTGGAATGATTCTGATTGCCGTTTCCTCCATTCCCATTGCCATTCCTACGACCATTATGGTTTGTCCATTTCCTCCGTGATGAGAATGGCCTCCATGGTTATGGTGATTGTGTCCACCATACTTGCTCGATCCTGATCCATTATTTCCCGAGTACAGGGTATAACGGGGCTTCTGCTGAGCTCCAGAGTTATACTTTCCATGACTGTACTTCCTCTTGCGGTTCTCTATCTAGTATCTATTGTTTCTTGCCTTCTAGAATGAGAGCCTTGTCAATCAACGCTTGAAAGTTATTGAAGGTGGCCACGATCAACTGAAGTCCCAGATCATCGTCCAGTCCCTCTAGAAATTTCTCCTATTTAGCGGCATATGTGACCACATCTCCTGGAGTGTATCGTGCTAACTGGCTGAACTCATCCACATACCAACCCACTGAACGACTCCCTTGGCGTAGGTTGTGGAATTCCCTCTTCTTAAGAGTTATGGCTCAAACTGAAACATGTGTGGTGCGGAAAGCCTGCTGGAACTGATCCCATGTCACATTAGCCATGGGGAAGGTGGTGGTGTAGTTTTCTCACCACGAAGCTACTAGTCCATCCAGTTGATGTGCGGCAAAACACACCTTCTCAGCATCAGTGCATCCTGCGGTGGTCAACTCTCTTCCAATCTTGCAGAGCCAGTCATCTGCGACAATCGGCTCGGTGCTGCTGGAGAATACTGGTGATTTCAACCTCAAGAAATGGATAAGGTTGTCAACTGGGGGTGGTGGCGGTGGGTTGTTGTTCTGGTTCTAGTTCTGGTTCTGGATGAGCATATACATGAGGGCATTCTAGTTCTGGATCAACTCGGTAAGTTCTGGTGGTAATCTCGGGTCACGTCTCGGAGGCATCTGATGGGTTTGGAGTGGATGAGAAATTAGAATAGAATAAGGGCCTAGTGGGGAAAGTCACTACCCATATGTAAATGAGACAAATAAAAATCCAAATCACACCATTCAACTTTAATCAAGGTTCACACAATCGGGTCTAAGCTAACTATCACAAAATCTCATGAACGGCATCGAATTGATCAAAAAAATCTAATCGAGAAATCGAAATACTAATAATATCTAAAGTGATGGCCAGCTAAAAGTATTGTCCAGTAGAAGATTCCATCATGTCATCATCGTTGTTCTCTCCATTGTCCAACTTCTCCTCGGCTGCTTCTAGCTACTTCTTCTTCTTCTTCAGGTATTCGTACTTCTCCGGTAATACATTGATTCCATCATGGGTTGCCTTGATTTCACCTCCGGCTTGATATTTCGGATCACCAGCTTCCTAGTTTCCTTCATGCTATCGCACATCTGGTTCGCCAATCGGCGGATGTGCTGGTCCATATCCTGTATGTGTGACATGATCGACTCATCTTTCCTGGTGCGGACCATTTCCCATTGGTGATCCCGAGATTCGCATATCCTGTAGGCGGTGTCTTCAAGATCCTTGTTGTACTCCTCACAAATGCGTCCAAAGGTGATGTGTGCGGCCATACTCCTGCCTAAGCTCCAGGTTGGAGCATCCAAGAAAACTCGATAGGCTCGGTACTCGGTACAGAGGTCCTCCCAGGAATATAAACTTAGATCTCCCAGCGTTTCTCCCTCACCAAAGTCGCGGTGAAGGATCCGATGAAAGTGGGTCGGGCGATGTTCAGATACTTCACGGCGATCTCCAGGTGTCGTCCGAAGGGCATGGTCTTATCAGGCTGAGCAAACTTGGTCCTGGGGGTCAACATCTGTCGGTGTACAAAAAGAGGGGTACACTTTTTGTACCCCTATAACTGTGCATGGGCAGTCTGAGCCGCAGACACCACCACACCAAGCAAGGCAAGGGAGGTGAGCCATGGTAAGACCGAAGCTCAAGAGAACTAGAATGACGCCAACGCCAAGACCACGAAGAGCAAAGGGGACGAAGCGGACTCCCCCGGCAAGATCCTTGCTGGGAGACAGTTCTAGCAGCCCCGGCAAGACCCTTGTCGTGGCGACTCGTCCCGCGCCTACGGAGCAAATCACCCTTGAGTCCACTGCCCCCAAAGGGCAAGGAATCGGGAGACATCCCCATGGCGGCATGCAGATCTTTGTGAAGACATTCAAGATCAAATACACACTATAGAAGATGACGACCCTTGGTGGGATCCCAACCGAGGAAAACCACAAGGCCCCCGGCAAGCACCTTGCCGCGGATGACAGTAGGCGCCTCGGCAAAACCCTTGCCGGGGCCCCGGCAAGGCCCTTGCCAAAGACATCCGCAGGACCACCACCAGGCCCACGCCGACTAAACATCCATTGCCGTTCGCATGCAGCTGCCGACCCAACCAGCTAGGCAGGCACCTGCATGGCGGCATGCAGATCTTCGTGAAGACCCACCATTGCGCCACCTCAGCTGCCTGCCTACCTACATGGCATCTCAGGCGTCGCTGGCCAGGGCGCGTGTTGACACAAGAAGGAGCGGTGACGGACGAGACAGGTTTCTCCCCCGTCCCCTATAAAGCAAGGACACCTAAGCAAGACGCATTAAATGCACCTTGTCATGTAATGCGATAGATAACCTCGCATCATTGTACCCTTTTCACCTCCTGTGTGCCACTGTGGCAACCCCTTTTTCTATAAAAGGAGGCCCGAGGCGACTAGAGGAAGGATTCGGCTTTTTGGAGCTCCTCACGCCCCATAGCTTGCTGAAGATCACAGATATATAATCCACCAAAGCAGGAGTAGGGTTTTACGCATCCTCGCGGCCCAAACCTGGATAAACGAACCGTGTGCTATCTGTTTGATCCGCTCTTCTCACGACCCCACGCCCCGCTAACCACAGTAGGGATTCTTGTGATCCCATAGGTGTCGTTCCCACCGACATCTCTGGCGCGCCAGGTAGGGGGCGTAGTTGTGAGAATCGGCTTTAGCAGTTAGTCCAGCACTCCTTCATCTTCGTGACCCTTGGAGAAGAAAGGAGGCCAGAAGATCGGCACTCCAGCGATTGCAAACAGAAGCTAAGTTGCACTGAACCCTTATTTGTTCTATCCTTCTTATATGAGGTTATTCCCCCCCCCCGGAGATGTCATGCCTTTGTATGAGAAACCTACACGTCAGGGGGCTCTCCCACGATTGGCAACGCCCTTGCCCTGTTTCGAGTCCGCTCAACAGCTCAAGTGTATGCGTCGAGAATGGCAGAGTAGCCTTCCGCGATCAACAACACTCTCGATTCTGACTCGAGTCAAGCTCGACAGTTCGAGCGGCCGCGTTCAGAACGGAAAGGTGGCTTGTCCGGCAGCACGCATACCCAATAGGCCGATGGGGATCCGTCCCCAAAACGCTGCTAGGGGCTTCTGCGCCGGCAAGCCTACCCAATCGACGTAGGGCGCGCATACAAAGAGGAATCAAATGGGGAAATAACGTGCATGAAATTAAGAGTACTGCAAAGTTATATTACATCACATCATTGTTGCGGTTCTAACTAAAGATAAAATTTGTCTTGGTCGTGAACCTGCAGCGGCGGTGAAGAATAGGATGCCTAATCCCGGCGCTGGCCTTCCACCGTCTTGATTTCGTTGATGCTGCTGATGACGGGCTTGATGCGCTCCTTGAGCACCGTGAGGTCAGTACCATCCGGCAAGCTATCCATCGCGGCATCGAAGTCGAGGTCGGGATTCCAGTACGCCATCTTGGTGAGGACCTTGGTCATGACCCCCCGGCAAAATCGCCGGGCTTCCCCGGCCAACGTGGCCGCTCTGCTAGAGTGAAGATAAGCCAAGGCTCCAAGGACGCCCTTGAAGAACTGGGTCAGCTTGGCGTTGATGGTCCCGCTGCGCTCAGGGGCATACCTCACGTTTGGCATCCCCATGGTGGCTAACTGCGAGGTGACCCTGCCGGCGACGTCCTCCAGACGGCTGATCCATCTGTTCTCGCCCGCCACATATTCCTGGTGGGAGGCGGCCTCGTTCACCCGCAGCTGCTTCTCCTCCTCCAGGCTCCTGGTCAAGGTCTCCTCCCGAGCCGTGCTCTCCGACAACATCTTCTCGAGATTCTCCAGCTTCAGCTTGAGATCTCTGATGGAGTTTTGCGCTTCGGAGAGCTCCCCAGCCCTGCTGATGACTGCTCCTTGCGCATCTACCAAGGCGCTGTTGAGCGTGCTCTTCTCATTAGACAGCTTGAGGGCCTGCTCCTTGAGCTCGTCCCGCTCCACCTCCAACTCCCTTACTTTGCCGGCATGGGCCAGAGCCTGGTCATCGAGTGCCTCCTTGTGCCTCTGCTCCAGCTCGCGAGTCCGCCGCGCGACAAGGGCCTCGAGCTCCTCATCCTTGCCACGGAGCGCTGCGGCAAGCTTCGCCTCACGCACGGTGAGGTCCTCTTCCTGGGAATCCAGTGTGGCTTGATGCTAGTTCCGGACGGCCTTGGCCGCGGCAGCCATGTTTGCCGCCTTTTCCTGGGCCTTCTCGATGTCAGCCATCTTCATGGTGAGCTCGACATTGCGCTTGGCCAATTCCTCCTGAAAGGCCCTCTGCTCCCCGCGAGTCTGGTGGAACCAGGTTTGCATCTCAGCAACGCGCGCCTTGAAATCCACCTCCGCCTGGTCCACCGTTGCCGTCTTGGACTTAACCTTGTCCAGACGGACACGGTAGAGCGCCTGGAGTTTTCGGAAGTTGGCCCCCATAGCGCGGAAAAGCTGCTCTTCTGGAGAACCATCACCGCCAACGCCCGGCTCATCGACAACCTCGAGCCCGGTGGCAGCAAGCACCTCGCCGTCAAAGACTTCCCCTTCAGCGGGCGCTCGAGAAGTTGACGCCCCTAGGAGATGGATGAAAAGATCGTCGCCCACCTTCAGATATCTGCTGGGGCGCGTGGTTGAGGAGGAGGGAGGCTGATCATCAACCACCTCTTCCTCGGCAGTGGCCTTGCCGGCTTCCCCGGCAAGTCCACCGTTGGCGCCCTCGGCAGGCCTCGCCGGTCGCCTTGGTGGCCCCCGCAGCGGTGTCCTCGGCAGCATCCTTGGAGGCCTCATCAGCGGCGACCTCGTCAGCATCCCTGGCGGCCTCCTCAGCGGCAATCCTGTCGGCCTGCACCGCAGCCTCCTCAGCAATATTCCCAACAACAGTATCCACGTCCTCCATACCTATTGAAGGAGGGCCTGGGTAGTAATGGGAGCATTGAAGCCAAGAAAAAGAATAAGGGAAAACAGAGACAGAGGACAGGCGACTCACCAGTGCCAGGCTGTGAAGCAGAAGTCCCCTCCCCGCCAGCATTCGGCGCTGTGGCAGAGTCGCCAGCGCCCAAGTTCCCCTCTTCCTCCATGGGTGTGGGCCTCGTGCTTGATGCCCTTGCCGGGGACGCCCCTCGTGGCGGCGTAGTCGATGGGGGTGGTGTGTTGGGGGTAGCCCTCTGCGGCTCCTCCTGCTGCCACTCCCCTCCTGCAAACCCGACAAGGTCAACACCATAGCATCGAACGCCTACCACGTGTCGATAAGAGGAGGGTGACGAACTTACGCTAGGGGCTGTGCTGGGGGCTGCTGTCCGGGCTGCTCAGCATCACCAGTGGCGACTTTGAGGCACTGGCCGGGGGCTGGCCTCCCGCCAAGGCCTTGGCTCTCTTCACCCTCTGGGCCAACGTCTTTGCATCCCTGCAAAAGCAAAAACGGATCAAGATAAGTGACTTAATTCAGGGGAATGGAAATGGCAGTAAGGGACGGAGTACTTACTCGTCACCCGTCTCCTCTTCCTCCACCACTTCCTTTTCCTCTTCGGGCTGAGAGGCCCGAGATCAAAAGCGACCTCCGCGTCAACATCCGAGTCGACATCTGCCAGAGGAGGTGAAGACGGCGGGGCTTGTGCGTGCCCAGATGAGGAAGGGGCTGTTGTCTTCTTCTTCTCAGCGGCCTTCGTCAGCCTCTTGGCTGCCGTGGCCCTCGTGTGACGCCCAGACCCCTCCAGGGTCAATTGAGGCCGCGTAGCCCTGCCGGGCCGGACCGGCTCGCCGGAGCCAGCCCGCCGCAGGGCTTGCCCTCTTCCCCTGGTTGCCGTCGATCCCGCCGCCACGTCCCCCTCCTCCGATGACTCGTCGGCCGCGTCTTCGACAAGCGGAGCTCCAGTGTTGGCGCTGCTGACCTCCTCGGTGGCCGCCCCCACCGGGTGAGCTGCTCTTCCTCCGCAGCTGTTGCGGCCTTGTCCTCCACGCCCCCGGCACTGCCGACCTCCATGGCGAGTGTGCCTCCCTCGCCCTAGTGGCGATGTAGTCGAGCTCTGCCTGGGTGGTGTCCATGACAAGCCACCGCTCGGCGTCAGCATTGACATGTACCTCAATCAGGGTGTCAAAGAATTGCTGCACATTCGCGTCCTTCGGCTCCTTCCAGCTCGGGACAGGGCCGTGCGCATTACAGTCTGGCATCATGGCGATGATCTCGGACCGACGTGAATTGTTGCACAACGGGACCACTCCCGCTGGCAGCTTGAAAAACGGCCCCTTGAGGGCCTTGCCAACCTTTGTGGCATCCCTCGCGGCCTTGCCGGTCCGTTCGACCTCGCCATCGCGACCCACATCAAGCTGGAAAAGCCGCTGGCGGAAGTGGGCATGCGCCAGCACTGTGAAGTAGCGATCGAGGCTGGGGCGGAGTCGCATAATGTCAGCCGGATTCGTAAAGAGCCAAGCTGGCCTCCCCTTGTTGTGCAAGGGGGCGATCCGGCAGCGAATGAAGTCCGCCCCGATCATCTCAAGGGTGAGTCCGGCCCGGGTGAGCCGGAGAATCCTAGTAGTGGCAACAGTGAGCCTCCCGTCGGCGGCGTCGACATCGCTCCAATGGCTGCCACGGACCGGCGGCACTCGGCGGACCTTGCAGAATTCCGGCGGGTCTTCGTCCTCAATCCAGCACCACCGGCCATGCCATTCCTCCCACCTCTCCTTCACAGCACCGTCCGGGTACGCCCCCATGGATCTTGGGATCCAGGTGACACAACCAGAGACGGCACCTCCCGGCTGGATCCGAGGGAAGAAATAATGGCGGAAGAGCGCCGTGTTGGGCTGCACCCCGGCAAAGCCTTCGCAAAGATGCGCGAAGAAAGCCATGCACGCCACCGCATTCGGAGTAAAATCCAAGAGGCGAAAGCCAAAGGTGTCCATAATGTCGCAGAAGAAATCAGAGAAAGGGGGGCATAACCCGCAAGAAAGATAATCGATGAAAAAGGGATAGCGATTTGGAGCAGGATTGGCGCAAGCAGGAGGAATGACGCACGTCGCCGGGTGTCCCAAATTCTCTCCCCCCGTCTTCGCTCCCCATAGGGGCCTGAAGGAGGCCCGGAGCTCATGAACATCAACCGTTGAGGGGAAGAAAAAGGCGGACTTCGTCCGGTCCCCCGACAGCGCGCTCTCCGGCGGCTCCATAGTCCCAGCGCCCTTAGCCACCCCCTTGCCCTTGACGGATTTGGGTGCCATGGCGGCCAAGAAGTTTAGAGGGCTGAGGAAGGGGGATGGCGAAGCAACGACGGCGGGCGACGGCGGAAGCTTAGGAAGGAAGGAAGAGAGGAAACGGCGGCTCTGAGATTGGAAAAGGCACGAGGAAAGAGGAGAAAGTGAGCAGCGCGCCTGTGGTTATTCCTTTGTTATGGGGGAAAACACGGGCCGCCTCCTTTCACAATAACTGTGGTGTGACGCATGCCCGCGGGAACCAACCCCACGCATGCTGCCCATGTCACACGCACCTCCCCACGCCATGCCACGCAGAGGAATGGAAACCGCCCCGCCTGCCCGTGCACCGTTTTTGGGCCTAGCCCAACAACACGCTGTGCTTATGTGTGGCCCAGGCCCGGGGGCTCCTGTCAGTGTACAAAAAGAGGGGTACACTTTTTGTACCCCTATAACTGTGCACGGGCAGTCTGTGCCGCGGACACCACCACACCAAGCAAGGCAAGGGAGGTGAGCCAGGGTAAGACCGAAGCTCAAGAGAACTAGAACGACGCCAAGGCCAAGACCACGAAGAGCAAAGGGGACGAAGCGGACTCCCCCGGCAAGATCCTTGTCGGGAGACAGTTCTAGCAGCCTCGGCAAGACCCTTGCTGCGGCGACTCATCCCGCGCCTACGGAGCAAATCACCCTTGAGTCCACTTCCCCAAAGGGCAAGGATTCGGGAGACATCCCCGTGGCGGCATGCAGATCTTTGTGAAGACATTCAAGATCAGATACACACTATAGAAGATGACGACCCTTGGCGGGATCCCAACCGAGGAAAACCACAAGGCCCCCGGCAAGCACCTTGTCGGGGATGACAGCAGGCGCCTCGGTAAAACCCTTGCCGGGGCCCCGGCAACGCCCTTGCCAAGGACATCCGCAGGACCACCACCAGGCCCACGCCAACTAAACCTCCACCGCCGTTCGCATGCAGCCGCCGACCCAACCAGCTGGGCAGGCACCTGCGTGGCGGCATGCAGATCTTCGTGAAGACCCACCATTGCGCCACCTCAGCTGCCTGCCTACATACATGGCATCTCAGGCGTCGCTGGCCAGGGCGCGTGTCGACACAAGAAGGAGCGGCGACGGATGAGACAGGTTTCTCCCCCGTCCCCGATAAAGCAAGGACACCTAAGCAAGACGCATTAAATGCGCCTTGTCATGTAATGCGAGGGATAACCTTGCATCACTGTACCCTTTCCACCTCCTGTGTACCACTGTGGCAACCCCTTTTTCTATAAAAGGAGGCCCGAGGCGACCAGAGGAAGGATTTGGCTTTTTGGAGCTCCTCACGCCCCATAGCTAGCTCAAGAACACAGATATACAATCCACCAAAGCAGGAGTAGGGTTTTACGCATCCTTGCGGCCCGAACCTGGATAAACGAACCGTGTGCTATCTGTTTGATCCGCTCTTCTCACGACCCCGCGCCCCGCTAACCACAGTAGGGATTCTTGTGATCCCATAGGTGTCGTTCCCACCGACAACATCTATATTGTTGAAATAGAGAAGGATTAGAAATGAATAGAGAAGAGCATACAACCAACAGATATATATATATGTGGGAATTACAAAATAAGATTTTTCCATCCTATGGCTTTTCGGCCATTCCAAGTGGTCGCGTCCTATCAGCGTGTGCTCTGAATACCATTGTGTAGCGACCTGTGCTACCTCTTGAACATGCGTTGGTTTTCCCTTAAAGAGGAAAGGGTGATGCAGCAAAGTAGCATAAGTATTTCCCTCAGTTTTTGAGAAGCAAGGTATCAATCGATTAGGATACAACACACAAGTCACCTAGTACCTGCACAAACAATCAAGAACCTCACAACCAACGTGATAAAGGGGTTGTCAATCCCTTCACGGTCATTTGCGAAAGTGAGATCTGATAGAGATAGTAAGATAAATATTTTTGGTATTTTTTTGTATAGATTGGAAAATAAAGATTGCAAAATAGTAAACGAGATGCGATAATAAAAGAGATGCAATATAATAATAAAGAGACCCCGGGGCCATAGGTTTCACTAGTGGATTCTCTCATGATAGCATGTATTACGGTGGGTGAACAAATTACTACCGAGCAATTGATATAAAAGCGCATAGTTATGAAGATATATAAGGTAATGATCATGAATATAGGCATCACGTCCGTGTCAAGTAGATTGAAACGATTCTGCATCTACTACTATTACTCCACACATCCACCGGTATCCAGCATGCATCTAGAGCATTAAGTTCATAAGAACAGAGTAAAGCTTTAAGCAAGATGACATGATGTAGAGGGATAAACTCAAGCAATATGATATAAACCCCATCTTTTTATCCTCGATGGCAACAATACAATACGTGCCTTGCTGCCCCTACTGTCACTGGGAAAGGACACCGCAAGATTGGACCCAAAGCTACG
Organism: Triticum monococcum; assembly: GCA_034509565.1. Classification (NCBI taxonomy): domain Eukaryota; kingdom Viridiplantae; phylum Streptophyta; class Magnoliopsida; order Poales; family Poaceae; genus Triticum; species Triticum monococcum. Next base: position 169,790,401 of record CM067846.1, on the reverse strand, counting down.
CACTTCTCCCATTGCAAGAAAGATCAATCTAGTAGGCCAAACTAAACAGATAATTCGAAGAGACATGCAAAGATATCAAATCTTTCATATAATAATTCAGAGAAGAACCAAATAATATAAATAGATAATCAAGTTCATAAACCCACAATTCATCGGATCTCAGCAAACACACCGCAAAAGAGTATTACATCGAATAGATCTCTAAGAACATCGAGGAGAACTTTGTATTGAAGATTAAAGAGAGAGAAGAAGCCATCTAGCTAATAACCATGGACCCGAAGGTTTGTGGTAAACTACTCACGCTTCATTGGAGAGGCCATGGTGTTGATGTAGAAGCCCTCCATGATCGATTCCCCCTCCGGGAGATCGCCGGAAAAGGACCCAAGATGGGATCTCACAGGTACAGAAGGCTGCGGCGGTGGAAAAGTGGTTTCATGGCTCCCCCTAATGTTTTTAGGGTATAAGAGTATATATAGGCGAAAGAAGTACGTCGGTGGAGCTCCGTGGGGCCCACAAGGGTGGGGCGCGCCTACCCCCCTAGGCGCGCCCTCCTATCTCATGGCCGCATCACGGAGTTCCGGACTTCCACTCCAAGTCTACTGGTTTGTTTTCGGTCCAAGAAAGATCATCGCGAAGGTTTCATTCCGTTTGGATTCCTTTTCTGCGAAACACTGAAATAGGCAAAAAAACAGAAACTGGCACTGGGCCCCCAGTTAATAGGTTAGTCCCAAAAATAATATAAAAGAGCATATTAAAGCCCATTAAACATCCAAAACATATAATAAAATAGCATCGAACAATCAAAAATTATAAATACATTGGAGACGTATCAAGCATCCCCAAGCTTAATTCCTGCTCGTTCTTGAGTAGGTAAATGATAAAAACAAAATTTTGGTGTGGAATGCTACCTAACATATTTATTAATGTAATTTTCTTTACTATGGCATGAATGTTCAGATCCAAAAGATTCAAGACAAAAGTTTAATATTTACATAAAAATAATAATACTTCAAGCATACTAACAAAGTAATTTTGTCCTCTCAAAATAACATGGCCAAAGAAAGGTCATCCCTACAAAATCATATAGTTTGGTCATGCTCCATCTTTGTCGCACAAAATACTCAAATCATGCACAACCCCGATGATAGGCCAAGCAATTGTTTCATACTTTAGTAATCTCAAACTTTTTCAACTTTCATGCAATACATGAGCGTGAGCCATGGACATAGCACTATAGGTGGAATAGAGTGGTGGTTGTGGAGAATACAAAAAAGGAGGAAGATGGTCTCACATCAACTAGGCATATCAATAGGCTATAGAGATGCCCATCAATAGATATCAATGTGAGTGAGTAGAGATTGCCATGCAACGGATGCACTAGGGCTATAAATTTATGAAGGCTCAACAAAAGAAACTAAGTGGGTGTGTATCCAACTTGCTTGCTCACGAAGACCTAGGGCATTTGAGGAAGCCCATCATTGGAATATACAAGCCAAGTTCTATAATGAAAATTTCCCACTAGTATATGAAAGTGACAAAATAAGAGACTCTCTATCATGAAGATCATGGTATTACTTTGAAGCACGCGTGTGGAAAAAGGATAGTAGCATTGTCTCTTCTCTCTTTTTTTGGGCCTTCTCTTTTTTGGCCTTTCTTTTTTTTATTTCCTCACATGGGACAATGCTCTAATAATGATGATCATCACACTTCTATTTATTTACAACTCAAAGATTACAACTCGATACTTAGAACAAAAAATATGAATCTATATGTGTGCCTCCGACAGTGTACCGGGATGTGCAATGAATCAGGAGTGACACGTATGAAAAACTTATGAACGGTGGCTTTGCCACAAATACGATGTCAACTACATGATCATGCAAGGAAATATGATAATGATGGAGCATGTCATAATAAACGGAACGGTGGAAAGTTGCATGGCAATATATCTCGGAATGGCTATGGAAATGCCATAATAAGTAGGTATGGTTTCTATTTTGAGGAAGGTAAATGGTGGGTTTATAGTACCGGCGAAAGTTGCGCGGTACTAGAGAGGCTAGCCATGGTGGAAGGGTGAGAGTGCGTATAATCCATGGACTCAACATTAGTCATAAAGAACTCATATACTTATTGCAGAAATCTACAAGTCATCAAAAACCAAGCACTACGCGCATGCTCCTAGGGGGATAGATTGGTAGGAAAAGACCATCAAAGAAATACCTCATGCTTCAAATTTGTTACACAGCGGTTACCATGCGTGCATGCTACGGGACTTGCAAACCTCAACACAAGTATTTCTCAAACTCACAACTACTCGAGTAGCATGACTCTAATATCACCATCCTCATGTCTCAAAACAATCATCAAGTATCAAACTTCTCCCACTTTATTTGAAAGTTTTTATTATACCCACCTTGGATATCCATCGTATTAGGACTAGTTTTATAACCTAAGAAAATTATCATGATGTTCTAAAAGACTCTCAAACTAATATAGGTGAAGCATGAGAGATCAATAATTTCTATAAAATTAAACCACCATAGTGCTCTAAAAGATATAAGTGAAGCACTTGAGCAAAATTGTATAGCTCAAAAGATATAAGTGAAGCACATAGAGTATTGTAATAAATTCCGATTCATGCGTGTCTCTCCCAAAAGGTGTGTACATCAAAGATGATTGTGGTAAACTAAAAAGTAAAGACTCAAAGCATACAAGACACTCCAAGAAAAACACATATCATGTGGTGAATAAAAATATAGCCTCAAGTAAAGTTACTGATAGAGGAAGACGAAAGAGGGGATGCCTTCCGGGGCATCCTCAAGCTTAGGCTTTTGGTTGTCCTTGAATTTTACATTGGAGTGCCTTGGGCATCCCCAAGCTTAGGATCTTGCCACTCCTTGTCCCAAAATCCATCAAATATTTACCCAAAAACTTGAAAACTTCACAACACAAAACTCAACAGAAAATCTCATGAGCTCCGTTAGTATAAGAAAATAAACCACCACCTTACTGTAATTAACTCATTCTTTATTTATATTGGTGTTAAACCTACTGTATTCCAACTTCTTTATGGTTCATACCCCCCGATACTAGCCATAGATGCATCAAAATAAGCAAACAACATGCGAAAAACAGAATCTGTCAAAAACAGAACTGTCTGTAGCAATCTGTAGGTTTCTAATACTTCTGTAACTCCAAAAATTCTGAAAAATTAGGAAGACTAGGAAAATTTCTATATTGATCTACTTCAGTTGGAATTGGTATTTTATCTCTCTCTGGTAAAAAGTGAAAATTATTTTCGTGAGCGCATACTTTATGTTTTTATCAGCAAGATCAAACAACAATCACCCAAGAAGATCATAAAGGATTTACTTGGCACAAACACTAATTAAAACATAAAAACACAATCATAATAGAGTCTAGATAAACTATTTATTACTAAACAGGAACAAAAAGTAAAGAACAAATATAAAAATTGGGTTGCCTCCTATCGGGGCTCAGGAACGACACCTATGGGATCACAGGGAATCCCTACTACGGTTGTTGGGGCGCGGGGCTGTAAAAAGAGCGGGTTTAGAAGGTCAAGGCGGGGGGAGTTTATCCAGGTTCGGGCCGCAAATCGTGCGTAATACCCTACTCATGCTGGTTTGTGTTTATCTGGTGTTCTTGGACTAGCTACAAAGCGCGCAGGGTCCGAAAAGTCAGAATCCCCTCACAGTACGTCGCGGGCCTCATTTTATAGTCAAAGGGGCTGCCACAGTGGCACACAGGAGGTGGAAAGTTGTACAGTAGTCGAGTTTATTGCCTGACATCATAGGAAAAACACATTAAATGCACTAACTAGGTGTCCTCTTGCTTTATTGGGGACGACAACAAAGCCCATCTCGTCCATCGCCGCTTCGCCTTGCTCCGACACGCGTCCAGGCCAATGAGGCATTCAGCGACATGTAGGCTGGCAGACTGCTGAGCTGGCGAGGTGGCAGGGTCTTCACGAAGATCTGCATGCCACCACGTAGGTGCTTGACTAGTTGGCTTAGGAGCCACGTACTGCCACGTGGGTGCCTGCTTAGTTGGTGGGTCGGCCGCTGAGCTGGGGTGGCAAGGCCTTGCCGCGGTCCTGCTGGGGCCTTGTGGGTGCCCTCGGCAAGAGTCTTGCCGGGGCCTCGTGGGTATCTTTGGCAGGAGCCTTGTCGGGGCCTCGTGGGCATCCTCGGCGAGGAGCCTTGTTGTTGTCTTGTTTCTTGGTTCCTATCTAAGCCTCGCAGGCCCTTTCTCTTCACAAGGGTCTGCATGCCACCATGGAGGCACTTCCCGAGCCTTGGTTCCGATGTGGTTGATGGCATCAGGACTCTTAGACTCAAGGGTGGTGGCCTTGTTGGTGTTGGGAAAGTCGCCCCGACAAGGCTCTTGCCGGGGCCATGAAGGTCACCCCGGCAAGGGCCTTGCCGAGGGAGTTTCACCTCGCCCCTCTGCTCTTCATGCCTCTGGCCTCGAGCATGGCTCTGGTAGTCTTGTGTTTTTGCTTCCTCTTTTGTCCCGCCAAGCGCGGCCATAGGCGTGTGGTTGCGACTGCCCGCGCACAAGTAAAGGGGTACAAAAAGGACCCCTACTTTTGTACACTGGCAGGAGCCCCCGAGCCTGGGCCACATATAAGCGCGGAGCATTATTGGGCCAGGCCCAGAACGGTGTGCGAGCGCACGTGCGGTAGAGTTTTACCATAGTAATTCCCTTGCCAGTTGCGCTTCCCCATGACCCGCATTGAATGCGTGACGTGGGGGTTGTGCATGGAATGACTGCAGCATGTTCGCACCATTCCATGATGAATAGTAAAGAGGCGGCTTGTGTGTCCCTTTTAAAACTACAGGGCCGCTGCTCATTTACTCTCTCTTCCTTGGAACCATTCCATGTTTCCCACTACGCCTTCCCCTTGTGCCACGTACGCCGCATGCACAGCGTGGAGTAGGTGATAGACGCACGGGATATGGGAAGGTGCACGGTGGCCAATTTTTACGTGCCTTTGATTGGGCCGGGAGGGCGGTCGATATCCTTGCTCGTTGCCAACTTAATGAGCCTGACCAGAACGGGCTCTTCAGAGGCATAGAGGCAATCTATTAGCCTTCCCCGCTCAGCTATAAAAAAGGGGACTCAGGAGGAGGAGGAGGAGGAGGAGGAGCATCTCCTCGCATCTCCCCTTCGTCTCCATTCTCCATCCACCTCCATGGTGAGAGGGCATGGTCGTGGCCGTTCTCCCGCGGAGGCGACCAGGTCTTCCTCCTGCCAGAGAGCTGCGGCGGTCAAGGAAGAGCCGGACGCCCAGGGTGAGTGCCACGCTCAAGGCAGAGGTACCGGCCGGGGTCGCGGTCGGCAAGGCGGTCGAGGCATAGGTGGGCGTGGAAGGGGGACACCCGCGTCGTCACCATCTCCTCCTGCTTCGTCGAGCGGCCATGTCGGGGACACGGCGCTGCAGTTTTTCCTACAGTTGTGCGAGCCGCCCCGCAGCCGCCTTCGCCTTCCTGATGCGTTTGCGAGGGTGCTCTTGATCGACCGGCCACCGAGGTTAAGGCTTCACATGGAGGGGTGTTTCCATGGAGACATGTGGCTGAACACAAGGTCCCCCGCCCCTCATGTGATGCTCCTTCGTCGGGGTTGGAAAACCTTCGCACGTGCCCATTGCTTGATGGATGGGCACGTCCTCTACTACAAGCTAGCGGAGAGCGACCTGCTCTCCGTCAAGGTCTTCGGGCGCTCGGGACACAGGCTAGAGTGCTGTGTAAAGAGCTCGACCGATGACGAAAGTTCCTCCTCGGGCGATAGTGACGAGGAGGACAGCGACAGCGACAACGAGGGTAGTGCGCGGGAGGATGACGGGTCCGACTAGGCGTCGGACACACCGTTCCTGGGCGATGCCGGCAGCACCATCATCTGCATCACCGGCTCCTTGAACATCTCAGGGTCGTCGCCTTGGGCGGCTGGCGTTGGAGGGGTGGGGAAGACGAAGAAGGCGGGTGGTGGGCTGTCAAGTCGGAGTATGATGGCATCAACGCCTTCGTCACGTATTGCCGGCCCGCTGCTTCGTCTTTCGGCTCTTCTTCTGGCACCGTCATCACTGGCCTTCTTCTGGATGACTGCCGGGATGTTCTCTTGGTGTCTTCTGCTGCTCGTACCTCGCCTAGGCACTCCTTTTCCCCTCCTACTATCTTGGTCCGCTTCCTGGGGAGAGGGACAAGAAAAAGGGATTACGGGCACCTTATCCTTTTTTTAGTTTTTAAGCCTGCGGGCATTTGTCAAATTTAATCCTTGTAATCCTCTTGCACATGTTTACATTCCGTATGAGTTGTACTTGTTTGCAACGTATTAATGAAAAAGGGGGTTGCTGGGTTATTTTGTGCGTGAGCAAGGCTCATACCAAGTAACGAGTCCTTGTTATATTAAGGTAAGCACTGTAGCCCGGCAACAGACCTTGCCGTCCTCCCACTTCATAGCTCGACCATACTCACGCTCTTGGCGGAGGCAGTGGCGAAGTAGGATTAGGCCCTTCGTTTGTTTCCTTGTCACCGCAACTACAACCAAGTTCCGACCCAAAGAAGAGTTCTTGGGCATAGGAAAGGGGGAGCACGGTGGCCCGGGAATGAACAAAGTCTCATACATCCAAGTCCCATACAGAAATGCATAACAGGAGATAGAAGACTTATCTGAATCTGCAGCCCCCGGCAACCTTGGCTTGCCGTGGTATGATACTTGAATCTACATCCCCGGGCAATGGCTTGCCGGGGTCGAGGATGTCGGTCTGTTTCCCTGCTCTTAAATGGTTTGGCAGAAATGCCTGTGCAGCCTGCGAACCAAGGAAAGGACAAAAAGACACACACTTGACCTCTATGCTAGGGGTTAGTTGCCCCTGAGCACTATCAAACCTAACAAAGAGAGAGACTCAACCTTGCATGCACGCTAAAACTTAGGGCGCCAACGCTTCATTTATTTATGCTCAGGGTCTGCGCCTGGCTCTGTACAAAGGGTTACATGCCTTGCCGGCAAGGCTTGTACAAAAGGTGGTTTGCCGGGAGGCCCGGCAAGCGCGCCTCATGGGTAAAACTTACGAAGATGTTCGATGTTCCAGGAGTTGCTCATTGGAATACCATCTTTGGTATCCAGGCGGACTGCACCAGGCCTGGTGACTTGCATTACCCGATAAGGGCCTTGCCACTTTGGTGTCAACTTGTTGGAATTCTTGGCCCACTGAACGCGCCGAAGAACAAGGTCGCCTTCCTCAAAACTTCGGGCATGAACCTTGCGGCTATGGTAGCGGTGCAAGGCTTGCTGGTAGCATGCAGCTCGCACAGCCGCCCGAAGACGATCTTCCTTAAGGAGCATCGCGTCATCTTGCTACAACTGCTCTTGCTTGACGTCATCATAAGCGAGCACTCGAGGTGACCCGTATGTGAGTTCCTTGGGGAGAACTGCTTCTGCCCCGTATACCAAGGCAAAGGGTGTCTGGTCGGTGGCTTGATTTGGCATCGTTCTGATCGACCAAAGAACCGCCGGCAACTCATCAATCCAGCGCCTTCCACACTTGTGCAGCCTGTCAAAAGTCTTTGTCCTCAGGCCTCGCAGTACTTCAGCATTTGCCCTCTCCGCCTGGCCGTTGCTCCGTGGGTGCGCCACTTAAGCGAAACAGACCTTGTTGCCGAGGTCCTGGATGTACTGCATGAAGGTGCCGCTTGTGAACTGCGTGCCGTTGTCGGTGATGACGTTGTTCGGCACACCAAAACGGCAAACTAGCCCCTTGAAGAACTTGACGGCTGACTATGCTGTCACCTTCCTCACTGATTCCACTTTGCGCCACTTTGTGAACTTGTCGATTGCTACGTACAAGTACTCAAAGCCCTCGACAGCACGAGGGAAGGGGCCCAGTATGTCGAGCCCCCAGACCGAAAATGGCCAGGAGAGAGGTATTGTTTGAAGGGCTTGAGCTGGTTGATGAAGCTTCTTTGAATGGAACTAGCATGCTTCACACTTGGTTACTAGTGCAGCTGCATCCCGGAGGGCTGTGGGCCAAAAGAAACCTTGCTGGAATGCCTTGCTGGCAAGGGCTCTCGACCCTATGTGGGAGCCACATATGCCTCCATGTATCTCTGCCAACAGCTCCAGTCCGTCCTCTTGAGGAATGCACTTCAGCTTCATGCCGTTTGGCCTCCTTCTGTACAGGGTATTATCCAAAAACACTACAAAAAAGACACATCCGTGACATTTTGGGCCGAACGATTTTTTTTCTATCATACTTATGACACTTCTATGACAATAATTGTGACAAAACACGGTATCATCATAGATGTGGTAGGGTCCTACTTCTATGACAAAAAATCATGACAGAAAATGGGCATTTCATCCTGGGCGGTCCGGAGACGCAGCTGCATGACATTCTTTGGGCCGTCCATGACGGAAAAACCATGGTAGAAGCGAGGGCGAGGAAAATATCGGGGTGTTCCCGGTTACAGTGGCTGGTCGGGACCGAGCGATGCGCGTTTCTCACGTACACGCATGTGCGTGGGTGCGAGGCATTGGGCTTTAACTAAACCCGAGCAAGGCGTTGGGCTCTAACTGAACCCGAGCGATTGCACTGGAGGCACGCGTTACTGAACCCGAGCGATCGATCGATGGCTGTTAACTGAACCCGATCGAGTGATTCCTTCGCTATTGCTGCTAACTGAAGCGGATTGATGCTGCCTCTGGATGAACACTGAGCTTTGCTGGGGGGTTTGGATGAACAGTTCCCGGTGGGGGTGGATGAACAGGACCTCGTGGTGTTGCCTTTGGATGAACAAGACCCCGATCGATCGAGCTGGTTGGGGCTGGATGAACAGGACCCCGTGGAGGGCAAGATGAATAGTAGATGGTGGAGGGCTGGATGAACAGTAGCCTGTGGAGGGGTGGTTGAACAGGAGCCCGTGGAGAGGGCTGGTTGAATAGTAGCCGGTGGAGTAGCGCGCGGTGGAGGCTGGATGAACAGGAGCCCGTGGATGAACAGTCCATGGTGGATGAACAGTAGCCCGTGGAGCCTGGAGGGGGTCGACGGTGGAGATGAAAAGTATCCCGTGGAGTCCCGTTTTGTGGTACGCCACACCCCTCCCAATGAACATGACCCCTGTTTCGACCGTAGCGCTCCAACACAAGTCTGTTTCCTCCGTTTTGCGATACGCCACACCCCTCCCGATCAACAGGACCCCCGTTTCAACCGTAGGAGGTCCGTTTCCTCCGTTTTGCAGTACGCCAGACCCCTCCCGATGAACAGGATCCCATTTCTACCATGGCCGGTCGAACACAAGGTCGTTTCCTCTGTTTTGTGGTATGCCAGGCCTCGTTTCTATCGGCTGTTCCGTCCAAGCCCTCCCGATGAACACGACGACGCATTCCGTTCCGACCCAGTCGGTTGGCTCCCCATGAACACGACGACGATGTTGTTTCTCCGTTCCGACCCAGCCATGTACACGAGCCCTGGCCGTACGTACGCGCGAGTAGGCGTTCGAGACCCTGCCCGTATGTACGTATGTGGTCGTATTTACTTTCTTGCACCCTGGCCGCTGTACGTATGTGTACATGCTACGTGCGCGCCTCTGCTACGACACGTGCATGCCTCTACATCGACCAGTATGTACGTACACGTTCGTGACCAGAATGACAACGCTACGTACGGTTCGACCAGGTGGGTCCCGACTGCCAGGCACTTCCTTGCGTGCGAAGATGTAGCTGGTGGGTCCCAGCAGTCAGGGGGGCGAATCGTTTTTTTTGCCTGGACGCACTTCCTTGCGTGTGAAGATGTAGATGGTGGGTCCAGTAGTCAGGGGGAAACATTTTTTCACAAAATACGGTGGCCCGTCCGGTGGGTCCCCGCTGTCAGGTGGAGGAATAATTATTTTGCGCGTAATAAGGAGGCACTTCCTTGCTGCGGTCGTGGACCCAGCTATCAGCCTCTCCACGTACAGTCCAGGTCCGATGGAAGCCGTTCCTTGACCACATTGACCACGCCGTGCCGAGAGCACCAGGGCGGTGGACGACGGCGAGGCCTAGGAATGGGACGACGCGGAGCCGGGGAAGACGCGGCAGTGGAAGCCCGCGCGGAGAGGAGTACGAGGGTTCACTGGTTCGGCTGCGGTGTGAGGCTGCCGTCACTGCAGGGCCTGGCCAGCGGTGGGAATAGTAGGGGGCAGTGAGGCCTCCGCGGCAGCACAGTCGGCCACGGGAGGCAGGATCATGCGGCACGACCGGTGCTGCTTTGGGCGGCTGGAGCGAAGACCAGAGGTTGAAGAAGCACTACGGCCGTTGGATGGACATCGTATGGTCACTAGAGCTAGAATCGTTCATATTGACTAAGTTGACAAAGCACTCCGTCCCCGTCAACTTAGTAGGCCCACAAGTCAGCCACCCACCAAGGTGGGTCCCAACTAGCTGGGGGAGTATTCATTTTTTGTGCGTAATAAGGAGGCACTTCCGGTGGGTCCGAGCTGACAGCGGGGGAACGTTTTTTTTGCGAAATACGGTGGCCCGTCCAGTGGGTCCCAGCAGTCAGGGGGGAAAAGTTTTCTTCGCCAAATACAGTGGCCCGTCCGATGGGTCCATGTTGTCGGGTGGAGGAATAATTATTTTCCGCGTAATAAGGAGGCACTTCCTTGCGGCTGCCGTGGACCCAGCTGTCAGCCTCTCCATGTACAGTACTCTTCCAATGGAAGTCGTTCCTTGACCACGTTGACCACGCCAGTCCGAGAGCACCAGGGCGGTGGACGATGGTGAGGCCTAGGAAGGGGATGACGTCAAGCCGGGGAAGACGCTGCAGTGGATGCCCACGCATAGAGGAGTATGAGGGTTCGCTGGTTCGCTGCGGTGTGAGGCTACCGTCGCCGCGGAATAACAGGGGGCGTGGGTGAGTAGAGGGATGGCCTGGCCAGCGGTGGGAGTAGTAGGGGGCGGTGAGGCCTCCACGGCATCGCAGCCGGCCATGCGAGGCAGGAGCATGAGGCACGATCGGCGCTGCTTTGGGCGGCTGGAGCAAGAAGACCAGAGGTTGAAGAAGCACTATGGCCGTTGGATGGACATTGTACGGTCATGGGAGCTAGAATCGTTCATATTGGCTAAGTTGACAAAGCCCTCCGTCCCCGTCAACTTAGTTGGCCCACAAGTCAGCCTCCCACTATTGTGGGTCCCAGCTAGCAGGGGGTATTCATTTTTTGTGTGTAATAAGGAGGCACTTCCTTGCGTGCAAAGATATAGCTGGTGGGTCCGACCTGTCAACGGTGGGAACATTTTTCACGGAATACATAGGCCCTTCCGGTGGGTCCCAGCTGTCAGGTGGAGGAATCATTATTTTGCGCATAATAAGGAGGCATTTCCCTACGTGCGGCCATGGACCCAGGTGTGAGCCTCTCCACGCACAGTCTACTTCCGATGGTGTCGTTCGTTGACCACGTTGACCACTCCGCGCCGAGTGCATCCAAGGTGGTGGACGACGGCGAGGCCCTGGACAGCAACGAGCCGGAGATGGGAAGACGCGGGAGTAGAGTCATAGACGGAGAGGTGTACGAGGGTTAACTGGTTCTGGTGTGGTGTGGTTCGGCAGTCGGTGGAGAAGAACAGGAGGTGTGGAGGGGTGGAGGCAGGAGCAGGTGGTCCCGGTGGCGCTGGACAAAGAAGACGAGAGATTGAAGATGGATGTCGGTCGTTGGATGTAAATCCAACGGCTAACGATGTCAGAATCATTTGTTGACTAAGTTGACAATGACTTGCATTGGCTTCGACCTATTAGCCCACATTTCAGCCTCCAAAAATGTGGCACGTATTCAACCCATTTTTCAGAATTTACAGTCTTTTTTTGCAGGGTAGAATTTACAGTCCATTTGATTTTTTTTAAATTACAATCCATTAGCTGGGCTAGGTGAACAAATAATGTAGCGTCCATGCGGCCCATTTATGTTTTTCCTAAAAAATTACAGGCCATTTGCACTTTCTCAAAATACGCGATTTTGCTGGGCTTATTATAATTATAATGTTGGGGTGATAGCAGCAATGTTATCAAAAAATAAACAGGGGCTGAGCATTTTGTTATATATATATATATATATATATTTCAATAATAAGTGATTTATTATTACATTGGTCCTTAAATCTTACCAAGCTTTTGTACACAATCACCAGGATTTTCGTTGCCAAAAAAAATCTAGGATTTTATTGTTAAGAAATTATTTTTATAAGTTAATAAGATGTGGGATATTGTTTTCTTACATATGTAAGTATCTGTTAAATATATGATGACAATAACAATAATATATAATAACATATAAAATAATTTAAATATATATAATATAGTTAGAAGGGAAACATAAGTTGGACCATGCGTTCCTATTCTTATATAGAAAAATAGAACAGACCTCTGCGTTTTCTTCAAAAAAATACATAAATTAGGTTGCCGATGTTTCAGGAAAAAAAACCTCGGATGGGAGGTCCATAGGCCGGTCGATACATGACGGCCCTTAAGAAAATACAAACAGGCGTATGGACCTCCCAACTGAGGTCGTGGCCTACGCATATTAAAAAAGAAAACCTAGACGGGGCAGCCCAAAACCAAGCTGATACTTGCTGTGATAATAAATGATACCTGCCAGCTCCCCGGCTTCATTGTAAATTTATCTCCTATAGTAACTATGTTGAAGCACCTAAAAAATGCAACTATCTTGACATATAGCATTAGGAGGAAGTATTTTTTCGATGAGGCACTTTCTTGCGTATGTCCATAGACCTGGTGGGTCCCGACTGTCTGACTCTCCACGTACAGTCCTCTCCAGATTCCTCTCATTTGTTTAGCATGTTCACAATAGTAGACAGTGGCGTTGCAGCGAGCGCACAAAGGCGCAGGAGAAGATCCGACCACCTGAGGAAGTGCCTTATTAGTAACGAAACAACTGAACTAGCCTAGTGGCCGAGTGACACTACCCGACAGTTGTTCTGCCCGGGTTCGATTCCACCTATGCAGAGAAAATATCTCCAATTTTTTTGCCTCTGCCTTCATTGACATGTGGGTCCCAATTGGCAGTCACGCCGCAGTCCTTCGAGTTCATCGAGTATCTCCTCTGGCCGATGGAGCAGACAGATTCGCCCGAGGAGAAAGTCAGGCGGAGGTGGTGGGCGTACAGGTCAAAGGTCGAGCACCCAGAGGATAATGAATCAATCAAGTACGGTGTGCTGTTTGTGAGGGTGCAGAGCCAGCCGGAGCCACAGGAGTATTCGTTCTCCCACCGCAAGAGGAGGCGGGATGGCACGATATCGCTTCCCCGCCATTCTCCACGGCTCCCTCGACGCTCGCCTCGTTTCAACGGCGTCGGTAGGATTTAAGGTAAGCTTCGCACTAACCTAATCTTCCATCTGCTCATGCTTACAATCAGTGTGACAACTAATAAAAATCATGCTTACAATCAGTCTTCGAGTACTACGCCAATCACCCTAAAATAGCTCTGGACCTTTGGGTCAAAGTTGTGACACTGTGTACAAATAAAGAAAAATAGATTGGTGCTTCTTTTAGAAAAGAGTACACCCCTAGAAAACTGCCAATATAAGCTACTAGTATTTTTTAAGTCTAAACTACTAGTATTTGGTTAGAGGATTTGCTGTCGAGAAAGATCCGTCCACAGTGAGCGCCACACATCCCACTGATGGCGGTGGATGCCAATGCTTAGATGGAGCAGGGTTGGTGTTGGTAATTTTTACTTGGCACCTCGCACTCTGCATATATGCCGGTTCCATCCATACATTTGTGCAGTTCCACCAAAATGCAGCTGAATAACCCTGTTTTCACAGATAATGAAAAGGCATGATTACATTATAGTGGCACTATTTGATGAAACATACACTAATAAACAGAAGAAAATATTACATCATACTGGAAATCGACCCAAGTCTCCCTGATACACCTTCTGCCAGTGATGAACATCAGTATACAGCGGTAGTACAAGGAGGGGCCTTGAGACATTCAAATCTCTACTTTTGTGTAGATCAACTAAAATTAAGCACCCCAGTTTGCAGAAACGCTTAAACATTAACAATGGGACTAGTTGATGAAACATACATTAACAAAGAGAAGCACTTTCTTTATCTACATTGGAAATGAAATGATAGAGAGGACACTCGCTCTATTTTAACTATATTATTACTTCATTTTATTAGTGACACTAGGGTCGAGCAGGTGGCAAACGAGGTGTACCGTGCGTCGCAAGGATGAAGGCTGGGGGTGCTTAGACTGGGATGCTGAAGCTGGCTCTATCAGTCCCTATCTTCCCCCTGATGTTTCTATGGTAGAATTTGGGTTGTAATACAAACTTGGTCGAGCTGGTGCTGCGTCCCCCTACCTGCCTAGCTTATGTGGTTGATAACCCACAAGTATAGGGGATCGCAACAGCTTTCGAGGGTAGAGTATTCAACCCAAATTTATTGATTCGACGCAAGGGGAGCCAAAGAATATTCTCAAGTATTAGCAGCTGAGTTGTCAATTCAACCACACCTGGAAACTTAGTATCTGCAGTGAAGTGTTTAGTAGCAAAGTAATATGATAGTGGTGGTAGCGGCAACAAAAGTAAAGACAGCAAAAGTAATATTTTGGTATTTTGTAGTGATTGTAACAGTGGCAGCAGGAAAGTAAATAAGCGAGAACCAGTATATGGAAAACTCGTAGGCACCGGATTAGTGATGGATAATTATGCCGGATGTGGTTCATCATGTAACAGTCATAACATAGGGTGACACAGAACTAGCTCCAATTCATCAATGTAATGTAGGCATGTATTCCATATATAGTCATATGTGCTTATGGAAAAGAACTTGCATGACATCTTTTGTCCTACCCTCCCGTGGCTGCGGGGTCCTATTGGAAACTAAGGGATATTAAGGCCTCCTTTTAATACAGAACCGGAACAAAGCATTAGCACATAGTGAATACATGAACTCCTCAAACTATGGTCATCACCGGGAGTGGTCCCGCCCGATTACTGTCACTTCGGGGTTGCCGGATCATAACACATAGTAGGTGACTATAGACTTGCAAGATAGGATCAAGAGCTCACATATATTCATGAAAACATAATAGGTTCAGATCTGAAATCATGGCACTCGGGCCCTAGTGACAAGCATTAAGCATAGCATAGTCATAGAAACATCAATGTTAGAACATAGTGGATACTAGGGATCAAACCCTAACAAAACTAACTCGATTACATGATAAATCTCATCCAACCCATAACCGTCCAGCAAGCCTACGATGGAATTACTCAAGCATGGCGGTGAGCATCATGAAATTGGTGATGGAGGATGGTTGATGATGACGACGGCGACGAATCCCCCTCTCCATAGCCCCGAACGGACTCCAGATCAGCCCTCCCGAGAGGTTTTAGGGCTTGGCGGCGGCTCCGTATCGTAAAACGCGATTATTTCTTATCTCTTATTTTTTTCTCTCCGAAAGCAAATGTATAAAGTTGGAGTTGGCATCGGAGGGTTTCCAGGGGGCCCACGAGGTAGGGGGACACGCCCTACGGGGGGCGCCCCCCACCCTCGTGAGAAGGGGGTCGGCCCCTGGTCTTCATCTTTGGCGAGGATTTTTTATTATTTTTTCTAAGATGTTCCATGGAGTTTCATCTCATTCCGAGAATATTTGTTTTCTGCACATAAAACAACACCATGGCAATTCTGCTGAAAACAACGTCAGTCCGGGTTAGTTCCATTCAAAACATACAAGTTAGAGTCCAAAACAAGGGCAAAAGTGTTTGGAAAAGTAGATACGATGGAGACGTATCAACTCCCCCAAGCTTAAACCCTTGCTTGTCCTCAAGCAATTCAGTTGACAAACTGAAAGAAAGAAAGAAAGAAAAACTTTTACAAACTATGTTTGCTCTTGTTGTTGTAACTATGTCAAGCCAGCATTCAAGTTTTTAGCATAGATCATAACTAACCACATTTGCAATAATTCTCAGGTCTCACAATTACTCATATCAATAGCATAATCAACTAGCAAGTCATAATAATAAATCTCGGATGACAACTCTTTCTCAAAACAATCATAATATGATATAACAAGATGGTATCTCGCTAGCCCTTTCTGAGACCGCAAAACATAAATGCAGAGCACCTTTAAAGATCAAGGACTGACTAGACATTGTAATTCATGGTAAAAGAGATCCAATCATAGTCATACCCAATATAAATTAACAGTGATGAATGCAAATGACGGTTGTGCTCTCCAGCTAGTGCTTTTTAATAAGAGGGTGATGACTCAGCATGAAAGTAAATGGATAGGCCCTTCGCAAAGGGAAGCAGGGATTTGTAGAGGTGCCAGAGCTCGGTTTTGAAATAGAGATAAATTGTATTTTGAGCGGTATACTTTCATTGTCAATGTAACAACTAAGAGATGGCGATATCTTCCATGCTAAACACATTATAGGAGGTTCCCAAATAGAATGGTAAAGTTTATACTCCCCCTCCACCAACAAGCATCAATCCATGGCTTGCTCGAAACAACGAGTGCCTCCAACATACATCAGGTCCCAGGGGGAGTTTTGTTTGCAATTAATTTTGATTTAGTTTGCATAAAGCATGGGACTGGGCATCCCGGTGACCAGCCATTTTCTCGTGAGTGAGGAGCGGAGTCCACTCCTCTTGAGAATAACCCGCCTAACACAGAAGATAAGGACAGCCTTTGTTGATACATGAGCTATTTGAGCATACAAAACAGAATGATTATTTCAAGGTTTAGAGTTTGGCACATACAAATTTACTTGGAACGGCAGGTAGATACCGCATATAGGAAGGTATAGTGGACTCATGTGGAATAACTTTGGGGTTTAAGGGATTGGATGCACAAGCAGTATTCCCGCTTAGTACAAGTGAAGGCTCGCAAAAGACTGGGAAGCGACCAACTAGAGAGTGACAACAGCCATGTACATGCATTAAAATTAATAAACGTTGGATGCAAGCATGAGTAGGATATAATCCACCATGAACATAAATATCGTGAAGGCTATGTTGATTTTGTTTCAACTACATGCGTGAACATGTGCCAAGTCAAGTCACTTAAATCTTTCAAAAGAGGATACCACCCCATCATACCACATCATAATCATCTCAATAGCATGTTGGCACACAAGGTAAACCATTATAACTCATAGCTAATCAAGCATGACACAAGCAACTATGATCTCTAATTGTCATTGCAAACATGTTTATTCATAATAAGCTGAATTAAGAATGAGGGACTCATCATATTTACAAAAACAAAAGAGGTCGAGTTCATACCAGCTTTTCTCATCTCAGTCAGTCCATCATATATCATCATAATTGCCTTTCACTTGCACGACTGAACGGTGTGAATAATAATAAGAGTGTACGTGCCTTGGACTAAGCTGGAATCTGCGAGCATTCAATAAACAGGAGAAGACAAGGCAATATGGGCTCTTGGTTAAATCAACAATAATGCATATAAGAGCCACTTCAACAATTTAATTATGGCCTTCTCCTACTGACCCCCAAAGAAAAGAAAAGAAATAAAACTATTTACACGGGAAAGCTCCCAACAAGCAAAAGAAGAACGGGAAATATTTTTGGGTTTTCTTTTTAATTATTACTACTACAGCAGAAAAATAAACTACTACTAATTTTTTGGTTTTTCTTAAGGTTTAACAAACACACAAGAAGAAAGCAGGAAAAAGAAAATAAACTAGCATGGATATTACAGTGAAAAAGTATGAGCACCGACATCTAGCAATGAGTGTGTGTGAACATAAATGTAATGTCAGTGAGAAATACGTACTCCCCCAAGCTTAGGCTTTTGGCCTAAGTTGGTCTATTCCCAGGGATAACCTGGCGGATACCCATAAGTGTAGCTGGGGTCGTACTGCAACGAAGAATAGTTGGGATCATACTGTGATGAAGAAGAAGACTCTGACTGCCAGTGGCTGACAGTCATCTCTGGATCCCAAGAATAAACAGATTGTCGTGGGGGTTCATCTTGTGGTTCCTGTTCCGTGGCTGGTGCTGGATTCTTGTAAGCTTGGACGGCAGCCCACGTAACGAGGTAGGGTCCTACAAAATTAAACAAAGAAGGAGCAGGCGGGATAGTAGTCTCAGGATGATGTTTGTTAAAGAATAATTGATATTTAAGCTCTCCTGCCCTATTCTTAACAATAAAATAATGTGCCACCATACTTTTATGATCTAGATAAACACAGGGCAGCACCTTTTCTTCCTTCTCAGCATGCCTAATAGGTATTTTAAAATGTGCAGCTAGGCGTGTGGCATAGACGCCTCCAAAGATGGGACCCTTAGTACGGTTCATACTTAACCGTCTAGCAATAATACCGCCCATACTAAAAGTGTTATCACTATATAAACCGTGGTGCAGAATAATTATATCAGGGATACTAAGGTTTCCACTGTTTCCGTGTCCAATTAAACAACGACTAGCAAATAATGCAAAGTAGCATAAAATAGGAAAGTTTATGCTAGTGATTCGTGCATCGGAAACCTTTCTAGTTTCTCCTACAATGATAGTATCAATAAACCCAGCCACATCATCATGATGTGGTTCTTCTGTCTTGCCCTCAAAAGGGATTAAACAAATCTGATAGAAATCATAAAGTGACATCTCCTTATGCTCATCATATAAATGAAACTCCACCGTAGGTGGTGAGTTCCTAGAATGAAAATGAAAGTTTTGCACAAAAGTATTTGTGAGTAAGAGATACTGATCGCATTGGTCGTGGAGGAAAGCGGTGAGGCCTGCATTGTGAGCCAATTCATGAAAATCTTCATAGATACCGGCTGCTCTCAAGAAATCTTCAGACGGCCATTCACACGCTCGAATCTCCGTGGTGCGCGGCAAATTATACTTAGGCTTTGGTGCCTTTTCCTTCGAGATTTGGCTCGATGAGCCCCTGGACAATCTCCTCATTGTTTTTCTGAAACAATCTGAAATTTTTAGTAACTTCAAACAAATGTGAACCAACTTCAATAAAACTGATAGCAACTACTCCTACAAGTGCCTAGAGCCTATATCAAGCATTAGAACTACTTGGAACCATATAAATTTGACATGCAAGCTCAAGAACATGGTCACCTCTGAAGCACAAATTTGCAAAGAATAAAGCACTAGAATAAAAACTAATTGGACCAATGGAGGATGCACATACCAAGGAACAATCTCCCCAAGCAGTTTTGCGAGAGGTGCTTTGAGCAAGGAGATTGAAAATCACAGCAAAAGTGGCTTGAACTCGTGCTTGAGTTGGTTTTTCGGGTTTGTGTGACATAGAGGAAGAAAATAGGTGCTGGGATAAGTGGAGGAGGGCCACCGTTGGCCCACGAGGCAGGGGGGCACGCCCTATAGGGGGGGCACCACCCTCGTGGCCAGGTGGCAGCTCCTCCCGCGGTAACTTTTGCACAGTAAATCCTCAAATATTCCCAAAAAATCATATTAAAATGGCATGGCATTCTGAGGACTTTTATTTTCGGGATATTTTTATATTGCACGGATAAGTCAGGAAACAGACAGAAAATACTATTTTTACTTTATTTAATATAAATAACAGAAAGTAAAAGTGGGGTACAGAAGGTTGTGCTTCTAGTTTCATCCATCTCATGCTCATCAAAAATAATCCACTAACAAGGTTGATCAAGTCTTGTTAACAAACTCATTCCGATAATCATGAAACTGGAGAAATTTCGAATAACACTAAGTTACCTCAACGGGGATATGCACATCCCCAATAATAAGAATATCATATTTCTTCTTGACAGTAGGAAGAGGAAATTCAAAACCTCCAAATATAATCGATGGAATTTTTCCAATAGAGTTGATACTATGAACTTGAGGTTGTTTCCTCGGAAAGTGTACTGTATGCTCATTACCATTAACATGAAAAGTGACATTGCCTTTGTTGCAATCAATAACAGCCCCTGCAATATTAAGAAAAGGTCTTCCAAGAATAATAGACATACTATCATCCTCAGGAATATCAAGAATAACAAAGTCCGTTAAAATAGTAACATTTGCAACCACAACAGGCACATCCTCATAGATACCGACAGGTATAGCAGTTGTTTTATCAGCCATTTGTAATGATATTTCGGTAGGTGTCAGCTTATTCAAGTCAAGTCTATGATATAAAGAGAGAGGAATAACACTAACACCGGCTCCAAGATCACATAAAGCAGTTTTAATATAATTTCTTTTAATGTAGCAAGGTATAGTAGGTACTCCGGGGTCTCCAAGTTTCTTTGGTATTCCACCCTTAAAAGTATAATTAGCAAGCATGGTGGAAATTTTAGCTTCCGGTATCTTTCTTTTATTAGTAATGACATCCTTCATATATTTAGCATAAGGATTTGTTTTGACCACATCAGTTAATCTCATACGAAAAAGATAGGCCTAATCATTTCAGCAAAGCGCTCAAAATCCTCATCATCCTTTTTCTTGGATGGTTTCAGAGGAAAAGGCATGGGTTTCTAAACCCATGGTTCCCTTTCTTTACCATGTTTCCTAGCAACAAAGTCTCTTTTATCATTACGTTGATTCTTTGATTGTGGGTTATCAAGATCAACGGCAGGTTCAATTTCTACATCATTGTCATTACTAGGTTGAGCATCATCATGAACATCATTATCAATATTTTCATTAGGTTCATGTTCATTACCAGATTGTGTTTCAGCATCAGACATAGAAATATCATTTGGATTATCAGGTGGTTCATCAATAGGTTCACTAGAAGTTTGCACAGTTCTATCATTTTTCTTCTTCCTCTTTTTAGAAGAACTAGGAACATCAATATTATTTCTTTGAGAATCTTGCTCGATTGTCTTAGGGTGGCCTTCAGGATACAAAGGTTCCTGAGTCATTCTACCAATTCTAGTAGCCACTCTAACAGCATAATCATTTTTCTTACTATTCATTTCATTAAGCACTTCTTTTTGAGCCTTCAGTACTTGTTCTACTTGAGTGGTAACCATAGAAGCATGTTTTCTAACAAGTTTAAGTTCACCTTTAATATTAGCCATATAATCACCCAAGCGTCTAATCATATAGGCATTTTCTTTTAATTGTCTACCAAAATAAGCATTGAAGTCGTCTTGCTTAAACATAAAGTTATGAAACTCATCCAAGCACTGACTAGCAATTTTAGTAGGAGGGACTTCAGCTTTATGATATCTATAGAGAGAATTTACCTTTACTACCTGTGTCAGGATATCGGGATCAGGAGGTTCTTCAATAAATAAAGAATTAAGTTCATCTGTTTCTTCAACAAGCGGTGAATTAAGACCATGTATTTCTTCAATAGGAGGTAAATTCTTAATGTCTTCAGCTTTAATACCTTTTTCTTTCATAGATTTCTTTGCCTCTTGCATATCTTCGGGACTAAGAAATAGAACACCTCTCTTCTTCGGAGTTGGTTTAGGAATAGGTTCAGTAATTGGAGCAGGAGTTGGCTCAGGAGCTGGCTCAGGAGGTGCCCAATTATTTTCATTTGTCAACATATTATTCAATAGGATTTCAGCTTCATCCGATGTTCTTTCCCTAAAAAGAGAACCAGCACAACTATCCAGGTAATCTCTGGAAGCATCGGTTAGTCCATTATAAAATATATCAAGTATTTCAGGTTTCTTAAGAGGATGATCAGGCAAAGCATTAAGTAACTTGAGAAGCCTCCCCCAAGCTTGTGGGAGACTCTCTTCTTTAATTTGCACGAAGTTGTATATTTCCCTCAAAGCAGCTTGTTTCTTATGAGCAGGGAAATATTTAGCAGAGAAGTAATAAATCATATCCTGGGGACTACGCACACAACCAGGATCAAGAGAATTAAACCATATCTTAGCATCACCCTTTAATGAGAACGGAAATATTTTGAGTATATACAAGTAATGCGATCTCTCATCATTAGTGAACAGGGCAGCTATATCATTTAACTTAGTAAGATGTGCCACAACAGTTTCAGATTCATAGCCATAAAACGGATCAGATTCAACCAAAGTAATTATATTAGGATTAACAGAGAATTCATAATCCTTATCAGGAACACATATAGGTGAAGTAGCAAAAGCAGGGTCGGGTTTCATTTTATCTCTAAGTGATTCTTTGTCCCATTTAATTAATAACCTCTTAAGCTCATATCTATCTTTGCAAGCTAAAATAGTAGCAGAAGATTCCATATCAAAAAGATAGCCCTCAGGAATAACAGGCATATTTTCATCATCACTATCATCACCGTATTCAGATTCAATAATTCTTTTCTCTAGCCCTAGAAATTTGTTCATCAAGAAATTCACCAAGGGGCACAGTAGTATCAGGCATAGAAGCAGTTTCATCATAAGTATCATGCATAGCAGAAGTGGCATCATCAATAACTTGCGACATATCAGAACGAATAGCAGAAGCAGGTGTAGGTGTCGCAAAGTTACTCATAACAGCAGGTGAATCAAGTGCAGAGCTAGATGGCAGTTCCTTACCTCCCCTCGTAGTTGAGGGATAGATCTTGGTTTTTGGATCTCTCAAGTTCTTCATAGTGTCCAGCAGATATAAATCCCAAGTGACTCAAAGAATAGAGCTATGCTCCCCGGCAACGGCGCCAGAAATTAGTCTTGATAACCCACAAGTATAGGGGATCGCAACAGCTTTCAAGGGTAGAGTATTCAACCCAAATTTATTGATTCGACACAAGGGGAGCCAAAGAATATTCTCAAGTATTAGCAGCTGAGTTGTCAATTCAACCACACCTGGAAACTTAGTATCTGCAGCAAAGTGTTTAGTAGCAAAGTAATATGATAGTGGTGGTAGCCGCAACAAAAGTAAGGACAGCAAAAGTAATATTTTTGGTATTTTGTAGTGATTGCAACAGTGGCAGCGGGAAAGTAAATAAGCGAGAACCAGTACATGGCAAACTCGTAGGCACCGGATCAGCGATGGATAATTATGCCGGTTGCGGTTCATCATGTAACAGTCATAACATAGGGTGACATAGAACTAGCTCCAATTCATCAATGTAATGTAGGCATGTATTCCGTATATAGTCATACGTGCTTATGGAAAAGAACTTGCATGACATCTTTTGTCCTACCCACCCGTGGCAGCGGGGTCCTATTGGAAACTAAGGGATATTAAGGCCTCCTTTTAATAGAGAACTGGAACAAAGCGTTAGCACATAGTGAATACATGAACTCCTCAAACTATGGTCATCACCGGGAGTGGTCCCGATTATTGTCACTTCGGGTTTGCCGGATCATAACACATAGTAGGTGACTATAGACTTGCAAGATAGGATCAAGAGCTCACATATATTCATGAAAACATAATAGGTTCAGATCTGAAATCATGGCACTCGGGCCCTAGTGACAAGCATTAAGCATAGCAAAGTCATAGCAACATCAATCTGAGAACATAATGGATACTAGGGATCAAACCCTAACAAAACTAACTCGATTACATGATAAATCTCATCCAACCCATCACCATCCAGCAAGCCTACGATGGAATTACTCACGCACGGCGGTGAGCATCATGAAATTGGTGATGGAGGATGGTTGATGATGACGACGGCGACGAATCCCCCTCTCCGGAGCCCCGAATGGACTCCAGATCAGCCCTCCCGAGAGGTTTTAGGGCTTGGCGGTGGCTCCATATCGTAAAACGCGATGATTTCTTCTCTCTGATTTTTTTCTCTCCGAAAGCAAATGTATAGAGTTGGAGTTGGCGTCGGAGGGTTTCCTGGGGGGTCACGAGGTAGGGGGCGTGCCCTAGGGGGGGCGCCCCCACCCTCGTGAGAAGGGTGTGGGACCCTGGTCTTCATCTTTGGCGAGGATTTTTTTTATTATTTTTTCTAAGATGTTCCATCGAGTTTTAGGTCATTCCGAGAATATTTGTTTTCTGCACATAAAACAACACCATGGCAATTCTGCTGAAAACAGCGTCAGTCCGGGTTAGTTCCATTCAAATCATACAAGTTAGAGTCCAAAACAAGGGCAAATGTGTTTGGAAAAGTAGATACGACGAAGACGTATCAGTGGCGAACTTGTCTCCTGCTAGTACTCAGTCTGTTCTAGTAGTAGTTGCATAACTGCCCGTTTACACTGAGATGTTGTCGGATAATGGTTCTCTATGGTTGGGTGTCTTTAATGAAATCGACGGGAACCCCCTCTTTCGATATATAAAAAACAGTGGCACTAGCGATGCCAAAACATTGCCTCAAATTAATAGTGCCACTAGATTAAGGTGCAAAATAATAACATTACTGCTTTATCATGGCAGTGCCAAAACAGTAGCACAAGAGCAGGATCAACATGCAGGATCTTTGGCAAACGATCAGACCAAAAAGGAACATACCTCGTGATGGGAACCATATCTGCAGTCAACGCCATCGTAGAAGGGATGACACCCGTCACTAACATGGATGATTCAATTCATGGGACCTTTTGGTGCAGTTCACCTAAAATGAAGCAATGTCCCATGAGCTAGCAGCTTCTTCTTCTTCTTTTTTTAAGAAAAGGGCTCTAGCCCCGGTTCCATTTCCATCAGAAACGAAACCCACAGAGCTTCTTCTTCATTAGCTGCAATAAAATTGAGCAACATCAAGGTTGGTCGTGAAGCTCCTCGAGAATAGGCGGACTAGGGTAGTTGCATCTCTAACGATAAGAAGCAACTTATCTTAATGGGAAATTTAGCAGGACATGAAAAAAAGTGCCATTGATTCATATTATTGGAGGCATTACATTGAAAAAAACATTGGTTTAATGTGTCCTTACTTTTAACAATGCGACTAATACATTTTACTAGTGGCATTACATAAGAACGGCTCGGGGCAACAAACATCAGAAGAGGATATCTGGGTTGGTCCCATTTTCGTTCGGTATATAGCCACCTTATACTATGTGAGGCTAGCAAATCTAGTGTTGGACATACTCTGTTTACTTGTCCCCCAGTCCCCACTTTCTTTCCTTTTTCAACCAATAGATTGGGTTTATATTGAGTTTGTACTGTGTTCCCTTTATTTCCCTATTAGACCTAGAGACCAGTTGGATAGCCAGTCTCTGCTACTTTTCGCCCCCATTATTTCCTCTTTCGACCAAGTCCTAGATTCAGGTAAAAAATCTTCCCCCACCCCCACCCCCGTTCTTCCTTGTTTGAACTAAGTACTACTAGATTCGAGTGGATGAACTAGTTTTACCTCTTAACAGTAAAAAATTAGGTGGTTTTCGAACAGCCGATCGATCCTATCTACACGAGGGGGCTGAGAAATAGTAAAAGATACAAATGCAGCGACGTTAGGAGCTCGGGAAGTAGATCAAGGCCGGTTTCGAAGGAAGTTATACCTGAGGGTCACCGGGATGTCGCTAGGTGGGCGGCGGGAGACCGGATCTGCCCACACTGATCGGGATGCGCCGGCAGTGGGAAAGAGCCGTCACCGAGGACGACCACGTGAACGTTGCACCTTCTCACCTTCCCTGGCGGAGAGGATCCGGATGGATCTGTGACTAGCAGTGAGTAGAGAGAGAGAGTGTGTGGCCACCGCTATCGTGTTTAGATCTAGAGAGGACGACACGGTGTGAAGAGAGCAACACTATCAAGAAAGCACGGAGGCTCCTGCCTATATAGTGGAGTACTAGTTTTCTTTTGTCTACCGGCCGGAGCTGGCTTGACCTCGGCAATGACTATCGAGAAGTCTTCATGCACGTGCCCCGGAGGCGCAGTTGTCGTCATTTTGATCTAAAGCACCGAATTATAACATATAACACAAAAAAATGCCACATGACAAGAAATCATAACCTCACTGCCCAAAGGAGACAAGATGAATCCCGACGGACAAACTAGACGAGGATCAAAGCTCAAATTAAAGATAAACTCGTAGAAAAGGGGTCCATCAATAGATGTCCTAATTAACATAGCCGGCTTGACCTAGATGGCAGCCGAGTAGTCTTCGTCATGTGCCCCCAATGACTAGCCCAACTCAGTTGTCGCTGTTTAACCCTCGCAGTGATCCTAAGCACATGACACCTAATTTTGCAAGATGACAAGAAACCTTTTTTAGATTTCTCACAAGAACTACAGCCATGTACAACACAACCTGCACGATATGTAGACGACAGCCAATCCAGGCGTGTCTGCTGGAGTCTGGTCACATGCATGGACGAACTGATCTTCTGTGTCTTGCAGGGATCGTCCAGGTACCAACATATGTACTACTTCTAACTCACCCAACTTGTGGGGCCGGGGAGTGTGCCTATGGTCGGTTCTCAATTGCGGTCCCACATGTGTGTGCAAACGCAATATGATGCGCGTTCCATTCGGAGAGCGGCGTGCCAGACGGACCGACCGTCTAGGGTGCGACGCGAACGCGACGGGCGTGCTGTATACTCCGTACATGTGTACCGCCATTTTCTTGAGGCTTTGCTCCATGGCACAATCCATGGATACAAAATTAGTATCCTGTACTATTTAAAAGTCAAGGGCGGGGCTTTTCCCGCGCGGTAGGCGGGACAGTTCCGCCTAGTCGGTTCGACAGAGATGTGAGAAGACGAGGGAGTAGTCTGTTGCAAACGTAGGGCGGTGTGATTTGACAGTGAGTTACTGCTGGACAGGTGGGCCCCGGTGATTTGACATGCCATTATCATTTTAACTGCGGCGCTACGACCAGCTTGAGTCTCCCGATTCCTGACCACCTCCATACAGGTGCCTCTCCCGATGCTCCACCATGTAGAGGATGGCTCTTGCTTGAGAGCCCACTCCTCCACTTTTTCCTTGCCTCTTTCCCCCAGATATGCAAAAATGCCATGTAAAGCGGCCTTATAGCCCACTATTGTACTTGATCCTACAGGTGCTAAGCCTGCCACATAGGCATAAAGTCTGATGTGGCAAGTTAATTAAGAAGAGACACACTAGTTTGGTGACCCCAGGAAGAAACGGTCATAAGCGCGTGTACCTAGATGAAGCAAACTTAGCAACAAAAAACTAAGCACCTATGCATTGGGGACTTGAGTTGCTTAGCCATTTAATGCCCATAGCACCTCATCTAAGCACCATTTCATTGGAAGAGGTCACTCCTTGGCAAATGCAATAAATACTACGAAGAAAGAGATAGAGAGAAGTAAACAAAAATACTCTTATAGACAACCTTATAGCTAACCTTGTTGTATGAGTGACTAAGTGATGACTATGTATGACATGCCAACATCAGATAGCCTAACACACCGTGTTAAATCTCAAAGGGCACGGCCGCGCGAGCGAGGCGATGGTCGTGGTAGGCGCGACCATGATACGGGCTGCTAGCAGCCCTTGGATCTGAGATCGAACGGTCGCATGCTAAGTTGCTGAAAATTTGCAGAATAACCCTCCAAGATAGGATATTCACCCATAGGACTAGAATCACGCCATGCAACCGTTCGATCTCAGATCCAAGGGCTCTCGGATGCCCGTATTATGGGAGAATGGAAAGCTTTGCATCACCTGTAATTTTCCCGATGCTTGACATGACATCGAAAGCCATTTAATTAGGCGTCGAGTAGACATGACATCTAATGGGGCCCCCATAGTACTATGCATGAATCCATTTATCCACTAGGCAAGTGATAACCCACAAGTATAGGGGATCGCAATAGTTTTCGAGGGTAGAGTATTCAACCCAAATTTATTGATTCGACACAAGGGGAGCCTAAGAATATTCTCAAGTATTAGCAGCTGAGTTGTCAATTCAACCACACCTGGAAACTTAATATCTGCAGCAAAGTGTTTAGTAGCAAAGTAATATGATAGTAGTGGTAACAGTAGCAAAAGGTAACAGTAGTAAAAGCAATGTTTTTTTGGTATTTTGTAGTGATGCTAGCAATAGCAACGGAAAAGTAAATAAGCGAAGCACAATATATGGAAAGCTCGTAGGCAATGGATCGGTGTTGGAGAATTATGCCGGATGTGGTTCATCATGTAACAATCATAACCTAGGGTGACACAGAACTAGCTCCAGTTCATTGATATAATGTAGGCATGTATTCCGAATATAGTCATACGTGCTTATGGAAAAGAACTTGCATGACATCTTTTATCCTACCCTCCTGTGGCAGCGGGGTCCTTACGGAAACTAAGGGATATTAAGGCCTCCTTTTAATAGAGAACCGGAACAAAGAATTAACACATAGTGAATACATGAACTCCTCAAACTACGGTCATCACCGTTAAGTATCCTGATTATTGTCACTTCGGGGTTAACGGATCATAACACATAATAGGTGACTATAGACATGCAAGATAGGATCTAGAACTCTCATATATTGATGAAAACATAATAGGTTCAGATCTGAAATCATGGCACTCGTGCCCTAGTGACAAGCATTAAGCATAGCAAAGTCATAGCAACATCAATCTCAGAACATAGTGGACACTAGGGATCAAACCCTAACAAAACTAACTCGATTACATGATAGATCCATCCAACCCATCACCGTCTAGCAAGCCTACGATGGAATTACTCACGCACGGCAGTGAGCATCATGAAATTGGTGATGGAGGATGGTTGATGATGACGATGGTGACGGATTCCCCTCTCCGGAGCCCCGAATGGACTCCAGATCAGCCCTCCCGAGAGGTTTTACGGCTTGGAGGCGGCTCCGTATCGTAAAACACGATGATTTCTTCTCTCTGATTTTTTTCTCATCGAAACTCAATATATGGAGGTGGAGTTGGAGTCGGAGAGGCAACAGGGGGCCACGAGGTAGGGGGCGCGCCTTGAAGGAAATATGCCCTAGAGACAATAATAAAGTTATTATTTATTTCCTTATTTCATGATAAATTTTTATTATTCATGCTAGAATTGTATTAACCGGAAACATAATACTTGTGTGAATACATAGACAAACTAAACGTCACTAGTATGCCTCTACTTGACTAGCTAGTTGATCGAAGATGGTTATGTTTCCTAACCATAGACATGTGTTGTCATTTGATTAACGGGATCACATCATTAGGAGAATGATGTGATTGACATGACCCATTCCATTAGCTTAGCACCCGATCATTTAGTATGTTGCTATTGCTTTCTTCACGACTTATACATGTTCCTATGACTATGAGATTATGCAACTCCCGTTTGCCGGAGGAACACTTTGTGTGCTACCAAATGTCACAACGTAACTGGGTGATTATAAAGGTGCTCTACAGGTATCTCCAAAGGTACATGTTGGGTTGGCGTATTTCGAGATTAGGATTTGTCACTCCGATTGTCGAAGAGGTATCTCTGGGCCCTCTCGGTAATGCACATCACTTAAGCCTTGCAAGCAATGCAACTAATGAGTTAGTTGCGAGATGATGTATTGCGGAACGAGTAAAGAGACTTGCCGGTAACGAGATTGAACTAGGTATTGAGATACCGACGATCGAATCTCGGGCAAGTAACATACCGATGACAAAGGGAACAAGGTATGTTGTTATGCGGTCTGACCGATAAAAGATCTTCGTAGAATATGCGGGAGCCAATATGAGCATCCAGGTTTCGCTATTGGTTATTGACCGGAGACATGTCTCGGTCATGTCTACATTGTTCTTGAACCCGTAGGGTCCGCACGCTTAACGTTACGATGACAGTTTCATTATGAGTTTATATATTTTCATGTACCGAAGTTTGTTCGGAGTCCCAGATGTGATCATGGACATGACGAGGAGTCTCGAAATGGTCAAGACATAAAGATTGATATATTGGACGGCTATATTCGGACACCGGAAGTGTTCCGGGTGATTTCGGAGAAAACCGGAGTGCCGGAGGGTTACCGGAACCCCCCCCCCCCCCCCGGGAGAAGTAATGGGCTATATGGGCCCTAGTGGAGAGAGAGGGGCGGCCAGGGTGGGCCGCGTGCCCCCTCCCCCTCTGTTCCAAATTGGACTAGGAGAGGGGGGCAGCGCCCCCCTTTCCTTCTCCCTCTTCCCCTTCCTTTCCCCCTCCTAGTAGGAGTAGGAAAGAGGGGAGTCCTACTCCTACTAGGAGGAGGACTCCTCCTTGGCGCGCCCCAAGGGCCGGCCGGCCTCCCCCCTTGCTCCTTTATATACGGAGCCAGGGCACCTCTAGACACACAAGTTGATCTTCGTGATCGTTCTCTTAGCCGTGCGCGGTGCCCCCCTCCACCATAATCCTCGATAATATTGTAGAGGTTCTTAGGCGAAGCCCTGCGATGGTAGAACATCAAGATCGTCACCACGCCGTCGTGCTGACGGAACTCTTCCCCGACACTTTGCTAGATCGGAGTCCGGGGATCGTCATCGAGCTGAATGTGTGCAAGAACTCGGAGGTGCCGTAGTTTCGGTGCTTGATCGGTCGGGCTGTGAAGACGTACGACTACATCAACCGCGTTGTCATAACGCTTCCGCTGTCGGTCTACACTCTCCCCTCTCGTTGCTATGCATCACCATGATATTGCGTGTGCATAGGAATTTTTTTGAAATTACTACGTTCCCCAACAGTGGCATCCGAGCCTAGGTTTGTGTTGATGTTATTTACACGAGTAGAACACAAGTGAGTTGTGGGCGATATAAGTCATACTGCTTACCAGCATGTCATACTTTGGTTCGGCGGTATTGTTGGATGAAGCGACCCGGACCAAAATTACGCGAGACTGGTTCTACCGACGTGCTTTGCACACAGGTGGTTGGCGGGTGTCAGTTTCTCCAACTTTAGTTGAACTGAGTGTGGTTACGCCCGGTCCTTGCGAAGGTTAAAACAGCACCAACTTGACAAACTATCGTTGTGATTTTTGATGCATAGGTAAGATTGGTTCTTGCTTAAGCCCGTAGCAACCACGTAAAACTTGCAACAAACAAAGTAGAGGACATCTAACTTGTTTTTGCAGGGCATGTTGTGATGTGATATGGTCAAGACATGATGCTAAATTTTATTGTATGAGATGATCATGTTTTGTTGAAGTTATCGGCAACTGGCAGAAGCCTTATGGTTGTCTTTTTATTGCATAAGATGCAAGCGCCAAATAATTGCTTTACTTTATCGTTGTGCGATAGCAATAGTTGCAAGAGCAATAGTTGGCGAGACGACCATGTGACGACATGTTGATATAGATCAAGATGATGGAGATCATGGTGTCATGCCGGCGACGATAGAGATCATGACGGTACTTTGGAGATGGATATCAAAGGCGCAAGATGATTATGGCCATATCATGTCACATATATTGATTGCATGTGATGTTTATCTTTTATGCACCTTATCTTGCTTTGATTGATGGTAGCTTTATAAGATGATCTCTCACTAAATTATCAAGGTATAAGTGTTCTCCCTAAGTATGCACCGTTGCGAAAGTTCTTCGTGCTGAGACACCACGTGATGATCGGGTGTGATAGGCTCTATGTTCAAATACAACGGGTGCAAAACAGTTGCACACGCGGAATACTCAGGTTAAACTTGACGAGCCTAGCATATAACAGATATGGCCTCGGAACACGGAGACCGAAAGGTCGAGCGTGAATCATATAGTAGATATGATCAACATATGATGTTCACTATTGAAACTACTCCATCTCACGTGATGATCGGACATGGTTTAGTTGATTTGGATCACGTGATCACTTAGAGGATTAGAGGGATGTCTATCTAAGTGGGAGTTCTTAAGTAATATGATTAATTGAAATTTAATTTATCATGAACTTAGTCCTGGTAGTATTAGCATATCTATGTTGTAGATCAAGAGCTCGCGTTGTTGCTTTCATATGTTTATTTTGATATGTTCCTAGAGAAAATTGTGTTGAAAGATGTTAGTAGCAATGATGCGGATTGGATCCGTGATCTGAGGTTTATCCTCATTGCTGCACAGAAGAATTATGTCCTTGATGCACCGCTAGGTGACAGACCTATTGCAGGAGCAGATGAAGACATTATGAACGTTTGGCTAGCTCAATATGATGACTACTTGATAGTTTAGTGCACCATGCTTAACGTCTTAGAATCGGGACTTCAAAGACGTTTTGAACGTCATGGACCATATGAGATGTTCCAGGAGTTGAAGTTAATATTTCAAGCAAATACCCGAGTTGAGAGATATGAAGTCTCCAACAAGTTCTATAGCTAAAAGATGGAGGAGAATCGCTCAACTAGGGAGCATGTGCTCAGATTGTCTGGGTACTACAATCGCTTGAATCAAGTGGGAGTTAATCTTCCAGATAAGATAGTGATTGATAGAATTCTCTAGTCACCATCACCAAGTTAGTAGAACTTCGTGATGAACTATAATATGCAAGGGATAACGGAAACAACTCCCAAGCTCTTCGTGATGCTGAAATCAACGAAGGTAGAAATCAAGAAAAACATCAAGTGTTGATGGTTGACAAGACCACTAATTTCAAGAAAAGGGCAAAGGGAAGAAGGTGAACTTCAAGAAGAACGGCAAGCAAGTTGCTACTCAAGTGAAGAAGCCCAAGTCTGATCCTAAGCCTGAGACTAAATGCTTCTACTACAAAGGGACTGGTCACTGGAAGTGGAACTGCCCCAAGTATTTGGCGGATAAGAAGGATGGCAAAGTAAACAAAGGTATATTGGATATACGTGTTATTGATGTGTACTTTACTAGTGTTTATAGCAACCCCTCGGCATTTGATACTGGTTCGGTTGCTAAGAGTAGTAACTCAAAATGGGAGTTGCAGAATAAACAGAAACTAGTAAAGGGTGAGGTGATGATGTGTGTTGGAAGTAGTTCCAAGATTGATATGATCATCATCGCACACTCTCTATACTTTCGGGATTAGTGTTAAAACTAAATAAGTGTTATTTGGTGTTTGCGTTGAGCATGAATATGATTTGATCATGTTTATTGCAATACGGTTATTCATTAAAGTCAGAGAATAATTGTTGTTTTGTTTACATGAATAAAACCTTCGATGGTCATACACCCAATGAAAATAGTTTGTTGGATCTCGATCGTAGTGTTACACATATTCATAATATTGAAGCCAAAAGATGCAAAGTTAATAATGATAGTGCAACTTATTTGTGGCACTGCCGTTTAGGTCATATCGGTGTAAAGCGCATGAAGAAACTCCATACTGATGGACTTTTGGAACCACTTGATTATGAATCACTTGGTACTTGCGAGCCATGCCTCATGGGCAAGATGACTAAAACGCCATTTTCCGGTACTATGGAGAGAGCAACAGATTTGTTGGAGATCATACATACAGATGTATGTGGTCCGATGAATGTTGAAGCTCGCGGCGGGTATCGTTATTTTCTGACCTTCACAGATGATTTGAGCAGATATGGGTATATCTACTTGATGAAACATAAGTCTGAAACATTTGAAAAGTTCAAATAATTTCAGGGTGAAGTGGAAAATCATCATGACAAGAAAATAAGGTTTCTACGATCTAATCGCAGAGACAAATATTTGAGTTACGAGTTTGGTCTTCAATTAAAACAATGTGGAATAGTTTCACAAACTCATGCCACCTGGAACACCACAACATAATGGTGTGTCCGATCATCATAACCGTACTTTATTGGATATAGTGCAATCTGTGATGTCACTTACCGATGCCACTATCATTTTGGGGTTATGCATTAGAGGCAGCTGCATTCACATGAAAAAGGGCACGTTGCATTCACGTTAAAAAGTGCACCATCTAAGTCAGTTGAGACGACACAATCTGAACTATGGTTTGGCAAGAAACCAAAGTTGTCGTTTCTTAAAGTTTTGGGTTGTGATGCTTATGTGAAAAAGTTTCATCCTGATAAGCTCAAACCCAAATCGGAGAAATATGCCTTCATAGGATACCCAAAGGAGACTGTTGGGTACACCTTCTATCAAAGATCCGAAGGCAAGAAATTCGTTGCTAAGAATGGATCCTTTCTAGAGAAGGAGTTTCTCTCGAAAGAAGTGAGTGGGAGAAAAGTAGAACTTGAGGAGGTAACTGTACCTGCTCCTTTATTGGAAAGTAGTACATCACAGAAACTGGTTTCTGTGACACCTACACCAATTAGTGATGAAGCTAATGATAATGATCATGAAACTTCAGATCAAGTTACTACCGAACCTCGTAGATCAACCAGAGTAAGATCCGCACCAGAGTGGTACGGTAATCCTGTTCTAGAAGTCATGCTACTAGATCATGATGAACCTACAAACTATGAAGAAGCGATGGTGAGCCCAGATCCCGCAAAATGGCTAGAAGCCATAAAATCTGAGATGGGATCCATGTATGAGAACAAAGTGTGGACTTTGGTTGACTTGCCCGTTGATCGGCAAGCAATTGAGAATAAATGGATCTTCAAGAAGAAGACTCACGCTGACGGTAATGTTACTGTCTACAAAGCTCGACTTGTCGCAAAAGGTTTTCGACAAGTTCAAGGGATTGACTACCATGAGACCTTCTCACCCGTAGCGATGCTTAAGTCTGTCTGAATCATGTTAGCAATTGCCCCATTTTATGATTATGAAATTTGGCAGATGGATGTCAAAACTGCATTCCTGAATGGATTTCTGGAAGAAGAGTTGTATATGATGCAGCCGGAAGGTTTTGTCAATCCAAAGGGAGCTAACAAAGTGTGCAAGCTCCAGCGATCCATTTATGGACTGGTGCAAGCCTCTCGGAGTTGGAATAAACGCTTTGATAATGTGATCAAAGCATTTGGTTTTGTACATACTTTTGGAGAAGCCTGTATTTACAAGAAAGTGAGTGGGAGCTCTGTAGCATTTCTGATATTATATGTAGATGACATATTACTAATCGGAAATAATGTAGAATTATTGTGCAAAGCATAAAGGAGTGTTTGAAAGGAGTTTTTTTAAATAAAGACCTTGGTGAAGCTGCTTACATATTGAGCATCAAGATCTATAGAGACAGATCAAGACGCTTGATAAGTTTTTCAATGAGTACATACCTTGACAAGATTTTGAAGTAGTTCAAAATGGAACAGTCAAAGAAAGAGTTCTTGCCTGTGTTGCAAGGTGTGAAATTGAGTAAGACTCAAAGCCCGACCATGGTAGAAGATAGAAAGAGAATGAAAGTCATTCCCTATGCCTCAGCCATAGATTCTATAAAGTATGCCATGTTGTGTACCAGATCTATTGTATACCCTACACTGTGTTAAGCGAGGGAATACAATAGTGATCTAGGAAGTAGATCACTGGACAGCGGTCAAAATTATCCTTAGTGAAATAAGGATATGTTTATCGATTATGGACATGACAAAAAAGGTTCATCGTAAAGGGTTACGTCGATACAATTTTTGACACCGATCTGGATGACTCTAAGTCTCGATCTAGATACATATTGAAAGTGGGAGCAATTAGCTAGAGTAGCTCCGTGCAGAGCATTGTTGACATAGATATTTGCAAAATACTTACGGATCTTAATATAACAGACCCGTTGACTAAAATTGTCTCACAAGCAAAACATGATCACACCTTAGTACTCTTTGGGTGTTAATCACATAGCGATGTGAACTAGATTACTAACTCTAGTAAACCCTTTGGGTGTTGGTCACATATCAATGTGAACTATGGGTGTTAACCACATAAAGATGTGAACTATTGATGTTAGATCACATGGCGATGTGAACTAGATTATTGACTCTAGTGCAAGTGGGAGACTGAAGGAAATATGCCCTAGAGACAATAATAAAGTTATTATTTATTTCCTTATTTCATGATAAATGTTTATTATTCATGCTAGAATTGTATTAACCAGAAACATAATACTTGTGTGAATACATAGACAAACTAAACGTCACTAGTATGCCTCTACTTGACTAGCTCGTTGATCGAAGATGGTTATGTTTCCTAACCATAGACATGTGTTGTCATTTCATTAACGGGATCACATCATTAGGAGAATGATGTGATTGACATGACCCATTCCATTAGCTTAGCACGCGATCATTTAGTATGTTGCTATTGCTTTCTTCATGACTTATACATGTTCCTATGACTATGAGATTATGCAACTCCCGTTTGCCGGAGGAACACTTTGTGTGCTACCAAACGTCACAACGTAACTGGGTGATTATAAAGGTGCTCTACAGGTGTCTCCAAAGGTACATGTTGGGTTGGTGTATTTCGAGATTAGGATTTGTCACTCCGATTGTTGAAGAGGTATCTCTGGGCCCTCTCGGTAATGCACATCACTTAAGCCTTGCAAGCAATGCAACTAATGAGTTAGTTGCGAGATGATGTATTGCGGAATGAGTAAAGAGACTTGCCGGTAACGAGATTGAACTAGGTATTGAGATACCGACGATCGAATCTCGGGCAAGTAACATACCGATGACAAAGGGAACAAAGTATGTTGTTATGCGGTCTGACCGATAAAAGATCTTCGTAGAATATGTGGGAGCCAATATGAGCATCCAGGTTCCGCTATTGGTTATTGACCGGAGACATGTATCAGTCATGTCTACATTGTTCTCGAACCCATAGGGTCCGCACGCTTTAACGTTACGATGACAGTTTCATTATGAGTTTATATATTTTGATGTACCAAAGTTTGTTCTGAGTCCCGGATGTGATCACGGACATGACGAGGAGTCTCGAAATGGTCGAGACATAAAGATTGATATATTGGACGGCTATATTCGGACACCGGAAGTGTTCCGGGTGATTTCAGAGAAAACCGAAGTGCCTGAGGGTTACCGGAAACCCCCCGGGAGAAGTAATGGGCTATATGGGCCCTAGTGGAGAGAGAGAGGGGCGGCCAGGGTGGGCCGCACGCCCCCTCCCCCTCTGGTCCGAATTGGACTAGGAGGGGGGGCGGCGCCCCCCTTTCCTTCTCCCTCTCCCCCTTCCTTTCCCCCTCCTAGTAGGAGTAGGAAAGAGGGGAGTCCTACTCCTACTAGGAGGAGGACTCCTCCTCCTTGGCGCGCCCCAATGGCCGGCCGGCCTCCCCCCTTGCTCCTTTATATACGGGGGCAGGGGGCACCTCTAGACACACAAGTTGATCTTCGTGATCGTTCTCTTAGCCGTGTGCGGTGCCCCCCTCCATCATAATCCTTGATAATATTGTAGCGGTGCTTAGGCGAAGCCCTGCGATGGTAGAACATCAAGATCGTCACCACGTCGTCGTGCTGACGGAACTCTTCCCCGACACTTTGCTGGATTGGAGTCCGGGGATCGTCATCGAGCTGAACGTGTGCAAGAACTCGGAGGTGCCATAGTTTCGGTGCTTGATCGGTCGGGCCGTGAAGACATACGACTACCTCAACCGCGTTGTCATAACGCTTCCGCTGTCGGTCTACAAGGGTACGTAGACTACACTCTCCCCTCTCGTTGCTATGCATCACCATGATCTTGCGTGTGCGTAGGATTTTTTTTTTGAAATTACTACGTTCCCCACCACGCCCTATGGGGGCAGGCGCGCCCTCCACCCTCGTGGCAAGACGGTGGGCCCCCTGGCCTTCATCTTTGGCAGGTATTTTTCTTATTTTCTAAAAAGTGTCTCCGTGAAGTTTCAGGTCATTCCGAGAACGTATGCTCCTGCACATAAATAACACCATGGTAGTTCTGCTGAAAACAGCGTCAGTCCGGGTTAGTTCCATTCAAATCATGCAAGTTAGAGTCCAAAACAAGGGCAAAAGTGTTTGGAAAAGTAGATATGTTGGAGACGTATCAACTCCCCCAAGCTTAAACCTTTGCTTGTCCTCAAGCAATTCAGTTGACAAGCTGAAAGTGATAAAGACCAAGGACTGACTAGACATTGTAATTCATGCTAAAAGAGATCCAGTCAAGTCATACTCAATGTAAACTAACAGTAATGAATGTAAATGACAGTGGTGCTCTCCAACTGGTGCTTTTTAATAAGAGGATGATGACTCATCTTAAAAGTAAATAGATATGCCCTTCACAGAGGGAAGCAGGGATTTGTAGAGGTGCCAGAGCTCAGTTTTAAAACAGAGGTGAATAATATTTTGAGCGTTATACTTTCATTGTCAACATAACAACCAAGAGATGGCGATATCTTCCATGCTACAAACAATATAGGCGGTTCCCAAACAAAATGGTAAAGTTTATGCTCCCCCTTCCACCACAAGCATCAATCCATGGCTTGCTCGAAACAACGAGTGCCTCCAACTAACAAGAGTCCCAGGGGGAGTTTTGTTTGCAATTATTTTGATTTAGTTTGCATAAAGCATGGGACTGGGCATCTCGGTGACCAGCCATTTATCTCGTGAGTGAGGAGCGGAGTCCACTCCTCTTGAGAATAACCCGCCTAACATGGAAGATACAAACAGCCCTAGTTGATACATGAGTTATTCGAGCATACAAAACAGGATATTTATTTGAAGGTTTAGAGTTTGGCACATACAAATCTACTTGGAACGGCAGGTATATACCGTATATAGGTAGGTATAGTGGACTCATGTGGAATAACTTTGGGGTTTATGGAGTTTGGATGCACAAGCAGTATTCCCGCTTAGTACAAGTGAAGGCTAGCAAAAGACTGGGAAGCGACCAGCTAGAGAGCGACAACAGTCATGAACATGCATTAAAATTAATCAACATCGAATGCAAGCATGAGTAGGATATAATCCACCATGAACATAAATATCGTGAAGGCTATGTTGATTTTGTTTCAACTACATGCGTGAACATGTGCCAAGTAAAGTCACTTAAATCATTCAAAGGAAGGTAGAGTAATTTTCGGTTAGGTAGTTCCCCTTTTTATAACCTAAGTACTAGCACTAGTACTAAAACCTGCATAGTGGGAACACATTCAGGTTTGGTACGTACTGGTAGGTGTGAGCAGGCTTGCACTTAATTGTAGCACTAGTACTTTCGAATGTGATGGGAACAAGGTGAAGATTAATTGATGGTTTTTGGTTTCGAGGCCCGAAACGGCTCCTGATGAGTTTAGTGGAACATAAATTTCAAGTAGACTACACTGCTCAGATGCGTAAATATTATGTTACTATCAAAATTTGGCACAAAATACGAAGGAGACCAATGGAAGTACTACTAACAACCCATGATTTAACTATTCGCATGCGTGCAGTAGTACGCGCATGTCTTTCTTCCGCCCTCACGTTCACTCAATTTGCATGTGATGTATTAATTGACCATCAATAAAGTGAGCGACTTTACACGCGTCAAATTATCACATGGGGTGGATCTTGGTACAAAATTGTGTCCGCCCATGTACCCGCGTGTGCGTGTGAGGGAATGAGTGCATGTGTGGCGTGTGTGCACATCTTCGCTTCGTGCATGTACCGCCAGTGCGGCTCATGGAGGACGAGTACATTCTTCTGGAACCAGCAGCTAGTCACTGTGATCAATCCACACATGGATGTCGTGACAACGCCTCCACATGTGCCACGTGGCTTCATGAACTGTAAGATAGACACTGTGTAGCGTGCCATTGTGTTTTGCACATACTCGAAGTACTAGTAAGGTACACGTGCATTGCACGCGTCAGATTTTGCAACCAAATTATGAATAAATACCACACTGTAGCATGTAAGCTCTGAGTCATATATGCCTGATGTGGACCTTCGTTTAATTCTTATAGTTCATCTCATTCAAAATCAAATAATTTTTATAAAAAACCTAGGCCCTCTTTGATTCGTACGATTTCCAAAACACGGGAATAGGAAGAACATGGGATTATAGTGGAATGTCGTCTTGAATCCTACAGGATGGTACGAGTGTTTGATTGTGCATACAAAAATGCAGAATTCTTTCAAAGAGGTTTGAGTGGATGGGATGTTTGCAATAAAATCTAGTGCAAATGAATCATATGGAAAAATTCCTATGGTTTACAATCCTATGAATCAAACAACCAAGATAGGAAAAATTCCTAAGGATTAGAATCCTCCAAAATTCCTTCGAGAATCCTTTGAATCAAAGAAGGCCTTAATCTATTTTATAATTCATGGAATCGTGCGTTCTAAAGCATAAAGTAAAAA
This sequence comes from Triticum monococcum, assembly GCA_034509565.1. Lineage (NCBI taxonomy): Eukaryota > Viridiplantae > Streptophyta > Magnoliopsida > Poales > Poaceae > Triticum > Triticum monococcum. Next base: position 169,750,466 of record CM067846.1, on the reverse strand, counting down.
CAAATAATGGCAATTCAACTAGAAAAAAAGTTTGGCCAGTTATGAAATGGAAGATTCTAGAACAAAGGAGAACCACTGTGTTTGCACACGAACACGTCACCGTGTACCCTCGACGCCGGGGGTGATGCACCGTAGCTCACGTCGAAGGAGACCCGTCCGGAAGCGCGGTACGCAAGCAATCCGGCGGGTGCTTTTGAGGACCCGAAACCCCACATGCCCGGGAGGGACCCCTCAGGGCGCGCGGCAGCTATGGGCTGCCCTAGGTCGACCCGATCGCCCCTAGGGCCTCGAGGTTCGCCGCCTTGCAACAAGAAGAACAGACGAAGAACGAGGAAGAAGAAGAACTAGGGTTAGGGATAAAAGATAAAAAGTGGTAGATGATTTGATCGATTGTGTGTTGTTCAATCGGCCGTCACCCCTTAGTTATGTAAGAGGCGGCTGGAATTCCCGTGCAAGGAAAAGGCTTGGATTCACGTCCAAAACCCTAGTCAAATTCGGATTGGTTTCGTCCGAACTTTCCAAAACTGTTCGGTTTAAACAGGCTGCACCTTGCGGGTCCTTTTTGTGGTGGTAAACGATCTCGGATGGAAACGAGCCCAAAAGCAATCTTGACTGTTTCGACGAGACCAAAAACTTTCATGTTGAACATTTTTCGATTTGAGGCCATCTTCTGGGCCAAAACGGTCACGCAGAACACCTGTTCGCTCGCGCTACCCATCAGACCTATGTCTGGTGGGGCGCGCCACATCTCGCCTCGTGACAGGGCTGCACTCCGATAGCTCTAACTTTTGCATACGAACTTGGATTGGGACGATTTTATATCAAAATCGACTGTTTCGACGAGACGAAGACAATTTGTGTTGATCATTTTTCCATATGAGGACATCTTAATTGGGTTTCAAGCCATTCTTTAATCTGGTGTCAACATGAGCATCTCTGAAGTTGTCATAACTTTTGCATCCGAACTCCATTTTAGACCATCTTCATATTCATCTTGATCTTCTCAAAGAGAGCCATCTCATAGTGACTTTCAATAGTAAGTTTGAATTACTGTTGACATAGCTTCAAGCCACTCTTTATAAACGTGCCACTTTTGAGCGTCAACACATGCCCCCTGTTTTTGGCAAAGCTAGCGTGCCGAAAAATAACTTGTACCAAGTTTGTTCTAAGGACGATGTCAACACTAGATGGGCCATTTATATGTCCTTAGGACTATAAGTATATATCGACCATGTCTTATGTGAACTTTCTGATGCAAACTTGGGTGAAACCTTCTCAGCTTCATTAACAATCTGGTGATGAAGTACCATAGATATGTATCTCAAGGTCATCCTCTGAACCATATTGTTCACCCTTTTGCTAGGATTTTGTAGATAATCAACAATACTTTCTCCAATCCTTACTTTCGCCTGCTTAAAAATTTCATTAGTGGCCGAAGCTATGGACTTCGGTTCGGCCTTACCTATATTGACGAGACTAAGCATTGGCTATTGAGAGAAATGCAATACAACATGATTAACATAGTAGCCGGATGTTTGCTGTGCCAATTCTTTCGAATTGTCATGTCTAAATATATAAACAATTTTAAAGCAAACCAAGGTAAATTTTGCATCTAGACATACCACAAGATAAACTATGAGTGATTCGTCAAAACATTGATAAACCCTGAATATTTGTTGCACTACTCATAACGAATCACCGAAAGCCTCAATATGTATAGCACCTATAGCAAGTAAAAGACTCAATCCGAATAACAATGCATATTCGGCTTTCATTAATCGTGCATAAAAGTATTCCAAGAGGCATGGGGCTTAAAAAACAATACCATAAAGAAATATATAAACAACACCAACACTTTGGCCATTGCTACGAATTGAACCATCAAAACATAATCTCCATAGTACTAGAAAGACAAGGCTAATATCAAAATTATGCATGTCATTAATCCGATGTTTAGTAATAAAATCAGTTATTATTTGGCCTCTTATATATCTCAGAGATGCATAAGCCAAATCATATCCAAACAAAGTATAAGCCCACTAGCCAATTCTACAACTATGAATTGGCCTATGCAACATATATTCAATGACATCGGTCACTATGTCCCAACTCCATTCAATCATAATATAGGCATACATATAAATTTCCATGAGCACGTACCTTGTCTCGCTCTCCAATCGAACTAAGGACGATGTTAGAATACTACATCGGCCATGTATTGACATACTCTTAGGACGATTGATAAATATCGGCCATTACCATGTAAACTTCATTCAAAACACATACAACCGAAATAAACAAATGAAATGACAAATCAAGTATTTCGGCCCTTTGGATCAGCAACAAACTTGTAGCTAATCAAATGTATAGTGACTTGGTAATACCCTTTCATGACGTAAGAAATTAGATTGCATCCATGTATTAAAATAAACCCATTGAGGGTTACCAATCATACCCGATGAGGAATTCCATGGCATAGGCGTTAATGGCATAGTTGAAGAATATGGATAATGTGTAGACCAAAGATGTTGAAACCTTCGGCTTGGTCCTTCATAGTTTTCACTCCTTTCCTTCTTCACCTTTGCCGCACTTCTTGTAATGGAAGCTTGCACATAATTCTTATTTTGAGCACTTCCTTTGGGAACCCATGCCATGTTCCTTTCTTCAAGTTCTTGTGCACTAAGTTTTTGTAATTTCTTCTTTTGCCAATACGATAAGCTGAGCAGGCATCTCGACTATGATTCTGTTTTGACCAATGGCAATTCCCTTTTGGCATTGTGCACTCTCAACTTCTTTTCTTCAGATTTGGCAATTCAACTCTCAATAATTGGTTGCTTTGTCTCATTGTCTTTAGTAGCCAATGTCAACGCATTAATTGGCTCTTTTTCATTTGAGATCAAATCTGAAGTTGCACTCTTACGACCATCTCTTTTAACACGGTAAACTTGTTTGACCACCTCTTTCTTCTTCCTTGAGCTCTGCACTGATTCCTTATGATTGAAACGGTCTTTAACATGTGATTGTTCAAATGTTGATCTTCTTGGAGCTGCATAATATTGGTGAGATGGTCTAAAATAAGATGGAGAATGTGCCCTTGTATCATACCTATCCCATGAGGAATATGGATCTATATGAGCATAGGGAGGCATCCACGGCATTGGCATTGGCGGCCCAAAATAAGGATATGAATATGTTGCATTAAAATTCTCACTTTGCCAATACCGATCCTCATATTTGCGCCTTGGGGTGATCTTGGTTTCTTTGCATGATTTGGCCGATAAGCATTCTTCTCTTCAATCTTCTTTTGATATTTATCCAATAGTTCAGCGAAGGTGATTTTTGATCTCTTACACTTGCGCTTATTTCGGCCTTTGTTTTCTTTTGGTTTGCTTTCATCGATCATTGGATTTTCTTGTTGCCCCCCAGTCCTTGGCTTCTCCATTGTAGCTTCGATGGAATTCTCGCCCTTAAGATTATGTTCATTATGCTCTTCAACAACTTCTTTACTTGAAAGCTTGGTCCCATCACCTGCAGTTTTTACCTTCTCTTTAAATGGATCATCTTGAACCAGCCAATGCAAAAACTTTTTGCCATCGGGACCAATCGGAATAGACTGGTCATCTCTTGGTATTTTAACAAACTTCAATCGTCCTTTTTCAATGGCCGATTTAACTATTTGACGAAACATGTTGCAATCCTCAAAATTATGCTTGGACGAATCATGCAACTTACAATACATTTGTCCTTGGATTGATGGCTTAACATGGTGATCAAGAATTGTAATGTAATTATTTTTCAACAACAAATCAAATATTTGATCACACCTGCTTGAATTGAAGGTATACTTCTTGTTTTCTAGCCGATCGTGTTGTGAGAATGGCTTTGGAGTTAAGAAAACGAATGGTTCAGATTTTGCATCACCCCATTCGGCTATGCATTGTGTTTTGCACTCTATCTCAGATCTCTTTGGATAAGAAACTATACTGGCATTGGTTTGCTCAGAAGATTTTAACCTTGGCTTTAAATTTCTGAAACGAAAATAGCTAGAACATACATGTCTCAATTGAGACCAAGTGTAAGCCAAGTAAGAAATAAGCAGAGCTACCCAATTAGATATGAGCTTTAGATAAAGCAATGGGGAAAGCCTTGGCTGCAATAATTTTTCGCAATCGGTCTTTCTGAATGGTGCAATATGTTGACCGATATGCTTTGTGACAATCTGATTGCTAACAGATAAATTACCCTTCTTCATTGGTCTCTCAATATTTCTTATGAAGATTTTTCTAATATATGCATCAACAACTAAGTCATGACCAAATCTGAAAACAGGTAAATTAATTGCTAGACATACCTCTTCAAATATGTTGGGAGAGCATGATGGTGGTGGGACTTGAAGAATATCTTGCTCCGCCTTCGGATAGCTCCCCAGCTGTAGGACCTTGAAGTAGATGTGTCTAGAGGGGGGGTGATTAGACACTTAATGCTAAAGTTGCAATTTTTAAGCCTTTTTGGTTTAAGTGTAGTTTAGGCATAATTTCAGCATTCACAATACATATCAAGCAAGCATGCAAAGAGTGAATAGGCAGCGGAAAGTAAAGCATGCAACTTGCAAGAATGTAAAGGGAAGGGTTTGGAGAATTCAAACGCAATTGGAGACACGGATGTTTTTCCCGTGGTTCGGATAGGTGGTGCTATCCTACATCCACGTTGATGGAGACTTCAACCCATGAAGGGTAACGGTTGCGCGAGTCCACGGAGGGCTCCACCCACGAAGGGTCCACGAAGAAGCAACCTTGTCTATCCCACCATGGCCATCGCCCACGAAGGACTTGCCTCACTAGCGGTAGATCTTCACGAAGTAGGCGATCTCCTTGCCCTTACAAACTCCTTGGTTCAACTCCACAATCTTGTCGGAGGCTCCCAAGTGACACCTAGCCAATCTAGGAGACACCACTCTCCAAGAAGTAACAAATGGTGTGTTGATGATGAACTCCTTGCTCTTGTGATTCAAATGATAGTCTCCCCAACACTCAACTCTCTCTCATAGGTTTTGGATCTGGTGGAAAGAAGATTTGAGTGGAAAGCAACTTGGGGAAGGCTAGAGATCAAGATTCATATGGTAGGAATGGAATATCTTGGTCTCAACACATGAGTAGGTGGTTCTCTCTCAGAACATATGAGTTGGAAGTGTAGATGTGTTCTGATGGCTCTCTCCACGAATGAAGAGGAGGTGGAGGGGTATATATAGCCTCCACACAAAATCCAACCGTTACACAAAATTTACCAATCTCGGTGGGACCGAATCAACAAACTTGGTCAGACCGAAATAGTAAACCTAGTGACCGTTAGAGATTTTCGGTGGGACCGACTAGATCAACTCGATGGGACCGATGTGCTAGGGTTAGGGTAAATCCAAAACTCGGTTTGACCGATTACTCAAACTTGGTGGGACCGATTTGGGTAATAAGCGAAACAGAGAGTTGGCCAAGCAAACTCGATAGGGCCGATTGCATATCTCGGTAGGACCGAGGGTATTGCAATAGGTAACAGAGAGTTTGCAAGCCCATCTCGGTGAGACCGAACTGATTAGGGTTTCTGGTAGTGGCTATGACAAGTGAAACTCGGTGGTGCCGGATAGAAATAATCGGTAGGTCCGAGTTTGGCTTTGGGTTTAGATCATATGTGGAAGTGGGAAAGTAGCTGAGGATTTTGGAGCATATCATTAAGCACTTGAGCAAGAGGCTCATTAAGCAACACCTCATCCCTCCTTGATAGTATTGGCTTTTCCTATGGACTCAATGTGATCTTGGATCACTAAAATGTAAAATGAAGAGTCTTGAGCTTTAAGCTTTAGCCAATCCTTTGTCCTTAGCATCTTGGAGAACTTCCCACAACCTTTAGTCCATGCCACTCCATTGTTGAACTTATCTGAAACATACTAGATAGAAACGTTAGTCCAACAAGAGATATGTTGTCATTAATTAGCAAAACCACCTAGGGAGCACTTGTGCTTTCAATCTCCCCCTTTTTGGTAATTGATGGCAACATACATCAAAGCTTTAGATAAAGATATAAAGAACAGCAAGTAAAGCTTTGGAAGGACATGTAACAAGCATAGGCTCCGCCTACATGTATGCACTCATGTAAATGTGAAATATAGAGGCATGTGAGAGCATAACCATGACAGAGTAGGCAATGTGTTACATGTATCTTGGCCATATGCATCAGAGCAAAAGATTATCAAGGAAAATACCTTCATTCTCATGAGTCCTTCGTGCAAACAGTATGTACATAAGCAAGAATTCCTCATACTCATGATTTTGATGCATACACTTACCTTGTAGTCTTTGGCTGGCTTAGGATGGAATGAACCTGCACAAACAAGGTTACATAACACAGGTACCTCCATTAGCCAGAGCAAACCAAGGAAGCCACAAGAGAACCAAGACTGGGATGACATGTAGAGAGTGAGTACAAGGTACCACATTGGATTCAACATGTCCCCAAGAGTAAAGATATGCAATGAATTTGACTGATTTCTTTCCCTTAGGTGTCTTGCTCCCCCTGAATCTTACATGGGATATTGGGAGAAGATAGGGAACAAAAAATCAGAGCTGAAAGATACAAATGGATAGAACTTAATGCAAATAAGCACATATGAACATGTCTTTTCCCCAAAAAGACATGTGACATTTCTCCTCTTGAACATCAAGCATCTGGGACATCTGGGATCCTTGAGTATTCTCTCCCCCTGGAAATCTCTTTCTCCCCCTTAATACTTTCTCTCTTGTAGGTTTGGTCCTTGAGACTTTCTCTCCCCCTTGAGCTTTGATGTGATCTCTCTCTCCCCCTTTGACATCAATTTCCAAGAAGGGCTTTCTGGAATCCGTCGTATAGGTTTGGTCCTTGAGACTCAGCACAAAGCAATGGATAAAACTGTGATGCTTGTAGAGGACAAGATTCATTGAGTAGAGCTGGATCAGAAGAAATATAGAACATGTGGCAAACTGTTTTTCCTGTTGCGAAGTCGGTGGCACCGAGTGGCATGTTTCGGTGGTACCGAAAAGATTCGGTTGGACCGAAAATTACAAGTCGGTGAAACCGAGTTCACACAGAGAAAAACACCTGTCACCTCAGCTCACTAGCCATGTAGGATCTCACAAAGATTTGCAATGAATTGAATGCAGAAAATGCAGAACAAAAATAAAAGAGAAGAAACTGAAGGATCTAGATGAAGTAAAAAGAGAAAGAAAATAAACATGCATGAGACAAATGCAATAACACATAAAAGAACACAAGAGAACTTCATCTAGAGTTGGGCGGTGACATAGTCACCTATGTTAGAGTATATTGACTTGGGAGTCAAGTGAGAACACTTGATCATAGGTCATACTCATCGTTTAAGCTCAAAATGGGGATACCATTTTTTGTTTAAGCATCTTGATGTATTCACATCTTGTTGAGTTGCTTTGACTCATGTCTTGGAGTAAAGCTTCTCTAAGATGGAATAACATACGTTGGGTGGTGGTGTGGTTCTTGCTCATGTAGTTGAACTTGTGTGGGTGCTCAAGGTTGATGTAGCTCATCAAGAGTTGGGAGCACCACTTGGAGTTTGAGTTCATCTACCTACATGGGTTAGTTCTTGCAAGGAAGAGCACTTGTGTATCCAAAAATGACAATCATGAAGCTCAACTTAGAATTTGTCAAAGGATATGTTTGAATGGTTTTGTGCTTCCTTGTCTTCAACCACCATTGTGTAGAGACTTGGTGATGTAGAGATTGCTCAAGATGTGAGTGAGTCGCAATCTCATGGAATTAGATTCAACCAAGCACCTACATGGGTTAGACAACATGCAAGGTACAAATATATCCAAGACATAAGATAGTCATTATAAGAGATATATCATGGATTAGTCATAAGCTCATGTCTTGCATGTATCCAATGGAGTTCCTACTCCAAGTTCGAAGCATCAATAATGTTCAATTCACCTCTCAACCTGCAAAATACTTTCTCATCAAGAGGTTTAGTAAATATATCCGCTAATTGCTTATCGGTACAAACATGCTTAAGATCAATGTCACCCTTAGCAACATGGTCTCGAATGAAATGATGACGAACTTCAATATGCTTAGTTCGAGAATGTTGTACAGGATTATGACCAATTTTGATAGCACTTTCATTGTCACAAAGCAGTGGAACATGTTTCACATAGATCCCATAATCTTTAAGAGTTTGGGTCATCCAAAGTAATTGAGCACAACATGAACCAGCGGCAATGTATTCCGCTTCGGCGGTGGATAAGGATACCGAGTTTTGTTTCTTGGAAGACCAAGACACAAGAGATCTACCAAGAAATTGACACATACCCGAAGTAGACTTTCTATCAACCTTGTCCCCGGCATAATCCGAGTCGGAATAGCCAACAAGATCAAAAGAAGACCTCTTAGGATACCAAATGCCAAAGTTTGGTGTATGAATTAAGTATCTCACTATCCTTTTCACATCCTTAAGATGACATTCTTTAGGAGCATCTTGATAACGTGCACACATGCACACACTTAGCATAATGTCGGGACGTGAAGCACATAGGTATAACAAAGAACCAATCATAGAGCGATAAACCTTTTGATCAACCGGTTCACCATCTTTGGTCAAATCAAGATGTCCACTAGTGGGCATGGGTGTAGGCATACCTTTGCATTCTTGCATATTGAACTTCTTGAATAAGTCCTTGGTGTACTTCGTTTGAGAGACAAATGTACCTTCCTTAGTTTGCTTGATTTGCAAACCGAGAAAGAATTTGAGTTCACTCATCATAGACATCTCAAACTTCTCTGACATTAGCTTTCCAAACTTTTCACTGAAGAGAGGGTTAGTTGACCAAATATGATATCATCAACATAAATTTGGCATACAAATAGTTCTCCATTAACCCTTTTGGTAAAAAGGGTAGAATCAATTTTACCAATTTCAAAACCACTTGCAATAAGGAACTTGGTCAAGCATTTATACCATGCTCTAGGAGCTTGTTTAAGACCATAAAGAGCTTTGTGAAGTTTGTAAACATGATTTGGTTTCTTAGGATTGATAAAGCCGGGGGTTGTTTGACATAAACTTCCTCCTCTATTTCACCATTTAGAAAAGCACTTTTAATGTCCATTTGGTACAAGGTGATATTATGGTGATTAGCATAGGCAAGTAAGATGCGAATAGACTCAAGTCTAGCAACAGGAGCATATGTCTCACCATAGTCCATACCTTCGACTTGTGTGTACCCTTGGGCGACGAGACGTGCTTTGTTGCGAACCACTTGCCCATCTTCATCTTGCTTGTTGCAAAACACCCATTTGGTACCAATGATGTTGTGGTTGTTGTCGGGCTTCTCAAGCAATGTCCAAACTTGGTTTCTCTCAAAGTTGTGCAGCTCTTCATGCATAGCGTTTATCTAATCCGGATCTTCCAATGCTTCTTCAACCTTCATAGGTTCAATGCTAGAGATGAATGAATAGTTTTCACAAAAGTTAGCTAAACGAGTCTTTGAGCGAGTGATTCTCCCGGTTTGTATATCATTGAAGATTTGCTCGACGGGATGATCTTTGGCAATTCTTGCTCGAACTCGTGAGAGCTTTTGCTTGGGTCTTTGTTGAACATCTTCTTCATCTTGTTCTTCTTCTTGGCCTTCTTCATTGTTGACGTTGTCGTTCTCTTGTCGTGGTGGAGAAGGAGGTTGTTGATGTTCGTCTTGATGCATTTCCTTGTCTTCTTCATCTTGGTGTGTCCCACTTGTGGATGCTTCCGTATCAATTCTTGGTTCACCTTGTCGTGAAGTAGAAGCTTCCACTTGGACGGACGAGGTACTCTCCTTCACCTCCGTTGGACGAATTTTGCCAATAGACAAGTCTTGGATTGCTTCTGAAGGGTCTTTGTCTCCTACATCGATTGGCAATTGCTCTACTTGCGAGCCATTAGATTCATCAAACTTCACATCTACCGTCTCTTCAACCTTTCAGGTGAAATTGTTGTAGACACGGTAAGTGTGAGAGTTTGAGCCATAACCAAGTAGAAAACCTTCATGAGATTTAGGAGCAAACTTTGAACGAAGATGCTTGTCAAGAATGTAGCACTTTGAGCCGAATACTCGAAAGTATCCAACTTGGGGTTTGTTACCGGTGAGGAGCTCGTATGCCGTCTCGCCGAGTAGCTTGTGAAGATACAAGCGATTTGTTGCATGACAAGCTGTCTCAACCACTTTTGCCCAAAAGTGCTTCGGCGTCTTGTATTCATCAAGCATCGTTCTTGCCATTTCGATGAGCGTTCGGTTCTTCCTCTCAACAACTCCATTTTGTTGAGGTGTGTACGTAGCCGAGAACTCGTGTGAAATCCCTTCTTCGTCAAGAAAGGTGTCCACATTTGCGTTCTTGAACTTCGTTTCGTTGTCACTCCGAACCTTCTTGATCTTCACGTCAAACTGATTTTGGGCCTTCCTAGCGAAGTTTTTGAAGATCTTCTGGACCTGCGACTTGTCATTAAGAAAGAACACCCACGTAAATCTTGAAAAATCATCAACTATAACTAGACCAAAAGAATTTCCACCAAGACTCTTGTAGGCGTTGGGACCAAAAAGATCCATATGAAGTAGCTCGAGTGGCCTCCTTGTGGTCATGATGTTCTTCACGGGATGCCTTCCTCCAACCTGTTTACCTGCTTGACAAGCACTGCAAAGTCTGTCCTTATCAAATATGACATTGTTAACTCCAAGGATATGATTTCCTTTAATAAGCTTGTCAAGGTTTCTCATGCCAACGTGACCTAGTCGTCTATGCCACAACCAACCTTTTGAGGATTTAGCAATGAAGCAAGTTTTAGGTTGTGCCTTTTTAGAGAAATCGACAATGTAAAGATCACCTCTATGTATACCGGTAAAGACCATTTTATGATTGTCTCGACGAAATACTTGGCAATCTACCTCAGTAAATAGGACATTCAAACCAAAATCAGCAAGTCTAGATACTGAAAGTAAGTTGTAGCCGAGAGATTCAACGAGCATGACATTTTGAATAGAACTATCATGTGAGATGGCCACCTTACCAAGGCCAATCACTTTACCCTTTGAATTATCACCAAAGGTGACATATTTTCGAGGGCTGTCATTTTCAGCAAGCTCACGGAACATCTCTTCATCTCCGGACATATGATCAGTACATCCACTATCAAGAACCCATTCCTTTCCTCCTGACGCATATCCCCGAAGATTTGCCGTAAGACCAAAATGTCTCATTGCATCATCAAGATCGAAGTCACTATCATCATCATCATCAAGGTATCCATGTTCACCATGATCTTATGACTCATCATTTCCTAGAGAGGGTAATTCATTAGATAAATGATCATCAAAGTGGTCACTTTTATGAATTCTTATAGCTTCGGATATAATGATTCCAACATCTCCTTTAGCATGCTTGAGATTGGTAAGCTCAAATAGAAAATCACCAAAACTAGGATCACAAGAGTTCATCTTACTCAAGGCAATAGATTTATGGAGAATTTCATCCAAATTTTTCAAGGAATGATTGGGAAATCGTTCCTCAAGAAATTTCCATATAGTATAGGCACAATTAAGAGTAGGCAAACTAGCAATCAAATTTTTGGGCAATCCTCTAATGATGAGCTCAATAGTTCTAAGATTGCGAATCATGTCAATATCTTCATCTAGGGTAGGATGCAAAGGATCAATATGAGGTGCACAAGGGCTAGCAATATACTTGTTCAAATGATATTGATTGAAAATTACAAGCATCTCATTTTTTCACTCATGAAAATACTCTCCATCAAGAATAGGCACTCTATGTCTAAGACTCCCTAAAGTAGACACATCCATCTTCCTCCAAAGGTGATTAAACCAAGGCAATGGAGACCAAAGCTCTGATACCACTTGTAGGACCTTGAAGTAGATGTGTCTAGAGGGGGGTGATTAGACACTTAATGCTAAAGTTGCAATTTTTAAGCCTTTTTGGTTTAAGTGTAGTTTAGGCATAATTTCAGCATTCACAATACATATCAAGCAAGCATGCAAAGAGTGAATAGGCAGCGGAAAGTAAAGCATGCAACTTGCAAGAATGTAAAGGGAAGGGTTTGGAGAATTCAAACGCAATTGGAGACACGGATGTTTTTCCCGTGGTTCGGATAGGTGGTGCTATCCTACATCCACGTTGATGGAGACTTCAACCCACGAAGGGTAACGGTTGTGCGAGTCCACGGAGGGCTCCACCCACGAAGGGTCCACGAAGAAGCAACCTTGTCTATCCCACCATGGCCATCGCCCACGAAGGACTTGCCTCACTAGTGGTAGATCTTCACGAAGTAGGCGATCTCCTTGCCCTTACAAACTCCTTGGTTCAACTCCGCAATCTTGTTGGAGGCTCCCAAGTGACACCTAGCCAATCTAGGAGACACCACTCTCCAAGAAGTAACAAATGGTGTGTTGATGATGAACTCCTTGCTCTTGTGCTTCAAATGATAGTCTCCCCAACACTCAACTCTCTCTCATAGGATTTGGATCTGGTGGAAAGAAGATTTGAGTGGAAAGCAACTTGGGGAAGGCTAGAGATCAAGATTCATATGGTAGGAATGGAATATCTTGGTCTCAACACATGAGTAGGTGGTTCTCTCTCAGAACATATGAGTTGGAAGTGTAGATGTGTTCTGATGGCTCTCTCCACGAATGAAGAGGAGGTGGAGGGGTATATATAGCCTCCACACAAAATCCAACCGTTACACAAAATTTACCAATCTCGGTGGGACCGAATCAACAAACTCGGTCAGACCGAAATAGTAAACCTAGTGACCGTTAGAGATTTTTGGTGGGACCGACTGGATCAACTCGGTGGGACCGATGTGCTAGGGTTAGGGTAAATCCAAAACTCGGTTTGACCGATTACTCAAACTTGGTGGAACCAATTTGGGTAATAAGCGAAACAGAGAGTTGGCCAAGCAAACTTGGTGGGGCCGATTGCATATCTCGGTGGGACCGAGGGTATTGCAATAGGTAACAGAGAGTTTGCAAGCCCATCTCGGTGAGACCAAGATCCCATCGGTGAGACCGAACTGATTAGGGTTTCTGGCAGTGGCTATGACAAGTCAAACTCGGTGGCGCCGGATAGAAATAATTGGTAGGTCCGAGTTTGGCTTTGGGTTTAGATCATATGTGGAAGTGGGAAAGTAGCTGAGGATTTTGGAGCATATCATTAAGCACTTGAGCAAGAGGCTCATTAAGCAACACCTCATCCCTCCTTGATAGTATTGGCTTTTCCTATGGACTCAATGTGATCTTGGATCACTAAAATGTAAAATGAAGAGTCTTGATCTTTAAGCTTTAGCCAATCCTTTGTCCTTAGCATCTTGGAGAACTTCCCACAACCTTTAGTCCATGCCACTCCATTGTTGAACTTATCTGAAACATACTAGATAGAAACGTTAGTCCAACAAGAGATATGTTGTCATTAATTACCAAAACCACCTAGGGAGCACTTGTGCTTTCACCAGTGCCTTGTCATCATATTTCTCTTGATTTCGTGCATCATTAGTTTGAAGAACTTTGTCCACCAAACTTTCTTCGGCCACTTGTTCTTGTTCTTGAAGCTCATCAATTTATATGGCACGAAACTCATAGGGCAGGAAGTAGGTTCCATTAACTTCAGAAAAATCAAGTATGGCTGTCTTGCTATACTTTCCATGCCCTTTCTCAACAATGTTTGCCTCTTTGGAATTTATGGAATCGGAATATATACTACTTGATTCGGCTTTTTCAACCAAAGAACTTTTAGTTTCCGAATCATCATTATTTTCACCGGTTATATCAATTGGCAAGGATTCTTTTCTTTGAGCTAATTCCCTATGAATTTTCTCTTGGCAAAGTACTTGCACCCTATCACGCAAAGCTTTAACTCCCCTCTCAATTTCAGTCCACTCTAGATTAGTTTGCCCCCAATGCTTTTACGATCTTTCGGCAATGAAGTGTTAGTGTTGCCGAAATTTTGCAATTGTGTAGGGGGTGTATAATATGCTGTGGTACTAGGTGGAGGTGTATGCACTGCTGTATAACCATATGCTCTCTCACCAATACTATCAATTGATGAAGTTTCATCTTCCTGCAAAACTCTAGCCTTTATTGCAGCATAATCAAGAAACAACCCCTTTTCATATTGTTCAAGGCAAAGAGCACTAATTCTCTTGTTTTGTGCCAAGCTCTTTTTTAATGCAGCCACAACCGCTTCTGGAAGGGATTGCTCCGCAATACTTTCAGATTCTTTTGGCAATGATTTGTGAGTCTTGCCGAAATTCTTGAATTGCGTAGAGTATGCATTATATGCTACAGTATTTGATGACCGCACATGTGTTCCTGTAAAAATTTCACTTATTCGGCTATGACCATGAAGATGCGGGGCCGAATTATGAAAATCTATAGTTGCATACGGTGCTGAAAAATTACTAACATGAGGTGTAGCATATGATGGTTGAGAGTAACTGGCCGAGTAGCTAGTAGTAGCATGGCCAATTCTCCCATTCATCGGCAAGGTTGGATTCACATATTGCAAATTAGTTGCCGATGAATAAAAAGGTGAAACACTTTCTTGTATGCTATTGGAAATTTTAACATGAGGTGTTTTAAATTGATTAACCAAACCCATCATGTTGTTCGTCGGCATATGTATTTGTGGGGTTGCCGATGCATGAGAGTTTGGATACATATGTTGTATGTTGCTAAAATCATAAGAATTTGAAGCATGAAGATTGCTTTGCATCGACCCTTGCGCATAATTAGATGCATGATTGATAAAAATAGGGCTAGCCGATACATTATGCTCATTAGGTGATCCAGCAACAACATATGGATTATTTGCATCTACAAAGAGGAATTGGGTATTCATATTACCTTTGTAGATTGCAGCAACTTGATGACGATCTCTTCGTAGCAATAATGGGCTGGAGACCGTTCAAAGCTTCTTCCCCAGCGGAGTCGCCAAAAAGTGTGTTCGCACATGAACACGTCACCGTGTACCCTCGATGCCGGGGGTGATGCACCGCAGCTCACGTCGATGGAGACCCGTCCGAAAGCGCGGTACGCAAGCAATCCGGCGGGTGCTTTTGAGGACCCAAAACCCCACACGCCCGGGAGGGACCCCGTCAGGGCGCGCGGCAGCTATGGGCTGCCCTAGGTCGACCTGATCGCCCCTAGGGCCTCGAGGTTCGCCGCCCTGCAACAAGAAGAACAGACGAAGAACGAGGAAGAAGAAGAATTAGGGTTAGGGAGAAAAGATAAAAGATAAAAAGTGGTAGATGATTTGATTGATTGTGTGTTGTTCAATCGGCCGTCACCCCTTAGGTATATAAGAGGCGGCTGGACTTCCCGTGCAAGGAAAAGGCTTGGATTCACGTCCAAAACCCTAGTCAAATTCGGATTGGTTTTGTCCGAACTTTCCAAAACTGTTCGGTTTAAACTGGCTGCACCTTGCGGGTCCTTTTTGTGGTGGTAAACGATCTCGGATGGAAACGATCCAAAAAGCAATCTTGACCGTTTCGACGAGACGAACAACTTTCATGTTGAACGTTTTTCGATTTGAGGCCATCTTCTGGGCCAAAATGGTCACACAGAACACCTGTTCGCTCGCGCTACCCATCAGACCTATGTCTGGTGGGGCGCGCCACATCTCGCCTCGTCACAGGGCTGCACTTCGATAGCTCTAACTTTTGCATACGAACTCGGATTGGGACGATTTTTATATCAAAATCGACTATTTCGACGAGACGAAGACAATTTGTGTTGATCATTTTTTCATATGAGGACATCTTAATTGGGTTTCAAGCCATTATTTAATCTAGTGTCAACATGAGCATCTCTGAAGTTGTCATAACTTTTGCATCCGAACTCCATTTTAGACCATCTTCATATTCATCTTGATCTTCTCTAAGAGAGCCATCTCATGGTGACTTTCAATAGTAAGTTTGAATTACTCTTGACATAGCTTCAAGCCACTCTTTATAAATGTGCCACTTTTGAGCGTCAACACACTGTTGTTTTGAGATTTGTGCATTATGCTTAAGTTCAACCATGGAGTCTGCTAGATTGTACATGTGGCAAAATCCGGTGGGGGGTTAGAAGATGGTGCGAGGAGCCGAGTGGAGGGAGACTATGAAGGAGTGCACAACTTCGAGATCGATATTTAGATAGAGGGGGCGAGAACGTGCGTTGTTGCGCAATGGCGGAGCCATGAAAAATGTCCCATGAGCTAGGGGGCCAAGCATTGCTAATCCTTTACGAGGAGGGCCAATTCATCAACTTAAACCATTTTTACCAGCAATTGTCTAATGATCACATTCATATTAGTCTCGATATATAGTGATGTTAGGGGGGCAGGGCCCTTGCTGCCCCCTGTCTTCGCCATTTTGCGCGCGTCTGAGAGATGAAGCGGATGGCATGGATGATGAGAGGGGGGCGTTGGATATATAATTAATGTGGGTGTATTAGCTATATATGTAATCCTATATAGAGTGGTATAGATTGATCGATGTGTACACGGGAAAGAGGGTGAGACCTCACTAGATATATAGATTGATCGGTTTTATGTGGAAAACTATGAAAGACCTAGCTATACACACACACACATAGAGGAACATCGATCGTTGCACATGCACGTGAGAGATAAAGAATGCCCGGTATGATGGAGAGGGGGATGTGTGTGTGTGTGCCTTCATGGGAGACCGACCTGAAGAAAAAGATTGCATGTGTGCGATAGATAATGCCGACTGGTAGTGTGTGTGCATGCATGCACGAGAGAAAGTTAGTGGTACAATTATAAAGAGAAGACCAATGTGTCGATGTAAAAGACTAGGTGAGGCCATAATCAATGTAAAGTTGAATTCAAATATTTGAATAAGAGATTATGATGTTTGAAACCCATGCATGCATGAATATAACAGATATCTGCGCGGTGTGGTTTGGAAACGAGCATGTTGTAATGTATACACATTGAACAAGGTCAGACTGGTTTGAATTTGAGATACTGATGGCAGACATCGTTTGGCCACATTGCATCCGTGCATGGACACACTATTCTAATTGGAGATGATGGGTGGCTTTCGCATCACACATCTATATCTATACCTCTCTCTCTCTCTCTCTCTCTCTCTATATATATATATATATATATATATATATATATTATATAGTGTGCGGATAACTTTAACTTTGAAAGATGGTCGTTGGATGAGGCCAATCCGATGGTGCAGAGCTGGCAAATTTGAGCACTACTGGCCGTTGGATATCATCTAGATTCCACCAGATTTTGCCACATGTACAATATAAAAGACTCTATAGTTGAACTTAAGTATAATGCATAAACCTCAAAAAACAAGCACTTCTTCTTTGTACTACAATCTTCCGTATCAGAATTGCCCAAATGTTTTTCTACATGATTTGTTTTTACTTTATGCCTTACAACGCACAATTCCATGAATCTTAAAATAGATTAGCTTTCTTATAAAAACTAGATGATTTTGAATGAAATGAACTATAAGAATTAAATGAACATCTACATCATGTATATATGACTCAAAGCTTGCATGCTATAATGTGGTATTGATTCATAATTTGTTTGCCAAATCTCATGCGTGCAATGCATGTGTACCTTACTAGTCTAAATGGTGTATGTGTGTGTTGTGCGTGTTAAATACATTGTACATAGTATATCATACTAGTCTAAAATGTCTTTTTTGGGTACACGTTAAGCTTGTTCTCCCTAAATTTCAAGCCGCGCCTTGTTACGCCAAAATTTCAAGCTAGCGTCTCTGTCTATCGTGCTGCGAAACTCCCGCCTCTTCAACTCGCGTCTTATTACCCCGAAATATTTAAGATAAATCTTTGTCTCGTTGTGCTCCGACAACTCCCTCCATCTCAACCCACGCCTTGCTATTCCAAAATTACAACGCACGCGAACTCCCACCTCATGTGAAATCCCGACACGTGAAATGCCCGTGATACCCCTGAACCGAAAGAACTGCCTCAAATCGATGGGGGTACTTTCGTAACTTACCCCACATTTCGAACAAGCGTGTCCCTAAGCATGGTTCCCCCACTCCCATCCCATCCGCCCACCCATTCGTACACCAAGGCCGGCAAAACCCGCGAAGCCCCACACCCTCCTCCGCCCGCCACCCAGCCGGAGCCTCTTCTCCGACGACATTGTCCACAACAACATCTCGACGTCCCTCATCCACCATACATGATGAGCATCCATCATCGATCTGGTCGTCCCGGCGGTTCAGCCACCCCGTCCTCCACCTCCAAGGAGCTGCTCCGACGTTCCACTCATATTTCGCGCCACCTCCATTCCCACACCATCGTCTTCACCTGCACCACCAGAAGAGCATCATCATCACCGTTTCCTCGGATGAAGCTGCGGCCTAATCAGCGCCACCAAAGAGGTTGTACACTAATCGCCGCATTTTATTCTTGATTCAATCTCACAGTGCTGCCGGCGCTCGGTCCCGAGCTGGCACGGCACGGCTCCATCCACGGCGGTGTCACCGGCCACTTCCTCCATGGCGTCGCTCCCTCGGCGGCGACGTCCACATCGCCAGGAGCTGCTGCTGCTTTAGCTCTCGCTCGCGCGGCTGCTCTGCTCTTGCTCTCGTTCCCCTGCCTCGTCTGCTCTTGCTCGCACTGCTGCTCTCGCTCTTGCTCTTGCTTGCGATGCTGCTCCGATTTAGCTACACTTCAGTCGACTAATCGACTTTTGGGTTAGTCAATTTTTAGAGGGGGGGCTCACCGGAGTTAAGGAAGAACCAGCCGCAGCGGGGAGGGGGCTTGCCGGAGAGGTACCCCACTATCTATCTTAGGGTTCAGGGTGGGGGCAGTGGTCGCCGTCGGTGGTGGGGCGGTGGCGTGGGGATCGCCGGAGAAAAAGCTCGGTACGGGGGGGCTACAGGGATGGTTGGGGCGGCGGCGGACCGGCGGTGGGGAGTGTTTTTGGGGCGGGCGGGGCGGCGCAACGTCGGTCGCGGGCGGCGGGGGCGGCTGTTTGGCCGGTGCTGGCTGGTGGCTCAGGGGGTGGAGGTTGAAGATGAACTACATGCCGTTGATTTCGTATCCAACAGCTGCAAAATTGACTAACCAGAGATGAAAAAGTCAGTCGACTGACATGTAGACTCACCTCTAGTGCGTTCAGTTTCGATAGTAAAAATCAGTTTCGACAGCAAAATTCAGTTTCGACAGTTAAGTTTAGTTTCGACAGTTAAATTCAGTTTCGACAGTTAAGTTTAGAGATGAGTGGCTGATGTATACATCTATCACTTTGTGGTTATGTATTTTACATCATCTATTGGAGATTCTATTAGAATTCCACTCAGGTTAACGTTGTCTCTCTTGTCTTGCTTCAGCCTCGGCGTCGTACAACTCACCGGAGCTACTCCAACGACTAAACCCTCCATCACAGCGGAGCAGTACCTCGAGCTCCATCTCCAGACGCCTAAGATCTTCTTCCCTTCCTTCGACAGCCAAGTCAGCCGGAGCATCCTCACCGGCCAACCCAATCACGCTGAGATCGACATGGCTTCGCCAAAGACGTTGTACACTTCTTGTGGTTTGACTTAATCTCGCCATGCTTCTTTGCATCTTGTGATCTTCCAATTCTTGTGAACCAAACACCTAGATTGGCAGAAATCATGTGTTTTTAAATTCTCTGTTTTGCACGTGCATTCCTATCCTATTGATGTCTATTTCCTATCCCTCCATTGTTAGAATCCCAAAACTCAAACAAGCCCTTACACAATTACTTCTGTTACAGATATGTGTCAAAGAAAACCTTGTGTGGTTTGTCCTGCTCCTGTGGTGCTGTGTTCCACCCCAGCTTAGCTGCTCCAACGATGGAAGGGTTCACCACAGCAGGGATCTGCTCTCCATACTATCTTTCGCCGCCTTAGATCTTCTTCCCCGCCGCTGGCAGCCACGACAACTGCATTACCATCATCAATTGAGCAGATGACCTTGAGCACTACACCAGTCCGCAAGAGAGGTCGCACTCTTCCATGTCTGCTTAAGTTATGCATTGCTTAATATGATGACATGCTGCTTTATCGTCGTGTTCACCTATTAGACTCCGACTCAGGTCCAAACTTATGCTGAAACTTGAGTTTTTAAATGGTTGTGGGGTACATATTGGGGTAGCAATCAGTACTATCTGTCTACTATCTGGTTAATCTCGGGTGTCTACTATGAGTTTCATGTTGGGTGCAAACAAACATTAAAGGAGCCATTATCTGTATTTTTAACTAAAGTTATTATCTGCCTACTATCATTTGTTTTGGGTCTATCCACAGTTTGCTACCATCACTCTGAATTTGTGCATGCACTCCTTACATAATCTCACTATGTTTTATTCCTATGCATGTCAGTTATTGTACACAATGGAACTGAACATGTAGAGCAAAAGAGACGAGCCTTGCGTGCCAATAAAATTTCATGCAGACGTCGCTCCATGGTGGGCACAAAGGCAGCCCCCCTCCACCCATTTCGGATTGTAATCAAGAGGAAGATAACTGTTTTGAGGGGGATTCAGAAGCAGAAGACCACTACTATTTACCTCATGAGGTCTTCGCTCTAACTTGGCATGCTGATGTTGGTAAAATCATGCATATGGTGCCTTGCATTGCTTACTATATACATCAAAGATGTCATCTGGTTAGTTTAGACATGCTTTGTGTCAATGCCATCTGTTTAGTTTCTTTATCGTATATGTGAATCATGCAATGCCATCTTGTTTAGCCAGGCATCATATATGTGAATTTTGCAATGCCACCCTAGTTAGCCAGTCATCTTATATGTGAATTATATCCTGACATCATTTTTTATTACGTGTTAAATTTGTCAACAATTTTAGTACATTCAATTACTCTTCCTGTGCATCAGCCATTCGGCATGGTCATGGAAAAATCTAGAATGGAAACAAGGTCTTCAGAGCAGACAATGCTATCTGACGAAGCGCATGTCTTGCTGGTTACAGATAGCTCCTCAGAGGAGGATTCAGAGACAGATGACCAGTCCTATCCCCCCCCCCCCGAGGTGCATGCTCTAACTTGGCAGGGTTATGTTGCTCATATCGTGCATATGGTATCTTGCATTGCTATGTCATTTGCTTAGTTTAGACATGCTTTGTGTGAATGCCACTTGTTTAGTGTCTAATTACCATATATGTGAATTATGCAATGCCGTCTTGTTGCAAGACATTATATATGTGAATTATGCAATGCTATCTTGTTGCAATGCATTATATATGTGAATTATGCAATGCCATGCTGTTTAGCCAAGCGTCATATATGTGAATTATATCATGTCATCCTTTTTTTTGTATTTCTCATTGCTTTTGTTGACAATGTTTGTATATTCAACTGCTCTTCCTGTGCATCAGCCATTTGAATTGGTGATGGAGAAATTTGGAGTGAAAACAAGGTCTTCAGAGCAGACAATGCTACCTGGTGAAGCAGATATCTTGCTGGTTACAGATAGCTCTTCAGAGGAGGATTCAGAGGCAGTTGACCAGTCCTATTATCCCCCTGAGGTGTATGCTCAAACTTGGAAGGGTTATATTACTCATGGCATGCATATGTTGTATTGCAATGCTTAGTTTTTACCATATACACGATACTGAATGCCATCTCCTTAGTTGACACATCATATATGCGATTGCCCTCTGCTCACTTCCTTAGTATATAAATCATATATTTGAATTATATCATGCCATGATGTTTACATAGACAGCATGTATCTAAATTATGGCATGCCAACCCATTTTCTAAAGACATAATATAGTTATATCATCTCATCCTATTCACACTTCACATAGTCATCATATTTTGAATTATGTCATTCTATCCGTGAATTATATCATGCCATCATGTTTCCATCGACGGCGTGTTTGTAATTTATGGCATGCCAATCACTTTAATAGACACATTGTATAGTTATATCATGTCATTCTGTTTACATAGTCATCATATTTTGAAGTATGTAATTCTATCTTGTTTAGTTAGCCATCATGCATGTGAAATTGTGTCATGCTATCATGTTTAATTAGCCATCATATATGTGAAATCATGTCCTGCTATTCTGTTTGGTTAGACAACATAATTGTGAATTATTTCATGCGTTGTTTTCTTCCCTACTATCCATTGCACCTGTCTATCTTACAATGTCTGTACATTCAATTACTTTTCTTGTTTATCAGCCATTTCAATTGGAGGGGGTGATGGTAGTATCTGTGGGAGTAAAAACACGGTCTTCAGAAAAGATCGTGCTACCTGTCGATGGAGATAGAACCACGGTTGTACTTGCCCAAGAACCAGCCCCACCACACATAACCCGGACTCACGCAGATTGTACCCCTACCCAGTTGGACAAAGAACCAGCTACACCCCTTCTAACCCCAACCCCAGCAGATAGCAACCCAGTTCCCGTTGACACAGCACCGTCTCCACCACAGAGCACCCAAACACGAGCAGTTAGTAAGGCAACTACAGTGCCCAAAGAACGAGGACCACCAGTCCAAACCCCAAGTCAATGCTTAAAGCAGAAGAAGAATTGTTCTCAGGTCAGGTTCCGTAGCTGTGGTTCATACTACTTTGCTCTTGCATCACTGTATTTACTCATACCAACTAATTTCAAATTTGAAGGATGCAATTGAAACTCCAATGGCGCAACGGGTATGTTTTAAACCTGTTTCTTTAACGTGTTTGATGTTGTAACTTGCTCTATGTTGATTTCAGTTTCAATTGAATAAACAGTTATATTCTCATGCCATGCACCTTACAAGTGTTGTTATTGCTGTGTAGTTTCCCACACTTATATTTTGTCGAAGCTACTTTGTCTTAAATAGATATGATTTGAACGGTATCTATCTCGATTTGGCAACATAAACTAGAATGATATAGACCATACAGTGACCATACTACATAGATATATGTTTGTTTCATGTTGTTATCCTGTCCACCTTACTACTGAACTGGTTTACCAAAATGAGTTTCATATACTACATTGTAAACCTGTGATGTGTTTGTTTGTTTCTCTTTTAGAATGCGGATAAAATATTGGAGAAGAGTACCCCGTTATGCAATGGTACAAGAAGTAATGCAGATAAGGTTCAAGATAGTGAGACATCCCCGTTGGTTTCCAAGAAAGCTGATAAAAATTATATTAGACACTGAGACAACCCCAAAGTCCTGTCTTGATGTAGTGTTCGGGTTACTAGCTACTACTGATGGCACCAGCTCTTCGAACTCGCTGCCTGAATCAGTTTGGCTTCTTGAGTCTCAACTTCAAGTTGAAAGAAATCGATCAGATGTTATGCGACAGGAAGCCGAAGGACTGAGGAAGTCCCTGTAGAATTCAGATGCATACTTTCTGGTGCAACAGCAAGTGCTGGAGGATTTAAGCGCCAAACAAGATAAAGTTAATAAGCTTGCTAAGCATCTTGCCAGCATTATGGGTACCCAGGATATTGCTTCTTGAGCTCTTCTGAAGTGGTTTCAGTTCTGGACTTGTTTTGCTGCGGCATTTATATGCTGCTTTGTTCCCTATATTTGCACTGGTGGCGAACTTTGATGCCCAGTGGATGTAATATGTGTAATAGCCGTGATAGCCTAGCGTAAGTTGCTTGCATGTTTATTTCCTTATTGTCTTATTTATTTGTTTTCTTGTGGTTAGTGCAGTTCTTTTTCCGCGGTTTGCTAGTGGCTGCAATAACCTATTTTTTTAACTAGGACACATTAACCATGGGCTACATATTTATTGTAGTTAACATGGGCCTCGTACGGGCCGTAGAACCAATGGGCCTTCTAAGGGCCGTAGAAACAATGGGCCTTCTAAGGGCCGTAGAAACAATGGGCCTTCTACGGGGCGTAGAAACCATGGGCCTTATACAGACCGTTGACACAATGGGCCTTCTATGAGCCGTATCATCAATGGGCCTTCTACGGGCCGTATGATCGGTTGGCCAAACATGGGCCAATAACAGACCACATTATGGTCGTAAATGGGCTAGAGTTGAAATCGTCCGTTCATGGGCCGACCATAACGGGTCATCGTTAATCGGCCGTATTTGATGATGCTATGAAAACGGGCCAACATATTAACGGGCCAAAACGGGCCGACTATAACCACGGGCTGAATTTGGCCCACAAGCAGAAAATGACAGTAACGGGCCGAAAGTAAACGAATGCTGGAAATGAGCCCAAGAATAGATGGGCCCTGAGAAGGCCGAAAGATAACATGGGCTGGAAACGGCCCAACGGAGTAATGGGCCGTTAATGGGTATAAAGTGATACATTGTTCATTACGGGCCAGTTTTACCACGGGTCGTTAATGGGCCAAGGGTTACTAAGGGCCTCATATGGGCCAAAAGACATCATGGGCCATACATGGGCCGGAAGTTAAAATGGGCTGGAATTATATGGGACGGCCCAAATGACGCTACTGGGCCTAATTCGGATATGCCGTAGACGGGCCCTGGGTTAGCGGGCTGTAAATGGGCTATATGCGAACATGCCGTTAACAGGCTTATCATGGGCTGGCCCGCCACCTTTTGACCAAGTCAAACGGGCTGGCCTTTTCACATGAATGGGCCTCTGTTGGGCCATGCCACGTGTCGACGTATCATAGGCGCTTTGGGTCCAATGAGTGGATGACATCTGTCCCAACGGCGAGCCGGCACGTGTTCCCTCCAGCCAATGATTTTACACGTGGAAAATCCCCATTGGTCAGGGCTGTTAACGGGTTATCGGATCCAAAACCGGACCCGATAGCTTAACGGCGTTCCGTTACGATGGATGCCATGTGTCAGTCACCCTTGACGAAAGCACTTCTGTGACGCGCGATTTATCGTCATGGAAGTGGACACTTCTGTGATGATAATTTTGGTAATGTCATGCAACACTTCTACGACAGCACAGGTATGACTATCTTGATTCTGTCATAAAATTGTCATGGATGTACATGCATGACAGAAAACGTGACCTACTGTGACAAACTTGTATCATCACGGAAGTGTATTTTTTTTGTAGTGAAACTGGTACATGTTGGACCGACGGGCTACTCTTTCTTCTTCTTCCCGTTCCTCGGGGAGTTCCCCTGTTTGGAGGAAACGGATGGTGTGTTGCGCCCATGCTGGAGCCTGGGGCTCGACAACGAGGACAAAAGGCTCATCTTCGACCGTAGGGGCAGCTGTCTCTACGGTCAGGGCTTGAGGCCCTGCTGGAGGTGGTTGCCCCTCGGCAAGCTTGGGGTACCCGGCAACCTCCTTGCCGGCGGCTCCTGGGAGCTCGACGGGAAGGTACTTGTCGGGGCTTGTCTTCCTTCGCTTGTTCTGCCCTGCTTATGGCTCAATGGATGTCTGAATTAACTGAAGTACAAAGGTACCTGGTTCCACAAGCAACTTGAGGGCAGCGTGTTTCGACAGGTTGTCGGCAATGCTATTCTCCGCTCGGGGAACGTGCTCTGCCTGTAGGCCGTCAAAACGTTCTTCCAACTTCCTCACTTCCTTCATGTAGGCTTCCATCAACGGGCTCTGGTAATCCTTGTTAACTTGCTTGACGACGAGCTGCGAATCACCTCTGACGATGAGCTTCCTGATTCCGAGATCTGCTGCGATCCTGAGACCAGCAAGCAATCCATCGTACTCCGCCGTGTTGTTTGTTGATTTTTCTCGGGGAAAGTGCATCTGGATCATGTACTTGAGGCGCTCTCCGGTGGGTGCAACAAGTAGGACACTGGCACCAGCACCTTGCAGTGAGAAAGCTCCATCAAAGTAGATAACCCAATCGCGGTACGTCTCCTTGCCGGGAAGGGCGGTCTCTTGAATCTCTTCATCGGGTGTCGGAGTCCATTCTGCTATGAACTCTGCCAAGGCCCGGCTCTTAATCGTTGAAGTACTTTCAAACTTGTGGCCAAAGCTTGACAGCTCCAATGCCCACTTCACAATCCTCCCAGTTGCATCTGGGTTGTGTAAGATTCGTTGCAAAGGGGGGTGGGTGACAACGGTGATCTCGTGCGCTTGGAAATAGTGACGCTGCTTTTTTGAGGCCATGAGAAGGCCAAAAAGTAGCTTATGTATGCCCGAGTATCTTGACCTAGCCCCCTGCAAGACGGAACTGACAAAATAGACCGGGCGCTGCACCACCTTCTTCTTTTGTTCCACTCCGCCTACTCGCGCAACCTCTGTCTTGCCGGGATCGGGCCTTGCTGCGGGTCCCATATCGCCGGCCTCGGGTCGTGCCGGGGCACACCCTGACCCACCATCCGATAGCTTAGTCGTCGCTGCTATTCCTTCCTCAAGTTCCCTCTATGCCACAAGCGCGGCACTGACCACTTGGTTCGTTGCCGCTAGATACAGCAGCAACGGCTCTTGTGGCTTAGGTGCAACGACTGTCGGCGTGGAAGAGAGGTACCTCTTCAGATCTTGCAGCGCTGCCTCTGCCTCCAGAGTCCATTTCATTGGACCCACCTTTTTCAAAACTTTGAAAAAGGGGAGGGCGCGCTCAGCAGATTTGGAGATGAACCTACTTAGGGCAGCAACGCAGCCGGCGAGCCTTCGGACGTCCTTGACCCGTCTTGGCACTTCAATCTGCTCGATCGCCTTGATTTTGTCGGGATTTGCTTCGATCCCATGCTGTGACACGAAGAACGCAAGAAGCTTGCACGACGGAACACCGAAGACACACTTCTCAGGGTTAGGCTTGAGGTTGATCTTGTTCAAATTTACAAATGTTTCTTCTAAGTCTTGTATGAGCATCGCCCTATCCTTGGTTTTGACCACTATATCATCCATATAAGCTTCCATATTTCTATGCAGCTGTGGCTCAAACCCAACTTGGACTGCTCGAGCAAATGTCGAACCAACGCTTTTCAACCTGAAAGGCATCCGTATAAAATAGTACGTACCACATGGGGTGATGAATGCGGTATTTTCTTCGTCTTCCTTCATCATGAAGATCTGGTGGTATCCTAAGTAGGCGTCGAGGAACGACAATAGGTCACAGCCAGCAGTGGAGTCCACTATCTGGTCGATGCGTGGCAAGGGGAAAGGATCCTTTGGACAGGCTTTATTGATATCTGTGTAGTCAATACACAGCCTCCATTTCCCATTTGCCTTACGCACTACCACTGGATTGGCCAACCACATGGGGTGGAGTACTCCTCTGACCAAGCCCGCTGCCTCCAACTTCCTGATCTCTTCGATGATGAACTCTTGTCTCTCCAAAGCTTGCTTTCTGACCATCTGCTTGACGGGCCGTGCATGAGGACAGACAGCAAGATGGTGCTCAATCACCTCCCTGGGAACGCCGGGGATGTCAGATGCTTGCCATGCAAACACATCGACATTCGCCCACAGGAAGGCGATGAGCATGCTTTCCTATTTGCTGTCAATGTTGGAGCTTATAGTGAAAGCTCCACCTGTGTCGTCCTCCTTGACGGGCACCTTCTTGGTCTCTGGTGGTGTAGCTCTGGATTTCTTGCTCTTGCCAGTGGAGGTCTCTGGCATGTCCTCGACAGGAGCGCAACACTCTGAGGAGGTGCGCTTGCCAGAGTGGGTGCAGGAGGTGGTCTTGCCGGTTTTCTTCCCTCCCGGGGCTCCAGTGGCAGGAGCAAGTGCCTTGGTGGCATCCGCTGCAACTGCCTCCCCGTAGAGTTGGTCGGCGCAGATGAGTGTGTCCTTCTTGTCGGAGGGGACGGTGATGATGCTCACTGGCCCGGGCATCTTCAACGTGTTGTAAGCGTAATGTGATGCTGCCATGAACTTGGCCAGCGTTGGGCGGCCAAGGATCCCATTATAGGGCAAGGGGATCTGGGCAACATCAAAAACGATCCTTTCCGTCCTATAGTCTAGTTCGCCCCCAAATGTGACGGACATCATAATTTTACCTTTCGGTTGATTCCTTCCCGGGCTGACCCCTTGAAACGTGCCCGCCTCTTCGAGGTCCCCACCAGGAATCTGCAGCCTCTTGATCACAGTAGGTGAGATTAGGTTCATACCGGCCCCACCGTCAACTAGCACTTTTGTCACCTTGAGGTTGTGTATTATTGGTGAAACCAACAACGGCAAACACCCGACCGCAGTTGTGCGATCAGGGTGGTCCTCGGTGTCAAAAATGATAGGCGTGCGGGGCCACTTCAGTGGCTTCTGGGCGTCAAACGATGGCTCTGCCGCAGTGACTTCACGCGCCCACTACTTCAGTTGGCGGTGAGAGGTATGCAAGGAGGCCCCACCATCGACACACATGGCCTCTGTAGCTTTCTAGAACTCGTGCTTGTCGGCATTCTGGTAACGGGGATCCCCAGACTTGCCTACCTGCAGCCTGCAGCATGGCTCCACCAGTAGCCCTGTACGCCCCATCTTCACCAGCAAACATTCAAGACCCCCGCGAGGGGCCAAGCCTCGCGAGGCGGACAATGAAAGACCTCCTCAAGGGCGGCCTCACCAGGTTGGCTCACGAGGGGCAGAGAGATCAAGGTGAGGGGCGCCTCACGAGGTTTCTGTGACGCAAGCCATGACGTCTAGAGCCAGGCAGGCGCCAGCGCACAGTGTCCTCGTTTCCTCTTTGGTGCTAAAGGGGGCAAGCGCAGACGAGGAGTCCCGAGGCATCAGGCAAAGGTTTCCATATCGGTGCAACAAGACCAAGACCAGCAGGACTGCAGGACGGAGGTCACCGTGGAGCCCAAGACGGCGTCACCAGAGCCTTTGGCAGCTGAAGACTACTTTCGTCAAGATAGCTTGTACTAGTTGTATCCCTTCGAATTTGGCCGTTGTGGGATCCCTTCCCGCCTAATATTTGGGAAGAGGACCAGGTCCTCTATAAATAGGACTAGCCACCACCGTAGGGAGGCATCTCATCTTGGACTAGATCCATTCCACCAAGGCCACCAGACAAGCTCACCGAGCTCAAGAACACCTCTCCTCGGGAGGCTGTTCCTCCCTTATAACTGTTCATCCTCAGCCCAAGAGGCAATCCACCACACCACACTGGAGTAGGATATTACACCACAACGGTGGCCCGAACAAGTATAAATCTTGTGTCTCATGTTCTTTGGGTTCGTCGAGCTAGGCTGTGAGATCGTAGAGTGCACGAGCTAGAGAGGGGGAGAGATCTTTGTGCGCACCCAGGTGTTCGAACCTCAAGGGTTTTGCCGGAACCCGAAATCCAACATTTGGCGCACCAGGTAGGGGTGCGCCGAAGCTTTCCTCTTCGTCGATCCGCGCTTCACCACTCCGTCACGTTCATGGCCGACGCTCGCGGACCCGCGCTGAGCGCTAGGCCGCTCTCGCCACCCGTGTCGCTCAGACCGTCCCTGGCGGCGGACCTCCCCGTTGTTCTCCGTCACCCGCCGCCAATGCCGCCTCTTCTCCGACTGGATCGACGGGCGCCCTCCACAGCGCCGGGGGGCTTCGGGCCTTCACCCCCGCCTTGCGGCGGTGCAGTGGCTGCACAAGTTCAAGCCGGAGATGCCGCCCTATTACGATGGTGCGGCAGATCCAGTAGCCTTCTTGCTGACATATGAGGAAGCTGTCTTGGAGGCAGGGGGCAACGGTAAAGTCATGGCCAACTGGCTCCCAATGGCCCTGGCAGGCGCGCCGCTCCTGGCTCCTCCATCTGCTGGAATCTTCTGTGGCCTCCTGGGAGGAGCTGTGTGACCTCTTCATCACGCGCTTCAGAGGACCAGCACCCCCTGTCATCGCGATTCTCCTCGGTGGCTCGCAGGCGCCGCCCTCGGATCGTCATGCCAAGCCGTTCTTTCGCCAGATCAGCGTCATCTCCACGCGGCAGGGGGCTCCCCCGGGTTGGGCGGCGCCCAAGGCCGACCTGATCTTCAACTCGGGCGGTCACCCAGTCACCACCGTTGGCTCAGGCGTGCTTCCGATGCTTTGCACGCCCACCATTTGCGGCATAGCCGTTACCAAGACCCTCATCGACGGCAGCGCTGGCCTCAACATGCTCTCCGTGGAGGCTTTCAGCCTCCTTCAAGTACCACTCGAGCGGCTCCGCCCCAGCAAGCCTTTTTACAGGATCAGAGGCGGCTCCTCCGACCCCCTGGGGCAGATCCGTCTCCCCGTGACTTTCGGCACACGCAACAACTACCGCACCGAGCTGATCGACTTCGACATCACCCGCATCGGCTTGCCGTACAATGCCATCCTTGGGTACGTGGCGCTGGCCCAGTTCATGGTAGCCACTCATCCTGCCTACAACCTCATGAAGATGCCAGGAAGCAAGGATGTCCTCATAGTGGTCGGAGACACCAAGGAAGCCGTGGCGGCCCTCAAGCTCGCCTTCAGGGCCATGGCGGCAGCTTGCCCGACCGACAAGGCGGTGTCCAGAACCAAGGGGGCTGCGCCGACCAAGAAGAAGCAGTTGTTCACTCAGGGTCAAGCCAAGACGAAGCAGATACCGGTCGACAAGTACGGGGCCTCTGGCACCACCTTTACCATAGGCGCCGACCTCGCCCCAGATCAAGAAAAAGAGTTAGTGGACTTCTTGCAGGCGAACAGGGAAGTATTCGCCTAGGAACCCAAGCAGCTGGCTGGGGTCCCGAGAAGAGTGATCGAGAATCATCTGAGGGTATGCCCCAATGTGCGCCCTGTGAAGCACAGGGCAAGGCGGCAATCCACAGAGAAGCAGTCCTTCATTGTTCAGGAAACCCGCAAGCTGGAAGCAGCGGGTGTCTTTCGCGAAGTCCGGTACCCAGAGTGGCTGGCAAATCCGGTCGTCATGCCGAAAAAAGGAGGGAAGGAGCGCATGTGTGTCGACTTCACCAACCTCAACAAGGCTTGCCCTCAAGACCCATTCCCGCTGCCGCGCATCGACCAGATTGTCGACTCCACCGCCGAGTGCGGTCTGCTATGTTTCCTGGATGCGTTCTCAGGTTACCACCAGATCAAGATTGGGGTGGAAGATGAGGAGAAAACAGCTTTCCTGACCCCATGCAGGGTGTACTGCTACACTTGCATGCCATTCAGACTGCGCAACGCCGGAGCAACCTTCCAGCGACTGATGCACATCGCCTTGGGGAAGCAGCTCGGAAGAAATGCTGATGCCTACGTCAATGACATTGTGGTGAAGTCTCGGGAGGCAAGAACTCTGATTCAGGACCTGGAGGAGACCTTTGCGATCCTACGCCATGTGGACCTATGGCTCAACCCAGAGAAGTGCATGTTTGGTGTCCCTCCGGGCAAGCTGCTTGGCTTCCTCGTGTCTCATAGGGGGATCGAGGCCAACCCAAAGAAGGTCAAGGCAATCGAAGACATGAAGCCACCACAAAACCTCAAGGAGATGCAGAAGCTTGCAGGCTGCGTGACTTTGTTGGGGCGCTTCATCTCCAAGTTAGGGGAGCGTGCATTGTCGTTCTTCAAGCTGATGAAGAAGAAGGGTTCATTCGAGTGGGCCCCCGAGGCCGTCCTGGCATTTCAAGACCTCAAGAGATACTTGACCAGCCCGCCGGTGATGGTGGCGCCTCGTCCTCGTGAGCCCTCGGTACTCTACCTAACTGTCATACCTCACTCCACCAGCGCGGCGCTGGTGGCCCTCAGGGAGGGGCCCGAGGTCAAGGACGCGCCAAGTGGAGTCGCCAAGCCGGATGAGGTAGCTCAGCACCAATGCGATGCTCCTGAGATAGCGGCTGCCCTGACAGGTCATCGAGCCCCAGGAGCTGGAAACCTGCAGGAAACACCTCAGTCCCCGGGAGCGAAAAACTCTGTCAGCTCCCCCACCCTTGTCGAGCACCTAGTGTACTTCGTCAACGCGGTCCTGTGAGATGCGAGGGCGCGATACCCCATGCCTCAGAAACTCTTGCTCGCGCTCCTGGTGGCCTCGCGCAAGTTGCGCCACTACTTCCAAGTTCACCCCATCAAGGTCGTTTCAGCTTACCCATTAGAGGAGTGCTCAGAAGCCCCAATGCTGTGGGAAGGATCGCCGAATGGTACATCGAGTTGCAAGCGTTCGACCTGGAGTTCAGCACAACCAGAGTCATCAAGGGGGCTACACTCGCTGACTTTGTGGCGGAATGGACCGACACCCCGGAGCTCAAAGCAGGCGAGAACCGATCCCTCTCGCTAGGAAGTGAAGCGCCAGATGGTTGGGTCATGTACTTCGATGGCGTGTTCGCACGACAGGGCGCGTGGGCTAGAGCCGTGCTCATCTCACCCACTCAGGACAAGCTTTACTACATTGTGCAGCTCTGCTTCCAGTGGGGCGAGAAGGTCTCCAACAACATCGCAGAGTACGAGGGACTCATCGCCGGCCTCAAAGCGACGGTGGCCCTGGGGGTGAAGCGCCTCACCGTCAAGGGAGACTCGCAGCTCCTCGTCAACTTCTCCAACAAGGTGTATGAGCCAAAGGATGAGCACATGGAGGCATACCTCGCGAAGGTGCGCAAAATGGAGAAGCAGTTCCTGGGCCTAGAACTACAGCATGTGCCTTGTGGCACCAACAAAGAGGATGATGACATCGCCAGAAGAGCATCCAAGCGGCCACCCCAAGAGCCTGGTGTCTTCTATGAGTGGCTCTTCAAGCCTCTAGCAGCGCCTCCGCCTGCGGAGCCGGTGCCATCTCAGGAGGAACTCCCCCAACCTCCAGCCTCGGGAGCCCTCGCCTGCGGCCCAACCTCAGGAGCGCGCCTCCTCTTAGCACTCGAGCCTCAGGAGGGGTGCTGGATCGAGGAGTTCAAGGCGTACCTGGCGCAAGGCACGTTGCCGGAAAAGGAGGAGGACGCGGAGCGTGTGGCCTGACAGGCTATGGCATACTGCATTCAGGATGGTGAGCTATACAGGAAGCGGCCAAATGATGTTTCTCTATGCTGCATTTCTAGGGAACGGGGGAAGGAGCTGCTAGCCGACATACATGGTAGAGACCGTGGGAACCACTCGTCGTCGCGCACCCTGGTCGGCAAGGCTTTCCGCAGTAGGTTCTATTGGCCCACGGTACTCAACGATGCGGCCGAGCAGATAAAATCTTGCGAGGCCTGCCAGTTCCACGCCAAGCAGATCCACCAGCCCGCTCAGGACCTCCAGACTATCCCGCTCTCATGGTCGTTCGCGATCTGGGGGCTGGATATCC
This sequence comes from Triticum monococcum, assembly GCA_034509565.1. Lineage (NCBI taxonomy): Eukaryota > Viridiplantae > Streptophyta > Magnoliopsida > Poales > Poaceae > Triticum > Triticum monococcum. Next base: position 169,717,315 of record CM067846.1, on the reverse strand, counting down.
TGGGTCCATTCCCTCGAGCGCCTGGAGGCTACCGCTACCTCTATGTCGACATTGACAAATTCACCAAATGGGCGGAAGTGGAAGCTGTCTGCACCATCCCAGTCGGGTCAGCAGTCAAGTTCATCAAGGGCCTCGTAAGCCGATTTGGGGTCCCTAATCGCATCATCACCGACAATGGCTCGTAGTTCACTAGCGATCTCTTCAAAACGTATTGTGCTAACCTTGGAACGCAGATCTGCTACGCCTCCGTAGCGCCCAGGAGCAACGGCCAGGCCGAACGCGCCAATACGGAGGTCCTGAGGGGTCTCAAGACAAGGACCTTCAAGTAGAAGCTCAAGGCCTGTGGCAGGGGCTGGCACGACAAGCTCCAGTCTATGTTGTGGTCCATCTGCACCACCGCCACCAAGCCGACAGGCGAGACCCCGTTCTTCCTCGTCTACGGAGCAGAAGCGGTTCTTCCACACGAGGTCAGGCATCGATCCGTGCAGGTCCTAACGTTTGATGAAACGCAGCAGGACGCCATGCGGGGGATGGATCTCGTGCTGGGAGAGGAACGCCGCCGAGAAGCCTCGCTCCGAGCTGTGAGGTACCAGCAGGCGCTGCGGCGGTACCACTGCCGCAGCATCTGCTCCAGGACGCTCGAGGTGGGTGATCTTGCCTGAGGCGGGTGCTCTCCAGGGAAGGGCCGCACAAGCTCTCACCCATGTGGGAGGGCCCATTTCAGGTCGCCTACGTCTCCAGGCCTGGCGCCGCGTGCCTGGAGACACCGGATGGGACCCCCATCCAGAACGCCTGGAATATCCAGCACCTCCGGAAGTTCTACCCATGAAGCAAGGCCCGGCGCCTGTGAAGCAAGGCCCAGTACCTATGAAGAATCTCCACTCGTGACACTCGCACATAATAATGAGTGGGGCTGTACATGCCCCGGAGTCTTGGGAGTGCCGCCCTCGGGCCACGAGGGCTCCCTCCCACGCCTAGTGGCAGCACTTAGCTCCGTGCTGGTGAGAAGACAAGAAGACTAGACTAGGTACCGGACGTGGCTTTTCATTTGCTTTCTACAGTTGGTTGCCCCTTCTTTTAAGTGAAAATTTGCTTTCTGGGGTTCCTTGCCGGCCTGGTTCCATTGTCCTTGTTGCCTCTTTTTCTTCCCTCGGTTCCTCGTTTCTGACCCGTCCTCTCCCTCGCGAGCCTCGCGAGGGGGCTGGACAGGCGCCCTCGTGAACGTTTTCGTTTTCTTGTCTTTCGCAAAGCACCCTCGCTCGAGCTCGCAAGCTAGCGCTCCCCTCTCAATCTGTGCCCCTCGGGTAGCACGATGTGAAGCATTGGGTTATGGCCGGCAGTGCCTACGACCAGGGTCCGGAAGAATAAGGATTCCCTAACAAATTTTTGCAGTTCTCAAGCGCCTCCCGGGCACAAGAGGGCTCGTCAAGCACTGGGGAACGCGCGTCTCGATAGGCGGAACCTACCTCAGGCGCATCGAGCTAAGTCATTCTATGCGCATACATAAAACATGACACTGCAGCACAACACAGGACTGATAAACATAGCACGGCCACATAGAAATCATAATTGTTGCACGCCCTAGCAGGGCCCCATACTTGTCTCTCTCTAATGCAGGAAGGAAAGGAAGAATGGATCAAAAGCGGAATGCGCTCCCGCGGCAGGTCGCGAGGATGGGCCCGTGGCGCTCTCCTGGGTTTAGCCAGACCCCTCCTTGCGCTTCACCAGAGCGCGGCGATGGGACAACCCGCTGCCACCTTCGAAGTGGGCGCGGCGGCGTGGTGGCTGGTCGTAGCCGCCGCTGCTGGAGCTACTATTGGAAGATGAGCCGTCGTAGCTGGACAAGCCGTGGCCGGCGCCAAGGACGACGCCGCCTTCCTCCTCGTCACGACCGTAGCCAAGGCCGAGCACCTCATCACCGTCGTTGTCCTCGGGGCAGCACCCGACACGGCGACCATCTTCCCCAAATACCCTCACGAAGAGGGTCGCGTCACCATCGTACTTCAAGTGGAGGGCGCACAGCCTGCCTAGTCCGCGCGCGCGGGCGAACGTCTGCCAGCCGTGAGCCAGGACCGCGTTGCCCGCAGCGGAGACCTCGACCACGACCCAGGAAGCCTTGCTGGAGTAGCCGTCCGCCTGCAGCCAAAGACCGCCAGCGCGAGTGGCAGGCAGCTCACCGACAAAGAAACACAAGAGCTGAAGCCAAGTGCTAGCCGGGTTCTCTGACCACACGATGAACTCCGGCATCACCTCCGTCGAATGGAAGCGCGGCCGAGGGGGCCGTGCAACCACGGCACGCCTCACCTCATCAACAAGACTACCACGACCTGGGCGGCTGCCACCATGAGAAGAGGCGCCGCCGCGGCCGCGAGGGGCCACGGCGAGGGTCGCGGTGTGCTTGCGGGACGGTCGCGCCCCCTCTTGGGCGGCGGTGAGCCAGGCCCCTCCTGGCGAGCCTTCCCCTTCTCTGCAACCGAGAGCCTCTTCGCATGCGCCATGGGTGCCACTGCCGACAGTAGAGCAAGGAAGAAGAAGCGGGAGAAGCAAGGAAGAGATGGGTGATGCCCCCCCCCCCCACTTCCCATTTATAGCCAAGGGGAGGCCAACTGCCGGCCTCCACGATCTAAGGTAATAATGATCTTTTTCTGCATGTTGCAAGGACTCGTTAAGTCGGGCAATTGCCGAGGCAGCATGGGGAAGCGGAGACGCCATGTCCAATCGGTCGCCACGCGCCAACCGTGGCCACGGGCTGATGGGGCCCGTGGCGCTCCGCGCTTGTCCTTTGGCTTCGCCTCGAAGACAAGCCTGAGCGCGCCTTGGGCCCGGGGGCTAATGTCGATGTTCTGGGAACGGGGGTCCCCAGACTTGCCTGCCTGCGGCCCGTAGTGTGGCTCCACCGGCGGCCCTGTACGACCTATCTTCACCAGGAAACATTCAGGACCCTCATGAGGCAGACGACGCAAGACCTCCTCAGGGGCGGCCTCACCAGACTGGCTCCCGAGGGGCGGAGAGATCCAGGTGAGGGGCACCTCAGGAGGTTTATGTGACGCAAGCCATGACGCCTGGAGCCCGACGGGGGCCAGCGCGTGCAGTGTCGTCGTTTCCTCTTTGGTGCTAAAGGGGGGCAAGCACAGACGATGAGTCCCGGGGCATCAGGCAATGGTTTCCGTATTGGTGCAACAAGACCAAGACCAACAGGACGGCAGAACAGAGGTCGTCGTGGAGCCCAAGACGGCGTCACCACCAGAGCCTTTGGTAGGCGAAGAGTACTTTTGTCAGGATAGCTTGTACTAGTTGTCTCCCTTCGAATTTGGCCGTTGTGGGATCCCTTCCCGCCTAATATTTGGGAAGAGGACCAGGGCCTCTATAAATAGGACTAGCCACCACCGTAGGGAGGCATCTCAGCTTGGACTAGATCCATTCCACCAAGGCCACCAGACAAGCTCACCGAGCTCAAGAACACCTCTCCTCGGGAGGTTGTTCCTCCCTTGTAACTGTTCAATCTCAGCCCAAGAGGCAATCCACCACACCACACTGGAATAGGGTATTACACCACAACGGTGGCCCGCACCAGTATAAATCTTGTGTCTCATGTTCTTTGGGTTCGTCGAGCTAGGCCGTGAGATCATAGAGTGCGCGAGCTAGAGAGGGGAGAGATCCTTGTGCGCACCCTAGTGTTCGAACCTCAAGGGTTTTGCCGGAACCCGAAATCCGACAGTGCTCGCCGGACTCGTCGTCTTCATCATGATCACCATCTCCCTCCTTCTTATCTCGGCCCCGAGCGGGCCTCTCTTGTTGATTTTCCTTGCCACGGCGACCTCCTTGGCCGCTACGCTTCTTGTCGGACCCCTTAGCACCATCTTGACCCTTCTCCTTGTCCCGCCTCTCGTACTCAGCCTTCTGCTTTCCCGTGAGCGGCTCAACCTGCTGGCAGTTCTGGAGGTTGTGACCCTTGGTGCGATGGATCTTGCAGTACTGCTTGTTGGAGCCTCCCAGCTTGTCGGCAGCCGCCAAGGCCCGGCAGGCGGCGCACCCGGCCACTTCCTTGCCGAGGTCGTCAGCCTTGGCCTTCTTGGTGGCGCCGAGGTCATTGGATCCCTCGACGGCAATTACAGTCTTGCCCTTATGCTTTCTATTGTGGCGCCGGCCCTTCTTTGCTGGGGCGACATCTTCATCTGTGGAATCGGTTTTCGTGTCAGCATCTTCGCCAGGGTACTTTCTTCCTTCTTCAGCTCGAGCACATTTGTCGGCCAGAACATATAGTTCGGCCACATCCTTGACCTTGTTCATCGCTAGCTCTTCGTGCATCTTGCGGTTGCACACATTCTGATGGAATGCACTGATGACAGCGGCGGGATGAACATCTGGGATGTTGTACTGCACCCAGCTGAACCTCTGTATGTACTTGCGCAGGTTTTTGCCTTCTTTTTGGGGGATGCCATACAGATCGCTTGCCTGGCCATGAGCTTGGTGGCCTCCTGTAAAGGCGCCAACAAACTCACGGCACAAATCCGACCAAGAAGAAATAGAATCCACTGGCAAGTGCATCAACCATGACATGACATTGGGTTTAAGCGCCAACGGGAAGTAATTGGCAAGCACCTTGTTATTGCGAGCTCCAGCAGCTTGCATCGCGATGGTGTAGATGTTGAGGAACTCTGACGGGTGAGTTTTGTCATTGTACTTCTCGCCGACATCAACGTGCGGTGAGTGGGCCACTGGAACTGCCGTAGCTCACGGGTAAAGGCCGGACAACCCACCTCGTAAGGTAGGCCACCAGAGCCTCCCGGTGTTGGGTGGTCCATAGTGGGCCCTGCTTGCTTATCTGACTGGTGGCACGCTTCACACCGCCGCTCGATGGTGGTTCGAGCATCTTCATGCGCTCGTTCTCGAAGAACTTGACGCTGGTCGCAGTGGGTTCGTGGGTCAGACGATGCTGTGGAAATGTTATCACAAGCGTCGACCCGACGAGCCGGTGACCGCGGTCGTGGGTGTGGAGGAGGGGAGTGCATCGTGGTTGCAGCGCCTCCAGTCTTCCCTCCACTAGCACGCGTCGGCTCAACAGAGCACCGATACGAGGGCCCTATTGGTCATAGGTCGTCTTTGTTGGCGATGTTGACGAGGCTTCGAATGGTGGCTCTCCACTCGTCGAGCTTCTCCATAGCAGGAAGAAATTCAAGGAGCAGTTGTACGCGCACTAGTGCCTCCGACGGCGTGGGCGACGGTGAAAGCTGCATGGAATGTGATGCGCTGCGACCTCTAACCACGTTAGAGGGAGCTCCATCACGCTTTCGTGGTTGCGCGCCATTCCCACCAGCGCCTGGATGCGCATGTTGGCCCGATGCGTCCTGGGAGTGACGCATGGGGCTCTTCCCGTGGCGGCGCCTGGGGGCGCCGATGTTGCGGTGTTGCTCATCGTGTGCGACCTCGGAAGGTCGCAGCGCGGGCATCGGCTCGGGCATCCTGGAGGTCACCGCGCCGCCCGTGGGCAGCACGGTCCCGCTCATGGACCCAGCCGTGTGTGGCTCATCATTGCGGACACGAACGACACTGCTCGCCTGGCTTCGATCGCTAGAGTGTCGTGGACGCTCACGGGCCACTCCTTCGCCGCCATCCGCGGTTGTCCCGTCCCCCGCCCGTGCTGGCGCGTGCGGTCCGACTCCAGACAAACCGATCGCCATGATCGTCTTCTTCTTCGAGGACAGCACGATGATGGAGTTGATAAGTTGACTTCAAAACCAGATTTTCACAGCTTGCGCCCCCTACTTGGCGCGCCAAAGATGTCAGGGCTCAGGAACGACACCTATGGGATCACAGGGAATCCCTACTACGGTTGTTGGGGCGCGGGGCTGTAAAAAGAGCGGGTTTAGAAGGTCAGCGCGGAGGGAGTTTATCCAGGTTCGGGCTGCAAATCGTGCGTAATACCCTACTCCTGCTGGTTTGCGTTTATCTGGTGTTCTTGGACTAGCTACAAAGCATGCAGGGTCCGAAAAGTCTGAATCCCCTCATAGTACGCCGTGGGCCTCCTGTTATAGTCAAAGGGGCTGCCGCAGTGGCACACAGGAGGTGGAAAGTTGTACAGTAGTCGAGTTTATCGCTTGACATCACAGGACAAAATGCATTAAATGCGCTGCCTAGGTGTCCTCTTGCTTTATCGGGGACGGCAACGAAGCATGTCCCGTCTGTTGCCACTTCGCCTTGCTTCGACACGCATCCAGGCCAACGAGGCATGCAGCGCCATGTAGGTTGGCAAGCTGCTGAGCTGGCGTGGTGGCAGGGTCTTCACGAAGATCTGCATGCCACCACGTAGGTGCTTGACTAGTTAGCTTAGGAGCCACGTACTGCCACGTGGGTACCTGCTTAGTTGGTGGGTCGGCCGCTGAGCTGGGGTGGCGACGGGGCAGCAAGGCCTTGTCGCGGTCTTGCTGATCTTCCCGACAAGGGTCTTGCTGGGGCCTTGTGGGCGCCCTCGGCAAGAGTCTTGTCGGGGCCTCGTGGGTATCTTTGGCAGGAGCCTTGCCGGGGCCTCGTGGGCATCCTCGGCAAGGAGCCTTGATGTTGTCTTGTTTCTTGGTTCCTATCTAGGCCTCGCAGGCCCTTTGTCTTCACAAGGGTCTGCATGCCACCATGGAGGCGCCTCCCGAGCCTTGGTTCCGATGTGGTTGATGGCATCGGGACTCTTAGACTCAATGGTGGCGGCCTTGTTGGTGTTGGGCAAGTTGCCCCGGCAAGGCTCTTGACAGGGCCGTGAAGGCCACCCCAGCAAGGGCCTTGCCGGGGGAGTTTCACCTCGCCCCTCTGCTCTTCATGCGTCTGGCCTCGAGCACGGCTCTGGTAGTCTTGTGTCTTTGCTTCCTCTTCTGTCCCGCCAAGCACGGCCGCAGGCGTGTGGCTGCGACTGCCTGTGCACAAGTAAAGGGGTACAAAAAGGACCCCTACTTTTGTACACCGACACCTCCCAACAAGCGCTATCGTTTAAGGACCCTAGCTAGGCATCTATAATTTTAATGATGCTCACATGAAAAATAGCAATTGAAACACGAAGGAAGCATCATGAAGCATATGAGAATCACATCTAAGTCTAACATACTTCCTATGCATAGGCATTTTGTAAGAAAATAAATTAGCAAGACAAGCTAGATCTAGCATATGCAAGGAAGGAGAAAGAAACAATAGCAATCTCAACATAACGAGAGGTAATGTAGTGACACGAAAATTTCTACAACCATATTTTCCTCTCTCATAATAATTACATGTAGGATCATAAGAAAATTTGACAATTTAGCTATCACAAAACATATTCTTAACACGACCCACATGTATGCAAAGTTGACACTCTTCCAAAATAGTGGGATTAACATTAACTAAAGTCATGACCTCTCCAAACTCACTTTTATCAAAAACTTCATAAGATTGAACATTCTCCAAATATGTGGGATCTAGAGTTGACATTCTCCAAACCCACTTTCAATATTATTGCAAACATTATTATCAATCTCATATTCACCACGGGGCTTAAATAAATTTTCAAGATCATAAGAAGAATCACCCCAATCATGATCATTACAACAAATAGTAGTCATAGCAAAACTAGCATCCCCAAGCTTGAGGTTTTGCATATCATTAACAAAATTGACATTAAGAGAATTTATAATAACATCATTGCAATCATGCTTTTCATCGAAGGAACTATCAAGTATGGGTGCAATAGCAACAATCTCATGTTTAACATAAGGAACTATAGCAAATTCATCTTCATAAATATTGGCATCATGGCCACAAGAATAGCAAGCATCATGTTCATCAAGGGATATTTCAATCAAATCATCGGAATCATGATTATCTGTAGATTCATGCATATCATTATTTTCTTCCAAAGCAGCGGTCATTCTTTCAAAAAATTCTTTGACATGGACATTATGAGCATAGTTTTCATAGCAATATTTAAGTATGTTAAGATTTTCAGATTCTAGAGAGTAATATCATGCTTTTCAATCAAAGAAGCAACTTCATAAGCACCCTTAAAAGCAACAAATTCTTCAATTTGTTCGATGTCGTAGTAACTATAAACACCCTTTGCATAAGAAGATAAGATTTCGTTATCATTAAACTCACATAGGTAGGGGGGGTGTTTTTTAGGGTTCTTAGAGCACCAAGTAAACTCATAAATTTTACAAACATTCCAAGCATAACACAGCAATCTGTTTATTTGATCCCATAAGATTCTCCCTTTTCAGAAAAACGGTGGCGCACAAAATGAGCATGCTCATCTAAAGATTTTCCATCAACTAGGCTAGTTGGGGTTTTAGCACGAGCGCATAAGGATCGAAGATGATCCAAGTAGAACACTTTAAGTGGATCCATATCAATAGATTTTTAGCAAGCAAATGGAAGGCACATGGAAACACAAACAAAGATACATACGGGAAGAAGGCGAACAAAAGGCAAAGGTTTTCGAAAATCGTTTTAGAGGTGGGGGAGAGGAAACCGAGAGGCGAATGGCAAATAATGTAATGCGAGGGAGAAGAGTTTATGATGGGTACTTGGTATGTCTTGACTTGCCGTAAATCTCCCCGGCAACGGCGCCAGAAATCCTTCTTGCTACCACTTGAGCATGCGTTGGTTTTCCCTTGAAGAGGAAAGGGTGATGCAGCAAAGTAGCGTAAGTATTTCCCTCAATTTTTGAGAACCAAGGTATCAATCTAGTAGGAGACAACACACAAGTCACCTAGTACTTGCACAAACAATCAAGAACCTCGCAACCAACGCGATAAAGGGGTTGTCAATCCCTTCACGGTCACTTGCGGAAGTGAGATCTAATAGAGATAGTAAGATAAATATTTTTTGTATAGATTGGAAAATAAATATTGCAAAATAGTAAATGAGATGCGATAATAAAAGAGATGCAATATAATAAGAAAGAGACCCGGGGGTCATAGGTTTCTCTAGTGGCTCCTCTCATGATAGCTGGTATTACGGTGGGTGAACAAACTACTGCAATTGATAGAAAAGTGTGTAGTTATGAAGATATCTAAGGCAATGATAATGAATATAGGCATCACGCCCGTGTCAAGTAGATCGAAACGATTCTACATATACTACTATTACTCCACACATCAACCGCTATCCAGCATGCATCTAGGGTATTAAGTTCATAAGAACAGAGTAACGCTTTAAGCAAGATGACATGATGTAGAGGGATAAACTCAAGCAATATGATATAAACCTCATCTTTTTATCCTCGATGGCAACAATACAATATGTGCCTTGCTGCTCCTACTATCACTGGGAAAGGACACCGCAAGATTGAACCCAAAGCTAAGCACTTCTCCCATTGCAAGAAAGATCAATCTAGTAGGCCAAACTAAACCGATAATTCAAAGAGACTTGCAAAGATATCAAATCATGCATATAAGAATTCAGAGAAGAACCAAATAATATTCATAGATAATCAAGTTCATAAACCCATAATTCATCAAATCTCGGCAAACACACCGCAAAAGAGTATTACATCGAATAGATATCCAAGAACATCGAGGAGAACTTTCTATTGAAGATCAAAGAGAGAGAAGAAGCCATCTAGCTAATAACTATGGACCCGAAGGTCTGTGGTAAACTACTTACGCTTCATCGAAGAGGCCATGGTGTTGATGTAGAAGCCCTCCGTGATCGATTCCCCCTCCGGCAAATCACCGAAAAAGGCCCCAAGATGGGATCTCATGGGTACAAAAGGTTGCGGCAGTTGAAAAGTGGTTTCATGGCTCCCCTTGATGTTTTTAGGGTATAAAAGTATATATAGGCGAAATAAGTACGGCAGTGGTGCTCCGTGGGGCCCACAAGGGTGGGGGCACGCCCTCCTATCTCGTGACCGCTTCACGGAGTTCTAGTCTTGTTTGCTTTCGATCCAAGAAAAATCATCATGAATGTTTCATTCTGTTTGGATTCCGTTTGGTATTCCTTTTCTGCGAAACACTGAAATAGGCAAAAAAACAGAAACTGGCACTGGGCCTCCGGTTATTAGGTTAGTCCCAAAAATAATATAAAAGAGCATATTAAAGCCCATTAAACATCCAAAACAGATAATATAATAGCATGGAACAATCAAAAATTATAGATACGTTGGAGACGTATCAACCCGATCCCAATGGATTGAAGTCTCTGTGCTTAAGTGTCATCCCTGGATCGGTATGCTGACACACACAGTACTCGAGGAATTATAACATTGTCCAATCACACTTTATTACATCGAGGTCCTCAAAAGAGTATTTATTACAAAAATATGCCAGAAGGCCATCTAAATAAAATAGTTGTGGAAGCTTCGAAGATAAATGAGTCCATCTAACTCCACGGCAAAACTGAGTGCAGAACAATGACCTATCGCACCTTCATCCTCGTCGAAAAACTCTGCAACACGAGAGGTTGCAGACGTGTAGGTTAGCACATGAAATATGCTAGCAATGTCACACTATAGAATAATGATGAAAAAGACTATCTCTATATGCATATATTGGCTGGTGGAGGCACTAAGTTTAATTTTGCATAAAGCTAAATTTTCCCTACAACAAAGGAATAAAATTTTATTTTACTACCAAGTTTATGTCATTATTGAGAAGGTTCCTCCAACTCAATTCCCCAAATTCCCAAATTATTAATAACCCAATTCATTAATTAAATAAAGTGATAAGATCAACCAATAATTCACTTCTAGATACTCAAATTTGTCCATAATCGGGGACACGGCTAATCATGATTAGTTTATACACTCTGCAGAGGTTTCCGCACTTTCCCCCACAAGACTCGACCACCTCCATGATCAGAAGATCGAGACATAGTCTTTTTGAATGTGTCCCCCTTAACCCTGGATAGGACGGTACACCTACTTTCCCCTACATTTGCTAGCCTACCCGGAAAGGCTCATACAAACTTACTCAACTATGCCAGAACCCATAATGGCTTGTGGCTGCACACGGAAGTTTCTAGGCATGAGATATGGTATGATCCCTTTGAGCCTGGGTGACATTTCGTAGGGTGATCACACAGGTTCTCGGGAATCCCCTAGGGCAAGCACTGGATTCTCCAGGTGCCCCAACCATTCCACCCAGAGTTGTGTTAATGTTGCCACCTTATAGTTACCCTTAAATCATTATTTCTCTCACAACTTGCATGAATCACACATACCAATCCCCGTCTACAAGCATGGCTAAGCAATATATGACATAACGAATATTCCCGAGGTGTTTCAAGGATCATGGGTTCCTACTGATGAAGCCATGTACCTACGGTAGGGGCACGGACCCGTCCTAAAGAGCCCCACCGTAGGACATCCCTAGAAGAAGCCACCCTTCAATCAACTCGAAGGTATCCCACTCGACGGGTTGAAGACACTCGACCAAGAAGCTATCACTCGACCATGAAGCCAACCACTCGACTGACCAAAAGACCTGAAGTCGCTCCGCAGGCAAACGGTCGGCTATTAAGTAGTCTTTATGGTTATTATGACACTTTATTAGGAACGTTATCAGTAACGCTCCACCTTAAATGTACCTTAAACCCTGCATTACTGAGGGCAGGAGGGGGCCGGCGAACTCTATATAAGCCACCCCCCTCCTCGGTATCAAGGGTTCGCATCCCTGTCATTTACACACGCATAATTCAATCGACCGCCTCCGGGCACCGAGACGTAGGGCTGTTACTTCCTCCGAGAAGGGCCTGGACTCGTAAACCTTGCGTGCCTACAACTTCCCAATAGCTAAGGTCTAGCCTCTTCATACACACCCCTCTACCTCACTGTCAGACTTAGAACCACGACAGTTGGCGCCCACCGTGGGGCATTAGTCTTAGCGCCTAATTGGAGAAGTTGCGATTTTTCCGATCCATTTGATCATGTTTTCCTGCGGAGCTTTGGCAGAGGGCCGCGAGATCCGTCTCGGCGCGCTCACCTTCATCGCCGACGACTCCGCCTGGCTCCAGGAGGCGCCGCTCGACATTGACACGCTCCCCATCCGCGGTGCGACGCACTTCCACGCGTGCGTTCGTGGCGTCCTCCTGCGGTAGCCGTCGACCCCATATCGATCGACTCCTGTGTCATCTCACCGCCCCGTCTCCCACTAGTGCAAGCGCTCAGGTCGGTCGAGACTCCAGCGGTGGGTGAGGCACGCCGTGGCCCGCCAGTCGGCGGTCCCACAAGTCGCGGCAATCGAGCCCGACGAATCCCTCTGCGACCTGTTCGATCTGTCGACTGGCTCCGCGGAGACCGCATCCGAGTGCAATAGCAACGACTCTTTGGCGGAGGTTCTGGCAGTCGAGGGGACACGCAGTCCTCCTGGATTCCATCGCGCTGATGGTGGTGCGGATAGAGGCGATCCGTCGCATCCCCGCGACGAATATCTCCCCGAACCTCTTACGTCATTACAGCGAGAGGAGCTTCGCCGCCGGAACATGGACGCGCTCCACACTCCTATTGTTGGAGAAACCCCCGAGGCCCGGGCCTTGGAGGACGCGCGCTTGGCTAATCTGGCCGAGCGCACTCGACTGGAGAATCTACAGCGAGCACTCGACGAGCGAGCGCATCAGTGGGCTCCTGAGTCCAGTCGACGACAGCAAGCTCCCGAATCCAGTCGACGTCAGCTCTTCCCAGCGCCGCAGGTATACCAAACTCCAGTTCAGAATTTGGCTGCCGCGGCCCGCATAGCAGAGTCAATCCAGCCCTCCCAGTCAGAGGCTGGCAGAGGATTGTTGCAGATCAGAGCATTGCTCCGAGCGGCGGGGAATCAGAATTCCGCCGTCTCTCAGTCGCGGGACAGGATCCATAGTCGATCCGTTGCAACAGAAACAGTCCAGTCGGCTCACAGCCCGAGATCGCCCCCGAGGCGTGAGGGACGTGGGGACCGGCACGATTAGTACAGGAGGAATGAACAGTATGATCACCGACCCGACCGTGATGATAGACGTCGAGTGCCATCCCCTCCCCCGAGGAGTGGATCGTATGCACCCCGACATCGAGATGACAGGCGCCCCCATAATGTTGGGCAGAGGATCCCAGTCGACCCCAGAGACCCAGGCTTTGACGCGAGATCCATCCTTGTTCAAGGTTTGGTGGAGGAACAGGGCTCATCGTGAGGGCCACAACAGAGATACGCCCACCGGCAGCAGAGCACATGCTTCGGGGCCTGAATGTTTCAGTCGAGCCATCAGGGCCGCGGTGATCCCTCCCAACTTCAGGCTGGCGACTGGAGTCAGCAAGTTCACCGGCGAATCCAAGCCCGACACATGGCTTGAAGATTACAGAGTGGCTGTGCAGATTGGCGGTGGCAATGATGAGGTGGCCATGAAGCATTTGCCTCTTATGTTGGAAGGCTCAGCCAGGGCGTGGCTGAATCAGTTGGCGCCCAGCAGCATTTACACTTGGGAGGACCTCGCCCGAGTGTTTATCACAACCTTCGAAGGAACATGCAAGCGCCCTGCAGGCCTTACAGAGTTGCGGTCTTGCGTGCAGAAGCCGAATGAAACACTGAGAGAATACATCCAGAGGTGGATCACACTGCACCACTCGGTCGAGAATGTGCCAGACCATCAAGCAGTTTGCGCTTTCAAAGAAGGCGTCAAATACAGAGAGCTGAATCTAAAGTTCGGTCGAACTGGAGAAATGTCTCTGAATCGGATGATGGAGATTGCCACCAAGTACGCTAATGGTGAAGACGAGGACCGACTCCGAAGTGGCAAACTCAAATCAGTCGCCCAAGAAACCGGAGGAAATTCCAGTCGGAAGCAGAAGCGGAAGGCCGAGCCAGCCGCCCCTGGGGAGGCCTTGGCTGTGGCTCAGGGAAACTTCAAGGGGAAACCCAAGGGCACATGGAAGCCCAAGAAAGTTAAAGATCAGGATGGGAATGATGTTTTGGACCTGCCATGTCACATCCACACCAAGAAAGATGAAGAGGGAAATTTTATTTTCTCGAAGCATACCACTCGACAGTGCCGGCTCCTGATTCAGCAGTTCCAGGGCAAGCAGCCCAAGGATAAGGAAAAGGAACCAGACAGAGTTGAGGGCAAGGATGATAGTGACGATGGATACCCCCAAGTCAATTCCACCTTGATGATTTTTGCTGATGTCGAAAGCAAAAGTCGACTGAAAGTCATTAACCGTGAGGTGAACATGGTTGCTCCGGCAACACCTAGTTACCTCAAATGGTCTCAGACCGCCATCACATTCGACCAGTCTGATCACCCGACGCACATCGCCACCCCAGGGAGGCAAGCTTTGGTGGTCAACCCAGTCGTCGAAGGCACTCGACTGACCAAAGTCCTGATGGATGGCGGCAGTGGCCTGAACATACTGTATGCTGAAACTTTGAAAGGAATGGGCATTCCGATGTCCAGACTCAGCACCAGTAACATGAGCTTCCACGGAGTCATCCCTGGGAAGAAAGCCGAGTCACTCGGCCAGATTGCTCTCGATGTGGTTTTTGGTGATTCAAAGAATTACCGCAAGGAAAAGTTGATATTTGAAGTTGTGGACTTCCAGAGTGCTTATCACGCCATTTTGGGCAGGCCAGCTTACGCACGCTTCATGGCTCGACCATGTTACGTGTATCTCAAATTAAAGATGCCCGGCCCCAAAGGTGTGATCACTGTTACGAGCAACCGGAAGAAAGCAGAAGAGTGTTTTCAGAAGGGATCAAAGATCGCCGACGCTCAGATGGCAGTGGTCGAGCTGAAAGAGTACCAAAAGACTGTCGACCCGAGTGAATTGCTGCGAGCTAAGAAGCCCGCCTCCGAGTCAGCTTTTCAGTCGGCTGGTGAAACAAAGACAGTCCACGTTCACCCGACCGACCCCGACGTTGCTCCGACTCACATCTCGACGACGCTCGACTCCAAATAGGAAGAAGCGCTCATCCAGCTCCTCCGTGAGAACTGGGACATCTTCGCATGGAAACCCTCTGACATGCCTGGAGTTCCCAGGGGGCTGGCTGAGCACCGTCTGCGAGTCGACCCAAAGTTCAAGCCCGTGAAGGAACATCTTCGACGGTCCGCCGTCCAGAAGAAACAAGCCATTGGCGAGGAAGTGGCTTAGCTCTTAGCAGCTGAGTTCATCCGAGAGATTTACCACTCCGAGTGGCTCGCCAATGTCGTCATGGTCCCCAAGAAGGACAAGTCACTCCGTATGTGCATTGATTTCAAACATATCAATCGGGCCTGTCCGAAAGATCATTTTCCTCTCCCTCGCATCGACCAAATTGTCGACTCAACTACGGGATGGGAGAGATTGTTTTTGCTAGATGCCTACTCCGGGTACCATCAGATCCGTCTGTATGGGCCCGACGAAATCAAAACAGCTTTCATCACTCCATTCGGATGCTTCTGTTACGTCACCATGCCATTCGGCCTCAAGAACGCCGGAGCCACATTCATGAGAATGATCCAGAAGTGTTTACTCACTCAAATCAGTCGGAATGTGGAGGCGTACATGGATGATATCGTGGTCAAGTCTCGGAAAGGTTCCGATCTGCGGGCTGACCTTGCTGAAACCTTTGCCAACCTCAGGAGGTACGATATCAAGCTCAATCCGTCAAAGTGCACTTTCGGGGTTCCAGGTGGAAAGCTACTTGGTTTTCTCGTTTCCGAACGGGGAATCGACGTCAATCCTGAAAAAATTGGCACCATACTCCGGATGAAGCGTCCTGTACGCGTGCATGATGTCCAAAAGCTTACAGGCTGCTTGGCCGCCTTAAGTCGATTCATTTCTCGACTCGGTGAAAAGGCGTTGCCTCTTTACCGACTGATGAAGAAGTCTGACAAGTTCGAGTAGACTCCAGAAGCTGATGCAGCGTTTGCAGAGCTCAAAGCTCTGCTCTCCACCCAGCCGGTGCTAGCTGCCCCAATCAGCAAAGAGCCTCTGCTGCTTTACATTGCAGCCACAGGACAAGTTGTCAGTACAGTACTTACGGTCGAGCGGGAAGAGGAAGGAAAGGCCCTCAAAGTTCAACGCCCTGTATATTATGTGTCTGAAGTTTTGACCCCTTCAAAACAAAGATACCCCCACTACCAGAAGCTTGTATATGGGATTTATATGACCACGAAGAAAGTTGCACATTATTTCTCTGACCACTCCATTACAGTCGTCAGCGACGCCCCATTATCAGAGATCCTGCATAACAGAGACGCAACTGGTCGAGTGGCCAAGTGGGCGATTGAACTCCTTCCTTTAGATATCAAGTTTGAAGCAAAGAAGGCTATCAAGTCCCAAGCAATCGCGGATTTCATCGCCGAGTGGATTGAACAGCAACTTCCGACTCAAGTTCACTCGGAACACTGGACTATGTTCTTCGATGGATCCAAGATGCTGAATGGTTCGGGCGCGGGAGTAGTCCTAGTCTCCCCCCGAGGTGATAAGCTCAGATATGTTCTCCAGATTCACTTCGATTCCTCCAATAATGAAGCAGAGTATGAGGCACTTTTGTATGGATTGCGCATGGCCATTTCACTCGGCGTCCGTCGCCTCATGGTCTATGGTGACTCAGATTTGGTGATTAATCAAGTGATGAAGGAGTGGGATCTCAGGAGTCCGGCAATGACTGGGTATTGCAATGCAGTGCGAAAGCTAGAAAAGAAGTTCGAGGGGTTAGAGCTCCACCACATCCCCCGACTGAAAAATCAGGCAGCTGACGACTTGGCAAAGATAGGCTCCAAGAGAGAAGCCATTCCCAGCAATGTGTTCTTGGAACACATTCACTCACGGTCAGTCCAAGAGGATCCTTTCACAGAAGAAGCCCCGCAGCCGAAAAGTGCCACAGATCCGACTGAGGTTGAAGTGCCTGCAGTGGTCGACCTAATCATGGAAGTCTTGGCAATCACCCCTGACTGGACAATACCGTACATCGCGTATATCCTAAGGAAAGAACTCCCGGAGGACGAGGAGGAGGCTTGACAGATCGTCCGCCGATCCAAGGCCTTCACAGTCATAAGGGGACAGCTGTACAGAGAGAGCGCGACCGGAGTCGGACAGAAATGCATAACACCAGAAGAGGGTCAGATAATCCTTAATGATATCCACTCGGGGACCTGTGGTCACCATGCGTCCTCTCGGACTATTGTGGCTAAAGCATACCGAGCTGGATTTTACTGGCCAAGAGCAAATGAGATGGCAAAAGAGATAGTCGACAAGTGTGAAGGGTGCCAGTTCTACTCCAACATGTCGCACAAGCCTGCATCAGCCCTGAAGACCATTTCGCTCGTCTGGCCCTTTGCCGTTTGGGGATTGGACATGGTTAGTCCCCTAAGAACGGGCAGGAGTGGATTCACTCATGTGCTTGTGGCAGTCGACAAATTTACCAAGTGGATCGAAGCTAAGCCCATCAAGAACCTCGATGCTGGCACTGCTATCAGTTTCGTCAGAGGGTTAACATTCAGATATGGAGTCCCGCATAGCATCATCACCGATAACGGGTCAAACTTTGATTCGGACGAGTTCAGAGCTTTTTGCGCTTCTCAAGGCACACGAGTCGACTACGCATCGGTCGCTCATCCCCAGTCGAATGGACAGGCTGAGAGAGTGAATGGTCTGATTCTCAAAGGGCTAAAGCCTCGATTGATGTGCGATCTCAAGCACGCGGCAGGCGCTTGGGTCGATGAGCTTCCGTCGGTTCTGTGGGGATTAAGGACCACACCTAACCGGTCGACTGGAAGAACTCCATTCTTTCTGGTTTATGGAGCCGAAGCAGTCCTGCCAAGTGATCTTCTTCATAATGCACCCCGAGTCGAACTTTACACCGAAGATGAAGCAGAGCAGGCCCGGCAAGACGCAGTCGACCTCTTAGAAGAAGAGAGGGAGATGGCCATGATCAGATCGACCATTTATCAGCAAGACTTGCACCGTTTTCACGCCCGAAATGTGAAAAGTCGAGCCTTCCAAGAAGGAGATCTGGTCCTCCGAGTGGATCAACAGAAGCCACACAAACTTGCTCCTACTTGGGAAGGCCCCTTCATAGTCACCAAAGTCCTCCACAATGGAGCGTACCACCTTTACAATGTCGATCGCCAGATCGACGAGCCACGAGCTTGGAACGCGGAACTGCTCCGCCCCTTTTACACCTGAGTTCTCCCTTAGATGAGATGTAATAAGAAAAATAATTTCTACAGTTCATTTTTATCAAAGACAAGAGTGTTCTAATAATGGCTGTCACTTTCTTTGCATACAAAATCCCCCAGTGGGTGACTTGGCTGCGAATCCGTTCCGCCTAAGTTTGAGAAAATCCTACCGAGTCGAGAGCAATCCTCCCACGCGGGGGCTTAGCTGCAGTCCAGTACTCGCCTAAGTTCTCCCACTTGGAAACTTAGCTGCAGTCAAGCACTCGCCTAAGTTTGAAAAAATCCTACCGAGTCGAGAGCAATCCTCCCACTCGGGGGCTTAGCTGCAGTCCAGTACTCGCCTAAGTTCTCCCACTTGGAAACTTAGCTCCAGTCAAGCACTCGCCTAAGTTTGAAAAAATCCTACCGAGTCGAGAGCAATCCTCCCACTCGGGGGCTTAGCTGCAGTCCAGTACTCGCCTAAGTTCTCCCACTTGGAAACTTAGTTGCAGTCAAGCACTCGCCTAAGTTTGAAAAAAATCCTACCGAGTGGAGAGCAATCCTCCCACTCGGGGGCTTAGCTGCAGTTCAGTACTCGCCTAAGTTCTCCCACTCGGAAACTTAGCTGCAGTCAAGCACTTGCCTAAGTTTGAAAAAAATCCTACCGAGTGGAGAGCAATCCTCCCACTCGGGGGCTTAGCTACAGTTCAGTACTCGCCTAAGTTCTCCCACTCGGAAACTTAGCTGCAGTCAAGCACTCGCCTAAGTTTGAAAAAATCCTACCGAGTCGAGAGCAATCCTCCCACTCGGGGGCTTAGCTGCAGTCCAGTACTCGCCTAAGTTCTCCCACTTGGAAACTTAGCTGCAGTCAAGCACTCGCCTAAGTTTGAAAAAAATCCCACCGAGTGGAGAGCAATCCTCCCACTCGGGGGCTTAGCTGTAGTCCAGTACTCGCCTAGGTTCTACCACTCGGAAACTTAGTTGCAATCAAGCACTCGCCTAAGTTTGAAAAAACCCTACCGAGTGGAGAGCCAACCTCGCACTCGGGAACTTAGCTACAGTCCAGCACTCGTCTGAATACAAGACCAAAGTCCCACACGACAGATCAAAACCACGAGGATATTCAGCAAGAAATTAAGTTCGGATAAAGCTTAAAAGGCCCCAGGCCCCGAATCAAAGTACTCGAGCCCTCGGCTCAGCAGAGTTTAACGGTTACAAATCCACTCGGCATTCCAAGGCAAATTTAAGGAAAAGCATAAAAGTTTTTCATTCTTCAGGTGGAGGACTGGCAGGGCGACGAACTCATCCAGGTCGATTCCGTCCGCAATACGAGTGGCAGCAGCAATGAAGGTCTCCATGAAGTCTTGAAAGTTGTGCCTCTTGGTATTGGCGACTTGGATGGTGGCCAACTTCTCGCGCCTCCTTACAATGGACGCGGACTAAAGATAGAGCCACATCAGCGCCGCACCGGGCAGAAGACTTCTTCCACTCCTGCACTCGATCGGGGATTCTGTCAAGTCGAGTCATCAGAGACTCGAGATCATTCTGGAGCGTAGACTCTGGCCAAAGTGTCGGGTCGATCCGCGACATGGCAACCTTCAGCTGAGCCAAGTAATCCACGGCGCCATCAATACGAGATTCCAGTCGGAGCAGATTCATGGCAGCATCATCATTCACCGGAGAATTGATTGGGTCCAAACCCGTTTCAATTCGCCCGGTCTCCTCTTTGAAGTTCTGACAAAACTCTGCATACAAGACCCAAGGATAAGCCAATGCTCACAAACTGAGTCGACACAAAAGAAAACCAGTCAGAATTGAATGCGCACCTTCGAGCTTGGTGTACAGCGTCTTGGCGAGACTCCTCAAGTAGCTCTCCAGGTCGTCCCTCCTGCGAGCGACGCCTTCCATCTGCTCGCTCAGGGTGAGGTACTCCTTCTTCCAATGCGAGCACTCCCTGTTGGCTTCATTCAGAGCGGTCTTCAGCCTGGTATTCTCATCTTCTATCTGGCTGACCGAAGCCAGCTTCTGTTCAGCCAGGGCAATCTTGTCATCAGCCTCCTTGTGGGCAGCAGCCAAGTCCCGATCCTTCTTCGCCAGGGCCTCGCTTAGTTCTCCTGCAAAAGAAACGATGATTGGTTCAGAAACAGCAGAAGGGTAGTCAAGCCTAAAAACAAAACCGGACGACAAGGTCTTCTTACCAGCAACGCCATCCCTGACCTTCTGCAGCTCCGTTCTGGCCAGCTCCAGATCGAGGGTCAGTTGAATCCGCTGCTTCTCCAACTCGGTATAGCGAGACGCAAGTTCACAAGATTTCTGCAAAAGGAAAATTCAGTCGACAGACATCCAAGATAAGCTGCTTCCGAGTAACTGAGGAAAAAAGGTGACGTTTCTAAGACTACAGCCGAATCAAAAACATTCGACAGTAGTTTCGGGGACTACACCCAGTGGGTGCACTCAGCGTGCCCCCACTGGTTTTTTAAAAAAAAAAGTCGACTGTCCGCAGTCGACCGAATACAGATCCATTCGACATGACTCGACCATACCAAGAAAAGGAATACAGATACAGAAACACAATGTAAAGACTACAGTCGACTGCTAGCAGTCCACCGTAGTCTCGGGGACTACACCCAGTGGGTGCACTCAGTGTGCCCCCACTAATCCAAGAAGGGGAAAACACACCCAGTGGGTGTACAGATACAAAGATCTTCAAAAAAAGAGAAGAGAGGGAGAAAGACTCTTCAAATAATCAAGTATCAAGTCGACTGACCTGGACATTGCTCTGAAGCGCCGAACTTGCGTCATAGGCTGCCTGGCTGGCCTCCCGAGCCTTCTTCACCTGCTCCATCATGACCCCCGCCTGGCGTATAGCCTCCTTCGCAGCAGCCACTTCGTCCTCAGGGGCAGGGTATGCGACAAAAAGCGAAGTTGGATCTGCAGTCGACGCCGAAGGCTGCGCACTCGACAGGGGATTGGCAAAGGTCACAGAAGCCCGAGGGGCATCGCCACCATCCCGAGCCACGGTCTTAGGCGCCGGAGTAGGCTGGGGAGTCCTGTCAGCCGACGACCTCTTAGTCCTCCTCATCCTCAGCGGTTCGTTGTCATCGTCATCCGGGAGGTCGATAACATGAGGAGGGGCTGCAAGGGAAACTTTCAATCGACCAGAATTGCAAGAAACGACCAGTCGACTCAAAAACAGAACGTCAATAATCGTACCAGGTTGGAGGTAACAGCGTCCCCCATCTCTTGGTCGTCGTCCTTGGCAGAGACCTCAGAGGTAGCAGCGCTGCAAATTTCGAAAAGTTAGCCAGCTAGCTTAATGAGTCGACCAAGGATCCGTCCACGATCGACGAAGGAAAACAAGCTTTATTACTCGGAAATAACAGGGACAACTATCTTCATCTTGGCAGAGTCTTGGGCGGCTTGGATAGCGTCGTGCGTGGTTGCTTGGGGACCTTCCCAGTCGGTGTTGGAGAAGAAGTCCAAGGGCGTTTTGACGACGACCCAACGGAGGCAGTCGCCTTGCCACGTTCCTGCGCCGGGTCGTGTGCGAGCTTGGATCGCCTCTCCGGGCGGGGGGGTTCGGCCTCCTCCTCCTCTTCTTCGCTGGAGAAGACGTCCTCGCCTCCCTCTCCTTCACCATCCGACTCCCACTCGCCTTGGTCATCCCGGCTCTCGCCTCCGCTCCCTTCTCCTTCCTCAGTCGACCCCTATGCCCCATTGGGCGTCGAGTACATCTCAGTGGTCGCCTGGAAAACAGCAGACAAAACGAAAGTCAATCGACCTGCTCAAAGAAGACCAACGCAGAAAACGAAGATTTCAGTTGGGAGCATAAAAACACACCTGGTCGACCTCATACGAACTGTCGAGTGGAATGACCCTCCTGGCTCCTCGGGGGTTGTCCTTGTTTCCCATGATGCTTGACAGCCACCCCTCCAACATCTCGTCGGTGACCTCCTCCGGGTGGATCCGAGTGGTGTCCTCGAGGCCAGAGTACAGCCACATTGGGTGGTCCCGAGCCTGGAGCGGTTGGATTCGCCTCTTGAGGAAGACTTCTAGCAGATCCATCCTCGTCACGCCCTCGCGGACGAGTTCAACCACTCGACCCGCCAGTACCTTGACCTGGGCCTTTTCTTCAGGCGTCACCTTCAGAGAAGCGGGCTTTTCGGCTCGGTCGAGAGAGAAAGGTGGGAGCCCGGTCGACTGCCCTGGAGTCGCCTGATCCTGGCAGTAGAACCAAGTCGACTGCCAGCCTCGGACTGACTCCGAGAAAGTAATGGATGGGAAACAGCTCTTCCCCCTCGTCTGGATCGCCAAGCCCCCACACAGCTGGATCACTTGTGTCTTCTCATCACTCGGCTTGGCTTTCTTGACCGACTGAGAGCGACAGGTGAAGATGTGCTTGAAAAGCCCCCAGTGTGGGCGGCAGCCCAGGAACGCCTCACACATAGAAATGAAAGCGGCAAGATAGACTATGGAGTTTGGGGTAAAGTGATGGAGTTGCGCTCCAAAGAAGTTCAAGAAGTTTCGGAAGAAGGAATGGGGCGGCAGAGAAAACCCTCGGTCGATGTGAGTGGCCAGAAGCACGCACTCACCGTCGCGAGGTTGGGGCTCGATTTCTCCCCCGGAAGACGTGCGTCTTTGTGGGGGATGGCTCCCCCCTCCACCATGTCATCGAGGTCCTCCTGCCGGAGCACCGATGGCATCCAGTCGCCCTGGATCCAACCCTTGGGCAGGGCCGTCCTGGAGGAGGATCCGCCGCGCGCAGACTTCTTCCCCTTCCCCGCCGTTGCCGCCTTCTTCGCGCGCTCCAGAGCGGTTGTCTTGCCCTTCACCATCGTCGCCGGCGAGATCTCGAACTGGTTTGCGGTGGTTGGGCGAGAGCGAAGGCAGCGGAGGAGGTTGCGAAGAAAGAGAGGAAGAAGGAGAAGGGAGGAGCACGCGCACTGTTGGGAGACTCCGAGCCGGCAACTTATAAGGGGCCGCTTCCGAGTGGCTGACCAGTAGGCCCAGGCTATCCAGTCAAATCCCGCGGCAGGCGCGCGCGCAGTACGTGGTGAAAAAGGTGGCACGGAGATCGAGGAGCCTTCGCATTGTCACTTCCGATTACTGCGGCCGCCCCCGTTCCGCGCGCTTCCCAAAAAATCTGAATCCCGTGATATCCGCTGGCTGCAGAACAACTTGTCAAAACAGAAATCCCGCGCGCACCGGCGCTCGATGCCTCACATATAAAGAAATCCACTCGACGAAAGGCCTGGAACGGATCAAGGCGATTGAAAGAGGTTAATGACATCATCCGTGACAGTCGACCCAGAACGAAGCACTCATATGACCTGAAGAATCAGTCGAAAGGTCCCTAACCCCTTTTCTCACTCTAGCCTCGATCCATTCGGGGGCTAATGATGAAGCCATGTACCTACGGTAGGGGCACGGACCCGTCCTAAAGAGCCCCACCGTAGGACATCCCTAGAAGAAGCCACCCTTCAATCAACTCGAAGGTATCCCACTCGACGGGTTGAAGACACTCGACCAAGAAGCTATCACTCGACCATGAAGCCAACCACTCGACTGACCAAAAGACCTGAAGTCGCTCCGCAGGCAAACGGTCGGCTATTAAGTAGTCTTTATGGTTATTATGACACTTTATTAGGGACGTTATCAGTAACGCTCCACCTTAAATGTACCTTAAACCCTGCATTACTGAGGGCAGGAGAGGGCCGGTGAACTCTATATAAGCCACCCCCCTCCTCAGTATCAAGGGTTCGCATCCCTGTCATTTACACACGCATAATTCAATCGACCGCCTCCGGGCACCGAGACGTAGGGCTGTTACTTCCTCCGAGAAGGGCCTGAACTCGTAAACCTTGCGTGCCTACAACTTCCCAATAGCTAAGATCTAGCCTCTTCATACACACCCCTCTACCTCACTGTCAGACTTAGAACCACGACACCTACCTCATGAA
Organism: Triticum monococcum; assembly: GCA_034509565.1. Taxonomy (NCBI): domain Eukaryota; kingdom Viridiplantae; phylum Streptophyta; class Magnoliopsida; order Poales; family Poaceae; genus Triticum; species Triticum monococcum. Next base: position 169,693,292 of record CM067846.1, on the reverse strand, counting down.
CTACATAGCAATCCCATGATTCCCAATCTTACTCATGCAAATTTGTAAGAGTGAAACTAATGCATAGTAAAGCTGGGTATAGAAAAATATGATCAAAGTGTGAACTTGCCTTACTGACATTTGTTAAACTCTAAATATTTGTACTGCCTCGCACTCCGGACAATCTAGCATAAGCAAGCAATAACATACATAAGCATACAAGCAAAGAATAAAAAAGAAAGCGAAGAAAAGACTTTGGAAAACTCCAAAAACAACAAAATAAAGCTTCTAAACATAACTTAATTTTAACAATAGCAAAATTGTGTGATTTTGATCTTAACAGAAAGTAGACGTCATGTGCTTCGATTTGCAAAAAGAATCATCTAAAACGGAGTTACAAAACTCAAGCTATGGTCTAACAAAGTTTGAATTCAAATCTGTTCAAATTTGAATTTTAAAATTTTCAAAAATATTTTTTGTTTGGTTCTATGGATAGACGGGATCTATTATATATTTAAAACAGAAGACAAATAAGGTACCACGTTTATCCACATATGTTAATATTATTTGCACCGTTAGATTTGAATAATAATGGCTCGGATTAAAAGATTTTACGTAACATGCTAACATGTATTTACTAACTTATTGGACTAGCACGTTGTCACGTCTATGCATATGCATATATGATACATGTATACGGAAAGACTCAATCATCCAGGCAGCATGCAGACAACACGTCAAGGAAAAAAGAATAGTTCGGACAGCCTAGGAAACCTCTCTAATTCCAAACCGTCCAGCTGTAATCACGTAAGAGAAGATACATAACCGATGCTCAAAAAAAAAAGATACATAGCCACACTTGATCTAATTCCATATCAGGCATATCAATGCCAAAAAAACAAGGATAACTACAGCCAGAATCTATAGAACCCCACACGGAGACTTGATAGAAGGTAATTCCACATGGAGTCTTCATAAAGAGGAACTCCACATGGATCGGCCAAGGCAACAAATCAGAAAGGCACCCAGCCGGCCACATCCAACCCCAATAGTCAAATCCAACCAATTCTGGACAAATTGATGTGTGTAAATCTGCTACCCGATCAGAGCACCACCAAGAAAATTGAAGTCTTCCAGAATCTGCTACCCGGCTAGAGCACCACCAACAAAATCAAAGACTACAGAACAACTCTACTATCCGACTAGAGCACCACCAACAAAATCAAAGATTGTCGGCTCTGTGATGCTAGAAAAATATAAAAAACGCCAAAACTCCGATGTGACTGCATCTCAATGCCAGATGAAGTCAGCAAAGGTCTTCTGAGCTGCCTCTCACCTGAATCAGGTTCGTAAATATTATGAATTAATTAATTCATTTATCAGAATAAAAGCTGCATAGATAGATGACTAGCAATTTCAGAATCCTTTCACAGCCAAAAAAACTATGGTGTTGAAGAAGCTTATTGCTTACGAACAACAGGACAAACTATAACATTCAAGTGAATGTATAGAGAATGTGGGATTACCTCAATCATACAACAGATCAACAATTTAAAACAAGCAAATGCTAATTATATTTTGTTTTCATTGACATGGCAAAACAGTTCATGTTACTATGAACATTAAAAGTATCATGCTATCATCTGGAGGAATTTGATACACTTATATTGGGGAAAGAAAATGATAATTATATTTATGCATATAACACTTTTTTATGGGTATGCATATAATACTTCTAAAAAGGTCAAAGTAATTCATGTGCACACCTAAGTAATTCAATCTACTAGGAAATAATCATTCATGTACAGACATATTTCAGTATGGGCACGTACAAAGCTAAGTCCTCTATACAAATTAGAAAAACATGGGCATGTCCTTTTGAGAAAAAGAGATACGCCTAAGTAATTCAATCTACTAGGAGTACAAAATCAGATCATCTAGACACTTGATGAGGACATCTCTGCCACAGTTGCACCCACCGCGACATCAGTTATTCCATCTAGACCTATGACTAGAGCACGAGCGAGACAGATAAATGACCAGATACTATCGCTCCTTTGTACATATGATTTAATTAATGAGAATATTATATTACACTCATGTTTGGATTTACTTGTACTCAGGACCGAAGGTGTTGGAGAGATAAGGAGGAAAAGCCGCATGCAGATGGAAGATGAAAAATGTTGCACGTTGATTCCACAAGCAGCAACACTATTGACATGCAAGAAGGTACCTAGCCACGTACGTGCTGAAGTGCAAAAGGAGGAGAAGGAGTATTAGGCTTCCTGGACCGAAGAAGGCCATGTCCGCGTGCAGCCCACACCATCAACAGCTAAACAAGGAAATAAACTACATGTGGGCCGGCTCATGATTCTGATTTCTTTCAAGTCGTAGCCGACCAGGATTCGTCTACGCGCGCAGGCGGCCGTACTCTAATAAATAGTTAGCTACTGTTAGGTTTAGACCTCGGGTTTTATTGTATTGTCTAGCCATCGCTACAATTCGCATCTACGAGACGTGTAGGACTATCGCCTTGTCAGATCCACAGTGGAACCCCAACTTTTCATCTAGTTCGTGTGCTCAGTTTATTATCCGCAATTTCAGTTGCAATTCACCTTTGTTCTTGCCAGTTCTTCGGTTGCTTGCAGGAACTCGAACCTCGTTGTTCAGGTTGATCGTGCCTACGGCAAGGTCAATAACCATCGGAGATTGGTTTAGCGATTGTCGAGGCGTATCGTCGGGTACGGTATAGCCGGATCGTCAAGATCAAAATCCACCAAATCGATAATTATCCCCACTCTCATCGAAAGATCGGGCCGCCGTTACATCAAGTGGTATCAGTTTTCCGGTTCATCGGTGAGAGATTTACAGTTTTAGTAGATTAGTTTCTTTTGTCCTATAAACCCATGAAAAAGCAAAAAAAAAGTATAGATTAGTTCATCCATTACGCCTACCTTTTTTTAGCCTTTAGCAATTTTTGCATCTAGTACTTGTGTAGTTGAATTTTTGGTTGCATCCATCCTAAAATTAGTGCTGGTTTAGATTAGTTTTGGGAGAAAATCATCTACTAGATCGAACCTTGTTTTTGACCACCATATTTTCTGTCGCAAGTTCAGTCGTAATTTGACCCAAAAAAAAAAGAAATAGATAGCGATCTGTGGTTTCCAATTTCTGTTGACTCGGACGTCTGTATCCCTTTGCTACAATCTATTTTTTATCAGGCCCTGATTCACATTGCAGATCTCCGCACGTACATCCACGCTTCATCCATACACGCTCGCGCGAGCTGCCAGACACCCAGGCACCTCGTCTCTGTTGCCTCGTGCCGCTTCACCAGAGGAAAACACGCTAGCCGCCAGACACCCCGCGCTGGTTGTCTGACTCCACGCGTGCCACCACAAATCTCTAGTACTACTCCTAGCTAATCACAACGCCCAAACACTTCTAGCTAGCTTGTTGCAATTTGTTCAGCAGTTTTGCATTTTTTTTCTTGAGGTTTACCTTGTGTCCGTGATTTCTGCTAGCAACCGGCCTGAGTAAAAGAAAAAAAAAGCGAAGAAAAAAAATAGACAAAAAATAGAAAAGAAGGGTTGCAACATTCAGGCCGGCTAGCACTCTTGGTGCAATCTCTTTTGACGTTCAGAATTGTTCCTCTAATATACACGTGATACTTGCTGGACATTTTCTTGTCGCTCTTGATCGCCATACGCTACGTTTATACCTCATTTATATCTAGCTATTTAGAGCTATTATATTTTTATTGGTTTCCCCTCCCTTGATTCAGTATCTAGGCTTAGATTGTTTTATCTCTTACTAGTCGACTGCCAGCACTAGTTAGGAGTTTGAGCAATTATTCGGCTTGCATTACTTTTTGCTTAATTGTGCCACATATTGTGAGTTGAGGAAACCTTCACCAAGCTCCACTTCCTATATCGTATCTTGTTCGGTCCTTTGGTAATCGCTACATCAATCTTTTGATCACTTTTGACATCGCCAACGGCCGACAACCACTGCAGCACGGTAAGAACTGGTAAGAGCTTGATAATTGCTCGAGAGTTGAGAGACATTTTCCACCGCCTCACTATAGTTACTGTAGGAGCAATATACTTGTGATTTTGTTCTTGTTCCGTCCTAACCATGGCAAGTGACGAAGACAACATGAAGGCCACGGTGGCACGCCTTGAGGAGGATGTGCATGCATACACCGAGCGGTTCATATCGTTCGAGGGCGCACTTGATAAGCGTCTCAAGTCGATCGAGGATAGCAATGAGACGTTCACCCAAACACTTGCATCTATTATGAAACGTCTTGATGCCCAGGATGCCCGTCTAGGTGCCGCCTCCACTTCCGCTCCGCATCTTCCAGCCACCAACACAGGTCTGCAACGAGCTCGTCGGGTACTCCCAGGAGACCCGAGGCACCCTCTTTCATACACTGATGCCGTCGACCAGCCCCGTCCTCACAACGCCAACTCGATAGCTGACGACATCCAAGATGACAACTATGATGGTGATTCTGAGGATCCTGATGCAGTTAATGATAACAATGATCGTGATCATCGTCGACTACGCAATAATCAACAAGGTATGGGACGACACCAGCGTCCTCAGGTATGTGGCCATGACGATTCTTTGGGTAGAATTAAATTTGTCATGCCTCCTTTTGATGGGAAATATGATCCAGATGTTTATCTTGACTGGGAATTACTAGTTGATCAAAAATTTGCTTGCCATGATTTTCCTGATGATAAAAGAGTTAGGGCTGCAACTAGTGAGTTTAGTGATTTTGCTTCTGTTTGGTGGAGAGCACATTGTCGTAAACATCCTAATAATATTCATGCCACTTGGGAAGCTTTGAAATTAGTAATGCGTCACCGTTTTGTTCCTGGATATTATGAACGTGACTTGCTAAATAAACTACAACGCTTGAACCAAGGATCTAAATCTGTGGAAGACTATTATCAAGAATTGCAAATGGGCATGTTACGTTTGTGGTTTAGTTGAGACTGAGGAAGCCTCTATGGCTAGGTTCTTGGGTGGATTGAATAGAGAAATTTATGACATACTTGCTTATAAGGATTATCATTCAATGACCCGTTTATTCCATCTTGCTATACATGCTGAACATGAAGTGCAGGGTCGTTCCAGACTGTGTCCTAATTTTTCTGCAGGTCGTACTTCCACATGGGTGTCGCGCACTCCTGCTGCCCCATCCACTCGCACCTCTACAACAGCACCTGCAACCTCTCGAGTGGGGCCTTCTTCATCAACTTCAGCATCACACACTTCGGCACCACTGAAAAGTACTACACAAATTCCAACAAAAAGTTCATCGTCATCGTCCACTTCCTCCAAAAGAACAAAGGATATCCAATGCCACACTTGCAAGGGATTTGGCCATGTCATGAAGGAGTGTCCTAATAAGTGTGTATTGATCATTCATGAAGACGGCGAGTACGACTCCGCTAGTGATTTTGATGAAGACACATATGCCTTGCTTGCTACACATGAAGACGATGACACAAGACCGGAGCAAGAGGAAGAACATGTGACCGCTGACGACGCCGATAAGTACATGAGTCTTATATCACATCGTGTACTTAGTGCTCAGATTGTCAAAGCAAAGAAGGATCAACGTCACAACCTCTTCCACATCAAAGGAGTCGTCAAGGAGCGTTCCGTTCGCATAATCATTGATGGAGGGAGTTGTAACAATTTAGCAAGCATTGACATGGTGGAGAAGCTCTCCCTACCTTCGCGACAACATCCACAACCATACTACATTCAATGGTTTAATGATGGTGGAAAGGTAAAGGTAACACGCATGGTGAGAGTTCCTTTTTCTTTAGGTTCATACCATGACACTATTGATTGCGATATTGTGCCTATGCAAGCTTGTTCTATGTTACTAGGAAGGCCATGGCAATATGATAAACAATGTTTACATGATGGTAGAACTAATCAGTACACTCTCACACATAAAGGAAAGAAAATCATTCTACCCCCTATGTCTCCTGAGCAAATTTTAAAAGATGATCTTGCTAGGGCTAGTAGAAACACAAATATTGAGCGTACTCAATCTGAAAATCAAAAAGTTGTTGATGAGTTAGAACAATTTAATAAGCTGCACAAATCTGATCCTAGCACATCTAAAGAAATTAAATTGAAAGGTGTATCTTTCTTAGCTACACGTGCTGAAATTTTTGAGTTAGATGCTCATACTGATGAATGTTATGCTCTTATTTGCAAAGAAGTTTTGTTTTCATTTGCGGATATGCCTTCTTCTTTGCCTCCTGTTGTCGCTAACCTTTTGCAAGAGTATCATGATGTTTTTCCAAAGGAAGTACCGCCGGGGCTGCCACCTATGAGAGGAATTGAACATCAAATTGACTTGATACCTGGCGCCTCATTACCCAACCGTGCGCCGTACCAGACTAATCCAGAGGAGACTAAGGAGATTCAGCGACAAGTTCAAGAACTACTTGAAAAAGGTTACATTCGTGAATCCCTTAGTCCATGTGTTGTACCAATTTTACTTGTTCCTAAAAAAGACGGTACTTCGCGTATGTGTGTTGATTGTAGAGCCATCAATAATATTACAATTCGATATCGTCATCCTATTCCTAGATTAGATGACATGCTTGATGAACTCAGTGGCTCAGTTGTGTTTTCTAAAGTGGACTTGCGTAGTGGCTACCATCAAATTCGTATGAAACTAGGTGATGAATGGAAAACTGCTTTCAAAACTAAATTTGGTTTATATGAGTGGTTAGTTATGCCTTTTGGATTGACTAATGCACCTAGTAGTTTCATGAGACTAATGAATGAAGTTTTGCGAGCTTTTATTGGACGATTTGTGGTAGTATATTTCGATGATATTTTGATTTATAGCAAGTCACTAGAGGAACACTTAGACATTTGCGTGCTGTTTTTTCAGCTCTGCGTGATGCACGTTTATTTGGTAATATCGAGAAGTGCACTTTTTGCACGGATCGAGTCGCTTTTCTTAGCTATGTTGTGACAGCGCAGGGAATTGAAGTTGATAAAGCCAAGGTTAAAGCGATCCAGAGTTGGCCGACCCTTAACTCGGTCACACAGGTATGAAGTTTTCTCGGACTTGCTGGGTTCTACCGGCGGTTCGTGAAAGATTTTAGTACCATCGCAGCGCCGCTCAACGAGCTCACAAAGAAAAATGTGCTATTTGTTTGGAGCGACGCACAAGAGGAAGCCTTCACTATTCTTAAAGATAAGCTTACACACGCCCCTTTGCTGCAATTACCTGATTTTAATAAGATGTTTGAATTAGAATGTGATGCTAGCGGCATTGGTTTAGGTGGTGTTTTATTGCAAGAAGGAAAACCAGTAGCATACTTTAGTGAAAAGCTTAGTGGGCCTAGTCTGAATTATTCAACATATGATAAAGAACTTTATGCACTAGTTCGGACTTTGGAGACATGGCAACATTATTTATGGCCTAAGGAGTTTGTCATACATTCTGATCATGAATCCCTCAAGCATATTAGAAGTCAAAGCAAACTGAATCGTAGACACGCAAAATGGGTTGAATTTATTGAATCCTTTCCTTATGTTATTAAACACAATGTTATTGCCGATGCCTTGTCTAGACGCTATACTATGTTATCACAACTTGACTTCAAAATTTTTGGACTTGAAACTATAAAAGAGCAATACGCTAATGATGTTGACTTTAAAGATATATTGCTCAATTGCAGAGAGGGTAGAACTTGGAACAAGTTCGTCATTAATGACGGATTTGTTTTTCGCGCTAACAAGCTATGCATCCCAGATAGCTCTATTCGTCTTTTGTTGTTACAGAAGTCGCATGGAGGACTTATGGGACATTTTGGCGTCAAGAAGACAGAAGACATCCTTGCTAGTCATTTCTTTTGGCCAAAAATGAGAAGGGATGTGGAGAGATATGTTGCACGCTGCACGACATGCCAAAAAGCTAAGTCACTCTTGAACCCACATGGTTTATATATGCCTCTTCCTGTTCCTAGCACTCCTTGGGAAGATATATCTATGGACTTTGTATTAGGACTGCCTAGAACACGACGGGGGAGGGATAGTATATTTGTTGTTGTCGATAGATTTTCTAAGATGGCACATTTTATACCTTGTCATAAAAGTGACGATGCTACTCACATTGCTGATTTGTTCTTCAGAGAAGTAGTTCGTTTACATGGTGTGCCAAATACAATTGTTTCTGATCGTGACACAAAATTTCTTAGCCACTTTTGGAGGGTGTTGTGGACAAAATTGGGGACTAAGCTTTTATTTAGCACTACATGTCATCCTCAAACAGATGGTCAAACTGAAGTGGTTAATCGAACATTGTCTACTATGCTTAGGGCTGTTTTGAAAAAGAATTTAAAATGTGGGAAGAATGTTTACCTCATGTAGAGTTTGCTTATAATCGTTCAATTCATTCTACCACAAAGTTATGCCCTTTTGAGATTGTTTATGGATTTATACCTCGTGCGCCTATTGATTTATTACCCATTCCATCTTCGAAGAAGGTAAACCTTGATGCTAAAGAACGTGCTGAGCGCGTATTGAAAATGCATGAGATGACTAAGAAAAATATTGAATGCATGAATGCCAAGTATAAACTTGCAGGTAGTCAGGGTAGGAAAAGTCTTGTGTTTGAACCAGGTGATTTAGTATGGTTACATTTGCGAAAAGACCGTTTCCCTGATTTACGAAAGTCAAAATTAATGCCTCGTGCAGATGGACCTTTTAAAGTGATAGAAAAAATTAATGAGAATGCGTATAAGCTTGATCTGCCTGCAGAATTTCGGGTTAGTCCCACATTTAATGTTGCAGACTTAAAACCTTATTTGGGAAAGCATGAAGAGGTACCGTCGAGGGCGACTTCGATTCAAGAAGGGGGGGATGATGAGGACATCTCTGCCACAGTTGCACCCACCGCGACATCAGTTATTCCATCTGGACCTATGACTAGAGCACGAGCGAGACAGATAAATGACCAGGTACTATCGCTCCTTTGTACATATGATTTAACTAATGAGAATATTATATTACACTCATGTTTGGATTTACTTGTACTCAAGAACGAAGGTGTTGGAGAGATAAGGAGGAAAAGCCGCATGCAGATGGAAGATGAAAAATGTTGCACGTTGATTCCACAAGCAGCAACACTATTGACATGCAAGAAGGTACCTAGCCACGTACGTACTGAAGTGCAAAAGGAGGAAAAGGAGTATTAGGCTTCCTGGACCGGAGAAGGCCACGTCCGCGTGCAGCCCACACCATCAACAGCTAAACAAGGAAATAAACTACATGTGGGCCGGCTCATGATTCTGATTTCTTTCAAGTCGTAGCCGACCAGGATTCGTCTACGCGCAGGCGGCCGTACTCTAATAAATAGTTAGCTACTGTTAGGTTTAGACCTCGGGTTTTATTGTATTGTCTAGCCATCGCTACAATTCGCATCTACGAGACGTGTAGGACTACCGCCTTGTCAGATCCACAGTGAAACCCCAACTTTTCATCTAGTTCGTGTGCTCAGTTTATTATCCGCAATTTCAGTTGCAATTCACCTTTGTTCTTGCCGGTTCTTCGGTTGCTTGCAGGAACTCGAACCTCGTTGTTCAGGTTGATCGTGCCTACAGCAAGGTCAATAACCATCGGAGATTGGTTTAGCGATTGTCGAGGCGTATCATCGGGTACGGTATAGCCGGATCGTCAAGGTCAAAATCCACCAAATCGATAATTATCCCCACTCTCATCGAAAGATCGGGCCGCCGTTACATCAACACTTTAAAAATAATGGGCAGGTCCTTCGGAGAAAAACAAAAGGCCCGCCAAAATCATTCATTTTACTGGGAAATATACTCAAAAGTCTAGCCGCCAAACACATCCCATGTGTACATCAGTACATGCATGCACTTGCATCTAATTCTAATGGACAGACATGTGGACTTAATGGCCAGAAAAATAGACATTGATATGAGGCACAGTACAAAGGCAGGTCCTTCGGAGAAAAACAAAAGGCCCGCCAAAATCATTCATTTTACTGGGAAATATACTAAAAAGTCTAGCCGCCAAACACATCCCATGTGTACATCAGTACATGCATGCACTTGCATCTAATTCTAATGGACAGACATGTGGACTCAACGGCCAGAAAAATAGACATTGATATGAGGCACAGTACAAAAAAACAAGCGCCAACCTATCTAAACACCGGATATATTTGAGCCTCTACAAACTATAAATCCAAAATAAATCATTTATGGTAAAATCTATATATCGATTGATCAAGATTTCGAGTCATGCAAGATAAATATAAATAGCTTCTATTATTTATCCAAATGAATCGTGACTCATGTTTATTCACCAATATTACATAACAATTTTACTTGACTAACTCCATATATGCAGGAGAAGAAAGTTTACCAAAATTGATCGAGATGGATAGCAATAAACAAGGAGCGTAGAAATAATTTAAAGAAGGATAACATTACAACTTACTGGAATGAGGCACAAAAACCAGACACATCAGGTGATGGATCAAACTTCTTCTAAGATATGATATCACCACTTCTTGAGGAAAACGACACTCTCAGACCTGCAGTGCTTTTCAGATAATTGAGTCATATCAGTTATAATGGAATCATATCTGAATTATTTGTCTGTCAACTTCTTCGGGATGCTAACTTTAATTTTTTGGGTGATTATTTTAGGATTTTGTTTTTCACAACAATAGGTATAATAATCTATTACACGAAAATATTCAAATGATCAAATTCCGGTTGACACAAACTAACTACGTACAAAGGGAAGTGGAAGGTGTTACTGCAAAAATTGTGGTACATATCTACACCTGGTAAGCATATTCTGCTAATTTGATTGAGAACTTCCATATTATATTTACTCTGCACTAATAACAGTGGTATGTAAAAATTGCTAAGCTTATTGGATGGCAAGATCTGATTAGCACCAAGCAAACCATTTATGTTTACTGAGATAGAGAAATAATGCTTGACATCGATCAGTATAAGGGGGACAGTTATTAGATAAGGGTCAAAAGTTAGCACTATGAGAAGCATGTCAAATTGTAATTATTCGAAATACATTCATACATGCACTTTTGTGAGTTTAATGTTCTTGGAAATAACCCTTCTATTCTACAGCCTTTTCGATTGAAGAGAACAATGAGAAAAGCTTCAGTATTAGAGGCATCTCCTACAACACATGTGAATTTGTCGAAAAACAACACATGTGAAAAATCTAAAATCTATTGCATATCAATTAACATATATGGGCCAAATTCAGTTAATACATGCAAGCATTCTTCCTTTGTCTTAAATAGAGCTACTGTTAATATAAATTGCTAATATATGGTAACAACAAATAGAAAGAATGCACCTTTTATCCAACAAATATTTAACACTTTTTGCTATAGGAAACTTCATATAATTTGTACAGGTGTGTTGAAGAGACAATAATCAAAGTTGGGCAGAATGTCAACTAAAAATAATATAGGTTCAATTCCCTAAAATAATGCAAGGCACATCGATGGCAAGTCACATAACTATAAATTATATCCTAGAACACTATGAAGAACATGGCCGTCGAACCCGACAACGCAGCTCTCAGCCAGTGCCACAAATAGGAGAGCAACGCCACTCAGGGAAACGAATCTCTCATTTTCTCCAGTGGCCTCTGCGGCGACCGCTTTGCCTCGCAGCCTTGCTGCTTTGGGGCGCAAAATCCTTCTCTCCAACAGAAAATTTCTACACTGGAAAAGACAGAGAAAGGTCAGGAGACCATAAGCATAAAATCTTCATAAAGAATCCATGCCATTGCTGGAGGTTAGTAGACCAAGATCTGGGAAGGAAGGAGAAGGAGAGGAAGAGGAGTGATTACCTGGAGGAGTGCCACTGCTCAGGTTCAAGTGGACCCAAATCCATGTCCATCAAATCGACGACGGCAGCGAGCAGCAGGCACGTGTGGTTGAGCTAGACGACGTGCCGCCGCCGGGAGCTTGCAGGCTGCAGCCACCGGACTCTGCCCCAAATCCCACTTCCCCCCGTCCTCTTTTCTTGGCAGGATCTAGCAAACGAATTGTGGACGAATCCTTAGATTAGGTAAGGAACAGAGAGAAAGGAATGGGAGAAGAATGAGAATTGGGAAAGGGATGAATGGTAGTAGGAGTAGGACGTAACGAAGTCTCACATCGCGAATTTCAGGGGAGAGTGGATTAATAAGGGTGGGATTAGACCTGGCCATGGGCAGGCAGGCCCCAAAAAGCCCGACCCGGCCCGGCCCGACGCTGCTCCCGGGCCGGGCTCGGGCCTAGATTTTGAGCCCGGTGGCCTGGCCGGGCCAGGCCCGGGCCCGTCATTTTTGCAGTTTTCTGAAGGGGCCCGGCCCGAGGCCTGAGGCCCGGCGGGCTTTTGCATGTTCGGGCCGGGCTTGGGCCCAAAAACTAGGCCCAATGGCTGGACCGGGCCGGGCTCGGGCCCAGGTTTTTTGGCTCGGGCTTGGCTAGGCCTGGCCCGAAGCCCGGCCCGACCCGAGGTTTGGCCAGGTATAGGTGGGACACATACACCCCGTAGCCCACTTCCGTGAAACCATCCGTAAACCTAGGATTTTTGATGGTAGTAGTATAGCCGTACAGGTGCAAAATTTCTTTAACGAGATGCAAAATAGAGTAAGGTTGGTCACAATGGGCGAGAACATAAGCTAGTAACTTACACACTTCCCTAGACTATGTTACTACCTCCATAGTGGGTAGGAACATCTATGTAGTGTCATGCGACGATGTATTTATTAGGTTATAGACTCATTATTTCTTGGAGTGTGTGATGTTCCGATAACTTAACTAGTTACCACAAGCACCTCTCTTCATTAAATATGTGCCACATAAGCAAAATTGTATTGGAGTGTGTGATGTTACTCCTAAGTTCCTCCCCATTGTAACCAGCCTAAAAAAATGTGTCTCGCTTCCTACCGCTTCCCCCAATTCTATCTGTGAACCGCTGCTGTCTGGTGATTGTATCGGACGGCCTGCAAGTGCCCGCTCGAAATACTTCTAGCACTATTTTTTTTCCTGGATGGAATGATAAACATAAGTAAGAATTTTACTATTTCATCTATTCAATCCTATACTAGGTTTTCATTTTTAACGCAATCGGGTGTTAGCTACTAACTTTGTATTGAACGCAAAAACGTCTTTATATATTTAGGAACGAAGGTAGCACTTGATATACTTTTTAGAAAATTAAATCTAGGATTGTTCATTAAAAACATACATAATTCTGTATTCCAGGATGGATTAGAACCATATTGTAAAAGTAGACAAATAGAAAATTATTGAGCATTCATTGCAAAAAAAATGCTTAAAGAACAAACATAACACTGGAGTAACTTTAGCAAGTCTCAGTCAAGTGACATTACATGTAAGAAAAAAAAATATAAAAGAAAAATTAGAACACATTTCAATGTAAAATCACATGAATATAGCATCAACTGAGACATAACGAAGTCTCAGTCGACTGAGATCTAGCAATAAAAAAATAGAAAAAACATTTTATTTATTAAAAAACAACTCTAGCCGCGCAATTGCGTGGTTGGACCCGCTATTTTTTATGAAACCATAGGAAAAAGAATCAACTAAATCAGATATATAGATTAAAAGATATGCTAGAAAGAAGATTGTGAAATAATTTGAAAAAATAAAAGACCGCGGCTGAGGTGCCACATGGCGCCCCGGGATTGGCTGCATGTGAGTGCTGCTAGAGGACGGTCGATCCATAGGAAAACTGAATCGCGGCGGCTAAAAGGAAATAAACCGTATGCTGGTTCAATTAAACCAGAGAAACTGATCTACTAAACCGTGTTTTTAGAAAGAGAGGCGAACAAAAGGGCTTATAGAGAAGAACGAGCGTTGCGGTGGCGACCGGGCTCCGTTGAGGTGGTGGCTCTGGCGGTTCTGGGTGGCGGAGGGAGTGTCTGGAGGATGCGGTGGGGTGTGATTCGTCCAATGGTGGAGTCGGAGATGGTCGGCGACAGGGCAAGGTGATGCAGCTTGGTGCTCCGGCGAAGACGTCAAGATTGGGATGGCATCCGTAGATGGGATCGGGGATAGAAGACCATGTCAAAGAGATTCTAGGGATCGAGAGAAACCGGAACACAAAAGGAGGAGGCTCGGGATGGCTCACCGGCGTCGGAATCCGGCGATGAACTGCAACTTCTGTGGCGAGATTGGAACGGCGATAGCGGACAATACGGTGGGTTTTGGTGAAGGGTTTCGAGGGGAATTGGGAGAGGAGGTCCCAGGGTATATATAGGACATGGGGCTTGGGGAAGTGGTGTATTCGGAGTAGGGCTCCTGAAGAAATCGGACGCAGCGGCAGCGGCGTGCGTGAGCTAGAAATCATGTTCGGTTTCGTGCAGGGAAAGAAGAAGATGGGGCAGGGCCCAACGCCAGGTGTGAGAGAAATAACGATAGAGAGAGGGGGATCTGGGAGGGCGAGCGAGCGTGGGATGCTGATCCCCCTTTTTTTATGTGGGGTGCTGCTGCTGCTAGCGCTGGCAGGTGCTCGGCCTCACTAGCGGCTGGCGCCGGCTGGGCCTTCGGCGCCTGGCCTGGCCGCTGCTGGCTGGCCGGTTGGCGCCTAGCCTGGCGGGCGGTGGGTTTTTTGTCTTTTTTTATAAAAATGTTTTCTGATTTTTTACAGAAATGTTAAAACACCCGAAAATCATAAAAATAATATTCTAAAAATTTCCAGAAAATTCACACAATTATTTGGTCTTATATATGACCTTTTGAACTTTTATCTTGCCTAAAATGCAAATTTTAATAATAAATATTTTTGCTATTCTAATAAAATTTTCATCAAAATAAATTTCAAATAAAACCCAATAAATATATTTTGATTTCAAATTCAATTTTCAATATTTACTTTCTGTTTTTTAAGAAGTCCTTTTATCTTCTCTCTTTATTTTATTTTTGAAATAACGAAAATGAGTTTTGGTGAAACCAAATTTGATCCAACTTCCAAAATTTGAAATTTGAAAAGTGAAATTTAGGCAAACTTCCAACTCTCTCTTTTGGTCCGTGAGTTGCTCAAAGTCTCTTGGATAAAAATGCAAATAAAACAGATGGAGGCAAAATGCATATGAATGATCTATTTATAAACATCCAAATTGAAAATTGGGATGTTACATGTCTTAAAATTTCGGGATAACAAGGCATAGGTTGAAGAGACAGGAGTTTCGCAGCACAATAGACATAGATGCTATCTTGAAATTTCGGCATAACAAATCACGGCTTGAAATTTCGGGAGAACAAGCTTAACATGTAAAAAAAAGACAATCCGCACCCCACTAGAGAGAGCCATGTTCCGTTTTAATATATTACTACAAAATCCATTCAAAAACAACAATAAAAAACTAAAAAATTGGAAGAACAAGCTTAACGTGTACAATACCAAATCAATTTGCACTTTCTTCAACAATAAAATACAATTCCTATTGTCTAGCATATGGACTATATTTGACTACATTTTTCCTATTTGAATGGCATTGTACTCGGGTTATTATACAACCATCTAAATATTATGTTCACAACACATGACATGAATATAGGAGTAGTAAATTCCCATATAAATATGAACTACATGTACGTACGATCTCAAATTCAAATATATATCCGTTTTATGTTGAATTCAAATCATAGTACATGTATGCTCTAGCTACATGTTCAAAATCTAAACCATGTATGATACTATGTACAATGTGTTTAACACACACACACACACCATTTAGATATGTGCTGCGAAAGCCAACCATCATCTCCAGTTTGAACAGTGTGTCCATGCATGGATGCAATGTGGCCAAACGATGCCTGCCATCGGTATTTTAAATTCAAATCAGTTTGAGCTTGTTCAATGTGTACATAGTATAGCATGCTCGTTTCAAAACCACACCATGCATATCTCAATTATATTCATGTATGCATGAGTTTCAAACATCATGATCTCTTATTCAAATATTTGAATTCAACTTTACATTGATTATGACCTCACCAAGTCTTTTACACCCACACAGTCGTCCTCTTTTTATAGTTGTACCACTAACTTTCTCTTGTGCATGCATGCACACACACTACCCTTGGCATTCCATCACACACATGCAATCTTTTTCTTCAGGTCGGTCTCCCATGCATGCAGACACACACACACACACACCTCCCCCTCTTCATCACTTCGGGCATTCTTTATCTCTCAGATGCATGTGCAACAATCGATGTTCCTCTATTTGTGTGTATATATAGCTAAGTCTTTCCCAGTTTTGCACACAACCGGTCGATCTATATCTGTAGTCAGGTCTCACCCTCTTTCCCACATACACATCGATCATTCTACCTCTCTATATAGGACTACATAGCTAATACAAACACATTATCTATCCATCATCTCCCTCTCATCATCCATGCCTTCCGCTTCATCTCTCAGACGCACGCACAGTGGCGAAGACAGGGGTAGCAAAGGCCCTGGCCCCCCTAACATCACTATATTGAGGCTAATATGAATGTGGTCAATAGATCAATTGCTGGTAAAATGGTTTAGTCTGATGAATTGGTCCTCCCCATAAAGGATTAGCAATGCTTGGCAGCCCCCTAGCTCATTTAATTTTCATGGCTCTGCCACTGCGTGCAACCGCGCATGTTCTCGCCCCTCTCTTTAATTATTGATCTCGCACTTGTACACTCCTTCTCAGTCTCCCTCTACTTGGCCCCTTGCACCATCTTCCAGCAACCCCATATCCCAGTGCTTGTACGCTCGTAGAGCTCTTCCCTCTATCTATCTCTATCAATATCTTGCGCAGTCGACCCCTCCCCTCCCTTATCGTATATCACCCCAGCCCCAAGCACATACATGTACTCCCTCCGTTCGGAATTACTTGTCGCAGAAATGGATGTATCTAGACGTATTTTAGTTCTAGATACATCCATTTCCGAGACAAGTAATTCAGAACGGAGGGAGTATGTATATATGCCTCTCTTTCACACAAATTACATTGACATGTATTCCGTCACCATATCTCAGTATCTCTCACACACACCGACTACGTGTACAAAAGAGAAGAGGTGCACACATGCACCCATTCCCACATACAAACGCGCAGGTGGACAGTGGAGCACATTTGTACAAATAATATGCATGTAGAAAGGCTTTAGATGATGTGCCACTAGTCTATATCTATATCTATAGCCCTATATAGTGTGCAAATAACTTTGAAAGATGGTCGTTGGATGAAGCCAATCCGACGATGCAGAGATGGAAAATCCGAGCACTAGTGGCCGTTGGATATCATCTACATTCCACCAGATTTTGCCACTTGTACAATCTAGAAGACTCCATGGTCGAACTTAAGCATAATGCACAAACCTCAAAACACGAGCACTTCTTTATTCTAGAACCTTCAATATCATAATTGCCCAAACTTTTTTTTCTAAATGGGTTGTCATTATTTGTTTTTTACTTTATGCTTTACAATGCATAATTCCATCAATCTTAAAATAGATTAACTTTTTTTTATAAAACTAATTGATTTTGAATGATACCTGCCGCGAGCCTCAATATTCATTGGACCACATACATCAATATGTATGATTTCCAACAAATTTGTTGCTCACTCCATTGTTCCGGAGAATGGAGTCTTAGTCATCTTGCCCGTGAGGCATGGTTTGCAAGCATCAACTGATTCATAATCAAGTCATTCCAAAAGCCCATCAGCATGGATTTTCTTCATGCGCTTTATACTAATATGACCAAAACGGCAGTGCCACAAATAAGTTGCTCTATCATTATTAACTTTGCATCTTTTAGCTTGAATATTATGACAATGTGTATCACCACAATCGAGATCCAACAAACCATTTTCATTGGGTGTATGACCATAGAAGGTTTTATTCATGTAAAGAGAACAACAATTATTCTCTAACTTACATGAATAACCGTATTGCAATAAACATGATCCAATCATATTCATGCTCAACGCAAACACTAAATAACATTTATTTTAGGTTTAACACTAATCCCGAAAGTATAGGGAGTGTGCGATGATGATCATATCAATCTTGGAACCATTTCCAATACACATCGTCACTTCACCCTTAACTAGTCTCTGTTCATTCTGCAACTCCCGTTTCGAGTTACTATTCTTAGCAACTGAACTAGTATCAAATACTGAGGGGTTGCTATAAACACTAGTAAAGTACACATCAATAACATGTATATCAAATATACCTATGTTCACTTTGCCATCCTTCTTATCCGCCAATTACTTGGGGTAGTTCCGCTTCCAGTGACCAGTCCCTTTACAGTAGAAGCACTCAGTTTCAGGCTTAGGTCCAGACTTGGGTTTTTTCACTTGAGCAGCAACTTGCTTGCTGTTCTTCTTGAAGTTACCCTTCTTCTTCCCTTTGTCCCTTTACTTGAAACTAGTGGTTTTGTTTACCATCAACACTTGATGCTTTTCTTGATTTCTACCTTCGTCGATTTCAGCATCACGAAGAGCTTGGGAATAGTTTCCGCTATCCCTTGCAGATTATAGTTCATCACGAAGTTCTACTAACTTGGCGATGGTGACTAGAGAATTCTGTTAATCACTATTTTATGTGGAAGATTAACTCCCACTTGATTCAAGCGATTGTAGTACCCAGACAATCTGAGCACATGCTCACTGCTTGAGCTATTCTCCTCCATCTTTTAGCTATAGAACTTGTTGGAGACTTCATATCTCTCAACTCGGGTATTTGATTGAAATATTAATTTCAACTCCTGGAACATCTCATATGGTCCATGACGTTCAAAACGTCTTTGAAATCCCGATTCTAAGCTGTTAAGCATGGTGTACTAAACTATCAAGTAGTCATCATATTGCCACAACCCTAGAATTCTGCTTTGTAATTAGTTGCATCAGTGAGTTGCATCCATGCATCATGTTTAAATTCAAGAAACTTGAATTGAGGAAATTTGAAAGCCTCAAAATTTTAATTAAAAGTAGGGCAAATAACCCTGGAAAATGCATCCAATGTTTCCAAAATGCTCTCCAATGATGTTTAATATTTTTGGCAAGGTTTTGGTCCAAACCAAAAATATGGAACATTTTTGAGGAATTATTTTGGCCATCTAGATTTAAATCAATAAATATTTGAGTTGGATTTAATTCTTCTATAAAAAGAATTGCAAGTCCAATAATCCTGAAAACCTGTGAGTGGCTTTGAATATATTGCATCAAGCCACATAAATATTTTCATAAGCTACTAAATGATTTGGTTTGTGAATCAAATCAAAACATAATTGAAATATTAGAAAACCGAAACAAAAATGTAAAAAAAGGATACTAACCTGGCCCAGCTTACTTGGCCTCACCTGTGCAGCCACCAGAGAGGCCAGCCCAGCACTGTAGAGGCCCAGCCCACAGGGGCATGACCGTCTTCTACCTCTGCCAGTAGGCAGAGGCGAACCAGAGCACGACGCCGGCTGCGCCAGCTCCTGCTTCGCGCTGGCGAGCTCTCCTCCCCCCCACGCCCTCAAGACGCGACACAACTCCCTGACCCACCCCCTCACTCTCCCCGTGCTCCTCCTCCACTCTGTCTCCCTCTCCCGCGCACACCCGAGCGTTGCTGTCGCCGCCGATCGCCGTAGCCGTGGCCACCGGCCACCGCACCCCCTGCCGACATGCCCATCGACTCCGCCACGAGGCCTCGCGCCTCCAAGCAGAAGAACGCAAGCCCGGACGGCCTTCTTCCCCGCCAACGCCGCCGTCCTCGACCTCGGGTGCTGGTGATGCCCGCCGTCGATTCGCCGGACCCCGTGCCTCCCCTGCCTCGCCAGCAGTACCAGAAGAACTGCGGTGAGCCGCTGCACCATTTCCCCTATGCCCTGTTGCCTAATTCGCCCCTAGCCGCAGCAACCACCGGAGCCGAGCGCTCCCTGCCGCCGGCCATGTCGCCGCCGCGGTTGCAACACCCGCATGTCCCACCAGAGCACGTAGGCGTGCTCAGCGCTTCCTCAGGAAGCCGCAGACCCCACCAGTTTGTCTCGAAACACTCCGTAGCGCCGAACCCGCCGTTCCCGTAGCTCCGACCACCGCCATGGTTGCCGTGGCCATCGTCTCCGGCCACCCCGCAGCCTCCCGCGTGATCCCCTGGATGCGTGCGAGGATGGGCATCCCTCTGGTGCCTCCAGCGCGTCGAGCCGACCCCTGTAGCGCTGTCCCGGGCAACTCCGGTGATCCTCCGCCGTCGGGTTTGGTCGCCGGCGTCCAACTCCGGTGATCCTCCGCCGTCGGGTTTGGTCGCCGGCGTCCAACTCCGGTGGCTGGTGACGTGGCACCATCATTAGCGCCTAACTAACCCCCTAGAGTCACTGACATATGGGCCCAGGCCTTAACTAAACTAGATTAGGTTTAGTTTAATTTTAATTAACCCTGTTAGTTAACTGTGTCACTAACGTGTGGACCCCACACGTCAGGTTTGACCTGGACCGAGCCGTTGACCTGCTGACATCACTGAGGTCATGCTGACGCAATAATTCCTTTCTGGAATTTAAATAAATCTTAAATGATTTATTATTTTCAGAAATTACCCCCAAACTTCTAAAAATCATAGAAATTCAACCGTAACTCCAAATGAAAAGATTTATATATGAAAAATTATCAGAAAATTTCAAGGAATCCATCTGTACCATTTTCATGCATGTTTGAACAATGTTTGTCCTCTGTTTTGGACAAAACAAATAAAGGGCATTTAAATAATCATATATGGAGTTGGAATTTGAATCATGTATTCAAACCAACTTCATTTAAATCATAACTAGATGCATTAGCTGAAATCACAGCATATTGCCATGTCATGATCATGCATCATATTGTCACATATGCATTGATTGTGTTCTTCTCTATTGCCGGTGTTTGTCCCCCATCAGTAGACGACGTTCCGACGATGTGATCGATGACACCGATGAAGAACTATAGTATCTTCAGAAGTGCCAGGCAAGCGAAACCCCCTTGTTCATTCCGATACAATCCCACTCTCTCGCCCCTCGGAGCCTAATGAATAAATACTTGAGTCATAGAGTTATGTTGTGATGCCATGCTGTATTTACACATATCGAGCATATTGTTTGTATGATTGAAATGCTTGGTATGTGTGGGATCCGACAATCTAGTTGTTTATCCTTGGCAGCCTCTCTTATGGGGAAATGTAGTCTAGTGCTTCCATGAGCCATAGTCGTCCGCTACAGCCCGGTTCACCGGAGTCCTGCTAGCCCAGCACTACTGCTCAGGACACTTGACTGGCCGACATGTGTTTCACTTTGTTCTTGTGTCTGTCCCTTCGGGGAAATGTCACGCGGTGACATCCGGAGTCCTGCCTAGCCTGCTACAGCCCGGGTTCCCGGAGTCCTATTAGCCATGTGCTATAGCCCAGATTCACACGCTGCTGACCGACATGCTCGATGTGATTCATGTATGCCTGTCCCCATAGGTTGGTGCCGCTTTGGGTTCACGACTAGCCATGTCAGCCCGGGTTCTCTGTCATATGGATGCTAGCGACACTTGAAGGAAATATGCCCTAGAGGCAATAATAAAGTTATTATTTATTTCCTTATATCATGATAAATGTTTATTATTCATGCTAGAATTGTAATAACCGGAAACGTAATACTTGTGTGAATACATAGACAAA
Organism: Triticum monococcum; assembly: GCA_034509565.1. Taxonomy (NCBI): domain Eukaryota; kingdom Viridiplantae; phylum Streptophyta; class Magnoliopsida; order Poales; family Poaceae; genus Triticum; species Triticum monococcum. The sequence goes on along the minus strand of CM067846.1, from coordinate 169,671,559 downwards.
CAAAGTGTCACTAGTATGCCTCTACTTGACTAGCTCGTTAATCGAAGATGGTTATGTTTCCTAACCATAGACATGAGTTGTCATTAGATTAGTGGGATCACATCATTAGGAGAATGATGTGATTGACATGACCCATTCCATTAGCTTAGCACCCGATCGTTTAGTATGTTGCTATTGCTTTCTTCATGACTTATACATGTTCCTATGACTATGAGATTATGCAACTCCCATTTACCGGAGGAACACTTTGTGTGCTACCAAACGTCACAACGTAACTGGGTGATTATAAAGGTGCTCTACAGGTGTCTCCAAAGGTACATGTTGGGTTGGCGTATTTCGAGATTAGGATTTGTCGCTCCGATTGTCAGAGAGGTATCTCTGGGCCCTCTCGGTAATACACATCACTTAAGCCTTGCAAGCAATGCAACTAATAAGTTAGTTGCAAGATGATGTATTACGGAACGAGTAAAGAGACTTGCCGGTAACGAGATTGAACTAGGTATTGAGATATCGACGATCGAATCTCGGGCAAGTAACATACCGATGACAAAGGGAACAACGTATGTTTGTTATGCGGTCTGACCGATAAAGATCTTCGTAGAATATGTAGGAGCCAATATGAGCATCTAGGTTCTGCTATTGGTTATTGACCGGAGACGTGTCTCGGTCATGTCTACATTATTCTCGAACCCGTAGGGTCCGCACGCTTAAAGTTACGATGATAGTTTCATTATGAGTTTATATATTTTGATGTACCGAAGGTTGTTTGGAGTCCCGGATGTGATCACGGACTTGACGAGCAGTCTCGAAATGGTCGAGACATAAAGATCGATATATTGGACGACTATATTTGGACACCGGAAAGGTTCCGGGTAAGATTGGGACAATACCGGATCACCGGGAGGTTATCGGAAACCCTCGGGAGGTATATGGGCCTTATTGGGCCTTAGTGGAAAGGAGCAAGGGAGGGGGCGCGCCCCCCAAGCCCAATCCGAATTGGGAGGGGGGCCGGCCCCCCTTTCCTTCCTCCCTCCTTCCTCTTCCTTCCCTCTCCTACTCCTAATAGGAAAAAGGGGAGTCCTACTCCCGGTGGGAGTTGGACTCCCCCCCTTGGGTGCGCCACCCTCCTTGGCCGCCCCCTCCTCCACTCCTTTATATACGGGGGCAGGAGGGCACCCCAGAGACACAACAATTGATCATTGATCTCTTAGCCGTGTGCGGTGCCCCCCTCCACCATAATCCTTGATAATATTGTAGCGGTGCTTAGGCGAAGCCCTACGATGGTAGAACATCAAGATCATCACCACGCCATCGTGCTGACAGAACTCATCCCCGACACTTTGCTGGATCGGAGTCCGGGGATCGTCATCGAGCTGAACGTGTGCAAAAACTCGAAGGTGCCATAGTTTCGGTGCTTGATCGGTCGGGCCGTGAAGACATACGACTACATCAACCACGTTGTTATAACGCTTCCGCTTCCGGTCTACGAGGGTACGTAGAAAACACTCTCCCCTCTCGTTGCTGTGCATCACCATGATCTTGCGTGTGCGTAGGATTTTTTTTGAAATTACTACGTTCCCCAACAGTGGTATGCATGAGTAGAACACAAGTGAGTTGTGGGCGATATAAGTCATACTACTTACCAGCATGTCATACTTTGGTTCGGCGGTATTGTTGGATGAAGCGGCCGGGCCGACATTACGCATACACTTACGCGAGACTGGTTCTACCGACGTGCTTTGCACACAGGTGGCTGGCGGGTGTCAGTTTCTCCAACTTTAGTTGAACCAAGTGTGGCTACGCCCGGTCCTTGCGAAGGTTAAAATAGCTCCAACTTGACAAACTATCATTGTGTTTTTTGATGCGTAGGTAAGATTGGTTCTTGCTAAGCCAGTAGCAGCCACGTAAAACTTGCAACAAACAAAGTAGAGGACATCTAACTTGTTTTTGCAGGGCATGTTGTGATGTGATATGGTCAGGCATGATGCTAAATTTTATTGTATGAGATGATCATGTTTTGTAACCAAGTTATCAGCAACTGGCAGGAGCCATATGGTTGTCGCTTTATTGTATGCAATGCAATCGCCCTGTAATGCTTTACTTTATCACTAAGCGGTAGCGATAGTCGTAGAAGCATAAGATTGGCGAGACGACAACGATGCTACGATGGAGATCAAGGTGTCGCGCCGGTAACGATGGTGATCATGATGATGCTTCGGAGATGGAGATCACAAGCACAAGATGATGATGGCCATATCATATCACTTATATTGATTGCATGTGATGTTTATCTTTTATGCATCTTATCTTGCTTTGATTGACGGTAGCATTATAAGATGATCTCTCACTAAATTTCAAGATAAAAGTGTTCTCCCTGAGGATGCACCGTTGCCAAAGTTCGTCGTGCCCAGCCACCACGTGATGATCGGATGTGATAAGCTCTACGTCCATCTACAATGGGTGCAAGCCAGTTTTGCACACGCAGAATACTCAGGTTAAACTTGTCGAGCCTAGCATATGCAGATATGGCCTCGGAACACTGAGACCGAAAGGTCGAGCATGAATCATATAGTAGATATGATCAACATAGTGATGTCACCATTGAAAACTACTCCATTTCATGTGATGATCGGTTATGGTTTAGTTGATTTGGATCACGTGATCACTTAGAAGATTAGAGGGATGTCTTTCTAAGTGGGAGTTCTTAAGTAATATGATTAATTGAACTTAAATTTATCATGAACTTAGTACCTGATAGTATCTTGCTTGTTTATGTTTGATTGTAGATAGATTGCCCGTGCTGTTGTTCCATTGAATTTTAATACGTTCCTTGAGAAAGAAAAGTTGAAAGATGATGGTAGAAATTATACGGACTGGGTCCGTAACTTGAGGATTATCCTCATTGCTGCACAGAAGAATTACGTCCTGGAAGCACCGCTGGGTGCCAGGCTTGCTGCTGATGCAACTGACGACGTTAAGAACGCCTGGCAGAGCAAAGCTGATGACTACTCGATAGTGCAATGTGCCATGCTTTACGGCTTAGAACCGGGTCTTCAACGACGTTTTGAATGTCATGGAGCATATGAGATGTTCCAGGAGTTGAAGCTAATATTTCAAGCAAATGCCCAGATTGAGAGATATGAAGTCTCCAATAAGTTCTATAGCTGCAAGATGGAGGAGAACAGTTCTATCAGTGAGCATATACTCAAAATGTCTGGGTATAGTAATCACTTGATTCAACTGGGAGTTAATCTTCCAGATGATTGCGTCATTGACAGAATTCTCCAATCACTTCCACCTAGCTACAAGAGCTTCGTGATGAACTATAATATGCAAGGGATGGATAAGACAATTCCCGAGCTCTTCGCAATGCTAAAAGCTACGGAGGTAGAAATCAAGAAGGAGCATCAAGTGTTGATGGTTAACAAGACCACTAGTTTCAAGAAAAAGGGCAAGGGGAAGAAGAAGGGGAACTTCAAGAAGAACAGCAAGCAGGTTGCTGCTCAAGAGAAGAAACCCAAGTCTGGACCAAAGCCTGAAACTGAGTGCTTCTACTGCAAGCAGACTGGTCACTAGAAGCGGAACTGCCCCAAGTATTTGGCGGATAAGAAGGATGGCAAGGTGAACAAAAGTATATGTGATATACATGTTATTGATGTGTACCTTACTAGAGCTCGCAGTAGCACCTAGGTATTTGATACTGGTTCTGTTGCTAATATTTGCAACTCAAAACAGGGACTACGGATTAAGCGAACACTGGCGAAGGACGAGGTGACGATGCGCGTGGGAAATGGTTCCAAAGTCGATGTGATTGCGGTCGGCACGCTACCTCTACATCTACCATCGGGATTAGTATTAGACCTAAATAATTGTTATTTGGTGCCAGCGTTGAGCATGAACATTATATCTGGATCTTGTTTGATGCGAGACGGTTATTCATTTAAATTAGAGAATAATGGTTGTTCTATTTATATGAGTAATATCTTTTATGGTCATGCACCCTTGAAGAGTGGTCTATTTTTGATGAATCTCGATAGTAGTGATACACATATTCATAATGTTGAAGCCAAAAGATGCAGAGTTGATAATGATAGTGCAACTTATTTGTGGCACTGCCGTTTAGGTCATATCGGTGTAAAGCGCATGAAGAAACCCCATACTGATGGACTTTTGGAACCACTTGATTATGAATCACTTGGTACTTGAGAACCGTGCCTCATGGGCAAGATGACTAAAACGCCTTTCTCCGGTACTATGGAGAGAGCAACGGATTTGTTGGAAATCATACATACCGATGTATGTGGTCCAATGAATGTTGAAGCTCGTGGTGGATATCGTTATTTTCTCACCTTCACAGATGATTTAAGCATATATGGGTATATCTACTTAATGAAACATAACTCTGAAACATTTGAAAAGTTCAAAGGATTTCAGAGTGAAGTTGAAAATCATCGTAACAAGAAAATGAAGTTTCTACGATCTGATCGTGGAGGAGAATATTTGAGTTACGAGTTTGGTTTACATTTGAAACAATGCGGAATAGTTTCGCAACTCACGCCACCCGGAACACCACAGCGTAATGGTGTGTCCGAACATCGTAATCGTACTTTACTTGATATGGTGCGATCTATGATGTCTCTTACAGATTTACCGCTATCGTTTTGGGGTTATGCCTTAGAGACGGCCGCATTCACGTTAAATAGGGCACCATCAAAATCCATTGAGACGCCGCCTTATGAACTATGGTTTGGCAAGAAACCAAAGTTGTCGTTTCTGAAAGTTTGGGGCTGCGATGCTTATGTGAAAAAGCTTCAACCTGATAAGCTCGAACCCAAATCGGAGAAATGTGTCTTCATAGGATACCCGAAGGAGACTGTTGGGTACACCTTCTATCACAGATCTGAAGGCAAGACATTTGTTGCTAAAAATGGATCCTTTCTAGAGAAGGAGTTTCTCTCCAAAGAAGTGAGTGGGAGGAAAGTAGAACTTGATGAGGTAACTGTACCTGCTCCCTTATTGGAAAGTAGTACATCACATAAACCGGTTTCTGTGACACCTACACCAATTAGTGAGGAAGCTAATGATGATTATCATGAAACTTTAGAACAAGTTACTACTGAACCTCGTAGATCAACTAGAGTAAGATCCGCACGAGAGTGGTACGGTAATCCTGTTATGGAAGTCATGCTGCTAGATCATGATGAACCTATGAACTATGAAGAAGCAATGGTGAGCCCAGATTCCGCAAAATGGCTTGAAGCCATGAAATCTGAGATGGGATCGATGTATGAGAGCAAAGTGTGGACTTTGGTTGACTTTCCCAATGATCGGCAAGCAATTGAAAATAAATGGATCTTCAAGAAGAAGACTGACGCTGATGTTAATGTTACTGTCTACAAAGCTCGACTTGTCGCAAAAGGTTTTCGACAAGTTCAAGGAATTGACTACGATGAGACCTTCTCACCCGTAGCGATGCTTAAGTCTGTCCGAATCATGTTAGCAATTGCCGCATTTTATGATTATGAAATTTGGCAGATGGATGTCAAAACTGCATTCCCGAATGGATTTATGGAAGAGGAGTTGTATATGATGCACCCGGAAGGTTTTGTCGGTCCAAAAGGAGCTAACAAAGTGTGCAAGCTCCAGCGATCCATTTATGGACTGGTGCAAGCATCTCGGAGTTGGAATAAACGCTTTGATAGTGTGATCAAAGCATTTTGTTTTGTACAGACTTTTGGAGAAGCCTGTATTTACAAGAAAGTGAGTGGGAGCTCTGTAGCATTTCTGATATTATATGTGGATGACATATTGCTAATCGGAAATGATATAGAATTTCTGGATAGCATAAAGGGATACTTGAATAAGAGTTTTTCAATGAAAGACCTCGGTGAAGCTGCTTACATATTGGGCATTAAGATCTATAGAGATAGATCAAGACGCTTAATTGGACTTTCACAAAGCACATACCTTGACAAAGTTTTGAAGAAGTTCAAAATGGATCAAGCAAAGAAAGGATTCTTGCCTGTGTTACAAGGTGTGAAGTTGAGTAAGACTCAATGCCCGACCACTGCAGAAGATAGAGAGAAAATGAAAGATGTTCCCTATGCTTCAGCCATAGGCTCTATCATGTATGCAATGCTGTGTACCAGACCTGATGTGTGCCTTGCTATAAGTCTAGCAGGGAGGTACCAAAGTAATCAAGGAGTGGATCACTGGACAGCGGTCAAGAACATCCTGAAATACCTGAAAAGGACTAAGGATATGTTTCTCGTATATGGGGGTGACGAAGAGCTCATCATAAATGGTTACGTTGATGCAAGCTTTGACACTGATCCGGACGATTCTAAATCGCAAACCGGATACGTATTTACATTAAACAGTGGAGCTGTCAGTTGGTGCGGTTTTAAACAAAGCGTCGTGGCGGGATCTACATGTGAAGCGGAGTACATAGCTGCTTCAGAAGCAGCAAACGAAGGAGTCTGGATGAAGAAGTTCATATCTGATCTAGGTGTCATACCTAGTGCATCAGGTCCAATGAAAATCTTTTGTGACAATACTGGTGCAATTGCCTTGGCAAAGGAATCCAAATTTCACAAGAGAACCAAGCACATCAAGAGACACTTCAATTCCATCCGGGATCTAGTCCAGGTGGGAGACATAGAGATTTGTAAGATACATATGGATCTGAATGTAGCAGACCCATTGACTAAGCCTCTTCCACGAGCAAAACATGATCAACACCAAGGCTCCATGGGTGTTAGAATCATTACTATGTAATCTAGATTATTGACTCTAGTGCAAGTGGGAGACTGAAGGAAATATGCCCTAGAGGCAATAATAAAGTTATTATTTATTTCCTTATATCATGATAAATGTTTATTATTCATGCTAGAATTGTATTAACCGAAAACGTAATACTTGTGTGAATACATAGACAAACAAAGTGTCACTAGTATGCCTCTACTTGACTAGCTCGTTAATCGAAGATGGTTATGTTTCCAAACCATAGACATGAGTTGTCATTTGATTAACGGGATCACATCATTAGGAGAATGATGTGATTGACATGACCCATTCCATTAGCTTAGCAACCATCGTTTAGTATGTTGCTATTGCTTTCTTCATGACTTATACATGTTCCTATGACTATGAGATTATGCAACTCCCGTTTACCGGAGGAACACTTTGTGTGCTACCAAACGTCACAACATAACTGGGTGATTATAAAGGTGCTCTACAGGTGTCTCCAAAGGTACATGTTGGGTTGGCGTATTTTGAGATTAGGATTTGTCGCTCTGATTGTCGGAGAGGTATCTCTGGGCCCTCTCGGTAATACACATCACTTAAGCCTTGCAAGCAATGCAACTAATAAGTTAGTTGCAAGATGATGTATTATGGAACGAGTAAAGAGACTTGCCGGTAACGAGATTGAACTAGGTATTGAGATACCGATGATCGAATCTCGGGAAAGTAACATATCGATGACAAAGGGAACAACGTATGTTTGTTATGCGGTCTGACCGATAAAGATCTTCGTAGAATATGTAGGAGCCAATATGATCATCCAGGTTCCGCTATTGGTTATTGACCGGAGACGTGTCTCGGTCATGTCTACATTATTCTCGAACCCGTAGGGTCCGCACGCTTAACATTACGATGACAGTTTCATTATGAGTTTATATATTTTGATGTACTGAAGGTTGTTCGGAGTCCCGGATGTGAACACGGACTTGACGAGGAGTCTCGAAATGGTTGAGACATAAAGATCGATATATTGGACGACTATATGTGGACACCGGAAAGGTTCCGGGTAAGATTGGGACAATACCGGATCACCGGGAGGTTATCGGAACCCCCCGGGAGGTATATGGGCCTTATTGGGCCTTAGTGGAAAGGAGGGGAAAGGAGAAAGGGAGGGCCCCCCCAAGCCCAATCCGAATTGGGAGGGGGCCGGCCCCCCTTTCCTTCCTTCCTCCTTCCTCTTCCTTCCCGCTCCTACTCTTAATATGTAACGCCCTCAATGCGGCTATATCTCCTATGTGTCGAAGCACGACTTAGAGGCATAACCGCATTGAAAGCAATGTCGCAAGTAAGGTAATCTTCACAACAACCCATATAAATAAATAACAGGGAAAAAGGTACATAGTTGGCTTACACTCGCCACATCACACAAATACATGAATAACATTACAATCATCCAATACACTCATGGTCCGACTACAGTACCAAAAGAAAAGATCAACCCCAACATTGCGACATGGTCTCGATCGCCCCAACTGGGCACCACTACTGATCATCAGGGAAAGACACATAGTAACGGCGAGAGTCTTCGTCAAACTCCCACTTGAGCTCAAGCGCATCATCTGGAACGGAATCATCGGTCCCTGCATCTGGTTTGGAAGTAATTTGTGAGTCACGAGGACTCAGCAATCTCGCACCCTCGCGATCAAGACTATTTAAGCTTATAGGTAAGGCAAGGTAATAAGTGGAGCTGCAGCAAGCGACTAGCATAAATGGTGGCTAACCTGTTCGCAAAAGAGAGCGAGAAGAAAAAGCAAAGCACGAACGAAGAACTAAAGAACAACCTACGTCAAACATTACTCCAACACCGTGTTCACTTCCCGGACTCCGCCGAGAAGAGACCATCACGGTTACACACGCGGTTGATTCATTTTAATTAAGTTAAGTTTTCATGTTATCTACAACCGGACATTAACAAATTCCCATCTGCCCATAACCGCGGGCACGGCTTTTGAAAGTTAAAATCCCTGCAGGGGAGTCCCAACTTAGCCCATCACAAGCTCTCACGGTCAACAAAGGATAAACCTTCTCCCGAGACATTCCGATCAGACTCGGCATCCCGGTTTTACAAGACAACCTCGACAATGGTAAAACAAGTCCAGCAACACCGCCCAAATGTGCCGACAAATCCCGATAGGAGCTGCACATATCTCGTTCTCAGTGCACACTCAGATGAACACTACGTACAACTAAAACCAACCCTCAAGTTTCCCTGAGGTGGCTCTGTTTGGACCAACACTCAGAGGAGCACTGGCCGGGGGGGGGGGGGGTTTAAATAAGATGACCCTCGGGCTCCGGAAACCCAAGGGAAAAATAGGTTAGGTGGCAAATGGTAAAATCAAGGTTGGGCATTGCTGGAAGAGTTTTATTCAAGGCGAACTGTCATGGGATTCCCATTATCACCCAACCGCGTAAGGAACGCAAAAATCCGGGAACATAACACCGATATGACGGAAACTAAGGCGGCAAGAGTGGAACAAAACACTAGGCAAAAGGCCAAGCCTTCCACCCTTTACCAAGTATATATATGCATTAAGATAATAAGATAATATAGTGATATCCCAACAATAAACAATGTTCCAACAAGGAACGATCTCCAATCTTCACCTGCAACTAGCAACGCTATAAGAGGGGCTGAGCAAAGCGGTAACATAGCCAATCAACGGTTTGCTAGGACATGGTGGGTTAGAGGTTTTATATGGCAATTTGGGAGGCAGGATAAGCAAGTGGTAGGTATCGTAGCATAGGCATAGCAAAAGAGCGAGCATCTAGCAAGCAAAGATAGAAGTGATTTCGAGGGTATGATCATCTTACCTGCAAAGTTGTCAGAGTTGGCTTGATCCTCGTAAGCAAACTCAACGGGCTCCTCGTTAGCGAACTCGTCTCCCGGCTCTACCCAAACAAGACAAACAAGCAAAAGGAACACAATCAACCATGTGCAAAGCTCAAACAACATGATGCAAACATGGTATGCTATGCGGGATGCGATATGTGATGCATATGCAAGATTTGACAAGGAATGATTGAACCTAGCCTCAACCTTGAAATCCAAGAGTGCCACTGGAAAGGTGAGGTCATTTCGGTTGAAATCGATATAAAGATCACCGGAATCAGATGCACGGATTGGAAATGGCAAGCAAAACAAATATGGCACTGGTCTGCGATAAACAACAAGTAGCCATCTAAATGCATCAAGATAAATATGCTACAACACTCAAACATGACAACAAAATACATGTAAGGGATCCACTCATGATGCTTGACAAAAGATGAACACTGAGCTACGGCCAATTCATCCATTAACAGGTTCAAACAAGCATGGCAAAAGCGCAAATGATAACAGGTTTCAGACTTAGTGAAATTAACACAAGTTTGGAATTTAACATCAGGTAGCACACTTTAGAGCATGAAAACTATATGCTACAGGAACTTAACATGGCAACGCAAGGCATGGCATGAAGCTACTCAAAGCACTTAACAAAAGTACCTTAGTGACCTTGAGCCAAAAGGGATCAGAAAATACAATTGCAAGCATGTGAACATGGCAAAAACATATTCAGATTACAGACTTAGTGAAAAACTGGAGCATGCAAATCTGTTAACGAGTATGCATGTTTACGAGCTCGATGCACTCACTACGGAGCATGGCATGACAATCTAAGCATACACCCACCAAGAATACAGATCATAGAAGCTAGACATGGCAAAAAAAACAACATAGCATGCACGGATCAACGACAACATCCTCGGCAAAATCGCTAACAAGTCAACAATCTGCCAGGATTCACGAAATAGCAAAAGTAGAGCTCGATTGACTCAAGCTAGGGTGCTCCATAAATGCAAACAAAGACATGGATCGATAGAGCACCACAATTTTAACAAAACATCCTTACTGATCATCCTCAAAAGAGGCACGGATCACTAGTAAACAACATGAACATATGGCATATTGACAAAATCAGATCAAGCACTTAGTGAAATTCTAAGTCCCTAAAATCAGCATTAACGAATGCACTACTTTGCAAGCTTGTGCTAGTCACCACACATATCACAAAAATACATGGTAAGCACCTCTGTAAAGATGGCATTGCATATAACAAAACACATGTAGAACTCAGGAGCATATCATGCACGCATTAATCATGGCAAAAATGACAAATAGCTATTTGATGAAACAGATCTGACAAATATATCACATAGCCCTCTTCCAACAACATTTCGGGCATCAAGATGAGCTCAAATGAAAATGATGCAATGAGATGAAATGATGCACTCTCTGAGGCGAATATTTTGATATGCTACGCGCCCAAAACGGAGCCACGGGTGCAAAGTTACGATGCGATGAACAATGCAAAAAAATATGCAGACTTAGGGGAAAAACAAGGTCAACCCCTAGGGTTACTGTAGCTCGGATCTGGATCTCGCCGGAACAGTAGCGGTTCGCCGGAGATGGAGTACGTCGCCAGACTTGGGGGCTTGCCGGGGCGAGGAGATGAGGAGGACGGCCAGAGTCGCCGGAGCGGCGAGGGCGGCGAGGAAGCCGCGAGCCGAGGCGGCAGCGTGGGGCGGTCACCGGCGCGGCGAACCTTGGCGGCGGCGCGGACGAAGGCGGCGGCGCGCGCGGTAAGAGGCTGCGCGGGGCACGCGGGCCTCGGGGGCTCTCCCCGGGCCGAGCGGGCCGGCAACGGGGGAGACCCGACGGCGACACGTGGCGGCGTGTGGCTGGCTGGGCGCGGCGGGCGAACGTGTCCGGTTGTGGCCGGACGTGTCCGATGGCGGCAGAGCTGATTTCTAGGGTTAGGGGAAGAGGAGATCCGGGAATTTCGGAGGAGGGTCTATTTATAGAGGTAGAGGGAGCTAGGAAGCTCCAAATGGAGTGCGGTTTTCGGCCACGCTATCGTGATCGAACGCTCTAGGTGATGGAGAGGGTTTAGGTGGGTTTTGGGCCAAATTGGAAGGGTGTTGGGCTGCAACACACACGAGGCCTTCTCGGTCCCTCGGTTAACCGTTGGAGCATCAAACGAAGTCCAAATGACACGAAACTTGATAGGCGGTCTACCGGTAGTAAACCAAGGCCGCATGGCAAGTCTCGGTCTAATCCGGAAATGTTTAACCCCCACACACGAAAAGAGGTAGAAAGGACCACCGGAGGAGATAGGAGCGCCGGAATGCAAAACGAAAAACGGGGAAAATGCTCGGATGCATGAGACGAACACGTATGCAAATGCAATGCACATGATGACATGATATGAGATGCATGACAAAGGCAACAACACACGGAGACAAAAACCCGAACCCAAGGAAAATAAAATAACTTAGCGCCGGAAACGGCAAGAGTTGGGATACATATAAGGTAAATTACATCCGGGGTGTTACATAATAGGAAAAAGGGGAGTCCTACTCCCAGTGGGAGTTGGACTCCCCCCCTGGGCGCGCCACCCTCCTTGGTCGGCCCCCTCCTCCACTCCTTTATATACGGGGCAGGGGGGCACCCCAGAGACACAACAATTGATCATTGATCTCTTAGCCGTGTGCGGTGCCCCCCTCCACCATAATCCTCGATAATATTGTAGCGGTGCTTAGGCGAAGCCCTGCGATGGTAGAACATCAAGATCGTCACCACACCGTCGTGCTGACGGAACTCATCCCCGAAACTTTGTTGGATCGGAGTCCGGGGATCGTCATCGAGCTGAACGTGTGCAAAAACTCGGAGGTGCCGTAGTTTCGGTGCTTGATCGGTCGGGCCGTGAAGACGTACGACTACATCAACCGCGTTGTTATAACGCTTCCGCTTCCGGTCTACGAGGGTACATAGACAACACTCTCCCCTCTCGTTGTTGTGCATCACCATGATCTTGCGTGTGCGTAGGATTTTTTTTAAATTACTACGTTCCCCAACAAAACTATCATATATGTGAGCCAAAAGGCACAAACGGTCCCAGGCCATGGTAAGGCGACACCTGTGGGAATATCGTGCGTGAGGCCGCAAAGTGATATGAGGTGTTATCGGCTAGATCGATGTGACTTGGAATCGGGGTCCTGACAGTTTTGGTATCAGAGCCTGACTGCCTATAGGATTACCAAGCCAAACTGGTCGAAGTCGAGTCTAGAAATGCTTTAGTTATGTAAGGGAATTGATTGTGGAAGGGAACGTAAGGCTCTTTTTACTCCTTTACCATATGCCCTTCTGATCTGAGTCAACCTCTTCTTTTCTACGGGGATTAAGAACTAGGCCTTCTCATCTATCTATCAGGATGACGTGTTACTAATCCATAGACTTATAGAATTGATAGTTTCATGCCTCAGTTCCGTTCCTACTACTTCCGTATGTTGACAGTTGATCTCGGAACCTTGATATTGTGTTGTTGAGTGGTTATGCCACCATTTTGCAGGATGTCTCAAATCTTTTTGAGCATTTATAGCCGTTATGCTTTCCGAGTCATCCCAGGTTTCTAAGTAGTATGATGCATTTGCAAACCCCTTCCTCCTGTTCCTGATGTCCATTTGGGCCAGATTAATCACACTAATCGGTGAGTTGAGGTACTCTGTTGCCTCGACATATATGTTGGAGCTATTATTATGACCCTAGGTGTTTTAGGGAGTCACCTAGTAATCTAGCCATGTTTTGTGTTCCGGTGTGATGATTCTGGCCACCATTCTCGAAAGCATCCCGTGATGCCATTTAGTAGTAGGTATTCTATTCCTGGGTTCTTAAACCCGAGATTCACCCTACTTACCTCCTGTTGATAGTGTTTGCTCATTCCTTTAGGATATTAGTAACCTTGCGACAGTCCTCGAGGTCCGTGGTATTTCTTTCTTCCAAATACCATGAACCATTATGGCAGAAGTTCTTTGAACCAAAATATCACAATCAGAGTACTCATGAGGAGTTCTCCATTCATAATTGTGATTCTGCCAGTTCTACCTTCCTGCATGGGTTATCTGGAAGAAACCTGTTGAACTTGGTTCGACATATTAATCTATGCATCCACAACTCAGAAAGATATACGTCCTCTTGAGTTGTACCTCTTCATTTATATTCCGATCATCACCTATCAATTGATAGTCAGGAGTAATTGTGCATCCATGTTATCGATGCTTATTATTCTTGTGGTCCGTTAAGCCATTCTATTTCAGAATGACTAGGAGAAACAAACTCTAATACCTCATCCATATCCAGGATTGGGTCAAAGTAGTTGTGTTCTGCAGATCAAATGCCCATCCAGCTTTTGCTCTGTTCTACCCTGGAGTATTACCCCCTTTATGTCAGGATTGTCATGAGAATTGCACCATCTCTCATGAATTCTTGACGCAGTGATACTTCTCGCCATCATTTTTCATTCCTCGGTCCCGTGTTGTTGCAACCGGAATGCCGGCAAGTGAACCATGATGTGTGAAATCAATACTCCTAGCAACCGTGTTGCTCGGTAGTTAATGGACACTAATATCATTCTTAGCGTGTTGGTTATCAAAACACTATTCTAGGATTAATCGTGCTACCTTGTCCTTATTTACGGTGCACTCTTCGATCAATGAGTTAGGATTACTCAATCCCTTGCTTATTTGTTCATATCGTCTTGCTCTGAAAAGCAAGATTGTTCTCGAGCTTAGTAACATATCGGTGGTTCGTGATGTTCCGAATATCTTCTCGGAAGTATTACCAGGTTGTCACCTGACCGCTATGTTGAGTTCCTGATCATGTTGGTTTTCCTCCAAACCACCTATTCTCCAAGATTCTGTGTTGGATACCCTGAACTAGTTGCTCGAGCTAAACAACAACTTGCAGAGTTGGAAGATAAAAGCTTAATCCACTTAGTTCATTCCAAAGGGATATCACTGTGTTTGTGTGTTAGTTGAAGAAAGATGATATCTTCATTGGTTGTTCCTCGTGATCGGTTGTTGGATCTGTTGTCTTGTCAAAACTTTGATTTGAGTGTGGGCTATCCTCAAATCAAATCAGTACCAACGATATTTGTAATGTTGTCTTACTCTTGGTTGACTCCTCGAGCATACACCATTACATCTTTTGGTCTGACCAATACTATCACATTGTTCACATAATGGTGGAAGTCCAGTGATATGGAAATTCTGATGAGTTGCTATTGAGCCCATCAACAATATTTTGTCTCCTCCATGATTTGTGTTGAACATCCAGCTAGTGTTGGAAACTTGTGTAAGCATTTTCTTCATGCCCCGTTCATGAAGTATATGTTTGGGTGAAAGAAGTGACTTCCTTTGATTCACGTGCATTTGATGTAAGTTACCGCTGTGAATTCGAGAAGTTTGTTTTGCTTCCTCTAGAATCATCCCAAGTCAGTCATGCATGTGCGAAGTATTCTATGGTCTGATAGACTGATCATCTTCATTCTATACGCATCCCTAGCACACCAAGCCACTGATTGATTTGTTCAAGATAAAGGAGTCTGTTCTAAAGTGTTAATCCTTTAGACTTCCGCGCGGAGATTTCAATATCATTAATTATGGTTCCCAACCAGAACTCGGTAGTGTTTTTGTTGTAAGACTACTACGTGGTCATGCTTGTCTGGGACGGTGTGTTCACATGTATGTAGCAGAACCGGCTCATGTTTGGGAGCTTACTACCATAGTTCATTTCCCTAGAATCTCGCAACATCATCTCGTCGACTTGTGTTTCAACCTTTCCTTCCCCAGACATGCCGTCTAAAGTATCCTGTTACTAACCAGATCTAAATCTTAGGCAGATATGATGGTTGAAACATTCCCGACATTGCATTTTGTTCCTAGCTTACACCACCATTGTGCCAAATTCCCATGGGCTATCCTTTCCGGTAATTGTTGCTTTGGATCATCTCAAAAGTGGTCTTGCTATGGGTCCCATCCATCTCCGATGATAAGCAAAAATCATCCATTGTGTTGTCTTCAACAAGGTAGACCACATCTTCCATTCTAGTCCGGGTATGCCATCCTTTCGAACTCCTTCAAATGATCGTTTGTGCATTTCCTTAGGCTGGTACAAAGAGTTTCAATGATCTCTGTATCAAAAGTAATTCTTTTTGCCACCTAAAGGAATAATTCTACGAGTCACCTCCTCCAACATGTCTCGTTAGGGAATCATGGCAACTCAACTCCTCGCTACGTTGACAACCGTTCACCACCTTCTTAAGTGTGGAATTGATGCCTACCTAGTGAACCTTCGCCATCTGTTTCTTCCATCCCTCTTGATGTATGTTTGTGTCTCAACTCGAGAGAGTTACTGTGTCTCATCCCGTGAGTTGATCGTGAATTGCTCGATCTTCGAGACGATTATAGAATCTCTTTTTGTCGTCATCGAGTTGAATGAAGATTTCGAAAGCAAAGACGTCAATGTCAAATTTGAAGCAATGAATCAACATCTTCGAGAAGGGCTATTGGATCATGAAGACCGTGTTAGCTTTGTGTCCCTTTGTCTTCTTACCCCACGTCTTGAATCTCGGGACGAGATTCTTGTTTAGTGGGGGTGAGTTGTCACAGCCCTAGAATTCTGCTTTGTAATTAGTTGCATCAGTGAGTTGCATCCATGCATCATGTTTAAATTCAAGAAACTTGAATTGAGGAAATGTGAAAGCCTCAAAATTTTAATTAAAAGTAGGGCAAATAACCCTGGAAAATGCATCCAATGTTTCCAAAATGCTCTCCAATGATGTTTAATATTTTTGGCAAGGGTTTTGGTCCAAACCAAAAATATGGAAATCTTTTGAGGAATTATTTTGGCCATCTAGATTTAAATCAATAAATATTTGAGTTGGATTTAATTCTTCTATAAAAAGAATTGCAAGTCCAGTAATCCTGAAAACCTGTGAGTGGCTTTGAATATATTGCATCAAGCCACATAAATATTTTCAGAAGCGACTAAATGATTTGGTTTGTGAATCAAATCAAAACAGAATTGAAATATTAGAAAACAGAAACAGAAATGTAAAAAAGAAGGAAACTAACCTGGCCCAGCTTACCTGGCCTCACCTGTGCAGCCACCAGAGAGGCCAGCCCAGCACTTTAGAGGCCCAGCCCACAGGGGCATGACTATCTTCTACCTCTACCAGTAGGCAGAGGCGAACCAGAGCACGACGCCGGCTGCGCCAGCTCCTGCTTCACGCTGGCGAGCTCTCCTCCCCCCACATGCCCTCGAGATGCGACACAGCTCCCTGGCCCACTCCCTCACTCTCCCCGTGCTCCTCCTCCCCTCTGTCTCCCTCTCACGCGCACACCCGAGCGTTGCTGTCGCCGCCGATCGCCGTAGCCGTGGCCACCGGCCACCGCACCCCCTGCCGACACGCCCATCGACTCCGCCGCGAGGCCTCGCGCCTCCAAGCAGAAGAACACAAGCCCGGACGGCCTTCTTCACCGCCAACGCCACCGTCCTCGACCTCGGGTGCCGGTGATGCCCGCCGTCGATTCGCCGGACCCCGTGCCTCCCCTGCCCCGCCAGCAGCACCAGAAGAACTGCGGTGAGCCGCTGCACCGTTTCCCCTATGCCCCATTGCCTAATTCGCCCCCTAGCCGCATCAACCACCGGAGCCGAGCGCTCCCTGCCGCCGGCCATGTGGCCGCCACGGCTGCAACACCCGCACGTCACACCACAACACGTAGGCGTGCTCAGCGCTTCCTTGGGAAGCCGCAGACCCCCACCAGTTCGTCTCAAAACGCTCCGTAGCGCCGAACCCGCCGTTCCCGTAGATCCGGCCACCGCCATGGTTGCCATGGCCATCGTCTCCAGCCACCCCGCAGCCTCCCGCGTGATCCCCTGGATGTGTGCGAGGATGGGCATCCCTCTGGTGCCTCTAGCGCGTCGAGTCGACCCCTGTAGCGCCGTCCCGGGCAACTCCGGTGATCCTCCGCCATCGGGTTTGGTCGCCGGCGTCCAACTCCGGTGGCTGGTGATGTGGCACCATCATTAGCGCCTAACTAACCCCCTAGAGTCACTGACATATGGGCCCAGGCCTTAACTAAACTAGATTAGGTTTAGTTTAATTTTAATTAACCCTGTTAGTTAACTGTGTCACTGACGTGTGGACCCCACACGTCAGGTTTGACCTGGACCGAGCCGTTGACCTGCTGACATCACTGTGAGGTCATGCTGACGCAATAATTCCTTTCTGGAATTTAAATAAATCTTAAATGATTTATTATTTTCAGAAATTACCCCCAAACTTCTAAAAATCATAGAAATTCAACCGTAACTCCAAATGAAAAGATTTATATATGAAAAATTATCAGAAAAATTCAAGGAATCCATCTGTACCATTTTCATGCATGTTTGAACAATGTTTGTCCTCTGTTTTGGACAAAACAAATAAAGGGCATTTAAATAATCATATATGGAGTTGGAATTTGAATCATGTATTCAAACCAACTTCATTTAAATCATAACTAGATGCATTTGCTCAAATCATAGCATATTGCCATGTCATGATCATGCATCATGTTGTCGCATATGCATTGATTGTGTTCTTCTCTATTGCCGGTGTTTGTCCCCCTTCAGTAGACGACGTTCCGACGATGTGATCGATGACACTGATGAAGAACTATAGTATCTTCAGAAGTGCCAGGCAAGCAAAACCCCCTTGTTCATTCCGATACAATCCCACTCTCTCGCTCCTCGGAGCCTAATGAATAAATACTTGAGTCATAGAGTTATGTTGTGATGCCATGTTGTATTTACACATATCGGGCATATTGTGTGTATGATTGAAATGCTTGGTATGTGTGGGATCCGACAATCTAGTTGTTTATCCTTGACAACCTCTCTTATGGGGAAATGTAGTCTAGTGCTTCCATGAGCCATAGTAGTCTGCTACAGCCCGGTTCACCGGAGTCCTGCTAGCCCAGCACTACTGCTCAGGACACTTGACTAGCCGGCATGTGTTTCACTTCGTTCCTGTGTCTGTCCCTTCGGGGAAATGTCACGCGGTGACATCCGGAGTCCTGCCTAGCCTGCTACAGCCCGGGTTCCCGGAGTCCTGTTAGCCCTGTGCTACAGCCCGGATTCACACGCTGCTGACCGACATGCTTGATGCTGACCGCCATGGTAAGGCGACACCCGTGGGAATACCGTGCGTGAGGCCGCAAAGTGATATGAAGTTTACCGGCTAGATCGATGTGACTTGGAATTGGGGTCCTGACACATATTGAGCTAGCCAAACGTTCTTAACGTCTGCATCTGCTCCTGCAATAGGTCAGTCACCTAGCGGTGCATCAAGGACATAATTCTTCTGTGAAGCAATGAGGATAAACCTCAGATCACGGACCCAGTCCGCATCATTGATACTATCATCTTTCAACTTAGTTTTCTCTAGGAACACATATAATACATAGGGAAGCAATAACGCGAGCTATTGATCTACAACATAGATATGCAAATATTATCAGGACTAAGTTCATGATAAATTAAAGTTCAATTAATCATATTACTTAAGAACTCCCACTTAGATAGACATCCCTCTAATCATACGTGATCCATATCAACTAAACCATAACCGATCATCGCGTGAAATGGAGTAGTTTTCAATGGTGAACATCATTATGTTGATCATATCTACTATATGATTCACGCTCGACCTTTCGGTCTCCAGTGTTCCGAGGCCATATCTGCATATGCTAGGCTCGTCAAGTTTAACCCGAGTATTTCTGCGTGTGCAAAACTGGCTTGCACCCGTTGTAGATGGACGTAGAGCTTATCACACCCGATCATCACGTGGTGTCTGGGCACGACGAACTTTGGCAACGGTGCATACTCAGGGAGAACACTTTTATCTTGAAATTTAGTGAGAGATCATCTTATAATGCTACCGTCATAACTAAGCAAAGTAAGATGGATAAAAGATAAACATCACATGCAATAAAAATATGTGACATCATATGGCCATCATCATCTTGTGCCTTTGATCTCTATCTCCAAAGCATCGTCATGATCTCCATCGTCACCGGCATGACACCATGATCTCCATCATCTTGATCTATATCAATGTGTCGTCACATGGTCGTCTCGGCAACTATTGCTCTTGCAACTATTGCTATCGCATAGTGATAAAGTAAAGCAATCATTTGGCACTTGCATCTTATGCAATAAAGAGACAACCATAAGGCTTCTACCAATTGCTGATAACTTCAACAAAACATGATCATCTCATACAACAACTTATATCTCATCATGTCTTGGCCATATCACATCACAACATGCCCTGCAAAAACAAGTTAGGCATCCTCTACTTTGTTATTGCACGTTTTACATGGCTGCTACGGGCTGAGCAAGAACCGTTCTTACCTACGCATCAAAAGCACAACGATAGTTCGTCAAGTTAGTGTTGTTTTAACCTTCTCAAGGACCGGGCGTAGCCATACTCGGTTCAACTAAAGTTGGAGAAACTGACACCCGCCAGCCACCTGTGTGCAAAGCACGTCGGTAGAACCAGTCTCGCGTAAGCGCACGCGTAATGTCGGTCCGGGCCGCTTCATCCAACAATACCACCGAACGAAAGTATGACATGCCAGTAAGCAGTATGACTAATATTGTCCACAACTCACTTGTGTTCTACTCATGCATATGACGCCTACGCATAAAACCAGGCTCGGATGCCACTGTTGGGGAACGTAGTAATTTCAAAAAATTCCTACGCACACGCAAGATCATGGTGATGCATAGCAACGAGAGGGGAGAGTGTTGTCCACGTACCCTCGTAGACTGAAAGCGGAAGCGTTAGCACAACGCGGTTGATGTAGTCGTACGTCTTCATGATCCGACCGATCAAGTACCGAACGCACGGCACCTCCGAGTTCAGCACACGTTTAGCCCAATGACGTCCCTCGAACTCCGATCCAGCCGAGTGTTGAGGGAGAGTTTCGTCAGCACGATGGTGTGGTGATGATGATGTTCTCCCGACGCAGGGCTTCGCGTAAGCACCGCTACGATATTATCAAGGTGGACTATGGTGGAGGGGGGCACCGCACACGGCTAAAAGATCAAACAAATCAATTGTTGTGTCTTTGGGGTGCCCCCTGCCCCCGTATATTAAGGAACAAAGGGGGGGTGCGGCCGTCCTAGAGAGGGGTGCGCCAGGAGGAGTCCTACTCCTACCGGGTGTAGGACTCCCCCCCATTTTCCTTGTTGGACTAGGAGAGAGAGGGGAAAGAGGTGGAGGAGAAGAAGGAAGGGGGGGGGGGGGCGCCGCCCCTTCTCCTTGTCCTATTCGGACTAGGGGGGAGGGGGTGCGGCCCTTGCCCTGGCCGCCTTTCCTCTCTTCCACCAAGGCCCACAAAGGCCCATTAAGTCCCCGGGGGGTTCCGGTAACCTCCCGGTACTCCGGTAAAATCTCGATTTCACCCGGAACACTTCCGATATCCAAACATAGGCTTCCAATATATCAATCTTCATGTCTCGACCATTTCGAGACTCCTCGTCATGTCCGTGATCACATCCGGGACTCTGAACAACCTTCGGTACATCAAAACATATAAACTCATAATATAACTATCATCGAAACGTTAAGCGTGCGGACCCTACGGGTTCGAGAACTATGTAGACATGACCGAGACACGTCTCCGGTCAATAACCAATAGAGGAACCTGGATGCTCATATTGGCTCCTACATATTCTACGAAGATCTTTATCGGTCAAACCACATAACAACATACATTGTTCCCTTTGTCATCGGTATGTTACTTGCCCGAGATTCGATCGTCGGTATCTCAATACCTAGTTCAATCTCGTTACCGGCAAGTCTCTTTACTCGTTACGTAATACATCATCCTGCAACTAACTCATTAGTTGTAATCCTTGCAAGGCTTAAGTGTTGTGCATTACCGAGAGGGCCCAGAGATACCTCTCCGACAATCAGAGTGACAAATCCTAATCTCGAAATACGCCAACCCAACAAGTACCTTCGGAGACACCTGTAGAGCACATTTATAATCACCCAGTTACGTTGTGACGTTTGGTAGCACACAAAGTGTTCCTCCGGTAAACGGGAGTTGCATAATCTCATAGTCATAGGAACATGTATAAGTCATGAAGAAAGCAATAGCAACAAACTAAACGATCAATTGCTAAGCTAACGGAATGGGTCAAGTCAATCACATCATTCTCCTAATGATGTGATCCCGTTAATCAAATGACAACTTTTTGTCTATGGCTAGGAAACATAACCATCTTTGATCAACGAGCTAGTCAAGTAGAGGCATACTAGTGACACTCTGTTTTTCTATGTATTCACACATGTATTATGTTTCCGGTTAATACAATTCTAGCATGAATAATAAACATTTATCATGATATAAGGAAATAAATAATAACTTTATTATTGCCTCTAGGGCATATTTCCTTCATGGGCCTCCCCGTCGTTCTCCGTCACCGCTGCCAACGCTGCCACCGGCCCAGCGGCAAACAAGCAGCAAGCCTCCTCATTGCACCCCTCCGTGCGGCGTGACGGCTGCACCGCCACCCCGTCACCGACTCCGGCCGGCTCATCGTCTCACGCTCGCCGCGCACCCACGGACGTGTAGGCTACGCTGCTCATGGCAGGCGAGCTCATGCGCTACAGCCCGGTCGATGACCTCTACGAGGACTAGTTGGACCGCATCGCCGAGCTCTTCAGTGCCACGAGGGGCTCTCCTGCACCATCCCTCTCACTGCCTCGCCCGCCCTCGGCTGTGGGCGATGAGGCTCACGGAGCACCTCCGCCTCCTCTACAACAAGATGGCGCCCTCGCGCCGAGGCGTGCGGCTCATGGGGTGCCTCCGTCTCCTCCGCGTCAAGACGACGTCCTCGCTCTAAGATGTGTGGCACCGCGGCATGGTCCACCGCGCTGTGTGCCCGCGCACGAAGAAAGAAGCTGCCAAGAGGTCCCCCGTCTGCAAGAAAACGCTCCACCGCTCCCAGCACCGACACGCCAGGATAGCCTGCCACGACAGGGCCACGCGCCGCTTGCCGTGGTGGCGCAATGGCACCAAGATCATGCTCCGCCTCCCCGACGGGCCCCGGTGGCCACGGCAGGCTGCCGCGCCTTCACTCTCGAGCTGCGTAGCATCGTCTGGCCAGGCAAGTTCAAGACGGATCTGCCTCGTCACTACGACGGCACCCCCGACCCTGTGGAGTTCTTCTAGCTCTACGAGCTAAGCATCGAGGCGGCCAACAGCGACGGAAAGGTCATGGTGAACTGGTTTCCCATGGCTCTCAAGGACGGTGCTCGCTCATGGCTCTTGAATCTACCCCCGCGCTCGATCTCTTCCTGGGATGAGATGCGTGACTACTTCGTCGCCAACTTCCAGGGCACTCGCGACCACCCCCCGGCCGTGGGTGACCTGCGCCACATCAAGAAACAGCCAGGAGAGACCCTACAGAAGTACATCCAGCGTGCATCTCAAGATCCCCATGGTGACAGGCGAGACCATCATCTCAGTGTTTTTCGACGGCGTCCACGACATCAAGATGGAGGAGGAGCTCGCCATCCATGAGGAGCTGTGCACAACTTTGGAGCTGTTCAAGATAGCAACCAATTGTGCAAGAGCTGAGGAGGGGCGCGTCTCCCTCCTCGAGCTCCCCGCTACGAATCCAGAGGAGAGGAAGGCCAAGGTCAAGGACGTGAAGCGCAAAGGCGTGGCCGTACTCGTGGCAGAGCCAGACATGAAGCATGGCTGAGATCTTCCCGAGTCGTCCAAGAGCAGCCATGCGTTTTGTGCCTTCCACAATGTGCGCACCCACAACACCAACGATTGTCATGAGCTCAGGGCCATTCGAGATGGATGCTTTGGTTGACGCCTCGAGCGCAATGACCAGGGCTACGACCGAGGAGGTGGAGGAGGTGGAGGACGTTGGGATGACCGCGGGGCCCGCCAGGAGTGGCGCGACCAATCTTGCAAGGATCGTTGGCAGGACCAGCCTCGTGAGGGCGCCTGGAGGGACCAGCCTCGCGAGGACCGTCCTCAGGGCAACCCTAGCCTCCCTCCACTGCCGCCGCCAAGGAGGAACGACGACCACCAGCCGGACAAAGGGGCTAGGGGCTTCCAGGAGCCGCGCGCCATCGCCTGCATCTTGGGTGGCGCTCAAGCCCCAGCTTCCCAGCGCATCTTCAAGCAGTTCTCTTGCGAGGTGAATGCAGCCCTCCCGAAGCTCGAGGCCACGCGCTCGCTCAGATGGTCCAAGTATGCCATCACCTTTAGCTCGACGGACCAGCTCAAGTGCGCCGCAACCGCTGGCGTACTCCCGATGCTCTATTCACCTGTCATCAGCAATGTCCAAGTCACCAAGACCCTCATCGATGGTGGCGCAGGGCTTAGTGTCATGTCCGTCGAGACGTTCGATAGCCTTCAAGTGCCATATGATCAGCTCCAGCCTACCAGGCCTTTCTCAGGAGTGACTGGCGGCTCCACCACCCCGATAGGGCACGTCCGTATCCCTGTCACCTTTGGTCAGCGCGACAACTACCACACCGAGCTCGTCGACCTCGACGTCGCACACATCCGCCTGCCGTACAATGGAATCCTCGGATACCCAGCGCTAGCCAAATTCATGGCAGTCACCCACCATGGCTACAACGTACTCAAGATGCCGGGAAGTGGCAGAATCATCACAGTCCCCTGCGAAGAAAGAGACGCGGTGTGCTCCCTTGAGCGCGCCTTCCAAGCTGCATCAATCGAAAACCCTGACAGCGCGGGTGCGCAGTACCCTCCGGAAGCCAACCCCAAGAAGAAGTAGCTACTCCGCTCTGGGCCTCAGGAGAGCGGCGGCACCTCAGGATCTGTGCCCGCACCTGGGGCGCCTTCCACCCTCGCATAGGGAGGCGCGCCCAGTGCCCTCCTCGGGCAGGGCTCGGGGGCTCTCTTCTGGAGGGCCTCTGACCTGGCCAACGTCACGAGGGCGGCACTCGGGCACCACGTGGAGGCGTGCTTCGCGACACGTTTCCCTCAGTAGGGCATCGAGCGAGGAGCGCCCGGCACTCAGGAGTTCATCGTCATGGCCACTCAGGAGCTTCAGGAAGCAAGGACAATACGCGGCGACCGCCGCCCACCTGGCGCTGCTCCCCACCCAGGCGAGGGTGGTGAGCTGTGCGTCTGCATCGACATCCCAGGGCTCAAAGGGTCGCATCTCACGAGCGCTTCTGGCCTTCGCGTGCTGGCCGGTGTGAGGGTCCGCCTCACAACTACGTTCGCATGGTGTTTGATGACCCACAATTATAGGGGATCTATCATAGTCCTTTCGATAAGTAAGAGTGTCGAACCCAACGAGGAGCAGAAGGAAATGATAAGCGGTTTTCAGCAAGGTATTCTCTGCAAGTACTGAAATAAGTGGTAACAGATAGTTTTGTGATAGGATAAATTGTAACAAGCAACAAGTAACAAAAGTAAATAAAGTGCAGCAAGGTGGCCCAATCCTTTTGTAGCAAAGGACAAGCCAGAACAAACTCTTATAATAGGAAAAGCGCTCCCGAGGACACATGGGAATATCATCAAGCTAGTTTTCATCACGTTCATATGATTCGCGTTCGATACTTTGATAATTTGATATGTGGGTGGACCGGTGCTTGGGTGCTATTCTTACTTGAACAAGCATCCCACTTATGATTAACCTCTATTGCAAGCATCCACAACTACAACAAAAGTATTAAGGTAAACCTAACCATAGCATGAAACATATGGATCCAAATCAGCCCCTTACGAAGCAACACATAAACTAGGGTTTAAACTTCTGTCACTCTAGCAACCCATCATCTACTTATTACTTCCCAATTCCTTCCTCTAGGCCCAAATAATGGTGAAGTGTTATGTAGTCGACGTTCACATAACACCACTAGAGGCTAGACAACATACATCTTATCAAAATATCAAACGAATACCAAATTCACATGACTACTCATAGCAAGACTTCTCCCTTGTCCTCATGAACGAACGTAATTACTCACAAAGCATATTCATGTTCATAATCATAGGGGTAATACTATGCATATAGGATCTGAACATATGATCTTCCACCAAATAAACCAACTAGCATCAACTACAAGGAGTAATCAACACTACTAGCACCAATCCCGGACTTTGGGACAAGAATTGGATACAAGAGATGAACTAGGGTTTGGAGATGAGATGGTGCTGGTGAAGATGTTGATGAATATTGCCCTCTCCCGATGAGAGGAGCGTTGGTGATGACGATGGTGATGATTTCCCCCTCCCGGAGGGAAGTTTCCCCGGCAGAACAGCTCTGCCGGAGCTCTAGATTGGATCCGCCAAGGTTCCGCCTCGTGGCGGCGGAGTCTCGTCCCGAAAAATTCCTTCTTATTTTTTTCTCATCGAAAGACCTCATATAGGAGAAGATGGGCATCGGAGAGCCACCAGGGGGCCCATGAGGTAGGGGGCATGCCCTAGGGGGGGCGCCCCCCACCCTCGTGAGCAGGGTGTGGGCTCCCTGGCCTTCATCTTTGGCGTGGATTTTTCTTTATTTCTTTTAAGACGTTACGTGGAGTTTCAGGACTTTTGGAGTTGCGCAGAATAGGTCTCTAACATTTGCTCCTTTTCCAGACCAGAATTCCAGCTGCCGGCATTCTCCCTCCTTATGTAAACCTTGTAAAATAAGAGAGAATAGCCATAAGTCTTGTGACATAAAGTGAAATAACAGCCCATAATATGATAAATATCGATATAAAAGCATGATGCAAAATGGATGTATCACTGTTCTGCCAGCCGAGCGTGGCTGCCGCCTTCCAGCGCAAACTTCGGAGCATCCTTGCAGGTCAGGAGGCCAGGCATCACGCAGTCCTGGTGGAGACAGAGATGGTCCTCAGGAGGCCGCCTGAGCCTCCAGAGCCTCCCAAGGCTCAGGGCCTCGACGGCTCGTGAGGAGCAACTTCTTCAGCGAGCGTCTTCAGCTACTCCAACACTCCTTCGACAACCAAACCAAGTGACATTTTCCCAAGTTCATTCGGCCGGGAGTGCCCCCTGGGCTGCATTATTCCCAGGCCGTGTGGGTCCGTCCCTGCGGCATGTATCCACTTGCATCTTTAGTTCACCCTGCTGGGGGCGCCCCTCGGGCTGCATCATCCCCAGGCCGCTCGGGCCCGACCAAGTGACATGTATCATTCACGCATTTACCAAAGCCAGTTCGCTTCTCATGCATAATGTATCTATCACCTTCTTGATTGGCACCCACCATGGGAGCCGCGCGCCGATCATCTTTCTTCATGATCCTTCTCATAAGAAGACTAGGCACGACATCTATATGCAAGCCCGTCCCTGCAGCGTCAATAAATCCAATGGCTGAGCTCTGTCTGGTGGGCCGGCCCCGTTCACGTCACCTCCTAGGGTCGTTTGTGCTTGGCCTTCTTGTGCGATAACCTCAGGAAATTCATTTGGTGTTGTCGGCGTTCTGGGAATGGGGGTCACCAGACTTGCCTGCCTGCGGCCTGCGGAGTGGCTCAAGCGGGGGCCCAGCGCGGCCCATCTTCATCAGCTCAACCTCAAGACCCTCGCGAGGGGCCAAGCCTCGCAGGGCGGACGATAGGAAGCTTCCTCAGAGGCAGCCTCATCAGGCAGGCTCGCGAGAAGGTGGAGAGATCAAGGCAGGGGTACCTCACGAGGAACCTGTGACACAAGCCATGACGATCGAGAGCAGGCGGGCGCCGGCCTGCGCAGTGTCCTTGTTTCCCCTTTGGTGCAAAGGGGGCAAGCACAGGCCAAGGCATCAGGCAAAGGTTACCATTCCAGTGCAACGAGACCAAGACCAGCCGGACGGCGGGACGGAGGTCACCATGGAGCCCAAGACAGCGTCATCGCCAGTGCTTTTGGCAGCTGAAGACCACCTTTGGTCAGGATAACTTGTACTAGATATTCCCCTTTGAAATGGCCAATTGTTGGCGCCCTTCCCGCTCATTATTTGGGGAGAGGCCCAGGGCCTCTATAAATAGAGCTAGCCACCACAGAAGGTGGGGACGGCTGGAAATCTGGTAGAACCATAGCAGAGAGAGAGAGGCGACCGAACTCACCCTAGCAGTTCATCGCACCAGCTCAAGAACACCTCTCGCGAGGCTGTTCTTCCCTTGTACTGTCCATCATCAGCCCTAGAGGCAATCCACCACACCACACACTAGAGTAGGGTTTTACACCACAATGGTGGCTCGAACCAGTATAAACCTCGTGTCTCTTGTGTTGTTCATCATTTTGCTCTTAGTTCGCACAAGAGGATCAGACGTAGATAGGTAGGGGGGAGATCTCCACGCGCATCCCAGTGTTCGAACCTCAAGGATCTGCCGAAACCCGAAACCCGACATTTGGCGCGCCAGGTAGGGGTGCGCCGGAATCTTCCTTCCGCTGTTCGCGTGTGATCTTCCGTCGTGTCCATGGCTGACGCTCGTCGGGCTCGCGCCGAGCACCGGGCTGCTCATGCCGCTCACGTCACCCAGACGGCGCCCGTCAGCGGCCCCCCTCGTCGTTCCCCGTCGCCCTCCACCAACGCCGCCACCGGCCCGGCGGGGAACGAGCAGCAGGCCTCATCCTAGCACCCATCGGTGCGGCGGGATGGCCGCACCACCACCACGTCGCTGACTCCAGCTGGCTCGTCATCCCACGCCCGTCGCGCACCCATGGATGCTCACGCCTCACTGCTCTTGGCGCGGGAGCTCCTGCACTATCGCCCCGTCGACGACCTCTATGAGGACAGGCTCGCCCGCATCACCGAGCTCGTCAGTGCCGCAGGGGATCCCAATTGTGGTCCCTCTCGCTGCCTCGCCCTCCGTCTCGTGCAGGGGGCGAGGACCAGGAGGCGCCTCCGCCACCTCCTCCCCAAGAAGGTGCCTTGGCTCCAAGGCGCGCAGCCCCAGGGCGAGACCCTCCACGTCCGGCGCCTGCGCAGCAAGAAGGGAGCTACCAAGAGATCCCACGCCCCTGGGAAGGTGCTCACGCGCTCCCAGCACCGGCGCGCCAAGATCGCGCCCCAGTGCCTCCACGACAAAACCCCGCTCTGCTCCCAGTGGCGGTGCGTGGTGACCCGCAAGAACGAGTCTAGCACCAGCAAAGGGCGCTGGTGGCCACGGCGGGCTGCCTCGCCTTCACCCCTGAGCTGCGCGGCGTCACATGGCCAGGCAAGTTCAAGCCTGACCTCCCTCCCTGCTACGACGGCACAACGGACCCCGCGGAGTTCCTGCAGTTCTACGAGCTGGGCATCGTAGCTGCCAACGGAGACGAGAAGGTCAAGGGGAATTGGTTCCCCATGACGCTCAAGAACGGCGCACACACTCGCTCCTGAACCTGGATCCCGGCACGATCTCCTCCTGGAGCGAGATGCGCACCCGTTTCGTCGCCAACTTCCAAGGCACTCGTGACCGGCCCCCGGCCGTGAGCGACCTGCGCCGCATCAAGAAACAGCCAAGAGAACCCTGTAGAAGTACATCCAGCGCTTCAACTACGCTAGCCTCAAGATCCCCAAGGTGACCGAAGAAGCCATCATCTCAGCCTTCTCCGACGGCGTGCGCGACGTCAAGATGAAGGAAGATGTGAGGACCCTGATCCTAGGTCACACCGATCTAGCATGTAACACATCATATCACTTTGTGGCCTCACGCACGGTATTCCCACGGGTGCCACATTACCTGGCCCAGGACCGTTTGCGCCTTTTGGCTCACGTATATGATAGTGTCGCTAGCATCCATATGACAAAGAACCCGGGCCGACATGGCTAGTCGTGAACCCAAAGCGGCGCTAACCCATGGGGACAGGCATACATGAATCAACCTCGAGCATGTCGGTCAACAGCGTGTGAATCCGGGCTGTAGCGCTGGGCTAACAGGACTCCGGTAACCCAGGCTGTAGCAGGCTAGGCAGGACTCCGGATGTCACCGCGTGACATTTCCCCGAAGGGACAGACACAGGAACAAAGTGAAACACATGCCGGCCAGTCAAGTGTCCTGAGCAATAGTGCTGGGCTAGCAGGACTACTATCGCTCAGAAAGCACTAGACTACATTTCCCCATATGATAGGCTGCCAAGGATAAACAACTAGATTGTCGGATCCCACTCATACCAAGCATTTCAGTCATACACACAATATGCCCGATATGAGTACATACAACATGGCATCACAACAAGACTCTACGACTCAAGTATTTATTCATTGGGCTCCGAAGAGCGAGATATTACAAACATGGTTCTCATGACCCAACATACAGAGCATACAAGCAACAAGCACATGCGGAAGCTTAACTTGTCTAAGTACAGACAACTACAAATGAAGAAGGCTGAGAAGCCTGACTATCTACCAGATCCTGCCGAGGGCACAAGATCATAGCTGAGGTATCAAGCTAAACGTCGAAGTCCACGCGGAACTACTAGCGAGACTGAAGTCTCTCTGCAAAACATAAATTAAGCAAACGTGAGTACAAAGGTACTCGGCAAGACTTACATCAGAACTATCTACATATGCATCAGTATCAATAAAGGGGGTGGTGGAGTTTAACTGCAGCAAGCCAGCTTCGACTCAGTGGCTAACCTGAACTACGACTGCAAGCAACTATTTTGAGGTGGCGCACACGAGTCCACATATTCACCATTCAATACACCACTATGGATCCGCTCCCGTCTCCCTACGGGAAGGCCATCCATAGCACTCACACTTATCTTGCGAGTTTTAGAGTATCCACTTTCACTTGTCTATGAACTATGCAAGGGGTCCAAGTTTCAATATCCGAGGAATCCGGCTATTCGAATAGATAATTATAACCCTGCAGGGGTGTACTTCTTCACACACGCTCCCACCACTTACCGTCGTTTACACGACATGTACTCGGCAACCTTCAAGCGGAAGCCCAATGAGGGTGTCGGCCACGGCCTACCTAAACACCTAAGTCTCTAGTCCAGGTTTATCACCTATCCAGGTTCCATCCGCAGGGAGTCCGACCGAGGTTTCCACATACGGCCCCGAACGATGTGTACAGGGTTCCGAGACACCAAACGGGCGCCTGGCATGCCCGGCCACGGTGTATCTACCGCAACATAGCCCACCCCTGGGGTCAGCGCTACGCACGGCCGCCAACACATATCCTATAAACACCAGAAACTAGTTGCAACTCCTGGACAGAGGACAAGGGTGATCAAGAAGCCGAGAGGGTCCATTGGTTTCGGGCCCAATGCGTGGTAGTAACTGTTTCATGGATCACAAACACAGAACTCAGTTCCTAAGAACGGTTTCAATGAGACAACCCACCATGTACTCCTACATGGCCTCTCACCGCTACCTTTACCAATCGTGTTCACACACTTAGCTCACACATAGTAGGACATGTTCACACATCTCCGATTCATCCCCGATGAATCGGAACTGACTCAACTCTAAGCAGTAGCAGGCATGACAAACAAGCATGAATGAGTAGGCACATCAGGGCTCAAACAACTCCTACTCATGCTAGTGGGTTTCATCTATTTACTGTGGCAATGACAGGTCATGCAGAGGATAAGGGGTTCAACTACCACGGCAAGTAACAGAGGAAACGTGTTGTCCTAATGCAGTAA
This sequence comes from Triticum monococcum, assembly GCA_034509565.1. Taxonomy (NCBI): domain Eukaryota; kingdom Viridiplantae; phylum Streptophyta; class Magnoliopsida; order Poales; family Poaceae; genus Triticum; species Triticum monococcum. The sequence goes on along the minus strand of CM067846.1, from coordinate 169,640,260 downwards.
AAGAGAGCAGGAGCGAGAGGGTGGGATTATATCGAAATGAACAAGGGGGTTTTGCTTGCCTGGCACTTCTGAAGACAGTATAGTTCTTCATCGGTGTCAACGATCACGTCGTCGGAAACATCGTCGTCTGAGAGGGGACGGTTACCGGCAAACAGGGAAGGACACAATCAATGCGATGCAACAATATGATGCATGATCATGACATGGCAAGAGCTAATGTAACTAACAACAAGTTAAATGGAGTTGGTTTGAACACTAGGTTCAAATTCTGATTCAAACTATGAATTCCAATAGTGCATTATCATGTTTTGGTCTAAACAGTGAGGTTAAGTTGTTCAAACATGCATGAAAATGGTACAGATGGATTCCTTGAATTTTTCTGATAATTTTTCATATATAATTTATTTCATTTGGGGTTACGGTTGAATTTCTATGATTTTTAGGAGTTTTGGGCATTTTCTGAAAATAATAAATCATTTAGGATTTATTTAAATTCCAGAAAAGGCTTTACTGCGTCAGCATGACGTAAGAATGACGGCATCAGGTCAACTGTGGCTGGCCAGGTCAAACCTGACCAGTGGGTCCCACTGGTCAGTCTCATAGTGCTGGCTCGAGTCACAGACAGGTGGGGCCAGTCAATGATGACGTCAGCGGGTCAACTGACGTGTGGGTCCACGTTGGTTAGCACTAATCTAAACAGGAAACTGAACCCGAGGTTAATTAGGTGTGGGGTCCATCCGTCAGTAAGCTAGGGGTTAGTTTAGTGGCGTCATTAGCCACTAATGATGGTGCCACGTCGGCACGGCTGGAGTTAAGTCACCGGCGACCAAATCCGTGGCGGCAACTCGCCGGAGTTGCTCGTGTTTCATGTACAGGCCGCGGTTTGAGCCGCGGTTGGGCTCTACGGGTAGCTGGCGTTGCAATGCATCGCCTAGTGGCAGTAGCCTGGCCTGGGGTGGCCGGAGTCGACGACGGCGAGCTCGGTTGCGGCCGCCGGAGTTCGGGCGCTGATGAAAACGACGACACCGTGCACGGGAGGATCAACGGGTAGCACCTACGCGTTCTGCAGGCTCTCACAAAGCCAACGGGCATATGAACGGGGCCGATTGGCCACCGGAGCCTCGTCGGCGACGAGTTTGTGCGGCGGCGTGCTTCGGGCATCATGGAAAGCGGTGCTACTGCGAGCGCTAGGCCGTGGGGTTAGGGGGAAACGGCAGAGGAGCTCATTGGGAGGTCAAAGCGCAGCTCAGTCGGCTTGGGGACGTCATTGATGGCGCGAATCGACCGACAGTGATCCACCGGTTCGAGGAGGAATAAGAGCTCGGGGTCGTCGTCACGGAGCTCTTGGCGGCGCCTGGATTGGTGCAGAGGACGCGGGGGTCGAGGCGGAACCCGTGGCATAGCTGGATGGGCGTGGGGAGGTCGATGGCAGCGGCAAACGGCGGCGGTGCGTCCATGGAGGCTTCGGCCATGGCGGGGAACGGGCGAGGGGGAGAGCGAGGGAAGAAGAGATCGATCCACACGGGTCTTGGGGGGCGGCGTGGCGTGACGGAAGGCTCAGGGCGCCCCGGGAAGCAGGAGGTGGCCGGGCGCGCGCGTGCGTGCAGCGGGCACCCGCCCTCCTGCCCACTGGCAGGAGGTGGAAGACGACAGGGAAGTGGAGGTGGGCTGGGCTAGCTTTGCCCGGCTGGGCTGCTACAGTGGTGGGCCGGTTGGCCCACCAGGTAGGTTCTCCCTCTTTCTCTTTTACTTTGTTTTCTATTTTTCTGTAGTCTTTAGGGCTTTATTAAAATACTTAGACCCTTTCAAAAATCACCAAACTGAACATGCCCACTGTTTAGAATATATCCAACATGGAACATTTCAGTTTAGGATTACTTGGGCATTTAAAATATTTACTAGCATTTAAATGCCCAAATTCAAATAGCATATGATTTAATCCAGTGACCTTTGGATGACCTAGAAATTATTGCACCATTTTTGTCAGAGGTTTTAGACCAAGACAAAGATGATGAACTTTTTGAACGGCATTTCAGGATCATTGAAAAATATTTTAGTGACCCTAGTTGGATTAAGTGGTGCTGGGGGTTTCTGCCATCCCCATTTCAACTTTCAAACAAATATAGACATGATGCATGGATGCTTATGATACTAATTGCAATCAAATTCTAGGGCTGTGACAACTCGCCCCCAGTAAACAAGAATCTTGTCCCGAGATTCAAGACGCGAGGTAAGAAGACAGAGGGGATACAAAGCTAACACGACCTTCACGATCTAGATGTCCTTCTCAAGGATGTTGATTCATTGCATCACCTTGATCTCGACGTCTTGCTTTGAGAACTACATCCAGCATGACAACGAGTAGAAAGGAAGAATTTAAGAAGAATCGGTCTCCCTGGGTTTCGAGCAACTTAGGATCATCTTAATGATCACAAGATCAACTCCTGGAATGAGACATAGTAACATCTCTGGAGCTGAGAGGCAAAACTTGCATCAGGAGCGATAGAAGAAACAATTTGACGAGGGTTTCAAAGTAGCGAGGGAAATTGCCATGATTCCAAAACGGGGCACCTCGGGGGAGGTGACTCGAAGAACTATTCCCTTAAGTGGCAAAAAGAATTACTTTTGATCCATAAATCATTGAAACTCTTCATACCAGCTTAAGGCAATTAACAATTGATCGTTTGAGATAGCTTGAAGAGATGGCATACTTGGACTAGGATGGATGATGTGGACTACCTTGTTGAAGACAACGCAATGGATGATTTTTCTTATCATCGAAAATGGATGGGACCCATGGTAAGTCCACTTTTGAAGATGATCCTGAACAACAACTTCTGAGGTGTAAGCTGGGAACAAAATGCAAATGTTGGGAATGATTCTAGTAACTGGGGAGAAGGTTCACCGGCAAAGGTGATTCCACCAATTGGATGGCTATCGAACAACTGAGAGGACGGAGGCACATTCCAGTTAATGACAACATCAGAACCTAGTGCCTGAGCGTGCTCTCAAGAACTTGAGCATTTCCGTATCCATCAAGGTTCTGCCAATATCCGTGTCAAGGATCCTGGCAACACAACATGCTACCATGATGAATAATGGTGGAAGATGCAGATGCAAAGAAAGATAACACTTTCTCAGATTTCACCTTAGCGAGGCCAAGGGAACAAAATCTGGATGATCGACCGAGAGACATTTAGCACTCCGCTTCTAATGTTCTCCTTGATGTGCTAGGATAACCCATTTATTGATACGGTTTGGTATCTAGGACATCAAGTAAAGGTCGGACTTCGGAAGCTCAAGAATCCGTAAGGATTAACTACAGAGGTAAATCCTACGAAATCCTCATGGGTAGGTGACCAACTTTCTTCAATCGAGATACTACAATAATAGGTCTTCCGGCTGGATGTGTTGGCCACGACATCCACTTTACCGATTATCGAGAGACCAATATTATAGTTCTTGGAAAAAACTCCAAACATCATATCTGCCTGAGATTCAGATCTAGTTGGTGTCAGGATATTCCAGACTCATTGAGTCTAGAAGGGAAAATGAAGGTTTGCAACACAATTTGACGAGATGATGTTGCGAGATTCTCGGGGAATGAACTGCGATAGCAAGCTCCAAAACATGAGCTGGTTCTGCTACAAACATGTGAACACGTTGTCCCAGACAAGCATGACCACGTAGTAGTCTTACAACGAAACACTACCGAGTTCAGGTGGGGAACCATTATTGAAGATAACGAAGTCTTCTGCATGTCCGTTTGGGCCCTTCGGGAATAGCAGTTGAACTTCTTATCCTTGAACAAATCAATCAGTGGCTTTGTGCACTAGGAGATACATATGGAATGGAGGTCGCGAGCCTTTCAAACCATAGCATACTTCGCACATGCATGACTGACTTGGGATGGTAACAGAGGAAACAAAAACAATCTTTCTCGAACTCACGGCGGCAACTTGCACCAAATGCACATGAATCAGAGAAAGTCACTTCTTCCATCCAACATATGCTTCATGAACGGGACATGAAGATAATGCTTATAAAAGTTTCCAACACTAGGTTGATGTTCAACATGAGTCATGGGGGAGACAAAATGCTGCTGATGGGCTCAACAACAACTCATCGGAATTTCCATATCACTGGACTTCCACCATCATGTGAACACAGTGATAGCATTGGTCAGACCAAAAGATGTAATGGTGTATGCTCGAGGGATCAACCACGAGTAAGACAACATTACGAACATCGTTGGTTCTGATTTGACTTGATGATGGCCGATACTTAAGTCAAAGTTTGGACAAAACAATAGCTCCACCAATTGGTCACGGAGATCAATCGATGAAGATATCATCTTTCTTCAACACACATATACAAAGAGATATCCCTTTGGAAAGAACTAAGTCGGATATAGCCTTTATCTTCCAACTCTCCAAGTTGTTGTTTAGCTTAACCAACTAGCTCAGGGTATCCAACACAGATTCTTGGAGAAAGAGTGGTTTATTGGAAAACCAACTTGATCACAAACTCAACATATCAGTTAGGGGACAACCTGGTAATACTTCCGAGAAGATATTTAGAAAATCACGAACCACCGGTATGTTACTAAGCTTGAGAACAACCTTGCTTTTCAGGGCAAGATGATATGATCAAAAGAGTGAGGGATTAGCACAATCCTAACTCATTGATCGAAGTGTGTGCACCAGAAATATGGACTAGGTAGCACGATCAGTCTTAGAATGATAATTCAATAACCAGCACGCTAAGAACGAGAGTATTGTCCATTAACTACCAAGCAACGGAGTTGCTAGGAGTATTGATTTCGCACATCACGGTTCGCTTGTCGGCATTCCGGTTACAATAACACAGGAACCGAGGAATGAACAATGATGGCAAGAAGTATTACTGCGTCAAAAATTCATAAGAGGTGGTGCAATTCTCATGACACTCTTGACATAAATATGGTAACACTCCAAGGTACAGCAGAGGAAAAGCGGGTTTGGCATTTTCATCCGCGGAATACAATTGCTTTGATCCAATCCTAGATATGGATGAGGTACTGGAGTTTGTTTCTCCTAGTCATTCCGAATAGAATGGCTTGACGGACCACAGAAGTAAAAGGCACTATTGAACATGAATGCACGACTACTTCTGACTATCGATTGATAGACGAAGGTCGGAATATAACTGAAGGGGGGAACAACTCAAGGAACATATAACTTTCTGAGTTGTGGATGCATAGATTAGTATGTCGAACGAGTTCAACATATTTCTTCCGGATAACCCATGCAGAAAGGTAAAACTGGCAGAGCCACAATATAGAATGGAGAACTCATCAAGAGCACTCTGGTTGTGATCCTTTGGTTCAAGAACTTCTGCCATAAGTGGTTCATAGTATTTGGAAGAAGGAAATACCACGGACCTCGAGGTCTATCACAAGGTTTACTAATGTCCTAAGGAACTAGCAAACACTATCGACATGAAGCAAGTAGGGCGAGTCTCGGGTTCAAAACCCAGGAATAGAATGCCTACTAACTAAATGGCATCACGGGATGCTTTCAAGAATAACGGCCAGAATCATCACACTGGAAACGTAAAACATGGTTCGATTACTAGGTGGCACTCTAAGACATCTAGGGTCATAATAATAATTCCAACATATATGTCGAGGCAAAAGAATACCCCAACTCACAATTAGTGTGATTAACCTGGCCTAGAGGAACATCGAAAACCAGAGGGAGAGGATTTTGCAAATGCATCAGATTGTTTGTAAACCTGGGACGACTCGGACAGCATAACGGCTGTAAATGCTCAAAAAGTTTTGGGACATCCTGCAAATTGGTGGCATAACCACTCAGAAGCACAATATCAAGGTTCCGAGACCAACTATGAACATACGGAAGTAGTAGGAACTGAACTGAGGCTTAAACTCAACATTCCTAGGCAACTATGATTTAGTAACACGTCATCCTGAGAGATAGAAGAGAAGCCTAGTTCTTAACCCCGTAGAAAAGATAAGATGACTCAGATCAGAAGGTCGTGAGGATAAGGAGTAAAAACAGCCTTACATTCCCATCCACAATCAATTCCCTTATATAACTAGAGCATTTCTAGACACGACTTTGACCAGTTTGGCTTGATAATCCTGCAGGCAGTCAGGCTCTGATACCAAAGCTGTCAGGACCCCGATCCTAGGTCACACCGATCTAGCATGTAACACATCATATCACTTTGTGGCCTCACGCACGGTATTCCCACGGGTGCCACCTTACCTGGCCCGGGACCGTTTGCGCCTTTTGGCTCACGTATATGATAGTGTCGCTAGCATCCATATGACAAAGAACCCGGGCCGACATGGCTAGTCGTGAACCCAAAGCGGCACTAACCCATGGGGACAGGCATACATGAATCAACCTCGAGCATGTCGGTCAATAGCGTGTGAATCCGGGCTGTAGCACTGGGCTAACAGGACTCCGGTAACCTGGGCTATAGCAGGCTAGGCAGGACTCCGGATGTCACCGCGTGACATTTCCCCGAAGGGACAGACACAGGAATGAAGTGAAACACATGCCGGCCAGTCAAGTGTCCTGAGCAGTAGTGTTGGGCTAGCAGGACTACTATCGCTCAGAAAGCACTAGACTACATTTCCCCATATGATAGGCTGTCAAGGATAAACAACTAGATTGTCGGATCCCACTCATACCAAGCATTTCAATCATACACACAATATGCCCGATATGAGTACATACAACATGGCATCACAACAAGACTCTACGACTCAAGTATTTATTCATTAGGCTCTGAAGAGTGAGATATTACAAACATGGTTCTCATGACCCAACATACAGAGCATACAAGCAACAAGCACATCCGGAAGCTTAACTTGTCTGTGTACAGACAACTACAAATGAAGAAGGCTGAGAAGCCTGACTATCTACCAGATCCTGCCGAGGGCACAAGATCGTAGCTGAGGTATCAAGCTAAACGTCGAAGTCTACGCGGAACTACTAGCGAGACTGAAGTCTCTCTGCAAAACATAAATTAAGCAAACGTGAGTACAAAGGTACTCAACAAGACTTACATCAGAACTATCTATGTATGCATCAGTATCAATAAAGGGGGTGGTGGAGTTTAACTGCAACAAGCCAGCTTCGACTCAGTGGCTAACCTGAACTACGAATGCAAGCAACTCTTTTGAGGTGGCGCACACGAGTCCACATATTCACCATTCAATACACCACTATGGATCTGCTCCCGTCTCCCTACGGGAAGGCCATCCATAGCACTCACACTTATCTTGCGAGTTTTAGAGTATCCACTTTCACTTGTCTATGAACTATGCAAGGGGTCCAAGTTTCCATATCCGAAGAATTCGGCTATTCGAATAGATAATGATAACCCTGCAGGGGTGTACTTCTTCACACACGCTCCCACCACTTACCGTCGTTTACACGACATGTACTCGGCAACCTTCAAGCGGAAGCCCAATGAGGGTGTCGGCCACGGCCTACCTAAACACCTAAGTCTCTAGTCCAGGTTTATCGCCTATCCAGGTTCCATCCGCAGGGAGTCCGGCTGAGGTTTCCACATACGGCCCCGAACGATGTGTACAGGGTTCCGAGAAACCAAACGGGCGCCCGGCATGCCCGGCCACGGTGTATCTACCGCAACATAGCCCACCCCTGGGGTCAGCGCTATGCACGGCCGCCAACACATATCCTATAAACACCAGAAACTAGTTGCAACTCCTGGACAGAGGACAAGGGTGATCAAGAAGCCGAGAGGGTCCATTGGTTTCGGGCCCAATGCGTGGTAGTAACTGTTTCATGGATCACAAACACAGAACTCAGTTCCTAAGAACGGTTTCAATGAGACAACCCACCATGTACTCCTACATGGCCTCTCACCGCTACCTTTACCAAATCGTGTTCACACACTTAGCTCACACATAGTAGGACATGTTCACACATCTCCGATTCATCCCCGATGAATCGGAACTGACTCAACTCTAAGCAGTAGCAGGCATGACAAACAAGCATGAATGAGTAGGCACATCAGGGCTCAAACAACTCCTACTCATGCTAGTGGGTTTCATCTATTTACTATGGCAATGACAGGTCATGCAGAGGATAAGGGGTTCAACTACCGCGGCAAGTAACAGAGGAAACGTGTTGTCCTAATGCAGTAAAAGAGAGCAGGAGCGAGAGGGTGGGATTGTATCGAAACGAACAAGGGGGTTTTGCTTGCCTGGCACTTCTGAAGACAGTATAGTTCTTCATCGGTGTCAACGATCACGTCGTCGGAAACATCGTCGTCTGAGAGGGGACGGTTACCGGCAAACAGGGAAGGACACAATCAATGCGATGCAACAATATGATGCATGATCATGACATGGCAATATGCTGTTGATTGAGCTAATGCAACTAACAACAAGTTAAATGGAGTTGGTTTGAACACTAGGTTCAAATTCAACTTCAAACTATGAATTCAAATAGTGCATTATCATGTTTTGGTCTAAAAAGTGAGGTTAAGTTGTTCAAACATGCATGAAAATGGTACAGATGGATTCCTTGAATTTTTCTGATAATTTTTCATATATAATTTATTTCATTTGGGGTTACGGTTGAATTTCTATGATTTTTAGGAGTTTTGGGCATTTTCTGAAAATAATAAATCATTTAGGATTTATTTAAATTCCAGAAAAGGCTTTACTGCGTTAGCATGATGTAAGAATGACGTCATCAGGTCAACTGTGGCTGGCCAGGTCAAACCTGACCAGTGGGTCCCACTGGTCAGTCTCACAGTGCTGGCTCGAGTCACAGATAGGTGGGGCCAGTCAACGATGACGTCAGCGGGTCAACTGACGTGTGGATCCACGTTGGTTAGCACTAATCTAAACAGGAAACTAAACCCGGGGTTAATTAGGTGTGGGGTCCATCCGTCAGTGAGCTAGGGGTTAGTTTAGTGGCGTCATTAGCCACTAATGATGGTGCCACGTCGGCACGGCCGGAGTTAAGTCGCCGGCGACCAAATCCGTGGCGGCAACTCGCCAGAGTTGCTCGGGTTTCGTGTATAGGCCGCGGTTGGGCTCTACGGGTAGCTGGCGTTGCAGCGCATCGCCTGGTGGCAGTAGCCTGGCCTGGGGTGGCCGGAGTCGATGGCCGCGAGCTCGGTTGCGGCCGCCGGAGTTCGGGCGCCGATGAAAACGACGACACCGTGCACGGGAGGATCAACGGGTAGCACCTACGCGTTCTGCAGGCTCTCACAAAGCCAACAGGCATATGAACGGGGCCGATTGGCCACCGGAGCCTCGTCGGCGACGTGTTCGTGCGGCGGCGTGCTTCGGGCATCATGGAAAGCGGTGCTACAGCGAGCGCTAGGCCGCGGGGTTAGGGGGAAACGATGGAGGAGCTCGCTGGGAGGTCGAAGCGCAGCTCAGTGGGCTTGGGGACGTCCTCGATGGCGCGAATCGACCGGCGGCGATCCACCGGTCCGAGGAGGAAGAAGAGCTCGGGGTCATCGTCACGGAGCTCCTGGCGGCGCCTGGATTGGTGCAGAGGACGCGGGGGTCGAGGCGGAACCCGTGTCATAGCTGGATGGGCGTGGGGAGGTCGATGGCAGCGGCAAACGGCGGCGGTGCGTCCATGGAGGCTTCGGCCATGGTGGGGAACGGGCGAGGGGGAGAGCGAGGGAAGGAGAGATCGATCCAGACGGGTCTTGGGGGGGGGGGCGGCGTGGCGCGATGGAAGGCTCAGGGTGCCCCGGGAAGCAGGAGGTGGCCGGGCGCGCGCGCGTGCCGCGGGCACACGCCCTCCTGCCCACTGGCAGGAGGTGGAAGACGACAGGGAAGTGGAGGTGGGCTGGGCTGGCTTTGCCCGGCTGGGCTGCTACAGTGGTGGGCCGGTTGGCCCACCAGGTAGGTTCTCCCTCTTTCTCTTTTAATTTGTTTTCTATTTTTCTGTAGTCTTTAGGGCTTTATTAAAATACTTAGACCCTTTCAAAAATCACCAAACTGAACATGCCCACTGTTTAGAATATATCCAACATGGAACATTTCAGTTTAGGATTACTTGGGCATTTAAAATATTTACTAGCATTTAAATGCCCAAATTCAAATAACATATGATTTAATCCAGTGACCTTTGGATGACCTAGAAATTATTGCACCATTTTTGTCAGAGGTTTTAGACCAAGAAAAAGATGATGAACATTTTTGAAGGGCATTTCAGGATCATTGAAAAATATTTTAGTAACCCTAGTTGGATTAAGTGGTGCTGGGGGTTTCTGCCATCCCCATTTCAACTTTCAAACAAATATAGACATGATGCATGGATGCTTATGATACTAATTGCAATCAAATTCTAGGGCTGTGACAGAAGAGCTAGCAATCCATGAAGACCTGTGCACATCCCTGGAGCTGTTCAACTTGGCGACCAAGTGCGCCAGGGCTGAGGAAGGGCGTCTCTCCCTCCTCGAGCTCCCGGCAGCCGACCCGGAAGAAAAGAAGCTCAAGGCCAAGGACGTGAAGCGCAAGGGGGCTGCCGTGCTAGCAGCGGAACCGGACACCAAGAGAGGCAGGGATCAGCCTGAGTCATCCAAGGGCGGACAGTACTGCGTGTACCACGACCTCCACACCCACAACACCAACGAATGTCAAGAGCTCAGAGCCGTGCGAGATGGGCGAATCGGCCGACGCCCAGAGCGCAACAATAGGGGCTATGGCCGAGGAGGAGGAAGAGGCGGTGGACGATGGGAAGACCGTGGCCTTCGCCAGGGATGGTGTGACCGCCCTCGCGAGGACCGCTGGCAGGACCAGCCTCGCGAGGGAGGCTGGAGGGACCAGCCTCGTGAGGATCGTCCCCACGGCAACGCAGGCCTCCCTCCTCTGCCGCCTCCACCAAGGAGGAACGAAGACCAGCACCAAGACGATGGGGCTGGGGGCTTCCAAGTGCCGTGTGCAATTGCTTGCATCTTGGGCAGCGCCCAGGCCCCAGCCTCACAGTGCATCTTCAAGCAGTTTGCTCATGAGGTGAATGCGGTCCTTCCCAAGCTTGAGGCCACGCGCCCTCTCAGGTGGTCTTCGTGCGCGATCACATTTAGTTCCGTAGACCAGCTCAAGTGTGTGGCAACGGCCGGAGTCCTCCCGATGCTTTGCTCCCCAGTCATCAGCAATGTGCATGTCACCAGGACCCTCATCGATGGCGGGGCAGGACTCAACGTCCTGTCCGTCGAGACGTTCAACAATCTCCAAGTTCCATACGACCAGCTTCAGCCAACCAAGCCTTTCTCAGGAGTCACCGATGGTTCCACTATTCCAATTGGGCAGGTTCGCCTTCCGGTCACCTTCGGGCAACGCAACAACTACCGCACCGAGCTCATCGACTTCGACGTCCCTCACATCCGCCTGCCGCACAACACCATCCTCGGGTACCCAACCCTAGCCAAGTTTATGGCAGTGACTCACCATTGTTACAATGTCCTCGAGATGCCAGGAAGCGGTGGAGTCATTACCGTACCCTGTGAAGAAAGGGATGTAGTGTGCTCGCTCGAGCGTGCGTTCCAAGCCGCAGCAATCGAAGACCCAGATCGCAGGAGCGGGAGGCCTCCCGAGGCGACCCTCAAGAAGAAGAAGACCTCACCTAGCCAGAGCCACAAGGAAGCAGCTACCTCCGGAGGTATTGCGTCAGGATTCGCGCCCGATCAGGGAGCGCCGCCCTCTTGCGCATAGGAAGGCGCGCCCAGTGCCCTCCTCAGGCAGGGCTCGGGGGCTCCCTCTTGGAGAGCCACCAACCTTGCCAAGGTCGTGGGGGAGGCGCTCGGGCACCACTTGGAGGGGGGCTTTCAGGCATGCTTCCCTCGGAAAGGTAAAAGTCAAAGGAGACCAAACCCTCAGGAGTTCATCGCAAGGAACACCTAAGAGCTACAAGAGTCCAGAGTCATGCGTGGCAGCCGCTGCTTACCTGCCGTGGCCCCACATCCAGGCGAGGATGGAGGACTGCGCGTCTGCGTCCCAGGGCTCAACCGAGCTGCGTCCCAGGAGCGCCTATGGCCTTCGGTCGTAGGGCGCTGCGTGGGACCACCCCATAGCTACGTTCGCATGCCTTTCGGCCTGCCGAGCACGGGCGCCGCACATCAGCGCCTGTTGAGGAGCATTTTGGAGGATCAGGAGGCCAGGCATCGCGCGGTCCTGGCGAAGGTGGCGATGGTCCCCGAAGACCTGCACGTGCCACCAGAGCCTCCCGAGGCCCCTGGGCCTGGGGGCTCATGAGGGCCGACGTCTTCACCGCGCATCGCTCACTTCCTCAGCATCACTTCGTCTTCAACAACACCAGGTGACATCTTTTAGAGTTCTACTTTCAGCTGGGAGCGCCCACAGGGCTGCACCATTCCCAGGCCGCGTGGGTCCGTCCCCGCGGCATTTATCCATTTTGTTTATGCTCTTTATTTACCTTGTTGGGGGCGCCCCTCGGGCTGCATCATCCCCACGCCGCTCGGGCCCGACCCAGCGGTAGTTGCTTTTACCTGCGCTTGCTTGAAATTGGATTTCCTCCTATGTGCTTAACATACCTGACCTAAGCACTTGCTCGATCGACGCCTATTTGAAGAGCCGCTCGCTCTGGCACGGCGCGTGCGCATGGGTCCGTCCTTGCAGCGTTGATAAACCTGAGTGGCCGAGCTCTGGCCGCGGCAGCCCGGCACGGCGCCACCTCACCAGGCCCTCAGTGCCCTGACCGCTCCCTCAGAGTGACAATAGGTTGGCCGGCGACCGTAACGACAGGCCTTGTTTCTCCTCATGATTGGTGTGCAGGACCTACTCCAGGAGCAACGTTGGGGGCACCGTGAGCTCTCTCTCCCTCTCTTCGGCACAGACCGCTTGCACGTTAAAAGGGGGGTACCTGAGCATCACGACTCATGGGCTCCTACTGGCTCTCCAGCCCTCACCCCTGGCCTTGACCCACGGCATCATGACCTGTCATACCAGCGGCGGCTGAGCTCGCTCGAGGGCCGGGACCTGAGGACGTAGAGCATTAAGGAAAGTGCGGGGGAGTGGGAAGAAGCTCGCGAGGGCCTGACCAAGCAGTACCTCGACCACCGCCTCTCGGGCCAGGTGCCTCTCCGAGGAACTACATCAGACACACAAGATAAGTTGCACTGTCGCAAAAGCTAGACCAACACAGCGCTAAATCCCCGCCCAGTGCAACTATGTCATGGCGACGCTACCTTCCTTTCTCGCCCAGCAAGGATTGCTTGAGCGCTAAAGGGGACCTCCCGAGCATCGCGACTCGGGGGCTCTTACCGTACCTCGGGCCGCTCACCTCCTGGCCTTGACCACGGCATCGCGACCTGGCATACCAGCGACGGCTGAAGCCTGCCTGGGGACTGGGACCTATCAACGTAGAGCGCCAAGTCCTCGTGAGGATAGAAAGGGGGAGCTTAGTCGGAACAGAACGGACACCTCACGCCAATTCATATTAAGGATATAGTAATTACAAAAGCACGACAGACGCCTTACATACCCCCGCGGGGTGTTGCTTTAATTCCTTGCAGGGAACAGAAGGTGCTAACCCTAGGGAACACTACTTTCTAGCACCTCCCCAGGCGACGCCATCATCAACAGTGGGTTGCCCAGTGCCGGCGCCAATCCCATCCAGATCAGTGGCGTCGGCGGCCCGATGCAGCCGCCTCACTCCGAGCGCGGCGCGAGCTCGGAGGCTCGTAGCTGTCGTCGCTCGTCTTCGGGGTCGCGAGGAGTTCAGGGGAGCCGCTGAAGCCCGCAGTCCCTCCGCTGCTGCCTGAGGAGCTGCAGGAGGACCAACGGGCGGGGCTGGTCCTTGCCAGTTAGTCACCACTGTCGCTTCCCTTAGGGCAGCATTCCAGCCGGTGTCCTTCTGCATCAAAGACCTTGAACAACATCAAGGAGGCGTCATCGTATTCAAGATGGATTGCCAAGGCGCCGTCCGCACGACAGACCCGGGCAATCTCACCCCAGCCCCGGGTCATGAAGACCTTGCCCGGAGCGACGATCGCGACCTCCGCTCCGGTTGTAGGGGTGCCACAGTCGGCGTGCTGCAGCCAGAGCTCCAGGGCCCCGCTCGGCGGCATCTCGAAGGTGAAGGAGGGAGGAAGGCGGATCCACGAAGTTGGAGGCATGGCAATGTGAACCACAAGCTCGCGAGAGGAGCGCTCCGCGTGGACTCCAGGCGGGACGACGCGCACCACTGTGACTCGCCGGTGTCAGCGGCGACGCTGTCGGTGTTGCTCGGCGCCCTCCCCCATGGGGCCTATGACGCGGGCGTGCAAGGGCAGAGGGAACCCAAGCGGCGGCCGCTTGTAACATGGCCTCGACACCACCTGCCAGGCGCCTACATCCCGGTGACAAAGGATTGGCCGCTTCTTCGGCGGGAGGGGGTCAGGACCCTCTCAGGGGGCCTTTCCCTTCTCCTCAGCTGAAAACTGGCGGATCGGTGCCATTGGTGCAAGAGGAAGCAAGGATGAGGAAGAAGAAGAGGAGGAGTGACGGAAAGGGGGTGAACCGGCGAAGCTCACGCAGCCCCGTACTTATAGCCGGGGAAGGCCAACCGACGAGCACCATGACCTTAGGTAATCATGACCCATATCTTTGCATGCAGATACTTGTCAAGTCGTGCAGTTGCCTAGGCATCGTGGGAAGTGCAGACGCCCACGCCCAATCAACTTCCACGCGGTGCCCAAGGCCACAGGCTGTTAGGGCCCGCGGCGCTTCGCGCTTGCCCCTTCGCTTCTCTGCTAAGGCAAGCCCGCGCGCGCATTGGGCCCGGGGGCTACTGTCGGCGTTTTGGGAATGGGGGTCCCCAAACTTGCCTGCCTGCGGCCTGCGGCATGGCTCAAGCGGGGGCCCAGCGCGGCCCATCTTCATTAGCTCAAGCTCAAGACCCTCGCGAGGGGCCAAGCCTCGCGGGGTGGACGACAGGAAGCTTCCTCAAAGGCAGCCTCATCAGGCAGGCTCGCGAGGAACCCGTGACGCAAGCCATGACAATCGAGACCAGGCGGGCGCCAGCCTGCACAGTGTCCTTGTTTCCCATTTGGTGCAAAGGGGGCAAGCACAGGCCAAGGCATCAGGCAGAGGTTACCATTCCAGTGCAACAGGATCAAGACCAGCCGGACGGCAGGACGGAGGTCACCATGGAGCCCAAGACGGCGTCATCGCCAGTGCTTTTGGCAGCCGAAGACCACCTTTGGTCAGGATAACTTGTACTAGATGTTCCCCTTCGAAATGGCCAATTGTTTGCGCCCTTCCCACTCATTATTTGGGGAGAGGCCCAGGGTCTCTATAAATAGAGCTAGCCACCACAGAAGGAGGGGACGGCTGGAAATCTGGTAGAACCATAGCAGAGAGAGAGAGAGGCGACCGAACTCACCCTAGCAGTTCATCGCACCAGCTCAAGAACACCTCTCGCGAGGCTGTTCTTCCCTTGTATTGTCCATCATCAGCCCCAGAGGCAATCCACCACACCACACACTGGAGAAGGGTACTACACCACAACGGTGGCCCAAACCAGTATAAACCTCGTGTCTCTTGTGTTGTTCATCATTTTCATCTTAGTTCGCACGAGAGGATCGGACGTAGATCGGTAGGGGGGAGATCTCCGCGCGCACCCAGTGTTCGAACCTCAAGGGTCTGCCGGAACCCGAAACCCGACAGGCGCAAGTTGTCTAACCATCTCGCAGGAACGCCACAGCCATGAAGAACCAAGACCAGGCGCAACCGCGCTGGCTCACGAGTGCCCATACACACCTCATCTAGCCCTGTCGTGCAAGCCGCGTGTCAGGGCGGGGCTGTACACACCCCGGAGGCTCTCCGCGGTAGGGAGTCCCCTCCCACGTGCCAGCGGAAGCACCATGCTCCATGCTGGCAGTCGACACTGGCGTGGAGCGGTTATGCCCGTGCAAGTACATAAGCGCTATGCTCCGCGCTGGTGATAAACAACTGAGGGTGGGCTCACGGCCATATCAACCTCAGGGAGCCTCCGAGCTCGGTGTCTGGCCCCATCACAACACCTCCCCTCGGGAGAGTCGCGCGAGGGGGCTGAGCACAAGGGCTGCGCTTGGGTCACGCCCAAGCATACGCCACCCTGCCAGGTCCCTCGGACCTGGTCGTCGCGCGCCCTCCCAAGCGGAGCCAAGGAACGAAGGTCGTTTGAACGTCAAGGGGGACTCCTGAGCATCACGACTCAGGAGCCTAACTGACCACGTAGCCCCTCACTCCTTGGTCTGTCCTGGTGATCCGGTCGGCCCAATGGCGGTTGAGGTATGAGCGGGGTCGGGCCCTGCCGATGTAGAACACTAGGCCTACTGCCAGATCTCCTTTCTATAGGCTGTTTGCGCGTCAAGGGGGACTCCTGAGCATCGCGACTCAGGAGCCCAACTGATCACGTAGCCCCTCACTCCTAGGTCCGTCCTGGTGATCCGGACGGCCCAATGGCGGCTAAGGTATGCGCGGGGTCGGGCCCTGCCGACGTAGAACGTAAAGCAAATGGAAAGGAAATCGCATAATTTCAAAGCAAATATTACAAGACATATTGTTCTCCTGAAACCAAACTTGAGTTTAACGCCTCCACGAGGCATGGTGCACATTGCAGAAACTAAACAGGAAAGGAGTCGCCAGCGAGTCGTCCCTGGATATCGTCGTCGCCCGCAAGGGATGCTTCTTCGTCAATGGCGCCGCCTTCACCTGTGGCACCGGCCGGAGTTGCAGGATCAGCAGCACCACCGGTCGGGGGCGCGGGAGCGAAGGTGCGGAACCTCTTCAGCAAGGCCTCCACCTGACCCTTCACGGCTGCAGCGGCGACCGCGCAACGCTCGTCGTCCACGGGCTCCAATGGCTCATGAAGGCGGGCGGCAGGATCGCGGAGATGGAGGTGGTTGTAGATGTGCGTCAACGCGGCTGAGGAAAGAACGCGGGCTTCTTCCTCCGCCATGGGGCCGATACCGCTCACGACGTCCATCAGCGCGCCGACCAGATAAGGAAGCAGCTGGGTGGGGCCCTCTTTGGCGGCGTCCAGCAGCTCCTCCAAGCCCTTCTCGTAGAGTGACCGCAGCACCATCCGAGACCTCTCCTCAAGGAGCTTGAAGGCCGCGCGGTCCTCAGCCAGGACCTTTGACTTGGCGTCAAGCTCGACCTTCTCCCCCCGCAGCTTCTGCTCCTGCTCCTCCAGCCTGCTGTGCTCCATGGCATGTGCCTTCGCCAACTGCTCCAGTTCAACGTCGTGATCCTTGACAGCGTCCTCTCGGGCCTTCATCTTCTGCTCCTCTGCCTTGCGGCCTCGGGCTTCTTTCGCGCGCTCCCTCCACACGGTCTCCAGCTCGGCCTCCAGCGACCGGTAGTGGTCCTGGGCGGCCTCGCCATCCTTCAGTGCCACCTCGCGGGCAGCCACAGCCTGGGCGACGGCCTCCCTGTCCTTCTCGAGGTCCGAAGCAGCCTGGCTCAGCATCGCCCAGACGGACACGTTAGAGTGAAGCCAGCCAGAGACTAGCTCCAGGCGCCCGGCCACCAGGCGACGGTCGGTGCCTTGAAGTTCTTCTCACAGTAGGGTCATCGCAAAAAGAGCGCGCTCCAGGACATCAGGAGAAGTAGAAGAACCCGGAGACAGCGATGCGGCAAAAGGAGGAGGAGGCGACGACGTCACCATGGCCCGGGAAGCCAGAAGCTCCTGAGCTTCGGGGACCCCCGCGCCCGATGTCACACCCTAGCTAGTTCAAGCATTAGAGTGTGCATCATGTTTAAATTCCTCTTAAATTTGAAATGGGGATGACAGAACCCCCAGCACCCCCTGGAACAACTAGGGTTTACTAAAAACTTTTTCAATGAACCTGAAATGCCCTTCTAAAAAGCCCATCCTTTTTGTTTTGGGTTAAAACCCCTGACAAAAATGGTGCACATTTTTCTAGGACATCTTAAGGTCTTTGGATTAATCCTTATAGTATTTGCATTTGGGCATTTAAATGCTATAAAATATTTTAAATGCTCAAATAATCATAAACTAAAATGTTTGTTGTTGGATATATTCTAAGCAGTAGCCATGATTAATTTTATGATTCATGGAAATGCCCTGGCATTTTTAATAAAGCCTTGAAGTTACAGAAATAATAGAATAAATAAAAAAACAGGAAAAGAAAGAGAGAGAGAGAGAGAGGAACTTACCGGTGCAGCCCACCTAGCCCACCAGCCGGCCCACCTGGCGGCTTAGCACTGTGCTGGCCCGCGCCAGCCAGCTGCTTCTTCCCCGCCAGGCAGGCAGGGAGGTGACGCCGGCGCGCCCGAGCTCGCCACGGCGCCACCTGCTTGCCGCCCACGCCCCTGGACGCCCGGACGCCTCCATGTCGCACCCAAAGCCCCTGGACACGCCATTCCCCCTGCCTCTCTCCCTTCGCCGTTCCCCACCATGGCCGACGCCCCTGTCGCCGCACCGTCGTCGTAGCCGCGCCCTCCGTCGTCCTCGTGCTGTGCCATCGTGTCCACGAGCTCCGCCGTCGTCGATTACATCGAGTAGGTCGAGCCCCGAGCACTCGCTCGCCCTGGAGACGCTGCACCGAGCTCGTCCTCAACTCCGGCCACCGGAGATCCCCTTCCCCGTCCCCGCCGCATCAGCTCATCCCCGACCTCGCCGACTGCCTCGACAAGACCCCCGTGAGCTCAGCCACCTCCCCACCCTCTCTGTTCTCTCTCTCGAGCCCCGTAGCGACTGCACGTAGAACACCTGCATGCACCGCCACGGAGCTTGTCGCCGATGAGGCTCCGGCCACCCAATGGCCGCGCCACCCTGCCACTAGTCCTACCGCACCTCCAGGAGCTCAACGCACCAAACCACGCGCCTCCCCGTGCCCCCTAGCGACTAGTTCAACATTACCCGAGCTCCGGCCGCCGCCAAACTCGTCGCCGGCGACGTTTCTGACCACCCCAGCTCTACCCACTGCCACCACTCGACGCGGCTTCCTCCCCGCATCACATAGTTAGTCTCCGCCGTCCTTTTGGTCGCCGGAGTGCAAATCCCACGCTGCTCGGCCGTGTCTGGCCTCGCCGGCGGCTAGACGCCGCCGAGTTGACCCTGTTTGACCCCGTGTGGGCCCAAGTTGACCCCCCTGAGTCTATGACAGGTGGGGCCAGCCTGCTAATTAGTTTAGGATTAGTTTTAACTAATTTTAATTAGTTTAGTCACTTACATGTGGGCCCAGGCCCCACTGACAGTTAATTAGTGTTAATATAATTCTGTTAATCAGTTGAGTCACTGACAGACAGGGCCCACCAGTCAGGTTTGACCTGGCCGACCCAGTTGACCCGCTGACGTCACACCTATGTCATGCTGACGCATTAATTCAATTACTAGAATTATTCTTATATAGGAAATTCCAGAAAATAGCCAAAACTTCTAAAAATCATAGAAAATCAACCATAGCTCCAAATCAAACAATTTATATATGAAAAATGATCAGAAAAATTCAATATATCCATCTGTAATGGTTTCATGAATGACAAAACAAGTTAACCTTGCTGTTTAAGCAGAATAAGATAATGCACTAATAAGGCCATGTTAAATGAGTTAACATTTGAATCTTTGATTCAAATGGGTTCATTCGTTTCTGTTTTAGCTTGCATTAGGCCAAGACACATTCATTTTGCCATGTCATAGCATGCATCATATTGTCATGTGTTGATTATGTTCGGTGTGTCTTTCGTGGTAGGTTCTGCCTTCGAGGATAACCCCGAGTATCCGTCTGAAGGGCAGTACCCTACTACCACTACATCAGGCAAGCAACCCATTGATCATTCCGATACAAACCCATGCTCTCGCTTCTGCTCTTGTTTACTGCATTAAGACAACGCAATTCAAACTGCTGTGTGCTACGGTAGTTGAACCCTTATCCTCTGCATGACCTGTCATTGCCATAGTTACTAGATGAAACCCACTAGCATGTGTAGGAGTTGATTGAGCCATGCTTGTGTTTCCTACATTGCTATGCCTACTATGCTTAGTGTTGTGTCAGGTCTGGTTCATCTGGGTGATGGGCTAGAGTGAAATGTTTATGTCGGTAATGTGAGGGATGTGTTGAACATGAATTGGTAAAGGTATCGATGAGAGGCCATGTAGGAGTACATGGTGGGTTGTTTCATTGAGGCCATCCCTAAGAACTGAGATCTGTATGTGTGATTTTAAGAATCAGCTACTACCATGCATTGGGATCCTTAATTGACCCTCTCGGCTTCTTATTCACCCTAGTACTCTGTCCAGGAGTTGCAAATAGTTTCTGGTGTTTGTAGGTTATGTGTTGGCGGCCGTGCGTAGCACTGACCCTAGGGGTGGGCTATGTTGCGGTAGATACACCGTGGCCGGGTATGCCGGGCGCCCGTTTGGCGTATCAGGACCCTGTTCACATTGTTCGGGGCCGTATGTGGAAACCCCAGCCGGACTCCCTGCGGATGAAACCTAGATAGGCGATAAACCTGGACTAGGGACTTAAGTGTTTAGGTAGGCCGTGGCCGACACCCTCGTTGGGCTTCCGCTTGAAGGTTGCCGAGTACATGTCGTGTAAACGGCGGTAAGTGGTGAAAGCGTGTATGAAGAAGTATACCCCTGCAGGGTTAACATCACCTATTCGAATAGCCGCGTCCGCGGTAAAGAACTACTTGGTTGCCTATACAGTTCATAGACAAGTTAATGGTTACTACTAAAAGACTCAAGATAAGTGTGAGTACCGAGGATGGCCCCCTCGTAGGATGACGAGGGAGGATCCCCAGTGGAGTATTGTGTTGGTGAGTACTGGACTCATGTGCGAAAACTATTTTACTAGTGGAGTCTCGTAGGATAGCTTAGCCAAGAGTCAAAGCTGGCTTGCTGCAATAACTCCACCACCTTCTTGAGAATGAGCATGTATAGTTGGTTCTGTTGTAAGACCTGCTGAGTACCTTTGTACTCATGTTTGCTTAATTACTGTTTTCAGACGACAACACCGCCCCCTCCGATGGGTTCTATGTAGACCTTGATGTCGACGAGTGACTAGCCACCCAGGTGGTGATCCTGGCCATGGAGGGCCCTATGTAGATAGACATGCTTTGAGAAGCCTTCTTGCTTTCTAGTGTCTGTACTTAGAGTATTTCCTTCCGCATGTGTTTGTATGCTTGCATGACTTGAGTGTCGGGTCATGTGACCCTACCAGTATGAACATGTTATGTATGGCCCTCTGGAGCCTCTAAATAAAGTACTTGAGTTGTAGAGTTTTGTTGTGATGCCATGTTGTATTTACTCGTATCGGGCATATTGTGTGTATGATTGAAATGCTTGGTATGAGTGGGATCCGACAATCTAGTTGTTTATCCTTGGCAGCCTTTCTTATGGGGAAATGTAGTCTAGTGTTCCACGAGCCATAATAGTCTGCTACAGCCCAGTTCACCGGAGTCCTGCTAGCGCGACACTACTGCTCAGGACACTTGACTAGCCGGCATGTGTTTCACTTCGTTCCTATGTCTGTCCCTTCGGGGAAATGTCACGCAGTGACATCCGGAGTCGTGCCTAGCCTGCTACAGCCCGGGTTCCCCGGAGTCCTGTTAGCCCAGTGCTACAGCCCGGATTCACTCGTTGATGACCGACATGCTCAATGTGATTCATGTATGCCTGTCTCCATAGGTCTGTGCCGCTTTGGGTTCACGACTAGCCATGTCGGCCTGGGTTCTTTGTCATATGGATGCTAGCGACACTATCATATACGTGAGGCAAAAGGCGCAAACGGTCCCGGGCCATGGTAAGGCGACACCCGTGGGATACCGTGCGTGAGGCCGCAATGTGATATGAGGTGTTACCGGCTAGATAATGTGACTTGGAATCGGGGTCCTGACAGCGTTGGCATCAGAGCCGGACTGCCTGTAGGTTCGTTGAGCCAAACTGGTCGATGTCGAGTCTAGAAATGCTTTAGTTATATGTAGGGGAATTGATTGTGGGAGGGAACGTAAGGATCTTTTACTCCTTTACCTTATGCCCTCTGATCTGAGTCATTCTCTTCTCATTCAACGTGGGTTAAGGACTTGGCTCTCTTCTTCTATCAGGTTCATGTGTTACTAATCCGTAGTAGCTTATAGGATTGTTGTTACAAGCCTCAGTATAGTTTCTACTACTTTTAGTATGTTGCCAGTTGAATCAGAACCTTGATACGATGTTGTTGAGTGGTATTGCAAACTGTTGTGGATGTCTCAAATCTTTTTCTGAGCATTTACAGCTGTTATGCTGTCCAATTTTCCCTAGAAATTCTAATGTCTTTGCATGGTGGTTGTGCTTCCAGATGGCCACTCGTGCTCAAAACCAAGTGGTTCGCCTGACCCGGTGCCTTGATGTGCCCGGTCATACTGCTATGTTAGTCCGGGTAATGATCGAGACGGGTTACCATTGGTATCCCGAATACACTGTCGAAGAGAAGTTCCGAGACTTTAATCAAAGCCAATATTTCTGCACCGTCAGGATATTTCCTTCTTATCCTGGATCCACCGAGCCCCTCCAGTGTTCCTATGGACTCGGGGTTACTGTTGAGATGGCTGTGCAGGATGCTGCCTATTCCATGATGACCATCATGCGAGTCCGGACTGGCCTGCTTCAAAACACCGACTTCCGTTACATGCCAGCTTCACTTCCAAGAGCACAAGGGTATCTCCAGGCTATCTATGCTGACTCCACTCAGGAGGACTCACTAACTTGTACCACTGCCGAGATGCTCGAGGATAAGGGCCGAGAGAATTGGGCCTTGAGGCTGGAGCTTTTCAACACCCGTGCTGATCATTGGTCCACATTGACTCGGTTTGCACCTGTGGTGCAAGCAGGATGTATGGATACAAGGGATATGTATCCTGTGAGATCTGCTCTGCCAGACATGGTGGATTGGCGTGATGTGGGAGGCAGCACCCCTCCCCGTGGTCCCCGCAGGCCACCGTTTGTTGGTCGAAGACCTCATCCTAGTCCCTTTGGTCCACAAGCTCCTCTGGACCATCTATTACCAGATGATCACATTGAACTTCCAGGCTATGGAGGTGACTTCTATGAGGAGTACTACGGCGCTGTCTGAGTTAGTAGTAGTATCACTAGTATTGTAATAGTTGTATCTCCACTGTCCTGCATGACTTGTGGAATATGACTTTGTGTGTAATCAATTCCGGAGGTGTAGACAAATAATGTATAGGAGCTTGGAATGCCTCCGATGAGATGTAACGCCTTTCATCATAGTTGTACTGTAGCCTGGGCTTGTACTAAACTATGTATGGTGTGTATGACCGTTGGTATATATGTGGCAGTTTTATATTACCATGACATACGGATGAACATCTCTCCATTCCGTGTTATCCATTACATTCTGCACTTCCTTGCTAAGTTTGAGCCATCCTTATCTAAACCATTGTCTTGTTTTCTCCTAGGATGGTCAACACCCGTAGCAGCTCTGCTGCCCCAGAGCAGGGGGAAGCCAGTGCAGTTAGGGGTGAAAATCTACCTCACCCGCCTTCTCTAGCCGAAGTGATGCTGGAGGCGGAAAGAAACAAGCATGAGACTAACCGCTTGTTGGAGCGGATTGAGCAGAACACTGCACGCCATCAGTGAAATGACTTGGTGTCAATCAATGACTTTATCAAGCTGTACCCACCAAAGTTTAACCATTCCGTCGAGCCCCTCAACGCGGATGACTAGCTTCGCAGCATCACCCACAAGCTACGTTCTGCCAACGTAGCCGAAGCTGATAAGGTTACTTATGCTGCCTATCACCTTGAAGGCCCTGCTAGCCTTTGGTGTGAAAATTTTGAAGCCATGCGCCCGGTCGGCCAAATCACTACTTGGGCTAAATTCAGTGAGGCTTTCCGTGAGCATCACATTCCGGAAGGTCTCATAGATCGCAAGAGGGAGGACTTCTGCAATTTCACCCAAGGAAGACTGACTGTGGATGCATATAGTCGTGAATTTGGGAATCTGGCACGTTATGCTCCTGAAGAAGTATCTACCGACACTAAGAAGCAGGCAAGGTTCCGCAAGGGACTTAGCCCTGAGCTTCACCGCGATCTTCGTGTGCACGAGTGCACATCCTTTCAGAAGTTGGTCAATAAAGCCATCAGCGCTGTGACAGGCCAGACTGATTATGATGCTTCACGCAAGCACTCCCGTGATTTTGGCTCTTCATCCGGCTCTGGATCTTAGAAGCGTCGGGTGTGGATTCCAAGCACGGCACTACCACCCAGGTTCATTCCGAGGCCATCCTTTGAGGCGCCTCGTCCCAACCAGCAGTTTGCACCGCCCAAACCCTATGGTGGCCCCGCTGCTAATGCTGCTCCACGCCCCAATGTTGTGACATGTTTCAAGTGTGGAGAGTCGGGTCACTATAGCCGAGAGTGTCCTTAGAACAACAACCCCAATCAGTCTGGGAAGTCTGTTGGTCATGGTAAGCCAGCGGGAAAGACAATCTACGCCAAGCCGGTCACCACTGCACGTGGCCATGTCAACTATGTCTCAGCCGAGGAGGCTCATGAGGATCCTAACGTCGTCCTTGGTATGCTCCTTGTTAATTGGCATCCGGCATCTGTTCTTTTCGATACTGGAGCATCTCATTCATTCATATCCGAGAACTATGCTCGATTGCATAACACGACATTCTATGACATGCCCTCTACCATGGAAATGCAAACCCCTGGCTCTAGATGGCAAACTTCTAGAGTAAGCCATGGGAACGAAATTATTGTCGATAGACTTGTCTTCCTTGCATCCTTAATAGCTCTCAAGTCCTCGGACATAAACATCATCTGGGGTATGGACTGGATGTCAGCTCATTATGCTAAGATTGATTGTGCCACTAGAACCGTTCAACTTACTCACCCATCGGGCAAGACAGTCAATGTCTTAACTCAAGTGGCCAAGCGCCAGCTTTACTCCCTAAACTCCAACCCCCTTCCAGACCTTGAGGATGTTCCGGTAGTTCGATACTTTCTAGATGTCTTTCCAGAAGAACTGCCAGGTGTTCCACCTAATAGGGATGTCGAGTTTGTGATAGACCTTGTTCCAGGAACCGTTCCAATTTCTAGGAGACCCTATAAGATGGCACCCTTAGAACTAGCCGAGCTTAAGAACCAACTCGATGAGTCCTTGAAAAAGGGTTTCATCCGTCCTAATTACTCTCCTTGGGCTTGCCCCGTCCTCTTCGTCAAGAAGAAGGATGGAACGGATCGAATGGTTGTAGATTACCGGCCTGTCAACTTGGTCACCATCAAGAACAAGTATCCGCTTCCCAGGATCAACGATCTATATGATCAGCTCGCTGGATCCTCAGTCTTTTCCAAGATGGATTTGAGGTTGGGCTACCATCAAATCAAAATCAGAAACGGGGACATTCCCAAAACGGTCTTTGTTACTCGTTATGGCCAATACGAGTACACCGTTATGTCCTTTGGTTTAACCAATGCCCCAGCCACCTTCTCTCGGTTAATGAACTCGGTCTTCATGGAGTATTTGGATAAATTCGTCGTAGTATACCTCGATGACATACTCATCTACTCCACGAATGAAGAGGAACATGCCGAACATCTAAGGCTGGTATTGACGAAACTTCGAGAGCATCGCCTTTATGCCAAATTCTCCAAGTGTGAATTTTGGTTGCAAGAAGTGACCTATCTAGGCCATGTAATCTCTGGTAATGGTATTGCTGTCAATCCCGAGTGAGTTCAAGCTGTCCTTGATTGGACTCCACCTGAGACGGTCAGGAAAGTTCAGAGCTTCCTTGGCTTAGCGAGCTACTACCGCCGCTTCGTCGAGAATTTCTCCAAGGTTGCTAAACCTCTAACTGAACTCCTCAAGAAAGATAAAAAGTTTGAGTGGACTCCACAGTGCGAGTTCAGCTTTCAGGAACTGAAAAGACGCCTGACATCTGCTCCCGTACTGGTACCACCAGATTTCTCCAAGGACTTTATTATCTATTGCGACGCCTCACGACAAGGACTAGGTTGCATACTCATGCAAGATCGTCAGGTAATTGCCTATGCTTCACGGCAATTACACCCACATGAGGAAAATTATCCCACACATGATCTAGAGCTTTCAGCTGTAGTCCATGCTCTCAAAACTTGGCGACATTACCTCCTCGGTAATCGTTGCGAGATCTTCACGGATCACTAAAGTTTGAAATATATCTTCACCCAACCGGATTTGAATCTCAGGCAAATACGTTGGGTCGAGTTAATCTCGGATTACGACTTAGGAATAACTTACACCCCGGGGAAAGCCAATGTCATGGCTGATGCACTAAGCCGTAAATCCTATTGTAACAACCTGATGTTACAACAAAGTCAACCACTTCTCCATGAGGAATTTCGTAAGCTTAATCTTCACATTGTTCCTCGAGGATTCCTATCCACCCTGGTGGCGAAGCCTAATCTTATGGATCAGATCATAACCGCCCAGCGGTATGATAAGGGCATATCCCGGATTAAGGAAAACATCGCTAGCGGAGTTGCTAAATGTTTTTCCATGGATGAGTGAGGTGCTGTCTTCTTCGAGAACCGCTTGGTGGTTCCCAAGAAACAACATATACGCCAGTTGATCCTTAAGAAAGCTCATGAATCCGCTCTCACCATTGATCCCGGTAGTAATAAAATGTATCAAGACCTACACCAGAGGTTTTGGTGGACCAGGATGAAGAGAGAAATCGCTCAATACATTGCTAATTGTGATGTTTGTCATCGTGTTAAAGCAGAGCATCAATGGCCTGCTGGCACCATTCAACCTCTAGCTATTCCTGAGTGGAAATGGGATAAAATCAGTATGGATTTCATTACTGGGTTTCCCAGGAGCAAGAAAGGGAATAATGCCATCTTCGTCGTGATCGACCGCCTTTCCAAAGTAGCCCACTTTATACCTGTTCGTGAGAGTATCACCGCTAGCCAGCTAGCTGACTTATACATCTCCAGAATAGTGTCTCTTCATGGTGTTCCATTGGAAATTAACTCAGACCGTGTGAGTCTCTTCACCTCTCGATTTTGGGAAAGTTTCCAAAATGCTATGGGAACTCGTCTCTCTTTTAGCACCGGCTTCCATCCTCAATCAAGTGGTCAAGTAGAGCAAGTCAATCAAATTCTGGAAGATATGCTCCGAGCTTCTGTCATCTCGTTCGGAATGGGTTGGGAGAAATGCCTTCCATTCGCGTAATTTGCTTATAATAATAGTTATCAAGCTAGCTTGGGCAAGGCTCCTTTCGAAGTTCTCTATGGACGAAAATGTCAAACGCCTCTTAACTGGTTAGAAACCGGGGAAAGACAACTCTTTCGCCCGAATATGATTCAGGAAGCAGAAGAGCAGGTTCGCGTTATTCGTGAGAAATTGAAAACAGCCCAATCTCATCAAAAGAGCCAATATGATCGTAGACATAAGCTCATGACTTATGAAGTCAGCGAGAAGGCTTACCTTTGGGTTACTCCGTTAAAGGGAACCCATCGTTTCGGTATCAAAGGCAAATTGGCTCCTCGTTACATTGGACCCTTTCGCATTCTTGGCAAACAAGGAGAAGTTGCCTACCAATTGGAACTACCTTCACATCTTTCCAGAGTTCACGATGTCTTCCATGTTTCTCAACTCAGGCGTTGCTTCGTGGATCCCATCCGTGGAGTGGACCACGAAACGCTTGATCTACAAGATAACCTCTCATATCGAGAATATCCCGTTCGTATCCTCGATCAAGCTGAGCGTACCACCCGACGCCATAATATCAAGTTTCTCAAGGTTCAATGGTCACACCATTCCGAGGAAGAGGCCACTTGGGAAAGGGAGGATCGTCTTCGACTCGAGTACCCCACCTTCTTTCCGGAGGATCCTAAATCTCGGGACAAGATTCTTTTGAGTGGGGCTGAGTTGTCACACCCTAGCTAGTTCAAGCATTAGAGTGTGCATCATGTTTAAATTCCTCTTAAATTTGAAATGAGGATGACAGAACCCCCAGCACCCCCCTGGAACAACTAGGGTTTACTAAAAACTTTTTCAATGAACCTGAAATGCCCTTCTAAAAAGCCCACCCTTTTTGTTTTGGGTTAAAACCCCTGACAAAAACGGTGCACATTTTTCTAGGACATCTTAAGGTCTTTGGATTAATCCTTATAGTATTTGCATTTGGGCATTTAAATGCTATAAAATATTTTAAATGCTCAAATAATCATAAACTAAAATGTTTGCTGTTGGATATATTCTAAGCAGTAGCCATGATTAATTTTATGATTTATGGAAATGCCTTGGCATTTTTAATAAAGCCTTGAAGTTACAGAAATAATAGAATAAATAAAAAACAGGAAAAGAAAGACAGAGAGAGGAACTTACCGGTGCAGCCCACCTAGCCCACCAGCCGGCCCACCTGGCGGCTTAGCACTGTGCTGGCCCGCGCCAGCCAGCTGCTTCTTCCCCGCCAGGCAGGCAGGGAGGTCACGCCGGCGCGCCCGAGCTCGCCACGGCGCCACCTGCTTGCCGCCCACGCCCCTGGATGCCCGGACGCCTCCACGTCGCACCCGAAGCCCTTAGACACGCCATTCCCCTGCCTCTCTCCCTTCGCCGTTCCCCACCATGGCCGATGCCCCTATCGCCGCACCATCGTCATAGTCGCGCCCTCCGTCGTCCTCGCGCTGCGCCATCGTGTCCACGAGCTCCGCCGTCGTAGCTTACATCGACTAGGTTGAGCCCCGAGTGCTCGCTCGCCCCGGAGACGCTGCACCGAGCTCGTCCTCAACTCCGGCCACCAGAGATCCCCTTCACCGTCCCCGCCACACCAGCTCATCCCCGACCTCGCCGACTGCCTCGACGAGACCCCCGTGAGCTCAGCCACCTCCCCACCCCCTCCGTTCTCTCTGTCGAGCCCCGTAGCGACTGCACGTAGATCACCCGCACACACCGCCGCGGAGCTCGTCGCCGAGGAGGCTCCGGCCACCCAATGGCCGCGCCACCCTGTCCACTAGTCCTACCGCACCTCCAGGAGCTCAACGCACCAAACCGTGCGCCTCCCCATGCCCCCTAGCGACTAGTTCAACCTTACCCGAGCTCCGGCCGCCGCCAAACTCGTCGCCGACGATGTTTCCGGCCACCCCAGCTCCATCCACTGCCACCACTCGATGCGGCTTCCTCCCCGCATCACGTAGTTAGTCTCCGCCGTCCTTTTGGTCGTCGGAGTGCAAATCCCGCGCTGCTCCGCCACGTCTGGCCTTGCCGGCGGCTAGACGCCGGCGAGTTGACCCTGTTTGACCCCATGTGGGCCCAGGTTGACCCCCCTGAGTCTATGATAGGTGGGGCCGGCCTGCTAACTAGTTTAGGATTAGTTTTAACTAATTTTAATTAGTTTAGTCACTGAGATGTGGGCCCAGGCCCCACTGACAGTTAATTAGTGTTAATATAATTCTGTTAATTAGCTCAGTCACTGACAGACAGGGCCCACCAGTCAGGTTTGACCTGGCCGACCCAGTTGACCCGCTGATGTCACACCTATGTCATGCTGACGCATTAATTCAATTACTGGAATTATTCTTATATAGGAAATTCCAGAAAATAGCCAAAACTTCTAAAAATCATAGAAAATCAACCATAGCTCCAAATCAAACAATTTATATATGAAAAATGATCAGACAAATTCAATCTATCCATCTGTAATGGTTTCATGCATGACAAAACAAGTTAACCTTGCTGTTTAAGCAGAATAAGATAATGCACTAATAAGGCCATGTTAAATGAGTTAACATTTGAATCTTTGATTCAAATGGGTTCATTCATTTCTGTTTTAGCTTGCATTAGGCCAAGACACATTCATTTTGCCATGTCATAGCATGCATCATATTGTTGCATATTGTCATGTGTTGATTATGTTCGGTGTGTCTTTCATGGTAGGTTTTGCCTCCGAGGATAACCCCGAGTATCCGTCTGAAGGGCAGTACCCTACTACCACTACATCAGGCAAGCAACCCATTGATCATTCTGATACAAACCCATGCTCTCGCTTCTACTCTTGTTTACTGCATTAAGACAACGCGATTCAAACTGCTGTGTGCTATGGTAGTTGAACCCTTATCCTCTGCATGACCTGTCATTGCCACAGTAACTAGATGAAACCCACTAGCATCTGTAGGAGTTGATTGAGCCATGTTTGTGTTTCCTACCTTGCTATGCCTGCTATGCTTAGTGTTGTGTCAGGTCTGGTTCATCTGGGCAATGGGCTAGAGTGAAATGTTTATGTCGGTAATGTGAGGGATGTGTTGAACATGAATTGGTAAAGGTATCGATGAGAGGCCATGTACGAGTACATGGTGGGTTGTTTCATTGAGGCCGTCCCTAAGAACTGAGATATGTATGTGTGATTTTAAGAATCAGCTACTACCATGCATTGGGATCCTTAATTGACCCTCTAGGCTTCTTATTCACCCTAGTACACTGTCCAGGAGTTGCAAATAGTTTCTGGTGTTTGTAGGTTATATGTTGGCGGTCGTGCGTAGTGCTAACCCTAGGGGTGGGCTATGTTGCGGTAGATACACCGTGGCAGGGTATGCCGGGCGCCTGTTTGGCGTCTCGGGACCCTGTTCACATCATTCGGGGCCGTATGTGGAAACCTCGGTCGGACTCCCTGCGGATGGAACCTGGATAGGCGATAAACCTGGACTAGGGACTTAGGTGTTTAGGTAGGCCGTGGCCGACACCCTCGTTGGGCTTCCGCTTGAAGGTTGCCGAGTACACGTCGTGTAAACGGCGGTAAGTGGTGAAAGCGTGTATGAAGAAGTATACCCCTGCAGGGTTAACATCATCTATTCGAATAGCCGCGTCCGCAGGAAAGAACTACTTGGTTGCCTATAAAGTTCATAGACAAGTTAATGGTTACTACTAAAAGACTCAAGATAAGTGTGAGTACCGAGGATGGCCCCCTCGTAGGATGACGAGGGAGGATCCCCGGTGGAGTATTGTGTTGGTGAGTACTGGACTCGTGTGCGAAAACTATTTTACTAGTGGAGTCTCGTAGGATAGCTTAGCCAAGAGTCAAAGCTGGCTTGTTGCAATAACTCCACCACCTTCTTGAGAATGAGCATGTATAGTGGGTTCTGTTGTAAGACCTGCTGAGTACCTTTGTACTCATGTTTGCTTAATTACTGTTTTTAGACGACAACACCGCCCCCTCCGATGGGTTCTATGTAGACCTTGATGTCGACGAGTGACTAGCCACCCAGGTGGTGATCCTGGCCATGGAGGGCCCTATGTAGATAGATAGGCTTCGAGAAGCCTTCTTGCTTTCTAGTGTCTGTACTCAGACTATTTCTTCAGCATGTGTTTGTATGCTTGTATGACTTGAGTGTCGGGTCATGTGACCCTACCTGTATGAACATGTTATGTATGGCTCTCTGGAGCCTCTAAATAAAGTACTTGAGTTGTAGAGTTTCGTTGTGATGCCATGTTGTATTTACTCATATCGGGCATATTGTGTGTATGATTGAAATGCTTGGTATGAGTGGGATCCGACAATCTAGTTGTTTATCCTTGGCAGCCTTTCTTATGGGGAAATGTAGTTTAGTGTTCCTCGAGCCATAGTAGTCCGCTACAGCCCGGTTCACCGGAGTCCTGCTAGCCCAGCACTACTGCTCAGGACACTTGACTGGCCGGCATGTGTTTCACTTTGTTTCTATGTCTGTCCCTTCGGGGAAATGTCACACGGTGACATCCGGAGTCCTGCCTAGCCTGCTACAGCCCGGGTTCCCCGGAGTCCTGTTAGCCCAGTGCTACAGCCCGGATTCACTCGCTGATGACCGACATGCTTGATGTGATTCATGTATGCCTGTCTCCATAGGTCTGTGCCGCTTTGGGTTCACGACTAGCCATGTCGGCCCGGGTTCTCTATCATATGGATGCTAGCGACACTATCATATACGTGAGCCAAAAGGCGCAAACGGTCCCGGGGCATGGTAAGGCGACACCCGTGGGATACCGTGCGTGAGGCCGCAATGTGATATGAGGTGTTACCGGCTAGATCGATGTGACTTGGAATCGGGGTCCTGACACCCGAGCCGGACGTTGGCACCTCCGGCGCCGGCGGGGCCTCGGGGGCTGACTCCTCCCGAGGACGCTCTTCCAGGCCTCGCAAGGATGATCAGGCTGGAGAAGCGCGAGCGCCCTTGCTGCCCTTATCCATGGAGAGGGGCGCGGCCGCAGAAGGCGATCTGGGCTCGAGCAGCACCACCTCGTCCCCCTTTCTCTTCTTCACCACGGGCGTCAGCCTGGTTGCACAACGAAGAAGAGTCAAGGACGAGCATCAGAAGCAAGAACAAGGTAGGACAAGAACAGTTACTGGTCCACCACGGTGTAGTTCCTCCCCTTCGTAAGCTTGAAGCCGGAGAGCCTCGCAGCCTGAGGCGCAGGCGTGCGGGCTCCAGGAGCAGAAGCAGAGGCAGCAGATGGACCGGAAGCAGCTCCAAGCGGTGTTGAGGCAGGAGTGTCGTCCCGGGAGAGTAGCATCGACCTTCCCTTTGTTGGAACCATGGGCGGCTCCCCCCTCTCCGGGAGGACATCAGCCTCGTCATCATCGTCAGGCAGGAGGCGGAGGATGTCGGCCTTGCGCAACGGGGAGGTCTCCCCCATCCCCTCGGGGGTCGCCTCCGGGTCGCGCTCCTCACCCTCCTCCTCTTCCCCATCCCCGCGGGAATCGCGAGAAAACAGATCCACCGTCGCCGTCGCCACCGGGACCACAGGGGGAGCCGGCGTCACCAGGCCACGCCCGTCAAAGGTGGGCATGGCGGCCACGACCTGCGCCCCATCCTTCCGAAGGAACAAGGGAACATGGGCATTCGTCGGATATTCCTGGTCATCCCCGACCAGGAGGCGGAGAGCCACAACCAGCTCCTCTTCAAACAAGGCCTCCGGGCTCAAACTAAGGCGGTCTTCTCCGTCCTCAAGCGTCCACAAAGTGCGTGAGCGTGCCTGGAGAGGAGCCACCCGCAACACCAGGAATTCCCTCAAGAGCATGGCCCCCGTCAGCTTCGCCGCCTTCGCGTTGCCCGGCTTCAAGTCGGTGTTCATCTTCTCCAGCACCGACTTCGCCCGGTCATCAGTAAGCTTCACGCGGGACCACCCCTCATCAGACTGCGGCATCTCCGTCGGCAGCTTCAACTGCGGGTGGACACATTTGGCATCCATCATGACCCACTTGCTCCTGAAACCATCGGCCTTCTTTCCGGCCTTCGGGATCGTGTTAGCCTTGCCGGCTGCGACGAAGTTGGCGCACACCGTGGTGTGGCCGTCGTTGATTCGGAGGAAGAAGAAGTGGCGCAGCAGAGCCACGGACGGCATCACGCCAACATACGCCTCACAGTAAAAGGCAAAGATCGACAAGAGAAGAATGGAGTTGGGGTGGAGATGGAGGTGTCAGATTTCGGGTTCCGGCAGACCCTTAAGGTTCGAACACTGGGGTGCACGCGGAAATCTCACCTCCAACCTCTCCATCTCAATGGGATCTAAACTACTAAAAGAATTGCACGAAAGACACAAGATTTATACTGGTTCGGGCCACCGATATGGTGTAATACCCTACTCCAGTGTGTGGTGGATGGATTGCCTCCTGGGACTGGTGAGGACAAACAATACAAGGAAGAACAGCCTGGCGAGGCTCTGTTCTTGGCTGTGGTGATGAACCGCTACGAAGAGTTCAGTCACCCTCTCTCTCTCTCTCTCTCTGCTTTCTCTCTCTCTCTCGTCCTCGTCCCAGACCGAACGACCAGGAATCGAACCCCTTGCTATGTGGGTGGCTAGTCCTATTTATAGAGGCCCTGGTCCTCTCCCCAAATATTGAGCGGGAAGGGATCCAACAATGGCGGGCTAATTTGAAGGGGGACAATGAGTACATCTATCTTGACAAAAGCAGTCTTCGCCTGCCAAAGGCTCTGGAGATGGCGCCGCATTGGGCTCCATGGTGACCTCCGTCTCGTAGTCCTCCTGGTCCTGGTCTCGTTGCACCGAAGTGGCAACCTTTTGCCTGATGCCTTGGTACTCCGCTGATACGCTTGCCCCCCTTGCACCAAAGAGGAAAGAGGGACGCTGCGTGCGCTGGCACCCGCCTGGTGCCCCGTGTCGTCATGGCCTGCGTCATAGGCACCTCGCGAGGTACCCCGCCTTGAACTCTCCGCCTCCTCGCGAGCCAGCCTGACGAGGCTGTGCCTGAGGATGCGCCGTGTCGCCCACCTCGCGAGGCTTGGCCCCTCGCGAGGGTCTTGAGCCTCGTGTTGATGAAGATGGGCCGCACTGGGCCCCCACTTGAGCCATGTCGCAGGCCGCAGGCAGGCAAGTCTGGGGACCCCCGTTCCCAGAACGCCGACAGTAGCCCCCGGGCCCAAGGCGCGCATGGACTTGGCCGTGCCGAGAGGCGAAAGGGCAAGGGCGAAGCGCCGCGGGCCCTAACAGCCTGCGGCCTTGGACGCCGCGTGGCGGTTGATTGGACGTGGCGCCTTAGCAACCACGCGGGCTGACAGGGGAGAGGCATCTTCCCAGACTTCGCCTTGCTTTCTCCGGTTGCTCCTCAGATCCCCTTTCTTGCGTCTCCCCTTTTCTTCCTCTAAACTTCCAGATCTACTCCGGTTGCGTGACCTAGGAAGCCATGGCGCCTCGCAAGCCCCCGGCCGAAGCTTGGTATTCCCCTGCTCTGGATCCGCCGAATGTGTCCAAGGCCACCTTTACCCGGCTGTGCCGGATGGCGGCAGCGCAGGGCGTCGTCAGGACAGAGGTGTTCAAGGTCGGCTCCGCTTCCCCTGAAGGTTGAGGGAGCACCTATTACCCCTTCTTTGTGAGCGCCATCGCAGCGGGCTTGGTGCCTCCCTTCTCCGAGTTCTTCTTCTCTGTCCTCCGCGACTACAACTTGCTGGCTCTGCATCTCCACCCCAACTATGTCCTTCTCCTGGCGATCTTTGCTTACTACTACGAGGCCCACGTGGGGGTGCAGCCCTCGGTGGCCTTGCTGCGCCACTACTTCTACCTCCGGATTTCTGGCAGTTCTCCTTCCGCGTGCGCGAGCTTCGTCGCGCATGGCAGCACCATTACCACCTCGAATTCTGGGAAGAGGGCTGAAGGCTTCCGGAGCAAGTGGGTCTTGGTTGACGCCGGGCGCGTCCACAATCGGCTGATCATGCCCACAGAGCAGGCCGTGAACGCCAGCGACTAGTGCCGGGAGGAGCTCACGGATCCCCGCGCGAAGCCGGTGTTGGAGAAGATGGATGCGGACTTGAGGCCAGCCAACATGGCGACGGCGAAGTTGACTGGTGCGTCACTGTTGAGGGAGTTCTTGGAGCAGCAGCTGGCTCCACTCCGGCAGTACTCTTCTCCGATGTGGAGGCCTCATCTGAGCCCCGTGCCCGCGGAAGAAGAGGACGTGGACGCGGTTCTTCAATCTCTGGTCGGGAGCACGGCGGCAAGGTTGGAGGGCGCCCCCGAGCCCTTGTTTCTTCGCAGCGACTGGGAGCAGGTGGTGGAGTCCATGCCCGTTTTCAATGGGGTCGGGCCCGTGCCCGTGGTGCCTTCTGAAGGACTGGTGGACGTGCCCTCCAGCGACTCCAGCGAGGAGGAGGGCGAAGAGGAGCGGGGAGACGGGCCCGACTCCGGGGCGACTGACGGGGAGTCAAGGGCTCACTTCCCTCGGCGCTCGCCCCGTACTCTCCGCCTATCGCCGAGCGATGCTGATGATGATGATGACGACGATGTGCTGGGTAGCAGGAGCTCGCCTCCGATCCCGAAGAAGGACAGGACCGGGCTGGTCCTCCGCGGGCCTGCCCCTACCCCTGGGCAGTCCGCTGCCGCGCCTTCCGCTCCCAGGGTCGACCCTTCCAGCCGGCTGTTTGGCTTGACGTTGGGCCGAAAGCTGCCCGAGCTCACCAGCAATGACCCGTAAGCGCTTGATCCTTGTTCTCTTGTTCCTCATTATGCCGACGAGGCCTGATGGTTGCTTCTCTTGAGTAGGCGGGCGCCTACGGCGAAGAAACTGAAGCAGGCTCCTGAGGCTCCATCCGCTGCCCCTTGCCTGCGAAAGGGGGCGATCACAGTGCGCGGGCTTCTCCTGGTCGGTCGCCCTCAGGGGGTCTGGCCTTTTTGGCGGGGGTGAGCTCAGCCCCCATGGCCCAGGTGACTCCTGAGGTGTCCTCGTCGGGCGCCACTGCCACGGCTGGGGAGACGCAGCGAACGCTGGCTCGGGATTCAGCAGCCTTGCCGCCGCCACCTTCTCCTCCTGTTATGCTGGCCACCGCTCCCTCAGCTTCTCCTGTCGTCCTGGAGCACGCCGAGGCTCCTCCATCTTCTTCCTCCGTCTTGGAGCATGCTGCTGCTGAACTGGACCGGCTGTGCCAGGACCTTCTCGGCGCCGACCCTCGCCGGGTGGCCGGGCGTCTGGAACTGGCTTCGGGGTGGATTCGCTCTGATGCTTCGACCCGGGCGGCACTGGTTCAGGCTTCGACGGCCTGCGACAAGGAGAAGCGGGCCATGCTTGAGGCGAAGGTTGCTCATGACGCGGCCCTGGGGGAAACGGTCAAGGCCCGCGACCGCTGCAAGGCGCTGGAGGACGAGCTGCAGGGCCTGCGGGGCCAACTCGTGGACGAGGTTCGCCTTCGCCAAGAGCAGGAGAAGGGGGCGAAGGCGCGTGAGGCGGCGCTTGTGGACTCGGAGGCCAAGCTCAAGAAGCGCCGTGAGCGTCTTGGCGTGTGGAAGCAGGAGCTAGAGGCGACGAAGGCCGAGCTGGACGCCAAGGCTCAGGTCCTTGCTGAAGATCGCGTGGCCTTCGCGGACATGGAGAAGGATGCTCGCGCTTCGCTGAAGATGCTTTACGAGAGCGGCTTGGATAGCTCGCTTGTTGGTGACGAGGATGGCCCCACCAAGCTGCTTCCCTTCCTGGTCAAGGCCCTTGAGGACGTCGTCCTCGGCATCGGCCCCGCGGCCGAGGCCGAGGCGCACGTCCTGTCTTCTGCCGCGCTGACCCGGGTCTTCGCCCACGTCTACCTCCGCGATCCCAACACCGACCTCAACGCCTTGCTGGAGCCGGTGAGTGGCGAGGGTGCCGCTGCCGCTGTCGAAGCCATGAAGGGGCGCGCGGAGGCGCTGCTAGAGAAGTTCCGGGCCTTCAGCACCAGGCCGAAGCAAGGCGCTGCCGACACCGCTGCTCCACAAGGCGGAACCAGCGCCGGCGAGTGACTCCGTCCCGTCCCCTCTCTTCTTTAGGTTCCTGCACATGCATCACGCCTCGGGGAGGCATTTAAACTTGCATTTGGTATTGAGATTGACAGTATGGACTGTAATATTGGCTTTTAAGTTCCTTGGATTTTATGCTTTTCTTCCCTACTTGCCTGTGTTCTACGCCGGCAGGGCTCGGCCCCGCGCATGCCTCACCCAGCATCAGCCCCGACCGGAAACCAGGACGGGACCAAAGGAGTGAGGGGCCACGTGACAAGTTAGGCTCCTGAGTCACGATGCTCAGGAGTCCCCCTTGGCGCTCGAACAACAAGTAGGGAAGCGTGATGTAGGCGTGTTTTCCGTTCTACATCTGCAGAGCCCGACCCCGCGTGTACCTCACCCAGCATAGCCTTTCGGAACTAAGGAGTGAGGGGCTACGGAGCCAGTTAGGTTCCTGAGTCGCGATGCTCAGGAGTCCCCCTTGACGCGCGAACAGCGAGTGATGAGGCGAGATGTAAGCGCGGCTACCGTTCTACGTCTGCAGAGCCCGGCCCCGCGCGTACCTCACCCAGCATAGCCTTTCGGAACTAAGGAGTGAGGGGCTATGGGACCAGTTAGGCCCCTAGGTCGCGATGCCCAGGGGTCCCCCTTGACGCGCAACGGCCTTCGTACCTTGGCTCCGCTCGGGGAGAGACCCGCGGCGGACCAGGCCCGAAGGGCTTGGCTAGGCGGCGTACGTCTGGGCGTGACCCAACCGTAGCCCCCGTGCCCAGCCCCCTCGCGCGGCGCTCCCGAGGGGAGGCGTTGCGATGAGGCCAGCCACTGAGCTCTGGGCTCCCTAAGGTTAACGCGGCCCGGAGGCCACCCTCAGTTGTTTAGCACCAGCGCGGAGCATAGCGCTTCCGTATGTGTACAGGCATAGCCGCTCCTCAGCAGTGTCGTCAGCCAGCGCGGAGCATGGTGCTTCCACTAGTACGTGGGAGGGGGCTCCCCTCCGGGAGGAGCCCCCGGGGCGTATACAGCCCCGACCTAACACGTGACCGGCATGGTAGAGCTAGGTGAGGTGTATCTGGGCACCCGTGAGCCAGCACGGGACTCACGAGGCCCTACCTCTGGGCGGGTTGCGCCCGACACTGGGCCATATCTTGAGATGTGTCCCTGCAAAATTTGGTTAGATGCCATTACTCTATGTCCTCGGGTCCCGGCCCTCGAGCTTGTCTCAGCCGTCGCTGGTATGCCAGGCCGCGATGCCATGGACAAGGCCAGAGGGTGAGGGCTGGAGAGCCAGTAAGAGCCCTGAGTCGCGATGCTCAGGCACCCCCCCTTTAACGTGCAAGTAGCCGACATGGGAGGAGAAGATGCTACGGACAGGCTCCATGCGGCTAAGCGTGATAGGCAATGCATAGTTGGAAATAAACACTAGGGGGATACACGCCGCTGGGTCTGGCCCGAACGGCTTGGGGATGATGCAGCCCGAGGGGCGCCCCCAACAAGGCAAACTAACGACGGAAAGGTAAATGCAGATACATGCCGCGGGGACGGAACCACGTGGCCTAGGAGTGATGCACCCCTCGAAGGGTGCTCCTAGCTGAGAACGGAACTTGAAAGATGTCACCTGAGGATGTCGTCGGCGTAGTGGCGTCAGTGCAGCAGACTTGACGGGCTGTAGAAGCCGATCCTCACGAGCCCCCAGGCCCCGGGGCCTCGGGAGGCTCCGAAGGCGCTGGTTACTCCTCGCGAGCTGTCTCCACCTCCGCCAGAGCCGCAGAACGCCTGTCTTCCTGAGCCTCCACGATGCCCCTCATGAGGTGCTGGTACGCCGCAGCCATGCTCGGCAGGCCGTAAGGCATGCAAACATAGCTGTGGGGTGGACCTCCGCAGCGCCCCACTTGCGAGGGCCAAAGGCGCTCTGTTGTGGCAATTTGATTGAGCCTTGGTACATCAACGCAGACGCGCAGCCCACCATCCTCGCCCGGATGTGGGGCCACAGCTGGCAAGCGGCGGCAACCTCTCATGATCCTCGTCTCCTGTAGCTCTAGAATGGCCTCGTCAACGAACTCTTGCTGGTCTGATCGTCCTCGCTTGGCTCCCTCTCGAGGGAAACATGCTGCGAAGCACGCCTCCACATGGTTCCCAAGCGCCCCCCCCCTCGACCATGGCCAGGTCGACGGCCCTCCAGGTGAGAGCCACCGAGCCCTTCCTGAGGAAGGCACTGGGGGCGCTTTCCTATGCGATGGATGGAGGGCCCTCCTGAGGAGGCATGGGCCCTGAGGGGCCTGCCTCCTGAGGGGCTGAGCCTGTCGACGTCTTCTTCTTCTTGGGGATGGTCTCAGGAAGCCTCCTGCTTCCGCGATCCGGGTCTTCTAGCGACGCGGCCTGAAAGGCTCGCTCCAGGGAACACACTGCATCTCTCTCTTCACAGGGCACCGTGATGACGCCGCCGCTTTCTGGCATCTTGAGGACGTTCTAGCCGTGGTGGGTCACGGCCATGAACTTGGCCAACGCTGGGTACCCGAGGATGGCGTTGTACGGCAGACGGATGTGGGCGACGTCGAAGTCGATGAGCTCGGTGCGGTAGTTGCTGCGGGCTCCGAAGGTGACAGGGAGGCGGACCTGCCTGATCGGGATTGTGGAACCGTCGGTGATCCCGGAGAAAGGCCTGGTTGGCTGAAGCTGGTCGTAGGTCACTTGGAGTTTGTTGAATGTTTCCACGGATAGGACGCTGAGCCCTGCCCCACCATCGATGAGGGTCTTGGTGACCTGCACGTTGCTGATGACCGGGGAGCAGAGCATCGGGAGGACTCCTGCAGTGGCCGCGCACTTGAGCTGGTCTACCGAACTGAACGTGATGGGGCACGCCGACCACCTGAGGGAGCACGTTGCTTCGAGCTTGGGGAGTGCTGCATTCACTTCGTGGGCAAACTACTTGAAGATACGTTGGGAGGCTGGGGCTTGGGCTCCGCCCAGGATGCAAGCGATCGCGCGTGGCTCCTGGAAGCCCCCAGCCCCTCGTCTTGATGGCGGTCTTCGTTCCTTCTTGCTGGAGGCGGCAGCGGAGGTAGGCCTGCGTTACCATGAGGGCAGTCCTCACGAGGCTGGTCTCTCCAGTCCCCCTCACGAGGCAGGTCCCGCCAGCGGTCCTCGTCAGGCTGGTTGCGCCACCCCTGGCGCGGGCCGCGGTCTTCCTGGTGCCCTGGGTTTCTTCCACCTCCCCTGCCGTAGCCCCGGTCGGCACGGTCAGGGCGACGGCCGATCCTTCCTTCTCGCACGGCGTGGAGCTCTTGACATTCATTGGTGTTGTGGGTGTGGAGGTCATGGTACACACAGTACCGGCTACCTCTGGAGGGTTCGGGCAGATCCTTGCCCCGCTTGGTGTCTAGTTCGGCTGCGAGCACGGCAGCCCCCTTGCGCTTCACGTCCTTGGCCTTGGGCTTCTTCTCTTTCGGGTCCGCGGCAGGAAGCTCGAGGAGGGAGAGACGTCCCTCCTCAGCCCTGGCGCACTTGTTCGCCAAGTTGAACAGCTCCAGGGAGGTGCAAAGGTCTTCGTGCATCCCCAGCTCCTCCTTCATCTTGACGTCACGCACGCCATCAGAGAAGGCAGAGATGATGGCCTCCTCTGACACCCTGGGGATCTTGAGGCGCGCGCTGTTGAAGCGCTGGATGTACTTTTGCAGAGTCTCTCCGGGTTGTTGCTTGATGCGGCGCATGTTGCTCACGGCAGGTGGCCGGTCGCGAGTACCTTGGAAGTTGGCGATGAAGCGGGCGCGCATCTGGTCCCAGGAGGAGATCGTGCCTGGAGCCAGATTCAGGAGCCAGGTTCGCGCCCCTTCCTTCAGCGGCATGGGGAACCAGTTCGCCATGACCTTTTCATCCCTGCCGGCAGCCTCGATGCCCAGCTCATAGAGCTGGAGGAATTCCGCGGGGTCAGTTGTGCCGTCGTAGCGAGGAGGCAGGTCGGGCATGAACTTGCCGGGCCACGCGACGCTGCGCAGCTCGGTGGTGTAGGCGTGGCAGCCCGCGGTGGCCACGAAAGGCCTCGGTTGGTGGAGAGCTTGGTCTTGAGGGTCCCCACGCACTGCAGCTAGGAGCAGGGCGGGGTCTTGACGTGCCGGAGCTGGAGCAGGGTCGCGGCGTGCCGGAGCAGGGAGCGCCCGGGCAGCCCCTGCGGGCAAGGGATTTCTTGGCAGCTCCGCTCTTGTTGCGATGGTGTGTGGCGCAGCGGGTTCCGCACTAGGGCTAGTCGCCTTGGAGCCACGGCATCTTCTTGGAGAGGAGGTGGCTGGTGCGCCTCCGGAGCTTCGTTGCCCGCGCGGGGCGGAGTGCGGCACAGAGGGACGGACGGTGCGGAAGAGCCCCCTACGGCGCGGACAAGCTCAGCGACGCGGTCGAGCCATTCTTCGTAGACGTCGTCGACGGGACGGTAGCGCAGGAGCTCGTTTGCCGCGAGGAGTGCAGCTCGAGCCTCCAGGGGTGCGCGGAGCGCGCGTGATGAAGAGCCAGCTGGTGCGAGTGACGGAGTGGCGGTGCGGCTGACCTGCCGCACGGACGGGTGCTGAGACGATGCCTGCTGCTCGCCACCCGCCGGGCCGGTGGCGGCGTTGATGGCGGGCGACGGGGAACGACGAGGACGCCCACCGATGGGGGCCATCTGGGCGACGCGAGAAGCGATGGCGACCCGGCGCTCGGCGCGGGCTCGACGAGCGTCAGACATGGACGCGACAGTCGTAGGAGAGCGGAGCGGTGGAAGACGAATTCTGACGCACCCCTACCTGGCGCGCCAAATGTCGGATTTCGGGTTCCGGCAGACCCTTAATGTTCAAACACTGGGGTGCGCGCGGAAATCTCACCTCCAACCTCTCCGTCTCAATGGGATCTAAACTACTAAAAGAACTGCACGAAAGACAAAAGATTTATACTGGTTCGGGCCACCGATATGGTGTAATACCCTACTCCAGTGTGTGGTGGATGGATTGCCTCCTGGGGCTGGTGAGGACGAACAATACAAGGAAGAACGGCCTGGCGAGGCTCTGTTCTTGGCTATGGTGATGAACCGCTACGAAGAGTTCAGTCACCCTCTCTCTCTCTACTTTCTCTCTCTCTCTCTCTCTCTCTCTCTCTCTCTCTCTCTCGTCCTCGTCCCGGACTGAACGACCAGGAATCGAACCCCTTGCTATGTGGGTGGCTAGTCCTATTTATAGAGGCCCTGGTCCTCTCCCCAAATATTGAGCGGGAAGGGATCCAACAATGGCGGGCTAATTTGAAGGGGGACAGTGAGTACATCTATCCTGACAAAAGCAGTCTTCGCCTGCCAAAGGCTCTGGAGATGGCGCCGCGTTGGGCTCCATGGTGACCTCCGTCTCGTAGTCCTCCTGGTCCTGGTCTCGTTCCAC
The DNA here is from genome assembly GCA_034509565.1 of Triticum monococcum. Classification (NCBI taxonomy): domain Eukaryota; kingdom Viridiplantae; phylum Streptophyta; class Magnoliopsida; order Poales; family Poaceae; genus Triticum; species Triticum monococcum. The sequence continues at coordinate 169,597,686 of CM067846.1, read as the reverse complement.
CGAAGTGGCAAGCTTTTGCCTGATGCCTCGGTACTCCGCTGATACGCTTGCCCCCCTTGCACCAAAGAGGAAAGAGGGACGCTGCGCGCGTTGGCACCCGCCTGGTGCCCCGTGTCGTCATGGCTTGCGTCATAGGCACCTCGCGAGGTACCCCGCCTTGAACTCTCCGCCTCCTTGCGAGCCAGCTTGACGAGGCTGTGCCTGAGGATGCGCCGTGTCGCCCGCCTCGCGAGGCTTGGCTCCTCGCGAGGGTCTTGAGCCTCGTGTTGATGAAGATGGGCCGCGCTGGGCCCCCACTTGAGCCACGCCATAGGCCGTAGGCAGGCAAGTCTGGGGACCCCTGTTCCCAGAACGCCAACAGGAGGGCCTGCAACCTGTAATGTTGGAGGACGGAGTAGAAGAAGTCGGAGAAGGGGGGAACCAGGCCCATGACAACGCTGCTCATGAAGAAGGGGTAGAAGGAGCTCTTTGAAGCCTCCGGTACGGCGGAGCCAGCCCGGAGCTTGGTCTTCCCCTTCTCGTTGTTTTCCCCCGCCGTCAGTAGGTGCATGGTGGCGAGGTTCTTCTCCAAGACATTGGGCGCGTCCAGAGCCGGCTCGTACCAGGCAGGCGGCGAAGCGGCATTGGCCTTTTGGGGCACCATTTGTTGGAAGCTCGGAAGGGGATTGAAGCAGATCTGGAGATTTCAAAAGCAAGGAGCAAGAGAGGGGATCTGGAGCAAGGCGAAGGAAAGCAATGAAGGCAAGCATTGCCCGCACGGGCCTTTTTGTCAGATGGGCAGTTGCCGAGGCAGCATGGGGAAGCGGAGACGCCCACGTCCAATCAGTCGCCACGCGCCAACCGTGCCCGCAGGCTGTTGGGGCCCGCAGCACTCCGCACTTGCCTTTTGGCTTCACATCAAAGCCAAGCCCGAGCGCACCTTGGGCCCGAGGGCTACTGTTGCCGTTCTAGGAACGGGGGTCCCCAGACTTGCCTGCCTGCGGCCCGCGGCGTGGCTCGGCCAGCGGCCCTGTACGTCCCATCTTCACCAGCAAACACTCAAGACCCTCGCGAGGGGCCGAGCCTCGCGAGGCGGACGATGCAAAACCTCCTCAAGGGTGGCCTCACCAGTCTGGCTCGTGAGGGGCGGAGAGAGCAAGGCAAGGGACACCTCGCAAGGTTTCTATGACGCAAGCTGTCGGTGTCAAAACCGGCGGATCTCGGGTAGGGGGTCCCGAACTGTGCGTCTAAGGCGGATGGTAACAGGAGGCAGGGGACACAATGTTTTACCCAGGTTCGGGCCCTCTTGATGGAGGTAAAACCCTACGTCCTACTTGATTAATATTGATGATATAGGTAGTACAAGAGTAGATCTACCACGAGATCGGAGAGGCTAAACCCTAGAAGCTAGCCTATGGTATGATTGTATGTTGTAGTTGTTGTGTCCTACGGACTAAAACCCTCCGGTTTATATAGACACCGAAGAGGGTTAGGGTTACACAAGGTCGGTTACAAAGGAGGAGGTATCCATATCCGTATTGCCTAGCTTGCCTTCCACGCCAAGTAGAGTCCCATCCGGACACGAGACGAAGTCTTCAATCTTGTATCTTCATAGTCCAATAGTCCGGCCAAAGGATATAATCCGGCTGTCCGGAGACCCCCTAATCCAGGACTCCCTCAATAGCCCCTGAACCAAGCTTTCAATGACGATGAGTCCGGCGCGCAGTATTGTCTTCGACATTGCAAGGCGGGTTCCTCCTCCGAATACATCACAGAAAAATTTGAATACAAGGATAGTGTCCAACCCTGCAAAATAAGTTCCACATACCACCGTAGAGAGAATAATATTTCCGCAAATCTAATTTGCGGACTTGTTTTGGCAACACGACATTATGCCATGGCCCGGTGATTATTCAAACCATTTTCTTTAACTAGCCCCACACATAACGCGAGACAGTTTTTTGACACGTCTCGTCGAAGCAGAGATCGTGTCCCCTTATTACGAGATTCTCATCAATACGGGCGTGGGTAACCCAACCGTGTCTAGGACTCCTAGATTATAGGCAAGTCCCAAACGGCTACGGAGAGGATGCTTGATATTCACCCTCTTTATAAAGGGACAAGGATTTTACTTTTTTCCCTCCCGTGCTAAATCGAATCCTTCCCCCGCCTCGAGTTCTAACACCCAAAGCCCAGGTCAGGTGCTTCGGACCTTCAATCATGTCCGGATCTAGCCTTCAAGGCCGATGGATGCCCTCCTCTGTTACGGAAGAAGACATCAAGAAGTTGAGGGAGGACAGATACTTGACCGCCGAGGTTCCGCATCGGCTGCCTGCCCGAGGGCAGGTCGTCCCTACTCCAGAACCCAACGAAGATGTCGTGTTCATCTCCCACTTCCTCCGAGGACTAGGCCTCACTCTGGATCCCTTCGTCAGGGGGTTGATGTTTTATTACGGGCTAGATTTCAACGATCTAGCCCCGGAATCCTTTCTCCACATCTCGACATTCATTGTCGTGTGTGAGGCCTTCCTCCGCATTACCCCTCACTTCGGCCTGTGGCTCAAGACCTTTGACGTGAAGCCGAAGATGGTCGAGGGGCAGTATGCAGCGTGCGGAGGCGCATTAATAAGCAAGATAGTAGGAGCTCCGTGGCCCAAAGGTTCCTTTCCAGAGGTGTCTGGATTATGGCAACATGAGTGGTTTTACATCACACCTCCCAGAAGTGCCAAGTGGGTGGCTGCCCCTACTTTCCGCTCAGGCCCTCCACCACAACCGATGTCATGGATTAGCAGAGGGCTGAGCTGGGGTCCTGCCAAGGACGTGCCTGTACTGCAAAGCCGCATCCAAAATCTCTTTGAAGGAGATTTCAGTTTGATTATGGTGGCACAAGTCATGCTGGTTCATCGAGTCCAGCCTTGCAAACGACGGCCCCTCCGCATGTCGGAGTTCAACCCAGAAGGGCCGCGTACTATTCAGAATTTCCTCGGCCTGACGCACGAGGGGATGTACAAATCATTCCTCGGACCCCAAATAGAGTGTCCGGATACTACCGAGGACGTGGTCCTGAGCAGCAACCGCACCACCGACCAAGTAAGTTATCCTTTAGCCGAACACACCATCTTTCATTTATTATGACGTTATTCTGAGAAATCGCTCTTTGACCAGGACTGGATAACAAAGGCGAAGATGATTCGGTGTTCGGCCCCCCTTCCTGAGGGTTTGGAAAATCCGGTACTGGAAAAGATGCTCGAGCTAGCTCCTTGCCCGGAGCCCTCAAAGGAAGACAAAGGGGGGAATAATGAGGGCGAAAGCGGGCCTCCATCGCTACCTATTCCGACCGAGGGAACGAGTGCCTCCGTGAGGGAGGATAACCGAGGGGAGGAATCGGACATTCTCTCACCCCGGGGAAGGAAGAGGACTACCTCTGAAGATCCGGAAACCAAGGTTTCCAAGCGGGAGCAGAAATCTCCACCAGAGGGTCTTGCCTTGGAGGGTGCTCTTGCCGCACAAAGTCCGCCCGGGGATTAGCCCTCCAACGAGCTGTAAGTAATCAGAAAGTACTTTAATAGTGGGGATATACTACGTTACCTCTGAGGAAAATAACCGAAGTATTTATTGCAGTTCGGATCTTAGCCCTTCTCAGCAGGGCTCGTCTTCGGGGGATCTTCTTACGGAGATGATGGAGAGCGAAACGCCTCCCCCGGAGTCCTCCGCTCAAGAAGCGGACGACCTTGAAGTGTCGTCATGGAGGGCCTCTCCGGATCTGGTGAGGCCAGAAGATAATCCTATAGTCACCCGAAGTCCCCAGTGTCCGGCTCTCGAAGAGAGCAAACAGAAGAGTCCGACACCGTCTGGTACGCGGTCGGATGTACTGAGAGAGCTGTTGGAGCGAGCAGCCATCTCAGAAGGACACCGTACATTGATGGGTACGGTGATGGAAAGGATCTCATCCGCCGAAAGCGGGTTGCATGATGCCTTTATGAGTCTACTGACGGGCTTTGAGGTACATAAAATGATGTACATTTGTGATGGTACCGCACATTTTTAGGTCTGCCCTGTGTAGATAGTAGCCCCTGAGACTCTGGTTGTCGCCGAGAACGGCGACAAATAGAGGATCGTAGTCCCAGGCAATAACCATACCGCTTTAATGTGCAGGTAGTGGGAGCTCCGGTGGCTAGCCGGACTCATGAATTTGCCGAACTGAAGCGGCAATTGGATGACGCGGATGCCGACATCGAGCTTGTTAACAAGAGGCTTGACGAGGCACAGGGTAAGTGTTATTTTTTGGTGAATGCCACATAGTAAGAGTAGCATGATGCCAGTATCTTTAATATGTTGTGACTGCAAATGGAGCTGCCATCGTGGAAACCTTGCGGGCGAAACTTGCCCGAGCCAAAGAACAAGCAAGGGTTAGTAATGCGGCTGCTTTGAAGGCGGCCGAAGAGTTGAAAGCCGAGAAGGCCGCGCATTACGAGAGCAAAGAAGATGACCAAGATGGCCGTAGAATTAAAAGACACTGCCGACCGTTGCCAGTTCCTTGAAAAAGAGAACCGATTGAAGGCAGCGGACCTTGAAAAGGCCACGATGGCGAACAAAGACACCCGCTCTGCTATGAGAGCAAAGAAGGAGGAGCTGCGGGAAGCCGGGGATATTGCGGCTGGGAAGCCCTTCTTGCTACGGAGAAATTTCGGAGATCCATGGTATGCCCCTCTGGATCGACTGTGGAGTTCGGCAGACGCATATATGGACTTGGCGGCGATCGCTGCCGATGCGGCCAAATACTTCCAAGGTCAAACAGATCGTGAAGTGGACAAGCTGTTCTAGTCGCAATTCAACGTTCTAGAGCGTCCACTTCCATTGACTGACCAGCTAGCTGAATGGGCCGAACTAAATAGGTTTTCCGGACTCGCCATGAGGTCTGTCATGGATCAGCTGTGGTCGGAAAAGCCGAAGCCGAACAGCTATTTCAGCTTAGTGCAGCAGTTCCTTGGTGCGGTGCCGCGCATCAATGCGATGAAGAGGTCGGCGTGCATAGAAGGCTCGCGGATGGCCCTTGCCCATGTTAAAGCATACTGGGCGGAGATGGATGCTACCACTGTTGGGGCGCAGGGTTCGGCCATAGGCCGAGTGGCTGTCGAGCACTATTTCGAAGAGGTTCTCGAGGGTGCTCGTTTGATAGAGGCCCAGTGCTCGAAGAATATTATGTTTGAGTGACATGTATTCCCATTGTAAACACAATGTTTTTATGAAATTTATTAAGGCTGTGCTTATACTTTTGCCTGAAAGTAATAGGTGCCTCATGTGCGGCAGTTTATGTATACATGTGTATAACCTGAAAGATTGCAATCATCGGCTTCAGCCCCCACGCATATAATGCGGAGGTGTTCGCAGAAGACGCGTGTTCACACTTAACCCAACGTCTTGGTCCTATTAAGGAGGTGATAGTGCAGCGAACGAGGCAACCGGACTATAATGCTTTAACACTTTCACTTAGCCATAGGAGTTTGACGGTGGGGCTACTATATAGCCCCTGTTGGCTCCACACTCTCCCGAATACGGGGTGAGTACATGCCTGGCCGGGAAATGACCCTTTGTTAAGGTGGAGGAATTCTAACATTCTGATAGGTCATCGAGTGGTTGACCAGTCTCACGCTATATCATGACAGTCAGTTTTCGGCTTTCTCTACTGAGGTGCTCGTCCGGATGACCCAGGGCACAATCACAGTAGTTCTCCTAGTGCTACCTTAGCCGATAGAGCGGAACGTAAGGTACCAAAACATAGGAGCCGGGCAAACCCAACATTTGACCAAAGACATGATTCAGAGCTGATGCATATAAGGCCAAACTCGCGACGCCGAACACTCCCTAAGGTATTCGGTCTTTATGGTATAAACCGGGCCTAAATAGTGCCCTTTGTAAGAAGCCCCTTGTGTCCAGGTACGGGCGTTTATTCTGACATGGCCACATGCCAAGACATCAGCATCCTTCTCAATTGTATTTGAGAATTCGAGGGGTGTATATCAACAAGAGACAGTAAAAAAGGTTTACGCATGGTCTTAATCTAAAAAGAATCCTTGGAGCGGGTCCCTGCTGCACACCTGTTTACACATGCACATCTGCGCCTGTGTCTCTGTTGTGCCGTATCCTGGATGGGTGTAGCACGATGGTCATCTGTAAAAGAGAAAAACTTAGGTGAAAAATTGTCGTTCAAAAAGGTAGGTTTAAAGAAACCATGTATAATTCAAGATGAGTAAAGATTGCCACTTGTCTACGCGCGTTGAGCACCTTGTATTTGTAATAGGGGTGTGGCTTATCAAACCTATGTGAGTTATATATAGCTGTGCCAGACTCGTCTAGCCGTGTCCGTGGTCTTGACGACCTATCAAATGCTGTTAGTTGGTGAGGCCATTTTTAGTGTGCGGCTGCCAAGGCAGTCGCCCTCTCTTCGGCGCGCAGGGATCGCTTAATATTTCCATTCACTGTAATGATGCCACATGGACCGGGCATCTTGAGCGTAAGGGAAGCGTAATTCGGTATTGCATTAAAGCGAGCGAAAGCTTCGCATCCAAGTAGTGCTTGATAGCCACTTTGGAATGGAGCAATGTGGAATGTTAAATTTTCACTATGGAAGTTATCGGGGAAGCCGAATATAACCTCTAGTAGCAGGGAGCCCGTGCAATGAGCCCCTGGGCCTGGCGTTACTCCTTTAAGGGTAGTATTGCTGAGGCAAATTTTCGTTGGGTCTATCCCCATTTTGCGGATTGTATCCTGGTATAACAGGTTTAAACTATTGCCACCGTCCATCAGGACTCGTGTAAAGTGGTATCCGTCAATTATTGGGTCTAATACCAGGGCAGCCGGACTGCTTGAAGACCCAACATTCTCTGTGGGTACTTGCTGAGTAATCACGATGGTCGAAAGTGATTGGTTGAAACGACCAGTGCCATGACTCCGCGGTGATAGGCCCTTGGGCATATTTATCTAGGAGTGCCGCTTTGTTTCTCTCCTTTATCACGTGTAACACGTTTACCGTTTTGACTTCTGGTGGAAATTTCTTTTGTTCCCCAGTGTCTTGTTTGAGAGGCTCATACTCGGCTTCGCTTGGTGTGTCCTCCCCCTTGTGTACGGCGTTGAGCTTGCCGGACTGCTTGAAGACCCAACATTCTCTGTGGGTATGATTAGCAGGTTTACCGGGGGTGCTATGGATCTGACATACATGGTCCAGAATTTTGTTTAGGCTGGACAGTTCGTCTCTGGCGCCTTTAGAGGGCGGCTTTTGCTGACTTGGCCGAGAGCTTTTGAATCTGGCGTTTACTGCCGTGCTCTTCGTGCTGTCTTCTTTATTCCGGCGTTTGTTATTGTTGTTGCGCCGTGATTTCCCGTTTCCATCTCTAACTTCAGATGTACTGGGGTCGCTGGTGCTGCATCTGGCTAGCCAGCTATCCTCACCCGGGCAAAAGCGGGTCATGAGGCTTGTTAATTCTGCCATTGTTCTCGGCTTTTCTTGACCGAGGTGTCTGGCAAGCCATTCGTCACGGACGCTATGCTTAAAAGCTGCCAAGGCTTCGGCGTCTGGACAATCGACTATTTTGTTCTTTTTAGTAAGAAACCTGTTCCAAAGCTTTCGGGCTGACTCTCCGGGCTGTTGAGTTATATGACTCAAATCGTCCGCGTCCGGAGGTCGGACATAAGTCCCTTGAAAATTTGCCCGAAAAGCGTCTTTGAGCTATTCCCAGCTTCCAATGGAGCTTTCGGGGAGGCTTTTAAGCCAGTGCCGAGCTGGCCCTTTGAGTTTTAGGGGTAAATACTTAATGGCGTGGAGATCATCTCCTCGAGTCATATGGATATTGTCGGATTTCGGGTTCTGGCAGACCCTTAAGGTTCGAACACTAGGGTGTGCGCGGAAATCACACCTTCTACCTCCCCGTCTCACAAAGATCTAAACTACCAAAAGAACCGCACAAGAGACACAAGATTTATACTGGTTCGGGCCACCATTGTGGTGTAATACCCTACTCCAGTGTGTGGTGGATGGATTGCCTCTTGCGGCTGATGATGATGAACAGTACAAGGAAGAACAGCCTCACGAGGGTCTGTTCTTGGCTAGGGCGACGAACTGCTGGGAGGAGTTCAGTCGCCTTCTCTCTCTCTCTGCTTGCTAGTCGGATCCACACGCCGAACCTACCAACTGATCGAACCCGAACCGAACCCCCTGCTACGTGGGTGGCCGGCCCTATTTATAGGCAAAGGCCCCGGGCCTCTTCCCAAATATTGAGCGGGAAGGGCGCCAACAACTGGCCAATTCGAAGGGGAACATCTAGTACACTTATCCTGACTAAAGGTGGTCTTCGCCTGCGAAAGACCCTGTGGTGACGCCGTGCTGGGCTCCATGGTAACCTCCGCCTCGTAGTCCGCTTGGTCTTGGTCTCGTTGCACCGAAATGGCAACCTTTGCCTGATGCCTTGGTACTCCGCGGCTGCGCTTGCCCCCTTTGCACCAAAGAGGAAAGAAGGACGCTGCGCACGCTGGCGCCCGCCTGGCACCCTCGATCGTCATGGCTTGCGTCATGGGCACCTCGCGAGATACCCTGCCTTGATATCTCCGTCTCCTCACGAGCCAGCCTGAGGAGGCTGCGCCCGAGGATGCGCCGTGTCGTCCGCCTCGCGAGGCTTGGCCCCTCGCGAGGGTCTTGAGTCTTGTGCTGATGAAGATGGGCCATGTTGGGCCCCCATTTGAGCCATGCCGCAGGCCGCAGGCAGGCAAGTCTGGGGACCCCCGTTCCCAGAAAGCCGACAGTAGCCCCCGGGCCCAAGGCGCGCATGGGCTTGGCCGTGCCGAGAGGCGAAAGGGCGAGGGCGAAGCGCCGCGGGCCCTAACAGCCTGCGGCCTTGGGCGCCGCGTGGTGGTTGACGGGACGTGGGTGCTTCAGCAACCGCGCAGGTTGGTAAAGGAGCGGCATCTGCCCAGACTTCACCTTTTGCTCTCTCCGGTCGCTGCTCAGATCCCCTTTCTTGCGCCTTCCCTTCCTTCATTCAAACATCAGATCTACTCCAGCCGCGCGACCTAGGAAGCCATGGCGCCTCGCCAGCCTCCGGCCAAAGCTTGGTATTCCCCTGCTCTGGACCTGCCGAATGTGTCCAAGGCGAGCCTTGCCCGGCTGTGCCGGATGGCAACGGCGCAGGGCATCAACGGGACGGAGGTGTTCAAGGCCAGCTCCGCCGCCCCCGAGGGCCGAGGGAGCACCTTTTATCCTCTCCTTGTAAGCTCCATTGCTGCGGGCTTGGTGCCTCCCTTCTCCGAGTTCTTCTTCTCCGTCCTCCGCCATTACGATTTGCAGGCTCCACCCCAACTCCGTCCTCCTTCTGGCGATCTTCGCTTACTACTTCGAGGCCCACGTAGGGGTGCAGCCTTCGGTGGCCCTGCTGCGTCACTACTTCTCCCTCCGGATCTCCGGAAGCTCTCTTTCTGCGTGCGCGGGCTTCATCGCGTATGGCGGCACCATTGCCATCTCGAATCCCGGGAAGAGGATTGAGGGCTTTAGGAGCAAGTGGGTCTTGGCAGATGCCGGGCGCATCCACCCTCGGCTGATCTTGCCCACGGAGCACCCCGTGAGCTCCAGCGACTGGTGTCGAGCGGAGCTCATGGATCCCTGCGCAAAGCCGGTGTTGGAGAAGATGGACGCGGACCTGAGGCCGGCCAACATGGCGGCGGCGAAGTTAACCGGTGCTTCGCTACTGAAGGAGTTCATGGAGCACCAGCTGGCTCCGCTCCAGCAGTACTCTCCTCCAATGTGGAGGCCTCATCCGTGCCCCGAGGCTGTGGACAAAGAGGATGTGACCGCGGTTCTCCAATCTCTGGTCGGGGGCGAGGTGGCAAGGCCAAAGGATGCTCCCAAGCCCTTGTTCCTTCGTGACGACTGGAAGCGGGTGGTGAAGTCCATGCCTATTTTTAACGGGGTCGGGCTCGTGCCCGCGGTGGCTTCTGAAGGACCGGTGGATGTGCCCTCCGGCGACTCCAGCGATGAGGAGGAGGAAGAGGAGCAGGGAGAGGGGCCTGACTCTGGGGCAACTGATGGAGAGTCGAGGGCTCCCCTCCCCCGGCGTGGGTCCCGCACTCTCTGCCTGAGCGATGACGATGATGATGATGATGATGATGATGTGCAAGGTAGCGGGAGCTCGCCCACGATCCCGAAGAAGGACAGGACCGGGCTGATCTCCCGCGGGTCCGTCCTGACTCTGGGGCGAACCGGGGACGCGCCTTCTGCTTCTGAGGTCGACCCCTCCAGCCGGCTGTCAGGCTTCAAGTTAGGCCGGAGGCTGCCCGAGCTCACCGGCGAAGACCCATAAGTGCTTGATCCTTGGTCTTTTGTTTCTCGTTCTACCGACGAGGCTTAATGATTGCTTCTCTTGAATAGGCTGGCGCCTGCGGCGAAGAAGCCAAAGGGAGCCCCTGAGGCCCCACCTGCAGCGACGCCTTCGCCTGCAGGGGAGGGAGATCGTGACGCGCGGGCCTCTCCTGCCCGCGCATCCTTGTGAGGCTTGGCTGAGCTGGCTGGGGCGAGCTCAGCCCCCATGGCCCAAGTGACTCCGGAGGTGCCCTGGCCTGGCGCCGCTGCTACGGCTGTGGAAGCGCAGCGGACTCCGCTTCAGGACACTGCGGCCTCACCGCCGCTACTTTCTCCTCCCATTCCACTGACCATTGCTTCCCCGGCTCCTCCTGTTGTCTTGAGCGTGCCATCGCCGAACTGGACCGGCTGCGGCAGGATCTTCTCGGCGCCGACCCTCGCCTAGTGGCCATGCGCCTGGAACTGGCTTCGGGGTGGATTCCTTCTGACGCTTTGATTCGGGCGGCATTGGTTCAGGCCTCAACGGCCTGTGATGGAGAGAGGGAGGCCACCCTCGAGGCGAAGGCTGCTCGAGACGCGGCCCTGGGAGAGGTGGTTGAAGTCTGCGGCCGTTGCAAGGCGCTGGAGGACGAGCTACAAGGCCTGCGGTGCTAGCTCGCGGAGGAGGTCCGCCTGCGCTAAGAGCTGGAGAAGGGGGCGAAGCCACGCGAGGCGGCGCTCGAGGACCAGGAGGCCAAGCTCAAGAAGCACCGTGACCACCTAGGCGCGTTGAATAAGGAGCTGGAGGTGACGAAGGTCGAGCTGGACGCTAAGGCCCGGGTTCTTGCCGAGGATCGCGTGGCCTTCGTGGACATGGAGAAGGATGCCCGTGCTTCGCTGAAGATGCTTTACGAGAGCGGCCTGGACAGCCCGCTAGCCGGTGATGGGGACGGCCCCGCCAAGCTGCTTCCCTTCCTGGTTAAGGCCCTTGGGGATGTCGCCCTTGGCATCAGCCCCGCGGCCGAGGCCGAGGCGCACATCTTGTCTTCTGCTGCGCTGACGCGGGTCTTCGCCCACGTCTACCTCCATGATCCCAACGCCGACCTCGACGGCCTGCTGGAACCGGTGAGCGGCGAGGGTGCTGCCGCCGCTGTCGAAGCCGTGAAGGGGCGCGCGGAGGCGCTGCTGAGGATGTTCCGGTCCTTTAGCACCAAGCCAAGGCAAGGCGCTGCCGGCCACGCTGCTCCATGAGGTGAAGCCGCTCCGCACAGCTTCACCGCCGACAAGTGACTCCGTTCCATCCCTGTTCTTCTTTCAATTCCTACTCATGCACCACGCCTCGGGGAGGCATTTAAACTTGCGTTTGGTATTGAGATGACAGTGTGGACTGTAATATTTGCTTTTAAGTTCCTTGAATTTTATGCTTTTCTTCCCTACTTGCTTGTGTTCTGCGCCGGCAGAGCCCGGCCCCGCGTGTGCCTCACCCGGCATTAGCCCCGACCGGAAACCAGGACGGGACCAAAGGAGTGAGGGGCTACGTGACAAGTTAGGATCCTGAGTTGCGATGCTCAGGAGTCCCCCTTGGCGCGCGAACAGCAAGTAGGGAGGCGCGATGTAGGTGTATCTTCTGTTCTACGTCTGTAGAGGCCGACTCCGCGCGTACCTCACCCAGCATAGCCTTTCGGAACTAAGGAGTGAGGGGCTACGGAGCCAGTTAGGCTCCTAAGTCACGATGCTCAGGAGTCCCCCTTGACGCGCAAACAACGGGTGATGAGGTGCGATGTAAGCGGGGCTACCGTTCTACGTCTGCAGAGCCCGGCCCCGCGCGTACCTCACCCAACATAGCCTTTCGAAACTAAGGAGTGAGGGGCTACGGGACCAGTTAGGCCCCTGAGTCGTGATGCTCAGGGGTCCCCCTTGACGCGCAAACGGCCTTCATACCTTGGCTCCGCTCGGGGAGAGGCGCGCGACGAACCAGGCACGAGGGGCCTGGCTGGGCGGCGTACGTCTGGGCGTGACCCAGTCGTAGCCCCCATGCCTAGCCCCCTCGCGCGGCACTCCCGAGGGGAGGCGTTGCGATGAGGCCAGCCACCGAGCTCTGGGCTCCCTGAGGTTAATGCGGTCCGGAGGCCACCCCCAGTTGTTTATCACCAGCGCGGAGCATAGCGCTTCCGTATGTGTACGGGCATAGCCGCGCCTCGGCAGTGTCGTCAGCCAGCGCGGAGCATGGTGCTTCCACTGGTACGTGGGAGGGGGCTCCCCTCCGAGAGGAGCCCCCGGGGCGTGTACAGCCCCGCCCTGACACGTGGCCGGCACGGTAGGGCTAGGTGAGGTGTATCTGGGCACCCGTGAGCCAGCACGGGACTCACGAGGCCCTACCTCTAGGCGGGTTGCGCCTGGCACTGGGTCGTATCTTGAGATGTGTCCCTGCAAAATTTGGTTAGATGCCGGTACTCTACGTCCTCGGGTCCCGGCCCTCGAGCTTGTCTCAGCCGTCGCTGGTATGCCAGGTCGCGATGCCATGGACAAGGCCAGAGGGTGAGGGCTGGAGAGCCAGTAAGAGCCCTGAGTCGCGATGCTCAGGCACCCCCCCTTTAACGTGCAAGTGGCCGACATGGAGAAGAAAGGATGCCGCGGACAGGCATCATGCAGTTAAGCGTGATAGGCAATGCATAGTTGGAAATAAACGCGAGTGAGATACACGCCGCTGGGTCTGGCCCGAGTGGCTTGGGGATGATGCAGCCCGAGGGGCGCCCCCAACAAGGCAAACTAACGACCAAAAGGTAAAAGGGGATACATGCTGCAGGGACGGACCCACGCGGCCTGGGAGTGACGCAACCCTGGGAGGGCGCTCCCAGCTGGGAATGGAACTTGACAGATGTCACCTGAGGATGTCGTCGGCGAAGTGGCGTTGGTGCAGCAGACTCGGTGGGCTGCGGAAGCTGATCCTCACGAGCCCCCAGGCCCCGGGGCCTCGGGAAGCTCCGGAGGCACTGGTGACTACTCGTGAGCTGTCTTCATCTCCGCCAAGGCCGCGGAACGCCTGTCTTCCCGAGCCTCCATGATGCCCCTCATGAGGCACTGGTGCGCCGCAGCCATGCTCGGTAGGCCGTAGGGCATGCGAACATAGCTGTGGGGTGGACCCCCGCAGCGGCCCACTTGTGAGGGCCAGAGACGCTCCGTCGTGGCGATCTGATTGAGCCCTGGTACGTCGACGCAGACGTGCAGCCCACCATCCTCGCCTGGATGTGGGGCCACAGCTGGTAGGCGGCGGCAACCTCTCATGGTCCTTGTCTCCTGTAGTTCTTGAATGGCCTTGTTAACGAACTCCTGCTGGCCTGACCTTCCTTGCACGGCTCCTTCTCGGGGGAAACGTGCCTCGAAGCATGCCTCCACATGGTGCCCAAGCGCCTCCCTCGTGACCCTGGCTAGGTCGGTGGCCCTCCAGGTGAGAGCCCCCGAGCCCTGCCTGAGGAGGGCGCTGGGCGCGCTTCCCTATGCGATGGAAGGAGGGTCCCCCTGGGCAGAGACGGGCCTTGAGGGGCCGAGCCTGACGATGTCTTCTTCTTCTTGGGGGTGGTCTCAGGAAGCCTCCCGCTCCCGCAATCTGGGTCTTCTAGCGCCGCGGCCTGATAGACTCGCTCCAGGGAACACACTGCATCCTTCTCTTCACAGGGCACCGTGATGACGCCGCCACTTCCTGGCATCTTGAGGACGTTGTAGCCGTGGTGAGTCGCAGCCATGAACTTGGCCAGCGCTGGGTACCCGAGGATGGCGTTGTACGGCAGGCGGATGTGGGCGACGTCGAAGTCGATGAGCTCGATGCGGTAGTTGCTGCGTGCCCCGAAGGTGACAGGGAGGCGGACCTGCCCGATCGGGACTGTGGAACCGTCGGTGATCCCGGAGAAAGGCTTGGTTGGCTGAAGCTGGTCATAGGGCGCTTGGAGGTTGTTGAATGTTTCCGCGGACAGGACGTTGAGCCCTGCCCCACCACCGATGAGGGTCTTGGTGACCAGCACGTTGCTGATGACTGGGGAGCAGAGCATTGGGAGGACTCCGGCCGTGGCCGCGCACTTGAGCTGGTCTACCGAGCTGAACATGATGGCACACGCCGACCACCTGAGGGGGCGCGTTGCTTCGAGCTTGGGGAGAACTGCATTCACTTCGCGGGCAAACTGCTTGAAGATACGTTGAGAGGCTGGGGCTTGAGCTCCGCCTAGGATGCAGGCGATTGCGCGCGGCTCTTGGAAGCCCCCAGCCCCCTCGTCTTGATGGCGGTCTTCGTTCCTCCTTGGCTGAGGCGGCAGCGGAGGTAGGCCTGCATTGCCATGAGGGCGATCCTCACGAGGCTGATCCCTCCAGTCTCCCTCACGAGGCAGGTCCCGCCAGCGGTCCTCGCGAGGCTGGTCGCGCCACCCCGGGCGCGGGCCGCGATCTTCCCAGTGTCCTGGGTTTCTTCCTCCTCCTCGGCCATAGCCCCGGTCAGCACGGTCAGGGCGACGGCCGATCCTTCCTTCTCGCACGGCGCGGAGTTCTTGACATTCGTTGGTGTTCTGGGTGTGGAGGTCATGGTACACATAGTACCGGCTGCCCCTGGAGGATTCGGGCAGATCCTTGCCCCGCTTGGTGTCTGGTTCTGTGGCGAGTACTGCAGCCCCCTTGCGCTTCACGTCCTTGGCCTTGGGCTTCTTCTCTTCCGGGTCCGCGGCAGGCAGCTCGAGGAGGGAGAGACGTCCCTCCTCAGCCCTGGCGCACTTGTTTGCCAAGTTGAACAGCTCCAGGGAGGTGCAAAGGTCTTCGTGCATCGCCAGCTCCTCCTTCATCTTGACGTCGCACACGCCGTCAGAGAAGGCCGAGATGGTGGCCTCCTCGGACACCTTGGGGATCTTGAGGCGCACGCTGTTGAAGCGCTGGATGTACTTTTGCAAGGTCTCTCCGGGTTGTTGCTTGATGCGGCGCATGTCGCTCACGGCGGGTGGCCGGTCGCGAGTACCTTGGAAGTTGGCGATGAAGCGGGTGCGCATCTGGTCCCAGGAGGAGATCGTGCCTGGAGCCAGATTCAGGAGCCAGGTTCAAGCTCCTTCCTTGAGCACCATGGGGAACCAGTTCGCCATGACCTTTTCATCCCCACTGGCAGCCTCGATGCCAAGCTCATAGAGCTAGAGGAACTCTGCGGGATCGGTCGTGCCGTCGTAGCGAGGAGGCAGGTCTGGCTTGAACTTGCCAGGCCACGCGACGCTGCGCAGCTCAATGGTGTAGGCGCGGCAGCCCGCGGTGGCCACGAAAGGCTTCGGTTGGTGGAGAGTTTGGTCTTGAGGGTCCCCACGCGCTGCAGCTAGGAGCAGGGCGGGGTCTTGGTGCCGGAGCTAGAGCAGGGTCGCGGCGTGCCGGAGCAGGGAGCATCCTGGCAGCCCCTTGCAGGCGAGGGACTTCTTGGCAGCTCCGTTCTTGCTGCGCTGGCGCCTGACGGAGCGTGTTCCGCCCAAGGGCCAAGCGCCTTGGAGCCATGGCATCTTCTTGGAGGGGAGGCGGCTGGTGCGCCTCTGGAGCTTCGTTGCCCGCGCGGGGCGGAGTGTGGCGCAGAGGGACGGACGGCGCGGAAGAGCCCCCTGCGGCACGGACAAGCTCGGTGACGCGGTCGAGCCACTCTTCGTAGACGTCGTCGACGGGGCAGTAGCGCAGGAGCTTGTTTGCCGCGAGGAGCGCAGCTCGAGCCTCCAAGGGTTCGCAGAGCGCGCGGGACGAAGAACCGGCTGGTGCGAGTGATGGAGTAGTGGTGCGGCCGTCTTGCCGCACGGACGGGTGCTGAGACGACGCTTGCTGCTCGCCCCCCGCTGGGCCGGTGGCGGCGTTGACGGCGGTCAACGGGGAACGACGAGGACGCCACCGACGAGGGCCGTCTGGGCGACGCGAGAAGCGATGGTGGCCCGGCGCTTGGCGCGGGCCCGACGAGCGTCGGACATGGATGTGACGGTCGGAGGAGAATGGAGCGGTGGGAGACGGATTCCGGTGCACCCCTACCTGGCGCGCCAAATGTCGGATTTCGGGTTCCGGCAGACCCTTAAGGTTCGAACACTGGGGTGCGCGCGGAAATCATGCCTTCTACCTCCCCGTCTCACAAAGATCTAAACTACCAAAAGAACCGCACAAGAGACACAAGATTTATACTGGTTCGGGCCACCATTGTGGTGTAATACCCTACTCCAGTGTGTGGTGGATGGATTGCCTCTTGCGGTTGATGATGATGAACAGTACAAGGAAGAACAGCCTCGCGAGGGTCTGTTCTTGGCTGGGGCAACGAACTGCTGGGAGGAGTTCAGTCGCCTTCTCTCTCTCTCTCTGCTTGCTAGTCGGATCCACGCGCTGAACCTACCAACTGATCGAACCCGAACCGAACCCCCTGCTACGTGGGTGGCCGGCCCTATTTATAGGCAAAGGCCCTGGGCCTCTTCCCAAATATTGAGCGGGAAGGGCGCCAACAATTGGCCAATTCGAAGGGGAACATCTAGTACACTTATCCTGACTAAAGGTGGTCTTCTCCTGCGAAAGACCCTGCGGTGACACCGTGCTGGGCTCCATGGTGACCTCCGCCTCGTAGTCCGCTTGGTCCTGGTCTCGTTGCACCGAAATGGCAACCTTTGCCTGATGCCTCGGTACTCTGCGGCGGCGCTTGCCCCCTTTGCACCAAAGAGGAAAGAAGGACGCTGCGCGCGCTGGCGCCCGCCTCGCACCCTCGATCGTCATGGCTTGCGTCATGGGCACCTCGCGAGATACCCTGCCTTGATATCTCCGTCTCCTCGCGAGCCAGCCTGAGGAGGCTGCGCCCGAGGATGCACCGTGTCGTCTGCCTCACGAGGCTTGGCCCCTCGCGAGGGTCTTGAGTCTTGTGCTGATGAAGATGGGCCATGTTGGGCCCCCATTTGAGCCACGCCGCAGGCCGCAGGCAGGCAAGTTTGGGGACCCCCGTTCCCAGAACACCAACAGATATGGAGGATATAGTCCTCAATCCAGACCCCAGGGTCTATTGTTCCGTCGTATGCCTCTATGTTTACGGGTTTGAATCCCTCTAGAAATTCATGGTCCAGCACCTCGACGGTGAAACGTAGGGGGTGTGTGGCACCCTTGTATCTGGGTGTACCATAGTGTTCGGATGTTTGCTGTGTTGCATCGTGTGCTGGAGCGCGCCTGCATGGTCCATAGATGGATCTGGTTGCGCCGTCGTTTTGATGTGAGCCCTCGCGTGGATCGGGTATTGGCTTAAGTGCGGCATTGCTTGCCACTCTATGTTGGCCGTGAGGTCGTCTATCCGGCCAGGTGGCCGTTTTAATTTTTGGTTGCGGGGGATCTAAGGCCTCCTCATCAAATTCAGGTAGCAACTTCCGCGTCGGGTAGCTCTTGGTGGGGCGATTACCGCCGTACTTCGCTGCTGCATTGAGTACTTTGCTCCATCTAATTCCGAGTGTGTCTTGTGCAGCCTTGAGTCTTTACTTCTGCTTTTTTAGACTCCTCGTGGTGGCAACAAGCCTTTGACGGGCATTCTGTTGCTCCGGGTGTTTGTCCGGTGTGAAGTCATCCGTACTATTATCTTTGACAGAGTCAGGTTGTTCGGCTTGATCCTCCGTGTTGCCGTGGTCCGGCAATGGTTCCCCCTGCTCTAACGCTGGGTCTGTATGATCGTTGTTTCTACCGAGGTGGGATTTGGGGCGGCGCTTACGCCGCCACTTTGACTGCTTATCGAGGGGACAACCCTTCGTTGCGTCCTTCCGTTCCTTGTCGTCGTTTTCTTTTGGTCTGTTCACCATGTATACGTCATGTGGTGAAGTGGGCGTCCAGTGCCCTGTGGGCAGTGGTTTCTCTTTGTTTCCCGCATCGTCGTCCATACCGTCGATGTCTTCGGAGTCGAAGTCGAGCATGTCGGTTGATTCATCAACAGTGGCTACTAAGTGGGTGGTGGGCGGGCCGCGAATTTCTTCGTCGTCCGCATCCCAGTCCTGCTGGGCATAGTTCGGCTAGGATCCTCCTGACAAGGAGAGAGACCTTAATGAGTTCAATATGTCGCCAAAGGGCGAGTGCTGAAAAATATCCGCGGAGGTAAAATCCATGATCGACGCCCAGTCGGATTCGATAGGAACGGACGCAGGCGGCTCGGAGTCCGTGGCCGAAGAAGGATCCGACAGTTTAACAACACGGCTCTCGTGCAAGGTAAGGTCGATGTTTGGCTCGATCGCCACTAAGGGTAAGGCTTCCGCGGTGGGGTCCATCCACCCGTCCGTGGAAGGCGCAACTGGCTCCGAATTGAGGTTCGGAGCGGCTGCCGGTGCGATCTTAACACTGTCCGATGGTAGAGCTAAATCATACTCATCGTGACCGCGTGACGCGCAAGGCAGAGGCTCGAATCCATCGAAGATCAAGTCTCCACGGATACCATGTAGTTTAAGCTTCCAAACCTGACCTGGTGGCCAGGGGCGTAACTTTCAATCTGCTCCAGATGGCCAAGCGAATTGGCCCACAGTGCAAAGCCGCTGAACACGAAGATCTGTCCGGGGAGAAAAGTCTCACCCTGGACTGCATCGCTATCGATGATAGTAGGAGCCATCGAGCCTAATGGCGACGACACAGAGGAACTCTCAATGAAAGCACCAATGTCGGTGTCAAAACCGGCGGATCTCGGGTAGGGGGTCCCGAACTGTGCGTCTAAGGCAGATGGTAACAGGAGGCAGGGGACACAATGTTTTACCCAGGTTCGGGCCCTCTTGATGGAGGTAAAACCCTACGTCCTGCTTGATTAATATTGATGATATAGGTAGTACAAGAGTAGATCTACCACGAGATCGGAGAGGCTAAACCCTAGAAGCTAGCCTATGGTATGATTGTATGTTGTAGTTGCTGTGTCCTACAGACTAAAACCCTCCGGTTTATATAGACACCGGAGAGGGTTAGGGTTACACAAGGTCGGTTACAAAGGAGGAGATATCCATATCCGTATTGCCTAGCTTGTCTTCCATGCCAAGTAGAGTCCCATCCGGACACGAGACGAAGTCTTCAATCTTGTATCTTCATAGTCCAACAGTCCGGCCAAAGGATATAATCTGGCTGTCCGGAGACCCCCTAATCCAGGACTCCCTCACAAGCCATGACGACTAGAGCCAGGCAGGCGCCAGCGCTCAGTGTCCTTGTTTGCTCTTTGGTGCTAAAGAGGCGAGCACAAGCGAGGAGTCCCGAGGCATCAGGCAAAGGTTTCCATATCATTGCAACTAGACCAAGACAAGTAGGACAGCAGGACGGAGGTCACCGTGGAGCCCAAGATGGCATCACCACCAGAGCCTTTGGCAGGTGAAGACTACTTTTGTCAGGATAGCTTGTACTAGCTATCCCCCTTCAAATTGGCTGTTGTGGGATCCCTTCCCGCCTAGTATTTGGGAAGAGGACACGGGCCTCTATATATAGGACTAGCCACCACCATAGAAAGAGGATCGACTCATCTAGAGGGAGATTATCCCCAACCACACAAGCTCACCAAGCACAAGAACACCTCTCCACAGGAGGTTGTTCTTCCCTTGTAACTATTCATCCTCAGCCCAAGAGGCAATCCATCACACCACACTGGAGTAGGGTATTACACCACAATGGTGGCCCGAACCAGTATAAATCTTGTGTCTCTCGATCTTTGGGTTCGTCGAGCTAGACTGCGAGATCGTGTCAAGTGCGAGCTAGAGGGGGGAGAGATCTTTGTGCGCACCCCAGTGTTCGAACCTCAAGGGTTTTGCCGGAACCCGAAATCCGACAACCGAGTGGGCCCAGAGATACCTCTCCCTCATACGGAGTGACAAATCGCGGTCTCGATTCATGCCAACCCAACAGACACTTTCGGAGATACCTGTAGTGCACCTTTATAGCCACCTAGTTACGTTGTGACGTTTGATACACCCAAAGCATTCCTACGGTATTCGGGAGTTGCACAATCTCATGGTCTAAGGAAATGATACTTCACATTAGAAAAGCTACAGCAAACGAACTACAAGATCTTGTGCTATGCTTAGGATTGGGTCTTGTCCAGCACATCATTCCCCTAATGATGTGATCCCGTTATCAACGACATCTAATGTCAATGGTCAGGAAACCACAACCATCTATTGATAAACGAGCTAGTCAACTAGAGGCTCACTAAGGACATGTTGTGATCTATGTATTCACACATGTATTACGGTTTCCGGTTAATACAATTATAGCATGAACAATAGACAATTATCATGAACAGGGAAATATAATAATAACTATTTATTATTGTCTCTAGGGCATATTTCCAACAATCTCTCACCTGCACTAGAGTCAATAATCTAGTTAGATTGTGATGAATCGAACACCCATAGAGTTCTGGTGTTGATCATGTTTTGCTCATGGAAGAGGTTTAGTCAATGGATCTGCGACATTCAGATCTATATGCACTTTACCAATATCTATGTCTCCATCTTGAATATATTCACGAATGGAGTTAAAGTGACGCTTGATGTGCCTAGACTTCTTGTGAAACCTGGGCTCCTTGGCAAGGGTAATAGCTCCAGTGTTGTCACAGAAGAGAGTCATCGGGCCCGAGCATTGGGAATTACTCCTAGGTCGGTGACGAACTCCTTCATCCAGACTGCTTGCCGTGTTGCCTCAGAGGCAGCTATGTACTCCACTTTACATGTAGATCCCGCCATGACGCTTTGCTTGCAACTGCACTAGCTGACTGCCCCACCATTCAAAATGTACATATATCCGGTTTGTGACTTGGAGTCATCGAGATCTGTGTCGAAGTTAGCATCGACGTAACCCTTTACGACGAGCTCTTCATCACCTCCATAAACAAGAAACATATCCTTAGTTCTTTTCAGGTACTTCAGGATATTCTTAATTGATGTCCAGTGTTCCATACCGGGATCACTTTGGTACCTCCCTACCAAACTTATGGCAAGGTTCACATCAGGTCTGGTACACAGCATGGCATACATAATAGAGCCTATGGCTGAGGCATAGGGGATGACACTCATCTTTTCTCTATCTGCTGCCGAGGTCGGGCATGGAGTCGTGCTCAATCTCACACCTTGCAATACAGACAAGAACCCCTTCTTGGACTTATCCATATTGAACTTCTTCAATATCTTGTCAAGGTATGTGCTTTGTGAAAGTCCAATGAGGCGTATCGATCTATCTCTATAGATCTTGATGCCTAATATGTAAGCAGCTTCTCCAAGGTCCTTCATTGAAAAACACTTATTCAAGTAGGCCTTTATGCTTTCCAGAAGTTCTATATCATTTCCCATCAACAGTATGTCATCCACATACAATATGGGAAATGCTACAGAGCTCCCACTCACTTTCTTATAAATACAGGCTTCTCCATAAGTCTATATAAACCCAAACGCTTTGATCATTTCATCAAAGCGAATGTTCCAACTCTGAGATGCTTGCACCAGCCCATAGATGGAGCGCTGGAGCTTGCATAAATGTCAGCATTCTTAGGATCGACAAAACCTTCTGGCTGCATCATATACAATTCTTCCTTAAGGAAACCTTTAAGGAATGTCGTATTGATGTCCATTTGCCATATCTCATAATCATAGAATGCGACAATTGCTAACATGATTCAGACAGACTTCAGCTTTGCTACGAGTGAGAAGGTCTCATCGTAGTCAACCCCTTGAACTTGTCGATAACCCTTAGCGACAAGCTGAGCCTTATAGACGGTCACATTACCATCCACGTCAGTCTTCTTCTTAATGATCCACTTATTCTCTATGGCTTCCTGATCATCATGCAAGTCTGTCAAAGTCCATACTTTGTTTTCATACATGGATCCTATCTCGGATTTCATGGTGTCAAGCCATTTGTTGGAATCCGGGCCCGCCATCGCTTCTTCATAGTTCGAAGGTTCACCGTTGTCTAACAACATGATTTCCAGGACAGGGTTGTCGTACCACTCTCGTGCGGAACATGTCCTTGTGGACCTACGAAGTTCAGTAGCAACTTGATCTAAAGTTTCATGATCATCATCATTAACTTCCTCTCTAGTTGGTGCAGGCACCACAAAAACATCTTCCTAAGCTGCGCTACTCTCCGGTTCAAGAGGGAGTACCTCATCAAGTTCTACTTTCCTCCCACTTACTTCTTTTGAGAGAAACTCTTTCTCCAAAAAGGATCCATTCTTGGGAACAAAGATCTTGCCTTCAGATCTGAGGTAGAAGGTATACCCAATAGTTTCCTTAGGGTATCCTATGAAGACGCATTTTTCCGATTTGGGTTCAAGCTTTTTGGGTTGAAGTTTCTTGACAGAAGCATCGCATCCCCAAACTTTGAGAAATGACGGCTTAGGTTTCTTCCCAAACCATAATTCATATGGTGTCATCTCAACGGATTTCGATGGAGCCCTATTTAAAGTGAATGCGACAGTCTCTAAAGTATAACCACAAAATGATAGCGGTAGATCAGTAAGAGACATCATAGATCGCACCATAACAAATAGAGTGCAATTACGACGTTCAGACACACCATTACACTGAGGTGTTCTAGGCGGCGTGAGTTGTGAAACAATCCCACATTTCCTTAAGTGCATGCCAAAGTCATGACTCAAGTACTCTCCTCCACGATCTGATCATAAGAACTTTATTTTCCTATCATGTTGATTCTCTACCTCGTTATGAAATTCCTTGAACTTTTCAAAGATCTCAGACTTGTGTTTCATTAAGTAGACATACCCATATCTACTTAAGTCATCAGTGAGGGTGAGAACATAATGATAGCCACCCCGAGCCTCAACGCTCATTGTACCGCACACATCAGTATGTATGATTTCCAACAAGTTGGTTGCTCGATCCATTGTTCCGGAGAACGCAGTCTTGGTAATTTTGTCCATGAGGCATGGTTCGCACGTGTCAAATGATTCATAATCAAGAGACTCCAAAAGTCCATCTGCATGGAGTTTCTTCATGCATTTGACACCAATGTGACCAAGGCGGCTGCTACCTCTTGAGCATTGCGTTGGTTTCCCCCGAAGAGGAAGGGATGATGCAAAAAAGTAGCATAAGTATTTCCCTCAGTTTTTGAGAACCAAGGTATCAATCCAGTAGGAGGCTACGCGCGAGTCCCTCGTACCTACACAAAACAAATAAATCATCGCAACCAACGCGTTAAGGGGTTGTCAAGCCCTACACGGCCACTTACAAGAGCGAGATCTGATAGGTATGATAAGATAATATTTTTGGTATTTTTATGATAAAGATGCAAAGTAAAATAAAAGCAAAGTAAAAGCAAAAGGAAATAACTAAGTATTGGTAGATTAATATGATGAAGATAGACCCGGGGGCCATAGGTTTCACTAGTGGCTTCTCTCGAGAGCATAAGTATTCTACGGTGGGTGAACAAATTACTGTTGAGCAATTGACAGAATTGAGCATAGTTATGAGAATATCTAGGTATGATCATGTATATATGCATCACGTCCGAGACAAGTAGACCGACTCCTGCCTACATCTACTACTATTACTCCACTCATCGACCGCTATCCAGCATGCATCTAGAGTATTAAGTTATTGAAAACAGAGTAACGCCTTAAGCAAGATGAAATGATGTAGAGGGATAAACTCAAGCAATATGATGAAAACCCCATCTTGTTATCCTCGATGGCAACAATACAATACGTGCATTGCTGCCCCTACTGTCACTGGGAAAGGACACCGCAAGATTGAACCCAAAGCTAAGCACTTCTCCCATTGCAAGAAAGATCAATCTAGTAGACCAAACCAAACTGATAATTCGAAGAGACTTGCAAAGATAACCAATCATACATAAAAGAATTCAGAGAAGATTCAAATATTGTTCATAGATAGACTTGATCATAAACCCACAACTCATCGGTCTCAACAAACAGACCGCAAAAAGAAGATTACATCAAATAGATCTCCACAAGAGAGGGGGAGAACACTGTATTGAGATCCAAAAAGAGAGAAGAAGCCATCTAGCTAACTATGGACCCGTAGGTCTGAGGTAAACTACTCACACTTTATCGGAGGGGCTATAGTGTTGATGTAGAAGCCCTCCATGATCGATGTCCCCTCCGGCGGAGCTCCGGAACAGACCCCAAGATGGGATCTTGTGGATATAGAAAGTTGCGGTTGTGGAATTAGGGTTTTGGCTCCATATCTGATTGTTTGGGGGTACGTAGGTATATATAGGAGGAAGGAGTACGTCGGTGGAGCAACAGGTGGCCCACGAGGGTGGAGGGTGCGCCTGGGGGGGGGGGGGGGGGGGGGTAGGCGCGCCCCCTACCTCGTGGCCTCCTCTTTTGTGTCTTGACGTAGGGTCCAAGTCTCCTGGGTCTTGTTCGTTGAGAAAATCACGTTCCTGAAGGTTTTCATTCCGTTTGGACTCCGTTTGATATTCCTTTTCTTCGAAACCCTAAAACAAGCAAAAAATAGCAATTCTGGGCTGGGCCTCCGGTTAATAGGTTAGTCCCAAAAATAATATAAAAGTGGATAATAAAGCCCAATAATGTCCAAAACAGTAGATAATATAGCATGGAGCAATCAAAAATTATAGATACGTTGGAGACGTATCAAGCATCCCCAAGCTTAATTCCTGCTCGTCCTCGAGTAGGTAAATGATAAAAATAGAATTTTTGATGCGGAGTGCTACTTGGCATAATTTTGATGTAATTCTTCTTAATTGTGGCATGAACATTCAGATCCGAAAGATTCAAGACAAAGTTCATACTGACATAAAAATAATAATACTTCAAGCATACTAACTAAGCAATTATGTCTTCTCAAAATATCATGGCCAAAGAAATTTCATCCCTACAAAATCATATAGTTTAGTCATGTTTCATTTTCGTCACACAAGAATGCTCTCATCATGCACAACCCCGATGACAAGCCAAGCAATTGTTTCATACTTTAGTAATCTCAAACCTATAAACTTTCACGCAATATATGAGCGCGAGCCATGGACATAGCACTATGGGTGGAATAGAATATAATGAGGGGGTTATGTGGAGAAGACAAAAAAGGAGAAAGTCTCACATCAACAAGGCTAATCAATGGGCTATGGAGATGCCCATCGATTGATGTTAATGCAAGGAGTAGGGATTGCCATGCAACGGATGCACTAGAGCTATAAATGTACGAAAGCTCAACAAAAGAAACTAAGTGGGTGTGCATCGAACTTGCTTGCTCACGAAGACCTAGGGTACTTTAGGAGGCCCATTGTTGGAATATACAAGCCAAGTTCTATAATGAAAAATTCCCACTAGTATATGAAAGTGACAAAACAAGAGACTCTCTATCATGAAGATTACGGTGCTACTTTGAAGCACAAGTGTGGCAAAGGATAGTAACATTGTCCCTTCTCTCTTTTTCTCTCATTCATTTTTTTATTTGGCCTTTCTCTTTCTTTTTTATATGGCCTTTCTCTCCTTTTTTATAATTCCTCACTTGGGACAATGCTCTAGAAAATGATGATCATCACACTTCTATTTATTTACAACTCGATACTAGAACAAAAGATGACTATATGAATGCCTCTGGCGGTGTACCGGGATATGCAATGGACCAAGAGTGACATGTACGAAA
Source organism: Triticum monococcum (assembly GCA_034509565.1). NCBI lineage: Eukaryota > Viridiplantae > Streptophyta > Magnoliopsida > Poales > Poaceae > Triticum > Triticum monococcum. The sequence goes on along the minus strand of CM067846.1, from coordinate 169,571,778 downwards.
GAATTATGAACGGTGGCTTTGCCACAAATACTATGTCAACTACATGATCATGCTAAGCAATATGACAATGATGAATGTGTCATGATAGACGGAATGGTGGAAAGTTGCATGGCAATATATCTCGGAATGGCTATGGAAACGCCATAATAGGTAGGTATGGTGGCTGTTTTGAGGAAGATATAAGGAGGTTTATGTGTGAAAGAGCGTATCATATCACGGGGTTTGGATGCACCGGCGAAGTTTGCGCCAACTCTCAATGTGAGAAAGGGCAATGCACGGTACCGAAGAGGCTAGCAAGGATGGAAGGGTGAGAGTGCGTATAATCCATGGACCCAACAATAGTCATAAAGAACTCACATACTTATTGCAAAAATCTACAAGTCATCAAAAACCTCGGCACTACACGCATGCTCCTAGGGGGATAGATTGGTAGGAAAAGACCATCGCTCATCCCCGACCACCACTCATAAGGAAGACAATCAATACACCTCATGTTTCAAATTTGTTACATAACGTTTACCTTACGTGCGTGCTACGGGACTTGCAAACTTCAACACAAGTATTTATCAATTTCACAACTACTCAACTAGCACGAATTTGATATTATTACCTCCATATCTCAAAACAATCATCAAGCATCAAACTTCTCTTAGTATTCAAATCACTCATAAGAAAATTTTACTAATCTTGAATACCTAGCATATTAGGATTTTAAGCAAATTACCATGCTATTTAAGACTCTCCAAATAATCTAAGTGAAGCATGATAGATCAATATTTTCTATAAAACAAATCCACCACCGTGCTCTAAAAGATATAAGTGAAGTACTAGAGCAAAACTATATAACTCAAAAGATATAAGCGAAGCACATAGAGTATTCTAACAAATTCCAAGTCATGTATGGCTCTCTCAAAAGGTGTGTACAGCAAGGATGATTGTGGTAAACTAAAAAGCAAAGACTCAAATAATACAAGACGCTCCAAGCAAAACACATATCATGTGGTAAATAAAAATATAGCTCCAAGTAAAGTTACCGATAGAAGTAGACGAAAGAGGGGATGCCTTCCGGGGCATCCCCAAGCTTTGGCTTTTAGGTGTCCTTATATTATCTTTGGGGTGCCATGGGCATCCCCAAGCTTAGGCTCTTGCCACTCCTTGTTCCATAATCCATCAAATCTTTACCCAAAACTTGAAAACTTCACAACACAAAAAACAAAGTAGAAAATCTCATGAGATCCGTTAGCGAAAGAAAACAAAATACCACTTCAAGGTACTGTAATGAACTCATTATTTATTTATATTGGTGTTAAACCTACTGTATTCCAACTTCTCTATGGTTTATAAACTATTTTACTAGCCATAGATTCATCAAAATAAGCAAACAGCACATGAAAAGCAGAATCTGTCAAAAACAGAACAGTCTGTAGTAATCTGTAGATAGCGCAAGATATGGAACCCCAAAAATTCTAAAATAAATTTCTGGACGTGAGGAATTTATCTATTAATCATCTTCAAAAAGAATTAACTAACTATCACTTTCCAAATAAAAATGACAGCAGTTCTCGTGAGCGCTAAAGTTTCTGTTTTTTACAGCAAGTTTAACAAGACTTTCCCCAAGTCTTCCCAACGGTTCTACTTGGCACAAACTCTAATATAAACACAAAAAACACAACCAAAACAGAGGCTAGATAAATTATTTATTACTAAACAGGAGCAAAAAGCAAGTAATAAAAATAAAATTGGGTTGCCTCCCAACAAGCGCTATCGTTTAACGCCCCTAGCTAGGCATAACAAGCAAGGATAGATCTAGGTATTTCCATCTTTGGTAGGCAATCCATAAGTGGCTCTCATAATAGATTCATAAGGTAATTTAATTTTATTTCTAGGAAAATTTTCCATGCCTTTCCTTAACGGAAATTGGAATCTAATATTTCCTTCCTTCATATCAATAATTGCACCAATCGTTCTAAGGAAAGGTCTACCAAGAATAATAGGACATGAAGGATTGCAATCTATGTCAAGAACAATAAAATCTACGGGCACATAATTCCTATTTACAACAATAAGAACATTATTAATTCTTCCCATAGGTTTCTTAATAGTGGAATCTGCAAGGTGCAAGTTTAGGGAGCAATCATCAAAATCACGGAAACCTAACAAATCACACAAAGTCTTTGGAATCGTGGAAACACTAGCACCCAAATCACATAAAGCATAGAGTTCATGATCTTTAATTCTAATTTTAATAGTTGGTTCCCACTCATCATAAAGTTTTCTAGGGATAGAAACTTCCAATTCAAGTTTTTCTTCATAAGATTGCATCAAGGCATCAACGATATGTTTAGTGAACGCTTTATTTTGACTATAAGCGTGAGGAGAATTTAGCACGGATTGTAACAAGGAAATACAATCAATCAAAGAGCAATGTTCATAATTAAATTCCTTGAAATCCAAAATAGTGGGTTTAGTAACATCTAGGGTTTTAATTTCTTCAATCCCACTTTTATCAATTTTAGCATCAAGATCTAAAAACTCCGAATTCTTGGAACGCCTTCTAGGTAAAGGTGGATCATATTTAGTCCCATCATTATCAAGATTCATATTGCAAAACAAAGATTTAATAGTGGACACATCAATAACTTTTAGATCTTCATCTTTATTTTCATAGCAATCCGATTTAGCGGCCGTCCTATTAACTAAGGTAGCCTGCCTATCCGAAATTTCAGCAGTCAATTTCTCAAGATTAGCAATTTGGGATCTTAAACCATCGAATTCTTTAGACATATCATCAAGATCTTTATTCATATAACTTTTCTGTTCCTTAAGCTCGTTTCTGAAGAAACTATTATGTTAAAATTGCAAAACCATAAAACTCCTAACATTGCTTTCGATCTCTTCTAACCTTTTAAGGTGAAGGCCACCAAATTTAGGTAGAGCCATCGTGACAAGCAAACGAACTAACACACAAGCAAACAAAAAGCAAGCGGGCAAAAATAGGAAATGGGAAAGAGAAGGAGGATAGAGAGAGAGGGCGAATAAAACGGCAATGGTGAAGTGGTGGAGAGAAAAATGAGAGGCAAATGGGAAATAATGTAATGCAGGAGATAAGGGTATGTGATGAGTACTTGGTATGTTGACTTTTGCGTAGACCTCCCCGGCAACGGCGCCAAAAATCCTTCTTGCTACCTCTTGAGCACTGCGTTGGTTTTCCCCGAAGAGGAAGGGATGATGGAGCAAAGTAGCATAAGTATTTCCCTCAGTTTTTGAGAACCAAGGTATCAATCTAGTAGGAGGCTACGCGTGAGTCCCTCGTACCTGCAAAAAACAAATAAATCCTTGCAACCAACATGTTAAGGGGTTGTCAATCCCTACACGGCCACTTACGAGAGTGAGATCTGATAGATATGATAAGATAATATTTTTGGTATTTTTATGATAAAGATGCAAAGTAAAATAAAAGCAAAGTAAAAGCAAAAGGAAATAACTAAGTATTGGTAGATTAATATGATGAAGATAGACCCGGGGGCCATAGGTTTCACTAGTGGCTTCTCTCGAGAGTATAAGTATTCTATGGTGGGTGAACAAATTAATGTTGAGCAATTGACAGAACTGAGCATAGTTATGAGAATATCTAGGTATGATCATGTATATAGGCATCACGTCCGAGACAAGTAGACTGACTCCTGCCTGCATCTACTACTATTACTCCACTCATCGACAGCTATCCAGCATGCATCTAGAGTATTAAGTTAATGAAAACAGAGTAATGCCTTAAGCAAGATGACATGATGTAGAGGGATAAACTCAAGCAATATGATGAAAACCCCATCTTGTTATCCTCGATGGCAACAATACAATACGTGCCTTGCTGCCCCTACTGTCACTGGGAAAGGACGCCGCAAGATTGAACCCAAAGCTAAGCACTTCTCCCATTGCAAAAAAGATCAATCTAGTAGGCCAAACCAAATTGATAATTCGAAGAGACTTGCAAAGATAACCAATCATACATAAAAGAATTCAGACAAGATTCAAATATTGTTCATAGATAGACTTGATCATAAACCCACAATTCATCGGTCTCAACAAACACACCGCAAAAAGAAGATTACATCGAATAGATCTCCACAAGAGAGGGGGAGAATATTGCATTGAGATCCAAAAAGAGAGAAGAAGCCATCTAGCTACTAACTATGGACCCATAGGTCTGAGGTAAACTACTCACACTTCATCGCAGGGGCTATGGTGTTGATGTAGAAGCCCTCCTTGATCGATGCCCCCTCCGACGGAGCTCCAGAACAGGCCCCAAGATGGGATCTCGTGGATACTGAAATTTGCGGCTGTGGAATTAGGGGTTTGGCTCCGTATCTAATCGTTTGGGGGTACGTAGGTATATATAGGAGGAAGGAGTACGTTGGTGGAGCAACAGGGGGCCCACAAGGGTGGAGGTTGCACCTGGGGGGGTAGGCATGCCCCCCTACCTCGTGGCCTCCTCCTTTGTGTCTTGACATAGGGTCCAAGTCTCTTGGGTCTTGTTCGTTGAGAAAATCATGTTCCCGAAGGTTTTCATTTCCGTTTGGACTCCGTTTGATATTCCTTTTCTTCGAAACCCTAAAACAGGCAAAAACAGCAATTCTGGGCTGGGCCTCCGGTTAATAGGTTAGTCCCAAAAATAATATAAAAGTGGATAATAAAGCCTAATAATGTCCAAAATAGTAGATAATATAGCATGGAGCAATCAAAAATTATAGATACGTTGGAGACGTATCAGCGGAAGTGCCTCAAGTATGTGGGACTATCATTATCAACCTTACATCTTTTGGCATTCACACTATGAATATGTGTAACATCATGTTCAAGATTCAATAAAAATAAACCATTGACCAGTGGGGCATGACCATAAAACATATCTCTCATATAAATAGAACAACCATTATTCTCAGATTTAAATGAGTAGCTACCTCGCATTAAACGAGATCCAGATACAATGTTCATGCTCAAAGTTGGCAGTAAATAACAATTATTGAGGTTTAAAACTAATCCCGAAGGTAGATGTAGAGGTAGTGTGCCAACGGCGAACACTTCGACCTTGGAACCATTCCCGACGCGCATCGTCACCTCGTCCTTCGCCAGTCTCCGCATATTCCGTAGCTCCTGTTTTGAGTTACAAATATGAGCAACCACACAGGTATCAAATACCCAGGAGCTACTACAAGCGCTGGTAAGGTATACATCAATAACATGTATACCACACATACCTTTGGCGTTGCCGGCCTTCTTATCCGCTAAGTACTTGGGGCAGTTCCGTTTCTAGTGACCATTTCCCTTGCAATAAAAGCACTGAGTCTCAGGCTTGGGTCCATTCTTTGGCTTCTTCTCGGCAACTGACTTACCGGGCATGGCAACTCCCTTGCTGTCCTTCTTTAAGTTCTTCTTACCCTTGCCTTTCTTGAAACTAGTGGTCTTATTCACCATCAACACTTGATGTTCCTTTTTTATCTCCACCTTCGCTGATTTCAGCATTGAATATAACTCAGGAATGAACTTCTCCATCCCTTGCATATTGTAGTTCATCACAAATCTCTTGTAGCTAGGTGGAAGCGACTGGAGGATCCTATCAATGACCGAGTCATCTGGAAGATTAACTCCCAGCTGAGACAAACAGTTGTGCAACCCAGAAATTTTGAGTATATGCTCGCTGATGGAATTGTTTTCCTCCATCTTACCGCTGTAGAATTTGTCAGAGACTTCATATCTCTCGACCCGGGCATGAGCTTGGAAAACCATTTTTAGCTCTTGGAACATCTCATATGCTCCATGTTGCTCAAAACGCTTTTGGAGCCCCGATTCTAAGCTGTAAAGCATGCCGCACTGAACTAGGGAGTAATCATCACTACGTGACCGCCAGGCGTTCATAATGTCTTGAGTGGCTAGGAAAATGGGTGCGTCACCTAGTGGTGCTTCAAGGACATATGCTTTCCTGGCAGCTATGAGGATGATACTCAAGTTACGGACCCAGTCCGTATAGTTGCTACCATCGTCTTTCGGCTTGGTTTTCTCTAGGAACGCGTTGAAGTTGAGGGCAACATTATTGTGGGCCATTTGATCTACAAGACATATTGTAAAGATATTTTTAGACTAAGTTCATGATAATTAAGTTCATATAATCAAATTATTTAATGAACTCTCACTCAGATAGACATCCCTCTAGTCATCTAACTGATACATGATCCGAATTAACTAGGCCGTGTCCGATCATCACGTGAGACGGACTAGTCATCAACGGTGAACATCTCCATGTTGATCGCATCTACTATACGACTCATGTTCAACCTTTCGATCTCTCGTGTTCCGAGGCCATGTCTGTACATGCTAGGCTCGTCAAGTCAACCTAAGTGTTTCGCATGTGTAAATCTGGCTTACACCCGTTGTATGCGAACATTAGAATCTATCACACCCAATCATCATGTGGTGCTTCAAAACAACGAACCTTCGCAACAGTGCATAGTTAGGGGGGACACATCTCTTGAATTTTTAGTGAGGGATCATCTTATTTATGCTACCGTCGTTCTAATCAAATAAGATGTAAACATGACAAACATCACATGCAAATCATAAAGTGACATGATATGGTCAATATCATCTTGCGCCTTTGATCTCCATCTTCGAGGCGCGACATGATCACCTTCATCACCGGCATGACACCATGATCTCCATCATCATGTCTTCACGAAGTTGTCTCACCAACTATTACTTCTACTACTATGGCTAACGGTTAGCAATAAAGTAAAGTAATTACATGTCATTTACATTGACTTGCAGGTCATACAATAAATTAAGACAACTCCTATGGCTCCTGCTGGTTGTCATACTCATCGACATGCAAGTAGTGATTCCTATTACAAGAACATGATCAATCTCATTCATCACATATATAATTCATCACATCCTTTTGGCCGTATCACATCACATAGCATACCCTGCAAAAACAAGTTAGACGTCCTCTAATTGTTGTTGCATGTTTTAGGTGGCTGCTATGGGTTTCTAGCAAGAACGTTTCTTGCCTACGCAAAATCCACAACGGTGATATGCCAATTGCTATTTACCCTTCATAAGGACCCTCTTCATCGAATCCGATCTGACTAAAGTGGGAGAGACAGACACCCGCTAGCCACCTTATGCAACAAGTGCATGTCAATCGGTGGAACCTGTCTCACGTAAGCGTACATGTAAGGTCGGTCCGGGCCGCTTCATCCTACAATGCCACCGAATCAAGATAAGACTAGTAATGGTAAGAAAATTGAACAAATCATCACCCACAACTACTTTGTGTTCTACTCGCGCATAGAATCTACGCATAGACCTAGCTCAGGATGCCACTGTTGGGGATCATAGTAATAACTCAAAAAAATTCCTGCGTGTCACCAAGATCAATCTAGGAGATGCTAGCAACGAGAGAGAGGGAGCGCATCTTCATACCCTTAAAGATCGCTAAGCGGAAGCGTTACAAGAACGCAGTTGATGGAGTCGTACTCACGGCGATTCCAATCGCTGAAGATCTGATCTAAGCGCCGAACGGACGGCGCCTCCGCGTTCAACACACGTACAGCCCAGGGACATCTCATCCTTCTTGATCCAGCAAGGGGAGAGGAGAAATTGAGGGACAGCTCCGGCAGCACGATGGCATGGTGGTGGAGCTTGCGGTTCTCCAGCAGGGCTTCGCCAAGCACTACAGAGAAGGAAGAGGTGTAGGAGGAGGGAGGGTTGCGCCAAGGGAAGGGGTGCAACTTCCCTCCCACCCCCCCACTATTTATAGGGGGAGGGAAGAGGGGGCCAGCCCCCCTAGATGCATCTAGAGGGGAGGGCGGCGGCCAGGAGGGTAAACTTGCCCCCCAAGCAGGTGGGAGGCGTCCCCTCCCCCTAGGGTTTCCAATCCTAGGCGCCTTGGGCCCTTGGTGGTGCACCAGCCCACTAGGAGGCTGGTTCCCTCCCGTATTCAGCCCATTAATTCCTATGGGGCAGGTGGCCCTACCCGGTGGACCCCCGGACACCTTTCGGTGGTCCCGGTACAATACTGATAACCCCCGTAACCATTCTGACGATTGAAACTGGACTTCCCATATATAAATCTTCACCCCCGGACCATTCTGGACCCCCCCCCCCCCGTGACGTCCAGGATCTCATCTAAGACTCTGAACAACCTTCAATAACCACATACAATTTCCCCTAACAACTCTAGCGTCGCTGAACCTTAAGTGTGTAGACCCTACGGGTTCGGGAACCATGGCGACATGACTGAGACATCTCTCTCCGGCCAGTAACCAACAGCGGGATCTAGATACCCAGGTTGGCTCCCACATGTTCCACGATGATCTCATCGGATGAACCACGATGTTGGGGATTTAATCAATCCCGTATACAATTCCCTTTGTCCACTGGTATGTTACTTGCCCGAGATTCGATCGTCGGTATCCCCGTACCTCGTTCAATCTCGTTACCGACAAGTCTCTTTACTCATTCTGTAATGCATGATCCCGTGGCTAACTCCTTAGTCACATTGAGCTCATTATGATGATGCATTACCGAGTGGGCCCAGAGATACCTCTCTGTCATATGGAGTGACAAATCCCAGTCTTGATTCGTGCCAACCCAACAAACACTTTCAGAGATACTTGTAGTGCACCTTTATAGCCACCTAGTTACGTTGTGACGTTTGATACACCCAAAGCATTCCTATGGTATCTGGGAGTTGCACAATCTCATGGTCTAAGGAAATGATACTTGACATTAGAAAAGCTCTAGCAAACGAACTACACAATGTTGTGCTATGCTTAGGATTGGGTCTTGTCCATCACATCATTCTCCTAATGATGTGATCCGGTTATCAACGGCATCCAATATCCATGGTCAGGAAACCACAACCATCTATTGATGACATGTTGTGATCTATGTATTCACACATGTATTATAGTTTCTGGTTAATACAATTATAGCATGAACAATAGACAATTATCATGAACAAGGAAATATAATAATGTAGCGATCCGACCTCAAACGGTCAAACTTCTGTGCATAAGTGTCATCCCTGGATTGGTAATACTGACACACACAGTACTTGAAGGATTTATAACAGAGTTTCAATCACACACTTAATACATCGATAGTCTCAAAAGAGAACTTATTACAATAATATGGCTTAAGGCCATCTAAATAAGATAACATCAGAAGGCTTCAAAGGTAAAGGGAGTCCATCAACTCCAACGGCATAGCTGAGTGCACGACAACGACCTAGCGCACCTTACTCTTCGTCTAAAAAGTCTGGAACATAATACGTTGCAGCCCGAAAACGGGTCCGCACATGGAATATGTTGGCAAAATAACACTGTATAGCAATGAACATGAAACAGCTATAACTACATGCATATATGGCTGGTGGAGGCTCTACGGTTTTCATGATTTTGTGAAAACCCAATTTTTTCCGACAACAAAGGAATATATTTTGTTTAACTATCATGGTAGTTGATAAACATTGAGAATGGTAACTCCATCTCAATCCCAATTAAAGTAATCATTAACCCAACAAGTTAATTAAATAAAGTGATTAGATCAACATAATAATTCAAGCACCAGATACTCAAGATGTCCATAACCGGGGACACGGCTAATCATGAGTAGTTTGTACACTCTATAGAGGTTTGCGCACTTTTCCCCAGAAGACTCGATCTCCTCCATTGATTTCTCTCACTGCATGATGTTTGAGAAACGGATGACCGAGACACAGTCTTTCAGAAGCATTAGCCCTTTCGACGGGTAAACCGTACCACCTACATCCCCTACATCTGCTAGTTTACCACTGAAAGAGGGCACGCAACATACTCAACTATGCCAGAGCCCATAATGTCTTGTGGCTGCACACGGAAGTTTCTAGCATGAATAACAATATGATCCCTTTGAGCCTGGGTGGCTGACCATAGGATGATCACACGGATTCCCCGGGATCTCCTTGGACAGCACTGGATTGCCCCAGGTGCCCACAAACAATCCACCCATATATGTGTTAAAGTAGCCACCTTAAATAAACCCTTTGTTCACAATAATACTCACAACTGTCATGAATCACTCAACCCAAACCACGTCTACGAGCATAGCATAGCAGTATAAGCACAACGTAGAAGTAACTCCCAGGGTTTGAATGAAAAAGGGCAATAGGTACTACCTCAACTACTACTTCCCAATACCCACATGTTGTCAAGTCCTAAGCATGCAATGTTTGAGGGTTTAAACTAATACATAAAAAGTGGGTAATAAAGGGGTATGATCAAAGTGTTACTTGCCTTGCTGACGATCTAAAAACCCTAGTGACTCGTAGTAGCACGCTTCGCACTCCGGAAATTCTATCACAAACAAACAATAGCATACACAAGCACTCAAGCAATAGATTCAAGGGTAAAACTCAAGAGAAAAGATCCAAATCGAAAGTACAAGAAAAGAGCTTCGATTTGCAAAAAAAATCACTCCAATCGGAGCTACGAAACTCAAACTATGATCAAAAGAAGTTCAAATTCAAATCTGCTTGAAACCAAATTTTAAATTGTCAAAACCATGCTCAAGTTGGTTAACTGGAAAGAGGGGTTTGAGACGAAGATTTTGGTGTTGGTTTCACTAGATTTGGACGAACGGTTGAAAAACTATGAAGGTTTGAAGATCAGGGGCTAATCTATGATAAAAATAATCGCGGATAGGTCCCTGGCCGAAAATAAAAGAAAAAGAAAAAAACTACCGTACGAACGTTCGTTATCGGAGACAAACGAACGAAAGCGTTCATAAACAGAGGCTTACGGGCGAACGTTTTCTAAATAACGAAACCAAAGAAAAACCAAGAAAACTGATTTAAAAAAACCTAGTTAGATCTAGGGTTACCGAACTAAACCGAAGAAAAACCGGGCAAAACCGGTCGGCGGCGGTGGTGTCGGAGGCGTGGTCAATGGCGAGGCAGCGGGGCTCCGGCGGCGGTGGCCAACAGCGAGGCGGCGGGCGGCGGCGCGGGCTGCAGCGGCGGCGGCGGTGGCGGTGGGCGGTTGCGACGGCTCGGGACGGGGTGGAGAGGGGTGGCTCGGCTTGCGGGAGGGGGCGCGGGCGGCGGTGTCCGGGCGGGACACGGCGGCGTGCGGCGGCGCGGCTCGGGACTCTGTGCCGAATCGGAGAGGGAGGCGGCGGCGCGCTGGGCTTGGCCCGGCTCGGCTCGGGCCGGCCCATAACTTTTTTTGTAAATAGATTCCTCCGAAAAAATCCTAAATAAATATAAAAAAATCTAAAAATGCCAAAAATAATTTTTACTGTCTAAATAAAATATATAGAACGAGGTGAACATTTTTCTGGCCCAAAAATGCAATTTTGAAAAATGCCTATTTTTCTAATTCAAATAAAATAGCAACAAAATACCAAATAAAATACTTATTTGAATTTAAAATCTTTCCTCCAATATTCCCCTCTAATTTGGAGAAGTCATATTATCTCCACTCGTCTATTTTAATATTGGAAATATTTCGGAGAGAAAAGTTATTTAAATCAAAATGATCTTCTTTACAAATTTGAGAAAAATTCAAATATGGAAATAAACGAAACCTCCAACTCTCTCCTTGGATCCTTGAGTTGCTTAAGATTTCCAGGATCTCAATCAAAATACAAATACAATATGATATGCATATGATTTCCTATGTATAACATAAAAATTTGGGAAGTTACAAACCTACCCCCCTTAAGATGAATCTCGCCCTCGAGATTCGGGTTGGCTAGAAAATAGGTGTGGGTTGTCTTTCCGTAGGTCTTCTTCTTGTTCCCAGGTGGCTTCATCCTCGGTATGGTGGCTACACTGAACTTTGCAAAACTTGGTAACCTTACTGCGCGTAACTCGGCTGGCAAATTCGAGAATCTTGATAGGTTTCTCCTAGTAGGTCAGATCACTATCCAACTGAATTGCTTCCATGGGCACTGTATCTCTTAGTGGAATATCGGCCATCTCCGCATGGCACTTCTTCAACTGGGAAACGTGAAACACATCATGAACTCATGATAGTTGTCACATCCCTAGTTCTATTAATGCCTAGTGCTAGCATCTGGTGTTGCATCATGTTTAAATTTCAGTTAAACTTGAAATGGGGATTGCCTAAACCCTAGCATTAAAAGGAATTCACTAGGTTCAACAAAAATATTCTCAGTGAATCCAAATGGTTTTAAAAAATGTTCATCATTTTTTGTTCTGGCTAAAACCTCTGCCAAAAATGGGTTCATAAAATTTGGAGCCATTTTGGATTTTTGAATTAAGACATAACTATTTGCATTTGGGCACTTAAAATACTACAAATACTTTTAAATGCCCAAATACTTTTGAAAGTAATTTTAGGCTGTCGGGAGTAATTCCAAAGGTGCTATGATTATTTTCAGAATTTTCTAAAATGGATTAGTATTTTTACCAATTCAAAACAAACAACAGAGCATTAAATAAATGAAAACATGAAGGAAAGAAGCAGAAACTTACATGGCCTCACTGTGCAGCCCACCTAGTCAGCCCAGCTGTGGCCCAGCACCGTAGAGAGCCCAGCCCACCACCCCACCGCGTCGTCTTCCTCCTGCTAGTAGGAGCAGCTCGCTGTCGCGCGCGCTCGCCCCTGGCCACCTCCTGCTTCCTCCCCGGACCTTCTAGCGACGCCACGGAGACGCCCCGTGGCCCCTCGCTCCTCTCCCTCACTCTCTGCTCTCTTCCTCGCCCTCTATTCCTTCCCCGAGCGCGACCGAACGCAGTCATCGCCGCCGACGAGCTCCACCGCGGCCACCGGCCACCCCACGCCTCATCGACGCGCCCAGAAGCTCCGCCACTTCGTTCTCGACCTCCTCACCGAGCCACGCCCCGCCGGACGCCCTCAAATGCTGGCCACGCCGTCTTCTTCAACCTCGGTCCGCCGAGATCGCCATCGTCGCCCCACTTGCTCCGGCCCTCCCCGAGCTCGCCGACCAGCCCTACACGATCCCCGTGAGCTTCTACACCGTGTCCCCCTTGTCTCCGTGATGTTTGCTAGCTCTAGTCGCCGTTTCACCAATGAACGAAACCCGCCGCCGCCTGTGACCGTCGCCGACGTGCCTCCGGCCACCTAGCGTCCCGGCCGTCGTGCTTAGCTCCCTCCCCGCGCTGCGTAGAGCATGTAGGTGCCTCGCACGAGCCTCCCCGGCCACCGTAGCGTCGACCCCGAGCTCGCCCGAGCTCCGGCGACCGCCAAGGTCGACGGCGGTGACGACTCCGGCCATCTCAGGCCCAGCCGCTGCCATTACTCGACGCGGACGAGCGCCCGCGTCACGTAGACGCCCTCCGCCGGCCATTTGGTCGCCGGAGGAGGAAACCCGCAGCTCTCCGCCGCGTCTCGCCTCGCCGGCGTCAAGTCGCCGGCAGGTGTTGACCTAGTTGACCCGGGTTTGACCCCGCTAACCAGGGGGTTTGACCTCCCCTGACTCACTGACTTGTGGGACCCAGGCCGCTAACTAAACAAGGTTAGTATTAGTTTAACGCTAACTAAACTTAGTTAGTTTAACTGACACTGACAGACGGGTCCCCCAGGCCAGGTTTGACCTAGACCGGCCCTGTTAACCTGCTGATGTCATAATGACGTAGTGTTGACGCCATAACTCATTTTCTAGATTAAAAATAATTCAGAAAATTCTAGAAATTAGTATAAACTTCTAAAATTCATAGAAATTCAACCGTAACTCCAAATGAAATAAATTATATATGAAAAATGATCAGAAAAATCCAAGGAATCTGAATATGGCATTTTCATGCATGTTTGAACAACTTAACCTTACTGTCTAGTCCAAAACATGATAATGCACAATTTGAATAAATAGTTTGAATTTGAATTTGAACCTAGTGTTCAAACCAACTCCATTTAACTTGTTGCTAGTTGCATTAGGCCAATCAACAACATATTGCCATGTCGTTGTCATGCATCATGTTGTGCATTGCATTGATTGTGTTCCTTCTCTGTTGCCGGTGGTTGTCCCCTCTCGATAGACGTTGTACCGACGCTGTGATCGTTGACACTGATGAAGACCCAATGATATCTTCAGAAGTGCCAGGGAAGCAAAAACCCCCTTGTTCATTCTGATACAACCCCACTCTCTCGCTCCTGCTCTCTTTTACTGCATTAGGACAACAATGATTCATCTGTTACTTGTTGCGGTAGTTGAACCCCTTATCCTCTGCATGACCTGTCATTGCCACAGTAAATAGATGAAACCCACTAGCATGAGTAGGAGTTGTTTGAGCCCTGATGTGCCTACTCATTCATGCTTGTTTGTCATGCCTGCTATTGCATAGAGTTGCGTCAGGTCTGATTCATCGGGAATGAATCGGAGGTGTGTGAACATGTCCTACCGTGTGTGAGCTAAGTGTGTGAATACATTTTTGGTAAAGGTAGCGGTGAGAGGCCATGTAGGAGTACATGGTGGGTTGTCTCATTGCAGCTGTCCTCAGGAACTGAGTTCTGTGTCTGTGATCCATGAACAGCTACTACCACTCATTGGGATCCTTAATTGACCCTCTCGGCTTCTTAATCACCCTAGTACTTTGTCCAGGAGTTGCAACTAGTTTCTGGTGTTTGTAGGTTATGTGTTGGTGGCTGTGCATAGCGCTGACCCTAGGGGTGGGCTATGTTGCGGTAGATACACCATGGCACGGTGTACCGGGCGCCCGTTTGGTGTCTCGGGAACCCTGTTCACATCGTTCGGGGCCGTATATGGAAACCTCGGCCGGACTCCCTGCGGATGGAACCTGGATAGGTGATAAACCTGGACTAGAGACTTAAGTGTTTAGGTAGGCCGTGGCCGACACCCTCGCCAGGCTTCCGCTTGAAGGTTGCCGAGATACATGACGTGTATATGGTGGTAAGTGGTGGGAGCGTGTGTGAAGAAGTACACCCCTGCAGGGTTATCATTATCTATTCGAATAGCCGGATTCCTCGGATATGGAAACTTGGACCCCTTGCATAGTTCATAGACAAGTGAAAGTGGATACTCTAAAACTCGCAAGATAAGTGTGAGTGCTATGGATGGCCTTCTCATAGGGAGATGGGAGCAGTTCCATAGTGATGTATTGAATGGTGAATATGTGGACTCGTGTGCGCCACCTCAAAAGAGTTGCTTGCAGTTGTAGTTCAGGTTAGCCACTGAGTCAAAGCTGGCTTGCTGCAGTTAAACTCCACCACCCCCCTTGTTGATACCGATGCATATGTAGCTAGTTCTGATGTAAGTCTTTCTGAGTACCTTTGTACTCATGTTTGCTTAATTTATGTTTTGCAGAGAGAGACTTCAGTCTCGCTAGTAGTTCCGCGTGGACTTCGACGTTAGCTCGATACCTCAGCTACGATCTTGTGCCCTCGGCAGGATCTGGTAGATAGTCAGGCTTCTTAGCTTTTTTCCATTTATAGATGTCTGTACTCAGACATGTTAAGCTTCCTCTTGTGCTTGATTTGTATGCTGTGATTGTTGGGTCATGAGACCCATGTTTGTAATCTCGCTCCTCGGAGCCTAAGGAATAAATACTTGAGTTGTAGAGTTATGTTGTGATGCCATGTTGTATTTACACATATCGAGCATATTGTGTGTATGATTGAAATGCTTGGTATGTGTGGGATCCGACAACCTAGTTTTTTATCCTTGGCAGCCTCTCTTGTGGGGAAATGTAGTCTAGTGCTTCCATGAGCCATAGTAGTCTGCTACAGCCCGGTTCACCGGAGTCCTGCTAGCCCAGCACTACTGCTCACAACACTTGACTGGCCGGCATGTGTTTCATTTCGTTCCTGTGTCTGTCCCTTCGGGGAAATGTCACGGGGTGACATCCGGAGTCCTGCCTAGCCTGCTACAGCCCGGGTTCCCGGAGTCCTGTTAGCCCAGTGCTACAGCCCGGATTCACACGCTACTAACCGACATGCTCGATGTGATTCATGTATGCCTGTCCCCATAGGTTAGTGCCGCTTTGGGTTCACGACTAGCCATGTCGGCCCGGGTTCCCTGTCATATGGATGCTAGCGACACTATCATATACGTGAGCCAAAAGGCTCAAATTGTCCCGGGCCATGGTAAGGCGACACCCATGGGAATACCGTGCGTGAGGCCGCAAAGTGATATGAGGTGTTACCGGCTAGATCGATGTGATTTGGAATCGGGGTCTTGACAACATTGGTATCAGAGCCTGACTGCCTGTAGGTTTACCAAGCCAACTGGTCGAAGTTGAGTCTAGAAATGATTTAGTTATATAAGGGAATTGATTGTGGAATGGAACGTAAGGCTCTTTTTACTCCTTATATCTTATGCCCTTCTGATCTGAGTCATCCTCTTCTCTTCTACGGGGATTAAGAACTAGGCCTTCTCATCTATCTATCAGGATGATGTGTTACTAATCCGTAGACTTATAGGATTGTTGGATTTGAGTTTCAGTTCAGTTTCTACTACTTTTAGTATGTTGCCAGTCAAATCAGACCCTTGATATGATGGTGTTAAGTGGTTACGCCACTATTTTGCAGGATGTCTCAAATCTTTTTGAGCATTTACAGCCGTTATGCTGTCCGAGTCATTCCAGGTTTCTAAATATTCTGATGCATTTGCAAACCCCTTCCTCCTGTTCCTGATGTCCATTTGGGCCAGATTAATCACACTAATCAGTGAGTTGAGGTACTCTGTTGTCTCGACATATATGTTGGAGCTATTATTATGACCCTAGGTGTTTTAGGGAGTCACCTAGTAATCTAGCCATGTTTTGTGTTCCGGTGTGATGATTCTGGCCACCATTCTCGAAAGCATTCCGTGATGCCATGTAGTGGTAGGTATTCTATTCATGGGTTCTTGAACCCGAGATTCACCCTACTTATCTCATGTTGATAGTGTTGCTAGTTCCTTTAGGATATTAGCAACCTTTGCGATAGTCCTCGAGGTTCGTGGTACATCCTTCTTCCAATTATCATGGACCATTCTTGGCAGGAGTTCTTTTGAACCAAAAGCTCACGACAGAGTGCTCCTGATGAGTTCTCCATTCTATATTGTGACTCTGCCAGTTCAACATTTCTGCATGGGTTATCCGGAAGAAATAACATGCTAATCCATGCATCCATAACTCAGAAAATTATGTGTTCCTTTGAGTTATTCCCCTTCTGTTATATTCCGACCTTCATCTATCAATTGATAGTCAAGAGTATGTGAGCATTCGTTCATCGATGCCTATTATGAAGGAAATATGCCCTAGAGTCAATAATAAAGTTATTATTTATTTCCTTATATCATGATAAATGTTTATTATTCATGCTAGAATTGTATTAACCGGAAACATAATACATGTGTGAATACATAGACAAACAGAGTGTCACTAGTATGCCTCTACTTGACTAGCTCATTAATCAAAGATGGTTATGTTTCCTAACCATGAACAAAGAGTTGTTATTTGATTAACGAGGTCACATCATTAGTTGAATGATCTGATTGACATGACCCATTTCATTAGCTTAGCACCCGATCGTTTAGTATGTTGCTATTGCTTTCTTCATGACTTATACATGTTCCTATGACTATGAGATTATGCAACTCCCGTTTACCGGAGGAACACTTTGGGTACTACCAAACGTCACAATGTAACTGGGTGATTATAAAGGAGTACTACAGGTGGCTCCAAAGGTAGATGTTGGGTTGGCGTATTTCGAGATTAGGATTTGTCACTCCGATTGTCGGAGAGGTATCTCTGGGCCCTCTCGGTAATGCACATCACTTAAAGCCTTGCAAGCATTGCAACTAATGAGTTAGTTGTGGGATGATGTATTACGGAACGAGTAAAGAGACTTGCAAGTAACGAGATTGAACTAGGTATTGGATACCGACGATCGAATCTCGGGCAAGTAACATACCGATGACAAAGGGAACAACGTATGTTGTTATGCGGTCTGACCGATAAAGATCTTCATAGAATATGTAGGAGCCAATATGGGCATCCAGGTCCCGCTATTGGTTATTGACCGGAGATGTGTCTCGGTCATGTCTACAATGTTCTCGAACCGTAGGGTCCGCACGCTTAACGTTACGATGACAATTATTATGAGTTTATGCATTTTGATGTACCGAAGGTTGTTCGGAGTCCCGGATGAGATCACGGACATGACGAGGAGTCTCGAAATGGTCGAGACGTAAAGATTGATATATTGGAAGCCTATGTTTGGACATCGGAAGTGTTCCGGGTGAAATCGGGATTTTACCGGATTACCGGGAGGGTTACCGGAACCCCCCGGGAGCCAAATGGGCCAACATGGGCCTTAGTGGAAAGGTGAGAGGGCAGCCCACATAGGGCTGCGCCTCCCCCCCCCTCTCCCTAGTCCTATTAGTACTAGGAGAGGGGCCGGCCACCTCTCTCTCTCTCTCCCCTTTAAGGATTCCTAGTTGGACTAGGATTGGAGGGGGGAGTCCTACTCCCGGTAGGAGTAGGACTCCTCCTGCGCCTCCCTCTCTTTGGCCGGCCAGCCTCCCTCCCTCCATCCTTTATATACGGGGGCAGGGGACACCCCAAGACAAACAAGTTGATCCTTGAGATCGTTCCTTAGCCGTGTGCGGTGCCCCCTGCCACCAAATTCCACCTCGATCATACCGTTACAGTGCTTAGGCGAAGCCCTGCGTCGGTAGTACATCAAGATCGTCACCACGCCGTCGTGCTGACGGAACTCTTCCTCGACGCTTTGCTGGATCGGAGCCCGAGGAACGTCATCGAGCTGAACGTGTGCTAAGAACTCGGAGGTGCCGGAGTAATGGTGCTTGGATCGGTCGGATCGGGAAGAAGACGTACGACTACTTCCTCTACGTTGTGTCAACGCTTCCGTTGCAATCTACAAGGGTACGTAGATCAGACTCCCCCCCTCGTTGCTATGCATCACCATGATCTTGCGTGTGCGTAGGAAATTTTTTGAAATTACTGCGTTCCCCAACAGTGGTATCAGAGCCTAGGTTTTTATGGTTTGATGTTATATGCACGAGTAGAACACAAGTGAGTTGTGGGCGATACAAGTCATACTGCCTACCAGCATGTCATACTTTGGTTCGGCGGTATTGTTGGACGAGACGATCCGGACCAACCTTACGCGTACTCTTACGCGAGACCGGTTCCCTCGACGTGCTTTGCACATAGATGGCTTGCGAAAGACTGTCTCTCCAACTTTAGTTGAACCAAGTGTGGCTACGCCCGGTCCTTGAGAAGGTTAAAACGGAGTCTATTTGACGAACTATCGTTGTAGTTTTGATGCGTAGGTGAGATGAGTTCTTACTTAAGCCCGTAGCAGCCACGTAAAACTTGCAACAACAAAGTAGAGGACGTCTAACTTGTTTTTGCAGGGCATGTTGTGATGTGATATGGTCAAGGCATGATGCTAATTTTATTGTATGAGATGATCATGTTTTGTAACCGAGTTATCGACAACTGGCAGGAGCCATATGGTTGTCGCTTTATTGTATGCAATGCAATCGCGATGTAATGCTTTACTTTATTACTAAGCGGTAGTGATAGTCGTGGAAGCATAAGATTGGCGAGACGACAATGATGCTACGATGGAGATCAAGGTGTCGCGCCGGTGACGATGGTGATCATGACGGTGCTTCAGAGATGGAGATCACAAAGCACAAGATGATGATGGCCATATCATATCACTTATATTGATTGCTTGTGATGTTTATCCTTTTATGCATCTTATCTTGCTTTGATTGACGGTAGCATTATAAGATGATCTCTCACTAAATTATCAAGAAGTGTTCTCCCTGAGTATGCACCGTTGCAAAAGTTCTTCGTGTTGAGACACCATGTGATGATCGGGTGTGATAGGCTCTACGTTCAAATACAACGGGTGCAAAATAGTTGCACACGAGGAATACTCAGGTTATACTTGACGAGCCAAGCATATACAGATATGGCCTCGGAACACGGAGACCGAAAGGTCGAGCGTGAATCATATAGTAGATATGATCAACATATTGATGTTCACCATTGAAAACTACTCCATCTCACGTGATGATCGGTTATGGTTTAGTTGATTTGGATCACGTGATCACTTAGAGGATTAGAGGGATGTCTATCTAAGTGGGAGTTCTTAAGTAAATTTGATTAAACTGAACTTAAAATTATCATGAACTTAGTACCTGATAGTATCTTGCTTGTTTATGTTGATTGTAGATAGATGGCTCGTGCTGTTGTTCCGTTGAATTTTAATGCGTTCCTTGAGAAAGCAAAGTTGAAAGATGATGGTAGCAATTACACGGACTGGGTCCGTAACTTGAGGATTATCCTCATTGCTGCACAGAAGAATTACGTCCTGGAAGCACCGCTGAGTGCCAGGCCTGCTGCAAGAGCAACACCAGAAGTTATGAACGTCTGGCAGAGCAAAGTTGATGACTACTCAATAGTTCAGTGTGCCATGCTTTACGGCTTAGAACCGGGACTTCAACGACGTTTTGAACGTCATGGAGCATATGAGATGTTTCAGGAGTTGAAGTTAATATTTCAAGCAAATGCCCGGATTGAGAGATATGAAGTCTCCAATAAGTTCTATAGCTGCAAGATGGAGGAGAACAGTTCTGTCAGTGAGCATATACTCAAAATGTCTGGGCATAATAATCACTTGATTCAGTTGGGAGTTACACTTCCGGATGATTGCGTCATTGACAGAATTCTCCAATCACTGCCACCAAGCTACAAGAGCTTTGTGATGAACTATAATATGCAAGGGATGAACAAGACTATTCCCGAGCTCTTCGCAATGCTGAAAGCTGCGGAGGTAGAAATCAAGAAGGAGCATCAAGTGTTGATGGTTAACAAAACCACTAGTTTCAAGAAAAAGGGCGAAGGGAAGAAGAAGGGGAACTTCAAGAAGAACAGCAAGCAAGTTGCTGCTCAAGAGAAGAAACCCAAGTCTGGACCTAAGCCTGAAACTGAGTGCTTCTACTGCAAGCAGACTGGTCACTGGAAGCGGAACTGCCCCAAGTATTTGGCGGATAAGAAGGATGGCAAGGTGAACAAAGGTATATGTGATATACATGTTATTGATGTGTACCTTACTAATGCTCGCAGTGGCACCTGGTATTTGATACTGGTTCTGTTGCTAATATTTGCAACTCGAAACAGGGACTACAGAATAAGCGGACACTAGCAAAGGACGAGGTGACGATGCGCGTGGGAAACGGTTCCAAAGTCGATGTGATCGCGGTCGGCACGCTACCTCTACATCTACCTTCGGGATTAATATTAGACCTAAATAATTGTTATTTGGTGCCAGCGTTGAGCATGAACATTATATCTGGATCTTGTTTAATGCGAGACGGTTATTCATTTAAATCAGAGAATAATGGTTGTTCTATTTATATGAGTAATATCTTTTGTGGTCATGCACCTTTGAAAAGTGGTCTATTTTTGATGAATCTCGATAGTAGTGATACACATATTCATAATGTTGAAGCCAAAAGATGCAGAGTTGATAATGATAGTGCAAATTATTTGTGGCACTGCCGTTTAGGTCATATCGGTGTAAAGCGCATGAAGAAACTCCATACTGATGGGCTTTTGGAACCACTTGATTATGAATCACTTGGTACTTGCGAACCATGCCTCATGGGCAAGATGACTAAAACACCGTTCTCCGGTACTATGGAGAGAGCAACAGATTTGTTGGAAATCATACATACCGATGTATGTGGTCCGATGAATATTGAGGCTCGTGGCGGATATCGTTATTTTCTCACTTTCACAGATGATTTAAGCAGATATGGGTATATCTACTTAATGAAACACAAATCTGAAACGTTTGAAAAGTTCAAAGAGTTTCAGAGTGAAGTTGAAAATCATCGTAACAAGAAAATAAGGTTTCTACGATCTGATCGTGGAGGAGAATATTTGAGTTACGAGTTTGGTGTACATTTGAAAAATTGTGGAATAGTTTCGCAACTCACGCCACCCGGAACACCACAACGTAATGGTGTGTCCGAACGTCGTAATCGTACTTTACTAGATATGGTGCGATCTATGATGTCTCTTACTGATTTACCGCTATCGTTTTGGGGTTATGCTTTAGAGACGGCCGCATTCACGTTAAATAGGGCACCATCAAAATCCGTTGAGACGACGCCTTATGAACTATGGTTTGGCAAGAAACCAAAGTTGTCGTTTCTTAAAGTTTGGGGCTGCGATGCTTATGTGAAAAAGCTTCAACCTGATAAGCTCGAACCCAAATCGGAGAAATGTGTCTTCATAGGATATCCAAAGGAAACTATTGGATACACCTTCTATCACAGATCCGAAGGCAAGACTTTTGTTGCTAAATTCGGAAACTTTCTTGAGAAGGAGTTTCTCTCGAAAGAAGTGAGTGGGAGGAAAGTAGAACTTGACGAGGTAACTGTACCTACTCCGTTATTGGGAAATAGTACATCACAGAAAACTGTTTCTGTGAGACCTACACCAATAAGAGAGGAAGTTAATGATGATGATCATGAAACTTTAGATCAAGATACTACTGTACCTCGTAGATCAACCAGAGTAATATCCGCACCAGAGTGGTACGGTAATCCTATTCTGGAAGTCATGCTACTAGATCATGATGAACCTACGAACTATGAAGAAGCGATGGTGAGCCCAGATTCCGCAAAGTGGCTTCAAGCCATGAAATCTGAGATGGGATCCATGTATGAGAACAAAGTATGGACTTTGGTTGACTTGCCCGATGATCGGCAAGCAATTGAGAATAAATGGATCTTTAAGAAAAAGACTGACGCTGATGGTAATATTACTGTCTACAAAGCTCGACTTGTCGCAAAAGGTTTTCGACAAGTTCAAGGAGTTGACTACGATGAGACTTTCTCACCCGTAGCGATGCTTAAGTCTATCAGAATCATGTTAGCAATTGCCGCATTTTATGATTATGAAATTTGGCAAATGGATGTAAAAACTGCATTCCTGAATGGATTTCTGGAAGAAGAGTTGTATATGATGCAACCGGAAGGTTTTGTCGATCCAAAGGGAGCTAACAAAGTGTGCAAACTCCAGCGATCCATTTATGGACTGGTGCAAGCATCTCGGAGTTGGAATAAACGCTTTGATAGTGTGATCAAAGCATTTGGTTTTATACAGACTTTTGGAGAAGCCTGTATTTACAAGAAAGTGAGTGGGAGCTCTGTAGCATTTCTGATATTATATGTGGATGACATATTACTGATTGGAAATGATATAGAATTTCTGGATAGCATAAAGGGATACTTGAATAAAAGTTTTTCAATGAAAGACCTCGGTGAAGCTGCTTACATATTAGGCATAAAGATCTATAGAGATAGATCAAGACGCTTAATTGGACTTTCACAAAGCACATACCTTGACAAGATTTTGAAGAAGTTCAAAATGGATCAAGCAAAGAAAGGGTTCTTGCCTGTGTTACAAGGTGTGAAGTTGAGTCAGACTCAATGCCCGACCACTGCAGAAGATAGAGAGAAAATGAAAGATGTTCCCTATGCTTCAGCCATAGGCCCTATCATGTATGCAATGCTGTGTACCAGACCTGATGTGTGCCTTGCTATAAGTATAGCAGGGAGGTACCAAAGTAATCCAGGAGTGGATCACTGGACAGCGGTCAAGAACATCCTGAAATACCTGAAAAGGACAAAGGATATGTTTCTCGTATATGGAGGTGACAAAGAGCTCACCGTAAGAGGTTACGTTGATGCAAGCTTTGACACTGATCCGGACGATTCTAAATCGCAAACCGGATACGTGTTTACTTTAAACGGTGGAGCTGTCAGTTGGTGCAGTTCTAAACAAAGCGTCGTAGCGGGATCTACATGTGAAGCGGAATACATAGCTGCTTCGGAATCAGCGAACGAAGGAGTCTGGATGAAGGAGTTCATATCCGATCTAGGTGTCATACCTAGTGCATCGGGTCCAATGAAAATATTTTGTGACAAAACTGGTGCAATTGCTTTGGCAAAGGAATCCAGATTTCACAAAAGGACCAAACACATCAAGAGACGCTTCAATTCCATCCGGGATCTAGTCCAGGTGGGAGACATAGAGATTTGCAAGATACATACGGATCTGAATGTTGCAGACCCGTTGACTAAGCCTCTTCCACGAACAAAACATGATCAGCACCAAGGCTCCATGGGTGTTAGAATCATTACTGTGTAATCTAGATTATTGACTCTAGTGCAAGTGGGAGACTGAAGGAAATATGCCCTAGAGGCAATAATAAAGTTATTATTTATTTCCTTATATCATGATAAATGTTTATTATTCATGCTAGAATTGTATTAACCGGAAACATAATACATGTGTGAATACATAGACAAACAGAGTGTCACTAGTATGCCTCTACTTGACTAGCTCGTTAATCAAAGATGGTTATGTTTCCTAACCATGAACAAAGAGTTGTTATTTGATTAACGAGGTCACATCATTAGTTGAATGATCTGATTGACATGACCCATTTCATTAGCTTAGCACCCGATCGTTTAGTATGTTGCTATTGCTTTCTTCATGACTTATACATGTTCCTATGACTATGAGATTATGCAACTCCCGTTTACCGGAGGAACACTTTGGGTACTACCAAACGTCACAACGTAACTGGGTGATTATAAAGGAGTACTACAGGTGGCTCCAAAGGTAGATGTTGGGTTGGCGTATTTCGAGATTAGGATTTGTCACTCCGATTGTCGGAGAGGTATCTCTGGGCCCTCTCGGTAATGCACATCACTTAAAGCCTTGCAAGCATTGCAACTAATGAGTTAGTTGTGGGATGATGTATTACGGAACGAGTAAAGAGACTTGCAAGTAACGAGATTGAACTAGGTATTGGATACCGACGATCGAATCTCGGGCAAGTAACATACCGATGACAAAGGGAACAACGTATGTTGTTATGCGGTCTGACCGATAAAGATCTTCATAGAATATGTAGGAGCCAATATGGGCATCCAGGTCCCGCTATTGGTTATTGACCGGAGATGTGTCTCGGTCATGTCTACAATGTTCTCGAACCGTAGGGTCCGCACGCTTAACATTACGATGACAGTTATTATGAGTTTATGCATTTTGATGTACCGAAGGTTGTTCGGAGTCCCGGATGAGATCACGGACATGACGAGGAGTCTCGAAATGGTCGAGACGTAAAGATTGATATATTGGAAGCCTATGTTTGGACATCGGAAGTGTTCCGGGTGAAATCGGGATTTTACCGGATTACCGGGAGGGTTACCGGAACCCCCCGGGAGCCAAATGGGCCAACATGGGCCTTAGTGGAAAGGTGAGAGGGCAGCCCACATAGGGCTGCGCCTCCCCCCTCTCCCTAGTCCTATTAGGACTAGGAGAGGGGCCGGCCACCTCTCTCTCTCTCCCCTTTAAGGATTCCTAGTTGGACTAGGATTGGAGGGGGGAGTCCTACTCCCGGTAGGAGTAGGACTCCTCCTGCGCCTCCCTCTCTTTGGCCGGCCAGCCTCCCTCCCTCCATCCTTTATATATGGGGGCAGGGGACACCCCAAGACAAACAAGTTGATCCTTGAGATCGTTCCTTAGCCGTGTGCGGTGCCCCCTGCCACCAAATTCCACCTCGATCATACCGTTACAGTGCTTAGGCGAAGCCCTGCGTCGGTAATACATCAAGATCGTCACCACGCCGTCGTGCTGACGGAACTCTTCCTCGACGCTTTGCTGGATCGGAGCCCGAGGAACGTCATCGAGCTGAACGTGTGCTAAGAACTCGGAGGTGCCGGAGTAACGGTGCTTGGATCGGTCGGATCGGGAAGAAGACGTACGACTACTTCCTCTACGTTGTGTCAACGCTTCCGTTGCAATCTACAAGGGTACGTAGATCAGACTCTCCCCCTCGTTGCTATGCATCACCATGATCTTGCGTGTGCGTAGGAAATTTTTTGAAATTACTGCGTTCCCCAACATATTATTCATGTGATCCGTCAAGCCATTCCATTCTGGAATGACTAGGAGAAACAAACTCCAGTACCTCATCCATATCCAGGATTGGGTCAAAGCAGTTGTATTCCGCAGATCAAAGTGCCAATCCAGCTTTTGATTCTATTCAACCCTTAAGTATTGCCCTCTTTATGCCAGGAATATCATAGGAATTGCACCCTCCCTTATGAATTCTTGACGTAGTGATACTTCTTGCCATCATTATTCATTCCTCGGCGTCGTGCTGTCGCAACCGGAATACCGACAATTGAATCGTGATGTGTGAAATCAATACTCCTAGCAACCCTTTGCTTGGTAGTTAATGGACATTAATATCATTCTTAGTGTGCTGATTATTGAATCATCACCCTAAGGTTGAACGTGCTACCTAGTCCTTATTTCCTGGTGCACTCCTCGATCAACGGGTTAGGATTTTGCCAAACCCTTGCTCTTTTGATCATATCATCTTGCCCTGAAAAGCAAGATTGTTCTCGAGCTTAGTAACATATTGGTGGTTCGTGATTTTCCGAATATCTTCTCGGAGGTATCACCAGGTTGTCACCTGATCGCTATGTTGAGTTCGTGATCAAGTTGGCTTCTTGTAGCCACCCTTTTCTCCAAGAATCTGTGTAGGATATCCTTGAGCTAGTTGGTTAAGCTTAACAACAACTTGGAGAGTTGGAAGATAAAAGCTTGTCCGACCATGCTCATCCCTAAGGGATATCTTGTATCTGTGTTGAAGAAAGATGATATCTTCATCGATTGGTCCCTGTGATCAGTTGTTGGACCTATTGTCTTATCAACCCTTTGATTTGAGTGAGGGCTATCATCAAATCAAATCAGTACCAATGATGTTCGTAATGTTGTCTTACTCGTGGTTGATCCCTCGAGCAGACACCATTACATCTTTCGGTCTGACCAATACTAACACATTGTTCACATATGGTGGAAGTCCAGTGATATGGAAATTCCAATGAGTTGCTATTGAGCCCAACAGCAGCATCTTGTCTCCTCCATGATTCATGTTGAACATTGAGCTAGTGCTGGGAACTTGTGTGAGCATTTTCTTCATGCCCCGTTCATGAAGCATATGTTTGGATGAAAGAAGTGACTTCCTCTAATTCATGTGCACTCGATGTAAGTTGCCGCCATGAATTTGAGAAAGGTTTGTTTTGTTTCCCTTGGAATCATCCCAAATCAGTCATGCATATGTGCGAAGTATTCTATGGTTTGGTAGATTAATTACCTCCACTCCATATGTATTCCTAGCACACCAAGCCACTGATTGGTTTGTTCAAGGAGAAGAAGTTTCTTCTTAGGAGCTAGACTTATGCAAGGACTTCGATATCCTCGTTGATGGTTCCCTCCTGAACTCGGTAGTGTTTCGTTGTAAGACTACCAGGTGGCCATGCTTGTCTAGGACAACGTGTTCACACGCTTGTAGCAGAACCGGCTCATGTTTTGGAGCTTGCTATCGCAGTTCATTCCCCCAGAATCTCACAATGTCATCTCATCAAATTGTGTTGCAAACCTTCATTTTCCTTTCTAGACTCGATGAGTCTGGAATATCCTAACACCAACCAAATCTGAATCTCAGGCAGATATGATGGTTGGAGCGTTTTCCAAGAACTATAATATTGGTCTCTCGATAACCGGTAAAGTGGATGTCGTGGCCAACACATCCAGCCGGAAGACCTATTATTGTAGTATCTCGATTGAAGAAAGTTGGCCACCTTCCCATGAGGATTTCGTAGGATTTACCTCCGTAGTTAATCCTTACGGATTCTTGAGCTTCCGAAGTCCGACCTTTACTTGATGTCCTAGATACCAAACCGTATCAATAAATGGGTTATCCTAGCACATCAAGGAGAATATTAGAAGCGGAGTGCTAAATGTCTCTCGGTCAATCATCCAGATTTTGTTCCCTTGGCCTCGCTAAGGTGAAATCTGAGAAAGTGTTATTTTCCTTTGCATCTACATTATCCATCACCATTCATCATGGTGGTATGTTGTGTTGCCAGGATCCTTGACACGGATATTGGTAAAACCTTGATGAATATGGAGATGCTCAAGTTCTTGAGAGCACGCGCTAGCACCAGGTTTTATTGTTGGCGTTAACCGGGATTTGCTCCATGTTTCCTCGACTATGTTATAACCTTTTCAAACAGTGGACTCACTCTAGACTGTTGAGCTCTCCCCAGTTACTAGAATCATTCCTAGCATTTGCATTTTGTTCCCACCTTGCACCGCCATTGTGTCATCCTACTACGGACTACCCTTCTCAGTAATTACTGATCAGGATCGACTTCAAAGTGGTCCTACCACGGGTTCCATCCATCTCCGATGATAAGAAAAAATCATCCATTGCGTTTTCTTCAACAAGGTAGTCCACATCATCCATCCTAGTCCAAGTATGCCATCTCTTCAAGCTACCTCAAACGATCAATTGTAAATTGCCTTAAGCTGGTATGAAGAGTTTCAATGATCTCTGAATCAAAAGTAATTCTTTTTGCCACTTAAGGGAATATTTCTGCGAGTCACTTTTCTTAAGATGTCTCGTTATGGTATCATGGCAATTATCTCCTCGCTATTTTGAAACCATGCATCATCCTACTTAAGCGTGGAATTGTTGCCTACCAAATTTGAACCTTTATCATCCGCTTCTTTCCATCACCCCTGATGTGTGTTTCGTGTCTCAGCTCAAGAGATGTTTTATATCTCACTCCATGAGTTGATCTTGAGTGCTCGATCTTCGAGGAGATCGATTTCTGTAGAATTTCTTTCTACCTCATCATGCTGGATGAAGATCCCGAAAGCAAAGACGTCAAGATCAAGATGACGCAATGAATCAACATCCTCGGGAAGGGCAGTTGGATCGAGAAGACTGCGATAGTTTTGTGACCCCCCCTTCCTTCTTACCTCACATCTTGAATCTCGGGCCGAGATTCTTGTTTAGTGGGGGTGAGTTGTCACATCCCTAGTTCTATTAATGCCTAGTGCTAGCATCTGGTGTTGCATCATGTTTAAATTTCAGCTAAACCTGAAATGGGGATTGCCTAAACCCTAGCATTAAAAGGAATTCACTAGGTTCAACAAAAATATTCTCAGTGAATCCAAATGGTTTTCAAAAATGTTCATCATTTTTTGTTCTGGCTAAAACCTCTGCCAAAAATGGGTTCATAAAATTTGGAGCCATTTTGGATTTTTGAATTAAGACATAACTATTTGCATTTGGGCACTTAAAATACTATAAATACTTTTAAATGCCCAAATACTTTTGAAAGTAATTTTAGGCTGTTGGGAGTAATTCCAAAGGTGCCTATGATTATTTTCAGAATTTTCTAAAATGCATTTGTATTTTTACTAATTCAAAACAAACAATAGAGCATTAAATAAATGAAAACAGAAAGGAAAGAAGCAGATACTTACCTGGCCTCACTGTGCAGCCCACCTAGTCGGCCCAGCTATGGCCCAGCACCATAGAGAGCCCAGCCCACCACCCCACCGCGTCGTCTTCCTCCTGCCAGTAGGAGCAGCTCGCTGTCGCGTGCGTGCGCTCGCCCCTGGCCACCTCCTGCTTCCTCCTCGGACCTTCTAGCGACGCCACGGAGACGCCCCGTGGCCCCTCGCTCCTCTCCCTCACTCTCTGCTCTCTCCCTTGCCCCCTATTCCTTCCCCGAGTGCGACCGAACACAGTCGTCGCCGCCGACGAGCTCCACCGCGGCCACCGGCCACCCCACGCCTCTCCGACGTGCCCAGAAGCTCCGCCACTTCGTCCTCGACCTCCTCACTGAGCCACGCCCCGCCGGACGCCCTCGAACGCCGGCCACGCCGTCTTCTTCAACCTCGGTCCGCCGAGATCGCCATTGCCACCCCGCTTGCTCCGGCCCTCCCCGAGCTCGCCGACCAGCCCTACACGATCCCCGTGAGCTTCTACACCATGTCCCCCTTGTCTCCGCGATGTTTGCTAGCTCTAGTCACCGTTTCGCCGATGACCGAAAACCGCCTCCGCCTGTGACTGTCGCCGACGTGCCTCCGGCCACCTAGCGTCTCGGCCGTCGTGCTTAGCTCCCTCCCCGCGCTGTGTAGGGCATGTAGGTGCCTCGCACGAGCCTCCCCGGCCAACGTAGCGTCGACCCCGACCTCGCCCGAGCACCGGCGACTGCCAAGGTCGACGTCAGTGACGACTCCGGCCATCTCAGGCCCAGCCGCTGCCATTACTCGACGTGGACAAGCGCCCGCGTCATGTAGACGCCCTCCGTTGGCCATTTGGTCGCCAGAGGAGGAAACCCGCAGCTCTCCGCCGCGTCTCGCCTCGTCGGCGTCAAGTCGCCGGCAGGTGTTGACCTAGTTGAGCCGGGTTTGACCCCGCTAACCAGGGGGTTTGACCTCCCCTGACTCACTGACTTGTGGGACCTAGGCCGCTAACTAAACTAGGTTAGTATTAGTTTAACGCTAACTAAACTTAGTTAGTTTAACTGACACTGACAGACGGGTCCCCCAGGCCAGGTTTGACCTAGACCGGCCCTATTGACCTGCTGACGTCATAATGACGTAGTGCTGACGCCATAACTCATTTTCTAGATTAAAAATAATTCAGAAAATTCCAGAAATTAGTATAAACTTCTAAAATTCATAGAAATTCAACCGTAACTCCAAATGAAATAAATTATATATGAAAAATGATCAGAAAATCCAAGGAATCTGAATATGGCATTTTCATGCATGTTTGAATAACATAACCTTACTGTCTAGTCCAAAACATGATAATGCACTATTTGAATTCATAGTTTGAATTTGAATTTGAACCTGGTGTTCAAACCAACTCCATTTAACTTGTTGCTAGTTGCATTAGGCCAATCAACAACATATTGCCATGTCGTTGTCATGCATCATGTTGTGCATTGCATTGATTGTGTTCCTTCTCTGTTGCCGGTGGTTGTCCCCTCTCGATAGACATTGTACCGACGCTATGATCGTTGACACTGATGAAGACCCAATGATATCTTCAGAAGTGCCAGGCAAGCAAAACCCCCTTGTTCATTCTGATACAACCCCACTCTCTCGCTCCTGCTCTCTTTTACTGCATTAGGACAACAACGATTCATCTGTTACTTGTTGCGGTAGTTGAACCCCTTATCCTCTGCATGACCTGTCATTGCCACAGTAAATAGATGAAACCCACTAGCATGAGTAGGAGTTGTTTGAGCCCTGATGTGCCTACTCATTCATGCGTGTTTGTCATGCCTGCTATTGCATAGAGTTGCGTCAGGTCTGATTCATCGGGAATGAATCGGAGGTGTGTGAACATGTCCTACCGTGTGTGAGCTAAGTGTGTGAATACGTTTTTGGTAAAGGTAGCGGTGAGAGGCCATGTAGGAGTACATGGTGGGTTGTCTCATTGCAGCCGTACTCAGGAACTGAGTTCTGTGTCTGTGATCCATGAACAGCTACTACCACTCATTGGGATCCTTAATTGACCCTCTCGGCTTCTTAATCACCCTAGTACTCTGTCCAGGAGTTGCAACTAGTTTCTGGTGTTTGTAGGTTATGTGTTGGCGGCCGTGCATAGCGCTGACCCTAGGGGTGGGCTATGTTGCGGTAGATACACCGTGGCACGGTGTACCGGGCGCCCGTTTGGTGTCTCGGGAACCCTGTTCACATCATTCGGGGGCGTTTGTGGAAACCTCGGCCGGACTCCCTACGGATGGAACCTGGATAGGCGATAAACCTGGACTAGAGACTTAAGTTTTTAGGTAGGCCGTGGCCGACACCCTCGCCAGGCTTCCGCTTGAAGGTTGCCGAGATACATGACGTGTATATGGTGGTAAGTGGTGGGAGCGTGTGTGAAGAAGTACACCCCTGCAGGGTTATCATTATCTATTCGAATAGCGGATTCCTCGGATATGGAAACTTGGACCCCTTGCATAGTTCATAGACAAGTGAAAGTGGATACTCTAAAACTCGCAAGATAAGTGTGAGTGCTATGGATGGCCTTCTCATAGGGAGACGGGAGCAGTTCCATGGTGATGTATTGAATGGTGAATATGTGGACTCGTGTGCGCCACCTCAAAAGATTTGCTTGCAGTCGTAGTTCAGGTTAGCCACTGAGTCAAAGCTGGCTTGCTGCAGTTAAACTCCACCACCCCCCTTGTTGATACCGATGCATATGTAGCTAGTTCTGATGTAAGTCTTGCTGAGTACCTTTGTACTCACGTTTGCTTAATTTATGTTTTGCAGAGAGAGACTTCAGTCTTGATAGTAGTTCCGCGTGGACTTCGACGTTAGCTTGATACCTCAGCTACGATCTTGTGCCCTCGGCAGGATCTGGTAGATAGTCAGGCTTCTTAGCTTTTTTCCATTTATAGATGTCTGTACTCAGACATGTTAAGCTTCCGCTTGTGCTTGATTTGTATGATGTGATTGTTGGTTCATGAGACCCATGTTTGTAATATCTCGCTCCTCAGAACCTAAGGAATAAATACTTGAGTTGTAGAGTTATGTTGTGATGCCATGTTGTATTTACACATATCGAGCATATTGTGTGTATGATTGAAATGCTTGATATGTGTGGGATCCGACAACCTAGTTGTTTATCCTTGGCAGCCTCTCTTATGGGGAAATGTAGTCTAGTGCTTCCATGAGCCACAGTAGTCCGCTACAGCCCGGATCATCGGAGTCCTGCTAGCCCAGCACTACTGCTCAGGACACTTGACTGGCCGGCATGTGTTTCACTTTGTTCCTGTGTCTGTCCCTTCGGGGAAATCTCATGGGGTGACATTCGGAGTCCTGCCTAGCCTGCTACAGCCCGGGTTCCCAGAGTCCTGTTAGCCCAGTGCTATAGCCCGGATTCACACGCTGCTGACCGACATGCTCGATGTGATTCATGTATGCCTGTCCCCATAGGTTAGTGCCGCTTTGGGTTCACGACTAGCCATGTCGGCCCGGGTTCCCTGTCATATGGATGCTAGCGACACTATCATATATGTGAGCCAAAAGGCGCAAACGGTCCCGGGCCATGGTAAGGCGACACCCGTGGGAATACCGTGCGTGAGGCCGCAAAGTGATATGAGGTGTTACCGGCTAGATCTATGTGATTTGGAATCGGGGTCCTGACAATAGTCCTTCGGGTAATTCGAACTTGTAGGCAACCTCTCCCATACGTTCCAAAACTCAGTACGGTCCTACAAATCTCGGGGCTAACTTTCCCTTAACTCCAAAACATTTTACTCCTCGTAGTGGTCACACACGAAGATATGCTCGGTCTCCAATCTCATAGACTATCTCCTTGCGTTTACTATCTGCATAACTCTTCTGTCTGGACTGAGCTACCTTCAGTCTATCTCGAATCAACTTAACCTTCTCTTCAGACTCTTTGATTAAATCTGGTCCAAATAACTGACGGTCTCCAACTTCATCCCATATTAACGGTGTCCTGCACCTCCTTCCATACGAAGCTTGGAAAGGTGCCATCTTCAAACTAGCCCGATAACTATTGTTGTATGAGAACTCTGTGTAAGGCAGAATATCATCCCAACTAGATCCATAATCTAATGCACAGGTTCTCAACATGTCCTCCAGAATCTGATTGACTCTCTCTGTCTGTCCATCTATCTGCAGATGAAAGGCTGTACTTAACTCTAGCCTGGTACGCAAAGTCTGGTGCAGCTGATTCCAGAACTTCGAGGTAAATTGTGTTCCTCTATCTGATACGATGGTCCTCCAAACTCCATGTAGACACATGATCCTGGTCATATATATCTTGGCCAACTTCATGCTTGTATAGGTGGTTTTCACTGGGATAAAGTGAGCTACCTTTGTCAAACTATCAACTACTACCCAGATTGAATCGTATCCCGATCGGGTCCTGGGTAACCTGGTGATGAAATCCATGCCAAGCTTGTCCCACTTCCATTCGGGTATCGGCATAGGCTGCAGTAATCCTGCTAGTTTCTGATGTTCTGCATTCACTCTCTTACACACATCACATACTGCTACATACTCTGCAATATCCTTCTTCATACCAGTCCACCAGAAATGCTCCTTCAAATCCAAATACATCTTGGTGTTTCCGGGGTGAATCGAGTATGGTGAGTCATGAGCTTCCTAAAGTATTAACTTCCTGATCTCGGCCTTATTAGGCACATAAATACGATCCTCAAACCATAAGGTCTCGTGCTCATCCTCACGGAAACCTTTGGCTTTTCCTTTGCTCATTTTCCCCTTTATCTTAGCGATTTCCTTATCATCCTTCTGAACTTCTTGAATATTTCCCAATAATGTTGACTGAACCTCCATTATTGCAACAAATCCTCTAGGAACTACCTCCAAACTAAGCTCCCTGAGATCTTCAACTAACTCCTTCGGTAATCCTCCGCTTACAAGGGTATTGGCATAACTCTTCCGGCTCAAAGCATCTGCTACGACATTGGCCTTTCCTTGGTGATAATGCAATTTCATGTCATAATCCTTTATAAGCTCCAACCATCTCCTTTGCCTGAGATTTAACTCCTTCTGCGTGAAAATGTACTTCAAACTCTTGTGATCTGTGTACACATCACAACGGTTTCCAATAAGAAAATGTCTCCAGGTCTTAAGCGCATGCACTACGGCTGCTAACTCCAAATCATGAGTGGCATAATTCAATTCATGCGGTCGAAGTTGTCATGAGGCATATGAAACAAATCTTCTGTCATGCATAAGTACTCCTCCGGGTCCTAAGCGAGAAGCATCGCAATACACTTGGAAATCCTTGCGTATATCTGGAAGAACCGGCACTGGGGCTATAACTAAACGTTTCTTCAACTCCTGAAAACTAGCTTCACATTCCTCGGTCCATTTGAACTTGGTGTCCTTCTTCAACAACTCCGTCATAGGCTTCGCAATCTTGGAAAAATTCTCAATGAATCTCCGGTAATATCCCGTGAGTCCTAGAAAACTGCGGATCTCCCCAACTAAGGTGGGTGCCAACCACTCAGTTACAGACTGAACCTTGGTGGGGTCTACTGCTATACCTTCTCCTGATATAACATGTCCAAGAAATCCAACTTCCTTCAACCAAAACTCACACTTGCTAAACTTGGCATACAACTGATGTTCCCTGAGCTTCTCGAGAACTAAGCGCAAGTGTTCCTTGTGTTCCTCTTCATTCTTCGAGAATACAAAAATATCATCAATGAACACCACTACAAACTTATCCAAAAACTCCATGAACACCTTATTCATCATACTCATGAAGTAGGCAGGGGTGTTGGTCAATCCAAATGACATGACCATGTACTCATATAGCCCATACCTTGTGGTGAAAGATGTCTTAGGTATATCCTTTTCTTGGATCTTCAACTGGTGGTATCCTGATCGTGGATCGATCTTGGAAAATACTTTAGCTCCTTGCAGCTGGTCAAAAAAATCGTTGATCATTGGTAGTGGGTACTTGTTCTTGATCGTCACTTCATTCAATGCTCGATAATCAACAACCATTCTCAAAGATCCATCCTTGTTCTCAACCAAGAGCACTAGGGCTCCCCACGGTGATGAACTTTGTTGAATGTACCCTTTCCCCAATAACTCCTTAATCCGCTTCTTAATTTCCTCCAGATAATTTGCAGGCATGCAGTATGGCCTCTTTGATATTGGTCCGGTGCCTGGCAACGGCTCTATCAAAAATTCTATGTCCCGATCCGGTGGCATGCCTGGTAGTTCCTCTGGAAATACATCCGGGTAATCCTTCACAACAGGCACTTCTTACTGAACAACTCCTGAGAGGGAATTTACTTGGGTCCTTCTTGCGCATGCCTGAATACATACTTGATCCTTTTTCCCTCCGGGGTGGTGAGCAGAATTGACTTACTTGCACAATCAATGTTTCCTTCATACTTTGATAACCAATCCATGCCTAATATTATATCCAATCCTTGATACTCCAAAATTATTAGGTCTGAGGGAAAAACATAGCTACCAATGGTTAAGGGTAACTGATCACACCATCGGCTGGCCATATACTCTGCTCCTAGCGATCTTACTAACATAGGTGACCTAAGGGCTAAGGTTGGTAACTTAAACTTGTCCACAAATCCCCTTGATATGTATGAATGCGATGCGCCAGTATCGAAAAGAATGAGGGCGGTAAATGACTTAATCAAAAACTTACCGATCACTGCGTCAGGCTGTTCTTCAACCTCCTCCACGTTGATGTGGTTCACATGACCTCTGGTGAAGGGATTGGGCTTCTTCCTAGAGTTTCCATTTCCATTGTCATTCTTCAACTCAGAACAGTCATTGGCGTAGTGCCCAGTCTTCCCGCACTTGTAACAGGTAACATGGCTCAGGTCCTTCTTGGCGGGGGTTGCTGGGTTGGGGCGGTTCTGGCTACTGCTTGCTCCATTCCCATTTCCATTCTTAGGCCCACTGTGGTTATGGGAACTTCCTCCATTGTGAGTATGGCCTCCATGGTTATAGGTGTAACCTCCAGGGTTAGGGGTAAAGCGAGGCTTCTACTGAGCTCCAGAATTGTACTTCCCTGTCCATACTTCCGTTTGCGGCTCTCTATCTGCTGCTGTTTGCTTTCAATCATAAGGGCCCGGTCTACCAACTCTTGATAGTTAGTGAATGTTGCCACCATCAACTGTATACTCATCTCATCATTCAGCCCTTCCATAAACTTCTCCTGCTTCGCGGCATCTGTGGCCACATCATCTGGGGCATAACGGGCTAACTTGCTAAACCCATCCACGTACTACCCCACAGTACGATTTCCCTGGTGTAAGTTGCGGAACTCACGCTTCTTCATATTCATAGCTCCAGTTGAGACATGGGATATGCGGCAAGCTTGCTGAAACTGGTCCCATGTGACATTGGCTATGGGAAAAGTGGTTGTGTAATTCTCCCACTATGAGGCTGCTGTTCCATCCAATTGATGTGCAGCAAAGTGCACCTTCTCCGCATCTGTGCAACCTGCGGTGGTCAACTCCCTTCCAATCATGCGTAGCCAGTCATCAGCAACAATCGGCTCGGTGCTACTGGAAAACACTGGCGGATTCAACCTCACAAAACGGGCTAAGTTGTCAACTAGAGGTGGTGGCAGTGGGTTGTTGTTGTTGTTGCCTTGGTTCTGGACTAGTAGTTGCTTCAAGGCATTCTGTTGTTGGATCAACTGAGTGAGCTCCGGTGGGAAGACAAATCCAGGGTCACGTCTCGGAGGCATCTGATGGGTTTAGAGGGGAGAGATTAGAATAGAACGAGGTCTAAGGGGAAAACACTACCCATATGCACATGAGACAAACACATTCATATCACACCACTCAATCCAAACAAGGGCATACAAACGATCTAGCTACCTTTACAAAGATACTCGGACTACTACTATTTACACTGGGGAATTACTACTGATAATATGGTGGTCGACTAGAAGTTTTGATCGGTGGAAGACTCCATGATATCTGCTCCAGCTTCATCTTCGTAATCATCATCACTACTGTCGGGGTCGGAGTCGGTGTCATCGATGATGATGTAGTCCTCGGGATGGTCGTCATCTCCTCATGGCGCGGGGTCTCCCATGAATACTCCTAGCTTCCTCGTCAGGTCGTCATTCTTTTTACTAGTATTGTGATTTCCTCCTCGTATCCGTCGCATGTAGACTTGAGTTCCTATTCAAGCTCCATGTTCCTGGTCATCACCTTCTTCAGATCTACCATGCTTGCGCACATTTGGTTCTCCTGGCAACGAATGTGCTGGTTTAACTCCTGGATGAAGGCTGCAATGGACCTATCCCTCGTGCTGATCATCTCCCATTGCTCATCTCGGCGCCCACATATCTGGTAGATGGTGTCCTTAAGATCCTTGTGATAAACTTCGTCGATGCATCCCATGGCGATGTGTGCTGCCATGCTCTTTCCTACACTCCAGGTTGGTGCATCAAAGGAAAACTCTATGGGCTCAGTAACTGGTGTGAATGTCCTTCCTGGAACATAACTCGAATCATCCAATGCTCCTCTTCTGGTAAAGTGGCGGTGTACGTCTCGGTGAAGCTTGGTATTCCGATGTTCAGGTACCTAGTGACTTCCTTCAAGTGTCGTCCAGAATTTGTGTCTTCATCCGGTTGAGCAAACTTGTTCCTTAGGTCCGCCATCTATAGAGTGGAAAATGGAGAGGAGTCAGAAATGAGTAGAGAAGAGTGACCTATGGCTTGTCTTAGTGGTCGTGTCCTACAATCAGCGTGTGCTCTGATACCATCTTGTAGCGATCCGACCTCAAACGGTCAAATATCTATGCATAAGTGTCATCCCTGGATCGTTAATGCTGACACACATAGTACTTGAAGGATTCATAACAGAGTTTCAATCACACACTTAATACATCGATAGTCTCAAAAGAGAAATTATTACAATAATATGGCTTAAGGCCATCTAAATAAGATAACAGCGGAAGGATTCAAAGGTAAAGCGAGTCCATCAACTCCAACGGCATAGCTGAGTGCACGACAACGACCTAGCGCACCTTACTCTTCGTCTAAAAAGTCTGCAACATAATATGTTGCAGCTCGAAAATGGGTCAGCACATGGAATATGCTGGCAAAATAACACTGTAGAGCAATGAACATGAAACAACTATAACTACATGCATATATGGCTGCTGGAGGCTCTATGGTTTTCACGTTTTCGCGAAAAGCCAATTTTTCCCTACAACAAAGGAATATATTTTGTTTAACTATCATGGTAGTTGATAAACATTGAGAATGCTAACCCCATCTCAATCCCAATTAAAGTAATCATTAACCCAACAAGTTTATTAAATAAAGTGATGAGATCAACATAATAATTCAAGCACCAGATACTCAAGATGTCCATAACCGGGGACATAACTAATCATGATTAGTTTGTACACTCTGCAGAGGTTTGCGCACTTTTCCCCACAAGACTCGATCTCCTCCGTTGATTTCTCGCACTGCATGATATTTGAGAAACGGATGACCGAGACACAGTCTTTCAGAAGCATTGGCCCTTTCAACGGGTAAACTGTACCACCTACATCCCCTACATCTGCTAGTTTACCACTGAAAGAGGCTCAGACAACATACTCAACTATGCCAGAGCCCATAATGTCTTGTTGCTGCACACGGAAGTTTCCAGCATGAATAAAAATATGATCCCTTTGAGCCTAGGTGGCGGACCATAGGATGATCACACGGATTCCCCGGGATCTCCTTGGATAGCACTGGATAGCCCCAGGTGCCACAAACAATCCACCCAGATGTGTGTTAAACTAGGCACCTTAAATAAACCCTTAGTTCATAATAATACTCAAAACTGTCATGAATCACTCAACCCAAACCATGTCTATGAGCATAGCATAGCAGTATAAGCACAACGTAGAAGTAACTCCCAGGGTTTGAATGAAAAAGGGCAATAGGTACTACCTCAACTACTACTTCCCAATACCCACATGTTATCAAGTCCTAAGCATGCAATGTTTGCGGGTTTAAACTAACGCATAAAACTGGGTAATAAAGGGGTATGGTCAAGTGTTACTTGCCTTGCCGACGATCTGAAAACCCTAGTGACTAGTAGTAGCATGCTTCGCACTCCGGAAATTTTATGGCAAACAAATAATAGCATACATAAGCACTCAATCAATAGATCCAAGGGTAAAACTCAATAGAAAAGATCCAAATTGAAAGTACAAGAAAAGAGCTTCGATTTGCAAAAATAATCACTCCAATCGGAGCTACGAAACTCAAACTACGATGAAAAGAAGTTCGAATTCAAATCTGCTTGCAACCAAATTTTAAATTGTCAAAACCATGTTCAAGTTGGTTAACTGGAAAGAGGGGTTCGAGACGAAGATTTTGGCGTTGGTTTCACTAGATTTGGTCAAACGGTTGAAAAACTGCGAAGGTTTGAAGATCAGGGGCTAATCTGCGATAAAAATAATTATGGATAGGTCCCTGGCCGAAAATAAAAGAAAAAGAAAAAGACTACCGAACGAACGTTTGTTATCAGAGCCAAATGAATGAATGCGTTCGTAAATAGAGGCTTACGGGCGAACGTTTGCTAAATAACAAAACCAAAGAAAAATCGAGAAAACCGATCTAAAAAAACCTAGTTAGATCTAAGGGTTTACTGAAATAAACCAAAGAAAAACCGGGCAAAACGGGTTGGCGGCGACGCTAGTGATGCCAGCGGTGTCAGCGGCGTGGTCAACAGCGAGGCGGCGGGGCTCCGGCGGCGGCGCAGCGGCTTGCGGCAGCGCAGCAACAGCAGAAGTGGCGCGGACTGCAACGGCGGTGGTAGTGGCGGTGGGCGGTTGCGGTGGCTCGGGTTGGGGTGGAGAGGGGCGGCAACGGCGGCTACTTATAGGTGGGGGGTGGCCTCGGCTTGCGGGAGGGGGCGCGGGCAGCGGTGTCCGGGCGGGACATGGCGGCATGCGGCGGCGTGGCCCGGGACTCTGTCCCGAGTCGAAGGCGTGCTGGGCTTGGCCCGGCTCGGCTCGGGCTGGCCCAAAACTTTTTTTTGTAAATAGATTCCACCGAAAAAATCCTAAATAAATATATAGAAAATTCTAAAAATGCCAAAAATAATTTTCACCACCTAAATAAAATATTTATAACAAGGTGAACATTTTTCTGGCCTAAAAATGCAATTTTGAAAAATGCATATTTTCTAATTCAAATAAAATAGCAACAAAATAACAAATAAAATACTTATTTGATTTTAAAATCTTTCCTCCAATATTCCCGTCTGATTAGGAGAAGTCATATTATCTCCACTCATTTATTTTAATATTGGAAATATTTCGGAGAGAAAAATTATTAAAATCAAAATGATCTTCTTTTCAAATTTGAGAAAAATTCAAATATGAAAATAAACGAAACTTCCAACTCTCTCCTTGGGTCCTTGAGTTGCTTAAGATTTCTAGGATCACAATCAAAATGCAAATAAAATATGATATGCATATGATGTCCTATGTATAACATCCAAATTGAAAATTTGGGATCTTACAAATAATAACTATTCTATTATTGCCTCTAGGGCATATTTCCAACAGTGACCTACTCGGTTGCTGCTGGAGTGAACTTGCGGCGCCATGGCGGTTTCCAACTTTGACAATCACTACATCTATATGTATTGTATTTCTGTGAAAATACTTGGTCATTTGGAAAAAGATGGTAATTT
The DNA here is from genome assembly GCA_034509565.1 of Triticum monococcum. Lineage (NCBI taxonomy): Eukaryota > Viridiplantae > Streptophyta > Magnoliopsida > Poales > Poaceae > Triticum > Triticum monococcum. The sequence goes on along the minus strand of CM067846.1, from coordinate 169,530,603 downwards.
ATTTATCACGAGTTTTTGAATGCTTGATCGTGACAATCACCCAAAGCCACAACCACAAGTCTCCATCATGTAATACTTGACGGTCGGTCACGCCAACAGACGGTCGGTCGGACCTGCGTCTCACCGAAGGGACACGCATCGGCTTTGTCTGACATGTACAACGAGGTACATCACTGACATGTGAGACCACATTTTAGCAGTACTTGAAATTTGTGTTCAAGGAAACTTACCGGGAGCCGTTTCGGGCTTCGAAACCAAAACCATCAATAAATCTTTAGCTTGTTCCCATCACATTTCAAAGTGGTAGTACTGCTACCATGCTATAACTAAGTGCGAACGTGTTCACACTTATCAAACCTGAACGTGTTCCCACTATGCAGGTTTTAGTACTAGTACTACTAGGTTATAAAAAGGGGAACTACCTAGCCAAACATTACTCTACCTTCCTCCTCACAAGTCTTTCTTGTTCGTCCTTCCTTGCCATGGCCGGTGCGCAGAGCTCTAGGTCGAGAACTACTAGTAAGAAGGGAGTGGCGACCAAGGCCGTGGGAAAAAAAGAGGACTCGCCGCCTTGCGGAGGGGCTCGAAAGATCTCTCACGGGCAGGCGACTACTCTCAGGAGCGCACTAGCCGTGGAGGCAAACATGCCGAGCTGGCGGTGCTGGAGTCATTATCCCTCGACTACATGCCCGCTCAGCTCAATAAGCAGAAGGAGTTGACTGACGGCTTGGTGAAGCTGCTGCGGGAGAGCCTCGATGACATGCCCGCTTAGCTCAATAAGCAGGAGGAGTTGACCGCCGGCTTGGCGAAGCTACTGAAGGAGAGCATTGCCTCGGGTAAGAAGGCAACTGGCAAAATCCTACAACTTCGGGAGGACAAGGTGAAGCTCCGCTAGAAGCTCGACCTGCTGAAGGAGGAGAGCGCCGGCTGGAAGAACATGCATGAGAAGAGCAGTTTCTCGGTGAAGACACTGGTGCACGTCGGTCCAAAACAAGCAGTTTTTAACCCCTTTCCGCGATGGCATCTGGAACCGTCGCCAAGTGAGTGTGGGCGATAGGGGGTCCTTCCCACACGACCCAGAAACCGTCGGGGATATGCCCTCCTGGCTAGCACGCTCGGCAAAATGAGAATGTGTGCGACCGGCGAGCGCTCAAATACGAAACTACGTATAGTAGAGCTAAAAAACTACAATTATACGGAGAAATTGTTTCCGGTCGCAAGTACATCCCACACAGTTAGTCCTCGCTAAACATTTCCGTTCGTATGTACATCCCACATAGTCTCTCCAAAGAAAACGTTTCCGTTCACAGGTACATCACACACAATTTTTCCCGTTAAATCGTTTGCGTTATTGAATGTATCACACACGGTCCATACAAGAAACTGTGTGGCAAAGGCTATCCATCACACCCAGTTTTTATGTGGTAAACGTTTGTGCAAGGTGGCCTAACACAAAGAGTTTTCAAGAGAAAGTCATGTGTGATTCTTCATTGATCCAACACGGTTTATTCCTAGAAACTGTGTGTGTTGCCTGAGGTCATCGCCCACGGTATTTTTTCAACAACCGTTTGGAATAGCAAAACCCAATTAGCGGGCTAATTCGCCATTAGTAGGCTAATTATCTGATTATTCATAATCCATTTATTAATCTAATTGACATTTCATATTAAGCACACAATATATTTCATTTCCATATTAAGGAAGCAGAATTTCATAATTGAAATACATCAGAGTACAGCATGATATAGCTTCACCAATCAGCTACCCTATTACACAACTGCACCAGCAGCAAGTTCCACATGCAACATGTAGAACCTTTTGAAATTAGCATCATAGACAGTATATAGACAGATGCATCTCATCTAGAAAACTGCTGAAGTGGAAAGCGAATATTGAGCCTTCATTCATGTTGAAGGTCTTTGCAACTTTAGGCCAGTGCCTGTGGATGGTTGACCGTCCATCCTTCGTCCTCTTCAGGAACACTTCAATATTGAACCGTGGGTGTTTTATGAATACCTTCCTCGCCTCCTGACCATAGAGGTGGTTTGAGAGGTAATCATTAGTGAACTACTTTGGAAAGGCCTGAAAACAAGGATGTGCATAAATATCTTCTCTATATTGGAAATGGGGCAAAGGAATAAAAAAGGCAAGGTATAATAGTTAGTACCATCTTGTAGTGAACTGATGTCCTCTTCATTGTACAGACAAAGATCTTATTGTTTTTTGTTGCTAATTTCTTTATCCTAACTATCTTTCTGAGTTTCTTGATTTGATTGATATTCATGGACAACTCATTTCCCCATATGCAAAAAGGGTCGAACAGTGGGTCAAAACCTCTAATAGCAGGACCTACATGTGCAAGACCAAATTGTTAAAAACCAAAATATTAGAATGGTTCCTGCAATTGCACAATAATGTGCTATTAGAGAATGGACCATGCACGTGCTAACCTTGATTGTAAACCTCATTGCTTCCCATTGTTTCCCTGCAACACATATAAGGTACTTAGTCATCACGTTAAGTAAGGGTTCGCATACTATCAGTAAAATATGTTGATGAAAAATAAGCACATTGCAGATTCATCAGATTAATTCAAGCCACACGAAAAACCCATTTACCCAAACCAAGCATGATTAAGAACTAGGAAATATAGCACTTGTATATGTTTCTCATGTATTAAGTGCAGCCAAATTCGATTTATTCCTCACATGCACAACAATACAAAATTCTACGCACGACAATTGGACATCGCATTGCAGAATTGAACCAAGCAGTTAACTAAACACCACAACAAATGAACCAAACATTAACTGAGCACCACATTGCACAATATAACATACTCCTAATAGAAGATCAGACAGTTAACCAAACAGTTAACTACAGCCAATTGTAGCAATTGTATTTGTTTCTCATGTATTTACTATAGCCAAATTCAATTTATTTCTCACATGGTATACAATAACAGAATGCACCCACAACTATTGAACATCGCATTGTAGAATTGAACCAAACAGTTAACTAAACACCGTTACACAAATGAACCAAATGTTAACTGAACACCACATTGCACAATGTATAACCAAACCAAGCATGCTTGACAACTTGGAAATATAGCAATTGTATTCGTTTCTCATGTATTTTGTAAAGATAAATTCAATTTGTTTCTCACATGGAAGACAATACAAAATTGCAGCCTAAAGAATTGAACATCACATTTGCAGAATTGAACCAAACAGTTAACTGAAGACGACAACTAATTAACAAAATAGTTAATAAGTGAGAACCACACTACACGACATATAGAACATATACACTAGAGCACCAGATTGCATGGTAAAATTAGATAGCACAATTCACTAGAATTCGTGAAGGAAAGGCAGGAGCAGCACACGCAACGGGTAAACCAAGCATGCTTAACCGGCGTAGCTAGCAAATGGCAAGGTGCTCCTCCAAGATCTAGGGGTCAGCACGAATGGCAGCCATCGCGACCTCATCCGCGCGTGTGGCCGCGATTTGCTTCTCCGCTGCCAAATGCTCCTTGAGATCCTGGCTATACTACGTGCACCATTGCTTAGGGTGGCGCTTACTTGGTGGAGGGGTCGGTGATTTGGGTGGAAGGTGTCGCGCTCGCGCCGGTGGTCGGGGCATGTGGGATGTGGAAGGAGGAGGAGGATGGGGGTTGGGTGTGGATTACCTGCCTGGATAGACGAGGCCGAGTAGCGTGAAGGAGGGTCTTCGATGAGGAGGCAGCGCTGCAAGCAAGAAGTGAAGGTTTCAACTTGGAAAGGAAGGCGGAAAGAGGGGAAATGTGGCTTTTGGTAAGGGGGATGAGGGGAGGTAGATATTTCTGCGGAAGCCGAAAATTTGGAATCGCTTCAGCCAAAAAACTGGTGCGCAAAGTGTCATCAGACACGATCCCTTATTCAGAACTATGTATGATATGTGGACATCACAAATGATTCACATAGCTTCACCCGTGTGTGATGAGTTTGAACGTCAAAAGTTTTGGTTCAAATTTCCATGGTTATAGTGGTCATCCACGTCATTGCATAATTTGGGTACACAAAGGAGACTACAACACACCTACATTTCTTAATCGAACAAGTTCAGCAATTAAACAGAGCTAGCTGACCTAAACATTACTCTAACAAATTAAAGACCGGCGCTCTTAATTAAACAAAACAAATAGTACTACTACGGTTGGTGCTCGTCGATCTCCGCCGCCGCCTCCATGGCCTGCTCGCGCCCGACGGTCTCCTAGGGAAGGGGCTCCATGGCATCCATCGCACCATACTCAGCAAGCATCTCGCCATTTGCATCCGCCATCTCTTTTGAAAAGGCCTCCACGAGCTGGGCGTGGGCGGACGCGATCTGGGCTTGGACGGGCTCCATCGTCGCAAGGTATGCGGTGGAGGAACGAACGGCTGCTCGAACGCTCTCGGCGATTGCCAGCTCTTCGGCCGTGGGTAGCCGACCGTTGTCGGAGAAGCTTCGTTCGATTTGTGTGGTGACCGCCAGGAGCTGGGCGTGGGCGGCCTCGACATGGTCATGGGCGGCCTCCATGAGGGCTAAGGCCGCCGCTGCAGAATCGACAGCTGTTGTGCCACTCTCACCAGTTGCTATCCCTGAGGCAGATGTTGATGTCGCCACCTGAGAAGCAACAACGGTTGTTTGGGCTACCTTTGCCGCCTGGTCGCAGATTGCGGACGCGCTCATGCACCTTGTTAGCGCGCAGATGGCGGCTGCGGCCGCGCTCTCACCGGAGTGGGCTGCCGAAGTTGCCCTCACGACGCGGGTCCACGTGCCCATCTTTCACCGGCGGCGATTGAACATTGAAATGATATTTGGGGAGCGAGCTAGTGTGCTTGAGATGCCGGTTGTGGACTGTAGCCAACGCACCTTCTCGCGTAAGCCATAGGCGTACTATACACCGATGGTGCTCTAGGATATTTTGTGCTACATCTCACACGGTTGCTGATAATAAACTATGTGCGATCTACTTGATTTTTTATCTTGATTTGAATTACATAATGGGTTCACAGCGGCAATGGACGGTGTTTGAATTTCTAGACCTTTTATCTAGAGTGAACATGCAACTATATGTGTGTCGTAAGAGAATTGGAATTATTCAGGGTTCGTTTGAACATTTTATACATTAAATTGGTTTTCTAGTCATTTCAGGTGTATAATTCAAATTTGAACTACATGCATGCACATGCTCCAGTGCATATAAATTGGTTGAAAAATCAAATATGTGTCCTTGGGTGCATGCTTAGGTCCCATGCAAGAAATGGGAATGAATTTCAAACACCAAGGCACCGTTGATTGCCGGCAAAACATTGAGATGCCTAGTTTTTAAATTCTAGTAAATCCAAAACCTGTCTAAAATTCATGAAACTTGGCATGCTATCATGGAGTGGCATCAACATGCAGTGGTAAAAATTTTGTCCCTTTTGGCGCGGGTTTGGGTATATGCTTCTCACAAACCGGAGCTTCTCACAACAAGCATGATGGTTTTCGGTAGGGAACGTCCCACCTTTGGGGACGAAACGATATCCATTGCCTCTTATTGCTTTCAAATTTTTTCTCGTGTCAGCATAGAACAACAGGAGTGTTGTGTGAATTTTTGTGATTTTTTGGGGTTCGTTTGGACATTTTTATGCATTAATTGAGTTTTCAATGCATTTATGTGCATAATTCAAATTTGAACTACATGCACATGTTGCGGTGCATATAAATTGGTTGAAAAATCAAATATGTGTCCTTGGGTGCATGCTTAGGTCCCGTACAAGAAATGTGAATGAATTTCAAACACCAGGGCACCATTGATTGCCGACAAAACATTGAGATGCCTGGTTTTTAAATTCTACTAAATCCGAAACCCGTTTGAAATTCATTAAACTTGGCATGCTATCATGGAGCGGCATCAACATGCTGTGGTAAATTTTTTGTCCCATTTGGGGCGGGTTTGGGTATATGCTTCTCACAAACCGGAGCTTCTCACAACAAGCATGATGGTTTTCGGTAGGGAACAGCCAGCCCTTGGGGACGAAACGATATCCATTGCCTCTTATTGCTTTAAATGTTTTTTTCTTGTGTCAACATAGAACAACAGGAGTGTTGTGTGATTTTTTGTGATTTTTTGGGGTTCGTTTGGACATTTTTATGCATTAACTAAGTTTTCAATGTATTTATGTGCATAATTCAAATTTGAACTACATGCACATGCTCCAGTGCATATAAATTGGTTGAAAAATCAAATTTGTGTCCTTGGGTGCATGGTTAGGTCCCATGAAAGAAATGGGAATGAATTTCAAACACCAGGGCACCGTTGATTGCCGACAAAACATTGAGATGCCTAGTTTTTAAATTCTAGTCAATCCAAAACTCGTCTGAAATTCATGAAACTTGGCATGCTATCATGGAGAGGCATCAACATGCCGTGGTAAATTTTTTTGTCCCATTTAGGGTAGGTTTGGGTATATGCTTCTCACAAACCGAAGCTTCTCACAACAAGCATGATGGTTTTCTGTAGGGAGCGTCCCACCTTTGGGGAGGAAACGATATCCATTGCCTCTTATTGCTTTCAAATTTTTTTCTCGTGTCAACATAGAACAACATGAGTGTTGTGTGATTTTTGTGATTTTCCGGGGTTTGTTTGGACATTTTTATGCATTAACTGAGTTTTCAATGCATTTATGTACATAATTCAAATTTGAACTACATGCACATGCTCCAGTGCATATAAATTGGTTGAAAAATCAAATATGTGTCCTTGGGTGCATGCTTAGGTCCCATGCAAGAAATGGGAATGAATTTCAAACACCAGGGCAACATTGATTACCGGCAAAACATTGAGATGCCTCATTTTTAAACTCTAGTAAATCCAAAACCCGTATGAAATTCATGAAACTTGGCATGCTTTCATGGAGCGGCATCAACATGCCGTGGTAAAAAATTTGTCCCGTTTGGGGCAGGTTTGGGTATATGCTTCTCACAAACTAGAGCTTCTCATAACAAGCATCATTAGTTCGGTAGGGAACGTCCCATCTTTGGGGACGAAACGATATCCACTGCCTCTTATTGCTTCCAAAAAAATTTCTCGTGTCAACATAGAACAACAGGAGTGTTGTGTCGATTTTTGTGATTTTTTGGGGTTCGTTTGGACATTTTTATGCATTAACTGAGTTTTCAATGTATTTATGTGCATAATTCAAATTTGAACTACATGCACATGCTCCAGTGCATACAAATTGGTTGAAAAATCAAATATGTGTCCTTGGGTGCATGCTTAGGTCCCATGCAAGAAATGGGAATGAATTTCAAACACCAAGGCGCCGTTGATTGCTGGCAAAACATTGAGATGCCTGGTTTTTAAATTGTAGTAAATCCAAAACTCATCTGAAATTCATGAAACTTGTCATGCTATCATGGAATGGCACCCGACATGCTGTGGTATTTTTCGTGTCCATTTTGAGAGAAGGCGCACTCGAATAATGAAAGCCAACAAAGGCATTTTGAAAAAATAGCTGCCACTTTAATATCTCAAATATTTGTATAATTCAAATGATGTGCGTTCTGTTAATCACGTGTCTTGGTTTTAATGGTTGTAGGAGGTGCCGTGCGGACAGTTGCTTGACCTTGACTGAACAGGAGGCGTGCGAGCGCCGTCCGGTGCGCAGGCTAACCGATAGGCGTGCAAGCTATCCTCGAATGCGCAGGCTCACCGAGAAGCATGCAAGCTGTATGCTGTGCAGTCTCACTGGGAAGCGAGCCCTTTGATTTCCATGGCCGCCCGCCTTGCTTGCATCCTCTCCATTAATGGCGCCCAAGCCACAGTTTAATTCTCTTTTTAAATATAAAACAATCATCGCAAATATTTTAGTTAGAACACCCCTATGCAAACCGACAGCTTCCCCAGGAAGTCAAATGAAAATCTGCCGAGCAGGATTTCTGCTGCTCTTGATCGCAAACGTTTTAGATATAACACCCGTACGCAAAGTGAGAGCGGCGCATGATTTCTGCATCCCTTCAACACAAACGGTTGTTTTGGATGACCTGTGTGCAACCACATACAAACAATTTGGTAAGATTTGTCAATCCTTGTAACACTATGATTTGTCAAAATATGAAGCTAAAAATCACTAGCAGTATCTAGTTTTTGCAACTAAAATTCAGTAATTAAGCATAGATTTCATTCATAGATTAAGCAGTTGTTCTTAATTTATACAAACAGTTCAACTCGACAGCTCAACCGACCAAACTTTTCCCCAATTATTGGCAACCACGTACTGAAATAGCTAGTTCAACTATATATACTAGCTAATTTTAAGTACGTTGTACAGTTCCACCACATCCATAGTCAGGTGAACTGAACAAAATAGCCCCTAAATACTACTACTGCGGAGGGGCTTTGTACTACTTCCGGCTGCCTCTCCTCTGCCGAGCGCGCCTGAGTAAGAGGCGGAGGAGGAGGAGCCTACCGACGAGCTGGGCAACCGCAATACGGTGTCTGCCGCTGTTGCAGCTTCAGCGACGCTCGCCTTGAATGCCCTCTGCTGCTCCAGACGACCCCTCTCGGAACGGTGGTTCTCCTCGTAGATCTCCTTATTCCTCGCCTCTGAGGCGGCATGTGCCGCGGCCATGGCGGTGGTAAGGCTCTTTGCATGCTCGACGAGGTACTCCTCCTCCTCTCGCAGGAACTCGGTGTAGCGCGCAAGGTCGTTGACGCACGTGCGGGCATCCACCTCCGCCTCCCACCTTTGGGCGACAGTGGCGGAGCGGGTGATGACCTCGGCGGTCGATGGTGGGCTGGCGGCCAACAACGGGGTGGCGGCCACGACCACCACCTGCTGCCTTCGGGCCGTGGTGGCGGAGCGGGTGATGGCCATAGTGGCCGGCAGTGGGGTGGAGGCCATGACGGCCACCTCCTGCCTTCAGGCCGCTACGGACCGCGCGATGGCCCTGGCTTTCGACGGTGGTGTGGTGGCAACGGTGAGGGATTCCTAGACTAAGGGGTCCTCGGGTGTCCGATCTATTGGATATGGGCCGGACTGATGGGCCGTAAAGATACAAAGACCAAAGACTCTATCCGTGTTCGGATAGGACTCTCCTTGGCATGGAAGGCAAGCTTGGCGGCCAACTATGAAGATTCATTTCTCTGTGACCGACCTTGTGTAACCCTAGACCCCTCATGTGTCTATATAAACCGGAGGGCTAGGTCTGTAGATATATCCTCATAATCATAGTCAGGCTAGACTTTTAGGGTTTAGCCATTATGATCTCATGGTAGATCAACTCTTGTAATACTCATATTCATCAAGATCAATCAAGCAGGAAGTAGGGTATTACCTCCATAGAGAGGGCCCGAACCTGGGTAAACATTGTCTCCTATTACCATCGATCCTAGACGCGCAGTTCGGGACCCCCTACCCGAGATCCACGGTTTTGACACCGACATTGATGCTTTCATTGAGAGTTCCACTGTGCCGTCCTCAAAAGGTTTGATGGCTCCTTCAATCATCTACAACGATATTGTCCAAGGGGAAGTCTTCCTCCCCGGACAGATCTTTGTGTTCCGCGGCTTCGCACTGCGGGCCAACTCGCTTGGCCATCTGGAGTAGATTAGCAGCTACGCTCCTGGCCGTCAAGTCAGATTCGGGAGCTTGAACTATGTCGCGGATATCCGCAGAGACTTGCTCTTCGATGGATTTGAGACCACGGCAGCCGCTCCCTGCCACCACGATGAACATGACGTAAATCTATCATTGGTCCGTACGTAGGAGATAGTACCTATAGCTGCTCTAGCCGTAGATCTAGAGCAGATCGCACCATCCGAAGACGGGAAGCTCAAACCCGCCGCGGAAGCCGTAGACTCAGCGGCGTTGGATCCGCACACAGACTTAACTTCAAGTAACATCCATGTCACCGGAGCTACGGACTCGTTTCCAGTTATAAGTTCCGAACTATGTGCGTCCGCGCATGTCGAGCATGATCGGTCATCGATCGCTGAATTCAGCGCCGCGGACATCTTCCGACACTTGCCTTTGGGCGATGTGTTAAACTCGTTAAGAGCACTATCTTTAGCGGGAGGCTCACAACTGAATTGTGTCCGGTTCGAACCGGAGGCTGATGATGGAGAATTTCACTTTCCACTCACCGCCCACTTCATAGACACTGTCGAAGACCTAACTGACATGCTCGATTACGGCTCCGACGACATTGACGGTATGGACGACGATGCCGGAGAAGAAGAGGCCTAGAACCCACCATTCACCGGACGCTGGACGGCCACTTCCTCGTATTATGTATACATGGTGGATGCACCAAAGGAGAATAGAGGCAATGACAAGGAAGATCCAGTTGAGGATAAACCTCCCGAGATACAATCGAAGCACCGGCGTCAGCGGTGCCGCTCTAAGTCACACCGCAGTAAAGACGGCAACACCGGCACAGGAGAAGATAACACTCCAGAAGGTGCCGAAGACAATGAAGACCCCGTTGATGCAGCTATTGAATAGGATGAATGGGGAGATGGGCAGGATAGCCCTGGTAAACAGGCCACGCACGAAGACTCGAAGGACAGTAACTACCTTCCGCTCTCCGAGGATGAGGCAAGCCTCGGCACTGAGGATTTCATCATGCCTGAGGAACCTCTTGAGCAGGAGCGCTTCAAGCGCCAGCTAATAGCCACTGCAAGGAGCCTGAAAAAGAAGGAGCAGCAGCTTCAAGCTAACCAAGATCTGGTCAACAATAAATTGACTGATCCTAGCAACCAAAGAATACGGCCTCAAGCGCCCAGCCAAAAGATACCCGAAGCGCAAATTGCTACCTCGGTTCGACGACGAGGCGCCGGAACACATTCCACCATCGTGCAATGCGTCTGACCGAAGGCAGAGGTAAATCAGCTCATGGTCATACATATGACCTTCGACGGGACCTGAACAATAAAGCAGGACATACCAGATCGATCTACGGATCGCGAGGACGTGCCCTGACACGCGACGATGGCCACCTATTCGAATGTGACAAACCTAGTCATGCACGGGCTGAAAGCCGCAGACAGACTCCATCAGAGCTACGCCGTGATACGGCCTGATATAGAGGCGCAGCACACCCTCATTGCTTCACAGACGAAGTCATGGAACATGAATTCCTAGGAGGGTTCACACCCGTGAATATAGAATCATACGATGGAACCACATACCCCGCGGTATGGATCGAAGTCTTCATTCTCCATATTCATATGGCCCGCGGTGATGACCTTCATGCCATTAAATACCTCCCCCTAAAACTCAAAGGACCAGCCCGACACTGGTTGAATAGCCTGCCCGAAAATTCCATCGGCAGCTGGGAGGACTTGGAAGAAGCCTTCCTTGATAACTTCCAAGGTACATGTGTTCGACCTCCGGACGCTCATGACTTAAGCCATATAGTTCAACAGTCGGGAGAGTCCGCCAGGAAATTCTGGAGTAGGTTGTTAACTAAAAAGAACCAGATCATCGACTGTCCGGATGCCGAAGCCCTAGCGGCCTTTAAACACAGCATCCACGACAACTGGCCCGCCTGCCACCTCGGCCAAGAGAAGCCAAAGTCCATGGCGTCCCTCACGGCACTCATGACCCGCTTTTGTGCGGGTGAGGATAGTTGGCTGGCCCGTAGCAGGAATAATGCAAACGACGTCGGCACCCCTGAAGCTAAAAATAGCAACGAAAGTCTCGACGCAACATATACAAGCGTCGAAACAACAATGACAACACCGAGGATATGGCGGTCAATGCCGAATTCAGTGGCTCTAAGTCCGGTCAGCGGAAGAAGCCGTTCAAAAAGAACAATTCGGGACCATCTAGCTTGGACCGTATACTTGATCGTCCGTGCCAGATTCATGGCACCCCAGACAAACCACCCAATCATACCAATAGAGATTGTTGGGTTCTTAAACAAGCCGGCAAGTTAAATGTCGAAAACAAGGATAAGGGATCGCAAAGCGAAGACGGCGACGAGGAGCCTCGGCCGCCGAACACAAGGGGGCAGAAGAAGTTTCCCCCTCAGGTCAAAATGGTGAACATGATATACGCTACCCACATCCCCAAGAGGGAGCGCAAGCGCGCGCTCAGGGGCGTCTACGCGATAGAGCCAGTCGCCCCAAAATTTAATCCAGGGTCGTCATGCCCGATCACTTTTGATCGGCGGGATCGTCCGACCAGCATCCGTCACGGCGGTTTAGCCGCATTGGTCCTAGACCAATAATTGATGGGTTCCACCTGACGCGAGTCCTAATGGACGGTGGCAGCAGCCTCAACTTGCTCTATCGGGATACAATGCGCAAAATGGGCATTAACCCATCACGGATCAATCCCACAAAGACTAACTTTAAAGGAGTCATACCATGCGTAGAGGCCCGCTGTACGGGCTCAATCACACTAGAGGTTGTCTTCAGATCTTCGGACAACTTCCGAAGCGAGGAGATAATCTTCGATATCGTCCCCTTTCGCAGCGGCTGCCACGCACTGCTCGGACGAACCACATTTTCTCGATCCAACACGGTGTCACACTACGCTTATCTCAAGCTCAAGATGCCCGGACCACGCGGCGTCATAACAGTCAATGGAAACACAGAATGCTCCCTCCGCACCGAGGAGCACACTGTTGCCTTAGCGGCAGAGGTACAGGGCGTCCTTTTCAAGCAGAACCTCAATTCGGCGGCCGATCCCCCAGACACTGTCAAGAGAGTCCGAACCATTTTGCAGAAGGACAGCTCGGCTCGTCAAGAGCTCGACTAGCAATTTGGCCTTCGTCCCAGTCCTGACCAAGTGGCGGCAATTGTACCACGCGTACATAATTACGCACTGAAAGTACCATGGACACAGATGGAGGCATAATCAGCTTCTGATCCGCAATACGGCTCGACCGCCTCGGACACACATAATCTCACTATTACCTTTTTTCTTTCTTCTTTTTTCACAGGCCTTTTCTGGCGGCTTGACCATTGATTCTTTTCGAAGGATAAAAACACCAAGGAGACAAGAAGCATGGACGTGCTGGGGAATCTTTAGGTGGTTTCTTTAACGATCCCTTTACCTGTTTTCAGGACCCACACGCAGCTCTCCCTTGGTTAAGGCATAGTAAATAGCCTTCTGCTTATTGCATTACTTGTATAAATGCACTTTAACACACCAATGAAATTATAATAGAAACAGTTTGCGGCCCAATTTTACGGCTCTAGCTTACCACTTGTTCTTCTTTTGCTTCCTTTTTGTCTTTTCTTTTCTGGTAACTTTATCAGATAACACCCGTACACTCTGGTGCATTTCAATTTGCCAGGGGCTTCATAGCGCCCACAACATGGCAACAAAAGTCCGAACACTTTTACAGTACAGTTCGGCACCCTGAATTTGGCACTATATGCATTTGCTCCGAATCATGTCTTTGGTCAATAGTTGGGTTGCCCGGCTCCTGTGCTTACTACCTTACGTTCCGCTGTATCGGCTAGGGTAGTAAAGGGAGAACTGCTGCGATTGTGCCCTGGTTTACCCAAGTGAGCACCTCAGTAGAGAAAGCTGAAAAATGACTATCATGATGCGGTGAGAGCCGGTCAGCTCTTCGAGGTCTCAAATCCTTAGATATTTTTTCCGCATTACGCGAGGGATTGGTACTTACCCGATCAAGTGTTTACAGCATCCTAGTCTGGATACTAGGGGTTGCGCCTATATTTCTATTGTCAAACTCCTATGGCTAAGTGAGGGTGCTAAAGCCGCATAGTCCGATTGCCTGGTTCATTGCGCTAAACACCTCCTTCAAGGACCAAACAATTGGATCAAGAGTGTTTATATTACATCCCAAACACCCCCCGTATTTCCTACGTGGGGGCAGAAGCCGATGACTGGCCAACTCTCAGATTTCACATAACATGGCCACACATGAGGAGAAATTTTTTACCAAAACGTTATATTACATAACGATTTTTTTCATCATACAAGGCAAAGACAACATGAATGCATTCATTCAAAAACAATGTCTTGCGAACATTGCGTTGCTACAATGCGAGACCCCTCCAAGACATCTGCAAAATACTGCTCGGGCATGCGGTGCTCCTTGCCCTCTAGCGGCCCCTCAGTCGTCAGCTTGACGGCGTCCATCTTCGCCCACCACACCTTGACGCGGGCGAAGGCCATGCGCGCACCTTCAATATAGGTCGATCGCTTGATGACATCCAACCAAGGACAGCCGTTCACCAGCCGCTTCACAAGCCCGGAGTAGCTGCCGGGCATAGCTTCGGCAGGCCACAGCTGGATTATCAAATCCTTCATGGCCAGTTCGGCCACCCTATGCAGCTCAACTAGCTATTTTAGCTGATTGGTGAAGGGCACGGGATGCTTTGGCGCAAGGTATTGCGACCATAACAGTTTCTCCGTTGACCTCCCTTCTTCTGCTCAGAAGAACTCCACGGCGTCGGACACACTGCGTGGCAGATCTGCAAATGCCCCTGGAGACCTCCGAATCCGGGTTAGTAGGAAATATTTCTTCTTCACATACTTGCTTTGCATACTAAATGTCTTACCCGCTGCGATCTTCTTGGCCTCCTGGATCTCCTCGAGGGCACCCTGGGCTTCAACCCGGGCCACTTCCGCGCTTTGGCGAGCCTTTGAGAGTTCGGCCTCTCGAGCCGAAACATCACCCTCCAAGGCCTCATACTTCTTCACAGCATCTTGGAGCTCTTGCTGGACCTCGTTCAGCCTGGCCTTAAGCTTCTTACGAGCGGCCTGCTCCTTGACAGCTTTCCCCTCGGCTTCGGCCAGGGCCTTTTTAAGGGCCTCGACCTCGGTCATCGCTCCTATACATATCATGACACTACGGTCAATATACATCATTTATTCTTTCCGAATACATATCGAGTCAATACATACCTTGCTGGTCTTCCAGCTGTCTTCTAGCTGCTTCCTCGCCTGGCCGACCTCCTCTTCGGCCCGCTCCAGTCTTTGCTTTAGTCCGGAGACTTCGGCAGTGTGCGAGGTCGTGGCCAACAGCGACGCCTGCTTAATCACATCAGACACAGTTTGGTTAGTTTCGTGCGAAATTTAATTGATCCTCTGTCCGGCTTTTCTCTCCGAACACCGGACAGTGTCTCAGGGGCTACTGTCTATATTGGGATTTTCCCTGTTATGTTGCTTACCTCAAAACCTGTCAGCAGGCCGCTGCAGGCTTCGGTCAGTCCACTCTTGAAGGACCGAACCTTCTCAATCACCGTACCCATAAGGATATGGAGTTCTTCCACAATGGAAGCGCCCCGTAGCGCTTGTAGTAGATTATCCGGTGCCTCTGGTTGGACAGAGGTCACCGGTGGGACAGGCACACCCCCTTCTTTCGAAGGAGGTTATTCACCGGATTCTGGAGCCGCATGGGCCTTCGGAATCATATTCGGCTTGGGGCCGAACTGATTGAGGCCCCCAGTCGCCATGGGGGTCTAATCCCCCATGTGTCCGGAAGTCGAGGTCTTGCCTCCTGGCACCACCATGACGGCCTCCTGAACCTCTCCCTGGCCCGGGAAGGTCCTTTGGGACAGCACCTCGTCGTCTCCCTTGGCCTTGGGAGAGTGAGCGGCTGGCGGTGTCTCGCTGGCCATTGCCTTTGAATCCAATGAGCCTCTTGATGAGGATCGCTGGGAGCTGTCGTGGGCCGGATTGCAATAACATGATTAAACCATATAAAATACCATAAGGTGGAGAGGCTAGATAAATGGACGTGTGCAGGTTCTTAGTACTCACGATGCGGCCAGGGGCTTGTTCCGGGGGCGTCGCTCCGGACTGTTGTCGACGTCCCACATGGACCTGTCCGCGAGAGGGCCTTTCCCCTTTTTGGGTGCCTCCTTCTCCAGATTTGTGGAGGCCACCCTCTTCTTCCTCCCCCATCAGGGGGAGAGTCGCTCTCCTCCTCCTCCTCATCGTCGTCGTCTTCGGCGGCAGAGGAGTGGGTCTTGTCCTCGGACGTCACGTCCGAAGCGCCCTTGCGGCGGGGGCCATTCCGGACCCCCTTGGCCTTCTTCTTCGGCGCCGTATAGGGCGCCGACACCAGCATCTTCGCCACGCGCAGGATGATTGATTCCTCGGGTAGCGGAGCCGAACACCAAATCCTCTTCGCCCTCTCCATCCATTCCTGAAGAAGCAATGGTGATAAAAGTTCAGATATCCTCCTTGTAACAAGCACGTAGAGGATGTGTTAAAGGCTTACCTCGTTGGCGAGGTGGGTAATGTCGTGCCCGCGGTCCGAATCTATGGCAGGCGGCGTCTCGTTTCCTTTGAAGAGCAACTTCCAGGCATCTTCTTGAGTAGCTTTGAAGAGCCTCTTTAGGGTTTGGTGCTTCTTTGGATTGAACTCCCATAAAGGGCGACTTCGGCTTTGGCAAGGGAGAATCCGGTGAACTAGCATCACCTGGATTACATCGACGAGCTTGATATATTTATCCACCATGCTTTGAACGTGTGTCTGCAGCAGTATCAGCTCGTCTGATGAAGACTAATTCGGGCTCTTCTCAACCCAGGATGTGAGTCGCATTGGAGCGCCAGAGTTAAATTCGGAAGTTGTGGCCCAGGGCGCCATGGGGTTCTGTGATATAGAACCATAGTTTCTGCCATTCCTTGACAGTCTCCACGAAAGTGCCTTTTGGCCAGGAGACATTAGTCAGCTTGCTCAGCATGGAGCCTCCGCATTCTGTGTGCTGGCCATCCACCACCTTCGGCTTCACATTGAAGACCTTGAGCCATAGCCCGAAGTGGGGTTGGATGCGGAGGAAGGCCTCACACACGATGATGAACACTGGGATGTTGAGGAAAGAGTTCGGGGTCGGATCATGGAAGTCTAGCCTGTAATAGAACATCAGCCCGCGGACGAAGGGGTGGAGTGGAAACCCTAGCCCGCGGAGGAAATGTGGGATGAATTACCACCCTCTAATTGGGCTTCGGTGTGGGGACGACTTGCCCCTTGGCTGGAAGACGGTGGGCGATTTCCTTAGCCAGGTACCCGGCTGCCCGAAGCTCAGTAATGTCCTTCTCCTTGAGGGAGGAGGCCATCCACTTGCCTTGACCTCCAGATCCGGACATGGTTGAGTGCTTTTGCTCGAGTGGGGAAAGATGAGAACTTGGGCGCTAGAGCTCAAGAGTGGAAGGGCAGAGGAAGAGAGAAGGCATGGGAGAAGAAGGGGAATCCTTATCACCTTATAAAGGCAGTGAATATTGAACGCCTCCCCACTCGCCCTAAAACTCGCCTATTCTCGAGGGATGTGTAAAAGGCACGGTTGGGTTACCCACGCCCGTATTGATGAGAATCCCACAATAAGGGGACACGATCTCTGCTTTGACAAGATGTGCCAATGAAAACCGCATCTCAAAACGCGGAACGGCGGACAAGAACGGTTCAATATAATTATCGGACAAACATGATGTCATCTTTCAAAAAGTTGTCAACATATGGGACTCGTGAAATATTATATTCCCTGCAGTCGTGTGTGGTACTTGTGTTGCAGATCCGGACACCTTTGTTTTATCTGAAGACTATATTGGAGTATTCGGAAAGTGAAACCCACCTTACAATGCCGAAGACAATCTGCATGCCGGACACATCGTCATTGAAGCCTGGTTCAGGGGCTACTGAGGGAGTCCTGGACTAAGGGGTCCTCGGGTGTCCAAACTATTGGATATGGGCCGGACTGATGGGCCGTAAAGATACAAAGACCGAAGACTCTATCTGTGTCTGGATAGGACTCTCCTTGGCGTGGAAGGCAAGCTTGGTGACCAACTATGAAGATTCATTTCTCTGTAACCGACCTTGTGTAACCCTAGATCCCTCTTGTGTCTATATAAACCGGAGGGCTAGGTCTGTAGATATATCCTCATAATCAGAGTCAGGCTAGACTTTTAGGGTTTAGCCATTACGATCTCATGGTAGATCAACTCTTGTAATACTCATATTCATGAAGATCAATCAAGCAGGAAGTAGGGTATTACCTCCATACAGAGGGCCCGAACCTGGGTAAACAATGTGTCCCTCGTCTCCTGTTACCATCGATCCTATGTGACACCCCGGCTTAGAGAAACCGGAACACCCCATATTCCAGCCCAGAGATCGAGGAAAAGTCTCTAGAATACGGCACTGCTTGACATAGAACAAAATCAGCTCTTATTACAAGAATAATAATACAAGGGTCTGATGTTACAACAAAGCACATCGGCACGGCGACACTACACCTGCGAAACTACACTTGCTCTATGCTAGCAGTGGAACAACTCGTAGCAGCAGAATACTTCTAGCAGCGGAACAACGACGAAGGTGGTGAACTCCACTCCATAGGGAATCTGGCTGGGACACGCTCTAGCTCGCATGCACGGCAACGTCGACAAGCAAGCAAGCAATCATGGCATCACCTGCAATCTGGCATGACACGTCAGGTTAGTACATTGAATGTACTTGCAAGCTCACAACAACCATAAACATCAAGGCAAGACAATAACATAGCATTTAACAGGTTAATTAAATTAACAACTATTATGATGAAACAACTACTAAGCATGGTATCAAACTGATACAATACTAATAAATCACCATCTTAGATCTCCATAACCATATCACTCTTGGCTAACCGGCCAAGCAATATACCATCTCGATCACCTCATGATCAAATCCAAACAGTGATCTTTCCGGCGATCACTACCATGACCAACACTTGGTCTCAAACGGTGATCTTTCCAGCGATCACTACCATGACCAACACTTGGTCTCGAACGGTGATCTTTCCGGCGATCACTACCACGACCAACACTTGGTCTCAAACGGTGATCTTTCCGGCGATCACTACCACGACCAACACTTGCTCTCCAACATCATCATCAACATCCTGCCAATCTGTACTGCTCAAATATCAACATATATATATATCACCTATAAGTCATTCCGTCATGTGAGTGTTGATCGAACGGTGGGATCTAGTACAAACCCATGCCCATGACCGAGGACGCGGCTATCGATTGTTTAAACAAATACACTCTGCAGAGGTAGCGCACTTTACCCACACCACGAAACCCATGGCCTCGCACTCCCATTCAAGTGGACCAGCGGCGTTCCGACAAAACCGTTCTACTACCATGACACTCTCCCGGCCACTCCGACCAACACCCCTTCTGGGTTTATCTTGGGTGGCCCCGTGTCTACCAAAGACACAACGACCACCGTCGTGGCCAAAACATAAACGTCCCAACGGGGACAAAAAGGCGCCTAACAACTACGGGCACACAAGGTTATGTCTGCTTACCAGGCCAGGGTACGCACGCCCATAACCTTCCCTCGTTGGAGGCACCGACAAGAGACATGACAATAGACTGCATTATGGCCTTCCCATAAGGCAAATGTGGTTGCACTGGAAGAGCCCGGTTCGGTGGCACCTGACCAACTTAATGACGGAATTTATCCCCAAACATATAACTGTGATAACTGATACTCCAATATCAACTATCAAACTATAATCCAAGTCATAGCAATAACCAACAAATAATCCAAGCATAATATCATCATCTCAAAATACTCCAAGGGTAGCACTACACTACTGTCATGATGAATTCGAAAATCATAATCCTACTACTCCAATAACAAGAATAAAGCTATTCGGCTAAGATCCACATGTAAACATCATTTCCAAAAATAATACTCCAAGCAACAGAACATCAACTAGCATCATGAAAAATAATCATACTAACCACTAATAATCCAAAGGTAGCATGATATCCAAAGTAATACTTCAAAATAATACCAGATACCATCATGAAAATAATAATCATAATAGCCACTAAGAATCCAAAGGCACATGTCATCCACATAATCATCAAAATATTAATCCTAGAACTCCAAGCAATATCATGGCAATATCAAGCTCTAAACAATACTCCGGGAAATGCCATGAACAAATCATACATAGCTAATGCAGTGTTTTAAACAAGTTCAAATGAATAAACCATGTCACTGCATTGCAATCATGCAAATGGAGGGTGTGGCTTGCCTGGGGTGGAAGAATACACCGCGAGAAAGTGCGAGAAACTCGCGGAACGAATCACCGGAAAGCGTTCTCTCTCGGAGGGGGCTGAATAAGGGCAGGGGCAAAATGGTCATTTTCAGAATGTCGAAACATGGTGAAAATGGTTCCACCAGAACGGGCTCGACAAAATGAAGAAGTGGCTTTGGATTCACCTCAAACGGAGTTGTGAGCAAAAAGTTATAGCTCGACGAAGTTCAGGGACCAATCTGTAAAAATAACTCTACAAACAGGCCCTTGAGCTGAAAAACAGAAAACGCATTTTAGTAAATACGTCTTCAGAACGGGGAAAGCGTATTTTTAGATAAAGCAGAGGTGGAATACGCTTACTTCACACGAAAACGTACTTTCGGAAGTACACTTCCGCTTAAACGCGCGCGGGTCCGGGGCTGGGGTCGCAGACGTGCGGGTCCCATGGGGTGGGGCCCCGTCACTTATGCACGCTGCCCGGGCAGGGTCAACGCCGTGCGGCTGACCGGTGGGGTCGAGGCGACGCGGGGCCCGGCTTGCCTGGTCAGCGCCTTCAACCTCGTGCTCGCCCGCGATGCAGAGGATAGCCGCGCGCGCCGGCGACGGGCCGGGCAGCTCCGGGCACCTTAGGCCGCGGAAAGACCGCCGACGGGATCGGGGAAGGGCGCCGCATCCATCTGGCTGGGTCACGGGTGCCGGGGAGGGGTGGAGCACGAGATAGCCGCGGTGGCAGAGAGCAACGGCGGCTGCAAAGGTTGGGGGCACGCAGCCTGGGGCACTCCGGCGAGAGGGTGAGGTGGCGGAGAGGTTCACCGGAGCACAGGGAAGACTCTGGTGGCTACAGAAAGGAGGGGGAGGGCTCGACTCGCTCGGATTTAGGCCGGAGGGGGTGGCGGCCATGGGAGAGACAGAGAGCTCTAGGAGCTCCGGCGAGTGGTTGGGGAGGGAGCTGGAGATGAGGTGAAGCTGTTGGTGTGGTCGAGTGCTCCCGGGGCTGCTTAAATAGGCGAGGGGAGGGAGAGCCGCGCTGTGGACACGCGGCTGGCGCCGCGGACGCGTGCCCGCGCGCATGAACTTGGAGTCAGGCGACGAGGGAGGCACAGTGGAGTCTCACGGGACAGAGGCGGCCAAGGGAGCACGGGGAGGATGACGGCGGCGAGGAACCGAGCCAAAATGCCACTATGCTCTCGTGGGCGTTCGGCGGCGAGCGTCGGTGAGGAGTTTTACTGAGAGGAAGGGAGGTCCAGGAGGACGGCGATGACGCAGTAAAACTCTTGGACATGCTCACGCGCACGAAACTGACGAGGGGAGGAGCTGCCGACGAAAAAACGGCCACTGGACGCTGCCACTGCACACAGAGCGCGTTCACTGTGGTGTCATTAACGCGGTCACCGCGTGCACTGGCAGGTAGCAAGGGAGAGGGGCTAGAACGGGTTGTCTAGTATGTAGTTCATCCAAGATAGGTCTCAACCGTGGTGGTAGATCGATTAAAAGTGATCTGGTTAAACAGTAAGAAGTCACTGAAGTTTACTGCAGTAAACTTGGTTGAGCACTAGTGATCAACAGGAAAGGGTTTGGAGCCATTGAGTTTGTCTGCAAGGTTGAGGTAAAGAAAGACTTTCATCCTGGTAATTTTGAGAAGATTAGGATTAAGGTTTAACATAGTTGCTTTGCAACTGCCCCAAATGGTCCAGAAAATGGATCAAGATGATGCACTCAAATAGTGTGGCCACTTGAGCTCAAATTTGTCAAGGCTCGATGATTTTATCATATAAGATGTTGTATAAGTTTCATACCAATTGGATTCACAAAAATGGTACTTGCTTCACAAACATCCTTGCCGACCAGAAACTTGCAATAATTTTGGAAAAATACTGGCTGAGTTAAAAGGTGCCAAATTTGGTGGAGAGAAGTTATTTGGGTAGAAGAACAATCTGGTAATTTATCAGGATTTTTGAAGCAATAAAAATTATACTTGCTTCACAACCTGAAAATATTGCCAGAATAAAAGATTTGGTCCTGTGCTCACATAGATGATTGGATGGAGCTGAAACTTGGAGGAGGAGGTTAATATGAGTACATTAAGGAGTGTGCCAAATTTCATCTCATTTGGATAACCCTAGCTAGTACTTCCTTTACAACGCCTTCTGTTTGACAAAAACTTTGAAAAATTGCTGAGGAAGATTGGCTAGGAAAATAAAGTTTAATTTTGGCATGAGGCAATTATTTGGACATAAAAGAATTCCCAACAAGTTTGGGAGCAAAAAAGATTGGATAGGTTGCACTTCCTTCACAAAGTGCCACTCTGGACAGAATGGAAGAATGAATTTTGGAGAATTATTCTTGGGCTAGGACAGGAAAGTTTGGGCATATTTGAGCAAAATATGACCCAAAGGAATTATGAGAATTATTTGGGAAATTTTGTATGGACATAATATAGGTTGCTTCACAACCTAGGGCAGATAGGGTTATTCCTTTAATAGAAAAAGGAATATTCCTAGAAAAAGATTTTAGGGTTTGGTCAAAGAGTGAAGTGACATGATTTTGAAAAGGTTTTGAGAATGATGAGCCACTTGGGAGAGGAAATGAAGCTGATTTCCCATGTGACAAGGCCACAGAACCACTCCAAAAAGAAAAACGGAGCAAAAACCAAATAAATCAAAAAGAAAAAGGAAAGGGTCAAAATCCAGGCTGTTACATCCTAGACGCACAGTTTGGGACCCCCTACCCATATCCGCCGGTTTTGACATTGACAAACGGCGGCCGGCAACAGCTGCCGACGGGCACCGGCGGCGGAGCGTGTGGTGGGTGTTCCGCTCACACCCAACAGGGACGCCACACGCACTACACTATGCCGGGGACTGCGCCGCCGCCACGGTGTAGCTTCCCAGCTGGAGCTGTCCTCTGATGACGGCGGAGTGGCTGAGCGATGACGATGGACCGGTGCCATTGGCGATTGTCTGAGAAGCAGACGAGATAAGCTACACGGAGGGAGGGGAAAATGCGACACAGGACTTGCCGGTCGTGAGGGTTTATATTGCAAGCCGGTAAGCATTGGGATTTTGGGGGATTTCACCGAGTCGGGCGGAAAGCTTGCGTGGGAACCTGCGAGGTTGTACGGGAACAGGCTCACCGACGATTCATTAGCGCCACAGTTTGGCCAAAAGAACGCCCCCACACGCTGTGCAAGCTTGCGCTGTAAGCCGTCTGCGGCAGCAGGGTGACAAGACGTGCGAGAGGAGGACGAAAGGCCACGCACACATAAGGTTAATAAAAGAACATTTGCGATTTAATTACCTACTATACCACCGTCCTGGTTTATAAGTATGATTTAACTAATAAAATACGAATGCATGTCTCCAATGATTATATAGTTGGATTTGTATTTGAACATAGTTTCCAATTATATAATTTTTAAAACATGAATTAACATTTTGTTGGTTAAATTTGAGGGCAATGTATGGCACAGAATATAAATAAGACTATAGACTAGACGGAGGTGGTAGCACACGGCCGCTCTCTACGCAGCGACGCAACTCTCGGCCGGCTTGTAGGCGACCATTTCCTGCATGTTCAACTGCTCTATGTGTTGGGGAACGTAGTAATTTCAAAAAAATCCTACGCATACGCAAGATCATGGTGATGCATAGCAACGAGAGGGGAGACTGTCGTCCACGTACCCTCGTAGACCGTTAAGCGGAAGCGTTATGACAACGCGGTTGATGTAGTTGTACGTCTTCACGATCGACCGATCCTCAGTACCGAACGTACGGCACCTTCACGTTCAGCACATGTTTAGCTCGGTGACATCCCGCGAACTCACGATCCAGTAGAGCTCGGGGAAGAGTTTTGTCAGCACGACGGCGTGATGACGATGTTGATGAAGCTACCGTGACAGGGCTTCGCCTAAGCACCGCTACAGTATGACTGAGGTGGATTATGGTGGAGGGGGGGCACTACACACGGCTGAGAAAGATCTTTGTGATCAACTTGTGTGTCTATGGGGTGCCTCCTGGCCACGTATATAAAGGAGTGGAGGAGGGGGAGAGGGCCGGCCCCTATGGCACGCCCTGGAGGAGTCCTACTCCCACCGGGAGTCGGATTCCTCCCCTTCCAAGTAGTAGGAGTAGGAGACAAGGAAGGGGAAGAGGGAAGAGAAGGAAGGAGGGGGAGCCCCCCCTCCCCCAAGTCCAATTAGGACTATTCATTGGGGGGGAGCGGCCTGCATCTCTCTCTCCCCTAAAGCCCAATAAGGCCCATATACTTCTTCCCCCGTATTCCCGTAACTACCCCGTACTCCGAAAAATACTCGAACCACTCGGAACCTTTCCGGTGTCCGAATATAGTCGTCCAATATATCGATCTTTACATCTTGACCATTTCGAGACTCCTCGTCATGTCCCCAATCTCATCCGGGACTCTGAACTACCTTCGGTACATCAAAACTCACAAATCGTTACCGAACGTTAAGCGTGCGGACCCTACGGTTTCGAGAACTATGTAGACATGACCAAGACACGTCTCCGGTCAATAACCAATAGCGGAACCTGGATGCTCATATTGGCTCCCACATATTCTACGAAGATCTTTATCGGTCAAACCGCATAACAACATACATTGTTCCCTTTATCATCGGTATGTTACTTGCCCGAGATTCGATCGTCGGTATCTCAATACCTAGTTCAATCTCATTACCGGCAAGTCTCTTTACTCGTTCCGTAATGCATCATCCCGTAACTAATTCATTAGTAACATTGCTTGCAAGGCTTATAGTGATGTGCATTACCGAGAGGGCCCAGAGATACCTCTCCGACAATCGGAGTGACAAATCCTAATCTCGAAATACGCCAACTCAACAAGTACCTTCGGAGATACCTATAGAGCACCTTTATAATCACCCAGTTACGTTGTGATATTTGGTAGCACACAAAGTGTTCCTCCTATAAATGGGAGCTGCATAATCTCATAGTCATAGGAACATGTATAAGTCATGAAGAAAGCAATAGCAACATACTAAACGATCAAGTGCTAAGCTAACAGAATGGGTCAAGTCAATCACATCATTCTCCTAATGATGTGATCCCGTTTATCAAATGACAACTCATGTCTATGGCTAGGAAACTTCACCATCTTTGATCAACGAGCTAGTCAGGTAGAGGCATACTAGTGACATTCTATTTTGTCTATGTATTCACACATGTTTCCGGTTAATACAATTCTAGCATGAATAATAAACATTTATCATGAAATAAGGAAATAAATAATAACTTTATTATTGCCTCTAGGGCATATTTCCTTCACTATGTGTGTGATTGCTCGCGGTTCAGGCGGCCGCGACGCGCTCTGCTCGCGTCTCGCCGCGCACGCTCTACTCCCGCGTCCCTCTGGGTGCTCTGCCCTCGTCCCTCCACGCGCGCTGCCTGTGTTTGGGGCCAGTGCATGATCACGCACATTCGTGTGCAAGCTGTTGCACCGAGCGCGACGCGATGATGTAGTTGCCCGCTGCAAAAACTGCCATGCGGACGCGTCGAGAATCCATGCCGCCCGGCCCCTTTTATTCCTGCGGCCATTTACCTTCATCTCTCGTCTCACACGACACAATAAGCACACCCACGAGGACACATACAGAGAAGACATCCAGTGGTTCCAATGGCGCTCCTCGTGGCTCCAATGGCGCTCCCATCGGCCGATGACGACAACGGTGGGTAGTTCACCACGCATCACGTAGTGGACACCCATGTGAGGGGGAAGGCCCTCTCGGTGGTGTAAACGAACGATCCGGTCTCGGTGGAGAGCTCCATACAAACTATGGAGCAGTTCCTTGCCGAGGACAAGTACTGAGTGGTCGGCTTCGACCTCGAGTACACCAGTGGTCGTGCCGGGCACAATCAGAAGGTTGTCGTCGCCCAGTTGTGCATGCGACATGACGTCCTCGTCTACCACTACCACCTTGCCACAAGGCCTTGCGAGCGTTTCTCCAGTTTTATCAACAGCTCCGACTACAGTTTCGCTACGGTGGACACCACCAACGATCTAAAAGCACTCAAGGTTTCGGACTTGAAATGCCCGAATCTTGTCAACATCCAAAGCCACTACAAGGTCTGGGGCAGCGGCAAAACAAACTGAACTCCTTGGTTGACCTCGCCTCATCCATCATCGACCCCTACTACATGAAGATGAAGAATGAGAGCAATAAGGACAGGAACGCCTGGCACAGTGTGTGGCATAAGAGACTGGATGAATGATACGTCTCCAATGTATCTATAATTTTTGATTGTTCCATGCTATATTATATTCTATTTTGGACATTATTGGGCTTTATTATACACTTTTATATTATTTTTGGGACTAACCTATTAACCGGAGGCCCAGCCCAGAATTGTTGTTTTTGCCTATTTTAGGGTTTCGCGGAAAAAGAATATCAAACGGAGTCCAAACGGAATGAAACCTTCGGGAACGTGATTTTCAGAACGAACATGATCTAGAGGACTTGGACCCTACGTCAAGCAATCAACGAGGAAGGCATGAGGTAGGGGGCGCGCCTACCCCCCTAGGCGCGCCCTCCACCCTCGTGGGCCCCATGTTGCTCCACCGACGTACTCCTTTCTCCTATATATGCCTACGTACCCCCAAACTACTAGATACGGAGCCAAAACCCTAATTCCACCGCTGTAACTTTCTATATCCATGAGATCCCATCTTGGGGCCTTTTCCGGAGCTCCGCCGGAGGGGGCATCGATCACGGAGGGCTTCTACATCAACACCATAGACCCTCTGATGAAGTGTGAGTAGTTTACTTCAGACCTACGGGTCCATAGTTATTAGCTAGATGGCTTCTTTTCTCTTTTTGGATCTCAATACAAAATTCTCCCCCTCTCTTGTGGAGATCTATTCGATGTAATCTTGTTTTGCGGTGTGTTTGTTGAGAACGATGAATTGTGCGTTTATGATCAAGTTTATCTATGAACAATATTTGAATCTTCTCTGAATTCTTTTATGTATGATTGGTTATCTTTGCAAGTCTATTCGAATTATCAGTTTGGTTTGGCCTACTAGATTTATCTTTCTTGCAATGGGAGAAGTGCTTAGCTTTGGGTTCAATCTTGCGGTGTCCTTCCCAGTGAAAGTAGGGGCAGCAAGGCACGTATTGTATTGTTCCATCGAGGATAACAAGATGGGGTTTATATCATATTGCATGAGTTTATCCCTCTACATCATGTCATCTTGCTTAAGTGTTACTCTATTCTCTTGAACTTAATACTCTAGATGCATGCTGGATAGCGGTCGATGTGTGGAGTAATAGTAGTAGATGCAGGCAGGAGTCGGTCTACTTGTCTCGGACGTGATGCCTATATACATGATCATACCTAGATATTCTCATAACTATGCTCAATTCTGTCAATTGCTCAACAGTAATTTGTTCACCCACCGTAAATACTTATGCTCTTGAGAGAAGCCACTAGTGAAACCTATGGCCCCCGGGTCTATCTTCCATCATATTAATCTTCCAATACTTAATTATTTCCTTTGCCATTTATTTTACTTTGCATCTTTTATTTCTATTTATCATAAAAATACCAAAAATATTTTCCTATCATATCTATCAGATCTCACTCTCGTAAGTGACCGTGTAGGGATTGACAACCCCTTATCACGTTGGTTGCGAGGATTTATTTGTTTGTGTAGGTGCGAGGGACTCGTGTGCGGCCTCCTACTGGATTAATACCTTGGTTCTTAAAAACTAAGGTAAATACTTACGCTACTTTGCTGCATCACCATTTCCTCTTCAAGGGAAAACCAACGCAGTACTCAAGAGGTAGCAAGAAGGATTTCTGGCGCCGTTGCCGGGGAGGTTCGCACAAGACAAGTCAAGATTTGACTCCCGACAACGAGTCACTTGTGGCGCCGTTGCAACTCAAGACATACCAAGTACCCATCACAAACCGTTATCTCCCGCATTACATTATTTGCCATTTTCCTCTCGTTTTCCTCTCCCCCACTTCACCCTGCCGTTTTATTCGCCCTCTCTCTCTCTCTCTCTTTCTCTATTTGCTTTTTTTGCCCCTTGCGTTTTCTACCGTTATGTTTGAAATTGGGGAAATTATTGTCGATATGGACAATAATAATATCATGAAAAATTCTGATGCTCCTGCTGAAGAACCCCCTATGAAGGATAGAATTTATGCACATGCATCCTTGCATACAAAGGATTTTCTTAGAATTTTCTAATATTGAGCATTCATCTGTTAAGCGTGCCGCTACTATCTTTTTGGCTCATGAGTTTAGATTCATAATAAAAGAGGCCAAAGAAATCCTTGCGCATTATAGGGTGGACGCTTGTCGTTCTCCCATAGAGGCTATCCTTTTTTATCAAGAAGAAATAATGCGTTTTCAATCTCTAGACTATGTTGCTTTCAATGAAAATCTTAGAAAAAGGGTTCCTACCAATGTTCTAGTTGATAGAATTTCTGAACTTAATGATGATTTGGCTATTCGAAATAATGAACTAGGATATTCTCTTGAGTATAGGCTCACAAAGTTCTGTCAAAAGAATGCTTACAATGATGAATTGGTTGTGCAATACGAAGGGCCAAGAGAGGAACCTATACCTCCCAAAGTTGATCTTGGGGACTTTTGTCCCATTAAATTTAGCCCTTTTGATTACTTTTGCTTGCCTCAAAGAAAAATTTCTGCCTAAAATAGAGAATATGAAATGAGTTTTAGTGATCTATCTTATTATTATGGCAATACCTAGATCTATCCTTGCTTTTATGCCTAGCTAGGGGCGTTAAACGATAGCGCTTGTTGGGAGGCAACCCAATTTTATTTTTATTCCTTGCTTTTTGCTCCTGTTTAGTAATAAATAATTTATCTAGCCTCTGTTTTGGTTGTGTTTTTTGTGTTTAATTAGTGTGTGTGCCAAGTAGAACCGTTGGGAAGACTTGGAGAAAGTCTTTTTAATCTTGCTGTAAAAAACAGAAACTTTAGCGCTCACGAGAATTGCTTCCATTTTTATTTGGAAAGTAATATTTAGTTAATTATTTTTGCAGATGATCAACAGATAAATTCCTCACGTCCAGAAATTTATTTTAGAATTTTTGGGGTTCCAGATCTTGCGTTAGCTATAGATTACTACAGACTGTTCTGTTTTTGACAGATTCTGTTTTTCGTGTGTTGTTTGCTTATTTTGATGAATCTATGGCTAGTAAAATAGTTTATAAACCATAGAGAAGTTGGAATACAGTAGGTTTAACACTAATATAAATAAATAATTAGTTCATTACAGTACCTTGAAGTGGTGTTTTGTTTTCTTTTGCTAACGGAGCTCACGAGATTTTCTACTTTAAGTTTTGTGTTGTGAAGTTTTCAAGTTTTGGGTAAAAGATTTGATGGATTATGGAACAAGGAGTGGAAAGAGTCTAAGATTGGGGATTCCCATGGCACCCCAAGATAATCTAAGGACACCTAAAAGCCAAATCTTGGGGATGCCCCGGAAGGCATCCCCTCTTTCGTCTACTTCCATCGGTAACTTTACTTGGAGCTATATTTTTATTTACCACATGATATGTGTTTTGCTTGGAGCGTCTTGTATTATTTGAGTCTATATTTGTTAGTTTTCCACAATCATCCTTGCTGTACACACCTTTTGAGAGAGAGAGAGACATCGGAAATTGTTAGAATACTCTATGTGCTTCACTTATATCTTTTGAGTTATATAGTTTTTGCTCTAGTGCTTCACTTATATCTTTTAGAGCAAATCAGTGAATTTGTTTTATAGAAACTATTGTTCTCTCATGCTTCACTTAGATTATTTTGAGAGTCCTACAAAACAGCATGGTAATTTGCTTTAATTATGTTAGGCATTCAAGATTAATAAAAAAATTCTTATGAGTGTGTTGAATACTAGGAGAAGTTTGATACTTGATAATTGTTTTGAGATATGGAGATGGTAATATTAGAGTCACGCTAGTCGAGTAGTTGTGAATTTGAGAAATACTTGTGTTAAAGTTTGTGATTCCCGTAGCATGCACGTATGGTGAACCGTTATGTGATGAAGTCGGAGCATGATTTATTTATTGATTGTCGTCCTTATGAGTGGCGGTCGGGGACGAGCGATGGTCTTTTTCTACCAATCTATCCCCCTAGGAGCATGCGCGTAATACTTTCGTTATGAGTTCTTTATGACTAAGGTTGAGTCCTTGGATCATACGCACTTTTCTTCCTTCCACCATTGCTAGCCTCTCTAATACCGCACACCTTTCGCCGGTATCATACACCCACCATATAACTTCCTTAAAACAGCCACCATACCTACCTATCATGGCATTTCCATAGCCATTCCGAGATATATTGCCATGCAACTTTCCACCGTTCCATTTACTATGACACGCCCCATCATTGTCATATTGCTTTGCATGATCATGTAGTTGACATTGTATTTGTGGCAAAGCCACTATTCATAATTCTTTCATACATGTCACTCTTGATTCATTGCATATCCCGGTACACCGCCAGAGGCATTCACATAGAGTCATATTTTGTTCTAAGTATTGAGTTGTAATTGTTTAGTTGTAAGTAAATAAAAGTGTGACGATCATCATTTTTAGAGCATTGTCCCAAGTAAGGAAAGGATGATGGAGACTATGATTCCCCCACAAATCGGGATGAGACTCCAAACGAAAAATAAAAATAAAAATAAAAAAAGAGGCCAAAGAAGCCCCCCAAAAAAGAGGCCATTAAAAAGGCCCAAATAAAAAAATATGAGAGAAAAAGAGAGAAGGGACAATGCTACTATCCTTTTACCACACTTGTGCTTCAAAGTAGCACCATGATCTTCATAATAGAGAGTCTCCTATGTTATCACTTTCATATACTAGTGGGAATTTTTCATTATAGAACTTGGCTTGTATATTCCAATGATGGGCTCCCTCAAAATGCCCTAGGTCTTCGTGAGCAAGCGAGTTGGATGCACACCCACTTAGTTCCTTTTGTTGAGCTTTCATATACTTATAGCTCTAGTGCATCCGTTGCATGGCAATCCCTACTCACTCACATTGATATCTATTGATGGGCATCTCCATAGCCCATTGATACGCCTAGTTGATGTGAGACTATCTTCCCCCTTTTTTGTCTCCTCCACAACCACCATTCTATTCCACCTAAAGTGCTATGTCCATGGCTCACGCTCATGTATTGCGTGAAGATTGAAAAAGTTTGAGAACACCAAAAGTATGAAACAATTGCTTGGCTTGTCATCGGGGTTGTGCATGATTTAAATACTTTGTGTGGTGAAGATAGAGCATAGCCAGGCTATATGATTTTGTAGGGATAACTTTCTTTGGCCATGTTATTTTGAAGAGACATAATTGCTTAGTTAGTATGCTTGAAGTATTATTATTTCTATGTCAATATTGAAATTTTGTCTTGGATCTTTCGGATCTGAATATTCATACCACAATTAAGAAGAATTACATTGAAATTATGCTAAGTAGCATTCCACAACAAAAATTCTATTTTTATCATTTACCTACTCGAGGATGAGCAGGAATTAAGCTTGGGGATGCTTGATACGTCTCCAACATATCTATATTTTTTTATTGTTCCATGCTATATCATATTCTGTTTTGGACATTATTGGGCTTTATTATACACCTTTATATTATTTTTGGGACTAACCTATTAACCAGAGGCCCAGCCCAGAATTGTTGTTTTTTTTGCCTATTTTAGGGTTTCGCGGAAAAAGAATATCAAACGGAGTCCAAACGGAATGAAACCTTCGGGAACATGATTTTCAGAACGAACATGATCCAGAGGACTTGGACCCTACATCAAGCAATCAACGAGGAAGGCACGAGGTAGGGGGCGCGCCTACCCCCCAGGCACGCCCTCCACCCTCATGGGCCCCCTGTTGCTCCACCGACGTACTCCTTCCTCCTATATATACCTACGTGATACCTCTCCGCCGTATCTACTTTTCCAAACACTTTTGCCCTTGTTTTGGACTCTAACTTGTATGATTTGAATGGAACTAACCCGGACTGACGCTGTTTTCAGCAGAATTGCCATGGTGTTGTTTTATGTGCAGAAAACAAATATTCTCGGAATGACCTGAAACTCCACGGAACATCTTAGAAAAAATAATAAAAAGCCTTGCCAAAGATGAAGACCAGGGGGCCCACACCCTTCTCACGAGGGTGGGGGCACTGTAACGCCCCGAGACCGATGTGCCAGGTGTCGTCCAGTTATTCGCTGTTGTGGCCTTGTCATTGCTTGCGTGTCATGCATTGCATAGCATGTCATCATGTGCATTTCATTTGCATACGTGTTCGTCTCATGCATCCGAGCATTTTCCCCGTTGTCTGTTTTGCATTCCGGCGCTCCTATCTCCTCCGGTGGTCTTTTCTACCTTCTTTTCATGTGTGTGGGTTAAACATTTCCGGATTGGACCGAGACTTTCCCTGCGGCCTTGATTTACTACCGGTAGACCGCCTGTCAAGTTTCGTACCATTTGGACTTCGTTTGATGCTCCAACGGTTAACCGAGGGACCGAAAAGGCCTCGTGTGTGTTGCAGCCCAACACCCCTTCAATTAGGCCCAAAACCCACCTAAACCTCCTCCATTATCTCGGTCATTCGATCACGATCGCATGGCCGAAAACCACACCTCATTTGGACTCTCCTAGCTCCCTCTACCTATAAATATGTGGCTCTCCCCGAATTTTCGCGCAGTCCAAACCCTAGCAAACTCCTCCTCGCGCCGCCGGACATAACTCCCCACCACCGGCCGGACATGTCCGCCGCCACCGCCACCTCAGTTCACCCAATAGCGTTGTGCCACCTCAGCTCCGCCGCCGCTCCGGGCCAACCGGCTCGCGCCACCTGGCCTCCTGCCTCATCCCCGCCGCCGCGGTTCACCCGCTGGCCCGCCAGGGCCCGCGTGGGGCCCTCCGGGCCCGGTCGCCGCCGCCAGCCGCTTGGCCTCGCGCCCGCCCAAGCCGCCTCCTGCGCCGCTCCGGCCGCCGCCGTGCGCCGCCACCGTCATGCGCCACCGCGCCTCGCCTCCTTCCCGTCGGCGCCGCCCTTCGCCGGCATGGCCCCGCCGCCGCCGCCATGCGCCCCGTCATCGCCTTGGGTCGCCGGGTCCGCCCCCGGTGCAACTCCGGCGAGCCCCGCGTCCTCCTCCACCGCGCTCCGGCGAGGTCTCCTCCAAGTCCGGCCATCTCCATCGTCTCCGGCGAGGTTCCGTGGATCGGAACCAGATCCACCACTTCCCTGATCCAAACGCCCCGTCCAGATCCAGATCCCTCCGTCCCGCACGTCTCCGTCCCGGGTTGACTTTCTCGGGGAGGTCCAATTTCTACTAAGTCCCCGAGATTTCTATGTTTAATATGCCCATGTTCATCATGTCGTAACTTTGCATCTGTAGCTCTGTTTTGCGCGTTTAACATATCAAAATGTTTGTCTCAGAGAGCACATCATTTCATCTCATTGCATCATTTCCATTTGAGCTCATCTTGATGCCCGTAATGCGGTTGGAAGAGTGCTATTTGAGTTTATTGTCAGATCTGCTGCACCAAATAGCTATTTGTCATTTTTGCCATGATTATTGTGTGCATGATATGCTCTTGAGCTCTTCATGAGTTTTGTTATATGTTTTGCCATCTATCCAGAGATGCAACCCATGTATTTGTGTGATGTGTGTGGTAACTAGCACAAGCTTGCCAAGTGGTGCATTCGTTAATGCTGATTTCAGGGACTTAACATTTCCACTAAGTCCTTGGACTGTTTATCTCATTATGCCATATGTTCACGTTGTTTCCTAGTGATCCGTG
The DNA here is from genome assembly GCA_034509565.1 of Triticum monococcum. Classification (NCBI taxonomy): domain Eukaryota; kingdom Viridiplantae; phylum Streptophyta; class Magnoliopsida; order Poales; family Poaceae; genus Triticum; species Triticum monococcum. Next base: position 169,496,728 of record CM067846.1, on the reverse strand, counting down.
CCTCTTTTGAGGATGATCAGTAAGGATGTTTTGTTAATCTTGTAGTGCTCTATCCATCCATGTCTTTGTTTGCAATTATGGAGCACCCTAGCTTGAGTCAATCGAGCTCTACTTTTGCTATTTCGTGAATCTGGGCAGATTATCTACTTGTTAGCGATTTTGCCGAGGATGTTGTAGTTGATCCGTGCATGCTATGTTGTTGTTCTTGCCATGTCTAGCTTTTATAATGTGTATTCTTGATGGGTGTATGCTTAGCTTGTCATGACTTGCTTTGTAGTGAGTGCATCGAGCTCGTAAACATGCCTACTTGATATCTGATTTGCATGCTCCAGTTTTTCACTAAGTCTGAGATCTGATTATGTTTTTGCCATGTTCACATGCTTGCAATTGTATTATCTGATCCCTTTTGGCTCAAGGTCACTAAGGGACTTTTGTTAAGCTCTTTGAGTAGCTCAATGTCATGCTTTACTTTGCCATGTTCAGGTCCTGTAGCATATTGTTTTCATGCTCCAAAGAGTGCTATCTGATCTAAAATTCCAGGCTTGTGTTAATTTCACTAAGTCTGAAACCTGTTTACCAATTGCACTTTTGCCATGCTTGTTTGAACCTGTTAATGGATGAATTGGCCGTAGCTCAGTGTTCATCTTTTGTCAAGCATCATGAATGGATCCCTGCCATGTATTTTGTTGTCATGTTTGAGTGTTGTAGCATGTTCATCTTGTTGCATTTAGTTGGCTACTTGCTGTAAATCGCAGACCGGTGTCATATTTGAATTGCTTGCCATTTCCAAACCGTAACTCCGATTCCGGTGATCTTTATATCATTCTCAAGCGAAATCATCTCACCATTCCAGTGGCACACTTGGATTTCCATGTTGAGGCCAGGTTCAATCATTCCTTGTCAAAACATGCATATGCATCGCATACCGCATCCCGCATATCATATCATGTTCTTGTGTTGGTTGTTTACTATGTTGTGTGCTTCTTTCCGGTGTTTGCTTCTTCGGGTTGGTTCCGATAACGTCGCGTTTGTGAGGACCCGTTCGACTATGCCCGTTTGTCTTCTTCATGGACTCGTTCTTCTTCCTTGCGGGATTTCAGGCAAGATGATCATACCCTCGAAATCACTTCTATCTTTGCTTGCTAGATGCTCGCTCTTTTGCTATGCCTATGCTGCGATACCTACCACTTGCTTATCATGCCTCCCATATTGTTAAGCCAAGCCTCTAACCCACCTTGTCCTAGCAAACCATTGATTGGCTAAGTTACCGCTTTGCTCAGCCCCTCTTATAGCGTTGTTAGTTGCAGGTGAAGATCGAAGTTTGTTCCATGTTGGAACATGGAGATGTTGTTCCTTGTTGGAACATGTTTACTTGTTGGGATATCACAATATATCTTATTAAATTAATGCATCTATATACTTGGTAAAGGGTGGAAGGGTCGGCCTTATGCCTGGTGTTTTGTTCCACTCTTGCCGCCCTAGTTTCCGTCATATCGGTGTTATGTTCCCGGATTTTGCGTTCCTTACGCGGTTGGGTTATAATGGGAACCCCTTGACAGTTCGCTTTGAATAAAACTCCTCCAGCAAGGCCCAACCTTGGTTTTACCATTCGCCACCTAGCCTTTTTCCCTTGGGTTAGGCCAGCCCAAGGGTCATCTTTGTTTTAACCCCCCCCCCCCCGGGCCAGTGCTTGTCTAAGTGTTGGTCCGAACTGAGTAGACTGCAGGGCCACCTCGGGGAAACTTGAGGGCTGGTTTTACTCGAAGGATGTCTCATCCGGTGTTGCCCTGAGAATGAGATATGTGCAGCTCCTTTCAGGATGTCGGCGCATCGGGCGGCTTTGCTGGACTTGTTTTACCATTGTCGAGGATGTCTTGTAGAACCGGGATACCGAGTCTGATCGGAATGTCTCGGGAGGAGGTCTATTCCTTCGTTGACCGTGAGAGCTTGTCATGGGCTAAGTTGGGACACCCCTGCAGGGATTTGAACTTTCGAAAGCCGTGCCCGCGGTTATGGGCAGATGGGAATTTGTTAATGTTCGGTTGTAGAAAACCTGAAGTTGACCCTAATTAAAATGCATCAACCGCATGTGTAAGCGTGATGGTCTCTTTCCGGCGGAGTCCGGGAAGTGAACACGGTGTTGGAGTAATGCTTGACGTAGGTTGTTCTAGGATCACTTCTTGATCATACTTTTATCGACCGTGCTTTGCCTTCTCTTCTCGCTCTATTTTGCACTTGTTAGCCACCATATATGCTAGTCGCTTGCTGCAGCTCCACCTCACACCTTTACCTTACCCATAAGCTTAAATAGTCTTGATCGCGAGGGTGTGAGATTGCTGAGTCCCCGTGACTCACCGATACTTCCAAAACCAGTTTGCAGGTGCCGATGAAACCGTGCAGATGACGCAACCAAGCTCAAGGAGGAGCTCGATGAAGATCTTGTCCTTTGTGTTGTTCCGTTCTAGTTGATCAGTAGTGGAGCCCAGTTGGGGTCGATCGGGGACCTTTGTTGCATTTGGGGTTCTTTTATTTTGGTTCCGTAGTCGGACCTTGATTGTATTTGGTTGATGTAATGCTTTATTCATGTAATTGTGTGAAGTGGCGATTGTAAGCCAACTATGTATCTCTTTCCCTTATGTATTACATGGGTTGTGTGAAGATTACCTCACTTGCGACATTGCTTTCAATGCGGTTATGCCTCTAAGTCGTGCTTCGACACGTGGGAGATATAGCCGCATCGAGGGCGTTACAGGCGCCCCTCCCTAGGGCGCGCCCCTACCTCGTGGGCCCCCTGGATACCCTCCGACGCCAACTCCAACTCTATATATTTGCTTTCGGATAGAGAAAAAACAGGGAGAAGAAATCATCGCGTTTTACGATACGAAGCCACCGCCAAGCCCTAAAACCTCTCGGGAGGGCTGATCTGGAGTCTGTTCGGGGCTCCGGAGAGGGGGATTCGTCGTCGTCGTTATCATCAACCATCCTCCATCACCAATTTCATGATGCTCACCACCGTGCGTGAGTAATTCCATCGTAGGCTTGCTGGACGGTGATGGGTTGGATGAGATTTATCATGTAATCGAGTTAGTTTTGTTAGGGTTTGATCCCTAGTATCCATTATGTTCTGAGATTGATGTTCCTATGACTTTGCTATGCTTAATGCTTGTCACTAGGGCCCGAGTGCCATGATTTCAGATCTGAACCTATTATGTTTTCATGAATATATGTGAGTTCTTGATCCTATGTTGCAAGTCTATAGTCACCTACTATGTGTTATGATCCGGCAACCCCGAAGTGACAATAACCGGGACCACTCCTGGTGATGACCATAGTTTGAGGAGTTCATGTATTCACTATGTGCTAATGCTTTGTTCCGGTTCTCTATTAAAAGGAGGCCTGAATATCCCTTAGTTTCCAATAGGACCCCGCTGCCATGAGAGGGTAGGACAAAAGATGTCATGCAAGTTCCTTTCCATAAGCACGTATGACCATATACGGAATACATGCCTACATTACATTGATGAATTGGAGCTAGTTCTGTGTCACCCTATGTTATGACTGTTACATGATGAACTGCATCTGGCATAATTATCCATCACTGATCCGGTGCCTACGAGTTTTCCATATAGTGGTTTACGCTTATTTACCTTCCCGCTGCTACTGTTACAATCACTACAAAATACCAAAAACATTACCTTTGTTGTCTTTACTTTTGTTGCCGCTACCACCACTATCATATTACTTTGCTGCAGATACTAAGTTTCCAGGTGTGGTTGAATTGACAACTCAGCTGCTAATACTTGAGAATATTCTTTAGCTCCCTTTGTGTCGAATCAATAAATTTGGGTTGAATAGTCTACCATCAAAAGCTGTTGCGATCCCCTATACTTGTGGGTTATCAAGACAAATTTCTGGCGCCGTTGCCGGGGAGCATAGCTCTATTCTTTAAGTCACTTGGGATTTATATCTGCTTATCACTATGAAGAACTTGAGAGATCCAAAAACCAAGATCTATCCCTCAACTACGAGGGGAGGTAAGGAACTGCCATCTAGCTCTGCACTTGATTCACCTTCTGTTATGAGTAAGTTAGCAACACCTACACCTGCTTCTGCTATTCGTTCTGATATGTCGCATGTTATTGATGATGCCACTTCTTCTATGCATGATACTTATGATGAAACTGCTTCTATGCCTGATACTACTATGCCCCTTAGTGAATTTCTTGATGAACAAATTGCTAGGGCTAGAGAAAAAGAAATTATTGAATCTGAATACGATGATGATAGTGATGATGAAAATATGCCTGTTATTCCTGAGGGTTATCTTTTTGATATGGAATCTTCTGCCGCCATTTTAGCTTGCAGGGATAGATATGAGCTTAAGAGGTTATTAATTAAATGGAACAAAGAATCACTTAGAGATAAAATGAAACCCGACCCTGCTTTTGCTACTTCACCTATATGTGTTCCTGATAAGGATTATGAATTCTCTGTTGATCCTGATATAATTACTTTGGTTGAACCTGATCCGTTTTATGGCTATGAATCTGAAACTGTTGTGGCACATCTTACTAAGTTAAATGATATAGCTGCCCTGTTCACTAATGATGAGAGATCGCGTTACTTTTATATACTCAAAATATTTCCGTTCTCATTAAAGGGTGATGCTAAGATATGGTTTAATTCTCTTGATCCTGGTTGTGTGCGTAGTCCCCAGGATATGATTTATTACTTCTTTGCTAAATATTTCCCTGCTCATAAGAAACAAGCTGCTTTGAGGGAAATATACAACTTCGTGCAAATTAAAGAAGAGAGTCTCCCACAAGCTTGGGGGAGGCTTCTCAAGTTACTTAATGCTTTGCCTGATCATCCTCTTAAGAAACCTGAAATACTTGATATCTTTTATAATGGACTAACCGATGCTTCCAAAGATTACCTGGATAGTTGTGCTGGTTCTCTTTTCAGGGAAAGAACACCGGATGAAGCTGGAATTCTATTGAATAATATGTTGACAAATGAAAATAATTGGGCACCTCCTGACCAGCTCCTGAGCCAGCTCCTGAGCCAACTCCTGCCCCAATTACTGAACCTATTCCTAAACCAACTCCGAAGAAGAGAGGTGTTCTATTTCTCAGTCCCGAAGATATGCAAGTGGCAAAGAAATCTATGAAAGAAAAAGGTATTAAAGCTGAAGACGTTAAGAATTTACCTCCTATTGAAGAAATACATGGTCTTAATTCACCGCCTGTTGAAGAAACATGTGATCTTAATTCTTTATTTACTAAAGAACCCCATGAGCCCGATATCCCGACACAGGTAGTAAAGGTAAATTCTCTCTATAGATATGATAAAGCTGAAGTCCCTCCTACTAAAATTGCTAGTCAGTGCTTGGATGAGTTTGATAACTTTATGTTTAAGCAAGACGACTTCAATGCTTATTTTGGTAGACAATTAAAAGAAAATGCTTATATGATTAGACGCTTGGGTGATTATATGGCTGATATTAAAAGTGAACTCAAACTTGTTAGCAAACATGCTTCTATGGTTACCACTCAAGTAGAACAGGTACTTAAGGCTCAAAAAGAAGTGCTTGATGAAATGAATAGTAAGAAAAATGATTATGCTGTTAGAGTGGCTACTAAAACTGGTAGAATGACTCAGGAACCTTTGTATCCTGAAGGCCACCCTAAGAGAATCGAGCAAGATTCTCAGAGAAATAATATTGATGTTCCTAGTTCTTCTAAAAGGAAGAAGAAGAAGAATGATAGAACTGTGCAAACTTCTAGTGAACCTATTGCTGAACCACCTGATAATCCAAATGATATTTATATGTCTAATGCTGAAACACAATCTGGTAATGAACATGAACCTAGTAAAAATATTAATGATGATGTTCATGATGATGTTCATGATGATGCTCAACCTAGTAATGATAATGATGTAGAAATTGAACCTGCTGTTGATCTTGATAACCCACAATCAAAGAATCAACGTTATGATAAAAGAGACTTTGTTGCTAGGAAACATGGTAAAGAAAGGGAACCTTGGGTTCAGAAACCCATGCCTTTTCCTCTGAAACCATCCAAGAAAAAGGATGATGAGGATTTTGAGCGTTTTGCTTAAATGATTAGGCCTATCTTTTTGCGTATGAGATTAACTGATGTGCTCAAAACAAATCCTTAGGCTAAATATATGAAGGATATCATTGCTAATAAAAGAAAGATACTGGAAGCTGAAATTTCCACCATGCTTGCTAATTATAGTTTTAAGGGTGGAATACGAAAGAAACTTGGAGACCCCAGAGTACCTACCATACCTTGCTCCATTAAAAGAAATTATATTAAAATTGCTTTATGTGATCTTGGAGCCGGTGTTAGTGTTATGCCTCTCTTTATATCGTAGACTTGACTTGAATAAGCTGACACCTACTGAAATATTTTTGCAAATGGCTGATAAATCAACTGCTATACCTGTCGGTATCTGTGAGAATGTGCCTGTTGTGGTTGCAAACGTTACTATTTTAATGGACTTTGTTATACTTGATATTCCCGAGGATGATAGTATGTCTATTATTCTTGGAAGACCTTTTCTTAATACTGCAGGGGCTGTTATTGATTCAACAAAGCTAATGTCACTTTTCATGTTAATGGTAATGAGCATACGGTACACTTTCCGAGGAAACAACCTCAAGTTCATAGTATCAACTCTATTGGAAAAATTCCATCGATTATATTTGGAGGTTTTGAATTTCCTCTTCCTACTGTCAAGAAGAAATATGATATTCTTATTATTGGGGATGTGCATATCCCCGTTGGGGTAACTTAGTGTTATTCGAAATTTCTCCGATTTCATGATTATCGGAATGAGTTTGTTAACAAGACTTGATCAACCTTGTTAGTGGATTCTTTTTGATGAGCATGAGATGGATGAAACTAGAAGCACAAACGTCTATACCCCACTTTTACTTTCTGTTATTTATATTAAATAAAGTAAAAAATAGTATTTTCTGTCTGTTTCCTGACTTATCCATGCAATATAAAAATATCCCGAAGATAAAAGTCCTCAGAATTACATGCCAATTTAATATGATTTTTTCAAGAATATTTGAGGATTTACTGTGCAAAAATTACCGCGGGAGGAGCTGCCACCTGGCCATGAGGGTGGTGGGCGCCCCCCCCTATAGGGCGCACCCCCTGCCTCGTGGGCCCACGGTGGCCCTCCTCCACTTATCCTAGCACCCATCTTCTTCCTCTATCTCACACAAACCCGAAAAACCAACTCGAGCACGAGTTCCAGCCACTTTTGCTGTGATTTTCGATCTCCTTGCTCAAAGCACCTCTCGCAAAACTGCTTGGGGAGATTGTTCCTTGGTATGTGACTCCTCCATTGGTCCAATTAGTTTTTGTTCTAGTGCTTTATTCTTTGCAAATTTGTGCTGCATAGGTGACCATGTTCTTGAGCTTGCATGTCAAATTTATATGGTTCCAAGTAGTTCTAATGCTTGATATAGGCTCTAGGCACTTGTAGGAGTAGTTGCTATTAGTTTTATTGAAGTTGGTTCACTTTTGTTTGAAGTTACTAAAAATTTCAGATTATTTCAGAAAAATAATGAGGAGATTTTTGAGGGGCTCATCGAGCCAAAGCTCGAAGAAAAAGGCACCGAAGCCTAAGTATAATTTGCCGCGCACCACGGAGATTCGGACGTGTGAATGGCCTTCTAAAGATTTCTTGAGAGCAGCCGATATCTATGAAGATTTTCATGAATTGGCTCACAATGCAGGCATCACCGCTTTCCTCCACGACCAATGCGATCAGTATCTCTTACTCACAAATACTTTTGTGCAAAACTTTCATTTTCATTCTAGGAACTCACCACCTACGGTGGAGTTTCATTTATATGATGAGCATAAGGAGATGTCACTTTATGATTTCTGTCGAATTTGTTTAATCCCTTTTGAGGGCAAGACAGAAGAACCACATCATGATGATGTGGCTAGGTTTATTGATACTATCATTGTAGGAGAAACTAGAAAGGTTTTCGATGCATGAATCACTAGCATACATTTTCCTGTTTTACGTTACTTTGCATTATTTGCTAGTCGTTGTTTAATTGGATGCGGAAACAGTGAAAACCTTAGTATCCCTGATATAATTATTCTGCACCACAGTTTATACAATGATAACACTTTTAGTATGGGCGGTATTATTGCTAGACGATTAAGTATGAACCGTACTAAGGGTCCCATCTTTGGAGGCGTCTATGCCACACGCCTAGCTGCACATTTTAACATGCCTATTAGGCATGCTGAGAAGGAAGAAAAAGTGCTGCCCCGTGTTTATCTAGATCATAAAAGTATGGTGGCACATGATTTTATTGTTAAGAATAGGGCAGGAGAGCTTAAATATCAATTGTTCTTTAACAAACATCATCCTGAGACTATTATCCTGCCTGCTCCTTCTTTGTTTAATTTTGTAGGACCCTACCTCGTTACGTGGGCTGCCGTCCAAGCTTACAAGAATCCTGCACCAGCCCCGGAACAGGAACCACAAGATGAGCCTCCACGACAATTTGTTTATTCTTGGGATCCAGAGATGACTGTTAGCCAATGGCAGTCAGATCTTCTTCTTCATCACAGTATGATCCCAACTATTCTTCCTCATCACAGTACGACCCCAACAACTATTATTATGGATATCCGCCAGGCCAGCCGTGGCCATAGACCAACTTAGGCCAAAAGCCTAAGCTTGGGGGAGTACGTATTTCTCACCGACATTACATTTATGTTCACACACACTCATCGCTAGATGTCGGTGCTCATACTTTTTCACTGTAATATCCATGCTAGTTTATTTTCTTTTTCCTGCTTTCTTCGTGTGTGTTTGCTAAACCTTAAGAAAAAAATAGTAGTAGTTTATTTTTCTGCTGTAGTAGTAATAATTAAAAAGAAAACCCAAAAAAATATTTCTCGTTCTTCTTTTGCTTGTTGGGAGCTTTCCCGTGTAAATAGTTTTATTTCTTTTCTTTGGGGGTCAGTAGGAGAAGACCATGATTAAATTGTTGAAGTGGCTCTTATATGCATTATTGTTGATTTAACCAAGAGCCCATATTGCCTTGTCTTCTCCTGTTTATTGAATGCTCGCAGATTCCATCTTAGTCCAATGCACGTACACTCTTATTATTATTCACACCGTTCGGTCGTGCAAGTGAAAGGCAATTATGATGATATATGATGGACGGACTGAGATGAGAAAAGCTGGTATGAACTCGACCTCTTTTGTTTTTGTAAATATGGTGAGTCCCTCGTTCATCATTCAGCTTATTATGAATAAACATGTTTGCAATGACAATTAGAGATCATAGTTGCTTGTGCCATGCTTGATTAGCTATGAGTTATACTGGTTTACCTTGTGTGCCAACATGCTATTGAGATGATTATGATGTGGTATGATGGGGTGGTATCCTCCTTTGAATGATTGAAGTGACTTAACTTGGCACATGTTCACGCATGTAGTTGAAACAAAATCAACATAGCCTTCATGATATTTATGTTCATGGTGGATTATATCCTACTCATGCTTGCATCCAATGTTTATTAATTTTAATGCATGTACATGGTTGTTGTCGCTCTCTAGTTGGTCGCTTCCCAGTCTTTTGCTAGCCTTCACTTGTACTAAGCGGGAATATTGCGTGTGCATCCAATCCCTTAAACCCCAAAGTTATTCCAGATGAGTCCACTATACCTTCCTATATGCGGTATCTACCTGCCATTCCAAGTAAAATTGTATGTGCCAAACTCTAAACCTTCAAATAAACATTCTGTTTTGTATGCTCGAATAGCTCATGTATCAACCAAGGTTGTCCTTATCTTCCGTGTTAGGCGGGTTATTCTCAAGAGGAGTGGACTCCGCTCCTCACTCACGAGAAAATGGCTGGTCACCGGGATGCCCAGTCCCATGCTTTATGCAAACTACATCAAAATTAAATGCAAACAAAACTCCCCCTGGGACCTGATGTATGTTGGAGGCACTCGTTGTTTCGAGCAAGCCATGGATTGATGCTTGTTGGTGGAGGGGGAGTATAAACTTTACCATTCTGTTTGGGAACCGCCTATAATGTGTTTAGCATGGAAGATATCGCCATCTCTTAGTAGCTACGTTGACAATGAAAGTATACCGCTCAAAATACAATTTATCTCTATTTCAAAACTGAGCTCTGGCACCTCTACAAATCCCTACTTTCCTCTGCGAAGGGCCTATCCATTTACTTTTATGTTGAGTCATCACCCTCTTATTAAAAAGCACTAGCAGGAGAGCACAGCTGTCATTTGCATTCATCACTGTTAATTTATATTGGGTATGACTATGCTTGGATCTCTTTTACCATGAATTACAATGTCTAGCCAGTCCTTGATCTTTAAAGGTGCTCTGCATTTATGTTTTGCGGTCTCAGAAAGGGCTAGCGAGATACCATCTTGTTATATCATATTATGATTGTTTTGAGAAAGTGTTGTCATCCGAGATTTATTATTATGACTTGCTAGTTGGCATAGTTAGTTATGCTAGTTAGTTATGATCTATGCTGAACACTTGAATGCTGGCTTGACATAGTTACAACAACAAGAGCAAACAGAGTTTGTAAAAGTTTTTCTTTCTTTCTTTCAGTTTGTCAACTGAATTGCTTGAGGACAAGAAAGGGTTTAAGCTTGGGGGAGTTGATATGTCTCCGTCGTATCTACTTTTCCAAACACTTTTTCCCTTGTTTTGGACTCTAACTTGTATGATTTGAATGGAACTAACCCGGACTGATGATGTTTTCAGCAGAATTGCCATGGTGTTGTTTTATGTGCAGAAAACAAATATTCTTAGAATGACCTGAAACTCCACGGGACATCTTAGAAAAAATAATAAAAAATCCTCGCCAAAGATGAAGACCAGGGGGCCCACGCCCTTCTCACGAGGGTGCCCCCCCTAGGGCGTGCCCCCTACCTCGTGGGCCCCCTGGATGCCCTCCGACGCCAACTCCAACTCTATATATTTGCTTTCGGAGAGAAAAAATCAGGGAGAAGAAATCATCGCGTTTTACGATACGGACCCGCCGCCAAGCCCTAAAACCTCTCGGGAGGGCTGATCTGGAGTCCGTTCGGGGCTCCGCATAGGGGGATCCATCGCCGTCGTCATCATCAACCATCCTCCATCACCAATTTCATGATGCTCACCGCCATGCGTGAGTAATTCCATCGTAGGCTTGCTGGACGGTGATGGGTTGGATGATATTTATCATGTAATCGAGTTAGTTTTGTTAGGGTTTGATCCCTAGTATCCATTATGTTCTGAGATTGATGTTGCTATGACTTTGTTATGCTGAATGCTTGTCACTAGGGCCCGAGTGCCATGATTTCAGATCTGAACCTATTATGTTTTCATGAATATATGTGAGTTCTTGATCCTATGTTGCAAGTCTATAGTCACCTACTATGTGTTATGATCCGGCAACCCTGAAGTGACAATAATCGGGACCACTCCCGGTGATGACCATAGTTTGAGGAGTTCATGTATTTACTATGTGCTAATGCTTTGTTCCGGTTCTCTATTAAAAGGAGGCCTTAATATCCCTTAGTTTCTAATAGGACCCCGCTGCCACGGGAGGGTAGGACAAAAGATGTCATGCAAGTTCTTTTCCATAAGCACGTATGACTATATACGGGATACGTGCCTACATTACATTGATGAATTGGAGCTAGTTCTGTGTCACCCTATGTTATGACTGTTACATGATGAACCGCATCTGGCATAATTATCCATCACTGATCCGGTGCCTATGAGTTTTCCATATAGTGGTTTACGCTTATTTACCTTCCCGCTGCTACTATTACAATCACTACAAAATACCAAAAACATTACCTTTGTTGTCTTTACTTTTGTTGCCGCTACCACCACTATCATATTACTTTGCTACTAAACACTTTGCTGCAGATACTAAGTTTCCAGGTGTGGTTGAATTGACAACTCAGCTGCTAATACTTGAGAATATTCTTTGGCTCCCCTTGTGTCGAATCAATAAATTTGGGCTGAATACTCTACCCTTGAAAGCTGTTGCGATCCCCTATACTTGTGGGTTATCACTACGTACCCCCAAACTACCAGATACGGAGTCAAAACCCTAATTCCACTATCGTAACTTTCTGTATCCATGAGATCCCATCTTGGAGCCTTTTCCGGAGCTCCGCCGGAGGGGGCATCGATCACGGAGGGCTTCTACATCAACACCATAGCCCCTCTGATGAAGTGTGAGTAGTTTACTTCAAACCTACGGGTCCATAGTTATTAGCTAGATGGCTTCTTTTCTCTTTTTGGATCTCAATACAAAGTTCTCCCCCTCTCTTGTGGAGATCTATTCGATGTAATCTTCTTTTGCGGTGTGTTTGTTGAGACCGATGAATTGTGGGTTTATGATCAAGTTTATCTATGAACAATATTTGAATCTTCTCTGAATTCTTTTATGTATGATTGGTTATCTTTGCAAGTCTCTTCGAATTATCAGTTTGGTTTGGCCTACTAGATTGATCTTTCTTGCAATGGGAGAAGTGCTTAGCTTTGGGTTCAATCTTGCGGTGTCTTTTCCCAGTGACAGTAGGGGCAGCAAGGCACGTATTGTATTGTTGCCATCGAGGATAACAAGATGGGTTTTATATCATATTGCTTGAGTTTATCCCTCTACATCATGTCATCTTGCTTAAAGCGTTACTCTGTTCTCTTGAACTTAATACTCTATATGCATGTTGGATAGCGGTCGATGTGTGGAGTAATAGTAGTAGATGCAGGCAGGAGTCGTTCTACTTGTCTCCGATGTGATGACTATATACATGATCATACCTAGATATTCTCATAACTATGCTCAATTCTGTCAATTGCTCAACAGTAATTTGTTCACCCACCATAAATACTTATGCTCTTGATAGAAGCCACTAGTGAAACCTATGGCCCCCGGGTCTATCTTCCATCATATTAATCTTCCAATACTTAGTTATTTCCTTTGCCATTTATTTTACTTTGCATCTTTTATTTCTCTTTATCATAAAAATACCAAAAATATTTTCCTATCATATCTATCAGATCTCACTCTCGTAAGTGACCGTGTAGGGATTGACAACCCCTTATCGCGTTGGTTGCGAGGATTTATTTGTTTGTGTAGGTGCGAGGGACTCGTGCGCGGCCTCCTACTGGATTGATACCTTGGTTCTCAAAAACTGAGGGAAATACTTATGCTACTTTGCTGCATCACCCTTTTCTCTTCAAGGGAAAACAAACGCAGTGCTCAAGAGGTAGCAATGAACAACATGTCAAGTATGCGGCCATGTACGCGTACACAAGCTACGAGATGCACAAGCGGATCGTTGACATGAGGAACTGTCTTCTTCCCGACCCAGATGAGAGATCGAGCCACATAGCAGTGGCGGGAGCGTTACAAAAAGTGGATGACTAGACGACCATTTCTCCTACTTTAGAATGCACACAATTGTTTATTGAGGTGTGTGCGAGTGATCTGTATAGTCACTTATGTAATTGGATGATTATTTTAGTTCTATATATATACATGTTATTCTACTGTAGACAGAGTAAATCACACGGCTTATTAGCAGCAATCGTCTATGTTATTATTGGTCTTCGCACACATTTCTGATTACGGTCCTGTTTGCCGCGTATCACACACACCTTGATCTGGCTGACCGTTTCTTTTGTGTTGCCTAATCACAAACAGTTCATCCGAGTGAACCATATGCTCTATATCGCACACGCCTTCATTAGGCTGCCCGTTTCTTTTGTTCCTCCTCGTCGCAAACAGTTCATTAAGCTGAACCATATGCCCTGCATCGCACACGCAACTAAAATCTGAATCGTGTTTGATAGCTCTGCCATCGCAAACGTTTTGCACCTTTTTTACGGTTCTTTTACACCACCGTTTGCGATTATGGCATCGCACACAGTTTCGTCGAAGGGTCTCTGATCGTAGTGTCGCGTTTGGACCATCCTGCAGTAGTGAGATGCTGAAATCCCTCATCACGGAACAGAAGGAGGACTTGGTGAAGCTCAGCATCGAGCACCCGGTTGTTGTCAAGCAACGTAATGCGGCCGTGGAAGAGATGATGCACGCTCGCCTCGAGAAATCCCGCATCATGGACAGAACGAAGAAGATGGCAGAGGAGAGGCGCAAGGAGATGAAGGTCGTGGAGGCGATGAAGAAGCAGTTAGGACTCCGCGGCCAGCAACCCTTCATGAAGTAGAGAGCAGCGCCCCAAACTTGTGTCTGCATCTTCCTTCCTTTGGAGGGGGGGTAATCTTCCTTATTATTTTGCTCATGTGTTTCTTCTTTTTCTTCGGGTGTTCCGCCGCATGTGTCACGTTCTCTGCGAGGCACGAATAGAACAGTCCTAACGATGAGCGGCACTGTGGGATCGATGACGAGCAAATTAGATATTTTTTTATCGCCATATCGCATTGGCTGCCTGTTTCGCACTCCTCCGTCGTACTAGTACTCCAGTGGAAAACTAGAGTATACCGCGCGGTTCTTCTAAATTATAACTTTTAATGATAAACTAAAATTTGCAATCATTATGAAAAGTGACATACCATTTTTTAAATAGGCCATATTATACAATTCACATACCAGTTTTGAAATATGGAATAGTGTAAAATGTAGACATAGTTCTAAATAGCGTCCACTCTGGCTTCCCCAATGCCCTACAGACCTCTGTCCAAATCGTCCTGGCAAAGATGCATGTTAGTAAAACATGGTATACTGTTTCTTCCTCTTGATCACAAAGAGGGCGCTTGTCTTGATGCAGCAACCCTCTCCTAGCAAGTCGGTCGGACGTCCAACATTTGTTCCGTAGTGCAAGCCACGTAAAGAACTTGCATTGTGATGGAGCTCGTGATTTCCAAGTTAACTCCATTGTGGGGATAACCTCCATGCCCCAAAACTTCGTTGCATATGTTGATCTCACTATGAACTGTCCAGTTGTCTCCCATGGCCATGATAACCTGTCCAGGACATTCTCTACTAGTTCCCAAGTCTGGACCTCTGCCAAAGTGGTAAGAACTCATGTAGTGCATCCATACTCAAGTTGGGGCTGAGGCATGCTGCCCATGATCCATTGCTCGCCACCTGGCCTAGCAAACTCGTCTGTCTAACACGGCGCAGTATCATGTCATAGATGGTCGGGGCAATCTCTTGTATCCGCCTCTCGTCCAGCCACTGATCTTCCCAAAAAAGCGTGTTCAGTCCATTGTTTGCCGTGCACCTAGTGGACGCTTGGAAGATTCTCATCGATTCATCTGGCACTTTGATTGTGAATTCGCTCCATGGTCTACTGTTGTCTGTCCTTTGTAACCACAACCATTTGGCCTGCATTGCCACATTCATCCATCTCAGGTTAGGCAGTCCTAGACCTCATGCCCATTTCGGGGCACATGCAGTCCCATGCCACCGTGTAGTTGCCTATGTTTGCCTCCACTTTTCGGCACCAGAGAAACCCACGGCATACCTTATTCATGGCCGCAAGTGTTTTGGTAGGAAGTTCCAATGCCATCATCGCATGTATGGGCATAGCGCACAGAACGAATTGCACCAACGTAAGCCTACCACTTGAAGGCATAAGCAATGCCTTCCACCTCAGCAAGTGATTCACCATCTGATCCATGAGATACCGAAGTTGTGTCGCTGATTGCTTCCTTATGGACAAGGGAAAACCAAGGTAACGAACCGGGAACAATCCCACTGGACACCCAAGCTCCTGACTAGCCATAGCTATGCCCTGACTCGAACACCGTATCGGTAGCATGACCGATTTGCTCATGTTTATGTGCAGCATGACGCCTCACCAAATAGGTCGAAGATGCATTTGCAGATAGCAAGATCCATTGGCTCTGGCTTGGTAAACAAGACAACGTCATCCGCAAAAATTGAGAGGTTTTTCTTCATTCTTGTTGTCGCCAAAGGCTGCAAGAACTCACATTTGGCATCCCATTCGAACAACCTTTGGAGTGGCTCCATGGTGAGGATGAAGAGCATCGGTGATACGGGGTCACCTTGTTGCAGACCCTTGCAGTTGTATATAGTTTCACCCGGGTCCCCATTTACCGTTATCCTTGTTGTGGAAGTAGCCAAATTTACACACACCCATGATCTCCACCTTGGACCGAAACTGAGTTGTTCCATAACTTCCAGGAGAAATGGCCATTGAACCGAGTCAAACACTTTAGAAATGTCCAACTTGAACATGACTGAAGGGTTCTTTAGAGCATGCAAGCTCCGGGCCATGCTCTGAACTAACATGAAATCATCATGCAGCGATCTTCCTTTAACAAAAGCACTTTGATGATCCCACCAGGTTCGGCAACTCCACCACAAGCCTAGAAGTAAGCACCTTCTCGAAAATCTTCACTCCCTCGTGCACAAGGTTTATGGGCCTGAAATCCCCCACATACAATGCCCCATCCTTCTTCAGAAGGAGGGACACAAGAGATATATTGATTGTTGCCATACCTCTCACATCTCCATTATAGAAGCAGGCCATTGCTGCCATGAAATCCTCCCATATGATATGCCAACATGTGGTGTAGAAGCGGCCCGTAAATCCGTCCGGTCCTGGTGCTTTATCCGGAGGCATGGACTTAATCACCTTCTCAAATTCTTCCATGGTAAATGGCACCTCAAGATGCGCTAGGTCAAGTTGCGGCAACGCTAGTGCCGCTAAGTTGAGTGTGTGCGTCCTTACTTCACATGATCCAAAAGCCTCGCTGTAATAGTCATCCACTGCTGCTGCAACTTCATCTTGGCCTCTGAACAAATTTCCATTGAGGTGCACCATTCGAATGGTATCCTTTCTCTGCCTATGGCTTGCTTGTTGATGGAACAACCTAGTGTTTCCATCCCCCTCCCGTAGTTGCAACATACATGACCTCTACCGAGCAATAGTTCGTTCAAGAGAGCATAAGCCCAACAGTTTTCTTTTCAAACACTTGCGGAGCTCCATCTACGCATCCTATAAGTGACGAGCATCCAGGAAATCTCCAGTCTGTTGATCACCTCAAGTGCTATGCGTATTAGCAGTTTCACATTGCCAATCCACCTATCACTCCATTTCTGAAGAGCCATAGCCGTTGCTCTTAACTTATCATGAAGCGTAAGATACGTATTGGACGCCACCATGTTTGTCATGAAGCCTTTACCCAGAACGATTCAAACTTGAATCTTTTACGCGTGTGAACCTCCATGTTCATGTCAAGCATCAGTGGGCAATGATCCGAAATAGCCGTCCCCAAGGCTGAGAGAAAACATGTGGGGAACGCCTCATCCCACTCGTTCAAAACGAAGACATGGTCTATCTTCTCCAGTGTTGCATGCTGCCTCTCGTTTGACCAAGTATACCGCCGACCATTGAGGTATAGCTCCTTCAACTCAAGCAAGTTTGGTTTTGTACGAAATCTACTCATCATTCTGTGATTGATCAAGGCATTGCTCTTGTCCTCCTAGTTTACAAGCAGGTTGCAATCCCCCGCCACAAGCTACGGTCCCGTGTGGAGCTCTCTAATATCCATAAGCTCCTGCAGGAATTCCACCTTCTCCCTCTCCTCCTGAGGGCCATAGACACTGATGTCAACTACACAACTTTATTCTTTTAGACACGTGTTGGGCCTCCAAACGCAGAGTTTTGTAGGACAGTAGCAATTTTCCCTCAAGTGGATGACCTAAGGTTTATCAATCTGTAGGAGGCATAGGATGAAGACGGTCTCCCTCGAACAACCCTACAATCAAATACAAGAAATCTCTTGTGTCCCCAACACACCCAATACAATGGCAATTTGTATAGGTGCACTAGTTCGGCGAAGAGATGGTGACAAAAGTGTAATATTGATGGTAGAAATAATTTTTTATAATCTGAATAAATAAAAACAGCAAGGTGGCAAATAGTAAACAGGCATAAAAACGATATTGCAATGCTTGAAAATGAGGCCTAGGGTCCATACTTTCACTAGTGCAACCTCTCAACAATGCTAATATAATTGGATCATATAACCGTCCCTCAACGTGCAACAAAGAATCACTCCAAAGTTCCTATCTAGCGGAGAACATAAGACGGAATTGTTTGTAGGATACGAAACCACCTCAAAGCTATTCTTTCCTATCAATCTATCCTAGAGTTCGTACTAAAATAACACGAAGCTATTCTTTCCGATCGATCTAACCAAGAGTTCGTACTAAAATAACACCAAAGCAAATTCAGATTCATAATATTCAATCCAACACAAAGAACTTCAAAGAGTGCCCCAAGATTTCTACCGAAGAAATAAAGACAAGAACGTGCATCAACCCCTATGCATAGTTACCCCAACGTCACCTCGAGAATCCGCGAGTTGAGTGCCAAAACATATGTCAAGTGAATTAATACGATACCCCATTGTCACCACGAGTATTCAATTGCAAGACATATATCAAGTGTTCTCAAATCCATAAAAGTATTCAATCCGATAACAACGAAATCTCAAAGGGAAAAACTCAATTTATCACAACAAGACAGAGAGGGGAAAACACCATACGATCCGACTATATTAACAAAGCCCGCGATACATCAAGATCGTGATATCTCAAGAACACGAGAGAGAGAGAGAGAGAGATTAAACACATAGCTACTGGTACAAACCCTCAGCCCCGAGGGTGGACTACTCCCTCCTCATCATGGTGGTCGTCGGGATGATGAAATGGCCACCGGTGATGATTCCCCCCTCCGGCAGGGTGCCGGAACGGGGTCTAGATTGGTTTTCGGTGGCTACAGAGCCTTGAGGTGGCGGAACTTCTGATCTAGGTTAACCCCAAAGGTTTTTGGAATATTTGTGAATTTATAGGGTAAAGAGGGGGGGGCGGGAGGCCACCGAGGTGGGCACGCCCTGGTGGGTTGTGCCCCTCGGGGCACCCCCCAGGTGCTGCTCTGGCCCATCGGGAGTCTTCTGGTCCATAAAAAATGCACAAAAAGTTTCGCGGTGTTTGGAATCCATTTGATATTGATTTCCTGTGATGTAAAAAACAAGCAAAAAACAACAACTGGCACTAGGCACTGGGTCAACAGGTTAGTCCCAAAAAATGATATAAAGTTGTTATAAAATGATTGTAAAATACCCAAGAATGATAATATAACAGCATGAATACTTCATGAATTATAGATACGTTGGAGACGTATCAGCATCCCCAAGCTTAATTCCTACTCGTCCTCGAGTAGGTAAATGATAAAAGAAATAATTTATGAAGTGTGAATGCTAGCAAAGTGCACAAGTTTGATCAATGATGATTTCAATCACTTTTCCTAGCATCATAACAGCAATTATTTCTCATAAAATTTCTCATGTTAAAGTAGCAACCAATTCACATGTCAAGGTTCAAACAATGAATTATCTTGAAACTCAACAACCTATGTTCTCAGTCACCAAGCAATTGCAATTCAACCTATTCAACAGAGTTTAAGTAAGAGCTCCACGTACTAAACCATCATATAGTCTTCTATGATTGCTAACACTCACCGCATACACATGAGCAAAACGTTTCAACCGGACACATAGAAAGATAGGGGCTTATAATTTCGCCTCCCAACATATTCACCTCAAGGGTGCTGTCAACAATAATAACTCATGCTACCCATATCCAACTGGATATATGTGCCTAGATCTTTCCCCACCACATGATGCTTGCCAAAAGAGAAAAATAAAAAGGAATAGAGAGAAGAACTTTGACTCTTTGCATAAAAGTAAATACATAAAAGTAAAAGATAGGCCCTTCGCAGAGGGAAGCAGAGGTTGCGATGCACTTATTTTTTTGTATGCTCAACCCCTTAGTGCAAAAGAACGTCACATTATATTGCCCCTTATGATAGCAACCTTTATTATGCAGTCTGTCGCTTTTATTCTTTGCCATCACAAGTTCGTACAACGCTCAATTTTATCTTACACTAAATGATCTAACACTTTTAGAAGCATTTTTATTGCCTTATTGCACCGATGACAACTTACTTGAATGATCTTATTCAATCCTTACGTAGGTATGGTGGACTCTTGAAAATAAGATTTGGGTTTAAGGGTTTTTGGATGCACAAGTAGTATCTCTACTTGGTGCGGAATTTTTGGCTAGCAAAGATGGGGGGCAAGCACCACATGTTAGAAGGATCTATGACAATATAACTTTTGTGTGAATATGAACAAACACAAACCATTACGATGTCTTCCTTGTCCAACATCAACAATTTTGGCATATAATATTTTGATGGGGGCTCACAATCATAAAAGATTTCCATGATAGTGTATTTATATGTGAAAGTTCTCTTCCTTGTACTAATTATTCGTGAATTGCTTGTATGACCAATATTGTGATTGTCAAGCCTCAAAATATTTCACTTTCTAAACCCAATGTGAAGCTACCACTAGCCATGATATGATTTCAACTTCATGACATTCAATTTATTCAACAATTTACTCATAGGATATAAGTGAAGCACAAGAGTAAATGACAAGCTACTACAAAAAGATATAAATGAAGATCATGAGCATAATATTTCTTTCTCTCAAATTAATTTAAGTGAAACATGAGAGAATTTCTTCAAAAATACTAAAGCATATCGTGCTCAAAAAGATATAACTGAAGCACTAGAGCAATTCCATAGAAAAGAGCTTCGTTGACGGGGTGTGAATGCCGCTTACCTAGCCTCCCTGGCAACTATTTGAGGACTATATTTTATTTAAAAACTTTTAGATCTAAGTATTTTATTAAAACATCAAGCAAAATGAAAATAAAATGACATT
The DNA here is from genome assembly GCA_034509565.1 of Triticum monococcum. Taxonomy (NCBI): domain Eukaryota; kingdom Viridiplantae; phylum Streptophyta; class Magnoliopsida; order Poales; family Poaceae; genus Triticum; species Triticum monococcum. Next base: position 169,475,884 of record CM067846.1, on the reverse strand, counting down.
CTAAGAATAGCACAACTCATGTGAAGAAGCAAAAACTTAGGCTCAACCGATACTAACCGATAATTGTTGAAGAAGAAAGGTGGGATGCCTACTGGGGCATCCCCAAGCTTAGATGCTTGAGACTTCTTAAAATATTATCTTGTGGTGCCTTGGGCATCCCCAAGTTTGAGCTTTTGTGTCTCCTTAATTCCTCTTATATCACGGTTTCCCTAAATCTCAAAAGCTTCATCCACAGAAAACTCATCAAGGACTCGTGAGATAAGTTAGTATAAACCAATGCAAAAAAACCTTATCATTATCTACTGTAGCAAACCACTAAAATTATTATTAAACATTGCATACTAAATGCCTCTACATATTTAATACTCCTATCCTCAAATAGAATCATTAAACAAGCAAACATATGAAAACAATGCAAACATAACAGCAATCTGCCAAACTAGTACAATCTGTAAAGAATGCAAGAGTATCAATACTTCTTAAACTCCAAAAATTATGGAAAAAACACACTGTAGAAAATTTATCAGAGCTTATTTTGCAAAAAGTTTCAACATTTTATCACATTCTTACTTTTCTAGGGAATTTTTGCAACAACGGTAACCTTTCTGTTTTCAAACTGCAACATGTATACTTGCAAAATAAGCATGGTAAAAGCTATCTTGCCACTTTTATTGAAGATGCAAAACATTATTCCAAATAATAGCAAGCAAATACTAACAAAATAAAATGATGCTCCAAGCAAAACACATATCATGTGACGAATAAAAACATAGCTCCAAGTGAGGTTACAGATAATGTTGGAGACGGAAGATATATTGTATTTTCCTTTCTTTTCTGTTCCTATAGGTTAGCCTAGCTTTTTCTTTTCTTTTATTTGCCACTGCTTGTGGCATTGTAATTATGGCTGTACCTTATTCTCTTTTTAATAAAATGTTGTGGGGCCAAGCCCTGCAGTTTCAATTCAAAAAAAATGTTGGAGACGAAAGAGGGGATGCCCCGAGCTTAGTTGTTTGGATATTCCTTGTATATTACCTTGGGGTTCCTTGGGCATCCCCTGTTGGGGAACGTAGTAATTTCAAAAAAAATCGTACGCACACGCAAGATCATGGTGATGTATAGCAACGAGAGGGGAGAGTGTGATCTACGTACCCTTGTAGACCGACAGCGGAAGCGTTAGCACAACGTGGTTGATGTAGTCGTACGTCTTCATGGCCCAACCGATCAAGCACCGAAACTACGGCACCTCCTAGTTTTAGCACACGTTTAGCTCGATGGCGATCCCCGGACTCCGATCTAGCAAAGTGTCGGGGAAGAGTTCCGTCAGCACGACGGCGTGGTGACGATCTTGATGTACTACCATCGCAGGGCTTCACCTAAGCACCGCTACAGTATTATCGAGGATTATGGTGGAAGGGGGCACCGCACGCGGCTAAGAATATGATCACGTGGATCAACTTGTGTGTCTAGAGGTGCCCTCCTGCCCCCGTATATAAAGGAGCAAGGGGAGGAGGCCGGCCCTAGGAGGGGTGCGCCAGGGAGTAGGATTCCTACTCCTAGTTGGAGTAGGTTTCCTCCTTTCCTAGTCCAACTAGGAGAAGGGGGGAAAGGGGGGGAAGAGGGGAAGGAAGGGAGAGAGGGGCCGCGCCCCAAACCCCTTGTCCAATTCGGACTGGACTTGGGAGGGGCGCGCGCCACCTCCTGGTCCTTCCCACTAAGGCCCATGAAGGCCCATTGCTTCTTCCTCGTATTCCTGTAACTCCCCGGTACCTCCGAAAATACCCGAATCACTCGGAATCTTTCCGATGTCCGAATATAGTCGTCCAATATATCAATCTTTATGTCTCGACCATTTCGAGACTCCTCGTCATGTCCCCGATCTCATCCGGGAATGCGAACTTCTTCGGTACATCAAAACTCATAAACTCATAATATAACTGTCATCGAAACCTTAAGCGTGCGGACCCTACGGGTTCGAGAACAATGTAGACATGACCGAGACACGTCTCCGGTCAATAAACAATAGCGGAACCTGGATGCTCATATTGTCTCCCACATATTCTACGAAGATCTTTATCGGTCAGACCGCATAACAACATATGTTGTTCCCTTTGTCATCGGTATGTTACTTGCCCGAGATTCGATCGTCGATATCTCAATACCTAGTTCAATCTCATTACCGGCAAGTCTCTTTACTCGTTTCGTAATACATCATCTCGCAACTAACTCATTAGTTGCAATGCTTGCAAGGCTTATGTGATGTGCATTACCGAGAGGGCCCAGAGATACCTCTCCGATAATTGGAGTGACAAATCCTAATCTCGAAATATGCCAACCCAACATGTACCTTTGGAGACACCTGTAGAGCTCCTTTATAATCACCCAATTATGTTGTGACGTTTGGTAGCACACAAAGTGTTCCTCCGGCAAACAGGAGTTGCATAATCTCATAGTCATAGGAACATGTATAAGTCATGAAGAAAGCAATAGCAACATACTAAACGATCGGGTGCTAAGCTAATGGAATGGGTCATGTCAATCACATCATTCTCCTAATGATGTGATCCCGTTAATCAAATGACAACACATGTCTATGGTTAGGAAACATAACCATCTTCGATTAACGAGCTAGTCAAGTAGAGGCATACTAGTGACACTTTGTTTGTCTATGTATTCACACATGCATTATGTTTCCGGTTAATACAATTCTAGCATGAGAAATAAACATTTATCATGAAATAAGGAAATAAATAATAACTTTATTATTGCCTCTAGGGCATATTTCCTTCAGTCTCCCACTTGCACTAGAGTCAATAATCTAGTTCACATTGCTATGTGATTTAACACCAATAGTTCACATCATCATGTGATTAACACTCAAAAGGGTTTACTAGAGTCAATAATCTAGTTCACATCGCTATGTGATTAACACCCAAAGACTACTAAGGTGTGACCATGTTTTGCTTGTGAGAGAAGTTTAGTCAACGGGTCTGCCACATTCAGATCCGTATGTATTTTGCAAATTTCTATGTCAACAATGCTCTGCACGGAGCTACTCTAGCTAATTGCTCCCACTTTCAATATGTATCCAGATTAAGACTTAGAGTCATCTGGATCAGTGTCAAAACTTGCATCGACGTAACCCTTTATGACGAACCTTTTTTGTCATGTCCATAATCGAGAAACATATCCTTATTCCACTAAGGATAATTTTGACCACTGTCCAGTGATCTACTCCTAGATCACTATTGTACTCCCTTGCCAAACTCAGGGCAGGGTATACAATAGGTCTAGTACACAGCATGGCTAGAACCTATGGCTGGGGCATAGGGAATGACTTTCATTCTCTCTCTATCTTCTGCCGTGGTCGGGCTTTGAGTCTTACTCAGTTTCACACCTTGTAACACAGGCAAGAACTCTTTCTTTGACTGTTCCATTTTGAACTACTTCAAAATCTTGTCAAGGTATGTACTCATTGAAAAACTTATCAAGCGTCTTGATCTATCTCTATAGATCTTGATGCTCAATATGTAAGCAGCTTCACCGAGGTCTTTCTTTGAAAAATCCTTTCAAACATTCCTTTATACTTTGCAGAATAATTCTACATTATCTCCGATCAATAATATGTTTTTCACATATACTTATCAGAAATGTTATAGTGCTCCCACTCACTTTCTTGTAAATACAGGCTTCACCGCAAGTCTGTATAAAACTATATGCTTTGATCAACTTATCAAAGCGTATATTCCAACTCCGAGATGCTTGCACCAGTCCATAGATGGATAGCTGGAGCTTGCATATTTTGTTAGTACCTTTAGGATTGACAAAACCTTCTGGTTGCATCATATACAACTCTTCTTTAATAAATCCATTAAGGAATGCAGTTTTGTTTATCCATTTGCCAGATTTCATAAAATGCGGCAATTGCTAACATGATTCGGACAGACTTAAGCATAGATACGAGTGAGAAACTCTCATCGTAGTCAACACCTTGAACTTGTCGAAAACCTTTTTGAAACGATTCTAGCTTTGTAGATAGTAACACTACTATCAGCATATGTCTTCCTCTTGAAGATTCATTTAATCTCAATGGCTCGCCGATCATTGGGCAAGTCAATCAAAGTCCATAATTTGTTCTCATACATGGATCCCATCTCAGATTTCATGGCCTCAAGCCATTTCGCGGAATCTGGGCTCATCATCGCTTCCTCATAGTTCGTAGGTTTGTCATGGTCAAGTAACATGACCTCTAGAACAGGATTACCATACCACTCTGGTGCGGATCTCACTCTGGTTTACCTACGAGGTTCGGTAGTAACTTGATCTGAAGTTACATGATCATCATCATTAGCTTCCTGACTAATTGGTGTAGTAGTCACAGGAACAGATTTCTGTGATGAACTACTTTCCAATAAGGGAGCAGGTACAGTTACCTCATCAAGTTCTACTTTCCTCCCACTCACTTCTTTCGAGAGAAACTCCTTCTCTAGAAAGGATCCATTCTTAGCAACGAATGTCTTGCCTTCGGATCTGTGATAGAAGGTGTACCCAACTGTCTTCTTTGGGTATCCTATGAAGACACATTTCTTCGATTTGGGTTTGAGCTTATCAGGATGAAACTTTTTCTTATAAGCATTGCAACCCCAAACTTTAAGAAATGACAACTTTGGTTTCTTACCGAACCACAGTTCATACAGTGTCGTCTCAACGGATTTAGATGGTGCCCTTTTTTCGTGAATGCAGGTGTCTCTAATGCATAACCCCAAAACTATAGTGGTAAATCGGTAAGAAACATCATAGATTGCACTATATCCAATAAAGTACGGTTATGACGTCCGAACACACTATTATGCTGTGGTGTTCCAGGTGGCATGAATTTGTGAAACTATTCCACATAGTTTTAATTGAAGACCAAACTCGCAACTCAAATATTTGTCTCCGCGATCAGATCGTAGAAACCTTAATTTTCTTATTACGATGATTTTCCACTTCACTCTGAAATTCTTTGAACTTTTCAAATGTTTCAGACTTATGTTTCATCAAGTAGATATACCCATATATGCTCAAATCATCTGTGAAGGTCAGAAAATAATGATACTTGTCGTGAGCCTTAATATTCATCAGACTACATACATCAGTATGTATGGTCTCCAACAAATCTGTTGCTCGCTCCATTGTTCCAGAGAACGGAGTCTTAGTCATCTTGCCCATGAGGCATGGTTCGCAAGCATCAACTGATTCATAATCAAGTGATTCCAAAAGCCCATCAGCATGGAGTTTCTTCATGCGCTTTACACCAATATGACCTAAACGACAGTGCCACAAATAAGTTGCACTATCATTATTAACTTTGCATCTTTTGGTTTCAATATTATGAATATGTGTGTCACTACGATCGAGATCCAACGAACCATTTTCATTGGGTGTATGACCATAGAAGGTTTTATTCATGTAAACAGAACAACAATTTATTCTCTTACTTAAATGAATAACCGTATTGCAATAAACATGATCAAATCATATTCATGCTCAATGCAAACACCAAATAACACTTATTTAGGTTCAACACTAATCCCGAAAGTATAGGGAGTGTGCGATGATGATCATATCAATCTTGGAACCACTTCCAACACACATCGTCACTTCACCCTTAACTAGTCTTTGTTCATTCTGCAACTCCCGTTTCGAGTTACTACTCTTAGCAACTGAACCAGTATCAAATACCGAGGGGTTGCTATGAACACTAGTAAAGTACACATCAGTAATCTGTATATCAAATATACCTTTGTTTATTTTGCCATCCTTCTTATCCGCCAAATACTTGGGGCAGTTCTGCTTCCAGTGACCAGTCCCTTTGCAGTAGAAGCACTTAGTCTCAGGCTCAGGACCAGACTTGGGCTTCTTCACTTGAGCAGCAACTTGCTTGCCGTTCTTCTTGAAGTTCCCCTTCTTCCCTTTGCCCTTTTTCTTGAAACTAGTGGTTTCATCAACCATCAACACTTGATGTTTTTCTTGATTTCTACCTTCGTCGATTTCAGCATCACGAAAAGCTTGGGAATCGTTTCTGTTATCCCTTGCATATTATAGTTCATCATGAAGTTCTACTAACTTGGTGATGGTGACTAGAGAATTCTGTCAATCACTATCTTATCTGGAAGATTAACTCCCACTTGATTCAAGCGATTGTAGTAACCAGACAATCTAAGCACATGCTCACTAGTTGAGCGATTCTCCTCCATATTTTAGCTATAGAACTTGTTGGAGACTTCATACCTCTCAACTCAGGTATTTGCTTCAAATATTAACTTCAACTCCTGTAACATCTCATATGGTCCATGACGTTCAAAACGTCTTTGAAGTCCCGATTCTAAGCCGTTAAGCATGGTGCACTAAACTATCAAGTAGTCATCACATCGAGCTAGCCAAACGTTCATAACGTATGCATCTGCTCCTGCAATAGGTCTGTCACCTAGCGGTGCATCAAGGACATAATTCTTCTCTGCAGCAATGAGGATAAACCTCAGATCACGGATCCAATCCTCATCATTGCTACTAACATCTTTCAACACAATTTTCTCTAGGAACATATCAAAAATAAAGGGAAGCAACAACGCGAGCTATTGATCTACAACATAGATATGCTAATACTACCAGGACTAAGTTCATGATAAATTAAAGTTCAATTAATCATATTACTTAAGAACTCCCACTTAGATAGACATCCCTCTAATCCTCTAAGTGATCACGTGATTCAAATCAACTAAACCATGTCCGATCATCACGTGAGATGGAGTAGTTTCAATGGTGAACATCACTATGTTGATCATATCTACTATATGATTCACGCTCGACCTTTCGGTCTCTGTGTTCCAAGGCCATATCTGTATATGCTTGGCTCGTCAAGTATAACCTGAGTATTCCGCGTGTGCAACTGTTTTGCACCCATTGTATTTGAACATAGAGCCTATCACACCCGATCATCACGTGGTGTCTCAGCACGAAGAACTTTCGCAATGGTGCATACTCAGGGAGAACACTTCTTGATAATTAGTGAGAGATCATCTTAAAATGCTACCGTCAAACTAAGCAAAATAAGATGTATAAAAAGATAAACATCATATGCAATCAAAATATGTGACGTGATATGGCCATCATCATCTTGCGCCTTTGATCTCCATCTCCAAAGTATTGTCCTGATCTCTATCGTCACCGGTATGACACCATGATCTCCATCATCTTGATTTATATCAATGTGTCATCACATGGTTGTCTCGCCAACAATTGCTCTTGCAACTATTGCTATCGCATAGCGATAAAGTAAATCAATTATTGGGCACTTGCATCTTATGCAATAGAGAGGCAACCATAAGGATTTTGCCAGTTGCCGATAACTTCAACAAAACATGATCATCTCATCCAACAACTTATATCTCATCACGTCTTGACCATATCACATCACAACATGCCCTGCAAAAACAAGTTAGACATCCTCTACTTTGTTTGTTGCAAGTTTTACGTGGCTGCTACGGGCTTAAGCAAGAACCAATCTTACCTACGCATCAAAACCACAACGATAGTTTGTCAAGTTGGTGATGTTTTAACCTTCGCAAGGACCGGGTGTAGCCACACTCGGTTCAACTAAAGTTGGAGAAACTGACACCCGCCAGCCACCTGTGTGCAAAGCACGTCGGTAGAACAGTCTCGCGTAAGCGTACGCGTAATGTCGGTCCGGGCCACTTCATCCAACAATACCGAAGTATGACATGCTGGTAAGCAGTATGACTTATATCGCCCACAACTCACTTGTGTTCTACTCGTGCATATAACATCAACACATAAAACCCGACTCTGATACCACTGTTGGGGAACGTAGTAATTTCAAAAAAAAATCCTACGCACACGCAAGATCATGGTGATGTATAGCAACGAGAGGGGAGAGTGTGATCTACGTACCCTTGTAGACCGACAGCGGAAGCGTTAGCACAACGTGGTTGATGTAGTCGTACGTCTTCACGGCCCAACCAATCAAGCACCGAAACTACGGCACCTCCGAGTTTTAGCACACGTTCAGCTCGATGACGATCCCCGGACTCCGATCCAGCGAAGTGTCGGGGAAGAGTTCCCTCAGCACGACGGCGTGGTGATGATCTTGATGTACTACCGTCGCAGGGCTTGGCCTAAGCACCGCTATAGTATTATCGAGGATTATGGTGGAAGGGGGCACCGCACACGGCTAAGAATATGATCACGTGGATCAACTTGTGTGTCTAGAGGTGCCCTCCTGCTCCCGTATATAAAGTAGCAAGGGGGAGGAGGCCAGCCCTAGGAGGGGCGCGCCAGGGACTAGGATTCCTACTCCTAGTTGGAGTATGTTTCCTCCTTTCCTAGTCCAACTAGGAGAAGGGGGGAAAGGGGGGAAGAAGGGAAGGAAGGGAGAGAGGGGCCGTGCCCCAAACCCCTTGTCCAATTCGGACTGGGCTTGGGAGGAGGGCGCGCCACCTCCTGGTCCTTCCCACTAAGGCCCATTAAGGCCCATTGCTTCTTCCTTGTATTCCCGTAACTCCCCGGTACCTCCGAAAATACCCGAATCACTCGGAACCTTTCCGATGTCCGAATATAGTCGTCCAATATATCGATCTTTACGTCTCGACCATTTCGAGACTCCTCGTCATGTTCCCGATCTCATCCGGGACTCCGAACTTCTTCGGTACATCAAAACTCATAAACTCATAATATAACTATCATCGAAACCTTAAGCGTGCGGACCCTACGGGTTCGAGAACAATGTAGACATGACCGTGACACGTCTCCGGTCAATAACCAATAGCGGAACCTGGATGCTCATATTGGCTCCCACATATTCTACGAAGATCTTTATCGGTCAGACCGCATAACAACATACGTTGTTCCCTTTGTCATCGGTATGTTACTTGCCCGAGATTTGATCGTCGGTATCTCAATACCTAGTTCAATCTCGTTACCGGCAAGTCTCTTTACTCGTTTCGTAATACATCATCTCGCAACTAACTGATTAGTTGCAATGCTTGCAATACTTATGTGATGTGCATTACCGAGAGGGCCCAGAGATACCTCTCCGACAATCAGAGTGACAAATCCTAATCTCGAAATACGCCAACCCAACATGTACCTTTGGAGACACCTGTAGAGCTCCTTTATAATCACCCAGTTACGTTGTGACGTTTGGTAGCACACAAAGTGTTCCTCCGGCAAACGGGAGTTGCATAATCTCATAGGCATAGGAACATGTATAAGTCATGAAGAAAGCAATAGCAACATACTAAACGATCGGGTGCTAAGCTAATGGAATGGGTCATGTCAATCACATCATTCTCCTAATGATGTGATCTCATTAATCAAATGAAAACACATGTCTATGGTTAGGAAACATAACCATCTTCGATTAACGAGCTAGTCAAGTAGAGGCATACTAGTGACACTTTGTTTGTTTATGTATTCACACATGCATTATGTTTTCGGTTAATACAATTTTAGCATGAATAATAAACATTTATCATGAAATAAGGAAATAAATAATAACTTTATTATTGCCTCTAGGGCATATTTCCTTCATCCCCAAGCTTTGGTTCTTGTCACTCCTTATTCTCCTCATGTCGACATCGCACCCAAACTTGAAAACTTCAATCACACAAAACTAAACGGAACTATGTGAGATAGGTTAGTATGATAAAGAGCAAACCATTTCACTTTTGGTACTGTCAAAGACGATTCATAATTGTTCTCACACAATTCCTACTGTATCATATCATTTCCATAATTTATATTGAGCGATATAAGCCATGGAAACTAGAAAACAAGCTAACTATGCATTGAAAATAGAATCTGTCAAAAATAGAACAGTCTGTAGTAATCTGTACTCCGACCATATTGTTGCTACTCCAAAAATTCTTAAAAATTAGGAAAGCCTAGGTAATTTGTCTATTAATCTTCTGCAAAAATAATTAGCATTTTATCACACTTTTGTTAAAAATGAGAATTGTTTTTCTGAACGCAAAAGTTTTTGTTTTTCAGCAAGATCAAATCAACTATCACCGTAAGCCATCCCAAAGGTCTTACTTGGCACTTTATTGAAACAAAAGCAATAAAACATGATTAGTACAATAGCCTAATCATGTTAACACACAAAAATAGTAGGTAAAAGTGTTGGGTTGTCTCCCAACAAGCGTTCTTCTTTAATGTCTTTTAGCTAGGCATGATGATTTCAATGATGCTCGCATAAAAGATAAGAATTGAAACACAAAGAGAGCATCATGAAGCATATGACTAGCACATTTAAGTCTTACCCACTTCCTATTCATAGGGATTTTGTGAGCAAACAATTTGTAGGAACAAGAATCAACTAGCATAGGAAGGCAAAACATGCACAACTTCAAAACTTTCAACATAAAGAGAGAAAAATTGATATTATTGCAACTCCTACAAGCATATGTTCCTCCCTCATAATAATTTTCAGTGGCATCATGAATGAATTCAACAATATAGCTATCACATAAAGCATTATTTTCATGACACAAAAGCATAGGAAATGTATTACTCTCCACATAAGCAAATTTCTTCTCATCAATAGTAGTGGGATCAAACTCAACAAAATAACTATCATGAGAGTGAAAATTAAAATCATGATGACAAGTTTCATGGTTATAATCATTCATAGCATACATGTCATCACCATAATCATAATATATAGGAACTTTGTTGTCATAATCAATTGCAACCTCCTCCAAAATAGTGGATTCATCATTATATAAAGTCATGAATTCTCCAAATCCACTTTCATCAATATAATCATCATAAATAGGAGGCATGAAATCATCATAATAAATTTTCTGATCAAAACTTGGGGGACCAAAAATATCATATTCATCAAATATAGCATCCCCAAGCTTATGGCTTTGCATATCATTAGCATCATGTATATTCAAAGAATTCATAATAACAACATTGCAATCATGCTCATCATTCAAATATTTTGTGCCAAGCTTTTCATTGACTTCTTCTTCTAACAATTGAGCACAATTTTCCGAACCATCATTTTCAAGAAAGATATTATAAAGATGATCAATAATATGATGCAACCTCAATTCCATTTTTTTGTAGTTTTATTTTTATAAACCAAACTAGTGTAAAACAAGATACTAAAAGATTTGATTGCAAGATCTAAAGATATACCTTCAAGCACTCACCTCCCGAGCAACGGCGCCAGAAAAGAGCTTGATGTCTACTACGCAACTTTATTCTTGTAGATACATGTTGGGCCTCCAAGCGCAGAGTTTTGTAGGACAATAGAAATTTTCCCTCAAGTGGATGACCTAAGGTTTATCAATCCGTGGGAGGCGTAGGATGAAGATGGTCTCTCTCAAACAACCCTGCAATCAAATACAAGAAATCTCTTGCGTCCCCAACACACCCAATACAATGACCATTTGTATGGGTGCACTAGTTCGGCGAAGAGATGGTGGTAAAAGTGTAATATTGATGGTAGAAATATATTTTTATAATCTGAATAAATAAAAACAGCAAGGTAGCAAATAGTAAACGGGCACAAAAACGGTATTGCAATTCTTGAAAATGAGGCCTGGGGTATGTACTTTCACTAGTGCAACCTCTCAACAATGCTAATATAATTGGATCATATAACCGACCCTCAACGTGCAACGAAGAATCACTCCAAAGTTCCTATCTAGCGGAGAACATAAGACGGAATTGTTTGTAGGGTACGAAACCACCTCCAAGCTATTCCTTTCGATCAATCTATCCTAGAGTTCGTACTAAAATAACATGAAGGACCGATCTAACCAAGAGTTTGTACTAAAATAACACCAAACAAATTCAGATTTATAATATTCAGTCCAACACAAAGAACTTCAAAGAGTGCCCCAAGATTTCTACCAAAGAAATAAAGACAAGAACATGCATCAACCCCTATGCATAGATGACCCCAATGTCACCTCAGGAATCCGTGAGTTGAGTGCCAAAACATATATCAAGTGAATCAATATGATACCCCATTGACACCACGAGTATTCAATTGCAAGACATATATAAAGTGTTCTCAAATCCATAAAAGTATTCAATCCGATAACAACGAAATCTCAAAGGGAAAAACTCAATTCATCACAACAAGATAAAGAGGGGAAAACACCATATGATCCGACTATATTAACAAAGCCCACGATACATCAAGATCATGACATGTCAAGAACACGAGAGAGAGAGATAGAGAGATTAAACACATAACTACTGGTACATACCCTGAGCGCCGAGGGTGGACTACTCCCTCCTCATCGTGGTGGCCGCCGGGATGATGAAGATGGCCACCGGTGATGATTTCCCCCTCCGGCAGGGTGCCGGAACGGGGTCTAGATTGGTTTTCGGTGGCTACAGAACCTTGCGGCAGCGGAACTTCTGATCTAGGTTATTTGTGAATTTATAGGGTAAAGAGGGGGTGCGGAAGGCCACCAAGGTGGGCACAACCCACCTGGGCATGCCTGGGCCCCCAGGAGCACCCTGGTGGGTTGTGCCCCCAGGTGCTGCTCTGGCCCATCAGGAGTCTTCTGGTCCATAAAAAATCCACAAAAAGTTTCGCTGTGTTTGGACTCCGTTTGATATTGATTTCCTGCGATGTAAAAACAAACAAAAAACAACAACTAGCACTAGCACTGGTCAATAGGTTAGTCCCAAAAAATGATATAAAGTTGCTATAAAATGATTGTAAAACACCCAAGAATGATAATATAACAGCATGAATACTTCATAAATTATAGATACGTTGGAGATGTATCAGACACACGTGAGCCACCATTCCTGCTCGCCCGGTGTCTTGACAATCATTGTGAGTGTATTGTTTGTGTAATGTGGGTTAGACAGTTGGGTGATGGATTCATCCCAAGCCACCAAGATTCCTCCATGAGTCCCTGCGGCCGGCAAGTAAAAGAACTTCCCAAATTTATTACCAAGGCATTGTTGTACAACGATCACTGATACATCTTGTAGTTTGGTTTCCTGTAAGCACACAATAGTCGGGTTTGCCAGCGTAAGTACTTGATAGACTGCACTCCTCCGAGCTGGAGCGTTGAGGCCACGAACATTCCACACAATCACTTTGAGGGGTTGTGCATTCATTTGGAAATGCAACCAAACCATCTACACCGTAACCACAACTGCCTCTTCCGCAAGGGGTAGAGCCGACGAATCCCATCCGAAGAGAGAAAGCACGGCGGCAATATGCGCGTCCGAGAGGGGGTGGGAGAACAAATCCATGTACATGTGAAGGGCTTCCTCCGAGATCACCTCACCCTCATGCGCCAAACATAACTTCCTAATGAGTACTTGTTGTTGCTTGGTGGTCGCATGCTTAGCAATCCTAGCACTCCTCCTGGCCGACGCCATGTCCATCTTCCTTTTCTTCATGGGATTACCACCTTTCGTAGCCGGAGCCCGACTCGTCGGCCTCGCCAATTAATATAGGAAAAAGTGACAGCCGCATCTCCTCACAAAGAGTTGTCACATTGGCCTGCAGGGGGCACGTATTATCCTGAGCTAAAGGTCTGCCTGGCACCACCTCAGCTGCCTGCTCACCCCCTTCCCCAGGCTGGGCCCTATCCGGTTGCATGACCGGTACAGTACCGTTTGTTTCCTCACGTTGTGACGTGCATGGGGCATCCCATCAATATGCAGATCCCCCTCTTTTGATAGGCTAACTTGGAACAAATCCCATGGCCTGATTCCCCCCATTGTGGGCCTGCCAGCAAAAGTAGGCCCATCCTCTCTGGTCAGACCAGATAGGTCTAGCAGCAAGGAGCCCAACTGGACTGACCCGACACGATTCGTTCCACCACCGAGCATCCTATCCGAACAGCCTTTGATTCCTGTATTGATCCGGTCCATGCCCCCTTAACCATCCCGCACCTGCCATCTGGAAAGCTGCACAGACGCAGGGGAGACAGCGGGCCCTGCCGCCTGTAGCCTTGGTCGAGGAGCCACACACGACGCCACAAGCGGACACGGGATTGTGGGGTTAGCCGCACTTTCTAGTCCATCGACCTGACCAATCTCCTCCCTTGGCTGCATGCGGTCGCATGCGAACGGCCTGTCGCCGCACACCTCCCCAGCCAGGCTGGGCCCAGCCACCAAACCCGATCCTGTGACGGCAGCCACGCAGCTACTGATGTCGTGCTGACGGACGCCCGAGGTCGCCGAGGCCCAAGCCGTTTGAATCACATGCTTGCCTAGTAGTGGCGCCATCGTCGAAGAGCCAGCCATGCTCACCGCATCTTCACCTGACCCAGTGGCGCCGGAGCCACCATTGCTGTGAGCCCCACCACTCAAAGGCCGACCCGCACCTGCACTAGGCTGCCAATCATCATCACCTGTGGGCGGTGATGGTGGTGGCTAATCTTCCACCTCCTCAGAGTCCACCAGCGTCGGCTCCGCAAGAACGGTGATGTCAACGGGGTACCAGAGTGTAGTAGCACACCGGACAGCCGTCACACGGCGGACTACAGCACCCACCCATAGCGTGCGCCTCGGTTCGTCGATGAAGAGTAGACGGTGCCGCGGGATCATCCTTGGGCGGTCCGTATGTAGCCAGACTCTGAAATCCGCCATATCGTGCTGGCGCGCAATGCTGTCGTCCACACCCACCACATATCCCAGTCCACGCAGGATCACCGCCATTGTCCCTTGGCTCCATGCATGCGCCGGAGCTCCACTAAGCAAGACAGGGACAAGGAATGGCAAATGCGCCACCGTGGACTGCGCTTGACGAATCCACGGTCGAAGGTTGAGGTCGAACCAGGAAGCAGACGCCTTTCCAGAACACACCACGCGCTCCCGGAGTGCCCCATCCTCACTACAAGAAATATGTCAACTTGTGACCTTCTGTTAGTGATCCTGGAAGAATTGGTCATAGATCTATGACCATTTTAGACCAATTGGTCAAAAGTTGTTCGGGGGGCTCCAAAACCTAAACTATAACGACTATTTTGGTCAGAAAGGTCGTAATTTCCTTACACGAAATGGTCATAAAGCATATAGCACTGGTCTGCTGCCTTATTTCTAGCTGATCATGACCAATATAGATGGTCGTAACCTTGTAAATTGTGGTGGGTTGCTATGACTAGGCGCCACCTCATCAGTTTTGCCTATGTGTCATGTCCATGTGGCAGTTTTTGCCCTAGGTTGTGAAGCAACCTATATTTCTGTCATTCCCAAAATTCCCAAAAAAATATCATAAATTCTTTGGGTCATATCTTCATCAAATATGTAAAAATCCTTCCTTGCCTAGTTCAAAACTAATTCAACAATATTCATTTTCCTATTCTGTTCACGACAGCACTTTATGAAGGAAGTGCTATTTATATATTCTTGATTGCCCTCGAATTTTTGGGCACTCTTTCCTATCCAAATCATTACCGCATGACAATATTCAGCTCCACTTGCCTAGCAAATCTTCCTCGGCAAATTTCCAAAGTTTTTGTCCACCTAGAAGCATTGTGAAGGAAGTACCTTTTTTATATATTCAAATGACATGAAATTTATAAAGTTTCTTCATATGCCCAAATTATCACCCTCCTCCAAATTGAAGCTCAGGCAAATTATCTATGTGAGCCCAGGTTCAATTTATATTTTATGGCCAAATTGGCACGTTGCAAAGCAAGTGTTATCTAGACCCCTCCTATTAACCTCAAACTCTTTGGGCACTCTTCCATACCCAAATCATTGCCACATGATAATAGTCAGCTCCATTTTCCTAGTCAATCTTTCTCAGGAAATTTTCAAAGTTTCTACCTCGAGAGAAGCTTTGTGAAGTAAGTATTAGCTAGGCTTGCCCAAATGATCTGAAAATCTACCAAGGCATAACCATACCTATGTAACTTACCTACACCAAATTTGAGCTCATTTCATTCATCCAATTTCTCTCACTAGTTTTCCCAAGTTTCTGTCCATAGAAGAGCATTGTGAAGGAAGTACCACTTTGGCATGTCCAAATGTTATCACTTTTCTACGGTGCTTTCCAATGCCCAAATAACCATCCTCCACCAAATTTCAGCTCAATCCATTCATTATTTTGAGCCCAGCTTCAACATTCATATTTCTGTCCAGTGTAGTACTTTGCAAAGCAAGTACCACCTAGGATCCTCCTTTGATCTGAAAATTTGCGAAGACATTCTTCTTAGTAGATGATCATCCTCAGCAAAAACTCACGCCCATTGGCCATGTGCATTTCCCGTACCGCTAATCAAACACTTGGCTGCTAATTCATGTTTGAGTATCGATCGGTCTCCTTGTGAGAATCTTATGTTGTAATTTTCTTCCTAGAACCTACCTGGGGAGTGCCCAACCCACTAGACATGCCTAGGATGCCCAGAACACATGGCAACACCACGGTCACGCGGTGACCACGCGCCGGGCATGTGAGTTTACGCGCTCTAGAGTTGGGGGCCTTGGCCACCACCCAAACCTCGACGTATCGCCATCAAACCATGTATTTATGATTAAATAGGTACTTATGTAACTATAAATGATTTTTGGAAAAAATAAATAGTAAACTATGAGGCATCTGCAGTTCAAATTTGACCCGCTTCCTACTAAATCGGCGGGAATTTGTCTTTTTCACCAGAGGTGGATCAAAACTTTTGACGCCCAACAATTTTGTCAATTGTGCATTAAATATTGCCTAGTATTTCATAAAAATGATTTGGTCCAATTTTGCAACAATTATTTGGGAGGTCCTTCACAAAAAAACCTCCTTTTGGGCACTCGAAAAATGGAAAATGGTTTTTTGTCCAAAGAAAATGAAAACTTCCTTAGGCAACATTGTTTGCCATTAAAATATACACCCTTGTGCACAATATGGGATCATTTGAACAAATTATGCCATGAATGTGGCCATAAGATTGATCATTTGGCTTGAAAGCCATTGATATCCACACGTGATAGCTCGATTTTGAGAACACTTTTTTAAAATAATTGTCGTATTACAAGTTTGTTATTTTTCCTGGGAACTTGGCCACATATAATGACACAATGTGAAGGTTTCCCAATTTTTTGATTTTTTTTTGAATTTTTTATGCCCGTTTCAAAATGCGGTCAAAACGACGGGAATGACCGTTCATAGCTAGTGGTTGAATCTTGAATTTTTTTTGGTGTTTCTCTGATTAAATAGGTACTTATGTACCTAGAAATGATTTTTGGAAAAAATAAATAGCAAACTATGAGACAACTGCAGTTCAAATTTGACCCGCTTCCAGCTGAATCGGCGGAAATTTGTCTTTTTCACGAGAGGTGGATCATAACTTTTTACACCCAACCATTTTGTCAATTGTGCATTAAATATGGCCTAGTATTTTAGAAAAATGATTTGGTCCAATTTTGCAACAATTATTTGGGAGGTCCTTCACAAAAAACCTCCTTTTGGGCACTCGAAAAATGGAAAATGGTTTTTTCGTCCAAAGAAAATGAAAACTTCCTTAAGCAACATTGTTTGCCATTCCAATATGCACCCTTGTGCATAATATGATATCATTTGAACAAACTATGCCATGAATGTGGCCATAAGATTGATCATTTGGCTTGAAGGCCATTGATCTCCACACATGATAGCTCATTTCTGAGAACACTTTTTTAAAATAATTGTCGTATTACAAGTTTGTTATTTTTCCTGGGAACTTGGCCACATATAATGACACAATGCGAAGGTTTCCCAATTTTTTGATTTTTTTGAATTTTTTATGCCTGTTTCTAAATGCGGTCAAAACGGCGGGAATGACCATTCCTAGCTAGTGGTTGAATCTTGGAATTTTTTTGGTGTTTCTTTGATAAAATATATACTTATGTACCTAGAAATGATTTTCGGAAAAAATAAATAGCAAACTAGCACTACAAGAAATATGTCAACTTATCACCTTCTGTCAGTGACCCTCGAAGAATTGGTCATAAATTTATGACCATTTTAGACCAATTGGTCAAAAGCTATTCAGGCGGCTCCAAACCCTAAACCATTGCGACCATTTTGGTCAGAAAGGTCGTAATTTCCTTACACGAAATGGTCACAAAGCAAACAGTGCTAGTCCACTGCCTTATTTCTAGTTGTTAATGACCAATATAGATGGTCACAGCCTTGTAGATTGTGGTGGGTTGTGATGACTAGGCACCATCTCATCAGTTTTGCCTATGTGTCATGTCCATGTGGTAGTTTTTGCCCTAGGTTGTGAAGCAACCTATATTTCTATCATTCCCAAAATTCCCAAAAAAATCTCATAAATTCTTTGGGGCATATCTTCATCAAATATGTAAAAATCCTTCCTTGCCTAGTTCAAAACTAATTCAACAATATTCATTTTCCTATTCTGTTCACAACAACACTTTATGAAGGAAGTGCTATTTATATATTCTTGATTGCCCTTGGAATTTTTGGGCACTCTTTCCTATCCAAATCATTACAGCATGACAAAATTCAGCTCCATTTGCCTAGCAAATCTTCTTCGGCAAATTTCCAAAGTTTTTGTCCACCTAGAAGCATTGTGAAGGCAGTACCTTTTTTATATCTCTAAATGACATGAAATTTATATAGTTCCTTCATATGCCAAAATTATCACCCTCCTCCAAATTGCAGCTCAGTCAAATCATCTATGTGAGCCCAGGTTCAATTTATATTTTATGGCCAAATTGGCACGTTGCAAAGCAAGTGTTATATAGACCCCTCCTATTACCCTCAAACTTTTCGGGCACTCTTCCATACCCAAATCAATGCCATATGATAATATTCAGCTCAATTTTCCTAGTAAATCTTTCTCGGGAAATTTCCAAAGTTTCTACCACGAGAGAAGCTTTGTGAAGTAAGTACTAGCTAGGCTAACCGAAATGATCTGAAAATTTACCAGCGCATGACCATACCTAAGTAACTTACCTACACCAATTTTGAGCTCATTTCATTCATCCAATATCTCTCACTAGTTTTCCCAAGTTTCTGTCCATAGAAGAGCATTGTGAAGGAAGTACTACTTTGGCATGTCCAAATAGTATACATTTTCTACAGTGCTTTCCTATGCCCAAATAACCATCCTCCACCAAATGTCAGCTCAATCCATTTATTATTTTGAGCCGAGCTTCAACATTCGTAGTCATGTCCAGCGTGGTAGTTCGCAAAGCAAGTACCACCTAGGCTCCTCCTTTTGAGCTGAAAATTTGTGAAGACGGTCTCCTTAGTAACTGATCATCCTCAACCAAAACTCACGCCAATTAGCCATGTACATTTCCCGTACCGCTAATCAAACACTTCGCTGCTAATTCATGTTTGAGCATCGATCGGTCTCCTCGTGAGAATCTTATGTTGTAATTTTCTTCCTAGCACCTACCTGGGGAGTGCCCAACCCACTAGACATGCCTAGGCCGCCTAGAACACATGGCAACACCACGGTCATGCGGTGACCACGCGGCAGGCATGCGAGTTTACGCGCTCTAGAGTTGGGGCCCTCGGCCACCACCCAAACCTCGACGTATCGCCACCAAACCATGTATTTATGATTAAATAGGTACTTATGTAACTAGAAATGGTTTTTGGAAAAAATAAATCGCAAACTATGAGGCAGCTGCAGTTCAAATTTGACCTGCTTCCACCTGAATCGGCGGAAATTTGTCTTTTTCACGAGAGGTGGATAAAAACATTTTACACCCAACCATTTTGTCAATTGTGCATTAAATATGGCCTAGTATTTTATAAAAATGATTTGGTCCAATTTTGCAACAATTATTTGGTAGTTCCTTCACAAAAAAACCTCCTTTTGGGCACTCAAAAATGGAAAATGGTTTTTTCGTCCAAAGAAAATGAAAACTTACTTAGGCAACACTGTTTGCCATTCCAATATGCACCCTTGTGCACAATATGAGATCATTTGAACAAACTATGCCATGGATGTGGCCATAAGATTGATCATTTGGCTTGAAATCCATTGATCTCCACACATGATAGCTCGTTTCTGAGAACACTTTTTTAAAATAATTGCCGTATTACAAGTTTGTTATTTTTCCTAGGAACTTGGCCACATATGATGACACAATGCGAAGGTTTCCCAATTTTTTGATTTTTTTTGAATTTTTTATGCCCGTTTCAAAATGCGGTCAAAACGGCGGGAATGACCGTTCCTAGCTAGTGGTTGAATCTTGGAATTTTGTTGGTGTTTCTCTGATAAAAAAGATACTTATGTACCTAGAAATGATTTTTGGAAAAAAAATAAAGATCAAACTACGAGGCAGCTACAGTTCAAATTTGACCCACTTCCAGCTGAATCGGCGGGAATTTGTCTTTTTCACAAGAGGTGGGTCAAAACTTTTTACACCCAACCATTTGGTCAATTGTGCATTAAATATGGACTAGTATTTTAGAAAAATGATTTGGTCCAATTTTGCAACAATTATTTGGTAGTCCCTTCACAAAAAAACCTCCTTTCGGGCACTCGAAAAATGGAAAATGGTTTTTTCGTCCAACGAAAATGAAAACTTCCTTAGGAAACATTGTTTGCCATTCCAATATGCACCCTTGTGCACAATATGAGATCATTTGAACAAACTATACCATGAATGTGGCCATAAGATTGATCATTTGGCTTGAAAGCCATTGATCTCCACACATGATAGCTCGTTTCTGAGAACACTTTTTCAAAATAATTTCCGTATTACAAGTTTGTTATTTTTCCTAGGAACTTGGCCACATATGATGACACAATGCGAAGGTTTCCCTATTTTTTGATTTTTTTGACTTTTTATGCCCGTTTCAAAATGCGGTCAAAACGGCGGGAATGACCGTTCCTAGCTAGTGGTTGAATCTTGGAATTTTGTTGGTGTTTCTCTGATTAAAAAGATACTTATCTACCTAGAAATGATTTTTGGAAAAAATAAAGAGCAAACTACGAGGCAGGTACAGTTCAAATTTGACCCGCTTCCAACTGAATCGGCGGGAATTTGTCTTTTTCACCAAAGGTGGATCAAAACTTTTTTCACCCAACCGTTTGGTCAATTGTGCATTAAATATGGCCTAGTATTTTAGAAAAATGATTTGGTACAATTTTGCAACAATTATTTGGTAGTTCCTTCACAAAAAACCTCCTTTCGGGCACTCGAAAAATGGAAAATGGTTTTTTCGTCCAACGAAAATGAAAACTTCCTTAGGCAACATTGTTTTCCATTCCAATATGAACCCTTGTGCACAATATGAGATCATTTGAACAAACTATGCCATGAATGTGGCCATAAGATTGATCATTTGGCTTGAAAGCCATTGATCTCCACACATGATAGCTCGTTTCTGAGAACACTTTTTTAAAATAATTGCCGTATTACAAGTTTGTTATTTTTCCTAGGAACTTGGCCACATATGATGACACAATGCGAAGGTTTCCCAATTTTTTGATTTGTTTTGAATTTTTTATGCCCGTTTCAAAATGCGGTCGAAACGGCGGAATGACCGTTCCTAGCTAGTGGTTGAATCTTGGAATTTTGTTGGTGTTTATCTGATTCAAAAGATACTTATGTACCTAGAAATGATTTTTGGAAAAAATAAAGAGCAAACTACGAGGCAGCTACAGTTCAAATTTGACCCGCTTCCAGCTGAATCAGCGGGAATTTGTCTTTTTCACCAGAGGTGGATCAAAACTTTTTACACCCAACCATTTGGTCAATTTTGCATTAAATATGGACTAGTATTTTAGAAAAATGATTTGGTCCAATTTTGCAACAATTATTTGGTAGTTCCTTCACAAAAAACCTCCTTTCGGGCACTCGAAAAATGGAAAATGGTTTTTTCGTCCAACGAAAATGAAAACTTCCTTAGGCAACATTGTTTGCCATTCCAATATGCACCCTTGTGCACAATATGAGATCATTTAAACAAACTATGCCATGAATGTGGCCATAAGATTGATCATTTGGCTTGAAAGCCATTGATCTCCACACATGATAGCTCGTTTCTGAGAACACTTTTTTAAAATAATTGTCATATTACAAGTTTGTTATTTTTCCTAGGAACTTGGCCACATATGATGACACAATGCGAAGGTTTCCCAATTTTTTGATTTTTTTATGCCCGTTTCAAAATGCGGTCAAAACGGCGGGAATGACCGTTCCTAGCTAGTGGTTGAATCTTGGAATTTTGTTGGTGTTTATCTGATTAAAAAGATACTTATGTAGCTAGAAATGATTTTTGGAAAAAATGAAGAGCAAACTACAAGGCAGCTACAGTTCAAATTTGACCCGCTTCCAACTGAATCGGCGGTAATTTGTCTTTTTCACCAGAGGTGGATCAAAACTTTTTACACCCAACCATTTGGTCAATTGTGCATTAAATATGGCCTAGTATTTTAGAAAAATGATTTGGTCCAATTTTGCAACAATTATTTGGTAGTTCCTTCACAAAAAAACCTCCTTTCAGGCACTCGAAAAATGGAAAATGGTTTTTTCGTCCAACGAAAATGAAAACTTCCTTAGGCAACAGTGTTTGCCATTCCAATATGCACCCTTGTGCACAATATGTGATCATTTGAACAAACTATGCCATGAATGTGGCCATAAGATTGATCATTTGGCTTGAAAGCCATTGATCTCCACACATGATAGCTCGTTTCTGAGAACACTTTTTTAAAATAATTTCTGTATTACAAGTTTGTTATTTTTCCTAGGAACTTGGCCACATATGATGACACAATGCAAAGGTTTCCCAATTTTTGATTTTTTTGAATTTTTTATGCCCGTTTCAAAATGCGGTCAAAACGGCGGGAATGACTGTTCCTAGCTAGTGGTTGAATCTTGGAATTTTTTTGGTGTTTTTCTGATTAAAAAGATACTTATGTACCTAGAAATGATTTTTGGAAAAAATAAAGAGCAAACTACGAGGCAGCTACAGTTCAAATTTGACCCGCTTCCAACTGAATCGGCGGGAATTTGTCTTTTTCACCAGAGGTGGATAAAAACTTTTTACACCCAACCATTTAGTCAATTGTGCATTAAATATGGCCTAGTATTTTAGAAAAATGATTTGGTCCAATTTTGCAACAATTATTTTGGAGGTCCTTCAAAAAAAACCTCCTTTTGGGCACTCGGAAAATGGAAAATGGTTCTTTCGTCCAAAGAAAACGAAAACTTCCTTAGGCAATATTGTTTGCCATTCCAAGATGCAAACTTGTGCGAAATATGGAATCATTTGAGCAAACTATGAGGCAGCTGTAATTAAAATTTGACCCGCTTCGTAGTGAATCGTCGAAAATCCCACCTAGTATGAAACTACCTCTAGTTATTTGAGGGAACCGTACTTAAACATTGTCATAAAAAGAGAAGGGAACTTACCGCCGGGCGTCGTGGTGCTGCCTTGGATCTCCTCGACGCTGCAATGGAGGTTTTTCATGCTCGGTGCTGTCGTGACATATTGATGTGATCGAATGATAGCCAATGCGCAGATCGGGCGGCTAGCTAGGCGGATGATTTCTAGACAAAATCATCTGGCTGACTCATAGTTCTTTGCTTATTGTTAATCGATTAAGACCAATTTACATGGTCATAACATCATCAAAGCCTATACTTCCTTCTGATTGGTCCTGGACATGTTCACGCGGATCAAGCATCAGAGACCGTCAGATACTCACAGATCCAACGGCCCACACCCATCTCACCCTCTCATCCCTCGTCCCACCCGCAGTCCAACCACCCAAACCCTAACTCAGATCCCCACCCACTCCAGCTGCCGCTGCCCCCTTCTCCCTCCCAGATCCAATCCAAGTCAGAACCACTCGCCCTCCGGCCCCCGACCTCCGTCTCCACTCTTGCGTGCGTCGGCCACCTCCCTCCGGCGGAGCTCAAGCCCCACCCCCCAAGCGCCGCTGCTCCACCCTCTCCCGCGCCCATCCACTGCGCGCGTCGTCAGACTCACCATCCTTCGCTGCACCATGGAGATGGGCGCGTGTGTGTCCGCCCTCTCGGTGGAGGCAGAGGGGCGCCACGGCGGTGATGGGGAACAAGATCGCGTCGCCAAATACATCCACCGAATCCTCGAAACCCTAGCAGCAAAATCGACTCGATCAAAAAAGTTCTTCGTCTTCCTTGATTTGGTGCTGATTGTGGTTTGTTGGCGCGCACGCAGGAGGATGTGATGGTGGAGAGGACGCCCGAGGAGGAGGAGGCCAGGCTGAGGTAGCTCGAGTTCGTGCAGCAGGCGGCCACGCAGGCTGTCTTGCTGGTCGCCGCGGCCTACGCGTACGCCAAGCAGGGCGCCGGCCCGCTCCACCCCGACGTCGACTACGTTAGGGGACCGTCAAGGCCATCGTCGGCCCCCTCTACGACCGCTACCACGCCGTGCCGCTCGATCTCCTCAAGTTCCTCGACCACAACATGAGAACCTCAACTTTATTTCTTAGCTGTATGCAAGGATCTATTATCCGATTCTGTTCCTGGCCGTTGCTTTTCGCCACTGGAGCACCTAGGTGTTCTCTGTTTCTTAATTTCCCGTCGCATCTGCATAGTGTTATCAGTTGTTCCCGTCGCGCGGATTTGAGTCCTGCGTAGCTCAATTCCACTGAGCTATGTGTGCACGCGTCTCGTTCGGAATCAGCAGTTTACTGCTCCCAAATTCGGATCGAAGCCTTGTTTGGACCTTACTTAGTCGTGCCATTAGTTCAGCAGTTCGTAGAATTAGTTGAGGTGTACGTGTGGAGAAGTTGGAGCCTATGACAATCACTGGTTCCATTTACAGATAATTTTTAGGGGTTTCCAGTTTATTCAACTTGGTTGCACGATTGCCACTGATTGCTACTGTGGTATAGAGTATATGCTACAGTCATATTTGCGCCAAGGTTTATTGGTGCGAGTGTGGTTGGCATGTAAGGGAGCCACTATGAAGATGGATAAGACAAATTCCACCTGCACAGGGGATGTGGATATGTGATGGTGAAATGAGGAAATGTGGTTGTAGTATTTTCTGCACATTTTCCTCGTGACTCCATCATGGCCTCTTTGCAGGTTTAATTTCCTCGAGACTCCCTGTAGCTTCCTTCTGAAGGATGGCAATGTTGCACACATCTTAGGATGAAAGCTGAACCATTCTTATACACTTTTAAGTCCTGTTAATAACTATTCAGGGGGGCATATTCGTTTCATGAATCATCTATAAATATCATTCACATGGTACTGGGTCAGTTTCTAGCTACCATTTCTATACACATTATCTGTGTGTGAGCGCCAGTAGCTTCATGACTTGCTATTCTTATTCAAGTGGACGAACTAAGTCATTTTTATTCAGTTTGCATTCTGCTATGCCAAAGCCGGCAATATGAGCATCACTGTACACTTTTCACCACTCCACTCCCTCCCATGCAAAATCATCCTCTCAGCTCTCACCCGTTGATGGGGAATTTTCCAATCGACACTTCATTTCGTTGCTAGTACGTATTACACACACATGCTCCATAGCAAATCCAACTGGATGCTCCCAAACTTTCTTCTGTTCTTGTGTTTGAAATGAGTTTTTTTAGTAACTAGGGGTCATGTATCTTAATGGATGAGCATGGAGCATAACATCAGTTATTAAATTGTGTACATTCTCACATGTGAAGCATGTACCATTTGCTAGTACTACGTAGTTGCTAGCGATGGCTAGCCTGTGTCTGGTCTTTTTGATTGGTCACATCCATATGCTCCGGTCCAATGCGCCCAACTATAGCCTCATTTTTAAATACGTTATTTTTATTTTCCAGCATTTGTTTTTAGCCTACTGCAGCATTTCTTGAAATGATTTTTATTCTAAGCATTTTTGTCATACTCAATAAGCTAGTTCCTGAATCAAATTTGTTAATGAAATGTTTTTGTAGCATGCTATAGTTAATTAGTTGGCAAGTCTGATGTCCATTCGCCTGATTCCGTCGCCTGATTCCAGACACCTCCTCTGTTTTTTGCAGGTCTGGCAGCACCGCCGCGTCGAGAAGAAGGTGGTGACCGCGGCGGCGAGCGGCGCGAGTTGGTGGCTGCGGGACTCGACGGCACGGCTCATATATGTGCTTTCGACTAATCCAGCTTTTGGTCTAGCTGGGCATTACTTTCGGTTAATTAGCTTTCGGCTCATATATGTGCTCTCTATGATACTGATGGTTCCCTAGCTAATAATATGATGATTTAATCCCCTAAGCATTGATGCATCCCATATCACCATGGCTGTTGTTTGCTGTCAAGATTTGCTTAGCCTGAATACATGGTTATGTTTTTGTGTACTGCTATCCTGTTGTCTCTGTTGGATGGACAGCATCCTAGTACAAGTACTTGCTAGGTTTTACCTGTTCGTGCAAATCTTGTTGTGTGTTGCAAGTCGTTTTAGTACTACCTAATTAAGTCATCTATTGTCATGTGCCTGCGCAATGTTTCCTCCTTATATCACCTTTAATCCAAGGCAAAATCTGGACCAACGAGTACCTATTGCACTAATGGGTGATTAGTACGCTGACAGAGATATTTGGAAATAGGAATTCTAAAGCGCATACTATTCAGAGCAGAACGGTAATTTCCTTAATGAAGTAGGTGACTGTAATTTGTATAATAACCACATAGGCTACTTTAATTAATGTTTCCACTTTTCTTTGATGAAATGGTTTAGTTTTGATTAATAACTCATTGGATTTTAAATATGGTAGTAAGAAGTTGCAACGGCGCTATGTGGCGTTTGCACAAATTCCTTGATTTTCTAGCATAGCAGGTGATGGGACTTGTCAAACAAGAGCTTAGTTTCCATAGAAGTATACTCAGTTATATGAGATACTTGGTTGGCATAGTAAACCAAACCATGTTACTGATAATTTTTTTGTTCCTTCTCAGGACTGCTCCCGTGTGGTGGCCTCCTTGAGACTTGGCACTTAGCAGCAGAATCTAATTAATTATACTGATTTTTTTGTTCTTCCAGAATCTTGGCACTTTGCTTGTCTATGGATCATCTTCCACTTGAGAGCTGGCAGGAGGTCATTATTCCGTTGCTGCCTCATCACTTACCTCCAGTTCTGAATTTGTGTGATAAATGCTTCTGAATTCCAATGACAAGTGCTATTGAAAATTTTCTGTTCTTGTTCCTTTAATACGCATGTTCATGAATAATCACTTCAGTTATTTGTTCTTCTGAAAACTTCAGTATGCAAGTACCTATTCCTGGTACAGCAAGTACCAGTTCTTGAGCATTTGCACAATTTTCATTATTTGTTCTGAAAATTTGCTCTAGTGTGAATCATAGTAGTATGCACTAGCAGCAATCTGTCAATGTTTGATTCAAGCTTACTCTCGTTATAATGTATTGTGTAGTTGTTGTTTCAAACTGTTTTGCTACAAGTACCATAATTTGCATTGAAGATATTGTATTCTGTTGCTGTATCATTGTTTAATAAAACCACAGCATGATGCTCACATGAGATATCCACATGTTTCTGTGCTGTTTCTTTCCAGCATGATGCTCTCGTTATAATGTATTCTGTTACTGTTTTGCTACAAGCTGTGTGTTGATTTGATAACAGGAGTTTCCTTGTCCTGGTCCTATACTGCATTTTGACTCCTATGTTTCTGTGCGCGTGTGTTTAATTGATGTTGTTTCAACTTTGAACTGCTTCTGCATATGGCCTATACTGCAATTGAGATTTAAATTTGTGGTTGTTCCTCTTTTACAGATGCTCAACTGTGAAGTGTGAAGCAAGTGTGAAGCCGTGAAGCGTGAAGCCGTCAAGTTCTACTTAGTGAAGAGTAGCATATTGTTAGCATATATGTGTTGTAAAGATTGTAATAGATTTATTTAGTGGTATATTTGATGAAATTTATGTGTTCTTTTTGATTATGTATGTGATCTGAAAACTTGTGAAATGGAAACTTGACCAATGGGTCCACTTATGAAAATAATCTATCAAATTTGTACATTTCTGACATGTGGGACCAATTTGAGAGATGATCATGACAAGTGGGACCCATCTGACTAGTGGGACCAGCTTGAATATATAATGGCTGAAAATAGAAAAGCAATAAATAATAAAAGGTCACGGGCCAACAATAAAAAAGGCTACAACGTTGGGCTTGGCCCATGAAGCCGACCAGAATTACCAAGGAAAAAATAATAAAAGGCTGAATTAATGGGCTCGGCCCATGTAAAACACCTAATCGGACCGGGCTGAATCTTGTGCCACATCAGCTTGCCACGCTGGATGCCTACGTGGCCTGGGGAGGTTGCTAGTGACCAAAACGCCACAGTAGACGTATTTTGGTCATAAACGTCTACGACCATTCCAGAAGAAAGGTCGCTATAGTCAGTTTACGACGGCCAGCTTTTGACCTTATATTTTTGGTCACAAAAAGATCACAAATGGAAATTTGTGACCATTCAGTGACCAATAGTGGTGGTCACAAGTTGACATATTTCTTGTAGTGTAGAAGGCAGCTACAGTTCAAATTTGACCCGCTTCCAGCTGAACCAGTGGAAATTTATCCTTTTCATGAGAGGTGGATCAATTTTTTTACACCCAACCATTTGGTCAATTGTGCACTAAATATGGCCTAGTATTTTATAAAAATGATTTGGTCCAGTTTTGCAATAATTATTTGGTAGGTTCTTCACAAAAAAAATCTCATTTGGGGCACTCGAAAAATGGAAAATGGCTCCTTTGTGCAATGAAAGTGAAAACTCCCCAAATCAACACTATTTGCCATTCCAATATGCACCCTTGTGCACAATATGAGATCATTTGAACAAACTATGCCATGAATGTGGCCATAAGATTGATCATTTGGCTTGAAAGCCATGAATCTTCACACATGATAACTCATTTCTGAGAACACTTTTTAAAATAATTTCCGTATTACAAGTTTATTATTTTTCCTAGAAACTTGGTCATATATAATGACACAATGCGAAGGTTTTCCAATTTTTTGATTTTTTTTTAATTTTTTATGCCCGTTTCAAAATGCGGTCAAAACGGCGGGAATGGCCGTTCCTAGCTAGTGGTAGAATCTTGGATTTTTTTTGTGTTTCTCTGATTAAATAGATACTTATGTACCTAGAAATGATTTTTAGAAAAAATAAAGAGCAAACTACAATGCAGCTATAGTTCAAATTTGACCCGCTTCCAACTGAATCGGCGGAAAGTTGTCTTTTTCACGAGAGGTGGATCAAAACTTTTTACACCCAACCATTTGGTCAATTGTGCATTAAATATGGCCTAGTATTTTATAAAAATGATTTGGTCCAATTTTGCAACAATTATTTGGGAGGTCCTTCACAAAAAACCTCCTTTTGGGCACTCAAAAAATGGAAAATGGTTTTTCGTCCAAAGAAAATGAAAACTTCCTTAGGCAACATTGTTTGACATTCCAATATGCACCCTTGTGCACAATATGAGATCATTTGAACAAACTATGCCATGAATGTGGCCATAAGATTGATCATTTGGCATGAAAGCCATTGATCTCCTCATATGATAGCTCCTTTCTATGAACACTTTTTTAAAATAATTATCGTATCACAAGTGCTGATTTTGCGCTGATATGAACTTACAACAGTATTACATTGTAGTGTTTTCTGCATGTTGTATCACTAGTTTCATGCTTCCTTCTCATTTGAACCTATTCTTCAATGGTATTACTTTGTTTGTATGATTGAGGGCAATTTACTTGGTTCTTTGATGGAGCACTAAAATTGCCTTCCTGTGATGTTGCAGGTGCCCAGTTTGTGCCGAAGGAGCTCCATGTTGAAGAAGATTGGAGACACATAGAGCTTGTAAATTCTGTAGCTGTTACACATAGAGCTCCATACCGATTCTGTTGTTGTTACACATAGAGCTTGTAAAACAGTGATTGAAGATGTATTATGTGTTATTTATAGAGTAGCAGCTCCATACTGATTTTGGTTGCTGTTATTTTAAGTACTACTTGTATTTTTTTTGTCTGTGCCAATTTAAATATTGGCTATTTTTTTATTATGAAATTGAAATCTGAAGAATATGACCTTGACAATTGGGACCCACTTACTAGAACCTGACAACTCGGACCAATTACCAGAACTTACAATTGGGACCCATCTCAATCGACCCATCTTAAAACAAGAAAAGAAAATTGTAATTATAAAAAAATCTGGAATTGTTGAGCCAAAAAGGCCATGGCCCAGAAAATAAAAAGGCTATAATGTTGGGCTAGGCCCATGAAATCGAAGAAAAAATGACAGGAAAAAATATTAAAAAGGCTGAATTAATGGGCTCGGCCCATCTAAAGCACTGAAATGGACCGGGCTGAATCTTGTGCCACATCAGCTTGCCACGCTGGATGCCTACGTGGCCTGCGGAGGCTGCTAGTGACCAAAACAGAACAGTAGGCATATTTTGGCCATAAACGTCTTCAACCATTCCAGAAGAAAGGTCACTATAGTCAGTTTATGACCGCCAGCTTTTGACCTTCTGTTTTTGGTCACAAAAAGGTCGCAAATGAAAAACAATGACCTTTCAGTGACCAATAGTGGTGGTAACAAGTTGACATATTTCTTGTAGTGCCTTGCAGAGCACGAGTAAGTCCTCCGGGTAATACGGCGAATCGACATGTCCGCCGGGCCGATATCGAACTCTCTGTGTAGCGCCTCAGCCATGGACGCCAAATCCACCGTTGGGCGGGTGCCGATGACAGTCACGAGCACCGCGCGAGTGAGCTCCGCCTCCATCTTCTAGATGTCCTCCGATGCCTCCAAGAAGCATGCCTCCACCGGCTCCACCTGAACGCACTCCAAGTGCCCCGAGTCCCCGCCGACCGGGTCAAACGGGACGGAGAACTCCGGACCGAGCCCATGACCAAAGACCACCGGTGCCCCACGCGCCGCCGATGCGGACGGCGCCCGAACCACGTCCGTCCACAACCTGATTGCGCCCGGTGGCGAAGGGCCTGAGGATGGTGGCGGCAAAACGGAAGCAGAGCGCCGCGGCGATGCAGCGGGCGACGGGACCGGCACCGCGGCAGGAGGAGCCCTGGGACGAAGGGTTGACGGGTGCGTGGCGGCTGCTCCACCGGAGACGGGCTGCGGGAGCGGGTGCAACCCCGAGACATGTCGCCCTCCCCACGGCACCGAACATAGAAGCTGGGGTTCCGGCACTCCACCGAGATGTGCCCATCATCCTTGTCGCGGTTATAGTAGCAGCCGAACAGCTCAGCCGGCATCTTGGACTCCAACGGCGGATGAGGCGCAGCCAGCGCGCGTGGAGCATGGCGACGCCATTGAGGGAGGGGAGAGCGGGCAGTCGGCCCTCTCGGACGACGATGCCTCTTGGTCTGCCATCCAGCCTCCGCCTAGGGCAGGCGGGAGGGGCCAACACCACCACCCTAGAGGTGGGGTTCCGGCACTCCGCCGAGATGTGCCCATCATCCTTGCCGCAGTTGTAGTAGTAGCCGAACAGCTCAGCCGGCATCTTGGACTCTAGAGGCGGACGAGGCGCAGCCAGCGCGCGCAGAGCATGGCGACGCCACTGAAGGAGGGGAGAGCGGGCAGGCGGCCCTCTCGGACGGCGATGCCTCTTGGTCTGCCATCCAGCCTCCGCCTGGGCCGGGCAGGAGGGGCCAGCACCACCACCCTGGACCAGCGGACCGAAGACCGTGCCTACCACCGGCGCCGCATCTGGAGCACTCCTCCCCTGTCCCACCTCCCCCCCCCCCCCCCCCCGCCTCCAGCTCAGATCCATCGTCGGCAGAAACTTTTTTTTATAGGGTTCAAATATAGTTGCAGCTAAAACAATTTTTTTCCAAGATTCACAATAACATATTAGGTTAACAAGCATGAATATACCTAGAAATCCATCTTACAATCAAATGAAGAAGGTTAGTGAGCAGGTCCAAATCAAAATTGCAGCTTCTGGATTACAAGGGGCAAGATTTCCGCATCACGAAAAAGCAAAACAAGATTGAAGAAATCGAACAAACCTGGAGCTAGATTTGTATGTCCACCAACTACGCCAGGAGACAAGAACTTCGATTCAACTTCTATCCATACTTGTCAGAAAAGAGGACGGAAGAAGCTGCTGCGGGAGGGTCGACCGTAGGGACGACGCCGAGAAGAACAAACCGGGCCGAGAAGCTCAAGGAAGAAGGAAGAAGGAAGAGAAAGGGGAATCGAGGAGTGGGAGGAGGGGTCACAGTTACTACGTGCAGTAAATGTTAATCTGACAAAAGGTGGTTGTGGGGGGGGGGGAGGGTCGGCCAGTTTCCTAACATATTGCAAATACGGGTGGTCTCGAAACACAATACCAAAGCTATACATTGCAGTGGACTAGCACAAACACGGATCCAGTGTAGGATCAACCGGTACATGACGGAACCGCGCAATATAATTCATAGGTGATACATATCTGTGTGCATCAACTGTAAGAACTTCCTGCTTGATTTGGCAGATCTATAACAAGGGTGAAATACTTGGAGCGTTTCTACTTTCAATCTGTTGAATGAAATGCTGGAGTAGCTCTAGCTCAAGAGGCATGGACAAGAAGGGAGTTAAAGTAGGATGGAGGGAGTTGAAGTACGATGCTGAAATCTAGCAAAAGAAGAAGCAGGAGAGGAAGCTTGAAGCAGAGGCATGGAGGCGAACAGAGAAAGAAGAGAGGGCGGGGGGAAATGGATAGGAACAGTGTCAAGTAGATATTGTCATCCTCATTTTGACAAGAAAGGAGGGGACCCAGCTCCTTTCGTCAGTGTATCCATCGGAACAGCCAATCGTATTTTACATGTATATATAGCTAATATGAAACGTTTTCAAGTTATACCAAATCTCTCGCACCAATCTTGAAAATGGAACAGACGGCTCGCGATCCGCCGTTCCATCACGGAACCGCGCAATTTTCCTGATCGGGAGCACTGTCGTATGTCTCGCGCTGCGACTGCCAAAGGTGCGTACGCAAGGGCCAAATCAAACGGCTCATACGGGATGCATCGTGTGGCTGCGGGATCACCGGCCAACCTGGTGTAATGAAGATTTTCCTAAGGCCAACTCCACCGCGTGATCCAAACGGACGTTCGGATTGGCCCGAATCTGTTCCTTTGGGGTGCCGATGGATACGCCCGTGTCCGGCTGTGTCCATTAGGTCGTGCGTGCGCCCATCGCGCGGCCGCACCCCAAATCGTGTCCGGGATGGACGGGATTAAAAATAATAATTAAATAACTAAAAAAGCAAATAAACGCATTAAAAAAACATAAAACATATATATGGGTTGGCCAGAAAATGGCCCAGTTTCAACGGCCACTTAAAAGACCCAGATTCATAATTAACATAATAAGAAAATAAAAAAAACTCCTCCCGCGCGCTCCTGCCGCGCCCGTCGGTGCCGTGGTCGTCGCCATCTTCAGTGGCCGCCGGTGTCGTCGTCGTCGCTGACGAGGTCGACGTAGTCCGGCGGCGTCCAGAGGTGGGCCGGAGGTGCGTGGTGGACGGGGGCCGGCTGGACGGCCGGAGGTGCCTGCACCACCTCCTCCCGTGGCGAGGCCTCCCGCTCCGGTGACCGCGGTGGAGTGGGGCATCAGTTCACGCCCACGCCGGCGGCCATCTCCGGAGCAGTGCAGGACCAACCCCACTCCTGGCCCAGCAGCTGCTGGAACGCGGCCGGCGGGTCGTCCCTCCTCTCCTCCTCGACGGGGAAGGCGACGTCCCCGGCGGCAGAGAGGGCCATGGCCTCCTCCAGGCCGTCCCACTGCCGCTCGTCGTGCGTGTACATGGAGTCATCCATGACACGCTGCAGGAGACGGGCCTCCTTCTCGTCTGTCATGCAAGGAGGTGGAGGGGGCGACGGAGACGGCAACGGTGTGGGCGTGATGCCGCGGACCCGCCTACGCCCGCGCTCCTGGGCGCGCTCCCGTGGCCGTCGCGGCCCCGTCGAGGTGCCGGCGAAGAAGGAGGCGCGCCTGGTGTCGTGCTCGTCACGAAACCAGGTGTCCCACAGCGGGGAGTCGGGGGCGTACCTGGCGTCATAGAAAAGGTCGTCGGGGAGGAGGCGACGGCGGCGCTCGATCTCCTCGGCGCGCGCACGGCCGCTCTTCGGGACCGGCGGGATGGGGACCCGGTCGGCGGAGAGGTGCCAGTCATTGGGGAGATGGGCGTCGCTTCAGGGGAGCGGCGTCCTCGTCTCCCAATAACGGCGGCAGACCGACGCCCGGACGTAATGTCGGTCGAGCTCGCCGGCTGACGTGGGCGCAATGGAGAAGGCGGGCGGTGCGGGGGCCCGGCGTGGTGGCGATGGCGAGGCGGGCTCCTCCTTCTTCACCGAGCCGCGGCGACGTCCTGACGAGGAGCCGGCCTCGCGGTCGTCCCTGCCTTTGCGGCCGTAGTTTCAGAGGCCCATGGCTGCGGGCGGCCGGCCGGCGAGGTCTAGGCTAGGGTTTTGGGACGTGGTCGCCGCTGTCGGTTTCGAGGAGGCCGCGGAATGGCGTGGGGCAGTGTGGACGACGACCCGTCCACGCTTCCCACTTAAAGAAAGACGGCGACCGCTCAACGTGCGGATGACAGGTGGAGCCGCCCGCTCGTACGCATTGATGTGGGCGGATGGGAGGTAGGTGGCCGCCTGCCACGCGGCCCCGACACGGACAAGCGCGCGTCTGTTTTGTGTCCGCTGCGATCCAAACCCGACGCAAGTTTGCGCTCGAAATGGATCGGCCTGAACACAAAACGCACAAGATGAGTCCGGACCGTCGCGCGCTGGGCCATCTCCTTTGTCCGTTTTACCTTAAACGAACGAGATCGGACAGGATAGAGTCGCGCGGTGGAGTTAGCCTAACCAGATCGATATTCCATTGACGCGTATCCTCGTCCAGTAGATCGGCAAATAACTGCACCGGGTCATTTAACATTCTGCGTAATGGTTTCATAGTAGTGGTGCCCCCGATCCACTGATCATGCTATATCTCAGTGGTCCTTCCATCACCCACTCTGACGAACCAGCCCTTGCTGAAGAGGTTTCCCCCCTTGAATTATCGCACGCCACGTTGTCGATGAACTCGTCAAACACCCGGCCCGGAGAAAATCACCAGTGGATACTCCCTTCATTTCATAATATACTATACCCGTGCTTCTCGAGATCCAAGTTTAACCGTAAATTTAACCAATAAAACCGACTGTGGCGGGAGCAAAAATTATATCTTTAAATTCATATGAAAAATATAAACTCCGTGGTATAATTTTTGTTCCTATCACGGTCAGTCTCGTTGGTTAAATTTACGGTCAAAGTTGAATTAAAAAACACAGATGCACTACATTATGGAATAGAGGCTTTCTCCGTAAAAAAATATAAAAGCGTTTAGATTACTATTTTTACATAGGGGTACCTTTTAACACGCGCGCACAAGTTGTCTGGATTGACTAACAGCCTCCAAGCTTACTTAGCAACCATTGCATCAAAAGCCTAGACCACCTTTAGATTTTGAAATAGACATCTTTGACCAAGATTGCCAATGCATTCCTTCTTGTCAAGTGACCCAGCCTCCATTGCATCATTCAAGGTCTCTAGGTATCGAAAGCCTAGACCACCTTTAGATTTCGAAATAGACATCTTTAACCAAGATTGCCAATGCATACTCTCTTATCAAGTGACCCAGCCCATCAATACTTGAACATGACTATCGGGCCAACTCCACCGCGCGACCCCAAACGGACGTCCGTTTTTGTCCGGATTCTGTCCGTTTGGATAGGGCAATAGGGTCGTGTCCCAGCCGTTTTCTGGGATGCGGTAACCGTGCGCCCAACGCGCGAACGCATCCCGGCCGCATCCTATTTGCGTACTTTTTTCTTTGCAAGCCCTTAAACTTCTTTTCATCATTCATTCTTGGTATATGGGAATACATCACCAAATTTTGACTAGAAAAGCAAGACCAAATAAAACAAGAACCACAAGAATACATTTTAGAAGATATCCAACTTCCATAACTGCTCCTGTAAGTTGGATTAGTGCCTTCTCGATGCATTCATTGTTGATCTGCGGAGGAGCCGCCTCCATCTTGCGTGTTTCTTTCTTCTTCGAGTCTAAAGAAGTAGAGGTTGCTTCCTCGCATCTAGTCTCGTGTTTAGCCTCTAATCTAGCAACAAGTGCAATTATCTCATCTACAGCCTCTATGCTAGCTAAAAGTACACGAACATCTACTAAATTACGCTCTATCAATATATCAATGCACTCTTCTTCTCAATACCAAAACTAGCTTCCATTCTACACAACAAAATTTGAAGTTAGCACAACTAGTCAAACCTAGAACACAAACCGAAGCTAAAAAGAACACATACCCCATCGTTTAAGCACTTGATGAACACTCACCCGGGATGTTCCGGCGTTGTCGCACTTAATGAGCGGCAACGGTGCGCCGACGAGCTTTTGGGCTAGCACCGAGCCCGGCCGACCGCCATTCGTGTATCTGCCGGCGGACCACCAACGGTATAGATCCGAGCGGCTAGAGGAGGAGCCACTGCCTGCATATGGCCTTGCGGCCCTACCATGGCCTTCCGTCCTGGTGCCCGGCCAGTCCATGGCGTGGCGCGACCTTCCATAGCCGGGCGAGCTCAAAACAGGTGACCGTAATTGGGTAGCTCGAGGGCGCCGAGGGGAAGGGGCTGGGCGAGCGCACGTCCGAGCTGCACAGCTACAATGGCAGCAGCAATGGCGGCGGCGGCGAGGGAAAAGTGGGGAAGAGTGGAGGGCGTGCGGCCGGAGGAAGGGAGGGGGCGAATAGAAAAAGACGTCCCTGTGCCATCGATGGGCGGGCTAGGGGAGGGACACGCACAGACGGCCCGCGCGTCTACGTGCTATCCGTTTCACCCTAAAAGCGGCGCAAACTTGGGCCGGGGATGGGTCGAAAGCGGACAAAAAACAGACGAAAGTTCGTTTGCGCCCACGCGCTGGGCCATCTGGTTCGTCCATTTCACCCCAAACGGACGCGCGCGGACAGGATGTGGCCGCGCGGTCCGTTTGCGCCCACACGCTGGGCCGTCTGGTTCGTCCATTTCACCCCAAACGGACGCGCGCGGAGAGAATGGGGTCGCGCGGTGGAGTTGGCCTCATGACTTTGCAGCATAAACCTTTTGTGAATGTAAGACAACTCATGGAGTAGGCCGATAGTGCTTGGACCACTGCTTTGAGGTGAACCTCCCTTCCTGCACAAGACGCATTCCTGTGACTCCATCCCTGGACTCTTGATCTTGCAGACTCAACAATATGTTCAAAGTTCTGTTTTGTGATCCTCCCTGTTGCAGTCGGTAGACCAAGATACTTCTCTGCTAGGGCCTCTCTCTAAATTTGCAAACAGTTTCGAACAACCCTTCTAATAGATGCTCAACAATTCAGGATGAAGAAAATCGAGTTTTTTTTTGGTTGCACTATGACCTGAGCTAATGCTATAGGCATTGAGAATATCATTCGAGCGGTTTGCACTTCACCCATCTGCCTTCATGAGCACCAGACAGTCATCTGCAAACAAAAGATGTGACACCCATGGAGATCAAAGCCCCACTTTAATTCCTTTGTCCACCTAGGCTCCATAATTCTTAAGCATACATGATAATCCTTCTCCATAAGAGTAGAAACAAGTAGGGAGATATGGGATCCCCTTGCCTGGTCCTCTTGAAGGACGAAAAGAGGGTAACAATTCACCATTAACCTTCACTTGGAAGCTAACTGAGATGACACACTTCATCACAAGAGATAACCAATCTTCAGAGAAGCCCAGGCAGTGCATCATTGCCTGCAAATACTCCCACTCAAATGCTTTCATCATATCAATCTTGATTGCACACCAACCTTGCTTCCCCTTCTTTCTTTTGATGGCATCGATGCATTCGTAAGCCGTCAAAAAATTATCAGTTATGAGCCTCCCCGGCACAAAGGCACTTTGCTCTTCTGCAATGATTTCATCTAAAATCTCGCGGAGACGATTAGCCAAAACTTTGGAACAAATCTTATATATATGACATTACAAAGAGAAATAGGCCTATACTGGGTAATATTACTATGATTACGTGGAAGTGGGAAATGCAGAGTAGGCCTATTTCTCTTTGTAATGTCATCCCACTTCCACGTAATCATAGGAGAACATTGTAACTGAACTTACATCCAGCCTGAACTACATATTCAAAAGCTCCATAAGCTTTCACCTTAGAGGCGGGGCACATTGTCTGCTGGCCGGAAACTAAAGCTAGCATAGATTTTCTGACTTTCTGCTCACAACTATCCTCAGTGAATTGGATTGAAGTGACTGATTCTACGGTACACTTTGGAGAGTTGTTCCGTGCAGACATCTCTGGTCGTGCAAGGACCACACATTAGGTATATCACGTTGCCCAGGGGCCTCACATAGATATCATCCTCTTCGCGAAGTTGCTGGATCAGGGATCTCGCATACAACGACGCATACCTGCCAGAAATGATGATTAAGGGAATATTACATAAGAGCAAGAGCAGTCCAGTCATAGTACACTTAGTGTTTTATAGTCAAATAAAGTATTGAATTCGTCCCTAACTGAATTGTTTAGCATCTTGTACTTCACTAGGTATTTAGTTTTTTTCTTCTCTTGTTCCCTTGTACAATCTTGATGTTTTGGCTTTAACTGATAGAGTTCCAGCTAGTTCTTTGGGTTCTTATAATTTGAAACCGAATTTGCAAGAAATCTAGACATGGCTTCACCAGAATAGAGGACAAGGTATCATGGAGAATCAAAAAACAATCAAGTTTTCATCCAATGAGTGGAGAGAATGATGCGTGCTTATGACATCATTGTTGTCTCATATCCACGTTCAACTGGGGGTACAAATTGCTAGAAAAAAGTAAGTAATATAGATATGAAGCATTTAATGGACTGGGAACTGAATGATAGCAGTTGTTCTCTCGTGCTACAAGTACCAACTATGCAATGTCCAAGATTGGATGAAGGAAGGGGCTGAGCTGGACTGTTCACTGTCCAGGTTTCAGTATTTTGGGCCAAAAAGAAGAATGGTGTATTACATAGGCCGTGGCACAACGGCTGGATCAGGTAGGTACAACAGAAACTCCTATCTGTAGGGCGCCATGCGTGGTGACCGGGTGCTGGGCGCAGGACTTGATTGATTGAGTGGAGCTGGCGACGTGGGCGAGGATGAGGCATTCCTACACAAAAAAGCATACACATCCCTTGTATACTTGGGCTGGGCCAGGGCTAGAGCCCTCCTAGCCCTGGGCCTAGGCATGTCCATGCAATATGATTTGCTTAAATTCACTAATCTTTACAACACTGGCTATCATTCAACTAAAGTTAGCTGAGGCAGATCCAGGACTCACAGCGGTCACATATCAACACAATTCAGTCAATGGAAAAAATCAGGACATCAATACATCTACATGTACTAGGGTGTTTGACATTTCAGTTACATGTAAACGCTCTTATTATACTGCACTTTGAGTCATACAGCACCTTACTATAGATACTCTACAGCAAAGAGCAAAAAAGGGATGCTCTAGAGAAAATTGGATTCCATAGCAACTAAACAGGTCCTGATATGAAAGGCGGCACCAGGGGCAGAACAGGAGGGCGAGTGACATGTCATGCATGGCAACCATATGTTTGTGAGTAGGATCGTGAGGGTGGGGTGGCCCAGTGAGTGTCTTCTTTTTCTCAAACAGATCCAAGCTATGTGCATATCATTTTGGGAGTGGTTCGCAAACAAGTCCATGTTCTTGTTAATGAAAAATGCCATATTTTGTTTTGTGCGTGTGTCTATGGGCGTGCATGCGGGTGTCTTTAAGAAAAGTGATTTTTCCTCTTCACTGAAGAAGTTTAAGGTAAATTTTTCCAAGATACCATCAATGAAACAAATTAATGACTATCAAGAGTATCATACCCGGCATCAGATCCCTCGGCCTGCAGCTCAATTGCACACAGAGTTCCCAATGAGACTACTCTCTTTACATTTGGCAGTGACGATAACTGGTTCACAAGTGTGCCATCCCATAGCTGCAAATTTTGGTAGACATTAGAACTGTAAAACTACATCTACGAATTGACAGAACATAGCATTAGCAAAGAAATTTCTTACATTAACAAAGATACTTCATATATAGTGTGACTATTCATTACCCAGGGTGCAGAATAAATTATTTCTCACTCGAGGTAATCTTACGATCGCTTCCTAAATAAATTCGTTTACAATATAAATAGTTACATGTATATTGATTCAATATGTAAAATTTGGTATAAAAAAATAAAAAAAGGTTATAAGACCGGAAAAAAAATCACATTTTATGTATGTTTTACACTATGTTCTTACATTCGTAATTTTACGTAACATAAAATATTTTTTACAGCGAATACATATTTTTTTACGTTCTCTTTTTATGTATAAAACAAGACAAAATTTACGAAACGTAAAAATACGTTGCATTGATGTCAAATTAGAGAGGGGGTGAAGAATAACCATTTCTCCCCCAGGGTGACAAATAGCGCGACCCATAGTGTGACTATTCATTACCCAGGGTGCAGAATAAATTATTTTTCACTCAAGGTAATCTTACGATAGCTTCCTAAATAAATTCGTTTACAATATAAATAGTTACATGTATATTGATTCAATATGTAAAATTTGGTATAAAAAAATAGAAAAAAAAGGTTATAAGATCAGAAAAAAATCACATTTTATGTATGTTTTACACTATGTTCTTACATTCGTAATTTTATGTAATATAAAATATTTTTTACGACGAGTACATTTTGTTTACGTTCTCTTTTTATGTATGAAACAAGACAAAATTTACGAAACGTAAAAATACGTTGCATTGATGTCAAATTAGAGAGGGGGTGAAGAATAACCATTTCTCACCCAGGGTGACAAATAGTGCGACCCTATATATATATATATATATA
Organism: Triticum monococcum; assembly: GCA_034509565.1. Classification (NCBI taxonomy): domain Eukaryota; kingdom Viridiplantae; phylum Streptophyta; class Magnoliopsida; order Poales; family Poaceae; genus Triticum; species Triticum monococcum. The sequence continues at coordinate 169,434,968 of CM067846.1, read as the reverse complement.
TATATATATATATATATATATATAGTAGTACTATTCTAATCCCAGGATTAGAATAACTATTCGGATCACGGAACGCCCTATATAGGAGGCGACCGGACCTTCCCGAGATAAAAAAAAACATTGAACCCCACCTCCCACCTCCCACTCTTCCACCTCTCGGCCCTCATCCCCGACCCACTTCCCCCACGGCGCAGCGCCTCCTCCCCCGTGGCCGGCGCGCCACCTCCCCTCCTCCCAACGGCGGCGCGGCCCCTCCCCTCCCCCCCAGGCCGGCTCGCCACCTCCCCTCCTCCCAACGGCGGCGCGCCACCTCCCCTCCTCCCAACGGCGGAGCGGCCCCTCCCCTCCCCCCGGACCGGCTCGCCACCTTCCCTCCTCCCCAACGGCGGCGCGACCCGGATCCCATGAGCAGCCACCGCCTCCCTCCCCCTGAATCCGCCCTACCTCTCCATCCCGTGTCCCCAGCCGATGGTGCCCCGCTCGCCGTCGCCCCCGCCAACCATGCGAGCCGCTGCCGTCGCCCACGAACCCCAGGCGCCACCGCCCCTGCCAACCACGCGAGCCGCCGCCGTCCCCGCGAACCCCAGGCGCCGCCGCCCCCGCCAACCACGCGAGCCGCCGCCGATCTGGAAACCCCAGGTGCCGCTACCGCCGTTGCATGCCTCCTCCCACGATGCCGCTAGCGGCCCCTGCCACCACATGCCGTCGCGGCCCCCGTCCGGCGCTGCAGCCCCACCACCGGTTATCCCCACATCTCCTCTGCCAACTCCGGTACGTCTTGTTTCCTCGCCTCAAGATCATCCTCAATGGAGATCCATGTCCCTGCTCCACATCACAGCTCCGGCAGGCACCTTCAAGTGCCTCTTCCTCTGCTGGCTCAGAGTATGCTGCAGTCCAAAGTGTCAAATTTCAGCAGGCCATGGCCATGTATCAAAGACGAACATTTTTGTATAGGAGAAGTCCATGTATTACTGCTCAAATTCAGGGGGGTTCGATTCTTTATGTGTGGGACTGTGACCTTTTTATCTGACTACCAAAAAGATTGTGGATGTGCTGTGCATGTGTGTGCTTAATACACAAAATGAGAGAAACTTTTTTTCTCATGTAGAGCGAAGAAAGAACAGAGAAGAGAAGGGAGTTGCAAAGCTGTTTCCAAAAATATGTGTGTTCAAAAAGATGTTGATACACAAAAAAAATTGTGGGTGAGAAGTTCATATTTTCTGTTGCGCATAGTTTAGAATGTTCACATTTGAAATAACACACACTTTGGGTGTCAAAAAATATAAAAGAGGCAAACACACACAAAAAATTGTTGGCAAGTACAAAATGGTCAATTTTGAAACAACATGTAATGAAGTGAACATTAACAAAAATGTGAGAATGTGAAAATTTTGTACACTCACTCACATAAAAGGACCTACTCATAATTGTTCCTGTTACTAACGAAAAAACCAAGAAGTTCAGTTCAAAATAACCAAGAAGTTGTACAAATGTTTATTACATTTAAAAAATACACAAATGAAGTTCAAATAAAAAGGTACAACGGTTCAGTGACAATAAAAAAACTCAGATATTTTCACGTAACCGAGAGAAATTCAAAATGACAACATACAGAAGTTCGCGTACAACATGGTGTGTGTTTCGTATGAGAAAAAAGGAGTAGAAAGGTGAAGTCCAAAAATTTTGTTGCTAGAAGTTCAAGTGCACAGACCGGGAAAATTCAAAAAGTTCCATCTTGTTCAACAAGTTTCCACAACGAAAGCTCAAATTAAAATAACAAACTTTTTTTCAAAATTTAAATAGTAAATGGATTTCCTTGTTTCTAAAAGAAACCTGGAAGTTCAAATTAAAGTAATGGAACCGTTCAATACAACAACAACAAAGCCTTTAGTCCCAAACAAGTTGGGGTAGGCTAGAGGTGAAACCCATAAGATCTCGCAACCAACTCATGGCTCTGGCACATGGATAGCAAGCTTCCACGCACCCCTGTCCATAGCTAGCTCTTTGGTGATACTCCAATCCTTCAGGTCTCTCTTAACGGACTCCTCCCATGTCAAATTCGGTCTACCCCGCCCTCTCTTGACATTCTCCACACGCTTTAGCCGTCCGCTATGCACTGGAGCTTCTGGAGGCCTGCGTTGAATATGCCCAAACCATCTCAGACGATGTTGGACAAGCTTCTCCTCAATTGGTGCTACCCCAACTCTATCTCGTATATCATCATTCCGGACTCGATCCTTCCTCGTGTGGCCACACATCCATCTCAACATACGCATCTCCGCCACACCTAACTGTTGAACATGTCGCCTTTTAGTCGGCCAACACTCCGCGCCATACAACATTGCGGGTCGAACTGCCGTCCTGTAGAACTTGCCTTTTAGCTTTTGTGGCACTCTCTTGTCATAGAGAATGCCAGAAGCTTGGCGCCACTTCATCCATCCGGCTTTGATTCAATGGTTCACATCTTCATCAATACCCCCATCCTCCTGCAACATTGACCCCAAATACCGAAAGGTGTCCTTCCGAGGTACCACCTGGCCATCAAGGCTAACCTCCTCCTCACACCTAGTAGTACTGAAACCGCACATCATGTACTCGGTTTTAGTTCTACTAAGCCTAAACCCTTTCGATTCCAAGGTTTGTCTCCATAACTCTAACTTCCTATTTACCCCCGTCCGACTATCGTCAACTAGCACCACATCATCCGCAAAGAGCATACATCATGGGATATCTCCTTGTATATCCCTTGTGACCTCATCCATCACCAATGCAAAAAGATAAGGGCTCAAAGCTGACCCCTGATGCAGTCCTATCTTAATCGGGAAGTCATCGGTGTCGACATCACTTATTCGAACACTTGTCACAACATTATCGTACATGTCCTTGACGAGGGTAATGTACTTTGCTGGGACTTTGTGTTTCTCCAAGGCCCACCACATGACATTCCGCGGGATCTTATCATAGGCCTTCTCCAAGTCAATGAACACCATATGCAAGTCCTTCTTTTGCTCCCTATATCTCTCCATAAGTTGTCGTACCAAGAAAATGGCTTCCATGGTCGACCTCCCAGGCATGAAACCAAACTGATTTTTGGTCACGCTTGTCATTCTTCTTAAGCGGTGCTCAATGACTCCCTCCCATAGCTTCATTGTATGGCTCATCAGCTTAATTCCACGGTAATTAGTACAACTCTGAACATCCCCCTTGTTCTTGAAGATTGGTACTAATATACTCCGTCTCCATTCTTCTGGCATCTTGTTTGCCCGAAAAATGAGGTTGAAAAGCTTGGTTAGCCATACTATTGCTATGTCCCCGAGACCTTTCCACACCTCAATGGGGATACAATCAGGGCCCATCGCCTTGCCTCCTTTCATCCTTTTTAAAGCCTCCTTCACCTCAGACTCCTGGATTCGCCGCACAAAACGCATGCTGGTCTCATCAAAGGAGTCGTCTAGTTCAATGGTAGAACTCTCATTCTCCCCATTGAACAGCTTGTCGAAGTACTCCCGCCATCTATGCTTAATCTCCTCGTCCTTCACCAAGAGTTAGCCTGCTCCGTCCTTGATGCATTTGACTTGGCCAATGTCCCTCGTCTTCCTCTCTCGGATCTTGGCCATCTTATAGATGTCCCTTTCACCTTCCTTCGTGCCTAACCGTTGGTAGAGGTCCTCATATGCCCGACCCCTTGCTTCACCAACAGCTCGCTTTGCGGCCTTCTTCGCCATCTTGTACTTCTCTATGTTGTCTGCACTCCTATCCAGGTATAGGCGTCTGAAGCAAACTTTCTTCTCTTTAATCGCCTTCTGGACGTCATCATTCCACCACCAGGTATCCTTATCTTCGCTTCTCCTTCCCCTGGACACTCCAAACTCCTCCGAGGCCACCTTACGAATGCAAGTCGCCATCTTCATCCACACATTGTCCGCATCCCCTCCTTCCTCCCAAGGGCCCTCCTTAATGACCCTCTCCTTGACCACCTGAGCTACCTCCCCCTTGAGCTTCCACCACTTCGTTCTAGCGACTTTGGCACGCTTATCCCGCTGGACACGAATCCGAAAGCGGAAGTCAGCAACCACCAACTTATGCTGGGGTACAACACTCTCTTCAGGTATCACCTTACAGTCTAGGCACGCACGCCTATCTTCTCTTCTCGAGAGGATGAAATCAATCTGGCTAGAGTGTTGGCCACTACTAAAAGTCACCAGATGTGATCCTCTCTTTCTAAAGAGGGTGTTAGCTACAATCATGTTGTAGGCTAGAGCAAAGCTTAAGACATCTTCTCCTTCTTGATTCCTGATGCCATGGCCAAAGCCCCCATGCGCCCCTTCAAAACCTGTGTTAGATGTACCCACGTGGCCATTGAGGTCTCCTCCTATGAAGAGCTTCTCACCAATCGGTACACTCCTAACCATGTCTTCCAGGCCTTCCCAGAACTCCCTCTTGGTGTTCTCATTGTGGCCTACTTGCGGGGCATACGCGCTGATAACATTGAGAACCAAGTCCTCAACTACCAGCTTGACCAAGATAATCCGGTCCCCACGTCTCTTGACGTCTACCACTCCATACTTGAGGCTCTTGTTGATCAAGATGCCTACACCATTTCTGTTTGCAGCCGTCCCCGTGTACCACAGCTTGAAGCCGGTATCCTCCACCTCCTTCGCCTTCTGTCCTCTCCATTTGGTTTCTTGGACGCAAAGGATATCAACACCTCTCCTCACTGCTGCATCAACTAGCTCCCGAAGCTTCCCTGTCAGAGACCCTACGTTCCAGCTACCTAAGCGAATCCTCCTAGGCTCGGCTAGCTTCCTTACCCTTCGCACCCGTCGAGTCAAATGCGAAGACCCTTGCTCATTTTCCACTGCACCCGGGCGCCGATGTAGCGCGCCACTAAGGATGCGACGACCCGATCCTCGCTCACTTGCCACCGTATCCGGATCAAGATACGACGCGCCACTTGGGGGGTGACGGCCCGGCCCTTGCCCACGTTCCACCACACCCGTTCAATGTTTATTGAAAACTCGGATTCTAACCGCTAATAGAAAATAAAACCAACGTGAGGCTCGAATTAAAATAATATGTGAGTTTGGAGTTTATTAAAACCTAAGATTTACATGTTCGAAAAACAAAAACAAAAACAAAAACCAATGTCATTTTGGCATTTTTAAAAGCAACTCATAAAAATGAAAAACATTTCTTAGAAGTTCAAGTGCTCGACGAGGGAAAGTTGGAAATTGCTACCCACTTTATGCACACATAATTTTATCTCCCGTTTGTCTCTATCTTTTTACAAATAAATCAAAATTTTAAAAATGTGCAGGGGGTCCAAACAAAACTAGGATATTTTGATACTAAAAGAAATAAACCAAGAAGTTCAAATTACAAAATAGAGAAGTCCAATATTTATAAAGAAACTCAAATTTTCCTTGTTAGTAAAGAATAAAAATGACAAAGTTCAATTTAAAATAGAGGAGTAGTTCGATGTATACGGGAAACTCAAATTATTACCGTCTCTAAGAAAAAAATAAAACTATGAAGTGCAATTTACAAAAAAATGTTTAATGCTTATTTAAAAACATATTTCCTTTCTAAGAATATCACTAAGAAGTTGAAATTAAAATAACAGAGAAGTTCAAAGTATATAAAAAACTCAGATTTGTTGTAAGAAGTTAACGTGCACCTCCGTGCACGGTTCATAATTTATATTGCGGGACGTCCGATCTCCAATTACATGTGTTAAAATGGCATAAAAATGGCGTCCGACCTTCAATTGTATGTAATTCGACGTATACGCAAAAATGTGACAGAAGTTTATAGTGAAAACAACGAGAAGTTCAAGTACTACAAGGAATGCATATTAGAGAATAAAACTATAGGAAAATAAAATTTTAAAAGGTTTGTTGAAAGAAGTTCAAGTGATGTGTCCGGAGAAGTTCAAAAATTCTTACGAGAGAGGGTCACCTTGTATTTCAATGTTCGATTTTTTCCGTATAAAAATCGAATACAATTCTTTACTCAAAAATATAAAAAGGTGAAGTTCAAATTGAAATAAGAGAGAAGTTCAGAGTTTATTAAAACCTAGGATTTACTTGTTCAAAAAATAAAAAACACAACGCCTTTTTTTACACTTTTAAAAACAACTCATAAATGAAAAAAATGGTTGCTAGAAGTTCAAGTGCTCGGCGAGGAAAAGTTCAAAAATTCTTGTGAGAGAGGTTCACCGTGTGTTTAGATGTCCAAAATATATAAAAAGATGTTGTTTGTTGTGTTTTAAAATAATTCACTCAAATCAGAGAGAAGTTCAAAGTGATAACATCCAGAAGTTCACGTACTACATGGTGTGTATTTCATATAAGAAAAATACAATAAATTAAAACAGAGTGAAGTTCAAACGGACATGCCTAGAAGTTCAACTACTTCAAGCAGTGCAAAAAACAGCACGTCAAAAACAGAGTGAAGTTCAAACAGACATGCCCGAGAAGTCCAATTACTTCACGCAGTGCTTTTCCATTCACGATGAAAGCAGAAATCATGATCTCGTCATTTTATAATTTACTTCAAAACAACAGGAATATTATTTGTGTAATTTCAAGTCCTCGACCGGAGAAAGTTTAAAAATTTATTGTGAGAGATTTCTAAAAAAAGAATATCATTTGTGTAACACTGACGAATGGATGAGAAAATTACAAACGAAAATACGTCACAGAAGTTCAACGTGAAAACAACAGAAAGTTCACCTACTACAGTGGATGAATTTCAGATGAAAAACTTGTAAAATCGTCGCGAGTATGAAAAAACGATCAACACGGGAAAGGTGCGTGTTCACAACAGCTTTCCATTGGTATATCACTTGCTCAATTTCGATCAGTGGATGGAGAGCTACGAGCAGTGGATGGAGAGCTACGAGCAAAAAAATCACGTGAAAAACAGAGTGAAGTTCAGGTACACGCGCCAAGAAGTTCAGGTTCTTCACGTGGTGCATTTCCGAAGAATCTGTTTCGTGATAAAGGCAGAACGAATGATCTCTCCGTTTTCAAAATTACATGAAAACGGCTAGGAATTAGAGAAAACCATCAACATGAAAAAGTTTTGCATTTTCCATAGCTTTTCAGTGGTATATTATTTGCCCCATTCCGATAAAGTTTGTAGAAATTATGGTGAAAATACGTTTTTATTCATTTTCAAAACTGACTTAAAACAGTAAGGAATTGGGAGAAAAAATATATACCAAAAAGTTTCGCATTTCCTCAAGCTTTCCAACGCCATATCATTTGCTACAATCGGGCGCACGGTTAAAAAATTAGCTCGAAAATACACACTCGGTGTAACTTGGACCGTTTTATATATCACTTTTAAACCATTTACAATTAGAAAAAACTTTCAACACGAAAAAGTAGCGCAATTTCATAAGCTTTCCAACGCCATATCATTTGCCTCAATTGGATTAGCCGTTTAGAAATGACATCGAAAATACGAACACGGCTGTTCGGTTTGTGAAATTTTATGATTTTTCAAATTACTCTTTAGCCGTATGGAATTAGAGAAAACTTTTAACATGTGAAAGGAGCGGTTTTGCAGCAGTTTTCCAACGCCATATTATTTGCCTCATTCCGATAAACGGTTTAGAAATGCGATCGAAATTACGATTCACGTTTTTTGTGTAAAGAAAAAACGGTTTTCAAAACTGCTCTTAAACCGCTTACATTTTGCGAAAAATTTAACTTGAGCCATGATACTCGTGTCCATAGCTTTCCAACGGTATATAGCAAGCCCTATTTGGGCAATGTTGCGGGAAGTTCAACCTAGCACAGTGGGAAGTTCAGGTCGAACAACTCAGGCAGTAAAATCACAAAAAACGCGAGTTCTTCACGACCCGAGTGCAAAATCCGCCTATGAGCGAGATTCCTATCTAAAACGAGTATTTAGTTGCTAAAAATCGTTTGAAGATTACACTTACATCACATGGAACACGACTAACCAGAAAAACTCGCGGTGGAAGGCACGGTTGCGAAGATAGCCCGAAGGTCGGGTTCATACAGAGAGAAGTTCAGGCGCGTTACTTAGGCAGTTCAGGTTGTGATCAGAATATTATTCTGATCCCGTGATCAGAATAGTGTTTATATATATATATATATATTGTTAATGCATATTATTACGTTAGAGATATATGCCCAAAGCACATCAACCTGTGAACCCACCATTAATTTTGTAACAAAAAAGGAGTAAGATAATAATATCACATGTTATGATGGAACAGATTGAAGGACATATACGCCCGTTAAGGAGTTTTTGTGTTAGTGACAAGGTGATTATAGGACTAATCATTTTCTTGAGTATATACTAAATGATTTAGACATTTAGTCCATTCGGAGAGAAGCACGCATAGTTGCAGACACCCCACTCAAAAAGGTTAAAATAAGATGGTCGTTTATTTCTGGCTATGATTTCTTTATTTTGAGTCATGGGAAAAGCCACACTATTAAGATGGGGTATGCTTTGGATGACGTGTTGGAATCAACTATATTTAAATAAACAATATACAGCCACAATCCCATTAAAAAACCTCGGAGAGCGCCTTTAAAAGGCTGCTGGTTGAGCCACTGGAGCGGCCCGGAGTCTGGACTCGCCCAGAAATCGCCTAGGGACCGGACTGGAACTCCGGGCACTCAGAGGGTCCGGACAGGTCCAGTACCTTCTGGGCTCACTCGAAAGTCACCCAGAGCCTGGCCTAGAGCCCCTGGGCAGTTCTGTACGTGGCCCAACGAGTAGGTATTAGAGGGACCCTGTTTAAAAACCCTTCCCCACAAGGAAGGGAAGGACAACACTATCTCTCCACCATTGTTGTGACCTTCCAAAAGCTTGAGATCTCCTTCCATGGTGCTCCACCCTTGCCACAAATTTAGGGGAAGATAGATGATATCTCGATCTACAGTTCTACAACAACAACATCGCCTTTAGTCCCAAACAAGTTGGGGTAGGCTAGAGGTGAAACCCATAAGATCTCGCTACCAACTCATGGTTCTGGCACATGGATAGCAAGCTTCCACGCATCCCTGTCCATGGCTAGTTCCTTGGTGATACTCCATCCTTCTGATCTCTCTTTACGGACTCCTCACATGTCAAGTTCAGTCTACCCCGGCCTCTCTTGACATTATCAACACGCTTTAGCCGTCCACTATGCACCGGAGCTTCTGGAGGCCTGCGCGGAATATGCCCAAACCATCTCAGACAATGTTGGACAAGCTTCTCTTCAATCGGTGCTACCCCAACTCTATCTCGTATATCATCATTCCGGACTCGGTCCTTCCTCGTGTGACCACACATCCATCTCAACATGCGCATCTCCGTCACACCTAACTGTTGAACATGTCGCCTTTTAGTTCTAACAAACCAATTTGAGAAAGTTGATTCCTGTTAAGCTTCATGCACTAGCCAACGCAACCAAAAGTCCAAACTTATGGAAAGGGCTAGACAATCCACATATGCACTGCAACAATTCCCACTGAATCCCTTGTGGATCTTGTTACTCTTGGAATTGTGGGGACTCCTAGAAGGATACTTGGTATTCCAACGCCTCCCCAGCGAAGATTAGCACTCCCCCAAAGTGTGAACTTGGGATAAATCATTCGTCTCCGACTTAAGGTAATTTCATATTACTGTGATGCACATTTAGTTGAGTGGCCAACATGCTAATAATGGAGAGAGTACCGAAGCTTCTAAGACACAAAGACACATTGCTGACCATTTCCTCCATAAATCTATACAAGTTCATTCAACTAAAATTCATTACCTCCTTGAGCTTCATACGATCAAAATCGAGATTTGAATTTGTGGATGGATCTCTAAACCATTGGATAGCTTTTACTGCCGCAGAACATCCCATGGCATGAGCAGTGTAGGAATGGCCATGTAAAAGCGCTGTAAGCTGGGCACATTATAAAAACTTATGAGTGCCTCCAGCCCCATATTTACTGTAATCATTTTCCGCATAACATAAAAAATGATGTTCTTAGTTTATTGAAGCCTGAGCACACAGAAACACATCCAAAATATACCTTAGAGTCACTTTTGAAGGCCTCAAAAACTGCTTCTGTTGTTACCGTTGCAGCTAAGGGTACTATCCCACCAGTCATCAATTTAGCATAGCATGCAACATCAGGTAAGCAGCCGAGCAACTCTGAAGCAGACTGAGAAAGAAAGAAGTTGTCATGATTTCTGGAAGGCGTGAGCTAACTTTTATCATGTATTATCCGTGAAGATTGTTGCGATCTGTTACCTCCACACCAAGACGCCAGAACCCTGTAAAGACCTCATCGAATATGACAGGTATTTTTCGGTCTCTACACTCATGGACAAGTACTCGCTGGAAAAGTGGATCTATCATGTGCATTCCCCCAGCACCTTGTATCACTGCATGACTAGGAGTTAACGAGGATCAAACATTACAGCAACATACGAAACAGAAAAAAAAACAAGCAATTATACAGTTCCTACATGTACATACCAACAAACGGGAGAACAAAAACTTGTGTGGAGTAAGCACATACTCTCACCTCTAGCCGACTGTGTGACGCAAGGTTTTCAGAATCTCAATTGTGGCATATGATTCTGCGTTTCTGCAACCCTAGATTGGCACAGTGACCCTAACAGTTCTGCATTGTTTCTAAGATTTGTGATCCTAGATTCTAAATCGATTATATGATGTGTGATCCTACCATGGGACCTCCAATTCAACTCAATATAAATCAAGGCATATGTCAAACAGTGAATATCCAAGCAGTTCACTCGGCTGATGGAGAACAATGTACTTGCCTGGTTCTATAATAAGTGCTGCAATATGCTCTGTGTTACTTGACACGGAATATTCTGAAAGTTGTTGGGATATGTAGGTTGAGTATAAATCAGCTGCAGCTGATGAGTCCCTACTATTGCAAAAGACTTCAGCTAATGAAGGAAAACCTGCAATTTCAGTTGTCAGTCCAAATATATAAGTTATGTTAAAATTACACATATATAATCTGACTTCTCAAATGAGTTACCGACATTTATCACCAGGGCTCAGATGACAGTTCTGTATCGACGGGGGCAAAGAAAGTGCGCATGTCCCATTTCTTATGAACACTGTTGGAGGATCTAGAAAAAGTCCCCGCCCAGAATACCTGCAGAAAAACCCTTAAATGAGAGATTCCACATTTACTTATTTTGAAACTGATAGCAAGAAAGGGGCTTAGAGGAACAGCAGTTCTATGTCTTGATAGAAATATGTACTGTGTCTGCAGACAAATCAAGATATGAAAGGGAAACAGTAGTGCAAAAAAAATGGCAATAGTTGGGAAAGACAGTCATCAGAAAAAGGTGTGAATATTTCTAAGCATGCAGGATATGAGTGAAACTGAACTTGATGCATACCATGGCTGCTGAAGGAACGATGTATAGGCTGATGGAGCTTGAGCTTCCATAGCACCCAGGGTATCACCATGATATGAACCTTTTAGAGCAAGGACCTAGAGATCAAAGAATTCAATTAATATGTCAACATATAAGAAGGGACGAAAATGAGGATTTAGATATTTCTGGTCCAGACTACCTTGTTTGCCTCTAGATATAGTTATGAATTACTGACCAATGAGAACAAACAAGTTGGACATTGTGAGGAACTAAATTACACAGTGGTAAATAATGAAACCAGGCAAAAACATCATTGATTCTTCATAATACTATGAATATAGGAGTTGTTTTTATAGAGTGTTTGAATCTAGTCGAAACTGAAATTAATTTTAACGATCCAAATCCCAGGCCTCTCGTATATAAAAGGACCTTTAGAGTTATGAGTTTTATTACCCTATTCATGAATTTGGAATTCTATTCACCTAATTTTCCAAATTCCGCATGTTAACAACTGTAGATGACCACAGCATCCACCATGCAGTGTGTAAGCCCTACATCAGTCACCAGTGCCATCAGCAGAACTGAAGGTTCTTAGGTGTGACAGAAGTTTTGGAAGATGGTGAGGACAGAAGTATAGATGTGACATTTGACAATGACTTAAGAAGGAAATGGGGGTCAGTAAGCCAAATAAAAGAGTTCGAGGGGTACGTTTGCCAGTGTTGATAGCATATGTGGGGTCCTCGCAAGTGGCTGATTCCAGAAATTGGCTGGAATCCCTAAATGGCTATGTGTCTGCAGCATAAGTTTCCAATCACATACCACACCTCTCCAAATCTACCATGCTCAGTAAGGTGTTAGTACATCTATATTTCTCAGAGATATCCCAATGTCCAGTTGATATGTGCAATGAGCGAGGTTGATGCTCTAATGGTTCAAAAGGAAGATTGGACTAATTAGATTAGTTTCACGCCACTGTCCAGTTTGAGAATAAGACCACAAGATCTTTCCCATGGATGTGAGCAACAGGATCAAGTACATCTCAAATATGGGAGAATTTGCCCAAGCGCTTGGATTGGAAGGATCTAACAATCCTAGATACAAGTCTATCCATAAGAGGCCAAAGTTGTCCACTAAAGATATGAAGTGTCTCTACAAGGAGAAAATACCTGCAAAGAACTATTGGAAAACCACAGGTCTTCTTCCCAGACTTTACACTTCGAACTACCTGCTAAGATTGACTCTTGATCCAAACGTAGATGACACAACCAACATTAGAGGGCACCCAATGAAGCTAATGGCCAACCTTGATAAGGTTACTCCATTCAATCTCATGGAATACATATGTGAGTGCATAAGAGAGGCTTCACAAGATCAATCAAGAAGTTGCCCATTTGCTCCTTATAGTCAAAAGCTTATAGATCATGTGGTGCAAGATCGAAAGTTCAAGACAGATCGTGTGCACATGGTTTACAATCCTGAGAAAGAGAAGCCCACGTTGAAGACGAGGAAGCTCCACCTTCTAAAGAAATTCCTCAAGTGAAGATTCAAGATGAAGGAGAAGGAATTTCATCTGCTGCTCCTAAGCCACCACTCTTTTCACAATCTACCAACTTGACCGTTCAAATCCCCATTAGGGTACCGAATTAAGGTATTTAGCGTTTGCTACTCTTTGCCATAGACACGAAAATCAGTGAGACCTCAGACTTGTACGCGTCATCGAAACCTGACTGCGTTAATCAAGAATTTTGATTTATACCTGCAATTTACATTGCATATCTCCAATTCTCACTTGTTCTTCGGTTGCATGTAGGGATTGATCCTCATGATCAGGTGGACTGTGTTTCCAACACTGTCAATAACCATAGCATAGTTGGTTTAGTGACTGCTAAGGCACACCGCTGAGTGTTCAGTGTAGTTGGGTCATCAAAGTCTCCAACAAAATCGATACTATCTCATTGAAAGATTGGGACACCTTGTACCTATCACGTGGTATCAGATTTCCAGGTTGCTCGGTGAGATTTTCCAACAAAATTGTACTCAAGATTAACTTTTGTTCTTTATACCTATAGTCCATGAAAAAGCCAAAAACATTAGGGTTAGATCGTCCTGTCCAACCAGTCTGAGCTGTCACAACTTTTCTTTTCAGTGCATTCCATCTTTGAGTTTACGTCTGCATCGTCATGTAGAGTTGTAGGTTTTAGGTTCTAGTCCTTTATAGTTTTGAGTTCTGTTCACACTAGTCACGCCACCGCCACCGCACCATCAGCCCCTCCACTGCCGACTACCGACATCCATCAAATTCCAGTACGTCCCCGCCACCGCCCCTCAGTCATAATCATGCTTCCGGTTGCTTGCATCTTCACTCCGACCAATTGGATTTTATTTTTTTTGGATCCGACTAGACTAGAACTAGTCTCTAAACACATGATCACCCAAATCCCTACACTATTGGGTAGATCAAGAAAGGAGTGAATATGAGGATCACCAAACAATGCAACTGTTAGGAATAAGCAACTTATATTCCCATGAGGCCATAGGCCGATATATATATACATGTACAGGTGTGGAACATATGCAGGAAACCCCTTATACAACGGGATAAATACAAAGGGGTACATGACTTATATTATAACTCTAACACCCCCCCTCAAACTCATGGTGGATGAACAACACTGAGTTTGGAGAGATAAAAGCCATGTTGTGCTCTAGTCTGAGCCTTCGTCAGGAAATCCGCCAACTGTAACTCGGAAGGCACATACTGAAGAGCAATAACCTGATCCTGCACAGCAGCACGCACATAGAACGCATCAACACCAATATGCTTGGTGAGCTCATGCTTCACAGGATCGCGTGCAATGCTGATAGCACCCGTACTGTCAGATAAAAGCAGAGTTGGTGTAGTGACAGAAACACCAAAATCCTGAAGTAACCACCGTAACCAAGTCACCTCTGCCGTCAAAAGAGCCATTGCTCGCAACTCAGCCTCGGCACTCGAACGGGAAACTGCAAGCTGTTTCTTCGTCTTCCAGGCAATGAGAGAACCACCAAGAAAAACACAGTAAGCAGAAAGTGAACGGCGATCGGAAGGATCACTAGCCCACGTAGCATCCGAATAGGCCTGGAGCTGTAAAGAACTGGAGCGAGGAAAGAATAGACGGTGAGATATCGTGCCTCGAAGATATCGAAGAACACGAAGGAGATGACTATAGTGAACCGAGGTGGGGGCAGAGACAAACTGACTCAGAATATGAACCGGATAAGAGATGTCCGGACGAGTGACAGCTAGATAGACAAGACTGCCAACAAGATGACGATAACGCGTCGGGTCAGGGAGAGGATCACCATCAGTAGCACGAAGGTGAACATTGAGCTCCATAGGAGTCTCAACAACGCGCTCGTCAGTAAGAGCAGCACGAGCAAGATCCTGGATATACTTATCCTGGGATATAAAAAAGCCATCAGAGGTAGAAGAGACTTCAATCCCAAGAAAGTAGCGAAGAGGTCCAAGATCAGACATAAGAAACTGCTCACTAAGACGGGCCTTTACAAAGGCAATATACTCGGGATCATCCCCCGTGATGATCATGTCATCAACATAAAGAAGAAGAGTCCGACCACGAGGAGAAAGGTGAATAAACATTGCTGGATCATGAGCACTGGCTAAAAAACCAGCAGCAGTGATCACAGAAGCAAAGCGCTCAAACCAGGCGCGGGGGGCTTGCTTAAGGCCATAGAGAGAGCGACGAAGACGACATACCATGCCATCAGGAACAGAATACCCAGGTGGTGGCTGCATATACACCTCCTCACGCAGCTCACCATTAAGAAAGGCATTCTTAACATCAAGCTGAGATATAGACCAGTGGCGTGCAGAGGCAACGGCAAGAAGTGTACGAACAGTGGTCATATGAGCCACAGGAGCAAAAGTCTCGTCATAATCACGACCATGCTCTTGTTGTAAACCACGAGCCACAAGACGAGCTTTGTGACGCTCAAGAGAACCATCGGAGCGAGTCTTAACCTTGTAGACCCACTTACAAGTGATCGGACGGACTCCGGGAGGAAGAGAAACAAGATCCCAGGTACCAGTGCGTTCAAGAGCAGCAATCTCCTCTGCCATCGCAAACTGCCATTCAGGATGAACAACAGCCTGACGGTAAGAAGTCGGCTCAAGAACAGCAGCACCAGCGGTGGGAAAGCCAAAGCGATCAACAGGCGGACGAGGACGAGAACGCAAGCCATAAGTAGGCTGAGAGGAAGATGACGACCCATCCACAGAGGCATCAACTGGTCGTGGACGACGAGTGTAATGCTGAGGAAAAGATGGAATAATAGAAGGAGGAATCGGCAAGGTAGAATCAGGGGGTGGCGACGAAGAAGTCACCGGAGACGAAGGTGTAGAATCCGGTGACAGGCTGGGAGAGGAGACCGGGGAGGAAGTCACCGGAGATGAAGGTGGAGAACCCGGTGACATGCTAGGCGAGGAGACCGGGGAGGATGGTGGCTGCAAATCAACTAGATGTGGAGAAGGAGAGGAAGTGGAACGGAGAGGTACAGTCTCGGCGGGGGTGATAGGTGAGTCAGGAAAAGTGAGGAAAGAGATATCCTGCACTGAAAAAGTCGAGGAAGATTGGCGTGGGTAGAAGGGACGAGACTCGTCAAAAGTCACATCTCGAGAGATACGCATCCGACGACCAATAGGATCCCAACAACGATAGCCCTTATGCTCATCACTGTAGCCTAAGAAGACACACTCAACAGACTGAGCGGACAGTTTGGTGCGTTCGCGAGGGGCAAGAAGAACATAGCAAACACAACCAAACGAGCGAAGCATCGAATAATCGGGAGAACGATCAAAAAGTCGCTCGAAAGGAACACCACCTTGTAGAGCAGCGGAAGGCTGTATATTGATAAGATAGGTGGATGTGGAGACGGCCTCAGCCCAAAAATGAGGCGGGAGAGAGGCAGCAATCATCAATGCACGAGCCGTCTCAAGAAGATGTCGATGCTTTCGCTCAGCCACACCATTCTAAGCATGAGCACCAGGACAAGAGAATTGAGAGAGAGTCCCGTGCTCAGCAAGAACGCCACGCAACATCTTAGAGATATACTCGCCAGCGGAGTCAGCACGAAAAACACGAATGGGTGAAGAGAACTGAGTATGGACCATGGCAGCAAACCGCTTATAAATAGACAACACCTCAGAACGAGAAGTCATGAAATAAAGCCATGTGTAACGAGAGAATCATCTATGAAAATAATATAGTATTTATGACCACCTTTCGAAGCGAAAGGGGCCGGACCCCATACATCAGAATGGACTAAATCGAAAGGACGCTTGGACACTGACTCACTATGTGAATATGGTAACTGAATCTGCTTGCCAAGACGACAACCCTGACACTCTAAAGAGACATCTCCTGAGACAGACCCCAGAAGACCTCGACGAACTAAAGAAGACAACCGAGAACCACACAGATGACCAAGTCGATGATGCCCCTGCTGGAAGGAACCAGTAACGGAGGCGACAGAAGCGGAAGAACTGGCGATGGTGGCGGCAGCGGAAGGAACATGAAGCCAGTCCAACTCCCAAAGACCCTGAGAATCACGGCGGCGAGGGCCAGCCCCAACCAGAGTGTGCGTGCGACGGTCCTAAACAGAACAAGAGTCAACGTCAAGGATGGCGCGACAACCAGACTCAGTAAGTTGACCAGCAGAAAACAGATTCATGGTAAGTCGAGGAACATGAGCAACATCAGGAACAGAATAAGGAGTGGTAAGATTGCCTCTACTAGCAACAGAAAGTGGAGTACCATCAGCAGTGAAGACATGAACAGGAGAATCCAGTGATCGAAGAGAGGACAAAGTGGAAGAATGAGAAGACATATGAAAAGAAGCTCCAGAATCCAGAACCCATGGGGATGTACCTGACTGTGTAGAGGGTGATTGCTCAGTGCGGGAAGCATCAGTCACAGAACCAGCAGTACCCGTCGAGGAAGAACCTGAAGCCGCGAGCAGACGCTTAAGTCTCAGAATATCCTGCTCAGTCAAAGCAATGGCTGAAGCTGTCGAGGTAGATGACGAAGTCCCTGAAGATGATGATCGCGCCTTGCGCAGGTGTTTCTTCTTCGTGTAGCACTGAGACTCAAGATGACCATCATTGTTGCAATAGTCGCAACGTGGACGGGGGCGACCTGAGCCTCCAGAAGGAGTGGGCAAGAGCGGCGGAGCACTCGAGCGAGAAGGGGTCGGTGCAGCAGGTGGCGTAGGAGCACGAGTAGCGAGCACAGAGGGAACCTCCAGCAAACCAGCACCACGTAAGCGAGTCTCCTCAGCACGAATCTCAGAAAGCGCCTCCATGAGAGAAATACGGCCACGAGCAAACAACTGAGCACGCCGGGGCTCAAACTCCTTACGGAGCCGAGACAGGAACTCATAGACGCGATGAAACTCCAAATTGGCCTGGACAGCCTGGCAACAGGGGCAGGTACGACACCCAGCACTGCGGAGAGAATCAAGCTGTCGCCAGATAGCAGAACTCTGTGCATAGAAGTCATCAACAGTAGAGTCACCCTGCTGAAGAGCATGCTCCTGACGGACCACAGAGAGGTATAAGGCATCACCAGAGGGCTGATAGCGCTGACGAAGACTGGTCCACATCTCAAAGACAGTAGGAAGACCCAAAAACTCAGAAGCAAACTGAGGCAAAACACTAGCAGTGAGAACAGCGGCAGCACGAGCATCATCATCAAGCCACTGGGTGTAAACAGACAGAGCACCATGATACGTCTGAAGAGCCTCCTCATAAGCCAAAACCCTCTCATCATAAGCACGATCAGCAGCCTCATCAGCAAGCTTAGCCGCATCCTTGGCGACCTGATTAGCATCCGTAGGAAGAACCGATGGAGGTGGCGGAGTAGGGGCCACCGGAGGAACTGGATGTGGCGGACAGCAGACCTCGCCAGAAAGAACACCCCAGAGACGGATGCCACGCATGTGAATGCGCATGAAGCCAGTGAACTCGGTGTAGTTAGTACCATCAAAGATCACCGGACAGCGAGGAACAGCAACGTAGCCCGATGCAGCAGACATTTTTTTTTTGAGATCCGACGAGAGCGACCAGATCGGGATCAGGCGAGGTACAGTAGCAGTATCACGTAGCAGGTAGCAGCACCCCAATCCAGCAGCTGTAGGCAGAGGATCTGCACGAGCAGTTGCACAAGGAGGAACCCGTGAGCAACAACAGAAGGCTGAAGCAGCCCAGGACCCCCAGATCTGGTAAAGAAGCAGCCGGGCGGGACTAGATTGGCTGGGAGTTGACCAGCGGATCGGCCACCTTGGACGGGATCCACGAGCAGCTTCGGGACGGGCCGGCAGCAACTCCGATCGGGCAAGCGGGAATCTTTCTGATCGGCCGCTGGAGAGGAGATCGGAGGCACCTGCGGCGGCTGGCTCCCTGCTTCTATGGAGCAGATGGAGAGAGGAGAGAGAAGATCAGGAGCGCCGGCCGCTGGAGAGAAAATCAGGAGCACCTGCAGAAGTCGGCTCCCTGCTTCGATCGAACTGCGGCGGCGGATCTAACGCACGAGTTGCAGCGTGCAAAGAAATTAACCTAGCTCTAATACCATGTTAGGAATAAGCAACTTATATTCCCATGAGGCCATAGGCCGATATATATATACATGTACAGGTGTGGAACATATGCAGGAAACCCCTTATACAACGGGATAAATACAAAGGGGTACATGACTTATATTATAACTCTAACAGCAACCTGCCACTTTCTTTGGGCAAACATTATCGCTCAAATGTGTTGTGTGATGTGGTTGACATGGATGCCAGTCATGTTCTTGGGAGACCTTAGCAATTTGATGTGGATACTACACACAAAGGCAAGAAAAATTCCTACTCTTTTATTTGGAAAAAGAGAAAGATCATTATTCTACAAAACAAAACTAATGGTAATATCTTTAAGGACGGGACGAAGGGAGAAGTATGTTAACTATCTCCCACACCTCTAATGAGTTTATGGAAGACTTGAAGGAGGCAGATTTGTGTGATGCACTTATTGTAAAAGGAGAAGAGCACCCGGTTGTTAAAATTCTAGCAAAGGTATGTGGCCTATTAGCAGAATTTCATAACATACTTGGGGAGCCACAAGGCCTACCACCGATGAGGGGGATTCAACATAGAATCGACTTAATTCCGGGCGCAAGTCTTCCTAATCTTCCACACTATCGAATGAGCCCAAAAAGCATGATATATTGAATGAGAAAGTGGAGGAATTGCTGCAAAAGGGGCACATTCGAGAAGGTATTAGCTCATGTGTTGTACCAGCCCTGCTCATGCCCAAGAAAGATGGATCTTGGCGAATGTGTACGGATAGTAGTCATTAACAAGATCACCATAAGGTATAGATTCCCTATTCTCCATCTGGACGTATGTTGGATCAACTTAGTGGAGCAAGAGTATTCACAGAGCTAGATTTAAGAAGCAGATATCATCAAATTTGTATCAGACCAGGGGATGCGTGGAAGCTTGCTATCCATGTGCCAGAGCTATGAGTTGGTCGCGGGTTTCACCTCTGGCCTACCCCAACTTGTTTGGGACTAAAGGCTTTGCTGTTGTTGTTGTTTGTCGTATCTGACCCGGGGATGAATGGAAAACAGCCTTCAAAACAAAGGAAGGGTTGTTTGAAGGAAGGCTTTGTTGTTGTTGCTGATGTTGTTGTTTGTCGTATCTGACCCGGGGATGAATGGAAAACAGCCTTCAAAACAAAGGAAGGGTTGTTTGTGTACATGTATATATACTGGCCTATGGCCTGCTGGAAATACAAGTTGCATATTCCTAACATGGTATTAGAACCTTAGGGTTTCTTTTTTAGCACGCGCAACTCGTGCTCTCGATCCAATCTACCGTCCACGCAGCCGCCGCCCTTCTTCTCTTGGCCAGCACTGCTCTCCGGTGCCTTCACCACTGCAGGTCAACCCTGCTCTTGCGCCGTCGCTGTCCCGTCTCATCCGCAGGTCCGCCTGCTGCTGCTATCTACCCAGACGCTGGTCAACGCATCTGGCTTCTCGTGTTGGATCTAGCTCGCCGCTGCCTGCCTCAAGCCGCCCGAGCACTTCAGCCCGAGCGATCCCGTCGGCAGATCCAGTCCGTCTCCCGCAGATTCGTCCGAGCCGCCAGCAGTTGAGCCGCCCGAGCCCTCCCGTCCCGTCTGAGCTGCCCGCAGACGCTCACCCGCCAGGCTCACTTGCCGCTCGATCCATTTGCCGCTTGACGCGCCCGCTGCACGTGGACTCCGCCTCGCGTGGAGCCGTGGGCGTGTTCGACCCGCCTCCTGGTGCTGGACTACTTTTGCTAGTCACGCGTGTGCGCTAGCTGTGTGGTCTTCCGTCTGCCTTTCTGTTGATCAGTGAAAAAAAATGTCTACGGCATCCGACTATGTTGCAGTTCCTCGCTGTCCGGTGATCTTTGATGGTACTAACTACACCGAGTTCGTCGGATTTATGCGCATTCATATGTGTGGTATTTGTCTTTGGGGCATTCTTTCTGCGAGGTACCTTGTCCCCCGTGTCCAGTTGCTCCTGTGGCTCCTACTCTGTCGATGCCACCGGTTCTTGCTGCTGATGCTGATCAAGCTGCGAAGGATGCAGCTAAGCTTGCAGATGACGCCGCCGTCCATGCTTATGATGAGCAGGTTTTGATTTATGAGGAGGCTCTTCAGACTTATCATGAGGCTCTTTCTGCTTACACTCAGTGGCTTGATGAGGATGCCCGTGCCGCAGTTGTTCTCACTGCTAGTGTTCTGCCTCATTTTGCTTCTGAGTTCTTGGGGCTCCCTACCGTATCTAAGATGTGGACCCGTCTCCGTCAGCGCTATCGGCCCTCTGGTGATGCCTTACATTTGTCTGTGGTCCAGCAGGAACATGCTCTTCAGCAGGGTGACTCCAGTGTTGACGATTTCTATGCACAGAGTTCTGCTATCTGGCGTCAGCTTGATTCTCTCCGCACTGCCGGTTGCCGTACTTGTCAGTGTTGCCAGGCTGTGCGGGCTGATTTGGAGTTTCATCGTGTCTACGAGTTCTTATCTCGGCTCCGTAAGGAGTTTGAGCCCGGGCATACTCAGTTGTTTGCTCGTGGTCGTATCTCCCTCATGGAGGCGCTTTCTGAGATTTGTGCTGAGGAGACTCGCCTACGTGGTGCTGGTCTACTTGAGGTTCCCTCTGTGCTTGCTGCTCGAGTTCCTGTTATGTCGCCTGCTGCACCGACCCCATCCCGCTCCAGTGCTCCTCCGCTCTTGCCTACTCTTACGGGCGGCCAGGGTCGGTCTCGTCCTCACTGCGGCTACTGCAATATGGATGGTCATGTTGAGTCTCAGTGCTTCCAGAGGAAGAAACACCTGCATAAGGCGCGATCATCAGCTTCAGGGACTTCTACTTCGACATCTTCAGCCACCGCCTTGAATGAGCAGGATATTCTGCGACTTAAGCGTCTGCTTGCCGCTTCAGGTTCTCCTTCGACGGGTACTGCAGCTTCTGTGACTGATGCTTCTCGCACTGAGCAACCACCCTCTACACAGTCAGGTACATCCTCGTGGGTTCTGGACTCCGGAGCTTCTTTTCATATGTCTTCTCATTCTTCAAATTTGTCATCTCTTAAATTGCTTGATTTTCCTGTTCATGTACTCACTGCTGATGGTACTCCTATTTCTGTTGCTAGTTGAGGCAATCTTATCACACCTTACTCTGTTAAGAATGCCTTTCTTAATGGTGAGCTGCATGAGGAGGTATACATGCAGCCACCACCTGGGTATTCTGTTCCTGATGGCATGGTATGCCGTCTTCGTCGCTCTCTCTATGGCCTTAAGCAAGCCCCCCGCGCCTGGTTTGAGCGTTTTGCCTTTGTGGTAACTGCCGCTGGTTTTTCAGCGAGTGCTCATGATCCAGCATTGTTTGTCCACCTTTCTCCTCGTGGTCGGACTCTTCATCTTCTCTATGTTGATGACATGATCATCACTGGCGACGACCCCGAGTATATTGCCTTTGTAAAGGCCCATCTTAGTGAGCAGTTTCTTATGTCCGATCTTGGACCTCTTCGCTACTTTCTTGGGATTGAAGTCTCTTCTACCTCTGATGGCTTTTTTATATCCCAGGGAAAGTATATACAGGATCTTCTTACTCGTGCTGCTCTTACCGATGAGCGCATTGTTGAGACTCCCATGGAGCTCAATGTTCACCTCCGTGGTACTGATGGTGACCCCTTGCCTGACCCGACGCGTTATCGTCATCTTGTTGGGAGTCTTGTCTATCTAGCTGTCACTCGTCCGGATATCTCTTATCCGGTTTATATTCTGAGTCAGTTTGTCTCCGCTCCCACTTCGGTTCACTATAGTCACCTCCTTCGTGTTCTCCGATATCTTTGAGGCACGATCTCTCACCGTCTATTCTTTCCTCGCTCCAATTCTTTACAGCTTTAGGCCTATTCAGATGCTACGTGGGCTAGTGATCCCTTTGATCGCCGTTCACTTTCTGCTTACTGTGTTTTTCTTGGTGGTTCTCTCATTGCCTGGAAGACGAAGAAACAGACTGCAGTTCCCGTTCGAGTGCAGAGGCTGAGTTACAAGCTATGGCTCTTTTGACGACAGAGGTGACTTGGTTACGGTGGTTACTTCAAGATTTTGGTGTTTCTATTACTACACCTACTCAGCTCTTATCTGACAGTACAGGTGCTATTAGCATTGCGCGCGATCCTGTAAAGAATGAGCTCACCAAGCATATTGGTGTTGATGCTTTCTATGTGCGCGCTGGTGTGAAGGATCAGGTTATTGCTCTTCAGTATGTGCCTTCCGAGTTACAGTTGGCGGATTTTCTGACGAAGGCCCGGACTAGAGCGCAGCATGGCTTCTATCTCTCCAAACTCAGTGTTGTTAATCCACCATGAGTTTGAGGGGGGGTGTTAGAGTGTATATATATATAGCCATGTAACCTTTCGTATTTACCCTATTGTATAAGGGGTTTCCTGCATATATTCCACACCTGTACATGTATATATACTGGCCTATGGCCTCCTGGAAATACAAGTTGCATATTCCTAACAGTTTGAATGACTAGTCATGCCATTTGGACTCTCAAATGCACCAAGTACCTTTATCCACCTGATGAATCAAGTCCTTCGACCCTTCTTATCCCACTTTGTTGTGGTCTATTTGGATGACATCTTGATCTATAGCAAGGATGAGGATGAACACTATGATCACATCCGAAAGGTGCTAGAAGTACTAAGGGAAAATGAGCTCTACATCAACTTGAAGAAATGTGTTTTCCTGCAAACACAACTTCTTCTCCTAGGATTCATCATAACATGTGACGGTATTCTTGTTGATAACTCTAAGGTTGAAGCAATCCGAGAATGGCCAACTCCGAAGACCATTTCGTAAGTAAGAAGTTTTCATGGCCTTGCAACTTTCTATAGGCAGTTTGTGAAGAATTTCAGCACTATCATGGCACCAATTACCGAGTGCCTGAAGAAAGGGAGGTTCTAATGGACAGAACCGGCTGAAGTTAGTTTCAATGAGGTCAAGCAAAAACTCTCACAAGCTCCTGTCTTGGTGCTACCTGATTTCAACAAGACTTTTGAGTTGGAGTGTGACGCAAGTGGGGTAGGCATTGAAGCTGTTCTATCTCAAGAAAGGAAGCCCATTGCTTTCTTTAGTGAGAAGTTAAACGAGGCTAGACAGAAATGGAATACTTATCAGCAAGAATTGTATGTCGTTTTTAGAGCTTTGAAAAC
This sequence comes from Triticum monococcum, assembly GCA_034509565.1. Taxonomy (NCBI): domain Eukaryota; kingdom Viridiplantae; phylum Streptophyta; class Magnoliopsida; order Poales; family Poaceae; genus Triticum; species Triticum monococcum. The sequence goes on along the minus strand of CM067846.1, from coordinate 169,410,788 downwards.
TTGGGAAGTCTATATGCTGCCTAAAGAGTTTGTCGTCTACACTAACCATCAATCCTTGAAGCATTTTAGAAATAAAGAACATGTTGATCGCATGCTAGCAAGATTGGCAGTATATCTGGAGAGGTTTAACTATCTCATCGTGCATAAATCTTGAATGACTAACCGAGTGGCCGATGCTTTGAGTCGTTGCGCATGCCTCTTGACTTCTTCTGAGGCTGAACTTTCAGGCATGGATCAAATAAGGAGTTGTATGAGGATGACGAAGACTTTGGCCATGTTTGGGTAAAACACATCAGGGCTAGCCATTAGGTGATGACTATTTGATGCAAGATAGCAATCTCTTCAAAAATGATCGTTTGTGCATTCCAAGAAGTTCTCTACGTGACAAACTGGTCAGAGAACTCCATTCAAGAGATCTTAGTGGCCATGTTGGACGTGACAAGACTACCGCTAACCTGGAAGCTCGTTACTTTTGGCCACAACTAAAGAGATGCTGGAAAGTTTGTTCAGCGATGCCCGATATCTCAAACTTGCAAAGGCCAAATTCAAAACATAGGGTTATACATGCCTTTGCCTGTTCCTGTTGCTCCATGGGAGGACATCTCTATGGACTTCGTCTTGGGTTTGCCAAGAACAAGACGACGGAGTGATGCCGTGTTTGTGGTCGTGGTCGTGGTCATGGATAGATTCTCTCAGATGGCTCATTTCATCCCGTGCCACAAGACAACGGATGCTCATCATGTGGCAAACTTATTCTTTTGGGAAGTGGTCAGACTTCATGGAGTTCCAAGGTCCATCGTCTCAGACCGTGATAGCAAGTTTCTTGCTGCATTTTGGCTCACTTTGTGGAAGCAATTCAACACTAAATTGAAATTTTCGCACTGCCCATCCACAAACAGATGGACAAACTGAAGTGGTGAACAAATTTTTGGGTAATCTGATCCGGTACATTTGTGGAGAAAGAAAGGGACAATGGGATTTGACTTTATCTCTTGCAGAGTTCTCCTACAATAACTCCAAGCATAGATCAACAGGAAGGAGTCCTTTTTCTGTTGTCTACACTAAAGTTCCAACACATGTGGTGGACCTGGTGAAGCTACCATCAAGGGGAAACTCAAAATCAGCATTGTCCTTTGTTGATAATTACACTGAGTTATTTGAAGAAATTTGTGGTGTTTTGGAAGCACAAAATCAGAAATATAAACAACTTGCTAACTGCAAAAGGAGGCCGAAATCATTCCAAATTGGTGATAAGGTGATGGTCTACGTCCGAAAAGAGAGGCTGCCTTTAGGTGTTAAAGGGAAGCTTAGGCAGCGAAGGTATGGGCCCTTCTCTATTGTCAGGAAGATAAATGATAATGCTTATGCGATAGATCTTCCAAGTGACATGGGTATATCCAACACTTTCAATGTTGCAGACTCGACTCTCTACCATCCAGAAGAAGCGCTCTATGAAGATAACTCGAGGGCTGAGTTCCAAACAACCAGGGAAGAATGATGAGGAACACTAGATGAGGAAAAAGAAAATAAAATAAAATCGTATGTCAGATTTGTTTGGCTACTTCTAGATGCTCCCACGCTACTGTAGTATTTCTTATCTTTTCTACCCTACCTACTATTTTCTAGAGTCCTCTAGTTGTGAGTAGCTATGAGTAGAATGGTGAATCTTAAGTAATGTTTTCTAAAGTGTTCTAGCCATTAGTAGAAGTATGTGAAGGCTTCCCAAAGCCCTATAAATAGAGGTCCTCACCTCTAGTTTGTACCCAGACTATGCACCCCCACTACCTACTAGTTAGTTGCACGTGCTTTGCACGTTAATACTTAATCATGCACAATAATAACAAATAACTCAGCAGGGCACGGCTCACACAACATTTTTCCATTTTTCAATGAGTATTGCAAAAAAAAAGGTCCATGAATGTTATAAATAAAGCATAACATAGGAGTGATGATATAATAGACAAATTAGTCATTGTTTATTCAGGTAAAACTGATATATAATTAATTCAAAGATTTTGTTATTTCTTAGTTGTGTGAAATTGCAAATGAGACCAGTCGATTTCACCTAACGTCTGATGCCCGAGATAGGTGCGCTTGCTAGGCCGAGCCAGGAGTGTCGGAACCGGGGACGACGCGAAAAACATCACTGTCGGTGGAGGGGAGTCATAGGTTGATGGGTTCGGGTGCAATGGGGGTGGCGGGAGCTCGCCGACGATGGAATTGGTGAGTTTTAGAGGGAGGCCAAGAGGGCAGAGGAGGTGGAGTCTAGAGGGCAAGGCAGTGCTTTGTTGGGTCAGCGTTGGGCGATGGTTACATAAAGAAGAGAAAGAACACGAAAATGAGGGGGAATATGAAGTTCTAGCCGATGGGCCTGAATCGGACTGGGGACAGAACTTACTAAAATAAATTGTTTTTAGGCACGTGACATGTAGGTTGCCCCTAAATGCAACATTTGAGGGAGTTCTTAAATTTCTTTTTGCTTGTCATTTTATCTAGAGATATTTTTCACATGCCCTTTACCCCAGTCAGTGCACGGTGTTAATAAAACCCGAAATAAACCATTTATCTCTTTATCCTATACTTGTGTTACATTCTTTTATTTTTTCCTTTCAGATAGTTTCCAACATGTAAATTTGATCCTTATGTAGGCCCATATAGCGGACGATGTGAACGGTACACAGGTGCAACATTAATAAATATTAAAAATATTAATAGAATTTTTTTAAAATATTAAAATAATCACAACTCACTCATCTTAAATCTAACACGAAAATGATAATAAATTATTTTGGGACGTTCTACAATATGCGGTTCGCTTTTTAATCTAAGACACCTATGTGCTTCATGAAATAATTGTATCATCAACATATATTTGTTCAGATATTGGTTTTGATATACAGAAAATCGTCTATTCATATTATGTCCATGATCCTTATGTCAGGCCCATCTGATGAATGTAGTTTGGAAGGTATAAAACTTCAAATTATTTGTCGGGGATAATACATATTTAATTGTGTGCACACATTATTTAAATATAGTTCGATAAGCAATGTAATAATAGAAGAAATGTAAAATTATATTTACCTTAGAGAAGCATACCTGAAAATAAGAACGGAAAAGCATATTGGCAGGGAGACCAGCAGGACGTTTTTCTTTGCTTTTTTTTACAGCGAACAAATCAACACAGATAGGTGTTCATTTTTTATTATCCAGCCAAATCGTAGAGACTTGAAGCATTTTGAGGTTAGACTTTTTTTGCCTGTAGGTTTCTACCGAGTTGGCCTTTCCTTAGCTTTGCAGATTGTGCAGAGAATCAGGCAGAGTAGCTATCAATTGTTTTTAATAAAAAGAATCCTCTGGAGCTTACTGGAACGATGCAGAATAGGCACCATATGTTACATGCTCAGTCCCAGTCTGGAGGCTACCATGTGCGCATGCAGGAGCCAACTGCACCATGGCGAATCCCCGGAATAACAGCCGTTGGATTTTCTTATCCAACGGTATATATTGCACCAGAATCCGAGCAAACAAACGTGAGCCATTCGATTGAAACTATCCAACGGTCCATATTGTGAGTTACTCGTATACTATATAGTAGTATAGATAGTATAGATAATAGAACTTGGTGTTGTTATCTAAGATCTTGGACTAGATCTTGCGTTCTAGGAGTTTTGGATTGAACTCCTGCTGCCATATCGGCCCTGTCTCCGCCTCTAGAGTGATATCTAGCGCAGCACGTTGAAGTTGTTCCTTCAACACTTGTGTTGTACACATTGTAGCAGCAAGGTGGAGTTACTCCTCCACAACCTTATGCTGCTCCAGAAACCTAAAAACAATGAGGATAAGTACTTTTAGTATAAGAGCAGCAAACCTTTAACTGAATATTCCTTTCGTTGGTGATACTCTTGTCACTATCGAGTAGAATTCCATGATCAAGTGAAAACTTGCGAAATGCCATCTTCAGAGCTATTTCAATTGCCGTTGATCCATTGTCCGAATAATAAACTCTGGAAGCCCAATCTGACAAACAAATTACAAGGAAGCTATGTGCAATGAACAAAATGTTCCTGAGCAATGTGACTTGAATAACAGGACACTAACAATGAAACAAGAACAACTGAAACATTATTATCTCAGCAAACCAGAAATAATGTTTTTGTGTGGAAAATTTAAAGATCAATATGAGTCAGATAAGCACATATCATTTGTTCACAAATGTGCCCATTTTGTTGTCTCCTTTCTTCAGGTAAGCACAATTATCTACCAATCTACTCCCTCCGTTCCTAAATATATGTCTTTTTAGAGATTTCAATATAGACTACATACGAATGTATATAGACATATTTTACAGTGTAGATTCACTCATTTTGCTCCGTATGTAGTCCATACTGGAATCTCTGAAAAGACTTATATTTAGGAACAGAGGGAGTAGTAATGTTGATAACCAAATTTGGCAATCAATACTTGGAAGGCGAGAAAGAGACAAAAAAAAGGAAGTCACCCATACGGAAAGAGATTATATGGCCAAATCAGATAAACATATGTTAAGATTAGGAATCCTACTCTCCTATGGCAAGACCAGCCGTCTATAGACATGTGAAGGGTGATGGCCGATTGGACAACAAACAATCAAAAGAAATCAATCTAATACTTTATCTTTCATCTACTCCTTTATTGTAGTTTGTTGCTTCTCTTTCTCTTCGTCTTCAACGGCAACAAACCTCGAGGCTGCCAGGCGGACCTAGGACAGCTCATTGCCGCCGCATGCCCTAGCGGGGTCCCTCCTGGCAAGACCTCGCCGGTGTGTCTTGCGTATCGCTCTCCTGGTGAGGCTCCTCCAGTGACGACTCTTGTGTATCACGCTCAACGCCAAAGGCACATGGTGACGTATTCGTGTGAGAAGACGCTTTTTGGCGACTCTGCGCGGGGGGGGGGGGGGGGGGGGGGGGGGACTTTGAACGGTCCATTATGTGATATAAATACCCAATTTACTTATGTAGATGTAAATAATTCATATGTTGGTGTTGCTAGATCCTTTGATGATCATATTGTATCAGCTAGCCCTAGAATTTTCAATTGCACATTTGATTACATGCAAGAGCCGATGCAAAGTACGAGTACTTAACATTCTTATGATATTGGCAAGATGCAACATGTGTATTTGAACTCTCATGCATTGGCAACCCCACAAATCCATATATCGATGAACAACATGATTAGTTAATCATTATGAGACATCTCAAACTCTCATGTACCGACAACCCCACAAATCCATATGCGGATGAACAACATGATTAGTTCAGTTAATCATTACGAGACATCTCGAACTCTCATGCATCGGCAATCCCACAAATCCATATGCCGACGAAAAATGTGTTTAGTTCAGTTAATCATTATGAGAGATCTCATGTTAGGAATTTCAACCCATGCAAGAGGATATTTCACTGTTTTATACATCAACAATTAACTCACAATATGCGAGTCTACCATTAAACACATCAATGGATGGGAGAACAGGCCATGCTACTGCTAGTTATTCAGCTAATTACCTTCAACTGTCATGTGATACCCCTCATGTTACTAATTTTCAGCACCATATGCAAATGTTAATATCCATAATTCGGCACCTTCACAACGATCATAACCGAATGAGTAAAAGTTCTGCTGGAGTGTGTATGCCTTCACCTAGTACCATAGCATATTATATGTCCCCTACACAATTGCAAAGTTTCGGCATCACCCATATCTCATTGCCTAATTATGAGTGAACAGCTTTACCGCTGCACCAAGGTATAATAATGCTCTTTGCCTTGAACAAATAAAAAGGGGGCAGATTCCAGATTATGTTGCAATACGGGTAGAATTAAGGAAGAAAGAAAGGTATGCCATTTGATAGAGTTGATGAGAAGAGTGATTCAAATGATAAGGGTAGTTCGGTTATTGGAGGGCCAAATCAAATTGTACATGTTTCGGATCTATCAAATCAAAAGAAGCAAGCTTGGTTGAGCAAGGACATGGCAAGACGATCGTGCTTGATTTTTCTGGAGTTAAGGGAGCTTTCATTCTTTCAAGAAGAGAAGACAGGCGTGCGTGCCTAGACTGTAAGGTGATACCTGGAGAGAGTGTTGTACCTCAGCATAAGCTGGTGGTTGCTGACTTCCGCTTTCGGATTCATGTCCAGCGGGATAAGCGTGCCAAAGTCGCTAGAACGAAGTGGTGGAGGCTCAAGGGGGAGGTAGCCCAGGCGTTCAAGGAGAGGGTCATTAAGGAGGGCCCTTGGGAGGAAGGAGGGGATGCGGACAATGTGTGGATGAAGATGGCGACTTGCATTCGTAAGGTGGCCTCGGAGGAGTTTGGAGTGTCCAGGGGAAGAAGAAGCGAAGATAAGGATACCTTGTGGTGGAATGATGATGTGCAGAAGGCGATTAAAGAGAAGAACGATTGTTTCAGACGCCTATACCTGGATAGGAGTGCAGACAACATAGAGAAATACAAGATGGTGAAGAAGGCCGCAAAGCGAGCTGTCAGTGAAGCAAGGGGTCTGGCGTATGAGGACCTCTACCAATGGTTAGGCACGAAGGAAGGCGAAAGGGACATCTATAAGATGGTCAAGATCCGAGAGAGGAAGAGGACGGATATTGGCCAAGTCAAATGCATCAAGGACCGAGCAGACCAACTCTTGGTGAAGGACGAGGAGATTAAGCATAGATGGCGGGAGTACTTCGATAAGCTGTTCAATGGGGAGAATGAGAGTTCTACCATTGAACTGGACGACTCCTGGACGACTCCTTTGATGAGACCAACATGCGTTTTGTGCGGCGAATCTAGGAGTCTGAGGTCAAGCAGGCTTTAAAAAGGATGAAAGGAGGCAAGGCGATGGGCCCGGATTGTATCCCCATTGAGGTGTGGAAAGGCCTCGGGGACATAGCGATAGTATGGCTAACCAAGCTTTTCAACCTCATTCTTTGGGCAAACAAGATGCCAGAAGACGGAGTATATTAGTACCAATCTTCAAGAACAAGGGGGTGTTCAGAGTTGTACTAATTACCGTGGAATTAAGCTGATGAGCCATACAATGAAGCTATGGGAGAGAGTCATTGAGTACTGCATAAGAAGAATGACAAGCGTGACCAAAAATCAGTTTTGTTTCATGCCTGGGAGGTCAACCATGAAAGCCATTTTCTTGGTACAACAACTTATGGAGAGATACAGGGAGCAAAAGGACTTGCATATGGTGTTCATTGACTTGGAGAAGGCCTATGATAAGATACCACAGAATGTCATGTGGTGGGCCTTGGAGAAACACACAGTCCCAGTAAAGTACATTACCCTCATCAAGGACATGTACGATAATGTTGTGACAAGTGTTCGAACAAGTGATGTCGACACTGATGACTTCCCGATTAAGATAGGACTGCATCAAGGGTCAGCTTTGAGCCCTTATCTTTTTGCCTTGGTGATGGATGAGGTCACAAGGGATATACAAGGAGATATCCCATGGTGTATGCTCTTTGCGGATGATGTGGTGCTAGTTGACGATAGTTGGACGGGGGTAAATAGGAAGTTAAGAGTTATGGAGACAAACCTTGGAATCGAAAGGGTTTAGGCTTAGTAGAACTAAAACCAAGTACATGATGTGCGGTTTCAGTACTACTAGGTGTGAGGAGGTTAGCCTTGATGGGCAGGTAGTGCCTCAGAAGGACCCCTTCCGATATTTGGGGTCAATGCTGCGAGAGGATGGGGGTATTGATGAAGATGTGAACCATCGAATCAAAGCCGGATGGATGAAGTGGCGACAAGCTTCTGGCATTCTCTGTGACAAGAGAGTGCCACAAAAGCTAAAAGGCAAGTTCTACAGGACAGCGGTTCGACCCGCAATGTTGTATGGCGCCGAGTGTTGGCCGACTAAAAGGCGACATGCTCAACAGTTAAGTGTGGCGGAGATGCGTATGTTGAGACAGATGTGTGGCCACACGAGGACGGATCGAGTCCGGAATGAGGATATACGAGATAGAGTTGGGGTAGCACCGATTGAAGAGAAGCTTGTCCAACATCGTCTGAGATGGTTTGGGCATATTCAGGGCAGGCCTCCAGAAGCTCCAGTGCATAGCGGATGGCTAAAGCGTGCAGAGAATGTCAAGAGAGGTCGGGGTAGACCGAATTTGACATGGGAGGAGTCCTTTAAGAGAGACCTGGAGGATTGGAGTATCACCAAAGAACTAGCTATGCACAAGGGTGCGTGGAAGCTTGCTATCCATGTGTCCGAGCCATGAGTTGGTCGCGAGATCTTATGGGTTTCAGCTCTAGCCTACCCAACTTATTTGGGACTAAAGGCTTTATTGTTGTTGTTGTTGTAAGAGAGCTTTCATTCTGCACCATGAGTTTCGTGCCAAAGAAATTGGCGAGCATCAACAACAAACATATGTAGCTGAACAAAGTTCGGTTGACATGAAACATTAGAGTGATGAGGCACAAGATCCAGAAGAAGAGGACAGGGTGTTGGAGAGCCATCAGAAAGCGGAGCAAGATATCATTCAAATCACGCAATCATCATGCTTCCCCAACATATTTGAACAGGTACATCTGACAAGTAATTTACCTATTTGCAAATTTCGTCGTATATTTTTCAGGAATTGCTATGGGAGAGGTACATGAAGGCATTTGTGGCACTCATCAGTCAGCGCACTGAAGTGCTTGTCGCGGCATGCTAGATTTTAATGGCCAACGATGATTAACAATTGCTTCAGGTATTATAAAGGGTGCGAAGCTTGTCAAAAGTTTGGTGATATAGCTCCTCCAGCTATGTTGCATCCTATCGTCGAGTTATGGCCAATTTCAGAGATTGGGGATTGGACTTCATTGGACAGATTCATCCTCCTTCAAAGGGGCATTGATTTGTGTAGGTGCCTACTGATTGTTTCACCATGTGGTCTAAATCAGCGCCTCTCAAAAATATGACTCGTGTGGAGGTAATTCAATTCATTACTAAGCACATTATCCATGGATTTATTATTCCTCAAGCATTAACTTCGGATCAAGGTTTGTTTTTTATATGAGTCAAGTAAAAGAATTTACCGAATCTTATAAGATAAAAGTTGCTCAATTCATCTCCATATTATGCCCAAGCCAAAGGACAGGCAATAAGATGTTAATTAAAATCATCAAGAAGATTAAAGATAATCCAAGAAGATGGCATGATGTGTTGTTCAAGGCTTTGTGGGCGCATAGAATCTCAAGGCATGGTGCTACAATCGTAACTCCATATGAGCGTGTGTATGGATAAGAGATGGTTTTAACCATTGGGGTAAATCTGGACGCCTTGAGATTAGCTAAACAAAATGACTTATCGACGGTGGATTTTCACAATGTGATGATGGACAATCTTGATGAAGTCGTTGATAAGTGTTTCGGTGCTTTGAAGGTCATAGAGAGAGACAAACTTGGCAAGCTTACACCAAAAAGGTCAACTTGAAGAACTTTCAAGTTTTTGACCTAGTGTGCAAGGTGATCCTACCAATTGGCTCAAGAGCAACAAGTTTAGGAAGTGGTCTCCGAGTCGGGAACGTCCTTCTAAAGATTGTGAGGGTGGTTTCCATAAATTCGAATTTGGAGGAATCTTTACAAGGAATTTGCTCCCCCAAGCTCTCAATGGTATATTTGAAGAAGCTTTATCCACATGTGTGGCAGGAAGCCTGGGCATTCATGGCTGATACTTCATTATCACAATTAGACCTCATAACTCAATTGATAACCTGTTATTGCCCTAGGAATATGTATAAACATGTCGTTAGTCCTCAAATAGGTGCAAGTTATTTTTTTGGCACACAAGCTTTGACCAAAACCAGGGGTGTGTGTGTTGATAACCAAGTTAGACACACAATACTCGAAAGGCAAGAAAGAGAAAAAAGGGAAGTTGCCCATATGGAAAGACATTAGATGGTTGAATCAGATAACTGAGAAGCATGTATTTAGATTAGGAGCCCTACTCTCTTACAACAAGACTAGCCACCCTATAAATATGTGAAGGGTGATGGCCGTTGGACAACACATAAAAAAAGGGCAGCCCGGTGCACGTAGCTCCCGCTTGCGCAGGGTCCGGGCAAGGGTCCGACCACTTTGGGTCTATAGTACGCAGCCTTTCCCTACATTTCTGCAAGAGGTTGTTTCCAGGACTCGAACCAGTAACCTCATGGTCACAAGGCAACAGCTTTACCGTTGCGCCAAGGCTCCCCTTCCCGTTGGACAACACACAATCGGACAAATCAATTTACTACTTTTATGTTTTATCTACGTCTCCTTTGCCCTGGTTTTTTGCTTCTTGTTCTTCGCCTTCAATGTCGCAAACCTCAACGCTCTAGGAGCGACCAAGCCGAACTGGGGCAGCCCATTGCTGCCACGTGCCCTGAAGGGGTCCCTCCCGGGCGTGTTGGGTTTCGGGTCTCAAGAGATCCATCGGTGTGTCTTCCCTATCACGCTCCCGGTGAGGCTCCTCTAACGACGTGTCTAGCATATCACGCTCGATGTCGGAGGCACACAATGACGTGTTCAGGTGCAAACAATAAGCTCTAAATTGCGGAATTTGGTAGCTAAAGGGTGCTTTAAATGAGCCATTTTTCATACTAATACACCATTTTATTCGTTAAGGAGTGACTTATACTCGTGCAGTTTGATTCTGCTGCACATACATCATAATAGATGAAAAACAAGTAAAAGCACCAACCTTTACCAATTCCCCCAAGCAAAAGTTCAGCACAACGAAGAGCAGGCTCATGAGCATTCTCTGGAAACATCACATGGCCATACCTAGCAGCAGCGTAGCCCATATCTCTTGCAAGTTCAATCTGATGATGAAAGAGAAATTTAGGCCACAAAAATTGCATGTCAATAGTTCAACGTACAGAACTTTAGCCATAGAACACCTGCAATAAGAGTTCCCTTAGCAAACCAAGGTAAAGGAGATTTTGAAAATACAGGAAGTGCAAGAATAACCTGCAACTTAGAATCAGGTCCTTGAGTCCACCAACTTGCACATGCATCAAACTGAGGGATCATCATCATCTTGTTGTCTTTCACCTACATCAAAAGATTGCATAACAATGCCGCTGATGTTTCAAAGCTTCATTTCAAATTTCTTTTCAAAAGCTTGGAATATACATTGGACAAACCTTGTATGCTGAAAAACTCTCACCACAGCGCGAATCAATTACTGTAACACAATCTACAGGTACAAGATTGTGCTGAGTGAAGGGCCACCACAGTAAATCCTTTGTTTTTCTTTGCATACTGTTTAACCTCTGAATTCTTTTCAAATGAAAAGATCGCAGGGCATCTTCAAGCAAACCAAAAACTGAAGATGATTCGGAAAACCAATCAGTTAGGTCATCTGATGAATCTTCTGGAATAGGTGGCAAAACAAGCACTGGTACCCTAAATAATACAAACATTGTGAAGCTGTCATATCAATGAAATCGGAGCTGCTAAAACATTATAAAAATAACAATAAGACTGAAGCATGTTACCTATTTCTCAAGTAAGAAAGCAAGAACTTGTCGTTTGACAAACCACAATCTTCCAAAATTACTGCGCTAACATCATACCCCCTGAGCAACAGAGTTTCATATGCCGATAAAGTGCCTGAAATACCACCAAGACGGCCATCTCCAACAAGAATAGTAGGCAACCTAAAGTGCCTGCCAAGAGTCACAGAATCAAGAAGTGTGTTGATGTAAATCAATCTAAACGCCGAGCAGTAATGAAGTTTGTGTGAACAATTAAATAGGCCACAAGGTTCTTTAAAAATAGATGCAATCATGTAACCAATTCGAACGTGGTTTAAAGGATTTTGAAGTATGCTCTATGTCTGGTAAGATCACCATAATTTCCCAACAAATAAAACATGTTAGAAAAAGAGATGAGTGTGTAGACATACATCAGAAATATTTCACAAATGGTCACCAAATATGTGATTACTTTCAGCACTTATAGAATCAAAAACATAAACTGCTCCAGTAAATGAAAAGTTGAGAACACAACAAATCAACAGGATATCCAACATACAACCTCAGGAAAACTTCAAAGCAGCAGATCGTTCACCGCAATTATCATGCTCACTAACCACCATTGTTATCTCCAGCTTGCATGATATCTTCTTACAAACTACACCAATGTGATAGTGATTTCGATGGAATAGGCTAACAATTCTTTTTAGGTATTGAGATCCCTTGTGAATAGACAGAACAAAAATCAGACTATATCACTGGACTAAACACTGGAAACGGGTATATATAGCAGAAACGTCAATTGCATCATACTCCCTCTATAAACTAATATAAGAGCGTTTAGATCATTATTTATATTAGTTTACAGAGGGAGTACTAAATTGCGCACCATTTCATTTCCTCAATTGATTCAAACTTCTTCTTTTTGAGAAATCAATTAATTCAAACTGAACACCCTGGAGAACATGTGTACTAGTACGCGTTTGGTAACATTAACGAATAAAACAGCATATTTACGGCTGAAGAGGCATCAGAACGCACCGGTAGAGATCGCACTGCAGCGTGCCAGACGGGCCCGGGCTGGCCACGCCGCCGGCGGTCTCGACCAGCTTCCACACATCCCCCTCCCCCTTCCCCAAATTTTCCCCCTCGGCGAGGCACGCCGCCAGGAGCGACCTCACATGCGCGTCTTCTACCGTCATCCCCTCCCTCTCCGCTGCCAGGTGCGGCGACACCGCCTCCCGCCATGCGTACAGCGTCCTGCAAGCCAGAAGCTTCCTCGCCGCCTTACCCTCCCCATCGTAGGAGAAGGCCGCCTCCTCGCTGGAAGGGGATGGGGTTTCCACTGACGGGGCAGGGGAGAGGGTGTCGATGGAGGCGACGAGGTGCGCAGCGTGGGAGGGGCGGACAAGCGCGGGGACCCTGCGGTAGAGGAACCCCGCGTCGGAGTCGGCGGGGAAGCCGGTCTGGAGCGGTTTGAGGTAGAGGACGGCCGAGGGGGAGGCGGCGTGGGAACGGAGGAGGGAGGCAGCGAGGCCCGCGGAGACGAGGGTCTTGCCGACGCCGGTGTTGGCGCCGAAGACGGCGAAGGTCGGCGAGGAGAGGGGCAAGGCGGAGGAGAATGAGGAGGAGCAATGGCGCCGACGAGCTTGGCGGAGTAGGAGGCGACGGAGCATGGCTGCTGGCCTGGGTTCTATACGGGGGTTTTGGCAGAAAGAACAGAGTGAGTAGTATGATAAGAGGATCTCCAGCCGCGCTCACAAAGGTCTCCCACGCGATTTTTTTGTCGCCGGTATTCAAAAATCGGTCTAATCATATCTCAAAGACCTTTTTTTTGCCAGCTCGAACCAAAATTGACGTCGGCGAACCCAAACCGAACCCAATACGTTGGGGACGCTTGGAGCACCGGTCGAATCGTTTTTGACACGAAAATCGGCAGGCCCTCCTTGGCAACGACTCGGCTATTCTCGTCGCTTCGTCGTCCACATCGCCTTGATTCCCGCGAGGAATCAATGCCAAAGCTGTCGAGCCGGTCAGCCTTCATTGATGCCTCACGAGCGGCGCAGTGAAGGCGGGGCGACGCGCGTCCCTCGTCCGCCACGCGGGCGCCGCATATACAAGTCGTCCCCTCCCGCACCGGTGAGCCATGCACAGACCTCGCTCTTCACCGCCGACGGCCCCGTTCCTACCTCTCTTCTCGCCGTTTCCATTTCACCCAATGACCGAGCACTTCCCAGGCGATGGCGCGGCGGCGAACGGCTTCGGCCGCCACCACCTTCACGGGGACGAAGCCCGACTTTTCTATGAGGCCGAGTACCCGGTCCCGCCGGACATGCGGGTGCCCGGGGCGTGGAGGATAAGCGTCGGCGGGGTCCCGGTGCCACCGCCGCCCATCGGGGCGGCCAGGCGTGCGGAGATCGTCCGTATCTGTTCCTCTCTGTCGCAGGCGGCGAGAGAAGGGGCGAGGTACACCCCCGACGGCACGTTGTGGGAGTCGTACTTCCGTCGTCGCCACGCCGAACAGTTCGAGGCCACCAACGGCATCGTGTCCTCCGGGAAGCACAACGTCGACGGGCGCCGCCGATGGTAGGGCGTGCCCGGCCGCACGCTAGAGGCCAGCAACACGCCGAGGCTAGAGTACCCCGCTCCCCCCACCTTCTCCCGCCGGCGTGGGAGCTCGTGGACGCGAGACGCATGGACCCGGTGTCCTCCTCCTCGTCCGGCCGCTCGTTCGGCTCTCCCTTCCTCCTTCCCGTCAAGCCGAAGCCCCAGGACGCGCCGATCAGCCGGCGCACCCGCAGCTGTGGCGTCCGCATCGCCGAGTCCTCCCCACCTCTGCCCGGCTCGTCGGGCCAAAGGTGGAGTCTGGCCTCCCCGCGGAGTACGAGGCCATAGTCTGGTCCGGTTTCTCCGACGTGGCCGCCCTAAAGTGGGCGCAGGACGACTACCTCCGCGACGAGATGGTCCGGCAGCGCCGAGCCCTGCATGAGATAGCCGCCCGCCAGCGTAGGCGCGAGGATGAGAACGGCGTGGTGATCCTCGACAGCGACGAGGACGAGGACGCCCCCGGACCGTCCAACCCACCGCGCCTCGGCGACCCTGGGCAGGGGAGCAGCAGGGACGGCGGCCGCGGAGGAGGCGACGACGACGACAACAGCGACAACTACATGCAGTTCTACAGGCTCCTCGGCATGTAGAACTTCAGAGCGGCGGGAGGCGAGGAACGGTGAGGGTGACGATGGGTCTAGTAGTGTCTTTTTTGTAAAATATTTGATGAACTCGCTGAAGTTTAGTTAAATTTGTGCCTTTCTTGTGTGAATGTGGGACCGGATTTTATTTTTCGAAAAAAAACAAAATGCGACATGGGGGCGGCGACTGGGGAGCATCACACCCTCAACATACGGTTTAGCGTCGATTCGCTCCTAAATGGTGATTTTACGCGTCCTTTAAGCGGCTAACGACTGGAGATGCTCTAAGTAACAGAATGCACTAGGCACTACCCGAATGATTTGGATGTCAAAACAACTTTTTCGAACAAAAATCAATCTATCCCCCAAACCCTATTTCCCACTAAGTTTCTTTCTTGAGGTTTTTATTTGAGTTTTTTTACAGCGTAAATCGATCAATCAGAAGAGAACACATATATTCATTTAGGACATGGCGTGGTACGATCTGTGTGCATCTTGCCAATGACATTAGTGGTTGGGGCGTCATTCTGTGGCGCCGCTTGAGAGAAAGTTGTGTGCATGTTTTCATTTAAAAAAATACATAAAGTTTTCGCCTCCGTCTAAAAAAACATCTCAAGAAAAAAATTATCATCTTCATCTAAAAAACAAGTATAAAAGAAAAAGAAAAAATTACCACAACAGCTACTAGCGAGTATCACTTTACATAACCCTTCATTTAAAAATATCAGAGGTCCTCATCTCCATCTAAAAATATACATTTAAAAAATAATTCACACCTTCATCTAAAAAATTGCAAAAGATTTTCACCGAGGCCAACCAGTTTGCGCCACATGGTATAGCTGGTTGGCCACTACCAGAGGTCCTCATCTCCATGTAAAAATATATATTTAAAAAATAATTCACAACTTCATCTAAAAAATTGCAAAAGATTTCTCACCGCGGCCAACTAGCTTGCGCCATGTGACATAGCTGGTTGGCCGCCCTCCATGCTTAGTATTTAAAAAATAATCCACAACTTTATCTAAAAAAATTGCAAAAGATTTCTCACCGCGGTCAACCAACTTGTGCCACATGGCATAGCTGGTTGGCCGCCCTTCACATGTAGCTTAATGGTTTTAATGGGGGATAACCCATCTCACGGCTTCGTCTTTCTCCCCTTTTTCTAGAAAACTTTCCCCAAATACCTTGCACGAGTCACCCACTGCAGCCACCGTTTCATCGTTGTATAGACCTATAAAAGGGCTCCCGCCTCGCCCCTGCATCCCGCGTGTAGCCACTGAATACCATAGACGCGCACACCCATCCTCCCCGATCTTTCTGCTGGCCACCGTCTCATTGAAGACCCCAATGCCGGCCTTCATATCCCTTCCTGGCGCCAGCCCCCTATCTCCTCTCCATGAAGCAAAGGTGGTGCACACGCGAGAACGGCGGAACAGTGCGTCCTGAACTCCCTGCCACATTTTCCGATCACCATGGGCCACCTTCGTCGGCGCCCAATCACCTCGGTCGTGACCGAGACGACCGCGAGCTTGCTATCTCGCACAACAACAACCCATTAGCAGCGGAGCAACAGCGGCCACAATGGGGGGGTGGCGGTGTCCTAGACTAGGGGGTGCTAACCACGTCGGCCTGCCAATCATGGGCCTGGCCGAGGACCCATAGGCAACCGAAGAATGGAATCCTCCGAAGACTTGGTGCATACTTCAATGCATGTTTGAATCATCAGCATGTTTATCCCTAGATGTAACCGACCTACATGTAACCCTAGGCACCTCTGGTGCATATATAAGCCAAGAGGTTTAGTCCGTAGGGTAGAGTTAGAGACCTACACATATGATCTCGAGGTAGATCATCTTGTACTTTGTACCCCGTCACATTAATACAATCAAAGCAGGACATAGGGTTTTACCTCTTCGAGAGGGCCCGAACCTAGGTAAACACCATGTCCCTCTTTTGTCATGTTACCATCAAGCTAAGATCGACAGCTCGGGACCTCGTACCCGAGATCCGCCAGATTCAACCCTGATATTGGTGGCCCATGCAATTCCCGTTGTGTGGTCAAAGCAGCTGGATGGATCATCTTCGGAGCGATGACAACATTGGCTATGGGAAGACCTTCTTCCCCGGTCAGCTATTTGTCTTCGGCAGCGTCACACTCAACGCCAATTCGACTGGCCACCTCGGCTAGATCGAAAACTTCGCTCCTGGCCAGACCATCAGGTTTGGAAATCTGGAATACGCTGTAGTTGCCCGCAACGAGCTTGCATTTTTGGACTAGGTGTCAGACCAATCCAAAGACTCCTCTGATGCCTTTATATGATATCAGATTCAATCTTGGACCAGGACCATGGCACAGATCACACCTTGTATCTAGCTTCAAGCATAGAGCCGAGAATTACCCCAGCGGTTCAGACGTCAAGTTTGGCCAGCAAAAATACTGAGGCCGCACTAGATGGAATCTCGGGCAGACTCTATCTAAGCCCAACTTTCAATCAAGATATGGCCGAGGCCAACAAGGCACTTCTGAACAAGATGTTAGACCGGATTCAGGGCCTCACAATCTCAAACAATCAAACATCAGTTTACGATCGAATCTGGGGGAAATATGGAGAGGTTGGAATTTTAAATCCACCTAGTCACTACCGTCAAAGATTTAACCAACGTCCTAGCATATGCCTCCAAGGAGGCAACCGACATGGAGGAAGACTCGATGAGATGTCAAAGACTACCTCGCCGCCTGCCGTTACTCATACCGGCGAATGGGTAGCTGTCTCCACCTACAATGTCTATATGGTGGATACCCCCAAAGATGGAGAAGGAGGCGGCAGAAAACCCCCCAAGCGCCGGTGTAGGGGCGCTGTAACAGAGGATGTTGGTGAAATAACTTGCCCTCTTGTGTTTTGGATATTGTTGTCAAAAACGGGCATGGAATGATTTGTTTGCTAGTGCACACAGAGAGAAATAGTCCATGCAAGCCCGAGAAGAATACTATGTTCAATGATGAAATTCGAAGAACTTCACCTAAGATTATCTGCCTGCCAGAGAAGGAAGCGCTACATTTTGAGAAGAAATGAAGGAGAGAAGATGGTATCAAAGGAATTGACCCCTTTAAGATTATTGTTGATGCAAATTCAGTTTGTCCAAGGAAGAATGACTACAGTCAAAAGGATTGAAGGCAAAGTGAAGATGTAGCATTCCTTCCGTTGTTCTTATTTCTCTTATCTGAGTCATAAGACCTCTGCACTATTAAGAGGGGTATAAGTTCTCGAAGCTTAGGGCCGGTGTGATGGTTAGCCGAAACCTATGCAAGACTAAGATAAATTGTTGTGTTTCGAATGATTACCAATCAACAATAGACGCTGTTCTTCAGAGCTGCAGGGGTTATATTTTGGAACCGGGAGTTAGCATTTCTTGCTCCTGATACGTCTCCAACGTATCTATAATTTATGAAGTATTCATGCCATGTTTACAACAATTTTATATGGTTTGGATGCAATTTTATATGATTTAAATTGAACTAACCTGGACTGACATTGTTTTCAGCAGAACTACCATGGTGTTATTTTTTGTGCAGAAATCAAAGTTCTTCCAATGTAGCGAAACTTTTTGACAATTTTTTTGGAAGAAAAGAGACACTAGAAGCTTTGTGGGAAGGCCAGAAGAGTCATGAGGTGGCCACCACCCACCAGGGCGCGCCTGGGGGAGGTGGTGCGCTGGTGGCTGGTGGGCTCCGTGTGGCCCATCCTAGCGTGAGACTGACGCCAAAAATCCTATAAATAGAGAAACCACCAGAAATAACCCTAGAACCTGGACTCCGCCGCTGCACACCTATGTACCTTCGAAATACCATCTAGAGCCCTGTTCCGGCACCCTGTCAGAGGGGGAAATCGTCACTGGAGGCCATCTTCATCATCCCGGCGGTCTCCATGACGAGGAGGGAGTAGTTCACAACAATTTTATATGGTTTGGGTGCAAACTTGTATGATTTAAATGGAACTAACCTGGACTCACGCTGCTTGCAACAGAACTACCGTGGTGTTGTTTTTTGTGCAGAAATCAAAGTTCTCCAAATGCAGCAAAACTTTTTGACAATTTTTTTGGAAGAAAAGAGACACTAGAAGCTTCGTGGGAAGTCCAGAAGAGTCACGAGGTGGCCACCACCCACCAGGGCGCGCCTAGGGGGAGGTGGTGGGTTCCCTGTGGCCCATCTTAGCGTGAGACCGGTGCCAAAAAGTCCTATAAATAGAGAAGCCACCAGAAATAACCCTAGAACTTGGACTCTGCCACCGCACACCTTTGTACCTTTGAAATACCATCTGGAGCCCTGTTTCGGCACCCTGCCGGAGGGGAAAATCATCACCGGATGCCATCTTCATCATCCCGGCGGTCTCCATGACAAGGAGGGAGTAGTTTACCCTCGAGGCTAGGGGTATGTACAAGTTGTCGGTGTCAAAACTGGCAGATCTCGGGTAGGGGGTCCCGAACTGTGCGTCTAAGGATCGAAGGTAACAGGAGACAGGGGACACGATGTTTACCCAGGTTCGGGCCCTCTTGATGGAGGTAATACCCTACGTCTTGCTTGATTGACTTTGATGAGTATAGGGGTTACAAGAGTTGATCTACCATGAGATCGTAATGGCTAAACCCTAGATGTCTAGCCTATGATTATGATTGCCTCTACGGACTGAACCCTCCGGTTTATATAGACACCGGAGGGGCTAGGGTTGTACAGAGTCGGTTTACATATAAAGGAATCTTCATATCTGCACGCTAAGCTTGCCTTCCACGCCAAGGAGAGTCCTATCCGGACACGGGGAAAGCCTTCCGTCTTGTATCTTCACGACCCATTAGTCCGGCCCATATCACATAGCCTGGATGCCCGAGGACCCCATAATCCTGGACTCCCTCACAAGTAGCTATGTGGTTGATCTCTCTCTCTCTCTCTCTCTCTCTCGTGTTCTTGATTTGGCACGATCTTGATGTACCACGAGCTTTGTTAATATAGTTGGATCATATGGTGTTTTCCCCTCTCTATCTTGTTGTGATGAATTGAGTTTTTACCTTTGAGGTTTCACTATTATCAGATTGAATACTTTTATGGATTTGAGAACACTTGATGTTTGTATTGAATATGAATACCCTTGGTGATAATAGGGTATTATATTGATTCACTTGATGTATGTTTTGGCACTCAACTCGCGGATTCCCGAGGTGACATTGGGGTAATCTATGCATAGGGGTTGATGCACGTTTTCGTCCTACTTTCTCCGGTAGAAATCTTGGGGCACTCTTTGAAATTCTTTGTGTTGGATTGAATATTATGAATCTGAAGTTGTTTGATGCGTATTGTATAACTAACTCACAGATACTTATGGTGACATTGGAGTATCTAGGTGACATTAGAGTTGGTTGATGCGTATCATATGGTGTTATTTTAGTACGAACTCTAGGGCTGTTTGTGACACTTATAGGAATAGCTCAAAAGATTGATCGGAAAGAATAACTTTGAGGTGGTTTCGTACCCTACAAACAATTTCATCTTATGTTCTTCGCTAGATAAGAACTTTGGAGTGATTCTTTATCGCACATTGAGGGATGGGTATATGATTCAATTATGTTAGCACTGTTGAGAGATTACACCAGCGAAAGTATGAACCCTAGGCGTTGTTTCTAAGCATTGCTATACCGTTTGTGCTCTGTTTTATCACTTGCTATCTTGCTGTTTTTTTTATTTTCATATTACAAAAACTACATCTATTATCGATACTACACTTGTATCACCATCTCTTCGTCGAACTAGTGCACCTATACAATTTGCAATTGTATTGGGTGTGTTGGGGACACAAGATATTTCTTTTATTTGGTTGTAGGGTTGTTTGAGAGAGACCATCTTCATCCTACACGTCCCACAGATTGATAAACCTTAGGTCATCCACTTGAGGGAAAATTACTACTCTCCTACAAAACTCTACGCTTGGAGGCCCAACACGAGTCTATAGGAATAGAGTTGCGTAGTAGACATCAGCTCCGCAAGGTATGTTACCGTTGTGCTCAAAATCCAACCATTGGAAACATGTCATTCGACCATTAGCTGAACCGTGTGTCCAATATGGTCATTTCCCATCAGAGAAGGCTATGGCTATAAATAGCCACCCTGCACATACGTTGTTCGTTGGCTACTCTGATTAAGATTCTGAGAAGATTGATTGAGCATCCCCTCCTGAGAGATTTGATTTTAAGATCCACCGAGAGAAAATCAAGAGCCAAAACTTAGACAGAGCATCACTATAGTTCTGAGTTAGAGTTCTTGTACCTATTACTATTGAGAGTTGCACACTCTCTAGACGGATAGGTGTCGGGTTAAGTGACGAAGAGTAATAGTCGGCACCAAGAAAATTCTTCAGCAACCAACAGTAATTTTGGTTCGTGAAGAAGTCTGTCGAAGGTTTGGAAATCGCCGACAAGTATCTACCACGAGTGAAATAAACCAAAGTCTGATCAGCTTTAGGTTGAAGGAGATAGGATGGACAGAGGTTTGCTCTTGTGTTCAATCACAAGTCCCTCCAACTAGATGTAGTCCTTTGGCAGAAGGGCAGACTAGTCTACCAAATCCTTCTCTCGCCATCAAGCACCACCAGATCTACTGCAATTCGTTTGGTAGTTTATCTTTGGTGCTCTGTGGTTTGATAATATTCATGATCATGTATCATAATCGGTATCTTGTTTATTTTTTGTGTATCCATGCGCATGTACCATTTCATTTACTATCACTTACACTCATTTGCCTCAGACTGTGATTTGGTTATCAATCATTCTCCATTCGCTAGTAAGCTTCCTTTATCTTTTTTGTGCTACTAGCTCTCCCATGTTGTTTTGTTGGTTTACATATTGCATTAGCATCATCCTAGTAAATATTGTAAGCTATTATTCTTGAATGATCATAATATCTTTCTTTGAAAGATTCACTTAGCTCCCTCTACACCTTATCTTTCGTCTAGTTCTGACCATTTTCTTTGAGTGATTCATCTACACAGTTTATTCGGCTAATATGTTTGGGTTTGGTTCAAAGTTTTGAAAGAAATTTTGATTCTCCCATTCACCCCTCCTCTGGTTGATATACTCTCGGTCCTAACAATTGGTATCATAGCTAGGTATCCTTGTCATTGTTTATTAAAGGTCTAACCGCCTTGTAGTTTCTAGTATGTCGTATGCAGGTAGATCCACGCGCTCTGAAAGATTTCCCATCTTTGATGGAAATGGACATCTCTACTGGCAAGGCGGAATGAGAATTAGACTTCAAGCTATCAAGGAGGAACTATGGCATATTGTGGAAAAATGGATATACCATTCTACATCCGAAAATCCCCACTCATGAAGATGAAGCAAACATTCGGTTGGATGCACAAGCGAAGGATATCATTTGTAATAGCATCTCCAAAAATGTTTTCATTCCATACAAAAACCTTGAGGCTGCTAAGCAAATTTGGGATGCCATCAAAAATGTTCATGAAGGTTTCATAGCCAGAACTGATGCCCACACTGATATGCTTCATGCTATGTTCGCCCACTCCCGAAGCCTTCGGAAGGAAAGTGTCATGGAGCTCACTGGTCTCCTAAGAAATATTGTTGAATGATTACATCAACGTGGAGTTGAAGCTATCACGATCAAGATGTAATCAACAAACTGCTCAGTTCTCTTGATAAACCCTTCAATCTTATTGTTGCCAAGATCGAGGAAAGACATGATTACGAAGATCTTTATTCAGTTGAAATCATGAAGTTGTTGGTCATACACGAATAATTGATGGAAAAAGAAAATGAGCAACCGGGGTCTTCTTTAGAAGGAGAAGGAGAAATCCTGTCTCAATATGGAAGCTCTTGATATGTCTCCAACGTATCTATATTTTTTGATTATTCCATGCTATTATATTATCATTATTGGATGTTTTACATTCATTTTATAGCAATTTTATATCATTTTTTGGGACTAACCTATTGACACAGTGCCCAGTGCGAGTTGTTGTTTTTGCTAGTTTTTTACTTTGTAGAATATCAGTACTAGACGAAGTCCAAATGCCACAAAACTTTTTGGATAATTTTTTTGGACCAGAAGACAACTTGGGAACCAAGGAAGCATCACAGGGCAGGCCCATGGGGCCCACCACCCACCTGGGTGCACCAGAGGCCCCTGGCGCGCCCTGATGGGTGGTGGGGTCCATGGAGGTCCTCTCCACCACCTCTCAACACTATAAATACTCAGATATTCCATAAACCCTAGGGGAGCGACCGAAACACAATTCCAGCTGCCGCAAGTTCCAAAACCACGAGATCCAATCTAGAGCCCTATTCCGGCACTCTGCCGGAGGGGAACACGATCATGGAGGGGTTCATCATCCTTATTGGTGCTCCTCCGATGATGCATGAGTAGTTCACCATAGACCTATGGGTCCGTAGGCAGTAGCTAGATGGCTTCTTCTCTCTTTTTGATTCTCAATACAATGTTATATATCCTCGATGTTCTTGGATGTCTATTTGATGTAATGACTTTTTGCGGTGTGTTTGTTAGGATCCGATGAAGTGCAAGTTTATGATCAGATCTATCTATGAATATTATTTGAGTTTTCTTTAATCTCTTATATGCATGATTGTTATAGACTCGTATTTCTTCTCTGAGACTTTGGTTTGGCCAACTAGATTGATTTTTCTTGCAATGGGAAGAGGTGCTTTGTGATGGGTTCAATCTTGCGGTGTCCTCACCCAGTGGCAGAACGGGTAGCGAGGCACGCATGTATATTGTTGTTAAGGATAAAAAGATGGGGTCTATTCCTACATGAATAAATCTTGTCTACATCATCTCATCGTTCTTATTGCATTACTCCGTTTCTCCATGAACTTAATACACTAGATGCATGCTGGATAGCTGTCGATGTGTGGAGTAATAGTAGTAGATACATGCAGGAGTCGGTCTACTAATCTTGGACGTGATGCCTATATACATGATCATTGCCTTGCATATCGTCATAATTATTTGCTCTTCTATCAATTTCCCAACAGTATTTTGTTTACCCACCGTATGTTATTTTCTCGAGGGAAACCACTAGTGAAATCTATGGGCCCCGGGTCTATCTTTTTTCATATTGTTTTCAGATCTATTATTCCAAAAACCCAAACATACCTTGCTGCACTTTTTATTTACTTATTTTATTTTGTGTTTTTGCTAGATCTATTTATCCAATCTCATACAATTTAGTCTATCTTTTTACCGTAGAGGAATTGACAAACCCTCTTTCGCGTTGGGTTACAAGTATTTGTTCTTTGTGTGTAGGTACCGTTTACATAGTGTTGGTTGGTCCTCCTACTGGATTGATAACCTTGGTTTCATAACTGAGGTAAATACTTACCGTAGTTGTGCTGCATCATCTCTTTCTCTTTGGGGAAATATCGACGCAAATTCAAGCAACGTCAAAAGGATTTCTGGCGTCATTGCCGTGGAGACATCATCAACATCTGTCAGGTTCCTAATAAAAAATCCCATCTCCTTGCAATTTACATTATTTGCCATTTGCATGTCGTTTTCATCTCCCCCACTTCACAAAATTCTGCCTTTTATTTGTCTTCTTTTTCGTTCGCCTTTATCTCGTCAGATCTCTTGTTTGCTTGCAATCTTGTTTGCGTAGTCGCGATGTCTCAAGAAAATACCAAATTGTGTGATTTTTTCAATACCAATAATAATGATTTTATTAGTACTCCAATTGCTCCTCCCGCCACTAGTGCGGAGTCTTGTGATATTAATGCCGCTTTGCTGAATCTTGTTATGAAAGACCAATTTTCTGGTACTTCTGATGAGGATGCCACGTCCCATCTAAACGCGTTCATAGAATTGTGTGATATGCAAAACAAAAAATATGTGGACAATGATATTGTGAAGTTGAAATTATTTCCTTTCTCCTTGAGGGATCGTGCAAAAATTTGGTTTTCTTCTTCGCCTCGCAATAGTATCGATTCTTCGGATAAGTGCAAAGATGCTTTTATTACTAAGTATTTTCCGCCCGCGAAAATTATTTCCCTTAGAACTGAAATCATGAATTTTAAGCAACTTGAGCATGAGCATGTTGCACAATCTTAGGAAAGAATGAAATTGATGCTAAGAAATTGTCCTACTCATGGTTTAAATCTTTGGATGATCATACAAAAAATTATGTGGGATTGAATTTTTTCTAGAAATCTGTGAGATTCCATCGCGGGTGGTACTTCTATGGAAATTATTTTGGGTGAAGCCACTAAATTGCTTGATAATATTATGGCAAAATATTCACAATGCCATACCAAAAGAGCACCTACTAGTAAAAAAGTTAATTCAGTTGAAGAAATTAGTACTTTGAGTGAAAAAGTTGATGCTCTTATGAAATTGGTTGCTACTAAAAATTATCCTATTGATCTTAATGATGTGGCTTTTTCTACTTTGACTGAGCAAAATAGTGATTCCGTAGATGTGAATTTTGTTTCGCGAAACAATTTTAATAACAATGCTTATAGAGGTAATATTACTCCTAGGCCTTTTCCTGGAAATTCCTCTAATAATTATGGAAATTCCTATGGTAATTCTTACTACAATAATAATAGGAACCCCTCTGATCTTGAGAGTAATATTAATGAATTTATCAATGCTCAAAAAGTTTTCAATACTATGATAGAATAAAAGTTGAATAAGATTGATGATATGTCTAGAAGTATTGATAGAATTTCCCATGAAGTAGAAAATCTCAAGATTAAAACTTTTCCACCTAAGGTTGATGTCAATGAATCAATTCAAGCTTTACATGTTTCTATGGATGTAAGTAAGAAAATAACCACTATGCTCAAAGCTAAAAGAGAATTTTTAGAAAGAGTGTTTTCTACCGATTGCTTTCATAACAATGATGAAGATCTTAAAATGATTGGTGTTTGTTCTATTGATTCCTTGTTTAGTAATATTAAGCTTGATGAAAAGAGGACTGAATAAGAGTCAACTTTAGCTACACTACAAAAAAAATACACTTCCGTGATGATACGTGTTTGTCACAGTAGGTCGCTTTTTTTGTCATGCATGTACATCCATGACAAATTTATGACAGAATCAAGATATTCATACCTGTGCTGTCGTAGAAGTGTTCCATGACATTACCAAAATTATCATCACGGAAGTGTCCAGTTCCATGACGATAAATCGCGCGTCACAGAAGTGCTTTCGTCAAGGGTGACCGACACGTGGCATCCACCGTAACGGAACGCCGTTAAGCTATCGGGTCAGGTTTTGGATCCGATAACCCATTAACAGCCCCGGCCAATGGGGATTTTCCACGTGTAAAATCATCATTGGCTGGAGGAAACACGTGTGGGCTCATCGTTGGGACAGATGTCAACCACTCATTGGACGTAAGGCGCCTATGATATGTCGACACGTGGCACGACCCAACAGAGGCCCATTCCTGTGAAAAGGCCGACCCGTTTGACTTGGTCAAAAGCTGGCAGGTCGGCCCATGGAAAGCCTGTTAACGGCCTGTTCGAATATAGCCCATTTACAGCCCGCTAACCCATGGCCCGTTACGCCCTATCCGAATTAGGCCCAGTAGCATCATCTGGGCCATCCAATATGATTCCAGCCCGTTTTCACTTCTGGCCCATGTATGGCCCATGACGTCTTTCGGCCCATATGAGGCCCTATGTAACTCTTGGCCTACTAACGACCCGTGGTGAAACTGGCCCGTAATGAACAGTGTATCACTTTACACCCATTAACGGCCCATGGTGAAACTGGCCCGTAATGAACAGTGTATCACTTTATACCCATTAACGGCCCGTTATTCCGTTGGGCCGTTTCCAGCCCATGTTATCTTTCGGCCTTCTCAGAGCCCATTTATTCTTGGACTCATTTCCAGCATTCGTTTACTTACGGCCCGTTATTGTCATTTTCTGCTTGTGGGCCAAATTCAGCCCGTGGTTACAGTCGGCCCGTTTGTGGTCCGTTAATACGTTGGGCCGTTTTCATAGCGTCATCAAATACGGCCTATTAACGATGGACCGTCATGGTCGGCGCATGAACGGACGATTCCAACTCTAGCCCGTTTACGGCCATAATGCGGCCTGTTATTGGCCCATGTTTGGCCATTGATCATACTGCCCGTATAAGGCCCATTGATGATACGGCCCGTAGAAGACCCATTGTTTCTATGGCCCGTAGAAGGCCCACTGTTTCTACGGCCCATAGGAGGCCCAGTGTCACTACAGTAAATATTAGCCCATGGTTATTGTGGCCTAGTTTTAAAAAATAGGTTATTGCATCCACTAGCAAACCGCGGAAAAAGAACTGCAATGACTAGAAGCAAACAAATAAACAAGACAACAAGGAAATAAATAAGCAAGCAACTTACGCTAGGCTATCACGGCTATCACACATATTACATCCACTGGGCATCAAAGTTCGCCACCAGTGCAAATAAACGCGCCGACAAAAGAATATACAAAACTGAGAGCACTTCAGAAGGCACTAGGCCTGGCCAGGTCGCCCCCCCCCAAACAGCTGAAGAAGCTGAGTAGACCTCAGTTGTGTCAACGATAGATGCATCAACACTAGATTTAAGGCATGATGGTGCGCACGGCAGTCCTCTGACATCTTCATTGCATCTTTGACTTCAAGTCGGAGCTGAGCTGAAGCAAGCCTATCCGCTTTAAGTCAAGACTGAAGAAGTCGAACTGATTGAGGCAGCGACTGCACAGAGGTTGTCTCACACCTGCTGGTGAGTAGCTTCAACTCACTGTCTTCATCAAGACAGGACCTTGGGGTCATCTCGCTGTCCTCAAGATGGTTTGGCTCACTATCTTCCCTAAAGTTCTGCCTGGCGTAAGAGATACAAGTCTGAAAGAGAAACAAGGAGACACGTAACAGGTTTCACAATTATATAAGGAAATAAATGGATCTATTCTGCATAAGGAACATGTTTTTACAACTACAATTTGAAACTGGTAGTTGTTGCAAACATCCAATCAGATGTAAACAGCAAAGCAAACAATAGTGGAGGAAATGATGCCCATCCAAATCTATACTAGAACAAAGTTTGAAGGCTTGAGAAGGATGAACTTACATTACATGTTAACACGGGCTGGACAAAGCCCTTCTCCATGCTGATGGAAGGATAATTCAATAAATTCCCCAAAGAAAATTCTTTATAAGCATTGCCATTATTCTACATTTTGCAAAGAGTAAATATAGATCAAATAATATTGGAAGAAACAGAGGATAATGAAGCTCATGTGCAGACTGGTGATACATAATCAAATAGTAATTAATTAAGTACAACGTTACAAGGCAAAAGGGAGAGAGGTACTGACAAGAGCAATGTAGAGCCCATTATTGTTTTGAGATCGTATGATCCTTTGAGTAAGGAGATTCATCTGAAATTAGTTTTCATACAAGAGAGAAGGTAAGGCACAAGCAGAAATTTAGGAGTTCAAATTTTGAATTGATATCATAGACAGTACCTGACGCTAGGCTCCCAAGGGTTCTAATAGGGGTTTGGCCACTGGAGTAGGGGTAAAGTGTGGTACAGTTGGGCCTGTGTTTTCTGTGGCTGCTGATCTATCTGATTTAACAAGTATCACTACCTTTTCCAAATACCTAGTTTGTACTCCTTGACGACCTGCACTCACCCTCTTCCTTTTGGACACCTATTACGAAAGAACAACATTTGACTGGAAAAACATAGTGTGACGACACAT
Source organism: Triticum monococcum (assembly GCA_034509565.1). Lineage (NCBI taxonomy): Eukaryota > Viridiplantae > Streptophyta > Magnoliopsida > Poales > Poaceae > Triticum > Triticum monococcum. The sequence continues at coordinate 169,382,347 of CM067846.1, read as the reverse complement.
GGAATAGGTACAGAAAATGGATAGGTATGGCATATACTCATATATGTGCTTAAACTAAGCAGATGGTGTAACAAAGTAGAAGTAATGCAAGAGGTCAGAAGCAAAATATGTGCGATCAATACAACTTTGCAAAGTTATAGCAAGCACCTTGATGGGTGAATAAGATAGGCCATCCTCCACCATGCCAAGTTTGTTAGGCAGTGGATCATTCCGCAATATTCCTCTCGTGCGCCCATTCTCATATTCATTTTGATAATGTTCAATATCTGACATGCATGAAAACATAAAAACAAGTGAGATTTTCTTTGTAATGCAAAAGTGATTCTAATCCAATACTGCCTCTCTGTAAACCCCTTTGTGCTATCTCTGCAATTCTTTTAAAAGATGCCATGCATGCTGTAATTTGTTGTGTGCATTAATATAATGTGGCCTACTACTCAAAATATGAGAGCTCCAGAAGTGATGACACTCCGCAGATGATAGCTTCAACATATAGTAAAGAAGAACAAGTTGACCTGACCTGACAGATTCAAAATATACTAAGGGAGAACAACTCGACCTGACCAGACGACTGCAAGAGAAGAGTATCATCTTAAAGAAGAGTAGAAGAGCAAGCAGATTGAAGATATTACAAGTCTTTTAATACAATGTCGATTGGCCACCCATGATGAACCAGAGCGCACAGAGAAATACTATTCTTTCCGGTCTCTCCATATGTGGCTCACATGCATTTCGAAACTAAAGTAGGAACATTTAGCTAACCAATTAAACATCTCTCAGTTTTACTAATATCAGCAATAATACCAGATATGAATTTGTACAACTAAACTTGTTTAGCTCGATGGGTGGAGCAGTGCTATTACGACACGAACCATGTAGGCTGATTGTGGTCATCATAAAATGAGGAAAACATAAGCATGATGAGTACAGTGTTGACCGTGGCAGTGGGATGGCAGATCTGAAGCTGCAAACCGTGCAAAGGGTAGTTAGCAACCAATGTTTGCTTTGAAATAACAACTAAGATTTGGTATGGACAATAAAGTACGGTCAACAAGTGACAAAGAAATGCAATTATGTTGTCTCTCTATATGTCGCGACATGCATTTGGAAACTCAAGTGGGACCTTTAGCTAACCAATTAAATGTGTCGGTTAACTAATATCAGTATCATATCACAATCATATTTGAACAACTAAGCTTTCCAATTCTGAGTGTTGTGTTGTTTAGCTTGAAGGGTGGAGTAATGCTAGTACGACAGAAAGCACCTACGCAGATCATAGTAGAGTAGATAAAAGGGGAAAACCCTAAGCATCAAGAGAAAAATCAGGAAAGTGGAACTAGCTGGACTAGTGGGTGGCGCAGATGCTTTTCGAAACGAATATAGGAACATTAGGTGACCAATTAAATGTTCTCTATTTTAGTGATATGAGCATCATATCAGATTCGTATTTCAACACGTAAGCTTTGGGTTGAGGTCTTGAGGAGTAGTGCTAGCACGACACGAAGCACCTACGATGATGGTAGTGAATATAAAGGGGGGAAACCATAAGCTTTACGAGTATAGTGCCCGTGCCATGGCGGATCTGAAGGTGCAAACCGGACAAAGCTACTTCGCAACCAATGTTTGCTTTCAACTAGCCACAACAATTTGGTACGGACAAGAAAAGTACAGTAAACAAATTACGATCTATTTTCCGGGTCAGATCAATAACTTAAGCACATATGGAAGAGTACCACCTCTCTTGCGACGCCGTGTAGGCCTATGCTGATACATTGAGGGTGTTGCGGGTGCGATGGCTGTCGGCGGCGGGGAAGAAGACTTTAGACGGCAGATGACCGGGTCGGGGGATATATCCTGTTGCCATGGACGAGGCGGTCGTAGGAGCGGCAATGGCAAGGTGGACGACGGCGCCGATGAAGCAAGAGGAGGCAATGAAAGGATGCTGGTCCAGCGCCGTGGATGAGAGACGTCCATCTCTTGTAGTGGACGACGGGGTAGGGGTAGCAGCTCCGGCAAGGTGGAGGATGGGGTGGCGGACGGAGAGGCTGGCCGCAGTGCGGAGGTTGTCGTGCCGCTGACGGTGTATGAATGGGGAAATGGAGGGGAGGGGGGATCTCAAACTTTGGGACGCGCTTCTCTAAAATGGGGGAAAGTTACGAACTTATCCCCTGTTTAAAATTTCAGACATCGCGTCGGTTGGGGATAGGACGGTAATCTCGCATCTCCCAAATATTTGCTGGTAACTATTTCGGGCGAGGAGAGGGTGTTTTGCCGCCCACGGTTGGCGCCCACGGTGTATGAACGGGGCTGACAGGTAGGGCGGTTGTGTCACGTCTGATGGAAGTTACACATCTGCCCCTATTTAAAATATAAGCCTACATCGATTTCGGACGAGGAGAGTTTGTTTTGCCACCCACCGTGTATGAATGGGGAAATGGAGGAAGAGACACGTGTCTTTTGGACGAGCTTGAATCAAATGTGTTTTGCCGCCCACGTTTGGCGCCAACCGTGTCTGAATGGGCTCAGCGGCCGTCGTGTCACGTCTGATTGAAGTTACTAGTCTACCCCTATCGACAACAGTGTAAATCCTGTCGATAAGGATGTCAAGTGTCAGGGGTAGACAGTAATTTCCATGTCGCAAACACTTGCTTCGAGCAGCCCACAAATTATAGTGGGTGTTTAGCCGCTTCATTCAAAACTTGGGAGAATTAGCATTCACGTTTGCCCTGGGACCTGGCAAACTAAATTCAAATCCAATTTGTATTCGATTACGAATATCCACAGATAATTATATGTTTTGTTATTTATTTCTTCAAAACCACAACAAAGATTTATTCCACCTTTATATATGATTATGATTTAGAAATGTCGTGATCTTCGAATTCAGTAGGTTGGATACACTCTGAGTCAAGCAGTTATTTCATCCAATACAATATGCCCACAGGATAAACAGTTCACCTTATGTCAATCATACAAGTTCTGAGGATTACCTCGCCTAAAAAATTCTGATCATTACAACACATGGACAACACAGGGGGTCTTGCAACATAATCCATTCAGAGACATGACACAACATGCAAGTACAATAATCTAATGAAAATTTGAACTGGTATCTAAAGAAGAACTGGGATTATCTTGGGTTTCAGATAGCAAAAACAACAGGACCTCCTCCGTCTTCAAATGCAACATTCTTACTTCCTCCAATTCTTGGGTTGCTTGCATAATGCGTGCCACTAATTCCGTAATTTCCAGCCTCAAGATAAATATTACCTCATTCATGGCAGCCACACCATCTCTTTCTGCCTCTAGTAGAGCCTCAAGCACTATAATATCTGTGCTCAGACTGCTCTCCGGCGGTGTTGCCTCTGAACTGCTACCATCTGGTAACATGGATGGCGCACTACTTCCACAAATAGATTTTGGGGTTGTACATTGTGTCCTAGTGTGAACGGCATCCTGAAAGGTTTCCGCCGGACATCAGTAAGAGATAGTTATCTGATCCAGGCAGTAAGCTTACATGGTAAACGATGGACGAATTATTGCCGAGCATGGCAAACTATATTTAAATGGTTCGAAGCAGCATCAGCCGAAAAGAAATTAAAATGTAAGATGAAACTAGGGATGTAAGTGGCAAATAAACGAAATCGGCCAGTCCCATCTAGTTAGTTTTTGCTACCTCCCTAGTTCATTTTCCTCAAAAAAACAAAAACTCTTTTGAACTATCATACCACTAGTGGACTTTAATCGGGATTAAACCGGACCCAGTTGACATCCTTAGTTGAAAGGGAGTGTACAACCGCTATATTTAAGTTGCCAAGGCATCTAAGCAGTTGAAATAATCTAAGAAAGAACTTAACAGTGTGGCCTCATATAAACTACGAAGACAGTCTTGTGATGAAGTTGAGAGGAAAAGTTAAGGACTCAAATGAAATAGGCATGCATTTCTTTACGATAGTACATCAGGCACTGCTAACATATTGGCCAACTCAGGTATAGCGAAACAACAAATAAGCATTCGAATCAAGCAATACAGCAAAGCAGACAACTGAACTATTTGTAATTCGGTAGGATTACACGTTGAGGGCACAAGCCAAGAAAGTAGCCCACTCGCATTACATTTCACATGTACTAAAACACACTGGCTTACCATATGTTGCTGTGAAGCCTAGCTGTTGTTGCAATGTTGTTTGAAGATATCGTCAGCATCCCATGGTTGCAAATCTAGTTGTTGTAGTTTATTCTGCACCATCTATTTAGGTAAAATTAATTTTAATCGCATGCCCTGGTCCGAATTGATCATCAATGGTTCATCTAAACTAATGAAAGAAGGGTGTGTGCATACACGACAATACTCCCTTCGATTCTTTTTACTTTGCGTATAACTTTTTCTCAGTTTTCTCGTATTAGTCTGCGCATTGCCGATTCCTAGCATTGCTTTCCTTTTGTGCCCCGCCCCATCCGCCTTTGCCCTAATTAATTGGCAAATTAGTCCAGAAAAATTAAACCAGTGCCCTCCTTGGTATGCAGGTCAAGACTTATGGACAGAGTAAATATAATCGGAGGGAGTATATCTGCTTCCCTCTATTTTTATGCTTGTTCGAGGTGCCAGCCCCAAAAGAACAAATATTTTGCTTGATGGGGTTGGCAGCTCCATAATTAATAGAAGCATCAAATTAGTCATGCAACTTGGGAAGATCAAGAACACACAAACAAGTAATGAACAGAGGCTCAGAGCAGTGATGTAATAGCTAGCATCAAAAAATGTAGGGTAAAACGAACAAAAAGCAGCGGAACCACATGCTAGTTTGCTGATGTGTAATTAAGCATAGAGAACATTAAGCAGTCTGATGGAACCAACATGTGGCATCAGAACAAAACTAAAGCATATTAACTATATGTGCACTGGTATGTAATTTAGCACATGTAACATGTTCACTGCCAGAAGTATGGCCCTACAGGTGCAAGCAGAATAACGCGTCTCATGAAAAACTGAATGATGCCCTGAAGAAATTCAAAGGTGCAGTGCCTATGCTAGGAAAGTGAATGTAGGCGCCGGCCGTTGGATAATAGTACCTGATTCTCGGTGGCGTATGGGTATCGTTGTCATACTTGATAGCTAAGGATCATCGATGGTGCTTGTATTGCGGTTGAGTTTGGGCCGGCTATCGCCGTCACTGAAGCGGCTCCGGTGCTACGGTTGTGGCGCCTGTCGACATACAAGAAAGCTCATCTGTGGTAAGTGAAAAGTTGCACGATAAAGAGAAAAATCAAAGGAGTACAAATCGAAATAACCTGATGAGGCTGCGGCGTTGGTAAAGCAGGGCCGGTGGAGTTGAATATGGCATCCGTGGAGCGGGTCCGGTGCAGTGGACGAAGGCTTCGGCGGGCGCGTTGTACAGTGCTTTCGGTGAGGCGGATCTGTTGCGGTGGACGAGGGCTTGTATGAAGGGCCAGCGAAGGGGCGGACGAGGGAGTCAGTGAAGGGCCTATGCTGTGGTGGACAAGGGCGCCGGTTAAGCAAATCCGGTGCGGTGGACCATGATGGCGGTCAAGGAGATCTGGAGCGGTGGACAAGCCAGTCACTGAAGCGGCTGGTGAAGTGGTGAGTTGGCAGTTGGGGGTTCCAAGGTGCGGAAGGTAGATCCGGCGGGGTGTGAGGTCCACCGCTGCGGTGGAGGACTAGATTCGGTGGCTTGCCGTGGTTGGGGGGGGGTCGGGGAGGGGAAGGGGAGGGGCTCTGGGGAAGAATGTTGGGGGCAAAGAGGGGAAAACAATGGAGTTACCAAAGCAGCCCTTTTCCGTTCATGTGGCCAGGGTAAAATAGGAATATCGTTGGGCTAAACTTTCGGGCGCATGATATTTCGATGTGAGCGGGAAGTTTGAAAGCTTTTGGCGCCTAAAATTATAAGTATTCTGCTCTCGTACAGCCGACTATGATATCATGGCCGACAATTTGTTTGTTTTGCACACAAAAAAAGTGCAAGTTCTGAAAATCAATGTCTCCAACTCGAAACTTAGATTGTCCATTCAATTCAAATATGGATCATTGAGCTACTACAAGCAAATACCATCATACGGTCCAATTCAAATGAAATTCCAAATGTGTTTATCCTAAATATGATGACAAAAGCAAAAATGTGTATGTGTATGAATAAAGTGGATGATTATAAAGTTTGAACATGCCTGTATGTCTATATCTCTAGGTTTGATATATGAATTTGAAATCATGAAATCCCGGCTTAAAAAATGTACCTCCATTTAAATGAATTACAAAAGCTAATGATGGAGTCGAATTCCAAAATTCCAATCTTAGGTTTGTAATTCTGGTACATCAAGGTATATCACGCATGTTCAAAAGTATCGTTATCTCATAGTACAAACTATGAAACAAATTGATCAACCATGAGTGCACAATATCTCAATTACGCTAAAGTCCCTCAAATATAGACACCTCACTCTTTATCTGAAGTCACCCCCCACCACACACACACACAGAAGTCATTCTCTCCCCCAAACACCAACACACGAGCACATTAACACCCCTCTCTCTTGTAAAGTCCGGACCCCAACATAGGTCTCTATCACTTTGTCTCTCGGGCATGCACACATCTCTTCCCTCACTCTCTAGGTCTCCCGCTATCTCTCTTACCCAAGCACACACACTATGTAGAGTGTATATTTCCCATACACACAAAATGTCGCCCCCAAACGTCTATCTCCCTAGTTATGTGGTTCTCGCGCACTCACCTCACACACCACCCCCACTGCAAACAAGCACACTTTGTCTCCTTGTGCACCACTCTCCTCTTTCTATCTCTTCCACATGCGGACCCGCACCAGCTCCTTCCCTGTATACATATATGTCGTGACTCTTTGCATAGCTCCCTAATGTATAATCGTTCTCGATTTCGCACATTGTTCTCTTCACCATCTATTCTAGCTCTCTCATGAAGTCCCTATCACACACACGATGACTCGCTTCCCTTGCGTCTCCGTTCATAGGCCAAGTTCGGACAACATCAACATTGTCTCCCTATCTATACGCCATTTATGGACACAAACGACCCCTCTCGCCCCCTCTCTTCCTCTCTCTCTCCGGCGATAGCTCTCTCTTTCTCTCGCTCTCACACCCCTCTCCCCCACACACACTCGATGTCTCTTCCAAATAGTCTGCTCCCCCCGCCCGCACCCGTGCTATCTCGCTACTACACATGTCACACCATTCCCCCTTCCCTTATACTAGGTTTACATCATCAGTGGTCTCTCTACTCCACATACACTCTCTCCCTCTCACACACAAACGCGTGCACAAACACACATAGACACGCACAAACACCCATTTACCTTGATCCTCATCTCTCCTCATGTCTGCATGTGTATCTCACACACTCACTCTCTAATTATGTATATGTGTCTCCACGTTACACAACACAAAGCCCCATGTACATGTCTCTCTCTATCCTCCACACACATAGACACAAAGAATCTGTTATCATTGCCTCAGTCTCTAACATATCACACATGCACTCTCTCTCTCTCGCAAACACGCTCAACAAGGGTTTCCCCGTGAATAACTTACCGTCTATTCATGAACAGTCGTGGCAGCACATCGAACACGAGACGTGAAAAAGAATAAATCTACACATGCTTAGACCACCTAGTATGAGTACTAGGACTAGAGCAAGCCAAAAAGCGCGCCGCCGTCACCCCCTCCTTGTCGGCGACGGGAAAATCTTCATTTTACACAGTCGAGAAGTCATTATGCTAAGGGCCCACATGCCGAGGCGTTGAATAGAATGTAGATGCTAGTTTACGGAAGCAAGTATCGATAATATGTTTGTATCTCCATACTTATATTTCTTCTCTTATAAAAAACTGAGTTGGTGATGATGGTACGTGTGCCATCTTGCAATATAGACCGTCCGATCTATATCTGACGGATGGAAATTAAACTAAAAGATACCCGCACCCCTCTCCACATTTGCAGATAAGGCCTTCCCTCGTTCATCCTTATCTCCAACAAACCTCATTGTTGAGCAATTAAGAAAGGAAGCCTCTCGAACAAACTGGCCTGGTGGCCGCTACCGGCATCGTCAATCCCCATGCCTCCGCTTAGTTCGACCACCAACCACCACCACACCCCACTCCTCTTCACCTTATCTCATATTTCTCGAGATATCATTAGTTTTTAAACATGGGATTACTCCCGCAAGGGTCAATCACAACAAGTGTTTTATAAAAAAATGCATCTTGATGTTCCGTGCAATGCACGGATCTTGCTAGTACTCCTACACAAGACTAAGTTGGTGATGCTGGTGTGTCTGCCATCCATCGTTTCTGACCATTAGATCTACATCTAACGATTGTGAGGTAAGTTGTTGCCTTTTCTCACCAACATCCCACTTGTCTACCCATTTGTAGAAAAACCCATAATTAGTATCTTAAAACCAACCACATCCCTCCCTGACCTCACCAAAACAGCCCAAGGAATATATTCTAATTGAAATATAATATATCTCTAGTGACATATGTATATCAAAATTAGAGTGTTTTGTACCAAGTTTGTGAATAAGTATTATTCTAATTATGATTCGTTGCAACGGACATGAACATTGCTAGTATTTCCAACCATGCATTTCTTTTCCTAGTATTCCATAGTTTCGATTTTTCCATCAAGATATTAGTCACTCATGGTTGATATTTACTTTCAATCACGTACACATATGCACTATGTAACTAGCCTTGCTTATTGGCTTCCAAAGCTTAACTTTCACTTCTACTTACAATATGTAGAGTATTTAACAAAAAACTACCACTTTCAACCAGCCCTAGGAGGAATCTATTGTACAAAAAATAGCAAAAACATACCCAAAATTTCTTAATCCACGCCAAAAACTACCTAGTACTCCTACCGATTAGGTTCGTTTAAACCCATTTATGACAAGGTTGGCCCACATGTCCGTGCCGACGAGGCAGCTTAAACCAACACATTTTGTTTGACCGTTGACACGAGGGACCCATATCTGACCTTCTATCCTGTTATTCCCCCTTAAATCACTATTTTTCCTAAACATTACTTCAAACAATACTGATGCGTGTTCGTCGATGGCGCCGGTGATGAGCGAGTTGGCCGCCGCTCCGCCGGACGGGCCGGATGCCACGCTGGCCTCCGCATGGGTTGGCAGGCTGGCCCGAGCATGACTCACGAGCGAGCAAGCCGCCGCGCTGGCCTTGCTCGAGCCAGATGGCTGGCCTTAGCGCGGCGTGCGCGAGCAAGCCGCCGTGCTGCCTTGCCAATCTAGCTAGCAAACCTTGCAGACAAGCAGCTGGACGGAGCTATCTTGGCTAGCTAGCGGCCGCGAGCGCCGGACGGAGCTGGCATCCGGGCTGCCGCAACATGGGCTCCGCACCGCCGGCGGTTTTGACCTCGCCTTCTGCCGGCGGCGGTAGCTGCGTCCCATGGCCGAGGATGACTAGGTGGACGGGCCGGAGGTAGGAGGTCACTCGAGGATTTTTGTTGGTAAGAGCATGTACAATGGTTGATAAGGTAGTCTTATCTTAAGTCTGCCATGTATGCAAGTGGTAGTAGTTTCTTGGCATTTTAGTGGTTTCTTGCATTATTAGAGCAAGTACAATAGAGCTGAGTCAGCGGGCTATAAGAAATAAACTACTACTACATGTTGGCTATAAGATGGGCTGTAGATGACATGGAACTGGCTTATAGCCAACAACTGGCTATACTATTAACCATGCTCTTAGGGGTTTCTTGTAAGGAACAATGTACGTACTACTAGCGACAAAAGGCGATTCTAGGTTGCGTTGTACTCCAACGACTACTACTAGTGGTCGCGGGAGTGTATACCTCATTTTGTGGGTTCGATCCCGGCCGAACGCACGACGGCCTTTTTTAAAAAAAATACTACTACTACACTTCGCTGCGAGCCAATATTTTACATGGGTAGTTTGAGTTTTGAAGTCAAACGGACGCGCAGCCCCACAATCTGGGTGCATTGGACAGCCTAGCCACGTGAACGGGTTTTCCTTCCCAGCATCCCGTGGCTCGCGTGCTCGCCCTAGCCGCACCTCGCTTGCAGCTTCCAGCTAGTAGCATATTTAAACCAGCGCCTCCCAGTTAAGCCCGAGGAGCCGGAAAAGCTTGGCAGGGCATTGGGAACTGTGCAATATGGCTCTGTACGTAAAGTGCTCTACTACTACTCTGTAGCTTGTGGCGTTGCATGCATGAACTTCACTCCATTATCGGCTCTACTATAAAAGAAATTCCTCTTGCAGTGTTTTTTTTGAAACGGAGGCAAAAACTTTGCTTCATCTCATTCATAAAGAAGGAACTACTAACAAAGTTCGATGAGATCCATTACACCTCCACAAATGGAAGCGAAAATCCTAGTCTTGTTGTATCAAATAACTCAAATGTTCTGCCCCCGCAGTAACCGTCGCTAATAAACAGGCTGCTAGTGTGTGTGTGAGAGGAGCGGCTGAATAGAGCACCGAGAGTACCCACTAGGCCACTACGCAGGTGTTCTTCCCCTGCATTGATAGTACATCGATGGTTCTAGAGAACAGTAGTACCCTCCACTTCCAACTGTAGCTCCTTGGCCCTGAGATTCAAGAGTTCAAAACTGGTGCACTATACTAGACTAGACTAGAAGTACAGTACATCGCACTACTAGTTGAGAAAAGTAGTACTAGTACTGCTACAGTACAAGTACGTACTCCTCCGTCACATAATGTAAGACGTTTTTGACACTAATTGGCGTGTACAAAAAATGGCAAAAACATACCCAAAATTTCTTAATCCACGCCAAAAACTACTACCTAGTGCCAAAAATTTCTTACTAGTGCTATTATTTACAGTATAATGCAATCCCATAACGTTCCATAATCCCTTTCTTTCAAAAAAATCACTTTTGGAGAGAAGATTGCTATCTCCACGCGAGCTTCTCATAGGCCAGGGCCACCGCATGCAGTCATGTGAGAGAGAGGGAGACATCCATGTAGCATGCAGAGAGAGGAGAACGCGGGCGGACAACCAATGGGCTGCATGGGGCATTTATAGCTGCTAACTCCTCCCATCGATGCGCCAGGGGTATTTCCATCCAGAAAGCATGCAGCGAGCCCCTGCCTTGGTATCCGGGTCTGCTCTTATGCGCAGAGTAAAAAGAATCGGAGGGAGTACTAGTAGTAAATAATAGCCTCACCCCTTCATTGAGGAACGATCTACAGTTGGAAGGGACGAGGCACTGCGGTTACTATGCTCTTATCTCCTCCTTGCCAGTTCCTCTCCCCCCCGAAGAGAAGGCAGTTCATCGCTGTTCCCATGGATTCGCCAGGCGGTTCTCCTCCTCGTCGGGGCTGGGAGACCTTGGACGACGATCCTGTGGGAGAAATTGCACGCCGCTCCGACGTCCTCACCGCCGCAAGACTCGGTGCTTCCTGCCCCAACTTTTTCAAGACGCTGCTTAAACAGACCATGCTTGTTGGTCTTCCATGCAGCCTCGAGGAGAAGGTTCTTCTATGGGACAATCCTTCGAACAGTCCACCGCTCCCTGGCCATGGTTGCACGTTGACTCCGCTAGAGTTGCCGACGTTGAGAGGTAGTCGGATTTTGTCCAATGAGCAGGTCAGTAATGGAGTTTGATCATGTAGTACATAGTTATTCCATTTCCATCCTGTAATTTCTCCGCTTCCCATCGTCTTATATATAGGTCTGGGTCGGTGCCAACGAAGATTGGCTTGCATACCTCCAGCCGGATAACACCATCATTTTGCACAACATCCACAGCAGTGCGGCCGTTCCGGTAGACCCCTTCTCCACCATTGGGATCGGCCTTCCGGACTGACTGGGCAAGAATACGTATGATGATGCCTACATGAGATTGAAGAAGATAGCAATTGCGGACCCGCCGACAAAGCGACACGGCTACGACGATTACTATCTCATCGCGGTGTTCGACATAAGGATTGCCATCAATGCATGAGGCAGTAACGGCAGAGGCTGGCGCATGTTGGCGGCAGCAGATTTGTACCCCTACATGTTCGAAGACGCCGTGCGCCATCTAGGCCGCATCTTCGCGGTGGCAAGCCAGGGGACTTGTTTCATCTAGTTGACATCCTACGATACGGGAGATTACAAATGGAATGCACAAACCATCATTTGCATCCCTAACGTCACTCCATTATTTTGCAGGGACCAGTCATCCCCCGATCAAAATAAGATCGCCAATCTTGGATGTGCATTTGCATCCGCGATTCGGTCTAACCTGGAACCTTGTAGCTGACTTTGGTATATTGGGATCAACTATCTTAGCAGTCGTTACCCATGATACCACTAATGTGCAACATGGTCACATAATCTACCACGATCGGACCATAACCATCTACCCAGGCATTCCATTTTTAACCCTCTTGCCTTCTCTTTCATTGTTGTACTAGTAGGAGTACTTTTTACCTTGGAGGACGCGTATAGCTAGCTAGGCCCTTGAAGACTTGAACCCACTAGCTGCCACCATTTTTGTTTTTCCATGTCTTACTATCTCATCCATGTAGCCAAGAGTGGCTATATATAATAAGCCGGTTATTTTACTTCCTCTATACCGGAGTAGTACTATTTCCTGCACATTATTACTGACCGCCACATTTGAACACAACATTATTATGCATGGACCTTGACTATGCACGTCACCATGTGTCCAGATCTGGGATGCCGCGTGTACCAGATGAACGGTGCCGAGTTCGACCCCCGTGATGCTACGTGGGTGCCGAGGAACACTCTTGGAGAGTACTCGCTTTTCATCGGGGACAACTACCCCATTGTGAAGCGGACGCCACCTTCTGTGCACGACACAGAAGGCCTGCCGTTCATCAAGCATGGTTGTGTCTTCAGTGCGCATCGCCAGATGAACGACATGCTGGGACACGCTATCCCTGATTTATGCCGCTTTAGCTTGGATGAGTCTCCATCGTGTGGAACTAGACTAGAAAGCTGCGACAATGATTCCCGTTGCCCACCGCTATGGATCGTGCCATCCATGAAGAACACCTGGGACTGGAACCTGGAGGAGGACATGTAGCCCATCTATAACGTGTAAGTGGAGTACGGTAATTGTGAACAGTAGCGCTGTGAATATATGTAGACTAGTCGTGCACAAATTTATCACATGAGTTGGAGATGAACTTGTGTGGCATACTAGCATTTGTCCTTTAGAATTTATTACTAGTAAATGTGTTATGTGTACATGCAACTTGTGTGGTTGTTGCACGGGCTCCAACACGTTCTTTGAGAAAAAAAGGTGGCACAGCTTTGGATATACGTGACGTGGCGGCATCATACAGTAGCATCGTTCGCTATAGTTGTACTAGTACACTCCTACTAGGACGACAACTCCTATAAAACCTTGCGCTTGGCTCTTTGCCTCTTCGGAGGTTCAACAGTTCGTACTCGTGTGAACCTTGCACTTGGCTCTTTGCCTCTTCGGAAGGTCCAACAATGATGATACTACAGTACAATATGCTTCTTGCAATCTGACACCAATTGAACTGCTGCACGTCCACCGCGAGGGTGAGGGAGAGGGACACAACGCTGTAGTCAAAACCCTCTCCTTGTCCTGTGAACCACCGCGCGCGTGGGCGAGGGAGAGGTGTAGTAAGCAAGCTTCTCACTACAAAAAAAGACACATCCGTGACATTTTGGGCCGAACGAAATTTTTTTCTGTCATACATATGACACTTCTATGACGATAATTGTGACAAAATCCGGTATCATCATAGATGTGGTGGGCTCCTACTTCTATGACAAAAAATTGGCCTTTTGTCCTGGGCGGGCCGGAGACGCAGCTGCATGACATTCTTTGGGCCGTCCATGACGGAAAAAACTGTGGTAGAAGCAAGGGGGAGGAAAATTTCGGGGAGTTCCCGGTTACGGTGGGAGGTCGGGGGCCGAGCGATGCACGTTTCTCTCGTACACGTACGCGCGTGTGTGCGAGGCATTGGCTCTAACTGAACCCGAGCGAGGCGTTGGGCTCTAACTGAACCCGAGTGATTGCACTACAGGCTATGCGTTACTGAACCCGAGCGATTGATCGATGGTTGTTAACTGAACCCGATCGAGCGATTCCTTCGCTACTGCTGCTAACTGAAGCCGATCGATGGGATGAACAGTGAGCATTGCAGGGGGGTTGGATGAACAGTGAGCGGTGGCGTTGCCTCTGGATGAACATGACCCCGTGGTGTGGTGGAGGGTTGGATGAACAGTAGACGGTGGAGGGGTGCCCGTGGAGGGGTGGATGAACAGGACCCCGTGGTGTGGAGGGCTGGATGAACAGTAGACGGTGGAGGGGTGGTTGAACAGGACCCCGTGGTGTGGAGGGCTGGATGAACAGGAGACGGTGGAGGGTGCCCGTGGAGGGGTGGTTGAACAGGACCCCGTGGTGTGGAGGGCTGGATGAACAGTAGACGGTGGAGGGGTGGTTGAACAGTAGCCGGTGGAGTAGCGTGCGGTGGAGGCTGGATGAACAGGATCCCGTGGAGGTTGGATGAACAGGAGCCCGTGGAGGCTGGAGGAGGTCGACGGTGGAGATGAACAGTATCCTGTGGAGTCCCGTTTTACGGTACGCCACACCCCTCCCGATGAACAGGACCCCCGTTTCGACCGTAGCGCTCCAACACAAGTCCGTTTCGTCCATTTTGCGGTATGCCACACCCCTCCCGATCAACAGGACCCCGTTTCGACCGTAGGAGGTCCGTTTCCTACGTTTTGCGGTACGCCAGACCCCTCCCGATGAACAGGATCCCGTTTCGAACGTGGCCGGTCGAACACAAGGCCGTTTCCTCCGTTCTGCGGTACGCCAGGCCTCGTTTCCATCGCCTATTCCATCCAAGCCCTCCCGATGAACACGATGCATTCCGTTGCCTCCCCATGAACACGACGACGACACTGTTTCTCCATTCCGACCCAGCCATGTACACGAGCCCTGGCCATACGTATGCGCGAGTAGGCGTTCGAGACCCCACCCGTATGTACACATACGTGGTCGTATTTTTTTTCTTACACACTGGCCGTTGTACGTACGTGTACATGCTATGTGCGCGCCTCTACTACGACACGTGCGCGCCTCTACATCGACCAGTATGTACATACACGTTCGCGACCAGAATGACAATGCTACATACGCTTCGACCAGGTGGGTCCCGACTGTCAGGCACTTCCTTGCCTGCGAAGATATAGCTGGTGGGTCCCAGCAGTCAGGGGGCGGATCGTTTTTTTTTGCCCGAACGCACTTCCTTGCGTGCGAAGATGTAGCTGGTGGGTCCCAGTAGTCAGGGGAAACTTTTTTTCACGAAATACGGTGGCCTGTCCGGTGGGTCCCGCTGTCAGGTGGAGGAATAATTATTTTGCACGTAATAAGGAGGCACTTCCTTGCTGCGGCTGTGGACCCAGCTATCAGCCTCTCCACGTACAGTCCACATCCGATGGAAGCCGTTCCTTGACCACGTTGACCACGCCGCTCCGAGAGCACCAGGGCGGTGGATGACGGCGACGCCTAGGAAGGGGACGACGCGGAGCCGGGGAAGACGCGGCAGTGGATGCCCACGCGTAGAGGAGTACGAGGGTTCACTGGTTCGTTGCGGTGTGAGGCTGCCGTCGCCGCAGAATAACAGGGGGTGTGGGTGAGTAGAGGGATGGCCTGGCCAGCGGTGGGAGTAGTAGGGGGCGGTGAGGCCTCCGCCGCATCGCAGCCGGCCACGGGAGGCAGGAGCACGAGGCACGACCGGTGCTGGTTTGGGTGGCTGGAGCAAGAAGACCAGAGGTTGAAGAAGCACTACGGCCATTGGATGGACATCGTACGGTCACTGGGGCTAGAATCATGCATATTGACTAAGTTGACAAAGCCCTCCGTCCCTGTCAACTTAGTAGGCCCACAAGTCAGCCTGCCACTATACTGGGTCCCAGCTAACAGGGGGAGTATTCTTTTTTTTGTGCGTAATAAGGAGGCACTTCCTTGCGTGTGAAGATATAGTTGGTGGGTCCGAGCTGTCAGCAGCGGTAACGTTTTTTTCACGAAATACAGAGGCCCTTTTGGTGGGTCCCCGATGTTAGGTGGAGGAATCATTATTTTGCACGTAATAAGGAGGCATTTCCTTGCGTGCGGCCGTGGACCCATCTGTCGGCCTCTCCACGTAAAGTCCACTTCAGATGCATGTCGGTCGTTGACCACGTTGACCAGGCCGCGCCGAGAGCACCAGGGCGATGGACAACGGCGAGGCCTAGGAAGGGAACGACATGGAGGCAGGGAAGACTCGGCAGTTGTTTCCCATGCGGAGGGGAGTACGACTGTACGAGGGTTTACTGGTTCCTTTGCTGTCGCCGGAGAATAATAGCAGGTGTGGGTGAGTAGAGGGATGGCTAGGCCAGCGATGGGAGTACGGTGGGGCAGTGAGGCCTGCGCGACAGCAGAGCCGGCCACGGGGAGGAGGGACCAGGCAGTCCCACCGACGCCTGTTTGAGCGGCTGGAGCAGGAAGAGCAGAGATTGAAGAAGCACGACGGCCGTTGGATGGCCATCCAACAGTCACTGCTTGTGTGTCAACCTTTTTTTAGGAAAGCATCAAATCTGTGGAAAACAACATACAACCCATTTGCTAATTCTTAAGGTTTTTTTGGAGCGCATATTCTTTTTGTTAGCACTACAGCCCATATTGTGGCCACGGTTAAAAAATTATACGAAATTTTGCATATTTCGGTGCGGTCCGAACTGTTTTTAATCCTGAAATTTTGACTCACATTCAAACTGATTTTAAAAATAAATGTATATCAATATAAAATCCAACAAATTCTCCACGCATAAAAATTAATGTAATTTAAAATCTCGAAATGAAAAAAAAGATATTTGAAACTAATTGCCGGTTTGATGTGTTTTAAAAATGTACATCCCATTTCTCCTTACCGATGGGCCATTTTCTCGGCCAGTCGAATGAAAGCTCTCCTCGTCTTGAAAGATTTGCAGCCCAACAGGCCTGACAAAGCGACTTACTTGGCAAATCACAAAAAAACTGGGCTGTGGCCGTGGACCCAGCTGTCAGTCCATTTATTTTTTAGTCCATTTGGTGGGCTGGGTGAAACAAGGATGTAGCATCTATGCAGCCCATTTAAATCCCATTTGCATTTTTCTCGAAAGTCGCGGACTAGCTGGGCTGGGTGAAAATATCATGTTGGGCTAGACGGAGAAATGTTATAAAAACATAAACACATGATTGCACGTCAGTAAAATCTTTGCAAGCTTATGTACGCAATCACTAGGAGTTAACTTGCCAAGTTATATATAAACAATTATTATTATTATTTTGTAAGAACTTTCAACTTACGAAATAAAATATCATTTTAATTTGATGAGTTAATAGTACGTAGGGTATTATTATTTTTTAGGCTAGACGTGGGACAGTTGAGTTGGTTCTAGGGGAAAGTACTGGGAGAAAACTCAGTTTACATCGAAAAAGAAAGTGGGAGAAAATTCAGAGACCTGCTGGGTCCACCTGAGGAGGGGAATATGTTGGGAGGAAGGAGATTCAAAGCACGGCAACCGAGTGAACTAGTTTTTTTTACGGACAAGTGAACTAGTTTACATACATAAGCAAATTGCCACTAAAAAAAGCAATCAGGTTAATGGGTTCTTAAAAGAAATATTTCGGACAAAACAGATAATTAATTACGACACATAGGCTAATGCATGAAACACTCACATGATAAAGGTGCTTATAAACAGATAAAGTACAACATCTAGACCTTCCTAACACGCTTGATCATGACGCCGCAGCTATCCATGTACTCGTCGGTTACGGGAAGCAGACACGCCCTCATGTCCAAGATCTGCATGTACATGTCGTAGCATGCGTATGGGCCCTTGGCCGCGTAGGTTATGTAGGCTAGATTCAGAGGTACCTCCCATGTGTTCAGGTCGTCTTCTTTCATGTTGGCGTATCAGGGGTCGATGATGGTGTGAGCGAGGTCAACCACGGAGTCCTTCTCCTGCCTGTTGCTGATGATCTTGTATTGCTTCTGGATGTCGACAAGCTTGTTGCACCAGATGGCCGAATCGTCACGTTCTTCCTTCTCTCCACCGTAGCGAAGGTGCAGTCGACGCTGCCGATGAAACGGGCGAATGCTCCAGAACCTGGTGCAACCATAGGACTGAGGCGAGGCAGAGCTTCACCGAGTCCGTATCATTGGTGTACATCACATTCAACTTGGTGCAGCCATAGGACTGAACGACGAACTCAAAGGGGAACTCCTTGCTGAAGTCCATATCCAGTAGGCTCACCCCTCGAATCGCCATTGGAGTCTCTTCGAGTGAACGAGTGTGTAGGCGGCGGCAGCAGTTCGTTTTCCAGCTCTTGGAGAACTGGATTCAACAGTAAGCTGAGTGTGTACAGGCGACAACAGTTACTACCCCTCCCTCGTCTGCCGCACGCCCGGCAGAAGATGCACCCTCGGCCACACGTCGGTTCACGAGCGGGTCTGTATTGGTACTGTAATAACAGGAGTTAGTGGTCACTTTACTTAAATTTAATTAGCTTTAATAGAAATTTGTACTTAAAAAAAGCAATGCATTCGCTTGTTCTATCAGTGCCATAGGATCAACATGCACAACAATTAGAATTATTATTCTCGGGACGCACACGATCATCACATTTGTCGCACTTTCACAAAAGATAATACTACCGAGTTTGAACTATTTGTTATGGTTGTTGTCCTCTACATCATCATACCGTGTTTCCCAGCTTGCAAGATTCAGAACCAACAAATAAGATCCAAATAATAAGTACAACAAAGATGCCTACACATCTCATTGATTCCCAGCTTGCAAGATTCAGAACCAACAAATAAGATCCAAATAATAAGTACAACAAAGATGCCTACACATCTCACTGATTCCCAGCTTGCAAGATTCAGAACCAACCCATTAGAGCCTTTTGATAAAGTGAATATCGGGATTAAATCCATCTTGGCTAGCCATGTCATACAATCGAAGAACTTGGCGAATGCTCTTGACTGTCACAACATCTGTAGTTGAGTATTCCTGTTTGCACAGCATGTTTGCACAGCACAAACAAGGAGACATGAGAGCATGATTTTGCTTTAATAGCGGCCTCCTTGAACTCAACCTCCAGCTCTACTTGGATGAGGTCTGCCTGGAGTTCCATGATTCAATTCATGCGCCTTTTTCTGCAGTTCACCTGAAATGAAGCAAAGATTGCATCATTCAGCTAGCAAGAAGTACTTGCTCTTGTGAGCTAGCAGGTTCTTCTTTAGTAGTTGCACTAAAATTGAGGAACATTAAGGTTGGCTGTCCGGCTCATGTAAGGTGCAATTATAATTTTCTTATCCTTTTGTGCAGTTCCACTAAAATAAAGTGCCATTGTAGTGACAGTGACGGCTCCATCTTGCAAAGGCTAATAAAATGTTGCACGAGATTACCAGTAGAACTTGACGGAGATTTTGGAAACTCCAATCACCATTTTGTGCAGTTCCACCAAAATTGAGAGATGTTGCCCACGTGACATTTTAGTTGAACTGCACAAGACACTCATTCCAAAAAAAGTGTTTTCTGCAGTTCACCAAAAGGTCACAATAGCAACAAGGTGAAATGGATATCCCTATTTGCACAAAAAGATAGAAAGTAAACAGTTGCTGGTCAATAAGAATATACGAAACATATACAAAATGAAAAGAAGCATCTTAATTATGTTCATGGCAATCACGCAAGGACAATAGAAATTTTAAAACGTCAGCGATGCTTCATGTTACCAGAAGCATTACGATCAACAATGAGATTCCTCAAATATGGGATTACTTTAATGGTGGCATTGCTTGTTTACCAGACACAGTAAATCAACAACAGCTAAAGAGTTGGTTTAAGGGCATGGGACCGTGGGGACACCAGGACACTCAGCAGCGTAAAGGAGCAACTTACTTATCATACTGGGGAAAACAACAGGAGTGCCATTGTACTATGTGAGGGCAGCAAATCTAATCCTGGAGACCTTTTACTATGTGAGGGCAGCAAATCTAATCCTGGAGACCTTTTACTATGTGAGGGCAGCAAATCTAATCCTGAGACCTTTTACTATGTGAGGGCAGCAAATCTAATCCTGGAGACCTTTTACTATGTGATGGCAGCAAATCTAATCCCGGACATACTCTGTTGACTTGTCCACAACCGCCACTTTCTATCCTTTTTTCAACCAATAATAGATCTGTTCCTTATCCAGTTTGTACTGCGTTTTCCCATTATTTCCCTTTTCAACCAAGAGACCGGTTAGGTATCCGGTCTCTACTACTTTCACCATATTATTTCCTCTTTGAATCAAGTCCTAGATTCATGCTACAACTCCCCCCCCTTTCTTCGTTGTTTGAACAAAGCCCTAGATTCGAATGCATGAAGTAGCTTTACCTCTAATAATACTAAAAATTTAGGTGGCTTTGGAAGAGCTGATGGGAGTAGAAAAAGATGCGCATGCAGACACGTGGGGAGCTGGGGCAGTAGAGCAAGGCTGCTTTCGAAGAACTTATACCTGAGGGTCGCCGGGATGTTGGCGGCGGCAGGTCGGATCTGCGGACAATACGGCAGGGAGGAAGAAGGGTCAGAGGACCTCCCGAGCCGGCCATGTGTCGGAGAGAACGGCACGGGCAGAGGATCGGGCCCCTCCGGCAGCTGTGGGTTTCCTCCCTCAACGGCGATGACCGCGTGAACGATGCACCTTTTAGTCCTCTACACACACCGGCCGAAGGGATCCGACCGGATTTGTGATCAGCGGTGAGCAGAGAGAAAATGTCGCTACCGCTGTCTTGTCTATATTTGGAGAGGATGAGAGAATGAAGAGAGCAACCCTAGTAAAGAAAGCGCTCAGGCTCCTGCGTCCATATATAGTGGAGTGATTATCTTTTTTCTCTCCACAACAAGCGTTTCAATTTGTGTACGTGGCATTAAAGAAAAGAAACTCTCTATTTAAGGTGACTACTGTACGACTCCTACTTACTACTAGTAGTACTACAGTATTGTTCACTTGTGCTCCCCGCCCCTCCATTCATTGAACAACCCCACGGGTGAATAAACATACAGTAAGTACTGTATTTATATAGAACGAACAAGATCGAACTGTTTTCATGTAGTTAAAAGTTGAGGGAGGGGCCTTTCCCGGGCAGTACGCGCGACAGTTTTCGGCTAGGGCCAGAAGACAATTTTTTAAAACTTCGAGACGGCCACATAGCATGGAGCCGACCCCAACGATTTTAAGCTTACAGGCACGATACACGCTATCCTAGACTACTATACACATGAAACTACCACACGAGCGTCCGGGCTGCGCTTGGCTCTTCGCCTCTTCAGGAAGTCGAACAATGATGGAATACTACTACAAGGAGTACTACAGTACGCTTCTGGCCATCTGACACCGATTGAACTGCTGCATGTCCACCGCGTGCGGGAGGGAGAGCGTGTAGCGAAAGCTTCTCCTAGTCTTGCCAGCCACCACGCTCATGGGCGAGGGAGGGACGCTCCTGCCTTTGCGTGTATGACAGGTGGGCCCTATAGGTGTGTGGCCAACCTGTCATACAGCCAAAGGCATGTGCAGTTAAGTCCGCGAGGGAGAGGATAATCAAACTTCTCATTGATGTACGAGTTGACGCGACACATCAAAGCACTGCACTCGATATATTTCAATAATTTGCGTGTGTGACTCCCAGATGCAGAGGACGGGGGTCATCATCCTCCTTTTCGAGAAAAAATAGACGCATGTGTGAGAGGACGAGTGCGTGCGTGCACCTCTTCTCTTCCTCTATAACGTACTACTAAACTCAGAGTACAAGTTTTTGTGGGTGGCACGATGGTGCGTGCGAGAAGTCCCGAGAGATAGGTTTAATGCATTAATTGCAATGCATGCATGCATAAAGTACATGCATTGGTCAATTTTCTCTTAATACTTGCATGCAATGATTTAATGCACCTTGGAATCTGAACATGTGTTGGGGACAACCAAATTGAGCCTTATAAAATGGAAAAACTAAAATTTTGAGATAAGCCCTATAAAACCAGAAAGGAGGGAGTAGAAAAAGAAGTACTCCATCCGGGAATAGTGCCGCACTTCAAAACTAGAACTGTCAATAAATTTTGAGCTTGCGTCTTGTCACATTCCAAATTACTCCACACTATATTGAATTGCAAACCTGTTCACACCGATCACAACCTAAACGGTTTCCCACTTAGGAGCGTCTTAGTACTCGGTTATAAATACTAGTATGCCAAGATGACTGCACATTCCTCCTCAACTCCTCATCCACAAAAACAAACAAGTCATTTAGCATCCTTCCCTTGCGTCTGCCATGGCCAGCGTGAGTTCTGGGTCGAGAGATTACCACCAAGGAGAGGCAAGCATGGAAGCGGAAGCACGAGAGATGTCTCGCCTCACTGCGAGAGCAGCCGACATGTCCCGCCACGCGGAAGTAGCAGCACAGAGGTCCCGCCGTGCCGCTGAAGCAGCACGGAGGTCCCGCCGCGCCGTCGATGCAGCAGACTGGTCCGGCCGCGCCGCGGAAGCAGCAGAGATGTCCCACCGCGCCACGAATGCAGTTGAGATGTCCCGCCGCGCCGCGGCGGCCTGGGAAAATTTCTCGCGGGCACGCGATGACTGTTATAGGCGCATGCATGCGATCGTCCATAGCCAGACGGATCAGATCTCCCGCTCAGCGAGGTTGCAGGACGACATGGTAGCCTCATTTGAACATGCTACCAGCGTCATCCGACAACTAAGGGAGGGCAATGAGAGGCTCCGGGCCGAGCGCGACCTGCTGAGGGAGAAGATCATCCGAAGTGCAGACCTGCAGGAGGAGACTAGTGCCTTGTTGAAGAAACTTATGGACGAGAATGACATGCTCCGCAATGAGCGCCAAAGGCTGGTGGAGGAATCCGTGGATGTTCTCAAGCAGCGTCTTGAGGACACGAAAGAGCTCATTGCCGCTCGCCGCGGAGACTAGTTTCCTGGTTTCTTTTGATGTAATAATCGGTTTAGGATGTGGATTGTGTCGTCGGTTGTGAAATGTTGGGTTCTAGCGCGGATGTTTGGCCTTTGTTGGCCTCTTGGGATGTTGCGATTTCAATCTGGTAGCTTTTAATCCTTCGTGTTAGGCTGGAGTTGTGCTGAACTTCTTGTGAATTGTGGTGGTTTTCAGTAATGAAAATCGGAAGGGGCAAGCCCTTCTTTGATCAAAAAAATTTAATTGTCCTTATATATTCATCAGTCTTGCTATATGTCGTAGTAGATGCTTGAGGTCCGTCGGATCTTACATCAAGATCCGTGCTTTCAGATTTTCTTTTTTCTCTCTTAAATCTCGGTCGAGTGAGACATAACCATGCCATTAAACAGAGGCTCGGCCGCCATTAATGGAGACCTTGGGAGAGAGGTGGACGGTAGATGGAGGTCAAAGGGCTCTCCTCCCAATAAGCATGCGCAGGGGTCTGATCGCACGCCTCTCGTACTCAAATAGCTACCCTGCACGTCGCCTCCTAGCTAATAAAAAAGGGGATGCGTGGCGGCACGTAAATGGTACTAGTAAGTAGAACGCCCACGGTTTCAATAATACTTGTGTTTCCGATTGTAACGTGACAACACTTCTTCCAAAATGACTTTGTTGATTGTTAATGTGTGCGCCTTCGCAAACCGGACTGCAAATTTACCACAGCATGTTGGTTCCATGTCATGGCACCAAGCCAAGTTTCATTATTTTCATGCGTGTTTTGGATTTACAGGAATTAAAAAACTAAGTTTCTCAATGTTTCCAACCCAGCCACGACGCCCAGAATTTTGAATTTCATTCCCATTTCTTGCATGGAACCTAGAAATTTACCCGAGGACAAACATGTGATTTTTCAACCAACTTTGATGCACTGGAACATGTGCTTGTATTTCAAATTTGAATTATGCACACAAAGGTGACATGTTCCCTCCCAGAACCACGAGCCTTCTTGAGAGAAGCTCTGATTTGCAAGAAGCTTATACCAAAATTTGTTCCTATTCGGCCAATTTTTTACCACGGCATGGTACTACCATGAGATGACACCATGCCAAGTTTCATGGTTTTAAAACCAAGTTTCTCAATGTTATCGACCGAGCCACGATGCCTAGATGTTTGAATTTTATTCTCATTTTTTGCATGGGACCTACTCCCTCCTTCCATCTATATAGGGCCTAATGTGTTTTTCAAGACAGCCTTTGACTATTGACAAGATTAATAGCACATGAGATGTATACTGTGCAAATCATATTATTGGAAGCTCCTTTGACATACAAAATTGAAGGTATGCTTTGTGTAAGTTGCATGCCATATATTATTTCTCTAACATTTGGTCAAAGTTAGCCTCGAAAAACGCATTAGGACCTATATGCATGAGAGGAGTCGACTTTGAGAGAACGTGTTTGTTCGAGAGACACCGAGGAAGACTACTATATATCGATGGTGCATGTAGGTGGGAATAAAACTAAGGGATGGTCTTATTGGTTTCGGGGATATAGGGGAAGAGTGAGAGGCGGGGGGGGGGGGGTAGCTAGAAGGAGATTGTTAAGTGTGAGTGTGTGTTTTACCCACCTAGGCGGAAGTTATGTGCACAAAAGAGGAGAACGATTCGATGTGGCGTTAGGATTGAGGGTAATTAACTACATATGGAGACATAGAGACCTTGAACGTGCATGTGTGAGAGGTATACATGTATACATGGGATGTGTGTGTGCGCGCGCGCATGATCGAGATAAAAGAAAGAAGACATAAGTCATAAGATCAACGACATGGGAGAGACGGACCGGTATGACAATATGCATGCATGTGAGAATGCATGGAAGAAGTCCCGACAATTGAGCATGTGTTTTTTTCTTTAAGAGATAGTGGTGTGGGCTGGAGCATGCATCTATGGTGAGCAGAGGGAGTGAGGCGCAACGATTGTGCAAAAGAGACCAACCTATAAATGCATATGTATGGAGAGACATATATAGTGTGGGTGATAGGAAGCAAGACTCTGTGCGAGAAAGAAATGTTGATGGAGAAACTACCGATAGATACAGAGATGGAGATGCTAGCTAGAGGGACATCCACTAGTTTGGGTGTTGGAGATGACCGTCGGGTGGTTCAAAGGGTGAAGTTATATATGTGTGTGAGAGGGCACTTGACTGCATGTAGAGAGAAACATATGTAGTGTGCGTGATAGGAATCAAGAGTGAGGGCGAGAAAGAAGGTTGATGGAGAAACAGATAAATAGAAAGATAAAGATGCTAGCTAGTGTGCGTTAAAGATAGGAGTCGAGTGGATCAGAAGGCTGGGTTATGTGTGTGGGTGTGAGAGAGATAGAGAGAGGGTGCATGTGAGTCACATACAAATAGATATCAGAGAGAAATGAGATCCAGAGAGATGGAGTTTCGTGTTTGCGAGAGAGAAAGATATTTCACAACAAGAGTGATAGCTAGAGAGACATACGAGGGAACACAAGATATCTCTAGGGACAGAGGGTGTGTGTCGGTGTCAAAACCGGCGGATCTCGGTAGGGGGTCCCGAACTGTGCGTCTAGGACGGATGGTAATAGGAGGCAAGGGACACGAAGTTTTACCCAGGTTCGGGCCCTCTCGATGGAGGTAAAACCCTACGTCCTGCTTGATTAATATTGATGATATGGGTAATACAAGAGTAGATCTACCACGAGATCGGAGAGGCTAAACCCTAGAAGCTAGCCTATGGTATGATTGTTGTTCTGTATGTTGTCCTACGGACTAAAACCCTCCGGTTTATATAGACACCGAAGAGGGTTAGGGTTACACAAAGTCGGTTATAATGGTAGGAGATCTCCATATCCGTATCGCCAAGCTTGCCTTCCACGC
The DNA here is from genome assembly GCA_034509565.1 of Triticum monococcum. Taxonomy (NCBI): domain Eukaryota; kingdom Viridiplantae; phylum Streptophyta; class Magnoliopsida; order Poales; family Poaceae; genus Triticum; species Triticum monococcum. Next base: position 169,356,419 of record CM067846.1, on the reverse strand, counting down.
CAAGGAAAGTCCTTTCCGGACACGGGACGAAGTCTTCAATCTTGTATCTTCATAGTCCAGGAGTCCGGCTGAAGGTATAGTCCGGCCATCCGGACACCCCCTAATCCAGGACTCCCTCAGTAGCCCCTGAACTAGGCTTCAATGACGACGAGTCCGGCGCGCAGATTGTCTTCGGCATTGCAAGGCGGGTTCCTCCTCCAAGTACTTCATAGAAGATTTTGAACACAAAGATAGTGTCCGGCTCTGCAAAATAAGTTTCCACATATTGCCATAGAGAGAATAATATTTACACAAATCTAATCCGCTGACGTATTCCGTAGTGTGACACACCATGGCCAAGCCTTTATTCGAATCGTTTTATTATCCCACCTCAGCGCGTCATGCGAGGCGGTTTCCTTGGCACGTCTTGTCAAAGCAGAGATCGTGTCCCCTTATTCCAGGATTCTCATCAATACGGGCGTGGGTAACCCAACCGCGCCATTGATTACGGCGCTTGGGGATAAGCGAGTTTTACCAAGCTGGCGGGGACACATAGTTGCGTCCACCCATATAAGGGGATAAGGATCCACCTTTTCACCTATGCCTTCTTCCTCCTTGGCCTATCCATTCTTGCGCACTCGAGCTCCAGCGCCCAAGTCCGCACTCCCCACCTCAACCTTCTCCAGCCATGTCCGGAGCGGGAGGCAAGTGGATGGTCTCCTCCGTCACGGAGGGACACATCAAAAAACTGAGGAAGGCCGGATACTTATCCAACGACATCACATACCGGCTTCCCGAAGAGGGGCAGCTCCTCCCCACCCCAAGGCCCCATGAGAGGGTAGTGTTCCTTCCCCACTTCCTCCGCGGACTGGGCTTTCCTATCCACCCATTCGTCCGGGGACTCATGTTCTACTACGGCCTGGATTTCCATGATCTGGCCCCGAACTTCATCCTCAACATCTCGGCGTTTATCGTCGTGTGCGAGGTTTTCCTCTGCATCCGCCCCCATTTCGGCCTATGGCTCAAGACTTTCAATGTCAAGTCGAAGGTGGTGCGTGGCAACTAGGCGGAGTGTGGAGGTGCCATGGTGGGCAAGATGCCCAATGTCTTATGGCTCGAGGGCTCCTTTGTGGAGACCATGAAGGGGTGGCAATCGGGGTGGTTTTACATCACCGAGCCGCGCAACCCTGAGTGGATCGCAGCCCCCGAGTTCTGGTCCGGACCCCCAACGCGGCTCACGTCCTGGAAAGAGACAGGCCTGCCATGGGGCAGCAAAGGAGAGGTGACTGGACTGCAAACGTGCATCCAAACCCTGGCGGACAAGCAGCTCAGGCTTGTCAACGTAGTCCAGGTTATGCTCATCCGCCGGATCCTCCCGTGTCAACAACGGGCCTTCAATCTGTGGGAGTTCAACCCGGCGCAGCACCAAACTCTGAGCAGGCTCTTCGACACAATGTACGAAGATGTCTGGAAGGTGCTTTTCAAGGGCGCCGAGGCTCCCGCATCTGCTACCGAGGATCGCGGATTCAGCGCGCAGCGTCACGCTAGCGCGGTAAGTTGTTTGTACCTTTTATAGGGTATTAGTTTTTCATAGTTTAACTCTATGCGGGATCTAAGCTCCCTTACCTTTGATAGGTTTGGCAGGCGAAGTCCGGACAGATCGACTGTCCGGCTCGTTTACCCGAAGACCCAGCCGATGTCCGCTTGGCGAAGCTGCTAGTTCCGGCACCCTATGTGGTGCCGGAGAAGAAGGCCACGGGGACTCGAAAGAGTGCCCGACGCCCGGAGGTGTCGGATTCATCATCCGATGACTCCAAGATGCACTCCTCCCACGAAGACGAGGAGGAGGAAGAAGAGACCTCTCCCCCTCCAGCGGGGGAAGGGAAGAAAAGGAAGGCCGCCCCAACTGGGGAGGCCGGAGGGTCCAAGAAGGGGAAAACCCTTCCTCCGGACTACTCCACCAACACCGACGACGGTGAAGAGGAGTGGCCGCTCAGGGCCAAGCTCCTGGTGAAATCGTAAGTATCCGGATACCAGAGTAATTCATAGTATTCCTTTATTGCATAGCTTTCCCTTATGTCAAATATGATTATGCAGCCCACCCAAAGACCAGCTCGACGCGTTGTCGAGCGGTTCACTGGACTTGTCGGATGTGAATTCGCTTCCGACGGCTTCCTCCCCCCGCCCTACGGACGACACCGAAGTGTTGTCCCAATAGGTTCCAAGCCAGGAGGAGGTGGTCCTGGAGGCACCGCAAGGCGACCTCCCGGACTCCAGGAGTGAAGGGGATAGAACCCCCCAGGGCTCCAAGTCCAGCTCTAGGACGGACACCGCTCCGGATCCTTCAAAGGTTCCAGAGTCCGGCGGGCGACCTCCTTCCAAGAGGAGCAAGCCCTCCGTGCCGGCGACCCCCATCCAACCGGAGGCGCCAGACAGTCTGTTGGAGGCGCTCAAAGGCACCTCCATCGATGAGGAGCACCGCACCATTATGAGTGCGGTGGCCCAGAAGGTTCAGTCCGCCAAGAGCGGACTAACTGAAGCTTGTACTAGCCTTTTAACAGGCTTTGAGGTAAGTAAAGAATGTGTAAATAATATTACCGCATAGACAGTAGCCCCTGATGCTCTGTTTGGCATTCGGGAAGAAAAGCCGAATAGAGGATCAAATAAAATTTGCAGGAGTCTAACAAAAAGGAGTCAATATGCGTATGCATGCTTCTCTGCCGGCGTCCGCCGTATTGACTGCGGAAGTGGACACGCTAAAGCAGAACCTCGAGCAGTCCGAGCAAGAGCTCGGGCGTGCCAAGAAGCAGCTCGAGGAGAAGGAAGGTAAGAAATACCTTGTTTTAAATATATATAAAAAAGTGCAATTGCAAAAAATGACAGGATCATCGTGGCTATTGTAGGGGCCACGTCTGAGGTGGCGACCCTTAAGCAAGCGCTAGTCGAGGTCGAGAAGAGGGCGGCCACAGAGCGCACCAAGCGGGAGAAGTATAAGGCCGAGGTTGGCAAGGTGTGGCAAGAGCTCCAGGCTCTCATGGGAAAACATGAGAGTTTGGAGCTTGACTCAAAGACGCGAGCGTCCGAGCTCGCGGTGGCTATTGAAAATGCCAAGTTTGCCAAGGCCGAATCCCAGAAGACCCTCCAGGAGTTGGATGAGGTGAAAAAGATAGCGGTGGGTAAGGCATTCTTTATGCAAAGCAAACACATAAACGTAAGTTACTTGTTACTTACCCGAATCCGGAGCTCTCCAGGAGCATTCGCAGATCTTCCCCGTAGCGTGTCCGATGCCGCCGCATTCTATCGAGCCGAGGAGGGCAGCTCGACGGAGAAGGTGTTCTGGTCTCAGTATGCTGAGGCCGGACACCCCGTGCCCCTGAGCGACCAGCTGAAGCAACTGGTTGAGCTCCACAAGGCGGCCGAACAGGCCATGAAGGGCCTCATAGTTCGGCTGTGGCCTGGAGAGGCTCTGCCTAGGAGCTATATTGGGCTGGTGCGGCGGCTGGTGGGGGCTTGTCCAAGGCTCGAAGTCATCAAGCGCTCCATCTGCATTGAAGGTGCCCGTAGGGCCCTTGCCCGTGCTAAGGTGCACTGGGGCAAGCTGGATACTGGGAAGCTTGTGAAGGACGGGCCACCGCCAGGGAAGGAGCATCGCAAGCCCGAGAATTATTATAAGGATGTTCTGAAGGGTGCCTGCCTTATGGCGGACGAGTGTTCCAGGGATGTAATTTTTGAGTAAAACTCGCTCGTTTTGTCCTGTGTGCTGAAAACTTGTTCATATGCGCTAAGCAATGCTGTTGGAATTTAAAATATTACCTTCTGTGCGGCTGCTTATCAATTCTGAGAGATGGCGAGTCGTCGGCTTCTGCCCCCGTGCCGCTAGTGCTGGGGTGTTCGGGGATAAACCTGAGCGCTCTTTTTCCCATGTTTGGGTCCTTCGAGGGAGGCACTCAGCACAACGAACAAGGCAATCAGACTATAATGGTTGAACACTCTCTCTTAGCCATAGAATTCTATAATTTTAAATTTCGGCGAAGCCCCTGGTATTCGGAAGACCGAGTTCGGGGCGCTATCCACGCCTTGGCCGGACAGAGCTGACTCCTCGCTCTAAGCGGCATAAGTCTTTAAGGACTCGAAGAACCTCTCGAACAGCGACCAGCTCTCGCTTCATCATGACATTCAGTTTTAGCTTTCTCTACTGAGGTGCTCGACCCAGCTCAACGGGGCACAATCGCAGTAGTTCTCCTAGTGCTACCTTAGCCGATATAGCGGAACGTAAGGCACCAAAACATAGGAGCCGGGCAAACCCAACTATTGACCCAAGACATGATTCAGAGCCGATGCATATAATGCTATAAGTTCGGGGTGCCGCACTTGTTAAAGTGTTCGGACTTCTCACACCATATTGAGGGGTACAAAAGCCCCTGGCATATTTTGGCCGTACCAAAGTGTACGGGTGCAACATGTCGTTAAGGAACATATATTTGTAAAGAAAAAGAGTAATGCAAAAATAGACAGAAGCTATGCATTGTTTATTAAAAAGGGGCTGCGATCAAAGCAGAACGATACAAATAATGCGATAAGCAAAAGGTTGGACTATTTAACATGTCCGTTCCAGGGGCAGGCTGCGGAATGGTAAGCGAAACAGGTATACTGCTCGTGATAGAGACCACCTGGGAGTCCCGTAATGCGGCATGGCTTGTCTGCTTCCCTGGTTCTTGCATTGTTTGTGCGGAAATTGAACTGCCGAACAGGCCTTCAGAAGAGCGGAGTCCTGAAAGTAAGAGAAAATTAAAAAATCAGCAGCCCATGGTGCAGTTTAAGCTGTGTTTCGGGCGTGCCGTGATGGTGCCCCTCCCTCTGCACCCATGGTATTTCTAGAGCGTAGTTATGTACGCGAAGTACTGGTGTCGTATTTTTGCGAGGGCTGGGATTGGGGCCGCATTGCTACGCCTGCTCGGAATGTGCCAGGCGGTCTTGTCCTAGGTTACTCCGGGCACGCTTGACGGTGTCCGAACGTTTAATGGCCAGACTGGAGAACTGCCTGGAGAGGCTGCTTTGTACTTCCGCAGCAAGGGCCACTGTGTGCTCCTCCGTTCGGAGAGAGCGTTCGGTGTTTCCATTGACCGTAATTACTCCTCGAGGGCCTGGCATCTTGAGCTTGAGGTATGCGTAGTGCGGTACCGCATTGAACTTGGCAAATGCGGTTCGCCCGAGAAGTGCGTGATAGCCACTGCGGAATGGGACTATGTCGAAGATTAGCTCCTCGCTTCGGAAATTATCCGGAGATCCGAAGACCACTTCAAGTGTGACTGAGCCTGTATAGTTGGCCTCTACACCTGGTATTACGCCTTTAAAGGTTGTTTTGGTGGGCTTAATCCTCGAGGGATCTATGACCATTTTCCGCACTGTATCCTGGTAAAGCAGGTTCAGGCTACTGCCGCCGTCCATAAGGACTCTAGTGAGATGAAATCCGTCAATAATTGGGTCTAGAACCAATGCGGCAAATCTACCATGACGGGTGCTAGTGGGATGGTCCCTTCGATCAAAGGTGATCGGGCAGGAGGACCATGGGTTGAACTTTGGGGCGACTGGCTCTATCGCGTATACGTCCCTTAACGCGCGCTTCTGCTCCCTCTTGGGGATGTGGGTTGCGTATATCATGTTCACCGTCCTCACTTGTGGGGGAAAACCCTTCTGTCCACTGTTGTTCGGAGGCCGGGGCTCCTCGTCGTCATCGCTATGCGGCCCCTTGTTTGCATTTTCGGCATTTAACTTGCCTGCCTGCTTGAACACCCAACAATCCCTGTTGGTGTGATTGGCCGGCTTTTCGAGGGTGCCATGTATCTGGCACAAGCGGTCGAGTATTCGGTCCAAACTGGACGGGCCCCTAGGATTTCTTTTGAATGCCTTTTTCCGTTGACCGGATTTATAGCCTCTGAATCCGGCATTAACTACCGTATCCTCAGCATTGTCGCCGTTAGTGCGGCGCTTCTGCTTGTTGCGATGTGACCTGCCACTACTGTCCCTGGTATCCGAATTACCAGGGTTCTTGGTCATATTGTTGCTACGAGCAAGCCAGCTGTCTTCTCCCGCACAAAAGCGGGTCATGAGTGTTGTGAGTGCTGCCATAGATTTCGGCTTTTCCTGTCCAAGGTGCCGGGCAAGCCACTCGTCACGGATATTGTGCTTGAAGGCTGCTAGGGCCTCAGTGTTCGGACAGTCGACTATTTGATTTTTCTTTGTTAGGAACTGTGTCCAGAATTGCCTGGCCGATTCCTCTGGCTGCTGAAGTACGTGGCTTAGGTCATCGGCGTCTGGTGGTCGCACATAAGTGCCCTGGAAATTATCGAGGAATGCGGCTTCCAGGTCCTCCCAACAACCGATTGATCCTGCTAGCAAGCCGTTAAGCCAATGCCGAGCTGGTCCTTTAAGCTTGAGTGGGAGGTATTTGATGGCGTGGAGATCATCGCCGCGGGCCATGTGGATATGAAGGAGATAATCCTCGATCCAAACTGCAGGATCTGTTGTGCCATCTTATGATTCGATGTTTACGGGTTTGAAACCCTCGGGGATTTGATGATCCATTACTTCGTCTGTGAAGCATAGTGGGTGTGCGGCGCCTCTGTACTGGGCTATATCACGACGTAGCTCCAATGAGCTTTGTCTACTGTGTTCGCCCTACCGGATTTGTGTCCGGCGTGACGGTTACCATTTCGAGTCAAGGGGCGCCCACGCGATTCGTAGATCGATCTTGTTTACCTTGCCTTGTCCTCCAACATATCTCATAGGTCTGGCGCATTTTCCCGTGCCTTGGTACAGGGTGTGGCTTGAGTGGAGGGCCGAGAGGCCTCTCTGTCGCGGCCACGAGGTGGCCGGTCGGCCGTGTCAAGTGCTGGTGATGTAGGTTTAAGTGCTTCCTCCTCTAATCGGGGTAGCAACCTGCGCTTTGGGTAGCTCTTGGAGGGGCGTTCGAGTTTATGCTCTTCGGCCGCAAGGACTTCAGTCCATCTGTCGACTAGCAAATCTTGATCAGCTCTAAGCTGTTGCTATTTTTTCTTGAGGCTTCTTGCCGTGGCCATAAGCCTGCGTTGAAAACGCTCTTGCTCGACGGGATCCTCTGGCATGACGAATTCGTCATCGTCGAGGCTTGCCTCGTCTTCGAAGGGAGGCGTATAGTTATCGTCCTCGACCTCTCTGTCTGCCGCTCTCTCGTGAGGGATGGCTTCTCCATCCTCCTGTGCTGAATCTTGCTGGAGGGGGTTTTCTTCGGCGCTCTCCGGAGTATTATTATCTCCCGTGCTGGAGTCACCATATTTGCTTTGGAGGGATTTTGAGCGGCGCCGCTGACGCCGGCGCTTAGGCTGTTTCTTGGAGGGGTCATCCTCCGTTGTTCCATCGCCGTCTCCTTCTTTTGGGGTGTCCACCATGTATATGTCATATGACGAGGTGGCTTTCCAGGGCCCAATAGGCGCTGGTTCTTCATCGTCTCCTGCATCGGCGTCCATACCGTCGATGTCTTCGAAGTCGAAGTCGAGCATGTCGGTTAAATCGTCGACAGTGGCTACAAAGTGGGTGGTGGGTGGGCTTTGAATTTATTCATCGTCCGTATCCCAACCTTGCTGACCGTAGTCCGGCCAGGGCTCTCCTGATAAAGAGAGAGACTTTAGTGTCTTCAGAATATCACCGAAAGGCGAGTGCTGAAAGATGTCCGCGGCAGTAAACTCCATGATCGGCGCCCAATCGGATTCGATCGGCAGGGGCGCGGAGGGTTCGGAGTCCGGAGAGGAGTCCGGCTCCTTGGAGTCACGAGTCTCGTGGAGTGCGGGGCTGGTGTTCGGCTCGATCGCCGTTGGGATCACAGCCCCCGAGGCGGCATCCAACCACCCATCCTCGATCGGCGCAGTTGGCTCCGAATTAAGGGTCGAAGCCGACACGGGTGCGGCCTCCAGGGCACTGTTCGGCGGCAGAGCTAGATCATGCTCGTTGTGACAGTGCGGCGCGCTCGGCAGTGGCTCGAATCCGTCGAGGATCAAGTCCCCGCGGATGTTAGCCGTGTAGTTTAAACTTCCAAATCTGACCTGACGGCTAGGGGAATAGCTTTCGATCTGCTCCAGATGGCCAAGTGAATTGGCCCGCAGTGCGAAGCCGCCGAAGACGAAGATCTGTCCGGGGAGGAAGGTCTCACCCTGGACTGCATCGCTATTGATGATCGTAGGAGCCATCAAGCCTAATGGCGACGACACAGAGGAACTCTCAATGAAAGCACCAATGTCGGTGTCAAAACCGGCGGATCTCGGGTAGAGGGTCCCGAACTATGCGTCTAGGCCGGATGGTAACAGGAGGCAAGGGACACGAAGTTTTACCCAGGTTCCGGCCCTCTCGATGGAGGTAAAACCCTACGTCCTACTTGATTAATATTGATGATATGGGTAATACAAGAGTAGATCTACCACGAGATCGGAGAGGCTAAACCCTAGAAGCTAGTCTATGGTATGATTGTTGTTCTGTATGTTGTCCTACAGACTAAAACCCTCCGGTTTATATAGACACTGGAGAGGGTTAGGGTTACACAAAGTCGGTTATAATGGTAGGAGATCTGCATATCCGTATCGCCAAGCTTGCCTTCCACGCCAAGGAAAGTCCTTTCCGGACACGGGACGAAGTCTTCAATCTTGTATCTTCATAGTCCAGGAGTCCGGCTGAAGGTATAGTTCGGCCATCCGGACACCCCCTAATCCAGGACTCCCTCAGTGTGTGTGACCGACATACAAGAGAACAATGAAGAAATATGAGACCCTGGGAGACAGAGTTTGTGTTTGTGTGTGAGAAAGAGATATTGATGAGGAAGGGTCATAGGTTCTCATATCTAAGGAGCGAAAGACATCTCTGTATGAGGGGTGTGCGAGTGGCACACATGGGAATAGTAGAGAGAAATGATACCCCGGGAGACAAAGTTTTGTGTTTGTGTGAGAGAAAGAGATTCGACATGGAGAATCATAGTTAGAGACACATAGCAGGGAGCGAGATATACTTAGAGAGAGATAGAGTGATGAAGGTCGAGGGAAAGAGTACCGTCAGTGTGTTACGAAGATAAAAGATCATTGTCGACATACAGGTAACACGAGAGATACCTAAGAGACGATGAACACGTATAGGTCCAGAGAGATAGTCCTATATAAGCATGAGTGATAGCTATATGAGACGAATATCTGGATTAAAGGGGATTCAAATATTTAAACTAGAGATCACGACATCGATAATGTCATAACGCAAATTGGTGTATCAAACATGCATATTCATTTGAATTTGGGCACACGTGTAATGTTATATAGTTTATCAATATTGGTGATCCATAGATTCTTCAATTACAAATAATGCATGGTTTATATGCAATTAATGTCTAAACGGGATTACACTATATGTTGCGTGTGTGAAACACATTATACATGTTTGAGAAGTAAAAAACCCGCATGAAACACACATTAATTGGAGACAGTTAGCGAGGAATGCATACATTGGATTTCAACATAAAGTGGTTTCAAATATTTGAAAATCCAAATTGATGGATACAACCTTATGAATCTGAGATTATGCCATTTGTAAACCATATTTATGTATAAATGGTGTTGTGCTTTTGAAAGTATATATAAAAAATGATGTATATAGAATGTAATTCCAATTGAAAATGGATCCCGCCCGAAAAAAATAGAATACAAACGTGATTCGAATAGAGTTGGCACGGTAAACATGCACTCTGCAAAATTTGAACGAAGCGGGGAAAGTCGCAGTAACCGCCCGGAACCAAAATCTGCGAGATGGAAATCACTGCTGCCTATCCCTGCCACACAAAGCCTATATGCTGGATTTCTATAGGTTTCGATAGGGGTAGGTTTGTAATTTCACCCAAACGTGGCGTAACCGCCTCTCACCCGGATTCATACACGGTGGACGCCAAAACACAATGTGTCCTCGGCCGAAATCGACTCCCTCCCCGATTCATATTCATACACGGTGGGCGCCAAAAACAAACTCTCGTCGGCAAATATTCGGTGTATGCGAGATTACCGTCCTATCCCCGACCGACTAGTGTTGCTGTGACGTAGTAGAAATTCGAAACGGGGGCTAAGTTTGTAAATTTCCTCGCATTTGAGACAAGCGCGCCCTAAATACATGGTTCCCCCTTCCTCTCTACCTCCCTTTTCCCCATTCGTACTCCGTGGGCGCCAAAACACCCTCTCCACCCTACCCTCCTCTGTCCGCCGCCGTCCGCCACCCCATCCACCGCCGTCCTCCTCCACCATGCCGGAGCTGATACCCCGACGCCGCCGTCCATTACAAGAGATCGACCTCTCTCATCCACGACTTCAGACCTGGATCCTTGCATCCCGTCCTCTCGCTTCATCCCCGCCGTCGTCCACCTTGCCGGCGCCGCTCCTACGACCATCTCATCCACCGCGCCCCGCCGCCACCGTCTACCCTCCTAGATCTGCTTCCACGCCGCCGACAGCCATCGCTACTGTAGCACCGTCAAATTCTCAGCAGATGCCTACACGGCGCCGCACCAGGGGCGGTACTCTTTCGTATCTGCTCAACTTATTTATCGCAGCAAGAAAATAGATCGCCACTGCTTTACTCTGATTTCTTGTCTTAGTTGCGAAGTGGCCTTTATCCGGTTTGCACCTTCAGATCCGGCATGGCACGCTCAACACCATACTAGCAATGCTTATGGTTTTCCCCTTTTATATTCCACACTAGTTAAATCACAGTAGACTAAATTTTAAAATTGGGTCAGTCGATTTTTCAGAGCTCGCCAGAGTTCGCCGGTGCGATCGAAGGGGCTCGGGTGGTTGTGGGGTCTCGCCGAACGAAGAAAACTCAACGCGGGTGGGGGTTGGGGTGGGGGTGGGGGTGGCGGAGGAACACAGGCGGTGGGGGCCGGTGGTCCGGCCGGCGGCCCGTGCGGTGTTCTGTATGGGAAGAATCAGAGACGAGGAAGAAGAAGGGTAGGAGATGTAGGATCTTCATCCAACTGCCTGAAATGGTCAAGAGACAGCTAGGAGTTGCATTCTTAATGCGCTCTGGTTCATCATGTGTGGGCACTGCGCAACCAACACTTTATTATCCAAAATCTGCTTGCTCTTCTTTACCATGTTCCTCTTCCGTTCTTCTTTAATATGTACCCTCTCCGTTCCTAAATACAAGTCTTTGTATAGATTCCACCATGGACTACATATGGAGCAAAATGAGTGAATCTACACTCTAAAATGTACCTGGATACATCTGTATGTGATCCATAGTGGAAATCTCTACCAAGACTTATATTTTGGAACGGAGGGAGTATGATAGTAGTATAGTATGTTCCTTGTACTGAAGATGAGCAGGGACATTTGCAGTGTAGAGGTCTATACGGTCGGTTGTGATGGACACTTTGAGCCTCTTTGATTCGTAGGATCTTGTAAACATAGGAATAGGATTTGTAGTGGCCTGCCCACTTGAATCCTATAAGAATAGCAAGGAAATGCGGGGAGCTGTGTCGCCTTTGAGAGTTACATTGATATTAACAGTATCGCACCTTCACTAGAAGAGAGCTGGTATCCGAAGCCTTTCTAGCCATACCGGCAATACTAGCACATATATTCCAGCAAGTTCCACTTTGCTGATTTTACTCTGATGCTTAAGGTTTTCCCATTATATCTACACTATGATCTGTGTAGCTGCTTTGTGTCGCACTAGCACCAGGCCACTCTTGAAGCTAAACACTGCAATGGCTTACAAAATTGGCACCAAGGCATTGAGTGCCATTCTGGATGCAATGAAACTCATACGCTCCCCACCTGTTGATTCTTGTTTAGAATATCATCCTAATGACTATTCTAACCTCGAGGAGTCAAAGGCAGATGGCCTGTCCTGTTCACCCATCAAGGTGCCTGTTCTAATTTGGCAATGTTTTATTGATTGCGGGTATCTTGCATATGTTGTCTTGCATTTCTTCTACTTTGTTGCACCGCCATCTGCTTAGTTTACTCATCATATATGTCGAGATGTCATGCCCATCCATTATCAATATATATTCCATCTGTCATCATACCATGTTTTCCCACTCAAATGCTGTTCTTGTGCATCAGACATCAAAAAGGAAGAGGATGATTGCCGAACCTGAAGGAGCACCAGCAAAGTCCTTGAAAAATGTGGTGGTGCCGGAGAAATCAGACAGCACCCCACTTATATTGGCTGTACAACCAGTGACACAAAACATAGGACCGACTCCAGCAGACTGTACCCATACTTCACTGGCCACACCACTAGCCCCACCACACAGGACCTGCACTCCAGCAAAAGGTATACCGATTTCATTTGCCATAGCACTAGCTGTACCATAGAAAATCCCACTCCTGCAAAAAGTACAACAAGTCCACTGGCCGAAGACCTATCCCAACTGCAGATACGGTCAATTCCTGCAGATTGGAAACCCATTCCATTTATTCCCAGTTTAAAAGACAATGCTTTCAATGTTGTTTGGGACTACGTGCATATATTCCCATCATGGGAAGATTATTGTGAAGACAAACACCATTTTCACATCTTCCTGTCCAACTTACGTGTAAGTGCTATTATTCATGGTTATTATTTTCCTGTTTTCTGCTGATTGAACACATGAATGATTTACATTACATTGTTGTAACTAGGCGAGGGTCAATCTGGATAGTCATGACGAGCAAAGCTTGCTTGTGCTTTTCAAGGAAGCATTGTAGCAGTATCGGTGTTACCTGAGGAAATCACACTTTGATGGCAAGTCTATAAACGAATTCCTGGTGAAGTCTCCTGTGCTAAATTTAGAAGCCATTGACTAGAAAAACCTTGTTATGCACTGGTCTCGTTCCCAGGATGAGGTACTGTCTATGAAATCACATGACAATTTGAACTTCTACTTTTCCGCATGTGCCTTACGGATCTTTTTTGTAGGAAATCTGCTCGAAGAAGAATTCCGGTTTGACAAGAACGACAGGATATCTCAAATATGCTGCCCGCTGCTTTGCTCTTGTTAGTACCTGTTGTCCTGTATCACTGTACTTGCATACATACCTAGTTCATTATGTGACAGCAGTATGCATGATAGCTTGCTTATCAATTATTCGCTCCAAATTATCTGATCGGTATGAATGGTTACCTTAGTGTAGAATATATCCAATGCCAATGTTTTTTTAGCTCTGCATTGTTCTTGTAAGTACATGCTGTCCTTTATCAGTGTACTTATAATGACAGGTAGTTGTTCATGTACCATCACTCTGCAACTTATTTTCCTTTGCCCTCCATTTTCTACACATCAGATCTATATTTACTCTTACCATAAGGTTGGTACTGAAGAAGTTTAGCTGTGCATTGCTCTTGGCTGTACCTTTTGCCAGTATCGCTGCACTTACATTTATAGCTACTTGGTTATGTAGCATCACTCTTCATCTTATCTTAATATTCTCCATCTTTTCATATATTATCACATCTATATTTACTCTTAACAAAATGCAGAATAAAGGCAATGCTTTTGAAGAAGATTCTGTGGTAAACTTCTTGAATTGCACCCCCCATCATCATGGACAAGGCCTTTATAGAGCCTGTCTTCACCAATAATGTAAGTTTGTCCATCTCAAGCCTTCAAACTTTGTTGTATATATTTGGTTAGGCATGACTGCAACAGCTGTTTATTTTTGGTGTTTGCATCAAATTTCTTGTTTAAAGTTTATTATATGTAGTTCATAAACAAAAGTTCGTCTTTTCTCAATTTAAGTTTTCAGTTGTACAACCAAGTTCCTTCTTCAAACCATGTAAATTAAACTATACAGAGCAAGTGATCTTCTTTTGCACTGCATGTATGCTTCTGTTCTTCATCTGTAATCCAGTGGTGTGGTGAACCTACCCACTACAGCACAATGTCATATTCTGCAATGTCTTAACTATGAAAAATGTCATATCATTCTACTATTATTTAAACCGTCTCTTTATTTGCCAACCTCAAATGGTATAAATTGACAGCACACTAACCATTGATACTTATGAGTTCTTGATCTGTAATCCAGTGGTGTCGTGAAGCTGCCAACTCCTTCACAATGTCATTTCTTGCCATGTCTTGACCTTTACAATACCATATTGTGTTAATGCAAATTTAAACTGTGTCACTTTATTCGTCAGTAAGAAATGTGATGAATTGTCTGCACTGATTTATCTTTCAGAGTGAGGAAGATATAAGTGTTGAACAAGCGCAGTCTCATTATCTTGCTCAGCTGCTTGCGCTGCAGCTCCCCAGCAGGGCTAACCTTTCTTGAACTCTATTGAAGTGCTGTCGGTTTTGTATATTATTTTTTCAGCGTGTTTATTTGCACTAGTGGCGATCTTTGATGCCCAGTGTATGTAATCTGCTGTCTGCTTGTGCTTTATTATCATAGTGGCGAACTTTGATGCCCAGTGGATGTAATATGCTGTAATTTCTTTATTGTATAGTATAGGTTTTTTCTTATTCACGATGCTGCAGTTATTTTACTGTATATATATATATCTTGTCTTCGCAGTAAAGCGGCCAAACCGTAATATTACGGTACATAATCGGGCCGTCATGCAATCCCGATGTAGGTTGGGCATGAAACGTGTCGATCAGCTCACGGGCCGGCAGTAGCCCGAAATGAACCCCGGCCCATGATTATGCGAATCAAATCACGGGCTTTTAACAGGCCAAAAAATTGTCTTGGTCCTTGTTTGGCCCAATCAGATATCGGCTGCGAGCAGGCCGGATGCAAACCGGGCCGTAGTTAGGCCCAACTATATGACGGGCTTTTAACAGGCTGAAATTAATATAGGGCCGAAATGTTAAACAGGCCCTTAACAGGCCAAAATTAATATCAGGCCGAATTACTAAGTGGGCCTTTAGCAAGTGGGCCCAAAAGCATAGTGTCCAGTTGATGGGCCGAATCTGATATGGGCCATAATTAGGCCCAAAACGTCTTAAAGGGCCGGACCTGATCTGGGCCGTAATTTGGCCCAGAACGTGGTAGACTTTTAACGGGCCGGATCTCATATGGGCCACTATTAGGCCCGGAGCGTGGCAGGCCATTAATAGACCATATCAAATATGGGCCGACATTTGGCCCAAAACATGGCAGCGAGTTAACGGGCCGACCTACTAGGGTCCTCAAAATCTTGTGGGCCTACAGCTGGGCCGGCCCATTAACGTCGGCGAAATCTCGTGGGCCTTTAGCTGGGCCGGCCCATTATGATCCGCAAGAATTTTGTGGGCCTTTACCTGGGTCGGCCTATTATGGCACACAAAAATCTTGTGGGCCTGTACCTGGGCCGGCCCATTATGGCCCGCGAAATCTTGTGGGCCTTTAGCTGGGCCAGCCCATTATGGTCCGCAAAATCTCATGGGCCTTTAGCAGGGCCGGCCCATTATGGTCCGCAAAATCTTGTGGGCCTTTAGTTGGGCCGACCCATTTAAACTTGTTGGGCCATGCCACGTGTCGACGTATCATAGGCGCCTTCTGTCTAGTGAGTGGATGACATCTGTCCCGACGATGAGCCGACACGTGTTTCCTCTAGCCAATGATGATTTTACACGTGGAAAACCCCATTGGTCGGGGCTGTTAACGGGTTATCGGATCCAAAACCCGACCCGATAGCTTAACGGCGTTCCGTTACGGTGGATGCCACGTGTCGGTCACCCTTGACGAAAGCACTTCTGTGATGCGCGATTTATCGTCATGGAAGTGGACACTTCCGTGATGATAATTTTGGTAATGTCATGGAACACTTCTACGATAGCACAGGTATGACTATCTTGATTCTGTCATAAATTTGTCATGGATGTACATGCATGACAAAAAAGCGACCTACTGTGACAAACACGTATCATCACGGAAGTGTATTTTTTTGTAGTGTCTCCTCGTTCGGCGAGTTGACGGGACACATCATAGCAATACTAGTACTAGTAGTAGTAGTAGTAGTCCATACCGCGTCCTTTCCGATTAATATGGCTTAATTTGAAATGAGAAAAATACACTGGCGGTCAATGTATGTAATAGTACGCTCTTTACGGTCACTATATATAGTTTTGCGGCGATTATGCGATCACTAGCTCATCGTAGAGCACCGTATTGCACCCTACTGACCGGCCACATAGTCGACGTGGCACTTTGTTGACTGGTTAAATTGTCACCTGGTTTCTGGGTCCCATCTGTCAGTTGGCAGAGCAAAGAAATCAGTTAAACAAAACTTTACGCAGGCGCGACATGAGTCCAACCCTTGCGCGCGAACCGCCCTGGCTGTGTATGTGAGTGCATGCACGTGTCCTCCCTCGGTCTTCCAACAAAGAGTGTACTACATGATGTACATCTACACTTCCAATGTGTTTAGCCTTTAATCTAAATCGATATTGATTGACTAATGCACCAACTTGTGCTGTAGGTATAGGCTACATGTCTATCCTTAATTACAGCATGCAACGGCCTTCATTTAATCTTCTTATCTCAATGGTCGCATGCACACATAAGTCTGCTACTTTTAGGCGTTAATTATGCCCTGGTCAATGTGTAAATCTCTAAATGTACAGTCTTTCACGGATGTAGGGAGTAGGTTGAGCACTTGAGCGTGAGCGTGTGTGTTGCGTCGTGTGCTGTGTGCCGCATGGGTGCGTGAGTGTTGCGTGCGTCCATGTGTACGTGTGAGTGTTGCATGTTGCATGCATGCATGGGGCTTACTCCCTCCCATTGACATGTCCATTTGGCTATAGATTTCAACAAGCGACTAGGTACGGAGCAAAATGAGTGAAGTGAGCGTAGAGGCATAGGGATACTGTAGAAAGGAAGTCCTCGTGATCCATTTATTCCCCATCTCGGTCAGAGAGAACTATTCAACTAGTCTTCGCAGTGAAGTGACAATACACACTGGAGCAGATGGGACACGTAATTAATATGCTGAACCAGTGTGTTGGTGTTACTAAATTAGTCGGTTATGTTTGGTAGTGTCAAGTCACTGAAAGCATGCACATCCCACATATCTTATTGGTTGATATGCCATAAAACAAAAAACGAGAAGGGAGTTAATGTATGGTGCCTAAGTGTTTTGGGATTATTTGGTTTTCGTAAGGTGACTTACACACCTAGACGGAGGGAGTAGTAGAATTGAGATTGAATGCACTTTCTTCCCCGTCTTCCACTCTTCTTCCTCCTCTCTTCTTCTTCCTCCTCTCTTCCCCATCGTCGGCCGCACACCATTTACCCCCGCTCGCTGCTCGCCCGCCCGCGCCATCTTCCTTGGTAGCTCGCGCATACCATAACCCCCCGCTCACTGCTCGGCCACACGAGGAGAAGCTTCTTCGCTCGCCCGCCCGAATCCACTTCCCCGCTGGCTCGCAGGCACCAAAAACCCCAATGGAAGAACCGACTGACACGCAGAGCCGCGATTGGAATTCCCTCCCCGATGTTCTCTTGGAGCAGATCTGTAGTCGTATGGACCTACTCAGCACCGTCCGTCTGGCCGCATGCTCGATGTCTTTACCGTCTACTCGTCTGCAACCAGTCGGCTCTTTTCAAGACACCCTGCTTGCTGATGCCCGATCCTCGCAGGTGGCCTAGACACCGACTTGACGATCCTACGAAGGTTGCTGTGGTGCCCCTCGACATGCTACCACTACCCGTCCACCTGTCCTTCATGCGCGGCCACTACTGGGCGGGCATGAAGGCCAACTGGATCGTCCTCATCCACCACACTGGTAGTCCATGGCGTCTCGTGGATATCTACAACCAGCGAGAGATCACCCTTCCATCGTTGGATACCGCCGCCATCGAGCCTCGCGGCCCGCCGGACACTCCTACCTACTACGCACGAGACGGGTCAAGCTTTTGGCTCGACCTCTGTTTGCAGAAAGTTGTAATCTGCGAAGTGCCCACACCATCAGAAGACTACATGGATTACAAGCTCATTGCCTTGTTCAACAAGGAATTAGTCTATTTGGAATCCGGTCGCCATACATGGTTATGGATCACCATCAATCCTGTTGAGGAAACATTTCTGTCTGATGCTATAGTGCACGATGGCATCGTTTACGCGGTCGACGCACAGATTGGCTACCTATATTGGTGGAATCTATCGTCGTGTAATTGTTCTATCTCATCTCATCTTTACCTTATGAATACGACTGCCTGTTCATTTGTTACAAATTTAGAATGCATAGCATGTCTATAACCACATCATTGCTATATGTTCCTCTCATTTCCTAGATTTTTATGACCACACATGTTATTGTTAGAGTTCATATGAGAACAATTGGCATCTAATGATTGTTAGAATACATATTATGAGCATAACATCATGATTGCTATATGTTACTCTCGTTTACAAGATTTTTATAACAACGCATGTTATTGCTTAGAGTTGATATGAGAACAGTAGTAGTAAGTGCTATGGTAGAATATGAGTAGGCGCTGTCATAGCAGTTTTCCTCTCATTGTTACATGATGTTTGAAGCATGATATATTGCTAGAATATTGTCACATCCTAGCTTCTGGTGCTGCCTAGTGTTTGCATCTTGCTTGCATCATGTTTAAATTTTTGAAACTTGAATTGAGGAAATTTGGAAGCCTCAAATTATAATTCAAGAAGGGCAAAGAACCCTGGAAAATTGCATTCAATGCTTCTCAAAATGTTCTTATTAACTGTTTGATATTTTTGGCAAGGCTTTTGCACCAATCCAAAAATAATGAACATTTGTAGGAATATTTTGTTCACTGAATTAAATCTTATTGTATTTGACTTTGGGCATTTAAATACTATAAATAATTTAAATGTTCAAATAATGTTGGAACTATTATTGGGCCACTGAAATAATTCAGCAAGTGTCCATGAATATTTTCAGGATTTTAGGAAATGCCTTGGTATTTTTCCTAAGCTCAAAACAGAGGCAAATAATTAGAAAACAAAAACAAATTAGAAAACAGAAGAGAGGGAGAGCTTACCTGGCCTCACCTGTGCAGCCACCAGAGAGGCCAGCCCAGAACTGTAGAGGCCCAGCCCACAGGGGCATGACCGTCTTCTACCTCTGCCAGTAGGCAGAGGCGAACCCGAGCACGACGCCGGCTGCGCTAGCTCCTGCTTCGCGCTGGCGAGCTCTCCTCCCCCCACGCCCCCGAGACGCGACGCAGCTCCCTGGCCCACTCCCTCACTCTCCCCGTGCTCCTCCTCCCCTCTGTCTCTCTCTCACACGCACACCCGAGCGTTGCCATCGCCGCCGATCGCCGTAGCCGTGGCCACCGGCCACTACACCCCCTGCCGACATGCCCATCGACTCCGCCGCGACGCCTCGCGCCTCCAAGCAGAAGAATGCAAGCTCGGACGGCCTTCTTCCCCGCCAACGCCACCGTCCTCGACCTCGGGTGCCGGTGATCTGCGCCGTCGATTCGCCGGACCCCCTGCCTCCCCTGCCTTGCCAGCAGCACCAACAGACTCGCGATGAGCCCCGAGTCATTTCCCCCTTCTTCCCTGGTCGCGTTTGACCTCTAGGCCATAGCCCCGTGAAAGTGCAACTATCCCTGGGTGGTTTTGGTAATTCCTAACAACATATAGCTCATTGAGCTAACATTATTCCAAGATTAATATTTCAGGAAAAGCTCAATGAATGGCATGGCATGGATGAGGAAAGTGGATCCCTCAAAATTCTAAGGACAAAAAGTTTGGCTCAAGCTTTAAGCTCAAGACTCTACATTTTATATTTTAGTGATCTAAGATCACATTGAGTCTATAGGAAAAGCCAATACTATCAAGGAGGGATGAGGTGTTGCTTAATGGCTTGCTTGCTCAAAATGCTTAGTGATATGCTCCAAAACCCTCAACTACCTTCCCACATCCACATATGACCTAAACCAGTAGTCAAACTCGGCCCCACCGATTCTTTCTATCCGGCGCCACCGAGTTTCAAATGTCATAGCCACTGCCACAAACCCTAGGCAAATCGGTCTCACCGAGATGGGATTGTAATCTCTTTGTTTCCCTTCGCAACGTTTCAGTCTTACCGAGATGAGCGATCGGTCCCACCGAGATTGCAATCTAAACTCTTTGTTTCCCTTTTGTAACACTTCGGTCTCACCGAGATGAGCGAATCGGTCCCACCGAGTTTACCTGACCAACTCTCTGGTTAGCTTATTACCAAAATCGGTCCCACCGAGTTTGTGTAATCGGTCACACCGAGATTATGTTATGCCCTAACCCTAACCATATCGGTCATACTGAGTTGCATCTCAGTCCCACCGAAAATCCTGACGGTCACTAGGTTTTCTGAATCGGTCCGACCGAGTTTAACCATTCGGTCCCACCGAGTTTGGCAAATTGTGTGTAACGGTTAGATTCTGTGTGGAGGCTATATATACCCCTCCACCCACTCTTCATTCATGGAGAGAGCCATCATAACATACCTACACTTCCAATACACATTTTCTGAGAGAGAACCACCTACACTTGTGTTGAGGTCAAGATATTCCATTCCAACCATATGAATCTTGATCTCTATCCTTCCCCAAGTTGCTTTCCACTCAAATCTTATTTCCACCAAATCCAAATCCCGTGAGAGAGAGTTGAGTGTTGGGGAGACTATCATTTGAAGCACAAGAGCAAGGAGTTCATCATCAACACACCATTTGTTACTTCTTGGAGAGTGGTGTCTCCTAGATTGGCTAGGTGTCACTTGGGAGCCTCCGACAAGATTGTGGAGTTGAACCAAGGAGTTTGTAAGGGCAAGGAGATCACCTACTTCGTGAAGATCTACCGCTAGTGAGGCAAGTCCTTCGTGGGTGTAACACCCTCGATGCGGCTATATCTCCTACGTGTCGAAGCACGACTTAGAGGCATAACCGCATTGAAAGCAATGTTGCAAGTAAGGTAATCTTCACAACAACCCATGTAAATAGATAATAGGGGAAAAGGTACATAGTTGGCTTACACTCGCCACGTCACACAAATATATGAATAACATTACAATCATCCAATACACTCATGGTCCGACTACGGTACCAAAATAAAAGATCAACCCCAACGTGCGACATGGTCCCGATCGCCCCAACTGGGCACCTCTACTGATCATCTTGGAAAGACACATAGTAACGGCGAGAGTCTTCGTCGAACTCCCACTTGAGCTCAGGCGCATCATCTGGAACGGAATCATCGGTCCCTGCATCTGGTTTTTTGAAGTAAACTGTGAGTCACGGGGACTCAGCAATCTCGCACCCTCGCGACACGACTATTTAAGCTTAAAGGTAAGGCAAGGTAATATGTGGAGCTGCAGCAAGCGACTAGCATATATGGTGGCTAACCTGTTCGCAAAAGAGAGCGAGAAGAGAAGGCAAAGCACGAACGAAGAACTATGATCAAGAAGTGATCCTATAACAACCTACGTCAAGCATTATTCCAACACCGTGTTTACTTCCCGGACTCCGCCGAGAAGAGACCATCACAGTTACACACACGGTTGATTCATTTTAATTAAGATAAGTTTCATGTTATCTATAACCGGACATTAACAAATTCCCATCTGCCCATAACCGCGGGCACGGCTTTCGAAAGTTCAAATCCCTGCAGGGGAGTCCCAACTTAACCCATCACAAGCTCTCATGGTCAACGAAGGATATTCCTTCTCCCGAGACATTCCGATCAGACTCGGTATCCCGGTTCTACAAGACATCCTCGACAATGGTAAAACAAGTCCAGCAACACCGCCCGAATGTGCCGACAAATCCCGATAGGAGCTGCACATATCTCGTTCTCAGGGCACACTCAGATGAGACATCCTACGAGTAAAACCAACCCTCAAGTTTCCCCGAGGTGGCCCCGCAGTCTACTCGGTCGGACCAACACTCAGAGGAGCATTGGCCCAGGGGGGTTTAAATAAAGATGACCCTTGGGCTCCGGAAACCCAAGGGAAAAAGAGGCTAGGTGGCAAATGGTAAAACCAAGGTTGGGCATTGCTGGAGGAGTTTTATTCAAGGCGAACTGTCAAGGGGTTCCCATTATCACCCAACCACGTAAGGAACGCAAAATCCGGGAACATAACACCGATATGACGGAAACACGGGCTCCACGTTAGCGAACTCGTCTCCCGGCTCTACCCAAACAAGACAAACAAGCAAAAGGAACACAATCAACCACGTGCAATGCTCGAACAACATGATGCAAACTTGGTATGCTATGCGGGATGCGATATGTGATGCATATGCAAGATTTGACAAGGAATGATTGAACCTAGCCTCAACTTGGAAATCCAAGAGTGCCATTGGAAAGGTGAGGTGATTTCGGTTGAAATCGATATAAAGATCACCGGAATCGGATGCATGGTTTGGAAATGGCAAGCAAAACAAATATGACACCGGTCTGCGATAAACAGCAAGTAGCCATCTAAATGCATCAAGATAAGTATGCTACAACACTCAATAATGACAACAAAATACATGGCAGGGATCCACTCATGATGCTTGACAAAATATGAACACTGAGCTACGGCCAATTCATCCATTAACAGGTTCAAAAAAGCATGGCAAAAGTGCAAATGATAACAGGTTTCAGACTTTGTGAAATTAACACAAGTCTGAAATTTAACATCAGGTAGCACACTTTGGAGCATGAAAACTATATGCTACAGGAACTTAACATGGCAAAGCAAGGCATGGAATGAAGCTACTAAAAGCACTTAACAAAAGTCCCTTAGTGACCTTGAGCCAAAAGGGATCAGAAAATACAATTGCAAGCATGCGAACATGGCAAAAACATAATCAGATTACAGACTTAGTGAAAAACTGGAGTATGCAAATCTGTTAACGAGTAGGCATGTTCACGAGCTCGATGCACTCACTACAGAGCATGGCATGACAAACTAAGCATACACCCATGAAGAATACATAGCATAGAAGCTAGAAATGGAAAGAACAACAACATAGCATGCACGGATCAATAACAACATCCTCGGCAAAATTGCTAACAAGTCAACAATCTGCCAGGATTCATGAAATAGCAAAAGTAGAGCTCGATTGACTCAAGCTAGGGTGCTCCATAAATGCAAACAAAGACATGGATAGATAGAGCACCACAACGTTAATAAAACATCCTTACCGACCATCCTCAAAAGATGCACGGATCACTAGGAAACAACATGAACATATGGCATAATGAAAAAATCAGGACAAGGACTTGGAGAAATTCTAAGTCCCTGAAAACAGCATTAACGAATGCACTACTTTGCAAGCTTGTGCTAGTAACCACACATATCACAAAAATACATGGTAAGCACCTCTGTAAAGATGGCATGGCATATAACAAAACACATGTAGAGCTCAGGAGCATATCATGCACACATTAATCATGGCAAAAATGACAAATAGCTATTTGATGAAACAGATCTGACAATTTTATCACATAGCCATCTTCCAACAGCATTTCGGGCATCAAGATGAGCTCAAATGAAAATGATGTAATGAGATGAAATGATGTATTCTCTGAGACGAACATTTTGATATGCTACATGCGCAAATCGGAGCTACGGATGCGGAGATACGACATGATGACTATTGCAAAAAAATAAGGAGAGAGGGGGGAAAGTCAACCGAAGGGGGCTAGGGTTCCAGATCGGATCTGGATCGCGTTCACTGTAGCGGATTGGGGTCGCCGGAACAGTGGCCGAAGACGACGGAGATTGCCGACGGAGCTCGTCGGACGGCGAGGGAGAGGACGGAGATGGAGGCGGCGACTCCCTAGCGCGGCGACCGAAGCCTCGAGGCGGCACGGGCGTGCTTGGCGAGGTGAGGCGGAGCGGCAACCGGAGCGGCGCGGTCGTCGGCGATGGCGACGCGGTGGTGCTGGGCGGCTCGGGCAGTCGGAGATGGAGGAGAGGGGCGGCGCGGGCGTCGGGCGCCTCGGCCCGGATCGGCGGCGGGGAGGGCCGAAGATGGGCTCTCGGGCCCGCGGTGATGAAGTGGGGCGACTGCGCCACGTGGCGGCCGGTGAGAGGCTGGCGGCGGTGGCGGACGTTGTCCGGTGCGGGCCGAACACGTCCGGTGTGCGGAGGAGCGAAAAATTAGGGTTAGGGTAAGGGAAGATCCGAAATTTTCGGGGGAGGTCTAGTTTTATAGGTAGAGGGAGCTAGGAAGCTCCAAATGAGGTGCGGTTTGCGGCCACGCGATCGTGATTGAACGCTCTAGATGATGGAAGAGTTTTTGGTGGGTTATGGGCCAAAATGGAAGGGTGTTGGGCTGCAACACACACGAGGCCTTCTCGGTCCCTCGGTTAACCGTTGGAGTATCAAACGAAGTCCAAATGGTACGAAACTTGACAGGCGGTCTACCGGTAGTAAACCAAGGCCGCTTGGCAAGTCTCGGTCCAATCTGGAAATGTTTAACCCCCACACATGAAAAGAGGTAGAAAGGACCACCGGAGGAGATAGGAGCGCCGAAATGCAAAACGGACAATGGGGAAAATGCTCAGATGCATGAGACGAACACGTATGCAAATGCGATGCACATGATGACATGAAATGAGATGCATGACAAAGGCAACAGCACACGGAGACAAAAACCCGAACCTGAGGAAATAAAATAACTTAGCGCCGGAAACAACAAGAGTTGGGACACATATAAGGTAAATTACATCCGGGGTGTTACAACACTCCACCACTATGAAAGGATCTCGTCCCAAGATCTAGGACTGGAAAAACGCCGGGTACTTAGAACGGAGGTGATCCTCTCGTTCCCAGGTGGCTTCACAGTCGAAATGGTGTGACCACTTGATTTTGAGGAATTTGATTGACTTATTGCGAGTCTTGTGTTCAGTCTCTTCAAGAATAGCAACTGGGTGCTCACGATAAGAGAGGTCTTCTTGGAGATCAATGTCTTCGAAGTTGACGGTGCGGTTAGGGGTCTTGAAGCACTTGCGGAGCTGAGAGACATGGAACACGTCGTGCACATTTGCAAAGTTTGAAGGAAGCTCGAGTTGATAGGCGAGATCGCCTCTCTTGCTGACGATCTTGAAAGGACCCACGTATCTAGGGGCAAGCTTCCCTTTGATACCGAAGTGACGAGTACCTTTCAGTGGAGAGATGCGGAGGTAAACATGGTCTCCGATCTCGAAAGCCAAATCACGATGCTTACTATCATAGTAGCTCTTCTGGCGCGATTGCGCTGCTTTGAGGTTATCACGATTGACTTTGCACATTTCCTCTGCCTCTATGATCAAGTCATTTCCAAGAAGTTGATGTTCACCGGTCTCTGACCAGTTAAGAGGAGTATGACACTTCCTGCCATAGAGAATTTCAAATGGGGCCTTGCCCGAACTTGCTTGAAAGCTGTTGTTGTAGGAGAACTCGGCATATGGAAGACAATCTTCCCACTTCATACTGAAGGAGATAACACAAGCCCTGAGCATATCTTCGAGAATCTGATTGACACACTCGACTTGACCGCTAGTTTGAGGATGAAAAGCTGTGCTGAAGCGGATGTTGGTGCCCATGGCCTTCTGAAAAGAATCCCAAAACTTGGAGGTAAAGATGCTGCCATGGTCTGAAGATATCAACTGTGGAATGCCATGCAGAGAGACAATCCGAGAGGTATAAAGCTCCGCCAATTGAGCTGCAGTGATAGACTCTTTGATAGGCAGAAAGTGAGCCACTTTAGTGAGTTTGTCGATGACAACGAATATAGCATCATTGCCACGCTTGGACTTTGGAAATCCCATCACGAAGTCCATCTCAATGTGGTCAAACTTCCATTCTGGAATGGCAAGAGGTTGGAGGAGACCAGCTGGTCGTTGGTGTTCTGCCTTCACTCTTCTGCAGACATCACATTCATTCACGAACTTAGCAATCTCGCGCTTCATTCGAGTCCACCAATAAGCCTGCTTGAGGTCCTGGTACATCTTCGTACACCCAGGGTGGATGGAGAGGAGTGAATTGTGAGCCTCATTCATAATGACTTACGGAGGTCACCTTTAGGCACAACAATGCGATCCTCGAAGAAGAGAGTATCCTTGTCATCAAGGCGATAGCATTTGTACTTGGGTTGACTCTTGGCAATCCCAATCTTCACCTTCTTCACCATAGCATCAAGAAGTTGAGCCTCGCGAATCTGATCTTCCAAAGTAGGAGAGACTTGAAGGTTGGCGAGGAAACCTTGAGGAACAACTTGCAAATTGAGTTTGCGGAAAGCTTCACAAAGCTCGGGTTGGTAAGGCTTGAGAATCAGACTGTTGCAGTAAGCCTTCCTGCTCAAAGCGTCAGCAATTACATTGGCCTTGCCTGGAGTATATTCGATGCTCAGATTATACTCTTGAATCATTTCGACCCAACGAGTCTGCCTGAAGTTGAGATTAGGCTGAGTGAAGATGTACTTGAGACTCTTGTGGTCAGTGAAAATGTCCACTTTTCTTCCCAATAAGAGATGTCTCCAAGTCAAAAGAGCGTGCACAATTGCCGCCAACTCGAGGTCATGAGTGGGGTAGTTCTTCTCGTTGGGCTTCAAATAGCAAGAGGTATAAGCCACAACTTTTTTCTCTTGCATCAACACTGCACCAAGACCTTGAAGAGAGGCATCGCAGAAGACCTCGAACGGTTTGGATTCATCAGGAGGAGTCAGAACTGGAGCAGTGACTAATTTCTCTTTCAGGGTGTTGAAAGCAATGTCACATTCAGGAGACCAAACGTACTTGACGTGCTTCTGGAGAAGGTTTGAGTGAGGCTTCACGATCTTTGAAAAGTTCTCAACGAACCTTTGACAGTAGCTTGCGAGACCAAGGAAGCTGCGGAGTTGATTCACGTTCTGGGGTGGTTCCCAATTCACAATTGCAGACACCTTCTCAGGATTCACCGCTATGCCCTTGGCAGAGATGATATGCCCAAGATAGAGAACCTCATCGAGCCAAAACTCGCACTTTGAAAACTTGGCGTAGAACTGATGTTCTCTGAGCTTATCGAGCACCAAACGCAAGTGCTTGGCATGATCTTTCTTGTTCTCCGAAAAGACCAGAATGTCATCGAGGTAGACCAAGACGAAGTCATTTGTGTAAGGGTTGAAGATGAAGTTCATCATGCGAGAGAAATTCGGTGGAGCGTTGACGAGGCCAAAAGACATGACAGTGTATTCATATGAACCATAGCTTGTTCTGAAAGCCGTCTTGGGAATATCTTGCTCACGGATTTGAATCTGGTGATAGCCCATACGGAGATCAAGCTTGGAGAATACTTGAGCACCTTTGAGTTGTTCAAACAGCTCGTTGATGTTGGGAAGTGGGTACTTGTTCTTGATAGTCTTCTTGTTCAATGGACGGTAGTCAACACAAAGTCGGTCCGTTCCATCCTTCTTCTTCACAAAAAGAACTCCACAACCCCACGGAGAAGAACTAGGTCGGATGAGACCCATTCGCTCTTGAATATCGAGTTGCTTCTTCAGCTCCTTCAGCTCTTCAGGTCCAAGCTTGTAAGTACGTTTGCAAACAGGTTCCGTGCCCGGCTCAAGATCGATGACGAATTCAACTGGCTGGTGCGGAGGCATTCCTGGAAGCTCTTCTGGAAAAACATCTTGATATTCGCAAACGACAGGAATTTGAGAGATGGCATCCAGTTCACCCTTCTCATTGAGAGAAAACAGACGGATGGTATCATCCCGAGCGGCAAAGACAATTACATCCTCAGACGAATGAGTCAATTGAATCTGCCTGGCAGCACAATCAAGATGAGCCTTGTGCTTAGAAAGCCAATCCATTCCGAGAATAAGATCAATATCCAGTTTCCAAGGACCACTGGAGAGGACAGAAACTTGTAGTCACCCAACGTGATAGAGACATCGGGAGCAACCAAACTAGAAGTCAAAAGCTTGCCGGGAGAAACAACTTGCATGACTTTGGGCATAACCTCAGTATCAACATTGTGCTTCGATGCAAACGGGAATGGCAAGAAAGAATGCGATGCACCAGTGTCAAAAAGAACTTTTTCAGGAACATCGTTAATAGGAAGGTTACCCATGATGACATCTGACGAGTCCTCGGCCTGAGCTGCATTCATCAAGTTGACCTTGGCGTGCTTGGGGTTATGCTTGACCACAGTTGTACTTGCTGATCTCACAGGAGGAGGAGGAGGGAGACGCCTCTGATTGAAGCATTTGTTGGCATAGTGACCCTTCTGTTGGCACTTGTTGCACGTGACCTCTGAAAGCGGACGGTGATACGGAGCACTCGATCTTGGAGCTTGAGACGAAGTCTTGTTCTAAAAGCCAGGGTTGGGTGCGTGGGAAGATCCACTGCCACCTTTGCTCTTCTGCTGATAAGGCTGACGGAACGGAGGAGGAGGAAGCCAATACTTCTGCTGCTTAGCCACTTGAGTTGAGGAAGAAGGAGTAGCATCTCTGACTCGCTTCTTGGAAGCATCGCACTTCAGTTGAGCAGTCTCTTGCTTCATTGCCATGTTGTAAAACTCATCGTACCTCTTGGGCTCAAAGAGAACGAGATCTAGCTGGATTTCTTCTCTCAGACCACCCCTGAACTGGTATATCATGCTCTTCTCGTCAGGGACATCCTGCTTAGCAAAACGGGCGAGCTTCTGAAACATCTTGTTGTACTCATAGACAGACATAGAGCCTTGCTTCAGGTTGCGGAATTCCACACGCTTGCTTTCAACCACGCTCTGAGGAATATGACGAGCTTTGAAGTCTTGACAGAATTCATCCCAGGTAATCACACGGCCTCCTCTGGAATCTTTGTACTGCTGAAACCATTCCGCAGCTTGGTCTTTGAGTTGGAAGGAAGCGAACTTGACAAAGTCCTCAGGCTTGACATTACTGCACTCGAAATGCTTGCATAAGTCCACGAGCCAATCATCAGCGTCTGTTGCCTCAACACAATTGCTGAAGGTCTTTGGCTGGTTAGCAAGGAACTGGTTGAGTGTAGCAAAGTGATTCTGATTGTTGCCTTGGCCCTGGTTCCCTTGGTTGCGCTATTGAAGAAGTTGCATGATCAGCTACGTGTTTGCATTGGTAGCGGCCATCACAGCTTGCCATGCCTCCGGAGGTGGAGGTGGTGGTGGCGGATCAGGATTCGGAGTCATGCGCGTTGGAGGAGCCATCCTGAAGAGGTTGACATCCATTAGCACATTGACAGACAAATATTGAAGCTAAAACAAACGGGTTGAAATTGCAACATATAGTCTTCACATCCGAACAAAATGAACGAATGCATTCCAATAGAAATGGTCACATATCCAAAAATTGAGAAGCCACTTAGAATTTAGGTAGAAGAATAAAACCAACAAGGTACGGAACAAGAACGAATACTCGGTAAGGATCACTCAATCTCAAACCAAATATCCATGGAAGAAGAACTAGATCTACAAGAATTCCCACCCATGAAACTCCCGAACCTTTCCGGTTATGCAATCAGGTGTTGGGGATACAGGGGAAGCATAATATCTCACCCAAATCTAGCAAATCCTACATCCAGTTGTATCCATCCTTCAACACATAACCGAGAAAAACTTCGGAAATCGTCTACCTCAACCTTCGAAAAGCATCCGTTATACGAGTTATGGCAATACTCCCGAACTCCCGCCCTAGTACTGGGTGGCGTCGAGGTTATCTCACCAACAACTGCATAAAAGAGATTTTCGATGTCGACGAATCTAAACTCAGGTATTCCAGAACCGCAACGATAAAATTGTGACGACAACACCTTGGAGCTCAACTCCCGGGGACACTGCCACAACCCCTAAATGACAGGAGGCACCAAGAACAATGTTCTCGTCACAAATCGATCGGAACGATTCCAAGATACCCGCGTGATCCTAAATTTTTTTAGTGAAATTTGAGAAGAGAAGAGTCAAAACTCTACGTCAGGATGCCTTACCAGAGCGATGAAGGGACTGGGGAGTAAAAAGAAGTCCTAACTCTCCGATATATATAATCCTAAATGACTCAAAAGATTTTTCTAGAATCAACATCGTCAGCTATTCGATCAAGCAGGGTGGCTCCTAAGGTCGGGGAAGGCTCTGATTACCGACTTGTAACGCCCTCGATGCGGCTATATCTCCTACGTGTCGAAGCACGACTTAGAGGCATAACCGCATTGAAAGCAATGTCGCAAGTAAGGTAATCTTCACAACAACCCATGTAAATAGATAATAGGGGAAAAGGTACATAGTTGGCTTACACTCGCCACATCACACAAATATATGAATAACATTACAATCATCCAATACACTCATGGTCCGACTACGATACCAAAATAAAAGATCAACCCCAACGTGCGACATGGTCCCGATCGCCCCAACTGGGCACCTCTACTGATCATCTAGGAAAGACACATAGTAACGGCGAGAGTCTTCGTCGAACTCCCGCTTGAGCTCAAGCGCATCATCTGGAACGGAATCATCAGTCCTTGCATCTGGTTTTTTGAAGTAAACTATGAGTCACGGGGACTCAGCAATCTCGCACCCTCACGATCAAGACTATTTAAGCTTAAAGGTAAGGCAAGGTAATATGTGGAGCTGCAGCAAGCGACTAGCATATATGGTGGCTAACCTATTCGCAAAAGAGAGCGAGAAGAGAAGGCAAAGCACGAACGAAGAACTATGATCAAGAAGTGATCCTATAACAACCTACGTCAAGCATTACTCCAACACCGTGTTCACTTCCCGGACTCCACCGAGAAGAGACCATCACGGTTACACACGCGGTTGATTCATTTTAATTAAGATAAGTTTCATGTTATCTACAATCGGACATTAACAAATTCCCATCTGCCCATAACCGCGGGCACGGCTTTCGAAAGTTCAAATCCCTGCAGGGGAGTCCCAACTTAACCCATCACAAGCTCTCATGGTCAACGAAGGATATTCCTTCTCTCGAGACATTCCGATCAGACTCGGTATCCCGGTTCTACAAGACATCCTCGACAATGGTAAAACAAGTCCAGCAACACCGCCCGAATGTGCCGACAAATCCCGATAGGAGCTGCACATATCTCGTTCTCAGGGCACACTCAGATGAGACATCGTACGAGTAAAACCAACCCTCAAGTTACCCCGAGGTGGCCCCGCAGTCTACTCGGTCGAACCAACACTCAGAGGAGCACTGGCCCAGGGGGGTTTAAATAAAGATGACCCTTGGGCTCCGGAAACCCAAGGGAAAAAGAGGCTAGGTGGCAAATGGTAAAACCAAGGTTGGGCATTGCTGGAGGAGTTTTATTCAAGGCGAACTTTCAAGGGGTTCCCATTATCACCCAACCACGTAAGGAACGCAAAATCCGGGAACATAACACCGATATGACGGAAACTAGGGCAGCAAGAGTGGAACAAAACACTAGGAAAAAGGCCGAGCCTTCCACCCTTTACCAAGTATATAGATGCATTAAGATAACAAGATAAATATGGTGATATCCCAACAATAAACAATGTTCCAACAAGGAACGACCTCCAATCTTCACCTGCAACTAGCAACGCTATCAGAGGGGCTGAGCAAAGCTGTAACATAGCCAATCAACGGTTTGCTAGGACATGGTGGGTTAGAGGTTTGACATGGCAATTTGGGAGGCATGATAAGCAAGTGGTAGGCATCGTAGCATAGGCATAGCGAAAGAGCGAGCATCTAGCAAGCAAAGATAGAAGTGATTTCGAGGGTATGATCATCTTGCCTGCAAAGTTGTCAGAGTTGACTTGATCCTCGTAAGCAAACTCAACGGGCTCCTCGTTAGCGAACTCGTCTCCTGGCTCCACCCAAACAAGACAAACAAGCAAAAGGAACACAATCAACCACGTGCAATGCTCGAACAACATGATGCAAACTTGGTATGCTATGCGGGATGCGATATGTGATGCATATGCAAGATTTGACAAGGAATGATTGAACCTTGCCTCAACTTCGAAATCCAAGAGTGCCACTGGAAAGGTGAGGTGATTTCGGTTGAAATCGATATAAAGATCACCGGAATCGGATGCACGGTTTGGAAATGGCAAGCAAAACAAATATGACACCGGTCTGCAATAAACAGCAAGTAGCCATCTAAATGCATCAAGATAATTATGCTACAATACTCAATCATGACAACAAAATACATGGCAGGGATCCACTCATGATGCTTGACAAAATATGAACACTAAGCTACGGCCAATTCATCCACTAACAGGTTCAAAAAAGCATGGCAAAAGTGTAAATGATAACAGGTTTCAGACTTAGTGAAATTAACACAAGTCTGGAATTTAACATCAGGTCGCACACTTTGGAGCATGAAAACTATATGCTACAGGAACTTAACATGGCAAAGCAAGGCATGGAATGAAGCTACTCAAAGCACTTAACAAAAGTCCCTTAGTGACCTTGAGCCAAAAGGGATCAGAAAATACAATTGCAAGCATGCGAACATGGCAAAAACATAATCAGATTACAGACTTAGTGAAAAACTGGAGTATGCAAATCTGTTAACGAGTAGGCATGTTCACGAGCTCGATGCACTCACTACAGAGCATGGCATGACAAACTAAGCATACACCCATGAAGAATACATAGCATAGAAGCTAGAAATGGAAAGAACAACAACATAGCATGCACGGATCAATAACAACATCCTCGACAAAATCGCTAACAAGTCAACAATCTGCCAGGATTCATGAAATAGCAAAAGTAGAGCTCGATTGACTCAAGCTAGGGTGCTCCATAAATGCAAACAAAGACATGGATGGATAGAGCACCACAATGTTAATAAAACATCCTTACTGATCATCCTCAAAAGACGCACGGATCACTAGGAAACAACATGAACATATGGCATAATGAAAAAATCAGGACAACGACTTGGAGAAATTCAAAGTCCCTGAAAACAGCATTAACGAATGCACTACTTTGCAAGCTTGTGCTAGTAACCACACATATCACAAAAATACATGGTAAGCACCTCTGTAAAGATGGCATGGCATATAACAAAACACATGTAGAGCTCAGGAGCATATCATGCACACATTAATCATGGCAAAAATGACAAATAGCTATTTGATGAAACAGATCTGACAATTTTATCACATAGCCCTCTTCCAACAGCATTTCGGGCATCAAGATGAGCTCAAATGAAAATGATGCAATGAGATGAAATGATGTATTCTCTGAGACGAACATTATGATATGCTACACGCGCAAATCAGAGCTACGGATGCGGAGATACGACATGATGAATATTGCAAAAAAATAAGGAGAGAGGGGGGAAGTCAACCGAGGGGGGCTAGGGTTCCAGATCGGATCTGGATCGCGTTCACTGTAGCGGATCGGGGTCGCCGGAACAGTGGCCGGAGCTGATGGCCGTGGTGGCCGGAGACGACGGAGATCGCCGGCGGAGCTCGTCGGACGGCGAGGGAGAGGACGAAGATGGAGGCGGAGGCTCCCTGGCGCGGCGACCGAAGCCCCGGGGCGGCGCGGGCGCGCTTGGCGAGGTGAGGCGGAGCGGTGCGATCGTCGGCGATGGCGACGCGGTGGCGCTAGGCGGCTCAGGCGGCCGGAGATGGAGGAGAGGGGCGGCGCGGGTGTCGGTCTCCTCGGCCCGGATCGGCGGCGGGGAGGGCCGAAGATGGGCTCTCGGGCCCGCGGCGGTGAAGTGGGGCGACTGCGCCACATGGCGGCCGGTGAGAGGCTGGCGGCGGTGGCGGACGTTGTCCGGCGCGGGCCGGACACTTCCGGTGCGCGGAGGAGCGAAAAATTAGGATTAGGATAAGGGAAGATCCGAAATTTTCGGGGGAGGTCTAGTTTTATAGGTAGAGGGAGCTAGGAAGCTCGAAATGAGGTGCGGTTTGCGGCCACGTGATTGTGATCGAACGCTCTAGATGATGAAAGGGTTTTTGGTGGGTTACGGGCCAAAATGGAAGGGTGTTGGGCTGCAACACACACGAGGCCTTCTCGGTCCCTCGGTTAACCGTTGGAGTATCAAACGAAGTCCAAATGGTACGAAACTTGGCAGGCGGTCTACCGGTAGTAAACCAAGGCCGCTTGGCAAGTCTCGGTCCAATCCGGAAATGTTTAACCCCCACACATGAAAAGAGGTAGAAAGGACCACCGGAGGAGATAGGAGCGCCGGAATGCAAAATGGACAATGGGGAAAATGCTCGGATGCATGAGACGAACACGTATGCAAATGCAATGCACATGATGACATGAAATGAGATGCATGACAAAGGCAACAACACACGGAGACAAAAACCCGAACCTGAGGAAATAAAATAACTTAGCGCCGGAAACGGCAAGAGTTGGGATACATATAAGGTAAATTACATCCGGGGTGTTACAGTGGGCGACGGCCATGATGGAATAGACAAGGTTGCTTCTTCGTGGACCCTTCGTGGGTGGAGCCCTTCGTGGACTCGCGCAACCGTTACCCTCCGTGGGTTGAAGTCTCCATCAACGTGGATGTACGATAGCACCACCTATCGGAACCACGATAAAGACATCCGTGTCTCCAACTGTGTTTGAATCCTCCAAACCCTTCCCTTTACATTCTTGCAAGTTACATGCTTTACTTTCCGCTGCTCATATACTCTTTTGCATGCTTGCTTGAATTGTGTGGAGATTGCTTGACTTGTGCTAAGATAGCTAAAATCTGCCAAGAACTAAAATTGGGAAAAGGCTAGATTTTTATTTGGTCAAGTAGTCTAATCACCCCCCCTCTAGACATACTTTCGATTCTACACCCCGCCTTGGCTGAACTCCGGCCGCCGCCATGGCCGATGAGCTCGATGCTCCTGCGCTCTCCCGCTCGCCCCAGCACCACCAACATGCTCATGGCGTCCCCAGGAAGCGAACGCACCACGCCGTTTGCTCTAGCTCGCGCTGAAACCCCGCACCCGCTCAAGCCCGAGCTCGGCCACCGCTAAACCTCGTCACCGACATCGTTTCCGACCACCCCACGGCCTCCCGTCCGGTCCTTTGAATGCGGACGAGTGAGAGGACCTCCCTGGTGCCAGCAGCGCGACGAACTGCCATCCCTAACGCGAGTCCGGCGAGCTCTCACCGTCGGTTTGGTCATCGCCGGCGTAGATCCGGCGATGCTGACGTGGCTCTAGCTTAATTAGGCCTAACCACTAATTACCACTAACCTAATTGACCCTATGGGTCAATGACATGTGGGGGTTGGCCCCTAATTAACTTATTAGTTTACGTCTAATTAAACTGGTTTAGTCACTGTGAGACCGACATGCAGGACCCACGCGTCAGGTTTGACCTGACCGGGTCTGTTGACCTGCTCACATCATGCTGACGCAGTAAAGAATTTTCTGGATTTAAACTTATTCAGAAAATTCCAGAAATTGTTACAAACTTCAAAAAATCATATAAAATCAACCGTAGCTCAGAATTAAATAAATTATATATGAAAAATTATCAGAAAAATCCAATCTATCCATCTGTACCATTTTTATGCATGTTAGAACAACTTAAGGCCACTGTTTAGGACAAATCAAATGAATGGTATTTAAATAACCACATATGGAGTTTGAATTTGAACTTTGGGTTCAAACCAACTTCATTTAATTGTATTGCTAGTTGCATTAGCTCAGTCAACAACATATTGCCATGTCATTATCATGCATCATGTTGTGCATTGCATTGATTGTGTTCCTTCTCTATTGCCGGTGGTTGTCCCCTCTCGATAGACGTTGTACCGACGCTGTGATCGTTGACACTGATGAAGACCCAATGATATCTTCAGAAGTGCCAGGCAAGCAAAAACCCCTTGTTCATTCCGATACAATCCCACTCTCTCGCTCTTGCTCTCTTTTACTGCATTAGGACAACAATGATTCAACTGTTACATGCTGCGGTAGTTGAACCCCTTTCCTCTGCATGACATGTCATTGCCAAAGTAAATAGATGAAACCCACTAGCATGAGTAGGAGTTGTTTGAGCCCTGATGTGCGTACTCATTCATGCTTGTTGTCATGCCTGCTACTGCTTAGAGTTGAGTCAGGTCTGATTCATCGGGAATGAATTGGAACATGGTGAACATGTCCTACCATTGAGAGCTAAGTGTGTGAACACGATTTGGTAAAGGTAGCGGTGAGAGGCCATGTAGGAGTACATGGTGGGTTGTCTCATTGCAGCCGTTCTAAGGAACTGAGTTCTGTGTTAGTGATCCAGGAACAGTTACTACCACACATTGGGTTCCGGTAACTCGGCCCCTCTCGGCTTATTAATCAACTCGATCTCTGTCCAGGAGTTGCAACTAGTTTCTGGTGTTTGTAGGTAGTGTTATTAGTCTACCAAGTGGCACCCGGTACAGGTGGGCTTGGGACAGACTAGGCACAGTGGCACGGTGTACCAAGTGGCACCCGGATGGTGGGCTTGGGAACCATGCACACATCGTTTGGGGCCGTGAGCGACACCCCGGCCGGATCTCCTTGCGGATGGAACCCGAATAGGCGATAAACCTGGACGAGAGACTTGGGTGGTTAGTCAGGTCGTGGCCAACACCCTCGCCCGGCTTCCGCTTGAAGGTTGCCGAGGTACATGACGTGTACAGGGCGATAAGTGGCGAGAGCGTGTGTGAAGAAGCCAGATTATCACTATCTATTCGAATAGCCGGATTCCTCGGATATGGAAACTTGGACCCCTTGCATAGTTCATAGACAAGTGAAAGTGGATACTCTAAAATACGCAAGATAAGTGTGAGTGCTATGGATGGCGTTCTCGCAGGGAGACGGGAGCGGATCCATAGTGGTGTATTGGTATGGTGAATTTGTGGACTCGTGTGCGCCACCTCAAAAGAGTTACTTGCAGTCGTAGTTTAGGTTAGCCACTGAGTCAAAGCTGGCTTGCTGCAGTTAAACTCCACCACCCCCTTTGTTGATACCGATGCATATGTAGTTAGTTCTGATGTAAGTCTTGCTGGGTACATTTGTACTCACGTTTGCCTATTTTATGTTTTGCAGAGAGACGTCAGTCTCGCTAGTAGTTTCGTGTGGACTTCGACGTTTAGCTTGATACCTCAACTACGATCTTGTGCCCTTGACAGGATCTTGTAG
Organism: Triticum monococcum; assembly: GCA_034509565.1. Taxonomy (NCBI): domain Eukaryota; kingdom Viridiplantae; phylum Streptophyta; class Magnoliopsida; order Poales; family Poaceae; genus Triticum; species Triticum monococcum. Next base: position 169,319,395 of record CM067846.1, on the reverse strand, counting down.
ATAGTCCGGCTTCTCAGCCTTTTTCATTTGTATATGCCTGTACTCAGACATGTTAAGCTTCCGCGTGTGCTTTGACTTGTATGCTCTGAATGTTGGGTCATGAGACCAATGTTTGTAATATCTCGCTCCTCGGAGCCTAATGAATAAATACCTTGAGTCGTAGAGTTATGCTGTGATGCCATGTTGTATTTACACATATCGAGCATATTGTGTGTATGATTGAAATTCTTGGTATGTGTGGGATCCAACAACCTAGTTGTTCATCCTTAGTAGCCTCTCTTATGGGGAAATGTAGTCTTGTGCTTCCATGAGCCATAGTAGTCCGCTACAGCCCAGTTCACCGGAGTCCTGCTAGCCCAGCACTATTGCTCCGGAACACTTGACTGGCCGGCATGTGATTCACTTCGTTCCTATGTCTATCCCTTTCGGGAAATGTCACGCGGTGACATCCGGAGTCCTGCCTAGCCTGCTACAGCCCGAGTTCCCGGAGTCCTGTTAGCCCAGTGCTACAGCCCCGATTCGCACGCTGCTGACCGACATGCTCGATGTTGATTCATGTATGCCTGTCCCCGTAAGTTAGTGCCACTTTGGGTTGACGACTAGTCATGTCGGCCCAGGTTCTGTGTCATATGGAAGCTAGCGACACTATCATATATGTGAGCCAAAAGGCGCAAACGGTCCCGGGCCATGGTAAGGCGACACCCGTGGGAATACCGTGCATGAGGCCGCAAAGTGATATGAGGTGTTACAGGCTAGATCGATGTGACTTAGAATCGGGTCCTGGCAGCTTTGGTATCAGAGCCTGACTGCCTATAGGATTACCTTGCCAGACTGGTCGAAGTTGTGTCTAGAAATTCTTTAGTTATACAAGGGAATTGATTATGGAAGGGAACGTAAGGATCTTTTTACTCCTTTTACGTTATGCCTTCTGATCTGAGTCAACCTTATCTTTTCTACGGGGTTAAGAACTAGACTTCTCATCTTTCTATCAGGATCATGTGTTACTAATTCGTAGACTTATAAGATTGATGGATTCAAGCCTCAGTTCAGTTCCTACTACTTCCATATGTTCATAGCTGGCCTCAGAACCTTGATATTGTGATGTTGAGTGGTTATGCCACCATTTTGCAGGATGTCTCAAATCTTTTTGAGCATTTACAGCTGTTATGCTATCCGAGTCATCCCAGGTTTCTAAATAGTCTGATGCACTTGCAAATCTTTCCTCTATGTTCCCGTTGTATTTTTGGGCCAGATTAAGCACACTAATCGGTGTGTTGAGTTACTCCGTTGCCTTGAGATGTATGTTGGAGTTAGTATTATGACCCTAGGTGTCCTCGAGAACCACTCAGTAATTTAGCAATGCTTTTGTATCCCCAGTGTAATGATTCTGGCCATCATTCTCGAAAGCATCCCGTGATGTTATTAGTTAGTAGGTATTCTACTCCTGTGTTCTTGACCCAAGAATCACTCTACTCACTTCCTGTTGATAGTGTTGCTAGTTCCTTTAGGATATTAGTAACCTTTGCGATAGTACTCAAGGTCCGTTGTATTTCCTTCTTCCAAATACCATGAACTGCTTATGGCAGAAGTTCTTTTGAACCAAAAGATCACAACCAGGGTGCTCTTGAGGAGTACTCTATTCATATTGTGACTCTGCCAATTCTATCATTCTGCATGGGTTATCCGGAAGAAATATGTTGAACTTGTTTGACATACTAACCCATGAATCCACAACTCAGAAAAGTTATATGTTCCTTGAGTTGTTCTCTTTAGTTGTATTCTGACCCCCGTCTATCATTTGATAGTCAAGAGTATGCGTGCATTCGATGTCGATGCCTATTATTCTTGTGGTCTGTCAAGCTATTCTATTTCGGAATGACCAGGAGAAACAAACTCCAGTACCTTGTCCATTTCTAGGATTGGGTCAAAGCAATTGTACTTCGCAGATCAAAATGCCAATCCAGCTTTTGCTCTGTTCTACCTGGAAGTGTTACCATCTTCATGTCAAGAATATCATGAGAATTGCACCACCTCTTATGAATTCTTGATGGAGTGATACTTCTCGCCATCATTATTCATTCCTCGGTCCCGTGTTGTTGTAACCAGATTGCCGACAAGTGAATCGTGATGTGTGGAATCAATACTCCTAGCGACTTTGTTGCTTGGTAGTTAATGCACAATAATTTCATTCTTAGCATGTTGGTTATTGAATCATCATCCTAAGATTGATCGTGCTACCTAGTCCATATTTTGGTGCACTCTTCAATCAAAGAGTTAGAATTGTGTCAATTCCTTTCTTATTTGATCACATTATCTTGCCTCAAAAGCAAGATTGCTCCCAAGATCAATAACATATCGGTGGTTCATGATTTTCCGAATATATTCTCGAAAGTATCACCAAGTTGTTCCCTGACCTGTTATGTTGAGCTCATGATCAAGTTGGTTTCTTGTAAACCACCATTTCTCCAAGAATCTATGTTGGATACTCCTGAGCTAGTTGGTTAAGCTAAACAATAACTTGGAGAGCTGGAAGGTAAAAGCTTGCCAACTTAGTTCATCTCAAGGGATATATTTGCGTGTGTTGAAGATAGATGATATCTTCATCGATTGGTCCCTGTGATCAGTTGTTGGACCTATTGTCGTATCAAAACCTTGATTTGAGTATGGGCTATCATCAAATCAAATCAGAACCAACGATGTTCATAATGTTGTCTTACTCTTGGTGGATCCCTCAAGCATACACCATTATATCCTTTGGGTCTGACCAATGCTATCACTTGTTCACATAATTATGGAATTCCATCTCCATGGAAACCTGGATGAATTGTTGTTGAGCCCATCAGCAACACTGCTACCTTCTCCATGATCCGTGTTGAACATCCAGCCAGTATTGGAAACTTTATAAGCATTATCTTCATGTTTCGTTCATGAAGCATATGTTTGGATGAAAAAAAGTGACTACCTCTGATTCACGTGCATTTGGTGAAAGTTGCCGCCGTGAATTCAAGAAAGTTAGTTTTGCTTCCTCTGGAATCGTCCCAAGTCAGTCATGCACATGTGCGAAGTATTCTGTGGTTTGGAGACTTGCAACCTTCATTCTGTATGTATCCCTAGCACACCAAGCCATTGATTGATTTGTTCGAGGCGAAGAAGTTCCTTCTTAAGAATCATGACTTATGTAAGGACTACGATATCCTTGATGATGGTTCCCAACCTGAACCCGGTAGTGTTTTATTATAAGACTACTACGTGGTTATGCTTATCTTGGACAGCGTGTTCACAGGTATGTAGCAGAACCAGCTCATGTTTTGGAGCTTGCTATCATAGTTCATCTCCCGAGAATCTCGCAATGTCATCTCGTCGATTTGTGTTGCAAACTTTCATTTTTCTTTTTAGACTCGATGAGTCTGGAATATCCTGACACCAACTAGATCTGAATCTCAGGCAGATGTGATGATTGGGACGTTTTCCCAAGAGCTATAATATTGGTCTCTCGGTAACCGGTAAAGTGGATGACGTGGCCAACACACCCAACCGGAAGACCTGTTATTATAGTATCTTGTCCGAAGAAGTTGGCCACTTCCCCATAAGGATCTAGTAGAATTTATTCCAATAGTAGTTCCTTATGGATTTTTGTGTTCCCGAAGTCCGACCTTTTACTTGATGTCCTAGATACCAAACCATATCAATAACTGGGTTATGCTAGCACATCAAGGAGAACATTAGAAGCAGAGTGCTAAATGTCTCTCGGTCGATCATCCAGATTTTGATCCCTTGGCCTCGCTAAGGTGAAACCTGAGAAAGTGTTATCTTTCTTTGTATCTGCATCCTCCACCATTATTCATCATGGTAGTATGTTGTGTTGCCAGGATCCTTGACATGGATATTGGTAAAACATGTTGAATATGGAAATGCTCAAGCTCTTGAGAGCACGCCCAAGCAAAATCATCCCTTGCATTGTCTTCAACAAAGTAGTCCACATCTTCCATTCTAGTCTGGGTATGCCATCCTTTTGAACTCCTTCAAACGATCGTTTGTGCATTTCCTTAGGCTGGTACAGAGAGTTTCAATGATCTCTATATCAAAAGTAATTCTTTTTGCCACTTAAAGGAATAATTCTACGAGTCACCTCCTCCAACATGTCTCGTTAGGGAATCATGGCAACTCAACTCCTCGCTATGTTGACAACCGTTCACCACCTTCTTAAGTGTGGAATTGTTGCCTACCTAGTGAACCTTCGCCATCTGTTTCTTCCATCCCTCTTGATGTATGTTTGTGTCTCAACTCGAGAGAGTTACTGTGTCTCATCCCGTGAATTGATCGTGAATTGCTCGATCTTTGAGAAGATCGTTTCCTATAGAATCTCTTTTTGTCGTCATCGAGTTGAATGAAGATTTCGAAAGCAAAGACGTCAAGGTCAAATATGAAGCAATGGATCATGAAGACTGTGTCAGCTCCGTGCCCCCTCTGTCTTCTTACCTCACGTCTTGAATCTCAGGACGAGATTCTTGTTTAGTGGGGGCGAGTTGTCACATCCTAGCTTCTGGTGCTGCCTAGTGTTTGCATCTTGCTTACATCATGTTTAAATTTTCGAAACTTGAATTGAGGAAATTTGGAAGCCTCAAATTATAATTCAAGAAGGGCAAAGAACCCTAGAAAATTGCATTCAATGCTTCTCAAAATGTTCTTATTAACTGTTTGATATTTTTGGCAAGGCTTTTGCACCAATCCAAAAATAATGAACATTTGTAGGAATATTTTGGTCACTGAATTAAATCTTATTGTATTTGACTTTGGGCATTTAAATACTATAAATAATTTAAATGTTCAAATAATGTTGGAACTATTATTGGGCCACTGAAATAATTCAGCAAGTGTCCATGAATATTTTCAGGATTTTAGGAAATGCCTTGGCATTTTTCCTAAGCTCAAAATAGAGGCAAATAATTAGAAAACAAAAACAAATTAGAAAACAGAAGAGAGGGAGAGCTACCTGGCCTCACCTGTGCAGCCACCAGAGAGGCCAGCCCAGCACTGTAGAGGCCCAGCCCACACGGGCATGACCGTCTTCTACCTCTGCCAGTAGGCAGAGGCGAACCAGAGCACGACGCCGGCTGTGCCAGCTCCTACTTCGCGCTGGCGAGCTCTCCTCCCCCCACCCACGCCCTCGAGATGCGACGCAGCTCCCTGGCCCACTCCCTCACTCTTCCCGTGCTCCTCCTCCCCTCTGTCTCTCTCTCACGCGCACACCCGAGTGTTGCCGTCGCCGCCGATCGCCGTAGTCGTGGACACCGGCCACCGCACCCCCTGCCGACATGCCCATCGACTCCGTCGCGACGCCTCGTGCCTCCAAGCAAAAGACCGCAAGCCCGGACGGCCTTCTTCCCCGCCAACGCCGCCATCCTCGACCTCGGGTGCCGGTGATCTGCGCCGTCGATTCGCCGGACCCCGTGCTTCCCCTGCCTTGCCAGCAGCACCAGCAGACTCGCGGTGAGCCCCCGAGTCATTTCCCCCTTCTTCCCTGGTCGCATTTGACCTCTAGGCCATAGCCCCACCTTGGCCGAACTCCGGCCGCCGCCATGGCCGACGATCTCGATGCTCCTGCGCTCTCCCGCTCGCCCCAGCACCACCAACATGCTCATGGCGCCCCCGGGAAGCGAACACACCGCGCCGTTTGCTCTAGTTCACGCTGAAACCCCGCACCCGCTCGAGCCCAAGCTCGGCCGCTGCTAAACCTCGTCGCCGACATCGTTTTCAGCCACCCCGCGGCCTCCCGTCCGGTCCTTTGAATGCGGACGAGCAAGAGGACCTCCCTGGTGCCAGCAGTGCGACGAACTGCCATCCCTAACGCGAGTCCGGCGAGCTCTCACCATCGGTTTGGTCATCGCTAGCGTAGATCCGGCGATGCTGACGTGGCTCTAGCTTAATTAGGGCTAACCACTAATTAGCACTAACCTAATTGACCCTATGGGTCAATGACATGTGGGGCCCGACCCCTAATTAACTTATTAGTTTACGTCTAATTAAACTGGTTTAGTCACTGTGAGACCGACATGCAGGACCTACGTGTCAGGTTTGACCTGACCGGGTCTGTTGACCTGCTGACATCATGTTGACGCAGTAAAGAATTTTCTGGATTTAAAATTATTCAGAAAATTCCAGAAATTGTTACAAACTTAAAAAAATCATATAAAATCAACCGGAGCTCAGAATTAAATAAATTATATATGAAAAATTATCAGAAAAATCCAATCTATCCATCTGTACCATTTTCATGCATGTTAGAATAGCTTAAGGCCACTGTTTAGGACAAATCAAATGAATGGTATTTAAATAACCACATGTGGAGTTTGAATTTGAACTTTGGGTTCAAACCAACTTCATTTAATTGTATTGCTAGTTGCATTAGCTCAGTCAACAACATATTGCCATGTCATTATCATGCATCATGTTGTGCATTGCATTGATTATGTTCCTTTTCTATTGCCAGTGGTCGTCCCCTCTCGATAGACGTTGTAGCGACGCTGTGATCGTTGACACTGATGAAGACCCAATGATATCTTCAGAAGTGCGAGGCAAGCAAAACCCCCTTGTTCATTCCGATACAATCCCACTCTCTCGCTCTTGCTCTCTTTTACTACATTAGGACAACAATGATTCAACTGTTACATGCTGTGGTAGTTGAACCCCTTTCCTCTGCATGACCTGTCATTGCCAAAGTAAATAGATGAAACCCACTAGCATGAGTAGGAGTTGTGTGAGCCCTGATGTGCGTACTCATTCATGCTTGTTGTCATGCCTGCTACTACTTAGAGTTGAGTCAGGTCTGATCCATCGGGAATGAATTGGAACATGGTGAACATGTCCTACCGTTGAGAGCTAAGTGTGTGAACACGATTTGGTAAAGGTAGCGGTGAGAGGCCATGTAGGAGTACATGGTGGGTTGTCTCATTGCAGCCGTTCTCAGGAACTGAGTTCTGTGTTTGTGATCCATGAACAGTTACTACCACACATTGGGTTCCGGTAACTCGGCCCCTCTCGGCTTATTAATCAACTCGATCTTTGTCCAGGAGTTGCAACTAGTTTCGGGTGTTTGTAGGTAGTGTTAGTAGTCTACCAAGTGGCACCCGGTACAGGTGGGCTTGGGACAGACTAGGCATAGTGGCACGGTGTACCAAGTGGCACCCGGATGGTGGGCTTGGGAACCCTGGACACATCGTTTGGGGCCGTGAGCGACACCACGGCCGGATCTCCTTGCAGATGGAACCCTAATAGGCGATAAACCTGGACGAGAGAATTGGGTGGTTAGTCAGGTCGTGGCTGACACCCTCGCTCGACTTCTGCTTGAAGGTTGCCGAGGTACATGACGTGTACAGGGCGATAAGTGGCAAGAGCGTGTGTGAAGAAGTACACCCCTGCAGGGTTATCACTATCTATTCGAATAGCCGGATTCCTCGGATATGGAAACTTGGACCCCTTGCATAGTTCATAGACAAGTGAAAGTGGATACTCTAAAATACGCAAGATAAGTGTGAGTGCTATGGATGGCGTTCTCGCAGGGAGACGGGAGCGGATCCATAGTGGTGTATTGGTATGGTGAATTTGTGGACTCGTGTGCGCCACCTCAAAAGAGTTACTTGCAGTCGTAGTTTAGGTTAGCCACTGAGTCAAAGCTGGCTTGCTGCAGTTAAACTCCACCACCCCCTTTGTTGATACTGATGCATATGTAGTTAGTTCTCATGTAAGTCTTGCTGGGTACATTTGTACTCACGTTTTCCTATTTTATGTTTTGCAGAGAGACGTCAGTTTCGCTAGTAGTTTCGTGTGGACTTCGACGTTTAGGTTGATACCTCAGCTACGATCTTGTGCCCTCGATAGGATCTTGTAGATAGTCCGGCTTCTCAGCCTTTTTCATTTGTAGATGTCTGTACTCAGACATGTTAAGCTTCCGCGTGTGCTTTGACTTGTATGCTCTGAATGTTGGGTCATGAGACCAATGTTTGTAATATCTCGCTCCTCGGAGCCTAATGAATAAATACCTTGAGTCGTAGAGTTATGTTGTGATGCCATGTTGTATTTACACATATCGAGCATATTGTGTGTATGATTGAAATGCTTGGTATGTGTGGAATCCGACAACCTAGTTGTTCATCCTTGGTAGCCTCTCTTATGGGGAAATGTAGTCTTGTGCTTCCATGAGCCATAGTAGTCCGCTACAGCCCGGTTCACCGGAGTCCTGCTAGCCCAGGACTACTGCTCCGGAACACTTGACTGGCCGGCATGTGATTCACTTTGTTCCTGTGTCTGTCTCTTTGGGGAAATGTCGCACGGTGACATCCGGAGTCCTGCCTAGCCTGCTACAGCCCGGGTTCCCGGAGTCCTGTTAGCCCAGTGCTACAGCCCGGATTCGCACGCTGCTTACCGACATGCTCGATGTTGATTCATGTATGCCTGTCCCCGTAAGTTAGTGCCACTTTGGGTTGACGACTAGTCATGTCGGCCCGGGTTCTGTGTCATATGGACGCTAGCGACACTATCATATACGTGAGCCAAAAGGCGCAAACGGTCCCGGGCCATGGTAAGGCGACATCCGTGGGAATACCGTGCATGTGGCCGCAAAGTGATATGAGGTGTTACAGGCTAGATCGATGTGACTTAGAATCGGGGTCCTGACAAATATGAAAGCCATTGGCTTATTTTTTTAACTTGGGGTATGATTATGACCACGACATTGCAATTCTCTGTCTATGATATGTGTCACTGTTATAATAATCTTAATTCCACACATACTCTGAACATGATTGTTTATTTTTGTCCTTTTGGTCTCCAATTTGAATTGTTGCAGCAGACGCAAATGCGCTGGCCTTCATGATTCCAGGACCTGGAATCATACCAGCCGATGGGTGGTGGTTTATCGCTCGTTCAGCTAACGGCGATCATTTGATGCTCATTCGCACGTACCAAATTGACCAAATCATTACATCAAACCACATGCAGTACAATGCGTGGGGCGTTCGTGACATTGATGGCTATGGTTGCTTCGTGTTTGAGAAAGATCCCAGCTCTGTTGGGCTAGGCGTATTCAATTGGAGGCGGGTTTACAGCATCGGCAACCACTCCTTGTTCCTCGGGCTCAATTATCCGATCACCCAACCAATCATTGATCATATCACCGGTGATGATTATTGTGCTATGCAACTTCCATTCATGAGGGGGGGTTGTGTTTACACATCATACCATGGGTTTCATGAATCACCATATCCAGAGATTCGTCGACACAGCTTGTTGCCAGATAATCTTCAGTGTGTAAAAGGCATCAAGCTTCCATGCGATGGATGGCTTTTGCAAACCCGACATGCGGTGATGTGGTTCATGCCAACAGCAAATATGCACAACTTGATTCGTGCTGATATCTAGACTGAGCCATGTATTCTGCTGCTGTAGCACGACCCTCTTTTGTTGGATATTATGTACTGTTGTTAGTTTGAAGCACTCCTCTGGTTTAAAGGATAGATACCTTCCTGGGATCAAGTGCATCCTAACTCACCTGCGTAGGATGTACTGATAATGATGATGGAGATGCTGTGCAGGAGCCATATATATCAGTTAGGCTTCAAGTGCGTACTTGTTAGTTAAACCTATGTATAAATCGTGACACTAAATATGACTAGTAAGTAGTACAATAGCAGTACTAGTATACGTCGGTCAAATTATTCATCATGTCCACACATTGAATTGACGTGACAAAACGTTGCGCGTGAGGTGACACAAGAATCCCGGCGGCGTGTTCGGGTATTCTGGACTTCAGATTTGGAGTACCACTTATCTGTCGAAATCTTTCATCATTCACTTAAAACAGTCGATTGATCATACATTGAGTACCATATAACTGGAGTTACCGATGCAAGTCGAAGAAGGATTGGCCCGTGCTGCCGCCTGACGTCAAGTTCGATCCCACGGATCAGGAGCTGATCAAGCACCTTGAGGCCAAAGTGAGTGTTGATAGCGCGAGATTTCAGTCTCTCATCGATTTGTTCATACCAACCATCGACAGCGAGCACGACATATGTTACACCCAACCTGAGAAACTTCCAGGTAAGACACCGATCGACCATGTACTTGCACAAACATATTCATTTGTTTATAGCTCTATTTTTCTTTTTAGATGCAGACCTGGTGAAGCAATTACAATTTGACAGTTAATAAAAAGTGAAACAAGTGACTGCAACATGCCAAAGATGTTATGAAAATGCCAACTAGGTACACTAAAACCTGTATTCCACAATACTGCAGGTATCACACTGAGTGGCCTAAGAAACTATTTCTTCCAGCGCAATTCCAGGGCGTTCAAAAGGGGCGTGTGGACACGTCGCAAGATACAGTCAGAGTGCGGCATGCACGCGATGTGGCACAAGACCGGCAATACCTTGCCGGTGATGGTCAACGGCCGGCAGACGGGCAGCAGAAAAGGTTCTGGTGCTGCACACCAACAAGAACTTAGACCAGCAGAGGACCAACTGGGTGATGCACTAGTACCACCTCGGGGACCTGGAGCAAGAGAAGGAGCGGGAGTTGGTCCTTTGCAAGATTTTCTACCAGACGAACACTAGGGCCAGGAGTAAAAAGATTATAAGTTAGTTTGGTATTGGTAGTTGTACTACCTTGTCGTCCGCAAGTTGGTATTGTTGTTAACAATCTTTTGGTATGAACTTGCATTTGCTTCCAACCATCATGCCGAGGGTCGACATGGATATAAAGCTGAATCATTTGTTTTGAAACGAATTTTCAGGCACCTAATTTTTATTTGATGGGTAGCATAAGCACCCACCGTTCGAATTCTCAGTTCTCCAATTTTTTCGAAACAAGTGCATGCACTTATTATCACGATAAAAAAAACAATATCCATGCTACATCCCAGTTATCAGTCTGTACTTGCAGAATTCTCTCGTTTATTGAGCACGTATATTGTTTTTTCAGGTCAAGAAAGTTTCAACTGGGCTGTAGATTGCCCAGGGTTGTCTTGTTTTTAACAGGCCCAACCCATGACAACAACGGGGCACAACGGAAGAGTACTGTACGTGGATAGGCTGACAGCTGGGTCCACGGCAGCCGCAAGGAAGTGTCTCCTTATTACGCGCAAAATAATTATTCCTCCACCTGACATCAGGGTCCCACCGGACGGGCCACCAGTATTTCGCGTAAAAGACGTTTCCCGCCTGACTGCTGGGACCCACCGGACGGGCCACCGTATTTCGCGAAAAAAACGTTTGCCCCTGACTGCTGGGACCCACCGGACAGACCACCGTATTTCGTGAAAAAAACATTCCCCCCCGCTATCAGCTCGGACCGACCGGAAGTGCCTCCTTATTACGCACAGAAAAATGAATACTCCCCCTGCTAGCTGGGACCCAACCTAGTGGGAGGCTGACTTGTGGGCCTACTAAGTTGACGAGGATGGAGGGCTTTGTCAACTTAGTCAATATGAACGATTCTAGCTCTAGTGACCATACAATGTCCATCCAACGGCCGTAGTGCTTCTTAAACCTCTCGTCTTCTTGCTCCATCCGCCCAAAGCTGCGCCGCTCGTGTCGCGTGCTCCTGCCTCTCGTGGCCGGCTGTGATGCCGCGGAGGCCTCACCACCCCCTACTACTCCCACCGCTGGCCCATGCTATCCCTCTACTCACCCACACCCCTGTTATTCTGCGGCGACGACAGCCTCACGCCGCAGCCGAACCAGTGAACCCTCATACTCCTCTCCGCGTGGGCATCCACTGCCGCGTCTTCCCCGGCTCCGCGTCGTCCCCTTCCTAGGCCTCGCCGTCGTCCACCGCCTTGGTGCTCTCGGCGCGGCGTGGTCAATGTGGTCAACGACCGACTTCTATTGGAAGAGTACTGTACGTGGAGAGGCTGACAGCTGGGTCCACGGCCACAACCCAGTTTTTTTGTGATTTGCCAAGTAAGTCGCTTTGTTACGCCTCTTGGGCTGCAAATCTTTCAAGACGAGGAGAGCTTCATTCGGCTGGCCGAGAAAATGGCCCATCGGTAATGAGAGATGGGCTGTACATTTTTAAAACACATCAAACCGTCAATTAGTTTAAAATATCTTTTTTTTCATGTCGAGATTTTAAATTACATTAATTTTTATGCATGGAGAATTTGTTGGATTTTATATTGATATACATTTATTTTTAAAATCCGTTTGAATGTGAGTCGAAATTTCGGGATTAAAAACAGTTCAGACCGCATCGAATGCAAAATTTCGTTAATTTTTTAACTATGGCCACAATATGGGCTGTAATGCTAACAAAAAGAATATGGGCTCCAAAAAACCTTAAGAATTAGCAAATGCGTTGTAAATTATTAGAAATAATGGCAGATGGACTGTATGTTGTTTTCCACAGATTTAAGGCTTTCCTAAAAAAAGGTTGATGCATAAGTAGTGACTGTTGGATGGCCATCGAATGGCCGTCGTGCTTCTTCAATCTCTGCTCTTCCTGCTCCAGCCGCTCCAACAAGTGCCGGCGGGACTGCCTGCTCCCTCCTCCCCGCGGCCGGCTGTGCTGCCGCGCAGGCCTCACCGCCCCACCGTACTCCCATCGCTGGCCTAGCCATCCCTCTACTCACCCACACCTGCTGTTATTCTCCGGCAACGGCAGATGAACTAGTAAACCCTCGTACAGTCGTACTCCCCTCCGCATGGGAAACAACTCCCGAGTCTTCCCTGCCTCCGTGTCGTTCCCTTCCTAGGCCTCGCCGTCGTCCACCGCCCTGGTGCTCTCGGCGCGGCCTGGTCAATGTGGTCAACGACCGACATGCATCTGAAGTGGACTTTACGTGGAGAGGCCGACAACTAGGTCCACGGCCGCACGCAAGGAAATGCCTCCTTATTACGGGCAAAATATTGATTCCTCCACCTGACATCAGGGACCCACTGAAAGGGCCTCTGTATTTTGTGAAAAAAATGTTACTGCCGTTGACAGCTCGGACCCACCAGCTATATCTTCGCACGCAAGGAAGTGCCTCCTTATTACGCTCAAAAATGAATACCCCCTTGCTAGTGGGGACCCACCTTGGTGGGAGGCTGGCTTGTGGGCCGACTAAGTTGACGGGGACGGAGGGCTTTGTCAACTTAGTCAATATGCACGATTCTAGCTCCAGTGACCGTACGATGTCCATCCAACGGCCGTAGTGCTTCTTCAACCTCTGGTCTTCTTGCTCCAGCCGCCCAAACCAGCGCCGGTCATGCCTCGTGCTCCTGCCTCCCGTGGCCGGCTGCGATGCGGCGGAGGCCTCACCGCCCCCTACTACTCCCACCGTTGGCCAGGCCATCCCTCTACTCACCCACACCCCCTGTTATTCTGCGGCGACGGCAGCCTCACACCGCAGTGAACCAGTGAACCCTCGTACTCCTCTACGCGTGGGCATCCACTGCCGCGTCTTCCCTGGCTCCGTGTCGTCCCCTTCCTAGGCCTCGCTGTCGTCCACCACTCTGGTGCTCTCGGCGCGGCGTGGTCAACGTGGTCAAGGAACGGCTTCCATCGGACATGGACTGTACGTGGAGAGGCTGACAGCTGGGTCCACGGCCGCAGCAAGGAAGTGCCTCCTTATTACGTGCAAAATAATTATTCCTCCACCTGACAGCGGGACCCACCAGACGGGCCATCGTATTTCGCGAAAAAACGTTTCCCCCTGACTGCTGGGACCCACCAGCTACATCTTCGCACGCAAGGAAGTGCGTCCGGGCAAAAAAACGATTCGCCCCCTGACTGCTGGGACCGACCAGCTACATCTTCGCAGGCAAGGAAGTGTCTGACAGTCGGGACCCACCTGGTCAAAGCGTACGTAGCGTTGTCATTCTGGTCGCGAACGTGTACGTACATACTGGTCCATGTAGAGGCGCGCACGTGTCGTAGTAGAGGCGCGCACGTGTCGTAGTAGAGGCGCGCACGTAGCATGTACATGTACGTACATCGGCCAGGGTGCAAGAAAGAAAATACGGCCACGTATGTGTACATACGGGCAGGGTCTCAAACGCCTACTCACGCATACGTACGGCCAGGGCTCGTGTACATGGCTGGGTCAGAACGGAGAAACAGCATCGTCGTCGTGTTCATGCGGAGGCAACATAATGCGTCGTGTTCATGGGGAGGCAACGGAATGCGTCGTGTTCATCGGGAAGGCTTGGACAGAACAGGCGATGGAAACGAGGCCTGGCGTACCGAAGAACAGAGGAACCGGCCTTGTGTTTGACTGGCCACGTTCGAAATGGGATCCTGTTGATCGGGAGGGGTCTGGCATACCGCAAAACGGGGGAAACGGACCTCCTACAGTCGAAACGGGGGTCCTGTTGATCGGGAGGGGTGTGGCGTACCGCAAAACGGAGGAAACGGACTTGTGTTGGAGCGCTACGGTTGAAACGGGGGTCCTGTTCATCGGGAGGGGTGAGGCGTACCGCAAAACGGGACTCCACGGGATACTGTTCATCTTCACCGTCGACCTCCTCCAGCCTCCACAGGCTCCTGTTCATCCAGCCTCCACCGTGCGCTACTCCACCGGCTACTCTTCAATCACCCCTCCACCGTCTACTGTTCATCCAGCCCTCCAGACCACGGGGTCCTGTTCAACCACCCCTCAACGGGCACCCCTCCACCGTCTACTGTTCATCCAGCCCTCCACACCACGGGGTCCTGTTCAACCACCCCTCCACCGTCTACTGTTCATCCAGCCCTCCACACCATGGGGTCCTGTTCATCCACCCCTCCACAGGCACCCCTCCACTGTCTACTGTTCATCCAGCCCTCCACCACACCACGGGGTCCTGTTCATCCAGAGGCAACGCCACCACTCACTGTTCATCCAACCCCCCCCCCCCCCCCGCAACACTCACTGTTCATCCCATCAATCGGCTTCAGTTAGCAGCAGTAGCGAAGGAATCGCTCGATCGGGTTCAGTTAACAGCCATCGATCGATCGCTCGGGTTCAGTAATGCATAGCCTGCAGTGCAATCACTCGGATTCAGTTAGAGCCCAACGCCTCGCTCGGGTCCAGTTAGAGCGAACGCCTCAGACACACGCGCGTATGTGTACGAAAGAAACGCGCATCGCTCGGCCCCCGACCTCCCACCGTAATCGGGAACTCCCCGAAATTTTCCTCCCCCTCGCTTCTACCACGGTTTTTTCCGTCATGGACGGCCCAAAGAATGTCATGCACCTGCGTCCCATGCCCGCCCAGGACGAAAAACCCATTTTCTGCCATGATATTTTTTTTCATAGAAGTAGGAGCCCACCACATCTATGATGATACCGGGTTTTGTCACAATTATCGTCATAGAAGTGTCATATGTATGTGAAGGAAATATGCCCTAGAGGCAATAATAAAGTTATTATTTATTTCCTTATATCATGATAAATGTTTATTATTCATGCTAGAATTGTATTAACCGGAAACATAATACATGTGTGAATACATAGAAAAACAGAGTGTCACTAGTATGCCTCTACTTGACTAGCTCGTTAATCAAAGATGGTTATGTTTCCTAACCATGAACAAAGATTTGTTATTTGATTAATGAGGTCACATCATTAGTTGAATGATCTGATTGACATGACCCATTCCATTAGCTTAGCACACAATCGTTTAGTATGTTGCTATTTCTTTCTTCATGACTTATACATGTTCCTATGACTATGAGATTATGCAACTCCCGTTTGTCGGAGGAACACTTTGGGTACTACCAAACGTCACAACGTAACTGGGTGATTATAAAGGAGTACTACAGGTGTTTCCAATGGTAGATGTTGGGTTGGCGTATTTCGAGAATAGGATTTGTCACTCCGATTGTCGGAGAGGTATCTCTGGGCCCTCTCGGTAATACACATCACATAAGCCTTGCAAGCATTATAACTAAGATGTTAGTTGTGAGATGATGTGTTACGGAACGAGTAAAGAGACTTGCCAGTAACGAGATTGAACTAGGTATTGGATACCGACGATCGAATCTCGGGCAAGTAACATACCGATGACAAAGGGAACAACGTATGTTGTTATGCGATCTAACCGATAAAGATCTTCGTAGAATATGTAGGAGCCAATATGGGCATCCAGGTCCCGCTATTGGTTATTGACCGGAGACATGTCTCAGTCATGTCTACATTGTTCTCGAACTGTAGGGTCCGCACGCTTAACGTTACGATGACAGTTATTATGAGTTTATGCATTTTGATGTACCGAAGGTTGTTCGAAGTCCCGGATGTGATCACGGACATGACGAGGAGTCTCGAAATGATCGAGACATAAAGATTGATATATTGGAAGACTATGTTTGGATATCGGAAGTGTTCCGGGTGAAATCGGGATTTTACCGGAGTACCGGGAGGTTACCGGAACCCCCCGGGAACCAAATGGGCCTCATTGGGCCTTAGTGGAAAGGTGAAAGGGGCAGCCCAAGGTGGGCTGCGCGCCTCCCCACTCCCCTAGTCCTATTAGGACTAGGAGAGGTGGCCGGCCCCCTTCTCCCTCTCTCTCTCTCGAGGAATCCTATTAGGAATAGGATTGGGGGGGGGAGTCCTACTCCCGGTAGGAGTAGGACTCCTCCTGTGCCCTCCTCCTTTGGCCGGCCAGCCGTCCCCCTGGCAACCTTTATATACGGGGGCAGGGGGCACCTCTAGACACACAAGTTGATCATTGAGATCGTTCCTTAGCCGTGTGCGGTGCCCCCCTGCCACCAAATTCCACCTCGATCATATCGTTGTAGTGCTTAGGCGAAGCCCTACGTCGGTAGTACATCAAGATCGTCACCACGCCGTCGTGCTGACGGAACTCCTCCCCGAAGCTTTGCTGGATCGGAGCCCGGGGATCGTCATCGAGCTGGACGTGTGCTAAGAACTCGGAGGTGCCGGAGTAACGGTGCTTGGATCGGTCGGATCGGGAAGAAGACGTACGACTACTTCCTCTACATTGTGTCAACGCTTCCGTTGCGATCTACAAGGGTACGTAGATCAGACTCTCCCCCTCGTTGCTATGCATCACCATGATCTTGCGTGTGCGTAGGAAATTTTTTGAAATTACTACGTTCCCCAACAGTGGCATCCGAGCCTAGGTTTTATGGTTTGATGTTATTTGCATGAGTAGAACACAAGTGAGTTGTGGGCGATACAAGTCATACTGCCTACCAGCATGTCATACTTTGGTTCGGCGGTATTGTTGGACGAGACGACCCGGACCAACCTTATGCGTACGCTTACGCGGGACCGGTTCCCTCGACGTGCTTTGCACATAGATGGCTTGCGGGCGACTGTCTCTCCAACTTTAGTTGAACTGAGTGTGGCTACGCCCGGTCGTTGAGAAGGTTAAAACGGAGTCTATTTGACAAACTATCGTTGTGGTTTTGATGCGTAGGTGAGATGAGTTCTTGCTTAAGCCCGTAGCAGCCACGTAAAACTTGCAACAACAAAGTAGAGGACGTCTAACTTGTTTTTGCAGGGCATGTTGTGATGTGATATGGTCAAGGCATGATGCTAAATTTTATTGTATGAGATGATCATGTTTTGTAACCAAGTTATCGGCAACTGGCAGGAGCCATATGGTTGTCGCTTTATTGTATGCAATGCAATCGCGATGTAATGCTTTACTTTATTGCTAAGCGGTAGTGATAGTCGTGGAAGCATAAGATTGACGAGACGACAACGATGCTACGATGGAGATCAAGGTGTCGCGCCGGTGACGATGGTGATCATGACGGTGCTTCGGAGATGGAGATCACAAGCACAAGATGATGATGGCCATATCATATCACTTATATTGATTGCATGTGATGTTTATCTTTTATGCATCTTATCTTGCTTTGATTGACGGTAGCATTATAAGATGATCTCTCACTAAATTATCAAGAAGTGTTCTCCCTGAGTATGCACCGTTGCCAAAGTTCGTCGTGCCCAGACACCACGTGATGATCGGGTGTGATAAGCTCTATGTCCATCTACAACGGGTGCAAGCCAGTTTTTGCACACGCAGAATACTCAGGTTAAACTTGACGAGCCTAGAATATGCAGATATGGCCTCGGAACACGGAGACCGAAAGGTCGAACGTGAATCATATAGTAGATATGATCAACATAACGATGTTCACCATTGAAAACTACTCCATCTCACGTGATGATCGGTTATGGTTTAGTTGATTTGGATCACGTGATCACTTAGAGGATTAGAGGGATGTCTATCTAAGTGGGAGTTCTTAAGTAATTTGATTAACTGAACTTAAACTTATCATGAACTTAGTACCTGATAGTATCTTGCTTGTTTATGTTGATTGTAGATAGATGGCTCGTGCTGTTGTTCCGTTGAATTTTAATGCGTTCCTTGAGAAAGCAAAGTTGAAAGATGATGGTAGCAATTACACGGACTGGGTCCGTAACCTGAGGATTATCCTCATTGCTGCACAGAAGAATTACGTCCTGGAAGCACCGCTGGGTGCCAGGCCTGCTGCTGGAGCAACACCAGATGTTATGAACGTCTGGCAGAGCAAAGCTGATGACTACTCGATAGTTCAGTGTGCCATGCTTTACGGCTTAGAATCGGGACTTCAATGACGTTTTGAACGTCATGGAGCATATGAGATGTTCCAGGAGTTGAAGTTAATATTTCAAGCAAATGCCCGAATTGAGAGATATGAAGTCTCCAATAAGTTCTATAGCTGCAAGATGGAGGAGAATAGTTCTGTCAGTGAGCATATACTCAAAATGTCTGGGTATAATAATCACTTGATTCAGATGGGAGTTAATCTTCCAGATGATTGCGTCATTGACAGAATTCTCCAATCACTGCCACCAAGCTACAAGAGCTTCGTGATGAACTATAATATGCAAGGGATGAACAAGACTATTCCCAAGCTCTTCGCGATGCTGAAAGCTGCGGAGGTAGAAATCAAGAAGGAGCATCAAGTGTTGATGGTCAACAAGACCACTAGTTTCAAGAAAAAGGGCAAAGGGAAGAAGAAGGGGAACTTCAAGAAGAACAGCAAGCAAGTTGCTGCTCAGGAGAAGAAACCCAAGTCTGGACCTAAGCCTGAAACTGAGTGCTTCTACTGCAAGCAGACTGGTCACTGGAAGCGGAACTGCCCCAAGTATTTGGCGAATAAGAAGGATGGCAAGGTGAACAAAGGTATATGTGATATACATGTTATTGATGTGTACCTTACTAGAGCTCGCAGTAGCACCTGGGTATTTGATACTGGTTCTGTTGCTAATATTTGCAACTCGAAACAGGGACTACGGAATAAGCGGACACTAGCAAAAGACGAGGTGACGATGCGCGTGGGAAACGGTTCCAAAGTCGATGTGATCGCGGTCGGCACGCTACCTCTACATCTACCTTCGGGATTAATATTAGACCTAAATAATTGTTATTTGGTGCCAGCGTTGAGCATGAACATTATATCTGGATCTTGTTTAATGCGAGACGGTTATTCATTTAAATCAGAGAATAATGGTTGTTCTATTTATATGAGTAATATCTTTTATGGTCATGCACCTTTGAAGAGTGGTCTATTTTTGATGAATCTCGATAGTAGTGATACACATATTCATAATGTCGAAACCAAAAGATGCAGAGTTGATAATGATAGTGCAACTTATTTGTGGCACTGCCGTTTAGGTCATATCGGTATAAAGCGCATGAAGAAACTCCATAATGATGGACTTTTGGAACCACTTGATTATGAATCACTTGGTACTTGCGAACCGTGCCTCATGGGCAAGATGACTAAAACACCGTTCTCCGGTACTATGGAGAGAGCAACAGATTTATTGGAAATCATACATACCGATGTATGTGGTCCGATGAATATTGAGGCTCGTGGCGGATATCGTTATTTTCTCACCTTCACAGATGATTTAAGCAGATATGGGTATATCTACTTGATGAAACACAAGTCTGAAACATTTGAAAAGTTCAAAGAATTTCAGAGTGAAGTTGAAAATCATCGTAACAAGAAAATAAAGTTGCTATGATCTGATCGTGGAGGAGAATATTTGAGTTATGAGTTTGGTGTACATTTGAAAAATTGTGGAATAGTTTCGCAACTCACGCCACCCAGAACACCACAGCGTAATGGTGTGTCCGAACATCGTAATCGCACTTTACTAGATATGATGCGATCTATGATGTCCCTTACTGATTTACCGCTATCATTTTGGGGTTATGCTTTAGAGACGGCCGCATTCACGTTAAATAGGGCACCATCAAAATCCGTTGAGACGACACCTTATGAACTATGGTTTGGCAAGAAACCAAAGTTGTCATTTCTTAAAGTTTGGGGCTGCGATGCTTATGTGAAAAAGCTTCAACCTGATAAGCTCGAACCCAAAGCGGAGAAATGTGTCTTCATAGGATACCCAAAGGAGACTGTTGGGTACACCTTCTATCACAGATCCGAAGGCAAGACATTCGTTGCTAAGAATGGATCATTTCTAGAGAAGGAGTTTCTCTCGAAAGAAGTGAGTGGGAGGAAAGTAGAACTTGACGAGGTAACTATACCTGCTCCCTTATTGGAAAATAGTACATCACAGAAAACTGTTTCTGCGACACCTATACCAATTAGTGAGGAAGCTAATGATGATGATCATGAAACTTCAGGACAAGATACTACTGAACCACGTAGATCAACCAGAGTGAGATCCGCACCAGAGTGGTACGGTAATCCAATTCTGGAAGTCATGCTACTAGATCATGATGAACCTACCAACTATGAAGAAGCGATGGTGAGCCCAGATTCCGCAAAGTGGCTTGAAGCCATGAAATCTGAGATGGGATCCATGTATGAGAACAAAGTATGGACTTTGGTTGACTTGTCCGATGATCGGCAAGCAATTGAGAATAAATGGATCTTCAAGAAAAAGACTGACGTTGACGGTAATATTACTGTCTATAAAGCTCGACTTGTCGCAAAAGGTTTTCGACAAGTTCAAGGGGTTGACTACGATGAGACCTTCTCACCCGTAGCGATGCTTAAGTCTGCCCGAATCATGTTAGCAATTGCCGCGTTTTATGATTATGAAATATGGCAGATGGATGTCAAAACTGCATTCCTGAATGGATTTCTGGAAGAAGAGTTGTATATGATGCAACCAGAAGGTTTTGTCGATCCAAAGGGAGCTAACAAAGTGTGCAAGCTCCAGCGATCCATTTATGGACTGGTGCAAGCCTCTCGGAGTTGGAATAAATGCTTTGATAGTGTGATCAAAGCATTTGGTTTTATACAGACGTTTGGAGAAGCCTGTATTTACAAGAAAGTGAGTGGGAGCTCTGTAGCATTTCTGATATTATATGTGGATGACATATTGCTGATTGGAAATGATATAGAATTTCTAGATAGCATAAAGGGATACTTGAATAAAAGTTTTTCGATGAAAGACCTCGGGGAAGCTGCTTACATATTAGGCATAAAGATCTATAGAGATAGATCAAGACGCTTAATTGGACTTTCACAAAGCACATACCTTGACAAGATTTTGAAGAAGTTCAAAATGGATCAAGCAAAGAAAAGGGTTCTTGCCTGTGTTACAAGGTGTGAAGTTGAGTCAAACTCAATGCCCGACCACTGCAGAAGATAGAGAGAAAATGAAAGATGTTCCCTATGCTTCAGCCATAGGCTCTATCATGTATGCAATGCTGTGTACCAGACCTGATGTGTGCCTTGCTATAAGTTTAGCAGGGAGGTACCAAAGTAATCCAGGAGTGGATCACTGGACAGCGGTCAAGAACATCCTGAAATACCTGAAAAGGACTAAGGATATGTTTCTCGTATATGGAGGTGACAAAGAGCTCACCGTAAGAGGTTACATTGATGCAAGCTTTGACACTGATCCGGACGATTCTAAATCGCAAACCGGGTACGTGTTTACTTTAAACGGTGGAGCTGTCAGTTGGTGCAGTTCTAAACAAAGCGTCGTAGCGGGATCTACATGTGAAGCGGAGTACATAGCTGCTTCGGAAGCAGCGAACGAAGGAGTCTGGATGAAGGAGTTCATATCCGATCTAGGTGTCATACCTAGTGCATCGGGTCCAATGAAAATCTTTTGTGACAATACTGGTGCAATTGCCTTAGCAAAGGAATCCAGATTTCACAAAAGGACCAAACACATCAAGAGACGCTTCAACTCCATCCGGGATCTAGTCCAGGTGGGAGACATAGAGATTTGCAAGATACATACGGATCTGAATGTTGCAGACCCGTTGACTAAGCCTCTTCCACGAGCAAAACATGATCAGCACCAAGGCTCCATGGGTGTTAGAATCATTACTGTGTAATCTAGATTATTGACTCTAGTGCAAGTGGGAGACTGAAGGAAATATGCCCTAGAGGCAATAATAAAGTTATTATTTATTTCCTTATATCATGATAAATGTTTATTATTCATGCTAGAATTGTATTAACCGGAAACATAATACATGTGTGAATACATAGACAAACAGAGTGTCACTAGTATGCCTCTACTTGACTAGCTCGTTAATCAAAGATGGTTATGTTTCCTAACCATGAACAAAGAGTTGTTATTTGATTAACGAGGTCACATCATTAGTTGAATGATCTGATTGACATGACCCATTCCATTAGCTTAGCACACAATCGTTTAGTATGTTGCTATTGGGATTATGCATGTTCCTATGACTATGAGATTATGCAACTCCCGTTTGCCGGAGGAACACTTTGGGTACTACCAAACGTCACAACGTAACTGGGTGATTATAAAGGAGTACTACAGGTGTTTCCAATGGTAGATGTTGGGTTGGCGTATTTCGAGAATAGGATTTGTCACTCCAATTGTCGGAGAGGTATCTCTGGGCCCTCTCGGTAATACACATCACATAAGCCTTGCAAGCATTATAACTAAGATGTTAGTTGTGAGATGATGTATTACGGAACGAGTAAAGAGACTTGCCAGTAACGAGATTGAACTAGGTATTGGATACCGACGATCGAATCTCAGGCAAGTAACATACCGATGACAAAGGGAACAACGTATGTTGTTATGCAGTCTGACCGATAAAGATCTTCGTAGAATATGTAGGAGACAATATGGGCATCCAGGTCCCGCTATTGGTTATTGACCGGAGACGTGTCTCGGTCATGTCTACATTGTTCTCGAACCGTAGGGTCCGCACGCTTAATGTTACGATGACAGTTATTATGAGTTTATGCATTTTGATGTACCAAAGGTTGTTCGGAGTCCCGGATGTGATCACGGACATGACGAGGAGTCTCGAAATGATCGAGACATAAAGATTGATATATTGGAAGCCTATGTTTGGACATCGGAAGTGTTCCGGGTGAAATCGGGATTTTACCGGAGTACCGGGAGGTTACCGGAACCCCCCGGGAACCAAATGGGCCTCATTGGGCCTTAGTGGAAAGGTGAAAGGGGCAGCCCAAGGTGGGCTGCGCGCCTCCCCCCTCCCCTAGTCCTATTAGGACTAGGAGAGGTGGCCGGCCCCCTTCTCCCTCTCTCTCTCTCGAGGAATCCTATTAGGAATAGGATTGGGGGGGGGGGAGTCCTACTCCCGGTAGGAGTAGGACTCCTCCTGCGCCCTCCTCCTTTGGCCGGCCAGCCCTCCCCCTGGCAACCTTTATATACGGGGGCAGGGGGCACCTCTAGACACACAAGTTGATCATTGAGATCGTTCCTTAGTCGTGTGCGGTGCCCCCTGCCACCAAATTCCACCTCGATCATATCGTTGTAGTGCTTAGGCGAAGCCCTACGTCGGTAGTACATCAAGATCGTCACCACGCCGTCGTGCTGACGGAACTCCTCCCCGAAGCTTTGCTGGATCGAAGCCCGGGGATCGTCATCGAGCTGAACGTGTGCTAAGAACTCGGAGGTGCCAGAGTAACGGTGCTTGGATCGGTCGGATCGGGAAGAAGACGTACGACTACTTCCTCTACGTTGTGTCAACGCTTCCGTTGCGATCTACAAGGGTATGTAGATCAGACTCTCCCCCTCGTTGCTATGCATCACCATGATCTTGCGTGTGCGTAGGAATTTTTTTGAAATTACTACGTTCCCCAACAGTATGACAGAAAAAAAATTCGTTCGGCCCAAGATGTCACGGATGTGTCTTTTTTTGTAGTGCTAGAAGGCGTCCTCATAATTCAGAGGATGAAAATCTTGTTGAAAAAATTGATAAAAGTGGATTTGGAGAGGTCAAAACTTTGACTTGTGATGTGCCGACTCTATTGAATTACAAAGACTTTAATTATGATAGTTGCCCTTTGATTGAATGTATTTCTTTGTTGCAATCCATGATAAATTCACACAATGCCTATGAACAAAATAAAGCTTTTATTAAACATATTGTAGAAGCGATGATGAAAGCTTTAGAAGAAAAATTGGAATTAGAGATTTCA
This sequence comes from Triticum monococcum, assembly GCA_034509565.1. NCBI lineage: Eukaryota > Viridiplantae > Streptophyta > Magnoliopsida > Poales > Poaceae > Triticum > Triticum monococcum. The sequence goes on along the minus strand of CM067846.1, from coordinate 169,294,994 downwards.
ATTCCTAGAAAATTATATGATGAGTGGGAACCTACCATTAAAGTCAAGATTTAAAAATTATGAGTGCTTTGCTTTATGTGTTTTGGGTTCTAGTGTTTCCACAATTTCGAAATCTCTATGTGATGTGCTTGGTATTACCAATATTGAAGAATGTTCTCTTAATTTGCACTTGGCAGATTCTACTATTAAAAAGCCCTTGGTAAGAATTAATGATGTTCTTACTCTTGCAAATAGGAACTATGTGCCCATAGATTTTATTGTTCTTTATATTGATTGCAACCCGTCTTGTCCCATCATACTTGGTAGACCATTTTTACGAACTATAGGTGTTGTGATTAATATGAAAGAAGGAAATATTAAATTTCAATTCCACTAAGAAAGGGTATGGAACACTTCCCTAGAACAAGAATTAAGCCACCATATGAATCAATCATGAGGGCAACCTATGGGGCAAAAACCAAAGATGACAATACTTGAATCTATGCATTATGCCTAGCCAGGGGCATAAAACGATAGCGTTTGTCGGGAGGAAACCCAATGAATAAAATTTATTTTTGCCTTTTATTTCGGTTCTTGAGTGTTTGCACAATTATGCTACAGTTGTGATTGTGTTTTTATGTTTTAATTAGTGTTTGTGCCAAGTAGAGCCTTTGGGATCATGTTGGGTGATAATTGATTTGGTCTTGTTGAAAAACAGAAACTTTTGTGCCCAATAAAAGAATTGTTAAAAATCACTTAAGCTAGATAAAATTTTGAATGTTTTACACAATATTTATATACAAATTTACTACGTTGTCCTAATTTTCAGAATTTTTAGAGTTACATAATTATGGTTAGAGTTCAGATTACTACAGACTGTTCTGTTTTTTATAGATTCTATTTTTGTTGCATTGTGTGCTTATTTTGATGAATTTATGGATTGTATTGGGAGGTGTAAACCACGGTAAAGTTATAATATAGTAGGTATAATGCAATAATAAAATATGAATGGGTTTTCAACAGTACTTAAAGTGGTGATTTGCTTTATTGTACTAACGGATCTCATGAAGGTTTTGTTAAGTTTTGTGTGATTGACGTTTTCAAGTTTTGGGTGAGATCATGATGGATGAAGGAATAAGGAGTGAAAAGAGACTAAGCTTTGGGATGCCCATGGCACCCCAAGGTAATATTTAAGGATAACCAAGCAACTAAGCTTGGGGATGCCCCGGAAGGCATCTCCTCTTTCTTCTAACAACCATTAGTAATTTTACTTGGACCTATATTTTTATTCGTCACATATCATGAGTTTTTCTTGGAGCGTCTTGTATTATATGAGTCTTTACTTATTTTGCTTTTTAGTTTGTCGCAATCATCCTTACTGAACACACCTATTTGAGTTCATTTCAACTATGGATGGAACCAAGAAGTTATCTTGCAGTTTTATGCCACTATACATCTCAAGAAACTTGGATGATTGCAACACTTGGGTTCTCGAATGGATGATCGAGAACAAAAAGATCACCTACACAGCTGAACAATTTACTGTGATGCTAAATTTCCCTCGCTTTGAATTTCATGAATCTCGTGAACACCGATTGCATTTCTGGGAGACAACTGGAGCTGAACTGCACCTTCTGATGAATCTAGAGATAGTTGGAGACGCATGCACCAAGGTCAATCCAAAGAATTTGACCTACGAGAACAAAGTCACTTTCCACATTCTATGCAACTCTGTCACACCCACCAACATGCCTGAATCCACTGGCGGGATTGTGGCAAATGCTCTTCAAGCTATTTCCGTCGGTCTTCGCTTTGATTTTCTCAAACTTTTCATTCAAGATTTACCACACCCGGTTGATGCCCCTCAAGCTTTGAAGCCGTATGCACCATGGGTATAGTATGAAATCGAGCAAATCATTTAGAATAAGTTCTTCCGTCCAAATGCGTAGAAAGCTTTCATTCTGTCTGTCTGCGACGCTCTTCAGGTTGTCAAAGATATCGGCAAGGGCAAGGCACGAATTGATTCCGAAGGAACTGCTCTAGTGCATGGTAGTAGTAGGATCCGATGATTGATTGTGCTAGTTGTGGGTCCGAATGACCTATAGTGTTGGATAGGGTATGGATGACATGTTTGTACTATCGATTTAGTCGTCTGGGATCGTAAGTACTGATCTTAGTCGTTCAGTCTCATTAGTATCAATCTTAGTTGTTCACACTAACTGTATTAGTAGTTATGGGTTTGGACGACCCATGGTGCTATTAGTGGGATCAGGCAATCCATAGTGTTACTAGTAGGATTGGATGACCACGGCTAGACGCACAAGAACCGCGGGTGCTATTTGGTAGGATCGAACTCACGATGTCGCTCTAACAAACCCGTGCTGCCATCCACTACACCATATGCCTGATGGTGAAAGATACTAGCGCAAACTCATTTTAACTCTAACGTGATATTCACTCTAGTGCTGTAGCGTATGTATAATTCAAATGTGATGAACATATTTAAAAAAACACAAACAAAATTTTGGAAATGTGCACAAAATTTGAACTTCTAAAATAGCTTTTGAATTACAGGAGCAAAATTTACAATTTTGTCAAATTTGAAATTTTCTGAACAATGTTTGCAAAAAAAGAACATTTTTAAAAAAATTTCAAACTGTAATTTTAAAACATGGGGATTTTTTCGAGATTGCGAAGAAAATGTTGAAAACAGGAACATTTTTTGCAATTCCTAAAACTTTTCTTAAACAGCAATATTTTTCTTAAATTTTGAAATCAATAATTTATTCTGAAATTCGTGAACATATTTTCAATACAAATTGCTTTATGAAATCATGAACAAATTTTGAAAATTAGAATTTTTTTGAAATCCCTGAACATTTTTTCAAACACGAACATATTTTGAAAACGTGAACAAAAATTTGAAAACAAGAATTTTTTTTGAAACATGAACAATCTCTGAAATTATGAACAAAATTAAAAATCAAGAACATTTTTTCAAACACAAACATATTTGGAAATCATGAACAAAATTTTGAAAATAAGAACAATTTTTAAAACATGAACAACTTCTGAAATTGTGAATTTTTTTAGAAATCAAGGATATTTTTGGAAATTCCTGGACATTTTTCGGAACACGGAAATTTTTTAAAAATTGTGAACAAAATTTTGAACACGTCAACATTTTTAAAATTTGAAACAAATATTTGAAAATGTCTAACAAAAAATAGGAAAAGGAAAAAAGAGAAAAGAAAAAGGAAAGAAAACAGGAACAGAAAAAGGAAAAAAATAGAAACAAAGAGAAAAATAGAAAAGAAAAAAGGAAAATACAATGACCGGTCCAAGAACCTTCTAGAGGGTTCCCAAAACCGATAAAAATCACTAGGAAACCTCTAGAAGATTCCTAAAACTGAAACCTTCTACCTACTATAGATGGGCCGGCCCAATTGCTCGCTCGCTCGCCCTGTCTATGATATCGCTCGACAGTTTGATGCAAAATGTGTCAAATAGGAATTTCCGGAACTATGTGGTATGGGTCAACAACGACCCCAATCAAATTATTTGGGCCCACTCGTTATCAGTGGGACTAGGGATACTTTGAGCAAGAAATACATCGAAGAGCTCTTGGTCATCCGGGCCCATAAATACTAACATTAGTCGTTCAGCCCCACAAGTATCTATCTTAGTCGTTCGGCCCCATAAGTATCTATCTTAATCATCTAGACTACCCATATTAGTAGTTGTGGGTTCAGACTATCTATAGTGCTAGCAGTGGGATCATGCAACCCATAGTGTTGCTAGTAGGATCAGACGACTCATGGTGCTACTTGTAGGGTCCGGATGATCCATAGTGCTTGTTGTGGTCCAGAAGACCGGTAGCGGTAGTTGTGTCAGGACTACCTATAGAGGATGGCCCACAACTATGAACCGTACTCGTTCGGGCTCATTGCTATTGATCTTAGTTGTTCGGGCTCACTGCTATCGATCTTATTCATTCGGGCTCATAAGTACTGATCTTAGTTAGCTGGGTTCACAAGTATCGATTTTACTCGTCCAAACCCATAACCATCGGACTTAGTCGTCTGAGTCTGTAAGTACCCCCTCTGGTCCTTTTTACTCTACATATTAGATTTCTTAGAAGTCAAACTCCGTGAACTTTGACTAAATTTATATTGAAAATTATCAATATTTAGTATACCAAATAAATATAATATGAAAATATGTTCTATGATGGATCTAATGATATTGATTTTATACTGTGAATGTTATAATTTCTTGTACAAACATGGTCAAACTTCAAACACTTCAAAGAAATCTAATACGCATGGTAAAAAGGACGAGAGGGAGTACTGATGTTAGTTGTTCGGACCCACAAGTGCAAATTTTAGTGGACCAGACTACCCATCTATATCTATATCTATACCAATATAAAAAGACCCAAATGGGCAGATCGAATTGATCTTGACCATCAAACTAAGTCAATCCAACGACGTAGACTGCTCCAATGGCGAGCGTTATATGTGTTTAACGTGCAATTAATATCATACCAAATATTGCATTAATCATGTGATTAACACACAAATAATATCATACCACGTGTAATTAATATATTGCCTAAATATTAACGTGTGTTGCATGCGCGCATTTACTAGTAATTAGTAGTTGTACTGATCTTAGTCGTCTGAGTCTGTATCTATATCTATATCTACTACTACTATTAAACAATCGACTTGTGGCAGAAACATTACATCCCAGCCATACATCCGTCATCTCTCAATGGACCGGATTGCCTCAATGTTGTATCACATCATTTACCAAAATCAATTATCAATAACATTTACCAAAATCAATTATCAATAATTACCATGATCTACGCCATCATAATTACACAAAACTTACCAACATGGGCATATTTTAATCATAAATCAATTAGCAATAATTACCACGATCTAATAATTACGCAATAATTACCGTGATCTTGCTCCAACTGGAGACCTCCACCTTGGGCCGTCCGGTCCTTGCTCAAACCTCTCGGTCCAAATTTCTCAGGCAGCCCTCCTTACGCCGCCGTCGACCTCCTTGCTCCAATCCCTAGTTGTGTTGTACACGTACCTATCTCTACTACTATTAAACAAACAAACTTTCCTCAAAAAAAATTTAAACAAGCACATATTCTTTTGTTAAAGAAACCCCGTTAAGTGTACACTGATTAATTATCACCGTTTGATCATCTAAATTAATGAAATCTAACAGATCATATTAATCTGATGAGATATGAAAGGGTGCAATTAGAAATTACTGAAGGCGGACTTCCGCTCAACCATCCCACCAAATCTTCGATAATTATTACTCTTATACCATATATAATTGCATCTAATTATTAGTATCCTTTTTTGTTGCCGGAGCATCTAATTATTAGTATCAGCTAAAAGAGGAAGCCACTCAACCTAATTGATCTCTTCCCACCCCGCGTCTGATGCTATTGGCGTCGAAACATGCCCCTTCATCCCTCCTCCATGTGCCCTCCCTATCTACGTCGTCCTCCCTTCCTGTTATTCCTCGGCTGAAAACATATCTTCTCTAATCCCTCGCACTATCCGCCATTGCCTCTGTAAAGGACACGCTACACACACACCACCTCTGTCGCCGCCGTCTGGGACACCGGAGTTTCTGCGGCCTCCGATTCGACGCGCTACCAGATCAGGGTGGAGACGGTCCGTGCCGGTCTGACCAGCCTGGCAGTCCTGTTTTCCGTGACTAGACAGGCGGCGCTCCAGACCGAGAGGACCGGCAAGTGGCGACGACGATCGGCGGCAGGAGGCCATGAAGAGCGCGCACGACGGCAGGAGGCCACCGCGACTGTCGCGGCAGCGCATGGCAGCAGGAGGCCACCGCGACTGTCGCGGCAGCGCATGGTAGCAGGAGGCCATGGATGGCGCCTGCAGGAGACGTCTACAAGGTGGACACCGGCAACGGCGAGGAGGACGAAGGAGCCATTGTGCCGGCCAGTCACAGCAACCATGGTGCGCTCCTGCACTCGCTGACGTTGTCCATGGGCTCTGGGTCCCTGTCCACCTGCGTCAGCGTGCAGCTGGCGCCCACACACGCCCATTCCTACGGCGCTGCCGGCGGCGAGTACATCAGACAGAAACAGGAGGATGCACACAACTTCGATGCATTGACTGTATAACCTCTTCTCTTCGTGGATGTCTTCTGCGCGCACGCACATGCATTGATTGTATGGATGGAGCATGCAGGAGGTTTGCTTTTTCTTCAGTTTTCTATAGGGACATGCAACATGAGACCTGACGACCTTTTCACGTGCATCGAATCATTTTCTGTGGACGAAGCGAGCGCGGCGGCGACGACATGTTCAATTTCATCGTCAGAGAAATAAGGACGAAGCGAGCGCGGCGGCTTTAGTGGGTGCATGAGCCGGTTCTTCTGCTACGGTTCTCTGCAGAGCAGAAGAACCGCCGTTGGGATCTGCCATACCTTGCTCGGAATACCATCGAGAGTATCGCTCCTCTCCAAACAATGTCGAACATTTTCACGGTTCTTTCTTCTACTTCCTTACAAGCATTCCTGTTTTTACTACTTGGGTTTGTAAGGACGTGTGCTACTTAATACTCAATAATCCTAGGCCTTTTCGCAAAAAATAAATAAATTGAAAGACTGAAGATGCCTACGCTTTATAAGAATTGATTAAACATATAAAAAACTGAGATAATTAGGTGCCAGTGCTCTATGCATACGATGATTCATTTAAATGATAGGTCGATTTGTAATATCCTTATTAGTATTAGAATATCTTTTCTATGGGAATTCTTATTTTTGTCAGTGGCCAAGGTGGGCAAAAGTGAACCTGTATTATTTTCATTACCATTTATTTGGAGAGGAGCGATACTCTAGTAAATGTGCACGTGCAATGCACGTTAATATTTAGGCAATATATTAATTGCACGTGGATATTAGGTATTATTTGTGTGTTAATTAGGTGATTAGTGCAATATTTGGTATGATATTAATTGCACGTTAAACACGTTGAACGCTCGCCATTGGAGCAGTCTAGGTCGTTGGATTGACTTAGTTTAATAGCCGAGATCAGTTGGATCTGCCCTTTTGGGTCTTTTTATATTGGTATAGACTAGTAATAATGTACATGCAATATATGTTTATATTAGATAGAATATTAGTTGCATGTTATATTAGATAAGATATATCTGTTGCACATTGGTATTTGGTAAGATATCAATTATTTTCTCGCAGGAATAGTATGATATTAATTACATGACAGATTTCAATAGATAACGTTGAGTCAAAACGTATTTATAACCAATGACAGTGATGGGTAATTATAGCGTTAAATGTGTTTGGTGCTTAACATTGGAGCGATTTGAACCGCTAGATAACATAATTTGACGATCGAGATGGTTTGGATGCCCATTTGGATCTTTTTATATTGGTATATTGGTATAGAGTATAGATATAAATGTATAATAGTAATAATGTACGTGCAATGCACGTTTATATTAGATAGGATATTAGTTATACGTTATATTAGGTAAGATATATCTGTTGCACATTGGTATTTGGTAAGATATCAATTACTTTTTCGCGGGAATGATATGATATTAATTATATGGCAGATTTTAAGGATAGCGTTGAGTCAAAATGTGTTTATAACCAATGGCAGGATAATTAGAGTGTTAAATGTGTTTGGTGCTCAACATTGGAGCAATTTGAATCGCTAGATAACATGATTTGACGGTCGAGATTTTTTTCTTCGAAAAGGGGGACTCCACGACCTCTACATCATTTGACGGTCGAGATGGTTTGGATCTGTCCATTTGGGTTTTTTTATATTGGTATAGATGCAGAGGAGTAAAGCTTGTCATGTCTTTAACCGAGAACAGGAAAATCAAACATCATGCCGCACTGTCAGAAACACATTCCGCTCATGTCCGGCATATGCATAGCAATTCTGGCCTTTGTCGTCGGGAGCTCAGCAACTGCGGCCTCTGTGGTTGCCATCAACAGAGAAACCTGTACTACAAACATAGATTATCACAGAAGCTTGATTGTTTCTGTCATGGTCGTACAAAGGTACGTATATGGTTAGAGAACTTAGATTTATGCATTTTGAAGTGCCGTTCGGATCACTTTCACAGGGTCAATGATACCACTCTTGATCATGTCAACATACTCCCCTACAGTAAGAAAGCGCATCAATCAACTACTGGACTGCTAAAGATTATTACTCTATTGCTGAAATATGTATTTTGTTGCAGAAGCCTAAATTCAGAACGAACATATAAAACACAGTAACTATGAATGTTTGTTTACATTTGCAGCGACACCCAAATGCCATCTTCAGGTACTGATTATTCTATCGCAAGAGGAGATAGAGAAACATGTTAGTAAATGAGTGGTAATATTGCCTCATACATTTTTATATAGATGCAAAGATGAATTATATTTTTTAAATGTCATTCAGATAATTATATTTCACTTTGATGTTCTCTGGCCTTCAGTATGTCCTGACAAAGTTGTAAAAAATTATATGCTTCAAAACCAAAACAAAGCCTCTTGGTTATTTGATTTGCATCAGGATGTATCCTTGTATGTTCCTCTTATTGCGTTAGAAAAATGTCTCCTGTGACAACACACGAGCACATACCTAGTTTGTTATAAACTGAAAACCTTCCTCACTTACAAACATCTTGATGACAATGCCATGGTACTCAGATAGAGTCTCCACACATAAATCGGTCATCCCTTCCTGCATATCACATACAAATTAACCATAGGTTTCACCAACCTAGCAAACCCACATGTGGGAATGTCACAAAGGCAACTGGATTGGAAAATATGTGAACGAAGCTCAACATAACACGAATGAAAAAGAAATACCGCATGCAAATGAAAGGAGAAAATCAACATTTCTTATAAACAAAAAGGTACAGATTTTCAATGGTTACTATAAAAACGAGGATGCAGGTGTTGGTACGTGCAAGATATATAAGTGAATATTGTGCTATCTCACTCAACTGCTGGCAAATCAAGTAGTATCTCAAATTATACATTGGTGCTATGATCTTGACCATTACACCTACTTCATTGATTCATTCACGTCATGAACCGACTAAAAACGGCCCCCAATTTCATCCAATATACTTCTCAATTCAGTCCGATGCACGCAAGGACCATCCTTCACAACATCTATGTGGGAAGATTGTAGAAAAACAAAAGGCACACCGCAGCTAAAAATTACACACCATCATTTGGTCAAGACACTTGCAAAGGGGAATGAGTTATAGCAACGAGGCGATACACTAGCAGATCGATCTAATTATTTATGAGTTATGATTGGTTGTGTTTTACTAATAGCAATGATCTATTGCGTGTGACAGATCTGGACAGGGGAGAATATTTTCCTGAGTAGAATACATCGAGTTAACAGGACAACATTCAATGGATTCGGTGATCTGTCTTCTTCCTTCACAGCTCAAGCAGAAGGAATTTTAGGCGCAGAGAAGAAATTAATCTGGGTTTGTAGCACATTGGAAGGAATGCACAACGACAGCTATGTATCTACATGGTAAGATTCAGAGATTACACAACGTTGATTCAGACTAGCATCATTGTTCAACGTAGATTATCATCTTATCATAAACCATCATCATTCAGAGATTCAGAGATTACACTACGTGGGAAGAAGATCACACTAGGTAGTTTATAATTGTTCAACAACGGAAGTACCATCCTCCCCAACATCTACATGGGAAGAATCAGAGATTAACACTACAGGTCTGAATCCAATGATTTTTTGGTGTTGTCCTATTCCTGGACGATGTACTTCATTAGGACAAGAGCTGACAGTAATCATCGTAATAAGAAAATTTCAGAGTCTCTAGATCTCCATGATGGTTTACCTTCAATTTTTGTGCGCACTAAGAGCAATTTCAATGGGGTGACCCATTTTGTCCGTGGCCGTCCGTTTGGGTCAGCGCGAACAAAAAAGCCGGCCCAACGCGCCGATCCAAACGGACGCGTGTCCGCTTTTCGTCCGCCTGCTGATCCATTTCCGGTCCATTTTTGAGCTTGATTTGCGTCGGCACGGACACAAAACGGACGCGCGCGCGCTCGCTCTCTTTCCTCACCGAGCCCGCTGGTCGGTGGCACATTGGATTCACACCCTCGCCCGCCTGCTACATTGCCGACGCCGCCAGCCATTTTTTCAGATAAAAATGGATACATAGATAGTTTTAGCGTACATAGATAAAAGAAAAGACCACTACTCGTCGCTTTCTGACTCCGACTCGGTAATGTCCTCCTCCGACGTCTGAATGTAGGCGTCAGCATACGCCTCGTCTTCAAAGTCCTAACCCGCCGTTTCTCGTAGCTTCAGTTTCAATTGAGCTGCCTGCTTCCGCGAACACTTGTCCTCCCGATAGGCGGCTCGCTCCCTCCTCCTCGCGTCCCTCTCCAACCTCCTTTGTTTGTAGAACTGGCGCTCGTCGACGATGTCCTGCGGGAAGCCTCCGCGCCACACCACTAAGGCTTCCACGTCCTTCTCCGCGATGGCGAGGCGACGCTGCCGCCTCCGGTGGACACGACGATCCTCGTCGGTGAAAAGCCGCGGGAGAGGCGTCAGATCCTGCGCCCGCTGACTCGACACGTTTGGAAAATTCATATCCCGGCGAGGCCTCAGGAGGCGCCACGCCGCCGCGTGTGCGCGCTGGCCGCCTCCTCTACGGTGTCGAAAGTGCCGAGGGTGAGACGTTTCTCGCGAAACCAGATCTCGGAGGTGAAGGCGCCGGAGCGGCGCTCGCGGACTCTGCGAAAATCCGAAGCGCCCAGGCAGCGGATCGACATGGTGGCGCAGAGGCGGCGAGGCTAGTGAGAGGGGGCGAGACGAGTGGGCGGCGGACAGAGTGTGGAGGGAGCGCCTTCTTATAACGAGCATCGGCGGCGGCGTGCGCGCGAACCTTTCCCGCGCGCTGGAGCGCCAAAACCAGCGCGCGCTAGGCCGCTTTCCCCCGCGCGCGCGAACCTTTTCCGCGCGCTGGAGCGCCGAAACCAGGGGACGACATGGCCGCCGGTATGATCTAAAACGCGTGCGATCATCAAATGGGTCGGCCCGTTAGGCGCACTGCCGACCCAAAACTAAAAAAGGGCAAACGACGGGCGGGCGGCCGACCCAAACGGACAAAAAACGGACAAAAACACGGTCCGTTTGGGTCGGCCCGTTGGAGTTGCTCTAACAGAAATAATTGAATGTTTAGTCGCCGGCTAGCCACCTGCTGGGAGGGAGGGAAGGAAGGAAGAGATGAGGGCAGGGGGCGAGGTACCTTGCTCCATCGGTCGACCACTACGACCAAGCCCAGCCAGGGGTTCGCCTCCAGGACCTCGCGCCGGCATCGTCGCCCAGGTCCTTGCGCGGCGCCGGCGTCTCCCGGGACTTGGCACCGGCGTCCGCGGGGTGTCGGGGAGCGGCCACTACGACCAAGCCCAGCCGGGGTTTCGCCTACACGACCTGGTGCCGGCGTCGTAGCCCAGGTACTCGCGCCGGCGCCGCCGTCTCCCAGTACCTCGCGTCGGCGTCGTCGCCACCAGGCGCCTCCCTCTCGCGGGATGGGTTAGGCGAGATGCGAGGGATTGACCGAACGAATTCACAAAGTTTCTAAAAGAAAAACAATCACATAGGACCATAATAACCCTTCTTGATCGAACTTAATGTTTTTAGTTAACATTTTAAATCAACGGTGGGAAATAATCATAGATACATGAAATTACATATTGTAACTCTCTAGTCACCGTAAAAGAGCTTGCTAGTAGAACATCTTTTTCTTAACATAATATTTTCTTGTAAGTTTTTTTAAAACTTCGAAACATAGTTTTCACGTGGTTTTCGTCGGTTGTCATCATACTTGGTCTTCATACGATATTCTCTCCACCCTGATCCTGACAACGAAATGTGACGACTTTCCCAAATATATACAGCACAGCCCACAAATGTCCAAATGCGGCCGGCTTCTATGTTTCCAAAGTACACACACGGTTGGTATCTTTGGTCATCCCATGAGACAGCAACGAAAGTAAGGAGAAAAAACGGCGGTCAGAATCGAGTCACAACTAGTCTATGCGGCTGCCATCCCGAACGATCCCATTGCAGGGGCCATTAAAGCTGAAAATGAAAGCAACGAAGAAAAAGAAGCAGCACGTGATGAAACTAGCTAGAACAGAGCGAGGTATATGTCAGTCTCTATGTGTGCTTTATTGAATCATTCGATTATGATCCAATGAAAAAGGAATAACGTTTGGCAAATGGGTTAGTGCCATTTGGTTGCCATAGGCCACATCTTATCGGATTGCCACATAACTTTTCCTAAATCAAAGTACGTGTTCCGTGTACTTCCTCATATGCATTCCATCTTCAATTGCTCGGCCCGCCGTCCACAAAAGATATGCCTTGCTCGTCTCTACAATCACATGTCAAGCTACAAGTTTATCTTCTTTTTCTCAAGAATATGCAAGCCACATATCTTCCTTTTTATTAAGATAGGGGAAAACCGTCGTACAAAAGTAAGATTTACATGAGGTGTAAATTTTACGCCTCCCCACGTTCCAAATAAATGAGCACTCTAACTCTTATCCTTTATCACTTTGCTTGCGCCTACGAAGAACACCGGTATTAATAAAAAGAAGACTAAATAAATCTAATCGGCTTAGCACATTAAGTTGAGGGATGTTAAAGCCCTTTTGTATCTCTTATCGTTTTACTTTAGTTATTTTTAGCTAAAGGTTTTTAGTTTGTTTGAACAAGAGTTGGACGACCATGCTTCTTTTTGATTGAGGGGAGATTCTTATATCTGATGAGTAATGGATATTTTTGATGAATGTTTTATTACGAAAATTTAAAATCATGATAGATGTAAGACTAAAATTGTGTGATAATGTATTCCCAATTAAAGATGATGAGCATAAGTCTTCCGCATCTTTAGTATCGATCGGATATGAGAGGTTCGCAACTAGATGAAATAACTCACTTTTAGTTTAGTTCAGTTCCTTCCAAAACAAAAATAATTGGTGTAAACGATAGTCACATCGGCCGAATAAAATAATATAGAGCAAGTAGCTCCATTGGTGAAACTCTCATTGATAAATTAAACATTTCCAAAAAACCATTATTGACACAAAGAATCATGCGTATCTTTTTATGTCGCATGTAAACAAAAGTAAAAGTGACATGGGCCCAGGCCTAATCCTTAAAGAAGAAGGGGAAGAAAAAAAAATCGGGCTTGCCTAAAAGACGGGTGAATTACCACATAAAGTTGTGATACGTTTACTAACTGGTAGAATAGTAAGGTGTGGAAATTTTGATGATCATGTGATTAAGTGGAGATATAATAGTGCTCAATATGATCATTTTTCTAGCATGAATCTTCAGATCTTGTGTTTAACTCATTCATTATCGTTATCAGTACCTCATAATCAAGATGACTTCTTTCATACAAGCTGCGGTATTTGCTTGGGGACGAGCAAACCTCTAAGCTTGGGGGGTCGATGATCCCAAAATGTGTGATGTTTTTAGCCTTCATTTTGTGCCTACATGGTAGGCTATGTGAAATTTTAATGCATTCAGGCATGTCTTTTTGTTGATTTTCCTCAAGATGCACTCTTAAAAAGAAATGAAGCATTAAAGAGAAAACTTTAGGAAACGATGATAAAATCATGCCCATAAATGTGATACATTATTACCATAGAAGAACGAAGCACTTTGGAGAAAACAGGAGGACGTGCAGGGCTTCCAGAGCGCAAGACGGCGTTCGGAGCAGTTGCCGCAGCCGCCTCCTAGTCGACTACTTCCGCCCTGTGGAATTAGATCGTGGATCGGAGACACATAGACTCCAGAAGCATCCAGAACACAGAACTCTAGCCTCCGGAAAGCATCCGGAGGAGGAGTCGATCCAAGGACTTTGTCGCCACCATGCTACATCAGAGGGTATCACCACCATCATCATCACCATGGTCATCACCATCACCATGTCATCCTTACCCATTTATATTACACTAGTTAGAGCGGATTCGATTTTGTATTACATTTTTGAACTCATCATAATTCATCTCATAACGTTTGTGCCCTTGATGTGCAATTAATCTCCCTAGTTCTCGGGGATACGGAGTAACCCTAATATGTAATAGATCGTTTGACATTAGGATTTGACATCCTATTTATATGTTTATGTTGATAGTCTTATTGATGTTGAGTGGAGTCGACCATCCAACATATGCCAATTTTGGGTAGAAGGTTATTACTGCTAGCATGACAGTTGGTTGTGAAGGTAGGTTAGTGACAAGGCCTATCTACCTTTGTCCCCAATCGATGCAACAGGGGGTAAACGGGGGCCGCTATTAGCTGTGTGCACGAGGGAAGACCCCTTAATTACCATTCATTAACCATAGTAGGGAAGAATGGCAGTGGCATATGTGATATGGGGTTGTTGCGTGTATGCACACATCTGTACTTGGCTCCACCCACAAATAGAAACATATAAAGTGGCATAGGAATCCGACGTAGCATTATGCTTAGCTATCGGACATGTAGACACGTACTAGTGGGGAATCCACACTCTCTCGGAACGCTTTAGTCCTATCAATTTCAACAACCGTCATTCACGTCATGCGTTACTTTACTTCCCGTTTGCTACAATCACGGAATACTTTTAGTCATTTCCACTTTGTTTTGGATCCCAATTCACTTGCAGGCATTGCTATTTGAACCCTTCAAGAGACAAAGATTGATTCATGTGCTTCCTCTGGGATAGATACTCTTACCTTTAAAAGATACAACTAAACTCTGTGCATCTGTAGACAATCATGTATCTTTTGAACCGAGAGTCCAAACTAAGTTTCATTTGCATATTCCTGTTCACTCGAATGAATAATTTTGAGTAAGACCAATTTTAAATACATCTAGACAGCTTTTAAATTTTTACCAAGTTTCAAATATTAAAACTTGATAGTCGTAATATTAAGTTTTATCAAGTTTGACCAACCTCTAAAACTTATCATTTGTTCTATCAAGTTTTAGGAGTTGAAACTTGCTGAAGTTTTAAAAGCTTGTGAAAACGTTGGAGCCTCCACATGGTTTTAAGTTTTAGTTCTGAACCTTACTGATTTTATCGTCCATTTCTATTAAGTTTATGGAGTTGAAACTTAGGGAAATATAAAGACGTGTCAATCGTCTTCAAAATTAGTCTTATTTCAAAGCCCTCATCATAGGTAACACGAATATGCAAACTCAATAAAAATTATACCTTCGATTGAAAACATATAATATATTCAAATTTACAAGTCAAAGTGAAAGGATCGATATGGTTGACTAGAGGGGGGGGGGGGTGAATAGGCAACTACCAATTTTTAGCTTTTCTTTACCAAATTAATCTTTGCATCAAAGTAGGTTGTCTAGATGTGCAACTAGGTGAGCAACCTATATGATGCAACAACAACAAGCACACAAGCAAGCAAGGGAATAAACACTAAAGAGCTTGCACAAGTAAAGGTAAGAGATAACCAAGAGTGGATCCGGTGAAGACGAGGATGTGTTACCGAAGTTCCTTCCTTTTGAAGGGAAGTACGTCTCCGTTGGAGCGGTGTGGAGGCACGATGCTCCCCAAGAAGCCACTAGGGCCACCGTATTCTCCTCACGCCCTCACACGATGCGAGATGCCGTGATTCCACTATTGGTGCCCTTGAAGGCGGCGACCGAACCTTTACAAACAAGGTTGGGGCAAACTCCACAACTTAATCGGAGGCTCCCAACAAGACCACGAAGCTTCACCACAATGGAATATGGCTCCGAGGTGACCTCAACTGTCTAGGGTGCTCAAACACCCAAGAGTAACAAGATCCGCTAAGGATGAATGGGGGAATCAAAAATCCCTTGGTGGAAGTGTGGATCGGAGCCTTCTCAATCACTCCCGAGCAAATCAACGAGTTTGATTGGCTAGGGAGATAGATCGGGCAAGAGGAAGCTTGGGGTATGCAATGGAGCTTGAGCAATAAATGGTGCTTGGGCAATAATGAGGGTTGGTGGAAGAGGTAAAGCAAAGAGGGAGGAGAAGGAGCCCTTATATAGTGGGGGAAACAAGTCAACCGTTACTCCCCACTCAGCCCCGCAGAGGGCGGTACTGCCGCGGAGGCAGAGCGGTACTGCCGCCCTCACGCGGTACTACCGCTCCCCATCCGCGGTACTATCGCGCCAGAAGAGAAGGCCTAGGGCAGGGGCCCAGGGCGGTACTGCCACCCACAAGCAGTACTACCGCTCACCCTCAGCGGTACTACCGCGCCAGAAGAGAAGGCCTGGGGCAGGGGCCCAGGGCGGTACTACCGCGGAGGTAGAGCGGTACCACCGCTCTCAAGCAGTACTACCGCCACTACTGCCGCGGCTAGTACCGCAAAACCCGACACGAGAAAATTCGCGCAAGAATCGAAGCGGAAGGGGCACCATGCCACCACGGTACTGCGGCTGAGCCCCAGCAAGCGGTACTACCGCTCCAAGGAGCGGTACTACCGCTACAGAACCGTGGTGACAGGACGGCAGTAGCACGGAACCGCAGAGGTACTGCCGCTGAGGCCACCCAGCGGTACTACCGCTCGGGGAGCGGTACTACCGCTCGGGGAGCGGTACTACCGCTTAGGGAGTCTCAGCCGCACTACCGCTGTGGACCGCAGTACTACCGCTGGGTCCTGGACACGCAGAGGAAGGAGGGAAAGAAAGGCCCCATAGGTGCGGAAAGAAACGGAGGGTGTGATGAGAACGTGTACGTGTTGATTCCACCCAAGCCATACCGAAGCGGGCCCCCTCTTGATAGTACGGTGACTACTACGAAACTTAGTCCACCAACAAGGTCACGGAATAGACTACACCATCTTGAGTAGAGCGCCAAAGAGAAATAATCGTTCTGTGCCGAAGGATGAATATCTGAAAGCACTCAAAGCACACGATTAGTCCGCAAATGCATTGTCATCAATCACCAAAACACCGTAGGGATAAATAAGCCCTTACAATCTCCCCCTTTTTGGTGGATTGATGACAATACGGGATTTGCACAAAAAGAGTAATGACAAAGAATGCAAGAGAGCTCACGCCTCTAAAATATAGATAGGCTCCCCCTGGATGTGTGCAAACTAGATGAGTACTAGGGACTGAAAGGCACACACACTAGGATCACAGCTCCCGCTATATTTTAGAGACCAAACAACCTAAGTAAGATACATGAGAACAACATATATGATAGGATAAGCAAGCTATAAGATACCGAGGTGCATAAACATAGATAAGATAGCTAAGGTAGCATTACACCATATGACGGGAACTTAAGTCTCACAACAAACCAAACCACGGGAAACGCACAAGACTAAAAGCAAAGCACGACACAAGAAGCGAAAACGAGCAAATCAAATCCCTACACTCTCTCCCCCTTTGGCAGCGAGACACCAAAAAGGTCGAGAGAGACACTACGACTCCAGGTGATCATCACATTTCTGCATCTGCATCGTGGGGAGAGAACTGCTCGGCATCGGAGTCGGTCCAGTGGCAGTTCTGATGTATCCAGTCCTCCTCTTCAGTGATCTGTCCCTCAGATCCACTGACAACTGTGGCGCCCAGCTGGCGCATGAGCTCCTTGTGGCGCGACCTGGCATTCTTCTCCGCCACATGAGTCATATACTGACCATGGGACTCCAGACAGAAGAGCTTCTTCATCTTGCGCTTGAGTTTCTGGGCCCATGATGGTTCTGCACTGGAGTGGCCAAGGTCCTCATCATGGCCAGGAGGAGCATCCCCACCCTCAGTGTCCATGGCAGTTGCAGCGGCAGACGGGCCCCCGGTGGCAGCAGTAGAAGGACCCCTTGTGTGAGGTGCAGACCAGTTGTCCTTCTTCCTCAGACGCTTGACCTCATGGGAAACTAAATCTCCAGTCTCAAGCAGCACTCTGGGGTAGGTCTGTGCCCAGGCCCGCTCAATGAGCCTCATGATGAAGGGACCATAGATAGGACACTTGCGCTCAGACACGGCGGAGACAAGTTCAGACCACATGACATGAGAGATATCCAGGCTCTCTCCAGTGTTGGCTTCCTTCTCATGCTGACAGAAAAGAAGCATGTCCACGAGATAAGAGTGGACCATATCCAGATTCCCAATGCGAGGGAAGAGAGTCTCACGGAAGATACGATGAAGAATGTCCAGATACGGAGACAGCTCGTAGGTCTTCTTCTCAGTGACAGGGTGGATCTTGACAGTGCAGTAGGGCTAAAGGGCTTGCTTATGGGTGGAGGTATCATGGCGGTGAGGACGGAAATCGACTGGAGTCTCAAGCCCGTTATCCACCACATCAAGCAACTCCATGAACGCCCGCCACTTGACAGAAAGCAGCTTGCCATTGGTCATCCAGGTCAGGGTCCGGTCACCATCTGTTCCAAGGTGAACAGTGGCAAAGAACTGAGCCAACAGATCCGCATCGAAATCCTTGTTGAACTGCATGATCTTGAGAATGTTCAGCTGGGTGCACATCTGAAGGGCTTCCCCAAAGTACTCTGGATCCTTCTCCATGGCATCAATGTCAATAGAGCGAACATCAACAAACAGATTCTTCTTGGCCTTGATCACATCAAAAAAGATGGCAAACTGAAAACGGTTCCAGAACGGGCGGTTGACCAAAGTGGGTTCTTGGTCCACCGTATAGGGGTTGCGACGACGCTTCTCCCAGAACTCCTTGTTGGTCATCTCAGTCACAGTCTTCCCTTTTGGCTTGTTGGCGGCTCGCTTCTGGTGCTAAGGAGGAGGAGGAACACTTGCTGAAGCATGCACTGGAGGCGGCTGAGTGCTGGAAGAAACACCGGCAGGCTCTGAGGTCCGGTAACGCTTGGAGGTGGCACGTCCAGGGTTGATACGGCGACCATGCTGCTCAGAAGTGTCATCACCTGGAGCCAAACACACAAAGGACGCAAAACAAACAAAAGAGACGAGCATAAGCCAACAAACAAATCAAAAGCAATGTAGGAGAATGATGGAAGTGGGCATGCAGCGGTAGTACCGTGCCCTACCCGCGGTAGTACCGCCCCGAGCGGTAGTACCGCCCCAGAGGGAGCGGTAGTACCGCACGAGGTCAAGCGGTAGTACTGCTCCAGGGGGAGCGGTAGTACCGCTTGAGGTGGATGCACAGCAGTTTCAAAGCTTGGGGCGGTGAAACAGTGGCCTGCTACTACCGTGGACAGATCCGGCACTACCGGCCTACCAAATTCAAACATAATCCTACCAAACATCAATCTCGATGATCTAGTTGCCTACTCCCACTAACTCAAGCCTAGATTTAGCCAAAAATCTAGAGATGCAACCAACATTGCCCCTAAAGCACAAGATCTAAACACAAGACCAAAAGAGAGAAGGAACAGGGGCAATACCGGCATCCATGGCAAGAGGACGAGGTGGGGATCGACTCCACCGAAGGAAATGGAGAGGGATGCCCCGGAGGAGGAGATCCACCGGAGCCCTTCCGCGCCGGAACGGTGCTGGAGAGAGAGAGATGCACGAGGGGGTAATGGGTATGGGGAGGAAGAAACCTCCCCTGCCCCTATAAATACCCCTGGCCCCCGCCCCACCGCGGTAGTACCGCGCTGGGAGCGGTAGTACCGCTTCCAGCGGTAGTACCGCTCGCCAGCAGCGGCAGTACCGCCCCAGCACACGGCGACAACTAGATCACAAGGCCTTGCTCAAAAAAAAGACACCGCAACGAAGAAGAAAAAAAAAGAAGCACCCCAGCAAGAGGCCAAGAGAGGGCGGTGGCCGAAGCCACCTATGTTTGAGTCAAGAGGTATGGCGCCGCGAAGATTTTAACCTTGGGCCCATGACCAAAACTCGTCTTTTAAGCACACGTGCCATCAACAATGGCAAAAAGTGAAAGACTTAATCAATTTATGCATAATGGGGGAAGGGAGAGTTCATTGAGAGAACAACACTCCCCCTATGTCCATGCCTACACCTAAACTAGACAACAAATTGAATGAGGTAGGGTGTGCACGGGTTCAAGCAACATTGCTCGAATCAATGATATTTAGCTCATGCCTTAACTCGCGAAATCTTGCTTCATCCAAGGGCTTCGTGAAAATATCTGCAAGGTTGTCATGAGTGTTGACATAGTTGAGCTCGATCTCTCCTTGCCTGATGTGATCCCGGATGAAGTGATACCGAATCTCAATATGCTTCGTCTTGAAGTGTTGCACCGGGTTGAGAGAAATCTTGATGGCACTTTCATTGTCACACCAAAGAGGCACTTTGTCACAAGTGACACCGTAATCCTTCAAAGTTTGCCTCATCCACAAGAGTTGTGCACAACAACTACCGGCCGCAACATACTCCGCTTCGGTGGACGAGAGAGAGACACAACTTTGCTTTTTGGAAGACCAACTTACCAAAGAGCAACCAAGGAATTGGCATCCTCCGGAAGTGGACTTCCTATCCACTTTGTCTCCCGCCCAATCGGAATCCGAGAACCCTACAAGCTTGAAGTTTGATCCTCTTGGGTACCATAGGCCAAAGTTTGGGGTATGAGCCAAATATCGAAAGATTCGTTTGACCGCCACATAGTGACTTTCCTTAGGTGTGGCTTGAAACCGTGCACAAATTCCCACACTCAACATGATGTCCGGTCTAGATGCACAAAGGTAAAGCAAGGAACCAATCATGGAACGATATACCTTTTGATCCACCACTTTACCATTTGGATCAAGGTCGAGTTGGCACTTGGTGGGCATGTGGGTGGAAGCCGGCTTGACGTCACTTAGCTTGAATCTCTTGAGCATGTCTTGAGTGTATTTGGATTGATTGATGAAGGTTCCTTCTCTTCTTTGCTTCACTTCGAACCCTAGAAAGAACTTCAACTCCCCCATGGAGGACATCTCGAACTTTGAGGTCATGAGAGCGGCAAATTTCTCATTGAAGGCTTTGTTAGGAGAACCAAAGATAATATCATCAACATATAGTTGGCACACAAACAACTCCCCTTTGACCTTCTTAGTAAAAAGAGTGGGCTCGATTACCCCAACTTCAAACCCACGGTCTTGTAACAACTCGGTAAGGTGATCATACCACGCACGTGGGGCTTGTTTAAGGCCATAGAGTGCCTTATCGAGTTGATACACATGATCGGGAAAGTAGGGACCCTCGAACCCGGGGGGTTGCTTGACGTACACCAATTCATTAATGGGACCATTAAGAAAAGCACTCTTCACATCCATTTGATGTAACTTAAAGTTATGATGAGAAGCATATGCAATCAACATGCGAATGGATTCAAGACGAGCAACGGGAGCAAAGGTTTCACCGTAGTCGATACCCTCGACTTGGGAGTAGCCTTGTGCTACCAAACGAGCCTTGTTGCGAACGATAATCCCATGGGCATCTTGCTTGTTCTTGAATATCCACTTGGTTCCAATAACATTGTGGGTCCCCGTTGGCCTTGGCACCAATCTCCACACTTTGTTGCGCTCGAAGTTGTTGAGTTCTTCATGCATGGCATTAAGCCAATCCGGATCTTCTAGCGCCTCATAAACCTTGTGGGGTTCCACACAAGAGACAAACGCATGATGCTCACAATAATTTGCTAGTTGTCTACGAGTTCTTACCCCCTTTCTTAAGCTTCCAAGCACATTCGTCATGAGATGGTCTTTGGTGGAGAGCTTGGAAGCAACCTTGGCGGCCCGACGCTCTAATTCCTCCTCGGCAGTGAGTTGAGGAGCGGTTACTTGATTATCTTGAGTTTCGTCATGAGCTTGTTCTTGGTCTTGAACTTGCTCGAGGGAGAGTGCTTGACCTTGGGCATCACTTGGTGTGTCAACACCGTCTTGAGCATGATGTTGCCCTTGGTCTTGTTCATGAGGTTGAGGGCCTTCACTTTGTTCTTCGGAAGCGTGTGGGCCTGGGGTTGGTGATGGCTCCACTTGAGTAGAGCATTGTCCTTCTCCTTCGGCCACAAGGGGTTCCTCAATGGGTAGGATGAAACCAACACCCATTCTTCTTATGGCTTGAGGAGGAATTTCATCACCTACATCACAAGTGCCACTTTGCTCCACTTGGGAGCCGTTATTCTCATCAAACTCCACGTTACACGTCTCCTCAATAAGTCCCGTGGATTTATTAAGGACACGGTAAGCATGAGAGTTTGTAGCATAACCAACAAATATGCCCTCATAAGCTCTAGTCTCAAATTTAGACAAACGAACACCCGGAAGTACTTGAGGTTGGGCTTGTTACCGGTGAGTATCTCATAAGGAGTCTTGTTCAAACCCTTGCGGAGGTAGAGCCGATTTGATGCATGACACGCAGTGTTGATGGCTTCGGCCCAATAGTTGTATGGAGACTTGAACTCCGCCATCATGGTCCTTGCCGCATCCATCAACGTCCGGTTCTTCCTCTCCGCAACACCGTTTTGTTGAGGGGTGTACGGTGCGGAATATTGATGCTTGATCCCCTCATCACTAAGAAATTCATCCAAGGTGTAGTTCTTGAACTCAGTGCCGTTGTCACTTCTTATCGTCAAAATCTTTGCATTGTGTTGACGTTGTGCTTCATTTGCAAAGTCAATGATGGTTTGTTGGGTATCACTCTTCCTCTTGAAGAAATACACCCACGTGTACCTTGAGTAGTCATCCACAATCACCAAGCAATACTTTCTTCCTCCAAGACTATCGAAGGATGGAGGCCCAAAGAGATCCATGTGAAGGAGCTCCAAAGGCCTTTTTGAATAAATGATAGTCGTGGGAGGGTGAGCCTTCTCATGTAGCTTTACTTCGATATAGGCACTGCAAGCACGATCTTTAGTAAAACTAACATTCGTTAGTCCACGGACATGGTCCCCCTTTAGGAGACTTTGCAAAGATCTCATATTGACATGGGCTAAACGGCGATGCCAAAGCCATTCCACATCAACTTTAGCCATTAGGCATGTCGCGGTCTTAGTGGGTCGCTCCGAAAAGTTAATCACATATAGACCGTTCTCGACATGCCCAACAAAGGCTACTTTAAGAGTCTTGCTCCACAAGAGGGCCACGGTATCGATATCAAAGAAAGTGGCAAAGCCCATGATTGCAAGTTGACGAACGAAAAATAAATTGTATGCAAGGGACTCAACAAGCATGACCTTCTCGATCGTGAGATCATGAGAGATGACCACCTTGCCAAGTCCCAATACCTTAGAAGATGAGGCGTCACCCCATTCGACATTGGTGGGCATAGACGGAACCGTGCGCACGTCCACCACCAAGTCCTTGCTTCCGGTCATATGATTTGTAGCTCCGCTGTCGAGCAACCATGATCCACCACCGGAAGCAAACACCTACAAGAGATCAATGCTTGGTTTTAGGTACCCATTTTGTAATGGGTCCTTTGATGTTAGTAACAAGGGTCTTAGGAACCCAAATAGACCATTCAATGTACTCATGAAGAGAGCCAACAAATTTGGCATAAACATGCCCATCACTAGCACGGCACAACACATAAGAAGGATTAAAATCGCCGGCCTTGTTGGGTGAGGTGACATTGCCCTTCTTGACTTTGTTCTTCTTCTTCTCCACGGGAACACTCTCTCCCGCCCTCACAAAAGTTTGCATGAGGGGAGGAGGTCGTTTGGTCTTGTCATCCTTCTTCTTGTTCTTGGAGTTGGGGACGTACCCAATCCCTTCCTTCGCCACACCTCCCTTTTGGTTGATCAAGAGATCATTGAGGTTCTTCTTGCCTTGTATGCACGTCACAAGGCCTCTCTCAAGTTGCGCCTTCAACGATGCATTTTCCTCAACAAGATGCATATGCTCACAACACGGGTTAGTAGCATTTGCGTTATCAAGTAAAACCATATGAGGAAAAGTTGCTTTCTCCTTAGTTAGCTTCACTTGGAGTTGATCATGAGACTCCTTGAGACTCGCATGAATACCCTTCAAGGCCTTGTGGGCCTTGTCGAGTATATCAAACTCCTCTTTGAGTCTAGCAAGATCAACCCCGAGTTTGGCCTTCTCGGAGTTTAGTACACGAGACACAACTAGGACATGATCATAATCTTTCTCTAACTTAGCATGATCAACATTGTGTGACTCCTCAAGAGCCAAACGAAGACCACGCTCTTCCTCAAGAGCATTGGAAAGATCCGAAATCTCATCGGCATAGTCACGACTATGCCCTTCCATCTTTGAGATGGTGTCTTCGTGAGCCTCGATCATGTCATTGGCCTCACCAAGTTGTTCCAAGAGAGCAACAAAGTGCTTCTTGGATTTTCCCTTGAGTTTACCCATAAAGGCCTCAAACTCGTTAGCCACCACATTAGCTCCCTCAACTTCATTCATACAATCCAATGGGGAAGGATGATTAATGATGGTAGTTTTGATGTTGGGGGTTACCTTGTTGGTGGCTTTAGCCATGAGGCACTTGGCGTTGATGCTCTCGTTGGGTGAGTCGAAGAGAGACACTTGTGAAGTTGTTGCAATGGCAACGGAGGCCATGGCAACCGTCTCATCATCTTCATCATCGTCATCATCCTCATTGTACTCTTCTTGCACAACCAAGGCCTTGGGAGGAGTCTTCTTGGTGAAATTGTTCTTGTTGGGGAACGACTTGGCCTTGTCCTTTCGGATGAGTTTGCCACCATTATCTTCCCTCTTCTCATACGGGCATTCCGCAACGAAATGACTCACATTGCCGCAATTGTAGCAAGTCCTCACACGTTGCTTGCCCCTTGTCCCACTTGAGTTGTTTTTGCTAAAGTTGGGCCTCGAGTTTTTCTTGCTCCAAAATTGCCTTGAAGCAAGAGCCATGTGTTCATGATATGCATACTTTGTATCTTCGGGGTTGCTCTCCTCTTCTTCCTCTTCTTCTTCTTCCACGGTGAGCTTGGCCTTCAAAGCAAGGTTGGGCTTCTTTGCCCGTTGAGACCGGAGCACCGCATTGTCGGCGGTCTTGTCCAAGATGTTCATGGCCACAAACTCATCCAACACCTCGCTTGAGGTCAAAGTGTGGAAGTCCGGTCTTTGGCGGATGACGGAGGACATGGCCTTGTGGTAGGGCATCATTGCCTTGAGGAATTTGCGCTTGATCCAATTATCATCCGTGTCCTTGCTCCCGTGATCTCGTAGTGAGACCGCGAGTTTGGTGACTCTCCGAAAAAGCTCACAAGGCTCTTCATCTTCCTTCATTGAAAACTCATCGGCCTCATCTTGTACCACTTCATAGTTGGAGCGTTGAATGCTTGCGCTTCCCCGGTAGAGAGACACGACACAATGCCATGCATCTTTGGCCAAGGAGTAAGGGCGAAGATGAGGTAGGTCTTCGGATGGAATTGCATCTTGAATGATGAAGAGAGCATTCTCATTGAATTGATTGTCCGCGGCTTCTCGAGGAGTGAGGTTGCTTGGATCATGTGGGTAAAAACCTTCTTCAATGATTCTCCAAAGGTTAGTGTTCACATGATTTAAATGACGTTTAAAGCGGTAAACCCAAGAATCAAAATCCTCATTTTTCACAATCTTAGGAGGAGGACCGGCATGATTCAAATGAGTAGAAGGAACCGGTCCACCATAAACAAGTGGTGGTTCCACGTGGGCAAAGATGCCGGTGCCATTCTTGCCACTCAAAGAAGGAGCCTTTTCACTACTAGCTTCCCCTTTGTCGGGGGTAGCATCCGACACCTTGTTGGCGGGATCCCCCACTTTCAACGGTGCGGTGGAAAGTTTAAGCCCCTCAAGGAATTTAGTAAACATGTTTTCAACTTCGGTCGTCATGGAGGTTTTCAATGTCTCCAAGGCTACATTGAACTCCTCACGAGAGACCGAAGTTCCCCCATCGCCCGTAGACGAGATCGGATTCACACCGGAGTGTTCCTCCGCACCGTCTACGGTATCAACCATACTCTTTGGACGGTAAGGTCCTTAATAAAGAGACGAGGCTCTGATACCAATTGAAAGGATCGATATGGTTGACTAGAGGGGGGGGGGGTGAATAGGCAACTACCAATTTTTAGCTTTTCTTTACCAAATTAATCTTTGCATCAAAGTAGGTTGTCTAGATGTGCAACTAGGTGAGCAACCTATATGATGCAACAACAACAAGCACACAAGCAAGCAAGGGAATAAACACTAAAGAGCTTGCACAAGTAAAGGTAAGAGATAACCAAGAGTGGATCCGGTGAAGACGAGGATGTGTTACCGAAGTTCCTTCCTTTTGAAGGGAAGTACGTCTCCGTTGGAGCGGTGTGGAGGCACGATGCTCCCCAAGAAGCCACTAGGGCCACCGTATTCTCCTCACGCCCTCACACGATGCGAGATGCCGTGATTCCACTATTGGTGCCCTTGAAGGCGGCGACCGAACCTTTACAAACAAGGTTGGGGCAAACTCCACAACTTAATCGGAGGCTCCCAACAAGACCACGAAGCTTCACCACAATGGAATATGGCTCCGAGGTGACCTCAACCGTCTAGGGTGCTCAAACACCCAAGAGTAACAAGATCCGCTAAGGATGAATGGGGGAATCAAAAATCCCTTGGTGGAAGTGTGGATCGGAGCCTTCTCAACCACTCCCGAGCAAATCAACGAGTTTGATTGGCTAGGGAGATAGATCGGGCAAGAGGAAGCTTGGGGGTATGCAATGGAGCTTGAGCAATAAATGGTGCTTGGGCAATAATGAGGGTTGGTGGAAGAGGTAAAGCAAAGAGGGAGGAGAAGGAGCCCTTATATAGTGGGGGAAACAAGTCAACCGTTACCCCCCACTCAGCCCCGCAGAGGGCGGTACTGCCGCGGAGGCAGAGCGGTACTGCCGCCCTCACGCGGTACTACCGCTCCCCATCCGCGGTACTACCGCGCCAGAAGAGAAGGCCTAGGGCAGGGGCCCAGGGCGGTACTGCCGCCCACAAGCAGTACTACCGCTCACCCTCAGCGGTACTACCGCGCCAGAAGAGAAGGCCTGGGGCAGGGGCCCAGGGCGGTACTACCGCGGAGGTAGAGCGGTACCACTGCTCTCAAGCAGTACTACCGCCACTACTGCCGCGGCTAGTACCGCAAAACCCGACACGAGAAAATTCGCGCAAGAATCGAAGCGGAAGGGGCACCATGCCACCACGGTACTGCGGCTGAGCCCCAGCAAGCGGTACTACCGCTCTGAGGAGCGGTACTACCGCTACAGAACCGTGGTGACAGGACGGCAGTAGCACGGAACCGCAGAGGTACTGCCGCTGAGGCCACCCAGCGGTACTACCGCTCGGGGAGCGGTACTACCGCTTCAGAGAGCGGTACTACCGCTCCGAGAGCGGTACTACCGCTTAGGGAGTCTCAGCCGCACTACCGCTGTGCACCGCGGTACTACCGCTGGGTCCTGGACACGCAGAGGAAGGAGGGAAAGAAAGGCCCCATAGGTGCGGAAAGAAACGGAGGGTGTGATGAGAACGTGTACGTGTTGATTCCACCCAAGCCATACCGAAGCGGACCCCCTCTTGATAGTACGGTGACTACTACGAAACTTAGTCCACCAACAAGGTCACGGAATAGACTACACCGTCTTGAGTAGAGCGCCAAAGAGAAATAATCGTTCCGTGCCGAAGGATGAATATCTGAAAGCACTCAAAGCACACGATTAGTCCGCAAATGCATTGTCATCAATCACCAAAACACCGTAGGGATAAATAAGCCCTTGCAAAAAGGAAAAGCATGGAAGGTGGGATGGATGGGGCATATGCAATCTCTCCCAAAAGCTATACCATAAGGTGCATGCATGCAATAATTGAGCTCTAACCTCAAAACCACTTTTTGAATCTTGATGCAATCATACGACTGCATGCATGTGTGCCTCCACCCTTGAATGCCACAAATTGTCTTTCGGTAATTTGCCTCAATAGTTGAAACTGAAACTCCTTCACTTCCCCTCCTAATCCACTCACACCTCACCTTAGGCATCTCCATTTTTTAATCTAGCTAGCCATCTCTCCCTCCTCAAGCCCAAGATACCTCTCTCTCTCCACCCCTCGTCCGCTATCCACACTAGCTAAATCCCCCCCTCTCTCCCTCACCTCTTATTTATTAAAGTACACACACTCTCTTCCACCTCCCTCTTCATTAAAGAACAGGACGCGACTCGTCTGACGTACGGCCCACACACTGACGTGTGGGCCCGAACCCACCCGTCAGCAGCCCAACGGCAGGGGGCCGTACGTCAGGGGATCCGGCTCCTAAAGAACACTCTTTCTCTCTCTGCTCCCATTAATATAGCTAGCTAGGCCTATCAAACACCTCTCACCCTCATAAGACCTCTTCCAGTACATGGGTGCTTAATTAGACAAGGTGCTAAGTGCATTAAAAGGCTTAGCAACTAAACTCCCCAATGCATACTCCCTCCATCCAGTGAAAAGTGTACATAAAATTTTAGGACAAATTATGGAGTGGATTAAAAAATGCATTGAAAAGGTGCAAGCCACCATCTCTCTCTCTTTTAATTATTCTACCCCCAATGATCTAAGTGCATGAAAAAATTAAAGAGACCATGTGTAGAATGTTATTGGTCTTCATTACCGTGTAATGAGAGAGAAGCATTTTTTTCTATTTTAATGTGCATTAGGAAGATAGATGTATACTCTTTTGTGGACAAATTTTAAAGTCAAACGTACACTTTTCACCGGACGGAGGGAGTAGGTGCTTAGTTTTTGGTTGCTAAGCTCCCTTCATTTAATTAGGCGTAGACTCATATTTGTGCTTCCACCTAGGTACACACGCTTATCATTGTGTCTTCCTGAGGTCACCATACTACTCTCTCTCTCTCTTTCTCTCTCTCTCCTTAATTTACATGGCACATCAGATTTTTTGCTTAGTTGGCAACCTTAACACCTGTACAAGATGGAGTATTGGGAGGGGACAAAGTGTGTTTTTATAGTAGCTAATTATATCAATCTCACCACCACATAGATACTCTAGGTGAGATTTAATTTCGGGGTTGTCGACATGTACTGATTGTATGAGACAATATTTGTGCAAGTTTTATGCCTGGCCACCGAGCAATATATTGTTATATGACAACTTTCCTTGTGCATATTTGTATCTATATGTGTGACCATATATATTTGCGTATATATTGGTTGGCGAGAGGAAAGTTTTACGTATTTTCAATAAATGTTGAGGAAAGTAAGCCGGTATGCAAATATTTGTGTAGCCTGTAAACAATACTCCATGACAGTTCAGAGCCGAGAAACAATGCCAAGCTAGCGATCACCAAGCTTCGTCAAAAAGGGTCGGTCCTCCACGGACGCATCTATTCCGATCCCGAGATCATCTCAGCTCGGATGAACGGTAAAATCAAATTAAATAAAAAATAAAAAAATCTGAAAAAATATTTGTGTCAATGTTTGGCACAAAAAAATTCACATTTTTTGAATTTTTATTTTATTTTACTGTGCACACGAGCTCAGAACAACAATTTGGATCCTCCACGTGTTTAATCATATCATACAAATGTCGCACAATATGTTGGCCCGTACACACATCAAATTGTAGATGTGTATATGCCTCTCAATAATTGTGCAAAGAGATGCTAGTTAGCTTTACTACATACGTACGTCATTCAAGCTATAAAGACATGCCTGGAATCAGCATGCACGACCGGTCAAATCTAGTGGAGCGAAAATTACTATCAAGGGCATACAAGGAACGATGACAACGATTGGAGCTGCATGTGATATGCATGGCGGTTTCTCGATCTTCTCATGACTAGCTACTATAAATATGACGCCTAAGTACCTCTAGCTCTGTAGTATCTTTATACCGAGCCATTACACTGAAGCTAGACATCAACACGCATACATCTGCGTATACTATACACATCATATATACACTAGAAATGTCGAACGACTCCTTGGTTACATCACGAATAGTAGGTGATGTGTTGGACCCCTTCCGTAGCACAGTTGATCTGACAGTGCTCTATGACGGTAGGTTCGTCATTAACGGCATGGAGTTCCGCTCACCGGCGGTATCGGGCAAGCCGAGCGTCGAGATCGGCGGTGATGATATTAGCATGACATACACCCTTGTAAGCCCATGATTTATTAGTTATTTATGTTTTCAGCACTGTGGTTTGTTCAAGTTAACCATGTAATCTGTGAATGTGATACATGCAGGTCATGGTGGATCCTGATGCTCCTAACCCCAGCAATCCGACCTTGAGGGAATATCTTCACTGGTTAGAGACTAAGAGCAACCCTACCTATAGCTTATTAGGTCTTGCATGCTGTCCTGCGAGTAGGAAATATACTCTATACATGCATCACATCTAACGGTGGATATATGTATTGGTGCATGCATGATAAGCTATATGATGCTTTAGGTCGTTAGATAAAAAACAAAATCCAAGAAAAGATAATGATAATATATATTCTTTCACTCATGTATCATGCACGTACATAACAACAAATATGCTTATGGCAAGCGTGTCGACGGACATGACATACTATAAATATGTATGAATTATTTCAAGATAGGTTCACTGTGAGTACAGCCATTTTTATTGTGAGTACAGCTAGATCTATATCCAAGATCCCCACTAACTATCGACCGACTGATTCATGTCCATGCTCCATGCAGGATGGTAACCGATATCCCAGGATCAACGGATGACACCTACGGTGAGCACTCGTGAATGCAATAATAGTACATGACTTGGCATCTCTGAACAGTTTGGATGTAAATTTTTCTTCATTGTTTGAAGGGCGGGAGGTGGTGTGCTACGAGAGTCCGACGCCGACGACGGGGATCCACCGCATGGTGCTGGTGCTGTTCCGGCAGCTCGGGCGGAACACGGTGTACGCGCCGTCCATGCGCCACAACTTCAACACCCGCAGCTTCGCCCGCCGCTACAACCTTGGCGCGCCCGTCGCCGCAAAGTACTTCAACTGCCAGCGCCAGGCCGGCTCCGGCGGCCGGAAGTTCACCGGGCCCTACACCAGCCACCGCCAGCAAATCTAATCCCTAGCTAACAAAATAGCTACCACACACGGGAGCACGTGGCGCACGCATGGGCATGGCAACGTCATGGATCACATGAGAATAAGACTGGCTACAATTACCGGTAGAAAAAGACTAGCTACAAATAAATGAATAAAAGTAGTTCCTTCCAAAAGACCCCGGCCGGATGAATAATACTAGTGTACGTAGCTTCTTCCCTTTTTTGGCGGAGAAAAGGCACATAGCTTCACATAGATGTTGCATCATATATGTGCTCGATATAAATCTCTTTTCTGAAATAATATCTAGCTCCGCCTTCTATATACTCTCAAGACTCGACAAGGTGATTCTGACAAGTTGTTATTCCTGGTCTCCTGGATGATCTCAAGCATTGCTGCTCTGCCCTGCCTTTGTTTGGTCGGCGGTGATTTTAATTTGATTGCTAGCGCTGCTGACAAAAGCAACATCAATCTGAACCGGCGCACCATGGCTGCGTTCCGGCGTTTCATAAACGAGATGGAGCTCAAGGACATGTATCTCCATGGTCGGAGATGCATTTGGTTCAATAAGCAAGGAAGGTCGATACGCTGTTGTTTTAAGCGATAAGAGCAACTTGAACGGGCCGATTCAAACGGACGGCGATTTTGTCCGTTTAAGTCGACCAGACGAACATGGACGTCCGCTTTCATATTTGGGTCGGCGTGTGCGCCCAAGGCTGGCCCGATCCATTTTGGGCCTTTTTTGGTTCATAGGATAGGATTATCGTAGAAATAGGAATCTTATAGAAAATGAGATGACATGTATCTTAAATCCTATGAGTAGGAATAGGAAACAAGATGTCATTTGGTTGACACCAAAGGAATTTTTCCATTGAGTCTAGGCTCATTTTTATTTTCCTATGAAATGCGGAGGATAGGAACCAATCCTATGTAGAAATAGGAATCCATTTCTATGAACCAAAGGGCTCTAAAGGAAAAAATCCTATAAGAATCCTATCCTCTAGAATTCCTATGAAATTCCTCCAAACCAAAGGAGGCCTTGACGGTGCTAGAAAAAATAATTAAAACACATGCATATTTAGAAAACATTATTAATTAAACATTACAGCCGGCCACGAAGGCCGGCGAGAGTCCACGCGTCCACTAGTAGAAAAAGGGGCTTTTGTCCCGGTTGGTAAGGCCCCTTTAGTCCCGGTTTTCGAACCGGGACTAAAGGGTCGGTACTAGTGCCTCTCCCCTTTAGTCCCGGTTCTTACACGAACCGGGACTAAAGGGCGCGGCCACGTGGAGCTCCACCTTTAGTCCCGGTTGGTACCGGGACTAAAGGAAAATTTATGATTTTTTTTGAATTGAAATTTTTTCTTGAATTTTTTTTATTTTTTTATTTTAACTTCTAGTGTGTAATCACCACCCCTTATCACTGCTCAATTTATCCTCTAATCATCCCTCATCATTTTAAATCATCTAACTTCCCGAACGGTCACCCATCCTCCCACTCCCCCAGCCTAAGCACGCTTAACTTTCGGGTTCTATTCTCTCTCGTTTCCAAGTCTGCACTTGTTGTTTTCCTGACAATAGTAAGATGCCAATCCTATTAACCTTCATGAATTTGGTTGAGCCTGAAGTGACACATTTCACTGTTTGAGTTTGAAACTATTGTTTTAAAAAACAATAATTATTTAGTAACACTAATATTTCTTGAATAATTAGTTTGACCATTGTTTGACCACAGTTTGACCAGATTTGACCAAAATTCAAAATAACTGAAATAATTATTTAGTAACACTAATATTCTAGAATAATTAGTTTGACCATTGTTTGACGACAGTTTGACCACTGTTTGACCAGATTTGACTAGTAATTTTTTCGATTTTTCCACTCTAGATCTTAAAAGCCCCGTAACTTTTTTCTATTAGGTTTTTGCGGATTTTGAAAATGTTTAACGGGTTCCCCCGTTAAATTCGGATGTAACTTTTCGAGTAGATGATCTTTCATATAAAAAACTTTTTAATCCGAGTTCGTATGCAAAAGTTATGCCCATTTTACAAATTCCAGAGAGATTTTGCAAATAAAGTCGAAATTCATTTGTAAATTTTCCCAACAAGTAGACCGCATATCACATGGAAAACTAATTTTATTTTATTTTATTTTTTTGACATTTCCATCATTTTCTTTTGTTTTTTCTAAAACTGAAAATGCGGTCCCAGGGGGGGGGGGGAGAGTTTGAAAATGGGACCTTTAGTACCGGTTCGTGCCATGAACCGGTACTAATGCCTCAAAACCCATTAGTACCGGTTGGTGGCACCAACCGGTACTAAAGGTCTAACCTTTAGTCCCGGTTGGTGCCACCAACCGGGACTAATGGGCATCGCACCCTTTAGTCCCGGTTTGTGGCACGAACCGGGACTAAAGGGCCCAGGTGAACCGGGACTAATGCCTTAGACGCACGAACCGAGATAAATGCTCACGTTAGTCCCGGTTCTTGACTGAACCGGGACTAATGTGAAAACTGCCCCGTGACCAAAGCCCTGTTTTCTACTAGTGGTCCACATTAGCATTTAAGAAAAATAAAAACAACCTAAACTATGAGGCAACACGCAGCCCTAGGCGGCGTCGGCGTCCTCCTCCTCAGGGTCGGTGAGGTCGATGAGCGTCGGCGCAGGGCCGGCCCAGGGGAACGCCGTGTTCTAGGCGGCGACGATGTAGGCCGCGGGCAGGTGTTCCGGCGCGGGCAGTGCTGGCGCGGGGGGCTGTTCCGGCACGGGCAGTGCCGGTGCGGGGGACTGTGTGGCCACCTGTGCAGCTGCGGCCTGGCGCGCCTCCTCCTCAGCCTCGCGCTCCTCCTCCTCAAGGTCGCGCTCGAGCATTTCCTCGTACTCGCCGCGACGACGCTCCTCGGCCAGCCGTCGCTGGCGCCACATCTCGGGGTAGGCCGCCTCCTACGCCGGCGTCGCCCCCAACCAAACCGGTGCCGCGGACACCCACTCGCGCAGTACTCCCATCCAGGAGTAGCGCTGGATCGGGGACGGCTCGGGCTCGGGCTCCGGCTACAGCTACGGGTCGGCCTTGACGCGGCGTCGGGGAGGGGACGGCGGGGCCACAGGCGGCACCAGGCAGTCGCCGGCCGCGGAGAGGGCAATGGCGTGCGCCATGGCCGCCTCGTACCGAGCCTCCTCTTCCTCCGCCGCCTCCACCCTGCGCCGCTCATCTTCCTCGCTCTCGCGGTAGACCACCGCAAGGGCCGCCTGGTAGGCGTCCTCCGCCGCCTGGTCCTCCTCGCGGATGATACGTCTTCAACGTATCTAATTTTCCAAACACTTTTGCGCTTATTTTGGACTCTAACTGCATGATTTGAATGGAACTAATCCGGACTGACGCTGTTTTCAGCAGAATTGCCATGGTGTTATTTTTGTGCAGAAATAAAAATTCTTGGAATGACTTGAAAATCAACGGGGATTATTTTTGGAATATAAAAAAATACTGACGAAAGAATCAAGGCCAGGGGGGGCCACACCCTGTCCACGAGGGTGGGCGGCGCGCCTACCCACCTGGGCGCCCCCTGCCTCATCGGTCCCCTGGTGCTCCTCCGACACCAACTCCAACTCTATATATTCGTGTTTGGGGAGAAAAAAATCAGAGAGAAGGATTCATCATGTTTTACGATACGGAGGCGTCGCCAAGCCCTAAACTCTCTCGGGAGGGCTGATCTAGAGTCCGTTCGGGGCTCCGGAGAGGGGAATCCACCGCCATCGTCATCATCAACCTTCCTCCATCACCAATTTCATGATGCTCACCGCCGTGTGGGAGTAATTCCATCATAGGCTTGCTGGACGGTGATGGGTTGGATGAGATTTATCATGTAATCGAGTTAGTTTTGTTAGGGTTTGATCCCTAGTATCCACTATGTTCTGAGATTGATGTTGTTATGACTTTGCTATGCTTAATGCTTGTCACTAGGGCCCGAGTGTCATGATTTCAGATCTGAACCTATTATGTTTTCATGAATATATGTGAGTTCTTGATCCTATCTTGCAAGTCTATAGTTACCTATTATATGTTATGATCCTTTAACCCCCGAAGTGACAATAATCGGGATACTTACCGATGATGACCGTAGTTTGAGGAGTTCATGTATTCACTATGTGTTAATGCTTTGGTCTGGTAATCTATTAAAAGGAGGCCTTAATATCCCTTAGTTTCCAATGGGACCCCGCTGCCATGGGAGGGCAGGACAAAATATGGCATGCAAGTTATTTTCATAAGCACGTATGACTATATTCGGAATACATGCCTACATTACATTGATGAACTGGAGCTAGTTCTATGTCACCTTATGTTATAACTATTGCATGAGGAATCGCATCCGACATAATTATCTATCACTGATCCATTGCCTACGAGCCTTTCATATATTGTTCTTTGCTTATTTACTTTTCCGTTGCTACTGTTACAATCACTATAAAACCAAAAATATTACCTTTGCTACCGTTACCACTACTATCATATTACTTTGCTACTAAATACTTTGCTGCAGATATTAAGTTTCCAGGTGTGGTTGAATTGACAACTCAGCTGCTAATACTTGAGAATATTCTTTGGCTCCCCTTGTGTCGAATCAATAAATTTGGGTTGAATACTCTACCCTCGAAAACTGTTGCGATCCCCTATACTTGTGGGTTATCAAGAACATTTTCTGGTGTATTCTTTGAGTCACTTGGGATTTATATCTGCTAGTCACTATGAAGAACTTGAAAGATCAAAAAACCAAGATTCTTCCCTCAACTACGAGGGGAGGTAAGGAGCTGCCATCTAGCTCTGCACTTGATTCACCTTCTATTTTGAGTAAACTTGCGACACCTACACCTGCTATTCATTCGGATATGTCCCACATTATTGATGATGCCACTTTTGCTTTGCATGATACTTATGATGAAACTACTTCTGTGCTTGATAATACTGTGCCATTAGGTGAATTTCTTGAAACTGATAATATTGATGAAAGTGATGATGAAGATTCTCCCCCTAGATATGAATTGCCTGTTGTGCCTGAGGGTTATGTTATGGACGAAGAAACTGCTAGAGACTTCTTAGCTTGCAATGATAGATCCGATCTTAAGAAATTATTAGCTAGGCATAAAGAAAAGTCTTTGAATGCTAGAATGAAATATGACCCTGCTTTTGCTACTTCACCTATCTTTATTATTCATAAGGATTATGATTTCTCTGTCGATTCTGAGTTAATTACTTTGGTTGAATCTGATCCTTTTTATGGCTATGAATCTGAAACTGTTGTGGCACATCTTACTAAATTAAATGACATAGCCACCCTTTTTACTCATGATGAGAAAAGTCGCTATTACTTTATCCTTAAGTTGTTTCCGTTCTCATTAAGGGGTGATGCTAAAACATGGTTTAATTCTCTTGATCCTGGTTGTGTGCATAGTCCACAGGATATGATTTATTACTTCTCTGCTAAATATTTCCCTGCTCATAAGAAACAAGCTTCCTTAAGGGAAATATATAATTTTGTGCAAATTGAAGAAGAGAGTCACCACAAGCTTGGGGGAGGATTCTCCAATTACTTAATGCTTTGCCTGACCATCCTCTCAAGGAAAATGAAATACTTGACATCTTTTATAATGGACTAACCGATGCTTCCAGGGACCACCTGGATAGTTGTGCTGGTTGTGTTTTCAGGGAAAGAACTATTGATCAAGCTGAATTGCTATTGAATAATATGTTGAGTAATGAAAATGATTGGACACTTCATGAACCAACTCCTAAGCCAACTCCGAAGAAAAGGAGTATTCTATTTCTCAGTCTTGAAGATATGCAAGAGGCAAAGAAATCTATGAAAGAAAAAGGTATGAAAGCTGAAGATGTTAAGATTTACCACCTATTGAAAAAAATACATGGTCTTGATAACCCGACACAGGTAGTAAAGGTAAATTCTCTCTATAGATTTGATAAATGTGAAATCCCATCTACTAAGTTTGCTAGCCAATGCTTGGATGAGTTTGATGACTTTATGGTTAGGCAAGAGAACTTCAATGCTTATGTTGGCAGGCAATTGAAACGTAATGCTTATATGATTGAACACTTGAGTGATTATATGTCTAGAGTTAAAGGTGAACTTAAACTTATTAGTAAACATGCTTCTATGTTTACCAGTCAAGTAGAACAAGTACTTAAGGCTCAGAAGGATTCGCTCAATGGATTAAATAATAAGAAAAATGATAATGATGTTAGAGTTATGACTAGAGGGGGTAAAATAACTCAGGAACCTTTGTATCCTGAGGGCCACCCTAAGAGAATTGAGCAAGATTCTCAAAGAACTAATGTTGATGCACCTAGTTCTTCTAAGAAGAAGAAGAAGAATGATAGGACTTTGCATGCTTCTAGTGAACCTGTTGGTGACATGCCTGAGAATCCCAATGATATTTCTATTTCTGATGTTGAAACACAATCTGGTAATGAACATGAACCTAGGGATAATGTTAATGATGATGTTCATGTTGATGCTCAACCTAGCAATGACAATGATGTAGAGATTGAACCTGTTGTTGATCTTGATAACCCATAATCAAAGAATCAATGTTATGATAAGAGAGACTTTGTTGCTAGGAAGCACGGTAAGGAAAGAGAACCATGGGTTCAGAAACCCATGCCTTTTCCTAGTAAGGAAAGAGAAGCACGGTAAGGATGATGAAGATTTTGAGCGCTTTGCTGAAATGATTAGACCTATCTTTTTGCGCATGCGTTTGACTGGTATGCTTAAAATGAATCCTTATGCTAA
Source organism: Triticum monococcum (assembly GCA_034509565.1). Lineage (NCBI taxonomy): Eukaryota > Viridiplantae > Streptophyta > Magnoliopsida > Poales > Poaceae > Triticum > Triticum monococcum. Next base: position 169,257,193 of record CM067846.1, on the reverse strand, counting down.
GTACATGAAAGATATTGTTACAAATAAAAGAAAGATACCGGAGGCTGAAATTTCCACCATGCTTTCTAATTACACTTTTAAGGGTGGAATACCTAAGAAACTAGGAGATCCAGGAGTACCAACTATACCATGCTCCATTAAAAGAAACTATGTTAAAACTGCTTTATGTGATATTGGAGCCGGTGTTAGTGTTATGCCTCTCTCTTTATGTCATAGACTTGATTTGAATAATTTGACACCTACTGAAATATCTTTGCAAATGGCTGATAAATCAACTGCTATACTTGTCGGTATTTGTGAGGATGTGCCTGTTGTGGTTGCAAACGTTACTATTTTAACGGACTTTGTTATTCTTGACATTCCCGAGGACGATAGTATGTCAATTATACTTGGTAGACCCTTTTTGAATATTGCAGGGGCTGTTATTGATTGCAACAAAGGCAATGCCACTTTTCATGTTAATGGTAATGAGCATACGGTACACTTTCCGAGGAAACAACCTCAAGTCCACAGTATCAATTCTATTGAAAAAAGTTCAACAATCACTATTGGAGGTTTTGAATTTCCTCTTCCTACTGTTAAGAAGAAATATGATATTCTTATTGTTGGGGTTGTGCATATCCCAGTTGAGGTAACCTAGTGTTATTCGAAATTTCTCCGGTTTCATGCGATTCAAAATGAGTTTGTTAACAAGACTTGATCAACCTTATTAGTGGATTCCTTTTGATGAGCATGAGATGGATAAAGTTAGAAAGCACAACCTTCTGTACCCTCCTTTTACTTTCTGTTATTTATATTAAATAAAGCAAAAATAGTATTTTCTGTCTGTTTTCTGAATTATCCTTGCAATAAAAAATACCCCAAAAATAAAAGTTCTCCAAATGCCCTGAAAATGATATATGATTTTTTTTCCAGAATATTTAAGAATTATTGGCACTGAGAACACACCAGGGGGACCCACCATGTGCCCACGAGGGTGGAGGGCGTGCCCACCCCCTGGGCACGCCCCCTACCTCGTGGACCCCACGTGGGTCCCCTCCACTTATCCTTGCACCCACACACTTCGTCTTGCTCAAAAAAAAATCATCCACCAGCTCAAACCCAAGTTCTTGCTCATCTTGCTGGCATTTTCGATCTCCTTGCTCAAAGCTCCATTCACAAAACTGCTTTGGGGGATTTTTCTTCAGTATGTGACTCCTCCAATGGTCCAATTAGTTTTTGTTCTAGTGCTTTATTTATTGCAAATTTTTGTTGCTTAGGAGACCCTGTTCTTGAGCTTGCATGTCAAATTGATATGGTCAAAAGTAGTTTTAATGCATGATATAGCCTCTAGACACTTGTAGGAGTAGTTGCTATCAATTTTGTTGAGTTTGGTTCACTTTTATTTTGAGTCACTAAAAATTTCAGAAATTTTTCAGAGGAAGAAATATGTTTAGGAAAATGTACCAAGGTGGTTTCTCAAGGAAGCAAGGCCCAAGGCCGCAATACGCGAGCCGGACAATGAACTACCAAGGGAGGCTCAAGTGCGGCCTTGTGAATGGTCGGCAGAGGACTTCATGGTTTGGCATGCATCAAGGAAGAATTTGACGCATATGTGCGTAATGCTGCTCTGGAGAGCTTGGAGGCAGATAAGTGCCGGCAATACCTCTACTTAACTGATTCATTTGTGAGAAGGTTTAAATTTACATCCTCGCGCAATTCTCACACTGTCCTATTTGATCTTTATGATAAATCTTATACTATGGACTTAGCAGATTTTAATACTGCTTGTAAACTCCCGAAGTGGGGTAGTGCTAGTGAACCTCGCAAATCTGAATTTAAACAATTTCTTGCTAGTATCACTGGGGGGGGGGGGATCTAAAGAAATCACACAAGCTACCATAGGGAGCATTTATTTTCCCGCCATACATTATTTTGCTCTCTTTATTGGTAGATGCATTAATGGTGAGGATGAGGCTTGTCACATGTGCGTTCCAGATCTTAGTGTCCTCAAGAGTGCTATATTAGATGATAAACAATATAACTTGGGGGCCATTGTTGCACGTAGGTTGCATAATAATAATATGAATGGAGATCTCTTAGGTGGAATTTATGCAACCCGTTTAGCTGATTTTCTTGAGATACCCATACACGGAGATGATATTGGGTTGCCTCCTGCTTATTCAGATTATAATGCTATGGTTCGTCATCAGTTTGTTGAGAGGAATGTTCAGTTCCTCCAGTACCGACTAACCTTTGACAGACGGCGCACTTTCCACGTTGCTCTCCCTGCTCCTGCTTTCTTTGACTTCCGGACAAAAGGGAGATATGTTATAACCAGGGAGGAGGCGAGCGAGTACGAGAGGAGGACGGAGGTAGCTCGCCTCCAAGCTGTAGCTCATGAGGCAATTGCCGCTGCCTCTCAGTACGACCCCAGCTACAACTTTGATCCTTGGGCGTAGACTAACTTAGGCCGAAAGCCTAAGCTTGGGGGAGTACGTATTTCTTACCGACATTACATTCATGTTCACACATTCATTCCAGTTGTCGGTGCTCATACTTTTTCATTGTATCATCCATGCTAGTTTATTTTCTTTTTAAGCTTTCTTCTTTTGTGTTTGAAAAACCTTAAGAAAAACCAAAAAAAATTAGTTGTAGCTTTTAGCTAGTTTACTTTTCATGCATGTAGTAGTAGTAATTAAAAAGAAAACCCAAAAAGATTTCTCGTTCGTCTTCTGCTTGTTGGGAGCTTTCCCGTGTAAATAGTTTTGTTCCTTTCTTTTCTTTGGGGGTCGAGAGGGGAAGACCATAATGAAAATGTTGAGTGGCTCTTATATGCATTATTGTTGATCTAACAAAGAGCCCATATTACTTTGTCTTCTCTCCTTGAGTTGAATGCTTGCAGAGTCCAGCTTAGTCCAATGCACGTGCACTATTATTATTATCCACACTATTCGGTCGTGCAAGTGAAACGCAATAATGGCGATATATGATGAACTGATTGAGATGAGAAAAGCTGGTATGAACTCGACCTCTCTTGTTTTTGTAAATATGATTAGTTCATCGTTCCTGATTAATCTTATTATGAATGAAACATGTTTGCAATGAGAATTAGAGATTATAGTTGCTCATGCCATGCTTAATTTTCTAGGAGTTTATAATGGTTTACCTTGCGTGCCAACATGCTATTAAAATGGTTGTGATGTGGTATGATAGGGTGGTATTATCCTTTGAACGATTCGAGTGGCTTGACTTGGCACATGTTCACGCATGTAGTTGAAACAAAATCAACATAGCCTCCACGATATTTATGTTCATGGTGAATTATATCCTACTCATGCTTGCATTCAGTGTTGATTAATTTTAATGCATGTTCATGACTATTGTCTCTCTCTAGCTGGTCGCTTCCCAGTCTCTTTCTAGCCTTCACTTGTACTAAGCGGGGATACTGCTTGTGCATCCAACTCCATAAACCCCAAAGTTATTCCATATGAGTCCACCATACCTTCCTATATACGGTATCTACTTGCCGTTCCAAGTAAATTTGTATGTGCCAAACTCTAAACCTTCAATAAACATTATGTTTTGTATGCTTGAATAGCTCATGCATCAACTAGGGCTGTATGTATCTTCCATGCTAGGCGGGTTATTCTCAAGAGGAGTGGACTCCGCTCCTCACTCACGAGAAAATGGTTGGTCACCAGGATGCCCAGTCCCAGGCTCAAATCAAATCAAAATAATTGCAAACAAAACTCCGCCAGGATAGTTGTTAGTTGGAGGCACCCGTTGCTTTGGGCAAGCCATGGATTGATGCTTGTTGGTGGTGGCGGAGTATAAACTTTACCATTCTGCTTGGGAACCGCCTATAATGTGTGTAGCATGGAAGATATCGAGATCTCTCGGTTGTTATGTTGACAATGAAAGTATACCGCTCAAAATATTATTCATCTCTATTTCAAAATTGAGCTCTGGCACCTCTACAAATCCCTGCTTCCCTCTGCAAAGGGCATATCTATTTACTTTTATGTTGGGTCATCATCCTCTTATTAAAAAGCACCAGTTGGAGAGCACCGCTGTCATTTGCATGTATTATTATTAGTTTACATTGAGTATGACTTGACTGGATCTCGTTTACCATGAATTACAATTTCCAGTCAGCCCTTGATCTTCAGGGGTGCTCTGCATTTATGTTTTGCGGTCTCAGAAGGGCTAGCGAGATACCATCTTGTTATATCATATTATGATTGTTTTGAGAAAGTGTTGTCATCCGAGATTTATTATTATTGCTCACTAGTTGATTATGCCATTGATATGAGTAAACATGAGACCTAAATGTTATTGTGAATATGGTTAGTTCATAATCTTTGCTGAAAACTTGAATGCCGGCTTTACATATTTACAACAACAAGAGCAAACAGAGTTTGTAAAAGTTTTTCTTTATCACTTTCAGTTTGTCAACTGAATTGCTTGAGGACAAGCAAAGGTTTAAGCTTGAGGGAGTTGATACATCTCCAACGTATCTACTTTTCCAAACACTTTTGCCCTTGTTTTGGACGCTAACTTGCAAAATTTGAATGGAACTAACCCGGACTGACATTGTATTCAGCAGAATTGCCATGGTGTTATTTTTGTGCAGAAATAAAAGTTCTTTGAATGACCTGAAAATCAACGGAGATTATTTTTGGAATATTTAAAAAATACTGGCAAAAGAATCAAGGCTAGGGGGCCCACACCCTGTCCACGAGGGTGGGGGCGCGCCTACCCCCTAGGCGCGCCCCCTACCTCATGGGCCCCCTAGTGCTCCTCCGACCTCAACTCCAACTCTATATATTCGTGTTTGGGGAGAAAAAAATTAGAGAGAAGGATTCATCATGTTTTACGATATGGATCCGCCGCCAAGCCCTAAACTCTCTCGGGAGGGCTGATCTGGAGTCCATTCGGGGCTCCGGAGAGGGGAATCCATTGCCATCATCATCATCAACCTTCCTCCGTCACCAATTTCATGATGCTCACTGTCGTGTGTGAGTAATTCCATCGTAGGCTTGCTGGACGGTGATGGGTTGGATGAGATTTATCATGTAATCAAGTTAGTTTTGTTAGGGTTTGATCCCTAGTATCCACTATGTTCTGAGATTGATGTTGCTACGACTTTGCTATGCTTAATGCTTGTCACTAGGGCCCGAGTGCCATGATTTCATATCTGAACCTATTATGTTTTCATGAATATATGTGAGTTCTTGATCCTATCTTGCAAGTCTATAGTCACCTATTATGTGTTATGATCCGTTAACCCCTAATACGTCTCTGTCGTATCTACTTTTCCAAACACTTCTGCCCTTGTTTTGGACTCTAACTTGCATGATTTGAATGGAACTAACCCGGACTGACGCTATTTTCAGCAGAATTGCCATGGTGTTATTTTTCTGCAAAAATAAAAGTTCTCGGAATGACCTGAAAATCAACGGAGAATTATTTTGGAATATATAAAAAATACTGGAAGAAAGAACCACGTCAGGGGGCCCACACCCTGTCCACGAGGGTGGGGGCGCTCCGTATCCCCTGGGCGCGCCCCCTGCCTCGTGGGCCCCCTGATGCTCCACCGACGTCAACCTTGACTCCATATATTCACTTTCGGGGAGAAAAAAACCAGAGAGAAGGATTCATCGCGTTTTGCGATATGGAGCCAGCGCCAAGCACTAAACTCTCTCAGGAGGGCTGATCTGGAGTCCATTCGGGGCTCTGGAGAGGGGAATCCGTCGCCATCGTCATCATCAACCTTCCTCCATCACCAATTTCATGATGCTCACCGCCGTGCGTGAGTAATTCCATCATAGGCTTGCTGGACGGTGATGGGTTGGATGAGATTTATCATGTAATCGAGTTAGTTTTGTTAGGGTTTGATCCCTAATATCCACTATGTTCTGAGATTGATGTTGATATGACTTTGCTATGCTTAATGCTTGTCACAAGGGTCCGAGTGCCATGATTTCAGATCCGGACCTATTATGTTTTCATCAACATATGAGAGTTCTTGAGCCTATCTTGCAAGTCTATAGTCACCTATTATGTGTTATGATCCGTTAACCCCGAAGTGACAATAATCGGGATACTTACCAGTGATGATCGTAGTTTGAGGAGTTCATATATTCGCTATGTGTTAATGCTTTGGTCCGGTACTCCATTAAAAGGAGGTCTTAATATCCCCTAGTTTCCAATAGGACCCTGCTGCCACGGGAGGGTAGGACAAAAGATGTCATGCAAGTTCTTTTCCATAAGCACGTATGACTCTATTCGGAATACATGCCTACATTACATTGATGAACTGGAGCTAGTTCTATGTCACCCTAGGTTATGACCCTTACATGATCAATCGCATCCGGCATAATTCTCCATCACCGATCCAATGCCTACAAGCTTTTCCTATATTGTTCTTCGCTTATTTACTTTTCCGTTGCTATTGTTACAATCACTACAAAACCCAAAAATATTACTTTTGCTACCGTTACCTTTTGCTACCGTTACCACTACTATCATGTTACTTTGCTACTAAACCCTTTGCTGCAGATATTAAGTTATCCAGGTGTGGTTGAATTGACAACTCAGCTGCTAATACTTGAGAATATTCTTTGGCCCCCCTTGTGTCGAATCAATAAATTTGAGTTGAATACTCTACCCTCAAAAACTGTTGTGATCCCCTATACTTGTGGGTTATCAAGAACATTTTCTGGCGCAGTTGCCGGGGATCATAGCTCTGTTCTTTGAGTCACTTGGGATTTATATCTGCTTATCATTATGAAGAATTTGAAAGATTAGAGAACCAAGATTTTTCCCTCAACTATGAGGGGAGGTAAGGAACTACCATCTAGCTCTGCACTTCATTCATCTTCTGTTTTGAGTAAGCTTGCGACACCTAAACCTGCTTCTGCTATTAATTCTGATATGTCGCATGTTATTGATGATGCTACTACTTCTATGCATGATACTTATGATGAAACTACTTCTATGTTTGATACTACTGTGCCACTTGGTGGATTTCTTGATGAACAACTTGCTAGGGCTAGAGAGAATGAAATTGTTGAAACTGATAATATTGATGAAAGTGATGATGAAGATTCTCCCCCTAGATATGAATTGCCTATTGTTCCTGAGGGTTATGTTATGGATGAAGAAACTGCTAGAGACTTTCTTGCCTGCAATGATAGAAGTTATCTTAAGAAATTATTAGCTAAGCTTAAAGAAAAGTCTTTGAATACTAGAATGAAATATGATCCTTGTCGTGGAATTGTCACGACGGATGTCCTAGTGAAAGGACTTAGTCGTGGAGCCATCGCAACTAGGAAGCTTAAAGGGGTTAATCGGGACAAGGGACATGAGAGGTTTATACTGGTTCGGCCCCTTGCGGTGAAGGTAAAGCCTAGTCCAATTGTTGTGGTATTGCTAGGTTTTGATGACCAAGGAGCGAAATACGCTAGCTTGGCTCTCGACCTATTGTTTCTTGCCCTAAGCCGCCGCCGGGTCACCCCCTTATATACACGGGTAGACGCCTGGCGGCCTACAGAGTCCCGGCCGGCTCATACAACGTGTTCGGCTTGGTGACTTCTCTTACATGCCTCTCTTTACAAGTCTTAATTATACATGGCGGTTTACCATTACGGGCCTTAAGCCGCCTCTCGGCTTGGGCCTACTACAAGTCTTATAATAACCCATGGCCTTGTATATCCCAGTAGAGTCTGCATAAGGTTTCATTCAGGAGAGATGCTGGGCTCTAGATATGTGAGTGAGATTCATTGAGCTTCTTTTAATAACTCGCCATGAAGATTGACCCGGCCCCTCCTGGGCGGGTCATACCTGGTAGTCATATTTCCAACATTAGGCCCCAGGTTGATTTGAACTTTGTTCTTGTCAATCTCCAACACTTAGACGAAATCCATCTTCTGCTGTTTTGTAAAAGCTCTGTAACCCGCCATGACGTCATCTTCAGAAAATTTGGAAAACCGCCATGACATCATCTTCAACGGATCCTTATCTTAAATGTTTTTCGAAAATCGAGGCGTCCATTTGGTTGGATAATCATTACTTCGGTCTTCCTCGATTTTTGCGCCTGCCCTTTCACTCATCCCCTTATAAATAGGCACACTCGATCCTTCCTCTTTCTTCTTCGTCCTCTCGCAACTTCTCTGCCACTCGAGCTCCATCGCCGCCGCAGCGCACTGTCATCCTCAACTCCGGCCGCTGCATCACCCTAAGCCTGTCCAGAGAACAATGACGATCCTCCACAGCAGCTCCGCATCCGTAAGTTCTTGCCTTCTCACCCCCATAGATCTGCATTAGGGTTCATGAGATTTTCTTCTTGTGTTCTTCGTTGTTCGTCGTAGATTCCTTGCAGCTTCTCCACTGCACTTTCCCTTGATCTAAAAGAAATATAGAGTCTATGCGGCAATTGTTTTACATCCATTTTAGAGGCTAACAGATCCCTTTCTTCTTGCACAAAGGTCTCCTTAGAACTGATGAACTCCTCCGTGCTGGTTTTTAGGTCTAGATTTATTTCCCCCTTTTGAGCCATTTTGATCCAAAATAATAGCAACCACTTGTGAAACCTGTTTTTCTCAGTACTTAGTCAATTCTGACTCAGGCAACCTTTGAATACTTTTAGTCATGGCGGCTTATGACTCCAGTTCAATTTTCCTTTATATATCATTAGCCCTTACTTAAGCCGCCATTATTCATCTGTACTATAATCATGAACCTGTAACTCCACCAATAAATTGAACCGGCAAATTATTTTCTTTTCAGCTTGCCCTTTTTCCATCATGCCGTCAAGAGCTCCAACAGTCTGCAACTGGGTCCCTTCCACAATTACTGAGGATACCTTGAAAGAATTTGTCACCATTGGATTTTTGCTAGAGAAAAACATTATGTCTTATCGTGCTCCTGACCCAGATGAAGAACGGCCTCAACCCAAAGACGGTGAAGTTATCATTTTCACTGATCACATGAATCAGGGCTTCTCACCACCCGGCTCAAAGTTCTTCCGAGACGTTCTGCATTTTTTCAAGCTTCATCCACAAGATCTTGGACCCAACTCTATATCCAATATCTGCAATTTTCAAGTTCTTTGTGAGGTATATCTTCAAGAAGAACCGACTGTGGAGCTCTTTAGAGAGTACTTTTATTTGAATCGCCAGAATGAGTGCACTAACGGCCCTAGCTTGGAGCTTGGCAGAATCTCAATTCAACGTCGACAGGGTGCCATTTTTCCTTTAGTGGTCTTAACAAGTCATCCCAAAGATTGGAACCAAACCTGGTTCTACTGCCAAGATATATCACCTGCTGATGAAAAACCCCTGCTGGTTATCGCGCGGATCGTCTTGATTCCAAGTTTGTGCTCCCTGACAAGCTTACTACTGTTGAACGCAAGAAACGTATCCCATCTATCAAAAGGATTCAAGCTTTATTGGGAAATGGCTTAACCGGAGTTGACCTGATCCGTTGCTAGATCTCGTGGCGGGTCATCCCTCTAAGCCACCAATCCAAGTTGATGTATAAATATGGCGGAGGCCCAAATGATTTTCTGCATCATAGCTTTGTACAATTAACAAAAGAAGACATTGTTGCAATGTCAACCATCCTCGTGAATGGCAAATACAAGGACTGCGGTAAGGTTGGATTAAACCCCTTCTGCAAACTTAACCCGACACCAGAGGTAAACCCCCTTGACCTCCTTTTTGTTTTCCTCAGTAGCTAAATACTTGCATGGCTTTTTAACCTGTTTATTTGATTACAGGCCAAATCTGATTTCTAGAAAGCCAAGTATGATCATGAAGCTGCCAAGATGGCTAGAGCTGCTGCCATAGCCGCCAGGAAAACGACCCGGAATCCCAAGAAGAAGAAGAAGACTACATTTGACTTATTCCACCTGGATGATGCTTCTGAGTCGGAGGTAGCCCTTGACTCCCTTGGCCAGTTTTTTAGCTACCTTATTGACACTGACTATTGCCAGGACGACATGGGGGCCAGCCAGGCCGTGGAAAAAAGGTAACTATTTCCTCCGACTCAGCCCCTTTGCCAAGATAGAAACTTCGACTGGTAACCCGGAAAGTAAGGTTTTCGCACCCTTTGGCTTATTTGGACCCTCATTTTCTTTTGAAAAAGCAGCAACATGAGAGCCGCCGTCAGGCCCAGACTAATGACGATGATGAACCGCCTTTTGATTTACAACAAACTCCTCGAAAACGCCAGAATGAGGTTTCTTTCATCTTTGTCTGTTGCTTCCATTAATGGATCTATTTCCTTACATCACTAACTTTATTTTACTTTTGCAGGAGGTTTCTCGCTCTTCTGGTGACTCGTCGCAAACTCAATTTCCGGCTTTCAAGACTGCCCCTGGGTAAGTGTAAGTGGATCTAGTGCCCCTTAGTGATTTTGGTGTATTGAAGACTTATAGGTTAAGGGACTAATGCGTTTGTGAGTGTACACAGGTCTATAAGTCTATGAGGAGTTTGATATTTACAGGAAAAGTCGACCCCTAAAAATGAATATCTTCGACTAAAGATTTTGGTATTTCTAAAGACTTTCATGAAGACTTTGAAAGTGAAGAAATTGGTGTGTCTGTGAAGACTTGATATTCATGCGAGGAATATGAAGCTTGAAGACTTTCGTTTTCATAGTTTTGTTTCTCTCTTTCTTGAGTCATAGGAAACATAGTACTGTTAAAGGGGGTCGAGGAAATACTAAGGAAAAATTTCCATGTGATGCTCAACTCAAAATCCTACACCTACCAATCCCTTCGAGTGAAGCCATTGGAAATCTCATACAGTTCAGTCAATTTCTTCAGAGACAAAGACGAAGTTCTTATGGTCTCTGAGGAATTTGTCCTGACTGAGGAGTTCGGAATTCGCCAGTGAGGAACATGATAGCCCTAAGGATTTTTCTACTCAAAGTTCCAACCGTTGATGTGCTATGCGGCAACTGTCCCAAAATATCTATCCACCTAATGGTCATATCATTGAAAGGCATTTATGTCTTATCATGTCGGGCTGCTCCCTAGGCTATAAATAGCTGCCCCCTACAGCCACTAGCTGGTTGGCTACTCCGAGAGAAACTGACACTTGTCATTTGAGAGCAACCCTTCCTCTGAGGACTTTGAGTGAAAATCATCAAGTGAGGAAAAACCAAAAACCCAAAACCCAAACACCTACAAACCCCAAGTGATTGAGCATCACTGAAGAGATTGATCCTGAGTGGATCCGACGCTTGTTACCTTTGAAGATTGTGCTTCTTCCAGACGGTTAGGCGTCATAGTCTAGAGCATCCAAGAGGAATTGTGGATCACCGAGTGACCAAGGTTGTGAAGGTTTGGAAGTCGCCTGAAGACTTACCACGAGTGATTGAATGAGGTCTGTGTGACATTAGTTCAAGGAGAATATGACGAGGACTGGGTGTCCCGAGCCACGTGTTCAGGACTGGGTGTCCGAGACTGTGTGTCCTCGAGTTTAAATACTCAGCCGCTCCAACCAGACGTACAACTGAGACAACAGTTGGAACTGGTCTACCAAATCATTGTCTTCTCCAAGCTTACTGGTTCTATTTCCTCAACTCTTTCATTTCCTCATAACTGTGTTGTGTGTTTGTTCATATCTGTGTTTGAAGACTTTGACTGAAGACTTTCTCAATTTCCTCAGTTTAATTTCTTCAGTCTGTTTGTCTTCATCCTGTGTTATCCTGTGATCACGTTTCCTGTACTATGTGCCTGTCTTCATTTCATCATGATGACTATGCTTGTATTCTGTTATGTTTACTTTTGAGTACTTATTCCGCTGCTAGTAGTTCTTCGCGAAGGAATTTCCTCACCGGCAAATTCCACAGTGAAGAATTTCATAAAAATCGCCTATTCACCCCCCCTCTAGTCGATATAACGCACTTTCAATTGGTATCAGAGCAAGGTACTCCCTTGTTCTGTGTGATTTTGGTTTAACTGTCTGGAGTTTTAGTTATGTCGACCGCAGGTATGACGAAAATGACATGCCCCATCTTTGACGGTCACGATTATCCCAAGTGGAAGGCCATGATGAAGAAATGCCTCATGGCGATGAACAGCGAGCTGTGGACCGTCACTGAGATTGGTCTGACCGATCTGAGCAAGATGGCGGAAGCTGGTGACATTCGCAAGTACACTCTTCTAAACCTCACGGCGAAGGATGTCATCTCCTCCAGTCTGTCACAAAATCAGTTCAGGAATATCATGCATCTTGATCATGCGAAGCTCATCTGGGACCGTCTCTCTGAGTTCTATGAAGGTCATCGAACCTGTCATGATCCTTGGTTTGAGGACTTCAAGGAATCTCTCAAAACGATGACATTCGAACCAGAATCATCATCTTCTGCGTCATGCCTTATGGCAAAAGATGCTGAGGTAATTGAATGCTACCTATCCGAGTCTAGTGATGATGAATCTGGTGATGAATTTGGACCCAGCTATGTCAAACTTGCTTCCCTTGCCAATAAATAACAAAGAGCTTTGGAAAAAGTTCACTATATGCTAAACAAGAGCGATGATATGTTGGGTGAAGAAATGGATCAGTCAAAAGCTTTGGCTGAAAGTCTTCAGAGACTTCATACTAAGTATGACACCCTTCAAGATCAACATAACACTCTCTTATCTGACCATGAAAAGCTTTCTTATGAATTTCTTCAAAGAAAGCAAGACCTTGAGAAGCTAAGAGTGAGTTATGAAGATCTTCAGAAGGAGCGCGATTCATTACTTGCTCAACAAATCAGCGCTTCTTAGGAAGAATTTGTTCCTCCATGCTTGAAGTGCATTGAACGTGAATCTGCTAATTCTTCACCTGAATGTTCAAATGCTGCTAATGTTTCAAATGCTTCACATGCCTCTGCTATCACTAATTCCTCATCTGAGGACATTGCTAGTATCACTAACAATGCAGGGCTGAAGGAATTGTACACGACGGGCATGTACAAAAGCCTCAAAGGGCATCAGGCTCTTTGTGATGTGCTTAAAAAGCAGATCCTCAACAGGAACCCTAGGAAAGAGGGTATCGCCTTTGAGAGGAAACTCAATGCTGATGGTACATATTGGAAGCCTGAGCAGTACCCCAAAACTACATGGGTTGCTGCAAAGGGACCTCCAGTTGATCCATCTAACTTATTTGGATTTGCATGTGAATCTCCTCATTCTGATGATGAGTCAATTGACTCCAACTATAAACTGTTCAAAAATCAGAATGGTGAAGTATTTGCTAGATATGTTGGCCCTAACTGCAGGAACGGCTCCCCTATGAAGAAAATCTAGGTTCCCAAAAGATGCCTTGAAAATCTTCAGGTGAATGTCATCATGACGCCACCTGTGAAGAATAGGAATCCCAGATCAAATTCTTCATATGGACCAAATTCTTCATATGGATTTAAGTCCTCATACGGACCAAATTCCTCATATGGATCAAAGTCCTCATATGAACATCATCATGCTAACCCATCTGTTTCGTAGGGAAGACCTAAGGATTATGGATATGTGCATTATTCTTCAAATCATTATGTCCATAAGTCCTCAAAGAATTTCTCTGCTTACTCTTATGCCTATTCTAACCCCTCTTATGTGAAACGAAATGGACTGGCTTCTATGCCATCCTTTTCGTATGGAGCTCGCAAAATGATGAACTCTTTGCCACCCCTTCAGATGTGGGTGGTGAAGAAAAAGAACTAATCTCTTCTGCAGGGTCAGGTCTCCAGACGCACGTAATCGTCTAAAGAATTTGCTGGAGACCTGAGCGTGCCTGATAGGACGCAGGCTAATCATGACGAAATGAACCTTCATTTCTCACGTCCTCATATTGCTTTATCAATCCTTTTACTTGATGAAATTGATCTGATGAATTTATGTCATATTCACTGATGAAGTATATGAGTTTGTAAGCTGCACTAATTCGTCTGCAGGATGATCAACCTAAACCCACTGAGTGGGTCCTCGATAGTGGATGTACAAACCACATGACTGGGACAAGAATCTATTGATGGATGCTCCGTTATCTCTGTCGCATCTGAAGCATATCATCTTTGCTGACAAAGGCAAAAGTCATGTATTGGGTCTAGGTAAGGTTGCGATTACAAAGGATCGACACATGGACAAAGTCATGCTTGTTGAGTCCTTAGGATACAACCTTATGTCTGTCTCAATGCTTTGTGATCTTGATATGGTTGTTGTCTTTGGCAAGTACCGTTGTGTTGTGGTTATGGAAGCTGACAATTCCAAAGTCTCCGAAGGCTTTAGGAGAGGAGACATGTATATTGTTGATTTCTCTACAGGACCACAACCAGCCGTGTGCTTACTTGCAAAAGCTTCGGAAGGCTGGCTCTGGCATCGACGACTTGGTCATGCAGGCATGAGAAATTTGCACACGCTTGTGAAGAAGAAGCATGTCATTGTCATCGAGAATGTCAAATTCCTCAAGGATCACCTATGTGGAGCCTGTGAAGCTGGGAAGATGACGAAGGCCAAGCATCCAGCAAAGACTATCATGATCACCACTCGCCCGTTTGAATTGCTACACATGGATCTCTTTGGTCCTAATCATTATTCTGCTATTTCAAATGAAGCATCTCAATATGGCTTTGTTATTGTTGATGATTATTCTCGCTATACATGGGTACACCTTGTTACTTACAAACATGAAGTGCAGGAAGTCTTCAAACGATTTTCCTCGAGGGCTTGAACCAACTTTGATGTGAAGATCAAGCACATCAGAAGTGACAATGGCACTGAGTTCAAGAATTCTGGTCTCGATGACTATCTTGATGAACTTGGTATTACTCATGAGTTATCTGCTCCCTACACTCCTCGGCAGAATGGCGTCGTGGAGCGCAAGAACATGACTCTTGCTGAGATGGCTCGCACTATGCTTGATGAATACAAAACGCCTCATCGTTTCTGGACTGAGGCAATTGATACTGCATGCCACATCATCAATAGAGTATATCTTCACAAATTCTTCAAAAAGACTACCTATGAACTCCTCACTGATAAGAAACCCAATGTAAGTTATTTCAAAGTCTTCGGTGCTAAATGTTGGATTAGAGATCCTCATCACAACTCAAAATTTGCACCGAAAGCACATGAAGGTTTTATGCTTGGTTACGGAAAGGACTCGCACACCTATAGAGTCTTCAACAACGTTCTTCACAAAGTTGTTGAAACTGTAGATGTGCGGTTCCATGAAACTAATGGCTCACAAAGAGAGCACCTACCTACTGTGATAGATGAACCAGCACCTGAGGAAACTATCAAGTTCAAGGCTACTGAGGATGTCATTCCTACTAAAGAATCTGCTGAAGAATTCATTCCAGAACATGAAGAACGTCGAGCTAATGCACCTGAAGAAAATGCTGAAGAAAATGGTGCTAAAGAAAACGCTGATCAAACTCTTCAACGACAACCAGCTCATCCTTGCATTGCAAAAGAAGTGCAAGTTGAAAAGATCATCAATGACATCAAAGCGCCAGGTCCTCTCACACGCTCAAAAGCTTCACATTTGTCTAACTTTTGTGGGCAGTATGCTTTTGTGTCTATTACAGAGCCCACTAAGGTAGATGAAGCATTTCTGGAGCCTAAGTGGATTTAGGCCATGCAAGAAGAATTACATCAGTTCGAGCTCAACAATGTTTGGGAACTGGTCAAACGTCCAGATCCCCGCAAGCACAATATCATCGGCACAAAGTGGATCTACCGCAACAAGCAAGATGAAAATGGCCTTGTGGTGAGGAATAAGGCACGGCTTGTAGCTCAAGGCTACACACAGGTGGAAGGAATTGATTTCGATGAAACTTTTGCACCTGTTGCTAGACTTGAGGCTATTCGCATATTACTTGCTTATGCTAACCATCATGATATCACTTTATATCAAATGGATGTGAAAAGTGCATTCCTCAATGGTAAGCTTGAGGAAGAAGTATATGTTTCTCAACCCCCAGGTTTTTAAGATTGAAAGAATCTTGACAAAGTCTTCAGACTCAACAAGGCCCTCTATGGCCTCTAGCAGGCCCCATGGGCTTGGTATGATACCTTGAAGGATCTCCTCATGAAGAAAGGCTTCAAACCCGGTTCACTCGACCCTACTCTTTTCACTAAATCTTATGATGGTGAATTGTTTGTGTGCCAAATATATGTTGATGATATTATCTTTGGTTGTACTGACCAACGTTATAGTGATGAATTTGCCTATATGATGAGTGAAGAATATCAAATGTCTAGGATGGGAGAGTTGAAATTCATCTTAGGTCTTCAAATTCGTCAACAACACAATGGCATATTCATATCTCAGGAGAAATACCTCAAGGATGTACTGAGGAAATTCGGCATGCAAGATTGCAAAGGCGTCAAAATTTCTATGCCCACAAATGGCCATCTGTGCACTGATGAAAATGGTATTGACTTCGATCATAAGGTATACCGCTCCATGATAGGTTCCTTATTGTACTTATGTGCATCTAGGCCAGATATAATGCTTAGTGTTTGCATGTGTGCCCGATTTCAAGCTACACCGAAGGAATCACACCATAAGGCTGTGAAGCATATTCTTCGATATCTAGCTCACACACCAACACTTGGATTATGGTACCCCAAGGGC
Source organism: Triticum monococcum (assembly GCA_034509565.1). Lineage (NCBI taxonomy): Eukaryota > Viridiplantae > Streptophyta > Magnoliopsida > Poales > Poaceae > Triticum > Triticum monococcum. The sequence continues at coordinate 169,240,577 of CM067846.1, read as the reverse complement.
TCGGCTTTTGATCTTGTTGGATATTCTGACTCTGACTATGCTGGTGATTGTGTGGATCGCAAGTCAACATCTGGTACATGTTATTTCCTCGGACGATCTTTGGTCTGTTGGTCCTCGAAGAAACAGAACTGCGTATTAATATCTACTGCTGAAGCTGAGTACATTGCCGCTGGTTCTTGCTGTGCCCAATTGCTATGGATGAAGCAAACTCTCAAGGACTACGGCGTCAACACGAAGAATGTGCCTCTCTTCTGTGACAATGAGAGTGCCATCAAGATTGCTCACAACCCAGTTCAGCACTCGAAGACAAAGCACATTCAGATTCGTCATCATTTTCTCCGTGATCATGTGTTGAAGGGCGACATTTCTATTGAGCATGTGAAGACTGAAGAACAACTAGCCGATATCTTCACAAAGCCCTTGGATGAGAAGAGATTTAGCAAGTTGCGGTGTGAGCTAAATATCCTAGAATCTTCGAATGTTCTTCGAAAAGGACACTCATCCTAACACTTATGCAAAATTGATGACTTAGATGTGCAACACATGAAGAAACGTTTTTCTTCAATCAATGAAGAATAACACTCCTAGTGTGAAGAAATTAATGAAGAATTTGATTCTCAGAACCCTACGATAATTGTACGCGGTGTCTGAAATCATCATTCTTATACGGTGGGTCACGCCACCACCAAAAGTTGAAATTCCTCAAATTATTCATATTCTTCAACTTTGCATAGTCTTCACTGGTTCCGTCGTTTTTCTTCATTAGCTATATATATATACGAGTTTATGTCCTCTACAGCATTCACTTATTACTATTTATTCAAGTTGGTTTTCTGCTAAGTGAATGTGATCGGACCCTTTCCCTCTATGCTATACTCAACCCAATCTATTCACAAATCCTTCATGTGCATTCTATTTGAAACTCGTTCAAAATCTTCACTGTGTCCTTGTCAGCTGAAGAAATTGCGAACGGAACTTTAAAACCTATCTTATCTAAATTTTCGGCTTTGCCGCTCAAACCGTTCCGCATCCCACGATACACTTATCCACTCACCCACGATCTAACACGATCTTCACCTCTCACTACGTGGGTGACACATGTCATGCGAATGAGAAGGGTCAGGGGCACGTTCGTCCAATTTCTTCGGGCGAGTAGTTTTTCACCGTGGCCATAAATACCCCTCCTTCCCTTCCTCACTTCTTTTACTCCGCTCAACCTCTCTCTCCAGCTCGAGCTTCTCAAACCCTAGCGTCGCTGCTACTTCATCGCCGCCGGTGAGGAAGAGCTTCACTGCCTCGACCTCGTCACCGACGTACTCGCACCGACCGCAGAAATCTTCACTCCGCCGCCGCCGTAGCCGTCATCCTCCGCCAAGTTAGGGCGTGGAAGATCTGCACAGACGAACTTCACATCTCCTCACTCCAGTTCGTTGTGTTCTTCGTCCAGGGTAAATTAAAAGTTACTTTTACTACCCTCGTTGATTCGAATGATTATCTACAAAATCTTCAAAAGTGTTTTTCTTCATATCTTCACACACTGAACACCTCACAAGTCATCTGTTCTTGATTCATTTCTCTAAGCATCATTTTTCTTCAAGATTCCTCAATTGTGTGGATCTTCGATCTATACAACTCTGGAACCTAAGACAAAGAACGCTTAGTGAAAATCTTCAAGACTCATCTGGTCAAATTCCTCAAACTTGTTCTTTTTGAAAGACCTTCTGAGAACGCATATGACCTCTCCAAATTCCTCGCAACTATACTCTGTTCACAGGTACACATGTCAGCTGCTGAATCACTAGGTTCTCATCAACTTAACTCATTTGCAGCGTTCCTCGAAGAAAAGTTGCATACTTCTTCAGAGAATTCGATTGTTCAAATTCCTCAACTGAAGAAAATGGCTGATGGTAAAAGGCCATAGAAGGGAGGAAAGAGGCCTAAGGTAAATACAGCATTTGAAATCCCTGATGACATATATGCTGGGTACTGCACACCTACTAAGGAAACCAAGAATGAGCGCAAAGTGCACAAACAGAGGATAGAGGGGAGATGGGCAAGAGAATGGAGGGAGTACAGATATGTCACTCCTAAGTACATGAAGAAGTTCTCACTCAATCCTCCATGCCCAAGAGCTCCATTGGCACCTGGCCAAATAGCAGATCCCACCAGCCTCAAGCGCGGTGAGGACTATCCTGATGAATGGGCCAAGCGCCAAACCAAGTTGGCTAAGCAAGCCAGAGAAGCAGTGAGAAAATTCAATGAAGACTCTGCCGCTGCTGCTGCCTCTGCTGTGGCCTCTGCTGTCAAGCCAAAGAAGGCTATGTCTAAAAAGCCTGCACGCAGGCCAAGTTCCTCAGCAATGCCCTCATGACCAGAATCATCAAAGCCCTCACGGCCAATTCATCATGCTGCTCCTGTTCCTCCAAAGTCCTCAGCTCCTCCGCCGAAGCCTTCAGCTGTTCCGACCAAATCCTCAGCGCCTGTGCATCTCACCTCGTGCCAAAGGACTGCCGGCATCTCCATTGCCTCAGGTGTCTCAGCTAGTTCCTCAGCTGCACCAAGTTCCTCACCTGGCCCCTCATTGCTGAAGACAAAGGCCACTGCTGGATGAGGTCCTCGCCCAAGTCCTCAAAAGAAGCAAGTCGCTTTCCAAGTGCCGTCTGATGAAGACGAAGCTGATGATGATGAACTTGCAGAAATCATCAGAGACAGGCAAGTCAGGGCCGCTAGAGCCAAAGGATCAGAAGTGCTACTGCTTTTGGATCCCAAGCTGATCCTCGACTACATTGATAATTGGCACAAGGACCCCAGCACTCCCTTGCCTGACTTCAAGCTGACTCCTGGCCGGAGTCACATGCTGACCCACTTCATTCAAGAAGAAAAGTGGAAATTTGAGAAGGCCAGGCAGATCAAGAAAGTGCAGTACAAGAAAGAGCGCTATCTGAAGAAAAACGTTGTCTCTATGACAACTGAAGAACTTGTCACTATTCAGACTGATATTAAGAAACTCAGTGATGACTTTGACGCATATCGCTCTGATTGGCTTGGAGCCAAGGTTCGTTTTATGAAACTTGCGAATAACTTCAGTTCCAATGTTGCAGCCCCAACGCAACAGGAAATTCCTTAGGCTGAAGCATCTGCTCAGCCTACTGAAGAAAATGCCAGCACCGCTGATGACAATAAGGCTACTGAAGATAATGTGAGTTCCAGGGCTGATGACTGCATTCCAGCCGCTGAAGAAATTGCCAGGGCACCCACTAGTGGTGTGCCTAAAGAAACTGAAGAACTCAGGGCAACTGCATCAGTTGTGCCTGAAGAAAATCAACCAGATTCCTCAGCTGCTCCTGCACCAACTTCAACTCCAATCCTTCCATCTGCATCAGATGTGAAGAAGACCAAGGCTGCAGAGCGTGCTGCAGTGAAGAAAAGGAAAGCATCAGCTGCTTCAGATTCTTCAGCTCCGAAGAAAATGAAGCCTATGACAAGTTCATTTGCAAATCCGATTGATGTTGTTCCCATCTGAACCAGGCCATCAAAGGACCTTGTTCCTTTTGATGGAGAATATGTGATCCCCAGCGGATCTGATGAAGAAACTTCTTCTGCTGCTTCGTCTGAACCGTTGGGTGAAGAAATTGAAGTGGATGCGATCCCTTCAACACCTATCATCTCCTTGCCTATGCCTCAGTTCACAGCTGAAGAGGCTGGCGTTGAAGAAATGGAAGATGAAGATATGGACATTGGCTGCTCCACACCCGTAATCAGTGATGAATTCTGGGAAAGTCAGCATCCAAACTCTCCAATGTTCACCCCTCTACAACAAATTCCTCAGTCCCCCACACAAACTGTTCACATGGGCTCTAAAGAAACTCATCCCACTACATCTGTCCATGAGGAAATTCCAGCCACTAGCGCTGAAGAAACTGCTGCTGCTGAACAACCAACGAGACAGAATGCCACTGAGGAGAAACCAGAACTTCCTCAGCCTGAAGAACCTGCGATTGAGATTCCTGAGGTCGTGATGCAACTCACTGACACTCCTCTGCCGAAGCCAAAGGATCCTTTCTCACGCAAGCAAAAGTTCAAGGCTAATGATTTCTTCAGCGAGCACGTATTCTTCGAAGATTACAACCCATATGACTCTGCTCGCATTAGGAAGAGGCATTTCTGGACTGCCAGTCAAGCCAATTTCTATTCCTCAGTGCTGTTCAAGAAGGAGAAGATCTTCTACCATGAGCATATTCCTCACATGGATATGGAATCTCTGCCATGCTTCGCACCAGTCCTCAGTGTTCTTCACGATGCTGGACTGCTCAACTTTTGCTCTGACATCTGCGATTGGAATGAAGAACTGATTCTTAAATTCTATGCAATGCTGCACATCACCGGAGATGCTGAAGATGTGACTTCATGGGTGCTGGACTGGATGTCTGAAAACACTCACTACACTGCACCAGCCTCTGAATTGCTTCGTGCTCTACCACTCAGTCCTCCCCTTGAAGAAGCTCGCTGCATCTACAGTGAACCTGAGCTCACACGTCATTACATGCAGGTGCTGATGAAACCTTTGAAGCCAGGTCAAGCACCAAGAACCAAATTCCTCGTGAAGGAATTGCTGTATGTGCCCAGAACTGTCTATCGTATTCTTACGAGGACAATCAGTCCCATCAAAGGCCACAACTCATCTGATGAGGAAATTGTTGGCATCATGAAGAATCTGGTATTCAACATCGTTCATGGCATTCCTGTCAATTATCACGATTTCTTCATGAGGACTATGGCCAATGTTGCACTGTCTCTGTTTGAGCTGAACCCTTATGCACCTTGGATTATGAGATTCCTCAGGACAAGGTCTTCACTCAACTACAAAGCTGATTTCCAGAATCACCTCAGCTACTTGCCCCCAATTGAAGTCCTCAAGCAGACATATTCCTTAGTTGATGGAAAGGGCAAGGCACCAGCTGTAATAGATGAAGGCATTCGTCCATTGGATGGTCAGTTTTGTTGGGGAACATAGTAATTTCAAAAATTTCCTACACACACGCAAGATCATGGTGATGCACAGCAACGAGAGGGGAGAGTGTTGTCTACGTACCCACGCAGACCGACTGCGGAAGCGTCGACACAACGTAGAGGAAGTAGTCGTACGTCTTCCCGATCCGACCGATCCACGCACCGTTACTCCGGCACCTCCGAGTTCTTAGCACACATACAACTCGATGACGATCCCCGGGCTCCGATCTAGCAAAGCGTCGGGGAGGAGTTCCGTCAGCACGACGGCGTGGTGACGATCTTGATGTTCTACCGACGCAGGGCTTCGCCTAAGCACTACAACGATATGATCGAGGTGGAATATGGTGGCAGGGGGCACCGCACACGGCTAAGGAACAATCTCAATGATCAACTTGTGTGTCTAGGGGTGTCCCCTGCCTCCGTATATAAAGGATCCAAGGGGGAGGGGGCCTCCAGCCAGGAGGAGGGCGCAGGAGGAGTCCTACTCCTACCGGGAGTAGGACTCACCCCCCCAATCCTAGTTGGACTAGGATTCCCCGAGGGGGGAAGAGAGAGAGGGGGGCTGGCCACCTCTCCTAGTCCTAATAGGACTAGGGGAGGGGGGAGGCGCGCGGCCACCTTGGGCTGCCCCTTTCTCCTTTCCACTAAAGCCCATTAAGGCCCATATGGCTCCCGGGGGGTTCCGGTAACCTCCCGGTACTCCGGTAAAATCCCGATTTCACCCGGAACACTTCCGATATCCAAATATAGGCTTCCAATATATCAATCTTTATGTCTCGACCATTTCGAAACTCCTCGTCATGTCCGTGATCACATCCGGGACTCCGAACTAACTTCGGTACATCAAAATGCATAAACTCATAATAACTGTCATCGTAACGTTAAGCGTGCGGACCCTACGGTTCGAGAACAATGTAGACATGACTGAGACACATCTCCGGTCAATAACCAATAGCGGGACCTGGATGCCCATATTGGCTCCTACATATTCTACGAAGATCTTTATCGGTCAGACCGCATAACAACATACGTTGTTCCCTTTGTCATCGGTATGTTACTTGCCCGAGATTCGATCGTCGGTATCCAATACCTAGTTCAATCTCGTTACCGGCAAGTCTCTTTACTCGTTCTGTAATACATCATCTCGCAACTAACTCATTAGTTGCAATGCTTGCAAGGCTTATGTGATGTGCATTACCGAGAGGGCCCAGAGATACCTCTCCGACAATCGGAGTGACAAATCCTAATCTCGAAATACGCCAACCCAACATCTACCTTTGGAGACACCTGTAGAGCTCCTTTATAATCACCCAGTTATGTTGTGACGTTTGGTAGCACACAAAGTGTTCCTCCGGTAAACGGGAGTTGCATAATCTCATAGTCATAGGAACATGTATAAGTCATGAAGAAAGCAATAGCAACATACTAAACGATCGGGTGCTAAGCTAATGAAATGGGTCATATCAATCAGATCATTCAACCAATTATGTGATCCCGTTAATCAAATAACAACTCTTTGTCTATGGTTAGGAAACATAACCATCTTTGATTAACGAGCTAGTCAAGTAGAGGCATACTAGTGACACTCTGTTTGTCTATGTATTCACACATGTATTATGTTTCCGGTTAATACAATTATAGCATGAATAATAAACATTTATCATGAAATAAGGAAATAAATAATAACTTTATTATTGCCTCTAGGGCATATTTCCTTCAGTCTCCCACTTGCACTAGAGTCAATAATCTAGATCACATCACCATGTGATTAACATCGATAGTTCACATCATCATGTGATTAACACCCATAGTTCACATCGCCATGTGACCAATACCCAAAGGGTTTACTAGATTCAGTAATCTAGTTCACATCGCTATGTGATTAACACCCAAAGAGTACTAAGGTGTGATCATGTTTTGCTTGTGAGAGAATCTTAGTCAACAGGTCTGCCACATTCAAATCCACATGTATTTTGCAAATTTCTATGTCAACAATGCTCTGCATGGAGCTACTCTAGCTAATTGCTCCCACTTTCAATATGTATCTAGACCGAGACTTAGAGTCATCTAGATTAGTGTCAGAACTTGCATCGGCGTAACCCTTTACGACGAACCTATTTTCACTTCCATAATCAAGAAACATATCCTTATTCCACTAAGGATAATTTTGACCGTTGTCCAGTGATCTACTCCTAGATCACTATTGTACTCCCTTGCCAAACTCAGTGGTAGGGTATACAATAGATCTGGTACACAGCATGGCATACTTTATAGAACCTATGACCAAGGCATAGGGAATGACATTCATTCTCTTTCTTTCTTCTGCCGTGGTCGGGCTTTGAGTCTTACTCAATTTCACACCTTGTAACATAGGCAAGAAACTCTTTCTTTGACTGTTCCATTTTGAACTACTTCAAAATCTTGTCAAGGTATGTATTTATTAAAAAAACTTATCAAGCGTCTTGATATATCTCTATGGACCTTGATGCTCAATATGTAAGCAGCTTCACTGAAGTCTTTCTTTGAAAAACTCCTTTCAAACACTCCTTTATGCTTTACAGAATAATTCTACATTATTTCCGATCAACAATATGTTATTCACATATACTTATCAGAAATGTTGTAGTGCTCCCACTCACTTTATTGTAAATACAGGCTTCACCGCAAGTCTGTATAAAACTATATGCTTTGATCAACTTATCAAAGCATGTATTCCAACTCCGAGATGCTTGCACCAGTCCATAGATGAATCACTGGAGCTTGCACACTTTGTTAGCTCCCTCTGGATCGAAAAAACCTTCCGGTTGCATCATATACAACTCTTCTTCCAGAAATCCATTCAGGAATGCAGTTTTGACATCCATCTGCCAAATTTCATAATCATAAAACGCGTCAATTGCTAACATGATTCGGACAGACTTAAGCATCGCTACGGGTGAGAAGGTCTCATCGTAGTCAACCCCTTGAACTTGTCGAAAACCTTTTGCGACAAGTCGAGCTTTATAGACAGTAACATTACCGTCAGCGTTAGTCTTTTTCTTGAAGATCCATTTGTTCTCAATTGCTTGCCGATCATCGGGCAAGTCAACCAAAGTCCATACTTTGTTCTCATACATGGATCCCATCTCAGATTTCATGGCTTCAAGCCACTTTGCGGAATCTGGGCTCACCATCGCTTCTTCATAGTTCGTAGGTTCATCATGATCTAGTAGCATGACTTCCAGAACTAGATTACCGTACCACTCTGGCGCGGATCTTACTGTGGTTGATCTACGAGGTTCAGTAGTATCTTGTTCTGAAGTTTCATGATCATTATCATTAACTTCCTCACTTATTGGTGTAGGTGTCGCAGAAACAGTTTTCTGTGATGTACTACCTTCCAATAATGGAGTAGGTACAGTTACCTCATCAAGTTCTACTTTCCTCCCACTCACTTCTTTCGAAAGAAACTCCTTCTCTAGAAAGTTTCCGAATTTAGCAACAAAAGTCTTGCCTTCAGATCTGTGATAGAAGGTGTATCCAATAGTTTCCTTTGGATATCCTATGAAGACACATTTCTCCGATTTGGGTTCGAGCTTATCAGGTTGAAGCTTTTTCACATAAGCATCGCAGCCCCAAACTTTCAGAAACGACAACTTTGGTTTCTTGCCAAACCATAGTTCATAAGGCGTCGTCTCAATGGATTTTGATGGTGCCCTATTTAACGTGAATGCAGCTGTCTCTAGAGTGTATCCCCAAAATGATAGCGGTAAATCTGTAAGAGACATCATAGATCGCACCATACCAAGTAAAGTACGATTACGACGTTCGGACACACCATTATGCTGTGGTGTTCCGGGTGGCACGAATTTGTGAAACTATTCCACATTGTTTTAATTGAAGACCAAACTCGTAACTCAAATATTTGTCTCCGTGATTAGATCATAGAAACCTTATTTTCTTGTTAGATGATTCTCCACTTCACTCTGAAATTCTTTGAACTTTTCAAATGTTTCAGACTTATGTTTCATCAAGTAGATATACTCATATCTGCTCAAATCATCTGTGAAGATCAGAAAATAATGATACCTATCACGAGCCTCAATATTCATCGGACCACATATATCAGTATGTATGATTTCCAACAAATCTGTTGCTCGCTCCATTGTTCCGAAGAACATAGTCTTAGTCATCTTGCCCATGAGGCATGGTTCGCAAGCATCAACTGATTCATAATCAAGTGATTCCAAAAGCCCATCAGCATGGAGTTTCTTCATGCGCTTTACACCAATATGACATAAACGGCAGTGCTACAAGTAAGTTGCACTATCATTATTAACTTTGCATCTTTTGGTTTCAATATTATGATTATGTGTATCACTACGATCGAGATCCAATGAACTAATTTCATTGGGTGTGTAACCATATAAGGTTTTATTCATGTAAACAGAACAACAATTTATTCTCTTACTTAAATGAATAACCGTATTACAATAAACATGATCAAATCATATTCATGCTCAATGTAAACACCAAATAACACTTATTTAGGTTCAACACAAATCCCGAATTTATAGGGAGTGTGCGATGATGATCATATCAATCTTGGAACCACTTCCAACACACATCGTCACTTCACCCTTAACTAGTCTCTGTTTATTCTGCAACTCCCGTTTCGAGTTACTAATCTTAGCAACTGAACTAGTATCAAATACTGAGGGGTTGCTATAAACACTAGTAAAGTACACATCAATAACATGTATATCAAATATACTTATGTTCACTTTGCCATCCTTCTTATCTGCCAATCACTTGGGGTAGTTCCGCTTCCAGTGACCAGTCCCTTTGCAGTAGAAGCACTCAGTCTCAGGCTTAGGTCCAGACTTGGGCTTCTTCACTTGAGCAGCAACTTGCTTGCTGTTCTTTTTGAAGTTCCCCTTCTTCCCTCTGCCCTTTTCTTGAAACTAGTGGTCTTGTCTACCATCAACACTTGATGTTTTTCTTGATTTCTACCTTCATCGATTTCATCATCATGAAAAGCTCGGGAGTCGTTTTCGTCATCCCTTTCATACTATAGTTCATCACGAAGTTCTACTAACTTGGTCATGGTGACTAGAGAATTCTGTCAATCACTATCTTATCTGGAAGATTAACTCCCACTTGATTCAAGTGATTGTAGTACCCAGACAATCTGAGCACATGCTCACTAGTTGAGCGATTCTCCTCCATATTTTAGCTATAGAACTTGTTGGAGACTTCGTATCTCTCAACTCGGGTATTTGCTTGAAATATTATCTTCAACTCCTGGAACATCTCATATGGTCCATGATGTTAAAAACGTCTTTGAAGTCCTGATTCTAAGCCATTAAGCATGGTGCACTAAACTATCAAGTAGTCATCATATTGAGCTAGCCAAACATTCATAATGTCTGCATCTGCTCCTGCAATAGGTCTGTCACCTAGAGGTGCATCAAGGACATAATTCTTCTGTGCAGCAATGAGGATAAACCTCAGATCACGGATCCAATCTGCATCATTGCTACTAACATCTTTCAATACAATTTTCTCTAGGAACATATCAAAATAAACACAGGGAAGCAACAACGCGAGCTATTGATCTACAACATGATTTACAAAATACTACCAGGACTAAGTTCATGATAAATTTAAGTTCAATTAATCATATTACTTAAGAACTCCCACTTAGATAGACATCCCTCTAATCCTCTAAGTGATCACGTGATCCAAATCAACTAAACCATGTTCGATCATCACGTGAGATGGAGTAGTTTCAATGGTGAACATCACTATGTTGATCATATCTACTATATGATTCACGCTCGACCTTTCGGTCTCCATGTTCCCAGGCCATATCTGTATATGCTTGTCTCGTCAAGTATAACCTGAGTATTTCGCGTGTGCAACTGTTTTGCACCCGTTGTATTTGAACGTAGAGCCTATCACACCCGATCATCACGTAGTGTCTCAGCACGAAGAACTTCCGCAACGGTGCATACTCAGGGAGAACACTTCTTGATAATTAGCAGAGATCATCTTATAATGCTACCGTCAATCAAAGCAAGATAAGATGCATAAAAGATAAACATCACATGCAATCAATATAAGTGATATGATATGGCCATCATCATCTTGTGCCTGTGATCTCCATCTCCGAAGCACCGTCATGATCACCATCGTCACCGGCGCGACACCTTGATCTCCATCGTAGCATCATTGTCGTCTCGCCAATCTTATGCTTCCACGACTGTCGCTACCGCTTAGTGATAAAGTAAAGCATTACATCGCGATTGCATTGCATACAATAAAGCGACAACCATATGGCTCCTGCAAGTTGCCGATAACTCGGTTACAAAACATGATCATCTCATACAATAAAATTTAGAATCATGTCTTGGCCATATCACATCACAACATGCCCTACAAAAACAAGTTAGACGTCCTCTACTTTGTTGTTGCAAGTTTTACGTGGCTGCTACGGGCTTAAGCAAGAACCAATCTCACCTACGCATCAAAACCACAACGATAGTTTGTCAAATAGACTCCATTTTAACCTTCGCAAGGACCGGGCGTAGCCACACTCGGTTCAACTAAACTTGGAGAGACAGTCGCCCGCAAGCCACCTGTGTGCAAAGCATGTCGGGGGAACCGGTCTCGCGTAAGCGTATGCGTAATGTTGGTCCGGGTTGTCTCGTCCAAAAATACCGCCGAACCAAAGTATGACATGCTGGTAGGCAGTATGACGTATATCGCCCACAACTCACTTGTGTTCTACTCGTGCAAATAACATCAAACCATAAAACCTAGGCTCTGATACCACTGTTGGGGAACGTAGTAATTTCAAAAATTTCCTACCCACACGCAAGATCATGGTGATGCACAACAACGAGAGGGGAGAGTGTTGTCTACGTACCCACGCAGACCGACTGCGGAAGCGTTGACACAACGTAGAGGAAGTAGTCATACGTCTTCCCGATCCGACCGATCCAAGCACCGTTACTCCGGCACCTCCGAGTTCTTAGCACACGTACAGCTCGATGACGATCCCCGGGCTCCGATCCAGCAAAGCGTCGGGGAGGAGTTCCGTCAGCACGATGGCATGGTGACAATCTTGATGTTCTACCGACGCAGGGCTTTGCCTAAGCACTACAATGATATGATCGAGGTGGAATATGGTGGCAGGGGGCACCGCACACGGCTAAGGAACGATCTCAATGATCAACTTGTGTGTCTAGGGGTGTCCCCTGCCTCCGTATATAAAGGAGCCAAGGGGGAGGGGGCCGCCGGCCAGGAGGAGGGCGCAGGAGGAGTCCTACTCCTACCGGGAGTAGGACTCACCCCCCAATCCTAGTTGGACTAGGATTCCCCGAGGGGGAAACAGAGAGAGGGGGGCCGGCCACCTCTCCTAGTCCTAATAGGACTAGGGGAGGGGGGAGGCATGCGGCCACCTTGGGCTGCCCCTTTCTCCTTTCCACTAAAGCCCATTAAGGCCCATATGGCTCCCGGGGGGTTCCGGTAACCTCCCGGTACTCCGGTAAAATCCCGATTTCACCCGGAACACTTCCGATATCCAAATATAGGCTTCCAATATATCAATCTTTATGTCTCTACCATTTCGAGACTCCTCATCATGTCCGTGATCACATCCAGGACTCCGAACTAACTTCGATACATCAAAATGCATAAACTCATAATAACTGTCATCGTAACGTTAAGCGTGCGGACCCTACGGTTCGAGAACAATGTAGACATGACTGAGACACATCTCCGGTCAATAACCAATAGTGGGACCTGGATGCCCATATTGGCTCCTACATATTCTACGAAGATCTTTATCGGTCAGACCGCATAACAACATACGTTGTTCCCTTTGTCATCGGTATGTTACTTGCCCGAGATTCGATCGTCGGTATCCAATACCTAGTTCAATCTCGTTACCGGCAAGTCTCTTTACTCGTTCCGTAATACATCATCTCGCAACTAACTCATTAGTTGCAATGCTTGCAAGGCTTATGTGATGTGCATTACCGAGAGGGCCCAGAGATACCTCTCCGACAATCGGAGTGACAAATCCTAATCTCGAAATACGCCAACCCAACATCTACCTTTGGAGACACCTATAGAGCTCCTTTGTAATCACCCAGTTACGTTGTGACGTTTGGTAGCACACAAAGTGTTCCTCCAGTAAACGGGAGTTGCATAATCTCATAGTCATAGGAACATGTATAAGTCATGAAGAAAGCAATAGCAACATACTAAACGATCGGGTGCTAAGCTAATGAAATGGGTCATGTCAATCAGATCATTCAACCAATGATGTGATCCTGTTAATCAAATAACAACTCTTTGTCTATGGTTAGGAAACATAACCATCTTTGATTAACGAGCTAGTCAAGTAGAGGCATACTAGTGACACTCTGTTTGTCTATGTATTCACACATGTATTATGTTTCCGGTTAATACAATTATAGCATGAATAATAAACGTTTATCATGAAATAAGGAAATAAATAATAACTTTATTATTGCCTCTAGGGCATATTTCCTTCAAGTTTCGCAAAGCTGCATCTTATTCCACCAATGATGACTCTGCCACACATGACTCTGCCAATGCACCTAAGTCCACTCCTCAAGCCACTGCTCCGCACGTGATGACTGACCGTGAAATTCTGCTTAGTCTTCACCAGAAGGTGGATCGAAATCACAAATGGGTTAAGCGTCAGTTTGGTTCACTTCTTCACAACATGACTACCACACACAATGCAGTGAATAAAAACCACTACTACCTCCATCAAGTCTTCGGTCGCACCTGGGCAATCCTGTCACATCTGTATGGTGAAGAAGATCTGAAGAACATGGGTCTCAAAGAAGATTTTGACTAGTCTGCTCCTCCACCAAAGAAATTCAAGAAGGTCCAGGTTCCTTCTCTGGTGGCCAGCTCATTTTCTTCATCGCGCGACACTGATGAACATGAAGATTTGGACGACACTGTGGCAGGCCCTACATCAACAAACGACCCCAACAACGCAGGCGCTCCTTCATCAACATGATTATCTTCAGGGGCGTTAGTCCTCATTTTCGATCATTTTGGTCATTCGATGACAAAGGGGAGAAATATGAGTTAGTCTTCATGCGGGTCTACTATATGGGCATTTTTTATTTGCTAAGTTACAACTCTCATTCTTCTGAAACTTTATTGGATTGAGTTGTAATCTTAAACCCGATGGTGCTCTGATACTTTTGATGCACTGTGCTCTGATACTTTTGATGCACTATTCTGCATGCTTATTCCTCGTTAATATTATTACACGCATGCTGAGTTTCATCAGGCACCATATTTCATCATGCATTTCAAATTCTTCATATTATATGTTAAATGCGTGTATGAATTACAAGATATAGGGGGAGATCTCCATGATTCAACTCTTCAAGTGTGCATTGCTTCAAAGGCAAATTCCTCACTATGCACATCTTCAGGGGGAGTTCTTCTATATCTTGCAATCAAATTCCTCAATATCAGTAGTTACACTTCATATGTTTATCCCCGTTGAAAACTTAACCTATATTGTCATCAATCACCAAAAAGGGGGAGATTGTAAGTGCATCTAGTACCCCTTAGTGATTTTGGTGTATTGAAGACTTATAGGTTAAGGGACTAATGCGTTTGTGAGTGTACACAGGTCTATAAGTCTATGAGGAGTTTGATATTTACAGGAAAAGTTGACCCCTAAAAATGAATATCTTCGACTGAAGATTTTGGTATTTCTGAAGACTTTCATGAAGACTTTGAAAGTGAAGAAATTGGTGTGTCCGTGAAGACTTGATATTCATGCGAGGAATATGAAGCTTGAAGACTTTCATTTTCATAGTCTTGTTTCTCTCTTTCTTGAGTCATAGGAAACACCGTACTGTTAAAGGGGGTCGAGGAAATACTAAGGAAAAATTTCCATGTGATGCTCAACTCAAAATCCTACACCTACCAATCCCTTCGAGTGAAGCCATTGGAAATCTCATACAGTTCAGTCAATTTCTTCAGTGACAGAGACGAAGTTCTTCTGGTCTCTGAGGAATTTGTGCTAACTGAGGAGTTAGGAATTCGCTAGTGCGGATTGCCTACACAGTGAGGAAAATGATAGCCCTGAGGATTTTGCTACTCAAAATTCCGACCGTTGCTGTGCTATGCGCCAGCTGTCCCAAAATATCTATCCACCTAACGGTCATATCATTGAAGGGCATTTATGTCTTATCATGTCGGGCTGCTCCCTAGGCTATAAATAGCCGCCCCCTACAACCACTAGCTGGTTGGCTACTCTGAGAGAAACTGACACTTGTCATTTGAGAGCAACCCATCCTCTGAGGACTTTGAGCAAAAATCATCAAGTGAGGAAAAACCAAAAACCCAAAACCCAAACACCTACAAACCCCAAGTGATTGAGCATCACTGAAGAGATTGATCCTGAGTGGATCCGACGCTTGTTACCTTTGAAGACCGTGCTTCTTCTAGACGGTTAGGCGTCATGGTCTAGAGCATCCAATATGAATTGTGGATCGCCGAGTGACCAAGGTTGTGAAGGTTTGGAAGTCGCCTGAAGACTTACCACGAGTGATTGGACGAGGTCTGTGTGACCTTAGTTCAAGCAGAATACGGTGAGGACTGGTTGTCCTAAGCTGCATGTTCAGGACTGGGTGTCCGGGACTGGGTGTCCGGGACTGTGTGTCCTCAAGTTTAAATACTCAGCCGCTCCAACCAGACGTACAACTGAGACAACAGTTGGAACTGGTCTACCAAATCATTGTCTTCACCAAGCTTACTGGTTCTATTTCCTCAACTCTTTCATTTCCTCATAATTGTGTTGTGTGTTTGTTCATATCTGTGCTTGAAGACTTTGACTGAAGACTTTCTCAATTTCCTTAGTTTAATTTCTTCAGTCTGTTTGTCTTCATCCTGTGTTATCCTATGATCACGTTTCCTGTACTCTGTGTCTGTCTTCATTTCATCGTGATGACTATGCTTGTATTCTGTTATGTTTACTTTTGAGTACTTATTCCGCTGCTAGTAGTTCTTCGCTATGGAATTTCCTCACCGGCAAATTCCACAGTGAAGAATTTCATAAAAATCGCCTATTCACCCCTCTCTAGTCGATATAACGCACTTCCAATAAGGACAATCATCTTTCTTCTGCATCTTTGAAAACTGCATTATTAAACTAATTGTCTCATAAAATCTTTTTTAGCGGTCGAGAAAAATCCAAGAAAGCTAAGGTGACTAAGACGATAGAAAACCCGAAAAATCCTGCACCTGAACCGGCAGCACCAAGTCCTGATCAATCTGAAGCACCAGAAGACCCAGCTGTCCACGTTCAATCGGACCCTCCCGAGCCGTCAGCTAATGAAACCACTCTTAATCCGGCTATCACTGAACCATCTAGCTCTGCCAACCCGCCGACAACTTCTGACACTGATGTCTTAATTACTGGTAGTCGGTTTATTGAGCCGGGCAACCCCAGCATACTGGCCTGGCACTCTGCTAAGCAAGAAGCTTTAGAGAGGCAGAAGGTGCGGTTTGATGTCTCTCATTACGCTCATCTTAATGTTAGTGACGTGTTGTCTGGCTACCTCAGTCATGTGCATTCTAGCCGTGACTCAGAAATTGAGATGGTCAAGCAACTTCAGCTGAAATATGAGGTATGTTCACCAACTTTCACAATCTTATATATGCAACTCTAGCCCCCAAGTCTCCGGATTATGATGAATCTGAATGATCTGTAGACTTATGATATAGGTTGATGCTCTGTCGTAGTTTTTCCTTAAATCCAGTTTAACTTTCACCTGTAGTCCCCAGGGGCCAGCTCAATTTATCACAAAGGAGCCGGTACTTAACTTCATAGTTGTCTCGAATCAGTCGAAACAAATAGTGTGATCTGGCTCAATATGAAAAAACTTTCATAAAATCATGCATTAGCCCCCAAGTGCCAAGTGTTATTACTTGTAAAATACTTGGGACTTGAAGCCTGGAAAAAAGGAACTTCTTTGGCAGACATTAGCCCCCAAGTGCCAAGTGGTGTTGCCTTTGCAAAGCACTTGGGACTTTAATCATTATAACTTTTATTTAAATTTTGACACACATGTGTATGTTTGTAGACCGCCCTAACTGAATTGGGCTCTCAATTGACGGATGCAAAGACCTGGCTGGCGGATCAAGAAGCGGAGATAAAGACCGCTAACTCCAAACTGCAACTGAGCCTCTCTAAAGCTGAAAACTGAAGACCAGTTTGGATACAAAGAAGCAATCCTGGGCCGATGAGAAGGCCTTGCTGACACAACATGCTGAAATAGCAGAAGCAGCGCTCGAGGAGGTTACCACAAAGCTCAGTGGCTTAAAAACCGTGTGTCTCAAATGGTCTCCGCAATCTTTGGTGAGTTATTTACATTAGTCACTTACACTTTATTTTGACCAGGAATATAAGCCGCCTGCTGAACCTTTGTTAAAAACACTCACAGGTCCATGAAGTAAAAATCTGAGTCAAGATAGTGTGACAAAATTGAAGGCGGTTTATACCTTGGTGGAGCAACTGTACACTGGTGCTCGACGAGCACTTGCTACTATCTCCCCTGCCAACCAAGGACCCAACCGTTTGAGTGATGTTTTGAAGAAGTTATCGATCTTACCCGCCAGATTTCAAGAGGTCAAACGATCATGTGCCCAAGACGGAGCTCTGACTGCCCTGAGTCGCTCCAAAGCCTGGGTGCCGGATTTAGACCCAGTGGACGTGGCTAAGGGGTACCCTACCGTGAAGGAAGATGGGACTCCGTTTGAGCAAGATGACTTTATTGCCTGTGTGAGGGGAGTTCGTCCTTAGGCTACCATTCTTGGCGAGGAGACCAACATCAACAAATATCAGTCGGGTTTTGATATGGAGAATAAAAAGATGGCAACTCCCTCTTATAAAGTGACGGATCTTATCCCGCCAGTTCGTCAACACACTTTTGCCCCGAAAATTGACCCGGCCGGCCTAATGGACGATGAGGCCGAGTTCATTGCTCTGAACGACTTTGACTGGTCCAATCCCAGCTTCCAACCAGTGGAGGGAGGTGAGTCGGCCAGGGAGGATTCATAACCATATTAATAATCCAGCTTTTAGCTTAAGACCTGCTTAAGAGAGAAAACAGTCTAACCTTTTGGGCTCTCAATGCCTTGTAATAGGTTAGTTTGAAAACTGCATATTTTGCCTATGCCATCATGCATAGGATGTTGCATATGACCTTTTGCCCGTGATGTCAATATATGAATTATATCCGTGGTCGCATCTGCAGTGTTTTGAATCTGTTCCTATATGCAAAAGATAAAACTGTCCTGGCGGTTGATCGCTGGACGGGTTAAAAATACCCGATACATAACTATAAAATCATCATAGTGCAAAAAATAGGACCAGATGTAAGATACACAAGGCTGAAAAAAAAACCTTTGATTAACGAAAAGATATAGATAAGTCTATTTATAAACAACAATACGTATGTTCTGACTCCGAATTGCTGGCTTATATGACCCGGACCATAAGGTTGACGACCCTAATGTTTGTAGAAGCCAATACCTTGATATGCCTGATGATTGTTATCCCTTGACAGCTCATTGTCAAATAACCGAGCCGATTCAAATTTAAACCATACGTGCAGTTAGCTTTAAGACAACAAGAAACCAGTAAAACAAAATAGGATGTTTCAAAATGATGTAAATCAAGCATTAAGAGTAATTTGGAGGCTTCTGATTCGAATACGATCAGTAAACCAGACTAAAGTGGTTAAGCTAGGATTCGAATACGATCATGTAGCCCCCAGTGGTTTTGGCATTGCACCGATCAAGAGGGTACTGACAGCTATGTTCTCTTTGGTTCGTGTCGGCGTCCTGGGAATGGGGGTCCCTAGGCTTGCCTGCCTGCAGCCCACGGCGTGGCTAAGTTAGCAGGTCGTACGGCCCATCTTCATCAACAAGGCATCCAAGACCCTCGCGAGGGGCCAAGCCTCGCGAGGCATACGACACAAGACCTCCTCTAGAGTGGCCTAGTTGGACAGGCTCACTAGGAGCGGAGATGTCGAGGCGAGGCAAACCTCACGAGGCTCTCGTGACGTGAGCCATGACGATCGACACCGGGTGGGCGCCAGGTAGGCGCCAGCGTGCACAACGTCCTTGTTTCATCTTTGGTGCTAAGGAAACCAGCGCAGGCGAGGAGTACCGAGGCATCAGGCAAAGGTTGCCATTTTGGTGCAACAAGACCAAGACCAGAAGGATGGCAAGATGGAGGTCTTCGTGGAGCCCAAGACGGCGTCACCACCAGAGCCTTTGGCAGACGAAGACCACTTTTGTTAGGATAGCTTGTACTAGCTGTCCCCCTTCAAATTTTCCCGCCATTGTTGGCTCCCTTCCCGCTCAAGATTTGGGAAGAGGACCAGGGCCTCTATAAGTAGGACTAGCCACCACCATAGGCAAGCGGGACGACATCTTGGATCACTCTCACCCACACAAGTTGGCCAAGCACAAGAACACCTCAATCTCAGCAGGATGTTCTTCCCATTGTATTGTTCATCATCAGCATGAGAGGCAATCCACCACCACACTGGAGTAGGGTATTACACCACAACGGTGGCCCGAACTAGTATAAATCTTGTGTCTTTCTGTGTTGCGAGTTCGTCGAGTTCGTCCGCGAGATCTTAGCGAGTTAGGGCGTAGATCGGTGGGAGGAAGAGACTTCGCGCGCACCCTAGTGTTCGAGCCTTAAGGGTTTGCCGGAACCCCACATCCGACATTTGGCGCGCCAGGTAGGGGTGCGCCGTAGCTTCCCCTCCGTCGATCTATGCTCCGTCGCCACCGCGCTTCGCCCACATGGCAGGCGCCCTGCCGCCAACTCCGACGGTCAGTGTTGACAACAGGGCCAGGGGGCTCAGAGCCCTGGACCCCGCCCTGCGGCGGGTGCAGTGGCCGCCCAAGTTCAGGCCAGATATGCCACCGCGCTACGACGGTGTGGCGGACCCGTTAGCTTTCCTGCTGGCATACGAGGAGGCCATCCTCGAAGCCGAGGGTGATGACAAGGTCATGGCCAACTGGCTTCCCATGGCCCTCGCCGGCGAGCCACGCGCCTGGCTGCTCAACCTTCCTGGATCCACGGTAGCATCTTGGGAGGAGCTCCGCGACCTCTTCACTACTCGCTACGCGGTGCCGGCGCACCACGCGGTCGCGGCCCTGCTGAGCGGCTCTCAAGCACCGTCGTTAGACAGTCACGCCAAACCGTTCCCCCGTCAGATCGGGGCCACCTCCAGGCGATCGGGGGCTCCGCCGGGCTGGGCTATGCCAGAGGCCGATCTTACCTTCGGCTCAGAAGACGACCCCGACTCCATCGCCGGCTCCGGAAGGCTCCCGATGCTCTACACGCCCACCATCTACAACATGGTCGTCACCAAGACCCTCATCAACGGTGGTGCTAGCCTCAACTTGCTCTTCGTGGAAGCCTTCAGCCTTCTCCATGTGCCACTCGAGCGGCTTAGCCTCAGTAAGCCCTTCTCGGGAGTGGGTGGTGGAGCTGCCCACTCCCTGGGACAGATCCGCCTCCCTGTCACCTTCAGCACACGCGACAACTACCATAGCGAGCTGGTGGACTTCGACATCACTCGCATCGGTCTCCCGTACAACGCCATCCTCGGGTACCCGGCTCTCGCTCAGTTCATGGCGGTGACTCACCCGACTTACAACCTCATGAAGATGCCAGGGAGCAAGGGCGTCCTCACCATCAAGGGGGACACTAAGGAGGCTGTGATGGCGCTCAGGCTCGCCTTCAAGACCGTGGCAGCAGCACAACCCGCCGACGCCGGTGCCCCCGCGGCCAGGGAGGCCACGCCCACCAAGAAGAAGCAGCTTTTCACCCAGGACAAGGCGGAAACCGAGTAGGTATCGGTCAGCGAGGACGAATCTTCGGGAGCCACCATTACCATAGGAGCCAGCCTTGACCCGGAACAAAAAGAAGCCTTGGTGAAGTTCTTGCGCGCGAACAAGGAGATATTCACATGGGAGCCCAATCAGCTGGTAGGGGTCCCGAGGGAGGTGATCCAACATCATCTAAGGGTATGCCCCAACATCCGCCCCATGAAGCAGCGAGCCAGACGACAGTCCACCGAGAAGCAGGCCTTCATCGTCCAAGAGACACGCAAGCTGGAAGTGGCAGGTGCCATCCGAGAGGTCTGATACCCCGAATGGCTGGCGAACCCTGTCATGGTGTGCTACCTCTTGAGCACTGCGTTGGATTTCCCCGAAGAGGAGAGGATGATGCAGAAAAGTAGCGTAAGTATTTCCCTCAGTTTTTGAGAACCAAGGTATCAATCCAGTAGGAGGCCACACACAAGTCCCTCGTACCTACACAAAAACAATAGCTCAACACAACCAACGCGCTTAGGGGTTGTCAATCCCTTCATGGTCATTTACGAAAGTGAGATCTGATAGAGATGATAAATAATATTTTTGGTACTTTTGGTATAGAGATGCAAAGTAAAAAGTAAAAGCAAACTAAAAGCAAAGCAATAATAAAGTGATGGAGATTGATATGATGAGAAAGAGACCCGGGGGCCATAGGTTTCACTAGTGGCTTCTCTCAAGAGCATAAGTATTCTATGGTGGGTGAACAAATTACTGTTGAGCAATTGATAGAATTGAGCATAGTTATGAGAATATCTAGGTATGATCATGTATATAGGCATTACGTCCGAGACAAGTAGACCGACTCCTGCCTGCATCTACTACTATTACTCCACTCATCGACCGCTATCCAGCATGCATCTAGAGTATTAAGTTAAAAACAGAGTAATGCCTTAAGCAAGATGACATGATGTAGAGGGATAGTTTCATGCAATATGATAAAAACCCCATCTTGTTATCCTCGATGGCAACGATACAATACGTGCCTTGCTGCCCCTTCTGTCACTGGGAAAGGACAACACAAGATCGAACCCAAAGCTAAGCACTTCTCCCATGGCAAGAACAACCAATCTAGTAGGCCAAACCAAACTGATAATTCGAAGAGACTTGCAAAGATAACCAATCATACATAAAAGAATTCAAAGAAGATTCAAATATTATTCATAGATAGACTTGATCATAAACCCACAATTCATCGGTCTCAACAAACACACCGCAAAAAGAAGATTACATCGAATAGATCTCCACGAGAGAGGGGGAGAACATTATATTGAGATCCAAAAAGAGAGAAGAAGCCATCTAGCTACTAACTATGGACCCGTAGGTCTGAAGTAAACTACTCACACTTCATCGGAGAGGCTTGGATGATGATGTAGAAGCCCTCCGTGATCGATGCCCCTTTCGGCGAAGCTTCGGAACAGGCCCCAAGATGGGATCTCATGGATACAGAAAGTTGCGGTGGTGGAATTAGGTTTTTGGCTCTGTCCCCGATCATTTGGGGGTACGTGGATATATATAGGAGGAAGAAGTACGTCGGTGGAGCTTCGAGGGGCCCATGAGGCAGGGGGCGCGCCCTAGGGGGGGCGCACTCCACCCTCGTGGCTTTCTTGACGGAGGGTCCAAGTCTCCTGGGTCTTATCTGATGAGAAAATCACGTTTCCGAAGGTTTTATTCCGTTTGGACTCCGTTTGATATTATGTTTCTCCGAAACACTAAAATAGGCAAAAACACCAATTCTGGGTGGGCCTCCGATTAATAGGTTAGTCCCAAAAATAATATAAAAGTGGAAAATAAAGCCCAATATAGTCCAAAACAGTAGATAATATAGCATGGAGCAATCAAAAATTATAGATACGTTGGAGACGTATCAAGCATCCCCAAGCTTAATTCATGCTCGTCCTCGAGTAGGTAAATGATAAAAAGAGAATTTTTGATGCGGAGTGCTACTTGGCATAATTTTAATGTAATTCTTTTTAATTGTGGTATGAATATTCAGATCCGAAAGATTCAAGACAAAAGTTCATATTGACATAAAAATGATAATACTTCAAGCATACTAACTAAGCAATTATGTCTTCTCAAAATAACATGGCCGAAGAAAGTTCATCCCTACAAAATCATATAGTTTAGTCATGTTTCATTTTCGTCACACAAGAATGCTCTCATCATGCACAACCCCGATGACAAGCCAAGCAATTGTTTCATACTTTAGTAATCTCAAACCTATAAACTTTCACGCAATATATGAGCACGAGCCATGGGCATAGCACTATGGGTGGAATAGAATATAATGAGGGGGTTATGTGGAGAAGACAAAAAGGAGAAAGTCTCACATCAACGAGGCTAATCAATGGGCTATGGAGATTCCCACCGATTGATGTTAATTCAAGGAGTAGGGATTTCCATGCAACGGATGCACTAGAGCTATAAATGTATGAAAGCTCAACAAAGGAAACTAGTGGGTGTGCATTCAACTTGCTTGCTCACGAAGACCTAGGGCACTTGAGGAGGCCCATTGTTGGAATATACAAGCCAAGTTCTATAATGAAAAATTCCCACTAGTATGTGAAAGTGTTAACATGAGAGACTCTCTACTATGAAGATCATGGTGCTACTTTGAAGCACAAGTGTGGTAAAAGGATAGTAACATTGTCCCTTCTCTCTTTTTCTCTCATTTTTTTGGGCCTTTTCTTTTTTTACGGCCTTTCTTTTTTTTTGGGGGGGGGGGCTTCTCTTTTTTCATGGCCTTTCTCTTTTTTTATTCCTCACTTGGGACAATGCTCTAATAATGATGATCATCACACTTCTATTTATTTACAACTCAATGATTACAACTCGATACTAGAACAAAGATGACTCTATATGAATGCCTCCGACGGTGTATCGGGATATGAAATGAACCAAGAGTGACATGTATGAAAGAATTATGAACGGTGGCTTTGCCACAAATACTATGTCAACTACATGATCATGCTAAGCAATATGACAATGATGAATGTGTCATGATGATGGAAAATTGCATGGCAATATATCTATGAATGGCTATGGAAATGCCATAATAGGTAGGTATGGTGGATGTTTTGAGGAAGATATAAGGAGGTTTATGTGTGAAAGAGTGTATCATATCACAGGGTTTGGATGCACCGGCGAAGTTTGCGCCAACTCTCAATGTGAGAAAGGGCAATGCACGGTACCGAAGAGGCTAGCAAGGATGGAAGGGTGAGAGTGTGTATAATCCATGGACCCAATATTAGTCATAAAGAATTCACATACTTATTGCAAAAATCTACAAGTCATCAAAAACCTCGGCACTATGCGCATGCTCCTAGGGGGATAGATTGGTAGGAAAAGACCATCGCTTGTCCCCGACCGCCACTCATAAGGAAGACAATCAAATAACACCTCATGTTTCAAATTTGTTGCATAACGTTTACCATACGTGCATGCTACGGGACTTGCAAACCAAAACACAAGTATTTCTCAATTTCACAACTACTCAACTAGCATGACTTTGATATTATTACCTCCATATCTCAAAACAATTATCAAGCATCAAACTTTTCTTAGTATTCAACACACTCATAAGAAAGTTTTATTATTAATCTTGCATACCAAGCATATTAGGATTTTAAGAAAATTACCATGCTATTAAGACTCTCAAAATAATCTAAGTGAAGCATGAGAGATCAATAGTTTCTATAAAACAAATCCACCAGCGTGCTCTAAAAGATATAAGTGAAGCACTAGAGCAAAATTATAAAGCTCAAAAGATATAAGTGAAGCACATAGAGTATTCTACCAAATTCCAAATTATGTATGGCTCTCTCAAAAGGTGTGTACAGCAAGGATGATTGTGGTAAACTAACAAGCAAAGACTCAAATCATAAAATACGCTCCAAGCAAAACACATATCATGTGGTGAATAAAAATATAGCTCCAAGTAAGATTACCGATAGAAGTAGACGAAAGAGGGGATGCCTTCCGGGGTATCCCCAAGCTTTGGCTTTTAGGTGTCCTTAGATTATCTTGGGGGTGCCATGGGCATCCCCAAGCTTAGGCTCTTGCCACTCTTTGTTCCATAATCCATCAAATCTTTACCCAAAACTTGAAAACTTCACAACACAAAACTTAAAGTAGAAAACTCGTGAGCTCCGTTAGCAAAAGAAAACAAAAGACCACTTCAATGTACTTTAATGAACACATTCTTTATTTATATGGGTGTTATATATACTGTATTCCAACTTCTCTATGGATTAAAAACTATTTTACTAGCCATAGATTCATCAAAATAAGCAACCAACACACGAAAAACAGAATCTGTCAAAAACAGAACAGTCTGTAGTAATCTGTAGCTAGCGCAAGATATGGAACCCCAAAAATTGTAAAATAAATTTCTGGACGTGAGGCATTTATCTATTAATCATCTGAAAAAAGAATTAACTAAATATCACTCTCTAAATAAAAATGAAATCAGTTCTCGTGAGCGCTGAAGTTTCTGTTTTTTACAGCAAGTTCAACAAGACTTTCCCCAAGTCTTCCCAACGGTTCTACTTGGCACAAACACTAATTAAACACAAAAAACACAGCCAAAAAAGAGGCTCAATAATTTATTTATTACTAAACAGGAGCAAAAAGCAAGGAATAAAAATAAAATTGGGTTGCCTCCCAACAAGCGCCATCGTTTAACGCCCCTAGCTAGGCATAACAAGCAAGAATAGATCTAGGTATTGCCATCTTTGGTAGGCAATCCATAAGTGGCTCTCATGATAGGTTCATAAGGTAATTTTATTTTATTTCTAGGAAAGTGTTCCATGCCCTTTTTAATGGAAATTGAAATCTAATATTCCCTTCCATCATATCAATAATTGCACCAACCGTTCTAAGGAAAGGTCTACCGAGAATAATAGGGCAAGAAGGATTGCAATCTATATCAAGAACGATAAAATCTATGGGCACATAATTCCTATTTGAAACAATAATAACATCATTAATTCTTCCCATAGGTTTCTTAATAGTGGAATCCGCAAGATGCAAGTTTAGAGAGCAATCATCAAAATTACGGAAATCTAGCAAATCACACAAAGTTTTGGGAATAGTAGAGACACTAGCACCCAAATCACATAAAGCATAAAACTCATGATCTTTAATTTTAATTTTAATAGTTGGTTCCCACTCGTCATAAAGTTTTCTAGGGATAGAAACTTCCAATTCAAGTTTTTCTTCATAAGATTGCATCAAGGCATCAACGATATGTTTAGTAAACGCTTTATTTTGACTATAATCGTGAGCAGATTTTAGCACGGATTGCAACAAGGAAATACAATCAATCAAAGAGAAATTTTCATAGTTAAATTCCTTGAGTTCCATAATAGTGGGTTTAGAAACATCTAGGGTTTTAATTTCTTCAATCCCACTTTTATCAAATTTAGCATCAAGATCAAAAGATTCAGAATTATTGGAACGCCTTCTAGGTAGAGGTGGATCATATTCAGTCCCATTATTACAAGATTCATATTGCAAAACAAAGATTTAATAGGGGACACATCAATAACTTTTAGATCTTCATCATTATTTTCATAGGAATCCGGTTTAGCGGCCATCTTATTGACTAAGGTAGCTTGCATATCCGACATTTTAGCAGTTAATTTTTCAAGACGAGCAATTTGGGATCTTATACCATCAAGTTCTTTAGACATATCATCGAGATCTTTATTCATATGATTCATGAATTTTTTTGTTCCTTAAGCTCATTTCTAAAGAAATTATTATGCTCAAATTGCAAAACCATAAACTTCCTGACGTTGTTTTCGATCTCCTCTAACCTTTTAAGGTGAAGACCACCAAATCTAGGTAGAGCCATCGCGACAACATGAAAACTAACACACAAGCAAACAAAAGGCAAACAGGCAAAAAGAGGCAAATAGAGAGAGAGGGAGGATAGAGAGAGAGAGGGCGAATAAAACGGCAAGGGTGAAGTGGGGGAGAGGAAAACGAGAGGCAAATGGAAAATAATGTAATGCGGGAGATAGGGATTGTGATGGGTACTTGGTATGTTGACTTTTGCGTAGACTCCCCGGCAACGGCGCCAGAAATTCTTCTTGCTACCTCTTGAGCACTGCGTTGGATTTCCCCGAAGAGGAGAGGATGATCCAGCAAAGTAGCGTAAGTATTTCCCTCAGTTTTTGAGAACCAAGGTATCAATCCAGTAGGAGGCCACGCACAAGTCCCTCTTACCTACACAAAAACAATAGCTCAACGCAACCAACGCGCTTAGGGGTTGTCAATCCCTTCACGGTCACTTACAAAAGTGAGATCTGATAGAGATGATAAATAATATTTTTGGTATTTTTGGTATAGAGATGCAAAGTAAAAAGTAAAGCAAAGTAAAAGCAAAGCAATAATAAAGTGATGGAGATTGATATGATGAGAAAGAGACCCGGGGGCCATAGGTTTCACTAGTGGCTTCTCTCAAGAGCATAAGTATTCTACGGTGGGTGAACAAATTACTGTTGAGAAATTGACAGAATTGAGCATAGTCATGAGAATATCTAGGTATGATCATGTATATAGGCATCACGTCCGAGACAAGTAGACCGACTCCTGCCTGCATCTACTACTATTACTCCACTCATCGACCGCTATCCAGCATGCATCTAGAGTATTAAGTTAAAAACAGAGTAACGCCCTAAGCAAGATGACATGATGTAGAGGGATAGTTTCATGCAATATGATAAAAACCCCATCTTGTTATCCTCCATGGCAACGATACAATACGTGCCTTGCTGCCCCTTCTGTCACTGGGAAAGGACACCGCAAGATCGATTCCAAAGCTAAGCACTTCTCCCATGGCAAGAACAACCAATCTAGTAGGCCAAACCAAACTGATAATTCAAAGAGACTTGCAAAGATAACCAATCATACATAAAAGAATTAAGAGAAGATTCAAGTATTATTCATAGATAGACTTGATCATAAACCCACAATTCATCGGTCTCAACAAACACACCGCAAAAAGAAGATTACATCGAATAGATCTCCACGAGAGAGGGGGAGAACATTGTGTTGAGATCCAAAAAGAGAGAAGAAGCCATCTAGCTACTAACTATGGACCCGTAGGTCTGAAGTAAACTACTCACACTTCATCGGAGAGGCTTGGATGATGATGTAGAAGCCCTCCGTGATCGATGCCCCCTCCGGCGGAGCTCCGGAATAGGCCGCAAGATGGGATCTCGTGGATACAAAAAGTTGCGGCGGTGGAATTAGGTTTTTGGCTCCGTCCCCGATCGTTTGGGGGTACGTGGATATATATAGGAGGAAGAAGTACATCGGTGGAGCTTCGAGGGGCCCACGAGGCAGGGGGCGCGCCCTCCACCCTCGTGGCCGCCTCGTGGCTTTCTTGACGGAGGGTGCAAGTCTCCTGGGTCTTATCTGGTGAGAAAATCACGTTTCCGAAGGTTTCATTCCGTTTGGACTCCGTTTGATATTCTGTTTCTCCGAAACACTGAAATAGGCAAAAAAAACAGCAATTCTGGGCTAGGCCTCCGGTTAATAGGTTAGTCCCAAAAATAATATAAAAGTGGAAAATAAAGCCCAATATAGTCCAAAACAGTAGATAATATAGCATGGTGCAATCAAAAATTACAGATACGTTGGAGACGTATCATGGTGCCGAAAAAAGGCGAGAAGGAACGGATGTGCATCGACTTCACTAATCTTAACAAAGCCTACCCTCAAGACCCGTTCCCACTCCCGCGCATCGACCAGATTGTTGACTCCACCGCCGAGTGTGACCTGCTATGCTTCCTGGATGCGTTCTCAGGGTATCATCAAATCAAGATGGCGGTGGAAGATGTGGAGAAGACGGCCTTCCTGACACCATGTGGGGTGTACTGCTACACCTGCATGCCCTTTGGGCTGCGCAACACGGGCGTGACCTTTCAGTGGTTGATGCACATCGCTCTGGGGCGGCAGCTCGGGAGGAACGCAGAGGCTTACATCGATGACATAGTGGTCAAGTCTGGCGAGGCAAGGAGATTGATTCAAGACTTGGAGGAGACCTTCGAGAGCCCACGCCAAGTGAACTTAAGGCTCAACCCGGAGAAGTGTGTGTTCGGTGTCCCCTCCGGCAAGCTGCTGGGATTCCTCGTATCCCACAGGGGGATCGAGGCGAATCCGGAGAAGGTCAAGGCTATCGAGGACATGAGCCCGCCTCAGACCCTCAAAGAGATGTAGAAGCTGGCAGGGCAGGTGACCGCATTAGGGTGTTTCATCTCCAAACTGGGAGAGCGCGCCTTACCATTCTTCAAGCTCATGAAGAGGAAGGGCCCATTCGAGTGGAACCCGGAGGCCGACCGGGCCTTCCAAGACCTCAAGAAATACCTTACTAGCCCCCAGTGATGGTGGCACCACGGCCCCTCGAGCCGTTGGTACTCTACCTTGCTGCCACCCCGTACTCCGCCAGCGCGGCGTTGGTGGCGGTTCGGGAGGAGCGCCAAGCCAAGGCTGAAGTAGCGCGGGGTCAGGAAGGCGCAGCAAAGGCATCAGCTGTGGAAGGCCAAGCTTGGTAGGGTGGCGTCGCAGAAGCTCCTGAGGACAGTCGGATCTCAGGGACCCTTCCACCTCAGGATATGCCCCGATCTCTGCAGGCCCGAGCCTCGACAGTGTGCCAGCCCTCGTCGAACACCCGGTGTACTTTGTCAGCACCATACTACGGGACGCGAGAGCGCGCTACCCCATGCCCCAGAAACTCCTACTCGCGCTCCTGGTGGCCTCACGCAAGCTGCGACATTACTTCCAGGGCCACCCCATCAAGGTCGTCTCAGCCAACCCACTGAAAAGGATACTTAGGATCCCTAACTCAGCCGGAAGGGTCATAGAGTGGAACATCGAGTTGCAAGCGTTCTAGTTGGAGTTCAGCACTACCAGGGTCATCAAGGGGTCGCACTTGCTGACTTTGTGGCAGAATGGACGGATGCCCTGACACTTGAGGAAGGATAAGACCAGTCCACCTCCCCGGGAAGTGAGGCTCCGGACGGTTGGATCATGTATTTCGATGGCGCCTTCGCACACCAGGGCGTGGGGGCTGGGGTAGTGCTCATCTCGCCCACCCAGGACAAGCTCTACTACGCCGTGCAACTCTGCTTTCAGCACGGCAAAAAGGTCTCCAACAACATCACAGAATACGAAGGCCTCATAGCCGGCCTGAAGGCTGCATCGGCCCTAGGGGTGAAGCACCTCACCGTCAGAGGCGACTCACAACTCATCGTCAACTTCTCCAACAAGGTGTATGAGCCGAAGGACGAGCATATGGAGGCCTACCTCGCGGAGGTGCCCAAGATGGAGAAACAGTTCTTGGGCCTGGAGCTGCAGCACGTGCCGCGGGGCACCAACAAGGAAGCCGACATCGCCAGGAGAGCATCCAAGCGGCAACCGCAGGAGCCAGGCGTCTTTGAGGAGCGGCTCTTCAAGCCATCAGCTGCACCACTTCTTTCAAGCACGACTCAGGCTCGGGAGGAGCTCCCCCAGCCCCCGGCCGTGGGAGCCCCGACCTGTGGACCGACCTCCGGAGCTCGGCTGCTCTTGGTGCTCGAGCCCCAGGAGGAATACTGGACCAAGGAATTTAAGGAGTGCTTAACGCATGGGACGTTGCCGAAGAAGGAAGAGGAGGCGGAGCGCATGGCCCAGCAAGCCACGACATACTGTATCCAAGACGATGAGTTATATAGGAAGCGACTAAACGATGTCACACTGCGCTGCATATATAGTGACCAAGGAACGGAGTTGCTGATTGACATACACGGCGAGGACTGCAGACACCACTCATCGTCACGGACCCTCGTCGGCAAGGTGTTCCGCAGTGGATTCTACTGGCCTACAACACTCAACGACGCAGCCGAGCTGGTGAAGTCTTGCTAGCTCGGGTTAGCTCGTGTTCTCTCTCTCGCATGCCTCGCGGAGGGGATGGGCAGGTGCCCTCGCGAGCATTTTTCTCCCTTCTCTGCCTTCTCGCGAGCCACCCTCATTCAAGCCCAAAAGCTGGCATGCCTCTCCTAGTCTGTTCCCCTCGGGTACCGTGATACAAGGCGCCAGGTCAGGGCCAGGGCGAACGGCAAATCCTTTAATGCACCTCCTAACGAGCTTTTGCAGTTCCCGAGAAAATGCAGGCCACCAAGGCAAGATGGATGCGAGGAAATGAGCGCCTTGTGAGGAAGAGGGCGTCCCGGATATATACCAAGCTAAGTTATCTTTGCACGAAATAGCGACACAACACGCACGGTGCCACAACCGAGGAACCATAGTTCGTTACACGCCCCCTGGGCCCAAACTGGTTACATTATTGATGCAGGAAAAAAAGTAAAACAAAAGTAGCGTTGCGGCAATCTGCGGAGGCAGACCCCTAGCGGCACCCCGAGCCTAGCCGGATCCTTCTTCGCGCTTCATGGAGGCGCGGCGACGAGATGACCCACTGCCTCCTTCAAAGCGGCGCGGCGGTGCGACGGCTGGTCGTGGCCACTGCTGTTGGAGCTTTCACCGGAGGAAGAGCCACCGTAGCTGGACAAGACACAGCCGCCCCCAAGGGCAGGCTCGCCCTCACCCTCGTCGCGACCGTCCCCGAGGCCAAGCACCTCCTCACCATCGTTCGCCTTGGGGCAGCACCCGGCGCAGCGACCATCTTCCCCAAACACCCTCACGTAGAGGGTTGATTTGCCATCGTACTTGAAGTGGAGGGTGCACCGCCGGCCCAAGCCGCGTGCGGGGGCGAATATCTGCCAACCACGGGCTAGGGCTATGTTGCCCGTGGCGGAAGTCGCGACTGCAACCCAAGAGGCCTTGATGCAACAACCATCCGCCTGCAGCCAGAGTCCGCCTGGACCAGAGGCCGACAGCTCGTCGGCGAAGAAGCGGAAGTTGGAGCCAGTTGTCGGCCGGATTCTCTGACCACACGACAAACTCCGGTGACACCTCCACTGTGTGGAAACACGGACGGGAGGGCGCGCCACCAAAGCACGCCTCCCCTCGTCAACTGGATCGCCATGGCTGGGACGACCCCCTCCGCGTGCCGTGGCGCCGCTCCGACAGTGGGCCGCGATAGGGGACGTGGCGTGCTTGCGCGGACGGCCACGCCTGCGCTTGGGCACCGACGAGCCGGGCCCCTCACGAGGGGCCTTCCCCTTCTCAGTGGCGGAGAACTTCCTTCGTGGTGCCATTGGTGGCACAGTGAGCAATGGAGCGAGGAAGAAGACGGGGGCAAGGTAGGAAGAGATGGGTAACGGGGGCTCCGCCCCCCTCCCCATTTACAGCAAGAGAAGGCCAATTGGCACCTCCCACGATCGCAGGTAATGACGGTTTTCCTTGCATGTCGCAGGGACTCATCAAGTCGTGCAGTTGCCGAGGCAGCGTGGGGAAGTGGAGACGCCCACGTCCAATCAACCGCCACGCGTCAACCGAGGCCGCAGGCTTTTGGGGCCCGCGGTGCTCTGTACTTGGCCCTTGGCTTCGCCGCGAAGCCAAGCCCGAGCGCGCCTTGGGCCCGGGGGCTACTGTCCGTGTCCTAGGAACGGGGGTCCCCAGGCTTGCCTGCCTGCGGCCCGCGGCGTGGCTAAGCTAGCAGGACGTACGGCCCATCTTCATCAACAAGGCATCCAAGACCTTCGCGAGGGGCCAAGCCTCGCGAGGCAGATGACACAAGACCTCCTCTAGTGTGGCCTAGTCAGACAGGCTCACGAGGAGCGGAGATGTTGAGGCGAGGCAAACCTCACGAGGCTCTCGTGACGTGAGCCATGACGATCGACACTGGGCGTGCGCCAGCGCACAAAGCGTCCTTGTTTTCTCTTTGGTGCTAAGGAAACTAGCGCATGCGAGGACTACCGAGGCATGAGGCAAAGGTTGCCATTTTGGTGCAACAAGACCAAGACTAGAAGGAGGCAAGAAGGAGGTCTTCGTGGAGCCCAGGACGGCGTCACCACCAGAGCCTTTGGCAGGCGAAGACCACTTTTGTCCGGATAGCTTGTACTAGTTGTCCCCCTTCAAATTTGCCCGCCATTGTTGGCTCCCTTTCCGCTCAAGATTTGGGAAGAGGACCAGGGCCTCTATAAGTAGGACTAGCCACCACCATAGGCAAGGGGGACGACATCTTGGATCAGTCTCACCCACACAAGTTGGCCAAGCACAAGAACACCTCAACCTCAGGAGGCTGTTCTTCCCATTGTATTGTTCATCATCAGCCCAAGAGGCAATCCACCACCACACTGGAGTAGGGTATTACACCACAATGGTGGCCCGAACCAGTATAAATATTGTGTCTTTCTGTGTTGCGAGTTCGCCGAGTTCGTCCGCGAGATCTTAGCGAGTTTGAGCATAGATCGGTGGGGGGAAGAGACTTCGCGTGCACCCCAGTATTCGAGCCTTAAGGGTTTACCGGAACCCCACATCCGACAGTTCGAATACGACCTATGTTTGAACAGGAAGCCCCCAAATGACCTCTAGCGGTTTTTAACGACCCTGATTCGAATACGATCCAAGTCGGACCCAAAAGGGGTGAAGCTATGATTCGGATACGATCAAGAAGCCCCCTAGTGAGTTTGGCTTTGCACCGATCAAGAGGGTTACGATAGCTATGTTCTCTTTGGTTCGAATACGACCTGTGTTTGAACAGGAAGCCCCCAAGTGACCATGAGTTTTATGGTTAGATTCGAATACGATCATGAGCTGGACCAAAAGGGTGAAGCTAGATTCGGATACGATCAGCCCCCTAAGGGTCGTTTTTAAATAATGAGAATACTAAAGATATATGATCATTGAGGAGGAAAAGGACAGAGGTCCTGCTTTATTACTTATCATAATATATATACAACGTCAAAGTATGTACATGATGAGAGCCGGTGGCTTTAAGTATAGTATGGCCGAAGCTGAGCAATATTCCACGGCCGGCGGGTCTCTTCCTCCGACTTACCCGAGTCTTTGTGCTCTCAAACATCAATGAGGTAATATGACCCGTTGTTTAAGTTCTTGCTGACCACAAAGGGTCCTTCCCAAGGCCGGGATAGCTTGTGTGCATCATACAAATCCTGGATGAGCCGGAGCACCAAGTCACCTTCTTGAAAGGTTCTAGACTTAATCCGGCGGCTGTGATAACAGCGCAGGTCCTCTTGGTAAATTGCTGATCGAGCCACTGCCAAATCTCTCTCCTCATCTAACAAGTCAAGTGCATCATGTCGGACTTGTTCATTATCAGCTTCAATGTAAGCCGCCACGCGAGGCGAGTCTTGACGGATGTCACTAGGCAGGACTGCTTCTGCTCCGTAGACCATGAAGAAAGGTGTATAACATGTAGACCTGTTAGGAGTGGTATTGATACTCCACAGCACCGAGGGTAATTCCTCTACCCAATAACCCGGCGTCCGTTGTAAAGGAACCATAAGCCGGGTCTTGAGACCTTTTAAGATTTCCTAATTTGCTCTCTCAGCTTGATCATTGGATTGGGGGTGAGCTACTAACGAAACATCAAGCCGGATATGCTCATGTTGACAAAACTCCTCCATAGCACCTTTGGATAGATTAGTCCCACTAGCAAAAGAGCATGTGGTTGCAACGGGAGAGAAAATAACACACACTCTTAACCCAATAACCCTGACCCAAGACCCTAATGTGTTCACGTCCTTTATTTTCACATGGCATCACATTTGTGTTGTCGATGGTGGTCTCAATGCTCACATAACGAAAGCGCGTTTGAATGTGGTCAGTCCTAAGGCGTCTCTCTTTTGCGCACACTCGCTCGAAATAAAATGAGAAATATGTCGTTTTTTCCTGCAAGGTTTTTCACATGTGTGTATGCGTGGTTATCGATGTTTACTTTCCTCTCCACCGGTAAGAAAGAAAAACGAACCGTACATTATAGATTAAGTTTACACCAAAATAATATTTTATAAATATTTAACAGCTAAAAATAGTATCATATTTGGATTCTACACATTTTTCTAATCAAGTTTCATATATATAACATGTTAAAATCGGAGTTACCGAAAAGTCAGGGGGTTTTATGTTAAAATGAAAACGATTTAGTTGACTTAAATATGAACGGAGGGTTGATTATCTAAAACATTAGGAGGTTTTCTAAAAAAAGTGCAAAAATGGTTATTTACAAAAAATAGAGGGGCTTTTTTGCAAAATGTGCGACAGACAACCAAAGTCATAAAATCACCGTAAAACACAATATTAGTAGCAGGTAATCACTCATGTAGTGGAAATCCTACATGTTGGCCTCGGCTGGGCCCTGCTCGCACCCCTGCCTCTGCCATTGAGTACCCGTGAGCCTCAAATATCTTCTTCCTTAAATATTTTTTCCAATTTTCACTCACTTTTAATTAGTCTATCCAATAATGAATATTAGACTATGATAGTAACAACAAACAACAACAAGTAATTGTAATTGGTGCTCATCCAGAAAACGGTGATAGCACACATAGCATCCAGCCATGGTTTTGTAGGTTTTGTGTTCATTTTTTTCGAAAATTTAACACCCTTGAATGAAATGAGCGAATTTTGGAATTTTTTCGGAAGATCTCACGCGAAATGTACAATCCAAAATTTGAATTTTGGGAAGAAAAATGGGTGAAATATAAACGAAAAACTACCAAAATTGTACAAACGTTTTGAATCTTGCAGCAATGGGATAAAGCAGAATCAAACTGAACAATACCATCCCTTAATTGATATACACCCATGAATAGCGTAGAACAATACAATTAGCAGAAATACCACATTACTTACTACTCATCTTGGTCTAAGTAGTACTGCATCCTAGGCACACGCATGTGCACCACACTCTGGTCCCGTTTCAGCCGCTCGGATGAGCACGTGTGCATCCAGCAGCTTCCAGTCCAGTTGATTGAAAAAAAGCAACAGGCACCACCAAATCCCCACCGATGTCACCGCCCACTGTGTGCCTTCTTATCCACAACACATCGCCTGTTCCGCCCTCATCTTCCTCCTCTGCTTCCTGACCACCCATCGTTGCTCCTCCTCCTCTCCTCTTCTGCATCCACCTTACGACCCAAGTGTTGCTCTCCTGTTCTTGGCTGCGGTGGCTGGCCAGAGCCACACCCTAGCTGACAGCATCGGCGTGCTTTGTGGCTACGGTTGGGACGTTGGTGGCCTGCTCATCGGCGCACTGGGGCCGGGGCGGAGCCCCTTTCCTTGCAGTGGTGGTGGAGCCCCTCCTCCCGGAGGATGTCTGGGGGGCAACCGGGGTTGCGAGGCAGGTGTGCAGTGGCTCGGTTGTGCCAGATCTGGGCGCCGACCAGCACGCGCGCGGGGTGGGGGGGTCTGGTGGTGCTGCCGGTGGCCACGGACATGGGAGTGCCGAAGCTGCCTCCGGTGAGAGCCCTCGGGCCCCGGTTTTCTCTTCCATGAGCTGGTCTCTGTACCACGAATCAACATGGGCATCAATTTTCTCTGTATCTTCAGTTCGGCTCTCTCTCTCCTTCTTTAGGATTATTGGCTCAAATGGCAATTAAGCTAAGACCTTTCTTTGTATTAGGCTTGGCACCGATGGTGCTTTTCTTTGGATTCATGCGCCTCTCCACTTTGCTCATTTTAAATTGGTGACGCATATAATACATGCGGCAGCCAGCTTTCTTTATTTCTCTAGGGTAAACATGAACATCTCATCCGCTTTTTGTGGGCTTGTTGATCTTGTAATGCATGAACGTATATAAATTGGTTTGGATTTGATGTAATAGAGAAGGGTGGAACTATTAATTGGAATCTGAAATTTTAACACAGGCACAAGACTTGGTTCGTAAGGCAGGGACAACTCGTCAGGAGCTCGGGCGCGCTGGTGAGAGAAGGAGCTGAAGCGGAATGGTGGTGCCGGGTGATGCGATCGCCGGCGTCAGCCGGCAGCGGATTGAGCGTCACGTGGGTCGCGAGCCTCACGGCTGGGATCCGGAGGCGAGGGTGACTCTGTCCTCATGTTGTTCATGTTTTTTTACAATCCGGGACGAAACGTTTTCTCATTTTAAAAAAGGAGTGTGGGTTGAATTACCTAAAACACAAGGGCTTTTCTACAAAACTGTCACAGCGACGTACGACCAGAAGCACTCGGCGGTTTAGTATTAGGGAAAGATTGTCAGTTATAATGTTGTGTGGAAAGCCAAAACGAAAGATCACTTTTTTCATGAACTGAATCGTTGTGGCTGCATCACACTTGTTAACCGGCTCTGCCTTAACTTATTTTGTGAATTTGTCAACTGCCATCAAAAGATGTGTCTTTTTATCCTTGGATTTTTTGAAAGGCTCAACCATATCAAGCCCTCAAACCACAAACGGCCAAGTGATTGGAATCATCCGCAATTCTTGAGCCGGTACGTGTGCTCGTCGTGCGAACTTCTGACATCCATCACACCTACTGACCAGATCCTCTGCATCAGCGTGAGCCGTTAGCCAGTAAAAACCATAACGAAAAGATTTGGCCACAAGAGACTTTGAGCCGGCGTGATGGCCACAATCTCCTTCATGGATATCACAAAGAATTTCTTGACCTTCTTCAAGAGAGACACAACGTTGAAACGCTCCAGTGACGCTACGATGATACAACTCACCGTTGGAAATGGTCATTGACTTAGACCGCTGGGTTATCTGTCGAGCCAAGGTCTCATCCTCTAGCAACTCACCCCAGGTCATGTAAGCCAAATACGGTAATGTCCATTCTGGAATGATATGAAGAGCCTCCACCAATTGTGCCTCCGGGTCTGGAATGGCCAAATCCTCCTCTGTAGGCAATTTGACAGAAGGGGTATGCAGAACATCTAGAAAAGTGTTAGGTGGCACCGGCTTACGCTAAGATCCCAATCGGCTTAAAGCATCAGCCGCTTCATTTTTTCTGCGATCAATGTGCTCCACCTGATAACCTTTGAAATGTCTAGCAACAGCATCAACTTCCCGGCGATAAGCCACCATGATAGGGTCCTTGGAATCCCATTTGCCTGACACCTGCGGAGCCACCAAATCTAAGCCGCCAAGGCACCGTACCCGGCTTAAACTCATCTCTTTAGCCATCCGAAGACCATGGAGAAAGGCCTCATATTCTGCTGCATTGTTAGTACAAGAAAACATCAATCACAACACATAACAAAACTTGTCACCTCGGGGGAAGTTAAAACAACTCCAGCCCCCGAGCCTTCCAACTATCTGGACCCATCGAAATGAATCGTCCAATATGTGTTGTCTGGCTTCTCTTCAGGTATCCATTACTCCGTCCAATCGTTAATGAAGTCCACCAGTGCTTGAGACTTAATGGTCGTACGTGGCATATACTTTAAATTATGAGACCCAAGCTCAATGGCCCACTTGGCGACTCGTCCTGTAGCTTCTCTATTCTGAATAATATCTCCTAAAGGAGCAGAGCTAACTACAGTGATAGGATGACCCTGGAAGTAATGCTTAAGCTTCCGACTTGCTCTGAACACCCCATAAACAAACTTTGGCCAATGTGGGTATCTTTGCTTGGATTCAATGAGCACCTCACTAATGTAGTAAACCGGCCGCTGAACCAGATGTTCCTTGTTAGCCTCCTTGCGCTCCACAACAATGGCCACACTGACGGCTCGTGAGTTAGCAGCCACATATAACAATAGCGGCTCTTTCTCAACGGGGGCAGCCAGAACTGGCGGCTCAGCGAGTTTCCTCTTCAGATCTTCGAAGGGAGAATCAGCAGTGTCACTCCAGGCAAAGTCATCCATCTTTTTCATCATCAGATACAACGGCATAGCCTTTTCACCTAACCGGCTTATGAACCGGCTTAAAGCTGCAACCCGACCCGCTAGCCTTTGAACGTCATTGATACACGCCGGCTTAGCCAAAGATGTTATTGCCTTTATTTTCTCCGGGTTAGCCTTAATGCCTCTGTTAGACACCAAAAAACCCAAAAGCTTGCTAGTGGGGACTCCAAACACACATTTTGCCGGGTTAAGTATCATCTTGTAGACCCGGAGGTTATCAAAAGTTTCCTTCAGATCATCTACCAGAGTTTCCTTTGCTATGGATTTAACTACTATATCATCCACATAAGCATGAACATTACGCCCAATCTGGTCATGAATACAGTTCTGCACACATAGCTGATAAGTCGCCTGGGCGCTCTTAAGCCCAAAAGGCATAGACACATAGCAAAAGGCTCCAAACGGAGTGATGAAAGTTCTCTTCTCCTGGTCCTTAACTGCCATCTTGATCTGATGATAACCAGATTAAGCATCCAAAAAACTTAAACGCTCGCATCCCGCCGTAGCATCAATGATTTGATCAATACGAGGAAGAGCAAAAGGATCGGCTGAACAAGCCCTGTTTAAATCTGTGTAATCCACATACATACGCCAGGTGCCGTTCTTTTTGAGTACAAGCACCGGTTTAGCCAACCACTCTGGGTGAAAAACTTCAACAATAAACCCAGCCGCCAAGAGCCGGGCTACCTCTTCTTCAATAGCCTTACGCCTTTCCTCATTAAACCGCCGAAGAAACTGTCTGACCGGTTTAAACTTTGGATCAATGTTGAGAGTGTGCTCGGCGAGTTCCCTCGGTACACCCGGCATGTCAGAAGGCTTACATGCAAAGATGTCCCGGTTCTCACAGATGAACTCGATGAGCACGCTTTCTTATTTTGGATCCAAATTGGCACTGATAATGAATTGTTTGGATGAGTCGTCAGGCACAAAATCAATCATCTTAGTATCATCAGCTGACTTAAATTTGTGCGCCGACTCATGCTCCGTAGTTGGCTTCTTCAAAGACGTCATATCCGCCGGGTCAACATTATCCTTATAAAACTTCAATTCCTCTGTTGCACAAACAGACTCAGCGTAAGCAACATCGCCTTCCTCACATTCCAGGGCTATCTTCCGGCTTCCATGCACTGTGATGGTGCCCTTATAACCCGGCATCTTGAGTTGAAGATAAACATAACACGGTCGTGCCATGAACTTAGCATAAGACGGCCGTCCAAACAGAGCGTGATACGGGCTTTTGATTTTAACCACTTCAAAAGTTAACTTCTCAGCCCTAGAATCGTACTCATCCCCAAAGGCTACTTCCAGTTCAATCTTACCAACTAGGTATGCTGACTTACCAGGCACAACTCCATGAAAAACAGTATTGGATGTTTTAAGACTCTTATCAGTCAACCCCATGCGACGGAATGTCTCATAATATAGGATGTTGATGCTACTGCCTCCATCCATGAGTACTTTAGTGAACTTATATCCACCAACCTGAGGCGCCACCACCAAAGCCAGATGACCCGGATTATCGACCCAGGGAGGATGATCTTCCCTACTCAATACAATAGGCTGCTTAGACCATCTCAAATAACGTGGAACCGCCGGCTCAACAGCATTTACAGCCCTCTTATGAAGTTTCTGGTCCCTCTTGCACCAACTGGTGGTGAACACATGATATTGCCCACCGTTCAGCTACTTTGGGTTACTCTGATACCCGGACTGCTGCTGCTAACTGCCCTGGACGGATTGTTGATTATAGCCGCCTTGACTACCTTGATGGCTGTGAAAACCGCCACCGCCTGAGCCGGCGCCCGGGCCATGAAAGCCGCTGCCGCCTGAACCACCACCTGGCCCATGGTTGCCATCAAACATGTTGGAATTCTTAAAAGCCTTCATGATTGTACGATCCTTCCACAGATGGGTAGCTGGCTTCTCCCGGGTGTCGTGTCTTGGACAGGGTTCATTCAGCAGCTGCTCAAGGGTGGGACTTGACCCGCCAGACCGAGGAGGTGGACTCCCCTTGCGCCGTTGATTGTTGCCCTGTGCACTGGTGTTAGCTACGAACTCTTGACTACCGTCAGCCTTACGTTTGTTGCCTCCTTGATTGGCCGGGTTGTGCTGGTGACCCTTGCTATTGTCGTTCTTCTTCCCCTTCCCTGCCTTCTCTTCGTCAGATTCGGGATCCTTGATACTGTCAGAATCGGCGTACTTGACCAGAGCTGCCATCAGCTAGCCCATGTCATTACAATCACGCTTGAGCCGCCCAGATTCTGTTTCAGAGGTTCAAAACGGTAATTTTTCTCCATCATTGAGACCCTGGAGCTGGCATCCACTTTATCAGACAAATGTATTATTTCCTTGACCCGGTGCACCCAATGGGTTGTGGATTCACCTTCCTCTTGCTTACAGTTAGTCAAGTCCATAATTGACATAGGCTGCTTACATGTATCTTTGAAGTTCTGAATAAACCGAGATTTCAACTCCGCCCATGAGCCGATGGAGTTGGGTGGTAATCCTTTCAACCAGGTGCGTGATGTTCCATCCAACATCATAGTGAAGTACTTAGCCATTGCTGCATCACTAACCTCTAGTAACTCGATTGCCATCTCATAACTTTCAATCAACACCCCGGGCTGCAAATCTGCTGTGTAATTAGGCACCTTGCGAGGCCCCTTAAAGTCTTTTGGCAACCGCTCATTACGCAGAGCTGGTACTCGACAAGGGACACCTCCTGTCCTTGTGGCCACACCTGCTTCAACAGAGGTTGCTGGATAAACCGGAAAAGCCTGGTGAGCCGCCAGCTCATCCGCCTGTTGAACCGCCCGCTCAGCCTCTTGACGGATCCTCTCCTGATCCGCCAAGTTAAGAGCTCCATCCTCCGTCGGGTTATACCTGCATGGCTGGTTATGGTGCTGAGCATTGCTTCACATGGCTGCTGAATCCATATGCCTGCTATAGCTTGGGCTCTGGCTCGGGCGAGGGGTTGAATGGATCATGTGTCGACTATAAGAGTATGACTCTTGCAGTGCCAGAGCTGTCTGAACAAGATCTCTGACTCTTCGTGTTTCGATCGTCGTCGGGGAATCACCTTCCATTGGGAGAGCCGCCAGGCGTGCTGATGCGGCAATTAGGTTCTCCAAAGGGTTGGAAAAATGACCCGACGGTGTTTGTGTATGGCGAGGCGGAGCCATATTCACCCGAGGGGGTTCCATAGCTCGTGTATGACCCGGCGCTCCAGCCCCGGGTGTTGCAATCCGGTTGGTCTCCGGCGGGTTACTGGGCCCAGCCCCGGGTGTGTCGAAGAGATTCCTAGGATCATAAGTTAGGGGCAGACGTGATTGAGTCTTCTGGTGCCTTCTCCTCATGACCTTGTTTGACGCGTTTAGATTCATTGAAAGCTGAAAAGCCTCCGATTGAAGCTATTGAGCCCGGGCGTCCAAAGCCGCCCGTTCTGCAGCCATCCGGACGTCCTCTGCTGCCAAGTTCCCCTTGGCTTGAGCTATCTCCTCCCGTAACTGTGCCACCTCCGCCTCATGCTGAGCTTTATCCGCCGACTCAACCACGGCGGTTAACAGGGCCGTCATCTTATCCATAAGATCCATCAGCACCTGAGCCGGCGAGCGCCCCTACAAAAAAACACTTCCGTGATGATACGTGTTTATCACAGTAGGTCGCTTTTTTGTCATGCATGTACATCCATGACAAATTTATGACAGAATCAAGATAGTCATACCTGTGCTGTCATAGAAGTGTTCCATGGCATTACCAAAATTATCATCACGGAAGTGTCCACTTCCATGACGATAAATCACGGGTCACAGAAGTGCTTTTGTCAAGGGTGACCGACACGTGGCATCCACCATAATAGAACGCCGTTAAGCTATCGGGTCGGGTTTTGGATCCGATAACCCGTTAACAGCCCCGACCAATGGGGATTTTCCACGTGTAAAATCATCATTGGCTAGAGGAAACACGTGTCGGCTCATCGTCGGGGCAGATGTCATCCACTCACTGGACAAAAGGCGCCTATGATATGTCGACACGTGGCACGACCCAACAAGTTTAAATGGGCCGGCCCAACTAAAGGCCCATAAGATTTTGCGGACCATAATGGGCCGGCCCAGCTAAAGGCCCACGAGATTTTGCGGACCATAATGGGCTGGCCGAGTTAAAGGCCCACAAGATTTCGCGGGCCATAATGGGTCGGCCCAGGTATAGGCCCATAAGATTTTTGTGTGCCATAATAGGCCGGCCCAGGTAAAGGCCCACAAAATTCTTGCGGATCATAATGGGCCGACCCAGCTAAAGGCCCACGAGATTTCGTCGACATTAATGGGCCAGCCCAGCTGTAGGCCCACAAGATTTTGAGGACCCTAGTAGGCCGGCCCGTTAACTAGCTGCCATGTTTTGGGCCAAATGCCGGCCCATATTTGATATGGTCTATTAATGGCCTGCCACGCTCCGGGCCTAATAGTGGCCCATATAAGATCCGGCCCATTAAAAGCCTACCACGTTCTGGGCCAAATTACAGCCCAGATCAGGTCCGGCCCTTTAAGAGGTTTTGGGCCTAATTATGGCCATATCAGATTCGGCCCATCAACTGGACACTATGCTTTTGGGCCCACTTGCTAAAGGCCCACTTAGTAATTCGACCTGATATTAGTTTTGGCCTGTTAAGGGCCCGTTTAACATTTCGACCCTATATTAATTTCAGCCTGTTAAAAGCCCGTCATATAGTTGGGCCTAACTATGGCCCGGTTTGCATCCGTCCTGCTCGCAGCCAATATCTGATTGGGCCAAACAAGGACCGAGACAATTTTTCGTCCTGTTAAAAGCCCGTGATTTGATTCGCACAATCATGGGCCGGGGTTCATTTCGGGCTGCTGCCGGCCCGTGAGCTGATCGACACGTTTCAGGCCCAACCTACATCGTGATTGCATGACGGCCCGATTATGTACCGTAATTTTATGGTTTGGCCGGTTTACTGCGAAGACAGGATATATATACAGTAAAATAACTGCAGCATCGTGAATAAGAAAAAAACCTATACTGTACAATAAATAAATTACGGCATATTACATCCACTGGGCATCAAAGTTTGCCACTATGATAATAAAGCACAAGCAGACAGCAGATTACATACACTGGGCATCAAAGATCGCCACCAGTGCAAATAAACACGCCGACAAGATAATATACAAAACCGACAA
Organism: Triticum monococcum; assembly: GCA_034509565.1. NCBI lineage: Eukaryota > Viridiplantae > Streptophyta > Magnoliopsida > Poales > Poaceae > Triticum > Triticum monococcum. Next base: position 169,196,632 of record CM067846.1, on the reverse strand, counting down.
CACTTCAATAGAGTTCAAGAAAGGTTAGCCCAGCTGGGGAGTTGCAGCACAAGCAGCTGAGCAAGATGATGAGACTGCGCTTGTTCAACACTTATATCTTCCTCACTCTGAAAGATAAACAAGTAGACAGATGACAGGTTTTGCACATAAAAGTATCAGTGCTGACAATTCATCACATTTCTTACTGACGAATAAAGTGACACAATTTAAATTTGCATTAACACAATATGGTATTGTTCAGGTCAAGACATGGCAGGAAATGACATTGTGAAGGAGTTGGTAGCTTCACGACAACACTGGATTACAGATCAAGAACTCATAAGTATCAATGGTTAGTGTGCCGTCAATTTATACCATTTCAGATTGGCAAATAAAGAGACGGTTTAAATAATAGTAGAATGATATGACATTTTTCATAGTTAAGACATTGCAGAATATGACATTGTGCTGTAGTGGGTAGGTCCACCACACCATTAGATTACAGATGAAGAACAGAAGCATACATGCAGTGCAAAAGAAGATCACTTGCTCGGTATAGTTTAATTTACATGGTATGAAGAAGGAACTTGGTTGTACAACTGAAAACTTAAATTGAGAAAGGACGAACTTTTGTTTATGAACTACATATAATAAACTTTAAACAAGCAATTTGATGCAAACACCAAAAATAAACAATTGTTGCAGTCATGCCTAACCAAATATATACAACAAAGTTTGAAGGCTTGAGATGGACAAACTTACATTATTGGTGAAGACAGGCTCTATAAAGGCCTTGTCCATGCTGATGGGGGGGGGCAATTCAAGAAGTTTACCATAGAATCTTCTTCAAAAGCATTGCCTTTATTCTACATTTTGTTAAGAGTAAATATAGATGTGATAATATACAAAAAAAGGAGAATATTTAAGATAATATGAAGAGTGATGCTACATAACCAAGTAGCTATAAATGTAAGTGCAGCGATACAGGCAAAAGGTACAGCCAAGAGCAATGCACAGCTAAACTTCTTCAGTACCAACCTTATGGTAAGAGTAAATATAGGTCTGATGTGTAGAAAATGGAGGGCAAAGGAAAATAAGCTGCAGAGTGATGGTACATGAACAACTATCTGTCATTATAAGTACACTGATAAACGACGGCATGTACTTACAAGAACAATGCAGAGCTAAAAACATTGGCATTGGATATATTCTACACTAATGTAACCATTCATACAGATCAGATAATTTGGAGTGAACAATTGATAAGCAAGCTATCATGCATACTGCTGTCACATAATGAACCAGGTATGTATGCAAGTACAGTGATACAGGACAATCGGTACTAACAAGAGCAAAGCAGCGGGCAGCATATTTGAGATATCCTGTCGTTCTTGTCAAACCGGAATTCTTCTTCGAGCGGATTTCCTGCAAAAAAGTTCCGTAAGGCACATGCAGAAAAGTAGAAGTTCAAATTGTCATGTGATTTCATAGACAGTACCTCATCCTGGGAACGAGACCAGTGCATAACAAGGTTTTTCCATTCAATGTCTTCTAAATTTAGCACAGTAGACTTCACCAGGAATTCATTTATAGACTTGCCATCAAAGTGTGATTTCCTCAGGTAACACCGATACTACTGCAATGCCTCCTTGAAAAGCACAAGCAAGCTTTGCTCGTCATGACTATCCAGATTGACCCTCGCCTAGTTACAACAATGTAATGTAAATCATTGATGTGTTCAATCAGCAGAAAATAGGAAAATAATAGCCATGAATAATAGCACTTACACGTAAGTTGGGCAGGAAGATGTGAAAATGGTGTTTGTCTTCACAATAATCTTCCCATGATGGGAATATATGCACGTAGTCCCTAACAACATTGAAAGCATTGTCTTTTAAACTGGGAATAAATGAAATGGGGTTCCAATCTGCAGGAATTGGCCATCTCTGCAGTTGGGATAGGTCTTCGGCCGGTGGACTTGCTGTACTTTTTGCTGGAGTGGGATTTTTCTGTGGTACAGCTGGTGCTATGGCAAATGAAATCGGTATACCTTTTGCTGGAGTGCAGGTCCTGTGTGGTGGGGCTAGTGGTGTGGCCAGTGAAGTATGGGTACAGTCTGCTAGAGTCAGTCCTACATTTTGTGTCACTGGTTGTACAACCAATATAAGTGGGGTGTTGTCTGATTTCTCCGGCACCACCACGTTTTTCAAGGACTTTGCTGGTGCTCCTTCAGGTTCGGCAATCACCCTCTTCCTTTTTGATGTCTGATGCACAAGAATAGCATTTGAGTGGAAAAATATGGTATGATGACAGATGGAATATGTATTGATAATGGATGGGCATGGCATCTCGACATATATGATGAGTAAACTAGGCAGATGGCGGTGCAACAAAGTAGAAGAAATGCAAGACAACATATGCAAGATACCCGCAATCAATAAAACATTGCCAAATTAGAACAGGCACCTTGATGGGTGAACAGGACAGGCCATCTGCCTTTGACTCCTTGAGGTTAGAATAGTCATTAGGATGATATTCTGAACAAGAATCAACATGTGGGGAGCGTATGAGTTTCATTGCATCCAGAATGGCACTCAATGCCTTGGTGCCAATTTTGTAAGTCATTGCAGTGTTTAGCTTCAAGAGTGGACTACTGCTAGTGCGACACAAAGCAGCTACATAGATCATAGTGTAGATATAACGGGAAAACCTTAAGCATCAGAGTCAAATCAGCAAAATGGAACTTGCTGAAATATATGTGCTAGTATTGCTGGTATGGCTAGAAAGGCTTCGAATACCAGCTCTCTTCAAGTGAAGGTGTGGTACTGTTAATATCAATGTAACTCTCAAAGGCGACACAGCTCCCCGCATTTGCTTGCTATTCATATAGGATTTAAGTGGGCAGGCCACTACAAATCCTATTCCTATGTTTACAAGATCCTACGAATCAAAGAGGCTCAAAGTGTCCATCACAACCGACCGTATAGACCTCTACGCTGCAAATGTCCCTGCTCATCTTCAGTACAAGGAACATATTGTACTACTATCATACTCCCTCCGTTCCAAAATATAAGTCTTGGTAGAGATTTCCACTATGGATCACATACAGATGTATCCAGGTACATTTTAGAGTGTAGCTTCACTCATTTTGCTCCATATGTAGTCCATGGTGGATTCTATACAAAGACTTGTATTTAGGAACGGAGAGAGTACATATTAAAGAAGAATGGAAGAGGAACATGGTAAAGAAGAGCAAGCGGATTTTGGATAATAAAATGTTGGTTGCGCAGTGCCCACACATGATGAACCAGAGCGGATTAAGAATGCAACTCCTAGCTGTCTCTCGACCATTTCAGGCGGTTGGATGAAGATCCTACGTCTCCTAACCCTTCTTCTTCCTCGTCTCTGATTCTTCCCATACAAAACACCGCACAGGCCGCCGGCCAAACCACTGGCCCCCACCGCCTGTGTTCCTCCGCCACCCCACCCCAACCCCCACCCGCGTCGAGTTTTCTTTGTTCGGTGAGGCCCCACAACCACCTGAGCCCCTTCGATCGCTCCGACGAGCTCTGAAAAATCGACTGACCCAATTTTGAAATTTAGTCTACTGTGATTTAACTAGTGTGGAATATAAAAGAGGAAAACCATAAGCATTGCGAGTATGGTGTTGAGCATGCCATGGCGGATCTGAAGGTGCAAACCGGACAAAGGCAACTTCGCAACCAAGACAAGAAATCAGAGTAAAGCTATGGCTATCTATTTTCTTGCTGCGACAAAATAAGTTGAGCAGATACGAAAGAGTACCGCCTCTAGTGCGGCGCCATGTAGGCATCTGCTGAGAATTTGACGGTGCTGGGGTAGCGATGGCTGTCGGCGGCGTGGAAGCAGATCTAGGAGGGTAGACGGTGGCGGCGGGGCGCGGTGGACGAGACGGTCGTAGGAGCGGCTCCGGCAAGGTGGACGACGGCGGGGATGAAGCGAGAGGACGGGATGCAAGGATCCCGGTCCGAAGCCGTGGATGAGAGAGGTCGATCTCTTGTAATGGACGGCGGCATCCTGGTATTAGCTCCGGCATGGTGGAGGAGGACGGCGGTGGATGGGGTGGCAGACGGCGGCGAACGGAGGAGGGTGGGGTTGAGAGGGTGTTTTGGCGCCCACGGAGTACGAATGGGGAAAACGGAGGTAGAGAGGAAGGGGGAACCATGTATTCAGGGCGCGCTTGTCTCAAATGCGAGGAAATTTACAAATTTAGCCCCCGTTTCAAATTTATACTACATCACAGCAACACTAGTCGGTCGGGGATAGGACGGTAATCTCGCATACACCGAATATTTACCGGCGAGAGTTTGTTTTTGGTGCCCACCGTGTATGAATATGAATCGGGGAGGGAGTCGATTTCGGCCGAGGACACACTGTGTTTTGGCGCCCACCGTGTATGAATCTGGGTGAGAGGCGGTTCCGTCATCTTTGGGTGAAATTACAAACCTACCCCTATCGAAACCTATAGAAATCCAGCATATAGGCTTTGCATGGCAGGGATAGGCAGCAGTGATTTCCATCTCGCAGATTTTGGTTCCGGGTGGTTGCCGCGACTTTCCCCGCTTCGTTCAAATTTATAGAGTGCATGTTTACCGTGCCAACTCAATTCAAATCCCGTTTGTATTCTATTTTTTTCGGGCGGGATCCATTTTCAATTGGAATTATATTCTATATACATCATTTTTTATATATATACTTTCAAAAGCACAACAAAGAATTCTGCTCCTTTATATGTATAATATGATCTACAAATACAACAATCTCGAAATCTTAAGGTTGAATTCAAAAACATTTAACCAAATTATGTTCTACTAAAATGTATGGATCGGTAATATCTACATATTAAATAACATAGATGTGCGTGAATTCATATGAGTATGCATGTTTGATAGATCAATTTTGGTTCGAGTATGGATTACATGTATCATCATCTCGAATTCAAATATTTGAATCCCTTTTTTGTTCACTCCTTTCATGCCCATCTCTCCCGCATGCATGCTCCTTCAGGTAGCTATCACTCTCTTTTCTCCAGCTCACCCGCACGCTCACTTCATGTTGCTCCTATCCTCGCAAACATGGTCTCTCGACGTCTCCCTTGAGAAGTGTCACACTCTCCCTATCATTATAAGTTACACGATATTCATTATCTCTCATGTCTCTACTGTTCTCTGGTATCACTCGGTACCTGAGCTTTCTTTTTCACCACCAAACACACAGTCTCCACTCGTCTTTCACTTTGTCTTTCCCTCTATGGGATTCTCTCACACACCCTATATGTCTCTACATATGACTCATACCACTAAAATTACTCTCTCTATCTCTCCTGTAGACACAACATTTGTTGCGATCTCCTTTTCGTCTCCATCCCAGACTTACATTATTCATTTGTTTACCGATCAGAGAAACCCGACTACTGTCTCCTCTCTCTCTCTCTCACAGACACACACGCACAACTCCTACCACTAAAATGTGAATGGAAACGAGATTTTGTTATACCCAAACAAAAAAGGACTGGAGGGAGTGATTGCTCTGACACGGACGCGACCTCTCATAGTGCAGGCATTGAACCGGCGCGCCGGCCAAGAGGGCCGCACTCGCAGGCCTGGCTGAGCACGCTTCCTCGCCGCGTGCAACCAACTTAAGACTGCCCCGCCTGCCTTCATTGAATCTGCGCGTGTGCCGGCAACACATCCTTCCGCGAGCCGGCAGGCATTTTAGAACACAAAAAATGACTACAATATAATTAATTTACACATGGTCTTGACTTATTGTGCTCGCACTGGTAGCGGGAACTATGTATGAATGTGCAGATATCTGTGAACATGAGTTTGATGTGGAAGTTAAACTTGGAATGTCGGGCCTGCGCGTGAACTATACCATGTCAAATGCTTCGTCTGTTATTGTTTGGAAAGTAATTGCTGTTATTACATGACCCCAAAATAAACATTTTGTGCCACATCAGTAGATGCACGTACATCACAACAGGCATGCTGACTGGATAAACATTTGAACCTAGCTATTATGAAGGAAATTTTGTATTGACAACAGTTTTAGATAGCAGGAGACGCCTAGCCTGCTCTGCCTCTGCTAGCTAATTTCTGGCTTCTTCCATCTCTTCTTTGGCTTGGGTGAAGAGAGCATCTGATTGCTCTTTTCGCTTCTTCAGGAACTCAGCTACATTCTCAAGGGCTGCTGCACACTTTCTTTCAGCCTTTACTAATGCCACGAGGACACGAACAACTGACGACTCCACCTGGCTTGTGTGTAATCCAGCATCATCTGGGAATTTGCACCTTGTGTCTAATCCAGCATCATTAGGGAACTGGCACCTTGTGTGTAATCCAGCCTCATTTTGGAAACATGATCTCGAGGTTGACCATACTTCCCTCCTCGCAGGAACTGCATCCTGACATGAAGTTACTTCTTTTTTAGATCAATACTCAGAGCAACCTAGATCCATTTAGTAGAAGCCAGATAAACAAAACTCGGAGAAGTGAATTCAAAAGGAATAAATAAATAAAAACAGACTACAAGGTGAGAACACCCACTTCCTACATCATGCTAAAAATGAAAGCATTAGGACAATTAAGACTCTTCTTATTACACATCGAAGAACACCGCGCTTAAGAGAAACAGAAACTACAACATATACACATCGAAGAACATGAGGCTACATGGAAGTAATTGAAAGGGTGTTACTTACCAAAGCTCATTTTACAGGTTCGGTGCAGCTCCTATTTAACTTGCCATGCTCCTTGAAGATGTCCCGAATATCCCGTGTTTGATCTTCATTGCTCCTCTGCATGTTCGCACTCATGGTTTCAAAATCTCAACATGGCAAGAAAAATATACTACTAGTAATACTCGCGCATCTTGTGGGCAACATTAAAGCACTCGTCTGCCATGTTAGAGCTGTTGGGGAACGTAGTAATTTCGAAAATTTTCCTACGCACACACAAGATCATGGTGATGCATAGCAACAAGGGGAGAGTCTGATCTACGTACCCTTGTAGATCGCAATGGAAGCGTTGACACAACATAGAGGAAGTAGTCGTACGTCTTCTTCCCGATCCGACCGATCCAAGCACCGTTACTCCGGCACCTCCGAGTTCTTAGCACACGTTCAGCTCGATGACGATCCTCGGGCTCCGATCTAGCAAAGCGTCGAGGAAGAGTTCCGTCAGCACGACGGCGTGATGACGATCTTGATGTACTACCGACGCAGGGCTTCGCCTAAGCACTACGACGGTATGATCGAGGTGGAATTTGGTGGCAGGGGGCACCGCACACGGCTAAGGAACGATCTCAAAGATCAACTTGTGTGTCTATGGGGTGCCCCCTGCCCCTGTATATAAAGGATGGACAAGGAGGAGGCCGGCCAAGGCAAAGGTGCGGCCAGGATAGGGAGTCCTACTAGGACTCCAAGTCCTAGTAGGAGTCCACCAAAAGGGGAGGAAGGGAGAAGGAATAGGAGGAGAAGGAGAGGTGGCCGGCCCCCTTTTCCCTAGTCCAATTCGGACCAAAGGGGAGGGGGGGCGCAGCAGCCTGTTCCTCTTCCCACTAAAGCCCATCAGGGCCCATTACCTCTCCCATAACTACCTGGTACTCCGAAAAATACCCGAATCACTCGGAACCTTTCCGATGTCCGAATATAGTCGTCCAATATATCGATCTTTACGTCTCGACCATTTCGAGACTCCTCGTCATGTCCCCATTCTCATCCGGGACTCCGAACTCCTTCGGTACATTAAAACTCATAAACTCATAATATAACTGTCATCGAAACCTTAAGCGTGCGGACCCTACGGTTCGAGAACAATGTAGACATGACCGAGACACGTCTCCGGTCAATAACCAACAGCGGGACCTGGATGCCCATATTGGCTCCTACATATTCTACGAAGATCTTTATCGGTCAGACCGCATAACAACATACGTTGTTCCCTTTGTCATCGGTATGTTACTTGCCCGAGATTCGATCGTCGGTATCCAATACCTAGTTCAATCTCGTTACCGGCAAGTCTCTTTACTCGTTCTGTAATACATCATCCCACAACTAACATATTAGTTGCAGTGCTTGCAAGGCTTATGTGATGTGCATTACCGAGAGGGCCCAGAGATACCTCTCCGACATTCGGAGTGACAAATCCTAATCTCGAAATACGCCAACCCAACATCTACCTTTGGAGACATCTATGTACTCCTTTATAATCACCCAGTTATGTTGTGACGTTTGGTAGCACTCAAAGTGTTCCTCCGGTAAACGGGAGTTGCATAATCTCATAGTCATAGGAACATGTATAAGTCATGAAGAACAGCAACAGCAACATACTAAACGATCGGGTGCTAAGCTAATGAAATGGGTCATGTCAATCAGATCATTCAACTAATGATGTGACCTCGTTAATCAAATAACAACTCTTTGTTCATGGTTAGGAAACATAACCATCTTTGATTAACGAGCTAGTCAAGTAGAGGCATACTAGTGACACTCTGTTTGTCTATGTATTCACACATGTATTATGTTTCCGGTTAATACAATTCTAGCATGAATAATAAACATTTATCATGATATAAGGAAATAAATAATAACTTTATTATTGCCTCTAGGGCATATTTCCTTCAGTCTCCCACTTGCACTAGAGTCAATAATCTAGTTCACATCGCCATGTGATTTAGCAGCAATAGTTCACATCACCATGTGATTAACACCCATAGTTCATATCGTCATGTGACCAACACTCAAAGGGTTTACTAGAGTCAGTAATCTAGTTCACATCTCTATGTGATTAACACCCAAAGAGTACTAAGGTGTGATCATGTTTTGCTTGTGAGATAATTTTAGTCAACGGGTCTGTCACATTCAGATCCGTAAGTATTTTGCAAAATTCTTTGTCTATAATGCTCTGCACGGAGCTACTCTAGCTAATTGCTCCCACTTTCAATATGTATCCAGATTGAGACTTTTAGATTCATCTGGATCAGTGTCAAAAACTTGCATCGACGTAACCCTTTACGACGAACCTTTTTGTCACGTCCATAATCGAGAAACATATCCTTATTTCACTAAGGATAATTCTGACCGCTGTCCAGTGATCTACTCCTAGATCACTATTGTACTCCCTTGCCAAATCATTGCAGGGTATACAATAGATCTGGTACATAGCATGGCATACTTTATAGAACCTATGAATGAGGCATAGGGAATGACTTTCATTCTCTTTCTATCTTCTGCCGTGGTCGGGCTTTGAGTCTTTACTCAACTTCACACCTTGTAACACAGGCAAGAAACTTTTTCTTTGACTGTTCCATTTTGAACTACTTCAAAATCTTGTCAAGGTATGTACTTATTGAAAAACTTATCAAGCGTCTTGATCTATCTCTACAGATCTTGAAGCTCAATATGTAAGCAGCTTTACCGAAGTATTTCTTTGAAAAACTCCTTTCAAACACTCCTTTTATGCTTTACAGAATAATTCTGCATTATTTCCGATCAACAATATGTCATTCACATATACTTGTCAGAAACGCTGTAGTGCTCCCACTCACTTTCTCGTAAATACAGGCTTCACCGCAAGTCTGTATAAAACTATATGCTTTGATCAACTCATCAAAGCGTATATTCCAACTCCGAGATGTTTGCACCAGTCCACAGATAGATCGCTGGAGCTTGCATATTTAGTTAACACCTTTAGGATCGACAAAACTTTCTAGTTGCATCGTATACAACTCTTCTTTAGCAAATCCATTAAGGAATGCAGTTTTGTTTATCCATTTGCCGGATTTCATAAAATGCGGCAATTGCTAACATGATTCGGACAGACTTAAGCGTAGATACGAGTGAGAAAATCTCATCGTTGTCAACACCTTGAACTTGTCGAAAACCTTTTGCGACAATTCTAGCTTTGTAGATAGTAACACTACTATCAGCGTCCGTCTTCCTCTTGAAGATCCATTTATTTTCTATGGCTTGCCGATCATCGGGCAAGTCAACCAAAGTCCATACTTTGTTCTCATACATGGATCATATCTCAGATTTCATGGCTTCAAGCCACTTTGCGGAATCTGGGCTCACCATCGCTTCTTCATAGTTCGTAGGATCATCATGATCTAGTAGCATGACTTCCAGAACAGGATTATTACCGTACCACTCTGGCACGGATCTTACTCTGGTTGATCTACGAGGTTCAGTAGTGTCTTCTTCTGAAGTTTCATGATCATCATCATTAGCTTCCTCACTAACTGGTGTAGGTGTCACAGAAACATTTTTCTGTGATGTACTACTTTCCAATAAGGGAGCAGGTACAGTTACCTCGTCAAGTTCTACTTTCCTCCCACTCACTTCTTTCGAGAGAAACTCCTTCTCCAGAAAGTTTCCGAATTTAGCAACAAAAGTCTTGCCTTCGGATCTGTGATAGAAGGTGTATCCAATAGTTTCCTTTGGATATCCTATGAAGATGCACTTCTCCGATTTGAGTTTTGAGCTTATCAGGATGAAACTTTTTCATATAAGCATTGCAACCCCAAACTTTAAGAAATGACAACTTTGGTTTCTTGCCAAACCATAGTTCATAAGGCGTCGTCTCGACGGATATAGATGGTGCCCCTTTTTAATGTGAATGCAGCTGTCTCTAATGCATGACCCCAAAAACAATAGTGGTAAATCGGTAAGAGACATCATAGATTGCACTATATCCAATAAAGTACGGTTATGACGTTCGGACACACCATTATGATGTGGTGTTCCAGGTGGCGTGAGTAGTGAAACTATTTCACATTGTTTTAACTGAAGACCAAACTCGTAACTCAAATATTTGTCTCCGCGGTCAGATCGTAGAAACTTTATTTTCTTGTCACGATGTTTTTCACTTCACTCTGAAATTCTTTGAACTTTTCAAATGTTTCAGACTTATGTTTCATCAAGTAGATATACTCATATCTGCTCAAATCATTTGTGAAGATCAGAAAATAATGATACCTGTCGCGAGCCTCAATATTCATCGGACCACATACATCAGTATGTATGATTTCCAACAAATCTTTTCTCGCTCCATTGTTCCGGAGAACGGCGTTTTAGTCATCTTGCCCAAAAGGCATGGTTTGCAAGCATCAAGTGATTCATAATCAAGTGATTCCGAATGCCCATCAGCATGGAGTTTCTTCATGCGCTTTATACCAATATTACCTAAACAGCAGTGCCACAAATAAGTTGCACTATCATTATTAACTTTGCATCTTTTGGTTTCAATATTATGAATATGTGTATTATTAAGATCGAGATCCAATGAACTATTTTCATTGGGTGTGTAACCATATAAGGTTTTATTCATGTAAACAGAACAACAATTTATTCTTTTACTTAAATGAATAACCGTATTTCAATAAACATGATCAAATCATATTCATGCTCAACACAAACACCAAATAACACTTATTTAGGTTCAACACTAATCCCAAAAGTATAGGGGAGTGTGCGATGATGATCATATCAATCTTGGAACTACTTCCAACACACATCGTCACTTCACAATTAACTAGTCTCTGTTTATTCTGCAACTCCCGTTTCGAGTTGCTACTCTTAGCAACTGAACTAGCATCAAATACTAAGGGGTTGCTATAAACACTAGTAAAGTACACATCAATAATATGTATATCAAATATACTTATGTTTACTTTGCCATCCTTCTTATCCGCCAATCATTTGGGGTAGTTCCGCTTCCAGTGATCAGTCCCTTTGCAGTATAAGCACTTAGTCTCAGGCTTAGGATCAGACTTCGGCTTCTTCACTTGAGCAGCAACTTGCTTGCCGTTCTTCTTGAAGTTCCCCTTCTTCCCTTTGCCCTTTTCTTGAAACTAGTGGTCTTGTCAACCATCAACACTTGATGTTTTTCTTGATTTCTACCTTCGTTGATTTCAGCATCACGAAGAGCTTAGGAATTACTTTTGTCATCCCTTGCATATTATAGTTCATCACAAAGTTCTACTAACTTGGTGATGGTGACTAGAGAATTCTGTCAATCACTATCTTATCTTGAAGATTAATCTCCCACTTGATTCAAGCGATTGTAGTACTCAGATAATCTGGGCACATGCTCACTAGTTGAGCGATTCTCCTCCATCTTTTAGCTATAGAACTTGTTGGAGACTTCATATCTCTCAACTCGGGCATTTGCTTGAAATATTAACTTCAACTCCTGGAACATCTCATATGTTCCATGACGTTTCAAAACGTCTTTGAAGTCCCGATTCTAAGCCATTAAGCATGGTGCACTAAACTATCAAGTAGTCATCATATTGAGCTAGCCAAACGTTCATAACGTCCGCATCTGCTTCTGCAATAGGTCTGTCACCTAGCGGTGCATCAAGGACATAATTCTTCTGTGCAGCAATGAGGATAAACCTCAGATCACGGATCCAATCCGCATCATTGCTACTAACATCTTTCAACACAATTTTCTCTAGGAACATATCAAAATAAACATATGAAAGCAACAACGCGAGCTATTGATCTACAACATAATTTGCAAAATACTACCAGGACTAAGTTCATGATAAATTTAAGTTCAATTAATCATATTACTTAAGAACTCCCACTTAGATAGATATCCCTCTAATCCTCTAAGTGATCACGTGATCCAAATCAACTAAACCATAACCGATCATCACGTGAGATGGAGTAGTTTTCAATGGTGAACATCGTTATGTTGATCATATCTACTATATGATTCACGCTCGACCTTTTGGTCTCCGTGTTCCGAGGCCATATCTGTATATGCTTGGCTCATCAAGTATAACCTGAGTATTCCGCGTGTGCAACTGTTTTGCACCCGTTGTATTTGAACGTAGAACCTATCACACCCGATCATCACGTGGTGTCTCAGCACGAAGAACTTTTGCAACGGTGCATACTCAGGGAGAACACTTCTTGATAATTTTAGTGAGAGATCATCTTATGATGCTACCGTCAATCAAAGCAAGATAAGATGCATAAAAGGATAAACAACACATGCAATCAATATAAGTGATATGATATGGCCATCATCATCTTGTGCTTGTGATCTCCATCTCCAAAGCACCGTCATGATCACCATCATCACCGGCGCGACACCTTGATCTCCATCGTAGCATCGTCGTCGTCTCGCCAATCTTATGCTCCACGACTATCACTACCGTTTAGCAATAAAGTAAAGCAGTACATCGCGATTACATTGCATACAATAAAACGACAACCATATGGCTCCTGCCAGTTGCCGATAACTCGGTTAAAAAACATGATCATCTCATACAATAAAATTTAGCATCATGCCTTGACCATATCACATCACAACATGCCCTGCAAAAACAAGTTAGACATCCTCTACTTTGTTGTTGCATGTTTTACGTGGCTGCTACGGGCTTAAGCAAGAACTCATCTCACCTACGTATCAAAACCACAACGATAGTTCGTCAAATAGACTCCGTTTTAACCTTCTCAAGGACCAGGCGTAGCCACACTTGGTTCAACTAAAGTTGGAGAGACAGTCGCCCGCAAGCCATCTATGTGCAAAGCACGTCGAGGGAACCGGTCTCGCGTAAGCGTACGCGTAAGGTTGGTCCGGGTCGTCTCGTCCAACAATACCGCCGAACCAAAGTATGACATGCTGGTAGGTAGTATGACTTGTATCGCCCACAACTCACTTGTGTTCTACTCGTGCAAATAACATCAAACCATAAAACCTAGGCTCGGATGCCACTATTGGGGAACGTAGTAATTTCGAAAATTTTCCTACGCACATGCAAGATCATGGTGATGCATAGCAACGAGGGGAGAGTCTGATCTACGTACCCTTGTAGATCACAGCGGAAGCGTTGACACAACGTAGAGGAAGTAGTCGTACGTCTTCTTCCCGATCCGACCGATCCAAGCACCGTTTCTCCGGCACCTCCGAGTTCTTAGCACACGTTCAGCTCGATGACGATCCTCGGGCTCCGATCTAGCAAAGCATCGAGGAAGAGTTCCGTCAGCATGACGGCGTGATGACGATCTTGATGTACTACCGACGCAGGGCTTCGCCTAAGCACTACAACGGTATGATCGAGGTGGAATTTGGTGGCAGGGGGCACCGCACACAGCTAAGGGACGATCTCAAGGATCAACTTGTGTGTCTATGGGGTGCCCCCTGCCCCTGTATATAAAGGATGGACAAGGAGGAGGCCGGCCAAGGCAAAGGTGCGGCCAGGATAGGGAGTCCTACTAGGACTCCAAGTCCTAGTAGGAGTCCACCAAAAGGGGAGGAAGGGAGAAGGAATAGGAGGAGAAGGAGAGGTGGCCGGCCCCCTTTTCCCTAGTCCAATTCGGACCAAAGGGGAGGGGGGGCGCAGCAGCCTTTTCCTCTTCCCACTAAAGCCCATCAGGGCCCATTACCTCTCCCGTAACTACCCGGTACTCCGAAAAATACCCGAATCACTCGGAACCTTTCCGATGTCCGAATATAGTCGTCCAATATATCGATCTTTACGTCTCGACCATTTCGAGACTCCTCGTCATGTCCCCATTCTCATCCGGGACTCCGAACTCCTTCGGTACATCAAAACTCATAAACTCATAATATAACTGTCATCGAAACCTTAAGCGTGCGGACCCTACGGTTCGAGAACAATGTAGACATGACCGAGACACGTCTCCGGTCAATAACCAATAGCGGGACCTGGATGCCCATATTGGCTCCTACATATTCTACGAAGATCTTTATCGGTCAGACCGCATAACAACATACGTTGTTCCCTTTGTCATCGGTATGTTACTTGCCCGAGATTCGATCGTTGGTATCCAATACCTAGTTCAATCTCGTTACCGGCAAGTCTCTTTACTCGTTCTGTAATACATCATCTCACAACTAACATATTAGTTGCAGTGCTTGCAAGGCTTATGTAATGTGCATTACCGAGAGGGCCCAGAGATACCTCTCCGACATTCGGAGTGACAAATCCTAATCTCGAAATACGCCAACCCAACATCTACCTTTGGAGACACCTGTAGTACTCCTTTATAATCACCCAGTTACGTTGTGACGTTTGGTAGCACCCAAAGTGTTCCTCCGATAAACGGGAGTTGCATAATCTCATAGTCATAGGAACATGTATAAGTCATGAAGAACAGCAACAGCAACATACTAAACGATCGGGTGCTAAGCTAATGAAATGGGTCATGTCAATCAGATCATTCAACTAATGATGTGACCTCGTTAATCAAATAACAACTCTTTGTTCATGGTTAGGAAACATAACCATCTTTGATTAACGAGCTAGTCAAGTAGAGGCATACTAGTGACACTCTGTTTGTCTATGTATTCACACATGTATTATGTTTCCGGTTAATACAATTCTAGCATGAATAATAAACATTTATCATGATATAAGTAAATAAATAATAACTTTGTTATTGCCTCTAGGGCATATTTCCTTCAGAGGCCCAACTCCATGAAAAACAGTATTGGATGTTTTAAGACTCTTATCAGTCAACCCCATGCGACAGAATGTCTCATAATATAGGATGTTGATGCTACTGCCTCCATCCATGAGTACTTTAGTGAACTTATATCCACCAACCTGAGGCGCCACCACCAAAGCCAGATGACCCGGATTATCGACCCAGGGAGGATGATCTTCCCTACTCGATACAATAGGCTGCTTAGACCATCTCAAATAACGTGGAACCGCCGGCTCAACAGCATTTACAGCCCTCTTATGAAGTTTCTGGTCCCTCTTGCACCAACTGGTGGTGAACACGTGATATTGCCCACCGTTCAGCTACTTTGGGTCACTCTGATACCCGGACTGCTGCTGCTAACTGCCCTGGCCGGATTGTTGATTATAGCCGCCTTGACTACCTTGATGGCTGTGAAAACCGCCACCGCCTGAGCCGGCGCCCGGGCCATGAAAGTCGCTGCCGCCTGAACCACCACCTGGCCCATGGTTGCCATCAAACATGTTGGAATTCTTAAAAGCCTTCATGATTGTACGATCCTTCCACAGATGGGTAGCTGGCTTCTCCCGGGTGTCGTGTCTTGGACAGGGTTCATTCAGCAGCTGCTCAAGGGTGGGACTTGACCCGCCAGACCGAGGAGGTGGACTCCCCTTGCGCCGTTGATTGTTGCCCTGTGCACTGGTGTTAGCTACGAACTCTTGACTACCGTCAGCCTTACGTTTGTTGCCTCCTTGATTGGCCGGGTTGTGCTGGTGACCCTTGCTATTGTCGTTCTTCTTCCCCTTCCCTGCCTTCTCTTCGTCAGATGCGGGATCCTTGGTACTGTCAGAATCGGCGTACTTGACCAGAGCTGCCATCAGCTAGCCCATGTCATTACAATCACGCTTGAGCCGCCCAGATTCTGTTTCAGAGGTTCAAAACGGTAATTTTTCTCCAACATTGAGACCCTGGAGCTGGCATCCACTTTATCAGACAAATGTATTATTTCCTTGACCCGGTGCACCCAATGGGTTGTGGATTCACCTCCTCTTGCTTACAGTTAGTCAAGTCCATAATTGACATAGGTTGTTTACATGTATCTTTGAAGTTCTGAATGAACCGAGATTTCAACTCCGCCCATGAGCTGATGGAGTTGGGTGGTAATCCTTTCAACCAGGTGCGTGATGTTCCATCCAACATCATAGTGAAGTACTTAGCCATTGCTGCATCACTAACCTCTAGTAACTCGATTGCCAGCTCATAACTTTCAATCAACACCCCGGGCTGCAAATCTGCTGTGTAATTAGGCACCTTGCGAGGCCCCTTAAAGTCTTTTGCCAACCGCTCATTACGCAGAGCTGGTGCTCGACAAGGGACACCTCCTGTCCTTGTGGCCACACCTGCTTCAACAGAGGTTGCTGGATAAACCGGAAAAGCCTGGTGAGCCGCCAGCTCATCCGCCTGTTGAACCGCCCACTCAGCCTCTTGACGGATCCTCTCCTGATCCGCCAAGTTAAGGGCTCCATCCTTCGTCGGGTTATACCTGCGTGGCTGGTTATGGTGCTGAGCATTGCTTCACATGGCTGCTGAATCCATATGCCTGCTATAGCTTGGGCTCTGGCTCGGGCGAGGGGTTGAATGGATCATGTGTCGACTATAAGAGTATGACTCTTGCAGTGCCAGAGCTGTCTGAACAAGATCTCTGACTCTTCGTGTTTCGATCGCCGTCGGGGAATCACCTTCCATTGGGAGAGCCGCCAGGCGTGCTGATGCGGCAATTAGGTTCTCCAAAGGGTTGGAAAAATGACCCGACGGTGTTTGTGTATGGCGAGGCGGAGCCATATTCACCCGAGGGGGTTCCATAGCTCGTGTATGACCCGACGCTCCAGCCCCGGGTGTTGCAATCCGGTTGGTCTCCGGCGGGTTACTGGGCCCAGCCCCGGGTGTGTGGAAGAGATTCCTAGGATCATAAGTTAGGGGCAGACGTGATTGAGTCTTCTGGTGCCTTCTCCTCATGACCTTGTTTAACGCGTTTAGATTCATTGAAAGCTGAAAAGCCTCCGATTGAAGCTATTGAGCCCGGGCATCCAAAGCCGCCCGTTCTGCAGCCATCCGGACGTCCTCTGCTGCCAAGTTCCCCTTGGCTTGAGCTATCTCCTCCCGTAACTGTGCCACCTCCGCCTCATGCTGAGCTTTATCCGCCGACTCAACCACGGCGGTTAACAGGGCCGTCATCTTATCCATAAGATCCATCAGCACCTGAGCCGGCGAGCGCCCCTACAAAAAAACACTTCCGTGATGATACGTGTTTATCACAGTAGGTCGCTTTTTTGTCATGCATGTACATCCATGACAAATTTATGACAGAATCAAGATAGTCATACCTGTGCTGTCATAGAAGTGTTCCATGGCATTACCAAAATTATCATCACGGAAGTGTCCACCTCCATGATGATAAATCACGGGTCACAGAAGTGCTTTTGTCAAGGGTGACCGACACGTGGCATCCACCGTAATAGAACGCCGTTAAGCTATCGGGTCGGGTTTTGGATCCGATAACCCGTTAACAGCCCCGACCAATGGGGATTTTCCACGTGTAAAATCATCATTGGCTAGAGGAAACACATGTCGGCTCATCGTCGGGGCAGATGTCATCCACTCACTGGACAAAAGGCGCCTATGATATGTCGACACGTGGCACGGCCCAACAAGTTTAAATGGGCCGGCCCAACTAAAGGCCCATAAGATTTTGCGGACCATAATGGGCCGGCCCAGCTAAAGGCCCACGAGATTTTGCGGACCATAATGGGCTGGCCGAGTTAAAGGCCCGCAAGATTTCGCGGGCCATAATGGGTCGGCCCAGGTATAGGCCCACAAGATTTTTGTGTGCCATAATAGGCCGGCCCAGTTAAAGGCCCACAAAATTCTTGCGGATCATAATGGGCCGGCCCAGCTAAAGGCCCATGAGATTTCGTCGACATTAATGGGCCAGCCCAGCTGTAGGCCCATGAGATTTCGTCGACATTAATGGGCCAGCCCAGCTGTAGGCCCACAAGATTTTGAGGACCCTAGTAGGCCGGCCCGTTAACTAGCTGCCATGTTTTGGGCCAAATGCCGGCCCATATTTGATATGGTCTATTAATGGCCTGCCACGCTCCGGGCCTAATAGTGGCCCATATAAGATCCGGCCCATTAAAAGCCTACCACGTTCTGGGCCAAATTACGGCCCAGATCAGGTCCGGCCCTTTAAGAGGTTTTGGGCCTAATTATGGCCATATCAGATTCGGCCCATCAACTGGACACTATGCTTTTGGGCCCACTTGCTAAAGTCCCACTTAGTAATTCGACCTGATATTAGTTTTGGCCTGTTAAGGGCCCGTTTAACATTTCGACCCTATATTAATTTCAACCTGTTAAAAGCCCGTCATATAGTTGGGCCTAACTACGGCCCGGTTTGCATCCGGCCTGCTCGCAGCCAATATCTGATTGGGCCAAACAAGGACCGAGACAATTTTTCGTCCTGTTAAAAGCCCGTGATTTGATTCGCACAATCATGGGCCGGGGTTCATTTCGGGCTGCTGCCGGCCCGTGAGCTGATCGACACGTTTCAGGCCCAACCTACATCGTGATTGCATGACGGCCCGATTATGTACCGTAATTTTATGGTTTGGCCGGTTTACTGGGAAGACAGGATATATATACAGTAAAATAACCGCAGCATCGTGAATAAGAAAAAACCTATACTGTACAATAAATAAATTATGGCATATTACATCCACTGGGCATCAAAGTTTGCCACTATGATAATAAAGCACAAGCAGACAGCAGATTACATACACTGGGCATCAAAGATTGCCACCAGTGCAAATAAACACGTCGACAAAATAATATACAAAACCGACAGCACTTCAATAGAGTTCAAGAAAGGTTAGCCCAGCTGGGGAGTTGCAGCACAAGCAGCTGAGCAAGATGATGAGACTGCGCTTGTTCAACACTTATATCTTCCTCACTCTGAAAGATAAACAAGTAGACAGATGACAGGTTTTGCACATAAAAGTATCAGTGCTGACAATTCATCACATTTCTTACTGACGAATAAAGTGACACAATTTAAATTTGCATTAACACAATATGGTATTGTTCAGGTCAAGACATGGCAGGAAATGACATTGTGAAGGAGTTGGTAGCTTCACGACAACACTGGATTACAGATCAAGAACTCATAAGTATCAATGGTTAGTGTGCCGTCAATTTATACCATTTCAGATTGGCAAATAAAGAGACGGTTTAAATAATAGTAGAATGATATGACATTTTTCATAGTTAAGACATTGCAGAATATGACATTGTGCTGTAGTGGGTAGGTTCACCACACCATTAGATTACAGATGAAGAACAGAAGCATACATGCAGTGCAAAAGAAGATCACTTGCTCGGTATAGTTTAATTTACATGGTATGAAGAAGGAACTTGGTTGTACAACTGAAAACTTAAATTGAGAAAGGACGAACTTTTGTTTATGAACTACATATAATAAACTTTAAACAAGCAATTTGATGCAAACACCAAAAATAAACAGCTGTTGCAGTCATGCCTAACCAAATATATACAACAAAGTTTGAAGGCTTGAGATGGACAAACTTACATTATTGGTGAAGACAGGCTCTATAAAGGCCTTGTCCATGCTGATGGGGGGGGGGGCAATTCAAGAAGTTTACCATAGAATCTTCTTCAAAAGCATTGCCTTTATTCTACATTTTGTTAAGAGTAAATATAGATGTGATAATATACGAAAAATGGAGAATATTTAAGATAATATGAAGAGTGATGCTACATAACCAAGTAGCTATAAATGTAAGTGCAGCGATACAGGCAAAAGGTACAGCCAAGAGCAATGCACAGCTAAACTTCTTCAGTACCAACCTTATGGTAAGAGTAAATATAGGTCTGATGTGTAGAAAATGGAGGGCAAAGAAAAATAAGCTGCAGAGTGATGGTACATGAACAACTATCTGTCATTATAAGTACACTGATAAACGACGACATGTACTTACAAGAACAATGCAGAGCTAAAAACATTGGCATTGGATATATTCTACACTAATGTAACCATTCATACAGATCAGATAATTTGGAGTGAACAATTGATAAGCAAGCTATCATGCATACTGCTGTCACATAATGAACCAGGTATGTATGCAAGTACAGTGATACAGGACAACTGGTACTAACAAGAGCAAAGCAGCGGGCAGCATATTTGAGATATCCTGTCGTTCTTGTCAAACCGGAATTCTTCTTCGAGCGGATTTCCTGCAAAAAAGTTCCGTAAGGCACATGCAGAAAAGTAGAAGTTCAAATTGTCATGTGATTTCATAGACAGTACCTCATCCTGGGAACGAGACCAGTGCATAACAAGGTTTTTCCATTCAATGTCTTCTAAATTTAGCACAGTAGACTTCACCAGGAATTCGTTTATAGACTTGCCATCAAAGTGTGATTTCCTCAGGTAACACCGATACTACTGCAATGCCTCCTTGAAAAGCACAAGCAAGCTTTGCTCGTCATGACTATCCAGATTGACCCTCGCCTAGTTACAACAATGTAATGTAAATCATTGATGTGTTCAATCAGCAGAAAACAGGAAAATAATAGCCATGAATAATAGCACTTACACGTAAGTTGGGCAGGAAGATGTGAAAATGGTGTTTGTCTTCACAATAATCTTCCCATGATGGGAATATATGCACGTAGTCCCTAACAACATTGAAAGCATTGTCTTTTAAACTGGGAATAAATGGAATGGGGTTCCAATCTGCAGGAATTGGCCATCTCTGCAGTTGGGATAGGTCTTCGGCCGGTGGACTTGCTATACTTTTTGCTGGAGTGGGATTTTTCTGTGGTACAGTTGGTGCTATGGCAAATGAAATCGGTATACCTTTTGCTGGAGTGCAGGTCCTGTGTGGTGGGGCTAGTGGTGTGGCCAGTGAAGTATGGGTACAGTCTGCTAGAGTCGGTCCTACATTTTGTGTCACTGGTTGTACAACCAATATAAGTGGGGTGTTGTCTGATTTCTCCGGCACCACCACGTTTTTCAAGGACTTTGCTGGTGCTCCTTCAGGTTCGGCAATCACCCTCTTCCTTTTTGATGTCTGATGCACAAGAATAGCATTTGAGTGGAAAAACATGGTATGATGACAGATGGAATATGTATTGATAATGGATGGGCATGGCATCTCGACATATATGATGAGTAAACTAAGCAGATGGCGGTGCAACAAAGTAGAAGAAATGCAAGACAACATATGCAAGATACCCGCAATCAATAAAACATTGCCAAATTAGAACAGGCACCTTGATGGGTGAACAGGACAGGCCATCTGCCTTTGACTCCTTGAGGTTAGAATAGTCATTAGGATGATATTCTGAACAAGAATCAACATGTGGGGAGCGTATGAGTTTCATTGCATCCAGAATGGCACTCAATGCCTTGGTGCCAATTTTGTAAGTCATTGCAGTGTTTAGCTTCAAGAGTGGACTACTGCTAGTGCGACACAAAGCAGCTACATAGATCATAGTGTAGATATAACGGGAAAACCTTAAGCATCAGAGTCAAATCAGCAAAATGGAACTTGCTGAAATATATGTGCTAGTATTGCTGGTACGGCTAGAAAGGCTTCGAATACCAGCTCTCTTCAAGTGAAGGTGCGGTACTGTTAATATCAATGTAACTCTCAAAGGCGACACAGCTCCCCGCATTTCCTTGCTATTCATATAGGATTTAAGTGGGCAGGCCACTACAAATCCTATTCCTATGTTTACAAGATCCTACGAATCAAAGAGGCTCAAAGTGTCCATCACAACCGACCGTATAGACCTCTACGCTGCAAATGTCCCTGCTCATCTTTAGTACAAGGAACATATTGTACTACTATCATACTCCCTCCGTTCCAAAATATAAGTCTTGGTAGAGATTTCCACTATGGATCACATACAGATGTATCCAGGTACATTTTAGAGTGTAGCTTCACTCATTTTGCTCTATATGTAGTCCATGGTGGATTCTATACAAAGACTTGTATTTAGGAACGGAGAGAGTACATATTAAAGAAGAATGGAAGAGGAACATGGTAAAGAAGAGCAAGCGGATTTTGGATAATAAAATGTTGGTTGCGCAGTGCCCACACATGATGAACCAGAGCGGATTAAGAATGCAACTCCTAGCTATCTCTCGACCATTTCAGGCGGTTGGATGAAGATCCTACGTCTCCTAACCCTTCTTCTTCCTCGTCTCTGATTCTTCCCATACAAAACACCGCACAGGCCGCCGGCCAAACCACCGGCCCCCACCGCCTGTGTTCCTCCGCCACCCCACCCCAACCCCCACCCGCGTCGAGTTTTCTTTGTTCGGTGAGGCCCCACAACCACCTGAGCCCCTTCGATCGCTCCGACGAGCTCTGAAAAATCGACTGACCCAATTTTGAAATTTAGTCTACTATGATTTAACTAGTGTGGAATATAAAAGAGGAAAACCATAAGCATTGCGAGTATGGTGTTGAGCATGCCATGGCGGATCTGAAGGTGCAAACCGGACAAAGGCAACTTCGCAACCAAGACAAGAAATCAGAGTAAAGCTGTGGCTATCTATTTTCTTGCTGCGACAAAATAAGTTGAGCAGATACGAAAGAGTACCGCCTCTAGTGCGGCGCCATGTAGGCATCTGCTGAGAATTTGACGGTGCTGCGGTAGCGATGGCTGTCGGCGGCGTGGAAGCAGATCTAGGAGGGTAGACGGTGGCGGCGGGGCGCGGTGGACGAGACGGTCGTAGGAGCGGCGCCGGCAAGGTGGACGACGGCGGGGATGAAGCGAGAGGACGGGATGCAAGGATCCCGGTCTGAAGCCGTGGATGAGAGAGGTCGATCTCTTGTAATGGACGGCGGCATCCTGGTATTAGCTCCGGCATGGTGGAGGAGGACGGCGGTGGATGGGGTGGCGGACGGCGGCGAACGGAGGAGGGTGGGGTGGAGAGGGTGTTTTGCCGCCCACGGAGTACGAATGGGGAAAAGGGAGGTAGAGAGGAAGGGGGAACCATGTATTCAGGGTGCGCTTGTCTCAAATGCGAGGAAATTTACAAATTTAGCCCCCGTTTCAAATTTATACTACATCACAGCAACACTAGTCGGTCGGGGATAGGACGGTAATCTCGCATACACCGAATATTTACCGGCGAGAGTTTGTTTTTGGCGCCCACCGTGTATGAATATGAATCGGGGAGGGAGTCGATTTCGGCCGAGGACACACTGTGTTTTGGCGCCCACCGTGTATGAATCTGGGTGAGAGGCGGTTACGTCATCTTTGGGTGAAATTACAAACCTACCCCTATCGAAACCTATAGAAATCCAGCATATAGGCTTTGCATGGCAGGGATAGGCAGCAGTGATTTCCATCTCGCAGATTTTGGTTCCGGGCGGTTGCTGCGACTTTCCCCGCTTCATTCAAATTTTGTAGAGTGCATGTTTACCGTGCCAACTCAATTCAAATCCCGTTTGTATTCTATTTTTTTCGGGCGGGATCCATTTTCAATTGGAATTATATTCTATATACATCATTTTTTATATATATACTTTCAAAAGCACAACAAAGAATTCTGCTCCTTTATATGTATAATATGATCTACAAATACAACAATCTCGAAATCTTAAGGTTGAATTCGAAAAAATTTAACCAAATTATGTTCTACTAAAATGTATGGATCAGTAATATCTACATATTAAATAACATAGATGTGCGTGAATTCATATGAGTATGCATGTTTGATAGATCAATTTTGGTTCGAGTATGGATTACATGTATCATCATCTCGAATTCAAATATTTGAATCCCTTTTTTGTTCACTCCTTTCATGCCCATCTCTCCCGCATGCATGCTCCTTCAGGTAGCTATCACTCTCTTTTCTCCAGCTCACCCGCACGCTCACTTCATGTTGCTCCTATCCTCGCAAACATGGTCTCTCGACGTCTCCCTTGAGAAGTGTCACACTCTCCCTATCATTATAAATTACACGGTATTCATTATCTCTCACGTCTCTACTGTTCTCTGGTATCACTCGGTACCTGAGCTTTCTTTTTCACCACCAAACACACAGTCTCCACTCGTCTTTCACTTTGTCTTTCC
This sequence comes from Triticum monococcum, assembly GCA_034509565.1. Lineage (NCBI taxonomy): Eukaryota > Viridiplantae > Streptophyta > Magnoliopsida > Poales > Poaceae > Triticum > Triticum monococcum. The sequence continues at coordinate 169,171,998 of CM067846.1, read as the reverse complement.
CTCTATGGGATTCTCTCACACACCCTATATGTCTCTACATATGACTCATACCACTAAAATTACTCTCTCTATCTCTCCTGTAGACACAACATTTGTTGCGATCTCCTTTTCGTCTCCATCCCAGACTTACATTATTCATTTGTTTACCGATCAGAGAAACCCGACTACTGTCTCCTCTCTCTCTCTCTCACAGACACACACGCACAACTCCTACCACTAAAATGTGAATGGAAACGAGATTTTGTTATACCCAAACAAAAAAGGACTGGAGGGAGTGATTGCTCTGACACGGACGCGACCTCTCATAGCACAGGCATTGAACCGGCGTGCCGGCCAAGAGGGCCGCACTCGCTGCAGGCCTGGCTGAGCACGCTTCCTCGCCGCGTGCAACCAACTTAAGACTGCCCCGCCTGCCTTCATTGAATCTGCGCATGTGCCGGCAACACATCCTTCCGCGAGCCGGCAGGCATTTTAGAACACAAAAAATGACTACAATATAATTAATTTACACATGGTCTTGACTTATTGTGCTCGCACTGGTAGCGGGAACTATGTATGAATGTGCAGATATCTGTGAACATGAGTTTGATGTGGAAGTTAAACTTGGAATGTCGGGCCTGCGCGTGAACTATACCATGTCCAATGCTTCGTCTGTTATTGTTTGGAAAGTAATTGCTGTTATTACATGACCCCAAAATAAACATTTTGTGCCACATCAGTAGATGCACGGACATCACAACAGGCATGCTGACTGGATAAACATTTGAACCTAGCTATTATGAAGGAAATTTTGTATTGACAACAGTTTTAGATAGCAGGAGACGCCTAGCCTGCTCTGCCTCTGCTAGCTAATTTCTGGCTTCTTCCATCTCTTCTTTGGCTTGGGTGAAGAGAGCATCTGATTGCTCTTTTCGCTTCTTCAGGAACTCAGCTACATTCTCAAGGGCTGCTGCACACTTTCTTTCAGCCTTTACTAATGCCACGAGGACACGAACAACTGACGACTCCACCTGGCTTGTGTGTAATCCAGCATCATCTGGGAATTTGCACCTTGTGTCTAATCCAGCATCATTAGGGAACTGGCACCTTGTGTGTAATCCAGCCTCATTTTGGAAACATGATCTCGAGGTTGACCATACTTCCCTCCTCGCAGGAACTGCATCCTGGCATGAAGTTACTTCTTTTTTAGATCAATACTCAGAGAAACCTAGATCCATTTAGTAGAAGCCAGATAAACAAAACTCGGAGAAGTGAATTCAAAAGGAATAAATAAATAAAAACAGACTACAAGGTGAGAACACCCACTTCCTACATCAAGCTAAAAATGAAAGCATTAGGACAATTAAGACTCTTCTTATTACACATCGAAGAACACCACGCTTAAGAGAAACAGAAACTACAACATATACACATCGAAGAACATGAGGCTACATGGAAGTAATTGAAAGGGTGTTACTTACCAAAGCTCATTTTACAGGTTCGGTGCAGCTCCTATTTAACTTGCCATGCTCCTTGAAGATGTCCCGAATATCCCGTGTTTGATCTTCATTGCTCCTCTGCATGTTCGCCCTCGTGGTTTCAAAATCTCAACATGGCAAGAAAAATATACTACTAGTAATACTCGCGCATCTTGTGGGCAACATTAAAGCACTCGTCTGCCATGTTAGAGCTGTTGGGGAACGTAGTAATTTCAAAAAATTTCCTACGCACACGCAAGATCATGGTGATGCATAGCAACAAGGGGAGAGTCTGATCTACGTACCCTTGTAGATCGCAATGGAAGCGTTGACACAACGTAGAGGAAGTAGTCGTACGTCTTCTTCCCGATCCGACCGATCCAAGCACCGTTACTCCGGCACCTCCGAGTTCTTAGCACACGTTCAGCTCGATGACGATCCTCGGGCTCCGATCTAGCAAAGCGTCGAGGAAGAGTTCCGTCAGCACGACGGCGTGATGACGATCTTGATGTACTACCAACGCAGGGCTCCGTGTACAACGACGACGGTGGACCAGCTCCAGTGCGGCATACGAGGTCGTCGATTAGGCAGATGCTCTGTGGTGGACGAGTGCGCCGATGTAAAGGGAGGAGCACAAAGGCTGTGGTGCCGTGGAGAAGTCTATTTTGCGGTGGGGATAGAAATTGGGGAGTATTTAGGTGTACTACTCTGGGTGCCGGGGTGGGGTTGGCTGGGTAGGGTGAACCTGAAGTTACGAAAACAGCCCCCTACCAAGCGTCATCCGTAGGCCGGTTCCGAAGGCTATGATGGTAACTTCCCACTGCTCGAATCAGGGTTGCGGGAGATTTTCCCGCCGACCTCAAAATTTTGTGACACTGGACTCCTCGTGTGGCGTGTTGAATGATTCGGCTAAGAAACTAGCGAGTAGTAGTAGTAGTAAACTCTGCATATTAGGTTTGACGAAAGTCAAACTTCCTAAAGTTTGACCAAGTTTATAGAAAAACATAAACATTTACCATAACAAATATGTATGATGTGAAAGTACATTCAATAATGAATCTAATGGTATTTATTTGTTATTGTATATGTTAATATTTTTTGTTAAAAGCTTTGTGAGAGTTTACAAAACTTGACTTTGACCAATGCTAATATGCGGACTTAAATAAAAACGGAGGGAGTACACATTTGTTTTCTTAGTTTGTAGTGAACTAATCATTTGTTGAAATTGTGAAATAAATATATTAGGCTATTGACTTCGAATGTAATGGTCTATACAATTCAATAGTTACAATCATTGTCGAATCCCAAGATGTATACAAGGTCTATTGTACTTCACAACATGCTCAAACTCACATAATCCCAGTCAAATGAGAATCTAAATGCATTTCATAGTTATTACTTTGTAGGATGCAACAAGAACAACCATAACTCTACATTAGCCATTATAGAAGCAACATTTTGACATATCCCAATGTGTGAATGAAATGTGCAGAGAGAGCTTTTGAAGATGGAGCAGATAGAGAGAGATAGTAGGAGAGAGGAAGATTGTATGTATGTGGACGAGAGAGTAGGAGACAAACCTAACAAGACAGAGAGAGAGAGAGAGAAAGAGAGAGGAAGAATTTAGGTGTGTGAGAAAGATGCATACATGTAATATACATGAGATGCGTGTGCATCTGGATTCTGTATACATGGAAGGAGAAGAGACAACATGTTTGATGAGAGAGCAGGAAAAACATGGACAAGAGGGCAAGGATCTCGTGGGTTGAGTGATTGACAATGTTGTGCGGGGGAGAGAGGGATTGGTAATTTTGTGCAAGAGAGAGAGGGGGGAGGAGTCAGTCAGTCGTCGTCACATCACCCTGCTTCCAAATGACCCCGCATTCTCTAGCGCGGTGTGGTCGCCGTCTTCGATCTGCTCGTTGCCCTCTTTGAAGATTGAGGCGTTGTGCATGTTGGGGTGCAAAGAAGCACAAGCGAGAGTGGTCGCCGTATAACCTTGGATGGGGATGAATTGTGTGCTCGGGGGAGTGTGTGTGTGTGTTGTGTTGCATGTCTCTCTCTGTGTGTGTGTGTGTGTGTGTGTGTGTGCATGTCAGATATTGAGAGAAAACAAACCTAAGGCGAGAAATGGGTATTCACGAAGAGATTGTGCGGGCCTTGAGGTGGGCAGGGGCTGGGTGAGGGTGTCAAAATGTGCGCGTTGATGCATGTGTTGCATGCGACCGTGCGAGGGACGGACGAATCGAGAGAGATGGTTGTTGTGTTACGGATGCTCCTCTCTCTGTCTCTCTCTCCCTCTCTCTCTCTCTCACACACACACAAGTAAACTAGAAGACCGTTCTCTCATGTATACACAACATATCGGCATCTGTCTATGTCTCACTCATACACGATCGTTTGCACATTCACACCTCTCTATGTCTGTATCACACGCACACCGTCTTCACATTGCCCTTTCGCCACAACACATATGGACACATACACATGTTCTCTCTTAGTCACACACACAAAATCAATATTAGAAAAACTAGGGCGCACCTAAAACGTCCAAATCCAAATAAACACGAACTGGAGCTAAATTCAAATATATGGAAATATTGCAGCGTCAAGAACTTTCACAGGAAAAATAAGTTGAGTAATATTCGAGGATTCTTTTCACACACACAAAAAGGTTCGGTGGATGTCCTTCAAGCGCGACACGGTGACGCATTGTTTGATCGACCGCGCGACCGCGGTTCACGCACTTGCACAGGATTCCGTATCGTGGCCGTGGTACTAAGGCTGGTCACAATGGCCAAGAACATAAGCTAGTAACTAATAAAAGCGCTGCCTAAGTCTAATGTTTACGTGTACTAGTACGGTTTTCTTTTAAGTTTGACCAACCTTATATATAAAACTAAAGTACGCTCCCACATGCGCAATCATCAATATGCTGCTGCCGCCGTTGCGCATGCCCGTGCCCGCCTGCTCCGGCCAACAATTTCTCGCCCATCACCGCCGTGTCACCGCCATCCCTGTACCATGAAGCCGAAGGCTCGCCCGCTCACGTCGTCCGTAGTCCCTCCTTGCGATGCCGCAGCGCTGCCAAGCACGCGAGCAGCTGGTGGATCCGCGTCTATGCATGCAGCGTACGAAGAGGAGGATGAGCGCGTGCTCCAGCACGCCGGCGAGGAGGAACTAGCATGTCATTGTCGTCTCCGCCCGCGCGGAGGAGGCACGCATGGTGGCTGTCGCGGCGGAAGCCGGTTGCGCGCGCGTCGAGCTCGCAAACAGGGTGCGGACGCAGAATCTACCTTTGAGACCTTGAATGCCACGTGGATCCTGCAATCTGATGGAGCAATTTGGGTCAGTCGACTCATGTGAGCCGTTTGATGCAACATGGATGGCTAGAAGGGCTTCTTCCACCTTTTCTGTCGTCTTCTTCCTTCGCTCCGTCGAACTTCTTTCACAAATCAACTGACCCAAATTATACTACTTGTACGAACGTATTAAGTACAGTAGGAACATGAAGGTACGAGCAGTAGTACCAACTGCAAGAAGAACAGTAGTAAGACATAGTACTAGTACTACTGTACGTACTAAAGAGTTCAAATAATGAGAAAGAACATAAACATAGGGGCTGTTTGGTTCCTAGCCACACATTGCCACACTTTTCCACACCTAACCTTAGGCAAGTTTGACCAAGTTAGGTAGGTGTTTGGTTCTAGCCACACTTGAGACAAGGAATTTTTTATGAGAAGTGAACCCCACATGTCATAGACACAAAAAGTGTGGCAAGATTCCCTTAGGCAAGCCAAAGTATGGCTAACAATTTGAGCAACTCAAGTAAGGCAAGTGTGACAAATGTGGCAAAAATCATGTGGCAACATATGGCAAAGATAGTCACAACCCAAACGGCCCCATAGTTCTGCTGGGGCCTCAGCACAACACACCCTTGAAAATAAACTAATAAGCAACTAGTCCGCTTGACACTGCAGTAGAACCAGCATGAGCGACGGCACTGCCACCTACTTGGAGTCTAAGTCCACGTCCTCGACTTTGTCCTCATCCCTCTTCCTCTTCCTCTTCGCCGACGCTTCTTTGCTTGAACCAGACACTGGGCTCTGCTTCTTCATCCAACCCTTGTAGATATTTAAACAAAGGTAGGCATCCATTGCTGAGTACAGGATGTGATCTTCATCTAATGTCTTCGACTCCCATGCATGATGAAACTCGTGATGAGGTTTCTTCAGTTTAGCGTACGAAGGATCAATCATGGCTGCTGCCAGTGAAAGTGCGTTATATCGACTAGAGGGGGGTGAATAGGCGATTTTTATGAAATTCTTCACTGAGGAATTTGCCGGTGAGGAAATTCCTTAGCGAAGAACTACTAGCAGCGGAATAAGTACTCAATAGTAAACATAACAGAATACAAGCATAGTCATCATGATGAAATGAAGACAGGCACAGAGTACAGGAAGCGTAAGCATAGGATAACACAGGATGAAGACAACCCGATTGATGAAATTGAACTGACGAAATTGAGAAAGTCTTCAGTCAAAGTCTTCAAACACACGTATGAACAAGCACACAACACAGTTATGAGGAAATGAAAGAGTTGAGGGAATAGAACTAGTAAGCTTGGTCAAGACAATGATTTGGTAGACCAGTTCCAACTGCTGTCTCAGTTGTACGTCTAGTTGGAGCGGTTGAGTATTTAAACTCGAGGACACACAGTCCTGGACACCCAGTCCTGAACACGCAGCTCAGGACACCCAGTCCTCACCGTATTCTCCTTGAGCTAGGGTCACACAGACCTCGCCCAATCACTCGTGGTAAGTCTTCAGGTGACTTCCAAAGCTTCACAAACTTGGTCACTCGGCAATCCACAATTCCTCTTGGATGCTCTAGACCATGACGCCTAACCGTCGGGAAGAAGCATAGTCTTCAAAGGTAACAAGCGTCGGATCCATGCAGGATCAATCTCTTCAGTGATGCTCAATCACTTGGGGTTTGTAGGTGTTTGGGTTTTGGGTTGTTCCTCACTTGATGATTTTCGCTCAAAGTCCTCAGAGGATGGGTTGCTCTCAAATGACAAGTGTCAGTTTCTCTTGGAGCAGCCAACCAGCTAGTGGTTGTAGGGGCGGCTATTTATAGCCTAGGGAGCAGCCTGACATGATAAGACATAAATGCCCTTCAATGATATGACCGTTAGGTGGATAGATATTTTGGGACAGCTGGCGCATAGCACAGCAATGGTCGGAATTTTGAGTAGCAAAATCCTCAGGGCTATCATGTTCCTCACTATGTAGGCAATCCGCACTGGCGAACTCCTAACTCCTCAGTCAGAAAAAATTCCCCAGAGACCAGAAGAACTTCGTCTCTGTCACTGAAGAAATTGGCTGAACTGTATGAGATTTCCAATGGCTTCACTCGAAGGGATTGGTAGGTGTAGGATGTTGAGTTGAGCATCACATGGAAATTTTTCCTTAGTATTTCCTCGACCCCCTTTAATAGTACGGTGTTTCCTATGACTCAAGACAGAGAAAATGAAACTACGAAAACAAAAGTCCTCACGCGTCATGTTCCTCGAACGAATACCAAGTCTTCAAGGTCACACCAATTTCTTCACTTTCAAAGTCTTCAGAAAACCAAAGTCTTCAGTCAAAGACTTCATTTTTAGGTGTCGACTTTCTCTGTAAATATCAAATTCCTTATAGACTTATAGACCTGTGTACACTCACGAACGCATTAGTCCCTTAACCTATAAGTCTTCAATCCACCAAAATCACTAAGGGGCACTAGATGCACTTACAATCTCCCCCTTTTTGGTGGTTGATGACAATATAGGTTAAGTTTTCAACAGGGATAAACATATGAAGTGTAAATACTGATATTGAGGAATTTGATTGCAAGATATAGAAGAACTCCCCCTGAAGATGTGCATAGTGTGGAATTTTCTTTTGAAGTAATGCACACTTGAAGAATTTGAATCATGGAGATATCCCCCTATATCTTGTAATTTATACACGCATTTGTCATATAACAATGAAGAATTTGAAATGCATGATGAAATATGGTGACTGATGTAATTCAGCATGCGTGCAATAATATTTAACGAGGAATAAGCATGCAGAAAAATGTTTCAAAAGTATCAGAGCACCATCGGGTTTAAGTTTACAACTCGATCCAATAAAAGTCTCAGAAGAACGAGAGTTGTAACTTTGAAAAAAAAATGCCCATATAGAAAGACCCGCTTGAAGACTAACTCAAAATTCTCCCCCTTTGTCATCAAATGACCAAAAGGATCGAATCTGAGGACTAACACCCCTGAAGAATATCAAGTTCATGATGGAGCGCCAGCGTTGTTGGGGTCGTTTGTTGTAGTAGGGCCTGCCGCAGTGTCGTCCAAGTCTTCATTTTCATCAATGTCACGCGATGAAGAATATGAGCTGGCCACCAGAGAAGGAACCTTGACCTTCTTGAATTTCTTCGGTGGAGGTGCAGACCAGTCAAAATCTTCATTGAGACCCACTTTCTTCAGATCTTCTTCACCATACAGATGTGACAGGATTGCCCAGGTGCGACCGAAGACTTGATGGAGGTAGTAATGGTTTTTCTTCATTGCATTGTGTCTGGCAGTCATGTTGTGAAGAATTGAACCAAACTGACGCTTAACCCATTTGTGATTTCGATCCACCTTCTGGTGAAGACTAAGCAGAAGTTCACGGTTAGTCATCACGCATGGAGTAGTGCCTTGAGGAGTGGACTTGGGTGCATTGGCAGAGTCATGTGTGGCAAAGTCATCATTGGTGGAATAAGATGCAGCTTTGCGAAACTGACCATCCAATGGACGAATGCCTTCATCTATTACAGCTGGTGCCTTGCCCTTTCCATCAACTGAGGAATATGTCTGCTTGAGGACTTCAATTGGGGGGCAAGTAGCTGAGGTGATTCTGGAAATCAGCTTTGTAGTTGAGTGAAGACCTTGTCCTGAGGAATCTCATAATCCAAGGTGCATAAGGCTTCGGCTCAAACGAAGACAGTGCAACATTTGCCATAGTCCTCATGAAGAAATTGTGATAATTGACAGGAATGCCATGAACGATGTTGAATACCAGATTCTTCATGATGCCAACAATTTCCTCATCAGATGAGTCCTGGCCTTTGATAGGACTGATTTTCCTCGTAAGAATACAATAGACAGTTCTAGACACGTACAACAATTCCTTCATGAGGAATTTGGTTCTTGGTGCTTGACCTGGCTTCAAAGGTTTCATCAGCACCTGCATGTAATGATGTGTGAGCTCAGGTTAACTATAGATGCAGCGAGATTCTTCAAGGGGAGTACTGAGTGCTAGAGCACGAAGCAATTCAGATGCTGTTGCAGTGTAGTGAGTGTTTTTAGACATCCAGTCCAGCACCCATGAATTCACATCTTCAGCATCTCCGGTGATGTGCAGCGTTGCATAGAATTGAAGAATCAGTTCTTCATTCCAATCGCAGATGTCAGAGCAAAAGTTTAGCAGTCCAGCATCATGAGGAACACTGAGGACTGGTGCGAAGCACGGCAGACATTCCATATCCACATGAGGAATATGCTCATGGTAGAAGATTTTCTCCTTGTTGAACAACACTAAGGAATAGATATTGGCTTGACTAGCAGTCCAGAAACGCCTCTTCCTAATGCGAGCAAAGTTATAGGGGTTGTAGTCTTCGAAGAATACGTGCTCACCGAAGAAATCATCAGCCTTGAACTTTTGCTTGCGTGAGAATGGATCCTTTGGCTTCGACAGAGGAGTGTCAGTGAGTTGCATCACGACCTCACGAATCTCAATTGCAGGTTCTTCAGGCTGAGGAATTTCTAGTTCCTCCTCAGTGGCAGTCTGCGTCGTTGGTTGTTCAGTAGCAGCAGTTTCTTCAGCGCTAGTGGCTGGAATTTCCTCATGGACAGATGCAGTGGGATGAGTTTCTTCAGAGCCCATTTGTACAGTTTGTGTGGGGGACTGAGGAATTTGCTGTAGAGGGGTGAACATTGGAGAGTTTGGATGCTGACTTTCCCAGAATTCATCACTGATTATGGGTGTGGAGCAGCCAACATCCACATCTTCATCTTCCATTTTTTCAACGCCGGCGTCTTCACCTGTGAACTGAGGCATGGGCGAGGAGATGATAGGTGTTGAAGGGATCGCATCCACTTCAATTTCTTCATCCAATGGCTCAGAGGAAGCAGTCAAAGGAGTTTCTTCATCAGATCCGCTGGGGATCACATATTCTTCATCAAAAGGAATAAGGTCCTTTGATGGCCTGGTTGAGATGGGAACAGCATCAATCGGATTAGCAAATGAACTTGTCATAGGCTTCATTTTCTTCGGAGATGAAGAATCTGAAGCAACTGATGATTTACTTTTCTTCACTATAGCACACTCTGCAGCCTTGGTCTTCAGGCACAACTGATGAAGTTGCCCTGAGTTCTTCATTTTCTTCAGGCGCACCACTAGTGGGTGCCCTGGAAATTTCTTCAACGGCCGGAATGCAGTCATCAGCCATGGAACTCACATTTTCTTCAGTAGCCTGATTGTCATCAGTGGTGCTGGCATTTTCTTCAGTAGGCTGAGCAGATGCTTCAGCCTGAGGAATTTCCTGTTGCGTTGGGGCTGCAACATTGGAAGTGAAGTTATCCTCAAGCTTCACAAAACGAACCTTGGCTCCAAGCCAATCAGCGCGATATGCGTCAAAGTCATCACTGAGTTTCTTGATCTTAGTCTGAATAGTGACAAGTTCTTCAGTTGTCATGGAGACAATGTTTTTCTTCAGATAGCGCTCTTTCTTGTACTACGCTTTCTTGATCAGCCTGGCCTTCTCAAATTTCCACTTTTCTTCTTGAATGAAGTAGGCCAGCATGTGACTTTGGCCAGGAGTCAGCTTGAAGTCGGGCATGGGAGTGTTGGGGTCCTTGTGCCAGACATCAATGTAGTCGAGGATCAACTTGGGATCCAAAAGCAGTGGCACCTCTGATCCTTTGGCTCTAGCGGCCCTGACTTGCCTGTATCTGATGATTTCTGCAAGTTCATCATCATCAGCTTCGTCTTCTTCTGACGGTACTTGGAAAGCGACTTGTTTCTTTTGAGGACTTGGGCGAGGACCTCGTCCAGCAGTGGCCTTTGTCTTCAGCAGTGAGGGACAGCTTAGGAACTTGGTGCAGCTGAGGAACTAACTGAGAGACCTGAGGCAATGGAGATGCCTGCAGTCCTTTGGCACGAGGCGAGATGCACAGGTGCTGAGGATTTAGTCGGAATAGCTGAGGGCTTTGGCGGAGGTGCTGAGGACTTCGAAGGAATAGGAGCAGCATGAGGAATTGGCTGTGAGGGCTTTGAGGATTCTGGCCATGAGGGCATTGCTGGTGAAGCACTTGGCTTGCGTGTAGGCCTCTTTGGCATAGCCTTCTTTGGCTTGACAGCTGTCGGCGTTCTGGGAACGAGGGGTCCCCAGACTTGCCTGCTTGCGGCTTGCGGCGTGGCTCAAAGGAGGCCCAGCACGGCCCATCTTCATCAACACAAGACTCAAGACCCTCGCGAGAGGCCAAGCCTCGCGAGGCGGACGACACGGAGCTTCCTCAGGCACGGCCTTGTCAGGCTGGCTCGCAAGGAGGCGGAGAGATCAAGGCGGGGTACCTCGCGAGGTGCCCGTGATGCAAGCCATGACGACTCAGGGCGCCAGGCGGGTGCTAGCGCGCGCAGCGTCCTTCTTTCCTCTTTGGTGCAAAGGGGGCAAGCATAGCCGCGGAGTACCGAGGCATCAGGCAAAGGTTGCCATTTCGGTGCAACGAGACCAAGACTAGGAGGACTACGAGATGGAGGTCACCATGGAGCCCAGGACGACGTCATCACCAGAGCTTTGCGCAGGCGAAGACTGCTTTTGTCAAATTAATTGATACTTGATGTCCCCCTTCAAATTAGCCCGCCATTGTTGGCTCCCTTCCCGCTCAATATTTGGGAAGAGGACCAGGGCCTCTATAAATAGGGCCAGCCGCCCACGTAGCAGGGGGCTCGGTTCGGTGAGGGGTCGGTTCGTTCGTTCGGTTGGCTAGTAAGAGAAAGAGAGAGAGAGAGAGAGAGAGAGAGAGAGAGAGAGAAAGAAGGGTGGCTGAACTCCTCCTAGCAGTTCATCACCCCAGCCAAGAATAGACCCTCGCGAGGCTGTTCTTCCTTGTATTCTTCATCATCATCAGCCCCAGGAGGCAATCCACCAACCACACACTAGAGTAGGGTATTACACCACAACGGTGGCCCGAACCAGTATAAATCTTGTGTCCCTTGTGCAGTTCTTTTAGTAGTTTAGATCTTTGCGAGGTGGGGAGGTAGAAGGCATAATCTCCACGTGCACCCCAGTGTTCGAACCTTAAGGGTCTGCCAGAACCCGTAATCCGACATTTGGCGCGCTAGGTAGGGGTGCGCCGGAATTCGTCGTCCACCGCTCCGTTCTCCTCCGACCATCGCATCCATGTCCGACGCTCGTCGGGCCCGCGCCGAGCGCCGGGCCGCCATTGCTTCTCGCGTCGCCCAGACGGCGCCTGTCGGCGGGCGTCCTCGTCGTTCCCCGTCGCCCGCCGTCAACGCCGCCACCGGCCCGGCGGGGGGCGAGCAGCAAGCGTCGTCCCAGCATCCGTCCGTGCGGCAAGACGGCCGCACCGCTACTCCATCGCTCGCACCAGCTGGTTCTTCGTCCCGCGTGCTCCGCGCACCCATGGAGGCTCGAGCTGCGCTCCTCGCGGCAAACGAGCTCCTGCGCTACCGTCCCGTCGACGATGTCTACGAGGAGTGGCTCGACCGCGTGGCCGAGCTTGTCCATGCCGCAGGGGTCTCTCCCGCGCCGTCCGTTCCTCTGCGCCACACCCCGCCTCGCGCGGGCGACGAAGCTCCGGAGGCGTACCAGCCGCCTCCTCTCCAAGAAGATGCTATGGCTCCAAGGCGCGTGGCCCCCGGGCGGAACCCGCTCCATCAGGGGCCAGCGCAGCAAGAACGGAGCTGCCAAGAGATCCCACGCCCGCAAGGGGCTGCCCGGGCGCTCCTTGCTCCGGCACGCCGCGACCCTGCTCCAGTTCCGGCACGCCAAGACCCCGCGCTGCTCCTAGCTGCAGCGCGTGGGGACCCTCAAGACCAAGCTCTCCACCAGCCGAGGCCTTTCGTGGCCACTGCAGGCTGCTGTGCCTACACCACCGAGCTGCGTAGCGTCGCGTGGCCTGGCAAGTTCAAGCCAGACTTGCCTCCTCGTTACGATGGCACGACTGACCCTGCAGAGTTCCTGCAGCTCTACGAGCTGGGCATCGAAACTGCCAGCGGGGACAAAAAGGTCATGGCGAACTGGTTCCCCATGGCGCTCAAGGAAGGAGCTCGCACCTGGCTCCTGAATCTGGCTCCAGGCACGATCTCTTCCTGGGACCAGATGCGCACCCGCTTCATCGCCAACTTCCAAGGTACTCGCGACCGGCCACCTGCCGTGAGCAACATGCGCCGCATCAAGCAACAACCTGGAGAGACCCTGCAAAAGTACATCCAACGCTTCAACAACGCGCACCTTAAGATCCCCAAGGTGTCCGAGGAGGCCATCATCTCGGCCTTCTCCGATGGCGTGTGCGACGTCAAGATGAAGGAGGAGCTGGCGATGCATGAAGACCTGTGCACCTCCCTGGAGCTGTTCAACTTGGCGACCAAGTGCGCCAGGGCTGAGGAGGGACGCCTCTTCCTCCTCGAGCTGCCTGCAGCAAAACCAGAGGAGAAGAAGCCCAAGGCCAAGGACGTGAAGCGCAAGGGGGCTGCTGTGCTCGCGGCAGAACCAGACAACAAGCGGGGCAAAGATCTGCCTGAGTCCTCCAGGGGCAGCCGGTACTGTGTGTACCACGACCTCCACACCCACAACACCAACGAATGCCAAGAACTCCGCGCCGTGCGGGAAGGAAAGATCGGTTGTCGTCCCGATCGCGCCGATCGGGGCTACGGCCGAGGAGGAGGAAGAAATGCAGGACGCTGGGAAGACCGTGGCCCGCGCCAAGGGTGGCGCGATCAGCCTCGCGAGGATCGCTGGCGAGACCTGGCTCGTGAGGGGGACTGGAGGGATCAGCCTCATGAGGATCGCCCACAAGGCAACGCAAGCCTCCCTCCACTGCCGCCTCTGCCAAGGAGGAACAAGGACCGCCACCAAGACGAGGGGGCCGGGGGCTTCCAGGAGCCACGCGCAATCGCCTGCATCCTGGGCGGAGCTCAAGCCCCAGCCTCCCAACGCATCTTCAAGCAGTTTGCCCGTGAGGTGAATGTAGCCCTCCCCAGGCTCGAAGCAACGCGCCCTCTTAGGTGGTCGGCGTGCGCCATCACATTCAGCTCAGCGGATCAACTCAAGTGTGCAGCCACAGCTGGCGTCCTCCCGATGCTCTGCTCCCCAGTCATCAGCAATGTACTGGTCACCAAGACCCTCATCGATGGTGGGGCAGGGCTCAACGTCCTGTCCGTGGAAACGTTCAACAATCTCCAAGTGCCCTACGACCAGCTTCAGGCAACCAAGCCCTTCTCCGGAATCACCGACGGCTCCACGGTCCCGATTGGGCTGGTCCGCCTCCCTGTCACCTTCTGAGCACGCGACAACTACCGCATCGAGCTCATCGACTTCGACGTCGCCCACATCCGCCTGCCGTACAACGCCATCCTCGGGTACCCAACGCTGGCCAAGTTCATGGCCGTGACTCACCATGGCTACAACGTCCTCAAGATGTCAGGGAGTGACGGAGTCATCACGGTGCCCTGTGAAGAGAGGGATGCAGTGTGTTCCCTGGAGCGAGCCTTTCAGGCCGCGTCGCTGGAAGACCCGGATCACGGAAGCAGGAGGCTTCCCGAGACCACCCCCAAGAAGAAGAAGACATCGTCCGGACCAGCCCCTCGGGAGGCAGGCCCCTCAGGGCCCGCATCTGCCCAGGGGGAGCCTCCTTCCATCGCATAGGAAAGCGCGCCAGGCGCCCTCCTCAGGCAGGGCTCGGGGGCTCTTCCCTGGAGGGCCACCGACCTGGCCAGGGTCACGAGGGAGGCGCTTGGGCACCATGTGGAGGCGTGTTTCGAAGCACGTTTCCCTCAAAAAGGAGCAAGGCAAGGAAGGTCAGACCCGCAGGAGTTCGTCGACAAGGCCATTCAAGAACTACAGGAATCAAGGATCGTGAGAGGTTGCCGCCGTCTGCCGGCTGTGGCAACCCATCCAGGCGAGGATGGTGGGCTGCGCGTCTGCGTCGATGTACCAGGGCTCAACCAAGCCACTACGATGGAGCGCCTCTGGCCCTCGCGAGTGGGGCGCTGCCGGGGTCCTCCCCACAGCTACGTTCGCATGCCTTACGGCCTGCCGAGCGCGGTTGCTACGCGCCAGCGCCTCATGAGGGGCATCATGGAGGCTCAAGAAGATAGGCATTCCACAGCCCTGGCGGAGATGGAGGTGATTCGCGAAGAGCTACCAGTGCCTCCGGAGCCTCCCGAGGCCCCTGGGCCTGGGGGCTCGTGAGGATAGGCTTCCGCAGCCTGCCGAGCCTGCTGCACCAACACCCCTTCGCCCTCGACACCCTCAGGTGACATCTTACCAGTTTTATTTCCAGCTGGGAGCGCCCTCCCAGGGCCGCAGGGCCGCATCGTTCCCAGGCCGCGTGGGTCCGTCCATGCGGTATGTATCCCTTTTACTTTGCATGTCGTCAGCTTGCTTTGTTGGGGGCTCCCCTTGGGCTGCACCATCCCCAAGTCTCTCGGGCCAGGCCCAGCGGCATGTATCTCCCTTGCGTTTATTTCCGGCTATGCATTCGCCCATCATGCTTGATTACTTGATGCCTGCCCACGGCACCTCTTCTTCTCCATGTTGACCACTTGCACGTTAAAGGGGGGGTACCTGACATCGCGACTCAGGGCTCTTACTGGCTCTCCAGCCCTCACCCTCTGGTTATGTCCACGGCATCGCGACCTGGCATACCAGCGACGGCTGAGACAAGCTCAAGGGCCGGGACCCGAGGACGTAGAGTGCCGGCATCTAACCAAGTTTGCAGGAACGCAGCCCAAGATAAGGCCCAGTGCCAGGCGCAACCCGCCTAGAGGTAGGGCCCCGTGAGTCCCTCGCTGGCTCACGGGTGCCCAGATACACCTCACCTAGCCCTACCGTGCCGGCCACGTGTCAGGGCGGGGTTGTACACGCCCCGGGGGCTCCTCCCGGAGGGGAGCCCCCTCTCATGTACCAGTGGAAGCACCATGCTCCGTGCTGGCTAACGACACTACCGAGGAGCGGCTATGCCCGTACACATGCGGAAGCGCTATGCTCTGCGCTGGTGATAAACAACTGAGGGTGGCCCCGGGCCGCATCAACCTCAGGGAGCCCAGAGCTCAGTGTCTAGCCTCGTCGCAATGCCTCCCCTCGGGAGCGCCGTGCGAGGGGGCTGGGCACGGGGGCTGCGCCTGGGTCACGCCCGGACGTACGCCACCCAGCCAGGCCCCTCGGGCCTGGTTCGTCGCGCGCCTCTCCCCGAGTGGAGCCAAGGTATGAAGGCCGTTTGCGCATCAAGGGGGACTCCTGAGCATCACGACTCAGGGGCCTAACTAGTCCCGTAGCCCCTCACTCCTTAGTTCTGAAAGGCTATGCTGGGTGAGGCACGCGCGGGGCCGGGCTCTGCAGACGTAGAACGGTGGTCCCACTCGCATCCCACATAACCACTTGCTGTTTGCGCGTCAAGGGGGACTCCTGAGCATCTCGACTCAGGAGCCTAACTGGTCTCGTAGCCCCTCACTCCTTAGTTCCGAAAGGCTATGCTGGGTGAGGTACGCGCGGGGCCGGGCTCTGCAGACGTAGAACGAAAGATCCACCTACATTACACCTCCCTACTTGTTGTTCGTGCGCCAAGGGGGACTCCTCAGCATCGCGACTCAGGAGCCTAAATGGCTCCGTAGCCCCTCACTCCTTTGGTCCCATCCTGGTTTCCGGTCGGGGCTAATGCTGGGTGAGGTACGCGCGGGGCCGGGCTCTGCCGGCGTAGAACACAAGCAAGTAGGAAAGGAAAGCATAAAATTCAAGGAACTTAAAAAAAGCAAATATTACAGTCCATACTGTTGTCTCAATACCAAACGCAAGTTTAAACGCCTCCCCGAGGCATGATGCATGATGTAGGAATTAAAAGCAGGGCAGGAGTAGTAGCGGAGTGACTTGGCGGCGGAGGAGCAGCGCGGGTGGCCCCGCCTCACGGAGCAACAGAACCGGAAGCATCCTGCTTCGACTTGGTGCTGAAGGCCCGGAACTTCCCCAGCAGAGCCTCTGCGCGACCCTTCACGGCCTCGGCAGCGGCAGCAGCACCCTCGCCGCTTACTGGCTCCAACAGGCTGTCGAGGTCGGCGCTGGGGTCGCGAAGGTAGATGTGGGTGAAGACCCGCGTCAGCGCAGCAGAAGACAAGACACGCGCCTCGGCCTCGGCCGTGGGGCCAAGGCCAAGGGTGACATCCTCAAGGGCACGAACCAGGAAGGGAAGCAGCTTGGCGGGGCCGTCCTCGGCGCCGGCCAGCGGGCTCTCCAGGCCACTGGCGTAGAGCATCTTCAGTAAAGCACGAGCCTTCTTCTCCATGTCCGTGAAGGCCACGCGATCCTCGGCAAGAACCTTGGCCTTGCTGGCCAGCTCGACCCTCGTCGCCTCCAGCTCCTCCCCCAGCGCGCCTAGGCGGTCGCGGCGCTTCTTGAGCTTGGCCTCTCGGTCCCAGATGGCTGCCTCGCGAGCCTTCATGCCTTCTTCTTGCTCTTGGCAAAGACGAACCTCCTTCGTGAGCTAGTCCCACAGGCCTTGCAGCTCGTCCTCCAGCGCCTTGCAACGATTGCGGACTGCGACCGCCTCCCCCAGGGCTGCGTCCCGAGCAGCCTTTGTCTCAAGGATGGCCTGCCTATCCTCGTCGCAGGTCGTCGAGGCTTGAACCAGCGCCGCTCGGATCGAGGCGTCGGAGCGGATCCATCCCGAAGCCAGCTCCAAGCGCCCGGCCACCAGGCGAGGGTCGGCGCCAAGAAGATCCTGCCGCAGCCGGTCTAGTCCAGCAATAGCACGCTCCAGAACGTCCAGAGGAGTTGGAGAAACAATAGTCGGTGGAATGGGGGTAGAAGGCGGCGACGGCAAGACCACAGCGCCCTGGGGTGGAGCCTGCTGCACCCCAGCGGCTGTGGTGGCGGCAGTGGGCAAAGGTACCACAGGAGTCACTTGGGCCATGGGGGCTGAGCTCGCCCCAGCCAACTCGGCCTGGCCTCACGAGGACGACCGGGCGGGAGAAGTCCGCACGCCACGATCACCCTCCTCTGCAGGCAAAGTCGCCGCCGCGGATGGAGCCTCAGGAGCCCCCTTCGGCTTCTTCGCCACGGGCTCCAGCCTATTCAAGAGACGCAAACGTCAAGCCTCGCCAGCGGAACAAGAAATAAAGACAAGGGTCAAGCTCTTACGGGTCATCGCCGGAGAGCTCGGGCAGCCTCCGGCCAAACTTGAAGCCTGACAGCCGGATGGAAGGGTCAGCCTTGGAAGCAGAAGGCGCGTCTGCAGGCTGCCTCGGGGCAGGGGCAGGCTCGCGGGAGATCAGCCCGGTCCTGTCCTTCTTCGGGATCGGGGGCAAGCTCCCGCCGACCTGCTCGTCTTCATCCTCGTCATCATCGCTCGAAGAAAGGCGGAGACTATGGGGCCTGCACCGGGGGAGGGGATCCCTCGACTCTCCATCGGTCGCCTCGGAGTCGGGCCCCTTTCCCCGCTCCTCTTCGTCCTCCTCCTTGCTGGAGTCGCCGGAGGGCACGTCCACCAGTCCCTTGGAGGCCTCCACGGGCACGAGCCCGTCCCCGTTAAAAACAGCCATGGACTTCACCACCCGCTCCCAGTCGTCGCGAAGGAACAAGGGCTTGGGAGCGCCCTCCAACCTTGCCACCTCGCCCCGACCAGAGATTGGAGGACCGCGGCCAAATCTTCGCCGCTCAAGGCCGTGGGGCTCGGATGAGGCCTCCACATCGGAGGTGAGTACCGCCGGAGTGGAGCCAGCTGGTGCTCCAGGAACTCCTTCAGCAGCGACGCACCGGACAACTTCGCCGCCACCGTGCCGGCCGGCCTCAGGTCTGCGTCCATCTTCTCCAACACCAGTTTTGCGCGGGGGTCCGTGAGCTCCACTCGGCCCCAGTCGCCGGAGCTCGCGGGCGGCTCCGCGGGCAAGATCAGCCTAGGATGGATACGCCCGGCATCTACCAAGACCCACTTGCTCCGGAAGCCCTCGATCCTCTTCCCGGGATTCGAGATGGCAATGGTGCCGCCATACGCGACAAAGCCCGCGCACACGAAAGGAGAATCGCGAGTGACCCAGAGGGAGAAGTAGTGGCGCAGGAAGGCCACTGAAGGCTGCACCCCTACGTGGGCCTCGCAGTAGTAAGCGAAGATCGCCAGAAGAAGAACGGAGTTGGGGTGGAGATGCAGACTTTGCAAGTTGTAATGGCGGAGGACAGAAAAGAAGAACTCGGAGAAGGGGGCACCAGGCCCGCAGCAATGGAGCTTACAAAGAGAGGATAAAAGGTGCTCCCTCAGCCCTCAGGGGTGGCGGAGCCGGCCTTGAACACCTTCGTCCCGTTGATGCCCTGCGCCGCCGCCATCTGGCGCACCCGGGCAAGGCCAGTCTTGGACACATTCGGCAAATCTAGAGCAGGAGAGTACCAAGCTTCGGTCGGAGGCTGGCGAGGCGCCATGGCTTCCTAGGTCACGCAGCCGGAGTAGATCTGGAAGTTTGGAGGAAGAAAGGGGAGGCGCAAGAAAGGGGATCTGAGCAGCAACCGGAGAAAGCAAAAGGCAAAGTCTGGGCAGATGCCGCTCCTTTATCAACCTGCGCGGAGGCACTGGCGTCCCATCAACCGCCACACGGCACCCAAGGCCGCAGGCTGTTAGGGCCCGCGGCGCTTCGCCCTTGCCCTTTCGCCTCTCGGCATGGCCAAGTCTGGGCGCGCCTTGGGCCCGGGGGCTACTGTCGGTGTTCTGGGAACGGGGGTCCCCAGACTTGCCTGCCTGCGGCCTGCGGCGTGTCTCAAAGGAGGCCCAGCACGGCCCATCTTCATCAACACAAGACTCAAGACCCTCGCGAGGGGCCAAGCCTCGCGAGGCGGACGACACGGAGCTTCCTCAGGCACGGCCTTGTCAGGCTGGCTCGCGAGGAGGCGGAGAGATCAAGGCGGGGTACCTCGCGAGGTGCCCGTGACGCAAGCCATGACGACTCAGGGCGCCAGGCGGGTGCCAGCGCGCGCAGCGTCCTTCTTTCCTCTTTGGTGCAAAGGGGGCAAGCGCAGCCGCGGAGTACCGAGGCATTAGGCAAAGGTTGCCATTTCGGTGCAACGAGACCAAGACCAGGAGGACTACGAGATGGAGGTCACCATGGAGCCCAGGACGGCGTCATCACCAGAGCTTTGCGCAGGCGAAGACTGCTTTTGTCAAATTAGTTGATACTTGATGTCCCCCTTCAAATTAGCCCGCCATTGTTGGCTCCCTTCCCGCTCAATATTTGGGAAGAGGACCAGGGCCTCTATAAATAGGGCCAGCCACCCATGTAGCAGGGGGTTCGGTTCGATGAGGGGTCGGTTCGTTCGTTCGGTTGGCTAGTAAGAGAAAGAGAGAGAGAGAGAGAGAGAGAGAGAGAGAGAGAGAGAGAGAGAGAGAAAGAGAAGGGTGGCTGAACTCCTCCTAGCAGTTCATCACCCCAGCCAAGAACAGACCCTCGCGAGGCTATTCTTCCTTGTATTCTTCATCATCATCAGCCCCGGGAGGCAATCCACCAACCACACACTGGAGTAGGGTATTACACCACAACGGTGGCCCGAACTAGTATAAATCTTGTGTCCCTTGTGCAGTTCTTTTAGTAGTTTAGATCTTTGTGAGGCGGGGAGGTAGAAGGCGTAATCACCGCGCGCACCCCAGTGTTCGAACCTTAAGGGTCTGCCCGAACCCATAATCCGACAACAGCAAAGGCCTCAGCAGAGGCAGTAGCAGCAGAGTCTTCATTGAATTTCCTCACTGCTTCTTTGGCTTGCTTAGCCAACTTGGTTTGGCGCTTGGCCCATTCCTCAGGATAGTCCTCACCGCGCTTGAGGCTGGTGGGATCAGCGATTTGGCCAGGTGCCAATGGAGCTCTTGGGCATGGAGGATTGAGTGTGAATTTCTTCATATACTTAGGAGTGACATATCTGTACTCCCTCCATTCTCTTGCCCATCTCCTCTCTATCTTCTGAATGCGCACTTTGCGCTCATTCTTGGTTTCCTCAGTAGGTGTGCAATACCCGGCATATATTTCATCAGGGATCTCAAATGCTATATTTACCTCAGGCCTCTTTCCTCCCTTCTATGGCTTCTTACCGTCAGTCATTTTCTTCAGTTGAGGAATTTGAACAATTGAATTCTCTGAAGAAGTATGCAACTTTTCTTCGAGGAACGCTGCAAATGAGTTAAGTTGATGAGAACCTAGTGATTCAGCAGCTGACATGTGTACCTGTGAACAGAGTATAGTTGTGAGGAATTTGGAGAGGTCATATGCGTTCTCAGAGGGTTTTTCAAAAGGAACAAGTTTGAGGAATTTGACCAGATGAGTCTTGAAGAATTTCACTAAGCGTTCTTTGTCTTAGGTTCCAGAGTTGTATAGATCGAAGATCCACACAATTGAGAAATCTGGAAGAAAAATGATGCTTAGAGAAACGAATCAAGAATAGTTGACTTGTGAGGTGTTTAGTGTGTGAAGCTATGAAGAAAAACACCTTTGAAGATTTTGAAGATAATCATTCGAATCAACGAGGGCAGTAAAAGTAACTTTTAATTACCTTGGACGAAGAACACGACGAACAGTGAGGTGTAGAGATGAAGTTCGTCCGTGTAGATCTTCCACGCCCTAACTTGGCGGAGGAAGACAGCCACGGCGGCGGCGGAGTGAAGATTTCCGCGATCGGCACGAGTACGTCGGCGACGAGGTCGAGGCAGTGAAGCTCTTCCTCACCGGCGGCGATGAAGTAGCGGTGGCGCTAGGGTTTGAGAAGCTCGAGCTGGAGAGAGAGAGAGATCGAGCGGAGTAAAAGAAGTGAGGAAGGGAAGGAGGGGTATTTATAGCTACGGTGAAAAACTGCTCGCCCGAAGAAATTGGACGAACGTGCCCCTGACCCTTATCATTCGCATGACATGTGTCATCCACGTAGTGAGAGGTGGAGATCGTGTTAGATCGTGGGTGAGTGGATAAGTATGTCATGGGATGCGGAATGGTTTGAGCGGCAAAGCCAAAAATTTAGATAGGATAGGTTTTAAAGTTCTGTTCGCAATTTCTTCAGCTGACAAGGACACAGTGAAGATTTTGAACGAGTTTCAAATAGAACGTACATGAAGAATTTGTGAATAGATTGGGTTGAGTATAGCATAGAGGGGGAAGGGTCCGATCACATTCACTTAGCAGAAAAACCAACTTGAAGAATTAGCTATAAGTGAATGCTGTAGAGGACATAAACTCATATATATATAGCCAATGAAGAAAAACGACGGAAACAGTGAAGACAATGCAAAGTTGAAGAATACGATTAATTTAGGAATTTCAACTTTTGGTGGTGGCGTGACCCACCGTATAAGAATGATGATTTCAGACACCGCGTACAATTATTGTAGGGTTCTGAGAATCAAATTCTTTGTTAATTGCTTCACACTAAGAGTGTTATTCTTCATTGATTGAAGAAAAACATTTCTTCATGTGTTGCACATCTAAGTCATCAATTTTGCATAAGTGTTAGGATGAGTGTCCTTTTCAAAGAACATTCGAAGATTCTAGGATATTTAGCTCACACCGCAACTTGCTAAATCTCTTCTCATCCAAGGGCTTTGTGAAGATATCGGCTTGATGTTCTTCAGTCTTCACATGCTCAATAGAAATGTCGCCCTTCAACACATGATCACGAAGAAAATGATGACGAATCTGAATGTGCTTTGTCTTCGAGTGCTGAACTGGGTTGTGAGCAATCTTGATGGCACTCTCATTGTCATAGTAGAGAGGCACATTCTTCATGTTGACGCCGTAGTCCTTGAGAGTTTGCTTCATCCATAGCAATTGGGCACGGCAAGAACCAACGGCAATGTACTCAGCTTTAGCAGTAGATAGTGATATGCAGTTCTGTTTCTTCGAGGACCAACAGACCAAAGATCGTCCGAGGAAATGACATGTACCAGATGTTGACTTGCGGTCCACACGATCACCAGCATAGTCAGAGTTAGAATATCCAATGAGATCAAAAGTCGAGCCCTTGGGGTACCATAATCCAAGTGTTGGTGTGTGAGCTAGATATCGAAGAATATGCTTCACAGCCTTATGGTGTGATTCGTTCGGTGTAGCTTGAAATCGGGCACACATGCAAACACTAAGCATTATATCTGGCCTAGATGCACATAAGTACAATAAAGAACCAATCATGGAGCTGTATACCTTATGATCGAAGTCAATACCATTTTCATCAGCTCACAGATGGCCATTTGTGGGCATAGGAATTTTGACGACTTTGCAATCTTGCATGCCGAATTTCCTCAGTACATCCTTGAGGTATTTCTCCTGAGATATGAATATGCCATTGCGTTGTTGACGAATTTGAAGACCTAAGAAGAATTTCAACTCTCCCATCATAGAAATTTGATATTCTTCACTCATCATATAGGCAAATTCATCACTATAACGTTGGTCAGTACAGCCAAAGATAATATCATCAACATATATTTGGCACACAAACAATTCACCATCATAAGATTTAGTGAAAAGAGTAGGGTCGAGTGAATCGGGTTTGAAGCCTTTCGTCATGAGGAATTCCTTCAAAGTATCATATCACGCTCGTGGGGCCTGCTTGAGGCCATAGAGGGCCTTGTTGAGTCTGAAGACTTTGTGAGGATTCTTTGGATCTTCAAAACCTGGGGGTTGAGCAACATATACTTCTTCCTCAAGCTTGCCATTGAGGAATGCACTTTTCACATCCATTTTATATAAAGTGATATCATGATGGTTAGCATAAGCAAGTAATATGCGAATAGCCTCAAGTCTAGCAACATGTGCAAAAGTTTCATCGAAATCAATTCCTTCAACCTGTGTGTAGCCTTGAGCTACAAGCCATGCCTTATTCCTCACCACAAGGCCATTTTCATCTTGCTTGTTGCGGTAGATCCACTTTGTGCCGATGATATTTTGCTTGCGAGGATCTGGACGTTTAACCAGTTCCCAGACATTGTTGAGCTCGAACTGATGCAATTCTTCTTGCATGGCCTGAATCCACTCAGGCTCCAGAAATGCTTCATCTACCTTAGTGGGCTCTGTAATAGAGACAAAGGCATAGTGCCCACAAAAGTTAGATAAATGTGAAGCTTTTGAGCGTGTGAGAGGACTTGGCGCTTTGATGTCATTGATGATCTTTTCAACTTGCACTTCTTTTGCAATACGAGGATGAGCTGGTTGCCGTTGAAGAATTTGATCAGCGTTTTCTTCAGCACCATTTTCTTCAGCATTTTCTTCAGGTGCATTAGCTCGACGTTCTTCATGTTCTGGAATGAATTCTTCAGCAGATTCTTCAGTGGGAATGACATCCTCAGTAGCCTTGAACTTGATAGTTTCCTCAGGTGCTGGTTCATCTATCACAGTAGGTAGGTGCTCTCTTTGCGAGCCATTAGTTTCATCGAACCGCACATCTACAGTTTCAACAACCTTGTGAAGAACGTTGTTGAAGACTCTGTAGGTGTGCGAGTCCTTTCTATAACCAAGCATAAAACCTTCATGTGCTTTCGGTGCAAATTTTGAGTTGTGATGAGGATCTCTAATCCAACATTTAGCACTGAAGACTTTGAAATAACTTACATTGGGTTTCTTATCAGTGAGGACTTCATAGGCAGTCTTCTTGAAGAATTTGTGAAGATATACTCTGTTGATGATGTGGCACGCAGTATCAATTGCCTCAGTCCAGAACCGACGAGGCGTTTTGTATTCATCAAGCATAGTGCAAGCCATCTCAGCAAGAGTCCTGTTCTTGCGCTCCACGACGCCGTTCTGCTGAGGAGTGTAAGGAGCGGATAACTCATGAGTAATACCAAGTTCATCAAGATAGTCATCGAGACCCGAATTCTTGAACTCAGTGCCATTGTCACTTCTGATGTGCTTGATCTTCACACCAAAGTTGGTTGAAGCCCTCGAGGAAAATTGTTTGAAGACTTCCTGCACTTCATGTTTGTAAGTAACAAGGTGTACCCATGTATAATGAGAGTAATCATCAACAATAACAAAGCCATATTGAGATGCTTCATTTGAAATAGAAGAATAATGATTAGGACCAAATAGATCCATGTGAAGCAATTCAAATGGGCGAGTGGTGATCATGATAGTCTTTGTTGGATGCTTGGTCTTCGTCATCTTCCCAGCTTCACAAGCTCCGCATAGGTGATCCTTGAGGAATTTGACATTCTCGATGCCAATGACATGCTTCTTCTTCACAAGCGTGTGCAAATTCCTCATGCCTGCATGACCAATTCATCGATGCCAGAGCCAGCCTTCTGAAGCTTTTGCAAGTAGGCACGCGGCTGGTTGTGGTCCTGTAGAGAAATCAACAATATATAGGTTTCCTCTCCTAAAGCCTTCGAAGACTTTGGAATTGCCAGCTTCCATAATCACAACACAAAGGTACTTGCCAAAGACAACAAGCATATCAAGATCACAAAGCATTGAGATAGACATAAGGTTGTATCCTAAGGACTCAACAAGCATGACTTTGTCCATGTGTTGATCCTTTGTGATCGCAACCTTACCTAGACCCAATACCTGACTTTTGCCTTTGTCAGCAAAGATGGTATGCTTCAGATGCGATGGAGATAATGGAGCATCCATCAATAGATTCTTGTCACCAATCATGTGGTTTGTACATCCACTATCGAGGACCCACTCAGTGGCTTTGGGTTGATCATCCTGCAGATGAATTAGTGCATCTTACAAACTCATATACTTCATCATTGAAGAATATGACATCAATTCATCAGATCAATTTCATCAAGTAAAAGAACAAATAAAGCAATATGAGGACGTGAGAAATGAAAGGTCATTTCTTCATGATTAGCCTGCGCCCTATCAGGCATACTCAGGTCTCCAGCAAATTCTTCAGACGATTACGTACGTCTGGAGACCTGACCCTGCAGAAGAGATTAGTTCTTTTTCTTCACCACCCACATCTGAAGGGGTGGCAAAGAGTTCATCATTCTGCGAGCTCCATACGAGAAGGATGGCATAGAAGCCAGTCCATTTCGTTTCACATAAGAGGGGTTAGAATAAGCATAAGAATAAGCAGAGAAATTCTTCGAGGACTTATGGACATAATAATTTGAAGAATAATGCACATATCCATAATCCTTAGATCTTCCCTGTGAAACCGACGGGTTAGCACGATGATGTTCATATGAGGACTTTGATCCTTTTGAGGAATATGATCCATGTGAGCAGTTTTGTCCGTATGAGGACTTGGATCCATATGAAGAATTTGGTCCATATGAAGAATTTGATCTGGGGTTCCTATTCTTCACAGGTGGCGTCATGATGACATTCATCTGAAGATTTTCGAGGCATCTTTTGGGAACCCGGATTTTTTTCATAGGGGGACCGTTCCTGCAGTTAGTGCCAACATATCTAGCAAATACTTCACCATTCTGATTTTTGAACAGTTTATAGTTGGAGTCAAATGACTCATCATCAGAATGAGGAGATTCACATGCAAATCCAGATAAGTCAGATGGATCAACTAGAGGTCCCTTTGCAGCAACCCATGTAGTTTTGGTGTATTGCTCAGGCTTCCAATATGTACCATCAGCATTGAGTTTCCTCTCAAAGGCAATACCCTCTTTCCTAGGGTTCCTGTTGAGGATATGCTTTTTAAGCACATCACAAAGAGCCTGATGCCCTTTGAGGCTTTTGTACATGTATGTCATGTACAATTCCTTTAGCCCTGCATCGTCAGTGATACTAG
Source organism: Triticum monococcum (assembly GCA_034509565.1). Lineage (NCBI taxonomy): Eukaryota > Viridiplantae > Streptophyta > Magnoliopsida > Poales > Poaceae > Triticum > Triticum monococcum. The sequence goes on along the minus strand of CM067846.1, from coordinate 169,145,515 downwards.
CAATGTCCTCATATGAGGAATTAGTGACAGCAGAGGCATGTGAAGAATTTGAAACATTTGCAGCATTTGAACATTTAGGTGAAGAATTAGCAGATTCACGTTCAATGCATTTCAAACATGGAGGAACGAATTCTTCCTGAGAAGCGCTGATTTGTTGAGCAAGTAATGAATCACGCTCCTTATGTAGATCTTAATAACTCACTCTTAGCTTCTCAAGATCTTGCTTTCTTTGAAGAAATTCATAAGAAAGCTTCTCATGATCGGATAAGAGAGTGTTATGATGACTTTGAAGATTGTCAAACCTAGTCTAAAATCTCTGAAGATTTTCAGTCAAGGCTTTAGTGCGATCCATTTCTTCACCCAACATATCATCACTTTTGTCTAGCATATTTTGAACCTTTTCTAAAGCCCTTTGTTGTTTTACAGCAATCTTAGCAAGTTTAGAATAGATGGGCTTAAGGTTTTCATCAGATTCATTCTCATTTGATTCAGATGAGGTATATTTGAGTACCTTGGCACCCTTTTCCATGAAGCAATAGGTGGGAGCATAGTCATCATCCCCTTCATCAGCTTTGTTGGTGAGGTCATTTTCTTCAGTGTTGAAGATAGACTTGCTGACGAATGCAGTAGCGAGAGCTAGGCTCACCACTCCGGATTCGGACTCCTTAGATGACTCCTCTTCCTCATTTTCTTCAGATTCAGCCTTAGAGTCCATTTCCTTGCCAATGAATGCCCTGGCCTTCTTGGAGCTGCTCTTCTTGTGATATGAAGGCCTTGAGGATTTTGATGATGAGGACTTTGTGGATTTCTTCTTTTTCTTCGCATCATTAGAACAGTAATCCTTGTATTTCTTCTTCTTTGATTCCTTTTCCCATTGAGGACAATCTTGAATGTAATGTCTAGGCTTCTTGCATTTGTGGCAGAGCCTCCTCTTGTAGTCACTGGATGAGGAATCACTGCTCCTTGAGCGTCTTCCAAGGCGGCCATGTCTTGAGAACTTTTAGAATTTCTTCACAAGTAGAGCCAGATCATGGCTTAGTTCTTCAGGATCACCAAGGCTGCTACCAGAGTCTTCGTCTTCGGACTCAGATACTGCCTTGGCCTTCAGTGCACGTGTTCTGCCATAGCTTGAACCATAGAGATCTCTCTTTTCAGCAAGTTGGAACTCGTGAGTATTTAGCCTTTCGAGAATATCTGCGGGATCAAGTGACTTGTAATCAGCACGTTCTTGTATCATCAATGCTAGAGTGTCAAATGAGGAATCAAGCGATCTCAGCAATTTCTTCACCACCTCATGGTCAGTGATGTCAGTGGCACCAAGTTCTTGAAGCTCATTTGAGATGTCAGTGAGGCGATCGAAGGTTTGTTGAACATTTTCATTGTCGAGTCTTTTGAAGCGGTTGAAGAGATTGCGAAGAATATCAACTCGAGAGTCACGCTGAGTTGAGACTCCTTCATTCACTTTGGACAACCTGTCCCAGATAAGCTTCGTTGTCTCCAAAGCACTCACTCTGCCATACTGTCCTTTGCTCAGATGGCCACATATGATATTCTATGCTTGAGAGTCGAGTTGCTTGAATCTCTTCACATCAGCAGCATTCAGAGAAGGTGTGACTGAGGGAACACCATTTTTCACAACATACCAGAGATCGTTATCAATTGCTTCAAGATGCATTCGCATCTTATTCTTCCAGTAGGGGTAGTCCATCCCATCGAAGGTAGGACACCCAGCAGAGACCTTGATCATACCTACGTCGACATAACTCAAACTCCAGGCGGTTAAACCAAAATCACACAGAACAAGGGAGTACCTTGCTCTGATACCAATTGAAAGTGCGTTATATCGACTAGAGGGGGGTGAATAGGCAATTTTTATGAAATTCTTCACTGAGGAATTTGCCGGTGAGGAAATTCCTTAGCGAAGAACTACTAGCAGCGGAATAAGTACTCAATAGTAAACATAACAGAATACAAGCATAGTCATCATGATGAAATGAAGACAGGCACAGAGTACAGGAAGCGTAAGCACAGGATAACACAGGATGGAGACAAACAGACTGAAGAAATTGAACTAAGGAAATTGAGAAAGTCTTCAGTCAAAGTCTTCAAACACAGATATGAACAAGCACACAACACAGTTATGAGGAAATGAAAGAGTTGAGGGAATAGAACCAATAAGCTTGCTGAAGACAATGATTTGGTAGACCAGTTCCAACTCCTATCTTAGTTGTACGTCTGGTTGGAGCGGCTGAGTATTTAAACTCGAGGACACACAGTCCCGGACACCCAGTCCTGAACACACAGCTTAGGACACCCAGTCCTCACCGTATTCTCCTTGAGCTAAGGTCACACAGACCTCGCCCAATCACTCGTGGTAAGTCTTCAGGCGACTTCCAAACCTTCACAAACTTGGTCACTCGGCGATCCACAATTCCTCTTGGATGCTCTAGACCATGACGCCTAACCGTCTGGAAGAAGCACAGTCTTCAAAGGTAACAAGCGTCGGATCCAGGTAGGATCAATCTCTTCAGTGATGCTCAATCACTTGGGGTTTGTAGGTGTTTGGGTTTTGGGTTTTTCCTCACTTGATGATTTTCGCTCAAAGTCCTCAGAGGATGGGTTGCTCTCAAATGACAAGTGTCAGTTTCTCTCGGAGCAGCCAACCAGCTAGTGGTTGTAGGGGGCTGCTATTTATAGCCTAGGGAGCAGCCCCACATGATAAGACATAAATGCCCTTCAATGATATGACCGTTAGGTGGATAGATATTTTGGGACAGCTGGCGCATAGCACAGCAACGGTCGGAATTTGAGTAGCAAAATCCTCAGGGCTATCATGTTCCTCACTGTGTAGGTAATCCGCACTGGCGAATTCCTAACTCCTCGGACAGAACAAATTCCTGAGAGACCAGAAGAACTTCGTCTCTGTCATTAAAGAAATTGACTGAACTGTATGAGATTTCCAATGGCTTCACTCGAAGGGATTGGTAGGTGTAGGATTTTGAGTTGAGCATCACATGGAAATTTTTCCTTAGTATTTCCTCGACCCCCTTTAACAGTACGGTGTTTCCTATGACTCAAGAAAGAGAAAATGAAACTACGAAAACAAAAGTCTTCACGCTTCATGTTCCTCGAACGAATACCAAGTCTTCAAGGTCACACCAATTTCTTCACTTTCAAAGTCTTCAGAAAACCAAAGTCTTCAGTCGAAGAACTTCATTTTTAGGGGTCGACTTTCTCTATAAATATCAAATTCCTTATAGACTCATAGACCTGTGTACACTCACAAACGCATTAGTCCCTTAACCTATAAGTCTTCAATACACCAAAATCACTAAGGGGCACTAGATGCACTTACAGCTAGGGTCAGCATTGAAGGTCGAGAGGAGGACACTAGGCTTGCCTTCTGGAGATCGAAGGGCTGGCCTACAATGAGACCTATCCGATGCAGGATGTCACTGTCGTTCTTAAAGCCTACAGTAACGAATTTCACTCTTTTTTCCTTGAGGAAGTTCTTAAAATCTTGGCACTCAATGTCGGCATGGCATATGTGGTAGACCAAGCAAATGTTATGTACGCAAACCTGGATCACGGTGGGCTTCTTCCTCTCTTCGTCCTTTAGATCCTTCTCTCGTCCCAGGACTGTGGTGTACTCAACATCTAGCCCAGCGACCCACTCATCCGTTGAACTGTTGAACATGCGTAGGAAGCGAGCAAGCCATGCTTTCACCGTCTCGGATCCACGTGTGTAGATGACGATGAACTGATTGCCGGTGATGGCTCTAACTTGGTACTCAGCGGCGACCATGGAGATTTGGGAGGCCATGGATTTTGGAGGAGGGTTAGGAGAAGTTGAACTGTTGTACCCCACAAAAAAAACTGGGAGGAAACACGTGGGTTTGAGTCCACCTCTGACGACAGAAAGATGGCTCTCCTCTCCACCTCTCCTCTCCACCTGCCCACCCACCCCTCCAATGGCGATCTGTAGCTTTGTGCTACCATGGAAGGCCTCCTCCACTAGGATTTCAAGCCTGGCCTATCAATTGCAGATCAGGTGCGTCGAAGGTTTGGTTCTCCAGTCCAATTTTCACCATCTCTGGGTACCAAGGAGTTCTTCTTAGTCGTCTACTTCTCCTCGGCCTCCTTCCCTCTTACTGAAGAATCTGTGGGTGTTGCTTTGCAACGTTGCATTGGAGGTTTACCCTCGGGGCTCAATGTCAAATCTATTGGTGAAAGAAGATTTCGGTTTTCGGTGGCTTCTAACAAGGTTGGACACTTTATCTATCATCTCAAGGATCGAATTTGGCTGGACTTTGTATGCCATTTTCAACTTTTTCGTTCGGCCAAGACTTCCTCTACGTCTTATGATCTTCATTGGCATTCTGATGAGGTCATCCCTGAGGTGTCCTCAAGATCACCTATGGCTATCAGATCAAATTTGAATTTTTTATGTATCAATGATCTTGGGGGCTTGCCGGATCCATCCACTCACCCTCACCGGATTGCTGTGGCTCCACCGCCGACAAGTTCTCCAATGATCAGTGCTGGGGAGCAAGTTACGGCAATTCCAAATCCCAGCATTAATCACATTAATGGCATTCATGACAATATTAATGATGTGGTCGGCATACATTTTGGGAGTTTCCATCAACTAGCTGAATTCCAGATCAATGCTACCAATCATGACAATCAGCATTCATTGCCAAGGGATCTATGTCTTGGGGCTTTTAGTTTTGAATTATCGTCTCACAATGTGGGTAGTCGGAATATTTTTCAAGGCCAGAATTTCCAGCATCTTTATTGGGAGAACATTCCAACATTTATGGTGTTCCATATCCTTGATCAGTTGAAATTTGGTTATTCCAGAAGTCACATTGCCACGATATGGTCTTTGTCATCTATACCTTCGTTGGAGTACATCTATAACCGCCTGAATATATGCTCTTAATGTACTCTTATGGGTCATCTAGCTGCTTCTTATCCAAATGGGACATGTAATACTTGCTTGGACCTTTCTTGTCATTGTGATCAACAGGAGCATCACCCAGATCCATTGTCAACACCAGCTACTGGTTCCATGGGTCACGAGGATGATGCCAACATTCATTATACTAGCGCTCCAACAGCTCCGATGAATGGGTTTTCCTCCTGTCACACTTGTAGATCCACGGAACATTATTCCTTTGATTGCCCAGCCCAGCTTCTTTGTAATCGGTGTGGTTGGCTGGGACATATGTAGCGCCACTGTGGGCTTGTCGATACTCCCACTCTATTCTGGAAGCCCTGTATTCGTCCCACCCAGGCAGGCCCATCTTCGACAGTCCCTACAGGCCCATCTGGTGAGGTGCTACCCATTTTTGGGAATGACCGTGACTCGAGGGATCCCTTGCTTCATAACTGTGCGAATATTTCTACTACAAATCCTCGAGCTATCATAAATAATTCACTTTCCACTAGGGCAACGATTTTGGCCAACTCGCAACAGTAGCAAATCACCGTGACAGATATTATTGATCCACTTCCTGATGGTCCTCATGCTAGTACCCATGGAAGCGCGACCGTCCGCTGTGAATCGTGCGGTGACCCTGGACATGTGATGATCTCCTGCTGGCCGGCTCGGTGGTCAGCTCAGAGATTTTGGGTTCCAAAGACTAACAAGAGACCCGTCGATACACATTCCTCCTCTGCTTCCCCCACCTCCCCTGCTCCACCTCCACCTCTGGTTCCTCGCCCGTCTTCGCCTATGGCGAACTTTCCCATCAATGTCGTCTCGTACCTGCCGCATGGGATGACCATCGAGCTGGGCCCTGAAGATCGCGTGGTGAGGGAGGAGATGGTCGTCAGCCCCATTCCGCCGCTGCGCCATGACTTTCTGGCGGTGGCGGAGGTCAATCGCTTCGTCCAGTTCCATCAGAAGGCTGCGCTGCGCCACTCCATTGAAGGTTTGCTCCATGAGTCGCACTTCTTCCCCACTGAGGTGGATGACTATCTGCTAGGCATTGGAATATTTGGTTTGGCGGATTCTGTCATTAGAGATACTGTTGTTGGAACCACCTTTGAGCTTGATGAGGATGAGGATAATCTAGGTGATGTGGTTTTGTTTGTTCCTCATGATGCTACTATCAATATGAGATCGACTTCTTTCGGTCCCCAAGTATGGATTTTATACATTGGCTTTCCCCATGATTATCAGACTTCTCATTATATCCACAAATCCGTCGATAAGTTTGGTGAATTGATCACTTGGAATGACCCGCGCGGAGATAGAAAGTTTGTTCTGATCAAAGCCCGTGTGCTCAGTCTATGTAGGGTGCCCAAGAGTTTTGTTATGCATCAGCTTGGAGGAGAGCGCCGCTGCTGGACTGTCTGTGTAACGATCCTGCAGAGCAGTGATTGGAATGCACACATTCCGGATGTTCCACCTATGGACTATGAACCACCGCCGGCTGACGGAATCCCACACCCTCTGTTTGGTGATGGACTGACGGCGGAGCAGATGTATCAGGCGCAACTGCACAATTGGCTTGCTCAGAATGCTGCTTCCTAATCAGTATAATGAGGAGGTTCAGCTGCAAGGCAATGATGTCCACTTCCAAGAAAACTGGGGCGCCTGGCCACCTTCACCACCACCGGCTGTCTACAATTACCAAGCGTGGCTTGCTGCTGAGGGATTACATGTGCAAGATGGTATCCTTGTAGCCAACAATCTGCAAGACAGCCCTGGCATGGCCTAGAATGACTCCATCTCTGCATTTGATAGCTCTGATTCTAGTGCTACACTGTCTGACACATATGTTCTAGTGCCTCGCAACATTTTCACCAATCTTGCAGCAAACTATGAAGTGGGGGAGAGCTCTCAATCGGCTGCCAGGAATGTCCAGAACAACTCTATTGATTTGGAAATCTCCATTTCTGCTGCTGGCTTGCACTTGGAAATGGCTGCCAATGGTAATATGATGTCCTCCATGATGATCAACCAAGGTATTCCTGCCAGACATCTCAATAGTTTTCTTTCTGGTGCAATCATGCCCATAGTTGCAGCTTATGGCCCTTGGAGTACCGGGTATGGGTTCAAATTTGAGAAACTTGAACTGAAGATGCATATCAGGGAAGAAGATGGGGTGCTACATGTGTCTCAAGCCACTCAGACTATGACTGCTCTGGACAGTCATCACCATCACTCCGCTGTGCTAGATGCTCCATCTACCCTTCGCATCACTGAACTATCAGATAACTCTGCACTGTTGCCTGCCCTGCCTGCAAACAGCTCTTCTGAGCCTCTCAGTTTACCTGATCTGCTACACTCTCCTGACTTGCAGCTTGCTTCGCTAGAGTTGAACAATACTGCACCTATGACTGCCTTACTGACAGATGCATAGGAGACCAGCTCTGTGTCTATGGTTGCAGATGTTGAGGAGGTACAGACCATCGCTGACTCTTAGTAGGACTTGCCTATGCATGCTTCGCTACCACCTGTTATTCCCTCTAATCCTGATATTGCTGCTTCTTCTAGCAGAAAGGGTAAAGCGACTGCTCCTGAATCAACCAGTACTCTGCGTCGGAGTACACGTTCCAATAAATATGATGGGTTCAAAGTGCCACCTCTTTCAGACACCAAGCTCAAAACCTCCAAGGTCAAACCCAGAGTGATTCCTTCTACAACTTCGGCCAACATTGACTCTGCACTGTCTGAAGCCCCAGAGATCCCACTGCCTACTGCTATTCCAGTCATCCAGCACATTGGCATGGTGATGTGTGGAATTCCAGATGAAGAACTCACGAAGGAGCGACTGCAGGCTTCTTCTGATGATGGGCCATCCTCGGCCAACTTTTAGTTCCTCTGTTCTGGGTTTATCTGCTCATACTTTTATTTTATCCTACCCGTATTATGGTACTTCGTGTTAGTTGGAACGTACTTTGCTGGAATGTCCGGGGCATAAATTCTGATGCAAAGCAGCTGGCTCTTTCAAATGCAATCAACTCTTCTGGTTGTGCTGTAATTTGCTTGCAGGAGACAAAAAAACCTTCTTTTGATCATGCTTTTGTTAAATCCTGCTGCCCTAGGCGTTTTGACCAATTTGATTTCATCCCTTCCTGTGGGGCCTCGGGAGGTCTTGTCACGATTTGGAATAGTTCAATTTTCTCTGCAACTACTGTTGCTCAAGAAGATTTTGCCCTGGTCACACGATTTCAATCAACCCAATCGGCACATTTTTGGACCTTGGTCAATGTTTATGGCCCTTGCCAAGGGGAATCTCGAGTTAACTTTATCAATTGGCTTATGGCTCTGAATATCCCCACTAATGAAGACTGGCTTTTGGTTGGAGACTTCAATTTTATTTGAAGCCCAGATAACCGCAACAAGCCCGATGGCAATTATGGTGATATGATTACTTTTAATGACTTCATCCGAGCACAAGCCTTAATTGAACTGCCCATTAAAGGCCGAGAATACACCTGGAGTAACATGCAAACTGATCCATTACTCGAGCAAATTGATTGGTTTTTCACTAGTAATAATTGGACGAGCTCCTACCCCAACAATGTGGTTAAACCCCTCGGTCGACCTGTATCTGATCACATCCCATGTGTGATTACTATTGAAACTTCCATCCCACGATCAAAGTTATTCAGGTTTGAATCCTTCTGGATCCAACACCCAGGTTTTATGGAAGTAGTCCAAAATGCTTGGGCCAAGCCTGTGCAATCTCAGAATATGGTGACTGTCTTATGCAGAAAATTTAAAACCCTACGACATGATCTTAAATATTGGATTAAAAATATCTCAAAACTGACCATTGCCATAGAAAATTCAAACAGGGCCCTTTTGGAAATTGATGGGTTAGAGAATAAAAGACAGTTATGCACACCCGAAGCTAATTTTAGGAAAATACTAAAGGCTCACCTCATCAGACTGCTATCTTATGAAAAGATGTACTGGAAGAAACGGTGTACCATTCGATGGGTGCAATTTGGTGACGAAAATTCTAAATTCTTTCAAGCTATGGCCTCGGAGCGATACAGAAGGAATAATATTGCATCCCTACATACTGATGATGGTATCTGTGTGGAGGATCATACGGGAAAAGAAGCAATACTCTTTCAATCCTTCAAACAGAGGCTTGGCACTTCTTCTCATAATGATATGAAATTTGATCTTCAAAGAATTATCAAGAGAATTGAAGGTCTAGATGCTTTAACTGTCCCTTTCACACATGCTGAAATAGATCATGTTATTAAATCGATGCCACTGGATCGTGCACCAGGACCAGATGGCTTCAATGGTGCGTTTCTCAAAGCTTCTTGGCCAATAATCAAAGAGGATTTTTATAAATTTTGCAATCAATTCTTTGATGGAAATCTCAATCTTGAAAGCATCAACGATGGCTACATCACTTTGATCCCAAAAAACAATGCGCCTAGCACCGTCAATGACTTGCGACCAATCACCCTATTGAACTGCTGTCTCAAAGTGATCACAAAAATCTTGGCTAACCGGTTGCAAAAGGTCATTCTAAAAATAATTCACCGTAACCAGTACGGTTTCCTCAAAGGGCGCACTATCCAGGACTGTCTTGCCTGGGCGTTCGAATACATTTACCAGTGCCAAAGCTCGAAGAAAGAGATTGTGCTTCTCAAACTCGACTTTGCCAAGGCTTTTGATACCATTGATCATGAATCAATGCTCATCATTATGAAGAACATGGGTTTTAACGATAAATGGTTAGGCTGGATTCAATGTATTTTCTCTTTGGGCAAGTCGGTTGTTCTCTTAAACGGTGTCCCTCGCAGACAATTTCATTGCAAATGCGGAGTGCGACAAGGTGACCCCCTGTCCCCACTAATTTTCGTACTTGTTGCTGACCTCCTTCAAGATGCAATCAATTATGCTTTTACTATGGGAGAAATCAGCTTGCCCTTCCCTTGCAATACACAACGAGAATATCCGGTGATTCAATACGCGGACGATACTATACTAGCTATGCCAGCATGTCCTGCCCAAGCCATGACCATCAAAACTATCCTCTCCGACTATGCTGCATCGGTAGGTTTAAAGATCAATTTCCATAAATCTACTCTCATACCTCTCAACTGTGGGCAGGAGGTCACAAACACATTGGCAAATATTTTTGGTTGTGTTATTGGCAAGTTACCGTTTACCTATCTTGGCCTACCTATGGGCACCACCAAACCAACTATTTTGGACCTCATGCCTCTGGTCTGCCGTGTGGAGAGACGACTTTCGGCCACCCTCAACATGATTACATATGGAGGTAAACTCACACTGTTGAATTCAGTCATAACTTATCTTATCATCTTCGCTCTTTGCACACTCAAACTCCCAGCAGGCATCATTGAACTTATTGACAAAATCCGCAGAAAGTGCCTCTGGACAAAGAAAACTGATCAAGGTGATAAGTGCAACTCCTTGGCATCATGGGACATGATATGCAAACCTAAAGAGTCTGGAGGGCTTGGCATTATTAATCTCCAAGTGCAAAGTGATGCTTTGCTTCTCAAATTTCTTCACAAGTTCTACAATCATTGGGACCTACCTTGGGTGGAATTGATTTGGAACACATACTACACCACAAAAATTCCACACGCATCTGACCCATGTGGCTCATTATGGTCGCGTGACGTCTCTAAACTTATGCCAATTTACCGCGGGATCACCAATGTGACAATTCGAAATGGATCTTCGGCTCTGTTCTGGAAAGATGCATGGATTGGTGATGTTCTGCCTGACACCCATCCCAAATCCTTCTCCTTCGCGAGGCTGGAAGATACATCTGTGAGGGATTTCTTGCGGAGCACGTCACTCGGCGAAACGTTCCACCTACCCCTCTCCACGCAAGCTCTTGATGAAACACGTGACCTACGACAACAAACCATGCAGATTGACCTTATGGATCCCTCGGCCAATGACGAATGGAACTGTGTCTGGGGATCAGAATACTCAGCCAACAGATTCTACACCTTCTACTTTAAAGATGTCCAGGCGCACCGAACATATAAATGGATATGGAAATCAAGATCAACGATGAAAATTAAAGTTTTTCGCTGGTTACTGCTGTCAGATAGACTCAACACTCGCAACATGTTGAAAAGGAGGAACTGCAACATTGGCACAGACTTTGGTTGCCTTCTATGCACAGCCTGCCAGGATGAGACTGTGGAACACCTCTTCTTTGAGTGCACCTTCAGCCTTGCATGCTGGAATGAACTTAAAATCATGGGACATGCAGCTGACAATCGGCTAGCCTGGGTGGACAAGGCCAAAGCCTCCTGGAGCCAACCATTGTTCATGGAAATATTCCTTTTGGCATCCTGGAGCATCTGGAAGGAAAGAAATAATAAGCACTTCAGAGGAGTTCTCCCATCACAAGATTCTTGGCGTGCAAGACTCAAAGAAGACCTCTCCCTCCTTACTTATAGAGTGGGAGACAAACATAAAGACTTCCTTTTTTCCTTTATCAGTTCCCTATAGAATCGCCCCTACCTCCCCAACCCCCATTCACAAAGTGAATGGCTTGTAAATAAATTCATGTAACATACATTATATTCTTTAATTTAATTGTAGTAGGTGCCTCTCCTACTGTTTCAGGTGTCAAAAAAAACTGGGAGCGAACTAATGTGAAAGGACGGGACGACTGGGAGCGAACTGTTGTAAGGTAGAAGACGGGGACGAGTAGGGCATGCGAACGGCGTGGGGTTGCTGGCTTGCCCGGTGGATAAACGGCTGCAAGCCCCCAAAGAGTTCTCGAGAACTATGCGGGACCCACTAGATGTCATGTCTACTAGACCCATATCGTAGGCCTGACGGTATAGCTTCTGCCTGTTCGCACGCCATGCCGGCGCGTGGATGTAACTTCACTTAATTCCGTCAAACGTCGCGCCTCCCACGACCTTCGCCTCCCTCGCGCGGTCGCGCCCTTTGAGACTTCGACCGGCTATAAATGAGCAATTTTTTGCCTTTTTTTAGACAAGCATTTTTTGCCTACTCCGCATGCATAATACTCCCTCTGGTCCTTTTTACTCCCGTCAACCGTTTGCAAAGTGTTTGACCAAATTTATACTTTTTAGCACCACCTTATATTAATTAACCAGCCACACCAGTACACTCATTCGATAAAATATTCACCACACAGGGCGGTACGTTATTTACAAGAATACCATCTAATCTATTGTCAAAGCTATACTTAGCGATTAAGTGTGCCACCTTATTGGCCAAACGGCTAATCTTTGACAATTGAAGATTGTTGATCAACTTCGAGATGCTCAACACTTTCATCTTCAGGTCACGCATAGCAGACCTGTCAACGCTTTGACAGGCATCAATGAAATCCCACGACCAAATTTATACTAAAAATATCAATATCTACAATACTCCCAAAACACTTAGGCGCGGTGCATTAACTTCTACCTCGTTTCTTGTTTCTTGACATATCAACCAATAGGAGATGTGGGTGTGCATGCTTTTAATGACTTGAGACTACCAAACACGACATGCAGTGGTTAGTTCATTGCATGCAATGCTATTAATTAGCAAATAAACATTAAGATCTCTCGTTTTCCCCTCCTCCTTGGTCACAGTGCTCAATCTAAGATGACTTGCTCACCTAGACGGAGGGAGTATAATGAGTACTCAACTAGTACTAGTATAAGAACTACGTTTTATAATGAGTGTAAAAATATTGATTTAACATTGTGAATGTTGACACATTGTGGAATAGTTTTTGAAGTCTGCAAAAGTACTCAACTAGTGATGTCGTTCTCCACAAAAAATGTGTTTACCAATGCATGCATGAACTCTAGTTACTCTAACCCCCCTCTCTTTAATTCTTTGCCACATCAGCATGTTTGCTATTCCCGTGTGCATGATACCAGCTAAGATACCACCATTATGGCTAGCCTTAATCATCGCATGCAATAATTTAGTGCACCTTGAAATATGAACATGTGTGGGCGTGTTTGTTTTTAATGACTTGAGACTATACCAAGCCCGGCATGCAAGATGACTTATTATGCACCGTTCCCCATACCTGCAGGAAGCCCATTCATCTCCAATTTTTTTCTGTCCATGTGTGAAACAATATGCTTGCCAAACTCTCCTTCTCCCTTCGGCGGTCCCACCACTCCACCCCGTGTGAAAAAATCTGCATGCATGACTCTCCTCCCCCCACGCTCGTCCAATCCGTTGTGACCAGCAATATTTCCACCCCTTCGCTCCCCCGTAATTTACTCCGACAAATATGCCCACGTAGTTGTTACTTAACTATAGGTGCATTCGGTCACTGACATATGTGCCCAACAGGGGTCTAGCCCACATGTCAGTGACGCAACTGGACCGGCAGTTAAGTCAGTGCAGCTCAGTCCATATCTTACGTAGGTGGGCCATTGCTCGCTATAAATACTGCGCCTCCCACGACATCGCTATCTCCTCCCCCTCACGTTCACGTTCATCGCTATCTCCTCCCCCTCCCTCTCACGTCGACCACCATGGCATCGCCCCTCCCAAGCCCTAGGAGCCCCTCGCTGCACTGCGCGGACGGTCACGCGTCGTCGTTCCGTTCCTCGCCGCCACTAGTCGAGGAGGACGCATCGGTGTTCCGCTCCTCGCCGCTACGCGACGTGTCGTCGTTCCGTTCATCGCCGCCACTAGTCAAGGAGGACGCGTCGGTGTTCCGCTCCTCGCCACGACGCGTCAAGGTGGACGCGTTGGTGTTCCCAATCTCACCAGCACGCGTGCCGAAGGACGCGTCGGCTCCCCGCTACGAGGAGAATGCTGCGCCGCCCGCCGAGCCCCCCCAGCCTAGAGGAGCTTTGGAAATAAATGGATGTCGCCTTGTGGGAGGCTTTGCCTCCAGCAGAGCGCGCCAAAATAGAGGCGGAGAAGAAGGTCGAGGAAGAGAAGCGCACCGCGGAACAAGCTGCCTGGGAGGCCTATGTCGCGTCCGAGAGAGTCAGGCAATTGGCTCTTTGGCAGAAGGCTCGTGCGAGGGCCGTGAGGGTGTCAGAGGACGCCCGTGCCGATGCCTTGAGTGCAGTCGGGCCCAAGCGCCTCATCTAGGCTTGGCGGTATGTGGACCGGGTGCACGCTTCCAGCGAGGAGGAGTACCTGTTGGCGCCGGATCACCACACCGGTGAGATCGCGCTCACCCGCCGGCAAGCCGCCAATCAGCACCTCGCGAGTTGCGAGGCTAAGGAAGAGGCGTTGTGTCGGCACGCTGGGAAACGGCCGCGCACCAGGGCACTCGTGGCGCACCGCAAGCGCTCCTGCGAGCGCCGTGGCTTTTAGGAGGAGTATATTTTTTGTTTCATAAGGCGGTCTCATTAGTTTTGGGACGCAAATGATAAATCCCGAATGTTCAGGAATTTTTAGCGTCCTTAATTAAGTATGTAAAAGGGAAAGTTTGGAAACCTTGTATATTCGTAGGCATTTTGCAAGTACGTGCATATAGCACAAACTTTACTATATACTATCGCAGGAAAAGAATTTTATGAGACTAGGTCTCACGCGAGACCCATCCTGATGGATGACACGTGGCATTCACAAATCACAAAGCATCCCCCACCCCCACTTAAAAGCCACGTGTCATCCATCAGGACGGGTCTCACCTGCTAACCGTGAGACCTGGTCTCATATACGAGTAATTTTTTTCCACTATCGCACTACACGTCTCTCTCGATATATGCTTGCAGACTATGCTACTCCCTCCGTCCAGGTCAATAAGTCATCTTCGGTTGTGCACCGTGACCAAGAAGGAGGGAAGACTTATACACCTAGACAGAGGGAGTACTACTATTACTTATGTATGTGCAAATGCACGTTTTAACATTACGATGCGGTTTTTGTAAAAGTAGAAAAACATCACTAGTCAAGCTTGTGAAACGATTCAATGCAAAACAAAAGCAAAAATGCTCGTTTGATTGTTTACTTTTAGCTTCCTTATCTGTGGTTATTTCTCTGCCGTACTTTGTACGGAGTATCTCACTGGTTGGAAAGGCATGCAAATTCCCAAACTGCTTCCTACACCCTGTATCTAACTGGTTGCCGGCGTTGACGTTGTCGCCCATGTCGTCGAGGATGAGGTTGCCGAGGTCGGGGAAGAAGTCATCATGCGCAACTAATCATGTGGACTAGAATAGTAGTAGGATACAGAGTAGAAACATGAATTTTACCACGATTTCGAACAGGAAGGACAGAAACACATATGGTGCAACGGGAGCTGCACCGTTGGCGTTGAGGTTGTCACCCATGTCCAAACACCACGTAGACACGGTCTTTGAGCACGGTTCGTAGTCGTTCCACGCTCGGGCATTGAAGTTTGTAACTATTTTAGATTAGCATATACTACTCCTCCGGTGCTAGTAGTAGAGCAGAGTCCTACTCTACTACTCTACTCAAGCAAGTTAGGGCATAGCATTGTAGGGAGTACCAGTACTGTGATCACTCAAGAAAGTTTTCTGGCATCAACATGACCCTACGTTGCTGGTATGTGTCTCGTAAGTCAAGCGGCATGCTGTAGTCATCATCACCTGTCCACTTCCCACGACACATATTCGCTTCTCCATCTTTGTCCGCACATAATCTCGTCCAATCTTCCATCCCCGCTAAGGCACCTCCCCCCCTCGTCCGAAACCCAAGCACTAACAATGGCAGAACCGAGCAGCGTCCGCCGAAAGAGTGGCTGGAATTCGCTCCCCACAGAGGTAATCAAGCTCATTGTTTCGCGTGTGGACAATCTCAGTACCATGCCGCTCACCGTGTGCTCGTCGGGGCTGTACCGTTTACTCAAAGCCCTCAGGTCGGAGCTTTTTAAGCCAGCTTCTTGCTTGCTGATGCTGCCTGATCTTCAGAAACGGCGTGTCATGCAGCATAACAATCATAGGGTGGCGAGCATCAACCCCCTTGACTGCGATCCGATCCCCGTTAGCCTCAACTACATTAACGGTATGTACTGGGTCGGCATGAACACGTCTTGGATGGTGCTCGTCGACGGTCGCGGCAGCTGGATGCTCGTGGAGGTCTACACCCGGCGATTGATCCCCCTTCCTTCGATTAACACTGCACTGCTTTGGCATCGCGGCCCAGAATACTCGGAATCTTACAGTAGCCAACATGATACCAAGTTTGATTTTCTCAAGGTTGTAATCTGTCAAGTGCCCACAAGATCTGCGAAATATAAAGACTTCAGGCTAATTGCGTTCTTCAACCGCGGTCTCGCCTATCTGACAGGTCACTACAGTAAGTGGATAAATCTGCACGTCCATCGCAGGATCATACATCCTCCATGGTCTGATGCCATTGAACACAACGGCTTCATTTGCGCTGTCGACTCCTTCTATGGCTGGACGTATTGCTGACCTACTCCAGTCATCGCTACAAACAGCTGTTACAGCAGTATGTTACTTTCCTATGATATCATGATGGCTTGCTTATATTACTGTCAACATTTGCTGAAAAAATATTCATGCTCATAACATGCTGTTCTTAAGATTGACTAAACCAAGAGCCCTTTTTTATTTGACTCCAACTTGATATGATGTTGTAGGCCGCCTGGTGTCCCTACCCTTCCTAATCCCAGAACCTTTCAAAGAAAAGCAGCATGGCAATTGCAGGTGGTTCCTGGCTCGATCAGACGACAGCGAAAGATTGATGATCGTTCGCACGTACCGGACGTGTTGTTTCATGGAATACAATCACAGTCACTGCAAGGTCTTTGAGCAGGATCCCAGCTTCTCTAGGCCTTCAGGAATTTTTGACTGGAGGCTGGTAAGTAGCCTTGGTACACGCTCTCTGTTTGTCGGACTGAATTATCCGATTAACCAGGAGATAACCGACGGCAAGGATCATGATGGCAGCGCGGTTTCGTTCATCAGGCAAAACTGTGTGTACATAGCATACCATGCGTCTCTGCATGCACCATACCCTGGTATGTGTCGCCACGCTCTGCAGCCCAAAGTAGGAGAGAGGGTCGCAAGTATTAGACTTCAACCTGCTGGCTGGAGTTTCCCCCGTCAGGCACCCATCTGGTTCTAGCTGTCAGCCAATCTCCACAGCTTAATAAATAGTAACGTCTAACTGAGCCAGTTAGTTAGATGCGTACACTTGGTGTAGTAGGATCTTTATTTAGTTTGATGCATACACTTGTTCTTTTTTGGTAGCCCTTTTGTAATGATGGCTGATGTTTGGTTTGGAAGAGAGAGCTGCGTCTTCACTCTTCTGGCCTGCTTACTCCTTCTGTTGCACCCCCAACCCTGGTTGCCGCTCCTGCTGTTTTCAATGTACAATCAATAGTATATTTCGTAAGTTGGTTGAATAAATGTGTTGTTAGAACGACAAACACAATGTCTTGGAAGTTGTTGCATGGTTCGATCCTTTAGTGCCCCGTACCGTATGTAGCGCATACTATTTATCGTACGGAACACTTTTTTTTGAAACTCGGAACACATTTTCCACTTGTTGATAACATGCAGCCCACTGATGAAGGCCCAATAGAGAAGCCCATAATTAACTGGAAGGGAGGCTCTCACATGAATCCGACCCAGGTACATGCTCATGGTCCCCTAAACATAAATAAGTAAATAAACAAATAAATAAAGCTAAATGCTCATGCACCAGTTCTTTGGGAAAATAGGTAGCCCAGTATTTCTTTTTGAAGAATACCCAAGCTAGGCCTATATGTTTTCTCCGAATTACTGGGCTGCAAATCTTTCAAGACGAGGAGGGATGCATTCCGGCCTGGCTTAAGAGTGTGGTCAATGTCTGTTAAAAGTAATATCAAAAGGGGTTGAAAATTCCAAAAAAATTATAGCAAATGGGATATAAGTTTCTTTTTTTGTTTTTGTTTGTCATTGATATCTTATACGTATTTCATTGGATTTAACATGACATAGTACTAATTTATTTTTAAATTTATTTTAGTATGGCTATTAATTTTTGGATTAAGAATATTTCGTTCCCCAGCAAAAATTTGCGAATTTTCAAAATTTCCCACATATTTAGTTAATTTTTTGACCCTGGTACTGACCAGAAAATGGCCAACAATTCTAAAAATGGAAAACGGGCTGCAATAATTCCATATGAATTAGAAAATGAGTAAAAAAATATATAAGTAATAGCAAATGGGTTGTACACGCCACAGATTTCGAGGCTGACTTGTTTACGCAAGGCTTTGTCAGTGAACACATGATTCTAGCAGCAGTTAGTGTTGGATGTCCATCCAACGGCCGACGTGCTTCTTCAATCTCTGATCTTCCTGTTCCAGCCGCCTAAACTAGCGCCGGCGGGACTGCCTGCTCCCTCCTCTCGTGGCCCGCTGTGATGCCGCGCAGGCTTCCCCGGCCCACCCTACTCCCTCCGCTGGCCTGGCCGCATGCAATCAACTGCCTCTTTATTACGCAAAAAAATGATTCCTCCCACTGACATCTGGGGCGCACCGGTTGGGAGGCTGACCTGTGGGCCTACTAAGTTGACGCGTACGCAGGGCTTGTCAACTTAGTCAACAAACGATTCTAGCAGTAGTAACCGTTGGATTTGAATCGAACGGTTCTGCTGCTTCTTCAATCGCTGCTCTTCTTGCACCAGCCGCCCAAACCAGCGCCGGGGAGACCGCCTGCTCCTACCTCCAGTGGCCGGTTGTGCTGCCGATGAGGCTGTTGGGGAACGTAGTAATTTCAAAATTTTCCTACGCACACGCAAAATCATGGTGATGCATAGCAACGAGAGGGGAGACTGTTGTCTACGTACCAATGCAGACCGACTGCGGAAGCGATCACACAACATAGAGGAAGTAGTCGTACGTCTTCTTCCCGATCCGACCGATCCAAGCACCGTTACTCCGGCACCTCCGAGTTCTTAGCACACGTACAGCTCGATGACGATCCCCGGGCTCCGATCCAGCAAAGCTTCGGGGAGGAGTTCCGTCAGCACGACGGCGTGGTGACGATCTTGATGTACTACCGACGCAGGGCTTCGCCTAAGCACTACAACGGTATGATCGAGGTGGAATTTGGTGGCAGGGGGCACCGCACACGGCTAAGGAACGATCTCAAGGATCAACTTGTGTGTCTTGGGGTGTCCCCTGCCCCCGTATATAAAGGATGGAGGGGGGAGGCTGGCCGGCCAAAGGAGGGAGGCGCAGGAGGAGTCCTACTCCTACCGGGAGTAGGACTCCCCCCCCCCCCCCAATCCTATTCCAACTAGGAATCCTTGGGAAAAAGAGAGAGGGAAAGAGAGAGAGGTGGTCGGCCACCTCTCCTAGTCCTAATAGGACTAGGGGAGGGGGGAGGCGCGCAGCCCTCCTTGGCAGCCCCTTTCACCTTTCCACAATGGCCCATGTAGGCCCATTTGGCTCCCGGGGGGTTCCGGTAACCCTCCCGGTAATCCGGTAAAATCCCGATTTCACCCGGAACACTTCCGATGTCCAAACATAGGCTTCCAATATATCAATCTTTATGTCTCGACCATTTCGAGACTCCTCGTCATGTCCGTGATCACATCCGGGACTTCGAACTACCTTCGGTACATCAAAATGCATAAACTCATAATAACTGTCATCGTAACGTTAAGCGTGCGGACCCTACGGTTCGAGAACAATGTAGACATGACCGAGACACGTCTCCGGTCAATAACCAATAGCGGGACCTGGATGCCCATATTGGCTCCTACATATTCTACGAAGATCTTTATCGGTCAGACCGCATAACAACATACGTTGTTCCCTTTGTCATCGGTATGTTACTTGCCCGAGATTCGATCGTCGGTATCCAATACCTAGTTCAATCTCGTTACTGGCAAGTATCTTTACTCATTCCATAATACATCATCTCACAACTAACATCTTAGTTATAATGCTTGCAAGGCTTATGTGATGTGTATTACCGAGAGGGCCCAGAGATACCTCTCCGACAATCGGAGTGACAAACCCTAATCTCGAAATACGCCAACCCAACATCTACCATTGGAGACACCTGTAGTACTCCTTTATAATCACCCAGTTACGTTGTGACGTTTGGTAGTACCCAAAGTGTTCCTCCGATAAACGGGAGTTGCATAATCTCATAGTTATAGGAACATGTATAAGTCATGAAGAAAGCAATAGCAACATACTAAACGATCGGGTGCTAAGCTAATGGAATGGGTCATGTCAATCAGATCATTCAACTAATGATGTGACCTCGTTAATAAAATAACAACTCTTTGTTCATGGTTAGGAAACATAACCATCTTTGATTAACGAGCTAGTCAAGTAGAGGCATACTAGTGACACTCTGTTTGTCTATGTATTCACACATGTATTATGTTTCCGGTTAATACAATTCTAGCATGAATAATAAATATTTATCATGATATAAGGAAATAAATAATAACTTTATCATTGCCTCTAGGGCATATTTCCTTCAGTCTCCCACTTGCACTAGAGTCAATAATCTAGTTCACATCGCCATGTGATTTAACAGCAATAGTTCACATCACCATGTGATTAACACCCATAGTTCACATCGTCATGTGACCAACACTCAAAGGGTTTACTAGAGTCAGTAATCTAGTTCACATATCTATGTGATTAACACCCAAAGAGTACTAAGGTGTGATCATGTTTTGCTTGTGAGATAATTTTAGTCAACGGGTCTGTCACATTCAGATCCGTGAGTATTTTGCAAAATTCTATGTCTATAATGCTCTGCACGGAGCTACTCTAGCTAATTGCTCCCACTTTCAATATGTATCCAGATTGAGACTTTAGATTCATCTAGATCAGTGTCAAAAACTTGCATCGACGTAACCCTTTATGACGAACCTTTTTGTCACGTCCATAATTGAGAAACATATCCTTATTTCACTAAGGATAATTCTGACCGCTGTCCAGTGATCTACTCCTAGATCACTATTGTACTCCCTTGCCAAATCAATGCAGGGTATACAATAGATCTGGTATACAGCATGACATACTTTATAGAACCTATGGCCAAGGCATAGGGAATGACTTTCATTCTCTTTCTATCTTCTGCCCTGGTCGGGCTTTGAGTCTTACTCAACTTCACACCTTGTAATATAGGCAAGAACTCTTTCTTTGACTGCTCCATTTTGAACTACTTCAAAATCTTGTCAAGGTATGTACTCATTGAAAAAACTTATCAAGCGTCTTGATCTATCTCTATAGATCTTGAAGCTCAATATGTAAGCAGCTTCACCAAAGTCTTTCTTTGAAAAACTCCTTTCAAACACTCCTTTATGCTTTACAGAATAATTCTACATTATTTCTGATCAACAATATGTCATTCACATATACTTATCAGAAATGTTGTAGTGCTCCCACTCACTTTCTTGTAAATACAGGCTTCACCGCAAGTCTATATAAACTATATGCTTTGATCAACTCATCAAAGCGTATATTCCAACTCCGAGATGCTTGCACCAGTCCACAGATGGATCGCTGGAGCTTTCACATCTTGTTAGCACCTTTCGGATTGACAAAACCTTCTGTTGCATCATATACAACTCTTCTTTAATAAATCTATTAAGAAATGCAGTTTTGTTTATCCATTTGCCAGATTTCATAAAATGCGGCAATTACTAACATGATTCGGACAGACTCAAGCATAGATACGAGTGAGAAGCTCTCATCGTAGTCAACACCTTGAACTTGTCGAAAACCTTTTGCGAAAATTCTAGCTTTGTAGATAGTAACACTACTATCAGCGTCCGTCTTCCTCTTGAAGATCCATTTATTCTCAATTGCTTGCCGATCATCGGGCAAGTCAACCAAAGTCCAAACTTTGTTCTCATACATGGATCATATCTCAGATTTCATGGCCTCAAACCATTTCGTGGAATCTGAGCTCATCATCGCTTCCTCATAGTTCGTAGGTTCATCATGATCTAGTAGCATGACCTCCAGAACAGGGTTACCGTACCACTCTGATGCGGATCTCACTCTGGTTTACCTACGAGATTCGGTAGTAACTTGATCCGAAGTTTCATGATCATCATCATTAGCTTCCTCACTAATTAGTGTAGGTGTCACAGAAACCGGTTTCTGTGATGTACTACTTTCCAATAAGGGAGGAGGTACAGTTACCTCATCAAGTTCTACTTTCCTCCCACTCACTTCTTTCGAGAGAAACTCCTTCTCCAGAAAGTTTCTGAATTTAGCAACAAAAGTCTTGCCTTCGGATCTGTGATAGAAGGTGTACCCAACTGTTTCCTTTGGGTATCCTATGAAGACATATTTCTCCGATTTGAGTTTGAGCTTATCGAGATGAAACTTTTTCACATAAGCATCGCAACTCCAAACTTTAAGAAACGACAGCTTAGGTTTCTTGCCAAACCATAGTTCACATGGTGTCGTCTCAACGGATTTAGATGGAGCCCTATTTAACGTGAATGCAGCTGTCTCTAATGCATAACCCCAAAACGATAGTGGTAGATCGGTAAGAGACATCATAGATCATACCATATCTAGTAAAGTACGATTACGACGTTCGGACACACCATTACGCTGTGGTGTTCCGGGTGGCGTGAGTTGCGAAACTATTCCACAATTTTTCAAATGTACACCAAACTCGTAACTCAAATATTCTCCTCCACGATCAGATCGTAGAAACTTTATTTTCTTGTTACGATGATTTTCAACTTCACTCTGAAATTCTTTGAACTTTTCAAATGTTTCAGACTTGTGTTTCATTAAGTAGATATCCCCATATCTGCTCAAATCATCTGTGAAGGTCAGAAAATAATGATACCTACTGCAAGCCTTAATATTCATCAGACCACATACATCAGTATGTATGATTTCCAACAAATCTGTTGCTTGCTTCATTGTTCCGGAGAACGGCGTTTTAGTCATCTTGCCCAAAAGGCATGGTTTGCAAGCATCAAGTGATTCATAATCAGGTGATTCCGAAAGCCCATCAGCATGGAGTTTCTTCATGCGCTTTACACCAATATGACTTAAACTGCAGTGCCACAAATAAGTTGCACTATCATTATTTAACTTTGCATCTTTTGGTTTCAATATTATGAATATGTGTATCACTACGATCGAGATCCAATGAACCATTTTCATTGGGTGTGTAACCATATAAGGTTTTAAACAGAACAATAATTGTTCTCTAACTTAAATGAATAACCGTATTGCAATAAACATGATCAAATCATATTCATGCTCAACGCAAACACCAAATAACACTTATTTAGTTTCAACACTAATCCCGAAAGTATAGGGAGAGTGCGATGATGATCATATCAATCTTGGAACTACTTCCAACACACATCGTCACCTCGACTTTTACTAGTTTCTATTTATTCTGCAACTCCCGTTTCGAGTTACTACTCTTAGCAACTGAACCAGTATCAAATACCGAGGGGTTGCTATAAACACTAGTAAAGTACACATCAATAGCATGTATATCAAATATACTTATGTTCACTTTGCCATCCTTCTTATCCACCAATCACTTGGGGTAGTTCCGCTTCCAGTGACCAGTCCCTTTGCAGTAGAAACACTTAGTCTCAGGCTTAGGATCAGACTTGGGTTTCTTCACTTGAGCAGCAACTTGCTTGCCGTTCTTCTTGAAGCTCCCCTTCTTCCCTTTGCCCTTTTCTTGAAACTAGTGATCTTGTCCACCATCAACACTTGATGTTTTTCTTGATTTCTACCTTCATTGATTTCAGCATCACGAAGAGCTTGGGGTTTGTTTCCGTTATCCCTTGCATATTATAGTTCATCACGGAGTTCTACTAACTTAGTGATGGTGACTAGAGAATTCTGTCAATCACTATCTTATCTGGAAGATTAACTCCCACTTGATTCAAGCGATTCTAGTACCCAGACAATCTGAGCACATGCTCACTAGTTGAGCGATTCTCCTCCATCTTTTAGCTATAGAACTTGTTGGAGACTTCATATCTCTCAACTCGGGTATTTGCTTGAAATATTAACTTCAACTCCTGGAACATCTCATATGGTCCATGACGTTCAAAACGTCTTTGAAGTCCCGATTCTAAGCTGTTAAGTATGGTGCACTAAACTATCAAGTAGTCATCATATTGAGCTAGCCAAACGTTCATAACGTCCGCATCTGCTCCTGCAATAGGTCTGTCACCTAGCGGTGCATCAAAGACATAATTCTTCTATGCAGCAATGAGGATAAACCTCAGATCACGGATCCAATCCGCATCATTGCTACTAACATCTTTTCAACACAATTTTCTCTAGGAACATATCAAAATAAACACAGGGAAGCAACAACGCGAGCTATTGATCTACAACATGATTTGCAAAATACTACCAGGACTAAGTTCATGATAAATTTAAGTTCAATTTAATCATATTACTTAAGAACTCCCACTTAGATAGACATCCCTCTAATCCTCTAAGTGATCACGTGATCCAAATGAACTAAACCATAACCGATCATCACGTGAGATGGAGTAGTTTTCAATGGTGAACATCGTTATGTTGATCATATCTACTATATGATTCACGCTCGACCTTTCGGTCTCCGTGTTCCGAGGCCATATCTGTATATGCTTGGCTCGTCAAGTATAACCTGAGTATTCTGCGTGTGCAACTGTTTTGCACCCGTTGTATTTGGACGTAGAGCTTATCACACCCGATCATCACGTGGTGTCTGGGCACGACGAACTTTGGCAACGGTGCATACTCAGGGAGAACACTTCTTGATAATTTAGTGAGAGATCATCTTATAATGCTACCGTCAATCAAAGCAAGATAAGATGCATAAAAGATAAACATCACATGCAATCAATATAAGTGATATGATATGGCCGTCATCATCTTGTGCTTTGTGATCTCCATCTCCGAAGCACCGTCATGATCACCATCGTCACCGGCGTGACACCTTGATCTCCATCGTAGCGTCGTTGTCGTCTCGCCAATCTTATGCTTCCACGACTATCACTACCGCTTAGCAATAAAGTAAAGCATTACATCGCGATTTCATTGCATACAATAAAGCGACAACCATATGGCTCCTGCCAGTTGCCGATAACTCGGTTACAAAACATGATCATCTCATACAATAAAATCAGCATCATGCCTTGACCATATCACATCACAACATGCCCTGCAAAAACAAGTTAGACGTCCTCTACTTTGTTGTTGCAAGTTTTACGTGGCTGCTACGGGCTTAAGTAAGAACTCATCTCACCTACGCATCAAAACCACAACGATAGTTCGTCAAATAGACTCCGTTTTAACCTTCTCAAGGACCGGGCGTAGCCACACTTGGTTCAACTAAAGTTGGAGAGACAGTCTTCCGCAAGCCATCTATGTGCAAAGCACGTCGAGGGAACCGGTCTCGCGTAAGAGTACGCGTAAGGTTGGTCCGGATCGTCTCGTCCAACAATACCGCCGAACCAAAGTATGACATGTTGGTAGGCAGTATGACTTGTATCGCCCACAACTCACTTGTGTTCTACTCGTGAAAATAACATCAAACCATAAAACCTAGGCTCGGATGCCACTGTTGGGGAACGTAGTAATTTCAAAATTTTCCTACGCACACGCAAAATCATGGTGATGCATAGCAACGAGAGGGGAGAGTGTTGTCTACGTACCAATGCAGACCGACTGCGGAAGCGATCACACAACATAGAGGAAGTAGTCATACGTCTTCTTCCCGATCCGACTGATCCAAGCACCGTTACTCCGGCACCTCCGAGTTCTTAGCACACGTACAGCTCGATGACGATCCCCGGGCTCCGATCCAGCAAAGCTTCGGGGAGGAGTTCCGTCAGCACGACGGCGTGGTGACGATCTTGATGTACTACCGACGCAGGGCTTCGCCTAAGCACTACAACGGTATGATTGAGGTGGAATTTGGTGGCAGGGGCACCGCACACGACTAAGGAATGATCTCAAGGATCAACTTGTGTGTCTTGGGGTGTCCCCTGCCCCCGTATATAAAGGATGGAGGGGGAGGCTGGCCAGCCAAAGGAGGGAGGCGCAGGAGGAGTCCTACTCCTACCGGGAGTAGGACTCCCCCCCCCCAATCCTATTCCAACTAGGAATCCTTGGGAAAAAGAGAGAGGGAAAGAGAGAGAGGTGGCCGGCCACCTCTCCTAGTCCTAATAGGACTAGGGGAGGGGGGAGGCGCACAGCCCTCCTTGGCAGCCCCTTTCACCTTTCCACAATGGCCCATGTAGGCCCATTTGGCTCCCCGGGGGTTCCGGTAACCCTCCCGGTAATCCGGTAAAATCCCGATTTCACCCGGAACACTTCTGATGTCCAAACATAGGCTTCCAATATATCAATCTGTATGTCTCGACCATTTCGAGACTCCTCGTCATGTCCGTGATCACATCCGGGACTCCGAACTACCTTCGGTACATCAAAATGCATAAACTCATAATAACTGTCATCGTAACGTTAAGCGTGCGGACCCTACGGTTCGAGAATAATGTAGACATGACCGAGACACGTCTCCGGTCAATAACCAATAGCGGGACCTGGATGCCCATATTGGCTCCTACATATTCTACGAAGATCTTTATCGGTCAGATCGCATAACAACATACGTTGTTCCCTTTGTCATCGGTATGTTACTTGCCCGAGATTCGATCGTCGGTATCCAATACCTAGTTCAATCTCGTTACTGGCAAGTCTCTTTACTCGTTCCATAATACATCATCTCACAACTAACATCTTAGTTATAATGCTTGCAAGGCTTATGTGATGTGTATTACCGAGAGGGCCCAGAGATACCTCTCCGACAATCGGAGTGACAAACCCTAATCTCGAAATACACCAACCCAACATCTACCATTGGAGACACCTGTAGTACTCCTTTATAATCACCCAGTTACGTTGTGACGTTTGGTAGTACCCAAAGTGTTCCTCCGGTAAACGGGAGTTGCATAATCTCATAGTTATAGGAACATGTATAAGTCATGAAGAAAGCAATAGCAACATACTAAACGATCGGGTGCTAAGCTAATGGAATGGGTCATGTCAATCAGATCATTCAACTAATGATGTGACCTCATTAATCAAATAACAACTCTTTGTTCATGGTTAGGAAACATAACCATCTTTGATTAACGAGCTAGTCAAGTAGAGGCATACTAGTGACACTCTGTTTGTCTATGTATTCACACATGTATTATGTTTCCGGTTAATACAATTCTAGCATGAATAATAAACATTTATCATGATATAAGGAAATAAATAATAACTTTATCATTGCCTCTAGGGCATATTTCCTTCAGAGGCCTCACCGCCCCCTATTACTCCCACCGCTAGCCAGGCCCTGCAGCGACGGCAGCCTCACACTGCAGCTGAACCAGTGAACCCTTGTACTCCTCTCCGCGTGGGCATCCACCGCCGCGTCTTCCCCGGCTCCGCATCGTCCCCTTCCTAGGCCTCGCCGTCGTCCACCGCCTTGGTGCTCTCGGCACGGTGTGGTCAACGTGGTCAATGACATTCCATCGAAAGAGTACTGTACATGGAGAGGCTGACAGCTGGGTCCATGGCCACAGCCCAGTTTTTTTGTGATTTTCCAAGTAAGTCGCTTTGTCAGGCCTGTTGGGCTACAAATCTTTCAAGACGAGGAGAGCTTTCATTCGGCTGGCCGAGAAAATGGCCCATCAGTAATGAGAAATGGGTTGTACATTTTTAAAACACATCAAACCGGCAATTAGTTTCAAATATCTTTTCTTCATTTCGAGATTTGAGATTACATTAATTTTTATGCGTGGAGAATTTGTTGGATTTTATATTGATATACATTTATTTTTAAAATCAGTTTGAATGTGAGTCGAAATTTCGGGATTAAAAACAGTTCAGACCGCACCGAAATATGCAAAATTTTGTATAATTTTTTAACTGTGGCCACAATATGGGCTTTAATGCTAACAAAAAGAATATGGGCTCCAAAAAAACATTAATAATTAGAAAATGGGCTGTAAATTATTAGAAATAATGGCAAATGGGTTGTATGCTGTTTTCCACAGGTTTGAGGCTTTCCTAAAAAAAGGTTGACGCACAAGCAGTGACTGTTGTATGGCCATCCAACGGCCGTCGTGCTTCTTCAATCTCTGCTCTTCCTGCTCCAGCCGCTCAAATAGGCGCCGGCGGGACTGCCTGCTCCCTCCTCCCCGCGGCCGGCTCTGCTGCCGCGCAGGCCTCACTGCCCCACCGTACTCCCATTGCTGGCCTAGCCATCCCTCTACTCACCCACACCTTCTGTTATTCTCCGGTGACGGCAGACGAACCAGTAAACCCTCGTACAGTCGTACTCCCCTCCGCGTGGGAAACAACTGCCGAGTCTTCCTTGCCTCCGTGTCGTTCTCTTCCTAGGCCTCGCCGTTGTCCACCGCCCTGGTGCTCTCGGTGCGACCTGGTCAACGTGGTCAACGACCGACATGCATCTGAAGTAGACTGTACGTGGAGAGGCTGACAGCTGGGTCCACGGCCACACGTAAGGAAATGCCTCCTTATTACGCGCAAAATAATGATTCCTCTACCTGACATCAGGGACCCATCGAAAGGGCCTCTGTATTTCGCGAAAAAAATGTTACCGCCGCTGACAGCTCGAACCCACCAGCTATATCTTTGCACGCAAGGAAGTGCCTCCTTATTACGCTCAAAAAATGAATACCCCCTGCTAGCTGGGACCCACCTTGGTGGGAGGCTGACTTGTGGGCCTACTAAGTTGACGGGGACAGAGGGCTTTGTCAACTTAGTCAATATGCACGATTCTAGCTCCAGTAACCGTACGATGTCCATCCAACGGCCGTAGTGCTTCTTCAACCTCTGGTCTTCTTGCTCCAGCCGCCCAAACCAGCGCCGGTCGTTCCTCATACTCCTGCCTCCCATGGCCGGCTGCGATGCGGTGGAGGCCTCACCGCCCCCTACTACTCCCACCGCTAGCCAGGCCATCCCTCTACTCACCCACACCCCCTGTTATTCTGCGGCGATGGCAGCCTCACACCGCAGCGAACCAGTGAACCCTCGTACTCCTCTACGCGTGGGCATCCACTGCCGCGTCTTCCCCGGCTCCGCGTCGTCCCCTTCCTAGGCCTCACCGTCGTCCACCGCCCTGGTGCTCTCGGCGCGGCGTGGTCAACATGGTCAAGGAACGGCTTCCATCGGACATGGACTATACGTGGAGAGGCTGACAGCTGGGTCCACGGCCGCAGCAAGGAAGTGCCTCCTTATTACGTGCAAAATAATTATTCCTCCACCTGACAGCGGGACCCACCGGACGGGCCACCGTATTTCGTGAAAAAAACGTTTCCCCCTGACTGCTGGGACCCACCAGCTACATCTTCGCACGCAAGGAAGTGCGTCCGGGCAAAAAAACGATTCGCCCCCTGACTGCTGGGACCGACCAGCTACATCTTCGCAGGCCAGGAAGTGCCTGACAGTCGGGACCCACCTGGTCGAAGCGTACAAAGCATTGTCATTCTGGTCGCGAACGTGTACGTACATACTGGTCGATGTAGAGGCGCGCACGTGTCATAGTAGAGGCACGCACGTGTCGTAGTAGAGAGCGCGCACGTAGCATTTACACGTACGTACAGCGGCCAGGGTGCAAGAAAGAAAATACGACCACGTATGTGTACATACGGACAGGGTCTCGAACGCCTGCTCGCGCATACGTACGACCAGGGCTCGTGTACATGGCTGGGTCAGAACGGAGAAACAGCGCCGTTGTCATGTTCATGGGGAGGCAACAGAATGCGTCGTGTTCATGGGGAGGCAACGGAATGCGTCGTGTTCATGGGGAGGCAACGGAATGCGTCGTGTTCATCGGGAGGGCTTGGACGGAACAGGCGATGGAAACGAGGCCTGGCGTACCGCAGAACAGAGGAAACGGCCCTGTGTTCGACCGGCCACATTCGAAACGGGATCCTGTTGATCAGGAGGGATCTGGCGTACCGCAAAACGGAGGAAACGGACCTCCTACGGTCGAAACGGGGGTCCTGTTGATTGGGAGGGGTTTGGTGTACCACAAACCGGACGAAACGGACTTGTGTTGGAGCGCTAAGGTCGAAACGGGGGTCCTGTTCATCGGGAGGGGTGTGGCGTACCGCAAAAGAGGACTCCACGGGATACTGTTCATCTCCACCGTCGACCCCCTCCAGCCTCCACGAGCTACTATTCATCCATCGTCGACCTCCTCCAGCCTCCACCTGCGACTGTTCATCCACGGGCTCCTGTTCATCCAGCCTCCACCACGCGCTACTCCATCGGCTACAGTTCAACCAGCCCTCTCCACGGGCTCCTGGTCAACCACCCCTCCA
This sequence comes from Triticum monococcum, assembly GCA_034509565.1. Taxonomy (NCBI): domain Eukaryota; kingdom Viridiplantae; phylum Streptophyta; class Magnoliopsida; order Poales; family Poaceae; genus Triticum; species Triticum monococcum. Next base: position 169,115,235 of record CM067846.1, on the reverse strand, counting down.
CGGGCTACTGTTCATCCTGCCCTCCACCATCTACTGTTCATCCTGCCCTGCACGGGGTGGTCCTGTTCATCCAGCCCTCCACGGGGTCCTGTTCATCCAGCCCCAACCGGCTCGATCGATCGGGGTCCTGTTCATCTAGAGGCAACACCACGGGGTCCTGTTCATCCACCCCACCGGGAACTGTTCATCCAACCCCCCCCCCCCCCGCGCGCGCGCGCGCAACGCTCACTGTTCATCTAGAGGCAGCATCGATCGGCTTCAGTTAGCAGCAGTAGTGAAGGAACCGCTCGATCGGGTTCAGTTAACAGCCATCGATCGATCACTCGGGTTCAGTAACGCGTAGCCTACAATGCAATCGCTCGGGTTCAGTTAGAGCCCAATGCCTCGCTCGGGTTCAGTTAGAGCCAACGCCTCACACACATGCGCGTACGTGTACAAGAGAAACGCGCATCGCTCGGCCCCCGACCTCCCACCGTAACCGGGAACTCCCCGAAATTTTCCTCCCCCTCGCTTCTACCACGGTTTTTTCCGTCATGGACGGCCCAAAGAATGTCATGCAGCTGCGTCTCCGGCCCGCCCAGGACGAAAAGCCCATTTTCTGTCATGATTTTTTGTCATAGAAGTAGGAGCCCACCACATCTATGATGATACCGGGTTTTGTCACAATTATCATCATAGAAGTGTCATATGTATGACAGAAAAAAATTCGTTCGGCCCAAAATGTCACAAATGTGTCTTTTTTTGTAGTGCGTGCAGGGTCTCCTGACCCGGTCGCGGCCGTCCCGAAGGTTATTGCTGCCGCAGCTGTAGAGTTTTGCACGCGCTATGTACCAGTCACGAAGACCCCCGCTCTATTCGGTGGCTCAAAGGGGTCCGGAATACTGCTGCCATCGGAACAACCCCCAAGCCCGCCATCTGGTAGTTGATATAATGAATCTGTCTCGCCTGTGGATAACTCACCGTCAGAATAGATGGTCGTCTCACCGCCATCCACAGATCCTTCAGAGAACTCCCCTCCATAGATGCAACCCACGAAGGCATGCTTCATGGCGGGCTGAGTCCGAGCGGGTCTTGCACGCTGAGCCGTCTCGATGAGGTCGGTGCAGATGTCCGACTCAGGGCCCGGCTCGCCGATCCGGCCGATGAAGACGTGGATTCCGTCGAAGGGGGCCTAATACCTGTACTCAATACAGCCGGCGTCAGGGCCCTAGCCTGTGTCGTCGATGTAGAGCTTGACGTGACGACTCTTGGTCATCCGGCCCACAGCATATCCCTTCAGCCCTTCGAAGCTGCCCTTCAAGAACTCAAATCCACCATGCGCTGGCCCCATGGTGGGCGCCAACTATCGTGGAATTGTCACGGCAGATGTCCTAGTGAAAGGACTTAGTCGTGGAACCATCGCAACTAGGAAGCTTAAAGGGGTTAATCGGGACAAAGGACATGAGAGGTTTATACTGGTTCGGCCCCTTGCGGTGAAGGTAAAGCCTAGTCCAGTTGTTGTGGTATTGCTAGGTTTCGATGACCAAGGAGCGAAATACACTAGCTTGGCTCTCAATCTATTGTTTCTTGCCCTAAGCCGCCGCCGGGTCACCCCCTTATATACACGGATAGACGCCTGGTGGCCTACAGAGTCCCGGTCGGCTCATACAACGTGTCTGGCTCGGTGACTTCTCTTACATGCCTTTCTTTACAAGTCTTAATTATACATGGCGGTTTACCATTACGAGCCTTAAGCCGCCTCTAGGCTTGGGCCTACTACAAGTCTTATAATAACCCATCGCCTTGTATATTCACTGGGCTTCTTTTAATAACTCGCCATGAAGATTGACTCGGCCCCTCCTGGGCGGGTCATACCTGGTAGTCATATTCCCAACAATCCTGCTTATGCTACTTCACCTATCTTTATTACTGATAAGGATTATGATTTCTCTGTTGATCCAGAGATAATTACTTTGGTTGAATTTGATCCTTTTTATGGCTATGAATCTGAAACTGTTGTGGCACATCTTACTAAATTAAATGATATAGCTACCCTGATTACTAATGTTGGGAAAACTCGCTACTATTATATCCTTAAATTTTTCCGTTCTCATTAAAGGGTGATGCTAAAACATGGTTTAATTCTCTCGATCCTAGTTGTGTGCGTAGTCCCCAGGATATGATTTATTACTTCTCTGCTAAATATTTCCCTGCTCATAAGAAACAAGCTGTCTTAAGGGAAATATATAATTTTATGAAAATTGGAGAAGAGAGTCTCCCACAAGCTTGGGGGAGGCTTCTCCAATTACTTAATGCTTTTCCTGATCATCCTCTCAAGAAAAATGAAATATTGGATATCTTTTATAATGGACTAACCGATGCTTCCAGAGATTACCTAGATAGTTGTGTTGGTTGTGTTTTCAGGGAAAGAACTGTTGATCAAGCTGAAATTCTATTGAATAATATGTTGACCAATGAAAATAATTGGACACTTCCTGAACCAACTCCTAAGCCAACTCCGAAGAAAAGGGGTATTCTATTTCTCAGTCCTGAAGATATGCAAGAGGCAAAGAAATCTATGAAAGAAAAAGGTATAACAGTTGAAGATGTTAAGAGTTTACCTCCTGTTGAAGAAATACATGGTCTTAATTCATCACCTATTGAAGAAACACACGGTCTTGATAACCCGACACAGGTAGTAAAGGTAAACTCTCTCTATAGATATGACAAAGCTGAAATCCTTCCTGCTAAGTTTGTAGCCAATGTTTGGATGAGTTTGATAACTTTATGGTTAAGCAAGAAGATTTTAATGCTTATGTTGGTAGACAATTGAAACATAATGCTTATATGATTGAACACTTGAGTGATTATATGGCTAATGTTAAAGGTGAACTTAAACTTATTAGTAAACATGATGCTATGGTTACCACTCAAGTAGAACAAGTACTTAAAGCTCAGAATGATTTGCTCAATGAATTAAACAATAAGAATGATAATGCTGTTAGAGTTATGACTAGAGGTGGTAAAATGACTCGGGAACCTTTGTATCCTGAGGGCCATCCTAAGAGAATTGAGCAGTACTCTCAGAGAACTACTATTGATGCACCTAGTCCTTCTAAGAGGAAGAAAAAAATGATAGGACTTTGAATGCTTCTAGTGAACCTGTTGTTGAAACACCTGAGAATCCCAATGATATTTCTATTTCTGATGCTGAAACACAATCTGGTAATGAACATGAACCTAGTGATAATGTTAATAATGATGTTCATGTTGATGCTCAACCTAGCAATGATAATGACGTAGAGATTGAACCTGCTGTTGATCTTGATAACCCACAATCAAAGAATCAACGTTATGATAAGAGAGACTTTGTTGCTAGGAAGCACGGTAAAGAAAGAGAACCATGGGTTCAGAAACCCATGCCTTTTCCTCCTAAACCATCCAAGAAAAAGGATGATGAGGATTTTGAGCGCTTTGCTGAAATGATTAGACCTATCTTTTTGCGTATGTGTTTAACTGATATGCTTAAAATGAATCCTTATGCTAAGTATATGAAGGATATTGTTACTAATAAAAGAAAGATACCGGAAGCTGAAATTTCCACCATGCTCGCTAATTATACTTTTAAGGGTGGAATACCAAAGAAACTAGGAGATCCAGGAGTACCAACTATACCATGCTCCATTAAAAGAAATTATGTTAAAACTGCTTTATGTGATCTTGGAGCCGGTGTTAGTGTTATGCCTCTCCCTTTGCAAATGGCTGATAAATCAACTGCTATACCTGTCGGTATTTGTGAGGATGTGCCTGTTGTGGTTGCAAACGTTACTATTTTAACAGACTTTGTTATTCTTGATATTCCCGAGGACGATAGTAAGTCTATTATTTTTGGAAGACCCTTTTTGAATACTGCAGGGGCTGTTATTGATTGCACCAAAGGCAATGTCACTTTTCATGTTAATGGTAATGAGCATACGATACATTTTCCGAGGAAACAACCTCATGTCCACAGTATCAATTCTATTGGAAAAATTTCAACAATCACTATTGGAGGTTTTGAATTTCCTCTTCCTACTGTCAAGAAGAAATATGATATTCTTATTGTTGGGGACATGCATATCCCCGTTGAGGTAACATAGTGTTATTCGAAAATTCTCCGATTTCATGTTATTCGAAATGAGTTTGTTAACAAGACTTGATCAACCTTGTTAGTGGATTCCTTTTGATGAGCATGAGATGGATGAATTTAGAAAACACAACTCTTTGTACCCTCTTTTTACTTTCTGTTATTTATATTAAATAAAGCAAAAATAGTATTTTCTGTCTGTTTTCAGAATTATCCATGCAATAAAAAATACCACGAAAATAAAAGTTCTCCAAATGCCTTGAAAATTAAATAAGATTTTTTTTCTAGAATATTTGAGAATATCTGGCACTGAGAACACACCAGGGGGAGCAAGCACCTGGCCACGAGGGTCCAGGGCGCGCCCCCCTACCTCGTGGTCCCATGGTGGCTCCCCTCCACTTATTCCAGCTACCACACACTCCTTCTTCCTCCCAAAAACATCACTAACCAGCTCAAGTATGAGTTCAAGCTCATCTTGCTGCCATTTTCGATCTCCTAGCTCAAAGCTCCATTCACAAAACTGCTTTGGGGGATTGTTCTTTGGTATGTGACTCCTCCAATGGTCCAATTAGTTTTTGTTCTAGTGCTTTATTCATTGCAAATTTTTGCTACTTAGGTGACCCTGTTCTTGAGCTTGCATGTCAAATTTATATGGTCAAAAGTAGTTTTAATGCATGATATTGCCTCTAGGCACTTGCAGGAGTAGTTGCTATCAATATTGTTGAGTTTGGTTCACTTTTATTTTGAGTTACTAAAAATTTCAGAAATTTTTCAGAGGAAGAAATATGTTTAGGAAAATGTACCAAGGTGGTTCTTCAAGGAAGCAAGGACCCAGGCCCGCAATATGCGATGCGGACGAGGAACCACCAAGAGAAGCTCAAGTGTGGCCTTGTGAATGGTCGTCGGAGGATTTCATGATCCAAGCAGGAATTAAAGAGGAATTTGATGCATATGTGCGTAATGCTGATCTGGAGAGCTTCGAGGCAGATAAGTGCCGTCAATACCTCTATTTAACTGATTCATTTGTGAGAAGGTTTAAATTTTCATCATCACGCAATTTTCAAACTGTCCTGTTTGATCTTTATGATAAATCTTATACCATGGACTTAGAAGATTTTAACACTGCTTGTAAACTCCCATAGTGGGGTAATGTTAGTGAACCTCGTAAATCTGAATTTAGAGATTTTCTTACTAGTATTACAGTGGGGGAATCTAGAGATGTAACACAAGCCACCATAGGGAGCATTCATTTTCCTGCTATACATTATTTTGCTCTCTTCATAGGAAGGTGCATAAACGGTAAGATGAAGCATGTTACATGTGTGTACCTGATCTTAGCGTTCTCAGGAGCGTTGTTTTAGGAGATAAACAATACAACTTGGGGGCTATTGTTGCGCGTAGGTTGCATAATGATCGTATTCATGGGGATTTCTTTGGTGGAATTTATGCAACTCGTATAGCTAACTTTCTTGAGATACCCATACATGGAGATGATATTGAGTTGCCTCCATCTTATCTAGATTATGATGATATGGTTCGTCATCAGTTTGTTGAGAGGAACGATCAGTTCCTTCAGTACCGACTAATCTTTGACAGACGACGCACCTATCACGTCGCTCTCCCTGCTCCTACTTACTTTGACTTTCAGGCAAAGGGGAGATATGTTATAACCAGGGAGAAGGCGACCAAGTACGAGAGGAGGGCTGAGACAACTCGCCTCCAAGCTGCAGCTCATTAGGAAATTGCTGCAGCATCTCAGTACGACCCCAGCTATTACTTTGGATATCCGCCAGGCCAGCCGTGGCCATAGACCAACTTAGGCCAAAAGCCTAAGCATGGGGAGTACGTATTTCTCATCGACATTACATTTCTTTTCACACACTCATGCTAGTTGTCGGTGCTCATACTTTTTCATTGTAATATCCATGCTAGTTTATTCCCCTTTTATGCTTTCTTCTTGTGTGTTTGATAAACCTTAAGAAAAAACAAAAAATTAGTTGTAGCTTCTAGTTAGTTTACTTTCCATACCTGTAGTAGTAACTAAAAAGAAAACCCAAAAAGATTTCTCATTCTTCTTTTGCTTGTTGGGAGCTTTCCCATGTAAATAGTTTTGTTTCTTTTCTTGTTCTTTGGGGGTCGAGAGGAGAAGACCATAATGAAAATGTTAAGTGGCTCTCATATGCATTATTGTTGATCTAACAAAGAGCCCGTATTACCTTGTCTTCTCTCTTGAATTGAATGCTTGCAGATTCCAGCTTAGTCCGAGGCACGTGCACTATTATTATTATCCACACTATTCGGTCGTGCAAGTGAAAGGCAATAATGATGATTATATGATGAACTTATTGAGATGAGAAAAGCTGGTATGAACTCGACCTCTCTTGTTTTTGTAAATATGATCAGTCAATCGTTCCCGATTCAGCCTATTATGAAAGAAACACATGTGCAGTGACAATTAGAGATTATAGTTGCTTATGCCATGCTTAATTAGCTAGGAGCTTATAGTGGTTTACCTTGCGTGCCAACATGCTATTAAAATGGTTGTGATGTGGTATGACAGGGTGGTATCCTCCTTTGAACGATTCGAGTGGCTTGACTTGGCACATGTTCACACATGTAGTTGAAACAAAATCAACACAGCCTCTACGATATTTATGTTCATGGTGCATTATATCCTATTCATGCTTGCATTCGGTGTTGATTAATTTTAATGCATGTTCATGACTGTTGTCGCTCTCTAGCTGGTTGCTTCCCAGTCTTTCTCTAGCCTTCACTTGTACTAAGCGGGAATACTACTTGTGCATCCAATTCCATAAACCCCAAAATTATTCCATATGAGTCCACCATGCCTACCTATATACGGTATCTGCCTGCCGTTCCAAGTAAATTTGTATGTGCCAAACTCCAAACCTTCAAATAAACATTATGTTGTGTATGCTCGAACATCTCATGTATCAACTAGGAATGTCTGTATCTTCCATGCTAGGCAGGTTATTCTCAAGAGGAGTGGACTCTGGTCCTCACTCACGAGAAAATGGCTGGTCATTGGGATGCCCAGTCCCATGCTTTATGCAAATCAAATAAAAATAACTGCAAACAAAACTTCTCCGGGACTCTTGTTAGTTGGAGGCACTCGTTGTTTCGAGCAAGCCATGAATTTATGCTTGTTGGTGGAGGGGGGGTATAAACTTTACCATTCTGTTTGGGAACCGCCTATAATGTGTGTAGAATGGAAGATATCAAGATCTCTCGGTTGTTATGTTGACAATGAAAGTATACCGCTCAAAATATTATTCATATCTATTTCAAAACCGAGCTCTGGCACCTCTACAAATCCCTGCTTCCCTCTATGAAGGGCCTATCTATTTACTTTTATGTTGAGTCATCATCCTCTTATTAAAAAGCACCAGTTGGAGAGCACCGCTGTCATTTGCATCCATTACTATTAGTTTACATTGAGTATGACTTGACTGGATCTCTTTTACCATGAATTACAATGTCTATTCAGTCCTTGATCTTTAAAGGTGCTCTGCATTTATGTTTTGTGGTCTCAGAAAGGGCTAGCGAGATACCATCTTGTCATATGATATCATGATTATTATGAGAAAGTGTTGTCATCCGAGATTTATTATTATTGCTCGCTAGTTGATTATGCCATTGATATGAGTAAACATGAGACCTAAATGTTATTGTTTATATGGTTAGTTCATAATCTGTGCCGAAAACTTGAATGCTGGCTTTACATATTTACAACAACAAGAGCAAACAGAGTTTGTAAAAGTTTTTCTTTATCACTTTCAGTTTATCAACTGAATTGCTTGAGGACAAGCAAAGGTTTAAGCTTGGGGGAGTTGATACGTCTCCGTCGTATCTACTTTTCCAAACACTTTTGCCCTTGTTTTGGACTCTAACTTGCATGATTTGAATGGAACTAACCTGGACTGATGTTGTTTTTAGCAAAATTTCCATGGTGTTATTTTTGTGCAGAAATAAAAGTTCGCGGAATGACCTGAAAATCAACGGAGAATTATTTTGGAATATATAAAAATACTGGAAGAAAGAACCACGTCAGGGGGTCCACACCCTGTCCACGAGGGTGGGGGGCGTGCCCTACCCCCTGGGCGCGCCCCCTTGCCTCGTGGGCCCCCTGAGGTTCCACCGACGTCAACCTTGACTCCATATATTCACTTTTGGGGAGAAAAAAACCAAAGAGAAGGATTCATCGCGTTTTACGATACGGAGCCGCCGCCAAGCCCTAAACTCTCTCAGGAGGACTGATCTAGAGTCCGTTCGGGGCTCTGGAGAGGGGAATTCATCGCCATCGTCATCATCAACCTTCCTCCATCACCAATTTCATGATGCTCACCGCCGTGCATGAGTAATTCCATCGTAGGCTTGCTAGAAGATGATGGGTTGGATGAGATTTATCATGTAATCGAGTTAGTTTTGTTAGGGTTTGATCCCTAGTATCCGCTATGTTCTGAGATTGATGTTGCTATGACTTTTCTATGCTTAATGCTTGTCACTAGGGCCCGAGTGCCATGATTTCAGATCGGAACCTATTATGTTTTCATCAATATATGAGAGTTCTTGATCCTATCTTGCAAGTCTATAGTCACCTATTATGTGTTATGATCCGTTAACCCCGAAGTGAAAATAATCGGGATACTTACTAGTGATGATCGTAGTTTGAGGAGTTCATGTATTCACCATGTGCTAATGCTTTGGTCCGGTACTCTATTAAAAAGAGGCCTTAATATCCCTTCGTTTCCAATAGGACCCCGCTGCCACGGGAGGGTAGGACAAAAGATGGCATGCAAGTTCTTTTCCATAAGCACATATGACTATATTCAGAATACATGCCTACATTACATTGATGAACTGGAGCTAGTTTTGTGTCACCCTAGGTTATGACTCTTACATGATCGATCGCATCCGGCATAATTCTCCATCACCGATCCAATGCCTACGAGCTTTTCCTATAATGTTCTTCGCTTATTTACTTTTCCGTTGCTATTGTTACAATCACTACAAAACCCAAAAATATTACTTTTGCTACCATTACCTTTTGCTACCGTTACCACTACTATCATATTACTTTGCTACTAAACACTTTGCTGCAGATATTAAGTTATCCAGGTGTGGTTGAATTGATAACTTAACTGCTAATACTTGAGAATATTCTTTGGCTCCCCTTGTGTCGAATCAACAAATTTGGGTTGAATACTCTACCCTTGAAAACTGTTGCGATCCCCTATACTTGTGGGTTATCAACCCCGAAGTGACAATAATCGAGATACTTACCGGTGATGACCGTAGTATGAGGAGTTCATGTATTCACTATGTGTTAATGCTTTGGTCTGGTACTGTATTAAAAGGAGGCCTTAATATCCCTTAGTTTCTAATAGGACCCCACTGCCACGTGAGGGTAGGACAAAAGATGTCATGTGTGTTCTTTTCCATAAGCACGTATGACTATATTCGGAATACATGCCTACATTACATTGATGAACTGGAGCTAGTTTTGTGTCACCCTATCTTATAACTATTGCATGAGGAATCGCATCCGACATAATTATCCATCACTGATCCATTGCCTACGAGCCTTTCATATATTGTTCTTCACTTATTTACTTTTCCGTTGCTACTGTTACAATCACTATAGAACCAAAAATATTACTTTTGCTACTGTTACCACTACTATCATATTACTTTGCTACTAAATACTTTGTTGTAGATATTAAGTCTCCAGGTGTGGTTGAATTGACAACTCAGTTGCTAATACTTGAGAATATTCTTTGGCTCCCCTTGTGTCGAATCAATAAATTTGGGTTGAATACTCTACCCTCGAAAACTGTTGTGATCCCCTATACTTGTGGGTTATCAGCGGACGACGAGCGGGGCCGGCGGCAGGCTGCGGTCGACCTCGCGCACGCCATGGCGCCTCGCCTCCTCGTGCTCGAAGGCGAACCACTGCTTTCAGTTTGGCGAGTCGATGGCGTAGGTATCGACGTGACGCTGCTCCGGCGTCAGTAGCGCCCGCCGGCGCCGCACCTACTCCATGTGCTCCCTAGCTGACCGTGACGCCGCCGGCACTGGGATCCTCTCTGGATCCAGATGCCAGTCGTGCGGCAGGGTGACGTCGGGGTACGGCAGAGGCATGCGGTGCTTCTAGTGCCACTCCGCCTGGTGCACCGGCACGTTCACGCGCTGCCTCTGTCGGGGAGCCGGTGCTGGAGAAGGCGGGGGGAGCTCCGATGGGACAGGGAAGGCGGGGGCCTTGCCCTTGGCCTTGCTGCTGCCGGCGCCGGAGAATAGCCCCATCTCGCTGTGGTGGTGGTGGCTAGGGTTTGCCGGCGACGGGGGAGCAGAGCTGGCTAGATGTGGACACGAGTTTGGATGAGGACGACCCCACCGCACGGTCGGCTTAAAAAAGGACGACTGCCGTCGCTGACGCATGGGCCCGTGGTCATAAATTAAGCTGACAGCGTGGGCAGCGGGTAGTTGGACGGCCGCTGGGTGGGGACGAGGCGGACGCCGAGAAGGCGCGCGCGGCGTCCGTTCCGCGTCAGCGCCAACGCATTTGGGGCACAAATTTGGACCGCAAATGCGTTGGCGCGGACACGAAGCGGACATAATTTGGGTTTGGGTCGGCGTGTTGGGCCGCCACTTTTATCCGCGCCGACCCAAATGGATGCAGGCAGACAAAATGGGTCGTCCCATTGGAGTTGCTCTAAATTCACCGAAGGTCACTCAACTCGTCCCAAATTTTATTTCGGTCACTGGACTTAGAGATGCCTGGAATACTGTGAAGGTTATATCCGTGAACACTGATGGTCATAGTGTCCACTTTGGTTACGTATATTCTATCTGCGTGCCATGCTATTTGACCGATTGACCGTCCACATATGTGTCAGGCCAGCGGCAGAGTAACATTCATCAGCGGTCATTGGACTTGTTCTCAAAATTCACTTTGCTCACCGTATTCAAGAATAAATCGAGGGCGCATGGGCAACTTGCATGCATTATTTTTCAAAAAAGTTGTGTAGTACATGATGTCGTAAAAATTCCTCTCCCCCAAATCCCTAGGCCCATGTCTCCATCATTCATCAACCACGTCCCCAATCGCCTCCCCCTCCCCAACCTTCACCATCATCGCCTGGGGGAGGTGCAACCTGCTAGGCACTGGGGCTCAAGGCGGGCATGGCGACATTAGTTGTCACTGGAGCCATCAAGTTTGAGGGAGGCAACCATCATTATGGTATCCCGCCGGGAGGAGGAAGCACAAGAGTGCGGGCAACAACACCATGTTTTCCCACCTCGTCGGTGCCTAAATATACGAAATTGGTGAGCTTGGGGATGAGAAGCGCAAGGCAATCCCACGGTGATGCTCCTGGTTGTCTCTCCATGTGAGCCATTCGGTGGCGCATGTATGACATGTTTCTGTCGGCCAACATAGACTCCCATTTTGTTGCAAGCCACCTGACCGATCGCTAATGAGGACCCCGATGCGGAGCTCTTGTCCATGCCCCATGGTGACCCTAATGGAGTTGGGTTGTATGCATGCATGAGCGCCAAGACCAGTACGTGGGCCATCACGTGGGAATCACGCTAGCCGGTGTGTGCAGCACCAACGTGCGTGTACTCTCCCGGCGACGATGGTGCATGGTGGACTCCAGCAACCGACACAAGAGTGGATGTGGTCGACTCCAACTATCAAAGGCACATGCACGCACATCGTGCGCACTGCGGCGCCCACACCGGCGGTGACCACAACAACTTTTGCCTTCACCTCGAACCGGAGCCGCCTCCGTCACTTGTTGTCGCACCATTCATGCAACCAAGTTGCAACGCGTACTCATCATCCCAATTGGCCAAGAAGAGATCGTACTACATGGTTGTTGCAGGTTGGGCTTCGCGGGGTCGGGGAAGACAAGGTGGCTTTCCCCTACCCGCCTAGAATCGTGCTTAATTAATGTTGACCATTGCAGCAGAGGTGCACCGATGAGAGTACGTAGGTGCGAGGGGAACACATGGATTCCCTTGTGTTCTTCATACCCGAGCTTGCTGCTTCATCTGAAATAGGAAGGCATTGGGCATCCAAGTGCAAGGGTTTGTAGCAAGCGGCAATTTCCCTCAAGTGTATGATCTTAAGGCTTATTGAACCATTAGAAGTTAGCGACACAACAAATGGTTAGTACCTAGACACGCAAATTATAAAACTGCCTTGGCCTCCAACGAAACTAGCAAGGTTGGTAGTCTCACTAGCCTTTCTAGTTACAAGGATTAAAGGCAAGTGTATATCGAAGCTTTGATTGCAATGGAAAAGTAAAAACAAGGAATTGTAAAAGAGAGCATTGATTGAGGGTGGGAGAAATAGGAAGAATAATGGGCAATATACATAGGTTCACTAGTAGTTTCCGTCCAAAAGATGGCATGGTGTGGTGAAAAAATTACAGTTGCATATCGATTAAATTGCAGTTTTTATCACTATGACTATCCATGGCATCATTAAAATATGAGCATCACACCCAAACATCTATAAACCGTTATCCAAGTGCATCTATAGGCAATACTCCATCCAAGACCACTATCCAGCATGCATCTTAAAGTATTAAGTAAAAACAAAGTATTGTATTAAGTATGTTGAGATGAAGTAGATGATATATTATCTTCTACCTATGTTCAAAGGATAACTGCACGATCATATTTTTATCACTAGAGGCAACAACATAATACAAGCCTTTTCACCTTTTGTCAGTGCAGTAATTAGTTGCAAGGTGAACCCAACTATCATCCACAGATCCCTCTTGGAGATCACTCATCAAACTTGTCAAAAGAAAGACAAACTAGATTGGAGAGCATATGTGAATAAGAATTATGCATCTAAGAAGCCAAATATATCTAAAAAAGATTCAACGATAAATCTAGTCATAAAACACTGCAACAAACACACCAACTGACTACATCAGATGGATCAAAATCATGTAGGGCAGCTCATGTGACTTTGTATTGAGAAACAATGGTGAAAAAACCATCTAGCTAATGCTATGGACCCATAGTCCAAAAGAAACTACTAACAGGTGATCATGATGACCTTCAAGTTGATGGAGATGGCCACTGTGATGATTTCTCCATCCGACAGAGTAGCGAAAAAGGCCTCTAAATTGGATCACCACAGAACAGAGATGTGTGTCAGCGGAAACAGAATAACTCCTCGATGTTTTGGGTTTTTGGAGCCATTCCTCAAAAAAGATAAAAATATAGGCATTGAGAAGCGGTAGAAAGGCAGTGCAGGGGACCCACGTGCCCCTAGTTGTGTGGAGGTTGTGCCCCCCTCTAGTGGGTCTTGAGCCCTCTGGAAGCTTCCCGTTGCAAAAATAATTTCTAGTTTTGGGGGGGTGGGTATTTTGGAGCTCTGTAACTAATTTTCCTGTAAATAAAAACGCATGTAAAAAACAATTACCACTGGGCACTGAGTTAATAGGTTAGTCCAGAAAAATAACAATGGTGCCAAAACTATGCCAAAATGATATGAACATAACATGAAACAATATAAAAGTATAGATATGTTCGAAACATATCACCCTTCCATGACAGAAAAGGATGCGTCATGTAAGTGGTATTTGTCGCGGATGACAAACTCAACCGGCACACCATCGACATGTGGTAGCCGCAATAACGGGTCGCCATTAAGCTAAGGAGCACAGGTTCCGGATCCGATACCAGCTAATGGTGTGGCCTCCTACTGATTGGCCATGTGTCTTCCAATTGGTCGGAGGTAACCACACATAGGCTACTCATTGGAACAAGCATTGCACAACCAAGAAGTTATGTGCAAATTCACCGGAATGGCACGTGTTAGGCCCAGTAGAGGCATGTTTAGTTAAAAAGGTTGGCCTAATCTAGGGCCTGGTTAAGGCCCATGGGCCTTAGTCAAACATCAGTACATATGGCCCATTGAAGGCCCTACCAATAACATGAGTGCAGACAACCCATTTATGGCTCGGGTACATCCGGCCCATTAATGATCTCTGTGAATTTCAATGCATTATTGGCCAGTGGGTCCATCGTCCTTATAACGACCCGTTGATACTTTCAACCCATAAGCGGCCCATGATTCCTTTTAGGTCATTAACAGTTGTGCTATATTTTGGCCCATCCAAGGCATGTGGTGTGTTTTCACCCTTTTGCATCCCATGGTGTCTTTCAGCCCATTTGTCGCCATGGTGCTTTCAGATTGTTTGTGTCTCATTGTGCTTTAGGCATGTCTACATGGTGTGGTGCTTTTAGGTCATCTATGGCCCATGGTGCTTTAGGCTTGCATGCATCTCGCGTTGCTTTCAGCCTCTTTGGGACCCATGGTGCTTCCAACCCGTGTGTGGCCCATGATGCTTTTGTCACATTTGCGGTATGTGGTGCTTTCGTTCTGTTTGCGACCCATGGTGGTTTCGACCAATTGGTGGTCCATGCTTCTTTTGGCCCATTAACGGCCTATGGTGCTTTTGGACTATTTGCGGCCGATGGTACTTGTCACGGGGTGATGACCCACAAGTATAGGGGATCTATCGTAGTCCTTTCGATAAGTAAGAGTGTCGAACCCAACGAGGAGTAGAAGGAAATGATAAACGGTTTTCAGCAATGTATTCTCTGCAAGTAATGAAATAAGTGGTAACAGATAGTTTTGTGATAAGATAATTTGTAACGAGCAACAAGTAACAATAGTAAATAAAGTGCAGCAAGGTGGCCCAATCCTTTTTGTAGCAAAGGACAAGCCTGAACAAACTCTTATATAAGGAAAAGCGCTCCCGAGGACACATGGGAATATCGTCAAGCTAGTTTTCATCACGCTCATATGATTCGCGATCGGTACTTTGATAATTTGATATGTGGGTGGACCGGTGCTTGGGTGTTGTTCTTACTTGAACAAGCATCCCACTTATGATTAACCTCTATTGCAAGCCTCCGCAACTACAACAAAAGTATTAAGGTAAACCTAACCATAGCATGAAACATATGGATCCAAATCAGCCCCTTACGAAGCAACGCATAAACTAGGGTTTAAGCTTCTGTCACTCTAGCAACCCATCATCTACTTATTACTTCCCAATGCCTTCCTCTAGGCCCAAATAATGGTGAAGTGTTATGTAGTCGACGTTCACATAACACCACTAGAGGCTAGACAACATACATCTCATCAAAATATCGAACGAATACCAAATTCACATGACTACTAATAGCAAGACTTCTCCCTTGTCCTCAGGAACAAACATAACTACTCACAAAGCATAAACATGTTCATAATCAGAGGGGTATTAATATGCACAAAGGATCTGAACATATGATCTTCCACCAATTAAACCAAATAGCATCAACTACAAGGAGTAATTAACACTACTAGCAACCTACTAGCACCAATCCCGGACTTGAAGACAAGAACCGGATACAAGAGATGAACTAGGGTTTTGAGATGAGATGGTGCTGATGAAGATGTTGATGGAGATTGCCCTCTCCCGATGAGAGGAGCGTTGGTGATGACGATGGCGATGATTTCCCCCTCCGGGAAGGAAGTTTCCCCGGCAGAACAGCTCTGCTGGAGCTCTAGATTGGATCCACCAAGGTTCCGCCTCGTGGCGGCGGAGTTTCGTCCCAAAAGGTTGCTTCTATTTTTTTTTCTCGACGGAAGACTTCATATATGAGAAGATGGTCATCGGAGAGCCACCAGGGGGCCCACGAGGTAGGGGGGCGCTCCCTGGGGGGCCACCCTCGTGAGAAGGGTGTGGGGCCCTTGGTCTTCATCTTTGGCGAGGGTTTTTCATTATTTATTATAAGGTGTTTCGTGGAGTTTCAGGACTTTTGGAGTTGTGCAGAATAGGTCTCTAATATTTGCTCCTTTTCCAGCCCAGAATTCTAGCTGCCGACATTCTCCCTCCTTATGTAAACCTTGTAAAATAAGAGAGAATAGCCATAAGTATTGTCACATAATGTGAAATAACAGCCCATAATGCAATAAATATTGATATAAAAGCATGATGCAAAATGGACGTATCAACTCCCCCAAGCTTAGACCTCGCTTGTCCTCAAGCGAAAAGCCGAAATCGAAAAAATATGTCCACATGTTTAGAGATAAAGGTGCCGATAAAAATAAAATATGGACATGAGGGCATCATGATCATTCTTATAACAGCAACTTATATAATTTTTGTCATATGATCTCTAATGCTAGAGGAATAATTAAATCACAATATCAAGTATGAATCGTAAACTTCATTGAAAACTAACAGACTACAATCTCGGTCATTGAAGCAATTGCAATTTATCATAACATAGGAAAGAGTCAATGGATAAGTGCTTTTCAGCAAGTCCACATACTCAACTATCATATAATCTTTCACAATTGCTGACACTCACGCAATACTTATGGGTGTGGAGTTTTAATCGGACACAGAGAAAGATAGGGGCTTATAGTCTTGCCTCCCAACATTTTACCTCAAGAGTAATGTCAACAGTAATAGTTCATGAAAACTCACATCCAATTAGCCATATATACCAGGATCTTCCCAACATACTGTGCTTGCCAAAGGATAAAGTGTAAAAAGGAAGGGTGAAAATCACCATGACTCTTGCATAAGGTAGAAGATAATGATAAAAGATAGGCCCTTCGCAGAGGGAAGCAGAGGTTGCCATGCGCTTTTATGGTTGGATGCACAAAATCTTAATGCGAAAGAACGTCACTTTATATTGCCCCTTGTGATATGAACCTTTATTATGCAGTCCGTCGCTTTTATTACTTCCACATCACAAGATCGTATAAAGCTTATTTCTCCCACACCAATCAATCATACATATTTAGAGAGCAATTTTTATTGCTTTGCACCGATGACAACTTACTTGAAGGATCTTATTCAATCCATAGGTAGATATGGTGGACTCTCATGGCAAAATTGGTTTAAGGGTATTTGGAAGCACAAGTAGTATCTCTACTTGGTGCAATGAATTTGGCTAGCATGAGGGGGAAAGGCAAGCTCATCATGTTGGAAGATCCAAGACAATATAATTTATCTCAGATGTAAGAAAACATAACCCATTACGTTGTCTTCCTTGTCCAATATCAACTCTTTAGCATGTCATATTTTAATGAGTGCTCACAATCATAAAAGGTGTCCAAGATAGTATATCTATATGTGAAGACCTCTCTTTCTTTATTACTTCCTATTAATTGCAACGATGACCAAAAATATGCTTGTCAACTCTCAACAACGTTTATTCATCATACTTTTTCTATGTGAGCTCATTACTCTTCATGAGATCCATATGATCTCTTTGTTTCTTTTTATTTCTTTCTCTTTTCTTTTATTCACTTAGGATCATGGCAAAATAATCAAGCCCTTGACTCAACACTAATCTTTATTATATATCTCACGGACTCGATTACATAGAAGGATAATAAAGCAAAACTCACAACTAGATCATGCCATAAACTTTATTCTACTAGATCAAAATACTACTAATAAGATCAAACTAAGGAAAACGGTAAAGATAAAAGTGATGGTGATACGATACCGGGGCACTCCCCCAAGCTTGGTAGTTGCCAAGTGGAGTGCCCATACCCAAATACTCAATTCTTCTTTGTTGGAGGAGACGGTGGTGATTTTGTTGATGACGTAGGCTTCTTCCTTAATTTGCGCTTGAGGACAGAATTTTGGTCCCTTAGGTCCTCGATCTCCTGCTCCAAGCTCAGTATCTTTTTGCATAGTTCCTGCTTGTTCTCCTGCAAGAGGCGAAAAGGGATAAACTCGATCTTAGGTTTCTTTACCCTATCCGGGAGGCAGGGTCGGTCCTGAGATTTCGGGGGCCTGGGGCGAACTAAACATTGGGGGCCCTCAATATACAAGTCATTATAATATAAGTATATATAAATTTATCTCAAAAATAATGTATATATAAATTATTATCAGTAACACTTCAATGCATCTAAAATCAGTATG
Source organism: Triticum monococcum (assembly GCA_034509565.1). Classification (NCBI taxonomy): domain Eukaryota; kingdom Viridiplantae; phylum Streptophyta; class Magnoliopsida; order Poales; family Poaceae; genus Triticum; species Triticum monococcum. Next base: position 169,097,142 of record CM067846.1, on the reverse strand, counting down.
TGTATCAAATAATTTATACATATTACCTTAAAATTTCTTCTAACATTTCTTGATGCAAAGTCACTTATGGTGGGGTCGATGTCAATCTCATCCAATAATTTCTTCTCGATGCATAATGTAGCCAAACCATTTAAGCTCTCTTGAGTCCTCAAATAATTCTTCAACAATTTCAACTTCGAAAAGCTTCTTTCGGCCGATGCAACTGTCATAGGCACAGTAACTAAGATGCGGTAGGCAATGGAGATATTAGGATAGCAGTCAACTTCTCTCACATGCCTGAAAGTAATCATAGCAGGCATTACGCCATCTTGCAAAGTGAATCACATAATCTTCAATTCAGAAATAAGATCATATACCTCAACATCAGATGAACCATCAAGAGAGAAAGTTTCTGCAAATTTTGTGCAACATCCTTCAAGTTCATTGTCACTTAATGACTTCAGGGTGCCCGAGCTCAATAAAAATCCGAATATATCTTTAAACACCATCAGTTCTTTAACTCATTCAAAGAAGTGGCCGCCATATCAACCAAAACATTAAAATATTTAACTCGGAAAGCCTTCTCAGCTTCTAGAATTCCTTCTTCTTTTTTCCTTTTGCTGCTACCTGATGGATAATTCCTCTTACTAGAGGACTTCATAATAACACACACACAATGCTGAAAATAAAAAATGTTCTATCAATTATTGAACATTGCCGGCAATGCATCAAAGGATTTTTTTGTATCAATATTATATGAATATACCTCAACACCTGATGGAGTGATGGCCGATCAAACTTCAGTGCGTGTGCATATACTATACAATACACAGGGGATTGGCCGATTGCATAGTGCATAGAGTCTGCAAAGGATTGAGAAGAGAACAATTGGGCAAATGCCAAAGGGGCCCTGGAATTGAAATCAGCGGCAAATATATACAGATTAGGAAGAAAATTACCAGGCGGCGGCGAGGCGGTAGTGCATGCGTGCAGCGTGCCTGTACGGCGGCGTTGGCGGACTGCAGCTATGGCAGGGACTTGGGTGTTGCGTGACTCCGCGTGATGGCAGAGTCGAACACAACAGGAAGGAAATCGTCCAGGCCGCTGATTGATCATTCTGAAAGGAAATACCGCTGATCGCTCAAAACATTCGATCGCTGGGATCGGGAGATCGGGCTGCTGGCCTGCTGCTCCCTGGCGCGCGCCTGCCTATATGGGCCAGCCTTACGTACATACACCTCGGGGGGCCCCTAGATTTCGGGGGCCCGGGGCGGCCGCCCCCCTGCCCCCCCCCCACAGGGCCGGCCCTGCCGGGAGGCTTGACTTTTTGAGCTCCACATGTAGGTAATCAGCCACATAGCTTTCTCCTTCCGAATCTTGGGACAACATGTTGCTCTGTCTGCAGCAGGACAGCTCAAAATAAAAACAGAGGATTTTTGCGTGATACGGGAGTCAAAACCCCCCGAGAGATTATATAATGAATTTTTACTGACCAAAATACGTATCGTGCAAGAAAATGGAGTCCAGAAGGCACACGAGGTGCTCACGAGGTAGGGGGCGCGCCCAGGGGGGTAGGGCGCGCCGTCCACCCTCGTGAGGCCATCGTGTCCTTCCCGGACTGCTACTTAATTTTCTATTTTTCTAAAGATTCCAAAACGGAGAAATATTGCCTTAAAATTGTTTTGGAGTCGGTTCACTTACCGTACCACATACCTATTCCTTTTCGGAATCTAAAACGTTCTGGAAAGTGTCCCTTATGTATTCCTCCGGGGTTACGGTTTCAATGATATTGGTTTCAACATTTATGGGATTATCTGAGATATAGTGTTTGATTCTTTGACCGTTTACCACCTTCGGATTTATGCCTTCGAAGTTGTTGATTTTTATGGCACCAGAACGATAGACCTCCTCGATAACATAGGGGCCTTCCCATTTAGAGAGAAGTTTCCCCGCAAAAAATCTTAAACAAGAGTTGTATAGCAATACATAATCACCTACATTAAACTCACGCTTTTGCATCCTTTTGTCATGCCATCTTTTAACCTTTTCTTTAAATAACTTGGCATTTTCATAAGCTTGGGTTCTCCATTTATCAAGTGAGCTAATATCAAATAACCTCTTTTCACCGGCAAGTTTGAAATCATAGTTGAGCTCTTTAATAGCCCAATATGCCTTATGTTCTAGTTCGAGAGGCAAGTGACATGCTTTTCCATATACCATTTTATACGGAGACATACCCATAGGATTTTTATATGCAGTTCTATAGGCCCATAATGCATCATCAAATTTCTTGGACCAATTCTTTGTAGACCTATTGACAGTCTTTTGCAAAATTAATTTGAGTTCTCTATTACTCAATTCTACTTGACCACTAGACTGTGGGTGATACGGAGATGCAATTCTATGATTGACGTCATATTTAGCAAGCATTTTACGGAAAGCTCCATGAATAAAATGTGAACCACCATCAGTCATTAAATATCTAGGGACTCCAAACCTCGGAAAAATAACTTCTTTAAGAATTTTAATAGAAGTATTATGATCAGCACTACTAGTTGGAATAGCTTCTACCCACTTAGTAACGTAATCAACAGCAACTAAAATATGTGTATATCCATTAGAGGCAGGAAAAGGTCTCATATAATCAAAGCCCCAAACATCAAATGGTTCAATAACAAGTGAATAATTCATAGGCATTTCTTGACGTCTACTAATATTGCCAATTCTTCGACATTCATCACAAGAGAGGACAAACTTACGGGCATCCTTGAAGAGAGTAGGCCAATAAAAACCGGATTGCAATACCTTATGTGCAGTTCTATCTCCCGCGTGGTGTCCTCCATAAGTTTCGGAGTGGCACTTGCGTAGGATCTGCTCCTGTTCATGCTCAGGTACACAACGTCTAATAACACCATCTACTCCTTCTTTATAAAGATGTGGGTCATCCGAAAAGTAATGTCTCAAATCATAGAAGAATTTTTTTTCTTTTGTTGGTATGTGAAGCTAGGTGGTATAAATTTAGCAACTATGTAATTAGCATAATCAGCATACCAAGGGGTACTACGAGAAGTACTTATGACATTTAATTGTTCATCAGGAAAGCTATCATCAATAGGTAGTGGGTCATCAAGAACATTCTCTAACCTAGATAAGTTGTCTGCAACGGGGTTCTCAGCTCCTTTTCTATCAACAATATGCAAATCAAATTATTGTAGCAAGAGAACCCATCTAATAAGTCTAGGTTTAGCATCTTTCTTCTCCATAAGATATTTAATAGCAGCATGATCTGTGTGGATAGTTACTTTAGAATCAACAATATAATGTCTGAACTTATCACAAGCAAATACAACTGGTAAAAGTTCTTTTTCAGTAGTAGCATAATTTCTTTGAGCATTGTCTAGAGTCTTACTAGCATAATGAATAACATTTAATTTCTTATCAACTCTTTACCCTAGAACAGCACCTACAACATAATCGCTAGAATCACACATAATTTCAAAGGGTAAATTCCAATCAGGTGGCTGAACAATAGGTGCAGAGACTAATGCTTTCTTAAGTATTTCAAATGCTTCTATACAATCATCATCAAAGACAAATGGTATATCTTTTTGTAATAAATTAGTCAGAGGCCAAGAAATTTTCGAGAAGTCCTTGATGAACCTCCTATAAAATCCGGCGTGACCAAGAAAACTTCTTATAGCTTTGATGTCCTTGGGACATGACATCTTTTCAATAGCATCAACCTTGGCTTTATCAACTTAAATACCTCTTTCAGAAACTTTATGCCCCAAGACAATACCTTCATTAACCATAAAGTGGCACTTTTCCCAATTCAAGACAAGATTAGTTTCTTCACATCTCTGCAAAACTCGATCAAGATTGCTCAAGCAATCATTAAAAGAAGATCCATAGACGGAAAATTCGTCCATGAAAACCTCACAAAAGTCAGAGAATATAGCCATCATGCATCTTTGAAAGGTAGCAGGTGCATTACATAAACCAAAAGGCATGCGTCTATAAGCAAAAGTACCAAAAGGGCATGTAAAAGTAGTCTTTGATTGATCTTTAGCCGACACGGGTATTTGAGAGAAACCAGAATAACCATCTAGAAAGCAGTAATGTGTATGTTTGCATAATCTTTATAGCATTTGATCGATAAAAGGTAAGGGGTAATGATCTTTCTTAGTAGCCTTATTTAATTTGCGGAAATCAATTACCATCCTATAACCTGTAATAATTCTTTGTGGAATCAATTCATCTTTATCATTAGGAACAACAGTAATACCTTCCTTCTTAGGGACACAATGAACAGGACTTACCCACTGACTATCAGCAACGGGGTAAATTATACCTGCCTCTAGAAGCTTTAGTATTTCTTTTCTTACCACTTCTTTCATTTTAGGATTCAGACATCGTTGAGGATCATGAACTGGTTTGGCATCTTCTTCCAAATTTATTTTATGTTGACATAGAGTGGGTGACGGTGTCCTGGACTAGGGGGTACTCACCACGTCGTCTCCCGATCTATTAGATTGGGCCAAGGCCCCCAATGGCCATATACTCATGGGCAGTTCAGATAGCTGTCGCATACAAGGAAGATTCCATAAAGACTTGGCGATCAAGACAAGGACTTCTCCCCACCGGCGTATTCGGATAGGACTCTTGTTAACCTAGGCCTCTGGTGCATTATATAAACCAGGGCCAGGCTAGTCGATATAACATACATAACAATCATACCATAGGCTAGCTTCTAGGGTTTAGCCTCTCTGATCTCGTGGTATATCTACTCTTGTACTACCCATATCATCAATATTAATCAAGCAGGACGTAGGGTTTTACCTCCATCAAGAGGGCCCGGACCTGGGTAAAATTTTGTGTCCCTTGCCTCCTGTTACCATCCGGCCTAAACGCACAGTTCGGGACCCCCTACCCAAGATCCGCCGGTTTGACACCGACATTGGTGCTTTCATTGAGAGTTCCGCTGTGTGATCGACAAAAGGATCGATGGCTCGCCGCAGATCAACTGCGACTTCGGCGTCTTCGTCACCAGTTCGACTGGTCACCTTGGTTCGACCAAGAATTGCGCCCCGTGTTCGGATCACCATGTTCGGACAAGGGCCTTCATCAAACATCAACTCCGATCACTATCAAGATCATGGAGGAATCATCTATGGAGCTCGGGGGCTCAACGTCAACATTGCCCTCAAGCGACCGTGCTGTTTTTTTGGACAGCGAACTCGTATCTGCCGCCACCACCTCCTCAAGTATCGCTTTGACAATCGCTTTGGTGTAATTGTGCGGAATTGAGTCTATAACAACCCTGAAAAATTTCGTCGAGTTCCGATGGAGGAATCTCTGGCAATCCACGATATACCGGAGCCCTGTCAAATCTGGATGGGAATTTGGATGAGTTTAGGACGTGGTGTCCAGCTTCTAGCTCGGATGTCCTTTGGAAGATCCAACCGTTGATCGGCTGCGGAATTCCTATATCTACCACCTCACAAAATTTCAGCTCGATCCGACCGTCCAAACTCCGGGAACCTTCGGATTAGTGCATCACTTTTCGGATCTGTTTTCTGCGCGAAAACGAATCTGACCCGAGTTCATCTTTTTTATGAACGAGATTTTGGACATCCCTTTTGAATGAAGTTTTGTATGGGGTATTGTGTTTTGTTCCGGAACACATCCCACTAATTTTAAGATTTTTTGAACATGATCTTCAACATCATGCTGGTGTCAAACCAGTCCGGCAATATTACTCCACGGCTGCCGACCTGCGCTAGACACGTCGTCACTTTAGCCGAGCTCAACTTCTTCGGATCATCATCTCGGCAAGCCGAACAAGAGTTCGGCATCGCGAAGGATAAATCATCATCAACATCGCCGCCCCACGGATTACACGGAGCGGGCATACCGGCAGCGCCGCACGGTCGCTTCATCAAGCTAGCATCGACCACGTCACGACCTGCATCGACAGGGCCGCACTATTGCTTCTTCAAGCTGGTGTCCATCACGCCGACCTACTTCGACTCATCGGCTGACGTCGAGGCTTCGACATCTCGGCTGGACCGGGGGCTTCACCATCTCTTCATCAACCTACTCCGGACACTTTACCAGCTCCGTCACGTTAGCTGGGCCGAGGGCTTTGCCTCGGCGAGTTAACCTTTACCAGCATTGCCATGCCGTCGTTTTATCGCCCATCAGGCAATGGGTGTGCGGAGCGAGTCCCAATTTTGGGAATCACCTTCCTTTGGATTGCTACAACAAATAAACCAGGTGCTATTAATCCCAGTATTTTTTGCTTGTTTGGGTTCATTTTTCCCAAAGAATTATTACTCTGGTTTGTCCATGATATGTACATAGGTCTATCAAATGGTGACCGCATTAACAACGGTCGCGTGGTGGTTCGATCAGTTTCCGTACATAGTCCGGCGAATGCCGCATCCGGAGCTCGGACCGACCTGTGAATTCAGGCTTTGTCATGCCTTTACTACATCACGCCGACGCCCTGCATCGACATTGACTTCGACGCCAGACCATATTTCTTCTATTCCTCACTTTGCATAAATTATTTATTATGCAACATTTTTTTAATTATCATTATTACTATTATCTCCGGTTTGCACTATTTTTTGTGCACAGGAAGATGATCCGGGGACTTCGGCGTCACTCTGCCGGTCTGCATTGACCGTGCTATGTCACCACTTCGGCGTGTCGAGTTCTCCGCTCCGCCACCTCGGGACCAGCTTGGGGGGTGGAACCTTGCCCCGCATCAAGCTCGGACCGCGTCATCAATACCGAACACATTAACCAGCTAAGTCGCTTTCATGCTCAAAGCTTTAATTTCTAACTTGTGTTCGGTTCGACCAAACATTATACTTTTTTTTGGAAAAAAGTTGCTTATAAAAAATTTCCTTGTCCAAACTTTGTTTGTGACGCATAAATTCAAATACCCAATTCATTTGGAGGCTTCCTTCATGAAGCTTTTCCACTTGCATATGATTATACTTGTACGGCTTCGTTCTGTGTTCGTGTATTACGCCACAATATGCACCATATTGACTTAAGCGATTTGCAAGCTGGGTTGCCTCGCTCCTCTGTTTACCCCTACGTTCCCGATTGTTTGGCTAGGGAGTAAAGGGAGCACCTCTGCGATTGTCACGATCGGGTCGCCCGAGCCGGACCTCAGACTGGGTGAAGCCGAAAGCTAGCGCTCTTATAGTTTTCAATGATGGTCGGCACACAACGGAACTCATGAGTACAAAAAATCTATTGCACAAGTCTCATAATAACAATGAGCACCGAAGAAAGGTATCAATGGGGGTACTATTTTCTTTGAAGATGCTTCTTACACTTCACGGTAATATAGCATAAGTTCCTGAGCGCGCTTTGTCTGTTACAGCCTTATGGCCTGATTGCCTGGTTATTGGAAACACCGTCGATATTCTCGACCGATGGAGTACATAACACTTTTCGGTCCTTAACCGAAGAGGGAGAAGCTGACGGTCGGTTAAGACACGTTTAAAGTTCGGTTGAACATAGATATGATATAAGTACTTCGGTACATGCAATCATTCTTCTACCCAAGTCACTTGGGGGCTCTTAAGTTTATTTAAGCTGTTTTATAATAAGTGTTCTTCTTCTTAGTCGTTGCAAAGTTTTATTATTATTATTTATCACTCCTTTTTTCGACACGAGTGTGCGGTCACTAGCCGGGGAGCCTAATTTCTTTCTCAAAGCCGCTAGAGTTTAGTTTGCTAAACTGGCCTGATGAGAAGTACTTCGCCCTCGGGATAGGAGGTTGAAGCCGTAGGCTGACCCGCTCGAAGTCTTGAGATAGGATGTATCATGTTAAAGCATGACAGAAGCACTTCTTTTTTCTAAGACCAACTTTCGGATTGGCACCGAACACTTGATATTTTTCGGACGTCATATTTTTACTGACGTTTCTTGGTTTTCCAAGCTTTTTGGCACTTTTAAACTATTTGTGCTTTTCCAGCATTAGTCTCGCAGTGCAACGCCGGACACCTTTAGGGATTCGGCAAAAACATTCTTAGATATTGCTATATATGCATCGGTTTCGAATTGTGTCTTCGGTCAATAGTTGGGTTGCCCGGCTCCTGCACTTGCTTCCTACGTTCCGTTTTGTTCGGCTAGGCGTGCAAAGGGAGAACCATTGTGATTGTGCTTCCAACTCACATGGTTAAGCACCTCAGTGGAGAAAGCCGAAAACTGACTTTCACAATAAGCGTAAACTGGTCAGCGATCCGATGACTATGTTAAATGATGGGCCGTTCATAACATTGGCCGAAGTGTTTACGGCTTGACCCTGACTGTCGCCGAACACTACCGGGGGCTATTAACTGGCCTCCCAAACTAAATCCTCAATATTTTGCTCTTACATTAGAGCCGAGGTTTAATGTCATGCTTAGCATGACAACCCAAAGAAAGGAACCGATAGCGGGACTATTTTCCTTGGAAGACATTTCTTCTGTTAAACAGTAATATAACTCTCTACGTACCTTTGTTTATAAAACCGTATGGGCAGATTGCCTTGTTTATTGTAAATCTTTGCCCTCATAAAGGCTTTATAAAGTAGGACAAACACTCCTCGGCTACTGGCCGAGGAGGTGGAAGCCGATGGTCGGTCAACAAAGTTTTGTACAATGCGAATCCGAGCATTAATGACGTAAAGTACTTGGATACATAGAGTCATTACACATAATTTGTGATTTTTACTATGGATATTGATCCTGAATTCGGCCACCCGTGCCCGCATTAAGGCTCGGGGGCTACTGGGCTTCGGGCTTATTACTTACAAATATTAAAGGGGCACATTGATCCCCTGATCTGGTGTTACCACCCGACCAGTGTCTCGGGGGCTACTGCATTGCTTGTCCAATGCAGAAAATTTTATGTGCAATATAGTTTCCGAGGATATTTTGATCCTCAGGTTGGTCGGTCGCACCCAACCTGAGTCTCGAGGACTGAGCATGCCGCTTTTAGTGTCCCGAAGTATTCTGCCGAGCTTGGACTTGATCCTCAGGCCGATTTTGCAAATCAACCTGAGTCTCAGCGGCTACTGGGATCAGCAGTCTTACGTCATCCTTCAGGTGCATCTCGGGTTTTAGACCGATACACACCTTGAGGGCTACTGGCTATATATCTCGGCAGAGAATAAATTGCACCAATAAAAAATATTCACAAAAATCGGCCCACATTCGGGGTGGTGCACCACCTTGGAAGCAGCCCGGCATAAAGCTCGGGCGCTAGTGGCTGGCTCCATAGAGGGCATTTCCGGCATTAAGCTCGGCTAAACTCCTTCAAACTTCTTTGAACCAAGGTGATTTACGACACCTCGGATACAGTCCAGCATTGGAGCTCGGATATACAGTCCGGCGTTGGAGCTCGGATACATAGTCCGACATTGGAGCTCGGATACATTCCGGCGTTAGAGCTGGGAAGCGGTCCGGCGTTGGTGCTCGGTTGCAAAAGATACCTCGAATACAGTCCGGTGTTGGAGCTCGGACGCAAGAGGACTCTGCCGCTCGGGAACAACTTCAAACCTGAGGTGTGGCATAAAAATAACAAGGCATTGGTAAAGGCCGGAAACTTAAAGGGGCTCCTCGGATACCCGACGTGTATACTCGTCGAATGCATTTCGGCGATCCTCAAGATCGAAGATAAAGAAGATTTGTTGAACCAGTTTTCAAGACTGACGACCGAAGATGAAGAACAGTTCGGAAGAATCGAGGAGCGTCCCTAACTTGAATACCAGTTCAGGGGGCTACTGACGGTGTCCTGGACTAGGGGGTACTCACCATGTCGTCTCCCGATATATTAGATTGGGCCGAGGCCCCCCATGGCCGTATACTCATGGGCCAGTTCGGACAGCTGCCGCATACAAGGAAGATTCCACAAAGACTTGGTGATCAAGACAAGGACTTCTCCCCACCGGTGTATTCGGCTAGGACTTTTGTTAACCTAGGCCTCTGGTGCATTATATAAACCAGGGCCAGGCTAGTCGATACAACATACACAACAATCATACCATAGGCTAGCTTCTAGGGTTTAGCCTCTCTGATCTCGTGGTAGATCTACTCTTGTACTACCCATATCATCAATATTAATCAAGCAGGACGTAGGGTTTTACCTCCATCAAGAGGGCCCGAACCTGGGTAAAACTTCGTGTCCCTTGCCTCTTGTTACCATCCGGCCTAGACGCACAGTTCGGGACCCCCTACCCGAGATCCGCCGGTTTTGACACTGACAGTGGGACTAATGCCCTTAAGATCATCAAGAGTATATTCAATAGCAGCACGGTGCTTCTTCAGAGTTTTCAATAATCTTTCTTCTTCATGCTCTGAAAGGTTAGCACTAATAATAATAGGATATATCTTATTTTCATCAAGATAAGCATATTTAAGATTATCAGGCAACAGTTTAAGCTCAAACACGGATCACCCTTAGGTGGAGGAGCATCCCCTAGGATTTCAACAGGCAAATTGTGTTTTAGCATAGGTTCTTGTTTAAAGAATACTTCATCTATTTCCCTTCTTTCATTCATAAACATATCATTCTCATGGTCTAGCAAATATTGTTCTAAAGGATTATTAGGAGGTACGGCAATAGAAGCAAGACCAATAATTTCATCCTTACTAGGCAATTCTTCTTCACAGTATTGTTTACTAAATTTAGAGAAATTAAACTCATGAGTCATATCATCCAAGCCAATAGTAACAACATTCTTTTCACAGTCTATCCTAGCATTAACTGTATTCAAGAAGGGTCTACCAAATATAATGGGACAAAAGCTATCTTGTGGGGAACCAAGAACAAGAAAATCAGCAAGATATTTAGTTTTTCCACACAAGATTTCAACATCTCTAACAATTCCCATTGCTGAAATAGTATCTCTATTAGCAAGTTTAATTATGACATCAATATCTTCTAACTCAGCAGGTGCAATTTCATGCTTGATTTCTTTATACAAGTCATAAGGTATACCACTAGCACTAGCACCCATATCACATAAGCCATGATAACAATGATCTCCTATTTTAACAGAAATAACAGGCACGCCTACCACAGGTCTATGTTTATCTTTAGCACAAGGTTTAGCAATTCTAGCAGTTTCACCGCAGAACTGAATAGCATGCCCATCAATATTATCGGACAAGAGCTCTTTAACAATAGCAATATTAGGTTCAACTTTAACTTGCTCAGGAGGTGTATATGTTTTAATATTGCTTTTACGAACCACAGTTGAAGCTTTAGCATGATCCTTTATCCTAACAGGGAAAGGTGGTTTCTCAACATAACAAGTAGGAACAATAGGATCATTATAAGTGACAGTCTTTTCTTCAACTTTAATAGGTGCAGCTACTTTTACTTCTATGGGAGGATGATATTTAAACCACTTCTCCTTAGGGAGATCAACATAAGTAGCAAAAGATTCACAGAAAGAAGCTACTATCTCAGAATCAAGTCCATATTTAGTGCTAAACTTACGGAAAATATCGGTATCCATAAAAGATTTAACACAATCAAACTTAGGTGTCATACCTGACTCCTTACCATTGTCGAGGTCCCAATCTTCATAGTTGTGTTTAATTCTATCCAATAAATCCCATCTAAATCCAATAGTCTTCATCATAAAAGAGCCAGCACAAGAAGTATCGAGCATGGTGCGATTATTTTCAGAAAGCCGAGCATATTTTTTTTGAAGAATTGTTTCTCTTGGAAGCTCATGATTGGGGCATGAATATAACATTGATTTAAGCCTCCCCCAAGCTTGAGTGATGCTTTCTCCTTCGTGAGGCCAAAATTATATATATAATTGCGATCACGATGAACAAGATGCATAGGGTAATACTTTTGATGAAATTCCAATTTCAATCTTCTATAGTACCATGATCCCATATCATCACATAGCATATACCATGTCAATGCGTCTCCCTTCAAAGATAAAGGGAAGACCTTCTTTTTGGCAATATCCTCGGGAATACCTGCAAGCTTAAATAATCCACAAACTTCATCCACATATATTAGGTGTTCATCAGGATGCTTTGTTCCATCTCCTGTAAAAGGATTAGCTAGCAGTTTTTCTATTATACTCGAAGGATACTCATAAGGAATTTCATTTTCAATAGGTTCAGTAGGTTGAGGAGCAACTCTTTGCTCTACTGGTCGGGGTGAAGATACCCCGAACAAGCCCCTCAGAGGATTACTTTCCAGTAACAAGTGACAGTAAATTTCAGCACATTATATAAATTTTTCCTTACCAAATTCCACCTACCAAAGGCGCTTCACTCCCCGGCAAAGGTGCCAGAAAAGAGTCTTGATGACCCACAAGTATAGGGGATCTATCGTAGTCCTTTCGATAAGTAAGAGTGTCGAACCCAACGAGGAGCAGAAGGAAATGATAAACGGTTTTCAGCAAGGTATTCTCTGCAAGTACTGAAATAAGTGGTAACAGATAGTTTTGTGATAAGATAATTTGTAACGAGCAACAAGTAACAACAGTAAATAAAGTGCAGCAAGGTGGCCCAATCCTTTTTGTAGCAAAGGACAAGCCTGGACAAACTCTTATATAAGGAAAAGCGCTCCCGAGGACACATGGTAATATCGTCAAGCTAGTTTTCATCACGCTCATATGATTCGTGTTCGGTACTTTAATAATTTGATATGTGGGTGGACCGGTGCTTGGGTGCTGTTCTTACTTGAACAAGCATCCCACTTATGATTAACCTCTATTGCAAGCATCCGCAACTACAACAAAAGTATTAAGGTAAACCTAACCATAGCATGAAACATATGGATCCAAATCAGCCCCTTACGAAGCAACGCATAAACTAGGGTTTAAGCTTCTGACACTCTAGCAACCCATCATTTACTTATTACTTCCCAATGCCTTCCTCTAGGCCCAAATAATGGTGAAGTGTTATGTAGTCAACGTTCACATAACACCACTAGAGGCTAGACAACATACATCTCATCAAAATATCGAACGAATACCAAATTCACTTGACTACTAATAGCAAGACTTCTTCCTTGTCCTCAGGAACAAACGTAACTACTCACAAAGCATAAACATGTTCATAATCAGAGGGGTATTAATATGCATAAAGGATCTGAACATATGATCTTCCACCAATTAAACCAACTAGCATCAACTATAAAGAGTAATTAACACTACTAGCAACATACTAGCACTAATCCCGGACTTGAAGACAAGAATCGGATACAAGAGATGAACTAGGGTTTTGAGATGAGATGGTGCTAATGAAGATGTTGATGGAGATTGCCCTCTCCCGATGAGAGGAGCGTTGGTGATGACGATGGCGATGATTTCCCCCTCCGGGAGGGAAGTTTCCCCGGCAGAACAGCTCTGCCGGAGCTCTAGATTGGATCCGCCAAGGTTCCGACTCGTGGCGGCAGAGTTTCGTCCCGAAAGGTTGCTTCTTATTTTTTTCTCGACGAAAGACTTCATATATGAGAAGATGGTCATCGGAGAGCCACCAGGGGGCCCACGAGGTAGGGGACGCGCCCTAGGGGGGCGCCCCCACCCTCGTGAGAAGGGTGCGGGCCCCCTGGTCTTCATCTTTGGCGAGGATTTTTCATTATTTTTTATAAGGTGTTCCGTGGAGTTTCAGGACTTTTGGAGTTGTGCAGAATAGGTCTCTAATATTTGCTCTTTTTCCAACCCAGAATTTCACCTGCCGGCATTCTCCCTCCTTATGTAAACCTTGTAAAATAAGAGAGAATAGCCATAAGTATTGTGACATAATATGAAATAACAACCCATGATGCAATAAATATTGATATAAAAGCATGATGCAAAATGGACGTATCATGGTGTTAACACGACAGATGCCCTAGTGAAAGGACTTAGGTGCAAGGCCATTGCTACGGTGATTTGCTCAAAGGGGTTGAACGGGACGAATGACACAAGTTTATCCAGGTTCGGCCCCTCACGATGGAGATAACAGCCTACTCCTGCTCTTATTGCTATTGCCTTGTTGTCTATAAAACCTAATCAAATTCACAGTCAATTTTTGAGGAATCAAGGAAACTAGAGTGAATTCATTTTTGAGGAATCAAGGATAAGCTAGAGTGAACTCACGTAAAGTCATGAGAGTATAGTGTTTCACATTTATGAACAATCATGGATATAATGTGTAACATAAACACGTTTGTGTTTTTTATATATAACCTTTTAGATCAAATCCCTACGTGATTGTACATTCAATCCCCATGACCTTGACCAGAAACAAGATAACCACCAGACTATTTGTTTTGCTTTGCTGTCACAAACAATCCGATTTTTGCACACTTTTTCCAGAAACAAGATATATATTGTATTTTTTGATGTTGCAATATTTAAATGTACGATTATTTCCCAAAAAGGGAAGCAAGATCATAATTCGAAGTACTTACACCTTCTAGTACCTGCCTAAAAATGAAAACTTGTACGGCCACGTGTATCTCTCATCATTTGTTTTCAGAATTAAAGAATATTAAATTTTATTCTCCCGATTACCACGGCTTTCATTACCGTCCTCCATTTCCCACGGCTATTGCTCCCTCCCTCTCGCTCGTCCCCTCTTCCCACCCCCCACCACCTCCGCCAACCAGAGCCCACCCACCTCCCCCCTTCCGCTCGCCGCCCTCCCCGCCGGATTCCGCGGCTCGCGGCGAGAGTCTCGAGCCTCGGGTCGCCGGCAACCGTGCCGGATCCGGCGGGCACTCGGCGCGGCAGCGAGCTCCCGCGGCGTCTCGCACAGATCCGACGCGCGCGCCTACGCTCGCCGGGAGACTCCTGCTGCGGCTGTGGTGGGCTCCGGTGCGTTCTCGCGGGTGGGCGGGGTGGAATTCGGAGAGGACGAGCTGGGGCCGTGAGAGTCGGGCGGGCCGCGGGCGTGCTCACCGTGAGCGCTTGGAGCCCACCCACCCACAGTCCCATACGACGCACGGGCGTCGCGTTGTAGCGGCACGCCGCCGACGCCATGATCGAGCAGTTCGTCAATTTCGTCATCCGGCCGCCTCGGTACCCTCCTACCTCCCGCATGATGTGCTGCTGCTTTTGTTGTTTGGTGCTAATTGACACGACGTTGCATTGGCATGCGGCCGTGCCCGTGTCGTTATAAATTGGAACAATGTCGGTGGGACAAATCGATAGTTCGGTACACATGCGACATCAGGTCCGGATTAGCTATGTTGCTTTAATGCTCGTGTATATAGCTGTTCATTGTGTGTGGTACGGTTGACAACGCCGAGTCATTTTGCCTGCCTTGTTAACCGTACCTTTGGAAATTGCAAGTTCCACTTAAAATCTGGGAGGACGATGAGGGCAGTTGTTTCAGTTAGTACTTGGACTTGATTATGTTGTTCGCTCGTTGCAAATCAGTACTATCATGTGCAGTTAAAGCTAGCCACAATGCAATTGTAATTAAGGTTGTCATGTTAAGAATAACTGTACTTGTATCTGTTCAGACGTGATGTCTGTCCATATAGCGCTAAGAAGTAACTTTAACCTATCGTGGCAATCTTAATGCTGCTCAAATTTTGAACTGAGATCCTTATGGAGGAGAGACTGAGATAAATGGTAGGCTGTTCCTCTGTTGCACCGTCTCTGATGTTGCACTTCTCTGTTTTAGTTGTCATGTTTATGGCCCATGCTTCCTTTTCAAACTTAGCTTTAAGGTTTAGCTTTGTTAATAGGATGATGTATATAGTTTTTTACAGTATCAACTCGAACCAAGTATGGGATGATGTATAAACTTAGCTTTAAGGTCTCTTCATGCCTTATAAAATCCGAGTCTTATGATAGATGTTTAATTAGACCAGAAATGTCATGTACTCCCTCTGTTCCTAAATATCGGTCTTTCTAGAGATTTCAACAAGTGACTACATACGGAGCAAAATGAGTGAATCTACACTCTAAAATATGTCTATATACATCCGTATGTGGTAGTCCATTTGAAATCTCTAAAAAGACATATTTAGGAACGGAGGGAGTATATGACATGTCCGTTGGTAAGGTTTTGAACTTCAAATATTTCAAGCATCTGCAGCTGATCTGATGGGATTGAATGACTAATTTGCAGGTCAGAGTATAACCCAGATCAGTACTTATGGGAGAGAGAGTTTATGCTCGCAGGGCGAAGGTATAAACGACTAGACTTGGAGGCAAGTACGGAGACCAATTATCGAGGTTTCTTCTTTCTTTAGTTTGCTGATGAGAAGTGACGCCAACTGGGGACATGTTTGTTTATAACCTTATTGGTATACCTTAACCTGGCAGCTCACAAATCCCAGGGGCCATACCTTAAAATGCAGCCACTATCTTCCTGCTTCTGTTCCAGAAAATATTGCCCTCCCGTGTGTGATCTACTGCCATGGAAATAGGTACTTACTCTGCGTGATCACTGCTAGCATATGTTTGCTCATGCATTGGGCACTTGTTAGTTTTGGCATTCTTTTTTAATGTAACTTGCTTTATATAACATACATGTAGATTTTGGAAACTGTAGCACTGGATTAAAAGCACAAATTTATAAATCTATGTACTTAGTAATTATGATTTAGCTTATCACCTCGAGCAATCACCAATATCTTCTGGAATATTTAACAGGATTTTGCTCTAACTCAATGCAGCGGATGCAGAGCAGACGCAAATGAAGCCGCTGTAGTACTTCTTCCTTCAAACATCACAGTTTTCACACTAGACTTTTCCGGTTCAGGTCTATCGGATGGAGATTATGTCAGCCTTGGTTGGCATGAGGTATATAATCAGTATACATTTTGTTCTTTTGCATGCATATGACTGTTCACTGTATTCTGAAATTTACAGTAATTTACTTCTAGAAAGAGGACCTCAAATGCGCAGTATCATTCCTGCGCACCAACAAGCAAGTTTCCCGTATAGGCCTTTGGGGGCGATCAATGGGTGCTGTTACAAGGTACTTTCTGGTTTGTATACAATGTGTGCTCCATTTCCTCCGGGACATCTCTATTTCATTTCATACGATTCAATATTTTTAGATCACAATGCACTAGATGGTTCCTGAACAGAACTGTGTGTTCAAGTGGTTCTTGGTTCTTCCGTTTAATTCTTGGATTGAGATGTTTATGTACATCTTCAGGCCTTTAATTCATGTTTTGTATAAATGTAACACAGCCTACTATATGGAGCAGAAGATCCCTCAATTGCTGGCATGGTATTGGATAGTGCTTTCACCAACTTGTATGGCTTGATGTTGGAACTTGTGGATGTTTACAAAATTCGAGTTCCTAAATTCACGGTAGGTGCATCTACTGCAGAGTCTGTTGCTTCCCCACCATTGTGAAATGATCGTGGAAGAAAGTGCATAATGTATTACCTTAAGTTTAGAAAATCGTGATATAGTTACTATGGTTCTTGTTCCCTTTCAAACACAACACTGCCATATCATGGTGCAATCCCACATATTTTCCCATGCCTCCATCGAAATCATGTTTTTTCTAAGCATCCAGTCAATTAGTTCTTCCCTGCAATTATGAATGGTTGCACAATGATTTAAGCATTTGCTACTTTACCACGTTAGGACTATATAGAAACTTTAAACTATGGGACTAATTCGTTCAGTTTTTTAGACTCAAAATACATATAAATATGCAGCCCATATCTAATCCAGATACAGCTGAAATAATGGCTGATGCCATCTCGACTTACTTCTATGTGCACTGCATTTTGAAGTTTCCTTAGATGTGATGTTAGTTCCGGAATAAGTATGAGACAAAAGGTTATACCTTTAACAGAATTTGCCAAGTAGTACTTCCTTCAGAGTATACCATCTGAATTTAGCTTGACACACATCCTCTAGTTGCAACTTTCAAAAGTTTGTGAAGTTTTATCTTACTGCACTCTTATTCTGCTACTGAAATATAATTTGCAGACCCTCAATGTTAGCACACAAGTGGCTCCTACATTTTGAGCTTTCATTTCCATCATTGAGTTAGTAGAGGAATATGTTTGCTCACTATGATGTATAGAAGGACGATGTGTTTATTAGATACTTAGATTTTGGTGGCTTATTTCATTCTCGCTAATGTAAACAGTTTTCAAATGAGTGTTGGCGTAATTTCGTAGTGTTAACGAGGTCTTCTGCTTTTTCAGGTTAAGATGGCTGTACAGTACATGCGACGAACCATTCAGAAAAGAGCGAAGTTTGACATAATGGACCTTAATGTTGTAAAGGTGCACTTCATAAACTATACCTTGTCACAAACATATAGCCAGATATGACTGAACTCATGAAAGATCATAAAAGAACCATTTTGCAACGGTGTACACTTTGCAATACATTGCCCATGACTCACTGTAAAGGATTATGTCTCAGATTAGATAAGTTCTGGTAAACGACAATCAAATACGGGCATGTTTGGCTGCCTGCATCATTTTGGCTACCAGGCCCCATGAGCTAGGTCCTGGTGAGCCAGGCTGTCATGGTGCGAGCTCCAGCCAGATCCTGGCAAGCCAGGCTACGACAATACATAAGTGAGTATTCGGTTGCCTTCATTTGGAGATCCAGGCACATGGTTTCGTTGAACAGGCTCATTTGGAGAGATCTTGTCTACTTGCCTGCATGGGATTGAGTATGGTTACCTTTCGTCAAACAGCTGAAGCACGTTGGCTAGACACGCGCACTACTCGACTTGAGCTTGATGCGCTCTTGCCAAGGCACGGTATGGCTTGTCCTAGCTCACCATCACGGTGCTCTCATGCCACAGCTTGTGCGGCTCGTCATGGACAAGGAGGTTGTGTGGAGTGTTGGGGAGGGCGTCATGCCGCTCACGTGGCCGCAGTGACTGGAGAGGACTTGGACATGGCCATCCTATGCGGTAGCGGGATTGAGCTTGAGCATGGTCATAGGACGTCTAGGAGGTGGCGCGTGTAGCCTGATATGGTGTATTGCCGTAGCCTGGCTTGCCAGGATCTGGCTGGAGCTTTATGCGGTAGTGAGCTTGAGCTACTCCTGTATGCCGAGCCGCAGGACCAGATGTGGCGATACAGGAGAAACAGAGGGAGCATGGCGTCTTCTCGGCAATGACGATCCCAATTTTGTCATTGGGATTGGTGGAAGAATTTTGGATTTGCTTGTCACCATGGCAACCATGGGTGTGGAGATAGAGGAGGAACATGACCAACGGTAGTTGCATCAGCTCAGCCTGGCCATGGAGAAATACTCAACATCAATAATTCTGTTTCCTCATGGCCTGGCTGTGGGTGCTTTAGGGTTCCTGCTGGCCTTGCTTGAGCTTCTCGTGTAGGCAACCAAACAGCCCTTTATAACTGCTGTGTGCATCTGGCAGGCCTTGCCAAAGTTAATCAATAATTACATACTCCCTCCGTCCAACACTGATTGTCTTGTTATTGCTGGGGTTTGAAGGGCAATACCTTCTTTGATCCTCTACCAGCATAGATTATTCAACCTTGACATCTCAAGTGTTGTGGATTTATAAACATGTTTCATTCAGCAACTTCAAAACTATCTGCATATTTCAAACTGCAACTAACTTTAATGTTCTCTTTTTTTTAACCAGCTTGCTCCCAAGACATTTATTCCTGCATTATTTGGACATGGTCTGAATGACATGTTTATTCAGCCTCACCACTGTGATCGTATTCATGAAGCATATGGGGTAAATGCATATGTGGCTTGCTTTATAAAGTTTCACTGGCAAATATTACCTCCATCCCAAATTAGTGGTCTTAGATTTGTCTAGATACAGATGTGTCTAACACTAAAACGTGTCTAGATACATCCATATCTAGACAAATCATACTAATTCGGGACAGAGGGAGTAGAGGTCGCATCACAACTAAAATAATTTATGGAGTGCTGGTTGACCTTCCTTGCTGAAGAGCATGGTAGTCATTTAAGATTTAACACATGTTTTTATGTACAGGGGGATAAAAGTATGGTAAAATTTGAGGGTGACCATAATTCCCCAAGACCTCAATCATACTATGACTCGGTTTCAATATTTTTCTACAACACTCTGCGCCCTCCCCAGTTGCCTGCATCAGGCTCAAATAAGCTACATGTAAAAATCGGTACCATGACCAATGAGGTAATTTTCATGAAATATCACTCTGTGACCTAATTGGGAGCGTCTGGTATGAAGTATTTCCAAGGAAATCACTCTTGTTTTTGGTTGCTTTTTTTGTAGAGTTTGTTCTTTGAGATCATCAATGGTCTGAGGGCAGCTAGAACCGATGCAGGCAGTTCAGCAAGAGATGCACATGCCTTTCGAAATGGTCTGGCACAGGCCCCTTTTCATCTTCCTTGCAAGTTTTTAACTTGGTGTTGTTCAATGTTCACTAACTCCTTCACTTTTTTCTTCCAGCTACAACTTCGGTAGTCGAATTACTATCGGAGAGCGCGAATCAGTTGTCCATTAAGAATGACAGTGACTTGGTAGGTTTGTTGCCGATATGTTAGTATCTACTATTTTGAAAGATACTTTCCTGATACATTCCATCAAATGCAGGATTTCCTCTTAGATGAGAATCATAACCTATCTGGTGCGGATGGTGATAGTGTTGGACTGCATTTGCAGGTAAAGTGTATACATTGCTTTAGCTGCTCCTTTTTTGGCGGTCAAGTTCATTGTCATATCTCCCACTCATCCTCTGACCATCCGTTGTGATCCTTCTATTTATTGGCTTTGAAATGCATTAAGTTACTAAATTGTGAGCATTTCTGATCAGTAGAGTACTGACATGGGTGGTCAGTACTCATCACAGGTCATCAACACCATATTGTCTGCTCCGTGCATAATTTCATGCATTTCCTGAATCATGATCGATTCCATTGTGCAAAATATATCATTTTGTAAGCGCCCTGCTGGTAATAATAATGCATTTCCTAATAGGATAAAACCAGTAGGCACAACGAGGAGTCCTGCTCATACACAAGTTCAAACAGAGAAAGTTGGGGCAGATGTTCATCGTTAGGTGCGGCGAGTGATGGATCATTCTCACGCGGCCTTGGTGATAAGCATGAGGTACATTTCTTCTGTTTCTCGCCTTCATCACCTAAAGGCGAAAGTAGCCACGTTAGACACAAGAGGTGTTCTAAGAAATCAAGATTTCCGTAACCGTTAGCCACTTCACACAATAATGTCGACTAGCTAACTCACTCAGAGAAAGGAAGACTCACTGACCTGGTAATTTGCTCCGCAGAACATGACGGTAAATGCTCTGGCCACGCCGCGGAGACACGAACAGAGGAAACTGGCCAAATCGTCGCCCCCGAAAACGAAGGAGAAGAAGATCCATGCCCTGTGGAAGAAGCTCAAGCGCGAGAGGGAGGAGATGGGGGACAGCCTCTCCCAGCGCCTGAGGATGTGCCTCGGGCAGTCTCCTCGTCACAGGCGAACCCAATCGTCATCTGGACAGCAACTATAGCTGACACTACGCACTGATCCCGTTCCGACTGACGCAAAGATCCTGACGAAGACCCAGGGAGCTGTAACTAACGCTAGGTGATTACGTATGTAATTTATAGTGCCACGGTCGTGTGATCCGGCCGCACGGAAGGGATGTGAGCATTGGGCGGGCACGCCCATGGATCATCGCCGTCGTCTCTGGGTGGCCAGATATTGCCGTGGATGTTGTAAGTTGCGGTGCCTGTTTGGCGAAATGAAAGGGTGCATTGTTTTCCACGCTCATCATTTGCCCGTCTCAGTTCTGACGTTTTATGTCGTCTCAAGGGAGATTTTTCTTTTTACCAAGCGCTCTTGGAGTCTTGGTAAGCTACCAACAAAAAAATGCAATGAAAGGAGAATTGTTTTTTGGGCGGGTGAAGGAGGTCCCATTTGACTCCGTGCGCTTTATATTTTTTGATTGATGTGATCAATTAAAATCCATTCATCATCCATCGAACCAAATCCGGTTGGGCAGCGGCTCTATTGTTGTCGAACCTTTTTCTCTGCGATGGACACTGGTTGTTGAACCATGTTATGCTGACTTTATTTTGGTACAAAATGCACTTGTAAACAAATAAATAAATAAATTGGCCCGTGTTATTTATTTATGGAAGTAGATAAAATATAGTCTGGTAAGCAAGATTATCATTGTTCCGGAAAGGAGGAATTGTTGTCCTCTGCATTGAGTGATGCACACATCAATTATATTGTAAAATATTTTTATAGTTCATTGCAAAAGATGGTAACATAAGATATGTTACAAGATTATCATTGTTCCGGAAAGGAGGAATTTGTTGGGTGCAATAAGCCGCGGCATCGAACCTGGCGCGGCTGGTGCGTGTATGGGCGCGCACCGGACGCGTCAGGCGCGTCGGGTCCGCGGAGTGTGTGTGTAGGTGTGCGTGTGTGAGTGCGCGAGCCAACACGTGTGTGCGTGGGGCCACGCCGTGCTGTTAGCGAGCAATCAGAACGGGTAGACCGCGTCGGGCGTGCTAGGAGGCCGTGGCGACCGCGTACGGGCGCGGTGCGTGGACGCGGCCAGAGCGCGGAGGACGTGGGGAAGTGGGTGGGCGAGTGGGTGCAAGGCGAGGCCTGGCAGGCCGGTGCTCGCGGTATAAAACCCTGGTCCCCCCCTGTAGCTTGTTGACACGGTCTAGTTCGTGCTCGAGGAAAGAAAAAAGCATTCGTGCGCTGGAAAAATCTCAGTGTCCACCACTGTTCTGATCTTCTTCTTCCTCTGTCTTCTGATCGAGCCACGACAGAAGAGAGTGAGCAGAGCGAGAGGGAGAGGAGAGCTAGGGCTAGGGAGTGGTGGTTCCAACAATTGGTATCAGAGCCACGTTCAGGTCAGGGCACGCCGGCGATGTCGATCATCTGGTACGGCGGCGGAGCGGGCGAATCGCTGCCGCAGCTCACCGGCGACAACTACACGGCGTGGGCCATCAAGGTCGAGGCGAACCTCGACGCGGCCGGGCTGTGGGAGGAGGTGGTCGTGCTGGAGGACGCGGCGGTGGCCGTCATCACGAAGAAGGACAAGGCTGCACGCGCCTACCTCCTCAGTGCCCTCGCGGAGAGCTTGCTGCTGTAGGTGGTGTCGAAGAAAACCGTGGCGGAGGTGTGGGCGAGCCTCAAGGCCAGGTATGTCGGAGCTGATCACGTGCGGGCGGCTCGGCTGGGCACGTTGCGCGGGGAGTTTGAGCTCATGCGCATGGCGGACGCCGAGACCCTGGATGACTTCGCCGACAGGCTCGGTGGCATGGCGGCGTGCTACGTGGCGTTGGGCTCGACCCTGGAGGATGCGACACTAGTCAAGAAACTGCTCGACTCGGTGCCGGACCGCCTATACGCGGCGGTGGCCGGGATCGAGCAATTCTGCAACGTCGACACGATGGCGTTCGAGGACGCGTTGGGGCGGCTGAAGGCCTTCGACGAGAGGCTGCGTCGGGCGGGCAGGACGGAGGCAGCCATGGCGGCGATCAGTTGATGTTCACTGCTGCACAATGGCGGGCGCGGGAGCGGCAGCGAGGCGGAGCTCGGGACGATGACGATGACGGGGCGCACAATGAGGCCTCGGGCTTTGGCGGCAACAGACGTGGTCGGTGCTACAAGTGTGGTGAGCGGGGTCACTTCAAACGTGACTGCCCGCAGTGGAAGAAGGCCCCGGCGGGCGGGCGAGCACTGCTGGTGGACGGCGACGTCGAGGACGCCGGGTTGCTCTGAGCCGCGACTTAGGGCGCGAGTGTTGGGTGCAATAAGCCGCGGCGTCGAACCTGACGCGGCTGGTGCATGTATGGGCGCGCACCAGACACGTCGAGCGCGCGGGGTCCGCGGGGTGTGTGTGCGTAGGTGTGTGTGTGAGTGCGTGAGCCAGTGCGTGTGTGCGCGGGGCCACACCGTGCTGTTAGCGAGCAATCAGGAGGGGTAGACCGCGTCGGGCGCGCTGGGAGGCCGTGGCGACCGCATACGGGCGTGGTGCGTGGACACGGCCAGAGCACGGAGGACGTGGGGAAGTGGGTGGGCGAGTGGGTGCAAGGCGATGCCTGGCAGGCCGGTGCTCGCGGGTATAAAACCCTGGTTCCCCCCCTTAGCTTGTTGACACGGTCGAGTTCATGCTCGAGGAAAGAAAAAAGCGTTCGTGCGCTGAAAAATCTCCGTGTCCACCACTGTTCTGATCTTCTTCTTCCTCTGTTTTCTGATCGAGCCACGGCAGGAGAGAGTGAGCAGAGCGAGAGGGAGAGGAGAGCTAGGGCTAGGGAGTGGCGGTTCCAACAGAATTGTTGTCCTCTGCATCGAGTGATACACACATCAATTATATTGTAATTTTTTTTGAGAATCACCGGGGGGGGGGGGGAGCTCCCCACCTGAATATATTGCTCAAAACGGTTGCCGCAACAGCAGAAAATAGGTTACAAAGGCACGATGCATCGTGCAGAGAGGTAGGTCTGCCACGAGAAGACGTCCTCCTTGTCCACCGTATCCATAAGACGGTGTGACCATAGATCCAAGTTAGCTATTAGGTTCCTAAGAGTTATTACAGAACATTGGTCAATGTTTCTAAAGAGCATATCATTTCTTGCAGCCCATATGGACGAGAGGATCGCAAGGAGGATGAAGGGCCATGCGTTGCTAGGTAAGTGGTGGGGCAGTGGCAGATCCCATAGTTCATTGAGATGTTCATCTTGGGGTAGAACGCCAATTCTTTGCCAGATTCTATTAGCGAGGGGGCAGGAGACAAAGAGGTGAATGGAGTCTTCCGGCAGCAAGTTACATCGAGTGCACAAGTCGGAGTCGATTATGTTCTTGTGGTAAAGGTTGACGGGGGTGTTGAGACGATCCTTGAAAAGTAGCCAAGCGAAGATCTTGATCTTGCGTGGGGCCTTGGTGGTCCAAATGAGAGGGGCAATGAGGTCCGGCTCTGGCCTTGCCATGATGGTGCCGTAAGCTCTTCTGGTGGAGAATGCATGTCCCCTATGGAGGAGCCGTTGGTCCTCGTCTGCCGAAGGCGTGAAGTCCTGCAAAACAGCCAAAAGCGAGACCAACTCTGTTTCTGCTGCAAGTGAAAGACGATTACGAAGGTTTGTTTCGATACCGAAATGCAATATGTTAGCCACCTTAACCAGCTGCAGTGTTGAGTGTGAGAAGAGGTTTGGGTAAGTGGTAGCTAGGGGTTTTGGGGTGAGCCATGTGTCTAACCAGAAGTAAGTGTGCGTGCCACTATTTGTTAAGATGAAGGAGATTGACTGTAGGGTTGGGATTTGTTGAGCTATCGTGCGGCATAGGAATGAAGCATGGGGGCCTGAGGAGACTAGGGCATTGGGGTGTTGAAGTTCAAGCCAATCAAGCCATGGAGAGGGCGTGGATGAGAGAGCCTTGACAGCAAACTTCATTAGGAGGCAGTCATTTTGAACCTGTAAGTTTTTCAGCCCTAAACCACCAATTTTTTTTGCGAGCAAACATTTTTCCATGCAATCATACATTTGGCACCCGAGCATTCATCCTCACCAGCCCAGAAAAATGATTGTCTCAGAGAATCAATGATTTTTAGGGTTTTCCTAGGGATGCGGAAGACAGACATATAGTAAGTGAGCAGGGAGTCAAGAACGGCCGAGATGAGGATGAAACAGTCACCTCTGTCGAGGAGCTTGGCATGCCAGCCTGCTAGAAGCTTACGGGTTCGGTGGACTAACGGTGCGAAGGCAGAGGATGGTGGCCTGGTAGGAGCGAGGGTGTAAGTGCATCTAGTGCCACCCCTAGTTGGTTTTGGAGTATTGACGACAAACCTAGTTGAGGGACTAATGTGTTTGTGAGAATTGCAGGATAACACAGGTAGAAGTCCCTCATTGATTCGGCTTTCCTACCAGAGATGACCCCTAAAAATGTATGAAGACATTGAAGTCAAAGGTGGTATGTGAAGATATTCACATTGAAGACTATGACAAGAAAAGACATCGCATGAAGCCTATGGAGCTCGAAGACTCAGATCTTTCAAAGTTCTTTTTCTTTTTTATTGAGTCATAGGAACCACCGTACTGTTAAGTGGGGTCCAAGAGAACCAGTCAGAATGACTGAAGTGATGCTTAACCAAAAACCTATGTCTTCGAGTGAAGACTATGAGAGCGAATCTTGTCCAGAGTCGGACAAGTCAGCTTTGCTTGTAGCCCAAGTAAAGTTGCCGTGTGTGTTTGAAATCTGACCATTGGAACACGTGTCAGTTCCTTAGTGACCCAGGGTCATTTCGGACAAATCAGGTCAGGTTGCCTAGTGGCTATAAATAGCCCACCCCCTACAATCATAAATGGTTGGCTGCTCAGAGTTAGAGTACGGCTTTTGTCGTTTGAGAGCAACCCACCTCGAAGCCTTTGAGAGAGAATTCCTTGCGAGGATAAAGCCCTAACCACCCAGAGCCAAAG
Organism: Triticum monococcum; assembly: GCA_034509565.1. Taxonomy (NCBI): domain Eukaryota; kingdom Viridiplantae; phylum Streptophyta; class Magnoliopsida; order Poales; family Poaceae; genus Triticum; species Triticum monococcum. The sequence continues at coordinate 169,070,776 of CM067846.1, read as the reverse complement.
AGTGTTAGGCATCACTTAAGTCTTCCTGTCTGTGTGATCTGAAGACTTATTACACTTGAGGACTGTGAATCCTCCAGCCGGTTAGGCGTCGCGTTCTGAGCATCCAAGAGCCATTGTAGATCGCCGGTGAACGAAGTCTGTGAAGGTTTGGGAGTCTACCTTGAAGACTTACCAGAGTGATTGGGCGAGGTCTGTGTAACCTTAGCTCAAGGGGAATATGGTGAGGATTGGGTGTCCTGAGCTGCGTGTTCAGGACTGGGTGTCCGGGACTGTGTGTCTTCAGGTTTAAATACCTAGCCGCCCTAACCAGACGTACAGTTGTCACAGCAACTGGAACTAGTCTAACAAATCATTGTCTTCAACGAGTTACTGGTTTCATCCTTCCCTTCCTTTTACTTACTGTTGGTCCTTGTGAAGTCGTTGTATGATTGCATTATCTTTTGTCTTCACTGAGTGACTGCTTGATCTGATTGGCTTCATAATATCTTCCTACCCGATCCTTACTACCTAGCTGCTATTAGTCATTGTGCTTTCACTTTATTGAATACTTAACTATGGCTTGCCTAGTGTAGTCTACCTTCCGCTGCATGGTAATAGGTTTATTTCTATCGTTTGTCTTCGAAACTTCCATGTTTTGAAGACTTTCATAAAAATCGCCTATTCACCCCCCTCTAGTCGATATAACACACTTTCAATTGGTATCAGAGCAAGGTACTCCCTTGTTCTATGTGATTCGGTTTAACCATCTGGAGTTTTAGCTATGTCGACTGCATGGATAATTAAAGTCTCTGCTGCGTGCCCCGTCTTCGATGGAACTGAATATCCCTATTGGAAGAATAAGATGTACATGCATCTTGAAGCCATTGACATCGACCTATGGTATGTCGTCAAGAACGGCGTTCCCAAGGCTGGAGAAGGTGTCACTGCTGCTGACGTCAAGAAGTTCGTTCAACTGGACTCTACTGCCAAGAATATCATTTGTGGTCATCTGACCAAAGGACAGTATGGCCGCGTGAGTGCTTTGGAAACATCTAAGCTAGTCTGGGACTGGCTCTCCGAGGTCAACGAAGGCGTCTCAACCCAGAGAGATCAGAGAATCAATGTCCTTCGCAACCTCTTCAACCGCTTCAAGAGAAATTACAATGAGAATGTCCAGCTCATGTTTGATCGACTCACTGACATCACAAATGAGCTTCAAGCCCTCGGCGCTACTGAGATCACCAAGCATGAAGTCGTCAAGACACTCCTGAGATCACTTGACAGTTCGTTTGACACCCTAGCCCTGATGATTCAAGAACGTCCTGATTTCAAGACACTTGATCCGTCAGACATACTTGAGAGGCTCAACACACATGAGTTTCAGCTTTCTGAGAAAAGAGATATCTACGGTCCCAACTATAGGCGAACTCGTGCCTTGAAGGCAAAAATTGTCTCCACATCTGAAGAAGAATCCGACAGCAGTACTGATGATCCTGAAGACATTGGAAAGGAGCTTGCTATGCTTGTGAAGAAGTTCCAAAAATTCACCAAGAAGAAAGGCTTCAGAAAGTCTTCATGATCAAGCTCAAGGAATGATGAAGCTTCTGCTTATGACTACAAGAAAAGATCATGCCACAAGTGCAAGAAACCTGGCCACTACATCTCTGAGTGTCTGCAGTGGGACAATGAGAACAAGAAGAAGAAGAAGAGCAAGGAGTATGACTCTGACGACAAGAAGAAGAAGAAATACTCAAAGTCTTCTTCCAAGTCTTCCTCCAAGTCTTCATCACACAAGAAGAACTCATCTGGCAAGGCACGTGCGTTTGTTGACAAGGAAATGGATTCAGAGGAGGAGTCTGCTTCTGAGGAGGCGGAGGTGGAGTCTGAGGAGGAGTCCGATTCTGGCGTTGCGAGTCTGGCTACAACATACGTTGCCAAGTCCATCTTCAACACTGAAGACAACGACTTCATCACCGACACCGATGCAAATGACAAGGACTACTCCGCTCCTACCTACTGTTTCATGGCACGTGGTGCCAAGGTAAACACACGCACTACTCACTATCAAACATCTAGTGAAGATGACTCTGATTGTGATTCCAAACCCAGCTACAAAACACTTGCTAAAATTGCAACTGAACAACAGAAAGCTATGGAACATATTCAAAAACTGTTAGACAAAAGCGATGATCTGCTAGACGCTGAAATGACTCGATCTCAGTCCTTAATTGAAGACATAAAAAATCTTCATGTTAAGTATGAGGTGAAAGTCGTCATGAAACGCTCTCAACAACTCATGAAAGGCTTTCCTATGATTATCTTCAAAGGAAGCAAGATCTTGAGAAATTGAGAGCGGCTCATGAAGATCTTCAAAAGGAAAACGAGTCACTTCGCGCCAAACAGATCAGTTCCGCTCAGGAAGGATTTGAACCACCATGTCTTAAATGCATTGAGCGTGATAACGCTACCTCTGTTGCTGAATGTTCTACTGTTGTTACTATTGCAATATCTTCAACTGTTGATGTGGGAACTAACCCCTCTGCTGAGGATACCACTACTATTGCTGATGAGAATGCTAGGTTGAAGACATTGCTTGAAACAGGGATGTACAAAAGTCTCAAAGGGCATCAGACACTACGTGATGTCCTCAAAAGGCAGATCCTGGACCGAAACCCTAGGAAAGAGGGTGTTGGGTTCGAAAGGAAAATGAATGCTGATGGCTCTTACTGGAAACCTGAGCAGTACCCCAAAACCACATGGGTTGCTGCAAAGGAACCTTCAGCGGATCCATCCACCCTATCTGGCTTCACTTGTGCTAATCCCATCGTTATTGATGAATCCTTTGATGGAAACTATAAACTGTTTAAGAATCAGAATGGTGAAGTGTTTGCCAGGTATATTGGTACTAACTACAGGAATGGACCGCCTATGAAGAAGATCTGGGTGCTGAAAAGGTCTTTGGAGAATCTTCCTGTGAATTTCATCATGACACCACAGGTGAAGAAGACAAACCCGAAACCACAGGCTTCATACGGTCCAAAGGCTTCATACAGATAGAGGACTCACCTGAGTCGCACTAACGCAAATGTTCTACAGGGAAGCCATACTCAGGCCTATGAATATGAGCGCGGTTCATCAAACCGCCATGTTCATAAGACCAAGAACTATTCTGCTTATTCTTATGAGTATTATTGTCCTCCTGCAAGACTTTTTGCTAGGGCTCCAAAGCCAAAGTTCTCAGATGCTGCACTTAGACTTATTGCTTCTAAGCCACCCTTGAAGATGTGGGTGGCTAAGAAAGCTTAACTCTCTTTTGCAGGGAAGGGTCTCCAGCAGAAAACCAAAATCGTCTAACGCTGTTGCTCGGGACCTTAAACATCTTGTAGGGCGCAAGATCAAATGCCCGAATGGTCTTATTATGTACTTTGTTCCTGAATCGCTTGCTACTCGCCCTATCAGTCCAAATCTCGATCTAAGCTTTCATAACCCACTGGTTCGCCAAATGTTTTTGCTTCACAATTCTCTTCGTGAAGCCTATCCCCCTAACTGCACTGTAGGGCACGACACCAGCAGCTTCAAAATGGATTATTGATAGTGGGTGTACCAATCACATGACTGTCAAGAGAAGCCTTCTTATGGACTCAACCTTACGCCCATCCGACAAGAGTCACATCATATTTGATGACACTGGTAAAAGTAAGGTATTGGGTCTAGGTAGAGTTGCAATCTCAAAGGATCAACACATGGATAAAGTCATGCTTGTTGAATCCCTTGGTTTCAACTTAATGTCTATCTCAATGCTTTGCGATTTAAATATGATCGTGATGTTTAGAAAATATCGTTGCCTTGTTCTAATGGAATCTGACAAGTCTCTAGTGTTTGAAGGGTATAGGAAAGATGATTTGTACGTGGTAGATTTCTCAGCAGGACCACAGCTTGCTGTATGTCTTCTGGCAAAAGCTTCAGAATGCTGGCTCTGGCATCGGAGACTAGGGCATGCTGGCATGAGGAACCTCCACACCCTTGCAAAGAAGAAGCATGTCATAGGCATCAAGGGCGTCAAGTTCAAGAAATATCACTTATGCGGTGCCTGTGAAGAAGGAAAGATGACGAGGGCCAAGCATCCCTCAAAGATAATCATGACAACAACCTTCGAACTGCTCCACATGGATCTTTTTGGTCCCACTCATTACTCAACTCTTACTACTACTACTTGTCTCTATGGCTGTCAGGACCCCGATCCTAAGTCACAACGATCTAGCATGTAACACATCATATCACTTTGCGGCCTCACGCACGGTATTCCCACGGGTGCCACCTTACCTGGCCCGGGACCGTTTGCTCCTTTTGGCTCACGTATATGATAGTGTCGCTAGCATCCATATGACAAAGAACCCGGGCCGACATGGCTAGTCGTGAATCCAAAGCGGCACTAACCCATGGGGACAGGCATACATGAATCAACGTCGAGCATGTCGGTCAACAACGTGTGAATCCGGGCTGTAGCACTGGGCTAACACGACTCCGGTAACCCGGGCTGTAGCAGGCTAGGCAGGACTCCGGATGTCACAACATGACATTTCCCCGAAGGGACAGACACAGGAACGAAGTGAAACACATGCCGGCCAGTCAAGTGTCTTGAGCAGTAGTGCTGGGCTAGCAGGACTCCGATGAACCGGGCTGTAGCGGACTACTATGGCTCAAGGAAGCACTAGACTACATTTCCCCATAAGAGAGGCTGCCGAGGATAAACAACTAGGTTGTCGGATCCCACACATACCAAGCATTTCAATCATACACACAATATGCTCGATATGTGTAAATACAACATGGCATCACAACACGACTCTACGACTCAAGTATTTATTCATTAGGCTCCGAGGAGCGAGATATTACAAACAAGGGTCTCATGACCCAACATTCAGAGCATACAAGTCAAAGCACATGCGGAAGCTTAACATGTCTGAGTACAGACATCTACAAATGAAAAAGGCTGAGAATCCTGACTATCTACCAGATCCTGCCGAGGGCACAGGATCGTAGCTGAGGTATCAAGCTAAACGTCGAAGTCCAAGCGGAACTGCTAGCGGGACTGAAGTCTCTCTGCAAAACATAAATTAAGCAAACGTGAGTACAAATGTACCCAGCAAGACTTACATCAGAACTATCTACATATGCATCGGTATCAACAAAGGGGGTGGTGGAGTTTAACTGCAGCAAGCCAGCTTTGACTCAGTGGCTAACCTGAACTACGACGGCAAGGAACTCTTTTGAGGTGGCGCACACAAGTCCACAATTTCACCATATCAATACACCACTATGGATCCGCTCCCGTCTCCCTGCGAGAACGCCATCCATAGCACTCACACTTATCTTGCGCATTTTAAGGGTATCCACCTTCACTTGTCTATGAACTATGCAAGGGGTCCAAGTTTCCATATCCGAGGAATCCGGCTATTCGAATAGATAATGATTACCCTGCAGGGGTGTACTTCTTCACACACGCTCTCGCCACTTATGGCCCTGTACACGTCATGTACCTCGGCAACCTTCAAGCGGAAGCCGGGCGAGGGAGTCGGCCACGACCTGACTAACCAACAAGTCTCTAGTCCAGGTTTATCGCCTATTCGTGTTCCATCCGCAAGGAGATCCGGCCGAGGTGTCGCTCACGGCCCCAAATGATGTGTGCAGGGTTCCCAAGCCCACCATCCGGGTGCCACTTGGTACACCGTGCCACTGTGCCTAGTCTGTCCCTAGCCCACCTGTACCGGGTGCCACTTGGTAGACTACTAACACTACCTACCAACACCAGAAACTACTTGCAACTCCTGGACAGAGGTCGAGTTGATTAATAAGTCGAGAGGGGTCGAGTTACCGGAACCCAATGTGTGGTAGTAACTGTTCATGGATCACAAACACAGAACTCAGTTCCTGAGGACGGCTGCAATGAGACAACCCACCATGTACTCCTACATGGCCTCTCACCGCTACCTTTACCAAATCGTGTTCACACACTTAGCTCACACACAGTAGGACATGTTCACCACGTTCCAATTCATTCCCGATGAATCAGACCGGACTCAATTCTAAGCAGTAGCAGGCATGACAAACAAGCATGAATGAGTAGGCACATCAGGGCTCAAACAATTCCTACTCATGCTAGTGGGTTTCATCTATTTACTGTGGCAATGACAGGTCATGCAGAGGAAGGGGTTCAGCTACCGCAGCATGTAACAGTTGAAACATTGTTGTCCTAATGCAGTAAAAGAGAGCAGGAACGAGAGAGTGGAATCATATCGGAATGAACAAGGGGGGTTTTGCTTGCCTGGCACTTCCGAAGATAATATAGTTCTTCATCGGTGTCATTGATCAATCGTCGGAACCACGTCTATCGGGGGGGGGGGGGAACAATCACCGGCAAACACAGAAAGAATACAATCAATGTAATGCAACAATATGATGCATGATCATGACATGGCAATATGATGTGAGTTGATCTAATGCAACTAGTAGCAGAAAGGTTTGGGTTGATTTGAACTCAAGGTTCAAATTCAAATTCAATCTATGAATTCAAATAGTGCATTATCATGTTTTGGACTGAACAGTGAGGTTAACTTGCTCAAACATGCATGAAAATGGTACAGATGGATTCCTTGAATTTTTCTGATAATTTTTCATATATAATTTATCTTATTTGGAGTTACGGTTGAATTTCTATGAATTTTTGAAGTTTGCAACATTTTCTGGAATTTTCTATATAAGAATAAATCTAGAGAAGGATTTACTGTGTCAGCCTTGCGTCAGTGTGACGTCAGTGGTCAACAGAGATGGTCCAGGTCAACCCTGACCTGTGGGTCCCGTCTGTTAGTGTCAATTAAACTAACTAAGCTTAGTTAGCGTTAAACTAATACTAACCTAGTTTAGTTAGTGGCCTGGGGCCCACACGTCAGTGACCCAGAGGTCAAACTGGGTCCACCCGGGGTCAACGGTCAGCGCGGTCAAACTCGCCGGCGGCTCAACACTGGCGACGACAGGCGCGGCGGAGAGGCTCAGAAATGAGCCACATGGCATCATTTTGGCCGCGGTCTGTTGCGTTCGAACGCACGGAGCGGCGCGCATCAAGTGGTGGCAGTGGTAGGTGCTGCGGTGGCCGGAATCAACGATGGCGACGGCAAGTGCGGCGGCCGGCGTTCGGGCGTCGAACGAATCGACGTCGCAGGGCACGGCAGGAGCAACGGATGGTGGCTACGACTCCGTGGTGATGCGCTGAGCGCAGTGGCGCGCTCGGTTTCGAGCTCCGGTGGACGTGGCCACGGCAGCGAGGAGCTCAGGCGGCGGTGCGCTCTCGGGTCCGGTGGAGACAACAGCTAGAGTGGGCAAACGGTAAGGGGAGAAGAGGGGAACGGGTCAGCGGCTCACAGCGAGGTCGTTGGTGATCTCAGCGTGCTCGGGGACGGCTTGGACGGAGCAAATCGATGGCGGCGGCCCACGGCGGCCGAGGACGGAGACGAGGGTGGTGAGGACGTTGCAGGGCTTCCCGGCTCACTTGGCGCGGTGAGGAGGAAGGGTAGGTCGAGGCGGAGGTTCTTGGCACAACGAGAGGGCGAGGGAGGTACGGTGGTCGCGGCTACGGCCAACGGCGGCGATGGGCGTGTTCGGTGGCGTCGTAGGGAGAGAGCAGAGGAGGGAGGGCGCTCGAGGGAGAGAGGGGAAAGTGACAGGGACCGAGGAGGGTCACGTGGCGATGCTAGAAGGGCCGAGGCGTCGCGGTGGAAGCAGGAGGTGGCCGGGCATGCGCCGGCGCGCGGCGAGCACGCGCCCTGCGTCCGACTGTCACGAGGTGGAAGACGCCTCTGCCCCTAGTGGGCTGGGCTGTCTTACCGGGCCGCCAGCTGGCCAGGTAAGTGGGCTGCCAGGTAAGTTCTGTTCTGTTTTAATTTTAGTTCTGTTTTCTTTTATTTAATCATTTTGCCACCGATTCAAATTCAAAAGAATTTCAAAACAGTGACAAAACCCTTTGAGTAATTTTATGTTGCTAGATGGACTTTTCCAACAGCACATAAAACATTTCAAAGTTAATTGAATATATATCCCATATATTATGAATATAATTCCAAATTCAAATACAATAATGATTTAAATTCAGTGCCAAAATAATTCCTTAAAAATGTTCAATATGTTTTTGGTTTGGATAAAAACCCTTGCCAAAATTATCAAACATTAATGAAGCCATTTTGGTTTGACTGAATGCAAGCTTAAGGGTTCTTGCCCCCTTTTTTTATTTAAGTTTTTGAGGCTTCCACTTCCCTCAATTCAAGTTTCAAAAATTTAGACATGATGCAGGATGCTTATGAAACTAATTGCAATCAAATTCTAGGGCTGTGACAACTCACCCCCACTAAACAAGAATCTCGGCCCGAGATTCGAGACATGAGGTAAGAAGGAAGGGGGGGGGTCACAAAACTATCGCAGTCTTCTCGATCCAACTGCCCTTCCTGAGGATGTTGATTCATTGCGTCATCTTGATCTTAACGTCTTTGCTTTCGGGATCTTCATCCAACATGATGATGGCAGAAAGAAATTCTACAGGAATCGATCTCCTCGAGGATCGAGCACTCAAGATCAACTCATGGAGTGAGATATAAAACATCTCTTGAGCGGAGACACGAAACATGCATCGAGAGGAATGGAGTGAAACACATGACAAAGGTTCACTAGGTAGGCAACAATTCCACACCTAAGAGGGTGGTGGTCGGTTGCCAACATAGCGAGGAATTGAGTTGCCATGACACCAAAACGAGACATCTTGGAGGAGGGTGATCCGTAGAATCATCCCTTCAGTGGCAAAAAGAATTACTTTTGATCCAGAGATCAATAAAATTCTCTATACCAGCCTAGGGAAAATCTCGAGCAATCGTTTGGCGGAGTAAGTAGGGATGGCATACCGAGACTAGAATGGATGATGTGGACCACCTTGTTGAAGACAATGCAATGGATGATTTTTGCTTATCACCGGAAATGGAAGGGACCCATGGTAAGTCCACTTTTGAAGATGATCCTGAACAAAAACTACTGAGGTGCAAGCTGGGAACAAAATGCAAATGTTGGGAATGATTCTGGTAACTGGGGAAGAACTCAACAGTAGAGAGAGATTCCACTGTTTGAAAGGTTATGGCATAATCGAAGAAACTGAGAATGGATCCCAGTTAATGCCGACGATAAATGCTAGTGCTTACGCGTGCTCTCAAGAACTTGAGCATTTCTGTATTAATCAAGGTTTTACCAGTATCTGTGTCAAGGATCCTGGCAACACAACATGCTACCATGATGAATAATGGTGGAAGATGGAGATGCAAAGAAAGATAACACTTTCTCAGATTTCACCTTAGCGAGGCCAAGGGATCAAAATCTGGATGATCGACCGAGAGACATTTATCACTCCGCTTCTAATGTTCTCCTTGATGTGCTAGGATAACCCATTTATTGATACGGTTTGGTATCTAGGACATCAAGTAAAAGGTCGGACTTCGGGAGCACAAGAATCCGTAAGGATTAACTATGGAGGTAAATCCTACGAAATCCTCATGGGGAGGTGGCCAACTTTCTTCAATCGAGATACTACAATAATAGGTCTTCTGGCTGGATGTGTTGGCTACGACATCCACTTTACCGATTATCGAGGGACCAATATTATAGTTCTTGGAAAATGCTCCAACCATCATATCTGCCTGAGATTTAGATCTGGTTGGTGTCAGGATATTCCAGACTCATCGAGTCTAGAAAAGAAAATGAAAGTTTGCAACACAAATCGACAAGACGATGTTGCGAGATTCTCGGGGAATGAACTGCGATAGCAAGCTCCAAAACATGAGCTGGTTCTGCTACAACATGTGAACACGTTGTCCCAGACAAGTATGATCACCTGGTAGTCTTACAATGAAACACTACCGGGTTCAGGGGGAACCATCAACGAGGATATCGAAGTCCTTGCGTAAGTCTAGATCTTAAGAAGAAACTTCTTCTCCTTGGACAAATCAATCACTGGCTTGGTGTGCTAGGAATACAAATGGAGTGGAGGTAATTAATCTGCCAAACCATAGAATACTTCGCAAATATGCATGACTGACTTGGGATGATTCCGGAGGAGGCAAAAACAAACTTTCTCGAATTCACGATGGCAACTTGCATCAAATGCACGTGAACTTAGAGGAAGTCACTACTTACATCAAACATATCCTTCATGAGATAGTATGAAGAAAATGCTTTCAAAAGTTTCCAACACTAGCTCAATGTTCAACATGAATCATGGAGGAGACAAGATGCTGCAGTTGGGCTCAATAGCAACTCATCGGAATTTCCATATCACTAAACTTCCACCATTATGTGAACAATGTGTTACTATTGGTCAGACCAAAAGATGTAATGGTGTATGCTCGAGGGATCAACCACGAGTAAGACAACATTGCGAACATCGTTGGTACTGATTTGATTTGACGATAGCCTGCACTCAAATCAAAGGATTGATAAGACAATAGGTCCAACAACTGATCACATGGACCAATCGATGAAGATATCATCTTTCTTCAACACACACTACACAAGAATATCCCTTTGGAACGAACTAAGTTAGGCAAGCTTTTATCTTCCAACTCTCCAAGTTGTTGTTCAGCTTAACCAACTAGCTCAGGGTATTCAACACAGATTCTTGGAGAAGGGGTGGTTACAAGAAACCAACTTGATCACGAGCTCAACATAACGTTCAGGCGACAACCTGGTAACACTTCCGAGAAGATAATCGGAAAGTCACGAACCACCGATATGTTACTAAGCTCGAGAACAATCTTGCTTTTCAGGGCAAGATGATGTGATCAAGAGAGTGATGGATTGACATGATCCTAACTCATTGATCGAAGTGTGCACCAGAAATAAGGACTAGGTAGCACGATAAACCTTAGGGTGATGATTCAATAACCAGCACGCTAAGAATGAGGGTATTGTCCATTAACTACCAAGCAACGGAGTTGCTAGGAGTATTGATTTCGCACATCACAGTACACTTGTTGGCACTCCGGTTACAATAACACAGAACTGAGGAATGAACAATGATGGCAAGAAGTATTACCGCTTCAAGAATTCATAAGAGGTGGTGCAATTCTCATGACACTCCTGACATAAAGATGGTAACACTCCAAGGCAGAGTAGAGCAAAAGCTGGATTGGCATTTTGATCTGCGGAATACAATTGTTTTGACCCAATCCTAGATATGGATGAGGTTCTGGAGTTTGTTTCTCCTAGTCATTCTGAAATAGAATGGCTTGACGGACCACAAGAATAATAACCACCGATAACACGGATGCACAATTACTCCTAACTATCAATTGATAGACGATGGTCGGAATACAAATGAAGAGGGACATCTCAAGGAAACATATATCTCTCTGAGTTGTGGATGCATAGATTAATATGTCGAGCGAAGCTCAACATTTCTTCCAGATAACCCATGCGGAAAGGGTAGAACTGGCAGATTCACAATATAGAATGGAGAACTCATCGAGAGAACTCTTGTTGTGATCTTTTGATCCAACAAACTTCTGCCATAAGTGGTTCATAGTATTTGGAAGAAGGAAATACCACAGACCTCGAGGACTAATGCAAAGGTTACTAACATCCTAAAGGTACGAGCAACACTATCAACAGGATGTAAGTAGAATGAATCTTGGGTTTAAGGGCCCAGAAATAAAATACCTACTAATTAAATGGCATCACGGGATGCTTTCGAGAATGGTGGCCAGAATCATCACACCGGAACACAAATCATGGCTAGATTACTAGGTAATCTTCTAAGACACTTAGGGTCGTAATAATAACTCCAACTTAAATGTCGAGGCAAAAAAATTACCTCAACGCACCGGATAGTGTGGTTAGACTGGCCCAAAAGACATCGAACACAGGAGAAAGGGATTTGCAAATGCATCATATTGTTTAGAAACCTGGGATGACTCGGACAACATAACGGCTGTAAATGCTCAAAAAGTTTTGAGACATCCTGCAAATTGGTGGCATAACCACTCAGAAGCACAATATCAAGGTTCCGAGGCTAGCTATGAGCATACGGAAGTAATAGAAACTGAACTGAGACTTAAATCCATCAATCCTATAAGTCTACGGATTAGTAACACGTCATCCTGAGAGATAGAAGAGAAGCCTAGTTCTTAACCCCATAGAAAAGATAAGGTGACTCAGATCAGAAGGTCATGAGGATAAGGAGTAAAAAGAGCCTTACGTTCCCATCCACAATCAATTCCCTTATATAACTAAAGAATTTCTAGACACGACTTCGACCGGTTTGGCTTGGTAATCCTACAGGCAGTCAGGCTCTGATACCAAAGCTGTCAGGACCCCGATCCTAAGTCACAACGATCTAGCATGTAACACATCATATCACTTTGTGGCCTCACGCACGGTATTCCCACGGGTGCCACCTTACCTGGCCCGGGACCGTTTGCGCCTTTTGGCTCACGTATATGATAGTGTCGCTAGCATCCATATGACAAAGAACCCGGGCCGACATGGCTAGTCGTGAACCCAAAGCGGCACTAACCCATGGGGACAGGCATACATGAATCAACGTCGAGCATGTCGGTCAACAGCGTGTGAATCCGGGCTGTAGCACTGGGCTAACACGACTCCGGTAACCCGGGCTATAGCAGGCTAGGCAGGACTCCGGATGTCACCGCGTGACATTTCCCCGAAGGGACAGACACAGGAACGAAGTGAAACACATGCCGGCCAGTCAAGTGTCCTGAGCAGTAGTGCTGGGCTAGCAGGACTCCGGTGAACCGGGCTGTAGCGGACTACTATGGCTCAAGGAAGCACTAGACTACATTTCCCCATAAGAGAGGCTGCCGAGGATAAACAACTAGGTTGTCGGATCCCACACATACCAAGCATTTCAATCATACACACAATATGCTCGATATGTGTAAATACAACATGGCATCACAACACGACTCTACGACTCAAGTATTTATTCATTAGGCTCCGAGGAGTGAGATATTACAAACAAGGGTCTCATGACCCAACATTCAGAGCATACAAGTCAAAGCACATGCGGAAGCTTAACATGTCTGAGTACAGACATCTACAAATGAAAAAGGCTGAGAAGCCTGACTATCTACCAGATCCTGCCGAGGGCACAGGATCGTAGCTGAGGTATCAAGCTAAACATCGAAGTCCAAGTGGAACTACTAGCGGGACTGAAGTCTCTCTGTAAAACATAAATTAAGCAAACGTGAGTACAAATGTACCCAGCAAGACTTACATCAGAACTATCTACATATGCATCGGTATCAACAAAGGGGGTGGTGGAGTTTAACTGCAGCAAGCCGCTTTGACTCAGTGGCTAACCTGAACTACGACTGCAAGGAACTCTTTTGAGGTGGCGCACACGAGTCCACAATTTCACCATATCAATACACCACTATGGATCCGCTCCCGTCTCCCAGCGAGAACACCATCCATAGCACTCACACTTATCTTGTGCATTTTAAGGGTATCCACCTTCACTTGTCTATGAACTATGCAAGGGGTCCAAGTTTCCATATCCGAGGAATCCGGCTATTCGAATAGATAATGATTACCCTGCAGGGGTGTACTTCTTCACACACGCTCTCGCCACTTATGGCCCTGTACACGTCATGTACCTCGGCAACCTTCAAGCGGAAGCCGGGCGAGGGAGTCGGCCACGACCTGACTAACCAACAAGTCTCTAGTCCAGGTTTATCGCCTATTCAGGTTCCATCCGCAAGGAGATCCGGCCGGGGTGTCGCTCACGGCCCCAAACGATGTGTGCAGGGTTCCCAAGCCCACCACCGGGTGCTACTTGGTACACCGTGCCACTGTGCCTAGTCTATCCCAAGCCCACCTGTACCGGGTGCCACTTGGTAGACTACTAACACTACCTACCAACACCAGAAACTACTTGCAACTCCTGGACAGAGGTCGAGTTGATTAATAAGTCGAGAGGGGTCGAGTTACCGGAACCCAATGTGTGGTAGTAACTGTTCATGGATCACAAACACAGAATTCAGTTCCTGAGGACGGCTGCAATGAGACAACCCACCATGTACTCCTACATGGCCTCTCACCGCTACCTTTACCAAATCGTGTTCACACACTTAGCTCACACACAGTAGGACATGTTCACCACGTTCCAATTCATTCCCGATGAATCAGACCGGACTCAATTCTAAGCAGTAGCAGGCATGACAAACAAGCATGAATGAGTAGGCACATCAGGGCTCAAACAATTCCTACTCATGCTAGTGGGTTTCATCTATTTACTGTGGCAATGACAGGTCATTGCGAGGAAGGGGTTCAGCTACCGCAGCATGTAACAGTTGAAACATTGTTGTCCTAATGCAGTAAAAGAGAGCAGGAGCGAGAGAGTGGAATCATATCGGAATGAACAAGGGGGGTTTTGCTTGCCTGGCACTTCCGAAGATAATATAGTTCTTCATCGGTGTCATCGATCAATCGTCGGAACCACGTCTATCGGGCAGGGGGGGGGGGGACAATCACCGGCAAACACAGAAAGAATACAATCAATGTAATGCAACAATATGATGCATGATCATGACATGGCAATATGATGTGAGTTGAGATAATGCAACTAGTAGCACAAAGGTTTGGGTTGATTTGAACTCAAGGTTCAAATTCAAATTCAATCTACGAATTCAAATAGTGCATTATCATGTTTTGGACTAAACATTGAGGTTAACTTGCTCAAACATGCATGAAAATGGTACAGATGGATTCCTTGATTTTTTTTGATAATTTTTCATATATAATTTATCTTATTTGGAGTTACGGTTGAATTTCTATGAATTTTTGAAGTTTGCAACATTTTCTGGAATTTTCTATATAGGAATAAATCCAGAGAAGGATTTACAGTGTCAGCCTGGCGTCAGTGTGACGTCAGCAGTCAACAGAGATGGTCCAGCTCAACCCTGACCTGTGGGTCCCGTCTGTCAGTGTCAATTAAACTAACTAAGTTTAGTTAGCGTTAAACTAATACTAACCTAGTTTAGTTAGTGGCCTGGGGCCCACACGTGAGTGACCCGGAGGTCAAACTGGGTCCACCCGGGGTCAACGGTCAGCGTGGTCAAACTCGCCGGCGGCTCAACGCCGGCGACGACAGGCGCGGCGGAGAGGCTCGGAAATGAGCCACAGGGCATCATTTTGGCCGCGGTCTGTTGCGTTCGAACGCACGCAGCGACGCGCATCAAGTGGTGGCAGTGGTAGGTGCTGCGGTGGCCGGAATCAGCGGCGGCGAAGGCAAGTGCGGCGGCCGGCGTTCGGGCGTCGAACGAATCGACGTTGCAGGGCACGGCAGGAGCAACGGATGGTGGCTACGACTCCGTGGTGATGCGCTGAGCGAAGTGGCGCGCTCGATTTCGAGCTCCGGTGGACGTGGCCACGGCAGCGAGGAGCTCAGGCGGCGGTGCGCTCTCGGGTCCGGTGGAGACAACAGCTAGAGTGGGCAAACGGCAAGGGGAGAAGAGGGGAACGGGTAAGTGGCTCACAGCGAGGTCGTTGGTGATCTCAGCGTGCTCGGGGACGGCTTGGACGGAGCAAATCGACGGCTGCGACCCACGGCGGCCGAGGACGGAGACGAGGGTGGTGAGGACGTTGCAGGGCTTCCCGGCTCACTTAGCGCGGTGAGGAGGAAGGGTAGGTTGAGGCGGAGCTTCTTGGCACAACGAGAGGGCGAGGGAGGTACGGTGGTCGCGGCTACGGCCAACGGCGGCGATGGGCGTGTTCGGTGGCATCGTAGGGAGAGAGCAGAGGAGGGAGGGCGCTCGAGGGAGAGAGGGGAAAGTGACAGGGACCGAGGAGGGTCGCGTGGCGATGCTAGAAGGGCCGAGGCGTCACGGTGGAAGCAGGAGGTGGCCGGGCATGCGCCGGCGCGCGGCGAGCACGCGCCCTGCGTCCGACAGGCGCGAGGTGGAAGACGCCTCTGCCCCTAGTGGGCTGGGCTGTCTTACCGGGCCGCGAGCTGGCCAGGCAAGTGGGCTGCCAGGTAAGTTTTGTTCTGTTTTCTTTTATTTAATCATTTTGCCACTGATTCAAATTCAAAAGAATTTCAAAACAGTGACAAAACCCTTTGAGTAATTTTATGTTGCTAGATGGACTTTTCCAATAGCACATAAAACATTTCAAAGTTAATTGAAAATATATCCCATATATTATGAATATAATTCCAAATTCAAATACAATAATGATTTAAATTCAGTGCCAAAATAATTCCTTAAAAATGTTCAATATTTTTTTGGTTTGGATACAAACCCTTGCCAAAATTATCAAACATTAATGAAGGCCATTTTGGTTTCACTGAATGCAAGCTTAAGGGTTCTTGCCCCTTTTTTATTTAAGTTTTTGAGGCTTCCACTTTCCTCAATTCAAGTTTCAGAAATTTAGACATGATGCAGGATGCTTATAAAACTAATTGCAATCAAATTCTAGGGCTGTGACAATGGCTTTGTCATTGTTGATGATTATTCTAGATATACTTGGGTGCACATAATCCTCTAGAAGACTGAAGTGCAGGATGTCTTCAGACGCTTCGCCAATCAAGCAATGAACAACTATGGCGCTAAGATAAAGCACATCAGAAGTGACAATGGCACTGAATTCAAGAACACTGGCCTTGATACATATCTTGATACTTTGGGCATCACATGTGAATTCTCAGCTCCGTACACGCCATAGCAGAATGGCATCATCGAACGCAAGAACAGAACACTGATTGAGATGGCCCGAACGATGCTTGATGAATACAAGACTCCAAGAAAATTCTGGCCTGAAGCCATTGATACTGCATGTCATACAATCAACCGTGTTTATCTTCACAAGCTTCTGAACAAGACATCTTATGAGCTCCTCACTATCAAGAAGCCAAACGTCAGTTACTTCAGAGTATTTGGCGCCAGGTGCTGGATCAAGGATCCACATCACACTTCAAAATTTGCACCAAAAGCACATGAGGGTTTTATGCTTGGATATGGAAAGGATTCGCACTCCTACAGAGTCTTCAATCTCTTTCATTATAAAGTGGTTGAAACAGTGGATGTGCGGTTCGATGAGACTAACGGCTCACAAAGAGAGCACCAGCCAAATGTGCTAGATGAAGTTCCATCCAGTGAATCAATAAAAC
The DNA here is from genome assembly GCA_034509565.1 of Triticum monococcum. NCBI lineage: Eukaryota > Viridiplantae > Streptophyta > Magnoliopsida > Poales > Poaceae > Triticum > Triticum monococcum. The sequence goes on along the minus strand of CM067846.1, from coordinate 169,053,582 downwards.
TTATGGGAACTGGAGAAATTATACCCTTTGAAGCTCAACCTGAAGAGGAACTTATCATCTCTGCACCTGATCAACCTGAAGACAATGCTCAGCCTGAAGACAATCCCCTAACAATGATAATGATCAGCAAGAGCAAAATCTTCGCCTTGTACATCCTCGTGTTGCCAATGAAGTGCAGATTGAGAAAATAATTGATAACATCAATGCACCCGGTGCGCTCACTCGTTCAAGGGCAACACAACTAGCAAATTTTTGTGGGCACTTCGCATTCGTCTCAATAATAGAACCCAAGAAAGTTGAAGAAGCCTTCATGGAACCTGAATGGATTCAAGCTATCCAAGAAGAGCTTCAACAGTTTGAGCTGAATAATGTATGGGAACTGGTTAAGCATCTTGATCCTCGGAAGCACAATATAATAGGCACCAAATGGATATACCGCAACAAGCAAGATGAGCATGGTCAAGTTGTCAGAAACAAAGCTCGTCTCGTTGCTCAAGGATATACTCAAGTGGAAGGGATTGACTTCGATGAAACATTTGCTCCCGTGGCTCGACTTGAAGCCATACGCATACTGCTGGCCTATCCAAATCATCATAACATACTTCTATATCAAATGGACGTGAAGAGCGCTTTTCTCAATGGCAAGATTGAAGAAGAAGTGTATGTTGCACAATCGCCTGGCTTTGAAGATCCAAAGCATCCTGACATGGTATGCAAGCTCAACAAGGCACTGTATGGCCTCAAACAAGCCCCTCGGGCTTGGTATGACACACTCAAATACTTCCTGAAAAGCAAAGGTTTCACACCTGGTTCCCTCGACCCCACTCTCTTCACGAAGACATATGATGGTGAACTGTTTGTGTGCCAAATATATGTGGATGACATTATCTTCGGATTCACCAATCAGAAATACAGTGAAGAGTTTGGATATATGATGCAAGAGCAATACCAGATGTCCATGATTGGAGAGCTGAAGTTCTTCCTTGGTCTTCAAATACGACAGCAACACAATGGCATCTTTATATCTCAAGAGAAGTATCTCAAAGATTGCCTGAAGAAGTTCGGTATGCAAGACTGCAAAGGTTTCACGACGCCAATGCCAGTCAAACATCATCTGGGTCCCGACGACAATGGTAAAGAGTTCGATCAAAAGGTATACCGCTCCATGATTGGTTCTTTACTTTATCTATGTGCATCTAGGCCAGATATTATGCTTAGTGTTTGCATGTGTGCTCGGTTCCAAGCGGCACCAAAGGAATCGCATCACTTAGCTGTGAAGCGAATTCTTCGATATTTGGCTTACACCCCAACTCTAGGATTGTGGTATCCAAAGGGCTCAAAGTTTGATCTAGTTGGATTCTCATATGCTGATTATGCTGGTGACAAGGTTGATCGCAAGTCTACATCAGGCACATGTCATTTTCTGGGACGATCACTTGTATGTTGGTCTTCAAAGAAGCAGAACTGTGTATCTCTCTCCACTGCTGAATCTGAATACATTGCTGCTGGATCTTGCTGCGCTTAGCTTCTGTGGATGAAGCAAACACTCAAAGACTATGGCATTCATCTGAAGCAAGTGCCACTCTACCGCAACAACGAAAGCGCCATCAAGATTGCCAACAACCCAGTTCAGCACTCGAAGACAAAGCACATTGAGATTCGTCATCACTTTCTTAGAGATCATGTTGTGAAGAAAGATATTGATATCATACACGTCAACACTGAAGAGCAATTGGCAGATATCTTCACCAAGCCCTTGGATGATAAGAGATTTTGCAAGTTACAGTGTGAGCTAAATATCTTGGAATCCTCAAATGTCCTGTGATCAGGCACACATCCTAACACTTATGCATATTGATGACTTAGATGTGCAACACACGAAGTAAAGTATATCTTCAATCAATGAAGACATGCATTCTAAGTGTGAATACATTAATGAGGAATTTGACTTCGGAGCGCCACGATAATTGTGCGCCGTGCCTGGGTCTAATACTTCCTATACGGTGGGTAACGCCACCACCAAATGTTCTGTTTGAAGTGTTTCACTCATGGCATTACATTTGCTATGTCTTCGCATTTGGTTTGGCTTCAATCACAACATGTCTTCATGATTATCTTCACTATGTTGATTATATATACTAATGTTCTGTCCTCTACAGCATTCACTTATACCTATGTCTTCTTGTTGAATCTTTTGAACTAAGTGAATGTGATCGGACCCTAACCTCTCTATGCTTTCTATCTCAAACTCTATCTCTCCAAATCATATGCATTCTTTTGAAACTGTCAAATGTCTTCTCTGCGTCCTTGTCAACAGAAGATACAGAGACAAACATTAAGTCCGCTTTTAATGCTAATTCCTTCACCTGAAACCCGGAGAAGTGGGAATGACCACCCGACAATCCAGGCATGCGTGGGACGTGGAACAACCTCCGATATGCTGCATGATGGCCACGTGTTCCACAGATGTGAATCGCCAGGGGCACCTATGTAATAACACTGAGCCGCCCGTGTCCCTATAAATACACGCCACACCACACTCATTATCTCTTCTTCCACTCTCGCACGAACCCTAGCGCCACCGCTAGCCCTCGATGACGCTGGCGACAAAGCGCTTAGCTGCCGCAACCTCTCCGACACCATCTTCACGCCGACCGCGGACATCGTCTTCTCCGCCGTCGCCGTAGGTGTACTCCATTGCCAAGTTAGGGCATGGACGATCGAACTGCTCGGCCTCCTCTTCCACTTTGTCTAGTAGTTCTACGTGTGGTAAATAAAACTTCCTTTTTACGGCCCCTTTGATCCCATAGATTCGCCACTTTCTACCACAAGTGGTTTTTGTTCACACATGTTGGATCCACTTCATACTGCATCTCATAATATGCCTAGTGTATTCACTTATGCTTCACAAAGTAGTTAGATTCCTCACTTGTACTGATCCGCGGATTAGTACAAATCTGGAACCAACTCCTTATCTATGAGTGAATGTCTTCACATGATGAGGTCAATGTCTTCTAAACTGATTTATCTTCAAAATCTTCTGAGAATGCATATGACCTCTTCCCCTTCCCTCGCACCTTAACGCTGTCACAGGTACATGTCCGTGGGAGAATCCCTTGGTTCTCATAGTCTGCATTCATTTGCAGAATTCTTACAGTATCATATAAATTCTCCCGAAGCCAGTTCCTGTTTGTCCAGCAAGCGAAAGCCTTTGAAGCCTTTGAACGTGTTGAAGCCATTCAGTTTGAAGTTCATGGCTGCAGAGAAATCAGCAAGGAAGGGTGGCAGACAGCGTCATGGGGGAACATCAAGATATTTGCCTGATGACCTCTCAGAGCTTTACAAGACAGATCCTGAAGAGGATTACAATCAGTGCAAGACCCGAATCCAATGGATTCAAAGATATTGGGCAGAACAATGGTTCAAATACCGGTTTGTGACCTAGGAATATGCTGAGAAAAATGCCATCAAGCGACCATGGGGAGACATCCTATACAAGAATCTTCAACCCAGGTCCAGAGAAGAAGCCATTGAACAAGGCTTCTATCCCTGCATGGTCCGTGGGCCACAGCCTGCAGATGCACACCCATCGTCACTACTATGGTGTCGTGATGACAATCTGTTCAAGCGCAACTTCCAGTTTGCTAAGAACTCAGCGAAGCAGAACAAGAAGTCTTTGGGATTAGACTTCAACCCTGGTCCCTCTGCTCCCCGTGCCGATGGAACTCGCGAAGCTGAACCCAATGTTCTTGGGCCCTTCTATAACTTGGAAGGTCTCATCACTCATATCGTGGTTCAAGGGACAGCCGTGAATGAGCATGCAGATGACGCTGAATCAGATGAAGCACCTGCAGCGCTGAATCCAAAGAAGTTGAAGCAACCTAAAGCTTCAAAGCCTGCCTCTGCACCAAAAATCTCACGGGCGAAGCCACTAGCTACTGCACCTCCTGAAGACGGTGTGCAGTCTAAAGATTTGTCATGCATCTCCAAGCCCCAAAAAGACAAGACGCCTCTGCCACACACCGGCCAAGAACTGACAGCTGCTGCTATTCTGTGCAACGATGCCATTGATCTGTCCAGTGATGAAGATCTTGCAGATGACGCTCTTGAGCAACTGATCAAGAGCAAAGAAGAAGAAGAAATCTTCAATAATCTGCCTCTCTTTGACGTGGCAATCATCCACAACTTCATTGATGAGTGGTTTGACACGCCCAACCTCAGCTTCAAAGATTTGCAACTTCCAATTGGCCTCAGTGTCGCCTTCCATGGCGCCATTGCTTCAGAGCTAACTCTAGCTCAGCGCATTGTTGAACTGAAGCAGAAGATTGACTTTGAGAAAACTCAGTTCAAGAAGCATATGGCCACGCTCAGCATGCAAGAGGTGAAGAACTTCAAGATTATGCTGCACGAGCTCAAAGAAGCCTTTCTCAAGAAACGTGCAGAAGCTCAAGGTTCTCGTGAGCGCATGAAGAGCCTGGCTGACAAGTGTGTGCAAGGCTACAACGAGGCTGAGAAGCGCAAGGCCCTTGGGCATCCGGGCATTGATCCCAGGATGGCTGCTAAGAGGAAGAAGAAGCCCACTGTGGCCGAACCCAATGCACCAAGGCAGGAAGCAGATCCCATTGTCTTCCCAACCAGCATGACTGGCTCGAAGCCAAAGGCCAGGTCAACCGCTTCAGAACTGAAGAAGACGAGGACTGCTGAGGCTGAAGCCAGAAAGAGGAAACATTCTGAAGCCTCTGATGCTGCTCCCTCCAAGAAGAGGCGAAAGACCAAGAAGGAACGGGCTGCTCCCACAGAGCTCTTAGTTGTTGAACCCATCTCCATGGTTCACCCTGACGCTGAACATCAAGAGCGCCAACTGACTGTCCATGAGCCTGCTTCCACAAAGGCTCATGAAGCTGAAGACTTTCCAGCAGCTGATCCCACCGCTGCTGAAGACATTGGTCACCATGACCATGTTGAAGATGATGCACTTCTTTCTCAGATCGAGCACCAACAGGTATCATCGCCTGTTCTTACGCACAACAAACTCATCAGCATTGGTCGTCCTCTGACGCCAATTGCTCAGGATGCATCATGGGCTGATCACCCACAAGCACAAGAGGAAGATGACTTTGAGGCCCAGCCAACTCCAACTCCACAGGCGTCGCCAGCGTTACGCAGGCTTCGCAAAGGACCAAGGCCTCCAGTCTCCGAGTCTAAAGCTAAAGCTGCTGAAGACATTTCGGCTGCATCAGCCGATGAAGAAGAAACCCCAAGAGTTGCTACACCCCCGTCTCACCAAGAAGCTGTTCTCGAGGAGAACGTGACTGTGACCGACCCTCCAGCTCATCAAGTGGAGGTTGAGAATCTTGATGCTGCCACCACCAAAAGAAATGAAGCCACTAACGCTGTCATGGCTGAAGCAAATGTGGAGCCTACACCAACCCAAGAACCAGAAGTCAGTGAAGCCAATGATGCTACTGCTCCTGTTCCTGCGCCTGCTGCTGGTCCTCAGTTTGACTATCATGTTGAGCACATGCCTCAGGTACAGAAGCCAATTCCAAGGTTGCCCTGGTTTCCAGGTCCTGCATCAGCACTTGGATCCTTCAATATCAACGGCTTCAAAGAAGACAACACTTTCTTCAATAGCTCCAAGAACCCCTACTCAAGGGAAAGAATATCTTCTGATCGGTTCTGGAGCTATCCGCAGCGAAGCTATTACTCCTGCATTCTATACAATCAAGATCGCATCTTCCCACATAAGCGTCTTGACACCAAAGCCATAGCTGGTCTGCCCTGTCTGGAAGAAGCTCTGGATTGCTTCAAAGAGGTTGGATTGTTGCCGTTTGTCACCGACCAAGAGCACTGGAATGAAGAGTTGCTGCTCCAATTCTATGCCACACTTCACATCCGTGGATACAACAGAGATCCGAAGACTTGGGTCCTAGAGTGGATGACAGGAAATGTTCATCACGAAGCCAAAGCCTTTGATATCATTGAGCTCACTGGTCTACCCACTCCTGGCGATCTCTATGAACCTGGCTGTCAGCTTCACAGTGAAGCTATGGAGAGCATCTTTCAGAAGCCTGAACCAAACATGAGTCAGATGCTCAGTATGATGAAGCCCTTGCCACAAGATGCTGCATATCCAAAGGAGTTCTTTGTTGAAGACCTTGAGTATCTGCCAAGGACTATCTATCACATCATAAGGCGAACTCTCTGGCCCATCAAAGGACATTCCCCACATGCCAAGCTCGAAGGTGCAATGAAGACTTTGGTCTTCTATATTCTTCATGGAAAATGCTTCAATGCACAGGACTTCTTCATCCGCCAACTTGCTGCATCAGGCTCTGATCTTTTTGGCTTGAAGTTCTACGCTCCATGGATAATGCGGCTGATTAAACTCCACTCCGCTATCTCATATCAGCTATCTGCTCGCAATCATCGGATCTTTCTGCCTGATGTGGATATGTCCGTTGAAGCCATTTATACAAAGCCTGCCAAGGAACCTCTTAGTCTTCAGAATGCGGAGCATCAAAGTTTCTCTCAGAACATTGAAAGAGTTGAAGCACTCACTCATGTTTATCCTCTGGCTGGAACTACACGTGCACCACATCCTGCCCTTACTGAAGCCACCGAAAGCACTATTGCCCAACGACCCAAGAAGCGAACTCGTGTTCTCAATGACCGAGAGCTTCTAGTGGCTCTTCATCAGAAACAGGATAGGCATCATGACTGGCTGAAGCGCCAAATGCAAAGCCTCTTGGTGGATGTTAACCGCATTCGCAATCTTGCCACCAAGAATGCCTTTGTTGCCCATGAAACCTCTCGACGCACATGGAAAGGGCTGACGCTTATGTGCGCTGAAGATGATCTTCAAGAGGATGGCTTCTCTGAATGCTTCAAGTTTGACTCCACACCTCCCCGAAGGGCAGTGATGCGACGAACTCCATCTCTTGAAGACTCTGAGTTCTCTTCCTCTGCGGCAACTATGAATGCCAGAGTGATCGAGGACGAAGACGATGCTACTTCACCGCCCCCTCCTTCAGCATGCTTCAACACTGCTCCAAGTTCTTCTGCACCGCCAAACACCGCCGACGACCCTACTGCTTCACCTACTCTTCATGGGAACGAGTAGATGCTCTATGTCTTCAAACCTTTTTGGTCCTTACTAACAAAAGGGGGAGAAGCATATGAGTTTGATAGTCTTCAAGCGGGTCCATATGGGCGGTTAATTTATATTTTGCCTAGTGTTTACAACTCTCGTTTTGATACATTTGGTTCTTTGAGTTGTAACATTAAACTCGATGGTCGTCTGCTACTTATTTGCTACCTTGTGATGCGATGATAAATTCCGCATGTGCGACGATAATTCCGCACTTAGATCATTTTGCAGACGTCCATTTTCCATTATGCATGTCATTATCTTCACATACCTTCACATGCATAATGGATTGTCATCATAAGTTGAAGAGGATCTCCACAAGTACAACCTGCCATGTGCATTTGCATTCCAAAAGCAAATTACTTATATGCACATCTTCAGGGGGAGCCCTTACAACTTATGAAGACAATTCCTTATCCTTTACAATTTCACATTATATTCCCCGTTGAAAACTTCAACTAGTTTGTCATCAATCACCAAAAAGGGGGAGATTGTAAGTGCATCTAGTGCCACCCCTGGTTGGTTTTGGAGTATTGACGACAAACCTAGTTGAGGGACTAATGTGTTTGTGAGAATTGCAGGATAACACAGGTAGAAATCCCTCATTGATTCGGTTTTCCTACCAGAGATGACCCCTAAAAATGTATGAAGACATTGAAGTCAAAGGTGGTATGTGAAGATATTCACATTGAAGACTATGACAAGAGAAGACATCGCATGAAGCCTATGGAGCTCGAAGACTCAGATCTGTCGAAGTTCTTTTTCTTCTTTATTGAGTCATAGGAACCACCGTACTGTTAAGTGGGGTCCAAGAGAACCAGTTAGAATGACTGAAGTGATGCTTAACCAAAAACCTATGTCTTCGAGTGAAGACTATGAGAGCGAATCTTGTCCAGAGTCGGACAAGTCAGCTTTGCTTGTAGCCCAAGTAAAGTTGCCGTGTGTGTTTGAAATCTGACCGTTGGAACACGTGTCAGTTCCTTAGTGACCCAGGGTCATTTCGGACAAATCAGGTCGAGTTGCCTAGTGGCTATAAATAGCCCACCCCCTACAACCATAAATGGTTGGCTGCTCAGAGTTAGAGTATGGCTTTTGTCATTTGAGAGCAACCCACCTCGAAACCTTTGAGAGAGAATTCCTTGCGAGGATAAAGCCCTAACCACCCAGAGCCAAAGAGTGTTAGGCATCACTTAAGTCTTCCTGTCTGTGTGATCTGAAGACTTATTACACTTGAGGACTGTGAATCCTCCAGCCGGTTAGGCGTCGCGTTTTGAGCATCCAAGAGCCATTGTGGATCGCCGATGAATGAAGTCTGTGAAGGTTTGGGAGTCTACCTTGAAGACTTACCAGAGTGATTGGGTGAGGTCTGTGTGACCTTAGCTCAAGGGGAATACGGTGAGGACTGGGTGTCCTGTTCAGGACTGGGTGTCCGGGACTGTGTGTCCTCAGGTTTAAATACCTAGCCGCCCTAACCAGACGTACAGTTGTCACAGCGACTAGAACTGGTCTAACAAATCATTGTCTTCAACGAGTTACTGGTTTCATCCTTCCCTTCCCTTTACTTACTGTTGGTCCTTGTGAAGTCATTGTATGATTGCATTATCTTTTGTCTTCACTGAGTGACTGCTTGATCTGATTGGCTTCATAATATCTTCCTACCTGATCCTTACTACCTAGCTGCTATTAGTCATTGTGCTTTCACTTTATTGAATACTTGACTATGGCTTGCCTAGTGTAGTCTACCTTCCGCTGCATGGTAATATGTTTATTTCTATCGTTTGTCTTCGAAACTTCCACATTTTGAAGACTTTCATAAAAATTGCCTATTCACCCCCTCTAGTCAATATAACGCACTTTCAGAGGGGGAGCCCAAGATAGATTTGAGGGAGGGGTGCACGCGTGCATTCCATAGCGAGGGCAGTGTTGGCAGCTAGGGTCTCGTTTGCATGCAAGGTTGCTAGGGTTGTTTTAGAGAAGTTTATGGTGAGGCCAGTAGCTTGAGCAAAGTTTTGAAGGATTTTCCTGAGGGAGGCAGCAGCGGTGGGAGAGGCGGCTGCGATGATCAAGGTATCGTCTGCATATTGGAGTATAGTAGGGGGCAGGTGGGTAAAGATGGGGTGATGTAGGTCGGGATCGGTACTCTGAAGGATGAGTTGCTGTAGCAGATCGACTACAATTAGGAAGAGGTAGGGGGAGGCCGGGTCTCCCTGACGCAGACCGTTCTTGCATGGGATCCAACGTCCTGGGATGCCATTGAGGAGGATGGCGGTCTTGCCAGTATGGAGGAGGTTTTGAATCCATCCACGGAAGGTTTGGGAGAAGCCTCGGACCGCCATGATTTTGTCCAGGGCATTCCAAGCAACCGAATCAAAGGCCTTTCGGAAGTCAAGCTTGAAGATCATAGTTGGGCGTTTTCGAGAGTGGCAAGAGCTGATAAGATCTGCTGCAAAGACGTAGTTTTCTGCAATGTTCCTACCCGTGATGAAGCCAGTTTGGTTACCATGGACGAGATGTGGAATGAAGGGTTTGAGGCGCGACGTTAGGACCTTCGCCACAGCTTTGACCGGGCAGTTTTGCAAGGAAATTGGTCTGAAGGCGTCAGGTGAGATGGAGGAGGTAGATTTCGGGAGCAGAGCTGTATGGGCATGGTTTAGACGCTCTGTGTCCGCCATACCTTGGTGGAATTGTGCGAAGAAGGAGAAAATCACCGGTTTGATAGAGGGCTAGAAAGATGTATAGAAGAATGGGCCGAAGCCATCAGGTCCGGGGCTTGCTTGAGGGTTCATTTGAAAGAAGGCCAAATTTATTTCATCTTCTATGAATTGTGCATCGAGGGCATGAAGACCAGGTATGGGAGAAGGGTAGATCGTCGTGAGGTCAAACGGCCATGCCGTTGAGGCAGAAGAGCCGATGAGCGTGACAAAGAAGTCCCGCAGGATTTCCGCTTTTTGGTGGTGGGAAGTGAACACCGAGCCGTCCTGAGTGAGGGAGAAGATTTTGTTTTTCCTGAACCGTTGTGAGGCGGATATGTGGAAGAACTTGGAGTTTTCCCTGCCATGAATCGCTCGGGACACTTTGGCGCGCCATTTCCAGTATGATATTTTCTCTAGAATGGTGCTTTTGAGGAGAGAAACGATGATCTTACGTGTGAGGTGCTCTGGTGGGGAGAGGGGCCTAGATTCTTCCACGCGGTCAAGTGCGGAGATGGCAATTTTGCAGCGGGATTCGCGAAGGGGGGCTGGAGGGCGCGAACGGGCCCATTTTTAAGCGTAGCGCGGGTTTGCTTAAGCATGGTGGCGAGGGAGGCGGCGGAGTTAGGCGGGTGATTGGGCCGAGGTGAGGCCCATACCGAGGAGATGATATCTCGGCAAGGCTGCAATTTGGCCCAAGTAGATTCAAATTTAAAGAAGTTTGAGCGCGGGATTGTTGTGTTGACGTGGATGATGAGGGGGACATGGTCAGACGTGAATCGAGTGAGGGATGTGAGTGAGGAGTTGGGGAAAGCATCCACCTAGGCCAAGTTAAAAACAGCGCGGTCAATGCGTTCTAGGGTAGGTGTGGTTCTATTGTTGGACCAAGTGAATTGGCGGTCTAGAAGAGGTAGCTCGATAAGTGCAAGAGTATCGATTGTTTGGTTGAAAGCGTTGGCCTCTGAGCGACGGAAAGCATCGTTGTTTTTATCTGTAGGAAAATGTAGGAGGTTGAAATCACCGACTAGTAACCAAGGTGAGTCATCGGGTTGGGCGATAGCGAGGAGCTCATCAAGGAATTGTTGCTTGAGGGCGCGAGAGGAGGGGGCGTAGATGTTAGTGATGGCTATGGTTTTGTCAGTTAGCATTGATCGTAGTGACAGAGTTGAGGAGAAGGAGATGTAAGAGAAGGAGATTACTTGGAACAAGGCTGTGTTAACTGCAGAGATGGTGCCGGCCGCCGAGCCTACAACAGGTAAGGTAAAAACTTGATCTAGTTGGCGGGGCATGAATGAGCGTATTTTTGGGTCCGGTAGTGTGCCGAGTTTGGATTCTTGTAGTAAGGCGATGTGTGGATTTATAGAGATTAGTTCAGAGAGGACATCGGAGCATTTCTCTTGGTCACCAAGGCCACATACATTCCAAGAGCATATAGAGAAAGTTGCATTACTCATGAAACAGCTGCGTAAACCAGGGTTTTTAAGGCCGAACCAGTACAGTTACACGGTAGCAAAAGATACATCGCGTCGATAGAGCAGAACAAGTTCAGGCGATTACGTCGGAGGGACCAAAAGTACAGAGGTAGTACGAACGAGGGGGAGGCACGGGCGACGAACGGCGGCGTAGGATCGCTGTCCCCGGAGCAAGGTGGCGGTAGCGTACTGATCATGGAGAATCTTCGGCACCGGAGACCTCCTCATCAGCTTTGAGGATGGCATTAACCTGGCCATCATCCGCCCCGCAGAGCAAGGCAATGGCAGCAAGGTCTTCAGCTGAGGCCGGGGGACCATCGGGGACGTCCAGGCAGGCCTCATGGATGGCACGGTCAATGGCCGTGCCCACATCTGCCGCAGAGAGGCGAGCTGCCTTGGCCTTGACTGCCTTGGTGAGCATAGGTGAGTATCGGGCCTCCTTGCCAGCGAGCCGTGCACTGCGACGCAGCTTGTCCTTAGAGCAGGACTGGTCACGGGCTGCCTTCCGGCGTTCTTTGCGTATGGCGCACTCGTGGGTGCCAGGTCATGGAGAGGCAGCGCTGCATCAGGGGTTTCATGGGTCAGGGCAGCTTCGATAGCTAGGAGAGGAAGTGATTGAGCAGGAGACTGAGAGAGTGAGACTTTACCAACAGAATGGCACGATTCGCCAGCCGAGAAGGTGAAGTTGGGGACGAGTGCCGCGCACGGAGCCTCAGCCACGACCGCCGAGAAGGTAGAGGTGGCGGAGGAAAAGAGCAGGCGGGCGGGCGGGGCCATGGTCGTAGGGAGTGGAGGTGGCGGGGGCGGGGTCACCGCGCCGACCAATGCAGAAGCCCGGATGACAGGTGGGCCCGAGGCCCTTCCCGTGGGTGCATGCACCACGTCCAGGGACCGTGGCATATCTGCATGCAGAAGCGTAGCATGCATGTCCTCGGAGTCGGCGGATTCGTCGTCGGAGATGACAAGGGGTTGGTCCATGGAACCGTGTGGAGGTGCGGGGGGGGGGGGGGGAGAAGGGAGGAAACATTTGAAGGAAATATGCCCTAGAGGCAATAATAAAGTTATTATTTATTTCCTTATATCATGATAAATGTTTATTATTCATGCTAGAAGTATTAACCGGAAACATAATACATGTGTGAATACATAGACAAATAGAGTGTCACTAGTATGCCTCTACTTGACTAGCTCGTTAATCAAAGATGGTTATGTTTCCTAACCATGGACAAAGAGTTGTTATTTGATTAACGGGATCACATCATTAGGTGAATGATCTGATTGACACGACCCATTCCATTAGCTTAGCAGCCGATCGTTTAGTATGTTGCTATTGCTTTCTTCATGACTTATACATGTTCCTATGACTATGAGATTATGCAACTCCCGTTTGCCGGAAGAACACTCTGTGTGCTACCAAACGTCACAACGTAACTGGGTGATTATAAAGGTGCTCTACAGGTGTCTCCAAAGGTACATGTTGGGTTGGCGTATTTTGAGATTAGGATTTGTCACTCCGATTGTCGGAGAGGTATCTCTGGGCCCTCTCGGTAATGCACATCACATAAGCCTTGCAAGCATTGCAACTAATGAGTTAGTTGTGAGATGATGTATTACGGAACGAGTAAAGAGACTTGCCGGTAACGATATTGAACTAGGTATTGAGATACCGACGATCGAATCTCGGGCAAGTAACATACCGATGACAAAGGGAACAACGTATGTTGTTATGTGGTCTTACTGATAAAGATCTTCGTAGAATATGTAGGAAACAATATGAGCATCCAGGTTCCGCTATTGGTTATTGACCGGAGACGTGTCTCGGTCATGTCTACATTGTTCTCGAACCGTAGGGTCCGCACGCTTAACGTTACGATGACAGTTTCATTATGAGTTTATGTATTTTGATGTACCGAAGGTTGTTTGGAGTCCCGGATGTGATCATGGACATGACGAGGAGTCTCGAAATGGTTGAGACATAAAGATTGATATATTGGAAGCCTAAATTTGGATATCGGAAGTGTTCCGGGTGAAATCGGGATTTTACCGGAGTACCGGGAGGTTACCGGAACCCCCCGGGAGGTATATGGGCCTTAGTGGGCTTTAGTGGAAGAGAGGAGAGGTGGCCAGGGCTGGGAATTTTTTTGAAATTACTACGTTCCCCAACAGTGGCATCCGAGCCTAGGTTTTATGGTTTGATGTTATATGCACGAGTAGAACACAAGTGAGTTGTGGGCGATATAAGTCATATTGCTTACCAGCATGTCATACTTTGGTTCGGCGGTATTGTTGGACGAGGCGGCCCGGACCGACATTACGCGTACGCTTACGCGAGACTGGTTCTACCGCCGTGCTTTGCACACAGGTGGCTGGCGGGTGTCAGTTTCTCCAACTTTAGTTAAACCGAGTGTGGCTACGCCAGGTCCTTGCGAAGGTTAAAACAGCACCAACTTGACAAACTATCATTGTGGTTTTGATGCGTAGGTAAGATTGGTTCTTGCTTAAGCCCGTAGCAGCCACGTAAAACTTGCAACAAACAAAGTAGAGGACGTCTAACTTGTTTTTGCAGGGCATGTTGTGATGTGATATGGTCAAGGCATGATGCTAAATTTTATTGTATGAGATGATCATGTTTTGTAACCAAGTTATCGGCAACTGGCAGAAGCCATATGGTTGTCGCTTTATTGTATGCAATGCAATTGCCCTGTAATGCTTTACTTTATCAATAAGCGGTAGCAATAGTCGTAGAAGCATAAGATTGGCGAGACGACAATGATGCTACGATGGAGATCAAGGTGTCGCGCCGGTGACGATGGTGATCATGACGGTGCTTCGGAGATGGAGATCACAAGCACAAGATGATGATGGCCATATCATATCACTTATATTGATTGCATGTGATGTTTATCTTTTATGCATCTTATCTTGCTTTGATTGACGGTAGCATTATAAGATGATCTCTCACTAAATTTCAAGATAAAAAGTGTTCTCCCTGAGTATGCACCGTTGCCAAAGTTCGTCGTGCCCAGACACCACGTGATGATCGGGTGTGATAAGCTCTACGTCCATCTACAACGGGTGCAAGCCAGTTTTGCACACGCAGAATACTCAGGTTAAACTTGACGAGCCTAGCATATGCAGATATGGCCTCGGAACACTGAGACCGAAAGGTCGAGCGTGAATCATATAGTAGATATGATCAACATAGCGATGTTCACCATTGAAAACTACTCCATTTCACGTGATGATCGGTTATGGTTTAGTTGATTTGGATCACGTGATCACTTAGATGATTAGAGGGATGTCTATCTAAGTGGGAGTTCTTAAGTAATATGATTAATTGAACTTAAATTTATCATGAACTTAGTCCCTGATAGTATCTTGCTTGTTTATGTTGATTGTAGATAGATGGCCCGTGCTGTTGTTCCGTTGAATTTTAATGTGTTCCTTGAGAAAGCAAAGTTGAAAGATGATGGTAGCAATTACATGGAATGGGTCCGTAACTTGAGGATTATCCTCATTGCTGCACAGAAGAGTTATGTCCTGGAAGCACCGCTGGGTGCCAGGCCTGCTGCTGATGCAACTAACGACGTTAAGAACGTCTCGTAGAGCAAAGCTGATGACTACTCGATAGTCCAATGTGCCATGCTTTACGGCTTAGAACCGGGACTTCAACGATGTTTTGAACATCATGGGGCATATGAGATGTTCCTGGAGTTGAAGTTAATATTCCAGCAGAATGCTCGGATTGAGAGATGTGAAGTCTCCAATAAATTCTATAGCTGCAAGATGGAGGAGAATAGTTCTGTTAGTGAGCATATACTCAAGATGTCTGGGTATTGTAATCACTTGATTCAACTGGGAGTTAATCTTCCAGATGATAGCGTCATTGACAGAATTCTCCAATCACTTCCACCAAGCTACAAGAGCTTCGTGATGAACTATAATATGCAAGGGATGGATAAGACAATTCCCGAGCTCTTCGCAATGCTAAAGGCTGCGGAGGTAGAAATCAAGAAGGAGCATCAAGTGTTGATGGTCAACAAGACCACTAGTTTCAAGAAAAAGGGCAAAGGGAAGAAGAAGGGGAACTTCAAGAAGAACAGCAAGCAAGTTGCTGCTCAGGAGAAGAAACCCAAGTCTGGACCTAAGCCTAAAACTGGGTGCTTCTACTGCAAGCAGACTGGTCACTGGAAGTGGAACTGCCCCAAGTATTTGGCGGATAAGAAGGATGGCAAGGTGAACAAAGGTATATGTGATATACATGTTATTGATGTGTACCTTACTAGAGCTCGTAGTAGCACCTGGGTATTTGATACTGGTTCTGTTGCTAATATTTGCAACTCGAAACAGGGACTACGGATTAAGCGAACACTGGCAAAGGACGAGGTGACGATGCGCGTGGGAAATGGTTCCAAAGTCGATGTGATCGCGGTCGGCACGCTACCTCTACATCTACCTTCGGGATTAGTATTATACCTAAATAATTGTTATTTGGTGCCAGCGTTGAGCATGAACATTATATTTGGATCTTGTTTGATGCGAGACGGTTATTCATTTAAATCAGAGAATAATGGTTGTTCTATTTATATGAGTAATATCTTTTATGGTCATGCACCCTTAAAGAGTGGTCTATTTTTGATGAATCTCGATAGTAGTGGTACACATATTCATAATGTTGAAGCCAAAAGATGCAGAGTTGATAATGATAGTGCAACTTATTTGTGGCACTGCCGTTTAGGTCATATCGGTGTAAAGCGCATGAAGAAGCTCCATACTGATGGACTTTTGGAACCACTTGATTATGAATCACTTGGTACTTGCGAACCGTGCCTCATGGGCAAGATGACAAAAATGCCGTTCTCCAGTACTATGGAGAGAGCAACAGATTTGTTGGAAATCATACATACAAATGTATGTGGTCCGATGAATGTTGAGGCTCGTGGCGGATATCGTTATTTTCTCACCTTCACAGATGATTTAAGCAGATATGGGTATATCTACTTAATGAAGCATAAGTCTGAAACATTTGAAAAGTTCAAAGAATTTCAGAGTGAAGTTGAAAATCATCATAACAAGAAAATAAAGTTTCTACGATCTGATCGTGGAGGAGAATATTTGAATTACGAGTTTGGTCTACATTTGAAACAATGCGGAATAGTTTCGCAGCTCACGCCACCCGGAACACCACAACGTAATGGTGTGTCCGAACATCGTAATCGTACTTTACTTGATATGGTGCGATCTATGATGTCTCTTACAGATTTACCGCTATCGTTTTGGGGTTATGCTTTAGAGACGGCCGCATTCACGATTAAATAGGGCACCATCAAAATCCGTTGAGACGACGCCTTATGAACTATGGTTTGGCAAGAAACCAAAGTTGTCGTTTCTTAAAGTTTGGGGCTGTGATGCTTATGTGAAAAAGCTTCAACCTGATAAGCTCGAACCCAAATCGGAGAAATGTGTCTTCATAGGATACCCAAAGGATACTGTTGGGTACACCTTCTATCACTGATCCGAAGGCAAGACATTCGTTGCTAAAAATGGATCCTTTCTAGAGAAGGAGTTTCTCTCGAAAGAAGTGAGTGGGAGGAAAGTAGGACTTGATGAGGTAACTGTACCTGCTCCCTTATTGGAAAGTAGTACATCACAGAAACCGGTTTGTGTGACACCTAAACCAATTAGTGAGGAAGTTAATGATGATGATCATAGAACTTCAGATCAAGTTGCTACTGAACCTCGTAGATCAAACAGAGTAAGATCCGCACCAGAGTGGTACGGTAATCCTGTTCTGGAAGTCATGCTACTAGATCATGATGAACCTACGAACTATGAAGAAGCGATGGTGAGCCCAGATTCCGCGAAATGGCTTGAAGCCATGAAATCTGAGATGGGATCCATGTATGAGAACAAAGTGTGGACTTTGGTTGACTTGCCTGATGATCGGCAAGCAATTGAGAATAAATGGATCTTCAAGAAGAAGACTGACGCTGACGGTAATGTTACTGTCTACAAAGCTCAACTTGTTGCAAAAGGTTTTCGACAAGTTCAAGGGATTGACTACGATGAGACCTTCTCACCCGTAGCGATGCTTAAGTCTGTCTGAATCATGTTAGCAATTGCCGCATTTTATGATTATGAAATTTGGCAAATGGATGTCAAAACTGCATTCCTGAATGGATTTCTGGAAGAAGAGTTGTATATGATGCAACCAGAAGGTTTTGTCGATCCAAAGGGAGCTAACAAAGTGTGCAAGCTCCAGCGATCCATTTATGGACTGGTGCAAGCCTCTCGGAGTTGGAATAAACGCTTTGATAGTGTGATCAAAGCATTTGGTTTTATACAGACTTTTGGAGAAGCCTGTATTTACAAGAAAGTGAGTGGGAGCTCTGTAGCATTTCTGATATTATATGTGGATGACATATTACTAATTGGAAATGATATAGAATTTCTAGATAGCATAAAGGGATACTTGAATAAGAGCTTTTCAATGAAAGACCACGGTGAAGCTGCTTACATATTAGGCATTAAGATCTATAGAGATAGATCAAGAGGCTTAATTGGACTTTCACAAAGCACATACCTTGACAAAGTTTTGAAGAAGTTCAAAATGG
The DNA here is from genome assembly GCA_034509565.1 of Triticum monococcum. Classification (NCBI taxonomy): domain Eukaryota; kingdom Viridiplantae; phylum Streptophyta; class Magnoliopsida; order Poales; family Poaceae; genus Triticum; species Triticum monococcum. The sequence goes on along the minus strand of CM067846.1, from coordinate 169,035,656 downwards.
ATCAAGCAAAGAAAGGGTTCTTGCCTGTGTTACAAGGTGTGAAGTTGAGTAAGACTCAATGCCCGACCACTGCAGAAGATAGAGAGAAAATGAAAGATGTTCCCTATGCTTCAGCCATAGGCTCTATCATGTATGCAATGATGCATACCAGACCTGATGTGTGCCTTGCTATAAGTCTAGCAGGCAGGTACCAAAGTAATCCAGGAGTGGATCATTGGACAACGGTCAAGAACATCCTGAAATACCTGAAAAGGACTAAGGATATGTTTCTCGTTTATGGAGGTGACAAAGAGCTCATCGTAAATGGTTACGTTGATGCAAGCTTTGACACTGATCCGGACGATTCTAAATCGCAAACCGGATACGTGTTTACATTAAACGGTGGAGCTGTCAGTTGGTGCAGTTCTAAACAAAGCGTCGTGGCGGGATCTACGTGTGAAGCGGAATACATAGCTGCTTCGGAAGCAGCAAATGAAGGAGTCTGGATGAAGGAGTTCATATCCAATCTAGGTGTCATACCTCGTGTATCGGGTCCAATGAAAATCTTTTGTGACAATACTGGTGCAATTGCCTTGGCAAAGGAATCCAGATTTCACAAGAGAACCAAACACATCAAGAGACGCTTCAATTCCATCCGGGATCTAGTCCAGGTGGGAGACACAGAGATTTGCAAGATACATACAGATTTGAATGTAGCAGACCCGTTGACTAAGCCTCTTCCACGAGCAAAACATGATCAGCACCAAGGCTCCATGGGTGTTAGAATCATTACTGTGTAATCTATATTATTGACTCTTGTGCAAGTGGGAGACTGAAGGAAATATGCCCTAGAGGCAATAATAAAGTTATTATTTATTTCCTTATATCATGATGAATGTTTATTATTCATGCTATAATTGTATTAACCGGAAACATAATACATGTGTGAATACATAGATAAACAGAGTGTCACTAGTATGCCCCTACTTGACTAGCTCGTTAATCAAAGATGGTTATGTTTCCTAACCATGGACAAAGAGTTGTTATTTGATTAATGGGATCACATCATTAGTTGAATGATCTGATTGACATGACCCATTCCATTAGCTCAGCACCCGATCATTTAGTATGTTGCTATTGCTTTCTTCATGACTTATACATGTTCCTATGACTATGAGATTATGCAACTCCCGTTTGCCGGAAGAACACTTTGTGTGCTACCAAACGTCACAACGTAACTGGGTGATTATAAAGGTTCTCTACAGGTGTCTCCAAAGGTACATGTTGGGTTGGCGTATTTCGAGATTAGGATTTGTCACTCCGATTGTCGGAGAGGTATCTCTGGGCCCTCTCGGTAATGCACATCACATAAGCCTTGCAAGCATTGCAACTAATGAGTTAGTTGTGAGATGATGTATTACAGAACGAGTAAAGAGACTTGCCGGTAACGAGATTGAACTAGGTATTGAGATACCGACGATCGAATCTCGGGCAAGTAACATACCGATGACAAAGGGAACAACGTATGTTGTTATGCGGTCTGACCGATAAAGATCTTCATAGAATATGTAGGAACCAATATGAGCATCCAGGTTCCGCTATTGGTTATTGAACGGAGACGTGTCTCGGTCATGTCTACATTGTTCTCGAACCGTAGGGCCCGCACGCTTAACGTTACGATGACAGTTTCATTATGAGTTTATGTATTTTGATGTACCGAAGGTTGTTCAGAGTCCCGGATGTGATCATGGATATGACGAGTCGTCTCGAAATGGTCGAGACATAAAGATCGATATATTGGAAGCCTATATTTGGATATCGGAATCGTTCAGGGTGAAATCGGGATTTTACCGGAGTACCGGGGGGTTACCGGAACCCCCCCGGGGGTTATTGGGCCTACATGGGCCCTAAGGGAGAAGAGGAAAGGAGGCAAGAGGTGGTTGCACGCCCCTCCCCTCCCTAGTCCGAATAGGACAAGGAGAGGGAGACGGCGCCCCCCTTTCCTTTCACTCTTCCTCCTCTTTCCCACTTCTCCTTCTCCAACTAGGAAAGAAGGGAGTCCTACTCCCGGTGGGAGTAGGACTCCCCCTTGGCGCGCCCTCCTTGGCCGGCCGCCCCCTCCCCTTGGCTCCTTTATATACGGGGGCAGGGGGGCACCCTAGAATACACAAGTTGATCTTCGTGATCGTTCCTTAGCCGTGTGCGGTGCCCCCCTCCACCATATTCCACCTCGGTCATATTGTAGCGGTGCTTAGGCGAAGCCCTTCGATGGTTGAACATCAAGATCGTCACCACGCCGTCGTGCTGACGGAACTCCTCCCCGAAGCTTTGCTGGATCGGAGCCCGGGGAGCGTCATCGAGCTGAACGTGTGCCAAGAACTCGGAGGTGCCGGAGTAACGGTGCTTGGATCGGTTGGACCGGGAAGACGTACGACTACTTCCTCTACGTTGCATCAACGCTTCCGCTTCGGTCTACGAGGGTATGTAGACAACACTCTCCCCTCTCGTTGCTATGCATCACCATGATCTTGCGTGTGCGTAGGATTTTTTTTTAAATTACTACGTTCCCCAACAACATTGGTGCCATGGCCAGAGGAGGCCGGTGCTGGAGGGAGAGCAACAGGCTCAGCCACGGGGCGGGTCCCACCATACGTGGGGTCGGCACGCCATCCAGCATGAACGACAGTAATGACTGGGGTGAGATGCGCGGGGGAAGCATGGCGAGGAGAGCCACGCTGTGAGAGGGGGGCGGAGTCGCCGTCAGTGGAGTCGCCACCGAAAGGGTTGGCGCCATCGCCGTGGTGCCAACGTGAGATCTCTACGACTTTTGCTATCTTGATTTCGTTGATGGGGGGGGAGCTGGATCACGATGCCTGGCGGGGCTGGCTTGCCGGAATGGAGCAGAACCAAAGCGCGAACAGATGTGTAATCGACGCCATGGAGGCAGAAGTCGTCGATGGCACAGACGTTGCCGAGGAAAGCCAAGGCGAAGCGAATGCCATCGTTGTGCCAAAGCTCATGCGGGAACTCGGATACCTCGATTTCAACCAGGTCAGAGTAGATGGCAATGGAGCGGTCGACGTGCTCGACCGGCTCGATGGTGATGGTGTTGCCTTCGAAATCTATAGGGCTGCGGTGAACGACATCGTTGCGGGCCGAGGGGGTGTGGAAAGTGAGGCAAGCAACCCCGCGCCATGAGCCGCCCATGATGAAGGCGGGGTTACCGCACGTAAGCTGGATGGCACGACGGATGAGGGGGGGTGGGGTTGGGGTCAGGAGTACGGAGGTGGGCAAAGGTGAAATGCCGAGGGCAGTGCACGAGGCATGGAGATGCAGCGACGAGAGGCATGTCTCCGTAGGGAGGCAGCGGCCTGGCGTCGCGGAAGGGGCGAGGCAGCTCCTCGTCCTCATCTGAGTCAGACACATAAGACGCGGCCGTGGTGTGCTGGGAGGTAATGAACACGTCGGTGAGGCGGTCCCTAAGCTCCTGGGAGTTGAATGGTGAGGAGTGTGTGTGCATGGGGTCGTGTGGCGTGGTGGGGGTGGGAGGTGGTGCAGAGAACCGTAGCGGTGAGTTCGGAGGGAGTGGGATGCCATTCGCGCCAACATGGGTGCCCTGGAGGATGAAGGGGGGGTGGCACACATACATCGGGGAAAGGCTCGGAAAGGATGATGGGGATCTGCCCGATCATGAGGGTGCGAGGGTCGGTGTTCGTAGCAGACGACGAGCTTCCGGGTTCCATGCTGCGAGGGCAGAATGCTGGGTTAGAGGCAGCGGTGAATGAATCAGGTAGGGGAGGGAAGAAGGGCCAGATCCGACGATACCTGCAGTCGCGGCTACGATGGCCGTTTCGCCAGCAGCGGGCGCAACGGATGGGGTCGCGACAGAGCTCTACGCAGTGGTCTAGGGCGAGGCAGCGGAAGCAGCGACGACGCTTTTTGGTGGATGGAGGCGAGAGGGGGTGATGATGAGGGGGAGGAGCCGGCGTGGGGATATATAGGGTGGCCGGGGCAGCGGCGCACTGTGGTTATGGGGACTGGAGAGTAGCACTTCTCGATATGTGGGCGTCGTGGAGCGTTTGGACCGAGCATGCAACGTATCCGCCGTCAGGGTGGCGAGATCGTTTGCGTGTGTCAGCGATTGAGACGACGGGGGGGGGGTGCGGGGTGGTGATGGAGGGTTTGGGTAGGGTTTAGAGGCGATGATTATAGCTAGATGCTGGTCAGGACTAGAGGGGGGTGCGACAGAGGCGAGGGAGCGCCGTTCGTCGTGGGAGGTCGCGCGAGATCGTGGGTTCCCAAGGCGAGATTCTCCGGCGGCTTGGGCACCGGGGCGGCGCGTGGGGAGACAGGAGGTGGCGCGTTGGCACCCGGATTAGACGCGCGTGGGTCAGGTGGGGTGTCCAGAATTGGCACAGACAGACCGACGGGGGGGGAGGGGGGGATCAGGTCCAATGCACGCCTCGCCCGCATGCGCGACATCATGAGGTAAGTACGGATCTTTTGTAGGATTTGGTGTGTCGGGCGAGGCAGGGGGATCATCATTGTGCATGTGGTGGGTCCGTGTTGCATGCAGGGCTGACCGACCGTGCAGCAAAGCCGTGGACGTGGGGGTCGGCTGCCTCGGTGCATGGGGAGGCTGGTGGGGGTGGGTATAGGGCCCAAGGATGGACTCAGTGCGTGTGGGCAGCGAGGTGAAGGAAAAGGAGAAGTAAGATTGTAGGAAGCGGCTGCAGTGGGCAACGGCTAGATTGAGTTGGTCAAAAAGAAAAAGACGAAAACCATCAAAGACCAGGGACCCGGATTTGAGAATTTCAAATTTGACTGGGTGGGAGGAGACGCCAGATTTAAAAATTAAATCATGAACCTTAATTGCGTGAAAATCTTGTTGCACGGAAAAACAGTGGTTTAGGGCTGATTCCACTAGTAGTTCATTAGGTCTGACGGTGATTGGCATGAAAGAAACCCAAAAGGGATATGTATGGTGGGTGTATGGCACATGAGGTGGTAGCTGATTAAAGCAACGAACATTGAGCATTCGGTAAAAGAAATTAATACCTGGCCGTTTTCGTCTTACCTTGGGCAGATCCATAGTTGGAGGCGCTGATGACAGTGGTGCAGCGATGACCGACGACGGCGAGGAGGACGCGGATCCAAGCAACGGGGGCATGTCATCAGCTCGCAGAAGGCGTCGGGCATCAGACATGATCATAGGCCAGGGGAAGCGGATCAGCATGCCCCTCTTGTGGTAGTCACCCATGGAGGCGATCAACTTGGCTACTGCAGGTGAAGCAATGGTGAAGAAGAAGCAGGAATCTCCGTCTTGAGTGACGTCGAAGTGGAGGTAGGAATCCCCAAACAATTGAGCGAGGACAAGGGCCATGGAAGTGGCAGTGAGAGCGAAGGGGAACTGGATTACACGCGCATACATTCTGCAGCCATGGGGTTGAGAGCATGCGCGGGCGGTAACGTGGGAACGAAGCTGCGACCATGCCACAGCTTGGAACTGCAAGCCCAGATCATCAGGAATTTGGAGCAGCTGGGCAAGCGTCATGCATGTAGCGGCAGAGAGCGGTGGAGGCGGGAGGGGGGGGGGGGTTAGAGCCCTAGCGAAAGAGAAGGAGTAATTGCGATAGCGGAGAGAGGTTTGGGCAAGGATGATCCCTGCGACTCGTGCAAAAGCGACGTGGAAACGGAACACCAGGGGAGAGCATTGCGCGACGTAGAAGTGAGCAGCTGAGCCCCCCAGGATAGCCTGGAGCAGCGCAGCAACAACAATGGCATCGAGGTGACGGTGGGAGTAGCCGAAGACGATGTAGAGCGGTGAGGCGAGGTGGAGGGCAGGGGTGGTGATGGCGAGGCGGAGGTAGCGGGAGCAGTCGTCCTCAAACTCCAGACCCATGGCGTTGCCGCAACCGAGGAAGCAGCGGAGCGCCGTCTGCCTGGCCTTGACATAGGGTAGGTCGAAGAAAGGCGAGGGTGGTGGTGCCACAGATGGTAAGAGCTCGTTCAAGGGGCTTGTGGAGAGGGGGCTAGGAAGGGGGAGGTGGCTGGGGCGTTGCCGGTGGCCGGCTGGGGAGGCGAAGTGGGAGCGGGAGCCATCCGGGGAAAACCGTTCCGGTGTAGCACCTTGTTTGGTGTAAGTTCTGTGCTTCTATTGTAAAATATTCTTATAGTTCATTGCAAAAGATTTTGTTGATTTTGTTGCTAACTTGCCATTCAGATTGGGTGATGCTGCTCAGCAGAGTCCTGCTGTTTCCTTCGGAAAAAAAAATGCTGCTGGGGGAAAACTAGGCGTGGAGTTATTGTCATGTGCTTTCTACGTACATAGGAGCAGCCTCGTTGTTCAATGAAAAAGAGTCCCCTTGTAGAAAAAACACCAACAACAGTAGTAGTACAAAGAAGACAAGAAAACGCAGACAGCATCGCCGATCACCCCCTCTAGCTAACACTCACTTCAGTTTTCCCCGAGCAGCATCGTCCTGAGGATGACATCCCCCATGCCGTCGGCGACGGGGAAGAGGTGCCCGGCCGTGGGCAGCTCGTGGTAGCGCACCCATGGCAGCCTCTCCGCGATGTGCCGCGACAGGCTAACGGGCACGATGAGGTCCTCCGCGCCGTGCCACAGGTGCACATCCGCCTCGTCGCCCGGGAACGGGTTCTCCATCTCCAGCGGGCTCCAGCCCCACTTCCCGAACCCGACGGTCATGTCCCGGTGCAGGCTCTCGTGCTCCCCCTGCTGCCTCGCCTTGCTCTGTGCGCACACACAATAAAATGCAAACAACGGGTGAGTCATTGAGACAAATAGAGGTGCACACACTGTGACTCTCAGAGATGCAAACGGTGGGGTTGGTTCGCTGGTCTGTAAATATTACCGAGCAAGGTCGAGATGCGAACTTGGGGATCATGGCCATGTCTTCTGTGGAGAAGATGGCGGGGTTGAAGGAGATGACGCTGGAGGCCGGGAAGAGCTTCTGGGTGTTCCACCAGTAGGCGAGCCAGGGCGCGTGGTGCGCAACGCGGACGGCCCATTGGTCCTGAGGAGTCTGCTGGTACCACGCGTCCCACGACACGTTCGACGGGAAGCCCGACCACCAGTAGTTGCCCACGGGGCCGAGGATAGACACCCCAGCAAGCCTGTCAAGAAAATGTAGTTGTCACTAAGCTTGCAAATTAAGTACTCTGCAGCGGTGTTAAGTAGAGAAGAAGTGCGGCGGGTGGTACCGGTGGGGGATGTGCTTGAGGCAGCTCCACATGATCTCGCCGCCCATGGAGAACCCGACGAGGTAGAACCTGGACCCGAGATGCAGGCTGTCAGCTAGCTCCGCGATGTCGAGGGCGATGCTCTTCTCGGTCCTCGCAGGATGCGGGTCACTCTCGCCGTATCCAGGTCGATCGAAGGACAGAATGTAGATCCCGAGCTCCTGCGCCAGCTCCTGCATGTCACAGTTTCCAGCAACAGTCCGCTATGATTAATTTTTTTCCCTGTGTAAACATTCAGGTTCAACTGATGATTGTCACGTACGGGTGATACTCGCAGGGCATCGTATCTGCATGAGTCGAATCCATGGACGAAGATGATCTTATGGTTGGCTTGTTCCTTCGGGACACCGGACTCATGGTAAGCCAAGTGCCTGCCGTCACTGAGCCTGATCCTTGTCCCGGTGACCGGAGGGCCGTCCGGGGATCCGCAGATTTTTGGAGGCGGAGCCTGAAGCTGACGGTACAGAACCGCAAGCAGGAACATGAATGCAAGACGGGGAAGCCTTTTGGCTATACCTATGAGAGGAAAATATCATTTTGTTAGACTCTAGAAATCATTTCAGATGCAGAATGCCACAAACACGCGAGGAAAAAGACACGCATCTGGTTCAGTATACAGAATTGTGATAATCATGTCTACAATATACAGAAAAAACCACATAAAGAATTATATGTAGCGATTATATTAAGGCGAGTTAATTTCTCTATTTTTTAGAAAAAAAGGCTGAGTATAATAAAATGAACATGAAGTGAGCTGTGTAGAGTCGAATCTCCTATACAACAACCGTGCTTTAAAAAAATAATATATAAGATCTTATTGTAAAATTTTAAAATATCATCAAAATATTCAATAGTGTAGAGGTTACATATGAATATGAAAACTAAAAATGTCCATGTCCGTCAAAATAATGCTCATACATTCAAAAAATTGTCATCTCATATATAATCTTTTTGTATGTATTGAATTGTTTTTAAATATGAGATGACATTTTTCGAATGTACGAACATTATTTTGTTTATACTCCAAAAAATACATCCTATCACCCAGGGATAGTTACTTCACATGTCTCATATACTATCATGTGGTAGTATATATACTACTTTGTCAATCTAAATATGTTCATATACTATATCTGAGATATTTCAAAGCAAGCTATACGAAAAAATTACATGTGAGTCCATAGTTTTTTATATTAAAAAAACTTTATATTTGTATGTATAAAACAATACACTAAAAAAGTAGTACGCACTACCTAAAAAATGGGATATATACTACCCAAGTATTCCTATATACTACATATATTGTATGTACATACTCTTGATTTTGACAGATACTACATACAACATAGAAAACTCACGTGAGGGCAACTACCACCGGTGGTAGGAAACATTTGAAAAATTTTTCATGTGTGTTCTAATATTTGTTCATAAGATTTTTTTTAAATTTATTTACATATTTTCCCCTGTGAAAGAGGAGAAAAAATGAAAGTGAAAAACAAAAAACGAACATCAAAACAAAAGGAATAAAAGAAACAAAGAAGGCAGAAAAGGAAAAGGAGAAAAAAAGAAGAAAAAAGAGAAAATTTGGCCGATCTTAGAGCACAAGCGCTCCAGGTGGCAATCTGGCCATAGTGGGTGTAATTTAACTAGTAACATAACGCACCCTAAGATAAGTCTGCTTGTGGCAAGTAGTTAATGAGAAGAGTGGTGTTTGTGGTAAAAATAATATGTTACTGTAGCATAATGCATTAAAAAAATGTACATCTAAGCAAATAAAGGGTTGCATGATACCACATATAGGTCACAATCCACTATGAAGGTAATAAAATAGACCCATAACATATGCATGTTGATAGTCGAGTTACTTCTCACTATGGCTAACCTTATAGGAATCTACTATAGACTCAGCTTGATCATAATACCTCCCATAGTGGGATATTATAGAGTAGTTTCATGCAACCATATGCAATGGCAATTAGGCATATCGATGACATGTCATAATACTAGGTGAGAAAGAGAAGGTAATAATATCACATTATTACACCATCTCTAATAAATAGTTGTTATTATGAGGCATACAAAGTAGGAGTAATAAATTGAGTCGTCTAAAATACCAATCTATGACACTCCCTCCGTCTCAAAATTCTTGTCTTAGATTAGTCTACATATGGATGTATCTAATACTAAAAAGTGACTTGATACATCCGTATTTAGACAAATCTAAGACAAGAATTTTGGGACGAAGGGAGTACTATGTACTACTCACTCCGTCCGGTGAAGAGTGTACATCTAATTTTTTTAGAACAAATTATGAAGTTAAGTAAAAAATGCATTGAAAAGGTGCAAGTCACCGTCTCTCTTCTATTTAATCACCCAACCCCCAATGAGCTAAGTGCATGTAGAAATTAAGAAGACCATGTGTGTATTGCTATTGGTCTTGAGTACTTTAAAGTGCATTGCAAAGATGAAAGTACACTTTTTTGTGAACAAATTTTGAAGCTAGATGTATATTCTTTACCGGACGAAGGGAGTATGAAGTTAGCATCATATAGTAGCATTATATGCATGACGTTTGCTATATAGACCGTGGCCGTTGACGTCTTCTAGTCTATATCAACGAGTTCCGGACCATTGCTGCTCCAAGCACCAGTGTTTAATCAACATTGATTCGCTGAGATGGAGGTTCGGTGGCGGCAACAAGCTTTGCTCACAACACGTTGTTGAAGGATGCCGGAGAAAGAAGACTTCGGCACTTCCAAATTTTTTGATGTATCTTTATATTTTCTATATGCATGTTTTTAAAGCATTTGTGCACTTAATATACGACCTTTGGCCTTTTCGAAAAAAGAACTTATGACCAGGAGTTCTTAGAATCACTATAATCTTGGAAGGCCTCGACCAAATAGCCTTTTATGGGTGAGTATCGATCCAATAGTTTTTTCACATAAGTCGGGCCTAGAATAAAAACGGGCCACATGCCTGCCGGAAACCAGATAGACAGACGGTTCATTTCCGTCACAACAACATAGGTTTTAGGAACTCCCTATATGAATCCCTGTGCGTTAAGTTGTTGGCCACTCGCGTCGGGCGTCGCCAAGTGGGCCAGCCCAGCAGCAAGGCCTTGTAGTGACTACACCGTAGTGATTTGATTTTTTTCTATTATTTAATTAAAATATTAATATATTTTGAAAATTGGTAAAATATTTAGAAATTTTCAAAAAATATGTTTGCAAAAACGTTTTTGGAAATTCTGAACAAATTTTGAATTTCCAAATAAATTTTCAAACTCTCAAACATTTTTTGAAATTTCTTGAACAACTTTTCAAAATCCTGCATAATTTTCGAAAACAAGAAAATTTACCAAGTTTTAACAGAATTTGAAAATGCCAAAACATTTCTGAACAAATTTGATTTTTTGGAACTTTTTTTGAAAAAATAATAAACCTGAAAAATGAAAGACTAATAATAATAAAAGTAAAACCTGAAAAAACAGTTTTTCTTTCAAAATGAAAGATTCTAGAATGTTCCTAAAACCAGTAGTAAATCAAATAGCCAGTTACACTAAGTTGCTAAAATGGGCTGACCCGTCCAGAGTGCTGCCCTGTGCAAAAGGCACCTATTTGACGCATTCCCAGGTTTTGTGGAGATTCTCAAGAAAAGAACATAGCCCTTTTGTTGATTTGGGAACACTTTGAAAAAGCTCCTTACATTATTTTTTATAGATATAGAAAGCTTAGAAAATGCTTTTTTTTTCAGAAACGCCGGGAAATAGCTAGCTGATATTAACACCTGGATATATACAATATGTTTAGGACGGGTGGAATATTTACAGTGTCCGCTTTATTAGAGAATTTTTATATAATTAATACTTGAATATGACAACTAAATAATACTTGGATATATAACTACGGAAAATATAGAGAGATTACTTTTCCTCATTTCTCACTGTGCACGTCGTCTTCCGACGTCCTCCCGACCATATGATCAGAGAATCAACTGCATGGGCAGCTAATTGTACGAAGTTTAGGATAACGAGAACAACAAGATAAACGAATGTTCTACACACTAAACTGCCTGCCTGATTCACAATCCATTTTCACCATTTACTTAGAAACCACTTGGATATGTATTGACCAACTTCTTTTTTTACTCTAAAATTGCCACTACACGGTAAATGAAATTGTCATTGTATTCGTGTCAAAGTTGCCATTGTGTTGTTATTAAAATTATCATGTTGCAGTTTTGACACTGATACAATGACAACATACCCCCTCCACATAATTTAATCATGCTCTAACCATTGATTCGTCCATAGTCTTGTTGATTCCTTGTGCAAACAGGATTGTAATGACCAAGGTTAATTAATGGAGCTTCAGTTTTGCAAAAAGTCTTGTTGTGCATACAATAAAAGCATGGTTAGAGCATGATTAATAGTATAGCTAGTTATATGGACATGTCATGTCATCAAGAGTTAGCATTATTAATTAGTCATACAATATAGCAGGCTATAATATTGGCTATAAGCTCACATCTTTTTTCACTTTTTCTCTAGTATCTCTTTTCTCTCATTAAATGCTTTTGCCTAGAAGCATGCATAGAGCCTGACTCTTGCATAAAAGCCCATTCCTTTATTTTTTCCTTATCTCTCTTCTCCACATAGGCAAAAGTGCCATGTAAGCGGGCTTATAGCCCACTATTATACTTGCTCTTAATAGTATAGCGAGCTGCTAGCTATATGGTCTTGCAACATCATCTATAGACAAGCTTATAGCCGGCAAGTTCAATAGTTGCATCTAAATATGTATTACTTTTTTGATACATGCACATCTCATTCTCTCGCAACATGCCTAGGAGCGCGTGCTGCAATGTAATTAATAGCTCGTTTCCCTTCTCTCCTTCAACTCATCAAAAATATAATACTATTTAAAAAGGTTTAGAACCCACCTACGTCATCCTATTGTACTTGCTCTAGCAGGTTTATAGCCCTCTTACATGGCAATTTTGCTTATGTGGAGAAAAGAGACATAAAAAAGGAAGAGAAGTGGCAAGAGCCTAGCTATATGCGTGCTTTTAAACAGATGCAATAAATGTGAAGAAAGAGATTGGAAGAAAATGCGAAAAAATAATCTTATATCTAACATTGTTGTATGAATGAATATATGTGTTTCCTGTATGACATCATTTTACAGCCAGCAGTTGGCTATATTATTAACCATGCTCTAAGAGCAACTCCAAAGGGCCGACCTATTTCGTCCGTCTGCGTCTGTTTCGGTCGGCGCGGACAAAAGTGGCGGCCCAACGCGCCGAGCCAAATCCAAATCACGTCCGCGTCGCGTCCGCGCCAACGCATTCACGGTCCAAATTTGCGCCCCAAATGCATCGACGCGGACGCCGAACGGACGCTTCGCACGCCTTCTCGCTATCCGCCGCGTCCCCATATGGCAGCCGTCTAACTACCCGCTGCCCACGCGGCCAGCTTAATTTATGACGACGGACCCACGCGTCAGTGACGACGCTCATCATTTGTTAAGTCGACCGTGCGACGGGGCCGTCCTCATCCATACTCGCCGTCCACATCAGCCCATCTTTGCTCCCTCGTCGTCGGCAAACCCTAGCCACCACAACCACAGCGAGATGGGCCTCTTCTCCGGCGCCAGCGGCAGCAAGGCCAAGGGCAAGTTCCCCGCCACCCCTTTCCCCTCTGAGTTCCTCTCACCTCCACGGCGCCTCGCCGGTAGAGGCAGAGCGTCAGCGTGCCAGTGCACCAGGCGGAGTGGCACTGGCAGAAACATCAGCCTCTGCCGTATCCGGACGTGACGCTGCCGCACGACTGGCATCTGGATCTAGATAGGATCCCAGTGCCGGCGGCGCCGCGGACGGCTCATGCTCACGCGGAGGAGGTGCGGCGCCGGCGGGCGCTGCTGACGCCTGACGCCGGAGCAGCGCCTCGACAAGGCCTACGCAGCCGACTCGCCTAACTGGACGAGGTGGTTTGCCTTCGAGCACGAGGAGGCGAGGCGACGGGGCGTGCGCGAGGAGGCGAGGCGATGGGGCGTCGCGGCGAGTACGAGGAGATGCTCGAGCACGACCTCGAGGAGGAGCAGCGCGAGGCCGAGGAGGAGGCGCGCCAGGCCGCAGCTGCACAGACGACCGCACACCCCCCGCCCCAGCACTGCCTGCGCCGACACAGCCCGACATGGCGGCGCTCTGGAACACGGCGTTCACCTGGGCCGGGCCGGCGCCGACGCTCATCGGCCTCACGGACCCCGAGGACGACGACGACGGCGCCTAAGGCAGCACGCCGCCTCATAGTTTAGGCTGTTTTTTTAAATGCAAATGTGTGGACGCGTGGACTCTCGCCGGCCTTCGTGGCCGGCTTTAATGTTGTTTCTCTTTTTTTAAATATGCATGCATTCATTTTTTTTGACGCCGTCAAAATAGGTATCGACCAGCGTTGGGCGCAGGCGCCGACCCAAATGCTGAAGCGGGCATCCGTGTCCGTCTGGCCGACCCAAACGAACAAAAAACGGATAAAATCGCCGTCCGTTTGGGTCAGCCCGTTGTAGTTGCTCTAATCCACACAAAGAAAACATTCATGGTCCGAATGCACCCGCGTGGCATCCGTGTCTTGTGAAGTTACTCCGACAAGTATATTTCAATCACCCAAGATTTGGGAGTACGCAAAGGGACAAGACTTGCCTGCTCCCCTGGCGTGTGCCCATCCGTACTCCCGCGTACGTGGCTTAATTTGATTGGAAAAAAATAATGTCTAGCCCCATCCCTTAAAATTAGGGGGAGATGATTAGATTAGAAAAAAATGAAAAAAGACAACCGTATGATAAAGTGGGAACAGGGACGAGTGCATACAAAGAGAGCGGCCGAACCGAATCCTACGCAAAGCATCGAGATCGCCGCCACGAGTCAACAAAAGGACAACTTGGCTAGAGTCTAAAGAAAGCATGGGCGCCGGTAATCCGGCATTACACCGCGTGCAGGCAGACAAATCGCCTCCATCGGCGGAGCCCCGTTAGTAATAATACCCCCATGTCTCCTGTCTCTCGGAGGGTCGATCTCGAGGCGCGAACGGCAGGAAGTAGGAACACAGCAAAGAACCACGCGGTGTGGCAACTGGCAAGGGCCTCTTCTACAGCCAAGTGCAACATCGACAAGAAGCAAACAAGGAAACAAGCGAAAGAATCGGGGATGGCGTCGCGACCGTGGTACTCAGGCGTCAAATTTATGAGAAGGAAAACCGATCACCACACGCAGGACCGTCACGAACTCACGATCCAGACGCGAGCGAGAGAAGAGAGGAGGCGGCACATACCGGAGCCGCCGGGAGCGGCCTGAGGCGGCGTGGCTTGCGTGCCGTTGCCGTTGGCGGAGGTGGACGACGGCTTCTCGCCTGGCCCTGCCATGGCCGGATCAGGCGCGCCAAGTGCGCGCAGGTGGAGCAGAGCGAATCAGCTACCACGATGACGGCTGGGCGCTGGATCGGATGTGTGCAGCTGATGCACGAGAGCGGCGTGCGTGCTATTATATAGAGCTGTGTCGAAGCCGCCCTTAGCCGCCGGCATGGGCGCGTGGCTGATGTCCCGTTGGCGCGCAAGTCACACGAGCCGCTGTCTTCGACCGGTGTTCTTTTTTCCCCTTCTGACGGTGGTGATTCGCCCTCGACGGACCAATTCGCAGCCAGGCTCCTACGGGTCGACGCCGTGGAACGGTGAAAAGTGCGACGTGCATGTTGAAGTACTACTTGGACAGGACCGGTTCACGGGATTAGCATCAGCCGCGCCCGCGTGTTCAACGGCCAGCCATGCCCGGCGGACACGTCCGGACTAACTGCCGCTGCTATTGACAATAGCTTCGCAGTTTTCTTTTTCAGAGTATATAATTCACACATATGAACACACAACTTAGGGCATCGCCGCTTAAGCACCGGTCCTTAATTTTTATTAAGTCCACAACTCTCAAAATAATTATAGAAAATAACACAATTCAAGCACATCCATACTATACAATGTGATGATTATCAAGTTGCAACATTGACTCAATAAAAGAATTGATCAACATGTAGAGCAACAGGAAGCAAAACTCATGATGTCAATGGTGTGCAAGCCAGGTGGCCACCTTCTCTTCATTTGTGCAATTGCATCGTAAAACTTCATGACCGAGTTGAAGATCGTGTACCATCGATGAGTTAGTGACTTCACATTGCGATCATGAATCATTTGCAAGTCGTAGGGCGCGAAGTGATTTGGCTCATGAAACAAAGCATGCACGTTATGCCAAAACGTAGAGCCCCCTTGCCTCATGCCCACAAAGTCCGTAGACCTTCCACACGTCACACATCAGCTCATCCTCCATCACCAAGTACCCTACCATCATGTTTTACTCTAGAAAACAACAAAAATGTATTAAAAAAAAGCTCAATGACATCTGACCGAATACCTGTTGGCCGGGCGTGGTGTCTACCATGGATGGCGTCAACAGGGGGCGGAGAGTACCTGGCTGCAGACGAATCCTAGATGAATGGCGGCGTAGTCCAAGGCGGGCAGGACCGTGGACGGGGACAACAGACGTCTGACAATGCCTTGACGGCCAGAGAGGCATTGTTGCGATGGACGCGGAGGTGGAAAATTAATGTATGAATCTATGTGTTAGTTAAGTTCTTGAGACCATCTTATATACTATGTGACATACAAAGCAATTTTTTTTGACAGAAAGACTGCAGGGGAACCCCCTACAGTATAATTGGTGCAACAAACCCAACTTGCAAGTACCATGCCTTGAACCTGGTGGGTGGGAAGGCATCAGCCCCTTCCCACAACGAAGCAATTATTCGTCGTAGTCAGTCATGGAAATGGATGACAATGGGTTTGTCTGACACGGGGACTTAGGAAAAATGGCTTGAACGGTTTGAAGAATGCTCAGTGATGCTTGTAGTGTAAAGGAGAAGCTTATTACGATGTGGTCTGATGGATCTGCCTGAATAGTCCCGACTGCCCGGACCCTCGCTCTCTACATGTCGTCGAATTTCTCGGGACGTCTGCTTGGTTCCTAGGCCCGGCTTAGAAGGGTTTGTGTAGGATCGAAAGTATGTCTAGAAGGGGGGGGGGTGATTAGACTACTTGACCAAATAAAACTTATCCTTTTTCCAATTTTAGTTCTTGGCAGATTTTAGCAACTTTGGACAAGTCAAGCAATCTTAACACAATTCAAGCGAACATGCAAAGAGTATATGAGCAGCGGAAAGTAAAGCATGCAACTTGCAAGAATGTAAAGGGAAGGGTTTCGAGGATTCAAACGCAATAGTAGACACAGATGTTTTTATCGTGGTTCCGATAGGTGGTGCTATCGTACATCCACGTTAATGGAGACTTCAACCCACGAAGGGTAACGGCTGTGCGAGTCCACGGAGGGCTCCACCCACGAAGGGTCCACGAAGAAGAAACCTTGTCTATCCCACCATGGCCGTCGCCCACGAAGGACTTGCCTCACTAGGGTAGATCTTCACGAAGTAGGCGATCTCCTTGCCCTTACAAATTCCTTGGTTCAACTCCACAATCTTGTTGGAGGCTCCCAAGTGACACCTAGCCAATCTAGGAGACTCCACTCTCCAAGAAGTAACAAATGGTGTGTTGATGATGAACTCCTTGCTCTTGTGCTTCAAATGATAGTCTCACCAACACTCAACTCTCTCTCACAGGATATGGATTTGGTGGAAAGAAGATTTGAGTGGAAAGCAACTTGGGAATGCTAGAGATCAAGATTCATATGGTAAGAATGAAATATCTTGGCCTCAACACAAGTGTAGGTGGTTCTCTCTTAGAAAAGGTAAGTTCGAAGTGTAGGTTCGTTCTGCTGGCTCTCTCCACGAATAAAGAGGAGGTGGAGGGGTATATATAGCCTCGACACAAAATCTAACCATTACACACAACTCACCAATCTCGGTGGGACTGAATTGATAAACTCGGTCAGACCGATTCAACAAATCTAGTGACCGTTAGGATTTTCGATGGGACCGACATGCAACTCGGTAGGACCGATATGGTTAGGGTTAGGGCATAACGTAATCTCGGTGAGACCGATTACACAAACTCGGTGAGCCCGATTTTGGTAATAAGCTAACCAGAGAGTTGGTCAGGTAAACTTGGTGGGACCGATTCGCTCATTTTGGTGAGACCGAAATGTTATGAAAGGGAAACAGAGAGTTTACATTGCAATCTCGGTGGGACCGAAATGTTACGAAGGGAAACGGAGAGATTACAATCCCATCTCGGTGAGACCGATTTGCCTAGGGTTTGTGGCAGTGGCTATGACATCTGAACTCGGTGGCGCCGGATAGAAAGAATCGGTGGGGCTGAGTTTGACTTTTGGTTTAGGTCATATGTGGATGTGAGAAAGTAGTTGAGGGTTTTGGAGCATATCACTAAGCATTTTGAGCAAGAACCTCATTAAGCAACACCTCATCCCTCCTTGATAGTATTGACTTTTCTTATAGACTCAATGTGATCTTGGATCACTAAAATAGAAAATCTAGAGTCTTGAGCTTTGAGCTTGAGCCAATCCTTTTGTCCTTAGCATTTTGAGGGGTCCACTTTTCTCATCCATGCCATGCCAATCATTGAGCTTTTTTGAAATATTAATCTTGAAATAGCATTAGCTCAATGAGCTATATGTTGTTAGGAATTACCAAAACCACCTAGGGATAGTTGCACTTTCAATCTCCCCCTTTTTGGTAATTGATGACAATATATAGATCAAAGCTTCGACAAATGATAATAAGAGTGAAAAACATTGTCGCTTTGAGAAGTATGTGAAAAGCAAGAGCTCCCCCTAAATTTGTGCATAGTTTAAGATTTGCTTTGGACTGCAAATGCACAATGAGTTAGGATCATGGGTTACTCTTCCATGTCACATACATCTTGGTGGAGCGCTCAAAATGATAATAATTAAATACATGCACTTATCACCAAGCAAAGTGAATGATCATATGGGGATATAAAAGGATAATGTCATCCAACAAGCATGAAGGTAGCATATGATCAAACACATGATCATCCAAGTATCACACAAAAGCATAAAGTATCTCAAACAAGCAAATAACAAAGTTCAACCACCAAACAACAAGAGAGAACAAAGAGCAACACTCTCTCTCGAAGCCTATGATCTATACATTTTCTCCCCCTTTTGCAACAAGTTACCAAAAAGTTCATAAAAAATGCATAGTGCTAGATCTACTCTCAGGCTCGGTCTTCAGGTGGTGGTGTAGATAAAACTCCAAGGACGAAGGCATCAGTTGATGTAGATGGAGCTGGTGGAGTGGGTGCTGGAGCTGGTGGCACTGAAGCTGTAGCTGGTGCAGATGAAGTTGCTCTGGTGTCTGTAATTGGCACCGCAGCAGATCTCTGTCCTCTGGGCACTCTAGCAAAAGCATCAGTGGTAGACTTTCCCTTCTTCTCCTGCACTTCATCCTGAAGTTTCTCAACAACTGACTGTATCTCTATGACCTTCACATCTAAATCATAGAACTTCTGCTCCATGATCCTCTCCAAGCTCTCCTGGTTTTAAGTCAGGGTGGCCAATCCCTTCTCAATCCTCAGAGTGGAGGCAATCAAGTAGCCAAGCTGATCTTGCTTGCTCTTCAGAAGATACTGAGATGCCTCATCAATGGTTGGCATCTTTGCAGCCTTTTCAGTCCTTGCCTTCTCCCTCTTTGCTTGTGCTTGCACAGAAGATGGTTCATTCTCATCCATTACCACAATGTTGTCCTTAAAGTCTGGGTAGATGGGCATATGATCCTTGTCCAAGAGATATGTTGTAACGCCCTCGATGCGGCTATATCTCCCACGTGTCGAAGCACGACTTAGAGGCATAACCGCATTGAAAGCAATGTCGCAAGTGAGGTAATCTTCACACAACCCATGTAATACAATAGGGGAAAAAGATACATAGTTGGCTTACAATCGCCACTTCACACAATTGCAGGAATAAAGCATTACATCATCCAAATACAAACAAGGTCCGACTACGGAACCAAAATAAAAGAAGAACCCCAAAAGTGACAAAGGTCCCCAATCACCCCAACTGGGCTCCACTACTGATCAACTAGAACGAAACAACACAACAGACAAAGTCTTCATCGAGCTCCTCCTGAGCTTGGTTGCGTCATCTTCACGGACTCAACGGCACCTGCAAGCTGGTTTTGGAAGTATCTGTGAGCCACAGGGACTCAGCAATCTCGCGCCCTCGCGATCAAGACTATTTAAGCTTATGGGTAAGGTAAAGGTATGAGGTGGAGCTGCAGCAAGCGACTAGCATATATGGTGGCTAACATACACAAATGAGAGCGAGAAGAGAAGGCAAAGCACGGTCGATAAAAGTATGATCATGAAGTGATCCTGGACTACCTACGTCAAGCATAACTCCAACAACCGTGTTCACTTCCCGGGCCCCGCCGAGAAGAGACCATCACGGTTACACACGCGGTTGATTCATTTTAATTAAGGTCAACTTCAGGTTTTCTACAACCGGACATTAACAAATTCCCATCTGCCCATAACCGCGGGCACGGCTTTCGAAAGTTCAAATCCTTGCAGGGGTGTCCCAACTTAGCCCATCACAAGCTCTCACGGTCAACGAAGAAATAGACCTCCACCCGAGACATTCCGATCAGACTCGGTATCCCGGTACAACAAGACATTTCGACAGGGTAAAACTAAACCAGCAACACCGCCCGAATGTGCCGACAAATCCCGATAGGAGCTGCACATATCTCTTTCTTAGGGCACACTCAGATGAGACATCCTACGAGTAAAACCAACCCTCAAGTTGCCCCGAGGTGGCCCCGCAGTCTACTCGGTCAGACCAACACTCAGAGGAGCACTGGCCCGGGGGGGGGGGGTTAAATAAAGATGACCCTTGAGTCTGCAGAACCCAAGGGAAAGAAAATGCTAGGTGGCGAATGGTAAAACCAATGTTGGGCATTGCTGGAAGAGCTTTACTTAAGGCGAACTATCAAGGGGTTCCCATTATAGCCCAACCGCGTAAGGAACGCAAAATCTGGGAACATAACACCGATATGACGGAAACTAGGGCGGCAAGAGTGGAACAAAACACCAGGCATAAGGCCGAGCCTTCCACCCTTTACCC
The DNA here is from genome assembly GCA_034509565.1 of Triticum monococcum. Classification (NCBI taxonomy): domain Eukaryota; kingdom Viridiplantae; phylum Streptophyta; class Magnoliopsida; order Poales; family Poaceae; genus Triticum; species Triticum monococcum. Next base: position 169,015,259 of record CM067846.1, on the reverse strand, counting down.
AGTATATAGATGCATTAATTAAATAAGATATATAGTGATATCCCAACAAGTAAACATGTCCCAACAAGGAACGACATCTCCATGTTCCAACAAGGAAACAAACTTCAATCTTCACCTGCAACTAACAACGCTATAAGAGGGGCTGAGCAAAGCGGTAACATAGCCAAACAACGGTTTGCTAGGACATGGTGGGTTAGAGGTTTGACATGGCAATTTGGGAGGCTTGAAAGCAAATGGTAGGCATCGTAGCATTGGCATAGCAAAAGAGCGAGCATCTAGCAAAGCAAAGATAGTAGTGATTTTGAGGGTATGATCATCTTGCCTGAAATCCCGCAAGGAAGAAGAACGAGTCCATGAAGAAGACAAACGGACGTAGACGAACGGGTCCTCACAACACGACGTTATCAGAACCAACCCGAAGAAGCAACACCGGAAAAGAAGCACACAATATAGTAAACAACCAACACATGAACATGGTATGATATGCGGGATGCGGGATGCGATGCATATGCATGATTGGACAAGGAATGCATGAACCTGGCCTCAACTTGGAAAACCAAGTGTGCCACTGGAAAGATGAGATGAAATCGCTTGAAAACGATATAAAGAACGCCGGAATCGGAGTTACGGTTTGGAAATGGCAAGCGATTCAAATATGACACCGGTCTGCGATTTACAGCAAGTAGTCATCTAAATGCAATGAGATGAACATGCTACAACACTCAAACATGGCAACAAAATACATGGCAGGGATGCATTCATGATGCTTAACAAAAGTCTAGCACTGAGCTACGACCATTTCATCCATTAACAGGTTCAAACAAGCATGGCAAAAACGCAAATGGTAAACAGATCTCAGACTTAGTGAAATTAACACTTGTCTGGAATTTCAGATCAGGTAGCCCTCTTCGGAGCAACAAAACAACATGCTACAGGACCTGAACATGGCAAAGTAAGAGATGGCATGGAGCTACTCAACAAGCTTAACAAAAGTCCCTTAGTGACCTTGAGCCAAAAGGGATCATAAAATACATTTGCAAGCATGTGAACATAGCAAAAACATAATCAGTTTTCAGACTTAGTGAAAACTGGGACATGCTGAAATCATAACTCAAGTAGGCATGTTTACGAGCTCGATGCACTCACTACGGTGCAAGTCATGGCAAGACAAGCATACATCCATTAAGAAGGCATAAAATGCAAGCTAGACATGGCAAGAACAATGGCATAGCATGCACAGATCAACTACAAGAACATCGGCAAAATCGCAAACAAGTTGACGATCTGCCCAGATTCACAACGAAGCAAAAGTAGAGCTCGATTGACTCAAGCTAGGGTGCTCCATATATGCAAACAAAGATATGGATGGATAGAGCACTACAATATTACCAAAACTCCTTTACTGATCATCCTCAAAAGAGGCACGGATCACTAGGAAACAACATGAACATATGGCATCATGAGATAAACAATCCCAGGATTTAGTGAAAACTAAGTCCCTGAAAACAGAATTACCAAGTGCCTCACTTTGCAAGCTTGCACTAGGCACCACACACATCACAAAAATACATGGGTTGCACCTCTGGAAAGATGGCAAAACCCTTAACAAAACATATGAAGAGCACATGGTCATCTCATGCACACAATAGTCATGGCAAAAATGACAAATGTCTAAGATGAAATAGCAGATCTGACAATTAACTCAAGTAGCCCTCTTCTAACAGCATTTCGGGCATCAAGATGAACTTAAATAAAAATGATGCAATGGAATGAAATGATGTACTCTCTGAGACGAACATTTTGATATGCTATATGCATGAATCAGAGCTACGGATGCGGAGATATAGCAAGAAGAACATGAGCATATGGATCTGGGAATTCGGGGACTTAGTAGAAATATCACCTCCGCGAAAGTCAACGCGGGACGGAGGGATCCGGGACGGAGCGGTGCAGATCCGAGGGTGGCGTTTGGTTGGACGCGCGGGTGGATCTGATCCCGATCCGGATCGGATCTGCACGTGGATCGAGGTTCGCCGGGAACCTTCACCGGAGAAGAGCAACGAGGCCGGCGGGGAGGAGCGGTCGCCGGGCCGGCGACGAGTGGCGAGCGGCAGCGTGGAGGCGGCGGCGAGCTCCGGCATCGAGCTGGGCGGCTCGGGGCGGCGGCTGCTCGCCAGAGACGGGCGGCGCGGCAGGGCGGTGTCGAGGCGGAGGCGGCCGGCGACTGAAGACGGGTGGCGCGGCGAGGAGCAGCCGGCGGCGGGGCGGAGCGTGCTTCGGGCGTGCGAGAAAGCAGACGCGGGGAGGTGCGAGTGCGGCGGCGGCGGATCCGGGCCCGGGCGGGCCTGCCTCGGGCCCTGCGGGCCGCGGCGGCGCGCTGAGGAGAGAGAGGGAGGCGGGGCGCTGAGGTGGCGCGAGCTGGTTGGCTCGCGGCGGCGGCGGGAGTGACATGGCGAGCTCCGATTCGTCGGAGTGAGGTGGCCGGCGAGATGGACGCGTCCGCCAGCGGGCGGACATGTCCGGCGGCGCGGAGGGAGTTGGATCTAGGGTTGGACCGCGCAAAAAATCGGGGAGAGCCACATATTTATAGGTAGAGGGAGCTAGGAGAGTCCAAATGAGGTGCGGTTTTCGGCCACGCGATCGTGATCGAACGCTCTAGATGATGGAGCAGAGTTAGGTGGGTTTTGGTCCAAAATGGAGGGGTGTTGGGCTGCAACACACACGAGGCCTTTTCGGCCCCTCGGTTAACCGTTGGAGCATCAAACGAAGTCCAAATCGTACGAAACTTGACAGGCGGTCTACCGGTAGTAAACCAAGGCCGCATGACAAGTCTCGGTCCAATCTGGAAATGTTTAATCCCCACACATGAAAGAAAGGTAGAAATGACCACCGGAGGAGAACGGAACGCCGGATTGTAAAACGGACAACGGGGAAAATGCTCGGATGCATGAGACGAACACGTATGCAAACAAAATGCACATGATGACATGATATGCAATGCATGACACGCAAGCAATGACAAGGCACACCAGCGAATAACTGAACAACACCTGGCACATCGGTCTCGGGGTGTTACATATGTGCCAGTGCCCATCTTGGAGTTGATTAGGTCCTGGATCTATGGGGCATACCCATAACTTCTCTTCTGATCTGCAGCTGTTTTCTTTATAGTTTCCACAATTAGGCTCATGACTTTGAACTTTTGAGGCACATCAAATATGTGAGGCAGGTTAATTGCATGGCCTCTGATCATCTTGTGATCACCTGACTTTGGCAATAGAGTGTGCCTGAGGATCCAGTTGATTGTTGGCAAACCTGACAGAAGGTAATGTACTGATTCAAATTTGTGTGTCCTAAGAGCAGCATCTAGGATCTCTCTGTACATATGTGCCATGGTGTTGTGATCCTTCTTCTTCTTGGCATAGACATCCAAGTCATATTCATTCTCCTTAGGAGCATTGATCAATTTTGCCCATTCTTCAACCGTTGGCTGGTACCTAGTACCTTCAGACATCCAGACAATCCTTCCATCTGGGAAGAAATGAGCCGTGGAGTAGAACTGCATAATAAGCTCATCATTCCACTCTATGAGCTTCTGCCCAACAAAGTCCTCTACTCCACAAGACTTGAAACTATCATAGACTCCAGGATAGTGTTCTTCATTTTCCCTGATGTACTTCCAGTCCACCCATCTCATATCATAGAATATAGGCTTCTTGTCAAGCAACACTGTCTCATAGAAGTCCTGCTGTTCCTTTGCATGGAACCTGTAGTCCGCAGCAGTTCTTCTCCTGACTGCATAGGGATCAGTCAATCTCCACTGTCCGAGTCCTGCATCCTTCCTGAGCTTCATGTCCTCAACTACTGGATGAGCATCATTGTGATCTAGAATTTTGGGCTTCAACTTCCTCAAGACATGTGACTCATCATCTTCTTCTTCTATAGCAGCTTCAGGCACTGGGGCCTTGTTCTTCTTTGTAGCTAGAATATTTCTTGTACTCCTCTTGGGTGCAGCTTTGGGTTTTGGAGCAGCTGCCTTGGGAGCTTCTTTGGGCTTAGATGGAGCAACCCCTGATCTTATAGCATCTCTGTCGTGGTGGGCGCACGGCAGATGCCAAGGGATGTCTAAAGAGAGGAGGATGCTCGAGGGCGCTGGTGGACTCCAGAGGCGAGGTTGACATGAGCGGGCGCGGGACGCCGGACATACCCAGGTTCAGGGCTCTCCGGAGAGATAATACCTGTAACACCCACGATGCGGCTATATCTCCCACGTGTCGGAGCACGACTTAGAGGCATAACCGCATAGTAGGCATGTCGCAAGAGGGGTAATCTTTACACATCACATGTACTGAATATGAAAGGGATAAAGAGTTGGCTTACAATCGCCGCTTCACACAATACATAAATATAGCATTACATCATCCAGATACAATCAAGGTCTGACTACGGAACCAAATAAAGAAAGACAACCCCTAATGCAAAAGATCCCCGATCACCCCGACTGGGTGCCACTACTGATCGAAAGGAAACGAAACAACACAACGAACACGATCTTCATCGAGCTCCCACTTGAGCTCAGTTGCGTCAACTGCACGGTATCATCGGCACCTGCAAACTGGTTTTGGAAGTAATCTGTGAGTCACGGGGACTCAGCAATCTCACACCCTCGCGATCAAGACTATTTAAGCTTATGGGTAGGAAAAGGTAGTGAGGTGGAGCTGCAACAAGCACTAGTATATATGGTGGCTAACTTACGCAAATGAGAGCGAGAAGAGGAGCAAAGCACGGTCGACAAACTATCATGATCAAGAAGTGATCCTGAAACTACTTACGTTCAAGCATAACACGAGACCGTGTTCACTTCCCGGACTCCGCCGAGAAGAGACCATCACGGCTACACACGCGGTTGATGCGTTTTAATTAAGTTAAGTGTCAAGTTCTCTACAACCGGATATTAACAAATTCCCATCTGCCCATAACCGCGGGCACGGTTTTCGAAAGTTCAAAACCCTGCAGGGGTGTCCCAACCTAGCCCATCACAAGCTCTCATGGTCAACGAAGGATATTCCTTCTAGCGGGAAGACCCGATCAGTCTCGGAATCTCGGTTACAAGACATTTCGACAATGGTAAAACAAGACCAGCAAAGCCACCCGATGTGCCGACAAATCCTGATAGGATTCGCATGTATCTCGTTCTCAGGGCAACACCGGATGAGACTAGCTACGAGTAAAACTAACCCTCAAGTTTCCCCGAGGTGGCCCCGCAGGCAGCTTGATTCGGACCAACACTCAGAGGAGGACTGGCCCGGGGGGGGGGGGGGGGGGTTAAAATAAGATGACCCTTGAGTCTGCAGAGCCCAAGGAAAGGTATATGGTGGTAGGTAGGCAAATGGTAAAACCAAGATCGGGCCTTGCTGGAGGAGTTTTATTCAAAGCGAACTATCAAGGGGTTCCCATAACACCCAACCGCGTAAGGAACGCAAAATCAAGGAACATAACACCGGTATGACGGAAACTAGGGCGGCAAGAGTGGAACAAAACACCAGGCATAAGGCCGAGCCTTCCACCCTTTACCAAGTATATAGATGCATTAATTAAATAAGAGATATTGTGATATCCCAAACAATAATCATGTTCCAACAAGGAACAAACTCCATCTTCACCTGCAGCTAGCAACGCTATAAGAGGGGCTGAGCAAAGCGGTAACATAGCCAAACAACGGTTTGCTAGGACAAGGTGGGTTAGAGGCTTGACATGGCAATATGGGAGGCATGATAAAGCATGTGGTAGGTATCGCGGCATAGGCATAGCAATAGAACGAGCAACTAGCAAGCAAAGATAGAAGTGATTTCGAGGGTATGGTCATCTTGCCTGCAAAGTTCTCCGAGTTGACGTAAGCTTGATCCTCGTAAGCGTACTCAACGGGTTCCTCGATCAGGTACTCGTCTCCCGGCTCTACCCAAGGCAAGAACACAAGCAAAGGGAACCACAATTAACCATGGTGCAATGCGCAAGCAACATGATGCAAAGCATGGCATGATATGCGGGATGTAATATGCAATGCATATGCGTGCTCCAGAAGGAAAAGATTGAATCCGGCCTCAACTTGGCAAACCAAGTGTGCCGCTGGAAAGATGAGTTGATTTCGGTTGAAATCGATATAAAGATCACCGGAATCGGATGCACGGTTTGCAAATGGCAAGCAAAACAATAATGGCACAATCCTGCGATTAACAGCACGATGCCATCTAGAATGCAACAAGAAACTAAGCTACCGCACTCTAACATAACAACAAAGCACATGTCAGTGATCCACTCAAGATGCTTGACAAAAGATGAACACTGAGCTACGGCTAAATCAAAAAATAGTAGGTTCAAACAAGCATGGCAAAAGTGCAAAAGATATCAGGTTCACAGACTTAGTGAAAATAACATGTCAGGAATTAACATCAGGAAGTAATGTTTAGAGCAAGATAACAACATGCTACATGAATATATCATGGCAAATCAAGGCATGCCATGAAACTTCTCAAAGCATATAACAAAAGTCCCTTACTGACCATAAGCCAAAAGGGATCGGAAAATATGATGGCACCCATGTAAACATAGCAAATTTCGTTAACAGATTCAGACTTAGCAGAAAACTGGACATGGCATAAACAGAGTTACGTAGGCATGTTTGCGAGCTCGATGCACTCATCACAAGGCATTGCATGACAAACTAAGCATACTACCAGCAAGAAGACATGATCATAAAGCTAACAAAAGCAAGAACAAACTCATAGCATGCATGGATCAACTACAACAACCTTGGCAAAATTGATTAACACGTAAACAATCTGCCAGGAACATTTTATAGCAAAAGTAGAGCAAGATTGAGTCATGCTAGGGTATACCATAAATGCAAACAAAGACATGGATGGATAGAACATAACAATATCTCAAAATCATCCTTACTGAACATGCTCAAAAGAGGCATGGATCACTCTGTAGCAACATGAATACATGGCATAAAAATAACATCAGGGAAATTGACTTGGAAGAATTCTAAGTCCCTGAAATCAGCAACATCACGAGAGCTACTTTGCATGCTTGTGCTAGTCACCACATTGATCACAAAAATACATGGTGTACACCCCTGTAAAGATGGCATGGCATATCCCAAAACACATGTAGGGCTCAAGTTCATAGGAGGCACACATTAATCATGACAAAAAAGACAAATGCTCATAAACTGATAAGAATCAGGAACTAACATTATGAAGCACTCTTGCAACAGTAATTAGGGCATCAAGATGGACTCAAACAAGCATGGTGGAATCGAACAAAATGAAGAGGACGACCAGATGAACAATTTGATATATCATACGCGCAAAACTGAGCTATGGATGAGGAGTTATGGCATGATGAACAGGGCTGGAAATAATGCAGAAAAGGGACTTAGTGATATTTTACCCTCCGGGAAACGGGACGGGGAGGACCTGGGACAGAGGGATCCGGGGCTCGGGGCGGTGTTTGGTTCGCTGAGGTGGTGGATCTCGTCCACCCCGGCTCCGGCGACAGCGGGACGGCTCTGGCGAGGAGCTCCAGCAAGGAGGAGGCCAATGGGGCGCGGGACGGCAGAGGAGGACATCGGGGACGGCCGGATCCGGTCCGGCCCGACCGGATCCGCAGCGAGGGGGCGGTGGCGTGTGCTCCGGCGAGCAGCAGCGCCGGCGGAGGTGGTCGGCAGCGGCGGCGGCGGAGCTTGGTGGAGGAGGCACGGGGCAGAGCGGCGATGGGCGGCGGCGCGGATGCGGAGAGGCAGGGCGGCGGAGGCGGAGACACGCCGGCGAGGCGGCAGAGGACGCGCGGGGTCCGGCGAGGCGCGGAGCCCGGCGAGCGGCGGCGCAAGGCGGCGGGGAAACGGGCGGCGGCGAGCGGGCTTTGGCGGCGGCGGTTCGGGCCCGTGTGGGCCCGCGATGGGCTCTGCAGGCCGGCTGCACGGAGGAGAGAGAGAGGGCCGGCAGTGGCGACATGGCGCGATCTGATTGGCGCGGGGCGGCGGCTGGACGTGTCCGGCCGCCGGGCGGACATGTCCGGTGGCGCGGGGAGTTGGCAGCTAGGGTTTTGACTCGGATTTGGGCGGGGGAGGGCATATATATAGCTAGAGGGAGCTAGGAGAGTCCAAATGAGGAGCAGTTTTCAGCCACGCGATCGTGATCGAACGTCCGAGATGATGGAGGGGGTTTGGATGGGTTTTGGGCCACTTTGGAGGGGTGTTGGGCTGCAACACACACGAGGCCTTTATGGTTCCCCGGTTAACCGTTGGAGTATCAAACGAAGTCCAAATGACACGAAACTTGACAGGCGGTCTACCGGTGGTGAACCAAGGCCGCTTGGCAAATCTCGGTCCAATCCGAGAATGTTTAACACCCGCACACGAAAAGAGACAAAAGAGGGCGCCGGATGACATATGACTGCCGGATTGCAAAGTGGACAACGGGGAAAAATGCTCGGATGCATGAGACGAACACGTATGCAAATGCGATGCACATGATGACATGATATGAAATGCATGACACACAAACAAATGACAAGACAACAACAGCGAATAACTAGAAGACACCTCGCGCAACGGCCTCGGGGCGTTACAATACCCCTAGTCTTGCCGAGTGTAGTTGGATGATCGATAGTACAATGTTGCTCCTGGAGCTGTATGGAGGAGGAAGGAAGCTGGCCAAGGCTTGGGCTGCTCCTTCTCTCCGGTGTTGCTGTTTTGTGGCTAGTCCTATGCTTACTTGCTTTTCTCTCGTATGTGTTTTCTGCTTGCCCTTCGCTCGTCCCCTCTCTCCCCTCCTATGATCGCGGGCTCCCGGGAGGTTTTATAGTCCAACCCCCCTGGAGTACAATGGTACTGTTACAAGTCGATGGGTCCGTATTGTCGGTGTCCAGGGACACGGGCTGGGTCCCGCTGAGGGCTTGTGGTTCGCCGGGTTCCCCTAGGTGCGGGCCCTGCATGCCTAAAGGGATTGTGCGCCGTCTTGTCGATCGTCAGGGTGTGGCCGAGTCGAGTCACGTACAGTGCTCTCCATCAGGTTGCCGCTTGCTGTCGTCAGCGGTGAAGGCGGGGGCACTGTAGCCATGCCGGCCATGGTCAGCGGGTAGGTGAGGGGCACTGTTGCTATGTTCCTGCTGACCAGAGGCATGGGCGGGGCACTTTTGCCTCGGTCATCGTTGATTGAAGACTCGTCCCCATCATACGGCCTGGATGGGACGAGAGTTGACCCGCGGCTGGATTGCGTAGCATGCCACGGGTGGCGCTGGCTTGTTGAGGAGGCTTTGGTCGTGCCGGGTTTGGCTGTCTTGCACTAGTTGTTGGGGGCCGATTTGACGTGTCTTGCCGGGTCGGCTAGTCTGGCCGGCTTGCGAGGCTTGGCCGTGTTGAGCGACCCGGCCAAGCGCGTGCCTGTATTGAGGGGCGGTGCCAACCCCATTGTTTTTTGAAGAGGATCTGGGTTCCGTTGCCTGCCCGGGGTCCATCCCCCCAGCAGTAGTCGCCGAAGCTGTGAAGGTCCGCCGTCTTTGGATGAGTGGGCCTTCGCAGTTCCCCCCTTAAGCAAGGTGGATTCTACGAGCGCCGGGTCCGGCAACACCCATTGTGTGCCGGTTTTCTCGGAAACCAGGCCGTGGCATCCCGGCCGTGGCGGGGACCGAGAAGTCCGCCGAATCTTGGGAAAATCCCTCAGGCTTTGCGCGGGCGCCACGTGGTGCCTGTAAGTCGGAGGGGCCTGACAGGCCACGCGCGTGACGGGACCGGGCGACGGGCTGGGGCCCACGGCCGCGCGCCCTTAGCCCAAGCGTGCGGATTTATTGCGGTGTCCGGGGGCCGGTTGCTCTTCCCAAGGCAGTTACTGCGCGTGTACATGCGCACTTATTGCAGGGTAGTGGAACGGGCGCGTGCAGACGATCCCACTTCCCCACGTTCAAACCGAGGGTTATAAATCGGGGGGCACGGGGGGCGGCAGACATTATTCTCGCACGCCCTCCTGTCCCTTTGCTCTCGCTCCGCTCTTTGCAACTGACGCACTGCGGCGCCCGCTGCTCCGAGCAGAACTCCTTCGCCGTACATCTTCCTTCTTCTTCCTTTGATCATGTTGCTGCCATCGGGCTCCTGGATGGGTTCGAATGTCACCTCCGAGGACATCACCCAACTCCGGGCGATGCGGCGCCTGCCGTGGGAGACAGACATCGGCGTCCACCTGTCGCACGGTGAGCAGAGGCCTCGGCCCGAGGGGCAGGAGCGCGTGGTCTTCCTCACGCACTTCGAGCGCGGGTTCGGGCTGCCAGCGAGCACCTTCTTCTGCGTGTTCCTAGAGTTCTTCAGGCTCCAGCCGCATCATCTAGGCACTGGTGCCATCGTCCAGCTCTCCGGCTTCATCACCCTCTGCGAGGGGTACCTGGGGGTCGAGCCTACAATCGACCTCTGGGCGCGCTTCTTCTCCTTGAAGCAGCAGGGCCCGTCGGCCAGGGAGTTCGCCGATTGCGGCGCCGCCGTCATCTCGAAGCGGCCGGGGGCGGATTCCCCCAAGATCCCGCTGGAGGATTCTGCCAAGAAGTGGCAAAACTCCTTTTTCTTTGTCCGCAACCTTGGTGCGGATCGCATCAACCTTCTAGCCTTCGCCATCGCACCGCCGCGGGCGAAGACGAACTGGGGCTACTTGCGCAGGTGCCCGTCGCAGGAGATCGTCAATCTCTGCGAGCGGGTGATGGTGATGAGGACACAGGAGGGGCTCACTGGCACCGACCTCCTTGCCGCGTTCATCATGAGCCGGGTCCTTCCGCTTCAGTGGCGCTCCTGCCTCATCGGCAAAATGGTCGGCCTTCAAGACCCCATCCGCATGGGGTCGACGCGGCTGTCCACGGAGTAGATCGCGTGCGGCGTGAATGACATCTCCAAGGCCAACCTTGGGGAGGACTGACGGTTCGGCAAGGTGCCGCACAGCCAGTCGAACCCGGTGCCGCAGGTGAGTGTCTAGTCTTCTTACTTTGCTGCCGCGCACCTTCTCATCCGTGCTGACACGATGCGTTGGGTACTTCTGAACGTGATTCGGCATCCTTATGCCCGGGCCCCATCGCAGGTGACGTCGGTGGCGCCAGAGGAGCCCGCGGCTCATGGCGGGGAGGAGGAGGCCGAGTCCGATGCCGGTGCTGGGCGTCGTGCGGGTAAGTCTTGTGTTTTTCTGCATGTGTCTTGAATTGCTGACCGCGGCAAGGAACAGTCGGTGCTGACGCCAGTTGTCGGTGTAGTGGCGTTGGGCGGGGGAGGCGGCGACGTGAGCGGAGCCGGGTCCTCGCATGGGGTGGCGCTGAGCCGCCCGCATGGGAAAGACAGTGTTGCGCCGCGACCCCGGGCCCCGAAGGGCACAATGGACCCGCCCGGGGCCGGGAGGCCGGCCAAGAGGAAGCGCGGCGGCGGGCACCGGAGGGCAACCCCGGTCCTGGTCTTGGCGGGGTAAGCTTCATCTCTCGTTTGCGCTCAGATTTTTTTCTTTAGCTAGTCTTGTTTCTTTTCTACTCATTCCGTCTTCTTCTTCAGGTCGCCAATCGCGCTGGCGAGGGTGGCGGCGGAAGCCGCGGCCGCCGAAGGGGCCGCGTTCCGCAGGAGCCGGTCCGGCCTCATCGACCAGGCCAAGGTGGAGGGACGGGCCGACTCGGACCTCGGCCTGGATCCGAACGACGCCGAAGCCTTGGCCTGGCGGGACAGGAACCGGGCCGAGGTGGATCTAGAGGCGGCGTCGGTCCATGCTTGGACCGACGCGGCGGCGACATGGGCATGAGCCGACGCGGAGCCGGCTTGGCGTGAGATGCCGGAGGGCACGGTGGTTGCGGCGACGGTCTTTGAGCCGTCGTTAGTGAGGGAGCGTGGTCGTGGAGGCCGGGCTGAGGTGGTGATCCCCGACCGGGAGGTCGTGGAGGTGGCGGATGACACCCCGCCGCGGGCCGACGTGGTCGAGCGAGCGGAGACTGATGGTGGTGGAGGCGTTGTTGTTTTGGAAGAGACACCGCATGTGGCGGTGTTGGAGGCGCCGCCGGTTTTGGAGGAGGCACCGCGGGCGGCGGTGCCGGAAGCCACCCCGGCAGCTGGGCCGGAGACGGCGACGCAGGGCGTCCCGGCGTCCGGGTCGTCGTCGGCGCTAGGAGGGGCATCGGAGGAGGTGCTGGCCGTGTCCCGAGCGGCCAGTGGGGAGTACGCCTTGGTGCCCCGGCAGGGAGGGCGCCGAGCTACCGTGCCGCAGCTGGCGTGGAGTGGGAGCGCCGTTGTCTTCGGGCCTCAGACCCAGGAGGAGGCGGCGCTGGACGCCATCAGTCGCCGCCTGCGAGGTTGGACGGAACTGCTCGATGCCGTCGCCCAGGCTGAGGTGGAGCAGACGCGTGACTTGGAGCGCCGCCCTGGTAAGTCTTCTTGTAATTTCTTCTTTGTGGGGGCGCGCCAGCGCACCCACTGGGTGTAGCCCCCGAGGTTCGGGCCAACTACGTAGTAGTTGGGTCGAATCTTTAGAGTGTTGGCCTTGTTCTGACTTCTGCTTTCTTCAGCATCTCGACGCCTTCCGGGTCGCCGCCTACAATCGTCTCCTGGGCAAGCACCGGGAGCTCATGGAGCAGCTTGCCGCCAAGGAGGAGGAGTGATACGTCTCCAACGTATCTATAATTTTTGATTGCTCCATGCTATATTATGTACTGTTTTGGATGTTTATGGGCTTTATTATACACTTTTATATCATTTTTGGGACTAACCTATTGCTCCCCTGACGTACTTCTTCCGCATATATATCTCCATATACCCTAAAACTATCGAAGAGCACAATAGATCGGGAGTTTCGCCGCCAGAAGCCTCCGTAGCCACCGAAAGCGAATCTAGACCCGTTCTGGCACCCTGCCGGAGGGGGCAATCCCTCTCCGGTGGCCATCTTCATCATCCCGGTGCTCTCCATGACGAGGAGGGAGTAGTTCTCCCTCGGGGCTAAGGGTATGTACCAGTAGCTATGTGTTTGATCTCTCTCTCTCTCTCTCTCTCTCTCTCTCTCGTGTTCTTGAGGTGATACGATCTTGATGTATCGCGAGCTTTGCTATTATAGTTGGATCCTATGATGTTTTCTCCGCCCCTCTACTCTCTTGTAATGAATTGAGTTTCCCCTTTGAAGTTATCTTATCGGATTGAGTCTTTAAAGATTTGAGAACACTTGATGTATGTCTTGCCGTGCGTACCTGTGGTGACAATGGGATATCACGTGATTCACTTGATGTATGTTTTGGTGATCAACTTGTGGGTTCTGCCCATGAACCTATGCATAGGGGTTGGCACACATTTTCGTCGTGATTCTTTGGTAGAAACTTTGGGGCACTCTTTGAGGTTCTATGTGTTGGTTGAATAGATGAATCTGAGATTGTGTGATGCATATTGTATAATCATACCCACAGATACTTGAGGTGACATTGGAGTATCTAGGTGACATTAGGGTTTTGGTTGATTTGTGTCTTAAGGTGTCATTCTAGTACGAACTCTAGGGCTGTTTGTGACACTTATAGGAATAGCCCAACGAATTGGTTGGAAAGAATAACTTTGAGGTGGTTCCGTACCCTACCATAATCTCTTCATTTGTTCTCCGCTATTAGTGACTTTGGAGTGACTCTTTGTTGCATGTTGAGGGATAGTTATGTGATCCAATTATGTTAGTATTGTTGAGGGAACTTGCACTAGTGAAAGTATGAACCCTAGGCCTTGTTTCCTAGCATTGCAATACCGTTTACGCTCACTTTTATCATTAGTTACCTTGCTGTTTTTATATTTTCAGATTACAAAAACCTTTATCTACTATCCATATACCACTTGTATCACCATCTCTTCGCCGAATTAGTGCACCTATACAATTTACCATTGTATTGGGTGTGTTGGAGACACAAGAGACTCTTTGTTATTTGGTTGCAGGGTTGCTTGAGAGAGACCATCTTCATCCTATGCCTCCTACGGATTGATAAACCTTAGGTCATCCACTTGAGGGAAATTTGCTACTGTCCTACAAACCTCTGCACTTGGAGGCCCAACAACGTCTACAAGAAGAAGGTTGTGTAGTAGACATCAAGCTCTTTTCTGGCGCCGTTGCCGGGGAGGTTAGCGCTTGAAGGTATATCTTTAGATCTTGCAATCGAGTCTTTTAGTTTCTTGTTTTATCACTAGTTTAGTTTATAAAAGAAAACTATAAAAAAATGGAATTGAGTTTGTCTCATACGCTTCACCTTTTTAATATCTTTCGTGAGTATGATGGAAAGGATAATTGTGCTCAAGTGCTAGAAGAAGAAATCTATAAAATGTTTGGAACTAAATATTTGAATGATGAGCATGATTGCAATGTTGTTAGTATGAATTCCATGAATATCCATGATGCTAATGATATGCAAAGCCACAAGCTTGGGGAAGCTATGTTTGATGAAGATGATATTTTTTGTCCCCCAAGTTTTGATGAGCAAATTTATTATGATGAAAGCATGCCACCTATATATGATGATTATTGTGATGACATGTATGCTTTAAAGAATAATGATATCCATGAAACTTGTCATCTTGATCTTAATTTTCAATCACATGATAGTTATTTTGTTGAGTTTGCTCCCACTACTATTCATGAGAAGAATTTTGCTTATGTGGAGAGTAGTAAATTTTCTATGCTTGTAGATCAAGAAAAGAATGCTTTATGTGATGGTTATATTTTTGAATTTATTCATGATGCTACTGAAAATTATTATGAGGGCGGAACATATGCTTGTAGGAATTGCAATAATATTAAGTTTCCTCTCTATGTGCTTAAAGTTTTGAAGTTATGCTTGTTTTACCTTCCTATGAAAGTTGATTATTGTTCTCATAAGTTGTTTGCTCACAAAATCCCTATGCACAGGAAGAGGGTTAGACTTAAATGTGCTAGTCATATTCTTCAAGATGCTCTCTTTATGTTACAATTCTTATCTTTTATGTGACCATTATTGAAATCATCATGCCTAGCTAGGGGCGTTAAACGATAACGCTTGTTGGGGGGCAACCCAATTTTATTTTTGTTCCTTGCTTTTTGCTCCTGTTTAGTAATAAATAATTTATCTAGCCTATTTTATGATTGAGTTTTTTATGTTTTAATTAGTGTTTGTGCCAACTAGAACCATTGGGAAGACTTGGGGAAAGTCTTGTTAATCTTGCTGTAAAAAACAGAAACTTTAGCGCTCACGAGAACTGCTGCCATTTTTATTTGGAGAGTGATATTTAGTTAAGTCCTCAAAGAATTTCTCTGCTTACTCTTATGCTTATTCTAACCCCTCTTATGTGAAACGAAATGGACTGGCTTCTATGCCATCCTTCTCGTATGGAGCTCGCAGAATGATGAACTCTTTGCCACCCCTTCAGATGTGGGTGGTGAAGAAAAAGAACTAATCTCTTCTGCAAGGTTAGGTCTCGAGACGTACGTAATCGTCTGAAGAATTTGCTGGAGACCTGAGTATGCTAGATTGGACGCAGGCTAATCATGAAGAAATGAACTTTCATTTCTCACATCCTCACACTGCTTTATCTGTTCTGTTGCTTGATAGTGGATGCACAAATCACATGACAGGTGACAAGAATCTATTGATGGATGCTCCATTATCTCCGTCGCATTTGAAGCATATCATCTTTGCTGACAAAGGCAAAAGTCAAGTATTGGGTCTAAGTAAGGTTGCGATCACAAAGGATTGACACATGGACAAAGTCATGCTTGTTGAGTCCTTAGGATACAACCTTATGTCTGTCTCAATGCTTTGTGATCTTGATATGGTTGTTGTCTTTGGCAAGTAACGTTGTGTTGTGGTTATGGAAGCTGACAATTCCAAAGTCTTCGAAGGCTTTAGGAGAGGAGACCTGTATATTGTTGATTTCTCTACAGGACCACAACCAGCCGTGTGCTTACTTGCAAAAGCTTTAGAAGGGTGGCTCTGGCATCGACGACTTGGTCATGCAGGCATGAGGAATTTGCACATGCTTGCGAAAAAGAAGCATGTCATTGGCATTGAGAATGTAAAATTCCTCAAGGATCACCTATGCGGAGCCTGTGAAGCTGGGAAGATAACGAAGGCCAAGCATCCAGCGAAGACTATCATGACCACCACTCGCCCATTTGAATTGCTTCACATGGATCTCTTCGGTCCTAATCATTATTCTGCTATTTCAAATGAAGCATCTCAATATGGCTTTGTTATTGTTGATGATTATTCTCGTTACACATGGGTACACCTTGTTACTTACAAACATGAAGTGCAGGAAGTCTTCAAATGATTTTCCTTGAGGGCTTCAACCAACTTTGGTGTGAAGATCAAGCACATCAGAAGTGACAATGGCACTGACTTCAAGAATTCTGGCCTCGATGACTATCTTGATGAACTTGGTATTACTCATGAGTTATCTGCTCCTTATACTCCTCAGCAGAACGGCGTCGTGGAGCATAAGAACAGGACTCTTGCTGAGATGGATCGCACTATGCTTGATGAATACAAAACGCCTCGTCGGTTCTGGACTGAGGCAATTGATACTGCGTGCCACATCATCAACAGAGTATATCTTCACAAATTCTTCAAGAAGACTGCCTATGAACTCCTCACTGATAAGAAACCCAATGTAAGTTATTTCAAAGTCTTCGGTGCTAAATGTTGGATTAGAGATCCTCATCACAACTCAAAATTTGCAGCGAAAGCACATGAAGGTTTAAGGCTTGGTTACGGAAAGGACTCGCACACCTACAGAGTCTTCAACAACGTTCTTCACAAGGTTGTTGAAACTGTAGATGTGCGGTTCGATGAAACTAATGGCTCGCAAAGAGAGCACCTACCTACTGTGATAGATGAACTAGCACCTGAGGAAACTATCAAGTTCAAGGCTACTGAGGATGTCATTCCTACTGAAGAATTCATTCCAGAACATGAAGAATGTCGAGCTAATGCACCTAAAGAAAATGCTGAAGAAATGGTGCTGAAGAAAACGCTGATCAAATTCTTCAACGGCAACCAGCTCATCCTCGCATTGCAAAAGAAGTGCAAGTTGAAAAGATCATCAATGACATCAAAGCGCCAGGTCCTCTCACACGCTCAAAAGCTTCACATTTGTCTAACTTTTGTGGGCACTATACTTTTGTTTCTATTACAGAGCCCACTAAGGTAGATGAAGCATTTCTGGAGCCTCAGTGGATTCAGGCCATGCAAGAAGAATTACATCAGTTCGAGCTCAACAATGTCTGGGAACTGGTCAAACGTCCAGATCCTCGCAAGCACAATATCATTGGCACAATGTGGATCTACCACAACAAGCAAGATGAAAATGGCCTTGTGATGAGGAATAAGGCACGGCTTGTAGCTCAAGGCTACACACAGGTTGAAGGAATTGATTTCGATGAAACTTTTGCACCTGTTGCTAGGCTTGAGGCTATTCGCATATTACTTGCTTATGCTAACCATCATGATATCACTTTATATCAAATGGATGTGAAAAGTGCATTCCTCAATGGTAAGCTTGAGAAAGAAGTATATGTTGCTCAACCCCCAGGTTTTGAAGATCCAAACAATCCTCACAAAGTCTTCAGACTCAAAAAGGCCCTCTATGGCCTCAAGCAGGCCCCACGGGCGTGGTATGATACTTTGAAGGAATTCCTCATGACGAAAGGCTTCAAACCCGGTTCACTCGACCCTACTCTTTTCACTAAATCTTATGATGGTGAATTGTTTGTGTGCCAAATATATGTTGATGATATTATCTTTGGCTGTACTGACCAACGTTATAGTGATGAATTTGCCTATATGATGAGTGAAGAATACCAAATGTCTATGATGGGAGAGTTGAAATTCTTCTTAGGTCTTCAAATTCGTCAACAACGCAATGGCATAGTCATATCTCAGGAGAAATACCTCAAGGATGTACTGAGGAAATTCGGCATGCAAGATTGCAAAGGCGTCAAAATTCCTATGCCCACAAATGGCCATCTGTGCACTGATGAAAATGGTATTGACTTCGATCATAAGGTATACCGCTCCATGAATGGTTCTTTATTGTACTTATGTGCATCTAGGCCAGATATAATGCTTTGCGTTTGCATGTGTGCCCGATTTCAAGCTTCACTTAAGGAATCACACCATAAGGCTGTGAAGCATATTCGTCGATATCTAGCTCACACACCAACACTTGGATTATGGTACCCCAAGGGCTCGGCTTTTGATCTCATTGGATATTCTGACTCTGACTATGCTGGTGATCGTGTGGACCACAAGTCAACATCTGGTACATGTCATTTCCTCGGACGATCTTTGGTCTGTTGGTCCTCGAAGAAACAGAACTACGCATCACTATCTACTTCTGAAGCTGAGTACATTGCCGCTGTTCTTGCCGTGCTCAATTGCTATGGATGAAGCAAACTCTCAAGGACTACGGCGTCAACATGAAGAATGTGTCTCTCTACTATGACAATGAGAGTGCCATCAAGATTGCTCACAACCCAGTTCAGCACTCAAAGACAAAGCACATTCAGATTTGTCATCATTTTCTTCGTGATCATGTGTTGAAGGGCGACATTTCTATTGAGCATGTGAAGACTGAAGAACAGCAAGCCGATATCTTCACAAAGCCCTTGGATGAGAAGAGATTTAGCAAGTTGCGATGTGAGCTAAATATCCTAGAATCTTCGAATGTTCTTTGAAAAGGACACTCATCCTAACACTTATGCAAAATTGACGACTTAGATGTGCAATACATGAAGAAACATTTTTCTTCAATCAATGAAGAATAACACTCTTAGCGTGAAGAAATAATGAAGAATTTGATTCTCAGAACCCTATGATAATTGTACACGGTGTCTGAAATCATCATTCTTATACGGTGGGTCACGCCACCACCAAAAGTTGAAATTCCTCAATTATTCATATTCTTCAACTTTGCATTGTCTTAACTACTTCCGCCGTTTTTCTTCATTGGCTATATATATATATATATATATATATATAAGTTTATGTCCTCTATAGCATTCACTTATTGCTAATTCTTCAAGTTGGTTTTTCTGCTAAGTGAATGTGATCGTACCCTCCCCCCTCTATGCTACACTCAACCCAATCTATTCACAAATTCTTCATGTGCGTTCTATTTGAAACTCGTTCAAAATCTTCACTGTGTCCTTGTCGGCTGAAGAAATTGCGAACGGAACTTTAAAACCTATCTTACCTAAATTTTCGGCTTTGCCGCTCAAACCATTCCGCATCCCACGTTATACTTATCCACTCACCCACGATCTAACACGATCTCCACCTCTCACTACGTGGGTGACACCTGTCAAGCGAATGAGAAGGGTCAGGGGCACGTTTGTCCAATTTCTTCGGGCGAGCAGTTTTTCACCATGGCTATAAATACCCCTCCTTCCCTTTCTCATTTCTTTTACTCCGCTCGACCTCTCTCCAGCTCGAGCTTCTCAAACCCTAGCGCCGCCGCTACTCCATCACCGCCGGTGAGGAAGAGCTTCACTGCCTCGACCTCGTCGCCGACGTACTCGCGCCGACCGCGGAAATCTTCACTCCGCCGCCGCCGTAGCCGTCTTCCTCCGCCAAGTTAGGGCGTGGAAAATCTGCATAGACGAACTTCACATCTCCTTACTCTAGTTCGTCGTGTTCTTCGTCCAGGGTAATTAAAAGTTACTTTTACTACCCTCGTTGATTCAAATGATGATCTTCAAAATCTTCAAAGGTGTTTTTCTTCATAGTTTCACACACTAAACACCTCACAAGTCATCTGTTCTTGATTCGTTTCTCTAAGCATCATTTTTCTTCAAGATTCCTCAATTGTGTGGATCTTTGATCTATACAACTCTGGAACCTAAGACAAAGAACGCTTAGTGAAATTCTTCAAGACTCATCTGGTCAAATTCCTCAAACTTGTTCTTTTGAAAAACCCTCTGAGAACGCATATGACCTCTCCAAATTCCTCGCAACTATACTCTGTTCACAGGTACACATGTCAGCTGCTGAATCACTAGGTTCTCATCAACTTAACTCATTTGCAGCGTTCCTCGAAGAAAAGTTGCATACTTCTTCAGAGAATTCAATTGTTAAAATTCCTGAACTGAAGAAAATGGCTGATGGTAAGAAGCCACAGAAGGGAGGAAAGAGGCCTGAGGTCAATACAATGTTTGAGATCCCTGATGAAATATATGCTGGGTACTGCACACCTACTGAGGAAACCAAGAATGAGCACAAGGTGCGCATTTAGAAAATAGAAAGGAGATGGGCAAGAGAGTGGAGGGAGTACAGGTATGTAACTCCAAAGTACATGAAGAAATTCGTACTCAATCCTCCATGCCCAAGAGCTCCATTGGCACCTGGCCAAATCGCTGATCCCACCAGCCTCAAGCGCGGTGAGCACTATCCTGATGAATGGGCCAAGCGCCAAGCCAAGTTGGCTAAGCAAGCCAAAGAAGCAGTGAGGAAATTCAATGAAGACTCTGCTGCTGCTGCTGCCTCTGCCGAGGCCTTTGCTGTCAAGCCAAAGAAGGCTATGTCAAAGAAGCCTGCGTGCAAGCCAAGTGCTTCACCAACAATGCCCTCAAGGCCACGTTCCTCAGCAATGCCCTCACGGCCAGAATCCTCAAAGCCCTCACGGCCAATTCCTCATGCTGCTCCTGTTCCTCCAAAGTCCTCAGCTCCTCCGCCTAAGCCCTCAGCTGCTCCGACTAAATCCTCAGCACCTGTGCATCTCGCCTCGTGCCAAAAGACTGCAGGCATCTCCATTGCCTCACATGTCTCAGCTAGTTCCTTAGCTGGCCCCTCACTACTGAAGACAAAGGCCACTGCTGGACGAGCTCCTCGCCCAAGTCCTTAGAAGAAACAAGTCGTTTTCCAAGTGCCGTCTGAAGAAGACGAAGCTGATGATGATGAACTTGCAGAAATCATCAGAGACAGGCAAGTCAGGGCCGCTAGAGCCAAAGGATCAGAGGTGCCTGTAACGCCCTCGATGCGGCTATATCTCCCACGTGTCGAAGCACGACTTAGAGGCATAACCGCATTGAAAGCAATGTCGCAAGTGAGGTAATCTTCACACAACCCAATGTAATACATAAGGGAAAGGGATACATAGTTGGCTTACAATCGCCACTTCACACAATTACATGAATAAAGCATTACATCATCCAGATACAATCAAGGTCCGACTACGGAACCAAAATAAAAGAAGAACCCCAAATGCGACAAAGGTCCCCGATCGACCCCAACTGGGCTCCACTACTGATCGACTAGAATGAAACAACACCAAGGACAAGATCTTCATCAAGCTCCTCCTGAGATTGGTTGCGTCATCTGTGCGGACTCATCGGCACCTGCAAGCTGGTTTTGGAAGTATCTGTGAGTCACGGGGACTCAGTAATCTCACACCCTCGCGATCAAGACTATTTAAGCTTATGGGTAAGGTAAAATGTATGAGGTGGAGCTGCAGCAAGCGACTAGCATATATGGTGGTTAAACATACGCAAATGAGAGCGAGAAGAGAAGGCAAGGAACGGTCGATAAAACTATGATCAAGAAGTGATCCTAGAACAACCTACGTCAAGCATTACTCCAACACCGTGTTCACTTCCCGGACCCCACCGAGAAGAGACCATCACGGTTACACATGCGGTTGATGTATTTTAATTAAGGTCAACTTCAGGTTTTCTACAACCGGACATTAACAAATTCCCATCTGCCCATAACCGCGGGCATGGCTTTCGAAAGTTCAAAACCCTGCAGGGGTATCCCAACTTAGCCCATGACAAGCTCTCACGGTCAACGAAGGTTATTCCTTCTAGCGTGTAACGCCCTTGATGCGGCTATAGCTCCCACGTGTCGAGGCACGACTTAGAGACATAACCGCATTGAAAGCAATGTCGCAAGTTAGGCAATCATCACAACATCCCATGTAATATAAATAATAAAAGGGGAGATACATAGTTGGCTTACACTCGCCACGTCAATCAAAGTACATAAATAGCATTACATCAATCAAACCACTCATGGCCCGACTACGGCGCCAGAATAAAAGATAAACCCAACATGCGACACGGTCCCGATCACCCCAACTGGGCACCACTACTAATCATCAGGGAAAGACACGTAGTATCGCTGAGAGTCCTCGTCGAACTCCCACTTGAGCTCAAGCGCGTCATATGGAGCGGAAACATCAGGCCCTGCATCTGGTTTGGAAGTAATCTGTGAGCCACAGGGACTCAGCAATCTTGCACCCTCGCGATCAAGACTATTTAAGCTTAATAGGTAAGGCAAGGAAAAATATGAGGAGCTGCAGCAAGCGACTAGCATATATGGTGGCTATCCTGTTCGCAAAAGAGAGCGAGAAGAGGAGGCAAAGCGCGAGCGAGAAACTAGAGGACAACCTACGCAAGTATTACTCCAACACCGTGTTCACTTCCCGGACTCCGCCGAGAAGAGACCATCACAGTGACTCACACTGTTGATTCATTTTAATTAAGTTAAGGTTCAAGTTGTCTACAACCGGACATTAACAAATTCCCATCTGCCCATAACCGCGGGCACGGCTTTCGAAAGTTCAAATCCCTGCAGGGGAGTCCCAACTTAGCCCATGACAAGCTCTCACGGTCAACGAAGGAATAGACCTCCTCCCGAGACATTCCGATCAGATTCGGTATCCCGGTTCTACAAGACAACTCCGACAATGGTAAAACAAGTCCTGCAACACCACCCGCTGCGCCGACAAATCCCGATAGGAGCTGCACATATCTCGTTCTCAGGGCACACCGGATAAGCTAAGCGTACGGGAGCCAACGAAACCCAAGTTGCCAAGGGACGGCCCCGCACGGTGCTCTAGGTTGGACCAACACTCAGAGGAGCACTGGCCCGGGGGTTTAAAATAAGATGACCCTTGAGTCCGTGAAACCCAAGGAAAAGGCTAGGTGGCAAATGGTAAAACCAAGGTTGGGCATTGCTGGAGGAGTTTTATTCAAGGCGGACTGTCGGTCACCTCTCTCTCTCTCTCTCTCTATCTCTCTCTCTCTCTCTTTCTCTACTCTGTGTGCCTTCTCATCAAAACCGGACCCCCTTGCTACGTGGGTGGCCGGTCCCTATTTATAGAGGCCCTGGTCCTCTTCCCAAATATTGAGCGGGAAGGGAGCTAACAATGGCGGGCTAATTTTAAGGGGGACAGCTAGTACATCTATCCTGACAAAAGGTGGTCTTCACCTGCGAAAGGCTCCGCGGTGACGCCGTGCTGGGCTCCATGGTGACCTCCGTCTCGTAGTCCGCTTGGTCCTGGTCTCGTTGCACCGAAATGGCAACCTTTGCCTGATGCCTCGGTACTCCGCGGCTGCGCTTGCCCACTTTGCACCAAAGAGAAAAGAAGGACGCTGCGCGCGCTGGCGCTCGCCTGGCGCCCTCGATCGTCATAGCTTGCGTCACCGGCACCTCGCAAGGTACCCCGCGTTGAACTCTCCGCCTCCTCGCGAGCCGGCCTGAGGAGGCCGCGCCTGAGGATGCGCCGTGTCGTCCGCCTCGCGAGGCTTGGCCCCTCGCGAGGGTCTTGAGTCTTGTGTTGATGAAGATGGGCCATGTTGGGCCCCCATTCGAGCCACGCCACAGGCCGCAGGCAGGCAAGTCTGGGGACCCCCGTTCCCAGAATGCCGACAGGAACGAATACTCGGTAAGAAATCCCAATCTCAAGCCAAATATCTATGGAAGAAGAACTAGAGCTACAAGAATTCCCACCTATGAAACTCCCGAACCTTTCCGGTTATGCAATCAGGTGTTGGGGATACAGGGGAAGCATAATATCTCACCCAAATCTAGCAAATCCTACATCCAGCTGTATCCATCCTTCAACACATAACCGAGAAAAACTTCGGAAACCATCTACCTCAACCTTCGAAAAGAATCCGTTATACAAGTTATGGCGATACTCCCGAAATCCCGCCCCAGTACTGGGTGGTGTCGAGGTTATCTCACCAATGAACTGCATAAAAGAGATTTTCGATGTCGGCGTACTAAACTCAGGTATTGCAGAATTGCAACGATACAATTGCGACGACAACACCTCGGAGCTCAACTCCCCGGGACACTGCCACAACCCCTAAAGACAGGAGGCACCAAGAACAATGTTCTCGTCACAAAACCATCGGAACGATTCCAAGATACCCGCATGATCCTAAATTTTTTTTAGAGAAATTTCAGAAGAGAAGAGTCAAAACTCTACGTCAGGATGCCTTACCAGAGCGATGAGGAGACTGGGGGGTAAAAATAATTCCTAAACTCTCCGATATATAAATCCTAAATGACTCAAAACACTTTTTCTAGACACAAACTCGGCTGCTAAAAACGATCAAGCAATGGGGCTGCTAAGGTCGGGGAAGGCTCTGATTACCAACTTGTAACGCCCTCGATGCGGCTATAGCTCCCACGTGTCGAGGCACGACTTAGAGACCAAACCGCATTGAAAGCAATGTTGCAAGTTAGGCAATCATCACAACATCCCATGTAATATAAATAATAAAAGGGGAGATACATAGTTGGCTTACACTCGCCACGTTAATCAAAGTACATAAATAGCATTACATCAATCAAACCACTCATGGCCCGACTACGGTGCCAAAATAAAAGATAAACCCAACATGCGACACGGTCCCGATCACCCCAACTGGGCACCACTACTGATCATCAGGGAAAGACACGTAGTATCACCGAGAGTCCTCATCGAACTCCCACTTGAGCTCAAGCGCGTCATCTGGAGCGGAAACATTAGGCCCTGCATTTGGTTTGGAAGTAATCCGTGAGCCACAGGGACTCAGCAATCTCGCACCCTCGCGATCAAGACTATTTAAGCTTAATAGGTAAGGCAAGGAAAAATATGAGGAGCCGCAGCAAGCGACTAGCATATATGGTGGCTATCCTATTCGCAAAAGAGAGCGAGAAGAGGAGGCAAAACGCGAGCGAGAAACTAGAGGACAGCCTGCGCAAGTATTACTCCAACACCGTGTTCACTTCCCGGACTCCGCCGAGAAGAGACCATCACGGCGACTCGCACTGTTCATTCATTTTAATTAAGTTAAGGTTCAAGTTGTCTACAACCGGACATTAACAAATTCCCATCTGCCCATAACCGTGGGCACGGCTTTCGAAAGTTCAAATCCCTGCAGGGGAGTCCCAACTTAGCCCATGACAAGCTCTCACGGTCAACGAAGGAATAGACCTCCTCCCGAGACATTCTGATCAGACTCGGTATCCCAGTTCTACAAGACACCTCTGACAATGGTAAAACAAGTCCAGCAACACCACCCGCTGCATCGACAAATCCCGATAGGAGCTACACATATCTTGTTCTCAGGGCACACCGGATAAGCTAAGCGTATGGGAGCCAACGTAACCCAAGTTGCCAAGGGACGGCCCCGCACGGTGCTCTAGGTTGGACCAACACTCAGAGGAGCACTAGCCCGAGGGTTTAAAATAAGATGACCCTTGAGTACGCGAAACCCAAGGGAAAAGGCTAGGTGGCAAATGGTAAAACCAAGGTTGGGCATTGCTGGAGGAGTTTTATTCAAGGCGGACTGTCAAGGGGTTCCCATTATAACCCAACCGCGTAAGGAACGCAAAAATTCGGGAACATAACACCGATATGACGGAAACTAGGGCGGCAAGAGTGGAACAAAACACTAGGCGAGAGGCCGAGCCTTCCACCCTTTACCAAGTATATAGATGCATTAAGATAACATGGCAATATAATGATATCCCAACAAGTAAATAATGTCCCAACAAGGAACGGTCTCCAATCTTCACCTGCAACTAGCAACGCTATAAGAGGGGCCGGGCAAAGCGGTAACATAGCCAATCAACGGTTTGCTAGGACATGGTGGGTTAGAGGTTTGAGATGGCAATTTGGGAGGCATGATAAGCAAGTGGTAGGCATCGTAGCATAGGCATAGCAAAAGAGCGAGCATCTAGCATAGCAAAGATAGTAGTGATTTCGAGGGTATGATCATCTTGCCTGCAAAGTTGTCAGAGTTGACTGGATCCTCGAAAGCAAACTCAACGGGATCCTCGTTAGCGAACTCATCTCCCGGCTCTACCCAAACAAGACAAACAAGCAACAAGGACACAATCAACCACGTGCAAAACTCAAACAATATGATGCAAAGATAGTATGCTATGCGGGATGCAATATGGGATGCATATGCAATATTTGACAAGGAATGCATGAACCTGGCCTCAACTTGGGAATCCAAGTGTGCCACTGGCAAGGTGAGAGGAAATCGCTTGAAAACGATATAAAGATCACCAGAATCGGAGTTACGGTTTGGAAATGGCAAGCAATTCAAATATGACCACGTTCTGCGATTTACAGCAAGTAGCCATCTAAATGCAACAAGATGAACATGCTACAACACCCAAACATGGCATCAAAATACATGGCAGGGATCCATTCATGATGCTTAACAAAAGACTAGCACTAAGCTACGGCCAATTCATCCATTAACAGGTTCAAACAAGCATGGCAAAAATGCATTTGGCAAACAGATCTCAGACTTAATGAAATTAACACTTGTCTGGAATTTCAGATCAGATAGCACACTTTGGAGCATGAAAACAATATGCTACAGGACCTGAACATGGCAAAGTAAAGCATGGCATGGAGCTACTCAAAGAGCTTAACAAAAGTCCCTTAGTGACCTTGAGCCAAAAGGGATCAGAAAATACATTTGCAAGCATGTGAACGTGGCAAAAACATAATCAGTTTTCAGACTTAGTGAAAACTGGAGCATGCTGAAACAGATATCAAGTAGGCATGTTTACGAGCTCGATGCACTCGCTACAGAGCAAGTCATGAAAATCTAAGCATACATCCATCAATAATACACAAATGCAAGCTAGACATGGCAAGAACAATAACATAGCATGCACGGATCAACTACAACATCCTTGGCAAAATTGCAAACAAGTAGACAATCTGCCCAGATTCACGAAATGACAAAAGTAGAGCTTGATTGACTCAAGCTAGGGTGCTCCATTATTGCAAACAAAGACATGGATGGATAGAGCACTACAAGATTAACAAAACATCCTTATTGATCGTCCTCAAAAGAGGCACGGATCACTAGGAAACAACATGAACATATGGCATAATGAGATAAACAGTCCAAGGACTTAGTGGAAATGCTAAGTCCCTGAAATCAGCATTAACGAATGCTCCACTTTGCAAGCTTGTGCTAGTCACCACACACATCACAAAAATACATGGGTTGCACCTCTGGGTAGATGGCAAAACATATAACAAAACTCATGAAGAGCTCAGGGGCATATCATGCACACAATAATCATGGCAAAAACGACAAATATCTAATTGGAGCAGCAGATCTGTCAATTAACTCAAACAGCACTCTTCCAACAGCATTTCGGGCATCAAGATGAACTCAAATGAAAATGATGCAATGAGATGAAATGATGTGCTCTCTGAGACGAACATTTTGATATGCTATATGCCCAAAACGGAGCTACGGATGCAAAGTTACGATGCAATGAACATAGCCAAAAATATTAGGGTTTCGGGCAAAAGTCAACCCTGAGATCTGGATCTAGATCTAGCTAGCACGGATCCCGAGGATCACCGGGGTCACTGTTCACCGAAGGGGAGGAAGCTCGTCGAAGGTCGACGGGGAGGCGGGGGCCGGCCGGAGTGGGACTTGGGCGGCGCTGTGGAGGCGGCGGTGAGGGACACCGGCGAGGGGGGCTCCGGGCGGCGGATCGGTGGAGGCGTCGGGCAGCGGTGGCGCCTCGCCAGAGTGGCGAGGCCGGCAACGGCGCGCGGCGGCGCCGGGCACCGGGCGCGGGGACGAAGGAGGGCGCGGGGCGGCGCGGTCGATGGGCCAGGAGGGCCTCCCGCGGGCGTGGCGGGCCCCGAGCGGCGGCGGCGATGTGGGCACGGGGGCGCCATGTGGCGTGCTCCGGTTGGCCGGAGGCGGCGGCGGACGCTGTCCGGCCGGGGACGGACGTGTCCGGCGCGACGCGAGGGGTGGATCTAGGGTTAGGGATGGAGGGGATCCGGGATTTTCGAGGGGGGGGTCTTTATATAGGCATAGAGGGAGCTAGGAGTGTCCAAATGAGGTGCGGTTTTCGGCCACGCGATCGTGATCGAACGCTCTATATGATGGAGAGGGTTTTGGTGGGTTTTGGGCCAAAATGGAGGGGTGTTGGGCTGCAACATACACGAGGTCTTCTCGGTCCCTCAGTTAACCGTTGGAGCATCAAACAAAGTCCAAATGGTACGAAACTTGACAAGCGGTCTACCGGTAGTAAACCAAGGCCGCTTGGAAAGTCTCGGTCCAATTCGGAAATGTTTAATCCCCACACATGAAAGAAAGGTAGAAATGACCACCGGAGGAGAACGAAGTGCCGGAATGCAAAACGGACAACGGGGAAAATGTTCGAATGCATGAGATGAACACATATGCAAATGCAATGCACATGATGACATGATATGAGATGCATGACAATGATAACAACACACGTAGACAAAAACCTGTACCCGAGAAAATAAAATAACTTAACGTCGGAAACGGCAAGAGTTGGATTACATATTGGGAAAAATCATATCCGGGGTGTTACAACACTCCAACACTACGAAAGGATCTCATCTCGAGATCTAGGACTGAAAGAACACCGGGTATTCAGAACGGAGGTGATCCTCGCATTCCCAGGTAGCTTTACGGTCGGAATGGTGTGACCACTTGACTTTGAGGAATTTGATTGACTTGTTGCGAGTCTTGCATTCAGTCTCTTCAAGAATAGCAACGGGGTGCTCACGATATGAGAGATCTTCTTGGAGCTCAATGTCCTCGAAGATGACGGTGCGGTCAGGAGTCTTGAAGCACTTTCGGAGCTGAGAGACATGGAACACGTCATGAACATTTGCAAAGTTTGAAGGAATCTCGAGTTGATATGCGAGATCGCCTCTCTTGCTGACGATCTTGAAAGGTCCCACGTATCTAGGGGCAAGCTTCCCTTTGATACCGAAGCGACGAGTACCTTTCATAGGAGAGACACGGAGGTAAACATGATCTCCGATCTCGAAAACCAAATCACGGTGCTTACTATCATAGTAGCTCTTCTGTCGGGATTGGGTGCTTTGAGGTTATCTCGAATGACTTTGCACATTTCCTCTGCCTCTGTGATTAAGTCATTTCCGAGAAGCTGACGTTCACCGGTTTCAGACCAGTTGAGAGGGGTACGGCACTTCCTGCCATACAGAATTTCAAATGGGGCCTTGCCCGAACTTGCTTGAAAACTGTTGTTGTAGGAGAATTCAGCATAAGGAAGACAATCCTCCCACTTCATGCCGAAGGAGATCACACAAGCCCTGAGCATATCTTCAAGAATCTGATTGACACACTCGACTTGACCGCTAGTTTGCGGATGGAAAGCTGTGCTGAAGCGGATGTTGGTGCCCATGGCCTTCTGAAAAGAGTCCCAAAATTTGGAGGTAAAGATGCTTCCATGGTCTGAAGAGATCACTTGTGGAATACCGTGCAGAGAGACAATCCGAGAGGTATAGAGTTCCGCCAATTGAGCCGCAGTGATTGACTCTTTGATAGGCAGAAAGTGAGCCACTTTAGTGAGTTTGTCGATGACAACGAATATAGCATCATTGCCACATTTGGACTTTGGAAACCCAGTCACGAAGTCCATCTCAATGTGGTCAAACTTCCATTCTGGAATGGCAAGAGGTTGGAGGAGACCCACTGGCCTTTGGTGTTCTGCCTTCACTCTTCTGCAGACATCACATTCATTCACGAATTGAGCAATCTCGTGCTTCATTCGAGTCCACCAATAAGCCTGCTTGAGGTCCTGATACATCTTCGTGCTCCCAGGGTGAATGGAGAGGAGAGAATTGTGAGCCTCATTCATGATCACTTTACGAAGTTCACCTTTGGGCACAACAATACGATCCTCGAAAAAGAGAGTATCCTTGTCATCAAGGCGGTAGCACTTGTACTTGGGTTGACTCTTGGCAATCCCAATATTCACCTTCTTCACCATAGCATCAAGAAGTTGAGCTTGGCGAATCTGGTCTTCCAAGGTAGGAGAGACTTGAAGGTTGGCGAGGAAACCTTGAGGAACAACTTGCAGATTAAGTTTGCGGAAAGCTTCGCAAAGCTCGGGTTGATAAGGCTTGAGAATCAGGCTGTTGCAATAAGCCTTCCTGCTCAATGCGTCAGCAATCACATTGGCCTTGCCTGGAGTATACTCGATACTTGGATTATACTCTTGAATCATTTCGACCCATCGAGTTTGCCTGAGGTTGAGATTAGGCTGAGTGAAGATGTACTTGAGACTCTTGTGATCAGTGAAAATGTCCACTTTTCTTCCCAATAAGAGATTTCTCCAAGTCAAAAGAGCATGCACAACTGCCGCCAACTCGAGATCATGAGTGGGGTAGTTCTTCTCGTTGGGCTTCAACTGGCGAGAGGTATAAGCCACAACTTTATTCTCTTGCATCAACACTGCGCCAAGACCTTGGAGAGAGGCATCGCAAAAGACCTCGTACGGTTTGGATTCATCAGGCGGAGTCAGAACTGGAGCAGTGACCAATTTCTCTTTCAAATTGTTGAAAGCAATGTCACATTCCGGAGACCAAACGTACTTGACGTGCTTCTGGAGAAGATTTGAGAGAGGCTTCGCGATCTTAGAAAAGTTTTCAACGAATCTTTGACAGTAGCTTGCGAGACCGAGGAAGCTACTGAGTTGCTTCACGTTCTGAGGAGGTTCCCAATTCACAATTGCAGACACCTTCTCAGGATTCACCGCAATGCCCTTGGCAGAGATGATATGACCAAGATAAAGAACCTCATCGAGCCAAAATTCACACTTGGAGAACTTGGCGTAGAACTGGTGTTCCTTGAGCTTATCGAGTACCAAACGCAAGTGCTTGGCATGATCTTCCTTGTTCTTCGAGAAAACCAGAATGTCGTCGAGATAGACCAAAACAAAGTCATTGGTGTAGGCGTTGAAGATGAAGTTCATCATGCGAGAGAAAGTCGGAGGAGCGTTGACGAGGCCAAAAGACATGACCGTGTATTCATATGAACCATAGCTTGTCCTAAAAGCCGTCTTGGGACTATCTTGCTCGCGGATTCGAATCTGATGATAACCCATACGGAGATCAAGCTTGGAGAATACTTGGGCACCTTTGAGTTGTTCGAACAACTCGTTGATGTTGGGAAGTGGATACTTGTTCTTGATGGTCTTCTTGTTCAATGGACGGTAGTCAACACAAAGTCGGTCCGTTCCATCCTTCTTCTTCACAAAAAGAACACCACAACCCCACGGAGAAGAACTAGGCCGGATGAGACCCATTCTTTCTTGAATATCGAGTTGCTTCTTCAGCTCCTTCAGCTCTTCAGGTCCGAGCTTGTAAGGACGCTTGCACACTGGTTCCGTGCCAGGCTCAAGATCGATGACGAATTCAACTGGCCGGTGGGGAGGTATTCTTGGAAGCTCTTCTGGAAAGACATCTTGATATTCGCAAACAACTGGAATTTGTGAGATAGCATCCAGTTCACCCTTCTCATTGAGAGAGAACAGACAGATGGTATCATCATTCGCGGCAAAGACAATTACATCCTCAGACGAATGAGTCAATTGAATCTGCCTGGCTGCACAACCAAGCTAAGCCTTGTGCTTAGAAAGCCAATCCATCCCGAGAATAAGATCAATATCCGAATTACCAAGGACCATTGGAGAAGCCAGAAACTTCAAATCACCCATCATGATAGAAACATCCGGGACTATAGAAGTAGCCCTCATAGACTTAGCCGGAGAAACCACTCCCATAGGTTTACCCAACATTTGTGAAATGAAGTCATGCTTGGAAACAAATGATCTTGACATGAAACAATGCGATGCACCAGTGTCAAAAAGAACTTTTGCGGGAAAAGAGTTAACTGGAAAGTTACCCATGATGACATCTAACGAGTCCTCTGCCTGAGCTGCATTCAGCAAGTTGACCTTGGCGTGCTTGGGGTTATGCTTGACCACACCTGTACTTGCCAATCTCACAGGAGGAGGAGGAGGAAGACGCCTCTGATTGAAGCATTTGTTGGCATAGTGACCCTTCTATTGGCACTTGTTGCACGCGACCTCTGAAAGCAGACGGTGATACGGAGCACTCGATCTTGGAGCTTGAGACGAAGTCTTGTTATGAAAGCCAGGGTTGGGTGGGTGGGAAGATCCACTACCACCTTTGCTCTTCTGCTAATACGGCTGACAGAACGCAGGAGGAGGAAGCCAATACTTCTGCTACTTGGCCACTTGAGTAGAGGAAGAAGGAGTAGCATCTCTGACTCGCTTCTTGGAAGCATCACACCTCAGTGAGCAGCCTCTTGATTCAATGCCATGTTGTAGAACTCATCGTACCTCAAGGGCTCAAAGAGAACAAGAGCTAGCTGAATTTCTTCTCTAAGACCACCCCTGAACTGGTATATGATGCTCTTCTCATCAGGGACGTCCTGCTTAGCAAAGCGGGCGAGCTTCTGAAACAACTTGTTGTAGTCATAGACAAACAAAGAGCCTTGCTTCAGGTTGCGGAATTCCTCACGCTTGCTTTCAACCACGCTCTGGAGAATATGATGAGCTTTGAAGTCTTGACGGAAATCATCCTAGGTAATCACACGTCCTCCTCTGGAATCCTTGTACCGCTGGAACCATTCTGCAACTTGGTCTTTGAGTTGGAAGGAAGCGAACTTGACGAAGTACTCAAGCCTGACGTTACCGCACTCGAAATGCTTGCACAGATCCACGAGCCAATCGTCAGCATCAGTTGCCTCAACACAATTGCTGAAAGTCTTTGGCCCGTTAGCAAGGAACTGGTTGAGTGTAGCAAAGTGATTCTGATTGTTGCCTTGGTTGCCTTTGTTCGCTTGATTGCGCTCTTGAAGAATTTGCATGATACACTGTGTGTTTGCATTGGTTGCGGCCATCACAGCTTGCCATGCCTCCGGAGGAGGTGGAGGTGGTGGCGGATCTTGATTCTGATTCTGATTGGTGCTCTTAGCGGGAGCCATCCTGAAGAGGGTGACAACCATTAGCACATTGATAGACAAATATTGAAGCTGAATCCAACGAAATGAAAATTGCATCATATAGTCTTCACATCCGAACAAAACGAACGAATGCATTCCTCTTGAAATGGTCACATATCCATAAATTGAGAAGCCACTTAGAATTCAGGTAGAGAAATAAATCAACAAGGTACGGATCAAGAACGAATACTCGGTAAGAAATCCTAATCTCAAACCAAATATCCGTGGAAGAAGAACTAGAGCTACAAGAATTCCCACCTATGAAACTCCCGAACCTTTCCGGTTATGCAATCAGGTGTTGGGGATACAGGGGAAGCATAATATCTCACCCAAATCTAGCAAATCCTACATCCAGCTGTATCCATCCTTCAACACATAACCGAGAAAACCTTCGGAAACCATCTACCTCAACCTTCGAAAAGCATCCGTTATACAAGTTATGGCGATACTCCCGAAATCCCGCCCCAGTACTGGGTGGCGTCGAGGTTATCTCACCAATGAACTGCATAAAAGAGATTTTCGATGTCGGCGTACTAAACTCAGGTATTCCAGAATTGCAACGATACAATTGTGACGACAACACCTCGGAGCTCAACTCCCCGGGACACTGCCACAACCCCTAAAGACAGGAGGCACCAAGAACAATGTTCTCGTCACAAAACCATGGGAACGATTCCAAGATACCCGCGTGATCCTAATTTTTTTTAGAGAAATTCGTGAGGAGAAGAGTCAAAACTCTACGTCAGGATGCCTTACCAGAGCGATGAGGAGATTGGGGGGGGGGGGGGTAAAAAGAATTCCTAAACTCTCCGATATATAAATTCTAAATGACTCAAAACATTTTTTCTAGACACAAACTCGGCTGCTAAAAACAATCAAGCAATGGGGCTCCTAAGGTCGGGGAAGGCTCTGATTACCAACTTGTAACGCCCTCGATGCGGCTATAGCTCCCACGTGTCGAGGCACGACTTAGAGACCAAACCGCATTGAAAGAAATGTTGCAAGTTAGGCAATCATCACTACATCCCATGTATATAAATAATAAAAGGGGAGATACATAGTTGGCTTACACTCGCCACGTCAATCAAAGTACATAAATAGCATTACATCAATCAAACCACTCATGGCCCGAGTACAGCGCCAAAATAAAAGATAAACCCAACATGCGACACGGTCCCGATCACCCCAACTGGGCACCACTACTGATCATCAGGGAAAGACACGTAGTATCGCTGAGAGTCCTCATCGAACTCCCACTTGAGCTCAAGCGCGTCATATGGAGCGGAAACATCAGGCCCTGCATCTGGTTTGGAAGTAATCTGTGAGCCACAGGGACTCAGCAATCTCGCACCCTCGCGATCAAGACTATTTAAGCTTAATAGGTAAGGCAAGGAAAAATATGAGGAGCTGTAGCAAGCGACTAACATATATGGTGGCTATCCTGTTCGCAAAAGAGAGCGAGAAGAGGAGGCAAAGCGCGAGCGAGAAACTAGAGGACAGCCTGCGCAAGTATTACTCCAACACCGTGTTCACTTCCCGGACTCCGCCGAGAAGAGACCATCACGGTGACTCACACTGTTGATTCATTTTAATTAAGTTAAGGTTCAAGTTGTCTACAACCGGACATTAACAAATTCCCATCTGCGCATAATCGCGGGCACGACTTTCAAAAGTTCAAATCCCTGCAGGGGAGTCCCAACTTAGCCCATGACAAGCTCTCACGGTCAACGAAGGAATAGACCTCCTCCCGAGACATTCCGATCAGACTCGGTATCCCAGTTCTACAAGACAACTCCGACAATGGTAAAACAAGTCCAGCAACACGACCCGCTGCGCCGACAAATCCCGATAGGAGCTGCACATATCTCGTTCTCAGGGCACACCGGATCAGCTAAGCATATGGGAGCCAGCGTAACCCAAGTTGCCAAGGGACGGCCCCACACGGTGCTCTAGGTTGGACCAACACTCAGAGGAGCACTGGCCTGGGGGTTTAAAATAAGATGACCCTTGAGTCCGCGAAACCCAAGGGAAAAGCCTAGGTGGCAAATGGTAAAACCAAGGTTGGGCATTGCTGGAGGAGTTTTATTCAAGGCGGACTATCAAGGGGTTCCCATTATAACCCAACCGCGTAAGGAACGCAAAAATTCGGGAACATAACACCGATATGACGGAAACTAGGGCGGCAAGAGTGGAACAAAACACTAGGCGAGAGGCCGAGCCTTCCACCCTTTACCAAGTATATAGATGCATTAAGATAACATGGCAATATAATGATATCCCAACAAGTAAATAATGTCCCAAAAAGGAACGGTCTCCAATCTTCACCTGCAACTAGCAACGCTATAAGAGGGGCTGAGCAAAGCGGTAACATAGCCTATCAACGGTTTGCTAGGACATGGTGGGTTAGAGGTTTGACATGGCAATTTGGGAGGCATGATAATCAAGTGGTAGGCATCGTAGCATAGGCATAGCAAAAGAGCGAGCATCTAGCATAGCAAAGATAGTAGTGATTTCGAGGGTATGATCATCTTGCCTGCAAAGTTGTCAGAGTTGACTGGATCCTCGAAAGCAAACTCAACGGGCTCCTCGTTAGCGAACTCGTCTCCCGGCTCTACCCAAACAAGACAAACAAGCAACAAGGACACAACCAACCACGTGCAAAACTCAAACAATATGATGCAAAGATGGTATGCTATGCGGGATGGAATATGGGATGCATATGCAAGATTTGACATGGAATGCATGAACCTCGTCTCAACTTGGGAATCCAAGTGTGCCATTGGCAAGGTGAGAGGAAATCGCTTGAAAACGATATAAAGATCACCGGAATCGGAGTTACGGTTTGGAAATGGCAAGCAATTCAAATATGACCACGTTCTGCGATTTACAGCAAGTAGCCATCTAAATGCAACAAGATGAACATGCTACAGCACCCAAACATGGCATCGAAATACATGGCAGGGATCCATTCATGATGCTTAACAAAAGACTAGCACTGAGCTACGGCCAATTCATCCATTAACAGGTTCAAACAAGCATGGCAAAAATGCATTTGGCAAACAGATCTCAGACTTAGTGAAATTAACACTTGTCTGGAATTTCAGATCAGACAGCACACTTTGGAGCATGAAAACAATATGCTACAGGACCTGAACATGGCAAAGTAAAGCATGGCATGGAGCTACTCAAAGATCTTAACAAAATTCCCTTAGTGACCTTGAGCCAAAAGGGATCAGAAAATACATTTGCAAGCATGTGAACATGGCAAAAACATAATCAGTTTTCAGACTTAGTGAAAACTGGAGCATGCTGAAACAGATATCAAGTAGGCATGTTTATGAGCTCGATGCACTCGCTATAGAGCAAGTCATGAAAATCTAAGCATACATCCATCAATAATACACAAATGCAAGCTAGACATGGCAAGAACAATAACATAGCATGCACGGATCAACTACAACATCCTCGGCAAAATTGCAAACAAGTAGACAATCTGCCCAGATTCACGAAATGACAAAAGTAGAGCTTGATTGACTCAAGCTAGGGTGCTCCATAATTGCAAACAAAGACATGGATGGATAGAGCACTATAAGATTAACAAAACATCCTTACTGATCATCCTCAAAAGAGGCACGGATCACTAGGAAACAACATGAACATATGGCATAATGAGATAAATAGTCCAAGGACTTAGTGGAAATGCTAAGTCCCTGAAATCAGCATTAACGAATGCTCCACTTTGCAAGCTTGTGCTAGTCACCACACACATCACAAAAATACATGGGTTGCACCTCTGGATAGATGGCAAAACATATAACAAAACTCATGAAGAGCTCAGGGGCATATCATGCACACAATAATCATGGCAAAAATGACAAATATCTAATTGGAGCAGCAGATCTGTCAAATAACTCAAATAGCACTCTTCCAACAGCATTTCGGGCATCAAGATGAACTCAAATGAAAATGATGCAATGAGATGAAATGATGTGCTCTCTGAGACGAACATTTTGATATGCTATATGCCCAAAATGGAGCTACAGATGCAAAGTTACGACGCAATGAACATAGCCAAAAATATTAGGGTTTCGGGCAAAAGTCAACCCTGAGATCTGGATCTTGATCTAGCCCGCATGGATCCCGAGGATCACCAGGGTCACTCTTCACCGAAGGGGAGGAAGCTCGTCGGAGGTCGACGGGGAGGCGGGGGCCGGACGGAGTGGGACTTGGGCGGCGCGGTGGAGGCGGCGGTGAGGGACGCCAGTGAGGGGGGCTCCGGGCGGCGGATCGATGGAGGCGTCTGGCGGCGGTGGCGCCTCGCCGGAGTGGCGAGGCCGGCAATGGTGCACGGCGGCGCCGGGCACCGGGCGCGGGGACGAAGGAGGGCGCGGGGCGGCGCGGTCGATGGGCAAGGAGGGCCTCCCGCGGGCCTGGCGGGCCCCGAGCAGCGGCGGCGGCGATGTGGGCACGGAGGCACCACGTGGCGTGCTCCGGTTGGCCAGAGGCGGTGGCGGACGCTGTCCGGCCGGGGACGGACGTGTCCGGCGTGGCGCGAGCGGTGGATCTAGGGTTAGGGATGGAGGGGATCCGGGGTTTTCGAGGAGGGGTCTTTATGTAGGCATAGAGGGAGCTAGGAGTGTCCAAATGAGGTGCGGTTTTCGGCCACGCGATCGTGATCGAACGCTCTAGATGATGGAGAGGGTTTTGGTGGGTTTTGGGCCAAAATGGAGGGGTGTTGAGCTGCAACACACACGAGGCCTTCTCGGTCCCTCGGTTAACCGTTGGAGCATCAAACGAAGTCCAAATGGTACGAAACTTGACAAGCGGTCTACTGGTAGTAAACCAAGGCCGCTTGGCAAGTCTCGGTCCAATCCGGAAATGTTTAATCCCCACACACGATAGAAAGGTAGAAATGACCACTGAAGGAGAACGAAGCGCTGGAATGCAAAACGGACAACGGGGAAAATGCTCGAATGCATGAGATGAACATGTATGCAAATGCAATGCACATGATGACATGATATGAGATGCATGACAACGATAACAACACACAAAGACAAAAACCCGAACCCGAGAAAATAAAATAACTTAACGCCGGAAACGGCAAGAGTTGGATTACATATTGGGAAAAATCATATCCGGGGTGTTACGTAGTGGGAAGACCCGATCAGACTTAGAATCCCGGTTACAAGACATTTCGACAATGGTAAAACAAGAACAGCAAAGCCACCCGTATGTGCCGACAAATCCCGATAGGAGCTGCACATATCTCGTCCTCAGGGCACACCGGGTGAGCAAGACATCGGGTGGGCCAGCCCAGAGTTGCCCCTGGTAGCTCCGGACATCGCTCAGTTGGACCAACACTCAGAGGAGCACTGGCCCAGGGGGGGGGGGTTAAAATAA
This sequence comes from Triticum monococcum, assembly GCA_034509565.1. Classification (NCBI taxonomy): domain Eukaryota; kingdom Viridiplantae; phylum Streptophyta; class Magnoliopsida; order Poales; family Poaceae; genus Triticum; species Triticum monococcum. Next base: position 168,976,710 of record CM067846.1, on the reverse strand, counting down.
AGATGACCCTTGGGCTGGCCTAACCCAAGGGAAAGAAAAGGCTCGGTGGCGAATGGTAAAACCAATGTTGGGCTTTGCTGGAGGAGTTTTATTCAAGGTGAACTGTCAAGGGGTTCCCATTATAACCCAACCGCGTAAGGAACGCAAAATCCGGGAACATAACACCGGTATGACGGAAACTAGGGCGGCAAGAGTGGAACAAAACACCAGGCATAAGGCCGAGCCTTCCACCCTTTACCAAGTATATAGATGAATTAATTAAATAAGAGATATTGTGATATCCCAACAAGTAAACATGTTCCAACAAGGAACAACATCTCCATGTTCCAACAAGGAACAAACTTCAATCTTCACCTGCAACTAACAACGCTATAAGAGGGGCTGAGCAAAGCGGTAACATAGCCAAACAACGGTTTGCTAGGACAAGGTGGGTTAGAGGCTTGGTTCAACAATATGGGAGGCATGATAAGCAAGTGGTAGGTATCGCAGCATAGGCATAGCGAAAGAGCGAGCATCTAGCAAGCAAAGATAAAAGTGATTTCGAGGGTATGGTCATCTTGCCTGAAATCCCGCAAGGAAGAAGAACGAGTCCATGAAGAAGACAAACGGACGTGGACGAACGGGTCCTCACAAACGCGACGTTATCGGAACCAACCCGAAGAAGCAACACCGGAAAGGAGCAAACAACATAGTAAGCAACCAACACATCAACATGGCACGATGCGCAAACAAGTATGATGCATGTCCGGTTTAATGAATCATGGCATGGCAAAGTGCACAAACAATCCTACAAATAAAGTGGAGCTCATTATGCAACACCGTTGCATATTGACGAAACACCACATTTGGTTATTTAGTTCAATCTCGTTTATGTAACCAACAATATTAAATGTTGTTAAACATGGCAAGAGAGTGAAGCAAATGAAAACTACCTATCTAGGCAAGTTTAAATAAGGCCGGAAGCAACGAACAACAATTCCGGTAAATCCCCATATGTATATATTAGGTTTGGTACTGATCTGTCCCAAACACAATTTTAGAGTAATTAAACATGCAAAGTAAGTGAACCAAGTTAAACTAGGCATTTTTCTACCCCATTTACATATAAAGATTATTTAAATCGGAGCTATGGTTATTTAGTTATGAAATAAAGCATTTTTAGCAAGTTATTTAAACAAATTTAAACAAACAGCATTTTAAATATTTTAAACATGGATGAAAGATGCATATTATTAAACTAGACAAAATTCTAAGCAACTTTCATATATAATTCATTTTAATCCGATGCACCAATTGTGAGTTATTATATGCATGATCCACAAGGGCTTTCCTGCAAAAATGCTCTTCTCTGGAAAAATAGACAAATTGCAGATCTAAAAAAACAGAGGCGGGCCGAATCGGACTAGGCCAACAGTGCACAGTGGGGGTTCTCACCAAGTGGGCCTTGGCCCAAGGCGGTGGAAACAGCAGGCCGGTGGATCTGGCACGGCTAGGCCTGGAGATACGCTACAGAGCTGGGCTTCGCGCGGCGCTGGGCCTCGTAGGCAGAGCGAAGCGGAGGCAGGGCGATCAGGTTAGCGCGAAGGGTCAACGGGCAGTAGATCGGGGCGGCTAGGTGCGTGCGTCCTCTCCTACTCGATGCAGAAGCAGGGAAGGTCGATGCCATCAACGGATACGGGCGACACCTCGCGCGACTTGGCGCGGTTGTGGACGAGATCCCTTTTCGACCGGACCACGCGGGATCGTGCAGAAAGGGAGCAAGGGCAAACGGGATCCGCAAACGAGGAGGCAAGGCAGGCTGCTATTCCTGCAGCGATGAAGTACAAAGAGAGCGGAAGATCATGAGAGAGATCAAAGGGGAAGGAGAGAAAACCATAGGGGAAGAAGGGAAGGAGAGGTGCAGCCTGGTGGTGGTTGTGCAGGGTCGCCCGAGAGGCGGCTGGAGCCGATGATGAAGAAACGGCGGCGAGGAGGACTCCATGGACGCCATGGCTGGGTGCTACAGTCAACGACGCGGACGACAGACGCACGGCGGCGCTCGTGTTTGGCGGTGACAGAACGACGAGCGCACGAGGAGGCTCGAAGCAGAGGCGGCATGGCCTTGGGCTCGAGGGGAGAGGAGGCCGCGGGATTGGGCGGCTGCGGTTGGTCGGCGGTGCAATTCTAGGGAGGTTGCTGGTTTGGATCTGATGAGGAAGGTGGTTGGCCGGTTGGTGAAAATGAGGAGGTCAACTGGGTTAGATCCCGATGGAACTAGGAGGTGGCGGCGGGATGGATGGAATGGACGGGACAACCTAGTGGTCTAGGGTTTCATCTGCTTTATATATCGCAGATAGGGATTGGGTAGGGGCTAATCCGTTCCTCCAAATAAATCGAGCGGTCGAGAAAAATAGACTAGGAAGTCCAATTAACAAAACGGAGATGTTTTGTAGATGTTTGGGGATGATCCGGATCCAACGGTGACGACTGCTCGGGTCGGGTCCGGGACAATTTTCGGACGCGCGAGGGGTGGGCCGCGGGCTGACGAGAGAGGTCAGGTTGGGCCTGGCGGTAAGCAGTGGGCTGTGTAGACGGTCTCGAGCTGAGAGAAGAGAAGAGAGAGAGAGACCCGACGACTGTTTCCGGAGACCGAAAACGTCCGACGAAGAGACCGGCTATACTGCCGCTATAGTTAATCGTTGCGGCGTCAAACGAACTCCAAATGCGATGAAACTTGAGAGGCGGTCTATCTACACTATAATAAGACCACACGTCAACTCTCATCCCATTCCGAGACCATTTTCCGGCCACTTATAAAATACTATTTCGGACAAGCCGCGGGCGCGTGCAAGTGTGGTTGGACTGAGAACGGACAACGGAGAGAACTCGGAGAACCCAGACGAATGCAAGTTTTGAAAACATGATGATGCAATGCACATGATGATATGATGAAGCAACACGCAATCAAATGACATGGCAACACCGGCGAATAACTGAAAGACACCTGGCGCAACGGTCTCGGGGCGTTACAACACGCCACCACTACGAGAGGATCTCGTCCCGAGATCTAGAATGGCACCGGAGGGACATCGGAAAAAAAGAAGATAAGTGGTAAAAACTAAGTTGCTTCTTTGACCAATGAGTGAAACCAAGGAACCTTGAAAAAGGTTAAGCCATTTCGAGAAAAGAATACAACGGAGATGACGAAGTTGAAAACACTCCGTTATGAAAGAGGGACAAGGAAGAACAAATTCGTATAGCGCTCCGGTTGGAAAGAGATGCAATACTTGATAAGATGAAAAGAACTTGATCTTGACAAGAACAAAAAGAAAAAGTAGAAGAGATCCACCTCAAAATGCCTCCAGAAGAAAAGAGAGAATGGAAAAGGAGTGAATGAAGTAGAAAACAAAATCTTGGCAGAGCACGCTTACAACAAAGACTAGAACGGAGTTGTTGGGAAAAACACCAACGAAAAGAATAAGGTTGATATGGTCTTATGGGATACATCTCAAATTATGAGGTGACAACCTTCCACTCACGGAAAATGAATTGGATTGGAATGAACAAGGAGACGAGAAAATATTTCACCGGGAGGATAAGTGAAGAACTTGGATCATTTATAAGCACCATAATAGCAACAAACCTTAGAGAATGCTTTAGGTGAAATATAACCCAAGATAACTCCAATGACGAGATTGATGGATTTAAAATATCTCATTCATGACAACATGTGAATCATGAAACATGAATTCAAATTATCAAGAATGACATAATACCACCTCCAATGATACGGAAGAAAGAATTGCACTCCGAATTTCAATATGAAGAAAGCTTGAGCTTCTTAGAAAAGAATCTCGATAAAAAACTTCGAGAAGGAATTAAATCATTGGTGAACCATCATGTAGAACCTTCATGAAGAACTTCGGTAGTAAAAGAATGATCAAGCGAGAGAAAAGACAAGTTGAAAACACAAGGTGAAGACTTGCAATCATTAGATGGATCTTCACGATGAAACAAATTGAGATAGCTTGGAACTCCGGAAAAGAAAAGATGAAACAATTGAAACCGAGAATTTGGTGAGCCTCCGGAATAAGGAAGTAATCACTTGAATGAACAAGAATAAGAATTATGTTATGCTTATCCTTAACCAATTAAATTGATGACAATCAATGGATTTGACATATTACTTATTCTCATAGAAAAGATTAAGAGAGATATAACATAAACTTGAGAAAATCTTCAACACACCACCGGTAGAATTGAAATAACGAATAAATTGATGAGGAAGAGAAGTCTTGAACGAACCACCGTAAGAATTAAAATGAACGAAGAAAAGATAAAGAAACACCAGGAAGAATTATAAAATGAACAGAGATTGAGAGGATTTAGAAACATGAGAACGGAGAGATCACGAGCTGATTAGAGGACACTTGATGCACCGGTAAGATTGGAGAATGAAGACTAGAAGGTGAGAATGAATAAACCAATGATGGACTCTGGGTAAACAAACTAAGAAGGCTCTTGAATTGCTCCGGATAGGTGAAAGAATTCTCACAATCAAAACAATTATGAGAGGATGGCCTCGAATTAGAACCACGAATCTCTGAGAGAACGGATAAGATATGGAGGTGAAACTCTTATTCGGTCTTCAAATGACGACGAAAAACACCACCAAGAATTATTGAGACACTCCGGGATGATTAAAAGAGGAGAGGTTGAGCCAACGATGAAAAGAATTTGAAAGATCTTGGAGAAATACATTTGACTGATGATAATTCATTCTTACGTCAAACTTTGACAAGAAATTTGAGGATATCTCCGGGAAATAAAAAGAGTCAGGTAAGATCCTGGGAATAGACCTGTGGGTTAGGGCCCACTGAAAAGAAAAATACTGTTGAAATGATTTAAAAGAGAGGTTGCACCGGTTGAATTAAAAAGGCTTTAATGGGATAACAACCTCGAAAGATCTTGAACGAAAGCAGAGTGGAAAACATGAATCCTCGAGATATCTTGAGCACTCCGGAATAATAGAATAGCGAGCGGTGAAAGATTATGAGGTGTACCGGTATGAGAAGGCGTTTGAAACGAGGAAAGGATATGATCAACACCAAAAGCTTGAATTGAATCCACCGTAGAAGGAAAAGAACGAAGAATGATGAGCTTGAAGCTCCATTAGAATCTTCATGAAAATCACCGGATAAGAATATTGACGGAAAAGAATGGAGAGGCTTGCCATCACTAAAAGGATACTTAATAAGAAATCTAAGTCCTTGAAGAAAACAAAGGGAGGGAGGGCGGGAAAACAAAGACAATTTGGAATGGATGAAACGAACACCGTTGAGAAACTTAGAATTGATCTTGCGGATGTTGAAATGATCGGATGCACTTGAAGAGAAAACACGCCGGTTGAAAAGGATTGACAAGACAGACTCGATGATCAAGAAGGATTAGTGTTCACATCGAGGTATGAGAACACCGCTTAGGAAAAGGTATGGAATCAACATTTGACTTCGAAGCAACTCGAATACCACAACTCAAAACAAAACAAAGGATTGGCTTGCCGAATAAGCCGGAACAAACATATGATAGAGATTTCGTCCGAAGTTTTCGTGGTGGGGCCTACACGGGCTCGATCGTATAGCACCATCATGTACGAGGCAGTGCACATGAAATACGAAGCGTCCCCGAGTCGGCATAGCCAAGGACTCTTTAAGACACAACGAGACCACTGTAAAACTGACCGTGAATAGGCAGACCACTACACGTCGAACCCCAATTTCATATCATACATCTGTCGAAAGATATCCTAAGAGCTACTTGAATTCCCCACTTATAAACTCCCGACATTTTCCGGTTATGCAATCAGGTGTTGGGGATACAGCGGAAGCATAATATCTCACCCAAATCTAGCAAATCCTACATCCAGCTGTATCCACCCTTCAACACATAACCAAGAAACCTTCGGAAATCGTCTACCTCAACCTTCCAAAAGCATCCGTTATACAAGTTATGGCAATACTCCCAAACTCCCGCCCCAGTACTAGGTGGCATCAAGGTTATCTCACCAACGAACTGCATAAAAGAGATTTTCGATGTCGGCGTACTAAACTCAGGTATTCCAGAACTGCAACGATAAAATTGTGACGACAACACCCCGGAGCTCAACTCCCCGGGACACTGCCACAACCCCTAAATGACAGGAGGCACCAAGAACAATGTTCTCGTCACAAAACCATCGGAACGATTCCAAGATACCCGCGTGATCCTAAAAAAATTTAGTGAAATTTGAGAAGAGAAGAGTCAAAACTCTACGTCAGGATGCCTCACCAGAGCGACGAAGGGACTGAGGAGTAAAAGAATTCCTAACTCTCCGATATATAAATCCTAAATGACTCAAAACATTTTTCTAGACTCAACAACGGCTGCTAAAAACGATCAAGCAGTGGGGCTCCTAAGGTCGGGGAAGGCTTTGATACCAACTTGTAACGCCCTCGATGCGGCTATATCTCCCACGTGTCGAAGCACGACTTAGAGGCATAACCACATTGAAAGCAATGTCGCAAGTGAGGTAATCTTCACACATCCCAATGTAATACATAAGGGAAAGGGATACATAGTTGGCTTACAATTGCCACTTCACACAATTACATGAATAAAGCATTACATCATCCAGATACAATCAAGGTCCGACTACGGAACCAAAATAAAAGAAGAACCCCAAATGCGACAAAGGTCCCCGATCGACCCCAACTGGGCTCCACAACTGATCGACTAGAACGAAACAACACCAAGGACAAGATCTTCATCGAGCTCCTCCTAAGCTTGGTTGCGTCATCTGTGCGGACTCATCGGCACCTGCAAGCTGGTTTTGGAAGTATCTGTGAGTCACGGGGACTCAACAATCTCACACCCTCGCGATCAAGACTATTCAAGCTTATGGGTAAGGTAAAAGGTATGAGGTGGAGCTGCAGCAAGCGAATAGCATATATGGTGGTTAAACATACACAAATGAGAGCGAGAAGAGAAGGCAATGCACGGTCTTTAAAACTATGATCAAGAAGTGATCCTAGAACAACCTACGTCAAGCATTACTCCAACACTGTGTTCACTTCCCGGACCCGCCAAGAAGAGACCATCACGGTTACACACGCGGTTGATGTATTTTAATTAAGGTCAACTTCAGGTTTTCTACAACTGGACATTAACAAATTCCCATCTTCCCATAACCGTGGGCACGGCTTTCGAAAGTTCAAAACCCTACAGGGGTGTCCCAACTTAGCCCATGACAAGCTCTCACGGTCAACAAAGGTTATACCTTCTAGTGGGAAGACCCGATCAGACTCGGAATCCCGGTTACAAGGCATTTCGACAATTGTAAAACAAGACCAGCAAAGCCACCCAGATGTGCCGACAAATCCCGATAGGAGCTGCACATATCTCGTTCTCAAGGCACACCGGGTGAGCAAGACGTCGGGTGGGCCAGCCCAGAGTTGCCCCTGGTAGCTCTGGACATCGCTCAGTTGGACCAACACTCAGAGGAGCACTGACCCGGGGGGGGGGGGGGTGTTAAAATAAAGATGACACTTGGGCTGGCGTAGCCCAAGGGAAAGAAAAGGCTAGGTGGCGAATGGTAAAACCAATGTTGGGCCTTGCTGGAGGAGTTTTATTCAAGGCGAACTGTCAAGGGGTTCCCATTATAAACCAACCGCATAAGGAACGCAAAATCCGGGAACATAACACCGGTATGACGGAAACTAGGGCGGCAAGAGTGGAACAAAACACCAGGCATAAGGCCGATCCTTCCACCCTTTACCAAGTATATAGATGCATTAATTAAATAAGAGATATTGTGATATCCCAACAAGTAAACATGTTCCAACAAGGAACAACATCTCCATGTTCCAACAAGGAACAAACTTCAATCTTCACCTGCAACTACCAACGCTATAAGAGGGGCTGAGCAAAGCGGTAACATAGCCAAACAACAGTTTGCTAGGACAAGGTGGGTTAGAGGCTTGGTTCAACAATATGGGAGGCATGATAAGCAAGTGGTAGGTATCGCAGCATAGGCATAGCAAAACGAGCATCTAGCAAGCAAAGATAGAAGTGATTTCGAGGTATGGTCATCTTGCCTGAAATCCCGCAAGGAAGAAGAACGCGTCCATGAAGAAGACAAACGGACGTAGACGAACGGGTCCTCACAAACTCGACGTTATTGGAACGAACCTGAAGAAGCAACACCGGAAAGGAGCAAACAACATAGTAAGAAACCAACACATCAACATGGCACGATGCGTAAACAAGTATGATGCATGTCCGGTTTAATGAAGCATGGCATGGCAAAGTGCACAAACAATCCTACAAATTAAGTGGAGCTGATTATGCAACTCCGTTGCATATTGACGAAACACCACATTTGGTTATTTAGTTCAATCTCGTTTATGTAACCAACAATATTAAATGTTGTTAAACATGGCAAGAGAGTGAAGCAAATGAAAACTACCTATCTAGGCAAGTTTTAATGAGGCCGGAAGCAACGAACAACAATTCCAGTAAATCCCCATATGTATATATTAGGTTTGGTACTGATCTGTCCCAAACACAATTTTAGAGTTATTAAACATGCAAAGTAAGTGAACCAAGTTAAACTAGGCATTTTTCTACCCCATTTACATATAAAGATTATTTAAATCGGAGCTACGGTTATTTAGTTATGAAATAAAGCATTTTAGCAAGTTATTTAAACAAATTTAAACAAACAGCATTTTAAATATTTTAAACATGGATGAAAGTTGCATATTATTAAACTAGACAAAATTCTAAGCAACTTTCATATATAATTCATTTTAATCCGATGCACTAATTGTGAGTTATTATATGCATGATCCACAAGGGCTTTCCTTCAAAAATGCTCTTCTCTGAAAAAATAGACAAATTGCAGATCTAAAAAAAACAGAGGCGGGCCGAATCGGACTGGGCCAACAGTGCATAGTGGGGGTTCTCACCCAGTGGGCCTTGGCCCAAGGCGGTGGAAACAGCAGGCCGATGGATCTGGCACGGCTAGGCCTGGAGACACGCTACAGAGCTGGGCTTCGCGCGGCGCTGGGCCTCGTAGGCAGAGCGAAGCGGAGGCAGGGCGATCAGGTTAGCGCGGAGGGTCAACAGGCAGTAGATCGGGGCGGCTAGGTGCGTGTGTCCTCTCCTACTCGATGCAGAAGCAGGGAAGGTCGATGCCATCAACGGATACGGGCGACACCTCGCGCGACTTGGCGCGGTTGTGGACGAGATCCCATTCCGACCGGACCACGCGGGATCGTGCAGAAAGGGAGCAAGGGCGAACGGGATCCGCAAACGAGGAGGCAAGGCAGGCTGCTGTTCCTGCAGCGATGAAGTACAGAGAGAGCGGGAGATCGTGAGAGAGATCAAAAGGGAAGGAGATAAAACCATAGGGGAAGAAGGGAAGGAGAGGTGCAGCCTGGTGGTGGTTGTGCAGGGTCGCCCGAGAGGCAGTTGGAGACGATGATGAAGAAACGGCGGCGAGGAGGACTCCATGGACGCCATGGATGGGCATTACAGTCAACGACGCGGACGACAGACGCACGGCGGCGCTGGTGTTTGGCGGCGAGAGAACGACGAGCGCACGGGGAGGCTCGAAGCAGAGGAGGCATGGCCTCGGGCTCGAGGGGAGAAGAGGCCGTGGGATTGGGCAGCTGCGGTTGGTCGGCGGCGCAATTCTAGGGAGGTTTCTGGTTTGGACCTGATGAGGAAGGTGGTTGGCCGGTTGGTGAAAAAGAGGAGGTCAACTAGGTGAGATCCCGATGGAACTAGGAGGTGGCGGCAGGATGGATGGAATGGACGGGACAACCTAGTGGTCTAGGGTTTCATCTGCTTTATATATCACAGATAGGGATTGGGTAGGGGCTAATCCGCTCCTCCAAATAAATCGAGCGGTCGAGAAAAATAGACTAGGAAGTCCAATTAACAAAATGGAGATGTTTTGTAGATGTTTGGGGATGATCCGGATCCAACGGTGACGACTGCTCGGGTCAGGTCCGGGACAATTTTCGGACGCGCGAGGGGTGGGCCGTGGGCTGACGAGAGAGGTCAGGTTGGGCCTGGCGGTAAGCAGTGGGATGTGTAGACGGTCTCGAGCTGAGAGAAGAGAGATAGAGAGAGAGAGACCCGACGACTGTTTTCGGAGACCGAAAACGTCCGACGAAGAGACCGGCTATACTGCCACTATAGTTAATCGTTGGGGCGTCAAACGAACTCCAAATCCGATGAAACTTGTGAGGCGGTCTATCTACACTATAATAAGACCACACGTCAACTCTCATCCCTTTCCGAGAACATTTTCCAGCCACTTATAAAATACTATTTTGGACATGCCGCGGGCGCGTGCAAGTGTGGTTGGACTCAGAACGGACAACAGAGAGAACTCGGAAAACCAAGACAAATGCAAGTTTTGAAAACATGATGATGCAATGCACATGATGACATGATGATGCACCACACAATCAAATTGCATGGCAACGCCGGCGACTAACTGAAAGACACCTGGCGCAATGGTCTCGGGGCGTTATAGTGCTACTGCTTTTGGATCCCAAGTTGATCCTCGACTACATTGATGTCTGGCACAAGGACCCCCACACTCCCATGCCTGACTTCAAGCTGACTCCTGGCCAAAGTCACATGCTGACCCACTTCATTCGAGAAGAAAAGTGGAAATTTGAGAAGGCCAGGCAGATCAAGAAAGCGCAGTACAAGAAAGAGCGCTATCTGAAGAAAAACGTTGTCTCTATGACAACTGAAGAACTTGTCACTATTTAGATTGAGATCAAGAAACTCAGTGATGACTTTGACGCATATCGCGCTGATTAGCTTGGAGCCAAGGTTCGTTTTGTGAAACTTGCGGATAACTTCACTTCCAATGTTGTAGCCCCAACGCAACAGGAAATTCCTCAGGCTGAAGCAAATGCTCAGCCTACTGAAGAAAATGCCAGCACCGCTGATGACAATCAGGCTGCTGAAGAAAATGTGAGTTCCAGGGCTGATGACTGCATTCCAGCCACTGAAGAAATTGCTAGGGCACCCACTAGTGGTGCGCCTGAAGAAACTGAAGAACTCAGGGCAACTGCATCAGTTGTGCCTAAAGAACATCAACCAGATTCCTCACCTGCTCCTGCACCAACTTCAACTCCAATCCTTCCATCTGCATCAGATGTGAAGAAGACCAAGGCTGCAGAGTGTGCTGCAGTGAAGAAAAGGAAAGCATCAGTTGCTTCAGATTCTTCAGCTCCGAAGAAAATGAAGCCTATGACAAGTTCATTTGCAAATCCGATTGATACTGTTCCCATCTCAACCAGGCCATCAAAGGACCTTGTTCATTTTGATGAAGAATGTGTGATCCCCAGCGGATCTGATGAAGAAACTCCTTCTGCTGCTTCGTCTGAACCATTGGATGAAGAAATTGAAGTGGATCTGATCCCTTCAACACCTATCATCTCCTCGCCTATGCCTCAGTTCACAGCTGAAGAGGCTGGCGTTGAAGAAATGGAAGATGAAGATGTGGACGTTGGCAGCTCCACACCCGTAATCAGTGATGAATTCTGGGAAAGTCAGCATCCAAACTCTCCAATGTTCACCCCTCTACAGGAAATTCCTCAGTCCCCCACACAAACTGTACAAATGGGCTCTGAAGAAACTCATCCCACTGCATCTGTCCATGAGGAAATTCCAGCCACTAGCGCTGAAGAAACTGCTGTTGCTGAACAACCAACGATGCAGACTGCCACTGAGGAGGAACCAGAAATTCCTCAGCCTGAAGAACCTGCGATTGAGATTCCTGAGGTCGTGATGCAACTCACTGACACTCCTCTGCCGAAGCCGAAGGATCCATTCTCACGCAAGCAAAAGTTCAATGCTGATGATTTCTTCGGCGAGCACGTATTCTTCAAAGATTACAACCCATATAACTCTGCTCGCATTAGGAAGAGGCGTTTCTGGACTGCTCCGAGAGAAACTGACACTTGTCATTTGAGAGCAACCCATCCTCCGAGGACTTTGAGCGAAAACCATCAAGTGAGGAAAAACCCAAAACCCAAACACCTACAAACCCCAAGTGATTGAGCATCACTGAAGAGATTGATCCTGCATGGATCCGATGCTTGTTACCTTTGAAGAATGTGCTTCTTCCAGACGGTTAGACGTCATGGTCTAGAGCATCCAAGAGGAATTGTGGATCGCCAAGTGACCAAGTTTGTGAAGGTTTGGAAGTCACTTGAAGACTTACCATGAGTGATTGGATGAGGTCTGTGTGACCTTAGTTCAAGGAGAATACGGTGAGGACTGGGTGTCCTGAGCTGCGTGTTTAGGACTGGGTGTCCGAAACTGTGTGTCCTCAAGTTTAAATACTCAGCCACTCCAACCAGACGTACAACTGAGACATCAGTTGGAACCGGTCTACCAAATCATTGTCTTCACCAAGCTTACTGGTTCTATTTCCTCAACTCTTCCATTTCCTCATAACTGTGTTGTGTGCTTGTTCATATCTGTGTTTGAAGACTTTGACTAAAGACTTTCTCAATTTTCTCAGTTCAATTTCTTCAGTCTGTTTTGTCTTCATTCTGTGTTATCATGTGCTTATGTTTTCAGTACTCTATGCCTGTCTTAATTTCATCATGATGACTATGCTTGTTTTCTGTTATGTTTACTTTTGAGTACTCATTCCCCTGCTAGTAGTTCTTCGCTAAGGAATTTCCTCACCGGTAAATTCCTCAGTGAAGAATTTCATAAAAATCGCCTATTCACCCCCCTCTAGTCGATATAACGCACTTTCAATTGGTATCAGAGCAAGGTACTCCTTTGTTCTATGTGATTTTGGTTTAACCGCCTGGAGTTTTAGTTATGTCGACCGCAGGTATGACGAAAGTGACATGCCCCATCTTTGACGGTCACGAGTATCCCAAGTGGAAGGCCATGATGAAGAAACGCCTCATGGCGATGAACAGTGAGCTGTGGACCGTCACTGAGATTGGTCTGACCGATCTGTGCAAGATGGCGGAAGCTGATGACATTCGCAAGTACACTCTTCTCAACCTCACGGCGAAGGATGTCATCTGCTCCAGTCTGTCACAAAATCAGTTCAAGAATATCATGCATGTCGATCATGCGAAGCTCATCTAGGACCGTCTCTCTGAGGTCTATGAAGGTCATCGAACCTGTCATGATCCTTGGTTTGAGGACTTCAAGGAATCTCTCAAAGTGACGACATTCGAACCAGAATCACCATCTTCTGCATCATGCCTTATGGCAAAAGATGCTGAGGTAACTGAATGCTACCTATCCGAGTCTAGTAATGATGAATCTGGTGATGAATTTGGACCCAGCTATGTCAAACTTGCTTCCCTTGCTACTAAACAACAAAGAGCTTTGGAAAAAGTTCACTATATGCTAAACAAGAGCGATGATATGTTGGGTGAAGAAATGGATCAGTCAAAAGCTTTGGCTGAAAGTCTTCAGAGACTTCATACTAAGTATGACACCCTTCAAGATCAACATAACACTCTCTTATCTGATCATGAGAAGCTTTCTTATGAATTTCTTCAAAGAAAGCAAGATCTTGAAAAGCTAAGAGTGAGTTATGAAGATCTTCAGAAGGAGCGCGATTCATTACTTGCTCAACAAATTGGTGTATCTCAGGAAGAATTTGTTCCTCCATGTTTGAAATGCATTGAATGTGAAACTGCTAATTCTTCACCTGAATGTTCAAATGCTGCTAATGTTTCAAATTCTTCACATGCCTCTGCTATCACTAATCCCTCATCTAAGGACATTGCTAGTATCACTGATGATGCAGGGATGAAGGAATTGTACATGACAGGCATGTACAAAAGCCTCAAAGGGCATCAAACTCTTTGTGATGTGCTTAAAAAGCAGATCCTCAACAGGAACCCTAGGAAAGAGGGTATTGCCTTTGAGAGGAAACTCAACGCTGATGGTACATATTGGAAGCCTGAGTAGTACCCCAAAACTACATGGGCTGCTGCAAAGGGACCTCCAGTTGATCCATCTAACCTATCTGGATATGCATGTGAATCTCCTCACTCTGAGGATGAGTCATTTGACTCCAACTACAAACTGTTCAAAAATGAGAATGGTGAAGTATTTGCTAGATATGTTGGCACTAAATGCAGGAACGGCCCCCTATGAAGAAAATCTGGGTTCCCAAAAGATGCCTTGAAAATCTTCATGTGAATGTCATCATGACGCCACCTGTGAAGAATAGGAACCCCAGATCAAATTCTTCATATGGATCCAAGTCCTCATATGAACATCATCGTGCTAACTCGTCAGTTTCGCAGGGAAGATCTAAGGATTATGGATATGTGCATTATTCTTCAAATTATTATGTCCATAAGTCCTCGAAGAATTTCTTTGCTTACTCTTATGCTTATTCTAACCCCTCTTATGTGAAACGAAATGGACTGGCTTCTATGCCATCCTTCTCGTATGGAGCTCGCAGAATGATGAACTCTTTGCCACCCCTTCAGATGTGGGTGGTGAAGAAAAAGAAGTAATCTCTTATGCAAAGTCAGGTCTCCGGATGTACGTAATCGTCTGAAGAATTTGCTGGAGACCTGAGTATGCCTAATTGGACGCAGGCTAATCATGAAGAAATGAACTTTCATTTCTCACATCCTCACACTGCTTTATCTGTTCTGTTGCTTTATGAAATTGATCTGATGAATTGATGTCATATTCTTCACTGATGAAGTATATGAGTTTGTAGGCAGCACTAATTCATCTGTAGGATGATCAACCCAAAGCCACTGAGTGGGTCCTTGATAGTGGATGCACAAATCACATGACTGGTGACAAGAATCTATTGATGGATGCTCCATTATCTCCGTCGCATCTGAAGCATATCATCTTTGCTGACAAAGGCAAAAGTCAGGTATTGGGTCTAGGTAAGGTTGCGATCACAAAGGATCGACACATGGACAAAGTCATGCTTGTTGAGTCCTTAGTATACAACCTTATGTCTGTCTCAATGCTTTGTGATCTTGATATGGTTGTTGTCTTTGGCAAGTACCATTGTGTTGTGGTTATGGAAGCTGACAATTCCAAAGTCTTCGAAGGCTTTAGGAGAGGAGACTTGTATATTGTTGATTTCTCTACAGGACCACAACCAGCTGTGTGCTTACTTGCAAAATCTTCAGAAGGGTGGCTCTGGCATCGACGACTTGGTCATGCAGGCATGAGGACTTTGCACACGCTTGCGAAGAAGAAGCATGTAATTGGCATTGAGAATGTCAAATTCCTCAAGGATCACCTATGCGGAGCCTGTGAAGCTGGGAAGATGACGAAGGCCAAGCATCCAGCAAAGACTATCATGACCACCACTCGCCCATTTGAATTGCTTCACATGGATCTCTTTGGTCCTAATCATTATTCTGCTATTTCAAATGAAGCATCTCAATATGGCTTTGTTATTGTTGATGATTATTCTCATTACACATGGGTACACCTTGTTACTTACAAACATGAAGTGCAGGAAGTCTTCAAATGATTTTCCTCGAGGGCTTCAACCAACTTTGGTGTGAAGATCAAGCACATCAGACGTGACAATGGCACTGGTTCAAGAATTCTGGCCTTGATGACTATCTTGATGAACTTGGTATTACTCATGAGTTATCTGCTCCTTATACTCCTCAGCAGAACGGCGTCGTGGAGCGTAAGAACAGGAGTCTTGCTGAGATGGCTCGCACCATGCTTGATGAATACAAAACGCCTCGTCGGTTCTAGACTGAGGCAATTGATACTGCGTGCCACATCATCAATAGAGTATATCTTCACAAATTCTTCAAGAAGACTGCCTATGAACTCCTCACTGATAAGAAACCCAATGTAAGTTATTTCAAAGTCTTCGGTGCTAAATGTTGGATTAGAGATCCTCATCACAACTCAAAATTTGCACCGAAAGCACATGAAGGTTTTATGCTTGGTTACGGAAAGGACTCACACACCTACAGAGTCTTCAACAACGTTCTTCACAAGGTTTTTGAAACTGTAGATGTGCGGTTCGATGAAACTAATGGCTCGCAAAGAGAGCACCTACCTACTGTGATAGATGAACTAACACCTGAGGAAACTATCAAGTTCAAGGCTACTGAGGATGTCATTCCTACTGAAGAATCTGCTGAAGAATTCATACCAGAACAAGAAGAACGTCGACCTAATGCACCTGAAGAAAATGCTGAAGAAAATGGTGCTAAAGAAAACGCTGATAAAATTCTTTAACGACAACCAGCTCATCCTTGCATTGCAAAAGAAGTGCAAGTTGAAAAGATCATCAATGACATCAAAGCGCCAGGTCCTCTCACACGCTCAAAAGCTTCACATTTGTCTAACTTTTGTGGGCACTATGCTTTTGTCTCTATTACAGAGCCCACTAAGGTAGATGAAGCATTTCTGGAGCCTGAGTGGATTCAGGCCATGCAAGAAGAATTACATCAGTTCGAGCTCAACAATGTCTGGGAACTGGTCAAACGTCCAGATCCTCTCAAGCACAATATCATCGGCACAAAGTGGATCTACCGCAACAAGCAAGATGAAAATGGCCTTGTGGTGAGGAATAAGGCACGGCTTGTAGCTCAAGGCTACACACAGGTCAAAGGAATTGATTTCGATGAAAATTTTGCACCTGTTGCTAGGCTTGAGGCTATTCGCATATTACTTGCTTATGCTAACCATCATGATATCACTTTATATCAAATGGATGTGAAAAGTGAATTCCTCAATGGTAAGCTTGAGTAAGAAGTATATGTTGCTCAACCCCCAGGTTTTGAAGATCCAAAGAATCCTGACAAAGTCTTCAGACTCAACAAGGCCCTCTATGGCCTCAAGCAGGCCCCACGGGCGTGGTATGATACTTTGAAGGAATTCCTCATGACGAAAGGCTTCAAACCCGGTTCACTCGACCCTACACTTTTCACTAAATCTTATGATGGTGAATTGTTTGTGTGCCAAATATATGTTGATGATATTATCTTTGTCTGTACTGACCAACGTTATAGTGATGAATTTGCCTATATGATGAGTGAAGAATACCAAATGTCTATGATGGGAGAGTTGAAATTCTTCTTAGGTCTTCAAATTCGTCAACAATGCAATGGCATATTCATATCTCAGGAGAAATACCTCAAGGATGTACTGAGGAAATTCGGTATGCAAGATTGCAAAGGCGTCAAAATTCCTATGCCCACAAATGGCCATCTGTGCACTAATGAAAATGGTATTGACTTCGATCATAAGGTATACTGCTCCATGATTGGTTCTTTATTGTACTTATGTGCATCTGGGCCAGATATAATGCTTAGTGTTTGCATGTGTGCCCGATTTCAAGCTACACCGAAGGAATCACACCATAAGGCTGTGAAGCATATTCTTCGATATCTAGCTCACACACCAACACTTGGATTATGGTACCCCAAGGGCTCGGCTTTTGATCTCATTGGATATTCTGACTCTGACTATGCTGGTGATCGTGTGGACCGCAAGTCAACATCTGGTACATGTCATTTCCTCGGACGATCTTTGGTCTGTTGGTCCTTGAAGAAACAGAACTGCGTATCACTATCTACTTCTGAAGCTGAGTACATTGCCGCTGGTTCTTGCGGTGCTCAACTGCTATGGATGAAGCAAACTCTCAAGGACTACGGCGTCAACATGAAGAATGTGCCTCTCTACTATGACAATGAGAGTGCCATCAAGATTGCTCACAACCCAGTTCAGCACTCGAAGACAAAGCAGATTCAGATTCGTCATCATTTTCTTCGTGATCATGTCTTGAAGGGCGACATTTCTATTGAGCATGTGAAGACTGAAGAACAACAAGCCGATATCTTCAAAAAGCCCTTGGATGAGAAGAGATTTAGCAAGTTGCGGTGTGAGCTAAATATCCTAGAATCTTTGAATGTTCTTTGAAAAGGACACTCATCCTAACACTTATGCAAAATTGACGACTTAGATGTGCAACACGTGAAGAAACATTTTTTCGTCAATCAATGAAGAATAACACTCTTAGTGTGAAGAAATTAACGAAGAATTTGATTCTCAGAACCCTACGATAATTGTACGCAGTGTCTGAAATCATCATTCTTATACGGTGGGTCACGCCACCACCAAAAGTTGAAATTCCTCAATTATTCATATTCTTCAACTTTGCATTGTCTGCACTACTTCCATCCTTTTTCTTCATTGGCTATATATATATATATATATATATATATAAGTTTATGTCCTCTACAACATTCACTTATTGCTAATTGTTCAAGTTGGTTTTTCTGCTAAGTGAATGTGATCGGACCCTTCCTCCTCTATGCTACACTCAACTCAATCTATTCACAAATTCTTCATGTGCGTTCTATTTGAAACTCGTTCAAAATCTTCAATGTGTCCTTGTCAGCTGAAGAAATTGCGAACGGAACTTTAAAACCTATCTTATCTAAATTTTCGGCTTTGCCGCTCAAACCGTTCCGCATCCCACGTTATACTTATCCACTGACCCATGATCTAACATGATCTCCACCTCCCACTACGTGGGTGACACCTGTCAAGCGAAAGAGAAGGGTCAGGGGCACGTTCGTCCAATTTCTTTGGGCGAGCAGTTTTTCACCGTGGCTATAAATACCCCTCCTTCCCTTCCTCACTTCTTTTACTCCGCTCGGCCTCTCTCCAGCTCGAGCTTCTCAAACCCTAGCGCCGCCGCTACTCCATCGCCGCCGGTGAGGAAGAGCTTCACTGCCTCGACCTCGTCGCTGACGTACTCGCGCCGACCGCGGAAATCTACACTTCGCCGCCGCCGTATCTGTCTTCCTCCGCCAAGTTAGGGCGTGGAAGATCTGCACACACGAACTTCACATCTCCTTACTCCAGTTCATCATGTTCTTCGTCCAGGGTAATTAAAAGTTACTTTTACTATCCTCGTTGATTCGAATGATGATCTTCAAAATCTTCAAAGGTGTTTTTCTTCATAGTTTCACACACTAAACACCTCACAAGTCATCTGTTCTTGATTCGTTTCTCTAAGCATCATTTTTCTTCAAGATTCCTCAATTGTGTGGATCTTCGATCTATACAACTCTAGAACCTAAGACAAAGGACGCTTAGTGAAATTCTTCAAGACTTATCTGGTCAAATTCCTCAAACTTGTTCTTTTGAAAAACCCTCTGAGAACGCATATGACCTCTCCAAATTCCTCGCAACTATACTCTGTTCACAGGTACACATGTCAACTGCTGAATCACTAGATTCTCATCAACTTAACTCATTTGCAGCATTCCTCGAAGAAAAGTTGCATACTTCTTCAGAGAATTCAATTGTTCAAATTCGTCGACTGAAGAAAATTGCTGACGGTAAGAAGCCACAGAAGGGAGGAAAGATGCCTGAGGTCAATACAGCGTTTGAGATCCCTGATCAAATATATGCTGGGTACTGCACACCTACTGAGGAAACCAAGAATGAGCGCAAGGTGCGCATTCACAAAATAGAAAGGAGATGGGCAAGAGAGCGGAGGGAGTACAGGTATGTAACTCCAAAGTACATGAAGAAATTCGCACTCAATCCTCCATGCCCAAGAGCTCCATTGGCACCTGGCCAAATCGCTGATCACACCAGCCTCAAGCGCGGTGAGGACTATCCTGATGAATGGGCCAAGCGCCAAGACAAGTTGGCTAAGCAAGCCAAAGAAGCAGTGAGGAAATTCAATGAAGACTCTGCTGCTGCTGCTGCCTCTGCTGAGACCTTTGCTGTCAAGCCAAAGAAGGCTATGTCAAAGAAGCCTGTGCGCAAGCCAAGTGCTTCACCAACAATGCCCTCAAGGCCAAGTTCCTCGGCAATGCCCTCACGGCCAAAATCCTCAAAGCCCTCATGGCCAATTCCTCATGCTACACCTGTTCCTCCAAACTCCTCAGCTCCTCCGCCTAAGCCCTCAGCTGTTCCGACTAAATCCTCAGCACCTGTGCATCTCACCTCATGCCAAAGGACTGCAGGCATCTCCATTGCCTCATGTGTCTCAGCTAGTTCCTCAGCTGCACCAAGTTCCTCAGCTGGCCCATCACTGCCGAAGACAAAGGCCACTACTGGACGAGGTCCTTGCCCAAGTCCTCAGAAGAAACAAGTCGCTTTCCAAGTGCCATCTGAAGAAGACGAAGCTGATGACGATGAACTTGCAGAAATCATCAGAGACAGGCAAGTCAGGGCCGCTAGAGCCAAAGGATCAGAGGTGCCACTGCTTTTGGATCCCAAGTTGATCCTCGACTACATTGATGTATGGCACAAGGACCCAACACTCCCATGCCTGACTTCAAGCTGACTCCTGGCCAAAGTCACATGCTGACCCACTTCATTCAAGAAGAAAAGTGGAAATTTGAGAAGGCCAGGCAGATCAAGAAAGCACAGTACAAGAAAGAGCGCTATCTGAAGAAAAACGTTGTCTCTATGACAACTGAAGAACTTGTCATTATTCAGATTGAGATCAAGAAACTCAGTGATGACTTTGACACATATCGCGCTGATTGGCTTGGAGCCAAGGTTCGTTTTGTGAAACTTGCGAATAACTTCACTTCCAATGTTGCAGCCCCAACGCAACAGGAAATTCCTCAGGCTGAAGCATCTGCTCAGCCTACTGAAGAAAATGCCAGCACCGCTGATGACAATCAGGCTGCTGAAGAAAATGTGAGTTCCAGGGCTGATGAGTGCATTCCAGCCACTGAAGAAATTGCCAGGGCACCCACTAGTGGTGCGCCTGAAGAAACTGAAGAACTCAGGGCAACTGCATCAGTTGTGGCTGAAGAACATCAACCAGATTCCTTAGCTGCTCCTACACCAACTTCAACTCCAATCCTTCCATCTACATCAGATGTGAAGAAGACCAAGGCTACAGAGCATGCTGTAGTGAAGAAAAGGAAAGTGTCAGTTGCTTCAGATTCTTCAGCTCCGAAGAAAATGAAGCCTATGACAAGTTCATTTGCAAATCTGATTGATACTGTTCCCATCTCAACCAGGCCATCAAAGGACCTTGTTTCTTTTGATGAAGAATATGTGATCCCCAGCGGATCTGATGAAGAAACTCCTTCTGCTGCTTCGTCTAAACCGTTGGATGAAGAAATTGAAGTGGATGCGATCCCTTCAACACCTATCATCTCCTCGCCTATGCCTCAGTTCATAGCTGAAGAGGCTGGCGTTGAAGAAATGGAAGATGAAGATGTGGACGCTGGCTGCTCCACACCCATAATCAGTGATGAATTCTGGGAAAGTCAGCATCCAAACTCTCCAATGTTCACCCCTCTACAACAAATTCCTCAGTCCCCCACGCAAACTGTAAAAATGGGCTCTGAAGAAACTCATCCCACTGCATCTGTCCATGAGGAAATTCCAGCTACTAGCGCTGAAGGGGAACCAGAAATTCCTCAGCCTGAAGAACCTGCGATTGAGATTCCTGAGGTCATGATGCAACTCACTGACACTCCTCTACCGAAGCCAAAGGATCCATTCTCACGCAAGAAAAAGTTCAAGGTTGATGATTTCTTCGGCGAGCACGGATTCTTCAAAGATTACAACCCATATAACTCTGCTCGCATTAGGAAGAGGCGTTTCTGGACTGCTAGTCAAGCCAATTTCTATTCCTAAGTGCTGTTCAACAAGGAGAAGATCTTCTACCATGAGCATATTCCTCACGTGGATCTGGAATCTCTGCCGTGCTTCGCAGCAGTCCTCAGTGTTCTTCATGATGCTGGACTGTTAAACTTTTGTTCTGACATCTGCGATTGGAATGAAGAACTGATTCTTCAATTCTATGCAACGCTGCACATCACAGGAGATGCTGAAGATATGAATTGATGGGTGTTGGACTGGATGTCTGAAAATACTCACTACACTGCACCAGCCTCTCAATTGCTTCATGCTCTACCACTCAGTCCTCCCCTTGAAGAAGCTCGCTGCATCTACAGTGAACCTGATCTCACACATCATTACATGCAGGTGCTGGTGAAACCTTTGAAGCCAGGTCAAGCACCAAGAACCAAATTCCTTGTGAAGGAATTGCTGTACGTGCCCAGAACTGTCTATCGTATTCTTACGAGGACAATCAGTCCTATCAAAGGCCACGCCTCATTTGATGAGGAAATTGTTGGCATCATGAAGAATCTGGTATTCAACATCGTTCATGGCATTCCTGTCAATTATCACAATTTCTTCATGAGGACTATGGCGAATGTTGCACTGTCTCTGTTTGAGCTGAATCCTTATGCACCTTGGATTATGAGATTCCTCAGGACAAGGTCTTCACTCAACTACAAAGCTGATTTTCAGAATCACCTCAGCTACTTGCCCCCAATTGAAGTTCTCAAGCAGACCTATTCCTCAGTTGATGGAAAGGTCAAGGCACCAGCTGTAATAGATGAAGGCATTCGTCCATTGGATGGTCAGTTTCGCAAAGCTGCATCTTATTCCACCAATGATGACTCTGCCACACATGACTCTGCCAATGCACCCAAGTCCACTCCTCAAGCCACTGCTCCGCGCGTGATGACTGACCGTGAACTTCTGCTTAGTCTTCACCAGAAGGTGGATCGAAATCACAAATGGGTTAAGCGTCAGTTTGATTCACTTCTTCACAACATGACTGCCACACACAATGCAGTGAAGAAAAATCACTACTACCTCCATCAAGTTTTTGGTCACACCTGGGCAATCCTGTCACATCTGTATGGTCAAGAAGATCTGAAGAAAATGGGTCTCAATGAAGATTTTGACTGGTCTGCACCTCCACCGAAGAAATTCAAGAACGTCAAGGTTCCTTCTCTGGTGGCCAGCTCATATTCTTCATCGCGCGACACTGATGAAAATGAAGACTTGGACGACACTGTGGTAGGCCCTACTACGACAAACGACCCAACAACGCTGGCGCTCCTTCATCAACTTGATATTCTTCAGGGGTGTTAGTCCTCATATTCGATCCTTTTGGTCATTAGATGACAAAGGGGGAGAATTTTGAGTTAGTCTTCAAGTGGGTCTTTCTATATGGGCGTTTTTTTGTTAAATTACAACTCTCGTTCTTCTGAGACTTTACTGGATCGAGTTGTAAACTTATATCCGATGGTGCTCTGATACTTTTGATATGTTTTTCTGCATGCTTATTCCTCGTTAATATTATTGCACGCATGCTGAATTACATCAGTCACCATATTTCATCATGCATTTCAAATTCTTCTCTCTTATATGTCGAATGCGTGCATGAATTACAAGATATGGGGGGAGATCTCCATGATTCAACTCTTCAAGTGTGCATCGCTTCAAAAGCAAATTCCTTACTATGCACATCTTCAGGGGGAGTTCTTCTATATCTTGCAATCAAATTCCTCAATATCAGTATTTACACTTCATATGTTTATCCTCATTGAAAACTTAACCTATATTGTCGTCAATCACCAAAAAGGGGGAGATTGTAAGTGCATCTAGTGCCCCTTAGTGATTTTGGTGTATTGAAGACTTATAGGTTAAGGGACTAATGCGTTTGTGAGTGTACACAGGTCTATAAGTCTATGAGGAGCTTGATATTTACAGAAAAAGTCGACCCCTAAAAATGAAGTTCTTCGACTAAAGACTTTGGATCACTGAAGACTTTCTAAAGACTTTGAAAGTGAAGAAATTGGTGTGACCTTGAAGACTTGGTATTCGTTCGAGGAACATGAAGCGTGAAGACTTTTGTTTTCGTAGTTTCATTTTCTCTTTCTTGAGCCATAGGAAACACCGTACTGTTAAAGGGGGTCGAGGAAATACTAAGGAAAATTTCCACGTGATGCTCAACTCAAAATCCTACACCTACCAATCCCTTCGAGTGAAGCCATTGGAAATCTCATACAGTTCAGTCAATTTCTTCAGTGACAGAGACGAAGTTCTTCTGGTCTCTGAGGAATTTGTCCTGATTGAGGAGTTAGGAATTCGCCAGTGCGGATTGCCTACACAGTGAGGAACTTGATAGCCTTGAGGATTTTGCTACTCAAAATTCCGACCGTTGCTGTGCTATGCGCCAGCTGTCCCAAAATATCTATCAACCTAACGATCATATCATTGAAGGGCATTTATGTCTTATCATGTCGGGCTGCTGCCTAGGCTATAAATAGCCGCCCCCCTACAACCACTAGTTGGTTGGCTGCTCCGAGAGAAACTGACACTTGTCATTTGAGAGCAACCCATCCTCCGAGGACTTTGAGCGAAAATCATCAAGTGAGGAAAAACCCAAAACCCAAACACCTACAAACCCCAAGTGATTGAGCATCACTAAAGAGATTGATCCTGTGTGGATCCGACGCTTGTTACCTTTGAAGACCGTGCTTCTTCCAGAAGGTTAGGAGTCATGGTCTAGAGCATCCAAGAGGAATTGTGGATCGCCGAGTGACCAAGTTTATGAAGGTTTGGAAGTTACCTGAAGACTTACCATGAGTGATTGGACGAGGTCTGTGTGACCTTAGTTCAAGGAGAATACGATGAGGACTGGGTGTCCTGAGCTGCGTGTTCATGACTGGGTGTCCGGGACTATGTGTCCTCGAGTTTAAATACTCAGCCACTCCAACCAGACGTACAACTGAAACAACAGTTGGAACTGGTCTACCAAATCATTGTCTTCACCAAGCTTATTGGTTTTATTTCCTCAACTCTTCCATTTCCTCATAACTGTGTTTTTGCTTGTTCATATCTGTGTTTGAAGGCTTTGACTGAAGACTTTCTCAATTTCCTCAGTTCAATTTCTTCAGTCTGTTTGTCTTCATCCTATGTTATCCTGTGCTTATGTTTTCTGTACTCTGTGCCTGTCTTCATTTCATCATGATGACTATGCTTGTATTCTGTTATGTTTACTTTTGAGTACTCATTCCGCTGCTAGTAGTTCTTCGCTAAGGAATTTCCTCACCGGCAAATTCCTCAATGAAGAATTTCATAAAAATCGCCTATTCACCCCCTCTCTAGTCGATATAACGCACTTTCATGTTGCGGTCGCGCAAGGCCCTGCTCACGATGAATGGGCCCTCCCATGGAGGGGACAGCTTGTGCTGGCCTGCCTGCTCTTGGAGAAGTCGGAGGACGAGGTCGCCCTCGCGGAACGCGAGGGGATTGATCTTCTTGCTGTGGTAGTGCCTCAGGCCTTGCTGGTAGATGGCCGAGCGACTGAGTGCCAGGAGGCGTGCTTCCTCGAGCAGGTCGACGCCATCTTCGCGGGCCTCTCTGGCTTCAGCTTCGGTGTACATCGTGACGCGTGGGGAGTCAAACTCGAAGTCAGTCGGGATGATGGCTTCGGCTCCATAGAGGAGGAAGAACGGGGTGAACCCGGTAGACCGATTCGGCGTGGTGCGTAGACTCCAGAGAACGGCTGGTAACTCGTCAAGCCAGCTGCCGGGTGAGCGGATGAGTGGCTTGACGAGTCGCGACTTGATGCCGGACATGATGAGTCCATTGGCCCACTCGACCCGCCCGTTGGACTGCGGATGCGCAACGGAGGCCAGGTCGAGGCGGATGCTGGAGACGGAGCAGTATTGCTCGAGCGCGCCCTTAGCGAATTTGGTGCCGTTGTCGGTGATGATGCTGTTCGGCATGCCTTAGCACACCGCTATGTCCTTGATGAACCGGACGGCTGTTGGCCTTTCCAGTTTCTTGATTGGTCTTGCCTCGATCCACTTGGTGAATTTGTCCACTGCCACCAGCAAGTGCGTCATGCTGCCTTGAGCGGTTTTAAAGGGTCCCACCATGGTCGAGTCCCCAGACCGGGAAGGGCCAGGCGATTGGTATGGTGCGGAGTGCTGACGCCGGCTGCTGGCTGCGTTTGATGAAGCGCTAGCATCCCTCACACTTGAGGATGAGCAACTCGGCATCTTGGAGGGCCGTGGGCCAGTAGAAACCGTGGCGGAACGCCTTGGCCACCAGGGATCGTGATGCGGCATGGTGCCCGCACTCGCCCTGATGTATGTCGAGGAGGATGTCAATGCCCCGTTCCTGCTCGACACAGCGCTGGAAAACGCTGGTGGAGCTGCGCTTGACGAGCTCGTTGTTGATGATGCTGTAGGCGGACGCCCGGCGCTGCACTTGCCGAGCTTCGGTCTCGTCCATGGGGAGAACCCCGTTCTCCAAAAATTCTGATATTGGGACTGCCCAAGATGGAGCCGCAATTGATAACCCACAAGTATAGGGGATCGCAATAGTTTTCGAGGGTAAAGTATTCAACCCAAATTTATTGATTCGACACAAGGGGAGCCAAAGAATACTCTCAAGTATTAGCAGCTGAGTTGTCAATTCAACCACACCTGGAAACTTAATATCTGCAGCAGAGTGTTTAGTAGCAAAGTAATATGATAGTAGTGGTAATGGTAGCAAAAGGTAACAGTAATAAAAGTAATGTTTTTGGTATTTTGTAGTGATGATAGCAATATCAACCGGAAAGTAAATAAGCGAAGAACAATATATGGAAAGCTCGTAGGCAATGGATCAGTGATGGAGAATTATGCCGGATGCGGTTCATCATGTAACAGTCATAACCTAGGGTGACACAGAACTAGCTCCAGTTCATTGATATAATGTAGGCATGTATTCCGAATATAGTCATACGTGCTTATGGAAAAGAACTTGCATGACATCTTTTGTCCTACCCTCCCGTGGCAGCGGGGTCCTTACGGAAACTAAGGGCTATTAAGGCCTCCTTTTAATAGAGAACTGGAACAAAGCATTAACACATAGTGAATACATGAACTCCTCAAACTACGATCATCACCGGTAAGTATCCCGATTGTTGTCACTTTGGTGTTAACGGATCATAACACATAATAGGTGACTATAGACTTGCAAGATAGGATCAAGAACACTCATATATTGATGAAAACATAATAGGTTCAAATCTGAAATCATGGCACTCGGGCCCTAGTGACAAGCATTAAGCATAGCAAAGTCATAGCAACATCAATCTCAGAACATAGTGGACACTAGGGATCAAACCGTAACAAAACTAATTCGATTACATGATAGATCCCATCCAACCCATCATCGTCCAGCAAGCCTACGATGGAATTACTCACGCACGGCAGTGAGCATCATGAAATTCGTGATGGAGGATGGTTGATGATGACGATGGCGACAGATTCCCCTCTCCGGAGCCCCGAATGGACTCCAGATCAGCCCTCCCGAGAGGTTTTAGGGCTTGGCGGTGGCTCCGTATCGTAAAACGCGATGATTTCTTCTCCTTGATTTTTTTCTCCCCGAAACTTAATATATGGAGTTGGAGTTGGAGTCGGAGAGGCAACAGGGGGCCCACGAGGTACGGGGGCGCGCCCCCCACCTCGTGGAGAGGTGGTGGGCCCCCTGGCCTTCATCTTTTGCAGGTATTTTTCTTATTTTCTGAAAAGTGGCTCCATGAAGTTTCAGGTCATTCTGAGAACGTTTGCTCCTGCACATAAATAACACCATGGTAATTCTGCTAAAAACAGCGTCAGTTCGGGTTAGTTCCACTCAAATCATGCAAGTTAGAGTCCAAAACAAGGGCAAAAGTGTTTGGAAAAGTAGATACGTTGGAGACGTATCAACTCCCCCAAGCTTAAACCTTTGCTTGTCCTCAAGCAATTCATTTGACAAACTAAAAGTGATAAAGAAAAACTTTTACAAACTCTGTTTGCTCTTGTTGTTGTAAATATGTAAAGCCAACATTCAAGTTTTCAGGACAGATTATAACTAACCACATTCACAATAATGCATAGGTCTCAAGTTTACTCATATCAATAGCATAATCAACTAGTGAGCAATAATAATAAATCTCGGATGACAACAATTTCTCAAAACAATTGTAATATGATATAACAAGGTGGTATCTCGCTAGCCCTTTCTGAGACCGCAAAACATAAATGTAGAGCACCTTTAAAGACCAAGGACTGACTAGACATTGTAATTCATGGTAAAAGAGATCTAGTCAAGTCATACTCAATGTAAACTAACAATAATGAATGCAAATGACAGCAGTGCTCTCCAACTGGTGCTTTTTAATAAGAGGATGATGACTCAGCATAAAAGTAAATAGATAGGCCCTTCGCAGAGGGAAGCAGGGATTTGTAGAGGTGCCAGCGCTCGGTTTTGAAACAGAGGTGAATAATATTTTGAGCGATATACTTTCATTGTCAACATAACAACCAAGAGATGGCGATATCTTCCATGCTACACACATTATAGGCGATTCCCAAATAGAATGGTAAAGTTTATACTGCCCCTTCCACCAACAAGCATCAATCCATGGCTTGCTCGAAACAATGAGTGCCTCCAACTAACAAGAGTCCCAGGGGAGTTTTGTTTGCAATTATTTTGATTTAGTTTGCATAAAGCATGGGACTGGGCATCCCGGTGACCAGCCATTTATCTCGTGAGTGAGGAGCGGAGTCCACTCCTCTTGAGAATAACCCGCCTAACATGGAAGATACAGACAACCCTAGTTGATACATGAGCTATTCGAGCATACAAAACATGATATTTATTTGAAGGTTTAGAGTTTGGTACATACAAATTTACTTGGAACGGCAGGTAGATACCGTATATAGGTAGGTATAGTGGACTCATGTGGAATAACTTTGGGGTTTAAGGGATTGGATGCACAAGCAGTATTCCCGCTTAGTACAGGTGAAGGCTAGCAAAAGACTGGGAAGCGACCAGCTAGAGAGCGACAACAGTCATGAACATGCATTAAAATTAATCAACACCGAATGCAACCATGAGTAGGATATAATCCACCATGAACATAAATATCATGAAGGCTATGTTGATTTTGTTTCAACTACATGCATGAACATGCGCCAAGTCAAGTCACTTAAATCATTCAGAGGATGATACCACCCTATCATACCGCATCACAACCATCTCAATAGCATGTTGGCATGCAAGGTAAACCATTATAACTCATAGGTAATCAAGCATGACACAAGAAACTATGATCTCTAATTGTCATTGCAAACATGTTTATTCATAACAGGCCGAATCAGGAACGATGAACTAATCATATTTACAAAAACAAAAGAGGTCGAGTTCATACCAGCTTTTCTCATCTCAGCCAGTCCATCATATATCATCATAATTACCTTTCACTTGCACGACCGAATAGTGTAAATAATAATAATAGTGCACGTGCATTGGACTAAGCTGGAATCTGCAAGCATTCAATAAATAGGAGAAGACAAGGCAATATGGGCTCTTTTGTCAGATCAACAATAATGCATATAAGAGCCACTTCAACAATTTAATCATGGTCTTCTCCTATCGACCCCCAAAGAAAAGAAAAGAAATAAAACTATTTACACGAGAAAGCTCCCAACAAGCAAAAATAAGATTAGGAAATATTTTTGGGTTTACTTTTTAATTACTACTACAAGCATGGAAATTAAACTGATTAAAAGCTACAACTAAATTTTTTTAGTTTTTCTTAAGGTTTATTAAACACACAAGAAGAAAGCATAAAAAGGAAATTAAACTAGCATGGATGATACAATGAAAAAGTATGAGCAACGACATCTAGCAATGAGTGTGTGAACATGAATGTAATGTCGGTGGGAAATATGTATTCCCCCAAGCTTAGGCTTTTGGCCTAAGTTGGTCTATGGCCACGGCTGGCCTGGCGGTTATCCATAATAGTAGTTGGGGTCGTACTGCGATGCAGCGGCTATCGCCTGCTGAGCTGCAGCGTGGCAACGAGCGGCCTCCTCTCTCCTCTTGTACTCATCTGCCTCCTCTCTGGTAATAGTATATCTTCCTCTTGCCTGATAATCAAAGAAGGCAGGAGCAGGGAGAGTAATACGGATAGCACTGCGTCTGTCAAAGATTAGTCGATACTGGAGAGGTGATTCATTCCTCTCAACAAACTGGTGGTGAACCATAGCATTAAAGTCTAGGTAAGCAGGTGGTAATTCAATATCATCTTCGCGTATGTCTATACCAAGAAAATTAGCTATGCGGGTTGCATAAATTCCTCCAAAGAAATCTCCATTAAATCTATTAAGATGCAACCTACGTGCAACAATGGCTCCCAAATTATAAGATTTATCTCCTAACACAGCACTCCTAAGAATACTGAGATCGGGGACACACATGTGACATGCCTCATCTTTACCATTGATGCATCTACCTATGAAGAGAGCAAAATAATGTATAGCGGGAAAGTGAATGCTCCCTATGGTAGCTTGTGTAATATCTCTAGATTCTCCCACAATTATGCTAGCAAGAAAATCTCTATATTCAGATTTGCGAGGATCCCTTATACTACCCCATTGTGGAAGTTTGCATGCAGTGGTAAAATCCTCTAAGTCCATAGTGTAAGATTTATCATAAAGATCAAACAGGACAGTTGGAGAATTACGTGAAGTTGAAAATTCAAACCTCCTCACAAAGGTACTGGTGAGGTTGTGATACTGGCTGCACTTCTCTTCCTCGAAGCTCACAAGATCAGCGTTACGCAAATATGCGTTAAATTCTTCTTTAATTCCCGCTCGATCCATAAAGTTCTCAGAAGGCCATTCACAAGGACGCACTGGAGTGTTTCTTGGTGGCTCGTCATCAGCATCATGCATTGCAAGCCTGGGTCCTTGCTTCCTTGAAGAACCACCTTGGAACATTTTCCTAAGCATATTTCTTCCTCTGAAAAATTCTGAATTTTTTTAGTAACTTCAAAATAAAAGTAAACCAAACTCAATAATATTTATAGCAACTACTCCTACAAGTGCCTAGGGCCTATATCATGCATCAAAACTACTTTTGACCATATAAATTGGACATGCAAGCTCAAGAACAGGGTCACCTAAGCAGCAAAAAATTGCAAAGAATAAAGCACTAGAACAAAAACTAATTGGACCAATGGAGGAGTCACATACCAAGGAACAATCTCCCCAAGCAGTTTTGTGAGAGGTGCTTTGAGCAAGGAGATCGAAAATGGCAACAAAGTGAGCTTGAACTCGTGCTTGAGCTGGTTATTCGTGTTTGGGGGAGGAAGAAGGAGTGTGTGGGTGAAAGAATAAGTGGAGGAGGGCCACTGTGGCCCATGAGGCAGGGGGCGCGCCCTCCACCCTCGTGGGCAGGTGGTTGACCCACCTGCTGTCTTCTTAGTGTCAAATATTCTAGAAAAAAATCATATTTAAATTTCAGGGCATTTGGAGAACTTTTATTTTCGAGGTATTTTTATATTGCACGGATAACCAGATAACAGACAGAAAAATATTTATTTTTATTTTATTTAATATAAATAACAGAAAGTAAAAGTGGGGTACAGAAGGTTGTGCCTTCTAGTTTCATCCATCTCATGATCATCAAAAGGAATCCTCTAACAAGGTTGATCAAGTCTTGTTAACGAACTCATTCCGAATAACATGGAACCGGAGAAATTTCGAATAACACTATGTTATCTCAATGGGGATATGCACATCCCCAATAATAAAAATATCATATTTCTTCTTGACAGTAGGAAGAGGAAATTCAAAACCTCCAAATATAATCGATGGAATTTTTCCAATAGAGTTGATGCTATGAACTTGAGGTTGTTTCCTCGGAAAGTGTACCGTATGCTCATTATCATTAACATGAAAAGTGACATTGCCTTTAGTGCAATCAATAACAGCCCCTGCAGTATTCAAAAAGGGACTTCCAAGAATAATAGACATACTATCGTCCTCGGGAATAACAAGAATAATAAAGTCCGTTAAAATAGTAACGTTTGCAACTACAATAGGCACATCCTCACAAATACCGACAGGTATAGCAGTTGATTTATCAGCCATTTGCAAAGATATTTCAGTAGGTGTCAACTTATTCAAATCAAGTCTACGATATAAAGAGAGAGGCATAACACTAACTCCAGCTCCAAGATCACATAAAGCAGTTTTAACATAGTTTCTTTTAATAGAGCACGGTATAGTGGGTACACCGGGATCTCCAAGTTTCTTTGGTATTCCACCCTTAAAAGTATAATTAGCAAGCATGGTGGAAATTTCATCTTCCGGTATCTTTCTTTTATTTGTAATAATATCTTTCATGTACTTAGCATAAGGATTGGTTTTGATCATATCAGTTAATCGCATACGCAAAAAGATAGGTCTAATCATTTCAGCAAAGCGCTCAAAATCCTCACCATTCTTTTTCTTGGATGGTTTGGGAGGAAAAGGCATGGGTTTCTGAACCCAAGGCTCTCTTTCTTTACCATGTTTCCTAGCAACAGAGTCTTTCTTATCATAACATTGATTCTTTTATTGTGGGTTATCAAGATAAACAGCAGGTTCAATTTCTATATCATTATCATTACTAGGTCGAGCATCACTATGAACATGATCATTAACATTATCACTAGTTTCAGGTTCATTACCAGATTGTGTTTCAGCATCAGAAATAGAAATATCATTTGGATTCTCAGATGTTTCAACAATAGGATCACTAGAAGCATGCAAAGTCCTATCATTTTTCTTTTTATTCCTTTTAGAAGGACTAGGTGTCTCTATATTATTTCTCTGAGAATCTTGCTCAATTCTCTTATGGTGACCTTCAGGATACAAAGGTTCCTGAGTCATTCTACCAGTTCTAGTAGCCACTCTAACAACATTATCATTATTTTTACTATTCAATTCATTGAGCAAATCATTTTGATCTTTAAGTACTTGTTCTACTTGAGTGGTAACCATAGAAGCATGTTTACTAATAAGTTTAAGTTCACCTTTAACATTAGCCATATAATCACCCAAGTGTTCAAGCATATTTGAATTGTATTTCAATTGTCTACCAAATTAAGCATTAAAGTCTTCTTGCTTAGCCAAAAATTTATCAAACTCATCTAAGCATGGGCTAGCAATCTTAGTAAATGGGATTTCAGCTTTATCATATCTGTAGAGAGAATTTACCTTTACTACCTGTGTCGGGTTATCAAGACCATGAGTTTCTTCAATAGGTGAAGGATTTGGATTATATGTTTCTTCAACAGGCGGTAAATTAAGAACATGTATTTCTTCAATAGGAGGTAAATTCTTAACATCTTCAGCTTTAATACCTTTTTATTTCATAGATTTCTTTGCCTCTTGCATATCTTCAGGACTGAGAAATAGAATACCCCTTTTCTTCGGAGTTGGTTTAGGAATAGGCTCAGGAATTGGCTCCGTAGGTGTCCAATTATTTTCATTTGTCAACATATTATTCAATAAAATTTCAGCTTCATCCGGTGTTCTTTCCCCAAAACCAGAACCAGCACAACTATCCAGGTAATCTCTGGAGGCATCAGTTAGTCCATTATAAAAGATATCAAGTATTTTATTTTTCTTAAGAGGATGATCAGGCAAAGCATTAAGTAATTGGAGAAGCCTCCCCCAAGCTTGTGGGAGACCCTCTTCTTCAATTTGCACAAAATTATATATATATCCCTTAAAGCAGCTTGTTTCTTATGAGCAGGGAAATATTTAGCAGAGAAGTAATAAATCATATCCTGGGGACTACGCACACAACCAGGATCAAGAGAATTAAACCATATCTTAGCATCACCCTTTAATGTGAACGGAAATATTTTAAGGATATAGAAGTAGCGAGTTCTCTCATCTTTAGTAAACAGGGTAGCTATATCATTCAATTTAGTAAGATGTGCCACTACAGTTTCAGATTCATAACCATGAAAAGGATCAGATTCAACCAAAGTAATTATATCAGGATCAACAGAGAATTCATAATCCTTATCAGTAACACAGATAGGTGAAGTAGCAAAAGCAGGGTCGGGTTTCATTCTAGCACTTAGAGATTGCTTACTCCATTTAGCCAATAACCTTTTTGGTTCATTTATATTTTTGCAAGCTAAAATAGCGAAAGAAGCTTCTTGATAAAAAACATAACCCTTAGGAATAACAAGTGATTCTTCATCATCACTTTCATCAGTATCATCAGATTCAATATTTTCAATTTCTCTAGCCCTAGCAATTTGTTCATCAAGAAAATCACTGAGTGGCATAGTAGTATCAGGCATAGAGGTAGTTTCATCATAAGTATCATGCATAGCAGAAGTGGCATCATCAATAACATGCGGCATATCAGAACGAATAGCAGAACCAGGTGTAGGTGTCGCAAACTTACCCATAATAGAAGGTGAATTAAGTGTAGAGCTAGATGGCAGTTCCTTACCTCCCCTCGTAGTTGAGGGATAGATCTTGGTTTTCGGATCTCTCAAGTTCTTCATAATGATAAGCATATATATATCCCAAGTGACTCAAAGAATAGAGCTATGCTCCCCGGCAACGGCACCAGAAAATAGTCTTGATAACCCACAAGTATAGGGGATCGCAATAGTTTTCGAGGGTAAAGTATTCAACCCAAATTTATTGATTCGACACATGGGGAGCCAAAGAATACTCTCAAGTATTAGCAGCTGAGTTGTCAATTCAACCACACCTGGAAACTTAATATCTGCAGCAGAGTGTTTAGTAGCAAAGTAATATGATAGTAGTGGTAACGGTAGCAAAAGGTAACAGTAATAAAAGTAATGTTTTTGTTATTTTGTAGTGATGATAGCAATGACAACGGGAAAGTAAATAAGCGAAGAACAATATATGGAAAGCTCGTAGGCAATGGATCAGTGATGGAGAATTATGCCGGATGCGGTTCATCATGTAACAGTCATAACCTAGGGTGACACAGAACTAGCTCCAGTTCATTGATATAATGTAGGCATGTACTCCGAATATAGTCATACATGCTTATGGAAAAGAACTTGCATGACATCTTTTGTCCTACCCTCCCATGGCAGCGGGGTCCTTACGGAAACTAAGGGATATTAAGGCCTCCTTTTAATAGAGAACCGGAACAAAGCATTAACACATAGTGAATACATGAACTCCTCAAACTACGGTCATCACCGGTAAGTATCCCGATTATTGTCACTTCGGGGTTAACGGATCATAACACATAATAGGTGACTATAGACTTGCAAGATAGGATTAAGAACACGCATATATTGATGAAAACATAATAGGTTCAGATCTAAAATCATGGCACTCGGGCCCTAGTGACAAGCATTAAGCATAGCAAAGTCATAGCAACATCAATCTCAGAACATAGTGGACACTAGGAATCAAACCCTAACAAAACTAACTCGATTACATGATAGATCCCATCCAACCCATCGCCGTCCAGCAAGCCTACGATGGAATTACTCACGCACGACGGTGATCATCATGAAATTCGTGATGCAGGATGGTTGATGATGACGATGGCCACGGATTCCCCTCTCTGGAGCCCCGAACGGACTCCAGATCAGCCCTCCCGAGAGGTTTTACGGCTTGGCGGTGGCTCCGTATTGTAAAACGCGATGATTTCTTCTCCCTGATTTTTTTCTCCCCGAAACTCAATATATGGAGTTGGAGTTGGAGTCGGAGAGGCAACAGGGGGCCCACGAGGTAGGGGGGGCGCGCCCTAGGGGGGCAGGCGAGCCCCCACCCTCGTGGAGAGGTGGTGGCCCCCCTTGCCTTCATCGTTTGCAAGTATTTTTCTTATTTTCTGAAAAGTGGCTCCGTGAAGTTCCAGGTCATTCCGACAACGTTTGCTCCGGCACATAAATAACACCATGGTAATTCTGCTAAAAACAACGTCAGTCCGGGTTAGTTCCATTCAAGTCATGCAAGTTAGAGTTAAAACAAGGGCAAAAGTGTTTGGAAAAGTAGATACGTTGGAGACGTATCAGCAACCACGGCGAAGACGGCCACCAGGTTGGGTTCCAAGTCGGCAGCCCCCGAGCCGGGTTGAGCAGCCCCTGGGTCGGGGATGGCGACGGCCGGGTCTGGGACAATGGTGGCCGGGTCGAGCTGAGCAGCCCCTGGGCCGGGTTCAGCAGTCCCCGGGCCGGGTTGGGGTGCGGCCGGGTCGTCTGGAACGTGGATGGACTCAGAGTCCGGCGATGGCTTGACGGACGGCTTGCGCAGGTGCTCGAGGGAGAGAACGGACGGGATGGCTTGTCGTGATGAGGCGATCTTGGCGAGCATGTCAGCTGCTTCTTCTCCGCGCGCAGGACGTGGAGGAACCCACAGCCCTCGAAGGATCCAGACATCTTCTGGACGAGGAAGCGGTAGCTTGCCATGTTGGAGTCGCGGGCATCCCATTCGCCGGAGCATTGCTGCACCACCAAGTCCGAGTCGCCGTAGCACAGGATGCACCAGATGCCGAGTTCCTTGGCAAGCCGGAGGCCGTGCACAAGGGCTTCGTACTCGGCGACGTTGTTGGAGGCGGCGAAGTGGATCTGGAGCGCATAGCGGAGCCGGTCACCTG
Source organism: Triticum monococcum (assembly GCA_034509565.1). Lineage (NCBI taxonomy): Eukaryota > Viridiplantae > Streptophyta > Magnoliopsida > Poales > Poaceae > Triticum > Triticum monococcum. The sequence continues at coordinate 168,940,386 of CM067846.1, read as the reverse complement.
TTGGGGACGACAGTACGATGCTGGCCCCCAAGCCGAGTCGCATCTTGGACCCATCGAAGTGCATGTGCCAATGCGTCGAGTCGGGAGGCGATGGCAAGTACTGGGTCTCGGTCCAGTCGATGAGGAAGTCGGCCAGGGCTTGAGACTTGATTGCGGTGTGGGGCTCGTAGAGGATGGTGTGGCCGGCTAGCTGGATCGCCTACTTGGCAACCTGGCCAGAGGCATCTCGGCACTCGATGATTTCTCCAATAGGCGCCGTGCTGACCACGGTGACAACATGCTCTTGGAAATACTGCTTCAGCTTCTTGGCGGTGAAGTACACGCCGTAACACATCTTTTGGTAGTGCGGGTAGTTCTTCTTGGAGATGGAGAGCACCTCGCTCAGGTAGCAGACTGGGTGCTGGACGGCTTGGATCTTGCCCTTCTCTGGTCGCTCGACTACCAGCACCGTGCTGACCGCCCGCGAGGTCGCGACTATGTAGAGCAACAGCGGCTCCTTGCCGATCGGTGCGGCCAGGACTGGTGCGGTGGAGAGCATGTGCTTGAGGTCTTGGAAGGCCTCGTCTGCCTTGCCATTCTATTCGAACGAGCTCGTCTTCTTCATCAGCTGGTACAGGGGTAGCACCCTCTCGCCTAGCCGCTTAGAAACCGGCTGACCGAGGCCAAGCATCCGATGAACTTCTGGAATCGCGCAGCCGAGCCGGCTTGCGCATGCGCTCGATGGCCTTGATCTTCTCCGGGTTTGCCTCAATGCCGTGTTCCGAGACGAGGAAGCCGAGTAGCTTTCCGACCGGGACGCCGAAGACGCATTTTTCCGGATTAAGCTTGACCTTGTATTCGCGGAGGTTGGCGAAGGTTTCCTTCAAATCGTCGAGGAGCATGAGGTGCTGCTTGGTCTTCACCATGATGTCGTCCACATATACGTGGATATTGCGGCCGAGTTGCGGCAGCAGGCATTTCTGCATGCAGCGCTCAAAGGTGGCGCCGGTGTTCTTCAAGCTGAACAACATGGTGATGTAGCAATACGCCCCAAAGGGCGTGATGAAGGACGTCTCCAGGGCGTCGGCCGGGTCCAGCTTGATCTGGTGGTAGCCGGAGTAAGCGTCCAGGAAGGACAGGAGCTCACACCCGGCGGTCGAGTCGATGACTTGGTCGATCCGCGGGAGGGCGAGCAGATCCTTGGGACATGCCTTGTTGAGGCTGGTGTAGTTGATACACATGCGTCAGGTCTTGTTCTTCTTCAGGACAAGGACTGGATTGGCCAGCCACTCGGGGTGAAACACTTCCATTATGAAGCCGGCCGTCAAAAGCTTGGCGACCTCTTCACCAATGGTTCTTCTCTTCTCTTCGGAAAATCGTCGTAGGGGTTGACTGACAGGCTTGGCATCCTTGTGGACATGAAGTTTGTGCTCGGCATACTTCCTCGGGATACCCGACATGTCCTTGGGGGTCCATGTGAAGATATCCCGATTCTCATAGAGGAAGTCGACGAGCTTGCCTTCCTATTTGCTGTCGAGGCGGGCGCCTATGACAACGTACTTGCTGCAGCTGGGATCTTCTGGGTTGAGCTTCACTTTCTTGGTCTCCTTGGAGGGCTTGAAGGCGGCCTCGTCGGCCGGGTCCAGGGTCGGGATCAACGCGGCGGAGGCCTCGCCTGCCAGGGCGACGATCCGGTCGAGCTGGCACCGCTCCTCGGCAATGACCAGCGACTCGACCAACTTGGCACCGTCTCGGGCGCACTCCAAGGACTTGCGGTAATCGCCGGTGATGGTGATGAGGCCCTTGGGACCCGACATCTTCATCTTCAGGTACACATAGTGGGGAACCTCCATGAACTTGGCGAGCATGGGCCAGCCCACCAATGCGTGATATGTGCTGGACAGGTCCACCACCTCGAACCAGATCGGTTCGTGCCGGAAGTGGCTGCTGTCACAGAACAGGACATCTAGCGGGACCTGGCCAATGGGGGAGCAGGAGAGGCTAGACACGATGCCGTGGAAGATCATTCGGGTCGGCTCCAGGTCCTCGGCCTTGAGGCCGACCTTGGTCATCGTGTCATGGTAGAGGATGTTGATGCTGTTGCTGCCCTCGATGAGGACTCGGGAGAACTTGCATGTGCGCTGTGTGACGATGGTGGGGTTGAGGACGAGGGCGTAACCACCCGGACTCGGTATGACTGCTGGGTGATCCTCCCAGGTCCAGGTGATCAGGCGATCCGACCAGTGCATGAACTCCGGCTTGGTCGGGACGACGGTGTTCACCTCCTGCCGAAGGAGGCGCTCGTTGCGCTTGTCGTCGCCGAGGCTGGTGAAGATGACGTAGGCCACATTCTGGTCCGAGTAGGCGTCGTCGCGCATCACGCGGCCAGCTGGAGGCGGCGGTGGAGGCGGAGGCGGCTGTCCCGTGCCCGGAGCCGGAGCCGGAGGGGGCGGGACGTCGCCCCTCATGATGTGCTTGGCGATGGCGCACTGCTGAAGCGTGTGCGTGGACGGTCTTGCGCCGCTGTGGTGCTTGCAGGGGGCGTCGAGCATCCGCTCGAAGCTCATGGTGGGTTGCTATGCCATCTTTCCGGTTTGCCGGCGCTTCGCCATCTGGACCGCCGCGGGCTCGGTGGCCGCGACGAGTCGGTTGTCATGACGCGGCGCCAGCTGGTTGGCCTTGCGCTTGTTGTTTTGGTGATGCTGCTGCCGGCTGGTTTCGCCGGCTGGCTTCAAAGGGGGAACCGGCTTCGCCTTGCCGGCTTCATCCAGCGCCACCTGGATCTTCATGGAGGAGTCGGCGTTGGCGTACTTGTTCACCGTCACCATGAGCGCGGCCATGGTGGCCGGCTCGGAGCGTTAGAGCTTGTGCTTGAGGAGGGTGCCGTCTCGGCCCCGCTGACGAATTACTGGATCGTCTGGACTTCATGGACGCCCTCGCAGCTGTTCCGGAGCTCGGTCCAGTGTGCGAGGTACTTGCGACCGGTCTCCGTAGGCCCTTGCACGCACATGGCGAGCTGGCTAGGGTGGCCGGGTCGCTTGTAGGTCCCCGTGAAGTTGCAGACAAAGGCTTCCTCGAAGTCCACCCACGTGTTGATGCTGCCCATCGGCAGGCTATTCAACAATGTGCGGGCCGACCCTTGGAGCATGAGCGATGCGTAGCACACGGTGAGAGGACGATTGGCACCTGTGATGCCAATGGCCGTGGTGTAGTCGGTGAGTGAGGGAGTCCTGGATTGGGGGTCTCCGGATAGCCGGACTATATCCTTTGTCCGGACTGTTAGACTATGAAGATACAAGATTGGAGACTTTGTCCCGTGTCTGGATGGGACTCTACTTGGCGTGGAAGGCAAGCTAGGCAGTACGGATATGGATATCTCCTCCTTTGTAACCGAGCTTGTGTAACCCTAACCCTCCCCGGTGTCTATATAAACCGGAGGGTTTTAGTTCGTAGGACACAATAACATACAATCATACCATAGGCTAGCTTCTAGGGTTTAGCCTCTCCGATCTCGCGGTAGATCAACTCTTGTAATACTCATATCATCAAGAATAAATCAAGCAGGACGTAGGGTTTTACCTCCATCAAGAGGGCCCGAACCTGGGTAAAACATCGTGTCCCCTGCCTCATGTTACCACCCGCCTTAGACGCACAGTTCGGGACCCCCTACCCGAGATCCGCCGGTTTTGACACCGACATTGGTGCTTTCATTGAGAGTTCCTCTGTGTCGTCGCCGTTAGGCTTGACGGCTCCTTCTACCATCGATAGCAATGCAGTCCAGGGTGAGACTTTTCTCCCCGGACAGATCTTTGTGTTCGGAGGCTTCGCACTGCAGGCCAACTCGCTTGGCCATCTGGAGCAGATCGAAAGCTACGCCCCTGGCCATCTGGTCAGATTTGGAAACTTAAATTACACGGCCGATATCCGCGGAGACTTGATCTTCGACGGATTCGAGCCCCAGCCTTGTGCACCACGCGGTCACGATGAGTACGATTTAGCTCTACCTTCGGACCACATTCAGGAGATCGCACCGGCAGCCGCTCTGAGCCTCAATTCGGAGCCAGTCGCGCCGTCCATGGACGGGTGGATGGACCCCGCCAAGAGGCCTTACCCTCAGCGGCGATTGAGCCGAACGTCGACCTTACCCTGCACGAGAGCCGTGTTGTCAAACTACCGGATCCTTCTCTGGCCACGGACTCCGAACCGCCTGCGCCCGTTCCTAGCGAATCCGATTGGGCGCCGATCATGGAGTTTACCTCCATGGATATTTTTCAGCACTCGCCCTTTGGCGACATACTAAACTCATTAAGGTCTCTCTCCTTGTCAGGAGGATCCTGGCCGAACTATGTTCGGCAGGATTGGGATGCGGATGACGAAGAAATTCGCTGCCCACTGACCACCCACTTAGTAGCCACTGTCGACGACTTAACCGACATGCTCAACTTCGACTCCGAAGACATCAACGGTATGGACGACGATGCGAGAGACGAAGAGGAACCACTGCCCAAAGGGCACTAGACAGCCACCTCATCATATGATATATACATGGTGGACACACCCAAAGAAGGCAATGGCGACGAGACAGCGGAGGATGACCCCTCCAAGAAGCAACCCAAGCGCCGACGTCAGCGGCGCCGCTCTAAGTCCCGCCAAAGCAAAAGTGGTGATACCAGCACAAGAGATAATAACACTCCGGATAGTGCCAAAGATGGCAATAATCCCCTCCAGCATGATCTCCAGAGAGAGCGGAAAATGGAGAGGCGGAGGATGATAATTACATGCCCCCCTCCGAAGACGAGGCAAGCCTCGACGATGACGAATTCGTCATGCCAGAGGATCCCGTCGAACAAGAGCGCTTCAAGCACCGGCTTATAGCCACAGCAAATAGCCTTAAGAAGAAGAAGCGGCAGCCTCAAGATGATCAAGATCTGCTAGTTGACAGATGGACTGAAGTCCTGGCGGCCGAGGAATATAAACTCGAACGCCCCTCCAAGAGTCACCCAAAATGCAGGTTGCTACCCCGACTGGAGGAAGAAGCGTATGATGCGGCTGATCGGCCATCCCGTGGCCGCGACAGAGAGGCATTCCAGCCAAAAGCTCAGCCTGCACCCCGACGCCATTCAAATAAAAAGGCATGAGGAAATACGCCAGACCTACGAGACGTATTGAAGGACAAAGCCAAACATGCAAGATCGATCTACGGATCACGAGGGCGCGCCACTATGCGAGACGATAAACGTCACGCCGGATACAGTAAAGTAAATCTGGCTGGGCCGCACACAGTGGGCAAGACTCATTGGAGCTGCATCGCGATATAGCCCAGTACAGAGGCGCCGCACACCCCTTATGCTTCACAGACGAAGTAATGGATCATCAAATTCCAGAGGGTTTCAAACCCGTAAATATAGAATCATACGACGGCACAATAGATCCTGTGGTATGGATCGAGGATTTCCTCCTGTATATCCACATGGCACGCGGTGATGATCTACACGCCATTAAATACCTCCCACTCAAACTCAAAGGACCAGCTCGGCATTGGCTCAATAGCTTGCCAACAGAGTCCATTGGCTGATGGGAAGATCTGGAAGCCGCATTCCTCGCCAACTTTCAAGGCACTTATGTGCGACCACCAGATGCCGATGACTTGAGCCACATAATCCAGCAGCCAGAGGAATCGGCCAGGCAATTCTGGACATGGTTCCTAACAAAGAAAAATCAAATCATCGACTGTTAGGATGCAGAGGCTCTAGCAGCTTTCAAGCACAGCATCCACGATGAGTGGCTAGCACGGCACCTTGGTCAGGAAAAGCCGAAATCCATGGCAGCCCTCACGACACTCATGACCCGCTTTTGTGCGGGAGAAGACAGCTGGCTGGCTCGCAGTAACAACATATCAAAGAACCATGGTACTTCGGATACCAAGGATGGCAGTAGTAGGTCACGTCACAACAAACATTAGCGCCACATTAACAGCGACAATACCGAGGACACGATAGTTAATGCCGGATTCAAAGGCTCTAAACCCGGTCAGCGGAAAAAGCCATTCAAAAGAAGCATTCTAGGCCCGTCTAGTTTGGACCGTATACTCGATCGCTCGTGTCAAATACACGGCACCCCCGACAAGCCAGCCAACCACACCAATAGGGATTGTTGGGTGTTCAAGCAGGCCGGCAAGTTAATTGCCGAAAACAAAGATAAGGGGCCACATCGCGATGACGAGGAGGAGCCCCGGCAGCCGAATACCGGAGGACAGAAGAGGTTCCCCCCACAAGTGTGGATGGTGAACATGATATACGCAACCCACATCCCCAAGAGGGAGCGGAAGCGTGCGCTCAGGGACGTATATGCGTTGGAGCCAGTCGCCCCAAAGTTCAACCCATGGTCCTCCTGTCCGATCACCTTCGATCTCAGGGACCACCCCACTAGTATCCGTGATGGCGGATTCGCCGCACTGGTATTAGACCCAATTATTGACGGATTTCACCTCACTCAAGTCCTTATGGATGGCGGCAGCAGCCTGAACCTGCTTTACCAGGACACGGTGTGCAAAATGGGTATAGACCCCTCAAGGATCAAACCCACAAAAATGACATTTAAAGGCGTCATACCAGGTGTAGAGGCCCATTGCACAGGCTCAGTCACACTGGAAGTGGTCTTCGGATCCCCGTATAACTTCCGAAGCGAAGAGTTAATCTTCGATATAGTCTCGTTCCACAGTGGTTATCATGCACTGCTCGGGCGAACCGGATTTGCGAGATTCAATGCGGTACCGCATTATGCATACCTCAAGCTCAAGATGCCAGGACCTCAGGGGGTCATTACAGTTAATGGAAACACAGAGCGCTCTCTTTGAACGGAGGAGCACACCGCGGCTGTCGCAGCGGAAGCACACAGCAGCATCTCAAGGCAATCCACTAGTTCGGCGTTTAAAGACCCGAACACCGTCAAGCACGCCCGGAGTAATCGGCAACATGACCGCCTGGCACATTCCGAGCTCGCATAGCAATGCGGCCCCCACCCCGGTCCAAGCCAAACGGCAAAACTCGTGCCACGCCTACATAATTACGCACTAAAAATACCATGGGCACATGTAGGGAGGGGGCATGACTACGGCACGCCCCAAGACGCGGCTTAAACCGCACTAGGGGCTTCCCGCTTTGTTATTTTTCTCTCTTTCAGGACATTAATCTCTGGAAACCCTGTCCGGCAGCATGTTTGTCGAACACATGATGCAGCAACCAAGGAGGCAGAAAGCTACATCACACCATGGAACTCCCAGGTGGATTACGATAACGAGTGAAATACTTGCTTTAATATTATTCCTCAGCTTGCCCTTGGAGGGGACATAGTCCTACTTGTTGCTTATTGCACCGCATGTATCATTTTGCTTTAACGCACCTTTTTGAATAAACAATGCATAGCATTAAGACTATTATTGCATTCTTCTTTTTTTATATATATATGTGTTCATTAATGACACCTTGCAACCGTACACTTTGGTACGACCAATACACCAGGGGCTTAAGTACCCCACAATATGGTGAGAGAAGTCCGAACACTTTCACAAGTGCGGCACCCCGAACTTATAGCATTATATGCATCAGCTCCGAATCATGTCTTTGGTCAATAGTTGGGTTTGCCCGGCTCCCATGTTTTGGTACCTTACGTTCCGCTATATCGGCTAAGGTAGCACTGGGAGAACTACTGCGATTGTGCCCCGGTTCAGCTGGGCTAAGCACCTCAGTAGAGAAAGCTAAAACTGACTGTCATGATATGGTGAGAGACTGGTCGCTGTTCGAGAGGTTTTCGAGTCTTTAAGACTTATGCCGCTTAGAGCGAGGAGTCGGCCCTCTCCGGCTTAAGGCGTGTATCGCGCCCCAGATTCCTCCTTCCGAATACTAGGGGCTTCGCCAAAATTTAAAATTATAGAATTCTATGGCTAAGTGAGAGTGATAACACATTATAGTCCGATTGCCTTGTTTGTTGTGCTGAGCACCTCCCTCGAAGGACCCAAAAATGGGAACAAGAGTGCTCAGGTTTATCCTGAACACCCTAGCACTCATGGCATGGGGGCAGAAGCCGACGACTAGCCATCTCTCAGATTTGATAAAGAGCCGAACAGAAGGTAATATTTTAAATTCAAACAAGCGTTGCATAGCGCATATGAACAAGTTTTCATAATACAGGATTACACGAGCAAGTTCATTCAAATATTACATCTTTTGCACACTCGTCCGCTACGAGACGGACACCCTTCAGGACACCCTCATAGTACATCTCGGGGTGGCGATGCTCCTTGCCCTGCGGAGGCCCTTCCTTGTTCAGCTTCATGACGTCTAGCTTGGCCCATTGCACCTTCACATGGGCGAAAGCCCGGCGTGCACCATCGATGCAGACGGACCGCTTGACGACTTCTAGCCATGGGCAGGCATCCACAAGCCGCCTCACCAGTCCGAAGTAGCTATTCGGAAGGGCGTGGCCAGGCCACAGCCGGACCATAAAGCCCTTCATGGCCTCTTCGGCCGCCTTGTGTAGGTCGACCAGCTGCTTTAGCTGCTCGCTCATAGGCACCGGGTGTTCGGTCCCAGTATATTGGGTCCAGAACAACTTCTCTGACGAGCTTCCCTCCTCGGCCTGGTAAAACGTTGCGGCATCCGACACGCTGCGGGGCAAATCTGCGAATGCTCCTGGAGAGCTCCGGATTTGGGTAAGTAACAAGTAATTTACTTTCACATGCTTGCTTTGCATATAGAATGCCTTATCTTCCGCTAGCTACTTCACCGCATCAATCTCCTGGAGGGCCTTTTGGGTTTCGGCCTTGGCACTCTTTGCGCTCTCGAGAGCCGCGGCAAGCTCAGACTCTCGCGTCTTCAAGTCAAGCTCCAACGCCTCGTGCTTCGTCACGAGAGCTTGGAGCTCTTACTGCACCTCGCCCACTCGTGCATCATGCCTTTCCCGCTCGGTGCACTCCTTGGCCGCTTTGTTTTTGGCCTCAGATAGCGCTTGCTTCAGGGTCGCCACCTCGGTCGTGGCCCTTGGCAAATTCATGATGATCCTGTCATTTTGCAATCGCGTCTTCTTTTATATATACATATCTATAGACAGTGTATTACTTACCCTTGTTCTCCTCGAGCTGCCTCTTGGCAAGGACGAGCTCTCTCTTGGACCCCTCGAGGTCCTGCTTCCATGCGGCAACCTCCGCAGTCTGTGCGGCAGCGGCCAGCAGCGAAGCCTGCATATGCATATAGACATACTTGTGTTAGAGTCCTGCGATATTGTTTGATTCTCTATTCGGCTTTTCTTTTTGAACACCGAACAGAGCATCAGGGGCTACTTTCTATGCAGTAATATTTTTCCTATATTTCAAACACTTACCTCAAAGCCTGTTAGAAGGCTGGCACAGGCTTTAGTCAATCCGCTCTTGGCAGACTGAACCTTCTGGACCACCGCACTCATAATAGTGCGGTGCTCTTCGTCGATCAAAGCGCTGTGAAGCACTCCCAGCAGATTGTCCGATGCCTCTGGTTGGACAGAGGTCACCGGCACAGGCGTCTTGCCCCTTTTGGAAGGAGGCCGCCTGCCTAAGTCCGGAACCATTGGAGGTTCCGGCGCGGTGTTCGGCTGAGGGCCGAACTCGGAGCCCTCGGGAGCCTTGCTCCCTCTGCTCCCGGAGTCCGGAAGGTCGCCTTGAGGCGCCTCCGGGACTGTCTCCCCTCGACCTGGTGCCTCTTGAGACAATACCTCGGCGTTGTCCGCAGGGCAAGGGGAGGTGGCGGTCAGAAGTGGATCGCTATCCATATCCGACGAGCACAGGGAGCCATCCGACGATACGTCGATACGGGCTCGTGGCGGTGTGCATAATCATAATTCGGCGTTAGGAGAAGTAGTGCGACAAAGGAATGCTATGAGTTACTCTGGTATCCGAATACTTACGACTTCACAAGGGGCTTGTCCCTGAGCAGCCACTCGTCTTCGCCTTCAGCGGCGGTGGTGGAGTAATCTGGAAGGAGAGTCCTTACCTTCTTGGACCCTTCGCCCCCCCTAGTAGGGGCGGCCTTCCTTTTCTTGTCTCCCCCGACTAGAGGGGGAGCATCTTCATCTTCCTCCTCGTCTTCGGGGGAGGAGTGCGTCGCGGAGTTATCGGACGATAAGTCCGATGACCCCTGGCGTCGGGAACTCTTTCGGGTTCCCTTGGCCTTCTTGGTCTTCTCTGGCACCTTATAAGGGGCCGGAGTCAGCATCTTCGTAAGGAGAGCATCCGCAGTGTCTTCAGGCAAAGGGGCCGGACAGTTAATTTGCCCCGGCGTCTCCACCCAGTCCTGTCAAAGGCATGGAGATCAGACCCCGCGCATAATTAAGCTAGGGGAAATAAAATATCCTACCGAATGTATAGAACTCAGCGAATGCGCTCGGCGCTTCGCGCTTAGCCCACGGTCCTCAGTGAGAGAGGGAGGGACCTCTGCGCCCTTGAACAGCACCTTCCAGACGTCCTTGTGCGTCGTGTCAAAGAGCTCACTCAGAGTCTGGTGCTGGGCCGGGTCGAACTCCCACAAGTTGAAGTCTCGTTGTTGGCAGGGGAGGATCCGGCGGACGAGCATGACCTGGACTATGTTGACAAGCTTGAGCTTCTTGCTTTCCATGTTCAGGATACATTTCTGGAGTCCGTCCAGCTCCACCGATGAACCCCACGACGAGCCCTTCTCTTTCCAGGAAGTGAGCCGTGTGGGGAATCTGGATCGAAACTTGGGGGCAGCCACCCATTTGGTGTCGCGCGGCTCGGTGATATAGAACCACGCCGGTTGCCACCCCTTTATGGTCTCCACAAAGGAGCCTTCAAGCTATATAACGTTGGGCATCTTGCCCACCATGGCTCCACCGCATTCTGCTTGTTGGCCGCCCACCACCTTCGGCTTGATATTGAAGGTCTTTAACCACAAGGCGAAGTGGGGCCGGATGCGGAGGAAAGCCTCACAGACGACGATGAGCGCTGAAATGTTGAGGACGAAGTTCGGGGCCAGATCATGGAACGCCAGCCCGTAGTAGAACATGAGACCACGGACGAATGGATGGAGGGGAAACCCCAGTCCACGGAGGAAGTGGTGGAGGAAAACTACCCTCTCATGAGGTTCTGGGGTAGGGACGATCAGCCCCGCAGTGGGCAGCCGATGAGCGATATTCGCGGCTAGGTATCTGGCTCCGCCCAACTTTTTGATGTGTCCCTCCGTAACGGAGGAAGCCATCCACTTGCCTCCCGCTCCGGACATGTTTGGAGAAGGTTGAGGAGAAAGATGTGGACTTGGGCGTTGGAGCTCGAGTGCGCAAGAGTAGATGAGCAAGGAGGAAGAAGGCGTGGGTAGAAAAAGGTTAAACCTTGTCCCTTTATAAGGGTGGCCGAAACTATGCGCCCCCACTAGCCTAGTAAAACTCGCTGATCCCCCAAGCGCCGTAATCGATGGTGCGGTTGGGTTACCCACGCCCGTATTGATGAGAATCCCGTAATAAGGGGGACACGATCTCTGCTTTGACAAGACGTGTCAAAAAACTGCCTCGCGTTATGTGCGGGGCTAGTTAAAGGAAACGATTCCAATAATCACCGGGCCATGGCTTAATGTCATGTTGCCAAAACAAGTCCGCAGATTAGATTTGTGGAAATATTATTCTCTCTACGGTGGTATGTGGAACTTATTTTGCAGGGTCAGACACTATCCTTGTATTCAAATTCTTCCATGGTGTATTCGGAGGAGGAACCCGCCTTGCAATGCCGAAGACAATACCGCGCGCCGGACTCATCGTCATTGAAGCCTGGTTCAGGGGCTATTGTGGGAGTCCTGGATTAGGGGGTCTTCGGACAACCAGACTATATCCTTTGTCCGGACTGTTAGACTATGAAGATACAAGATTGAAGACTTCGTCCCGTGTCCGGATGAGACTCTACTTGGCGTGGAAGGCAAGCTAGGCAGCACGGATATGGATATCTCCTCCTTTGTAACCGACCTTGTGTAACCCTAACCCTCCCCGGTGTCTATATAAACCGGAGGGTTTTAGTCCATAGGACGCAATAACATATAATCATACCATAGGCTAATTTCTAGGGTTTAGCCTCTCTGATCTCGCGGTAGATCAACTCTTGTAATACTCATATCATCAAGAATAAATCAAGCAGGATGTAGGGTTTTACTTCCATCAAGAGGGCCCGAACCTGGGTAAAACATCGTGTCCCCTGCCTCCTGTTACCATCCGCCTTATATGCACAGTTCGGGGCCCCCTACCCAAGATCTGCCGGTTTTGACACCGACAGTGAGCCAGTCTTCTGGCTTCACCATTCCGTTGTACTTGGGGGTGTCGCGGGGGTGCATGAATCCTTTGGGGAAGGGCTCCTCCCGGATGCGCGGGCCGAAGCACGCCGGCCTGATAGCGCCGCTCTCCTCCACCTCCAGGGAGTGAGCGAGCCGATCGAGGCGGTGGCGAGCGTCGGCGTCGTCGATGGCGCGCGTGCTGAGTCGACTTGCGGCCAGGCCACGGGGGGCCGAGTCGGTTGGAGCCGGACGTTGTCCCTGCTGGCCGGGTCCGCGCTGGATCTCTAGGACAGGCTCGTCACTCAATCCGCCAGCGGCTGTAGCGGCCGAGTCGTGCCGAGTCCGGGCTCGGCCGGAGTGCGCCTCGCCGGGTGGCGAGGAAGTAGTGTACAGAAGTTCGCCGGGCCCGCCAAGGCGGGCGGAGCCGGATCCCGCCGGCTTGGCGAGCTGGTTGAGGCGGTCCTACTGGGTGTTGGAGGCGTGGAGGAGTTTGCGCATCCGCTGGATGCGCTCTTTCAGCTCCTCACCCGCGAGCTGGTCCAGGCCGGCTGCGGCTGCCTGGGTAGTGCACATGTTCTTCGCTGGGGTCTCGTAGATGGTTGGGATGACGCTGAGGGCCCGGCCGATCGCTCCTCCCCGGGCACGCACATCGGTGACCTGGCTTGGTCCGGCCGCGGCGGCTTGAATCCATAGGCGGCATCGCGCTCCAGCTGAGCGGTGTCCAGGTGACTCTGAGTGGCGACGAGCGTCTCGGACAGGTCCATCATTTTCTGGCGCCTTTCCTCGAGCTGGGTTCGGGCCTCAATGACGTTGGTGGCGTCGACGTCGGTGCTGATGGGGATGCGGAGGCTCTACATCGCGGCACGCAACGGATCGGACGGCTTGATCCGACCCGCTGCGGCCTTGGCTTCGGCAGCCTTCCTCGTCTTGCTCGACGAGGAGGAGGCGCCGTCGCCGGTGACGAAGACCTCCACATGGACGCCCATTGCCCCGGCAGAAACGCCGTCGCTGAGGGAGAGGGGAGAGTCGGAGTAGCTGAGCACCTCGCTGGGGTACTCGTCAGCCGCGAACGCATCGGAGATGCGTAGGGCGGCGAAGGAGGCGGCAAGCGCGCCGACGACGTCATCCGCCAGTGTGACGGACTCGTCGGTGTAGGAGAAGGGCCCCGTCTGAAGCATGCTCCCGGCCAGCTCCTCGAGCGGCCCCATGGTGGGCGCCAACTGTCGTGGTGGGCGCACGGCAGATTCCAAGGGATGGCTAAAGAGAGGAGGAGGCTCGAGGGTGCTGGTGGACTCCAGAGGCGAGGTTGGCATGAGTGGGTGCGAGACGCCGGACGTACCCAGGTTCGGGGCTCTCTGGAGAGATAATACCCCTAGTACTGCCGAGTGTAGTTGGATGATCGATAGTACAATGTTGCTCCTGGAGCTGTATGGAGGTGGAAGGAAGCTGGCCAAGGCTTGGGCTACTCCTTCTCTCTGGTGTTGCTGTTTTGTGGCGAGTCCTATGCTTACTTGCTTTTCTCTCGTATGTGTTTTCTGATTGCCCTCTCGCTGGTCCCCTCTCTCCCCTCCTATGATTGCGGGCTCCCAGGGGGTTTTATAGTCCAACCCCCCGGGGGTACAATGGTAATGTTACAAGTTGATGGGTCCGTATTGTCGGTGTCCGGGGACCCGGGCTGGGTCTCGCTGAGGGCTTGTGGTTCGCCGGGTTCGCCTAGGTGCGGGCCCCACATGCCTAGGGGGACTGTGCACCGTCTTGTCGATCGTCAGGGCGTGACCGAGTCGAGTCGCGTACAGTGCTCTCCGTTAGGTTGCCGCTTGCTGTCGTCAGCGGTGAAGGCGGGGGCACTGTAGCCACGCCGGCCCTGGTCAGCAGGTAGGTGAGGGGCACTGTTACTACATTCCTGCTGACCAGAGGCATGGGCGGGGCACTGTTGCCTCGGTCATCGTTGATTGAAGACTCGTCCCCATCATACGGCCTGGATGGGATGGGAGTTGACCCGCGGCTGTATTGCGTAGCACGCCACGGGTGACGCTGGCTTGTTAAGGAGGCTTTGGTCATGACGGGTTCAGCTGTCTTGCGCTAGTTGTTGGGGCCGAGTTGACGTGTCTTGCCGGGTCGGCTAGTCTGGCCGGCTTGCGGGGCTTGGTCACGTCGAGCGGCTCGGCCAAGCGCGTGCCGGTATTGAGGGGCGGTGCCAACCCCGTTGTTTTTTTGAAGAGGATCCGGGTTCCGTTGCCTGCCCGGGGTCCATCCCCCCGACAATCTCCCATAAGCTTTGGAGCTTTAGGTGCTGGTGCAGCAACCTCTTCCTCTTCATCTTCCATCATTGAGGGCTTCCCAATTACTCTAGCAATGGTCTTCTTGACCCTTTCTTTCCTCTTCTTACCATCTCCAGTTTGCTTGGGTTCAAGAGTGAACTCCATTGTTTCTCCTGTGGCAACTTTCCTTACCTTAGACATGGGTTGTCTTCTTGCTGGCTTCTTAGTCTTCAGACCTGGCTTAGTTGCAACAGCTGTGCCATATTCCTTTTTCAGAACTTTCCTCTTTGAGGTGGCCTCTTCCTCAACAACCACATAGTCCTCATCCTCAAAATCTAAGGTTCTCTTCTTTCTGGCCCTGGTGGCTGCCTTAGGCAAGTTGCTGGGTGTACTCCTGCTTCCGTCATCATAGCTGCTAGAGGGACTAGTGCCCTCACTCATGTGAACTTGCTCCTCAGACTTGTTCTGACTGTCACTCTAATCTGACATGATGCAAACACTGATAGCAGACCCTGTGAATAGATATAGATGAGATAGATTGGATGAGCATCACAAAGTGCAGAGGTTTTTGCAAAAGAATGAGTCAAAAACTTATTTTTAGTTTTCCATAGAAAGCATTTCGGATCTACCGATTTGTGATGTAGCATGAATAGAGTTTGAGACGAGAAAAGCATAGATAGCTAGAGGAGGTTCTTAGGCATTCTTGTCCATCCACTTGGCAAAAGGAAATAAAACCAAACAATCAAAACAACAAGTGGATGTCCTCGAATGAGTAAATTATGCAACAAACATGCTCACACAATAAAATGACAAATGAAATATGTGGTAAAGCATGCACAACCAATTCTAGCATCTATCAAGCAATTGGCGATGACTAGGTCATCTATATATGAGTATATTGACTTAGGAGTCAAATGAGAACATTTGATCATAGGTCATACTCATCGTTTAAGCACAAGTGGGGTTACCACTTTTACATAAAGTGTTGTTGTGTTCACACCATTAGAGTTTCTTTAGCTCAATTCTTAGAGTAAAGCTCCCCCTAGATGTGAGATCCCCCCTAAGAGGGATGAACTAACCTTGGGTTTTGTCGATGATGACTTCATGTAGGTGTTGAGGACGTGGATGCTCAATGTTGATGTAGATCATTGGGAGCAATCCTTTGGAGTGAGTTGCACTTTCAATACCTACACGGGTTAGTCCCACAAGGAACAAACAAGGATATCCATAGACATAGAGTGATGCACACACAAGATGATGTCTATGAAAGCATTAGGTTACATTGTCCCTTGTCTTACCAACAAGAGGGTTTGTGACTCCTTGAACTAGTGCAAGATGTGGAAGTTGATTGCACTTGTTCTTGCCAAAATGATAAGAGTGAAGTATGTTGGCGGAGTCACCCTCAGGAACTCTCTAGTTCTTCTTCTTCGGGATCCATATCATCTTGATGGGAATCCTTGGAGTTCTAGTCGTACTTGATGAAGTAGAACTTGATGTAGTCTTGGGAACCCACTTGACCAAGGCCTTAGGAGCTTCTTCAAATGCATTAATCTCCCCTTGAAGCTTATCCTTGCCTTTTTGCTTGTGGTCTTGTGGTGGAAGATCATCTTGAGCTTGTGTCCCTTTGAAGGAAGTAGGATCATACTTCTTTTGTTGAGGAACAAACTTCTTCTTGGGGTATTGATCTTCTTGCCACTCAACTCCATTGGCATTGAACTTTCGTTCAAAACCAACACCTTGGTTCTTCCGGTGCCTTCCTTGCTTGTGTACAATTTCCTCGAATTGCTTACTCCCGGCAAGGCTCTTGTAAACACCTTTCTCTATAATTCCCTTCAATAAGCTATTTTATTTCTCAAGTGTAACTTGGCTAAGATAATCATTAGTGGAATCAAGAGAACTACTAGAAGCAACAACATTGGATTTAGCATGAATATTTTTACTACTAGAGGAAGAATCTTTCTTGTTCTTGTTACTAGACTTGACTTGAGGCAAGTAAGTGGATAAGAGTAAACGCTTGGCAATGTGAGAAGAACTTTTCTTGCGAAGATCATCATTGATTGCCTTTAAGAACTCATGCTCTTGCTCAAGGTTGAGCTTTTCAAAACTTAATTTCTCATGAGTCCTTAAAAGTTCTCGATGATCTCCTAAGATAGTTTCATGAGCTAACTTAAGAGTGTTTAGTTCTTTAGTTAGAAACTCAATCTTCTCCTTATCATTGTCATTCGTTTTATCTTGATTAGCATGATTAATTGACGTTTCATCATAGTATTCATCACTAGAGTTGTCAACAAGTAAATCATCATCACCTAACAAGTCATCTTCATCACTATTGAAATCAACATACTTGGGGTGTGATACCTTTGGGCCTTTAGCCATGAAGCATCTTCCAAGTCCTTCATTTGGTGAATCAAATATGTTGTAGGAGTTGGTTGACACAAGTGCTAGATCGGCAACACCTTCATCTTGATTATATTCGAAGTCGGAGTGATAGCTTCTCTTGGAGTGATTGTCGGAGTGGGAGCCGGATACCCATTCACCAACATGAGCTTGATTTCTTCGTTTTGCGTAGCTCCTTGATGACTTGTCCTTCTTTACGAATCCTTGCTTCTCCAGGATGTTCTTCATCCATAATGATCATCTCTAGTCCTTCTCTCTCTTGGTGGCGATTCTTCTCTTCTACTTCTTCTTTTTGGAGAATCTTCTCTTCTTTTGTAGGGTGCCGTACACTCATTGGAATAGTGTCCGGGCTCCCACAATTGTAGCAATTTCGCTCTCGACTAGAAGATCTTTTGTCATTGTAGGACCTTGACTTGGAACTTCTCTCTTTGCTTCTACTCTTGTAGAACTTGTTGAAGTTCTTCACCATTAGGCTCAATTCTTCATTGAAGGTTTGTTTCTCACTTGATGATGTGGGAGCTTCACATGAGGCTTTGTAAGCACCACTTGACTTATTATGGAGCTCCTCCTTATCCTTGAGTGACATCTCATGAGCAAAAATTCTTCCAATGACTTCTGTGCTTGAGATCTTTGTAATTGGGCATCATTTGGATCAATGTGCATACGGTATCATATTTTCCGTCCAAAGCTCTTAGGATCTTCTTGATGATGAATTTGTCGGTCATCTCTTCACTTCCTAAGCCGGCGATCTCATTTTTGATAAGAGCAAGTCTAGAGTACATTTCAGCGGCACCTTCACCATCCTTCATTTTGAACTTGTCAAGCTAACTTTGAAGCACATCCAACTTGGATTCCTTGACGGAGTCGGTACCTTCATGCATATCAATCAAAGTATCCCAAATTTCCTTTGCATTCTCAAGACGGCTGATTTTTTTGAATTCTTCGGCCCACAAGCTGTTGAAGAGGATATCACAAGCTTGAGCATTGTACTGCAGCATCTTCAACTCTTCCACGGTAGCTTCACGGCTCGGTTCTCTCCCATCAAATAATTCACCTCGCAAGCCAATACACAAAATAGCCCATACGGCGGGGTTATGTCCAAGAATATGCATTTTCATCTTATGCTTCCAACTAGCAAAATTAGTACCATCAAAGTAAGGACCTCTATGGTGGTAATTTCCCTCGCTATACGCCATACTCTCCTAGGTTGTGAAACCAAGTGTCGGTGTCAAAACCGGCGGATCTCGGGTAGGGGGTCCCGAACTGTGCGTCTAAGGCGGATGGTAACAAGAGGCAGGGGACACGATGTTTTACCCAGGTTCGGGCCCTCTTGATGGAGGTAAAACCCTACGTCCTTCTTGATTTATTTTTGATAATATGAGTAGTACAAGAGTTGATCTACCACGAGATCGGAGAGGCTAAACCCTAGAAGCTAGCCTATGGTATGATTGTATGTTGTCCTACGGACTAAAACCCTCCGGTTTATATAGACACTGGAGGGGGCTAGGGTTACACAAGGTCAGTTACAAAGGAGGAGATATACATATCCGTATTGCCTAGCTTGCCTTCCATGCCAAGTAGAGTCCCATCCGGACACGGGACAAAGTCTTCAATCTCGTATCTTCATAGTCCAACAGTCCAACCAAAGGATATAGTCCGGCTGTACAGAGACCCCCTAATCCAGGACTCCCTCAGTAGCCCCTGAACCAGGCTTCAATGACGATGAGTCTGGCGCGCAGTGTTGTCTTCAGCATTGCGACGCGGGTTCCTCCTTTGAATACATCACGGAAGAATTTGAATACAAGGATAGTGTCCAACCCTGCAAAATAAGTTCCACATACCACCATAGAGAGAAAAATATTACCACAAATCTAATCTGCTCACACGTTTTGCCAGCATGACATCACGCCACGGCCCGGTAATTATTTGAACCATTTTTCTTTAACCATCCCCCGCACATAACGCGAGGCAGTTTATCGAGACGTCTTGTCAAAGCAGAGATCGTGTTCCCCTTATTACGGGATTCTCATCAATACGGACGTGGGTAACCCAACCACGCCATCAATTACGTCGCTTGGGGGATAATCGAGTTTTACTAGGCAAGTGGGGGCGCATAGTTTAGTCCGCCCTTATAAAGGGATAAGATCTCACCTTTTTCTACCCACGCCTTCTTCCTCCTTGCTCATCCATTCTCGCGCACTCGAGCTCCAGCGCTCAAGTCCGCATCCTCCTCCTCAACTCTCTCTAAACATGTCCGGAGCGGGAGGCAAGTGGATGGCCTCCTCCATCACGGAGGGGCACATCAAAAAGTTACGTGGAG
Organism: Triticum monococcum; assembly: GCA_034509565.1. Classification (NCBI taxonomy): domain Eukaryota; kingdom Viridiplantae; phylum Streptophyta; class Magnoliopsida; order Poales; family Poaceae; genus Triticum; species Triticum monococcum. Next base: position 168,921,130 of record CM067846.1, on the reverse strand, counting down.
ACGGATACTTAGCCGCGGATATCGCACCCCGGCTGCCAGCCGCGGGGCAGATCGTCCCTACCCCGGAACCTCACGAAAGGGTGGTTTTCCTCCCCCATTTCGTCCGTGGATTGGGGTTTCCCCTCCATCCATTCGTTCGCGGCCTCATATTCTACTACGGGCTGGACTTTCATGATTTGGCCCCGAATTTCATCCTCAACATCTCGGCGTTCATCATCGTGTGTGAGGCTTTCTTCCGCATCCGGCCCCACTTCAGCCTATGGCTGAAGACCTTCAATATCAAGCCGAACGTTGTAGGCGGCCAACAAGCGGAATGCGGTGGAAACATGGTGGGAAAAATGCCCAACATTGCATGGCTCAAGGGCTCCTTCGTGGAGATCGTAAAGGGGTGGCAATCGAGGTGGTTCTACATCACCGAGCCGCATGACACCAACTGGGTGGCGGCCCCTGAGTTTCGATCCGGAATCCCCACGCGGCTCACTTCCTGGAAGGAGAAGGGCCTGTCCTGCGGTTCATCGGTGGAGCTGGACGGACTCCAGAAGTGTATCCGGAACATGACAAGCAAGAAACTTAAGCTTGTCAACATAGTCCAGGTCATGCTCTTCCGCCGGATCCTCCCGTGTCAACAATGGGATTTCAACTTATGGGAGTTCGACCCGTCCCGGCACCAGACTCTAAGCGAGCTCTTCGACACGACGCACAAAGACGTCTAGAGGGTGCTGTTCAAGGGCGCCCAGGTCCCTCGCTCTCTCACTGAGGACCGCGGGCTAAGCACGAAGCGCCCTGCGAATCCGGTAAGTTCTGTACATCTGGTAGGATGTTTATTTCCCATAGCTTAACCATGTGCGGGGTCTGAGCTCCCATGCCTTTGACAGGACTTGGTGGAGGCATCGAAGCAGATTGACTGTCCGGCCCCTCTGCCCGAAGACATTGCGGACGCTCTCCTGACGGAGATGCGAACTCCGGCTGCTTACGAGGTGCCGGAGAAGACCAAGAAGAAGGCCAAGGGAACCCGAAAGAGTTCCCAGCACCAGGTGGTATCGGACTCATCGTCCGATAACACCGAGACACCCTCCTCCCATGAAAACGAGGAGAAGTAAGATGAAGATCCTCCCCCTCTAGCCGGGGGAGGCAAGAAAAGGAAGGCCGCCCCAACCGGGGAGGCCGAAGGCTCCAAGAAGGGAAGAACTCTCCTTCCGGACTGCTCCACCACAAGAAAAGGAAGGCCGCCCCACGGCGAAGACGAGTGGCTGCTCAGGGCCAAGCCCCTGGCAAAGTGGTAAGTATTCGGATACCAGAGTAACTCATAGCATACCTTTGTCGCACTGCTTCTCCTAACGCCAAATATGATTATGCAGTCCGCCCCAAGCCTGTATCGATGTATCATCGTCGGACCGTTCCTTGGACTCGTCGGACATGAATAGTGATACACTTCCAACCGCCACCTCTCCTTGCCCTACGGACAATGCCGAGGTATTGTCCCAAGGGGCACCGAGCCGGGGGGAGACAGTCCCGGAGGCGCCTCAAGGCGACCTTCCGGACTCCAGGAGCAAAGGGAGCAAGGCTCCCAGGGGCTCCAAGTTCGGCTCTCAGCCGAACATCGCGCCGAAACCTCCAGTGGTTCCGGACTCGGGCAGGCGGCCCCCTTCCAAAAGGGGCAAGACGCCCGTGCCGGTGACCTCTGTCCATCCAGAGGCACCGGACAACCCGCTGGGAGCGCTTAGCGGCGCTTCCATCGATGAAGACCACCGCACTATTATGAGTGCGGTGATCAAGAATGTTCAGTCCACCAAGAGCGGACTGACTGAAGCCTGTGCCAGCCTTCTAACAGGCTTTGAGGTAAGTATTTAAAATATAGGAAAAATATTACCGCATAGATAGTAGCCTCTGATGCTCTGTTTGGTGTTCACAAAGGAAAGCTGAATAGAGGATCAAATAAAATATGCTGGAGTCTAATATAATTATGTCTGTATGCGTATGCATGCTTTGCTGCTGACCTCTACCGCACTGACTGCGGAGGTCGCCGCACTGAAGCAGGACCTCGAGGGGTCCGAGAAAGAGCTCAGCCTTGCCAAGAGGCAGCTCGAGGAGAACAAAGGTAAGTAATACCTTGTCTATATATATAAAAGAAAATGTGGTTGCGAAATGACAGGATCATCATGAATGTGCCAGGGGCCACGACCGAAGTGGCGACCCTGAAGCAAGCGCTGTCCGAGGCCGAAGACAAAGCGGCCAAGGAGCGCACCGAGCGGGAAAAGCAAGAGGCACGGGTGGGCGAGGTGCAGCAAGAGCTCCAGGCTCTCGTGACGAAGCACGAGGCTATGGAGCTTGACTCGAAGACGCGAGAGTCTGAGCTTGCCGCGGCCCTCGAGAGTGCAAAGAATGCCAAGGCTGAAGCCCAAAAGGCCCTCCAGGAGATTGAGGCAATGAGGAATATAGCGGCAAGTAAGGCATTCAATATGCAAAGCAAGCATGTGAAAGTAAATTACTTGTTACTTACCCGAGTCGGGAGCTCTCCAGGAGCATTCGCAGATTTGCCCCGCAGCATGTCGGATGCCGCGAAGTTTTACCAGGCCGACGAGGGAAGCTCGATGGAGAAGTTGTTCTGGTTTCAGTATACTGGGACCGAACACCCGATGCCTATGAGCGACCAGCTGAAGCAACTGGTCGAGCTGCACAAGGTGGCCGATCAGGCCATGAGGGGCCTTATAGTCCGGATGTGGCCTGGCGACTCCCTTCCCAACAACTAATTTGTCTTGGTGAGGCGGCTTATGGATGCCTGCCCACGGCTGGAGGCCATAAAGCGGCTCGTCTGCATCGAGGGTGCATGCCGGGCCTTTGCCCGTGCGAAGGTGCACTGGGCGAAGATGGACGCTGAGAAGCTGGTGAAGGAGGGGCCACCGCAGGGCAAGGAGCATCGCCACCTCGAAATGTATTATGAGGGTGTCCTGAAGGGTGCCCGTCTTGTGGCGGACGAGTGTGCGAAAGATGTAATTTTTGAATGAACTTGCTCGTGTGATCCCGTATTATGAAAACTTGTTCATATGCGCTATGCAATGCTTGTTTGAATTTAAAATATTACCTTCTGTGCGGCTGTTTATCAAATCTGAGAGATGGCCAGTCGTCGGCTTCTGCCCCCATGCCACGAGTGCTGGGGTGTTCGGGATAAACCTGAGCACTCTTTTTCCCATTGTTGGGTCCTTCGAGGGAGGTGCTCAGCACAACGAACAAGGCAACCAGACTATAATGCTTTATCACTCTCACTTAGCCATAGAATTCTACAATTTTAAATTTTGGTGAAGCCCCTAGTATTCGGAAGGCCGAATTCGGGGTGCTATACACGCCTTAGGCCGGACAAAGCCGACTCCTCGCTCTAAGCAGCATAAGTCTTTAGGGACTCGAAACCTCTCGAACAGCGACCAGCTCTCGCCTTATCATGGCAGTCAGTTTTAGCTTTCTCTACTGAGGTGCTTAGCCCAGCTGAACCGGGGCACAATCGCAGTAGTTCTCCCAGTGCTACCTTAGCCGATATAGCGGAACATAAGGTACCAAAACATGGGAGCCGGGCAAACCCAACTATTGACCCAAGACATGATTCGGAGCTAATGCATATAATGCTATAAGTTCGGGGTGCCGCATTGTCGAAAGTGTTCGGACTTCTCACACCGTATTATGGGGTATGCTTAAGCCCCTGGCGTATTGGCCATACCAGAGTGTACGGGTGCTGAATGTCATGAATGAACATATATATATATATATATATATATATATATATATATATATAGGAATAGAGAATGCGATAATAGTCTAGTGCTATGCATTGTTTATTCAAAAAGGTGCGTTAAAGCAGAATGATACAAGTAGTGCGATAAGCAAAAAGTAGGACTATTTGACATGTCCCCTCCAAGGGCAAGCTGAGGAATGGTATTTAAAGCAGGTATTTCACTCGTTGTCAGAGACCACCTGGGAGTTTCGTGGTGTGACGTAGCTTTCTGCCTCCTTGGTTGTTGCATCATGTGTCCGGCAACCGTGCTGCCAGACAGGGTTTCCGGAGATTAATGTCCTGAAAGAGAGAAAAATAACAAAGCAGGAAGGCCCTAGTGCGGTTGAGCCGCGTCTTGGGGCGTGCCGTAGTCGTACCCCCTCCCCACCTGTGTCCATGGTATTTTTAATGCATAATTATGTACGCGTGTAACGGATTTCGCTGTTTGGCTAGTACTGGGGTGGGGGCCGCATTGCTATGCGAGCTCGGAACGTGCCAGGCAGTCTTGTTGCCGATTACTCTGGTCGCGCTTGAAGGTGTCCAGGTCTTGAATCACCGAACTAGTGGATTGCCTTAAGTGGCTGCTTTGCGCTTCTGCTGCGAGGGTCGCAGTGTGCTCCTCCATATGGAGAGAGCGCTCTGTGTTTCATTGACTGTGATGACCCCCCGAGGTCCTGGCATCTTGAGCTTGAGATATGCATAGTGTGGTACTGCGTTGAATCTCGCGAATGCGGTTCGCCCGAGCAGTGCATGATAGCCACTGTGGAATGGGATTATATCGAAGATTAACTCCTCGCTTCGGAAGTTATCCGGGGATCCGAAGACCACTTCCAGTGTGACTGAGCCTGTGCAATGGGCATCTACACCTGGTATGACGCCTTTGATGGTCGTTTTTGTGGGTTTGATCCTTGAGGGGTCTATACCCATTTTGCACACTGTGTCTTGATAAAGCAGGTTCAGGCTACTGCCACCGTCCATAAGGACCCGAGTGAGGTGAAATCCGTCGATGATTGGGTCTAGGACCAGTGCGGCGAATCCGCCATGATGGATACTAGTGGGATGGTCCCGGCGATCGAAGGTGATCGGACAGGAGGACCATGGGTTGAACTTTGGGGCGACTGGCTCCAACGCATATACATCCCATAACGCAGGCTTCTGCTCCCTCTTGGGGATGTGAGTTGCAGATATCATGTTCACCGTCCGCACTTGTGGGGGGAACCACTTCTGTCCTCCGGTGTTCGGCGGCCGGGGCTCCTCCTCGTCATCGCTGTGTGGCCCCTTATCTTTGTTTTCGGCATTTAACTTGCCGGCCTGCTTGAACACCCAATATCCCTGTTGGTGTGGTTGGCTGGCTTGTCAGGGTGCCGTATTTGACACCAGTGATCGAGTATACGGTCCAAACTGGATGGGCCCGGTGTGCTTCTTTTGAATCGCTTTTTCCGCAGACCGGGTTTAGTGCCTTTGAATCCGGCATTGACTGACGTATCCTCTATATTGTCGCTGTTAATGCGGCGCTTGTGTTTGTTGCGACATGACCTGCCATTGCCATCCTTTGTATACGAAGTACCATGGTTCTTGGATATATTATTGCTGCGAGCCAGCCAGCTGTCTTCTCCCGTGCAAAAGCAGGTCATAAGTGTCGTGAGGGCTGCCATAGATTTCGGCTTTTCCTAGCCAAGGTGCCGGGCGAGCCACTCGTCACGGATGTTGTGCTTAAAAGCTGCTAGGGCCTCTGCATCCAGACCGTCGATGATTTGATTTTTCTTTATTAGGAACCATGTCCAGAATTGCCTGGCCGATTCCTCTGGCTGCTGAATTATGTGGCTCAAGTCATCGGCATCTGGTATTCGCACATAAGTGCCCTGGAAGTTGTCAAGGAATGCGGCTTCCAGATCTTCCCAACAGCCAATGGATTCTGCTGGCAGGCTGTTGAGCCAATGCCGAGCTGGTCCTTTGAGTTTAAGTGGGAGGTATTTGATGGCGTGTAGATCGTCACCGCGGGCCATGTGGATGTGCAGGAGGAAGTCCTCGATCCATACCGCAGGATCTGTTGTGCCATCGTATGATTCTATATTTACGGGTTTGAAACCCTCTGGGATTTGATGATCCATTACTTCGTCTGTGAAGCATAGGGGGTGTGCGGCGCCTCTGTACTGGGCTATATCGCGACACAACTCAAATGAGTCTTGTCCGCTGTGTTCGGCCCGGCCGGACTTACTTTTATTGTATCCGGCGTGACGGTTATCGTCTCACATAGTGGCGCGCCCTCGCGATCCATAGGTAGATCTTGTGTGTTTTGCTTTGTCCTCCAATACGTCTCGCAGGTCTGGCGTATTTCCCCATGTATTGACATTTTTATTTGAGTGGCGTCGGGGTGCGGGATGAACTTTGGGCTGGAATGCCTCTTTGTCACGGCCACGAGGTGGCCGATCAGCCGCATCATATGCTAGGGATGTAGGTTTTGGTGCTTCCTCCTCCAGTCGGGGTAGCAACCTGCGCTTTGGGTAACTCTTGGAGGGGCGTTCGAGTTTATATTCCTCGGCCGCAAGGACTTCAGTCCATCTGTCAGCTAGCAAATCTTGATCAGCTTGAAGCTGATGTTGCTTTTTCTTAAGGCTATTTGCCGTGGCTATAAGCCAGCGCTTGAAGCGCTCTTGTTCGACGGGATCCTCAGGCACGACGAATTTGTCATCGTTGAGGCTTGCATCGTCTTCGGAGGGAGGCATGTAATTATCATCCTCCGCCTCTCCATCTGCCGCTCTCTCGGGAGGGCTGGCTTCTCCATCCTCCAGCCCTAAATCTTGCTGGAGGGGATTGTTGTCGTCTTCGGCACTGTCCGGAGTGCTATTATCTCCTGTGTCGGTGTCACTGCTTTTGCTTTGGCGAGACTTAGAGCGGCGCCGCTGATGTCGGTGCTTGGGTTGCTTCATGGAGGGGTCATCCTCCGTTGTCCTGTCTCCATTGCCTTCTTTGGGTGTGTCCACCATATATATGTCATATGACGAGGTGGCTGTCTAGTGCCCTGTGGGCAGTGGTTCTTGTTAGCCTCCTGCATCATCGTCCATGCCGTCGATGTCTTCGGAGTCGAAGTCGAGCATGTCGGTCAAATCGTCGAAAGTGGGTACCAAGTGGGTGGTGGCTGGGCGGCGAATTTCTTCGTCATCCGCATCCCAATCCTGCCGGACATAGTTCGGCCAGGACTCTCCTGACAAGGAGAGAGACCTTAATGAGTTCAGTATGTCGCCGAAGGGCGAGTGCTGAAAAATATCCGCGGAGGTAAACTCCATGATCGGCGCCAAGTCGGATTCGATAGGCACGGGCGCAGGCGGTTCGGAGTCCGTGGCCGGGAAAGAATCCGAAAGTTCGGCATCGCGGCTCCCGTAAAGGGTAAGGTCGATACTCGGCTCGATCACCGATGGGAGTGAGGCCTCCATGGCGGGGTCTATCCACCCGTCCATGGATGGTGCAACTGGCTCCGAATTGAGGGTCGGAGCGGTCGCCGACGCGATCTCCTGAACACTGTCCGATGGCAGAGCTAAATCATGCTCATCGTGACCGTGTGGCGCACTAGGCAGGGGCTTGAATCCATCGAAGATCAAGTCTTTGCGGATATCGGCCGTGTAGTTTAGGCTTCCAAACCTGACCTGGTGGCCAGGGGCGTAACTCTCGATCTGCTTCAGATGGCCAAGCGAGTTGGCCTGCAGTGCGAAGCGGCCGAACACAAAGATCTGTCCGAGGAGAAAAGTCTCACCCTGAACTGCATCAGTATCGATGATTGAAGGAGCCATCAAGCCTAATGATGACGACACAGAGGAACTCTCAATGAAAGCACCAATGTCGGTATCAAAACTGGCGGATCTCGGGTAGGGGGTCCCGAACTGTGCGTCTAAGGCGGATGGTAACAGGAGGCAGGGGACACGATGTTTTACCCAGGTTCGGGCGCTCTTGATGGAGGTAAAACCCTACATCCTGCTTGATTTATTCTTGATAATATGAGTATTACAAGAGTTGATCTACCATGAGATCGGAGAGGCTAAACTCTAGAAGCTAGCCTATGGTATGATTGTATGTAGTCCTACGGACTAAAACCCTCCGGTTTATATAGACACCGGAGGGGGCTAGGGTTACACAAGGTCGGTTACAAAGGAGGAGATATACATATCTGTATTGCCTAGCTTGCCTTCCATGCCAAGTAGAGTCCTATCCGGACACAGGACGAAGTCTTCAATCTCGTATCTTCATAGTCCAACAGTTCGGCCAAAGGATATAGTCCAGCTGTCCGGAGACCCCCTAATCCAGGACTCCCTCACCAAGGCTATGACTACCAAAAGCTATGGAAATCAAAGCAAATGGAGACCAAAGCTCTGATACCACTTGTAGGATAGAAAGTATGTCTAGAGGGGGGGTGATTAGACTACTTGACCAAATAAAACTTATCCTTTTCCCAATTTTAGTTCTTGGCAAATTTTAGCAACTTTGGACAAGTCAAGCAATCTTAACACAATTCAAGCAAGCATGCAAAGAGTATATGAGCAGCGGAAAGTAAAGCATGCAACTTGCAAGAATGTAAAGGGAAGGGTTTGGAGGATTCAAACGCAATAGGAGACACAGATGTTTTTGTCGTGGTTCCGATAGGTGGTGCTATCGTACATCCACGTTGATGGAGACTTTAACCCATGAAGGGTAAGGGCTACGCGAGTCCACGGATGGCTCCACCCACGAAGGGTCTACGAAGAAGCAACCTTGTCTATCCCACCATGGCCGTCGCCCACGAAGGACTTGCCTCACTAGGGTAGATCTTCACGAAGTAGGAGATCTCCTTGCCCTTACAAACTCCTTGGTTCAACTCCACAATCTTGTCGGAGGCTCCCAAGTGACACCTAGCCAATCTAGGAGACACCACTCTCCAAGAAGTAACAAATGGTGTGTTGATGATGAACTCCTTGCTCTTGTGCTTCAAATGATAGTCGCCCCAACACTCAACTCTCTCTCACAGGATATGGATTTGGTGGAAAGAAGATTTCAGTGGAAAGCAACTTGGGAAGGCTAGAGATCAAGATTCATATGGTAAGAATGGAATATCTTGGCCTCAACACAAGTGTAGGTGGTTCTCTCTCAGAAAAGATAAGTTGGAAGTGTAGGTTCGTTCTGATGGCTCTCTCCACGAATGAAGAGGAGGTGGAGGGGTATATATAGCCTCCATGCAAAATCTAACCGTTACACACAACCAGCCAATCTCGGTGGGACCGAATTGATAAACTCGGTCGGATCGATTCCGCAAATCTAGTGACCGTTAGGATTTTCGGTGGGACCGACATGCAACTCGGTAGGACCGATATGGTTAGGGTTAGGGCATAACGTAATCTCGGTGAGACCGATTACACAAACTTGGTGAGACCGATTTTGGTAATAAGCTAACCAGAGAGTTGGTCAGGTAAACTCGGTGGGACCGATTCGCTCATTTCGGTGAGACCGAAATGTTACGAAAGGGAAACAGAGAGTTTACATTGCAATCTCGGTGGGACCGATCACTCATCTCGGTGGGACCGAAACGTTACAAAGGGAAACAGAGAGATTACAATCCCATCTCGGTGAGACCGAGATCCCTATCGGTGAGACCGATTTGCCTAGGGTTTTTGGCAGTGGCTATGACATCTGAACTCGGTGGCGTCGGATAGAAAGAATTGGTGGGGCCGAGTTTGACTTTTTGTTTAGGTCATATGTGGATGTGAGAAAGTAGTTGAGGGCTTTGGAGCATATCACTAAGCATTTTGAGCAAGAGCCTCATTAAGCAACACCTCATCCCTCCTTGATAGTATTAGCTTTTCTATAGACGCAATGTGATCTTGGATCACTAAAATAGAAAATGTAGAGTCTTGAGCTTTGAGCTTGAGCCAATCCTTTTGGCCTTAGCATTTTGAGGGGTCCACTTTTCTCATCCCTGCCATGCCAATCATTGAGCTTTCCTGAAATATTAATCTTGAAATAGCATTAGCTCAATGAGCTATATGTTGTTAGGAATTACCAAAACCACCTAGGGATAGTTGCACTTTCAGTCTGCCCGATCATCGTACTCAGGGATGTCTGCCCGGGCTTTGACCGTTGTAGCTGGATGGATGGTGCCTTTTCCCATGTCTGTCGGGCCATTCCACGCTGCGGGCTGACCGGCTGGCATGAGATGCGGCGTGTAGTGCTATGTAAATCTTTATCCAACCGATCTCACGGCAGGGGCCAAGCCACCCATTGCGTGCGCTCTTCCCGGCAAGCGCATGCGTTTCATCAGAAACCAATGAGACGCACTATTGTAGGCAAAAACCATAGGTGGCCCGATGTTCATGGATTGGAGGTGGATTTGAGGAAGAACACAAAGAATGAAAGGGTAAAACACAAGAAGAACACTCTAATTAAGATTCACTCCAAGTACTCCTCAAATCACAAGCAATACAAGAGGTGCATCAAGATCCAAGAACAACAATGGAAATAAAGATACAAGGTAGTTCATACAAATCTTTAGGAGCGATGGGTCTTGATGATTCACTTGGGGAATCCTTCTCCACAAGTGAACGTCTTGCACTCCAATGGAGTCTTCTCTCTCAAGAGGAATCCCACAAGGGGAGATACATGAGCTAAGCTCTAATGTCTAGATCTAATCTTAGCTATCCCTAAATGGAGGAGGGAGAGCATATATAGTCCTAGGTAGTGAAGGGGTAAGGAGGGGCATAATGGGTATTACATGGGCAAAGCCCAACAGTTGCACATAGGCAGACCCATGTGCACGGGGTAAGTGAAGCCAGTGCGCACGGGGTATCCAGAGAGCTGGCGGCCTAGCCCGTGCGCACGGGCATGTACCGTGGGCACGGGGTCCAGGGGCCTATGCGCATGGGGTATCCTGATACCTCGCGGTATGTAGCCTTCTCATGGATTCCCGTCGGTGCTTGTTGGAACCTCGCCTCTTTCTTGCCATTTCCTTCTTTGCTTCCAAGCTTCTCCCATTGATGGTGTGGGAGCTCGCTTGTGGATAACCTCCTCCATGGCACATTCATCATTGGTCTCAAATCTATACATGCACACGGCAGGATGGTTAAGTAGTATCCCATCCTCGAGGGAACGAAGTATGTCTACCAGAGGGGGGTGGGGGTGAATGGGAGTTTTAAATTTTCTTTTGGAAATTTCAAAACTCTCGGAACCAAGCAGTGGAATGAAAGATAACAGATATTAGAGACTGAAAGTAAACTACCGAACTAAAACTAAAAGTAGTCATCGATGAAAATCACATGATGGTAAACATTCATGCAAAGCAGTTCGAATGAAAAGGTAACGAAGAGATAACTAGTGATACTCGATGGCGACAGAGAGTTTGGTAGACCAATTCGTCCTTCTGCACAAGGACTATGTCTGGTTGGAGGGGCTGTGATTTAACATAGAAGATAAACTCTCTTCGCCCTATTCTCCTCGACAATTGGTTCATCGACCAATGCCGATCACTCATGGTAGATACTTGAGGCGATCTCTGAACCTTTACAGACTTCTTATTGGAGAACCACAATCACTCTTTGGCTCTGAAGAAATTGACACCTAACCTTCTAGGAAGTTTGTAGCTCTCAAGTTAATAGGTGGAGCTTACTGGACTTAGATTCGAGTGATGCTAAACCGCTATCTAATTCTTCAGTTCTAGGGTTTTTCTCTTGGTGTGTTTAAACTCAAATCACTCTGGAGAGGGGGTTGCTCAACAATCTTCTCAGAATCAAACGGAGCAGCCACAGGACAAAGCCAGTGTGGGGTGGCTATTTATAGCCGCGGCCTTCCCTGATGGGGAATGAACATTTTGGACACACGGTCCAGCCAATGGCCAACCGACATGTTCATTACAGACGGATTTGAAAGCAATGGTAACATTACTTGAAGAACAAGTAATGCTAACTCCTAGGTTAGAGACAAATCTCTCACAACGAAGAAGATCACAGTCTCTTGCTGGCAAATATTTGCTCGGAACACAAAGATATTTCTCTCACAACTTTCATAGCTAGGATCAAGTTTAGCATCAGAGAACCAAAGCTTCAAACACTATACCCCTCTTAATAGTACGGTGGTCCTATGACTTATGAAAGAAAAGAAGAACTAGGAAAAGAATGCTACGTCCTCACTTCATCTTCGACTTCTTTCTACTGCAGTCACTTCCTTCGGATGCCACCGAGCAAACTACTTTGCGTCAGCAATTTTAGGGGTCATTCTTCACAGCATAAGCTTCATGAATAACTCGCTGCCACAAAGGGCATATTCACCTTAGTATGCTTGTAGTAGAAGTTGGGCCTGTCTCTTAGCAAGGGCAATCTTGACATGGTGATGTCCATAGGATGCTCCGCATCACGCTAGGGGGAAAAAGGGGGGCTTGCGGCACCTCACATCGAAACAGTTCCTAGAGTCTATTTATCTACTTAGGAAAACCGCTTATGTGCTACCAAACAAAGTTACGGTCAATGATCATTGTGGAAGCAAATACAGACACAATACAACATAATCGTTTGCAGACAGTTGAGAAAAAAAATGCTTCAGATAGTTTTCTTAACTTCATGGCTATAGTTGGTCTCTACGCCAATTATCCCAATGGGCCGGGTCATCTAGAAACTTGACAATTCGTCTTTGCATCAAGGCCACAATTGTTTGGCTATGTGGATGATCATCCTCAAGGCAAATACCAACACAGTGCGAACATAATCATTTGCAAACAGTTGAGGAAAAAAATATTTAAATAGTTCGCTTAACTACCGGGTTGTAGTTGGTCTATGAGTCAATTGGCACAATGGGCCATGTAGTACTTGAAAGGCCAAGATGGATATAGAGGGGAGGGTGTGAATGGGTACAGATACAAATTTTAATTACTTATTAGCAATTTTAGGCATGTGCGAAATATAAATGTGAGCCTAATAATTACTAAGGTGAGTATAGGAAGATAGCAATGGTGAGCAAGCAACACAATTACTCCTTTAAAGGATTCAAGAGTAACCGCCTCCGAGGGCATCCTCACTCGTGTGTGCCCTCTGTGCCACCTGATTAGCATGCGCCTCATGCTTCTACCTTCCCGGCGCCCTCCCTGCTGTACGATCATGCCTGAGATTTTCACGCTAAGCCTACGGCCTTGAGAGTCCGTGGGCCGAGGATGATCCTAGGCCACCTCATTTGCTGTTCGTTACCCTTGCCCCGCGTGTGCGCGTGCATTGGTGATGGGGCCCTTCTTGCTTGGACCCCGCCTAGCTATCCCATCCAAAGTTTGACTAGTGATGGATCGAGTAAGGTGTCTTGTTTGACGGCTAAGGTGGATTCACTCCTTTCGGTTGTACCTGGTTGTTTCCTTAAGGTTAGTTTGCCTCTTTCCTGCTTATCCAGTTTGTGGCCGGGAGGAATAATGGTCGTTTTGCCCTTTCTATCGTCAGTCAGTATAGGGTTGTTGTGTGCTTTGTGGTCATGTTAGTTGTTCGTCTGATGATTGCCCGGTTGCTTCTTTGTGCTCGGTTTGCTTCCTTTCTTTGTATCCAGCTCATGGCTGCACGGGTTTGTGGAGTTAGGTCATTCAGTCCTTCTTTGCCCGGTCGGCAGAAGGTTGGCATGTGCTTTAAGGGTCTCGTTAGAGTGTCATTTAATGGTTGCTTGGCTGCTTCTGTACGCTGGGTTTGCTTCCTTCCTGCTTATCTGGCTTGTGGCTGCGTGGGGGTTGTAGTCATTTCCTCCTTGTCTTCCCATGCGGTATAAGGCAGCCATATGCTATGTGGGCCGTCGGTTGATGGTGCGTCAGTTTCATTTTGCAGGCTTCAATTTAATATAAACCTTATGAAGCAATGTACAAAAATTCCTAAAGTTTTCTTACTAATCTAACGCCAGTCCGGATTGGTTCCCCAGTTGATGGTGCGTCAGTTTCATTCCATAGGCTCCGGTCTAAGCTCGACCATGTGAAGCAACATATGAAAAGGAAATATAACTAAGGCAAATCTACTTCTTGTTGGACGAGATCAGGATGACATTCTTTTTGTGGCGATGACATTCTTTTATTGTTTGTTTTGGCTTTGATAAGCTAGTAGTTTTATCTTGCATGGTTGTTCTATCCATGCAGTAAGTCGAGTGGAAGCCAATTACCTGGAAACAAGCAGTGCTTTGAGGCTTCTTAAGTGATGGACGAGGAGCTATTTGTCCATCAGCTCCCTATGGTGAGATTTCATTACTTACAAGATTCCATGCTGTTTCACAATCTTGGTTTGTTCTTGGTTATGTCTGCCACTTTTGTGTGCTTTTCCATTGTGTTTTTCTTGCTAATGAATGGCTTTCTCTTTGTATATTAGGCTATATGCAATACGTATAACCATAAGGAGGAGCCTTATACTAAAGCAAGTTGTATCCACTCTTGGCCTTACGTCCACCAGACCACCACCTATGAAGAAGGAACGACCAATCTACCTGGTTTATTAGAAATCCAACCCACATAAACATGGCACGTGTAGAAACGGGGGGATTTTGTGGGGCGTACTATCCATTGGTTAAAGTAGTTATGGAATCAGCAGCCAATTGCCTTCTTTTACGTGCAAAAATAGAAATGATGTCAACCAATCCGAGCTTAGAAAATGCGAGAAAGTTGTTGGTGCAATATTTTCCCTCCTGTGTTTTGGAGATTGTTGACAGAAACAGGCATGGACTGATTTGTTTGCTAGTGCACACAGAGAGAAATAGTCCATGCAGAACCGAAGAGAATGTTGTCTCCGGTGCCAAGTTCGAGAAACTTCACCGAAGAATATCTGCGTTGCAGAGAAGAACGAGTTACATCTATTGAGAACATGTAGACGAGAAGATTGATGTGAAGGATTTAACCCCTCAAAAATTTATTGCCGGCGCGAAGCAATTGGTTCGGAGCTGTTGTCCGAAGAAAATTGACTGCAGCAAATGGAAGTCGAAGACAAAGTGAAGACGTAGTATTCATTTCGTTCTTCTTCTTTCATTCATTTGAGTCATAGGACCTCTGTACTATGAAAGGGGTATAGGTTCTCGAATCTTAGATCCACTGTGATGCTTAGCCCAAAACCTATGCGAGACTGATAGAAATCTTTTATGTTTCGAACGATTACCTGCAGCAGTAGATGATGTTCTTCGTGCTGCAGGAGATATCTTTTGAACTAAGGAGTTAGCATTCCTTGCTCCGCAAGGAATGTTACCGTTGTGCTCGGTTTCTGACTGTTGGACTCGCGTAGTTTGGCCATTGGCTGCTCCACATGCCCAATTTGGTCATTTCCCTTCAGGGAAGGCTGCGACTATAAATAGCCACCCACTCCAACGTTGCCTTTTGGCTACTCTGCTTAAGATTTCTGTGAAGATTGATTAAGCATCCCCTCTTTGAGTGATTTGAGTTTAAGATCCACCCAGAGAAAAAATCAAGATCCCAAAACTTAGGCAGTGGTTGAGCATCACAGTATTTCTGAGTTAGAGTTTGTGTACCTATTACTCTTGAGAGCTGCACACTCTCTAGACGAATAGGTGTCGGCTCGAGTGTTGAAGAGTTGTTGTCTTCACCGAGCAAGATCTTCAGCAACTAAGAGTCATTGTGGTTTGTGAAGGTCAGTCGAAGGTTTGGAGATCACAAACAAGTATCTACCATGAGTGAAATCAACTGGAGTCTGATCAGCTCCTAGTTGAAGGAGAATAGGGCGAAGAGAGTTTATCTTCTGTGTTAAATCAAAACCCCTCCAACCAGACGCAGTCCTTTGGTAGAAGGGCGAACTGGTCTACCAAATCTCTCTGTCGCCATCGAGAACCACTAGTTTAATCTACTTCACTGCATTACTTTCAGCAGTTTACTTTTGTGCTCTCTGACGATAGTTTATCTGATCATTTTTTGACTGTTGCATATCATTCATTGTTATTCATCTCTATCGCTCTCATCAGTTATCATTCATAGCTCATCATGTTGCATTCTCATCATTCATTACAGTCATCCCAGCCATGTGATTTTCTCCTCACGCTTATACTATTTAGTTTGTCGTGTGTGTTCCTCGCAGTTCACATCTTGTTTTCTCTCATGCTACTATATCTATTAGTGTGCGGCATTATCGTCGTTATTATCAAACCAGTGATATCCTATGCTCAATCTATTATTGCTTCCTACCTTGATAATTTTGTTCCTAAATAGCATGCTTGATTGAGTTCTTGGCTACCGAACCTTATTTATGCTGCTGTGTTTGGGATAAGTTCAAAATTCAAAAGAATTTTTGAATCTCCCATTCACCCCCCTCTGGTCAATATACTCTCGGTCCTAACAATTGGTATCAGAGTGGGTTCTCCCTGTCTTTGTTTATTAAAGGTTTAACCACCTTGGAGTTTTGAGTATGTCATATGCAGGTAGATCCTCACACTCTGAAAGATTTCCTATCTTCGATGGAAATGACTATATCTACTGGAGAGAGAGAATGAGAATCAAACTTCAAGCCATCAACTTAGAACCTTGGCAGATTGTGGAAAATGGATACACCATTCAGCACCCTGATGCTCCAACTTCTGATGACAAAGCTATGATGCGGTTGAATGCTCAAGCAAAAGACATTATTTGTGAAAGTATCTCGAAAGACATTTTCATTCGATTCCAAAAGCTTGACATAGCAAAGAAACTCTGGGATACCATAAAAAATTCTCATGAAGAATTCATTACCAGAACAGATCCTCACACTCAAATGCTCCATGCCATGTTTGCTGGGTTCAGAAGTCTTCGTAAAGAAAGAGCTATGGAACTCGCTGATTGGTTGACAAATATTGTTGAAAGACTTCATCAACGAGGAGTAACTGATATCACCGATAGAGATGTGGTCAACAAGCTACTGAGTGCTGTTGACACAACGTTCGATCCAATCATAGTTGAAATCAAGCAAAGACCAGATTATGAAGAACTTCATTATGTAGACGTCATGGCGCTGTTGTTTATACGTCTCCAACGTATCTATAATTTTTGATTGTTCCATGCTATTATATTATCATTCTTGGATGTTTTACAATCATTTTATATCATTTTTTTGGACTAACCTATTGACATAGTGCCAAGTGTCAGTTGCTATTTTCTGCTTGTTTTTTACATCGCAGGAAATCAGTATCAAACGGAGTCCAAATGCAGCAAAACTTTTTGTGGATTTTTTTGGACCAAAAGACACCAGATGGGCCAGAGAAGCACCTGGGGTGCCCCCAGGGGGGCACAACTCACCAGGGCGTGCCTAGGCCCCCAGACGCGCCCAGGTGGGTTGTGCCCACCTCGGTGGCCTCCCGCACCGTGTCTTTGCTCTATAAAAACCCCAATATTCCAGAAATCCTAGCGGAGTCGACTAAAATTAATTCTAGCTGCCGCAACTTCCAGAACCACCAGATCCAATCTAGACACCATCACGGAGGGGTTCATCATCCTCATTGTTGCCTCTCCGATGATGCGTGAGTAGTTCATTGTAGACCTACGGTTCTGTAGTTAGTAGCTAGATGGCTTCCTCTCTCTCTCTCTCTCTCTCTCTCTCTTGATTCTCAATACAATGGTCTTTTGGAGATCTATTTGATGTAACTCTTTTTGCGGTGTGTTTGTTGGAATCCGATGAACTTTGAGTTTATGATCAGATCTATTTTATCCATGAAAGTTATTTGAGTTCTTTGATCTCTTATATGCATGATTACTTATAGCCTTGTATTTCTTCTTCGAATCTTTGGTTTAGTTAGGCTAACTAGATCAATTTTTCTTGCCATGGGAAGAGGTGCTTTGTGATGGGTTAGATCTTACGGTGCTTGATCCCAGTGACAGAAGGGGAAACGACACATATGTACCATTGCCATTAAGGATAACAAGAATGGGTCTATTTCTACATAAATAGATCTTGTCTACATCATGTCATCGTTCTTATTGCATTACTCCATTTCTCCATCAACTTAATACATTAGATGAATGCTAGATAGCGGTCAATGTGTGGAGTAATAGTAATAGATGCGGGCAGGAGTCGGCCTACTAATCTTGGACGTGATTCCTATATAATGATCATTGCCTGGATATCGTCATGATTATTTGAAGTTCTATCAATCGCCCAACAATAATTTTTTTACCCACCGTTGCTATTTTTCTCGAGAGAAGCCACTAGTGAAATCTACGGCCCCGGTTCTCTTCTTTATTATATTTACCTTCACGATCTATTTCTATTTGCTTTTATTTTTAGATCTATTAATCCAAAAATACAAAAATACCTTGCTGCAATTTTTATTCATTTATTTTATCTCGCGTTCCCGCGAGATCTATTTATCCAATCTACTACAATTTTACCTATCTTTTTTACCCGTGAGGGATTGACAACCCTCTCTTACGTAGGGTTGTAAGTATTTGTTCTTTGTGTGCAGGAGCTGTTTACATGGTGTTGCCTGGTTCTCCTACTGGTTCGATAACCTTGGTCTCATCACTGAGGGAAATACCTACCGTAGCTGTGTTGCATCATCCCTTCCGGTTTGAGGAAATACTGACGTAGTTCAAGCCTCATCAAAAGGAATTTCTGGCACTGTTGCCAGGGAGGATCATGTCAAGATAGTCTCCCAACAACTCGCCAATTTCTGGCGCCGTTGCCGGGGAGACATCATCAACATGTACCAGGTTCCTAATCACAAATCTCATCTCATTTCAATTTACATTATTTGCCATTTACCTCCCGTTTTCCTCTCCCCCACTTCACCAAAATTGCCATTTTATTCGCCCTCTTTTTCATTCGCCGTTTTCTCCTCAGTTCTGTTTTTTGTGTGCACCCTTGTTTGCTTAGTCATGATGCCTCAAAGAAAATATTATGATGTTCCTTATACCAATATTTTTCTTGAAATGGAGAAAAGTACTAAGGAATATATGACTACACAATTTGAGCACAATAAATATTTTACCGAAGAACTTAAGGAACACTCTGTTGTGCTGGAAGCTATAACTAAGCAACTTGATGATATTAGTAGAGAAGTTTGCAATCTCCAATCTAAGTATGCTTTTGCTGAAAGTTTGGTAGGTAAAATATCTGATGCACAAGCTACCCTTGTAAATCAAATGGCTGCTAAACCAATCTCGTTAGAAGATAAAAGTGATGAAGATCTTAAAATGATTGGTGTTTCCTCTATTGATTCCTTGTTTAGTAAAATGAAGATTGATACTAAAGGGATTGAAGAAGAGTCAACTTTAGCTAGAAGGCGTCCCAATAATTTGGAGGGTGAAAATCTTGTTGATAAAATTGATAAAAGTGGGTTTGAAGAGGTCAAAACTTTAACTAGTGATGTTCCCACTCTTTTGGATTACAAAGACTTTAATTATGATAGTTTCTCTTTGATTGATTGCATTTCTTCATTGCAATCCACGATAAATTCACCCCATGCTTATGAACAAAATAAAGCTTTTACTAAACATATTTTTGATGCTATGATGAAAGCTTTGGAAGAAAAGTTGGAATTAGATATTTCAATTCCTAGAAATTTGCACGATGAATGGGAACCTACCATCAAAGTCAAGATTAAAAATTATGAGTGTTTTGCTTTATGTGACTTGGGTGCTAGTGTTTCTACAATTCTGAAATCTTTATGTGATGTGCTCGCCCTTACCGATATTGAAGAGTGTTCTCTAAATTTGCACTTGGCGGATTCTACTATTAAAAAACCTATGGGAAGAATTAATGATATTCTTATTCTTGCAAATAGGAATTATTTGCCCATAGATTTTATTGTTCTTGATATTGATTGCAATCCATCTTATCCAATTATTCTTGGTAAACCGTTTTTCCGTACTATTCGTGCCGTGATTGATATGAAAGAAGGTAATATTAAGTTTCAATTTCCACTAAGGAAGGGTATGGAACACTTCCCCAGAAGTAGAATTAAGCCACCATATGAATCAATGATGAGGGCATCATATGGATCTAGAAACAAAGATGACAACACTTAGATCCTTCACATTATGCCTAGCTAGGGGCATAAAACGGCATCGCTTGTTGGGAGGCAACCCAATGAATAAAATTTATTTTTGTCTTTTTATTTCTGTTCTTGAGTGTTTGCAAAATTATGCTACTGTTATGATTGTGTTTTTTGTGTTTAATTTAGTTTTTGTGTCAAGCAAAGCCTTTGGGATCATGTTGGGTGATAGTTAATTTGATCTTGCTGAAAAACAAAAACTTTTGCGCCCAGGAAAATAATTCTCATTTTTAGCAGAAGCGTGATAAAATACCGATTCTTTCTGAAGAAGATTAATATACAAATTGCTAACATTGTCCTATTTTGTCGGAATTTTTGGAGTTACATAAGTATTCTAAATATCCAGATTGCTATAGACTATTCTGTTTTTGACAGATTCTGTTTTCTTTGCGTTGTGTGCTTGTTTTGATGACTCTATGGTTTCTTTGAAGATTTTTTCCATAGAAAATTTGGAATACAGTAGATATAATGCAAAAATAAAATATGAATGGGTTTTAAATAGTACTTATAGTAGTGATTTTCTTTCTTATACTAATGGATCTCACAAAGGTTTTGTTGAGTTTTGTGTGATTGAAATTTTCAAGTTTTGGTTGATATTACAATGGATGGAGGAATAAGGAGTAAGAAGAGCCTGAGCTTGGGGATGCCCATGGGACCCCAATAAATATTCAGGAAGTATCAAGCAACTCAGCTTGGGGATGCCCCCGAGTGGCATCCCCTCTTTCTTCTAACAACTATCGGTATTTTACTTGAAACTATATTTTATTCGTCACATATCATGAGTTTTGCTTGCAGCGTCTTGTATGATATGAGTCTTTGCTTGTTTTGCTTTTTATTTTTAGTAATGAATCCTTGCTGGACACACCTATTGGAGAGAGCTAAAATTATGCCACGACTTGTTAGAACTGCTCTCTATGCTTTACTTAAATCTTTTTGAGCTATGGATTTGCTCTAGTGCTTCACTTATATCGTTTTGAGCATGGTGTGCTTTGTTATCTCTGAAGAAATTCTCTCATGCTTCACTTAGATTAATTTGAGATAAATAAATATGATTCTCATGTTCTCCACTTATATTTGTTTGAGCTTATTAAAAGAAACATATGAAACTAGTTCCAAAGTGATAGATATCCAAGGAGGATTTAATAAAAACTTTCATGAAGATCATTGGACAAAATAAAATTGATTCATTGTAATAGTTTTGAGATATGATGATAGTGATATGTGAGTCATGTTGATGAATAATTTTGCTTTAGTAAGAATATTGGTGTTAAGGTTTGTGAGTCCCTATGCAAGCACAAAAGTCAATAATTATGCAATGAAATTATATCCTACTTGTGGTGCATTATTCAGTGTTAGTTATGCTTAATGCTCGCTTATGAGATTTTTCGTTTCTTGCTTGGATGCTTCTTAATCTTTTGCTAGACTTCATTTGCACTAAGTATGATCACTACTTGTGCATCCAAAATCCATTAAACCAGTTGTCGGTGTCAAAACCGGCAGATCTCGGGTAGGGGGTCCCGAACTATGCGTCTAGGTCGGATGGTAACAGGAGGCAGGGAACACGATGTTTTACCCAGGTTCGAGCCCTCTTGATGGAGGTAAAACCCTACGTCCTGCTTGATTAATATTGATGATATGGGTAGTATAAGAGTGGATCTACGACGAGATCAAGGAGGCTAAACCCTAGAAGCTAGCCTATGGTATGATTGTTGTCTATGGAGTTGATGAAGTTGTCCTACGGACTAAAACCCTCCGGTTTATATAGACATCGGATAGGGTTAGGGTTACATAGAGTCGATTACAATGGTAGGAGATCTTGAATATCCGCATCGCCAAGCTTGCCTTCCACGCCAAGGAAATTCCCATCCAGACACGGGACGAAGTCTTCAGTCTTGTATCTTCATAGTCCTGGAGTCCGGCTGAAGGTATAGTCCGGCTACCCGAACACCCCCTAATCTAAGACTCCCTCATTAGCCCCAGAACCAGGCTTCAATGACGACGAGTCCGGCACGCAAATTGTCTTCGGCATTGCAAGGCGGGTTCCTCCTCCAAGTCCTTCGTAGAAGATTGTAAACACCAAGAGTAATGTCCGGCTCTGCAAAATAAGTTTCCACATATTGCAATAGAGAGAATAATATTAACACAAGTCCGATCTGCTGACGTGTTCTGCAGTGTGCCATCACACTACAACCAAGTTTTTTACGAATCATTTTTACTTTTTCACCTCAGCGTGTTTTGCAAGGCGGTTTCCTTGGCACGTCTTGTCAAAGCAGAGATCGTGTTCCCCCCTTTTACGGGATTCTCATCAATACGGACGTGGGTAACCCAATCGTGCCCGTTAGCATGTTTCCTCGATTAAAGGCGAGTCCCAAATGGTTACGGGGAGGGCTCCTGGTATTCAGCCTCTTATAAAGAGACCAGGGCCTTATCTTTTCTCCAATCCAAAACAAGTTCGCCCATCGCCTCGAGTTCCAACACCCTAGGTTCTAGATTCCGGGCGCCTCGGACCTTCGACAATGTCCGGTTCCGACCTTCAAGGCCAATGGATGCCCTCCTCCGTCACGGAGGAGGACGTGCTAAAGTTGAGAGAGGCTAAGTTCCTAACCGGGAAAATTCGGCATAGGTTGCCTGCTCAAGGGCAGGTCATTCCCAACTGATAGAGGCAAAGGTGTCCCGATGTTTCGATGAGATGGTGGCTATCATTTTCTGTGGGAGTCGACCTTGACGATCCGACTACGAATGTGCGAGACGTCACGCCTTAGCAATCGCTAAATCAACTTCCGAGGGTTATTGACCACGCCGGAGCACGATCAACCTGACCACGAGGGTCTGTTTCCTGCGAGCAAACGAAGAACAAGCAAGAAACTGAGATTGCAATTTGGATATTGCGAATATAAGATGAAAGCTTTATTGATCAAGGTGGGGTTCTGTGACGTCTTGGTCTGGTCGTTGGACACAAACGAAGTACGCGAAGTTGCAGCTATGGCGAACTTTTAATCTAAACAAAACCCAAAGCCTAAACGATGCCCTAAGGGCTGTATATATGGAGGAGAGAGGGGGAATTTCGTGGCCCTTGGTGGAGGGGTCTGAAACCAACCCTAACTCTTGTTTCCCCACACATACGGACTCTAAAAACAGCCTATACCTAAGTACTTCGAAAATACATGGGCCTGGCCCAATAATAAGGTGACGCAACACCTAAAATAGCCTCTGGACGAAATTTATGAAGTGGCATCTTGTATATTTCGTCCCATGCTTCATGCACTCATTATGGTGGCTTCAGAGTCCTGGAATCATCACTTCTAACTCCGTTCTTGTTCCCCTTGCGCATGCCATCATCTCCATGCTTGAACTTGCTCCAAGGTTCATCTTTCTTGTCCAAGCTAGTCCCTTCATTTGTAAGAAAAACAAATGTATCCAATTTAGGCAGCATCATATTCTCATGAACATTAGAATCGTTACCAAGAAACGAAAGTACCTGATAATTCAATTGGCGTGTGCGAGCTCTAGTAATCGGTCAAGTGTGTATAGGAGCAGGGGCTGTGGGTGTAACAATGGTATTGATGTCCTCATCATCCTCCCCTTCTTGAAATGAAGTCGTCCTCGACGAAAGTTCATCGTCCTCACCCAAATAAGGCTTCAAATCTGCAATGTTAAAAGTGGGACTAACCCCAAAATCTGCAGGCAGCTCAAGTTTATATGCATTATCATTTATTTTCTCTAACACCTTAAAAGGATCATCAACACGTGGCATTAGCTTTGATTTGCGCAAATTAGGAAATCTATCCTTACGCAAATGTAACCAAACAAGATCTCCAGGTGCAAACACAACATGTTTTCTACCCTTATCTCCAGCAAGTTTATATTTAGCATTCATACGCTCAATGTTTTCCTTAGTTAACTCATGCATTTTTAAAATCAATTCAGCATGTTCTTTAGCATCAAAATTAACCTTCTCCGAAGATGGAAGAGGCAACAAATCAATAGGTGCACGAGGTAGGAAACCATACACAATTTCAAAAGGGCACATCTTAGTAGTAGAATGCAACGAACGATTATAAGCAAATTCAATATGAGGCAAGCATTCTTCCCACATTTTCTTGTTATTCTTCAAAACAGCCCTAAGCATAGTGGACAATGTTCTATTGACTACTTCAGTTTGTCCATCAGTTTGGGGGTGACAAATAATACTAAAAAGCAGCTTAGTCCCCAACTTAGCCCATAAACATCTCCAAAAGTGGCTAAGAAATCTAGTATCGCGATCTGAAACAATAGTATTTGGCACACCATGTAAGCGAATAATTTCACGAAAGAACAAATCAGCAACATTAACAGCATCAACGCTTTTATGACATGGTATAAAGTGTGCCATTTTCGAGAACATATCCACGACAACAAATATGCTATCCCTCCCCTTCTTTGTTCGAGGTAAACCTAAAACAAAGTCCATAGATATATCCTCCCAAGGAACACTAGGTAAAGGCAAAGGCATATATAAACCATGAGGATTGAGTCGTGACTTAGCTCTTTGACATGTAGTGCAGCGAGCAACAAAACGCTCAACATCCCGTCTCATCTTTGGCCAAAAGAAGTGCGTAGCAAGTATATCCTCCGTCTTCTTGACGCCAAAGTGTCCCATTAATCCTCCTCCATGCGCCTCCTGCAACAACAAAAGACGAACAGAGCTAGCTAGAATGCATAGCTTGTTAGCACGAAACACAAATCCATCGTTAAGAACGAACTTGTTCCAAGTTCTTCCTTCCTTACAATTCTGCAATACATCTTTAAATTCAGCATCATGGACATATTGATCTTTGATGGTCTCCAAACCAAATACTTTAAAGTCAAGTTGTGAAAGCATAGTATAACGACGAGACAATGCATCAGCAATAACATTTTCTTTACCCTTCTTGTGTTTAATGACATAAGGGAAAGTCTCAATGAATTCAACCCATTTAGCATGTCTACGGTTCAGTTTTGCTTGACTTTTAATGTGTTTCAAAGATTCATGATCAGAATGTATAACAAATTCCTTGGGCCATAAATAATGTTGCCAACTTGTGACAGAACTCGAAACTCTAAAGGACTAGACGCTAAGACCAGCAACTTGACACGACGATGCAACCGCAAATTCAACAAAGCAAAAACAGAAAAGATTATGCAAAGGCTCAGACTGGTTCGGATAGGATGAACTAACCCTAATTTTTTTTGGCTTTTTCGTGGACTGTAGGTATGAAGAACAGACTCGATCTAATCTATGAAAAACTGTAAAATCTCACCGAGCAACCTGAAAATCTGATACCACTTGATAGAGGCAAAGGTGTCCCGATGTTTCGATGAGATGGTGGCTATCATTTTCTGTGGGACTCGACCTTGACGATCCGACTACGAACGTGCGAGACGTCGCGCCTTAGCAATCGCTAAATCAACTTCCGAGGGTTATTGACCACGCCGGAGCATGATCAAACTGACCACGAGGGTCTGTTTCCTGCGAGCAAACGAAGAACAAGCAAGAAACTGAGATTGCAATCAGGATATTGCGAATATAAGATGAAAGCTTTATTGATCAAGGTGGGATTCTGTGACATCTTGGTCTGGTCGTTGGACACAAACGAAGTACGCGAAGTTGCAGCTATGGCGAACTTTTAATCTAAACAAAACCCAAAGCCTAAACGATGCCCTAAGGGCTGTATATATGGAGGAGAGAGGGGGAATTTCGTGGCCCTTGGTGGAGGGGTCCTAAACCAACCCTAACTCTTGTTTCCCCACACGTACGGACTCTGAAAACAGCCTATACTTAAGTACTTCAAAAATACATGGGCCTGGCCCAATAATAAGGTGACACAACACCTAAAATAGCCTCTGGACGAAATTTATGAAGTGGCATCTTGTATATTTCGTCCCATGCTTCATGCACTCATTATGGTGGCTTCAGAGTCCTGGAATCATCACTTGTAACTCCGTTCTTGTTCCCCTTGCACATGCCATCATCTCCATGCTTGAACTTGCTCCAAGATTCATCTTTCTTGTCCAAGCTAGTCCCTTCATTTGTAAGAAAAACAAATGTATCCAATTTAGGAAGCATCATATTCTCATGAACATTAGAATCGTTACCAAAAAACGAAAGTACCTGATAATTCAATTGGCGTGCGCGAGCTCTAGTAATCGGTCCAGTGTGTATAGCAGCAGGGGCTATGGGTGTAACAATGGTATTGATGTCCTCATCACCAGCCCCCAGCCCAGTGAGAGCATGGTGTTCATGTCTCACTTCCTTCGGGGTTTGGGCTTCCCAATGGATCCCTTTGTGTGGGGACTGCTATTTTATTACTGGCTGGAAATCCACGACTTAGCTCCGGAGTCCATCCTCCATATCTCCTCGTTTATCGTTCTGTGCGTAGCGTTCCTCCGTGTTACCCCTCACTTTGGACTATGGCTCAAGACCTTCAAAGTGGAGCCGAAGATGATCGAGGGACGGCACACAGAGTGCGGAGGTGCTGTTATAAGCAAAAATGCTGATGTTCCATGGCCCGAGGGATCTTTTCAAGAGGAGCCAGGCTTGTGGCAACGAGAGTGGTTTTATATCACCGCTCCCCGGAGCACCAAATGGGTGGCGCCTCCTGCCTTTCACTCGGGTCCCCCACCACGGCTAGCGTCATGGGTCAACGGAGGACTAAATTGGGGCTTGCCCAAAGACGTGCCCTTGTTACATGGCCGGATTAAGGATCTCTTTGAAGGAGACCTCAGCTTGGTCAAGGTGATGCAGGTCATGCTGATTCGCCGAATATTGCCCGGCAAACGACGCCCCTTCGCCTATGGGAGTTTAATCCAGAGGGACCACGAGCTCTCCAGAACTTTATGGGCGCAACGCCCAGGGAGATGTACGAACTGTTCTTCGGATCACAAGAGATGTGTCCGGATTTAACCGAGGACGCAGGCCTAAGCCGCAATCGCCCGGATACTCAAGTAAGCAACCTTGTGCCCGGACCTTCTATCCGTATAATTGTCATAAACTTGCCCCTAAAAGAGCCGTCCTTTTAAACAGGAGTGGATAGCGAAGGCAAAGCTGATCAGATGTCCGGCTCCCCTTCCTGAAACCAGGCCGGATCCCGTGCTAGTCAGGATGCTGGAGATAATGCCTTTGGAGGGGGAGGACAAGGAAGCTATGGCCTCCTCGAAGGAGGCTGCTTCGAAGGGAGGAACCGACGATTCCTCTCCTAAGGGGAAGAAGAGAGTCGCCTCTGACGACCCGGAAACCATGGCCGCAAAGCGAGGGAGAAAATCCTCGTCAGAGGGTCTGACGCCGGGGAGTTCCTCGGCCGGACTACGCCCTCAAGGGGATCAGCCCTCCAGCGAGCCGTAAGTAGAGAAAGATTTTCCTTTTGAGGGATGAAGGAAATCCTTGATTTATGTCTGAGAAGATTAACCAAACTTTTACCTTGTAGCACGGACCTAATCCCTTCTCAGCAGAGCTTGTCTTCGGGGGATCTTCTTCCAGAGATGATGGAGAGCGGGACGCCTCCTCCTGCCGTGCCGCCTAGCGGGGCGGGCGATCCTGAGGTGTCGTCGCGGAGGGTTTCTCTGAATCCGACAGGAGCAGAAGATAGTGTGGCCCCCCGAGGTTCTCCGCGTCCGGACTTCGAAAGAGGTCATGGGACGAGCCCGACACCGTCCGGTGCTCGGTCGGAGGAGCTAAAGATTCTGCTGGGGCGAGCTTGCATCTCAGAGGAGCACCGTGCCTTAATGGGCATGGTGATTGAAAGGATTTCAACCGCAGAGAGCGGATTGCATGAGGCTGTCAAAAGTTTACTGACGGGTTTCGAGGTATATTAGATAATGTACACTTTTGGCAATTGCGCATGAATAAGATGCGCCCTGTGTAGATAGTAGCCCCTGAGACTCTGCGTGTCGTCAAGAAATGACGGCACACGGAGGATCATAATCCCAGGTCTAAAATGTCGCCTTTGAATGTAGGCGGTAGGGTGTCCGGAATCGAGCCAAACTGACGATTTTGCCGAACTAAAGCGACAACTGGACGTGGCAGAAGCCGATATCACGCTTGTCAACAAGCGGCTTGAGGAAGCTCAAGGTATGCAATTCCCCGAGCGGCATGAGGTAAGAACAGTTTGACGCCTGTGTCTTACAATGTGTGTGCTTGACGCAGATGGTGCGGCCGCCGTGGAGAGTCTTAGGGCAGAACTTGCCCGATCTAAAGAGCAAGCCAGAAAAAGTGATGCGGCCACCGAAAAAGCCCTTGAAGAGCTGAGAGCCGAACAGGCTGCCCATTGCTGAAGCAAGGAAGAGATGGCCAAGATGGCCGAAAAGTTAAAAAGCACTACAGACCGTTGCAGACTTCTTGAAGAAGAAGACCAGGCAAAACAGATGGACTTAGAGAAGGCCGCTGCCAATGACAAGGACGCGCGCTCTGCGATGAGAGCTGCGTCAGGCCGAACAGATTGTGGCTGGAAATCCCTTTATGCTGCGAAGGAAATTTTGCGACCCGAAGTTTGCTCCGTTGGACCGGATGTGGAGTGTGGAGGATACCTATCTGGATTTGGTAGCGAGTGCTGCTGATGCGACTGAACACTTTCGAGATCAGAAAGATCGCGAAGTGGAAAAGCTTTTCTGGTCGCAGTTTCACAATCCAGAGCGTCCACTGGCAGTGGACGATCCTTTGGCTCAATGGGCCTAACTGAGTAGATTGTCTGGACTTGCCATGAAGTACGTCATGGGTCATCTGTGGCCGGGGAGATCGGAGCCGAAGAGTTATTTCAGCTTGGTGCAGCAATTCCTTGACACGGTGCCGCGTATAAATGCAATGAAGAGGTCAGCATGCATAGAGGGCGCAAGGATGGCTCTTGCCCGTGTTAAGACATACTGGGCGGAGATGGAGACCACCGTTATTGTGTCCCGCGATTCGGACAAAAGCCGAGTACCTCCGAGCACTATTTTCAAGAAGTCCTTGAAGGCGCTCGTGTAATAGAGACACAGTGCTCGAAAGATGCTATGTTATGATAGCACATGTAATTATAAAGTAATATTTTGATAAACTATAGTGGTCTTTTTTATACTATGCCTCAAGTATAGTAAAGACCTTCTATGCGGCCGTTTTAAGATATATATATATATATACATATATATATATATGTATATATGTATGTATGTATAGAATCTGAAAGATGGCAGTCGTTGGCTTCAGCCCCCATGCACATAGTGCGGGGGTGCTCGCAGAAAACGCATTTTCACACTTAACCCAATGTCTTGGTCCTACAAAGGAGGTGATAGCGCAGCGGGCCAGGCAACCGGACTATAATGCTTTAACACTTCCACTTAGCCATAGGAGTTTGAAAATGAGACTCTTTAGGTAGCTCCTTGGTGGCAACTGCGCTCGTCCGAATTCGGGGCGCGTATGTGCCTGACCGGGAAGCGGCCCTTCGTTAAAGCGGAGGAATCCGATAGATTCCGATAGGTCATCGAGTGGCTGACCAATCTCACGCTACATCATGACAGTCAGTTTTCGGCTTTCTCTACTAAGGTGCTCGCCCTGGCCGAGCCAGGGGCACAATCGCAGTAGTTCTCCTGGTGCTACTTTAGCCGATAGAGCGGAACGTAAGGTAGCCTAACTCAGGAGCCGGGCAACCTAACATTTCAACAAAGACATGACTTGGAGCTGATGCATATAATGCCAAAACTCGCGACGCCGAACACTCCCTAAGGCGTTCGGTCTTGATGAGTGCAGGCCAAACAACACTCTTTATTAAAAAAGCCCCTAGTGTCCAGGTACGTGCAAAAATTCTGACGTGGCCACATGCCAAGACGCCAGCCTCCTCCTTGGTTATACTGGAAAGAAAAAACCAGGGGAGGTGTAGCAACAAGAGGCAGTAGGAAAGGTTTACGCAGGGTCTTAATCTAAAAAGAATCCTTTAGGACGGGTCCCTACTGCACGTCTGCGCCTGTGTCTCCATTGTGCCGTATCCTGGACGGGCGCTGCACGGACGTTCATCTGTAAAAGAGAGGAACTGAGTTTGGGTCGTGCCGGAAAAGGTAAAAATAAGCAAAATATAAAGTAAAATATGGAAGTTTGAGCTTTATTGTCTCTTATTGTATATGCGTGGAGCCCCTAGTGCAGGGGTATATAGCCACTAAGCCTGCATCAATGATGATTTTGTACCGAACTTGTCTATCCGCGTTCGTGGTCTTTAATGACCTATTTTGAAGTTTTTTGGCCGGTGAGGCCATTTTGCTGTGGGGCTGTCAAGGCGGCCGCACAGTCCTCCGCTTGGGGAGGCACACTTTAGTGCTTCCCCTTCAAAGAGATGATGCCTCGTGGACCGGGCATCTTAAGCATAAGAGATGCATAATGCGGTATTGCGTTAAAGCGAGCGAAAGCTTCGCGTGCCAGTAGTGCTTGATAGCGACTTGAGAACGGGACGATATGGAAGGTCAGCTTTTCGCGGTGGAAGTTATCGGCAGAGCCTAATATGACTTTGAGCCGGAGAAAACCCATACAACGGGTGTCCGGACCAGGTATTACCCCTTGAAAGAAGGTTTTGCTGCGGTGGATTCTTGCTGGGTTTATCCTCATGTGCTGGATTGTATTCTGATATATCAGGTTTAGTCCACTACCGCCGTCCATAAGGACATTTGAAAACTGGAGTCCGCCAATTATTGGATCGAGTATCAAGGCAGTCCAGCCTGCATCCTTGATATTTCTAGAATAATCTAGCTGATCAAAGATGATCGGTTTTGACAACCAGTGGCTGGACCCTTTGGGCCGTGTGGTGCGTACCTTTACGGGCGCCGCGCGTTTTGTTATGTGAAGTGAGTTCACTATTTTTACTTCCTGTGGGAAGTTCTTTTGTTTCCTAGTACTCTGCTTTTGGAGTTCGTCCTCATCTTCGCTTGGTATGTCGAGCCCCTTGTCTTCAGCATTGAGTCTGCCGGATTGTTTGAAAACCCAACAGTCTCTGTGGGTATGGTTAGCAGGCTTCCCGAGAGTACTGTGTATCTGACATATCCTGTCTAGGATTTTATTTAGGTTGGATGGATGGTCCCTGTTATCCTGGGGGGCGGTTTTTCCTGATTTTGTCGTGAGCCTTTGAATCCAGCATTGACTGCCGTGCTCTTCGGACTTTTGTCCTTAGTCCGGCGACGGTCCTTGTTGCGTCGCGGTTTTCCATTTCCATCCCTAGTTTCGGATGTACTTGGGTCGCTGGGGCTGCACCTTGCCAACCAGCTGTCCTCCTCTAAACAAAAGCGGGTCATGAGGTTTGTCAGTGCGGCCATTGTTCTTGGCTTTTCTTGGCCGAGGTGTCTGGCGAGCCATTCATCTCGGACGT
Source organism: Triticum monococcum (assembly GCA_034509565.1). NCBI lineage: Eukaryota > Viridiplantae > Streptophyta > Magnoliopsida > Poales > Poaceae > Triticum > Triticum monococcum. The sequence continues at coordinate 168,890,053 of CM067846.1, read as the reverse complement.
TATGCCTGAAAGCTGCTAAGGCTTCGGCGTCCGGACAGTTGACTATCTGATTCTTTTTAGTGAGGAATCTATTCCAGAACTGCCGAGCTGATTCTCCGGGTTGTTGAGTTATGTGACTGAGGTCATCTGCATCCGGGGGGCGGACATAGGTCCCTTGAAAGTTTGCTTGGAAAGCATCCTCGAGCTCTTCCCAACTTCCAATTGTGTTTTAGGGAAGGCTTTTAAGCCAATGCCGGGCTGGCCCTTTGAGCTTAAGGGGTAAATATTTTATGGCGTGGAGATCATCTCCTCTAGCCATGTGTATGTGGAGGATATAATCCTCTATCTAGACTCCAGGGTCTGTTGTTCCATCGTATGCCTCTATGTTTACTGGTTTGAATCCCTCTGTAAATTCATGGTCCAGGACCTCATCGGTGAAACATAGAGGGTGTGCGGCGCCCCTGTATTTGGGTGTGCCGGATTCTGATGATGGCTTCATAGTATTGCTTACGAGAGCTTGCTTTCTTGGCCCATAAATGGACCTGACTGGGCCATGGTGTGTATCCTTAAGTGGGTCGCATGCCGATTTAAGTGCGGCGCCGTTTGCCGCTTTATGGGGTCGTCTATCCGACCCTGTGGCTTTATTTTTTGAATGCGAGGGCTCTAGGGCCTCTTCGTCGAATTCAGGCAGTAGCTTTCTTTTCGGATAGCTTTTAGTGCGGCGACTGTCGCCGTATTTATCTGCGGTATTGATTACTTTGCTCCATCCAATCCGGAGTGCATCTTCCGCTGTTTTTAGCTTCCGCTTCTGCTTTTTTAGGCTGCGTGCAGTTGCAACGAGCCTCTCGTGGAGATTCTTCTGCTCCATAAGTTTATCCGGCGTGAGGTCGTCCGGAATGTCGTTTTCGACAGAGGAGGGATGTTTGGTTTCTCCATCCGCGTTGCCCTGTTCGGACGGTTTCTCTAAGGCCTGCTCGTCCTGCTCTATGGCTGGGTCTTTATCGAGGCGGGGCTTGGGTCGGCGTTTACGCTGACGCTTTGATTGCTTTTCGGGGGGTCTATCTCCCGTTCCTTCCCCTTTTTCCGCATTGTCGCTTCCTTTAGGTGTATCCACCATGTACACATCGTGAGATGAGGTGGATGTCCAATGCCCTATGGGCGTTGGTTCGTCGATATCTCCTGCATCGCCATCCATGCTGTCGATGTCTCCGGAGTCGAAGTTGAGCACGTCGTTTAAATTGTCGACAGTGGCTACCAAGTGGGTGGTGGGTGGGCTTTGAATTTCTTCATCGTCCATATCCCATCCTCGCTGACCGTAATCCGGCCAGGGCTCTCCTGATAAAGAGAGAGTCTTAAGAGAATTCAGGATGACACCAAAAGGCGAGTGCTGAAAGATGTCTGCGGCGGTGAACTCCATTATCGGCGCCTGATCGGATTCGATTGGCAGGGGCGCGGGGGGTTCGGAGTCCGGATCCTCGGAGTCACGGATCATGCAGAGTGCGGGGCTAGCGTTTGGCTCGATCGCCTTTAAGATCGCAGCCCCCGAGGAAGCGTCCAACTGCTCGTCCTCCATTGGCGCAATAGGCTCCGAGTTAGAGGTCAGAACCGATGCATGTGCGGCCTCCAGGACACTACCCGGAGGGAGAGCTAGATCATGCCCCTCGAGATAGTGCGGCGCGCTTGGCCGTAGCTCGAACCCATCGAAGATCAAGTCTCCGCGGATGTCAGCCGTGTAGTTTAAGCTTCCAAACCTGACTTGATGGCCAAGTGGCCAAGAGAATTGGCCCGCAAAGCGAAGCCGCCGAAGACAAAGATCTGTCCAGGGAGAAAAGTCTCACCCTGGACCGCATCGTTGTTGATGATTAAAGGAGCTATCGGGCCTAAAGGCGACGACATAGAGGAAATCTCAATGAAAGCACCAATGTCGGTGTCAAAACCGGCGGATCTCGGGTAGGGGGTCCCGAACTGTGCGTCTAGGCCGGATGGTAACAGGAGGCAGGGAACACGATGTTTTACCCAGGTTCGGGCCCTCTTGATGGAGGTAAAACCCTACGTCCTGCTTGATTAATATTGATGATATGGGTAGTACAAGAGTGGATCTACCACGAGATCAAGGAGGCTAAACCCTAGAAGCTAGCCTATGGTATGATTGTTGTCTATGGAGTTGATGAAGTTGTCCTACAGACTAAAACCCTCCGGTTTATATAGACATCGGATAGGGTTAGGGTTACATAGAGTCGATTACAATGGTAGGAGATCTTGAATATCCGCATCGCCAAGCTTACCTTCCACGACAAGGAAAGTCCCATCCGGACACGGGACGAAGTCTTCAATCTTGTATCTTCATAGTCCTGGAGTCCGGCTGAAGGTATAGTCCGGCTACCCGAACACCCCCTAATCCAGGACTCCCTCACCAGTTATTGCCACATGAGTCCACTATACCTACCTATATGCGGTATTCTTTTGTCGTTCTAAGCAAATCTGAGTGTGCAATCTCTAATTTTCAAAATAAATTTCTCTTTTGTGTGCTCGTACCGCTCATGAAACAGTAGGGGGTGGCTGATATATGTCCATGCTAGATGTGTTATTCTCAAGATGAGTGTTTATTCACTTGTCATTGCACGAGAGTACGACAAAGGTATTAGGGATGCCCAGTCCCGAAATGAAAAATGAATTTACTTTATGTTGTCAAATAATAAATTCCTTGGAAAGTGTTGGTATGGAAGGCACCCGTGGATACAGTTAGACATGGAAAGTGAAAGTATGGTGGAAAAAGGAATAAACTTTATTTTCCGTTTGGGAACCGCCTATGATATATCTAGCATGGAAAGTATTGGGAACTACTCGATCTTTTTCATTGACAGGAAAAGCATGCCACCCAAAATGTTTTATCTCTATCTTTTTCGCTTTGACCTCTGGCACCTCTACAAATCCCTACATCCCTCCGCGAAGGGCCTTTCTATTTATTTTATGCAATATTTATTTTTACCCTAGTCTTCATCTTTCTTATAAACACCAACTAAGGGGCACTATGATCGTACTTGAGCATTGAGTGTAGCTAATATGCGAGTGTGATCCATGAATGGATCAATGATTGAGCATAATGGGCTAGGGATAACTTGCTTTAGTGTTGATATTTTGAAAGGCATGGTTGCTTGTTGATATGCTTGAGTATTAAAGTCCACATGTCACAACTAGACTATTGCTTTGAACCATATAATAGTCCAATTGTCCATGCTATAAAATAAGAATATGTGATGAAGATGGTAGGCAGCATTCCACATCAAAAATTCTGTTTTATCATTTACCCACTCCAGGACAAGCATGAATTAAGCATAGGGATGCTGATACGTCTCCAATATATCTATAATTTTTTATTGTTCCATGTTGTTATATTATGATTCTTGGATGTTTTACAATCATTTCACAATCATTTTATATCATTTTTGGGACTAACCTATTGACATAGTGCCAAGTGCTAGTTGTTATTTTCTACTTGTTTTTTATCTAGCAGGAAATCAATATCAAATGGAGTCCAAATGCAGCAAAACTTTTTGTGGATTTTTTTACCAGAAGACACCGGATGGGCTAGAGAAGCACCTGGGGGTGGGGGTGCCCCGAGGGGGGCACAACCCACCAGGGCGCGCCTGGGCCCCCATGCGTGCCCAGGTGGGTTGTGCCCACCTCAGTGGCCTACCGCAGTGCCTCTTTTAAATACCCCAATATTCCAGAAACCGTAGCGGAGTCGACAAAAATCAATTCTAGCCGCCGCAACTTCCAGAACCACCAGATCCAATCTAGACACCATCACGGAGGGGTTCATCATCCTCATTGGTGTCTCTCCAATGATGCATTAGTATTTCATTGTAGACCTACGGGTCCATAGTTAGTAGCTAGATGGCTTCCTCTCTCTCTTTTGATTCTCAATACAATGGTCTCTTGGAGATCTATTTGATGTAACTCTTTTTGCGGTGTGTTTGTTGGGATCTGATGAACTTTGAGTTTATGATCAGATCTATGTTTTTATACATGAAAGTTATTTGAGTTCTTTGATCTCTTATATGCATGATTACTTATAGCCTCGTATTTCTTCTTCGAATCTTTGGTTTAGTTAGTCTAATTAGATCGATTTTTCTTGCCATGGGACGAGGTGCTTTGTGATGGGTTCGATCTTACGGTGCTTGATCCCAGTGACAGAAGGGGAAACGACACGTATGTATCGTTGCCATTAAGGATAAAAAGATGGGGTCTATTTCTACATAAATAGATCTTGTCTACATCATGTCATCGTTCTTATTGCATTACTCCATTTCTCCATGAACTTAATACACTAGATGCATGCTGGATAACGGTCGATGTGTGGAGTGAAAGTAATAGATGCAGGCAGGAGTCGGTCTACTAATCTTGGAAGTGATGCCTATAAAATGATCATTGTCTAGATACACTATAAGAAGGGAACTAGAGATCCTCACAGAAAGGCTAAGTGATCTCAGAAGATAGAATTTGTGTCTCACCAATGATGACGAATTTGATTTTCCTGGATGTTCAAGAAAGCTACCTCGGAAAGAAATCAAGTGCTTCAAGTGCAAACAATTCGGTCACCTCATAGCGGACTGTCCTTGCTGGGATACAAGACCTAGCAACAGATGGATGTATCTTCATGGAAATGGATTCACTGGAATGGATCGTCACACTAAGCTCATGAAGAAAAATGAATCTTCCTCATCCTCTTCGACAAGACCAGTCACTGACGTGAAAGCCAGAGCAACCAGCGAATTCAATATGAAGAGAATATCACAACTGAACAGAGCGTGTGCTGATATGAACTTGGAATCTGAAGATGAGACATCCGAATCAGAATCATAAGATGAAGAACTTCCCAGAAGGATAGGAAGAAGCAATGCATTCCTTGCTTATGAATCATCCGAGGAATCATTCGAATCAAACATTAATGAAAATGCTTCAAGTGATGATGAACCCATTGCATTCTGTCTCATGGCAAAAACCTCACAGGATCAGGTATCGGCAAAACACTGAAATTCTATGACTAAATATTCTCCCGAATACGTTGCTTATGTCAAACTGGTTAAAATTGCAAAATCTCGACAAGATGAGCTTGATAACAATATTAGGAAAACCGAAGGATTACTGGTCAAAGAGATGGAGAAGAATCAAAAGTTGATCAAAGAGCATGATGTTTTTTCTTCAACTATTGATGATCTTTCCAGATGATATGATTCCCTTGCAGTCGACTAAGTGGGTTTACAAGATGAACTCCTTAACAGGAATCAAGAACTCGAGTCACTGAAAGAGTCTCATAACATGCTAGTGAAAGACAAAGCTCCTCTCTTCGCCGAGCAATCTAAACAGCTTCCTGATGATTTTGTGCCTCCTTGCTTAAAATGCCTAGAACATTGCAATGCTGATTCTAATGCTATCATCGAGAATATTGCAACAACTACGAATGATATTTCTAACCCCTCTTCTGAGGAAATTGTTGCTCTCTCGGATGAAAATTGCAGATTAAAGAACTTGCTTGAGACAGAAATGCTAAAGAGCCTCAAAGGGCATCAAACTCTCTGTGACATGCTCAGTAAGTCTATACTGCACAAAACCCCCTGAAAGGAAGGATTGGGCTTCAAAAGAAAACTCAATGTTGATGGAACCTACTGGACTGCTGAGCAGTATCCACAAACGAGTTGGGTTCTTGCTGAAAGTAAAACTCTCAGACTTGCAATTCTATCTAGATATGTGATGTCGCTTGAAGCTACGTTGGTATTTCCCCAAAGAAGATGGGATGATGCAGCACAGCGGCGGTAGGTATTTCCCTCAGATATGAAACCAAGGTTATTGAAGCAGTAGGAGAAGCAAGCAACACAACATAAACAACACCTACACAAATAACAACTACTCGCAACCCGACGTGTAAAACGGGTTGTCAATCCCTTTCGGGTAGCGGCGCCTCAAGATAGGCAAACAGACGTGAGATAAAATCGTAGTAGATTGGTGGATCGAACGCCAAATAAAATAAATAAGAATAAAAAGAAGCAAGGTATTTTTGTATTTTTGGTATAATAGATCTGAAAATAACAGCAAAGGAAAGGTAGATCGCAAAGGCAAATAATATGAGAAAGAGACCCGGGGGCCGTAGGTTTCACTAGTGGCTTCTCTCGAGAAAAATAGCAAATGGTGGGTAAACAAATTACTGTTGAGCAATTGATCGAACTTAAAATAATCATGAAGATATCTAGGCAACGATCATTATATAGGCATAATGTCCAAGATTAGTACACCGACTCCGGCCTGCATCTACTACTATTACTCCACACACCGACCGCTATCCAACATGCATCTGGTGTATTAAATTCATGGAGAAACGAAGTAATGCAATAAGAACAATGACATGATGTAGACAAGATCTATCTATGTAGAGATAGACCCCATCATTTTATCCTTAGTAGCAATGATACATACGTGTCGGTTCCCCTTCTGTCACTGGGATCAAGCACCGTAAGATCGAACCCACTACAAAGCACCTCTTCCCATTGCAAGATAAATATATCAAGTTGGCCAAACAAAACCCAAATATTGGAGAAGAAATACAAGGCTATAAGAAATCGTGCATATAAGAGATCAAATAAACTCAAATAACTTTCATTGATAAAAAGAGATAGATCTGATCATAAACTCAAAGTTCATCCGATCCCAACAAACACACCGCAAAAAGAGTTACATCATATGGCTCTCCGAGAGACCATTGTATTGAGAATCAAACGAGAGAGAGGAAGCCATCTAGCTACTAACTACGGACCCGAAGGTCTACAAAGAACTACTCATGCATCATCGGAGAGGCACCAATGGAAGTGGTGAACCCCTCCGTGATGGTGTCTAGATTGGATTTGGTGGTTCTGGACTCTGCGGCGGCTGGAATTGGTTTTCATCGACTCCCTTAGGGTTTATGGAATATTGGGGTATTTATAGAGAAAATAGACAGTCCGGGGGGCACCCGAGATGGGCACAACCCACCAGGGTGCACCTGGGCATCCCGTCGCGCCCTGGTGGGTTGTGCTCCCCTTGGAGCATCCCCCAGGCGCTGCCTTGGCCCATTTGGTGTCTTCTGGTCCAAAAAAAATCTTCGTAAAGTTTCGTTGCATTTGGACTCCGTTTGGTATTGATTTCCTGCGATGTAAAAAACATGCAAAAACCATCAACTGGCACTTGGCACTATGTCAATAGGTTAGTACCAAAAAAGATATAAAATGACTATAAAATGATTAGAAAACATCCAAGATTGATAATATAATAACATGGAACAATAAAAAATTATGGATACGTTGGAGACGTATCCGCATCCCCAAGCTTGACTCCTCCTCGTCCTTGAGTAGGTAAGTGATAAAAACAGAATTTTTGATGTGGAATGCTGCCTAACATGTCATATCGTATTCTTTTCTTTATAGCATGGACATTTGGACATTTATTTTTTTCAAAGCAATAGTCTAGTTTTGACATGATAACTTAAATACTCAAGCATATCAACAAGCAACCATGTCTTTCAAAATATCATAATATAAGCTATCCCTAGCCCATCATGCTCAATCATTGATCCATTCATGAAACACACCCGCATATTAACTACACCCAATGCTCAAGTAAGATCATAGTGCCTCCTAGTTGGTGCATTTATAAGAGAAGATGGAGACTCAAATTCAAAAAATAAAAATTGCATAAAGTAAAAGAAAGGCCCTTCACAGATGGAAGTAGGGATTTGTAGAGGTGCCAGAGCTCAAAGCGAAAAACTTAGAGATAAATTTTTTTTGGGAGGTATGTCCTTCCCACCAACGAAAATGACTTAGAGTTCCCAACACTTTCCATGCTAGATATATCATAGGCGGTTCCCAAACAGAAAATAAAGTTTATTCCTTTTTCCACCATACTTTCACTTTCCATGGCTAACTGTATCCACAGGTGCATTCCATACCAACACTTTCCAAGGAATTTATTATTTGACAACATAAAGTAAATTCATTTTTCATTTTGGGACTGGGCATCCCTAATACGTTTGCCTTACTCTCGTGCAATGACAAGTGAATAAACACTTATCGTGAGAATAACACATCTAGCATGGAAAATATTAGCCACCTCTCACCGCTCCGTGAGCGGTACGAACACACAAAAGAGAAGTTTATTTTGAACATTAGAGATGGCACACACGAATTTGCTTAGAACGGCAAGAGAATAGCACATATAGGTAGATATAGTGGACTCATGTGGCAAAACTGGTTTATAGGTTTTTGGATGCACTATAGTGATCATACTTAGTGCAAAATGAAGGCTAGCAAAAGGTTGAGAAGCGACCAACCAAGAAACAAATAATCTCATAAGCGAGCATTAAGAGTAATTAACACCTAATAATGCACCACAAGTAGGATATAATTTCATTGCATAATTATATACTTTCGTGCTTGCATAGGGAATCACAAACCTTAACACCAATATTCTTACTAAAGAATAATTACTCATCAACATGACTCACATATCACGTCATCGTATCTCAAAACTATTACTAAGAATCAAGTTTATTTAGTCCAATGGTCTTCATGAAAGTTTTTATTATATGCTTCTTGGATATCTATCACTTAGGGACTAATTTTCATGTGTTGCTTTTGATAAGCTCAAACAAATATAAGTGAAGATCATGAGCATAATATTTCTTTCTCTCAAATTAATTTAAGTGAAGCAAGGGAGAACTTCTTCAAAAATACTAAAGCACACCGTGCTCTAAAAGATATAAGTGAAGCACTAGAGCAAGTCCATAGCTCATAAAAGTTTAAGTGAAGCATAGAGAGCAATTCTAACAAGTCATGGCATAATTTTGGCTCTCTCAAATAGGTGTGTCCATCAAGGAATCAAGACTTGAAACACAAAATAAAACAAGCAAAGACTCATATCATACAAGACGCTCCAAGCAAAACACATAGTATGTGATGAATAAAAATATAGCTTCGAGTAAAATACCGATGGTCGTTAGAAGAAAGAGGGGATGCCACTCGGGGGCATCCCCAAGCTTAGTTGCTTGCTCTCTTTTGGGTAATAGCTTGGGATGTCAGGGCATCCCCAAGCTTAGGCTCTTCTTACTCCTTATTCCTTCATCCCTCGTAAGATAACCCAAAACTTGAAAACTTCAATCACACAAAACTCAACAAAACCTTCTTGAGATCCGTTAGTATAAGAAGGCAAATCAATACTATAAGTGCTCATGAAAAGCAATTCATATTTTACTTGCATTATATCTACTGTATTTCAAATTTTCTATGTCAAAAACTCATCAAAGAAAACCGTAGAATCATCAAAACAAGCACACAACGCAAAGAAAACAGAATCCGTCAAAAACAGAACAGTCTGTAGAAATCTGGATATTTCGGACACTTCTATAACTCCAAAAACTCTGAAAAAATTAGGAAGACCTGGGAAATTTGTATATGAATCTTATGCAAAAATAATTGGTATTTTATCGATCTCTGGTTAGAAATGAGAATTGTTTTTGTAGCGACCCGACCTCAAACGGCCAAGTCTCTGTGCTTCAGTGTCATCCCTGGATCGGTAATGCTGACACACATAGTACTTGAGGATTTATAACAGAGTAGCAATCCCACACTTATTACATCGAATGTCTCAAAAGAGAACTTATTACAAAAAATATGGCTTAAGGCCATCTAATACGATAACAGTGGAAGGCTTGGAAGATAAAGTGAGTCCATCAACTCCAACGACATAGCTGAGCTGCACGGCAACGACCTAACGAACCTTACTCCTCGCCTGAAAAGTCTGCAACATAATATGTTGCAGCCCGAAAACGGGTCAACACATGGAATATGCTGGCAAAGTAACACAGTAGAGCAAGAACAGAATAATACTAATACTACATGCATATTTGGCTGGTGGAAAGCTCTAAGGTTACAATTTTTGCGAAAAGCCAATTTTTCCATACAACAAAGGAATAGATTTTATTTAACTATCATGGTAGTTGAAACATCATTGAGAAGGTTCCTCCAACTCAATCCCAATTAAAGTAATTAACAACCCAGCAATATTATTTTAGAGTGATGAGATACTTATGATACTCCAAGTACTAGATACTCAAGATGTCCATAACCGGGGACACGGCTAACCATGATTAGTTTATACACTCTGCAGAGGTTTGCGCACTTTTCCCCACAAGACCCGATCTCCTCCGTTGGATTTCTCGCACTACATGGTGTTTGAGAAACGGATGACCAAGAAACAGTCTTTCAGAAGCATTAACCCCTTATTCCAGGCAGACCATACCAACCTACATCCCTCTACCTACTGATCCACCTCTTCGGGAGCTTCACACAACTTACTCAACTATGCTAGAGCCCATAATAGCTAGTGGCTGCACACGGGAGTTTCTAGCATGAAAATATCTCAGTTCCCTTTGAGCCTGGGTGGCGGACCATAGGATTATCACACGGGTACTCAGGCATATCCTAGGACAACACTGGATTCTCCAGGTGCCCAACAAACAATCCACCCAGATGTGTATTCAAGTTGCCACCTTAAGTTGAACCATTAATTAACAATATCACATTTGTCATGGATTTCACTCACCCAAACCACGTCTACGAGCATAGCGTAGCAATATAAGCAATTTGTAGAAGTAACTCCCAAGGTTTTGAATATAACAGGGCAATATGTTCTACCTCATCGACTACTTCCCAACCCACATGTTAATCACATTCTAATCATGCAATGTTTGAGGATTGGAACTAATGCATAAAAACTGGGTGATAAAGGGGTATGATCAAAGTGTTACTTGCCTTGCTGATGATCCGGAAAACCTAGGGATTCGTAGTAGCACGCTTCACACTCTGGGTGTTCTATCGCAAACAAACAATAACATACATAAGAAATCAAGCAAAGAAACACGGGTAAATCTCAAATAAGAATATCTAACCAGAAAGTTCAACTTAAGAACTTTGGTTTGCGAAAAGAATCAAATCAAACGGAGCAACGAAACTCAAACTGCCAAAGAAACAAGATCCGTCTGCTAATTTGGACTAAAGTCAAATTTTACAGTAGCAAAAACTTGTTCAAGTTTGTTAAATGGAAAGAGGGTTTCGATACGAAGATCTAGGCGCTTGAATCGCCTGATTCCGACAAACGAGCAAAAAGATAAACTAAAACGAAAATCGGATCAGAAATCACGATTGAAAATAATCACGGAAAATTCAAGAAAAAGAAAACTGACGAATAGGCTAACGAATGAGCATTCGTCGTCTGCGGCTAACGAGTGAACCCCGTTCGTTAAAACGAACGTATGGACGAACGTCCGCAAAGTAACTAAACCGAGAAAAACTGGCGAACCGACCTATCTAAAAAAACTAGGGTTTCTAAAAAAACCGAACCGGTTTTTATAAAAAAACCGAACGACGCTATACCTCCGGCGAGGGCCGGCGCGGCGGGCGGCTCTGGCAAGCGGCGGGGCAGGCACACAGCAGCGGCGGCGGCAGCGCGGCAGCGAGGCGGTGGCGGCGCAGCGCGGCGGCGGCGGCGCGGCAGCGAGGCGGTGGCGGCGCAGCGCGGCAGCGAGGCGGCGGCGCCGTGGCGCGGCAGCGAGGCGGCGGTGGCGCGGCATGCGGCAGTGGGGCGGCTCGGGCTCCAGGGGTGGAGGGTGCGGCGGCTTATAAGAGAGGGGGGCGACTTGGATGTAACGCCCCGAGACTGTTGTGCCAGCTTTCCTCAAGTTATTCGCTGTTGTTGCCTTGTCATTGCTTGTGTGTCATGCATTGCATATCATGTCATCATGTGCATTGCATTTGCATACATGTTTGTCTCATGCATCCGAGCATTTTCCCCGTTGTCCGTTTTGCATTCCGGCGCTTCGTTCTCCTCCGGTGGTCATTTCTACCTTTCTTTCATGTGTGGGGTTTAAACATTTCCGGATTGGACCGAGACTTGCCATGCGACCTTGGTTTACTACCGGTAGACCGCCTGTCAAGTTTCGTAACATTTGGACTTCGTTTGATACTCCAACGGTTAACCGAGGGACCGAGAAGGCCTCGTGTGTGTTGCAGCCCAACACCCTTCCAAAGTGGCCCAAAACCCACCTAAACCTCCTCCATTGTCTCGGTCGTTCGATCACGATCGCGTGGCCAAAAACCGTCCTCCATTTGGAGCTTCCTAGCTCCTCCTACCTATAAAAAGGTATCTTCCCCGAAAATCCCAGGTCATTCGCACCCTAACCCTAGCTCCCCGCACATCTGCCGCGTCGGACATGTCCGGTCCGGCCAGATGAAACTGTCGCCGCCGCCCGGCGCCAATGGCGTGCCGCCACATGGCTCTAGGCGCCCGCCGCCGCCGTGGCCCGCACGGGCCCGTGTCCGGCCCTCCCCATCGCAGATCTGGGCCGCGCCCGCGCGCCCCGGCTCCCTCTTCTTCCCCGACCAGGGTGCCCCGCTCGCTGCGCCACCGTCGTGGGCCGCCGCCACCGCAGTCCGGCGAGCGCGCGCCACCACCTCCATTCGCCGGCGCCGCCCAACTCCGCCGCAGATGCTCGCCGGCGGCCACGCCTCGCCCCGCACGGATCCGGTCGGGATCTCCCCTCCGGCGCCCCCCCGTCCTCTCCGGCCGTCGCGCTGCTCTTCCTCTCCGGCGACAGGTCTCCGGCGAACCTCGGGCTTCGCAACTGCTACAGTGCCCGCGACGAACCCTAGATCCGGAGGTCGATTTCTACTAAGTCCCGAGATTCGCAGATTCATATGCCTCTATTCATCGCCTCGTAACTTTGCATCCATAGCTCCGATTCTTGCATATAGCATATCAAATTGTTCGTCTCAGAGAGTACATCATTTCATTCCATTGCATCATTTTCATTTGAGTTCATCTTGATGCCCGAAATGCTGTTAGAAGAGGGCTACTTGAGATAATTGTCAGATATGCTACTCCATTTAGACATTTGTCATTTTTGCCATGATTATTGTGTGCATGATATGGCCATGTGCTCTGCATATGTTTTGTTAAGGGTTTTGTCATCTTTCCAGAGGTGCAACCTATGTATTTTTGTGATGTGTGTGGTGACTAGCACAAGCTTGCAAAGTGAGGTACTTGGTAATTCTGTTTTCAGGGACTTAGCATTTCCACTAAGTCCTTGAGCTGTTTAGTTCATGATGCCATATGTTCATGTTGTTTTCTAGTGATCCGTGCCTATTTTGAGGATGATCAGTAAGGATGTTTTGTTAATCTTGTAGTGCTCTATCCATCCGTGTCTTTGTTTGCATTTATGGAGCACCCTAGCTTGAGTAAATCGATCTCTACTTTTGCTACTTTGTGAATCTAGGCAGATTGTCAACTTGTTTGCAATTTTGCCGATGTTGTTATAGTTGATCCGTCCATGCTATGCCATTGTTCTTGCCATTTCTAGCTTGAATTTTGTGTGTTCTTGATAGATGTATGCTTAGCTTTTCATGACTTGCTCCGTAGTGAGTGCATCGAGCTCGTAAACATGCCTACTTGAGTTATGTTTTCAGCATGTCCCAGTTTTCATTAAGTCTGAAAACTGATTATGTTTTTGTCATGTTCACATGCTTGCAATTGTATTTTGTGATCCCTTTTGGCTCAAGGTCACTAAGGGACTTTTTTTAAGCTCTTTGAGTAGCTCCATGCCATGCTTTACTTTGTCATGTTCAGGTCCTATAGCATATAGTTTTGTTGCTCCGAAGAGGGCTACCTGATATGAAATTCCAGACAGGTGTTAATTTCACTAAGTCTAAGATCTGTTTACCATATGCATTTTTGCCATGCTTGTTTGAACCTGCTAATGGATGAATTGGCCGTAGCTCAGTGCTTCTTTCCGGTGTTTGCTTCTTCGGGTTGGTTCCGGTAATGTCGCGTTTGTGAGGACCCATTCGTTTGCATCCGTTTGTCTTCTTCATGGACTCGCTCTTCTTCCTTGCGGGATTTCAGGCAAGATGGTCATACCCTCGAAATCACTTCTATCTTTGCTTGCTAGTTGCTCGCTCTTTTGCTTTGCCTATGCTGCGATACCTACCACTTGCTTATCATGCCACCCATATTGTTGAACCAAGCCTCTAACCCACCTTGTCCTAGCAAACCATTGTTTGGCTATGTTACTGCTTTGCTCAGCCCCTCTTATAGCGTTGTTAGTTGCAGGTGAAGATTGAAGTTTGTTCCTTGTTGGAACATGGAGATGTTGTTCCTTGTTGGAACATGTTTACTTGTTGGGATATCACAATATATCTTATTTAATTAATGCATCTATATACTTGGTAAAGGGTGGAAGGCTCGGCCTTATGCCTGGTGTTTTGTTCCACTCTTACCGCCCTAGTTTCCGTCATATCGGTGTTATGTTCCTGGATTTGGCGTTCCTCACGCGGTTGGGCTATTATGGGAACCCCTTGACAGTTCGCCTTGAGTAAAACTCCTCCAACAATGCCCAACATTCGTTTTACCATTCGCCACCTAGCCTCTTTTTCCCTTGGGTTTCGCAGACTCAAGGGTCATCATTATTTTAACCCCCTCGGGCCAGTGCTCCTCTGAGTGTTGGTCCACCTGTCAGCTGCCGGTGGACACCAGGGGAAACTCTGGGATAGCCTACCCATACCTAAGACAATCTGAGTGTGCCCTGAGAAAGAGATATGTGCAGCTCCTATCGGAATTTGTCGGCACATTCGGGCGGTGTTGCTGGTTTAGTTTTACCCTGTCGAAATGTCTTGAAGAACTAGGATATCGAGTTTGATCGGAATGTCTCGGGAGGAGGTCTATTCCTTCGTTGACCGTGAGAGCTTGTGATGGGCTAAGTTGGGACACCCCTGTAGGGATTTGAACTTTCGAAAGCAGTGCCCGCGGTTATGGGCAGATGGGAATTTGTTAATGTCCGGTTGTATAAAACCTGAAGTCGACCTTAATTAAAATACATCCACCGCGTGTGTAACCGTGATGGTCTCTTTCCGGCGGAGTCCGGGAAGTGAACACGGTGTTGGAGTTATGCTTGACGTAGGTTGTTTTAGGATCACTTCTTGATCATAGCTTCTCGATCGTGCTTTGCTTTCTCTTCTCGCTCTCTTTTGCGTACGTTAGCCACCATATATGCTAGTCGCTTGCTGCAGCTCCACCTCATACCTTTTACCTTACCCATAAGCCTAAATAGTCTTGATCGCGAGGGTGCGAGATTGCTGAGTCCCCGTGGCTCACAGATACTTCCAAAACCAGCTTGCAGGTGCCGATGAGTCCGTGCAGATGCCACAACCCAACTCTAGGAGGAGCTCGATGAAGATCTTGCCATTCGTGTTGTTTCGTTCTAGTTGATCAGTAGTGGAGCCCAATTGGGTTCGATCGGGGACCGTGTCGCATTTGGGGTTCTTCTTTTATTTAGGTTCCGTAGTGGGACCTTGATTGTATTTGGATGATGTAATGCTTTATTCATGTAATTGTGTGAAGTGGCGATTGTAAGCCAACTATGTAACTCTTTCCCTTATGTATTACATGGGTTGTGTGAAGATTACCTCACTTGCGACATTGCTTTCAATGCGGTTATGCCTCTAAGTCGTGCTTCGACAAGTGGGAGATATAGCCGCATCGAGGGCGTTACAAGTTGGTATTAGAGCCTTCCCTGACCTTAGGAGCCCCCACTGATTGATCGTTTTTAGCAGCCGAGTTGAGTCTAGAAAAATGTTTTGAGTCATTTAGGAATTATATATCGGAGAGTTTAGGAATTCTTTTACTTCCCAGTCTCCTCATCGCTCTGGTAAGGCATGCTGACGTAGAGTTTTGACTCTTCTCTTCTCAAATTTCACTAAATTTTTTTTAGGATCACGCGGGTATCTTGGAATCGTTCCAATGGTTTTGTGATGAGAACATTGTCTTGGTGCCTCCTTTCAGGGGTTTAGTGGAAGTGTCACGGGGAGTTGAGCTCTGAGGTGTTGTCGTCATAATTTTATCGTTGCAGTTTCTGAAATACCTGAGTTTAGTACGCCGACATCGAAAATCTCTTTTATGTAGTTCGTTGGTGAGATAACCTCGACGCCACCCAGTACTGGGGCGGGAGTTCGGGAGTATTGCCATAACTTGTATAACGGATGCTTTTCGAAGGGTGAGGTAGATGATTTCCGAAGGTTTCTTGGTTATGTGTTGAAGGATGGATACAGCTGGATGTATGATTTGCTAGTTTGGGTGAGATATTATGCTTCCCCTGTATCTCCAACACCTGATTGCATAACCGGAAAATTTCGGGAGTTTCATAGGTGGGAATTCAAGTAGCTCTTAGGATATCTTTCCGACGGATATATGATATAAAATTGGGGTTCGACGTCTAGTGGTCCGCCTATTCACGGTTGGTTTTACAGTGGTCTCGTTGTGTCTTAAAGAGTCCTTGGCTATGCCGACTCGGGGACACTTCGTATGTCATGTGCACTGCCTTGTACATGATGGTGCTATACGATCGAGCCCGTGTAGGCCCCACCACGAAGACTTCGGACGAAATCTCTATCATATGTTTGTTCCAGCTTATTCTGCAAGCCAATCTTTGTTTTTGTTTTGAGTTGTGGTATTCGAGTTGCTTCAAAGTCAAATGTTGATCCCATAGCTTTTCTAAGCGGTGTTCTCATACTCCAATGTGGATACCAATCCTTCTTGATCATCAAGATTGTCTTGTCAATCCTTCTCAACCGGCGTATTTCTCTTCAAGTGGATCCGTTCATTTTCAACATCCGCAAGTTTCAATCTCAGCTTTCTCAACGGTGTTCTTTTCATCCATTCTAAGTTGTCTTTGTTTTCCCGCCCTCCCACCCTTGTTTCTTCAAGGACTCAGATTTCTTAATCAAGTATTCTTTTATTCATGTGAAGTCTCTCCATTCCTTTCCGTCAATGTTTTTATCCAGTGATTCTCAAGAAGATACTAACGGAGGTTCTAGTTTATCCTTCTTCGTTCTTTTTCTTCTCCGGTGGATTAAATCAAGCTTTTGGTGTTGATCATATCCTTTTTCCTCGTTTCAAATGTCTTCTCATGCCGGTGCACCTCTTAATCTTCCCCGCTTCCTATTCTATTGTTCCGGAGTGCTCAAGATATCTCGAAGATTCGTGCTTACACTCTGCTTTCGTTCAAGCTCTGTCAAGGTTGTTATCTCATTCTAGCCATTTAATTCAACCGGTGCACCTCTCTTTTAAATCATTTCAACGGTGTTTCTTTTGAGTGGGCCCTAACCCACAGGTATTTTTCCAGGATCTTACCTGACTCTTCTTATTTTTCCCAGAGGTATTCGCAAATTCTTTTCCAAGTTTGACGTAAGAATGAATTGTCATCAGTCATATGTTTTTTCTCCAAGATCTTTCAAATTCTTTCCATCGTTGGCTCAACCTTTCTAATTTTCATTCGGGAGTATCTCAACAATTCTCGGTGGTGTTTCTCATCGTCATTCTCAACATTTGAAGACCGAAGAAGAGTTTTTCCTCCATATCATATCCGTTCTCTCAGAAACTCGTGGTGCTAGCTTGTTGCCATCCTCTCATAATGGTTTTGATTGTGAGATTTCTTTTCGCCTATCCGGAGCAATTCAAGAGTCTTCTCAGTTTGTTATCCGGAGTCTATAAATTCAGAATTATTCATTCTCAGCTTTCAGCTCTCTTACTCTAAGTCATACCGTTGTTAAATCAAGGATTCTCTAATCACCTCGGGATCTCTTCGTTCTCATGTATCTAAATTCTCTCAAGCATCTTCTTTCATTTGCTAATTCTTCCCGGTGTCTTCCTTATCTTTTCTCTGTTCATTTTAATTCTTACGCTGGTTCGTTCAAGAGTTTTCTTCCTTCGTGTATCATATCTATGCATTCGTGCTTTTCAAATTCTACCGGTGGATCGTTCAAGACTTTCTCAAGTTTGCGCCATATCTATCTTAATCTTTTATACGATAATTAGTAATATGCCAAATCCGTTGATTGTCATCAATATAAATTGGTGAAGGATAAGCATAATGTAATTCTTATTCTTGTTTCATCGAGTATATTCAATTACTTATTACGGAGGCTCATCAAATTTCTGATTTCATTTGTTTCATCTTCTATTTTTCCCAGAGTCCCAAGCTCTCGCAATTATTTTATCACGGAGATCTCTATCTAAATCATTGCGAGGCTTCAATCTTATTCTTTCCATCAGTCAATTATTTTGGATCATTCTTTTATTACCAGAGTTTTCATGAAGGTTCTACATGATGGTTCATCAAGGATTTAATTCCTTCTCGAATTGTTCATCAACATTCTTTTCTAAGGAGCTCAAGTATTCTTCATCTTGCATTTTAAAGTGCAATTCTTTCAAACGTATCATTCGAGGTGGTATTATGTCATTCTTGTTAATTTGAGCTCATGTTTCATGATTCACACGTTGTTAAAAGTGAGGTATCTTAAATCCACCAATCCTTTTGTTGGAGTTATCTTGTGTTATATTTCACCTAAAGCTTTTCCCTAAGGATTGTTGCTATCTATGGTGCTTATAAATAACCCAAGTTCTTCTTCTATCCTTCCGGTGAATACTTTCTCGTCTCCTTATTGATATCAATCCAATTCTTCTTCCCGTGAGTGGCAGGTTGTCACCTTATAATTTTGAGATGTATTCCATAAGACTATATCAAGCTTATTCTTTTCGTTGTTGGTGTTCCAACAACTCCGTTCGACCCTTCTCCTAAGGATACCTTTTCAAGCTCTTTTGTAGCAGAAGTTGGCATTTTATTCTACATTCTTTTGTCTCAATTATCTTTATTCTATTCTTTCTCCCGGAGGTCTAGTGATGTTGCTCTTTTCACTCCTCATCTCGGTTTGTCAAGATCATGTTAAATTTCTTCCATTTACAGTCGAAGTGATGATTAAATTATATCATTCTTAATCCTTCTCTATTTTGACTTAACCGGAGTGGTTTCAATATATATCTTTCCCTCCAACCTCAAGGTTTTTTGCAATGTTCTTTGTCCCTCTTTTCTAACGGAGTGTTTTCGACCTTGTTCACCTTCGTTGTATTCTTTTCTCGAATTTGTTCAACCTCTCAAGGTTCTTTGGTTTCACTCGTTTGTCAACGAAGCAACTTAGTTTTACCTCTTCTTTTTCTCTTTCGTTGTCCCTCCGGTGCCATTCTAGATCTCGGGACGAGATCCTCTCGTAGTGGTGGAGTGTTGTAACGCCCCGAGACCGTTGTGCCAGCTGTCCTCCAGTTATTCGCTGTTGTTGCCTTGTCATTGCTTGCGTGTCATGCATTGCATATCATGTCATCATGTGCATTGCATTTGCATACATGTTCGTCTCATGCATCCGAGCATTTTCCCCGTTGTCCGTTTTGCATTCCGGCACTTCGTTCTCTGCCGGTGGTCATTTCTACCTTTCTTTCATGTGTGGGGTTTAAACATTTCCGGATTGGACTGAGACTTGCCATGCGACCTTGGTTTACTACCGGTAGACCACCTGTCAAGTTTCGTAACATTTGGACTTCGTTTGATACTCCAACGGTTAACCGAGGGACCGAGAAGGCCTCGTGTGTATTGCAGCCCAACACCCTTCCAAAGTGGCCCAAAACCCACCTAAACCTCCTCCATCATCTCGGTCGTCCGATCACAATCGCGTGGCCGAAAACCGCACTCCATTTGGAGCTTTCTAGCTCCTCCTACCTATAAAAAGGTATCTTCCCCGAAAATCCCGGGTCATTCGCACCCTAACCCTAGCTCCCCGCACATCTGCCGCATTGGACATGTCCGGTCCGGCCGGACGAAACTGCCGCCATTGCCCCGCGCCAATGGTGTGCCGCCACATGGCGCTCGGCGCCCGCCGCGGCCGCGGCCCGCACGGGCCCGTGTCAAGCCCTCCCCATCGGAGATCTGGGCCGCGCCCGCGCGCCCCGGCTCCCTCTTCTTCCCCGACCACGATGCCCAGCTCGCTGCGCCGCCATCATGGGCCGCCGCTGCCGTAGTCCGGCGAGCGCGCGCCACCACCTCCATTCGCCGGCGCCGCCCAACTCCGCCGCAGATGCTCGCCGGCGGCCACGCCTCGCCCCGCACGGATCCGGTCGGGATCTCCCCTCCGGCGCCCCCCCCGTCCTCTCCGGCCGTCGCGCTGCTCTTCCTCTCCGGCGACAGGTCTCCGGCGAACCTCGGGCTTCGCAACTGCTACAGTGCCCGCGACGAACCCTAGATCCGGAGGTCGATTTCTACTAAGTCCCGAGATTCGCAGATTCATATGCCTCTATTCATCGCCTCGTAACTTTGCATCCATAGCTCCGATTCTTGCATATAGCATATCAAATTGTTCGTCTCAGAGAGTACATCATTTCATTCCATTGCATCATTTTCATTTGAGTTCATCTTAATGCCCGAAATGCTGTTAGAAAAGGGCTACTTGAGATAATTGTCAGATCTTCTACTCCATTTAGACATTTGTCATTTTTGCCATGATTATTGTGTGCACGATATGGCCATGTGCTCTACATATGTTTTGTTAAGGGTTTTGCCATCTTTCCAGAGGTGCAACCCATGTATTTTTGTGATGTGTGTGGTGACTAGCACAAGCTTGCAAAGTGAGGTACTTGGTAATTCTGTTTTCAGGGACTTAGCATTTCCACTAAGTCCTTGAGCTGTTTAGTTCATGATGCCATATGTTCATGTTGTTTCCTAGTGATCCGTGCCTATTTTGAGGATGATCAGTAAGGATGTTTTGTTAATCTTGTAGTGCTCTATCCATCCTTTTCTTTGTTTGCATTTATGGAGCACCCTAGCTTGAGTCAATCGAGCTCTACTTTTGCTACTTTGTGAATCTGGGCAGAGTGTCAACTTGATTGCAATTTTGCCGATGTTGTTATAGTTGATCCGTGCATGCTATGCCATTGTTCTTGCCATGTCTAGCTTTCATTTTGTGTGTTCTTGATAGATGTATGCTTAGCTTTTTATGACTTGCTCCGTAGTGAGTGCATCGAGCTCGTAAACATGCCTACTTGAGTTATGTTTTCAGCATGTCCCAGTTTTCACTAAGTCTGAAAACTGATTATGTTTTTGTCATGTTCACATGCTTGCAATTGTATTTTGTGATCCCTTTTTGCTCAAGGTCACTAAGGGACTTTTGTCAAGCTCTTTGAGTGGCTCCATGCCATGCTTTACTTTGTCATGTTCAGGTCCTGTAGCATATAGTTTTGTTGCTCCGAAGTGTGCTACCTGATCTGAAATTCCAGACAAGTGTTAATTTCACTAAGTCTGAGATCTGTTTACCATATGCATTTTTGCCATGCTTGTTTGAACCTGTTAACGGATGAATTGGCCGTAGCTTAGTGCTAGACTTTTGTTAAGCATCTGGAATGCATCCCTATCATGTATTTTTTTGCCATGTTTGAGTGATGTAGCATGTTCATCTCATTGCATCTAGATGGCTACTTGCTGTAAATCGCAGACTGGTGCCATATTTAAATCGCTTGCCATTTCCAGACAGTAACTTCGATTCCGGTGATCTTTATATCATTTTCAAGCGATTTCACCTCACCTTTCCATTGGCACACTTGGATTCCCAAGTTGAGGCCAGGTTCATGCATTCCTTGTCCAATCATGCATATGCATCGCATACCGCATCTCGCATATCATACCATGTTCATGTGTTGGTTGTTTACTATGTTGTGTGCTTCTTTCCGGTGTTTGCTTCTTTGGGTTGGTTCCGGTAACGTCGCATTTGTGAGGACCCGTTTGTCTGCATCCGTTTGTCTTCTTCATGGATTCGCTCTTCTTCCTTGCGGGATTTCAGGCAAGATGATCATACCCTCGAAATCACTTCTATCTTTGCTTGCTAGTTGCTCGCTCTTTTGCTTTGCCTATGCTGCGATACCTACCACTTGCTTATCATGCCACCCATATTGTTGAACCAAGCCTCTAACCCACCTTGTCCTAGCAAACCGTTGTTTGGCTATGTTACTGCTTTGCTCAGCCCCTCTTATAGCATTGTTAATTGCAGGTGAAGATTGAAGTTTGTTCCTTGTTGGAACATGGAGATGTTGTTCCTTGTTGGAACATGTTTACTTGTTGGGATATCACAATATATCTTATTTAATTAATGCATCTATATACTTGGTAAAGGGTGGAAGTCTCGGCCATATGCCTGGTGTTTTGTTCCACTCTTGCCGCCCTAGTTTCCGTCATATCAGTGTTATGTTCCTGGATTTTGCGTTCCTTACGCGGTTGGGCTATTATGGGAACCCCTTGACAGTTCGCCTTGAGTAAAACACCTCCAGCAATGCCCAACATTGGTTTTACCATTCGCCACCTAGCCTCTTTTTCCCTTGGGTTTCACGGACTCAAGGGTCATCATTATTTTAACCCCCCCGGGCCAGTGCTCCTCTGAGTTTTGGTCCACGTGTCAGCTGCTAGTGGCCACCAGGGGCAACTCTGGGATGGCCTACCCGTACATAAGACAATCTGAGTGTGCCCTGAGAAAGAGATATGTGCAGCTCCTATCGGGATTTGTCGGCACATTCGGGCAGTGTTGCTGGTTTAGTTTTACCATGTCGAAATGTCTTGAAGAACCGGGATACCGAGTCTGATCGGAATTCTCGGGAGGAGGTCTATTCCTTCGTTGACCGTGAGAGCTTATGATCGGCTAAGTTGGGACACCCCTGTAGGGATTTGAACTTTCGAAAGCCGTGCCCGCGGTTATGGGCAGATGGGAATTTGTTAATGTCCGATTGTAGAAAACCCGAAGTCGACCTTAATTAAAATACATCCACCGCGTGTGTAACCATGATGGTCTCTTTCCGGCGGAGTCCGGGAAGTGAACACGGTGTTGGAGTTATGCTTGACGTAGGTTGTTTTAGGATCACTTCTTGATCATAGCTTCTCGATCGTGCTTTGCTTTCTCTTCTCGCTCTCTTTTGCGTACGTTAGCCACCATATATGCTAGTCGCTTGCTGCAGCTCCACCTCATACCTTTTACCTTACCCATAAGCTTAAATAGTCTTGATCGCGAGGGTGCGAGATTGCTGAGTCCGCGTGGCTCACACATACTTCCAAAACCAGCTTGCAGGTGCCGATGAGTCTGTGCAAATGCCGCAACCCAGCTCAAGGAGGAGCTCGATGAAGATCTTGTCATTCGTGTATTTTCGTTCTAGTTTATCAGTAGTGGAGCCCAGTTGGGGTCGATCGGGGACCGTGTCGCATTTGGGGTTCTTCTTTTATTTTGGTTCCATAGTCCGACCTTGATTGTACTTGGATGATGTAATGCTTTATTCATGTAATTGTGTGAAGTGGCGATTGTAAGCCAACTATGTAAATCTTTCCCTTATGTATTACATGGGTTGTGTGAAGATTACCTCACTTGCGACATTGCTTTCAATGCGGTTATGCCTCTAAGTCGTGCTTCGACACGTGGGAGATATAGCCGCATCGAGGCCGTTACATTGGAGGAGGGGGCAAGGTGCGGGAGGGGAGTCCCGGCCGGACTCCGGGTCGGGCGGCGGCGGTGGCGCGCGCGGTCTCCAGCTCGGAGAAGACAGCGCAGGGAGCAGGCCGGCTCGGCTGGGCTTCGGCCCAGTCGGGCTCTGCGCGTTTTTTTAATAATTTCACCGGAAAAAAATCCTAGAAAATAAAATAAAAATCTAAAAATGCCAAAACAAATTTTCACCGTCTAAATAAAATATTTAGAACAGGATGAACATTTTCTTGGCCCTAAAAACGTGCAATTTTTCTAATTCAAATAAAATAGCAGTAAACTCCGGATAAAAACTAATATTTGATTTTAATATTTTTCCTCCAATATTTCATTTATTTTGGAGAAGTCATACTATCTCCTCTCATATATTTTAATATGAAATACTTTTGGAGAGAAAAATAATTAAAACCAAAAATCCTCGTTTCGATATTTGATAAAACTCAAATATGAAAACAGAGAAATCCCCAACTCTCTCCGAGGTTCCTTGAGTTGCTTAGGATTTCGAGGATCAAGCCAAAATGCAATAAAATATAATATGCAAAGATGACCTATGTATAACATTCCAAATTGAAAATTCGGGATGTTACAAACCTACCCCCTTAAGACGAATCTTGCCATCGAGATTCAGGTTCGCTAGAGAATAGGTGTGGGTGGTCTTTGCGAATATCATCTTCTCGTTCCCAGGTGGCTTCATCCTCGGTATGGTGGCTCCACTGAACTTTGCAAAACATAATAACCTTGCTGCGGGTGACTCGGCTGGCAAATTCGAGAATCCTGACTGGCTTCTCCTCATAGGTCAAATCACTGTCCAACTGAATCACCTCCATGGGTATGGTATCTCTTAACGGTATGTCGGCCATCTCAGCATGACAGTTCTTCAGCTGTGAAACATGAAATACATCATGAACTCCCGACAGTCCTTCAGGTAACTCCAACTTGTAGGCAACTTCTCCCATACGTTCCAAAATTCGATACGGTCCTACAAATCTCGGGGCTAACTTTCCGTTAAATCCAAAACATTTCACCCCTCACAGGGGTGACACTCGCAGATATGCTCTATCTCCAATTTCATAGGTTATTTCCTTGCGTTTCGAATCTGCATAACTCCTCTGCCTGGACTGAGCTATCTTCAGTCTATCTCGGATCAACTTAACCTTCTCTTCAGACTCTTTGATCAAATCTGGTCCAAACAGTTGTCGGTCTCCAACTTCATCCCACATCAACGGTGTGCTGCATCTTCGCCCATACAGGGCTTCGAATGGTGCCATCTTCAAACTGGCTTGGTAGCTATTGTTGTATGAGAACTCCGCGTAGGGCAAATTGTCATCCCAACTAGATCCATAATCTAGCGCATAGGCTCTTAACATATCCTCCAGAATCTGGTTGACTCTCTCGGTCTGTCCATCGGTCTGAGGGTGGAATTCTGTACTGAACTCCAACCTTGTCCCCAAAGTTGGTGTAGCTGATGCCAAAACTTTGAAGTAAACTGTGTTCCTCTATCTGATACGATGGTCCTCAGAACTCCATGCAGACATATGATCCTGGTCATATATATCTTGGCCGACTTTGCACTTGTATATGTGGTTTTCACTGGGATAAAGTGAGCTAATTTGGTCAAGCGATCAACTACTACCCATATAGAATCATATCCTGATTTGGTTCTAGGTAATCCGGTGATAAAATCCATGCCAAGTTTATCCCACTTCCATTCGGGTATCAGCATAGGCTGTAACAATCCTACTGGCTTTTGATGCTCAGCCTTCACTCTTTGACATACATCACATACGGCTAAATACTCGGCAATGTCCTTCTTCATACCAGTCCACCAGAAACGTTCCTTCAAATCCAAATACATCTTAGTGTTTCCGGAGTGTATCGAGTATGGTGAGTCATGAGCCTCCTGAAGTATTAACTTCCTGATTTCTATGTTATTGGGCACACAAACACGGTCCTCGAACCATAAGGTGTCATGCTCATCTTCACGAAAAACTTTGGCCTTTCCTTTGCTCATTCTCTCTTTTATCTTGGCAACCTCTTTGTCATCCTTCTGAGCTTCTTGAATCTTTCATAACAATGTAGACTAAACCTCCATTGTTGCAACAAAACCTCTAGGAACAATCTCCAATCGAAGTTCCCTGAGATCCTCTGCTAACTCCTTCGGCAATCCCATGCTCACTAGGGTATTAGCATAACTCTTCCGGCTCAAGGCATCTGCTATGAAATTGGCGTTGCCTGGATGATAGTGAAGCTTCATGTCATAATCCTTTATAAGCTCCAACCATCTCCTCTGCCTAAGGTCCAACTCCTTCTGTGTGAAAATGTACTTCAAACTCTTATGATCCGTGTACACATCACAACGATTTCCTATAAGGTAATGTCTCCAGGTCTTCAACGCATGCACTATGGCTGCTAACTCCAAATCATGCGTGGCATAATTTAGCTCGTGAGGTTTCAGTTGTCGTGAAGCATACAAAACAACTCTTCCGTCCTGCATAAGCACACTTCCAAGTACTAGGCGAGAGGCATCGCAATACACTTGAAACTCCTTGCGTATATCCGGCAGAATCAGCACTGGGCTGTAGTCAAACGTTTCTTTAACTCCTGAAAACTTGCTTCACATTCTTTTGTCCATTTAAATTTGGTATCCTTCTTCAATAACTCTGTCATTGGCTTCGCAATTTTGGAAAAATTCTCAATGAATCTCCGATAGTATCCTGCGAGTCCAAGAAAACTGCGGATCTCGCTAACTGAAGTGGGTGCCAACCATTCAGTGACTGACTGAACCTTGGTAGGATCTACTGCTACACCTTCTCCTAATATAAGATGTCCAAGGAATCCAACTTCCTTCAGCCAAAACTCGCATTTGCTGAACTTGGCATACAACTGATGTTCCCTGAGTTTCTCTAGAACTAAACGCAAATGCTCTTTGTGCTCCTCCTTGTTCTTCAAGTATACCATTATATCATCAATGAACACCACAACGAACTTATCCAAATATTCCATGAACACTTTGTTCATCATGCTCATGAAGTAGGAAGGGTGTTAGTCAGTCCAAACGACATGACCATATATTCATACAACCCGTACCGTGTGGTGAATGCTGTCTTTGGTATGTCCTTCTCTCGTATCTTCAGCTGGTGATATCCAGATCGCAGATCGATCCTTGAAAACACCTTAGCTCCTTGCAACTGGTCGAATAAATCATTGATCATCTGCAGTGGGTATTTGTTCTTGATCGTCACCTCATTTAACGCACGATAATCAACAACCATTCTTAGAGACTTATCCTTCTTATCGACCAAAAGCACTGGGGCTCCCCATGGTGATGAGCTCCGTCGAATGTAACCCTTCTCCAATAACTCCTTGATCGGTTTCTTAATCTCCTCCAGATCATTTGCGGGCATCGGGTATGGTCTCTTTGATATAGGCCCGGTGCCTGGCAATAACTCTATCAAAAACTCGATGTCTCGATCCGGTGGCAAGCCTGGTAACTCCTCTGGAAAAACATCCGGGTAATCCTTGACTATAGGCACTTCCTCCTGAACAACTCCCGTGAAGGTATTTACTTGGCTACTTCTTGGCGCATTCCTAGATACATACTTGATCCTTTTTCCCTCTGGGGTGGTGAGACAAATTGACTTACTAACACAGTCAATGCTTCCTCCATACTTTGACATCCACTCCATTCCTAATATCACATCCAATCCTTGTGACTCCAAGATTATTAGGTCGGACGAAAAACATGGCTACCAATGGTTAAGGGTATCTGGTCGCACCATCGACTAGCCATATACTTTGCTCCAGGTGAACTCACTAATAGATGGGTCCTAAGGGTTTGTGTTGGCAGTTTAAACTTATCCATGAATTCCCTTGATATGTATGAATGCGATGCACCAGTATCGAAAATAACAAGGGCGGTAAAAGACTTAACCAAAAACTTACCAATAACTGTGTCTAGCTGCTCTTCAACCTCCTCCATGTTGATGTGGTTCACTTGTCCTTTGTTGAATGGATTGGGCTTCTTTCCAGCGCTCCCATTGCCGTTTCCATTCTTCGCTTCAGGGCACTCCATGGCATAGTGTCCAGTCTTCCCGCACTTGAAACAAGTAACGTGGCTTAGGTCTCTCTTCGCGGGTGTGGCTGGATTGGGGCGGTTCTGATTGTTGCTTGCTCCATTCCCATTCCCATTCCTTGGGCCAGTATGATTATGGTTACTTCCTCCATTATGGGTGTGTCCTCCATGGTTATGAACTAGTCCTCCCGAGTTCGGGGTTAGACGAGGCTTTTGCTGAGCTCCTGAATTATACCTTCCTTGTCCATACTTCCTCTTACGGCTCTCAGCTCTCAATCTGCTGCTGCTTCCCTTCAATCATAAGAGCCTTATCTACCAACTCCTGGTAGTTGTTGAATGTTGCCACCATTAACTGCATGCTCATCTCATCATTCAGCCCTTCCATAAACTTCTCCTGCTTTGCGGCATCTGTGGCCACATCATCAGGGGCATAACAAGATAACTTGCTAAACTCATCCGCGTACTGAGCAAGAGTACGGTTCCCCTAGTGTAAGTTGCGAAACTCACGCTTCTTCATACTCATAGCTCCAGTTGAGACATGGGCTGTACGGAAAGCTTGCTAAAATTGATCCCATGTAACAGTGGCTATAGGGTAGGTGACAGTGTAATTCTCCCACCATGAGGCTGCTGGTCCATCCAACTGATGTGCGGCAAAACGCACCTTCTTAGCATATGTACATCCTGCAGTGGTTAACTCCCTTCCAATCCTGCGAAGCCAATCATCTGCTACTATGGGCTCGGTGCTATTGGAAAACACCGGCGGCTGCAACCTCATAAAACGGGCTAGGTTATCAACTGGTGGTGGCGGCGGGGGATTATTGTTGTTGTTATTGTTGTTGCCCTGGTTCTGAACTAACAACCGCATCATGGTATTCTGCTGCTGGATCAACTGAGTGAGCTTCGATGGGAAAGTAAATCCGGGGTCACATCTCGGAGGCATCTGATGGGTTTAGAGGGGAGAGATTAGAATAGAATGAGGTCTAATGAGAAAACACTACCCATATGCACATGAGACAAACACAAACATTTCACTCAATCAATCAAGCAAGGGCATACAATCGATCTAACTATCATTACAAAAGTGCTTGGACTATACTATTTACATGGTGGAATACTACTATTGATGTGGTGGTCTACTAAAAATATTCTTCGGTTGAAGACTCCATGATGTCTGCTCCAGCTTCATCTTCATAATCATCATCACTATTGTCGGGGTCCGAGTCGGTGTCGTCGATGATGATGTAGTCCTCCGGGCGTATCTCTTTGGGTTCTTCGTCATTTCCTCCTAGTGCGGGGTCTCCCAGGAATACTCCTAGCTTCCTTTCTAGATCGTCATTCCTCTCCACTAGTACGACAATTTCCTCCTCATAATCTTCACGAGTAGGCTTAAGTTCTTCCTCCAGTTCCGTGATCCTAGTCATTGCCTTCTTCAAATCTATCATTCCTACGCACATCTGGTTCTCCTGGCGACGAATGTGTTGGTTTAACTCCTGGATGAAAGCTCCAATTGATCTATCCTTCCTGGTGCTGATCATCTCCCATTGCTCATCTCGGCGCCCACAAATCTGATAGATAGTATCCTTAAGCTCCTTATGATAAACTTCTCCAATGCGTCCCATGGTAATGCGAGCTGCCATACTCTTTCCTAGACTCCAGGTTGGTGCATCGAAGGAAAACTCTATGGGCTTAGTGACTGGCGTGAATGTCCTTCCTGGAACTTGAACTTGAATCATCCATCGTTCCTCTTCTGGTAAAGTGGCATTGTAAGTCCCGGTGAAACTTGGTATTCCAATGTTCAGGTACCTAGTGACTTCCTTCAAGTGTCGTCCAAAAGGTGCTTCTTCATCCGGTTGTGCAAACTTGTTCCTTGCGTCCGCCATCTAAAGAGTAGAAAATGGAGAAGAGTCAGAAATGAGAAGAGAATAGTGATCTAGGATTTAGCATAGTGGTCGTGTCCTACACTAATTTAGCATAGTGGTCGTGTCCTACACTCAGCGTGTGCTCTGATACCATCTTGTAGCGACCCGACCTCAAATGGTCAAGTCTCTGTGCTTTAGTGTCATCCCTGGATCGGTAATGCCGACACACACAATACTCGAGGATTTATAACATAGTAGCAATCACACACTTATTACATCGAATTTCTCAAAAGAGAACTTATTACAAAAAATATGGCTTAAGGCCATCTAATACGATAACAACAGAAGGCTTGGAAGATAAAGTGAGTCCATCAACTCCAATGTCATAGCTGAGCTGCACGACAACGACCTAATGAACCTTACTCCTTGTCTGAAAAGTCTGCAACATAATACGTTGCAACCCGAAAACGGGTCAGCACATGGAATATGCTGGCAAAGTAACACAGTAGAGCAAGAACAGAATAATACTAATACTACATGCATATTTGGCCGGTGGAAAACTCTATGGTTACAGTTTTTGCGAAAAGCCAATTTTCCCCTACAACAAAGGAATACATTTTATTTAACTATCATGGTAGTTGAAACATCATTGAGAAGGTTTCTCCAACTCAATCCCAATTAAAGTAACTAACAACCCAACAATATCATTTTAGAGTGATGAGATACTTATGATACTCCAAGTACTAGATACTCAAGATGTCCATAACCGGGACACGGCTAACCATGATTAGTTTATACACTCTGCAGAGGTTTGCTCACTTTTCCCCACAAGACCCGATCTCCTCCGTTGGATTTCTCGCACTACATGGTGTTTGAGAAACAGATGACCGAGACACAGTCTTTCAGAAGCATTAACCGCTTACTCCGGGCAGACCATACCAACCTACATCCCTCTACCTGCTAATCCACCTCTTTGGGAGCTCCACGCAACTTACTCAACTATGCTAGAACCCATATGTAACGCCCTCGATGCGGCTATATCTCCCACGTGTCGAAGCACGACTTAGAGGCATAACCGCATTGAAAGCAATGTCGCAAGTGAGGTAATCTTCACACAACCCATGTAATACATAAAGGGAAAGAGATACATAGTTGGCCTACAATCGCCACTTCACACAATTACATGAATAAAGCATTACATCAACTAGATACAATCAAGGTCCGACTATGGAACCAAAATAAAAGAAGACTACCCCAAAAGATACACAGATCCCCGATCGACCCCAACTAGGCTCCACTACTGATCAACTAGAACGAAACAACACAAAGCACAAGATCTTAATAGAGCTCCTCCTTGAGCTTGGTTGCGTCAGCTACGGACTCATCGGCACCTGCAAGCTGGTTTTGGAAGTATCTGTGAGTCACGGGGACTCAGCAATCTCGCACCCTCGCGATCAAGACTATTTAAGCTTATGGGTAAGGTAAAGGTATGAGGTGGAGCTGCAGCAAGCGACTAGCATATTTGGTGGCTAAACATACGCAAATGAGAGCGAGAAGAGAAGGCAAAGCACGATCGAGAAACTATGATCAAGAAGTGATCCTAGAACAAACTACGTCAAGCATAACTTCAACACCGTGTTCACTTCCCGGACTCCGCCGGAAAGAGACCATCATGGTTACACACGCGGTTGATGCATTTTAATTAAGGTCAACTTCAGGTTTTCTACAACCGGACATTAACAAATTCCCATCTGCCCATAACCGCGGGCACGACTTTCGAAATTTCAAAACCCTGCAAGGGTGTCCCAACTTAGCCCATCACAAGCTCTCACGGTCAACGAAGGATATTCCTTCTAGCAGGAAGACCCGATCAAACTCGGAATCCCGGTTACAAGACATTTCGACAATGGTAAAACATGTCCAGCAAGACCGCCCGATGCGCCAACATCCTGATAGGAGCTGCACATATCTCGTTCTCAGGGCAACACCGGATGAACACTACGTACAGCTAAAACTAGCCCTCAAGTTTCCCCGAGGTGGCGCCGCAAGTGGCTCTAGTTTGGACCAACACTTAGACAAGCACTATCCCGAAGGGGTTAAAATACAGATGACGCTCGGGATGTGCGACTCCCAAGGGAAAAGGCTAGGTAGCAAATGGTAAAACCAAGGTTGGGCCTTGCTGGAGGAGTTTTATTCAAGGCGAACTGTCAAGGGGTTCCCATTATAACCCAACCGCGTAAGGAACGCAAAATCTGGGAACATAACACCGATATGACGGAAACTAGGGCGAAAAGAGTGGAACAAAACACTAGTCATAAGGTCGAGCCTTCCACCCTTTACCAAGTATATGGATGCATTAATTAAATAAGAGATATTGTGATATCCCAACAAAATATGCATGTTCCAACATGGAACAAGCTCCAATCTTCACCTGCAACTAACAACACTATAAGAGGGGCTGAGCAAAGCGGTAACATGGCCAAACAACGGTTTGCTAGGACAAGGTGGGTTAGAGGCTTGGCTCAACAATATGGGAGGCATGATAAGCAAGTGGTAGGTATCGCAGCTTAGGCATAGCAAAAGAGCGAGCAACTAGCAAGCAAAGATAGCAATGATTTCGAGGGTATGGTCATCTTGCCTGAAATCCCGCAAGGAAGAAGAACGAGTCCATGAATAAGATAAACGGACGTAGTCGCACGAATCCTCACAACACGACATTATCGGAACTAACCCGAAGAAGCAACACCGGAAAGAAGCAAACAACATAGTAAACAACCACCACATAAGCATGACATGATGCACAACCAAATATGATGCATGTCCGGATTAATGAGGCATGGCATGGCAAAGTGCACAAACAATCCTACAAATTAAGTGGAGCTCAATATGCATCGGGGTGCATATTTCCAAAACACCACATAATGTATTTAGTTTGATCTTGTTTATGTACCCAACAATATTAAATGTTGTTAAACATGGCAAGAGGTGAAACATGAGTAAAATACACAGCCTAAGCAATTTAAATGGGGCCGGATATAGCAAACAACAAATCCGGTAAATCCCCATATGCATTAGTAAATTAATGCAAACAACAATTTAAACCATCTTAATGTTCTTAACTTGATGCGGATGACATGTTCAAGTTTTATGCAATTTTAAGAAAATGTTGACAAGAGCATTATGAAGCATTTGTCATCGTGGCGGAAATGAAAAATGGGTGCCACGGCAACGATAACGAAAACGATGCCATGGCAGCGTTCTGGTTCCGGTAACTCGATTGAGATACCGATGCAAAGGAGAAGTGTGCGGATGCGTGCAAAAGATGGTGGGGCACTCCCGGATTCACACGAGTTGGCGACAAGGAAACGAGTGACAATTTGGACAAGGTGCAAATTTGAGCATCCCAAACATCGCAAGCATTCGTTCACGGACGTCGTCTCGAGGTTATACCTTCGAAGCATGCATTATCGGAACAGATCGAGTTCGGCAGTAGGGGTACACGCATCGAAGGGGAAGTAGTTGTTCACAGGGTCGTCGTGGGAAGTAGCGGTTCACGTGACGGTAGTTGAACTTGACGTTTGCGTTACACGGGTCTTCGGCAACGCTCGTCGTACATGGTTCGGAGTGGTACTTGCATCTACGGACTTGTCGGTCTCTATTCTTGCGACGGTAGCGGTATACATCTCGTTTTCGGGGAGGTACTTAGGGTCATTTGAACTTGTCGGTCTCGTCATCCCTAAGGGGTGCTAGATGTTCTTAGCGATTCTGAAGGCAACGGTAGAGGTACAAACGTTCTCGCGGTACCTGGGTCGTCGTGGAACTTGGTGCTTGCGGTATTGATAGCTCGAAGGGGTACTTGGCGGGTCCGAGGTCTCCGGCCGTAGTGGTTCCTGATGATACAGGTAGTCGAACTTGACGAAAATGGGTCTCCTCGGGGACTTGATGCATCCGAATTCTTCGGGTTTGTAGTGGTACTTGGCGTTCCGTTCGGTACTCGTTCGAGCATCCATTTGGTCTTGTCGGTGGTGTGCTTGGCGAAATTCCACGGAGGCGGTCTTGCATCCCTGGATTCAGTGGCCTTGGCAATGACAACAAAAGGCAGCAGGGCAGCAGCACGCAGACGATGGTGGATCTAGGCAACAGGCGCGACGGTGCTGGGAACCGAGCGGACGCAAGAAGGTCTGGGCGGCGTCAGCAGCAGAGTTGGTCGGAGAGAGCAGCTCGGGCAGGAGTTTGTCAGCACGGGGAGGAGGCTGGCGGAGGCCATGGACGCAGCAGTAGGGCGACGCTGGATGTTGAACAGCAAGGGCGAGGGGGATCCAGCAAAGCTCAGGCTCCCGGCGAGAAGGACGAACGGGGAGGAGGAGATCCGGGCGCACGCACGGGGTTCTTGAAGGTCGAGGTCGCCGGCTAGCTGCGGAGGTGGACTTGGCATGTGCTCCAGCGAAAAGACGGGCGGCGAGGCGTCTGAGGCAGGGAAGGAGCACGGGCGACGCACTTGGGGGCCGGCACGGTGGTCTCCATGGCCGTGCAGTCCATGAGAAGGTACATGGCAGCGCCCCTCGCCGGAGGCAGGGAGGCAGCGGCGATCCGGCGAAGCGGTGTAGTAGAGGGAGGCAAGGGGACGCGAGCTCCTGGCACTGGCTGCGGGGCACTGTGCGGGTGTGTGTGTGTGTGCGTGCGGTGGCGGTGTGGGAACGAGAGGAGAAGTGGGGATCGAGGCTAGGGAGCGGCTCTCTCCTCTATGAGTGGCGGCGGTAGTGGGAGGACCCGAGGGAGCGATGGGAGAGGGAGAGAGCGATGCGGGAGAGGCCGAGGCCTAGGGTTAGGGCACGCAGGCTGGGCCTGCTGGAGCGCAGCTGGGCCTAGCAGCCCGGCCCAGCGGGGAGGGCGCCGGCTGAAGGGATTGTGGGGTTGGGCTCTCTCTCTCTCTCTTAACCTCACTTCTAAGCAGAAAGAGGGAGACAAGAAAGAAAGAAAGAAAATAGAGAGAAGAAAAAGAAGAAGAGGGATTATTTACACGGACTTGTAAAAGTGTGCACGGTCCACGAAAAATAGGAGAGGCAAGATTGGAAGATGTCATTCAAACTCATTTGAATTTAATTCAAATGGGTTTGAACTAGGGCTTGGTTATAGAAGTATCCAAAATGTTGAGGTTTTTGGTGGAACTCCGGAAAGTGAAGGAAGAATTTAGGGCAAAGTTTGGCGACGAGGAATATAGTAAGAAAAGCATGGAATGTTTTGCAAGTGTGTTGCGGTAATTTCCAAGGGATGGAATATTTATTATAGCTCTCTAAATATCGAGAGGATATGTTTTAAAGAGAATCACCATGTGAATTCCCTCGATTTAAATGGATCAAGGATCCATGCCATTTATTTAGTTGAGTTGCAAAAGATTTATGAGATGATGGCATGATGACATGATGCAATGCACACAATGCAAAGATGAATGCAACAGACGACACGAAACACACAATGAAACTTGGAAACCATGGAAGGCATCTGAAGCTCTGGTCTTGGGGCGTCACACCATAATAGCTTGTGGCTGCACAAGGAAGTTTCTAGCATGAAAATATCTCAGTTCCCTTTGAGCCTAGGTGGCGGAGCATAGGATTATCACACGGGTACTCCGGGATATCCTAGGACAACACTGGATTCTCCAGGTGCCCAACAAACAATCCATCCAGATGTGTATTCATATTTCCACCTTAAGTTGAACCATTAATTAACAATCTCACATCTGTCATGGATTTCACTCACCCAAACCACGTCTACGAGCATAGCGTAGCAATATAAGTAATTCGTAGAAGTAACTCCCAAGGTTTTGAATATAACAGGGCAATAGGTTCTACCTCATCGACTACATTCCAACCCACATGTTAATCACATCCTAATCATGCAATGTTTGAGGATTGGAACTAATGCATAAAAACTGGGTGATAAAGGGGTATGATCAAAGTGTTGTTTCCTTGCTGATGATCCGCAAAAGCTGGGGATTCGTAGTAGCACGCTTCGCACTCCGGGTGTTCTATCGCAAACAAACAATAACATACATAAGCAATCAATCAAAGAAACACGGGTAAATCTCAAATAAGAAGATCTAACCAGAAATTTCAACTTAAGAACTCCGGTTTGTGGAAAGAATCAAATCAAACGGAGCAACAAAACTCAAACTGCAAAAGAAACAAGATCCGTCTGCTAATCTGGACTAAAGTCAAATTTTACAGTAGCAAAAACTTTTTCAAGTTGGTTAAACGGAAAGAGGGTTTCGAGACGAAGATCTAGGTGCTTGAATCGCCTGATTCCGACAAACGAGCGAAAAGATAAACTAAAACGAAAATCGGATCAGAAATCGTGAATGAAAATAATCGCGGAAAATTCGAGAAAAAGAAAACCGACGAACAGGCTAACGAACGAGCGTTCGTCATCTGCGGCTAACGAGTGAACTCCGTTCGTTAAAATGAACGTACGGACAAACGTCCGCAAAGTAACTAAACCAAGAAAAACCGGCGAACCGACCTATCTAAAAAAACTAGGGTTTCTAAAAAACGAACCGGTTTTTATAAAAAAAAATGAATGACACTATACCTCCGGCGAGGTCCAGCGGGGCTGGCGGCTAGCGGCGGTGGGGCGGCTCGGGCTCCAAGGGGGGGGTGCGGCAGCTTATAAGAGAGGGGGAGGGAGGGCGACTTGGAGGAGGGGGCAAGGCGCGGGAGGGGAGTCCCGGCCGGACTCCGGGTCGGGCGGCGGTGGTGGCGCGCGTAGTTTCCAGCTCGGAGACGGCGTCACGGGGAGCGGGCCGGCTCAGCTGGGCTTCGGCCCAGTTGGGCTGAGCGCGTTTTTAATAATTTTGCCGGAAAAAGAATCCTAGAAAATAAAATAAAAAACTAAAAATGCCAAAACAAATTTTTGCCTTCTAAATAAAATATTTATAACAGGATGAACATTTTCTTGGCCCTAAAATGCAATTTGAAAAACATGCAATTTTTCTAATTCAAATAAAATAGCAATAAACTCCAAATAAAAACCAATATTTGATTTTAATATTTTTCCTTCAATATTTCATTTATTTTGGAGAAGTCATATTATCTCTTCTCATATATTTTAATATGAAATATTTTCGGAGAGAAAAATAATTAAAACCAAAAATCCTTGTTTCGATATTTGATAAAACTCAAATATGAAAACAGAGAAATCCCCAACTCTCTCTGAGGGTCCTTGAGTTGCTTAGGATTTCGAGGATCAAGCCAAAATGCAATAAAATATGATATGCAAAGATGACCTATGTATAACATTCCAAATTGAAAATTTGGGATGTTACAGTTTTGGTGAGCGCAAAAGTTTCTGTTTTCAGCAAGATCAAACAACTATCATCCAAGAAGATCCTAAATGCTTTACTTGGCACAAACACTAATTAAAACACAAAAAACACAATCATAACAGTAGCATAATTGTGCTAACACTCAAGAACAGAAAAAACCAAAAATAAATTTTATTCATTGGGTTGCCTCCCAACAAGCGCTAACGTTTGACGCCCCTAGCTAGGCATAAGATTTCAACGAATTGAAACACAAAGAGAGCATCCTGAAGCATGTGACAAACACACTTAAGTCTAACATACTTCCTATTCACAGGAATTTTATAGGAAAACAAATTGTCAAGACAAGAAATATCTAGCATACGCAAAGGAGAGGAATAAAACATTGACAATCTCAACATATTGAGAGGAAATTTAATTACATGAAAATTTCTACAACCATATTTTCCTCTCTCATAATAATTATATGTAGGATCATAATCAAATTCAATAATATAGCTACAATATAAATTTTTCTCTTGACGATCCACATTCATAAAAGTTTTATGATCTTCCAATGTAGTGGGATTAACATCAACTAAAGTCATGACCTCTCCAAACCCACTTCCATAAAAAATTTCATAAGATTGAACACTCTCTAAATATGTGGGATTATTTTTACCTAAAGTTGACACTCTTCCAAACCCACTTTCAAAATTATTGAAAATAACATAGTCATCATGAGGCTTAAATAAATTTTCAAGATCATAAGAGGAATCACCCCAATCATGATCATTGCAACAAATAGTGTTCATAGAAAAATTAGCATCCCCAAGCTTGGGGTTTTGCATATTATTAACATAATTGACATTAATAGAATTTATAGTAAAATCATTGCAATCATGCTTTTCATTCAAGGAGCTATCATGAATTACTTCATAAATTTCTTCATCACAATTTTCAGATTCATGAATCTCAAGGAAAACTTCATAAAGATAATCTAGTGCACTCAACTCACTAGCAATTGGTTCATCACAATTGGATCTCTTAAAAATATTAGCAAGTGGATGAGGATCCATATCAATAAATTTTTAACAAGCGAATATGCAAGCAAATAGAAGACACATGGCAACACAAGCAAACAAAAGATCCAACGAGAAAATGGCGAATGAAAAAGAGGGCGAATAAAACGACAATTTTTTGTGAAGTGGGGGACAGGAAAACGAGAGGAAAATAGCAAATAATGTAAATTGTGAGGAGATGAGATTCGTGATTAGGAACCTGGTAGATGTTGATGATCCTCCCCGGCAATGGCGCCAGAACTTCCTTTTGATGTCGCTTGAAGCTACGTCGGTATTTCCTCAAAGAGGAAGGGATGATGTAGCACAACGGCGGTAGGTATTTCCCTCAGATATGAAACCAAGGTTGTCGATCCAGTAGGAGAACCAAGCAACACAACGTAAACAACACCTGCACACAAATAACAACTACTCGCAACCCGACGTGTAAAAGGGGTTGTCAATACCTTTCGGGTAGCGGCGCCTCAAGATAGGCAAACGGGCGTGAGATAAAATTGTAGTAGATTGATAGATCAAACGCCAAATAAAATAAATAAGAATAGAAAGCAGCAAGGTATTTTTGTATTTTTGGTTTAATAGATGAGTAGATCTGAAAATAAAAGCAAAGGAAAAGTAGATCGCAAAGGCAAATAATATGAGAAAGAGACCCCGGGGCCGTAGGTTTCAATAGTGGCTTCTCTCGAGAAAAATAGCAAACGGTGGGTAAACAAATTACTGTTGAGCAATTGATAGAACTTCAAATAATCATGACGATATCCATGCAATGATCATTATATAGGCATCACGTCCAACATTAGTAGACCAACTCCGGCCTGCATCTACTACTTTTACTCCACACATCGACCGTTATCCAGCATGCATCTAGTGTATTAAGTTCATGGAGAAACGGAGTAATGCAATAAGAATGACGGCATGATGTAGACAAGATCTATCTATGTAGAGATAGACCCCATCGTCTTATCCTTAGTAGCAACGATACATACGTGTAGGTTCCCCTTCTGTCACTGGGATCAAGCACCATAAGATCAAACCCACTACAAAGCACCTCTTCCCATTGCAAGATAAATAGATCAAGTTGGCCAAACAAAACCCAAATACTGGATAAGAAATACGAGGCTATAAGCAATCATGCATATAAGAGATCAAATAAACTCAAATAACTTTCATTGATAAAAAGAGATAGATCTGATCATAAACTCAAAGTTCATCCGATCCCAACAAACACACCGCAAAAAGAGTTACATCATATGGATCTCCAAGAGACCATTGTATTGGGAATCAAACGAGAGAGAGGAAGCCATCTAGATACTAACTACGGGCCTGAAGGTCTACAAAGAACTACTCACGCATCATAGGAGAGGCACCAATGGAAGTGGTGAACCCCTCCATGATGGTGTCTAGATTGGATCTGGTGGTTCTAGACTCCGCGACGGCTGGAATTGATTTTTGTCGAGTCCCTTAGGGTTTCTGGAATATTGGGGTATTTATAGAGCAAAGAGGTGGTCTGGGGGCACCCGAGGTGGGCACAACCCATCAGGGCGCGCCTGGGCCTCCTGGCGCGCCCTGGCGAGTTGTGCTCCCCTCGAAGCACCCCCAGGTGTTGCCTTGGCCCATTGGGTGTCTTCTGGTACAAAACAATCTCTGTAAAGTTTCGTTGCATTTGGACCCCGTTTGCTATTGATTTCCTGTGATGTGAAAAACATGCAAAAATAGCAACTCACACTTGGCACTATGTCAATAGGTTAGTACCAAAAAATGATATAAAATGACTATAAAATTATTATAGAACATCCAAGATTGATAATATAACATCATGGAACAATAAAAAAATTATAGATACATTGGAGACGTATCAATATGACTCACCCATTTATGTTGTTTCTGATGAGTCTGATGACTAAAACTAGAAATTCTTCAAACAACATAATGGTAAGGCTTTCGCTCCGTATATTGGAACTAACTGTAGGTCTGGCTCACCCAAGAAGCAAATCTGGGTAAAGAAGTGCAATCATTGAAAATTTATCTGTTACAGCTAACCTGAATATGCAAAGTGATTCTCTACGAGGAAATGGTTATTATTCACAGATTGGCAATGAAACTTCCTCGAATGGATATCAATCAAACATTCGACAGTAGGAGTACATGCGTATCTCCTCCAATCATTATGCTCATGCCTCTAGAAACAATTTCAATGCTTATTCATATGATTACTCTAGAAATGCACAGGCAGACTACAAATCTCCTCAAAGGAATGACCCTGCTCAGAAGAAACCATGAGATCCTCGCTGCCCACATAAGTGTGGGTTGCGAAAAATGACTAAACTTTCTCGCAGGAACTCTCTCAGGGACTCTACACATTTATTCTTAGCCCTAAGATCTATATTGTTGGTGCTTGTTCTTTGTGTGTTTTCATGTGTTTTGTCTCTGTTTTCGTTGTGTTTGTGTTTAGTCCGAGGAACAACTCAGTCAAAGCTCTGTGGCTTTGTGTTTCTTGTCTTCTAGCTAAGTGATTTGTTTCTAACCCTTTTATCCCTCTATTCTTTCTCATCCAATCTATGCTGTCTATCATAAGCATGCAATTTGATCTAAAGAAAATTTCTATCCGACGTCCTTGGTCAAGAAAGAAATCGACTTCAAACTTCAATATTATTTTGGCGTTTTCCCTTCTTCAAGTCTTTCGGTCTCCTGCTCAGTTTCCGAGTTTCTAGCAGAAAATGGTTGCCACGTGCCCATGATCCCAACAATTGTGACCATGTCTGTTGAATGCCGGACGCCCCGCTGTCGGAATTCTAGGAACGGCGGTCCCCAGACTTGCCTGCTTGCGGCCCGCGGTGTGGCTCCACCAGCGGCCCTGTATGACCCATCTTCACCAGCAAACACTCAAGACCCTCGTGAGGTGGACGATGCAAGACCTCCTCAGGGGCTGTGTCACCAGGCTGGCTCGCGAGGGGCGGAGAGATCAAGGCAAGGGACACCTCGTGAGGTTTCTGTGATGCAAGTCATGACGACTGGAGCTAGGCGGGCGCCAATGCGTGCAGTGTCCTTGTTTCCTGTTTGGTGCTAAAGAGGAAGGCGTAGGCGAGGAGTCCCGAGGAATCAGGCAAAGGTTTCCATATCAGTGCAACAAGACCAAGACCAGCAGGATGGCAGGACAGAGGTCATCGCGGAGCCCAAGACGACATCACCACCAGAGCCTTTGGCAGACGAAGACTACTTTTGTCAGGATAGCTTGTACTAGCTGTCCCCCTTCGAATTGGCCATTGTGGGATCCCTTCCCGCCTAATATTTGGGAAGAGGACCCGGGCCTCTATATATAGGACTTGCCACCACCATAGAAAGGGATCAACTCATCTAGAGAGGGAGAATCCTCAACCACACAAGCTCACCAAACACAAGAACACCTCTCCTCAGGAGGTTGTTCTTCCCTTGTAACTATTCATCCTCAGCGCAAGAGGCAATCCACCACACCACACTGGAGTAGGGTATTACACCACAACGGTGGCCCGAACCAGTATAAATCTTGTGTCTCTCGTTCTTTGGGTTCGTCGAGCTAGGCCGTGGGATCATACGTAGTGCGAGCTAGAGGGGGGAGAGATCTTTGTGCGCACCCCAGTGTTCGAACCTCAAGGGTTTTGCCGGAACCCTAAATCCGACATTTGGCGCGCCAGGTAGGGGTGCGCTTAATCTTTCCTCTTCGTCGATCCGCACTTCACCACTCCACCAAGTTCATGGCCGATGCTCACTTGGCCCGCGCTGAGCACCGGGCCGCCCTCGCCACTCGTGTCGCTCAGACAGCCCCTGTCGACGGGCCTCCCCGCCGTTCTCCGTCGCCCGCTACCAACGCCGCCACCGGCCTGGCGACAAACAAGCAGCAAGCCTCTTCACTACACCCCTCCGTGTGCCGTGACGGCGACACCGCCACCCCGTCGCTGACTCCGGCCGGCTCATCGTCTCACGCTCGCCACGCCCCCATGGACGCGCAAGCCGCGCTGCTCAAGGCACATGAGCTCCCGCACTACCGCCCGGTCGACGACCTCTACGAGGACTGGTTGGACCGCATCGCCGAGCTCGTCAGCGCCGTGGGGGGCTCTCCTGCACCATCCCTCTCGCTGCCTCGCCCGCCCCGGGCTACGGGTGATGTGGCTCACGGAGCGCCTCTGCCTCCTCCGCAACAAGATGGCGCCCTTGCACCGAGACGCACGGCTCATGGAGTGCCTCTGCCTCCCCCACGTCAAGATGGCGTCCTCGCTCCAAGGCGCGCTGTCCCGTGGCGTGATCCTCCGCGCCATGTGCCCGTGCACGAAGAAAGAAGCTGCCAAGAGGTTTCCCGACCGCAAGAAAACGCTCCACCGCTCCCAGCACCGCCACATTAGGATCACTTGCTGCGGCAGGGCCATGCGCCACTTGCCGTGGCGGCACAGGGACTCCAAGATCAAGCTCCGCCTCCACGATGGGCCCTGGTGGCCACGGCAGGCTGCCGCGCCTTCACTCCCGAGCTGTGTAGCATCGTCTGGCTAGGCAAGTTCAAGCCAGATCTGTGTCCTCGCTACGACACCACCCCCGACCCTACGGAGTTCTTGCAGCTCTACGAGCTGAACATCGAGGTGGCCAACAGCGACGAAAAGGTCAGGGCGAACTGGTTTCCCATGGATCTCAAGGACGACACTCGCTCATGGCTCCTAAACCTCCCCCAGGCTCGATCTCCTCCTGGGATGAGATGCGCGACCACTTCGTCGCCAACTTCTAGGGCAGTCGCGACCACCCCTAGCCGTGGGTGACCTACGCCGCATCAAGCAACAGCCGGGAGAGACCCTGCAAAAGTACAACCAGTGCTTCAATAGCGTGCGTCTCAAGATCCCCAAGGTGACAGACTAGGCCATCATCTTAGCATTTTCCGATGGTGTCTGCGACATCAAGACGAAGGAGGAGCTCGCCATCCATGAGGAGCTGTGCACGACTTTGAAGCTGTTCAACATAGCAACCAAGTGTGCAAGAGCTGAGGAGGGGCATCTCTCCCTCCTCGAGCTCCCCGCTGCGGATCCAAAAGAGAAGAAGGCCAAGGTCAAGGATGTGAAGCGCAAAGGAGTGGCCGTACTTGCGGCAGAACCGGACACCAAGAGTGGTCGCAATCTTCCCGAGTCGTCCAAGGGCAGCCATACATTTTGCGCCTTCCAGAACGTGTGCACCCGCAACACCAATGATTGTCAAGAGCTCAGGGCCATTCGATCAGCTCCATCCCACCAAGCCTTTTTCATGAGTGACTAACGGCTCCACCACCCTGATAGGGCAAGTTCGTCTCCCTGTCACCTTCGGTCAGCGTGACAACTACCACACCGAGCTCATCGACTTTGACGTCGCCCACATCCGCTTGCCGTACAATGCCATCCTCGGGTACCCGGCACTAGCCAAATTCATGGCAGTCACCCACCATGGCTACAACCTCAATATGCCGGGAAGCAGTGGAATTATTATAGTACCCTGCGAAGAAAGAGACACGGTGTGCTCCCTCGAGCGCACATTCCAGGCTGCATCAATCAAAGACCCTGACAGCGCGGGTCTGCAGTACCCTCCTGAGGCCAACCCCATGAAGAAAAAGCACCTACTCCGCTCTGGGCCTCAGGAGAGCGGCGCCTCCAGCGGCGCCACCTCAGGATCGGCGCCCGCGCCCGGGGCGCCTCCCTCCCGCGCATAGGGAGGCACACCCGGCACCCTCCTTGGGCAGGGCACGGGGGCTCTGTTCTGGAGGGCCTCGGACCTGGCCAACGTCACGAGGGAGGCGCTCGGGCACCACGTGGAGGCGTGCTTCGCGGCACATTTCCCTCAAGAGGGTACCGGGCGAGGAGCGCCCGACGCTCAGGAGTTCATCGTCAAGACCACTCAGGAGCTTCAGGAAGGAAGAGCCATACGTGGCGACCGCCGCCCACCTGGCGCTGCTCCACACCCAGGTGAGAGTGGTGAGCTGCGCGTCTGCATCGACATCCCAGGGCTCAACAGGACCGCATCTCAGGAGCACTTCTGGCCTTCGCATGCTGCCCGGTGTGAGGTTCCACCTCACAGCTATGTTTGCATGCCGTCCGTCCTGCCGAGCGTGGCGGCCGCCTTCCAGCGCAACCTACGAAGCATCCTGGCAGGTCAGGAGGCTAGGCATCACACAGTCCTGGTGGAGATGGAGACGGTCCTCAGGTGGCCACCCGAGCCTCCAGAGCCTCCCGAGGCTCTGGGCCTCGACGACTCGTGAGGAGCGACTTC
Source organism: Triticum monococcum (assembly GCA_034509565.1). Taxonomy (NCBI): domain Eukaryota; kingdom Viridiplantae; phylum Streptophyta; class Magnoliopsida; order Poales; family Poaceae; genus Triticum; species Triticum monococcum. The sequence goes on along the minus strand of CM067846.1, from coordinate 168,846,050 downwards.
TTTAGTGCGCGTCTTCAGCTACCTCAACACTCCTTCGACAACCAAACCAGGTGACATTTTTCCAAGTTCATTCAGCTGGGAGCGCCCCCTGGGCTGCATCGTTCCCAGGCCGCGTGGGTCAGTCCCTGTGGCATGTATCCGCTTGCATCTTTAGTTCACCCTGCTGGGGGTGAAGGAAATATTCCCTAGAGGCAATAATAAAGTTATTATTTATTTCCTTATATCATGATAAATGTTTATTATTCATGCTAGAATTGTATTAACCGGAAACATAATACATGTGTGAATACATAGACAAACAGAGTGTCACTAGTATGCCTCTACTTGACTAGCTCGTTAATCAAAGATGGTTATGTTTCCTAACCATGGACAAAGAGTTGTTATTTGATTAATGGGATCACATCATTAGTTGAATGATCTGATTGACATGACCCATTCCATTAGCTTAGCACCCGATCGTTTAGTATGTTGCTATTGCTTTCTTCATGACTTATACATGTTCCTATGACTATGAGATTATGCAACTCCCGTTTACCGGAGGAACACTTTGGGTGCTACCAAACGTCACAACGTAACTGGGTGATTATAAAGGAGTACTACAGGTGTCTCCAAAGGTAGATGTTGGGTTGGCGTATTTCGAGATTAGGATTTGTCACTCCGATTGTCGGAGAGGTATCTCTGGGCCCTCTCGGTAATGCACATCACTTAAGCCTTGCAAGCATTGCAACTAATGAGTGAGTTGCGGGATGATGTATTACGGAACGAGTAAAGAGACTTGCCGGTAACGAGATTGAACTAGGTATTGGATACCGACGATCGAATCTCGGGCAAGTAACATACCGATGACAAAGGGAACAATGTATGTTGTTATGCGGTATGACCGATAAAGATCTTCGTAGAATATGTAGGAGCCAATATGGGCATCCAGGTCCCGCTATTGGTTATTGACCGGAGACGTGTCTCGGTCATGTCTACATTGTTCTCGAACCGTAGGGTCCGCACGCTTAATGTTTCGATGACAGTTATATTATGAGTTTATGAGTTTTGATGTACCGAAGGATTTCGGAGTCCCGGATGAGATCGGGGACATGACGAGGAGTCTCGAAATGGTCGAGACGTAAAGATCGATATATTGGACGACTATATTCGGACATCGGAGAGGTTCCGAGTGATTCGGGTATTTTTCGAAGTACCGGGTAGTTACGGGAGAAGTAATGGGCCTTGATGGGCTTTAGTGGGAAGAGGAAAAAGGCTGCTGCGCCCCCCCTCCCCTTTGGTCCGAATTGGACTAGGGATAAGGGGGCCGGCCACCTCTCCTTCTCCTCCACTTCCTTCTCCCTTCCTCCCCTCTTGATGGACTCCTACTAGGACCTGGAGTCCTAGTAGGACTCCCATCCTGGCCGCACCAATAGCCTTGGCCGGCCTCCTCCTCCTCCATCCTTTATATACTGAGGCAGGGGGCACCCCATAGACACACAAGTTTATCCACGTGATCGTTCCTTAGCCATGTGCGGTGCCCCCTGCCACCATATTCCACCTCGGTCATATTGTAGCGGTGCTTAGGCGAAGCCCTGCGACAGTAGAACATCAAGATCGTCACCACGCCGTCGTGCTGGCGGAACTCCTCCCCAAAGCTTTGCTGGATTGGAGCCCGGGGATCTTCATCGAGCTATACGTGTGCTAAGAACTCGGAGGTGCCGGAGTAACGGTGCTTGGATCGGTCGGATCGGGAAGACGTACGACTACTTCCTCTACGTTGTGTCAACGCTTCCGCAGTCGGTCTGCGTGGGTACGTAGACAACACTCTCCCCTCTCATTGCTGTGCATCACCATGATCTTGCGTGTGCGTAGGAAATTTTTGAAATTACTGCGTTCCCAACAGGGGGCGCCCCTCAGGCTGCATCATCCCCAGGCCACTCGGGTCTGACCCAATGGCATGTATCGTTCTCGCATTTACCTAATCTGGTTTGCTTCTCATGCATAATCTATCTATGGTTATCACCTGCTTGATTGTCACCCACCATGGGAGCCGCGCGCCGTTCGTCTTTCTTCAGGATCCTTCGCATAAGAAGGCTAGGCACGGTGTCTGTGCTCGGGCCCGTCCTTGCAGCGTCGAAAAATCCAACGGCTGAGCTCTGTTTGGTGGGCCGACCCCGTTCACGTCACCTCCCAGGGTCGTTGGTGCTTGGCCTTCTCGTGCGATAACCTCGGGAAAGTCATTTGGTGCAGGTTGTCTAACCATCTCACAGGAATGCCACAGCCATCAAGAACCAAGACCAGGCACAACCCGCCTTGAGGTAGGGCCTCGTGAGTCTCGCGCTGGCTCACGAGTGCCTAGACACACCTCGTCTAGCCCTACCATGCAAGCCACGTGTTAGGGTGGGGTTTTACACGCCCCGGGGGATCTCTGCAGTAGGGAGCCCCCTCCCACGTACCAGTGGCGGACCAGCAATCACCATGGCGATTTGTGCCCTTCCTCGCACTAACTTGCAGGAACTTCCTGAGGACTACAGCGGGCGGTGCCACAGACTCTCTCTCTTCTCCCATGCAATTCTCTTGCGCGTTAAAAGGGGGGCTCCTGAGCATCGTGACTCAGGAGCTCTTACTGGCTATCCAGCCCTCACCCCCTGGCCTTGACCACGGCATCGTGACCTCGCATACCAGCGGTGGTCGACGCCCAAATCTAGCGCACCACAAGGAAGCAGCTCCGGAATGCCAAGATAAGTCTCGCGCCTGGATCAACCCAGCGCTACGGCATAAGATCCTCGCCTTTTGCTGCCCTGCTGCGGCAACGTCGCCTCCCTTTCCCATCCTCAGGTAGCTGCTTGCACGCTAAAGGGGACCTCTTGAGCATCGCGTCTCAGGAGCTCTTACTGGACCTCGAGCCGATCACCTCCTGGCCTTGACCACGACATCGCGACTTGGCATACCAGCGACGGCTGCAGCCTGCTTGGGGACCGGGACCCGTCGGCATAGAGCACCAAGCTGCCGCGGGGTTGGAAAGGGGAGACCGAGCCTCAGCAGGACATGCATTCGCAAATTTTCATAATAAGGATAATATCGAGAAAAGACATTACAAACGCTTTACACGCACCCGCGGGGTCCGTTTTGATTCCTCGCAGGGAACAAAAGAAGGGAATTCCTAGGAGCTCTATCTACATGCTCCAAACGTCGCCGACGCCATCATCAACTGTGGGCCTCTGGAGGCCGGCGCCAACCCCGTCCAGATCAGCGACGGCGGCGGCCGGATGCGGCAGCCTTGCTCCGGGCCCGGCGAGAGCTTGGGGCATGTAGCTGTCGTCGCTTGTCTCCGGAGCCTCGACGAGCTCGGGAGAGTCGCTGGACCACCAAGAGTCACCACTATCACTGGAGGAGCTACTGGCAAACCCAGCGGTAGGCTCGGCGTTGGTCGCTGCGCCGTCCTGGCGACCCCCTTCAGGGCAGCACTCCAAGCGGCGGCCTTCCTCGTCAAAGACCTTGAAGAACAGCGTGGAGGCGCCGTCGTACTCGAAGTGGATGGTAAGGGTGCCTTCCGCGCAGCAGACTCGAGCGACCTCGCCCCAGTCACGAGTCATGAAGATCCTCTCGGAGGAGACGGCTTCAACCTCCGCTCCAGTCACCGAGGCATCGTAGTCGGCGTGCTGCAGCCAAAGCTCGAGAGGGCCCCTTGGCGGCATCTCGGCGAAGAAGAACTGCGGGAAGCGGATCCAAGTGCGCGAAGGCATCGCCGCCCACAATAGGAACTCGCGCAAGGAGTCCACGGCATGGACCCCTGGGGCAACGGTGTGCGTCACCGTGGTGCGGCGACCATGGCCCTGGCGCGTGATACGTCTCCGTCGTATCTACTTTTCCAAACACTTTTGCCCTTATGTTGGACTCTAACTTGCATGATTTGAATGGAACTAACCCGGACTGACGCTATTTTCAGCAGAATTACCATGGTGTTATTTTTGTGTAGAAATAAAAGTTCTCAGAATGACCTGAAAATCAACGGAGAATTATTTTGGAATATATAAAAAATACTAGAAGAAAGATCCACGTCAGGGGGCCCACACCCTGTCCACGAGGGTGGGGGCGCGCCCTACCCCCTGGGCTCGCCCCTGCCTCGTGGGCCCCTGACGCTTCACCGACCTCAACATTGACTCCATCTATTCACTTTCGGAGAGAAAAAAATCATAGAGAAGGATTCATCACGTTTTACTATATGGAGTCGCCGCCAAGCCCTAAACTCACTCAGGAGGGCTGATCTGGAGTCCGTTCGGGGCTCCAGAAAGGGGAATCCGCCGCCATCGTCATCATCAACCTTCCTCCATCACCAATTTCATGATGCTCACCACCGTGCGTGACTAATTCCATCATAGGCTTGCTGGATGGTGATGGGTTGGATGAGATTTATCATGTAATCGAGTTAGTTTTGTTAGGGTTTGATCCCTAGTATCCACTATGTTCTGAGATTGATGTTTCTATGACTTTGCTATGCTTAATGCTTGTCAATAGGGCCCGAGTGCCATGATTTTAGATCTGAACCTATTATGTTTTCATCAATATATGAGAGTTCTTGATCCGATCTTGCAAGTCTATAGTCACCTATTATATGTTATGATCCTTTAACCCCGAAGTGAAAATAATGGGATACTTACCGGTTATGACTGTAGTTTGAGGAGTTCATGTATTCACTATGTGTTAATGCTTTGGTCCGGTACTCTATTAAAAGGAGGCCTTAATATCCCTTAGTTTCCAATAGGACCCCGCTGCCCCGGGAGGGTAGGACAAAAGATGTCATGCGAGTGCTTTTCAATAAGCAAGTTTGACTATATTCGAAATACATGCCTACATTACATTGATGAACTGTAGCTAGTTATGTGTCACCCTAGGTTATGATTGTTACATGTCGATCGCATCTGGCATAATTCTCCATCACCGATCTAATGCCTACTAGCTTTTCATATATTGTTCTTCGCTTATTTACTTTTCCGCTGCTACTGTTACAATCACTACAAAACCCAAAAAATATTACTTTTGCTACTGTTATCTTTTCCCACCGTTACCACTACTATCATATTACTTTGCTACTAATCACTTTGCTGCAGATATTCAGTTATCTAGGTGTGGTTGAATTGACAACTCAGCTGCTAATACTTGAGAATATTCTTTGGCTCCCCTTGTGTCGAATCAATAAATTTGGGTTGAATACTCTACCCTCGAAAACTGTTGCGATCCCCTATACTTGTGGATTATCAAGAACATTTTCTGGCGCCGTTGCCGGGAGTATAGCTCTATTCTTTGAGTCACTTGGGATTTATATCTGCTTATCATTATGAAGAGCTTGAAAGATCAAAGAACCAGGATTTTCCCCTCAACTACGAGGGGAGGTAAGGAACTGCCATCTAGCTCTGCACTTGATTCACCTTCTATTTTGAGTAAGCTTGCGACACCTAAACCTGCTTCTGCTATTAATTCTGATATGTCGCATGTTATTGATGATGTCACTTCAGCTATGCATGATACTTATGATGAAACTACTTCTATGCTTGATACTACTATGCCACTAGGTGAATTTCTTGATGAACAACTTGCTAGGGCTAGAGAGAATGAAATTATTGAAACTGATAATATTGATGATAGTGATGATGAAGATTCTCCCCTAGATATGAATTGCCTGTTGTTGAGGAGGGTCATGTTATGGATGAAGAAAGTGTTAGAGACTTTCTTGCCTACAATGATAGAAGTGATCTTAAGAAACTATTAGCTAAGCTTAAAAAAAAACTCTGAATGCTAGAATGAAATATGATACTGCTTATGCTACTTCACCTATCTTTATTACTTATAAGGATTATGATTTCTCTGTTGATCCCGAGTTAATTACTTTGGTTGAATCTGATCCTTTCTATGGCTACGAATCTGAAACTGTTGTGGCACATCTTACTAAGTTAAATGATATAACTACCCTGTTCATTAATGATGAGAAAACTCGCTACTATTATATCCTTAAATTATTTCCGTTCTCATTAAAGGGTGATGCTAAGATATGGTTTAATTCTCTTGATCCTGGTTGTGTGCGTAGTCCCCAGGATATGATTTACTACTTCTCTGCTAAATATTTCCCTGCTCATAAGAAACAAGCTGCTTTAAGGGAAATATATAATTTTGTGCAAATTGAAGAACAGAGTCTCCCACAAGCTTGGGGGAGGCTTCTCCAATTACTTAATGCTTTGCCTGATCATCCCCTTAAGAAAAATGAAATACTTTATATCTTTTATAATGGACTAACCGATGCTTCCAGAGACCACCTGGATAGGTGTGCTGGTTGTGTTTTCAGGGAAAGAACTGTTGATCAAGCTGAATTGTTATTGAATAATATGTTGACAAATGAAAATAATTGGACACTTCCTGAACCAACTCCTAATCCAACTCTGAAGAAAAGGGGTATTCTATTTCTCAGTCTTGAAGATATGCAAGAGGAAAAGAAATCTATGAAAGAAAAAGGTATTAAAGCTGAAGATGTTAAGAATTTACCTCCCGTTGAAGAAGTACATGGTCTTAATTCATCACCTATTGAAGAAACACACGGTCTTGATAACCCGACACAGGTAGAAAAGGTAAATTATCTCTATAGATACGATAAAGCTGAAATCCCTCCTGCTAAGTTTGCTAGCCAATGTTTGGATGAATTTGATAACTTTTTGGTTAAGAAAGAAGATTTTAACGCTTACGTTGGTAGACAATTGAAACATAATGCTTATATGATTGAACACTTGAGTAATTATAAGGCTATGTGTTAAAGGTGAACTTAAACTTATTAGTAAACATGCTTCTATGGTTACCACTCAAGTAGAACAAGTACTTAAAGCTCAGTAATGACTTTGACTTATTAGTAAACATGCTTCTATGGTTGCTCAATGAATTGGATAGTAAGAATAATGACTTTGATGTTAGAGTTGCAACTAGAGGTGGTAAAGTTACTCAGGAACCTTTGTATCCTGAGGTCCATCCTAAAAGAATTGAGCAAGATTGTTAGAGAACTAATGTAGACGCACCTAGTCCTTCTAAAAGGAAGAGAAAGAAAAATGATAGGACTTTGCATGCTTCTAGTGAACCTGTTGTAGACACACCTGAGAATCCCAATGATATTTCTATTTCTGATGCTGAAACACAACCGAGTAATGAACATGAGCCCAGCGATAATGTCAATGATGATGTTCATGTTGATGCTCAACCTATCAATAACAATGATGTAGAAATTGAACCTGCTGTTGATCTTGATAACACACAAACAAAGAATCAACATTATGATAAGAGAGACTTTGTTGCTAGGAAGCACGGTAAAGAAAGAGAACCATGGGTTTAGAAACCCATGCCTTTTCCTCCTAAACCATCCAATAAAAAGGATGATGAGGATTTTGTGCGCTTTGCTGAAATGATTAGACCTATATTTTTGCGTATGCGTTTGACTGATATGCTTAAAATGAATCCTTATGCTAAATATATGAAGGATATTGTTACAAATAAAACAAAGATTCCGGAAGCTGAAATTTCCACCATGCTTGCTAATTATACTTTTAAGGGTGGATTACCAAAGAAACTTGGAGATCCAGGAGTACCAACTATACCATGCTCCATTAAAAGAAACTATGTTAAAACTGCTTTATGTGATCTTGGAGCCGGTGTTAGTTTTATGCCTCTCTCTTTATATCGTAGACTTGATTTGAATAAGTTGACACCTACTAGAATATCTTTGCAAATGGCTGACAAATCAACTGCTATACCTGTCGGCATTTGTGAGGACGTGCGTGTTGTGGTTGCAAACGTTACTATTTTAACGGACTTTGTTATTCTTGATATTCCCGGGGACGATAGTATGTCTATTATTCTTGGAAGACCCTTTTTGAATACTGCAGGGGATGTTATTGATTGCACCAAAGGCAATGTCACTTTTCATGTTAATGGTAATGATCATAGGGTACACTTTCCGAGGAAACAACCTCAAGTCCACTGTATCAATTCTATTGGAAAAATTTCAACTATTACTATTGGAGGTTTTGAATTTCCTCTTCCTACTATCAATAAGAAATATGATATTCTTATTGTTGGGGACATGCATATCCCCGTTGAGGTAACTTAGTGTTATTCGAAAATTCTCCGGTTCCATGCAATTCGGAATGAGTTTGTTAACAAGACTTGATCAACCTTGTTAGTGGATTCCTTTTGATGAGCATGAGATGGATGAATTTAGAAAACACAACTCTCTATACCCTCTTTTTACTTTCTGTTATTTATATTAAATAAAGAAAAAATAGAATTTTTCTGTCTATTTTCTAAATTATTCATGCAATAAAAAATACCCTAAAAATAAAAGTTCTCCAAATGCCCTGAAAATTAAATATGGATTTTTCTAGAATATTTGAGAATATCTGGCACTGAAGAGATTTTTGAGGGGCTCATCGAGCCGAAGCTCGAAGGATAAACAAAGTGAAGAGAACAAGAAGCCCAAGTATAATCTCCCTCACACCACGGAGATTCGACCGTGTGAATGGCCTTTGTGATGATTCCTTGAGAGCAGCCGGGATTTATGATGATTTCTATGAATTGGCTGAGAATGCAAGGCTCACCGCCTTCCTCCACGACCAACATGAACAGTATCTCTTACTCACCAATATCTTTGTGCAAAACTTTCATTTCCATGCTAGGAGCTCACCACCTACGGTGGAATTTTATTTATATGATGAGCATAAGGAGATGTCACTTCGTGATTTTTGCCGGGTTTGTTTGATCCCTTTTGAGGGCAGTGTAGAGGAACCACATCGTGAGGATGTGGAAGGGTTTATTGATACGATTGTTGTAGGGGAAACGAGGAAAGTTTCTGATTCAAGAATTACTAGCATACATTTTCCTGTTTTTACGTTACTTTTGCAATATTTGCTAGTAGATGCTTAATTGGTCGTGGAAACTGTGGCAACCTTAGTGCCCCTGATATTGTTATTTTGTGCCATGCCTTGTTCCGTGATGACACATTTAGTATGGGCGCTATTGTTGCAAAGAGGTTAAATCTTAACCGTACTAAGGGCCCTATCTTGGGAGATATCTTTGCCTCGCGCCTCGCTGCACACTTTAACATACCTATTAGGCATTATGAGAAGGAAGAGAAGTTGCTGCCTCCTGTTTTTCTATATTATAAGAATATGGTAGCACATGATTTTATCGTTAAGAATAAGGAAAAGATGCTTAGGTACAAGCTGATATTTGATAAAAATCACACTGAGACTATTACTTTGCCTGCTCCTTCCTTGTTTGACTTATCTGCAGGCAAGTACCTTGTTCTGCCGGAGGCCATTCATGCCTATCGAAACGCCACACCAGCTACAGAGCCAGAGCCGGAACAAGAATTTGATCCTCACCGACAGTCTGTTTATTAGTGGAATCCGGAAGATATCGCCAACCAGTGGCACCAGGGGGATCCGTCTCAGTACGACCCCAATTATAACTTTGGATATCCGCCAGGCCAGCCGTGGCCATATACCAACTTAGGCCAAAAGCCTAAGCTTGGGGGAGTATGTATTTCTCACCAACATTACATTCATGTTCACACACTCATGCTAGTTGTCGGTGCACATACTCTTTCATTGTAATATTCCTGCTAGTTTATTTTCCTTTTTATGCTTTCTTCTTGTGTGTTTGATAAACCTTAGAAAAACAAAAAAATTAGTTGTAGATTTTAGCTACTTTACTTTCCATGCCTGTAGTAGTAATAATTAAAAAGAAAACTCAAAAAAGATTTGTCATTCCTCTTTTGCTTGTTGGGAGCTTTCTCGTGTAAATAGTTTTATTTCTTTTCTTGTTCTTTGGGGGTCGAGAGGAGAAGACCATGATTAAAATGTTGAGTGGATCTTATATGCATTATTGTTGATCTAACAAAGAGCCCATATTACCTTGTCTCCTCTCTTGAATTGAATGCTTTCAGATTCCAGCTTAGTCCAATGCATGTGCACTATTATTATTATTATTATCCACACTATTCGGTCATGCAAGTGAAAGGCAATAATGAAGATTATATGATGAACTTATTGGGATGAGAAAAGCTGGTATGAACTCGACCTCTTTTTTTGTAAATATGATTAGTTCATCGTTCCTGATTCAGCCTATTATGAAAGAAACATGTTTGCAATGACAATTAGAGATTGTAGTTTCTAATGCCATGCTTAATTAGCTAGGAGCTTATAATGGTTTACCTTGCATGCCAACATGCTATTAAAATGGTTGTGATGTGGTATGATAGGGTGGCTTCCTCTTTTGAACGATTCGAGTGGCTTGACTTGGCAGATGTGCACGCATGTAGTTGAAACAAAATCAACATAGCCTGTACGATATTTATGTTCATGGTGCATTATATCCTACTCATGCTTGCATTCGGTGTTGATTAATTTTAATGCATGTTCATGAATGTTGTCGCTCTCTAGCTGTTCGCTTCCCAATCTTTTTCTAGCCTTCACTTGTACTAAGCAGGAATACTACTTGTGCATCGAATTCCATAAACCCCAAAGTTATTCCACATGAGTCCTCCATACCTACCTATATATGGTATCTACCTGCCGTTCCAAGTAAATTTGTATGTGCCAAACTCTAAACCTTCAAATAAACATTCTGTTTTGTATGCTCGAATAGCTCATGTATCAATTAGGGTTGTCTGTATCTTCCATGCTAGGCGGGTTATTCTCAAGAGGAGTGGACTCCGCTCCTCACTCACGAGAAAATGGCTGGTCACTGGGATGCCCAGTACCATGCTTTATGCAAATCAAATAAAAATAAGTGCAAACAAAACTCCCCTGGGACGCTTGTTAGTTTGAGGCACTTGTTGTTTCGAGCAAGCCATGGATTGATGCTTGTTGGTGGAGGGGAGTATAAACTTTACCATTCTGTTTGGGAACTTCCTATAATGTGTGTAGCATGGAAGATATCGAGATCTCTCGGTTGTTATGTTGACAATGAAAGTATACCACTCAAAATATTATTCATATCTATATCAAAACCGAGCTTTGGCACCTCTACAAATCCCTGCTTCCCTCTGCAAAGGTCCTATCTATTTACTCTTATGTTGAGTCATCATCCTCTTATTAAAAAGCACCAGTTGGAGTGCACCGCTGTCATTTGCATCCATTACTGTTAGTCTACATTGAGTATGACTTGACTGGATCTCTTTTACCATGAATTACAATGTCTAGTCAATCCTTGATCTTTAAAGGTGCTCTACATTTATGTTTTGCGGTCTCAGAAAGGGCTAGCGAGATACCATCTTGTCATATCATATCATGTTTGTTTTGAGAAATTGTTGTCATCCGAGATTTATTATTGTTGCTCGCTAGTTGATTATGTCATTGATATGAGTAAACATGAGGCCTAAGTGTTATTGTGAATATGGTTAGTTCATAATCTTTGCTGAAAACTTGAATGCTGGCTTTACATATTTACAACATCAAGAGAAAACAGAGTTTGTAAAAGTTTTTCTTTATCACTTTCAGTGTATCAACTGAATTGCTTGAGGACAAGCAAAGGTTTAAGCTTGGGGGGGTTGATATGTCTCCGTCGTATCTACTTTTCCAAACACTTTTGCCCTTGTTTTGGACTCTAACTTGCATGATTTGAATGGAACTAACCCAGACTGACGTTGTTTTCAACAGAATTGCCATGGTGTTATTTTTGTGCAGAAATAAAAGTTCTCGGAATGACCTGAAAATAAACGGAGAATTATTTTGGAATATAAAAAAATACTGGAAGAAAGATCCACGTCAGGGAGCCCACACCCTATCCATGAGGGTGGGGGCGCGCCCTACCCCCCTGGGCGCGTCCCCCTGCCTCATGGGCCCCCAGCCGCTTCACCGACCTCAACCTTGACTCCATATATTCATTTTCGGGGAGAAAAAAATCAGAGAGAAGGATCATCATGTTTTACGATACAGAGCCACCGCCAAGCCCTAAACTCTCTTGGGAGGGCTGATCTGGTGTCGTTCGGGGCCACTGCCAAGTTCTTTTCCATAAGCACGTATGACTATGTTCGGAATACATGCCTACATTACATTGATGAACTGGAGCTAGTTCTATGTCACCCTAGGTTATGATCGTTACATGATCGATCCCATCCTGCATAATTGTCCATCACCGATCCAATGCCTACGAGCTTTTCATATATTGTTCTTCGCTTATTTACTTTTCCGCTGCTACTATTACAATCACTACAAAACCCAAAAAAATACTTTTTCTACCGTTATCTTTTGCCACCGTTACCACTACTATCATATTACTTTGCTACTAAACAATTTGCTGCAGATATTAAGTTATCCAGGTGTGGTTGAATTGACAACTCAGCTGCTAATACTTGAGAATATTCTTTGGCTCCCCTTGTGTCGAATCAATAAATTTGGGTTGAATACTCTACCATCGAAAACTGTTTCGATCGCCTATACTTGCGGGTTATCAGCGCGGGCGACGGCGTTCACCGCCCCTCCCTTCGAAGCCCTCAGCTTGGGTGTACAAGGGTTGCGGATACCCAGGAGGTGGCCGCTCGTACCATGGCCGCGACACTTCTGGCCTCACGACGATGTCTCGATGATTAGACAGCCTCTTCTTCGGTGGAAGTGGTTCGGGCTCATCAAGGGGAGTCTTGCCCTTTTCCGTGGCCGAGAACCTCCGTATTGGCGCCATGACGGAGGCAGCAAGTAGTAGAACAAGGGAGAAGAAGGAGCGGGAAGAGCAAAGGAAGAGATGGGTAATAGGGGTTCCGCTCCCCACTTCCCATTTATAGCCAAGGGGAGGGCAACCACCGGCCTCCACAATCTAAGGTAATAATGATCTTTTTTGCATGCAGCAAGGACTCATCAAGTCGGGCAGTTGCCAAGGCAGCGTGGGGAAGCAGAGACGCCCAAGTCCAATCAGTCGCCACGCGCCAACTACGGCTGCAGGCTGTTGGGGCACACGGCGCTCCGCACTTGCCCTTTGGCTTTGCCTCGAAGCCAACCACGAGTGCGCCTTGGGCCCGGGGGCTACTGTTCGCATTCTGGGAACGGGAGTCCCCAGACTTGCCTGCCTGCGGCCCGTGGCGTGGCTCCACCAGTGGCCCTATACGGCCCATCTTCACCAGCAAACACTCAAGACCCTCGCGAGGGGTCGAGCCTCGCGAGGCGGACGACGCCAAACCTCCTCAGGGGCTGCCTCACCAAGCTGGCTCACGAGGGGCGGAGAGATCAAGGCAAGGGACACCTCGCGAGGTTTCTGTGACGCAAGCCATGATGGCTGGAGCCAGGCGGGCGCCAGCGCGTGTAGTGTCCTTGTTTCCTCTTTGGTGCTAAAGAGGTAGGCGCAGGCGAGGAGTCCCGAGGCATCAGGAAAAGGTTTCCATATCAGTGCAACAAGATCAAGACCAGCAGGACGGCAAGACGGAGGTCACCGTGGAGCCGAAGACGGCGTCACCACCAGAGCCTTTGGCAGGCGAAGACTACTTTTTTCACGATAGCTTGTACTAGCTGTCCCCCTTCGAATTGGCCGTTGTGGGATCCCTTCCCGCCTAATATTTGGGAAGAGGACCCGGGCCTCTATATATAGGACTAGCCACCACCATAGAAAGGGATCGTCTCATCTAGAAAGGTAGAATCCTCAACCACACAAGCTCACCAAACACAAGAACACCTCTCCTCAGGAAGCTGTTCTTCCCTTGTAACTGTTCATCCTCAGCCCAAGAGGCAATCCACCACACCACACTGGAGTAGGGAATTACACCACAACGGTGGCCCGAACCAGTATAAATCTTGTGTCTCTCGTTCTTTGGGTTCGTCGAGGCCGTGAGATCATACATAGTGCGAGCTAGAGGGGGGGAGATCTTTGTGCGCACCCCAGTGTTCAAACCTCAAGGGTTTTTTCTGGAACCCGAAATCCGACACCCGCTTATGAGGGTCATAGATCTTGGAGAGGCATTAAAAAAAGACACATCCATGACATTTTGGGCTGAACGAATTTCCCCCTGTCATGCTTATGACACTTCTATGACAATAATTGTGACAAAAACACATATCATCATAGATGTGGTGGGCTCCTACTTCTATGACCAAAAATCATGATAGAAAATGGGATTTTCGTCCTGGGCGGGCTGGAGACACAATTGCATGACATTCTTTGGGCCATCCATCACTGAAAAAATCATGGTAGAAGCGAGGGCGAGGAAAATATCGGGGAGTTCCCGGTTACGGTGGGTGTGGTCGGGGCCGAGCGATGCACTGTGGTTTGCGTGTTTCTCTCATGTATGTGCGTGTGTGTGAGGCGTTGGCTAACTAAACCAAAGCCATCACACGTTACTGAACCCGAGTGATCAATCCCTTGGATGTTAACTAAACCTGAGCGATTCATTCGCTGCTGACTGAACCCGAGCGTTTCCTTCACTGCTGCTGCTAACTGAACCCGAGCGATCGATCACTCTTGCTGCTTACTAAAGCCGATCGAGCCCCCGTGCGAGACATAGCCGGCCAGCTGGTGTTGGGGTGCCTCTCAATGAACAGTGACCGTTGCTACCGTGCACGCGGTACGTAGAACGAGTCAAGACGTGGTGAGTTGAGCCGGTTGGTTGGCTGTGGATGAACAGTTCCCCGCGGGGGTTGGATGAACAGGACCCCATGGTAGTAGGTCGTTGCTACTGGATGAACATGACCCCAGGGAGGCCGCCTGTGATGGCCTGGCTTATTAGGGATGATAGACTACTCATATCAATAAGAAATTCCTTCTTTTTCGGAAGCCCAGTCGGACAGAACTCCAAAGTTAAGCGTCCTCAGCTTGGAGTAGTTTCAGGATGGGTGACCGACCGGGAAGTTGCTCCTGGGTGCGCACGAGTGAATACAAAGTGCACAGAAAATACTAGTATTGATCTGTGGGGCTAGTCTAGATCCCGCCAGGAGTAACGACCACCGGCGGGTGTGTTCGGGGCGTTACAAGTTGGTATCAGAGCCGACTCTCGCGGTTACACGGATGGTTGCGGACCGGTGCGTGGTCATGTTGTTCATGACATTTGTGACCCGTCGTGGAACACGGCATGGCACATGTACTGGACTGGAAGCACAGACGTATGTGCCAAGAGGGAACGTTCCTGTGGCCCGACGAGGACGTCGGTTCCTCTGAGTGGGGATGATAGACTACTCATATCAATAAGGAATTCCTTCTTTTCCGGAAGCCCAGTCGGACAGAACTCCAAAGTTAAGCATGCTCAGCTTGGAGTAGTTTTAGGATGGGTGACCGACCGGGAAGTTGCTCCCGGGTGCGCATCAGTGAGGACAAAGTGCGCAGAAAAGACTAGTATTGATCTGTGGGGCCAGTCTAGATCCCGCCAGGAGTAACGACCACCGGCGGGTGTGTCCGGGGCGTGACACCACCGCACCCCAGCCAGTTGGGGGTGGATGAACAGGACCCCATGGAGGCCCTATGAACAGTAGCTGGTGGAGGCTGTATGAACAGTAGCCGGTGGAGGCTGGAGGAAGTCGATGGTGGATGAACAGTAGCCCGTGAAGGCTGGAGCAAGGCAGTAGACAGTGGATGAATAGGACCCCGTTTTGACAGTATGCGGTCCAACATAAGTCTGTTTCCTCCGTTTTGCAGAACGCCACACCCCTCCCGATCAACATGACCCCGTTTCGACCGTAGGCACTCGAACAGAAGTCCGTTTCCTCCGTTTTGTGGTACGCTAGACCCTTCCCGATGAACATGACCCCGTTTCGACCATACGTGGCTGATAAGAAGGCCGTTTCCTCCGTTTTATGGTATGCCAGACCTCATTTCGGCTGTTCCGTCCAAGCCGGTTTGGCTCCTGATGAACATGACGTATTTCGACCCAGTCGGTTGCCTTCCGATGAACTCGACGCTGTTTCCTCCATTCTAACCAAGCCAGTTCCCTACCGATGAACAGGATGACGTTGCTGTATGCGTTCGAGACCCTGCCCATATTTACGTATGTAGCCGTATTTACTTTCTTGCAGCGTGGCTGTACGTACGTGTACATGATATAGACAGGACTCCATGACATGCTACGTCCGCGCCTCTACTACGACATGTGCCGCTCCTTACTCGGCCATAGTTCGTCGCTGCAGAGAGACCGATCGACTAGTATGTACATACACGTTCAAAACCAGATGGACAAAGCTATGTATGCTTCGACCGGGTGGGTCCTAGCTTTTCCTTGCGTGCGAAGATATAGCTGGTGGGTCCCAGCAGTCAGGGCGAAGAATCATTTTTTTGCCCGTAGTATGGACACACTTCCTTGCGTGTGAAGACATAGCTGGTGGGTCCCAGCTGTCATGGGGGGAAACATTTTTTCGCAAAATACAGAGTCCTTCCGGCGGGTCCCTATTGTCAAGTGGAGGAATAATTATTTTACCCGTAATAGGAGGCACTTCCTTGCTGCGGTCATGGACCCAGGTGTCAGCCTCTCCATGTACAGTCCTCTTCTGATGGAAGTCGTTCCTTGACCACGTTGACCACACCGCATCGAGAACACCAAGGCGGTGGACGATGGCGAGGCCTAGGAAGGGGACGTTGTGGAGCTAGGGCAGACGCGACAGTGGATGCCCAGGTGAAGAGGATTACGAGGGATGACTGGTTCGATTGTGGTGTGAGGCTGCCATCACCGCAGAATAACAGGGGTTGTGGATGAGTAGAGGGATGGCCTGGCCAGCGGTTGGAGTAGGAGGGGGCGGTGAGGCCTGCACGGTAGCACAGCCGGCCATGAGAGGCAGGAGCAGGCAGCACGACCCGCGATGGTTTGGGCAACTAGACTAAGAAGACTAGAGGTTGAAGAAGCACGATAGCCGTTGGATGGACATCGTATGGTCACCACAGCTAGAATCGTTTATATTGACTAAGTTGACAAAGCCATGCGTCCACGTCAACTTAGTAGGCCCACAAGTTAGCCTCCAAATATGATGGCTCTCACCTAGCAGCGGGGGTATTCATTTTTTGTGCGTAATAAGGAGGCACTTCTTTGCGTGCGAAGATATAGCTAGTGGGTTTGAGCTGTCAGCGGGGGAATGTTTTTTCATGAAATACAGAGGCCCTTCTGGTGGGTCCCCGCTGTCAGGTGGAGGAATCATTATTTTGCGCGTAATAAGGAGGCACTTCCTTGCTGCGGCCGTGGACCCAGCTGTCAGCTTCTCCACGTATAGTCCTCTTCCGATGGAAGTCTTTTATTGACCATGTTGACCATGCCGCGTTGAAAGCACCAAGGCAGGGACGACGACGAGGCCTAGGAAGGGGATGACCAGGAACCGGGAAAGACTCGGTAGTTTTTTCCCACACGGAGGGGAGTAGAAGGGTTTACTACTTCGACTGCAGTGTGAGGTTGCCGTCACCGGAGAATAACAGCAGGTCTGGGTGAGTAGAGGGATGGCTAGGCCAGCGATGGGAGTATGGTGGGGCGGTGAGGCTTGCGTGACAGCACAGCCGACCGCAGGAGGAGGGAGCAAGTAGTCCCGCCGGTGCTTGTTTGAGCGGCTGGAGCAGGAAGAGCGGAGATTGAAGAAGCACAACGACCATTGGATGGACATCCAACAATCACTACTCTCGTGTATTGACTAAGTTGACACGGTGTTGCGCACGCGTCAACCTTTTTTTTAGAAAAACATACGCGTCAACCTATAGTAGGAGCACAAGTCAGCCTCAAATATGGGGAAAATAGCATACAACCCATCTTCCATTATTTTTGATAATTTATAGCTCATTTGCTAATTCTTAAGGATTTTTTTGGATCCCATATTCTTTTTGTTAGCATTACAGACCATATTCTGGCCATGGTTAAAAAATAATACAAAATTTTGCATATTTCGGTGCGGTCCAAACTATTTTTAATCCCAAAATTTCGAGTCACACTCAAACTAATTTAAAATATAAATTTATATCAATATAAAATCCAAATAATTTTCCATGCATAAAAATCAATGGAATTTAAAATCTCGACATGAAAAAAAGAATTTTGAAACTAATTGCCGGTTTGATGTGTTTTAAAAATGTACAACCCATTTCTCATTGCTGATAGCCCATTTTATGGGCAAGCCGAATGAAACTCTCCTTGTCTTGAAAGATTTGCAGCCCAGCAGGGCTGGCAAAGCAAGTAGGCATTTTCAGAAAGAAAAAACCACGGGGCTAGTCTTGTGGTAAACATAAAATAAATGGATGGCTAGACAGGCCAGAGTGCCCCGCACAGCCCAGTTGACAACCTGCTTCCATCTCAAAAACAAAAATAACTGGGCGAGCTGCTGGGTCCCTGGTGTCAGCCGCTCATCGTGTAATTCTCTCATTTATTGACTACGTTGACAATACCTAGATGTCAGAAATCCATTAGGAGGAACCATTTTTTGGCTTGAAATAAGGAGGCACTTGCTTGTGTACTGCCATGATCCTGGTGGGTCCCTGCTGTCATCCTCTCCACATACAATCATCTCCTAAATGTGTATGCGTCAACCTAGTAGGCCCACAAGTCAGGCTCTAATCCTGTGGTGGACAAATACAACCCATTTAAAAAAATAACAACCCATTCCATGCGTTCAAACGGAAAGTTCAACATTCAGAGCAAAGTAAAAGGTCTGATCCAGATATTGAGTACCGAACTTCCACGTTGACAACCATCATAGCCAAGTTAACTATCTACTCCCATTAATACTCTAGTAGTCTACAAACTAATTTACTCTTAGCTAACTAGACGATGCCGGCCGCTATTTGCGGTACACGCTAAACGCCGGCATCGACGTCCCCCTCTTCGCCTTGGACTTGCCAGAGGTGCGATAGGGCCCATTGCTCGCGTGTGTTGGCCCTTTCCATGCTGGCGTGGTCCACCGAAGCTTCAGCTTGTAAGCGGGAAACCCACTTGACGAGCTGGTAGTAAAATTCGGCGTTGCGAATGCATGCGTGCTCGACAGCCTCCAGGGCTATTTGCTGGACGCCGGCCTCCACGTAGTCTCCCTAGTTGTGGGCGCTCTACTCGTGACTCAGAGCGTCGGGGCGCTGCTGCTCCATGCCCTGCTGGCAGCACAAATGGGCGATATTCCGCTCCTCCGCCAGGTGGTCTCACTCCAACAAGTCCTCATACTCTGCATTTCCATCTAAAGACCGATAGAATGCCTCCTTCCTCCGTCTGCCTTCTAGTGAAAAACCGAACACTAGTTCCGGCGGTGACCGCCTTTGGCTTCGCCTATTGTAGATGGGTGGGGGAATGACGGACATGGCGAGAGCAAGGGCAAGTGGTGAGCAACATCGGGCTGATGGGGACTTATGAGGATAGGGCGAGTTGGGTGATGGTCCCACCGGAGAATGCCGGGAACTAGTAATTATAGGCGGAAGGCAGGTGAACTAGCGTGTCGCAGGAAATTTGATGGTCATCGTGGTCATAGGAATTCAATGCATAAGCAGGCATGGCTTAGCGCGCCAGCTTTCCATGGACAACTAGAAAATTGAAATTGTGATTGTGTCGCCTCGTCCCGTCCCATGAGTGGTGCGTCCCATCCGTGCTACATCGCACATCGACATGGCGGTCCAATCAAGTGGACTTGATTTATGTAGATGAGGTACGTGCGTGATCCACTGGTTATTCGCGTAGGATCGAGTCAGTCGGATAGTGTACATGTAGGACCACAATAGCCAATAACGTTCACTGGGAGATAAGGCATTTGCGAACGTTTTTGCTGGCAGTTTCTTTAGACTTGCATGGCATTTTCTTCAGAACAACATGTTAGTTTGTTCAGAGGTAGGCATTTTTAATCAAAAAACTGCCACCTTCGGATCTTGCGTCACAACTAAAACTGCCAGGAGCGTATTAGTAGGCTAGCTCGTGATCGATCAGTAACTTGTAAACACTGAGCAAACTGAAATAAGGAACTGCTAGTAACTTGTAAACACTGAGCACACAGAAATAAGGATCATGTTGTGCACAGTAGTAATTAAGAGCTGATCTGTTCGAAATGTTCACACGAGACTCACATGTCCGACATTGTAATATGTTCACATTAGTAGCCCAAATTCACAACCAACTAGTACGATTCCCATACATAAGATCAACATGTTAATGCATCTCAATGATTCACAGATTATATACAAATATGTAGCTCCAAAAGCAAAGATCTAGAAAAAACATTTGTTCTTGCTACTAACACGGATGCTTCTCTGGGCCAACATTCAGTACAGAGTGAAAGACAAATTTGTTTGTGAAGTCTACAATTCCTCTTGCAAATGTAAGTGGTTTCACCAACAACTGGAACCATGAGAATGAACCACACATGATGGAGAAACATCCACTGCAATATGATTTGGTCTTCTCTCGATCACATGACGGGACTATTTTCAGAATACAAAATTTAATTTAGGCAATATGATGCCCATTGTATAATTAGACCAAAGCAATGAAGCACCTAGTGTTGGAAAATAAATACTACTACTTTTGTGCAGTCCATGAAGTGACTATGCAATCCTCCTGTGTCTATTTTAAAATGGCACTGCATGCAGTGACTATACTATTCTCTTGTGCAGTTACACCAAAATTGAGGCCACTTTGTTGGTTTGCTTAATAGCAACGGGAAGACATCTGTCTGCACAAATATCAAGCAGCTAGTAAACATATACCCCACCTTGTATTTTCGGTTTAAACACGTTTCTTCTAGTGGTTTCCGCTTAGCATCTGTCATGTTTTGCACTGGACAATTTGATACTGTCATGTTTTGCCCTGGACAATTTTTTATTGAATTGATTTGCTGGTACAGAGCATAAATATAGCGCCTATTCTTCATCAGACCAAGGATATCCATGTTCGCAGTGATGGAAGAGGTGAAATCGATACAAGGGAAATTGAGCATCCAATCATTGAATCATTGCTTGTTATTTGTTGTGTGACAAAAACCTTAGTATTTACTAGAATGTTTTGTTGGAAATAATCTAGAATCCAACATGTATCCTCGTTGTCGTTGTGTGTTGATGACTTGTTGTATGTAATGAATGGTACATTTGCATATGCATCTGATAAACTCAATTTATGAATGGTTTTCGAGTCACTTCTTGGAGTGTGAGTACCATAGTAGTATAGCCAAATCCAGTTATATGAAGTTACCACATCACATAGAGCCAACCTAATAGTATGCTAGTACAATAGTTAGTCCTAGTAGTAGTATACCATCAACTAGAGCAATGTGTCGCACGGAGGCCGAGAAGTATGGTGATAGCATGAGGTGGGCTTGTACGTATGATACATGGCTTGCCACGTTTCCTACTCCTCCGGTCTAAATGTCGAGAAGATTTGGTTGAGTTCTTCCTCCTTCTGCTGACACGTGGGACATCCAGCATCCAGGTCGTGTCATGCAAGAAAATGGAGTGCTAGTTGAAGCCATGTGATGTGCATCTTGGGTTAAACTGTAAATAGAATCTTACTCTTGACTAACTCCAAAAGCGGCCACCGAAGATCTTTATTGGATTTGTTTTTCATCACAAGCATGTCGAGGTGAAAGATGTGCAGGTTCAGTGGGTCGTCTTGCGTTTTCACTGACATGTGGGCCCGCATGTGAGCCAACAGACGATGGGCACACTCTGCACGTCTGCTGGGTGGCTGAGAATAGAGAGAGGAGGGCTGAGCATGGACTCCAGGAAATTTTGCGACAATGTGAGTATTACTAGTGGTGTATCGTACTCCTGGAGAGATAATGTGTTCGCTATACATAACCAGCACCTCGATATAGTGGGGTGGCATGGGCCATAACTAGCATTCATGTCTAGCAGTACGACACACGCCACCCACACGAGTCCCATCTGACACCAATTTTCTTGGAGTCCGTGCTACAACTATCTCTTCTCCCTCCAGTTTTCTCTAACTCAGCCATCACGCGGTGGGCGGGGGTGAGGGTTTGCTGATAGTTGGTTTGCTCAACTGCGGTCCCACTTCTAAGTCAAAATGAAACATAGCACGCATTCCCCCTTGAGTGGCGTGCCGGACCAACCATGTGGCGGTGCGACGTGAACACGGCAGGCTTTTCCTTTTGAACTTGTAACTTGTAAAATTCTGTTCTGCTCCCTAGAGTAATGAGGAGTTTGGTTCTGGCGCGGTTCATGCATGGTACTCCCTCCGTTCCTAAATACTCCCTCCATTTTGGTATACAAGGCCACTATCAAAATTACAATTTGCAGCTATACAAGGCCACTAACACCAATCGAGATACAATTTATGAGGTTTGCCTTGTACTAGCAATCGAGAACATTAATACCCAATGCATGCATGCAGGGGTCAGAAGGTTGGTTTTAATGCATCACATTAATCAACCAACGAGGAGTGTGAGAGTTGTCTTGTTGTGCGTTGGGGAGAAAAACACACATTAATTAACACCTCAGGCGAGGAGAAAATACTAGTTTGCAACATTGGCTTAAGTGGCCATTAGTTTCTACCTTGGTACCTATAATATGGGTTTGTGGCCCTGTATATAAACATGGAGGGAGTATTTGTCTTTCTAGAGATTTTAACAAGTGACTACATACGAAGCAAAATGAGTGAATATACACTCTGAAATATGTCTATATACATCCGTATGTGCCAGTCCATTTGAAATCTCTAAAAAGAAAAAAATTTAGGAATGGAGAGAGTATGTACGAAAATTATGAAGTTGATGCGAAAGGTAAGATAATTACTAGTACAATATACTACTACATGAAATTGACGGGAAGATAAAGATACATACAGATCCATCAACAACATCCTCATGCCCTAGTGCGCCGGGTCACCAACCGACGTGTGAGGAGCAGCGGCGTTGGCGGCTAGCTCAACGTGCTTCTGAAAAATGTCCTCCAAGGTTGCCCCGTGGTCTAAGAAGGCCAACGTCCTATCGTCCTTCTCTTGCACGTAGTAGTCCTTGTGGACAATTTGCGTGTAGACGTGGGTGATTATGCCATTGGTGTCTTGCTGCGCCAGGCGCTGTGCGGCGAGCGCGACCTCATGGTGGACATTCTCCGGTGAGATGGCGGGCAGTCGTAGGGCCACTAGTGCATTAAAGAGGTTGTCACCATAGAGGTCGTTAAGGGTGGCGAGCATCGCAGAGCCTGAGCGCGTGGACTGGAGGCATACATCAAGGTCGACCGCGAGCTTCTTGACGACGGTGAACTTACAAGGAAGCCGGCGAGGACCTCGTCGAACAAGGAGACGAAGCTATCGTCCAAGAGGCCTTTCGCCCTGGTGGCCTCAAGCACGACCTAGAGACGTTCCTCGGTGTTGGGCTGCAGGCCGGCGTCGTGGACCATCTAGCATAGCCAGCTCATGCTCGCGCTCATCACCTCCATGGGTCTTGCTTATAGTCAACTGATTTTGCGATTGGAGTGATCACTTGTGCCCTTGGTTAGGGTGCATAGGTGCGTAGGATTTCGTAGATTGTGTCGGATTTCGGGTTCCGGCAGACCTTTGAGGTTTGAACACTGGGGTGCGCGTGGAGATTTCGCCTTCTACCTACCTGCACCCCTCCGCCTCGCTAAGATCTAAGCTATGGAAAGAACAGCACAAGAGACACAGGGTTTATACTGGTTCGGGCCACCATTGTGGTGTAATACCCTACTCCAGTGTGTGGTGTGGTGGATTGCCTCTTGGGCTGATGATGATGAGCAATACAAGGAAGAACAGCCTCGCGAGGGTCTGTTCTTGGCTGGGGGGATGAAATGCTAGGAGGAGTTCAGTCGCCCTTCTCTCTCTCTCTCTCTCTCTCTCTGTGTGTGTGCGATGCTACTCGATCTGATCCTAGCTAATTTCTCTCTTGGCTTCTAGATTCTCCCTTCTTGATTACGATCCCCTCTACCCTGGGGGTGGCTAGTCCTATTTATAGGCAAAGGCCCTGGGCCTCGTCCCAAATATTGAGCGGGAAGGGCGCCAACAATTGGCCATTTTGAAGGGGAACATCTGGTACACTTATCCTGACTAAAGTTGGTCCTCGCCTGCAAAGGCTCTGGTGGTGACGCTCGCTTGGGCTCCACAATGACTTCCTCCCTGCCGTTGGACTGGTCTTGGTCTTGTTGCACTGAAACGGATGCCTTTGCTTGATGCTCTCGCCTGCGCTTGCTCCCTTTGCACCAAAGAGGAAAGGAGGACATTGCGCGGGCTGGCGCCCGCCTGGCACCCTTGGTCGTCATGGCTTGCGTCACGGGCACCTCGTGAGGTACCCCGCCTTGATCTCTCCGCCTCCTCACGAGCCAGCCTGATGAGGCCGTGCCTGAGGAAGCTCCGTGTCGTCCGCCCCGCGAGGCTTGGCCCCTCGCGAGGGTCTTGGGTCTGTGTTGATGAAGATGGGCCGTGCTGGGCCCCCTTTTGATCCACGCTGCAGGCAGGCAAGTCTGGGGACCCCCATTCCCAGAACGCCGACAGTAGCGCCCGGGCCCAAGGCATGTCCGGACTTGGCCGTGCAGGGAGGCGAAAGGGCAAGAGCAAAGCGACGCGGGCCCTAACAGCCTGCGGCCTTGGGCACCGCGTGGCGGATGACTGGACGTGGGTGCCTCAGCAACCGCGCGAGTTGATAAGGGAGTGGTATCTGCCTAGGCTTTGCTTTTTTGCTTTCTCTGGTTGCTGCTCAGATCCCCTTTCTTGCGCCACTCCTTCCTTCCTCCAAAATTTCCAGATCTACTTCGACCACATGACCTAGGAAGCCATGGCGCCTCGTCAATCCCCGGCCGGAGCTTGGTACTTGTCTGCCCTGGACTCGCCGAACGTGTCGGAGGCGAGCCTCGCCCGGTTGCGCCGGATGGCGGCGGCGCAGGGCATCGACGGGGCGAAGGTGTTCAAGGCCGGCTCCGCTACCCCTGAGGGCCAAGGGAGCGCCTTCTATCCGCTCTTTGTAAGCGCCATTGCTGCTGGCGTGGTGCCTCCCTTCTCCGAGTTCTTCTTCTCTGTCCTCCGCCATTATAAGCTACAGGCTCTGCATCTCCACCCCAACTCCGTCCTTCTCCTGGCAATCTTCGCCTATTACTGCGAGGCTCACGTAGGGGTGCAGCCCTCGGTGGCCTTGCTGCGCCACTACTTCTACCTCCGGACCTCTCGCGGTCCTGCTTCCGCATGCGCGAGCTGCATCGCATACGGTGGCGCCATTGCCATTTCGAACCCCGGGAAAAGGATTGAGGGCTTCAGGAGCAAGTGAGTCTTGGCATATGATGGGCGTATCCACCCTCGGCTGATCTTGCCCATGGAGCAACCCACGAGCTCCAGCGACTGGGGTCGAGCGGAGCTCACGGACCCCCGCACGAAGCTGGTGTTGGAGAAGATGGACGCAGATCTGAGGCCGGCCAACATGGCGGCGGCAAAGCTGACCGGCGCGTCGCTGCTGAGGGAATTCCTGGAGCACCAGCTGGCTCCGCTTCGGCAGTACTCACTTCTGATTTGGAGGGCGCTCCAACGCCCTTGTTCCTCCGCGACGACTGGGAGCAGCTAGTGGAGTCCATGCCCGTATTCAACGGGGACGGGCCCGTGCCCATGGAAACTCCCGAGGAACTGGTGGACGTGTCCTCCGATGACTCCAGCGAAGAGGAGGAAGGAGGGGAGTGGGAAAAAGGGCCTGATGCCAAGGCGACTGACAGAGAGTCGAGGGCTCCCATCCCCTGGCGCATGTCCCGCGCTCTCCGCCTCTCTGTGAGCGATGACGACGAGGATGATGACAAGCAGGGCAGCGGGAGCTTGCCCCCGATCCCGAAGAAGAACAGGACCGGGCTGATCTCCCGCGGGTCTGCCCCGGCCCCGAGGCGGACCGCAGACGCGCCTTCCACTTCCAAGCTTCCCGAGGTCGAACCTTCCAGCCGGCTTTCAGGCTTCAAATTTGCCCGGAGGCTGCCTGAGCTCACCGGCGACGACCAGTAAGCGCTTGATTCTTGTCTTTATTTCTTGTTCTGCTGCTGAGGCTTGACGTCCGCATCTCTTGGATAGGCTGGCGCCCGCAGCAAAGAAGCCGAAGGGAGCTCCTGAGGTTCCATCCGTGGCAGCACCTCTGCCCGCGAAGGAAGGTGACCGCGATGCACGGGCTTCTCCTACCCGGTCGTCCTCGCGAGGCCTGGCTGAGCTAGCTGGGGCGAGCTCAGCCCCCATGGCCCAAGTGACTCCCGAGGTGCCTTTGCCTGCTACCGCCACTACTGCCGTTGGGGCGCAGCAGGCTTCGCCTCAGGATGCTGTGGTCGTGCTACCGCCTTCTCCTCCTACTCCACCGACTGCTGTCTCTCCGACTCCTCCTGCCGTTCTGGATCGTGTTGCTGCTGAGCTGGACCGGCTGCGGCGGGATCTTCTTGGCGCCGACCCTCGCTTGGTGGCCGGGCGCTTGGAGCTGGCTTCAGGATGGATTCGCTCCGATGCTTCGATTCGGGCGGCGCTGGTCCAGGCCTCGACGGCGTGCGATGAGGAGAGGTAGGCTGCCCTTGAGGCGAAGGCTGCTCGTGACGCAGCCCTGGGGGAGGTGGTCGACGTCCGTGGTCGCTGCAAGGCACTGGAGGACGAGCTGCAAGGCCTGCGGGACCAGCTCGCGAAAGAGGCCCGCCTTCGCCAAGAGCAGGAAGAAGGAGTGAAGGCTCGCGAGGCGGCCGTCGAGGGCTGGGAGGCCAAGCTCAGGAAGCGCCGTGACCGCCTAGGCGCGCTGGAGCAGGAGTTGGGGGCGAGGAAGGTTGAGCTGGA
The DNA here is from genome assembly GCA_034509565.1 of Triticum monococcum. Taxonomy (NCBI): domain Eukaryota; kingdom Viridiplantae; phylum Streptophyta; class Magnoliopsida; order Poales; family Poaceae; genus Triticum; species Triticum monococcum. Next base: position 168,819,385 of record CM067846.1, on the reverse strand, counting down.
CGACAAGGCCCAGGTTCTTGCCAATGACCGCGTGGCCTTCGCGGAGATGGAGGCGAAGGCTCGCTCCTCGCCGAGGACACTTTACGACAGCGGCCTGGAGAGCCCGCTGGTTGGCGCCGAGGACGGCCCCGCCAAGCTGCTTCCCTTCCTGGTTCGCGCTCTTGAAGATGTCGCCCTTGGCCTTGGCCCCACGGCCGAGGCCGAGGCGCATGTCCTATCTTCTACTGCGCTGACACGGGTCCTCACCCACATCTACCTTCGCGATCCCAGCGTCGACCTCGACAACCTGCTGGAGCCAGTAAGCGGCGAGCGTGCCGCTGCCGTTGCCAAGGCCGTGAAGGGTCGCGCGGAGGCTCTGCTGGGGAAGTTCCGGGCCTTCAGCACCAAGCCGAAGCAAGGCGCTGCCGACCCCGCTGCTCCATGAGGTGAACCCACTCCGCGCTGCTCCACCGCCGACAAGTGACTCCGTTGTGGCTCCAGTCCTGCCTTTAATTCCTGCACATGTAACATGCCTCGGGGAGGCATTTAAACTTGCGTTTGGCATTGAGATAACAGTGTGGACTGTAATATTTGCTTTTGAATTCCTTGAAATTTACGCTTTTCCTTCCTACTTGCTTATGTTCTACGCCGGCAGAGCCCGGCCCCACGCATACCACAGCCGCCGTTAGCCCCGACCGGAAACCAGGACGGGACCAAGGAGTGAGGGGCTACGTGACAAGTTAGGCTCTTGAGTCACGATGCTCAGGAGTCCCCCTTGGCGCACGAACAGCAAGTACGGAGGTGTGATGTGGGTGGATCTACCGTTCTACATCTGCAGAGCCCGGCCACGCGCATACCTCAACCGCCGTTAGCCTTTCGGAACTAAGGAGTGAGGGGCTACGTGACCAGTTAGGCTCCTGAGTCGCGATGCTCAGGAGTCCCCCTTGACGCTCAAACGACCTTCGTACCTTGGCTCCGCTCACGGAGAGACGCGCGACAAACCAGGCCCGAGGGGGGGGGGCTGGCTGGGTGGCGTGCGTCTGGGCATGACCCAGGCGCAGCCCCCGTGCCTAGCCCCCTCGCGCGGCACTCCCGAGGGGAGGCGTTACGATGAGGCTAGACACTGAGCTCTGGGCTCCCTGAGGTTGATGCGGCCCGGGGGCCACCCTCAGTTGTTTATCACCAGCGCAGAGCATAGCGCTTCCGTATGTGTACGGGCATAGCCACTCCTCGGCAGTGTCGTCAGCCAGCGCGGAGCATGGTGCTTCCACTGGTACGTGGGAGGGGGCTCCCCTCCGGGAGGAGCCCCCGGGGCCAGTACAGCCCCGCCCTGACATGTGGCTGGCACGGTAGGGCCTGGCGAGGTGTATCTGGGCACCCATGAGCCAGCGCGGGACTCACGGGGCCCTACCTCTAGGCGGGTTACGCCTGGCACTGGGCCTTATCTTGTGATGTGTCCCTGCAAATTTGGTTAGATGCCGGCACTCTACGTCCTTGGGTCCCGGCCCTCGAGCTGGTCTCAGCCGTCGCTGGTATGCCAGGTCGCGATGCCGTGGACAAGGCCAGAGGGTGAGGGCTAGAGAGCCAGTAAGAGCCCTGAGTCGCGATGCTCAGGTACCCCCCCTTTAACGTGCAAGTGGTCGGCATGGAGAAGAAGAGGTGCCGTGGACAGGCATCAAATAATCAAGCATGGTGGGTCGAACGCATAGCCGGAAATAAACGCAAAAGGGATACATGTCGCTGGGTCTGGCCCGAGCGACTTGGGGGATGATGCATCCCGAGGGGCGCCCCCAACAAGGTAAGCTAACAACATGAAATAAAAGGGATACATGCCGCAGGGACGGACCCACGCGGCCTGGGAATAATGCAGCCCTGGGGGGCGCTCCCAGTTGGAAATGAAACTTGAAAGATGTCACCTGATGATGTTGAGGACGAAGGAGTGTTGGTGTAGCAGACACGGTGGGCTGCGGAAGCCGATCCTCACGAGCCCCCAGGCCCAGGGGCCCCGGGAGGCTACAGAGGCGCTGGTGGCTCCTATCGGACCACCTCCTTCTCCGCCAGGGCTGCGGAACGCCTGGCCTCTTGAGCCTCCATGATGCCCCGCATGAGGCGCTTGTACGTGGCAGCCGCGTTCGGCAAGCCGTAAGGCATGCGAACGTAGCTGTGGGGTGGACCTTCGCAGCGCCCCACTCGCGAGGGCCAGAGGCGCTCCAGAGAGGCGACTCGATTGAGCCCTGGTATGTCGATGCAGACGCGCAACCCACCATCCTCGCATGGATGGGGAGCCACAGCTGGTAGGCGGCGGTCACCTTTCATGACTCTTGACTCCTGTAGCTCCTGAATGGCCTTGCTGACGAACTCCTAAGGGTCTGGCTCTCCTTGCCATACTCCTTCTTGAGGGAAACGTGCTTCGAGACACGCCTCCATGTGGTGCCCAAGCGCCTCCCTCGTGACCTTAGCCAGGTCGGTGGCCCTCCAGGGGAGAGCCCCCGAGCCCTGCCTGAGGAGGGCGCCGGGCACGCTTTCCTATGCGATGGAAGGAGGTTCCCCCTGGGCAGGCGCGGGCCCTGAGGGGCCTGCCTCCTGAGGGGCCGGGCCAGACGATGTCTTATTCTTCTTGGGGGCGGTCTCGGGAAGCCTCCTTCTTCCGCGATCCGGGTCTTCCAGTGATGCGGCCTGAAGGCTCGTTCCAGGGAACACACCGCATCCTTCTCTTCACAGGGCACCGTGATGACTCCGCCACTTCCTGGCATCTTGATGACGTTGTAGCCGTGGTGAGTTACGGCCATGAACTTGGCCAGCGCTGGGTACCCAAGGATGGCGTTGTACGACAGGAGAATCTGAGCGACGTTGAAGTCGATGAGCTCGATGCGGTAGTTGTCGCGTGCCCCGAAGGTGACAGGGAGGTGGACCTGCCCAATCGGGACCGTGGAGCCGTCAGTGACTCCGGAGAAAGGCTTGGTTGGCTGAAGCTGGTTGTAGGGCACTTGGAGATTGTTGAATGTTTCCACGGATAGGACGTTGAGCCCTGCCCCGCCATCGATGAGGTTCCTGGTGACCACCACTTTGCTGATGATTGGGGAACAAAGCAGCGGGAGAGACTCCGGCTGTGGCCGCACACTTGAGCTGATCTGCTGAGCTGAACGTGATGGTGCACTCCGGCTATGGGTGCGTGGCTTCGAGCTTGGGGAGGACTGCATTCACTTCGCGGGCGAACTACTTGAAGATGCGTTGAGAGGCTGGGGCTTGAGCCCCGCCCAGGATGCAGGCGATCGCGCGCGGCTCCTGGAAGCCACCAGCCCCCTCATCCTGATGGCGGTCCTCGTTTCTCCTTGGCTGCGGCGGCAACAGAGGGAGGCTTGCGTTGCCTTGCGGGCGATCCTCACGAGGCGGATCCCTCCAGTCTCCCTCGCGAGGCGGGTCTTGCCAGCGATCCTCGCGAGGTCGATCGCGCCACCCTTGGCGCGGGCAACGGTCTTCCCAGCGTCCTGCGTTCCTTCCTCCTCCTCGACCGTAGCCCCGGTCACCATGGTCGGGGCAATGGCCGATCCTTCCTTCTCGCACGGCTCGGAGCTCTTGACATTCGTTGGTTTTGTGCGTGTGGAGGTCGTGGTACACACAGTACCGACTGACCTTGGAAGATTCGGGCTGATCTCTGCCCCGCTTGGTGTCTGGCTCTGCCGCAAGCACGGTAGCCCCCTTGCGCTTCATATCCTTGGCCTTGGGATTCTTCTCTTCTGGGTCTGCGGCAAGCAGCTCGAGGAGGGAGAGACGCCCTTCCTCAGCCCTGGCGCACTTGGTTGCCAAGTTGAACAACTCCAAGGAAGTGCACAGGTCTTCATGCATCGCCAGCTCCTCCTTCATCTTGACATCGCGCACGCCGTCGGAGAAAGCTGAGATGATGGCCTCCTCGGTCACCTTGGGAATCTTGAGGCGTGCGTTGTTGAAGCGCTGGATGTACTTCTGTAGGGTCTCTTCGGGTTGTTGCTTGATGCGGCGCATGTCGCTCACGGCGGGTGGCCGGTCACGAGTACCTTGGAAGTTGGTGATGAAGCGGGTGCGCATCTCATCCCAGGAGGAGATCGTGCCTGGAGCCAGGTTCAGGAGCCAGGTGTGGGCCCCATCCTTGAGCGCCATGGGAAACCAGTTCGCCATGACCTTCTCGTCTCCGTTGGCAGCTTCGATGCCCAGCTCATAGAGCTGGAGGAACTCCGCAGGGTCGGCCGTGCCGTCGTAACGAGGAGGCAGCTCTGGCTTGAATTTGCCGGGCCACGCGACGCTGCGTAGCTCGGTGGTGAAGGCACGGCAGCCTGCTGTGGCCACGGGAGGCCTTGGGTGACGGAGAGATTGGTCTTGCATGTCCCCACGCGCTGCAGCTGGGAGCAGTGCGGGGTCTTGATGTGCGGGAGCAGGAGCATGGTCGCGACATGATGGAGTAGGGAGCGCCCGGGCAGCTTCTTGCGGGCGCGAGACTTCTTGGCAGCTCTACTCTTGCCGCGCTGGCACCTGACGGAGCGGATTCTTCCCAGGGGCCACGCGCCTTGGAGCCATGGCGCCTTCTTGAGGAGGAGGCGGCTAGGGCGCCCCCGGAGCTTCGTCGCCCGTGCGGGGCGGGGTGCGGTGCAGCGGAACGGACGGCGCAGGAGAGCCCCCTGCAGCACGGACGAGCTCGGCGACGCGGTCGAGCCATTCCTCGTAGACGTCGTCGACGGGACGGTAGCGCAGGAGCTCGTTTGCTGCGATGAGTGCAGCTCGAGCCTCCATGGGTGCGCGGAGCGCGCGGGACGAAGAACCAGCTAGGGTGAGTGAGGGAGTAGCGGTGCGGCCGTCTTGCCGCATGGACGGATGCTGAGACGACGCTTGCTGCTCGTTCCCCGCCGGGCCGGTGGAGGCGTTGATGGCATGTGACGGGGAACGGCGAGGACGCCCGCCGATAGGAGCCGTCTGGGCGACGTGGGAAGCGAGAGCGGCCCGGCGCTCGGCGCGGGCCCGACGAGCGTCAGACATGGATGCGATGGTCGGAGGAGAACGGGGTGGTGGAAGACAAATTCCGGCGCACCCCTACGTGGCGCGCCAAATGTCGGATTTCGGGTTCTGGCAGACCCTTGAGGTTCGAACACTGGGGTGCGCACGGAGATTTCGCCTTCTACCTACCTGCACCCCTCCGCCTCGCTAAGATCTAAGCTATGGAAAGAACAGCACAAGAGACACAGGGTTTATACTGGTTCGGGCCACCGTTGTGGTGTAATACCCTACTCCAGTGTGTGGTGTGGTGGATTGCCTCTTGGGCTGATGATGATGAGCAATACAAGGAAGAACAACCTCGCGAGGGTCTGTTCTTGGCTGGGGGATGGACTGCTAGGAGGAGTTCAGTTGCCCTTCTCTCTCGCTCTCTCTCTCTCTCTCTCTCTCTCTCTCTCTCTATCTGTGCGATGCTACTCGATCCGATCCTAGCTAGTTTCTCTCTTGGCTTCTAGATTCTCCCTTCTTGGTTGCGATCCCCTCTACCCTGGGGGTGGCTAGTCCTATTTATAGGCAAAGGCTCCGGGCCTCTTCCCAAATATTGAGCGGGAAGGGCGCCAACAATTGGCCATTTTGAAGGGGAACATCTGGTACACTTATCCTGACTAAAGTTGGTCCTCGCCTGCCAAAGGCTCTAGTGGTGACGCTGGCTTGGGCTCCGCAATGACTTCCTCCCTGCCGTTGGACTGGTCTTGGTCTCGTTGCACCGAAACGGGTGCCTTTGCTTGATGCTCTCGCCTGTGTTTGCTCCCTTTGCACCAAAGAGGAAAGGAGGACACTGCGCGGGCTGGCGCCCGCCTGGCACCCTTGGTCGTCATGGCTTGCGTCATGGGCACCTCGTGAGGTACCCCGCCTTGATCTCTCCGCCTCCTCGTGAGCCAGCCTGATGAGGCCGTGCCTGAGGAAGCTCCGTGTCGTCTGCCCCGCGAGGCTTGGCCCCTCATGAGGGTCTTGGGTCTGTGTTCATGAAGATGGGCCGCGCTGGGCCCCCTTTTGAGCCACGCCGCAGGCCGCAGGCAGGCAAGTCTGGGGACCCCCGTTCCCAAAACGCCGACAGATTGGACTGGCAGCAAGCCTGTATATGAGAAGTGCATACCGTGTTGCATTCACGTGTGTGTTGGCCATCTACTCCTCTGCCCTCCCTCCATACTGGTGCACTATAGTCATCTCACCGAGACCAAGTTGGGGCAAAATGAGAGAACTTTGATGTTTATTATTTTATAATTAATGTCATTGCATGCAGGTAATTGAGCACTGCATGTTGTGCTAAAAGTAGTCTGAAGTCATTGAATGCATACGCACCCCATGTCTCCTATTGACTGACTTATTTTTTCGTGGCAAAAAATAGGAAATGAGGTGGGTAGTTAATGAACCGCGCCCAGGCTATACACACATTTTGGGATTACTCCCTCTGTCTAGGTGCATAAGTCATCTTAGGTTGTGCATCATGACCAAGGCGAAGGGGAAAACGAGAGAACTTAATGCTTATTTGCTAATTAATACATTGCATGCAATGAACTAACCGCTGCATGTCATGTTTGGTAGTATCAAGTCATTGAAAGCATGTACGCCCCACATCTCATATTGTTTGATATGTCAAGAAATAAGAAACAATGTGTGAGTTAATGAACCGGGCTAAGTGTTTTGAGATTATTTGGTTTTTGTAAGGTGACTTATACACCTTGACGGAGGGGAGTGTATTTGGTTTTCGTAACGTGACTAATGCACCGGTACGGAGGGAGTACAATAGTAGTCTTTGATTGCAATTTTTTGTTGGTAGCTTACCAAGCTGACCGCTCGGTGAGTACAATAGTAGTCTGATTGATGAGATTTCAGATTTGAGCCATCTACCGGAAGGGAGAGTGTATAATATCATTGGGAACTACGTTCAAAACTGAATAAAATAATACTCCATGTATTTATTTACAAAGGGAGTAGTATATTTTTTATGACATGCATTACTAGATATTGCTAGTCAAATACTAAATCCAGACGGAGGTGGTAGTACTGCTAAATCAAGACGGTGGTGCTAGTACTAGTAGTACTACCAATGTAGTAGTACTGTACTGCCCGTTGGTCAAATTATTACGTGTTGCTCCTCACAGTGAAGTGACAAGACCCTATGCCGGAGATGGCACCTGAGTGTATGCGTCGTGTTCGGCATACCGAAGTCAGCCTCACCGTGTGCAGTCACTATCATCATGGCTGTAGAGCTAGCCTGCTTACAACAAGCCGCGTTCGACATAATTTCCTGTGCATTGCCACGAGTATCTCTACTCTTTTCTCTATCTCCACTCTTATAAAAAACAGAGTTGATGATGATGGTGTGCCTGCCATCCTGCAATATAGGTCGTCCGATTTATATCTGATGGATAGGAAGGAAATTATGGAAATTTTGGAAAAAGATACCCACACCCCTATCCACATTTGAAAATAAGGCTTTCCCACGTTCATCCTTTTCTCAGACAAGATAAACTACTCATAGAAATGCATCTTGATGTTCCGTGCAACACACGAGCATCTTGCTAGTCTCTTATAAAAAGACCGAGGAGGTGATGATGGTGTTCCTGCCATCCTGCAATATAGACCGTCCAATCTATATCTGACGGATAGAAAACAAACTATGGCAATTTTGCAAAAAGATACCCGCACTCCTCTCCACATTTGCAGATAATGCCTTCCCTCGTTCATCTTCGTCTCCCACAAGATAAACAACTCGTAAAATGCATCTTGATGTTCCGTGCAACGCATGGGCCTCTTGCTGGTAATAATAAATATTGTAGTCGAGTAATGGGTATATCGTTGCCGCACCTATGCACGCGAACATTTATCGTAACATAGTACCTTGTGCTGGATAGTCGTAATATTACAAGTTTCAAATTGATATTACAAATGCTAGGAGTAATGATGCACCTACGAAGATGGAATTTTTAGGAAGTTTATGTAAGAACTTTCGTTACTTTAGGTGGATGCAACATTATTGTACAAACTAAAATCCACCGCCCTGACAATTCACTAATGGGCAAATAAATTTTTGAGTCTCTGGCGACTTGATGTTTCAAAAAAATTAGCTTATGCGGAGACTTTGTCATTTAGGCTTAGATGCTAGCGGTGATCAGCACACCATTCATTGTTGCACCAGAGAATGCCAAACCTCATTACCTTGAGCACACTTGCCTCCGTAACAAAGAACTTGGCCAATTTAATCTTAGATGTGCTGCCTAGGTAGTCGATCAAATCAATTTCTATAAGATGGAGATCAAGGCATTCGATGAGATTGTTATAGTGCATCGCATTTTTCACTTTCGGGTGTTTTTTTATCTGCAAAAGAAGAGAACATATTAGAGCAGTTGGTTGTATAAGATTGCAGTGTCATCAAGAGATACCAATATCATTCGCTCATATGATAGGGTTGGCTCTAAGGCTAGTGATATTTTTTCACTCTCTCTCTCTCTCTCTCTCTCTCTCTCTTTCTCTTTCCTCTCATTTACCTAGGAGCACATGAAGAGCTTGGGCGTTTGTTGCCTTCCACTATGTGGCCGATACCATATTTCTCAAAAGTATACCACATAATAGGCATCTATGTCAAATCAAAAGATTTTGGCACCGCTCTAGCGATGTGAGAGAGTTGGCACCGCTATGCACACATACCAACATGTATAAACAAATCAATCAAACCAACTACATCGACCTCTTGCTCTCCCAAACAAGTGTTGTTTTATTGCCTCAATCCTCTCCCTCTCCCACGTAAGTGTTTTTGATTGCGTGAGTTAACTTGGCACCAGAGCAAAGTAGGTGATCCAGATTGGGGAACCAGGTGAGCAATGGAGGGCATTGATGCCAAATGCATCAGAAGTGAATTTGGCACGTATTTTGGCCTACATAATGGAGGGCCTTTATAGCCCACTTTTGTACTACCTCATATTTAGTGTAAAATTTTGACCATAAATTTACCTAAGAAAATGCCAATGCATGTCACCAAAAATTATATCATTTGAAATTATGTTCAAATATGAATCCAACGATATAATTTTTAGTGACATGCATTAACATTTCGTCAGTTAAATCTATGGTCAAATTTTGATATTACAAAAAGAGTAAACCAGGACGGAGGTAGTACTTGCTCTTAGGTTAACCATAGAGTTACTAGTCTAAGTTACTTGCCACTACGACTAGCCTAGGCTACTAGTAGTACAACAAAAAATGATGTAGGTGATCATGTGAGAAACAAATACTAAAAACATTTCTTTCGGTGCAGTGCATAGATGCAGTTTTGAACACTACCCTTGTCATTGTAATTTGGGAAAATTATGAAAAAATTGAGCTACGTTGTGATTACCGTTTACTAATAGGAAGGAAGTTTCACCTTGATGAGTAGCTTCTCCGTGCATGGAAAGCATGTAAGAAATCCAACAACTTGATCCAGATTGGGGCCGATAGATTTTATTGCTAGGATCTTCACTATGCGCATAGACTGGGTCAAGCTTGTGGGAATCATTGTAACGCCCCAGATATGACTTTCCCAATTTGTACTCCAACTCTTGCCGTTTCCGGCATTAAGTTATATTTATTCCTCGGGTTCGGGTCTTTGTCTCCGTGCGTTGTTTTCGTTTCGTGCATCTCATATCATGTCATCACGTGCATTGCATTTGCATACATGTTGATCTCATGCATTCGAGCATTTTCCCCGTTGTCTGTTTTGCATTCTGGTGCTTTGTTCTCCTCCGGTGGCCATTTCTAGCTTTCTTTCGTGTGTGGGGATTAAACATTTCTGGATTGGACAAAGACTTGCCATGCGGCCTTGGTTTACTACTGGTAGACCGCCTGTCAAGTTTCGGGTCATTTGGACTTCGTTTGATACTCCAACGGTTAACCGAGGGACCGAAAAGGCCTCGTGTGTGTTGCAGCCGAACACCCCTCCAATTTGGCCCAAAACCCACCAAACTCTGCTCCATCGTCTCGGTCGTTCGATCATGATCGCGTGGGCGAAAACCGCACCTCATTTGGACTCTCCTAGCTCCCCTATGCCTATATATACCTCCCCCCATTCGAATCACGGACGAAACCCTAGTTCTCCTCCTCCTCCTCCAGCCGCCGGACGCGTCCGGATCGGACCGGACACGTCCGCCCCGCCGCGCCGACCACTCACGCGCTGCCACCTGTCCCCGGCGCGGGACCGCTTCGCCGCCGCCGCCGACGCCCGCCCGGCCCATCGCGGGCCCCCGAAGCCCATCGGGGCGCGCCGCCGCCCACCTGCGTCTTCCCCGCGCCCGACTCCCTCCGCCGCCGCCCGTCGTCTTCTCCGCGTGGCCGCACCGCCGCGAGCTCCATCGCCGGCGACCGCCGCCCCGTCTCGCCGTTCCACGCCGCCGCCGCCCGCGAAGACCGCCGCCGCCACGCCTCCGGTCGCCGCCACCTCGGGACGCCGGATTCGCCGCCCTCCTCACCGGCCCCGGCCATCTCCCTCTCCAACTTCGGCGCCGGCCAACCTCGGCATCCGTGCCCGTGAAAAGTACCCGGGCCGATCCAGATCTGGATCCAAACCCTAGATCCGGTTGACTTTTCCCTCTCCCTCTAATTTTTATGCAAACTTTGACTATTCATATCTCCGCATCCGTAGCTCCGTTTTGGGCACATAATATATCAAAATCTTCGTCTCGACGAGTACATCATTTCATCCCATTGCATCATTTGCATTTGAGTTCATCTTGATGCCCAAAATGCTGTTAGAAGGAGGCATCGAGAATTAAACTTCAGATCCGTTAGCTCATCATTGACTTTTGTCATTTTTGCCATGATTATTATGTGCATGATATGCCGGTGCCCCTTTGGGATGAATTGTTAAGCATTTTGTCTTCTTTCCAGAGGTGCCACCCATGCATTTTTAGGATGTGTGTGTTGTCTTGTGCAAGCTTGCCAAGAGGGGTACCTGAGATTGCTGATTTCAGGGACTTAGTGATTTTCACCAAGTCTGGGATGTTTTAGTTCATGATGCTATATGTCCAGCTTGTTTCCTACTGATCCGTGCCTATTTTGAGGATGATCAGTAAGAGTGATTTGTTATTCTTGTTATTCTCTATCCATCCATGTCTTTATTTGTTATGTTGGAGCACCCTAGGTTGACTCAATCGAGCTCAACTTTTGCATCGTTGTTAATTCGGGCAGATCGTGAACTCTTTTGCGATTTTGCCGATGCCATTGCTAGTGACTCGTGCATGCTATGCCACTGTTCTTGCCATGTCTAGCTAGAATTTTGTGCCTTCTTTAAGGATATATGCTTGCCTTGCCATGACTTGCACCGTAGTGAGTGCATCGAGCTCGTTTACATGCCTCCGTGAGTTATAATTTCAGCATGTCTCAGTTTTCACTAAGTCTGAAAACTGATTGTGTTTCATCGATGTTCGTGTGCTCGTTAGATTATTTTGTGAACCCTTTTGGCCCCAGGTCATTCTGGGTGTTTTGTTAAGCTTGTTGAGTAGCTCCACGCCAAGCTCTTACTTGCCATGTTCAGGTTATGTTTTATGTTGTTTTACTGCTCTGAAGAGAGCATTGTGGTCTGAAATTTCAGACTAGTGTTAATTTCACCAAGTCTGAAATCTGTTTTTGCTTATTCAGTTTTGCCTTGCTTGTTTGAACCCCTTAGTGGATGAATTTGCCTATGGCTCAGTCCTAGTGATTTGTTAAGCATCTTGTGTACATCCCTGCCATGTATTTCGTTTTCATGTTTGGTGGCTGTAGCATGTTCATTCCGTTGCATTTAGGAGCCTACTTGCTGTAAATCGCAGATCGGTTCGTTTCGTAAAACGCTTGCCATTTCCAAACCGTAGCTCCGATTCCTATGATCTTTATATCGTTTTCAGGGGATTTCTTCCCCTCTATCCAGTGGCACACTTGGTTTTCCAAGTTGAGGCAGGTTCATGCATTCCTGTCACGTCTTGCATTTTGCATCCCGCATCGCATCCCGCATAGCATACCATCATTTGCATCTTATTGCTTGAGTTTGCATGTGGTTGATTGTATCCTTGTTGCTTGTTTGTGTTGTTGGGTAGAGCCGAGAGACGAGTTCGCTAACGAGGAGCCCGTTGAGTTTGCTTTTGAGGATCCAGTCAACTCTGACAACTGTGCAGGCAAGATGATCATACCCTCGAAATCACTACTATCTTTGCTATGCTAGTTTGCTCGCTCTTTTGCCTTGCCAATGCTACGATGCCTACCACTTGCTTGTCAGCCTCCCAATTGCCATGATTGAGCCTCTAGCCCACCATTGTCCTTGCAAACCGTTGATTGGCTATGTTACCGCTTTGCTCAGCCCCCTTCTTATAGCGTTGCTAGTTGCAGGTGAAGATTGGAGCCGTTCCTTGTTGGAACATTTATTTACTTGTTGGGATATCATTATATTGCCATGTTATCTTAATGCATCTATATACTTGGTAAAGGGTGGAAGGCTCGGCCTCTCGCCTAGTGTTTTTTCCACTCTTGCCGCCCTAGTTTCCGTCATATCGATGTTATGTTCCCGGATTGTTGCGTCCCTTACGCGGTTGGGCTATAATGGGAACCCCTTGATAGTTCGCCTTGATTAAAGCTTTTCCAGCAATGCCCAACATTGGTTTTGCCATTTGCCACCTAGCCTCTTTTTCCCTTGGGTTTCCGGAGCCCGAGGGTCATCTTTATTCTAGCCCCCCACGGGCCAGTGCTCCTCTAAGTGTTGGTCCGACCGAGTAGACTGTGGGGCCACCTCGGGGCAACTTGAGGGTTGGTTTTACTCGTAGGATGTCTCATCAGAGTGTGCCCTGAGAAAGAGATATGTGCAGCTCCTATCGGGATTTGTCGGCACATTCGGGCGGTGTTGCTGGATTTGTCTTGACCTATCGAATCATCTCGTTGTACCGAGATACCGAGTCTGATCGGTTTGTCTTGGGTGGAGGTCTATTCCTTCGTTGACCGTGAGAGCTTGTTATGGGCTAAGTTGGGACCCCCCTGCAGGGATTGATCTTTCGAAAGCCGTGCCCGCGGTTATGGGCAGATGGGAATTTGTTAATGTCTGGTTGTAGATAACTTGAACCTTAATAAATTAAAATGAATCAACTGAGTGTGTTGCCGTGATGGCCTCTTCTCGGCGGAGTCCGGGAAGTGGACACGGCGTTGGAGTTATGTTTGCGTAGGTTGCTCTCTAGCTTCTCGCTCGTGCTTTGCCTCCTCTTCTTGCTCTCTTTTGCGAATAAGTTAGCCACCATATATGCTAGTCGCTTGCTACAGCTCCACTTATACATTACCCCTTTCCTACCTATTAAGCTTAAATAGTCTTGATCGTGAGGGTTCGAGATTGCTGAGTCCCTGTGGCTCACAGATTACTATTACACCAGATGCAGGGACAGATGATACAGCTCCAGATGGCGCGCTCGAGCTCAAGTGGGAGTACGACGAGGACTCTCAGTGTTACTATGTGTATTTTCCTGATGATCAGTAGTGGTGCCTATTCGGGGTTAGATTCAGGGCCTTGTCGCATGTTGGGGGTCTTTTCTATTTTGGCGCCGTAGTCGGGCCATGAGTGATTTGTATGATGGATGTTATTTATGTACTTTGATGTGACGTGGCGAGTGTAAGCCAACTATGTTATTCCCCTTTATATTATTTATGTACATGGGATGTGTGATGATTTCCCGACTTGCGACATTGCTTTCAATGCGGTTATGCCTCTAAGTCGTGCCTCGACACGTGGGAGATATAGCCGCATCGAGGGCGTTACAAGTTGGTAATCAGAGCCTTCCCCGACCTTAGGAGCCCCCATTGCTTGATCGTTTTTAGCAGCCGAGTTGTGTCTAGAAAAATGTTTTGAGTCCTTAGGAATTATATATCGGAGAGCTTAGGAATTCTTTTTACTTCCCAGTCTCCTCATCGCTCTGGTAAGGCATCCTGACGTAGAGTTTTGACTCTTCTCTTCTCAAATTTCACTAAAAAAAATTTAGGATCACGCGAGTATGTTGGTTTTGTTCCGATGGCTTATGATGAGAACACTGTCTTGGTGCCTCCTGTCAGGGGTTTAGTGGAAGTGTCCCGGGGAGTTGAGCTCTGAGGTGTTGTCATCATAATTTTATCGTTGCAATTCTGGTATACTTGAGATATGTGCGCGACATCGAAAATCTCCTTTATGCAGTTCGTTGGTGAGATAACCTCGACGCCACCCAGTACTGGGGCGGGAGTTCGGGGGTATCGCCATAACTTGTATAACGGATCTTTTTTGAAGGTTGAGATAGATGGTTTCCGAAGGTTTCTTGGTTATGTGTTGAAGGATGGATACAGCTGGATGTAGGATTTGCTAGCTTGGGTGAGATATTATGCTTCCCCTGTATCCCCAACACCTGATTGCATAACCGGAAAGTTTCGGGAGTTTCATAGGTGGGAATTCAAGTAGCTCTTGGGATATCTTTCCAACAGATGTATGATATGAAATTGGGGTTCGACGTCTAGTGGTTCGCCTATTCACGGTCGATTTTACAGTGGCCTCATTGTGTCTTAAAGAGTCCTTGGCTATGCTGACTCGGGGACGCTTCGTATGTCATGTGCACAGCCTTGTACATGATGGTGTTGTACGGTCGAGCCCGTGTAGGTCCCACCACGAAAACTTCGGACGAAATCTCTATCATATATTTGTTCCGGCTTATTCCGCAAGCCAACCCTTGGTTTTTATTTTTTTTCAGTTGTGGTATTCGAGTTCCTTCGACGTCATCTGTTGATTCCATCCCTCGTTGATGTACCTCTTCTACCTGATTCTTCGTGGCTTCGCAATTTAGGAATATGTGACCACTTCAAGAGAAGTGCATTCGTTCATTTTGTTTGGATGTGAAGACTTTATGTTGCAATTTTCATTCCGTTGGATTCACCTTCAATATTTGTCTATTTGTGTGCTAATGGTGGTCAACCTCTTCAGGATGGCTCCTCCAACGCGCACGACTCCGAACCCTGATCCGCCACCACCTCCACCGCCTCCGGAGGATTGGCAAGCTGTGATGGCCGCTACTAATGCAAACACACAGTTGATCATGCAAATCCTCCAAGAGCGGAATCAAGGCAGTCAAGGGAATCAAGGCAACAATCAAAACCATTTTGCAACTCTGAACTAGTTCCTCGCAAATGGTCCAAAGACGTACAGCAACTGTGTTGAGGCTACCGATGCTGATGATTGGTTAGTCGATCTGGGCAAGCATTTTGAATGCAGCAATGTCAGACCTGAAGATTTCGTCAAGTTCACTTCTTTCCAGCTCAAAGATCAGGCCGCAGAGTGGTTCCAGCAGTACCAGGATTCCAGGGGTGGACGTTTGATCGCTTGGGATGATTTCCATCGTGATTTCTGAGCTCATCACATTCCTCAGAGTGTGACTGAAAGCAAATGTGAAGAATTCCGCAATCTGAAGCAAGGCTCTTTGTCTGTCTATGACTACAACAAGTTGTTCCAGAAGCTCGCCCGTTTTGCCAAGCAGGATGTTCCTGATGAGAAGAGCATGATCTATCAGTTCAGGGGTGGTCTCCGTGAAGAAATTCAGCTCGCTCTTGTCCTCTTCGAGCCACTGAGGTACGATGAGTTCTACAACATGGCACTGAAGCAAGAGGCTGCTCAGTTGAGGTCTGATGCTTCTAGGAAGCGAGTCAGAGACACTACGCCTTCTTCCTCTACTCAAGTGGCCAAGCAGTAGAAGTATTGGCTTCCTCCTCCTCCGTTCCGTCAGCCGTATCAGCAGAAGAGCAAAGGTGGCAGTGGTTCTTCCCACCCACCCAACCCAGGCTTTCAGAACAAGACTTCGTCTCAAGCTCCAAGATCGAGTGCTCCGTATCACCGTCCGCTTTCTGAGGTCACGTGCAACAAGTGCCAACAGAAGGGTCACTACGCCAACAAGTGTTTCAACCAGAGGCGTCTTCCTCCTCCTCCTCCTGTCAGATCGGCAAGTACAGCTGTGGTCAAGCATAACCCCAAGTCCGCCAAGGTCAACTTGATGAACGCAGCTCAGGCAGAGGATTCGTCAGATGTGATCATGGGTAACCTCCCTGTTAACGATGTTCCCGCAAAAGTACTTTTTGATACTGGTGCATCGCATTCTTTCTTATCATGCCCGTTTGCATCAAAGCACAATGTTGATACTGAGATTATGCCCAAAGCCATGCAAGTTGTTTCTCCAGGCAAGCTTTTGACTTCAAGTTTGGTTGCTCCCGATATCTCTATCACATTGGGCGATTACAAGTTTCTCTCTTCTCCGGTGGTTCTTGGTAATTCTGATATCGATCTTATTCTTGGGATGGACTGGCTCTCTAAACACAAGGCTCACCTCGATTGTGCAGCCAGGCAGATTCAACTGACTCATTCGTCTGAGGATGTCATTGTCTTTGCCGCTCGGGATAATACCATCCGGTTGTTTTCTCTCAATGAGAAGGGTGAATTGGATGCTATTTCGCAGATTCCGGTTGTTTGTGAGTATCAAGATGTCTTCCCAGAAGAACTCCCAGGGATGCCTCCAAACCGGCCGGTTGAATTTGTTATTGAACTTGAGCCCGGTACGGAACCTGTGTGCAAACGTCCCTACAAGCTCGGCCCCGAAGAGTTGAAGGAGTTGATGAAACAACTCGATGTTCAAGAAAGAATGGGTCTCATTCGGCCTAGTACTTCTCCGTGGGGTTGTGGTGTTCTTTTTGTGAAGAAGAAGGATGGAACGGACCGACTTTATGTTGATTATTGTCCATTGAACAAGAAGACCATCAAGAACAAATACCCACTTCCCAACATCAATGAGCTGTTCGAACAACTCAAGGGTGCCCAAGTATTCTCCAAGCTTGACCTCCGTATGGGTTATCATCAAATTCGCATTCGTGAGCAAGATATTCCCAAGACGGCGTTCAGGACAAGCTATGGGTCATATGAATACACTGTCATGTCTTTTGGCCTCGCCAATGCTCCTCCGACGTTCTCTCGCATGATGAACTTCATCTTCAACCCCTACACCAATGACTTCGTTTTGGTCTATCTCGACGACATTCTGGTTTTCTCCAAGAACAAGGAAGATCATGCCAAGCACTTGCGTTTGGTTCTTGACAAGCTCAGGGAACATCACTTCTACGCCAAGTTCTCCAAGTGTGAATTTTGGCTCGATGAGGTTCTTTATCTTGGCCATATCATCTCTGCCAAGGGCATTTCCGTCGATCCTGAGAAGGTGTCTGCAATTGTTAATTGGGAACCTCCTCGGAACGTGAAGCAACTCCGTAGCTTCCTCGGTCTCGCAAGCTACTGCCGAAGATTCGTTGAAAACTTTTCCAAGATCGCGAAGCCTCTCTCAAATCTTCTTCAGAAGCACGTCAAGTACGTTTGGTCTCCGGAGTGTGATATTGCTTTCAACGCTTTGAAAGAGAAGTTGATCACTGCTCCAGTTCTGACTCCACCTGATGAAACCAAGCCGTACGAGGTCTTTTGTGATGCCTCTCTCCAAGGTCTCGGTGCTGTACTGATGCAAGAGAAGAAAGTTGTTGCTTATACCTCTCGCTAGTTGAAGCCTAATGAGAAGAACTACCCCACTCATGATCTCGAGTTGGCGGCAGTTGTGCACGCCTTGTTGACTTGGAGACATCTTCTATTGGGAAGGAAAGTGGACATTTTCACTGATCACAAGAGTCTCAAGTACATCTTCACCCAACCTAATCTCAACCTCAGGCAGACTCGATGGGTCGAAATGATTCAAGAGTACAATCCGAGTATCGAGTATACTCCAGGTAAGGCCAGTGTGATTGCTGACGCTTTGAGCAGAAAAGCATATTGCAACAGTCTGATTCTCAAGCCTTATCAACCCGAGCTTTGTGAAGCTTTCCGCAAACTTAATCTGCAAATTGTTCCTCAAGGTTTCCTCGCCAACCTTCAAGTTTCTCCTACCCTGGAAGACCAGATTCGCCAAGCCCAGCTTCTTGATGCTATGGTGAAAAAGGTGAAGATTGGGATTGCCAAGAGTCATTCCAAGTACAAGTGCTACCGACTTGATGACAAGGACACTCTCTTCTTCGAGGATCAAATTGTTGTGCCCAAAGGTGAACTTCGTAAAGTGATCATGAACGAGGCTCACAACTCTCTCCTCTCCATCCACCCTGGTAGCACGAAGATGTATCAGGATCTCAAGCAAACTTATTGGTGGACTCGAATGAAGCGCGAGATCGCTCAATTCGTGAATGAATGTGATGTCTGCAGAAGGGTGAAGGCAGAACACCAAAGGCCAGTGGGTCTCCTCCAACCTCTTGCCATTCCAAAATGGAAGTTTGACCACATTGAAATGGACTTCATGACTGGATTTCCAAAGTCCAAGCGTGGCAATGATGCTATATTCGTTGTCATCGACAAGCTCACCAAAGTGGCTCACTTTCTGCCTATCAAAGAGTCAATCACTGCAGCCCAATTGGCGGAACTCTATACCTCTCGAATTGTCTCTCTGCACGGTATTCCTCAAGTGATATCTTCAGACCGTGGCAGCATCTTTACCTCCAAGTTTTGGGATTCTTTTCAGAAGGCCATGGGCACCAACATTCGCTTCAGCACTGCTTTCCATCCTCAAACAAGCGGTCAAGTCGAGCGTGTCAACCAGATTCTTGAAGATATGCTCAGGGCTTGTGTGATCTCCTTCGGCATGAAGTGGGAGGATTGTCTTCCTTATGCTGAATTCTCATCCAACAACAGTTTTCAAGCAAGTTCGGGCAAGGCCCCATTTGAAATTCTGTATGGTAGGAAATGCCGTACACCTCTCAACTGGTCTGAAACCGGTGAACGTCAGCTGCTGGGTAATGACCTAATCACAGAGGCAGAAGAAATGTGCAAGGTCATTTGTGATAACCTCAAAGCAGCCCAATCCCGCCAGAAGAGCTACTATGATAGTAAGCACTGTGATTTCGCTTTCGAGATCGGAGATCATGTTTACCTCCGCGTCTCTCCTATGAAAGGAACTCGTCACTTCGGTATCAAAGGGAAGCTTGCCCCCAGATACGTCGGGCCTTTCAAGATCGTCAGCAAGAGAGGCGACCTCGCCTATCAACTCGAGCTTCCTGCAAACTTCGCCAATGTTCATGATGTGTTCCACGTCTCGCAACTCCGAAAGTGCTTCAAGACGCCTGAGCGCACCATCAACTTCGAGGACATTGAGCTCCAAGAAGATCTCTCCTATCGTGAGCACCCAGTTGCAATCCTTGAAGAGACTGAATGCAGGACTCGCAACAAGTCAATCAAATTTCTCAAAGTCAAGTGGTCATACCATTCCGACCGTGAAGCTACCTGGGAACGCGAGGATCACGTCCGTTCTGAGTACTCGGAGTTCTTTCAGTCCTAGATCTCGGGATGAGATCTTTTCGTAGTGGTGGAGTGTTGTAACGCCCCAGATATGACTTTCCCAATTTGTACTCCAACTCTTGCCGTTTCCGGCATTAAGTTATATTTATTCCTCGGGTTCGGGTCTTTGTCTCCGTGTGTTGTTTTTGTTTCGTGCATCTCACATCATGTCATCACGTGCATTGCATTTGCATACATGTTCATCTCATGCATTCGAGCATTTTCCCCATTGTCCGTTTTGCATTCCGGCGCTTCGTTCTCCTCCGGTGGCCTTTTCTAGCTTTCTTTCGTGTGTGGGGATTAAACATTTCCGGATTGGACCGAGACTTGCCATGCGGCCTTGGTTTACTACCGGTAGACCGCCTGTGAAGTTTCGGGTCATTTGGACTTCGTTTGATACTCCAACGGTTAACCGAGGGACCGAAAAGGCCTCGTGTGTGTTGCAGCCCAACACCCCTCCAATTTGGCCCAAAACCCACCAAACTCTGCTCCATCGTCTCGGTCGTTCGATCACGATCGCGTGGGCGAAAACCGCACCTCATTTGGACTCTCCTAGCTACCCCTATGCCTATATATACCTCCCCCCATTCGAATCACGGACGAAACCCTAGTTCTCCTCCTCCTCCAGCCGCCGGACGCGTCCGGATCGGACCGGACATGTCCGCCCCGCCGCACCGACCACTCACGCGCTGCCACCTGTCCCCGGCGCGGGACCGCTTCGCCGCCGCCGCCGAGGCCCGCCCGGCCCATCGCGGGCCCCAAAGCCCATCGGGGCGCGCCGCCGCCCACCTGCGTCTTCCCCGCGCCCGACTCCCTCCGCCGCCGCCCGCCGTCTTCTCCGGTGGCCGCACCGCCGCGAGCTCCATCGCCGGCGACCGCCGCCCCGTCTCGCCGTTCCACGCCGCCGCCACCCGCGAAGACCGCCGCCGCCACGCCTCCGGTCGCCGCCACCTCGGGACGCCGGATTTGCCGCCCTCCTCACCGGCCCCGGCCATCTCCCTCTCCAACTCCGGTGCCGGCCAACCTCAGCATCCGTGCTCGTGAACAGTACCCGGGCCGATCCAGATCTGGATCCAAACCCTAGATCCGGTTGACTTTTTTCCTCTCCCTCTAATTTTTATGCAAACTTTGACTATTCATATCTCCGCATCCGTAGCTTAGTTTTGGGCATATAATATATGAAAATTTTCGTCTCGACGAGTACAACATTTCATTACATTGCATCATTTGCATTTGAGTTCATCTTGATGCCCAAAATGCTGTTAGAAGGAGGCATCGTGAGTTAAACTGCAGATCCGTTAGCTCATCATTGACTTTTGTCATTTTTGCCATGATTATTGTGTGCATGATATGCCTGTGCCCCTTTGGGATGAATTGTTAAGCATTTTGTCTTCTTTCAGAGGTGCCAACCATGCATTTTTAGGATGTGTGTGTTGTCTTGTGCAAGATTGCCAAGAAGGGGACCTGAGATTGCTGATTTCAGGGACTTAGTGATTTTCACTAAGTATGGGATGTTTTAGTTCATGATGCTATATGTCCAGCTTGTTTCCTAGTGATCCGTGCCTCTTTTGAGGATGATCAGTAAGAGTGGTTTGTTATTCTTGTTATGCTCTATCCATCCATTTCTTTACTTGTTATGTTGGAGCAACCTAGGTTGACTCAATCGAGCTCAACTTTTGCATCGTTGTTAATTTGGGCAGATCGTGAACTCTTTTGCGATTTTGCCGATGCCATTGCTCGTGACTCGTGAATGCTATGCCATTGTTCTTGCCATGTCTAGCTAGAATTTTGTGCCTTCTTTATGGATATATGCTTGCCTTGCCATGACTTGCACCGTAGTGAGTGCATCGAGCTCGTTTACATGCCTCCGTGAATTATAATTTCAGCATGCCTCAGTTTTCACCAAGTCTGAAAACTGATTGTGTTTCATCGATGTTGGTGTGCTCGTTAGAGTATTTTGTGAACCATTTTAGCCCCAGGTCATTTTGGGTGTTTTGTTAAGATTGTTGAGTAGCTCCATGCCATGCTCTTACTTGCCATCTTCAGGTTATGTTTCATGTTGTTTTGCTGCTCCGAAGAGAGCATCGTGGTCTGAAATTTCAGACTAGTGTTAATTTCACTAAGTCTGAAATCTGTTTTTGCTTATTCAGTTTTGCCTTGCTTGTTTGAACCCCTTAATGGATGAATTTGCCTATGGCTCAGTCCTAGTGATTTGTTAAGAATCTTGTGTAAATCCCTGCCATGTATTTTGTTTTCATGTTTGGTGGCTTTAGCATGTTCATTCCGTTGCATTTAGGAGCCTACTTGCTGTAAATCGCAGATCGGTTCGTTTCGTAAAACGCTTGCCATTTCCAAACTGTAGCTCCGATTCCTATGATCTTTATATCGTTTTCAGGGGATTTCTTCCCCTCTATCCAATGGCACACTTGGTTTTCCAAGTTGAGGCCAGGTTCATGCATTCCTGTCACGTCTTGCATTTTGCATCCCGCATCGCATCCCGCATAGCATACCATCATTTGCATCTTATTGCTTGAGTTTGCATGTGGTTGATTGTATCCTTGTTGCTTGTTTGTGTTGTTGGGTAGAGCCGGGAGACGAGTTCGCTAACGAGGAGCCCGTTGAGTTTGCTTTTGAGGATCCAGTCAACTCTGACAACTGTGCAGGCAAGATGATCATACCCTCGAAATCACTACTATCTTTGCTATGCTAGTTTTCTCGCTCTTTTGCCTTGCCAATGCCACGATGCCTACCACTTGCTTGTCAGCCTCCCAATTGCCATGATTGAGCCTCTAACCCACCATTGTCCTAGCAAACCGTTGATTGGCTATGTTACCGCTTTACTCAGCCCCCTTCTTATAGCGTTGCTAGTTGGAGGTGAAGATTGGAGCCGTTCCTTGTTGGAACATTTATTTACTTGTTGGGATATCATTATATTGCCATGTTATCTTAATGCATCTATATACTTGGTAGATGGTGGAAGGCTCGGCCTCTCGCCTAGTGTTTTGTTCCACTCTTGCCGCCCTAGTTAACGTCATATCGGTGTTATGTTCCCGGATTGTTGCGTCCCTTACGCGGTTGGGCTATAATGGGAACCCCTTGATAGTTCGCCTTGATTAAAGCTTTTCCAGCAATGCCCAACATTGGTTTTGCCATTTGCCACCTAGCCTCTTTTTCCCTTGGGTTTCCGGAGCCCGAGGGTCATCTTTATTCTAGCCCCCCACGGGCCAGTGCTCCTCTGAGTGTTGGTCCGACCGAGTAGACTGCGGGGCCACCTCAGGGCAACTTGAGGGTTGGTTTTACTCGTAGGATGTCTCATCTGAGTGTGCCCTGAGAAAGAGATATGTGCAGCTCCTATCGGGATTTGTCGGCACATTCGGGCGGTGTTGCTGGACTTGTTTTGACCTGTCGAATCATCTTGTTGTACCGAGATACCGAGTCTGATCGGTGTGTCTTGGGTGGAGGTCTATTCCTTCATTGACCGTGAGAGCTTGTTATGGGATAAGTTGGGACCCCCTGCAGGATTGATCTTTCAAAAGCCGTGCCCGCGGTTATGGGCAGATGGGAATTTGTTAATGTCCGGTTGTAGATAACTCGAACCTTAATAAATTAAAATGAATCAACTGAGTGTGTTGCCATGATGGCCTCTTCTCGGCGGAGTCCGGGAAGTGGACACGGCGTTGGAGTTATGTTTCCGCAGGTTGCTCTCTAGCTTCTCGCTCGTGCTTTGCCTCCTCTTCTCGCTCTCTTTTGCGAATAAGTTAGCCACCATATATGCTAGTCGCTTGCTGCAGCTCCACTTATACATTACCCCTTTCCTACATATTAAGCTTAAATAGTCTTGATCGCGAGGGTGCGAGATTGCTGAGTCCCTGTGGCTCACAGATTACTATTACACCAGATGCAGGGACAGATGATACAGCTCCAGATGGCGTGCTCGAGCTCAAGTGGGAGTACGACGAGGACTCTCAGCGTTACTATGTGTCTTTTCCTGATGATCAGTAGTGGTGCCTATTCGGGATTAGATTCAGGGCCTTGTCGCATGTTGGGGGTCTTTTCTATTTTGGCGCCGTAGTCGGGCCATGAGTGATTTGTATGATGGATGTTATTTATGTACTTTGATGTGACGTGGCGAGTGTAAGCCAACTATGTTATTCCCCTTTATATTATTTATGTACATGGGATGTGTGATGATTTCCCGACTTGCGACATTGCTTTCAATGCGGTTATGCCTCTGAGTCTGCCTCGACACGTGGGAGATATAGCCGCATCGAGGGCGTTACAATCATTTTCTGGATGACAGTCGTAAATACATCAAGAAGAAATATAAAAATGTGAATTTCAAGAAGACGGAGTAGAAGATGAGTGTTGTACCTGGATGATTACGGATCCAATAAAGAGTCCGAAGAATTTGGCAGACGAGGACACCAATGCAGACAATTTTGGCGCGTCAATGACCCTGATTTTTGTTGGACCTTGTAGATCAGATACAAGGAATCTCTCCAGGAAAAGCGCATTCTCAATGACCATAACGTGGAACAGCTGGAGTGATCTCTTCCTAATTGATGTCTTGTTGCGGGGCCAGCAAGACACATAAATCCATCGTAGATTCGTTGAGGCGATGTGGAGGCTAATGAGCTCGTGGATCTGCCGAAGACGAAGGTACTCGAGCGAAATACATCTGCGAATCAGGTGCTCCATAGACTTCATTGAGATGCCGACGTCGAAGAGGTTGAGCTGCTTGAGTTGAGGGAGAAGAAGGGCGGGCGCGACATTAATCTGGGGAAAATAGCAGGAGCTGAAGCTAGCATGGCACAACATTGGTGTGAGGCGGAGTGCAGATAGACACAGAGAGCGACATCATCCATCTTCAAACGTGAGCTCCTCAAGCTGATCTAGGGCGGGGGATAAGAACCACTTGTCGAACTTGACTTGGACCTTGCAGTTGGTACTGAACATGCGGATGTCAAGGCGTCTGGCTGGCCCAGGGTGCAATGAAAGGACCTTGGAGACTGCGGCCATGCGTTTGCAATCCCCGACGTAGAGGCAGCTGTCGATGGTGAGGTTGAGGGGGACACGACGCCACAGGGGCGCCACTGCCAGGAGTGCAGGGTGGTCCGCACTATAGATTTGGTGGGGAGGAGGCCGATGATGATGAGCAGCATGTCACTGGGAGGTTGTTGATGAAGTCCATGCTCGCCGGATGCGGTTTTGGCTCGATCCACCTCTGCCTGACGGCTACCTCATCGTTCATCTCAGCTAGCGGCGACGCCGGTGTACACGTGTGCTGGTGTGTATTGTGTGCTGGGTGTGCCTGATACGTCTCCAACATATCTATATTTTTTGATTGTTCCATGCCATTATATTATCATTCTTTGATGTTTTAAAATCATTTTATAGCAACTTTATATCATTTTTAGGGACTAACCTATTTACATAGTGCCCAGTGCTAGTTGCTATTTTTTGCTTGTTTTTTACTTCGTAGAAAATCAATACCAAATGAGTCCAAACGCAGCGAAATTTTTTGGATATTTTTTCTGGACCAGAAGACACAAGATGGGCCAAAGAAGTACCAGAGGGGTGCTCCAAGGGGGGCACAACCCACCTGGGTGCGCTTGGGGGCCCAGGCGCACCCTGGTGGGTTGTGCCCACCTCGGTGGCCTCCCGCACCGCCTCTTTGCTCTATAAATACCCCAAAAATCCAAAAACCCTAGGGGAGTCGACGAAACACAATTCCAGCCGCCGCAAGTTCTAGAACCATCAGATCCAATCTTGACACCAACACGAAGGGGTTCATCATGCTCATTGGTGCCTCTCTGATGATGCATGAGTATTTCATTGTAGACCTACAGGTCCTTAGAAAGTAGCTAGATGGTCTCCTCTCTCTCTTTTGATTCTCAATACAATGGTCTCTTGGAGATCTATTTGATGTAACTCTTTTTGCGGTGTGTTTCTTGGGATCCGATGAACTTTGAGTTTATGATCAGATCTATTTTACTCATGAAAGTTATTTTAGTTTTGATCTCTTATATGTGTGATTTCTTATAGCCTCGTATTTCTTCTTCGAATCTTCTATTTAATTAGTTAGGCCAACTAGATCAATTTTTCTTGCCATGGGAAGTGGTGCTTTGTGATGGGTTCGGTCTTATGGTGCTCAATCCCAGTGACAGAAGGGGACATAACACGTATGTATCATTGCTATTAAGGATGACAAGGTGGGGTCTATTCCTACATGAATAGATCCTGTCTACATCATGTCATCGTTCTTATTGCATTACCCCATTTTTCCACGAAGTTAATACACTACATGCATGCTGGATAGCGGTCAATGTGTGGAGTAATAGTAGTTAGATGCAGGCAGGAGTCGGTCTACTAATCTTGGACGCGATGCCTATATAATGATCATTGCCTGGATATCGTCATAATCATTTGAAGTTCTATCAATTGACCAACAGTAATTTGTTTACCCACCGTATGCTATTTTTCTCGAGAGAAGCCACTAGTGAAATCTACGACCCCCGGGTCTATTCTTTATCATATTTGCTTTCCATCTATTATTTGCCTCTTTTATTTTTGGATCTATTATTCCAAAAACCCAAAAATACCTTGCTGCAATTTTTGTTAATTATTTTATTCCGCGTTTCCACGAGATCTAGTTATCCAATCTACTACAAACCAATCTATCTTTTACCCGGGAGGGATTGACAACCCCTCTTACGCGTCGGGTTGCAAGTATTTGTTCTTTGTGTGCAGGTACCGTTTACATAGTGTTGTGTGGTTCTCCTACTGGTTTGATAACCTTGGTCTCATCACGGAGGGAAATACCTACCGTAGCTGTGCTGCATCATCCCTTCCTCTTCAGGGAAAATACTAACGCAGACACGAGCCATCAAGAAAGGATTTCTAGCGCCGTTGCCGTGGAGACATCATCAACACCTATCAGGTTCCTAATCACAAATCTCATCTCATGGCAAGTTACATTATATGCCATTTTCCTCTCGTTTACATCTCCTCCACTTCACAAAAAAATTTCATTTTATTCGCCCTCCTTTTCATTCGTTGTTTTCTCGTCAGATCTATCTTTTTGCTTTTGATCCTGTTACTATTGCTAGCATGACTACTCCTCCCTTGTCACTGAATTTTGAAGTTTTATACTTCAAGGATAGACAAGGAGAAAATTTGAAAGATGCTTGGTATAGGCTAATGGAATCTTATCGTATTTGCAATCTAAAAGGGGATGACCAAATTTTGCTTCGAAATTTTTATATAGGTTTAGCCTTACATTGTAGAGAACTTTTGGATTTTCCCGCTAAGGGGAATTTTATTGAGCTTGATGCTAATACTGCTTACGAGATCCTAGAGGGGATTTTGGGAAATCCGCCTACCAAAAAGGGGATTTCTTTTACTCAAGAAGGGGCCCTAATTTTGGATAAGTTGAGTGATTTGCATAAACATTTGGTTGAGCTACAAAAATATAATGAACGTCTGAAACATATCAGTGAGAACATCAATCGAATGAATACCTTGATTACTCTTTGCAATAATTGTTTGGATATTTTGGATCTCAAGATGGTCTTTTTTGTTGAAAATCTCAGGACGCGTAAAGAGCCTCCCGAGTTTGAAAATGCCATTACAAGAGTTGCAAAAACCATTGATGACAATACTTAGATCTTTGCATTATGCCTAGCTAGGGGCATAAAACGATAGTGTGTATTGGGAGGCAACCCAATTAATAAAATTTATTTTTCCTATTTCTTTAAGTTCTTGAGTGTTTGCATAATTATTCTACTATTATGATTGTGTTTTTATGTTTAAAGTAGTGTTTGTGCCAAGCAAAGCCTTTGCGACCATGTTGGGTGATAGTTGATTTGATCTTGTTGAAAAACAGAAAATTTTGCGCCATGAAAGCAATTTTAGTTAATCACAGAAGCATGATAAAATTCTGATTTTTTACACAATATTTGTATGCAAATTTCCCATGTTGTCCTAATTTTTAAGAATTTTTGGAGTTACAGATATATTTGAAGTTTCCACATTTCTACAGACTGTTTTGTTTTCTTTGCATTGTGTGCTTAGTTTGATGAATCTATGGACTTTACCGGGGGGTATGAGCCATAGTAAAGTCGCAATACCATAGATATAATGCAAAAACAAAATATGAACACTACAAAAAAAAGACACATCCGTGACATTTTGGGCCGAACGGATTTTTTTCTGTCATACATATGACACTTCTATGACGATAATTGTGACAAAACCCGGTATCATCATAGATGTGGTGGGCTCCTACTTCTATGACAAAAAATCATGACAGAAAATGGGCTTTTCATCCTGGGTGGGCCAGAGATGCAGCTGCATGACATTCTTTGGGCCGTCCATGACGGAAAATACCGTGATAGAAGCGAGGGGGAGGAAACTTTCGGGGAATTCCCGGTTACGGTGGGAGGTCGGGGCCCGAGTGATGCGCATTTCTCTCGTACACGTACGCGCGTGCGTGCGAGGCGTTGGCTCTAACTGAACCCGAGCGAGGCGTTGGGCTCTAACTGATGCCGAGCGATTGCACTGCAGGCTACGCGTTACTGAACCCGAGCGATCGATCGATGGCTGTTAACTGAACCCGATCGAGTGATTCCTTCGCTGCTGCTGCTAAGTGAAGCCCGTCGATGGGATGAACAGTGAGCGTTGCGGGGGAGGGGGGTTGGATGACCTGTGAGCGGTGGCGTTGCCTCTGGATGAACAGGACCCCGTGGTGTGGAGGGCTGGATGAACAGTAGACGTTGGAGGGGTGCCCGTGCAGGGGTGGATGAACAGGACCCCGTGGTGTGGAGGGCTGGATGAACAGTACACGGTGGAGGGGTTGTTGAACAGGACCCCGTGGTGTGGAGGGCTGGATGAATAGTCGCAGGTGGAGTAACACGCGGTGGAGGCTGGATGAACAGGAGCCCGTGGATGAACAGTTGTAGGTGGAGGCTAGAGGATGTCGACGGTGGATGAACAGTAGCTTGTGGAGGCTGGAGGGGGTCGACGGTGGAGATGAACAGTATCCCGTGGAGTCCCGTTTTGTGGTACGCCACACCCCTCCCGATGAACAGGACCCCCGTTTCGACTGTGGCGCTCCAACACAAGTCTGCTTCCTCCATTTTGTGGTACGCCACACACCTCCTGATCAACAGGACCCCCGTTTCGACCGTAAGAGGCCCGTTTCCTCTGTTTTGCGGTACGCCATACCCCTCCCGATGAACAGGATCCCGTTTCGAACGTGGCCGGTCGAACACAAGGCCGTTTCCTCCGTTCTGCGGTACGCCAGGCGTCGTTTCCATCGTCTGTTCCGTCCAAGCCCTCCCGATGAACACGACGCATTCCGTTGCCTCCCCATGAACATGACGCATTTCGTTGCCTCCCCATGAACACGACGCATTCCGTTGCCTCCCCATGAACATGACGACGACGCTGTTTCTTCATTCCGCTCCAGCCATGTACACAAGCCCTCGCCGTACGTATGCGCGAGTAGGCGTTCGAGACCCCGCCCGTATGTACACATACGTGGCCGTATTTTCTGTCTTGCATCCTGGCCGTTGTACGTACGTGTACATGCTACGTGCGCGCCTCTACTACGATACGTGCGCGCCTCTACATCAACCAGTATGTACGTACATGTTCGCGACCAGAATGACAATGCTATGTATGCTTCGACCAGGTGGGTCCCGACTGTCAGGCACTTCCTTGCCTGCAAAGGTGTAGCTGGTCGGTCCCAGCAATCAGGGGGCGAATCATTTTGTTTTTTTGCCCGGACGCACTTCCTTGCGTGCGAAGATGTAGCTGGTGGGTCCCCGCAGTCAGGGGGAAATGTTTTTTTCGCGAAATACGGTGGCCCATCCGGTGGGTCCTGTTGTCAGGTGGAGGAATAATTATTTTGCACGTAATAAGGAGGCACTTCCTTGCTGCGGTTGTGGACCCAACTGTCAGCCTCCACGTACAGTCCATGTCCGATGGAAGCCGTTCCTTGACCACATTGACCACGCCGTGCCGAGAGCACCAGGGCTTTGGACGACAGTGAGGCCTAGGAAGGGGACGACGCGGAGCCGGGGAAGACGCGGCAGTGGATGCCCAGGCGTAGAGGAGTACAACGGTTCACTGGTTCACTGTGGTGTGAGGCTGCCGTCGCCGCAGAATAACAGGCGGTGTGGGTGAGTAGAGGGATGGCCTGGCCAGCGGTGGGAGTAGTAGGGGGCAGTGAGGCCTCCGCCGCATCGCAACCGGCCATGGGAGGCAGGAGCACGAGGCACGACCTGCGCTGGTTTGGGCGGTTGGAGCAAGAAGACCAGAGGTTGAAGAAGCACTACGACCGTTGGATGGACATCGTACGGTCACTGGACCTAGAATCGTGCATATTGACTAAGTTGACAAAGCCGTCCGTCCCCGTCAACTTAGTAGGCCCACAAGTCAGCCTCCCACCAAGGTGGGTCCCAGCTAGAAGGGGGTATTCATTTTTTTGACCGTAATAAGGAGGCACTTCCTTGCGTGCGAAGATATAGCTGGTGGGCTCGAGCTGTCAGCGGCGGTAATGCTTTTTTCGCGAAATACAGAAGCCCTTTTGGTGGGTCCCTGATGTTAGGTGGCGGAATCATTATTTTGCGCGTAATAAGGAGGCATTTCCTTGCGTGCGGCCATGGACCCAGTTGTCGGCCTCTCCACGTACAGTCCACTTTAGATGCATGTCGGTCGTTGACCACGTTGACTAGGCCGCGCCGAGAGCACCAGGGCGGTGGACGACGGCGAGGCCTGTGAAGGGAACGACATAGAGGCAGGGAAGACTCGGCAGTTGTTTCCCACGCGGAGGGGAGTATGACTGTACGAGGGTTTACTGGTTCGTCTGCCGTCGCCGGATAATAACAGCATGTGTGGGTGAGTAGAGGGATGGCTAGGCCAATGATGGGAGTACGGTGGGGCGGTGAGGCCTACACGGTAGCAGAGCCGGCTGCAGGGAGGAGGGAGCAGGCAGTCCCGCCGGCGCCTGTTTGAGCGGCTAGAGCAGGAAGAGCAGAGATTGAAGAAGCACAACGGCCGTTGGATGGCCATCCAACAGTCACTGCTTGTGCGTCAACCTTTTTTTAGGAAAGCCTCAAATCTGTGGAAAACAGCATACAGCCTATGTGCCATTATTTCTAATAATTTACAACCCATTTGCTAATTATTAAGGTTTTTTTGGAGCCCATATTCTTTTTGTTAGCATTACAACCCATATTGTGGCCACGGTTAAAAAATTATACGAAATTTTGCATATTTCGGTGCGGTCCGAACTGTTTTTAATCCCGAAATTTCGACTCACATTCAAACTGATTTTAAAAATAAAGGTATATCAATATAAAATCCAACAAATTCTCCATGCATAAAAATTAATGTAATTTCGAATCACGAAATGAAGAAAAGATATCTGAAACTAATTGCCGGTTTGATGTGTTTTAAAAATGTATAGCCCATTTCTCATTACTGATGGGCCATTTTCTCGGCCAGCCGAATGAAAGCTCTCCTCCTCTTGAACGATTTGCAGCCCAACATGCCTGACAAAGCGACTTACTTGGCAAATCACAAAAAAAACTGGGCTGTGGCCGTGGACCCAACTGTCAGCCTTTCCACGTATAGTACTCTTCCGATGGAATGTCGTTGACCACGTTGACCACGCCGCGCTGAGAGCACCAAGGCGGTGGACGATGGCGAGGCCTCGGAAGGGGAGGACGCGGAGCCGGGCAAGACGCGGCAGTGGATGCCCACGCTGAGAGGAGTATGAGGGTTCACTGGTTTGGCTGCGCTGTGAGGCTGCCGTCGCCGCAGGGCCTGGCTAGCGGTGGGAGTAGTAGGGGGTGATGAGGCCTCATCGGCAGCACAACCTGCCACTGGAGGCAGGAGCAGGCGGTCTCCCCGGCGCTGGTTTGGGCGGCTGGTGCATGAAGAGCAGCGATTGAAGAAGCAGCAGGACCGTTCGATTCAAATCCAACGGTTACTGCTGCTAGAATCGTTTGTTGACTAAGTTGACAAGCCCTGCGTACGCGTCAACTTAGTAGGCCCACAGTTCAGCCTCCCAACCGGTGCGCCCCAGATGTCAGTGGGAGGAATCATTTTTTCGCGTAATAAGGAGGCAGTTGATTGCATGCGGCGAGGCCAGCGGAGGGAGTAGGGTGGGCCGGGGAAGCCTGCGCAGCATCACAGCGGGCCACAAGAGGAGGGAGCAGGCAGTCCTGCCGGTGCTAGTTTAGGCGGCTGGAGCAGGAAGATCATAGATTGAAGAAGCACGTTGGCCGTTGGATGGACATCCAACACTAACAGCTGCTAGAATCGTGTGTTCACTGACAAAGCCTTGCGTAAACAAGTCAGCCTCGAAATCTGTGGCGTGTACAGCCCATTTGCTATTATTTTTACTCATTTTCTAATTCATATGGAATTTATTGCAGCTCGTTTTCCAATTTTAGAATTGCTGGCCATTTTTTGGTCAGTACCAGGGTAAAAAAATTAACTAAATATGTGGGAAATTTTGAAAATTCGCAAATTTTTGCTGGGGAACGAAACATTCTTAATCCAAAAATTAATAGCCATACTAAAACAAATTTAAAAATAAATTAGTACTATGTCATGTTAAATCCAATGAAATATGTATAAGATATCAATGAAGAACAAAAACAAAAATAGAAACTTATATCCCATTTGCTATAATTTTTTTGGAATTTTCAACCCTTTTGATATTACTTTTAACAGACATTGACCATACTCTTAAGCCAGGCCGAAATGCATCCCTCCTTGTCTTGAAAGATTTGCAGCCCATTTATTCGGAGAAAACAAATAGACCTAGCTTGGGTATTCTTCAAAAAGAAATATTGGGCTACCTATTTTCCCAAAGAACTGGTGCATGAGCATTTAGCTTTATTTATTTATTTATTTACTTATTTTTGTTTAGGGGACCATGAGCATGTACCTGGGCCTAATTCATGTGAGAGCCTCCCTTCCAGTTAATTATGGGCTTCTCTATTGGGCCTTCATCAGTGAGCTGCATGCTATCAACAAGTGGAAAATGTGTTTCGAGTTTCAAAAACAAATGTGTTCCGTATGATAAATAGTATGCGCTACGTAAGGTGCCTGGTTAATCTACGGACAACCAGGCTAAAACCGAAGATGTTACTATTTATTAAGCTGCAGTGGAGTCCCAGATGGAGAAGAGTGGGAAACTTCACTGGTTCAGGTGCGCGGCAGCACAACCGCGGTGGTTAGAAGGGAAAACATAAATTGGACACGACATTACTTTTATAAGAGACCTGCGTTTTATACCCCATAGTAGGCATACCAACAAGTTCACACACAAATACAACATAAAAGGTAAACATTCATATCAAACTCAGGTTCACAGGACACGTTCATATCCATAGCCAACATTCACAATCAACAACTCAAAAGATTCATATATACACAAGCTCAGCATATCTATGCATCCAAATGATTGATAGATCACATGACAATATTCATACATAATTTACAAAAAGATTCAGATATACGCATGTTCAGTATGTTTATGCATCCAAATGATTGAGATCACAGCCAATATGATCCATGGACAAACTTTAATTACCTAGGGTACAGACTGGTAAACGGTGTTCAATCGGAGGTACTTCTTGCTAAAATTAGTTCTTGTACGAGTAAACTTTCGAGTACATAAGAGGCAGCACAAACAATCTGAACTTTGCTTGTATGTTTATCCTCAAATAGTGGCCTCGTGCCTAGGGAGGTTTGAGCAACTTGGCCACTACTTTCATCCAATCAGTTTACTGGGTCATCTTGGTCCTGTATCTCGCCAAAATTCTACATTGAAGACGAGAAAGGAGGCGGTTGAGAAAATGAACCACCCAAATTTTTTGTGCAGTTCAACTGAAATGGAGCATCCTTGGTGTGCAGACTGATTAAGTGCCAGATGAATATACGCGTCAACCAACTTGTCTGGAATCTTTAGACTCCATGCCATATAGTTCGCTACCATATGTGCCAATAACCAAAAGGCACAAGTTGGGACCAAAGACTGGACTGCGTTTTTCTGGGCTATGCACCAAGCAATATTTTTGGCGTTCACTCTCCTAACACTTGGAGTTTGACAATTGGTTGACGCCGGTTGATACTCGAATGAATATAGGCACTTCTTGTCAACATCGATGCTTGTCTGAGTGAACTTTGGAGTGCATAGCAGCAGCATAAGTACCTGTCCATCTGATCATTTTGTGCAGTTCTACTGAGAACACCCGATGTAATGATTTGCCTGCGAGTTCAGGCTCCAAATTACACCTTTATGAAATCGGCAAACAGTAGCACATACCAAATTACCAATACATATGACAGGCACAATAATCAGGATAAAGACGAGTACCAACCTGTGTGAGGTAGCATATCAATTACTATTTCCTTTGAATGGAAGCCGAGATAAGCCAAGCGATTGACAACAAAGGAAGAAAGCATGCTGAGTTTAGCAACTGATAGGAAAGGATGGAAGCTGTCGAGGCAATGAAGCACCCAAAGTTTTTTTGCAATTCCACCAAAATCGATCATCCTTGCTGGCACATATATTGAGAGAGTGAGATTACTGTAATAGTGGGACTAGTTTATGAAACATACACTAACAAATAGAAGCACCCTCATTATCTTAATGGGTAAAGTTAGCAACATAGTAGTCTTGCTTAAAGAGAGGTATTAGTTTATTTAATCAGTGCCAATTAGCTCAACTCAACACTCAAAGCATTGCCATTTATCATAGGTTGCAAAACTTTAACGTGCAAAGATAAAGGAGTTTCTCATGACAGTAGCACGATACAAATAGAGATGACAGCAAACTAATATGGATGAAGGCCTTAGGCCCGTACCAACCTGAGAAAAAAGCTTATTCATGTAGTCCGATAAGAGATGATAAAGCACTCACTGGAATCACACAATAGTATATATTTTTGTGCACTTCAAATGTATGGTTGAAATCACTCTTGTTTACCAGTGCTGAGATTATATCGAAAGATTATCAAGAACTTGCAGCAGAGTTAAAGCACTGGCTGGGATACAATTCATTGTATTGTCTTGTGTAGTTCCATTTAATGTTTGATTGGCACAACATGATCCCTGTTTGCACAAGTAGGAACAAGGTGAAACCTTCATTAGCTTAGTGAGAAAGGATAGGAAGACATTAGCATATTACTCAACTAGTGGCATCAAATTCATGATGGACAATACGCAAAACATTGCCTCATTGAACCAATGGCAATAAATTGACATGCAAAACAATAGCACTATTATGTCATGACACTAATAATATTCCCTCCCTGCTACACCACATGACTCACCTCCATAGACAAACATACACACGTACATGATTCAGCATAGGGTCGTACTAAAGATTTGTTTAACCCCAACAGGAAAGTTAGGCAGTAATAAACTAGTGGTACTTAAGTACTCCTAATTAATTAAGTGAGATAGCCGAAGTGGAAGGGCTCCCTGGAGGATTGTCTCACATGTAAGGTAGTTGTTGCCGGAGCCCTTGAATGGCCTCGACCGAGGCCTCTGGCATCAGCAAGATCGCCTTGGCACTGTTTATTCTTCTTCTTCTTCTTCTTCCTCTTCATGCTCTATTTCTCTTTCTCCTCACCAGTTGGTGAAACCAAGTACATGATTGGCCTTCTAATTCAGAATTCGTTTTGTCAATGAGGGAGTACAAGTATACTAGTAAAAAATAACATTATTTTCTCATGGCAGTCAGAAAATAGAGATGAACACATGCATTAAATATCATTCTTACCTAAAGCAAGGTTATGGCGCCAATATGGATGATGAGGATTGGAACACAAATCTCCCTTTATGCAGTTCCACCAAAATGAACCAACTGTTCCATTCTGACATTCTAGTTAAAAAGCACAAAAGTCACTTCTTTTAAGAAGAGTTTTGTGCAGTGCACCATAAGGTCACAACAGCAACCAGGTGAATGGGATATCCCTGTTTGCACAAAAAGGCACAAAGGAAACAGTCAGAGTCTCAAACCATTACAGGCAAAAACATTTGGTTAAACTTGTCATGGCTTATAACAGTGTGTGCACCAACAGTCTAGCACCATGTACGTAAACAGGGGCATAAAGTGGTGATTCATAGTTTGTTGCCCCGAGAAACAAACATCCAAGAAACATATCTGGGTTGGTCCCATTTTTGTTCACTCTAGCCACCTACTCCTATGTGTGGATAGCAAATCTAGTCCTGGTCATACCACTGTGTGCATCATTACCCCTATATTTCCCTTTTCGACCAAGAGACCGATTGGATGACCAGTCTGTACTACTTTCACCCCCTTTCCTTCCTGTTTGTACCAAGTCCGATGTACATACTAAACTCCCCCACCCCCACTTTATTTCTTGTTTGAACCAAGTACTCCCTCCGTCCGGAATTACTTGTCATCAAAATGGATGTGTCTAGAACTAAAATACATCTAGATACATCCATTTCAATGACAAGTATTTTCGGACGGAGGGAGTACAAGATTCGACTCCATGAAGTAGCTTTACCTCTAACAATAGAAGACAAAAAATATGTGACGTTGGACCATCCGATCGAGAGGGGCTGAGAGGTAGAAAATGATGCACATGAAGTGACGTAGCGAGCTCGGGAATAGAGCTAAGGCGGTTTCGAACGAAGATATACCTGAAGGTCGTCGGGATGTGGATAGGTGGGCGGCGGGAGGCCGGATCCGCCTATAGGCAACGACGAAGGGATCGGAGGACCTCCCGCGCCGGCGCTCGGCTAGAGATAACGGTGCGACTGGCAGTGGGTCTCGTCCCTCGCTGTCGACGACGACCTAAACGCTGCCCCTCCTCCCCTTCACCGACGGAGGGGAATACGTCCGGATCTGTAACCAATGGTGAGGATAGAAAGCCAGTGTTTTTTGAAGGGAGAAAGATAGTGTTACAACCACTATCTTGTTTAAATCTGGAGAGGATGAGAGTGTGTGAATAGAGCAACCCAAGCAAGCGCGGAGGCTCCTGCCTATTTATACGTAGTGAGCAACCCTAGCAAGCAAGCAACTCCTATCTTCGTAAACTCATACAAGACCGAGAAATTTCATTACTACAACGCCCTCTCCCTCGCGGACTGAGATCCGGTGCCTTAACTGCACCTGCCTTTGGCTGCATGACAGGAGGGCAGAGGGAGTCCAGGATTAGGGGTCTCCGGACAGCCAGACTATATCCTTTGAAGACTTCATCTTGTGTCCGGATGGGACTCTACTTGGCATGGAAGGCAAGCTAGGCAATACGGATATGTATATCTCCTCCTTTGTAACCGACCTTGTGTAACCCTAACCCTCTCCGGTGTCTACATAAACCGGAGGGTTTTAGTCCGTAGCACACAACAATAACATACAATCATACCATGGGCTAGCTTCTAGGGTTTAGCCTCTCCGATCTCGTGGTAGATCAACTCTTGTAATACCCATATCATCAAGAATAAATCAAGCAGGATGTAGGGTTTTACCTCCATCAAGAGGGCCCGAACCTGGGTAAAACATCGTGTCCCCTGCCTCCTGTTACCATCCGCCTTAGACGCACAGTTCGGGACCCCCTACCCGAGATCCGCCGGTTTTGACACCGACGTTGGTGCTTTCATTGAGAGTTCCTCTATGTCGTCGCCGTTAGGCTTGATGGCTCCTTCTATCATCGATGGCGATGCAGTCCAAGGTGAGACTTTTTCCCTGGATAGATCTTTGTGTTCGGCGGCTTTGCACTGCGGGCCAATTCGCTTGGCCATCTGGAGTAGATTGAAAGCTACGCCCCTGGCCATCAGGTCAGGTTTGGAAACTTAAACCCAGAAGGCTGATGTCCGCGGAGACTTGATGTTCGACGGATTCAAGCCCCTGCTGTGTGCGCCACACGGTCATGATGAGTACGATTTAGCTCTACCATCGGACCGTATTCAGGAGATCGCACCGGCAGCCGCTCCGAGCCTCAATTCGGAGCCAGTTGCGCCATCCATGGGCGGGTGGATAGACCCCGTCATGGAGGCTGTATCCTCAGCGGCGATCGAGCTGAATATCGACCTTACCCTTCAGGAGAGCCGTGTTGCCAAACTGCCGGATTCTTCCCCGGCCACGGACTCCGAACCGCCTGCGCCCGTGCCTATCAAATCCGACTGGGCGCCAATCATGGAGTGCACCTCCGCGGATATCTTTCAGCACTCGCCCTTCGGCGGCATACTGAATTCATTAAAGCTCTCTCCTTGTCAGGAGAGTCCTGGCCGAACTATGTCCGGCAGGATTGGGATGCGGATGACGAAGAAATTCGTCGCCCACCCACCACCCACTTAGTAGCCACTATCGATGACTTAACCGACACGCTCGACTTTGACTCCGAAGACATCGACAATATGGACGACGATGCAGGAGACGAACAGGAACCACTGCCCACAGGGCACTCGACGCCCACTTCATCACATGACGTATACACGATGGACACACCAAACGAAAACGACGACGAGGAATGGAAGGACGCAACGAAGGGTTGTCCCCTCGAGAAGCAGTCAAAGCGGCGGTGTAAGCGCCGCCCCAAATCCCGCCTCGGCAGAAACAACGATCATATAGACCCAGCCTTAGAGCAGGGTGAACAATCGCCGAACCACGGCAACACGGAGAATCAAACCGAACAACCCGACTCTGTCAAAGATAATACTCCGGACGACATCACACCGGACGGACACCCAGAGCAACAGAATTCCCATCAAAGGCTTGTTGCCACCGTGAGGAGTCTAAAAAAGTAGAAGCAAAGGCTCAAGGCTGCGCAAGACACACTCATAATCAGATGGAGTAAAGTACTCAACACAGCAGCGAAGTACGGCGGTAATCGCCCCACCAAGAGCTACCCGAAGCGGAAGTTGCTACCTGAATTCGATGAGGAGGCCTTAGATCCCCCGCAACCAAAAATTAAAACGGCCATGTGGCCGGATAGACGACCTCACGGCCAACATAGAGTGGCAAACAATGTCGCACATAAGCCAATATGCGATCCACGCGAGGGCTCGCATCAAAAGGACGGCGCAACCAGATCCATCTATGGACCACGCAAGCGCGCTCCAGCATATGATGCAACACAACAAACATCCGAACATCATGCTACACCCAGATACAGGGGTGCCACACACCCCCTATGTTTCACCGACGAAATGTTGGACCATGAATTTCCAGAGGGATTCAAACCCATAAACATAGAGGCATACGAAGGAACAACAGACCCTGGGGTCTGGATTGAGGACTACATCCTCCATATCCATATGGCTTGAGGAGATGATCTCCATGGCATCAAGTACTTACCCCTCAAGCTCAAAGGGCCGGCTCGGCACTGGCTCGAAAGCCTCCCCGAAAGCTCCATTGGAAGCTGGGAAGAGCTCGAAGACGCTTTTCGGGCAAATTTTCAAGGGATTTATGTTCGACCTCCGGATGCGGACGATTTAAGTCATATAACTCAATATCCCGGAGAGTCAGCCCGAAAGCTTTGGAATAGGTTTCTTACTAAAAAGAACCAAATAGTCGACTGTCCGGACACCGAAGCCTTGACAGCTTTGAAACACAGCGTCCGAGACGAATGGCTCGCCAGACACCTCGTCCAAGAAAAGCCGAGAACAATGGAAGCATTAACAAGCCTCATGACCCGCTTTTGCGCGGGCGAGGACAACTGGCTAGCCCGATGCAGCACCAGCGACCCAAGTAGATCCGAAGTTAGAGATGGAAACGGGAAATCACGACGCAGTAAAAATAATAAGCGCCGGAATAAAGAAGACAGCCTGAAGAGCACGACGGTAAAAGCCGGATTCAAAAGCTCTCGTCCAGGTCAGCAAAAGCCGCCCTCTAAAGGCGCCAGAGATGAACTGTCCAGCCTAAACAAAATTCTGGACCAAATATGTTAGATCCATAGTGATAACCCACAAGTATAGGGGATCGCAACAGCTTTCGAGGGTAGAGTATTCAACCCAAATTTATTGATTCGGCACAAGGGAAGCCAAAGAATATTCTCAGGTATTAGCAGCTGAGTTGTCAATTCAACCACACCTGGAAACTTAGTATCTGCAGCAAAGTTTTTAGTAGCAAAGTAATATGATAGTGGCGGGAGCGGCAACAAAAGTAAAGATAACAAAAGTAATGTTTTTGGTATTTTGTAGTGATTGTAACAGTAGCAGCGGAAAAATAAATAAGCGAGAACCAGTATATGGAAAACTCGTAGGCACCGGATCAGTGATGGATAATTATGCCGGATGCGGTTCATCATGTAACAGTCATAACATAGGGTGACACAGAACTAGCTCCAATTCATCAATGTAATGTAGGCATGTATTCCGTATATAGTCATACATGCTTATGGAAAAGAACTTGCATGAAATCTTTTGTGCTACCCTCCCGTGGCAGCGGGGTCCTATTGGAAACTAAGGGATATTAAGGCCTCCTTTTAATAGAGAACCGGAACAAAGCATTAGCACATAGTGAATACATGAACTCCTCAAACTATGGTCATCACCGGGAGTGGTCCCGATTATTGTCACTTCGGGGTTGCCGGATCATAACACATAGTAGGTGACTATAGACTTGCAAGATAGGATCAAGAACTCACATATATTCATGAAAACATAATAGGTTCAGATCTGAAATCATGGCACTCGGGCCCTAGTGACAGGCATTAAGCATAGCAAAGTCATAGCAACATCAATCTCAGAACATAATGGATACTAGGGATCAAACCCTAACAAAACTAACTCGATTACATGATAAATCTCATCCAACCCATCACCGTCCAGCAAGCCTACGATGAAATTACTCACGCACGGCGGTGAGCATCATGAAATTGGTGATGGAGGATGGTTGATGATGACGACGGCGATGAATCCCCCTCTCCGGAGCCCCAAGCGGACTCCAGATCAGCCCTCCCGAGAGGTTTTAGGGCTTGGCGGCGGCTCCGTATCGTAAAACGTGATGATTTCTTCTCTCTGATTTTTTTCTCTCCGAAAGCAAATATATAGAGTTGGAGTTGGCGTCGGAGGGCATCCATGGGGCCCACGAGGTAGGGGGCGCGCCCTAGGGGGGGCGCCCCCACCCTCGTGAGAAGGGTGTGGGCCACCTGCTCTTCATCTTTGGCGAGGATTTTTTATTGTTTTTTCTAAGATGTTCCATGGAGTTTCAGGTCATTCCGAGAATATTTGTTTTCTGCACATAAAACAACACCATGGCAATTCTGCTAAAAACATCATCAGTCTGAGTTAGTTCCATTCAAATCATACAAGTTAGAGTCCAAAACAAGGGCAAACGTGTTTGTAAAAGTAGATACGACGGAGATGTATCAACTCCCCCAAGCTTAAACCCTTGCTTGTCCCCAAGAAATTCAGTTCACAAACTGAAAGAAAGAAAAACTTTTACAAACTCTGTTTGCTCTTGTTGTTGTAACTATGTCAAGCCAGCGTTCAAGTTTTCAGCATAGATCATAACTAACCACATTTGCAATAATTCTCAGGTCTCATGATTACTCATATCAATAGCATAATCAACTAACAAGTCATAATAATAAATCTCGGATGACAACACTTTCTCAAAACAATCATAATATGATATAACAAGATGGTATCTCGCTAGCCCTTTCTGAGACCGCAAAACATAAATGTAGAGCACCTTTAAAGATCAAGGACTGACTAGACATTGTAATTCATGGTAAAAGAGATCCAATCATAGTCACACCC
This sequence comes from Triticum monococcum, assembly GCA_034509565.1. Taxonomy (NCBI): domain Eukaryota; kingdom Viridiplantae; phylum Streptophyta; class Magnoliopsida; order Poales; family Poaceae; genus Triticum; species Triticum monococcum. The sequence continues at coordinate 168,778,281 of CM067846.1, read as the reverse complement.
AACATAGATTAATAGTGATGAATGCAAATGACAGCTATGTTCTCCAGCTAGTGCTTTTTAATAAGAAGGTGATGACTCAACATAAAAGTAAATGGATAGGACCTTCATAGAGGGAAGCAGGGATTTGTAGAGGTGCCAGAGCTCGGTTTTGAAATAGAGATTAATTGTATTTTGAGTGGTATACTTTCATTGTCAACTTAACAACTAAGAGATGGCGATATCTTCCATGCTAAACACATTATAGGCGGTTCCCAAACAGAATGGTAAAGTTTATACTCCCCCTCCACCAACAAGCATCAATCCATGGCTTGCTCGAAACAATGAGTGCCTCCAATATACATCGGGTCCCAGGGGGAGTTTTGTTTGCAATTAATTTTGATTTAGTTTGCATAAAGCATGGGACTGGGCATCCCGGTGACCAGCCATTTTCTCGTGAGTGAGGAGCGGAGTCCACTTCTCTTGAGAATAACCCACCTAACACGGAAGATAAGGACAGCCTTTGTTGATACATGAGCTATTCGAGCATACAAAACAGAATGTTTATTTGAAGGTTTAGAGTTCGGCACATACAAATTTACTTGGAACGGCAGGTAGATACCGCATATAGGAAGGTATGGTGGACTCATCTGGAATAACTTTGGGGTTTAAGGGATTGGATGCACAAGCAGTATTCCCACTTAGTACAAGTGAAGGCTAGCAAAAGACTGGGAAGCGACCAACTAGAGAGCGACAACAGCCATGTACATGCATTAAAATTAATAAACATTAGATGCAAGCATGAGTAGGATATAATCCACCATGAACATAAATATCGTGAAGGCTATGTTGATTTTGTTTCAACTACATGCGTGAATATGTGCCAAGTCAAGTCACTTAAATCATTCAAAGGAGGATACCACCCTATCATACCACATCACAACACTTTTAATATCATGTTGGCATGCAAGGTAAACCATTATAGGCTCCTAGCTAATTAAGCATGGCACAAGCAACTATGATCTCTAGTTGTCATTGCAAACATGTTTATTCATAATAAGCTGAATCAAGAACGAGGGACTCATCATATTTACAAAAACAAAAGAGGTCGAGTTCATACCAACTTTTCTCATCTCAGTCAGTCCATCATATATCATCATAATTGCCTTTCACTTGCACGACCGAACGGTGTGAATAATAATAAGAGTGCACGTGCATTGGACTAAGTTGGAATCTGCGAGCATTCAATAAAAAGGAGAAGACAAGGCAATATCGGCTCTTGGTTAAATCAATAATAATGCATATAAGACCCACTTCAACAATTCAATTATGGTCTTCTCCTGCTGACCCCCAAAGAAAAGAAAAGAAATAAAACTATTTACACGGCAAATCTCCCAACAAGCAAAAGAAGAACGAGAAATATTTTTGGGTTTTCTTTTTAATTATTACTACTACAGCAGAAAAATAAACTACTACTAATTTTTTCTTAAGGTTTAATAAACACATAAGAAGAAAGCATGAAAAAGAAAATAAACTAGCATGGATATTACAGTGAAAAAGTATGAGCACCGACATCTAGCAATGAGTGTGTGTGAACATAAATGCAATGTTGGTGAGAAATACGTACTCCCCCAAGCTTAGGCTTTTGGCCTAAGTTGGTCTATGGCCACGGCTGGCCTGGAGGATATCCATAATAATAGTTGTTGGGGTCATACTGTGATGAGGAAGAATAGTTGGGATCATACTGATGTGCAGCGGTTATCGCCTGCTGAGCTGCAGCGTGGAGTCGAGCTACCTCCGCTCTCCTCTCATACTCTTCTGCCTCCTCTCTAGTAATAACATATCTTCCTTTTGTCTATGAATCAAAGAAGGCAGGAGCAGGGAGAGTAATACGGAAGACACGTCGTTTATCAAAAATTAAACGATATAAGAGAGGTGATTCAGGCCTCTCGACAAACTGGTGCGAAGCCATAGAGTCATAATCTAAATATGCAGGAGGCAACTCCATATCGCCCTCGCGAATGTCTATCTCAAGAAAATGAGCTAAGCGGGTTGCATAAATTCCTCCAAAGAAATCTCCATTATGTCTATTATGATGCAACCTACGAGCTATAATGGCTCCCATATGATAAGATTGGTCTCCTAACACAGCACTCCTAAGAATGCTAAGATCAGGGACACACATGTGACATGCTTCATCCTTAGCATTTATGCATCTACCGATCAGAGCAAAATAATGTATGGCACAAAAGTGAATGCTCCCTATGGTAGCCTGCGTTATATCTCTAGATTCCCCCACAGTTATACTAGCAAGAAAGTTTCTAAATATAGATTTGGGGGGATCCCTAACACTACCCCGTGATGGAAGTTCGCAAGTAGAAGTGAAATCCTCTAAGTCCATGGTATAAGATTTGTCATAGAGATCAAACATGACTGAAGGTGAATTACGTGCAGATGAATACTCAAATCTCCTCACAAATGAACTTGTGAGATAATGATACTGGGGGCATTTGTTAGCCTCAAAATCCTCAAGACCGGCATTGCGCAAATATGCTTTGAATTCTTCTTTAATTCCCGCACGGTCCATAAAATTTTCCGACGGCCATTCACAAGGCCGTACTCGAGCGTCTCTTGGTGGATCCTCGTCAGCATCGCGCATAGCAATCCTGGGTCCTTGCTTCTTAGAAGAACCACCTTGGAACATCTTCGTGAGCATATTGTTTTTCTCTGAAATTTTTAGTAACTTCAAACAAAAGTGAACCAACTTAAATAATATTTATAGCAACTACTCCTAAAAGTTCCTAGAGCCTATATCAAGCATTAGAACTACTTGGAACCATATAAATTTGACATGCAAGCTCAAGAACATGGTCACCTATGCAGCACAAATTTGCAAAGAATAAAGCGCTAGAACAAAAACTAATTGGACCAATGGAGGTGTCACATACCAAGGAACAATCTCCCCAAGCAGTTTTGCGAGAGGTGCTTTGAGCAAGGAGATCGAAAATCACAGCAAAAGTGGCTGGAACTCGTGCTTGAGTTGGTTTGCGGGTTTGTCTGAGACAGAGGAAGAAGATGGGTGCTGGGATAAGTGGAGGAGGGCCACCGTGGGCCCATGAGGTAGGGGCGCGCCCTAGGGGGGGCACCCACTACCCTCGTGGCCAGGTGGCAACTCCTCCCGCGATAATTTTTGCACAATAAATCCTCAAATATTCCTGAAAATATCATATTAAATTGGCATGTCATTCTAAGGACTTTTATTTTCGGGATATTTTTATGTTTGCACGGATAAGTCAGAAAACAGACAGAAAAATACTATTTTTACTTTATTTCTACTAATTAACAGAAAGTAAAAGTGGGGTACAGAAGGTTGTGCTTCTAGTTTCATCCATCTCATGCTCATCAAAAGAATCCACTAACAAGGTTGATCAAGTCTTGTTAACAAACTCATTCCGATAATCAAGAAACCGGAGAAATTTCGAATAGCACTAAGTTACCTCAACAGGGATACGCACATCCCCAATAATAAGTATATCATATTTCTTTTTGACAGTAGGAAGAGGAAATTCAAAACCTCCAATTATAATCGATGGAATTTTTCCAATGGAGTTGATACTATGAACTTGAGGTTGTTTCCTCGGAAAGTGTACCGTATGCTCATTACCATTAACATGAAAAGTGACATTGCCTTTGTTGCAATCAATAACAACCCCTGCACTATTAAGAAAAGGTCTTCCAAGAATAATAGACATACTATCATCCTTGGGAATATCAAGAATAACAAAGTCCGTTAAAATAGTAAGGTTTGCAACCACAACAGGCACATCCTCACAAATACCGACATGTATAGCAGTTGATTTATCATCCATTTGCAAAGATATTTCCGTAGGTGTCAACTTATTCAAGTCAAGTCTACGATATAAAGAGAGAGGCATAACACTAACACCGGCTCCAAGATCACATAAAGCAGTTTTACTATAATTTGTTTTAATGGATCAAGGTATAGTAGGTACTCAGGGGTCTCCAAGTTTCTTTGGTATTCCACCCTTAAAAGTATAATTAGCAAGCATGGTGGAAATTTCAGCTTCTGGTATCTTTCTTTTATTAGTAATGATATCCTTCATATATTTAGAATAAGGATTTGTTTTGAGCACATTAGTTAATCTCATACGCAAAAAGATAGGCCTAATCATTTCAGCAAAGCGCTCAAAATCCTCATCATCCTTTTCTTGGATGGTTTCGGAGGAAAAGGCATGGGTTTCTGAACCCAAGGTTCCCTTTCTTTACCATGTTTCCTAGCAACAAAGTGTCTTTTATCATAACGTTGATTCTTTGATTGTGGGTTATCAAGATCAACAGCAGGTTCAATTTCTACATCATTATCATTAGTAGGTTGAGCATCATCATGAACATCATCATTAATATTTTTACTTGGTTCATGTTCAGTACCAAATTGTGTTTCAGAATTAGACATAGAAATATCATTTGGATTATCAGGTGGTTCAGCAATAGGTTCACTAGAAGTTTGCACAGGTCTATCATTTTTCTTCTTCTTTTTTTAGAAGAACTAGGAAGATCAATATTATTTCTTTGAGAATCTTGCTCGATTCTCTTAGGGTGGCCTTCATGATACAAAGGTTCCTGAGTCATTCTACCAGTTCTAGTAGCCACTCTAACAACATAATCATTTTTCTTACTATTCATTTCATTAAGCACTTATTTTTGAGCCTTAAGTACTTCTCCTACTTGAGTGGTAACCATAGAAGCATGTTTGCTAATAAGTTTAAGTTCACCTTTAATATTAGCCATATAATCACCCAAGCGTCTAATCATATAAGCATTTTCTTTTAATTGTCTACCAAAATAAGCATTGAAGTCGCCTGGCTTAAACATAAAGTTATCAAACTCATCCAAGCACTGACCAGCAATTTTAGTAGGAGGGACTTCAGCTTTATCATATCTATAGAGAGAATTTACCTTTACTACCTATGTCGGGATATTAGGATCAGGAGATTCTTCAATAAATAAAGAATTGAGATCATATGTGTCTTCAACATGCGGTATACTAAGACCATGTATTTCTTCAATAGGAGGTAAATTCTTAACGTCTTCAGCTTTAATACCTTTTTCTTTCATAGATTTCTTTGCCTCTTGCATATCTTCGGGACTGAGAAATAGAACACCTCTCTTCTTCGGAGTTGGTTTAGGAATAGGTTCAGTAATTGGAGCAGGAGCTGGCTCAGGAGGTGCCCAATTATTTTCATTTGTCAACATATTATTCAATAGAATTTCAGCTTCATCCGCTGTTCTTTCCCTGAAAAGAGAACCAACACAACTATCCAGGTAATCTCTGGAAGCATCGGTTAGTCCATTATAAAAAATATCAAGTATTTTGGGTTTCTTAAGAGGATGATCAGGCAAGGCATTAAGTAAATTGAGAAGCCTCCCCCAAGCTTGTGGGAGACTCTCTTGTTTAATTTGCACGAAGTTGTATATTTCCCTCAAAGCAGCTTGTTTCTTATGAGTTGGGAAATATTTAGCAGAGAAGTAATAAATCATATCCTGGGGACTACCCACACAACCAGGATCGAGAGAATTAAACCATGTCTTAAAATCACCCTTTAATGAGAACGGAAATATTTTGAGTATATAAAAGTAACGCGATCTCTCATCATTTGTGAACAGGGCAGCTATATCCTTTAACTTAGTAAGATGTGCCACAACAGTTTCAGATTCATAGCCATAAAACGGATCAGATTCAACCAAAGTAATTATATCAGGATCAACAGAGAATTCATAATCCTTATCAGGAACACATATAGGTGAAGTAGCAAAAGCAGGGTCAGGTTTCATTTTATCTCTAAGTGATTCTTTGTTCCATTTAATTAATAACCTCTTAAGCTCATATCTATCTCTGCAAGCTAAAATAGCGGCAGAAGATTCCATATCAAAAAGATAGACCTCAGGAATAACAGGCATATTTTCATCATCACTATCATCATCGTATTCAGATTCAATAATTTCTTTTTCTCTAGCCCTAGCAATTTGTTCATCAAGAAATTCACCAAGGGGCACAGTAGTATCAGGCATAGAAGCAGTTTCATCATAAGTATCATGCATAGCAGAAGTGACATCATCAATAACATGCGACATATCAGAACGAATAGCAGAAGAAGGTATAGGTGTCGCTAACTTACTCATAACAGAAGGTGAATCAAGTGCAGAGCTAGATGGCAGTTCCTTACCTCCCCTTGTAGTTGTGGGATAGATCTTGGTTTTTGGATCTCTCAAGTTCTTCATAGTGTCCAGCAGATATAAATCCCAAGTGACTCAAAGAATAGAGCTATGCTCCCCGGCAACGGCGCCAAAAATTAGTCTTGATAACCTACAAGTATAGGGGATCGCAACAGCTTTCGAGGGTAGAGTATTCAACCCAAATTTATTGATTCGACACAAGGGGAGCCAAAGAATATTCTCAAGTATTAGCAGCTGAGTTGTCAATTCAACCACACCTGGAAACTTAGTATCTGCAGCAAAGTGTTTAGTAGCAAAGCAATATTATAGTGGCGGTAGCGGCAACAAAAGTAAAGACAGCAAAAGTAATGTTTTTGGTATTTTGTAGTGATTTTAATAGTAGCAGTGGAAAAATAAATAAGCAAGAACCAGTATCTGGAAAACTCGTAGGCACCTGATCAGTGATGGATAATTATGTCGGATGCGGTTCATCATGTAACAGTCATAACATAGGGTGACACATAACTAGCTCCAATTCATCAATGTAATGTAGGCATGTATTCCGTATATAGTCATACGTGCTTATGGAAAAGAACTGGCATGCCATCTTTTGTCCTACCCTCCCGTGGCAGCGGGGTCCTATTGGAAACTAAGGGATATTAAGGCCTCCTTTTAATAGAGAACCGGAACAAAGCATTAGCACATAGTGAATACATGAACTCCTCAAACTATGGTCATCACCGGGAGTGGTCCCGATTATTGTCACTTTGGGGTTGCCGGATCATAACACATAGTAGGTGACTATAGACTTGCAAGATAGGATCAAGAACTCACATATATTCATGAAAACATAATAGGTTCAAATCTGAAATCATGGCACTCGGGCCCTAGTGACAGGCATTAAGCATAGCAAAGTCATAGCAACATCAATCTCAGAACATAATGGATACTAGGGATCAAACCTAACAAAACTAACTCGATTACATGATAAATCTCATCCAACCCATCACCGTCCAGCAAGCCTACGATGAAATTACTCATGCACGGCGGTGAGCATCATGAAATTGGTTATGGAGGATGGTTGATGATGACGACGGCGATGAATCCCCCTCTCCGGAGCCCCGAACGGACTCCAGATCAGCCCTCCCGAGAGGTTTTAGGGCTTGGCGGTGGCTCCGTATCGTAAAACGTGATAATTTCTTCTCTCTGATTTTTTTTCTCTCCGAAAGCAAATATATAGAGTTGGAGTTGGCGTCGGAGGGCATCCAGGGGGCCCATGAGGTAGGGGGCGCGCCCTAGGGGGGGCGCCCCCCACCCTCGTGAGAAGGGTGTGGGCCACCTGGTCTTCATCTTTGGCGAGGATTTTTTTATTGTTTTTTCTAAGATGTTCCGTGGAGTTTCAGGTCATTCCGAGAATATTTGTTTTCTGCACATAAAACAACACCATGGCAATTCTGCTGAAAACATCGTCAGTCCGGGTTAGTTCCATTCAAATCATACAAGTTAGAGTCCAAAACAAGGGCAAAAGTGTTTGGAAAAGAAGATACGACGGAGACGTATCACATAGCACCCCGATAAACCTGCAAATCATACCCACAGATAATGTTGGGTCTTCAAGCAGTCCGGCAAGCTCAACGCCGTACACAAGGGGGAGGATACACCAAGCGAAGACGAGGATGAGCCTCTCAAGCAAGACACTGGGGAACAAAAGAAATTTCCACCAGAAGTCAAAACAGTAAACGTGTTACACGTGATCAAGGGGAGAAACAAAGCAGCACTCCTGGAGAAATATGCCCAAGGGCCTATACATCGCGGAGTCCTTCCACTGGCCATCTCAACCGATCACTTTCGACCACCGGGATTACTCAGCAAGTATCCGGCGTGTAGGATGGGCTGCCTTGGTATTAGATCCAATAATTGACGGATACCACTTCACACGAGTCCTGATGGACGGTGGCAGCAGTCTAAACCTGATATATCAGGATACAATCCGCAAAATGGGGATAGACCCAACGAAAATTTCCCACAGCAATACTACCTTTAAAGGAGTAACGCCAGGCCCAGGGGCTCATTGCACAGGCTCCCTGCTACTAGAGGTTATATTCGGCTTCCCCGATAACTTCCGTAGCGAAAATTTAACCTTCCACATTGCTCCGTTCCAAGGTGGCTATCAAGCACTACTTGGACACGAAGCTTTCGCTCGCTTTAATGCAATACCGCATTACACTTCCCTCACGCTTAAGATGCCCGTTCCATGTGGCATCATTATAGTAAATGGAAATATTGAGCGATCCCTGCGTGCCGAAGAGAGTGCGGCTGCCTTGGCAGCCGCACACTAAAACGACCTCACCAACTAAAGCATTCGATAGGTCGTCAAGACTACAGACACTGTTAGACGAGTCCGACGCAGCTATATGTAATTCATACAGGTTTGATGGCCACACCCCTATTACAAATACAAGGGGCTCAATGTGCGCAGACAAGTGGCAATTTTTACTCATCTTGAATTGTACATAGTTTCTTCAATATAATCTAACTTTTTACATGACAACTTTTCACCTAAGTTCCTCTCTTTTACAGATGACCATCGTGCTACACCTGTCCAGGATACGGCACAACGGAGACACAGGCGCAGACGTGCACCAGGGACCCGTTCCAAGGATTCTTTTTAGATTAAGACCCTGCGTAAACCTTTCTTACTGTCTCTTGTTGATACACATCCCTCGGATTCTCAATACTATTGAGAAGGATGCTGACGTCTTGGCATGTGGCCACGTCAGAATAATGCACGTACCTGGACACCAGGGGCTTCTTACAAAGGGCACTGTTTAGGCCCGGTTTATACCATAAAGACCGAATACCTTAGGGAGTGTTCGGCATCGCGAGTTTGGCCTTATATGCATCAGCTCTGAATCATGTCTTTGGTTAAATGTTGGGTTTGCCCGGCTCCTGTGTTTTGCTGCCTTACGTTCCGCTCTATCGGCTAAGGTGGCACTAGGAGAACTACTGCGATTGTGCCCCGGTTCATCCGGACGAGCACCTCAGTAGAGAAAGCCGAAAACTGACTGTCACGATATAGCGTGAGACTGGTCAACCACTCGATGACCTATTGGAATGTTAGAATTCCTCCGCCTTAATGAAGGGCCGTTTCCCAGCCAGGCTTGTATGCACCCCGAATTCGGGAGAGTGCAGAGCCACCAGGGGCTATATAGTAGCCCCACCGTCAAACTCCTATGGCTAAGTGAAAGTGTTAAAGCATTATAGTCCCGTTGCCTCGTTCGCTGTGCTATCACCTCCTTATTAGGACCAAGACATTGGATTAAGTGTGAACATGCGTCTTCTGCAAACACCCCCGCATTATATGCGTGGGGGCTGAAGCCGACGACTGCAATCTTTCAGGTTATATAAATATATACATAAACGGCCGCACGGGAGGCATCATATTACTTTCAGGCAAAAGTATAAATACAGCCTCAATAAATTTCATAAACATTGTTTTTACAATGGGAATACATGTCACTCAAACATAATATTCTTCGAGCACTGGGCCTCTATCAAACGAGCACCCTCAAGAACTTATTCAAAATAGTGCTCGGCAACCACTCGACCTATGGCCGAACCCTGCGCCGCAACAGTGGTAGCATCCATCTCCGCCCAATATGCTTTGACACGGGCAAGGGCCATCCGCGAGCCTTCTATGCATGCCGACCTCTTCATAGCATTGATGTGCGGCATCGCACAAAGGAACTGCTGCACTAAGCTGAAATAGTTGTTTGGCTTCGGCTTTTCTGGCCACATATGATCTATGACGGACCTCATGGCGAGTCCAGACAATCTATTGAGTTCGGCCCATTCGGCAAGTTGATCAGTTAGTGGAATAGGACGCTCTGGAACGTTAAACTGCGACCAGAATAGGTTGTCCACTTCACGATCTGTTTGATCTCGGAAATATTCGGCCGCATCGACAGCACTCGCCGTCAAATCTAGATATGCGTCTGCTGAACTCCACAGCCGATCTAGAGGGGCATACCGCGGATCTTCGAACTTCCTCCGCAGCAAAAAGGGCTTCCCAGCCACAATATCACCAGCTTCACGCAGCTCTTCCTTCTTTTCCCTCATGGCAGAGTGGGTGTCTTTGGCCGCCATCGTGGCCTTTTCGAGGTCCATCGCCTTCGCTCGGTTTTCTTCTTCAAGGAACCGGCAACGGTAGGCAGTGTCTTTTAACTTTACAGCCATCTTGGCCATCTTTTCTTTGCTCTCGCAATGCACGGCCTTCTCGGCTCTTAACTCTTCGGCCGCCTTTAAATAGGCCACATTACTAATCCTTGTTTGTTCGTTGGCTCGGGCATGTTCCGCCCGAAGGGTCTCCACGGCGGCAGCTCCATCTGCAGTCACACCATATTAAAGATACTGGCATCACACTGCTCTTACTATGTGACATTGACCGGAAAACATTACTTACCCTATGCCTTGTCAAGCCGCTTGTTAACAAGCTCGATGTCGGCATCTGCCGCATCCAGTTGCCGCTTTATTTCGGCAAACTCATTAGTCCGGCCAGCCACCGGAGCTTCCATCACCTGCACATAAAGCGGTATGGTTATTACCTGGGACTACGATCCTCTATTTGGCGCCGTTCTCGGCGACAACCAGAGTCTTAGGGGCTACTATCTACACAGGGCACACCTAAAAATGTGCGGTACCATCACAAATGTAGATCATTTTACGTACCTCAAAGCCCGTCAGTAGACTCATAAAGGCGTCATGCAACCCGCTTTCGGCGGATGAAATCCTTTCCATCACCGTACCCATCAATGTACGGTGTTCTTCCGAGATGGTCGCCCGCCTTAGCAGATCCCTCAGTGCGTCCGACCACATACCAGACGGCGCCGGACTCTTTTTTTGCTCTCTTCAAGAGCCGGATGCTGGGGACTTCGGGTGTCTATAGGATTATCTTCTGGCCTCATCGGATCCGGAGAGGCCCTCCGTGACGACACTTCAAGGTCACCCGCTTCTTGACGGGGGAGTCCGGGGGAGGCGTTTCGCTCTCCATCATCTCCGGAAGAAGGTCCCCTGAAGACGAGCTCCGTTGAGAAGCGCTAAGATCCGAACTGCGAGATAAACGCTTCGGTTATTTTCCTCGGAAGTAAGGTAGAATATCTTTACTATTAAGTATTTTTTGATCACTTACGGCTCGTTAGAGGGCTGATCCCCGCGCGGACTTTGTGCGGCAAAAGCACCCTCCGAGGCAGGACCCTCTGGTGGAGACTTCTTCTCCCGTTTGGAAGCCTTGGTTTTCGGATCTTCAGAGTTAGTCCTCTTCCTTCCCCGAAGTGAGAGAAGGTCAGATTCTTCCCCTTGCTTATCCTCCTTCATGGAGGTGCTCATTCCCTCGGTTGGAATTGGTAGCAATGGGGGCCTGCTTTCGACCTCATTATTCCTCCTTTATCTTCCTTTGAGGGATCCGGGCAAGGTGCTAGCTTGAGCATCTTTTCCAGTACCGGATTGTCCAAACCCTCAGGAAGGGGGGCCGAACACCGAATCATCTTCGCATTTGTTAGCCAGTCCTGGTCAAAGAGCGATTTCTCAGAATGACGTCTTGGTAAATGAAAGACGGTGTGTTCGGCTAGGGGATTACTTACTTGGTCGGCGGTACGGTTGCTGCTCAGGCCCACGTCCTCGGTAGTATCCGGACACTCTATTTGGGGTCCGAAGAATGATTTGTACATCTCCTCGTGCGTCAGGCCGAGGAAAATATGAATAGTGCGTGGCCCTTCTGGGTTGAACTCCCACATGCGGAGGGGTCAGCATTTGCAAGGATGGACTCGATGAACCAGCATGACTTGCACCACCATAACCCGACTGAAATCTCCATCGAAGAGATCTTGAATGCGGCTTTGCAGTATAGGCACGTCCTTGTCTGGACCCCAGCTTAGCCCTCTGCTAATCCATGACATCAGTTGTGGTGGAGGGCCTGAGCGGAAAGCAGGGGCGGCCACCCACTTGGCACTTCTAGGAGCTGTGATGTAAAACCACTCCCGCTGCCATAATCCGGACACCTCTGGAAAGGAACCCTTTGGCCATGGAGCTCCAGCGATTTTACTTATTAATGCACCTCCTCACGCTACGTGCTGCCCTCGACAATCTTCGGCTTCACGTCAAAGGTCTTGAGCCACAGGCCGAAGTGAGGGGTAATGCGGAGGAAGGCCTTACATATGACAATAAATGCCGAGATGTGGAGAAAGGAGTCCGGGGCTAGATCGTGGAAATCTAGCCCATAATAGAACATCAAACCCCTAACAAAGGGATCCAGAGTGAGGCCGAGACCTCGGAGGAAGTGGGAGATGAACACAACATTCTCGTTGGGTTCGGGAGTAGGGACGACCTGCCCTCGGGCAGGCAGCCGATGCGAAACCTCGGAGGTCATGTATCTGGCCTCCCTCAACTTCTTGATATCCTCTTCTGTAATGGAGGAGGGCATCCACCGGCCTTGAAGGCTAGATCCGGACATGATTGAAGGTCTGAAGCACCTGACCTGGGCTTTGGGTGTTAGAACTCAAGGCGGGGGGAAGGATTCGATTGAGCACGAAGGGAAAAAAGTAAAAGCCTTGTCCCTTTATAAAGAGGGTGAATATCAAGCGTCGTCCTAGTGGCCGTTTGGGACTTGCCTAAAATCTACGAGTCCTAGGCACGGTTAGGTTACCCACGACCGTATTGATGAGAATCCCGTAATTAGGGGAACACGATCTCTGCTTTCACAAGACATGTCAAGAAACCGCCTCGCATTATGTGTCGAGCTGGTTGAAGAAAGACGGTTTGAATAATCGCCGAGCCATGGCCTGATGTCATGTTGCCAAAGCGTGTCAGCAGATTAAGATTTGTGGAAATATTACTCTCTCTACGGTGGTATGTGGAATTTATTTTGTAGGGTCGGACACTATCCTGGTATTCAAACTCTTCTGTGATGTGTTCAGAGGAGGAAGCCGCCTTGAAATGCCGAAGACAACACTGCGCGCCGGACTCATCGTCATTGAAGCCTGGTTCAGGGGCTACTTAGGGAGTCCGGGATTAGGGGTCTCCGGACAGCCGGACTATATACTTTGGCCAGACTGTTGGACTATGAAGATACAAGATTGAAGACTTCGTCTCGTGTCCGGATGGGACTCCACTTGGCGTGGAAGGCAAGCTAGGCAATACGGATATGTATATCTCCTCCTTTGTAATCGACCTTGTATAACCCAAACCCTCTCCAGTGTCTATATAAACCGGAGGGTTTTAGTCCATAGGACACAACAATAACATACAATCATACCATAGGCTAGCTTCTAGGGTTTAGCCTCTCCGATCTCGTGGTAGATCAACTATTGTAATAACCATATCATCAAGAATAAATCAAGCAGGACGTAGGGTTCAACCTCCATCAAGAGGGCCCGAACATAGGTAAAACATCGTGTCCCCTGCCTCCTGTTACCATCCGCCTTAGACACACAGTTCAGGACCCCCTACCCGAGATCCGCCGGTTTTGACACCGAAAAGGGCCAACCACATGTTGGGCCCACCTATCATGGACGCAAAGGCAGGAGCAGTAAGTTGAAGCTTTCGCTATCCTTCCCGCACGAGGTGGACGGACATGCAGCAGTGGATTCGATACTGTAGAAGTAGGAGTAATCATTATTGTTCGTCTTCTCGAAGAGGCGAAGAGCCAAGCGCAACCCGAACGTGGCAGTTGCGAACGCTCGCGTGGTGCAGTTCCTTGGAGTACTAGCCAGGCTCTTGCATGAGACAAAATTGCTATTTTTTAATAATTAAACTCCATTATCCATTGGTTGATACTCATTCTGCATAGGTCCACGCACTTAGCACCGTTTCCTCCTGGGGTCACCAATGTTTATTTGCTAATTAATAGCATTGCATGCAATGAACTAGCCATTGCAAGTCATTAAAAGCATGCACACCTCTCATCTCTTATTGGTTGATATGTCAAGAAACAAGAAACAAGGTAGAAGTTAATGCACCGCGCCTAAGTGTTTTGGGACTATTTGGTTTTCGTAAGGCTGGTCATAGTGGGGAGTAACTAAGACTAGTGTCATGCATATGACACTAGCCTAAATTACTACCTTCATAATGCAAAGTAACATAATAGTAGTATTTTAGATGGCTTTGTTTATTAGCTTGTAGACTCATCTTATCTTAAAAAGCGCTATGTTACAGTAACATATTATGTTACCACCTCTCATTAATTACTTGCCACATCAGCAAAAAATTCTTGGAGTGCGCTATGTTACTAGCTAAGTTACTCCCACTATGGCTAGCCTAAGATGACTTACACACCTAGAAGGAGGGAGCAGTATAGCCCTGTAAACCGGAAAGGAGTATTTGCCTTTCTAGAGATTTCAACAAGTGACTAGACTACACCATGTGCAGTACTCCCTCCCTTCCGGTTTATAGGGCTCAAATCTCAAATCTCATGAACCAAGGCATTTTGCGATTGGAAGAATGTATCTTGTACTTTACAAAACTACTCTATTTAAACTCATGCATTAATTAAGTAGTTTTCTCATTTTCCTCTATCTACATGCGGGACATTTCAAAGCATCCGGGCCCGCGTGCCATCCACCAAATCACAACGAGGTGCTATAGTCGAGACTCACCTATAACCCCAGTGTGGCCATCATGAACCGTCATATCACAAAACCCACACCTTTACCAGCAGTGGTAAGGTGGCCTCCAAGTTGGACTGGACGAAGCCACCATCATTTCACTGGAACACTCGTTCAAGCCCTTTCTTCGCTTTCTTGAAGAAAACCTCACTCTAGGCTACTCACTTCTGCCATTTTTCTTCTATACCGACGAAGGAAAGGTGGGCGAATCAGTTATGCTGCTATATTTTCATTCCAAGAATCTTCTTTATGCGAAGCACCGACCGATTCTCACATCCTATTCTTTTCCCGTTTTCATTGCGATTGTGGTTTCCTTTCGATTGCTTTTTGTTTCAGTTCATTGATGGATCCTGGAGCACTAGGCAAAGAGTTGCCGGCGGACAACCCACTGGAGATAGAGATCTCTAGGAAGTGAGCACCGACCAATGAGTTGACCATGTTGGCGGGCCAACCCATGGAGACGAAGAACTCCAAGAAACAAGCATTGGCCAAAGAGTTGAGGACGTTGGTGGACGAACTCCTCAAAGGAAGTTGGAAGAACGGCAAGGGCCCCGCCGTGGCTACCCCAGGAACTCTGATTGCCACCTATGTGAGGCTCAAGACCGAGTTTGAGGAGATAGTCGCCATTGAGAAGCAGTATTCCCCTGGCAAGGTGATGGCCCCCATCGAGGACGAGGAGATGGCCCCCGGAGGGATGAGATCCCCCGGTGAGCTGCACAAGGTAAAAAATAATGGCTTATTACCATAGTTGTGGTTTTTGATTATTTGCAATGTGCTTGCTAATATGTTAGGGTTGTGCAGGTGCCGGTGGACGTCCTTGATGATTCCGATGTCGTGGCCCGTGCTGTTGGCATCGCCCCAGAGATCGATTCCGATGCTGATGTCCATCCTATGGACATCGCCCCAGAGATCAATTCCGATGTCGTGGTCAGTCCTGCGGACATCGCCCCCGAAATCAATTCCCATGCCGCTGTCCGTGCTGTGGTCATTGCCCGAGAGATCGATGACAAGAAATAGTTGGTCGGGCTAATCCTTCAGGGTAGTTTGCATTACCCTGTGTTTAATTACTAGAACGATGCGTGTTATCAAACCATCTAAGGGCTATTGCACTATCTTGTGTGGGTGGATCTTGCTACTTTTGTTTGATAGTGAATCATGCGAACCCTCTCCGAGTTATGGAAACAGATGTATCCTCACCAGCTTTTGATGTAATGTATGGCATGATTAGATGTAAGTTTGAACTATTTATCATATCAGCAGGGCTTGTTTGATGATTCTTGGTGTTAGTAGGCTAGCTACTGTGCGAGCTATAGTACTTGCAAAACACTCACCGAAGAGAAACGTTGGGGCTGATGAGCTTGTGGTACGCTTATACTTATCCCTCGTCGATCGACCAATAGCCCTAGCTCCTAAAATTGTAGGCTTAGCAATGGATGACCTAGGCGGGCTAGTTTGGCCTAGTGGGTTTCAGTGATATGACGTGCAACACAAAATCATAGCAGTGCAGAGACGTACTCCCTCCGTTCCAAAATAGATGACCTAGGCGGGCTAGTTTGCCCTAGTGGGTTTCAGTGATATGACGTGGTACAGTGTCGTCCAATCTTCGCGTGTGGTAGCAGTATTGCGGGTACAGTAAGTTTTCTTGAAGAAGCGGAATTCAACGAAGTCATGATGGTTCCTTTGTCCGAACAACTTACAGTGGGAAAGGTTGGGCCTGTGATACGACCGGGGTAGACTAGGATAATTTTGTGCATGGTAGGTGGACCAGGATGGTCGACGTCCCACATGTCGGCGAATGAAAGTATTCTTTCCAAAATAGAGGACGAGCAACGACTATTCATTGTTTATTTTTGATGAAAGCTATTGTCTCCACTGTTACGATGGAGGAGTGTGAAACACGGCAGCCCAGTGAACTTGGCATGTGCACCACTCCCTCCTTCCTCATGTAATGCCCAGGTTACAGCTTTTTCTCACTTTCTCTTTATCTATTTCCTCTCAAATGTTTTTTACCTTTCTTTTTTAAGACACAATTGTTTTTATGCCTTTTTTTAGAATTATTTTTTTATACCTAGGAGCACGTGTAGAGACGGGCTCTTGCAGAGCCCACTCCTTGACTTTGTCAATGCCTCTCTCTCCTCCACATAAGGAGTACTACTTGCTATGCATGCATGCGGCGGGCAGCTGGTGTCTTGAGGGGCAGGGCGGTGAGAGCGGGCTCTA
The DNA here is from genome assembly GCA_034509565.1 of Triticum monococcum. Classification (NCBI taxonomy): domain Eukaryota; kingdom Viridiplantae; phylum Streptophyta; class Magnoliopsida; order Poales; family Poaceae; genus Triticum; species Triticum monococcum. The sequence continues at coordinate 168,761,194 of CM067846.1, read as the reverse complement.
GAAGCGGTCCGGACTCTAGCATAATTTTGGTTTTTACAGTATTTCTTTCTCCATTGACAGGTAGGACCGCGTAGATATATAAAGAACACGAGATGATGAGGCGCATGCGGACTGTTTGACTGGTCAACCAGACAAATACGGAGCTATACGCTGAGCTAGTGACCGTATAATCACCATATCTCATATACAATGATCAAAGTGAGCTATCAAGACAAGTCTGATGACCGCCAATGCATTTTACTCGGTAATAAATGACCAGGATTGAAGGTGAATCCAAATTTGCTTCGTCTTCTGTCCTTGAGCTCTAGAAAAACCAATGCACTATACGGTTGTCCGGCCACTCCACCCCAGATCTCTCACCAAGCGTCGTTCATGCCACCGCTCCGCACACTAACCGGTAAGGCAGCGATGGCATCCCACCGCGCCGAGTTCCTCGCCGCCCACGACCGCACACAAAATGGTAGGGAAGCAATGGCATCCAGCCGTGCCAAGTTCATCGCCGGTCGCGACCTCACAACTATGTGGGAGGAATTTGAAGATGCCAAGGCCAAATGTGCGGTAGAGCAAGAGGCGGCCAAAGCCGCACAGAGGGAGCGGAAAAGTCAGAAAGCACTCAAGAAAAGAGAGGCATGCCGCCGCAAGAAAGAAAAGGACGCACGCGCTGCTGCGTAGAGGTCGGCGGAGATCCAAGCTTGGGGTGTCGCCGACAAAGCCGGGAAGGAGAACGACAGCGTCTGGCCAGCATGTGAGAAGAAGTAGTACTAGTAGTTAGTGTGTGTGTGTGTGTGTTTAAGTACGAGCATGTACCAGTACTACTAGTTACTACTGTTGTTTTTAGAGCAAATTACCAGTACATTAGCCTAGACTAAATGGAAAAATTCCTATCCTAAGCATCAAATGGCATCTCTTTCTCTATAGGAATTGAGATGCATGTCATCTCACTTCCTATGATTTTCATATTCCTATCCTATGAACGAAAGGAGGCCTCTGTTGGAGTAACTACTGTAGCTAGCAGTACTGCTGGTACAGTAGTTTTCTTCAAGAAGCGGAATTCAACGAAGTCATGATGGTTCCTTCGTCCAAGCAACTTCAAAGTGGGAAGTGGGCCTATGATTTGACGGCTCATTAGTCATTGTTACTATGGTGCGACGACCTGGGTGACTCCCTTGGAGTTCTGCGTGCATGGAAAGTGGACCAGGATGGTCGATGTCCCACATGTTGGCAAACTGAAGTATTCTTCCCGATATCGAGGAGCAAGGAAACCGCGTGGTATAGTATCACTGCTGATTGGTTCGCAAAAAATAGTATCACTGCCGATTTATAATTATTTTTTATTTCTGATGAATACTAGTGTTTCAACTCTTACGACGAAGGGTACCAAACACGGCACGGGCTGGATGTCCCACACGTCAGCGAAAGGAGTGGGACATGAACAGCGTGGTAGAGCCCAGCGTAAAGAAAACATCGTGGTAGAGCGTCTCCACTTCTTCCACTTCTGGGTTAGAGACCACACGTAGTAGTACTTAGTGGTATGAACGATACAAAGTGCGACCTGGAGACAAAGACACGTCTAGTTGGAAGGTCTCGGGGCATACACGTAAACAAATATAAAAGTTAATATGTGCCTCCAACTAATATAGTAGTAGTAGAGTACTTAGGCATGTACTCCATAACATCACCGTGCATTGCACGTACAACATTTAGTGGTAGTACGTAGTAAGAGACAAATGCCGCCCAAGAGTTCCCTTCTAGACATACTTTTGGGTGTTTGGTAGAGTGTATGGAGGGTGCATGAGTCCACACTAGTTTAGCACAAATACACTAGAAGCATGCATGAAGAGGGGTGTAGAGTTGACCATGCATGAAGAGGGGTGTTGAGTTGAGCATGCATGAAGAGGGAACAACTATGCTGAGATGAGAACGCAACCAAACACACCCTATATGCCACACATGTTCATACCATTTGTGCCTTTCTACTTCACTTACTGTGCTACATTACGCAGGTTCGTACGTCTACTCCTGGGTACATGTTCGTCTCGTAGTTCCAGTCCCACGTGTTCTTCATATAGATGGAACGATCCTTGCATAACACGTGCACCTTGATGCTACATGTATCGCGTGTTGGCAAAAGGATGAACAAAGCTCACGTAAAAAATAGAGTGGAAGAACATAGATTCCGGACGACCGAGAAGGAGCAAGGAACCTCGTGGTGGAGCGTCTGCACTCATAATATTTAATATTATTCAGCGATATAAAATTAACCAATCATCTCCACAGTGGACTGGAAGAGTACGAAACACGGCAGCCCAGTGTAGTATCATACTAGTACATGGCTAACCCACACTATCACCATATTTCTTGGCTTCTGTGCGACACCTATCTCTAGTAATCCAGCAGCCTGTATCGCTTCTCCCTCCTCGTCTCTATCAAAGTGCGGCGGGCTGGTGTTTCTGTCGTCTATTGAGGTCGTTTAACTATCACACGTTAGCAACATGCCAAGAGCATTCTAAAAAATTTCCTTTCACGTTCCGTTTTCAAAAAGAAAAAAAAGCCTTTCACGTATGAATTTGCCTGTATGCTTTGAGAACCTTTTATGTCCTATACTGCTCCTGTTTGATACTTGAACGTAGCTAGAGGTTAGACTAACTCATGACTAACCCTGAACTAACTGTAGCCAAAGAGGTGTTTGGGTGACAGGGTTAGATTGACAATAAATGCACTTCATGGAGAGAGAAAAGTGATTTTTTTGTGGTCCCAATGAGAACTATCTCCAGTTAGCACCTCTTGGGTGGGATAGTTTTTTTTGGTGGGTTCGGTGCAACTTGCTCCAATTTAAACCCTCATGCTTGGATAGTTTAGGGCTATTTGAGCCCCAACTAGCTCAAACTAACTCTAACCCATGGATCCAAATAGGGCCTATGGCCAGTCTCGACGTGGAGCAGTCGTGTGCACCGGGAAGCGGCGCTCTCTCAGCCGTCGCGCCACTTCAAAGCCGACACCAGTGAGAGGTCGCCTCCGCTCTGGCCGGGCATTAATGCGGCACTGACGCTCCAGGGGGACGGTCCGTTTCATGCGGGAAGCGCGCGCTGGCAAGGGAGTATAGGTTTTGAACCATTTTAGGTGTAGTACTGGTAGTTTGCAAAAGTACTCAATTATTGCACTCAGTTTCCTAAGAAATTGTGGTAAAAACATTACTCCACAGCCCGCTTCCCTTCTCCTTCCTCTTCCACCGCCCGCGCACGTCCGCGGGAAGCGACCGGTGAACCCTTATATAGGAGTGCTAGCACAAAAAGATGCATGCATGACCACTAAAATTTCCATATTAAAGCGCCGCTCCGGCGGGAGTATGGCGTATGTTGTTACCTTCGGCCGGCCCATGGCTACCGGGCGACGGCGACCAGAGAAGAGGCGGCGGGTGGGGAATGAATGCAGCTACTGTTTGGGTTCGCCTTCCGGCTTAAATAAATGCGCAACATCACGTGTACCCGCGGGTGCACAAATTGTAACATATGTGTCTGCTTAAGTGGGCGTCACGTAACTGGTGTGTGTGTGAGAGAGAGATTCTGAGAGACAGAGTGCATGTGTGTGAGTCTACTCTTCGGACATGTACTCAACCTTTTGCATCGGGATATAAGTATAATGGTATTTACTTTAGCTAGTGATTTACGTGGCCATGTTAACGTGGTTGTGTCAAAAAAATGTCACTTCCTGCTCGTGATTTGCATTATATAATTACAAGCAAGATTCTCGTGCATTGCACAAAACATCAATATGCATTTTTTTATAGAACACCTGATGTGATTGACCCATGCAGGAGTAATCCCATGTGTAAAAACTAGTGATATCTCAAGAATTTTATCGGAAAACTGGTATCTCGAGAATGTCATCGAAAAAATGAAAGATGAGAGATAAGGCGAGGAGGAGTGGAGCGTGGTGGTGACTGGTGGTCGGAATGGGTGGAGGCATGGGGATGGACGGCGCCGGCAGGCGGCAGCGGCCACCATGCATGCTAGATTGTTCTAGAGACTTATTCCTTTTTTAATTGCTGAGCAATGAGGTTGCGGGAGATAATGATGTGGAGAGAGGTGTCGGTATCTTTTGTAAAATTATCATAGTTTGCCTTCTATCCTCAGATATAGATCATACGGTCTGTATTACAAGATGGCAGGCACACCATCACCACCAACTCGTTTTTTTATAAGGGTACAGATGATAAGTTTGCTGACTACTAAAGTAAAGTGGAATTTTTCCATGTTATGCAAGTAAATAAAGGTGATTGTTTATCATACGGGTAAGGTTGGATGAAGGGTGGTAGGAACAAATGCTCCGCCTAGAGCATGTGTGTGTGAGATGGAGTCTTAGTGTGTGTGTGTGTGTGTGTGTGAGAGAGAGAGATAGAGAGGAGAGAGAGATGGAGTCTTAGTTTGTTTGTGTGTGTGTGAGAGAGAGGGAGAGATATGGAGTCGTAGTGTGTGTGTGGGGGGGCGTGCGTGCTTGCGTGTGTGTGTGTGTGTTTGTGTGTGTGTGAGAGAGAGAGATGGAGTCTTAGTGTGTGTGTGTTGGGGGGTGCGTGTGTGTGTGTGTCGCGGGGTCCTCTGTGGCGGATGTAATTTAAGTGTGCATGGCTTTCTTCATAGAGATGTGATGTGTATAGCAGAGGCCACCAACAATGGAGCGCGAGAGAGAAAATGCCCGTAGAGAGGGAAGAGAAGGTGTGTGCGCGTGAGAGGAGTCGACTTCGAGAGAACATGTTTGTTCGAGAGACACCGAGGAAGACTACTATATATCGATGGTGCATGTAGGCTGGAATTAAACTAAGGGATGGTCTTATTGGTTTCGGGGATACAGGGGAAGAGTGAGAGGCAGGGGGGTAGCTAGAAGGAGATTGTTAAGTGTGAGTGTGTGTTTTACCCATCCAAGCGGAAGTTATGCACAAAAGAGGAGAACGATTCGATGTGGCGTTAGGATTGAGGGTAATTAACTACGTATGGAGACATAGAGACCTTGAACGTGCATGTGTGAGAGGTATACATGTATACGTGGGATGTGTGTGTGTGCGCGCGCGCGTGATCGAGATAAAAGAAAGAAGACATAAGTCATAAGATCAACGACATGGGAGAGATGGATCGGTATGACAATATGCATGCATGTGAGAATGCATGGAAGAAGTCCCGACAATTGAGCATGTGTTTTTGTCTTTAAGAGATAGTGGCGTGGGCTGGAGCATGCATCTATGGCGAGCAGAGGGAGTGAGGTGCAACGATTGTGCAAAACAGACCAACCTATAAATGCATATGTATGGAGAGACATATATAGTGTGGGTGATAGGAAGCAAGACTACGTGCGAGAAAGAAATGTTGACGGACAAACTACAGATAGATACAGAGATGGAGATGCTCGCTAGAGGGACATCCGCTAGTTTGGGTGTTGGAGATGACCGTCGGGTGGTTCAAACGGTGAAGTTATATATGTGTGTGAGAGGGCACTTGACTGCATGTAGAGAGAAACATATGTAGTGTGCGTGATAGAAATCAAGAGTGAGGGCGAGAAAGAAGGTTGATGGAGAAACAGATAAATAGAAAGATAAAGATGCTAGCTAGTGTGCATTAGAGATAGGAGTTGAGTGGATCAGAAGGCTGGGTTATGTGTGTGGGTGTGAGAGAGATAGAGAGAGGGTGCGTGTGAGTTACATACAAACAGATATCAGAGAGAAATGAGATCCAGAGAGATGGAGTTTTGTGTCTGCGAGAGAGAAAGATATTTGACAATGAGAGTGATAGCTAGAGGGACATACAAGGGAACGCAAGATATCTCTAGGGAGAGAGGGTGTGTGTGAGCGACATACAAGAGAACAATGGAGAAATATGAGACCCTGGGAGACAGAGTTTGTGTTTGTGTGTGAGAAAGAGATATTGATGAGGAAGAGTCGTAGGTTCTCATATCTAAGGAGCGAAAGACATCTCTGTATGAGGGGTGTGCGAGTGACACACATGGGAATAGTAGAGAGAAATGAGACCCCGGGAGACAAAGTTTTGTGTTTGTGTGAGAGAAAGAGATTCCACATGCAGAATCATAGTTAGAGACACATAGCAGGGAGCGAGATATACTTAGAGAGAGATAGAGTGATGAAGGTTGAGGGAGAGAGTACCGTCAGTGTGTTACGAAGATAAAAGATCATTGTCGACATACAGGTAGCACAAGAGATACCTGAGAGACGATGAACGCGTATAGGTCCAGAGAGATAGTCCTATATAAGCATGAGTGTGATAGCTATATGAGACGAATATCTGGATCAAAGGGGATTCAAATATTTAAACTGGAGATCACGACATCGATAATATCATAACGCAAGTTGGTGTATCAAACATGCATATTCACTTGAATTTGGGCACACGTGTAATGTTATTTAGTTTATCAATATTGGTGATCCATAGATTATTCAATTACAAACAATGCATGGTTTATATGCAATTAATGTCTAAACGACATTACACTATATGTTGCGTGTGTGAAACACATTATATATGTTTGAGAAGTAAAAAAACCCGCATGAAACACACATTAATTGGAGATAGTTAGCGAGGAATGCATACATTGGATTTCAACATAAAGTGGTTTCAAATATTTGAAAATCCAAATTGATGGATACAACCTTATGAATCTGAGATCATGCCATTTGTAATCTATATTTATGTATAAATGGTGTTGTGCTTTTGAAAGTATATATAAAAAATGATGTATATAGAATGTAATTCCAATTGAAAATGGATCCCGCCCGAAAAAAATAGAATACAAACGGGATTCATATTGAGTTGGCATGGTAAACGTGCACTCTGCAAAATTTGAACGAAGCGGGGAAAGTCGTAGTAACCACCGGATACCAAAATCTGCGAGATGGAAATCACTAATGCCTATCCCTACCACGCAAAGCCTATATGCTGGATTTATATAGGTTTCGATAGGGGTAGGTTTGTAATTTCACCCAAACATGACATAACCACCTCTCACCCGGATTCATACACGGTGGGCGCCAAAACACAGTGTGTCCTCGGCCGAAATCGACTCCCTCCCCGATTCATATTCATACACGGTGGGCGCCAAAAACAAACTCTGGTCGGCAAATATTCGGTGTATGCGAGATTACCGTCCTATCCCCAACCGACTAGTGTTGCTGTGATGTAGTAGAAATTCGAAACGGGGGCTAAGTTTGTAAATTTCCTCGCATTTGAGACAAGCGCGCCCTGAATACATGGTTCCCCCCTTCCTCTCTACCTCCCTTTTCCCCATTCGTACTCCGTGGGTGCCAAAACACCCTCTCCACCCCACCCTCCTCCGTCCGCCGCCGTCCGCCACCCCATCCACCGGCGTCCTCCTCCACCATGCCGGAGCTGATACCCCGATGCCGCCGTCCATTACAAGAGATCGACCTCTCTCATCCACGGCTTCGGACCGAGATCCTTGCATCCCGTCCTCTCGCTTCATCCCCGTCGTCGTCCACCTTGTCGGTGCCACTCCTACGACCGTCTCGTCCACCGCACCCTGCCGCCACCGTCTACCCTCCTAGATCCGCTTCCATGCCGCCGACAGCCATCGCTACCGTAGCACCATCAAATTCTCAGCAGATGCGTACACCGCGCCGCACCAGAGGCGATAGTATTTTGTATCTGCTCAACTTATTTATCGCAGCAAGAAAATAGATCACCACTGCTTTACTCTGATTTCTTGTCTTGGTTGCGAAGTTGACTTTGTCTGGTTTGCACCTTGAGATCCGCCATGGGACGCTCAACACCATACTTGCAATGCTTATGGTTTTCCCCTTTTATATTCCACACTAGTTAAATCACAGTAGACTAAATTTCAAAATTGGGTCAGTCGATTTTTCAGAGCTTGCCGGAGTTCGCCGGTGCGATCGAAGGGGCTCGGGTGGTTGTGGGGCCTCTCCGAACGAAGAAAACTCGATGCGGGTGGGGGTTGGGGTGGGGGTGGCGGAGGAACACACATGGTGGGGGCCGGTGGTCCGGCCGGCGGCCCGTGCGGTGTTCTGTATGGGAAGAATCAGAGACGAGGAAGAAGAAGGGTTAGGAGATGTAGGATCTTCATCCAACCGCCTGGAATGGTCGAGAGACAGCTAGGAGTTGCATTCTTAATGTGCTCTGGTTCATCATGTGTGGGCACTGCGCAACCAACATTTTATTATCCAAAATCTGCTTGCTCTTCTTTACCATGTTCCTCTTCCGTTCTTCTTTAATATGTACTCTCTCCGTTCCTAAAGACAAGTCTTTGTATAGATTCCACCATGGACTACATATGGAGCAAAATGAGTGAATCTACACTCTAAAATGTACCTGGATACATCTGTATGTGATCCATAGTGGAAATCTCTACCAAGACTTATATTTTGGAACAGAGGGAGTATGATAGTAGTACAGTATGTTCCTTGTACTGAAGATGAGCAGGGACATTTGCAGTGTAGAGGTCTATACAGTCGGTTGTGATGGACACTTTGAGCCTCTTTGATTCGTAGGATCTTGTAAACATAGGAATAGGATTTGTAGTGGCCTGTCCACTTGAATCCTACAAGAATAGCAAGGAAATGCGGGGAGCTATGTCGCCTTTGAGAGTTACATTGATATTTACAGTACCGCACCTTCACTTGAAGAGAGCTGGTATCCGAAGCCTTTCTAGCCGTACTGGCAATACTAGCACATATATTCTAGCAAGTTCCACTTTGCTGATTTTACTCTGATGCTTAAGGTTTTCCCGTTATATCTACACTATGATCTATGTAGCTGCTTTGTGTCGCACTAGCAACAGTCCACTCTTGAAGCTAAACACTGCAATGACTTACAAAATTGGCACCAAGGCATTGAGTGCCATTCTGGATGCAATGAAACTCATACGCTCCCCACCTGTTGATTCTTGTTCAAAATATGATCCTAATGACTATTCTAACCTCAAGGAGTCAAAGGCAGATGGCCTGTCCTGTTCACCCAACAAGGTGCCTGTTCTAATTTGGCAATGTTTTATTGACTGCGGGTATCTTGCATATGTTGTCTTGCATTTCTTCTACTTTGTTGCACCGCCATCTGCTTAGTTTACTCATCATATATGTCGAGATGCCATGCCCATCCATTATCAATACATATTCCATCTGTCATCATACCATGTATTTCCACTCAAATGTTGTTCTTATGCATTAGACATCAAAAAGGAAGAGGGTGATTGCCGAACCTGAAGGAGCACCAGCAAAGTCCTTGAAAAACGTGGTGGTGCCGGAGAAATCAGACAGCACCCTACTTATATTGGTTGTACAACCAGTGACACAAAACGTAGGACCGACTCCAGCAGACTGTACCCATACTTCACTGGCCACACCACTAGCCCCACCACACAGGACTTGCACTCCAGCAAAAGGTATACCGATTTCATTTGCCATAGCACCAGCTGTACCACAAAAAATTCCCACTCCAGCAAAAAGTACAGCAAGTCCACCGGCCGAAGACCTATCCCAACTGCAGAGACGGCCAATTCGTGCAGATTGGAACCCCATTCCATTTATTCCCAGTTTAAAAGACAATGCTTTCAATGTTGTTTGGGACTACGTGCATATATTCCCATCATGGGAAGATTATTGTGAAGACAAACACCATTTTCACATCTTCCTGTCCAACTTACATGTAAGTGCTATTATTCATGGCTATTATTTTCCTGTTTTCTGCCGATTGAACACATCAATGATTTACGTTACATTGTTGTAACTAGGCGAGGGTCAATCTGGATAGTCATGACGAGCAAAGCTTGCTTGTGCTTTTCAAGGAAGCATTGCAACAGTATCGGTGTTACCTGAGGAAATCACACTTTGATGGCAAGTCTATAAACGAATTCCTCGTGAAGTCTCCTGTGCTAAATTTAGAAGACATTGAATGGAAAACCTTGTTATGCACTGGTCTCGTTCCTAGGATGAGGTACTGTCTATGAAATCACATGACAATTTGAACTTCTACTTTCCCGCATGTGCCTTATGGATCTTTTTTGCGGGAAATCTGCTCGAAGAAGTATTCCGGTATGACAAGAACGACAGGATATCTCAAATATGCTGCCCGCTGCATTGCTCTTGTTAGTACATGTTGTCCTGTATCACTGTACTTGCATACATACCTGGTTCATTATGTGACAGTAGTATGCATGATAGCTTGCTTATCAATTGTTCGCTCCAAATTATCTGATCTGTATGAATGGTTACATTAGTGTAGAATATATCCAATGCCAATGTTTTTTTTGCTCTGCATTGTTCTTGTAAGTACATGTTGTCCTTTATCAGTGTACTTATAATGACAGGTAGTTGTTCATGTATCATCACTCTGCAGCTTATTTTCCTTTGCCCTCCATTTTCTACACATCAGATCTATATTTACTCTTACCATAAGGTTGGTACTGAAGAAGTTTAGCTGTTCATTGCTCTTGGCTGTACCTTTTGCCTGTATCACTGCACTTACATTTATAGCTACTTCTTTATGTAGCATCACTCTTCATCTTATCTTAAATATTCTCCATTTTTTCGTATATTATCACATCTATATTTACTCTTAACAAAATGTAGAATAAAGGCAATGCTTTGGAAGAAGATTCTGTGGTAAACTTCATGAATTGCCGCCCCCATCAGCATGGACAAGGCCTTTATAGAGCCTGTCTTCACCAATAATGTAAGTTTGTCAATCTCAAGCCTTCAAACTTTGTTGTATATATTTGGTTAGGCATGACTGCAACAACTGTTTATTTTTGATGTTTGCATCAAATTGCTTGTTTAAAGTTTATTATATGTAGTTCATAAACAAAAGTTTGTCCTTTATCAATTTAAGTTTTCAGTTGTACAACCAAGTTCCTTCTTCATACCATGTAAATTAAACTATACAGAGCAAGTGATCTTCTTTTGCACTGCATGTATGCTTCTGTTCTTCATATGTAATCCAGTGGTGTGGTGAACCTACCCACTACAACACAATGTCATATTCTGCAATGTCTTAACTATGAAAAATGTCATATCATTCTACTATTATTTAAACCTTCTCTTTATTTGCCAATCTGAAATGGTATAAATTGACAGCACACTAACCATTGATACTTATGAGTTCTTGATTTGTAATCCAGTGGTGTCGTGAAGCTGCCAACTCCTTCACAATGTCATTTCCTGCCATGTATTGACCTGAACAATACCATATTGTGTTAATGCAAATTTAAACTGTGTCACTTTATTCGTCAGTAAGAAATGTGAAGAATTGTCAGCAATGATACTTTTATGTGCAAAACTTGTCATCTGTCCGCTTGTTTATCTTTCAGAGTGAGGAAGATATAAGTGTTGAACAAGCGCAGTCTCATCATCTTGCTCAGCTGCTTGCGCTGCAGCTCCCCAGCAGGGCTAACCTTTCTTGAACTCTATTGAAGTGCTGTCGGTTTTGTATATTATTTTGTCGGCGTGTTTATTTGCACTGGTGGCGATCTTTGATGCCAAGTGTATGTAATTTGCTGTCTGCTTGTGCTTTATTATCATAGTGGTGAACTTTGATGCCCAGTGGATGTAATATGCCGTAATTTCTTTATTGTATAGTATAGGTTTTTTCTTATTCACGACGCTGTAGTTATTTTACTGTATATATATATATCATGTATTTGTAGTAAACCGGCCAAACCGTAAAATTACGGTACATAATCGGGCCGTCATGCAATCACGATGTAGGTTGGGCCTGAAACGTGCCGATCAGCTCACGGGCCGGCAGCAGCCCGAAATGAACCCCGGCCCGTGATTGTGCGAATCAAATCACAGGCTTTTAACAGGCCGAAAAATTGTCTCGGTCCTTGTTTGGCCCAATCAGATATCGGCTGCGAGCAGGCCGAATGCAAACTGGGCCGTAGTTAGGCCCAACTATATGACGGGCTTTTAACAGGCTGAAATTAATATAGGGCCGAAATGTTAAACGGGCCCTTAACAGGCCAAAACTAATATCAGGCCGAATTACTAAGTGGGCCTTTAGCAAGTGGGCCCAAAAGCATAGTGTCCAGTTGACGGGCCGAACCTGATATGGGCCATAATTAGGCCCAAAACCTCTTAAAGGGCCAGACCTGATCTAGGCCGTAATTTGGCCCAGAACGTGGTAGGTTTTTAACGGGCCGGATCTCATATGGGCCACTATTAGGCCCAGAGCGTGGAAGGCCATTAATAGACCGTATCAAATATGGGCCGACATTTGGCCCAAAACATGGTAGCCAGTTAATGGGCCGGCCTACTAGGGTCCTCAAAATCTTGTGGGCCTACAGCTGGGCCGGCCCATTAATGTCGGTGAAATCTCGTGGGCCTTTAGCTGGGCCAGCCCATTATGATCCGCAAGAATTTTGTGGGCCTTTACTTGGGCCAGCCTATGATGGCACACAATAATCTTGTGGGCCTGTACCTGGGCCGGCCCATTATGGCCCACGAAATCTTGTGGGCCTTTAGCTGGGCCAGCCCATTATGGTCCGCAAAATCTCGTGGGCCTTTAGCTGGGCCGGCCCATTATGGTCCGCAAAATCTTGTGGGCCTTCAGTTGGGCCAGCCCATTTAAACTTGTTGGGTCGTGCCACGTGTCGACGTATCATAGGCGCCTTCTGTCCAGTGAGTGGATGACATCTGTCCCGACGATGAGCCGACACGTGTTTCCTCTAGCGAATGATGATTTTACACGTGGAAAATCCCTATTGGTCGGGGCTGTTAACGGGTTATCGGATCCAAAACCCGACCCGATAACTTAACGGTGTTCCGTTACGGTGGATGCCACGTGTCGGTCACCCTTGACGAAAGCACTTCTGTGACGCGCGATTTATCATCATGGAAGTGGACACTTCCATGATGATAATTTTGGTAATGTTATGGAACACTTCTACGACAGCACGGGTATGACTATCTTGATTCTGTCATAAATTTGTCATGGATGCACATGCATGACAAAAAAAGCGACCTATTGTGACAAAAACGTATCATCATGGAAGTGTATTTTTTTGTAGTGGAATGGGTTTGCAAATAGTACTTAGAGTAGTGATTTGCTTTGTTATACTAACGGATCTCACAAAGATTTTGTTGAGTTTTGTGTGATTGAAGTTTTCAAGTTTTGGGTAAGATCACGATGGATGAAGAAATAAGGAGTAAGAAGAGCCTAAGCTCGGGGATGCCCCATGGCACCCCAAGTTATTATCCAAAGAGAAACATGCTACTAAGCTTGGGGATGGCCCCGAGTGGAATCCCCTTTTTCTTCTAACGACCATCGGTATTTTACTTGGAGCTAATTTTTATTCGTCACATATCATGAGTTTTGCTTGGAGCATCTTGTATTATATGAGTCTTTGCTTGTATTGCTTTTTAGTTTGTGTCATCTATCCTTGCTGTACACACCTATTTGAGAGAGCCAAAATTATGCTTAATTTGTTAGAATTTATTTATGTGCTTCACTTAATTTTTTGAGCTATGGAATTTCTCTAGTGCTTCACTTATATGTTTTTGAGCACGGTGTGCTTTAATAGTTTTGAAGAAATGCTCTCATGCTTCACTTAGATTTATTTGAGAGTTAGTAAAATTTTGAAGAAATTCTCTCATGCTTCATTTAAATTATTTTGAGAGATGAATTTCTTTTTGCTCATGTTCTTCACTCAAATTTGTTTGAGCTTGTTTGACACGAGAAACAATAAAGATAACATGGTGGTTATATTATTATCTCTCTATGCTCCAGGGAAAATAAAATATTGCGGGCGTGCCATTGTGCCGTAGTACACAAAGAAAAAGGTACGAGAAATGAGTATTTCATTAATCTCAGTGGAGAAATAAAATTACAAGATCCCATAAATAAAACAAATGCGCTCCGTGGCCTACTAGGACGGCCCACCTGACTGTGGAGATTGCGGTCTCCTAGTTCCCGAGGCCTCGGAAGGCTCCCGGTTAATTACTCCCGCGGGTTGCTCCGTGGGATACCTCCGATTGAGCTGTGTGGTCGTCTTCGCTATCTTCGCTTCGCGTCCTCCATGCATGATGATGGTGATGTGTGTGTGGGCGGCGGCAGAGCCCGTGTCCTCGTTGGTATATGTGCCGCATGTAGCGTGTCCATAGCAGTGGTCGTGCCCGCCCTCATCATCGTGCCTCTCCGTCTTGGCGGTGTTGGAGTAGTTGGTGTTGGGGTAGCATGGGTAACACTTGGCTCAGACTTCTCGATGACCAATTGCTTCATCGAGGTGTTCAAGGGGCTACGCTTTGCGGGTGTAATAGTTTGGAGAGACCGGTGTCAGTGTAAAACTCACGCGTGCTCACGTTGGCTTGGCCGGGATGGTTGGCACCTCGTCTCGGCTAGACGCCAAGTATTGGGAGGTCCGACAAGACAAAGGGTGCCGTCTCACAGGGCCGTGCAAAGGTGGCGGCGCATAGGCCGCGTCGCTTTGGGCTGATGCTACACCAAAGAGCGACCTGTACGCCGGCGACACCATGGACCTGTCCGCCGTGGTGGGTGCGGCTAACTTGACTAGACGACAACCTAATGGCAGTCCATTTCTTAAAGGACACCACCCGAAGAGCTTGTGGAGAGATGGCGTCGTAGAGGGTTGTGTTGCCTTGGGAGGGTGCTGCACCAACGGGTGACCTGTACGCCGACGATGTTGTTGACCTCTATGTTGGGACCTATACACCGAGGACCCATCCGCTATGGTGCGTGCCTTATCTAAGCTAGACGCCATATTGAATGGTCTGCCCAGACAAGGATCACGCCAAGACCTGTATGTCGGTGACCTATTCGTCATGGACTTCTCTCGGACTATGTCTTCACAAGCCCTAGTTCCGATACACCGTCTCCTCTGGGAAGTGTGATGCCAGCCCCGCCCACTGCGATCGAACGCCATGGATCTGTACACCAGAGACATGTACTTTGTGAGGGTGAGGACCGGCCTCAGACTGCGCCATCCATGAGCTTCGATCCTGCCACGCCTACGCCAGCGACTTGTTCGCCATGGACCTATACGCCACAAAGGAGCGACATGTCTCGGGCTATGTCATCGCAAGCTCTGGTTCTGCCACAACGTATCCTCTAAGAAAGCATGGAAAAAGACTTGTATGCCAGTGACTCGTTCGCCATGAACCTGTTCACCGTGACCTGTTCGCTGACATGAATATGTAGTTGGCGGGCCCCGGCTACTCCTAGGTCATCTCCAACATGTACGTCGACGTGTTGGTACTCGTGTGAGATGTGTGGCCCGGTGCGCATGCCATAGCTATGGGAACGTCTTCCCGGTTTCCTCGGTGCTGCTGCTGCGGGCACATCTGCACCTAGGGGTGTGTGTTGCCCCTGCCAGTGCATCTTCAACTTCAAGCTCGAATGTGCACCGCCGCGTGTTAGCCAGTCTCTGTTCGGCGCATCCTTGACGACCACCACGATGGCCGCGTACTGCTACATCTCCTCTCGTACATCCGCCCGACGTGTGTCTGAACCGGTACCTGAAATAGAAGACAATACATACATACCATAGAAGAAGCTAGTTCATCTAATTCTGCCTGTCATGCTACGGGAGTTGGCCGAGTCTGATCTACAAAAGCCACATCGTTTCCTCCTGGACCGTGGGCTTTTGTAAGCGAGAGCGCCACGTCGTCTAGGGCCTTCTCCGCTGGGCACGTCATCTGCTGCCTTCGGATGCATGATGACTCCATCCTCCCGTTCGGCTGCGTGCCAGATGAAATCTTTGGGTCATGCACAGCTCTTCATCCGTGTGATACACTACCGCCCCACCCTAGATACCAAAAATCAGCTCTTAACTCTCTCTAGATTTTCTCTATTAAGCTCCAAAGTTTCTGTCTAGAAACTTGCCAAGAAGCTACAGCCTCACCCAATCTGCCTGGCATTAACTTGGATGCTTGGATCGACCTAGCCTCACGAAGACAACATCCTAGACATGAATGTGGCCGGAGTTCACGTGGTGACCACACGAAGACAAGGCCCCTGGAATGTGTTCGACGCGCTCTACGTAGCGCCAGTGGCTCTGTTTCGCTCATGCCCGCATTGGAGCTCGGCTCAGCCTGCCGCACCGCGCCACCACCCTCGACTCACCGCCCTTGACCCCTCCCTGCCGCTCGCTGATACTTCTTCAATGTATCTACTTTTCCTAATGCTTTTCCTCTTGTTTTGGACTCTAATTTGCATGATTTGAATGAAACTAACCCCGGACTGACGTTGTTTGTAGTAGAACTACCATGGTGTTATTTTTGTGCAGAAATAAAAGTTCTCGGTATGGAACGAAACTTTGCAAGGATTTTTTATACAATAAATAAGAATTTATGGAGCCAAGATCCACCGGAGGGGGCACCTGGGTGGGCACAACCCACCAGGGCGCGTGCCCCTCCTGGCGCACCCAGGTGGGTTGTCCCCACCTGGTGGCCCCATAGACCCTAAAACTGACACTATAAAAATCCTATTTTTCAAGAAAAATCATGCAGAAAGAATTATCACGATCCACGAGACGGAGTCGCCGTCACCTCCTGTTCTTCATCGGGAGGCTAGATCTGGAGTCCATTTGGGGCTCCGGAGAGGGGGATCTTCGTTCTTCATCATCACCAACCCTTCTCCATCGCCAATTCCATGATGCTCCCCACTGAGAGTGAGTAATTCCTTCGTAGGCTCGCTGGTCGGTGAGGAGTTGGATGAGATTCATCATGTAATCTAGTTAGTTTTGTTAGGGCTTGATTGTCGTTTCTATATCCGGCATATCTCATAGTAGGGGTCCTAAGCTAAGCATCTTGGAGCGATGGTAACATGGACACAGGATTTTACCCAGGTTCGGGCCCTCTTGATGGAGGTAAAACCCTATGTCCTGCTTTTGATTGTATTCATATGGGGTGTAGCACAAAGTACATGTATCTACCACGAGATTGTCCCACTGAATATTAGATTGTCCATTGACTAGCCTGGCTTCAGTTTATATATTCCCCATAGGCCTAGGGTTTAGAGGAGTCCTTGTCTTGTGCACCAAGTCTTGTGGAATCATCCTTGTATTCGGCATGGGCTGCCCGAAGTGTCGCATTAATGAATCATCATGGGGGTCCTCGACCTGACCCACTGACCGGGAGACGACATGGTGAGTACCCCCTAGTCCAGGACACCGTTAGTAGCCCCCTGAACTGGTTCTTCAAGTTAAGGACGCTCCTTGGTACTTCTGAATAATTCTTCGCCTTCAATCGTTCGTCTTGAAAACTGGTTCAACAAATCTTCCCATGTTCGATCTTGACGATCACCAAGCTGGATCCGAAGAGTTTACATGTCGGGCATCCGAGGATGCCCTTTAAGTTATCAGCCTTTATCAATGCCTTGTATTGAAAGTGCAACTATCCCTGGGTGGTTTTGGTAATTCCTAACGACATATAGCTCATTGAGCTAATGCTATTCCAAGATGAATATTTTAGGAAAGCTCAATGGTTGGCATGGCATGGATTAGAAAGTGGACCCTTCAAAATGCTAAGGATAAAAGATTGGCTCAAGCTCAAAGCACAAGACTCTGCATTTTCTATTTTAGAGATACAAGATCACATTGAGTCTATAGGAAAAGCCAATACTATTAAGAAGGGATAAGGTGTTTCTTATTGAGGTGCTTCCTCAAAATGCTTAGTGATATGCTCCAAAACCCTCCACTACTTTCTCATATCCACATATGTCCCACACCAAATATCCAACTCGGCCCCACCAATTCTTTCTATTCGGCGCCACCAAGTTAAGTTGACATAGCCATTGCCAGAAACCCTAGTCTTTTCGGTCTCACCGATAGGGATCTCGGTCTCACCGAGATGGGGTTGCAATCTCTCTATTTCCCTTCGTAACGTTTCCGTCAAACCGAGATGAGTGATTGGTCCCTCCGAGATTGCAATGTAAACTCTCTATTTCCCTTTCGTAACACTTTGGTCCAACCGAGATGAGCGAATCGGTCCCACCGAGTTTGCCTGACCAACTCTCTGTTAGTCCATTACCAAAATCGGTCCCACCGAGTTTGTGTAATCGGTCTCACCGAGATTACGTTATGCCCTAACCCTAACGAAATTGGTCCCACCGAGTTAACATGTCGGTCCCACCGAGAATCCTAACATTCACATTTTGAACTAAATCGGTCTGAGTAAGTTCTCTGAATCGGTCCCACCGAGTTTGGCGATTTGTGTGTAATGGTTAGATTTTGTGTGGAGGCTATAAATACCCCTCTACCCACTCTTCATTCATGAAGAGAGCCATCAGAACATGCCTACACTTCCATGACATATTTTCTGAGAGAGAACCACCTACACTTGTGTTGAGGTCCAGATATTCCATTCCAACCACATAAATCTTGATCTCTAGCCTTCCCCAAGTTGCTTTCCACTCAAATCTTCTTTCTACCAAATCCAATCCTATGAGAGAGAGTTGAGTGTTGGGGAGACTATCATTTGAAGCACAAGAGCAAGGAGTTCATCATCAACACACCATTTGTTACTTCTTGGAGAGTGGTGTCTCCAAGATTGGCTAGGTGTCACTTGGGAGCCTCCGACAAGATTGTGGAGTTGAACCAAGGAGTTTGTAAGGGCAAGGAGATCACCTACTTCGTCAAGATATATCCTAGTGAGGAAAGTCCTTCATGGGCGACGGCCACGATGGGACAGACAAGGTTGCTTCTTTGTGGATCCTTCATTGGTGGAGCCCATCGTGGACTCGCGCAACCATTACCCTTCGTGGGTTGACGATAGTACCACCTATCGGAACCATGCCAAAAATCTCCATGTCAACATTGCGTTTGCTCCCTCAAACTCCTCCCTTTACCTTCATATGCAATTGTTTTACATTCCGCTGCTATACTCTTAGAGTTGCATGTGTAGGTTGATAACTTGTTTGTGCTAAGTTGCTAAAATCTACCAAGAACTAAAATTGGGAAAAGGCTAGATCTTTATTTGGTCAAGTAGTCTAATCACCCCCCTTTAGACATACTTTCTATCCTATAAGTGGCATCAGAGCTTTGGTCTCCATTTGCTTTGATTTCCATAGCTTTTGGTGGTCATAGCCTTGGTTTCACAACCTAGGAGAGTATGGCATCTAGCGAGGGAAATTACCACCGTAGAGGTCCTTACTTTGATGGTACACATTTTGCTAGTTGGAAGCATAAGATGAAAATGCATATTCTTGGACATAACCCCGTCGTTTGGGCTATTGTGCGTATTGGCTTGCAAGGTGAATTCTTTGATGGGAGAGAACCAAACTGTGAAGCTACCACGGAAGAGTTGAAGATGCTACAATACAATGCTCAAGCTTGTGATAGTCTCTTCAGCGGATTGTGCCCCGAAGAATTCAACAAAATCAGCCGTCTTGAGAATGCAAAGGAAATTTGGGATACTTTGATTGACATGCACAAAGGTACCGACTCCGTCAAGGAATCCAAATTGGATGTGCTTTGAAGTCAACTTGACAAGTTCAAAATGAAGGATGGTGAAGGTGTCACCGAAGTGTATTCTAGGCTTGCTCTCATCCCAAATGAGATTGCCGGCTTAGGAAGTGAAGAGATGACCGACAAATTCATCATCAAGAAGATCTTAAGAGCCTTGGATGGAAAATATGATACCGTGGGCACATTGATCCAAATGATGCCAAATTACAAAGATCTCAAGCCAACGGAAGTCATTGGAAGAATTGTTGCTCATGAGATGTCACTCAAGGATAAAGAAGAGCTTCACAGCAAGTCAGGTGGTGCTTACAAAGCCTCATGTGATGCTCCCACATCATCAAGCGAGAAACAAACCTTCAATGAAGAATTGAGCCTAATGGTAGAGAACTTCAACAAGTTCTACAAGAATAGAAGCAAAGAAAGAAATTCCAAGTCAAGGTCCTACAATGACAAAAGATCTTCTAGTCATGAGCGTAATTGCTACAATTGTGGAAGACCCAGACACTACTCCAATGAGTGTACGGCTCCCTACAAAAGAAGAGAAGATTCTCCCAAAAGAAGAAGTATAAGAGAAGAATCACCACCAAGAGAAAGGAGAAGTAGAGATGATCGTTATGAACGAAAACCCTCTCAGAGAAGCAAGGATTCGGAAAGGAAAGAAAAGTCATCAAGGAGCTACACAAAAAGAAGAAATGAATCTCATGTTGGTGAATGGGTATCCGGCTCCGACTCGGACAATCACTCCGAAAGAAGTTATCACTCCGACTCCGAATATGCTCAAGATGAAGGTGTTGCCGGTCTAGCACTTGTGTCAACCAACTCCTATGACATATTGACTCACCAAATGAAGGAATTGGAAGGTGCTTCATGGTCAAAGGTCCAAAGGTAACACATCCTGAGTATGTTGATTCCAATAGTGATGAAGATGATTTGCTAGGTGATGATGATTTACTTGTAGACAAGTCTAGTGATGAAAACTATGATGAAACGTCAATTAATCATGCTAATCAAGATAAAACGAATGATGATGATAAGAAGGAGATTGAGCGTCTAACTAAAGAACTAAACACTCTTAAGTTAGCTCATGAAACTACCTTGGAAAATCATCGAGAACTTTTAAAGACTCATGATAAGCTACACTTTGAAAAGCTCAACCTTGAGCAAGAGCATGAGTTTTTAAAGGCAATCAATGATGATCTTCGCAAGAAAAGTTCTTCTTACATTGGCAAGCATATACTCTTGTCTACTTACATGCCACAAGTTAAATCTAGCAACAAGAGCAAGAAAGATTCTTCATCTAGTAGTAACAACAATTATGCTAAATCCAATATTGTTGCTTCTAGTAGTTCTCTTGATTCCACTAATAATTCTCTTAGCCAAGCTACAGTTGAGCAAGAAAATAGCTTATTGAAGAGAATTATAGAGAAAGGTGTTTACAAGAGCCTTGCCGAGAGTAAGCAATTTGAGGAAATTGTACGCAAGCAAGGAAGACACCGGAAGAATCAACGTGTTGGTTTTGAACGAAAGTTCAATGCCAATGCAGTTGAGTGGGCAGAAGATCAATACCCCAAGACGAAGTTTGTTCCTCAATAAGAGAAGTATGATCCTACTTCTTTCAAAGGGACACAAGCTCAAGATGATCTTCCACCACAAAACCACAAGCAAAAACGCAAGGACAAGCTTCAAGAGGAGATTGATGCATTTGAAGAAGCACCCAAGGCCTTGGTCAAGTGGGTTCCCAGGACCACATCAAGTTCTACTTCATCAAGTACAACTACAAATCCAAGGGTTCCCATCAAGATGGTGTGGATCCAGAAGAAGAAGAACTAGAGAGTTCTTGAGGGTGACTCCGCCAACATACTTCACTCCTATCATTTTGGTGAGGACAAGTGCAAAAAACTTCCATATCTTGCACTAGTTCAAGGAGTCACAAACCCCCTTGTTGGTAAGACAAGGGACAAGGTAACCTAATGCTTTCATGGACATCATCTTGTGTATGTATCACTCTATGTCTATGGATATCCTTGTTTGTTCCTTGTGGGACTAACCCGTGTAGGTATTGAAAGTGCGACTCACTCCAAAGGATTGCTCCAAATGATCTACATCAACTTTGAGCATCTACATCTTCAACACCTACATGAAGTCATCATCGAAAAAACCCAAGGTTAGTTTATCCCTCTTAGGGGGGATATCACATCTAGGGGGAGCTTTACTCTAACCAATTGAGCTAAAGCAACTCTAATGGTGTGAACACAACAATGCTTTATGTAAAAGTGGTAACCCCACTTGTGCTTGAACGATGAGTATGACCTATGATCAAATGTTCTCATTTGACTCCTAAGTCAATATACTCATATATAGATGACCTAGTCATCACCAAATTTCTTGATAGATGCTAGAGTGTTTGTGCATGCTTTGTCACATATTTCATTTGCCATTTTATCGTGTGAGCATGTTGGTTGCATATTTTACTCATTCGAGGACATCCATTTGTTGTTTTGATTGTTTGGCTCTTTCTCTTTTGCCAAATGGATGGACAAGAATGCCTAAGCACTCCCTCTAGCTATCTATGCTTTTCTCGTCTCAAACTCTTTTCATGCTACATCACAAAGTTTGAACAAGTCAGATTCGAACCACTCTGTGTGAGGATCACTCAGAGTTCTCAATTCGTCATAGACTTAAACTTCCAAAACCTCTTTGTGTATCTCGGTCTGAACAATTCATCCTTTTCGGTCCTATCGAGTCACTAAGTTGATCTAGGTTTTCAATCTCGGTGCAACCGATTAGAACCTTTTGGTCACACCGAGTTGCAGTAACTGCTTGCAGTTTTGCATCTCGGTGCCACCGAGTCGTTCCACTTGGTCACACCGACAGGGTCAAGTTATATATACTGACGGGCCAAAATTTGGAAATTTTTCTGAACCTCCTCGCCCGCGCATAACCTACTCTGCCGCCTCGGGTCTCCGGATCGTCCTCTCGTCGCCAGCGACCTCCCGCCACTGGTCTCCGCCGCCGTCAACAGAAATCTTCACCACCGTTGCCTCCGTAGCAAGTTCGTCGCCGAACTAGGGTACGAACTTGATCATTGTACTAATCCTTAACTCCGATTCTTAGCACATTGCTTTGCCATGATTCTTGCCACGAATGAAATCATCCTGTCCAGCGAAAACATCTCGTAGATTAGTTTTGATTTGAAAATTTAGGGTTAGGTCTCCGCTGAATTCATCTCGGACCGACCGAGTTGTAGAAATCGGTCTCACCAATTTGGCTTAGGCCAGAGCACACACGTTTTCGGTCTGACCGAAAATTGCAAATCGGTGTGACCGAGTTTAATTCTCTATGAAACCCTAGCAGTCTCGGTGCCACCGAACTATGACTCGGTCTGACCGAGTTCACTAGTTTAGGTTCCAAAAACTGCTTCGGTATCACCGAGTTTACAAATCAGTAGATCCGAAATGCTTTCTGTGAAGAACTAAAACTAAGTTTTTGAGTCAATTGTTTTGCAAAACTCAGGTACTTTGTGATGCTTATCTACTCTACCCCATCTATAATCTATTCATAGGGTCTGCTGACAGTTTTCCTGCATGATGTCTGACCAAAGTGATAGCCAGAACAAGTCCGAGGAGCAGGTTCAACTGAGTGAGGGCACTAGTCCCTCCAGTTCATCTGATGATTGCAGCAGGAGCACACCAAGCAACTTGCCAAAGGCAGCCACTAGAACGAGAAAGAAGAAGACCTCAGATTCAGAGGATGAGGATTATGTGGCTGTTTAGGAAGAAGTCAGCTATAAGAAAAAGGTGCTGAAAAAGGAGTATGGCTCAGCTGCTACAGTCAAGCCAGGGATGCATAAGAAGGCACTAGCAAAGAGAGTCCCCATGTCTAAGGCCAGAGCATCCACTGTTGAAACCTTGAAAGTGCAACTATCCCTGGGTGGTTTTGGTAATTCCTAACAACATATAGCTCATTGAGCTAACATTATTCCAAGATTAATATTTTAGGAAAAGCTCACTGAATGGCATGGCATGGATGAGGAAAGTGGGCCCCTCAAAATACTATGGACAAAAAGATTGGCTCAAGCTCAAAGCTCAAGACTCTACATTTTATATTTTAGTGATCCAAGATCACATTGAGTCTATAGGAAAAGCCAATACTATCAAGGAGGGATGAGGTGTTCCTTGATGAGGTTCTTGCTTCATAGTGCTTAGTGATATGCTCCAAAACCCTCAACTACCTTCCCACATCCACATATGACCTAAGCCAAAAGTCAAACTCGGCCCCACCGATTCTTTCTATCCGGCACCACCGAGTTCAGATGTCATAGCCACTGCCACAAACCCTAGGCAAATCGGTCTCACCGATAGGGATCTCGGTCACACCGAGATGGGTTTGTAATCTCCCTGTTTCCCTTCGTAACGTTTCGTTCCTACCAAGATGAGCGATTGGTCCCACCGAGATTGCAATGTAAACTCTCTGTTTCCCTTTTGTAACATTTCGGTCCCACCGAAATTAGCAAATCGGTCCCACCGAGTTTACCTCACCAACTCTTTGGTTAGCTTATTACCAAAATCGGTCCCACCGAGTTTGTGTAATTGGTCACACCGAGATTACGTTATGCCCTAACCCTAACCATATCGGTCCTATCGAGTTGCATCTCAGTCGCACCAAAAATCCTAATGGTCACTAGGTTTGCTAAATCGGTTCGACCGAGTTTCTCAATTCGGTCTCACCGAGATTGGTAAATTGTGTGTAACGGTTAGTTTTTGTGTGGAGGCTATATATACACCTCCACCCACTATTCATTCATGGAGAGAGCCATCAGAACATACCTACACTTCCAATACACATTTTCTGAGAGAGAACCACCTACTCATGTGTTGAGGCCAAGATATTCCATTCCCACCATATGAATCTTGATCTCTAGCCTTCCCCAAGTTGCTTTCCATTCAAATCTTCTTTCCACCAAATCCATATCCTCTGAGAGAGAGTTGAGTGTTGGGGAGACTATCATTTGAAGCACAAGAGCAAGGAGTTCATCATCAACACACCATTTGTTACTTCTTGGAGAGTGGTGTCTCCTAGATTGGCTAGGTGTCACTTGGGAGCCTCCGACAAGATTGTGGAGTTGAACCATGGAGTTTGTAAGGGCAAGGGGATCACCTACTTCGTGAAGATCTACCGCTAGTGAGGCAAGTCTTTCATGGGCGATGGCCATGATGGGATAGACAAGGTTGCTTCTTCGTGGACCCTTCATGGGTGGAGCCCTCCGTGAACTGGCCCAACCGTTACCCTTCGTGGGTTGAAGTCTCTATCAACGTGGATGTACGATAGCACCACCTATCGGAACCACGACAAAAACTTCCGTGTCTCCAATTGCGTTTGAATTCTCCAAACCCTTCCCTTTACATTCTTGCAAGTTGCATGCTTTATTTTCCGCTGCTCATAGGCTCTTTGCATGCTTGCTTGAATTGTGTTAAGATTGCTTGACTTGTGCTAAGATAGCTAAAATCTACCAAAGACTCAACTTGGGAAAAGGATAGATTTTTAGTTGGTCAAGTAGTCTAATCACCCCCCCTCTAGACATACTTTCGATCCTACAAGTGGTATCAGAGCTGTGGTCTCCATTTTCTTTGATTTCCATAGCTTTTGGTGGTCATAGCCTTGGTTTCACAACCTAGGAGAGTATGGCGTCAAGCAAGGGAAATTATCACCGTAGAGGTCCTTACTTTGATGGTACTAATTTTGCTAGTTGGAAGCATAAGACTAAAATGCATATTATTGGGCATAACCCCGCCATTTGGGATATTGTGTGTATTGGCTTGCAAGGTGAATTCTTTGATGGGAGAGAACCGAATCGTGAAGCCACCGCGGAAGAGTTGAAAATGCTGCAATACAACGCTCAAGCTTGTGATATACTCTTCAACGGATTGTGCCCTGAAGAATTCAACAAAATCAGCCGTCTTGAGAATGCAAAGGAAATTTGGGATACTTTGATTGACATGCATGAAGGTACCGACTCCGTCAATGAATCCAAGTTGGATGTGCTTCAAAGTCAACTTGACAAGTTCAAAATGAAGGATGGTGAAGGTGTCGTTGAAATGTACTCTAGGCTTGCTCTTATCACAAATGAGATTGCCGGCTTAGGAAGTGAAGAGATGACCGACAGATTCATCATCAAAAAGATCCTAAGAGCCTTGGATGGAAAATATGATACCATGTGCACATTGATTCAAATGATGCCCAATTACAAAGATCTCAAGCCAACGGAAGTCATTGGAAGAATTGTTGCTCATGAGATGTCACTCAAGGATAAGGAGGAACTTCACAACAAATCAAGTGGTGCTTACAAAGCCTCATGCGAAGCCCCCACATCATCAAGTGAGAAACAAACCTTCAATGAAGAATTGAGCTTAATGTTGAAGAACTTCAGCAAATTCTACAAGAGTAGAAGCAAAGAGAGAAGCTCCAAGTCAAGGTCCTACAATGACAAAAGATCTTCTAGTCGAGAGCGAAACTGCTACAATTGTGGAAGGCCCGGACACTATTCCAATGAGTGTACGGCACCCCACAAAATAAGAGAAGATTCTCCAAAAAGAAGAAGTAGAAGAGAAGAATCACCACCTAGAGAAAGAAGGAGTAGAGATGATCGTTGTGAACGAAGACCCTCACGGAGAAGCAAGGATTCGGAAAGAAAGGACAAGTCATCAAGGAGCTACACAAAACGAAGACATCAAGCTCATGTTGGTGAATGGGTATCCGGCTCCGACTCCGACAATCACTCCGAGAGAAGCTATCACTCGGACTCCGAATATAATCAAGATGAAGGTGTTTCCGGTCTAGCACTTGTGTCAACTAACTCCTACGACATATTTGATTCACCAAATGAAGGAATTGGAAGATGCTTCGTGGCTAAAGGTCCAAAGGTATCACACCCTGAGTATGTTGATTTCAATAGTGGTGAAGATGACTTGTTAGCTAATGATGATTTACTTGTTAACAACTCTAGTAATGAATACTATGATGAAACGTCAATTAATCATGCTAATCAAGATGAAACGAATGAAAATGATAAGGAGAAGATTGAGTCTCTAACTAAAGAACTAAACACTCTTAAGTTAGCTCATGAAACTATCTTAGGAGATCATCGAGAACTTTTAAGGACTCATGAGAAATTACGTTTTGAAAACCTCAACCTTGAGCAAGAGCATGAGTTCTTGAAGGCAATCAATGATGATCTTCGCAAGAAAAGTTCTTACATTGCCAAGCATTTACTCTTATCCACTTACATGCCTCAAGTCTAGTCTAGTAACAAGAACAAGAAAGATTCTTCCTCTAGTAGTAACAATAATCATGCTAAATCCAATGTTGTTGCTTCTAGTAGTTCTCTTGATTCCACTAATGATTCTCTTAGCCAAGTTACACTTGAGCAAGAAAATAGCTTATTGAAGGGAATTATAGAGAAAGGTCTTTACAAGAGCCTTGCCGGGAGTAAGCAATTCGAGGAAATTGTACGCAAGCAAGGAAGGCATCGGAAGAACCAAGGTGTTGGTTTTGAACGAAAGTTCAATGCCAATGGAGTTGAGTGGGAAGAAGATCAATACCCCAAGACGAAGTTTTTTCCTCAACAAGAGAAGTATGATCCTACTTCTTTCAAAGGGACACAAGCTCAAGATGATTTTTCACCACAAGACCACAAGCAAAAAGGCAAGGACAAGCTTCAAGAGGAAATTGATGCATTTGAAGAAGCTCCTTAGGCCTTGGTCAAGTGGGTTCCCAAGACTACATCAAGTTCCACTTCATCAAGTACAACTACAACTCCAAGGATTCCCATCAAGATGGTGTGGATCCTGAAGAAGAAGAAGAAGAACTAGAGAGTTCTTGAGGGTGACTCCGCCAACATACTTCACTCTTATCATTTTGGCAAGAACGAGTGCAATCAACTTCCACATCTTGCACTAGTTCAAGGAGTCACAAACCCTCTTGTTGGTAAGACATGGGACAAGGTAACCTAAAGATTTCATAGACATCATCTTGTGTGTGCATCACTCTATGCCTATGGATATCCTTGTTTGTTCCTTGTGGGACTAACCCGTGTAGGTATTGAAAGTGCAACTCACTCCAAAGGATAGCTCCAAATGATCCACATCAACATTGAGCATCCACATCTTCAACATCTACATGAAGTCATCATCAAAAAAACCTAAGGTTAGTTCATCCCTCTTAGGGGGGATCTCACATCTAGGGGGAGCTTTACTCTAAGAATTGAGCTAAAGCAACTCTACTGGTGTGAAAACAACAACGCTTTATGTAAAAGTGGTAACCCCACTTGTTCTTAAATAATGAGTATGACCTATGATCAAATGTTCTCATTTGACTCCTAAGTCAATATACTCCTATATAGATGACCTAGTCATCGCCAATTGCTTGATAGATGCTAGAATTGGTTGTGCATGCTTTGCCACATATTTCAATTGCCATTTTATTGTGTGAGCATGTTGGTTGCATAATTTACTCATTCAAGGACATCCACTTGTTGTTTTCATTGATTGGTTTCTTTTTCTCTTGCCAAGTGGATGGACAAGAATGCCTAAGAACCTTCTCTAGCTATCTATGCTTTTCTCATCTCAAACTCTATTCATGCTACATGACAAAATTTGATCAAGTCAGATTCGAAGCACTCTGTGTGAGGAACACTCCGAGTCACCGATTCGTCATAGACTTAAACTTCCAAAACTTCTTTGTGTGTTTCGGTCTGACCGATTCACCCATTTCGGTCATACTGAGATCACTAAGTCGATCTAGGTTTTCAATCTCGGTGTAACAAATTTGAACTTTTCGGTCACACCGAGTTGCAGCAAATGCTTGCAGTTATGCATCTCAGTCCCACCGAGTTGTTCCACTCGGTCACACCGACAGGGTCGGGCTATATATACCCACGGGCAAAATTTTGGAAATTTTCTCCAAACTCTTTCGCCCGCGCTTAGCCTACTCTGCCTCCCGGGTCTCCGGATCGTCCTCCTCGTCGCCAGTTGCCTCTTGCCGCTTGTCTCCGCCGCCGTCAACGGGAATCATCCCCGCCGTTGCCGCCGTAGCGAGTTCATCGCCGAACTAGGGTATGAACTTGATCACTGCGCTATCCTTATTTGACTCCTAGCACATTGTG
This sequence comes from Triticum monococcum, assembly GCA_034509565.1. NCBI lineage: Eukaryota > Viridiplantae > Streptophyta > Magnoliopsida > Poales > Poaceae > Triticum > Triticum monococcum. The sequence continues at coordinate 168,732,588 of CM067846.1, read as the reverse complement.
TTCGCCATAAATCTTGCCACGAAACTATCTTATCCATTCAAAAAGACTTCGTAGATTAGAGATGATTTGAAAATTTAGGGTTAGGTTTCCGCCGAAACCATCTCGGACCAACCGAGTTGTGGAACTCGGTACCACCGATTCGGCTCAGGCCATTGCACATGTGATTCTCGGTCTAACCAAGAATTGAAAATCAGTGTGACTGAGTTTAGGACTTTGTGAAACCCTAGCAGTCTCGGTGCCACCGAACTGTGACTCGGTCTGACCGAGTTCACTAGTTTAGGTTCCAACAGCTGCTTCGGTATCACCGAGTTTACAAATCGGTTGATCCGAAATGCTTTCTGAGGAAAACTAAAACTAAGTTTTTGATTCATTCTTTTGCAAAAACCTCTGTATTTTGTGATGCTCATCCACTCTACCTCATCTATAATCTATTCACAGGGTCAGCTGTCAGAGATTGCATTATGTCTGATCAAAGTGACAGTCAGAACAAGTCAGAGGAGCAGGTTCACATGAGTGAGGGCACTAGTCCCTCTAGCAGCTCAGATGATGGAAGCAGGAGCACACCCAGCAACTTGCCAAAAGCTGCCACCAGGGCCAGAAACAAGAAAACTTCTGAATCTGAGGATGAAGACTATGTGGCAGTTGAGGATGAGGCCACTTCCAAGAAGAGAGTGCTTAAAAAGGAATATAGCACTGCTCCTGTAACTAAGCCAGGTCTGAAGACCAAGAGGCCAGCAGGAAGACAGCCAATGTCTAAACCTAGGAAAGTTGCCACAGGTGAGAAAATGGAGCTCACTCTTGAACCCAAGGAAGCTGGAGATGGCAAGAAGATGAAAGAGAGGGTCAAGAAGACCATGGCCAGAGTAATTGGAAAGCCATCTATGATGAGAGACTCTAAAGAGGAAGAGGAAGAAGATGCTGCACCAGCACCTAAGGCACAGAAACTTATGGGAGATGCCATAAGATCAGGGGCTGCTTCATCTAATCCCAAAGAAGCTCCCAAGCCAGCTACTCCAAAACCCAAAACTGCACCAAAGAGGAGTACCAGGAACATTCCAGCTGCTGTGAAAAACAAGGCCCCAGTGCCTGAAACTGTTGCTGAAGAAGAAGATGATGAGACACATGTTTTGAGGAAGTTAAAGCCAAAAATTCCAGATCATAATGATGCTCATCCTGTAGCAGAAAACATGAAGATCAGGAAGGACTCAGGATTGAGGCTATGGAGAGAGTCAGATCCATATGCCACCAGAAGGAGAACTGATGTGGACTACAGGTTCCATACCAAAGAACAGCAGGATTTTTATGAGACAGTGTTGCTTGACAAGAAACCAATAGTATGTGACATGAGATGGGTCAACTGGGAGTACATCAAGGAGAATGAAGAACACTATCCAGGAGTATATGACAGTTTCAAGGCTTGTGGAGTTGATGAGTTTGTGGCTCAGAAGCTCACAAAGTGGAATGATGAGCTTATCATGCAGTTCTACTCCACAGCTCACTTCTACCCAGATGGCAAGATAGTCTGGATGTCTGAAGGCACTAGATACCAGTCAACAGTAGCAGAATGGGCTCAATTGATCAATGCTCCCGAGGAGAATGAAGATGACTTGGATGTCTATGCCAAGAAGAAGAAGGATCACAACTCCATGGCTAGCATGTACAAGGAGATTCCTGATGCAGATCTTGAGACTCACCAATTTGGATCAGTGAAACACCTGCTGTCAGGACTGCCTACTATCAATTGGATTCTCAGGCACAATCTTCTGCCCAAGTCTGGTGATCACAAAATGATCAGAGGCCACTCCATCAATCTGCTACATATATTTGATGTGCCACAAAAGTTCAAGGTCATGAGTCTTATAGTTGAAACTATCAAGAGGACAGTTGCTAACCAAAAGAGAAGCTGTGGGTATGCACCACAGATCCAGGAGTTGATTAACTCCAAGATGGGCACTGGCACATACTTGTGGGACAGGGAGCACATGCCTATCTATCCAGACTTTGAGGACAACCAAGTGGTTATGAATGAGGATGAACCATCTTCTATGCACGCTCAAGCAAAGAGGGAGAAGGCAAAGGCTGAGAAAGCTGCAAAGATGCCAACCATGGAAGAGGCATCTCAGTATCTTCTAAAGAGCAAGCAAGATCAGCTTGGCTACTTGATGGCATCCACTCTAAGGATTGAGAAAGGGCTGGCCACCCTGACTCAAAACCAGCAGAGCTTGGAAAGGATCATGGAGCAGAAGTTCTATGACATGGATGTGAAGGTAACTGAGATCCAGTCTGTTGTGGAGCAACTTCAGGATGATATGCAGGAGAGGAAGGGCACTACAACCACTGAGGCATTTGCCAGAGTGCCTAGAGCTCAGAGGTCAACTGCAGTGCCAGTAACAGACACCAGAGCCACTTCATCTGCACCAGCTACAGCTTCAGTGCCACAAGCTCCAGCACCTACTCCAACAGCTCCATCTACATCGACTGAAGCCTTCGTTCTTGGCGTTCTCCGGACACCACCACCTGAAGACCAAGCCTGAGAGACGATTTAGTGTTATGCATTTTCTATGAACTTTTTGGTAACTTGTTGCCAAAGGGGGAGAAAAATGTATAGATCATAGGCTTTGAGAGAGAGCGTTGCTTTTTTATTCTCTCTTGCTTTGGTGGTTGAACTTTATTTGCTTGTTTGAGATACTTTCTGTCTGTGTGATACTTGGATGATCATGTGTGTTTGATCATATGCTACATTAATGCTTGTTGGATGACATTATCATTTTATCCCTATATGATCATTCACTTTGCTTGGTGATGAGTGCATGTATTTAATTATTATCATTTTGAGTGCTCCACAAAGATGTATGTGACATGGAAGAGTAACCCATGAGCCTAACTCTCTGTGCATTTACAGTCCAAAGCAAATCATAAACTATGCACAAATTTAGGGGGAGCTCTTGCTTTTCACATACTTCTCAAAACGACAATGTTTTTCACTCTTATTATCATTCGTCGAAGCTTTGATCTATATGTTGTCATCAATTACCAAAAAGGGGGAGATTGAAAGTGCAACTATCCCTAGGTGGTTTTGGTAATTCCTAACAACATATAGCTCATTCAGCTAACATTATTCCAAGATTAATATTTCAGGAAAAGCTCAATGACTGGCATGGCATGGATGAGGAAAGTGGACCCCTCAAAATACTAAGGACAAAAAGATTGGCTCAAGCTCAAAGCTCAAGACTCTACATTTTATATTTTAGTGATCCAAGATCACATTGAGTCTATAGGAAAAGCCAATACTATCAAGGAGGGATGAGGTGTTGCTTGATGAGGTTCTTGCTTCATAGTGCTTAGTGATATGCTCCAAAACCCTCAACTACCTTCCCACATCCACATATGACCTAAACCAAAAGTCAAACTCGGCCCCACCGATTCTTTCTATCCGGCGCCACCGAGTTCAGATGTCATAGCCACTGCCACAAACCCTAGGCAATTCGGTCTCACCGATAGGGATCTCGGTCACACCGAGATGGGGTTGTAATCTCTCTGTTTCCCTTCATAACATTTCATTCCTACGGAGATGAGCGATCGGTCCCACCGAGATTGCAATGTAAACTCTCTGTTTTCCTTTTGTAACATTTCGGTCCCACCGAAATGAGCAAATCGGTCACACCGAGTTTACCTGATAAACTCTCTAGTTAGCTTATTACCAAAATCGGTCCCACCGAGATTTTGTAATCGGTCACACCGAGATTAGTTATGCCCTAACCCTAACCATATCAGTCCTACCGAGTTGCATCTCAGTCCCACTGAAAATCCTAACGGTCACTAGGTTTGCTAAATCGGTCCGACCGAGTTTCTCAATTCGGTCTCACCGAGATTGGTAAATTGTGTGTAATGGTTAGTTTTTTGTGTGGAGGCTATATATACCCCTCCACCCACTCTTCATTCGTGGAGAGAGCCATCAGAACATACCTACACTTCCAATACACATTTTCTGAGAGAGAACCACCTACTCATGTGTTGAGGCCAAGATATTCCATTCCCACCATATGAATCTTGATCTCTAGCCTTCCCCAAGTTGCTTTCCATTCAAATCTTCTTTCCACCAAATCCATATCCTCTGAGAGAGAGTTGAGTGTTGGGGAGACTATCATTTGAAGCACAAGAGCAAGGAGTTCATCATCAACACACCATTTGTTACTTCTTGGAGAGTGGTGTCTCCTAGATTGGCTAGGTGTCACTTGGGAGCCTCCGACAAGATTGTGGAGTTTAACCAAGGAGTTTGTAAGGGCAAGGAGATCGCCTACTTCGTGAAGATCTACCGCTAGTGAGGCAAGTCCTTCATGGGCGATGGCCATGATGGGATAGACAAGGTTGCTTCTTCGTGGCCCCTTCATGGGTGGAGCCCTTCGTGGACTCGCGCAACTGTTACCCTTCGTGGGTTGAAGTCTCCATCAACGTGGATGTACGATAGCACCACCTATCGGAACCGCGACAAAAACATTCGTGTCTCCAATTGCGTTTGAATTCTCCAAACCCTTCCCTTTACATTCTTGCAAGTTGCATGCTTTATTTTCCGCTGCTCATAGACTTTTTGCATGCTTGCTTGAATTGTGTTAAGATTGCTTGACTTGTGCTAAGATAGCTAAAATCTGCCAAAGACAAAAATTGGGAAAAGGATAGATTTTTAATTGGTCAAGTAGTCTAATCACCCCCCTCTAGACATACTTTCGATCCTACAAACCTCCAAGCAATCTGAAGAGGCAGTTGGAGAAGGCAAGAAAAGGAAGGAAAGGGTCAAGAAGACCACTGCCAGAGTGCTTGGCAGATAATTAATTATGAGAGATGACGATGAAGAGGAAGAGGATGCTGCACCAGCACCCAAAGCTCAAAAGCTCATGGGAGATGCAATCAGACCAGGGGCTGCTCCATCCAAGCCCAAAGCTGCTCCCAAGGCTGCTGATCCAGCTCAAAAGCCCAAGAGAAGCACTAGAAACATTTCTGCTGAAGAAAAGAACAAGGCCCCAGTGCCTGAAGCTGTTGAAGAAGATGAAACTCAAGTGCTAAGGAAGTTGAAACCCAAGATCCTTGACCACAACGATGCACATCCAGTTGCAGAAAACATGAAAATCAGGAAGGATGCATGATTGAGACTATGGAGAGAGTCTGATCCATATGCTATCAGGAGAAGAACTGCTATGGACTACATGTTTCACACTAAGGAACAATAGGACTTCTATGAGACAGTGTTGCTTGACAAGAAGCCCATTGTGTGTGACCTGAAGATGCTGCTTTGGATACACACAAGTTTGGATATGACCACTACCTTTTGTCTGGTCTGCCAACAATCAACTGGATTCTGAGGCACACTCTGCTACCCAAGTCAGGTGATCACAAGATGATCAAAGGACATGCTATAAACTTGCTTCACATATTTGATGTCCCATAGATGTTCAAGGTTATGAGCCTGATTGTTGAGACAATCAAGAGGACTGCTGCTGATCAGAAGAGGAGTTGTGGGTATTCCCCACAAATTCAGGAGCTCATTAACTCCAAGATGGTCACATGCACATATCTTTTGGACAAGGAGCACTTGCCCATCTATCCTGAATTTGAAGACAACACTGTGGTGATGGATGAAAATGAACCATCTTCAGCTCAAGCACATGAGAAGAGAGAGAAGGCAAAGGCAGAGAAAGCTGCAAAGATGCCAACTGTTGAAGAGGCATCTCAAGTGTTCTTGAAATCCAAACAAGATCAACTTGGATATCTGATCCAATCCACCCCGAGAATTGAGAAGGGCTTGGCCACCCTGACTAAGAACCAGGAGAGTTTGGAGAGGATCGTTGAGGAGAAGTTCTATGATTTGGATATCAACGTCACTGAGATCCAAACTGTAGTTGAGCAGCTACAAGAGGAAGCAGAGGAGATGGAGGGCAAGTCTACTACTGATGCTTTCAAGAGAGTGCCACGAGGTCCAAGGTCTGCTGCAGTGCCTGTGACAGATACTCGAGTTACATCATCAGCACTAGCAGCCACAGGTTTAGTGCCACCTCCAGCACCCACTCCATCAGCTCCAACTACTTCATTGGAAGCCTTCTTCCTTGGAGTTCTCTCTACGCCACCTCCCAAAGATCAAGCCTAAGAGTCGTTTAGCACTATGCATTTTTGAACTTTTTGGTAACTTGTTGCCAAAGGGGGAGAAAAATGTATAGATCATAGGCTTCAAGAGAGAGAGTGTTGGTTTTTATCTCTATTTGCACTTATTTGGTTTGTTTAAAACTTTATTGTGTGCTTGTGTGAGCTACTTGTGAGATACTTGTTGATCATGTGTTTGATCATATGCTACCCTTAATGTTTGGTTGAATCATGCTATATTTTATATCTCTTATATGATCATTCACCTGCTTGGTGATGAGTGCATGCTTTTAATCTCTATCATTTTGAGTGCTCCACCAAGATGTATGTGACTTGGAAGAGTAACCCATGATCCTAATCGATTGTGCATTTGCATTCAAAAGAAAATTTTAAATAATGCACAAATTTAGGGGGAGCTCTTGCTTATCACATACTTCTCAAAGCGACGATGTCTTTTCAATCTTAATTATCATTTGTCGAAGCTTTGATCTATATGTTGTCATCAATTACCAAAAAGGGGGAGATTGAAAGTGCAACTAACCCTGGGTGGTTTTGGTAATTCCTAACAACATATAGCTCATTGAGCTAATGCTATTCCAAGATGAATATTTCAGGAAAGCTCAATGGTTGGCATGGCATGGATTAGAAAGTGGACCCTTCAAAATGCTAAGGATAAAAGATTGGCTCAAGCTCAAAGCACAAGACTCTATATTTTCTATTTTAGTGATCCAAGATCACATTGAGTCTATAGGAAAAGCCAATAATATTAAGAAGGGATGAGGTGTTGCTTAATGAGGTGCTTGCTCAAAATGCTTAGTGATATGTTCCAAAACCCTCCACTACTTTCTCATATCCACATACGTCCCACACCAAATATCCAACTCGACCCCACCGATTCTTTCTATCCGGCGCCACCGAGTTAAATTGACATAGCCACTGCCAGAAACCCTAGTCTTTTCAGTCTCACCGATAGGGATCTCGGTCTCACCGAGATGGGGTTGCAATCTCTCTGTTTCCCTTCGTAACATTTCGGTCAAACCGAGATGAGCGATCGGTCCCACCGAGATTGCAATGTAAACTCTCTATTTCCCTTTCGTAACACTTCGGTCCAACCGAGATGAGCGAATCGGTCCCACCGAGTTTTCCTGACCAACTCTCTGTTAGTCCATTACCAAAATCGGTCTCACCGAGTTTGTGTAATCAGTCTCACCGAGATTACGTTATGCCCAAACCCTAACGAAATCGGTCCTGCCGAGTTGACATGTCGGTCCCACTGAGAATCCTAACGTTCACATTTTGAACTAAATTGGTCTGACTGCGTTCTCTGAATCGGTCTCACTGAGTTTGGCGATTTGTGTGTAACGGTTAGATTTTGTGTGGAGGCTATAAATACCCCTCCACCCACTCTTCATTCGTGAAGAGAGCCATCAGAACATGCCTACAGTTCCAATACATATTTTCGGAGAGAGAACCACCTACACTTGTGTTGAGGTCAAGATATTCCATTCCAACCACATAAATCTTGATCTCTAGCCTTCCCCAAGTTGCTTTCCACTCAAATCTTCTTTCTACCAAATCCAATCCTATGAGAGAGAGTTGAGTGTTTGGGAGACTATCATTTGAAGCACAAGAGCAAGGTGTTCATCATCAACACACCATTTTTTACTTCTTGGAGAGTGGTGTATCCTAGATTGGCTAGGTGTCACTTGGGAGCCTCCGACAAGATTGTGGGTTGAACCAAGAAGTTTGTAAGGGCAAGGAGATCGCCTACTTCGTGAAGATCTACCCTAGTGAGGGAAGTCCTTTTGGGCGACGACCGTGGTGGGATAGACAAGGTTGCTTCTTCGTCGACCCTTCGTGGGTGGAGCCCTCCGTGGACTCGCGCAACCGTTACCCTTCGTGGGTTGAAGTCTCCATCAACATGGATGTACGATAACACCACCTATTGGAACCACGCCAAAAATCTCCGTGTCAACATTGCATTTGCTCCCTCAAACTCCTCCCTTTACCTTCATATGCAATTGTTTTACATTGTGCTGCTATACTCTTAGAATTGCATGTGCAGGTTGATTACTTGTTTGTGACAAGTTGCTAAAATCTGCCAAGAACTAAAATTGGAAAAAGGCTAGATCTTTATTTGGTCAAGTAGTCTAATCACCCCCCTCTAGACATACTTTCGATCCTACAAGTGGTATCAGAGCTTTGGTCTCCATTTGCTTTGATTTCCATAGCTTTTGGTCGTCATAGCCTTGGTTTCACAACCTAGGAGAGTATGGCGTCTAGCGAGGGAAATTACCACCGTAGAGGTCCTTACTTTGATGGTACAATTTTTGCTAGTTGGAAACAACCCTTAGCCAACGTCTCGCTGCCCAGAGGCGGTCGTGTTAGCGGAAACAAGGCAATCAGATATGCGGGCTTTATAACTTTCACTTAGTCAAAGGAACTTTAAACTAGGGAAGCTAGCTACGAACCCCCGGTTAGTGTTCGGCACCGACTGATGTCTAGCCATTAACACTTCAGCCAATGTTATGAAAGGCCCATCGTTTAATAGGGAATAATCGGTATCGATCTATAGTTTGACACCGTCATCGGACCGCTGACCAGTTTACGCCCATTGTGACAGTCATTTTTCGGCTTTCTCCACTGAGGTGCTTAGTTATTCGAGGTGGAAGCACAATCGCAGTGGTTCTCCCTTTGCACACCTAGCCAAACAAAGCGAAACATAGGAGGCAAGCACAGGAGCCGGGCAACCCAACTATTGACCGAAGACACAATTCGAAACCGATGCATATATAGCAATATCCGAGAATGTTTTTTCTAAATCTCTAAAGGTGTCCGACGTTGCACTTCAAGACTTATGCTGGAAATACACGAATAGTATAAAAGTGCCATAGTCTTGAAAAACCAAAAACTTCAGTGAAAACTTTACGCCCAAACTAAATCAAGTCATTTGGTGTCAATCCGAAAATTGGTCTTATTTTTGTGCTTCTGTCATGCATTAATATTACACATCCGATCTCAAGACTTCAAGCGGGTCAGCCTATGGCTGCAACATCCTATCACGAAGGCGGAATACAGCTTGTTAGGCCAGTTTAGAGAACTAAACTCGAGGGACATTAGAGAGAAAACAGGCTATCCGGCTATTGACCACACACTCGAGTCGAGAAAGGAGTGGTAGAAAAAGACTGTGCAACGACTAGGAAGAAAACCATTATTATAGAATGGCCCGTACAAATTTAAGAGCTCCCAGTTAACTTGGTTAATGGAAGTGTTTTAACAAATAATGTTTTTAACAAACTAAGTTTTTTGTTTAACATAAATATAAAGTTTGGTCGAACCGAACGTGAATTAAAAAAATAGAGCACGTAAGCGACTTAGCTGGTTAATGAGCTCGGTGTCAATGCGTAGCCCGAGCTTACGGTGGGACGAGGTCCCAGCCCCCAAGCCGGTCCTGAGGTGGTGTAGCAAAGAGCTCGGCATTCCAATGTGATGAGATAGCACGGCCAATGTGGCGAGGTGGAACCCCCAGTCTGACCAAGGCGACGGAGCAGGCCGGAAGTATGACGCCGAAGTCCCTGGCATGGTTTAATGAAGTGATGATGAAGCCACCGGTTCAGCCGAGGTGGCGTGGTACGTTGGTACGCCGAGGTGACAGCGCTGCCCAACCCGGATCATTTACCTGTGCATAGAAAATAGTGCAAGCCGAAGATAATAGTAATAATAACAAATTAAAAAATCGTTGCATAATTAATAAATTATTCAAAGCGAGTAATAAAAGAAATATGGCCAGTGTGCCGAACACTCGATGAGGTAGAGCTCTCTCAGCAATGCTGAAATCCCCGAGGAAACCGAACATGTCGGTATGGCAATTCGACCAACAAGGTGATCGCGTGAGCCTATTTATGCCGATTGGGACGACGACGTCGGCTTGCCGAAGTGACCATGTGACGCAGTCGAAGTCGATTACCTACACATGTGAAATAGTGCAGTTCAAAAATAATAATATAAATATATCACAAATCCTCGAATATTAATTTACGCAATTTAATTTTGAAAGAGATGTGGCCTGGCATCGAAGCCAATGTCGATGCAGTGTGTCGGCGTGGCAAAGCCTGAATTCACAGGGTGGTCCTAGTTCCCGATGTGGCGTTCGCTGAATTGCGGACGGGAAAGTGACTGAACCATCACCCAACCATCGTTAATGCAGCTAGCATTTGATAGTCATGTGTACAGAGAATGGAACAAACCAGAGTAATATTCCTTGGAAAAAATAAGCCCATGCAAGCAAAAATAATAGTAGGAATAATAGCACCTAGATTATTTGTTGTAGCAATCCAAAGAGACACACTTGGGCGTTCATGAATTTGCATCTAGTAATAGTACTAGTGCCAGCGCTAGCTTGACTTGTGTGCACGTGCTCGGCTAGGACGCGGTGAAGCGAAGCCCCCGGTCCAGCTAATGTGACGAAGCTGGTCGGCTTGTGACGCCGAAGTCTCCGGAGTAGGTTGATGAAGAGATGGTGAAGCTCTCGGTCCAGCCGAGGTGACGGAGCAGGTCGGTAAGGTGACGTTGCAGCCACTGTGCCAACCGAGGTGTTGAAGCGGTTCGGCGTGGCGAACATCGGTTTGAAGAAGCTACGGCTCGGCCATGCCGACGATGGTCATAACTTGTGATGCGGTCAATGCCGGATTGATGAAGTGACCGAGCGGCGATGCCGACGCGCCTGACCCGTGCAATCCATGGGGCGATGGTGTTGGTGATGATTTAGCCTTTGCGATGCCAAACTCTTGTTCAGCTTGCTGAGCTGATGATTCGATAAGATTAGGCTCGGCTCGATGAAGCGACGATCTGTCTAGCGCAGGTCGGCAGACGTGGAGCAAGGACTGGTTTGACACCGGCACGACGGTGAAGATTACCTCTGAAAAGGAGCAAAATTTGTGAGCATGTGTTTGGAAACAAAACACAATACCCTAGAAAGAGATTCTTCCAAAAAGGTTGTCCAATATCCTGTTCATGAAAAAAGATGAACTCAAGTCGGATTCGTATACGTGCGGAAAACAGAACCGAAAAGTGATGCACTAGTCGGAAGGTTACCGGAGTTTGAACAGTCGGATCGAGCCGGAATATTGAGAGGTGGTAGATATGGAAATTCCGCAGAATATGAACGGTTGGATCTTCCAAATAACTTTAGAGCTAGGCTCTGGAGACCATGTCCTAAACTCATCCAGATTCCCGTCCAGACTACACAGGCGATTCCTCCATCGGAAGACGATGGAATTTTACAGGGTTGTTTTATACTCAATTCCTCACAATTCCACCAAAGGTTCATCAAATCGACTCATGGGGATACGGTGGTAGCGAAAACAAGTCTACTGTACAGAAAAAAACCGTGCGGTCGCGACTTTTCCATGAAGAGCCCCAGGCTTCATGGACGACTTTTCCATGATCTCGGTTGAGATTTGAGCTGATGATAATGAAATTATCCATCTAATTTTGATGATCTGATGTGGAGCGCGGTCCTCGGTCCAGCTGAGGTGACCAATCGAGCCGGCGACAAAGATGCCGACATCGACCATAAAGCTCGGCTCCGATGCGTAGATCGCGCCGGAGACGATCCGAATTCCCATCGCACCGTGGAGACTGCCAGCAGGCTCTCAATGAAAGCACCAATGTCGGTTCTATATCTGACATATCTCGTAGTAGGGGTCCTAATCTAGGTGTCTTGGAGCGATGGTAACATGGACACGGGATTTTACACTACTAGGAAAATGCCTATAGATAGAATTTTACTGGTAGCATTTGTTTATGACCCCACACTACTAGTAGTTAGTAGTAGCACTGGGTAGAAAGCGTGCTACTAGTATGTGTTAGCAGCAGCGCTTGTTACCTAGCCCACTCTACTGCTAAGTGTAACACACCACACCCCTTGGTCAATAAATATTAGCAGTGCTGGTCGTCCAACCGGCGCTACTGTTAGTTTTGGATCTATAGCGCCTGTTTAGATAAGAGTGCTACTGCTATTTTTTCTATGTATAACATTTTACCAGCAGCGTGTTTCTCTAGACCGCGCTATAGGTAGTGCAACACTAGTCGTAGATATTTTGCAAGTTGCCATAGTAGTAGCGTGTTTTGGCTCCCCACGCTACTGCTATGGTCGCCAGCCACCTTCCACCTTTCCACTCCTTCCTCCCCTTTCTTCTTCCTCTCCCCTTCCTTTCTCCCCCTTTCCTTGCACCTTTCTTATTCTAATGCCCCCCCTCCACCACCTCTCCATTAGAGCCCTTCCTTCTTCTCTTCTTTGCCCTTCCACCACCCCCCTCTTCATTGCCCTCCAGCACACCCCTCCCATCACCACCCCCTCTTTCTTTGCCCTCCACCACCACCCCCTCCATTAATGCCCTCTATCCCCCTCTTCTTTGCCCTCCCCCACCCCTTCCATTAAAGCCTTCCCTCTTCTCCTCTCCCCCTCTCCTCCCACTCTCTCCCTAGCTCTCTCTCTCCATAGGGAGCTAGCTAGCTGGTTAGAGCTATATATATCTAGAGCTACTAGGTAATTAAGAAGAAAGGTGCTCCATATCCCTCTCGACACATAGGTGAGAAAAAAATGTTTTTGTGTGGATAAGGACCGAAACTATGTGGGTGACATGAGTTGCCTATGTTTTGTCGAAATGTCGATTCAATTCCATTTCGGTGAATTTCGGGCAAACTCGGTATGTCCTATGTTTTAGGGAAGGTCATGCCAAATTTTTGTATGAATTTGATCCATGCATGCATATATACGTGGTTATAATATTTGCTCTGTGCACAGGTGATCATGAAGGTCAATGGAAGGATGGTGGGAAGATACTGGCAATCCATTGTGGATGACATGTATGAAAAAAGACTGAAGGACATTTTATGTCCGTGTCGAAAATGCAAAGGAATAGTCAGGCTCATCTCCTTTGAGGGTGGCACATTCAAGGCGCACCTGCTCATGCATGGTTTCATGCATGGACATACTCGGTGATAAGTGAAGATGATGAGGATGTCGACGAGGCAGGGAATAACGACATGGGGCCACCAGACGAAGAGATGACCGATTATGTGCCCGAAGAGGAAGACGGCCTCGGAAATGTCGATGGCGAAGAGGCAGTTCAAGGCGGAGAAGACGCGGACACGCCGCCGTCTTCGTCGCTACCAAGTTCAGCCATGCGGGACCTGCATGTTTGAGACCTGCTTCGCAAGAAGACGACTAGCGACAGAGCTGCTTCTAGAGAGGAGGCCAAGCTGGCGCAACTGCAGGTAGACTCGCTGACTCCTTGTATGATGGTTGCAATCCCGAGGTGACCCGCTTGAGTTTCACACTAGAACTTCTAAAGACGAAGGCAAAAAACAAATGGACAGATACAAGCTTGGATGAGGTTTTGAAGTATCTAAAGAAGGTTCTTCCCGCGGGAAGCCTGTGTCCTACTAGTGTCGAGGAGGCAAAGAAAATCGTGTGCCCTCTTGATCTGCCACACATTAGATATCACACATGCATCAATGTTTGCATCATATATCAGAACGAGCACGCGGAAAAAACCATCTGTCCAAAGTGCAATGCTTCACAATATAAAAAGGCCGGAAAGAAAGCTCCACAGAAAGTTGTATGGTACTTTCCGATCACTCCGCATCTACAACGGTATTTCATAGATCCTAAGGAAGCAAAGATTATGCGCTGGCACATGGAGAGGGTGAAGCCAGATGACGGAGATGAGCCGAAGCTGAGACACCTCGCAGGTGCTAGCCAGTTGAGAGCTTTAAATGTTGAATTTGATTTTTTTTTCACAAATGATCCAAGGAACATCGTGCTTGGCGCTAGTAGTGATGGCATGAATCCATTTGGCAACCAGAACACCAATCATAGCACATGGCCCGTGTTTGTATGGATGTACAACCTCCCCCCTTGTTGTGCCTGAAGGAAAAATACATACACATGGCTATGCTTATTCAAGGGCCGAGACAACCGGGAAATGATATAAATTTGTATCTCGGGTTACTGAAATAGGAGCTACATACCTTACAGACAACGCGGACCAAGACATGGGATGCAAGCAAAGGAGAGTATTTCTACATGAGAGCCACGCTGATCACGATGGTGCAGGACTATCTCGGTTACGGCTATCTCTCTGGCCAGGTGTGCCACGGATATTGCGGATGCACGAGGTGCATGGATGATACAACTTCTCTGCAGCTATCGAAAGATGGCGGGTCTTTGAAAATCGTTTACATGGGGCATCGAGGATGGCTCGAGAAGGATGACCCGTGGAGAAAGCGTGGAGATCTATTCAATGGTAAGGATGAGCATCCAGGTCCTCCACGTAAGCGTAGCGGTGCAGAAATATATAAGTTATTGAAGAACTGGGAAGAGTGCCCCTCGCCGAGAAAGACGAAGAAAAAGGCGCCGGAGCCCCTAATGAAGGTATGGAAGACGAGATCTGTTTTCTGGGACTTGGAATACTGGCCCGTACTCGACACGCCTCATAGCCTTGATCAAATGCATATCACAAAAAAATCCTTGAGAGTTTGCTTGGAACATTGATGAACCACTACAAGAAATATGTCAACTTGTGACCACCACTATTGGTCACTGAATGGTCACAAATTTCCATTTGTGACCTTTTTGTGACCAAAATACGTTTCTTCTAACTATAGCGACCTTTCTTCTGGAATGGTCGTAGATGTTTATGACCACAATACGTCTACTGTGGCGTTTTGGTCACTAGCAACCTCCCCAGGCCACGTAGGCATCCAGCATGGTAATCTGACGTGGCACAAGATTCAGCCCGGTCCAATTCGGTTTTCTACATGGGCCTAGCCCAACAATTCAGCCTATTTGTGTTTTTTTCTGTCAATTTTTGGTTGTGTTCATGGGCCAAGCCCAATATTGCAGCCTTTTTATTGTTGGGTTGTGGCCTTTTTATCCCAGTTTTAAAATTGTGGTAAGTGGGTCCAAGTTGTCAGCTTCTAGTAAGTGGGTCCTGGCTGTCAGGGTCATATTCTTCATATTTCAATTTGGCAGTAAATAAATAAGCAGTATTTGAATTGGCACAAACAGAGAACACATATAATAATACTTCAAATAACAACCAGATTCGGGATGGAGCTCCTACTCTACAAATAACACATAATACAATGGCTGAATCTGGAGCTCCTGCTCTACAAATAACACATAATAGAATGGCCCTCCTGCACTACCAACACACAGGGCACTACCAACTACCAACTGTAGTAACTAATACTATACTTTACAACCTCTACACGATGGAGCCCCTACTCTACCAACTATGATATATTCTTCACGATGGAGCTCCTTTGATAGCATTACAAACTAGGCACCTGATCCTGTCATGAACAACATGCAACCTCAGTCACCCTGTTACATGAATCAGCAAAGAAAAATCAGAAAACTAGAGCCAATATATTATAAAGAGACCACTCAAAAAAAGACAAGTTATTTAGAATGATAACATAAATTCAACTAGTACAATGCTTTTATTATCCAGCTAGTCAAAACAAGATACTCATTCGTACAATAAAGGTGACTCATGAAAATAGAGTATTCTACTCATAGCTCGCAGAGTATCAATATTCTATTCTTATAAGCTTATTCTTATGCCTGAAGCAAGTAAGGAAATCTGATCAAATACGCAACACCTCCATAAACAAAAACATCATGACTGGCCTGGGGTTCTAATTCTGCTTTTTTCTTGTGGGCCATGATTATGATGATATAGCCTAATAAATTGTATGCCAAAATGTAAAGAAGATAAATATGGTGATACAGCAAAACCATGATTATCTTCTAATGTGAAACCCAGGACTCGTACCACAAAGAGCAGCAGCATGGGCGGTCAGTAGAGCAAAACTCGTCAAGATTAGCCAATAGATTATCCACAAGTGAAATCAACAGCATGAGACAACATATTAAGCCATAATCTTAAAATCCAAATTTCACATGAACTAATGGGAAGGACAACCACATGGCAACAGCAATATGAAAAGGGAATCAAGTACTGCTGAAACATGAGAAACCATATGTAGAATTTATAAAAGGAGCAGAATTTCTAGAAGAAGTACACCATTACGTAGTGCTACAGGAAATGTGAAATGCTTGTCGATGTACATGAATTCACATTTAGAAGGAAAGAAATGTACTGTAAAAGGTTCCATATCTGAAAGATATTCACTCAACTAAAAGAAGGTCGAGTTTGACTTGCAAATGAAAACATGCTAGAACCTTTCTGTCAATTTATGAGAAGTAGAACCACTGTGCCACATGGTTGTTCTTTGAATAAACAAAATGAGCTGCAACGCAGGCTAACGAAAAAGCTATGAGCCTCTTTTGGGCAGACCATCCAGGATGATGTACAAATCAGAATGAAAGCATGATTATATATTTCAGGGAGACATTGGGTAACCAAACATTTCAACTGATCGAGAAAGACCTTATAGAAATGGCCTTGTCCACGCCTTTTCTTGGCCCCAAACTGAGGCCTTCCATCATCCGCTCGAATTCGCCGTTGCTGTTCAATGTACGAAAGATGTCTGCCAAGAGGACGAAATCAAATGAATAAGAACCCCACATTATGCAACAGCAATACAGCATCAGTATGTGTGTGTGAGTGTGTGTGCGTGTGTGCGTCGGAGAAGAGAGCTCACCATGGATCTCATGTAGCCGACGCCGAAGAGGCGACATGTCCGTTCAACAGAAGATGCTGGGGCCGAGCTAGCCTACAACGGCACACCTCAATGAGCCCACCCTTGTACTCTGCAAATCCTGTTGCCGCTTCACATGACAGACAAGAGACATAACAAGATAATGTTGATCAAATCGAAGGATAAATCATGTCCAGGAACAAAGGAGCAGCTTAGATAGCTCACATTTCATGTCCTGGAAATCATGTCGAGGTACACCGAAGAACACCTATCAATGCTCAGCAGCTGCACCTTGATACACAGAGTGAAAAAAAGAGGTCAATCACCTCCACAAAGAGCACCACCTTGAGAAGGAATTGTACAAGGAATTGTGCCAGCTGCCAAAGAAGAAAGGACTCTCTGCTTCATTCATTCTAGACTATTTGCAATTTCAGTTTGGTTTAGAATTAGAAATGAATCTTGAACAAAAAGGAAAAGACAATGGAAGAACTTTGAGAGAACTATTTTTTCTCAAGTTTGTAGAGCTATCACTATATATTTTGGAGGCAAGGTTGTCCCTGTACTAAGGAGAGCAAGCTAGCTCAAATGCATAAGAACACCTTTAAGCTTTATATTGAATCCCTGATTTGTTGGAACTACGAAATCGCTAGTTCTGAATTCCAACATGATAGCTGCATAGTCCAGCTAGCTACACTAGGAGCTACAGAGTATGCCTACTCATACTATCTTCAGATCGAGCTAATTTCATGGCACACATGGCTGATGCAATCAAATTTGGGCAAATAAACTGAATAGTAATCGAATCTTCCTTTCTCTGCTTCCCCTAGTTCCACACTAAAAGAGGAGGTAGCCTATGTTTCGGCCGCAACAGAGAGGAGAGAGCAGAGGGCAGAGAGACGTGGTACCGAAGAGGAGGCAGTCGCAGTCGGGGCGGCCGTCGTCGTCGTACTTGGTGCAGAGGGCGGTGGAGGAGTTCGGTGTTGCCGTTGTCCAGCCAATGCGCGCGAGCGCACCAAGCTATGGGGGCGCCATCCAAGAGGCACAAAGGGCACCAGGGGGCAGGGTGGGCGACGGAGAGGAGCCGCCTGAGACGCATCGTCGATGGACGCAGCGCCGAAGCCGAAACCCTAGCCACGGGCTAGGGGTTGCGGCGAGCTTCGTATGGTGGGAGGGGCGGATCCAGTCGACCTCGAGGACAGAGGGGTCAGAGAGCGGCAGATCTGGCTGCTATGGAGCCGCGAGGAGGGAGAGGGAGGCCCGGCGGCAAGCTATGGGGCTGGCAGGGAGGGCGCGACGCTAGGGTAGGGGAGGAAGGGACGAGGTCGGCGTCGGTGGGTGAGGAGGATGACGAGGTTGGCGGTGGGTGGGAGGAGGTGGATCGGGAGGGGCCGGGGACGGAGAGGAGGAGGTGGCGGCAGCGGCGAGGAGACTGGGAGGAGGGAGGAGGGACGAGGGGTGCGATGGGGGAAGGGGTTTGATCTAGGGTTGGGGGTACGTGGGGTATCTCTTTTTCTTTTTTGTTTCTTTTTTTCTGTAGATGGATGGATGGATGGATGTGGGATGGAGAGATGGATAGATGGATGGATGGACGCCATGTCATCAATCCGTGGGAAGAGCCCTGATTGGTTCGGAAAATCAGTGATTTAAAATAGTTTCTAAGTACTAGAAATAGGGAAATTTTGTGAAGCAACTATCAAAATATTTTGCAAAACGGCAGAACTAAATTTTTCACTCAAGTTAGACCCCATTTTTATGGATGATCATCTATTTGCATGCATTTTTTATCTTTCTAGATATTTTTAATCATTTTCTTGTGGCAAAAATGGTTTTTTTGTGAAGAACCTACTAAATATTTGTTGTAAAATTGGACCAAATCAATTTTTTAAAATACTAGGTCATATTTAATGCATAGTTGACCAAATGGTTGGGTGTCAAAAGTTTTGATCCACCTCTCGTGAAAAAGACAAATTTCCGCCGATTCAGCTGGAAGTGGGTCAAATTTGAACTGCAGCTGCCTCATAGTTTGCTATTTATTTTTTTCAAAAATCATTTCTAGTTACATAAGTATCTATTTAATCAGAGAAACACCAACAAAATTCCAAGATTCAACCACTAGCTAGGAACGGTCATTCCCGCCGTTTTGACCGCATTTTGAAACGGGCATAAAAAATTCAAAAAAAATAAAAAATTTGGGAAACCTTTGCATTGTGTCATCATATGTGGCCAAGTTCCTAGGAAAAATAACAAACTTGTAATACGGCAATTTTTATAAAAAAGTGTTCTCAGAAACGAGCTATCATGTGTGGAGATCAATGGCTTTCAAGCCAAATGATCAATCTTATGGCCATATTCATGGCATAGTTTGTTCAAATGATCTCATATTGTGCACAAGAGTGCATATTGGAATGGCAAACAATGTTGTCTAAGGAAGTTTTCATTTTCGTTGGACGAAAACACCATTTTCCATTTTTCGAGTGCCCAAAAGGAGGTTTTTTTGTGAAGGACCTCCCAAATAATTATTGCAAAATTGGACCAAATCATTTTTCTAAAATACTAGGCCATATTTAATGCACAATTGATCAAATGGTTGGGTGTAAAAAGATTTGATCCACCTCTCGTGAAAAAGACAAATTTCCGCTGATTCAGTTGGAAGCGAGTCAAATTTGAACTTCAGCTGCCTCATAGTTTGCTATTTATTTTTTCCAAAAATCATTTCTAGGTACATAAGTATATATTTAATCAGAGAAATACCAAAAAAATCCAAGATTAAACCACTAGCTAGGAACGGTCATTCCCGCCGTTTTGACCGCATTTTGAAACGGGCATAAAAAATTCAAAAAAAATCAAAAAATTGGGAAACCTTCGCATTGTGTCATCATATGTGTCCAAGTTCCTAGGAAAAATAACAAACTTGTAATACAGTAATTATTAAAGAAAAGTGTTCTCAGAAACGAGCTATCATGTGTGGAGATCAATGGCTTTCAAGCCAAATGATCAATCTTATGGCCACATTCATGGCATAGTTTGTTCAAATGATCTCATATTGTGCACAAGAGTGCATATTCGAATGGCAAACAATGTTGTCTAAGGAAGTTTTCATTTTTGTTGGACGAAAAAACCATTTTCCATTTTTCGAGTGCCCGAAAGGAGGTTTTTTGGTGAAGGAACTACCAAATAATTGTTGCAAAATTGGACCAAATCATTTTTATAAAATACTAGGCCATATTTAATGCACAATTGACAAACTGGTTGGGTGTAAAAAAATTTGATCCACCTCTCGTGAAAAAGACAAATTTCCGCCGATTTAGTTGGAAGCGGGTCAAATTTGAACTGCAGCTGCCTCGTAGTTTGCTATTTATTTTTTCCAAAAATCATTTCTAGTTACATAAGGACCAATTTAATCATAAATACATGGTTTGGTGGCGATACATCGAGGTTTGGGCGGTGGCCGAGAGCCCCAACTCTAGAGCGCGTAAACTTGCATGCCCGCCGTGTGGTCACCGCGTGACCGTAATGTTGCCATGTTCTGGGCGGCCTAGGCATGTCTAGTGGGTTGGGCACTCCCCAGGTTGGTGCTAGGAAGAAAATTACAACATAAGATTCTCACGAGGAGACCGATCGATGCTCAAACATGAATTAGCAACCAAGTGTTTGATTAGCGGTACGGGAAATGCACATGGCCAATGGGCGTGAGTTTTGGCTGAGGATGATCATCTACTAAGTAGAATTGCTTCACAAATTTTGAGCTCAAAAGGAGGATGCTAGGTGGTACTTGCTTTGCAAAGTACCACGCTAGACAAAAATATGAATGTTGAAGCTGGGCTCAAAATAATGAATGGAGTGAGCTGAAATTTTGTGGAGGATGGTTATTTGGGCATAGGAAAGCATTGTAGAAAATTGATACCATTTGGACATGCCAAATTAGTACTTCCTTCACAATGCTCTTCTATGGACAGAAACTTGGGAAAACTAGTGAGAGAGATTGGATGAATGAAATGAGCTCAAAATTGGTGTAGGTAAGTTACTTAGGTATGGTCATGCGCTGGTAAATTTTCAGATCATTTGGGTAAGCCTAGCTAGTACTTACTTCACAAAGCTTCTCTCGAGGTAGAAACTTTGGAAATGTCCCGAGAAAGATTTACTAGGAAAATTGAGCTGAATATTATCATGTGGCAATGATTTGGGTATGGAAGATTGCCCGAAAAGTTTGAGGGTAATAGGAGGGGTCTATATAACACTTGCTTTGCAACGTGCCAATTTGGCCATAAAATATAAATTGAACTTGGGCTCACATAGATGATTTGACTGAGCTGCAATTTGGAGGAGGGTGATAATTTGGGCATATGAAGGAACTGTATAAATTTCATGTCATTTAGAGATATAAAAAAGGTACTTCCTTCATAATGCTTCTAGGTGGACAAAAACTTTGGAAATTTTCCGAAGAAGATTTGCTAGGGAAATGGAGCTGAATTTTGTCATGCGGTAATGATTTGAGGAAAGAGTGCCCAAAAATTCCGAGCGCAATCAAGAATATATAAATAGCACTTCCTTCATAAAGTGTTGTTGTGAACAGAATAGGAAAATGAATATTGTTGAATTAGTTTTGAACTAGGCAAGGTAGGATTTTTACATATTTGATGAAGATATGCCCCAAAGAATTTATGAGATTTTTTGGGAATTTTGGGAATGATAGAAATATAGGTTGCTTCACAACCTAGGGCAAAAACTGCCACATGGACATGACACATAGGCAAAACTGATGAGATGGCACCTAGTCATCACAACCCACCACAATCTACAAGGCTATGACCATCTATATTGGTCATTAACAACTAGAAATAAGGCAGCGGACTAGCACTGTTTGCTTTGTGACCATTTTGTGTAAGGAAATTACGACCTTTCTGACCAAAGTGGTCGCAATGGTTTAGGGTTTGGAGCCCCCTGAACAGCTTTTGACCAATTGGTCTAAAATGGTCATAAATTTATGACCAATTCTTCGAGGGTCACTGACAGAAGGTCATAAGTTGACATATTTCTTGTAGTGAACATGCCGGAGAGGACCAAGGATGGGCCAAAAGGCAAGAAAAGACTTGGAATTTTTGAATATCAGGAAAGATCTCCAAATGCCCGGTAAAAGGTCGTCAGAGGAGACCGGGACGGAGACGGAGACGGAAGATAGGGGCAAAAAAGTAAACAAGAAGGAAGAACAATATTCCCCCCCCCCTCTTGCTTCACCTTAGATCCAAAGGAGGTTGATCAATTGTTCAAGTGCCTTGCCGGAATCAAAGTTAGTTCTGGATACTGTGGGAAGATAAGCAGATATCTAGACACTAAGAAAAAAAGGTTCAGTGGGATGAAGTCTCACGACTGTCATGTGATGATGACGCAGTTACTCCCGGTTGCACTAAGGGGGATTATTAACACACATGTGCGTGAGACGCTTACTGACCTATGCCACTTTTTTGATGCTATCTCTCAAAAGTCGATCAGTGTGAAGCAACTCCATAGGCTACAGGAAGAGATCGTTGTCATACTGAATGAGCTAGAGATGTACTTTCCGCCCGCATTCTTTGATGTCATGGTGCATCTATGTGTCGACATCGTGGACGACATCATCGACCTAGGGCCGACATTCCTACACGGCATGATGCCGTTCGAGAGGATGAATGGCGTCATCAAAGGATTCGTTCGTAACATGTCCCGTCCAGATGGAAGCATAGCCAAGGAATATCTTACCAAAGAGTGCATCTCTTTCTGTGAGAGTTATCTAGTAGGCACCGGAGACCCTGTTGTTGGTTTACCCATCAACAAGCACTGTGGAAGGCTCGAAGGCGAAGGTCACACCAACGGTCATAGGGATGTGAATGTGTTACACTCGGGCCAACAAAACGTCATTGACAGGGCAAACTTAGTAGTGCTACAACACCTAGATGTGCTAGAAGATTTTGTGACACTGCACAAAGAGACCATCGCAAAGAAGTACCATGACCGTGGGGTGCACAGGACGGACGCTGAAGTTATTAGAGAGCACAACTCCACTTTCTTGCGTTGGTTCAAAGAGCGAGTTCTGGCTAATCCCCGGGAAGAGGGTTGTCCGAACGGAACGCTCATATACGCCTTAGCACATGGCCCCTCGACCAACCTCGCGAGTTATCAAGCATACGATATCAATGGATACACGTTCTACACAAAGGAGAAAGATATAAACAGTGATGACCAAAACTCAGGGGTGATGATGGAAGCCATGAACGGGAATGTAATTGAAAGATATTACGGAAGGGTCAAAGAGATATGGGAGCTTAACTACTCTGGATTGCATAGCGTGACAATGTTCCGTGTCAGATGGGCTAAGAATGTACAAAGAGAAAACCGACATTTCACTACCATGTGTATACCAGACTCCGATAGCGGTACCGTCCACACCATCGCCAAAAATGAGCCCTGGGTACATGCTAAACATGTGACACAATGTTTCTTCATAACTGATCCGATCAATCCCAGCCGCCCAGCCGTGTTGTCGTGAGGAGAAGCAAAAGGAGCATCGTTGGAATGGATGGAGTCGCCAACGAGGAAGACTACGACCAGTACGGTGATCCGATGAGGGAAGATGATGCTAATGACGATGAAACATACGTCAAAAGAATAATCAAGATTACATTACCTACTAAAGATCGTAATCCCTGGAGAAGGAAAAGTCACGACCATGGGCTCAATTATTCGACAACAAACAAAAGAAGGAAGAAGATCAGTCTAAAGCGTCGTCGTCGCCCAAGCTGACAAACTAATCCACAAATTTTGTGTGTGTCTATCTATTATACCGGCGTTAGCGGTAAAATCATGTAATATATATTATACTAATTATTATTCGGAGGGTAACAGTGTATTGTTCGAACGACATACCAAATTAAACCCTAGCTAGATAGAGCTATATATACCGCTACTATACAAAATTTGTACAAATGCAAATGAAAGATAAGAAAAATAAAATTGCAAATGAAAGAAAAATAAAAAGAAAAAGGAACTAATAAGTTGTGGAAAATGAAATGCAAGAAAAATAAAAAAAGAAAGGAAGGAAGTTAGTGGAATATTAACTTAATGGATTTTATGATTATGAAATTTGGCAAATGGATGTCAAAACTGCATTCCTTAATGGATTTATTAAAGAAGAGTTATATATGATGCAACCAGAAGGTTTTGTCGATCTTAAAGGTGCTAACAAAGTGTGCAAGCTCCAGCGATCCATTTATGGACTGGTGCAAGCCTCTCGGAGTTGGAATATACGCTTTGATAGTGTGATCAAAGCATATGGTTTTATACAGACTTTTGGAGAAGCTTGTATTTACAATAAAGTGAGTGGGAGCTCTGTGGCATTTCTGATATTATATGTGGATGACATATTGTAGATTGGAAATAATACAGAATTTATGGATAGCATAAAAGGATACTTGAATAAGATTTTTTCAATGAAAGACCTCCGTGAAGATGCTTATATATTGGGCATCAAGATCTATAGATATAGATCAAGACGCTTAATTGGACTTTCACAAAGCACATACCTTGATAAAGTTTTTGAAGAAGTTCAAAATGGATCAGTTAAAGAAAGGGCTCTTGCCTGTGTTACTGATAAGTCTCCAATGTATCTATAATTTTTTATTGCTCCATGCTATATTATCTACGGACATTATTGGGCTTTATTATCCACTTTTATATTATTTTTGGGACTAACCTATTAACCGGAGGCCCAGCCCAGAATTGTTGTTTTTTGCCTGTTTTAGGGTTTCGAAGAAAAGGAATATCAAACGGAGTCCAAACGGAATGAAACCTTCGGGAACGTGATTTTCTCCACGAACAAGACCCGGGAGACATGGACCCTACGTCAAGAAAGAAAAGAGGAGGCCACGAGGTAGGGGCGCGCCTACCCCCCCCCCCCCAGGCGCGCCCTCCACCCTCGTGGGCCCCCTATTGCTCCACCAACGTACTCCTTCCTCCTATATATACCTACATACTCCCAAATGATCAAATACGGAGCCAAAACCCTAATTCCACCGCCGTAACTTTCTGTATCCACGAGATCCCATCTTGGGGCCTATTTCGGAGCTCCGCCAAAGGGGGCATCGATCACGGAGGGCTTCTACATCAGCACCATATCCCTCCGATGAAGTGTGAGTAGTTTACCTTAGACCTACGGGTCCATGGTTAGTAGCTAGATGGCTTCTTCTCTCTTTTTGGATCTCAATACAATGTTCTCCCCCTCTCTTGTGGAGATCTATTCGATGTAATCTTCTTTTTGCGATGTGTTTGTTGAGATCGATGAATTGTTGGTTCATGATCAAGTCTATCTATGAATAATATTTGAGTCTTCTCTGAATTATTTTATGTATGATTGGTTATCTTTGCAAGTCTCTTCGAATTATTAGTTTGGTTTGGCCTACTAGATTGATCTTTCTTGCAATGGGAGAAGTGCTTAGCTTTGGGTTCAATCTTGCGGTGTCCTTTCCCAGTGACAGTAGGGGCAGCAAGGCACATATTGTATTGTTGCCATCGAGGATAACGAGATGGGGTTTTCTTCATATTTCATGAGTCTATCCCTCTACATCATGCCATCTTGCTTAAGGCATTACTCTGTTTTTAACTTAATACTCTAGATGCATGCTGGATAGCGGTTGATGAGTGGAGTAATAGTAGTAGATGCAGGCAGGAGTCGGTCTACTTGTGTCGGACGTGATGCCTATATACATGATCATACCTAGATATTCTCATAACTATGCTCGATTATGTCAATTTCTCAACAGTAATTTGTTCAGCCACCGTAGAATAGTTATGCTCTCGAGAGAAGCCACTAGTGAAACCTATGGCCCCCGGGTCTATCTTTATCATATTAATCTCCTACTACTTAGTTATTTCCTTTTGCTTTTACTTTGCCTTTATTTTACTTTGCATCTTTATCACAAAAATACCAAAAATATTATCTTATCATATCTATCAGATCTCACTCTCGCAAGTGGCCTTATAGGGATTGACAACCCCTATTTGTGTTGGTTGCGAGGATTTATTTGTTTTGTGCAGGTACGAGGGACTCGCGCGTAGCCTCCTACTGGATTGATACCTTGGTTCTCAAAAACTGAGGGAAATACTTACGCTACTTTGCTGCATCATCCCTTCCTCTTCGGGAAAACCAACGCAGTGCTCAAGAGGTAGCAAGAAGGATTTCCAGCGCCGCTGCCGGGGAGGTCTACGCAAAAGTCAACATACCAAGTACCCATCACATACCCTTATCTCCACATTACATTATTTGCTATTTGCCTCGTGTTTTCCTCTCCCCCACTTCACCCTTGCCATTTTATTCGCCCTCTCTCTCTATCCTACCTCTCTTTCTCTATTTGCCTCTTTTTGCCTGCTTGCTTTTTGTTTGCTTGTGTGTTAGTTTGTTTGCTTGTCGTTATGGCTAGTCCCTTAACTTCTCCGTTGACCCCTGAGTTCGAGATCTTCCCCTTTAAACAAAGACTAGGAGAAAACTTAAAAGATGCCTGGTTAAGAATAATGGAGTCTTATCATAATTATACCTCTGAAATAAACCTGAGATTTTGCTTCGCAATTTTTATGTTGGATTGAATATGTCTCATAGACAACTCTTGGATTGCGTTGCCAAAGGCAATTTTATTGAAATCGATCCCCATATTGCGCTTGAAATTATAGAAGGTATAGTGGGAACACTACCTCAACAAAAGGGGCCTCATCCTACCCAGGAAGAGACACAAGTTTTTGAAAAAAATGTGAAGTTACTAAAAACTTGCAGAAATCTCTTGAACCTCTTAAGAACATTAGTGGAAATATTCACCGCATGAATATGTTGATTACCCTTTGCCATAAGTGGTTGGATTCATTAGATCTAAAAAATTCAGAATATGAAGGGAAACATATAGAACCTCCCGGATTCGAGCTTGATTCTGCTAAAAAGTTGAAAACTAAAGATGGCAATACCTAGATCTATTCTTGCTTGTTATGCCTAGCTAGGGGCGTTAAACGATAGCGCTTGTTGGGAGGCAACACAATTTTATTTTTATTCCTTGATTTTTGCTCCTGTTTAGTAATAAATAATTTATATAGCCTCTGTTTTGGTTGTGTTTTTTGTGTTTAATTAGTGTTTGTGCCAAGTAGAACCGTTGGGAAGACTTGGGGAAAGTCTTGTTGAACTTGCTGTAAAAAACAGAAACTTTAGCGCTCACGAGAACTGATGTCATTTTTATTTGGAAAGTGCTATTTAGTTAATTCGTTTTTAAGATGATTAATACATAAATTACTCACGTCCAGAAATTTATTTGAGAATTTTTGGGGTTCCAGATCTTGCGCTAGCTACAGATTACTACAGACTGTTCTGTTTTTTGACAGATTCTGTTTTCGTGTGTTGTTTGCTTATTTTGATGAATCTATGGCTAGTAAAATAGTTTATAAACCATAGATAAGTTGGAATACAGTAGGTACAACACCAATATAAATAAATAATGAGTTCATTACAGTACATTGAAGTGGTCTTTTATTTTCTTTCGCTAACGGAGCTCATGAGATTTTCTACTTTAAGTTTTGTGTTGTGAAGTTTTCAAGTTTTGGGTAAAGATTTGATGGATTATGGAACAAGGAGTGGCAAGAGCCTAAGCTTGGGGATTCCCATGGCACCCCCAAGATAATCTAAGGACACCTAAAGGCCAAAGCTTGGGGATGCCCCGGAAGGCATCCCCTCTTTCGTCTACTTCTATCGGTAACTTCACTTGAAGCTATATTTTTATTCCCCACATGATATGTGTTTTGCTTGGAGCGTCTTGTATGATTTGAGTCTTTGCTTGTTAGTTTACCACAATCATCCTTGCTGTACACACCTTTTGAGAGAGCCATACATGATTTGGAATTTGTTAGAATACTCTATGTGCTTCGCTTATATCTTTTGAGTTATATAATTTTTGCTCTAGTACTTCACTTATATCTTTTAGAGCATGGTGGTGGATTTGTTTTATAGAAACTATTGATCTCCCATGCTTCACTTAGATTATTTTGAGAGTCTTAATAGCATGTTAATTTGCTTAAAATCCTAATATGCTAGGTATTCAAAGTTAGTAAAATTTTCTTAAGAGTGTTTTGAATACTAAGAGAAGTTTGATTCTTCATCATTGTTTTGAGATATGGAGGTAATAATATCAAAGCCGTGCTAGTTGAGTAGTTGTGAAATTGAGAAATACTTGTGTTGAAGTTTGCAAGTCCTGTAGCATGCACGTATGGTAAACTTTATGCAACAAATTTGAAACATGAGGTGTTATTTGATTGTCTTCCTTATGAGTGGCGGTCGGGGACGAGCGATGGTCTTTTCCTACCAATCTATCCCCCTAGGAGCATGCATGTAGTACCGAGGTTTTTTAATGACTTGTAGATTTTTGCAATAAGTATGTGAGTTCTTTATGACTAATGTTGAGTCCATGGATTATACGCACTCTCACCCTTCCATCCTTGCTAGCCTCTTCGGTACCGTGCATTGCCCTTTCTCACATTGAGAGTTGGCGCAAACTTCGCGGGTGCATCCAAACCCCGTGATATGATACGCTCTTTCACACATAAACCTCCTTATATCCTCCTCAAAACAGCCACCATACCTACCTATTATGGCATTTCCATAGCCATTCCGAGATATATTGCCATGCAACTTTCCATCATTCCGTTCATGATGACACATTCATTATTGTCATATTGCTTAGCATGATCATGTAGTTGACATAGTATTTGTGGCAAAGCCACCGTTCATAATTCTTTCATACATGTCACTCTTGGTCCATTGCATATCCCAGTACACCGCCGGAGGCATTCATATAGAGTCATCTTTTGTTCTAGTATCGAGTTGTAATCATTGAGTTGTAAATAAATAGAAGTGTAACGATCATCATTTTCTAGAGCATTGTCCCAAGTGAGAAAAAAGGCCATAGAAAAGGAGAAGGCCCAATATATATATATATATATATATATATATATGTATGTATGTATGTATATATATATAATGAGAGAAAAAGAGAGAAGGGACAATGTTACTATCCTTTGCCACACTTGTGCTTCAAAGTAGCACCTTAATCTTCATGTTAGAGAGTCTCTTGTCTTGTCACTTTCATATACTAGTGGGAATTTTTCATTATAGAACTTGGCTTGTATATTCCAACAATGGGCCTCCTTAAGTGCCCTAGGTCTTCGTGAGCAAGCAAGTTGGATGCACACCCACTAGTTTCTTTTGTTGAGCTTTCATACATTTATAGCTCTAGTGCATCCGTTGCATGGCAATCCCTACTCCTTGCATTAACATCAATTGGTGGGAATCTCCATAGCCCATTGATTAGCCTCGTTGATGTGAGACTTTCTCCTTTTTGGTCTTCTCCACATAACCCCCCTCATTATATTCTATTCCACCCATAGTGCTATTTGCATGGCTCGCGCTCATATATTGCGAGAAAGTTTATAGGTTTGAGATTACTAAAGTATGAAAGAATTTCTTGGCTTGTCATCGGGGTTGTGCATGATGAGAGCATTCTTGAGTGACGAAAATGAAACATGACTAAACCATATGATTTTGTAGGGATGAACTTTCTTTGGCCATGTTATTTTGAGAAGACATAATTGCTTAGTCAGTATGCTTGAACTATTTTTATTTTTATGTCAATATGAACTTTTGTCTTGAATCTTTCGGATCTGAATATTCATACCACAATTAAGAAGAATTACATTAAAATTATGCCAAGTAGCACTCCGCATCAAAATTTCTGTTTTTATCATTTACCTACTCGAGGACGAGCAGGAATTAAGCTTGGGGATGCTTGATACGTCTCCAACGTATCTATAATTTTTGTTTGCTCCATGCTATATTATCTACTGTTTTGGACATTATTAGGCTTTATTATCCACTTTTTATTATTTTTGGGACTAACCTATTAACCGGAGGCCTAGCCCAGAATTGTTGTTTTTTGCCTGTTTTAGGGTTTCGAAGAAAAGGAATATCAAATGGAGTCCAAACGAAATGAAACCTTCGGGAACGTAATTTTCTCAACGAATAAGACCCTGGAGACTTGGACCCTATGTCAAGAAAGAAAAGAGGAGGCCACGAGGTAGGGGGCGCGCCTACGCCCCCCCCCCCACCCCAGGCGCGCCCTCCACCCTCGTGGGCCCCATGTTGCTCCACCGACGTACTCCTTCCTCCTATATATACCTACGTACCACCCAAATGATCAGATACGGAGCCAAAACCCTAATTCCACCGCCGTAACTTTCTGTATCCACGAGATCCCATCTTGGGGCCTGTTTCGGAGCTCCGCCGGAGGGGGCATCGCTCACGGAGGGCTTCTACATCAACACTATACCCCTCCGATGAAGTGTGAGTAGTTTAACTCAGACCTACGGGTCCATAGTTAGTAGCTAGATGGCTTCTTCTCTCTTTTGGGACCTCAATACAATGTTCTCCCCCTCTCTTGTGGAGATCTATTCGATGTAATCTTCTTTTTGCGGTGTGTTTGTTGAGATCGATGAATTGTGGGTTTATGATCAAGTCTATCTATGAATAATATTTGAATATTATCTGAATTCTTTTATGTATGATTGGTTATCTTTGCAAGTCTCTTTGAATTATCAGTTTGGTTTGGCCTACTAGATTGATCTTTCTTGCAATGGGAGAAGTGCTTAGCTTTGGGTTCAATCTTGCGGTGTCCTTTCCCAGTGACAGTAGGGGAAGCAAGGCACGTATTGTATTGTTGCCATCGAGGATAACAAGATGGGGTTTTCTTCATATTGCATGAGTCGATCCCTCTACATCATGTCATCCTGCTTAAGGCGTTACTCTGTTTTTAGCTTAATACTCTAGATGCATGCTGGATAGCGGTCGATGAGTGGAGTAATAGTAGTAGATGCAGGCAGGAGTCGGTCTACTTGTCTCGGACATGATGCCTATATACATGATCATACCTAGATATTCTCATAACTATGCTCAATTCTGTCAATTGCTCAACAGTAATTTGTTCACCCACCATAGAATACTTATGCTCTCGAGAGAAGCCACTAGTGAAACCTATGGCCCCCGGGTCTATCTTTACAAAATTAATCTCCTACTACTTAGTTATTTCCTTTTGCTTTTACTTTGCCTTTATTTTACTTTGCATCTTTATCACAAAATACCAAAAATATTATCTTATCATATCTATCAGAGCTCACTCTCGTAAGTGGCCTTATAGTGATTGACAACCCCTATTTGTGTTGGTTGCGAGGATTTATTTGTTTTGTGCAGGTACTAGGGACTCGCGCGTAGCCTCCTACTGGATTGATACCTTGGTTCTCAAAAACTAAGGGAAATACTTACGCTACTTTGCTGCATCATCCCTTCCTCTTCGGGGAAAACTAACGTAGTGCTGAAGAGGTAGCAGTTACAAGGTGTGAAGTTGAGTCAGACTCAATGCCCGACTACTTCAGAAGATAGAGAGAAAATGAAAGTCATTCCCTATGACTACAAAAAAAGACACATCCGTGACATTTTGGGCCGAACGAAATTTTTTTCTGTCATACATATGACACTTCTATGACGATAATTGTGACAAAACCTGGTATCATCACAGATGTGGTGGGCTCCTACTTCTATGACAAAAAATCATGACAGAAAATGGGCTTTTCGTCCTGGGCGGGCCAGATACGCAGCTGCATGACATTCTTTGGGCCGTCCATGACGGAAAAAACCGTGGTAGAAGTGAGGGGGAGGAAAATTTCAGGGAATTCCCGGTTACGTTGGGAGGACGAGGGCCGAGCGATGCGTGTTTCTCTCGTACACGACGCGCGTGTGTGCGAGGCGTTGGCTCTAACTGAACCCGAGCGAGGAGTTGGGCTCTAACTGAACCCAAGCGATTGCACTGCAGGCTACGCGTTACTGAATCCGAGCGATCGATCGATGGCTGTTAACTGAACCCGATCGGGCGATTCCTTCGCTACTGCTGCTAACTGAAGCCGATCGATGGGATGCACAGTGAGCGTTGCTGGGGGGGTGGATGAACAGTGAGCGGTGACGTTGCCTCTGGATGAACAGGACCCTGTGTTGTGGTGGAGGGTTGGATGAATAGTAGATGGTGGAGGGGTGCCTGTGGAGGGGTGGATGAATAGGACCCCGTGGTGTGGAGGGCTGGATGAACAGTAGATGGTGGAGGGGTGGTTGAACAGGACCCCGTGGTGTGGAGGGCTAGATGAATAGTAGACGATGGAGGGGTGCCCCTGGAGGGGTGGTTGAATAGGACCCCGTGGTGTGGAGGGCTGGATGAACAGTAGATGGTGGAGGGGTGGTCGAACAATAGCCGATGGAGTAGCGCGCGGTGGAGGCTGGATGAACAGGAGCCCGTGGAGGCTGGATGAACAGGAGTCTGTGGAGGCTGGAGGAGGTCGACGGTGGAGATGAACAGTATCCCGTGGAGTCCCGTTCTGCGCTACGCCACACCCCTCCCGATGAACAGGAGCCCCGTTTCGACCGTAGCGCTCCAGCACAAGTCTGTTTCGTCCGTTTTGCGGTACGCCACACCCCTCCCGATCAACAGGACCCCCGTTTCGACCGTAGGAGGTCCGTTTCCTTCGTTTTGCGGTACACCAGACCCCTCCCGATCAACAGGATCCCATTTCGAACGTGGTCGGTCGAACACAAGGCCGTTTCCTCCGTTTTGCAGTACGCCAGGCCTCGTTTCCATCACATGTTTCATCCAAGCCCTCCCGATGAACACGACCACACATTCCATTCTGACCCAGCCGGTTGGCTCCCATGCGTTTCGTTGCCTCCCGATGAACACGACGCATTCCGTTGCCTCCCCATGAACACGACGCATTCCGTTGCCTCCCCATGAACACGACGACGACGCTGTTTCTCCGTTCCGACCCAGCCATGTACACGAGCCCTCGCCGTACGTATGCGCGAGTAGGCATTCGAGACCCCGCCCGTATGTACACATATGTGGCCGTATTTTCTTTCTTGCACCCTGGCCGTTGTACATACGTGTACATGCTACGTGCGCGCCTCTACTACGACATGTGCGCGCCTCTACTACGACACGTGCGCGCCTCTACATCGACCAGTATGTACGTACACGTTCGTGACCAGAATGACAACGCTATGTACGCTTTGACCAGGTGGGTCCCGACTGTCAGGCACTTCCTTGCCTGCGAAGATGTAGCTGGTGGGTCCCAGCAGGCGAATAATTTTTTTTTCCCGGACGCACTTCCTTGCGTGCGAAGATGTAGCTGGTGGGTCCCAGCAGTCGGGGGCCTGGTGGGTCCCAGTAGTCAGGGGGGCGAATCGTTTTTTTTCAGACGCACTTCCTTGCGTGCGAAGATGTTGCTCGTGGGTCCCAGCAGTCAGGGGCGAATCATTTTTTTCGCGAAATACGGTGGCCCGTTCGGTGGGTCCCCGCTATCAGGTGGAGGAATAATTATTTTGCGCGTAATAAGGAGGCACTTCCTTGTGGCTGCCATGGACCCAGCTGTCTGCCTCTCCACGTATAGTACTCTTCTGATGTAAGTCAGTCGTTGACCACGTTGACCACGCCGCGCCGAGAGCACTAGGGCGGTGGTCTGGACGACAGTGAGGCCTAGGAAGGGGACGACGCGGAGCCGGGGAAGACGCAGCAGTGGAAGCCCGCGTGGAGAGGAGTACGAGGGTTCACTGGTTCGGCTGTGGTGTGAGGCTGCTATCGCCGCAGAATAACAGGGGGTGTGGGTGAGTAGAGGGATCGCCTGGCCAGCGGTGGGAGTAGTACGGGGCGGTGAGGCCTTCGTGGCATCACAACCGGCTACGGGAGGCAGGAGCACGCGACACGACCGGCGTTGCTTTGGGCGGCTGGAGCAAG
Organism: Triticum monococcum; assembly: GCA_034509565.1. Classification (NCBI taxonomy): domain Eukaryota; kingdom Viridiplantae; phylum Streptophyta; class Magnoliopsida; order Poales; family Poaceae; genus Triticum; species Triticum monococcum. Next base: position 168,698,896 of record CM067846.1, on the reverse strand, counting down.
AAGACCAAAGGTTGAAGAAGCACTACGGCCGTTGGATGGACATCATACGATCACTGCAGCTAGAATCATTTATAATGACTAAGTTGACAAAGCCCTTGGTACGCGTTAACTTAGTAAGCCCTTGGTACGCGTTAACTAAGTCATGAGTGGGATAATTTTCCTCATGCTTGCGAAGTTGCCTTGAAGCATAGCCGACAACCTTGCCTTCCTGCATCAACACGCATCCGAGACCCTTTCTGGACGCGTCACAAAACACTTCAAAATTCTTGTGTATGTCTGGCACAATTAATACTGGTGTTGTTGTCAATTTTCGCTTTAGCTCTTGGAAACTCTTTTCGCAGGCTTCTGTCCATTCGAACTTCTTGTCTTTCTTGAGTAACTGCGTTATAGGCTTGGCTATGGTGGAAAATCCTTCAATAAATCTGCGGTAATATCATGCCATTCCCAAGAAACTACGTATATCTGTTACGCTTGCTGGCGACTTCCAGCCAAGTATGGCCTTGACTTTCTCTGGGTCCACGGTGATACCGTCTTGGGTTAGCACGTGGCCTAGAAAGCCTACTTGTTTTAGCCAAAATTCGCACTTGCTGAACTTGGCATACAATTGGTGTTTCCTGAGTTCTCCTAGCACAATCCTGAGATGTTCTGCGTGCTCTTCTGGTGTCTTGGAGTACACCAGAATATCGTCGATGAATACCACAACGAACTTGTCCATATATTTCATAAATACTTTGTTCATGAGGTGAACAAAATATGCAGGGGCATTTGTTAATCCAAATGGCATTACTGTGAACTCATACAGTCCATATCTGGAAGTGAAGACTGTTTTGGGGATATCTTCCGTTCGCACCTTTAATTGATGGTATCCAGATCTTAAGTCAATTTTTGAAAATACCTTGGCCTGAGCAAGTTGATCAAACAAATCGTTTATCCTTGGCATCGGGTATTTGTTCTTAATTGTGACCATGTTAAGTGCTCGATAGTCAATACACGATCTCAGTGTTCCATCCTTCTTTTTGGCAAATAAAATTGGTGATCCCCAAGGTGAGGAGCTGGCTCGAATATATCCTTTGTCCAGCAATTCTTTTATTTGTTTCTTCAATTCAACCAACTCGGATGGTGCCATTCTGTATGCTTTCTTGTATATGGGGGTGGTTCCCGGGGCGAGCTCAATGCAGAACTCTATCTCTCGGTCCGGTGGCATGCCTGGTAGTTCTTCAGGGAATACATCTGGAAATTCACATACCACTGGAACCTTTTTTAGCTCAGAAACGTCTACCTTATTCAATCTCGGTTGCCGGGATATTTTTCCTTCCTTGGCTGACATTCTTATTGTCTTCCCGTGGTGGTGTGTGAGGATTACGGTCCCGTTGAAACAGTCAATAAAACCTTTGTTGGCGGTCAGCCAGTCCATCCCTAAGATGACATCCAGTCCTTTGTTTTCCAACACAGTAAGATTTGCGTGAAACTCCAATCCTTCAAACTCAATGACTACATTCTGACAGTAATTCTGAGTAACTTGCTGAATCCCAGGGGACTTGATGATCATGGATTTCTCCAAAGGAAGCATCGAAAAATTATTTTGCAAAGCAAAACTTTTCGAAATGAAAGAGTGAGAAGCTCCAGAATCAAACAAAACCGTTGCGGGTATGGTGTTGACAGGAAACGTACCGAGTACGATATCCAGAGCATTTTGTGCCTCCTCTTTGGTTACGTGGTTCAGATGACCCTTCCTGTGGTTGTTGCTGGGATTGAAATTGTTTGGCTTGGGCGCTGAATTATTACTGCCGTTGTTTGGCTTTGGGGTTGAGTTTCTAGGCTTGGGACACTGCTTGGGATAGTGCCCTTCCTCTCCACAGGCGTAACAAGTAACGCCGGGGCGATATATGTGAAGGAAATATGCCCTAGAGGCAATAATAAAGTTATTATTTATTTCCTTATATCATGATAAATGTTTATTATTCATGCTAGAATTGTATTAACCGGAAACATAATACATGTGTGAATACATAGACCAACACAGTGTCACTAGTATGCCTCTACTTGACTAGCTCGTTAATCAAAGATGGTTATGTTTCCTAACCATGAACAAAGAGTTGTTATTTGATTAACGAGGTCACATCATTAGTTGAATGATCTGATTGACATGACCCATTCCATTAGCTTAGCACCCGATCGTTTAGTATGTTGCTATTGCTTTTCTTCATGACTTATACATGTTCCTATGACTATGAGATTATGCAACTCCCGTTTGCCGGAGGAACACTTTGGGTACTACCAAACGTCACAACGTAACTGGGTGATTATAAAGGAGTACTACAAGTGGCTCCAAAGGTAGATGTTGGGTTGGCGTATTTCGAGATTAGGATTTGTCACTCCGATTGTCGGAGAGGTATCTCTGGCCCTCTCGGTAATACACATCACTTAAGCCTTGCAAGCATTGCAACTAATGAGTTATTTGTGGAATGATGTATTACGGAACGAGTAAAGAGACTTGCCGGTAACGAGATTGAACTAGGTATTGGATACCGATGATCGAGTCTCGGGCAAGTAACATACCGATGACAAAGGGAACAACGTATGTTGTTATGCGGTCTGACCGATAAAGATCTTCGTAGAATATGTAGGAGCCAATATGGGCATCCAGGTCCCGCTATTGGTTATTGACCGGAGATGTGTCTCGGTCATGTCTACATTGTTCTCGAACCGTAGGGTCCGCACGCTTAACGTTACGATGACAGTTATTATGAGTTTATGCATTTTGATGTACCGAAGGTTGTTCGGAGTCCCGGATGTGATCACGGACATGACGAGGAGTCTCGAAATGGTCGAGACGTAAAGATTGATATATTGGAAGCCTATGTTTGGACATCGGAAGTGTTCCGGGTGAAATCGGGATTTTACCGGAATACCGGGAGGGTTACCGGAACCCCCCCCCCCCTCCCGGGAGGCAAATGTGCCTATTGGGCCTTAGTGGAAAAGTGAAAGGGGCTGCCATAGAGGGCTGCGCACCTCCCCCCTTTCCCTAGTCCTATTAGGATTAGGGAAGGTGGCCGGCCACCCCTTCTCTCTTTCCCCCTTGAGGATTCCTATTAGGAATAGGATTGGGGGGGGGGAGTCCTACTCCCGGTGGGAGTAGGACTCCTCCTGCGCCCCTCTCCCTTGGCCGGCCGAACCCCTCCCCCTTGCTCCTTTATATACGGGGGCAGGGGGCACCTCTTGACAGACAATTGATCATTGTTGATCGTCCCTTAGCCGTGTGCGGTGCCCCCTGCCACCAAATTCCACCTCGATCATACCGTTGTAGTGCCTAGGCGAAGCCCTGCGTCGGTAGTACATCAAGATCGTCACCACGCCGTCGTGCTGACGGAACTCTTCCTCGACACTTTGCTGGATCGGAGCCCGAGGATCATCATCGAGCTGAACGTGTGCTAAGAACTCGGAGGTGCCGGAGTAACGGTGCTTGGATCGGTCGGATCGGGAAGACGTACGACTACTTCCTCTACATTGTGTGATCGCTTCCGCAGTTGGTCTGCGTTGGTACGTAGACAACACTCTCCCCTCTCGTTGCTATGCATCACCATGATCTTGCGTGTGCGTAGGAATTTTTTTGAAATTACTACGTTCCCCAACAGTGGCATCCGAGCCTAGGTTTTTATGGTTTGATGTTATTTGCACGAGTAGAACACAAGTGAGTTGTGGGCGATACAAGTCATACTGCCTACCAGCATGTCATACTTTGGTTTGGCGGTATTGTTGGACGAGACGATCCGGACCAACCTTACGCGTACTCTTACGCGAGACTGGTTCCCTCGACGTGCTTTGCACATAGATGGCTTGCGCAAGACTGTCTCTCCAACTTTAGTTGAACCAAGTGTGGCTACGCCCGGTCCTTGAGAAGGTTAAAACGGAGTCTATTTGACGAACTATCGTTGTGGTTTTGATGCGTAGGTGAGATAAGTTCTTACTTAAGCCTGTAGCAGCCACGTAAAACTTGCAACAACAAAGTAGAGGACGTCTAACTTGTTTTTGCAGGGCATGTTGTGATGTGATATGGTCAAGGCATGATGCTGATTTTATTGTATGAGATGATCATGTTTTGTAACCGAGTTATCGGCAACTGGCAGGAGCCAGATGGTTGTCGCTTTATTGTATGCAATGCAATCGCGATGTAATGCTTTACTTTATTACTAAGCGGTAGTGATAGTCGTGGAAGCATAAGATTGGCGAGACGACAACGATGCTACGATGGAGATCAAGGTGTCACGCCGGTGACGATGGTGATCATGACGGTGCTTCGGAGATGGAGATCACAAAGCACAAGATGATGATGGCCATATCATATCACTTATATTGATTGCATGTGATGTTTATCTTTTTATGCATCTTATCTTGCTTTGATTGACGGTAGCATTATAAGATGATCTCTCACTAAACTATCAAGAAGTGTTCTCCCTGAGTATGCACCGTTGCAAAAGTTCTTCGTGCTGAGACACCACGTGATGATCGGGTGTGATAGGCTCTACGTTCAAATACAACGGGTGCAAAACAGTTGCACACGCGGAATACTCAGGTTATACTTGACGAGCCAAGCATATACAGATATGGCCTCGGAACACGGAGACCGAAAGGTCGAGCGTGAATCATATAGTAGATATGATCAACATAATGATGTTCACCATTGAAAACTACTCCATCTCACGTGATGATCGGTTATGGTTTAGTTGATTTGGATCACGTGATCACTTAGAGGATTAGAGGGATGTCTATCTAAGTGGGAGTTCTTAAGTAATTTGATTAACTGAACTTAAACTTATCATGAACTTAGTACCTGATAGTATCTTGCTTGTTTATGTTGATTGTAGATAGATGGCTCGTGCTGTTGTTCCGTTGAATTTTAATGCGTTCCTTGAGAAAGCAAAGTTGAAAGATGATGGTAGCAATTACACGGACTGGGTCCGTAACTCGAGGATTATCCTCATTGCTGCACAGAAGAATTACGTCCTGGAAGCACCGCTGAGTGCCAGGCCTGCTGCTAGAGCAACACCAGAAGTTATGAACGTCTGGCAGAGCAAAGCTGATGACTACTCAATAGTTCAGTGTGCCATGCTTTACGGCTTAGAACCGGGACTTCAACGACATTTTGAACGTCATGGAGCATATGAGATGTTCCAGGAGTTGAAGTTAATATTTCAAGCAAATGCCCGGATTGAGAGATATGAAGTCTCCAATAAGTTCTATAGCTGAAAGATGGAGGAGAACAGTTCTGTCAGTGAGCATATACTCAAAATGTCTGGGTATAATAATCACTTGATTCAATTGGGAGTTACACTTCCGGATGATTGCGTCATTGACAGAATTCTCCAATCACTGCCACCAAGCTACAAGAGCTTTGTGATGAACTATAATATGCAAGGGATGAACAAGACTATTCCCGAGCTCTTCGCAATGCTGAAAGCTGCGGAGGTAGAAATCAAGAAGGAGCATCAAGTGTTGATGGTTAACAAAACCACTAGTTTCAAGAAAAAGGGCAAAGGGAAGAAGAAGGGAAACTTCAAGAAGAACGGCAAGCAAGTTGCTGCTCAAGAGAAGAAACCCAATTCTGGACCTAAGCCTGAAACTGAGTGCTTCTACTGCAAGCAGACTGGTCACTGGAAGCGGAACTGCCCCAAGTATTTGGCGGATAAGAAGGATGGCAAGGTGAACAAAGGTATATGTGATATACATGTTATTGATGTGTACCTTACTAATGCTCGCAGTAGCACCTGGGTATTTAATACTGGTTCCGTTGCTAATATTTGCAACTCGAAACAGGGACTACAGAATAAGCGGACACTAGCAAAGGACGAGGTGACGATGCGCGTGGGAAACGGTTCCAAAGTCGATGTGATCGCGGTCGGCACGCTACCTCTACATCTACCTTCGGGATTAATATTAGACCTAAATAATTGTTATTTGGTGCCAGCGTTGAGCATGAACATTATATCTGGATCTTGTTTGATGCGAGACGGTTATTCATTTAAATCAGAGAATAATGGTTGTTCTAATTATATGAGTAATATCTTTTATGGTCATGCACCTTTGAAAAGTGGTCTATTTTTGATGAATCTCGATAGTAGTGATACACATATTCATAATGTTGAAACCAAAAGATGCAAAGTTGATAATGATAGTGCAACTTATTTGTGGCACTGCCGTTTAGGTCATATCGGTGTAAAGCGCATGAAGAAACTCCATACTGATGGGCTTTTGGAACCACTTGATTATGAATCACTTGGTACTTGCGAACCGTGCCTCATGGGCAAGATGACTAAAACACCGTTCTCCGGTACTATGGAGAGAGCAACAGATTTGTTGGAAATCATACATACCGATGTATGTGGTCCGATGAATATTGAGGCTCGTGGCGGATATCGTTATTTTCTCACTTTCACAGATGATTTAAGTAGATATGGGTATATCTACTTAATGAAACACAAATCTGAAACGTTTGAAAAGTTCAAAGAATTTCAGAGTGAAGTTGAAAATCATCGTAACAAGAAAATAAGGTTTCTACGATCTGATCGTGGAGGAGAATATTTGAGTTACGAGTTTGGTGTACATTTGAAAAATTGTGGAATACTTTCGCAACTCACGCCACCCGGAACACCACAGCATAATGGTGTGTCCGGACGTCGTAATCGTACTTTACTAGATATGGTGCGATCTATGATGTCTCTTACTGATTTACCGCTATCGTTTTGGGGTTATGCTTTAGAGACGGCCGCATTCACGTTAAATAGGGCACCATCAAAATCCGTTGAGACGACGCCTTATGAACTGTGGTTTGGCAAGAAACCAAAGTTGTCGTTTCTTAAAGTTTGGGGCTGCGATGCTTATGTGAAAAAGCTTCAACCTGATAAGCTCGAACCCAAATCAGAGAAATATGTCTTCATAGGATATCCAAAGGAAACTATTGGATACACCTTCTATCACAGATCCGAAGGCAAGACTTTTGTTGCTAAATTCGGAAACTTTCTTGAGAAGGAGTTTCTCTCGAAAGAAGTGAGTGGGAGGAAAGTAGAACTTGACGAGGTAACTGTACCTGCTCCTTTATTGGGAAATAGTACATCATAGAAAATTGTTTCTGCGAGACCTACACCAATAAGAGAGGAAGCTAATGATGATGATCATGAAACTTTAGATCAAGATACTACTGAACCTCGTAGATCAACCAGAGTAAGATCCGCACCAGAGTGGTACGGTAATCCTGTTCTGGAGGTCATGCTACTAGATCATGATGAACCTACGAACTATGAAGAAGCGATGGTGAGCCCAGATTCCGCAAAGTGGCTTGAAGCCATGAAATCTGAGATGGGATCCATGTATGAGAACAAAGTATGGACTTTGGTTGACTTGCCCGATGATCGGCAAGCAATTGAGAATAAATGGATCTTTAAGAAGAAGACTGACGCTGATGGTAATGTTACTGTCTACAAAGCTCGACTTGTCGCAAAAGGTTTTTGACAAGTTCAAGGAGTTGACTACGATGAGACTTTCTCACCCGTAGCGATGCTTAAGTCTGTCAGAATCATGTTAGCAATTGCCGCATTTTATGATTATGAAATTTGGCAAATGGATGTCAAAACTGCATTCCTGAATGGATTTCTGGAAGAAGAGTTGTATATGATGCAACCGGAAGGTTTTGTCGATCCAAAGGGAGCTGACAAAGTGTGCAAACTCCAGCAATCCATTTATGGACTGGTGCAAGCATCTCGGAGTTGGAATAAACGCTTTGATAGTGTGATCAAAGCATTTGGTTTTATACAGACTTTTGGAGAAGCCTGTATTTACAAGAAAGTGAGTGGGAGCTCTGTAGCATTTCTGATATTATATGTGGATGACATATTGCTGATTGGAAATGATATAGAATTTCTGGATAGCATAAAGGGATACTTGAATAAAAGTTTTTCAATGAAAGACCTCGGTGTAGCTGCTTACATATTAGGCATAAAGATATATAGAGATAGATCAAGACGCTTAATTGGACTTTCACAAAGCACATACCTTGACAAGATTTTGAAGAAGTTCAAAATGGATCAAGCAAAGAAAGGGTTCTTGCCTGTGTTACAAGGTGTAAAGTTGAGTCAGACTCAATGCCCGACCACTGCAGAAGATAGAGAGAAAATGGAAGATGTTCCCTATGCTTCAGCCATAGGCTCTATCATGTATGCAATGCTGTGTACCAGACCTGATGTGTGCCTTGCTATAAGTATAGCAGGGAGGTACCAAAGTAATCCAGGAGTGGATCACTGGACAGCGGTCAAGAACATCCTGAAATACCTGAAAAGGACTAAGGATATGTTTCTCGTATATGGAGGTGACAAAGAGCTCACCGTAAGAGGTTACGTTAATGCAAGCTTTGACACTGATCCGGACGATTCTAAATCGCAAACCGGATACGTGTTTACTTTAAACTGTGGAGCTGTCAGCTGGTGCAGTTCTAAACAAAGCGTCGTAGCGGGATCTACATGTGAAGCGGAGTACATAGCTGCTTCGGAAGCAGCGAACGAAGGAGTCTGGATGAAGGAGTTCATATCTGATCTAGGTGTCATACCTAGTGCATCGGGTCCAATGAAAATCTTTTGTGACAATACTGGTGCAATTGCTTTGGCAAAGGAATCCAGATTTCACAAAAGGACCAAACACATCAAGAGACGCTTCAATTCCATCCGGGATTTAGTCCAGGTGGGAGACATAGAGAATTGCAAGATACATACGGATCTGAATGTTGCAGACCCGTTGACTAAGCCTCTTCCACGAGCAAAACATGATCAGCACCAAGGCTCCATGGGTGTTAGAATCATTACTGTATAATCTAGATTATTGACTCTAGTGCAAGTGGGAGACTGAAGGAAATATGCCCTAGAGGCAATAATAAAGTTATTATTTATTTCCTTATATCATGATAAATGTTTATTATTCATGCTAGAATTGTATTAACCGGAAACATAATACATGTGTGAATACATAGACCAACACAGTGTCACTAGTATGCCTCTACTTGACTAGCTCGTTAATCAAAGATGGTTATGTTTCCTAACCATGAACAAAGAGTTGTTATTTGATTAACGAGGTCACATCATTAGTTGAATGATCTGATTGACATGACCCATTCCATTAGCTTAGCACCCGATCGTTTAGTATGTTGCTATTGCTTTTCTTCATGACTTATACATGTTCCTATGACTATGAGATTATGCAACTCCCGTTTGCCGGAGGAACACTTTGGGTACTACCAAACGTCACAACGTAACTGGGTGATTATAAAGGAGTACTACAGGTGGCTCCAAAGGTAGATGTTGGGTTGGCGTATTTCGAGATTAGGATTTGTCACTCCGTTTGTCGGAGAGGTATCTCTGGGCCCTCTCGGTAATACACATCACTTAAGCCTTGCAAGCATTGCAACTAATGAGTTAGTTGTGGAATGATGTATTACGGAACGAGTAAAGAGACTTGCCGGTAACGAGATTGAACTAGGTATTGGATACCGACGATCGAGTCTCGGGCAAGTAACATACCGATGACAAAGGGAACAACGTATGTTGTTATGCGGTCTGACCGATAAAGATCTTCGTAGAATATGTAGGAGCCAATATGCGCATCCAGGTCCCGCTATTGGTTATTGACCGGAGATGTGTCTCGGTCATGTCTACATTGTTCTCGAACCGTAGGGTCCGCACGCTTAACGTTACGATGACAGTTATTATGAGTTTATGCATTTTGATGTACCGAAGGTTGTTCGGAGTCCCGGATGTGATCACGGACATGACGAGGAGTCTCGAAATGGTCGAGACATAAATATTGATATATTGGAAGCCTATGTTTGGACATCGGAAGTGTTCCGGGTGAAATCGGGATTTTACCGGAATACCGGGAGGGTTACCGGAATCCCCCCCCCCCCCGGGAGGCAAATGGGCCTATTGGGCCTTAGTGGAAAAGTGAAAGGGGATGCCATAGAGGGCTGCGCACCTCCCCCCTTTCCCTAGTCCTATTAGGACTAGGGAAGGTGGCCGGCCACCCCTTCTCTCTTTCCCCCTTGAGGATTCCTATTAGGAATAGGATTGGGGGGGGGAGTCCTACTCCCGGTGGGAGTAGGACTCCTCCTGCGCCCCTCTCCCTTGGCCGGCCGAACCCCTCCCCCTTGCTCCTTTATATACGGGGGCAGGGGGCACCTCTTGACAGACAATTGATCATTGTTGATCGTCCCTTAGCCGTGTGCGGTGCCCCCTGCCACCAAATTCCACCTCGATCATACCGTTGTAGTGCTTAGGCGAAGCCCTGTGTCGGTAGTACATCAAGATTGTCACCATGCCGTCGTGCTGACGGAACTCTTCCTCGACACTTTGCTGGATCGGAGCCCGAGGATCGTCATCGAGCTGAACGTGTGCTAAGAACTCGGAGGTGCCGGAGTAACGGTGCTTGGATCGGTCGGATTGGGAAAACGTACGACTACTTCCTCTACATTGTGTGATCGCTTCCGCAGTCGGTCTGCGTTGGTATGTAGACAACACTCTCCCCTCTCGTTGCTATGCATCACCATGATCTTGCGTGTGCGTAGGAAATTTTTTGAAATTACTACGTTCCCCAACAATATGAACTCCTTGTCCCTTGCATGAAAATTCTTGATTTGGCGTGAGACATTGGATGGGAATTTGTGTGTCCCACCCCTTTGAAAATCTGTCTTGCTTCGGGGATTGCGAGCATGGTTAGTCTGGTCCCTTTTTCGCTTGCGGATATCTTCCAGACTGCGTCTCTCATTTTCCAGAGTAATGGCTTTGTCCACCAGTGTCTTAAAATCAGGAAAAGTGTGCACGACCGGTTGGCATTTAAGTGCAGGCGCTAGACCGTCAAGGAATTTCTCCATCTTCTTGCTTTCAGTCATATGCTCTTCATTGGCGTAGCGAGACAATAGTGTAAATTGACTGTTGTAATCTGCCACTGTCAAGTTCCTTTGTTTGAGGTCATCGAACTCTCTCTTTTTGATTTTCATAATACTCTTAGGAATGTGTGCACCGCGGAAACCTTCCTTGAAATCATCCCAGGTTATGTCACCTTCGTTTGGATGCATGTGCAGAAAATTCTCCCACCAAGATGCGGCTGCTCCTGTGAGATAGTGCGGAGCATATAACACCTTCTCGGGCTCTGAACATTTTGCAATAATTAATTTCCTCTCCATATCCCGAAGCTAGTCATCGGCTTCAAGGGGCTTGTCAGTATGAGAAAATGTTTGGGGACGCGTCTTCTGTAGCTCGGATAACTTGGAATGCTGCGGATACTGTCCATGGTAATTTCCCATGTTGATGACTTGGTTCATCATTTCACGATGTTGTTGCTGACTCTGTTCATAAAGGCGGCACATTTGAGAAAGTGCCGTTTCACTGCCCTGTTGACTCGACTGCCCTTGCGAGAAATTGTTGCCTGGTTGAGTGTCCAAATTTTCCTCTGGCGGAATAGGCATGGAGCGTGTCCAAGGACGAGACATTTTTCACTCTGGGGATATATTTTATAAAACTCATAAGAAAAATGAAGATGGTCGTCAAAACAACTCCAAAAACAAATGCATAAGGATGGCAATTAATTTAAAAGTCCAAGATCACTTAAGAAAACAAATTGATTTGCGCACGGAGAAGGACTGCTCATTACATATCTTACACGCGGGTGATAATTATACAGTACATCACTCAGGATATGCGTACATAATCCTGACATGTTATTTAGGCTAGTCCACTTCTCCAGTTCTACATGATGCGCAAACAAGCTACTTCTCACAACACATCTTACAAAGCGGTATATCGCATGACGGGCAAACGCACTCAGCCGGAAATGTCGATGATCTCCTTGGCCCTGCCAAGGGTGAGGCGCAGTGAGGCTGGGGACTTGACCTCCTCCTCACTAATAGGCTCCAGACGTGAAGAGCCGCGCCAGGTAGATGGAACAGGTGCCAGGGGTGGAGCAACACGAATAGGAGTGGGCACAGCGGGTGGTGCAGTGCACGCTGGAGTGGGCGCAAAGACCTGGTTGAACCCTCCGGTGGTAGGCAGGTGACGAGTAGGTGCATGCGATGCTGAAGACGAGACAAAAGTCAGTGGCGGTGCAGTAAGCAGGAGCTCCCTCCTGTTGGCGGCACAGCCATGGACTGAGTCCATGCGGGCAGCCACGAAGTCGTCCACCAGGTTGTCGAAGGCTGCCTCCAGAGCCCGGAGATACTCAATAAGCATCTCAAAAGCCTCGTCTCGCTCTCCTCTGGGGCAGGAGAATGCGTAGTGGTAGGTGTAGGGCACATGGCATGGAAGATAATGGTAGCGACGAGTCTTCATCGCGGGAAGGACATCCCTGAGGCGGGCTATCGCCTCACGGGCTGCCATCTGCATAGCATGCCTCTCCGTAGGCATGGCTCTTCCCACGAACAGGTAGCGGCGTAGCTCACCACGCCCTCCCTTGAACTGCACTGTGGCCTGGTGCATGGTCAGACCGTCGTTGACTCTGTGCTGGCGGAGTGTGAAGACTGGGCGCACGGATGGCCCCATCGTGACCTGAACGATGAAGGAGAGAAGCTTGACGAACCCATCGGGTACGTTGGCGAAGGTCTGAGACTCGCAGTTGTTGTCGGCCATCTACAAAAGTAGGCAAAAATCCTGAATGGTCAGATCATAAATTTATGCTGACTGTCAGAAAATGACTACAATTGCAACAAAAATTAAATCGGCTCTATCATGCTAATAATCGATTAGCGATCGCACCTAGTGGCTTCCTACAGTCAGCCTGGCTCTGGTACCAAGCTTGTCACGACCGGTTTTCCAATAAAAATATTTATTGAGAAACCAATCTTTGAGTCCAGTATGAGAGAAAATCCTCCTCACTGGTAGACAAATACTTGATACAATAAGCCAGTAGCATAGAATATATTACAGGGTTGAGCTAGGCCTGCTCAACAAATTATTACAAGCGCGCCAATAATTATACATAATGGCGAATACAACACAATGGTATGGTGGCATACTACTGACTCGAGGATATAGTGGTGGTGGAATAACACAATGGGAAGTGTGGTAACACGATTCTCAAACTGGCATCTCATCGAGTGTCGAGGTGAGGCTCGATAAATTTATTCGGGTTGCGGAAGCGGGTATAAAACAGTGACCAAGACCAGGGTCGCACGAGACTGACTGGGATTCCTCTAGGCGTCGGACTCGCTATCGAACTCTTCATCCATGAGATCGCCTTCGTCAGCATCTGGCCAAATCAACAAGCCAGTGAGTACTTTGAAAGTACTCGCAAGACAGTTCGGACGTAAGATATAACGAATGCGTGCATGAATGCGTCATGAATAATCTTCCCAATGCACAACTGAAAATTTGCATAACGAAGTAAGTACGAGGGAAAACGGCGGTAGTCCGCCTGAAATCCCAACAAAATATAAATGAGAACCGATGGGTGTCTGAAGCGACGCCACGAAGGGTGAAAAAAAGAAATGCCACAGTCGGACGTCTAGGCGACATCACAGAAAGGGCTTTAAAAGAAATGCCACAGTCGGACATCTAGGCGACATCACAGAAAGGGCTTTAAAAGAAATGCCACAGTCGGACATCTAGGCGACATCACAGAAAGGGCTTTAAAAGAAATGCCACAGTCGGACGTCTAGGCGACATCACAGAAAGGGCTTTAAAAGAAATGCCACAGTCGGACGTCTAGGCGACATCACAGAAAGGGCTTTAAAAGAAATGCCACAGTCGGACGTCTAGGCGACATCACAGAAAGGGCTTTAAAAGAAATGCCACAGTCGGACGTCTAGGCGACATCACAGAAAGGGCTTTAAAAGAAATGCCACAGTCGGACGTCTAGGCGACATCACAGAAAGGGCTTTAAAAGAAATGCCACAGTCGGACGTCTAGGCGACATCACAAAAAGGGCTTTAGAAGAAATGCCATAGTCGGACGTCTAGGCGACATCACAGAAAGGGCTTTAGAAGAAATGCCACAGTCGGACGTCTAGGCAACATCACAGAAAGGGCTTTAGAAGAAATGCCACAGTCGGACGTCTAGGCGACATCACAGAAAGGGCTTTAGTCCACAAGTAAATAATACTCATAATAAATATTCAGTTCATGATAATAAACGGGTTAGTCCATCCACAGAAATAAACTGTTAACCGGGCTTAGTGCTCATGAGATTCACCGGAGTATCTGTCACCAAAACTGGAACTTGTCAAAATAAGTCAGTGCAATATTTGGATGTGGATAAGATGATTTGGAGATTTATGACTCTGCAGAGTTTGTACAAAAATTTCCCACAGCTAACGGATTTCCGTAGTCTCAAAGAACTAGTTCCGTTTACGGTATTTCGGAAGAAAACACAGCAATCCAGTACACACCCATCCTATCTCTCGATGCCAGGACTCACCCTAGACATCATCCAAGAAAAACTTTGAGACGGGGAGATCACAATCTCGAATAGCATGGGATCAAATTTATATACGCGCGCTCTAAGGGGTGCCCCTCTCTCGGTCCCAACCGGAAACACCCATGCCCCCTGACCGGATGACTAGCTTTAATCCAGGGCCATGGAACCATCATCCCGGCCTCTCCTTTTGGTGTGTACCAGGAAAGCGGTTTGCAACTTACTAAGCCATATTCCTTATGGAAAACATGTGGTAGTACAAGGAAGGAAAAGGGAGGAACTGGACCGATACGATTTGACACTGCAGTCAAATAGTCTGGCATAAGACTGGCATGCTACAACACTACCATCTTACCCATCCTCATGCCAACCCATGGCCTTTCATACTCACATCCTTCCACTTATGGATCATCGAGCTCACTTACCTTGATCATGCATGAAAATAACGTTCATGGGTATGCTCATCAACGTGCCATGAAACTAACTAAATGCAAAACATGCCAAGACACTCATCATATCAAAAGTTCAAAACATGCTTGCCTGGTTCAGAGTAGTCGGAGCCTAGCTCGGTGAAGTTCGCGGCTCCGTCACCTCCTTCGGTATCTACGGTATACAGAAAATATAGGCGCTATCGTAAATACCAAGAAGTGCACAAAAGTATTCCAAAAAAAATTTCAAATAAATCTGATAAAAAACTAGACAAAATTTCAAAGAGAACAGAAAAAGAATCAATCAAAAATACTTTTCTGTTTAAAAGTTATAAGGGTTTTAGTCCAGGGACTCATCTGTAATGAAACAGAATATTTCCAGGTGCTAGCTCATAAAAACTGAAAACGCTTCGGCAGAGAATACGCCAGCCCAGGAGGAAAACGCATTTGGCAGAATACGCTTTCAGAAACGGTTCGTTTAGAAAGAGACAGAGAGGCTGACGGGCAGGTCCCACCCGTCAGGTTTAAAAATTCAAAACGGGTGGCTAAGCTCGACGGAGCCCGAGAGCCGCGGTGGTCGCCGGCGGCGATCCACGGCGAGGTAAGGGGATCGGAGGGTACCTCCTTGCTCAGGACGTTCTTCCGTGCCGGTTGGTGGTGGTGGTGGTCGCCGACGAATACCACGTCGACGGCGAGCCCTGCTCCGGCGGACGGCGGCTCGGGTGGAGATGGGCCTCGCGGGGGAGAGCTGCGAAGGTCAAATTGGTGCTTGGGTTAGCTCACTGGGTGCTCGAGGAAACTACTGATGAAGTTTGGGCGCCGGGGATGGCCTCACCGGAGCGAATCGAGGTGGAGGCCGAGGCGGAACAAGGCGGCCGGAGTCGAGGAAGAAGGGCCCCTCGAGGCTCTTCTAGTTGTTGGTCGGGGTCCAGAGAGGTAGTGGAGGTGTGCGGGGGCGAGAGGGAACCTGGGGGTGCTATATATAGCCGGCCCGAGGCGGTTGCCGCGTACGGGATAAGTCCGGCGAGCGATTACGGCGGCGCCGGGGTTGGGCAGTGGGATTAGGGGTTTAGGCATCGTCTAGGTGGAGTAGAGGTTCCATTCCGGGGTCCAGCTCAGCACGGGAGGGGAGTTTTACGGCCGGCTCCAACGGAACGGCCGTGCGGCACGTCGGCGGCAGGGGGCGCGTTCTGTGCTTGCCGGGCCACGGTGACTGTGCAGCGGGCTGCGCTGGCATGCATGTGCCACGCGGAGAGCCAGGGAGAGTTGGGCGGCGCCGAACGGCGTTGCGCCGCCGTTTTGCTTCCGGGCGGCCATTACGGTGGATCGGCCGCCGCGGGACACGCCGGCACAGGCGAGCCAGGGCGCCACCGACGCCCGGAAGGCGCCAAGTGCGCGTGCGGCACTCCAGACAAGAGGGAGAGGCGGCGAGGATCGTGCCAAGGGCACTGTCCACGCGTGACTGAAACTGGCGAGGAGAAAACGACACTGAACTCTGAACTTACTGAATTACTGAAAGTGCAAAAATACAGTGTATGCAAGGTGTTCGACAGAATGATTCAGGCCTCTAGGGATTTTTCCTAGAGCTGATTTTTGGTGGAGTGGCTACTCATTGCTCCAGTAGGCTGCCTGAATTTTTGTAGAATTTTTGGGGGAGTGTAGATATGAATTTCACCAAATTTGGCAAATCTGGTCCAAACTTGCAGAGGCTGAAATTTGAAAAATTTGAAAAGAAGTAGAGTGGATCAAGATGGTTCTGAGTTGTGGATGCTAAGGACAATCCAGAGGAGTTGATTTGAGATCAAAACTCAAAGGAAATAAGGTACTTGCTTTGTAAATGGCTCAGACTCCAAATAATTGACAAAAATGATTTTGAGATGAAAAATGTTTGAAATAAAATACAAAACTTGTTTGGTTTAGCTGGGACAGAGAACTTAGGTCGTTCCAAGAGGGAGGGGAGGTTTTGGAGTGGTTTTACCACCTGTGACAAACAAAATCATGGGTGGTTTCAAAAAGAAAGAAGTCCCAAAACTCCTAGGGTTTCTTTTTTTTTGAAAAACAAATAAGTTTGAGAGGGAAACAACCAGAAGAAAAGCTTCCAAAATATTAACACCAAAATTTGAAATGGAAGGGAAGTCCTTGCCAAAGGTGAAAGGAAGTTTTTAAAGAGGAAGGATTTCTGGAAAAGAAAAAATTTTAAATGCCCTCTTTTAGAATCCAATAAAGTTTTTGATGAAAACCAAATCAAAAATTTTGGAGTGTCACAATGGGCCGGCCTTTTCACAGGAATGGGTCACTGTTGGGCCGTGCCACGTGTCGATGTATCATAGGCGCCTTCTGTCCAGTGAGTGGATGACATCTGTCCCAACGATGAGCCGACACGTGTTTCCTCTAGCCAATGATGATTTTACACGTGGAAAATCCCCATTGGTTGGCGCTGTTAACGAGTTATCGGATCCAAAACCCGACCTGATAGCTTAATGGCGTTCCGTTATGGTGGATGCCACGTGTCGGTCACCCTTGACAAAAGCACTTCTGTGACGCGCGATTTATTGTCATGGAAGTGGACACTTCCGTGATGATAATTTTGGTAATGTCATGGAACACTTCTACAACAGCACAAGTATGACTATCTTGATTCTGTTATAAATTTGTCATGGATGTACATGCATGACAAAAAAAGCGACCTACTATCACAAACACGTATCATCACGGAAGTGTATTTTTTTTTGTAGTGTATGCCTCAACCACAGGTTCTATCATGTATGCAATGCTGTGTACCAAACCTGATGTGTGCCTTGCTATGAGTTTAGCAGGGAGGTACCAAAGTAATCCAGGAGTGGATCACTGGACATCGGTCAAGAACATCCTGAAATACCTGAAAAGGACTAAGGATATGTTTCTCGATTATAAAGGTGAAAAAGAGCTTGTCATAAATGGTTACGTCGATGCAAGATTTGACACTGATCCGGATGACTCTAAGTCACAAACCAGATACGTATTTATATTGAATTGTGGAGCTGTAAGTTGGTGTAGTTCCAAGTACAGCATCGTGGCGGGATCTACGTGTGAAGCGGAGTACATAGCTGCTTCGAAAGTAGCAAATGGAGGAGTCTGGATGAAGGAGTTCATATCTGATCTAGGTGTAATACCTAGTGCATCGGGTCCAATGAAAATATTTTGTGACAATACTGGAGCAATTGCCTTGGTGAAGGAATCCAAATTTCACAAGAAAACCAAACACATCAAGAGATGCTTCAATTCCATCCGCGATCAAGTCAAGGAGGGAGACATAGAGATTTGCAAAATACATACGGATCTGAATGTTGTAGACCCGTTGACTAAGCCTCTTTCACGAGCAAAACATGATCAACACCAAGACTCCATGGGTGTTAAAATCATTACTATGTAATCTAGATTACTGACTCTAGTGCAAGTGGGAGACTGAAGGAAATATGCCCTAGAGCAATAATAAAGTTGTTATTTATATTTCCTTATATCATGATAAATGTTTATTATTCATGCTAGAATTGTATTCACCGGAAACTTAGTACATGTGTGAATACATAGACAAAACAAAGTGTCCCTAGCATGCCTCTACTTGACTAGCTCGTTAATCAAAGATGGTTAAGTTTCCTGACCATAGACATGTGTTGTCATTTGATGAATGGGATCACATCATTAGAGAATGATGTGATGGATAACACTGATCCGTTAGCTTAGCATAATGATCGGTTAGTTTTATTGCTATTGCTTTCTTCATGACTTATACATATTCCTCTGACTATGAGATTATGCAACTCCCGAATACTGGAGGAACACCTTGTGTGCTATCAAACGTCACAATGTAACTGGGTGATTATAAAGATGCTCTACAGGTGTCTCCGAAGGTATTTGTTGGGTTGGCATAGAACAAGATTAGGATTTGTCACTCCGAGTATCGGAGAGGTATCTCTAGGCCCTCCCGGTAATGCACATCACTATAAGCCTTGCAAGTAATGTGACTAATGAGTTAGTTGCGGGATGATGTATTATGGAACGAGTAAAGAGACTTGCCGGCGACGAGATTGAACTGGGTATGATGATACCGACGATCGAATCTCGGGCAAGTAACATACCGATGACAAAGGGAATGACATATGTTGTTATGCGGTTTGACCGATAAAGATCTTCATAGAATATGTAGGAACCAATATGAGCATCTAGGTTCCACTATTGGTTATTGACCGGAGATGTGTCTCTGCCATGTCTACATAGTTCTCGAACCCATAGGGTCCGCACGCTTAACGTTCGATGACGATTCGTATTATGAGTTGTGTGTTTGGGTGACCGAAGTTTGTTCAGGGTCCCAGATGAGATCATGGACATGACGAGGAGTCTCAAAATGGTCGAGAGGTAAAGATTGATATATTGGAAGTTTATATACGGACACCGGAATGGTTCCAAAGAGGTTCGAGGATTTTTCGGAGTATCAGGAGGTTACCGAAACCCTCCTGGAAATTAATGGGCCTCATGGGCCATAGTGGAGAGAGGGAGGAAGGCCACAAGAGGGTACGTGGACACACTCTCCCCTCTCGTTTCTATGCATCTCCTAGATAGATCTTGCGTGATCGTAGGAATTTTTTTGAAATTGCATGCCATGTTCCCCAACATGAGATTAGCAACTCCCGAATACCGGAGGAATACTTATCAAACGTCACAATGTAACTGGGTGATTGTAAAGATGCTCTATAGGTATCTCCAAAGGTGTTTGTTGGGTTGGCATAGATCGAGATTAGGATTTGTCACTCCGAGTATCAGAGAGGTATCTCTAGGCCCTCTCAGTAATGCACATCATAATAAGCCCTGCAAGCAATATGACTAATGAGTTAGTTGCGGGATGATGCACTATAAAACGAGTAAAGAGACTTGCCGGTGACGAGATTGAACTAGGTATGAAGATGCTGACGATTGAATCTCGGGCAAGTAACATACCGATGATAAAGGGAATAACGTATGTTGTCATTGCGGTACGACTGATAAAAATCATCGTATTATATGTGGGAACTAATATGAGCATCGAGGTTCCGTTGTTGGTTATTGACTGGAGAGGTGTCTCGGTCATGTCTACATAGTTCTCGAATGTTAGGACCCCGATCCTAAGTCACATCGATCTAGCATGTAACACTTCATATCACTTTGTGGCCTCACACACGGTATTCCCACGGGTGCCACCTTACCTGGCCCGGGACCGTTTAAGCCTTTTGGCTCACATATATGATAGTGTCGCTAGCATCCATATGACAGAGAACCCGGGCCGACATGACTAGTCGTGAACCCAAAGTAGCACTAACTTACAGGGACAGGCATACATGAATCAACCTCGAGCATGTCGGTCAACAGCGTATGAATCCGGGCTGTAGCACTGGGCTAACAGGACTCCGGGAACCCGGGCTGTAGCAGGCTAGACAGGACTCCGGATGTCACCGCGTGACATTTCCCGGAAGGGACAGACACAGGGACGAAGTGAATCAAATGCCGGCCAGTCAAGTGTTCCGGAGTAGTAGTGCTGGGCTAGCAGGACTCCGGTGAACCGGGCTGTAGCGGACTACTATGGCACATGGAAGCACAAGACTACATTTCCCCATAAGAGAGGCTACCAGAGGTGAAAACTAGGTTGTCGGATCCCACACATAGCAATACACGTTACATGTACGCATAACATGCAAGTATGTGCTGTACATCATGGCATCACAACATAACTCAAACTCATATAGATAAAGACCCAGAAGAGCCACATAGCATTCAATACAAACAGGGGTCTCATGACCCATCATTCAGAGCATACAAGCAATGGAAGCATTACATGCCTGAGTACAGACAACTACAAAAGGAATAGACTAATAAGCCTAACTGAACACGACCCTCCCAAGGGTACAAGATCGTAGCTGGGATACAAACTAATCGTCGAAGCCACTAGTGTAACCAACTGCAAAACATAAATAAGCAAACGTGAGTACAAAGGTACTCAGCAAGTCTTACATCAGAACTATCTATATATGCAACATTATCAACAAAGGGGGTGGTTGAGTTTAACAGCAGCAAGCCAGCTTTGACCCAGTGGCTAACCTATACTATGAGTATCAGAAACTTCTTTGAGGTGAGAAGACGCACACGAGTCCACATATTCACCATATCAATACTCCACTATGGATCCGTTCTCGTCTCCCTACGAAAAGGCCATCCATAGCACTCACGCTTATCTTGCGGATTTTAGAGTATCCACTTCAAATTGTCTATGTACTACATAATTCCTCCAAGTTTCCATATCCGAGGAAAACGGCTATTCGAATAGATAATGTTGACCCTGCAGGGGTGTACTTCGTCACACACTCTCTCGCCACTTATAGCCCTGTACACGTCATGTACCTCGGCAACCTTCAAGCGGAAGCCGGGCGAGGGTGTCGGCCACGACCTGACTAACCACACAAGTCTCTCGTCCAGGTTTATCGCCTATTTGGGTTCCATCCGCAAGGAGATCTGGCCGGGGTGTCGCTCACGGCCCAAAACGATGTGTGCAGGGTTCCCAAGCCCACCATCCGGGTGCCACTTGGTACACAGTGCCACGGTGCCTAGTCTGTCCCAAGCCCGTCCCGTCGGACACCACCTGGTAGACAAGTAGCACTACCTACAAACGCCAGAAACTAGTTGCAACTCCTGGACAGAGATCAAGCGGATTAATAAGCTGAGAGGGGCCGGATAACCGGAACCCAATGTGTGGTAGTAACTGGACTTGGATAACATACACAGAACTCAGTGCTTAAGGCCGGTTCCAATGAGACAACCCACCATGTACTCCTACATGTCCTCTCATCGCTACCTTTACCAAAACGTGTTCACACACTTAGCCTTTACCGGTAGGACATGTTCACCACTCCGATTCATTCCCAATGAATCAGACCTAACACAACTCTAAGCATAGCTGGCATAAAGAAAAACAAGCATGGATGAGCAGGCACATCAAGGCTCAAGCAACTCCTACTCATGCTAGTGGGTTTCAACTATTTACTGTGGCAATGACAGGTCATGCAGAGGAATGGGTTCAGCTACCGCAGCAGAAAGTAGCAGTTTGAATCGTTGTTGTCCTAATGCAGTAAAGGAGCAGGAGCGAGAGAGTGGGATTTATCGAGATGATCAAGGGGGTTTGCTTGCCTGATAAATCCACGAAGAAGCACTGCTCCTCAGACAGGTACTCGGGACACCTTCCGGAGTAGAACCTATCGAGAGGGAACGGTGCCGGCAATCAATAAACAACCATATGCAACAATATGATGCATGAAGATGACATTTCAAAGATGCTATGATTTGCCCTAATGCATCTAGCATCAATTTCTTTGAAGTCCATATGAACCAAGGGTTCATATGCAAACCTCAAATTAAGTATATAACATGCCATTATTACGTTTTCACTTATACAGCAAGTATAAGTTGGTTTTTCATGCATGAAACTGGCATAAATGGATTCCTTGCATTTTTCTTATGATTTTCCATATATAATTTATTTCAATATGAGCTACGGTTGAATTTCTATGAATTTTAGAAGTTTTAACTATTTTCTGAAATTTCCTAATTTATTTTAAATCCAGAAAATAGCTTATTGCGTCAGCGTGACGTCACAGAGGCGTCAGCAGGGCTGACCAGGTCAAACCTGACGTCTGGGGACCACACGTCAATGACACTGGGGTTAACCCCGGGTCAAACCCGCACTGACCAGGGTTGACTTGGCTCTAGGGCCCACTGTCAGTGGCTGGCGGGGTGGCTAATGGTGGGGATTAGCGCTAGTTAAGCCGCCACGTCAGCCTCACCGGAGTTCGGCCGGCGACGACCAAACCGCGCGGCGGTGCTTCGCCGGAATGCGCTACAGGCGGCGGAAGAGCGCGCGGAGACCAGCGGGGCGTAGCCCATCATCGTCCGCATCCAGTGGAGCATGTGGGATGAGCTGGGGAGGCCGGAGCTGACCGTAATAGAGCTCGCGGCGGCTACCAGAGTTCGGGGCTGGTGTGGCTTAGCGCTGCGGTGTGCTAACGAGCGAGGCGAAGGTCTGGGGGGCGCTACGCATTGCGGGGAGCAAATTGGACTCGTCGGGGTGACCATTTGGTCGCTAGAGCTGCGCCGACGACGAGCTCAAGCGGTGGCGGCTACGGTCGTCAAGGGGGGCGACGTCTACGGCTCGAAATCGAAGGGGAGGAAGGAGGGGATCCATGTAGGAGCTCATAGCGGTTCGTTCGGTGGCCTCAGCGAGCTCGGGGAAGCGTCGGAGCGGGCGCACGGTCGCCGGCGATCTCGGTGCCCCGAGGTTGAAGAAGACGGCGGTGAGGGCGTCCGGCGTCGCTTGGCTTGGCGAGGAGGTCGAGAACGAGGTAGCGGAGCTACTGGGCATCTCGAGGGGTCGAGGGGGAGGCTCTGGGTGCGGCAACGATGAGCGGTGGCCGCGGCTGCGTTCGGTGCGTGCGAGGGAGAGAGCCAGGGGAGAGGATGGGGACGAGGGAGAGCGAGAGAGAGTCGAGGGATCGCATGGCGTCCTCAGGGCGACGGGGAGACATGCAGGAAGGCAGGAGGTGGCCGACGCGTGGCCGGCGCGCGGCGAGCACGCGCCCCTGCCTTCTGGCGCGAGGAGGGAGATGATTGGCAAAGCCAGTGGGCTGGGCCTCTGCTGGGCCGTGGTGGGGCGCTAGGTAAGCGTCAGGTAAGTGTTTTCCTATTTCCTATTTTCTTTTTCTATTTCTTACATTTGTTCTCTATCCAAAAGAAATGTTAAAACACTTCCATAAATGCTGAAAATATTTGTGGCATCTAGATATAATATTCCAGAGGCCCTCACCAATTCCCAACATTTTTGGAGCCATTAAAAATATTTATATAATTTAAACAGCTCCAAATCAAATATTTATTCATTGATTCAAAAATCCAAAATGTGTAGCAAAAATGTGCATCACTTCTGGTTGTTGTTCCCAACTTTATCCAAAGAGCATGCAAATTTTTGAATAGCATTTTGGGTTCATTTAAAATCCATTTTAAAGTTCAACCTATTTGAATTTGCTTTGGTGCTAGGGTTTGAAACATCCCCATTTCAATTTCATTTGAAATTTAAACATGATGCACAAAGTAAGCCTAGGACCATACCAGAACTAGGGATGTGATAGCTCACCCCCACTCGAAGAAATCTTGTCCCGAGATTCAGGAGTTGGCGGAAAGAAAGCGGGGTACTCAAGTCGAAGACGATCTTCTTGCTCCCAAGTAGCTTCTCTCTCGGAATGATGAGACCATTGAACCTTGAGAAACTTGATGTTATGACGTCGAGTGACACGCTCTGCTTGATCCAGAATGCGAACGGGGTACTCTCGATAAGTAAGGTTATCTTGGAGATCAAGCGTTTCGTGGTCCACTCCGCGGATGGGATCCGAGAAGCAACGCCTGAGTTAAGAGACGTGGAAGACATCACGAACTCGAGAAAGATGTGGGGGTAGTTCCAACTGGTAGGCAACCTCTCCTCGTTTGGCAAGAATGCGAAAAGGACCGATGTAACAAGGAGCCAACTTGCCCTTGATACCGAAATGATGGTTATCCTTCAAAGGAGTAACCCGAAGGTAAGCCTTGTCGCCAACTTCATAAGCCACTTCCTTATGACGACGGTCATACTGGCTCTTTTGACAATATTGGGCTGTTTTCAAATTCTCGCGAATGATGCGAACTTGCTCTTCTGCCTCCTGGATCATATCCGGTCCAAAGAGTTGTCTTTCACCGGTTTCTGACCAGTTCAAATGTGTTCGACATCTTCGTCCATACAGGATCTCGAAGGGTGCTTTCTTAAGACTGGATTGGTAGCTATTGTTATAAGCAAACTCGGAAAAGGGAAGACATTTCTCCCAATCCATGTCGAATGAGATAACGCAAGCTCTAAGCATGTCTTCGAGAATTTGATTGACCCTTTCCACCTGACCACTTGACTGAGGGTGGAAAGAAGTACTAAAAGAAATATGAGTTCCCATGGCATTCTGAAAACTTTCCCAGAAATGAGAGGTGAAAAGACTGCCACGGTCTGAATTGATCTCTAGTGGAACACCATGGAGTGACACTATTCGGGAGATATATAAGTCAGCGAGCTGACTAGCAGTGATACTCTCTCGAACAGGTAGGAAGTGAGCCACTTTGGAGAGACGATCAATGACTACGAAGATAGCATTATTTCCTTTCTTGGTCCTGGGAAAGCCGGTGATGAAGTCCATACCAACTTTGTCCCATTTCCACTCAGGAATAGCTAAAGGTTGAAGGGTGCCAGCAGGTCTTTGATGCTCTGCCTTAACGCGACGACAAACGTCATAGTTGGCAATATACTGAGCGATTTCTCTCTTCATCCTAGTCCACCAGAACCTCTGGCGTAGGTCCTGGTACATCTTTGTACTACCGGGGTGAATCGTGAGGGGGGATTCATGGGCCTCCTTAAGGATCAGTTGCTGCATCTGTTGACATTTGGGAACCACCAAATGGTTTCCAAAGTAAACAACACCTCGTTCATCCATAGAGAAACAGTTGGCAACTCCCTTGGAAATATTCTTCATGATTCGGGAGATTCCCGTATCATGCTTCTGAGCCTCTATGATCTGATCTGTAAGGGTAGGTTTCGCCACCAAGGTAGAAAGAGAACCACGAGGAGCTATGTGAAGGTTAAGCTTACAAAATTCCTCATGGAGGGGTGGTTTACATTGTTGCAACATGAGGTTGTTGCAATCGGATTTACGACTTAAAGCATCAGCCATGACATTGGCTTTGCCTGGGGTGTAGGCGATTCCTAAGTCGTAATCCGAGATCAACTCCAACCAACGTCTCTGTCTGAGATTCAGATCTGGTTGGGTGAAGATATACTTGAGACTCTGATGGTCAGTGTAGATTTTGCAACGGTTACCAAGAAGGTAATGTCGCCAAGTTTTAAGTGCATAGACTACAGCTGCAGGCTCCAGATCATGTGTAGGATAATTTTCCTCATGTGGATGCAACTGTCGAGATGCATAGGCAATCACATGACGATCCTGCATAACAATGCAACACAGTCCTTGACGTGAAGCGTCGCAATAGATAACAAAGTCTTTAGTGAAATCCGGTGGCACGAGTATGGGCGCAGAAGTCAGGCGTCTTTTCAGTTCCTAAAAATTGTGCTCACACTGCGGGGTCCACTCAAACCTTTTATCTTTCTTGAGAAGCTCCGTGAGGGGTTTGGCCACTTTGGAGAAGTTTTCAACAAAGCGGCGACAATAACTGGCTAGACCAAGGAAACTCCTAACTTGTTTGACCGTTTCGGGTGGAGTCCAATTGAGAACGGCTTCAACTCTCTCGGGATTGACAGCAATGCCCTTACCAGAGATCACGTGGCCTAGATAGGTCACTTCTGGCAACCAAAATTCACACTTGGAGAACTTGGCATAAAGGCGATGCTCTCTGAGTTTTTCTAACACGAGTAGAAGATGTTTGGCATGCTCTTCCGCGTTCTTCGAGTAAATAAGAATATCATCTAGATAAACCACGATGAACTTATCTAAGTACTCCATAAAAATCGAGTTCATCAAGCGGGAAAAAGTAGCTGGAGCATTGGTTAGGTCGAAAGACATCACGGTGTACTCCTATTGACCATAACGAGTGACAAAGGCTGTTTTGGGGATGTCCCCGTTTCTGATTTTGATTTGGTGGTAGCCTAACCTCAAATCCATCTTGGAAAAGACTGACTATCCAGCGAGCTGATCATACAGGTCATTGATCCTGGGGAGTGGATACTTGTCCTTTATCGTGACCAAATTAATGGGACGATAATCTACAACCATCCGATCCGTACCATCCTTCTTCTTGACGAAGAGGACAGGACAAGCCCAAGGAGAAGAACTGGGACGGATGAAACCCTTTTGCAAGGACTCATCAAGTTGTTTCTTAAGCTCGGCTAACTCCAAAGGTGCCATCTTCTATGGTCTCCTAGAGATTGGAACAGTTCCTGGGATAAGTTTTATGACAAACTCTACATCTCGGTCGGGTGGGACACTTGGCAGTTCTTCTGGAAAAACATCCGGGAAGTCATGGACTACCGAATATCTACAAGGTCTAGAAGAGGGCTGGCATTAAGAGAATAGAGTTGACGCCTTGCAACTCTAGTGGAGACAGTGACTATTTTGCCAGTTGGATGTGTAAGGTGAACAGATCTAGTGTAACAATCGATCTTGGCATGATGAGCTGTCATCCAGTCCATACCCAAGATGATGTTAATATCTGAGGACTTTAGAGATATCAAAGAAGCAAGGAATACCAGTCTGTCAACAAGGATTTCATTACCATGGCTTACGTTGGAGGTTTGCCATTTGGAACCAGGAGTCTGGATTATTAGTGGAGTCGGCATATCACAAAATGACATGTCGTGCAACCGAGCATAACCTTCGGATATGAAGGAGTGGGATGCTCTAGTATCGAACAGAACTGAAGCTGGGTGACAATTGACAAGAAGCGTACCCAGTATGACATCGGGATCATCTTGAGCTTCTGTAGCTGAGACATGGTGCACACATGCTCGTTCAATGGAGGCCGGCTTGGTACTGATCATCTTGACTGATGGCTTTTCACGGCCAACAGACCTCTCAGACTGGGGTGGAGTATAACTGGACTGAGGGTAGTCGCGTGCATAGTGCCCTGGTTCTCTGCAGGTGAAGCAAGTTCCTGAGGTAGGACGTGGACCTACATTGGCAAGTGGTCCACTAATAGGCCTGGGTGGAGCACGTTGCTGAGTTGGGTAAGGCGCCACATAGGATGGCCTCGGTGCATATCGAGGTGGAAGAGCTGAGTTCCGAATCCAAATCCGTCGCTTCTGAGAGCCAGAGCGGGAGGAAGAACCCAGATCACGGTTGTGCTTTCGAGACTCCTCGTAAGTGAGTTGAGCTGTCTCTGCATTAAGGGCCTTGTTCACAAGAGCCTGGAAAGTATCACAATGATGTAGGTGGAGATCACGACGCAACTTAGGGTTGAGACCCTTCCGGAAACTAGCCTTCTTCTTAGCGTCCGTGGACACTTCTTCTGTAGCATAGCGGGCGAGGTTTCCAAACTCTCTACTGTAAGCATCAACAGGCAGCTTACCCTGGGTAAAACTACAGAACTCTTCCCTCTTATGGTCAATGAGAGCCTGAGGAATGTGGTGCTCACAAAAAGCCTTGGTGAAATCCTTCCACGTAGGAAACTGGCCAGCTAGAAGCATAGCCTCATAGCTCTGCCACCAAATACTAGCAGGACCTTCCAGGTGATATGTAGCATAGGTGACCTTGTCACCTTCAGCTACGCTCGCAGAATGCAACTTGTGAGTGATGCTCCGGAGCCAGTCATCTGCATCGAGTGGCTCAATGGAATGATGGAAGGTGGGTGGTTTCAAACCAATGAAGTCGGTGATGGAAACCAACTTCTTACGCTGATGTGCAGTGTTCTGCTCAATCTGTGCCAGCAAGCAGTTAGTCTCACGCTTGTTCCTCTCGGATGCTAACAAGAACTCTGCCATCAAAGGCTGGTCAGGAGGATCCTCATCCCTACCATCTCCGTGATTCTTGCTATGAGCAACTGAACCTCGGTTAGCAGACGACATCCTGGCACAGGATCCACGGAAACAAGGATGGAATTAGCATCGACATAAGGATGCGAAATGTATTGCAAAAGCATTAGAAACTCTTGAAATCCTAGGACAATTTCGGCAGCATAACGGCTGTAAATGCTCAAAAGGATTTTGAGACATTCATCAAAGGAATAGCATAATCAATCATCATCATAATATCAAGGTTCTGGGTCAAACTGAGGACACACAGAAGTAGTAGAACTGTACGGAGAGACAAACCAACAATCCTAAGACTTTACGGTTTAGTAACACGTCATCCTGAGAGATAGAGGAGAATCCTAGGCCTTAACCCTCGTAGAAAAGAAGAGGCTGACTCAGAAAGAATGACATGAGGTAAAGGAGTAAAAAGAGCCTTACGTTCCCTTCCACAATCAATTCCCTTATATAACTAAAGCATTTCTAGACTCAACTTCGACCAGTTTGGCTTGGTAATCCTACAGTTAGTCAAGCTCTGATACCAAAGCTGTCGGGACCCCGATCCTAAGTCACATCGATCTAGCATGTAACACTTCATATCACTTTGTGGCCTCATGCACGGTATTCCCACGGGTGCCACCTTACTTGGCCCAGGACCGTTTGCGCCTTTTGGCTCACGTATATGATAGTGTTGCTAGCATCCATATGACAGAGAACCCGGGCCGACATGACTAGTCGTGAACCCAAAGTAGCACTAACTTACAGGGACAGGCATACATGAATTAACCTCGAGCATGTCGGTCAATAGTGTATGAATCCGGGCTATAGCACTGGGCTAATAGGACTCCGGGAACCCGGGCTGTAGCAGGCTATACAGGACTCCGGAAGTCACCGCGTGACATTTCCCGAAAGGGACAGACATAGGGACGAAGTGAATCACATGCCGACCAGTCAAGTGTTCCGGAGCAGTAGTGCTGGGCTAGCAGGACTCCGGTGAACCGGGCTGTAGCGGACTACTATGGCACATGGAAGCACAAGACTACATTTCCCATAAGAGAGGCTATCAGAGGTAAAAAACTAGGTTGTCGGATCCCACACATAGCAATACACGTTACACGTACGGATAACATGCAAGTATGTGATGTACATCATGGCATCACAACATAACTCAAACTCATATAGATAAAGACCCAGAACAGCCACATAGCATTCAATACAAACAGGGCTCTCATGACCCATCATTCAGAGCATACAAGCAACGGAAGCATTACATGTCTGAGTACAGACAACTACAAAAGGAAAAGACTAAGAAGCCTGACTGAACACGACCCTCCCAAGGGTACAAGATCGTAGCTGGGATACAAGCTAATCATCGAAGCCACTAGTGTAACCAACTGCAAAACATAAATAAGCAAACGTGAGTACAAAGGTACTCAGCAAGTCTTACATCAGAACTATCTACATATGCAACATTATCAACAAAGGGGGTGGTGGAGTTTAACAGCAGCAAGCCAGCTTTGACCCAGTGGCTAACCTATACTACGAGTATCAGAAACTTCTTTGAGGTGAGAAGACGCACACGAGTCCACATATTCACCATATCAATACTCCACTATGGATCCGTTCCTGTCTCCCTACGAGAGGGCCATCCATAGCACTCACGCTTATCTTGCGGATTTTAGAGTATCCACTTCAAACTGTCTATGTACTACATAAGTCCTCCAAGTTTCCATACCCGAGGAAAACGGCTATTCGAATAGGTAATGTTGACCCTGCAGGGGTGTACTTCGTCACACACGCTCTCGCCACTTATAGCCCTGTACACGTCATCTACCTCGGCAACCTTCAAGCGGAAGCCGGGCGAGGGTGTCGGCCACGACCTGACTAACCACACAAGTCTCTCGTCCAGGTTTATCGCCTATTTGGGTTCCATCCGCAAGGAGATCCGGCCGGGGTGTCGCTCACGGCCCAAAACGATGTGTGCAGGGTTCCCAAGCCCACCATCCGGGTGCCACTTGGTACACAGTGCCACGGTGCCTAGTCTGTCCCAAGCCCGTCCCGTCGAACACCACCTGGTAGACAAGTAGCACTACCTACAAACGCCAGAAACTAGTTGCAACTCCTGGACAGAGATCAAGCGGATTAATAAGCCGAGAGGGGCCGGATAACCGGAACCCAATGTGTGGTAGTAACTGGACTTGGATAACATACACAGAACTCAGTGCTTAAGGACGGTTCCAATGAGACAACCCACCATGTACTCCTACATGGCCTCTCATCGCTACCTTTACCAAAACGTGTTCACACACTTAGCCTTTACCGGTAGGACATGTTCACCACTCCGATTCATTCCCGATGAATCAGACCTGACACAACTCTAAGCATAGCTGGCATAAAGAAAAACAAGCATGGATGAGCAGGCACATCAAGGCTCAAGCAACTCCTACTCATGCTAGTGGGTTTCAACTATTTACTGTGGCAATGACAGGTCATGCAGAGGAATGGGTTCAGCTACCGCAGCAGAAAGTAGCAGTTTGAATCGTTTTGTCCTAATGCAGTAAAGGAGCAGGAGTGAGAGAGTGGGATTTATCGAGATGCTCAAGGGGGTTTGCTTGCCTGATAGATCCACGAAGAAGCACTGCTCCTCAGACAGGTACTCGGGACACCTTCCGGAGTAGAACCTATCGAGAGGGAACGGTGCCGGCAATCAATAAACAACCAGATGCAACAATATGATGCATGAAGATGACATTTCAAAGATGCTATGATTTGCCCTAATGCATCTAGCATCAATTTGTTTGAAGTCCATATGAACCAAGGGTTCATATGCAAACCCCAAATTAAGTATATAACATGCCATTATTATGTTTTCACTTATACAGCAAGTATAAGTTCGTTTTTCATGCATGAAACTGGCATAAATGGATTCCTTGCATTTTTCTGATGATTTTTCATATATAATTTATTTCAATCTGAGCTACGGTTGAATTTCTATGAATTTTAGAAGTTTTAACTATTTTCTGAAATTTCCTAATTTATTTTAAATCCAGAAAAAAGCTTATTGTGTCAG
Organism: Triticum monococcum; assembly: GCA_034509565.1. Lineage (NCBI taxonomy): Eukaryota > Viridiplantae > Streptophyta > Magnoliopsida > Poales > Poaceae > Triticum > Triticum monococcum. Next base: position 168,667,378 of record CM067846.1, on the reverse strand, counting down.
CGTGACGTCACAGAGGCGTCAGCAGGGCTGACCAGGTCGAACCTGACGTGTGGGGACCACACATCAGTGACATTGGGGTTAACCTCGGGTCAAACCCGCACTGACCAGGGTTGACTTGGCTCTGGGGCCCACTGTCAGCGACTGGTGGGGTGGCTAATGGTGGGGGTTAGCGCTAATTAAGCCGCCACGTCAGCCTCGCCGGAGTTCGGCCAGCGACGACCAAACCGCGTGGCGGTGCTTCGCCGGAATGCGCTACATGCGGCGGAAGAGCGCGCGGAGACCACCGGGGCGTAGCCCATCGTCGTCCGCATCCAGTGGAGCATGTGGGATGAGCTGGGGAGGCCGAAGCTCACCGGCCTGGAGCTCGCGGCGGCTACCGGAGTTCGGGGCTGGTGCGGGTTAGCGCTGCGGTGTGCTAACGAGCGAGGCGAAGGTCTGGGGGGCACTACGTGTTGCGGGGAGCAAGTTGGACTCGTCAGGGTGACCATTTGGTCGCCGGAGCTGCGCCGACGACGAGCTCAAGCGGCGGCGGCTACGGTCGTCAAGGGGGCGACGTCTACGGCTCGAAATCGAAGGGGAGGAAGGAAGGGATCCATGCAGGAGCTCACAGCGGTTCGTTCGGTGGCCTCAGCGAGCTCGGGGAAGCGTCGGAGTGGGCGCACGGTCGCCGGCGATCTCGGTGGCCCGAGGTTGAAGAAGACGATGGTGAGGGCGTCCGGCGGTGTCCGGCGTTGCTTGGCTTGGCGAGGAGGTCGAGAACGAGGTAGCGGAGCTAATGGCACGTCGAGGGGTCGAGGGGGAGGCTCTGGGTGCGGCAACAGTGAGCGGTGGCGGCGGCTGCGTTCGGTGCGTGCGAGGGAGAGAGCCAGGGAGAGGATGGGGACGAGAGAGAGCGAGAGAGAGTCGGGGGATCGTGTGGCATCCTCAGGGCGACAGGGAGACATGCAGGGAGGCAGGAGGTGGCCGGCGTGTGGCCGGCGCAGCGAGCACGCGCCCCTGCCTTCTGGCGCGAAGAGGGAGATGATTGGCAAGAGCCAGTGGGCTGGGCCTCTGCTGGGCCGTCGTGGGGCGCCAGGTAAGCGTCAGGTAAGTGTTTTCCTATTCCCTGTTTTCTTTTTCTATTTCTGACATTTGTTCTCTATCCAAAAGAAATGTTAAAACACTTCCATAAATGCTGAAAATATTTGTGGCATCTAGATATAATATTCTAGAGGCCCTCGCCAATTCCCAACATTTTTTGAGCCATTAAAAATATTTATATAATTTAAATAGCTCCAAATCAAATATTTATTCATTGATTCAAAAATCCAAAATGTGTAGCAAAAATGTGCATCACTTCTGGTTGTTGTTCCCAACATTATCCAAAGAGCATGAACATTTTTGAATAGCATTTTGGGTTCATTGAAAATCAATTTTAAAGTTCAACCTATTTGAATTTGCTTTGGTGCTAGGGTTTGAAACATCCCCATTTCAATTTCATTTGAAATTTAAACATGATGCACAAAGCAAGCCTAGGACCATACCAGAACTAGGGATGTGACAGCTTGCCCCCACTCAAAGAAATCTTGTCCAGAGATTCAGGAGTTGGCAGAAAGAAAGCGGGGTACTCAAGTCGAAGACGATCTTCTTGCTCCCAAGTAGCTTCTCTCTCGGAATGATGAGACCATTGAACCTTGAGAAACTTGATGTTATGACGTCGAGTGACACGCTCTGCTTGATCCAGAATGCGAACGGGGTACTCTCAATAAGTAAGGTTATCTTGGAGATCAAGCGTTTCGTGGTCCACTCCGCGGATGGGATCCGAGAAGCAATGCCTGAGTTGAGAGACGTGGAAGACATCACGAACTTGAGAAAATGTGGGGGTAGTTCCAATAGGTAGGCAACCTCTCCTTGTTTGGCGAGAATGCGAAAAGGACCGATGTAACAAGGAGAGAACTTGCCCTTGATACCGAAACGATGGTTATCCTTCAAAGGAGTAACCCGAAGGTAAGCCTTGTCGCCAACTTCATAAGCCACTTCCTTATGACGACGGTCATACTAGCTCTTTTGACAAGATTGGGCTGTTTTCAAATTCTCATGAATGATGCGAACTTGCTCTTCTGCCTCCTGGATCATATCTGGTCCAAAGAATTGTCTTTCACCGGTTTCTGACCAGTTCAATGGTGTTCGACATCTTCGTCTATACAGGATCTCGAAGGGTACTTTCTTAAGACTGGATTGGTAGCTATTGTTATAAGCAAACTCGGCAAAGGGAAGACATTTCTCCCAATCCATGCCGAATGAGATAACGCAAGCTCTAAGCATATCTTCGAGAATTTGGTTAACCCTTTCCACCTGACCACTTGACTGAGGGTGGAAAGAAGTACTAAAAGAAATATGAGTTCCCATGGCATTCTGAAAACTTTCCCGGAAATGAGAGGTGAAAAGACTGCCACGGTCTGAATTGATCTCTAGTGGAACACCATGGAGTGACACTATTCGGGAGATATATAAGTCAGCGAGCTGACTAGCAGTGATACTCTCTCGAACAGGTAGGAAGTGAGCCACTTTGGAGAGACGATCAATGACTACGAAGATAGCATTATTTCCTTTCTTGGTCCTGGGAAAGCCGGTGATGAAGTCCATACCAACTTTGTCCCATTTCCACTCGGGAATAGCTAAAGGTTGAAGGGTGCTAGCAGGTCTTTGATGCTCTTCCTTAACGCGACGACAAACGTCACAGTTGGCAATATACTGAGCGATTTCTCTCTTCATCCTAGTCCACCAGAACCTCTGGCGTAGGTCCTGGTACATCTTTGTACTACCGGGGTGAATCGTGAGGGGGGATTCATGGGCCTCCTTAAGGATCAGTTGCTGCATCTGTTGACATTTGGGAACCACCAAATGGTTTCCAAAGTAAACAACACCTCGTTCATCCATAGAGAAACAGTTGGCAACTCCCTTGGAAATATTCTTCATGATTCGGGAGATTCCCGTATCATGCTTCTGAGCCTCTATGATCTGATCTGTAAGGGTAGGTTTCGCCACCAAGGTAGAAAGAGAACCACGAGGAGCTATGTGAAGGTTAAGCTTACAAAATTCCTCATGGAGGGGTGGTTTACATTGTTGCAACATGAGGTTGTTGCAATCGGATTTACGACTTAAAGCATCAGCCATGACATTGGCTTTGCCTGGGGTGTAGGCGATTCCTAAGTCGTAATCCGAGATCAACTCCAACCAACGTCTCTGTCTGAGATTCAGATCTGGTTGGGTGAAGATATACTTGAGACTCTGATGGTCAGTGTAGATTTTGCAACGGTTACCAAGAAGGTAATGTCGCCAAGTTTTAAGTGCATAGACTACAGCTGCAGGCTCCAGATCATGTGTAGGATAATTTTCCTCATGTGGATGCAACTGTCGAGATGCATAGGCAATCACATGACGATCCTGCATAACAATGCAACACAGTCCTTGACGTGAAGCGTCGCAATAGATAACAAAGTCTTTAGTGAAATCCGGTGGCACGAGTATGGGCGCAGAAGTCAGGCGTCTTTTCAGTTCCTAAAAATTGTGCTCACACTGCGGGGTCCACTCAAACCTTTTATCTTTCTTGAGAAGCTCCGTGAGGGGTTTGGCCACTTTGGAGAAGTTTTCAACAAAGCGGCGACAATAACTGGCTAGACCAAGGAAACTCCTAACTTGTTTGACCGTTTCGGGTGGAGTCCAATTGAGAACGGCTTCAACTCTCTCGGGATTGACAGCAATGCCCTTACCAGAGATCACGTGGCCTAGATAGGTCACTTCTGGCAACCAAAATTCACACTTGGAGAACTTGGCATAAAGGCGATGCTCTCTAAGTTTTTCTAACACGAGTAGAAGATGTTTGGCATGCTCTTCCGCGTTCTTCGAGTAAATAAGAATATCATCTAGATAAACCACGATGAACTTATCTAAGTACTCCATAAAAATCGAGTTCATCAAGCGGGAAAAAGTAGCTGGAGCATTGGTTAGGTCGAAAGACATCACGGTGTACTCCTATTGACCATAACGAGTGACAAAGGCTGTTTTGGGGATGTCCCCGTTTCTGATTTTGATTTGGTGGTAGCCTAACCTCAAATCCATCTTGGAAAAGACTGACTATCCAGCGAGCTGATCATACAGGTCATTGATCCTGGGGAGTGGATACTTGTCCTTTATCGTGACCAAATTAATGGGACGATAATCTACAACCATCCGATCCGTACCATCCTTCTTCTTGACGAAGAGGACAGGACAAGCCCAAGGAGAAGAACTGGGACGGATGAAACCCTTTTGCAAGGACTCATCAAGTTGTTTCTTAAGCTCGGCTAACTCCAAAGGTGCCATCTTCTATGGTCTCCTAGAGATTGGAACAGTTCCTGGGATAAGTTTTATGACAAACTCTACATCTCGGTCGGGTGGGACACTTGGCAGTTCTTCTGGAAAAACATCCGGGAAGTCATGGACTACCGAATATCTACAAGGTCTAGAAGAGGGCTGGCATTAAGAGAATAGAGTTGACGCCTTGCAACTCTAGTGGAGACAGTGACTATTTTGCCAGTTGGATGTGTAAGGTGAACAGATCTAGTGTAACAATCGATCTTGGCATGATGAGCTGTCATCCAGTCCATACCCAAGATGATGTTAATATCTGAGGACTTTAGAGATATCAAAGAAGCAAGGAATACCAGTCTGTCAACAAGGATTTCATTACCATGGCTTACGTTGGAGGTTTGCCATTTGGAACCAGGAGTCTGGATTATTAGTGGAGTCGGCATATCACAAAATGACATGTCGTGCAACCGAGCATAACCTTCGGATATGAAGGAGTGGGATGCTCTAGTATCGAACAGAACTGAAGCTGGGTGACAATTGACAAGAAGCGTACCCAGTATGACATCGGGATCATCTTGAGCTTCTGTAGCTGAGACATGGTGCACACATGCTCGTTCAATGGAGGCCGGCTTGGTACTGATCATCTTGACTGATGGCTTTTCACGGCCAACAGACCTCTCAGACTGGGGTGGAGTATAACTGGACTGAGGGTAGTCGCGTGCATAGTGCCCTGGTTCTCTGCAGGTGAAGCAAGTTCCTGAGGTAGGACGTGGACCTACATTGGCAAGTGGTCCACTAATAGGCCTGGGTGGAGCACGTTGCTGAGTTGGGTAAGGCGCCACATAGGATGGCCTCGGTGCATATCGAGGTGGAAGAGCTGAGTTCCGAATCCAAATCCGTCGCTTCTGAGAGCCAGAGCGGGAGGAAGAACCCAGATCACGGTTGTGCTTTCGAGACTCCTCGTAAGTGAGTTGAGCTGTCTCTGCATTAAGGGCCTTGTTCACAAGAGCCTGGAAAGTATCACAATGATGTAGGTGGAGATCACGACGCAACTTAGGGTTGAGACCCTTCCGGAAACTAGCCTTCTTCTTAGCGTCCGTGGACACTTCTTCTGTAGCATAGCGGGCGAGGTTTCCAAACTCTCTACTGTAAGCATCAACAGGCAGCTTACCCTGGGTAAAACTACAGAACTCTTCCCTCTTATGGTCAATGAGAGCCTGAGGAATGTGGTGCTCACAAAAAGCCTTGGTGAAATCCTTCCACGTAGGAAACTGGCCAGCTAGAAGCATAGCCTCATAGCTCTGCCACCAAATACTAGCAGGACCTTCCAGGTGATATGTAGCATAGGTGACCTTGTCACCTTCAGCTACGCTCGCAGAATGCAACTTGTGAGTGATGCTCCGGAGCCAGTCATCTGCATCGAGTGGCTCAATGGAATGATGGAAGGTGGGTGGTTTCAAACCAATGAAGTCGGTGATGGAAACCAACTTCTTACGCTGATGTGCAGTGTTCTGCTCAATCTGTGCCAGCAAGCAGTTAGTCTCACGCTTGTTCCTCTCGGATGCTAACAAGAACTCTGCCATCAAAGGCTGGTCAGGAGGATCCTCATCCCTACCATCTCCGTGATTCTTGCTATGAGCAACTGAACCTCGGTTAGCAGACGACATCCTGGCACAGGATCCACGGAAACAAGGATGGAATTAGCATCGACATAAGGATGCGAAATGTATTGCAAAAGCATTAGAAACTCTTGAAATCCTAGGACAATTTCGGCAGCATAACGGCTGTAAATGCTCAAAAGGATTTTGAGACATTCATCAAAGGAATAGCATAATCAATCATCATCATAATATCAAGGTTCTGGGTCAAACTGAGGACACACAGAAGTAGTAGAACTGTACGGAGAGACAAACCAACAATCCTAAGACTTTACGGTTTAGTAACACGTCATCCTGAGAGATAGAGGAGAATCCTAGGCCTTAACCCTCGTAGAAAAGAAGAGGCTGACTCAGAAAGAATGACATGAGGTAAAGGAGTAAAAAGAGCCTTACGTTCCCTTCCACAATCAATTCCCTTATATAACTAAAGCATTTCTAGACTCAACTTCGACCAGTTTGGCTTGGTAATCCTACAGTTAGTCAAGCTCTGATACCAAAGCTGTCGGGACCCCGATCCTAAGTCACATCGATCTAGCATGTAACACTTCATATCACTTTGTGGCCTCATGCACGGTATTCCCACGGGTGCCACCTTACTTGGCCCAGGACCGTTTGCGCCTTTTGGCTCACGTATATGATAGTGTTGCTAGCATCCATATGACAGAGAACCCGGGCCGACATGACTAGTCGTGAACCCAAAGTAGCACTAACTTACAGGGACAGGCATACATGAATTAACCTCGAGCATGTCGGTCAATAGTGTATGAATCCGGGCTATAGCACTGGGCTAATAGGACTCCGGGAACCCGGGCTGTAGCAGGCTATACAGGACTCCGGAAGTCACCGCGTGACATTTCCCGAAAGGGACAGACATAGGGACGAAGTGAATCACATGCCGACCAGTCAAGTGTTCCGGAGCAGTAGTGCTGGGCTAGCAGGACTCCGGTGAACCGGGCTGTAGCGGACTACTATGGCACATGGAAGCACAAGACTACATTTCCCATAAGAGAGGCTATCAGAGGTAAAAAACTAGGTTGTCGGATCCCACACATAGCAATACACGTTACACGTACGGATAACATGCAAGTATGTGATGTACATCATGGCATCACAACATAACTCAAACTCATATAGATAAAGACCCAGAACAGCCACATAGCATTCAATACAAACAGGGCTCTCATGACCCATCATTCAGAGCATACAAGCAACGGAAGCATTACATGTCTGAGTACAGACAACTACAAAAGGAAAAGACTAAGAAGCCTGACTGAACACGACCCTCCCAAGGGTACAAGATCGTAGCTGGGATACAAGCTAATCATCGAAGCCACTAGTGTAACCAACTGCAAAACATAAATAAGCAAACGTGAGTACAAAGGTACTCAGCAAGTCTTACATCAGAACTATCTACATATGCAACATTATCAACAAAGGGGGTGGTGGAGTTTAACAGCAGCAAGCCAGCTTTGACCCAGTGGCTAACCTATACTACGAGTATCAGAAACTTCTTTGAGGTGAGAAGACGCACACGAGTCCACATATTCACCATATCAATACTCCACTATGGATCCGTTCCTGTCTCCCTACGAGAGGGCCATCCATAGCACTCACGCTTATCTTGCGGATTTTAGAGTATCCACTTCAAACTGTCTATGTACTACATAAGTCCTCCAAGTTTCCATACCCGAGGAAAACGGCTATTCGAATAGGTAATGTTGACCCTGCAGGGGTGTACTTCGTCACACACGCTCTCGCCACTTATAGCCCTGTACACGTCATCTACCTCGGCAACCTTCAAGCGGAAGCCGGGCGAGGGTGTCGGCCACGACCTGACTAACCACACAAGTCTCTCGTCCAGGTTTATCGCCTATTTGGGTTCCATCCGCAAGGAGATCCGGCCGGGGTGTCGCTCACGGCCCAAAACGATGTGTGCAGGGTTCCCAAGCCCACCATCCGGGTGCCACTTGGTACACAGTGCCACGGTGCCTAGTCTGTCCCAAGCCCGTCCCGTCGAACACCACCTGGTAGACAAGTAGCACTACCTACAAACGCCAGAAACTAGTTGCAACTCCTGGACAGAGATCAAGCGGATTAATAAGCCGAGAGGGGCCGGATAACCGGAACCCAATGTGTGGTAGTAACTGGACTTGGATAACATACACAGAACTCAGTGCTTAAGGACGGTTCCAATGAGACAACCCACCATGTACTCCTACATGGCCTCTCATCGCTACCTTTACCAAAACGTGTTCACACACTTAGCCTTTACCGGTAGGACATGTTCACCACTCCGATTCATTCCCGATGAATCAGACCTGACACAACTCTAAGCATAGCTGGCATAAAGAAAAACAAGCATGGATGAGCAGGCACATCAAGGCTCAAGCAACTCCTACTCATGCTAGTGGGTTTCAACTATTTACTGTGGCAATGACAGGTCATGCAGAGGAATGGGTTCAGCTACTGCAGCAGAAAGTAGCAGTTTGAATCGTTTTGTCCTAATGCAGTAAAGGAGCAGGAGCGAGAGAGTGGGATTTATCGAGATGCTCAAGGGGGTTTGCTTGCCTGATAGATCCACGAAGAAGCACTGCTCCTCAGACAGGTACTCGGGACACCTTCTAGAGTAGAACCTATCGAGAGGGAACGGTGCCGGCAATCAATAAACAACCATATGCAACAATATGATGCATGAAGATGACATTTCAAAGATGCTATGATTTTCCCTAATGCATCTAGCATCAATTTGTTTGAAGTCCATATGAACCAAGGGTTCATATGCAAACCCCAAATTAAGTATATAACATGCCATTATTACGTTTTCACTTATACAGCAAGTATAAGTTGGTTTTTCATGCATGAAACTGGCATAAATGGATTCCTTGCATTTTTTCTGATGATTTTTCATATATAATTTATCTCAATCTGAGCTACGGTTGAATTTCTATGAATTTTAGAAGTTTTAACTATTTTCTGAAATTTCCTAATTTATTTTAAATCCAGAAAATAGCTTATTGCGTCAGCGTGACGTCACAGAGGCGTCAGCAGGGCTGACCAGGTCAAACCTGACGTGTGGGGACCACACGTCAATGACACTGGGGTTAACCCCGGGTCAAACCCGCACTGACCAGGGTTGACTTGGCTCTGGGGCCCACTGTCAGTGGCTGGTGGGGTGGCTAATGGTGGGGATTAGCGCTAGTTAAGCCGCCACGTCAGCCTCACCGGAGTTCGGCCGGTGACGACCAAACCGCACGGTGGTGCTTCGCCGGAATGCGCTACAGGTGGCGGAAGAGCGCGCGGAGACCATCGGGGCGTAGCCCATCATCGTCCGCATCCAGTGGAGCATGTGGGATGAGCTGGGGAGGCCAGAGCTGACCGGAATAGAGCTCGCGGCGGCTACCAGAGTTCGGGGCTGGTGTGGGTTAGCGCTGCGGTGTGCTAACGAGCGAGGCGAAGGTCTGGGGGGGCGCTACGCATTGCGGGGAGCAAATTGGACTCGTCGGGGTGACCATTTGGTCGCCAGAGCTGCGCCGACGACGAGCTCAAGCGGTGGCGGCTACGGTCATCAAGGGGGGCGACGTCTACGGCTCGAAATCGAAGGGGAGGAAGGAGGGGATCCATGTAGGAGCTCACAGCAGTTCGTTCGGTGGCCTCAGCGAGCTCGGGGAAGCGTCGGAGCGGGCACATGGTCGCCGGCGATCTCGGTGCCCCGAGGTTGAAGAAGACGGCGGTGAGGGCGTCCGGCGTCGCTTGGCTTGGCGAGGAGGTCGAGAACGAGGTAGCGGAGCTACTGGGCATCTCGAGGGGTCGAGGGGGAGGCTCTGGGTGCGGCAACAATGAGCGGTGGCCGCGGCTGCGTTCGGTGCGTGCGAGGGAGAGAGCCAGGGGAGAGGATGGGGACGAGGGAGAGCGAGAGAGAGTCGAGGGATCGCATGGCGTCCTCTGGGCGACGGGGAGACATGCAGGAAGGCAGGAGGTGGCCGACGCGTGGCCGGCGCGCGGCGAGCACGCGCCCCTGCCTTCTCGCGCGAGGAGGGAGATGACTGGCAAGAGCCAGTGGGCGGGGCCTCTGCTAGGCCGTGGTGGGGCGCTAGGTAAGCGTCAGGTAAGTGTTTTCCTATTTCCTGTTTTCTTTTTCTATTTCTGACATTTGTTCTCTATCCAAAAGAAATGTTAAAACACTTCCATAAATGCTGAAAATATTTGTGGCATCTAGATATAATATTCCAGAGGCCCTCACCAATTCCCAACATTTTTGGAGCCATTAAAAATATTTATATAATTTAAACAGCTCCAAATCAAATATTTATGCATTGATTCAAAAATCCAAAATGTGTAGCAAAAATGTGCATCACTTCTGGTTGTTGTTTCCAACATTATCCAAAGAGCATGAACATTTTTGAATAGCATTTTGGGTTCATTGAAAACCCATTTTAAAGTTGAACCTATTTGAATTTGCTTTGGTGCCCATTTCAATTTCATTTGAAATTTAAACATGATGCACAAAGCAAGCCTAGGACCATACCAGAACTAGGGATGTGACATCGAACCCATAGGGTCTACACGCTTAACGTTCGATGACGATTTTATATTATGTGAGTTATGTGATTTGGTGACGGAATGTTGTTTATTGTCCCGGATGAGATCACGAACATCATGAGGAGTCTCGAAATGTTCGAGAGGTAAAGATTCACATATAGGACGATAGTATTTGGGCACCGGAAGTGTTCTGGGGGTACCGGGTACGTATCGGGTCACCAGAAGGGGTTTTGGGCAACCCCCGGCAAGCTATATGGGCCTAATGGGCGAAGAGTTGGACAGACCAGCCCCAAAAGGGGCTGGTGCACCCCTATAGGCTGAATAGGAGGAGAAGGAAAGGAAGGGAAGAGAGAAGGAAAGGGGAGGATTCGGCCTCCCCCTTTCCTTCCCCTCCTCCCTCTCTTTCCTTCCCCCTCCGATGGATTTGGAAGGCGGGAAGGCCAACTTGGAGGAGGCGCCCCTTGCAGCCCATCTCCCTCTCCCACCTATATATATGTGGGGAGGGCATCGCTAGAACATACAACATTGATTCCTAGCTGTGTGCGGCGCCCCCCTCCACAGTTTACTCCTCTGGTCATATTCACGTAGTGCTTAGGCGAAGCCCTGCACGGATCACTTCACCATCGCCGTTACCACGCCGTCGTGTTGACGGAACTCTCCCTCGACACTTTGCTGGATCAAGAGTTCGAGGGACGTCATCGAGCTGAACGTGTGCAGAACTCAGAGGTGTTGTATGTTCGGTGCTTGATCGGTCAGAACAAGAAGAAGTTCGACTACATTAACCGCGTTGTCAACGCTTCCGCTTTTGGTCTACGAGGGTATGTGGACACACTCTCCCCCTCTCGTTGTTATGCATCTCCTAGATAGATCTTGCATGAGCGTAGGAAATTTTTGAAATTGCATGCTACGTTTCCCAACAAAGGTATTGCAATCTGGTTTTTATTGGCCTACTCTCTTCAAGGATGCTCATAAGTTTATCTTGTCTTGTGATGAATACCAGAGAATTGCAATATTAGTAGACATCAGGAAATGCCTATGAATTATTCACTTGTTATTGAACCATTTGATGTTTGGGGCTTTGATTATATGGGACCTTTTCCTTCCTCTAATGGGCATACACATATTTTAGTTGCTGTTGATTACCTTACTAAGTGGGTAGAAGCTATTCCAACTAGTAGTGCTGATCATAACACTTCTATCAAGATGCTTAAAGAAGTTATTTTTCCGAGGTTTGGAGTCCCTGGATATTTAATGACTGATGGTGGTTCACATTTTATTCAAGGTGCTTCCCGTAAAATGCTTGCTAAATATGATGTTAACCATACAATTGCATCTCCTTATCATCATCAGTCTAGTGGTCAAGTAGAATTGAGCAATAGAGAGATTAAATTGATTTTGCAAATGACTATTAATAGATCTAGAAAGACTTGGTCTAAGAAACTTGATGATGCATTATAGGCTTATAGAACTTCTTATAAGAATCCTATGGGTATGTCTCCATATAAAATGGTTTATGGAAAAGCATGTCACTTACCTCTAGAACTAGAACATAAAGCTTATTAGGCTATTAAAGAGCTCAACTATGATTTCAAACTTGCCGGTGAGAAGAGGTTATTTGACATTAGCTCACTTCATGAATAGAGAACCCAAGCCTATGAGAATGCCAAGTTGTTTAAAGAAAAGGTTAAAAGATGGCATGCCAAAGGATACAAAAGCGTGAGTTTAATGTAGGTGATCATGTTTTGCTATACAACTCTCGTTTAAGATTTTTTGTAGGAAAGCTTCTCTCTAAATGGGAAGGTCCTTACATTATCGAGGAGGTGTATCATTCCGGTGCCATCAAGATCAACAACGCCGAAGGCACAAACCCGAAGGTGGTAAACGGTCAAAGAATCAAACATTATATCTTAGGTACTCCCATAAATGTTGAGACCAATATTATTAATACCATAACACTGGAGGAGTACATAAGGGATACTTTCCAGAATGTTTCAGACTCCGAAAAGGAATAGGTATGTAGTACGGTAAGTAAACCGACTCCAAAACATTTTCAATGGAAATTTTTCTCCATTTTGGAATATTTAAAAAATTAGGAAAATTAAAAGTAGTCCGAAGAGCGCACGAGGCATCCACAAGGGTGGAGGGTGCGCCCTACCCCCCTGGGCGTGCTCCCTGCCTTGTGGCCACCTCGTGTACTCTCCGGGCCCCATTTTCTTGCACAATACTTCTTTTGGTCGGTAAAAATTCATTATATAATCCCCCGAAGGTTCTGACAACTGTACCACGACAAAATCTTCTGTTCTTGTTTCGATCTGTTTTTCTGACAGATCTAGATCACCATGATGTCTCCAAGCGCCCCCAAGAACATGTTTTTCGAGAAGGTCATCAACCCCTACCTTGCGGAGGTGCTGCGACACCCTCAAGCCATTGAGATGCATGAGGGGGTGCCGCACATCCGCGATGTTGAGGGGGCGAAGAAGACCGGAAGCATGGAGATAAGACTCGAAGCAATGGAGCAGCAAGTTTTCAAGTGTCAAGGGATGGTGGAACATGGACTCAACGCCAATCACATGATGATCGCAGAGTTCACCAAAAAATCACAAGCTGGATGCCAAGAACATCGGGGAGGCCATCTTCAAGCTTCATGAGAAAATCGAGCATCTCCAAGCCCAAATCTATGACCTACAAAACCAAAACTATGAGTATGAATACATATTTAAGAGGACCCCCAAGACTCGTTCATCTTTCTATGATGGTGAGCTTATGCCTTGTAAGATGGATGACAAGCCTAATTCATCAAAAACCCCATCATCACCACCTCCGAAGAAAGAGACATAAATACATGGGTATGGGCACTCCCCTTGGCAACTACCAAGCTTGGGGGAGGTGCCCCAGTATCGTATTACCATCACACCATTACCTTTATCGTTTTTCTTAGTTCGATCCTTTTGGTTATATCTTGATCTAGTAGAATAAAGTTTTTAGTAAGATCTAGCTTTGAGTTTTGTTTTGATCTCTATCTATGTAATTGAGTCCGTGAGTTATATATAATAAAGAGTAGTTTTGAGTTGAGAGCTTTACTTTCTTGCTATGATCTTGAGGGAATTAAATAAGGAAAAGAATAAAAGAAATAAAAAGATCATATAATGATCTTATGGAGAGTAATGACTTCACATATAAAGAGTATGATGAATAAAAGTTGTTGATAGTTGACAAACATAGTTTTGGTCATTGTTGAAATTAATAGGAAATAATAAAGAAAGAGAGGTTTCACATATAAATATACTATCTTGGAAATATTTTATAATTGTGAGCACTCATTAAAATATGACATGCTAAAAAGTTGATGTTGGACAAGGAAGACAACATAATGGGTTATGTTTTATTATATCCGAATAGAAGTTATATTGTCATGGATCCTCCAACATGTTGAGCTTGCTTTTCTCTCTTATGCTAGCCAAATCCTTTGCACCAAGTAGAGATACCACTTGTGCATCCAAATATCCCTTAAACCAGTTTTGCCATGAGAGTCCACCATACCTACCTATGGATTGAGTAAGATCCTTCAAGTAAGTTGTCATTGGTGCAAGCAATAAAAATGCTCTCTAAATATGTATGATCTATTAGTATGAAGAAAATAAGCTTTATACGAACTTGTGATATGGAAGAAATAAAAGCGACAGACTACATAATAAAGTTCTTTATCACAAGAGGCAATATAAAGTGACGTTCTTTTGCATTAAGATTTTGTGCATCCAACCATAAAAGCGCATGACAACCTCTGCTTCCCTCTGCGAAGGGCCCATCTTTTACTTTTATCTTCTACCCTTATACAAGAGTCATGGTGATCATCACCTTTCCTTTTTACAATTTTTCCTTTGGCAAGCACTATGTGTTGGAGAGATCTAGATATACATATCCACTCGGATATAGGTTATCATAAAGTATCAGTATTGACATTACCCTTGAGGTAAAAGGTTGGGAGGCGAAACTATAAGCCCCTATCTTTCTCTGTGTCCGATTGAAACTTTGTACCCATAAGTATCGCGTGAGTGTTAGCAATTGTGAAATACTAAATGATAGTTGAGTGTGTGGACTTGCTGAAAAGCTCTTATATTGACTCTTTCTGATGTTATGATAAATTGCAATTGCTTCAATGACTGAGATCATACTTTACCTTGTGAATGAATTGTTACTTTAGCATAAGAAATTATATGACAATATATGTTGTTGTTCTAAAGATGATCATGATGCCCTCATGTCCGTATTTTATTTTATAGACACCTCTATCTCTAAACATGTGGACATATTTTTTGATTTTGGCTTTCGCTTAAGGACAAACAAGGTCTAAGCTTGGGGGAGCTGATATGTCCATTTTGCATCATGCTTTTATATTGATATTTATTGCATTATGGGTTGTTATTACACATTATGATAGAATACTTATGCATTTTTCTCCCTTATTTGACAAGGTTTACATGAAGAGGGAGAATGCGTGCAACTGGAATTCTGGACTGGAAAAGGAGCAAATAGTAGAGACCTATTCTGCACAACTCCAAAAGTCCTGAAACTTCACGGAGAATTATTTTGGAATATATAAAAAATATTGGGCAAAGAAAGCACCAGAGGGGGCCATGATATGTCTCCAACGTATCTATAATTTTTGATTGTTCCATGCTGTTATATTATCATTCTTGGATGTTTTACAATCATTTTATATCATTTTTTGGTACTAACCTATTGACATAGTGCCAAGTGTCAGTTGATGTTTTTTCTTGTTTTTTACATCACAGAAAATCAATACCAAACAGAGTCCAAAAGCAGCGAAACTTTTTGTGGAATTTTTATGGACTAGAAGACACCCAATGGGCCAAAGATGCACCTGAGGGGTGCCCTGAGGGGGGCACAACCCACCAGGGCGCGCCTGGGCCCCCAGGCGCGCCCAGGTGCGTTGTGCCCACCTCGATGGCCTCCTGCACCGCCTCTTTGCTCTATAAATACCCCAATACTCCAGAAACCCTAGGGGAGTCGACGAAAATCAATTCCAGCCGCCGCAAGTTCCAGAAACACCAGATCCAATCTGGACACCATCACGGAGGGGTTCATCATCCTCATTGGTGCCTCTCCGATGATGCGTGAGTAGTCTTTTGTAGACCTTTGGGTCCGTAGTTAGTATCTATATGGCTTCCTCTCCCTCTCTTTTGATTCTCAGTACAATGGTCTCTTGGGGATCCATATGATGTAACTCTTTTTGCAGTGTGTTTGTTGGGATCCGATGAACTTTGAGTTTACGATCAGATCTATGTTTTTATCCATGAAAGTTATTTGAGTCTTTTGATCTCTTTTATGCATGATTACTTATAGCCTCGTATATCTTCTCCGATATTTGGGTTTTGACCTGGAAAATGAGCAACTATTAGAGACATATACTGCACAACTCCGAAAGTCCTGAAACTTCACGGTGAATTATTTTAGAATATATAAAAAATATTGGGGTGCCTTGCCCCCCTAGGCGCGCCCACTGCCTTGTGGGCCACCTGGCAGGCCCCCAATATGCACATCTTCTGCTATATGATGTGTTTTGACCTGGAAAAAAAATCAGAAGGAAGCTTTCAGGGCGAGGCGCCACCGTCTCGAGGCGAAACTTGGGCAGAACCAATCTAGGGCTCTGGTGGAGCTGTTCTGCGGGGAAACTTCCCTCCGGGAGGGGGAAATCATCGACATCGTCATCATCAATGATCCTCTCATTGAGAGGGGGTCAATCTCCATCAACATATTCACCAGCACCATCTCCTCTCAAACCCTAGTTCATCTCTTGTATCCGATCTTTGTCTCAAAACCTCAGATTGGTACCTGTGGGTTGCTAGCAGTGTTGATTACTCCTTGTAGTTGATGCTAGTTGGTTTATTCGATGGAAGATCATATGTTCAGATCCTTAATGATAATTAATACTCCTCTGATTATGAACATGAATATGCTGTGTGAGGAGTTGTTACGTTTGTTCCTGAGGACATGCATGGGAGAAGTCTTGTTATAAGTAATCATGTTAATTTGGTATTCGTTCAATATTTTGATGAGATGTATGTTGTCTTTCCTCTAGTGGTGTTATGTGAACGTCGACTACATGACACTTCACCATTATTTGGGCCTAGGGGAAGGCATTGGGAAGTAATAAGTAGATGATGGGTTGCTAGAGTGACAGAAGCTTAAACCCTAGTTTATGCGTTGCTTCGTAAGGGGCTGATTTGGATACATATGTTTCATGCTATGGTTAGATTTATCTTAATTCTTCTTTCGCAGTTGCAGATGCTTGCGAGAGGGGTTAATCATAAGTGGGAGGCTTGTCCAAGCAAGGACAACACCCAAGCAGCGGTCCACCCATATATCAAATTATGAAAGTAACGAACGCGAATCATATGAGCATGATGAAAACTAGCTTGACAGTAATTCCCATGTGTCCTCGGGAGCGCTTTCCTTTATATAAGAGTTCATCCAGGCTTGTCCTTTGCTACAAAAAGGATTGGTCCACCTTGCTGCATCTTATTTACTTTTGTTACTTGTTACCCGTTACGAATTATCTTATCACACAATTATCTGTTACCAATAATTTCAGTGCTTGTAGAGAATACCTTGCTGAAAACCGCTTGTCATTTCCTTCTGCTCCTTGTTGGGTCGACACTCTTACTTATCGAAAGGACTATGATAGATCCCCTATATTTGTGGGTCATCACCTCCCGATGGTGTGGCAACGTCACGTCAACCGCCACCTTGCACTGCGCCCATGAGGAGGGAGACCTCGCTGCCCGTGGGCACTATCTCGACCGAGCCTACCATCCGTACCCGGAGTGAGACCCCCGACCCGCCTCAGTCACAGAACTAGTCCGCCCGAGTGCGAGTCTAGACCCAAGACATCCATGGTCCGGATCAAGGAGAAGGAATGGCGCCACCACCACCCTGCGCTGCTTAATGGAACCACATCGCCAGGTCTGCGACGTCGAGATCCCTGCAGGACCGCACAACCATCACCACGCCCATCGTAGAAACCCGCAAGGGACACTGCCACCACCCCGCACCGCCCACTGTGTAGTATCCGCAAAAGGAGATGGCTTGCACACAACGAGCACGCCACCACCGGGCCAGGACGCACAACCCACCACACACAAGCCCTCATGCCCGCTGGATCCACACTAGGGCCGGCCACTCTTGCCGTCACCACCTTCCAGAGCCCCGGTCGGGACTCCAGCCACCTCCTGCGTCGTGAGCACGCCACCCAGGGGCAGATCTAGCCGGACTTGGCCAGGGAACCACCCGTATGTAGCCGCCGAAGCCGAAACCGTCGCAGCTGCCGCGCCAAAGACCGACAACAGCCCACCACCATGCCGCCATAGCCGCCTGCGCCAGCGACCCGCTTGTCCGTCCCTGTGCCAGCCCCACGCCCCCACTTGAACTGCCGTCCCACGCCAACATGTCCTGAGCAGAGAGGTACCAGGGCCCCGCCACCACATACATCGGCCGGGCTTTGCCTGGTGACGCCTTACGATGGTGGCGGGGGAGGAGGGCCGAGAGGGAAGAGAGGATGCCGGCCAGTAGGGTTCGCCCCGATCACCCACAGGGGTGATGCGGGGGGGAGGGGAAAAATATTCTTCTTTACTGCCCGAAATATATGTACTCCCTCTGATCAATATTACTTGTCTTAGATTTGTTTAGATAAAGATGTATCTAATCTAACACTAAAACTCGAAGTGAGTATATACAATATTTTCGAAAAAAAACAAAAAAAGAGCAAAGGAAAAAAAACAGGAGAAAAGACATACTTGCCGGGGCTGACGCGAGCGGTCGCTCTATCTCGGGTTAGGCGAGGTATAGGTGCGCCCGCGCTACACAACATAGTTTCAGCCATAGCATAAAAAACATAGTCTCAGCCCAGCCCAACTTCAGCCAATGCCTATATTTCAGCCAACTTCAGCATGGCTTCTCTAAGGCACCAGTGAGTGGACCCCTGTAACACCCTCGATGCGACTATATCTCCCACATGTCGAGGCACGACTTAGAGGCATAATCGCATTGAAGGCATATGTCGCAAGTGAGGTAGTCTTCACACAACCCATGTAATATAATAAGGGAAAGAGATACATAGTTGGCTTACACTCGCCACTTCACACAATTACATGAATAAAACATTACATCAACCAAGTACACTCATGGTCCGACTACGGAACCAAAATAAAGAAGAACCCCAAAAGCGACAAAGGTCCCCGATCGACCCCAACTGGGCTCCACTACTGATCGACTAGCACGAAACAACATAAAGACAAGATCTTCGTCGAGCTCCTCCTGAGCTTGGTTGCGTCATCTGCACGGTCTCATCGGCACCTACAAACTGGTTTTGGAAGTATCTGTGAGCCACGGGGACTCAGCAATCTCGCACCCTCGCGATCAAGACTATTTAAGCTTATGGGTAAGGTAAGAGTATGAGGTGGAGCTGCAGCAAGCGACTAGCATATATGGTGGCTAACATACACAAATGAGAGCGAGAAGAGAAGGCAAAGCACGGTCGATAAAAGTATGATCAAGAAGTGATCCTAGACTACCTACGTCAAGCATAACTCCAACAACCGTGTTCACTTCCCGGACTCCGCCGGAAAGAGACCATCACGGTTACACACGCTGTTGATTCATTTTAATTAAGGTCAACTTTAGGTTTTCTACAACCGGACATTAACAAATTCCCATCTGCTCATAACCGCGGGCACAGCTTTCGAAAGTTCAAATCCCTGCAGGGTGTCCCAACTTAGCCCATGACAAGCTCTCACGGTCAACGAAGGAATAGACCTCCACCCGAGATATTCCGATCAGACTCGGTATCCCAGTACAACAAGACATTTCGACAGGGTAAAACTAAACCAGCAACACCGCCCGATGCGCCGACATCCTGATGGGAGCTGCACATATCTCGTTCTCAGGGCAACACCGGATTGTCTAAACTTCCGGTAGGCCAGCCCAGAGTTGCCCCTGGTAGCCACCGGCGGCTGACGGTTTGGACCAACACTTAGACAAGCACTGGCCCGGGGGGGTTAAAATAACGATGACCCTCAGGAGCGCGACTCCCAAGGGAAAAGAAAAGGCTAGGTGGCAAATGGTAAAACCAATGTTGGGCATTGCTGGCAAAGCTTTACTTAAGGCGAACTGTCAAGGGGTTCCCATTATAGCCCAACCGCGTAAGGGACGCAAAATCCGGGAACATAACACCGATATGACGGAAACTAGGGGCGGCAAGAGTGGAACAAAACACCAGGCATAAGGCTGAGCCTTCCACCCTTTACCAAGTATATAGATGCATTAATTAAATAAGAGATATGGTGATATCCCAACAAGTAAATAAATGTTCCAACAAGGAACGATCTCCATGTTCCAAAAAGGAACAAACTTCGATCTTCACCTGCAACTAACAACGCTATAAGAGGGGCTGAGCAAAGCGGTAACATAGCCAAACAACGGTTTGCTAGGACATTGGTGGGTTAGAGGCTGAACACGGCAATTTGGGAGGCTGACAAGCAAGTGGTAGGCATCGTATCAATGGCATAGCAAAAGAGCGAGCAAACTAGCATAGCAAAGATAGTAGTGATTTCGAGGGTATGATCATCTTGCCTGAAATCCCGCAAGGAAGAAGAACGAGCCCATGAAGGAGGCAAACGAACGTAGACGAACGGGTCCTCACAAACTCGACGATATCGGAACCAACCCGAAGAAGCAAACACCGGAAAAGAGCAAACAACATAGTAAACAACCAACACATCAACATGGCATGATGCACAATCGAGTATGATGCATGTCCGGTTTAATGAAGCATGGCATGACAAAATGCACAAGCAATCCTACGAATTAAGTGGAGCTCAATATGCAACGAGTTGCATATTGACGAAACACCACGTCAATTATTTAGTTCTCTCTCGGTTATGTACCCCAACAAAATTAAATGTTGATTAACATGGCAAGAGGTGAAACATGATGAAACTATCTAATCTAGGCAAGTTTAAATGAGGCCGGAAGCAACGAACAACAATTCCGGAAAATCCTCATGTGCAAATATTAGGTTTGGTCCTGATCTGTCCTAAACATAATTTTAGAGTTATTTAACATGCAAATAAAGGTCACCACATTAAACTAGGCAAAATTCTACCCCATTTACATATAAAGATTATTAAAATCGGAGTTACGGTTAATTAGATATGAATAAAATCATTTTAGCATGGCATGGGAGCAAATTTAAACAAACATTATTTTAGACATTTTTAATTGTTGTTATCATGATGCGGATGACATGAACAAGTTATGCAAAAGTTATTAAGAGTTGACATGAGCATAATGAAGCATTGTCACCGTGGTGGAAGGAAAAAGGGGGTGCCACGGCAACGAATCCGAAAATGATGCCATGGCAACATATCGGTTCCGGTAACTCGCGGAGATACCGGCGCAAAAGGAAAAGTGACGGGAGCGTGACACGCGATAGGAGGTGGGGTGATCCCGGATACCGGGTTCCCACAAGATGGTGGCAAGGCAAAAGAGGGGCAACGTGCACCGAACAACTCCGACACGGAGCAAACACGAGCATTTCATACATCACACATGCATTCGTTCACGGGCATCGTTCCGGCGGTTATACCTTTGAAGCGAGCATCATCGAAACGGATCGAGTTCGGCGGTAGGGGTACACGTGTCGACGAGGAAGTAGTTGTTCACGGGGTCGTCGTGGGAAGTAGGGGAAGTAGTCGTTCTCGCGATGGTAGTGGAAGGACTTGACGAAACCGAGTCACTTGGGGTCGATGGTAGTCATTCGCATTTCAAGGAGGAAGTAGGGGTTCTCGCGATCTCAGCGACGGTAGTTGTTCACGGCGGTAGTGGAACTTGACGGATCCGATGCCTTCGAACGTAGTGGTACATGCTCGTTCCTCGGAGAGGTACTTGACGGTTCCGAACCCTTTCGGGGTGGTCGTGGTACTTGCGGTCTCGGCGACGGTAGTCGTTCACGTTCGGAGAGGAACTTGATGTACCCATGTGCTTCACGGGACGCCGTTGTACTTGACGAAATCCATACGTAGGTAAGCCGTCCGGGGTCGTGTACTTGGCGAGTCCGCACGTAGAGGTACTTGACGTTTCCGGTTCGGTGGTCGTTCGGGCGCCGTATGTCGTGGTACTTGACGAAATCTTCAACGATCGAACTTGGCGCTACTCCCTGTTCGGAGTCGTCCGTCTTGGCGTCAACGGCAACAGCAAGCGGAGGTGCTCGGGGACAGCGGAGACCACCGATAGGGGACTCGGGCAGGAGGTGAAGGAGACGCAGCGACGCGATCTGCGGCAAGAAGGCGAAGCAGAGGAGGAGCAGCGCGAAACAGGCCCCGAATGGGACGGAGACGACGGGTCCAAGGCGAAGGTCGCCAGAACTGACAAAGAACATGGCCGGAGCGGTGGCGTGGCTCGTCGTTGACGAGGAAGAAGCAAGGCGCCGGACTTGTAGCAGGGGCTGCCAGAGGTTGGGGCTCAGCGACGGCGTCCATCACCGGAGGCGCTGGTGGAAGGAGGAGGCGGGGCGCGGGGCTCGCGCTGGTGTGGGCGCTCCTGGTGGCCGCCGACGGCGGCGGTTGTCGACGGGAGAGGGCCCGGGCGGTGAGCGAGGAGAGCAGCAGCAGAGCAGCTCGGGCGCGGGGTTGCAGGGCGGCGGAGCCCCGAGCTCGGCTAGGCGCGGCCATGGAGGACGTCGGCGCCGAGGCGGGGCGATGGCAGGGGAAATGGGGTCGGGTCCCCTGGTGAGAGCGAGAGGAGGAGGCGGCCATGGCGCGCGGAGGAGAGGTCGACGGGAGAGGGAGATCGAGGGGATCGGGAGATGGGAGATGGGGTTCGATCGGGATCGAGGGAGATGATGGGATCGAGCAGCGGTGCTCTTTCTCCTGGCGGCGCTAGGGAGGGAAACGAGGGAGAGGGAAATGGGCCAGGGGTGCTAGGGTTAGGTAGGGGTTGCGGGGCCTTGGGCCAACAAGGCCGGCCGAGGAGAGGGAGGCCCAGGTGGGCAGGGGCGCGCCTGCCACTGCTGGGCTGCGGCGGCTTGCACGCAGGGAGGCCGGCCCAGGGCGATCTCTCCTCTCTCTCTCTCATATTCCTTTAACAGAAAAGAAAAATGGAGAGACAAAAAGAAAGAGAGGGATAGGGAAAGAAGGTGGACACGCGAATAATTTTCCCGGACTCACAAAAATGCACATGTTCCGAGAAAAATAAAGTGGGCAAGATTGCAAGAATTAAATTCAAGGACATTTGAATTTAATTAAAAAAAGTTGCACAAGGACTAGGATTTAGAAGAGTCCAAAAATGTTGAGAAATTATGTGGGGCTCCGGAAAATGATGAAAGGACACGTGACAAGGTTAGAGGCCAAGAGAAGAAATAATAAAAGGCGTTGGGATTTTTGCAAGTGTGTTCCGGTTAATTCCAAAAGAATGGAATATTTATTATAGTAGCTCCACTAATATCGGGAGGATATATTATAAAGAGAAGTCATCCTTCCCTCGAATTAAATGGATCGAAGACCCATACGAATTATTTAGTTGAGATGCAAAAGATTATGACACGATGACATGATGCAATGCACATGATGACGGACATGATGCAACACGCAAGCACATGACAACGCAACAACATCAAATAACTGCACGACACCTGGCACATCAGTCTCGGGGCGTTACAACACTCCACCACTATGAGAGGATCTCGTCCCGAGATCTAGAATGGCACCGGGGGAAAACGGAAGAGAGGAAAAACTAAGTTGCTTCTTTGACAAACGAGTGAACCCATGAACCTTGAAGAGGTTAAGCAAATACGAGAAAAGAATACAACGGAGATGAACAAAATTGAAAACACACCGATAGAAAAGAGGAAGAAAGAACATTGCGAAAACCGTGAGGTTGAAGGGCAAGATATATATTGAAACCACTCCGGTTAAGACAAGATAGAGAAGGAATAAGACTTATATAATTTGGACAGCACTCCGGTTGAGAAGGGATGCAAAAATTGATAAGATGAGAAAGCTCGAAAGAAAACATGACACTCCGGTTGAATGGATAAGCAAAGAAAGAATACTATCATGACAAACCAAGAAGATGGGTTGAAGAGAGCAACATCACAAGCCTCCGGAACGAAGGGAAACAAGATCTTGAGAGAGCACGGCTACAACAAATGCTAGAACGGAGTTGTTGGAAAAAACCAACAACGAAAGAATAAGCTTGTAGTGGGCTTATAGAAAACATCTCGAAACTAGAGGTGATAACCTGCCACTCACGGGAAAAGAATTGTATTGATATGAACAAGTAGACGAGAAACTATATCACCGGGAGGATATATGAAGAACTTGGATCATTTATGAGCACCATAGATAGCAACAATCCTTAGGGAAGGCTTTAGGTGAAATATAACCCAAGATAACTCCAAGACGAGATTGATGGATTTAAAATATCTCATTCTTGACAACATGTGAATCATGAAAAATGAACTCAAATTATCAAGAATGACACAATACCACCTCCAATGATACGGAAGAAAGAATAATTGCACTCCGGATTACGATATGAAGAATGCTTGAGCACCACTGAAAAGAAACTTGATGAACACTTCGAGAAGGAATTAAATCCTTGGTGAACCATCATGTAGACCCTTCATGAAGGACTCCGGTAAACAAAAGATAACGAAAAGAGAAAGAAGTTGAAAACACAAGGTGAAGCCTTGCAATGATTGGATGAAGCTCTGCAACGAGATAAGTTGAAACTTGAAACTCCAGAAAAGAAAAGATGAAACAATTGAAACCAAGAATTTTGATGAACCTCCGGAATAAGAAATTAGACAATTGGATGAAGCAAGAATAAGAATTACATTATGCGTATCCTTCACCAATTTAAATTGATGACAATCAACGGATTTGGCATATTCCTTATTCTTGTAGAAAAGATTAAGAGAGATGTAACATCAGACTTGGGAAGGTATTGAACGAACCACCGGAAGGGTTGAAACAACGAATAAAATTGATATGATAAGAAAGGAAGAGAAATCTTGAACGAACCACCGTAAGAATTGGAAATGATCGAAGTAGGGGTGCATCACCGGTAAGAATTGGCAGATGAACGAAGATGCTTGAGAGAAAACTAGATACATGAGAACGAAGGGATCACGAACTTATTAAAGATCACTTGAACGAAGCACCGGTAAGATTAGGAGAATGATAAATGAAAGCTGAGAATAAATAACCCTGAATTGATGGACTCTGGATAATCAAACTGAAAGGACTCCTAAATTTGCTCTGGATGGATAAAAGAATTCTAGCAATCGAACAATTATGAGAGGATGGCAACAAGCTAGAATCACGAATCTTGAAGAGAATGGATAAGATATGGAGGGAAAACTCTTCTTCGGTCTTCAAATGCTGAGAATGACAACGAGAAACACCACCATCAACTATTTATGAACTCCGGAAGAATCAAAACGAAGAGGTTGAGCCAACGATGAAAAGAATTTGAAAGATCTTGGAGAAAATACATATGACCGATGATAACTCATACTTACGTCAAACATGGAAAAGAATTTGAGAGTAACACCGGGAAAATAAGAAGAGTCAGGTAAGATCCTGGGAAAAACCTGTCGGTTAGGGCCCACTCAAGAGAAACACCATGGAACGATTTAAAAGAGGGAATGCACCGGTTGAATTAAATGGCTAGACTGAAATAACGTCCCCGAAAGAGTTTGAAAGGATTACGAAAGCAGAGTGGAACATGAATCTTCGAGATATCTTGATCACTCCAGAATAAATGAATAGCGAGAAGTGAACCATTATGAGGAGCACCGGCATAAGAAACGCATTGAAAAGAGGAAAAGGATATGATCCACAAAGTTTGACTTGGAACCACCGGAGAAGGAAAATGAGTAAAGAGTGACGAACTTGAAGCTCCGTTAGAATCTTCATGAGAATCACCGGATAAGAATATGAAGGAAAAGAATGGAGAGACTTCACAAGAATAAAGGATACTTGATTACGAAATCTGAGTCCTTGAAGAAAAACAAGGGTGGGAGGGTGGGAAAAAACAAAGACAACTTGAGATGGATGAAACGAACACCGTTGAGAAGAAGTGATAATTGATCTTGCGGAAGTTGAAATGATCGGAATCACTAGAAGAGAAAACATGCCGGTGAAAAGGATTGACAAGACAATCTTGATGATCAAGAAGGATTGGTATTCACATCGGAGTATGAGAACACCATTTAGACAAGGGATGGAATCAACATTTGACATTGAAGCAACTCGAATACCACAACTCAAAACACAAACAAAGGGTTGGCTTGCAGAATAAGCCGGAACAAACATATGATAGAGATTTCGTCAGAAGTTTTTGTGGTGGGACCTACACGGGCTCGACCGTACAGCACCATCATGTACAAGGCAGTGCACATGACATACGAAGCGTCCCCGAGTCAGCATAGCCAAGGACTCTTTAAGACACAACGAGACCACTGTAAAATCGACCGTGAATAGGCGAACCACTAGACGTCGAACCCCAATTTCATATCATACATCTGTCGGAAAGATATCCTAAGAGCTACTTGGATTCCCACCTATGAAACTCCCGAAATTTTCCGGTTATGCAATCAGGTGTTGAGGATACAGGGGAAGCATAATATCTCACCCAAACTAACAAATCCTACATCCAGCTGTATCCATCCTTCAACACATAACCAAGAAACCTTCGGAAACCATCTACCTCAACCTTCGAAAAGCATCCGTTATACAAGTTATGGCGATACTCCCAAACTCCCGCCCCAGTACTGGGTGGCGTCGAGGTTATCTCACCAATGAACTGCATAAAGGAGATTTTCGATGTCGCACACATATCTCAAGTATACCAGAATTGCAACGATAGAATTATGATGACAACACCTCAGAGCTCAACTCCCCGGGACACTTCCACTAAACCCCTGACAGGAGGCACCAAGACAGCGTTCTCATCATAAGCCATCGGAACAAATCCAAGATACTCGCGTGATCCTAAAAAATTTTTTAGTGAAATTTGGGAAGAGAAGAGTCAAAACTCTATGTCAGGATGCCTCACTAGAGCGATGAGGAGACTGGGAAGTAAAAAGAATTCCTAAGCTCTCCGATATATAATTCCTAAGGACTCAAAACATTTTTCTAGACACAACTCGGCCGCTAAAAACGATCAATCAGTGGGGGCTCCTAAGGTCGGGGAAGGCTCTGATACCAACTTGTAACACCCTCGATGCGACTATATCTCCCACGTGTCGAGGCACGACTTAGAGGCATAATCGCATTGAAGGCATATGTCGCAAGTGAGGTAGTCTTCACACAACCCATGTAATATAATAAGGGAAAGAGATACATAGTTGGCTTACACTCGCCACTTCACACAATTACATGAATAAAACATTACATCAACCAAGTACACTCATGGTCCGACTACGGAACCAAAATAAAGAAGAACCCCAAAAGCGACAAAGGTCCCCGATCGACCCCAACTGGGCTCCACTACTGATCGACTAGCACGAAACAACATAAAGACAAGATCTTCGTCGAGCTCCTCCTGAGCTTGGTTGCGTCATCTGCACGGTCTCATCGGCACCTGCAAACTGGTTTTGGAAGTATCTGTGAGCCACGGGGACTCAGCAATCTCGCACCCTCGTGATCAAGACTATTTAAGCTTATGGGTAAGGTAAGAGTATGAGGTGGAGCTGCAGCAAGCGACTAGCATATATGGTGGCTAACATACGCAAATGAGAGCGAGAAGAGAAGGCAAAGCACGGTCGATAAAAGTATGATCAAGAAGTGATCCTAGACTACCTACGTCAAGCATAACTCCAACAACCGTGTTCACTTCCCGGACTCCGCCGGAAAGAGACCATCATGGTTACACACGCTGTTGATTCATTTTAATTAAGGTCAACTTTAGGTTTTCTACAACCGGACATTAACAAATTCCCATCTGCTCATAACCGCGGGCACAGCTTTCGAAAGTTCAAATCCCTGCAGGGTGTCCCAACTTAGCCCATGACAAGCTCTCACGGTCAACGAAGGAATAGACCTCCACCCGAGATATTCCGATCAGACTCGGTATCCCAGTACAACAAGACATTTCGACAGGGTAAAACTAAACCAGCAACACCGCCCGATGCGCCGACATCCTGATGGGAGCTGCACATATCTCGTTCTCAGGGCAACACCGGATTGTCTAAACTTCCGGTAGGCCAGCCCAGAGTTGCCCCTGGTAGCCACCGGCGGCTGACGGTTTGGACCAACACTTAGACAAGCACTGGCCCGGGGGGGTTAAAATAACGATGACCCTCAGGAGCGCGACTCCCAAGGGAAAAGAAAAGGCTAGGTGGCAAATGGTAAAACCAATGTTGGGCATTGCTGGCAAAGCTTTACTTAAGGCGAACTGTCAAGGGGTTCCCATTATAGCCCAACCGCGTAAGGGACGCAAAATCTGGGAACATAACACCGATATGACAGAAACTAGGGGCGGCAAGAGTGGAACAAAACACCAGGCATAAGGCCGAGCCTTCCACCCTTTACCAAGTATATAGATGCATTAATTAAATAAGAGATATGGTGATATCCCAACAAGTAAATAAATGTTCCAACAAGGAACGATCTCCATGTTCCAACAAGGAACAAACTTCGATCTTCACCTGCAACTAACAACGCTATAAGAGGGGCTGAGCAAAGCGGTAACATAGCCAAACAACGGTTTGCTAGGACATTGGTGGGTTAGAGGCTGAACACGGCAATTTGGGAGGCTGACAAGCAAGTGGTAGGCATCGTATCAATGGCATAGCAAAAAAGCGAGCAAACTAGCATAGCAAAGATAGTAGTGATTTCGAGGGTATGATCATCTTGCCTGAAATCCCGCAAGGAAGAAGAACGAGCCCATGAAGGAGGCAAACGAACGTAGACGAACGGGTCCTCACAAACTCGACGATATCGGAACCAACCCGAAGAAGCAAACACCGGAAAAGAGCAAACAACATAGTAAACAACCAACACATCAACATGGCATGATGCACAATCGAGTATGATGCATGTCCGGTTTAATGAAGCATGGCATGACAAAATGCACAAGCAATCCTACGAATTAAGTGGAGCTCAATATGCAACGAGTTGCATATTGACGAAACACCACGTCAATTATTTAGTTCTCTCTCGGTTATGTACCCCAACAAAATTAAATGTTGATTAACATGGCAAGAGGTGAAACATGATGAAACTATCTAATCTAGGCAAGTTTAAATGAGGCCGGAAGCAACGAACAACAATTCCGGAAAATCCTCATGTGCAAATATTAGGTTTGGTCCTGATCTGTCCTAAACATAATTTTAGAGTTATTTAACATGCAAATAAAGGTCACCACGTTAAACTAGGCAAAATTCTACCCCATTTACATATAAAGATTATTAAAATCGGAGTTACAGTTAATTAGATATGAATAAAATCATTTTAGCATGGCATGGGAGCAAATTTAAACAAACATTACTTTAGACATTTTTAATTGTTGTTATCATGATGCGGATGACATGAACAAGTTATGCAAAAGTTATTAAGAGTTGACATGAGCATAATGAAGCATTGTCACCGTGGTGGAAGGAAAAAGGGGGTGCCACGGCAACGAATCCGAAAATGATGCCACGGCAACATATCGGTTCCGGTAACTCGCGGAGATACCGGCGCAAAAGGAAAAGTGACGGGAGCGTGACACGCGATAGGAGGTGGGGTGATCCCGGATACCGGGTTCCCACAAGATGGTGGCAAGGCAAAAGAGGGGCAACGTGCACCGAACAACTCCGACACGGAGCAAACACGAGCATTTCATACATCACACATGCATTCGTTCACGGGCATCGTTCCGGCGGTTATACCTTTGAAGCGAGCATCATCGAAACGGATCGAGTTCGGCGGTAGGGGTACACGTGTCGACGAGGAAGTAGTTGTTCACGGGGTCGTCGTGGGAAGTAGGGGAAGTAGTCGTTCTCGCGATGGTAGTGGAAGGACTTGACGAAACCGAGTCACTTGGGGTCGACGGTAGTCGTTCGCATTTCGAGGAGGAAGTAGGGGTTCTCGTGATCTCAGTGACGGTAGTTGTTCACGGCGGTAGTGGAACTTGACGGATCCGATGCCTTCGAACGTAGTGGTACATGCTCGTTCCTCGGAGAGGTACTTGACGGTTCCGAACCCTTTCGGGGTGGTCGTGGTACTTGCGGTCTCGGCGACGGTAGTCGTTCACGTTCGGAGAGGAACTTGATGTACCGATGTGCTTCACGGGACGCCGTTATACTTGACGAAATCCATACGTAGGTAAGCCGTCCGGGGTTGTGTACTTGGCGAGTCCGCACGTAGAGGTACTTGACGTTTCCGGTTCGGTGGTCGTTCGGGCGCCGTATGTCGTGGTACTTGACGAAATCTTCAACGATCGAACTTGGCGCTACTCCCTGTTCGGAGTCGTCCGTCTTGGCGTCAACGGCAACAGCAAGCGGAGGTGCTCGGGGACAGCAGAGACCACCGATAGGGGACTCGGGCAGGAGGTGAAGGAGACGCAGCGACGCGATCTGCGGCAAGAAGGCGAAGCAGAGGAGGAGCAGCGCGAAACAGGCCCCGAATGGGACGGAGACGACGGGTCCAAGGCGAAGGTCGCCGGAACTGACAAAGAACATGGCCGGAGCGGTGGCGTGGCTCGCCGTTGACAAGGAAGAAGCAAGGCGCCGGACTTGTAGCAGGGGCTGCCAGAGGTTGGGGCTCAGCGACGGCGTCCATCACCGGAGGCGCTGGTGGAAGGAGGAGGCGGGGCGCGGGGCTCGCGCTGGTGTGGGCGCTCCTGGTGGCCGCCGACGGCGGCGGTTGTCGACGGGAGAGGGCCCGGGCGGTGAGCGAGGAGAGCAGCAGCAGAGCAGCTCGGGCGCGGGGTTGCAGGGCGGCGGAGCCCCGAGCTCGGCTAGGCGCGGCCATGGAGGACGTCGGCGCCGAGGCGGGGCGATGGCAGGGGAAATGGGGTCGGGTCCCCTGGTGAGAGCGAGAGGAGGAGGCGGCCATGGCGCGCGGAGGAGAGGTCGACGGGAGAGGGAGATCGAGGGGATCGGGAGATGGGAGATGGGGTTCGATCGGGATCGAGGGAGATGATGGGATCGAGCAGCGGTGCTCTTTCTCCTGGCGGCACTAGGGAGGGAAACGAGGGAGAGGGAAACGGGCCAAGGGTCTAGGGTTAGGTAGGGGCTGCGGGGCCTTGGGCCAAAGAGGCCGGCCGAGGAGAGGGAGGCCCAGGTGGGCAGGGGCACGCCTGCCACTGCTGGGCTGCGGCGGCTTGCACGCAGGGAGGCCGGCCCAGGGCGATCTCTCCTCTCTCTCTCTCTCTCATATTCCTTTAACAGAAAAGAAAAATGGAGAGAAAAAAAGAAAGAGAGGGATAGGGAAAGAAGGTGGACACGCGAATAATTTTCCCGGACTCACAAAAATGCACATGTTCCGAGAAAAATAAAGTGGGCAAGATTGCAAGAATTAAATTCAAGGACATTTGAATTTAATTAAAAAAAAGTTGCACAAGGACTAGGATTTAGAAGAGTCCAAAAATGTTGAGAAATTATGTGGGGCTCCAGAAAATGATGAAAGGACACGTGACAAGGTTAGAGGCCAAGAGAAGAAATAATAAAAGGCGTTGGGATTTTTGCAAGTGTGTTCCGGTTAATTCCAAAAGAATGGAATATTTATTATAGTAGCTCCACTAATATCAGGAGGATATATTATAAAGAGAAGTCATCCTTCCCTCGAATTAAATGGATCGAAGACCCATACGAATTATTTAGTTGAGATGCAAAAGATTATGACACGATGACATGATGCAATGCACATGATGACGGACATGATGCAACACGCAAGCACATGACAACGCAACAACATCGAATAACTGCACGACACCTGGCACATCAATCTCGGGGCGTTACAACCCCGCCCACTCGTTTTCCTCTTGGACCCCGGAGCCCCGCCCGCCCACGACGCCGTTGCTATGCCCAGTCGAGGTCTCTGCACCGCCTCTCTCTTGCTGCTCATTCGTCAAATTGCCACTGGAAGTCCACCTCGAAATCGAGCTCTCGCTCGCCCAAAGTTGCCGGAGAAGGCCGACGTCTACCTGGGCTCCAACGTCTCCGCCAAGGAAGAAAATGAATACGCCATGGAGAGACGCCCCTAATCATTAAGTCGTCGGAGCAAGGCGTCCACGGGAGGGAGTTCCCCAAGCAAGCCGAAGCGAGAGCCACCGTGCACCGTCAATTCTGGCGACCAGCGCCGACAAGAAATTCCCCTCTGGAGAAACCCTAGGATCTGCACCGTCGGATCTGACATCAAAGGCTAAACTTAGAAGGTATGGACAGATCTGAGCTGCACTATTTCACTGTATCCAACAACTCACATTCAAAGCCGATCAGCCGCTTAAAGCACGCCTAGTGTTTGTTATCCTGCCGGCTGCAGCACTTTTCTAGAAAAGCCCCTAGATCTTACAACACCTATAAGTTCTGATCTCTAATTAACGGGAAACTTATTTGCATATTGTTCATCTTGGAGTGCTTTAACTTTTTGACACACTGCTTCGAACTTTTGAACTATTCAAATTTTAATTATATCTTGATGTGGGCATAGTTTGCACACATCAACACCTTTTTGAGTTATTCTTTTTGCACATTGAATCTAAGGGGGAACCCTGACGGAGGTAGTACACCCCACTTTGAGCACTATGAATTTAAATTCAACACTTGTTTTCACTATAATTTGAGTTCTATAAGCTCAAGTTAAATGATTATTTTTGCATATTGAATCTAGTGGTGAAATATCAACCATTTGACAACCTTTGTCCAAGTTTTCTAAATCGCTGACCTGTGTTTAAAATTTATTTTCTATCAAGGGGAGCCTTGGCGCAGCGGTAAAGCTGTTCCCTTGTGATCATGAGGTCACGGATTCGAGTCCTAAAAGCAGCCTCCTGCAGAAATGTAGGGAAGGGCTGCGTACTATAGACCCAAAGTGGTCGGACCCTCCCCCGGACCATGCGCAATCGGGAGCTACGTGCACCAGGCTGCCCCTTTATTTAGGTCATGCTTGGCCATAATTGCGCAACATGATTCTTTTTGCATATTGAAATTTACCAAACCCTAACCTTGGAAAGCCCTAGGAGCCTTAGCTCTATATTTGGTTGTATTTGGATTTTATTTGAATTGGCCAATTTGTGTTTATTTGAAAATTCAGTTGGATCGTTGGCCTAGCTGCAATTGACATTGCTAGTTTCTGCGATAGAAAATCAGAATGCGAAGGATGATATTTCAAGAGTGTTCTAAAATCTTCATCAAGCATCAAGGCAAGTTGCACCATACTTGATCATGTTTTACTTCTACTATTTCTTTATGCATTGTAGGATTCCACCATCAGTATTATGCATGTAGGTTGACTATATATATGCTAAAAAAATGTTTTTATTTTTGCCATGCTAAAATAGTTATGGGGATATGAGAGTGATTCATGAAAGGATGAGAGTTCCTACTTAAGTTCAATCAACTAAGTGATAATGAACCATCTATGACAGTGTTATAGCTGCCCATGGCCCCCTAGGTCAGGGGGGGCACATCATACCAGAAACCAGCCCAAGTAGGATGCCCATGGCCCCCTAGGTCGGTTTATGCCCTGGGCCAACATCCTGGCCCATGGGCCCAATAGAGAGAAGGACCCAGAAGAATTGGAGTATACATCAAGGAAGCTGGCGTCTAGCACTTTGATTTGGTGCACTTGGTCAGTTCAATATCGTCCTTGATCGTGGACCGCATTCCTTCGAGCTCCCCGGCAGCCAGAGATTTTTTGAGTTCCTTGGATGCCAGAGCGCATGTGGCCTGCTCGGTCTTAAGAGATCACTCCGCGTCGCCAGATATGCTTATGACACCATTCGGGACTGACATCTTAAGCTTCAGATAAGTGGCATGCAAGGACCACACTGTATCGTGCAAATGCGGTTCGAACAATGACAAGGAAGTGGTAGCCACTTTTGAAAGGTACTACTACCTCGAAGCTCAACGACCCAAATTGGTAGTTGTCCGGTGTATCGAACACCACGTCCAGCGTGACCACTTCTAGTGGTGAAGCTTCCATGCCAGGGATTATGCCCTTGAACCTTTTTTTGGCCGACTCTATGCAGGATTGGTCGACTTACAACTTCCGCAATGTATCAGCATATATCAAGTTTAGGTTGCTTCCACCATCCATCAGGACCATATTTTGGTTATATCCTTCAATAATTGGGTCCACGACGATGGCGGCTTTTCCGTCGTGATGCACGCTGGTCGGATGATCACGTTGATCGAAAGAGATCGGTTTCTTAGACCTTGTGGAACCGCAGGATTTGCGGTGTAGACCTCGTGTAGAGCGCGCTTTCTATCCCTCCTCTTCTCGTTACATGGATAAATCATGTTCACGTTCTTTATCTGGAGGGAAAGTTGCCCACACCGGTGCGAGGCTCAGCCTCATCGCCATTGGGTGGATTCTGCTTTTCAGTGTTGCCTTTTCTGGCCTGCTTGGCCATATTCTTGTAAATCCAACAATTTCGGTTTGTGTGGTTGGTTGGGGGGTCCCAGTGTTCAGGGGCCGATGATAGTCACAAGGCCTATCCATGACCTTGTCAAAGCCCGGAATGCTGTCATCACCCTTCTTGCCCTTCATTGCTTCTTCTTCAGACCACCGTCTTCGCCTTGTGTGTCCAAACCGACATTGACCCGGTCATCGTCGTCCTTGTTCCTGCGCTTATTCTTGCTGTTGCGTTTAGATTTTCCACGCTCGTCCTTTGTACCAGGCGCGCCAGGGTTACCATCGTGCGCCTTCTGCTTGGCAAATCATGCATCCTCTTCGTAATAGAACCTTTGAACCATCTCCATTAGAGCCGGCATGGTCTTGGGCTTATAATACTCGAAGTCTATGGTGAGGAACTCATCGGAAACGCCATGCTTGAACGCAGTGATGGCCTCCGCGTTGTTGGAGTCGACAATCTCATCCTTTTTCTTCAAGAAACATGTCCAGTAATCGTGCGCCATTTCATTCTCTCCTTCGGCCAGATTTCCAAGGTCGCTGGCATCAGCAAGCCGGATATACATGCCCTTGAAGTTAGTGATGAATTTGTCTTGTAAATCATCCCAGTCGGCGATCTATCTGGGCGTGAGGGTGTTCAACCAGGCCCGGCGGATGCCTTCAGCATCAGGGGTAAATGCTTGATGGTGTGCCACTCATCATCGTCAGCTGCCTGGACTGCGATAGTGTAGTTTGTTATCCAAATCTCCGGGTCCTGACTTCGATCATACGTGTCCACCGCATTTCGCTAGAAATTTGGTGGAAAAGTGTGGGCGACAATTTCATCAGTGAAGCAGGCCGAATACGTCGTGGAGTGACCTGCATCCCCAGAGTGGATGACATTTATAGTGTTACGTGCATCATCCAGGCCGACTTGACGGTCATACTCACTGGAGAGTAGTAGGTCTCTATCTCAAGCTTGCCATTGCAGTTGAGGTGCATACTGCATCTCGGTTTCCTCGAAGGGTGGGCCACACAGCACATTGGACCGTGGGACTGGCCCTCGGGTCTTCTTAGGCTGATGTCCGAGGAGCCTCGTCATAGGGCTCGGCCCACGGTATTCCTTGGTACGACTGCTCGGTGTATGAGTTCGTCGGCTGGCTGAACCACCAACATCGCCGGTCGTTCCGGCGTGGCTCTTGGACATAGCGTCTGACGTGAGCTTCTTGATGGTGTCGTCGGTGCCTGGAATCGGTGTGTTTATTGCGGCATCGTCCGAATCCTCCTCTTCCTCAACTTCGTCTCCCGTGTCGGCGGCCGCCGCATTGTCGTGTCTATCCACCATGTAGAATACATTGATTTTGCCTGCCACGGATAAAGTGGTGCAGATGGCAGGATCGCCTCCGGGCAACTGTTGTCCGAGTTGCCCATCTCTTCATCGAGATCTTTGAGCTCCTCGTTATCACCGGGTTCCTCGAGGACGTCATGGAGCGTGTCGACATTGGCAATGATGTCGGAGGTGGGTGGTTGAAGAAGACTGATGGCCGCTCCTAGGCCCGACCAGATACTAGGCTGTGGAGGACGAGTTTGCTGTGGGACTCGGCGACAAACTCGAGGTTGCCGATGTGGACGATCCAGCTTGCAGCGAAGGTCTTGACGAGCTCAAGGTAGCCCCGCCGAATCGGTGACGTAACACATCGCATCGAAAGCAAAGATCGTTC
The DNA here is from genome assembly GCA_034509565.1 of Triticum monococcum. Lineage (NCBI taxonomy): Eukaryota > Viridiplantae > Streptophyta > Magnoliopsida > Poales > Poaceae > Triticum > Triticum monococcum. Next base: position 168,631,510 of record CM067846.1, on the reverse strand, counting down.
CCGGCGTGATGACATCGGCACTGATTGAAGATCCCATCTGGTGTTTGAGTTCACCTAGCATATCCCATGCCTGGCGCGCCACTGTTAGAGTGATTTCCGGCAGATCCTCGATAGGGTATGTCGGCTAGACGATTAGATATGAGGGAAAACTGGTGGCGGTTTACCTAGGTTCAGTCCATCAGGATCGAGATAAAACCCTACTTCATGCTCGTGTTATATTGATCAAGGGACTGAGAATAATCTCTAGGTTCTCCCTATCGACTAGCCTGGCCCTAACTTATATAGGATACCGGAGCCTAGGGTTTACAGGATCCTAGTTGGTTAGTATCGGGGGAGTAGTCCTCCTTCATGCCAGCTTCCTTGTTGTATACTCCAATTCTCCAAGTCTTCTAGGTCCTTCTCTCTATTGGGCCCATAGGCCAGGACGTTGGCCCATGGCATAAACCGACTAGGGGGCCACGGGCTGGCCTACTTGGGCCGGTTTTCGGTACGATAAGGCATCCCTGGGCCGTAACACCGTCAGGCATCAAGGCCGCTGAGATCAAGCTGGTTGAGGCCAAGGAAATCAAGGCCCGTCATGTGATCTGTACATGGGCCGGCCGATTCTCTTACCGAAGTGTTTAAAAGGACCTCCTCCAAATCTTTGTGATTTGTCACGATCAGATCATTCTCCTTAAGATGACTGATGAAGTTTTTCCTCCTGTGGCTGGCGTCTATGTGAAAATAGGAGGTGTTAGTCTCCCCAAGATTAAGCCAGGTAAGCCCCGGGCGTTGTCTGGCCATACATCTCTCAATCAAGCAAAGCCCAAGAAGCTTTTTTTGCGGGTCAAGAAGTTTCTTCTTAATGTCCCGTCTAAGCCAGCTCTCCGTGAAGGATAAAGGTTCTGATTTCTTCAGCCTGATCGAACAGGCTAATAATTGTTTTGGCCCAAACAGGTTGTTCTTTTATCCCTTCAAAGCTCTTCAAACTCCAGCTTTGTAAGGCCCTTGTGTTTGTGAGTTTGCAGTTGAAGCAGATGAAGGGGTTGACATTTTTCCGAAAATGGGTTAACCCCGGCCTCTGCATCATTGTGATGCATACAACCATCTTTATTAAAATGTAGTAAATATTCAAAGCAGTCAAAACAAACAATAAAGATCAAGACCACAACCGGTCGGTAATAAGATTACCACAAACACATAACCTGCTATAAATGGAACTAAGAAATGCTTTTGCCCATAGGCATACATGACTCTGTGCACCTGCTATATTGTACAGTGAATCATTTAAATGATGTTAGTAATGATCAAAACTATTTGTAAGAATGTCAAAATGTCCTTCGTCTTCACATCTTCGGTCGGAAGCCGTCATGTGCAATGGAGCACTTATATCTCTATGAGTTGTCTGGTTAGGTTGGTTTGTGCTATATATATTTTAAATCTGAAGAAAGAATATGTGGTCACCATCTCGGATGACACCAATGTCATCTATTTCAGCGTGATCTCTACTGACCACTTTCGTCGGATGGAAATCTGGAAACTTCTGTCCTGCATAGCGAAGAAATATTTGATGAGAGAAGTGCATGTTACAGTATCTAATTTACTACTAGAAAGTGCGGTGTATGTCTGGTCTCTGCTATAACATGAATCAAAATTAGTCACATGCTAAAGACATTTTCACTTACTGCCAATTTTGATAAGTTCCTCCAGCGAACCAGGCAGGTTGATAAGCTTCCCATTCTGTACCGTAGAACCTGTTGCATTATGAGGATATATATGAATTGTAACTCTTTTATTGGCTGCTTTTATGCCACTATAATCTTGATATCTGCTCCTTGATATGTTTTCGGATGCCCTGTGTGGAGAACCCGGCTGCATTTTCGTAAGTATTGTTTGCTGACTGCTTGCTGCGGTCTTGTCTTCAGATTTTATTTTAATACAGAACTCTTCAGCGCTTGTTTTGGTCTCACAATTTATGCGAACCTCGTTGAGATCCTCTTCTCTGTTCATCATTCCATCTGATAATCTATACTTGCAGTTCGACTTGTTATGGATGTCTTCTTGCTGTGGCACTTGTCTGAGTAACTTCATTGAATCAGGACCATCGCCAGATATTGGAACCTTGCTACCAAGATCTATACTTTTCTGTTCTGTATAATGTTGGTGTGGCCATTGTAGCATCTGTTCTTCTCGAGGTATATGAAATAGGTCATACTTGCTCAAGAATCTTCGGTCTGGTTGGTTCACTTCAGGTAAATTTTCCGGTAGCTTCAGTTTCTGTACATTGGCACAAAAAGTTGTTAGCTTCTCTTTAGACGAATTTAAGTCTTAATTTGTTTGACTGTGTTCCAAAATTGAAGCTATACCTGCAATAGATTGTTCATTAGGATGTCATTGTCTTCTCTGTGATTTTGAATGGCCTCTCTGAGTCTTGTCCTGCTGATTCTCAGTAGTTGTGACAGTTCAGCTGTGCGGAAAGTAAATGGCTGGGGTATGTTACATAGAGCACCAACCTCTCCAAACATATCACCATTCGTAACTTTTGCATATACCTGCTTTCAAGAAATTCATATTATTTTAGTAATGAAAATAATCTATGGTAAATCTGAGCGATATCTGAGAGTCTCTGCATTGTAGCTGAAGAAATTATACCTGCTCGTTCGCATTTATGGTTGTTATCATATTCTACAAAAAATCAGATAGTGCTGGGAATTAGCTTAATGGTACGAACTTGCACAAGCTTTGATTCATAACTTACAGAGATAACAAACTAACCACTGCTCCTGAAACTATTAGGTAAATATCAGCTGCCCCTTCATTCTGCAATATGATATCTTCCTTTGGTGGAAAATACTCAGGCTGCACTTCCATGACCTATATTATCCAACATATCCAATTAGTACATATATTAGCAGTTCTCCCAAGATAGTTATAAAAACATTGAATAGTTAACTATATTACCAGTTCTGCAATGAAACTGTTGGATACTCCATGGAAGAGATAGGCCCGTCGCAAGATTGGGAAGAATAAGCTGTATGCTATGCTTGAACGGATTCCTTTTGGGAGACCATTTAACATGGTCTTCTGGTTATAGCCTTCTGTCTTGAACTGTAGGCAGAAGTGAGAGAGCATTTGCTCCTTTATGCTCGCAGGCAGCTGATTTCGTGCCGCGAACTCTGAAGCTGCATATATGGAGTCCCTCTGCATCATTTAAATAGAAGATATCAATAGGACTATAGGCGTGGAAGAAGAATGACGGTAACTATTTTATTGATGTTGTCGATTGTGCAAGACCTTGATTCATGTTGTTTTCTCCGTTTTCTTGTTGCCTAAAATTGTTGAGTGGCTAGGGGATACAAGAACTTGGTACCTTGTGCCATCCGTGCAAGAATAGGATTCTAATGCCTAAAATTTCTGAGTGGCTAGGGGATACATTTCATTTTCCAAGCATGTCGTATATGATAAAAGTGCTACCTTTCTCAAGATCTTCACAACTTTAGTTGTATGGATCCAAATACAGCCTATTTCTGTTCCTATTTCATTTTCCAAGCATGTCGTATAATAAAAGTGCTACATTGAATGCTCTGTGAGTAAGTTGAGAAACATACAAATTTCTGGGTGCGGCTGGTGCCATGAACAACCAGGTTGGTCATATTGCCGATGAGGTAAGCCGTTAAACCCAGATTAAAGAGCATATAGAAAATATCAAAGAGCATCTCCCTTGGGTTCTCAGCATGCAAGTCCCCATAGCCTGTTGTTGTCAGCGTCGTAATGGACCAGTACAGAGCAGTAACATATCTAGTCCATAAGCTCTGTGATCTGAATGTAGGCATCACGGCACCAATCCATGTATTCTCTGGGTAGGGGTATCTGTCAGCAAGCATATAGTTGAAGCATCCCGCGCAATGCACCGCAAAGAGGGTGACCTGCATTTGATCGTTACGTATTTTATAGTCAGCGATATTTTGTTCTCCTGGGAATATACTCCCTCCGTAAAGAAATATATAAGAGTGTTTAAATAACTACTTTGGTGATCTAAACACTCTTATATTTCTTTACAGAGGGAGTAATGATTAATATTCTGCATGGTTGAAACTTTTGAAGGTAACGGTAAAAATCATACGTAGTAATATTTCTGGAAGACTTACAGAAATAAGCTTTGAGCACCTAGTCCAGAAATAGTTGAATCGGATATCCTTCTCCAGCCTGGTTAAAAGTAGATGATCAAATTTGTGCCATTTTTCATTCATCATTGAAACATGAAGAATATGAAGATGTTGTTAACCTGGCAAACAGCGTGCTGACTCGGTTAAGACGCCACAACCTAAGCAGATTGAGTACCTTAAAGGAAAGGTCATTTCCCTTGTGTGTAAACAGAAGGATGATGGGTTGAAATGGTGCTGTTGAACATACATCAAATATGAACCAAGTCGATAGATATCTGCAGAGGATCAGATCATATTTTGTTAATGTCAGGACAGAATCACCTGGGCCTTTTTCAGCTCTAAATGTGGGGTCATTAAGGTGAAACAAATTATGAACCAGGTGCGAACCTTACTGCGATTCTCTTTCGATCGTCCACAAGAAGATGTGTTTTACTGTCAACATAAGCTACAAAGAATGTCATAACAATATCAATGGCAAAGAAGCCATTGACAATGTTCTCAACTAGCACAAGCTTAGACGGCAAGTTCCTCAAGAATGCCAGTTCAAACGGGCAAACCCAGGCGGAATAAACAACTAGGACTATGAGGAACAGCTCCCAGAATCTGAGAGAGAGAGACACAGAAAAAAGCAGAGGAAACCATGTCAGCTGCTGCTGTTCTCTTCTTCTTGCAACATGGAAGGTACGGAGGGTGCAGGCCATGTGAACCTCACCTGTAGCGGGGATCGTAGGGCGATATGATGAACTTCTTCAGCTTATTGGAGTGGTTTATGGTTGCGCCAAGCGACGGCAGTAGCTCGATGGCGAAGCTATCGCTGCTCCCGTTTATGTGAAGCCCATCCCAGAATTGGTGGAAGTGAGATTTTGAATGAGCTTGAGTCATGCTTGCCTTTGCTATTCTTTGCCACTCGACTCTATATGCAGAAGGTGTGGAGGATGGCACCTATATATATATATATGCTGCAGCCCATGAAGGGTTGGGAGGTCAAAGTGGGAGAATCTTGGAAACAAACAAGAAGCCGCTCCTGTTTTATACCCTATGAGGAAAACAACAGGGCGTGCGCGCGTGTTTTCTGTGGGCTTGTGTGAAGCTGTTCATTCGCCACGCGCAGCCCACAAGATGCATCACACCTTCTCCTTTGAAGCCTTGTTCGAGTCTTCGGGTGGGTAAACCGAGTGCTAATATCCACTTCAGCCGTCAACTGTCTGGTGTGCATTATTTTGCCATCCAGTCCTTACATTGAAGTGGCCCTTTTCGAAAAAAAATGATTATCCTCTCGTCTTCTTGAATCTGTAGCAATCGTGAGCGTCATCAGTGAGCAGCATTCTGCTAGTCTAGTTATACAGTGCCTTCCACATGCCTGAGCAAATGTGAACAAGCATGGCCACAACCATGGATGTCATTTCCGGAAGTGACCCTTCACATACTTATCATCTTTCGGTATATTCTTTTGTCTGGTGGTTCAAGACTTAGTTTACATCTCATTGGTGCAGATGAATGGTTAATAAGTTTCTCCAAGATATCTTGTCAAGCCTAATCCAATCCAAGCCTGCGTGTTCTGATGCCCACCATTTACTGTCATTGAGATATTGCCGGTTCACACACTGATTGGACTGCGCTTTTTCTTGGGACCATTAAGGGCTGAACAGACTGGGCCTCCATTATTGTGGATTTCTGGCAAAAGTGTTAGTTGTATACAATGTTATTTGAAGTTCCGTCTTGTTTCGCAGTCTTGCTGAATCAGCCATGAGATCCTTGTTTAGACGTACCCAACTCATATCTCTTGCCTGCTTGATGGGCCCCATATTTAGATTCCAGACAAAGGAGAAAAGCCTACTTCTTGGTACAGTTATTGATCTTCTTGTCGATGAGCTAACCAAATAATTAGCGTGTGATTTACTTTGTTTGAATGATTCTGCTGCTTCAATAGTACGAACTATCTTGAAAGATCTCACATCTTGCCATGCAGATTTATCTACTCCCTCCGTTCCTAAATATAAGTCTTTGTAGAGATTCTACTATGGACCACATACGGATGTATATAGATGCATCTAGAGTTTACATTCACTCATTTTGCTTTGTATGTAGTCCGTAGTGAAATCTCTACAAAGACTTATATTTAGGAACGGAGGAAGTAGCTGCTACTAATATGATATGGTGCTGATTGTAACTGATGATACTGCCTCTTGTTCTGTAAGATTGATTATTTCTGGGTTTTTTTGTCTATACTCAGATCATGTTTACTAATTTATCAATTCTACTTGAAGGACTTTACGTGTAATTTATTTTCAGAAACAATATTTTTTATATAACAGAAATGAGTATTCTTGATTATCTAGAACCTTTTTTATTAGAAGTTATCTAGAACTCAAAATTAAAAGTATAGTCAGGATCTCATTATTTTTATCAAGATTTGCTACCTGTCCAGTGTCCATCATTAGGCAGGTGCACGTGTTTCTTTGAATGAGATGAGGAAATAGGCATGGAGTAGCTATTTTCTTGTTACTTTCAGTGGGCCCGGTGAATGGCTAAACCAGACAAGTCTTTGTCTGTCATGCTCTCCATACATTGAAATGGCTACAATTCTATTTCATGCGCCTATTGGTGCAGCCTTTACCTGGGACATCAAGTTGTCAACACTACACCTAATCCCTGGTTTTCAAAAAAAAAAAGCGAAGATGTAACTATTTGTAAAACATGCGACTCTTCTTGAAACGAGCTTTCCACCCGCTTTACAAATAAAGCCATATGGCCAAGGTGTTGAGGAATTTCTCAAAAATGTTGATCAAAGAAAAAACACGACAAAAACACAAGCCGGAGACCGCTAACAAGCACCAAAGATGCACTACTAGACGTTGTTAGAGTTGTGTCGAATATTGTGTACAAGGTAGGTTACAGTTGGACTAGGAGTTGTATTGTGTTTACATAGGATATGTAGTCGTGTCCAAGTAGGACACTTGTATCCTAGGCCTCTCATATATAGTGGGGCTAGACACACGATGTAACCTATGCCAACATAATAGCACAGGCGCGCAAGGGGGAGCCGGCGGCGTGTGCCGGCGCCCGGGTGGCCGGTGTGCGGTATTGTGACGGTGTAACGGGGAGGAGCGCCCGTAGTCATGCCCCGAGGATGTAGCCATATCGGTGAACCTCATTAACAAATCTCGGTGTCGTGCCTCGTGTGATTGCTTGGTCCTTGAATGATCAACGGTATGCCTCGGATTTATTCTAACAAGTGGTATCAGAGCTAGGTCATTCGGAGGCTGTGGATCGTTGATCGAGAGGAAGAAGCGTCGACATAAATCTGCAGGAAGCGATTGTAATATGGGATGAATATCATCGGCGAGTTACAATCCAGGCAGACCGGTCATGTTGTGTTACTTTCGAGCAGTAATCAGATCGTGAAGCAGATACATGGCAGCAGTTTTTGGCTTACTCGGCAAGATGCAATCGAAAACAGCATAGGCAAGTCGTGCGGCGGTCGATCAATGGATCGATCAGGCAAGCGTATAGGAGGCGCATGTTGAGATCGTTGAGCGGGGTTTGGGGCGGCCCATTGCAGGCAAGCCCAGGCGGGGCTGGCCGAGCGGAGGCTTGGGCGTACTCTTGTACGCGCAGGGCGCTGGACTCATATATACTCCAATGCTAGATTTGCTTTGCCATGACCTTTTGCTTTTCAATGGATACTTATCGTTGATGGATTTTCTCACGCTAGATGTGATCTGCCTCCGTCCGCGTCATACATGGACACTCGGTCTCCTTTTTGTTTCCATACACGTGAAGACCAAGATTGGTTGGATTTTGCTATTAGTGCACGAGGGTGTATCACGTCAGGTTTTGCTTGTGAACTTGGGCATCACGTGAGGAAAGCTCGGATAATTTTTCGCAGGGTCAGCCGTACAAAGAACCATGGCGCCAATGGGTATCAGGTTTGAGGTGGAGAAGTTCAACGGGACTGGAAGCTTTGGGTTATGGCGAACATAGGTGAAAGATTGTTGGCACGACATGGATGCTTGAAGGAGTTGTAGGAAGTCATGTCAGCTAAGATGGAATTATCAGGTGATGGATGGAAATTCGCGGAAGACGATTTGGGAGCCTCGAGCGTGTCATACAGTCGACGAGTTCGGCTGGGTCGGACTAGGCAGTCTGACGGATTGACGCAAGTCGGTTGGTACAGAAGACGGTGGTGGAATCGGCGAAGACGACGTAGGAGCGTGATGCTGATGGTGACCGACTTCTGGGGCGTGGAAACACGTGGCGCAGGTCCGAGGCTTGTGCGGCTTCGACAAGACTATGGCGCGGGATTGATTCAAGGTGGTGTATACATAGAGCTTGAAGTCGATGAGGCGCAGGGGTGGACTGATCATCTACCATGGAGTATTGTTGAAGGTGGAGCTGGATTGAGGGGCTACGGTGTAAGGATTCAAAGAATCGAAGCCTATTCAGCAAGGGAGAAAAGCGAGTGACATACAGTTTGGACTGGAGCCCAGTGGTCTGATGAAAGCGTGAAACTCGTCATCGGTCGGTGATGATCGGTGGTACTCTGCAGTGGGGGTTGAGTGGTGTGGTTTCGTGACCCTTAAGACTCGACCGGGACAGCGGAGGCTCGATGCGGTAATAGCGGCGAGGCGTGCGGTACGCACGGGACATGGAGACGGGCCAGGGCTCTGGTGGTCATACATGTGGTGAGACAACTGTGAATTTGACTCGGGATGACTACAAGCAACGGTGAAATTCCTTCAAGTTTCAGACAGGCGGTCAAGAAACGAGCGGTGATGTTGAGTTCAGGTAACTCTTATGTGTGACACCCAATATGTGAGTTGTTCACTTTCACGCAGGTCAGTGATCAGTGTGTGATGGCGTTGAACGGATACTCTGGAAGTTGGGAGCACAAACTAGAGTAACAAGGAACTTAATTTTGCTCGAGTGTTGACTGTTGTCAAGTAAAGAAGGGACTACAAGTTGCAGGTGGAGTCGCATGGAGTCTTTGGAGTAGCAGCGGTACTCATGGAATAAGCTCAAGTCCAATGTACATGGAAGTTTGATGCATTGACGAACTCAAGGTGGTGTAGAATATTCGCCAAGGTGGAGTTTGTTAGAGTTGTGTCGAATATTGTGTACAAGGTAGGTTACAGTTGGACTAGGAGTTGTATTGTGTTTACATAGGATATGTAGTCGTGTCCAAGTAGGACACTTGTATCCTAGACCTCTTATATATAGTGGGGCTAGACACACGATGTAACCTATGCCAACATAATAGCACAGGCGCGCAAGGGGGAGCTGGCGGCGTGTGCCGGCGCCCGGGTGGCCGGTGTGCGGTATTGTGACGGTGTCACGGGGAGGAGCGCCCGTAGTCATGCCCCGAGGATGTAGCCATATCGGTGAATCTCGTTAACAAATCTCGGTGTCGTGTCTCGTGTGATTGCTTGGTCCTTGAATGATCAACGGTATGCCTCGGATTTATTCTAACAGACGCAACCAGCTAGTTGCTGAGTAAAAGTACACGAGAGGCCGAACCACCATGAGACACAACCAAGTCCGTTGACGAGAAAAAAACCACAGGACTAAGTCACAACCAACCATGTCGCTGGAGAGGACCCCCTGCCCTGTCGGACTTGCTGACGGGATGGAGCGGTGGAGGAAGACGTCGTCATGTGTAAATGAAGGGGCACACAAGACCGCTAGCCATCGAAGTTGAAGCTAGGCCAAGAGGTGCCCCAAGCCAACCCAAAACGTCACCGTGACCGGATACACCCACACTCACCAGCGACTCACCCGAGAGGGATACGACGCACCACTCCTTTCAATGAACATACTTGCCTAGAAGTGATTCTACCTTAAGAGCGCTTCCCTCTTTTCTGATTTCTTCCCTTTGACCATCAAAAATGTAGCCTCAATTCCTTCGAAAATGGAAGATCTTTGGCGCACAAAGAAGGGGTGACCCCCCGCCGCATCCGCTGAAAACGGACAAGGGTTTTCACCCTTGGCGTTGGCAAGGTGGGGAGGGAAGCCAAGAAGGCGGCTCCAAGAGGGACACGACATCTGGAAGCATCGTCAACGCTGGCCCAAAGCATGAAGCTTTCGCCTGGTTCCTCTCGCACATCTCACCGAGGGGATTCGGACCACCCACGATGAAAGAGGGACTCCAAATCCAGATCATGGTCTGGCCGCCTTCGAATACACCAGCCGCGCCAGGACCACCCGCCACCGGACACCTCGCCATCCACATGACCAAGACGCGTCGTCAACACCACTGCAACACTGCTCGCCGGAGAGCCAAATGCGCAGCCCGCCATCTAGGATCAACGCCCCGGAATCCACGTGCCCAATCCCCAACCCTGCACGCACCAAGGTGCCTTTGATCACCCAACACCTTCTGTAATCTCCACGCTTAGAACTTTCCTTAATCTTATCCAAGTAACTCGTTGTGCTAAATGACATGGTGTCACAAATCTCCACTACATTTTGCAAAGACCTATTCGACACGGTCTCGAAAGTGATTAATTAAAATTACAAACTATTGTAGCACATTGCAATGGAAATATTTCCATTGTAGTGTGCTACAATAGTTTGAAATTTTAAGTGCCACACGTGCGGCACAAACACATGGCAATTCCGGACGTTTTTTATGGCATGTTTAGTGACGCGAGGAAGGCAACTTTAGTTGTCAAACATGGCAATTTTTTTTCGGATGGCAAGTTTGAGTTTTTTTGGGTTTGTTGTTTCTTTTCGGATGACACCTTTTGTTGTAAAAAAAACGTTATGGCCAGAGTGCTTCGTGCCACACGTGTGACACTTATCATTTAGGAAAGATTTCTGTTAACTGCGGTATCTTGAGCCAGTTGCTTTTCTGGATAATTGAGCATTCTCCCATCCAGTGCTGCGGCCTCTTTCTCATGTCCTCTTGTGTTCCTAATCTCTCATTATCACAGGTGACCATGTGAGAGTGGGGAGTGATGAAGTGGCGGTCCTTGCGCGCATGTGCATGCATGTGTCTACCACCCCCTTTCTCGTTGCATCTTTCAACTATGTATGATATATCTGGCTTCTTTCTTCTTGTTGGAGAATGGTGACTTGCAGAGGGAGTTCATCCCCATAATGAGCCGGTGGAAGCGACGCCGCCATTATTCGTAAATGTCATGGATAATGGCCGGCCTCACATGGGCAGTATCATTCATGTATGGGGTCATGCTGATTGTAGTGTCTGGAGAAACCTCAGAGTATAGTGCAAATCCAATCTGTTTATCAGCCACATTATTAATCATTTTCTGATCAACTGTGGCTAAATTATAAAGGCTGAGGGTTAATTTCCTGTGGACCATAGTCAGTTTTTAGATTGCAATCAGTGAATCGGTTCCCTTTCTGACTAGTCATTTTCATCAAGCTCTTACTTTTTGGATTATGTACTTTTTGTGTGGTCTTATCTAATTATACTCCTTGTTATTATCTAGCTTATATGATCTGCTCATTGAGCACTCCTGTTGCAGTATCAACAGTTTGGAATCGCGTGTTTGCCCATAAAGCCAAACTATTTATGTTCCTTTTTTGGTATCATGATTCACAGTTGTTGACATGCTCTCTCCTGCACGTTTACAGTGTATTTGTTATTCTTTTTACCTAGTGCTATATTATTAGACAGTAATTGTTCTTACTTGTCAAACAGATGAAGAAATACAGATTTTTCTGTTTTGTGGACATATATAGATTTTTCATACTTGTCTTCATGAAAACAACCTGTGGAATGTTAGAATGTGCACATCATGGATGGTAACTAGGTTATGGCCGTTCCATGCTGGATAGGTCCCATTCGAAGTACAATTTCGTCAAATAGATGAAGAGGAATTCGCGAAAGGCGATAGCGCTGCAGAAAACGAAATGATTCTGGAGGTGATGCTGAAGATGTGGTAGTTAGTAAGGAATATTTGCCAGTACTTGTGGGTGAAGATTTGGGGTATGATATGGTTTCCCAAATTTCCATCTCTCTTTTTTTGTGAGCATTATTTGTTAAGTTCTTTTTCCATGATTATCTAAACATGGTTTGTTCTCATCTTATGAACAGACAAGGGAAATAGGTAAGATTCCAAGAAGTTGTGAGGTTCATCCGGCATATTGTGCATGCATCATACATGATGCGGGACAATGCCAAACAACGAATGATTTGGATGTCGAGGTGTGTGCTGCGTTGCACCCGGGTTTGGGGATGGATGGATGGATGGATGCGGGTGGGAGTGCGGATGCGCCCATGAAAGCGACCGGGTGTGGTACGTGGGGTGGGGCTAGCGTGGCGCAGGTGTGGCTCCATCGTCTCATCTTGATTAGGATTCGCTAAAAGGAGAATAATGATGCCATAAACTAATGGGGGCCGTCCGTCCACGGAGCATATGCAGCAGCAGCAGCATGTAGGTGGAGTCTCCGTGTTGAACTCGAAAAGCAGCTCAAAGAAATGCAGTTCGGCACGAAACAATGGCGCCAACCCAACGAAACAACGGGGTCCAAATCAATCATGGTGATGATGATCAATTGCCATTTGCCCTGTTATTACGTTGTCTGTGTTAGGTTTGGAGAGGTCCAAAGTATACATATTAGATGATTCTTTTTCTTTTTTTTGCAAGGAAAAACATCTGATCTATTTATCAACTATCAAGATAGTACAAAGAATACTAGAAGTAAAAAAAATACATCCAGATCCGTAGACTACCTAACGACGACTACAAGCACAGGAACGAGCCGAAGGCGTGCCGCCGTCATCGCTCCTTCCTCATCGGAACCGGACAAACCTTGTTGTAGTAAACAGTCGGGAAGTCGTCCTGCTAAAGCCTCATAGGACCAGTGCACCAGAACAACAACCGCCGTTGATGAAGAAAAACATAGATCGAAAGGATCGAATATGTAGACACACGAACACAGACGAACGAAGATCGGTCCATGTGGATCGAAAAGATCGGTCCATGTAGATCGAAAGGACCAGTGCACCAGAACAACAACCAGTGCCTCATCGGAACCGGGCAAACTTGTTGTAGTAAACAGTCGGGAAGTCGTCGTGCTAAAGCTTCATAGGACCAGTGCACCAGAACAACAACCGCCGTCGATGAAGAGAAACATAGATCGAAAGGATCGAATATGTAGACACACGAACACAGACGAACGAAGATCGGTCCATGTGGATCCACCAAAAACAAACGCCGACCGAATCCCATAAAATCCGCCAGAGATAAATTTTCTCACGTCCTCTGAAGATGCTAGAAACACCATCGGAATGGGGCTAGGCAGGCACATGATGTTTATGTTGAAAATACGTGTGAAAGTCGCATTTGTTTATTTTTTTTCCTTTGCATTGTATTTCCTGGACGTGTATTGTAATGCCAAAGCACCAAAGCAAAGCCTAGAGAAATCCAGCCAATTCGGGAGATTTCTAAAGACATGTACAGTGGTTAATAAGAAACTTATCTTAATCATGCCACATAATTTACATATGACAATAAAACTATTTGTACACTGGGTTATTTCTTAGTCTTATTTTGTTAACTAGATCTATCTATTTCTGCCTAAAAAACTATACACCCTGGGTGAAGAATAGTTATTCTTCATCTCCCTCTATTTTACCATCAATACACTATAATTTTATATTTCGTAAGTTTTGTCTTATTTTCGACATAAAAAGAGACCGTAAGAAAATATATAATCATCGTAAAAAATATTTTATGTTATGTAAAATTACAAGCGTAAAAACATAGTGTAAAATACACATAAACTGCTAATTTTCTTGTCTTATGACCTATATTTTTATTCTTTTATGCCAAATTTTACGTGGTGAATCAATAAGAATGTAACTATTTGAATTCCGAACATAATTTAATTATGAAATGGTCGTAAGATTACCTCAGATGAAGAATAACTTATTCTGCACCTTGTGTGATGAATAGTATCACTATACAAGTTTTTTTCAATGGTTTCTCTCTGCTTCATCTCAACATTTATCCCATGTGGCATTTCTAAAATAGCACCACATATTTAGGGATATCTAGTTATTAAAGTTTAGAGTAGGGAACAACCAATTCTAAATTACTCCTTCCGTCCCCGCAATATAAGAGCATTTTTGACACTTTATATTATGAGACAAAGGAAGCATTTTTTATTGTCTTCTCTTAATTACGTGGCGAACTTAAGATAAGACTGTCTTATTAATCATTGTACATGCCATAAAGCTTCTTGTTTGGCATTGTACTGGATTATGAGAGTCCCACGGGCTTTTTGATGCGTCTCCAACATCGAATTGTCTATACTTTTCTCTCCTGCAAAAACTTTGAAGTAAGCAAAGCATATCGTATCATGCTGAGCGCCCTCCATTTCAAAATAATTGAGATTATAGATTTGTCCTAAGTTAAATTTATTTAAGTTTCATCAAGTCTACAGAAAAATATATGAACATCTGAAGAACCAAATTAGGCTCATGATATTCTTTGTAAAATATAATTTTGTCTATGTGTCTTTGGTATTTTAGATCTTAACACATTTTTTCTAAAAAGTTGGTCAAACTTTAACAAGTTTAACTTAGAACAAAAAATCATTTCTTTTATGAAAGAAGCTTCAATTATTTTAGAACCGAGGAAGTATGTAACTACGATAATAATAACCCACAGTGAACGCTTAAGTACATGTGATCGTATTTTTCTGGATTTATTTTAGTCATTCCGGCGATGTGCGTTTAATGGGAGGAGACGTTTTTGTCGACTACAAACACGTCTGTGACGACTTCGTCAATCTCAAGATATTGTGTCGGCGAGTAATGCTACACGTACAAACGAGTTACAAGCTTTTACAAAGAGGGTTAGTTTGATTGGTCAATAGATGGGGAGGCGGCCCACCCTCCCCTGAAAATCAGGGGGGGCAAGTTTGTGATTGGTTAGTAGATGAAAAAAATAATCCTAATCAGCGTGTAATTGCGTGTAACTCAAACGAGTTACAAGCTTTTACAAAGAGGGTTAGTTTGATTGGTCAATAGATGGGGAGGCGGCCCACCCTTCCCTGAAAATCAGGGGGGGGGCAAGTTTGTGATTGGTTAGTAGATGAAAAAAAAATCCTAATTAGCGTGTAATTGCGTGTAACTCTTTGTATGTTTAGCATTATTGTTGTATCGGCTTAGTGTCTCGAAGATGCTCATAGGGATAGGATATGTGTGCGTGTGTTCATAGGATTGAATGTATGCATGTTTATAAGCATCTGCATTTGCATTGTGTTAAAAAAAAAACTTTAGCTGGTTATCACTAGATCACTCCCGAGAGCCCTGCTACTTGAATTCCATCCCCAGCAGTTGGCACCAACCCATCAGCATATATATCCAACCTCAGATCATGGACTGGAGTACACTCCACCAAAAGGGGACTCTTGTTGGCGCCAAGAGTCAGTTCAAGTGGGGGCACACCAAGATTCTCCTGCCTTCGTTATCGAATTTGGAAAACAAAAAGGGATTTGAGAAGCATAATAACAGCGCTGATCCTCGGGTGGATGCAGTTTTTGTGTCACGCATGCGAAGCCGATTGCTTTGAAAATTCGAAAATTATTCTTTAGGCGATTTCTTATTTCCTTTTTTTGAGGGTGAGGCAATTTCTTATTTCATAATTGTAATACAATTCTTTTTCAAAAGGAGGAGATTCTAGTCTCTGCATCATCATAATACACACAACCATCTTTATTTAATGAAAATGAAGAGGTTCGATAAGTACACAATATCAACTAACACGACAAAATAAAAAAATAAGAAAACACACACACACACACAACCAGTTGGTACAATGTTACATGAGTTAAACACATAATTTATTAATGACATATCAGCCAAACTGGTTGAATAGCGCCTGGGCAACCATCTCAAGACGGTTGCACTTGAAGGTCATGAGCTCCCCAGTATCTCCATGCTCAAGTGAGGACCATATATGAATCGATGCAGTGGCCCTAAAGATAACCTGCGAAAAGTTAATAGAGTGAGACCTATTAAAACACCATCATTCCGACAATTCCAAATTGTCCAAAGTAGGGAATAAACGGGCGTGACTAATGCACGCGCGAGCGTCAGAGCGCTCGGTTTCTGACAAGCTGCCTTTCCCTGATTAAGTAATGGAGTTTTCTTTTTTAACGTCTAGGTATTTTTTTGTTTTACGCTTAATTGGTTTTCTTTTTAGAGAGAGATTACCTCCTACCCTGTTGAATCCAGGGGGGCCGAATTTCAAAAAACAAAAAGAATTCAGAGGGGCCGAGAGATTAGGGGAGGTGGTGGGCCTGTGTGCTTTGCATCCATGAGTGAATTCACCGGAGGAGAGAAGGTGGTGGGTTCAGATGCTTGCTTGGGACTGCTACCCTTCCTTGCATGCCTCCTCACGCTTGTCACATGATGGGTCTGCTAAATGCTAATGATGACCATGCCGCTTAGTAAAACGAAGTGGGAAGGAAAACTGGCGCTGTTCGTTCGCGCATTGCAACGCGTCGTGTGCGAAAGAGTAAATCCGGGAACAAATTGCTGTAGATATGTCGAAAAAGGGTTTCTCCGCTTTATATTTCAAAGTAAATAATATCGATTACATAGACAATGCTGGGGCGAGCAGCACAACAAGCACAAAGGAAAAAGGAAGAGGAAACAAATGCTAACAACGGCAACTCGACAAAGTGAGGATGGCCCACCACCGCAGCATCCTTCGAAATCGACCCACCACAATATAAGGCTCCGATCTGCCACGTACCAAGCAGCACCTCCAACAAGGACTGCAACGTCGAGGACGCTGCTGCCCGGACGAGTCCTAGGGTTTCCCCCCCGCACGCGGAGGGGCGTAGGGGATGGATACCACCGACACCCTTCAGGAAGGACTGGCGGCACCCTTAGGTGTCGCCGCATCGGAGCTAGAAGACCCGCCAATGATTTCTCCCATACTCCATACCACACCGCCAAATCGGACCAGAGCCAACTAGCCAACTCGCCGCCCACCAACATGCACCATCGCGATCGCGACGCCACCCATGCCTACTCACTGAGATCACCACCACGAGGCCAAGAGGACTAGGAGAAAAGCGCCAGGCGACGGGAGCAGCAGTACCGTAACCGCACGGGAGGGAACCACCTCCACCGCCGTCGTGCGGGAGGCCCGTGCCTCTGGCACCGTCGCGGTCGCTGTTCGGACGCGGCAACAGGGCATACCAGGCCACCCCTGGCCCGCCCAGGCCCGAATGGGCCCTGCTAAGCCCCGCCGGCCCTGCTGCAGCAGGGCGGCAGCAGCGCCGCCAGCACGCCACCGCCCACCGCGCTTCCCCGCCTCCCAGAAGTCGTGCCGTAGACCCGCCCCGTCGTCGGCCCGCCTAGACCCAGATGGGGCCCAAAGGGCCCAGATCTGGGTCGAGCGGGCGCCGGCAAGCCGCGCTGCCGCACCATCCCACCCCCAACGGCGACGCCACCGTCCAGCTGATCTCCCGTGTCATGCCAGGAAGCCCCGCCGCCACGCCGGACCGCCGCCGCCGAGGAACACCCCCCATAGTTGCACCGGAGAGCACCCGGGAGGGAAAAGGCCCGGGGGCGCCGCCGCCAGCGTCGCCCGGGCTAGGCCCCGGCGGGGAGGGAGGGGTGAGAGGGAGCTGGGGGAAGAGGGACCGGGGCACGGCCGGTCGCCCACGGGGGCAACGCGGTCACGAGAGATTGCTTTTCCAAACTGCTACAGATATGACCCTTAAGCTTTTTTGTTGATACCAATCAACTAGTTTCCAAACATATTTAGGATATTTGTTGGGGTGACATATTATATTCAAGATGAACTAAATCGAAGTCATGAAAGGGCAGGAAATAAAAAGATGTTGAATTATTTTATCTGATCACAAAAACAAAACTTATATCCATTTCAGTTTTGTTTAGCCAAATTATCTTTGCTGAGGATCACCACCCTCTGAACAAGCCACATATTTTTTATCTTTTAACTTACTATGATTTTTCAAATATGCTTTCTATAGAACACAGACCCCATATTGATAAGATTTGCATACATAGACTTGACAGTAAACATCCCATTTGTAGTCAGTCTCCATCTCAAATTATCAGGCACATGAGATAAGTTGACCAACATCAACCTACAAAATAAATGGTACCACACCATCCATTTATTGCCAATCAAGGCCCTCCTGAATTGGATATTCAGAGGTGCCGAACCAAGGACCAGTTGAACAGTATCATCTTTCTTGCACGCTATATTATAAAGTGATGGGTAGTGAACCACAAGTGGATTGTCCTCTAATTAGTTATTTTTCCAGAAACTCGTGGATTGGTCGTCACCAACTTCAAACAAACTTCTCATAAAGAAAGAAGACTTCACCTTCATCGAGCACTTCTAAAACGGAGAATCAGTTGGTTTGACTTCCACTTGAGGCAAGGTCTTAGAATATAAGTATTTATTATGGAGGATCTCTTGCCAAACATCTTACTTATTTTGTAACTTGAATAGCCATTTGCTATGTAAGCCAAAAAAAGTAATACAATTATCTGGTACATAAGAAAGGTTAGGTTTTATATATGATAAAAACAATAATTGCAAGTTTACATTGCGTACAATGGTTGATAATGCACTATTCTATTGTGTATTCCACATCTCTAGAGAAGTAAAAAAGGCGTACAATTGAAGAGTAATGCTAGAATTACGGACAAATCCTACATATTCTAGTTAGGTGGCATTTTCTAGTTGGAGACTGGTGGGAAGAGGTTTGTAAAAAAAATTGGTACTATGAATTGTCTCTTACTGCTGTAGTATTTAGCAACTAATATTTGCATGATCCTAAATTGCGGTCCGACTAAAATTAAACATAGCAATGTTCTTTCAAGGGTATATTGTGTCCATCTCAAGCTCTGTGACGACTTAGTCAATCTCAAGCTCTGACGACACAGTAGTGTCTCGGAGGTTCTCGATCATAAGGATAGGGTGCTCGCGTGCTCGTTCATAAGAATGAGGATGTATGTGCATGCGCTCATAAAGATGAGGATGTGTGTATATGAGCATCTGTATTTGTACTATGTTTATTATAAAGATAAGAATAAGATTATTGTGGTGAAAAGAGGTTCTTAACAAATTTTTTGGTCAATCTCAAGACTTGTTGTCACGGTGTCTCAGATTTATAAGAATGAGGATATGCGTGCATGCTTTCATAAATATGATGATGCATGTACATGAGCATCTACATTAGTACTATGTTTGCCATAAAGATAAGAATAAGCCGGCTTAGTCAAATTTGGTCAATCTCAAAATCTACTAGCAAGGTGTCTCGAAGGCCCTCATAAAAATAGGGTGTGTATGCTTCTTCATAAGAATGATACGTGTGCATGCATTCAATAAAGACGAGAATGCGTGTATATGAGCATCCGTGTTTGTACTGTATTTGTCATAAAGATAATAATTGCTGCGGTGGGAAGCGATTTGTAGCAAAATAAATTAGTATGATGAATTGTCTCTTATAGGACTATTTAGCAACTAATATTTGTATGATCCTAAAATTGTGGTGACTAAAATTAAACATGGCACGAGCGGTTGTATTTTCTGAATTTATTTTAGACTTTTCGACAATGTTCTTTCAGCGGTATATTGCGTCCATCAACTACGAGGTGTTTGTGACGACTTAGTCACTTCAAGACCTGTCGGCATGGTGCTTCAGAGGCGCTCATAAGGATACAACATGTGTGCACGTTCATAAGAAGGAGGATATGCGTGCTTGCGTTCTTAAAGATGTGAATACATGTATATATTAAGGGTTTGCGTTTGCTAAAAAAACTGAAAAAGGAACATCACATAAAGTTGAGAGGAATAAACTTATATTTCTTATTAACAGATCCATTTTAAAGAAAATGCAAAACTATTTATCCATTTCTCTCTCTTCCTTTTCCTTTTCCTTTTTATAAAATGACTAAGATCTATAACAAAAGTTCATCAGAATTACCAAACATCCCCAACATAATAGAAATTATATTGAGGTCTTGAACCACCAACCGGCAAATGTTGTCGATAGGACGAGCCGCTAATGCGCTGCTGCCGCCAGTCCCATACTAAGTGGGCCTAACTTTGTCGATGCCAGCTAGGACTTCGTGCACGTGCCTCTAACGACTAGCGCCTTGAAGCTACAATTGTCATTGTTGAATCCTTAAATCAATCTGAAGAACTAACACCAAATCTCACCGTTGCATACGCAAGATGAGAAACCCTAATCTCATGCCTTCTAGGAGCTTCATGAATCTACATCGGAGGTCTGTCCAATCCGTCCCAGTGGACGAACTTGAGGAGTATAGGTGCCTGGAATACCGACTCGAAGAAGAAGCACTGTCATCTGTCGAACGTCGCCCCTGCGAGGACTAAAACACTGACCTATCTACTAGCAGGAACCGAGACACCAGAATTCCCATCTCCGCCACTGATTGTCGAAGTGGCACGCAGAACGGGGTGGCTTTACCCTAGTCGCCCTACAAGAAGGGAAAGAAAGACGTGAAACTCCGTTTCTCTCTCTTCCATATAACTAATTAGTAATTCTATATGGCATCGCTGAGATACTGTTTTTTATAGAAACGTAGACGCAAACAATCACATCACCACAACACACACCCACACAGTGCCTACTGAACACTGGGTCGAAGTTGCGGAATATGACGATTGACAAAGTTACTATAAGCGTCTCATTACCGACAGGAGCGTCACACCTGCCAGTAAAAAAAAGTCTGCATTAACAAGACACCAAAGTGTATAACTGGTTTGAACTCTGCGGATTATCTTTTTGATCAAGTTTCACGTTTCATCCAATAGTTTGCGCTTGGAACTCTTTGTCATCTAGATCTTTTATAAAAGTTCATCAGAAGTATAAAAGCATCCCAAACGTAACAAAATTACATCGAGATACTTAGACCACCAAACGACCAATAGTAACGCCAGAGTGCATCGTTGTCTCCGCTCCCCTACCGCAGCCGACCTAACCTTGTTCAGCCGGTAAGTCTTCGTGCACGTGCCCTTAAGGACCGGCACTCTCGAGCTACAACCCTTGAGTCAATCTGCGGCGTCTGACACCATAACTCCCCGCTGCACACAATTGACGAGAAACGCTAACCTCACCGTTCAAGGAGACGGCGGGAATCTACTTCAGAGTTCTGCCAATTCCGTCCACATGAATGAACTTGAGAAGGATCGGAGCCCGGAAGACCATCCCGACGAAGAAGCAACGCCATTCGCCCAAACGTCGCCCTGCAAGGACTAAAAATTCTAACCTAAACTATTAGCCAGAATGGACACCAGAATTCTTCTCCCCATCATCAGCCACCGGAGCAGCAGAAAGAAGGGAGGCGAATCCATAAACTCGCTGGTGGTGCTTGGAGGGAAGTTGGCCGCCGCCAGGAAAAGGAACGCTTTTTTCCTATCAAGTACTGTATTAAAATGCCTGGCCGGACAAAAGGCACCCTGAGCCTGATACGTGTGCGCTGGTCCTATTTTCTTCTATGAAAGTCCCCGCATGTACGTGAGGCCGAGAATGAGGAGCCATTGTGGCGCTATCACCAGCCGCATTTTTCAGAAAGAGACGAGATAAAAGGGAGAGGAAGATATGCATGCCCCCATATGGTTAGGCTTAGATCCTGAAATTCTGCGGTCCTCACGAAGCAATAGTGCAACGGTACCAAATGTAGCGGAGTTTTCACAAAGATCCTATTCTGGTAATGTATGCTTTGATGTTTATAGGCATGATCAACGGAATTCTGCAAAAGACAGGGAA
Organism: Triticum monococcum; assembly: GCA_034509565.1. NCBI lineage: Eukaryota > Viridiplantae > Streptophyta > Magnoliopsida > Poales > Poaceae > Triticum > Triticum monococcum. The sequence continues at coordinate 168,609,602 of CM067846.1, read as the reverse complement.
TGTGAACAAGGAATTTTCACGAGGATGTGACGGAGGTGAACGCGAAGCCGGAAGGTGCCTTTTGACTTTGCCTTTTGTTTTTGCGTGCTTGATGGCTCACCCAATCATTTGTGCTGTGGATTCTGGAGAAAGAGCTTGATCAAGCTTCTCCACTCATGTATCTTGATCTCTTGGCATATCATGGGTAGAGGAACCATGCAAGTTGTGCAGCTTTTGTGCCTTGACGTAATCTACTCCGGAGAGTGGCTACACTGAGCCGAGCGTGCTTCACCGGCTGGTGGTCCTAGGCTTGGACGGGTCGGCCCGGAAGAAGGTCGAAAAATCCTGAGGGGCTTCCTTTAGGGTGAGACCTCCTCTTCGGCGCCTTATGCGCCGGTTGGCGCAACTGGCGCGCAGCAGCTTGCGAATGGGCCGGCCCATGAACAGCAGGTCAGTGCAAAAATGTATTCATGACAGGAAAAAACAAACGCAAATGAAGCTGCGGATTCGAACCCGCACCATTATGCTCCTGCACATGGTTGCCTAACCAGTACAACAATACAGCCCTTCCAAAAAGATTGCAGCGCGAAATGTCTAACAACTATATTTTAGCCGCGCTCTTTAGAAAAATGGGATTTCTTTTGAAAAGAAATCTGAACAAATTTTGAATGCCCACAGATTTTAAAAAACATCATGAATTAGAAAAAAAATCATGTATTCAAAAAACATTGGCGAATTCAAAAAGTTCATAAAAATTAGAAAAAGTTCATCGGTTTTCAAAAAAGTTCACAAATTTTGGAAAAGTTCATTGATTTTGAAAAAACATTCATCGACTTTTGAAAAAGTTCATAGTTTTTGAAAAAAAGTTCATCGACTTTGAAAAAAGTTCATTGAATTTTAAAAAAGTTCATCAAATTTGAAAAAAAGTTCGTCAAATTTGCGAAAACTTCATTGATTTTGAAAAAAGGTCACCGAATTTCAATAAAAGTTCATGGAATTTGAAAAGGTTCATCAAAATTTGAATAAAAATCATCAAAATATGAAAAATAGTTCACCGAATTTGAAAAAAAGTTTATTGAATTTGAAAAAAGTTCATTGAAATTGGAAAAAAGTTCATGGAATTTCAAAAAAGTTCATCGGAATTTGAAAAACAGTTCACCGAATTTGACAAGCCAACTCATTGAATTTGAAAAAGTTCATCAAAAATTGAAAACCGTTCCTCAATTTTGCAGAAAAAAAATCATGAAGAAAGAAAGTTTCTGGAATTAGAAAAAGAAAGAAAGAAGAACAGAAAGAAGAAGAAAAGAAAGGAGAAGAAGAAAAGAAGCAAAACATGCACATAGTCACAACATGTGAAGTGGTCTGGTGGTTGTTGCGACTTACACAAGCCAGCTTGTGTTGCGGGTTCGAATCCCAGATCTCGCGCTCTTTTTTTGCTTCTTAGAAACAGAAAAATGGGCCGGCCCAGACGTGACGAGGGGTGTGCGCCCGTTAGTAGAATGAACAGTATCAGGCGCAAAAGGCGCCGAATAGGATTTGGCTCCTTTAGGCCTTGTTCGTTTAATCCCGTCCCCGCTGGTATTAGGGCAAAACCCAGCCAATCCGCGTGGGTTTAGCCCCAGCCGGGGTTGGATCCCGGCCTGTCATTATATGTGTCTTCGGTTGGACCCGGTCTGGGCCAAATCCCTCGCAAACCGTGTGGAAATCGCTGGGAAATGACCCAGGCGGCCCATCATGTGGAAGCAAACCTCTCGCGAATCGTTACGCGAGCTCTCGCTCTCTCGCCTCGACCTTCTCTCCCTCTCGCCATTCAGCGACGGCGGCGCCGGCGCCGGAGACGCTGCCGGAGCAGATAGCGACGACGCGCTTCCTCCTTCCCCTTCTTCTCCCGCACAACATTCAAAGAAAACAACACAAGCTCGGCGGCGACCCAGACAGCCATGGAGCCCGGCCAAAACCCTAGCTAACTTCGACCAATCTCCCCCGCCGCCTCACGCCAGAGAAGAGGAGGCAGCCGGCCAAAAGACCTTCAGGTTTGTTCTCTCTGTCTCTCTTTGTGATTATCCCTTGTCTACTCCCCCTTCTCTCTCTATCTGCAGCAAGGGATAAACCAAATGCATAAAAATCGATATGGATTGCTTGGTGACATGTATTTGTTCCTCGAGGGGATTTGGTGCAGGGTGGGGGATCACCCAATCCTCTAGAGGATTAAATCCACTAGAGGATTATACACTCTTGAACCGAGCAAGGCCTTAGGCGGGGACGACGGGTCTCGGTGTTCCGGGCCTTGAACTAGCCGTAGGGTCCGGTCGCAGCATCTACAAGTTGACGCCCCAACTTCTGATTTGGGTCTCTTAAGGGCACTAGGAAGCAACTGCTAGAGACCCGTGTAGAGGAATAACTTTTGGCAATGCAACTATCGATATACAACTCCGATATATGGTGTACAACATGGACCTTGACCGCTATACAAAGACTAGGAGGTGGACCAAGATATATACGTATAATATACATGCAAAACCATATATTCAACACCCCTCGCAGTCGAAGCGTCGCCGAAGACGCAGAGACTAGACCTGAACTCCTCAAAGATGGAAGTAGACAATCGCTTAGTCATCACATCGGCAACCTGCTGTGTTGTCGAGACGTGAAGAACCCGGAAGCGCCCAAGAGCTACCTGCTCGCGAACAAAGTGAATGTCGAGCTCAATATCTTCGTTCGCCGATGATGAACCGGGTTGGCGGAGAGGTAAACAGCAGAGACGTTGTCGCAGTACACGAGCGTGGCCTTGTGAACATCACAAAGCAACTCCTGGAGTAGCTGACGAAGCCAGGAGCATTTGGCAACGGCGATAGCCACTATCCGATACTCTGCCTCGGCACTCGAGCAGGAAACCGTGGGCTATCGCTTGGACTTCCACGAGATTAGCGAGGGCCCAAGGTAGACATAGTAGCTCGAGGTGGAGTGACGTGTGTCGGGGGAACCTGCCCAGTCCGCATCAGAGTAGGCGACGAGGTCGATGGAGGAGGAGGCTGTCAGGGTGAGTCCCAAAGACGTAGTGTTGTGTATGTAACGGAGGATACGCTTCACCAAGGCCCAATGAGAGTCACACGGGGAGTGCATGTGAAGGCACACCTGCTGAACAACATACTGCAAGTCCGGACGTGTCAGAGTTAGGTACTGTAGAGCACCAACAATGGAGCGATAGAATGCTGCATCAGACGCGGGAGAGCCCTCCAGAGCAGAGACCTTGGTCTTTGTGTCAACAGGCATGGCGGCGGGCTTGCAGTTAAGCATGCCAGCGTGCTTGAGAAGCTCGTGAGCGTACTTCTGTTGATGCAGAAAAAAACCCATCTAACTGTTGAACCACCTCGATGCCGAGGAAGTAGTGCAAGGGGCCCAAGTTCTTGAGGGCAAACTCATCACGACGACGAGCAGTAAGCCGATGAAGGAGCTCGGCAGTGGATGCTACCAGGATGATGTCGTCGATGTCGAGCAGTAGATATGCAGTAGCAGCTCCCTGATGATATACGAGGAGGGAAGCATCGGAGCGGGTGGACCGGAATCCAAGCGACTATAGGAACGCAGTGATACACTGATACCATGCCTGTGGCGCCTACTTCAACCCGTAAAGAGAACGGGAGAGCAGGCACATGTGGCCTGGATGCACGGCGTCGACGAATCCAGTGGGCTGCTCACAGAACACCTGCTCGGCAAGGTGGCCATGCAGAAAAGCGTTGGAGATATCCAACTGGTGCACTGGCCAGGCATGAGATACAGCTAACTAGAGCATGGTGCGGATCGTGCCCGGTTTGACAAACGAGGCAAAGGTGTCGGTGAAGTCCACGCCCGCGCGTTGCCGAAATCTCCGAACAACCAAACGAGTCTTGTAGCGCTCGAGACTGCCGTACAGACGAGTCTTATGCCGGAAGACCCACTTGCCAGTGATGATGTTGGCACGGGGCGGCCGAGGGACAAGCTGCCAGGTGCAGTTCCGCTGGAGAGCATCGAACTCTTCCTGCATCGCAGCGAGCCAATGAGGATCTCGGAGGCGGCTCGAGCTGACGATGGGAGAGGGGACGGCTCGGAGGTGGAAGTAGCGAGAAGGTACTCATTGTTGTTATACCGCATGCTCGGTCGATGAATGCCAGCCCGACACCAAGTCATCGGGCGGGGCAGCAGGTCCGGGGTGGCGACGGGTGATGATGATGATGAACCCTCAACCCCCGAGACGTCGGGCGAGGCCGCACCGGCGGAGGTGGACGCCGAGGAGGCCAACGTGGAAGGCGCCGAGGGCGTCGGTGACGCTGAGGGCGTCAGGTACGCCAGGGGTGCCGAGGGCGCCAAGGATGCTGTGGGCATCGGTGTTGGTGAGACCAACCCAAGGAGGGGTGATGGAGTCCTGGATTAGGGGGTGTCCGGATAGCCGGACTATACCTTCGGCCGGACTCCTGGACTATGAAGATACAAGATTGAAGACTTCGTCCCGTGTCCGGAAGGGACTTTTCTTGGCGTGGAAGGCAAGCTTGGAAATATGGATATGTAGATCTCCTACCATTGTAACCGACTCTGTGTAACCCTAGCCCTCTCCGGTGTCTATATAAAACGGAGGGTTTTAGTCCGTAGGACGAACAACAATCATACCATAGGCTAGCTTCTAGGGTTTAGCCTCCTTGGTCTCGTGGTAGATCTACTCTTGTACTACCCATATCATCAATATTAATCAAGCAGGACGTAGGGTTTTACCTCCATCAAGAGGGCCCGAACCTGGGTAAAACATTGTGTCCCTCGTCTCCTGTTACCATCCGCCTAGACACACAGTTCGGGACCCCTACCCGAGATCCGCCGGTTTTGACACCGACATTGGCGCTTTCATTGAGAGTTCCTCTGTGTCGTCACTTTTAGGCCCGATGGCTTCTCCGATCATTAACAGTGATGCGATCCAGGGTGAGACCTTTCTCCCCGGACAGATCTTCATATTTGGCGGCTTTGCACCGCGGGCCAATTCGCTTGGCCATCTGGAGCAGATCGAAAGCTACGCCCCTGGCCGTCAGGTCAGATTTGGAAGTTTAAACTACACAGCGGACCTCCGCGGAGACTTGATCTTCGACGGATTCGAGCCGCAGCCGGGCGCGCTGCACTGTCGCGATGGGAATGATCTAGCTCTGCCGCCGAGCAGTGCCCTAGAGGCCGCACCCGCATCAGCTCCAACCCTTAATTCGGAGCCAACTGCGCCAATCGAGGATGGGTGGTTGGACACCGCCTCGGGGGCTGCAATCTCTACGGCGATCGAGCCGAACACCAGCCCTATTCTCTGTGAAGCCCGTGACTCCAAGGAGCCGGACTCCTCTCCAGACTCCGAGCCCTCCGCGCCCCTACCGATCGAACCCGATTGGGCGCCGATCATGGAGTTCACCGCCACGAACATCTTTCAGCACTCGCCCTTCGGCGATATTCTGAATTCACTAAAGTCTCTCTTTATCAGGAGAGCCCTGGCCGGACTATGGTCAGCAAGCTTGGGATGCGGATGATGAAGAAATTCAAAGCCCACCCACCACCCACTTCGTAGGCACTGTCAATGATTTAACCGACATGCTCGACTTCGACTCCGAAGACATCGACGGTATGGACGCTGATGCAGGAGACGATCAAGAACCAGTGCCTATAGGGCACTAGAAAGCCACCTCGTCGTATGATATATACATGGCGGACACCCCAAAAGAAGGCAATGACGATGGAACAGCGGGGGATGACCCCTCCAAGAAGCAGCCTAAGCGCCGGCGTCAGCGGCGCCACTCTAAATCCCGCCAAAGCAAAAATGGTGATTCCGGCACGGGAGATAATAACAACCCGAACAGTGCTGAAGACAACCACCTCCAGCAAGATTCAGCACAGGAGGATGGAGAAGCCAGCCCTCATGAGAGAGCGGCAGACAGAGAGGTCGAGGACGATAATTATATGCCTCCCTCCGAAGACGAGGCAAGACTCGACGACGACGAATTTGTCGTGCCGGAGGATCCCGTCGTACAAGAGCGTTTCAAACGCAGGCTTATGGCCACGGCGAGCAGCCCCAAGAAAAAACAGCAACAACTTAGAGCTGATCAAGATTTGCTAGCCGACAGATGGACTGAGGTCCTTGCGGTGGAAGAGTATGAACTCGAACGCCCCTCCAAGAGCTACCCAAAGCGCAGGCTGCTACCCCGATTAGAGGAGGAAGCACCTAAACATACATCACCAGTGCATGATGCGGCCGACCGGCCACCCCGTGGCCGCGACGGAGAGGCCTCTTGGCCCCCCACTCAAGCCGCACCCCGGCGCCGCTCAAAAAATACCAAGGCACAGAAAAATGCGCCAGACCTGCGAGATATATTGGAGGACAAGGCAAGGCAAACAAGATCGATCTACGGATCGCGTGGGCGCCCCACGGCACGAGACGGTAATCGTGTAACGCCCCAGATATAACTTTCCCAATTTGTACTCCAACTCTTGCCGTTTCCGGCATTAAGTTATATTTATTCCTCGGGTTCGGGTCTTTGTCTCCGTGTGCTGTTTTTGTTGTCGTGCATCGCATATCATGTCATCACGTGCATTGCATTTGCATACATGTTCATCTCATGCATTCGAGCATTTTCCCCGTTGTCCGTTTTGCATTCCGGCGCTTCGTTCTTCTCCGGTGGCCATTTCTAGCTTTCTTTCGTGTGTGGGGATTAAACATTTCCGGATTGGACCGAGACTTGCCATGTGGCCTTGGTTTACTACCGGTAGACCGCCTGTCAAGTTTCGGGTCATTTGGACTTCGTTTGATACTCCAACGGTTAACCGAGGGACCGAAAAGGCCTCGTGTGTGTTGCAGCCCAACACCCCTCCAATTTGGCCCAAAACCCACCAAACTCTGCTCCATCGTCTTGGTCGTTCGATCACGATCGCGTGGGCGAAAACCGCACCTCATTTGGACTCTCCTAGCTCCCTCTATGCCTATATAAAGCCCCCCCGTTTTCCGGATCTCCTCCCACCTCCGAAACCCTAAAATCATCTCCGCGCGGCCGGTCGTGTCCGCCCGCCATCGGACGAAAAGTTCCACCGCCACCGCTGCCACGTGGCGCGTCCTCGTTGGACCGTGCCTCAGGCCCACTTCGCCGCCGCCGCCAGCCCGTGGAGCCCGGGGCGGGCCCTCCCGGCCCGTAGCCGCCTCTTCGCCGCCCGACGTCGTCTCCTCCCGGGCCGGCTTCGCCCGCCGCCGCCTGTCGCCGTTCCCCGCCGCCTTGGCTCGCCGCCGGCCAGCAGGGGCTTGCCGGAGCCGCGAGGTCGCTGCCCCGCGTCCCCGGTGGCCGGAGCCGCCAACCGCCGCCGGATCCGGACGGGGAGAGGCCGGATCCGCCTCTCCCTCACCTCCCCGCCGCCTTTCGAGTACGCCGGAGGCGCCGCCGGCCACCGCGACACTCAACTCCGGCCGGTGGTCCTCGGTTCGCGCGCCCGTGAATAGTGCACGGGATCCGGATCTAGATCCATCTCGGTTGACTTGTCTCCCCCTAACCCTAATTTTTCGTGCTATGTTTGACTGCTCATATCTCCGCATACGTAGCTCCGTTTTGGACATATGATATATCAAAATCTTCGTCTCAACGAGTACATCATTTCATTCCATTGCATCATTTGCATTTGAGTTCATCTTGATGCCCAAAATGCTGTTAGAAGGAGGCATCGTGAGTTAAATTGCAGATCCGTTAGCTCATCATTGACTTTTGTCATTTTTTGCCATGATTATTGTGTGCATGATATGCCTGTGACCCTTTGGGATGCATTGTTAAGCATTTTGTCTTATTTCGAGAGGTGCCACCCATGCATTTTTAGGATGTGTGTGGTGTCTTGTGCAAGCTTGCAAAGAGGGGCACCTGAGTAATCTGTTTTTAGGGACTCAGTGATTTTCACTAAGTCTGGGATGTTTTAGTTCATGATGCCATATGCTCATCTTGTTTCCTAGTGATCCGTGCCCCTTTTGAGTATGATCAGTAAGGGACATTTGTTAATCTTGTTGTGCTCTATCCATCCATGTCTTTACTTGCTATGTTGGAGCACCCTAGGTTGAGTCAATCGAGCTCAACTTTTGCATCGTTGTTAATTTGGGCAGATCGTGAACTCTTTTGCGATTTTGCCGGAGCTATTGCTAGTGATCCGTGCATGCTATGCCATTGTTCTTGCCATGTCTAGCTAAAATTTTGTTCCTTCTTTATGGATATATGCTTGCCTTGCTATGACTTGCACCGTACTGAGTGCATCGAGCTTGTTTACATGCCTCCTTGAGTTATAATTTCAGCATGTCTCAGTTTTCACTAAGTCTGAAAACTGATTGTGTTTCATCAATGTTCGTGTGCTCGTTAGAGTATTTTGTGAACCCTTTTGGCCCCAGGTCACTTTGGGTGTTTTGTTAAGCTTGTTGAGTAGCTACATGCCATGTTCTTACTTGCCATGTTCAGGTCATTTATCATGTTGTTTTGCTGCTCCGAAGAGAGCATCATGGTCTGAAATTTCAGACTAGTGTTAATTTCACTAAGTCTGAAATCTGTTTTGCTTATTCAGTTTTGCCATGCTTGTTTGAACCCCTTAATGGATGAATTTGCCTATGGCTCAGTCCTAGTGATTTGTTAAGCATCTTGTGTACATCCCTGCCATGTATTTTGTTTTCATGTTTGGTGGCTTTAGCATGTTCATTTCGTTGCATTTAGGAGCCTACTTGCTGTATATCGCAGATCGGTTCGTTTCGTAAAACGCTTGCCATTTCCAAGCCATAGCTCCGATTCCTTTGATATTTATATTGTTTTCAGGTGATTTCTTCCCCTATATCTAGTGGCACACTTGGTTTTCCAAGTTGAGGCCAGGTTCATGCATTTCCTGTCACGTTTTGCATTTTGCATCCCGCATCGCATCCCGCATAACATACCATCTTTGCATATTATTGGTTGCCCTTGCACGTGGTTGATTGTATCCTTGTTGCTTGTTTGTGTTGTTGGGTAGAGCCGCGAGACGAGTTCACTAACGAGGAGCCAGTTGAGTTTGCTTTTGAGGATCCAGTCAACTCTGACAACTGTGCAGGCAAGATTATCATACCCTTGAAATCACTACTATATTTGCTATGCTAATTTGCTTGCTCTTTTGCTATGCCAATGCTACGATGCCTACCACTTTCTTGTCAGCCTCCCAATTGCCATGATTGAGCCTCTAACCCACCTTTGTCCTAGCAAACCATTGATTGGCTATGTTACTGCTTTGCTCAGCCCCCTTTTTATAGCGTTGCTAGTTGCAGGTGAAGATTGGAGCCGTTCCTTGTTGGAACATTTATTTACTTGTTGGGATATCATTATATTGCCATGTTATCTTAATTCATCTATATACTTGGTAAAGGGTGGAAGGCTCGGCCTCTCGCCTAGTGTTTTGTTCCACTCTTGCCGCCCTAGTTTCCGTCATATCGGTGTTATGTTCCCGAATTGTTGCGTCCCTTACGCGGTTGGGCTATAATGGGAACCCCTTGATAGTTCGCCTTGATTAAAGCTTTTATAGCAATGCCCAACATTGGTTTTACCATTTGCCACCTACCCCTTTTTCCCTTGGGTTTCCGGAGCTCGAGGGTCATCTTTATTTTAGCCCCCCACGGGCCAGTGCTCCTCTGAGTGTTGGTCCGGAACGTCAGCCGCCGGTGGCCACCAGGGGCAACTCTGGGCTGGCCTACCGGAAGTTTGGACAATCTGAGTGTGCCCTGAGAAAGAGATATGTGCAGCTCCTATCGGGATTTGTCGGCACATTCGGGCGGTGTTGCTGGACTTGTTTTAACCTGTCGGATCATCTTGTTGTACCGAGATACCGAGTCTGATCGGTGTGTCTTGGGTGGAGGTTTATTCCTTCATTGACCGTGAGAGCTTATTATGGGCTAAGTTGGGACCCCCCTGCAGGGATTGATCTTTCGAAAGCCGTGCCCGCGGTTATGGGCAGATGGGAATTTGTTAATGTCCGGTTGTAGATAACTTGAACCTTAATTAATTAAAATGAATCAACTGAGTGTGTTGCCGTGATGGCCTCTTCTCGGCGGAGTCCGGGAAGCGAACACGGTGTTGGAGTTATGTTTGCGCAGGTTGCTCTCTAGTTTCTCGCTCATGCTTTGCCTCCTCTTCTCGCTCTCTTTTGCGAATAAGTTAGCCACCATACATGCTAGTCGCTTGCTGCTGCTCCACTTATACATTACCCCTTTCCTACCTATTTAGCTTAAATAGTCTTGATCGCGAGGGTGCGAGATTGCTGAGTCCCTATGGCTCACAGATTACTATTACACCAGATGCAGGGACAGATGATACAGCTCCAGATGGCGCGCTCGAGCTCAAGTGGGAGTACGACGAGGACTCTCAGCGTTACTATGTGTCTTTTCCTGATGATCAGTAGTGGTGCCCAGTCGGGGGTAGATTCAGGGCCTTGTCGCATGTTGGGGGTCTTTTCTATTTTGGCGCCGTAGTCGAGTGTAAGCCAACTATGTTATCACTCTTTATTATTATATTACATGGGATGTTTGTGATGATTACCCGACTTGCGACATATGCCTTCAATGCGATTATGCCTCTAAGTCGTGCCTCGACACGTGGGAGATATAGTCGCATCGAGGGTGTTATAAGTTGGTATCAGAGCCTTCCCCGACCCTAGGAGCCCCCATTGCTTGATCGTTTTTAGCAGCTGAGTTGTGTCTAGAAAAATGTTTTGAGTCCTTTAGGAATTATATATCGGAGAGCTTAGGAATTCTTTTTACTTCCCAGTATCCTCATCGCTCTGGTAAGGCATCCTGACGTAGAGTTTTGACTCTTCTCTTCTCAAATTTCACTAAAATGTTTTTTAGGATCACGCGAGTATCTTGGATTTGTTCCGATGGCTTATGATGAGAATACTGTCTTGGTGCCTCCTGTCAGGGGTTTAGTGGAAGTGTCCTGGGGAGTTGAGCTCTGAGGTGTTGTCATCATAATTTTATCGTTGCAATTCTGGTATACTTGAGATATGTGCGCGACATCGAAAATCTCCTTTATGCAGTTCGTTGGTGAGATAACCTCGACGCCACCCAGTACTGGCGCGGGAGTTCGGGAGTATCGCCATAACTTGTATAACAGATGCTTTTCGAAGGTTGAGGTAGATGGTTTTCGAAGGTGTCTTGGTTATGTGTTGAAGGATGGATATAGCTGGATGTAGGATTTGCTAGCTTGGGTGAGATATTATGCTTCCCCTGTATCCCCAACACCTGATTGCATAACCGGAAAGTTTCGGGAGTTTCATAGGTGGGAATTCAAGTAGCTCTTAGGATATCTTTCCAACAGATGTATGATATGAAATTGGGGTTCGACATCTAGTGGTTCGCCTATTCACGGTCGATTTTACAGTGGTCTCGTTGTGTCATAAAGAGTCCTTGGCTATGCTGACTCGGGGACGCTTCGTATGTCATGTGCACTGCCTTGTACATGATGGTGCTGTACGATCGAGCCCGTGTAGGTCCCACCACGAAAACTTCGGATGAAATTTCTATCATATGTTTGTTCCGGCTTATTCCGCAAGCCAATCCTTGGTTTTATTTTGAGTTGTGGTATTCCAGTTGCTTCGAAGTCATATGTTGATTCCATCCCTCGTTGAATTACCCATTCTACCTAATTCTTCGTGGCTTCGCAATTTAGGAATATGTGACCACTTCAAGAGAAGTACATTCGTTCATTTTGTTCGGATGTGAAGACTTTATGTTGCAATTTTCATTCCGTTGGATTCAGCTTCAATATTTGTCTATTTGTGTGCTAATGGTGGTCAACCTCTTCAGGATGGCTCCTCCAACGCGCACGACTCCGAACCCTGATCCGCCACCACCTCCACCGCCTCTGGAGGCTTGGCAAGCTGTGATGGCCGCTACTAATGCAAATACACAGTTGATCATGCAAATCCTTCAAGAGCGGAATCAAGGCAGTCAAGGGAATCAAGGCAACAATCAGAACCATTATGCTACTCTGAACCAGTTCCTCGCAAATGGCCCAAAGACGTTCAGCAACTGTGTTGAGGCTACCGATGCTGACGATTGGCTAGTCGATCTGGGCAAGCATTTTGAATGCAGCAACGTCAGGCCTGAAGATTTCGTCAAGTTCGCTTCTTTCCAGCTCAAAGATCAGGCCGCAGAGTGGTTTCGGCAGTACCAGGATTCCAGAGGTGGACGTTTGATCACTTGGGATGATTTCTGTCATGATTTCCGAGCTCATCACATTCCTCAGAGTGTGACTGAAAGCAAACGGGAGGAATTCCGCAATCTGAAGCAAGGCTCTTTGTCTGTCTATGACTACAACAAGTTGTTCCAGAAGCTCGCCTGTTTTGCCAAGCAGGATGTTGCTGATGAGAAGAGCATGATCTATCAGTTCAGGGGTGGTCTCCGTGAAGAAATTCAGCTCGCTCTTGTCCTCTTTGAGCCGCTGAGATACGATGAGTTCTACAACATGGCACTGAAGCAAGAGGCTGCTCAGTTGAGGCGTGATGCTTCCAGGAAGCGAGTCAGAGACACTACGCCTTCTTCCTCTACTCAAGTGGCCAAGCAGCAGAAGTATTGGCTTCCTCCTCCTCCGTTCCGTCAGCCGTATCAGCAGAAGAGCAAAGGTGGCAGTGGTTCTTCCCACCCACCCAACCCAGGCTTTCAGAACAAGACTTCGTCTCAAGCTCCAAGATCGAGTGCTCCGTACCACCGTCCGCTTTCTGAGGTCACGTGCAACAAGTGCCAACAGAAGGGTCACTACGCCAACAATTGTTTCAACCAGAGGCGTCTTCCTCCTCCTCATCCTGTCAGATCGGCAAGTACAGCTGTGGTCAAGCATAATCCCAAGCACGCCAAGGTCAATATGGTGAATGCAGCTCAGGCAGAGGATTCGTCAGATGTGATCATGGGTAACCTTCCTGTTAATGATATTCCTGCAAAAGTACTTTTTGATACGGGTGCATCGCATTGTTTCATCTCGAAGCCTTTTGCATCTAAGCATGAGTTGATTTCCCAAGCTATGCATAGTCCGTTAGCAGTGGTCTCTCCTGGTAAATGTTTGCTCGCCAACCAAGAGATTTCGGATATTTCCATCATGTTGGGTGATTTCAAGTTCCTCGCTTCTCCAATGGTTCTTGGTAATTCCGATATCGATCTTATTCTTGGGATGGACTGGCTCTCTAAACATAAAGCTCAGCTTGATTGTGCAGCCAGGCAGATTCAACTGACTCATTCGTCTAAGGATGTAATTGTCTTTGCTGCTCAGGATAATACCATCCGGTTGTTTTCTCTCAATGAGAAGGGTGAATTGGATGCTATTTCGCAGATTCCGGTTGTTTGTGAGTATCAAGACGTCTTCCCAGAAGAACTCCCAGGAATGCCTCTGCACCGGCCGGTTGAATTTGTTATTGAACTTGAGCCCGGTACGGAACCTGTGTGCAAACGTCCCTACAAGCTCGGCCCCGAAGAGTTGAAGGAGTTGAAGAAACAACTCAATGTTCAAGAAAGAATGGGTCTCATTCGGCCTAGTACTTCTCCGTGGGGTTGTGGTGTTCTTTTTGTGAAGAAGAAGGATGGAACGGACCGACTTTGTGTTGATTATCGTCCATTGAACAAGAAGACCATCAAGAACAAATACCCACTTCCCAACATCAATGAGCTGTTCAAACAACTCAAAGGTGCCCAAGTATTCTCCAAGCTTGACCTCCGTATGGGTTATCATCAGATTCGCATTCATGAGCAAGATATTCCCAAGACGGCTTTCAGGACAAGCTATGGGTCATATGAATACACTGTCATGTCTTTTGGCCTCGCCAACGCTCCTCCGACATTCTCTCGCATGATGAAATTCAGCTTCAACCCCTACACCAATGACTTCGTTTTGGTCTATCTCGACGGCATTCTGGTTTTCTCCAAGAACAAGGAAGATCATGCCAAGCACTTGCGTTTGGTTCTTGACAAGCTCAGGGAACATCAGTTCTACGCCAAATTCTCCAAGTGTGAATTTTGGCTCGATGAGGTGCTTTATCTTGGTCATATCATCTCTGCCAAGGGCATTTCCGTAGATCCTGAGAAGGTGTCTGCAATTGTTAATTGGGAACCTCCTCAGAACGTGAAGCAACTCCGTAGCTTCCTCGGTCTCGCAAGCTACTACTGAAGATTCGTTGAAAACTTTTCCAAGATCGCGAAGCCTCTCTCAAATCTTCTTCAGAAGCACGTCAAGTACGTTTGGTCTCCGGAGTGTGATATTGCTTTCAACTCTTTGAAAGAGAAATTGATCACTGCTCCAGTTCTGACTCCGCCTGATGAAACCAAGCCGTACGAGGTCTTTTGTGATGCCTCTCTCCAAGGTCTGGGTGCTGTACTGATGCAAGAGAAGAAAGTTGTTGCTTATACCTCTCGCCAGTTGAAGCCTAATGAGAAGAACTACCCTACTCATGATCTCGAGTTGGCGGCAGTTGTGCATGCTTTTTTGACTTGGAGACATCTTCTATTGGGAAGGAAAGTGGATATTTTCACTGATCACAAGAGTCTCAAGTACATCTTCACCCAGCCTAATCTCAACCTCAGGCAGACTCGATGGGTCGAAATGATTCAAGAGTACAATCCAAGTATCGAGTATACTCCAGGCAAGGCCAATGTGATTGCTGACGCTTTGAGCAGAAAAGCATACTGCAACAGTCTGATTCTCAAGCCTTATCAACCTGAGCTTTGTGAAGCTTTCCGCAAACTTAATCTGCAAGTTGTTCCTCAAGGTTTCCTCGCCAACCTTCAAGTCTCTCCTACCTTGGAAGACCAAATTCGCCAAGCCCAGCTTCTTGATGCTATGGTGAAAAAGGTGAAGATTTGTATCACAAAGAGTCAGTCCAAGTACAAGTGCTACCGACTTGATGACAAGGACACTCTCTTCTTCGAGGATCGAATTGTTGTGCCCAAAGGTGAACTTCGTAAAGTGATCATGAACGAGGCTCACAACTCTCTCCTCTCCATCCACCCTAGGAGCATGAAGATGTATCAGGATCTGAAGCAAACTTATTGGTGGACTCGAATGAAGCGCGAGATCGCTCAATTCGTGAATGAATGTGATGTCTGCAGAAGAGTGAAGGCAGAACACCAAAGGCCAGCAGGCCTCCTCCAACCTCTTGCCATTCCAGAATGGAAGTTTGACCACATTGAAATGGACTTCGTGACTGGGTTTGCAAAGTCCAAGCGTGGCAATGATGCTATATTCATTGTCATCGACAAGCTCACCAAAGTGGCTCACTTCCTGCTTATCAAAGAGTCGATCACTGCAGCTCAATTGGCGGAACTCTACACCTCTTGAATTGTCTCTCTGCATGGTATTCCTCAAGTGATATCTTCAGACCGTGGCAACATCTTTACCTCCAAGTTTTGGGATTCTTTTCAGAAGGCCATGGGCACCAACATTCGCTTCAGCACTGCTTTCCATCCCCAAACAAGCGCTCAAGTCGAGCGTGTCAACCAGATTCTTGAAGATATGCTCAGGGCTTGTATTATCTCCTTCGGCATGAAGTGGGAGGATTGTCTTCCTTATGCTGAATTCTCATACAACAACAGTTTTCAAGCAAGTTCGGGCAAGGCCCCATTTGAAATTCTGTATGGTAGGAAGTGCCGTACACCTCTCAACTGGTCTGAGTCCGGTGAACGTCAGCTGCTGGGTAATGACTTATCACAGAGGCAGAAGAAATGTGCAAGGTCATTCGTGATAACCTCAAAGCAGCCCAATCCCGCCAGAAGAGCTACTATGATAGTAAGCACCGTGATTTGGCTTTCGAGATCGGAGATCATGTCTACCTCCGCGTCTCTCCTTTGAAAGGGACTCGTCGCTTCGGTATCAAAGGGAAGCTTGCCCCCAGATACGTCGGACCTTTCAAGATTGTCAGCAAGAGAGGCGACCTCGCCTATCAACTCGAGCTTCCTTCAAACTTTGCCAATGTTCATGATGTGTTCCATGTCTCCCAACTCCGAAAGTGCTTCAAGACGCCTGAGCGTACCATCAACTTCGAGGACATTGAGCACCAAGAAGATCTCTCCTATCGTGAGCACCCAGTTGCAATCCTTGAAGAGACTGAACGCAGAACTCGCAACAAGTCAATCAAATTTCTCAAAGTCAAGTGGTCACACCATTCCGATCGTGAAGCTACCTGGGAACGCGAGGATCACCTCCGTTCTGAGTACCCGGAGTTCTTTCAGTCCTAGATCTCGGGACGAGATCTTTTCGTAGTGGTGGAGTGTTGTAACGCCCCAGATATAACTTTCCCAATTTGTACTCCAACTCTTGCCGTTTCCGGCATTAAGTTATATTTATTCCTCGGGTTCGGGTCTTTGTATCCGTGTGTTGTTTTCGTTGTCGTGCATCGCATATCATGTCATCACGTGCATTGCATTTGCATACATGTTCATCTCATGCATTCGAGCATTTTCCCCGTTGTCCGTTTTGCATTCCGGCGCTTCGTTCTCCTCCGGTGGCCATTTCTAGCTTTCTTTCATGTGTGGGGATTAAACATTTCCGGATTGGACCGAGACTTTCCATGTGGCCTTGGTTTACTACCGGTAGACCGCCTGTCAAGTTTCGGGTCATTTGGACTTCGTTTGATACTCCAACGGTTAACCGAGGGACCGAAAAGGCCTCGTGTGTGTTGCAGCCCAACACCCCTCCAATTTGGCCCAAAACCCACCAAACTCTGCTCCATCGTCTCGGTCGTTCGATCACGATCGCGTGGGCGAAAACCGCACCTCATTTGGACTCTCCTAGCTCCCTCTATGCCTATATAAAGCCCCCCGTTTTTCGGATCTCCTCCCACCTCCGAAACCCTAAAATCATCTCCGCGCGGCCGGACGTGTCCGCCCGCCGCCGGACGAAAAGTTCAACCGCCACCGCTGCCACGTGGCGTGTCCTCGTTAGACCGCGCCTCAGGCCCACTTCGCCGCCGCCGCCAGCCCGTGGAGCCGGGGCGGGCCCTCCCGGCCCGTAGCCGCCTCTCCGCCGCCCGACGTCGTCTCCTCCCGGGCCGGCTTCGCCCGCCGCCGCCTGTCATCGTTCCCTGCCGCCTTGGCTCGCCGCCGGCCAGCAGGGGCTCGCCGGAGCCGCGACCTCGCCGCCCCGCGTCCCCGGTGGCCGGAGCCGCCAACCGCCGCCGGATCCGGACGGGGAGAGGCCGGATCCGCCTCTCCCTCACCTCCCCGCCACCTTTCGAGTTCGCCGGAGGCGCCGCCGGCCACCGCAACCCTCAACTCCGGCCGGTGGTCCTCGGTTTGCGCGCCCATGAACAGTGCACGGGATCCGGATCTAGATCCATCTCGGTTGACTTGTCTCCCCCTAACCCTAATTTTTCGTGCTATGTTTGACTGCTCATATCTCCGCATCCGTAGCTCCGTTTTGAACATATGATATATCAAAATCTTCGCCTCGACGAGTACATAATTTCATTCCATTGCATCATTTGCATTTGAGTTCATCTTGATGCCCAAAATGCTGTTAGAAGGAGGCATCGTGAGTTAAATTGCAGATCCGTTAGCTCATCATTGACTTTTGTCATTTTTTGCCATGATTATTGTGTGCATGATATGCCTGTGACCCTTTGGGATGAATTGTTAAGCATTTTGTCTTCTTTCGAGAGGTGCCACCCATGCATTTTTAGGATGTGTGTGGTGTCTTGTGCAAGCTTGCAAAGAGGGGCACCTGAGTAATCTGTTTTTAGGGACTTAGTGATTTTCACTAAGTCTCGGATGTTTTAGTTCATGATGCCATATGCTCATCTTGTTTCCTAGTGATCCGTGCCCCTTTTGAGTATGATCAGTAAGGGACATTTGTTAATCTTGTTGTGCTCTATCCATCCATGTCTTTACTTGCTATGTTGGAGCACCCTAGGTTGAGTCAATCGAGCTCAACTTTTGCATCGTTGTTAATTTGGGCAGATCGTGAACTCTTTTGCGATTTTGCCGGAGCTATTGCTAGTGATCCGTGCATGCTATGCCATTGTTCTTGTCATGTCTAGCTAAAATTTTGTGCCTTCTTTACGGATATATGCTTGCCTTGCTATGACTTGCACCGTAGTGAGTGCATCGAGCTCGTTTACATGCCTCCTTGAGTTATAATTTTAGCATGTCTCAGTTTTCACAAAGTCTGAAAACTGATTGTGTTTCATCAATGTTCGTGTGCTCGTTAGAGTATTTTGTGAACCCTTTTGGCCCTAGGTCACTTTGGGTGTTTTGTTAAGCTTGTTGAGTAGCTCCATGCCATGTTCTTACTTGCCATGTTCAGGTCATGTATCATGTTGTTTTGCTACTCCGAAGAGAGCATCGTGGTCTGAAATTTCAGACTAGTGTTAATTTCACAAAGTCTGAAATCTGTTTTGCTTATTCAGTTTTGCCATGCTTGTTTGAACCCCTTAATGGATGAATTTGCCTATGGCTCAGTCCTAGTGATTTGTTAAGCATCTTGTGTACATCCCTGCCATGTATTTTGTTTTCATGTTTGGTGGCTGTAGCATGTTCATTTCGTTGCATTTAGGAGCCTACTTGCTGTAAATCGCAGATCGGTTC
Source organism: Triticum monococcum (assembly GCA_034509565.1). Lineage (NCBI taxonomy): Eukaryota > Viridiplantae > Streptophyta > Magnoliopsida > Poales > Poaceae > Triticum > Triticum monococcum. The sequence goes on along the minus strand of CM067846.1, from coordinate 168,591,034 downwards.
GTTTCGTAAAACGCTTGCCATTTCCAAACCGTAGCTCCGATTTCTTTGATCTTTATATCGTTTTCAGCTGATTTCTTCCCCTATATCCAGTGGCACACTTGGTTTTCCAAGTTGAGGCCAGGTTCATGCATTTCCTGTCACGTTTTACATTTTGCATCCCGCATCGCATCCTGCATAACATACCATCTTTGCATATTATTGGTTGCCTTTGCACATGGTTGATTGTATCCTTGTTGCTTGTTTGTGTTGTTGGGTAGATCCGGGAGACTAGTTCGCTAACGAGGAGCCCGTTGAGTTTGCTTTTGAGGATCCAGTCAACTCTGACAACTGTGCAGGCAAGATGATCATACCCTCGAAATCACTACTATCTTTGCTATGCTAGTTTGCTCGCTCTTTTGCTATGCCAATGCTATGATGCCTACCACTTGCTTGTCAGCCTCCCAATTGCCATGATTGAGCCTCTAACCCACCTTTGTCCTAGCAAACCGTTGATTGGCTATGTTACTGCTTTGCTCAGCCCCCTTCTTATAGCGTTGCTAGTTGCAGGTGAAGATTGGAGCCGTTCCTTGTTGGAACATTTATTTACTTGTTGGGATATCATTATATTGCCATGTTATCTTAATTCATCTATATACTTGGTAAAGGGTGGAAGGCTCGGCCTCTCACCTAGTGTTTTGTTCCACTCTTGCCGCCCTAGTTTCCGTCATATCGGTGTTATGTTCCCGGATTGTTGCGTCCCTTACGCGGTTGGGCTATAATGGGAACCCCTTGATAGTTCGCCTTGATTAAAGCTTTTACAGCAATGCCCAACATTGGTTTTACCATTTGCCACCTACCCCTTTTTCCCTTGGGTTTCCGGAGCCCGAGGGTCATCTTTATTTTAGCCCCCTACGGGCCAGTGCTCCTCTGAGTGTTGGTCCGGAACGTCAGCCGCCGGTGGCCACCAGGGGCAACTCTGGGCTGGCCGACCGGAAGTTTGGACAATCTGTGTGTGCCCTGAGAAAGAGATATGTGCAGCTCCTATCGGGATTTGTCGGCCCATTCGGGCGGTGTTGCTGGACTTGTTTTAACCCGTCGAATCATCTTGTTGTACCGAGATACCGAGTCTGATCGGTGTGTCTTGGGTGGAGGTTTATTCCTTCGTTGACCGTGAGAGCTTGTTATGGGCTAAGTTGGGACCCCCCTGCAGGGATTGATCTTTCGAAAGCCGTGCCCGCAGTTATGGGCAGATGGGAATTTGTTAATGTCCTATTGTAGATAATTTGAACCTTAATTAATTAAAATGAATCAACTGAGTGTGTTGCCGTGATGGCCTCTTCTCGGCGGAGTCCGGGAAGCGGACACGGTGTTGGAGTTATGTTTGCGCAGGTTGCTCTCTAGTTTCTCGTTCGTGCTTTGCCTCCTCTTCTCGCTCTCTTTTGTGAATAAGTTAGCCACCATACATGCTAGTCTCTTGCTGCTGCTCCACTTATACATTACCCCTTTCCAACCTATTTAGCTTAAATAGTCTTGATCGCGAGGGTGCGAGATTGCTGAGTCCCTGTGGCTCACAGATTACTATTACACCAGATGCAGGAACAGATGATACAACTCCAGATGGCACGCTCGAGCTCAAGTGGGAGTACGACGAGGACTCTCAGCGTTACTATGTGTCTTTTCCTGATGATCAGTAGTGGTGCCCAGTCGGGGGTAGATTCAGGGCCTTGTCGCATGTTGGGGGTCTTTTCTATTTTGGCGTCGTAGTCGGGCCATGAGTGATTGTATGATGGATGTTATTTATGTACTTTGATGTGACGTGGCGAGTGTAAGCCAACTATGTTATCCCTCTTTATTATTATATTACATGGGATGTTTGTGATGATTACCCGACTTGCAACATATGCCTTGAATGCGATTATGCCTCTAAGTCGTGCCTCGACACGTGGGAGATATAGTCGCATCGAGGGTGTTATAAATCGTCACTCCGGATACAGTAAATCCGGCCGGGCCGAACACAGTAGACAAAGCTCGTTTGAGCTGCGTCGTGATATAGCCCAATACAGAGGCGCCGCACACTCACTATGCTTCACAGATGAAGTAATGGATCATCAAATCCCTGAGGGTTTCAAACCCGTGAACATCGAATCATATGATGGCACAACAGATCCTGCGGTATGGATCGAGGACTACCTCCTTCATATCCACATGGCCCACGGTGATGACCTACACGCCATCAAATACCTCCCACTCAAGCTTAAAGGACCAGCTCGGCATTGTCTTAACAACTTGCCAGCAGAATCAATTGGTTGTTGGGAGGACCTGGAAGCCGCATTCCTCGACAATTTCCAGGGCACTTATGTGCGACCACCAGACGCCAATGACCTTAGCCACATAATTCAGCAGCCAGAGGAATCGTCCAGACAATTCTGGACATGGTTCCTAACCAAGAAAAATCAAATCGTCGACTGTCCGGACGCAGAGGCCCTAGCAGCCTTCAAGCATAACATCTGCGACGAGTGGCTTGCACGGCACCTAGGATAGGAAAAGTCAAAATCCATGGCAGCCCTCATGACACTTATGACCCGCTTTTGCATGGGAGAAGACAGCTGGCTAGCTCACAGCAATAACATGACCAAGAGCCCTGGTAATTCGGATACCAAGGACATCAGTGGCAGGTCGCATCGCAACAAGCAAAAGCGCCGCATTAACGGTGACAATGTTGAGGATACGGCAGTTAATGCCGGATTCAGAGGCTCTAAGCCCGGTCAGCGGAAAAAGCCATTCAAAAGAGATACTCTGGGCCCGTCTAGTTTGGACCGAATACTCGACTGCTCATGCCAGATACATGGCACCCCCGAAAAACCAGCCAATCACACCAACAGGGATTGTTGGGTGTTCAAGCAGGCAGGCAAGTTAAATGCCGAAATCAGAGACAAGGGGCTGCATAGCGATGACGAGGAGGAGCCCCGGCCGCCGAACAACAGTGGACAGAAAGGTTTTCCCCCACAAGTGCGGACAGTGAACATAATATACGCAACCCACGTCCCCAAGAGGGAGCGGAAGCGTGCGCTAAGGGACGTATACGCGATGGAGCCAGTCGCCCCAAAGTTCAACCCATGGTCTTCCTGCCCGATCACTTTCGATCGAAGGGACCACCCCACTAGCACCCGTCATGGCGGATTCACCGCATTGGTTCTAGACCCAATTATTGACGGATTTCACCTCACTAGAGTCCTTATGGACGGCGGCAGCAGCCTGAACCTGCTTTACGAGGATACAGTGCGGAAAATGGGTATCGATCCCTCGAGGATTAAACCCACTAAAACGACCTTTAAAGGCGTCATACCAGGTGTAGAGGCCAACTGTACAGGCTCAGTTACACTTGAAGTGGTCTTCGGATCTCCGGGTAATTTCTGAAGCGAGGAGTTAATCTTCGACATAGTCCCGTTCCGTAGTGGCTATCACGCACTTCTTGGGCGAACCGCATTTGCCAAGTTCAATGCGGTGCCGCACTACACATACCTCAAGCTCAAGATGCTAGGCCCTCAAGGCGTCATCACGGTCAATGGAAACACCAAACGCTCTCTCCGAACGGAGGAGCATACGGCGGCTATCGCAATGGAAGTACAAAGCAGCCTCTCAAGGAAATTCTCCAGTCCGGCCATTAAACGTCTGGACACCATCAAGCGCGCCCGAAGTAACCTACAACAAGACCGCCTGGCACGTTCAGAGCAAGTGTAGCAATGCGGCTCCAACCCCAGCCCTCGCGAACTTGCGAAACTAGTGCTGCGCGTACATAACTACGCTCTGGAAATACCATGGGCACAGGGGGAGGGGCACCATCATGACACGCCCGAAACGCGGCTTAAACCGCACTAGGGCTGCCGATTTCTTAATTTTCTCTTATTTTCAGGACTCCATTCTTCGGAAGGCTTGTCCGGCAGTACAATTGCCGCACAAACGATACAACCAGGGAAGCAGAATACTACGCCGCACTATGGAACTCTAAGGTGGTCTCTATAATGAGCAGTATACCTGTTTCACATAACATTCCGCAGCTTGCCCTGGAAAGGACATGTTAAATAGTCCCATCTTTTGCTTATTGCAGTATTTGTATCATTCTTCTTTGATTGCAGCTTTTTTAAATAAACAATGCATAGCTTCCGTCTATTATTGCATTACTCTTTTTTACGAATATATGTTCATTAATGACATGTTGCACCCGTACACTTTAGTACGACCAATACGCCAGGGGCTTAAGTACCCCACAATACGGTGTGAGAAGTCCGAACACTTTCACAAGTGCGGCACCCCGAACTTATAGCATTATATGCATCGGCTCCGAATCATGTCTTGGGTCAATAGTTGGGTTTGCCCGACTCCTATGTTTTGGTACCATACATTCCGTTATATCGGCTAAGGTAGCACTAGGAGAACTAATGCGATTGTGCCCCAGTTGAGCTGAGCTAAGCACCTCAGTAGAGAAAGCTAAAACTGACCGTCATGATGAGGCGAGAGCTGGTCGCTGTTCGAGAGGTTTTCGAGTCCCTAAAGACTTATGCCGCTTAGAGCGAGGAGTCGGCTTTGTCCGGCCTAGGCGTGGATAGCGCCCCGAACTCGGTCTTCCAAACACTAGGGGCTTCGCCGAAATTTAAAATCATAGAATTCTATGGCTAAGTGAGAGTGTTCAAGCATTATAGTCCGATTGCCTTGTTCGTTGTGTTGAGCGCCTCCCTCGAAGGACCCAAGAATGGGAAAAAGAGTGCTCATGTTTATCCCGAACACCCCAGCACTCGTGGCACGGGGGCAGAAGCCGACGACTCGCCATCTCTCAAATTTGATAAACGGCCGCACAAAAGGTAATATTTTAAATTCAAAAGCGTTGTTTAGCGCATATGAACAAGTTTTCAGCGTATAGGATCACAAGTGCGAGTTTACTCAAAAATTACATCTTTGGAGCATTCATCCGCTATAAGGCAGGCACCCTTCAGGACGCCCTCATAATACGCTTCCGGGACGCGATGCTCCTTGCCCGACGGCGGCCCATCCTTCACCAGCTTCTCCGCATCCATCTTGCCCCAGTGCACTTTAGCATGGGCAAGCGCCCTATGGGCACCTTCGATGCAGACAGAGTGCTTGATTACTTCAAGCCGTGGACAGGCATCCACCAGCCGCCTCACCAGCCCGAAGTAGCTCCCAGGCAGAGCCTTTCCAGGCCAAAGCCGAACTATGAGGTCCTTTATGGCCTGTTCGGCCACCTTGTGGAGCTCGACCATTTGCTTCAGCTGGTCGCTCAAAGGCACCAGGTGTCCGGCCTCAGCATACTGAGACGAGAACACCTTCTCCGTCGAGCTCCCCTCCTCGGCTTGGTAGTAGGCGGCGGCATCAGACGCACTACAGGGCAAATCTACGAATGCTCCTGGAGAGCTCCGGACTCGGGTAAGTAACACGTAATTCACTTTCACGTGCTTGCTTTGCATAATGAATGCCTTACCCGCCGCTATCTTCTTCATATCTCCAATTTCTTGGAGGGCTTTCTGGGCTTCGGCCTTGGCAGACTTCGCGCTTTCGAGGGCTGCCGCAAGCTCGGACGCTTGCGTCTTCGAGTCAAGCTCCAAACTCTCGTGTTTTTTCACGAGAGCCTGGAGCTCTTTCTACACCTCCTCCACCCGCGCCTCCTACTTCCCTCTCTCTGTATGCTCCACGGCCGCTCGGTTTTCGGCCTCGGACAGCGCTTTCTTAAGGGCTGCCACCTTGGTCATGGCCCCTATAATAGCACGTTGATCCTATCATTTTTTGCAACCACATCTTCTCTATATACTTGCGCAAGGTATTACTTACCTTCCTTCTCCTCGAGTTGCCTCTTGGCATGGCCGAGCTCGTTCTTGGACCGCGCGAGGTTTTGCTTCAGCTTATCCACCTTCGTAGTCAGTGCGGCGGAGGCCAGCAGTGAAGCCTGCATACGCATATTGACTTGATTATGTTAGACTCCTGTGAATGTCATTAGATCCTCTATTCGGCTTTTCTTTCCGAATGCCGAATAGAGCATCAGGGGCTACTGTCTATGCGGTAATATTTTTACATATTCTTTACTTACCTCAAAGCCTGTTAGAAGGCTGGCACAGGCTTCCGTCAGTCCGCTCTTGGCGGACTGAACCTTTTGGATCGCCGCACTCATAATAGTGCGGTGCTCCTCGTCGATGGAGGCGCCGTTAAGCACCTCCAGCAAATTGTCTGGTGCCTCCGGTTGGACGGAGGTCGCCGGCTCGGTAGGCTTGCTCCTCTTGGAAGGAGGCTGCCTACTGGAGGCTGGAACCGTTGAAGGTTCCGGCGCGGTGTCCGGCTCAAGGCCGGACTTGGAGCCCTTGGGGGTTCTATCCCCTTTACGCCTGGAGTCCGGGAGGTCGCCTTGCGGCGCCTCCAGGACCACCTCCCCCTGGCTTGGAACGTGTTGGGGCGCCACCGCGGTGTCGTCCGTAGGATGGGGGCAGGTAGCCGTCGGAAGCGAATTCACATCCGACGAATCCAGGGAACCGCTCGACGACACGTCAAGCCGGTCTTTGGGTGGACTGCATAAACATGTTCGACGTGAGGAAAAGCTGTGCAATGGGGGAATACTATGAATCACTCTGGTATTCGGATACTTACGATCTCGCCAGGGGATTAGCCCTGTGTGGCCACTCGTCTTCGCCGTCGTTGGCGTTGGTGGAGTAGTCCGGAGGAGGGGTCTTCCCCTTCTTGGACCCTTCGGCCTCCCCAGTTGGGGCGGCCTTCCTTTTCTTCCCTCCCCCCGCTGGAGGGGGAGAGGTCTCTTCTTCCTCCTCCTCATCTTCATGGGAGGAGTGCGCCTTGGAGTCATCGGATGATGAACCCGACACCTCCTGGCGCCGGGCACTCTTTCGTCCCCGTGGCCTTCTTCTTGGCCTTTTTCCCCGACACCACATAGGGTGCCGGAACCAGCAGCTTCGCCAAGCGAGCGTCCGCTGGGCCTTCGGGCAAAGGAGCCGGACAGTCAATTTGTCCGGACGTCTCCTGCCAATCCTGTCAAAGGTAAGGGAGCTTAGATCCCGCATGGAGTCAAACTATGAAAAACTAATGCCCTGTAAAAGGTAAAAACAGCTTACCGCACGAGTGTGACGCTGCGTGCTGAATCCGCGATCCTCGGTAGCGGATGCGGGGGCCTCGGCGCCCTTGAAAAGCACCTTCCAAGCATCTTCGTACATCGTGTCGAAGAGCCTGCTCAGAGTTCGGTGCCGCGCCGGGTCGAACTCCCACAGGTTGAGAGCCCGTTGTTGACATGGGAGGATCTGGCGGATGAGCATAACCTGGACTACGTTGACAAGTTTGACCTTCTTGTCCACCAGGGTTTGGACGCATGTTTGGAGTCTGGTCAGCTCTCCTTTTTTACCCCACGACAGGCCCGTCTCTTTCTAGGAGACGAGCCGCGTAGGGGGTCCGGATCGGAACTTGGGGGCTGCGACCCATTCAGGGTCGCGCGACTCGGTGATGTAAAACCACCCCGATTGCCACCCCTTTAGGGACTCCACGAAGGAGCCCTCGAGCCATAGGACGTTGGGCATCTTGCCCATCATGGCACCTCCGCACTCTGCCTGGGTGCCGCGCACCACCTTCGGCTTGACATTGAAAGTCTTGAGCCATAGGCCGAAATGGGGGCGGATGCAGAAGAAAGCCTCGCACACGACGATAAATGCCGAGATGTTGAGGACAAAGTTCGGGTCCAGGTCATGGAAATCCAGGCCATAGTAGAACATGAGCCCCCGGACAAATGGGTGGAGAGAGAAGCCCAGTCCACGGAGGAAATGGGAGAGGAACACCACCCTCTCATGGGGCCTAGGGGTGGGGATGAGCTGCCCCTCTTCGGGAAGCCGGTGCGCAATGTCATTAGACAAGTATCCGGCCTTCCTCAGTTTTTTTATGTGTCCCTCCGTAAGGGAGGAGACCATCCACTTGCCTCCCGCTCCGGACATGGCTGGAGAAGGCTGAGGTGGGGTGTGCGGACTTGGGCGCTGGAACTCGAGTGCGCGGAAATGGATAGGCAAAGGAGGAAGAAGGCGTGGATGAAAAGGTGGATCCTTTTCCCCTTATATGGGTGGATGCGACTATGCGTCCCCACCAGCCTGGTAAAACTCGCTTATCTCCCAAGCGCCATAATCAATGGCGCGGTTGGGTTACCCACGCCCGTGTTGATGAGAATCCCGGAATAAGGGGACACAATCTCTCTTTTGATAAGACGTGCCAAGGAAACCGCCTCGCTAAACGCGTTGAGGTAGAACAGTAAAACGATTTGAATAAAGACTTGGCCATGGTGTGATGTCACGCTACGGAATACGTCAGCAGATTAGATTTGTGTAAATATTATTCTCTCTATGGCAATATGTGGAAACTTATTTTGCAGAGCCGGACACTACCTTTGTCTTCAAAATCTTCTATGAAATACTTGGAGGAGGAACCCGCCTTGCAATGCCGAAGACAATCTGCACGCCGGACTCGTCGTCATTGAAGCCTAGTTCAGGGGCTACTGAGGGAGTCCTGGATTAGGGGGTGTCCAGATAGCCGGACTATACCTTCGGCCGGACTCCTGGACTATGAAGATACAAGATTGAAGACTTCGTCCCGTGTCCGGAAGGGACTTTTCTTGGCGTGGAAGGCAAGCTTGGCGATACAGATATGTAGATCTCCTACCATTGTAACCGACTCTGTGTAACCCTAGCCCTCTCCGGTGTCTATATAAACCGGGGGGTTTTAGTCCGTAGGACGAACAACAATCATACCATAGGCTAGCTTCTAGGGTTTAGCCTCCTTGATCTCGTGGTAGATCTACTCTTGTACTACCCATATCATCAATAATAATCAAGCAGGATGTAGGGTTTTACCTCCATCTAGAGGGCCCGAACCTGGGTAAAACATTGTGTCCCTCGTCTCCTGTTACCATCCGCCTAGACGCACAGTTCAGGACCCCCTACCCGAGATCCGCCGGTTTTGACACCGACAAGGGGCAAAGCCCCCGAGGCAGCTGGGCGGGGAGAGACTTGACCCGCGGTGCGAGGGGTGCCCTCAAAGCCTGGAGGTGGCCCGAGATATGCTCTCTAGCGGCCGTCACCGAAGGAGCTCACCATAGGACCACTAGGAGCTGGCAACGCCGCAATATCCGAAGGTAAATGCTGAAACGGAAAAACCTTCTCATCAAAGTAAACATGTCGGGAAGTGATCACCCGACATGAGGTAGGATCATAGCAGCGGTAGTCTTTGGTGTTGGGTGGGTAGTCGAGAAAACTACAGGCCAAAGATCGAGGAGGCAGCTTATGAGTAGTAGTGGAAGCAATGCTAGGGTAGCACAGATAACCGAATATGTGTAGCTCATCATAAGACGGCAGCGTGCCGAACAGAAGATGATGAGGTGCAAAATTCCCGCGAGTACGACAAGGACGAATGTTAAGGAGAAGGGATGCGGTGGCGAGTGCGTCTGGCCAGAAACGTGGTGGCACGTTGGTGTGGAAGAATAGCGTGCGGACGCAGTCATTAAGAGTGCAAAGGACGGGCTCAGCATGCCTGCTCAGTTGCGAAGTATACTGGCAAGTAAGACGAAAAATCATGCCGTGTGTGGTGAGAAGGTTGCAGATGGCAAGATTATCAAACTCCTTCCCGTTGTCTGTTTGCAACGCATGGATGGGACGTCCAAACTGTGTGAAGACATAAGAGTAAAATGCTGTGAGAGTGGAGATGGCATCCGACTTTCGCCGCAATGGGAAGGTCCACACATAGTGCGAAAAATAATCTAGGATAACAAGGTAGTAAAGATAGCACGTATTGCTTGCAACAGGAGAAGTCCAAACATCACTATGAATTAACTCAAACGGGTATGATGTGACATGCGATGAAGTGCTAAATGGAAGACGAACATGTTTGCTGAGACGACAGGCATGACAAGTGTGATTGTCGATCTTATTACACGTGAAAGAAAAACTCTGAAAAATATGACAAAGGGTGGCTGGGTTGGGATGTCCTAAGCGAGCATGCCAGAGGTCCAATCCGGTGGAGAGTGCAATGGGTGCGGCAGCGAAGGAGGCAGATGAGTGGACCGGGTAGAGCTCGTCGGGGCTGTCTGAAGGAAATATGCCCTAGAGGCAATAATAAAGTTATTATTTATTTCCTTATTTCATGATAAATGTTTATTATTCATGCTAAAATTGTATTAACCAGAAACATAATACATGTGTGAATACATAGACAAACATAGTGTCACTAGTATGCCTCTACTTGACTAGCTCATTGATCAAAGACGGTTAAGTTTCCTAACCATAGACATGAGTTGTTATTTGATCAATGGGATCACATCATTAGGAGAATGATGTGATTGACTTGACCCATTCCGTTAGCTTAGCCCTTGATCGTTTGTTTACTGCTATTGCTTTCTTCATGACTTACACATGTTCTTATGACTATGAGATTATGCAACTCCCGAATACCAGAGGAACACTTTGTGTGCTACCAAACTTCACAACATAACTGGGTGATTATAAAGGTTCTCTACAGGTGTCTCCAATGGTACTTGTTGAGTTGGCATAGATCAAGATTAGGATTTGTCACTCCGATTGTCAGAGAGGTATCTCTGGGCCCTCTCGGTAATACACATCACTATAATCCTGGCAAGCATGATAAATAATGAGTTAGTTATGGGATGATGTATTATGGAACGAGTAAAGAGACTTGCCAGTAATGAGATTGAACTAGGTATTGGATACCGACGATCGAATCTCGGGCAAGTAACATACCGATGACAAAGAGAACAACGTATAGTGTTGTGCGATTTGACCGATAAAGATCTTCGTAGAATATGTAGGAACCAATATGAGCATCCAGTTTCCTCTATTGGTTATTGACCGGAGACGTGTCTCGGTCATGTCTACATAGTTCTCAAACTCGTAGGGTCCGCACGCTTAAAGTTCTGTGACGATCTGTTTTATGAGTTTATATGTTTTGATGTACCGAAGGTAGTTCGTAGTCCCGGATGTGATCACGGACATGACGAGGAGTCTCGAAATGGTCGACACATAAAGATTGATATATTGGAAGCCTACATTTGGACATCAGAATAGTTCCGGGTGAAATCGGGATTTTACCGGAGTACTGGAGGGGTTACCGGAACCTCCCGAGGGCTAACGGGCCTTGTTGGGCCATAAGGGAAAGAGAGAGGGGCCGGCCTAGGGTAGGCAGGGCGCTCCCTTCCCCCTGTCCGAATTGGACTAGGAGAAGGGGGGCGGCGCCCCCCTTTCCTTCTCTTTCTCTCCCTGCCTTTCCCCCTCCTAGTAGGAGGAGGATTCCTCCTCCTAGGCGCGCCAACAAGGGCCGGCCGGCCTCCCCCTTGCTCCTTTATATACAGGGGCAGGGGGCACCTCTAGACACACAAGTTGATCACGAAGATCTCTCCCAGCCGTGTGCGGTGCCCCCCTCCACCATAATCCACCTCGGTCATACTGTAGCGGTGTTTAGGCGAAGCCCTGCTGCGGTAGCTTCATCAACATCGTCACCACGCTGTCGTGCTGACGGAACTCTTCCCCGAGCTCTACTGGATCGTGAGTTCGTGGGACGTCACCGAGCTGAACGTGTGCTGAACGCGGAGGTGCCGTACGTTCAGTACTGAGGATCGGTCGATCGTGAAGACGTATGACTACATCAACCGCGTTGTCATAACGCTTCCGCTTAACGGTCTACGAGGGTACATGGACGACACTCTCCCCTCTTGTTGCTATGCATCACCATGATCCTATGTCTGCGTAGGGAAATTTTTGAAATTACTACGTTCCCCAACACTGTCACATTGGTGGAGCACCATCCAGGTACATGCAAAAATCCAAACATGTGAAATTCAATAGTGACGGGATTTTCACGTGTAAAAGAACGAACGGAAACAAGATTTCTAATGAGTTTAGGAGAGAAAAGTATGTTAGATAGAGATAATGTTGGGGAACATAGCATGCAATTTCAAAAAATTTCCTACGATCATGCAAGATCTATCTAGGAGATGCATAGCAATGAGAGGGGGAGAGTGTGTCTACGTACCCTCATAGACCGAAAGCGGAAGCGTTAGGTTAACACAGTTGATGTGGTCTAACGTCTTCGCGATCCAACTGATCAAGTACCGAACGTATGACACCTCCGAGTTCAGCACACATTTAGCTCGATGACGTCCCTCGAACTCTTGATCCAGCAGAGGGTCAAGGAAGAGTTTCTTCAGCACGACGGCATGGTGACGGTGATGGTGATGTGATCCACGCAGGGCTTCACCTAAGCACTACTTGAATATGACCAGAGGAGTAAACCGTGGAGAGAGACACCGCACACGGCTTGGAGAATAACTGTTGTGTCTCCAAGGGGTGCCCTGCCCACGTATATAAAGGAGGGAGAGGAGGAGGCCGGCCACCAGGGGGTGTGCCAAGAGGGGGGGGGGTGTCCTACTAGGACTCCAGTCCTAATAGGATTCACCCCCTTTTTTCCTTCTCATGGAGGGGGAAGAGGGAAGGAGAGGGAGAGGGGGAAAGGAAAGCCCCCTCCCCTTGTCCAATTCAGCCAGCCCATGGGGGGCACCACCACTTATGGGCTCCCCTCTCTCTCCCTTATGGCCCATGTTGGCCAATTACTTCCCCGGGGGGTTCCGGTAACCCCTCGCTACTTCGATAAATATCTGAAACGTCCCGAAACCGTTCCGGTGTCCAAATACTATCATCCAATATATCAATCTTTACCTCTCGAACATTTCAAGACTCATCCTCATGTCCGTGGTCTCATCTAGGACTCCCAACAAACTTCGGTCACCAAAACACATAACTGAGAATACAAATCATCATCGAACATTAAGCGTGCGGACCCTACGGGTTCGAGAACTATGTAGACATGACCGAGATACATCTCCGATCAATAAACAACATCGAAACTTGGATTCTCATATTGGTTCCTACATATTCTACGAAGATCTTTATTGGTTAAACCACAATAACAACATACATTATTCCCTTTGTCATCGGTATGTTACTTGCCCGAGATTCGGTTGTCGATATCATCATACCTAGTTCAATCTCGTTACCGGCAAGTCTCTTTACTCGTTCCATAATGCATCATCCTGTAAGTAAATCATTAGTCACATTGCTTGCAAGGCTTATAGTGACGTGCATTACCGAGAGGGCCCAGAGATACCTCTCCGATACTCGGAGTGACAAATCCTAATCTTGATCTATGCCAACCCAACAAACACCTTCGGGGACACCTGTAGAGCATCTTTATAATCACCCAGTTATGTTGTGACGTTTGATAGCACACAAGGTGTTCCTCTTCTATTCGGGAGTTGCATAATCTCATAGTCAGAGGAATATGTATACGTCATGAAGAAAGCAAATAGCAATAAAACTTAACGATCATTATGCTAAGCTAACGGATGGTCTTGTCCATCACATCATTCTCTAATGATGTGATCCCATTCATCAAATGACAACACATGTCTATGGTTAGGAAACTTAACCATCTTTGATTAACGAGCTAGTCTAGTAGAGGCTTACTAGTGACACAGTGTTTTGTCTATGTATCCACACATGTATCAAGTTTCCGGTTAATACAATTCTATCATGAATAATAAACATTTATCATGATATAAGGAAATATAAAATGACAACTTTAGTAGTGCCTATAGGGCATATTTCCTTCAGTCTCCCACTTGCACTAGAGTCAATAATCTAGTTCACATTGCCATGTGTTTTAACACCAATAGTTCACATCTTTATGTGATTAACACCCATAGTTCACATCGCCATGTGACCAAAACCCAAAGGGTTTACTAGAGTCAATAATCTAGTTCACATCTCTATGTGATTAACACCCAAAGAGTACTAAGGTGTGATCATGTTTTGCTTGTGAGAGAAGTTTAGTCAACGGGTTTGCCACATTCAGATCCGTATGTATTTAGCAAATTTCTATGTCTACAATGCTCTGTATGGAGCTGCTCTAGCTAATTACTCCCACTTTCAATATGTATCCAGATCAAGAATCAGAGTCATCCAGATCGGTGTCAAAGCTTGCATCAACATAACTCTTTACGATGAACTCTTTATCACCTCCATAACCGAGAAATATTTCCTTAGTGTTGGGGATATGACTATTGGGCATGACCCGCCCAGGAGGGGCCGGGTTATCCCAATGGCGGTTCATCAAACTGAAGCCCATGAAGATGTTAATGATGGCGGTTCATGAAGCAGATTCACTAAAGGGCCCAAGGCCCAAGGGCAGCTTAAGGCCCATAGGGATAAAACTTCCGTATATATATGACTTGTATTATAAGGCACGTGTAAGTAGTCACCGGACCAGACACGTTTATGAGCCGGCCAGGACTCTGTAGGCCGCTGGGCGTCAACTGTGTATATAAAGGGATGACCCAGAGGCGGCTTAGGGCAGGAGACAACAAGTCGAAAGCTAGTCAAGCGTATTCGCTCCCTGGTAATCGAGACATAAGCAATACCACCTCAAACAGGATTAGGCCTTTACCTTCACCGCAAGGGGCCGAACCAGTATAAACTCCTTGTGTCCTTTGTCCCGTTTAACCCCTCTAAGCTAACCCTATTGCGATGGCTCCATGACTAAGTCCTTTTGCTAGGACATCTACCGTGACAATTCGACGACAGTTGGCACCCACCGTGGGGCCAGTGCACGGTGGTTTTGAGTTCTTAAAGGGCAACTTCAAAGGGATCAAGGGATACGTTGTTAGATGGATGACCAAGAGTCGCTGCGGCAAGCTCTACATCGATGATGCAGGCTGGGGCCCCGAGGACGGCTCAATTGAGTACAGATACCGGGTCCCCTTTGGCGGAATTCATGTTTTCATCGGCAAGATCGGCGAACCGGACCGTGAGCCGGACATCTGCACTGACATCATCGAGACGGCTCAGCGTGCACGACCCACTCGGGTTCAACCCGCCATGAAGCACGCCCTCGTTGGATTCATACTTGGGGCGGAATTTGAAGAAGGATCCATGTCCGGCAATGAGACGACCATCTATTCTGATGGTGAGTCGTCCATAGACAACTTCATTTTATCAACTGCAAGACGGCGGGCTTTGGGGCTGTTCCGATGGCGATAGTATTCCGGACCCCTAAGAGCCGCCAAACTGGGTTGCGATTTTCATGGCCGCTAAACAACCATGGCAGAATTCTTTGACTGCAGCACAATGGTTTCTGTATTAGCAGCGGCGACGGCGGCCATGGTAGGAGGCCCTGTGCGCCCACCGGCTCAGGTCCTGTCCGACTTGTTGGACACCTTGACAACATTGTTAATGGCAGAGGTAAACCCGGCAGATCAAGTTCAGCATAACGCGGAAGTCACAAAGCTGAGAGATGAGATAGCTCAAGCCAAGGAAGATCTGGCAGCTGAGAACGCGAGGATGACTGCGGAGCGAGCTGCTCTGGATGCTCAGGCACAACGGATCCAGGCCGATTCCTTTCGGCTCTCTTTGGATCAGAATGCTTCGAACGAAGTCATGAGAAGAAGGCTCCGAATTCATCTACCTCCGTTTTACGAGGCAAGGAAACTCTTCAGCACACCTGGTGCAGGGACCAGTAACCCGCTAGAGGTAAATCGGGCGGTGGCCATACCCAGGACCGGAGTGCCGACTCAACCGCGCACGGCAGATCCACCTCGTCTGAATAATACCCCGCCATAGTATGTGTCGACGCCACCGGGTCATTATTCTAACCTGTTGGACAATATGATCGTAGCGGCGACACGACTAGTGGCTCTCCCAGTTGAAGGTGAGTCTACGGCTGCGGTTGAAAGAAGGAGGGCTAGAGAGCTTCTTCAGACAACATTAGTGCAACAGGAGGTTTTTTCTTACGGTCGTGAAAGGATTCACTCAACCCCTCACCCAAGCCGGAGTCACAGTAGACACATGGACTCCCCGGCCGTTTCAAGCAGTGATAGGCACTGTAACCAGCCTCGTGGGCATGACCCGGCGTGTGATGGTGCTCAAAACATGGTGGGCCAGGACGGAGCACGTCGTGAGGCTGAACTGGCGGTTCAGCAGGCGGTTCTGTGTGACGCCCGGATAATTAAGCTACAGTGAATCTCTGCTAATGATGCCACGTCACTTCGATTACTGTTGCTAGTCTCGCGTTAGTTCAAAACCGATTCAAAATCCAATTCGAAAACAAGTCAAACAATTAAAGTTTTTCAAAAGTCAAAACTAAAATGTTCTTATTGTGATAGATAATTCATAAGATATATTGGTGGATGAACCAAGTCTTTATAAAATGTTTAAATGCACTGAACTAATTAAATCAGTAGCTAAAACCGTAAAAAATGCCTTTTATATTTTGTATAATACTAAACTATATTATTTTAGGATGAAACTTTTGTGGTTGTGACATAGTTTGTAACATCAATATTAGGTGCCACTTTGGTATTTTATTAAAACTAAAATAATTGGGAACTAAAAGAAACAGAAAAGGAAAATAAGAAAAGTAAAACAAAACAAAGCAAACAGAAAAAGGAGGAAAAGGAACCCCCCTGCTGGGCCGTGGCCCAGCTGGCCACCTGGCCAGGCCCAACTGGCCACCCACCTCCCATAACCCCCCTCACTACCCTGTGACCTAACCCACGTCGCCCCACTCCCTCCCCCCGCACGATCCCCTTGCTCCTCCCCCCGATCGGATCTAGATCAGGGCAGCGGGCCCACGACGCCATCGCCTCTCTCCTCCCCCTTGATCCATATCAGGACCGCCTCGGCGCCGCCCCGACCGTCGCTCGCCGTCGTCCTCGCCCTCCTCCCCGTTCCTGGAAGTGGAAGGCCCCCCGACGCCGCCATCAGCCACATCGTCACCAGACCGCTCCCCGTCATCCATCATCGCGCGTCGTCCCCGTCCTCCTCCTCGACGAGCTCCATCGAGCCTCGCGGCCCCGTGCCCCTGCAACGCTAGTGTGGCCATCGGCCTCCGCATCCCCTCTTCTCCCCCTGTCCAGGACGTCTCACGTCCGCACCGCCATGCCCGTTTGCCCCTGCTCGTGTGTGCCCGCGCACGTGAGCGCGCGTGCTCGACTGCCTGTTGCCGTGCTGCCGCTGCTCCCCCTGCACGCCCCGACCACACACCACTGTGCTGCTCCTCCCCGCACCGTACCATGCTGCTGCAACCGCCCGCGTCGCTGCCCCGCGCCCTAGCCTCTCCTCCTGCTCTCTGCTGTTGCTCTGCACCAGCAGCTCCGCGGGCCCCCTCGCCCTCGCCTCCTCGCCACGCTCACCGCACTACTCTGCCGTGCGCGCGCGTGCTCGCGGTCCCCGCGCCCGATGCCCCTTCCTCCTTCCCCGCTTCGTGACCCCCGCATGCCTGTGCTTGCCGGCGTGCACCCGATGCTCCCTGTGACGCCCGCCTCCCTGCCGCCCCCAGCCATGCCCGCACCCCACTGCCGCCCACGGTCGCAGCCCCTCGCGCGCGCCCCCGCGCCACCACCTCCAGCCTCGTCGCGCCGCCCTGCTCCGGCCCGCCTCCCATGCTTGTCGGGCCGGCAGCTCGTGCCGGCCGTGCCCCCCTCACCGCGCCGCTCCGGCGCCCTGCTATTGGCTTGGGCGGGTGCCCGTTCGGGCCGGCGCCCGCACGCCCAACACCTGCTATGCCCCTTGGGGCCTGGCACAAGAACATTTAATAATAAAAAGAATTTAAAATAATATAATTAATTAATTAATTAATTAATTTTGATTAATTAAACTAATCAATTAACTAAACTAATTAAACTTGTTTAGTTAGTCTTAGTCAATGACAGTGGGACCCACATGTCAGTTTGACTTAGTCAACTCATAGTTTGACTGCTGACATCATGTTGACGTCAGCAAGCACTATTCTGGATAATGTTGAATTAAAATAATTAGATAAATGCTAAAAATGATTTAAATCTTTTAAAATCAATATAAAATAAACCGTAGCTCAGATGGAAAAACTTTGTACATGAAAGTTGCTTAGAACGATGAGATGAATCTGGATACGCAGCCCGTTCGTCCGCCACGCATACCTAGCATAGCAAACACACAACTTTCCCTCTCCGATTCATTTGTCTGAAAACGCGAAATACCGGGGATACTCTCTCGGATGTTTCCCCCTTCACCGGTATCATCTGTCCCTACGTTTGGTCACCCCTAGCACAACGTAATGCCGCATCTTGCTTTTTGTTACATTGATTGCTCTATTATTTATTGTGTTCCCCCCTCCGTTACTTATTTCCGGTAGACTCCAAGACCGCTGCAGATGTCCGTGTGTTCGACTACATCGAAGATGACCCCTCCTTCTTGCCAGAGTAACCAGGCAAGCCCCCCTTGATCACCAGATATCGCCTATTCTTCTCTCTACTGCTTGCATTAGAGTAGTGTAGTGATACCTTTCCGTCATATCTACTTTTCCAAAGACCTTTGCCCTTGTTTTGGACTCTAACTTGCATAATTTGAATGGAACTAACCCGGACTGACGCTGTTTTCAGCAGAATTGCCATGGTGTTATTTATGTGCAGAAACAAAAGTTCTCGGAATGACCTGAAACTCCACGGAGCGTATTTTTGGAAATAATAAAAAATACTGGCAAATGATCAAGGCCAGGGGCCCACACCCTAGAAACGAGGGTGGGGGGCGCGCCCCTACCTCGTGGGCCCCCTGGAGCTCCTACGACCTCAACTCCAACTCTATATATTTGCTTCCGGGGAGAAAAAAAAATCAAAGAGAAGGATTCATCACGGTTTACGATACGGAGCCGCCTCCAAGCCCTAAAACCTCTCGGGAAGGCTGATCTGGAGTCCGTTCGGGGCTCCGGAGAGGGGAATCCATCGCGATCGTCATCATCAACCATCCTCCATCACCAATTTCATGATGCTTACCGCCATGCGTGAGTAATTCCATCGTATGCTTGCTAGACGGTGATGGGTTGGATGAGATTTATCATGTAATCGAGTTAGTTTTGTTAGGGTTTGACCCCTAGTATCCACTATGTTCTGAGATTGTTGTTGCTATGACTTTGCTATGCTTAATGCTTGTCACTAGGGCCCGAGTGCCATGATTTCAGATCTGAACCTATTATGTTTTCATGAATATATGTGAGTTCTTGATCCTATCTTGCAAGTCTATAGTCACCTACTATGTGTTATGATCCGGCAACCCCGAAGTTACAATAATCGGGACCACTCCCGGTGATGACTGTAGTTTGAGGAGTTCATGTATTCACTATGTGTTAATGCTTTGGTCCGGTACTCTATTAAAAGGAGGCCTTAGTATCCCTTAGTTTCCGCTAGGACTCCGCTGCCACGGGAGGGTAGGATGAAAGATGCCATGCAAGTTCTTTTCATAAGCACGTATGACTATATTAGGAATACATGCCTACATTACATTGATGAATGGGAGCTAGTTCTGTGTCACCCTAGGTTATGACTATTACATGATGAACCGCATCCGGCATAATTCTCTATCAATGATCCATTGCCTACGAGCTTTCCATATATTGTTCTCCGCTTATTTAATTTTCCGTTGCTATTGTTACAATCACTATAAAATACCAAAAACATTACTTTTGTTATCATTACCTTTTGCTACCGTTACCACTACTATCATATTACTTTGCTACTAAATACTTTGCTGCAGATATTAAGTTTCCAGGTGTGGTTTAATTGACAACTCAGCTGCTAAAACTTGAGAATATTCTTTGGCTCCCCTTGTGTCGAATCAATAAATTTTGGTTGAATACTCTACCCTCGAAAACTGTTGCGATCCCCTATACTTGTGGGTTATCAAGACTATTTTCTGGCGCCGTTGCCGGGGAGCATAGCTCTATTCTTTGAGTCACTTGGGATTTATATCTGCTTATCATTATGAAGAACTTGAAAGATCCAAGAACCAAGATTTGTCCCTCAACTACGAGGGGAGGTAAGGAACTGCCATCTAGCTCTGCACTTGATTCACCTTCTGTTTTGAGTAAGCTTGCGACACCTAAACCTGCTTCTGTCATTCATTCTGATATGTCGCATGTTATTGATGATGCCACTTCTGCTATGCATGATACTTATGATGAAACTACTTCTATGCTTGATACTACTATGCCACTTGGTGAATTTCTTGATGAACAACTTGTTAGGGATAGAGAGAATGAAATCATTGAAACTGATAATATTGATGAAAGTGATGATGAAGACTCTCCCCCTAATAAATACGAATTGCATGTTGTTCTTGAGGGTTATGTTATGGATGAAGAAGCTACTAGAGCTATTTTAGCTTGCAATGATAGATATGATCTAAAGAGGTTATTAGCTAAATGGAAGCAGCAATCCCTTAATGCTAGAATGAAACCTGACCCTGCTTTTGCTACTTCACCTATCTGTGTTACTGATAAGGATTATGAATTCTCTGTTGATCCTGATATAATTACTTTGGTTGAATCTGATCCTTTTTATGGTTATGAATCTGAAACTGTTGTGGCACATCTTACTAAATTAAATGATATAGCTACCCTATTCACTAATGATGAGAGAACTCACTACTTTTATATCCTTAAAATATTTCCATTCTCATTAAAGGGTGATGCTAAGATATGGTTTAATTCTCTTGATCCTGGTTGTGTGCGTAGTCCCCAGGATATGATTTATTACTTCTCTGCTAAATATTTCCCTGCTCATAAGAAACAAGCTGCCTTAAGGGATATATATAATTTTGTGCAAATTGAAGAAGAGAGTCTCCCACAAGCTTGGGGGAGGCTTCTCCAATTACTTAATGCTTTGCCTGATCATCCTCTTAAGAAAAATGAAATACTTGATATCTTTTATAATGGACTAACCGATGCTTCCAGAGATTACCTGGATAGTTGTGCTAGTTCTGTTTTCAGGGAAAGAACACCGGATGAAGCTGAAATTCTATTGAATAATATGTTGACAAATTACAATACTTGGACACTTCTGGAGCGTATTCCTAAACCAACTCCAAAGAAGAGATGTGTTCTATTTCTCAGTCCTGAAGATATGCAAGAGGCAAAGAAATCCATGAAAGAAAAGGGTATTAAAGCTGAAGATGTTAAGAATTTACCTCCTATTGAAGAAATACATGGTCTTAATTTACCGCCTGTCGAAGAAATGCATAATTTTAATCCATCTCCTATTGAAGAAATACATGGTCTTGATAACCCGACACAGGTAGTAAAGGTAAATTCTCTCTATAGATATGATAAAACTGAAATCCCATTTACTAAATTTGCTAGCCCATGCTTAGATGAGTTTGATAAATTTATGGTTAAGCAAGAAGACTTCAATGCTTATTCTGGTAGAGAATTAAAACATAGTGCTGATATGCTTGAATACTTGGGTGATTATATGGCTAATGTCAAAGGTGAACTTAAACTTATTAGTAAACATGCTTCTATGGTTACCACTCAAGTAGAACAATTACTTAAAGCTCAAAATGATTTTCTCAATGAATTGAATAGTAAGAATAATGGTTTTGCTATTAGAGTGGCTACTAGAACTGGTAAAATGACTCAGGAACCTTTGTATCCTGAAGACCACCCTAAGAGAATTGAGCAAGATTCTCAGAGAAATAATATAGATGCACCTAGTCCTTCTAAAAGGAAGAAAAAGAAAAATGATAGGACTTTGCATGCTTCTAATGAACCTATTGCTGAAACACATGAGAATCCAAGTGATATTTCTATTTCTGATGCTGAAACACAATCTGGTAATGAACCTGAAACTAGTAATAATGTTAATGATAATTTTCATGTTGATGCCCAACCTAGCAATGATAATGATATAGAAATTGAACCTGCTGTTGATCTTGATAACCGACAATCAAAGAATCAACATTATGATAAGAAAGACTTTGTTGCTAGGAAACATGGTAAAGAAAGAGAACCATGGGTTCAGAAACCCATGCCTTTTCCTCCCAAATCATCCAAGAAAAAGGATGATGAGGATTTTGAGCACTTTGCTGAAATGATTAGACCTATCTTTTTGCGTATGTGATTAACTGGTATGCTTAAAATGAATCCTTATCCTAAGTATATGAAAGACGTTGTTACTAATAAAAGAAAGATACCGGAAGCTGAAATTTCCACCATGCTTGCTAATTACACCTTTAAAGGTGGAATACCAAAGAAACTTGGAGATCCAGGAGTACCCACTATACCATGGTCCATTAAAAGAAACTATGTTAAAACTGTTTATGTGATCTTGGAGCCGGTGTTAGTGTTATGCCACTCTCTTTATATCGTAGAATTGATTTGAATAAGTTGACACCTACTGAAATATCTTTGCAAATGGCTGATAAATCAACTGCTATACCTGTCGGTATTTGTGAGGATGTGCCTGTTGTCGTTGCAAACGTTACTGTTTTAACAGACTTTGTTATTCTTGATATTCCCGAGGATGATAGTATGTCTATTATTCTTGGAAGACCCTTTTTGAATACTGCAGGGGCTGTTATTGATTGCAACAAAGGCCATGTCACTTTTCATGTTAATGGTAATGTAGCGACCAGACCCGAATGGATCAAGTCTACTGTGCTCCGGTGTCATCCCTGGATCAGTAATGCTGACACCACACAGTACATCGAAGGATTTATAGCAGAGTGGCAATCACACACTTATTACATCGATGTCTCCGAGGAGAACTCATTACATAAATATGGCTTAAGGCCATCTAGTGTCGATAACAGCGGAAGACTTGGAAGATAAATGGGTCCATCAACTCCAACGGCATCACTTAGTATAGAACCACGACCTAAAAGCACCTTAATCGTCGTCTGAAAAGTCTGCAACATTAACGTTGCAGCCCGAAACGGGTCAGCACATGGAATATGCTGGCAATGTAACACATAGAGAATGATGGAATGAAATAGCTATACTATATGCATATTTGGCTGGTGGAAAGCTCTATGGTCACTGTTTTGCATAAAGCCAATTTTTCCCTACTGCAAAGGAATAAATTTAATTACTATCATGGTGGTTGTTAAACATTGAGAATGGTTGACAGCATTCTCAATCCCAATTAAAAGTAATCATTAAAAACCCAACAATATTAATTAGAAGTAACATGATGAGATTCACATGATATTCAAGTACTAGATACTCAACATTGTCCATAACCGGGGACACGGCTAATCATGATTAGTTTATTACACTCTGCAGAGGTTTGCGCAATTTTCCCCACAAGACTCGATCGCCTCCGTTGGATTTCTCGCACTACTGGTGTTTGAGAAACGGATGACCGAGACATAGTCTTTCAGAAGCGCTAGCACCTTACGATGGAGTAGACCGTACCACCTACAACCCCTACATCTACTAGTCTACCCCTATAAGAGTTCGCACGACTTAGTCAACTATGCCAGAGCCCATAATGGCTTGTGGCTGCACACGTAAGTATTTAGCATGAAAGATCTTATGATCCCTTTGAGCCTGGGTGGCGGTCCAAAATAAAACAGGCAAGTCCTGATAGACATCAGGTGCCTCAATCCTCCCAGATGTGTGTTTAAGTTGCCACCTTAGATAAACCATTAAAATTATCAATCTCACATCTGTCATGGATATCACTCACCCAATCCACGTCTACTAGTATAGCATGGCATAATAAGCAAACGTAGAAGTAACTCCCAAAGGTTTCATAGTAACAGGTAATAGGTACTACCTCATCTACTTACCATCCCACAATTTAATTAGATCCTAATCATGCAATGTGTGAGGATGGATCTAATGCAATAAAACTGGGTTGTAGAAAAGGTATGATCAAAGTGTTACTTGCCTTGCTGATGATCCGCGAGTCCTAGAGATTCGAAGTAACAGGCGGCACAATCCGGGTAATCTATTGCAGACAAACAACAAGCATACAATAAGTACTCATCTAATGCACAGGTAAAACTCGAACAAGAGATCGAACCAGAAAGTTCAACTTAAGAACTCCGGTTGCAAAGAGAGAAAGAATCGAACAAAGAAACTGAAAACAAACGGCGGAAAACAACTCGGTTCTAGCCAGTTGAAACTAGGTCAAGTTTTACAGTAGCAAAAACTTAGTTAAAGTTGATTAGTCGGAACGGCGGTTTCGAAACGAAATTCCAGGCGCTTGAATCACCTGATTCCGATAAACGAGCGAGAAGATAGACTAGAAAGAAGATCGGATCTAAGATCGCGATCGCGGAATAAATCCGACGAAGAGAAAAAGAAGAACGATTGAACGAACGGACGTTCGTTAACCGGGAACAATCCGGTGATCACGTTCGTTAGGACGAACGGTCCGACGAACGGTCTCTAGGCAACTAAACCGGAAAGAAAACGAATCCGATCTAGGGTTTCGGAGAAGAAAACAGATCGAAAAACCGATCTAGAAAACTGGAACGGTTTCGCGAAGAACCGGAGAGAAAAATGAATCGGAAGAGAAGAAAAGAATCGGAACGATCTAGAAGAAAACGATCCGATGAAAAGAAGAGATGCGACGCGGGGCTACCTCTGGCGAGGTCTCCGGCGAGGGGCTCCGGCGGCGTGGGCGTGGGGCGGCGGCGGCGGTGGCAAGGTGCGGCGGCGGCAGTGGTGGTGATGGGCGGCGGCGCGGTGTGGGCAAGGCCGCCGGGTGTGGCACGGCTCTAGGCTCGGGGCTTGGGCTTTGGTTTGATGGGTTTAGAGGGGGGGGGGGGTGCTTGGGTATTTATATTGGGGAGAGGGAGGGTTTACTTGGGGTAGGGGGCAAGGAATAAGAGTAGGAATAGGAAAGAAAAAGAGGGAAGGAAAGATCTAGAAAAAAAACGAAGTAGGACAAGAGTCCTACTAGGAATCAAAAAGGGCAAGCGGCGGCGGCTCCTTGCGCCTGGCGCGCGCGGCGATGGCCTTGGCCTCCTGGCCGGCCGGCGGCTTGGGCCTTTGGCCCAAGGCGTTGAGGATTTTTTTTAAAACGGTTCCGCGCTCGGAAAAACACAGAAAAACAATTCTACCGGACTCCAAAACTAATAAAGTAAATTTTCCCCGACTCCTAAAAATGAGCCGAACAAAATGAACTTTTCTCCGGGCCTACAATGCAAATTTTGAAAACGCGCATTTTTCCCTATCCAAATAAAAAAGGAAAAAAAGACTCCGACAAATCCAATGATCCTTTCTTCAAAATTTGAGGAGAACTCAAATATGAAAAAGATGAAATCTCCAACTCTCTCCGAGGGTCCTTGAGTTGCGTGAAATTTCCAGGATCGGCAAAATGCAAGAAAATATGATATGCATGATGATCTAGTGTATAACATTCCAAATTGAAAATTTGGGATGTTACAAACCTACCCCCCTTAAGATGAATCTCGCCCTCGAGATTCGGGTTGGCTAGAAAATAGGTGAGGGTGGTCCTTGAGCAAATCTTCTTCTCTCTCCCAGGTGGCTTCATCTTTTGAGTGGTGGTTCCACTGAACTTTGCAAAACTTGATAACCTTGCTGCGGGTAACTCTGCTGGCAAACTCGAAATCTTGACTGGTTTCTCTTCATACGTTAAGTCGTCGTTCAACTGAATCGCTTCAAGTGGCACTGTATCTCTTAGCGGTACTTCCGCCATCTCGGCGTGACATTTCTTCAGCTGAGAAACATGGAATACATCATGAACTCCTGACAGTCCCTCTGGTAATTCCAACTTATACGCGACTTCTCCCATACGTTGCAAGATCTTATATGGTCCAACGAAATGTGGTGCTAATTTTCCCTTAACTCCAAAACGCTTAACTCCTCGAAGTGGGGATACTCGGAGATACACTCTGTCTCCGGTTTCGTAAACTGTCTCCTTGCGTTTAGAATCTGCATAGCTCTTCTGCCTGGACTGGGCTACCTTGAGCCTATCGCGAATCAACTTCACCTTCTGTTCAGACTCTTTGATCAGATCTGGTCCAAAGAACTTACGGTCTCCAACTTCGTCCCATGACAACGGTGTCCTGCACCTCCTTCCGTACAAAGCTTCGAAAGGTGCCATCTTCAAACTGGTTTGGTAACTGTTGTTATAGGAAAACTCCGCATATGGCAAGTTATCGTCCCAACTAGATCCATAATCTAGTGCACAAGCTCTCAACATATCTTCCAAAATCTGATTGACTCTCTCGGTCTGTCCATCTGTCTGCGGGTGAAAAGCGGTGCTGAACTCTAGCCTGGTTCCCAAAGTTTCATGCAACTGATTCCAAAACTTTGAGGTAAATTGGGTTCCTCTATTTGATACAATACTCCTCGGAACTCCATGCAAACAAATGATCCTAGTCATGTATATCTTTGCCAACTTAGCACTGGTGTAAGTGGTCTTAACTGGAATGAAATGTGCTACCTTCGTCAAACGATCAACTACCACCCATATCGAGTCATATCCTGCTTTCGTCCTGGGTAGTCCTGTGATAAAATCCATGCCTATCTTATCCCACTTCCATTCGGGTATCGGTCAATGGCTGCAACAATCCAGCTGGCTTCTGATGCTCTGCCTTCACTCTATGACATACGTCACAAACTGCTACATATGCTGCAATATCCTTCTTCATTCCGGTCCACCAGAATGTCTCCTTCAAATCCAAATACATCTTGGTATTTCCTGGGTGAATCGAATATGGTGAATCATGTGCCTCTTGTAGAATCAACTTCCTGATCTCCGGGTCATTCGGCACATAAACACGGTCCTCAAACCATAGGGTATTGTGCTCATCCTCACGAAATCCCTTTGCTTTTCCTTTTCTTAGTTTCTCCTTTATAGAAGCAATCTCCTTATCAGATTTCTGAGCTTCTCTGATTTTATCCATCAATGTCGACTGAATCTCCAATGCTGCCACGTATCCTCTCGGAACTATCTCTAAACTTAGTTCACGAAGGTTTTCTGCTAACTCCTTGGGTATTTCTCCCGTCATTAACGTATTGACGTGGCTCTTGCGGCTCAATGCGTCAGCTACTACATTAGCTTTACCGGGATGGTAATGCAATCTCATATCATAATCCTTGATGAGCTCCAACCATCTCCTTTGTCTGAGATTCAACTCCTTCTGCGTGAAAATGTACTTCAAACTCTTATGATCCGTGTACACCTCACAATGATTTCCAATGAGGAAATGTCTCCATGTCTTCAATGCATGCACTACGGCTGCTAACTCCAAATCATGTGTGGCATAATTCAACTCATGAGGCTTCAGTTGTCGTGAAGCATACAAAACAACTCTACCTTCCTGCATAAGCACTGCTCCAAGTCTTCGACGTGAAGCGTCGCAATACACCTCATAATCCTTGGTCTGATCTGGCAAAATCAACACTGGTGAGGTAACCAATCGTTTCTTCAACTCCTGGAAACTAGCCTCACACTCTTCAGTCCAATTGAACTTGGTGTCCTTCTTCAACAATTCCGTCATAGGCTTCGCAATCTTGAAAAGTTCTCAATAAATCTCCGGTAGTATCCTGCGAGTCCAAGAAAACTCCGGATTTCTCCAACTGTCGTTGGTGCTTCCCATTCGGTTACGGTCTCAACCTTTGCGGGGTCAACTGCTATCCCTTCTCCGGATATAACGTGTCCGAGGAATCCTACTTCCTTCAACCAAAACTCACATTTGCTAAACTTGGCATATAACTGATGTTCCCTTAGCTTCTCCAATACCAAACGCAAATGTTCCTTATGCTCTTCTTCATTCTTCGAATAAACCAGGATATCATTGATGAACACTACGACGAACTTATCCAAAAACTCCATAAACACTTTGTTCATCATGTTCATAAAATAGGCAGGCGCGTTAGTCAATCCAAATGACATAACGGTATACTCATACAGTCCATATCTTGTGGTGAATGCTGTCTTCGGAATATCCTGTTCTCGAATCTTCAACTGATGGTACCCTGATCGCAAATCGATCTTGGAAAACACTTTAGCTCCTTGCAAACGATCAAACAGATCATTTATCATTGGCAGTGGGTACTTGTTCTTGATGGTTACTTCATTCAATCCTCGATAATCAACAACCATCCTTAATGATCCATCCTTCTTCTCCACTAGAAGTATGGGTGATCCCCAAGGCGAAGAACTTGGGCGAATATATCCCTTATCCAGTAACTCCTTAATCTGATTCTTAATTTCCACCAAATCCTTTGCTGGCATCCGGTATGGTCTCTTTGATATTGGGCCTATACCTGGCAACAACTAAATCAAAAACTCGATGTCTCTATCCGGTAGCATGCCTGGCAACTCTTCTAGAAATACATCAGGAAAATCCTTTACCACTGGTACTTCTTCCTGCATGACTCCTGTCAGGCAATTTACTTGGGTCCTATTTGGCACATGCCGTGATACATACTTAATCCTTCTTCCTTCTGGCGTTGTAAGAAAAATTGACTTACTAGCACAATCGATGTTTCCTCCATACATCGACAACCAATCCATACCGAGGATTACATCCAATCCTTGAGATTCCAGTACTATTAGGTCTGAGGGAAAAACATAGTTACCAATCCTTAATGGTAAATCCGGGGTCACGTCTCAGAGGCATTTGAGGGTTTAGAAAAGATGAGAAATAAGAATAGAGTGAGGTCTAAAGAGAAAACACTACCCTAATGCACATGAGCAAATTCACACAAAATCACTTCATTCAATCAAACAAGGGCTTACAATCGATCTAGCTATCGCAAAAGTGCTCGAACTATAGTGTTTACATGGGGGGAATACTACTAATATTTGGTGGTCATCTAGAAATTTGAACCGGTGGAAGACTCCATGATGTCCGCTGCAGCTTCGTCTTCAAAGTCGGGTTCACTTGGATCCAAATCGGTGTCGTCGAGAATGATGTAGTTGTCCGGACCTGCGACGTACATGTCTTCCTTCCTAGATGCTAACTCCCTCTTGAGTTCTTCAATCTCTTGCTTAAGATCGATGTTGTGTCTTGCTAGAGCTACAATCTCGTCCATGTAGTCCTTGCGTGTAGCCTTCAGTTCTCCTTCTAGCTCGATGATCCTTGTCTTCGCATTCTTCAACTCTATCATATCATTGCACATCTGGTTCTCATGGCGTCGAATGTGCTGGTTTAACTCCTGGATGAATGCTGCAATGGATCTATCCTTCTTGGTGGTGACTAACTCCCATTGTTCATCTCGGCGTCCGCAAATCTGGTAGATAGTGTCCTTGAGGTCTTCTTGATAAACTTCTCCAATGCGTCCTATGGTGATATGGGCTGCCATGCTCTTTCCTAGACTCCAAGTTGGTGCATTGAAAACACTATCTATGGGCTTCATGATTGGCGCGAATGTCCTTCCCGGAACGTGAGCTTGAATCTTCCAGCACTCCTCTTCAGGCAGAGTGGCGTTGAAGGTTCCCGTGAAACTTGGTAATCCAATGTTTAGGTACTTGGTGACTTCCTTCGAGTGAAATCCAAAAGGTGTGCCTTCATCCGGTTGAGCGTACTTAATCTTCGCGTCCTTCACCCTAAAGAGTAGAAAAGATGAGGAGTTAGAAAATGAGGAGAGAATAGTGATCTATGGCTTTAACTTAGTGGTCGTGTCCTATAGCCAGCGTGTGCTCTGATACCATCTCTGTGGCGACCAGACCCGAATGGATCAAGTCTACTGTGCTCCGGTGTCATCCCTGGATCAGTAATGCTGACACCACACAGTACATCGAAGGATTTATAGCAAAGTGACAATCACACACTTATTACATCGATGTCTCCGAGGAGAACTCATTACATAAATATGGCTTAAGGCCATCTAGTGTCGATAACAGCGGAAGACTTGGAAGATAAATGGGTCCATCAACTCCAACGGCATCACTGAGTATAGAACCACGACCTAAAAGCACCTTAATCGTCGTCTGAAAAGTCTGCAACATTAACGTTGCAGCCCGAAACGGGTCAGCACATGGAATATGCTGGCAATGTAACACATAGAGAATGATGGAATGAAATAGCTATACTATATGCATATTTGGCTGGTGGAAAGCTCTATGGTTACTGTTTTGCGTAAAGCCAATTTTTCCCTACTGCAAAGGAATAAATTTAATTACTATCATGGTGGTTGTTAAACATTGAGAATGGTTGACAACATTCTCAATCCCAATTAAAAGTAATCGTTAAAAACCCAACAATATTAATTAGAAGTAACATGATGAGATTCACATGATATTCAAGTACTAGATACTCAAGATTGTCCATAACCGGGGACACGGCTAATCATGATTAGTTTATTACACTCTGCAGAGGTTTGCGCACTTTTCCCCACAAGACTCGATCGCCTCCGTTGGATTTCTCGCACTACTGGTGTTTGAGAAACGGATGACCGAGACATAGTCTTTCAGAAGCGCTAGCACCTTATGATGGAGTAGACCGTACCACCTACAACCCCTACATCTGCTAGTCTACCCCTATAAGAGTTCGCACGACTTAGTCAACTATGCCAGAGCCCATAATGGCTTGTGGCTGCACACGTAAGTATTTAGCATGAAAGATCTTATGATCCCTTTGAGCCTGGGTGGCGGTCCAAAATAAAACAGGCAAGTCCTGATAGACATCAGGTGCTTCAATCCACCCAGATGTGTGTTTAAGTGGCCACCTTAGATAAACCATTAAAATTATCAATCTCACATCTGTCATGGATATCACTCACCCAATCCACGTCTACTAGCATAGCATGGCGTAATAAGCAAACGTAGAAGTAACTCCCAAAGGTTTCATAGTAACAGGTAATAGGTACTACCTCATCTACTTCCCATCCCACAATTTAATTAGATCCTAATCATGCAATGTGTGAGGATGGATCTAATGCAATAAAACTGGGTTGTAGAAAAGGTATGATCAAAGTGTTACTTGCCTTGCTGATGATCCACGAGTCCTAGAGATTCGAAGTAACAGGCGGCACAATCCGGGTAATCTATCGCAAACAAACAACAAGCATACAATAAGTACTCATCTAATGCACAGGTAAAACTCGAACAAGAGATCGAACCAAAAAGTTCAACTTAAGAACTCCGGTTGCAAAGAGAGAAAGAACCGAACAAAGAAACCAAAAACAAACGGCGGAAAGTAACTCGGTTCTAGCAAGTTGAAACTAGGTCAAGTTTTACAGTAGCAAAAACTTAGTTAAAGTTGATTAGTCTGAACGGCGGTTTCGAAACGAAACTCCAGGCGCTTGAATCACCTGATTCCGATAACGAGCGAGAAGATAGACTAGAAAGAAGATCGGATCTGAGATCGCGATCGCGGAATAAATCTGACAAAGAGAAAAAGAAGAACGGTTGAACGAACGGACGTTCGTTAACCGGGAACAATCCGGTGATCACGTTCGTTAGGACGAACGGTCCGGCGAACGGTCTCTAGGCAACTAAACCGGAAAGAAAACGAATCCGATCTAGGGTTTCGGAGAAGAAAACAGATCAAAAAACCGATCTAGAAAACCGGAACGGTTTCGCGAAGAACCGGAGAGAAAAACGAATCAGAAGAGAAGAAAAGAATCGGAACGATCTAGAAGAAAACGATCCGATGAAAAGAAGAGATGCGGCGCGGGGCTACCTCCGGCGAGGTCTCCGGCGAGGGGCTCCGGCGGCGTGGGCGTGGGGCGGCGGCGCGGCGTGGGCAAGGGCGCGGGGTGTGGCGCGGCTCTAGGCTTGGGGCTTGGGGCTTTGGTTTGATGGGTTTAGAGGGGGGGGGGGGTGCTTGGGTATTTATATTGGGGAGAGGGAGGGTTTACTTGGGGTAGGGGTCAAGGAATAAGAGTAGGAATAGGAAAGAAAAAGAGGGAAGGAAAGATCTAGAAAAAAAACGAAGTAGGACAAGAGTCCTACTAGGAATCAAAAAGGGCAAGCGGCGGCGGCTCCTGGCGCGTGGCGCCTGGCGCGCGCGGCGATGGCCTTGGCCTCCTGGCCAGCCGGCGGCTTGGGCCTTTGGCCCAAGGCGCTGAGGATTTTTTTTTAAAACGGTTCCGCGCTCGGAAAAACACAGAAAAACAATTCTACCGGACTCCAAAACTAATAAAGTAAATTTTCCCCGACTCCTAAAAATGAGCCGAACAAAATGAACTTTTCTCCGGGCCTACAATGCAAATTTTGAAAACGCGCATTTTTCCCTATCCAAATAAAAAGGCAAAAAGACTCCGACAAATCCAATGATCCTTTCTTCAAAATTTGAGGAGAACTCAAATATGAAAAAGACGAAATCTCCAACTCTCTCCGAGGGTCCTTGAGTTGCGTGAAAATTCCAGGATCGGCAAAATGCAAGAAAATATGATATGCATGATGATCTAGTGTATAACATTCCAAATTGAAAATTTGGGATGTTACAGGTAATGAGCATATGGTACACTTTCCGAGGAAACAACCTCAAGTCCATAGTATCAATTCTATTGGAAAAATTCCATCGATTATTTTTGGAGGTTTTGAATTTCCTCTTCCTACTGTTAAGAAGAAATATGATATTCTTATTATTGGGGATGTGCATATCCCCGTTGAGGTAACCTAGTGTTATTCTAAAATTCTCTGGTTCCATGTTATTCAGAATGAGTTTGTTAACAAGACCTGATCAACCTTGTTAATGGATTCCTTTTGATGAGCATGGGATGGATGAATTTAGAAGACACAACTCCCTGTACCCTCTTTCTACTTTATGTTATTTATATTAAATAAAGTAAAAATAGTATTTTCTGTCTGTTATCTGAATTATCCGTGCAATATAAAAATACCCTGAAAATAAAAGTTCTCCATATTCCCCGAAATTTAAATATGATTTTTTCTGAAATATTTGAGA
Source organism: Triticum monococcum (assembly GCA_034509565.1). NCBI lineage: Eukaryota > Viridiplantae > Streptophyta > Magnoliopsida > Poales > Poaceae > Triticum > Triticum monococcum. Next base: position 168,558,302 of record CM067846.1, on the reverse strand, counting down.
ATATTTGGCACTAAGAACACAGCAGGGGGGGGCATCCACATGGCCACGAGGGTGGAGGGCGTGCCCTACCCCCTGGGCGCGCCCCCTGCCTCGTGGGCCCATGGTGGCCCTCCTACACTTATTCCTGCACCCACACACTCCTTCTTCCTCCCACAAACACCATTATCCAGCTCAAGCACGAGTTCTAGCTCATTTTGCTTTGATTTTCGATCTCCTTGCTCAAAGCACCTCTCACAAAACTGCTTGGGGGATTGTTCCTTGGTATGCGACTCCGCCATTGGTCCAATTAGTTTTTGTTCTAGTGCTTTATTCATTGCATATTTTTGCTGCTTAGGTGACCATGTTCTTGAGCTTGCATGTCAAATTTATATGGTTCCAAGTAGTTCTAATGCATGATATAGGCTCTGTGCACTTGTAGGAGTAGTTGCTATCAATTTTGTTGAGCTTGGCTCATTTTTATTTGAAGTTACTAAAAATTTCAGAAATTTTTCAGAGGGAGAAATATGCTTAGGAAAATGTACCAAGGTGGTTCTTCAAGGAAGCAAGGACCCAGGCTTGCAATGCATGATGGTGACGATGAGCCACCAAGGAACGCTCCAGTGCGGCCCTGTGAATGGCCTTCAGAGGACTTTATGGATCGAGCGGGAATCAAGGAAGAATTTAACGCATATTTGCGTAACGCTGATCTTGTGAGCTTCGAGGAGGAAAAGTGCCGCCAGTACCACTATCTCACTAGTTCCTTTGTGAGGAGGTTTGAATTTTCATCTTCACGCAATTCTCCAACTGTCCTGTTTGATCTTTATGAAAATTCTTATACTATGGACTTAGAGGACTTTACCACTGCTTGCAAACTTCCACAATGGGGTAGTGCTAGTGAACCTTGCAAATCTGAGTTTAGAGATTTTCTTGCTAGTATAACTGTGGGGGAATCTAGAGATATAGCACAAGCTACCATAGGGAGCATTCATTTTCCTGCTATACATTATTTTGCTGTCTTCACAGGTAGATGCATTAATGGTAAAGATGAAGCATGTCACATGTGTGTCCCTGACCTCAGTATTCTTAGGAGTACTGTGTTAGGAGATAAATCTTATAATTTGGGAGCCATTGTTGCACGTAGGTTGCATCTTAATAGATTTAATGGAGATTTCTTTGGTGGAATTTATGCAACCCGCATAGCTAATTTTCTTGGTATAACCATACGTGAGGGTGATATTGAGTGGCCCCCTGCTTATTTGGATTATGAGGCTATGGTTCGTCATCAGTTTGTTGAGAGGAACGATCAGTTCCTCCAGTACCGACTAATCTTTGATAGACGACGCACCTATCATGTCGCTCTCCATGCTTCTACTTTCTTTGACTTTCAGGCAAAAGGGAGATATTTGATAACCATAGAGGAGGCGGAAGAGTATAAGAGGAGGGCTGAGATAGCTTGCCTCCAAGCTGCAGCCCACGATGCAATGACTGCTGCATCTCAATACGACCCCAACTACAACTTTGGATATCCGCTAGGCCGTCCGTGGCATTAGACCAACTTAGGCCAAAAGCCTAAGCTTGGGGGAGTACGTATTTCTCACCGACATTACATTTATGTTCACACACTCATTGCTAGATGTCGGTGCTCATACTTTTTCATTGTATCATCCATGCTAGTTTATTTCCTTTTTATGCTTTCTTCTTGTGTGTTTGATAAACCTTAAGAAAAGAAAAAAAATTAGTTGTAGCTTTTAGCTATCTTTAATTCCTATGCATGTAGTAGTAATTAAAAAGAAAACCCAAATAGATTTCCTGTTCTTCTTTTGCTTGTTGGGAGCTTTCCCGTGTAAATAGTTTTATTTCTTTTCTTTTCTTTGGGGGTCAATAGGAGAAGACCATAATTAAATTGTTGAAGTGGCTCTTATATGCATTATTGTTGATCTGACAAAAGAGCCCATATTGCCTTGTCTTCTCCTGTTTATTGAATGCTTGCAGATTCCAGCTTAGTCCAATGCACCTGCACCATTATTATTATCCACATCGCTCAATCGTGCAAGTGAAAGGCAATTATGACGATATATGATGGACTGACTGAGATGAGAAAAGCTGGTATGAACTTGAACTCTCTTGTTTTTGTAAATATGATTAGTTCATTGTTCCTGATTCAGCCTATTATGAATAAACATGTTTGCAATGACAACTAGAGATCATAGTTTCTTGTGCCATGTTTAATTAGCTAGGAGCCTATAATGTTTTACCTTGCGTGCCAACATGCTATTAAAAGGGTTGTGATGTGGTATGATAGGGTGGTATCCTCCTCTAAATGATTTAAGTGACTTGACTTGGCACATGTTCACGCATGTAGTTGAAACAAAATCAACATAGCCTTCACGATATTTATGTTCATGGTGGATTATATCCTACTCATGCTTGCATTCGGTGTTGATTAATTTTAATGCATGTTCATGACTGTTGTCGCTCTCTAGCTGGTCGCTTCCCAGTCTTTTTCTAGCCTTCACCTGTACTAAGCGGGAATACTGCTTGTGCATCCAATCCCACAAACCCCAAAGTTATTCCATATGAGTCCACCATACCTACCAATATATGATATCTACCTGCCGTTCCAAGTAAATCTGTATGTGCCAAACTCTAAACCTTCAAATAAATATCATGTTTTGTATGCTCGAACAGCTCATGTATCAACTAGGGCTGTCCGTATCTTCCATGTTAGGCGGGTTATTCTCAAGAGGAGTGGACTCCGCTCCTCACTCACGAGAAAATGGCTGGTCACCAGGATGCCCAGTCCCATGCTTTATGCAAACTAAATAAAAATAATTGCAAACAAAACTCCCCCGGGACTCTTGTTAGTTGGAGGCACTCGTTGTTTTGAGCAAGCCATGGATTGATGCTTGTTGGTGGAAGGGGAGTATAAACTTTACCATTTTGTTTGGAAACCACCTATAATGTGTGTAGGATGGAAGATATCGCCATCTCTTGGTTGTTATGTTGACAATGAAAGTATACCGCTCAAAATATTATTCATCTCTATTTTAAAACAAAGCTCTGGCACCTCTACAAATCCCTGCTTCCCTCTACGAAGGGCCTATCTATTTACTTTTATGTTGAGTCATCATCCTCTTATTAAAAAGCACTAGTTGGAGAACACCACTGTCATTTGCATTCATTACTGTTAGTTTACATTGAGTATGACTTGACTGGATCTCTTTTACCATGAATTACAATGTCTAGTCAGTCCTTGATCTTTAAAGGTGCTCTGCATTTATGTTTTGCGGTCTCAGAAAGGGCTAGCGAGATACCATCTTGTTATATCATATTATGATTGTTTTGAGAAAGTGTTGTCATCTGAGATTTATTATTATTGCTCGCTAGTTGATTATGCCATTAACATGAGTAAACATGAGACCTAAGCATTATTGTGAATATGGTTAGTTCATAATCTTCGCTAAAGACATGAATGCTGGCTTTACATATTTACAACAACAAGAGCAAATAGAGTTTGTAAAAGTTTTTCTTTATCACTTTCAGTTTGTCAACTGAATTTCTTGAGGACAAGCAAAGGTTTAAGCTTGGGGGAGTTGATACGTCTCCGTCGTATCTACTTTTCCAAACACTTTTGCCCTTGTTTTGGACTCTAACTTGCATGATTTGAATGGAACTAACCCAGACTGATGCTGTTTTCAGCAGAATTGCCATGGTGTTATTTATGTGCAGAAACAAAAGTTCTCGGAATGACCTGAAACTCCATGGAGCGTATTTTTGGAAATAATAAAAATACTGGCAAAAGATCAAGGCCAGGGGGCCCACACCCTAGCCACGAGGGTGGGGGCGCCTGCCCACCCTGGGCGATCCCCCTACCTCGTGGGCCCCCCGGTGCTCCTCCGACCTCAACTCCAACTCTATATATTTGCTTTCGGGGAGAAAAAAATTCAGAGAGATGGATTCATCGCGTTTTACGATACATAGCCGCCGCCAAGCCCTAAAACCTCTCGAGAGGGCTGATCTGGAGTCCGTTCGGGGCTCCGGCGAGGGGATTCCGTCGCCATCGTCATCATCAACCATCCTCTATCACCAATTTCATGATGCTCACCGTCGTGCGTGAGTAATTCTATCATAGGCTTGCTGGACGGTGATGGGTTGGATGAGATTTATCATGTAATCGAGTTAGTTTTGTTAGGGTTTGATCCCTAGTATCCATTATGTTCTGAGATTGATGTTGCTATGACTTTGCTATGCTTAATGCTTGTCACTAGGGCCCGAGTGCCACGATTTCAGATCTGAACCTATTATGTTTTCATGAATATATGTGAGTTTTTGATCCTATCTTGCAAGTCTATATTCACCTACTATGTGTTATGATCCAGCAACCCCGAAGTGACAATAATCGGGACAACTCCCGGTGATGACCGTAGTTTGAGGAGTTCATGTATTCACTATGTGTTAATGCTTTGGTCCGGTACTCTATTAAAAGGAGGCCTTAATATCCCTTAGTTTCCTCTAGGACCCCGCTGCCATGGGAGGGTAAGACAAAAGATGTCATGCAAGTTCTTTTCCATAAGCACGTATGACTATATTCGGAATATATGCCTACATTACATTGATGAATTGGAGCTAGTTCTGTGTCACCCTAGGTTATGACCGTTACATGATGAACCACATCCGGCATAATTCTCTTAACACTCTCTTATCCGACCATGAGAAGCTTTCTTATGAATTTCTTCAAAGAAAGCAAGACCTTGAGAAGCTAAGAGTGAGTTATGAAGATCTTCAGAAGGAGCGCGATTCATTACTTGCTCAACAAATCAGCGCTTCTCAGGAAGAATTTGTTCCTCCATGCTTGAAGTGCATTGAACATGAATCTGCTAATTCTTCACCTGAATGTTCAAATGCCGCTAATGTTTCAAATTCTTCACATGCCTCTACTATCGCTAATTCCTCATCTGAGGACATTGCTAGTATCACTGACGACGTAGGGCTGAAGGAATTGTACACGACAGGCATGTACAAAAGCCTCAAAGGGCATCAGGCTCTTTGTGATGTGCTTAAAAAGCAGATCCTCAACAGGAACCCTAGGAAAGAGGGTATTGCCTTTGAGAGGAAACTAAATGCTGATGGTACATATTGGAAGCCTGAGCAGTACCCCAAAACTACATGGGTTGCTGCAAAGGGACCTCCAGTTGATCCATCTAACTTACCTGGATTTGCATGTGAATCTCCTCATTCTGATGATGAGTCAATTGACTCCAACTATAAACTGTTCAAAAATCAGAATGGTGAAGTATTTGCTAGATATATTGGCACTAACTGCAGGAACGACTCCCCTATGAAGAAAATCTGGCTTCCCAAAAGATGCCTTGAAAATCTTCAGGTGAATGTCATCATAACGCCACCTGTGAAGAATAGGAACCCCAGATCAAATTCTTCATATGGACCAAATTCTTCATATGGATTCAAGTCCTCATATGGACCAAATTCCTCATATGGATCAAAGTCCTCATATGAACATCATCATGCTAACCCGTCTGTTACGCAAGGAAGATCTAAGGATTATGGATATATGCATTATTCTTCAAATCATTATGTCAATAAGTCCTCGAAGAATTTGTCTGCATACTCTTATGCTTACTCTAACCCCTCTTATGTGAAACGAAATGGACTGGCTTCTATGGCATCCTTCTCGTATGGAGCTCGCAGAATGATGAACTCTTTGTCACCCCTTCAGATGTGGGTGGTGAAGAAAAAGAACTAATCTCTTCTACAGGGTCAGGTCTCCAGACGCACGTAATCGTCTGAAGAATTTGCTGGAGACCTGAGCATGCCTGATAGGATGTAGGCTAATCATGAAGAAATGAACTTTCATTTCTCATGTCCTCATATTGCTTTATCAGTTCTTTTACTTGATGAAATTGATCTGATGAATTGATGTCATATTCTTCACTGATGAAGTATATGAGTTTGTAAGTTGCACTAATTTGTCTGTAGGATGATCAACCCAAAGCCAGTGAGTGGGTCCTCGATAGTGGATGTACAAACCACATGACTAGTGACAAGAATCTATTGATGGATGCTCCATTATCTCCGTCGCATCTGAAGCATATCATCTTTGCTGATAAGGAAAAAGTCAGGTATTGGGTCTAGGTAAGGTTGCAATTACAAAGGATCGACACATGGACAAAGTCATGCTTGTTGAGTCCTTAGGATACAACCTTATGTCTGTCTCAATGCTTTGTGATCTTGATATGGTTGTTGTCTTTGGCAAGTACCGTTGTGTTGTGGTTATGGAAGCTGACAATTCCAAAGTCTTCGAAGGCTTTAGGAGAGGAGACCTGTATATTGTTGATTTCTCTACAGGACCACAACCAGCCATGTGCTTACTTGCAAAAGCTTCAGAAGGCTGGCTCTGGCATCGACGACTCGGTCATGCAGGCATGAGGAATTTGCAAACGCTTGCGAAGAAGAAGCATGTCATTGGCATCGAGAATGTCAAATTCCTCAAGGATCACCTATGCGGAGCCTATGAAGCCGGGAAGATGACGAAAGCCAAGCATCCAGCAAAGACTATCATGACCACCACTTGCCCATTTGAATTGCTTCACATGGATCTCTTTGGTCCTAATCATTATTCTGCTATTTCAAATGAAGCATCTCAATATGGCTTTGTTATTGTTGATGATTATTCTCGCTACACATGGGTACACCTTGTGACTTACAAACATGAAGTGCAGGAAGTCTTCAAATGATTTTCCTCGAGGGCTTCGACCACCTTTGGTGTGAAGATCAAGTACATCAGAAGTGAAAATGACACTGAGTTCAAGAATTCTGGTCTCGATGACTATCTTGATGAACTTGGTATTACTCATGAGTTATCTGATCCTTACACTCCTCAGCAGAATGGCGTCGTGGAGCGCAAGAATAGGACTCTTGCTGAGATGGCTCGCACTATGCTTGATGAATACAAAACGCCTCGTCATTTCTGGACCGGGGCAATTGATACTGCGTGCCACATCATCAACAGAGTATATCTTCATAAATTCTTCAAAAAGACTGCCTATGAACTCCTCACTGATAAGAAACCCAATCACTTGAGAAAACTATCAAGTTCAAGGCTACTGAGGATGTCATTCCTACTGAAGAATCTGCTGAAGAATTCATTCCAGAACATGAAGAACATCGGGCTAATGCACCTGAAGAAAATGGTGAAGAAAATGGTGCTGAAGAAAACGTTGATCAAATTCTTCAATGACAACCAGCTCATCTTCTCATTGCAAAAGAAGTGCAAGTTGAAAAGATCATCAATGACATCAAAGCGCCAGGTCCTCTCACACGCTCAAAAGCTTCACATTTGTCTAACTTTTGTGAGCACTATGCTTTTGTCTCTATTACAGAGCCCACTAAGGTAGATGAAGCATTTCTGGAGCCTGAGTGGATTCAGGCCATGCAAGAAGAATTACATCAGTTCGAGCTCAACAATGTCTGGGAACTGGTCAAGCGTCCAGATCCTCGCAAGCACAATATCATTGGCACAAAGTGGATCTACCACAACAAGCAAGATGAAAATGGCCTTGTGGTGAGGAATAAGGCATGGCTTGAAGCTCAAGGCTACACACAGGTTGAAGGAATTGATTTCGATGAAACTTTTGCACCTGTTGCTAGACTTGAGTCTATTCGCATATTACTTGCTTATGCTAACCATCATGATATCACTTTATATCAAATGGATGTGAAAAGTGCATTCCTCAATTGTAAGCTTGAGGAAGAAGTATATGTTGCTCAACCCCCAGGTTTTGAAGATCCAAAGAATCCTGACAAAGTCTTCAGACTCAACAAGGCCCTCTATGGCCTCAAGCAGGCCCCACGGGCTTGGTATTACCTTGAAGGAACTCCTCATGAAGAAAGGCTTCAAACCCGGTTCACTCGACCCTACTCTTTTCACTAAATCTTATGATGGTGAATTGTTTGTGTGCCAAATATATGTTGATGATATTATCTTTGGTTGTACTGACCAACGTTATAGTGATGAATTTGCCTATATGATGAGTGAAGAATATCAAATGTCTAGGATGGGAGAGTTGAAATTCTTCTTAGGTCTTCAAATTCGTCAAAAACGCAATGGCATATTCATATCTCAGGAGAAATACCTCAAGGGTGTACTGAGGAAATTCGGCATGCAAGATTGCAAAGGCATCAAAATTCCTATGCCCACAAATGGCCACCTGTGCACTGATGAAAATGGTATTGACTTCGATCATAAGGTATACCGCTCCATGATAGGTTCCTTATTGTACCTATGTACATCTAGGCCAGATATAATGCTTAGTGTTTGCATGTGTGCCTGATTTCAAGCTACACCGAAGGAATCACACCATAAGGCTGTGAAGCATATTCTTCGATATCTAGCTCACACACCAACACTTGGATTATGGTACCCCAAGGGCTCGGCTTTTGATCTTGTTGGATATTCTGACTCTGACTATGCTGGTGATCGTGTGGATCGCAAGTCAACATCTGGTACATGTCATTTCCTCAGACGATCTTTGGTCTATTGATCCTCGAAGAAACAGAACCGCGTATCACTATCTACTGCTGAAGCTGAGTACATTGCCGCTGGTTCTTGCTGTGCCCAATTGCTATGGATGAAGCAAACTCTCAAGGACTACGGCATCAACATGAAGAATGTGCCTCTCTTCTGTGACAATGAGAGTGCCATCAAGATTGCTCACAACCTAGTTCAGCACTCGAAGACAAAGCACATTCAGATTCATCATCATTTTCTTCATGATCATGTGTTGAAGTGCGACATTTCTATTGAGCATGTGAAGACTGAAGAACAGCTAGCCGATATCTCATAAAGCCCTTGGGTGAGAAGAGATTTAGCAAGTTGCGGTGTGAGCTAAATATCCTAGAATCTTCGAATGTTCTTTGAAAAGGACACTCATCCTAACACTTATGCAAAATTGATGACTTAGATGTGCAACACATGAAGAAACGTTTTTCTTCAATCAATGAAGAATAACACTCTTAGTGTGAAGAAATTAATGAAGAGTTTGATTCTTAGAACCCTACGATAATTGTACGCGGTGTCTGAAATCATCATTCTTATACGGTGGGTCACGCCACCACCAAAAGTTGAAATTCCTCAAATTATTCATATTCTTCAACTTTGCATAGTCTTCACTGGTTCCGTCGTTTTTCTTCATTGGCTATATATATATATGAGTTTATGTCCTCTACAGCATTCACTTATTGCTATTTCTTCAAGTTGGTTTTCTGCTAAGTGAATGTGATCGGACCCTTCCCCTCTATGCTATACTCAACCCAATCTGTTCACAAATTCTTCATGTGCGTTCTATTTGTAACTCGTTCAAAATCTTCATTGTGTCCTTGTCAGCTGAAGAAATTGCGAACGGAACTTTAAAACTTATCTTATCGAAATTTTTGGCTTTGCCGCTCAAACCGTTCCGCATCCCACGATACACTTATCCACTCACCCACGATCTAACACGATCTCCACCTCTCACTACGTGGGTGACACATGTCATGCAAATGAGAAGGGTCAGGGGCACGTTCGTCCAATTTCTTCGGGCGAGCAGTTTTTCACCATGGCTATAAATACCCCTCCTTCCCTTCCTCACTTCTTTTACTCCACTCGACCTCTCTCTCCAGCTCGAGCTTCTCAAACCCTAGCGCCGCCGCTAGTTCATCGCCGCCGGTGAGGAAGAGCTTCACTGCCTCGACCTCGTCGCCGATGTACTCGCGCCGACTGCGGAAATCTTCACTCCGCCGCCGCCGTAGCCATCTTCCTCCGCTGAGTTAGGGCGTGGAAGATCTACACAAACGAACTTCACCTCTCCACTTCACTGTTCGTCGTGTTCTTCATCCAGGGTAATTAAAAGTTACTTTTACTGCCCTCGTTGATTTGAATGATTGTCTACAAAATCTTCAAAAGTGTTTTTCTTCATATCTTCAAAAGTGTTTTTCTTGATTCGTTTCTCTAAGCATCATTTTTCTTCAAGATTCCTCAATTGTGTGGATCTTCGATCTATACAACTCTGGAACCTAAGACAAAGAACGCTTAGTGAAAATCTTCAAGACTCATCTGGTCAAATTCCTCAAACTTGATCTTTTTGAAAAACCTTTTGAGAACGCATATGACCTCTCCAAATTCCTCGCAACTATACTCTATTCACAGGTACACATGTCAGCTGCTGAATCACTAGGTTCTCATCAACTTAACTCATTTGCAGCATTCCTCGAAGAAAAGTTGCATACTTCTTCAGAGAATTCGATTGTTCAAATTCCTCAACTGAGGAAAATGGCTAATGGTAAAAGGCCACAGAAAGGAGGAAAGAGGCCTGAGGTAAATACAACGTTTGAGATCCCTGGTGACATATATGCCGGGTACTGCACACCTACTGAGGAAACCAAGAATGAGCGCAAAGTGCACAAACAGAGGATAGAGAGGAGATGGGCAAGAGAAGGGAGGGAGTACAGATATGTCACTCCTAAGTACATGAAGAAATTCGCACTCAATCCTTCATGCCCAAGAGCTCCATTGGCACCTGGCAAAATAGCAGATTCCACCAGCCTCAAGTGTGGTGAGGACTATCCTGATGAATGGGCCAAGCGCCAAGCCAAGTTGGCTAAGCAAGCCAGAGAAGCAGTGAGGAAATTCAATGAAGACTCTGCTGCTGCTACTGCCTCTGCTGAGGCCTCTGCTGTCAAGCCAAAGAAGGCTATGTCTAAGAAGCCTGCGCGCAGGCCAAGTTCCTCAGCAATGCCCTCACGGCCAGAATCAGCAATGCCCTCACGGCCAGAATCATCACAGCCCTCACGGCCAATTCCTCATGCTGCTCCTGTTCCTCCAAAGTCCTCAGCTCCTCCGCCAAAGCCCTCAGCTGTTCCGACTAAATCCTCAGCACCTGTGCATCTCGCCTTGTGCCAAAGGACTACCGGCATCTCCATTGCCTCAGGTGTCTCAGCTAGTTCCTCAGCTGCACCAGGTTCCTCAGCTGGCCCCTCACTTCTGAAGACAAAGGCCACTGCTGGACGAGGTCCTCGCCCAAGTCCTCAAAAGAAGCAAGTCGCTTTCCAAGTGTCGTCTAATGAAGACGAAGCTGATGATGATGAACTTGCAGAAATCATCAGAGACAGGCAAGTCAGGGCCGCTAGAGCCAAGGGATCAGAGGTGCCACTGCTTTTGGATCCCAAGCTGATCCTCGACTACATTGATGATTGACACAAGGACCCCAACACTCCCTTGCCTGTCTTCAAGCTGACTCCTGGCTAGAGTCACATGCTGACCCACTTCACTCAAGAAGAAAAGTGGAAATTTGAGAAGACCAAGCAGATCAAGAAAGTGCAGTACAAGAAAGAGCGCTATCTGAAGAAAAACGTTGTCTCTATGACAACTGAAGAACTTCTCACTATTCAGACTGAGATTAGGAAACTCAGTGATGACTTTAACGCATATCGCGCCGATTGGCTTGGAGCCAAGGTTCGTTTTGTAAAACTTGTGGATAACTTCACTTCCAATGTTGCAGCCCCACCACAATAGGTAATTCCTCAGGCTGAAGCATCTGCTTAGCCTACTGAAGAAAGTGCCAGCACCGCTGATGACAATCAGGCTGCTGAAGATAATGTGAGTTCCAGGGCTGATGACTACATTCCAGCCGCTGAAGAAATTGCCAGGGCACCCACTAGTGGTGTGCCTGAAGAAACTGAAGAACTCAGGGCAACTGCATCAGTTGTGCCTGAAGAAAATCAACCAGATTCCTCAGCTGCTCCTGCACCAACTTCAACTCCAATCCTTCCATCTGCATCAGATGTGAAGAAGACTAAGGCTGTAGAACGTGCTGTAGTGAAGAAAAGGAAAGCATCAGTTGCTTCAGATTCTTCAGCTCTGAAGAAAATGAAGCCTATGGCGAGTTCATTTGCAAATACGGTTGATGCTGTTCCCATCTCAACCAGGCCATCAAAGGACCTTGTTCCTTTTGATGAAGAATATGTGATCCCCAGCGGATCTGATGAAGAAACTCTTTCTGCTGCTTCGTCTGAACCGTTGGATGAAGAAATTGAAGTGGATGCGATCCCTTCAACACCTATCATCTCCTCGCCTATGCCTCAGTTCATAGCCGAAGAGGCTGGCATTGAAGAAATGGAAGATGAAGATGTGGACATTGGCTGCTGCACACCCGTAATCAGTGATGAATTCTGGGAAAGTCAGCATCCAAACTCTCCAATGTTCACCCCTCTACAGCAAATTCCTTAGTCCCCCACACAAATTATTCACATGGGCTCTGAAGAAACTCTTCCCACTGCATCTGTCCATGAGGAAATTCCAGCCACTAGTGCTGAAGAAACTGCTGCTGCTGAACAACCAACGACGCAGACTGCCACTAAGGAGGAATCAGAAATTCCTCAGCCTGAAGAACCTGCGATTGAGATTCCTGAGGTCGTGATGCAACTCACTGACACTCCTCTGCCGAAGCCAAAGGATCCATTCTCACGCAAGAAAAAGTTCAAGGCTGATGATTTCTTCGGTGAGCACGTATTCTTCGAAGATTACAACCCATATGACTCTGCTCGCATTAGGAAGAGGCATTTCTAGACTGCTAGTCAAGCCAATTTCTATTCCTTAGTGCTGTTCAATAGGGAGAAGGTCTTGTAACATGAGCATATTCCTCACGTGGATATGGAATCTCTGCCGTGCTTCGCACCAGTCCTCAGTGTTCTTCACAATGCTAGACTGCTAAACTTTTGCTCTAACATCTGTGATTGGAATGAAGAACTGATTCTTCAATTCTATGCAACGCTGCACATCACCGGAGATGCTGAAGATGTGAATTCATGGGTGCTGGACTGGATGTCTGAAAACACTCACTACACTGCACCAGCCTCTGAATTGCTTTGTTCTCTACCACTCAGTCCTCCCCTTGAAGAAGCTTGCTGCATCTACAGTGAACCTGAGCTCACACATCATTACATGCAGGTGCTGATGAAACCTTTGAAGCCAGGTCAAGCACCAAGAACCAAATTCCTCGTGAAGGAATTGCTGTACGTGCCCAGAACTGTCTATCGTATTCTTACGAGGACAATCAGTCCCATCAAAGGCCACGACTCATCTGATGAGGAAATTGTTGGCATCATGAAGAATCTGGTATTCAACATCGTTCATGACATTCCTGTCAATTATCACGATTTCTTCATGAGGACTATGGCCAATGGTGCACTGTCTCCGTTTGAGCTGAAGCCTTATGCACCTTGGATTATGAGATTCCTCAGGACAAGGTCTTCACTCAACTACAAAGCTGATTTCCAGAATCACCTCAGCTACTTGCCCCCAATTGAAGTCCTCAAGCAGACATCTTCCTCGGTTGATGGAAAGGGCAAGGCACCAGCTGTAATAGATGAAGGCATTCGTCCATTGGATGGTCAGTTTCGCAAAGCTGCATCATATTCTACCAATGATGACTCTGCCACACATGACTCTGCCAATGCACCCAAGTCCACTCCTCAAGCCACTGCTCCACGCGTGATGACTAACCGTGAACTTCTGCTTAGTCTTCACCAGAAGGTGGATCAAAATCACAAATGGGTTAAGCGTTAGTTTGGTTCACTTCTTCACAACATGACTGCCACACATAATGCAGTGAAGAAAAACCACTACTACCTCCATCAAGTCTTTGGTCGCACCTGGGCAATCCTGTCACATCTGTATGGTGAAGAAGATCTGAAGAACATGGGTCTCAAAGAAGATTTTGACTGGTCTGCACCTCCACAAAACAAATTCAAGAAGGTCCAGGTTCCTTCTCTGGTGGCCCGCTCATATTCTTCATCGCACGACACTGATGAACATGAAGATTTGGACGACACTGCAGCAGGCCCTACATCAACAAACGACCCCAACAACGCTGCCGCTCCTTCTTCAACATGATTATCTTCAGGGGCGTTAGTCCTCATTTTTGATCCTTTTGGTCATTCGATGACAAAGGGGGAGAAATATGAGTTAGTCTTCAAGCGCGTCTACTATATGGGCGTTTTTTTGCTAAGTTACAACTCTCGTTCTTCTGAAACTTTATTGAATCGAGTTGTAATCTTAAACCCGATGGTGCTCTGATACTTTTGATGCACTGTGCTCTGATACTTTTGATGCACTATTCTGCATGCTTATTCCTTGTTTATATTAATGCATGCATGCTGAATTTCATCAGGCACCATATTTCATCATGCATTTCAAATTCTTCATATTATATGTTAAATGCGTGTATGAATTACAAGATATAGGGGGAGATCTCCATGATTCAACTCTTCAAGTGTGCATTGCTTCAAAAGCAAATTCCTCACTATGCACATCTTCAGGGGGAGTTCTTCTATATCTTGCAATCAAATTCCCCAATATCAATAGTTACACTTCATATGTTTATCCCCATTGAAAACTTAACCTATATTGTCATCAATCACCAAAAGGGGGAGATTGTAAGTGCATCTAGTGCCCCTTAGTGATTTTGGTGTATTGAAGACTTATAGGTTAAGGGACTAATGCATTTGTTAGTGTACACAGGTCTATAAGTCTATGAGGAGTTTGATATTTACAGGAAAAGTCGACCCCTAAAAATGAATATCTTCGACTGAAGATTTTGGTATTTCTGAAGACTTTCATGAAGACTTTGAAAGTGAAGAAATTGGTGTGTCCGTGAAGACTTGATATTCATGCGAGGAATATGAAGCTTGAAGACTTTCATTTTCATAGTTTTGTTTTTTCTCTTTCTTGAGTCATAAAGAAACACCGTACTGTTAAAGGGGGTCGAGGAAATACTAAGGAAAAAATTTCCATGTGATGCTCAACTCAAAATCCTACACCTACCAATCCCTTCGAGTGAAGCCATTGGAAATACAGTTCAGTCAATTTCTTCAGTGACAAAGATGAAGTTCTTCTGGTCTCTGAGGAATTTGTCCTGGCTGAGGTGTTAGGAATTCGCCAGTGCGGATTGCCTACACAGTGAGGAACATGATATCCCTGAGGATTTTACTACTCAACATTCCGACCGTTGCTGTGCTATGCGCTAGCTGTCCCAAAATATCTATCCACCTAACGGTCATATCATTGAAGGGCATTTATGTCTTATCATGTCGGGCTGCTCCCTAGGCTATAAATAGCCGCCCCCCTACAACCACTAGCTGGTTGGCTGCTCCGAGAGAAACTGACACTTGTCATTTGAGAGCAACCCATACCTGAGGACTTTGAGCGAAAATCATCAAGTGAGGAAAAACCAAAAACCCAAAGCCCAAACACCTACAAACCCCAAGTGATTGAGCATCACTGAAGAGATTGATCCTGCGTGGATCCGATGCTTGTTACCTTTGAAGACTGTGCTTCTTCCAGACGGTTAGGCGTCATGGTCTAGAGCATCCAAGAGGAATTGTGGATCGCCGAGTGACCAAGTTTGTGAAGGTTTGGAAGTCGCCTGAAGACTTACCACGAGTGATTGGACGAGATCTGTGTGACCTTAGTTTAAGGAGAATATAGTGAGGACTGGGTGTCCTGAGCTATGTGTTCAGGACTGGGTGTCCGGGACTGTGTGTCCTCGAGTTTAATTACTCAGCCGCTCCAACCAGACGTACAACTGAGACAGTAGTTGGAACTGGTCTACCAAATCATTGTCTTCACCAAGCTTACTGGTTCTATCTCCTCAACTCTTTCATTTCCTCATAACTTTGTTGTGTGTTTGTTCATATCTGTGTTTGAAGACTTTGACTGAAGACCTTTTCAATTTCCTCAGTTCAATTTCTTTAGTCTATTTGTCTTCATCCTATGTTATCCTGTGATTACGCTTCCTGTACTCTATGCCTGTCTTCATTTCATCTTGATGACTATGCTTGTATTCTGTTATGTTTACTTTTGAGTACTTATTCCGCTGCTAGTAGTTCTTCGCTAAGCAATTTCCTCACCGGCAAATTCCTCAGTGAAGAATTTCATAAAAATCGCCTATTCAACCCCTCTAGTTGATATAACGCACTTTCAGTAGGGATGATCGATATGAATGAAGACCCTCTCGGAGAAGCAAGGATTCGGAAAGGAAGGACAAGTCATCAAGGAGCTACACAAAAAGAAGACATCAAGCTTATGTTGGTGAATGGGTATCCGGCTCCGACTCCGACAATGACTCCAAGAGAAGCTATCACTCCAACTCCGAATATACTCAAGATGAAGGTGTTGCCGGTCTAGCACTTGTGTCAACCAACTCCTACGACATATTTGATTCACCGAATGAAGGAATTGTAAGATGCTTCATGGCCAAAGGTCCAAAGGTATCACACCCCGAGTATGTTGATTTCAATAGTGATGAAGATGACTTGTTTGGTGACGATGATTTACTTGTTGACAGCTATAGTGATGAATACTATGATGAAACGAATGACAATGATAAGGAGAAGATTAAGTCTCTAACTAAAGAACTGAACACTCTTAAGTTAGCTCATGAAACTATCTTAGGAGATCATCGAGAAATTTTAAGGACTCATGAGAAATTATGTTTTGAAAAGCTCAACCTTGAGCAAGAGCATGAGTTCTTAAAGGCAATCAATGATGATCTTCGCAAGAAAAGTTCTTCTTACATTGCCAAGCGTTTACTCTTATCCACTTACATGCCTCAAGTCAAGTCTAGTAACAAGAACAAGAAGGATTCTTCTTCTAGTAGTAACAATAATCATGCTAAATCCAATATTGTTGCTTCTAGTAGTTCTCTTGATTCCACTAATGATTCTCTTAGCCAAGTTACACTTGATCAAGAAAATAGCTTATTGAAGGGAATTATAGAGAAAGGTGTTTATAAGAGCCTTGCTGGGAGTAAGAAATTCGAGGAAATTGTACGCAAGCAAGGAAGGCACCAGAAGAATCAAGGTACACAAGCTCAAGATGATCTTCCACCACAAGACCACAAGCAAAAAGGCAAGGACAAGCTTCAAGAGGAAATTGATGCATTTGAAGAAGTTCCTAAGGCCTTGGTCAAGTGGGTTCCCAAGACTACATCAAGTTCCACTTCATCAAGTATAACTACAACTCCGAGGATTCCCATCAAGATGGTGTGGATCCCGAAGAAGAAGAACTAGAGAGTTCTTGAGGGTGACTCCGCCAACATACTTCACTCTTATCATTTTGGCAAGAACGAGTGCAATCAACTTCCACATCTTGCACTAGTTCAAGGAGTCACAAACCCTCTTGTTGGTAAGACAAGGGACAAGGTAACCTAAAGCTTTCATAGACATCATCTTGTGTGTGTATCACTCTATGTCTATGGATATCCTTGTTTGTTCCTTGTGGGACTAACCCGTGTAGGTATTGAAAGTGCAACTCACTCCAAAGGATAGCTCCAAATGATCTACATCAACATTGAGCATCCACATCTTCAACATCTACATGAAGTCATCATCGACAAAACCCAAGGTTAGTTCATCCCTCTTAGGGGGGATCTCACATCTAGGGGGAGCTTTACTCTAATAATTGAGTTAAAGCAACTCTAATGGTGTGAACACAACAACGCTTTATGTAAAAGTGGTAACCCCACTTGTGCTTAAACGATGAGTATGACCTATGATCAAATGTTCTCATTTGACTCCTAAGTCAATATACTCATATATAGATGACCTAGTCATCGCCAATTGCTTGATAGATGCTAGAATTGTTTGTGCATGCTTTGCCACATATTTCATTTGTCATTTTATTGTGTGAGCATGTTGGTTGCATAATTTACTCATTCGTGGACATCCACTTGTTGTTTTGATTGATGGGTTTCCTTTTCTTTTTGCCAAGTGGATGGACAAGAATGCCTAAGAACCTCCTCTAGCTATATATGCTTTTCTCGTCTCAAACTCTATTCATGCTACATCACAAAATTTGATCAAGTCATATTTGAACCACTCTGTGTGAGGAGCCCTCGGAGTTCCCGATTCGTCATAGACTTAAACTTCCAAAACTTCTTTGTGTGTTTCGGTCTGACCGATTCATCCATTTCGGTCATACCGAGATCACTAAGTCGATCTAGGTTTTCAATCTCGGTGCAACTGATTCGAACTTTTCGGTCACACCGAGTTTCAGTAATTGCTTGCAGTTGTGAATCTCGGTGCCACCGAGTTGTTCCACTCGGTCACACCGACAGGGTCGGGCTATATATACCCACGGGCAAAATTTTGGAAATTTTCTCCGAACTCTTTCGCCCGCGCTTAGCCCGCTCTGCCTCCAGGGTCTCCAGATCGTCCTCCTCATCGCCAGTTGCCTCCTGCCGCTGGTCTCCGTCGCCGTCAACGGGAATCATCCCCGCCGTTGCCGCCGTAGCGAGTTCATCACCGAACTAGAGTATGAACTTGATCACTGTGCTATCCTTATCTGATTCCTAGCACATTGTGTTCGCCATGAATCTTGCCACGATTGAAACTATCTTATCCAGTCAAAACACTCTGTAGATTAGAGATGATTTGAAAATTTAGGGTTAGGTTTCTGCCGAAACCATCTCGGACCAACCGAGTTGTGGAACTCGGTACCACCGATTTGGCTGGAGCCATTGCACATGTGATTCTTAGTCTGACCGAGAATTGCAAATCGGTGTGACCAATTTCAGCACCTTGTGAAACCCTAGCAGTGTTGGTGCCACCGAACTGTGACTCGGTCTGACCGAGTTCACTAGTTGAGGTTCCTAAAGCTCCTTCGGTATCACCATGTTTACAAATCGGTTGATCCGAAATGCTTTCCGTGGAAAACTAAAACTAAGTTTTTGATTCATTCTTTTGCAAAAACCTATGTATTTTGTGATGCTCATCCACTCTACCTCATCTATAATCTATTCACAGGGTCAGTTGTCAGAGATTGCAATATGTCTGATCAAAGTGACAGCCAGAACAAGTCAGAGGAGCAGGTTCACTTGAGTGAGGGCACTAGTCCCTCTAGCAGCTTAGATGATGGCAACAGGAGCACACCAAGCAATCTGCCAAAGGCTGCCACCAGGGCCAGAAAGAAGAAAACTTCTGAATCTGAGGATGAAAAATATGTGGCAGTTGAGGATGAGGCCACTTCCAAGAAGAAAGTGGTTAAGAAGGAATATAGGGCTGCTGCTGCAACTAAGCCTGGTGTGAAGACCAAATTACTTGCAAAGAGAATTCCCATGTCTAAAGCCAGAGCCTCTACTCAAGTACCTTTGGAATCTGAACCGAAAGAGGCTGCTGCAGAAGGAAAGAAGAGGAAAGAGAGGGTCAAAAAGACCACTGCCATAGTGCTTGAGAGATCCTCAATCATGAGATACTCTGAAGAGGAAGAGGAAGAAGATGCTGCACCAGCACCTAAGGCACAGAAACTTATGGGAGATGCCATAAAGTCAGGGGCTGCTTCATCTAAGCCTAAAGAAACTTCTAAGCCAGCTGCTCCAAAACCCAAAACTGCACCCAAGAGGAGTACCAGGAACATTCCAGCTGCAGAGAAGAACTAGGCCCCAATGCCTGAAGCTGCAATGGAGGAAGAAGATGATTCTGTTGTCTTGAGGAAATTGAAGCCAGAAAATTCCAGATCACAATGATGCTCATCCAGCTGCAGAGAACAGGAAAGTCAGGAAGGACTCTGGTCTAAGGCTATGGAGAGAGTCTGATCCATATGCCATAGGAGAAGGACTGCTGTGGACTATAGGTTCCATACAAAGGAACAACAGGACTTCTATGAGACCATCTTGCTTGACAAGAAGCCCATAGTGTGTGACATGAGATGGGTCGATTGGACATTCATTGAGGAAAACGAGAATCACTTCCCTGGTGTACATGACAACTTCAAGGCTTGTGAAGTTGATGAGTTTGTGGCTTAGAAGCTCACAAAATGGAATGATGAGCTCATCATGCAGTTCTACTTCACAGCTCACTTCTACCCAGATGGAAGGATTGTCTGGATGTCTGAAGGCACTAGGTACCAATCCACAGTTGCTGAATGGGCGAAATTGATCAATGCTCCAGAAGAGAGTGAAGATGACTTGGATGTCTATGCCAAAAGAAGAAGGATCACAACTCCATGGCACACATGTACAAGGAGATCCTAGATGCTGCTCTTGAGACACACAAGTTTGGATCTGTACATTACCTTCTGCCAGGCTTGCCAACTATCAACTGGATCCTCAGGCACACTCTCTTGCCAAAGTCAGGTGATCAGAAGATGATCAGAGGCCATGCAATTAACTTGCTTCACATCTTTGATGTCCCACAGAAGTTCAAAGTCATGAGTCTAATAGTGGAAACCATAAAGAGGACAGCTGCATATCAGAAGAGGAGTTGTGGGTATGCCCCACAGATCTAGGAGCTGATTAACTCCAAGATGGGCACTGGCACATATCTGCTGGACAAGGAGCACCTGCCCATCTACCGAAGAATTTGAGGACAACACTGTGGTGATGGATGAAAATGAACCATCTTCTGTGCATGCACAAGCCAAGAAGGAGAAGGCAAAGGATGAAAAGGCTGCAAGGATGTCAACTACTGAAGAAGCATCTCAGTATCTTCTGAAGAGCAAGCAAGATCAGCTTGGCTACTTGATTGCCTCCACTTTGAGGATTGAGAAGGGACTGGCCACCCTGACTCAAAACCAGGAGAGCTTGGAGAGGATCGTGGAGTAGAAGTTCTATGACTTGGATGTGAAGGTAACTGAGATCCAGTCTATTGTGGAGCAACTTAGGATGATATGCAGGAGAGGAAGGGCAAGACATCCACTGATGCATTTGCCAGAGTGCCTAGAGCTCAGAGGTCTACTGCAGTGCCTGTTCCAGACACCAGAGCCACTTCATCTGTACCAGCTACAGCTTCAGTGCCACCAGCTCCAGCACCTACTCCATCAGCTCCATCTACATCGACTAAAGCCTTTGTTCTTGGAGTTATCCGGACACCACCAACTAAAGACCAAGCCTGAGAGACGGTTTAGTGCTATGCATTTTCTAGGAACTTTTTGGTAACTTGTTGCCAAAGGGGGAGAAAAATGTATAGATCATAGGCTTCGAGAGAGAGCGTTGCTTTTTATTCTCTCTGGCTTTGGTGGTTGAACTTTATTTGCTTTGCTTGTTTGAGATACTTTTTGTCTGTGTGATACTTGGATGATCATGTGTGTTTGATCATATGCTACATTAATGCTTGTTGGATGACAACATCATTTTATCCCTATATGATCATTCACTTTGCTTGGTGATGAGTGCATGTATTTAATTATTATCATATTGAGCGCTCCACCAAGATGTATGTGACATGGAAGAGTAACCCATGAGCCTAATTCTCTGTGCATTTACAGTCCAAAGCAAATCATAAACTATGCAGAAACTTAGGGGGAGCTCTTGCTTTTCACATACTTCTCAAAGTGACAATGTTTTTCACTCTTATTATCATTTGTCGAAGCTTTGATCTATATGCTGTCATCAATTACCAAAAAGGGGGAGATTGAAAGTGCAACTATCCCTAGGTGGTTTTGGTAATTCCTAACAACATATAGCTCATTGAGCTAATGATATTCCAAGATTAATATTTTAGGAAAATATCAATGAATGGCATGGCATGGATGAGGAAAGTGGACCCCTCAAAATACTAAGGACAAAAAGATTGGCTCAAGCTCAAAGCTCAAGACTCTACATTTTATATTTTAGTGATCCAAGATCACATTGAGTCTATAGGAAAAGCCAATACTATCAAGGAGGGATGAGGTGTTGCTTGATGAGGTTCTTGCTTCATAGTGCTTAGTGATATGCTCCAAAACCCTCAACTACCTTCCCACATCCACATATGACCTAAACCAAAAGTCAAACTTGGCCCCACCGAGTTCAGATGTCACAACCACTGCCACAAACCCTAGGCAAATCGGTCTCACCGATAGGGATCTCGGTCACACCGAGATGGGGTTGTAATATCTTTGTTTCCCTTCATAATGTTTCGGTCCTACCGAGATGAGCGATCGGTCCCACCGAGATTGCAATGGAAACTCTCTGTTTCCCTTTTGTAACATTTCGGTCCCACCAAAATGAGCGATCAGTCCCACCGAGTTTACCTGACCATCTCTCTGGTTAGCTTATTACCAAAATCGGTCCCATCGAGTTTGTGTAATCGGTCACACCAAGATTACGTTATGCCCTAACCCTAACCATATAGGTCCTACCGAGTTGCATCTCAGTCCCACCGAAAATCCTAACGGTCACTAGCTTTGCTAAATCGGTTCGACCGAGTTTCTCAATTCGGTCTCACCGAGATTGGTAAATTGTGTGCAATGGTTAGTTTTTGTGTGGAGGCTATATATACCCCTCCACCCACTCTTCATTCATGGAGAGAGCCATCAGAACATACCTACACTTCCAATACACATTTTCTGAGAGAGAACCACCTACTCATGTGTTGAGGCCAAGATATTACATTCCCACCATATGAATCTTGATCTCTAGCCTAACCCAAGTTGCTTTCCACTCAAATCTTCTTTCCACCAAATCCATATCCTGTGAGAGAGAGTTGAGTGTTGGGGAGACTATCATTTGAAGCACAAGAGAAAGGAGTTCATCATCAACACACCATTTGTTACTTCTTGGAGAGTGGTGTCTACAAGATTGTCTAGGTGTCACTTGGGAGCCTCCGACAAAGATTGTGGAGTTGAACCAAGGAGTTTGTAAGGGCAAGGAGATCGCCTACTTCGTGAAGATCTACCGCTAGTGAGGCAAGTCCTTCGTGGGCGATGGCCATGATGGGATAGACAAGGTTGCTTCTTCGTGGACCCTTCGTGGGTGGAGCCCTCTGTGGACTCGCGCAACCGTTACCGTTCGTGTGTTGAAGTCTCCATCAACATGGATGTACGATAGCACCACCTATCGGAACCACGACAAAAAACATCCGTGTCTCCAATTGCGTTTGAATTCTCCAAACCCTTCCCTTTACATTCTTGCAATTTGCATGCTTTACTTTCCGCTGCTCATAGACTCTTTGCATGCTTGCTTGAATTGTGTTAAGATTGCTTGACTTGTGCTAAGATAGCTAAAATCTGCCGAAGACTAAAATTGGGAAAATGATAGATTTTTAATTGGTCAAGTAGTCTAATCACCCCCTCTAGACATACTTTCAATCCTACACCCATCTTCATCGACAAGACATTCAAGACCCTCGCGAGGGGCCAAGCGTCGCCGGGCGGACGATGCAAGACCTCCTTAGGAGCGGCCTCGCCAGTCAGGCTCATGAGGAGCGGAGAGATCAAGGCAAGGCGAACCTTGCGAGGTGCTCGTGATGTGAGCCATGAAGATCGAGACCAGGCGGGCACTAGGCGGGTGCCAGCACGCACATCGTCCTTGTTTCCTCTTTAGTGCTAAGGGGGCAAGCACACGCGCGGAGTACCGAGGCATCAAGCAAAGGTTTCTATATTGGTGCAACAAGACCAAGACCAGAAGGACAGCAAGGTGGAGGTCACCATGGAGCCCAAGACAACGTCATCACCAGTGCCTTTTGCAGGCGAAGACCACCTTTTGTCAGGATAGCTTGTATTAGTTTTCCCCTTTCAAATTGGCCGTTGTTGGCTCCCTTCCCGCTCAATATTTGGGGAGAGGACCAGGGCCCCTATAAATAGGACTAGCCACCACCGTAGAGGGGGAACACATCATCTTGGACTAGATCCACCCCGCCAAGGCCACACACAAGTTCGCCAAGCACAAGAACACCTCAACCTCAGGAGGCTGTTCTTCCCCTTGCACTGTTCATCATTAGCCCAAGAGGCAATCCACCACCACCACACTGGAGTAAGGTATTACACCACAACGGTGGCCTGAACCAGTATAAATCTATTGTCTTTCCGTGTTGAGAGTTCGTCGTGTTCGTCTGCGAGATCTTAGAGAGCTAGGGCGTGGATCGATAGGGAGAAAACCTTCACGCGCACCCCACTGTTCGAACCTTAAGGGTCTGCCAGAACCCTAGATCCGACATTTGGCATGCCAGGTAGTGGTGCGCGGAAGCCTCTGTCCGTCACCCCGCACTCTGTTGCTTCGTTGTCTTCATGGAAGATGCGAGCCGCGCTTGTGCTGAGCGCCAGGCTACCCTCGTCGCCCACGTCGCTCAGAGGGCTCCCATCGGCGAGCCACCTCGCCGCTCCCCGTCGCCCGCCGCCAATGCCGCCACCGCCCCGGCGGGGAACAAGCAACAAGCATCCTCGCTGCAACCCTTGGTGCGGCTAGACGGCCGCACCTCCACTCCATCGCTAACCCCAGCCGGTTCTTCTTCCCATGCACGTCGCCTTGCCATGGACGCGCGGGCCGCGCTCCTCATGGCACACGAGCTCCTGCGCTATCGCCTGGTCGGTGACCTCTACAAGGACTGGCTCGACTGCATCGCTGAGCTGGTCCGCGCCACTGGGGGCTGTCCTGCACCATACCTCTCTCCGCCTCGCGCTCCGCCAGCTATGGGCGACGTAGCTCACGGAGCGCCTCCACCACCTTAGCCCAAAGACGGTGCCCTGGCACCAAGAAGCGTGGCTCCGCAATGCGACCCGCCGTGTCCTGCACCCGTGCGCGAAGAAAGGAACTGTCAAGAAGTCCCTCGACCGCAACAAAACTCTCGACTGCTCCTCGCGCCATTGCGCCAGGACTGCATGCTGCGGCAAGTCCGTGCGCCACCTGTAGTGGCAGGGCCCGGGCCCCGTCAAGACCAAGCTCCACCCCCAAGGCATGTCCCGATGACCACGGCTGGCTACCGCGCCTTCACCCCTGAGCTGCGTAGTTGTAACGCCCCAGATATAACTTTCCCAATTTGTACTCCAACTCTTGCCGTTTCCAGCATTAATTTATATTTATTTCTCGGGTTTGGGTCTTTGTCTCCGTGTGTTGTTTTCTTTTTTGTGCATCTCATATCATGTCATCACGTGCGTTGCATTTGCATACATGTTCATCTCATGCATTCGAGCATTTTCCCCGTTGTCCGTTTTGCATTCCGGCGCTCCGTTCTCCTCCGGTGGCCATTTCTAGCTTTCTTTCGTGTGTGGGGATTAAACATTTCCGGATTGGACCGAGACTTGCCATGCGGCCTTGGGTAACTACCGGTAGACCGCCTGTCAAGTTTCGTACCATTTGGACTTCGTTTGATACTCCAACGGTTAACCGAGGGACCGAAAAGGCCTCGTGTGTGTTGCAGCCCAACACCCCTCCAATTTGGCCCAAAACCAACCAAACTCTGCTCCATGTCCTAGAACGTTCGATCACGATCGCGTGGCCGAAAACCGCACCTCATTTGGAGCTTCCTAGCTCCCTCTACCTATAAAATAGCATCTCCCTCAAAAATCCCGGTTCCAAAACAACCCTAACCTAGCTCCTCTTCCACCGCGCCGTGCCGGACACGTCCGTGTCGGCCGGACAAGTCGCCGCCGCCGCGGGCGACGAACCAGGGCGCGCCACGTGTCCCGGGCGGGTCCCCAGTTCGCCGCGCCACCCGAGGCCCGCCGAGGCCCGCGGGGAGCCCCCCCTGGCCCGTTCCTCCGCCGCCCGATCGCCCGCGTCCCGCCGCCTCTCTTCCCCGAGGCCGGTTACCCGGAGCCACCGCGTCGCCATCTCCGGTCGCCCGAGCCGCCGGAGCTCCTCGCCACCTCCACGCCACCGTCCCGCGCCGGCGAGCACGCCGCCCCGCGCCTTCCTCCTCCAAGTCCGGCGCCGCCCAAGTCCTTCTCCGGCTGGCCTCCTCCCGCGTCTCCGGCGAGCTCAAGTCCGGCGAACCTCGAATCCCGTGCAGGCGTGAACAGTGCTCCCGGGTCAGATCTGGATCTGGAGACATCGGTTGACTTTCGTCCCCGAAACCCTAGTTTTTATGCATACTTTGACTGCTCATATCTTCGCATCCGTAGCTCCGTTTTGGACATATGATGTATCAAAATCTTCGTCTCGACGAGTAAATCATTTCATTCCATTGCATCATTTGCATTTGAGTTCATCTTGATGCCCAAAATGCTGTTAGAAGGAGGCATCATGAGTTAAATTGCAGATCCGTTAGCTCATCATTGACTTTTGTCATTTTTTGCCATGATTATTGTGTGCATGTTATGCCTATGAGCCTTTGGGATGAATTGTTAAGCATTTTGTCTTCTTTCCAGAGCTGCCAACCATGCATTTTTAGGATATGTGTGGTGACTTGTGCAAGCTTGCAAAGAGGGGCACCTGAGATTTCTGTTTTCAGGGACTTAGTGATTTTCACTAAGTCTGGGATATTTTAGTTCATGATGCCATGTGTTCAGCTTGTTTCCTAGTGATCCTGGCCTCTTTTGAGGATGATCAGTAAGGGTGTTTTGAGATTTATGTTATGCTCTATCCATCCATGTCTTTACTTGCTAGTTTGGTGCAGCCTAGGTTGAGTCAATCGAGCTCAACTTTTGCATTGTTGTTATTTTGGGCAGATCGTGAACTCTTTTGCGATTTTGCCGATGCCATTGTTAGTGACTCAGGCATGCTATGCCATTATTCTTGCCATGTCTAGCTAGCATTTTGTGCCTTATTTATGGATATATGCTTGCCTTGCCATGACTTGCTCCGTAGTGAGCGCATCGAGCTTGTTTACATGCCTTCGTGAGTTATGATTTCAGCATGTCTCAGTTTTCACTAAGTCTGAAAACTGATTGTGTTTCATCTATGTTCGTGTGCTCGTTAGAGTATTTCGTGAACCCTTTTGGCCCCAGGTAACTTTGGGTGTTTTGTTAAGCTTGTTGAGTAGCTCCATGCCATGCTCTTACTTGTCATGTTCAGGTTATGTTTCATGTTGTTTTGCTGCTCCGAAGAGAGCATCGTGGTCTGAAATTTCAGACTAGTGTTAATTTCACAAAGTCTGAAATCTGTTTTGCTTATTCGTTTTTGCCATGCTTGTTTGAACCTCATAATGGATGAATTTGGCTATGGCTCAGTGCTAGTGTTTTATTAAGCATCTTGTGTACATCCCTGCCATGTATTTTGTTTTCATGTTTGGTGGCTGTAGCATGTTCATTTCGTTGCATTTAGGAGCCTACTTGCTGTAAAAAGCAGATCGGTTCGTTTCGTAAAACGCTTGCCATTTCCAAACCGTAGCTCCGATTCCTATGATCTTTATATCGTTTTCAGGTGATTTCATCCCCTCTATCCAGTGGCACACTTGTTTTTCCAAGTTGAGGCCAGGTTCATGCATTTCCTATCACGTCTTGCATTTTGCATCCCGCATAGCATACCATCTTTGCATATTATTGGTTGCCCTTGCACGTGGTTGATTGTATCCTTGTTGCTTGTTTGTGTTGTTGGGTAGAGCCGGGAGACGAGTTCGCTAAAGAGGAGCCCGTTGAGTTTGCTTTTGAGGATCCAGTCAACTCTGACAACTGTGCAGGCAAGATGATCATACCCTCGAAATCACTACTATCTTTGTTGTGCTAGTTTGCTCGCTCTTTTGCTTTGCCAATGCTACGATGCCTACCACTTGCTTGTCAGCCTCCCAATTGCAATGATTGAGCCTCTAACCCACCATTGTCCTAGCAAACCGTTGATTGGCTATGTTACCGCTTTGCTCAGCCCCTTCTTATAGCGTTGTTAGTTGCAGGTGAAGATTGGAGCCGTTCCTTGTCGGAACATTTATTTACTTGTTGGGATACCATTATATTGCCATGTTATCTTAATGCATCTATATACTTGGTGAAGGGTGGAAGGCTCGGCCTCTCGCCTAGTGTTTTGTTCCACTCTTGCCGCCCTACTTTCCGTCATATCGGTGTTATGTTCCCGGATTGTTGCGTCCCTTACGCGGTTGGGCTATAATGGGAACCCCTTCATAGTTCGCCTTGATTAAAGCTTTTCCAGCAATGCCCAACATTGGTTCTACCATTTGCCACCCAGCTTCTTTTTCCCTTGGGTTTCTGGAGCCCGAGGGTCATCTTATTTTAACCCCCCCGGGCCAGTGCTCCTCTGAGTGTTGGTCCGAAACGTCAGCCGCCGGTGGCTACCAGGGGCAACTCTGGGCTGGCCTACCGGAAGTTTGGACAATCTGAGTGTGCCCTGAGAAAGAGATATGTGCAGCTCCTATCAGGATTTGTCGGCACATTCGGGCGGTGTTGCTGGTCTTGTTTTAACCTGTCGAATCATCTTGTTGTACCGAGATACCGAGTCTGATCGGTGTGTCTTGGGTGGAGGTCTATTCCTTCGTTGACCGTGAGAGCTTGTTATGGGCTAAGTTGGGACCCCCCTGCAGGGATTGATCTTTCGAAAGCCGTGCCCGCGGTTATGGGCGGATGGGAATTTGTTAATGTCCGGTTGTAGATAACTTGAACCTTAATTAATTAAAATGAATCAACTGAGTGTGTTGCCGTGATGCCCTCTTCTCGGCGGAGTCTGGGAAGCGGACACGGTGTTGGAGTTATGTTTGCGCAGGTTGCTCCCTAGTTCCTCGTTCGTGCTTTGCCTCCTCTTCTCGCTCTCTTTTGCGAATAAGTTAGCCACCATATATGCTAGTCGCTTGCTGCAGCTCCACTTACATTACCCCCTTTCCTACCTATTAAGCTTAAATAGTCTTGATCGCAAGGGTGCGAGATTGCTGAGTCCCTGTGGCTCACAGATTACTATTACACCAGATGCAGGGACAGACGATACAGCTCCAGATGGCGCGCTTGAGCTCAAGTGGGAGTACGACGAGGACTCTCAGCGTTACTATGTGTCTTTTCCTGATGATCAGTAGTGGTGCCCAGTCGGGGTAGATTCAGGGCCTTGTCGCATGTTGGGGGTCTTTTCTATTTTGGCGCCGTAGTCGGGCCATGAGTGATTTGTATGATGAATGTTATTTATGTACTTTGATGTGACGTGGCGAGTGTAAGCCAACTATGTACCTCCCCTTTATCTTATTTATGTACATGGGATGTGTGATGATTTCTCGACTTGCAACATTGCTTTCAATGCGGTTATGCATCTAAGTCGTGCCTCGACACGTGGGAGATATAGCCGCATCGAGGGCGTTACAGCAGTGCTGCCTGGTCGGGCAAGTTCAAGCCGGATATGCCTCCTCGCTACGACGGCACCCCTAACCCCGAGGAGTTCCTGCACCTCTATGAGCTGAGCATCGAAGTGGCCAACGACAATGAGAAAGTCATGGCGAACTGGTTTCCCATGGCTCTCAAGGAAGGCGCCCGCTCCTGGCTCCTGAACCTGCCGCCGGGCTCAATCTCCTCCTGGGACGAAATGCACACCCGCTTCATCGCCAACTTCCAGGGCACTCGTGACCCCCCCCCCCCCCCCCCCCGTCGCAGGCGACCTGCGCCACATCTAGCAGCAACCAGGAGAGACTCTGCAGAAGTACATACAACGCTTCAATAGCGCACGAATCAAGATCCCCAAGGTGACCGACGAGGCCATCATCTCTGCGTTCTCTGATGGCATCCGCGACGTCAAGATGAAGGAAGAGCTCGCTATCCATGAATAGCTGTGCACAACCCTAGAGCTGTTCAACATTGCGACCAAGTGTGCAAGCGCTGAAGAGGGGCGCCTCTCCCTCCTCGAGCTCCCTGCTGCAGATCCAGAGGAGAAGAAAGCCAAGCCCAAGGATGTGAAGTGCAAGGGAGCAGCCGTGCTCGCAGCGGAACCAGACACCAAGTGTGGTAGTGTCACATCCCTAGTTCTGGTATGACCTAGGCTTGCTTTGTGCATCATGTTTAAATTTCAAATGAAGTTGAAATGGGGATGTTCCAAACCCTAGCACCAAAGCAAATTCAAATAGGTTCAAATTAAAAGTGGAATTTCAATGAACCCAAAATGCTTTTCAAAAATGTTCATGGTCTTTGGAAAATGTTGGAAACAACAACCAGGGGTGATGCACATTTTTGCTAGACATTTTGGATTTTTCAATGAACCCATATGTATTTGAATTGGAGCTATTTAAAATAATATAAATATTTTAGAGGCTCCAAAAATGTTGGAATTTGGCGAGGGCCTCTGGTATATTATAACTAGTGGTCACAAGGAATCTCAACATTTTTATATTTGTGCTGGTATTTATTTTTAAGTCAAAAACAAATGTCAGAAATAGAAAATAAAACAAAAAAGGGAAAACACTTACCTGAGGCCTGGCTTACCTGGCACCCCCAGCCGGCCCCGCAGAGGCCAAGCCCACTGGCCTCTGCCAGTCACAACTTACCTCCCGCCAGGAGGACGCCGAGCGCGTGGCCGACGCACGCCGGCGCACGCCCGGCAACCTCCTGCTTGCCGCCTCCCTCTAGACGCCCCTGGAGACGCCACGCAGCCTCCCCGACCCCCTCTCACTCTCCCTCGTACTTCTCTCCTCTGTCACCCTCTCTCGCCTGCACCCGAGCGCAGCCGACGCCACCGCTCGCCGTTGCCGCGGCCACTGCCTCCCCCTCGTCCATCCATCGTGTCCACGTGCTCCACCGTTGTGGGCTATGCCTTCTCGACGAGACGCACGGCATCGGAAGCCCCTGGACACCGCAAGCACCGCCGTTCCCCTCTTCGGCCACCGAAGATCCTCGCCGTCGACTCGCTGCCCAGCGGCCGTCCCCGTGCCTGCCAAGTCCTCTGTTAGCCTCGCTGTGAGCTCCTCTACCGTTTCCCTCTCTCCCCGTGCTTTGCCGTGCCGTGTACCCGCCTTTTCCACCCCGACCGAAGCCATCACCGCCGCAGCCCCTCGCCGTCGTGGCCACCGCCGCCGCAGCTCACAGCCGAGCTCGCTATTGCACTCAGTCCACTCCGGCGAGTCGAGCGGACCCGCTCGCAGCTCCTGCTGTGCCCCAAAACACCCCGCACGCACCTGCCTGAACTCCGGCCGCCGCACTCGTAGTCGCCGGCGCCACTCCGCGGCCGCGCCACCACCACGGCCGGATGCGGACAAGCGTCCACACCCCATAGCTGCACTCCACGTGCCAAATAGCCCCCTGTAGGCAAAACCCGCATCGCACCGCCGCGTTTGGCTCGCCGGCAGCTAAATGCCGGCGTCCGCTGACCTTTGACTGGCGTGGGTTGACCCCACTGCCCAGTTTGACCTCCCCCCTCTCTCTCACTGACTTGCGGGCCTCGCCCGACTAACTACTATAGTTAGCACTAATTAACTAACTAGGTTAGCTACTACAGTCACTGACTAGTAGGCCCTGCCCAGTTAGTTAGGACTAACTAACTTAGTTAGTTGACTGGGTCACTGACCAGTGGGACCCACTGGTCAGGTTTGACCTGGTCAGCCTCGTTGACTCGCTTACGTCATGCTGACGTAGAGCTGACGCAATAATTGATTTCTGGAATTATTTTAACTCAGGAAATTCCAGAATATTGCCTAAACTTTAAAAAATCATAGAAATTCAACCGTAGCTCAGAATGAAATAAATTATATATGAAAAATTATCAGAAAAATGCAAGGAATCCATTTATGCCAGTTACATGCATGAAAAACCAACTTATGCATGCTGTATAAGTGAAAACATAATATGGGCATTTTAAATGCTTCATTTTGAATTGCATTTCAATCTTTGTTTCAAATGGGCTTCAACGAACTTGGTAGCATCTTGCATTGGCCCAAGCACTAGCATTTGCACATGCCATGTTCATGCATCATTTTGTTGCATTTGTTTGTGTGTTGCTCGCCGGCACCGTTTCTTCTCGATAGGTTCCACTCCGAAAGGTGTTCCCAAGTACCTGTCAGAGGAGCCGCACCCCTTCGTCGTTCTATCAGGCAAGCAAACCCCCTTGAGAATTTCTATAAATCCCACTCTCTCGCTCCTGCTCCTTATACTGCATTAGGACAACAACGATTCAACTGCTACTTTTCTGCTGCGGTAGTTGAACCCATTCCTCTGCATGACCTGTCATTGCCACAGTAAATAGTTGAAACCCACTAGCATGAGTAGGAGTTGCTTGAGCCTTGATGTGCCTACTCATCCATGCTTGTTTTCTTTATGCCGGCTATGCTTAGAGTTGTGTCAGGTCTAATTCATCGGGAATGAATCGGAGTGGTGAACATGTCCTACCAGTAAAGGCTGAGTGTGTGAACACGTTTTGGTAAAGGTAACGATGAGAGGCCATGTAGGAGTACTGTGGGGACCCCGACTCATAAGTCGAGATCACCGAATGCACGTGTATAGTGATCCTAGAGATCAATGCTCACTAAACACACATAAGTTGAATAACAAGAGTCTTACATCCATACATACCGTCTTACACAAATTATGACCATTACGGTCGAGTCTTACATAGGTAAAGCCTTAAGGGCTGAACATCAAATGAAAGATAAGCAGTGGAAATCTTCATCAATAAGTAGAACCCATGCCATCTGCCTTAACCCTACAGGCATTCTGACTGGGAAACGTCCTAGTTCGCATGTTCGTCTTCAAAGAACTCTTCTTTGAACTCCTGTTCTTCCATACCTGGCCAATTAAATAACCAGTGGCAAGCCAATGAGTACTTTGAATGTACTCGCAAGCAACCCATGTTTTGGTTCAAGGTACAAAAATGCATGATATAGGTAAATTTTTGCGGAAAGCTAGTTTTGAGTGCAATGACATGTTCAACAACTTGTAAGACATGCATCAGGAGAATTCAATTAACCATGAGGACAGGTCACAGATATCAACATAAAAAGAGTGGGCACCAACCCAACTCAATCATGTCAAGTCCTTTGACTTGACCCAAGTAGTTCTTCCCACTTATCCAAACACACACACTGGTTTGTAAACATGTGGACGTAGCCCAAGAGCAATTACCCAACTGTCCTTGACCATGGACACGGCAATTCGAATAGTTTTACACTCTGCAGAGGTTGCACACTTTACCCACAAGATCCGGGGAACTTCCGTGTCATCCACGACCCGCGGTACCTCAAGTACCCGGGGTAAGCACCCGATCACTATCTTTCCCTAGACGACACTAACAAGGAGTCCACTCGTTGTTCCGTATCCTCACGATGTACATCATACGAGACTCACTCGAGATCGTAACATCCGAGAGGGGACACAACGGTGTATCCGGTGCCCTGTGAAAATAGTCATGGCCGCCCTACCTGGCACGACCCCGTCCCGAGAGACCGCACCAACAACTCTCCCGTCACTAGTAATACGGGCTCCAAGCTAGTATCGGCCTAGGTAATCAATAATGCCCTTTCCCATACAAGGGTAGAGTGGTTGCGCATGTAAGGTTGGAATAACGGTCGCAACTTAAACCAATCCGTTTTGAAAAAAAACAACACACACACTTGCCTCGGTACACCACTTCGTCATCAAGTGGTTACCCATCTCATTATCTCCCTCGGGCATAAGTGGCACCTGACGGGGTTTTCGAAAAGTCCTTTGAAAATACTTTGTCTCCATCACTATGCATATTCCCGTCCCTTTTTGCATAGCACTACTTTAGCATCCTATCTAGTCCCACCGGCATAACCCTCATAAGGAGGTAGGGTCATGCACAATGCAAGTATCAACAAGGAGGAAATGAAGGCAACCCACCAAAGTGGCTACCCTCTCATCATGATTCCGATGCAACAATAATAAAGTGCTATATGAAATGCATAAAAAGGGTTTCATAGACATGGTCAAAGGGCTGCTTGCCTGGCTCAATAAAGTCTTCTGGGTCTTCAAAGTCTTCTGGTCCAACTCATTCGTCAGCAACGCAATCTATCGTCGCAAAATAACAACGAGAAAATAAGGCAATAATAAAACAGAAAAACCAAAGTGCTCAGAAAATGTCAACTTATTTTTGTAAAATACTAGGTGGAAAACTAAGAAGGGGAAAATTCCTAGTTTTGGATTTGGAGTTGTATAATAGGAGAAATGGATTTTCAGAGGGGAATATAAATGCTCAAATTTGAATTTAAATTTGAACAGTGCAGAAACGTTTGATGGATATTTATGAAAGTTACACCATTAAATAGGTGGGATTTTTAGAAAAATATGGGAGTTGGAATTATTGCATTTGGATTAATATTTAATCCTGTAGAATTTTTGCAAGTTTCTAGAAAAAGAAAAATGGGAAGGAGCACTGTGCCTGCTGGGCCAGAACAGCCGCAGCGCAGCAGGCCCAGCCAGAGAGGCGGCCCAGCGCACTGGTGCACGCGCGCGCACCAGGTTTAAACCTGACGGGCGGGGCCCAGGTGTCAGCCAGAGAGAGAGGGGCGATGGAGGGGAGAGGCTGACAGGCAGGGCCCGCCTGTCATCCCTAACCCTGAGTCCAGGCGTCTGGCGAGCTCACCGGCGACGATGTAGGCTACGACGAGGTCGGGCGAGGGTACGGCTGGACTCAGCATCGAGTCGCCGTTCGGGTGGAGGTGGTGAGCGTCACCGGAGTAGCCTAGATCGCCGGCGACGAGGTCTCGCGGCGAAGAGGCTTCAGTCATCGACGGCTCCGGCCGTTTCCGGCAGCTACAGAGAGGGGAAACAAGGGAGAAATGGTCAGGGGTGCTCGGGGGTTCCAGATCGAGGCAGAGGAGGAGGGGGGAGGCCTATACCTCGTGAACTCCGGCGAGCCGAAGCGGCGGAGCTCGAGCTCGATCTCGAGCTCGCGCGGCTCTGGAGAGGAACTAGGGGTGTAGGGGGAGGGTTTGGTGGTGTAGAGAGCGAGTGGTGAGGAGAGAAAGGCTCGGGGAGGCCTTTAAATAGGCGAACAGCGAGGTCCCATAGACCCGTGCGCCGGCGAGGTCCTGCTCGTTGCCACAGGGCTCGGGAGGAGCTGGCGCCATGTATGGGGTGTTCCTGGGCATGGACTACGCCGAGGGGAGCTAAGGGAGAGAGCGGGGAGGGGTCAGAGACGTGCGCATGTGAGCCACACCATTGGCGCGCTCGGGCGGCTCTGTTTGCTAGCGTGGAGGCGCGGGGAGGAGGAGAGAGGAAGGGGCCGACCCGCGTAGCGTGCTGCGGACGCCGAGGCGCATCGGCAGGCGCGCGGGGGAGGCCCGAGGTGGTCGGAGGCGGTTGGAAGGGGGCGGCTACAGTGCGGGAGCGCACTGTAGCGCGCTCTAGAGCGTCCAAATGGCATGCCAAGCCATTTTCTATGCTTGTGGGCGCGCCCTTGCATGTCCAGTAGTGTTTGGGGGGTGCTAGGGATGGGATCTTGGCCTTGGATGCTTTGGATGGCCAGTGGGTGAAGAGAGAGGAAGGAGAAGAGTGGAATTGGGGCTGTCCAGAGAGAAAAAGTGAGGGTTTCACCCCAAAATAATTGATCTGAGGACTTGCCATTGCTACTGGAGGTATAAGGTGACTAGATTAAGCTCTGGTAAAAAGTTGAGCTCATGAAGAATAGTGGAAGGGGTCAAAACAGTTGTTTTTGTAAAATGGCAGAAGGTGTTTGTTGTTGGTTTGGGCAAGAAAATTAATTCCACTTGCCATGAGAATTAACAGGATGGAATGGCACATAGATGTAGGATGATCTACCAAGTTTGAGCTCATTTGGGCAAAGTAGCCAATGCAACTTTTGTAAACCCTAGAAATCAACCGAAATGGGGTTTTCAAGATTTAGTCATGCAAATCTATTCTCCTTGATGCACCACTTGGTGTAGTGTCATCATTTGAGGTTATGAACATGCTCACAAAAGTTGAGGTCAAGGAGGGAAAGTTGGTAGTACAAACTTGCTCAAATTAGGTTCTGAACAGAAAGGGGTATGGGGAATTTTGGTGGACCAAAATGACCTTGATTTAAGTGAGGCTTTGCAAGATCATCACAATATGCATTTGTGACTTGCTGGATTTTTCTTGGATTTTTATGGAAATATTTCCTGTAAAATATTTCAAATCCTTGAAATGAGCAAAAATGGTTTTCGGAGGTTTTGTCCAATATTTTGAACATGACCATGTGTTGAAACTCTTATATATGGGAAATATATGCCCACTGAGTTTCCCTGATTTTTGTCAAATATTTTTAAAATAATAAAATAAATTTTCCCTATTAAAGACCATTTCTAGCCTTTAGAAAAAGCTTTTAAATAAAATAGGAAAATAACTTTTAAAATTATATTTTTGGGGTTTATGGGAATCCTATATCTAATAGGTTCCAAATATACCTTTTGAAATATTTTTCATACCCCAACTTAGGTACTTGCAGTGCAAACCTCAATCCAGGGGTTTTTAGAAAACTAATTTTTGAAAATACTATTTGGCCAAATTATTTTTGTAAGAAAATACTATATTGTACTATACACATGGCATGATCATTGGGCAGAAGTTTGGGGCAAGGAGATGAAGTACAGAAGGTGGAGTATTTGACTTTAAAGAGCACTTGAAAAACCACATAGAGAAATCCAACTCCCAAATAAAAGCCAAATAATGCAAAAGTTTTTGTTGGTCCAAATTTTCATGCTTTATTAATGCAAATGAAGAGTTACAAAATGCAGGGTGTGACAAGTACATGGTGGGTTGTCTCATTGGAACCGTCCCGAAGCACTGAGCTCTGTGTATGTTGCCCAAGTCCAGTTACTACCACACATTGGGTTCCGGTTATCCGACCCCTCTCAGCTTATTTATCCACTTGATCTCTTTCCAGGAGTTGCAACTAGTTTCTGGCATTTGTAGGTAGTGCTACTTGTCTACCAGGTGGTGTCCGACGGGACGGGCTTGGGATAGACTAGGTACCATGGCACGGTGTACCAAGTGGCACCCAGATGGTGGGCTTGGGAACCCTGCACACATCGTTTGGGGCCGTGAGCGACACCCCGGCCGGATCTCCTTGCGGATGGAACCCGAATAGGCGATAAACCTGGATGAGAGACTTGTGTGGTTAGTCAGGTCGTGGCCGACACCCTCGCCCGGCTTCCGCTTGAAGGTTGCCAAGGTACATGACATGTACAGGGCTATAAGTGGCGAGAGCGTGTGTGAAGAAGTACACCCATGCAGGGTTAACATTATCTATTCGACTAGCCGTTTTCCTCGGATATGGAAACTTGGAGGACTTATGTAGTACATAGACAACTTGAAGTGGATACTCCAAAATACGCAAGATAAGCATGAGTGCTATGGATGGCCTTCTCGTAGGGAGACCGGAACAGATCCATAGTGGAGTATTGATATGGTGAATATGTGGACTCGTGTGCGTCTTCTCACCTCAAAGAAGTTTCCGATACTCATAGTATAGGCTAGCCACTGAGTCAAAGCAGGCTTGCTGCTGTTAAAACTCCACCACCCCCTTGTTGATAATGTTGCATATGTAGATAGTTCTGATGTAAGACTTGCTGAGTACCTTCGTACTCATGTTTGTTTATTTATGTTTTGCAGTTGGTTACACTAATGACTTCGACGAGTAGCTTGTGTCCCAGCTACGATCTTGTACCTTGGGAGGGTCGTGTTTAGTCAGGCTTCTTAGTCTTTTCCTTTTGTAGTTGTCTGTACTCAGACATGTAATGCTTCCGTTGCTTGTATGCTCAGAATGATGGGTCATGAGACCCCTGTTTGTATTGAATGCTATGAGGCTCTTCTGGGCCTTTATCTATATGAGTTTGAGTTATGTCGTGATGCCATGTTGTACATCACATACTTGCATGTTATGTGTACGTGTAACGTGTATTGCTATGTGTGGGATCCGACAACCTAGTTGTTTATCCCTGGTAGCCTCTCTTATGGGGAAATGTAGTGTTGTGCTTCCATGAGCCATAGTAGTCCGCTACAGCCCGGTTCACCGGAGTCCTGCTAGCCCAGCACTACTGCTCCGGAACAATTGACTGGCCGGCATGTCATTCATTTCGTTCCTGTGTCTGTCCCTTCGTGGAAATGTCACGCGGTGACATCCGGAGTCCTGCCTAGCCTGCTACAGCCCGGGTTCCTGGAGTCCTGTTAGCCCAGTGCTACAGCCCGGATTCATACGTTGTTGACCGACATGGTCGAGGTTGAATCATGTATGCCCGTCCCTGTAAGTTAGTGCCACATTGGGTTCACAACTAGTCATGTCGGCCCGGGTTCTCTATCATATGAATGCTAGCGACACTTTCATATACGTGAGCCAAAAGGCGCAAATGGTCCCGGGCCAGGTAAGGTGGCACCCGTGGGAATACCGTGCGTGAGGACGCAAAGTGATATGACGTGTTTAGTACTCCTACTAAATCAAACGAACAGAACAAAAATAGAAAACAGTAACAATTTTTTTAAAAAAAGAGGCAGAGGAATTACCTGGGCCGGCCTACCTGGTCCAACACTGTAGCTGGCAGCGCAGCCCCTGTCGTCTTCTCCACTGCACCAGGAGGACGAGCGTGTGGCCAGCACACGCGAGCACGCGCCTAGGCCACCTCCTGCCTCCCTGCTTCCTCCCGCGGCTGCCTGGAGACGCCACGCACCCCCCAGGCCCCTCTCACTCCCTCTTGTGCCCATCCCTTCCTCTGCCGCCCTTTCTCTCCCACGACCGAACGCCACCATCACCGCCGCTCGATGCCACCGCATCCACCGGCCGCCCCTCGCCTTCCAAACCGCTGTGAGCTGACGCATCCAATCCACCATCTCTCCTGCTCTCTCATGCCCTCTATCTTCCTTGCCCGCATGAGCCGAAGCTCGCCGTCACACGGCCTCGTCGCCGTCGTAGCCTGAGCTCGAACCAGTAGGGCCTGAGGACGCTACCGTCCTCCTTGCGCTCCCAGATGGCTGTAGGAAGCTTCAGCTTGCTTGCCCGTGCTCTGTAGCCTCCTCCCCATTGAGCCCGTGTGTGCGCCGCCGCGCGAGGTCGTCGTCGGCATCGTTTCCGGCTACCCCGCGCCCTTCTGCCACTTTCAGTGGATGCGCCCGAGTGTGCTCTCCCGCCTGGTGAGCTCGGGTGGTCCTCCCGCGGCCTCCTGAGCGGACACCGCCGCAGTTACAGGTCACCGGCATTGAACTCCGGCAACGCCGACGCGGCGCCGTCTTTAGCACCTAACCACATGCTAATAACCCCGCTAACCAACCACATAGCCACTGACACGTGGGCCCCACATCCTAATTAACCCCGGGTTTTATTTCCTGTTTAGTTTAGATTAACCCAGCGGGACCCATGCGTCAGGGTTGACCGGCTGACGTGGCAGTTGACCAGGGCCACCTGTCAGCGACACTAACTGGCCCTGAGTCACTGACTAGTTGGTCCCATGCGTCAGGTTTGACTCTAGCCGGCCCCGTTGACCACTGACGTCACAGTGATGTAGTGTTGACGCAGTTAGTTATTTTCTGGATTTATTCTTTTTCAGAAAATTCCAGAAAATAGTATAAACTTCTAAAAATCATAGAAATTCAACCGTAACTCCAAATGAAATAAGTTATATATGAAAAATTATCAGAAAAATTCAAGGAATCTGTTTATGGCATTTTCATGCATATTTGAGCAAGTTAACATTGCTGTTTAGGACAAACTAATTGAATGGCATTTAATAAAGCACATATGGAGTTTGAATTTGAACCTAGTGTTCAAACCAACTCCATTTAACTTGTTGCTAGTTGCATTAGGCCAATCGACAGCATATTGCCATGTCACATTCATGCATCATATTGTTGCATTGCATTGATTGCATTGATTCAGACGACGATGTTTCCGACGACGTGAACGATGACACCGATGAAGAACTATATTATCTTCAGAAGTGCCAGGCAAGCAAAACCCCCTTGTTCATTCCGATACAAACCCACTCTCTCGCTCCTACCCTCTTTTACTGCATTAGGACAACAACGATTCAACTATTACATGCTGTGGTAGTTGAACCCCTTTCCTTTGCATGACCTGTCATTGCCACAGTAAATAGATGAAACCCACTAGCATGAGTAGGAGTTGTTTGAGCCCTGATGTGCCTACTCATTCATGTTTGCTTGTCATTCCTGCTATTACTTAGAGTTGTGTCAGGTCTGATTCATCGGGGATGAATTGGAAAGTTGTGAACATGTCCTACTTTGTGTGAGCTAAGTGTGTGAACACGATTTGGTAAAGGTAGAGGTGAGAGGCCATGTAGGAGTACATGGTGGGTTGTCTCTGTAATGCCCCGTGACTGATGGGCTAGGTGTCCTCTAGTTATTCACTGCTGTTGCCTTGTCATTGCTTGTGTGTCATGCATTGCATATCATGTCATCATGTGCATTTCATTTGCATACATGTTCGTCTCATGCATCCGAGCATTTTCCCCGTTGTCCGTTCTGCATTCCGGCACTCCTATCTCCTCCGGTGGTCATTTCTACCTTCTTCCCGTGTGTGGGGGTTAAACATTTCCGGATTGGACCGAGACTTGCCAAGCGGCCTTTTTTACTACCGGTAGACCGCCTGTCAAGTTTCATACCATTTGGACTTCGTTTGATGCTCCAACGGTTAACCGAGGGACCGAAAAGTCCTCGTGTGTGTTGCAGCCCAACACCCTTCCAAAGTGGCCCAAAACCCACCTAAGACATCTATATCATCTCGGTCGTTCGATCACGATCGCGTGGCCGAAAACCACACCTCATTTGGACTCTCTTAGCTCCCTCTACCTATATATATGTGATCCCCTCCGAAATTCGCGCACATGGAACCCTAAAACTCCTCCGCGCGCCGCTGGACATTTCGTCTCGCGCCGCTGGACATGTCCGGCCACGCCCTCCACCTCACCCGGGCCAATCGGCGGCCACCACGTCAGGTCTGCCGCCCCTCTCCTCCATTCACGACGTGCCACTTGGCACCGCCACCTACCTCCACCGCGCGGGCCCGCAGCGCCCAGATCCGGCCCGCCCGGGCCTGGATCCCCGCCGCCCGTGTCCGCATCCCGCCGCCGCCCGAGCACAGGAGCTCGCCCGCGCGCCTCGCCGCGCCTCCTCCTCGAGACCGGTCGCCGCCGCATGCTTCTCCCGATCGCCGCCACTGCTTCGCTCGACGCCGCAGCGTCCTCGCCGGGGCGCGCCGCCCCAGCTCGACGCCGGAAGTGCCCGCCGCCACCAGACATCACCAGCGCCGCCCGCATCGCCTCGCCACCCCGCCGTCCTCGCCGGATTCGACCGCTCCAGCCACCTTCCCCAACTCTAGCGAGCTCCATGGCCGTCCTCGTCACCCGGGCCAATCGGGATGAGATCCACCCATCCCTCCAACCAAACGGCCCCTCCCGATCCGGATCTCGCCATCCCGCTTCGTCCGGCCCCGTTGACTTTTCTGGAGGCGTAATTTCACTAAGTCCCCGAAATTCCCAGACTCATATGCTCATGTTCATCGCATCGTAACTTTGCATCCATAGCTCTGATTCATGCATATAGCATATCAAAATGTTCGTCTGAGAGAGTACATCATTTCATCTCATTGCATCATTTTCATTTGAGTTCATCTTGCACTAGTAGAAAAAGGGTCAAACGTGAAGCACATTAGTGCCGGTTTGTATTTGAGCGGGCACTAATGGTACCATTAGTGTCGGTTCGAACGAATTTGCATTAATGCCGGTTCGTGTTGAACCTTTAGTACCGGTTCGTGGCACGAA
Source organism: Triticum monococcum (assembly GCA_034509565.1). Taxonomy (NCBI): domain Eukaryota; kingdom Viridiplantae; phylum Streptophyta; class Magnoliopsida; order Poales; family Poaceae; genus Triticum; species Triticum monococcum. The sequence continues at coordinate 168,516,959 of CM067846.1, read as the reverse complement.
CCGGTACTAAAGGGGTGGTGGCAGGCTGGCGTCTAACCTTTAGTACCGGTTCGTGCCACGAACCGGTACTAAAGGTCCCATTTTCAAACTCTACCCCCCGGTGGATCGCCTTTTCAGTTTTAAAAAAAATAAAAGAAAATAATGGAAATGTCAAAAAAATAAAAGAAAATAAGTTTCTAATGTGATATGTGGTCTAGTTGTTGGGAAAATTTGCAAATGTGAATTTTGACTTTATTTGCAAAATCCCTCTAAAATTTGTAAAAATGGGCATAACTTTTGCATACTAACTCGGATGAAAAGGTTTTTTATATGAAAAATCATCTACTCGAAAAGTTACATCCAAATTTAAATGGGGGAAGCCCGTTAAACATTTGCAAAATCCTCAAAAACCTAATAGAAAAAAAGTTACGGGGCTTTTATGATCTAGAGTGGAAAAAATTGAATAATATTCAAACTTTGGGCAAACTGTGGTCAAACAATGGTCAAACTAATTATTCTAGAATATTAGTGTTACTAAATAATTATTTTAGTTATTTCAATTTTGGTCAAATCTGGTCAAACTGTGGTCAAACTATGGTCAAACTAATTATCCAAGAAATATTAGTGTTACTAAATAATTATTGTTTTTTAAAACAATAGTTTCAAACTCAAACAGTGAAATGTGTCACTTCATGCTCAAGCAAAATTCCTGAAGGTTAATAGGATTGACATCTTACTATTGTCAGGAAAACGACAAGTGCAGACTTGGAGCGAGGGAGAATAGAACCCGGAAGTTAAGCGTGCTCGGGTTGGAGTAGTGAGAGGGATGGGTGACCGGTTGGGAAGTTAGATGATTTGGAATGAGTGATCCACAATTGAGCAGTTAAGAGAGGTGATTAGAGACTAAATCATCAAATAATTCAGAAAAATTAAAAATAAAAAAAAACAAATTTTTTTTCCAAAATTTTCAAAAAAAATAATTCCAAAAAAAAACCTTTAGTACCGGTTGGTAACACCAACCGGTACTAAAGGTCCCCCGTACCAGGGCGTGAGCTCACGCCACGTGGTGGCACTTTAGCGCCGGTTCGTGCTGAACCGGTACTAAAGGGGGGGCCTTTAGTGCCGAAACTTTAGTGCCGGTTCCATAACCGGCACTAAAGGCCCTTACAAACCGGTACTAATGGTCCGTTTTCTACTAGTGTTGATGCTCGAAATGCTGTTGGAAGAGTGCTATTTGAGTTAGTTGTCAGGTCTGCTGCTCCAATTAGCTATTTGTCATTTTTGCCATGATTATTGTGTGCATGATATGCCCCCGAGCTCTACATAGGTTTTGTTATATGCCATGCCATCTTTATAGAGGTGCTATCCATGTATTTTTGTGATATGTGTGTGGTGACTAGCACAAGCTTCCAAGTGAGGCACTTGGTAATGATGATTTCAGGGACTTAGCATTTCCACTAAGTCCTTGAGCTGTTTATCTCATTATGCCATATGTTCATGTTGTTTCCTAGTGATCCGTGCCTCTTTTGAGGATGATCGGTAAGGATGTTTTGTTAATCTTGTAGTGATATATCCATCCATGTCTTTGTTTGCATTTATGGAGCACCCTAGCTTGAGTCAATCGAGCTCTATTTTTGCTATTTCGTGAATCTGGGCAGATTGTCTACTTGTTAGCAATTTTGCCAAGGATGTTGTAGTTGATCCGTGCATGCTATGTTGTTGTTCTTGCCATGTCTAGCTTGTATTTTGTGTATTCTTGATGTGTGTATGCTTAGATTGTCATGACTTGCTCTATAGTGAGTGCATCGAGCTCGTAAACATGCCTACTTGATATCTGTTTTGCATGCTCCAGTTTTTCACTAAGTCTGGGAACTGATTATGTTTTTGCCATGTTGGCATGCTTGCAATTGTATTTTCTGATCCCTTTTGGCTCAAGGGCACTAAGGGACTTTTGTTAAGCTCTTTGAGTAGCTTCATGCCATGCTTTACTTTGCCATGTTCAGGTCCTTTAGCATGTAGTTTTGTTGCTCCAAAGAGTGCTATCTGATCTGAAATTCCAGACAAGTGTTAATATCACTAAGTCTGAAATCTGTTTACCAATTGCACTTTTGCCATGCCTGTTTGAACCTGTTAATGGATGAATTGGCCGTAGCTCAGTGCTAGACTTTTGTTAAGCATCTTGAGTGGATCCCTGCCATGTATTTTGATGCCATATTTGGGTGGCTACTTGCTGTAAATCGCAGACCGGTGTCATATTTGAATCGCTTGCCATTTCCAAACCGTAACTCCGATTCCGACGATATTTATATCGATTTCAACCGAAATCACCTCATCTTTCCAGTGGCACTCTTGGATTTCCAAGTTGAGGCCAAGTTCATTCATTCCTTTGCAAATTGTGCATATGCATCGCATACCGCATCCCGCATATCATATCATGTTCATGTGTTAGTTGTTTACTATGTTGTGTGCTTCTTTCCGGTGTTTGCTTCTTCGGGTTGGTTCCGGTAATGTCGCGTTTGTGAGGATCCGTTCGTTTGTCTTCTTCATGGACTCGTTCTTCTTCCTTGCGGGATCTCAGGCAAGATGATCATACCCTCGAAATCACTACTATCTTTGCTATGCTAGTTGCTCGCTCTTTTGCTATGCCTATGCTGCGGTACCTACCATTTAATTATCATGCCTCCTATATTGTTGAACCAAGCCTCTAACCCACCTTGTCCTAGCAAACCGTTGTTTGGCTATGTTACCGCTTTGCTCAGCCCCTCTTATAGCGTTGTTAGTTGCAGGTGAAGATTGAAGTTTTGTTCCTTGTTGGAACATGGAGATGTTGTTCCTTGTTGGAACATGTATACTTGTTGGGATATCACAATATATCTTATTTAATTAATGCATCTATATACTTGGTAAAGGGTGGAAGGCTCGGCCTTATGCCTGGTGTTTTCTTCCACTCTTGCCGCCCTAGTTTCCGTCATATCGGTGTTATGTTCCCGGATTTTGCGTTCCTTACGCGGTTGGGCTATTATGGGAACCCCTTGACAGTTCGCCTTGAGTAAAACTCTTCCGGCAATGCCCAACATTGGTTTTACCATTTGCCACCTAGCCTTTTCTTTTCCCTTGGGAGTCGTGCTCCTGAGGGTCATCATTATTTTACCCCTCCCGGGCCAGTTCTCCTCTGAGTGTTGGTCCAACCTGTCAGCTGCCGGTGGCCACCAGGGGCAACTCTGGGCTGGCTTACCCGTACCTAGGACAATTTGAGTGTGCCCTGAGAAAGAGATATGTGCAGCTCCTATCAGGATTTGTCGGCACATTCGGGCGGTGTTGCTGGTTTAGTTTTACCCTATCGAAATGTCTTGTAGAACCGGGATACCGAGTCTGATCGGAATGCCTCGAGAGGAGGTCTATTCCTTCGTTGACCGTGAGAGCTTGTGATGGGCTAAGTTGGGACACCCCTGCAGGGATTTGACTTTTGAAAGCCGTGCCTGCGGTTATGGGCAGATGGGAATTTGTTAATGTCCGGTTGTAGAAAACCTGAACTTGACCTTAGTTAAAATGCATCAACCGCGTGTGTAACCGTGATGGTCTCTTTTCGGCGGAGTCCGGGAAGTGAACACGGTGTTGGAGTTATGCTTGACGTAGGTAGTCCAGGATCACTTCTTGATCATAGTTTCTCGATTGTGCTTTGCCGTCTCTTCTCGCTCTCTTTTGCGAACAGGTTAGCCACCATATATGCTAGTCGCTTGCTGCAGCTCCACCTCATACATTTTACCTTACCCATAAGCTTAAATAGTCTTGATCGCGAGGGTGCGAGATTGCTGAGTCCCCGTGGCTCACAGATACTTCCAAACCAGCTTGCAGGTGCCGATGAGTCCGTGCAGATGACGCAACCAAGCTCAGGAGGAGCTCAATGTAGATCTTTCCCTTTGTGTTGTTTCGTTCTAGTTGATCAGTAGTGGTGCCCAGTTGGGGTCGATCGGGCACCGTGTTGCATTTGGGGTTCTTCTTTTATTTTGGCTCCGTAGTCGGGCCCTGTTTGTATTTGGATGATGTAATGTTTTATTCATGTAATTGTGTGAAGTGGCGATTGTAAGCCAACTATGTATCTTTTTCCCTTATGTATTACATGGGTTGTGCGAAGATTACCTCACTTGCGACATTGCTTTCAATGCGGTTATGCCTCTAGGTCGTGCTTCGACACGTGGGAGATATAGCCGCATCGAGGGCGTTACAGTCTCATTGAAACCGTTCTCAGGAACTAAGTTCTGTGTTTGTGATCCATGAAACAGCTACTACCACACATTGGGCCCTGAAATATGACCCCGCTCGACTTACTAACCCCTCTCGTCCTCTGTCCAGGAGTTGCAACTAGTTTCTGGTGTTTATAGGATATGTGTTGGCGTTCGTGCGTAGTGCTGACCCTAGGGGTAGGCTATGATGCGGATGATACACCGTGGCACGGTGTACCGGACGCCCGTTTGGTGTCTCAGGAACCCTGCACACATCGTTTGGGGCTGTGAGCGAAACTCCGGCCGGATCTCCATGCGGATGGAACCCGAATAGGCGATAAACCTGGACTAGAGACTTGTGCGGTTAGTCAGGTCATGGTCTACACCCACGTCGGCTTTCGCTTGAATTCTGCCGAGCACATGTCGTGTGCAGACGCTAAGTGGTGGAAACATGTGTGACGAAGTACACCCCTACAGGGTATAAAACTATTCGAATAGTCGCGTCCGTGGTAAAGGACTTCTGGGTTGCGTATAACAGTTCATAGACAAGTGAAAGTGGATACTCTAAAATGCGCAAGATAAGCGTGAGTGCTATGGATGGCGTTCTCGTAGGGAGACGGGAGCGGATCCATAGTGGTGTATTGATATGGTGAATATGTAGACTCATGTGTGCCACCTCAAAAGAGTTACTTGCAGTCGTAGTTTAAGATAGCCACCGAGTCAAAGCTGGCTAGCTGTAGTTAAACTCCACCACCCCCCTGTTGATACCGATGCATATGTAGCTAGTTCTGATGTAAGTCTTGCTGAGTACTTTTGTACTCACGTTTGCTTAATGTATGTTTTGTAGAGATACTTCAGTCTCGCTAATAGTTTCGTGTGGACTTCGACGTTTAGCTTGATACCTCAGCTACGATCTTGTGCCCTCGGCAGGATCTGGTAGATAGTCAGGGTTCTCAGCCTTTTTCATTTGTAGATGTCTGTATTCAGACATGTTAAGCTTCCACATGTGCTTTGATTTTTATGCTATGATTGTTGGGTCATGAGGCCCATGTTTGTAATATCTCGCTCCTCGGAGCCTAATGAATAAATATTTGAGTCATAGAGTTATGTTGTGATGCCATGTTCTATTTACACATATCGAGCATATTGTGTGTATGATTGAAATGCTTGGTATGTGTGGGATCTGACAATCTAGTTGTTTATCCTTGGCAACCTCTCTTATGGGGAAATGTAGTCTAGTGCTTCCATGAGCCATAGTAGTCCGCTACAGCCCGGTACACCGGAGTCCTACTAGCCCAGCACTACTGCTCAGGACACTTGACTGACCAGCATGTGTTTCACTTGGTTCCTGTGTCTGTCCCCTTAGGGAAATGTCACGCGGTGACATCCGGAGTCCTGCCTAGCCTGCTACAGCCCGGGTTCCCGGAGTCCTGTTAGCCCAGTGCTACAGCCCGGATTCACACGCTGCTGACCAACATGCTCGATGTGATTCATGTATGCCTCTCCCCATAGGTTGGTGCCGCTTTGGGTTCATGACTAGCCATGTCGGCCCGGGTTCCCTGTCATATGGATGCTAGCGACACTATCATATACGTGAGCCAAAAGGCGCAAACGGCCCCGGGCCATGGTAAGGCGACACCGTGGGAATACCGTGCGTGAGGCCCCAAAGTGATATGAAGTGTTACCGGCTAGATCGATGTGACTTGGAAGCGGGGTCCTGACAGCTTTGGTATCAGAGCCAACGTTGTTGGGACCCCGATCCTAAGTCACACCTATCTAGCGTGTAACACTTCATATCACTTTGCGGCCTCACGCACGGTATTCCCACGGGTGCCACCTTACCTGGCCCAGGACCATTTGCGCCTTTTGGCTCACGTATATGATAGTGTCGCTAGCATTCATATGACAAAGAACCCGGGCCGACATGACTAGTTGTGAACCCGAAGTGGCACTAACTTACAGGGACAGACATACATGATTCAACCTCGAGCATGTCGGTCAACAACGTATGAATCCGGGCTGTAGCACTGGGCTAATAGGACTCCGGGAACCCGGGCTGTAGCAGGCTAGGCAGGACTCCGGATGTCACCGCGTGACATTTCCCCGAAGGGACAGACATAGGAGCAAAGTGAATCACATGCGGGCCAGTCAAGTGTTCCGGAGCAGTAGTGCTGGGCTAGCAGGACTCCAGTGAACCGGGCTTTAGCGGACTACTATGGCTCATGGAAGCACAAGACTACATTTCCCCATAAGAGAGGCTACCAGGGATAAACAACTAGGTTGTCGGATCCCACACATAGTAATACACGTTACACGTACGCATAACATGCAAGTATGTGTTGTACAACATGGCATCACAACATAACTCAAACTCATATAGATAAAGGACCAGAAGAGCCTCATAGCATTCAATAAAAACAGGGGTCTCATGACCCATCATTCTGAGCATACAAGCAATGGAAGCATTACATGTCTGAGTATAGACAACTACAAAAGGAAAAGACTAAGAAGCCTGACTAAACACGACCCTCCCAAGGTACAAGATCGTAGCTGGGACACAAGCTACTCGTCGAACTCACTAGTGTAACCAACTGCAAAACATAAATAAACAAACGTGAGTACGAAGGTACTCATCAAGTCTTACATCAGAACTATCTACATATGTAACATTATCAACTAGGGGGTGGTGGAGTTTTAACAACAGCAAGCCAGCTTTGACTAAGTGGCTAGCCTATACTACGAGTATCGGAAACTTCTTTGAGGTGAGAAGACGCACACGAGTCCATATATTCACCATATCAATACTCCACTATGGATCCGTTCCCGTCTCCCTATGAGAAGGCCATCCATAGCACTCACGCTTATCTTGTGTATTTTAGAGTATCCACTTCAAGTTGTCTATGTACTACATAAGTCCTCCAAGTTTCCATATCCGAGGAAAATGGCTATTCGAATAGATAATGTTAACCCTTCAGGGGTGTACTTCTTCACACATGCTCTCGCCACTTATAGCCCTGTACACATCATGTACCTTGGCAACTTTCAAGTGGAAGCCGGGCGAGGGTGTCGTCCACGACCTGACTAACCACACAAGTCTCTCATCCAGGTTTATCGCCTATTCGGGTTCCATCCGCAAGGAGATCCGGCCGGGGTGTCGCTCAGGGCCCCAAACGATGTGTGCAGGGTTCCCAAGCCCACCATCCGGGTGCCACTTGGTACACCGTGCCACGGTGCCTAGTCTGTCCCAAGCCCGTCCCGTCGGACACCACCTGGTAGACAAGTAGCACTACCTACAAACGCCAGAAACTAGTTGCAACTCCTGGACAGAGATCAAGTGGATTAATAAGCCGAGAGGGGCCGGATAACCGGAACCCAATGTGTCGTAGTAACTGTACTTGGACAACATACACAGAACTTAGTGCTTAGGGACGGTTCCAATGAGACAACCCACCATGTACTCCTACATGGCCTGTCATTGCTACCTTTACCAAAACGTGTTCACACACTCAGCCTTTACCGGTACGACATGTTCACCACTCCGATTCATTCGTGATGAATCAGACCTGACACAACTCAAAGCATAGCCGGCATAAAGAAAACAAGCATGGATGAGTAGGCACATCAAGTCTCAAGCAACTCCTACTCATGCTAGTGGGTTTCAGCTATTTACTGTGGCAATGACAGGTCATGCAGAGGAATGGGTTCAACTACCGCAGCAGAAAAGTAGCAGCTGAATCATTGTTGTCCTAATGCAGTATAAGGAGCAGGAGCGAGAGAGTGGTATTTGTAGAAATGCTCAAGGGGGTTTGCTTGCCTGATAGAACGATGAAGGGGTACAGCTCCTCTGACAGGTACTCGGGAACACCTTCCGGAGTGGAACCTATCGAGAAGAAATGGTGCCGGCGATCAACACACAAACAAAATGATGCATGAACATGGCATGTGCAAATGCTAGTGTTTGGGCTAATGCAAGATGCTACCAAGTTGGTTGAAGCCCATTTGAAACAAAGATTCAAATGCAATTCAAAATGAAGCATTTAAAATGCCCATATTATGTTTTCACTTATACAACATGTATAAGTTGGTTTTTCATGCATGTAACTGGCATAAATGGATTCCTTGCATTTTTTTGTTAATTTTTCATATATAATTTATTTCATTCTGAGCTACGGTTGAATTTCTATGATTTTTTTTAAGTTTAGGCAATATTCTGGAATTTCCTGAGTTAAAATAATTCCAGAAATCAATTATTGCGTTAGCTCTACATCAGCATGACGTAAGTGAGTCAACGGGGCTGAGCAGGTCAAACCTGACCAGTGGGTCCCACTGGTCAGTGACCCAGTCAACTAACTAAGTTAGTTAGTCCTAACTAACTGGGCAGGGCCCACTAGTCAGTGACTGTAGTACCTAACCTAGTTAGTTAATTAGTGCTAACTATAGTAGTTAGTCGGACAGGGCCCGCAAGTCAGTGAGAGAGAGGGGGGAGGTCAAACTGGGTAGTGGGGTCAACCCACGCCAGTCAAAGGTCAGCGGCCGCCGGCGAGCCAAACGCGGCGGTGCACTGCGGGTTTTGCCTACAGGGGGCTATTTGGCATGCGGAGTGCAGCTACGGGGTGCGAACGCTCGTCCGCATCCAGCCGTGGTGGTGGCGCGGCCGGGGAGCGGCCGGAGTGGCGCCGACGACGACGAGTGCGGCGGCTGGAGTTCGGCCAGGTGCGTGCGGGGTGTTTTGGGGCACAACCGCCGCAGCTCGCAGCCGAGCTCGAGCGAGTTGTCACATCCCTAGTTCTAGTATGACCTAGGCTTGCTTTTTGCATGATGTTTAAATTTCAAATGAAGTTGAAATGGGGATGTTCCAAACCCTAGCACCAAAGCTGTAGGATTGAAAGTATGTCTAGAGGGGGCGTGATTAGACTACTTGACCAAATAAAAATCTAGCCTTTTCCCAATTTTAGTTCTTGGCAGATTTTAGCTATCTTAGCACAAGTCAAGCAATCTCCACATAATTCAAGCAAGCATGCAAAAGAGTATATGAGCAGCGGAAAGTAAAGCATGCAACTTGCAAGAATGTAAAGGAAAGGGTTTGGAGGATTCAAACGCAATTGGAGACACGGATGTTTTTGTCGTGCTTCCGATAGGTGGTGCTATCGTACATCCACATTGATGGAGACTTCAACCCACGGAGGGCAACGGTTGCGCGAGTCCACGGAGGGCTCCACCCATGAAGGGTCCACGAAGAAGCAACCTTGTCTATTCCATCACGGCCATCGCCCACGAAAGACTTGCCTCACTAGCGATAGATCTTCACGAAGTAGGCGATCTCCTTGCCCTTACAAACTCCTTGGTTCAACTCCACAATCTTGTCAGAGGCTCCCAAGTGACACCTAGCCAATATAGGAGACACCACTCTCCAAGAAGTAACAAATGGTCTGTTGATGATGAACTCCTTGCTCTTGTGCTTCAAATGATTGTCTCCCTGAGGGAGTCCTGGATTATGGGGTGTTCGGATAGCCGGACTATACCTTCAGCCGGACTCCTGGACTATGAAGATACAAGATTGAAGACTTCGTCCCGTGTCCGGGAGGGACATTCCTTGGCGTGGAAGGCAAGCTTGGCGACATGGATATGCAGATCTCCTACCATTGTAACCGACTCTATGTAACCCTAACCCTACCCGGTGTCTATATATACCGGAGGGTTTTAGTCCGTAGGACAACATACACATCAACAATCATACCACAGGCTAGCTTCTAGGGTTTAGCCTCCTCGATCTCGTGGTAGATCTACTCTTGTACTACCCATATCATCAATATTAATCAAGCAGGACGTAGGGTTTTACCTCCATCGAGAGGGCCCGAACCTGGGTAAAACTCCGTGTCCCTTGTCTCCTGTTACCATCCGGCCTAAACGCACATTTCGGGACCCCCTACCCAAGATCCGCCGGTTTTGACACCGGCATTGGTGCTTTCATTGAGAGTTCCTCTATGTCGTCGCCGTCAGGCTAAATGGCTCCTACGATCATCGATAGCGATGCAGTCCAGGGTGAGACCTTCCTCCCCGGATAGATCTTCGTCTTCGGCGGCTTCGCACTGCGGGCCAAGTTGCTTGGCCATCTGGAGCAGATCGAAAGCTACGACCCTGGCCGTCAGGTCAGATTTGGAAGTTTAAACTACACGGCTGACATCCGCGGGGACTTGATCTTCGACGGATTCAAGCCACTGCCGAGCGCGCCGCACTGTCACGACGAGCATGATCTAGCTCTGCCGCCGAATGGTGCCCTGGAGGCCGCACCCGCATCGGCTCCGACCCTTAATTTGGAGCCAACTGCGCCGATCGAGGATGGGCGGTTCGATGCCACCCCGGGGGCTGCGACCCCAATGGCGATTGAGCCGAACACCAGCCCCGTACTCTGCGAGACTCGTGACTCCAAGGAGCCGGACTCCTCTCCGGACTCCGAACCCTCCACGCCCCTGCCAATCGAATCCAATTGGGTGCCGATTATGGAGTTCACTGCCGCGGACATCTTTCAGCACTCGCCTTTGGGCGATATCCTGAAGTCATTGAAGTCTCTCTCTTTATCAGGAGAGCCCTGGTCGGACTATGGTCAGCGAGATTGGGATGCGGACGATGAAGAAATTCAAAGCCCACCCACCACCCACTTTGTAGCCACTGTCGACGATTTAACCGACATGCTCGACTTCGACTGCGGAGACATCAACGGTATGGACGCCGATGAAGGAGACGATGAAGAACCAGCGCCTATTGGGCCCTGGAACGCCACCTCGTGATATGACGTATACATGGTGGACGCACCAAAAGATGACGACAAAGAGGGGAAGGATGCACCGAAGGCTTGTTCCCTTGAAAAGCAGTCAAAGCGGCGACACAAGCGCCGCCCCAAATCCCGCCTCGACAGAAATAGCGATCACACAGACCCAGCGCTGGAGCAGTCCGGATAATCAAACCGAACAAACAAATCCTATCAAGGATAATGGTCCGGATGACATAACGCCAGACAGACACCCGGAGCAACAGACTGCCCGTAAAAGGCTTGTTGCCACCGCGAGGAGCCTGAAAAAGCAGAAGCAAAGGCTCAAGGCCGCGCAAGACACACTCCAATTCAGATGGAGTAAAATACTCAGCACTGCAGTAAGGTACGGCGACAATCGCCCCTTCAAGAGCTACCCGAAGCGGAAGCTGCTACCCAAATTCGATGAGGAGGCCTCAGAACCCCCACAACCAAATATCGAAGCAGCCACCTGGTCGGATAGACGACCCCTCTACCAATACAGAGCGGCATACAACGCCGCTCACCATACAACACGCAACCAATGCGAGGGCTCGCACCCAAAGGACGGTGTAACAAGATCCATCTATGGAGCACGCAAGCGCGCCCCAGCATGCAATGCAATACAATAAACATCAGAACAACGCAGTACACCCAGCTATAGGGGTGCCGCACACCCCCTATGTTTCACCGATGAGGTGCTGGACCCTGAATTTCCAGAAGGATTCAAGCCCGTAAACATAGAGGCATACGACGGAACAACAGACCCCGGGGTCTGGATTGAGGACTACATCCTTCATATCCATATGACTCGAGGAGATGATCTCCATGCCATCAAGTACCTAACCCTCAAGCTCAAAGGGCCAGCTCGTCACTGGCTCAAAGGACTCCCCGAAAGCTCCATCGGAAGTTGGGAAGAGCTCGAAGACACCTTTCGGGCAAATTTTCAAGGGACTTATGCCGACCTCCGGATGTGGACGATTTGAGTCATATAACTCAACAGCCCGGAGAGTCAGCCCGAAAGCTTTGGAACATGTTTCTTACGAAAAAGAACCAGATTTTCTACTATCCGGACGCCGAAGCCTTAGCAGCTTTCAAGCATAGCGTCCGTGACGAATGGCTCGCCAGACACCTCGGCCAAAATAAGCCGAGAACGATGGCCGCATTAACAAACCTCATGACCTGCTTTTGCACGGGGGAGGACAGCTGGCTAGCCAGATGCAGCACCAGCGACCCCAGTACATATGAAGATAGAGATGGAAACGGGAAATCATGGCGCAACAACAATAACAAACGCCGGAATAAAGAAGACAGCACGAAGGGCATGCCAGTAAATGCCGGATTCAAAAGCTCTCGGCCAGGTCAAAAGCCGCCTAAAGGCACCAGGGATTAACTGTCCAGCCTCAACAAAATTCTAGACCAAGTATGTCAGATCCATAGTAACCCTGGTAACCCTCCTGATCATACCCACAGAGAATGTTGGGTCTTCAAGCAGTCCGGCAAGCTCAACGCCGTACATAAGGGGGAGGATACACCAAGTGAAGACGAGGACGAGCCTCCCAAGCAAGACACAGAGGAACAAAAGAAATTTCCACCAGAAGTCAAAACAGTAAACGTGTTCACATAATCAAGGGAAAAAACAATACGGCACTCCCAGGAAAGTATACCCAAGTGCCTATCACTACGAAGTCCTGCCACTGGTCATCTCAACCGATCACTTTCGACCATCGCGATTACTTAGCAAGTATCTGACACGTAGGATGGGCTACCCTGGTATTAGAACCAGTAATTGGCGGATATCACTTCACAAGGGTCTTGATGGACGGCGGCCGTAGCCTAAACCTTATATATCAGGATACAATCCGCAGGATGGGGTTAGACCCAACACAAATTTGCCATAGCAATACTACCTTTAAAGGAGTAACGCCAGGCCCAGGGGCTCGTTGTACGGGCTCCCTCTTACTACAAGTTATATTCGGCTCCCCCGATAACTTCCGTCGTGAGCATTTAACTTTCCACATCGCTCCGTTTCAAAGTGGCTATCAAGCACTGCTCGGACGCGAAGCTTTTGCTCGCTTTAATGCAATACCGCACTACGCCTCCCTCACACTCAAGATGCCCGGTGCACGTGGCATCATTACAGTGCACGGAAATATCAAGCGATCTCTACGCGCCGATGAGAGTGAGGCTGCCTTGGCCGCCGCACACTAAAGGTGCCCGGACAAACGAAAGCATCCAATAGGTCATCAAGACTTCATATACAACTAATCAAGTCCGGCGCGGCTATTTATATGGAAATAAGTGGTCACACCCCTATTTGTCAATACAAGGGGCTCAACGCGCGTAGACAAGTGGCAATTTCTTATCATCTTGAATTACACATGGTTTCTTTAAAAACTATCTTTTTGCGCGACAACTTTTTCACTTAACTTCCTCTCTTTTACAGACGATCATCGTGCTACACCCGTCCAGGATACGGCACAACGGAGACACAGGCGCAGACGTGCAGCAGGGACCCGCTCCAAGGATTCTTTTTAGATTAAGACCCCGCGTAAACCTTTTTTACTGTATCTTGTTGATACATATCCACTGTTGAGAAGGATGCTGATGTCTTGGCATGTGGCCAAGCCAGAACAATGCACGTACCTGGACACAAGGGGCTTCTTACAAAGGCCATTATTTAGGCCCGGTTTATACCACAAAGACCGAATACCTTAGGGAGTATTCGGCGTCGCGAGTTTGGCCCTATATGCATCAGCTCCGAATCATTGTCTTTGGTCAAATGTTGGGTTTGCCCGGCTCCTGCGTTTTGGTGCCTTACGTTCCACTTTACCGGCTAAGGTAGCACCAGGAGAACTACTACGATTGTGCCTTGGTTCATCCGGACGAGCACCTCAGTAGAGAAAGCCGAAAACTGACTGTCATGATATAGCATGAGACTGGTCAACCACTCGATGACCTCTGAGAATGTTAGAATTCCACCGCCTTAACGAAGGGCCGTTTTCTGGCCAGGCATGTATGCACCCCGGAACCGGGAGAGTGCGGAGCCACCAGGGGCTTTCTAGTAGCCCCACTGTCAAACTCCTATGGCTAAGGGAAAGTGCTAAAGCATTATAGTCCGGTTGCCTCGCTCGCTCCGCTATCACCTCCTTAATAGGACCAAGACATTGGGTTAAGTGTGAATGCGTGTTTTTGCGAGCACCTCCGCATTATATGCGTGGGGGCTGAAGCCAATGACTGTAATCTTTCAGGTTATACACATGTATACATAAACGGCCGCCTAGGAGGCATCATATTACTTTCAGGCAAAAGTATAAAAATAGCCTTATAAAAATTTATAAAAGCATTTATCTTACAATGAGATTACATATCACTCAAACATAATATTTTTTGAGCACTGGGTCACTATCAAACGGGCACCCTCAAGAACTTCTTCAAAATAGTGCTCAGCAGCCTTTCGACCTACAGCTGAATCCCGCGCTGCAACATTAGTAGCATCCATCTCCGCCGAGTGTGACTTAACACGGGAAAAGGCCATCTATGCGCCCTCTATGCGCGCCGACCTCTTCATCGCATTAATGCGCGGCACCACGTCAAGGAACTGCTACACCAAGCTGAAATAGTTGTTCGGTTTTGACCTTCCCAGCCACAGCTGATCCACAACAGACCTCATAGAGAGTCCGGACAACCTGTTTAGTTCAGCCCATTCGGCTAATTGGCCAGTCAATGAAAGTGGACGCTCAGGAGAATGGAATTGTCTCCAAAACAGTTGGTCTACTCCATGGTCTATCTGACCCTAGAAGTACTTGGCCGCATCGGCAGCGCTGACTGCCAAATCCATATACACATCCTTCGAACTCCACAGCCGATCCAGAGGGGCATACCGTGGATCTCCGAATTTCCTCCGCAACATAAAGGATTTCGCAGCTACAATATCCCCGGTTTCCCGCAGCTCCTCCTTCTTTGCCCTCATAGCAGAGCGGAGATCCTTTTTCGTTGTAGCAACCTTCTCAAGGTCCGATGCCTTCGCCTGGTTTTCCTTTTCGAGAACCCGGCAACGGTCGGCGGCGGCTTTTAATTCCACAGCCATCTTGGCCATCTTGTCTCGGGTCTCGCCATGCGTGGCCTTCTCGGCTTGCAACTCTTCGGCCGCCTTCACAGCAGCCGCATTACCTAACCTCGCTTGTTCCTTGGCTCGGGAAAGTTCTGCCCGCAAGGCTTCAACAGTGGCAGCTCCATCTGCAGTCACAACATATTTAAGATACTGGCATCATGCTGCTCTTCCTATGTGGCGTTTACCAGATATTGACACTTACCCTGTGCCTCGTCAAGCCTTTTGTTAACAAGCTCGATGTCGGCGTCCGCCGCATCCAAATGCCGTTCTAAATGGGCAAACTCGCTAGTCCGGCTAGCCACCAGAGCTTCCATCACCTGCACATAGAGGCAATATGGTTATTACATGGGAATATGATCTTCTGTTCGTCATCGTTTTCGACGACAACCAGAGTCTCAGGGGCTACTATCTACACAGGGCACACCTAGCATGTGCAGGACTATCATACATTCTTTTACGTACCTCAAAGCCTGTCAGTAGACTCGTAAAAGCTTCATGCAATCCGCTTTCAGCGGACGATATTCTCTCCATCACCGTATTCATCAGCACACGGTGTTCATCTGAGATGGCCGCTCGCCCCACCAACTCCCTCAGAACATCCGATCGCATAGACGGTGCCGGACTCTTTTGTCTAATCTCTTAGGGAGCCGGACATTGGGAGCTTCGGGGGTCAACGGGATTATCTTCTGGCCTCACCGGACTCGGATAGGCCCTCCGCGACGACACTTCAGGGTCGCCCCCTTCCGGAGTGGAGGAGTCTGGAGGAGGCGTGTCGGTGTCAAAACTGGCGGATCTCGGGTTGGGGGTCCCGAACTGTGCATCTAGGCCAGATGGTAATAGGAGACAAGGGACACGAAGTTTTACCCAGGTTCGGGCCTTCTCGATGGAGGTAAAACCCTACGTCCTGCTTGATTAATATTGATGATATGGGTAGTACAAGAGTAGATCTACCATGAGATCAGGGAGGCTAAACCCTAGAAGCTAGCCTATGGTATGATTGTTGATGTGTATGTTGTCCTATGGACTAAAACCCACCGGTTTATATAGACACCGGATAGGGTTAGGGTTACATAGAGTCGGTTACAATGGTAGGAGATCTTCATATCTGTATCGCCAAGCTTGCCTTCCATGCCAAGGAAAGTCCCTTCCGGACATGGGACGAAGTCTTCAATCTTGTATCGTCATAGTCCAGGAGTCCGGCTGAAGGTATAGTCCGGCTATCCGAACACCCCCTAATCCAGGACTCCCTCAGTAGCCCCTGAACCAGGCTTCAATGACGACGAGTCCGGCGTGCATATTGTCTTCGGCATTGCAAGGCGGGTTCCTCCTCCAAGTACTTCATAGAAGATTTGGAACACAAAGATAGTCTCCGGCTCTGCAAAATAAGTTTCCACATATTGCCATAGAGAGAATAATATTTACACAAATCTGATCTGCTGACGTATTCCGTAGTGTGACATCACACCACGACCAAGCTTTTATTCGAACCGTTTTACTGTCCCATCTCAGCGCATTATGCGAGGCGGTTTCCTTGGCACGTCTTGTTAAAGCAGAGATCGTGTCCCCTTATTCCGGGATTCTCATCAATATGGGCGTGGGTAACCCAACCGTGCCATCGATTACGGCGCTTGGAGATAAGCCAGTTTTACCAGGCTGGTGGGGACATGTAGTTGCGTCCACCCATATAAGGGGATAAAGATCCACCTTTTCACCTACGCCTTCTTCCTCCTTCGCCTATCCATTCTTGCGCACTCGAGCTCCAGCGCCCAAGTCCGCACTCCTCACCTCAACCTTCTCCAGCCATGTCCGGAGCGGGAGGCAAGTGGATGGTCTCCTCCGTCACGGAGGGACATATCAAAAAGCTGAGGAAGGCCGGATACCTGTCTAACGACATCGCGTACCGGCTCCCCGAAAAGGGGCAGCTCATCCCCACCCCTAGGCCCCATGAGAGGGTGGTGTTCCTCCCTGCTTCCTCCGCGGACTGGGCTTCCCTCTCCACCCATTTGTACGGGGGCTCATGTTCTACTACGGCCTGGATTTCCACAATCTGGCCCCGAACTTCGTCCTCAACATCTCGGCGTTTATCGTCGTGTGCGAGGCCTTCCTCCACATCCGCCCCAATTTCGGCCTATGACTCAAGACTTTCAACGTCAAGCCGAAGGTGGTGCGCGGCAACCAGGCGGAGTGCGGAGGCGCCATGGTGGGCAAGATGGCCAATGTCCTCTAGCTCGATGGATCCTTTGTGGAGACCCTGAAGGGGTGGCAATCGGGGTGGTTCTACATCACCGAGCCGCGCGACGCCGAATGGGTCGCAACCCCTGAGTTCCGGTCCGGACCACCAACGCGGCTCACGCCCTGGAAAGAGACGGGCCTGTCGTGGGGTAAAAAAGGAGAGCTGACCGGACTCCAAACATGCGTCAAAACCCTGGTGGACAAGAAGCTCAAACTTGTCAACGTAGTCCAGGTTATGCTCATCCGCTTGATCCTCCCGTGCCAACAACGGGCTTTCAACCTATGGGAGTTCGACCCGGCGCGGCACCAAACTCTATGCAGGCTCTTCGACACGACGTACGAAGATGCCTGGAAGGTGCTTTTCAAGGGTGCCGACGCTCCCGCATCCGCTACTGAGGATCGCGGATTCAGTGCGCAGAGTCACGCTCTCGCGGTAAGCTGTTTTTCCTTTTATAGCATATCAGTTTTTCATAGTTTGACTCTATGCAGTATCTAAGCTCCCTTTCCTTTGACGGGATTAGCAGGTGACGTCCAGACAGATCAACTATCCGGCCCCTTTGCCCGAAGGCCCAGCGGACGCTCGCTTGGCAAGGCTGCGGGTTCCAGCACCCTATGTGGTGCCGGAGAAGAAGGTCAAGAAGAAGGCCGCGGGGACTCGAAAGAGTGCCCGACGCCCGGAGGTGTTGGAATCATCATCCGAAGAATCCAAGACGCACTCCTCCCGTGAAGACGAGGAGGAGGAAGAAGAGACCCCTCCCCCTCCAGCGGGGGAGGGGAAGAAAAGGAAGGCCGCCCCAACTGGGGAGGCCGAAGGGTCCAAGAAGGGGAAAACCCTTCCTCCGGACTGCTCCACCGACGCCGACGGTGGCGGAGAGGAGTGGGCGCCTAGGGCCAAGCCCCTGGCCAAATCGTAAGTATCCGGATACCGGAGTAATTCATAGTATTCGTTTATTGCACAGCTTTCCCTCATGTCGAATATGTTTATGCAGCCCACCCAAAGACCGGCTCGACGCGTAGTCGAGCGGCTCACTTGACTCGTCGGATGTGAACTCGCTTCCGACGGCTTCCCCCCCACCCTACGGACGACACCGAAGTGTTGTCCCCACAGGTTCCAAGCCGGGAGGAGGTGGTCCTGGAGGCGCCGCAAGGCAACCTCCCGGACTCCAGGAGTAAAGGGGATGAAACCCCCAGTGCTCCAAGTCCGGCTCTAGGCCGGACACTGCTCCGGAACCTTCAAAGGTTCCAGAGTCCGGCGGGCGACCTCCTTCCAAGAGGAGCCAGCCCACTGTGCCGGTGGCCCCCATCCAACCGGAGGCGCCGGATAATATGTTGGAGGCGCTCCAAGGCGCCTCCATCAACAAGGAGCACCGTGCCATCGACGAGGAGCACTGTTCCGGTGGCCTCCATCGACGAGGTTCAGTCCGCCAAGAGCGGACTGACTGAAGCTTGTACTAGCATTTTGACAGGCTTTGAGGTAAGTAAAGAATGTGTAAATAATATTACCGCATAAACAGTAGCCCCTGATGCTCTGTTTGGCATTCGGGAAGAAAAGCCGAATAGAGGATCAAATAAAATTCGCAGGAGTCTAACAAAAGGAGTCAATATGCGTATGCGGGCTTCTCTGCTTGCGTCCGCCGCACTAACTGCGGAAGTGGACACGCTAAAGCAGAACCTCGAGCGGTCCGAGCAAGAGCTCGGTCGTGCCAAGAAGCAGCTCGAGGACAATGAAGGTAAGAAATACCTTGTTTAAATATATATAAAAAAGGTGCAATTGCAAAAAATGACAGGATTATCGTGGCTATTGTAGGGGCTCTGGTCGAGGCCGAGAAGAGTGCGGCCTCAGAGCGCACCGAGCGGGAGAAGTATGAGGCCGAGGTTGGCAAGGTGCGGCAAGAGCTCCAGGCTCTCATGGAAAAACATGAGAGTTTGGAGCTTGACTCGAAGACGCAAGCATCCGAGCTCGCGGTGGCTATTGAAAATGCCAAATCTGCCAAGGCCGAATCCCAGAAGACCCTCCAGGAGTTGGATGAGGTGAATAAGATAGGAGCGGGTAAGGCATTCTTTATGCAAAGCAAACACATAAACGTGAGTTACTTGTTACTTACCCGAAT
The DNA here is from genome assembly GCA_034509565.1 of Triticum monococcum. Taxonomy (NCBI): domain Eukaryota; kingdom Viridiplantae; phylum Streptophyta; class Magnoliopsida; order Poales; family Poaceae; genus Triticum; species Triticum monococcum. The sequence continues at coordinate 168,497,513 of CM067846.1, read as the reverse complement.
CCGGAGCTCTCCAGGAGCGTTCGCAGATCTTCCCCGGAGTGTGTCCGATGCCGCCGCATTCTATCGAGCCAAGGAGGGCAGCTCGACGGAGAAGGTGCTCTGGTCTTAGTACGTTGAGGCCGGACACCCAGTGCCCCTGAGCGACCAGCTGGACCAATTGGTTGAGCTCCACAAGGCAGCCGAATAGGCCATGAAGGTCCTCATTGTTCGGCTGTGGCCTGGAGGGGCTCTGCCTGGGAGCTACTTCGGGCTGGTGCGGCGGCTGGTGGAGGCCTGTCCAAGGCTCGAAGTCATCAAGCGCTCCGTCTGCATTGAGGGTGCCCGTAGGGCCCTTGCCCATGCTAAGGTGCACTGGGGCAAGCTGGATGCTGAGAAGCTTGTGAAGGACGGGCCACCGCCGGGGAAAGATCATCGCAAGCCCGAGAATTACTATAAGGATGTTCTGAAGGGTGCCCGCCTTGTGGCGGATGAATGTTCTGGGGATGTAATTTTTGAGTGAAACTTGCCCGTTTTGTCCTGTGCGCTGAAAACTTGTTTATATGCGCTAAACATTGCTATTGGAATTTAAAATATTACCTTCTGTGCGGTTGTTTATCAATTCTGAGAGATGGCGAGTCGTCGGCTTCTGCCCCCGTGCCGCTAGTGCTGGGGTGTTCGGGGATAAACCTGAGTGCTCTTTTTCCCATGTTTGGGTCCTTCGAGGGAGGCGCTCAGCCCAACGAGCAAGGCAATCAGACTATAATGCGTGAATACTCTCACTTAGCCATAGAATTCTATAATTTTAAATTTCGGCGAAGCCCCTGGTATTCGAAAGACCGAGTTCGGGGCGCTATCCACGCCTTGGCCGGACAGAGCCGGCTCCTCGCCCGAAGTGGCATAAGTCTTTATGCAGCCCCATTGTCTTCATTTTCCGCGTTTAACTTGCCTGCCTGCTTGAACACCCAACAATCCCTGTTGGTGTGATTGGCTGGCTTTTCGGGGGTGCCATGTATCTGGCACGAGTGGTCGAGTATTCGGTCCAAACTGGACGGGCCCCTAGGATTCCTTTTGAATGGCTTTTTCCGCTGACTAGACTTAGAGCCTCTGAATCCGGCACTAACTACCGTATCCTCAGCATTGTCGCCGTTAATGCGGCGCTTCAGCTGTGACGCGACCTGCCTCTGGTGTCCGAATTACCAGGGTTCTTGGTCATATTGTTGCTACGAGCAAGCCAGTTGTCTTCTCCCGTGCAAAAGCGGGTCATGAGTGTCGTGAGTGCTGCCATAGATTTCGGCTTTTCCTGTCCAAGGTGCCGAGCCAGCCACTCGTCACGGATATTGTGTTTGAAGGCTGCTAGGGCCTCAGCGTCCGAACAGTCGACTATTTGATTTTTCTTTGTTAGGAACCGTGTCCAGAATTGCCTGGACGATTCCTCTGGCTGCTGAATTATGTGACTTAGGACATCGACGTTTGGGGGTCGCACATAAGTGCCCTGGAAATTGTCGAGGAATGTGGCTTCTAGGTCCTCCCAACAACTCATTGTTCCTGTTGGCAAGCTGTTAAGCCAATGCCGAGCTGGTCCTTTAAGCTTGAGTGGGATGTATTTAATGGCGTGGAAATCATCGCCGTGGGCCATGTGGATATGAAGGAGATAATCCTCAATCCATACCACAGGATCTGTTTTGCCATCATACGATTCGATGTTTACGGGTTTGAAACCCTCGGGGATTTGATGATCCATTATTTCGTCTGTAAAGCAGAGTGGGTGTGCGGCGCCTCTGTACTGGGCTATGTCGTGACGTAGCTCCAATGAGCCTTGTCTACTGTGTTCGGCCCCGCCGAATTTGTGGCCGGCGTGACAGTTACCGTCTCGAGCCATGGGGCGCCCATGCGATCCGTAGATCGATCTTGTTTGCCTTGCCTTGTCCTCCAACATGTCTCGTAAGTCCGGCGCATATTCCCGTGCCTTGGTACGGGGTGTGGCTTGAGTGGAGGGCCGAGAGGTCTCTCTGTCGCGACCACGAGGTGGCCGGTCGGCCGCATCAAGTGCTTCCTCCCCTAATCGGGGTAGCAACCTGCGCTTTGGGTAGATCTTGGAGGGCATTCGAGTTTATGCTCTTCAGCCGCAAGGACTTCAGTCCATCTGTCGACTAGCAAATCTTCATCAGCTCTAAGCTGTTGCTGTTTTTTCTTGAGGCTTCTTGCCATGGCCATAAGCCTGCGTTGAAAACACTTTTGCTCGACGGGATCCTCTGGCACGACGAATTCGTCGTCGTCGAGGCTTGCCTCGTCTTCGGAGGGAGGCATATAATTATCGTCCTCGACCTCTCTGTCTGCCGCTCTCTCATGAGGGCTGGTTTCTCCATCCTCCTGTGTTAAATCTTGCTGGAGGGGGTTTTCTTCGGCGCTTTCCGAGGTATTATTATCTCCCGTGCTGGAATCACCTTGTTTGTTTTGGTGGGATTTTGAGCGGCGCCGCTGACGCCGGCGCTTAGGCTGTTTCTTGGAGGGGTCATCCTCCGCTGTTCCATCGCCATCTCCCGCTTTTGGGGTGTCCACCATGTATATGTCATATGATGAGGTGGCTTTCCAGGGCCTAGTAGGCGCTGGTTCTTCATCATCGACGTCCATACTGTCGATGTCCTCGGAGTCGAAGTCGAGCATGTCGGTTAAGTCGTCGACAGTGGCTATAAAGTGGGTGTGGGTGGGCTTTGAATTTCTTCATCGTCCGTACCCCAACCTTGCTGACCGTAGTCCAGCCAGGGCTCTCCTGATAAAGAGAGAGACTTCAGTGACTTCAGGATATCGCCGAAGGGCGAGTGCTGAAAGATGTCCGCGGCAGTGAACTCCATGATCGGCGCCCAATCGGATTCGATCGATAGGGGCGCGGAGGGTTCGGAGTCCGGCTCCTTGGAGTCACGAGCCTCGCAGAGTATGGGGCTGGTGCTTGGCTCAATCGCCGTTGGGGTCGCAGCCCCCGAGGTGGCGTCCAACCACCCATCCTCGACCGGCGCAGTTGGCTCCGAATTAAGGGTCGGAGCCGATGCGGGTGCGGCCTCCAGGGCACTGTTCGGTGGCAGAGCTAGATCATGCTCGTCGTGATAGTGCGGCGCGCTCGGCAGTGGCTCAAATCCGTCGAAGATCAAGTCCCCACGGATGTCAACCGTGTAGTTTAAATTTCCAAATCTGACCTAACGGCCAGGGGCGTAGCTTTCGATCTGCTCCAGACGGCCAAGCCAATTGGCCCGCAGTGCGAAGCCGCCGAAGACGAAGATCTGTCCGGGGAGGAAGGTCTCACCCTGGACTGCATCGCTATCGATGATCGTAGGAGCCATCGAGCCTGACAGCGACGACACAGAGGAACTCTCAATGAAAGCACCAATGTCGGTGTCAAAACTGGCGGATCTCGGGTAGGGGCTCCCGAACTGTGCGTCTAGGCCGGATGGTAACAGGAGACAAGGGACACGAAGTTTTACCCAGGTTCAGGCCCTCTCGATGGAGGTAAAACCCTACGTCCTGCTTGATTAATATTGATGATATGGGTAGTACAAGAGTAGATCTACCATGAGATCCGGGAGGCTAAACTCTAGAAGCTAGCCTATGGTATGATTGTTGATGTGTATGTTGTCCTACGGACTAAAACCCTCCGGTTTATATAGACACCAGATAGGGTTAGGGTTACATAGAGTCGGTTACGATGGTAGGAGATCTTCATATCCGGACACGGGACGGAGTCTTCAATCTTGTATCTTCATTGTCCAGGAGTTCGGCTGAAGGTATAGTCCGGCTATCCGAACACCCCCTAATCCAGGACTCTCTCAAGGCGTTTTGCTATCCATCATCTCTGGAAGAAGATCCCCCGAAGAAGAGCTCATTTGAGAGGGGCTAAGGCCCGAACTTCAAAAATATATGCGGTCGTTATCTTCTCAGAAGAAATAGATGGAATATATGTACTATCAAAGGTATTTCAGGTCACTTACGACTCGTGGGAGGATTGATCCCCCCGCGGACTTTGTGCGGCAACAACGCCCCCAAGGTGGGACCCTCTGTGGGAGACATCTTCTCCTGTTTGGAAGCTTCGGCTTCCGAATCCCCGGGCGTAGTCGTTTTCCTCTTCTGGTCGCCTTCCCTCATGGAGATGCTCGCTCCCTCGGCTAGAATGGGCATCGTTGGGGGCCCGCGTCCGCCCGCATTATCCTCCACAATATCTTCCTTCAAGGGCTGTGGGCAAGGTGCGGTCTGGAGCACCTTTTCCAATACCCGATTTTCCAAACCCTCAGGGAGGGGGGCCGAACACCGAATCAACTTCTCCTTTGTTAGCCAGTCCTAGTAAAAAAGCGAAGTCTCAGAGATAACTTCGTAACAAAGTAGAGAAAGTATGTACGGCCGAAAGATGCCTTACCTGTTCGGCGGTGCGGTTGCTGCTCAGGCCCACGTCCTCGGTGATTTCCGGACACTCCGTCTGAGGTCCGAAGAATGATTTGTACATCTCCTCGTGCGTTAGGCCGAGAAAATTTTGAATGCCATGCGGTCCCTGAGGATTGAACTCTCACAGACGAAGAGGCCGGCATTTGCAAGGCTGGACTTGACGAACCAGCATAACTTGTATCACCGCAACCAAACTGAAATCTCCATTGAAGAGATCTCGAATGCGGCCTTGCAGTATAGGCACGTCCTTGGCTGGCCCCCATCTCAGACCTCTGCTGATCCATGACATCAGTTGTGGTGGGGGGCCCGAGCGGAAAACAGGGGGGCCGCCCACTTGGCACTTCTAGGAGCCGTGATGTAGAACCACTCCTGTTGCCACAATTCAGACACCTCTGGGATGGAACCTTTGGGCCACGGAGCTCCCGTCATCTTGAGTATTGAGGCACCTCCACACGCTGGATGCTCCCCCACGACCAACTTCGACTTCACTTCAAAGGTCTTGAGCCATAGGCCAAAGTGAGGGGTAACCCGAAGGAAGGCCTCGCACATGATAATAAATGTCGTGATATGAAGAAAGGACTCCAGAGCTAGATCATGAAAATCTAGCCCGTAGTAAAACATCAAACCCCTGATGAAAGGATCCAGGGCAAGGCCTAGGCCTCGGAGGAAGTGGGAGATGAACACGACGTTTTCGTTGGGTTCGGGGGTGGGCACGGCCTGCCCTCGAGGAGGCAGCCGATGCAAAATCTTGGCGGTCAGATATCTGGCCTCCCTCAACTTCTTTATGTCTTCTTCCATGACGGAGGAAGGCATCCATCGGCCTTGAAGGCTAGATCCGGACATGACTGGAGGTTCGGAGCACCTGACCTGAACTTCGGGCGTTTGAGCTTGAGGTAGGGGAAGGATTCGATTGAGCACAGGAGGGAAAAATAAAAGCCTTGTCCCCTTTATAAAGAGGGTGAATATCAAGCATCCTCTCCATGTCCGCTTGGACTTGCCTATAATCTAGGAGTCCTAGAAGCGGTTGGGTTACCCACACCCGTATTGATGAGAATCCCGGAATAAGGGGACACGATCTCTGCTTTAACAAGACGTGCCAAGGAAACCACCTCGCATAACACGCTGGGATGGGATAGTAAAACGGTTCGAATAAAAGCTTGGCCGTGGTGTGATGTCGCACCACGGAATACGTCATAGGATTAGATTTGTGTAAATATTATTCTCTCTATGGCAATATGTGGAAACTTATTTTGCAGAGCCGGACACTATCTTTGTGTTCAAAATCTTCTATGAAGTACTTGGAGGAGGAACCCACCTTGCAATGCCGAAGACAATATGCGTGCCGGACTCGTCATCATTGAAGCCTGGTTCAGGGGCTACTGAGGGAGTCCTGGATTAGGGGGTGTTCGGATAGCCGGACTATACCTTCAGCCAGACTCCTGGACTATGAAGATACAAGATTGAAGACTTTGTCCCATGTCCGGGAGGGACTTTCCTTGGCGTGGAAGGCAAGCTTGGCGATAGGGATATGCAGATCTCCTACCATTGTAACCGACTCTATGTAACCCTAATCCTACCAGATGTCTATATAAACCAGAGGGTTTTAGTCCGTAGGACAACATACACATCAACAATCATACCATAGGCTAGCTTCTAGGGTTTAGCCTCCTCGATCTCGTGGTAGATCTACTCTTGTACTACCCATATCATCAATATTAATCAAGTAAGATGTAGGGTTTTACCTCCATCGAGAGGGCCCGAACCTGGGTAAAACTTCGTGTCCCTTGTCTCCTGTTACCATCCGGCCTAGACGCATAGTTCGGGACCCCCTACCCGAGATCCGCCGGTTTTGACACCGACACTCCCCAACACTGAACTCTCTCTCTCTCTCACATGATTTGGATTTGGTGGAAAGAAGATTTGAGTGGAAAGCAACTTGGGGACAGCTAGATATCAAGATTCATATGGTTGGAATGGAATATCTTGAACTCAACACAAGTGCTGGTGGTTCTCTCTCAGAAAATGTGTATTGGAAGTGTAGGTATGTTCTGATGGCTCTCTCCACGAGTGAAGAGTGGGTGGAGGGGTATATATAGCCTCCACACAGAATCTAACTGTTACACACAATTTGCCAAACTCGGTGGGACCGAATGGTTAAACTCGGTCGGACCGATTCAGCAAACCTAGTGACCGTTAGGATTTTCGGTGGGACTGAGATGCAACTCGGTAGGACCGATATGGTTAGGGTTAGGGCATAACGTAATCTCGGTTTGACCAATTACACAAACTCGGTGGGACCGATTTTGGTAATAAGCTAACTAGAGAGTTGGTCAGGTAAACTCGGTGGGACCGATTTGCTCATCTCGGTGAGACCGAAATGTTACAAAAGGGAAACAGAGAGTTTACATTGCAATCTCGGTGGGACCGATCGCTCATCTCGGTAAGACCGAAACGTTACGAAGGGAAACAGAGAGATTACAATCCCATCTCGGTGAGACCGAGATCCCTATCGGTGAGACCAATTTGCCTAGGGTTTGTGGCAGTGGCTATGATATTTGAAACTCGGTGGCGCCGGATAGAAAGAATCGGTGGGGCCGAGTTTGACTTTTGGTTTAGGTCATATGTGGATGTGGGAAGGTAGTTGAGGGTTTTGGAGCATATCACTAAGCACTTTGAGCAAGCAAGCCATTAAGCAACACCTCATCCCTCCTTGGTAGTATTGGCTTTTCCTATAAACTCAATGTGATCTTGGATCACTAAAATATAAAATGTTGAGTCTTGATCTTGAAGCTTCAGCCAAACTTTTTGTCCTTAGAATTTTGAGGGATCCACTTTCCTCATCCATGCCATGCCATTCATTGAGCTTTTCCTGAAATATTAATCTTGGAATAATGTTAGCTCAATGAGCTATATGTTGTTTGGAATTACCAAAACCAGCCAGGGATAGTTGCACAGTCAATCTCCCCCTTTTTGGTAATTGATGACAACATATAGATCAAAGCTTCGACAAATGATAATAAGAGTGAAAGATATTGTCGCTTTGAGAAGTATGTGAAAAGCAAGAGCTCCCCATAAATTTGTGCATATCTTAAGATTTGCTTTGGACTGCAAATACACAATGAGTTAGGATCATGAGTTACTCTTCCATGTCACATAAATCTTGGTGGAGCGCTGAAAATGATAAGAATTAAATACATGCACTCATCACCAAGCAAAGTGAATGATCATATAAGGATAAGTAAGATAATATCATCTAACAAGCATAAGTGTAGCTTATGATCAACCACATGATTATCAATGTCTCACAGATAATAGCATAGTATCTCAAGCAATCAAAAGACAAACAAAGTTCAACCACCAAAGCAAGAGAGAATAGAAAGCAACGCTCTCTCTCGAAGCCTATGATCTATACATTTTTCTCCCCCTTTGGCCACAAGTTACCAAAAAGTTCATAGAAAATGCATAGCACTAAAACGTCTCTCAGGCTTGGTCTTTAGGTGGTGGTGTCCGGAGAACGCCAAGGACGAAGGCTTCAGTTGAAGTAGATGGAGCTGCTGGGGTAGGTGCTGGAGTTGGTTGCGCTGGAGCTGTAGCTGGTGCTGATGAAGTGACTCTAGTGTCTGGTACAGGCACTGCAGCAGATCTCTGAGCTTGAAGCACTCTGGCAAATGCATAAGTGGTTGTCTTGCCCTTCCTCTCCTGCATGTCATCCTGTAGCTGCTCCACAACAGACTGAATCTCAGTTACTTTGACATCTAAATAATAGAATTTTTGTTCCACGATTCTTTCCAGGCTTTCCTGGTTTTGAGTTAGGGTGGCCAACCCCTTCTCAATCCTCAGAGATGATGCTATCAAGTAACCAAGTTGTTCCTGCTTGTTTTTCAAAAAGTACTCAGATGCCTCCTCTTTAGTTGGCATCTTGGCAGGCTTCTCCATCTTTTCCTTCTCCTTCTTTGCTTGTGCTTGCACTGAGGAGGGTTCATCTTCATTCATCACAACTTGGTTGTCCTTGAAGTCAGGATAGATAGGCAAGTGCTCCTTATCCAACAAGTATGTGCCTGTGCCCATCTTTGAGTTTATCAACTCCTGGATCTGTGGGGCATATCCACAACTTCTTTTCTGGTCAGCTGCAGTCCTCTTGATAGTCTCAACTATAAGGCTCATGACCTTGAACTTCTGTGGCACATCAAATATATGTAGCAAGTTAATTGCATGGCCTCTGATCATTCTGTGATCACCAGACTTGGGCAAGAGAGTGTGCCTAAGGATCCAATTGATTGTAGGCAGCCCTGACAGCAGGTGTTTTACTGACCCAAACCGGCGAGTCTCAAGATCATCTTCAGGAATCTCCTTGTACATATTTGCCATAGAGTTGTGATCCATCTTCTTCTTGGCATAGACATCCAAGTCATCTTCTTTTTCCTTAGGAGCATTGATCAGATTTGCCCATTCCTCAATAGTTGAGTGGTACCTTGTACCTTCAGACATCCATACTATCCTGCCATCTGGATAGAAGTGTGATGTGGAGTAGAATTGCATTATGAGCTTCTCATTCCACTTTGTGAGCTTCTGCCCAACAAAGTCTGCAACTCCACAATCACTAAAGCTGTCAAACACACCAGGATAGTGTTCCTCATTTTCCTTGATATACTTCCAGTCGACCCACCTCATTTCACACACTATAGGCTTCTTGTCCAGCAGACTGTCTCATAGAAATCCTGCTGTTCCTTTGTGTGGAACCTGTAATCAACAACAGTCCTTCTCCTGGTAGCATATGGATTTGTCTCTCTCCATTTCCTCAGTCCTGAGTCTCTCCTGGTCTTCATGTTCTCAGCCACAGGATGAGCATCATTGTGGTCTGGAATTTTTGGCTTCAATTTTCTTAGAACATGCTCTTCATCTTCTTCTTCAGCAACAGTCTCAGGCACAGGGGCCTTGTTCTTCTCAGCAGCTGGTATGTTTCTGGCATTTCCCTTTGGTGCAGTCTTGGGCTTGGAGGCAGCTTTGGGTGCTTCTTTGGGCTTTGATGATGCAGCCCCTGTCCTGATAGCATCACCCATAAGCTTCTGTGCCTTGGGTGCTGGTGAAGCAACCTCTTCTTCCTCTTCTTCTTCCATCATGGAAGCCTTTCCAATCACTCCAGCCATGGTCTTCTTGACCCTTTCCTTCCTTTTCTTTCCTTCTGCAGCAGGCTCTTTGGGTTGAGATTCCAAAGATGCTTGAGAGGATGCTCTGGCCTTAGACATTGGTTGTCTTCCTGCTGGCCTTTTGACCTTCATCCCTGGCTTAATTGCAGTTGAGCTGTACTCCTTCTTAACCACTTTCTTTTTTGATGTGGCCTCATCCTCAGTGGCCACATAGTCTTCATCCTCAGACTCTGAAGTTTTCTTCTTGCTTGCTCTAGTGGCAGCCTTTGGCAAATTGCTTGGGGTGCTCCTGCTACCATCATCTGAACTGCTAGAGGGACTAGTGCCCTCACTCAGGTGAACCTACTCCTCTGACCTGTTCTGGCTGTCACTCTGGTCAGACATGTTGCAAACACTAACTGCAGACCCTGTGAATAGATTGTAGATGAGATAGAGTGGATGAGCATCACAAAATACAGAGATTTTTGCAAAAGAATGAGTCAAAAACTTAGTTTTAGTTTTCCACAGAAAGCATTTCGGATCAACCGATTTGCAAACTCGGTGATACCGAAGCAGCTGTTGGAACCTAAACTAGTGAACTCGGTCAGACCGAGTCACAGTTCGGTGGCACCGAGACTGCTAGGGTTTCACGAAGTCCTGAACTTGGTCACACCGATTTGCAATTCTCGGTCAGACCGAGAACCACCTGTGCAATAGCCTTGGCCGAATCGGTGGAACCGAGTTCTGCAACCCGGTAGGTCTGAGATGGTTTCGGCGGAAACCTAACCCTAAATTTTCGATTCAACTCTAATCTACGGAGTGTTTTGACTGGATAGAAGCGTTTCAATCGGGGTAAGAATCATAATGAACACAATGTGCTAAGAATCGAATGGGGATAGCACTGTGATCGAGTCCATACCCTAATTCGGCGATGAACTCGCTACGATGGCAACAGCGGGGAAGAATTCCGTTGACGGCGGTGGAGACCAGCGACAAGAGGCGGCTGGCGACGAGGAGGACGATCCGGAGACCCAGGAGGCAGAGCGAGCTATGCGCGGGCAAAGGGGTTTTGGAGAAATTTTGAAAATTTTGCCCGTGAGTATATATAGCCCGACCCTGTCGGTGTGATCGCGTGGAACAACTCGGTGGCACCGAGATGCATAACTGTTGACAGTTACAGCAACTCGGTGTGACCGAAAAGTTCAAATCAGTTGCACCGAGATTGAAAACCTAGATCGAATTAGTGATCTCGGTATGACCGAAATGGATGAATCGGTCAAACCAAAATGCACAAAGAAGTTTTGGAAGTTTAAGTCTATGACGAATCGGGGACTCCGAGTGCTCCTCACACAGAGTGGTTCGAATCTGACTTGATCAAATTTTGTGATGTAGCATGAATAGAGTTTGAGACGAGAAAAGCATAGATAGCTAGAGAGGGTTCTCGGGCATTCTTGTCCATCCACTTGGCAAAAGAAAAGAAAACCAATCAATCAAAACAACAAGTGGATGTCCTCGAATGAGTAAAATATGCAATCAACATGCTCACACAATAAAATGGCAATTGAAATATGTGGCAAAGCATGCACAACCAATTCTAGCATCTATCAAACAATTTGCGATGACTAGGTCATCTATATATGAGTATACTGACTTAGGAGTCAAACGAGAACATTTGATCATAGGTCATACTCATTGTTTAAGCACAAGTGGGGTTACCACTTTTTCATAAAGCATTGTTGTGTTCACACCATTAGAGTTGCTTTAGCTCAATTCCTAGAGTAAAGCTCCCCCTAGATGTGAGACCCCCCCTAAGAGGGATGAACTAACCTTGGGTTTTGTCGATGATGACTTCATGTAGATGCTCAATGTTGATGTAGATCATTTGGAGCTATCCTTTGGAGTGAGCTGCACTTTCAATACCTACACGGGTTAGTCCCACAAGGAACAAACAAGGATATCTATAGACATAGAGTGATGCACACACAAGATGATGTCTATGAAAGATTTTAGGTTACCTTGTCCCTTGTCTTACCAACAAGAGGGTTTGTGACTCCTTGAACTAGTGCAAGATGTGGAAGTTTATTGCATTTTGTTCTTGCCAAGATGATAAGAGTGAAGTATGTTGGCGGAGTCACCCTCAAGAACTCTCTAGTTCTTCTTCTTTGGGATCCACACCATCTTGATGGGAATCCTCAGTGTTGTAGTTGTACTTGATGAAGTGGAACTTGAAGTAGTCTTGGGAACCCACTTGACCAAGACCTTAGGAGCTTCTTCAAATGCATCAATTTCCTCTTGAAGCTTGTCCTTGCCTTTTTGCTTGTGGTCTTGTGGTGGAAGATCATCTTGAGCTTGTGTCCCTTTGAGAGAAGTAGGATCATACTCCTCTTGTTGAGGAACAAACTTCGTCTTGGGGTATTGATCTTATTCCCACTCAACTCCATTGGCATTGAACTTTCGTTCAAAACAAACACCTTGATTCTTCTGGTGCCTTCCTTGCTTGCGTACAATTTCCTCGAATTGCTTACTTCCGGCAAGGCTCTTGTAAACACCTTTCTCTATAATTCCCCTCAATAAGCTATTTTCTTGCTCAAGTGTAACTTGGCTAATAGAATCATTAGTGGAATCAAGTGAACTACTAGAAGCAACAATATTGGATTTAGCATGATTATTGTTACTACTAGAGGAAGAGCCTTTCTTGTTCTTGTTACTAGACTTGACTTGAGGCATGTAAGTGGATAAGAGTAAACGCTTGGCAATGTAAGAAGAACTTTTCTTGCGAAGATTGAGTCTATAGGAAAATCCAATACTATCAAGGAGGGATGAGGTGTTGCTTAATGGCTTGCTTGCTCAAAGTGTTTAGTGCTATGCATTTTCTATGAACTTTTTGGTAACTTGTTGCCAAAGGGGGAGAAAAATGTATAGATCATAGGCTTCGAGAGAGAGCGTTGCTTTTTATTCTCTCTTGCTTTGGTGGTTGAACTTTGTTTGTCTTTTGATTGCTTGAGATACTATGCTATTATTTGTGAGACATTGATGATCATGTGGTTGATCATAAGCTACACTTAGGCTTGTTAGATGATATTATCTTACTTATCCTTATATGATCATTCACTTTGCTTGGTGATGAGTGCATGTATTTAATTCTTATCATTTTGAGCGCTCCACCAAGATGTATGTGACATGGAAGAGTAACCCATGATCCTAACTCATTGTGCATTTGTTTTATCTTGATTAGCATGATTAATTGACGTTTCATCATAGTATTCATCACTAGAGTTGTCAACAAGTAAATCATCATCACCTAACAATTCATCTTCATCACTATTGAAATCAACATACTCGGGGTATGATACCTTTGGGCCTTTAGCCATGAAGCATGTTCCAACTCCTTCATTTGGTGAATCAAATATGTCGTAGGAGTTGGTTGTCACAAGTGCTAGACTGGAAACACCTTCATCTTGAGTATATTCGGAGTCGGAGTGATAGCTTCTCTCGAAGTGGTTGTCGAGTCGGAGCCGGATACCCATTCACCAACATGAGCTTGATGTCTTCGTTTTGTGTAGCTCCTTGATGACTTGTCCTTTGTTTCCGAATCCTTGCTTCTCCGTGAGGGTCTTCGTTCATAATGATCATCTCTACTCCTTCTTTCTCTAGATGGTGATTCTTCTCTTCTACTTCTTCTCTTGGGAGAATCTTCTCTTCTCTTGTAGGGGGCCGTACACTCATTGGAATAGTGTCCGGGCCTTCCACAATTGTAGCAGTTTTGCTCTCGACTAGAAGTCTTTTGTCATTGTAGGACCTTGATTTGGAGCTTCTCTCTTTGCTTCTACTCTTGTAGAACTTGTTGAAGTTCTTCACCATTAAGCTCAATTCTTTATTGAAGGTTTGTTTCTCACTCGATGATGTGGGGGCTTCACATGAGGCTTTGTAAGCACCACTTGATTTGTTGTGAAGTTCCTCTTTATCCTTGAGTGACATCTCATGAGCAACAATTCTTCCGATGACTTCCGTTGGCTTGAGATCTTTGTAATTGGGCATCATTTGGATCAATGTGCACACGGTATCATATTTTCCATCCAAGGCTCTTAGGATCTTCTTGATGATGAATCTATCGGTCATCTCTTCACTCCTTAAGCCGGCAATCTCAATTGTGATAAGAGCAAGCCTAGAGTACATTTCAGCGACACCTTCACCATCCTTCATTTTGAACTTGTCAAGTTGACTTTGAAGCACATCTAAGTTGGATTCCTTGACGGCGTTAGTACCTTCATGCATGTCAATCAAAGTATCCCAAATTTCCTTTGCATTCTCAAGACGGCATATTTTGTTGAATTCTTTGGGGCACAATCCGTTGAAGAGGATATCACAAGCTTGAGCATTGTATTGTAGCATCTTCAACTCATCCACGGTAGCTTCACGATTTGGTTCTTTCCCATCAAAGAATTCACCTTGCAAGCCAACACACACAATAGCCCAAACGGCGGGGTTATGTCCAAGAATATGCATTTTCATCTTATGCTTCCAACTAGCAAAATTAGTACCATCAAAGTAAGGACCTCTACCTTGATAATTTCCCTCGCTAGACGCCATACTCTCCTAGGTTGTGAAACCAAGGCTATGACCACCAAAAGCTATGGAAATCAAAGCAAATGGAAACCAAAGCTTTGATACCACTTGTAGGATCGAAAGTATGTCTAGAGGGGGGGTGATTAGACTACTTGACCAAATAAAAATCTAGCCTTTTCCCAATTTTAGTTCTTGGCAGATTTTAGCTATCTTAGCACAAGTCAAGCAATCTCCACACAATTCAAGCAAGCATGCAAAAGATTATATGAGCAGCGGAAAGTAAAGCAGGCAACTTGCAAGAATGTAAAGGGAAGGGTTTGGAGGATTCAAACACAATTGGAGACACAAATGTTTTTGTCGTGGTTCCGATAGGTGGTGCTATTGTACATCCACGTTGATGGAGACTTGAACCCACGGAGGGTAACGGTTGCGCGAGTCCATGGAGGGGTCCACGAAGAAGCAACCTTGTCTATTCCATCATGGCCGTCGCCCACGAAGGACTTGCCTCACTAGCGGTAGATCTTCATGAAGTAGGCGATCTCCTTGCCCTTACAAACTCCTTGGTTCAACTCCGCAATCTTGTCGGAGGATCCCAAGTGACACCTAGCCAATCTAGGGGACACCACTCTCCAAGAAGTAACAAATGGTGTGTTGATGATGAACTCCTTGCTCTTGTGCTTCAAATGATAGTCTCCCCAACACTCAACTCTCTCTCACGGGATTTGGATTTGGTGGAAAGAAGATTTGAGTGGAAAGCAACTTGGGGAAGGCTAGAGATCAAGATTCATATGGTTGGAATGGAATATCTTGACCTCAACACAAGTGTAGGTGGTTCTCTCTCCGAAAATGTGTATTGGAAGTGTAGGTATGTTCTGATGGCTCTCTCCAGGAATGAAGAGTGGGTGGAGCGGTATATATAGCCTCCACACAGAACCTAACCGTTACACACAATTTGCCAAACTCGGTGGGACCAAATGGTTAAACTCGGTCGGACCGATTCAGCAAACTTAGTGACCGTTAGGATTTTCGGTGGGACTGAGATGCAACTCGGTAGGACCGATATGGTTAGGGTTAGGGCATAACGTAATCTCGATGTGACCGATTACACAAACTCGATGGGACCAATTTTGGTAATAAGCTAACTAGAGAGTTGGTCAGGTAAACTCGGTGGGACCGATTCGCTCATCTCGGTGAGACCGAAATGTTACAAAAGGGAAACATAGAGTTTACATTGCAATCTTGGTGGGACCGATCGCTCATCTCGGTAAGACCGAAACGTTATGAAGGGAAACAGAGAGATTACAATCCCATCTCGATGAGACCGAGATCCCTATCGGTGGGACCGATTTGCCTAGGGTTTTCGGTAGTGGCTATGATATTTGAAACTCGGTGGCGCCGGATAGAAAGAATCGGTGGGGTCGATTTTGACTTTTGGTTTAGGTCATATGTGGATGTGGGAAGGTAGTTGGGGGTTTTGGAGCATATCACTAAGCACTTTGAGCAAGCAAGCCATTAAGGAACACCTCATCCCTCCTTGATAGTATTGGCTTTTCCTATAGACTCAATGTGATCTTGGATCACTAAAATATAAAATGTAGAGTCTTGATCTTGAAGCTTGAGCCAAACTTTTTGTCCTTAGAATTTTGAGGGATCCACTTTCCTCATCCATGCCATGCCATTCATTGAGCTTTTCCTGAAATATTAATCTTGGAATAATGTTAGCTCAATGAGCTATATGTTGTTAGGAATTACAAACCACCCAAGGATAGTTGCACTTTCAAAAGCAAATTCAAATAGGTTCAAATTAAAAATGGAATTTCAATTAACCCAAAATGCTTTTCAAAAGTCTTCATGGTCTTTGGAAAATGTTGGAAACAACAACCAGGGGTGATGCATATTTTTGCTAGACATTTTGGATTTTTAAATGAACCCATATGTATTTGAATTGGAGCTGTTTAAAATAATATAAATATTTTAGAGGCTCCAAAAATGTTGGAATTTGGAGAGGGCCTCTGGTATATTATAACTAGTGGTCACAAGGAATCTCAACATTTTTATATTTGTGCTGGTATTTATTTTTAAATCAAAACAAATGTAAGAAATAGAAAAGAAAACAAAAAAGGGAAAACACTTACCTGAGGCCTGGCTTACCTAGCACCCCCAGCCGGCCCAGCAGAGGCCCAGCCCACTGGCCTCTGCCAGTCACTACTTACCTCCCGCCAGGAGGACGCCGAGCGCGTGGCCGACGCACTCCGGCTAATGCCCAGCCACCTCCTGCTTGCCGCCTCCCTCTAGACGCCCCTGGAGACGCCATGCAGCCTCCCCGACCCCCTATCACTCTCCCCCGTGCTTCTCCTCTCCTCTGTCACCCTCTCTCGCCCGCACCCGAGCGCAGCCGACGCCACCGCTTGCTGTTGCCGCGGCCACTGCCTCCCCCACGTCCCTCCGTCGTGTCCACGCGCTCCGTCGTTGTGGGCTACGCATCCTCGACAAGACACACGGCGCCGGAAGCCCCTGGACGCCGCAAGCACCGCTGTTCCCCTCATCAGCCACCGAAGATCCTCGCCGTCGGTTCGCTGCCCACCGGCCGTCCCCGCGCCTACCGAGTCCTCCGTTAGCCTCGTTGTGAGCTCCTCTACAGTTTCCCTCTCTCCCCGTGCTATGTTGCGCCGTGTACCCGCCTTTTCCACCCCGGCCGAAGCCATCCCCGCCGCAGCCCCTCGCCGTCATGGCCACAGCCGCTGCAGCTCGTAGCCGAGCTCGCCGTTGCACTCATTCCACTCTAGCGAGTCGAGCGGACCCGCTCACAGCTCCTGTTGTGCCCCAAAACACCCCGCGCGCACCTGGCCAAACTCCGGCCGCCGCACTCGTCGTCGCTGGTGCCACTCCGGCCGCTCCCCGGCTGCGCCACCACCACGGCTGGATGCGGACAAGCGTACGCACCCCGTAGCTGCACTCCGTGTGCCAAATAGCCCCCTGTAGGCAAAACCCGCAGTGCACCGCCGTGTTTGGCTCGCCGGAGGCTAAACGCCGGCGGCCGCTGACCTTTGACTGGCGTGGGTTGACCCCACTGCCCAGTTTGACCTCCCCCCTCTCTCTCACTGACTTGCGGGCCCCGCCCGACTAACTACTATAGTTAGCACTAATTAACTAACTAGGTTAGCTACTACAGTCACTGACTAGTGGGCCCTCCCAGTTAGTTAGGACTAACTAACTTAGTTGACTGGGTCACTGACCAGTGGGACCCACTGGTCAGGTTTGACCTGGTTAGCCCCGTTGACTCTCTTACGTCATGCTGACGTAGAGCTGATGCAATAATTGATTTCTGGAATTATTTTAACTCAGGAAATTCCAGAATATTGCCTAAACTTCAAAAAATCATAGAAATTCAACCGTAGCTCAGAATGAAAGAAATTATATATGAAAAATTATCAGAAAAATGCAAGGAATCTATTTATGCCATTTACATGCATGAAAAACCAACTTATACATGCTGTAAAAGTGAAATCATAATATGGGCATTTTAAATGCTTCATTTTGAATTGCATTTGAATCTTTGTTTCAAATGGGCTTCAACCAACTTGGTAGCATCTTGCATTAGCCCAAACGCTAGCATTTGCACATGCCATGTTCATGCATCATTTTGTTGCATTTCTTTGTGTGTTGATCGCCGGCATCGTTTCTTCTCGATAGGTTCCACTCCGGAAGGTGTTCCCGAGTACCTATCAGAGGAGCCGTACCCCTTCGTCGTTCTATCAGGCAAGCAAACCCCCTTGAGCATTTCTATAAATCCCACTCTCTCGCTCCTGCTCCTTATACTGCAGTAGGACAACGACGATTCAACTGGTACTTTTCTGCTGTGGTAGTTGAACCCATTCCTCTGCATGACCTGTCATTGCCATAGTAAATAGTTGAAACCCACTAGCATGAGTAGGATTTGCTTGAGCCTTGATGTTCCTACTCATCCATGCTTGTTTTCTTTATGCCGGCTATGCTTAGAGTTGTGTCAGGTCTGATTCATCGGGAATGAATCAGAGTGGTGAACATGTCTTATCGGTAAAGGCTAAGTGTGTGAACACGTTTTGGTAAAGGTAGCGATGAGAGGCCATGTAGGAGTACATGGTGGGTTGTCTCATTGGAACCATCCCTTAGCACTGAGTTCTGTGTATGTTGTCCAAGTACAGTTACTACCACACATTGAGTTCCGGTTATCCGGCCCCTCTCGGCTTATTAATCCACTTGATCTCTGTCCAGGCATTGCAACTTGTTTCTGGCGTTTGTAGGTAGTGCTACTTGTCTACCAGGTGGTGTCCGACAGGACGGGCTTGGGACAGACTAGGCACCGTGGCACGGTGTACCAAGTGGCACCCGAATGGTGGGCTTGGGAACCCTGCACACATCGTTTGGGGCCGTGAGCGACACCCGGCCGGATCTCCTTGCGGATGGAACCCGAATAGGCAATAAACCTGGATGAGAGACTTGTGTGGTTAGTCAGGTCGTGGCCGACACCCTCGCCCGGCTTCCGCTTGAAGGTTGCCAAGGTACATGGCGTGTACAGGGCTATGAGTGGCGAGAGCGTGTGTGAAGAAGTACATCCCAGCAGGGTTAACATTATCTATTCGAATAGCCGTTTTCCTCAGATATGGAAACTTGGAGGACTTATGTAGTACATAGAAAACATGAAGTGGATACTCTAAAATACGCAAGATAAGTGTGAGTGCTATGGATGGCCTTCTCGTAGGGAGACGGGAACAGATCCATAGTGGAGTATTGATATGGTGAATATGTGGACTCATGTGCGTCTTCTCACCTCAAAGAAGTTTCTGATACTCGTAGTATAGGCTAGCCACTTAGTCAAAGCTGGCTTGCTGCTGTTAAAACTCCACCAACCCCTTGTTGATAATGTTGCATATGTAGATAGTTCTGATGTAAGACTTGCTGAGTACCTTCGTACTCACGTTTGTTTTTTTATGTTTTGCAGTTGGTTACACTAGTGACTTCGATGAGTAGCTTGTGTCCCAGCTACGATCTTGTACCTTGGGAGGGTCGTGTTTAGTCAGGCTTCTTAGTCTTTTCCTTTTGTAGTTGTCTGTACTCAGACATGTAATGCTTCCGTTGCTTGAATGCTCAGAATGATGGGTCATGAGACCCCTGTTTGTATTGAATGCTATGAGGCTCTTCTGGGCCTTTATCTATATGAGTTTGAGTTATGTTGTGATGCCATGTTGTACAACACATACTTGCATGTTATGCGTACGTGTAACGTGTATTGCTATGTGTGGGATCTGACAACCTAGTTGTTTATCCCTGGTAGCCTCTCTTATGGGGAAATGTAGTCTTGTGCTTCCATGAGCCATAGTAGTCCGCTAAAGCCCGCTTCACCGGAGTCCTGCTAGCCCAGCACTACTGCTCCGGAACACTTGACTGGCCGGCATGTGATTCACTTCGTTCCTATGTCTGTCCCTTCGGGGAAATGTCACGCGGTGACATCCGGAGTCCTTCCTAGCCTGCTACAGCCCGGGTTCCTGGAGTCCTATTAGCCCAATGCTACAGCCCGGATTCATACGCTGTTGACCGACATGCTCGAGGTTGAATCATGTATGCCTGTCCCTGTAAGTTAGTGCCACTTTGGGTTCACGACAAGTCATGTCAGCCCGGGTTCTCTGTCATATGAATGCTAGCGACACTATCATATACGTGAGCCAAAAGGCAGAAACGGTCCCGGGCCAGGTAAGGTGGCACCCGTGAGAATATCGTGCATGAGGCCGCAAAGTGATATGAAGTGTTACATGCTAGATCGGTGTGACTTAGGACTGGGTCCCGACAGGCAGTGACCAACCAGAGTCGTCCAAGAGCAGTCGTCCATTCTGCGTGTTCCATAACCTGAACACCCACAACATCATCGACTGTCAAGAGCTCTGAGCCATCCGCGAAGGATGCTTTAGCCGATGCCCCGAGCGCGGTGACCGGGGCTATGGCCGAGGAGGAGGACGTGGCGGTGGATGCTACCTCTTGAGCACTGCGTTGGTTTTCCCCAAAGAGGAAGGGATGATGCAGCAAAGTAGCGTAAGTATTTCCTTCAGTTTTTGAGAACCAAGGTATCAATCCAGTAGGAGGCTACACGCGAGTCCCTAGTACCTGCACAAAACAAGTAAATCCTCACAACCAACGCAAAATAGGGTTTGTCAATCCCTATAAGGCCACTTACGAGAGTGAGATCTAATAGATATGATAAGATAATATTTTTGGTATTTTTATGATAAAGATGCAAAGTAAAATAAAGGCAAAGTAAATAGCAAAGGAAATAACTAAGTAGTAGGAGATCAATATGATAAAGATGGACCCGGGGGCCATAGGTTTCACTAGTGGCTTCTCTCGAAAGCATAAGTATTCTACGGTGGGTGAACAAATTACTGTTGAGCAATTGACAGAATTGAGCATAGTTATGAGAATATCTAGGTATGATCATGTATATAGGCATCACGTCCGAGACAAGTAGACCGACTCCTGCCTACATATACTACTATTACTCCACTCATCGACCGCTATCCAGCATGCATCTAGAGTATTAAGTTAAAAACAGAGTAACGCCTTAAGCAAGATGACATGATGTAGATGGATAGACTCATGCAATATGAAGAAAACCCCATCTTGTTATCCTTGGTGGCAACAATACAATACGTGCCTTGCTGCCCGTACTATCACTGGGAAAGGACACCGCAAGATTGAACCCAAAGCTAAGCACTTCTCCCATTGCAAGAAAGATCAATCTAGTAGGCCAAACCAAACTGATAATTCAAAGAGACTTGCAAAGATAACCAATCATACATAAAAGAGTTCAGAGAAGATTCAAATATTATTCATAGATAGACTTGATCATAAACCCAGAATTCATCGGTCTCAACAAACACACCGCAAAAAGAAGATTACATCGAATAGTTCTCCACAAGAGAGGGGGAGAACATTGTATTGAGATACAAAAAGAGAGAAGAAGCCATCTAGCTACTAACTATGGACCCGTAGGTCTGAGGTAAACTACTCACACTTCATCGGAGAGACTATGGTGTTGATGTAGAAGCCCTCCGTGATCGATGCCCCCTCCGGCGGAGCTCCGGAACAGGTCCGAAGATGGGATCTCATGGATACAGAAAGTTACGGCGGTGGAATTAGGGTTTTGGCTCCGTATCTGATTGTTTGGGGGTACGTGGATATATATAGGAGGAAGGAGTACGTCGGTGGAGCAACAGGGGCCCACGAGGGTGGAGGGTGCGCCTGGGTAGGCAGGCACGCCCCCCTATCTCGTGGCCTCCTCTCTTGTGCCTTGACATAGGGTCCAAGTCTCCTGGGTCTTATTCGTTGAGAAAATCACGTTCCCGAAGGTTTCATTCCGTTTGGACTCCATTCGATATTCCTTTTCTTCGAAACCCTAAAACAGGCAAAAAACATCAATTCTAGGCTAGGCCTCCGGTTAATAGGTTAGTCCCAAAAATAATATAAAAGTAGATAATAAAGCCCAATAATGTCCAAAACAGTAGATAACATAGCATGGAGCAATCAAAAATTATAGATACGTTGGAGACGTATAAAAGCATCCCCAAGCTTAATTCCTGCTTGTCCTCGAGTAGGTAAATGATAAAAACAGAATTTTTGATGCAGAGTGCTACTTGGCATAATTTTAATGTAACTCTTCTTAATTGTGGTATGAATATTCAGATCCGAAAGATTCAAGACAAATGTTCATATTGACATAAAAATAATAATACTTCAAGCATACTAACTAAGCAATTATGTCTTCTCAAAATAACATGGCTAAAGAAAGTTATCCCTACAAAATTATATAGTCTGCCTATGCTCTATCTTCACCACACAAAATATTTAAATCATGCACAACCCCGATGACAAGCCAAGCAATTGTTTCATACTTTTGACATTCTCAAAACCTTTTCAATTTTCACGCAATACATGAGTGTGAGCCATGGACATATCACTTAGGTGGAATAGAATGGTGGTTGTGGAGAAGAAAAAAAGGGAGAAGATAGTCTCACATCAACTAGGCGTATCAACGGGCTATGGAGATGCCCATCAATAGATATCAATGTGAGTGAGTAGGGACTGCCATGCAACGGATGCACTAGAGCTATAAGTATATGAAAGCTCAAAAAGAAACTAAGTGGGTGTGCATCCAACTTGCTTGCTCATGAAGACCTAGGGCAATTTGATGAAGCCCATCATTGGAATATACACGCGAAGTTCTATAATGAAAAATTCCCACTAGTATATGAAAGTGATAACATAGGAGACTCTCTATCATGAATATCATCGTGCTACTTTGAAGCATAAGTGTGGTAAAAAGGATAGTAACATTGTCCCTTCTCTCTTTTTCTCTCATTTTTTTATTTGGACCTTTTCTCTTTTTTTATGGCCTCTTTTCTTTTTTTTCGTCCGGAGTCTCATCCCGACTTGTGGGGGAATCATAGTCTCCATCATCCTTTCCTCACTGGGACAATGCTCTAAAAATGATGATCATCACACTTATATTTTCCTTACAACTCAACAATTACAACTTGATACTTCGAACAAAATATGACTCTATATGAATGCCTCCGGCGGTATACCGGGATATGCAATGACTCATGAGTGACATGTATGAAAGAATTATGAACGGTGGCTTTGCCACAAATACGATGTCGACTGTATGATCATGCTAAGCAATATGACAATGATGGAGTGTGTCATAATAAACGGAACGGTGGAAAGTTGCATGGCAATATATCTCGGAATGGCTATGGAAATGCCATAATACGTAGGTATGGCGGCTGTTTTGAGGAAGGTATATGGTGGGTGTATGATACCGGCGAAAGGTGCGCGGTATTAGAGAGGCTAGCAAAGGTGGACGGGTGAGAGTGCGTATAATCCATGCACTCAACATTAGTCATAAAGAACTCATATACTTATTGCAAAAATCTACAAGTTATCAAAGCAAAGTATTACACGCATGCTCCTAGGGGGATAGATTGGTAGGAAAAGACCATCGCTCGTCCCCGACCGCCACTCATAAGGAAGACAATCAATAAATAAATCATGCTCCGACTTCATCACATAACGATTCACCATACGTGCATGCTACGGGAATCAAACACTTCAACACAAGTATTTCTCAAATTCACAACTACTCAACTAGCACAACATTAATATCACCATCTTCATATCTCAAAACAATTATCAAGTATCAAACTTATCATAGTATTCAACACACTCATAAGAAAGTTTTATTATTAATCTTGTATACCAAGCATATTATGATTTTAAGAAAATTACCATGCTATTTAAGACTCTCAAAATAATCTAAGTTAAGCATGAGAGATCAATAGTTTCTATAAAACAAATCCACCACCGTTCTCTAAGAAATATAAGTGAAGCACTAGAGCAAAATTATATAACTCAAAAGATATAAGCGAAGCACTTAGAGTATTCTAACAAATTCCAAATCAAGTATGGCTCTCTCAAAAGGTGTGTACAGCAAGGATTATTGTGGTAAACTAACAAGCACATAATCAAATAATACAAGACGCTCCAAGCAAAACACATATCATGTGGCGAATAAAAATATAGCTCCAAGTAAAGTTACCGATAGAAGTAGACGAAAGAGGGGATGCCTTCCGGGGCATCCCCAAGCATTGGATTTTAGGTGTCCTTAGATTATCTTGGGGGTGCCATGGTCATCCCCAATCTTAGTCTCTTGCCATTCCTTGTTCCATAATCCATCAAATATTTACCCAAAACTTGAAAACTTCACAACACAAAACTTAAAGTAGAAAATCTCGTGAGCTCCGTTAGCGAAAGAAAACAAAAGACCCCTTCAAGGTACTGTAATGAACTCATTCTTTATTTATATTTGTGTTATACCTACTGTATTCCAACTCACCTATGGTTTATAAACTATTTTACTAGCCATAGATTCATCAAAATAAGCAAACAACACACGAAAAACAGAATCTGTCAAAAATAGAATAGTCAGTAGTAAACTGTAGCTAGCGCAAGATTTGGAACCCCAAAAATTCTAAAATAAATTGCTGGACGTGAGGAATTTATCTATTAATCATCTGCAAAAATAATTAACTAAATATAACTTTCCAAAAAATGGCAGCAGTTCTCGTGAGCGCTAAAGTTTATATTTTTTACAACAAGTTCAACAAGACTTTCCCCAAGTCTTCCCAGTGGTTCTACTTGGTACAAACACTAATTAAACACAAAAACACAACCAAAACAGAGGCTAGATAAATTATTTATTAATAAATAGGAGCAAAAATCAAGGAATAAGAATAAAATTGGGTTGCCTCCCAACAAGCGCTATCGTTTAACGCCCCTAGCTAGGCATAGCAAGCAAGGATAGATCTAGGTATTGCCATCTTTGGTAGGCAATCCATAATTGGCTCTCATAATAGATTCATAAGGTAATTTAATTTTATTTCTAGGAAAGTGTTCCATGCCTTTCCTTAATGGAAATTGGAATCTAATATTTCCTTCCTTCATATCAATAATTGCACCAATCGTTCTAAGGATAGGTCTACCAAGAATAATAGGACATGAAGGATTGCCATCTATGTCAAGAACAATAAAATCTACGGGTACATAATTCCTATTTGCAACAATAAGAACATCATTAATTCTTCCCATATGTTTCTTAATAGTGGAATCCGCAAGGTGCAAGTTTAAAGAGCAATCATCAAAATCATGGAAACCTACACAAATCACACAAAGTCTTTGGAATCGTGGAAACACTAGCACCCAACTCACATAAAGCATAGCATTCATGATCTTTAATTTTAATTTTAATAGTTGGTTCCCACTCATCATAAAGTTTTCTAGGGATAGAAACTTCCAATTCAAGTTTTTCTTCATAAGATTGCATCAAGGCATCAACGATATGTTTAGTAAACGCTTCATTTTGACTATAAGCATGAGGAGAATTTAGCACCGATTATAACAAGGAAATACAATCAATCAAAGAGCAATTTTCATAGTTAAATTCCTTGAAATCCATAATAGTGGGTTTAGCAACATCTAGGGTTTTAATTTCTTCAATCCCACTTTTATCAATTTTAGCATCAAGATCAATAAATTCCGAATTCTTAGAATGCCTTCTAGGTAAAGGTGGATCATATTCAGTCCCATCATTATCAAGATTCATATTGCAAAAAAATATTTAATAGGGGACATGAAAGTGCGTTATATCAACTAGAGGGGGGATGAATACGCGATTTTTATGAAAGTCTTCAAAATGTGGAAGTTTCGAAGACAAGCGATAGAAATAAACCTATTACCATGCAGCGGAAGGTAGACTACACTAGGCAAACCATAGTCAAGTGTTCAATGAAGTGAAAGCACAATGACTAATAGCAGCTAGGTAGTAAGGATCAGGTAGGAAGATTTTATGAAGCCAATCAGAACAAGCAGTCACTCAGTGAAGACAAAAGATAATGCAATCATACAATGACTTCACAAGGACCAACAGTAAGTAAAGGGAAAGGAAAGATGAAACCAGTGACTCGTTGAAGACAATGATTTGTTAGACCAGTTCCAGTTGCTATGACAACTGTACGTCTAGTTAGGGCGGCTAGGTATTTAAACCTGAGGACACACAGTCCCGGACACCCAGTCCTAAACACGCAGCTCAGGACACCCAGTCCTCACTGTATTCCCCTTGAGCTAAGGTCACACAGACCTCGCCCAGTCACTTTGGTAAGTCTTCAAGGTAGACTCCCAAACCTTCACAGACTTCGTTCACCGGCGATCCACAATGGCTCTTGGATGCTCAGAACGCGATGCCTAACCGGCTGGAGGATTCACAGTCCTCAAGTGTAATAAGTATTCAGATCACACAGACAGGAAGACTTAGGTGATGCCTAACACTCTTTGGCTCTGGGTGGTTAGGGCTTTATCCTCGCAAGGAATTCTCTCTCAAAGGCTTCGAGGTGGGTTGCTCTCAAACGACAAAAGCCGTACTCTAACTCTGAGCAGTCAACCGTTTATGGTTGTAGGGGGTGGGATATTTATAGCCACTAGGCAACCCGACCTGATTTGTTCGAAATGACCCTGGGTCACTAAGGAACTGACACGTGTTCCAACGGTCAGATTTCAAACACACTCGGCAAATTTACTTGGGCTACAAGCAAAGCTGACTTGTCCGACTCTCGACAAGATTCGCTCTCATTGTCTTCACTCGAAGACATAGGTTTTGGTTAAGCATCACTTCAGTCATTCTGACTGGTTCTCTTGGACCCCACTTAACAGTATGGTGGTTCCTATGAGTCAATAAAGAAGAAAAAGAACTATGAAAGATCTGAGTCTTCGAGCTCCATAGGCTTCATGCGATGTCATCTCTTGTCATAGTCTTCAATGTGAATATCTTCACATACCACCTTTGACTTCAATGTCTTCATACATTTTTAGGGGTCATCTCTGGTAGGAAAACCGAATCAATGAGGGACTTCTACCCATGTTATCCTGCAATTCTCATAAACACAATAGTCCCTCAACTAGGTTTGTCGTCAATACTCCAAAACCAACTAGGGGTGGCACTAGATGCACTTACAATATCCCCCTTTTTGGTGATTGATGACAAACTAGTTGAAGTTTTCAACAGGGAATATAATATGTGAAATTGTAAAGGATAAGGAATTGTCTTCATAAGTTGCAATGGCTCCCCCTGAAGATGTGCATATAAGTAATTTGCTTTTGGAATGCAAATGCACATGGCAGGTTGTACTTGCGGAGATCCTCTTCAACTTATGATGAAAATCCATTATGCATGAGAAGGTATGTGAAGATAATGACATGCATGATGGAAAATGGACGTCTGCAAAATGATCTAAGTGCGGAATTTATCGTCGCACATGCGGAATTTATCATCGCATCACAAAGTAGCAAATAAGTAGTAGCGACCATCGAGTTTAAGTGTTACAACTCAAAGAACCAAATGTATCAAAATTAGAGTTGTAAACACTAGGCAAAATATAAAGTAACCGCCCATATGGACCCGCTTGAAGACTATCAAACTCATATGTCTCCCCCTTTTGTCAGTAAGGACCAAAAAGGTTTGAAGACATAGAGCATCTACTCGTCCCCATGAAGAGTAGGTGAAGCAGCAGGGTTGTCGGTGGTGTTCAGTGGTGCAGAAGAACTTGGAGCAGTGTCGAAGCATGCTGAAGGAGGGGGCGGTGAAGTAGCATCGTCTTCGTCCTCGATCACTCTGGCATTCATAGTTGCCGCAGAGGAAGAGAACTCAGAGTCTTCAATAGATGGAGTTCGTCGCAGCACTACCCTTCGGGGAGGTGTGGAGTCAAACTTGAAGCATTCAGAGAAGCCATCCTCTTGAAGATCATCTTCAGCGCACATAACCGTCAGCCCTTTCCATGTGCGTCGAGAGGTTTCATGGGCAACAAAGGCATTCTTGGTGGCAAGATTGCGAATGCGGTTGACATCCACCAAGAGGCTTTGCATTTGGCGCTTCAGCCAGTTGTGATGCCTATCCTATTTCTGATGAAGAGCCACTAGAAGCTCTCGGTCATTGAGAACACGAGTTTGCTTCTTGGGTCGTTGGGCAATAATGCTTTCGGTGGCTTCAGTAAGGGCAGGATGTGGTGCATGTGTAGTTCCAGCTAGAGGATAAACACGAGTGACTGCTTCAACTCCTTCAATGTTCTGAGAGAAACTTTGATGCTCCGCATTCTGAAGACTAAGAGGTTGCTTGGCATGCTCAGGATAAATGGCTTCAACGGACATATCCACATCAGGCAGAAAGATCCCATGATTGCGAGCAGATGGCTGATATGAGATAGCGGAGTGGAGTTTAATCAGCCGCATTATCCATGGAGCATAGAACTTCAAGCCAAAAAGATCAGAGCCTGATGCAGCAAGTTGGCGAATGAAGAAGTCATGTGCATTGAAGCATTTGCCATGAAGAATATAGAAGACCAAAGTCTTCATTGCACCTTTGAGCTTGGCATGTGGGGAATGTCCTTTGATGGGCCAGAGAGTTCGCCTTATGATGTGATAGATAGTCCTTGGCAGATACTCAAGGTCTTCAAGAAAGAACTCCTTAGGATATGCAGCATCTTGTGGCAAGGGCTTCATCATACTGAGCATCTGACTCATGTTTGGTTCAGGCTTTTGAAAGATGCTCTCCATAGCTTCACTATGAAGCTGACAGCCAGGTTCGTAGAGATCGCCAGGAGTGGGCAGACCAGTGAGCTCAATGATATCAAAGGCTTTGGCTTCGTGATGAACATTTCCTGCCATCCACTCCAGGACCCAAGTCTTCGGATCTCTGTTGTACCCACGGATGTGAAGTGTGCCATAGAATTGGAGCAGCAACTCTTCATTCCAGTGCTCTTGGTCGGTGACAAACGGCAACAATCCAACCTCTTTGAAGCAATCTAGAGCTTCTTCCAGACAGGGTAGACCAGCTATGGCTTCGGTGTCAAGACGCTTATGTGGGAAGATGTGACCTTGATTGTATAGAATGCAGGAGTAATAGCTTCGCTGCGGATAGCTCCAGAACCGATCAAAAGATATTCTTTCCCTTGAGTAGGGGTTCTTGGAGCTATTGAAGAAAGTGTTGTCTGCTTTGAAGCCGTTGACATTGAAGGATCCAGGTGCTGATGCAGGACCTGGAAACCTGGGCAACCTTGGAATTGGCTTCTGTACCTGAGGCCTATGCTCAACATGATAGTCAAACTAAGGACCAGCAGCAGGCGCAGGAACAGAAGCAGTAGCATCATTGGCTTCACTGACTTCTGGTTCTTGGGTTGGTGTAGGCTCCACATTTGCTTCAGCCATGACAGCGTCAGTGGCTTCATTTGTTTTGGTGGTGGCAGCCTCAAGATTCTCAACCTCCACTTGATGAGCTGGAGGGTCGGTCACAGTCACGTTCTCCTCGAGAACAGCTTCTTGGTGAGACAGTGGTGTAGCAACTCTTGGGGTTTCCTCTTCATCAGTTGATGTAGCCGGAATGTCTTCAGCAGCTTTAGCTTCACACTTGGAGACTGGAGGCCTTGGTCCTTTGCGAAGCCTGCGTAACACTGGCGACGCCTATGGAGATGGAGTTGGCTGGGCCTCAAAATCATCTTCTTCTTGTTCTTGTGGGTGATTAGCCCATGTTGTATCCTGAGCAATTGGCGTCAAGGGACGACCAATGCTGATGAGTTCGCTATGCTTAAGCACAGGCGATGATACCTGTTGGTGCTCGATCTGAGGAAGGACTACATTATCTTCAACATTGTCATGGTGACCAATGTCTTCAGCAGCGGTGGGATCAGCTGCTGGAAAGTCTTCAGTTGCGTGAGCCTGTGTGAAAGCAGGCTCATGGACAGTCAGTTGGCGCTCTTGATGTTCAGCGTCAGGGTGAACCATGGAGATGGGTTCAACAAATAAGGGCTCTGTGGGAGCAACCCGTTCCTTCTTGGTCTTCCTCTTCTTCTTGGAGGGAGCAGCAT
This sequence comes from Triticum monococcum, assembly GCA_034509565.1. NCBI lineage: Eukaryota > Viridiplantae > Streptophyta > Magnoliopsida > Poales > Poaceae > Triticum > Triticum monococcum. Next base: position 168,467,917 of record CM067846.1, on the reverse strand, counting down.
CAGAGGCTTCAGAATGTTTCCTCTTTCTGGCTTCAGTCTCAGCAGTCCTCGTCTTCTATAGTTCTGAAGCAGTCAACCTGGCCTTTGGCTTTGAGCCAGTCATGCTAGCTGGGAAGACAATGGGATCTGCTTCCTGCCTTGGTGCGTTGGGTTCGACCACATTGTGCTTCTTCTTCCTCTTAGCAGCCATCCTGGGATCAATGCCCGGACGTCCAAGGGCCTTGCGCTTCTCAGCCTCATTATAGCCTTGCACACAGTTGTCATCTAGGCTCTTCATGCGCTCACGAGAATCCTGAGCTTCTGCATGTTTCTTGAGAAAGGCTTCTTTGAGCTCGTGCACCATAATCTTGAAGTTCTTCACCTCTTGCACGCTGAGCGTGGCCATATGCTTCTCGAACTGAGTTTTCTCAAAGTCAATCGTCTTCTTCAGTTCAACGATGCGCTGAGCTAGAGTTATCTCTGAAGCAATGGCTCCATGGAAGGCGACACTGAGGCCAATTGGAAGTTGCAGATCTTCGAAGCTGAGGTTGGGCGTGTCAAACCACTCATCAATGAAGTTGTGGATGATTGCCACGTCAAAGAGAGGCAGATTATTGAAGATTTCTGCTTCTTCTTTGCTCTTGATCAGTTGCTCAAGAGCGTTATCTGCAAGATCTTCATCACTGGACAGATCAATGGCATCATTGCGCAGAATAGCAATAGCTGTCAGTTCTTGGCTGGTGTGTGGCAGAGGCATCTTATCTTTCTGGGGCTTGGAGATGCATGACAAATCTTCAGACTGCACACTATCTTCAGGAGGTGCAGTAGCTAGTGGCTTCACCTGTGAGATTTTTGGTGCAGAGGCAGGCTTTGAAGCTTTAGGCTGCTTCAACTTCGTTGGCTTCGGCGCTGCAGGCGCTTCATCTGATTTAGCGTCATCTGCAGGCTCATTCACGACTGTCCCTTGAACCACGATATGAGTGATGAGACCTTCCAAGTTGTAGAAGGGCCCAAGAAGATTGGGTTCAGCTTCGCGAGTTCCATCCGCACGGGGACTTCTTCCCAAGGACTTCTTGTTCCGCTTTGCTGAGTTCTTGGCAAACTGGAAGTTGCGCTTGAACAGATTGTCGTCACGACACCATAGTAGTGATGATGGGTGTGCATCTGCAGGCTATGGCCCACGGACCATGCAGGGATAGAAGCCTTGTTCAATGGCTTCTTCTCTGGACCTGGGTTGAAGATTCTTGTATAGGATGTCTCCCCACGGTCGCTTGACGGCATTTTTCTCAGCATATTCCTGGGTCACAAACCGGTATTTGAACCATTGTTCTGCCCAATATCTTGGAATCCATTGGATTTGGGTCTTGTGCTGATTGTAATCCTCTTCAGGATCTGTCTTGTAAAGCTCTGAGAGGTCATCAGGCAAATCTCTTGATGTTCCCCCACGACGCTGTCTGCCACCCTTCCTTGCTGATTTCTCTGTAGCCATGAACTTGAAACTGAATGGCTTCAACATGTTCAAAGGCTTCAAAGGCTTTCGCTTGCTGGACAAACAGGAACTGGCTTTGGGAGAATTTATATGATACTGCAAGAATTCTGCAAATGAATGCAGACTATGAGAACTAAGGGATTCTCCCACGGGCATGTACCTGTGACATCATTAAGGTGCGAGGGAAGGGGAAGAGGTCATATGCATTCTCAGAAGATTTTGAAGATAAATCAATTTAGAAGACATTGAACTCATCGTGCGAAGACATTCACTCATAGATAAGGAGTTGGTTCCAGATTTGTACGAATCCACGGATCAGTACAAGTGAGGAATCTAACTACTTTGTGAAGCATAAGTGAATATACTAGGCATATTATGAGATGCAGTATGAAGTGGATCCAACATGTGTGAACAAAAACCACTTGTGGTAGAAAGTGACGAATCTATAGGATCAAAGGGGCCGTAAAAAGGAAGTTTCATTTACCACATGTAGAACTGCTAGACGAAGTGGAAGAGGAGGCCGAGCAGTTCGATCGTCCATGCCCTAACTTGGCAACGGAGGACACCTACAGCGACGGTGGAGAAGACGATGTCCGCGGTCGGCGTGAAGACGGCGTCAGAGAGGTTGCGGCAGCTAAGCGCTTCGTCGCCGGCGTCGTCGAGGGCTAGCGATGGCGCTAGGGTTCGTGCGAGAGTGGAAGAAGAGATAATGACTGTGGTGTGGCGTGTATTTATAGGGACAAGGGCGGCTCAGTGTTATTACACAGGTGCCCCTGGCGATTCACATCTGTGGAACACGTCGCCATCATGCAACATATCGGAGGTTGTTCTACGTCCCACGCACGCCTGGATTGTCGGGTGGTCGTTCCCACTTTTCCGGGTTTCAGGTGAAGGAATTATCATTGAAAGCGGACTTAATGTTTGTCTCTGTATCTTCTGCTGACAAGGACGCAGAGAAGACATTTGACAGTTTCAAAAGAATGCATATGATTTGGAGAGATAGAGTTTGAGATAGAAAACATAGAGAGGTTAGGGTCCGATCACATTCACTTAGTTCAAAAGATTCAACAAGAAGACATAGCTATAAGTGAATGCTGTAGAGGACAAAACATTAGTATATATAATCAACATAGTGAAGATAATCATGAAGACATGTTGAGATTGAAGCCAAACCAAATGCGAAGACATAGCAAATGTAACGCCATGAGTGAAACACTTCAAACAGAACATTTGGTGGTGGCGTTAACCACCGTATGGGAGGTATTAGACCCAGACGCGGTGCACAATTATCGTGGCGCTCCAAAGTCAAATTCCTCATTAATGTATTCACACTTAGAATGCATGTCTTCATTGATTGAAGATATACTTTACTTCGTGTGTTGCACATCTAAGTCATCAATATGCATAAGTGTTAGGATGTGTGCTTGATCACAGGACATTTGAGGATTCCAAGATATTTAGCTCACACCGTAACTTGCAAAATCTCTTCTCATCCAAGGGCTTGGTGAAGATATATGCTAATTGCTCTTCAGTGTTGACGTGTATGATATCAATATCTTCCTTCACAACATGATCTCTGAGAAAGTGATGACAAATCTCAACGTGCTTTGTCTTCGAGTGCTGAACTGGGTTGTTGGCAATCTTGATGGCGCTTTCGTTGTCGCAGTAGAGTGGCACTTGCTTCAGATGAATGCCATAGTCTTTGAGTGTTTGCTTCATCCACAGAAGCTGAGCGCAGTAAGATCCAGTAGCAATGTATTCAGATTCAGCAGTGGAGGGAGATACACAATTCTGCTTCTTTGAAGACCAACATACAAGTGATCGTCCCAGAAAATGACATGTGCCTGCTGTAGACTTGCGATCCACCTTGTCACCAGCATAATCAGCATCCGAGAATCCAAGCAGATCAAACCCTGAGCCCTTTGGATACCATAATCCTAGAGTTGGGGTGTAAGCCAACTATCGAAGAATTCGCTTCGCAGCTAAGTGATGCGATTCCTTTGGTGCCGCTTGGAACCGAGCACACATGCAAACACTAAGCATAATATCTAGCCTAGATGCACATAGATAAAGTAAAGAACCAATCATGGAGCAGTATACCTTTTGATCGAACTCTTTACCATTGTCGTCGGGACCCAGATGATGTTTGGCTGGCATTGGCGTCGTGAAACCTTTGCAGTCTTGCATACTGAACTTCTTCAGACAATCTTTGAGATACTTCTTGAGATATAAAGATGCCATTGCGTTGCTGTCGTATTTGAAGACCAAGGAAGAACTTCAGCTCTCCCATCATGGACATCTGGTATTGCTCTTGCATCATATATCCAAACTCTTCACTGTATTTCTGATTGGTGCAGCCGAAGATAATGTCATCCACATATATTTGGCACACAAACAGTTCAGCATCATATGTCTTCATGAAGAGAGTGGGGTCGAGGGAACCAGGTGTGAAGCCTTTGCTCTTCAGGAAGTATTTGAGTGTGTCATACCAAGCCCGAGGGGTTTGTTTGAGGCCATACAGTGCCTTGTTGAGCTTGTATACCATGTCAGGATGCTTTGGATCTTCAAAGCCAGGCGGTTGTGCAACATACACTTCTTCTTCAATCTTGCCATTGAGAAAAGCACTCTTCACATCCATTTGATATAGAAGTATGTTATGATGATTTGCATAGGCCCGCAGTATGCGTATGGCTTCAAGTCGTGCCACGGGAGCAAATGTTTCATCGAAGTCAATCCCTTCCACTTGAGTATATCCTTGAGCAACGAGACGAGCATTGTTTCTGACAACTTGACCATGCTCATCTTGCTTGTTGCGGCATATCCATTTGGTGCCTATTATATTGTGCTTCCGAGGATCGGGACGCTTAACTAGTTTCCATACATTATTCAGCTCAAACTGTTGAAGCTCTTCTTGCATAGCTTGAATCCATTCAGGTTCCATGAAGGCTTCTTCAACTTTCTTGGGTTCTGTTATTGAGACGAATGCAAAGTGCCCACAGAAATTTGCTAGCTGTGTTGCCCTTGAACGAGTGATCATACTGGGTGCATTGATGCTATCAATTATTTTCTCAATCTGCACTTCATTGGCAACACGAGGATGTACAGGGCGATGATTTTGCTCTTGCTGATCATTATCATTGTTAGAGGGATTGTCTTCAGGCTGAGCATTGTCTTTAGGTTGATCAGGTGCGGAGATGATAAGTTCCTCTTCAGGTTGAGCTTCAGAGGGTATAATTTCTCCAGTTCCCATAAGTTTGATTGATTCACTGGATGGAACTTCATCTAGCACATTTGGCAGGTGCTCTCTTTGTGAGCCGTTAGTCTCATCGAACCGCACATCCACTATTTCAACCACTTTATAATGAAAGAGATTGAAGACTCTGTAGGAGTGCGAATCCTTTCCATATCCAAGCATAAAACCCTCATGTGCTTTTGGTGCAAATTTTGAAGTGTGATGTGGATCCTTGATCTAGCACCTGGCGCCAAATACTCTAAAGTAACTGACGTTTGGCTTCTTGCCAGTGAGGAGCTCATAAGATGTCTTGTTCAGAAGCTTGTGAAGATAAACACGGTTGATTTTATGGCATGTAGTATCACTGGCTTCAGGCCAAAATTTTCTTGGAGTCTTGTATTCATCAAGCATCGTTTGGGCCATCTCAATCAGTGTTCTGTTCTTGCGTTCGACGACGCCATTCCGCTGTGGCGTGTACGGAGTTGAGAATTCATGTGTGATGCCCAAAGTATCAAGATATGTATCAAGGACAGTGTTCTCGAATTCAGTGCCATTGTCACTTCTGATGTGCTTTATCTTGGTGCCATAGTTGTTCATTGCTCGATTGGCGAAGCGTCTAAAGACATCCTGCACTTCAGTCTTGTAGAGGATTATGTGCACCCAAGTATATCTAGAATAATCATCAACAATGACAAAGCCATAGAGACAAGCAGTAGTAGTAAGAGTTGAGTAATGAGTGGGACCAAAAAGATCCATGTGGAGCAGTTCGAAGGGTCGAGTTGTTGTCATGATTGTCTTCGAGGGATGCTTGGCCCTCGTCATCTTTCCTGCTTCACAGGCACCGCATAAGTGATCTTTCTTGAACTTGACACCCTCGATGCCTATGACATGCTTCTTCTTTGCAAGGGTGTGGAGGTTCGTCATGACAGCATGCCCTAGTCTCTGATGCCAGAGCCAACATTCTGAAGCTTTTGCCAGAAGACATACGGCAAGCTGTGGTCTTGCTGAGAAATCTACCACGTACAAATCATCTTTCCTATACCCTTCAAACACTAGAGACTTGTCAGATTCCATTAGAACAAGGCAACGATATTTTCCAAACATCATGATCATATTTAGATCGCAAAGCATTGAGACAGACATTAAGTTGAAACCAAGGGATTCAACAAGGATGACTTTATCCATGTGTTGATCCTTTGAGATTGCAACTCTACCTAGACCCAATACCTTACTTTTACCCGTGTCAGCAAATGTGATGTGACTTTTGTCAGATGGACGTAAAGTTGAGTCCATGAGAAGGCTTCGCTTGCCAGTCATGTGATTGGTACACCCACTATCAATAATCCATTCTGAAGCTGCTGGTGTCATACCCTACAGTGCAGTTAGGGGGATAGGCTTCACGAAGAGAATTGTGAAGCAAAAACATTTGATGAACCAGTGGATTATTAAAGCTTAGATCAAGATTAGGACTGATAGGGCAGATAGCCAGCGACTCAGGAACAAAGTACATAATAAGACCATTTGGGCATTTGATCTTGCGCCCTACAAGATGTTTAAGGTCCCTAGCAATAGCGTTAGACGATTTTGGTTTTCGTCTGGAGACCTTTCCTTGCAAAAGAGAGTTAAGCTTTCTTAGCCACCCACATCTTCAAGGGTGGCTTCGAAGCAATGAGTCTAAGTGCAGCATCTGAGAACTTTGGCTTTGGAGCCCTAGCAAAAAGTCTTGCCGGAGGACAATAGTACTCATAAGAATAAGCAGAATAGTTCTTGGTCTTATGAACATGGCGGTTTGATGAACCGCGCTCATATTCATAGGCCTGAGTATGGCTTCCCTGCAAAACATTTGCGTTAGTGCGACTCAGGTGAGTCCTGTGTCTGTATGAAGCCTTTGGACCGTATGAGTATGGGTTTGTCTTCTTCACTTGTGGTATCATGATGACATTCACAGGAATATTCTCCAAACACCTTTTCGGCACCCAGATCTTCTTCATAGGCGGTCCATTCCTGCAGTTAGTACCAATATACCTAGCAAACACTTCACCATTCTGATTCTTAAGCAGTTTATAGTTTGCATCAAAGGATTCATCAATAACGATGGGATTAGCACAAGTGAAGCCAGATAGGGTGGATGGATCCGCTGAAGGTTCCTTTGCAGCAACCCATGTGGTTTTGGGGTACTGTTCAGGTTTCCAGTAAGAGCCATCAGCATTCATTTTCCTTTCGAACCCAACACCCTCTTTCCTAGGGTTTCGGTTCAGGATCTGCCTTCTGAGGACATCACATAGTGTCTGATGCCCTTTGAGAATTTTGTACATCCCTGTTTCAAGCAATGTCTTCAACCTAGCATTCTCATCAGCAATAGCAGTGGTATCCTCAGCAGAGGCGTTAGTTCCCACATCAACAGTTGAAGATATTGCAACAGTAACAGCAGTAGAACATTCAGCAACAGAGGTAGCGTTATCACGCTCAATGCATTTAAGACATGGTGGTTCAAATCCTTCCTGAGCGGAACGGATCTGTTTGGTGCGAAGTGACTCATTTTCCTTTTGAAGATCTTCATGAGCCGCTCTCAATTTCTCAAGATCTTGCTTCCGTTGAAGATAATCATAGGAAAGCCTTTCATGAGTTGTTGAGAGCGTTTCATGACGACTTTCAAGTTCCTCATACTTAACATGAAGATTTTTATGTCTTCAATTAAGGAGTGAGATCGAGTCATTTCAGCGTCTAGCAGATCATCACTTTTGTCTAACAATTTTTGAATATGTTCCATAGCTTTCTGTTGTTCAGTTGCAATTTTACCAAGTGTTTTGTAGCTGGGTTTGGAATCACAATCAGAGTCATCTTCACTAGATGTTTGATAGTGAGTAGTGCCTGTGTTTACCTTGGCACCACGTGCCATGAAGCAGTAGGTAGGAGCGGAGTAGTCCTTGTCATTTGCATCGGTGTCGGTGATGAAGTCGTTGTCTTCAGTGTTGAAGATGGACTTGGCAACGTATGCTGTAGCCAGACTCGCAACGCCAGAATCGGACTCCTCCTTAGACTCCACCTCCGCCTCCTTAGAAGCAGACTCCTCCTCTGAATCAATTTCCTTGCCAACAAACGCACGTGCCTTGCCAGATGAGGTCTTCTTGTGTGATGAAGACTTGGAGGAAGACTTGGAAGAAGACTTTGAGTATTTCTTCTTCTTCTTGTCGTCAGAGTCATACTCCTTGCTCTTCTTCTTCTTCTTGTTCTCATTGTCCCACCGCAGACACTCAGAGATGTAGTGGCCAGGTTTCTTGCACTTGTGGCATGATCTTTTCTTGTAGTCATAAGCAGAAGCTTCATCATTCCTTGAGCTTGATCGTGAAGACTTTCTGAAGCCTTTCTTCTTGGTGAATTTTTGGAACTTCTTCACAAGCATAGCAAGCTCCTTTCCAATGTCTTCAGGATCATCAATACTGCTGTCGGATTCTTCTTCAGATGTGGAGACAGCTTTTGCCTTCAAGGCACGAGTTCGCCCATAGTTGGGACCGTAGATATCTCTTTTCTCAGAAAGCTGAAACTCATGTGTGTTGAGCCTCTCAAGTATGTCAGACGAATCGAGTGTCTTGAAATCAGGACGTTCTTGAATCATCAGGGCTAGGGTGTCAAACGAACTGTCAAGTGATCTCAGGAGTGTCTTGACGACTTCATGCTTGGTGATCTTAGTAGCGCCGAGGGCTTGAAGCTCATTTGTGATGTCAGTGAGTCGATCAAACGTGAGCTGGACATTCTCATTGTCATTTCTCTTGAAGCGGTTGAAGAGGTTGCGAAGGACACTGATTCTCTGATCTCTCTGGGTTGAGACGCCTTCGTTGACCTTGGTGAGCCAGTCCCAGACTAGCTTAGATGTTTCCAAAGCACTCACGCGACCATACTGTCCTTTGGTCAGATGACCACAAATGATATTCTTGGCAGTAGAGTCCAATTGAACGAACTTCTTGACGTCAGCAGCAGTGACACCTTCTCCAGCCTTGGGAACGCCGTTCTTGACGACATACCATAGGTCGACGTCAATGGCTTCAAGATGCATGCGCATCTTATTCTTCCAGTAGGGATATTCAGTTCCATCAAAGACGGGGCACGCAGCGGAGACTTTAATTATCCCTGTAGTCGACATAGCTAAAACTCCAGGTGGTTAAACCGAATCACACAGAACAAGGGAGTACCTTGCTCTGATACCAATTGAAAGTGTGTTATATCGACTAGAGGGGGGGGTGAATAGGCGATTTTTATGAAAGTCTTCAAAACGTGGAAGTTTCGAAGACAAGTGATAAAAATAAACCTATTACCATGCAGCGGAAGGTAGACTACACTAGGCAATCCATAGTCAAGTGTTCAATGAAGTGAAAGCACAATGACTAATAGCAGCTAGGTAGTAAGGATCAGGTAGGAAGATTTTATGAAGCCAATCAGAACAAGCAGTCACTGAGTGAAGACAAAAGATAATGCAATCATACAATGACTGCACAAAGACCAACAGTAAGTACACTACTAGAAAAAGGGCTATAGATGGGATTGACACTAATGGCGCACCAGACAAGCGGTGCGCCATTAGTATATACTAATGGCGCACCACCTTCTGATACGCCATTAGCGTTGAAACTACTAATGGCGCACCTGGCCCAGGGTGCGCCATTAGTATCAATTTTTTTTCTGAACTAGTGCGCCTATCCAAACATACTAATGGCGCATCCAGACACAGTGCGCCATTACTAGTTGTAACTAGTAATGGCGCACCTGGCGGAGAGTGCGCCACTAATGTTGTTTTTTTTATTATATTTTTTATTCCTTTTTTTGCAAAACTACTAATGGCGCACCCTTCCACCGTGTGCCATTACTAGTTTAAACTAGTAATGGCGCACTGTGGGGTAGTGCGCCATTAGTATTTTTTGCAAAACTACTAATGGCGCACCACCAGATGGTGCGCCATTAGTAACCTGGATTACTAATGGCGCATTTAGGGTTGGTGCGCTATTAGTAATCCCTCCCTATCCCCTCTCCCTCCCTCGCCCTCGCCCTCGATCCCCTTCCCCCCTCCTCTCCCGACGCCGCCCTCTCCTCTCCCGACACCGCCGCCCCGCCGCCCCGTCGTCCTCGTCTCCCCGCCGCCCCGTCGTCCTCGTCTCCTCGGTGCCACTCTCCCCGTCGCCCCACCTCGTTGGACGCCATCGCCCCGCCACCCTCGTCGCCGGTGGCCCGGACGCCGCCCCGTCCACACCACCGTCGCCGGAGCACCACCACCACCCGGACCTCGTCGCCTCCCGGACCTCGTCGCACCACCACCACCCGGACCTCGTCACCCCATCTCATCGCCCTATCCACACCACCGGCCCCATGAGCTCCCTCTCCCCCTCTCCCCCTCCCCCCCATGGATTACCAGAAGTTTATTAGTACGTGGTAAAACTTGTTCTTTGGATATAATTAGTGCTCCATTCGTATGGTAGGATAGCATATGGTTAAGGAGAAGACCAAGTGATTTTGAGATGGCAACAGATTTATGTTTGCGAACCCGTGCGTTTAAGGTGTCTTCGTGATAGGAACTTTCTACAATAAATGGACCATGTCTCAGGACAAATGCTGAATTAGCTAGTGTCACATCTACATCATTCTAACATGATATTTGACAACCAAGTTTAGCACAGCACAAGTTTCTACTCCCTCTGTTTCTAAATATAACTCTTGATGTCATATAGTTCTAATTTAAACACTTACAGTCTTTCTACTGCTGCTTGATCAACTGGAGTACTCTGGTACTTGATCAGTAGCTGTTTTGGTGTAGCAAGTGCAGCAGCTGTAGTACTCCATTTCTAAATACTCCTTGTTTTGAATGCTTCTGATAAATCTGAATGTTTGCTTAAAGTAGATAGGCTTTGCTTTGAATGCTTCTGATAATCTGAATGTTGCTGCTGTATAAGAAATATACAAGTTTGGAACTTCTCTCTCTTGTGAGCTTTGCTGTCAAACTAAATGTTGCTGAATAAGAAACGAACTACAAGTTTGGGACTTCTCTTATGAAGCACAAGCTGCTTCATCTTTTTCTTTGGATCAGATGGAATAACATGATCACGATGTTTCTTTTTAATCAGTAAACCTAGGTGTTCGTCACCTGTGGCCTTAAGATCGATAGAAATATATGTTGCTATTTTTTGTTGATTCTTTCTGGCCAGTTCATTCATGATTTAGGGCATGATGTATGGAGGCTTGTCTACTTGCTGCTAATACAACATAATATTTGATATGAGCAGGGTGAACAACCTTTAGGTCCCGGGAATCTACTCAAGGCTGCAGACACTTCTTGTCTCACTTCTTTTATAATCGGTATAATAATCATATTAAGTAGTTTCTATAAGTTCATTGTTCTTATAAGCATCAGGACTTTTTTAATGGAAATTTACAGTATGTTTGAGGGTGAACATTAAGCAATGTTTGTTGTCAAACAAATTAAGAATCTTTTTAATTTATGTATTTATTATTATTTTTATTTTAATGATCAAGATGGTGTATTTGAGCTCGGGAGCAGAGACTCCACGTCCTGAACTCCTGATTTGTCCCTCTATGCATGTTGTGCATATACTATTTGCCTATTTGGTAAAAAAAATAGTTTAGTTACCTATTTGGTATGCTTGTCATGTCACTTGTAGTACAAGCTTAGTTAGGAGTACTCCATCTAGTAGTAATTAATTTGTGTGGCTGTGGAAGTCACTTGCTTTGGCATAGTAATGTTTTTATTCCAGTATTATTTTGTGGTGGTGTGGGTAGCAAGGTGCATGCTACTTGTGATGATGCTACTTGTGATCTTCTGAAATGTCGACCCATTGGGGACTTCATTACGCGGGGATAATGATTTTGCAGGTACCCCGAGAGGCCCTTGAGTTTGCCGGAATGTCGATTAACTTCCGTTCCGGCAAATTCGGGTACTCCATATGTCCTATTTTCAGCAAAGGTCATGCTGAAATTTTCCCTGAATTTTAGCATGACTTTGCTAAAAATAGGACATATGGGGTACTTGCGACTAATGCATGGGCCGGGGTATCTTAATACTTAGTTAAGTAGGATCAACTGCCCTGCCATTCTTGCTGCATTAAACCATAGGTGACAATAGAGCCAAGTGATTAGTGCCAAGTGATTAGGCCCAACCTAGGGTGCCTCGGCATCGATAAACCCTAAATTATGAAAACTTAACTTGGCTGCCCCGGATGCCTCGGTGTCGATGAGAACCTAAATGATGTACGCTTAGGCTTTTAGGTGCCTCGGCGTCGACAAACCCTAAATGATGAAAGCTTAGGCTTTTAGGGTACACAACAACGACAAGTGTTATTTTCATAATTAAGCATTGAGCTCGAGGAGACCTTCGAAGTCGAAACGGTACACAACGGCGACAAGTGTTATTTTCATAATTAAGCATTACTTCAACTATTTCAACGTGTAATTTTCATCTTTTACAATTCGAGTATAGCTTATCCCATGCCATGCAAGACGCTATTTATTGGAGAGGATGGATTTTGAAGACCATGAAATTTCTGAAACAAAGAAAATTCACCTAAGGACTCATCACGATCTGGACTTTGAAGTAAATCTATATAATTCTAAGAGCGTAACCCATTTTGGTTGCAAAAATTGGGAAGCATTTTGCAAGATGTATGGTTCTGATGAGGGTATGCTTATCACCATGGATCTTGGTAATCCTGACATCAACCAAGACAATATGGACATTTGGGTCCTTGTTGATACGCCTCCAGTTCTACCGCTATGTGAGTTTCTCAAACATAGTTATTAGCTAATTTATATTGTTTATTTCAAAATAGTTGACAGCTTATTTCCATTAAAAACTTATTTTTATTGTTCAAAGAATGTGCGGGAGATGGTAGACAAAACCCACTACACCGATGGCTCCGAATGAACAACTTACAAGGAGAAAAATCATCTGGTCGGATTTTGTACTGACATTGAAAATTACATTATCCACAAACAAATTCCTCAACATTATGGTAAATACGTGCCACTAGTGCATGTGTTCAACTACGGTAACTACCATGGAGATACCCTGGTAAGATTTTTACTATTACGACATCTGTGCATCTTTTGCATACTTCTAAAACTAGTACATCATTGCTAACTATGAAGTTATTACTATGTTTTTCAACAGATAATCCCAGAGAATTGTGTGCCTCATATGATGTATCTGAAAGGTAGTGTTAATGTTTTGAACATACAGCCAGGTCATCCTACGAATCTCAACTGTCCATACGAGATTTCTAAAAGAAGTGGAGACATGAAAATCAAAGGATGGAAAAAATGTATGGACAGTCGTAAGGAGCTTCTTGGAAGAAAAACGAAGCAAAGCGCAAGAATTGGAGACAGGATGTTCTCCATTCTCCATAATGGAGAGTCAGGGTCTATATTGTTTTATGCTATTTTAGCTTAAATAGGGTATTTAGGTCCTGCCTAATACTGATGATCATGTGCTGATGAACAATTAAGTAGGGTTGGTTCGAAGACTATCAAGATGATGATCGTATGACTTGTTATGAATAACGAGTAGAAGTTGTATGATGATGATTAGTAGGACTTGTTAGGATTAGTATTACTTTCGACAAACTCGATACTCGCGGTCTTGAGACTTGTAATGTTTTATCTTTGTTCGGTCTTTTCAATTCGGAGACTGATATGATGAATTGTATTCAGAGACTAATCTTCTATTGTATTCGATGAATCTGTTGTTGATGTGTGCTGTCTATATTTTGTCCAATTATACATTTTGTAACCTGTGCAAAAAACAGAAAAAAACCTAATATTCATACTAATGGCGCATCACATCACAGTGCGCCATTAGTATGCCAAAGGATACTAATGGCACATCACTAAACAGTGCGCCATTAGTATGCCGAAGTTACTAATGGCACATCTTGTTGTTGTGCGCCATTAGTATGCCAAAGCACCTGGGTATACATGGCCCATGGGAGGCATACTAATGGCGCACTATTGTGTATACTAATGGCGCATCCGAGGTGCGCCATTAGTATACCAGATACTAATGGCGCACCAGTGGTGCGCCATTAGTAAAATATACTAATGGCGTGGTACTAATGGCGCACCACTAATGCGCCATTAATGGCCAAATTAGGTGCGCCATTAGTAGGCCTTTTCCTAGTAGTGGTAAAGGGAAGGGAAAGATGAAACCAGTGCCTCGTTGAAGACAATGATTTGTTAGACCAGTTCCAGTTGCTGTGACAACTGTACGTCTGGTTAGGGCGGCTAGGTATTTAAACCTAAGGACACACAGTCCCGGACACCCAGTCCTGAACACGCAGCTCAGGACACCCAGTCCTCACTGTATTCCCCTTGAGCTAAGGTCACACAGACCTCGCCCAATCACTCTGGTAAGTCTTCAAGGTAGACTCCCAAACCTTCACAGACTTCGTTCACTGGCGATCCACAATTGCTCTTGGATGCTCAGAACGCGACGCCTAACCGGCTGGAGGATTCACAGTCCTCAAGTGTAATAAGTCTTCAGATCACACAGACAGGAAGACTTAGGTGATGCCTAACACTCTTTGGCTCTATGTGGTTAGGGCTTTATCCTCGCAAGGAATTCTCTCTCAAAGGCTTTGAGGTGGGTTGCTCTCAAACGACAAAAGCCATACTCTAACTCTGAGCAGCCAACCGTTTATGGTTGTAGGGGGTGGGCTATTTATAGCCAGTAGGCAGCCCGACCTGATTTGTCCGAAATGACCCTGGGTCACTAAGGAACTGACACGTGTTCCAACGGTCAGATTTCAAACACACACGGCAACTTTACTTGGGCTACAAGCAAAGCTGACTTGTCCGACTCTCGACAAGATTCGCTCTCATAGTCTTCACTCGAAGACATAGGTTTTGGTTAAGCATCACTTCAGTCATTCTGACTGGTTCTCTTGGACCCCACTTAACAGTACGGTGGTTCCTATGACTCAATAAAGAAGAAAAAGAACTACGAAAGATCTGAGTCTTTGAGCTCCATAGGCTTCATGCAATGTCATCTCTTGTCATAGTCTTCAATGTGAATATCTTCCCATACCACCTTTGACTTCAATATCTTCATACATTTTAGGGGTCATCTCTGTTAGGAAAACCGAATCAATGAGGGACTTCTACCTGTGTTATCCTGCAATTCTCACAAACACATTAGTCCCTCAACTAGGTTTGTCGTCAATACTCCAAAACCAACTAGGGGTGGCACTAGATGCACTTACAGGACACATCAATAACTTTTAGATCTTCATCTTTATTTTCATAGCAACTAGAAGAACATGCTCTTATAAAGGCATCTTTCTTAGCACGCATCATAGCGGTTCTTTCTTTGCGCTCATCAATTGAAATTCTCATGGCTTTGAGAGACTCATTGATATCATGCTTAGGTGGAATAGATCTAAGTTTCAAAGAATCAACATCAAGAGCAATTCTATCAACGTTCCTAGCCAAATCATCAATCTTAAGCAATTTTTCTTCAATCATAGCATTAATATTCTTTTGCGAAGTAATAAATTCTTTAATATTAGATTCAAAACCAGAGGGCATCTTATTATAATTTCCATAAGAATTGTTGTAGGAAATACCATAATTATTATAGGGATTACTAGGATAAGGCCTAGGGTTGAAATTTCCTGTATACGCGTTGTTACCAAAATTGTTCCTACCAACAAAATTCACATCCATAGATTCATCATTATTCTCAATCAAAGTAGACAAGGGCATATCATTAGGATCAGAAGAAACACTCTTATTAGCAAATAATTTCATATGTTCATCCATCTTTCCACTCAAAACATTAATTTCTTCTATCGCATGCACCTTTTTATTAGTAGATCTTTCAGTATGCCATTGAGAATAATTAACCATAATATTATATAGGAGTTTAGTAGCTTCTCCTAATGTGATTTCCATAAAAGTGCCTCCCGCAGCCGAATCTAAAAGATTTCTAGAAGCAAAATTCAATCCGGCATAAAATTTTTGTATAATCATCCACAAATTTAAACCATGAGTAGGGCAATTACGTACCATTAATTTCATTCTCTCCCAAGCTTGTGCAACATGTTCATGATCAAGTTGCTTAAAGTTCATAATATCGTTTCTAAGAGAGATGATCTTAGCGAGAGGAAAATACTTAGAGATAAAAGCATCTTTGCACTTGTTCCATGAATCAATACTATTTTTAGGCAAAGACGAAAACCAAGCTTTAGCACGATCTCTAAGCGAAAAAGGAAATAGCTTCAATTTAACAATATCATTATCCACATCTTACTTCTTTTGCATATCACACAAATCAACGAAGCTATTTAGATGTGTGGTGGCATCTTCACTAGGAAGGCCGAAAAACGGATCTTTCCTGACAATATTTAGCAAAGCAATATTAATTTCACAAGATTTAGCATCGGTAAGAGGAGCAATCGGACTGCTAATAAAATCATTGTTGTTGGTATTGGTGATGTCACACAATTTAGTATTATCTTGAGCCATCGTGACAAGCAAGCAAACTAACACACAAGCAAACAAAAAGCAAGCGGGCAAAAGGAGGCAAATAGAGGAAGAGAGGGAGGATAGAGAGAGAGGGCGAATAAAACAGTAAGGGTGAAGTGGGGGAGAGGAAAACGAGAGGCAAATGGCAAATAATGTAATGCGGGAGATAAGGGTATGTGATGGGTACTTGGTATGTTGACTTTTGCAAAGACCTCCCCGGCAACGGCGCCAGAAATCCTTCTAGCTACCTCTTGAGCACTGCGTTGGTTTTCCCCGAAGAGGAATGGATGATGCAGCAAAGTAGCGTAACTATTTCCCTCAGTTTTGAGAACCAAGGTATCAGTCCAGTAGGAGGCTACGCGCGAGTCCCTCGTACCTGCACAAAACAAGTAAATCCTCGCAACCAACGCAAATAGGGGTTGTCCATCCGTATAAGGCCACTTACGAGAGTGAGATCTGATGGATATGATAAGATAATATTTTTGGTATTTTTATGATAAAGATGCAAAGTAAAATAAAGGAAAAGTAAATAGCAAAGGAAATAACTAAGTAGCAGGAGATCAATATGATAAAGATAGACCCGGGGGCCATAGGTTTCACTAGTGGCTTCTGTCGAGAGCATAAGTATTCTACGGTGGGTGAACAAATTACTGTTGAGCAATTGATAGAATTGAGCATAGTTATGAGAATATCTAGGTATGATCATGTATATAGGCATCACGTCCGAGACAAGTAAACTGACTCCTGCCTACATCTACTACTATTACTCCACTCATCGACCGCTATCCAACATGCATCTAGAGTATTAAGTTAAAAACAGAGTAACGCCTTAAGCAAGATGACATGATGTAGAGGGATAGACTCATGCAATATGAAAAAAAAACCCATCTTGTTATCCTCGATGGCAACAATACAGTACGTGCCTTGCTGCCCCTACTGTCACTGGGAAAGGACACCGCAAGATTGAAGCCAAAGCTAAGCACTTCTCCCATTGCAAGGAAGATCAATCTAGTAGGCCAAACCAAACTGATAATTCGAAGAGACTTGCAAAGATAACCAATCATACATAAAAGAATTCAGAGAAGTCGAAGAGACTTGCAAAGATAACCAATCATACATAAAAGAATTCAGAGAAGATTCAAATATTATTCATAGATAGACTTGATCATAAACCCACAATTCATCAGTCTCAACAAACACACCGCAAAAAGAAGATTACATCGAATAGTTCTCCACAAGAGAGGGGGAGAACATTGTATTGAGATCCAAAAAGAGAGAAGAAGCCATCTAGCTACTAACTATGGATCCGTAGGTCCGAGGTAAACTACTCACACTTCATCGGAGAGCCTATGGTGTTGATGTAGAAGCCCTTCGTGATCGATGCCCCCTCCGACGGAGCTCCAGAACAGGCCCCAAGATGGGATCTCGTGGATATAGAAAGTTATGGCGATGGAATTAGGGTTTTGGATCCATATTTGATCATTTGGGGGTACGTGGATATATATAGGAGGAAGGAGTACGTCGGTGGAGCAATAGGGGGCCCACGAGGGTGGAGGGCGCGCCTGGGGTAGGCAGACGTGCCCCCTACCTTGTGGCCTCCTCTCTTGTGCCTTGACATAGGGTCCAAGTCTCCTGGGTCTTATTTGTTGAGAAATCACGCACCGCAGGTTTCATTCCGTTTGGACTCCGTTTGATATTCCTTTTCTTCGAAACCCTAAAACAGGCAAAAAACAGCAGTTCTGGGCTGGGCCTCTGGTTAATAGGTTAGTCCCAAAAATAATATAAGAGTAGACAATAAAGGCCAATAATGTCCAAAATAGTAGATAATATAGCATGGAGCAATCAAAAATTATAGATACGTTGGAGACGTATCAGTGGACGCTGGGAGGACTGTGGCCCGTGTCAGGAGTGGCACGACCGGCCTCGTGAGGATCGCTGGCAGGATCAGCCTCGCGAGGGCGCCTGGAGAGATCAGCCTCGTGAGGATCGCCCTCAAGGCAATGCTGGGCTCCCACCGCTACCACCACCGCCAAGAAGGAATGACGAACACCATCAGGACGAGGGGGTTGGGGGCTTTCAGGAACTGCGTGCTATCGCCTGCATCCTGGGCGGAGCCCAGGCCCCAGCCTCGTAGCGTATCTTCAAGTAGTTTGCTCGCGAAGTGAATGCAGTCCTCCCAAAGCTCGAAGCCACATGCCCGCTCAGGTGGTCCCAGTGCCCCATCACGTTCAGCTCGGCAGATCAGCTCAAGTGCACAGCTACAACTGGCGTCCTCCCGATGCTTTGCTCCCCAGTCATCAGCAACGTGCAAGTTACCAAGACCCTCATCGATAGCGGCGCAGGGCTCAGCGTCCTGTCCGTCGACACGTTCGACAGCCTCCAAGTGCCTTATGAGCAGCTTCAGCCTACCAAGCCTTTCTCAGGAATGGCTAACGCTTCCACCACATCGATAGGGCA
The DNA here is from genome assembly GCA_034509565.1 of Triticum monococcum. Lineage (NCBI taxonomy): Eukaryota > Viridiplantae > Streptophyta > Magnoliopsida > Poales > Poaceae > Triticum > Triticum monococcum. The sequence continues at coordinate 168,449,240 of CM067846.1, read as the reverse complement.
GGTGCGCCTCCCTGTCACCTTCGGCACGCGCAACAACTACCGCACCGAGCTCATTGACTTCAATGTCGCGCACATCCGTCTGCCGTACAACATCATCCTCGGGTACCCAGCCCTGGCCAAGTTCATGGCCGTGACCCATCATGGCTACAATGTCCTCAAGATGTTGAGAAGCAACGGAATCATCACAGTCCCATTTGAAGAAAGAGATGCGTTGTGCTCCCTCGAGCATGCCTTCCAAGCTGCAGCAATCGACGACCCCGACTGCAAGGGTGAGGGCCCTCCTGAGGCTGTTCCCAAGAAGAAGAAGAAGCTGCGCCGTGCCGGACCTCAGGAGGGTGGCGTCACAGCCGGAGCCTCGTCAGGATTAGCGCCCGCTCCAGGGGCGCCTCCCTCTGTCGCATAGGAAGGCACGCCCGGCGCCCTTCTCGAGCAGGGCTTGGGGGCTTTCCTTTGGAAGGCCTCAGACCTTGCCCACATCACGAGGGAGGCGCTCGGGCACCACTTGGAGGCATGCTTCATGACATGTTTACCTCAGGAGGGCACAGGGCAAGGATCGCCCACCGTTTAGGAGTTCATCACCAAGATCACCTAGAAACTGCAAGACCCAAGGGCCATGTGCGGTGACCGCCGCTCACAAGGCGCTGCTTTCCATCCAGGCGAGGATGTCGGGCTGCACGTCTGTGTCAACGTTCCAGGGCTCAACAGGGTCGCTTCTCAGGAGATTTTCTCTCCTTCGCGTGTGGGATGCTGCAAGGGCCCACCGCACAGCTACATTCGCATGCCCTTTGGCCTGCCGAGTGTATCGGCCGCCTGCCAGCGCAACCTGCGGAGCCTTCTCGCGGCTCAGGAGGCCAGGCACCATGCTGTTCTGATGGAGATGGAGACGGTCCTCAAGGAACCACCTGAGCCCAGAGCCTCCTAAGGCTCAGGGCCCCGGTGGCTCATGAGGAGCAACCCCTTCGCCGTATGCCTTCAGCTGCCCCAACTATCCTTCGTCAACATAACTAGGTGACATTTTCCAAGTTCATTTAGTTGGGAGCTCCCCATGGGTTGCATCATTCCCAGGCCGCGTGGGTCCGTCCCTCTGGCATGTATCCCTTTCCGTATGCCTTTAGCTTACCTTGTTGGGAGCGCCCCTCGGGCTGCATCATTCCCAAGCCGCTCAGGCCTGACCCAGTGGCACGTATCCCCCATGCATTATTTAAGCCCGCTACTCTCATGATTGATCTACTTGTGATTGCTACCTGCTCAATCATCGCCTCCCACGGGGCCTCCTCACGACGGCACGGCGCTAGTGCATGGGTCTGTCCCTGCCACATCGAAAAACCTGAGCGCTTGAGCTGAGGCTCGCGGCATGCCCCGTGCACGTCACCTCACCAGGCCCTCAGTGCCTTCACCTCCTCACGAAGCAACCAGTGGCAGGCTGGCAACCATAACGGCAGATCATGTTCTTCCTTGTGCTGGCTCGCAGGAACCTCACGAGGATAACACTAGGCGGCACCGCGAGCTCCCACCTATTCCGAGCAATCCGCTTGCACGTTAAAGGGGGGGGGTCCTGAGCATTGCGACTTAGGAGCTCTTACTGGCTCTCCAGCCCTCACCCCTGGCCTTGACCGCGGCATGCGACCTGGCATACCAGCGGCGGCTGAGCTTGCTCGAGAGCCGGGACCTGAGGACGTAGAGCATGAAGGAGGGCATTGAAAGAGGAAGGACTCGTATGGGCCTGACCTAGCTATGCTGCGGATGTTCGCGCACGAGTCTGGCACATAGCGAAGAATCAACACCGGACCACCAAGATAAGTCACGAGCTCAGATCAACCAATTGTTGGAACCTAATCAGACACGCTCGGCACCACCCTGTTGCGGCAATGTCGCCTCCCTTTCTTATCTTACCACGGCTACTTGAGCGCTAAAGGGGACCTCCTGAGCATCGTGCCTCAGGGGCTCTTACTGGACCTCGGGCCGCTCACCTCCTGGCCTTGACCACAACATGCAACCTGGCATTCCAGCGACGGCTGATGCCTGCCTGGGGACCGGGATCTGTCAGCGTAGAGCAACAAGCTGTCGCGAGGTTGGAAAGGGAAGACTAAGCCTAAACAGGACTAGCGCTAACAAGGCTTCCATAATTAAGATACTATCAACAAAAGACACTGCAGATTCTTTACATGCCCCCACGGGGTACTTCTTGATTCCTCGCAGGGAACAAAAGAAGATAACTTAGGAGAATCCTATCTACACACCCCCGCGGCCGACGCCATCATCAATAGTGGGCCACGGGAGGACGGCACCAACACCATCCAGATCAGCGACGGCGGCGGCCGGACATGGCGGCCCTGCCCCGAGCATGGCGTGAGCTCGGGGGCACGTAGCTGTCGTCGCTCGTCTCTGGGTTCTCGTAGAGCTCAAGAGAGCCGCTGGACTCCCAAGAGTCACTACTGCTAGAGCAGCCGCGAGCGGGGCATGCCACATCTTGGCACTCCCGTTCGGGGCAACACTCCAAACGGCGACCCTTCGCGTCAAAAACCTTGAAGAATAGCGTGGAGGCGCCGTCGTACTCGAGGTGGATCACGAGGGCGCCCTCCGCATGGGAAACCCGTGCGACCTCGCCCCAGCCGTAGGTCATGAAGATATTGCCGGTGGAGACTGCTTCGACCTCAGCTCTGGTCGCCGGGGCATCGCAGTCGGCATGCTGCAACCAGGGCTCAAGAGGTCCCCTCAGTGGCATCACGTCAGAGAAGAAGCATGGGTAGCGGATCCAGGAGCTTGGAAGCATTACCGCCCATAGCACGAACTCGCGTGAGGAGTCCGAGGCATGGACTCCAGGAGCGGCAACACTCGTCATCGCGGCGCGTCGACCTTGGCCGCGGCGCGCACGCCGATGCTCGTCGTTCCTTCCTCCCGAGCCCCTGGCTTGGGCGTACAAGGGCAATGGATACCCGGGAGGAGGCCGCTCGCACCAAGGGCTCGTCACCACCTGCACCTCTGCGGCATCGCGGCGGTAGGCTGATCTCTTCTTCCGCAGAAGCAGCGCCGACACGTCAAGGGGAACCTTCCCCTTCTCCTCGGCCGAAAACCTACGGATCGGCGCCATTGAAGTTGCTGCTAGCAAAGGAGCAGAGGAACAAGAAGCAGGCAGAATGGGAAGAGATGTGCTATGGGGGCTCTGCCCCCTCCCCATTTATAGCAGGAGAAGGCCAACCAGCACCCCCACGATCACAGGTAAGGACGGTTTTCCTTGCATGTCACAGGGACTTGTCAAGTTGGGCAGTTGCCGAGACAGCATGGGGAAGCAGAGACGCCCACGTCCAATCAACCACCAAGCATCAACCGAGGCCACAGGCTTTTGGGGCCCGCGGTGCTCCGCGCTTAACCCTTTGGCTTCGCCTCGAAGCCAAGCCCGACCACGCCTTGGGCCCGGGGGCTACTGTCGGCGTTCTGGGAACGGGGGTCCCCAGACTTGCCTGCCTGTGGCCCACGGCGTGGCTGGGCTGGTAGGTTCGTACGGCCCATCTTCTTCGACAAGACATTCAAGACCCTCGCGAGGGGCCAAGCCTCGCGGGGCAGACAATGCAAGACCTCCTCAAGAGTGGCCTCGCCAGGCAGGCTCACGAGGGGCGGAGAGATCATGGCAAGGCAAACCTTGCGAGGTCCTCGTGACGTGAGCCATGACGATCGAGACCAGGCGGGCGCCAGCGCGTGCAGCGTCCTTGTTTCCTCTTTAGTGCTAAGGGGGAAAGCGCAGGCGCAGAGTACCGAGGCATCAAGCAAAGGTTTCCATATTGGTGGAACAAGACCAAGATGAGAAGGACATCAAGGTGGAGGTCACCATGGAGCCCAAGAGGGCGTCATCACCAGAGCCTTTTGCAGGCGAAGACCACCTCTTGTCAGGATAGCTTCTACTAGCTGTCCACTTTCAAATTGGCTGTTGTTGGCTCCCTTCCCGCTCAATATTTGGGGAGAGGACCAAGGCCCTTATAAATAGGACTAGCCACCACCGTATAGGGGGAACACTTCATCTTGGACCAGATCCACCCCCCCAAGGCCACACACAAGTTCGCCAAGCACAAGAACACCTCAACCTCAGGAGGCTGTTCTTCCCCTTGTACCTTTCATCATTAGCCCAAGAGGCAATCCACCACCACGACACTGGAGTAGGGTATTACACCACAACGGTGGCCCGAACTAGTATAAATCCTGTATCTTTCTGTGTTGAGAGTTCGTCGTGTTCGTCTGCGAGATCTTAGAGAGCTAGGGCGTGGATCGATAGGGAGAAAACCTCCATGCGCACCCCAGTGTTGGAACCTTAAGGGTCTGCCGGAACCCCAGATCCGACAGAAGCGGACGACCACCATGAAAGAGGCGTCCGTTGAGGGAAACATAGCTGGATAGGAGGTGGAAAGGATACATCATCTTCTTCCCGTCAAATCTGGACGATGATGTGCTGGAAGCGGGGTATGGATATCTGTGGGGGAGGGAAGTCCCGAAAGGGCATGGCGCACCGAAAGTTCTGGCGGAGGGGGAAGAGGACGTACCAGATTTATCGATTCTTCTGTGCATATTTCATTTGCGGCCTCTTCCCTCCCCTCTTGGATTTCTTCGAGGCCATGATGATGATCTATGGATTCCAATTTCTGGATTTCACGCGCAAATGCGGTGGCATGCATGGCGATTTTTGACCACTTGTCTGAGAATTTTGTCGGAGTTACCCCCAATGTTGATTTGTTCAGGAACTATTTTGTCCCACAGGTGGAGAACAAAGCCCATCGCTCTGGGAACATAAGCTGGATGCCACGGGTGGTGAGGGGAAGCTAGTATTACCTTCCAGGTCAGCAGTGCGGCCGATGGGAGGAATGGAGGGCAGATTGGTGCTGGAGCCAAGACAAAGGGGCCCCAAGCGCGGATAGAGTGCATCGAGTGCGGCAGCAACTGGAGGGAATTCGGTCTTTCTGATGATAGGCTCCGCGCGACAATAAACAGGATTACCTTCCTAAAGGCTGCCGGGTTAACCATCGAGCATGTGGGAGCTGATTTCCTCCCTCGTCGCATCGCACCTATGCAGAAGAGGGATATATTCGCCTAGGAATACGGAAATGCAATGGATAGAATGAGATTGCTCCCCGACCTGGCCAACAACTTTTCAGTCTATGGCCATGCTTGGCTATGTGATCAATTGTTCGGTAGTCTTGGGCTATTCAAGTTGCTGGCAAATGTTATCACACTGAACATCAATTCCACTAGGGACCATATCTTAAAATGGATGCCAAATTGCAACGCCCATGGGGTTTCGAGTGACTGGCGGTTACCCATGCTTGACGAAGAGCTTGCATGGTCCTCCACCCTGGTGGAAAGGGCTACTAGGGTGGAGTCTAGTGTGTACAAGCGCACCTCCAATATGGAGGAGGGGTACATCAGGAAGCGTCTAGAGGAGGACAGGGCATTTCGATCTGTCATGATGGCGAAGGCCAGAAAGGTAGCAAAGGGAAAGGAGGAGGCTAAGAACGAGGGGTCCTCTCATGGCAGGAGCGAGTTGCAAGCCATGGGGGAGGCTGTCGGGGATGAGCTTACCGGGAGTGAGCTTGCCGAGAACGAATCTCCCGAGGAGAAGCTTGCCGCGGGATGAGCCTTCCAGGATTGAGGTGTAACACCCACAATGCGGCTATATCTCCCACGTGTCGGGGCACGACTTATAGGCATAACCGCATGGTAGGTTTGTCGCAAGAGGGGTAATCTTCACACAATCCCATGTACTGAATAAGGAAGGGATAAAGAGTTGGCTTACAATCTCCAATTCACACAAATAAAAGTTCAACATACATCATCCAGAATACAATCAAGGTCCAACAATGGAACCGAAATAAAAGAAGACAACCCCAAATGCTAGATCCCCGATCGTCCCAACTGGGCTCCACTACTGATCAAAAGGAAACGAAATAAAACAACGATCAAGATCTTCATCAAGCCCCCACTTGAGCTCAGTTCCGTCACCTGCACTGGTATCATCGGCACCTGCAACTGTTTGGAAGTATCCGTGAGTCACGGGGACTCAGCAATCTCACACCCGCGAGATCAAGACTATTTAAGCTTATGGGTAGGAGAAGGTAGTGAGGTGGAGCTGCAGCAAGCACTAAGCATATATGGTGGGTAACATACGCAAAATAAGAGCGAGAAGAGAAGCAACGCAACGGTCGAGAAGCTAGAAGTGATCAAGAAGTGATCCTGAAACTACTTACATTCAAGCATAACACAAGAACTGTGTTCACTTCCCGGACTCCACTAAGAAGAGACCATCACGGCTACACACGCGGTTAATGCTTTTTAACTAAGTTAAGTGTCAAGTTCTCTACAATCAAATATTAACAAATTCCCATCTACCACAGAATCACGGGCACGGCTGTCGAAAGTTTATACCCTGCAGGGGTGTCCCAACTTAGCCCATCACAAGTTCTCATGGTCAACGAAGGATATTCCTTCTCCCAGGAAGACCCGATCAGACTCGGAATCCCATTTACAAGACATTTTGACAATGGTAAAACAAGACCAGTAAGACCTCCCGATGCGCCGACATCCTGATAGGAGCTGCACATATCTCGTTCTCAGGGCAACACCGGATGAACACTACGTACAGCTAAAACCAGCCCTCAAGTTTCCCCGAGGTGGTGCCGCCAGTGGATCTGGTTCGGACCAAAACTTAGAGAAGCACTGACCAGGGGGGGGTTAAAATAAAGATGACCCTCGGGAGCGCGACTCCCAAGGGAAAAGTATAGGTGGTGGTGTGGCAAATGGTAAAACCAAGGTTGGGCCTTGCAGGAGGAGTTTTATTCAAAGCGAACTATCAAGGGGTTACCATAACACCCAACCGCGTAGGGGATGCAAAATCATGGAACATAACACCGGTATGACGGAAACTAGGGCGGCAAGTGTGGAAGAAAACACCAGGCATAAGGCCGAGCCTTCCACCCTTTACCAAGTATATAGATGCATTAATTAAATAAGAGATATTGTGATATCCCAACATATCCATGTTCCAACATGGAACAAACTTCAACTTCACCTGCAACTAGCGACGCTATAAGAGGGGCTAGGCAAAAGAGGTAACATAGCCAAACAACAGTTTGCTAGGGAAGGTGGGTTAGAGGCTTGACATGGCAATATGGGAGGCATGATATAGCAAGTGGTAGGTAGCGCGGCATAGCAGTAGAACGCACAACTAGCAAGCAAAGATAGAAGTGATTTCGAGGGTATAGTCATCTTACCTAAAATCCCGCAAGGAAGAAGAACGAGTCCATGAAGAAGTCAAATGGACGTAGTCGAACGAATCCTCACAGCTCCGGAACAGAACCGAAGCTAACGAGAAGCAACCCGGAAAGAAGCAAGCAACATAGTAAATAACCATCACATAAACATGGCATGATGCACAACCAAGTATGATGCATGTCCGGTTTAATGAGGCATGGCATGGCAAAGTGCAGAACCAACACTACAAATTAAGTAGACCTCAATATGCAACAAGTTGCATATTGACGAAACACCACATCAATTATTTAGTTCTCTCCCGTTTATGTACCCAACAATATTAAATGTTGTTAAGCATGGAAATAGGTGAGGCAAAAGTAAAATACACATCTTAGGCAATTTTAAGTGAGGCCGAAAACAACAAATAACCTTTCCGGTAAATCCTCATGTGCATTAGCAATTTAATGCAACAAAAATTTTAACATTTTAAAAGTTGTTAGCATGATGCGGATGACATGTGCAAGTTTTATGAAAATGTTGACAAGCATATGATGAAGCATTTTGTGACCATGGCGGAAAGAAAGGATGCCACGCCGACGATAACAAAAATGGTGCCACAACAACATTCCAGTTCTGGTAACTCGATTGAGATGTCGGTGAAAAATATAGGGCACGAGCGAGTTGAGCAAGATGGTGGGGTGCTCCCGACTACCGGGTTCCCACGGGTTAGTGGCATGGAAACGAGTGACAATTTGGACATGGTGCAAACATAGGATGCATCTCATACAACATAGGCATACGATCCATAGGCAGTCATCTCGGTGGTTATACCTTCGAAGAGTGCATATGGGATGATTCTCGTTCCATGAAATGTAGGGGAAGTAGACGTTCTCGCCACATTCATAGTGGAGGTAGTCGTTCATGTCCGGGAAGCGGTAGAGGTACGGGTCTTCGACAACGGTCATCGTTCACACTCCGAGGTCGTAGCTAGAGGTTCTCGCAATCTCAGCGACGGTAGTGGAACACGTTTTCGTAGGTGTTTGAGTCATCGGTAGTGGTACTTCATGAAACCCGAAACGGTCTTAGGGTTCTTCGCGCGTAGGGGTACTTGGCGTTTCCGTGTCGCCGGTCTTGTCAGTCCCGGTCTCGGCAACGTAGTTGTACAAGAGCGTCATCGGACTTTTCGAATCCGAAGTCTTCGAGGGTCGTCGTGTTACTTGGCGCTTGTGGTCTTGATAGCTCGAAGGGGTGCTTGGAGTTCTCGGTCTTGCGGATCGTGGTACTTGGCCTGGAGGTAAACCTTAGGCTGCCATTCATTGGAAACGAGCTGTACCAGGGAAGTTTAAGACAGCGGCGGTAGCAACCGGCTTGACCGAAGGGGGCTACTCAGGCAAGAGCTTCTCTGCCCGGGGAGGAGGCACAAGCGATGCAGAGCTGCAGGATGAGCTTTGCCATGAGCAGAGGCAGATGTTCTTGGCGTGGAGATGGAGCCGGGGTACGGGTCCGACGAGGTAGGTGTGCGGAGGTGGGCACGACAGTGTTGCAGCACAAGGACAACAGCGAGCTTGCCGGCGTCAGGGACGAGGGCGGCTCCTCATGGCTGATACGTCTTCGTCGTATCTACTTTTCCAAACACTTTTGCCCTTGTTTTGGACCCTAACTTGCATGATTTGAATGGAACTAACCCGTACTGATGTTGTTTTCAGCAGAATTACCATGGTGTTATTTATGTGCAGAAACAAAAGTTCTCGGAATGACCTAAAACTTCATGGAACATCTTTTCGGAAATAATAAAAATTCCCTACTAAAGATGAAGACCAGGGGGCCCACCACCTGTCCACGAGGGTGGGGGCGCGCATGCCCCTCTAGGGCACATCCCCTACCTGCACCCACACACTCCTTCCTCCCACAAACACGAATATCTAGCTCAAACCTGAGTTCAATCTCATTTTGCTGCCATTCTCGATGTCCTTGCTGAAAGCACCTCTCACAAAACTGCTTGGGGAGATTGTTCCTTGGTATGTGACTCCTCCATTGGTCCAATTAGTTTTTGTTCTAGTGCTTTATTCATTGCAAATTTGTGCTGCCTAGGTGACCATGTTCTTGAGCTTTCATGTCAAATTTATATGGTTCCAAGTAGTTTTGATGCATGATATAGGCTCTAGGCACTTGTAGGAGTAGTTGCTATCAATTTTGTTGAGTTTGGTTCACTTTTATTTTGAAGTTACTAAAAATTTTCAGAATTTTTCAGATAATAATGAAGATATTTTTGAGGGGCTCATCGAGCCGAAGCTCGTAGGAAAAGAAAAATGAAGAAGCAATGAAGCCCAAATATATTTTTCCTCGCACCGCAGAGGTTAGGCCATGTGAATTCTTGAGAGCAACCGGGATTTATGAGGATTTTTATGAATTGGCTAAGAATGCAGGCCTGACCGACTTCCTCCGCGACCAACGCGAACAGTATCTCTTGCTCACCAATACTTTTGTGCACATCTTCTACTATTATCCTAGGGAATCACCTCCTTCAGTAGAGTTTCATTTATATGATGTGGTCAAGAAGATGTCACTTTATGATTTTCCTCGGGTTTGTTTGATCCTTTTCGAGGGCAAAATAGAGGAACCACATCATGATGATGTGGATGCGTTTATTGATACCATCACTGTAGGGGAAACGAGGAAGGTTTCCGATGCACGAATCACTAGCATACATTTTCTTGTTTTACGCAACTTTGCAATATTTGCTAGTCGTTGCTTAATTGGTCGCGGAAACTATGGAAACCCTAGTGTTCCTGATATTATTATTTTGTTCCACGATTTATTCTGTGATAACTCTGTGAGTATGGGCGGTATTATTGCTAAACGTATGAGTCTGAATCATACAAAGGGCCCCATCTTTGGTGGTATCTATGCTTCACGTTTTGCTGCATATTATAACATACCTATTAGGCACTATGAAAAAGAAGAAAAATTGCTGCCTACTATTTATTTAGATTATAAGAGTATGGTAGCACATGATTTCATTATAAAGAATAGGGAAGGGTAGCTTAAATACAAATTGTACTTCGATAAACATCATCCGGAGACTATTTCCTTGCCTACTCCTTCCTTGTTTGATTTATTTGCAGGCCAGTAACTCGTCTCGCTAGAGGATATTCACGCGTACCGGAACCCTGCATCGGCCGCAGAGCCAGAGTCGGAACCACAAGTTGATCCTCCACGACAGTCTAATTACCAGTGGGATCCGGAGATGATTGCCAACCAGTGGCAATCAGAGTATTTCTCTTTGCAGTATGGCCCCAACTTTTACTATGGATATCGGCCAGGCTAGCCGTGGCCATAGACCAACTTAGGCCAAAAGCCTAAGCTTGGGGGAGTACGTATTTCCCATCGAGATTACATTTATGTTCACACACTCATTGCTAGATGTCGGTGCTCATACTTTGTCATTGTATCATCCATGCTAGTTTATTTCCTTTTTATGCCTTCTTCTTGTGTGTTTAATAAACCTTAAGAAAAAACAAAAAATTTAGTTGTAGCTTTTAGCTAGTTTTAATTTCCGTGCTTGTAGTAGTAATTAAAAAGAAAACCCAAAAAGATTTCCTTTTCGTCTTTTGCTTGTTGGGAGCTTTCCCGTGTAAATAGTTTTATTTCCTTTCTTTTCTTTGGGGGTCGATAGGAGAAGACCATGATTAAATTGTTGAAGTGGCTCTTATATGCATTATTGTTGATCTGAAAAAAGAGCCCATATTGCCTTGTCTTCTCCTATTTATTGAATGCTTTGCAGATTCCAGCTTAGTCCAATGCCCGCGCACTCTTAATATTATTCACATCATTCGGTCATGCAAGTGAAAGGCAATTATGACGATATATGATGGATCGATTGAGATGAGAAAAGCTGGTATGAACTCGACCTCTTTTGTTTTTGTAAATATGATTAGTTCATCGTTCCTGATTCAGTCTATTATGAATAAACATGCTTGCAATGACAAATAGAGATCATAGTTTCTTGTACCATGCTTGATTAGCTAGGAGCTTATAATGGTTTACCTTGCGTGCCAACATGCTATTAATTGACTGAATGCTTTAAATGACTTGATTTGGCGCATGGTCACGCATGTAGTTGAAACAAAATCAACATAGCCTTCATGATATTTATGTTCATGGTGGATTATATCCTACTCATGCTTGCATTCGGTGTCGATTAATTTTAATCCATGTTCATGACTGTTGTTGCTCTTTAGCTGGTCGCTTGCCAGTCTTTTGCTAGCCTTCACCTGTACTAAGCGGGAATACTGCTTGTGCATCCAACTCCATAAACCCCAAAGTTGTTCCATATGATTCCACCATACCTACCTATATACGGTATCTACCTGCCGTTCCAAGTAAATTTGTATGTGCCAAACTCTAAACCTTCAAATAAATATCCTGTTTTGTATGCTCGAATAGCTCATGTATCAACTAGGGCGTTCCGTATCTTCCATGTTAGGCAGGTTATTCTCAAGAGGAGTGGACTCCTCTCCTCACTCACGAGAAAATGTCTGGTCACCGGGATGCCCAGTCCCATGCTTTATGCAAATCAAATCAAAATAATTGCAAACAAAACGCCCCCTAGGACTCTTGTTAGTTGGAGGCACTTTTTGTTTCGACAAGCCATGGATTGATGCTTGTTGGTGGAGGGGAGTATAAATTTTACCATTCTGTTTGGGAACCTCCTATAATGTGTGTAGCATGGAAGATATCGCCATCTCTTGGTTGTTATGTTGACATTGAAAGTATATCGCTCAAAATACTATTCACCTCTATTTCAAAACCGAGCTCTAGCACCTCTACAAATCCCTGCTTCCCTCTGCGAAGGGCCTATCTATTTAATTTCATGTTGAGTCATCATCCTCTTATTAAAAAGCACTAGTTGGAGATCACCGTTGTCATTTGCATTCATTACTGTTAGTTTACATTGAGTATGACTTGACTGGATCTCTTTTACCATGAATTACAATGTCTAGTCAGTCCTTGATCTTTAAAGGTGCTCTGCATTTATGTTTTGCGGCCTCAGAAAGGGCTAGCAAGATACCATCTTGTTATACCATATTATGATTGTTTTGAGAAAGTGTTGTCATACGAGATTTATTATTATTGCTCGCTAGTTGATTATGCCATTGATATGAGTAAACATGAGACCTCTACGTTATTGTGAATATGGTTAGTTCATAATCTTTGCTGAAAAATTGAATGCTAGCATTACATATTTACAACAACAAGAGCAAACAGAGTTTGTAAAAGTTTTTCCTTATCACTTTCAGTTTATCAACTGGATTGCTTGAGGAAAAGCAAAGGTTTAAGCTTGGGGGAGTTGATATGTCTCCATCGTATCTACTTTTCCAAACACCTTTTCCCTTGTTTTGGACTCTAACTTGCAAGATTTGAATGGAACTAACCCGGACTGACGCTGTTTTCAGCAGAATTACCATTGTCGGTGTCAAAACCGGCGGATCTCGGGTAGGGGGTCCCGAACTGTGCGTCTAAGGCGGATGGTAACAGGAGGCGGGGGACATGATGTTTACCCAGGCTCGGGTCCTCTTGATGGAGGTAATACCCTACGGCCTGCTTGATTGATCTTGATGATATGAGTATTATAGGAGCTGATCTACCACGAGATCATAGAGGCTAAACCCTAGAAGCTAGCCTGTGGTATGATTGTGTGTTGTCCTACGGACTAAACCCTCCGGTTTATATAGACACCGGAGGGGGCTAGGGTTACACAGAGTCGGTTACATGGAAGAAGATCTACATATCCGTATTGCCAAGCTTGCCTTCCACGCCAAGGAGAGTCCCATCTGGACACGGGACGAAGTCTTCAATCTTGTATCTTCATAGTCCAATAGTCCGACCAAAGGATATAGTCCGGCTATCCAAAGACCCCCTAATCCAGGACTCCCTCAGTATCCCCTGAACTAGGCTTCAATGACGATGAGTCCGACGCGCAGATTTGTCTTCGGCATTGCAAGGCGGGTTCTTCTTCCGAATACTCCATAGAAGGTTTTGAACAGCAGAATAGTGTTTGGCGCTGCAAAAAAAGTTCCACATACCACCATAGAGAGAATAATATTTCCATAAATCTAATCTACCGACATGTTTAGCAATATGACATCATGCCATGGCCCGGTCATTATTCGAACCGTTTTTCTCAACCAGCACTGCACATATCGCGAGGTGGTTTTCTTGACACGTCTTGTCGAAGCAGAGATCGCGTCCCCTTATCACGGGATTCTCATCAATATGGGTATGGGTAACCCAACCGCGCCATCAATTACGGCGTTCGGGGAATAAGCGATTTTACTAGGTAAGTGGGGAGGCCCATCGCCTCTTCCACCCTTATAAAGGGACAAATATTCACCCTTTTTACCCACGCCTTCTTCCTCCTTCCTTATCCATTCTCGCACACTCGAGCTCAAGCGCCCAAGTTCGCGTCTTTCTCCTCAAACCACTCTAAGCATGTCCGGAGCGGGAGGCAAGTGGATGGTCTCCTCCGTCAGGGAGGAGAACATCACAAAGCTAAGGGAAGCCGGATATCTGGCCGCGGACATCGCGCACCAGCTGCCAGAAGCGGGGCAGATCATCCCTACGCCCAAACCCCATGAGAGGGTAGTTTTCCTTACCCACTTTGTCCGCAGACCGGGATTTCCCCTTCACCGTTTGTCCACTAGCTCATGTTCTACTACGGGCTGGATTTTCATGATCTGGCCAACAATTTCATCCTCAACATCTCGGCGCTTATCGTTGTGTGCGAGGCCTTCCTCCGCATCAGGCCCCACTTCGGCCTGGGCCTGAAGACCTTCAATGTTAAACCGAAGGTGGTGGTCGGCAAGCAAGCAGAGTGCGGAGGCGCCATGGTGGGCAAAATGCCTAACTTCACCTGGCTCGAAGGCTCCTATGTGGAGACCATAAAGGGGTGGCAATCGGGGTGGTTCTACATCACCGATCCGCGCGACACCAACTGGGTGGCGGCCCCCGAATTTCGATCCGGAATCCCCACGCGACTCACTTCCTGGAAAGAGAAGGGCCTGTCTTGGGGTTCTCCAGTAGAGCTGACCGGACTCCAGACCTGCATCAAGAACATGATGAGCAAGAAAATCAAGCTCGTCAACGTAGTCCAGGTCATGCTCTTCTGCCGGATCCTCCTGTGTCAACGACGGGTACTCAATTTGTGGGAGTTCGACCCAGCCAAGCACCAGACGCTGCGAGAGCTCTTCGACACAATGCACAAGGACGTCTGGAAGGTGCTGTTCAAGGGCGCAGAGGTACCTCCTCCCCTTACCGAGGACCGCGGACTCACCGCAAAGCGCCATGCCAATTCGGTAAATTTTTATATCTCACAGGATATTTATTTGCCCCAGTTTAATCATGTGCAGGATCTAAACTCCCATGCCACTAACAGGACTGGGTAGAGACAGCAGAGCAGATCGATTGCCCAGCCCCCCTGCTTGAAGATCCTACAGATGCTCTCCTAACGGAGATGCTAGCTCCGGCGCCTTACGAGGTGCCGGTGAAGAAGGCCACGAGGCCCCGAAAGGGTCTTCGGTGCAAGGTTATATCAAACTCGTCGTCTGATAACTCCGAAGCGCACTACTCCCATGAAAATGAGGAGGAGGAAGAGAAAAGTTCTCCCCCCCAGCCGGGGGAGACAAGAAAAGGAGGGCCGCCTCAGCCAGGGAGCCCGAAGGGTCCAAGAAGGGAAGGATCCTCCTTCCGGACTGCTCCACAGCGGCCGCCTACAGCGACGACGAGTGGTTACCCAGGGACAAGCCCCTGGTGAAGTCGTAAGTATCCGGATACCATAGTAATTCATGGTATGTTTTATTGCACTGCTTCTCCTTACGTCGAATATGATTATGTTGTCCGTCCCGAGCCCGTTTCGACGTATCTTCATCGGACAGTTCTTTGGACTCGTCGGATATGAATAGTGATTCACTTCCGACCGCCTCCACCCCTTGCCCTACGGACAATGTCGAGGTGTTTTCTCAAAAGGCACCGAGCCGAGGGGAGGTAGTCCTGGGGGCGCCTCGAGGCGACCTTCCAGGCCCTGGGTGCAAAGGGAGCAAGACTCCCATGGGCTCCAAGTTCGGCCCCCAGCCGAACACTGCGCCGGAACCTTCGGTGGTTCCGAACTCCGGCAGGCGATCCCCCATTAAGGGTGGCAAGCCGCCCGTGCCGGTGGCCTCTGTCCATCAAGAGGCACCGGACAACTTGCTGGAAGCGCTTCGTGGCGCTTCCATCGACGAAGAGCACCGCACTATCATGAGTGCGGTGATCGAGAATGTTCAGTCCGCCAAAAACAGACTAACCGAAGCTAGTGCGAGCCTCCTAACAGGCTTTCAGGTAAGCAATCAAAATATAGGAAAATATTACCGCATAGACAGTAGCCGCTGATGCTCTGTTTGGCGTTCGCGAAGAAATGCCGAATAGAGGATCAAATAATGACTCAAGAGTCTAATCAAAATTTGTCTATGTGCATATGCAGGCTTCACTGTTGGCCGCTGCCGCACATACTGCAGAGGTCGCTGCACTGAAGCAAGATCTTGAGCGGTCCGAGGACGAGCTCGGCCTTACCAAGAGGTAGCTCAAGGTGAGCAAAGGTAAGCAATACCTTTTCTATATATTAAAAAGAAATTCGTTTGTAAAGTAATAGGATCAACATGAATTTTCCAGGGGCCACGATCGAGGTGGCGACCCTAAAGAAGGCGCTGTCCGAGGCCGAAGACAAAGCGGCCAAGGAGCGCATTGAGCGGGAAAAGCAAGAAGCCCGGGTAGGCGAGGTGCAGCAAGAGCTCGAGGCTCTCGCCAAAAAACACGAGTCCTTGGATCTTGACTCTAAGAAGCGAGAGCACCAAGGCTAAAGCCCACAAGGCCCTCCAAGTGATTGATGCGGTGAAGAAGATAGCAGCGGGTAAGGCATTCATTATGCAAAGCAAGCATGTGAAGGAAACTTTCCTTTTACTTACCCTTGTTCAGAGCTCTCTAGGAGCATTCGCAGATCTTCCCCGCAGTGTACTGGATGCCGTGGAGTTTTACCGAGCTGAGGAGGGGAGCTCAATGGAAAATTTGTTCTGGTTTCAGTATACTAGGACCGAACACCCAATGCCCTTGAGTGACCAGCTGAAGCAACTGGCCGAGCTTCAAAAGGCGGCCGAATAGGCCATGAAGGGTCTTATAGTCCGGATGTGGCCCGGCGATCCCCTGCCTAGTAGCTACTTCGGTCTGGTGAGGCAGCTTGTGGATGCTTGCCCATGGCTTGAAGTCATAAAGCGGTCCGTCTGCATCGAGGGTGCGCGCAGGGCTTTTGCCCGGGCGAAGGTGCACTGGGGGAAGATGGACGCCGTACAGCTGGTGAAGGAGGGGCCGCCGGAGGGCAAGGAGCATCGCTGCCCCGAAATGTATTATGATAGTGTCCTGAAAGGTTCCCGCCTTGTGGCGGAGGAATGTACTAGAGATGTAATTTTTGAATGAACATGCTCATGTGATCCTGTAATGTGAAACAAGTTCATTTGTGCTATGCAACGCATTTTGAATTTAAAATATTACCTTCTGTGCGGCCGTTTATAAAATCTGAGAGTTGGCCAGTCGTCGGCTTCTGCCCCCATATAACTGGTACTAGGGCGTTCGGGATAAACCTGAGAACTCTTTATCACAATTTTGGGTCCTTCGAGGGTAGTGTTCAGCACAACGAACCAGGCAATCGGACTATACGGCTTTATCACTCTCACTTAGCCATAGAAGTCTACAATTTTAAATTTTGGCGAAGCCCCTAGTATTCGGAAGGCCGAATTTGGGGCGCTATATACACGTAAGTCGAGCAAGGCCGGCTCCTCGCCTAAAGCGGAAAAAGTCTTTAAGGACTTGAGACCTCTTGAATAGGGACCAGCTCTTGCCTTATCATGATAGTCAGTTTTCGGCTTTCTCTACTAAGGTGCTCATCCGGAAGAACCGGGACACAATCGTAGCAGTTCTCCCAGCACTACTTTAGCTAATATAGAGGAACATAAGGTACCCAAACATGGGAGCTGGGCAAACCCAACTATTGACCCAAGACATGATTCGGAGCTGATGCATATAATGCTATAAGTTTGGGGTGCCGCACTGTTGAAAGTGTTCGAAATTCTCACACCGTATTATGGGGGTAAACGAAAGCCCCTGGCGTACTGATCGTACCAAAATGTACGGGTGCAAGTTGTCGTAAATGAACATATAAGAAAAAAGGGGATGGATAATGCAATAATAGACTGATGCTATGCATTGTTATTTAAATAATACGTCTAAGCATACTGATACAAGTAGTGCAATAAGAAAAAAAATAGGACTATTTGACATGTCCTATCCAAGGGCAAGCTGCATGTGGGTAATAAAAAGCGGGTATATCGATTGTTAGTAGAGATCACCTGGGGGTTCCCTTGTACGTCTTAGATTCTTGCCTCCTTGGTTGTTCCTTCCCGGATTGTGTCCAGCAATCATACTACCGGAAAGGGTTTCCAGAGAGTAAGGTCCTGAAAGAGAAAAAATTGATAAAGGTATACAACCCCTAGGGTGGTTAAGCTGCATTGCGGGACGTGCCCTGATCGTGTCCCCGCCTATGCCCATGGTATTTTCAGTGCGTAATTATGTACATGCGGCACGGATTTTGTCGCTTGACTGGGACTGGGATGGGGGCCGAATTGCTAGGCGAGCTCTGAAAGTGCCAGGCGATCCTGTTGCAGGTTACTCCGGACTCACTTGACGGTGTCCGGGGGTTGTATCGCCGAATTGGCGGTTTGCCTGAAAAGGCTGCTTTGTGCTTCTGCTGTGAGGGCCGTAGTATGCTCTTCCGTGCGGAGCGAGCCTTCTGTGTTTCCATTGGCTGTTATGACCCCCCTAGGTCCTGGCATCATGAGCTTGAGGTATGCGTAATGCGGTACCGCATTGAATTTTGCAAATGCGGTTCGCCCGAGCAGTGCATGATAGCCACTGCGGAACAGGACGATATCGAAGATTAACTCCTCGCTTCGGAAGTTGTCCGGAGCTCCGAAGACCACTTCCAGTGTGATTGAGCCCGTGCAATGGGCCTCTACACCTGGGATGATGCCCTTAAAGGTGGTTTTGGTGGGTTTGATCCTCGAGGGATCTATACCCATTTTGCGCACTGTGTCCTGATAGAGCAGGTTCAGGCTGCTACCGTCGTCCATAAGGACTCGAGTGAGATGAAATTCATCGATGATGGGGTCTAGGACCAATGCGGCAGATCCGCCATGACGGATACTATTGGGGTGGTCCCTGTGATCGAAGGTGATCAGACAAGAGGACCATGGGTTGAACTTTGGGGCGACAGGCTCTATCTCATAGACGTCCCTTAGTGCACGCTTCCGTTCCCTCTTGGGAATGTGGGTTGCGTATATCATGTTCACCGTCTTCACTTGTGGGGGGAACCTCTTCTGTCCTCCCGTGTTCGGCGGCCGGGGCTCCTCCTCGTCATTACTATGCAGCCCCTTTTCCTTGTTTTCGGCATTCAACTTGATGGCCTGCTTGAACACCCAGCATTCTCTGTTGGTGTGATTGGCTGGCTTATCGGGGGTGCCGTGTATTTGACATGAGCGATCAAGTATGCGATCCAAACTAGATGGGCCCGGAGTACTTCTTTTGAATGCCTTCTTCCGCTGACCAGATCTAGAGCCTCTGAATCCGGCATTGACTGCCGTATCATCGGTGTTATCGCCGTTGTTGCGGCGCTTGTGTCTGTTACAACATGGTCTGTCGTTGGCATCTTTGGTATCCGAAATGCCCGGATTCCTTCATGTGTTGTTGCTGTGAGCCAGCCAGCTATCCTCGCCCACGCAAAAGCGGGTCATGAGTGTCGTGAGGGCTGCCATAGACTTCGGCTTCTCCTAGCCGAGGTGCCGGGTGAGCCACTCGTCACGGATGTTATGCTTGAATGCCGCTAAGGCCTCTGCATCCGGACAGTCGAAGATTTGGTTTTTCTTAGTTAGAATTGCCTGGACGATTCCCCTTGCTGCTGAGTTATATGGCTCAAGTCATCAGCATCCGGTCGTCGCACATAAGTGCCCTGGAAGTTGTCAAGGAATGCGTCTTCCAAATCCTCCCAACTACCGACGGAGTCTGCTAGCAAGCTATTCAGCCAATGCCGAGCCGGTCCTTCGAGTTTTAGTGGGAGGTACTTGATGGCATGCAGATCAGCACCGTGAGCCATGTGGATGTGGAGGAGGAAATCCTCAATCCATACAGCGAGATCTGTTGTACCATCATACGATTCAATATTTACCGGTTTAAAACCCTCCGGGAATTCGTGATCTAGAACTTCATCAGTGAAGCATAGGGGGGTGTGCGGCGCCTTTGTGTCGGGCTATATCACAACGTAGTTCATATGAGTCTTGTCTGCTGTATTTGGCTCGACCGGATTAACTCTTAGTGCATCCGGCGTGACGGTCATCGTCCCGCATTGGCGCGCGCCCCATGACCCATATATCGACCTTGCATGTTTTGCCCTACTTTCCAATATGTCTCGTAGGTCCCGTGTGTTGCCCCGGGCCTTGGTATTTTTGTTTGAGTGGTGGCGGGGTACAGGCTGAACTTCAGGCTGAAACGTCTCTCTGGCTCGGCCACGAGGTGACCGGTCAGCCGCATCGTACACTGGTGATGTAGGTTTCAATGCTTCCTCCTCGAGTCAGGGTAGCAACCTGCGCTTTGGGTAACTCTTGGAGGGCGCTCGAGTTCGTATTCCTCGACCGCAAGGACTTCGGTCCATCTGTCTGCTAGCAAATCTTGATCAGCTCGAAGCTGTTGTTGCTTTTTCTTCAAGCTATTTGTTGTGGCTATAAGCCGGTGCTTGGAGCGCTCCTTCTCGACGGGATCCTCAGGCACGGTAAATTCTTCATCGCCGAGGCTCCCCTCGTCTTCAGAGAGAGGCATCTAATTGTCCTCCTCCGATTCTCTATCTGCTGCTTGTTCTGGAGGGCTAGCTTGTTCACCCTCCTGCTCTAAATCATGTTGGAGGGGATTGTTGTCGTCTTCGGCACTATCTGGAGTGTTATTGTCTCTTGTGCTAGTATCACTACTTTTGCTATGGCGGGACTTAGAGCGGCGCCACTGACGTCGGCGCTTGGGTTGCTTCTTGGAGGGGTCATCCCCCGCTGTCTCGTCGCCATTGCCTTCTTTGGGGGTGTCCACCATGTATATATCATATGATGAGGTGGCGGTCCAGCGCCCCATTGGCGGTGGTTCCTGTTCGTCTCATGTATCGTCGTCCATATCATCGATGCCTTCAGAGTCGAAGTCGAGCATGTCGGTTAAATCATCGACGGTGGCTACTAAGTGGGTGGTGGGTGGTGAGCGAATTTCTTCGTCGTCCGCATCCCATTCTAGCCAGACATAGTTCGACCAAGGTTCTCTTGACAAGGAGAGAGACCTTAATGAATTTAGCACGTCGCCAAAAGGTGAGTGCTGAAAGATATCCGCGGAGGTGAACTGCATGATCGGCACCCAATCAGATTCGATAGGCACGGACGCAGGCGGCTCGGAGTCCATGGCCGGAGATGAATCCAGTGGTGAAGTCAGTATCCGACTCTATCGCCACTGAGAGTGCGGCTTGCATGGAGGGGTCTATCCGCCCGTCCTCTGATGGCGCAATTTGCTCCGGATTGATGGCCAGAGTAGTTGCAGGTGTGATCTCCCGAACACTATCTTACGACAAAGCTAAATCATGCTCGTCGTGATCGTGCGGCGCACCTGACATGGGCTCGAATCTGTCGAAGATCAAGTCTCCATGGATGTCGGCAGTGTAGTTTATGTTTCCAAAGCTGACCTGATGGCCAGGGGCGTAGCTCTCGATCTGCTCCAGATGGACAAGCGAGTTGGCCCGCAGTGCGAGGCCGCCGAATACGAAGATCTGTCCAGGGAGAAAAACCTCACCCTGGACCGCATCGATACCAATGATCGTAGGAGACATCAAGCCTTACATTGACGACATAGTGGAACTCTCAATGAAAGCACCAATGTCGGTGTCAAAACTGGCGGATCTTGGGTAGGGGGTCCCGAACTGTGCGTCTAAGGTGGATGGTAACAGGAGACGGGAGACACGATGTTTACCCGGGTTCGGGCCCTCTTGATGGAGGTAATACCCTACGTCCTACTTGATTGATCTTGATGATATGAGTATTACAAGAGTTGATCTACCACGAGATCATAGAGGCTAAACCCTAGAAGCTAGCCTATGGTATGATTGTGTGTTGTCCTACGGACTAAACCCTCTGGTTTATATAGACACCGGAGGGGGCTAGGGTTACACAGAGTCGGTTACATGGAAGAAGATCAACATATCTGTATTGCCAAGCTTGCCTTCCACGCCAAGGAGAGTCCCATCCGGAAATGGGACGAAGTCTTCAATCTTGTACCTTCATAGTCCAATAGTCCAGCCAAAGGATATAGTTCGGCTGTCTGGAGACCCCCTAATCCAGGACTCCCTCAACCATGGTGTTCTTTATGTGCAGAAACAAAAGTTGTCTGAATGACCTGAAACTTCATGGAACATCTTTTCGGAAATAATAAAAAATCCCTACAAAAGATGAAGACTAGGAGGCCCACCACCTGTCCACGAGGGTGGGGGGCGCGCCCCTACCTCGTGGCCCCCTGGAGCTCCTCCGACCTCAACTCCAACTCTATATATTTGGTTTCGGAGAGGAAAAAATTAGAGAGAAGGATTCACCATGTTTTACGATATGGAGCCACTGCCAAGCCCTAAAACCTCTCGGGAGGGCTAATCTGGAGTCCGTTCGGGGCTCCGGAGAGGGGAATCCATCGCCATCATCATCATCAACCATCTTCCATCACCAATTTCATGATGCTCACCGCCGTGCGTGAGTAATTCCATCATAGGCTTGCTGGACGGTGATGGGTTGGATGAGATTTATCATGTAATCGAGTTAGTTTTGTTAGGGTTTGATCCCTAGTATCCACTATGTCCTGAGAATGATGTTGCTATGACTTTGCTATGCTTAATGCTTGTCACTCGGGCCCGAGTGCCATGATTTCAGATCTGAACCTATTATGTTTTCATCAATATATGAGAGTTCTTGATCCTATCTTGCAAGTCAATAGTCACCTATTATGTGTTATGATTCGTTAACCCCGAAGTGAGAATAATCGGGATACTTACCGGTGATGACCGTAGTTTGAGGAGTTAATGTATTCACTATGTGTTAATGCTTTGGTCCAGTACTCTATTAAAAGGATGCCTTAATATCCCTTAGTTCCGCTAGGACCCCGCTGCCACGGGAGGGTAGGACAAAAGATGTCATGCAAGTTCTTTTCCATAAGCACATATGACTATATTCGGAATACATGCCTACATTACATTGATGAATTGGAGCTAGTTCTGTGTCACCCTAGGTTATGACTGTTACATGATGAACCGCATCCGGCATAATTCTCTATCACCGATCCATTGCCTATGAGCTTTCCATATATTGTTCTCCGCTTATTTACTTTTCCGTTGCTGTTGCTATCATCACTACAAAATACCAAAAACACTACTTTTGCTACTGCTACCTTTTGCTACCATCACCACTACTATCATATTACTTTGCTACTAAATACTTTGCTGCAGATATTAAGTTTCCAGGTGTGGTTGAATTGACAACTCAGCTGCTAATACTTGAGAATATTCTTTGCCTCCCCTTGTGTCGAATCCATAAATTTGGGTTGAATATTCTACCCTCGAAAACTGTTGCGATCCCCTATACTTGTGGGTTATCAGGGGCTTCCTGTTACAGAGACGAGAGAGGGAGCGATTTGAGTCGGGAGCGAGAGAGTCAAAGAGAAAGGGAACCAGTGGAAGAAAGGAGAGGTGCAGCAGGGGCGTCCTGGTCCGCTGGGCTGCTCCGACGAGGTGGAACTCCGGTGTAGCACCCGGAGGCGATGGTGGTGGAGGAAACAGAGGCGGGGACGGGGCCCTGCTGGCGGGATCCGGCCAGGAACGGGCAAGGGCAGCGGAGGTCGGTCGGATCGGGTGGTGGAGACGAGGATCTCCGGCAGGGGCGGCGTTGGGGAATCGGGTAGGAGGCGCTGCTGCACTCTCTCTCTGGCGGCGCTACGGGAGGGAGATGGAGACGAGTGAGGAAGAGATGGGATCGGGGAGGGAGGTGGATCGGGCTAGGTTTAAGGTGCGGCTGGCCTAGGAGAGGGATGGGCCTTGTTGGAGTTGGCCTAGGGAGGCCCACTTGGGCTGCTGCACTACTCCTCTCCCTCTCTCTTAAATTCTCTTTATTTGCCAAAAACAACAAATAGCAAAGAAAGAAAATGAGAGCAAGAAAAGGTTGGAGAAGGAATTTGGGCACGGGGATAATTTCCCAGACTCACAAAAATGTGCTTGTTCCGAGAAAATAGAAAAGGTCATGATTGAAAGATTAAATTCAAAAGGTTTGAACTAGGACGGGTTTTTTGAAGTGCCCCAAAATGTTGAGAATTTAGGTGGAGCTCCGGAAAATGACGAAAGGATATATGGCAACGTTATAGGCCAAGAGTTGTGATAACAAAGGTTTTTGGGTTTTTTGCAAGTGTGTTATTGTGAATTTCAAATTAAAGAAATATTTAATATAGCTCCCTACTATCGGGAGGATATGTTATAAAGAGAAGTCACCCTTCCCTCAATTTAAATAGATCACAGATCTATGCATTTTATTTAGTTGAGTTCTACAAAATTAAAAGACATGATGACATGATGCAATGTGAATGATGCAATGCACATGATGACTTGATAAAATGCAACACGCAGGCAAAAGACATGGCAACGTTGGCGAATAACTGGAAGACACCTAGCGCATCAGTCTCGGGGCGTTACATGAGGCTTTGTACACCGCGACGGCAGAGGCCCAGAAGGAAGAGGACACTAAGGAGGTGGAGGAACCCGAGCAGGAGTGGCTCGCAGCAGGTCCTCAAGCCCCCAAACCAATCTTGGACCAGCGCCCTTGCAGGCGGGTTGCCAAGCGGGGAGCGGCGGTTCCTGATCCTACGCCCACAGCTAAGAAGGTGAAGAAGATAGCCTCCAAGAGCAGTAAGCCGGAGGAGGTGCGCCGGAAGTCCTCACGCCTTGCCGGGGATAAATCCCCGCCAAGCAATCAGTAGTTGTGGGAGTTGACTCCAGCTCCCAGTCTGGTTCGAGCTCTTCGCAGGGCTCATCCTCTTCGAAGCCTCCCGCGCATAGGCAAGGCTCAAAGCTGTCGGGAAGTTCTATCCCTCCGCCCCAGAAGAGAGCCTGGGCACCCTCACCGCCCATCGAGATGGAGTTGAACTCTATGCTCATTGATGACGAGTAAGAGGAATCAACCTCCTTTCCTTCTAGTAGATTCGATATACCTGCTTGTTTTTGTTGACTGACCTTTTGTGCACTGCTTTTATCAGGGAGGAGGAGGAGACGGAGACTCTCATCCATTGGTCCAAGCAGCTCAAGCGCGCGGAGCCATCGAAGACTGTGGAGGGCATAGGCCTGGCGGAGAGCAACACGAAGGACCCGACACCAAGCCCCCAACCCAACAACCGGCATGAAAGCACATGATCAGTCCCTCCTGTGGGGAGTTATGTAGGAGAGTTCCCAGTCATCTTGGCTGGAAGCAGCGGAGAGGTGACCCAGGACGAGCCCCTCAAGGAAGGACCACTCTGCCTGCTGACCGAGCCGAGAAGCCCCCGATGACTGCTTTAACAAGAGAGCTTGCCGAAGATGACGTCGTGGTCGTTGCAGGAGGGGACGGAAACCATGGCCCGGCAAGTGACGCTGCCGTGGAAACTGAGTCCTCCGCCCGGCGGATCCCTTCGGGTAACTCATCCACCCTTATCTTTCTTCTCCTTTTCTTCTTTTTGTTTTTTATACGCCATGAGCTTCTTTGATACTTCTGCTTCTCGATTTTTGCTTGCCGTCTTTGTTTGCAGTCCCTCAGACCAAAGAGCCTGAACTGCTGGAAGAAGTGGCTAGCATAGGGAGAGACACTGCAAATGAAGCCGCCAAAATTGTTGCCGCGGAGGAATAGAGCCATCCGCCGGGAATGTCCATGAGCATCTGATGAAAATGGAGCAGAACCTTGACAGTGTAGCAGGGGCGGGGGTGACGGTCGAGGAGAAGGCTCCCCTCCAAACCATGGACCCCCTCCCCTCATTTGGTGCTGCGGCGGGGGCCTCACAGCTGCCCTCGAGCCAATTGGCGCTGGTGCTCGCGCAACCTGGGCTCGGTGCCCCCGGCTCGTCAATGGCGACAAACTTGGAACTTGATGAGGAACTTTAGCGCATTCTGGCATGGCTGTACCAAGGGGCCAAAGAGGTGGATGATTCTATTGTTGTCACAATGGACTTATCTTTTATGGAATCCATGGTGGTAGGTATTAAGGAGATGCAAGGCCGGCATAGCCAGAAATGGCAGGCGCTCAAGGATCAGCGCAAATCAGCTAACAAAGTGGATCAATAACTAAGGGACAAGGACAACGAGATGCGCGACTGGCACGGCAAGCAGTTCCAGATCCTGATGAGGCAGCATGAGACAATCTCAATGGCGAGGGAGGATGTCATTGCCCGAGAGGCTCGCATGCCGGAGCGTAAAGCACTTCTGGATGCTAGAGAGTAGGATATCACCTCTAGAGAGGAGAAGCTTGGGGCCACTGTCGGTGTTCTGGGAACGGGGGTCCCCAGACTTGCCTGCCTGCGGCCCGTGGCATGGCTCCACCAGAGGCCTTGTACGGCCCATCTTCACTAGCAAACACACAAGACCCTCACGAGGGGCTAAGCCTCACAAGGCGGACGACACAAGACCTCCTCAGGGGCAGCCTCACCAGGCTGGCTCGCGAGGGGCGGAGAAGGCAAGGGATAGCTTGCGAGGTTCCTGTGACGCAAGCCATGAGGACTGAAGCCAGGAAGGTGCCAGGCGGGCATCAACGCTCGCAGTGTCCTCGTTTCCTCTTTGGTGCTAAAGGGGCAAGCGCAGGCGAGGAGTCCCGAGGCATCAGGCAAAGGTTCCCATATTGGTGCAACAAAACCAAGACCAGCAGGACGACAGGACGGAGGTCACCGTGGAGCCCAAGATGGCGTCACCACCAGAGCCTCTGACAGGCGAAGACTACTTTTGTCAGGATAGCTTGTACTAGTTGTCTCCCTTCGAATTTGGCCGTTGTGGGATCCCTTCCCGCTCAATATTTGGGAAGAGGACCAGGGCCTCTATAAATAGGAATAAACACCACCATTGGGAGGCATCTGATTCAGACTTGAATCACCCCGAAGCACACAAGTTCATCAAGCACAAGAACACTTGTCCTCAGGAGGCTGATCTTCCCTTGTAACTATCCATCCTCAGCCCAAGAGGCAATCCAGCACACCACACTAGAGTAGGGTATTACACCACAATGATGGCCCGGACCAGTATAAATCTTGTGTCTTGTGTTCCTTGGGTTCGTCAAGCTAGGTCGTGAGATCGTAGAGTGTGCGAGCTAGAGAGGGGGAGAGATCTTAGTGCGCACCCCAGTGTTTGATCCTCAAGGGTTTTGCCGGAACCCGAAATCCGACATTTGGCGCGCCAGGTAGGGGTGCGCCTAAGCTTTCTCTTCGTCGGTCCGCGCTTCGCCACTCCACCAAGTCCATGGCCGACGCTCCCCAGCCAAGCGCTGAGCGCCGGGCCGCTCTCGCCACCCGTGTCGCTCAGACAACCCCCGTCGGTGGACCTCCCCGTCGCTCTCCGTCACCCGCCGCCAACGCCGCCACCTGCCCGATGGCGAACGAGTACCAAGCCTCTTAACTGCACCCCTCCATGCCCATGACGGCCGCACCGCCTCCCCATCGCTGACTCCGGCCATCTCATCGTCTCACGCTCGCCGCGCCCCCACGGACGCGCAGGCGGCGCTGCTCATGGCACGCGAGCTCATGTGCTACCGCCCGGTCGACCACATCTACGAGGACTGGTTGGACCGCATCGCAGGGGGCTCTCTTGCACCATCCCTCTCGCTGCCTCACCCGCCCCCGGCTGGGAGCGATGTGGCTCACGGAGCACCTCCGCCCCCTCAACACCAAGCTGGCGCCCTCACGTCGAGGCATGCAGCTCATGGAGCATCTCAGCCTCCCCCGCATCAAGACGGCGCCCTCGTTCCAAGATGTGCGGTCCCGCGGCGTCACCCACCACGCCGTGCGCCCGCGCACGAAGAAGGAAGTTGCTAGGAGGTTCACCGTCCGCAAGAAAATACTCCACCGCTCCCAGCACCACCACGTCAGGATCGCTTGCTGTGGCAGGGCCATGCGCCACTTGCCGTGCGGCGTAGGGGCGCCCAGGTCAAGCTCCGCCTCCGCGACGTGCCCCGATGGCCACGGTAGGCTGTCATGCCTTCACTCCTGAGCTGCGTAGTGTCGACTGGCCGGGCAAGTTCAAGCCAGATCTGCCTCCTCGCTACGACGGCACCCCCGACCCTACAGAGTTTCTGCAGCTCTACGAGCTGAGCATCGAGGTGGCCAACGGCGATGAAAAGGTTATGGCGAACTGGTTTCCCATGGCTCTCAAGGATGGATCTCGCTCATGGCTCCTGAACGTGCCCCCAGGCTTGATCTCCTCCTGGGATGAGATGCGCAACCACTTCATCGCCAACTTCCAGGGCACTCGCGACCGCCCCCCTGTCGTGGGTGACCTATGCCGCATCAAGCAACAACTAGGAGCAACCCTGCGGAAGTACATCCAGCGCTTCAACAATGCATGTATCAAGATCCCCGAGGTGACGGACGAGGCCATCATCTCGGCGTTCTCCGACGCTGTCCGCGACATCAAGATGAAGGAGGAGCTCGCCATCCATGAGGAGTTGTGCACGAATTTGGAGCTGTTCAAAATAGCGACCAAATGTGCGAGAGCTGAGGAGGGGCGCCTCTCCCTCCTCGAGCACCCTGCTGTGGATCTAGAGGATAAGAAGGCCAAGGTCAAGGACGTGAAGCATAAAGGAGTGGCCGTACTCGCGGTAGAACCGGACACCAAGAGCGGCCGGGATCTTCCCGAGTCATCGAAGGGCAGCCATATGTTCTGCTCCTTCGACAACGTGCGCACCCACAACACCAACGATTGTCAAGAGCTCAGGGCCATTTGAGATGGACGCTTCGGTCGATGCCCCGAGCACAATCACCGGGGCTATGGCCGAGGAGGTGGACGAGGTGGAGGATGCTGGAACGACCGCGGCCCTCGTAAGGAGTGGCGCGATCAGCCTCGCGGGGATAATTGGCAGGACCAGCCTCGTGAGGGCACCTGGAGGGACCAGCCTCGCGAGGACTATCCTTAGGGCAACCCTTGTCTCCCTCCCCTGCCGCCGCCAAGGAGGAACGACGACCATCAATAGGACGAAGGGGCTAGGGGCTTCCAGGAGCCGCGCGCCATCGACTGCATCTTGTGTGGTGCATAGGTCCCAGCCTCCCAGCGCATCTTCAAGCAGTTCTCTCACGAAGTGAATGCGGCCCTCCCCAAGCTCGAGGCTACGCGCCCGCTCAGATGGTCCAAGTACACCATCAACTTTAGCTCGGCCGACCAGCTCATATGCGCGGCAACCGCTGGCGTCCTCCTGATGCTCTATTCACCCATCATCAACAATGTCCAAGTCACCAAGACCCTGATTGACGGTGGCGCAGGGCTCAGTGTCCAGTCCGTCGAGACATTCGATAGCCTGCAAGTTCCATACGATCAGCTCCAGCCCACCAAGCCTTTCTCAGGAGTGACTGACGGCTCCACCACCCCGATAGGTCAAGTTCACCTCCCTGTCACCTGCGGTTAGCGCAACAACTACCACACCGAGCTCGTCGACTTTGATGTCGCCCACATTCGCCTGCCGTACAATGCCATCCTCGTGTACCCAGCACTGGCCAAGTTCATGGCAGTCACTCACCATGGCTACAACGTCCTCAAGATGCCAGGAAGCGGCGGAATCATCACGGTCCCCTGTGAAGAAAGAGACGCGGTGTGCTGCATCGAGCGCGCCTTCCAAGCTGCAGCAATCAAAGACCCTGACAGTGCGGGTGTGCCGTACCCTTCTGAGACCAACCCCAAGAAGAAGAAGCAGCTACTCCGCACTGGGCCTCAAGGGAGCAGCACCTCCAGCAGCGCCACTTCAGGATATGCACTAGCACCTGGGGCACCTCCCTCCCTTGCACAGGGAGGCGTGCCTAGTGCCCTCCTCTGGCAGGGCTCGGGGGTTCTCTTCTAGAGGGCCTCGGACCTAGCCAACATCACGAGGGAGGCGCTCGGGCACCATGTGGAGGCGTGACTCGCGGCACGTTTCCCTTAGGAGAACACGGGGCGAGGAGCGCCCGGTGCTCAGGAGTTTATCACCAAGGCATCTCAGGAGCTTCAGGAAGCAAGAGCTACGTGTATGCATCGACATCCTAGGGCTCAACAGGGCCACATTTCAAGAGCGCTTCTGGCCTTCGCGTGCTGGATGAGGTGAGGGTCCACCTCGCAGCTATGTTCGCATGCCATTCGGCCTACCGAGTGTAGCAGCCTCCTTCCAGCACAACCCGCGGAGCACCCTAGCGGGTCAGGAGGCCAGATACCACGCAGTCTTGGCGGAGATGGAGACGGTCCTCAGGAGGCCACCCGAGCCCCCTGAGCCTCCCGAGGCTCATGGATTCGACGGCTCTTGAGGAGCGGCTTCTTCAGCACGTGTCTTCAGCTACCCCAACACTCCTCCGACAACCAAACCAGGTGACATCTTTCCAAGTTCATTCAGCTAGGAGCGCCCCCTGGGCTGCATCATACCGAGGCTGTGTGGGTTCCTCCCTATGGCATGTATCTATTTGCATCTCTAGTTCACCTCGCTAGGGGCGCCCCTTGGGCTGCATCATCCCCAGGCCGCTCGGGTCCGACCCAGTGGCATGTATCGTTCATGCACTTACCTAAGCCGATTGGTCTTATGCATAATCTATCTAAGGTTATCACTTGCTTGATTGTCGCTCGCCATGGGAGCCGTGCCGATTGTCTTTCTTTAGGACCCTTCACGTAAGAAGGCTAGGCATGGCATCTATGCTCGGGCCCGTCCCTGCAGCGTCGATAAATCCAATGGTTGGTTCTTGGCCTTCTCGCGTGATAGCCTCAGGACAGTCATTCGGTGCAGGTTGTCTAACCATCTCGCAGGAGCGCTACAACCATTGAGAACCAAGACCAGGCGCAACCCGCCTTGAGGTAGGGCCTCGTGAGTCCCACGCTGGCTCACGAGTGCCCAGACACACCTCGTCTAGCCCTGCCGTGCAAGCCACATGTCAGGGCGGGGTTGTACATGTCCCGGGCGCTCTCCGCATTAGAGAGTTCACTCCCACGTCACTACAAAAAAATACACTTCCGTGGTGATACGTGTTTGTCACAGTAGGTCGCGTTTTTTGTCATGCATGTACATCCATGCCGATTTTATGGCAGAATCGAGATAGTCATATATGTGCTGTCGTAGAAGTGTTCCATGACATTACCAAAATTATCATCACGGAAGTGTCCACTTCCATGATGAAAAATCGCGCGTCACAGAAGTGCTTTCGTCAAGGGTGACCGATACGTGGCATCCACCGTAACGGAACACCGTTAAGCTATCGGGTCCGGTTTTGGATTCGATAACCCGCTAACATCCGCGACCAATGGGGATTTTCCACGTGTAAAATCATCATTGGCTGGAGGAAACACGTGTCGGTTCACCGTTGGGACAGATGTCATCCACTCATTGGACCGAAGGTGCCTATGATACGTCGACACGTGGCATGACCGAACAGAGGCCCATTCGTGTGTAAAGGCCGGCCCGTTTGACTTGGTCAAAAGGTGGCGGGCCAGCCCATGAAAATCCTGTTAACAGCCTATTCGCATATAGCCCATTTACAGCCCGCTAACCTAGGGCCCGTTATGACCTATCCGAATTAGGCCCAGTAGCATCATCTGGGTTGTCCAATATAATTCCAACCCATTTTAAGTTCCGGCCCATGTATAGCCCATGACGTCTTTCGGCACATATGAGGCCCTTTATAACTCTTGGCCCATTAACGGCTCGTGGTGAAACTGGCCCGTAATGAACAGTGTATCACTTTATACCCATTAATGGCCCATTAATCCATTGGGCCATTTGCATCCCATGTGATCTTTCGGCCATGTTAGGGACCATTTTTTCTTGGGATCATTTCTAGCATTCGGTCAATTACGGCCCGTTACTGCCATTTTCTGCTTGTGGGCCAAATTCAGCCCGTGGTTACTGTCGGCCTGTTTGTGGCCCGTTAGTACGTTGGGCCATTTTCATAGCGTCATCAAATATGGCCTATTAACGACGACCCGTTATGGTCGGCCCATGAACAAACGACTCCAACTCTACCCCGTTTACAGCCATAATGCGGTCTGTTTTTGGCCCATGTTTGGCCAATCGAACATACGGCCCATATAAGGCCCATTGATGATACGGCCCGTAGAAGGCCGACTGTCACGACAGTAAATATGTATCCCATGGCCTGTTAAAGGCGGGAAACTACTATAGGTTTAGACCTGCTAATGGCCCAAGATGATTATAGGCCCATGTTTTAGCCCATATGAGTAACGGGCCGGCCTGAAGACCGACAACACTAAGATCCACTGAACCTTCCGGCCTAAATTACGGCATACCGTTCAAAGAATAAACCTAGACTACACAATAAAGAAATTACGGCATATTACATCCACTAGGAATCAAAGTTCGCTACCGGTGATAATAAAGTGCAACATGACCGTGGATTACATACACTGGGCATCAAAGGTCGCCACCAGTGCATCTAAATGCGCCGACAAAAGAATATACAAAATCGGCACTTCATAAGGCAATAGACCTGGCAAGGTCGGGCCCCGCAAGTAGCCGAACAAGCTGATGAGACCTCAGTTGTGTCAACGATAGATGCTTCATCCCTAGCTGTATGGCACCATAGTGTGCAAGGCAGTCCCCTGAAATCTTCATTACATCTTTGACTTCTAGTCGGAGCTAAGCTGAAGCAAGCCTTTCCGCTTTAAGTTGAGACTGAAGAAGTCAAACTGATTGAGGCAGCGGCTGCACAGAGGTTGTCTCACACATGCTGGTGAGTAGCTTCAACTCACTGTCTTCATCAAGACAGGACCTTGGGGTCATCTTGCTGTCCTCAAGATGGTTTGGCTCACTATCTTTCCTAAAGTTCTGCCTGGCATAAGAGATACGACTCTGAAAGAGAAACAAGGAGACACGTAACAGGTTTCACCATTATATACGCAAATAAATGGATTTGTTCTGCATAAGGAACATGTTTTTACAACTACAATTTAAAACTGGTAGTTGTTGCAAACATCCAATCAGATGTAAGCAATAGTGGAGGAAATGATGCATATCCAAATCTATACTAGAACAAAGTTTGAAGGCTTGAGAAGGATAAACTTACATTACATGTTAACACGGGCTGGACAAAGCCCTTCTCCATGTTAATGGAAGGATAATTCAATAAATTCCCCAAAGAAAATTCTTTATAACTGTTGCCATTATTCTACATCTTGCAAAGAGTAAATATATATCAAATAATATTGGAAGAAATAGAGGATAGTGAAGCTCGGGTGCAGACTAATGATACATAATCAAATAGCACTTAATTAAGTACAGTGTTACAAGGCAAAAGGTACTAACAAGAGGAATGCAGACATCAACGTGTGCAGTGGCATTGGCTTTAGTCAACATTTTGGTAAGAGTAAATGTAGATATGATAATTTGGAGAAAGTGGAGGGCAGGGCAGATAAGATGCAGAGTAATGCTAGACAATCAACTATCTCGTGATGCATGTATAGTAATACCACCACCGTACGTTATTACTTGTCGCTCAAATGGATGTATCTAGCACTATTAAGTTCTAACTACATCCAATTAATCAACAAATAATTCGATACAGAGGGAGTACATGACAACAAGTACTTACCCGAGAAATCCAAAACTTCATAAGCATTGTGTTAATTCTACATTTATCTAAGAGTAAATATAGATCTTATAATTTCAAGCAAAGGGGGGATAAAGAAGCGAACATTTACAGTGATGCTACATAATCAAGCAACAATGAGTGTAAGTATGCTGACAAAGGGCAAGAGGTACTGACAAGAGCAATGGAGATCCCAGTATTGTCGTGAGATCCTATGATCCTTTGACCAAGGAGATTCATCTAAAATTAGTTTTCATACAAGAGAGAAGGTAAGGCACAAGTAGAAATTTAGGAGTTCAAATTTTGAATTGATATCATAGACAGTACTTGACGCTGGGCTCTCAGCAGTTCTAATAGGGGTTTGGCCACTGGAGTAGGGGTAAAGTCTGGTATAGTTGGGCATGTGTTTTCTGTGGCTGCTGATCTATTTGATTTAACATGTATCACTACCTTTTCCAATTACCTAGTTTGTACTCCATGAGGATCTGCACTCACCCTCTTCCTTTTGGACATCTATTACGAAAGAACAACCTTTGACTGGAAAAACATAGTATGAAGACACATGGAATAGGTACAGAAAATAGATAGGTATGGCATATACTCATAATATCTCTACTCTTATAAAAAAACGAAGTTGCTGATGATGGTGTGCCTGCCATCCTGCAATATAGGCCGTCCGATTAATATCTGACAGATAGGAAGGACACAATGGCAATTTTTCAAAAAGATACCCACACCCCTCTCCAGATTTGCAAATAAGGCCTTCCCTCATTCATACTTTTCTCCCATAAGATAAACTACTCATACAAATGCATCTTGATGCGTGCAACGCATGGGCATCTTGCTAGTGATGCTTAAACTAAGCAGATGGTATAACAAAGTAGAATTAATGGAAGAGGTCATATGCAAAATATGTGTGACCAATACAACGTTGCCAAGTTAGAGCATGCACCTTGATGGGTGAATAAGATAGGCCATCCTCCACCATGCCAAGTTTGTTAGCCAGTGGATTGTTCCGCAATATTCCTCTCGTGCGCCCATTCTCATATTCATTTTGATAATGTTCAATACCTGACATGCATGAAAACATAAAAACAAGTGAGATTATCTTTCTAATGCAGAAGTGATTCTAATCCAATACTTCCTCCCTGTAAACCCCTTTGTGCTATCTCTGCATTTCTTCTAAGAGGTGGCATGCATGCTGTAATTTGGTGTGTGCATTAATATAATGTGGCCTACTACTCAAAATATGAGATCTCCAGAAGTGATGATACTTCGCAGATGACAGCTTCAACATATAGTAAAGAAGAACAAGTCGACCTGACCTGACAGATTCAAAATATACTAAGGGAGAATAACTCGACCTGACCAGTCGACCGCAAGAGAAGATGATCATCTTAAAGAAGAGCAGAAGAGCAAGCAGATTGAAGATATTACAAGTCTTTCTATACAATGTCGGTTGGCCACCCATGATGAACCAGAGCGCACAAAGAAATACTATTCCTTCCGGTCTCTCCATATGTGGCTCACATGCATTTCGAAACTAAATTAGGAACATTTAGCTGACCAATTAAACATCTCTCAGTTTTACTAATATCAGCATAATATCATATTTGAATTTGTACAACTAAGCTTGTTTAGCTCGACGGGTGGAGCAGTGCTATTACGACACGAACCACGTAGGTTGATCGTGGTCATCATAAAACAGGGAAACCGTAAGCATGATGAGTATAGTGTTGACCGTGGCAGTGGGATGGCAGATCTAAAGCTGCGAACCACACAAAGGGTAGTTAGCAACCGATGTTTGCTTTGAAATAACAACTAAGATTTGGTATGGACAAGAAAGTACAGTCAACAAGTGACAAAGAAATTCAATTCTGTTGTCTCTCTATATGTCGCAACATGCATTTGGAAACTCAAGTGGGACCTTTAGCTAACCAATTAAATGTGTCTGTTAACTAATATCAGTATCATATCACAATCATATTTGAACAACTAAGCTTTGCAATTTTGAGTGTTGTGTTGTTTAGCTTGAAGGGTGGAGTACTGCTAGTACGACAGTAAGCACCTACGCAAATCATAGTAGAGTAGATAAAAGGGGAAAACCCTAAGCATCAAGAGTAAAATCAGGAAAGTGGAACTAGTTGGACTAGTGGGTGGCGCACATGCTTTTCGAAACGAATAAGGGAATATTAGGTGACCAATTAAACGTTCTCTATTTTAGTAATATGAGCATCATATCAGATTCGTATTTCAACACGTAAGCTTTCGAATTATGAGTGGCATGTTGTTTCGCTTGATGGCTTGAGGTCTTGAGGAGCAGTGCTAGCATGACACGAAGTAGTGAAGCACCTACGATGATGGTAGTGAATATAAATGGGGGAAACCATAAGCTTTATGAGTATAGTGACCGTGACATGGCGGATCTGAAGATGCAAAACGGAAAAAGCTACTTCGCAACCAATGTTTGCATTCAACTAGCCACTACGATTTGGTACAGACAAGAAAAGTACAGTAAACAATCTAAGATCTATTTTCCAGGTGAGATCAATAACTTAAGCACATATGGAAGAGTACCACCTCTCTTGCGACGCAGTGTAGGCCCCTGCTGATACGTTGAGGGTGTTGCGGGTGCGATGGTTGTCGGCAGCGGGGAAGAAGACTTTAGATGGCAGACGGCCGGGTGCCGTGGACGAGGCGATCGTAGGAGCGGCAACGGCAAGGTGGACGACGGCACTGATGAAGCAAGATGACGCGATGAAAGGATCCTGGTCCGGCACCATGGATGAGAGACGTCCATCTCTTGAAGTGGACGACGGGGTAGGGGTAGCGGCTTCAGCAAGGTGGACGATGGGGTGGCGGACAGAGGAGGCTTGCCGCAGTGGGGAGGTTGTCGTGGCGTAGACGGTGTATGAATGGGGAAATGGAGGGGGAGCGGGATCTCAAACTTTGGGACGCGCTTGTCTGTAATGTGGGAAAGTTACGAACTTATCCCCCGTTTAAAATTTCAGACATCATGTCGGTTGGGGATAGGGCGGTAATCTCGCATCTCCCAAATATTTGCCTGTAATGATTTTGGATGAGGAGAGGGTGTTTTGCCACCCACGGTTCGCGCCCACGGTTTATGAACGGGGCTGATAGGTAGGGCGGTTGTGTCACGTCTGAGGGAAGTTACACATCTGCCCCTATTTAAAATATAGCATACATCGATTTCGGACGAGGAGAGTTTGTTTTGCCGCCCACCGTGGATGAATGGGGAAATGGAGGGAGAGACACATGTCTTTCGGACGAGCTTGAATCAAATGTGTTTTGCCGCCCACGTTTGGCGCCCACCATGTCTGAATGCGCTCAGAGGCCGTCGTGTCACGTATGATTGAAGTTACTAGTCTACCCCTATCGACAACACTGTAAATCTGGTCGATAAGGATGTCAAGTGTCAGGGGTAGATAGTAATTTCCATCTCGCAAACACTTGCTTCGGGCAGCCCACAAATGATAGTGGGTGTTCAGCCGCTTCTATCAAAACTTGGGAGAATTAGCATTCACGTTTGCCCTGGGCCTTGGCAACTAAATCCAAATCCAATTTTTATTCAATTACGAATATCCACAGATAATTGTATGTTTTGTTATTTATTTCTTAAAAACCACAACAAAGATTCATTCCACCTTTATATATGATTACTATTTAGAAATGTCGTGATCTTCGAATTCAGCAGGTTGGATACACTTTGAGTCAAACAGTTATTTCATCCAATACAATATGCTCACACGAAAAACAGTTCACCTTATGTCAATCATACAGGTACTGAGGATTACCTCGCCTAAAAAATTCAGATCATTACACCACATGGACAACATAGGGGGTCTTACAACATAATCCATTCAGAGACATGACACAACATGCAAGTACAATAAT
Organism: Triticum monococcum; assembly: GCA_034509565.1. Taxonomy (NCBI): domain Eukaryota; kingdom Viridiplantae; phylum Streptophyta; class Magnoliopsida; order Poales; family Poaceae; genus Triticum; species Triticum monococcum. The sequence goes on along the minus strand of CM067846.1, from coordinate 168,412,139 downwards.
CTAATGACAATTTCAACTACTATCTAAAGAAGAACTGGGATTACCCTGGGCTTCAAAAAGCAGCAGGACCTCCTCCGTCTTCAAATATAACAATCTTACTTCCTCGAATTATTGGGTTGCTTTCATAATGCGTGCAGCTAATTGCATAATTTCCAGCTTCAAGATCAAGATTACATCATTCATGGCAGCCACGCCATCTCTTTCTGCCTCTAGTAGAGCCTCAAGAACTATAATATCTGTGCTCGGACTGCTCTCCGGCGGTGTTGCCTCTGAACTGCTACCATCCGGTAACATGGATGGTGCACTGCTTCCACAAATAGATTCTGGGGTTGTACATTGTGTCCTAGTGTGAACGGCATCCTGAAAGGTTTCCGATGGACATAAGTAAGGGATAGTTATCACATGATCCAGACAGTAAGCTTACATGGTAAACAACATATGAATTTTTGCCGAGCATGGAAAGCTATATTTAAATGGTTCGAAGCAGCATCAGCCGAAAAGAAATTAAAATGGTAAGATGAAACTAGGCATGTAAGTGGCAAATAAACGACATCCGCCAGTCCCATCTAGTTAGTTTTTGCTAGCTCCCTCATTCATTTCCCACAAAAAACAAAAACTCTTTTGAACTATCATACCACTAGTGGACTCTAATCGGGATTAAATGGGACCCAGGTGACATCCCTAGTTGAAAGGGAGTGTACCACCGCTATATTTAAGTTGCCAAGGCATCTAAGCAGTTGAAATAATCTGAGAAAGCACTTAACAGTGTGGCCTCATATAAACTACGAAGACAGTCTTGTGATGAAGTTCAGAGGAAAAGTTAAGGACTCAAATGAACTAGCCATGCATTTCTTTATGATAGTACATCAGGCACTGCTGACATATTGGCCAACTCAGGTATAGCGTAACAAGTAACAAACAAGCATTTGAATCAAGCAATACAGCAAAGTAGACAACTGAACTATTTGTTATTCTGTAGGATTACAGGTTGAGGGCACAAGCCAAGAAAGCAGCCCACACACATTACATTTCACATGTACTAAAACACACTGGCTTACCATATGTTGTCGTGAAGCTTCGCTGCTGTTGCAATGTTCTTTGAAGATATCATCAGCATCCCGTGGTTCCAAATCTAGTTGTTGTAGTTTATTCTGCACCCTCTATTTAGGTAAAATTAATTTTAATCACATGCACTAGTTCGAATTGATCATCAATGGTTCATCTAAACTAATGAAAGAAGGGTGTGCGCATACACGACAATATATCTGCTTCCCTCTATTTTTATGCTTGTTCGAGGTGTCAGCCCCAAAAGAACAAATATTTTGCTTGATGGGGTTGGCAGCTCCATAATTAATAGAAGCATCAAATTAGTCATACAACTTGGGAAGATCAAGAACACACAAAAAAGTAATGAATAGAGGCTCGGAGCAGTCATGTAATAGCTAGCATCAGAAAATGTAGGGTAAAACAAACAAAAAAAGGGGAACCACATGCTAGTTTGCTGATGTGTAATTAAGCATATAGAACATGAAGCAGTCTAATGGAACCAATAGGTGGCATCAGAACAACACCATTATCATAAATATAGCATGCAATAAGTAAAATAGTAGGCAGTGATATCTAGGAAGTACAGTAATACTTGGGACAAAACTAAAGCATATTAACTATATGTGCACTGGTATGTAATTTAGCACATGTAACATGTTCACTGCCAGAAGTATGGCCCTGCAGGTGCAAGCAGAATAACGCGTCTCATGAAAAACTGAATGATGCCCTGAAGAAATTCAAAGGTGCGGTGCTTATGCAAAGAAAGTGAACGTAGGCGCCGGCCATTGGATAACAATACCTGATTCTCGGTGGCGTATGGATATCGTTGGCATACTTGATAGCGAAGGATCATCGATGGTGCTCGTGTTGCGGTTGAGTTTGGGCTGGCTATCACCGTCGCTGAAGCGGCTCCGGTGCTACGGTTGCGGCGCCTGTCGACATACAAGAAAGCTCATCAGTGGTAAGTGAACAGTTGCACGATAAAGAGAAAAACTGAAGGAGTACAAATCGAAATAACCTGATGAGGCTGTAGCATCGGTAAAGCAGGGCCGGTGGAGTTGAATATGGCGTCCGGGGAGCTGGTCCGGTGCAGTGGACGAAGGCTTCGGCGGGCGCATTGTACAGTGCTTTTGGTGAGGCGGATCTGTTGCGGCGGACGAGGGCTTGTATGAAGGGCCAGCGAAGGGACGGACGAGGGAGTCAGTGAAGGGCCTACACTATGGTGGACGAGGGCGCTGGTTAAGAAGATCTGGTGCGGTGAACCATGATGGCGGTCAAGGAGATCTGGAGCAGTGGACAAGCCAGTCGCTGAAGCGGCTCCGGTGAAGTGGTGAGTTGGCTGTTGGGGGTTCCAAGGTGCGGAAGGTAGATCCATCGGGGTGTGAGGTCCACCGTTGCGGCAGAGGACTAGATTCCACGGCTTGCCGTGGCTGGGGGGGTCGGGGAGGGGAAGTGGAGGGGCTTTGGGGAAGAATTTTGGGGGCGAAGAGGGGGAAACAATGGAGTTACCAAGGCAGCCATTTTCCGTTCATGTGGCAGGGGTAAAACAGGAATATCGTGGGGCTAAACTTTCGGGCGTGAGATATTTCGATCTGAGCAGGAAGTTTGAAAGCTTTTGACACCTGAAATTATATTATGCTCTTGTACGACTGACTATGATATCATGGCCGAGAATTTGTTTGTTTTGCACGCAAAAAAAGTGTATGTTTTGAAAATCAATGTCTCCAACTCGAAACTTAGATTCTCCATTCAATTCAAATATGGATCATTGAGCTACTACAAGCAAATAGCATCATACGGTCCAATTCAAATGAAATTCCAAATGTGTTTATCATAAATATGATGACAAAAGCAAAAATGTGTATGTGTATGAATAAAGTGGATGATTATAAAGTTTCAACATGCCCGTACGTGTATATCTCTAGGTTTGATATATGAATTTAAAATCACAAAATCCCGTGTTAAAAAATGTACCTCCGTTTTAATGAATTACAAAAGCTAACGATGGAGTCAAATTCCAAAATTTCAATCTTAGGTTCGTAATTCTGGTACATCAAGGTATATCATGCATGTTCAAAAGTATCGTTATCTCATAGTCCAAACTGTGAAACAAATTGATCAACCATGAGTGCACACACTATTGACCACGTATATCTCAATTACGCTAAAGTCCCTCAAATATAGACACCCTCTTTATCTGAAGCCACCCACCCCCCCCCTCGGCGCCCACCCCACCCCCCCCCCCCACACACACACATAGAGAAGTCGTTCTCTCCCCCAACACCAACACACAAGCACATTAACACCCATCTCTCTTCTAAAGTCCGGACCCCAATATAGGTCTCTATCACTTTGTCTCTTGGGCATGCACACATCTCTTCCCCCACTCTTTAGCTAGGTCTCCCGACATCTCTCTTTCCCAAGCACACGCACTATGTAGAGTGTATCTTTCCCATACACACAAAACGTCGCCCCCAAACGTCTCTCTCCCTAGTTATGTGGTTCTCGCACACTCACCTCACACACCACCCCCACTGCAAACAAGCACACTTTGTCTCCTTGTGCACCACGCTCCTCTTTCTATCTCTCCCACATGCGGTCCCGCCCAGCTCCTCCCTGTATACATATATGTCATGACACTTTCCATAGCTCCCTAATGTATCATCGTTCTCGACCTTGCACATTGTTCTCTACACCAAATATTCTAGATCTCTCATGAAGTCCCTATCACACACACGATGACTTGCTTCCCTTGTGCGGCGTACATAGGCCAATTTCAAACAACATCAACATTGTCTCCCTATCTATACGCTATTTATGGACACAAACGCCCCCTCTCTCTTCCTCTCTCTCTCTCTCTCTCTCGCTCTCTCTCCGTCGCTAGCTCTCTCTCTCTCTCTCGCTCGCTCTCACACCCTCTCCCTCACACACTCGATGTCTCTTCCAAATAGTCTGCTCCCCCGCCCACACCCATGCTATCCTGCTACTACACATGTCACACCATTCCCCTTCCCTTATACTAGGTTTACATCATTAGTGGTCTCTCTACTCCACATACACACACTCCATCTCACGCACAAACGCGCGCACAAACACATATAGACACGCACAAACACCCATTAATCTGGATCCTCATCTCTCCCCATGTCCTCATGTGTATCTCACACACTCACTCTCTAATTATGTATATGTGTCTCCATGTTACACAACACAAAGCCCCATGTACATGTCTCTCTCTATCATCCACACACATAGACGCAAAGAATCTGTTATCATTGCCTCAGTCTCTAGATATATCACACATGCACACTCTCTCTCTCTCTCTCTTGCAAGCACGCTTAACAAGGGTTTCCCCGTGAATAACTTGCTGTCTATTCATCAACAGTCGTGGCAGTACGGCGAACACGAGTCGTGAAAAAGAATAAATCTACACGTGCTTACACCACCTAGTATGACTACTAGGACTAGAGCAAAGCAAAAAGCGCGCCACCGTCACCCCCTCCTTATCGGATACAGGAAAACCTTTGTTTTACACAGTCAAGAAGTCATTGTGCTAAGGCCTCACATGCTGAGGCATTGAATAAAATGTAGATGCTAGTTTATGGAAACAAGTATCGATAATACATTTGTATCTCCATACTTATATTTCTTCTCTTATAAAAAACCGAGTTGGTGATGATGGTACGTGTGCCTTCTTGCAATATAGACCGTCCGATCTATCTCTGACGGACGGAAAATAAACTAATAGATACCCGCACACCTATCCACATTTGCAGACAAGGCCTTCCCTCATTCATCCTTATCTCCAACAACCTCATTGTTGAGCAATTAAGAAAGGAAGCCTCTGGAACAAACTGGCCCGGTGGCCGCTGCTGGCATCATCAATCCCCATGCCTCCGCTCAGTCCGACCACCAATCACCACCACGCCCCATTCCTCTTCACCTTATCTCCTACAGAAGACTAAGTTGGTGATGATGGTGTGTCTGCCATCCGTCGTTTGTGACCATTAGATCTACATCCAACGACTGCGAGGTAAGTTGTTGCCTTTTCTCACCAACAATCCACTTGTCTACCATTTTGCAGAAAAACCCATAATTAGTATCTTAAAACTAACCACATCCCTCCTTGACCTCACCAAAACAGCCCAAGGAATATATTCTAATTGAAACATAATATATCTCTAGTGATATATGTATATCAAAATTAGAGTGTTTTGTATCAAGTTTGTGAATAAGTATTATTCTAATTATGATTCGTTGCAATGCACATGAACATTGCTAGTATTTCCAACCATGCAATTTTTGTCCTAATATTCCATAGTTTCGAGTTTTCCATCAAGATATTAGTCACTCATGGTTGATATTTACTTTCAATCATCTACACCTATGCACTATGTAACTAGCCTTGCTTATTGGGTTCCCAAGCTTAACTTTCACTCCTACTTACAATATGTAGAGTATTTAACAAAAAACTACCACTTTCAACTAGCCCTAGGAAGAATCTATTGTACAAAAAATAGCAAAAACATACCCAAAATTTCTTAATCCACGCCAAAAACTACTACCTGGTACTCCCTCCGTCCCACAATGTAAGACATTTTTGCAAGCTAGTTTAGCTTGCAAAAACATCTTATATTATGGGACAGAGGGGTACCGATTAGTTTAGTTCAAACCCATTTATGACAGGGTTGGCCCACATGTCCGTGCTGACGAGGCAGCTTAAACCAACATATTTTGTTTGACCGTTGACACGAGGGACCCACATCTGACCTTCTATCCTGTTATTCCCCCTCAAATCGTTATTTTCCCTGAACATTACTTCAAACAGTGCTGATGCGTGTTCATCGGTGATGAGCGAGTTGGCCGCCGCTCCGCCGGACGGGCTGGACGCCTCGCTGGCCTCCGCACGGGTTGGCAGGCTGGCCCGAGCATGACTCACGAGCGAGCAAGCCGCCGTGCTGGCCTTCGCTCGAGCCTGATGGCTGTCCTTAGCGTCGCGCGCCCGAGCAAGCCGCTGCACCGGCATGCCAATCTAGCTAGCAAACCTTGTAGACAAGCAGCTGGACGGAGCTATCTTGGCTAGCTAGCGGCCGCGAGTGCCAGACGGAGCTGGCATCCGGGCTGCCGCAAGATGGGCTCTGCACCGCCAGCGGTTTTAACCTCGCCTTGTGCCGGTGGCTTTAGCTGTGTCCCATGGGCGACGATGACTAGGTGGACGGGCCGGAGGTAGGAGGTCACTCGGGGATTTTTGTGCAGACTGACATGTAGGTCCCACAAGTCATAACGCCGGTCGAATAGAAGGCATTGACTTAATGCACGCCATGGGCCCTATTTGGATACTCTAAGTCAGAGGTTCGAGTTAGATTCTAACCCTGAATTAACTCTAACCAAAGTGGTGTTTGGATGGCAGGGTTAGATTGATAAAAAATGTATCCAAACAGGGCCATGGGTTGAAACGTGCCTATAATGGCACTTTGTAGAGTAGTCGTTTCTTGGTAGGGCTGGTTGGTAAGAGCATGTACAATGGTTGATAAGGTAGTCTTATCTTAAGTCTTCCACGTATGCAAGTGGTAGTGGTTTCTTGGCATTATTAGTGGTTTCTTGCATTATTAGGGGTTCCTTGTAAGGAACAATGTACTACTAGCGAACAAAAGGCGATTCTAGGTTGCATTGTAATCCAACGAGTACTACTAGTGGTCTCAGGAGTGTATACCTCATTTTGTGGGTTCGATCCTGGCCGAACGCACGGCGGCCTTTTTTTAAATAGTAACTTCGCTGCGAGCCAATATTTTACACGGGTAGTTTGAGCTTTGAAGTCAAACGGACGTGCGACAGCACAATCTGGGTGCACTAGATAGCCTAGCCACATGAACGGGTTATCCTTCCCAACATCTCGTGGCTCGCGTGCTCGTGCTAGCTGCACCTCGCTTGCAGCTTCCTCATCAGCTAGTAGCATATTTAAGCTAGCGCCTTCCAATTAAGCCCGAGGAGACGGAAAAGCTTGGCGGGGCATTGGGAACTGTGCAATATGGCTCTGTACGTAAAGTGCTCTACTACTACTACTCTGTAGCTTGTGGCGTTGCACGCATGGACTTCAGTCCATTATGGGCTCTACTATAAAAGAAATTCATCTTGACGTGTTTTTTTAAACGGAGGCAAAGCTTTGCTTCATCTCATTCATAAATAAGGAACTACTAACAAAGTTCGACGAGATCCATTACACCTCCACAAATGGAAGCAAAAAGCCTAGTGTCGCTGTATCAAATAACTCAAATGTTCTGCCCCACAGTAACCGTCGCTGATAAATAGGCTGCTAGTGCGTGCGTGAGAGGAGCGGCTGACTAGGCCAGCTATGTGAGAGGAGCGGCTGAATAGAGCACCGAGAGTACCCACTAGGCCACTATGCAGGTGTACTTTCCCTGCATTGATAGTACATCGATGGTTCTAGAGAACAGTATGTAGTACCCTCCACTTCCAACTGTAGCTCCTTGGCCCTGAGATTCAAGAGTTCAAAACTGGTGCACTATACTAGAAAGTACAGTACATCACACTACTAGTTGAGAAAGTAGTACTAGTAGTGCTACAGTACGAGTACGTACTCCCCCGTCACATAATGTAAGACATTTTTGACACTAGTTTGTGTGTACAAAAAATAGCAAAAACATACCCAAAATTTCTTAATCCACGCCAAAACTACTAGCTAATGCCAAAAATTTCTTACTGGTGCTATTATTTACAGTATAATGCGATCCCATGTCGTCCCATAATGCTAGTAGTAGTAGTAAATAATAGCCTCACCCCTTCGCTAAGGAATGATCTACAGTTGGAACGGACGAGGCCCTGCAGTTACTACGCTCTTATCTCCTTCTCGCCAGTTCCCCTCGCCCCGAAGATAAGGCAGTTCGCCGCTGCTCCCATGGATTCGCCAGGTGGTTCTCCTCCTTGTCGGGGTTGGGAGACCTTGGACGATGATCCTCTGGGAGAAATCGCACGCCACTCCGACGTCCTCACCGCCGCAAGACTCGGTGCTTCCTGCACCAACTTTTTCAAGACGGTGCTTAAAAAAGCTTGGGAAAAGGCCATGCTTGTTGGTCTTCCATGCGTCCTCGAGGAGAAGGTTCTTCTATGGGACAATCCTTCATACAGTCCGCCGCTCCCTGGCCATGGTTGCACGTTGACTCCCTAGAGTTGCCGACGTTGAGAGGTAGTCGGATTTTGTTCGATGAGCAGGTCAGTAATGTAGTTTGATCATGTAGTACTTAGTTATTCCATTTCCATCCCTTAATTTCTCCACTGCCCACTGTCTTATATATACGTCTGGGTCGGTGCCGACGAATATTGGCTTGCATACCTCCGGCCGGATACCACCATCATTTTGCTCAACATCCACAGCAGTGCGACCGTTCTGGTAGACCCCTTCTCCACCATTGGGATCGTCCTTCCGGACTGGCTGGGCTTGAATACATATGATGATGCCTACATGAGATTGAAGAAGATAGCAATTGCGGACCCGCTGACAAAGCGACGCGGCTACAACAATTACTATCTCATCACGGTGTTCGACATAAGGATTGCCATCAATACAAGAGGCAATAACGGCAGAGGCTAGTGCATGTTGGCGGCGGCAGATTTGTACCCCTACACGTTCAAAGACGTCGTGCGCCATCTAGGCTGCATGTTCGTGGTGACAAGCCAAGGGACCTGTTTCATCCGGTTGCCATCTTACGGTACGGGAGATTACAAACAGAATGCACAAACCATCATTTGCATCCCTAACGGTACTCCATTATTTTGCAGGGACCAGTCATCCCGCGATCAAAATAAGATCGCCGATCCTGGATGAGCATTTGCATCCACGATTCGGTCGAACCTGGAACCTTGTGGCTGACATTGGCATATTGGGATCAACTATCTTAGCAGTCGTTACCCATGGTACCAGTGATGTGCAACATGGTCACACAATCTACCACGATCGGACCGTCACCATCAACCCAAGTATTCCATTTTTTAATCCTCTCGCCTTCTCTTTCATTGTTGTACTAGTACTCTACTTACGTACTAATAGGAGTACTTTTTACCTTGGAGGACACGTATAGCCAGCTAGGCCCTTGAAGACTTGAACCCACTAGCTGGCACCATTTTTGTTTTTCCATGTCTTACTATCTCATCCATGTAGCCAAGAGTGGCTATATATAATAAGCCGGTTATTTTACTTCCTCTATACCAGAGTAGTACTATTTGCTGCACAATATTACTGACCGCCATATTTGAGAACATTATCATGCATGGACCTTGGCTATGTACGTCACCATGTGTCCAGATCTGAGATGCCGCGTGTACCAGATGAACGGCGCCGAGTTCGACCGCCCGTGATGCTATGTGGGTGCCGAGGAACACTCTTGGAGAGTACTCGCTTTTCATTAGGGATAGCTACCCCATTGTGAAGCGGATGCCACCTTCCGTGCACGGCACGGAAGGCCTGCCATTCATGAAGCACGGTTGTGTCTTCTGTGCGCACCGTCGGATGAATGGCATGCTGGGACACGCTATCCCTGATTTATGCCGCTTCAGCTTGGATGAGTCTTCATTGTGTGGAACTGGACTAGAAAGCTGCGACAATGATTCCCGTTGCCCACCGCTATGGATCGTGCCATCCATGAAGAACACCTGGGACTAGAACCTGGAGGAGGACATGTAGGTCATCTATAACGTGTACGTGGAGTACGGTAAATTGTGAATGGTCGCTATGAATATATGTAGACTAGTCGTGCACAAATTTATCACGTGAATTGGAGATGAACTTGTGTGGCACACTGGCATTTGTCCTTTAGAATTTATTACTAGTAAATGTGTTATGTGTAAGTGCAACTTGTGTGGTTGTTGCACGGGCTCCAACATGCTCTTTGAGAAAAAAAGGTGGCACAGCTTTGGATATACGTAATGTGGTGGCATCATACAGTAGCATCATTCGCTATAGTTGTAGTACACTCCTACTAGGACGACAACTCCTATAAAACCTTGCATTTGGCTCTTTGCCTCTTCGGGAGGTTCAACAGTTTGTACTCCTATGAACCTTGCACTTGGCTCTTCACCTCTTCGGAAGGTCCAACAATGATGATACTACAGTACAATATGCTTCTGCCAATCTGACACTGATTGAACTGCTACACGTCCACAACAAGGGAGAGGGCGCTGTACTCAAAACCCTCTCCTCGTCCTGCGAACCACCATGCGCGTGGGCGAGGGAGAGGCGTAGGAAGCAAGCTTCTCCTTGTTTGGCGAGTTGATGGGAGACATCAAAGCAGTACTAGTACTAGTCCATACTGCGTCCTTTCTTGTTAATATGGCTTAATTTGAAACGAGAAAATACACTGGCGGTCAACGTATGTAACAATACGCTCTTGACGGTCACTATATATAGTTTTCCGGTGACTATACGATCACTAGCTCATCGTAGAGCACCGTATTGCACCCTACTGACTGGCCACATAGTCGACATGGAACTTTGTTGACTGGTTAAATTGTCACCTGGTTTACGGGTCCCACCTGTCAGTTGGCAGAGCAAAGAAACCAGTTAAACAAAACTTTACGCAGGCGCGATAGGAGTCCAACCCTTGCGCGCGAACCACCCTGGCTGTGTATGTGAGTGCATGCACGTGTACTCCCTCGGTCTTCCAACAAAGAGTGTACATTGGCTAAAAAAACAAAGAGTGTAGCACATCTACACTTCCAATGCATTTATCCTTTAATCTAAATCGATATTGATTAACAAATGCACCAACTTGTGCTCTAGGTATAGGCTACATGTCTATCCTTAATTACAGCATGCAACGACCTTCACTTAATATTCTTTTCTCAATGGTCGCATGCACACATAAATCTGCTACTTTTGGGCGTTAATTATGCCCTAGTCAATGTGTAAATCTCTAAATGTATAGTCTTTCACAGACGTAGGGAGTAGGTTGAGCACTTGAGTGTGAGCGTGTGTGTTGCATCGTGTGCTGTGTGCCGCATGGGTGCGTGAGTGTTGCGTGCGTCCATGTGTACGTGTGAGTGTTGCATGTTGCATGCATGGGGCTTACTCCCTCCCATTGACATGTTCATATTTCAAGCTTCCTCTGTTCCCTCCATATGGTGATACTCCCTCTGTTCCCAAATACGAAGTAAGATCCTCCCTCTGTTCCCAAATACGTACTATTTGTCTTTCTAGAGATTTCAACAAGTGACTACCTACGGAGCAAAATGAATGAAGTGAGCGTAGAGGCATAGGGATAATGTAGAAAGGAAGTCTTCGTGATCCATTATTCCCCATCTCGGTCAGAGAGAACTATTCAACTAGTCTTCGCAGTGAAGTTACAATACACGCTGCAGCAGATGGGACACTTAATTAATAAGCTGAACCAGCGTGTTGGTGTTACTAAATCAGCCTTACCCAGTACTGCCATCATGTTTGCCAGTAGAGCACGCTTCTGTCCTCCATTAACTGACATATGGGCCCTCTTGCGGTAGACACATATGTCATCGGTGTAACTATTTACACTCGGAAGGACGGTATATCCTGGTAGTAGTAGTAGAATTGAGATTTAATGCACTTTATTCCCTGTATTCCACTCTTCTTCTTCCTCCTCTCTTCCCCATAGTCGGCCGCACACCATTCCCCCCCGCTCACTACTTGCCCGCCCGCGCTATCTTCCTTTGGATAGCTTGCGCGTCCCATATCCCCCCGCTCACTGCTCGGCCACACGAGGAGAAGCTTCTTCGCTCACCCGCCCGAATCCACTTCCCCGCTGGCTCACGGGCACAAAAACCCAATGGCAGAACCGACTAACACGTAGAGCTGCGATTGGAATTCCCTCCCTGATGTTCTCTTGGAGCAGATCTGTAATCGTATGGACCTACTCAGCACCGTCCGTATGGGCGCATGCTCGGTGTCTTTGTACCATCTACTCATCTACAACCGGTCGGCTCTTTTCAAGACACCCTGCTTGCTGATGCCTGATCCTTGCAGGTGGCCCAGACACCAACTTGACGATCCTACGGAGGTTGTCGTGGTGCCCCTCGACATGCTACCACTACCCGTCCACATGTCCTTCATGCGCGACCACTACTGGCAGGCATGAAGGCCAACTGGATCGTCCTCATCCACCAATCCGTTAGCCCGTTGCGTCTCGTGGATATCTACACCCAACAAGTGATCACCCTTCCATCATTGGATACTGCCACCATCAAGCCTCGCGGCCCGCCGGACACTCCTGCCTACTACGCGCGAGACGCGTCAAGCTTTTGGCTCGACCTCTGTTTGCTGAAAGTTGTAATCTGCAAAGTGCCCACACCATCAGAATACTACATGGATTACAAGCTCATTGCCTTGTTCAACATGGGATTAGTCTATCTGGAATCCGGTCGCCATACATGGTTATGGCTCATCATCAATCCTGTTAAGGCAACATTTCTGTTCGATGCGATAGTGCAAGATGGCATCGTTTATGCGTTCGATGTACAAATTGGCTGCCTATACTGGTGGAATCCATCGTCGAGTAATTATTTTATCTCATCTCATCTTTACCTTATGAATACGACTGCCTGTTCATTGTTACAAATTTAGAATAGATAGTATGCCTATAACAACATCATTGCTATATGTTCCTCTCATTTCCTAGATTTTTATAACCACGCATGTTATTGTTATAGTTTATATGAGAACAATTGGCATCTAATGATTGTTAGAATATATATAGCATAACATCATGATTGCTATATGTTACTCTCATTTCCGCGATTTTTATAACAACTCATGTTATTGCTTAGAGTTGATATCAGAACAGTAGTGGTAAGTGCTATGGTAGAATATGAGTAGGCTCTGTCATAGCTGTTTTCCTCTCATTGTTACATGATGTTTGAACCATGACATATTGCTAGAATATGAAAGCCATTGGCTTATTTTTTTTTAACTTGGGGTATGATTATGACAACGGTATTGCAATTCTCTGTCTATGATATGTGTCACTGTTATAATAATCTTAATTCCACACATACTCTGAACATGATTGTTTATTTTTGTCCTTTTGGTCTCCAATTTGAATTGTTACAGCAAACGCAAATGCGCTGGCCTTCATGATTCCAGGACCTGGAATCATACCAGTCGATGGGTGGTGGTTTATCGCTCATTCAGCTGACAGCGGTCGCACGTACCAAATTGACCAAACCATTACATCAACCCACATGCAGTACAATGCCTGGGGCGTTCTTGACATTGATGGCTATGGCTGCTTCGTGTTTAAGAAAGATCCCAGCTCCGTTGGGCCAGGCGTATTCAACTGGAAGCGGGTTTACAGCCTCGGCAACAACTCCATGTTCCTTAGGCACAATTATTCGATCATCCAACCAATCATCGATCATATCATCGGCGATGATTACCGTGCTATGCAACTTCCATTCGCCAGGGGGGCGTGTTTGCACATCACACCATGGGTTTCATGAATCGCCTTACCTAGAGATTTGTCGACACGGCTTGTTGCCAGATAATCTTCAGTGTGTGAAAGGCATCAACCTTCCATGTGATGGATGGCTTTTGCAAACCCGACATGCGGCGATGTGGTTCATGCCAATAGCAAATATGCACAACTTGATTCGTACTGATATCTAGACTGAGCCATGTATTCTGCTGTTGTAGCACGACCCTCTTTTGTTGGATATTATGTATTGTTGTTAGTTTGAAGCACTCCTTTGGTTTGAAGGATAGATACCTTTCTGGGATCAAGTGCATCCTAACTCACCTGCGTAGGATGTACTGATAATGATGATGGAGATGTTGTGCAGTATATATATATATATATACCAATTAGGCATCAAGTGTGTACTTCTTAGATAAACCTATGGTTAAAATGTGACACTAAATACGACTAGTATGTAGTACAGTAGCAGTACTAGTAGACGTCGGTCAAATTATTCATCATGTCCACACATTGAATTGACGTGACAACACACTGCACGTGAGGTGACACAAGAATCCCGGCGGCGTGTTTGGGTATTCTGGAGTTCAGATTTGGAGTACCACTTATGTGGCGAAATCTTTCATCGTTCACTTAAAACAGTCGATTGATCATACATTGAGTACCATATAACTGGAATTAACCGATGCAAGTCGAAGAAGGATTGGGCGGTGCTACCGGCTGGTGTCAAGTTTGATCCCACAGATCAGGAGCTGATCGAGCACCTTGAGGCCAAAGTGAGTGCTGATAGCGCGAGATCTCATCCTCTCATCGATTTGTTCATACCAACCATTGACAACGAGCACGACATATGCTACACCCATCCTGAGAAACTTCCAGGTAAGATACCGATCGGCCGTCTACTTGCACAAACATATTCCTTTGTTTATAGCTCTATTTATCTTTTTAGACGCAGACCTGGTGCAGCAATTACAATTTGAAAGTTAATAAAAAGTGAAAAAAGTGACTGCAATATGCCAAAGATGTTATGAAAATGCCAACTACATACACTAAAACCTATATTCGACAATACTGCAGGTATCACACTGAGTGGCCTAAGCAAGCATTTCTTCCAGCGCAATTCCAGGGCGTTTAAAAGGGGCACGAGGACGTGTCGCAAGATACATTCAGAGTGTGGAATGCACGCGATGTGGCACAACACCGGCAATACCTTGCCGGTGATGGTCAACGGTCGGCAGACGGGCAACAAAAAGGTTTCTGGTGCTGCACGCCAACAAGAACTTCGACCAGCAGAGGACCAACTGGGTGATGCACCAGTACCACCTCGGGGACCTGGAGCAAGCGAAGGAGAGGGAGCTGGTCCTCTGCAAGATTTTCTACCAGATGAACACTAGGGCCAGGAGTAAAAAGATTATAAGTTAGTTTGGTATTGGTACTTGTACTACCTTGTCTTCCGCAAGTTGGTATTGTTGTTAACGATCTGTCGGTATGAACTTGGCATTTTCTTCCAACCATCATGCCGAAGGTCGACGTGGATATAAAGCTGAATCATTTGTTTCGAAACGAATTTTCAGGCACCTAATTTTTATTTGATGGGTAGCATAAGCACCTGCCGTTCAAATTCCAAGTTCTCCAATTTTTTTGAAACAAGTGCATGCACTTATTATCACGATGAAAAAACAATATCCCTGCTGCATCCCAGTTATCAGTCTGTACTCGCAGAATTCTCTCGTTTATTGAGCACATATATTGTTTTTTCAGGTCGACCAAGTTTCAGCTGGGCTGTTGTAACATCCCAAAATTCTAAATCTTGGAATGTTATATTAAATAAATAGTTTTGATTGTTTGTTTGATTGTTGTGTGAATGATTGGGTGAAATTGAGTGCAATTTGAAACTTTCTGAAAGTTGAATGAGAGGGAATAAAAGGACTTTCCCAAAAGTGTTTCCATCTGAAATGATTTGAAGCCTCATGCAAAATTCATGCAACTCAAGGACTTTCAAGAGAGGAGATGAAATGACTTCTCCAAAGTTTAAATGAAAGAGAGTGGGGAGTTAAACCACTTTAGAAATTCCATTTGGAATCCTTCCCATTTGAATAGTTTCAAATTCCTCTGACCCATTACAAAATAAAGAGAGGAGTAATATGACACTCCAAACCAGGGGCAAATTTGAAATATATTTGAATGAGGAAAAAACAGAAAATATTTGGAAGTGGTTCGAATTTCAACTTCAAAACCACTTAGGAGTTACTTGACTTTTAGTCAAATAATTTTTCTCCAAAAAAATAAATAAATCGAAATAAGGGTAAAATGATTCCCTACAATAGAAAAATGGAGAAAAATGGATTTGAAATCATTTAGGTATTTTCAAATAATTTTATTTGCATTTTAGTGCAACAGTAGCACTGTTTGCTTTATGTTATTTTTTGTGGAATTTATTTGCCACTTAAAATAAGTTCATGTTTTAGAAAATCTTTTTCTGAATTTTTTTATATATAATATGCCTATATGTTTTGTTTTATATATATTGTGTTTATTTGTTTTTTCTCGCTGTTAAAAAAACAAATCCGCCAGGCCAGGCCAGGCGCGCGGGCCGGCCCAGCCTAAGCTAGCGCTAGGGCTAGCGCACACACGCATGGGAGGAACTCCCAGAGCGCCGCCACCACCTCTCTCGCTCTCCTCTCTCCCTCATTTTTTTCTTTCTTTCTTTCACTGGCGTCTGGACCCCACCTCTCTTTTCTTCTTCTCCACGAAGAACACAACCCCACGCGTTCACGCTCCGGACGCCGCCGCCGCGCCCGATCTTCATGGGAACCCTACCCCGAGTCCACCCCTTCCCCAAGCCTCATGTCCTATAAATACCCGAGGCCGTCCTCTCCCGTTTCCCTTTGAAAACCCACGCCCAAGACCACCTCTAGACGACGCCCTCGTTGTTCCAATCTAGGCCAGCCAAGCAGAGTTCATCGCTCGACTCCGACCGACGGTGAGCTTTCCGAGACCCCTGCTTCCATACTCTACTTTCCCTTGAGATTGTGCATCTATTTGACATAACCACGCCGCCCAGGGAACAACGGAACCTCGTCCTAAACATCGTCAGCCATCGCCGGAGCTCTCGGTTCACAGGAGCTTCTCGAGTCGCCCCGCTCACCTAGACATCCCCAACCTCCACCTTCAACACAAAATCGGACCCCCTCGGAGTCCCCATCCACTGGACATCGCCGTCTCCACCGCCGGTCACCGGAGCCATCGCCCCCAACGACATCCACTTCCCTGCCTACACGAGCTCCTCTCTGTAAGCAACGAGCGCCTCCCTCCATTTGTTTCTTTTTTTGAAACATTAAGTGCAAAAAATATTAGATCGGTTTTAGTAGATCGGTTCTATTAGTCGGTTTACGCGGTTTAGATCAAACCAGTTCGTCGGTTTCTTTTCATTAAACGCGCGTGCATGTTTTGTTAACTTTCGGCCAAGCGTTGTTTAGATCCGGATCACCCACCTCGTAGGTCCAATAGCGCATGTTTGTTTTTTTTCTGTATTTTCGTTTCTGTTTTTAAAACAGAAAAGTTCCAGTTTCGTAAATTCTATATCTCTTAGGTTATTTGGAGTTTTTGATTTCGGCCATGTTTGTAGTTTTAAAAATTGTTTCATATGGGTTTTAGTCAGATTAGTATTTCTGCTATATTATGAGCTAGAATTAATATTTTTAGGCGATTCTTTTTGCCACTACTTTGTTTTCACCTTGCCTAGCAGTAGGATTAATTTGGGTATTTATATATTTTATTAAAATTAGTTTTTCATGAAAACAACACTGCGCTAGTTATTTTTTAACTTGCTATTGTTTTCTATTGTGTTAATTATTTTAAAATCTATTTTCACCTCAGTTATATTTTATTTCAGATTTGTTTCTGTAGTATTAGAGGGTGTACTTTTATTTACAGAAAAATAAAATGTTTTATTTCTTTTTCTTACTTGTTTTGTTTTAAGTATAATTAGAGTTTTAATTTAGCTTTTTATGTGTTTCCTTTTGCTAGTAAAACTTTATGAAAAATAATTTATGTTAACTTAGTTGATTTAAATTTTATTTTCTGTTAAAATTATTAGTTTAATATTTTCTTTGTTAAGTTTTGCTTAGGACAACTATTTTTGTAAATAAGGCAAAAGGTTTTCCTAGTAGGTTCTTTATAGTTTTCCCCTATTAGTTCTTTCGATGTGTTATTTGTTTTGTATTGGGTTTTCTTATTGAGTTTTTGTTGTTGTTAGATTTGCTTGCTAGATAGTTTGGTTATGCGAATGTCATGTTTGTTATTATAGATTTCATCGGAGAGTTGCGTATAGTCCTATCAAGTTATTTTCGAGAGCGTTGTTATCTTCATAAACTTACCAGGAAAGTTCACGTTGACCATGTTTTTCATACCTATGTTTTATTTGCATGTAGTAGCACCCTTTCAACAATTGCTCCAGTAGTGTTAATGAATCTTGTAGTTGAGTAGAATGCATGGGTTAGGAACCCATCTCCCTGTTACCAAGCCCGGGACATTATTTACTTTAATGCTACGCTATAGTAGACAGGGTTGGTATGAGTGCTTTTGGAGTCGTGTGAGAATGGAGGACTCTATGTCAATGACGACAACTTCATGATGGCATCGGCAAGGACTGCATCTTCATGACCTCAATATTACGAGACTCGAGACAGGAATTCAATACACACTACTGGGTGAAGGATGGTTGACGGGCACTGTCGGTGTCAAAACCGGCGGATATCGGGTAGGGGGTCCCGAACTATGCGTCTAGGCCGGATGGTAACAGGAGGCAGGGGACACGATGTTTTACCCAGGTTCGGGCCCTCTTGATGGAGGTAAAACCCTACGTCATGCTTGATTAATATTGATGATATGGGTAGTACGAGAGTAGATCTACCACGAGATCGGAGAGGCTAAACCCTAGAAGCTAGCCTATGGTATGATTGTATGTTATGATTGTTGTCCTACGGACCAAAACCCTTCGGTTTATATAGACACCGGAGAGCGTTAGGGTTACACAAGGTCGGTTACAAAGGAGGAGATATCCATATACGTATTGCCTAGCTTGCCTTCCACGCCAAGTAGAGTCCCATCCGGACACGAGACGAAGTCCTCAATCTTGTATCTTCATAGTCTAACAGTCCGGCTGTCCGGAGACCCCCTAATCTAGGACTCCCTCGGTAGCCCCTGAACCAGGCTTCAATGACGATGAGTCCGGCACGCAGTATTGTCTTCGGCATTGCAAGGCGGGTTCCTTCTCCGAATACATCACAAAAGAATTTGAATATGAGGATAGTGTCCGACCCTGCAAAATAAGTTCTACATTCCACCGTAGAGAGAATAATATTTTCGCAGATCTAATTTGCTGGCTTGTTTTGGCAGCATGACGTTACGTCATGGCCTGGTGATTATTCGAACTATTTCTTTTAACCAGCTCTGCACATAATGCGAGGCAGTTTTTCGACACGTCTTGTCAAAGCAGAGATCGTGTCCCCTTATTACGGGATTCTCATCAATACGGGCGTGGATAACCCAACCGCGCCATCAATTGCGGTGCTGGGGGGATAAGCGAGTTTTACCAGGCAAGTGGGGACGCTTAGCTTCGTCCGCCCATATAAAGGGATAAGGATTCACCTTTCTATCCCCGCCTTCTTCCTCCTTTGCTCATCCGTCTTCGCACACTCGAGCTCTAGCGCCCAAGTCCACACTTCCACCTCAACCTTCTCCAACCATGTCCGGAGTGGGAGGCAAGTGGATGGTCTCCTCCGTCACGAAGGGAGACATCAAGAAACTGAGGAGAGCCGGATACCTGCCAGACGACATCGCGCACCGGCTCCTAGATGAGGGGCAGCTAATCCCCACCCCCAGGCCCCATGAGAGAGTAGTATTCCTCACCCATTTCCTCCGCGGACTGGGATTCTCTCTCCATCCCTTCGTCCGGGGGCTCATGTTTTATTACGTCCTGGATTTGCACGATCTGGCCCCGAACTTCATCCTCAACATCTCGGTGTTTATCGTCGTGTGCGAGGCCTTCCTTCGCATCAAGCCCCACTTCGGCTTATGGCTGAAGACCTTCAATGTCAAGCCGAAGGTGGTGGGCGGCCGCCAGGCAGAGTGCGGAGGCGCCATGGTGGGCAAGATGCCCAACGTAACATGGCTCGAGGGCTCCTTTGTGGAAACCATAAAGGGGTGGCAATCGGGGTGGTTCTATATCACCGAGCCGCGCGACCCTGCATGGGCAGCGGCCCCCGAGTTCCGATCTGGCATCCCCATGTGGCTCACCTCCTGGAAAGAGAAGGGCCTGTCCTGGGGTAGTTCGAAAGAGCTGACCGGACTCCAAACATGTATTCAAAAAATGGTGGACAAGAAGCTGAAGCTTGTCAACATAGTCCAAGTTATGCTCATCCGCCGGATACTCTCGTGACAACAACGGGAGTTCAACTTGTGGGAGTTCAATCCGGCGCAGCACCAAACTCTGAACAGGCTCTTCGACATGACTCATGAAGACGCCTGGAGGGTGCTATTCATAAGTGCCGAGGTCCCCCCCTATTATGGAGGATCGCGGATTCAGCGCGAAGCGCCAAGCCAATGCGGTAGGCTGCTTTACCTTTCACAAGATACTAATTTTTTCATATAGATTGACTCTATGCGGGATCTAAACTCCCGTACCTTTGACAAGACGGGCAGAAGATGGCCGGACAGATCGACTGTCCGGCTCCTTTGCCCGAAGGCCCCGCAGACGCTCTTCTGGCGAAGATGCTGACTCCGGCCCCTTATAAGGTGCCGGAGAAGACCAAGAAGGCCAAGGGAACCCGAAAGAGTTCCCGTCGCCAGGCGTCGTCGGACTCACCGACCGATGACTCTGCGGCGCACTCTTCCCCTGAAAGCGAGGAAGAGGAAGAAGAAGATGCTGCCCCACCGACTGGGGGAGACAAGAAAAGGAAGGCCGCCCCAACTGGGGAGGCCAGAGGGTCCAAGAAGGGAAGGACTCTCCTTCTGGACAATTCCACCGCCGCCGACGAAGGCGAAGATGAGTGGTTGCCTAGGGTCAAGCCCCCGGGGAGATCGTAAGTATGCAGATACCAGAGTAACTCATCGGATTCCTTTGTCGCACTGCTTTCCCTAACGCTGAATGCAATTATCCAGGCCGCCACGAGCCAGTATTGATGTATCATCGGACGGCTCCTTGGGCTTGTCGGACATGGATAGCGATCCAGTCCTGACCGACACCTCCCCTCATCCTACCGACGACGCCGAGGTGTTGTCTCAAGAGGCACCGGATCGAGGGGAAACAATCCTGGAGGCACCTCAAGGCGACCTTTCGGACTCCGGGAGCCGCGGGGACGGGCCCCCCGAGAGCTCCGAGTTCGGCCCTTAGCCGAACACCGTGCCGGACCCTCCAGCGGTTCCGGGCTCGGGCAGGCGGCCTCCTTCTAAGAGGGGCAAGACGCTTGTGCCAGTGACCTCTGTCCATCCAGAGGCGCCGGACAATCTGCTGGAAGCGCATCGCAGCGCTTCCATCAACGAGGAGCACCGCACTATCATGAGTGCGGTCATCCAGAAGGTTCAGTCCGCCAAGAGTGGATTGACTGAAGCCTGTGCCAGCCTTCTAACAGGCTTCGAGGTAAGTGTTTTAAAATGTAGTAGAAATATTACTGCATAGACCGTAGCCCCTGATGCTTTGTTCGGTGTTCAAAAAGAAAAGCCGAACAGAGGATCAAATAATATCGCAGGAGTCTAATATAAGTATGTCAATATGCGTATGCAGGCTTCGCTGTTGGCGTCCGCCGCACTGACTGCGGAGGTCGCCGTGCTGAAGCAGGACCTCGAGGGCTCCAAGAAAGAGCTCGGCCTTGTCAAGAGGCGACTCGAGGAGAACAAGGGTAAGAAATACCCTATCTATAGAAATGTATATATAAAAAAGGAGGCGATTGCAAAATGACAGGATCGTTGTATGTTTGCCAGGGGCCACGATCGAGGTGGCTACCCTGAAGCAAGCGCTAACCAAGGCAGAAGATACAGCGGCCAAGGAGCACACCAAGCAAGAGAAGCACGAGGCTCGGGTGGGCGAGGTGCAGCAAGAGCTCCAGGCTCTCGTGACGAAGCACGAGGCGTTGGACCTTGACTCAAAGACGCGGGAGTCTGAGCTTGCCGCGGCCCTCGAAAGTGTAAAAAGTGCCAAGGCCGAAGCCCAAAAGGCCCTCCAAGAGATCGACACGATGAAGAAGATAGTGGCGGGTAAGGCTTTCTATATGCAAAGCAAGCATGTAAAAGTAAATTACCGATTACTTACCCGGATCCGGAGCTCTTCACGAGCATTCACAGATTTGCCCCGCAGTGTGTCCGATGCCGCACAATTTTACCAGGCCAAGGACGGAAGCTCGACAGAGAAGCTGTTCTGGTCTTAGTATGCTGAGGCCGAACATCCGGTGCCAATGAGCGACCAGCTGAAGCAGATGCTCGAGCTGCATAAGGCGGCCGATCAGGCCATGAAGAGCTTTATAGTCCGGTTGTGGCCTGGCGACGCCCTTCCGAACAGCTTCTTCGGCCTGGTGAGGCGGCTAGTGGATGCCTGCCTGTCATTAAGCGATCTGTCTGCATTGATGGTGCACGTCAGGCTTTCGCCCGTGTGAAATTGCAGTGGGTCAAGCTAGACGCCGTGAAGCTGATCAAGGAGGGGCCGCCAGAGGGCAAGGAGCACCGCCACCCCGAGATGTACTATGAGGGTGTTCTGCCGGGTGCCTGTATCATCGCGGACAAGTGTTCAAAAGATGTAATATTTGAATGAAACTTGCTCGTTTTATCCTGTATGTATGAAAACTTGTTTCATATGCGCTATGCAACGCTTGTGTGAATTTAAAATATTACCTTCTGTTTGGCTGTTTATCCAATCTAAGAGATGGCTAGTCCTTGGCTTTTGCCCCCATGCCAGGAATGCTGGGGTGTTCGGGATAAACCTGAGCACTCTTGTTCCCATATTTGGGTCCTTCGAGGGAGGTGCTTAGCAAAACGAACAAGGCAACCGGACTAATAATGCTTTATCACTCTCACTTAGCCATAGAATTCTAGAATTTTAAATTTCGCGAAGCCCCTGGTATTCGGAAGGCCGAATTCGGGACGGGATACACGCCTGTAAGCCGGACAGGGCCGGCCCCTCGCCCTAAGCAGCATAAGTCTTTAGGGACTCGAAAAACCTCACCGAACAGCGACCAGTCTCTCGCCTTATCATGACAGTCAGTTTTAGCTTTCTTTACTGAGGTGCTAAGCCCGGCAGAACCGGGGCACAATCGCAGTAGTTCTCCTAGCGCTACCTTAGCTGATAGAGCGGAACGTAAGGTACCAAAAGATAGGAGCCGGGCAAACCCAACATTTGACCAAAGACATGATTCGGAGCTGATGCATATAATGCTATAAGTTCGGGGTGCCGCACTTGTGAAAGTGTTCGGACTTTTCACACCGTATTGTGAGGTACGTAAGCCCCTAGTGTATTAGCCGTACCAAGGTGTACGGTTGCAAGGCGTCATTAATGAACACATAGATATATATATAACAAGAATGCAATAATAGTCGTAATGTCATGCATTGTTTAATACAAAATTGCGTTAAAGCAGAGTGATACAGATAGTGTGATAAGCAAAGAGTAGGACTATGTCCCTTCCAAGGGCGAGCTGAGGAATGATATTAAATTGAATATTTCACTCGTTAATGTAATCAACCTGGGAATTCCGTGGTATAACGTAGTTGTCTGCTTCCTTGGTTGCTGCATCATGTGTTCGGCACTAGTGCTACCGAACAGTGTTTCCAGAGATTAAGGTCCTGAAAGAAAAAGAAAAATAACCAAACGGGAAGCCCCTAGTGCGGTTTAGGCCACGTTTTGGGGCGTGCCGTAGTTGTGCCCCCCTCCCCACCTGTGCCCATAGTATTTTTAATGCGTAATTATGTACGCGCGGCACGAATATCGCCGTTGGGCTGGGATTGGGGTGGCCGCTATATTGCTACGCGAGCTCAGATCGCGCCAGGCGGTTTATTTGCCGATTGGCCCGAGCGCGCTTGAAGGTGTCCGGGCTGTGAAGCACCGAACTGGTTGATTTCCTTGAGAGGCTGCTTTGCGTTGCTGCTGCAGGGGCTGTGGTGTGCTCCTCTGTTCGGAGAGAGCGCTCTGTGTTTCCATTGACTGTAATAACTCCGCGAGGTCCTGGCATCTTGAGCTTGAGGTATGCATAATGCGGTACCGCATTGAATCTAGCAAATGCGGTTCGCCCGAGCAGCGCGTGATAACCACTGCGAAACGGGACTATATCGAAGATTAACTCTTCGCTTCGGAAGTTATCCGAGGATCCGAAGACCACTTCCAGTGTAATTGAGCCTGTGCAATGGGCCTCTACACCTGGAATGACGCCCTTAAAGGTCATTTTGGTGGGTTTGATCCTTGAGGGGTCTATACCCATTTTGCGCACTGTGTCCTGACAAAGCAGGTTCAGGCTGCTATCGCTGTCCATAAGGACTCGAGTGAGGTGAAATCCGTCGATGATTGGGTCTAGGACCAGTGCGGCGAATCCGCCATGATGGATACTAGTGGGGTGGTCCCTGCGATCAAAGGTGATCGGACAGGAGGACCAAGGATTGATCTTTGGGGCGACTGGCTCCAACGCATATACGTCCCTGGGCGCACGCTTCCGCTCCCTCTTGGGGATGTGGGTTGCGTATATCATGTTGTCACACCCTGCATTTTGTAACACTTCATTTGCATCAATAAAGCATAAAATTTGGACCAACAAAACCTTTTGCATTATTTGGCTTTTATTTGGGAGTTGGATTTCTCTGTGTGGTTTTTCAAGTGCCCTTTAGAGTCAACTACTCCACCTTCTGTACTTCATCTGCTTGCCCAAACTTCTGCCCAATGATCATGCCATGTGTATGGTGCAATATAGTATTTTCTTACAAAAATAATTTGGCCAAATAGTATTTTCAAAAATTAGTTTTCCAAAAAACCCCTGGATTGAGGTTTGCACTGCAAGTACCTCATTTGGGGTATGAAAAATATTTCAAAGGGTATATTTGAAACCTATTAGATATAGGATTCCCATAAACCCCAAAAATATAATTTTAAAAGTTATTTTCCTATTTTATTTAAAAGCTTTTTCTAAAGGCTAGAAATGGTCTTTAATAGGGAAAATTATTTTATTATTTTAAAAATATTTGAAAAAAATCAGGGAAACTCAGTGGGCATATATTTCCCATATATAAGAGTTTCAACACATGGTCATGTTCAAAATATTGGACAAAACCTCCCAAAACCATTCCTGCCCATTTCAAGCATTTGAAATATTTCTACAAGAAATATTTCCATAAAAATCCAGCAAGTCACAAATGCATATTTTGATGATCTTGCAAAGCCTCACTTCAATCAAGGTCATTTTGGTCCACCAAAATGCCCCATAACCCTTTCTATTCAGAACCTAATTTGAGCAAGTTTGTACTACCAACTTTTTCTCCTTGACCTCAACTTTTGTGAGCATATTCATATGACCAAATGAGGCCACTACGCCAACTAGTGCATCAAGGAGAAGTGTTATGCTCAACTAGATCTACACAAGTCTATTTCTGCTCATTTCTAGGGTTTACAAAAGTTGCATTGGCAACTTTGCCCAAATAAGCTCCAAATTGGTGGAAGACCCTAATTATATGTGTCATTTCACCCTGTGGAGTCTCATGGCAATTGGAAATCATTTGCTTGCCAAAACCTTTATCAAACACCTTCTGCTACTTTTCAAAAATCACCATTTTGACCACTAAAACTATTCTCCTTGAGCTCAACTTTTTACCACAGCTCCTCCTAGTCCCCTTTCACCTCCAGTAATAATGGAAAATCCACAGCTCAATTATTGGATGGGTAAAACCCCACTTTCTCTCTCTGGACAGCCCATTTGCACACTTCTTCTTCCTCTCTCCTCACCCGAGTGGCCATCCAGAGCATCCAATGCCTCTCCCTACTTCTCTACTCCACACTTGAGCTACTGGACATGGTTGGCCGCGCCCACAAGGCATAGAAAATGCCATGCCGGCCATTTGGGCGCTCTGGAGCGTGCTACAGTGCGCTCCCGCACTGTAGCCGCCCCCTTCCAACCGCCTCCGGCCACCTCGGGCCTCCCCAGCGCGCTCGACGATGCGCCTCGACGTCTGCGACACGCCACGGCGCTGTCCCCCTCCTCTCTCCTCCTCCCCGCGCCTCCGCGCTAGCAAACATTGGCCGCCCGAGCGCGCCAATGGCGCGGCTCACACGCGCGCACCTCTGACCTCTCCCCACTCCCTCTCTCTATCTCTCCCGACATAGTCGATGTCCAGGAACACCCCAGACATGTCCACGCGTGTCCCCATGACCCACAACAACGGCAACAACCTCGCCGGCGCACGGGTCTATGGTGAGCCATGGCCCGCCTACTTAAAGGCCTCCCCGAGCCCCCCCCTCACCACTCACTCTCTCACTCCCCTAAACACCCCCTACACCACTCACCCCTCTTCAGACGAGCCTGAGCTCGAGATCGAGCTCGAGCTCCGCCGCCTCGGGTCGCTGTCGATCCCACGGTACAGGCCTCCCCTGCTCCTCCTCTGCCTAGATCTGGAACCCCCGAGCACCCCTGACCATTTCCCCCTTCTTCCCCGCCTCTTTTGTAGCCGGAAACGGCCGGAGCCGTCGACTCCCGAAGCCTCTCCGCCGCGAGACCTCGTCGCCGGCGAGCCAGGCAACTCCGGTGACGTCCACCACCTCCACCCGAATGGCGACACGACGCTGAGCCCAGTCGTGCCCTCGCCCGACCTCGCCGTGCCCGACATCGTCGCCGGTGAGCTCGCCAGCCGCCTGGACTCAGGGTTAGGGATGACAGGCGGGCCCCGCCTGTCAGCCTCTTCCCTCCATCGCCCCCTCTCTCTCGTTGACGCCTGGGCCCCACCCGTCAGGTTTAAGCCTGGCGCGCGCGCGTGCACCAGTGCGCTGGGCCGCCTCTCTGACTGGGCCTGCTGCCCTGCGGCTGTTCTGGCCCAGCAGGCACAGGGCCCTTTCCTTTTTCTTTTTCTTTCACTTTTCCAAAAATTCCACAGGATAAAATATATGTCCAAATAAATTAATTCCAATTCCTAAATTCCCAAAGTATTGCAACCTATTTAATGGTGCAACTTTCAATCAAATCCAACAACCTTTTCTTCACTGTAAATATTTAAATGTGATTTTAAGCATTTAAATAAACCTTTGAAAACCCATTTCTCCTATTCTGCTACTCCAAATCAAAAACCAGGTATTTTCCCCTTCTTAGTTTTCAACCTAGTATTTAACAAAAATGAGTTGACATTTTTCTGAGCACTTTGGTTTTTCTGTTTTATTATTGCCTTATTTTCTCGTTATTATTTTGTGACGATAGATTCCGTTGCTGACGAAGGAGTTGGACCAGTAGACTTTGAAGACCCAGAAGACTTTGTTGAGCCAGGCAAGCAGCCATTTGACCATGTCTAAGAAACCCCTTTTTATGCATGTCATATGGCACTTTTATTGCTTGCATCGAAGTCATGATAAAATGGTGACCACTTGAGGTGGGTTGCCTCCGTTGCTTTTCTCATTGACACTTGCATGATGCATGACCCTACCTTTCTATGAGGGTTATGCCGGTGGGAGTAGATAGGATGCTAGGTAGTGCTACGCAAAAAGGGACGGGAATATGCATGGTGATGGAGACAAAGTAATTTGAAAGGACTTTTTTTGAAAACCTCGTCGGGTGCCACTTATGCCCGAGGGAGATAATGAGATGGGTAACCACTTGATGACGAAGAGGTGTACCGAGGCAAGTGTGTGTGTTGCTTTCAAAAACGGATTGGTTTAAGTTGCGACCGTTATTCCAACCTTACATGCGCAACCACTCTACCCTTATATGGGAAAGGGCATTATTGATTACCTAGGCCGATACTAGCTTGGGGCCCGCATTACTAGTGACGGGGGAGATTTGGTGCTCTCTCTCGGGACGGGGTCGTGCCAGGTAGGGCGGCCAAGAAAATTTTTATGGGGCACCGGACACACCGTTGGTACCCCGTGCCAGTGGTATGTGATGAATATAGGAGCGAGGCTCCACAATTTTAAGTTGTGAAATGTTGGGCACGAGGGTTACTACCAATCGAGTGGACTCCATGTTAGTATCGTCTAGGCAAAGATAGTGATCGGGTGCTTACCCCGGGTACTTGAGGTACCGCGGGTCGTGGATGACACGGAAGTTCCCCGGATCTTGTGGGTAAAGTGTGCAACCTCTACAGAGTGTAAAATTATTCGAATAGCCGTGTCCACGGTCATGGACAGTTGGGTAACCGCTCTTGGGCTATGTCCACATGTTTACAAACCAGTGTGTATGTTTGGATAAGTGGGAAGAACTGCTTGGGTCAAGTCAAAGGACTTGACATGATTGAGTTGGGTTGGTGCCCACTCTTCTTATGTTGATATCTGTAATCTGTCCTCATGGTTAATTGAATTCTCCTGATGCATGTCTTACAAGATGTTGAACATGTCATTGCACTCAAAACTAGCTTTACGCAAAAACTTACCTATATCATGCATTTTTGTACCTTGAACCAAAACACGGGTTGCTTGCGAGTACATTCAAAGTGCTCATTGGCTTGCCACTGGTTATTTAATTGGCCAAGCATGGAAGAACAGGACTTCGAAGAAGAGTTCTTTGGAGATGAACATGCGAACTAGGACATTTCCTAGTCAGAATGCTTGTAGGGTTAAGGCAGATGGCATGGGTTCTACTTATCGATGAAGATTTCCGCTGCTCGTGTTTCATTTGATGTTCAGCCCTTAAGGCTTTATCAATGTAAGACTTGACCATAATGGTCATAATTTGTGTAAGACGGTATGTATGGATGTAAGACTCTTGTTATTCATCTTTTGTGTGTTCAGTGAGCATTGATCTCTGGGATCACTATACACGTGCATTCGGTGATCTCGACTTATGAGTTAGGGTCCCCACAGAGCTGGTATCAGAGCCATCCTGACTGTAGGAAACCTTAGTTAGCATGGGCGTTAGTTAGCTTGAGACAATCTAAACTTCTCTTCTTTTCTAAAGCTTACCCAACCCAAGATATATTTCCCTTATTAACCTCTCCCATTCAACCTTTATAGTTGGCTGCCGTACCTGAAGACTTCCTGACCACAGGATTTCCCGTGCTTCTCGAGGATAGCCTCAAGAAGTGCCAGTTTCACCGAGCCCCCATTTTCGCCTACCATCAGCATTGGATCAATGACACCGAGATGGAGTATCATGTGGAAGTGATCGTGAAGGCTAATGACTCTCCAACAAGCTGGTTCTTCGAGGGACCCCAGATGGCAACACTAGTTCTTGCCGTTGAGACGGCAACCCTCAAGGCTCTCACCCGCCTCCGAGACCTTCTTCCAGAGATGGTAGACGAGTTGGCAACCCGTTTCTTGCCTTATCGGAAGGAAGGTGAGGATGAGAGCAGTGCACCAGCTCCACCATTAGAAGAAGGAGTTCTGCTCCGATTCCAGACCTACTTCAGCCTTTGTGCCGATAGTTTGGCACAACACTTGGCCTCTGAATCAATGGAACTCCGAAAGGAACTTCATGAGACCAAGGCACTTCTTCTTCAAGCACAAGGGAAGACGGATAGGATCAAGAAGGAAGGTGCTCCCCATGGACAACCCGCAATCGCATACAGAGGGGGAAGACCCCCAAAGGATGGAGAACCACCACAGCAACACCGCATGAGTGCAAAGGAATACCGCAAGCTCTTTGCACCACTGGCCAAGGAACGCCGTGTTGAGTTCCTCCACTCCCCCACCCCTTCAAGTGAAGAGGAATGTCAGGCCACCGATGACGAGGAGGAAGACCCAGAAGAGCCAGACTACGCGACCGAGCATTCCACCACTTAGGCATCATTCGCAACCCGGATATGCCCGTTAGTAACCCCTACAGTAGGATAGGTCGTGTACCCCTATGCGAAGTCGAGTCCTTGTAATGGTTCATATGAAACCATGTAGTATTGTGTTTGCTTTTGATGTGTTCGATGGGCGTCGTACTTTCCTTCGGGAACTTGTAAGCAACTACATCACCCATTTGGATTTTAATGATGGTGTTTGGCCTTTTGGCCCTTGCATGAGAAAAATTAGTGTCATACCAACCCCCTTACTAGGCGTCCCATCTATATTTCTTTCCCCATCTTTCCCAATCATGAGACCTTGACCGCTCCAATAGGATGCCTGTGGTAACTCGTACTGGTACCTCTACCCAGCAGCAAGAAGCCGGAGAAGGAGCCAGTCAGGACCAAACCCAAGGACAAGCTCCACCACCGCCACCACCTCCAAACATGGACATGACTCAGCTTCTGCAAGCCTTCCGAGAGGAACGCCAAGCCAACACTGTAGCCCTCCAGATGATTGCTCAAGCTGTCAATCGCCAGCCGGTGGGAAACGGCAATGGACGTTCCACGTTGGTGGAGTTCAAGAAGCATGCACCACCCACCTTCATCGAGACTGCTGAACCCCTGGATGCAGACGACTGGGTCCGCACCATTGAGGATCTATTGTAACTAGTCGGATGCACTGAGGACCATGAGAAGGTGGCATATGCTGCTCACTGTCTTGGGGGAACTGCTAGAGCTTGGTGGGATGGATTGAATGCCATGCATGCTGAGCAAAACATCACTTGGAATGACTTCAAGGCAGAATTCCGCAAGGCTCACATTCCTTCCGGAATCATGGCCATCAAGAAGCGTGAGTTCTGAGCCCTGAAGCAAGGTAGTAGCACTGTCAAGGAGTACATGCAGAAGTTCAGTGTTCTCTCAAGGTATGCCCCTGAAGATGTCAGCACTGATGCTGCCAAAAGGGAGCGCTTCATGGAAGGCCTTAACCAGACTCTGCAGTACTCGCTTGTTGTGTGTGACTGCCCGACCTTTCCTGATCTGGTGAACAAGGCACTCATGCTTGATACCAAGCGACGTGCTTTGGATGACACCCGTAAGCGCAAGATGATCAGCAAGGGTAGCTCCAGCAACCAGAAGCCTCGCCCGTGGCAGCCAGCCCTGGTCAAGCCAACCTATCAGCAGCCAAGAGCTCCTGCACCCCGCACCAACTATCCACCTCAGCAGTATGCCAACCCCAGGCCAGCTCACAACAACCCCAATAACAATGCCGGCAAGAGCAGCAACCCCAACCAAGTCACTTGTTTTGGATGTGGTCAGCCAGGACACTACTCCAAGAATTGCCCCAACAAGAAGCCCGACGCCCCGCGCCCCAATGTGCAGAACCCAAGACAAGGCCGTGGAATGCCACCAAGGAACCAAGCTCCCCTCAACCCGCCCAACAACAGCAAGGGTCGTGTGAATCATGTCACTACAGAAGAAGCCCAGCAGGACCCGGACGTCGTGCTGGGTACGTTCCTTGTCAACTCAACACCTGCAACTGTCTTATTTGATTCTGGAGCCACGCATTCATTTGTCACCCAAAGGTTTGCATTAAAAAGTGGCATGACTCCTACACCCTTGAATAACCCTATGGTGGTACAAACCCCCGGAGCAGAGATGAGAGCCAAGATAGGATGTAAAGGACTCGGGATTGTCATTAATGGGGTAGACTTCCTAGCAGACCTTATCATCTTAGCATCACAAGGCTTGGATGTGATCTTAGGAACGAATTGGCTCATCAAGCACCAAGGCTTTCTAGATTGTGCCAACCGGACTGTCACTGTAACCAATGACCAAGGAGTCGAAGTTAAATTTGCATCCAACCCCTCCTCTGCTCAAGCCAACCAAGTCAACTCTCTGTCAGAAGTTGGATTGGAGCAAGTGCCAGTAGTATGCGAATACCTCGATGTCTTTCCTGATGAGCTACCGGGAATGCCTCCTGACCGAGACATTGAGTTCATCATCGAGCTCATACCCGGAGCAGGACCCATCTATAAGAAGCCGTATAGGATGTGTAAGTGCATCTGGTGCCACCCCTAGTTGGTTTTGGAGTATTGAAGACAAACCTAGTTGAGGGACTAATGTGTTTGTGAGAATTGCAGGATAACACAAGTAG
Organism: Triticum monococcum; assembly: GCA_034509565.1. NCBI lineage: Eukaryota > Viridiplantae > Streptophyta > Magnoliopsida > Poales > Poaceae > Triticum > Triticum monococcum. Next base: position 168,380,549 of record CM067846.1, on the reverse strand, counting down.
AAGTCCCTCATTGATTCGGTTTTCCCACCAGAGATGACCCCTAAAAATGTATGAAGACATTGATGTCAAAGGTGGTATATGAAGATATTCACATTGAAGACTATGACAAGAGAAGACACCGCATGAAGCCTATGGAGCTCGAAGACTTAGATCTTTCGTAGCTCTTTTTCTTCTGTGTTGAGTCATAGGAACCACCGTACTGTTAAGTGGGGTCCAAGAGAACCAGTCAGAATGACTGAAGTGATGCTTAAACATAAACCTATGTCTTCGAGTGAAGACTATGAGAGCAAATCTTGTCCAGAGTCGGACAAGTCAGCTTTGCTTGTAGCCCAAGTAAAGTTGCCGTGTGAGTTTGAAATCCGACCGTTGGAACACGTGTCAGTTCCTTAGTGACCCAGGGTCATTTCGGACAAATCAGGTCAGGTTGCCTAGTGGCTATAAATAGCCCACCCCCTACAACCATAAACGGTTGGCTGCTCAGATTCAGAGTACGGCTTTTGTCCTTTGAGAGCAACCCACCTCGAAGCCTTTGAGAGAGAATTCCTTGCGAGGATAAAGCCCTAACCACCCAGAGCCAAAGAGAATTAGGCATCACTTAAGTCTTCTTGTCTGAGTGATCTGAAGACTTATTACACTTGAGGACTGTGCATCCTCCAGCCGGTTAGGCGTCGCGTTCTGAGCATCCAAGAGACATTGTGGATTGCCGGTGAACGAAGTCTGTGAAGGTTTGGGAGTCTACCTTGAAGACTTACCAGAGTGATTGGGCGAGGTCTGTGTGACCTTAGCTCAAGGGGAATACGGTGAGGACTGGGTGTCCTGAGCTGTGTGTTCAGGACTGGGTGTCCGGGACTGTGTGTCCTTTGGTTTAAATACCTAGCCGCCCTAACCAGACGTACAATTGTCATAGCAACTGGAACTGGTCAACAAATCTTTGTCTTCAACGAATCACTGGTTTCATCCTTCCCTTCTATTTACTTACTGTTACTCTGTGTGAAGTCATTGTATGTTTACTCAATCTTTTGTCTTCACTGAGTGACTATGTGATCTGTTTGGCTTCTTAATATCTTCCTGCCTAATCCTTACTACCTAGCTACTATCAGTCATTGTCCTTTCACTTCATTGAATACATGACTATGGTTTATTTAGTGTAGTCTAACTTCCGCTGCATGGTAATAGGTTTATTTCTATCGTTTGTCTTCGAAACTTCCATGTTTTGAAGACTTTCATAAAAATCGCCTATTCACCCCCCTCTAGTCGATATAACGCACTTTCAATTGGTATCAGAGCAAGGTGCTCCCTTGTTCTGTGTGATTCGGTTTAACCACCTGGAGTTTTAGCTATGTCGACTGCAGGGATAATTAAAGTCTCCGCTGCGTGCCCCGTCTTCGATGGAACTGAATATCCCTACTAGAAGAATAAGATGCTCATGCATCTTGAAGCCATTGACGTCGACCTATGGTATGTCGTCAAGAACGGCGTTCCCAAGGCTGGAGAAGGTGTCACTGCTGCTGATGTCAAGAAGTTCGTTCAACTGGACTCTACTGCCAAGAACATTATCTGTGGTCATCTGACCAAAGGATAGTATGGCCGTGTGAGCGCTTTGGAAACATCTAAGCTGGTCTGGGACTGGCTCTCCAAGGTCAACGAAGGTGTCTCAACCCAGAGAGATCAGAGAATCAGCTTTCTTCGCAACCTCTTCAACCGCTTCAAGCGAAATGACAATGAGAATGTCCAGCTCACATTTGACCGACTCACTGACATCACAAATGAGCTTCAAGCCCTCGGCACCACTGAGATCACCAAGCATGAAGTCATCAAGACACTACTGAGATCACTTGACAGTTCGTTTGACACCCTAGCCCTGATGATTCAAGAACGGCCTGATTTCAAAACACTCGATCCGTCTGACATACTTGAGAGGCTCAACACACATGAGTTTCAGCTGTCTGAGAAAAGAGATATCTACGGTCCAAACTATGGGCGAACTCGTGCCCTGAAGGCAAAAGCTGTCTCCTCATCTGAAGAAGAATCTGACAGCAGTTCTGATGATCCTGAAGACATTGGAAAGGAACTTGCTATGCTTGTAAAGAAGTTCCAAAGATTCACCAAGAAGAAAGGCTTCAGAAAGTCTTCACGATCAAGCTCAAGGAATGATGAAGTTTCCGCTCATGACTACAAGAAGAAAACATGTCACAAGTGCAAGAAAACTGGCCACTTCATCTCTGAGTGTCCGCAGTGGGACAATGAGAACAAAAAGAAGAAGAAGAGCAAGGAATATGACTCTGACGACAAGAAGAAGAAGAAATTCTCAAAGTCCTCATCCAAGTCTTCCTCAAAGTCTTCATCACACAACAAGAGTTCGTCTGGCAAGGCACGTGCGTTTGTTGGCAAGGAAATGGATTCAGAGGAGGAGTCTGCTTTTGAGGAAGCAGAGGTGGAGTCTGAGGAGGAGTCCGATTCTGGCGTGGCAAGTCTGGCTACAGCATACGTTGCCAAGTCCATCTTCAACACTAAAGACAATGACTTCACCACCGACGCCGATGCAAATGACAAGGACGACTCTGCTCCTACCTACTGCTTCATGGCATGCGGTTAAAGGTAAACACATGCACTACTCACTATCAAACATCTAGTGATGATGACTCTGATTGTGATTCAAGACCCAGCTACAAAACACTTGCTAAAATTGCAACTGAACAACTGAAAGCCATGGAACATATTCATAAACTGTTAGACAAAAGCGATGATCTATTGGGCGCTGAAATGACTTGATCTGAATCCTTAATTGAAGACATAAAAAATCTTCACGTTAAGTATGAGGAACTTGAAAGTCGTCATGAAATGCTCTCAACAACTCATGAAAAGCTTTCCTATGATTATCTTAAAAGGAAGCAAGATCTTGAGAAATTGAGAGCGGCTCATGAAGATCTTCAAAAGGAAAACGAGTCACTTCGCACCGAACAAATCAGTTCCGCTCAGGAAGGATTTGAACCACCATGTCTTAAATGCATTGAGCGTGATAATGCTGCTTCTGTTGCTAAATGTTCTACTGCTGCTACTGTTGCAATATCTTCAACTGTTGATGTGGTAACTAACCCCTCTACTGAGGATACTACTGCGATTGCTGATGAGAATGCTAGGTTGAAGACATTGCTTGAAACAGGGATCTACAAAAGTCTTAAAGGGCATCAGACACTATGTGATGTCCTCAAAAGGCAGATTCTGAACTGAAACCCGAGGAAAGAGGGTGTCGGGTTCATAAGGAAAATGAATGCTGATGGCTCTTACTGGAAACCCGAGCAGTATCCCAAAACCACATGGGTTGCTGCAAAGGAACCTTCAGCAGATCCATCCAGTCTATCTGGCTTCACTTGTGCTAACCCCATTGACATTGATGAATCCTTTGATGCAAACTATAAACTATTTAAGAATCAGAATGGTGAAGTGTTTGCCAGGTACATTGGTACTAACTGCAGGAATGGACCGCCTATGAAGAAGATCTGGGTGCCCAAAAAGTGTTTGGAAAATCTTCCTGTGAATGTCATCATGACACCATAGATGAAGAAGACAAACCCCAGAGCAGAGGCTTCATATGGCCCAAAGGCTTCATACAGATAGAGGACTCATCTGAGTCGCACTAATGCAAATGCTTTGCAGGGAAACCATACTCAGGCCTATGAGCGCGGTTCATCGAACCGCCATGTTCATAAGACCAAAAACTATTCTCCTTATTCTTATAAGTATTATGGTCCACCTGCAAGACTTTTTGCTAGAGCCCCAAAGCCAAAGTTTTTAGACGCTGCACTTAGATTTATCGCTTCTAAGCCACCCTTGAAGATGTGGGTGGTTAAGAAGGCTTAACTCTCTTTTGCAGGGAAAGGTCTCCCGCAGAAAACCAAAATCTTCTAACGCTATCGCTGGGGACCTTAAACATCTTGTAGGGCGCAAGATCAAATGCCTGAATGGTCTTACTATGTACTTCGTTCCTGAATCGCTTGCTACTCTCCCTATCAGTCCTAATCTGGATCTAAGCTTTCATAACCCACTGGTTCGTCAAATGTTTTTGCTTCACAACTCTCTTCGCGAAGCCTATTCCCCTAACTGCACTGTAGGGTACGACACCAGCGTCTATAGAATGGATTATTGATAGTGGGTGTACAAATCACATGACTGGCAAAAGAAGTCTTCTGATGGACTCAACCTTACATCCATCCGATAAGAGCCACATCACATTGGCTGACACTGGTAAAAGTAAGGTATTGGGTCTAGGTAGAGTTGCAATCTCAAAGGATCAACACATGGATAAAGTCATGCTTGTTGAATCCCTTGGTTTCAACTTAATGTCTGTCTCAATGCTATGCAATTCGAACTTGATCGTAATATTTGGAAAATATCGTTGCCTTGTTCTGATGGAATCTGACAAGTCTCTAGTGTTTGAAGGGTATCGGAAAGATGACCTGTACATGGTAGATTTCTCAGCAGGATCACAGCTTGCCGTATGTCTTCTAGAAAAAGCTTCAGAATGCTGGCTCTGGCATCGAAGGCTTGGGCATGCTGGCATGAGGAACCTCCACACCCTTGCAAAGAAGAAGCATGGCATAGGCATTGAGTTCAAGAAAGATCACTTATGTGGTGCCTGTGAAGTAGGAAAGATGACGAGGGCCAAACATCCCTCGAAGACAATCATGACTACTACTCGACCCTTCGAGCTGCTTCACATGGATCTTTTCGGTCCCACTCATTACTCAACTCTTACTACTACTGCTTGTCTCTATGGCTTTGTCATTGTTGATGATTATTCTAGAAACACTTGGATGCATGTCGGCATTCTGGGAACTGGGGTCCCCAGACTTGCCTGCCTGCGGCCTGCAGCGTGGCTCAAGCGGGGGCCCAGCACGGCCCATCTTCATCAACACGAGGCTCAAGATCCTCGCGAGGGGCCAAGCCTCGCGAGGCGGACGACACGACGCATCCTCAGGCACAACCTCATCAGGCTGGCTTGCGAGGAGGCGGATAGTTCAAGGCGGGGTACCTCGCGAGGTTCCCATGACGCAAGCCATGACGACACGGGGCACCAGGCGGGTGCCAGCGCGTGCAGCGTCCCTCTTTCCTCTTTGGTGCAAAGGGGGCAAGCGTATCCGTGGAGTACCGAGGCATCAGGCAAAGGTTGCCGCTTCGGTGCAACGAGACCAAGACCAGGAGGACTACGAGACGGAGGTCACCATGGAGCCCAGCGCGGCGTCATCACCAGAGCCTTTGGCAGGCGAAGACTGCTTTTGTCAGGATAGATGTACTCGATGTCCCCCTTCAAATTAGCCCGCCATTGTTGGATCCCTTCCCGCTCGATATTTGGGGAGAGGACCAGGGCCTCTATAAATAGGACTAGCCACCCACATAGCAAGGGGTTTGATTCCTGGTTGTTCGGCCTGGGATCTGAGAGAAAAAGAGAGACGGAGGTGACTAAACTCTTCATAGCAGTTCACCACCACAGCCAAGAACAGACCCTCGCGAGGTTGTTCTTCCTTGTATTGTTCCTCCACACCAGCCTGAGGAGGCAATCCATCCACCACACACTGGAGTAGGGTATTACACCACATCGGTGGCCCGAACCAGTATAAATCTTGTGTCTTTCGTGCAACTCTTTTAGTAGTTTAGATCCCATCGAGAAGGAGAGGTTGGAGGCGAGATTTCCGCGTGCACCCTAGTGTTCGAACCTTAAGGGTCTGCCAGAACCCGAAATCCGACATTTGGCGCGCCAGGTAGGGGTGCTCCGGGAACCTTCTTCCACCGCTCGGCCCTCCTTCGGCTGCCGCAACCATGCGCGGCGCCAGCCGGGCTTGCGCCGCCCCGGCAGCCCTCGCCGGTGGGCGCTCTTGTCGTCCCCCGCCGCCCGCCGTCAACACCGCCACCGGCTCGGCGGGAAATGACCTACGAGCACCACCCCAGCGTCCGCCTACGCGACAGAGCAACTCCACCACGGCACCGACGCCTCTGGTCGTTGCGGCCCTCCTGGGCGGCTCGCCGGCGCCGCCCACAAGTCGCCACATCAAGCCTTTTGCCTGCCGGGTTAGCACCACTGCCGCGCGGCAGGGGGCTCCCCCGGACCGGGCGGCGAGCGAGGTCGATCTAACCTTCAGCTCCGAGGACCACCCCACCAACCCGGTCAGCTCAGGCGCGCTCCCCTTGTTGTGCACCCCCACCATCTGCCAGGTGGCCGTCACCTAGACCCTCGTCGATGGCGGCGTGGGCCTCAGCTTGCTTTCAGTCAAGACTTTCGACCTCTTCCGCATACCCCGGGAGCGGCTACGACCCAGCCGATCCTTCTCGGGCGTCGGGGGTGGATCATCCGACTCCCTAGGGAAGATCCGGCTCCCGGTGACCTTCGGCACCTACGACAACTTCCGCACGGAGACGGTCGACTTCGACATCGCCCCCATCGGCCTTCCTTACAACGCCATCCTCGGCTACCCGGCACTGGCCCAGTTCATGGCCGCCACGCACCCGGCGTACAACCTCATGAAGATGCCCGGGGGCAATGGCACCCTCACTGTGCGCGGGGACACCGGGGACGCCCTGCGAGTACTCGAGCTCGCCTTCAAGACAGCGGCGTCGGCACGGCCCGCCAACGCGGAGGCCCCAGAGCCCAAGGGGGCTGCACCCGCCAAGAAGAAGCAGTTGTTCACCCAGGACAAAGCAGAAACCAAGCAGATCCCCGTCGACGAGGACGGGTCCTCCAGCGCCACTTTCACCATAGGCGCCAACCTAGAGCCCGAGCAGGAGGAGGCCTTGGTCAAGTTCCTGCTCTCGAATAAGAAGGTATTTGCTTGGGAGCCGGATCAGCTGGCGGGGATCCCCAGAAGTGTCATCGAGCACCACCTCAACGTATGACCAAATGTACGCCCCGTGAAGCAGAAGGCCAGGCGGCAGTCCACGGAGAAGCAGGCATTCATCACCCAAGAGACCCACAAGCTAGAGGCTGCAGGGGTCATTTGCGAGGTCCGATAACTGGACTGGTTGGCCAACCCTGTCGTTGTGCCCAAGAAGGGGGGGGGGAGAACGCATGTGTGTCGACTTCACCAACCTCAACAAGGCATGCCCGCAGGATCCGTTCCCGCTCCCCCGTATCGACCAGATTGTTGATTCCACTGTGGAGTGCGACCTGCTATGCTTCCTGGACGCCTTCTCCGGGTATCACCAGATCAAGATGGCAGTGGAAGACGTTGAGAAGACCGCCTTCTTGACCCCATGCGGGGTATACTGCTATACATGCATGTCGTTCGGGCTGCGTAACGCAGGGGCAACCTTTCAGCGACTGATGCACATCACCTTGAGTCAGCAGCTCGAAAGGAATGTCGAGGCCTACGTCGATGACATTGTAGTAAAATCTCGGAAGGCCAAGACCCTGATACAAGACCTGGAGGAGACCTTCGCGAGCCTCGACACAGTAAACCTGCGGCTCAACCCGGAGAAATGTGTGTTTGGCGTCCCCTCGGGCAAGCTCTTGGGATTCCTCGTGTCCAACCGTGGCATCGAGGCCAACCCCGAGAAGGTCAAGGCGGTCGAAGACATGAGTCAACCGAAGACCCTCAGAGAAATGCAGAAGCTCACTGGGCGCGTGACCGCGCTAGGGCGCTTCATCTCCAAGCTGGGGGAGCGAGCACTGCCTTTCTTCCAGCTGATGAAGAAGAAAGGGACCTTTGAGTGGACTGAAGAAGCAGATAAGGCATTTTCAGATCTCAAGAGGTACCTAACCAGTCCCCCAGTCATGGTGGCGCCACGCCCTCAGGAGCCCCTGCTACTGTACCTCGCCGCCACACCCTACTCCGCCAGCGCAGCCCTGGTGGCGGTTAGGGAGGAACGCAAAGTCAAGGCCGCAGCGGCAGCCCGGGAGGGTCAGCTGCCGAGGAATGCACCGGGGGCAGGAGAGGCCACCCGACCAGATGGTCCACCTCCCAAGGCCATGACGGCCCGTGAGGCGCCCTTACCTCCCGAGAGCGCAGCAACCCCAGATGCTCCCAGCCTTTTCGAGCACCCAGTTTACTTTGTTAGCACGGTGCTACGGGACGCGAGGGCCCGGTACCCAATGCCTCAGAAGCTCCTCCTCGCGCTGCTGTTAGCCTCGCGCAAGTTGCGTCACTACTTCCAGGCTCACCCCGTCAAAGTCGTCTCGTCATACCCCCTGGAGAGGGTGCGCAGGAGCCCTAACTCAGCCGGAAGGGTCGCTAAGTGGAACATAGAGCTGCAGGCGTTTCAGCTCGAATTCAGCACAACCAGGGTCATCAAAGGAGCAGCATTGGTGGATTCTATGGCAGAATGGACAGAGGCACCAGGCCTCAAGGCCGACGAGGATCGGTCCCTCTTCCCAGGGAGCGAGGCGCCAGGAGACTGGGTCATGCACTTTGACGGGGCATTCTCCAGACACGGTGCTGGGGCTGGAGCGGTGCTTATATCGCCCACTCAGGACAAGCTCTACTACGCCGTACAGCTCTGCTTCCAACAAGGTGAAAAGGTCTCCAACAACATAGCAGAATACGAGGGTCTAATAGCGGGCCTGAAGGTCGCGGCAGCCCTGGGGGTGAAGCGCCTTACCATTAAGGGCGATTCATAGCTCCTCATGAACTTCTCCAACAAGGTGTATGAGCCGAAAGACGAGCACATGGAAGCTTACCTTGCGGAGGTCCGCAGGATGGAGAAGTAGTTCTGGGGGTTGGAGTTGCAGCATGTGCCCCGTGGCACCAATCAGGAGGCCGACGACATCGCCAAGCGGGCATCCAGGCGGCTGCCTCAGGAGCCTGGCGTCTTCGAGGAGAGGCTCTTCAAGCCCTCAGCCTTGCCATCACTATCAAACATGGCTCAGCCTCGGGAGGAGCTCCCCCAGCCACCTGCCTCAGGAGCCCCGGTCTATGGCCCGGCCTCAGGAGCACGCCTGCTCCTGACAATGGAACCTCAGGAGGAGTGCTGGATCACGGAGCTCCGGAGTTACTTGACGCAAGGGACCATGCCGGAGAAGGAGGAGGAAGCGGAGCGGGTGGCGCGGCAGGCCACTGCGTACTGCATTAGAGACGAAGAACTCTACCGAAAGCGACCAAACGATGTACTCCTACATTGCATTTCCAGGGAGCAAGGAAAGGAACTACTGGAGGGCATACACGGCGGAGACTGCGGGCACCACTCATCATCGCGGACCCTCGTCGGCAAGGCGTTCCACAGTGGGTTTTATTGGCCTACCGCACTCAATGACGCCATAGAGCTGGTGAGAGCTTGTGAGGCCTGCCAGTTCCACGCCAAGCAAATCCATCAGCCGGCCGGAGGCCTGCAGACTATACCCCTTTCATGGCCGTTCGCAGTCTGGGGGCTGGACATCCTGGGCTCGTTCCCTCGGGCTCCAGGGGGCTACCGCTACCTCTACGTCGCCGTGGACAAGTTCACCAAGTGGGCTGAAGTGGAGGTTGTCCGCACCATCAACGCGGGCTCCGCGGTCAAGTTCATCAGGGGCATCATGAGCCGGTTTGGGGTGCCGAACCGCATCATCACAGACCACGGTTCGTAGTTCACTAGTAACCTCTTCAAAACATATTGTGCTAACCTTGGAATGCAGATATGCTATGCTTCAGTGGCGCACCCTCGAAGCAACGGCCAGGCCGAGCGGGCCAACGCAGAGGTCCTGAGGGGCCTCAAGACCAGGACGTTCAAGAAGAAGCTGGAGGCCTGTGGCAGAGGATGGTACGACGAGCTGCAGTCCGTGCTGTGATCCATCCGCACCACTGCGACCAAACCAACTGGGGAGACCCCATTCTTCCTGGTCTACAGAGTGGAAGCAGTCCTCCCTCACGAGGTTAGACGTCACTCCGCGCGGGTCCTGTCGTTCGACGAGGTGCAGCGGGATGCCATGCGGGGGATGGACCTCGTGCTGGGGGAGGAACGTCGCCGGGAGGCCGCGCTGCGAGCGGCGAGGTATCAACAGGTGCTGCGGCGATATCACTGCCGCAACATCCGCCCCAGGACTCTCGAGGTAGGAGACCTTGTGCTCAGGCGGGTTCTCTCCAGGGAGGGGTTGCACAAGCTCTCTCCCATGTGGGAGGGCCCGTTCAAGGTTGTTCATGTTTCCAGGCCCGGCTCCGCGCACTTGGACACTCAGGAGGGAGTGCCAATCCAAAATGCGTGGAACATCCAGCACCTCCGGAGGTTCTACCCCTAAAAAGGCCCAGAGCTTGTGAAGCAAGGCGAGTACCTGTGAAGATCATCTCTTTTTGGAAAAAGGCCCAAAGCCTGTGAAGCAAGGCGAGTGCCTGTGAAGATCATCTATTTTTGGAAAGGCCCAGAGCCTGTGAAGCAAGGCGAGTGCCTGTGAAGATCATCGCTTTGGAAAAAGGCCCAAAGCCTGTGATGCAAGGCGAGTGCCTGTGAAGATCATCTCTTTTTGGAAAGGCCCGGAGCCTGTGAAGCAAGGCAAGTCCCTGTGAAGATCATCGCTTTGGGAAAAGGCCCGGACCCTGTGAAGCAAGGCGAGTGCCTGTGAAGCTATGGCGTTTTGGAAAGGCCCAGAGCCTGTGAAGCAAGGCGAGTGCCTGTGAAGATCATCGCCTTGGAAAAAGGCCCGGAGCCTGTGAAGCAAGGTTAATGCCTGTGAAGCTTGCCGCCCCGTGACACTCTCATGTGATAATGAGTGGGGCTGTACACGCCCAGAGTCTCAGGAGCGCCGGCCTCAGGCCCTGGGGCTCCCTCCCACGCCCAGTGGCAGCACTTAGCTCCGCGCTGGTGAGAAGACGTCGAAGACTGGATTAGGTGTCGGACGCGGCTTTTCCATTTGCTTTCCGCAGTTGACGTGTTCGTTTGCATTTGGAGTCTTATTGGAGTTTTCGCTGTTGCTGATTTATGGTTCGTCGATTTTCGCCCCTCGCTTTGGTTTCTCTCGTGAACAACCTCGCGAGGGATGGTGCTCAGGCGCCCTCGCGAGGGTTTCTGCCTTAGCCACAGGAGGGTTTCACGGCCCTAGCGCATTACCGGAGCACCCCTCCAAGTCCGTGCCCCTCGGGTACCACGACGCGCACACAGGGCCTGGGTCGGTCGCCCCACTCCCCGACAGGGGTCGAAAGCTATCTACGCACAGGCGGGAAATCAGGAAGTACAATAATGAGATCAAGGTAATAGCTGAAGCGGCAACATTTCCCAACACGCCCCAAGGGGGCTCCATGCATCTGTTCTGTTTTACACAGGGAACAAAAGAGAAAGGAAAAAAGACGAGCCTGGCGCCGCCCCTCCCGCATCGGCCCACAGCGGCGACACAGGCTGCCTCAGGGCCTCAGGCGGACCCCCTCTCGCGCTGCTCCGGGGCACGACGGCGGGCGGATGAACCACCACCTCATAGGCAAACCCGACGGCGCGGGGGAGGACTGCTGCCACCATTGGAGGAGTCGCTTGAGGAAGAGCTGACGAGGCTGGGAGAGTCGCTGATGCCGCCGCCTGCTCGGGCGCTATCTCCACCATCACCATCAGAGCGGGGCCCGCGGACGCGGTCATCGTCCTCAGGGCAGCACCCCGTGCGGCGACCATCTTCCCCAAACACCCTCACATAGAGGGTGGCGTCTCCATCGAACCTGAAGTGTAGAGTGCACCGACGCTCCAGGCCGCGTGCGCGGGCGAACGCCTGCCAGCCGCGAGTGAAGGCGAGGCACCCGCTAGCGGAGACCTCCAGCGCGACCCACGAGGACCTGCTGCAGCAGCCCTCCGTCTGGAGCCAGAGGCCGCCAGGAGCACCGGCCGGGAGTTCGCCGAGGAGGAAGCGAGGGAGCGGGAGCCGGGCGCGAGCCGGCTCCGCTGACCAAATGACGAATTCCGGCGGTGCCTGCCCAGTGTGGAAGCGCGGCCTAGGGGAGCGCGCAACCCAGGCGCACCCTCCGGCTACGGCGGCTTGCCCGCCGCCGCGCTGGGAGCCCCCCCCCCACGGCCGCTGGGAGCTGCCGGGGCGGCCACCGGGTGCTTCCGAGGGTGCCCGCGACCACGCTTGGACGGGGGAGAGGCAGGACCGACCTGGAGGGCCTTCCCCTTCTCTGTGGCCGAGTACCTCCTCGATGGAGCCATCACACCAAGACAGAGCAAGAACTGAGGCGCAGGAGAGAGCAAGAGGAGATGGACTGGATGGGCACGAGCGGTGCCGTACTTATAGCCGGCGAAGGCCAACCGCCGGTCTCCATGATCACAGGTAATCATAACACGTTCTGCATGCAGGGACTTTTCCAACTCGCACGATCACCAAGGCGTCGTGGGGAAGCAGAGGCGCCACGTCCAATCAACCGCCACGCGGCGTCCAAGGCCGCAGGCTGTTAGGGCCCGCGGCGCTTCGCCCTTGCCCTTTTGCCTCTCGGCACGGCCAAGTCCATGCGTGCCTTGGGACCGGGGGCTACTGTCGGCGTTCTGGGAATGGGGGTCGCCAGACTTGCCTGCCTGCGGCCTGCGGTGTGGCTCAAGCGGGGGCCCAGCATGGCCCATCTTCATCAACACGAGGCTCAAGACCCTCGCGCGGGGCCAAGCCCCGCGAGGCGGACGACACGGCGCATCCTCAGGCACAGCCTCGTCACGCTGGCTCGCGAGGAGGCGGATAGTTCAAGGCGGGGTACCTCGCGAGGTGCCCATGACGCAAGCCATGACGACACGGGGCACCAGGCGGGTGCCAGTGCGTGCAGCGTCCCTCTTTCCTCTTTGGTGCAAAGGGGGCAAGCGTATCCGCGGAGTACCGAGGCATCAGGCAAAGGTTGCCGCTTCGGTGCAACGAGACCAAGACCAGGAGGACTACGAGACGGAGGTCACCATGGAGCCCAGCGCGGCGTCATCACCAGAGCCTTTGGCAGGCGAAGACTGCTTTTGTCAGGATAGATGTACTCGATGTCCCCCTTCAAATTAGCCCACCATTGTTGGATCCCTTCCCGCTCGATATTTGGGGAGAGGACCAGGGCCTCTATAAATTGGACTAGCCACCCACATAGCAAGGGGTTCGATTCCTGGTTGTTCGGCCCGGGATCTGAGAGAAAAAGAGAGACGGAGGTGACTGAACTCTTCATAGCAGTTCACCACCACAGCCAAGAACAGACCCTCGCAATGTTGTTCTTCCTTGTATTGTTCATCCACACCAGCCCCAGGAGGCAATCCATCCACCACACACTGGAGTAGGGTATTACACCACATCGGTGGCCCGAACCAGTATAAATCTTGTGTCTTTCGTGCAGCTCTTTTAGTAGTTTAGATCCCATCGAGACGGAGAGGTTGGAGGCGAGATTTCCGTGCGCACCCTAGTGTTCAAACCTTAAGGGTCTGCCGGAACCCAAAATCCGACAGTGCATATAATCCTTTACAAGACTGAAGTGCAGGATGTCTTCAGACGCTTCGCCAATCGAGCAATGAACAACTATGTCGCCAAGATAAAGCACATCAGAAGTGACAATGGCACTGAATTCAAGAACACTGGCCTTGATACATATCTTGATACCTTGGGCATCACACATGAATTCTCAGCCCCGTAGACGCCACAACAGAATGGCGTCATCGAACACAAGAACAGAACACTCATTGAGATGGCCAGAACAATGCTAGATGAATGCAAGACTCCAAGAAAATTATGGCCTGAAGCCATTGATACTGCATGCCACACAATCAATTGTGTTTATCTTCACAAGCTTCTGAACAAGACATCGTATGAGCTCCTCACTGGCAAGAAGCCAAATGTTAGTTACTTCAGAGTATTTGGTGCAAGGTGCTGGATCAAGGACCCACATCACACTTCAAAGTTTGCCCCAAAAGCACATGAGGGTTTTATGCTTGGATATGGAAAGGATTCGCACTCCTACAGAGTCTTCAACCTCTTTCATTATAAAGTGGTCGAAACAGTGGATGTGCGGTTCGATGAGACTAACGGTTCACAAAGAGAGCACCTGCCAAATGTGCTAGATGAAGTTCCATCCAGTGAATCAATCAAGCTAATGGGAACTGGAGAAATCATACCTTCTGAAGCTCATCCTGAAGAGGAACTCATCATCTCCACACCAGATCAACCTGAAGACAATGCTCAACCTGAAGACAATCCCTCCAACAACGGCAATGGTCAGCAAGAGCCAAGTCTTCGCCCTGTACATCCTCGTGTTGCCAATGAAGTGCAGATTGAGAGAATAATTGACAGCATCAATGCACCTGATCCGCTCTCTTGATCAAGGGCAACTCAGCTGGCAAATTTCTATGGGCATTTCACATTCGTCTCAATAACAGAACCCAAGAAAGTGGAAGAAGCCTTCATGGAACCTGAATGGATTCAAGCTATGCAAGAAGAGCTTCAACAGTTTGAGCTAGACAATGTATGGGACCTGGTTAAGCGTCTCGATCCTTGGAAGCACAACATAATAGGCACAAAATGGATATACTGCAAGAAGCAAGATGAGCATGGTCAAGTTGTCAAAAACAAAGCTCGTCTAGTTGCTCAAGGATATACTCAAGTGGAAGGCATTGACTTCGATGAAACATTTGCTCATGTAGCTAGACTTGAAGCCATACGCATACTGCTGGCCTATGCAAATCATCATAACATACTTCTTTATCAAATGGATGTGAAGAGCACCTTTCTCAATGGCAAGATTGAAGAAGAAGTGTATGTTGCACAACCACCTGGCTTTGAAGATCCAAAACATCCTGATATGGTATACAAGCTCAACAAGCCACTATATGGCCTCAAACAAGCCCCTCGGGCCTAGTATGACACACTCAAATACTTCTTGAAGAGCAAAGGCTTCATACCTGGTTCCCTCGACCCCACTCTCTTCACGAAGACATATCATGGTGAACTATTTGTGTGCCAAATATATGTGGATGACATTATCATCGGCTGCACCAATCAGAAGTACAGTGAAGAGTTTGGATACATGATGCAAGAGCAATATCATATGTCCATGATGGGAGAGCTGAAGTTCTTCCTCGGTCTTCAAATACGACAGCAATGCAATGGCATCTTCATATCTCAAGAGAAGTATCTCAAAGATTGCCTTAAGAAGTTTGGTATGCAAGACTGCAAAGGGTTCACGATGCCAATGCCAGCCAAGCATCATCTGGGTCCTAACGACAATGGTAAAGAGTTCGATCAAAAGGTATACCGCTCCATGATTGGTTCCTTGCTTTATCTATGTGCATCTAGGCCAGATATTATGCTTAGTGTTTGCATGTGTGCTCGATTTCAAGCGGCGCCAAAGGAGTCGCATCACTTAGCTCTGAAGCGAATTCTTCGATATTTGGCTCACACCCCAACTCTAGGATTATGGTATCCAAAGGGCTCAGAGTTTGATCTGGTTGGATTCTCGGATGCTGATTATGCTGGTGACAAGGTGGATCACAAGTCTACATTAGGCACATGTCATTTTCTGGGACGATCACTTGTTTGTTGGTCTTCAAAGAAGCAGAACTGTGTATCTCTCTCCACTGTTGAATCTGAATACATTGCTGCTGGATCTTGCTGCGCTCAGCTTCTGTGGATGAAGCAAACCCTCAAGGACTATGGCATTCATCTGAAGCAAGTGCCACTCTACTACGACAACAAAAGCGCCATCAAGATTGCCAACAACCGTGTTCAGCACTCGAAGACAAAGCACATTGAAATTTGTCATCACTTTCTCAGAGATCATGTTGTGAAGGAAGATATTGATATCATACACGTCAACACTGAAGAGCAATTGGTAGATATCTTCACCAAGCCCTTCGATGAGAAGAGATTTTGCAAGTTACGGTGTGAGCTAAATATCTTGGAATCCTCAAATGTCCTGTGATCAGGCACACATCCTAAAACTTATGCATATTGATGACTTAGATGTGCAACACACGAAGTAAAGTATATCTTCAATCAATGAAGACATGCATTCTAAGTCTGAATACATTAATGAGGAATTTGACTTTGGAGCGCCGCGATAATTGTGCACCGTGTCTGGGTCTAATACTTCCCATACGGTGGGTAACACCACCACCAAATGTTCTGTTTGAAGTGTTTCACTCATGGCGTTACATTTGCTATGTCTTCGCATTTGGTTTGGCTTCAATCTCAACATGTCTTCATGATTATGTTCACTATGTTGATTATATATACTAGTGTTCTGTCCTCTACAACATTCACTTATAGCTATGTCTTCTTGTTGAATCTTTTGATCTAAGTGAATGTGATCGGACCCTAACCTCTCTGTGCTTTCTATCTCAAACTCTATCTCTCCAAGTCATATGCATTCTATTGAAACTGTCGAATGTCTTCTCTGCGTCCTTGTCAGCTGAAGATACAGAGACAAACATTAAGTCTGTTTTCAATGCTCATTCCTCCACATGAAACCCGGAGAAGTAGGAATGACCACCCGACAATCCAGGCGTGCGTGGGACATGGAGCAAACTGCATGATGGCCACGTGTTCCTCAGATGTGAATCACCAGGGGCACCTGTGTAATAACGCAGTGCAGCCCCTGTACCTATAAATACACCCTTCATAGCGGTCATTATCTCTTCTTCCACTCTCGCAGGAACCCTAGCGCCACTGCTAGCCCTCGACGACACCGGCGACGAAGCGCTTCACTGCCGCAACCTCTCCGACGCCATCTTCACGCCGACCGCGGACATTGTCCTCTCCGCCGTCGCCGTAGGTGTCCTCCGTCGCCAAGTTAGGGCATGGAAGATCAAACTGCTCGGCCCTCTTTTCCACTATGTCTAGCAGTTCCCAGTGTGGTAAATAAAACTTCTTTTTACGGCCCCTTTTGATCCTATGACTTTGTCACTTTCTACCATAAGAAGTTTCTATTCACACAAGATAGATCTCTTTCCTACTGCATCTCAAAACATGCCTAGAATATTCACTTATGCTCACAAGTAGTTAGATTCCTCACTTGTACTGATCTCTGGATTCGTACAAATCTGGAACCAACTCCTTATCTATGAGTGAATGTCTTCGCACGATGAGGTCAATGTCTTCTAAACTGATTTATCTTCAAAATCTTCTGAGAATGCATATGACCTCTTCCCCTTCGCTCGCACCTTAATGCTGTCACAGGTACATGTCCGTGGGAGAATCCCTTGGTTCTCATAGTCTGCATTCATTTGCAGAATTCTTACAGCATCATATAAATTCTCCTGAAGCCAGTTCCTGTTTGTCCAGCAAGAGAAAACCTTTGAAGCCTTTGAACATTTTGAAGCCTTTCAGTTTGAAGTTCATGGCTGCAGAGAAGTCAGTAAGGAAGGGTGGCAGACAGCGTGGTGGGGGAACATCAAGAGATTTGCCTGATGACCTCTCAGAGCTGTACAAAACAGATCCTGAAGAGGATTATAATCAGCGCAAGACCCGAATCCAATGGATTCGATGATATTGGGCAGAACAGTGGTTCAAATACCGGTTTGTGACCCAGGAATATGCTGAGAAAAATGCCATCAAGACACCGGGGGAGATATCCTGTACAAGAATCTTCAACCCAGGTCCAGAGAAGAAGCCATTGAGCAATGCTTCTATCCCTGCATGGTCCGTGGGCCACAGCCTGCAGATGCACGCCCATCGTCACTACTCTGGTGTCGTGACGACAATCTGTTCAAGCACAACTTCCAATTTGCCAAGAACTCAGCGAAGCAGAACAAGAAGTCTTTTGGGTTAGACTTCTACCCTGGTCCTTCTGCTACAAGGGCTGACGGCACACGCGATGCAGAACCCAATGTCGTCGGTCCTTTCTACAATCTGGCAGGTCTCATCACCCATATCTTGGTTCAAGGGACAGCCGTGAACGAGCCTGTTGCTGACGCTGAATCAGATGAAGCGCCTGTAGTGCCAACGCCAAAGAAGTTGAAGAAGCCCAAGGCTTCAAAGCCTGCCCCTTCATCGAAAATCTCAAGGGCGAAGCCACTCGCAACTGCACCTCCTGAACACAGTGTGCAGTCTGAAGACTTGTCACGCGTCTCCAAGCCCCAGAAGGTCAAGATGCCTCTGACACACACTAGCCAAGAGCTAACAGCTGCTGCCATTCTGCGCAATGAAGCCATTGATCTATCAAGTGATGAAGATCTTGCAGATGATGCACTTGAGCAACTCATCAAGAGCAAAGAAGAAGCAGAAATCCTCAATAATCTGCCGCTCTTTGATGTATCAATCATCCATAACTTCATTGATGAATGGTTTGACACGCCAAACATCAGCTTCGAAGATCTCCAACTACCCATTGGCCTCAGTGTCGCCTTCCATGGCGCCATTGCTTCAGAGTTGGCTATCGCCCAGCGCGTTGTTGAACTGAAGCAGAAGATTGACTATGAAAAGGCTCAGTTCAAGAAGCATATGGCCAAGCTCAGTGTGCAAGAAGTGAAGAACTTCAAGATCATGCTGCACGAGCTCAAGGAAGCCTTTTTGAAGAAACGTGCAGAAGCTCAGGGTTCGCGTGAGTGCATGAAGACTCAGGCTGAGAGATGTGTGCAAGCCTACAATGAGGCTGAGAAGCGCAAGGCCCTTGGGCGTCCTGGCATTGACCCCAGGATGGACGCAAAGAAGAAGAAGAAGCCTGCTATGGCTGAACCTGAAGCACCAAGGCAGGAAGCAGATCCCATAGTCTTCCCAACTAGCATGACCGACCCGAAGCCAAAGGCCAGGTCAAAAGCTTCAGAACTGAAGAAGACCAGGACTGCTGAGGCTGAAGCAAGGAACAGAAAACATCCTAAAGGCTCTGCTACTGCCCCCGCCAAGAAGAAAAGAAAGACCAAGAAGGAACGGGCTGCTCCCATAGAGCCCTTGATTGTTGAACCTATTTCCATGGTTCACCCCGATGCTAATCCAGAAGAACGTCAACTAACTGTCCATGAGCATGCTTTTACAGAGGCTCATGAAGCTGAAGACATTGGTCATCATGACCGTGTTGAAGATGATGCAGCCCTTCCTCAACTAGAGCACCAATAGGTATCATCACCTGTGCTAACGCACAACAAGCTCATCGGCATTGGTCGTCCACTGACGCCAATTGCACAAGATGCTTCATGGGCGGATCGCCCACAAGAGGAAGAAGACTATGAGGCCCAGCCCACTCCAGCTCCACAGGCGTCGCCCGCGTTGCGCAGGCTTCGCAAAGGTCCAAGGCCTCAAGTCTCTGCTGAAGACAATCTGGCTGCATCAGCCGCGGAAGAAGAAGTTCCACAAGCTGCTACTCACCTGCCCCAGCAAGAAGCGGTTCTCGAGGAGAACGTGATCGTGACCGACCCTCCAGCTCGTCAAGTGGAGGTTGAAATTCTAGAGGCTACCACCACCAACACCACTGAAGCCACTGACGTTGTCATGGCTGAAGCTAATGTGGAGTCCTCACCCCCAATAGCTCCAGAAGTCAGCGAAGCCACTGATCCTCCTGCCTCTGTTCCTGCGTCTGCTGCCGGTCCCCAATTCGACTATCATGTTGAGCACAGGCCTCAGGTCCAGAAGCCAATCCCACAATTGCCCCGGTTCCCAGGTCCTGCATCAGCACCTGGCTCCTTCAAAATCAATGGCTTTAGAGCAGACAGCACATTCTTCAATAGCTCCAGGAACCCCTACTCTAGGGAAAGAATATCATCTGATCGGTTCTGGAGCTATCAGCAGCGAAGCTATTACTCATGCATTCTTTACAACCAAGGTCGTATCTTCCAACACAAGCGCCTTGACATTGAAGCTATAGCTGGTCTGCCCTGTCTGGAAGAAGCTTTGGATTGGTTCAAGGAAGTTGGACTGCTGCCATTTGTCACTGACCAAGAGCATTGGAATGAAGAGTTGCTGCTCCAGTTCTATACCACACTTCACATCCACTGATATAAAAGAGATCCGAAGACTTGGGTCCTGGAGTGGATGAATGGCAACGTTCATCATGAAGCCAAAGCCTTTGACATCATTGAGCTTACTGGCTTGCCCACTCCCGGCGATCTCTATGAGCATGGCTGTCAGCTTCATAGTGAAGCTGTTGAGAGCATCTTTCAGAAGCCTGAACCGAATATGAGTCAGATGCTGAGTATGATGAAGCCATTGCCCCAAGATGCTGCTTATCCCACGGAGTTCCTTGTTGAAGACCTTGAGTATCTGCCAAGGACCATTTATCATATCATAAGGCGAACTCTCTGGCCAATCAAAGGACATTCTCCCCATGCCAAGCTGGAAGGTGCAATGAAGACTTTGGTCTTCTATATTCTTCATGGAAAATGCTTCAATACCCAGGATTTCTTCATTCGCCAACTTGCTGCATCTGGCTCTGATCTGTTCGGGCTGAAGTTCTACGCCCCTTGGGTGATGCGGCTGATCAAACTTCACTCTGCTCTCTCATATCAGCCATCTGCCCGCAACCATAGGATCTTCTTGCCTGATGTAAGTATGTCTGCTGAAGCCATCTATCCTGAGCCTGCCAAGGAACCTCTAAGTCTTCAGAATGCAGAGCATCAGAGTTTCACTCAGAACGTTGAAGGTGTTGAAGCAGTCACTCGGGTGTATCCTTTGGCTGGCACTACACGTGCACCACACCCAGCTCTCACTGAAGCCATTGACAGCACAATTGCTCCACGACCCAAGAAGCGCACTCGTGTTCTCAACGACCGAGAGCTTCTTGTGTCTCTTCATCAGAAACAGGACATGCATCATGACTGGCTGAAGCGTCAGATGCAAAGCCTCTTGGTGGATGTTAATCGCATTCGCAATCTTGCCACCAAGAATGCTTTCGTTGCCCATGAAACCTCTCGACGCACATGGAAAGGGCTGACACTGCTGTGTTCTGAAGATGATCTGCAAGAGGATGGCTTCACTGAGCGCTTCAAGTTTGACTCCACACCTCCTCGAAGGGCTGTGCTGTGACGAACTCCATCACTTGAAGACTCTGAGTTCTCGTCCTCTGCCGCAACCGTGAATGCCAGAGTGATCGAGGATGAAGACGACGCTACTTCATCACCGCCTCCTTCGACACACATCGATACTGCTCCAAGTTCGTTTGCACCGCCGAACACCATCAACGACCCTGCTGCTTCACCTACTCCCCATGGGAACGAGTAGAGGCTCTATGTCTTCAAACCTTTTTGGTCCTTACTGACAAAAGGGGGAGAAGCATATGAGTTTGATAGTCTTCAAGCGGGTCCATATGGGCGGGTTTTTTATATTTTGCTTCGTGCTTACAACTCTCGTTTTGAAACATTTGGGTCTTTGAGTTGTAACACTTAAACTTGATGGTCGTCTGCTACCTATTTGCTACCTTGTGTTGCGATGATAAATTCCGCATGTGTGACGATAAATTCCGCACTTAGATCATTTTGCAGACGTCCATTTTCCATTATGTATGTCATTATCTTCACATACTTTCACATGCATAGTGGATTGTCATCATAAGTTGAAGTGGATCTCCACAAGCACAAACTGCCATGCGCATTTGCATTCCAAACGCAAATTACTTATATGCACATCTTCAGGGGGAGCCCTTGCAACTTATGAAGACAATTCCCTATCCTTTACAATTTCACACATTATATTCCCGGTTGAAAACTTCAACTAGTTTGTCATCAATCACCAAAAAGGGGGAGATTGTAAGTGCATCTAGTGCCACCCCTAGTTGGTTTTGGAG
Source organism: Triticum monococcum (assembly GCA_034509565.1). NCBI lineage: Eukaryota > Viridiplantae > Streptophyta > Magnoliopsida > Poales > Poaceae > Triticum > Triticum monococcum. Next base: position 168,358,962 of record CM067846.1, on the reverse strand, counting down.
TATTGACGACAAACCTAGTTGAGGGACTAATGTGTTTGTGAGAATTGCAAGATAACACAGGTAGAAGTCCCTCATTGATTAGGTTTTCCCACCAGAGATGACCCCTCAAAATGTATGAAGACATTGATGTCAAAGGTGGTATATGAAGATATTCACATTGAAGACTATGACAAGAGAAGACACCGCATGAAGCCTATGGATGTCACATCCCTAGTCCTGGTATGGTCCTAGGCTTGCTTTGTGCATCATGTTTATTTTCTCAAATGAAATTGAAATGGGGAAGTTGCAAACCCTAGCACCAAAGCAATTCAAATAGGTTCAAATTAAAAGTGGAATTTCAATGAACCCAAAATGCTTTTCAAAAATGTTCATGGTCTTTGGAAAATGTTGGGGACAACAACCAGAGGTGATGCACATTTTTCCTTCTCATTTTGGATTTTGAATCAATGCATAAATATTTGAATTGGAGCTGTTTAAATTATATAAATATTTTTATTAGCTCCAAAAATGTTGGGAATTGGTGAGGGCCTCTAGAATATTATATCTAGATGCCACAATTATTTTCAGCATTTATGGAAATGATTCAACATTTCTTTTAGTTACAAAACAAATGTTAGAAAATAGAAAAGAAAACAAAACAGGAGAAAACCTACCTGGGCTTCTTACCTGACTTACCTGGCGCCCCACCACGGCCCAGCAGTGGCCCAGCCCACCAAGGGCAAGGTTGTCTTCAACCTTATGCCCACTAGCAGCCAGCGCACGCAGCTGGCCGCGCCACCTCCTGCTTCGCCGTGTCGAGCTCCCCGTTGACCCAATCCCGCGCCTGGAGACGCCTCGAAGCCCCTCTCTCCTCTCCCTCTCTCGCAGCTCACTCTCCCTTCCCCTGATCTCTCTCTGTAGCACGCCCGAACGGGTCCGTCACTGCCGTTCGCTGCCACCGTGAGCACCGTGGTCTTCTCGCCCCTTCCCCGTGTCCAAAAGCTCCGTGACGACGCACCACTCCTCCATGCAGAAGATCCTGAACCCAGGAGCACCGTGGTGACGCCTTCGAGCTCGTCTATCACCTCGGGTGCCGCCGATCACTGCCGGCGATTCGCCGCCGTCCGTGCTTCCCCGAGCTCGCTGACCCTCCCTGCGTGATCCCAGTGAGCCCATCCGTCGTTTCCTTCTACTCCCAGTGTCGATTTCTCCCTCTAGCTAGCTTCGCCGTCACGGCGGAGAGCTTTGCTCTGCCGGCCACATAGCCTCCGCGGCCACAGTTGCTGCCGCCCGTGTTTGAGCGTGTGTCTGTGCTCAGCATGGTCCCAGGAGCCCAAAACAAGCATTCGTTCGTCCTCCCGTCCACCGTAGCTTCGTTCCGTCGATGGCCAAACCACGGCCGCCGCAAACCTCGTTGTCGGCGTCGATTCCGGCGACCATTTGGTCCAACTCCACCACCCACGCATGCGGCTCAGCCCCAGCTCCCCATAGGACCCACCCACGCTTCCAACCGTGGCCTATGGCGCGATCCCGACGCGCTCCGCCGCGTTCGGCCTCGCCGGCGGCTAAACGCCGGCGGGTTGACCGGTCTGACCACAACCGTTGACATCTCCCCTCTCCCTCAGTGACATGTGGGCCCGGCCCTGTTAAGTTTTTAGTTAAGATTAGTTTAACAACTAATTAACCCTGTTTAGCTAATTGGGTCACTGACGCGTGGGCCCAACCCCATTAACTAAACCAGATTAGGTTTATTTTTAGATTAGGATTAACCACAGACACTGACGTGTGGGCCCCACACGTCAGGTTTGACCTGGTCAGCCGCCTTTGACCTGCTGACGTAAGCATGACGTAGAGCTGACGCAATAATTGATTTCTGGAATTAATTTAAATCAGGAAATTCCAGAAAATAGTTAAAACTTCAAAAAATCATAGTAATTCAACCGTAACTCCAAATCAAATAAATTATATATGAAAAATTATCAGAAAAATGCAAGGAATCCATTTATGCCAGTTTCATCCATGAAAAACCAACTTATACCTGCTGCATAAGTGAAAATGTAATAATGGCATGTTATATACTTAAATTGGGGTTTGCATATGAACCTTTGGTTCATATGGACTTCAATCAAATTGATGCTAGATGCATTAGGGAAAATCATAGCACCTTTGAATGTCATCTTCATGCATCATATTGTTGCATATGGTTGTTTATTGATTGCCGGCACCGTTCCCTCTCGATAGGTTCTACTCCAGAAGGTGTCCCGAGTACCTGTCTGAGGAGCAGTGCTTGTTCGTGGATCTATCAGGCAAGCAAACCCCCTTGAGCATCTCGATAAAGTCCCACTCTCTCGCTCCTGCTCCTTTTACTGCATTACGACAACAACGATTCAAACTGCTACTTTCTGTTGCGGTAGCTGAACCCATTCCTCTGCATGACCTGTCATTGCCACAGTAAATAGTTGAAACCCACTAGCATGAGTAGGAGTTGCTTGAGCCTTGATGTGCCTGCTCATCCATGCTTGTTTTCTTTATGCCAGCTATGCTTAGAGTTGTGTCAGGTCTGATTCATCGGGAATGAATCGAAGTGGTGAACATGTCCTACCGGCAAAGGCTAAGTGTGTGAACACGTTTTGGTAAAGCTAGCGATGAGAGGCCGTGTAGGAGTACATGGTGGGTTGTCTCATTGCAACCGTCCTTAAGCACTGAGTTCTGTGTATGTTATCCAAGTCCAGTTACTACCACACATTGGGTTCCGGTTATCCGGCCCCTCTCGACTTATTAATCCACTTGATCTCTGTCTAGGAGTTGCAACTAGTTTCTGGCGTTTGTAGGTAGTGCTACTTGTCTACCAGGTGGTGTCCGACGGGACAGGCTTGGGACAGACTAGGCATTATGGCACGGTGTACCAAGTGGCACCCGGATGGTGGGCTTGGGAACCCTGCACACATCGTTTGGGGCCGTGAGCGACACCCCGGCCGGATCACCTTGCGGATGGAACCCGAATAGGCGATAAACCTGGACGAGAGACTTGTGTGGTTAGTCAGGTCGTGGCTGACACCCCCGCCCGGCTTCCGCTTGAAGGTTGCCGAGGTACATGACGTGTACATGGCTATAAGTGGCGAGAGCGTGTGTGAAGAAGTACACCCCTGCAGGGTCAATATTATCTATTCGAATAGCCGTTTTCCTCGGATATGGAAACTTGGAGGACTTATGTAGTACATAGACAACTTGAAGTGGATACTCTAAAATACGCAAGATAAGCGTGAGTGCTATGGATGGCCTTCTCGTAGGGAGACGGGAACGGATCCATAGTGGAGTATTGATATGGTGAATTTGTGGACTCGTGTGCGTCTTCTCACCTAAAGAAGTTTCTGATACTCGTAGTATAGATTAGCCACTGAGTCAAAGCTGGCTTGCTGCTGTTAAACTCCACCACCCCCTTTGTTGATAATGATGCATATGTAGATAGTTCTTAAGTAAGACTTGCTGAGTACCTTTGTACTCACGTTTGCTTATTTTTGTTTTGCAGTTGGTTACACTAGTGGCTTCGATGAGTAGCTTGTATCCCAGCTACGATCTTGTACCCTTGGGAGGGTCGTGTTTAGTCAGGCTTCTTAGTGTTTTTCTTTTGTAGTTGTCTGTACTCAGACATGTAATGCTTCCGCTTGTTGCTTGTATGCTCTGAATGATGGGTCATGTGACCCCTGTTTGTATTTATGCTATGTGGCTCCTCTGGGCCTTTATCTATACGAGTTTGAGTTATGTTGTGATGCCATGATGTACAGCACATACATGCATGTTATGCGTACGTGTAACGTGTATTGCTATGTGTGGGATCCGACAACCTAGTTGTTTACCTCTGATAGCCTCTCTTATGGGGAAATGTAGTCTTGTGTTTCCATGTGCCATAGTAGTCCGCTACAGCCCGGGTTCCCGGAGTCCTGTTAGCCCAGCACTACTGCTCAGGACACTTGACTGGCCGGCATGTGTTTCACTTTGTTCCTGTGTCTGTCCCTTCGGGGAAATGTCACGCGGTGACATCCGGAGTCCTGCTTAGCCTGCTACAGCCCGGGTTCCCAGGGTCCTGTTAGCCCAGTGCTACAGCCCGGATTCACATGCTGCTGACCGACACGCTCGATGTGAATCATGTATGCCTGTTCCCATAGGTTAGTGCCACTTTGGGTTCACGACTAGTCATGTCGGCCCGGGTTCTCTGTCATATGGATGCTAGCGGCACTATCATATACGTGAGCCAAAATGCGCAAACGGTCCCGGGCCAGGTAAGGTGGCACCCGTGGGGATACCGTGCGTGAGGTCACAAAGTGATATGAAGTGTTACATGCTAGATCGGTGTGACTTGGGATCGGGGTCCCGACAATGGAGCTCGAAGACTTAGATCTTTCGTAGCTGTTTTTCTTCTGTGTTGAGTCATAGGAACCACCGTACTGTTAAGTGGGGTCCAAGAGAACCAGTCAGAATGACTGAAGTGATGCTTAAACATAAACCTATGTCTTCGAGTGAAGACTATGAGAGCAAATCTTGTCCAGAGTCGGACAAGTCAGCTTTGCTTGTAGCCCAAGTAAAGTTGCCGTGTGAGTTCGAAATCTGACCGTTGGAACACGTGTCAGTTCCTTAGTGACCCAGGGTCATTTTGGACAAATCAGGTCGGGTTGCCTAGTGGCTATAAATAGCCCACCCCCTACAACCATAAACGGTTGGCTGCTCAGATTCAGAGTACGGCTTTTGTCGTTTGAGAGAAACCCACCTCGAAGCCTTTGAGAGAGAATTCCTTGCGAGGATAAAGCCCTAACCACCCAGAGCCAAAGAGAATTAGGCATCACTTAAGTCTTCTTGTCTGAGTGATCTGAAGACTTATTACACTTGAGGACTGTGCATCCTCCAGCCGGTTAGGCGTCGCGTTTTGAGCATCCAAGAGACGTTGTGGATTGCCGGTGAATGAAGTCTGTGAAGGTTTGGGAGTCTACCTTGAAGACTTACCAGAGTGATTGGGCGAGGTCTGTGTGACCTTAGCTCAAGGGGAATACGGTGAGGACTGGGTGTCCTAAGCTGTGTGTTCAGGACTGGGTGTTAGGGACTGTGTGTCCTTTGGTTTAAATACCTAGCCGCCCTAATAAGAAGGACAGTTGTAACAGCAACTGGAACTGGTCAACAAATCTTTGTCTTTAACGAGTCACTGGTTTCATCCTTCCCTTCTCTTTACTTACTGTTACTTTGTGTGAAGTCATTGTATGTTTGCTCAATCTTTTGTCTTCACTGAGTGACTATGTGATCTATTTGGCTTCTTAATATCTTCCTGCCTGATCCTTACTACCTAGCTACTATCAGTCGTTGTCCTTTCACTTCATTGAATACGTGACTATGGTTTATCTAGTGTAGTCTAACTTTCGCTGCATGGTAATAGGTTTATTTCTATCGTTTGTCTTCGAAACTTCCATGTTTTGAAGACTTTCATAAAAATCGCCTATTCACCCCCCCTCTAGTCGATATAACACACTTTCAGGATGGGATCGGAAGAGTTAGCAGAGTTGAAGAAGCAACTGGAAGAGCAGTGGAGGAAGGGATTTATCCGCCCTAGTGCCTCCCCTTGGGGATCACCTATTCTGTTTGTGGCAAAGAAGGACGGTACCATCCGCTTATGCATTGACTACCGCTCCCTCAATGAAGTTACAATCAAGAACAAGTATCGACTTCCCAAGATTGAAGATCTGTTTGATCAACTCAATGGGGCCAAGGTGTTCTCCAAGATTGACCTCAGATCTGGGTACTACCAGCTGAAAATCAGACCCCAAGATATTCCGAAGACGACATTTGTAACCAGATATGGCCTGTATGAGTGCACGGTCATGTCCTTCGGATTGACCAATGCCCCATCTTACTTCATGTATCTCATGAATAAGGTCTTCATGGAATATTTGGACAAGTTTGTCGTTGTCTTCATTGATGACATTCTTGTCTTCTCGAAGACGGAAGAAGAGCACGAGCAACACTTGAGGATGGTCCTAGACAAGCTTCGAGAGCACCAACTGTATGCCAAGTTCAGCAAGTGCGAATTTTGGCTGCGCAAAGTTGGATTCTTGGGTCATGTTTTGACTGAAGAAGGATTGTCGGTCGATCCCACTAAGATTGAAGCCGTGACTGAATGGCAATCCCCAAGTAATGTGAAGGAAGTCAGAAGCTTCCTCGGACTCGCGGGATATTACCGCAAGTTCGTTGAAGGATTCTCAAGCATTGCCTGACCCATGACTCAACTCTTGAAGAAGGACAAGAAGTTTGAATGGACACTGAAGTGTTAAGAGAGCTTCCAGGAGCTGAAGAAGAGACTGACCACCACCCCAGTTCTGGCCACACCAGATATACACAAGGAATTTGTGATATATTGTGATGCATCGAGAACCGGACTGGGAGGTGTTCTGATGCAAGTGGGCAGAGTCGTAGCTTACCTTTCAAGGCAACTACGGCCTCATGAAGAGAACTATGCTACTCATGACCTCGAGTTGGCAGCTGTAGTTCATGCCCTGAAAACATGGCGACTTTACCTCCTAGGGAAGCGGTGTGAGATATACACGGATCACAAAAGTCTGAAGTATATTTTCACTCTGAAGGAAATGAACATGAGGCAAAGAAGATGGCTAGAGTTGATCAAGGATTATGACCTTAGTGTTCAATACCACCCTGGAAAGGCTAATGTGGTAGCAGATGCATTAAGTAGGAAGGTTTGTTCCTTGAATGCTATGCTTAAGGAAAGGCTACCTGCCTTGTATGAAGAACTTAAAAGCTTCGGGTTGGAACTGGTTGCACCAGGATTCTTAGCCAACCTTGAAGTCAAGCCTACCCTGATGGATGATATTAAGGAAGCTCAGAAGGGACACGAGAGTATTGAAGGCATCAAGAGGAAGATCAAGGCAGGCAGGGCCCCAGGATTCTGAGAGGGTGAGCAAGGAATTGTGTGGTTTGGGAATCGCATTTGCGTACCCAACAAGATTGAACTCAAGAATTTGATCTTGCAAGAAGCTCATGACACCCCGTATTCCATCCACCCCAGAGGAACCAAGATGTATCTAGACCTAAAGGAAAGATTCTGGTGGCATGGCATGAAGAGAGAGATAGCCACTTTTGTCGCTAAGTGTGACATATGCCAAAGGGTCAAAGCTGAACATCAGCGGCCCGCTGGATTGTTACAGCCTCTCAAGGTGCCTGAATGGAAATGGGATAAAGTCGGAATGGACTTCATCACTGGATTACCCAGGTCAAATAAGGGACATGACTCCATCTGGGTCATAGTCGACCATTTGACCAAAGTAGCCCATTTCATTCCTGTCAAAACGACTTACAAGGGAAACCAGCTAGCCAGCCTCTACATCACAAAATCGTAAGCCTTCATGGTGTTGCCAAGGAGATTGTGTCAGACTGAGGAACCCAGTTTACCTCAAGGTTCTGGAAGAAGTTCCAAGAGGCCATGGGGACCAAGTTGTCCTTCAGCACTACTTTCCACCCATAGACCGGAGGTCAGACAGAACGAGTGAATCAGATACTCGAAGACATGCTCCGAGCCTGTGTCTTAGCATATGGAGCTAGGTGGGAAGATTGCCTCCCTTTCGCCGAGTTCTCCTACAGCAACAGTCATCAGTCAAGCCTCCAGATGGCACCATTTGAGGTGTTGTATGGGCGCAAGTGCCACACACCCCTCAATTGGTCAGAAACCGGAGAAGGACTAGTCTTTGGGCCCGATATCCTCCGTGAAGCAGAAGAGCAAGTCCAGCTTGTCAGAGAGCGTTTGAAGACTGCCAAGTCAAGGAAGAAGAGCTACGCTAACTCACGTCAGAGAGACGTGACCTTCCGAGTTGGAGACCATGTCTATCTCCAGGTCACACCTCTCAAGGGAACCCAGCACTTCCATGTCAAAGGAAAACTCGCACCAAGATACATCGGCCCCTTCAAGATCACTGACCGACGAGGAAAAGTGGCTTACCAGTTGGAACTGCCACCTGAACTATCCGATGTGCACAACGTATTCCACGTGTCACAACTCCGGAAGTGTCTCCATGTCCCAGGCAATCCTAATCTTTACAAGGACATCGATCACCAAGCCATTGACCTTCAGCCTGATTTGACTTACCGTGAGAGGCCCATCTACATTTTGGATGAGGCTGAGCGACGCACTCGAAGCCGCACCATCAAGTACTTCAAGGTCCAGTGGAGCAACCATGCTGAAGCAGAAGCAACCTAGGAACATGAAGACTACCTTAGATTCGAGTTTCCGTATCTCTTTAAAGCCTAGTTTAGGAATCTCGGGGACGAGATTCTTGTAAGGGGGGTAGGTCTGTCACCCCCTGCATTTTGTAACACTTCATTTGCATCAATAAAGCATAAAATTTGGACCAACAAAAACTTTTGCATTATTTGGCTTTTATTTTGGAGTTGGCTTTCTCTGTGTGGTTTTTCAAGTGCTCTTTAGAGTCAACTACTCCACCTTCTGTAATTCATCTCCTTGCCCAAAATTCTGCCCAATGATCATGCCATGTGTATAGTACAATATAGTATTTTCTTAAAAAAATAATTTGGCCAAATAGTATTTTCAAAAATTAGTTTTCCAAAAAACCCCTGGATTGAGGTTTGCACTGCAAGAACCTGATTTGGGGTATGAAAAATATTTCAAAAGGTATATTTGAAACCTATTAGATATAGGATTCCCATAAACCCCAAAAATATAATTTTAAAAGTTATTTTCCTATTTTATTTAAAAGCTTTTTCCAAAGGCCAGAAATGGTCTTTAATAGGGAACAATTATTTTATTATTTTAAAAATATTTGACAAAAATCAGGGAAACTCAGTGGGCATATATTTCCCATATATAAGAGTTTCAACACATGGTCATGTTCAAAATATTGGACAAAATCTCCCAAAACCATTTCTGCCCATTTCAAGGATTTGAAATATTTCTAAAGGAAATATTTCCATAAAAATCCAGCAAGTCACAAATGCATATTGTGATGATCTTGCAAAGCCTCACTTCAATCAAGGTCATTTTGGTCCACCAAAATGCCCCATAACCCTTTCTGTTCAGAACCTAATTTGAGCAAGTTTGTACTACCAACTTTTTCTCCTTGACCTCAACTTTTGTGAGCATACTCATATGACCAAATGAGGCAACTACACCAAGTAGTGCATCAAGGAGAAGTGTTATGCTCAACTAGATCTACACAACTCTATTTATGCTCATTTCTAGGGTTTACAAAAGTTGAATTGGCAACTTTGCCCAAATAAGCTCTAAATTGGTGGAAGACCTTAATTATATGTGTCATTTCACCTTGTGGAGTCTCATGGCAATTGGAAATCATTTGCTTGCCAAAACCTTTATCAAACACCTTCTGCTACTTTTCAAAAATCACCATTTCGACCACTAAAACTATTCTCCTTGAGCTCAACTTTTTACCACAGCTCCTCCTAGTCCCCTTTCACCTCCAGTAACAATGGCAAATCCACAACTCAATTATTGGATGGGTAAAACCCCACTTTCTCTCTCTGGACAGCCCATTTGCACACTTCTTCTTCCTCTCTCCTCACCCAGTGGCCATCCAGAGCATCCAATGCCTCTCCCTACTTCTCTACTCCACACTTGAGCTACTGGACACGGTTGGCCATGCCCACAAGGCATAGAAAATGCCATGCCGGCCATTTGGGCACTCTGGAGCGCGCTACAGTGCGCTCCCGCACTGTAGCCGCCCCCTTCCAACCGCCTCCGCCCACCTCGGGCCTGCCCAGTGCGCCCGACGATGCGCCTCGACGTCTGCGACAAGCCACGGTGCTGTCCCCCTCCTCTCTCCTCCTCCCCACACCTCCGCGCTAGCAAACACCTGCCGCCCGAGCGCGCCAATGGCGCGGCTCACACGCGCGCACCTCTGACCTCTCCCCACTCCCTCTCTCTATCTCTCCCGACGTAGTCGATGTCCAGGAACACCCCAAACATGTCCACGCGCGTCCCCGTGACCCACAGCAATGGCAACAACCTCGCCGGCGCACGGGTCTATGGTGAGCCATGGCTCGCCTACTTAAAGGCCCCCCCCCGAGCCCCCCTCTCCTCACCACTCGCTCTCTCACTCCCCTAAACACCCCCTACACCACTCACCCCTCTCCACACGAGCCCGAGCTCGAGATCGAGCTCGAGCTCCGCCGCCTCGGGTTGCCGTCGATCCCACGATACAGGCCTCCCCTGCTCCTCCTCTGCCTCGATCTGGAACCCCCGAGCACCCCTGACCATTTCCCCCTTCTTCCCCGCCTCCTTTGCAGTTGGAAACGGCCGAAGCCGTCGATGCCCGAAGCCTCTCCGCCGCGAGACCTCATCGCCGGTGAGCCAGGCAACTCCGGTGACGTCCACCACCTCCACCCGAACGGCGGAACGACGCTAAGCCCAGTCGTGCCCTCGCCCGACCTCGCCGTGCCCGGCATCGTCGCCGGTGAGCTCACCAGCCGCCTGCACTCAGGGTTAGGGATGACAGGCAGGCCCCGCCTGTCAGCCTCTCCCCTCCATCGCCCCCCTCTCTCTCGCTGACGCCTGGGCCCCGCCCGTCAGGTTTAAACCTGGCGCGCGTGTGCACCAGTGTGCTGGGCCGCCTCTCTGACTAGGCCTGCTGCCCTGCGGCTGTTCTGGCCTAGCAGGCACAGGGCCCTTTTCTTTTTCTTTTTCTTTCACTTTTCCAAAAATTCCACAGGATAAAATATATGTCCAAATAAATTAATTCCAATTCCTAAATTCCCAAAGTATTGCAACCTATTTAATGGTGCAACTTTCATTCAAATCCAACAACCTTTTCTTCACTGTAAATATTTAAATGTGATTTTAAGCATTTAAATAAACCTTTGAAAACCCATTTCTCCTATTCTGCTACTCCAAATCCAAAACCAGGAATTTTCCCCTTCTTAGTTTTCAACCTAGTATTTAACAAAAATGAGTTGACATTTTTCTGAGCAGTTTGGTTTTTCAGTTTTATTATTGCCTTATTTTCTCGTTATTATTTTGCGACGATGGATTGCGTTGCTGACGAAGGAGTTGGACCAGAAGACTTTGAAGACCCAGAAGACTTTGTTGAGCCAGGCAAGCAGCCCTTTGACCATGTCTAAGAAACCCCTTTTTATGCATGTCATATGGCACTTTTATTGCTTGCATTGAAGTCATGATAAAATGGTGACCACTTGAGGTGGTTTGCCTCCGTTGCTTTTCTCATTGACACTTGCATGATGCATGACCCTACCTTTCTATGAGGGTTATGCCGGTGGGAGTAGATAGGATGCTAGGTAGTGCTACGCAAAAAGGGACGGGAATATTCATGGTGATGGAGACAAAGTATTTTGAAAGGACTTTTTTCGAAAACCCCGTCGGGTGCCACTTATGCCTGAGGGAGATAATGAGATGGGTAACCACTTGATGACGAAGAGGTGTACCGAGGCAAGTGTGTGTGTTGCTTTCAAAAACGGATTGGTTTAAGTTGCGACCATTATTCCAACCTTACATGCGCAACCACTCTACCCTTATATGGGAAAGGGCATTATTGATTACCTAGGCCGATACTAGCTTGGGGCCCGCATTACTAGTGACGGGGGAGAGTTGGTGTTCTCTCTCGGGACAGGGTCGTGCCAGGTAGGGCGGCCAAGAACATTTTTATGGGGCACCGGACACACCGTTGGTACCCCGTGCCAATGGTATGTGATGAATATAGGAGCGAGGCTCCACAACTTTAAGTTGTGAAATGTTGGGCACGGGGGTTACTACCAATCAAGTGGACTCCATGTTAGTGTCGTCTAGGGAAAGATAGTGATCGGGTGCTTACCCCGGGTAATTGAGGTACCGCGGGTCGTGGATGACACGGAAGTTCCCCGGATCTTGTGGGTAAAGTGTGCAACCTCTACAGAGTGTAAAACTATTCGAATAGCCGTTTCCACGGTCAGGGACAGTTGGGTAACCGCACTTGGGCTACGTCCACATGTTTACAAACCAGTGTGTATGTTTGGATAAGTGGGAAGAACTGCTTGGGTCAAGTCAAAGGACTTGACATGATTGAGTTGGGTTGGTGCCCGCTCTTCTTATGTTGATATCTGTAATCTGTCCTCATGGTTAATTGAATTCTCCTGATGCATGTCTTACAAGATGTTGAACATGTCATTGCACTCAAAACTAGCTTTCCGCAAAAATTTACCTATATCATGCATTTTTGTACCTTGAACCAAAACACGGGTTGCTTGCGAGTACATTCAAAGTACTCATTGGCTTGCCACTTGTTATTTAATTGGCCACGCATGGAAGAACAAGAGTTCGAAGAAGAGTTCTTTGGAGACGAACATGCGAACTAGGACGTTTCCCAGTCAGAATGCCTGTAGGTTTAAGGCAGATGGCATGGGTTCTACTTATCGACAAAGATTTCTGTTGCTTGTGTTTCATTTGATGTTGAGCCCTTAAGGCTTTATCAATGTAAGACTTGACCATAATGGTCATAATTTGTGTAAGACGGTATGTATGGATGTAAAACTCTTGTTATTCAGCTTCTGTGTGTTCAGTGAGCATTGATCTCTGGGATCACTGTACACGTGCATTCGGTGATCTCGACTTATGAGTCGGGGTCCCCACACATGTTCACCATCCGCACTTGTAGGGGAAACCTCTTCTGTCCTCTAGTGTGCGGCTATCGGGGCTCCTCCTCGTCATTGCTATGCGGCCCCTTGTCCTTGTTTTCGGCAATTAACATGCCGGCCTGCTTGAACACCCAACAATCCCTGTTGGTGTGATTGGCTGGCTTGTCCGGGGTGTCGTGTATTTGACACGAGCGATTGAGTATACGGTCCAACCTGGACGGACCCGGCGTACTTTGTTTGAATGGATTTTTCCGCTGACCGGGTTTAGAGCCTTTGAATCCGACATTGACTGTCGTATCCTCAGTATTTTCGCTGTTAGTGCGGCGGTTATGCTTGTTGCGACGTGACCTGCTATTGCCGTCCTTGGTATCTGAGGTACCATGGTTCTTTGATATGTTATTACTGCGAGCCAGCCAGCTGTCTTCTCCCGCACAAAAGCGGGTCATGCGCGTCGTGAGAGCTGCCATAGATTTCGGCTTTTCCTGACCAAGGTGCCGGGCTAGCCACTCGTCTCGGATGTTGTGCTTGAAAGCCGCTAAGGGCTCCGCATCCAGACAGTTGACGATTTGTTTTTTCTTTGTAAGGAACCAAGTCCAGAATTGCCTGGCCGACTCTTCTAGCTGCTGAATTATGTGGCTCAAATCATCGGCGTCTGGTGGTCGCACATAAGTGCCCTAAAAGTTGTCGAGGAATGCGGCTTCCAAATCTTCCCAACAGCTAATGGAGTCTGCTGGCAAGCTGTTAAGCCAATACCGCGCTGGTCCTTTGAGCTTTAGTGGGAGGTATTTGATGGCGTGTAAGTCATCACCGCAGGCCATGTGGATGTGGAGGAGGAAGTCCTCAATCCATACTGCGGGATCTGTTGTGCTGTCATATGATTCAATATTTACAGGTTTGAAACCTTCTGGGAATTGATGTTCCATTACTTCGTCTGTGAAGCATAAGGGGTGTGCGGCGCCTCTATATTGGGCTATATCGCGACACAGCTCGAATGGGCCGGATTTGCTTTTACTGTATCCGGCGTGACGTTTGTCGTCTCGCAGAGTGGTGCGCCCTCATGATCCGTATATCGATCTTGAATGCTTTGCCTTGTCCTCCAATATGTCTCGCAGGTCTGGCGTATCACCCCATGCCTTTTTATTTGAATGGCGTTGGGGTGGAGGCTGAGCTTTTTGCTGGAATGCCTCTCTATCGCGGCCACGAGGTAGCCGATCAACCTTATCATACGCTTCTTCCTCCAGTCGGGGTAGTAACAAGCACCTTGGGTAAGTCTTGGAAGGGCGCTCGAGTTTATATTCCTCGGCCACGAGGACTTCAGTCCATTTGTCAGCTAGCAGATCTTGATCAGCTTGAAGCTGCTGCTACTTTTTCTTCAGGCTATTTGCCGTGGCCATAAGCCGGCGCTTGAATCGCTCTTGTTCAACGAGATCCTCTGGGACAGTGAATTCATCGTCGCTGAGGCTTGCCTCGTCTTCGGAGGGGGGCATGTGATTGTCGTCCCCCTCCTCTCCGTCTACCGCTCTCTCGGGAGAGCTGGCTCCTCCACCCTCCTACTCTAAATCTTGCTGGAGGGGTTTGTTGTTTTCTTCGGCACTATCCGGGGTGTTATTATCTCCGGTGCCGGTATCACCACTTTTGCTTTGGAGGGACTTAGAGCGGCGCCACTGACGTCGGCGTTTGGGTTGCTTCTTGGAGGGGTCATCCTCCGCTACCTCGTCGCCATTGCCTTCTTTGGGTGTATCCACCATGTATATGTCATATGATGAGGTGGCTTTCCAGTGCCCTATAGGTGCTGGTTCATGTTCGTCTCCTACATCATCGTCCATACCGTCGATGTCTTCGGAGTCGAAGTCGAGCATGTCAGTTAAATCATCGACAGTGGCTACGAAGTGGGTGGTGGGTGGGCATTGAATTTCTTCGTCGTCCGCATCCCAATCCTATTGGCCATAATCCGGCCAGGGCTCTCCTGACAAAGAGAGAGACCTTAGTGAATTCAGAATGTCACCGAAGGGCGAACACTGAAAGATATCCGCGGTGGTGAATTCCATGATCGGCGCCCAATCATATTCGATTGGCAGGGGCACGGGTGGTTCGGAGTCAGAAAAAGAGTCCGGCACCTTGGAGTCACGGGCTGCACAGAGGATTATGCTGGTGTTCGGCTCAATCACCGTTGAGACTGCAGCCCCTGAAGCGGTGTCTAACCACCCGTCCTCGACTGGCGCAGTTGGCTCTGAGCTAAGGGTCGGAGCTGATGCGGGCGTGGCCTCTGGGGGTACTGTTCTGCGGCAGAGCTAGGTCATACCCATCGCGACAGTGCGGCGCGTCTGGCTGTGGCTTGACTCTGTCGAAGATCAAGTCTCCGCGGATGTCGGCCGTGTAATTCAAACTTCCAAATCTGACCTGATGGCCAGGGGCATAGCTTTCAATCTGCTCCAGATGGCCAAGTGAATTAGCCCGCAGTGCAATGCTGCCGAATACGAAGATCTGTCCAGGGAGAAAAGTCTCACCCTAGACCGCATCGCTATCGATGATAGTAGGAGCCATCAAGCCTAATGGCGACGACACAGAGGAACTCTCAATTAAAGCACCAATGTCGGTGTCAAAACCGGTGGATCTCGGGTAGGGGGTCCCGAACTGTGCATCTAGGCCGGATGGTAATAGGAGGCAGGGGACACGATGTTTTACCCAGGTTCGGGCCCTCTTGATGTAGGTAAAACCCTATGTCCTGCTTGATTAATATTGATGATATGGGTAGTACAAGAGTAGATCTACCATGAGATCAGAGAGGCTAAACCCTAGAAGCTAGCCTATGGTATGATTGTATGTTATGATTGTTGTCCTACGGACTAAAACCCTTTGGTTTATATAGACACCGGAGAGGGTTAGGGTTACACAAGGTCGGTTACAAAGGAGGAGATATCCATATACGTATTGCCTAGCTTGCCTTCCACGCCAAGTAGAGTCCGGACACGAGACGAAGTCTTCAATCTTGTATCTTCATAGTCTAACAGTCCAGCCAATGGAGATAGTCCGGTTGTCCGGAGACCCCCTAATCCAGGACTCCCTCAGGTACCCTGGAGAAACCAGTGGTTGGCCGGGATGCATGGAGAAGCGCCATGTCATCTTGCGGAAAGCTTCACCCAGACTCAAAGAGATGGAAGAATACTTCATGCCCGGAAGCTTACCTGTGCAACCGCAAGTCACTATGGGCTCTGGCTTGGTTGACCTTAGTTGTGACTCTGGCTAGGACGGTGCTAGCAGATGTAGAACTACGGTAGGATTGGATGAGCACCGGACAGTGGTCAGAGGAACTCTTCGGAAGACCATGTTTCGGTAATCTTGTTCTCAAACACACTGAAGTGCAAGAATATAAAGAGAGGGATCAAATCTTGCGGGTAAAGTGTACAAACCTCTGCAGAGGGTTAAAACCTAATCGATTAGCCGTGTCCCCAGTTACAGACAACTTGAGCCTCTGGACATGGATCTATCTTGGAACTCTCAACACTGGACTGATAATTTCATTGTGGGCAACTTAAGATGATTTGGGTGAAGAGACATCGGTTGGTGGAACCATGTCATGATAGAAAACTCAGTAGTACAGACTCCGGATAATTCCTTTGTTGTAGGGAAAATAAAACCAGCGTTTATGCAAACAAAACTCAGACCCAGAGCCACAAAGCCATATTGCATATAGAATAGTTTTATCAATATGCTTTCTCTTATTGTGATCTTGCCGGTACATTCAATGTACTGACCTACACGGCTGCAACATATCATGTTGCAGGATTTTTCTTCTTCGACGAGTAAGAGTTACGTCATAGGGTTACGGTCTACACTCAACCTGCCGATGGCGTTGATGGGACTCCACACCCGTTTGTTTGTTTCCACTATTACTGCTGAGGTATATATTAGTTTTACGTTATGTTTACATGTGATTGCACTTTGATATATACATTGATGTACTGTGTGTGCCAGCATATTGATCTAGGGATGGCATAGATACACAGAGGCTTGACCGTCTGAGGTCGGGTTGCTACAGCTGTAGACTGTCCAGGCTTGGTTTTGTTTTTAAGAGGCCCATCCCATGATGACAACGGGGCACAAAGATCCAGCAGGTATGTACTGGCCTCTAGCCCGCCAGCGTTAGTTATATTTTGTCTTACAACATCCGCAGGCAGTTTTTTTACTGAATCAAACACACATCCCAGTTCTATTTTCCTCTTGAAACGCATGTCCTACATCCATTTTCTAATCCCTACCTATAGTTTTACTAGTTCATATACACGTATCATTATATTGAAAATACATAAAATTCCCTTTTCATATTTACATCCTTATTTTTGTTGTTTTTTTCCCTCCCAGCGTTGATTTTTTACCACTAGTTTTCCCTTAAACCAATGTAACACCCACAATTTGGCTATATCTCCCACGTGTCGGGGCACAACTTAGAGGCATAGCCACATGGTAGGCTTGTCGTAAGAGGGGTAATCTTTCCACATCCCATCTACTAAATAAGAAAGGGATAAAGAGTTGGCTTACAATCGCCACTTCACACAAATACAAGTTAAACATACATCATTCAGAGTGTAAACAAAGGTTCGATTATGAAACCAAAATAAAGGAAGACAACCCCAAATGCTAGATCCCCGATCCTCCCAACTTAGCCCATCACAAGCTCTCATGGTCAATGAAGGATATTCCTTCTCCCAGGAAGACCTGATCAGACTCGGAATCCCGGTTACAAGACATTTTGACAATGGTAAAACAAGACCAGCAAAGCCGCCCGATGTGCCGACAAATCCCGATAGGAGTCGCACGTATCTCGTTCTCAGGGCACACCGGATGGGCAAGACGTTGGGTTGGCATAGGCCCTGGTTGCCCAGGGGCGCCGGACATCGCCCAGTTTCGACCAACACTCGGAGGAGCAGTGCCCCGGAGGTTAAAATAAAGATGACCCTTGAGTCTGCAGAACCCAAGGGAAAAAGGCTTAGGTGGCAAACGTTAAAACCAAGGTTGGGCCTTCCAGGAGGAGTTTTATTCAAAGCAAACTGTCAAGGGGTTCCCATAACACCCAACCGCGTAAGGAACGCAAAATCAAGGAACATAACACCGGCATGATGGAAACTAGGGTGGCAAGAGTGGAACAAAACACCAGGCATAAGGCCAAGCCTTCCACCCTTTACCAAGTATATAGATGCATTAAATAATTAAATAAGAGATATTGTGATATCCCAACGTATCCATGTTCCAACATGGAACTAGCTTCAACTTCACCTGCAACTAGCAACGCTATAAGTGGTAACATAGCCAAACAACGATTTGCTAGGATGGTTGAAAAAAGGTTAGAGGCTATCATGCCAATTTGGGAGGCTTGATAAACAAGTGGTAGGTAGCGCGACATAGCGATAGAGCGAACAACTAGCAAGCAAAGATAGAAGTGATTTTGAGGGTATAGTCATCTTGCCTGAAATCCCGCAAGGAAGAAGAACGAGTCCATGAAGAAGGCAAACGTATGTAGTCGGACGGATCCTCACAACTCCGGAACGAAACCCAAGCTAACGAGAGAAGCAACCCGGAAATAAGAAAGCAACATAGTAAAAACCATCACATAAACATGGCATGATGCACAATCAAGTATGATGCATGTCCGGTTTAAGTATGCATGGCATGGCAAAGTGCACAAACAAAACTACAAGTTAACTGGAGCTGAATATGCAACGAGTTGCATATTGCCGGAACACCACATCAATTATTTAGTTCACTCCCGGTTAGGTACTCAACAATATTAAATGTTGGTTCACATGGCAAGAGGTGAAACATGAGTAAAATACACAGCTAGGCATTTTAAATGAGGTCGGAAACATCAAACAACAATTCCGGTAAAACCTCATGTGCATTAGCAATTTAATGCAACAACAATTTAAACATTTTAAAAGTTGTTATCATGATGCAGATGACATGTGCAAGTTTTATGCAATTTTTGTTAAAAGTTGCAATGAGCATATTATGAAGCATTTGTCGCCACGGCAGAACAAAAGGGTCCACGGCGGCGAAATAGGAATGGCGCCACGGTAACCAATCCGAAAATGATGCAATGGCAACATGTTGGTACCGGTAACTCGATTGAGATACCGATGCAAAAGAGAAGTGGATGTGCAAAACATGCAAGAGTGACGGGGAGTGATCCCGAATACCGGGTGTCCCGTGACGGTGGCAAGTGAAGGAAATATGCCCTAGAGGCAATAATAAAGTTATTATTGATTTCCTTATATCATGATAAATGTTTGTTATTCATGCTAGAATTGTATTAACCGGAAACATAATACATGTGTGAATACATAGACAAACAGAGTGTCACTAGTATGCCTCTACTTGACTAGCTCGTTAATCAAAGATGGTTATGTTTCCTAACCATGAACAAAGAGTTGTTATTTGATTAACGAGGTCACATCATTAGTTGAATGATCTGATTGACATGACCCATTCCATTAGCTTAGCACCCGATTGTTTAGTATGTTGCTATTGCTTTCTTCATGACTTATACATGTTCCTATAACTATGAGATTATGCAACTCCCGTTTACCGGAGGAACACTTTGGGTACTACCAAACGTCACAACGTAACTGGGTGATTATAAAGGAGTACTACAGGTGTCTCCAATGGTAGATGTTGGGTTGGCGTATTTTGAGATTAGGGTTTTGTCACTCCGATTGTCGGAGAGGTATCTCTGGGCCCTCTCGGTAATACACATCACATAAGCCTTGCAAGCATTACAACTAAGATGTTAGTTGTGAGATGATGTATTACGGAACGAGTAAAGAGACTTGCCAGTAACGAGATTGAACTAGGTATTGGATACCGACGATCAAATCTCAGGCAAGTAACATACCGATGACAAAGGGAACAACGTATGTTGTTATGCGGTCTGACCGATAAAGATCTTCATGGAATATGTAGGAGCCAATATGGGCATCCAGGTCCCGCTATTGGTTATTGACCAGAGACGTGTCTCGGTCATGTCTACATTGTTCTCGAACCGTAGGGTCCGCACGCTTAACGTTACGATGACAGTTATTATGAGTTTATGCATTTTGATGTACCGAAGGTTGTTTGGAGTCCCGGATGTGATCACGGACATGACGAGGAGTCTCTAAATGGTCGAGACGTAAAGATTGATATATTGGAAGCCTATGTTTGGACATCAGAAGTGTTCCGGGTAAAATCGGGATTTTACCGGATTACCGGGAGGGTTACCGGAACCCCCCGGGAACCATATGGGCCTTCATGGGCCTTAGTGGAAAAGAGAAAAGGGGCAGCCCATAGCTGGCCGCGCGCCCCCCCTTCCCCAAGTCCTATTAGGACTAGGAGAAGGGGCCAGCCCCCCTCTCTCTCCTTTCCCCCTTGGGAATCCTAGTTGGAATAGGATTGAGGGGGGGAGTCCTACTCCCGGTAGGAGTAGGACTCCTCCCGCGCCCTCTCCTTGGCCGGCGCACCCCTCCCCCTTGGATCCTTTATATACGGGGGCAGGGGCACCTCTAGACACACAATTGATCATTGTTGATCGTTCCTTAGCCGTGTGCGGTGCCCCCTGCCACCAAATTCCACCTCGATCATACCGTTGTAGTGCTTAGGCGAAGCCCTGCGTCGGTAGTACATCAAGATCGTCACCACGCCGTCGTGCTGACGGAACTCTTCCTCGACACTTTGCTGGATCGGAGCCCGAGGATCGTCATCGAGCTGAACGTGTGCTAAGAACTCGGAGGTGCCGTAGTAACGGTGCTTGGATCGGTCGGATCGGGAAGACGTACGACTACTTCCTCTACGTTGTGTGATCGCTTCCGCAGTCGGTCTGCGTTGGTACGTAGACAACACTCTCCCCTCTCGTTGCTATGCATCACCATGATCTTGCATGTGCGTAGGAAATTTTTTGAAATTACTACGTTCCCCAACAGTGGCATCCGAGCCTAGGTTTTTATGGTTTGATGTTATTTGCACGAGTAGAACACAAGTGAGTTGTGGGCGATACAAGTCATACTGCCTACCAGCATGTCATACTTTGGTTCGGCGGTATTGTTGGACGAGACGATCTGGACCAACCTTACGTGTACTCTTACGCGAGACCGGTTCCCTCAACGTGCTTTGCACATAGATGGCTTGCGGAAGACTGTCTCTCCAACTTTAGTTGAACCAAGTGTGGCTACGCCCGGTCCTTGAGAAGGTTAAAACGGAGTCTATTTGACGAACTATCGTTGTGGTTTTGATGCGTAGGTGAGATGAGTTCTTACTTAAGCCCGTAGCAGCCACGTAAAACTTGCAACAACAAAGTAGAGGACGTCTAACTTGTTTTTGCAGGGCATGTTGTGATGTGATATGGTCAAGGCATGATGCTGATTTTATTGTATGAGATGATCATGTTTTGTAACCAAGTTATCGGCAACTGGCAGGAGCCATATGGTTGTCGCTTTATTGTATGCAATGCAATCGCGATGTAATGCTTTACTTTATTACTAAGCGGTAGTGATAGTCGTAGAAGCATAAGATTGGCGAGACGACAACAATGCTATGATGGAGATCAAGGTGTCGCGCCGGTGACGATGGTGATCATGACGGTGCTTCGGAGATGGAGATCACAAGCACAAGATGATGATGGCCATATCATATCACTTATATTGATTGCATGTGATGTTTATCCTTTTATGCATCTTATCTTGCTTTGATTGATGGTAGCATTATAAGATGATTTCTCACTAAATTATCAAGAAGTGTTCTCCCTGAGTATGCACCGTTGCCAAAGTTCGTCGTGCCCAGACACCACGTGATGATCGGGTGTGATAAGTTCTGCGTCCATCTACAACGGGTGCAAGCCAGTTTTGCACACGCAGAATACTCAGGTTAAACTTGACGAGCCTAGCATATGCAGATATGGCCTCGGAACACAGAGACCAAAAGGTCGAGCGTGAATCATATAGTAGATATGATCAACATGACGATGTTCACCATTGAAAACTACTCCATCTCATGTGATGATCGGTTATGGTTTAGTTGATTTGGATCACGTGATCACTTAGAAGATTAGAGGGATGTCTATCTAAGTGGGAGTTCCTGAGTAATTTGATTAACCGAACTTAAACTTATCATGAACTTAGTACCTGATAGTATCTTGCTTGTTTATGTTGATTGTAGATAGATGGCTCGTGCTGTTGTTCCGTTGAATTTTAATGCGTTCCTTGAGAAAGCAAAGTTGAAAGATGATGGTAGCAATTACACGGACTGGGTCCGTAACCTGAGGATTATCCTCATTGCTGCATAGAAGAATTACGTCCTGGAAACACCGCTGGGTGCCAGGCCTGCTGCTGGAGCTATGCCAGATGTTATGAACGTCTGGCAGAGCAAAGCTGATGACTACTCGATAGTTCAGTGTGCCATGCTTTACGGCTTAGAATCGGGACTTCAACGACGTTTTGAACGTCATGGAGCATATGAGATGTTCCAGGAGTTGAAGTTAATATTTCAAGCAAATGCCCGAATTGAGAGATATGAAGTCTCCAATAAATTCTATAGCTGCAAGATGGAGGAGAACAGTTCTGTCAGTGAGCATATACTCAAAATGTCTGGGTATAATAATCACTTGATTCAGACGGGAGTTAATCTTCCAGATGATTGCGTCATTGACAGAATTCTCCAATCACTGCCACCAAGCTACAAGAGCTTCGTGATGAACTATAATATGCAAGGGATGAACAAGACTATTCCCGAGCTCTTCGCAATGCTGAAAGCTGCGGAGGTAGAAATCAAGAAGGAGCATCAAGTGTTGATGGTCAACAAGACCACTAGTTTCAAGAAAAGGGGCAAAGGGAAGAAGAAGGGGAACTTCAAGAAGAACAGCAAGCAAGTTGCTGCTCAAGAGAAGAAACCCAAGTCTGGACCTAAGCCTGAAACTAAGTGCTTCTACTGCAAGCAGACTGGTCACTGGAAGCGGAACTGCCCCAAGTATTTGGCGGATAAGAAGGATGGCAAGGTGAACAAAGGTATATGTGATATACATGTTATTGATGTGTACCTTACTAGAGCTCGCAGTAGCACCTGGGTATTTGATACTGGTTCTGTTGCTAATATTTGCAACTCGAAACAGGGACTACGGAATAAGCCGACGCTAGCAAAGGACGAGGTGACGATGCGCGTGGGAAACGGTTCCAAAGTCGATGTGATCGCGGTCGGCACGCTACCTCTACATCTACCTTCGGGATTAATATTAGACCTAAATAATTGTTATTTGGTGCCAGCGTTGAGCATGAACATTATATCTGGATCTTGTTTAATGCGAGACGGTTATTCATTTAAATCAGAGAATAATGGTTGTTCTATTTATATGAGTAATATCTTTTATGGTCATGCACCTTTGAAGAGTGGTCTATTCTTGTTGAATCTCGATAGTAGTAATACACATATTCATAATGTGGAAGCCAAAAGATGCAGAGTTGATAATGATAGTGCAACTTATTTGTGGCACTGCCGTTTAGGTCATATCGGTGTAAAGCGCATGAAGAAACTCCATACTGATGGGCTTTTGGAACCACTTGATTATGAATCACTTGGTACTTGCGAACCATGCCTCACAGGCAAGATGACTAAAACACCGTTCTCCGGTACTATGGAGAGAGCAACAGATTTATTGGAAATCATACATACCGATGTATGTGGTCCGATGAATATTGAGGCTCGTGGCGGATATCGTTATTTTCTCACCTTCACAGATGATTTAAGCAGATATGGGTATATCTACTTAATGAAACATAAGTCTGAAACATTTGAAAAGTTCAAGGAATTTCAGAGTGAAGTTGAAAATCATCGTAACAAGAAAATAAAGTTTCTACGATCTGATCGTGGAGGAGAATATTTGAGTTACGAGTTTGGTGTACATTTGAAAAATTGTGGAAGAGTTTCGCAACTCACGCCACCCGGAACACCACAACGTAATGGTGTGTCCGAACATCGTAATCGTACTTTACTAGATATGGTGCGATCTATGATGTCTCTTACTGATTTACCACTATCGTTTTGGGGTTATGCTTTAGAGACGGCCGCATTCACGTTAAATAGGGCACCATCAAAATCCGTTGAGACGACGCCTTATGAACTATGGTTTGGCAAGAAACCAAAGTTGTCGTTTCTTAAAGTTTGGGGCTGTGATGCTTATGTGAAAAAGCTTCAACCTGATAAGCTCGAACCCAAAGCGGAGAAATGTGTCTTCATAGGATACCCAAAGGAAACTGTTGGGTATACCTTCTATCACAGATCCGAAGGCAAGACATTCGTTGCTAAGAATGGATCATTTCTAGAGAAGGAGTTTCTCTCGAAAGAAGTGAGTGGGAGGAAAGTAGAACTTGACGAGGTAACTGTACCTGCTCCCTTATTGGAAAATAGTACATCACAAAAAACTGTTTCTACGACACCTATACCAATTAGTGAGGAAGCTAATGATGATGATCATGAAACTTCAGGACAAGATACTACTGAACCACGTAGATCAACCAGAGTGAGATCCGCACCAGAGTGGTACGGTAATCCAATTCTGGAAGTCATGCTACTAGATCATGATGAACCTACAAACTATGAAGAAGCGATGGTGAGCCCAGATTCCGCAAAGTGGCTTGAGGCCATGAAATCTGAGATGGGATCCATGTATGAGAACAAAGTATGGACTTTGGTTGACCCGCCCGATGATCGGCAAGCAATTGAGAATAAATGGATCTTCAAGAAAAAGACTGACGCTGACGGTAATATTACTGTCTATTAAGCTCCACTTGTCGCAAAAGGTTTTTGACAAGTTCAAGGGGTTGACTACGATGAGACCTTCTCACCCGTAGCGATGCTTAAGTCCGTCAGAATCATGTTAGCAATTGCCGCATTTTATGATTATGAAATATGGCAGATGGATGTCAAAACTGCATTCCTGAATGGATTTCTGGAAGAAGAGTTGTATATGATGCAACCAGAAGGTTTTGTCGATCCAAAGGGAGCTAACAAAGTGTGCAAACTCCGGCGATCCATTTATGGACTGGTGCAAGCATCTCGGAGTTGGAATAAACGCTTTGATAGTGTGATCAAAGCATTTGGCTTTATACAGACTTTTGGAGAAGCCTGTATTTACAAGAAAGTGAGTGGGAGCTCTGTAGCATTTCTGATATTATATGTGGATGACATATTGCTGATTGGAAATGATATAAAATTTCTGGATAGCATAAAGGGATACTTGAATAAAAGTTTTTCGATGAAAGACCTCGGGGAAGCTGCTTACATATTAGGCATAAAGATCTATAGAGATAGATCAAGACGCTTAATTGGACTTTCACAAAGCACATACCTTGACAAGATTTTGAAGAAGTTCAAAATGGATCAAGAAAATAAAGGGTTCTTGCCTGTGTTACAAGGTGTGAAGTTGAGTCAGACACAATGCCCGACCACTGCAGAAGATAGAGAGAAAATGAAAGATGTTCCCTATGCTTCAGCCATAGGCTCTATCATGTATGCAATGCTGTGTACCAGACCTGATGTGTGCCTTGCTATAAGTTTAGCAGGGAGGTACCAAAGTAATCCAGGAGTGGATCACTGGACAGCGGTCAAGAACATCCTGAAATACCTGAAAAGGACTAAGGATATGTTTCTCGTATATGGAGGTGACAAAGAGCTCACCGTAAGAGGTTACATTGATGCAAGCTTTGACACTGATCCGGACGATTCTAAATCGCAAACCGGATACGTGTTTACTTTAAACGGTGGAGCTGTCAGTTGGTGCAGTTCTAAACAAAGCGTCGTAGCGGGATCTACATGTGAAGCAGAGTACATAGCTGCTTCGGAAGCTGCAAACGAAGGAGTCTGGATGAAGGAGTTCATATCCGATCTAGGTGTCATACCTAGTGCATCGGGTCCAATGAAAATCTTTTGTGACAATACTGGTGCAATTGCTTTGGCAAAGGAATCCAGATTTCACAAAAGGACCAAACACATCAAGAGACGCTTCAACTCCATCCGGGATCTAGTCCAGGTGGGAGACATAGAGATTTGCAAGATACATACGGATCTGAATGTTGCAGACCCGTTGACTAAGCCTCTTCCACGAGCAAAACATGATCAGCACCAAGGCTCCATGGGTGTTAGAATCATTACTGTGCAATCTAGATTATTGACTCTAGTGCAAGTGGGAGACTGAAGGAAATATGCCCTAGAGGCAATAATAAAGTTATTATTTATTTCCTTATATCATGATAAATGTTTGTTATTCATGCTAGAATTGTATTAACCGGAAACATAATACATGTGTGAATACATAGACAAACAGAGTGTCACTAGTATGCCTCTACTTGACTAGCTCGTTAACCAAAGATGGTTATGTTTCCTAACCATGAACAAAGAGTTGTTATTTGATTAACGAGGTCGCATCATTAGTTGAATGATCTGATTGACATGACCCATTCCATTAGCTTAGCACCCGATCGTTTAGTATGTTGCTATTGCTTTCTTCATGACTTATACATGTTCCTATAACTATGAGATTATGCAACTCCCGTTTACCGGAGGAACACTTTAGGTACTACCAAACGTCACAACGTAACTGGGTGATTATAAAGGAGTACTACAGGTGTCTCCAATGGTAGATGTTGGGTTGGCGTATTTCGAGATTAGGGTTTTGTCACTCCGATTGTCGGAGAGGTATCTCTGGGCCCTCTCGGTAATACACATCACATAAGCCTTGCAAGCATTATAACTAAGATGTTAGTTGTGAGATGATGTATTACAAAACGAGTAAAGAGACTTGCCAGTAAGGAGATTGAACTAGGTATTGGATACCGGCGATCAAATCTCGGGCAAGTAACATACCGATGACAAAGGGAACAACGTATGTTGTTATCCGGTCTGACCGATAAAGATCTTCGTGGAATATGTAGGAGCCAATATGGGCATCCAGGTCCCGCTATTGGTTATTGACCGGAGACGTGTCTCGGTCATGTCTACATTGTTCTCGAACCATAGGGTCCGCACGCTTAACGTTACGATGACAGTTATTATGAGTTTATGCATTTTGATGTACCGAAGGTTGTTTGGAGTCCCGGATGTGATCACGGACATGACGAGGAGTCTCGAAATGGTCGAGACGTAAAGATTGATATATTGGAAGCCTATGTTTGGACATCGGAAGTGTTCCGGGTAAAATCGGGATTTTACCGGATTACCGGGAGGGTTACCGAAACCCCCCGGGAACCATATGGGCCTTCATGGGCCTTAGTGGAAAAGAGAAAAGGGGCAGCCCATAGCTGGCCGCGCGCCCCCCTTCCCCAAGTCCTATTAGGAATAGGAGAAGGGGCCAGCCCCCCTCTCTCTCCTTTCCCCCTTGGGAATCCTAGTTGGAATAGGATTGAGGGGGGGAGTCCTACTCCTGGTAGGAGTAGGACTCCTCCCGCGCCCTCTCCTTGGCCGGCGCACCCCTCCCCCTTGGATCCTTTATATACGGGGGCAGGGGGCACCTCTAGACACACAATTGATCATTGTTGATCGTTCCTTAGCCGTGTGCGGTGCCCCCTGCCACCAAATTCCACCTCGATCATACCGTTGTAGTGCTTAGGCGAAGCCCTGCGTCGGTAGTACATCAAGATCGTCACCACACCGTCGTGCTGATGGAACTCTTCCTTGACGCTTTGCTGGATCGGAGCCCGAGGATCGTCATCGAGCTGAATGTGTGCTAAGAACTCGGAGGTGCCGGAGTAACGGTGCTTGGATCGGTCGGATCGGGAAGACGTACGACTACTTCCTCTACGTTGTGTGATTGCTTCCGCAGTCGGTCTGCGTTGGTACGTAGACAACACTCTCCCCTCTCGTTGCTATGCATCACCATGATCTTGCGTGTGCGTAGGAATTTTTTTGAAATTACTACATTCCCCAACAGCAAGGAACCGAGGAACGTGCAAGGATCAATTCGAACATGGTGCAACCATGAGCATCTCATACAACACATCACAAGCATTCATTCTTGGATGGTCGTTCTCGGAAGTTATACCTTCGAAGCATGCGTTTCGAAGCGGATCGGTTCGTAGAGGAAGTAGTCGTTCATGGGTCGTCGAGGGAAGTAGTGGTTCATGTCTCTAGATGTTCGGGGTCACGGCACGGAACTTGACGTCCATGGGGTCTTCAGCGATGGTCGTGGTACATGTTCTGTAGATGTTCTGGCGGCGGTAGTTGTGGTACACGTTTTGAAGGGGAAGTAGAGGTTCACGTTTTGTAGTCGTTCGGGGTCGCCGATAGTTGTACACTGTCGTTGTTGAACTTGACGGAGCCGAAGTCGACGGTAGTCGTACACGTTCGAAGAGGGACTTCGTGTTTCGGTATGTAGTTGTTCGAGCGTCCGTGTGGTCTTGCCGGTGGGGTACTTGTCACTTGCGGTCCAAATCTGAGGTCATAGCCGCGTAGCCGAATTTGACAAAAAACAGGTCTTGCTGAGGACTTGGCGCATTCATCAGGACTTGGTGGCACTTGACTCGGGCAGGGGCAACACTGGAGATGGCGAGCTGCTGTGAGCAGGGGAAGTCAATGCGGGGCTGCAGCAAGACGACAAGGAGGTGGGAAGGCACGCTGGCCGAACTACGGCTTGGAGGGGCGGCGTCCATGGCCCTCGAAGGGTGCGCGTGGCACCGTGCTTGCTCTGACCGTCGAGGCTACCGGTGGTGAATGACGGAGGGGTGTGGACGAGGCCAGTAGGCGCAGCGGTGGCGTTGGGAGGAGGCTCGCATGAAGGGTCGGCGACCTGCAGGGTCCTGGTGCGGGCACCATGGCCGGAGGAGGGGAGGTACTTGGGCGGCAGGAGGAGCTCCCACGTCGGGCAGCCGCGAGCTCCTCTCGAGCGGATGATGAAAGCTGGGGGAGGAAGGCGCGATGGAGCAGAAAGAGGGGTGTGGACGCCACGGGAGGAGCCTGGAGGGTTGTGGGATCGAGCATGAGACCTCGCTCCTCT
Organism: Triticum monococcum; assembly: GCA_034509565.1. NCBI lineage: Eukaryota > Viridiplantae > Streptophyta > Magnoliopsida > Poales > Poaceae > Triticum > Triticum monococcum. The sequence continues at coordinate 168,330,335 of CM067846.1, read as the reverse complement.
CCCTAGCGATGCAAGGAAGGAGGGGATCGAGCGGGGGAGATGGTTTCTGGCGGCGGTGAGGGAACGAGGGAATGAGGGAGTATGGTATCGGGCTCTAGGGTTAGAGGGGAGAGAGAGATGGGCCTCGGGACGGCTAGGTCAGGCCGCAGGTGGGCCTTAAGCAGGCTTCTTCTATGCACTGCTCCTGTCGGTGTCAAAACCAGTGGATCTCGGGTAGGGGGTCTCGAACTGTGCGTCTAGGCCGGATGGTAACAAGAGGCTGGGGACACGACGTTTTACCCAGGTTTGTGACCTCTTGATGGAGGTAAAACCCTACGTCCTGCTTGATTAATATTGATGATATGGGTAGTACAAGAGTAGATCTACCACGAGATCAGAGAGGCTAAACCCTATGGTATGATTGTATGTTATGGTTGTTGATGTCCTACAAACTAAAACCCTTCGGTTTATATAGACACCGGAGAGGGTTAGGGTTACACAAGGTCGGTTACAAAGGAGGAGATATCCATATACGTATTGCCTAGCTTGCCTTCCACGCCAAGTAGAGTCCCATCCAGACACGAGATGAAGTCTTCAATCTTGTATCTTCATAGTCTAACAGTCCGGCCAATGGAGATAGTCCGGCTGTCCGTAGACCCCCTAATCCAGGACTCCCTCAGTAGCCTCTGAACCAGGCTTCAATGATGATGAGTCCGCACGCAGTATTGTCTTCGGCATTGCAAGGCGGGTTCCTTCTTCGAATACACCGCAGAAGAATTTTGAATATGAGGATAGTGTCCAACCTTGCAAAATAAGTTCCACATTCCACTGTAGAGAGAATAATATTTTTGCAGATCTAATTTGCTGGCTTGTTTAGGCAGCATGACGTTACGTCATGGCCCAGTGATTATTCGAACCGTTTCTTTTAACCAGCCCAGCACATAATGCGAGGTAGTTTTTCGACACGTCTTGTCAAAGCAGAGATCATGTCCCCTTATCACGGGATTCTCATTAATACGGGCGTGGGTAACCCAACCGCGCCATCAATTGCGGCGCTTGGGGGATAAGAAAGTTTTACCAGGCAAGTGGGGACGCTTAGTTTTGTTCGCCCATATAAAGGGATAAGGATTCACCTTTCTATCCACGCCTTCTTCCTCCCTTACCCATCCGTTTTCGCACACTCGAGCTCCAGCGCTCAAGTCCGCACTTCCCACCTCGACCTTCTCCAATCATGTCCGGAGCGGGAGGCAAGTGGATGGTATCCTCCGTCATGGAGGGAGACATGAACAAACTGAGGAGAGCCGGATACCTGCCCGACGACATCGCGCACCGGCTCCCAGATGAGGGGCAGCTCATCCCCACCCCCAGGCCCCATGAGAGGGTAGTATTCCTCACCCATTTCCTCCGTGGACTGGGGTTCCCTCTCCATCCCTTCGTCCGGGGGCTCATGTTTTATTACGACCTGGATTTCCACGATTTGGCCCCGAACTTCATCCTCAACATCTCGGCGTTTATCGTCGTGTGCGAGGCCTTCCTCCGCATCAAGCCCCACTTCGGCTTATGGCTGAAGACCTTTAATGTCAAGCCGAAGGTGGTGGGCGGCCGCCAGGCGGAGTGCGGAGGCGCCATGGTGGGCAAGATGCCCAACATAACATGGCTCGAGGGCTCCTTTGTGGAAATCATATAGGGGTGGCAATCGGGGTGGTTCTATATCACCGAGCCGCGCGAACCCGCATGGGTAGCGGCTGCCGAGTTCCGATCTGGCATCCCCATGCGGCTCACCTCCTGGAAAGAGAAGGGCCTGTCCTGGGGTAATTTGAAAGAGCTGACCGGACTCCAAACATGTATTCAAAACATGGTGGACAAGAAGCTCAAGCTTGTCAACATAGTCCAAGTTATGCCCATCCGCCGGATACTCCCGTGCCAACAACGGGAGTTCAACTTGTGGGAGTTTAATCCGGCGCAGCACCGAACTCTGAACAGGCTCTTCGACATGACTCATGAAGACGCCTGGAGGGTGCTGTTCAAAAGTGCCAAGGTCCCTCCCCCTATTACTGAGGATCACGGATTCAGCGTGAAGTGCCAAGCCAGTGTGGTAAGCTGTTTTATCTTTCACAGGATAATTACTTTTTATATAGATTGACTCTATGCAGGATCTAAACTCCCGTACCTTTGACAGGACTGGCAGAAGATGGCCGGATAGGTCGACTGTCCGGCTCCTTTGCCCGAAGGCCCCGCAGACGCTCTTTTGGCGAAGATGCTGACTCCGGCCCCTTATAAGGTGCCAGAGAAGACCAAGAAGGCCAAGGGAACCCGAAAGAGTTCCTGGCGCCAGGCGTCATCGGACTCACCGTCCGATGATTCTGTGGCGCTCTCTTCCCCCGAAGACGAGGAAGAAGAAGTAGAAGAAGAAGATGCTCCCCCACCGATTGGGGGAGACAAGAAAAGGAAGGCCACCCCAACCGGGGAGGCCGGAGGGTCCAAGAAGGGAAGGACTCTCCTTTCGGACAGTTCCACCACCGCTGACGAAGGCGAAGGCGAGTGGTTGCCTAGGATCAAGCCCCCGGGGAGATCGTAAGTATTCGGATACCACAGTAACTACTAGGAATCCTTTGTCGCACTACTTTCCCTAACGTCGAACGCAATTATGCAGGCCGCCATGAGCCAGTATCGATGTATCATTGGACGGCTCCTTGGGCTTGTTGGACATGGATAGCGATCCAGTCCCGACCGCCACCTCTCCTCATCCTGGCGACGACACCGAGGTGTTGTCTCAAGAGGCACCGAATCGAGGGGAGACAGTCCTAGAGGCGCCACAAGGTGACTTTCCAAACTCCGGGAGCCACGGGGACGGGACCCCCGAGAGCTCCGAGTTCAGCCCTTGGCCGAACACCGTGCCGGACCCTCCAGCGGTTCTGGGCTCGGGCAGGCGGCCTCCTTCTAAGAGGGGTAAGACGCCTGTGCCGGTGACCTCTATCCATCCAGAGGCACCGGACAATCTGCTGGAAGCGCTTCGCAGCGCTTCCATCGACGAGGAGCACCGCACTATCATGAGTGCGGTGATCCAGAAGGTTCAGTCCGCCAAGAGTGGATTGACTGAAGCCTGTGCCAGCCTTCTAACTGGCTTCGAGGTAAGTGTTTTAAAATGTAGTAGAAATATTACTGCATAGCCAGTAGCCCTTGATGCTCTGTTCGGTGTTCACAAAGAAAAGCCGAACAGAGGATCAAATAATATCGCAGGAGTCTAACATAAGTATGTCAATATGCGTATGCAGGCTTCGCTGCTGGCATCCGCCGCACTAACTGTGGAGGTCGCCGTACTGAAGCAGGAACTTGAGGGGTCCAGGAAAGAGCTCGGCCTTGCCAAGAGGCAGCTCGAGGAGAATAGGGGTAAGTAATACCCTGTCTATAGAAATGTATATATATAAAAATGGACATGATTGCAAAATGACCGGATCATTGTATGTTTGCTAGGGGCCACGACCGAGGTGGCGACCCTGAAGCAAGCATTAACCAACGCTAAAGATACAGCGGCCAAGGAGCACACCGAGCGAGAGAAGCACGAGGCTCGGGTGGGTGAGGTGCAGCAAGAGCTCCAGGCTCTCGTGACAAAGCACGAGGTGTTGGAGCTTGACTTGAAGACGCGAGAGTCTGAGCTTGCCGCGGCCCTTGAGAGCGCAAAGAGTGCCAAGGCCGAAGCCCAAAAGGCCCTCCAAGAGATCGACACGATGAAGAAGATAGCGGCGTGTAAGGCTTTCTATATGCAAAGCAAGCATGTAAAAGTTAATTACCGATTACTTAGCCGAATCCGGAGCTCTCCAGGAGCATTCGCAGATCTGCCCCGCAGTGTGTCCGATGCCGCAAAATTTTACCAAGCCGAGGACGGAAGCTCGACGGAGAAGTTGTTCTTGTCTCAGTATGCTGAGGCTGAACATCCGGTGCCAATGAACGACCAGCTGAAGCAAATGGTCGAGCTACATAAGGCGGCCGATCAGGCCATGAAGAGCTTTATAGTCAGGTTGTGGCCTGGCGACGCTCTTCCGAACAGCTTCTTCGGCCTGGTGAGGCAGCTTGTGGATGCCTGCCCGCGGCTGGAAGTCGTCAAGCGATCTGTCTGCATTGAAAGTGCACGCCGGGCTTTCGCCCGTGTGAAATTGCAGTGGGTCAAGCTAGACGCCGTGAAGCTGATCAAGGAGGGGCCGCCAGAGGGCAAGGAGCACCGCCACCCCGAGATGTACTACGAGGGTGTTCTCCCGGGCACCCGTCTCATCGCGGACGAGTGTCCGAAAGATGTAATATTTGAATGAGACTTGCTCATTTTATCCTGTATGTATGAAAACTTGTTTCATATGCGCTATCCAACGCTTGTGTGAATTTAAAATATTACCTTCTGTTTTGCTGTTTATCCAATCTGAGAGATGGCTAGTCCTCGGCTTCTGCCCCCATGCCACGAGTGCTGGGGTGTTCGGGATAAACCTAACCACTCTTGTTCCCATATTTGGGTCCTTCGAGGGAGGTGCTCAGCACAACGAACAAGGCAACCGGACTAATAATGCTTTATCATTCTCACTTAGCCATAGAATTCTATAATTTTAAATTTCGGCGAAGCCCCTGGTATTCGGAAGGCCGAATTCAGGGCGCGATACACGCCTGTAAGCCGGACTGGGCCGACCCCTCGCCCTAAGCGGCATAAGTCTTTAGGGACTCAAGAAACCTCGCCAAACAGCGACCAGTCTCTCGCCTTATCATGACAGTCAGTTTTAGGTTTCTCTACTGAGGTCCTCAGCCTAGCAAAACTGGGGCACAATCGCAGTAGTTCTCCTAGCGCTACCTTAGCCGATAGAGTGGAACGTAAGGTACCAAAACATAGGAGCCAGGCAAACCCAACATTTGACCAAAGTCATGATTTGGAGCTGATGCATATAACGCTATAAGTTCGGGGTGCCGCACTTGTGAAAGTGTTCGGACTTTTCACACCGCATTGTGGGGGACGTAAGCCCCTGGTGTATTGGCCGTACCAGAGTGTACGGTTGCAAGGCATCATTAATGAACACGTAGATATATATATATAACAAGAATGCAATAATAGTCATAATGTCATGCATTATTTATTGAAAAATTGCGTTAAGGCAGAGTGATATAGATAGTGCGATAAGCAAAGAGTAGGACTACGTCCCTTCCAAGGGCAAGCTGAGGAATGATATGAAATCGAATATTTTGCTCGTTACTGTAATCAACCTGGGAATTCCGCGGTATAACGTAGCTGTCTGCCTCCTTGGTTGCTGCATCATGTGTTTGACAATAGTGCTACCGGACAGTGTTTCCAGAGATTAAGGTCCTGAAAGAAAAAGAAAAATAACCAAACGGGAAGCCCCTAGTGAGATTTAGGCCATGTTTTGGGGCTTGCCGCAGTTGCGCCCCCCTCCCCACCTGTGCCCATGGTATTTTTAATGCATAATTACGTACGCGCGGCACGAATATCGTCGTTGGGCTAGGATTGGGGTGGCCGCCGTATTGCTACGTGAGCTCAGATCGCGCTAGGCGGTCTATTTGCCGATTGCCCCGAGCGCGCTTGAAGGTGTCCGGGCTTTGAAGCGCCGAACTGGTTGATTGCCTTGAGAGGCTGCTTTGCGCTTCTGCTGCGAGGGCCACGGTGTGCTCCTCCGTTCGGAGAGAGCGCTTTGTGTTTCCATTGAATGTAATAACTCCGCGAGGTCCTGGCATCTTGAGCTTGAGGTATGCATAATGCGGTACCGCATTGAATCTAGCGAATGCGGTTCGCCCGAGCAGCGCATGCTAACCACTACGGAACGGGACTATATCGAAGATTAACTCTTTGCTTCGGAAATTATGTGGGGATCCGAAGACCACTTCCAGTGTAATTGAGCCTGTGCAATGGGCCCCTACACCTGGAATGACGCCCTTAAAGGTTGTTTTCGTGGGTTTAATCCTTGAGGGGTCTATACCCATTTTGTGCACTGTGTCCTGACAAAGCAGGTTCAGGCTGCTGCCGCCGTCCATAAGGACTCGAGTGAGGTGAAATCCGTCGATGATTGGGTCAAGGTCCAGTGTGGCGAATCCGCCATGACGGATACTAGTTGGGTGGTCCCTGCGATCAAAGGTGATCGGACAGGAGGACCAAGGGTTGAACTTTGGGGCGACTGGCTCCAACGCATATACGTCCCTGAGCGCACGCTTCTGCTCCCTCTTGGGGATGTGGGTTGCGTATATCATGTTCACCGTCCGCACTTGCGGGGGAAATCTCTTCTGTCCTCAAGTGTGCGGCTGCCAGGGCTCCTCCTCGTCATCGCTATGCGGCCCCTTGTCCTTGTTTTCGGCAATTAACTTGCCAGCCTGCTTGAACACCCAACAATCCCTGTTGGTGTGATTGGCTGGCTTGTTCGGGGTGCCGTGTATTTGACACGAGCGATTGAGTATAAGGTCCAAGCTGGACGGACCCGGCGTACTTTGTTTGAATGGATTTTTCTGCTGACCGGGTTTAGAGCCTTTGAATCCGGCATTGACTGCCGTATCCTTAGTATTTTCGCTGTTAATACGGCGCTTATGCTTGTTGCGACATGACCTGCTATTGCCATCCTTGGTATCTAAGGTACCATGGTTCTTTGATATGTTATTACTGTGAGCCAGCCGGCTGTCTTCTCCCTCACAAAAGCGGGTCATGAGCGTCGTGAGAGCTGCCATAGATTTCGGCTTTTCCTGACCAAGGTGCCGGGCTAGCCACTCATCTCGGATGTTGTGCTTGAAAGCCGCTAAGGCCTCCGCATCCGGACAGTCGACGATTTGATTTTTCTTTGTAAGGAACCGAGTCCAAAATTGCCTGGCCGACTCTTCTGGCTGCTGAATTATGTGGCTCAAGTCATCGGCATCTGGTGGATGCACATAAGTGCCCTGAAAGTTGTCGAGGAATGCGGCTTCCAGATCTTCCCAACAGCTAATGGAGTCCGCTGGCAAGCTGTTAAGCCAATGCCGCCCTGGTCCTTTGATCTTTAGTGGGAGGTATTTGATGGCGTGTAAGTCATCGCCGCGGGCCATGTGGATGTGGAGGAGGAAATCCTCAATCCATACTACAGGATCTGTTGTGCCGTCGTGTGATTCAATATTTACAGGTTTGAAACCTTCTGGGAATTGATGTTCCATTACTTCTTCTGTGAAGCATAAGGGGTGTGTGGCGCCTCTGTATTGGGCTATATCGCGACGCAGCTCGAATGGGTCTTGCCCACTGTGTTCGGCCTGGCCGGATTTGCTTTTACTGTATCCGGCGTGACGTTTGTCGTCTTGCAGAGTGGTGAGCCCTCATGATCCGTAGATCGATCTTGAATGCTTTGCCTTGTCCTCCAATATGTCTCACAGGTCTGGCGTATCTGCCCATGCCTTTGAATGGCGTTAGGGTGGAGGCTGAGCTTTTGGCTGGAATGCCTCTCTATCGCGGCCACGAGGTGGTCGATCAGCCGTATCATATGCTTCTTCCTCCAGTCGGGGTAGTAACCTGCGCCTTGGGTAACTCTTGGAGGGGCGTTCGAGTTTATATTCCTCGGCCGCGAGGACTTCAGTCCATTTGTCAGCTAGCAGACCTTGATCAGCTTGAAGCTGCTGCTGCTTTTTCTTCAGGCTATTTGCCGTGGCCATAAGCCATCGCTTGAAGTGCTCTTGTTTGACGGGATCCTCTAGTACAGCGAATTCATCGTCGCCGAGGCTTGCCTCGTCTTCGGAGGGGGGCATGTGATTGTCATCCTCCTCCTCTCCGTCTGCCGCTCTCACGGGAGAGCTGGCTCCTCCATCCTCCTGCTCTAAATCTTGCTGGTGGGGATTGTTGTTGTCTTCGGCACTATCCGGAGTGTTATTATCTCCTGTGCTGGTATCACCACGTTTGCTTTGGCGGGACATAGAGCGGCGCCGCTGACGTCGGCGCTTGGGTTGCTTCTTGGAGGGGTTATCCTCCGCTATCTCGTCGCCATTGCCTTCGTTGGGTGTATCAACCATGTATATGTCATATGACGAGGTGGCTTTCCAGTGCCTTATACGCGTTCGTTCAAGTTCGTCTCCAACATCGTCGTCCATACCATCGATGTCTTCGGAGTCGAAGTCGAGCATGTCGGTTAAATCATCGACAGTGGCTACAAAGTGGGTGGTGGGTGGGCGTCGAATTTCTTCGTCGTCCGCATCCCAATCCTGTTGACCATAACTCGGCCAGGGCTCTCCTGACAAAGAGAGAGACCTTAATGAATTCAGAATGTCGTCGAAGGGCGAGAGCTAAAAGATATCCGCAGCGGTGAATTCCATGATCGGCGCCCAATCGGATTTGATTGGCAGGGGCGCGGATGGTTCGGAGTCCGGGAAAGAGTCCGGCACCTTGGAGTGACGGGCTGCGCAGAGGGTTAGGCAGGTGTTTGGCTCAATCGCCGTTGAGACTGCAGCCCCTGAGGCGGTGTCTAACCACCCGTCCTCGATTGGCGCAGTTGGCTCCGAACCAAGAGTCGGAGCTGATTCGGGCGCGGCCTATGGGGTACTGTTGGGCGGCAGAGCTAGGTCATACCCATCGCGACAGTGCGGCGCGCCCGGCTGTGGCACGAATCCGTGGAAGATCAAGTCTCCGCGGACGTCGGCCATGTAGTTCAAACTTCCAAATCTGACCTGATGGCCAGGGGCGTAGCTTTCAATCTACTCCAGATGGCCAAGCGAACTAGCCTGCAGTGCAAAGCCGCCGAATACGAAGATCTGTCCAGGGAGAAAAGTCTCACCCTGGACCGCATCGCTATCGATGATAATAGGCTCCATCAAGCCTAACGGCGACAACACAGAGGAACTCTCAATGAAAGCACCAATGTCGGTGTCAAAACCGGCGGATCTCGGGTAGGGGGTCCCGAACTGTGCGTCTAGGCCAGATGGTAACAGGAGGCAGGGGACACAATGTTTTACTCAGGTTCGGGGCACTCTTGATGGAGGTAAAACCCTACGTCTGCTTGATTAATATTGATGATATGGGTAGTACAAGAGTAGATCAACCACGAGATCAGAGAGGCTAAACCCTAGAAGCTAGCCTATGGTATGATTGTATGTTATGGTTGTTGATGTCCTACAGACTAAAACCCTTCGGTTTATATAGACACCGGAGAGGGTTAGGGTTACACAAGGTCGGTTACAAAGGAGGAGATATCCATATACATATTGCCTAGCTTTCCTTCCACGCCAAGTAGAGTCCCATCCGGACACGAGACCAAGTCTTCAATCTTGTATCTTCATAGTCGAACAGTCCGGCCAATGGACATAATCCGGCTATCAGGAGGCCCCCTAATCCAGGACTCTCTTAGCTCCCCTCTCTCTTTGTAATCTCCTTCCAGAAAAAAGAAAAAAAGAGCGAGACCAAAAGAATCAAGAGAAGAGGCCATGGAGAAGAATACAATGGTGGGATATTTTTTAAGGCTTTATGGAATATTTCCAGCCCAACAAAAGTGGTTCCAGCAAAATAGGCGAAGTTAAATCCAAAATTATTTAACTTGCCTCAAGGGAGTTGAATGTAGACTAGGATTTAGGATTGGCCAAAAATGTTGAGAAATTAGACAGGGCCTCGATAAATGGAGAAACAATTATCGGCAAGGTTTGGAAGTGAAACTTGAAGCAGAAGAGGCATGGAACTAAAATGGAAGTGTGCTATGGATAATTCCAAATTAATGGAATATTTCTTATAGCTCTCTAAATATCGAGAGGATATGTTATAAAGAGAACTCACCATGTGAATTCCCTGGATTTAAATGGACCGAAAATCCATGCAATTTGTTTAGCTGGGTTGCAAAGATTAATGACATGATGGCATGATGACACGATGCAATGCAAAAATGCAAAGATGAATGCAACGAACCAAACAAATCACATGACGAAACCCGGAAATCATGGAAGGCACCTGAAGCTCTGGTCTTGGGGCGTCACAACCAACTCAATTGTCCCACGTCTTATCTCTCCCTAATAATAAAGCACGGATTGAGTCTCCGGATTCACCGTCGCATACATTTTGCATAGAAGCACTTGTGTTTTTCAGTATTTGAACCCGCAATCCTGATGAAGTCACGAACCGGTATGGGCGAGATAGAACAAAAAAAATATATGCAGCCCCGCACACAATCCTTCCTCCTAAATCCCAATCCCATCTTGACTTTAAATGTGCCTCCTCCTCTTGCCCCGTCCCGCCCGCCGGCGCCCCGCCTCCCGTCGTTGCATGCCGCTGGACCGCCTACTATCGTCACGCGCTGCCACCGCCAACCTCGCCGGCGTGCCTACCCCTACCCCAAGTGTCCCCACACCCACGCCCATCACCAGCGTCCGTACGCGCGACCTGTTCCTCCATCGCCGGGCAACTGCAGGAGGTGGCCGGAGTCGCCCCCCGTCATCAAATCCCCAAGCCACTCGATCTCATCCGCATGCTAGCTGCCCGTACAGGATTGAAGCGCCCTATATGCGGCGACCCATGGCTACTCCTCCCAACCCTGGATATGCTCTCCCGCCACCTGCGACCCGCAGCTCCAATGATCCACGACAAGGGATGACGACCAACTCGGCTCCCCCTCCCCCGTGCAGCTCCCTCTGAGGCTGCAGCAGCCTTCGCACGAGGCCACTACGGTGCCACCTATGCTGTCCTGAAGTTCCCTCAGATTCGATAGTTTTAGTTTCGTTAGATTTAGTTTCATCAGATTCAGAAAATTTAGTTCATCAGTTTCATCAAAGTTTTAGTTGTCAGTTAATTTGTCGGGTACATTGACACTCGCGCACGTCGTCCGCTTGCTCACGTCACTCGAGCACATAGCCCACCTGCCGATCCAAACAACGGCTTGGTCAGGGATCGTACTGGACCAGACGGTGTCCACCATGACCTGAAAGCGATGCCCGAGTCCAAGTGCGTGTAAGTTACACCAGCCTTTGATTTATATATCCACCGTCCACTGGTCAGTGACCTGAAAAGGTTGGGCGCTCTGAGCTAGCACATAAGCTGATTGATGAGATGGATTGAAATGCTTTTGATTTATTTGGCCGTCAATATTCCAAACTGAAGTTCAAGGAAGAACGATCAGGAACAGCAGGTAAGAAGCCCATGGGTTAGTTGTCTTACAGGCATGCACGTGCACAAGGTGCTGATACATAGTTGCAGATTTCCAACAGATGCTGGTATTGTCGGCTGACATCTCTGGGGCTGTACATCATGATGGTTACCAAGACACGACAATGATCTCAATGCTACAAACCTGAATGGAATACCATAACTGCAGACCTGATCACAATGCTACAGACTTGAATGAAATACCATGATTGTAGGCCTTTGCTGATTTGCGTTTTCCATTGATCTTCAATGCACTAAAGAATAGTGAAATCTTGGCATTTGATTCATTTTGCAGGATATGCTTTTAACTCAATGAAAATGTGCATTGTTAGTTGACCTTATTGGCTGTTTGTAGCTAATTGGGAGACAAACATGGGCAATGAGCAGCTTTTTTTATGACAGTGCAATCAAGGACTCACATATTCACTGATGAATCTACCTCTATTTGGTACCATGTATATACCTAAAAATAGTAGCATCAGCTTTGCATATTTATTTTCTGAATCAGCCACACTGTATTAGGGTCTTCATCGGCAATGTACATAGTGATGCTTAACTGCTGGTTTGAATTATTGGATGCATCTGTTGTGAGACATTCATGTGTTGTCATAGTGACTTGCCTGTGCTCATTGTTGATCGCTAAGAAGTTAGTTGGTCCAGAGATTGCAGCTGAGATGGAGCTCAGCAGGACAACTAGACATGCACAGCTTGGTATTAGTCTTCTGTAAAATTTTACATATAAGTTTTTTCCTAGATTCAAGTACATTATATCATTATTTTGCAGGTGTGATCCATAGAGGAGATCACATTTCCAGTCCAATCATAAATTATTATATATTTTTTTACTCATGTTCATACTAAATTTGAAAAGGGTCAATCCACAAGCTTCTGATCCTCGGTTCATTTTTGAACTTTATCCATGTGTTCAATCAAGGATCATTTTGGCGCATATGGAAAAGACAAGCAATTTTGTTACCAGAATTATCATATTTATAAGGTCGATCACCCATGGGTTCTGCACTTCACTAGAAATAATTTGTGCCCTTGACCTGATAAGTTGTTGTTGTTGTTGTATTATGAATTATTCATAGTATGAGACCAAATTTATTATTTTAGTTTCATACAATTTTTTGTTCTTTGATAAATGGAGATTGTCATTGTCTTCCGTTTGCATGCCAGAATTTAGCGGTTCATTGTAACAATTATTTGGCTTGATATTTATGTGTTTAGATGCGTGGGTCCAAGGATATTAATATGTCGTTGCAACGCCTCCCTAGGTGGCATCGTTCTGATGTTGCCATGCCATGCAGTCGGATGTTTTGAGTTCGGTGTTTAGGTGGACAGGGTAACTAGCACTTTCTTCGTAGCGAAACATGGGGGTTGTGCTTGCATATATATTTCTTAGAAAAATTGAGTGCATGCTAAAAAAACTCTCCCGTTGCAACGCACGGGCATTTGTGCTAGTATTTTCTTACAAAAACAAAACGATTTTTTGGCAAATCAATAAGTTCTTAAAAAAATTCATCATTTCGGGATTACAAAAGTTTGGACTCCACCGAAATATGCAAAATAAGGTTGAACTTCTTGACCGTGGTCCTGGGCTGAAAATGGGTTGTAATAAATTACTTAAGAATTAGCAAATGGGCTGCAAATTATTAAAAAATAGCAAATGGGCTCTATGTTGTCTACCACAGATTTGGAGGCTGACTTGTGGGCCTACTAAGTTAATGCGTACACAAGGTTTCTCAAAAAAGAAACTTAGTCAACAATCGACTCTACCAGCGTCAGACCATTAGATGTCAATTTAACGGCGATCGTGCTTCTTCGGTCTCTGATCTTCCTGCCCCAGCCGCCCAAACCAACACCATTGGAACCGCGTGCTCCCGCCTCCCGTGGCCGGCTGCGCTGCCGGGCTAGCCTCATGGCCCCATCATATACTCACATCCCTGGCCTTTCTATCCCTCTACTCACCCACACCTCCTGTTATTTTCCAGCGACGGCAGCCGAACTAGTCAACCCTTGTACTCTCCACCGTGTGGGCAGCCACTGCCGTGTCTTCCCCGGCTCCGTGTCGTTCCCTTCGTAGGCCTCGCTGTCGTCCACCGCCTTGTTGCTCTCAGTGCAGCGTGGTTAACATGGTCACCGAACGACATCCATTGGAAGTGGACTGTACGTGGAGAGGATGACAGCTGGGTCCACGGCCGCACACAAGGGAATGCCTCCTTATTACGGGTAAAATAATGATTCCTCCATCTGACATCTGGGACCTGCCGGACGGGACTCTGTATTTCGCAAAAAAAGTTCCCTCTGCTGACAGGTCGGACCCACCAACTAGATCTTCGCATGCAAGGCAGTGCCTCCTTTCTACGCACAAAAAAATGAATACCCTGCCAGCTAGGACCCACCATAGTGGGAGGCTGACTTGTGGGACTACTAAGTTGACGGGGACGGAGGCCTTTGTGAACTTAGTCAATATGTGAACAATTCTAGCTCCAGTGACTGTATGATGTCCATCCAACGGTCGTAGTGCTTCTTCAACCTCTGGTCTTCTTGCTCCAGCCGCCCAAACCAGCGCCGGTCGTGTCGCGTGCTCCTGCCTCCTCTGGTCGGCTGTGATGCCGCAGAGGCCTCACCGCCCCCTGTCGTGGTTCTAAGGCTGACAGTAGAATGGGGGGTAGGTATGAGGAGGCAAGATCCTTGCTATGGAGTAGTTGTACACACGAGTTTACGAGTTCGGGCCCTTCTCGGAGGAAGTAATAGCCCTACGTCTCAATGCCCTGAGGCGGTCGACTAGATTATATGAGTGTGTATGTTTACAAAAGATGCGAACCCCAGACCTGGAGGAGGAGGGTGGCTTATATAGAGTGCGCCAGGAGCCCAGCTACCCTCCGTTATGCGGGGTTTAATGTACATAAAGGTGTAGTGTTACAGATAACGTCTGTATTCAAATGTTATAAATGGTAGTTAAGGCTATGAGTAAACGCCCGACCGTTGCTGTGCAGAGTGGCCTCAGATCTTCTGTCTGCCGAGTGACTTCTGTGACGGTCGAGTGACATTGATTCTTTCGAGTGGAATGTCTCTGGTCGAGTGGATGATGGTACCCTTGGAATGGGCTGGCTTTAAGGTGATGTCCTTGGGGAGGTAATCTAGGTCAGGCCTATGACCCTACCCTAGGTAAATAGCTTCATCATTAGCCCCCGAATGGTTCGGGGCTTGAGTGGAGAAGGAGTTGAGAATTTCTCCAATTCAATTTTTGCGCTTCGGTGGTGACTTATCGTGACCAAGCAAACAACCATAATGGTATCAACTCCTTTTCAGTCGCCTTGATCCATTATTGAATCTGCCAAGTGAACTTTACTATGATGTCTTGAGTGCTGGTATGGAGAGGATATTCCTTCTGACAGATTGCTCTGTTGCGCGTGAATATCATGGGATTTGGATTTTGGGGAAGCACGCGAGATGGGGGAGGCCGCAGTAATCGGAAGGGATTAGGTGCAGCCGCGTCGATCACTGCGCCACCTTCTTCGCCACGTACCTCGCGCGTGACTGTTGCGGGATTTGATTGGGTTGTCCGGACCCATAGGTCAGCCACTCGGAAGAGGCCCCATATAAGGCATCGGGCCAGGGTTTTCTTTGAATAGTGTGTCTTTGTTCTTCTCTTTCCCTCTCAGTTCTCTCCGCTGCATCTGCTCCTGCTCCAGCGCCGCCGCCCCGTTCGAGCTCTGCTCGCCGCGATGGGGAAGGAGAAGACGCTGGCATTGGAGCGCGCGAAGAAGGCGACGACGAAGGTGAAGGGGAAGAAGTCTGGCCGGGGAGGATCTTCATCGAGGGCCGGCCTGCCGCCGGGCTGGATCCAGGGTGACTGGATCCGCTCGACGATCCGTCAGGACGACATCGACGACCTGGTCGAGGGAGGACTGATCCCCCATGAATCGACGCGACTCCCAGGGAACGTGACCGAGCCGCAGCCACAGGAGGGTGAGCGTGTTCTCCTCGCTACTCACGTCGACCGCGGGTTTTCCTTGCCTCTTCACCCTTTCTTTCGAGGTTTTTTGAACTTCTTCGGGGTGCAACTTCACCACTTTACTCCGATTACCATCGTGTACCTCGCTGCTTTTGTGTCCATGTGTGAGAGCTTCCTGGGCTGTCGGCCACACTAGGGGCTCTTCAGGCACATATTCACATGCCGTTCTCAGTCGGTCAAGAAGCCCAACCCGAGTGATGAGAGGATGCAAGTGATTCAGATGTGCGGTGGTCTTGGGATTCAGATGAGGAGTGAAAGTACTTTCCCAGCCATGACCCTTCCTGAGTCGGTCCGAGGGTGGCAGTCGACCTGGTTCTATTGCAAGGACCAACCGACTCCCGGTCAGTCAACTGGACTTCCCCCCTTATCCATGGCCCGAGTGGAGAAGCCCTCTGCTTTGAAAGTGATCCCAGAGAAGAAGGCGCAAGTGAAAGTGCAGCTTGAGCGAGTAGTTCAGCTTGTCCATGACGGGGTAACCGGTATGGATCTGTTGGAGGTCTTCCTCAGGCGACGCATCCAACCCCTTCAAGCTCGTGACCATCCGATGTGGATGTATTCGGGCATCGACGACACCACTCGGATCCTTCCAGAGGAAGTCGACGATGCCACGTTGGAAGGGTGGCTGAAGAGCATCACTAGCAACAAGGACAACCCCAGGGGATCTCGAAGGATTCGTCCGCTCAAGCACTTGTACGTAACCG
Source organism: Triticum monococcum (assembly GCA_034509565.1). Taxonomy (NCBI): domain Eukaryota; kingdom Viridiplantae; phylum Streptophyta; class Magnoliopsida; order Poales; family Poaceae; genus Triticum; species Triticum monococcum. The sequence goes on along the minus strand of CM067846.1, from coordinate 168,314,524 downwards.
ACAAGGTATGACTCCAAGTGGTCGAGTGTCTTCTTGATTTATCAATTAGTTGTTTGTTGTTATCCGACTATCACCTATCTTGGTTGTTGTTTTCTAGGCCCTGATTGAGATGTACTCGATGCCCAACGGAGAGCAGGAGCAGGACCCAGAGGGGGAGGCGAGTGGAGGTGAAAATGGCAAGTGGCACTCTGACGATGAAGAGGACGAGGACAGCGACGACCCGAGTGAAGAAGAAGAGGTCGACTCTCCTCCTTGTAGGGTAAAACGATCCAAACTTTCTCACGATCCAGCGAGTGCCCGCGGCAAAGCGACCATGCAAACTGGGTAGTCATCGAAGCGCCCTCAAACAACGTCTTCTCCGGCGCCGACTGAAAAGGCATCGAAGCAACCGAAAGCTATGCCGTCCAAACCACCAAAGGCCTTGCCGAAGATCAAAGTGGTCATCCCCATTGCTTCTGGGTATTAGTTGTACTTGCCTTCTTGTTTTAGCATGAGTCTGGATTTGAGTCGACTTATTTCGTCAAACATGGCCGACTGAATTCTGAAATTTGTAGTGCTGCTACTTCTGGGACTTCCACCCGCCAGTATGAAGATGAGGACATAGAAGATGCGGTCACCTCCAACTCGGGTACAATCCTCGTGATATTGTTCTCTCTTGTATAGTTGGTTGAATTCTGGTGACTCATTTAGGGTTGACTGATGTCTTTGCAGCCCCTCCCAATGTCATCGAGCTTCCGGATGATGAAGAGGACTTGTCGCTGAGGCCCAGGAAGAAGAAGGCACCAGCTAGCAAGACATCCCAATCGGAGCCGACGACGGAGCGAGTAGTTCAATGGCCTGAAGATGTGAGTAAGGTTTCTGTAACCGTTGCTGATCCAGTGTATTGTGTGCGTCCCGCATCATCGACTGCTCCAGAGCTTGCTTCAACCATCCAACCTCATGCCCCGGATCTCCAAGCCACTATGTTTGGACCGTCTGTCCCCTTCTTTGCTACTCATCATGTTCCAGAAAGCCAATCGTACGCCGCTTTGGAGGATATTCATCAGGATGGCATAATGATGGAGCGGGTGAAGGCAGTGCACGAAAGCAGTCATGCTGCTTATGACGCCAGCGCGGCTCTTCGAGCCAATGTCCAGGTAAATCAACTTCTGACTGAATTTGTTCTTTTAGGATATGTTATCCGAAAATTTTCCTTCGCGCAATCTTTCCTTTTCTTGCACTTCGAGATTGTACACCCACTTGGTCCAGTCGAGTGGAATCTTAACCAATGGGCTCACGCTTAGTGCACCCACTAGGTGTAGTCCCCGAGACCGCGGTCGACTGCTGGCAGTCGGTTGGGGTCTGAGCACTTCTTTCTCTCTTTTTTTTACTCGGCCCGGATGGACTGGCCGAGTAGAATATTAACCTGTGGGGGCACGCTTAGTGCACCCACTAGGTGTAGTCCCCGAGACCGCAGTCGGTTGGGGTCTGAGTAGTCTTGAAGTTTTATTCATTCAGAAATAAATAATCTTTGATCTTGTTGATTGACATGTCTTTTACTCGCTGTAGAAATCTTGTATGCTTATCTCCAAGTTCGCCAAATTTGAGGAACAACAAAGGCAACTCAACCTTGACCTAGAGTTGGCTCAGCCGAACTTGAAGAAGGCTCAAGATGAAGTCGTTGGTACGGAAGGTAACAGCCTATCGACTGCTTATCTTGACCATCCCAAAAGTTATCTCTTCATTCTTCTGTTTGATCTAAGTGTGTTTTTTGCGGAGAAAATGAGACTGGCCCTGGAGAAGAAGGATCTGGACCTTGCAGCTGCGCAGAAGGAGGCTCGGGAGAAGACTGCCCTTGCTGACCAGGAACTGGCTTCGGTCGGAGCACTAGAGGAAGAAGTCAACAAGCCGAAGTCGTCTCTCACTGAATCCAATCGAGAGGCGACTCGTCTGAAAAAGATAAAGTGGCTCTGACCGACCAGATGGAGAGCATGACTCGCAGGAGGAACGATTTGGAGGCTTATCTGAAAGCTCTTGCCAAGAAACTCTTTCTTATGCTCGAAGGTACCTCTTTTTTACTCGACTGTTTTACTGCTTGCAAGTTGGACCCGACCAGTCGACTCATTAACTCCTTGACTCTGCAGAATTCTGTCAAAACTTTGAAGAAGATACTGGACGGGTCGAGACAGGCTTAGACCCTATCCTTTCTCCAGTTGGTGACGAGGCTGCCATGAATGTGCTTTGACTGGAATCTTGCGTCGCCAGTGTTACAAGTTATCTTGCCCGTCTAAAGGTTGTAGTTTCACACATCGACTCATCGCTCTAGCCAAGGGCAAAGCTTCAGAATGATCTCGAGTCTTTGATGGCTCGACTCAATGAGATCCCTGGTCGAGTGCAGGAATGGAAGAAGTCCTCTGCCCGATGTTGTGCTGACGTGGCTCTGTCACTGGTCAGAGTCCACTGCCGAGAAGCTTGAGAGGAGAAGTTGGCAGCGATCAAGGTTGCCAACACAAAAAGGCACGACTTCCAGTCCTTCATGGAGACTTTTATTGCTGCTGCCACTCAGATCATGGATGGGATTGATTTGGATGAGTTCGTCGAGCCTGCAAGTCCTCCTCCTGCCGAATGAACAAACTTGATACTTAAACTTGCTTCAAATTTGCCTCGGAATGCCGAGTGGTTTTTGTAACCATTAAACTCCTTCAGGCCTGGCGCCCAAGTACTTTTATCTTCGTTCTGAAACTCTTGAGATTTTATTTGATCTTGGTTTATCTTCTGCATGTGCTTGCGATTGCCTTCGAGTGGAACTTAATCTTCACTTGGAATATTTTTTGGGAATGCGTCGCCTGAGGGAGATATCTCAGTCGACTTGACCCTCGTCGTCCTTGCGGATAGAGATGGAGCGGGCATTGTACTTGTGGCGTGGCTCCATGGAGAGGATTGCAGTCGACCTACACCTCGTCGTCCTTGCGGATAGGGATGGAGCGGACATTGTACGTGTGGCATAGCTCCGTGGAGAGGATTACAGTCGACCTGCACCTCGTCGTCCTTGCGGATAGGGATGGAGTGGACATTGTACTTGTGGTGCACCTCCGTGGAGAGGATTGCAGTTGACCTGCACCTCGTTGTCCTTGCGGATAGGGATGGAGCGGACATTGTACTTGTGGCGCAGCTCCGTGGAGAGGATTGCAGTCGACCTGCACCTCGTCGTCCTTGCGGATAGGGATGGTCTTTCTACTTAGGCGAGTACTAGACTACAGCTAAGCCCCCGAGTGTGAGGTTTGCTCATCACTTGAAGGATTTTTGGAACTTAGGCAAGCATTGGGTTGCAGCTAAGCCCCCGAGTGTGAGGTTTGCTCATCGCTCGGTTGGATTTTTGAAACTTAGGCGAGCATTGGGTTGCAGCTAAGCCCCCGAGTGTGAGGTTTGCTCATCGCTCGGCAGGATTTTTGAAACTTAGGCGAGCATTGGGCTGCAGCTAAGCCCCCGAGTGTGAGGTTTGCTCATCACTCGGTATGATTTTTTCAACTTCAGCGAGTACTGGACTGCAGCTAAGCCTTCGAGTGACAGGTTTGCTCATCGCTCGGTAGGATTTTTGAAACTTAGGCAAACATTGGGCTGCAGCTAAGCCCGCGAGTGTGAGGTTTTCTCATCACTCGGTAGGATTTTTTTCAACTTAGGCGAGTACTGGACTACAGCTAAGCCTCCGAGTGAGAGACTTGCTCAACACTCGGTAGGATTTTTTCAACTTAGGAGAGTATTGGACTGCAGCTAAGCCCCCAAGTGAGAGGTTTGCTCATCGCTCGGTAGGATTTTTGCAACTTAGGCGAGCACTAGGCTGCAGCTAAGCTCCCGAGTGTGAGGTTTGCTCATCACTCGGAAGGATTTTTGGAACTTAGGCGAGCATTGGGCTACAGCTAAGCCCCCAAGTGTGAGACTTGCTCATCACTCGGTAGGATTTTTTCAACTTAGGCGAGTACTGGACTGTAGCTAAGCCCCCGAGTGAGAGACTTGCTCATCACTCGGTAGGATTTTTTTAACTTAGGCGAGTACTGAACTGCAGCTAAGCCCCCGAGTGAGAGACTTGCTCATCACTCGGTAGGATTTTTTCAACTTAGGCGAGTACTGGACTACAGGTAAGCCCCCGAGTGAGAGACGTGCTCATCACTCGGTAGGATTTTTTCAACTTAGGCGAGTACTGGACTGCAGCTAAGCCCCCGAGTGAGAGACTTGCTCACCACTCGGTAGGATTTTTTTAACTTAGGCGAGTACTGGACTGTAGTTAAGCCCCCGAGTGAGAGACTTGCTCATCACTCGGTAGGATTTTTTCAACTTAGGCGAAACGGTTTCGCAGCTAAGCCTCCCACTTGGGATTTTAGAAACAAACGAAAGCCATCGACAATCATTTTCAGAAGACTGTAAAAACTCTTGTTTTTGATAAACAAACTACAAAGGTGCTTCTTATTACACTCAATAGACTAAGTGTTTAGGTATAAAAGGGGCGGAGCAGCTCCGCATTCCAAGCGCACGACTCGTCTTTCTTGTGCTCGACATCGTAGAGGTGGTACGCTCCATTGTGGAGCACTCCGGTGACAACGAAGGGGCCTTCCCAAGAGGGAGCAAGCACATGAGTGAATCCACTCCTACCAGTCTTCAGAGGTCCAACCATGTTTAACCCCCAAACAGCAAAGGGCCAGACGAGTGGGATGGTCTTCAGGGCCGACGCAGGCTTGTGAGACATGTTGGAGTAAAACTAGCAACCTTCACATTTGTCGACTATTTTTTGTGCCATCTCATTCGGCCGTGGCCAGTAAAATCCCGCTCAGTATGCTTTGGCCACAATGGTCCGAGAGGACGCATGATGACCATAGGTTCCCGAGTGAATGTCATTGAGGATCACTCGACCTTCTTCAGGTGTTAAGCATTTCTGGCAAACTCCAGTCACACTTTCTCTGAACAACTGTCCTCTGATCACAGTAAAGGCTTTAGATCGATGGACGATCTGTCGAGCCTCTTCTTCATCTTCTGGGAGTTCCCTTCTAAGAATGTATGGGATATATGGTACTATCCAATCAGGGATGATGACCAAAACCTCCATAATCAAATCGACTGCGGCTGGAATCTTGATTTCAGTCGAATCGGTGGCACTCTTCCGCTGTGGGGACTCTTCTGTGAAGGGATCTTCTTGAACTGAAGGTGTATGAATGTGCTCCAAGAACACATTGCTGGGGATGGCTGCTCTCTTGGAGCCTATCTTTGCCAGATGATCGGCCGCTTGATTTTTCAGTCAAGGGATGTGATGGAGGTCCAATCCCTCAAATCTCTTCTCTAGCTTTCTCACTGGATTGCAATAACCAGTCATAGCTGGGCTTGTGACATCCCACTGCTTCATTACTTGATTGACCACCAAATCTGAGTCGCCATAGACCATGAGGCGACGGACACCGAGTGAAATGGCCATATGCAACCCGTACAGAAGTGCCTCATATTCGGCTTCATTGTTGGAGGAGTCAAAGTGAATCTGGCGAACATAGCTGAGTTTGTCACCACGGGGGGATACCAACACCACCCCAGCATCAGAACCATTCAGCATCTTGGACCCATTGAAGAACATGGTCCAATGCTCTGAGTGGATTTGGGCCGGAAGTTGTTGTTCGATCCACTCGGTGAGGAAATCAGCTATTGCTTGGGACTTGATGGCCTTCTTCGCTTCAAACTTGATGTCCAGGGGAAGGAGTTCAATTTCCCACTTTGCCACTCGACCAGTTGCGCCTCTGTTTTTCAGAATCTCTGATAATGAGCATTGCTGACGATTGTAATGGAATGATCAGAGAAGTATTGTGCAACTTTCTTCATGGTCATGTAAATCCCATAAACAAGCTTCTGATAATGTGGATATCTTTGCTTCAACGGAGTTAGAACTTCAGAAACATAATATACTGGGCGCTAAACTTTATAGGCTTTTCCTTCTTTCTCCTGCTCGACCGTGAGTAATGTACTGACAACTTGTCTAGTGGTTGCAATATAAAGCAGTAAAGGCTCTTTGCTAATTGGCGCAGCAAGCACCGGCTGGGTGGAAAGCAGGGTTTTGAGCTCTGTAAACACCGCGTCAGCTTCGAGAGTCCACTCGAACTTGTCAGACTTCTTCATTAGTCGGTAAAGAGGCAATGCCTTTTCACCGAGGCGAGAAATGAATCGACTCAAGGCGGCCAAACAACCAGTAAGCTTCTGGACATCGTGCACACGCACAGGGCGTTTCATCCGAAGTATAGCACCAACTTTCTCTGGGTTAGCGTCGATCCCTCATTCGGAAACGAGCAAACCGAGTAATTTCCCGCCAGGAACTCTGAATGTGCATTTTGATGGATTAATCTTGATATCATATCTTCTAAGATTGGCAAAGGTTTCAACAAGGTCAGCCAACAGGTCGGAACCTTTACGTGACTTGACCACAATGTCATCCATGTATGCTTCCACATTCCGACTGATTTGAGTGAGCAGACACTTCTGGATCATCCTCATGAATGTGGCTCCGGCGTTCTTCAAGCCGAATGGCATTGTGACATAACAAAAGCATCCAAATGGAGTGATGAAAGCCGTTTTTATCTCATCGGGACCATACAGTCGGATCTCATGGTACCCGGAATAGGCGTCCAAAAAAGACAAACGCTCACACCCCGCAGTTGAGTCGACGATTTGGTCAATGCGTGGGAGGGGAAATGATCTTTCGGGCAGGCCCGATTGATATGCTTGAAGTCAATGCACATGCAAAGTGAGCCATCCTTGTTGGGGACCATGAAAACATTGGCAAGCCACTCGGAGTGGTAGATTTCACGGATGAGCTCGGCTGCCAAGAGCCGAGCCACTTCCTCATCGATTGCTTTTCACTTCTGGACGACGAACCGTCAGAGATGTTCCTTGACTGGTTTTACTTTTGGGTTGACTCGCAAACGATGCTCAGTCAGTCCCCTGGGTACACCTGGCAAGTCGGAAGGTTTCCATGCAAAGATATCCCAGTTCTCACGGAGGAACTGGATGAGCACTTCTTCCTATTTGCTGTCAAGTGTTGTTGAGATATGGGTCGGAGCAGCATTGTGGTCGGTCGGGTGAATATGAATCGGCTTCGTTTCACCGGACGACTGAAATGCAAAATCTCTGGCAGGCTTCTTGGCTCCCAGGAAATCACTCGGATCTGCATTCTTCTGATACTCTTGCAATTCTACTACTGCCATCTATGCATCGGCAATTTTTGAGCCATTTTGGAAGGACTCTTCCGCCGACTGCTAGTGACAATGATTACTCCTTTAGGACCAGGCATCTTCAATTTGAGATACACGTAACATGGTCGAGCCATAAAACGTGCATAAGCAGGCCTACCCAGAATAGCATGGTAAGCACTCTTGAAATCCACTACCTCAAATGTCAACTTTTACTTGCGGTAGTTCTTGGAATTACCGAAAACCACATCGAGGGTGATCTGGCCGAGTGACTGAGCTTTCTTGCTAGGAATAACGCCATGGAAACTCATATTGCTTTCACTAAGTTTGGACATCGGAATGCCCATTCCCTTCAAGGTTTCAGCATAAAGGATATTCAGGCCACTGCCACCATCCATCAGCACTTTAGTCAGTCGAGTGCCTTCAACTACTGGGTCGACCACCAGTGCTTGCCTCCCAGGGGTGGCTATATGAGCTGGATGGTCTGACTGGTCGAATGTGATGGCAGTCTAGGACTACTTCAGATAACTGGGTGTTGTAGGAGCAACCATGTTTACTTCCCTGTTAATAACTTTCAGCCAACTTTTTCTTTCAACATCAGCAAAAATCATCAGTGTGGAATTGACGTTGGGAAAACCATCATCATCTTCTTCCCTATCCTCACCTCCGTCCGACTCCTTTTCCTTCTCCTTGGGTTGTTTCTCTCGGAACTGCTGGATAAGGAAACGACACTGTCGAGTGGTGTGTTTAGGGTAAATGATGTTCCCCTCTTCATCTTTTTTGGTATGAATATGGCATGGTAAATCCAACACATCATTCCCATCTTTATCCTTAACTTTTTTGGGAGTCCAGGGCCCCTTGGGCTTTCCTTTGAACTTTCCTTGGGCAACAGCTAAAGCTTCACTAGGAGCAGCTGGTTCAGCCTTTCGCTTCTGTTTCCAACTGGAATTCCCTCCTCCGGTTTCTTGGGCGACTGTTTTGTTCTTGCCACTCCAGAGTCGGTCTTCCTCTTCATCATCAGAGTCAGAGTCATATCTCCTGTCCAACCGAATTTCAGATTCAACTCCCGATACTTAACGCCTTCCTTGAAGGCACAAATTGCTTGGTGATTTGACACATTCTCCACTGTATGGTGCAACGTGATCCACCCACTACTAGGAAAAGGGTTATAGATGGAAATGACACTAATGGCGCACCACACAAGTGGTGCGCCATTACTATATACTAATGGCGCACCATCTGTTGGTACGCCATTAGTGTGCAAGACACTAATGGCGCACCAGGCACACGGTGCGCCACTAGTAACAAAATGTTTTTTTCATTTTTTCAAACATACTAATGGCGCATCCGGGCAGAGTGCGCCATTAGTAGTTAGAACTACTAATGGCGCACCAGCCATAGAGTGCGCCACTACTGTATTTTTTTTACTTTTTTGCAAAACTACTAATGGCGCACCGTTGCATAGTGCGCCATTACTAGTTTAAACTAGTAATGGGCACTTTTTTTACTTTTTGATATCATGAATATTTTTAAATTTTATGGGCACTTTTTGAATTCATGAATATTTTTTCAAATTTGATGATTTTTTTTTTCATATTCCATATGAAAAAATATTGAATATTCATGAGGACACTCGATCTCGATCCCCCTCGCCAGATCCCCCTCGCCGCCGAGCACGCCCCCCCCCCCCCGCACCCTCCCCCCGCTCCATCGCCGACGACGACCCCCCGCACCCTCCCCCGCTCCACCGCCACCGATGGCCCACCGCATTCTCCCCCGCTCCACCGCCGCCGACGACCCACCGCATCCTCCCCCACTCCACCGCCGCCGACAAGCACCCCTCGGAATCTCCCCGCTCCACCGCCACCGCCGATGATATTTTCAAATAACAAATTTTATGATATTTTTAAAAAAATTGTTACTGTTTTTATAAAAAATATTACTGTTTCATATTCATATTCATTTTTTAAAAATAATAATAATAAAGTGTAGACTACAATTGTTGTTAAACAACAATTATTACTGTTTTTACAAAAAAATTACTATTTCATATTCATATTCATATTCATTTTTAGAAAATAATAAAAAAATTATTACTTATGGCGCACGGGTGGCTAGTGCGCCATTGCTATCTAAAAAAGAATACTTATGGCGCACTGTCCCGCTGGTGCGCCATTCCTATGAAAAAAACATTCTAATGGCGCACCACCTGGGGGTGCGCCATTAGTAATCTTCCCCCATCCATACACTTCGTCCCTCCCTCGTCCCTCCCTCTCGCCAGACTACTTCGCCCCTCTCCCTCCACCGCGCCGCCGCCGCTGCCCCAACCCATTGCGCCACAGCCGCCCACGCGCCCCAGCCGCCTCCCTCTCCCTTCCTCCCCCTCGAGCGCCGCCTCCCCCTCGAGCCCCGCCTCCCCCTTGAAACCCTAGAAACCGCCGGAGATTTGGAGCCTCGGAGCCGCCGGAGCCTCGGAGCCCCACGTCCACCAGGAGAGGAGGCCCGCGACCTCCCTGCCGTCCAGCAGGAGAATAGGGTACGAATCCCTCTTCCCCTTGTCTCTTGCTGATTTTCTTCTTCATCTCCTCCAATCTCTGACGTGTTCTCATCTATAGCTGTGTTGTGCTGTTGTGTTGTGTGAAGGAAGGACTTGGTTCAACAGGATACAGAGAAGCTGCTGCTGTGGGTTCGACTTGTTTGGATTTTCTTCCCCTGTCACCAAGGTGACCACTTGTCTCGCCTCTCTCCCCCTCTGTACAAGTTCATGGCTGTGGACTGCTATGGTCGATGCTTGTCTCAGTTGTATGCATTTGATTTCAGACTATATAGCTTGTATATGTAAAGTGCAAAAATTTCCGAGCAATGTTGTACTTTTACCTGCTAGTTTCTTTGGCATGGTTTTTATTCAAGTGAAACCAAACCCTGACAGTAACACATTTGCTTCTTATTGTACATGACTATGTTTATTGTGTTGAAACATCTGTCTGATATAATTAGAATGTATATGTGAGTTAAAATGTCTGATTTTTGTTTTACGGGGTGGTAGAGGCAGCATCCATGTATTTGGGTAGCTAGTGGTTGTTTTTTGCTATGTTGCAAGAAAGGAGATAATGTTGGCTGAATGTGCTTGAGGAAGAAAAGTAAAAAAGTGATTGGAATTGCATGCCTAGAATGCTGTTCACTTATTGTCTTCATATTTAAAATCATCTGTTTTAAATAAAGTAGGCTCTGAGAAAAACCTTCCAGAAAAAGCTAAACAGCACAAATATACTGCTCTTGGATCGATTTTTTGATTATGTAGCATAACCAGCACAGAGTAAGTGAGAGACGAACATGAGGCTGCAGATTTTTGTACCAACAGGTGCACAAACTTGGGGCTGCACAAATTTGGTGCTGCACAAACTTGCTCCTAGGCCAAGAGAGAGATTGAAATTGAGTACTCCTAGGCTAAGGGAGAGATTATGTTAAAAATTCAGTTAAGCAGGCATGGTACTCTTATTTTGAAGTAAAAAATCGGTTTAAAAGTCAGTTAAAATTCCAGTTTTAGAGCTTGGCTCCTGATCTGAATACACATGATCTGCTTGTGCTTGTGATTGACTTGGACACATGATTCTGACACACATGTATTCAGACACACATAGCATGTCTGAAACCCCTAGGAAATCATTTGCATATTGTCAACCGAGTATTTGTCATTCTGAAGAAAAATGCACTGATCATGTATTTGTCCATGGTTTATAGATGAAATTTGCCATGGTGCATATAGTAAAAACAATGCCATGGTCTGTAAAATACATTTGTCATGCTCCATGAAAGTAAATTGCCATGGTCCAAATGTAGCAGAAGTTTCAAGTAGTGTTTTGTTTCTGTGTTTGAATAGGCAGCAAACTTTCTATTCTTTCTATGTTTGTACGGACTTGCTAAACTATTGATGATTTTTTTGGGTGACCTATTAGATCTGGAATGGAAGCTCACATAAGTTGAGCTGATTTTTGTCCATATGAAAGCAGAGGACCATACGGTCTGTGGCTGGGTTTGTCTCCGACCATTGTGTTGTGATGAATTTGCAGGTACCCCGAGAGGCCCTTGAGTTTGCCGGTATATCGATTAACTTCCGTTCCGGCAAATTCGGGTACTCCATATGTCCTATTTTCAGCAAAGGTCATGCTGAAATTTTCCGTGAATTTTAGCATGACTTTGCTAAAAATAGGACATATGGGGTACTTGCGACTAATGCATTGGCCGAGGTATCTTAGTAGTTAGTTAAGTAGGATCAACTGCCCCTCCATTCTTGCTGCATTAAACCATAGGTGGCAATAGAGCCAAGTGATTAGGCCCAACTTAGAATTCTCGTTAGCATCGATAAACCCTAGATGATAAACCCAACATAGGTGGCAATAGAGCCAAGTGATTAGTGCCAAGTGATTAGGCCCAACCTAGGGTGCCTCGGCATCGATAAATCCTAAATGATGAAAACTTAACTTGGCTTCTATAGGGTGCCTCGGTGTCGATGAGAACCTAAATGATGTATGCTTAGGCTTTTAGGGTGCCTCGGCGTCGACAAAACCTAAATGATGAAAGCTTAGGCTTTTAGGGTGCCTCGACGTCGACAAACCCTAAATGATAAAACCTTGGCTTTGAGGGTGCCTCGGTGTCGATAAGAACCTAAATGATGAAAGCTTAGGCTTTTAGGGTGCCTCATCGTCGACAAACCCTAAATGATAAAAGCTTAGCTTTTAGGATGCCTCGGTGTCGACAAACCCTAAATGATGTAGTTTTGAATTATGAACGTAGGATATGTCGTCATCATCATCGGACGACGAAAGTCTCCCGGCGGAGTGCGACTGGTGCCACGACGATCGAGGTCTGTGCGACATGCCTCACCTGGACGATGATCAGAGCTTCAGCATTAAGCTCGAGGAGACCTTCGAAGTTGAAACGGTACACAACGATGACAAGTGTTATTTTCATAATTAAGCATGACTTCAACTATTTCAACGTGCAATTTTCATCTTTTACAATTCGAGTATAGCTTATCCCATGCCATGCAAGACGCTATGTCTTGGAGAGGATGGATTTTGAAGACCATGAAATTTCTGAAACAAAGAAATTTCACCTAAGGACTCATCACGATGTGGACTTTGAAGTAAATCTATATAATTCTGAGAGCGTAACCCATTTTGGTTGCAAAAATTGGGAAGCATTTTGCAAAATGTATGGTTTTGATGAGGGTATGCTTATCACCATGGATCTTGGTAATCCTGACATCAACCAAGACAATATGGACATTTGGGTCCTTGTTGATACGCCTCCAGTTCTACCGCTATGTGAGTTTCTCAAACATAGTTATTAGCTAATTTTATTGTTTATTTCAAAATAGTTGACAGCTTATTTTTATTGTTCAAAGAATGTGTGGGAGATGGTAGACAAAACCCACTACACCGATGGCTCCGAATTAACAACTTACAAGGAGAAAAATCATCTGGTTAGATTTTGTACTACATTGAGAATTACATTATCCACAATCAAACTCCTCAACATTATGGTAAATGCGTGCCACTAGTGCATGTGTTCAACTACGGTAACTACCATGGAGATACCCTGATAAGATTTTTTACTATTACGACATCCGTGCATCTTTTGCATACTTCTAAAACTAGTACATCATTGCTAACTATGAAGTTATTACTATGTTTTTCACAAGATAATCCCAGAGAATTGTGTGCCTCATATGATGTATTAGAAAGGTAGTCTTAATGTTTTGAACAAACAGCCAGGTCGTCCTACGAATCTCAACTGTCCATATGAGATTTCTAAAAGAAGTGGAGACATGAAAATCAAAGGATGGAAAAAATGTATGGATAGTCGTAAGGAGCTTCTTGGAAGCAAAAGGAAGCGAAGCGCAAGAATTGGAGACAGGATGTTCTCCATTCTCCATAATGGAGAGTCAGGGTCTATATTGTTTTACGCTATTTTAGCTTAAATAGGGTATTTAGGTCCTGCCTAATACTGATGATCATGTGCTAAGAACAATTAAGTAGGGTTGGTTCGATGACTATCAAGATGATGATCGTATGACTTATTGTGAATAACGAGTAGAAGTTGTATGATGCTGATTAGTAGGACTTGTTAGGATTAGTATTACTTCCGACAAACTCGATACTCGCGGTCTCGAGACATGTAATGTTTTATCTTTGTTCGGTCTTTTGAATTCAGAGACTAATATGATGAATTGTATTCGGAGACTAATCTTCTATTGTATTCGATGAATCTGCTCTTGCTGTGTGCTACTGTCTATATTCTGTCAAATAATATATTTTGTAACCTGTGCAAAAATCAGAAAAGTAAAAAAAACCTAATATTCATACTAATGGCGCATCACTACAGAGTGCGCCATTAGTATGCCAAGTATACTAATGGCGCATCCATCCGCAATGCGCCATTAGTGTGCCAAAGCACATGGTTAAATATGGCCCTGGGAGGCATAGTAATGGCGCATGGTGTTATATACTAATGGCGCACTGGGTGGTGCGCCATTAGTATACTTGGCATACTAATGGCGCACTCTGTAGTGATGCGCCATTAGTAATAAATACTAGTGGCGTGATACTAATGGCGCACCAGTGATGCGCCATTAGTAGGCAAAACTGGTGCGCCATTAGTAGGCCTCTTCCTAGTAGTGACCTCTAGATATAATCCCTCAAGGTTTCATTCAGTTTCTGGACACAACGCTACAATTCTGTCAACCCTGTTGTCCTTTTGCAAGTGCCTTCAAAGATCCTAACAAACACTCAAGCAAGTTCCTCCCAACTATATATACTGCCAGGAGCCAACTGATTCAACCATGCTCTGGCTGAGCCCTCCAACATCAAGGGGAGGTGCTTCATAGCCACATCATCATTGCCGCCACCAATCTGCACAGCCACTCGGTAGTCCTCAAGCCAAGTGTCTCGCTTGGACCCGCCTGTGAACTTGCTGACTCCAGTCGCCAACCTAAAGTTGGGAGGAATCACTGCAGCTTTGATGGCTCTGCTGAAACACTCGGGTCCTGAAACGTGCACCCTGCTTCCAGTCGGATGATCTCTATCATGGCCTTCTCTATGAGCTCTGTTCCTATCAACCAAACCTTGAACAAGGATAGATCTTGCATCAAAGCCTGGCTCTCTAGGGCCGACTGGAATTCTTCGTTCACCGCTATGGGGGCGCTTGTCATCTTGCAGCCGAGGCACGTATGACCCACTCCTCAGAGGAGGCGTGGGTGTTCGACGATGGTCATCGTGGTCGAGTCGATGATCATACTGCTCACATTTCCTGTACTGATCTTGCCGGTGCCCACGCTCCTCACGCCGCGGAGGCGATCTTGGGCTGTGAGCAGATTGGACAGTATCCGCCACCACAGATCTGCTATGAATCCTATTCCGCAACTGAGATACTGCTGTATTCTGCTCTCCCACTGCCCGGAGCCAAGCCCGGATCTGCATCAAACCTCGGCCAGCTTCTGACTAGGACGGTTGAATTGACTCTGCTATTCGAGCTGCAACTATGAGATTCTGGATCGTTGTACGATATACCTGAGTCGAAGGCGGAAAAAGTTGCCGTCGATTGGATTCAGGAATTCGCTACCGAGCATGCTCGTCGAGTGCGCGCTGGAGGTTCTCCATTCGAGTGTGCTCAGCCAAGTTGGCCAGGCGTGCCTCCTCCAAGGCCAGGGCCTCGGAGGTTTCTCCAATGATAGGAGTGTGAAGTGCATCCATGTTACGGTGGCGAAGCTCTTCCCTCCACTGCGAAGTGAGAGGTTCAGGGCAGTACTCCTCGAGGACATGCGATGGGTCGCCGACACCATCGCCCCCGTCTTCACGGGTGAAGCCAGGAGGACTGTGCGGTTGCTACCTCTTGAGCACTTCGTTGGATTTCCCCGAAGAGGAAAGGATGATGCAGCAAAGTAGCATAAGTATTTCCCTTAGTTTTTGAGAACCAAGGTATCAATCCAATAGGAGGTTGCGCGCGCGTCCCCTAGTACCTGCACAAAGCAAATAACTCCTCGCAACCAACGTGATAAGGGGTTTTCAATCCCTTCACGGTCACTTACGAGAGTGAGAGTGAGATAATATTTTTGGTATTTTTATTATAAAGATGCAAAGTAAAATAAAGGCAAAGGAAATAACTAAGTAATGGAATATTAATATGATGAAGATAGACCCGGGGGCCATAGGTTTCACTAGTGGCTTCTCTCTAGAGCATAGGTATTCTATGGTGGGTGAACGAATTACTGTTGAGCAATTGACAGAATTGAGCATAGTTATGAGAATATCTAGGTATGATCATGTATATAGGCATCACGTCCGAGACAAGTAGACCGACTCCTGCTTGCATCTACTACTATTAATCTACTCATCGACCGCTATCTAGCATGCATCTAGAGTATTAAGTTCATGAAAACAAAGTAACGCCTTAAGCAAGATGACATGATGTAGAGGGATAAATTCATGCAATATGATAAAAACCCCATCTTGTTATCCTCGATGGCAACAACATAATACGTGCCTTGCTGCCCCTATTGTCACTGGGAATGGACACCGCAAGATTGAACCCAAAGCTAAGCACTTCTCCCATTGCAAGAAAGATCAATCTAGTAGGCCAAACCAAACTGATAATTCGAAGAGACTTGCAAAGATAACCAATCATACATAAAAGAATTCAGAGAAGATTCCAATATTGTTCATAGATATACTTGATCATAAACCCACAATTCATCGGTCTCAACAAACACACCGCAAAAAGAAGATTACATCGAATAGATCTCCACAAGAGAGGGGGAGAACATTGTATTGAGATCCAAAAAGAGAGAAGAAGCCATCTAGCTAATAACTATGGACCCGAAGGTCTGAGGTAAACTAATCACACTTCATCGGAGAGGCTATGGTGTTGATGTAGAAGCCCTCCGTGATGGATACCCCCACTGGTGGAGCTCTGGAACAAGCCCCAAGATGGGATCTCATGGATACAGAAAGTTATGACGGTGGAATTAGGGTTTTGGCTCCGTATCTGATCGTTTGGGGGTACGTAGGTATATATAGGAGGAAGGAGTACGTCGGTGGAGCAACAGGGGGCCCATGAGGGTGGAGGGCGCGCCTGGGGGGGGGGGGGTAGGCGCACCCCCTACCTCATGGCTCCCTCCTTTGTTTCTTGACGTAGGGTCCAAGTCTCCTGGATCATGTTCGATGAGAAAATCACGTTCCCGAAGGTTTCATCCCGTTTGGACTCCATTTGATATTCCTTTTCATCGAAACCCTAAAATAGGCAAAAAAACAACAATTCTGGGCTGGGCCTCCGGTTAATAGGTTAGTCCCAAAAATAATATAAAAGTGGAAAATAAAGCCCAATAATGTCCAAAACAGTAGATAATATAGCATGGAGCAATCAAAAATTATAGATACGTTGGAGACGTATCAGCGGTCCATTGACCATCAAGACTTCCGCCGCGGGGTCGCTGCTGTCGCACTCGGACACGGTCTCGATGGAGCCAGCCGACAGATCGAACAGGCCATAGAGAGTTTCATTGGGCTCGATCTCCGTGATTTGTGGGGTGGCCGATTGGCGGGCCACCGCAGGCCTCACCCACCGTTGAAGCCGTGACTGACCGGATCACTGGCGTCGAGGAACAACAGAAAGTGAGGTTGCCGTAGGAGCCGACTGATACTAAGTCGACGGCTGCCGAAGAAGGATGTCGCGGACGCATGTGCGGAAGTGCGTCGCCCCGTGGACGGGGAGCGCCTCGACGTCGAGTGGAGCCTCGTGGAGCCAAGCGGAGTCGTCGACGATGAAGACAAGCGCGCCGAGACGGATCTCTTGGCCATCAGCCAATCCTCCGCCGGAAACCATGATGACGGGAATCGGAAAAATCGCAACTTCTCCAACAAACTACTAAGACACCTGGCCCACGGTGGGCGCCAATTGTCGTGGTTCTAAGGCTGACAGTAGAATGGGGGTAGGTATGAGGAGGCAGGATCCTAGCTATGGAGTAGTTGTACACACGAGTTTATGAGTTTAAGCCCTTCTCGGAGGAAGTAATAGCCCTATGTCTCGACGCCCTGAGGCGGTCGACTCGATTATATGCGTGTGTATGTTTACAAAAGATGCGAACCCCAGACCTGGAGGAGGAGGGTGGCTTATATAGAGTGCACCAGGACCCCAGCTCCCCTCTGTTATGCGGCGTTTAATGTACATAAAGGTGGAGCATTACAGATAACGTCCGTATTAAAATGTTATAAATGGTAGTTAAGGCTATGAGTAAACGCCCGACCGTTGCTGCGTAGAGTGGCTTCAGATCTTCTGTTCGTTGAGTGACTTCTGTGACGGTCGAGTGACACTGATTCTTCCGAGTGGAATATCTCTGGTCAAGTGGATGATGGTACCCTTGGAATGCTGCAGGATTTAAGGTGATATACTTGGGGAGGTAATCTTAGGTCAGGCCTATGACCCTACCCTAGGTACATAGCTTCATCACCCCCTACTACTCCCATTGCTGGCCAGGCCATCCCTCTACTCACCCACACCCCCTGTTATTCTGCGGCGATGGCAGCCTTACACCGCAGCCGAACCAGTGAACCCTCATACTCCTCTCCGCGTGGGCATCCACTGCCGCGTCTTCCCTGGCTCCGCGTCATCCCCTTCCTAGGCCCCGCCGTCGTCCACCGCCTTGATTCTCTGCGTGGTCAATGTGGTCAACGACCGACTTCCATCGGAAGAGTACTGTACGGCTGTTATTGATTGCACTAAAGGCAATGTCACTTTTCATGTTAATGGTAATGAGCACACGGTACACTTTCCGAGGAAACAACCTCAAGTTCATAGTATCAACTCTATTGGAAAAATTCCATCAATTATATTTGGAGGTTTTGAATTTCCTCTTCCCACTGTCAAGAAGAAATATGATATTCTTATTATTGGGGATGTGCATATCCCTGTTGAGGTAACATAGTGTTATTCGAAATTTCTTCGGTTCCATGTTATTCGGAATGAGTTCGTTAACAAGACTTGATCAACCTTGTTAGTGGATTCCATTTGATGATCATGAGATGGATGAAAGTAGAAGGCACAACTTTCTGTACCCCACTTTTACTTTCTGTTATTTATATTAAATAAAATAAGAATAAATATTTTTCTGTCTGTTATCTGATTATCCGTGGAATATAAAAATACCTCGAAAATAAAAGTTCTCCAAATGCCCTGAAATTTAAATATGATTTTTTCTAGAATATTTGAGGGTTTATGGAACTGAGAACACACCAGTGGGGTCAACCACCTGCGCACGAGGGTGGAGGGCGCGACCACCCCTCTAGGGCGCGCCCCCTGCCTCGTGGGCCCACGGTGGCCCTCCTCAAATTATTCCTGCACCCACACACTTCATCTTCCTCCCACAAACAGAAATATCCAGCTCAAGCACGAGTTCTTGCTCATCATGCTGCCATTTTCGATCTCCTTGCTCAAAGCACCTCTCACAAAACTGCTTGGGGAGATTGTTCCGTGGTATGTGACTCCTCCATTAGTCCAATTAGTTTTTGCTCTAGTGCTTTATTCATTACAAATTTCTGCTGCTTAGGTGACCCTATTCTTGAGCTTGCACGTCAAATTTATATGGTCAAAACTAGTTTTGATGCATGATATAGGCCCTAGGGACTTGTAGGAGTAGTTGCTATCAATATTATTGAGTTTGGTTTACTTTTATTTTGAAGTTACTAAAAAATTTCAGAATTTTTCAGAGGAAGAAATATGCTTAGGAAAATGTTCGAAGGTGGTCCTTCAAGGAAGCAAGGACCCAGGCTTGCAATGCGTGATGCTGATGAACAGCCACCAAGAGACGCTCCAGTGCGTCCTTGTGAGTGGCCTTCTGAAAATTTTATGGATCGAGCAAGAATTAAAGAAGAATTTAACGCATATCTGCGTAACGCCGATCTCGTGAGCTTTGAGTAGGAGAAGTGCAGCCAGTATCACAACCTCACTAGTACCTTCGTGAGGAGGTTTGAATTTTCAACTTCACGTAATTCTCCAACTGTCCTGTTTGATCTTTATGATAAATCTTACACTATGGACTTAGAGTATTTTACCACTGCATGCAAACTTCCACAATGGGGTAGTATAAGGAATCCTCGCAAATCTGAATTTAGAGATTTTCTTGCTAGCATAACTGTGGGAGAATCTAGAGATATTACACAAGCTACCACAGGGAGCATCCACTTTCCTGCTATACATTATTTTGCTCTCTTCATAGGTAGATGCATCAATGGTAAAGATGAGGCATGTCACATGTGTGTCCCCGATATCATTATTCTTAGGAGTGTTGTGTTAGGAGACCAATCTTATAATTTGGGAGCCATTGTTGCACATAGGTTGCACCTTAATAGATATAATGGAGATTTCTTTGGAGGAATTTATGCAACCCGCATAGCTAATTTTCTTGGTATAGACATACGCGAAGATGATATTGAATTACCACCTACTTATTTAGATTTTAATGCTATGGTTCACCACCAGTTTGTTGAGAGGAACGAATCACCTCTCCCGTATCGACTAATCTTTGACAGACGCCGTGCTGTCTGTATTACTCTCCCTGCTCCTGCCTTCTTTGATTATTAGGCAAGAGGAGGATATACTATCACCAGAGAGGAGGCAGATGAGTACGAGAGGAGAGAGGAGGCCCCTCATTGCCATGCTGCAGCTCAGCAGGCGATAGCTGCTGCATCGCAGTATGACCCCAACTACTATTATGGATATCCGCCAGGCCAGCCATGGCCATATACCAACTTAGGCCAAAAGCCTAAGCTTGGGGGAGTACGTATTTCCCACCGACATTACATTCATGTTCACACACTCATTGCTAGATGTCGGTGCTCATACTTTTTCATTGTATCATCCATGCTAGTTTAATTTTCCTTTTATGCTTTCTTCTTGTGTATTTAATAAACCTTAAGAAAAACCCAAAAAAATTAGTTGTAGCTTCTAGCTAGTTTTAATTTCCATGCTTGTAGTAGTAATTAAAAAGAAAACCCAAAAATATTTCTTGTTCTTCTTTTGCTTGTTAGGAGCTTTCCTGTGTAAATAGTTTTATTTCTTTTCTTTTCTTTGGGGGTCGATAGGAGAAGACCATGATTAAATTGTTGAAGTGGCTCTTGTATGCATTATTGTTGATCTGACAAAAGAGCCCTTATTGCCTTGTCTTCTCCTGTTTATTGAATGCTTGCAGATTCCAGCTTAGTCCAATGCACGCACACTATTATTATTATTATTCACACTATTCGGTCGTGCAAGTGACAGGCAATTATGATGATATATGATGGACTGACTGAGATGAGAAAAGTTGGTATGAACTCGACCTCTTTTGTTTTTGTAAATATGATTAGTTCATCGTTCCTGATTCAGCCTATTAAGAATAAACATGTTTGCAATGACAACTAGAGATCATAGTTTCTTGTGCCATGCTTGATTAGCTATGAGTTATAATGGTTTACCTTGCGTGCCAACATGCTATTGAGATAGTTATGATGTGGTATGATAGGGTGGTATCCTCCTTTGAATGATTTAAGTGACTTGACTTGGCACATGTTCACGCATGTAGTTGAAACAAAATCAACATCGCCTTCACGATATTTATGTTCACGGTGGATTATATCCTACTCATGCTTGCATTCGGTGTTGATTAATTTTAATGCATGTTAATGACTATTGTCGCTCTCTAGCTAGTCGCTTCCTAGTCTTTTGCTAGCCTTCACTTGTACTAAGCGGGAATACTGCTTGTGCATCCAATCCCTCAAACCCCAAAATTATTCCACATGAGTCCACTATACCTACCTATATAAGGTATCTACCTGCCGTTCCAAGTAAATTTGTATGTGCTAAACTCTAAGCCTTCAAATAAATATCCTGTTTTGTATGCTCGAATAGCTCATGTGTCAACTAGGGTTGTATGTATCTTCCATGTTAGGCGGGTTATTCTCAAGAGGAGTGGACTCCGCTCCTCACTCACGAGATAAATGGCTGGTCACCGGGATGCCCAGTCCCATGCTTTATGCAAACTAAATCAAAATAATTGCAAACAAAACTCCCCCTGGGACTCTTGTTAGTTGGAGGCACTCGTTGTTTCGAGCAAGCCATGGATTGATGCTTGTTGGTGGAAGGGGGAGTATAAACTTTACCATTTTGTTTGGGAACTGCCTATAATGTGTGCAGAATGGAAGATATCGCCATCTCTTGGTTGTTATGTTGACAATGAAAGTATACTGCACAAAATATTATTCACCTCTGTTTCAAAACCGAGCTCTAGCACCTCTACAAATCCCTGCTTTCCTCTGCGAAGGGCCTATCTATTTACTTTTATGTTGAGTCATCATCCTCTTATTAAAAAGCACCAGTTGGAGAGCACCACTGTAATTTGCATTCATTACTATTAGTTTACATTGAGTATGACTTGACTGGATCTCTTTTACCATGAATTACAATGTCTAGTCAGTCCTTGGTCTTTAAAGGTGCTCTGCATTTATGTTTCGCGGTCTCAGAAAGGGCTAGCGAGATACCATCTTGTTATATCATATTATGATTGTTTTGCGAAAGTGTTGTCATCCGAGATTTATTATTATTGCTCGCTAGTTGATTATGCTATTGATATGAGTAAACTTGAGACCTATGCGTTATTGCAAATGTTGTTAGTTATAATCTTTGCAGAAAACTTGAATGCTGGCTTTACATATTTACAACAACAAGAGCAAACAAAGTTTGTAAAAGTTTTTCTTTATCACTTTCAGTTTGTCAACTGAATTGCTTGACGACAAGCAAAGGTTTAAGCTTGGGGGAGTTGATACGTCTCCAGCGTATCTACTTTTCCAAACACTTATGCCCTTGTTTTGGACTCTAACTTGCATGATTTGAATGGAACTAACCCGGACTGACGTTGTTTTCAGCAGAATTACCATGGTGTTATTTATGTGCAGGAGCAAACGTTCTCGGAATGACCTGAAACTTCACGGAGCCACTTTTCAGAAAATAAGAAAAATACCTGCAAAAGATGAAGGCCAGGGGGCCCACCACCTCTCCATGAGGGTGGGGGGGGGGGCGCCAGCCCCTCTAGGGCACGCCCCCTACCTCATGGGCCCCCTGTTGCCTCTCTGACTCCAACTCCACCTCCATATATTGAGTTTCGATGAGAAAACACTATAGAGAAGAAATCATCGCGGTTTACGATACGTAGCCGCCGCCAAGCCCTAAAACCTCTCGGGAGGGCTGATCTGGAGTCCGTTCGGGGCTCCGGAGAGGGGAATCCGTCGCCATTGTCATCATCAACCATCCTCCATCACCAATTTCATGATGCTCACCGCCGTGCGTGAGTAATTCCATCGTAGTCTTGCTGGACGGTGATGGGTTGGATGGGATCTATCATGTAATCGAGTTAGTTTTGTTAGGCTTTGATACCTAGTATCCACTATATCCTGAGATTGATGATGCTATGACTTTGCTATGATTAATGATTGTCACTAGGGCCCGAGTGCCATGATTTCAGATCTGAACCTATTATTTTTTCATCGATATATGAGTGTTCTTGATCCTATCTTGCAAGTCCATAGTCACGTATTATGTGTTATGATTCGTTAACCCCGAAGTGACAATAATCAGGATACTTACCGATGATGACCGTAGTTTGAGGAGTTCATGTATTCACTATGTGTTAATGCTTTGTTCCGGTACTCTATTAAAAGGAGGACTTAATATCCCTTAGTTTCTGTAAGGACCCCGCTGCCATGGGAGGGTAGGACAAAAGATGTCATGCAAGTTCTTTTCCATAAGCACGTATGACTATGTTCGGAATACATGCCTACATTATATCAATGAACTGGAGCTAGTTCTGTGTCACCCTAGGTTACGACTGTTACATGATGAACCACATCCAGCATAATTCTCCATCACTGATCCATTGCCTATGAGCTTTCCATATATTGTTCTTCGCTTATTTACTTTCCCGTTTCTATTGCTATCATCACTACAAAATACCAAAAACATTACTTTTACTACTGTTACCTTTTGCTACCGTTATCACTACTATCATATTACCTTGCTACTAAACACTTTGCTGCAGATATTAAGTTTCCAGGTGTGGTTGAATTGACAACTTAGCTACTAATACTTGAGAGTATTCTTTGGCTCCCCTTGTGTCGAATCAATAAATTTGGGTTGAATACTTTACCCTCGAAAACTATTGCGATCCCCTATACTTGTGGGTTATCACACAACATGTACTTACTTCATACTATCATTTATCTTTGGTATTGTAGATATAAGTAATTTCTTTTTAAACTTGGTCAAAGTTTCAAAAGTTTGACTTTAAAAAAATGTTGGAACTACATTATCAAACGGAGGGAGTAGCTCTTTCTCTCTCTCTCTCTCTCTCTGTTAACTCCCACGGGCCTCCCCTCTCACACGAACACTCTATACCGACGGATTATACGCTCACTGTGTCAGCGTATAGCTCCATATATTGTTTAGTTGACCGGTCAACCAGTCCACATGATGCTTTGTCATCTCGTGTTCTGTATCTTCGTGTGCTGGCCCATGTGGCAGTGGGTGAAAATAAGTAAACTAGAGGCCCATCTGACATGCGGTGAAGAAAACAAAGTTGAAACCACTCGGGGTAGCACCCCGCACGCTTGTAAATTGCGGGCGCATTGAGGACACACTTCTTCCGCGTGGAGGACGCACTCGCGCACAATTCACCACTGCGCGGCGGCATGCACAGAAGGACGCACTCGCGCACACCCAGCACACAACACACACCAGCACACGTGTACACCGGCGTCGCCGCCGGTTGAGATGGACGGTGAGGCACCCAACAAGCGGAGGTGGCTTGAGCCAAAACCGCATCCGGCGAACCTGGACTTCATCAGCAGCCTCCCCGATGACATGCTGCTCATCATCATCGGCTTCCTCCCCACCAAATCTGTCGTGTGGACCACCCAGCTCTCCCGGCGGTGGCGCCCCATCTAGCGCCACGTCCCCCTCAACCTCATCGTCGACAGCTGCCTCTGCGATGGGGATTGCAAATGCATGGCCACAGTCTCCAAGATCCTTTCATCGCACCCTGGGCCTTGACATCCGCATGTTCAGTACCAACTGCAAGGTCCAACCCAAGTTTGACGACTGGTTCTTATCCCCCGCCATAGATCACCTCGAGGAGTTCGGCTTTGAAGCTGGACGATGTCGCTCTCTGCCGCCGTCCGCGCTCCGCCTCGCGCCAACGCTGCGTCGTGCCAGCTTCAGCTCCTGCTATCTTCCCTAGATTAATGATGCGCCCTCCCTTCTTCTCCCTCAACTCAAGCAGCTCGACCTCTTCGATGTTGTCATCTCGAAGAAGGCTATGGAGCACCTGCTTCATAGTTGTACTACGCTCGAGTACCTTCGTCTTGAGTAGATGCACTGTTTCATTAGCCTCCACATCGCCCCGATGAATCTCCGATGGATTTATGTGTCTTGCTGGCCTCGCAACAAGACATCAATTGGGAAGAGATCACTCTAGTTGTTCCACGTTATGGTTATTGAGAATGCGCCTTTCCTTGAGAGATTGCTTGTATCGGATCTAGAAGGTCCAACAAAAATTAGGGTCATTGACGTGCCGAAATTGACAGCGTTGGTGCACTCGTCTGCCAAATTCTCCGAACTCTTTATTTGATCCGTAATCATTCAGGTACAACACTCATCTTCTTCTCCGTCTTCTTGAAATTCACATTTTTAAATTTCTTCTTGATGTATTTATGACCGTCTTCTAGAAAATGATTCCCACAAGCTTGACCCAGTCTATGCGCACAGTGAAGATCTTGGCAATAAAATCTATCGGCCCCAATCTAGATCAAGTTGTTGGATTCCTTACATGCTTTCCGTGCACGGAGAAGCTACTCATCGAGGTGAAACTTCTTTCCTATTAGTAAACATTAATCACAATGTGGATCAAATTTTTCGTAATTTTCCCAAATTACGATGAAAAGTGTAGTGTTCAAAACTGCATCTACGCACTGCACCGAAATAAATGTTTTTAGTATTTTTTCTCACATGATCACCTACATCATTTTTTCGTTGTACTACTATAGTATCCTAGGCTAGTCATAGTGGAAAGTAACTTAGACTACTCCAGTAACTCTATGGTTACCCTAAGAGCAAGTACTACCTCCGTCCTGGTTTACTCTTCCTATTTTGTAGTATCAAAATTTGAACATAGATTTAACTGACAAAATGTTAATGCATGTAACTAAGAACTATATCGTTGGATTCGTATTTGAACATAATTTCAAATGGTGTAATTTTTTGTGACATGCATTGGCATTTTCTTACATAAATATATGGTCAAAATTTTATACTAAATAAGAGGTAGTACAAAAGCGGGCTATAACGGACCTCCACTATGTAGGCCAAAACACATGCCAAATTCACTTGTAATGCATTTGTCATCGATGCCCCTCCATTGCTCACCTGGTGCCCCAATCTGGATCACCTACTTTGCTCCGGTGCCAAATTAACTCACGCAATGAAAAAACACTTGCGTGGGAGAGAGAGGACTGAGGCAATAAAAAAAATTGGGAGAGTGAGAGGCTGGTGTAGTTGGTTTGATTGATTTGTTTATACATGTGGGTCTATGTGCACAGTCCAACTCTCTCACATCGTGAGAGCGATGCCAAAATCTTTTGATTTGACATCGATGCGTATTATGGCATCGGCCACATAGTGGAAGGCAACAAATGCCCAAGCTCTTCACGTACTCCTAGGTAAATGAGAGGAAAGAGAAAGAGAGAGAGATAGGGTGAAAAAATATCACTAGCCACCAACCCTATCGTATAAGCGAATGATATTGGTACCTCTTGATGAGACGGCAATCTTATATAGTGAGCTGCTCTAATATGTTCTCTTCTTTTGCAGATAAAAAAGACCTGAAAGTGAAAAATGTGCTACACTATAACAATCTCATCGAATGCCTTGATCTCCATCTTACAGAAATTGATTTGATCGACTACTGAGGTAGCACATCTGAGATTAAGTTGGCCAGGTTATTTGTTCTGGAGGCAAGTGTGCGCAAGGTAATGAGGTTTGGCGTCTCTGGCGCAAGAATGAATGGCGTGCTAATCACCGCAAGCGTCTAAGCCTAAATGACAAAGTCTCCGCAGAAGCTAAATTTGTTTTTGAAACATCAAGTGGCCAGAGACTCGAAAACTTATTTGCCCATTAGTGACTTGTCAGGGCGGTGGATTTTAGTTTGTACAATAATGCTGCATCCACCTAAAGTAATGAAAGTTCTTACGTAAACTTCCTAGTAATTCCCTCTTCGTAGGTGCAGCATTACTCCAAACATTTGTAATATCAGTTTGAAACTTGTAATATTGCCGTGTCCTATTCCTACATTTTCAAAATCCTGCGAATCAAATAGGTCCTGAGTTGGTGATGATGTTGTGCCTGCCATCTTTCACAAATAGCCGTCGGATCTAGATCTGACGCATACAAACCAAACTCTCTAGTTTTGCAAAAAGATGGCCGCACTTGTTCCCTATTTACAAACAACTCCTTGTATCTCACAATCAGGGTTATCTCCTCCCCACCACATCTAGAAGGCCTTGGAAAAATCTGGCGCGATGGCTGCTGCCGGCGCCGTCCACCCCCCAATCTTGGTGTTCCGTGCAATGCACGGGCATCTACACACGGGAAATTATGTCAAACACGGCTAGTTGTAAGCAAGCTAGGTCTACAGCCATGATGATAGTGACTGCAGATGGTGAGGCTGACTATGGTATGCCGAACACGGCGCCTATACTCAGGTGTCATCTCCGGCGTAGGGTCTTGTCACTTCACTGTGAGGGTACGTAATAATTTTACCAACGGGTAGTACAGTGCTACTACATTGGTAGTACTACTACTACTAGTACTAGCACCACCATCTGGATTTAGTAGTACTACCACGTCCATCTAGATTTAGTATTTGACTAGCAATATCTAGTAATGCATGTCACAAAAAATGTACTACTCCCTATGTAAATAAATACATGGTGTATTGTTTTATTCCTATCGGCGAGGTAACTTAATGTCTTTTTGCTACTTAATAGGATTACATGCAATGAACTAACCACTACATGTGATGTTTGGTAGTCTCAAGTCATTGAAAGCATGCACGGGCACGGAGGGGGACGCAGCTTCATTGACTTACTACACCTGCCTTTGGGTGTATGACACGTGGGCCCAACGGGTGGCTAGCCAACCTGTCATACAGCCAAAGGCATGTGCAATAGATGGGCGAGGAGTAGATGGCCAACACGCACGTGAATTCAACACAGTCTGCACTTCTCATATAAAGGCTGTCGCTAGTCCAATCTACGAAATCCTACGCACCTACGCACCCAAGGGCAAGAGCGATCACTCCAATCACAAGATTAGTTGACTAGAAGCTAGACCCATGGAGGCGATGAGTGCGAGCATCAGCCGGCTGTTCCAGATGGTCCATGACGCCGGCCTACGGCCCGGCACCGAGGAACGTCTCCAAGTAGTGCTTGAGGCCGCCAGGGCGAGGGGCCGCTTGGACGACAACTTCATCTCCTTGTTCGACGTGGTCCTCGTCGGCTTCCTTGACAAGTTCACCGTCGTCAAGAAGCTCGCGGATGACCTTGACATACGCCTTCAGCCCACGCGCCTAGGCTCTGCGATGCCAGCCACCCTTAATGGCCTGTATGGTGACAACCTCTTCGACGCACTGGTGGCCCTGCGACTGCCCGCCATCGCGCCGGAGAACGTCCATCTCGAGGTCGCGCTCACCGCGCAGCGCCTGGCACAGCAAGACACCATCAACATAACCACCCACGTCTACGCGCAAATCTTCCACAAGGGCTACTACATGCAAGAGGAGGACGATAGGACGCTGGCCTTCTTGGACCACGGGGCAACCTTGGACGGCATTGTTCAGAAGCGCGTTGAGCTTCCCGCCAACGATGCTGCTCCTCACACTTCGGTTGTGACCTGGTGCGCTAGGGCGTGAGGATGTCGTTGATGGATCCGTATGTATCTTTATTTTTCCATCAAATCCATGTAGTAGTATATGGTACTACTAGTAATTATCTTACCTTTCGCATCAACTTCATAATTTTCCTACGTACTCCATGCATGAACCGTGCCAGAACCAAACTTCTCATTACTCTAGGTAAAATCATTATTTCTATCTATCGGTCACCCCATGGAGCAGAACCAAATTTTACAAGTTACAAGTTCACAAGGAAAAGCCTGCCGTGTTCACGTCGCACCCCCACACGGTTTGTTCGGCACGCCGCTCAAGGGGGAATGCGTGTTGTGTTGCATTTTCACTTACAAGTGGGACCACAGTTGAGCAAACCGACTATCGGCAAACCCCCACCCCGCCCACCATGTGATGACTGAGAAAATAGGAGGGAGAAGAGATGGCTGTAGCTAGCACGGACTCCAAGAAAATTGGTGTCGGATGGGACTCGTGTGGGTGGCGTGTGCCGTACTGCTAGACATGAATGCTAGTTATGGCCCATTCCACCCCACTATATCAAAGTGGTGGTTAAGTAGAACAAATTTCTTGGAGTCCGTGCTCAGCCCTCCTCTATCTCTCTTCTCAGCCAGCCAGTAGACGCGCAGAGCCCATCGTCTGTTTGCTAATATGTGGTCCCACATGTCAATGAAAACACAAGAGGACCCACTGAACCTGCACATCTTTCACCTCGACGTGCTGGTGATGAAAAACAAATCCAATAAAGATCTTCGGTGGCCACTTTTGGAGTTAGAGTAGTAAGATTCTATTTACAGTTTAACCCAAGATGCACATCACGTGGCTTCACCTACCACTCCATTTTCTTGCATGACACGACCTGGATGCTGGATGTCCCATGTGTCAGTAAAAGGAGGAAGAACTCGACCAAATCTTCGGTTGTGCTCTCGGATTAGACTAGTTGTGCTAACTTTAAATTTTATTGTGTAGAACGGATGCAAGTTTTGGTATTGGGAAGAAGAGTACAACGATTATATTGATAGAGTGCAATTGAGTAGATGTTCTAGCACTTTTAGCTAGCATAGAGGCTTAGAGATGACACTGGTGCACTTGTTGATAGAATAGAGGCTAGAGATGTCTACTTCTTTACACTCGAAGAAGAAAGAAGCACGAAGGATCGAGCCTCCGCAGATCAACAATGAATGCATCGAGAAGGCACTAATCCAACTTACAGGAGTAGTTATGGAAGTTGGATATCTTCTAAAATGTATTCTTGTGGTTCTTGTTTTTCTAGTCAAAATTTTGGTGATGTATTTCCATGTACCAAAAAAATCAATGATGAAAAAATATATGTGTTTGCAAAGAAAAATGTACGCGGCTGGGATGCGTCCTTGCGCTCGGCGCATGGCCACCGCATCTGAGAAATGGCCCGGACACGACCCCATTGCCCTACCCAAATGGACAGAATCCGGGCAAAACGGAGGTCCGTTTGGGGTCGTGCGTTGGAGTTGGCCTTACAAGTGGGACCGCAGTTGAGGAAACCGACTATCGGTAAACCCCCACCTCGCCCGCCGCGCGATGCCTGAGTTAGAGAAATGATGAGGTTGAAGAGATTTCTGTAGCACGGACTCCAACAAATATGGTGTCAGATGGAAGTCGTGCTGGTGGCGTGTGCCGTACTCCTGGACATGAATGCTTGTTCTGGCCCATGCCACCCTACTACTCCTACTACTTATAGTAGTAGTATCGAGGATTCAAGGTACTGGGTACGTACAGCGAACACATTAACATATGGCCCACCTCAGACTGTGGCCAAATTTCTTGGAGTCTGTGCTTGGTTAAAAAGTGTTCTTTGTGAGGATGCTTGGCTGGTCTCAAGTTTAAAACTTGTTGTATGACGTACGTAGACGTAGAGATAGTGCAGCATGTGAAGCTAGTACAAATAGTGTACTATTGTTGATCAGCCTCATCTGATAACCTGTTGCAATGCACATACAATTATGTATTCGGAAAATATATTTTTGCCTCGTCGCATCACCCACTCAGAGAAGCGACTCGAAAGCCATTCATAAATTTACTAAATTTATCATAGGCATATCATTTTATTACATAAAACAGGTCATCAACCCACAACGACAACGAGGATACATTATAAATACTAAAGTTTTCATCACACAACAAATAACAAGCAATGAAATGAAGTTCAACTCAACCAATCCTTGGTGTTGGAAATTCTTTCTTTGAACCACAAGTGATTATCTGGGAATGGCCAGCTACTATCAATCTCGAGACCAACGCAGGACTGATCATCCAGGCTGAAGCGACCTACTATATCACGACCAAGGTAGGGAACCACCGCAATGTCCGACGTATAGATATAGTTGCTTCTCATAAATGGTAGTTACATTGTGTCAACAGTAGTTGGATCGCCTTTCACCATCATTGGATAGTTTTGTATAAGGAAGAGCGAGTTTGCTCCAAGACTATCAAGACGGTACCAGGGAGAAGGTGTTGGCTCTAGCACAGTAGTATCCATCCCAAATACCATACAACGGGTGTTGGAATAGGTCCGGAGAGTGCGACCATGGGAGACAACACCTACTTCCTTAGTAGTAACATCGGCAGTGGGTTGTATACAGACAAGAAGGAGTGATCCATCGGAAGTTGCCAGGCGCCACTGAGTATATCGGCCCTCCTCGTCCTCATCTCCCCCTTGGTTATAAAATTTTTCAAGTATAGGTGGCGGAATGTCCATAGGACCTTGGAAACACAAGAAGAAGGTCAATTAGTAGAGAAGGGAAACTTGCTAACTCGCATGCATGTGGATGAAACAATTATAATTATGGTGGAAGACAAACGTGCCGAAACTACGAGGATCCCATGCAAAAACAGTGCCACGAGTGGTGGCAGCAAACACAAGACCCTCGTATTCAATTGCATCATAGTACACATTCGTGTATAGAAACTGATTTTTGAGCAATATCCATCCAGTTGAACCACGATGGACGGCAACAAACTTGTCGAAGATAGCAACAACTTGATAGTCCTTGTAATCCCAAGATCGGTTGGGAACTCGAGAAATTGTTATCTTCTGTAGACGACAGTCACCATGATCATATTTGATCGTACGTAGATCATCTGCGTGCTCAACCTCAGGGTACTCGGAGATTTTTGGAAGTGGAATCCGCTGACGAGTGTACACATTCACAAATTCCCACTCGCAATTGTACCCAATATAAACAACCCAATCTCCATTTGCACCTGCCCAAGCCTTGCCCTCAAGCGATGGCATCTTAACATCATACGTATCATTATCAAGAGGCATCAACTTGCACATGGCGAGGTTTCCCTCATCCCCGCGCCAGTCAGCAGGGTCACGGCAAAGAAGATAGGGGAGATCAAACCGCTCCTGGACCCTTGGGTTCCTTGTAATGATATTATTAGTTGAGTCGAGAATGGGCTTGAACGAACCTGCCATGCTAGCCGAGGTGATGACGTCGCACTGATCAATGAGTTCCCCCACCACGTCATCTTTCAGATCGGGGCAAGTATAACGGGGTCGTTTCCGGCTTGTTCCCTCCATGGAGAAGACGATCGAACAATGGCAGAAGGAAGGGTGAAGGCAAATGGAGGAGGGAGGAAGAGCATGCGACAGTAGTTCCAAATCAAGAGGGAAAGGCGATGAGTCGGTGGACGGTTGCCAGTTTGCCACGGTACATGAAGAGGCGCCCCAGCCTACACGTCCTTTCAGGAATTGTACAAAAGGACTCGTCTTCATCTCATTGACATGTTGGAACGGGACCACATGTCAATGAAATATGGTGTGTAATTTCTCATGCAAAATGCGCTCTGGCCGCGTTGGCCCGAGGTGCCGCATTAGTTATCGACCTTTATTTTTTTTAACATACAATGTGAGTACATAGCTCCTGTGGTCATAACACGTGAGCGCATATATAGGTGGGCAGGCGGCAACAATCTAAGTGCTAAAAGAGTTGATATCGAAAAAAGAGTTGATCCAATGCTTGGTTTTGTTTTGATTTTCCAACTATGACCATTGGATAGAGTGAATCAATGGCTTACGCTCAAAGTTATTCTCATGGTACTATAGAATTGTATAGGAACATGGAGAGATTTGGTTGATTTTATATCGCTCAATAATATAAAATATTATGAGTGTAGACGCTCCACCTCGAGGTTTGTAGCTCCTTCTCACTCGTCGGGAATATATGTTCTTCCAGTCTTTCGTTTAAGACATGAGCTTTGTTCATCCTGTTGCCGGCACGCGAGACATCTATATGCCTCCATTTTACAAAATCATACTATATGCCTCCATGACACGTGGGACATCTAGCATCAAGGTGGTGTGTCATGCAAGAAAATGGAGATATGCAGTGCGTAAGTGAGTCTTGCACTTCGATGGCACCTAGTACTGTGCAATATTTTTTCTCCTTGATGGAATGTGAATAGTGCACGTACTCAGTGACAGAGCATAGGATGGTAGCCATGGACATGGTCGACCCTTTTTGAAGAGAGTACTAATAAATAAATTTGATGTGTCCCGTCAACTTGCAGAATGACGAGAAGCTTGCTTACTACGCCTTTTCCCTCCCCAACGCGTGCGCGGTGGCTCGCAGCATGAGGAGAAACTTTTGCTTACAAGCGGTGGACATGCAGCAGTTCATTTGTTGTCAGATTGCTAGAAGTACTACTGTAGTACCATAATTATTGTTCGACTTCCGGAAGAGGAGAAGAGCCAAGCGCAAGGTCACCTACTAACCTAGTACAACACTATTATAGCCAAAGCTGGTCCACCTTTTTAGAGCATGGTTAATTAATATAGGCGGCTCTTGCAGCAGCACATCATTTAGAGCAAGTACTCTGTTCGTAGGATCAAAGGAAGTGAAACAAAAGTTGGAGTGGATGCTAGATTGCCAATTAAAACATGATTACATAGGAAAAAATCCTACAACATTTTATCCTATGAATCAAATGACCAATGTAGGAAAATTATGAGGGGGTCTCTCCAACAGTGTTCCTCGGCTTGTACCTAGCATCACGGTGGTCGAACTTGGTGTCATTCATCTGGTACACGTGGCATCTCAGATCTGGTACTCCAATGTTAGGTTGGCTCTATGTGATGTGGAAACTTCATACACAAACCGGATGATGGCTATACTACTACGGTAATCACACTCCAAGAAGTGACTCGAAAACCATTCATAAATTGAGTCTATGACACACACTTGCAAATGTACCATTCATTACATACAACAAGTTATCAACACACAATGACAACGATGATACATGTTGGATTATAGATTATTTCCAACAAAACATTCTAGTAAATACTGAAGTTTTCATCAGACAACAAATAACAAGCAATGAAATGAACTTCAACTCAACCAATCCTTGGTGTTGGAAACGCTTGCTTTGAATCATAGGTTCTCTGGGAAGGGCCAGCTATTGTCAATATCGAGAGCAATGCAGGACTAATCATCTAGGCTGAAGCGACATATATCAGGAGCAAGGTAGGGAACCACCGCAATGTCCGAGGTATAGATACAATTGCTTCTCATAAATGGTAGTAAAGTTGTGTCAACAGCAGCTGGATCGCCTTTAACCATCACTACAAAATATGTTCGTGCATTGCAACGGGAGAAAACAAATCACATAGCTCTAACCGAATAAGCATGACTCAGGACTCTTCACCGGTATATGTACTTCGTTTCAATGTGACACACTGTCATCTTGACTTATCCTCCTTCTGACCCTCACCATCAAAGGGGTTGTGCCTACATGATCACAATGCATCCAAAACATGATGAATCCTAAGGTAGTGATCTGGTCCACCGGATGACACACCCAACATTGAATTATGACAATGTAAGGATTTTCTTAATATATTCTCACATGAATTCAACTTTAATGCTCACCACTGATGCATGTCTAATTTAGTTGGGTCTCTCAAATCTCACAATTTTCATTTGCCCCCACATGAATCTGGATTTTTAGGGCTCACCGCCGATGCATGTCCGATTTAATTGGGTCACTCTCAAATCCCACAATTATAATGTGTCCCCCACATGAATCTGGTTATTTTTCGAGCTCACAAATTTGGTTTTAGGGCTCACCACTTATGCATGTCTGATATACATGGATCTCTCAAATCCCACAATTATAATGTGTCTCGCACATGAAACTGGATTTTTTAGTTCTCACCGCCGATTTTAAATGATCTCTTAGTCTCACAATTAATATGTCCTTATTTTAATTGTGCGCCACCAATCTCTCGATGCCCAAATTAAAGCATCCATCCGACATTGAATTATGACAATGTAAGGATTTTTTTAAAAATATATTTTCACATGAATTCGATTTTAGTGCTCACTACCGATGCATTTCTAATATAGTCGGGTCTCTGAAATCTCACAATTTTAATTTGCCCCGCACATGAATCTGTATTTTTAGTGCTCACTGCCGATGTATGTCCGATTTAATTGGGTCTCTCTCAAATCCCACAATTATAATGTGTCCCCCATATGAATCTGGTTATTTTTCGAGCTCACAAATTCGGTTTTAGGACTCACCACTTATGCATGTCTGATTTACATGGGTCTTTCAAATCCCACAATTATAATCTGTCTCGCACATGCATGAAACTGGTTTTTTCAGTTCTCACCGCCGATTTTAAATTATCTCTCGGTCTCATAATTAATATGTCCTTATTTTTAATTATGCGCCACCAATCTCTCAATGCCACAATTAAAGCATCCTTTTTAACACACGATTAGACAATCTCTTATATCTCTGCTATTTTTTATTCATTTATCAAGGGTATCATGCGTAAAATTTCAGACGTTATATAGTTGCTTTTTATTTCTCTTGTGAACCCAAAAAGGCTAGTTTGAATTAGTGTGGTCCTCTTATATATCTCTACTACTCCTACTATTTTTTCATTCATTGATCAGGGATCATGCGTGAATGTAATTAGCCATCCTTTCCTTCATTTAATTAGCCTCTATTTACTTTCTATATTTCTTGTGCAATTAGCTTCTCTTTCCTTTCTTTGTTTCTCTTTCCTTCTTTTTATTTCCCTTACAATTAGCCTCTCTTTCCTTCAAGCGAATTGGCCTCTCTTTACTTTCTCTTTTCTTCTTATTATTTCTCATGCAATTAGCCTCCCTTTCCATGGCCAAATTAGCCTCTCCTTTCCTTTCTCATCTCTAAGGGCAGGGGGTGAGGGGAAGGTATATTTCAGGCCCAGCTCGGCCCAACCAACAGATGATCTAGCTAATGTGGTCGTCTGGCCCAAGCTTTGGGTAAGACATATAAAAGGATGTCTTTCTTGCCTTATTCAATGGCAAGGTATATGGGCGGAGTGGTATGTGTTTGTGTCCAGAAACTCAGCCGGCCGGGTTCGATTCCCTAGTAACACAATTTTCTTTTTTTAGGAAAAACAGAACACAATATTTTTTACGTACAACGCAAAAAGGTATGAAAATGCACGACAGACCAAAAACCTCTGATTGAACCATAAAAAGGGGAGAAACAATCCCTCCTTTAATATTAGGTAGAGATTGGATAGTTTGGTCCAAGGAAGAGCGAGTTTGCTCCAAGACTATCAATACTGTACCAGGGAGAAGGTGTTGGCGCTAGCACACCAATATCCATCCCGAATACCTTGCAACGAGTGTTGGAATAGGTCCGGAGAGGGCGACCATGGGAGACAACACGTGCTCCCTTAGTAGTAACAATCTCAGTGCACTGTATACAGACAAGAAGAGGTGATCCATCGACATTAGTTGCCAGCTGCCACTGAGTATATAAGTTCTGCTCATGCTCATCACCATCGTCATCTCCCCTTGGTTATAAATATTTTCTAATATAGGTGGAGGAATGTTCACAGGACCTTGGAAACACAAGAAGGTTAATTAGTAAAGGGAAACTTGCTAACCCGCATGCATGTGGATGAAACAGTTATAATTACGGTGGAGGATAAACGTACCGAAACTACGAGGATCCCATGCAAAAACAGTGCCATGAGTGGTGGCAGCAAACACAAGATCCTCGTATTCAATTGCATCACAGTACACATCCTTGTACAGAAACTGATTTTTGAGCAATATCCATGGACGAACCATGGAATCAGTAAGGAAGGCAACAAGCTTGTCGAAGATAGCAACAACTTGATAGTTCTTGTAATTCCAAGAGTGGTTGGGAACTCGACAAATTGCTATCTTCCGTAGACGACAGTCACCATTATTGTATTTGAACGTACGTAGATCATCTGTGTGCTCAACCTCAGGGCACTCTAAGATTTTTGGAAGTGGAATCCGCTGACGAGTGTACACATTCACAAGTTCCCACTCGCAATTGTAACCAATATAAACAACCCAATATCCATTTGCGCCAGCCCAGGCCTTACCATGAAGGGACGGCATCTTGGCATCACACGTATTGTTATCAAGTGGCATAAACTTGCACAAGGCGAGGCCTCCGTCGTCTGCGACCATGCAAACAGGCTTATAGCAAAAAAGATAAGGGAGATCAAACCGCTCCTGGACCCTTGGGTTCCTTGTAATGATGTTATTAGTTGAGTCGAGAATGTTCTTGAACGAACCTGCCATGCTAGCCGAGGTGATGACGTTGCACCGATCAATGAGTTCCCCCACCATGTCATCTTTCAGATCGGGGCAAGAATAATGGGGTCATTTACAGCTTGTTCCCTCCATGGAGAAGATGATCGAACAATGGTAGAAGGAAGGGTGAAGGCAAATGGAGGAGGGAGGAAGAGTGTGCGACAGCAGTTCCAAATCGAGAGGGAAAGGCGAAGAATCGGTGGATGGTTGCCAGTTTTCCACGGTACACGAAGAGGCACCCCGGCCTACACGTCCTTTCCGAAATTGTACCAAAGGACTCGTCGTCGTCGTACTAACATGTTGGAACGGGACCACATGTCAATAAAACATGGTGTGTAATTTCTCATGCAAAATGCGATCTGGCCGCGTTGGCCCGAAGTGCCGTATTATTTCTCGACTTTATTTTTTTAATGGCGTGCCATTCAGTTTTGAAGCATGACTAACGGGTACTGTTTGCAGACAAAATATAAACTACTCTACCACTACTCCACCTCTAGTACTAGTTGTATAAAAAAGTTATATAGGCTAGAGCTTCAGAGCTTTCTTGCTAAGGGTTTCCCACTTCCTTCTCACACTATCACCCTCTCTCCAGATCTAAAAAAGACAGCCTCTCTGTCCCTCCTCACCGGTGGTCACAGATCCGCTGGGGAAGAAGAGGGCATGCAGCATTGAAGCACTCGTTGTCGGCAAGCAAGGTCACGCACTAACGACAAGGCAGTCCTCTCAGACCTAGCGCCCGCGCGGGATGGCGTCCATCCCCAAGCTCACTGTCGTAGTGTGTGCGGAGGACGACGACCACGAGCGAAGCCACTTCCCGCCAACCCTCAGGTATGCTACCTCTTTTCGAA
Source organism: Triticum monococcum (assembly GCA_034509565.1). Taxonomy (NCBI): domain Eukaryota; kingdom Viridiplantae; phylum Streptophyta; class Magnoliopsida; order Poales; family Poaceae; genus Triticum; species Triticum monococcum. Next base: position 168,276,825 of record CM067846.1, on the reverse strand, counting down.
CCATACCCTTGTTCTATTGCCCCATCTGCCATGTCGTTGCATGTGGATCTTTTTCCACTCCACCATCTTCCCAATTTGCTATCCTTTGGTCTGCTGGTCACGCAGATGAAAACCTTAATTTGCACTATTAAAGGAAACCCTACTTCATGCAAACTAATCCATGTCTGGGTTGAATAAGGAAAGGAAGGGAGACTGTACTGTCCAAGAGAGTAGGCATCGAACCCGCATCTAGGATGAAAAGGGGAAAATCAGTACCTAAGGAATGAGGCTCGTGTCTCTTGGTTGAAGAAGGGTAGAAAGGCATGACAACGCAATAGAGAATGACCAAGTTGATCGGTTTGTTGTCCTCACATAGGAAAAAGGTGGCTAAACATAACAAAAATGGGACGTAACCCACTTATGCTGCCTGGATATTTGTTGCTCTAGGCAACCATACCTCCCTCACCACACTATGCGTCCGTGGAGGCTCATGTCTCTTATTGTCACTTTTTTGCTGTTAGTATAACGCAGCATACAAGTCAAGCAATGCTACTGCTAAAGTGATGCCACATTTAACTAATGCCGCACTCTGTCTAATGCCATTCAATGTCACTGGATTATTTCAGGGTTAGCTATTGATTGTGGATGTATTGAAGATTTTTCAGCTAAGGCATTTTAATGTTGTTGCACAGCCAGTATAACAACGATGAAACTTGTTACTACCTTCATATTTTTGCACTTTTAATGGTTATAGATTACATACCTCGCTTTCATGAGATAAGTTAATTGTTTTGTACGGTGTCACCAAAATGCCAAGGCGCTGATTTCATTTTATTTTGGTTAAACTGCACAAAAAATTATGAAGACAAGAGGAGAGGTCAAGAGTGGGCACCTCCTCCTCCGGCTGTTCTCTTGATTCGTTCGATCAAGTTTTTATGTTTGATCGATTATCAAGATTGGGATATCAATTTTTAAGGTTCCCCCGAGTTCGAAATGATATTTACCTTGGAGGTACATGGTTGCAATTTTTTATACTGTCATTAGTTAATAATGCTAGTTACCTTCAGACTTTTGTATTTGGTTTAATGCTCATGCACAGCTAGTATACCAATGTTGAAACGTGTTACCTTTACATTTTGTATTTTTAATTCTTAAAGAAATCTTCCAGTGCCAGAGTTTATTGAAATATGTTCAGTAAAACCATTGTACTGTACCCTGTAATAAAATAACTACTCTACTGTTGCACTAGCCACTGGATTAGTGTATATTAGTAGTATTCGAAATTTCGAATGGTGTTGCATTAGCGTATGGACATAAATAAAGTGTGGCAAGCTTTCCCAGATATGTGCTCAAGAAAACTACTACCTGTTTTTCTAAATACTACATGTTTGGGTACTTTAAATTGAACCGCGAAAACGTCTTATATTAAGGAACAGAGGGTGTAGAGTTCACTCAAATTATCCCGGTAAAGCTAGTCACACCTTTGTTAAAATTAATGTTCATTATGTTATCGAAGGAGGTCTGTAAGTTTGTCTCTAATGCCTGTCGACTACATACCTGACATCATGATGTAATGTTAAGTCATTTCCTTTTGCATAGTGTCACTGAATTGTCAAGGCGGTGATGGCATTTTATTTTAGTTGAACTGCACAAAATATGCTTAAAAGAAGAGGAAAGGTTAGGAATCGATCATTCTTTCAGAAAGAACTATATATGCCTTTCTGACATCAGCCGTTGTTACCTTATTTATTCCTTCAAACAAGTGGTTAGAAACAGTCTTGCTACCTTTTCCCATTAAGAAATTGGAATGCTTATATTTGTGAGTCTATGCTTCAACTAGTGCCACTTTTATAGTAATCACACTTTCAATATCTATGCAAACAGGGATGCTCGATTTTAGTGGAACTGCACAAAAAGTCCAACTGGTTGAACATTAGGAGCATGTTTTCTTCCAAACCTTTGGTGGCACTATGAGCTGTTCATTAAGAAGGTACATGGTTTTCTCCTATCTTGCTACTCTTTTTGTACTGTCATTAGATAGTAATACTAGTGGTTTGCATGTGAATTTATTGGCAGGGTGGACCTACATTGGAGGCGCAGGACAAGATTCAATGTTTGGATGCTCAATTTCGATTCTATCGATTTCACCTCTTCCATCACTGCAAACATGGATATCCTTGGTCTGATGAAGAATAGGCGCTATATTTCTGCTCTGAACAAGCAAATCAATTCAGTATGAAATTGTCCAGGGCAAAACATGACTGTATCAAATTGTCCAGTGCAAAACATGACAGATGCTAAGCGGAAGAGACATGTTTAAACCAAAAATACAAGGTGGGGTATATGTTTACTAGCTGCTTGATATTTGTGCAGACAGATATGTCTACCTGTTGCTATTTGGCAAACACACAAAGTGACCGCAATTTTGGTTGAACTGCACAAGAGAATAGTATAGTCAGTGCATGCAGTGCCATTTGAAAATAGACACAGAAAGATTGGATAGTCACTTCATGGACTCCAGAAAAGTAGCACTGTACTATTTATTGGCCAACGCTAGGTGCTTCATTGCTTTGGTCTGATTATACAATGGGCATCATTTTGCCTAAGTTAAAGTTTGTATTCCGAAAATAGTCTCGCCGTGTGATCAAGAGAAGAAGAAATCATATTGCAGTGGATGTTCCTCCATCATGTGTGGTTCATTCTCATGGTTCCAGGTGTTGGTGAAACCACTTATGTTTGCAAGAGGAATTGTAGACTTCACAAACAAATTTGTATTTCAGTCTGTACTGAATGTTGGCCAAGAGAAGCATCCATGTTAGTAGGAAGAACATATGTTTTTCTTAGATCTTTGGTTTTGGAGCTACATATTTGTATATGATCTATGAATCATTGAGATGCATTAACATGTTGATCTTATGTATGGGAATCGTACTAGTTGGTTTTAGTTGTGGATGATCTTTGCTTTTGGAGCTACATATTTGTATATGATCTGTTAACCATTGAGATGCATTAACAATTCCTTATATCTGTTCGCTCAGTGTTTACAAGTTACTGATCGATCACTAGCTAGCCTACTAATGTGCTCCTGGCTATTTTAGTTGCGACGCAAGATCTGAAGTGGCAGTTTTTTGAATAAAAATGCCTACCTCTGAAGAAACTGACAAGCTGCTCTGAAGAAAATGCCTTGCGAATCTGGAGAAATTGCCAATGAAAACGTTCGCAAATGCCTTATCTCCCAGCTAAAGTTCATCAACTAATGCCCTTAGCTGCGACTCATTGCATGCTGCTCTGCATACTGGCTGCGAGCAATTTTGAGTGCCTGCATGCAGTCGGCCGTAATTAAGGCAGCTAACTGATGCGAAAAAAGATGTGCTTTAATTGTTGCGGGCCTTTTAAATCCGTGGAATCATTATTGACAAGGAGGGAGATGATTCGAGTGCACTCATTTGACCGTCATGCCGGCGTGCGACCCAGCACGGACGGGACGGGATGACACAGTCAGAATTTCAGTTTCTCTAGTTTTCCACGGCAAGACTGCGCGCTAAGCCATGCCTGCTTAATTATGCATTGAATTCTGATGACCGTCGCGCTTCCTTCCGCCTATAAGTACTGTTTCCCGACCTTCTATGGTGGCACCGTGACCCAACTCGCCCTATCCTCATAAGCCCACATCGGCCCGGCATTGCTCGCCACTTATCCTCGCTCCCGCCACGTCCGCCATGCCCCCGCCCGTCCGTGATAGGCGAGGCTGGAGGCGGTCACCGCCGGAACTAGTGTTCGGTTTTTCACCGGAAGGCAGACGGAGGGAGGAGGCATTCTATCGGTCTTTAGATGGCAATGCGGAGATCGAGGACTTGTTGCAGCGTGACCGCCTGGCGGAGGAGCAGGAGTTGTTGGAGCGCGACCGCTTGGTAGAGGAGCAGCGTATCGCCGATGTGCGCTGCCAGCAGGACATGGAGGAGCAGCGCACTGACGCTGAGTCGCGAGAAGAGCGTCCGCACCTAGGCCGACTACGTGGAGGCCGGCCCCCGGCAAATAGCTCTGGAGGCTGTCGGGCACGCACGCGTTAGCGACGCCGATTTTTACTACCACCTCATCAAGTGGGTTTCCCGCTTAGAAGCCGAAGCTTCAGTGGACCACGCCGGCATGGAAAGGGCCAACATGCGCGAGCAACGCGCCGTATCGCACCTCTAGCAAGTCCGAGGCGAGGCGGAGGACACCGGTGCCGGCGTTTAGCGTGTAACGCAGATGGCGGCCGACATCATCTAGTTAGCTAAGAGTAAGTCAGTACTTGTACGCTACTAGAGTATTAGTGGGAGTAGATAGTTAAGTTGGCTATGATGGTTGTCAACGTGGAAGTTCAGTACTCTATATGTGGATCAGACCTGTTACTTTGCTCAGAATGTTGAACTTTCCATTTGAACATACGGAATGGGTTGTTATTTTTTTAAATGGGTTGTATTTGTCCTCCACGGGTTTAGAGGCTGACTTCTGGGCCTACCAAGTTGACGTGTACACAATCAGGAGATGATTATACGTGGAGAGGATGACAACAGGGACCCGCCAAGCGGCCACTGTCAAGGAAGTACGCAAGCAAGTGCCTCCTTATTTCAATCCAATAAAAAATTGCTCCTCCTAATGAATTTCTAACATCTGGGTCCCATGCCATTGTCAACGTAGTCAATAAACGAGAGAGTTGCACAACGAGCGGCTGACACCAGGGACCCAGTAGTTCGCCCAGTTATTTTTCTTTTCGGTTAATTCGATAAATGCCACCCCAAATCAGCTGTTTCTGAGAAATGCCATTGAAATTTCCTAACTTTGCAAAATGCCATTTCCAGTGGCATTTTTCGAAGTCTGGAGTGGCATTTTTCAAATTATGCAAATTGCAGTGGCGTTTTCCAAAGTTTGCAAAAATTGCAGTGGCGTTTTCCAAAGTTTGCAAAAATTGCAGTGGCATTTTTCAAAGTTTCGAAATTGCAGTGGCATTTTTATGAATTGCCATATTTGTTGTGGACTTTATCTAGTTTATTTTTGAGACGGAAGCAGGGTGTCAACTAGGCTGTGCGGGGCACTCTGGCCTGTCTAGACAACCTTCTCTTTTATGTTTACCACAGACCAGCCCAGTAGTTTTTTCCTTTATGAAAATGGCTAGCCCGGTTTTTTTGTGATTTGCCAAGTAAGTCGCTTTGTCAGGCCTGTTGAGCTGCAAATCTTTCAAGACGAGGAGAGCTTCATTCAGCTGGACGAGAAAATGGCCTATTAGTAATGAGAAACGGGCTGTACATTTTTAAAACACATCAAACCAACAATTACTTTCAAATTTCTTTTTTTAATTTCAAGATTTTAAATTGCATTATTTTTTATGCCTTGACAATTTGTTGGATTTTATATTGATATACATTTATTTTTAAAATCAGTTTGAATGTGACTCAAAATTTCGGGATTAAAAACAGTTCGGACCGCACTGAAATATGCAACATTTCGTATAATTTTTTAACCGGGCTACAATATGGGCTATAATGCTAACGAAAAGAATATGGGCTCCAAAAAAACCTTAAGAATTAGCAAATAAGCTACTCCCTCCTTCCATCTATATAGGGCCTAATGCATTTTTCGAGGCTAACTTTGACAAAATATTAGAGCAATAATATATGACATGCAACTTACACAAAGCACACCGTTAAATTCATGTGTGAAAGGAGCTTTCAATGATATAATTTTCACATTCATGTCATGTACTATTAATCTTGTCAATAGTCAAAGGCGGTCTTAAAAAACGTATTAGGCCCTATATAGATGGAAGGAGGAAGTATAAATTATTAGAAATAATGGCAGATGTGATGTAGGCTATTTTCCACAGATTTGAGGCTTTCCTAAAAAAGGTTGACGCAGAAGCAGTGACTATTGGATGTCCATCCAACGGCCGTCGTGCTTCTTCAATCTCTGATCTTCCTGCTCCAGCCGCTAAAACAAGCGCCGGCGGGACTACATGCTCCCTCATCCCCACGGCCGGCTGTGCTGCCATGCAGGCCTCACCGCCCCACCATACTCCCATCGCTGGCCTACTCATCCCTCTACTCACCCAGACCTGCTATTATTCTCCGGCGACGGCAGACGAACCAGTAAACCCTCGTACAGTCGTACTCCCCTCCGTGTGGGAAACAACTGCCGAGTCTTCCCTTCCTCCGTGTCGTTCCCTTCCTAGGCCTCGTCATCATCCACTGCCCTGGTGCTCTCGGCGTGGCCTGGTCAACATGGTCAACGACTGACATGCATCTGGAGTGGACTATACGTGGGGAGGCTGACAGCTGGGTCCACGGCCGCACGCAAGGAAATGCCTCCTTATTATGCCTAAAATAATGATTCCTCCACCAGATATCTGGGACCCACTGAAAGGGCCTCTGTATTTCACGAAAAAAATATTACCACCGCTGACAGCTCGGACCCACCAGCTATATCTTTGCACGCAAGGAAGTGTGTCCTTATTATGCACAAAAAAATGAATACTCCCCTGCTAGTTGGGACCCAGTATAGTGGCAGGATGACTTGTCGGCCTACTAAGTTGACGGGGACGGAGGGCTTTGTCAACCCAGTCAATATGCATGATTCTAGCTCCAGTGACTGTACAATGTCCATCCAACGACCGTAGTGCTTCTTCAACCTCTGGTCTTCTTGCTCTAGCCGCCCAAACCAGTGTCGGTTGTGCCTCGTGCTCCTGCCTCCCGTGGCCGACTACGATGCGGCGGAGGCCTCACCGCCCCCTACTACTCCCTCCGCTGGCCAGGCCATCCCTCTACTCACCCACACCCCCTATTATTCAACGGTGACGGCAGCCTCACACCACAGCGAACCAGTGAACCCTCATACTCCTCTATGTGTGGGCATCCACTGCCGCATCTTCCCCGGCTCCGCGTCGTCCCCTTCCTAGGCCTCGCCGTCGTCCACCGCCCTGGTGCTCTCGGCACGGCGTGGTCAACATGGTTAAGGAACGACTTCCATTGGAAGATTACTATACGCGGAGAGGCTGACAGCTGGGTCCACAACAGCGGCAAGGAAGTGCCTCCTTATTACGCGGAAAATAATTATTCCTCCACCTGACAGTAGGGACCCATAGGACGGACCACCATATTTGGCGAAAAAAGTTTCCCCCTGACTACTGGGACCCACCGGACGGGCCACCGTATTTCACGAAAAAACGTTCCCCCCGCTGTCAGCTCGGACCCACTGGAAGTGTTGCCTTATTACGCACAAAAAAATGAATACTCCCCCTGCTAGTTGGGACCCACCTTGGTGGGTGGCTGACTTGTGGGCCTACTAAGTTGATGGGGAGGAGTGTTTTGTCAACTTAGTCAATATGAACGATTCTAGCTCCAGTGATCGTACGATGTCCATCCAACGGCCGTTGTGCTTCTTCAACCTCTGGTCTTCTTGCTCCAGCCGCCCAAAGCAGCGCCGGTCATGCCGCATGCTCCTGCCTCCTATGGTCGGCTGTGGTGCCGCGGAGGCCTCACCGCCCCCTACTATTCCCACCGCTAGCCAGGCCCTGCGGCGACGGCAGCCTCACACCACAGCTGAACTAGTGAACCCTCGTATTCCTCTCCGCGCGGGCTTCCACTGTCGCGTCTTCCCCGGCTCTGCGTCGTCCCCTTCCTAGGCCTCGTCATCGTCCATCGCCCTGGTGCTCTCGACGCGGCGTGGTCAATGTGGTAAAGGAATGGCTTCCATCGGACGTGGACTATACGTGGATAGGCTGACAGCTGGGTCCACGGTCGCAGCAAGGAAGTGCCTCCTTATTACACGCGAAATAATTATTCCTCCACCTGACAGCGTGGACCCACCGGACAGGCCACCTTATTTTGCGAAAAAAATGTTTCCCCCAGACTGCTGGGACCCACCAGCTACATCTTCACACGCAAGGAAGGGCGTTCGGGCAAAAAACGATTCGCCCCCCTGACTGCTGGGACCCACTAGCTACATCTTCGCACGCAAGGAAGTGCCTGACAGTCGGGACCCACCTGGTCGAAGCATACGTAGCGTTGTCATTCTGGTCGCAAATGTGTACATACATATTTGTCGATGTAGAGGCACGCACCTGCCGTAGTAGAGGCGCGAACATAGCATGTACACGTACGTACAGTGGCCAGTGTGCAAGAAAGAAAATACGGCCACGTACGTACATACAGGCAGGGTCTCAAATGCCTACTCGAGCATACGTACGGCTAGGGCTCGTGTACATGGCTGGGTCGGTACGAAGAAACAACGTCATCATCATGTTCATGGGGAGCCAACCGGCTGGGCCAGAATGGAATGCGTCGTCATGTTCATCAGGAGGGCTTGGATGGAACAACCGATGGAAACGAGGCCTGGCGTACCGTAGAACGGCGGAAATGGCCTTGTGTTCGACCGGCCATGTTCGAAACAGGATCCTATTCATCGGGAGGGGTCTGGCGTTGCTACGTCTTGAGCTTGCATTGGTTTTCCCCGAAGAGGAAGGGATGATGCAGCAGAGTAGCGTAAGTATTTCCCTCAGTTTTTGAGAACCAAGGTATCAATCCAGTAGGAGGCCACGCTCAAGTCCCTCGTACCTGCACAAAGCGATAGCTACTCGCAACCAACGCGATTAGGGGTTGTCAATCCCTTCACGGTCACTTACGAGAGTGAGATCTGATAGATATAATATTTTTGGTATTTTTGGTATAAAGATGCAAAGTAAAAAGTAAAGGCAAAGTAAAATGCAAAGCAAGATTAAAGTGATGGAGATTGATATGATGAGAATAGACCCAAGGGCCATAGGTTTCACTAGTGGCTTCTCTCAAGAGCATAAGTATTCTACGGAGGGTGAACAAATTACTGTTGAGCAATTGACAGAATTGAGCATAGTTATGAGAATATCTAGGCACGATCATGTATATAGGCATCACGTCTGTGACAAGTAGATCGAAACGATTCTGCATCTACTACTATTACCCCACTCATCGACCGCTATCCAGCATGTATCTAGAGTATTAAGTTAAAAACAGAGTAACGCCTTAAGCAAGATGACATGATGTAGAGAGATAAATTCATGCAATATGAAATAAACCCCATCTTGTTATCCTCGATGGCAACGACACAATACAAGCCTTTCCGCCCCTTCTGTCACTGTGTAAGGACACCGCAAGATCGAACCCAAAGCTAATCACTTCTCCCATGGCAAGAACTAACAATCTAGTTGGCCAAACCAAACGGGTAATTAGAAGAGACTTGCAAAGATAACCAATCATACATAAAAGAATTCAGACAATATTCAAATATTTTTCATAGATAGACTTGATCATAAACCCACAATTCATCGGTCTCAACAAACACACTGCAAAAAGAAGACTACATCGAATAGATATCCACAAGAGAGGGGGAGAACTTTGTATTGAGATTCAAAGAGAGAGAAGAAGCCATCTAGCTACTAACTATGGACCCGAAGGTCTAAGGTAAACTACTCACACTTCATCGGAGGGGCTAGGATGATGTAGAAGCCCTCCGTGATGATGGCCCTCTTCCGGCGGAGTTCCGAAACAGGCCCCAAGATGGGATCTCGTGGATAAAGAAAGTTGCGGCAGTGGAATTAGGTTTTTGGCTCCTGTTCTGATCGTTTGGGGGTATGTGTGTATATATAGGAGGAAGGAGTACATCGGTGCAGCACCGAGGGGCCCACGAGGCAGGGGGCGCGCCCTAGGGGGGGCGCATCCCCCACCCTCGTGACCTCCTCTTTGACCCCCTAGAGTAGGGTCCAAGTGTCCTCGATCACGTTCGGTGAGAAAATCACGTTCCCGAAGATTTTATTCCGTTTGGACTCCGTTTGATATTTTGTTTATCCGAAACACTAAAATAGGCAAAAAAACAGCAATTCTGGGCTGGGCCTCCAGTTAATAGGTTATTCCCAAAAATAATATAAAAGTGGAAAATAAAGCCCAATATAGTCCAAAATAGTAGATAATAAAGCATGGAGCAATCAAAAATTATAGATACGTTGAAGACGTATCAGGCATCCCCAAGCTTAATTCCTGCTTGTCCTCGAGTAGGTTAATGATAAAAAGAGAACTTTTGATGCGGAGTGCTACTCTGCATAATTTCAATGCAAATCTTCTTAATTGTGGTATGAATATTCAGATTAGAAAGATTCAAGACAAAAGTATATATTGACATAAAAAATAATAATACTTCAAGCATACTAACAAAGCAATTATGTCTTCTCAAAATAACATGGCCAAAGAAAGTTATCCCTACAAAATCATATAGTCTGGCTATGCTCCATCTTCACCACACAAAGTATTTAAATCATGCCCAACCCCGATGAGAAGCCAAGCAATTGTTTCATACTCTAACTTTTTCAAAACTTTTTCAATCTTCATGCAATACATGAGCGTGGGCCATGGATATAGCACTATAGGTGGAATAGAATGGTGGTTCTGGAGAAGACAAAAAGGAGGGGAAGATAGTCTCACATCGACTAGGCGTATCAACGGGCTATGGAGATGCCCATCAATAGATATCAATGTGAGTGAGTAGGGATTGCCATGCAACGGATGAACTAGAGCTATAAATGTATGAAAGCTCAACAAAAGAAACTAAGTGGGTGTGCATCCAACTTGCTTGCTCACGAAGACCTAGGGCAATTTTGAGGAAGCCCATCATTGGAATATACAAGCCAAGTTCTATAATGTAAAATTCCCACTAGTATATGAAAGTGACAACATATGAGACTCTCTATATCATGGTGCTACTTTGAAGCACAAGTGTGAAAAAAAGGATAGTAGCATTGCCCCTTTTTATTTATTTTCTTTTTTTTGGCCTTTCTCTTTTCTTTTTTTATTGGGACAATGCTCTGTTGAATGATGATCATCACACTTTTATTTATTTACAACTCAATGATTACAACTCGATTCTAAAACAAAGTATGACTCTATATGGATGGCTCCGGTGGTGTACCGGGATATGCAATGAATCAATAGTGACAAGTATGAAGAAATTATGAACGGTGGCTTTGCCACAAATACTATGTCAACTACATGATCATGCTAAGCAATATGACAATGATGAATGTGTCATGATGAACTAGATGGTGGAAAGTTGCATGGCAATATATCTCGGAATGGCTATGGAAATGCCATAATAGGTAGGTATGGTGGCTGTTTTGAGGAAGGTATATGGTAGGTGTATGATACCGGCGAAAGATGCGCGGTATTAGAGAGGCTAGCAAAGGTGGAAGGGTGAGAGTGCGTATAATCCATGGACTCAACATTAGCCATAAAGAACTCATATACTTATTGCAAAAATCTAGAAGTTATCAAAGCAAAGTATTACGCGCATGCTCCTAGGGGAGTAGATTGGTAGGAAAAGACCATCGCTCGTTCCTGACCGCCACTCATAAGGAAGACAATCAATAAATAAATCATGCTCCGACTTCGTCACATAACGGTTCACCATACGTGCATGGTACGGGAATCACAAACTTTAACACAAGTATTATTTAAATTCACAACTACTCAACTAGCACGACTTTAATATTATCACCTCCATATCTCAAAACAATTATCATGCTTCAGTATTTTCTTAGTATTCAAAACACTCAAAAGAAAGTTTCACAAATCTTGAATACCAAGCATATTATTATTAAGCAAATTACCATGCTATTAAGAGACTCTCAAAATAATTTAAGTGAAGCATGAGAGATCAATAGTGTCTTTAAAATAAATCCACCACCGTGCTCTAAAAGATCTAAGTGAAGCACATAGAGCAAAATTATAACGCTCAAAAGATATAAGTGAAGCATATAGAGCAAAATTATCTAGCTCAAAAGATATAAGTGAAGCACATAGAGCAAAACTACTTAGCTCAAAAGATATAAGTGAAGCGCATAGAGCAAAATTACTTTGCTCAAAAGATATAGGTGAAGCACATAGAGTATTCTATCAATTTTTAATTCATGTATGGCTCTCTCAAAAGGTGTGTACAGCAAGGATGATTGTGGCATACTAATACACAAAGACACAAATAATACAAGACGCTCCAAGCAAAACACATATCATGTTGGTGAATAAAAATATAGCTCTAAGTAAATTACCGATGGAAGTGGACGAAAGAGGGGATGCCTTCCAGGGCATCCCCAAGCTTTGACTTTTTGGTGTCCTTGGATTATCTTGGGGGTGCCATGGGCATCCCCAAGCTTAGGCTCTTGCCACTCCTTGTTCCATGATCCATCAAAAGAATTCACCCAAAACTTGAAAACTTCACAACACAAAACTCAAAATAGAAAACTCGTGAGCTCTGTTAGCGAAAGAAAACAAAATACCACTTCAAGGTACTGTAATGAACTCATTTTTATTTATATTGGTGTTAAACCTACTGTATTCCAACTTCTCTATGGATTATAAACTATTTTACTAGCCATAGATTCATCAAAATAAGCAAATAACACACGAAAACAGAATCTGTCAAAAACAGAACAGTCTGTAGTAATCTGTAGCTAGCGCAAGATATGGAACCCCAAAAATTCTAAAATAAATTGCTGTACGTGAGGAATTTATCTATTCACTGGTAGAAAAAGGGCCTTTAGTCCCGGTTCGTAAGGGCCTTTAGTCCCGGTTCTGGAACCGGGACTAAAGTGTCGGTACTAATGCCCTGACCCTTTAGTCCCGGTTCAATCCAGAACCGGGACTAAAGGCCCTCCACGTGGCCGGTCCACCTTTAGTCCCGGTTGGTAATACCAACCGGTACTAAAGGAAATTTCCTGATTTTTTTTTGAAATTTTTTTTGAATTTTTTTTTTGAATTTTTTTATTTTCAAATTTCTAAATTATTTTAACCTCTAATCTCTAATCACCCCTCATCACTGCTCAATTTAATCTCTAATCACCCCTCATCATTCCAAATCATCTCACTTCCCGAACGGTCACCCATCCTCTCACTACTCCAACCTGAGCACGCTTAACTTCCGGGTTCTATTCTCCCTCGTTTCCAAGTCTGCACTTGTTGTTTTCCTGACAATAGTAAGATGTCAATCCTATTAACCCTCAGGAATTTAGCTTGAGCATGAAGTCACATATTTCACTATTTGAGTTTAAAACTATTGTTCTAAAAACAATAATTTTTTAGTAACACTAATATTTTTGAATAAGTAGTTTGACCATTGTTTGACCAAGTTTGACCATAGTTTGACCAGATTTGACCAAAATTCAAAAAAGGTGAAATAATTATTTAATAACACTAATATTCTTGAATAATTATTTAGTAACACTAATACTTCTTGAATAAGTATTTAAAAAAACTAAAATTTAAAAAAACTAAAATTTGAGCATAACTTTTTTTCCTTTTGGAATTTGAGGATTCTAGAAATTCGCAAACAGGCCATAGGAAGTCTCCATCGGATGTAACTTTTCGAGTAGATGATTTTTCATATAAAAAACTTTTTCATCCAAGTTCGTATGCAAAAGTTATGCCCATTTTTACAAATTTCAGAGAGATTTTGCAAATAAAGTCAAAATTCACATTTGCAAATTTTCCCAACAACTAGACCACATATCACATGAGAAACTTATTTTCTTTTATTTTTTGGACATTTCCATCATTTTCTTTTATTTTTTTAAAAACTGAAAAGGCGATCCACGGGGGGGGGGGGGGGGGGTATAGTTTGAAAATGGGACCTTTAGTACCGGTTCGTGGCATGAACCGGGACTAAAGGTCTCATCCCCGTTAGTCCCGGTCTGTGCCTCAAACCGGGACTAAAGGTCTAATCTTTAGTCCCGGTTTGTGGCACGAACCGGGACCAATAGTTGTGGGCCAGGAGCGAGGCCCATTGGTCCCGGTTCATCCCACCAACCGGGACCAAAAGGTCTAGATGAACCGGGACTAATGCCTTAGCCGCACGAACCGGGACCACTGCTCACATTAGTCCCGGTTCTAGACTGAACCGGGACTAATGGGCTGAGGCGGCCTGGACCATAGCCCCTTTTTCTACTAGTGATTAATCATCTGCAAAAATAATTAAATAAATAGAACTCTTAAAATAAAAATGACAGCAGTTCTCGTGAGCGCTAAAGTTTCTGTTTTTTACAGCAAGTTCAACAAGACTTTCCCCAAGTCTTCCCAATGGTTCTACTTGGCACAAACACTAATTAAACACAAAAAGATAACCAAAACAGAGGCTAAATAAATTATTTATTGAATAATAGGAAGGATAAATATTGGGTTGTCTCCCAACAAGCGCTTTTCTTTAAATCCTTAAAGCTAGGCATTGATAATTTTAATGATGCTCACATGAAAGACAAGAATTGAAGCACAAACAGAGCATCATAAAACAGGTGAAAAACACATCTAAGTCTAACATACTTCCTATGCATAGGCATTTTATAGGCAAACAAATTGTCAAGGTAAGCAAAAACTAGCGTATGCAAGGAAGCGGAAAGAAACAATAGCAATCTGAACATAACGAGAGGTAATTTAGTAACATGAAAATTAATACAACCATATTCTCCTCTCTAATAATAACTATATGTAGGATCATAAGCAAATTCAACAAAATAGCTATCACATGAAATATTTTCAACACGGTCAACATGCATGCAAAGTTGACACTCTTCCAAAATAGTGGGATTAACATTAACTAAAGTCATGACCTTTCCAAACCCACTTTTATCAAAAACTTCATAAGATTGAACATTCTCCAAATATGTGGGATCTAAAGTTGACATTCTTCCAAACCCACTTTAAATATTATTGCAAACATGATAATCAATCTCATATTCATCATGGGGTTTAAATAAATTTTCAAGATCAAAAGAAGAATCACCCCAATCATGATCATTGCAACAAGGGGAGGACATAGCAAAACTAGCATCCCCAAGCTTAGGGTTTTGCATATTATTAGCACAGTGACATTAATAGAATTTATAATAACATCATTGCAATCATGCATTTTATTCAAAGATCTATCGTGAATCACTTCATAACATACTTCATTGCAATTTTCAGATTCACGAATTTCAAGCAAAACTTCATAAAGATAATCTAGTGCACAAAACTCACTAGCAATTGGTTCAACATAACTGGATCTCTTAAAAAGAATAGCAAGCGGATGAGGATCCATAAATCTTAGGTTCTCTGTTTCGTAATAAATAAATGACTATTCCAACCATACGAGCAGACAAAAAGCAGGCGGGCAAAAGAGGCAAATAGAGAGGGAGTATGGAGAGAGAGAGGGCGAATAAAACGGCAAGGGTGAAGTGGGGGAGAGGAAAACGAGAGGCAAATGGCAACTAATGTAAGGCGAGAGATAGGGATTGTGATGGGTACTTGGTATGTTGACTTTTTGCATAGACTCCCCAGCAACGGCGCCAGAAATCCTTCTTGCTACGTCTTGAGCTTGCGTTGGTTTTCCCCGAAGAGGAAGGGATGATGCAGCAGAGTAGCGTAAGTATTTCCCTTAGTTTTTGAGAACCAGGGTATCAATCTAGTAGGAGTGCATGCTCAAGTCCCTCATACCTGCACAAAGCGATAGCTACTCGCAACCAACGCGATTAGGGGTTGTCAATCCCTTCACGGTCACTTACGAGAGTGAGATCTGATAGATATAATATTTTTGGAATTTTTGGTATGAAGATGCAAAGTAAAAAAGTAAAGGCAAAGTAAAAAAGCAAAGCAAGATTAAAGTGATGGAGATTGATATGATGAGAATAGACCCAGAGGCCATAGGTTTCACTAGTGGCTTCTCTCAAGAGCATAAGTATTCTACGGTGGGTGAACACATTACTGTTGAGCAATTGACAGAATTGAGCATAGTTATGAGAATATCTAGGCATGATCATGTATATAGGCATCACGTCCATGACAAGTAGATCGAAACGATTCAGCATCTAGTACTATTACTCCACTCATCGACCGCTATCCAGCATGTATCTAGAGTATTAAGTTAAAAATAGAGTAACGCCTTAAGCAAGATGACATGATGTAGAGAGATAAATTCATGCAATATGAAATAAACCCCATCTTGTTATCCTCGATCGCAACGATACAATACGTGCCTTGCTGTCCCTTCTGTCACTGGGTAAGGACACCGCAAGATCGAACCCAAAGCTAAGCACTTCTCCCATGGCAAGAGCTACCAATCTAGTTGGCCAAACCAAACGGATAATTCGAAGAGACTTGCAAAGATAACCAATCATACATAAAAGAATTCAGAGAAGATTCAAACATTATTCATAGATATACTTGACCATAAACCCACAATTCATCGGTCTCAACAAACACACCGCAAAAAGAAGATTACATCGAATAGATCTCCACAAGAGAGGGGGAGAACTTTGTATTGAGATTCAGAGAGAGAGAAGAAGCCATCTAGCTACTAACTATGGACCCGAAGGTCTGAGGTAAACTACTCACACTTCATCGGAGGGGCTAGGATGATGTAGAAGCCCTCCGTGACGATGGCCCTCCTCCGGCGGAGATCGGAAACAGGTCCCAACATGGGATCTCGCGGATACAGAAAGTTGCGGCGGTGGAATTAGGTTTTTGTCTCCTGTTCTGATCGTGTGGGGGTACGTGTGTATATATAGGAGGAAGGAGTACGTCGGTGGAGCACCGAGGGGCCCACGAGGCAGGGACGTGCCCTAGGGGGGCGCGCTCCCACCCTCATGACCTCCTCTTTGACCCCTTGGAGTAAGCTCGAAGTCTCCTGGATCACGTTCTGTGAGAAAATCACATTCCCGAAGATTTTATTCCGTTTGGACTCCGTTTGATATTATGTTTATCCGAAACACTAAAATAGGCAAAAAAAACAGCAATTCTGGGCTGGTTCTCCGGTTAATAGGTTAGTCCCAAAAATAATATAAAGTGGAAAATAAAGCCCAATATAGTCCAAAACAGTAGATAATAAAGCATGGAGCAATCAAAAATTATAGATACACTGGAGACGTATCAGGCGTACCGCAAAACGGCGGAAACAGACCTCCTACGCTCTAAATGGGGGTCCTGTTGATCGGGAGGGGTGTGGCGTACCGCAAAACGAAGGAAACGGACTTGTGTTGGAGCACTACAGTCGAAATGGGGGTCCTATTCATCGGGAGGGGTGTGGCGTACCGCAAAACGGGACTCGACGGGATACTGTTCATCTCCACAGTTGACCCCCTCCAGCCTCCACGGGCTACTATTCATCCACCGTCGACCTCCTCCAGCCTCCACCTACGACTGTTCATCCACGGGCTCCTATTCATCCAGCCTCCACCACACGCTACTCCACTAGCTACTGTTCAACAAGCCCTCTCCACGGGCTCCTGTTCAACCACCCCTCCACGGTCTACTGTTCATCCTGCCCTCCATGGGGTGGGCCTGTTCATCCTGCCCTCCATGAGGTCCTATTCATCCAGCCCCAACCGGCTCGATCGATCGGGGTACTGTTCATCCAGAGGCAACACCACGGGCTCCTGTTCAGCCACTCCCACAGGGAACTGTTCATCCAACCCCCCCCCCTAGCAATGCTCACTGTTCATCCAGAGGCAGCACGATCGGCTTCAGTTAGCAGCAGTAACGAAGGAATCGCTCGATCAGGTTCAGTTAACAGCCATCGATCGATCGCTCGGGTTCAGTAACGCGTAGCCTGCAGTGCAATCGCTCGGGTTCAATTAGAGCCCAACGCCACGCTCGGGTTC
Organism: Triticum monococcum; assembly: GCA_034509565.1. Taxonomy (NCBI): domain Eukaryota; kingdom Viridiplantae; phylum Streptophyta; class Magnoliopsida; order Poales; family Poaceae; genus Triticum; species Triticum monococcum. The sequence continues at coordinate 168,259,166 of CM067846.1, read as the reverse complement.
AATTAGAGCCCAACGCCTCGCACACACGCGCGTACGTATGAGAGAAACGCGCATCGCTCGGCCCCCGACCACCCACCGTAACCGGGGACTCCCCGATATTTTCCGCGCCCCGGCTTCTACCATGGTTTTCTTCCATCATGGATGGCCCAAAGAATGTCATGCAGTTGCGTCTCCGGCCCGCCCAGGATGAGAAGCCCATTTTTTGTCATAGAAGTAGGACCCCACCACATCTATGATGATACCGGGTTTTGTCACAATTATCGTCATAGAAGTGTCATATGTATGACAGAAAAAAATTCGTTCGGCCCAAAATGTCACGGATGTGTCTTTTTTTAGTGTAGGTGCTTCGCCCCCTAAAAAAACTTGATGCTTTGCATGCTCCATCGATACTACTACTAGTAATGCGGTAATCCCGACTAAAACGACACGGCCGGGTCTTTTCCCACGCGATATGCTGGGAGGTTGGCTTAGTTGGAATTTTTAGGATGAGTAATGCTACACCTACGTAATCCCAGATACGTAATTAACGTAATGTGAAATGTGTGAGCTGTTGATTGTAGATTGGGCGGAGGGAGGGGCCCATCACCATGAAAATCAGGGGAGGAGAGAGAGAGGCAATTTACGTTAACCCTTTCGTAGGTTCTCGTAGATGTAGAAAGATGTGCAATGTGTGAATGTGCAGTGGATGTACTATTGGAGTGCCTAAGATAAATAGTGTACGTATAGACCCTATGTGCTTATTTTACTACGCATGTTAGCTTTGTCTCGGTTCAATAAAAAGCAGAGTTGGTGATGATGATGTGCCTGTCATCCTGCAATATAGGCCGTCCGATCTATATCTAACGGATGGGAAGGAAACTATGACAATTTACCGGCACTCCTCTCTACATTTGCAGATAAGGCCTTCCCTCGTTCATCCTTTTCTCCCACAAGATTTTGATCTTCCGTGCAACGCACGGGCATCTTACTAGTACTCCTACAATATACTATATTATGGTGAAAGTTTACATACATCGGTCGAGATTAATGCAAACATGGCAGATTTTCATTACATTTCGAACTTTTATAGGACGGAAAAATAAAAGAAACCCGACCCTAAACCTATTCTACGGCGGCGACCGACGTCCTCCATCTGCGATCTCTATGTACAGGGGCGGGGTTCAAGACCCGTGAAGTTAAGGTGCGTTCTCCGGTGAGGAAGAGTAGAACACGGGATACGGACCGGCCAGTTGGCACACCATGCATGCCATGCCACCTCCCATGCCCTACTCATCCTCAGAGGAGTCCCCGACCCCGGCGGTGCCAGACGTTGGATGACGGCAAGTAGGACACGTGGCTGACGGTGCTCCCGTCGCCGACCACAAGCGTGGCCACCGCTTGTGCGGTCGCGTCCACATCCGGCTACGCTGCTATTGCGTCACGAGAGGCGACTTGAGCAAGGGCAGCGACCTCGAGCTTCATCCCAGAAGACAAGCTCTCCCGCAAAGTGTTCGCGCTTGCGGTCATGGCAGATGTGGTGCCAGGTAGGAGGACGATGCGCTATAGTGTGGAGGTTAGCTGGGCGTTGCCGCTTTAAGTAGCGCATTTCGGTGAGGCCAAGCATCCTGGTGCGTCATTAAGTTGCCGGAGTTGGTTCCTCGGGCACCGAGCCTCTTAACGACGTCATACAGACGGACGGCATGAATGTGGGCAGTTGGTGCCGGCTGGGAACGCACCGCAAGACGGTGCGAGGGACGAGGGTTTTTGGTGTGCCAGGGTAGTCAGCTACGATAGTGGCAACATTGGAGATGCCCTTTGCTCACATGTGATCCCCGCATGTCATTGAAAAAGCAAGACGACCCGGCATGGCCTCAGGTCCTGAGGATGCAGTTGGCCGTGCTACACCACTCCGCGAACGCGTCCCGGCTCCCCGTGCATCCTCGACGAGCCGGGTGTTGGGGTGTGTTTGGATTATGGCCAAAGTGCACCTTACCAAAATTTTGGTCATGACCCAAAGATTGGTCTTTGTTTGGATGGTTGCCATTTTTTGGCATGCCAATGAACTCTAGCCAACTCTAGTTCATTTTTCTTGCCAATGTCGGCCAAATCATGGGCAACCAAAACTTCAACCAAAATTTTGGCTACCCAATGCTTTGATGGGGTAACCTTGGGCACAAACGAAACATACAGTTGGTCGTGGCACCGCACTAACACCACCCTCGGCACACTGAAACCAACCGTGTCTAGCGACGATGAGCGTGTTGCTCACCGCGGTCGCCGTGTCCAGAGGCGGCACTGGAGCTGCGCCACGTTGTTAGCCCCCACGACCCACATGAACGGTTGCCGGTGGCGAGGAGGTCGTGGGCCAGCTCCTCCATTGGACTACTCTGCGCTACGTTGTCCCGACAGGTGTGCCCTACATGTCGGTTTCCCTATTTTCCTGGACATATTCGAGCGTCAGTGCTCCGTGTTGCGCATTAGGCATTTCACTATGTAGGCCAAGCGAGACAACTTATTGTTTATTTGAGCCGTTCAAGTATAATCATGTGGCGTTTGCTTATTTCTCATTCCTCTCCAACCCTCTTCTCCATCGGTCATGTGGCCCTCCGGTCGAGTCCATCCTCCCGGATGCCTCATTTGAACATTCCACCGGGTATCATTCGCATGTGGGCCTAGACCATGCTTGTATTTCCAATGTTTTGTAATTTATCTGACATGCATACAAAAAATGGTTTGTTTAAAGTTTCACTTTGCCTCCACTACGTGTCGCTTCGCGTCTTAGTTTTGACATCCCATTCAGTTCATTCTTCGACACATGTTGACGAGATCGATTGATGTTCAGAGATCAATTGCATGTCGTGCAAGGAGATAAAGGTTTGGTCTGTTTCTATGCTAGAAATGACCTGCGGGGGGGGGGGGGGGGGGGTCCGTGGGTATCAGAGGGAGTATATTGTACGTTCATAAGTGAAACGAACGTATTGTACCCACCCTAGTCCTCTTTAAATTGATCTCCAGACCCCGAGATGAAATTGAGAGAGAACGAGTGGGAGCATGTGTGATACCTAAGGCGGATTCAAAATTTTGAACCGGTGATCATAGCATTCGCAAATCATATATATAGGGTATTCAATGTTCATTTCGTTTTTGAACATACAATATACTCCCTCCTATCCTTTCTAATTTACATATAAGTTTTATGTGTAGTCAAAGTATCTCTACTTTGATCAAAAAAGTATCAACATTCAACAACGCCCAATCAATATCGTTAGATTCGTAAGTACTCCTAGATTTGTACGCGAGATGGTTTCCAATTTGTTTTCAACCACGTGAATGTGCTTGTACTCGGGCATGCTCTTCCTACTAGGATTTCTCCACGTATAGCCAGTCCAATAGTAACTTTTTTAAGCTCCCTGTCCAATAGTACTAGTGGACTAATGACAACATTTGTACTAGAGTATGCAGTGCTCATAGTAGTACTCCCTCCTTCCATTTATATAGGGCCTATGTGGAGGAGAGAGATGTGAAAAAGTAAGGGGAGTATTCTTTGGGTAAGTTGCATGTCATATATTATTACTCTAACATTTGGTCAAAGTCTAACGCATTAGGCCCTGTATAGTAAATGGAAGGAGGGAGTAGTAGTGGAAGTGGATCCTCTGACGTAGGTATCCCTGCCTTACCCTCCCTTTTGGTCACTTACTGGTTGACCCCATGCTTGCTAGGCCCCGCATGTCAGTTACTCAATGGGTTCGGCCACGTCAGGGTATCCACATCCGTAGTATACTCCCTCTGTTTTTATTTATCCGCATAATACGGAGGGCGTGGTAGTAAAATGACGCGGGCGGGGGAGGGGGAGGGACGTTGGTTTGCTCTCCACTATGGTCCCACAAGCGAGCGAAAACACAAGATGAAGCGTGTTCCATTTGGTGAGCGACATGGAGGGTCCGGCTTGCCGGGCTGCAACTTGAACGCGACAAGAGCGATGTACAGTCAAAACCGATTGACCGGTCGTCACCGGAACCACTATTCACACCAGAACCTTCGCTGCTCGGCCTATGCCAGCCACTGCCTTAAAACCATACCTAATCCCCAGCCCCTTCCCCCACCATTTGATCCCCTAGCCCGGATCAAGCGTCCCCTAGTTCGCCGGAAAGCCATGGTGCGCCGCAAGATCACGTACTACAAGATGCTAACGCTAGAGTGCCGCGCAGAAATTGGGGCGACGGTCCGCACCACAGACCTCTGTTCCCAAGCTTGCTTTGCGGCATGCCAATCCCCGAGTTCTCTGAAGCCAAGCTACGAGGAGGAGGAAGCTGATCCAATGTTCATGGCGGAGGTCGCGGCGCAGAAGGCCCCCGATGGATATGAGACAACGGACGTCGACTTCGTGCTGGCGTCCGAGTCCCCCATGGTGCAGGCAGACCAGCGGTTCAACCTGGCGATACTATAGGAGGACCGGGAGGCAGAGGCCCAACTCGACGCGCAGCGCGCGCATGCTACTACCATCGAGGCTCTCCTACAGGCGGAACCAGATGTCGTGGATGTGAACTGGGCGGCGGAGGCTTAGCTTGAGGCGGAGCACGCAGATGCCACTGCCATCGAGGCCCTCCTACAGGTGGAACCGTACGTCCTGGACTTGAACCAGGCGGTAGAGGCTCAACTCGACGTGGAGCGCTCGGATGCCGCTCTCATCAAGGCCCTCCTGCAGGAGGATCCGGACGTTCTGGACTTGAACCGGGTGGCGGAGGCTCGACTCGACCCGGAGCATGCGGATGCCGCTGCCATCGAGGCGCTCCTGCAGGTGGAACCGGACGTCCTCGACTTGAACCGGGCGGTGCTCTCGTCCGTGCAGAGCGCCCGCACGCTCCGCATGAATGAGTAGCTGAAGGTTGAGGACAACCACGGTGCTGAGACACACGTCGGCAGCTACGGTTGGTTCGTGCCGGCAGCCAAAGACGATGAGGTCGTCTCGTTCCACGAGCAGTGATGGTTTTCTTTATGTTGTTGTTTTTATGGATCTTTTGGTGTGTAAAAACATATATTGTTATGCAAGTCGCCTGACTTGGGTCAATCTACCATTTCAGGCGGTTGGATGAATATCCTATGTCTCCTAACCCTTCTTCCTCACCTCTTCTTCTTCCCCAACAGACCACCGCACGGGCCGTATGGATACTCCCCAACATGCGGTTGGATAAACATACTCTATGAACGAAAATTATGTGTCGGCGGTAGGATGGTTGTGTTCAGTTTGTTCACATGCGACAACACGTGTCAGTGAGGGTGCGTTCCCTTGGTTGGGTTTGCGGCATGCAAGAGCGACTGTGTGAGGGTGCGGTGCGACGTGGCGTGCAGGAGCAACCGTGTGAGGGTGCGGTGCGACCGCGATAGCCGTGCGCAAGTGTACCTCCTTTTCATTTTGAAAACTTTAGGCAAGCTTGGCAAGATGTGTGGCGAAGTATGGCAATGTAAGGCCTAGACCCAAACAGGATAAGTACGTATTAGGAGTACTAGTGTTAAAAAAGAAAGGCGGGGTTTTCCTTCGCGGGATTAATCGATACAAATCCTCGTTTCACGTGCCAATTAATGCATTTTTTCCTGCAAAGCCCAAAGATCTAACCATCTCACTCCTCACCGCTTGATTAATGCAGCGTCATGCAAACCAAACTTCTCACTTCCGCATGCATGCAGGGGATATTAATGTCCTTGGTTGCTAGTATACTCCCTCCGTTCTATCTTAGTTTGCGTATAACGCGGCGCATGCATACCAAGCAAACCACCTTGTGCATTATTTTGGACAATTTTACCCCTGCATGCAAGGACCTAGAGAAATGTATGGCTCTTAATACGCATGGAGTCATCTGCATGCATGTATTTGGTCTGTCATCACTCCTGGGTTGCATGCACAGCTATAAAGCAAGGGTAAAAAACCCATCAAGTTTGCCTTGATTAGTGTTAGTGGCCTTTTGCAAATTGTAATTTTGATATACTGGCCTTGTGTACAAAAAAGGAGGTAGTAACTATTATATTTGACTTCCTTCCCCATTGAGGTGATGTTGACGATATCTCGAACGTTGTGGTTTGGCGAAGTGCGTTCGACGGAGAACACCATTGAGGGAGACCACGGTAAGTTGTTCACAAGTGTCACCTGCAAGCTGAGACAACCGCCTTATTTGCATCCAGGAAGTCCGTTGAACCAAAGGACGCATAAATGTACTAGTACTACCAGTACACAATAGCGTCGTCCGTCCAGCTTAGGGTGGTGAGATGGTTTCTCGAAGAAGACGATGGAGAAGCGGAGTCAGCGAAGAGTGAAATGATGGTTGTTGCATATGTGCTTTGTGATTTGACGCCTCACTGCTTTGTGATTTGTGATAGAAGGGAGAGGGGAGTAGACTATGTGCTCTATAATGTACATGTGTCCAAGCACGGGAGAAAGAGGAGAGACATTGCATTTTTCTATTCCTTCAATCAATCAACCAGGGTGCTTTGTTTCCATCCTTTTGGCTTTGGCAACACCGTCCACAATGGTTCCCACGATGCCAAAAGCTATTTTCACATTTGGCTACACATTGTGGAGGCCCTTAACCGTACCACTTGGTTTTGCTCCTGTGTGCTATCTATACAAATCTCAATTATATTGATCTAAAAAATTATAGAATCAAGATTAGTAAAAACGAGGTGATTTTGCCGCGTGGATGGCGGGGGAGGTTTCTTATTTTTAGAGGACGTTGTCCTGGCAGTTTGCTAACATGTGGTCCCACGTGTCAGTGCTTTACCAAGCCGATCCACGTCCCACATGAGGCAGAACAACAGTAGAAGCAACACGTGGTTAACTTGAAGAAGATGAGGGAGAAGCGGATTCAGCAACGAGTGAAATGATGGTTGCTTCATCCCTCCAACTTATTTTTTAGCATTATTACTTCGTCCCTCCAACTTAACTGTGGGAAAGGTGCAGCTTTGTGATTTGACGCCTCATTGCTCATTACTACACCGACACCATGACTAGGTGCTTCACCCCGGCTGCTCTGCATTGTATTCCAGTATGGCACATGGACCCGGTAGCTTGATGTCCCACATGTTGGCAAAAGGGACTAGAAGATTTATGAAAGTGAGTGCTCCAGTCTTACGACGGAGGAGTACACGACACGACGGCCCAGTGAACTGTCACTTGTACTGTATAGTACTATAGTTTTGCTGTTTCGCACGATCCATCGATACAAACCCGATTAAACAGGAAAGGGCGGGATTTTCCCGTGCGGTATATGATACTGGCCATACATTTCAAAGGGAATTTTAATGTATGCAAACTGAATAATTGAGTAACAATATGATATCTATTAAAACTAAAAACACATATGATTTATTGTGTTAGAGTGTAGTAGTAGTGTTGTATTGCATAGCTGTTACATGTAACATGCGAGAATGTGTAGAGATGTAGTTTTGGTGAGCCTATAGAGAGAAAAGCGTAATATGTTCACCGAACTTCAGAATAAGCTGATTACGGTCACTATATACGTTTTACGGTGATTATACGGTCACTTGCTCACGGTTTAGGATCGGATTGCACTCTGTTGACCAGCCAAATAGTCTGCATGGCACCATGTTGACTAGTTAAATTGACCATGTTCCTTGTGGGTTCCACCTGTCAGTTCACATAGGGAAAAGGTCAGATAAACACAAATTTACGTAGGTGTGACAAGACTCCAACCCATGCGCGAGAATCATCTGGGTGTGTATGTGTCTATCAGGGCTGGATGTGTGCGCATGCATGTGTAGGTTGAGCACTTGAGCGTGAGAGTGTGTGTTGGTCGTGTGGTGTACTGGTGTGTGCATGCATCCGTGTGTGTGTGAGAGTGTTGCGTGCGTGCGTGGCTCCGTGAGTACGTGTGAGTGTTGCTTGCGTGCGTGAGTGCATGTGTTCGTGTGAGTGTTGCATGCACGCAGTTCATGTGCATGTGTGCGTGTGTGTATAATCACCACACCAGCTCCTGTGTGTTAAAACAGACGGCTCAGCATATGAATATAAGGCCACCTTGTTCGTTGTGCCCATGGTCATGACTTCGAACCACCGTCCAATTTTTTTTGTCGTTTGTTTTCATTCTTACTAGCAAGATGCTCGTGTGTTGCACCTAACATCAAGATGCATTTGCATGACTAGTTTACCTTGTGAGGGAAAAGGATGAATGAGGGAAGGCCTTATTTGGAAATGTGGAGAGGTGTGTGGGTATCTTTTTGCAAAATTGCCATAGTTTCTTTCCTATCCGTCAGATATAAATTGGATGGCCTATATTGCAGGATGGCATACCCACCATCATCACCAACTCCGTTTTTTATAAGAGTGTAGATGTAGAGTAGATACAAGCCGACAGGTGGGCCCGATGGTAGTGAGATAATGTGATGCAACACTAGAGGTGCCATGTGGAGAGTTTAGCTGGTCAACTAGTCATGTCTAGAGCAAATACAGAGTTGTACGGTGAGCCCGTGACCATATAATAACCACAAAATGTAAATGGTGACCGTAATGAGTGGATTCTGAAGTCCAATGTACATATCGTGCTTTCGCTTCAAATACAATGATTGTCACTGTATATATCGCGAGAGAAAGATGAAACATGTGTGAATGTGTTGGGGGCTTACTTTTAGAGGACCTGGAGATAGTTTGTGTGCATACGTGAAAGGGGCGTAGAGGGGGGGGGGGTATGCGATGGAGAGAGAGATGCTCTTCGTTTCTCTTTATTATGACTAACTTTATATATAGTATAAAATATACAAATTCACAGTGCGGAATAAATATCATTGTGGGCACCATGCAATGCAAATTAGTGTTCATACTCCTCCATATAACTTTGTAATGTCGTATATATGTAGAAATTCGAAAATAATTTTATGGTCACACTTTATTCAAAAGGAATGTTGTATGTGAAGTAAACGTGAAGAGAGGGCTTTTTAGATCAATGGGGTACGTGATGTAACATGTGTGAATGTGTAGTTGATGCATTTGGCAGGGCCTAGAGGGGTATGTGTGTGTATTACGTATTCGAGAGAGGCATGGATAGAGGGGCCGACGGGGGGCGGGGGCGAGATAGCACGAGAAATGAGAGTGGTGTAGAGAGAGAGAGACGAATGTGGCGTCACGGCGAGAGATTCCCTTGAGTGTGTATATGCAAGGGGGAGTGGATAGAGGCAACAGGAGAATATTTTTTTGTGTGTGGTATCTGTGTTAGTATGTGTGGGTGTGACAAGATAACGAGACATGGGGGCAGAGGGTGTGTCTCCGCGTGAGGTCTGCAACCTCTTGAGCACTGCGTTGGTTTTCCCTTGAAGAGGAAAGGGTGATGCAGGAAAGTAGCGTAACTATTTCCCTCAGTTTTTGAGAACCAAGGTATCAATCCAGTAGGAGGCTACGCGGGAGTCCCTCGCACCTACAGAAAACAAATAAATCGTCACAACCAACGCGATAAGGGGTTGTCAATCCCTACACGGTCACTTACGAGAGTGAGATCTGATAGATATGATAAGATAATATTTTTGGTATTTTTATGATAAAGATGCAAAGTAAAATAAAAGGCAATGAAAATAACTAAGTGTTGGAAGATTAATATGATGGAAGATAGACCCGGGGGCCATAGGTTTCACTAGTGGCTTCTCTCAAGAGCATAAGTATTTTATGGTGGGAGAACAAATTACTGTTGAGAAATTGATAGAACTGAGCATAGTTATGAGAATATCTAGGTATGATCATTTATATAGGCATCACGTCCGAGACAAGTAGACCGACTCCTGCCTGCATCTACTACTATTACTCCACACATCGACCGCTATCCAGCATGCATCTAGAGTATTAAGTTCATAAGAACGGAGTAACGCTTTAAGCAAGATGACATGATACAGAGGGATAAATTCATGCAATATGATAAAAAAACATCTTGTTATCCTCGATGGCAACAATAAAATACGTGCCTTGCTGCCCCTACTGTCACTGGGAAAGGACACCGCAAGATTGAACCCAAAGCTAAGCACTTCTCCTATTGCAAGAAAGATCAATCTAGTAGGCCAAACCAAACTGATAATTCGAATTGACTTGCAAAGATAACCAATCATACATAAAAGAATTCAGAGAAGATTCAAATATTGCTCATAAATAAACTTGATCATTAACCCACAATTCATCGGTCTCAACAAACACACCGCAAAAGAAGATTATATCGAATCCAAAAAGAGAGAAGAAGCCATCTAGCTAATATCTATGGACCCGAAGGTCTGAGGTAAACTACTCAAACATCATCGAAGAGGCTATGGTGTTGATGTAGAAGCCCTCCGTGATCGATGCCCCCTCCGACGGAGCGCCGGAACAGGCCCCAAGATGGGATCTCGTGGATACAGAAAGTTACGGCGGTGGAATTAGGGTTTTGGCTCCACTTCTGATCGTTTGGGGGTACGTAGGTATATGTAGGAGGTAGGAGTACATCGGTGGAGCAATAGGTGGCCCATGAGGGTGGAGGGCGTGCCTAGGGGGTAGGCGCGCCCCCTACCTCGTGGCTTCCCTGTTGGTTGCTTGACGTAGGGTCCAAGTCTCCTGGATCATGTTCGTTCCGACAATCACATCCCCGAAGGTTTCATTCCATTTGGACTACGTTTGATATTCTTTTCCTGTGAAACTCTGAAATAGGCAAAAAACAGCAATTCTGGGCTGGGCCTCCGGTTAATAGGTTAGTCCCAAACATAATATAAAAGTGAATAATAAAGCCCAATAATATCCAAAACAGAAGATAATATAGCATGGAGCAATCAAAAATTATCGATACGTCGGAGACGTATCAAGGTCCGGTGGGTCAAGCTGAGGCCCTTCGTTCGGTTCTGTCCTACGCCACATTGGTCGGCCCATGACGCGTTTAGGAAGACCCATGGATGACTAGTCGTACAAAACAAAGATAGCATAATTGTGAAGGACTATGTGTCCACTGACAAAGCCGGCTAGGATTTGTAACCCTAGGTTCTCGGACTAAGGTAATCCCTTTTATCTCTGATATTACAATTCATCCAACATATCTTTAAGGGGCATCCTACATAATGCTTTGCTAGAATCATACTCGTCAATTAGGAAGAGAGGTGTGAGACAATGCGTGAGAGACAGGCCTAAAGATAATGTGCGTACAAGAGACACGTAGGCAGGTCTATGTATATAGAAAGAGTCGATGGGGATGTGTGTGTGTGTGTGTATGCTTGCGAGAGGAAGAGTTCTTGTGATAAAGGTTAGTGAAAACAGTCGTAAATGGTTACGAGAGGGAGGGAGGGTTATATCGAGAGCATGTGTGCGAGAAAGACACCTCGGGAGAGAGTGTGTGAGCATGTGTGAGAGACCATCCATGGAGAGTGAAACTACACGTAAAAGACCGCTGTACACATTGATTATAAAGATATAAATTGTATCCAAATATTAGGATGGGATCATGATATTTGCAGTTCACGTAAGGAACGGTCATTGATCCATCAAACATCTATATTTTGTCAAATTTGAGCATGTCTATGTTATTATTTGACACAATTGAACCACATAGTTAGTATTTTGAACTCCAGACAATGCATCACTTTAGCAATCGGATATAAATGTGAGTATAGTTCATGTTGTGTGTGTAAAGCACATTATACATATGAAAGTTACACAATGAACATTATAAATAGTTACCTATGAACTAGCATTCATTTGAATACAACTTAAGGTGGTTTAAAAAAATCGAATTCAACATGAAGTCCATTCAATTATTTGAATTTGATATCATGGCATTTGTAAATCATACCTAAATTATGGGGGCACTAATCTTTGCTCTGATTTTGTACATAATGGCATATGTAGTCGTGTACAAAATAGATTCAAATTTAGCTCATCCATTCCAAAATAATTTTAGTTATAGGATTTTCAAGGGTGAAAATTTCAAAAATAAGCGGGTAATTTAATGAGGTTTTCAAGCATACAAAGTCAAATTTAACGTTGTCTATTTAGGTCAATTCTCAAAGTTCAAGAGTACTCTAAACGTGAATGCTTGTGTTTCAAAATTTCGAACGAAGCACGAAAAGAGCCTCTACTCGCCAAAACCGCGTGAGACCAATGGTTGGTAGCACAAGGAAATTACTTTTCTAATAACTCTGACCCGTGAAACCTACTGGCCCGACGTCCAAAGGTCTAAACCGGGGTAGGTTTGTAGCTTCATCTAGACGCCACGCAACCGCCTCCGAAAAACATTCATACACAATGGCCACCTAAGCACACATGCGTGTGGCCGAAATTGCTCCAGCCCACTATTTGGGACACCTTGGATTACCATCCTACCCCCGACCCGCAGTTGGTCCGAAATTTAAGAGGGGGGCAAAGTTTGTACTTTCCCCAAATTTCAAACAAGCGCGGCCCATCTTCTATTCAAAAAAGCCAAAAACAAGCGCATCCTAGACCAAAACATGGTTCTCCCCCCACCCACCCGTCTGATTCCCCATTTCTACTCCGTGGGCGCAAAAACTACCTCTCCACCAGCCGCGAAACCCTGGTGTCCTCCGTCCGCCACCCCATCCCACCCATCAATCGCCGCCCTCCTCCATCACGCCGGAGCCGATACCCCGACGTCGTTGTTCACCGCAACCTCAACCGCAATGCCCTCCACGGCTAGTAGTTGAAGCTGAGGCCGAGCCATCCATACCCGAGCCAGTTCAACCACGACGTCCTGCGCCTCACCGCTGCCGCTCCAACTTCGCCACCCTCCACCGCACCAGAGCTGTTCTTGCTACGCCGTCCTTCGCCACCTCGGATCTGCTTCCCCTTCGCCGATATACGGCCATGGCAACACAGTCAACAATTTGGCCATTGGTTTGTCCAAGGATCGACGGTTCTCCAAAACATCGGTTCCCCCTGGACAAAAAGAAGATCGTCGCGACATATGGAGGAGACCACACTGGAAACCTATAAGGGTACTCCTCTTCCCTTATTCATGCAAATCTTACAAGTCTGCTTGCACGGTATTCATCCCACAGAAGACACTAGTTGACCGCTTCTTCTTGATACTAGATGTTCCTAGTAACTCGCGATGCACAAGGTTTCTCCTCATATACTATTTCACCTTAGCTACAGGTCTGTCGGCCCCGTGAATTTCAATTCCTGGTCAGTTTATTCCCAATTAATGGAAGAATTCCCCGACGTAACAGGCGCTAGTCCGCCTATTACACCGGGGAAGCAGCGCCTCGGTGTTTATCTTAGGGGCGTGTGGGGCCTAAAGCTACTGGTGCCCGATCTGGAGGTCGGCCGGGATTAAAGGGATGGCCTGGGGGCGCTACCAAGAACAGCGGTGGTGTGAGGTCGAGGGGAGGGCGGGGCGTCGTAGGCAGGGGTTTGGGCCGGTGGTCGCTGGCGGTTCAAGAAAGATTGTCAACAGTGACTGGCGGGAGGTAGACGAAGGCCATTTGCCCGTTCCTTATAGATCAGACGGTTCATTAAAAAAATCGACTGACCTATTTATTTTCAGTCGACTGTTATCTTGATATGACCACATGTGGTGGTGTGCTGGAGGAGTACCTGCATTTCATGTGCTCATATATTACAAAATCATACGGAGTAGAATCTAATTTTGTTTGCCATGCAATGTTGTAGAGCTATCATATGTCTCTTGTCATTTATTTTTCAGCCACCTTCTATCTGCTACTTTTACAGTGCACTAGTTTTGCACACACTTCACCCATACTGTCACTATTGTGTTTTTATGCAAGGTTATTTCAGAGTCTGCCTCGAGAGAAGCAGAAAAGAGAAGAGAGAAGTTGCTCCAGCTTCCTACGCGGGTAAGCACGGCACGTTACAGCGCTATAGAGGGTGCAGTGTCAGCAGATGGAGACGGTAAACGTAGCTCTAGAGTTGATGAGCTCGCTCGCATTGAACCACCATCCCAGGTGCTTGCTTTAACTTCACGGTGTCATATGTGGTTGCATGTTCCATATGGTGTCTAGCTTGTATTCGAAAGGTCGTAGTCGATCTTTATTAAGATAAGGAAATATATTTTTTACATGAACCACCATCCCGTGAGCACCATAAGACAAATAGCTAGTCAGGGCACTGGCCGAGCCAGTGACAAGCCCAGCAAGGACATGCATCACCTGGAAGCCAACTAAAAAGCCGCGATGGTGGCGAAGCAACCCACCTCCCACCAGGCTCTCAGCTCCTAGATGATCATGCTCACCACTCCAGCTGGATGTCTAGCTTGTATTGCTTCCAATTTGGTTAAATTGCATCTGCTTAGCTTACACATTATACCTTTGAATAAGACATGCCTTTCTGTTTTTGGTACATACTAGTACATCTCTGTATTCACCATGTTCTTACATCAAACTAATGTTCTTGTGTATCCCTCATCAATCACTTATGATGAGGCAGTCAGGCAAGTGGACTACTCATTTAAAGAATGCAGCGTCAGGCTCCCGACATGACTCTCAAGAAACAGCAAGGCTAGATGAAGATAGTGAACGTAGCTCTGTAGTTGATTACCGCATTTCCCCTACATTAGCATCCCAGGTGCTTGCTCTAACATGGCAGCGTGATATGTGGTTGCATGTTGCAGACGGTGTCTAGATTGTAATTCTTCCAATCTGGTTAAATTGCATGTGCTACTCTGCTTAGCTTATACATTATACATGTTAATGTGACATGCCTTCATGTATTTAGTACATAGTACATCTGTCTATTAAGCATGTCCTTACATAAAACTATTGTTTTTTTTGTATCCCGCATCAATCAATATGACGAGACACCTTTAGTATATGCAGTGTGATATTAGTTGCATCTTTCATATGATTTATAGCATGCGCTGCTTCTAATTTGTTGAAAATCCATTTATGATGGGACGCTTTTAACTTGACAGAGTCATATTGGTTGCATCTTTCATGTGGTGTCTAGCTTGCATTGCTTCTTATTTGTTGGAATGGTTTCCGCTTAGTTTACACAAACAGCTGTGAACATGCCAAGTTGTCCTGTTTTTCGTACATATTCCATCCTGGTATCATGTGTTTGCCTTACATCGAAGTAGTGATTGTCATTATCATGCATAAATGAGTTCTGAAGAGAGAATTTTATTGCTTTTGCTTGTCGGTTTTACTTGACAATTCAAAATCAATAAAGCGGAAGGAAGTTAGCAAGGCAGCGGATAAAGGTGCTCCTTCCAAACGGAGGGCCTCTACAGTTTCTACTCCTCCATCCCCCCAAGATGATTTCCAATACAACACATGCATAGACACTCAACGTAGCTGTGTTTATGATGAGCACGTCTCCCCTAGTGCACCATCACCGGTGCTCCCTCTAACTTGGCACTGTTATATGTGGTTGCATGTTATGTGTGATGCCTAGCTTGTATTGCTTCTAATTTCGTTGAATTCCATATTCTTACTTTACACATTATACTTGAATAAGACACGCGTTCTTGTTTCTAGAACATACAATATCTGTCTATCACACCATATTCTTACATCAAATTACTACTATTGTGTAACCTGCAACAATCACTTATCATAAGACATGTTTGACTTTGGAGTGTGATATAGGTTACATCTCGCATCCTTTTATAGCTTGTACTACTAATTTGTTGAAATGGCACTTATGACGAGACAGTTTTAACTTGGTAGAGTGATATTCGTTGCATCTTTCATATGGTGTCTAGCTTTCATTGCTTCTAATTTGTTGAAATGCCTTCTCCTTTGTTTACACATCATAAGCTGTGGATATGCAATGGCACTAATGACGAGAGACCTCTAACTTGGTAGTGTGATGTTGTTTGCATCTTGCATATGATTTATTTCTTGTACTACTTCACATTTGTTTAAATGCCATTTATGATGAGACACTGTTAACTTGGCAGAGTGATATTTGTAGCATCTTTCATATGGTGTCTACCTTCCATTGCATAGCTTCTAATTTAGTGAAATGTCTTCTGCTTAGTTTACACATCACAGTTCTGGTTATCTCTTCTGTCGTATTTTTCGTACACATTACATCCTCCTATCATGTGGTTGTCTAACATCAAAGTTCAGTTCGTCTGTATCACGCATCAATTTGTTCGGAAGAACTAAATTTTTATTCGTTTTTCTTGTCAGCTTGACTTAACATGGCATAGAGAAAGAGGAAGAAACACATAATGGCAGGGAACGGGAACCGGAAGAATCCTGCAGATTCTGCTGGTACTGATGATGCAATAGAAGGTCAAAGTCCAGCGGAAAATTCTACAAACAGGGTATCCCATGCTACACGAGCTGCAGAAAAAGCCAAACAGAAACAAGTAGATGCCACCAAACAAGTAGAGACAGCCCTAGTTCTTGCAACACCTTCCACAGTACTACCAATTGCACGAGTTACTCGTGCGTCAACTGAGCTAGCAGCACGTTCCCAAGCTCCCTTGCCACCTGACACTACTTCCCAAGCACTCTTGACATAAGACGAGTTGGCAAGATCAAATGAACCTTGTAAGCTTCAACAATAAGAAGGTAGTTGCTGGAGTCAAGTTACAGTTGCATGCTTCTTTATATGTAGTCTCATAGTTTGATGTACACTAACACTTTGTATGTTCGTTGTTCGACTAGCACCTAGGCGCAAGAGGAAACAAACATCAGGGATAATGCTCGATAAGTTAACTAAATCTAGAGGAGGAAGAATGGAAATCCATTTTGAGGCAGGTTTGAAAAGGCCACGTGATGCTATAGAGTCAGCCAAGTTATTATCAGAGGTAGCAGTTTCCGTTAGGTGTCATGTACGTATCCTCCCAACATGGATTCAGTATTGGAATGACAAAGACGAAACCCAGTTCAACACCTTCATCGACCATTTATCTGTAAGTATGGTTATGTATGGAAACTAGTAATATCGTCTTGCTCTGTCCCATACTTCCTAGGTTGCTAATAATGAGACGCCCATAATTTTCAACAGATGAGGTTCAAGTTGGATAGCCAAGATGATGCAACCAGAAAAGCTTGCACCCATGTTTTCAAGCCTGCTCTGCGACAGTATCGGTATAACTTTGGGAAAACTCACTTTGAAGGCAAGGCTAACAGTGAACTTTCCCAAACATCTCCAGTGGAAAATATATCGGATGAAGACAGGTGGGGCCTCGTTAAACACTTGTCTGATCCGAAGTATGAGGTACATTATATATATGTGATCAGATCACATGTTGAAGTCCTATTTACGCATGTGCCACACAAATCTATCTTCTTGTAGGTGAACTGTTCAAAGAACAAGGCCAACCATACGAAAGTGAAATTCCAACAGACGATAGGATCTCGTAGCTATATTGCACACTAAGAGGCTCTTGTAATTAGCTATTGTTTCACTCTTTTCGTTGTACCATATTATCATATCTATATTGACTTGTTCCAAATGCAGAGGAAAGCCCGCAAGGACCAAAAAGTACCTGAACAAAATGCTGTGGAAATCTTCAAGGACTGTCACACCAGTCAAAGCCACTGTTGTAAGTCCTTAATCATCATGCCTTTTAACTACTACTTAGTCTGACTTGTGCCTTGAACTGCATGGTTTGCAGCCACTGTCTATTACTCTTTTCAATTTTATACACAATTGTCTTAGTGTATCATTGCACCTTACAAGGTTTAAAAGAGAGGAGTGATGTTCCTTTGATCTTGACCTGTAATCTAGTTCCATGCTGGACTTGCCCACAGAACGTTGCAATTGCCCGTTTGTCTGTTCTCAGTTGTTTTGTGATATGAATGATGTCATACTATGCTTACCATATTATAAACTTCGTCTCCTTATCCTTGGCCCTCAATACAATGTGAAGAAATAAACAATACATTAGTGATGGTACATAGTCATATGTTTGGAACCTGGTTTTATTATGTACTCCCTCCATTCCTAAAAATAGGGTGTATAGTTTCTGGCACGGAAATTAAAGAACACAATCAGAGGGAAAATTTCACAAGTTTTGGGCGAGATTACACCTGACTAATTGACATGCGAAAATATAGGAGCTTGCATGATATAAGGAAATGTAATCAAATCCCTAAAAAATATCCAAACGAGTGGTGCAACATAATACACCTTATATTTTGGATTTTTTCCCGAAAATCTATACACCTTATATCAAGGAATGGAGGGAGTACTTTGCCATAAAATACAACTAATATTTTACATGGGTTCACCAAAATAAGTTTAGTATATAGACCAAAGCTATTTTGTTTGGTTTTGTTGCCTCCTTAATATCTTCTGTCCTGGTAGTACTAATGTAAAACCTCAACTTCTCAGCGAGCTATGGAAAAAATGGTGGAACCGCCACCTTCTGAAGGTGGCGAGGCAACTATAACCGCAATGTCAGCTCTTGTTGCAATGGGTCAGTACCTGTCCACTAACAGTGCCAAAAGCACGTTCCTGCGTAATACTGGGTTGGTTGTTAAGGAAAACTCGTCCAAACTGCCTCATGATTAAGATATGCAAGCTCAAAACAATGTTGTATCTACGCTCCAGACACAAGTCCATTCCCTAACAGAGACCCTTTGTGAAACAAGGAGAGACATTGTTCGATGTTGTCAAGATATGCATGGTTTTGAAACCAAACTATCAGACGTTTGCTATGTTGTTCAGGAGCCTAGGAGAACTGAAGGCGAAGGTTATGGTGCTCCATCGGACAATACAGCATGAAAATGTAACAGTCGGGTCAAATGAACTAAGCTTCTGAACTTCGGGTGGTGCATTTATCTGCTAGACTGTTAAGTTTTATGCCAACCTTCCTTTTGTTTTATAGTTGTAATTTGTTTTGGTGCGGTACAAAATTTGTTCATAACGTGCAGCCACCGGCTGAAGAAAACAGCAAGCCATTTTTGTATAGTGTAGGGTGTTCCCTATATTTGCACTGGTGGCAAACTTTGATGCCCACCGGCTGTAGTTAACATGGGCCTCCTACGGGCCTTAGAAACAATGGGCCTTCTAAGGGCCGTATAAACAACGGGCCTTATACGTGGGGTAGAAACAATGGGCCTTATACGGGTCGTAGCACAATGGGCCTTTTACGGGCCGTATCATCAATGGGCCTTCTACGGGCCGAATCATCAATCGGCCTTCTATGGGCCGTATGATCGGTTGGCCAAACATGGGCCAATAGCAGACCACATTATGGCCGTAAATGGGCTAGAGTTGAAATCGTCCGTTCATGGGCCGTTGTTAATAGGCCATATTTGATGACGCTATGAAAACGACCCAACGAATTAACGGGCCACAAACGGGCCAACTATAACCACGGGCTGAATTTGGCCCACAAGAAGAAAATGACAGTAAAGGGCCGTAATTAAACGAATGTTGGAAATGAGCCCAAGAATAAATGGGCCCTGAGAAGGCCGAAAGATAACATGGGCTGGAAACGGCCCAACAGTATAATGGGCCGTTAATGGGTATAAAGTGATACATTGTTCATTACGGGCCAGTTTCACCACATGCCATTAATGGGTATAAAGTGATACACTGTTCATTACGGGCCAGTTTTACCACGGTCCGTTAATGGGCCGGGAGTAATAAGGGCCTCATATGGGCCGAAAGACATCATGGGCCATACATGGGCCGGAAATTAAAGCGGGCTGGAATTATATTGGACGGCCCAGATGACGCTACTGCGCCTAATTCGGATAGGCCGTAAACAGGCCTTGGGTTAGCGGGCTGTAAATGGGCTATATGCGAACATGCCGTTAATACGCTTGCCGTGGGTCGGCTCGCCACCTTTTGACCAAGTCAAACGGGCCAGCCTTTTCACAGGAATGGGCCTTTGTTGGGCTGTGCCACGTGTCGACGTATCACAGGCGCTTTGGGTCCAATGAGTGGATGACATCTGTCCAAACAGTGAGCCGACACGTATTTCCTCCATCCAATGATGATTTTACATGTGGAAAATCCCCATTGGTCAGGGCTGTTAACGGGTTATCGGATCCAAAACCGGACCCGATAGCTTAACGGTGTTCCGTTACGGTGGACGCCACGTGTCAGTCACCCTTGATGAAAGCACTTCTGTGACGCGCGATTTATTGTCATGGAAGTGGACACTTCCGTGATGATATTTTGGTAATGTCATGGAACACTTCTACGACAGCACAGGTATGACTATCTTGATTCTGTCATAAAATCATCATGGATGTACCTGCATGACAGAAAACGTGACCTAATGTGACAAACACGTATCATCATGAAAGTGTATTTTTTTGTAGTGAATCCAACTAGGGAAAGGGGGGAATCCTACTCCCAGTGGGAGTAGGACTCCCCATGGGGCGCGCCATAGGAGGGTTGGCCCTCCACCTCCTCCACTCCTTTATATACGGGGGAGGGGGCACCCCACAGACAAGTTGATCATTGATCTCTTAGCCATGTGTGGTGCCCCCCTCCACCATAATCCACCTCAGTTATATTGTAGCGGTGCTTAGGCGAGGCCCTGTTCCGGTAGCATCATCATGACCGTCATCACGTCGTCATGCTGACGAAGCTCTTCCCTCGACACTATGCTAGATCATGAGTTCATGGGACCTCACCGAGCCAAACGTGTGTAGATCATGGAGGTGTCGTACCTTCGGTACAAGTATCGGTCGATCGTGAAGACGTATGACTACATCAACCACTTTATCATAACGCTTCTGCTTACGGTCTACGAGGGTACATGGACAACACTCTTCCCCTCTCATTGCTATGCATCATCATGACCTTGCGTGTGCGCAGGAATTTTTTTGAAATTACTGCGTTCCCCAACAGTGGTATCAGAGCCAGGTTTATGCGTAGCTAATATATGCACGAGTAGAACACAAAGGAGTTGTGGGCGTGGGTATATACATATTGCTTGCCGTTTCAGCGGCATTGTTGGATGAAGCGGCCCAGACCGTCATTACGTGTATGCTTACGCGAGACTAGTTCTACCAACGTGCTTCGCACACAGGTGTCTAGTGGGTGTCTGTTTCTCTAGCTGTAGTTGAATTAGATTCAATGAACAGGGTTCTTTCTGAAGATCAAAAAACAATCACTATACCATGTTGTGGTTTTTGATGCGTAGGTAAGAACGGCTCTTGCTCAGCCCGTAGCAGTCACGTAAAACTTTCAACAACAAAGTAGAGGACGTCTAACTTCTTTTGTAAGGCATGTTGTGATGTGATATGGTCAAGACATGATGCTAAATTTTATTGTATGAGATGATCATGTTTTGTAACACAGTTATCGGCAACTGGCAGGAAGTTGTTGCTTTATTGTATGAAATGCAATCGCCATGTAATTGCTTTACTTTATCACGAAGCGGTAGCGATATCGTAGAAGCAATAGTTGATGAGACGACAATGATGCTTCGATGGACATCAAGGTGTCAAGCCGGTAACGATGGTGATCATGACGGTGCTTTGGAGATAGAGATCAAAGGCACAAGATGATGATGGCCATATCATATCACTTATATTGATTGCATGTGATGTTTATCCTTTATGCATCTTATTTTGCTTAGATCGACGGTGGCATTATAAGATGTTCTCTCACTAAATTTCAAGGTATAAGTGTTCTGCCTGAGTATGCACCGTTGCTACAGTTCGTCGTGCCTAGACACCACGTGATGACCGGGTGTTGTAAGCTCTACGTTCACATACAACGGGTGCAAGCTAGTTTTGCACATGCCGAATACTCAGGTTACACTTGACGAGCCTAGCATATGCAGACATGGCCGCGGAACACTGAGACCGAAAGGTCGAGCATGAATAATATAGTAGATATGATTAACATAGTGATGTTCACCATTGAAAACTACTCCATCTCACGTGATGATCGGACATGGTTTAGTTGATATGGATCACGTGATCACTTAGATGATTAGAGAAATGTCTATCTAAGTGGGAGTTCTTAAGTAATTTGATTAATTGAACTTTAATTTACATGAACTTAGTACCTAATAGTATTTTGCATGTCTATGTTGTTGTAGATAGATGGCATGTGTTGTTGTTCCGTTGAATTTTAATGCATTCCTAGAGAAAGATAAGTTGGAAGATGATGGTACAACTACACGGACTGGGTTTGTAACTTGAGGATTATCCGCATTGCTGCACAGAAGAATTACGTCCTAGAAGCACCGCTAGGTGACAAACCCGCTGCAGGAGCAACGCCAGATGTTATGAACACCTGGCAGAGCAAAGCTGATGACTACTCGATAGTTCAGTGTGCCATGCTTTATGGCTTAGAACCGAGACTTCAATGATGTTCTGAATGTCATGGAGCATATGAGATGTTCCAGGACTTGAAGTTAATATTTCAAGGAAATGCCTGGATTGAGAGATATGAAGTTTCCAATAAGTTCTATAGCTGCAAGATGTAGGGGAATAGTTCTATCAGTGAACATATACTTAGAATGTCTGGATACCACAACCACTTGACTCAGCTGGGAGTTAATCTTCCTGATGATAGTGTCATTGACAGAGTTCTTCAATAACTGCCACCAAGCTACAAGAGCTTCGTGATGAACTATAATATACAAGGGATGGATAAGATGATTCCTGAACTCTTCGCGATGCTAAAAGCTGCGGAGGTAGAAATCAAGAAGGAGCATCAAGTGTTGATGGTCAACAAGACCACCAGTATCAAGAAAAAGGGTAAAGGGAAGAAAGGGAACTTTAATAAGAAGAGCAAGCCAGTTGCTGCTCAAGTGAAGAAACCCAAGTCTGGACCTAAGCCTGAGACTGAGTGCTTCTACTGCAAACAGACTGGTCACTGGAAGTGAAACTGCCCCAAGTATTTGGCGGAGAAGAAGGATGGCAAAGTGAAAGGTATATTTGATATACATGTTATTGATGTGTACCTTACTAATGCTCGCAGTAGTGCCTGGGTATTTGATACTAGTTCAGTTGCTAACATTTGCAACTCGAAACAGGCGCTACGTATTAAGTGAAGATTGGCTAAGGACGAGGTGACGATATGCGTGGGAAATGGTTCCAAATTCGATGTGATCGCCGTCGGCACGCTACCTCTATATCTACCTTTGGGATTAGCTTTAGACCTAAATATTGTTATTTGGTGCTAGCGTTGAGCATGAACATTATATCTGGATGTTGTTTGATGCGAGACGGTTATTCATTTAAATTAGAGAATTATGGTTATTCTATTTATATGAGTAATACCTTTTATGGTCATGCACCCTTGATGAGTGGTCTATTTTTACTAAATCTTGATAGTAGTGATACACATGTTCATAGTATTGAAGCCAAAAGATGCAAAGTTGATAATGATAGTGCAACTTATTTGTGGCACTGCCGTTTAGGTCATATTGGTGTAAAGTGCATGAAGAAACTCCATTCTGATGGACTTCTGGAATCACTTGATTATGAATCACTTGTTACTTGCGAACCATCCCTCGTGGGAGAGATGACTAAAACTCCATTCTCTGGAACAATGGAGCGAGCAATAGAGTTATTGGAAATCATACATACTGATGTATGTGGTCCAATGAACATTGAAGCTCGCGGCGGATATCGTTATTTTCTCCCCTTCACATATGATTTGAGCATATATGGGTATATCTACTTAATGAAACATAAGTCTAAAACATTTGAAAAGTTCAAAGAATTTTAGAGTGAAGTGGAAAATCATCGTAACAAGAAAATCAAATTTCTGCGATCTGATCGTCGAGGTGAATATTTGAGTTATGAGTTTGGACTTCATTTGAAACAATGCGGAATAGTTTTGCAACTCACGCCACCTGGAACACCACAATGTAATGGTGTGTCCGAATGTCATAACCGCACTTTATTAGATATGGTGTGATCTATGAGGTCTCTCACTAATTTACCGCTATCGTTTTGGGGTCATGCTTTAGAGACAGCTGCATTCACGTTAAATAGGGCACCATCTAAATCCGTTGAGACGACACCTTATGAACTGTGGTTTGGCAAGAAACCCAAGTTGTCGTTTCTTAAAGTTTGGAGCTGCGACGCTTATGTGAAAAAGCTTCAACCTGATAAGCTCGAACCTAAATCGGAGAAATGTGTCTTCGTAGGATACCCAAAGGAGACTGTTGGGTACACCTTATATCACAGATCCGAAGGCAAGATATTCATAGCTAAGAATGGATCCTTTCTGGAGAAGGAGTTTCTCTCGAAAGAAGTGAGTGGGAGGAAAGTAGAACATGACGAGGTAATTGTACCTTCTCCCTTATTGGAAAGTAGTTCATCACTGAAATAAGTTCCGGTGATTCCCACAGCAGTAAGTACGGAAGCTAATGATGATGATCATGAAACTTCTGATCAAGTTACTACCGAACCTCGTAGGTCAACCAGAGTAAGATTCGCACCTGAGTGGTACGGAAATCCTGTTATGGAAGTCATGTTACTTGACCATGACGAACCTACGAACTATGAGGAAGCAATGATGAGCCCAGATTCCGCATAATGGCTTGAGGCCATGAAATTTGAGATGGGATCCATGTATGAGAACAAAGTATGGAATTTGGTTGACTTGCCCAATGATTGGCAGGCCATAGAGAATAAATGGATCTTCAATAAGAAGACTGACACTGACGGTAATATTACTGTCTACAAAGCTCGACTTGTTGCAAAAGGTTTTCGACAAGTTCAAGGAGTTAACTACGATGAGACCTTCTCACCCATAGCGATGCTTAAGTCCATCCGAATCATGTTAGCAATTTCTGCATTTTATGATTAAGAAATTTGGCAAATGGATGTCAAAACTGCATTCCTTAATGGATATCTTAAATAAGAGTTGTATATGATGCAACCAGAAGGTATTGTCGATCTAAAAGGTGCTAACAAAGTGTGCAAGCTCCAGCGATCCATCTATGGACTGGTGCAAGCCTCTCGGAGTTGGAATATACTCTTTGATAGTGTGATCAAAGCATATGGTTTTATACAGACTTTTGGAGAAGCCTGTATTTACAAGAAAGTGAGTGGGAGCTCCGTAGCATTTTTGGTATTATATGTAAATGACATATTGTTGATCAGAAATGATACTGAATTTCTAAATAGCATAAAAGGATACTTGAATAAGAATTTTTCAATAAAATACCTCGGTGAAGCTGCATATATATTGGGCATCAAGATCTATAGAGATAGATCAAGACGCTTAATTGGACTTTCACAAAGCACATACCTTGATAAAGTTTTGAAGAAGTTCAAAATGGATCAGGCAAAGAAAGGGTTCTTGCATGTATTACATGGTGTGAAGTTGAGTCAGACTCAATGTCCGACCACTGCAGAAGATAGAGAGAAAATGAAAGGTGTTCCCTATGATTCAGCCATAGGCTCTATCATGTATGCAATGTTGTGTACCAGACCTGATGTGTGCCTTTCTATTAGTTTAGCAGGGAGGTACCAAAGTAATCCAGGAGTGGATCACTGGACAACGGTCAAGAATATCCTGAAATACCTGAAAAGGACTAAGGATATGTTTCTCGTATATGGAGGTGACAAAGAGCTCATCGTAAAAGGTTACGTCGATGCAAGCTTTGACACTGATCCGGATGACTCTAAGTCACAAACCGGATACGTAATTTTATTAAATGGTGGAGCTGTCAGTTGGTGCAGTTCCAAGCAGAGCGTCATGGCGGGATCTACGTGTGAAGCGGAATACATAGCTACTTCGGAAGCAGCAAATTAAGGAGTCTGGATGAAGGAGTTCATATCCAATCTAGGTGTCATACCTAGTGCATCGGGTCCAATGAAAATCTTTTGTGACAATACTGGTGCAATTTCCTTGGCAAAGGAATCCAGATTTCACAAGAGAACCAAGCACATCAAGAGACACTTCAATTCCATCCACGATCAAGTCAAGGAGGGAGACATAGAGATTTGCAAGATACATACGGATCTGAATGTTGTAGACCCATTGACTAAACCTCTCTCATGAACAAAACATGATCATCACCAAGACTCCACGGGTGTTAGAATCATTACAATGTAATCTAGATTATTGACTCTAGTGCAAGTGGGAGACTGAAGGAAATATGCCCTGGAGGCAATAATAAAGTTGTTATTTATATTTACTTATATCATGATAAACGTTTATTATTCATGCTAGAATTGTATTAACCGAAAACTTAGTACATGTGTGAATACATAGACAAACAGAGTGTCTCTAGTTTGTCTCTACTTGACTAGCTCATTGAATCAATGCTGGTTATGTTTCCTAACCATAGACATGAGTTGTCATTTGATTAACGGGGTCACATCATTAGAGAATGATTTGATTGACTTGACCCATCCGTTAGCTTAGCACGATGATCGTTTAGTTTGTTGCTATTGCTTTCTCCATAACTTATACATGTTCCTATGACTATGAGGTCATGCAACTCCCGAATACCTGAGGAACACTTTGTGTGCTACCAAATGTCACAACGTAACTGGGTGATTATAAAGGTGCTCTATAGGTGTCTCTAATGGTGTTTGTTGAGTTGGCATAGATCGATATTAGGATTTGTCACTTCGATTGTCGGAGAGGTATCTCAGGGCCTCTCGGTAATTCACATCAATATAAGCCTATGAGTTAGTTACGGGATGTAGCATTACGGAACGAGTAAAGAGACTTGCCAGAAACGAGATTGAACTAGGTATTGGGATACCGACAATCGAATCTCGGGCAAGTAACATACCGATGACAAAGGGAACAAACGTATGTTGTTATGCGGTTTGACCAATAAAGATCTTTGTAGAATATGTAGGAACCAATATGATCATCCAGGTTCCGCTATTGGTTATTCACCGGAGACATGTCTCGGTCATGTCTACATAGTTCTCGAACCCGTAGGGTCCGCACGCTTAACTTTCGGTGACGATCGGTATTATGAGTTTATGTGTTTTGATGTACCGAAGGTAGTTCGGAGTTTCGGATATGATCACAGACATCACAAGGAGTCTCGAAATGGTTGAGACATAAAGATTGATATATTGGATGACTATATTTGGATGTCAGAATGGTTCCGGGTGAGTTCGGGCATATACCTGAGCACCGGGAGGTTACCGGAACCCCCCGGGACGTATATAGGCCTTATTGCACCATAGTGGGAGAGAAGAGATGGAGGCCTAGGAGGGGGCGCGCCCCCCTCAAGCCCAATATGAATTGGGTGCCCCCCCCCTTTCCTTTCCCCTCTCTCCCCCTTCCTTCCACTCCTAGTCCAACTAGGGAAAGGGGGGAATCCTAATCCTGGTGGGAGTAGGACTCCCCATGGGGCACGCCATAGGAGGGCCGGCCCTCCCCCTCCTCCACTCCTTTATATACGGGGGAGGGGGCACCCCATAGACACACAAGTTGATCATTGATCTCTTAGACGCGTGTGGTGCCCCCCTCCACCATAATCCACATCGGTTATATCGTAGCGGTGCTTAGGCGAAGCCCTGTTCCGGTAGCATCATCATCACCGTCATCACGCCATCGTGCGGATGAAGCTCTCCCTCGACACTCTGCTAGATCGTGAGTTCATGGGACGTCACCAAGACAAACATGTGCAGATCTCGGAGGTATCGTACCTTCGGTACTATGAGGGTATGTGAAGACGTACGACTACATCAACCGCGTTGTCATAACGCTTCCGCTTACGGTCTATGAGGGTACGTGGACAACACTCTTCCCCTCTCATTGCTATGCATCACCATGATCTTGCGTGTGCATAGGAAATTTTTTGGAATTACTGCGTTCCACAACAACACCCCCATGCGCTCAACCCGCCAACGCCACGCAGCTGGCCGCTGATCTAGCTCCCGCTACACAGCCGCTCCTTGCTGAGCCAGATGCGGCCCAGTCGCCCGAGCTAGAGGCGACTAAGTCACCCGAGCTAGCATTACTCGTGCGCGTGAAACAACGAGGTGCCTCCACGTCCGATGCGGCTACTGGGCAAGCCGCACCTGACGTGACTGATCGTGTGCTTGTGCGCATCGACGCAGCCACTGGAGCATCGGCGGATGCTCCTGTCTCATCGTCTGCGCCTTCGACTGCACCCGCTCTAGTGCATGCTCACGCTCGACTACAAAACAACATTCGACGTCCTAAGCTTGTGACTGATGGTACTGTCCGCTACAATCCGTATCGACGCGGTTTCAGTGCCGTCGTCTCTGTTCCAACTACGCATCGGCAAGATCTTGTTGATCCTCCTTGGACAGCTGCCATGCGAGAGGACTTCTCAGTTCTTCAGAGCACCGAAACATGGTCGCTTGTGCCTCGTCCTCCCGGCACCAATGTCGTTAGCTATAAGTGGATCTTCAAGCTCAAGGAATGGTCTGATGGCTCTCTTGATAAATACAAAACTCGTTTGGTTGCTCATGGATTCATTCAGTAATATGGTGTTGATTATGTTGCCACCTTTAGTCCGGTTGTCAAACCAGCCACTGTTTACTTGGTGTTGTCACTTGCTGTTTCGCAGGGCAGGTGCTTGCGTCAGATTGATGTTAGCAATGCATTCCTTCATGGTCGGCTTGATGAGGATGTGTACATGCAGCAGCCGCCGGGTTTTGAGGACCCTCGGTATCCCCACCATGTTTGCAAGCTTCAAAAGTCTATTTATGGGCTCAGACAGTCCCCCCGGGCATGGTACTCTTGTCTTAGTGATCGGCTGCACCAACTTGGTTTTCATTCATCCAAGGCCGACACCTCCCTCTTCATTTTTTGGCGAGGAGCTGTGACTAATTACATGTTGGTCTATGTTGATGATATTGTCAGTGCTGGCTATTGCTCTCGTGCAATGGATTGTTTGCTTCATGCTCTAGCTAGGTCCTTACCCATCAAGGACCACGGTCGTCTTTCTTACTTCCTTGGGATTGAAGCCACCTACAATTCAGGGGGAATATGACTGTCTCAGCGAAAGTATGCGGATGATCTTCTTCACTGTGCTCATATGGAGAATTGAAAGGAGGTTTCTACTCCCATATCAGTCACCGATAAGTTGGCATCAGGTCTTGGTACTCCCCTCGATGATGATGATGATGCCTTCCGCTATCATAGTATGGTTGGAGGATTGCAATACCTTACCCTTACTCATCCTAATATTTCATTTGTTGTCAATAAGGTGTCCCAATATTTGGCCAAACCTACTAGTGTGCACTGGGAGGCCGTCAAGCGCATACTAAGGTATATCAACGGTACTCTGGCCACTGGACTCTCCATTCGCCGGTCAAGCACCACACTTCTTGGTGTCTTTACTGATGCTGATTGGGTAGGATGTGTTGATGATAGACGCTCTATAGGTGGTTTCGTTGTTTTCCTTGGACCCAATCTCATTTCATGGAGTGCTCAGAAGCAACCCACGGTCTCACGTTCTAGTACCGAGGCAGAGTACAAAGCGCTTGCAAATGGCACAACTGAAGTTACTTGGGTGTAATCTATGCTTAAGGAACTAGGAGTATTCCTACCGCGACCACCGATTTTATGGTGTGATAATTTGGGTGCCACCTATTTGAGTCCAAATCTAGTATTTCATGCGAGGACAAAGCATATTGAGGTGGATTTTCACTTTGTGAGAGAAAATGTAGCGCAAGGAGCATTGGATGTCTGATTTGTGTCATTCGGTGATCAAGTCGCAGATGCTTTCACTAAACCTGCAACAAAGTTCATGGTGGAAAAATTACGATGCAATCTCAACCTTGTGGCCGGTTGAGATTGAGGGGGAATATTAATGTATATTCATCACTATATAATCCTTGTAGTTATATCTGACGGATTAGCTACGATAGTTTCCTAGTTAGATTGATTGTTAGGATCCCTTGTAATCTTTTGTATCTGGCAACCCAGATTGCCCTATTATTAATACCATGCAAGCCCGGGAGGTAATTTCACGGCAAATCATTCTATTCTTCTAACTCATAGAACTTTGTTTCAATGACTAATAGATTTTTGCAATAAGTATGTGAGTGCTTTATGACTAATGTTGAGTCCATGGATTATACGCACTCTCACCCTTCCACCATTGCTAGGCTCTCTTGTACCACACAACTTTCACCGGTACCATACACCCACGATATACCTTCCTCAAAACAGCCACCATACCTACCTATTATGGCATTTCCATAGCCATTCTGAGACATGTTGCCATGCAACTTTCCGCCGTTCCGTTTATAATGACACGCATCATCATTGTCATATTGCTTTGCAAGATCATGTAGTTGACATCATATCTGCGGCAAAGCCACCATTCATAATTTACACATGTCACTATTGAGTCATTGCACATCTCGATACACCGGCGGAGGCATTCATATAGAGTCATATCTTGTTCTAGTATCGAGTTGTAATTCTTGAGTTGTAAGTAAATAAAAGTGTGATGATCTTCATTATTAGAGCATTGTACCATGTGAGGAAAGGATGATGGAGTCTATAATTCCCCCACAACTCGGGATGAGACTCCAGACGAAAAAAGAGGCCAAAAAAATGACAGAAGGCCCAAAAAATGAGAGAAAAGGGAGAAGGGGCAATGCTACTATCCTTTTACCACACTCGTGCTTCAAAGTAGCACCATGATCTTCATGATAGAGAGTCTCCTATGTTGTCATTTTCTTATAATAGTGGGAATTTTTCATTATAGAACTTGGCTTGTATATTCCAACAATGTGCTTCCTAAAAATTCCCTAGGTCTTCACGAGCAAGCAAGTTGGATGCACACCCACTTAGTTTCTTTGTGAGCTTTTCATACACTTATAGATCTAGTGCATCCGTTGCATCGCAATCCCTACTCACTAACATTGATATCTATTGATGGGAATCTCCATAGCCCGTTGATACACCTAGTTGATGTGATACTATCTCCTTCTTTTTGTCTTCTCCACAACCACCATATTCTATTCCACTTATAGTGCTATGTCCATGGCTCATGCCCATGTATTGCGTGAAAGTTGAAAAGGTTTGAGAACATCAAAACTATGAAACAATTGCTTGGCTTGTCATCGGGGTTGTGCATGATTTGAATATTTTGTGTGATGAAGATGGAGCATAGCCAGACTATATGACTTTGTAGGGATAAGCTTTCTTTGGCCATGTTATTTTGAGAAGACATAATTGTCTTGTTAGTATGCTTGAAGTATTATTGTTTTTATGAAAATATTAAACTTTTGTTTTGAATCTTATGGATCTGAACATTCATGCCACAATAAATAAATTTACATGGATAAATATGTTAGGTAGCATTCCACATCAAAAATTCTGTTTTTATCATTTACCTACTCGAGGATGAGCAAGAATTAAGTTTGGGGATGCTTGATACGTCTCCAACGTATCTATAATTTTTGATTGTTCCATGATATTATATTATCTATCTTGGATGTTTTATATGCATTTATATGCTATTTTATATGATTTTTGGGACTAACCTATTAACCTAGAGCCCAGTGCCAGTCTCTGTTTTTCCTTGTTTTTGAGCTTCACAACAAAGGAATATCAAACATAGTCCAATTGACCGAAAACTCTACAACGATCTTTTATGGACCAAAAGAAGCCCACGGAGTTCCTCCGCCGCAAGCCTCTATAGCCACCAAAAAACAATTGGAACCCTATGTCGGCACCCTGCCGGAGGGGGGAATCATCACCGGTGGCCATCTTCATCATCCTGGTGCTCTCCATGATGAGGAGGGAGTAGTTCACCCTCGGGGCTGAGGGTATGTACCAGTAGCTATGTGTTTGATCTCTCTCTCTCTCTCTCGTGTTCTTTATTTGGCACAATCTTGATGTACCGTTAGCTTTGCTATTATAGTTGGATCTTATG
This sequence comes from Triticum monococcum, assembly GCA_034509565.1. NCBI lineage: Eukaryota > Viridiplantae > Streptophyta > Magnoliopsida > Poales > Poaceae > Triticum > Triticum monococcum. Next base: position 168,227,475 of record CM067846.1, on the reverse strand, counting down.
ATGTTTCTCCCCCTCTACCTTCTTGTAATGGATTGAGTTCTCCCTTTGAAGTTATCTTATCATATTGAGTCTTTAGGGATATTCTCATGATCAACTTGATGTATGTTTTGGTGATCAACTGGCGGGTTTTGTGACCTTGTGAACTTATGCATAGGGGTTGGTACACGTTTTCATCTTGACTCTCCGGTAGAAACTTTGGGGCACTCTTTGAAGTTCTTTGTGTTGGTTCGAATAGATGAATCTAAGATTGTGTGATGCATATCATATAATCAAACCTGTGGATACTTGAGGTGACATTGGAGTATCTAGGTGACATTAGGGTTTTGGTTGATGTGTGTCTTAAGGTGTTATTTTAGTACGAACTCCAGGGCTGTTTGTGACACTTATAGGAATAACCCAGTATATTGTTCAGAAAGAATAACTTTGAGGTGGTTTTGTACCCTACAATAATCTCTTCACTTGTTCTACGCTATTAGTAACTTTGGAGTGACTCTTTGTTGCACATTGAGGGATTGTTATATGATATAATTATGTTATCATTGTTGGGAGAACATGCACTATTAAAAGTATGAACCCTAGACCTTGTTTCCAAGCATTGCAATACCGTTTTGCTCACTTTTGTTACTAGTTACCTTGTTGTTTTATATTTTCAGATTACAAAAACCTATATCTACCATCCATATTGCACTTGTATCAGCATCTCTTCGCTGAACTAGTGCACCTATACAATTTACCATTGTATTGGGTGTGTTGGGGACACAAGAGACTCTTTGTTTTTTTTGAATATTTACTGTGTGGCAAAGCCCCACATCCCTTTATTAAAAAGAAATAATTGTATAAAAGTACATAAGGAATATATACAAGAGCTAAGAAACTAGACTAGAAAACTAAAGAACTAGAGTACATCAACCTACCTGGACTAATTAGACTAAAGAGTTTATCCAAGCTTTAAGCTTGATGCTACTATCCTCCTTAAGCCTATGGGATAGAAGTGTGAGATCATGTACAAAGTTAGACCTCCAAGCAGCAAAAGTAGCTCTCTCCCCTCTTAAAGTTCTTCCATTCCTGAGGATCCAAATGTTCCAGGCAGCTGTCAACATAACTTCAAAGAAGAAAGTATGTCTGAAACTTGATCTAGCATGTTGGATACATTGCAACATTTCCGGCCCTTTTGACCAATCGATAGAAAGGTAGTTCCAGACCCTCCGACTGAAATTGCAGTTGAAGAACAAATGCAGCCTATCCTCATATGAGAATTCCTGACAAATAACACAAAGATTATCATCCGGATCAAGAGGTCCTTGGTGTTAAGCCTATCAAAGAAAAGTAACCAGCCAAAGACTCAAGAGACTCTTTGTTATTTGGTTGCAGGGTTGATTGAGAGAGACCATCTTAATCCTACGCCTCCCACGGATTGATAAACCTTAGGTCATCCACTTGAGGGAAATTTGTTGCTGTCCTACAAAACTCTACACTTGGAGGCCCAACAATGTCGGATTTCGGGTTCCAGCAAAACCCTTGAGGTTCGAACACTGGGGTGCACATGAAGATCTCTCCTCCCCCTTGCACTCACCCTCACTTCAATCTCAAGGCTCAGTGCGTCCAACTCGCAGAACAAAGGGACACAAGATTTATACTGGTTCGGGCCACTGATGTGGTGTAATACCTTACTCCAGTGTGGTGTGGTGGATTGCCTTGTAGGCTGAGGATGAACAAGTACAAGGGAAGAATAGCCTCCTGAGGAGAGGTGTTCTTGAGCTCGATGAGCTTGTGCGTATGAGGGTGGAATGGATCTCCCTCCCTACCTATGGTGATGGCTAGTCCTATTTATAGAGGCCCTGGTCCTCTTCCCAAATATTAGGTGGGAAGGGATCCCACAACGGCCAATTTGAAGGGAGACAACTAGTACATGTTATCCTGACTAAAGGTGGTCTTCGCCTGCCAAAGGCTCTGGTGGTGACGCCGTCTTGGGCTCCACGGTGACCTCCGTCCTGTCATCCTGCTGGCCTTGGTCTCGTTGCACTGATATGGAAACCTTTGCCTGATGCCTCAGGACTCCTCGCCTGCGCTTGCCTCTTTAGCACCAAAGAGGAAACGAGGACACTATGTGCGCTGGTGCCTGCCTGGCGCCTGCCTGGCCCTAGTCATCATGGCTTGCATCATAGGAACCTCGTGAGGTGCCCCTTGCCTTGATCTCTTCGCCCTTCGCGAGCCATCCTGGTGAGGCCGCCCCCGAGGAGGTCTTGCATCGTCCGCCTCTCAAGGGTCTTGAGTGTTTGCTGGTGAAGACGGGTCGTACGGGGCCTGTCGGTGTCAAAACCGGTGGATCTCGGGTAGGGGGTCCCGAACTGTGCGTCTAGGCCGGATGGTAACAGGAGGCAAGGGACACGAAGTTTTACCCAGGTTCGGGCCCTCTTGATGGAGGTAAAACCCTACGTCCTGCTTGATTAATATTGATGATATGGGTAGTACAAGAGTAGATCTACCACGAGATCGGAGAGGCTAAACCCTAGAAGCTAGCCTATGGTATGATTGTTGTTCTATATGTTGTCCTACGGACTAAAACCCTCCGGTTTATATAGATACCGGAGAGGGTTAGGGTTACACAAAGTCGGTTACAATGGTAGGAGATCTACATATCCGTATCGCCAAGCTTGCCTTCCACGCCAAGGAAAGTCCCTTCCGGACACGGGACGAAGTCTTCAATCTTGTATCTTCATAGTCCAGGAGTCCGGCTGAAGGTATAGTCCGGCCATCCGGACACCCCCTAATCTAGGACTCCCTCAGTAGCCCCCAAACCAGGCTTCAATGACGATGAGTCCGGCGCGCAGATTGTCTTCGGCATTGCAAGGCGGGTTCTCCTCCAAATTCCGTGTACCTGTTGAATAAAGTCCGGTTTCTTGTGAATGTTGCGCTCCTTGGCTTCTACGCTCAATAATGGCCGTCTCCCACGTGTCAAACGAATATGAAAAGTCTGAGTGTTTTTACATCCACACCCCTAGCCGCGTAAATGAGCCGCCCATTTAAGGGGACGAGGATTTAGATCCAAACCACACCTTCTCCCCTTCGCGAGTGTTCATCAGAGCGCATCTGACAAAGGTCCATACCACCATGGCCAGCCATCGCAACTCCTCCTTTTGCCCTTCCAGCCCTCAGCCTAGATATTGGGAGAGATGCTCCATCCCGCATAGCGAGCTAGTGAAGCTCCAGACCAAGGGATTTCTTCCCCCGGCCTATATGGTCCCGGTTCGAGCCGGTCTTGCCATCTATAATGGCGGAGAGCAAGCGGAGAGTGCCCCTAATCCCTCCCAACGAGAGCGGGTGTGCCTCGTCCCTTATTTAATAAGGGGGCTCGGATTTCCAATCCATCCATTTCTCCGGGGGCTCCTGGAGTTCTATGGCCTCTAGCTACACAATCTCACGCCTGCCTCCGTATTGCATATCGCGGGCTTCGTAGCCCTCTGCGAGCTGTTTTTGGGTGTTGAGGCTCATTTCGGGCTGTGGAAAGAGCTATTCTGCCTTGTGCCCCGTTCTCAAAAGGGGTCAATGTATCAAGTGGGCGGAGCCGAAGTGTGGCGCATCGCCGGGACCGGATATCTATCCGGAACCCCAAAGAAGGCGTCCGAGGACTGGCCTTCGGAATGGTTTTACATAGAGGACGTCCCGCTGCCGGATCCTGTCCGGATCGGCCTCCCTGAGTTCGACAGTGCTCCACCAAAGAAGCGCCTAAGTTGGCGTCCACGGAGCCCTCAAAGGGAAAGTGACAAGGACGTCCGTTACCTGATGGGCCGGATAAGCTTGTTAGCTCATTCTGGACTGACCATGATCGGGGTCATGGCTGCATGCATCATGCGAGGGGTGCACCCGCTACAGTACAGAGGCCACCCCATGTGGGATTTCAATGGGGAGGACGACGCCACCCGCTACGGCCGTAAGGGACCGGATTCGGCCGCGGCCCTTACAAAGACCTTGTCCGCTTTGTACAAGGGAGAAGAGGACGAATTTCTCTGCGTCAACCCACAGGGTGGATTTTCTATGTACAATCCCCCAAGCTAGGTAAGTGGTTTACTTGCCCATCCGTTTTTCATTCCCATTGTTAAATACTCAGTCTAACGACTTTAACGCAGGAGCTGCGCCAGGCTGTTAAAGAAATAAATAGCCCTCCTCCACAACCCGAGGAACTAGGACGGTCCCTCGACCCGGCCTCTCAAGAGGATCCGGACTTATCTGTGGAGCTGATTGATGGAGTGTTCCATCAATTGAGCAAGGACAACGCCTTGGTGGCCATTATGGCCGATTACCCAGGGCTAATCCCGGCCTCCCAAGTAACTGAGATCGAAGTCCCAGTACCCCAAATAGGGGTCCGCCCTCTCATGTTTTCAGTTTCCTTATTACAACCGAGCTTTGCAGGGGAGGTTTTTGAGACGGGAGGCCGAACCTGTGGCGACAAGCCAACAAGGGGCCGCAGGGCCCTGTGGGCAGAAGAGAAGTGCAGTCCGGGCCAAGGCGTCAGCGCAAAGGTATGGCGCGCCCCCTTATCCCAGGTGTTATACCTTCAAGGCATATTAACACTCGTGCTCTCTTCAGGACAAAGAGACCTCGCCGGACTATATCTGGAGAGGCTGCCAATCGCGCCTCCACCAGCCAGGCTCCAAAGCCTGGTCCGGAGGTGGAGGCGAACACGAGGCGTGCACCGGACGCTCCTCCGACGGAGGATGTGGACAGGTTGTCTGCCACCAACTCTGAGGTGGAGAGTGCCATGAACCACAGGCGTCGCCGGACAATTATTCGCGACGCTTGTTTCTCCTGAGAGGCATTAGATGCCTTCAATTCGGGAGATGCATACCTCCGTGCCGCTCAAAATGGTCTAGCTAGAGCCACGGAGCAATATGTAAAAGACATACGGGTAAGAAAATTTTGGTAATTATATACATATACCAGTAGCCCCCGAGACTTGAAACAGTTAGAATAACTGATTTAAGGATCATTTGTTATGCAGGTTCTTACAGAAAAGAATTCCCTACCATCCCAAGAGTTGGAAGAGTGCAAAGCCCAACTTGAGGCCGCACTAGCCGCGACAGGGGAGCCCAAGGAGACCCCCTCTGGTAATATACACTTCAAAAGATAAGTATTTTGCGAAGGACGGCATGGGTGCGAATCTGACAAATGAAATTGCAGATGGCGCCGGATTGAGTCCGGAAAGGCAACAACTCCTACGCCAGCTGAAGGCTGGTGAGAAGGTGCTGACAAAGGTGAGGCGGGAGAAGAACGATCTCCAAGATGCCAACACCAAGCTGGGCGTCGAGCTGAAAGATGTTCGTGCCCAGCTGTCAGACTCCGTTAAGGAGAATCAGCGGCTTCGGCGTGGCATATTTAGTAAGTTCTTGAACGAACCTTAAAAAAAGTTCGGCGAGGAAGTCGACTAGCAGAGTAATGTCTGTAGGTGTGCTAACAGGTCGTCCTGCAGAGGAGATGCCCGGTTCTACGGGTGACCTTCTTCCCGAGCTCTCGCAACTACACGAGCGAGTTCGGTAGGCGATGCAAGGCGTCGCCCAGGCCTTGTGGCCATCCATCTCCATGCCCGAAGGTCTTGGAGAGCTTGCGGAGAAGGTAAAGGGAGCACCGTGGCGCTTCCGATTGTGGAAGATATCGGCCTGCCGTCAAGGTGCTAGGGAGGCTTGGGCCATGGTGAAGACGCGGTACACAAAGGCTCACCCCAACCACATGGCCGAGGTCGGTCCTGTGGGGCCTGATGGGAAGGAGATCCCTGTAAGCTTAGTATAGGGCCAAGTAGAATTGGCTGCAAAGTATTCCCAGCAGGACTGTAAATTAGACAGCCTCTTAGATGGTATTGAAGAGGAATACAAGTAGTCAGAATGACTATGTAATTTCATTGACATTTATAATGCCTTCTAGCCGGATTGTAGATCGTTTGTCATAGCCGACCTTTTCGCTTCAGCCTAAGGACCTGACGGTCTGGAGTCTGTCCGAATTCCCATGCGGTTATCTAAGAACCGGGGAATGCATGGAGACCTGGCGTAGGGGTCATTAGTGCGTGAACAGACAAGTGCCCGACTAGTTTTGTTATAGGGTTTAACTTGTGTAACCGACCTTGCGTAACCCTAGCCCCCTCTGGTGTCTATATAAACTGGAGGGTTTTAGTACGTAGAACAACATATAATCAGACCATAGGCTAGCTTCTAGGGTTTAGCTTCTCCGATCTCGTGGTAGATCAACTCTTGTAATACTCATATCATCAAGAACAATCAAGTAGGACGTAGGTTATTACCTCCATCGAGAGGGCTCGAACCTGGGTAAAACCTCGTGTCCCCTGCCTCCTGTTACCATCCACCTTAGACGCACAGTTCGGGACCCCCTACCCGAGATCCGCCGGCTTTGACACCAACAATGGTGCTTTCATTGAGAGTTCCACTATGTCGTCACCATAAGGCTCGATGGCTCCATCGATCATCGCTAGCGATGCGGTCCAGGGTGAGGCTTTCCTCCCCGGACAGATCTTTATATTCGGCGGCTTTGCACTACGGGCCAATTCGCTTGGCCATCTGGAGCAGATTGAGAGCTACGCCCCTGGCCATCAGGTCAGATTTGGAAACATGAACTACACGGCCGATATCTGTGGAGACTTGTTCTTCGACGGATTCGAGCCCATGTCGGACGCACCGCGTAGTCATGACGAGCAAGACGTAACTCTATCTTCGGACAGCGTTCGGGAGATTGCATCCGTAGACACTCCGGCCTTTTATCCGGAGCAAGTCGCGCCATCTGAGGGCGGAGGGATGGACCCCGCCATGGAGGCCGCACTCTCAGCGGCGATAGAGACGGATACTGACTTCACCCCTTATGAGAGTCATGTTGCCGAACCACTGGATTCGTCTTCGGCCACGGACTCCGAGCCGCTCGTATCCGTGCCCGTCGAGTACGACTAGGCGCCGATCATGGAGTTCACCTCCACGGATATCTTTCAGCACTCACCTTTTGGAGATGTAACAAATTCATTAAGGTCTCTCTCCCTGTCAGGAGAACCCTGGCTGAACTATGCCCGGTTAGAATGGGATGCGGACGACGAAGAAATTCACTGCCCACCCACCACCCACTTATTAGCCACTATCTACGACTTAACCGACATGCTCGACTTCGACTCCGAAGACATCAACGGTATGGACGACGATGCAGGAGACGAACCGGAACCACCGCCCATAGGGCGCTGGACCGCCACTTCATCACATGACATGTACATGGTGGACACCCCCAACGAAGCCAATGGCGACGAGAAAGCAGAGGATGACCCCTCCAAGAAGCAACCCAAGCGCCGACATCAGTGGCGCCGCCCTAAGTCCCGCCATAGCAAAAACAGCGATAATAATAGTCCACGCGACTCTGGAAAAGACGACAACTGTTCCACCCCGGGGGCAGAAAATGATCAAGAAGCAAATTGCAAACATAGTACAGATGCGACATCCAAACACAATGACGCCGAAGATAAGCCTTATCAATCCCCGTCTAAGGAAGACAACAGTCCGGACGAAGATGTACCCATCGTCCTGGAAACACACTTGGAGCAAGAAAAGCTCCGCAGAAGGCTTACTACCACAACGAGAAGCCTGAAAAAAAGAAGCAAAGGCTTAAGGTCGCACAAGATACGCTCAACAACAAGTGGAACAAAGTAACAAAGTATGGTAGAAGCTACCACCCAAATAGCTATCCAAAGCGCAAGCTATTACCGGAATTCGATGATGAGGCCCTAGAGCCCATACAGCCGATAAGTGATACGGCCAACCGGCCGGATCCACCACCATGTGAACGCGATAGAGCGGCTAACAAAATCATGCATAAGTCAACACATGTTATACATGAGAACTTGCGTCAAAAATCTGGCGCGACCAGATCTATCTATGGATCTAGGAAGCGCTCTAAGGTACACAACCAACACCGAATACTACAACCGTCCGAACACTATGGCGCATCCCAATACAGGGGTGCCGCACACCCACTATGTTTCACTGATGAGGTGTTGGATCACGACAGAAGGATTCAAACTGGTGAACATAGAGGCGTACGACGGAACCACAGACCCTGGAGTCTGGATAGAGGATTTCATCCTCCATATTCATATGGCTCGTGGAGACGATCTCCATGCCGTTAAATACTTGCCCCTCAAGCTTAAAGGGCCAGCTAGGCACTGGCTGAAAAGCCTCCCTGAAAACTCAATTGGAAGTTGGGAGGAGCTTGAGGACGCTTTCCGGGCCAATTTTCATGGGACTTATGTCCGACATCCGGATGCAGATGATTTAAGTCATATAATCCAACAATCCGAAGAGTCCGCCTGTGTAGCAACCCGACCCGAATGGATCAAGTCTATTGTGCTCCGGTGTCATCCCTGGATCAGTAATGCTGACACCACACAGTACTTCGAAGGATTTAAAGCAGAGTAGCAATCACACACTTATTACATCGGTGTCTCAAAAGAGAACTTATTACAATAAATATGGCTTAAGGCCATCTAATATCGATAACAGCGGAAGACTTGGAAGATAAATGGGTCCATCAACTCCAACGGCATCACTGAGTATAGAACCATGACCTAAAAGCACCTTAATCATCGTCTGAAAAGTCTGGAACATTAACGTTGCAGCCCAAAAACGGGTCAGCACATGGAATATGCTGGCAAGGTAACACATAGAGAGTAATGGAATGAAACAGCTATACTATATGCATATTTGGCTGCTGGACAGCTCTATGGTTACTATTTTGCGTAAAGACAGTTTTTCCCTACTGCAAAGGAATAAATTTATTTAACTATCATGGTAGTTGTTAAACATCGAGAATGGTTGACAGCATTCCGATCCCAATTAAGTGAACAATTAAAACCCAACAATATTAATTAGAAGTAACATGATGAGATTCACACGATATTCAAGCACTAGATACTCAAGATGTCCATAACCGGGGACACGGCTATTCATGATTAGTTTATTACACTCTACAGAGGTTAGCACACTTTCCCCACAAGACTCGATCGCCTCCGTTGGGCTTCTCGCACTACTGGTGTTTGAGAAACGGATGACCGAGGCACGGTCTTTCAGAAGCGCTAGCACCTTACGATGGATAGACCGGTACACCTACTTTCCCCTACATCTGCTAGTCTACCCTGTAAGAGTTCGCACGACTTAGTCAACTATGCCAGAGCCCATATTGGCTTGTGGCTGCACACGGATGTTTCTAGCATGAAAGATCTTATGATCCCTTTGAGCCTGGGTGGCGGTCCAAAAGAAAAACAGGCAAGTCCTGATAGAAACCAGGTGCCTCAATCCACCCAGATGTGTGTTTAAGTTGCCACCTTAGATAAACCATTAAAATTATCAATCTCACATCTGTCATGGATATCACTCACCCAATCCACGTCTACTAGCATAGCATGGCATAATAAGCAAACGTAGAAGTAACTCCCAAAGGTTTCATAATAAGCAGGTAATAGGTACTACCTCATCTACTTCCCATCCTACAATTTAATTAGATCCTAATCATGCAATGTGTGAGGATTGATCTAATGCAATAAAACTGGGTTGTAGAAAAGGTATGATCAAAGTGTTACTTGCCTCGCTGATGATCCGTGAGTCCTAGAGATTCGAAGTAACAGGCGGCGCAATCCGGGTAATCTATCGTAGACAAACAACAAGCATTCAATAAGTACTCATCTAATGCACAGGTAAAACTCGAACAAGAGATCGAACCAGATAGTTCAACTTAAGAACTCCGGTTGCAAAGAGAGAAAGAACCGAACAAAGCAACAGAAAACAAACGGCGGAAGAAAACAACTCGGTTCTAGCAAGTTGAAACTAGGTCAAATTTTACCGTAGCAAAAACTTGTTTAAGTTGATTAGTTAGAACGGCGGTTTCGAAACGAAACTCCAGGCGCTTGAATCACCTGATTCCGATAAACGAGCGAGAAGATAGACTAGAACGAAGATCGGATCTGAAATCGCGATCGCGGAATAAATCCGACGAAAAGAAAAAGAAGAACGGTTAAACGAACGGACGTTCGTTGATCGGGAATAACCGGTGATCACGTTCGTTAGGACGAACGGTCCGGCGAACGCTCGCTAAACAACTAAACCGAAAGCAAAACGAAAACCGATCTAGGGTTTCGGAAGAAAATCGAAGCAAACGAAAGAAAAGCAAACCGGAACGGTTATAAGAGGAACCGAACCGGGGAAAAAAAGAGGTGCGGCGCGGGGCTACCTCGGCGAGGCTCCGGCGAGGGGGCTCCGGCGGCGGCGGTGCTAGGCGGCGGCGGCGCTAGCAAGGGGCGGCAGCGGCACGGGCAAGGGGCGGCGGCGGCTTGGGGCGCTGGGTGGTGGCGCGATTTGGTGCGGGGGAAAAAGGGGGGGTGTGGGGGTATTTATATAGGTGGGGGTGTTGCTTGGGGGAGGGGGCAAGAAAAAGGGGAAGGAGAGGAGTCCTACTAGGACTCCACTTGGGGCGGCGGCGCTGGCCTTGGCGCGCGGGCGCGCGCGGCGGCCGGCCTGGCCTGGCCTGCGGTTGGGCCTTGGCCCAGGCGCGCGACGCGGGAAAAAAAATTAAAGGTTTCGCGCGCAGAAAAACACAGAAAAGAAAATCTAAACGGACTCCAAAATTCCCAAAGTAAATTTTCCCCGACTCCTAAAAATGAATCGAACAAAATGAACTTTTCTCGGGACCTAGATGCAAATTTTGAAAACACGCATTTTTCCCTATCCAAATAAAATGCAAATAAACACTGACAAATCCATTGATCCTCTTTTCAAAATTTGAGAAAGCTCAAATATGAAAATGAGGAAATCTCCAACTCTCTCCGAGGGTCCTTGAGTTGCGTGAAATTTCTAGGATCGACCAAAATGCAAGAAAATATGATATGCATGATGATCTAGTGTATAACATTCCAAATTGAAAATTTGGGATGTTACAAACCTACCCCCCTTAAGATGAATCTCGCCCTCGAGATTCGGGTTGGCTAGAAAATAGGTGAGGGTGGTCCTTGAGCAAATCTTCTTCTCTCTCCCAGGTAGCTTCATCCTCTGAGTGGTGGTTCCACTGAACTTTACAAAACTTGATAACCTTGCTGCGGGTAACTCTGCTGGCATAATCGAGAATCTTGACTGGTTTCTCTTCATACATTAGATCGTCCTTCAACTGAATTGCTTCAAGTGGCACTGTATCCCTTAGTGGTACCTCCACCATCTCGGCGTGACATTTCTTCAGCTGAGAAACATGGAATACATCATGAACTCCTGACAGTCCCTCTGGTAATTCCAACTTATACGCGACTTCTCCCATACGTTGCAAGATCTTATATGGTCCAACGAAATGCGGTGCTAATTTTCCCTTAACTCCAAAGCGTTTAACTCCTCGAAGTGGGGATACTCGGAGATACACCCTGTCTCCGGTTTCGTAAACTGTCTCCTTGCGTTTAGAATCTGCGTAGCTCTTCTGCCTGGACTGGGCTACCTTGAGCCTATCGCGTATCAACTTAACCTTTTGTTCAGACTCCTTAATCAAATCGGGTCCAAACAACTGACGGTCTCCAACTTCGTCCCATGACAACGGTGTCCTGCACCTCCTTCCATATAAAGCTTCGAAAGGTGCCATCTTCAAACTGGTTTGGTAGCTGTTGTTATAAGAAAACTCCGCATACGGCAAGTTATCGTCCCAACTAGATCCATAATCTAGTGCACAAGCTCTCAACATATCTTCCAAAATCTGATTGACTCTCTCGGTCTGCCCATCTGTCTATGGATGAAAAGCGGTGCTGAACTCTAGCCTGGTTCCCAAAGTTTCATGCAACTGATTCCAAAACTTTGAGGTAAATTGGGTTCCTCTATCTGATACAATACTCCTTGGAACTCCGTGCAAACAAATGATCCTAGTCATGTATATCTTTTCCAACTTAGCACTGGTGTAAGTGGTCTTAACTGGAATGAAATGTGCTACCTTCGTCAAACGATCAACTACTACCCATATCGAGTCATATCCTGCCTTCGTCCTGGGTAGTCCAGTGATAAAATCCATGCCTAGCTTATCCCACTTCCATTCGGGTATCGGCAATGGTTGTAAAAATCCGGCTGGCTTCTGATGTTCTGCCTTCACTCTATGACATACGTCACAAACTGCTACATATGCTGCAATATCCTTCTTCATTCCGGTCCACCAGAATGTTTCCTTCAAATCCAAATACATCTTGGTATTTCCTGGGTGAATCGAATATGGTGAATCATGTGCCTCTTGTAGAATCAACTTCCTGATCTCCGGGTCATTTGGCACATAAACACGGTCCTCAAACCATAGGGTATCGTGCTCATCCTCACGAAATCCCTTTGCTTTTCCTTTGCTTAGTTTCTCCTTTATAGAAGCAATTTCCTTGTCAGATTTCTGAGCCTCTCTGATTTTATCCATCAATGTTGACTGAATCTCCAATGCTGCTACATAGCCTTTCGGAACTATCTCTAAACTTAGTTCACGAAGGTTTTCTGCTAACTCCTTGGGTATACCTTCCGTCATTAACGTGTTGACATGGCTCTTACGGCTCAATGCGTCTGCTACTACATTAGCTTTTCCGGGATGGTAATGTAATCTCATATCATAATCCTTGATGAGCTCCAACCATCTCCTTTGTCTGAGATTCAACTCCTTCTGCGTGAAAATGTACTTCAAACTCTTGTGATCCGTGTACACCTCACAATGATTTCCAATGAGGAAATGTATCCATGTCTTCAATGCATGCACTATGGCTGCTAACTCCAAATCATGGGTGGCGTAATTCAACTCATGGGGTTTCAGTTGTCGTGAAGCATACGAAACAACTCTCCCTTCCTGCATAAGCACTGCTCCAAGTCCTCGACGTGAAGCGTTGCAGTACACCTCATAATCCTTGGTCTGATCTGGCAAAATCAACACTGGTGAGGTAACCAAACGTTTCTTCAACTCCTGGAAACTAGCCTCACACTCCTCAGTCCAATTGAACTTGGTATCCTTTTTCAACAATTCCGTCATAGGCTTCGCAATCTTTGAAAAGTTCTCAATGAATCTCCGGTAGTATCCTACGAGTCCAAGAAAACTCCGGATCTCTCCAACTGTCGTTGGTGCTTCCCATTCGGTTACGGTCTCAACCTTTGTGGGGTCAACTGCTATCCCTTCTCCGGATATAACGTGTCCGAGGAATCCTACTTCCTTCAACCAAAACTCACATTTGCTAAATTTGGCATATAACTGATGTTCCCTTAGTTTCTCCAAAACCAAACGCAAATGTTCCTTATGCTCTTCTTCATTCCTTGAATAAACCAGGATATCATCAATGAACACTACGACGAACTTATCCAAAAACTCCATAAATACCTTGTTCATCAGGTTCATAAAATAGGCAGGCGCGTTAGTCAATCCAAATGACATAACGGTATACTCATACAGTCCATTGTGGTGAATGCTGTCTTAGGTATGTCCTGCTCTCGAATCTTCAACTGATGGTACCCAGATCGCAAGTCGATCTTGGAAAACACTTTAGCTCCTTGCAAACGATCAAACAGATCATTAATCATTGGCAGTGGGTACTTGTTTTTGATTGTTACTTTGTTTAATCCACGGTAATCAACAACCATCTGTAATGATCCATCCTTCTTCTTTACTAGAAGTACGGGTGATCCCCAAGGTGAAGAACTTGGGCGTATGTAACCTTTCTCCAGTAACTCCTTAATCTGATTCTTAATTTCTACCAAATCCTTTGCTGGCATCCGGTATGGTCTCTTTGATATAGGGCCTGTTCCTGGCAATAACTCAATCAAAAACTCAATGTCTTTATCCGGTGGCATGCCTGGCAATTCCTCTGGAAATACATCAGGAAAATCCTTTACCATAGGTACTTCCTCCCGCACAACTCCTGTTAGGCAATTTACTTGTGTCCTATTTGGCACATGCCGGGATACATACTTGATCCTTCTTCCTTCTGTCGTTGTAAGCAAAATTGACTTACTAGCACAATCGATGTTTCCTCCATACATCGACAGCCAATCCATACCGAGAATTACATCCAGACCTTCGGATTCCAGAATAATTAAATCTGTTGGGATAACATGCCTTCCTATGCTTAATGGCACTTGAAAACATCCTTGACTGGCCATGTATTCCGTTCCTGGCGAGCTTACTAGCATAGGTGTTTTAAGAATCCTAGTGGGCAGGCTATATTTTTCCACAAATCCCCATGATATGTATGAATGTGATGCACCAGTATCAAAAAGAACGAGTGCTGTAAATGACTTAACCAAAAACTTACCGATTACTGCATCAGGCTGATCTTCAACCTCCTCCACGTTAACGTGGTTCACCTATCCCCTATTGAAAGGGTTCGGCTTCTTCCCTGAGCTTCCATTGCCATCTCCATTCTGGCCTTCAGGACATTCATTGGCATAATGTCCGGTCTTGGAACACTTGAAACAGGTGACTTGACTCAGGTCTCTCTTGGATGGGGTTGATGGGGTGGTACGGTTCTGGCCGTTGCTTCCTCCATTCCCATTACCATTCTTGTGGCCACTGTGGTTGTGCGAACTACCTCCTCCATGGGTATGCTGAAACTGAAATCCCGATTTAGGGGTAAAACGGGGCTTCTGCTGGGCTCCAGAGTTATACTTCCCCTGTCCATACTTCCTCTTGCGGTTCTCAATCTGTTGTTGCTTCCCTTCAATCATGATGGCACGATCTACCAACTCCTGGTAGTTGTTGAAACTTGCTACCATCAACTGCATGCTTAACTCATCATTCAATCCTTCCAGAAACTTCTCCTGCTTGGTTGCATCCGTAGCAACGTCATCTGGGGCATAACGTGCTAACTTGCTGAAGTCGTCAACGTACTGGCCAACTGTCCTTCCACGTTGGCATAAGTTGCGAAACTCACGCTTCTTCATGGCCATAGCTCCTGCTGAAACATTTGCAGTGCGGAAAGCTTGCTGAAACTGATCCCATGTGATAGTGTCAACTGGGTAGGTGGCTGTGAAATTCTCCCACCATGCTGCCGCGGGTCCGTCAAGCTGATGTGTGGCAAACTTCACTTTCCCACCATCCGTGCATCCTGCAGTGGTTAACTCCCTTCCTATCTTGCGGAGCCAATCGTCTACTACTATCGGCTCGGTGCTACTAGAAAACACCGGCGGATTCAGCCTAAGGAAACGGGCTAAGTGGTCAACAGGTGGCAGTGGTGGTGGTGGGTTGTTGTTGTTGTTGTTCTGCTGGTTCTGGACTAACATATGCATCAATTGATTCTGCTGCTGGATTAACTGAGTGAGCTCCGGTGGAAATCCATTGTCACGTCTCGGAGGCATCTGAGGGTTTAGAAAAGATGAGATATAAGAATAGAGTGAGGTCTAAAGAGAAAACACTACCCCAATGCACATGAACAATGCACACAAATCACTTCATTCAATTCAAACAAGGGCTTACAATCGATCTAGCTATCGCAAAAGTGCTCGAACTATGATGTATACATGGGGGGAATACTACTAATATTTGGTGGTCATCTAGAAATTTGAACCGGTGGAAGACTCCATGATGTCCGCTCCAGCTTCGTCTTCAAAGTCGGGTTCACTTGGATCCGAATCGGTGTCGTCGATGATGATGTAGTTGTCCGGACATGCGACGTACATGTCTTCCTTCCTGGATGCTAACTCCCTCTTGAGTTCTTTAATCTCTCGCTTAAGGTCGTCGTTGTGTCTTGCTAGAGCTACGATCTCGTCCATGTAGTCCTTGCATGTAGCCTTCAGTTCTCCTTCTAGCTCGATGATCCTTGCCTTCGCATTCTTCAACTCTATCATATCATTGCACATCTGGTTCTCGTGGCGTCGAATGTGCTGGTTTAACTCCTGGATAAAAGCTGCAATGGATCTATCCTTCTTGGTGATGACTAACTCCCATTGTTCATCTCGGCGTCTGCAAATCTGGTAGATAGTGTCCTTGAGGTCTTCTTGATAAACTTCTCCAACGCGTCCTATGGTGATATGGGCTGCCATGCTCTTTCCCAGATTCTAGGTTGGTGCATTGAAAACACTATCTATGGGCTTCGTGATTGGCGCGAATGTCCTTCCCGGAACGTGAGCTTGAATCTTCCAGCGCTCCTCTTCAGGTAGAGTGGCGTTGAAGGTTCCCGTGAAACTTGGTAATCCAATGTTTAGGTACTTGGTGACTTCCTTCATGTGAAATCCAAAAGGTGTGCCTTCATCCGGTTGAGCGTACTTGATCTTCGCGTCCTTCATCCTAAAGAGTAGAAAAGATGAGGAGTTAGAAAATGAGGAGAGAATGGTGATCTATGGCTTTAACTTACTGGTCGTGTCCTATAGTCAGCGTGTGCTCTGATACCATCTCTGTAGCGACCCGACCCGAATGGATCAAGTCTACTATGCTCTGGTGTCATCCCTGGATCACTAATGCTGACACCACATAGTACTTCGAAGGATTTATAGCAGAGTAGCAATCACACACTTATTACATCCGTGTCTCAAAAGAGAACTTATTACAATAAATATGGCTTAAGGCCATCTAATATCGATAACAGCGGAAGACTTGGAAGATAAATGGGTCCATCAACTCCAACGGCATCACTGAGTATAGAACCACGACCTAAAAGCACCTTAATCGTCGTCTAAAAAGTCTGCAACATTAACGTTGCAGCCCGAAAACGGGTCAGCACATGGAATATGCTGGCAAGGTAACACATAGATTGTAATGGAATGAAACAGCTATACTATATGCATATTTGGCTGGTGGAAAGCTCTATGGTTACTATTTTGCTTAAAGCCAGTTTTTCCTTACTACAAAGGAATAAATTTATTTAACTATCATGGTAGTTGTTAAAGATCGAGAATGGTTGACAGCATTCCGATCCCAATTAAGTGAACAATTAAAACCCAACAATATTAATTAGAAGTAACATGATGAGATTCACACGATATTCAAGCACTAGATACTCAAGATGTCCATAACTGGGGACACGGCTAATCATGATTAGTTTATTACACTCTACAGAGGTTAGCGCACTTTTCCCCACCAGACTCGATCGCCTCCGTTGGGCTTCTCGCACTACTGGTGTTTGAGAAACGGATGACCGAGACACAGTCTTTCAGAAGCTAGCACCTTACGATGGATAGAGCGGTACACCTACTTTCCCCTACATCTGCTAGTCTACCCTGTAAGACTTCGCACGACTTAGTCAACTATGCCAGAGCCCATATTGGCTTGTGGCTGCACACGGAAGTTTCTAGCATGAAAGATCTTATGATGATCCGCGAGTCCTAGAGATTCGAAGTAACAGGCGGCGCAATCCGGGTAATCTATCGCAGACAAACAACAAGCATTCAATAAGTACTCATCTAATGCACAGGTAAAACCCGAACAAGAGATCGAACCAGATAGTTCAACTTAAGAACTCCGGTTGCAAAGAGAGAAAGAACCGAACAAAGCAACGGAAAACAAACGGCGGAAGAAAACAACTCGGTTCTAGCATGTTGAAACTAGGTCAAATTTTACCGTAGCAAAAACTTGTTTAAGTTGATTAGTCGGAACGGCGGTTTCAAAACGAAACTCCAGGCGTTTGAATCACCTGATTCTGATAAACGAGCGACAAGATAGACTAGAACGAAGATCGGATCTGAAATCGCGATCGCGGAATAAATCCGACGAAAAGAAAAAGAAGAACGGTTAAACGAACGGACGTTCGTTAACCGGGAGTAACCGGTGATCACGTTCGTTAGGACGAACGGTCCGGCGAACGCTCGCTAAACAACTAAACCGAAAGCAAAACGAAAACCAATCTAGGGTTTCGGAAGAAAATCAAAGCAAACGAAAGAAAAGCAAACCGAACGGTTATAAGAGGAACCGAATCGGGGAAAAAAAGAGGCGCGGAGCAGGGCTACCTCGGCGAGGCTCCGGCGAGGGGGCTCCGGCGGCGGCGGTGCTAGGCGGCGGCGGCGCGGGCAAGGGGCGGCGGCGGCTTGGGGCGCGGGGTGGTGGCGCGGTTTGGTGTGGAGGAAAAAGGGGGGGTGTGGGGGTATTTATATAGGTGGGGGGTGTTGCTTGGGGGAGGGGGCAAGAAAAAGGGGAAGGAGAGGAGTCCTACTAGGACTCCACTTGGGGCGGCGGCGCTGGCCTGGGCGCGCGGGCGCGCGCGGCGGCCGGCCTAGCCTAGCCTGGCCTGTGGCTGGGCCTTGGCCCAGGCGCGCGACGCGGGATTTTTTTTTATGGTTTCGCGCGCAGAGAAACACAGAAAAGAAAATCTAAACGGACTCCAAAATTCCCAAAGTAAATTTTCTGCGACTCCTAAAAATGAGTCGAACAAAATGAACTTTTCTCGGGACCTAGATGCAAATTTTGAAAACACGCATTTTTCCCTATCCAAATAAAATGCAAATAAACACCGACAAATCCAATGATCCTCTTTTCAAAATTTGAGAAAGCTCAAATATGAAAATGATGAAATCTCCAACTCTCTCCGAGGGTCCTTGAGTTGCGTGAAATTTCTAGGATCGACCAAAATGCAAGAAAATATGATATGCATGATGATCTAGTGTATAACATTCCAAATTGAAAATTTGGGATGTTACAGCCTGAAAGCTTTGGAACAGGTTCCTCACCAAGAAGAACCAAATAGTCGACTGTCCAGACGCCGAAGCCTTAGTAGCTTTTAAACACAGCGTCCGAGACGAATGGCTCGCCAGACACCTCGATCAAGAAAAACCGAGAACAATGGCAGCCCTAGCAAGCCTCATGACCCGCTTTTGTGCGGGTGAGGACAGCTGGTTGGCCGTAGCAGCACCAGCGACCCAAGCACATCCGAAGTAAGGGATGGCAATGGTAAATCACGACGCAACAAAAACAAGCGTCGAAATAAAGAAGGTAGCCCAGGGGCTCCCGACCAGGTCAGCGAAAAAAGACTTTCAAAGGCAACAGAGAAGGACAATCTGGCCTAAACAAAATTCTTGACAAACTTTGTCAGATTCATGGCACCCCAGACAAACCTGCAAATCATACCCATAGAGAATGTTGGGTCTTCAAGCAGGCTGGTAAGCTAAACGCTGAACACAGAGGGGAAGAGACACCAAGCGAAGACGAGGATGAACCTTGCCAGCTAAGCGCCAGAGGACAGAAAAAGTTTCCACCGGAGGTTAAAACAGTAAGCGTGGTCCATCTTACAAGGAGGAGAAGCAATCACGCACTCCAGTACACACGCGCCATAGAGCCCTTCACCCCTAGGTCCAACCCCTAGTTGGCCTACCCACTCACTTTTGATCGTAGGACGATACACATATCTGGCGTGAAGGACTGACGGCCTTGGTGTTAGACCCAATAATAAACGGGTACCATTTCACAAGGGTCCTCATGGACGGCGACAGTGTTCTCAATCTGATATATCAGGACACAGTCCACAAAATGGGATAGACCCGACACAAATAAGCCATAGTAATACTACCTTCAAGGGAGTAATACCAGGCCAAGAGGCCCACTGCATGGGCTCTCTACTACTAGAGGTGGTATTTGGTTCTCCCAATAACTTCCGTAATGAAACGTTAACTTTTCACATCGCTACATTCCGAAGTGATTTTCAAGCACTACTCGGAAGGGCGACTTTATGAGGCGTCATTACGGTTACCGGAAATACCAACCGTTCTTCACGTACGGAAGAGGACGCGATGGTTCTAACAGCCGCACACTAGCCGGCCTCACCAACCAGAAAAATGGCAGGTCGTCAAGACCACGGACACGGTTAGACGAGTCCGGCGTTCCATCATACATGCATGAGATTGGTTTTCGAACCCTCATAAAATGATACCAGGGGCTTCCCGCGTGTAATCAGGGCTAGCCCGGCTCAACTAGGCTTCTCTGGAATTCTGATAACTCATTCTTCTTTTCGGCAAGGCAACTTTCACCTAAATTCTTTCCTTTTGCAGGTTACAATCGTGCTACACCCGTCCAGGACACGGCACAATGGAGACACAGGCGCAGACGTGCAGTAGGGACCCGCCCAAAGGTTTCTTTTTATATTAAGCCCCTGCGTAAACCTTTTTTACTGTGTCTTGTTGCTCATGTCCTACGGATACTCCACACAATCGAGAAGGATGCCAGCGTTATTGGCATGTGGCCACGCCAGGATATTGCACGTACCTGGACACATTGGGTTTCTTATAAAGGGCATTGTTTAGCCCGGCATCGTTTATAAAGACCAAACACCTTAGGGAGTGTTCGGCGTCGCGAGTTTGGCCCTATATGCATCAACTCTGAATCATGTCTTTGGTAAAATGTTGGGTTTGCCCGGCTCCCGCGTTTTGGTACCTTACGTTCTGTTATATCGGCTAAGGTAGCACTGGGAGAACTACTGCGGTTGTGCCCTAGTTCATTCGGCTGAGCACCTCAGTAGAGAAAGCCGAAAACTGACTGTCACGATATAGCGAGAGACTAGTCAGCCACTCGATGACTAATCGGAATCTTCGGGATTCCTCTGCATTAACGAAGGGTCGTTTCTCGGTCATGTACGTATGTGCACCGTATTCGGACGAGCGCAGAGGTACCAAGGGCTATATAGTAGCCCCACTGTCAAACTCCTATGGCTAAGTGAAAGTGTTAAAGCAATATAGTCCGATTGCCTCGTTCGCTACGCTATCACCTCCTTAACGGACCAAGACGTTGGATCAAGTGTGGATATGCATCTTTTGCAAACACCCCCGCATTATATGCGTGGGGGCGGAAGCCGACGACTGCAAACTTTTAGGTTATATACATATATACATAAACGGCCGCACAGGAGGCATCATAGTACTTTTGGGCAAAAGTATAAATACAACCTTGATTAATTCAGAAAAAACATTGTTTGTACAGTAGGACTACATGTCACTAGAAAATAATATTCTTCGAGCATTGAGCCTCTATTGAATGAGCGCCTTCAAGGACTTCTTCAAAGTAGTGCTCGATAGCCACTCGGCCTATGGCCGACCCCTGTGCCACAACAGTGGTGGCCTCCATCTCCGCCCAGTATGTTTTGACACGGGCAAGGGCCATCCACGCACCTTCTATGCACACTGATCTCTTTACAGCATCGATGCGTGGCACAACTTCATGGAATTGTTGCACTAAGCTAAAGTAGCTACTCGGCCTTGGCCCTCCTGGCCACAGGTGATCCACAACGGACCTCATGGCAAGTCCGGACAACCTATGGAGCTCGGCCCAACCGATCAATCGCTCATTCAGCAGCAGCGGGCGGACTGGAGCGTGAAACTATGACCAGAACAGCCTCTCCACTTTGGGACCTTTCTGATCCTTGAAGTACTCAGCTGGATCAGCAGCACTTGCAGCCAAATCCATGTACTCGTCCGCAGAACTCCATAGCCGGCCCAGAGGAGCATACTTCGGATCTTCGAACTTAGTCCTCAACAAGAAGGGCTTCCCAGACACGATATTTGCAGCTTGATTCAGCTCGTCCTTCGTCGCTCTAATTTTGGAGCGGGCTTCCTTGGCAGCCACCCGGGCCTTCTCCAGGTCTGTCGCCTTCACCCGGTCTTCTTCTTCAAGAAGCCAGTAACGCTCAGTAGCATCTTTTAACTCTACAACCATCTTTGCTATTTTTTCCTTGCCCTCGCAATGCGTGGCCTGTTCGGCCCTTAACTCTTCGACCGCCTTCAAAGCGGCCGCATTGCTACTCCTTGCTTGCTCCTTGGCTCGGGCAAGCTCCGCCCGAAGGGTCTCCACGGTGGCAGCTCCATCTGCAGTCACAACATATTAAAGATACTGGCATCATGCTGCTCTTATTATGTGACGATCACCAGAAAAAACACTCACCCTGTGCCTCGTCAAGCCGCTTGTTGACAAGCACGATGTCGGCATCTTCCGCATTCAGTTGCCGCTTCAGGTCGGCAAACCCATCAGTCCGTCTAGCCACCGGAGATTCAACCACCTGCACATAAAGGTGGTCAGATTATTCTCTGGGACTATGATCCTCTGTTTGCCGCCGTTCTCGATGACAAATAGAGTCTCAGGGACTACCATCTGCATAGGCATACCTAACGTATGCGGTACTGTTAAAGGCATACATTATTTCACGTACCTCGAAGCCTTTCATTAGACTAATAAAAGCTTCGTGCAAACCACTTTCGGTGGATGAAATCCTTTCAATTACCGTACCCATTAGCGTACGATGCGCTTCTGAGATGATAGCTCGCCCGAGAAGATCCTTCAGCGCGTTCGACCGCACATAGTACGGACCCTTGCTGCCGCTCTCCTCAGGAGCCGGATACTGGGGATGCCGGGCAGCCAAAGGGTTATCCTCTGGCGATATTGGATCCGGAGGTACCCTTCGCGACGACACTTCAGGGTCGCCAGCTTGTTGAGCTGGGGAGTCCGGGGGAGGCGTTTCGCTCTCCATCATCTCCGGAAGAAGATCCCCCGAAGATGAACTCTGTCGAGAAAGGCTGTGATCGGGACTACAATTTACAAGCATCAGTTATTGTCTTCGGAAGTAAGGTAGGATATCTTCACTATTAAGTACTTTTTGATTACTTACAGCTCGGTAGAGGGCTGATCCCCGTGCGGACATTCTGCGGCAAGAATGCCCTCTGGGGCAGGACCCTCTGGCGGAGATTTCTTCTCCCGTTTGGAAAACTTAGTTTTTGGATCTTCAGAGGTAGTCCTCTTCCTTCCCCGAGGAGAGGGAATGTTAGGTTCCTCCCCTTGGTTATCCTCCCTCGCGGAGGCGCCCTTCCCCTCGATTGGAGTAGGTAGAGATGGAGGCCCGCTTTCGCCCTCTTTATTCCCCCTTCATCTTCCTTTGAGGGCACTAGACAAGGTGCTGGCTCAAGCATCTTTTCCAGCACTGGATTGTCCAAGCCTTCAGGAAGGGGGGCCGAACACCGGATCATCTTTGCCTTTGTTATCCAGTCCTGGTCAAAGAGCGATTCTTCAGAATGATATCATGATAAATAAAAGGACAGTGTGTTCGGCCATGGGATTACTTACTTGGGCAGCGGGGCGGTTGCAACTCAGGCCCATGTCCTCGGTAGTGTCCGTACACTCTATTTGGGGTCCGAAGAACGATCTGTACATCTCCTCGTGCGTCATGCCGAGGAAATGCTGAATAGTGCACGGTCCTTCTAGGTTGAACTGCCACATGCGGAGGGGCCGGCGCTTGCAAGGCTGGACTTGATGAACTAGCATAACTTGCATTACCATAACTAGACTGAAATCTCCCTCGAAGAGATCTCTGATATGGCTCTGCAGTATTGGCACATCCTTGGCTAGACCCCAGCTCTGCCCCCTGCTGATCCATGACATTAGTTGTGGTGGGGGGCCCAAGCGAAAGGTAGGGGCAGCTACCCATTTGGCACTTCGGTGAGCTGTGACGTAAAACCACTCTCGTTGCCATAATCCGGACACCTCTGGAAAGGAACCCTTTGGCCATGGAGCGTCAGCAATTTTTCTTATTAGAGCACCTCCGCACGCTGCGTACTGCCCCTCGACCATCTTCGGCTTCATGTCGAAGGTCTTGAGCCACAGGCCAAAGTGAGGGGTAATGCAGAGGAAGGCCTCACATACGATGATAAATGACGAGATGTGAAGAAGGGAATCCGGCGCCAGATCGTGAAAATCGATCCTGTAATAGAACATAAGACCCCTAACAAAAGGATCCAGAGCGAGGCCTACTCCTCGGAGGAAGTGGGAGACGAACACAACGCTCTCGTTGGGTTCGGGAGTAGGGACGACCTGCCCTCAGGCGGGCAGTCTATGCAAAATTTTGGCGGCCAGATATCTGGCCTCCCTCAACTTCTTAATGTCCTCCTCCATGATGGAGGAAGGCATCCACCGGCCTTGAAGGCTGGATCCGGACACGATTGAAGGTCTGAAGCACCTGACCTGACCTTTGGGTGTTATAACTCGAGGCGGGGGGGATTCGATTAAGCATAGGAGGGAAAAAATAAAAATCCTTGTCCCTTTATAAAGGGGATGAATATCAGGCGTCCTCCTCGTGGCCGTTCGAGACTTACCTAAGATCTAGGAGTCATACCAACAGGCACAGTTGGGTTACCCACGTTTGTATTGATGAGAATCCCGTGATAAGGGGAACACGATCTCTGCTTTGACAAGACGTGTCAAGAAACCGCCTCGCGTTATGTGCGGGGCTGGTTAAAGAAAAACGGTTCGAATAATTACAGGGCCATGGCGTGATGTCATACTGCCAAAATGTGTCAGTAGATTAGATTTGTGGAAATATTACTCTCTCTACGGTGGTATGTGGAACTTATTTTGCAGTGTCGGACACTATCCTTGTATTCAAACTCTTCCATGGTGTATTCGGAGGAGGAACCCGCCTTGGAATGCCAAAGATAACACTGCGCGCCGGACTCATCGTCATTGAAGCCTGGTTCAGGGGCTACTGAGGGTGTCCTGGATTAGGGGGTCTCTGGACAGTCGGACTATATCCTTTGGCCGGACTGTTGGACTATGAAGATACGAGATTGATGACTTTGTCCCGTGTCTGGATGGGACTCTACTTAGCGTGGAAGGCAAGCTAGGCAATATGGATATAGATATCTCCTCCTTTGTAACCGACCTTGTTTAACCCTAGCCCCCTCCGGTGTCTATATAAACTGGAGGGTTTTAGTCCGTAGGACAACATATAATCAGACCATAGGCTAGCTTCTAGGGTTTAGCCTCTCCGATCTCGTGGTAGATCAACTCTTGTAATACTCATATCATCAAGAACAATCAAGCAGGACATAGGGTATTACCTCCATCGAGAGGGCCCAAACCTGGGTAAAACATCGTTTCCCCTGCCTCCTGTTACCATCCGCCTTAGACGCACAGTTCGGGACCCCCTACCCGAGATCCGCCAGATTGACACCAACACCAATCATCCTCGCGAGACTAGGTGGAGCATCCTCGGGAGGAGTCAGCCCCCGAAGCGCCGCTGACTCAGGAGGCACCAGTGCCCGGCTCGGGTGCTGAGGTCCGAGAGGCTCAGGAGCTTCCTACCTCCTAGGCCATGGTGACGACGATGCCTCTTCCTCGTTCTTATGCCCTGTTGCTGACTCCAGGTTCCTCCGCTTCTCCTGATGTCCTAGAGCGAGCCCTTTCTGAGATGGCCCAGCTACGAGAAGATCTCCAAAGCGCCAAACCCCTCATGGTGGATGGTCACCTGGAGCTGGTCTCTGGTTGGCTCCATTCTGACGTGCCCGTTCTGGCGGCGCTGAGCCAGGTCGCGGCGACCTCTGTGGGGGAGAAGCGAGCCGCAGCTACTCACGAGGCGGCGCTGAAGGACGCAGAGGCCGCCCAAGGTCGCCGCCAGGTGGTAGAGGCCGAGCTGAAGATCATGCATGACGAGCGTGCTGAAGTTGCCCGTGGCCGTAAGGTGGAGGAAGAGAGGATGAAGGCCTAGGTGGACGCCGTCAAGGGTCGCGACGCCGAGTTGGCGCAGCTGGCGCAGGCACAGGCTGCTGAGCGCGGCCGGCTAAAGGAGCTGGAGAAAAAGGTGCAGGCTGAAAAGGCCGAACCCGATGCCAAGGCGAAGGTTCTGGCCGAGGACCACGTGGCCTTCGCGCTTCCGGAGAAGAGGTCTCGTGAGGCCCTAAAGTAACTCTATGAGAAGGGCTTGGAGAAGCCATTGGCCACCAATGACGACGGCCCCGCCCAGTTGCTTCCCTACTTGGTCGAGGCGCTTGAGGAAGTCGTGCGCGGCATCAGCCCCATGGCAGAGGCAGAGGCTCACGTCCTTTCTTCAGCTGCGCTGACGCATGTCTTCAGCCACCTCCATCTTCGCGATCCTGCCGCCCGCCTTGACGAGCTGCTGGAGCCCATGGCTGATGAACACTGCTCAGCTGCCGCCGCATCCGTGAAAGGTCAGGTGGAAGCCCTTTTGGAGAAGTTTGATGCCTTCGCCCCCGTGCCTTCAACCAGTGGTGCAGGTGAAGGCGACGCCACCTAGGAGGGGGCACCTCTTGCAGGTGCCGGTGGTATATCGAGGGATGACTGGCTTGCGGCTCCTTTCCTGTTGAAACTCCTGCATCATGTAGCGTGCATTGTGGAGGCATTTAAACTTGTGTTTCATATTTGGAGAAAAATATGTCTTGTAATATTTTCTTTGAGATTTTGCGATTTCCTTCCCATTTGCTTTACGTTCTACGGTGGCAGAGCCTGACCCCGCGCATACCTCAGCCGCCGTTGGGCCGACTGGATCACCAGGACGGTCCAAGGAGTGAGGGGCTACATGGTCAGTTAGGCTCCTGAGTCGCGATGCTCAGGAGTCCCCCTTGACGCGCAAACAACTTGTGGAAAGGAGAGGCAATGGTAGGTCTTGTGTTCTACGTTGGCACGGCCCGACCCCGCGCATACCTCAACCGCCATTGGTCCGACCGGATCACCGGGATGGGCCAAGGAGTGAGGGGCTATGTGATCAGTTAGGCTCCAGAGTCGTGATGCTCGGGAGTCCCCCTTGACGTTCAAACGACATTCATACATTAGCTCCGCTTGGGAGGGCACGCGACGACCAGGCCCGAGGGACCTGGCGGGGTGGTGTATGCTTGGGCGTGACCCGAACGCAGCCCCCGTACCTAGACCCCTCGCGCGGCTCTCCCGAGGGGAGGCATTGCGTTGAGGCCAGACACCGAGCCCAGAGTTATGCGGAGCATCCCATGTTCATCCCCATGTACACTCCGACTACTCTCCAAGTCCCGAGAGGACATATGATGAGACCTCAAACATACGCCATTGGACACAAGGTGAACTCGCTCCTCTCCGAACTTTCACTTTCTACATGTGCGACATGGCTACTACCTCCAACATGTGTGCTATGCATGATCAGGTACTTAGAGGAAAGCCATGGAGCCACCACATCCAACTGACGAGCTAGCGAGGACGCCAAGTACAATGACCAAGAGAAGAAGTTGCCAGAAATCTACAGCCACCGAACGACCGGTCTGGACCGGACATCCGACCCCTGGAGTCTTCACCAGCCAGCCCAAGTCCCAGCCAGCGAGACCTACAATGGTCGGACGACCGATGCTGACCGGACGTTCGACATCCTCCAGCGCCTGGACGATCGGCCCTGTCCAGAAACTGACGATGGCTTTCCCGAGCCAAAACGCCGGACGTCTGACAAGTACTAGACGACTGGACCCTCGCGAGCCACCGGACGTCCGGTACCCGTCGGACGTCCAACGCCTGACTATGCACAGTGTATCGGGCCGAGCCCTTGTATCCCTTTGCCCTCACTTACCCCTTCGTGGCCCTAGACTATATATATTACTCCACCTCCACCATTTGAGGGTTAGCGTTGGTTTAGCTCATTTTGACCGATAGAGCTTCGCTCATCCACATCGGATCTCCTCCTCGTGAGAGACCGCGGCCTCTTCGGAGATGATCCCTTTGGATTCAAGACCCCTATAAGGGAAGATCCCCTCATGGATACAGGACCTCCTCACGGAGAAGACCGGCTACCCTTGTATCATCCCTAGTTGATTGTGTACCATGTGAACTCTTATGTATTCGAGGATCTAGCACATGCGTGACTATTTCTTGTTGCTTGAGTGATTCTCTTGCGTTTCCCCTCTTTTCCACCTCGTGTTCTTTGTGTTCATCGCGAGATCCGCTCCTATCGTGAAAGATCGGGCTATAGGGTTCCTACCCTACATCACAGAGGCTCCCTGAGGTTGATACGGCCGTGAGGCCGCCCTCAGTTGTTTATCACCAGGACGGACCAAGGCGCTTCCGCACATGCACGGGCATAGCCGCTCCTCGGCAGTGTCGACAGCCAGCGCGGAGCATGGTGCTTCCACTAGTACATGGGAGGGGACTCCCTACTGCGGAGAGCCCCCGGGGCGTGTATAGCCCCGCCCCGACACGTGGCTTGCACGGCATGGCTAGACGAGGTGTGCCCGGGCACTCGTGAGCCAGCGCGGGACTCACGAGGCCCTACCTCAAGGCGGATTGCGCCTGGTCATGATTCTTGTTCGCTGTGTTGGTCCTGCGAGGTGGTCAGACAACCTGCGCCGAACGAATCTCCTGAGGTTATCGCGTGAGAAAGCCAAGCACCAATGGCCCCAAGAGGTGACGTGAACAGGGCCTGCTACCTCTTGAGCACTGCGTTGGTTTTCCTCGAAGAGGAAGGGATAATGCAGCAAAGTAGCGTAAGTATTTCCCTCAGCTTTTGAGAACCAAGGTATCAATCCAGTAGGAGGCTACGCGCGAGTCCCTCATACCTCCACAAAACAAATAAATCCTCGCAACCAATGCAAATAGGGGTTGTCAATCCCTATGAGGCCACTTACGAGAGTGAGATCTGATAGATATGATAAAGATAATATATTTGGTATTTTTATGATAAACATGCAAAGTAAAATAAAGGCAAAGTAAATAGCAAAGTAGTAGGAGAACAATATGATAAAGATAGACCCGGGGGCCATAGGTTTCACTAGTGGCTTCTCTAGAGAGCATAAGTATTCTACGGTGGGTGAAAAAATTACTGTTGAACAATTGACATAATTGAGCATAATTATGAGAATATCTAGGCATGATCATGTATATAGGCATCACGTCCGAGACAAGTAGACCGACTCCTGCCTGCATCTACTACTATTACTCCACTCATCAACCGCTATCCAGCATGCATCTAGAGTATTAAGTTAAAAACAGAGTAACGCCTTAAGCAAGATGACATGATGTAGAGGGATAGACTCATGCAATATGAAGAAAACCCCATCTTGTTATCCTCGATGGCAACAATCCAATATGTGCCTTGCTGCCCTTACTGTCACCGGGAAAGGATACCGCAAGATTGAACCGAAAGCTAAGCACTTCTCCCATGGCTAGAAAGATCAATCTAGTAGGCGAAACCAAACTGATAATTCGAAGAGACTTGCAAAGATAACCAATCATAAATAAAAGAATTCAGAGAAGATTCAAATATTGTTCATAGATAGACTTGATCACAAACCCACAATTCATCGATCTCAACAAACACACCGCAAAAAGAAGATTACTCGAATAGATCTCCACAAGAGAGGGGGAGAACATTGTATTGAGATCCAAAAAGAGAGAAGAAGCCATCTAGCTACTAACTCTGGACCCATAGGTCTGAGATGAACTACTGACACTTCATCGGAGGGGGTATGGTGTTGATGTAGAAGCCCTCTGTGATCGATGCCCCCTCTGGTGGAGCTCCGGAACAGGCCCCAACAGGGGATCTCGTGGATACAGAAAGTTACAGCAGTGGAATTAGGGTTTTGGTTGCTGTTCTAGTCGTTTGGGGGTACGTGGATATATATAGGAGGAAGAAGTACGTCGGTGGAGCAATAGGGGGCCCACGAGGGTGGGGGCGCGCCAGGTAGGGTATGGCGCCCCCCCCTACCTCGTGGCCTCCTGTTACGTGCCTTGGCGTAGGGTCGAAGTCTCCTGGCTCTTATCTGTTGAGAAAATCACGTTCCCGAAGGTTTCATTCCGTTTGGACTCCGTTTGATATTCCTTTTCTTCGAAACCCTAAAATAGGCAAAAAAAACAGCAATTCTGGGTTGGGCCTCCGGTTAATAGGTTAGTCCCAAAAATAATATAAAAGTGGATAATAAAGCCCAATAATGTCCAAAACAGTAGATATAGCATGGAGAAATCAAAAACTATAGATACGTTGGAGACGTGTCAAGCATCCCCAAGCTTAATTCCTGCTCGTCCTTGAGTAGGTAAATGATAAAATAGAATTTTTGATGCGGAGTGCTACTTGGCATAATTTTAATGTAATTCTTCTTAATTGTGGTATGAATATTCACATCCGAAAGATTCAAGACAAAAGTTCATACTGACATAAAAATAATAATACTTCAAGCATACTAACTAAGCAATTATGTCTTCTCAAAATAACATGGCCAAAGAAAGTTCATCCCTACAAAATCATATGGTTTAGTCATGTTTCATTTTCGTAACACAAGAATGCTCTCATCATGCACAACCCCGATGACAAGCCAAGCAATTGTTTCATACTTTAGTAATCTCAAACCTATAAACTTTCACGCAATATATGAGCGCGAGCCATGGACATAGCACTATAGGTGGAATAGAATATAATGAGGGGGGTTATGTGGAGAAGACAAAAGAGGAGAAAGTCTCACATCAACGAGGCTAATAAATTGGCCATGGAGATGCCCACCGATTGATGTTAATGCAAGGAGTAGGCATTGCCATGCAACGGATGCACTAGAGCTATAAATGTATGAAAGCTCAACAAAATAAACTAGTGGGTGTGCATCCAACTTGCTTGCTCACGAAGACCTAGGGCACTTGAGGAGGCCCATTGTTGGAATATACAAGCCAAGTTCTATAATGAAAATTCCCACTAGTATATGAAAGTGACAAAACAAGAGACTCTCTAACATGAAAACTATGGTGCTACTTTGAAGCACAAGTGTGGCAAAGGATAGTAACATTGTCCCTTCTCTCTTTTTCTCTCATTTTTTGGGCCTTCTCTTTTTTTGGCCTTTCTCCCTTTTTTCCTCACTTGGGACAATGCTCTAGAAAATGATGATCATCACACTTCTATTTATTTACAACTCAATGATTACAACTCGATATTAGAACAAAATATGACTCTATATGAATGCCTCCAGTGGTGTACCGGGATATGCAATGGACCAAGACTGACATGTATAAAAGAATTATGAATAGTGGCTTTGCCACAAATACTATGTCAACTACATGATCATGCTAAGAAATATGAAAATGATGAATGTGTCATGATGAACGGAATGATGGAAAGTTGCATGGCAATCTATCTCGGAATGGCTATGGAAATGCCATATTAGGTAGGTATGGTGGCTGTTTTGAAGAAGATATAAGGAGGTTTTTGTGTGAAAGAGCGTATCATATCACGGGGTTTGGATGCACTGGCGAAGTTTGCGCCAACTCTTAATGTGAGAAAGGGCAATGCACGGTACCGAACAGGCTAGCAAGGATGGAAGGGTGAGAGTGCATATAATCCATGGACTGAACATTAGTCGTAAAGAACTCACATACTTATTGCAAAAATCTACAAGTCATCAAAAACCTCGGTACTACGCGCATGCTCCTAGAGGGATAGATTGGTAGGAAAAGACCAACGCTCATCCCCGACCGCCACTCATAAGGAAGACAATCAAATAACACCTCATGTTTCAAATTTGTTGCATAACGTTTACCATACGTGCATGCTACGGGACTTGCAAACCTCAACACAAGTATTTCTCAATTTCACAACTACTCAACTAGCACGACTTTGATATTATTACCTCCATATCTCAAAACAATCATCAAGCATCAAACTTCTCTTAGTATTCAAAACACTCTTAAGAAAATTTTACTAACTTTGAATACCTAGAATATTAGGATTTTAAGCAAATTACCATGCTATTAAGACTCTCAAAATAATCTAAGTGAAGCATGAGAAATCAATAGTTTCTACAAAACAAATCCACCACCGTGCTCTAAAACATATAAGTGAAGTACTAGAGCAAAATTATATAACTCAAAAGATATAAGCGAAGCACATAGAGTATTCTAACAAATTCCAAATCATGTATGGCTCTCTCAAAAGGTGTGTACAGCAAGGATGACTGTGGTAAACTAACAAGCAAAGACATAAATCATACAAGACGATCCAAGCAAAACACATATCATCTGGCGAATAAAAATATAGCTCCAGGTAAAGTTACCGATAGAAGTAGACGAAAGAGGGGATGCCTTCCGGGGCATCCCCAAGCTTTGGCTTTTAGGTGTCCTTAGATTATCTTCGGGGTTCCATGGGAATCCCAACCTTAGGCTCTTGCCACTCCTTGTTCCATAATCCATCAAATCTTTACCCAAAACTTGAAAACTTCACAACACAAAACTTAAAGTAGAAAATCTCATGAGCTCTGTTAGCGAAAGAAAACAAAAGACCACTTCAAGGTACTGTATCGAACTCACTATTTATTTATATTGGTGTTATACCTACTGTATTCCAACTTCTCTATGGTTTATAAACTATTTTACTATCCATAGATTCATCAAAATAAGCAAACAACACACAAAAAACAGAATCTGTCAAAAACAGAACAGTCTGTGGTAATCTGTAGCTAGCGCAAGATCTGGAAGCCCAAAAATTCTAAAATAAATTGCTGGACATAAGTAATTTATCTATTAATCGTCTTCAGAAATAATTAACTAAATAGCACTCTCCAAATAAAAATGGCAGCAGTACTTGTGAGCGCTAAAGTTTCTGTTTTTTACAGCAAGTTCAACAAGACTTTCCCCAAGTCTTCCCAACGGTTCTACTTGGCACAAACACTAATTAAACACAAAAAACACAACCAAAGCAGAGGCTAGATAAATTATTTATTACTAAACAGGAACAAAAAGCAAGGAATAAAAATAAAATTGGGTTGCCTCCCAACAAGCGCTATCGTTTAACGCCCCTAGCTAGGCATAACAAGCATGAGTAGATCTAGGTATTGCCATCTTTGGTTGGCAATTATTCAATGAGGCATCTACCATCTTTAGGAATTTCTTTCTTTTTATTGATTATCAAACCTTTAGGCACAAGATAGAAAAATTCATTTGTAGCAAATGGTTCCTTAATGATAGCAAAAAGATTGGGATGAACACTTATAGATTTGAGATCCGCATTTTCCTTACTAGAAGATTCACCCTTATTTTTAGGAACGTACATAAGCTTGGCAACTTTAGTGGAGGGACTTGGAGTATTCTTTACGAGGAAAAAAGCGGTTCCCAAGTTGCTAATAATATTCTCAAGTTTATCGATCCTAATGGAATCATGATTTATTTTCTCATTAACTATGGGTTCCTTTTCTTTAATATCTTTCAAAGTAACTCCTACTTTAGATCCATATTGAGAGATTCGGCTATGGATCTTTCTATCAAAATTTTCAATTAATTCTACGGTAGCAACCTTATTTTCAATAATTTCAAGCCTTTGCATTACATGCTCCAAAGTTAATATAGTTCCATTAACCAAGAGAGGAGGTGAGCCAAATAAGTCTAACATAGCATTATAAGAATCAAAAGTATGGCTACCCAAAAAATTCCCTCTGGTAATAGTATCAAGAACATAACGGTGCCAAGAGTAAAGCCTACATAAAAATTGCGAAGAAGAACGGAAGTAGATTGCTTCCTAGTAGATTTATTTTGAGCATTGCAAATTCTATACCAAGCATCTTTTAGATTTTCTCCCTCCCTTTGCTTAAAATTTAGAATTTCATTTCTGGAAGATAACGGAGAAGATAAAGGACTAGCCGTAACGACAAGCAAGCAAACTAATGCACAAGCAAACAAAAAGCAAACGGGCAAAAAGAGGCAAATAGAGAGAGAGGGAGGATAGAGAGAGAGGGTGAATAAAACGGCAAGGGTGAAGTGGGGGAGAGGAAAACGAGAGGCAAATGGCAAATAATGTAATGCGGGAGATAAGGGTATGTGATGGGTACTTGGTATGTTGACTTTTGAGAAGACCTCCTCGGCAACGGCGCCAGAAATCCTTCTTGCTACCTCTTGAGCACTGCGATGGTTTTCCCCGAAGAGGAAGGGATGATGCAACAAAGTAGCATAAGTATTACCCTCAGTTTTTTTACAACCAACGTATCAATCTAGTAGGAGGCTACGCGCGAGTCTCTCGTACCTGCACAAAACAAATAAATCCTCGCAACCAACGCAAATAGGGGTTGTCAATCCCCATGAGGCCACTTACGAGAGTGAGATCTGATAGATATGATAAAGATAATATTTTTGGTATTTTTATGATAAAGGTGCAAAGTAAAATAAAGGCAAAGTAAATAGCAAAGTAGTAGGAGAACAATATGATAAAGATAGACCCGGGGGCCATAGGTTTCACTAGTGGCTTCTCTCGAGAGCATAAGTATTCTACGGTGGGTGAACAAATTACTGTTGAGAAATTGACAGAATTGAGCATAATTATGAGAATATCTAGGGATGATCGTGTATATAGGCATCACGTCCGAGACAGGTAGACCGACTCCTTCCTTCATCTACTACTATTACTCCACTCATCGACCGCTATCTAGCATGCATCTAGAGTATTAACTTAAAAACATAGTAGAGCCTTAAGCAAGATAACATGATGTAGAGGGATAGACTCATGCAATATGAAGAAAACCCCATCTTGTTATCCTCGATGGCAACAATACAATACCTGCCTTGCTGCCCTTACTATCACCGGGAAAGGACACCGCAAGATTGAACCCAAAGCTAAGCACTTCTCCCATGGCAAGAAAGATCAATCTAGTAGGCCAAACCAAACTGATAATTCGAAGAGACTTGCAAAGATAACCAATCATACATAAAAGAATTCAGAGAAGATTCAAATATTCTTCATAGATAGACTTGATCGTAAACCCACAATTCACCGGTCTCAACAAACACACCGCAAAAAGAAGATTACATCGAATAGATCTCCACAAGAGAGGGGGAGAACATTGTATTGAGATCCAAAAAGAGAGAAGAAGCCATCTAGCTACTAACTATGGACCCGTAGGTCTGAGATGAACTACTCACACTTCATCGGAGGTGCTATGGTGTTGACGTACAAGCCCTCCATGATCGATGCCCCCTCCGGCAGAGCTCCGGAACAGGCCCCAACATGGGATCTCGTGGATACAGAAAGTTACGGCTGTGGAATTAGGGTTTGGGCTCCTGTTCTGATCGTTTGGCGGTATGTGGATATATATAGGAGGAAGAAGTACGTCGGTGGAGCAATAGGGGGCCCATGAGGGTGGGGGCGCGCCTGGTAGGGTAGGGCACGCCCCCTACCTCGTGGCCTCCTGTTACGTGCCTTGGCGTATGGTCCAAGTCTCCTGGGTCTTATCTGTTCAGAAAATCACGTTCCCGAAGGTTTCATTCTGTTTGGACTCCGTTTGATATTCCTTTTCTTCGAAACCCTAAAACAGGCAAAAAATAGCAATTCTGGGCTAGGCCTCCGGTTAATAGGTTAGTCCCAAAAATAATATAAAAGTGGATAATAAAGCCAATAATGTCCAAAACAGTAGATAATATAGCATGGAGCAATCAAAAATTATAGATACGTTGGAGACGTATCAGGGCCGGCCCGCCAGACAGAGCTCAGCCATTGGATTTATTGACGCTGCATGGATGGACCCGAGCACAAACGTCGTGCCTAACCCTCTCACGCGAAGGGTCCTA
Organism: Triticum monococcum; assembly: GCA_034509565.1. Classification (NCBI taxonomy): domain Eukaryota; kingdom Viridiplantae; phylum Streptophyta; class Magnoliopsida; order Poales; family Poaceae; genus Triticum; species Triticum monococcum. Next base: position 168,192,240 of record CM067846.1, on the reverse strand, counting down.
AAGAAAGACGACCGGCACGTGGCTCCCGCGGTGGGCGACAATCAAGTAGGTGATAATCATAGATAGATTAAGCATGGATGGCAAACTAGCTCGGGTAAAATGCATGAATGATACGCGCCACTGGATCCGGCCCGAGTGGCTTGGGGATGATGCAGCCCGAGGGGCGCCCCCAGCAAGGTAAGCTAAAGGCATAAAAAAGAAGGGATACATGCCACAGGGATGGACCCACGCGGCCTGGCAATAATGAAGCCCCCTGGGCGTTCCCAGCTAAATGAACTTGGAAAATGTCACTTGGTTCCGTTGATGAAGGGGTATTGAGGCAGCTAAAGGTACGCGGCGAAGGGGTTGCCCCTCACGAGCCACCGGGCCCTGAGCCTCGGGAGGCCCTGGGGGTCCAGGCGGTTCCTTGAGGACCGTCGCCATCTCCGCCAGGACTGCGTGGTGCCTGGCCTCCTAACCCGCCATGACGCTCCACAGGTTGCGCTGGAAGGCAGCATCCATGCTCGGCAGGCCGAACAGCATACAAACATAGCTGTGAGGTGGACCTTCGTAGAGCCCAACACGCGAAGGCCAGAAACGCTCCTGAGATGCGGCTCGGTTGAGCCCTGGTTTGTCGATGCAGACGCGCAGCTCACCATCCTGCCTGGGTGGGGAGCAACGCCTGGTGGGCGGCGGTCGCCGCATATTGCTCTTGCTTCCTGAAGCTCCTGAGATACCTTGGTGATGAACTCCTGAGCACCAGGCGCTCCTTGCCCAGTGTCTTCCTAAGGGAGACGTGCCGCGAAACACGCCTCCAAGTGGTGCCCGAGCGCCTCCCTCGTGACGTTGGCAAGGTCTGAGGCCCTCCAGAAGAGAGCCCACGAGCCCTGCCCGAGGAGGGTGCCGGGCATGCCTTCCTATGCATCAGAGGGAGGTGCCCCAAGTGCAGGCGCTGATCCTGTCGAGGAGCTATTTGCGGCGCTGCCCTCCTGAGGTCTGGCACGGAGTAGCTACTTCCTCTTCTTGGGGACGACCTCAGGAGGGTACCGAGCTGCATTGTTGTTGGGGTCTTCGATTGACGCTGCTTGGAAGGCGCGCTCGAGGGAGCACACCGCATCTCTTTCTTCGCAGGGGACTGTGATGATCCCGCCGCTTCCTGGCATCTTGAGGACATTGTAGGCATGATGCGTCACGGCCATGAACTTGGCCAGGGCTGGGTACCCGAGGATGGCATTGTATGGCAGACGGATGTGGGCGACATCGAAGTCCATGAGCTCGGTGCGGTAGTTGTCGCGCTGCCGAAGGTGACGGGGAGGCGGACCTGCCCGATCGGGGTGGTGGAGCTATCGGTCACTCCTGAGAAAGGCTTGGTGGGCTGAAGCTGATCATACGGCACTTGGAGGTTGTCGAACGTGTCGACGGACAGGACGTTGAGCCCTGCGCCGCCATCGATGAGAGTCATGGTAACTTGCACATTGCTAATGACTGGTGAACAAAGCATCGGGAGGGCGCTGGCGGTAGCCGCGCACTTGAGCTGATCTGCCGAGCTGAATGTGATGGCGCACTTGGACCATCTGAGCGGGCGCATGGCCCTGAGCTTGGGGAGGACTGCACTCACTTCACGAGCGAACTGTTTGAAGATACGCTGTGAGGCTGGGGCTTGAGCTCCGCCCAAGATGCAGGCAATGGCACGCGGCTCCTAGAATCCCCCAGCCCCCTCGTCCTGATGGTGGTCGTCATTCCTCCTTGGTGGTGGCGGTAGTGGAGGGAGACCGGCGTTGCCCTGAGGACGATCCTCACAAGGCTGAGCCCTCCAGGCGCCCTCGCGAGGCTAATCCTTCCAGCGGTCCTCGCGAGGCCGGTCACGCCACTCCTGACGCGGGTCACGGTCATCCCAGCATCCGCCACCACGTCCTCCTCCTCGGTCATTGCACCCAGGGCGTCGACCGAAGCATCCTTCTCGAATGGCTTTGAGCTCTTAACAGTCGCTGGTGTTGTGGCTATGCTGGTTATGGAAGGCGCAGAACGGTTGGCTGCTCTTAGATGACTTAGGCTGGTCCCTGCCGCGCTTTGTGTCCAACTCCACTGCGAGCACGGCTGCTCCCTTGCGCTTCACGTCTTTGGCCTTGGCTTTCTTCTCCTCCGGGTCCGCAGCCGGGAGCTCGAGGAGGGAGAGGCGTCCCTCCTCAACTCTTGCGCACTTGGTCGCCAGTTTGAACAGCTCAAGAGACGTGTACATCTCCTCGTGGATGGCGAGCTCCTCCTTCATCTTGACATCGCGGATGCCATCGGAGAATGCGGAGATGATGGCCTCATCCGTCACCTTGGGGTTCTTGAGGCGAACGTTGTTGAAGTGTTGGATGTACTTTTGGAGGGTCTCTCCTAGTTGTTGCTTGACGCGGCGTAGGTCACCCGTAGCAGGTGGGCAGCCTCATGTGCCCTGGAAGTTGGCAACAAAACGGTCGTGCATCTCTTTCCAGGAGGCGATCGAGCCTGGAGGCAGGTTCAGGAGCCAGGAGCGGGCACCATCCTTGAGAGCCATGGGGAACCAGTTCGCCATGACTTTCTCGTCGTTGTTGGCCGCCTCGATGCTCAGCTCGTAGATCTGCAGGAACTCCGCGGGGTCGGGGGTGCTATCATAGCGAGGAGGCAGATCCGGCTTGAACTTGCCCGACCAAGCGACACTACGCAGCTCAGAGGTGAAGGTGCGGCGGCCTGCCGTGGTCACCGGGACTCTGCGCTGGTGGAGAACTTGTCCTTGATGGGGCCGCGCACTGCCGCCGCAGGCGGCACGCGGCCTTGCCATGGTGGCGCAGGGAGCACGGGGGCGTTTTCTCGCGGCCGAGGGACTTCTTGGCAGCTTCTTTCCTCTTGCGCGGGCGCCAGACGTGGCAGGTCGCACCATGGGGCCGCGCGCTTGGGCGCCAGGACTCCATCTTGGGGCAGAGGTGGTGGAGGTGCTCCATGGGCCACGTTGCCCGCGGCTGGCGGAGGGCGAGGCAACGAGAGGGACGGCGCACCGTGATACGTCTCCAACGTGTCTATAATTTTTGATTGCTCCATGCTATATTATCCACTGTTTTGGACATTATTGGGCTTTATTATCCACTTTTATATTATTTTTGGGACTAACCTATTAACCGGAGGCCCAGCCCAGAATTGTTGTTTTTTTTTTGCCTATTTTAGGGTTTCGAAGAAAAGGAATATCAAACGGAGTCCAAACGGAGTCCAAATGGAATGAAACCTTCGGGAACGTGATTTTCTCACCGAACATGATCCAGGAGACTTGGACCCTACGTCAAGAAACAAAGGAGGAGGCCACGAGGTAGGGGGCGCGCCTCCCCCCAGGCGCGCCCTCCACCCTCTTGGGCCCCCTGTTGCTCCACCGACGTACTGATTCCTCCTATATATACCTACGTACCCCCAAACGATCAGATACGGAGCCAAAACCCTAATTTCACCGCCGTAACTTCCTGTATCCACGAGATCCCATCTTGGGGCCTGTTCCGGAGCTCCGCCAGAGGGGGCATCCATCATGGAGGGCTTCTACATCGACACCATAGCCTCTCCGATGAAGTGTGAGTAGTTTACTTCAGACCTTTGGGTCCATAGTTATTAGCTAGATGGCTTCTTCTCTCTTTTTGGATCTCAATACAATGTTCTCCCCCTCTCTTGTCGAGATCTATTCGATGTAATCTTACTTTTGTGGTGTGTTTGTTGAGACCGATGAATTGTGGGTTTATGATCAAGATTATATATGAACAATATTTGAATCTTCTCTGAATTCTTTTATGTATGATTGGTTATCTTTGCAAGTCTCTTTGAATTATCGGTTTGGTTTGGCCTACTAGATTGATCTTTCTTGCAATGGGAGAAGTGCTTAGCTTTGGGTTCAATCTTGCGGTGTCCTTTCCCAGTGACAGTAGGGGCAGCAAGGCACGTATTGTATTGTTGCCATCAAAGATAACAAGATGGGTTTTTTATCATATTGCATGAATTTATCCCTCTACATCATGTCATCTTGCTTAAGGCGTTACTCTGTTTTCATGAACTTAATACTCTAGATGCATGCTGGATAGCGGTCGATGAGTGGAGTAATAGTAGTTGATGCAGGCAGGAGTCGGTATACTTGTCTCGGACGTGATGCCTATATACATGATCATACCTAGATATTCTCATAACTATACTCAATTCTGTCAATTGCTCAACAGTAATTCGTTCACCCACCGTAAAATACTTATGCTCTTGAGAGAAGCTACTAGTGAAACCTATGGCCCCCGGGTCTATCTTCATCATATTAATCTTATAATACTTAGTTATTTCCTTTGCTTTTTTACTTTGCTTTTATTTTACTTTGCATCTTTATCATAAAAATACCAAAAATATTATCGTATCATATCTATCATATCTCACTCTCGTAAGTGACCGTGAAGGGATTGACAACCCCTTATCGCGTTTGTTGCGGGGAGTTATTTGTTTTGTGCAGGTACTAGGGACGCGTGCGCAACCTCCTACTGGATTGACGCCTTGGTTCTCAAAAACTGAGGGAAATACTTACGCTACTTTGTTGCATCATCCTCTCCTCTTTGGGGAAATGCAATGCAGTGCTCAAGAGGTAGCAAGAAGAATTTCTGGCGCCATTGCCGGGGAGGTTCGCACAAGTCAAGATCTGACTCCCAACAACAAGCCATTTCTGGCGCCGTTGCCGGGGAGGTTCGTGCAAGTCAAGATCTGACTCCCGACAACGAGCCATTTCTGGCGCTGTTGCCGGGGAGTCTACTCAAAAGTCAACATACCAAGTACCCATCACAATCCTTATCTCTCGCATTACATTATTTGCCATTTCCCTCTCGTTTTCCTCTCCCCCACTTCACCCTTGCTGTTTTATTTGCCCTCTCTTCTCGCTAGCCTTTCTTCCGCCATGTCTGAATCAAAAAGGGTTGGGGGTTCTCTCCAAAGTTTTAGTACTTTATACAACCCTTCTATCCTTGCTAAGCTCATAAATAAGGATACTATGGAAAAACCTACCGGAGTTATCAGTGAGGATCTTAATAATTTTGATGAAGATGATTCTAGAATTTTTCGTTATTTACTTGATGAATCTTTGAAAGATGCTTGGTATAGACTATTAAGGATCAGGGCTAGCTATGTGCCTCAATACCAAATTGAAGTCTACTTAAAAAGCTTTTATGTTGCCCTTCCTTCTTCTTTTAAGCATGTCTTAGATTCTATATTTGAAGAAGGTTTTCTTGAAGGGGATGTCGTAGACACTTATGAAAAAATGAAAACCATATTCGGGCACCCCATGAATGACAAAGTTGAATCTACATCTCTTTTGCTCTCTTACCAAAATGAATCTATTAAAGAGATAAAGGCTAGCCTAGATACAAATTTCCATAACATACTTAATCTTTCCTCTACCATTAATAACCATACGCTTTATCAAAATAGAAGGATTAATTCTATATATAGCAAGTTTGCTCTTTTCTTTCCTAATACCAAAGATGGCAATACCAAGATCTATCGTTGCCTTTTTATGCCTAGCTAGGGGCGTTAAACGATAGCTTATTGGGAGGCAACCCAATTTTATTTTTTATTCCTTGATTTTTGCTCCTGTTTAGTAATAAATAATTTATCTAGCCTCTGTTTTGGTTGTGTTTTTTGTGTTTAATTAGTGTTTGTGCCAAGTAGAACCGTTGGGAAGACTTGGGGAAAGTCTTAATATCTTGCTGTAAAAAACAGAAACTTTGGCGCTCACGAGAACTGCTGCCATTTTTATTTGAAAAGTGATACTCAGTTAATTCATTTTGCAAATGATTAATAGATAAATTACTCACGTCCAGCAACTTATTTTATAATTTTTGGGGTTCCAGATCTTGCGCTAGCTACAGATTACTACAGACTGTTCTGTTTTTGACAGATTCTATTTTTTGTGTGTTGTTTGCTTATTTTGATGAATCTATGGCTAGTACAATAGTTTATAAACCATAGAGAAGTTGGAATGCAGTAGGTTTAACACCAATATAAATAAAGAATGAGTTCATTACAGTACCTTGAAGTGGTCTTTTGTTTTGTTTCGCTAACGGAGCTCACGAGATTTTCTACTTTAAGTTTTGTGTTGTGAAGTTTTCAAGTTTTGGGTAAAGATTTGATGGATTATGGAGCAAGGAGTGGCAAGAGCCTAAGCTTGGGGATTACCATGGCACCCCCAAGATAATCTAAGGACACCTAAAATCCAAAGCTTGGGGATGCCCCGGAAGGCATCCCCTCTTTCATCTACTTCTATCGGTAACTTTACTTGGAGCTATATTTTTATTCACCACAAAATATGTGTTTTGCTTGGAGCGTCTTGTATGATTTGAGTCTTTATTTTCTAGTTTATCACAATAATCCTTGCTGTACACACCTTTTGAGAGAGCCATACATGATTTGGAATTTGTTAGAATACTTTATGTGCTTCACTTGTATCATTTGAGTTATATAGTTTTGCTCTAGTACTTCACTTATATCTTTTAGAGCGCAGTGGTGGATTTGTTTTATAGAAACTATTGATCTCTCATGCTTCACTTAGATTATTTTGAGAGTCTTAAGTAGCATGGTAATTTGCTTAAAAATCCTTATATGCTAGGTACACAAGATTAATAATAAAATTCTCTTATGAGTGTGTTGAATGCTATGAGAAGTTTGATGCTTGATAATTGTTTTGAGATATGAAGATGGTGATATTAAAGTTCTGCTAGTTGAGTAGTTGTGAATTTGAGGAATACTTGTGTTAAAGTTTGTGATTCCCATAGCATGCACGTATGGTGAACCGTTATGTGATGAAGTCGGAGCATGATTTATTTATTGATTGTCTTCCTTGTCAGTGGCGGTCGGGGACGAGCGATGGTCTTTTCCTACCAATCTATCCCCTTAGGAGCATGCGCGTAATACTTTGCTTTGATAACTTGTAGATTTTTGCAATAAGTATATGCTTTCTTTATGGCTAATGTTGAGTCCATGGATTATACGCACTTTTCTTCCTTCCACCATTGCTAGCCTCTCTAATACCGTGCACCTTTCACCGGTATCATACACCCACCATATACCTTCCTCAAAAAAGCCACCATACCTACCTATTATGGCATTTCCATAGCCATTCCGAGATATATTGCCATGCAACTTTCCACCATTCCGTTTATTATGACACACTCCATCATTATCATATTGTTTAGCATGATCATATAGTTGACATCGTATTTGTGGCAAAGCCACCGTTCATACTTCTTTCATACATGTCACTCTTGATTCATTGCATATCCCGGTAGACCGCCGGAGGCATTCATATAGAGTCATATTTTGTTCTAAGTATCGAGTTGTAATTGTTGAGTTGTAAGAAAATAAAAGTGTGATGATCATCATTATTAGAGCATTCTCCCAGTGAGGAAAGGATGATGGAGACTATGATTCCCCCACAAGTCGGGATGAGACTCTGGACAAAAAAAAGAGGCCATAAAAAAGAGAAAAGGCCCAAATAAAAAATAAAAAATGAGAGAAAAAGAGAGAAGGGACAATGCTACTATCCTTTTACCACACTTGTGCTTCAAAGTAGCTTCATGATCTTCATGATAGAGAGTCTCTCATTTCGTCACTTTCATATAATAGTGGGAATTTTTCATTATAGAACTTGGCTTGTATATTCCAATGATGGGCTTCCTCAAAATGCCCTAGGTCTTCATGAGCAAGCAAGTTGGATGCACACCCACTTAGTTTCTTTTTGAGCTTTCATATACTTATAGCTCTAGTGCATCCGTTGCATAGCAATCCCTACTCACTCACATTGATATCTATTGATGGGCATCTCCATAGCTCATTGATACGCCTAGTTGATGTGAGACGATCTTCTCACTTTTTGTCTTCTCCACAACCACCATTCTATTCCACCTGTAGTGCTATATCCATGGCTCACGCTCATGTATTGCGTGAAGATTGAAAAAGTTTGAGAATGTAAAAAGTATGAAACAATTGCTTGGCTTGTCATCGGGGTTGTGCATGATTTAAATACTTTGTGTGGTGAAGATAGAGCATAGCCAGACTATATGATTTTGTAGGGATAACTTTCTTTGGCCATGTTATTTTGAGAAGACATGATTGCTTTGTTAGTATTCTTGAAGTATTATTATTATTTTTATGTCAATATGAACTTTTATCTTGAATATTTCGGATCTGAACATTCATACCACAATTAAGAATTACATTAAAATTATGCCAAGTAGCATTCCACAGCAAAAATTCTGTTTTTATCATTTACCTATTCGAGGACGAGCAGGAATTAAGATTGGGGATGCTTGATACGTCTCCAACGTATCTATAATTTTTGATTGCTCCATGCTATATTATCTACTGTTTTGGACATTATTGGGATTTATTATCCAATTTTATATTATTTTTTGGGACAAACCTATTAACCGGAGGCCCAGCCCAGAATTGCTATTTTTTTTGCCTATTTTAGGGTTTCGAAGAAAAAGAATATCAAATGGGTTCCAAACGGAATGAAACCTTCGGGAACGTGATTTTCTCACCGAACATGATCCAGGAGACTCCGACCCTACGTCAAGAAACAAAGGAGGAGGCCACAAGGTAGGGGGCGCCTACCCTCCCCCCCCCCCCCAGGCGCGCCCTCCACCCTTGTGGGCCCCTTGTTGCTCCACCGACGTACTCATTCCTCCTATATATTCCTACGTACCCCCAAACGATCAGATACGTAGCCAAAACCCTAATTCCACCGCCGTAACTTCCTGTATCCACGACATCCCATCTTGGGGCCTGTTCCGGAGCTCCGCTGGAGGGGGCATCCATCACGGAGGGCTTCTTCATCAACACCATAGGCTCTTCGATGAAGTGTGAGTAGTTTACTTCAGACCTTCGGGTCCATAGTTATTAGCTAGATGGCTTCTTCTCTCTTTTTGGATCTCAATACAATGTTCTCCCCCTCTCTTGTGGAGATCTATTCGACGTAATCTTCTTTTTGCGATGTGTTTGTTGAGACCGAGGAATTGTGGGTTTATGATCAAGATTATCTATGAACAATATTTGAATCTTCTCTGAATTCTTTTATGTATTTTTGGTTATCTTTCCAAGTCTCTTTGAATTATCAGTTTGGTTTGGCCTACTAGATTGATATTTCTTGCAATGGGAGAAGTGCTTAGCTTTGCGTTCAATCTTGCGGTGTCCTTTTCTAGTGACAGTAGGGGCAGCAAGGCACATATTGTATTGTTGCCATCGAGGATAACAAGATGGGGGTTTTATCAAATTGCATGAATTTATCCCTCTACATCATGTCATCTTGCTTAAGGCGTTACTCTGTTTTCATGAACTTAATACTCTAGATGCATGCTGGATAGCGGTCGACGAGTGGAGTAATAGTAGTAGATGCAGGCAGGAGTCGGTCTACTTGTCTCGGACGTGATGCATATATACATGATCATACCTAGATATTCTCATAACTATGCTCAATTCTGTCAATTTCTCAACAGTAATTTGTTCACCCACCGTAAAATACTTATGCTCTTGAGAGAAGCCACTAGTGAAACCTCTGGCCCCCAGGTCTATCTTCATCATATTAATCTTCCAATACTTAGTTATTTCCTTTGCTTTTATTTTACTTTGCATCTTTATCATAAAAATACCAAGAATATTATCTTATCATATCTATCAGATCTCACTCTCGTAAGTGACCGTGAAGGGATTGACAACCCCTTATCGCGCTGGTTGCGAGGAGTTATTTGTTTTGTGCAGGTACTAGGGACATGCGCGCAACCTCCTACTGGATTGATACCTTGGTTCTCAAAAACTGAGGGAAATACTTACGCTACTCTGCAGCATCATCCTCTCCTCTTCGGGGAAATCCAACGCAGTGCTAAAGAGGTAGGACAGGGGAGCCCCCTGCGGCGCTGACAAGCTCGGCGATGCGGTCGAGCCAGTCCTCGTATGGTTCATCGACGGGGCGGTAGAGCAGGAGCTTCGGCGCACCCCTACCTGGCGTGCCAAATGTCGGATCTCGAGTTCCGATAAAACCCTCAAGGTTCGAACACTAGGGTGTGCGCGAAGATCTCCCCCTACCGGTCCACGCCCTAGCTTCACTAAGATCTCAAGGGCAAACTCGACGAACTCGCAACACAAAGGACACAAGATTTATGCTGGTTCAGGCCACCATTGTGGTGTAAGACCCTACTCCAGTGTGGTGGTGGTGGATTGCCTCTTGGGCTGGGGATGAACAGTACAAGGGGAAGAACAGCCTCCTGAGGCGAGGTGTTCTTGTGCTTGGTGGGTGTGAGGATGAACTGAATCCGTTCATTTGGTCCCTCCTACTGTGGTGCCTAATCCTATTTATAGAGGCCCTAGTCCTTTACCCAAATATTGTGCGGGAAGGGAGCCAACAACGACCAATTTGAAAGGGGACAACTAGTACAGCTTATCCTGACAAAGGCAGTCTTCGCCTGCAAAAGGCTCTGGTGGTGACGCCGCCTTGGGCTCCATGGTGACCTCCATCTTGCCGTCCTATAGGTCTTGGTCTCGTTGCACTGATATGGAAACCTTTGCTTGACGCCTCGTACTCCGCGCCTACGCTTGCTTCCTTAGCACGAAAGAGGAAACAAGGACACTGTGCGCGCTGGCGCCCGCCTGGCCTTGGTCATCATGGCTCACGTCACTGGAACCTCGCGAGGTTTGTCTTTCCTTGGTCTCTCCGCCCCTCGCGAGCCATCTTGGTGAGGCCGCTCCTAAGGAGGTCTTGTGTCGTCCGCCTCGCGAGGCTTGTCCCCTCACGAGGGTCTTGGGTGCTTGTTGGTGAAGATGGGTCGTACGAGCCCGCTCGCACAGACACGCCGTGGGCCGCAGGCAGGCAAGTCTGGGGACCCCCGTTTCTAGAATGCCAACAATAGTCGAATTTGTCCCAAAATTATCGCACTACAACACCATCTAATACAACACCTAATAATACAAGCTATTATAACAAACTAATATAGCCATATGGCGACGGCGTAGTTCTGGCCATGACCACCCGTGTAGTTGCGTCCAAAACCATGGTCACTGTGTAGTTGTGGCCACGGCCACCGTCATCGCCTAGTTCTGGCCGCGACCACCACCTGGTCGCGACCACAGCCAGCGCACCGATGCCATGGATACCGCCACGCCCATGTTCGTCGCCATGACCGGCGCCACTACCACATCTGGCACCAGCAAAGTTGTACAATGCGGCTGGGCGGCCTGGGCCCACTATTGAAAATCGTCTACGTTAAGCGCAGGCGCTGGTATGGGCATGGGCACAGGCGCTGGCACACATGCGCGTGGCGCGTCCATCTGCATGGCCTCCGCCTCCATCTGCGCAACCTCCTCCAATGCCTTGTCCACCTTCGCCCACAAGGGGGACAGAGGACCCTCTTCCTACTCCTTCCTCAATTTCAACATTGTTCTTATTTAAACCTAGAGGGAAGCTTACATTTTCAGTAACAAGACCTTTCCTATCGCATGGCATAAGCCATTTCTCCTTGTCATTCTCCTCATCCACCAAGCCCTGCTCCAGAGCCATGGAGTCAATGAGGAGAGTGTTTTACATCGAGTCATCGAAAACTTCCTCCTTAGGGGATTCCTAGATAGGGCACATGTTTTACCCTGGGTATGCGAGATGTCTTTCCACTCAGACTAACATAAGAACAATTCTTGTTTTATTCATTAACCCCCGAGTTTTCATGTTTTTATGCATGGGACTGATAGGCCCAGAGGAAGCATCAGTATCTTTTTTCTCAGGATTCATAACCACAATCTGGTCAACCTCATAGAAGAAATCATAGAAATATCTTCCCAAAACCACTTCTCCTACTGGTGGTATCTCAGTCACATCGCGAGATCCAAGCCTGACCCTAACAGACTCATGGCGATGAAGAGTTACAATGTCAGTCTGTAAGGATACACCCACTAGCGAGGAAACATAGGCCAAATTTTGCACACTTATTTTCTCAAGAGAGTCATTGCTAACTTTAACCCATGCTACTTCCATAACACCCTTGGATCCGACAGCATCGGATCAGTCATCCATTTTAACCACATCACCCGAGGATTTCAAGGTCATACGACCTATGTAGCATGCTTCTGACACTTCTCTACTGTTAGGAAATCTCAGCACATAAACACTAAGACCAGTAGGTTCAGTAGTACAACGCTAACCCGTAGCGATGTAATCAGAAAAATCTTTCTCTAGTTGGCTTCTAGTAGAATCACCTTCAATTATAGTGATCACAATACTAGTAGATCTTTCTTTAAATTTCTTTGTAGTGCAGGAATCATGTATGTAATAAAAACCCTGGCCCCTCGTTTGGAATGCACACATGGGATCTATGCATTCCCAGGGAAGGAACACATCACACATAAAAGCTAGGTGGCCAAGATTACGCATCTCTCACAAAAAGCCTGAGGAAACCTAGTAGGAACATGCAAAATTGATTTACATATGGGCCATTGAGCAACAATCATGGAAGAGGGCACCAGAGAAGGGTTTTTTCCTTGGTTGCGTTATTGCAGAGGGTCGGGGGAGGGGGTGTCCGTGGTGTTGTTCCCTCTAGGTCCAGTGGATAGGTGTGCCTTCTCCACCTATCTATTGCCGCCTCCCAGTGCGACGTGCTTGTCCCCGTAGTGTTGGATGAGGAGTAGTCGATGTCGCTAACGTCCCGCTTCCAGGAGTACTTGGCCCGGCCACGGTCAAAATGACCGGCGCCGCGTGATACGTCTCCAATGTATCTATAATTTTTTATTATTCCATGCTATTATAGTATCAATCTCGGATGTTTTATATGCAATTATATACCATTTTGGGGACTAACCTATTAACCTAGTGCCCAGTGCCAGTTGTTGTTTTTTGCCTGTTTTTAGCTTTTCATGAAATCAATACCAAACAAAGTCCAAATGGAGAAAAAACTTTGGATAACTTTTTTTGGACCAGAAGAGACCCTAGAAGGTTTGGGAGAAGACCTAAAGAGTCACGAGGGAGCGACCAGCTCGTGAGGCGCGCCCCAGGGGGGCGCCCCGGGCTAGTGTGCCCCTCATGGCACCTCTTGACCTAATTCCGCATCTATAAATTCTCAAATATTCCCCTAACATCGGAGAGCCACCCAGAAAACTTTTTCCACCGCCTCAAGTTTCTGTTCCCACAAGATCCCATCTGGAGGCCTTCTCCGATACTCTACCGGAGGGGGAATCGGTCACTGTGGGGATCTACATCAACCTTGCTGCCCTTCCAATGATGCATGCGTAGTTTACCTCGGACCTACGGTTCCATAGCTAGTAGCTAGATGGCTTCTTCTCTCTCTTTGATCTTCAATACAATGTTCTCCTTGATGTTCTTGGAGATCTATTCGATGTAATGACTTTTTACGGTGTGTTTGTTGGTATTTGATGAATTGTGAGTTTATGATCAGATTCATTCATGAATATTATTTGAGTTTGCTCTGAACTCTTTTATGCATGATTGTTATAGCTTTGTATTTATCTCCGATCTATTGATTTGGTTTGGCCAACAAGATTGATTTTCCTTGCAATGGGAGGGGTGCTTTGTGATGGGTTTGATCTTACGGTGCTCAACCCCAGTGACAGAAGGGGACATGACACGTATTTTTACCATTGCCATTAAGGATAAAAAGATGGTGTTTATACATACGTGATTTTTTTTCTTTGTGTACATCATGTCATCTTGCTTAAGGCGTTACTCTGTTCTTTATGAACTTAATACTCTAGATGCATGCTGGATAGCAGTCAATGTGTGGAGTAATAGTAGTAGATGCAGAATCGTTTCGGTCTACTTGTCTCGGATGTGATGCCTATATGCATGATCATTGCCTTGGATATCCTCATGATTATTTGCTTTTCTATCAATTACCCAATAGTAATTTTCAAGACAGAAGCCTCTAGTGAAAACTATGGGCCCCAGTACCATTTTCTTTCATATATTAAAACCAAAAATACCTTGCTATATTTTTTCTTTACTTATTTTATTTTGTATTTTTGTTTGATCTATCTATCTATCACCATACAATTTAATCTTGCAAGTAACCGCCGAGTGATTGACAAGCCCTTGTTCGTGTTGGGTGCAAGTATTTATTATTTTGTGTGTAGGTACTGCTAACGAGGTGTTGCATGGTTCTCCTACTGGATTGATAACCTTGGTTCCTAACTGAGGGAAATACTTATCTCTACTATACCGCATCATCCTCTCCTCTTTGAGAAAATTCCAACGCAACTCACAAGTAGCACTGCGGCCGCTCCTCCCAGATCGAAACCCCTCGCAACAACCCCCTGGTAGCCACACCCTCCTTTGTTCGCCATGGATGCTTGAATGCACAATGGTGTGGCCACGACCGCCATGAAGGATCTCTCGCCACCCCTCACTTTCCGCTCCCACCACTAGAAGGAGGGTGAAGATCTGGATCTGGGTCCTGTCCGGCTGTCAACGTTGTCCAAAAGTGGCGAGAGCGAGATCGACTACTCCTCATCCAACACAAGGGGCAATGGGGACTGGAATTTATACCTCCACCAAGGCCAACCGTGTCGCATGGTGGTCTGGATCCTTATCCACGTGTAGAGCCTCTGCCAAGGCAGGGGTTGGACTCGAGCTCGGGCCCGGCCTAGTATCCCTGGCTTGATAGCATGCGTCGTGTTAATGTGTGTCATAGCCACTCTACCCGTGTACTGCTTGGATTTCCGTGATGCTCCTGCACCATCGTACACTTCATCGGAATCGATACCTGCAACCTGTCTCTAAGAGCATCTCCGGCCGCCCCCAACAGACCCTTTTGGACCACTTTTTTACATCCGGCGATAAAAAAATAGCCCAGTCAGACCCCCAAGGTCTCGTTTTTTGCCGGATTTGGCCAAATATTCGTCTGGCAGTCCCAAGCGAAACCCGGCCCATCGGGGGCTTTTGGCGAGTCCGGCGCTATATTTTAGGCGTTTTTGGCCCACAATCAGCATCGTTTCCTTTCTATCACTCCTCTCTCCTCTCTTTTCACTTTTTCTTCACGAACGAAGCCGAGAAGGGTGTGGTCGGGGAGCCAAAGCTCGCCGGGCGGGGCGAGGCCGTGGCGCCATGGTGGAGTAGCCGTGGCCTAGTGGACGGACGAGACCCGGATGCAAGAGGCGGATGGGTGGAGCAGCCATGGCCGTCGACGGCGCGGCGTGGTTTGACAACGCGCTGGCATGGTCGTGGCCTCGCGAAGTTCAGTGCCCCTCGACTGGGTTGTACGAGCGGTGCCGGCAAGGTCGAGGAGGAGCAGCGATTGCGCCCTGGTGTGCGTGATGGTGATGGTGTACAGGAGGCTGGGACGGGGCGGCGTGGACGGGGCTAGGACGTGGCGGCACAGACGTAGCTGGGATGGGGCGGCCGTGGCCTGGACGCACTCAAGGAGAAGGACGCCGTCTCTGCCGTCATGTTGCTCGAGGTCCATGGAGCTCGGGGCGAGGCCGGGCCGGCCCTAGGGCAGGCGCGGCCTGGGCGGCCATGGCCTGGCCGAGAGTGGCCTCGGGCGGGGGGCGCAACGATGCGGCCTGGGCACGGATAGGGCGGCTCGCGGAAGGGGCGACGCAACCTGGGCGTGGACTGAGGACGCGGTCAGTGCGGCGCAGATGGGGCGCGACTCCGTGGACTGGGTGCCCGTGGCCTGGGCGTAGCCTGAGGTCTACCGCTCATAGTGTCGGCCGCCTCCTACCGCAGCCTCGGTGAGCGGCCGGGAGGGCGCGGGCTCGCTGTCTCCTTCCTCGCTTGGGGGTGGACATGGCTGGAAAAAATTCAACCTCACACCAAATATTGCGCTGGACCAACCCCAAGAGGCTAAAGAAATGCCTCCTGGGGTGCTCAACGACTCGAGATGCTCTAACCCTAGCAAAATGACACATAAAGGTGACTATGTCCCCGATGTCAATGACCTCCACTTCACGGTCGAAACGGGCATCCATCATCGAGCCCTTGGTGCTCAAGAGCATGACCCGAAGAGCATCCTGACGGAACCAGAGCTCACCGCCGATGAGCATCACAGTATGCGCCGACGCGAAGTCGGGCACGTACGAGACCTGCCCCGCCAGTGTACATCGCAAGCCATCCCCCGAGAGCAACGAACTTTCTTTCTGGGTTTACATTTTAGGACTGTACTTGCAGCTTTACGTGCAGCGAAATTTGGTTATTTCGCACAGTTTAAAAAGATCAAATCTTTGCAAAATATGCTACAACTCCATGAGGCAGTGCTCAACAGCTCAAGCTTTTTTTCGAAAGTATGCCAAAGGCATACCATATTTTTATAAAAGACAGAATAATATGTACAAGAGCCCTAACGAGATGCGAACAAATCATAGGGGGAACCCACGCAACGCCTATGCCCTAGCAACTACGGCTACTCTCTTGCAAAAGGATCTAAAGCACCAACTCTGCCGAGTACGGCTTGCCTCCAATCATCTATCTCATCTAGGTTGAACACTCATGCATTGCGCTGCTTCCAAAGGGCCCAAGCAATTAAAATCATGATTGAGTCGAATCCTCTTCTAAGTTTGACATTGAAGTGCCTCCTTTGGTCGAGCCACCATTGTAGGAAGGTGACATCTGTAGATGGGATTTGAATGTTGAGTCTCCAATCGTTCAAGCATGAGTGTCACACCTCTTCCGCATAGACACAATGTGCAAGGTTGTGGTCGGGATTGACCTTGTCTTATAGGCGCGTGTAGCAGGCCAAAGATGTGTCTTGGAGACCGTGCCGAGCACAAAGGTCAGAACTCCAAAGGCGGTGTTGGCTAGCGAGCCACATGAAGATTTTGCACTTAAGCGGTGCCCAATGATGTCTACTATGCAACTTTATTCTTGTAGACACGTGTTGGGCCTCCAAGCGCAGAGTTTTGTAGGACGGTAGCAATTTTCCCTCAAGTGGATGACCTAAGGTTTATCAATCCGTGGGAGGTATAGGATGAAGATGGTCTCTCTCAAACGACCCTGCAACCAAATACAAGAAATCTCTCGTGTCCCCAACACACCCAATACAATGGCAAATTGTATAGGTGCACTAGTTTGGCGAAGAGATGGTGATAAAAGTGTAATATGGATGGGAGAAATATATTTTTATAATCTGTATAAATAAAAACATCAAGGTAGTAAATAATAAACGGGCACGAAAACGGTATTGCAATGCTTAAAAATGAGGCCTAGGGTCCGTACTTTTGCTAGTGCGACCTCTCAACTGTGCTAATATAATTGGATCATATAACCATCCCTCAACGTGCAACGAAGAGTCACTCCAAAGTTCCTATCTAGCGGAGAACATGAGACGAAATTTTTTGTAGGGTACGAAACCACCTCAAAGCTATTCTTTCCAATCAATCTATCCTAGAGTTCGTACTAAAATAACACGAAGCTATTCGTTTCGATCGATCTAACCAAGAGTTCGTACTAAAATAACACCAAAGCAAATTCAGATTCATAATAAACACAAATAACTTCAAAGAGTGCCCCAATATTTCTATCGGAGGAACAAAGACAAGAACGTGCATCAACCCCTACGCATAGATTACCCCAATGTCACCTCGGGAATCCGCGAGTTGAGTGCCAAAACATATATCAAGTGAATCAATACGATACCCCATTGTCACCACGAGTATTAAATTGCAAGACATGTATCAAGTGTTCTCAAATCCATAAAAATATTCAATTCGAGAACAACAAAATCTTAAAGGGAAAACTCAATTCATCATAACAAGATAGAGAGGGGAAAACACCATATCATCCGACTGTATTAACAAAGCCCGCAATACATCAAGATCGTGGCATCTTAAGAACACGAGAGAGAGAGAGAGATTAAACATATAGCTACTAGTACAAACCCTCGGCCCCGAGGGTGGACTACTCCCTCCTCATCATGGTGGCCGCCGGGATGATGAAGATGGCCACCAGAGATGATTTCCCCCTCTGGCAGGGTGCCGGAACGGGGTCTAGATTGGTTTTCGGTGGCTACAGAGCCTAGCGATGGCGGAACTTCTGATCTAGGGTTATTTCTACTAGTTTCTCTATTTATAGGATTTTTTGACAACGGTTTCATGCGAAGATGGGCCTCGAGGTGAGCAAAACCCATCGGGGCAAGCCAGGCCCACCAGGCACGCCCTGGTGGGTTGTGCCCTCCTCGTGGCTCTTCTGGCCCTCCCACGAAGCCTCGGGGGTCTCTTTTGTTCCAAAAAACCGTCAAAAAGTTTCAGCTCATTTGGAGAACTTCCATTTCTGCACAAAAAACAACACCATGGTAGTTCTGCTGAAAAGAGCGTCAGTCCAGGTTTGTTCCATGGAAATCATACCAAAACCATATAAAATTGTTGTAAACATGGCATGAATACTTCATAAATTATAGATACGTTGGAGACGTATCAGCATCCCCAAGCTTAATTCACACTCGTCCTCGAGTAGGTAAATGATAAAAGAAATAATTTATGAAGTGTGAATGCTAGCAAAGTGCATAAGTTTGATCAATGATAATTTCAATCGCTTTTCCTAGCATCATGAGAGCAACTCTTTCTCATAAAACTTATCATGATAAAGTAGCAATTTAAAACGGAATTTTTGTTGTGGAATGCTACCTATCATATTCATCATACACTCTTTTCTTTTGTAGCATGAACATTTGGACTTGAATGATTCAAAGTAATAGTCTATAATTTGACATGAGGACATCAATAATCAAGCATATCACCAAGAAACCATGTCTTTCAAATTATCAATGCTAAAATAAGTTATCCCTAGCCCATCATGAGGACATCAACAATCAAGCATATCACCAAGAAATCATTGATCCATTCATGAAACACACTCGCATATTAACTACACCCAATGCTCAAGTATGATCATAGTGCCCCCTAGTTGGTGCTTTACAAGAGAAGATGGAGACTCAAATTAAAAATAAAAATTGCATAAAGTAAAAAAGGCCCTTCGCGGAGGGAAGTAGGGATTTGTAGAGGTGGCAGAGCTCAAAGCGAAAATTTAGAGATAAAAAACATTTTAGGAGGCATACTTTTCCCACCAACGAAAACAACTTAGAGCTCCCAACACTTTCCATGCTAGATATATCATAGGCGGTTCCCAAACAGAAAATAAAGTTTATTCCTTTTTCCACCATACTTTCACTTTCCATGGCTAACCGTATCCACGGGTGCCCTCCATACCAACACTTTCCAAGGAATTTATTATTTGACAACATAAAGTAAATTCAATTTTCATTTCAGGACTGGGCATCCCTAATACCTTTGCCTTACTCTCATGCAACGACAAGTGAACAAACACTCATCGTGAGAATAACACATCTAGCATGGAAAATATTGGCCACCTGTGGGGACCCCGACTCATAAGTCGAGATCACCGAATGCACATGTACAGTGATCCCAGAGATCAATGCTCATTGAACACACAGAATCTGAATAACAAGAGTCTTACATCCATACATACCGTCTAACACAAATTATGACCATTATGGTCAAGTCTTACATTGATAAAGCCTTAAGGGCTGAACATCAAATGAAACACAAGCAGCGGAAATCTTCGTCGATAAGTAGAACCCATGCCAATTGCCTTAACCCTACAGGCATTCTGACTGGGAAACGTCCTAGTTCGCATGTTCGTCTCCAAAGAATTCTTCTTCGAACTCATGTTCTTCCATGTCTGGCCAATTAAATAACCAGTGGCAAGCCAATGAGTACTTTGAATGTACTCGCAAGCAACCCATGTTTTGGTTCAAGGTACAAAAATGCATGATATAGATAATTTTTTGTGGAAAGCTAGTTTTGAGTGCAATGACATGTTCAACAACTTGTAAGACATGCATCGGGAGAATTCAATTAACCATGAGGACAGGTTACAGATATCAACATAAATAGAGTGGGTATCAACCCACATCAATCATGTCAAGTCCTTGACTTGGCCCAAGTAGTTCTTCCCACTTGTCCGAACACTCACACTAGTTTGTAAACATGTGGACGTAGTTTAAGAAGAACTGCCCAACTGTCCTTGACCGTGGACACAACTATTCGAATAGTTTTACACTCTGCAGAGGTTGCACACTTTACCCACAAGATTCGGGGAACTTCCGTGTCATCCATGACCCGCAGTACCTCAAGTACCCGGGGTAAGAACCCGATCACTATCTTTCCCTAGACGACACTAACATGGAGTCCACTCGATTGGTAGTAACCCCCATGACCAACATTTCACAACTTAAAATTGTGGAGCCTCGCTCCTATATTCATCACATACCACTGGCACGGGGTCCAAACGGTGTGTCCAGTGCCCCATAAAAATGTTCTTGGCCGCCCTACCTGTCACGACCCCGTCCCGAGAGAGAGCACCAACTCTCCCCCGTCACTAGTAATGTGGGCTCCAAGCTAGTATCAGTCTAGGTAATCAATAATGCCCTTTCCCATATAAGGGTAGAGTGGTTGCGCATGTACGGTTGGGAAAGTCGACAAATCTTAAATCTAATCCGTTTTCGAAAACAACACACACACTTGCCTCGGTACACCACTTTGTCATCAAGTGGTTACCCATCTCATTGTCTCCCTCGGGCATAAGTGGCACCCGACGGGTTTTTCGAAAAGTCTTTTGAAAGTACTTGTCTCCATCACCATGCATATTCCTGTCCCTTTTTGTGTAGCTCTACTTTAGCGTCCTATCTATTCCCACCGGCATAACCCTCATAAGGAGGTAGGGTCATGCACAATGCAAGTATCAACAAGGAGGAAATGAAGGCAACCCACCAAAGTGGCTACCCTCTCATCATGATTCTGATGCAACAATAATAAAGTGCTATATGAAATGCATAAAAAGGGTTTCATAGACATGGTCAAAGGGCTGTTTGCCTGGCTCAGCAAAGTCTTCTGGGTCTTCAAAGTCTTCTGGTCCAACTCCTTCGTCAGCAACGCAATCTATCATCACAAAATAATAACGAGAAAATAAGGCAATAATAAAACAGAAAAACCAAAGTGCTCAGAAAAATGTCAACTTATTTTTGTAAAATACTAGGTGGAAAACTAAGAAGGGGAAAATTCCTAGTTTTTGTTTTGGAGTAGCAGAATAGGAGAAATGGATTTACAAAGGCATATTTAAATGCTTAAAATCACATTTAAATATTTACAGTGAAGAAAAGTTTGTTGGATTTGAATGAAAGTTGCACCATTAAATAGGTTGCAATATTTTGGGAATTTAGGAATTGGAATTAATTTATTTGGACATATATTTTATCCTGTGGAATTTTTGGAAAAGTGACAGAAAAAGAAAAAGGGTAAGGAGCACTGTGCCTGCTGGGCCAGAACAGCCGCAGCGCAGCAGGCCCAGCCAGAGAGGCGGCCCAGCGCACTGGTGCATGCGCGCGCGCCAGGTTTAAACCTGACGGCCGGGCCCAGGAGTCAGCGAGAGAGAGGGGGACGATGGAGGGGAGAGGCTGACAGGCGGGGCCCGCCTGTCATCCCTAACCCTGAGTCCAGGCGGCTGGCGAGCTCACCGGCGACGATGTAGGCCACGGCAAGGTCGGGCGAGGGTACAACTAGACTCAGCGTCGAGTCGCCGTTCGGGTGGAGGTGGTGGACGTCACCGGAGTTGCCTGGATCGCCGGCGATGAGGTCTCGCGGCGGAGAGGTATCGGGCGTCGACGGCTCCGGCCGTTTCCGGCTGCAAAAGAGGCGGGGAAGAAGGGGGAAATGGTCAGGGGGCTGCAGGGATTCCAGACCGAGGCAGAGGAGGAGTGGGGAAGGCTTGTACCTCACGAACTCTGGCGAGCCGAAGCGGCGGAGCTCGAGCTCGATCTCAAGCTCGGGCGGCTCTGGAGACGAACTGGGGTGCAGGGGGATGATTTGGGGAGTGAGAGAGTGAGTGGTGAGGAGAGGAGGGCTCGGGGAGACCTTTAAATAGGCGAATGGTGGGGTGTCATGGGCCCTGCACTGGAGAGCTCACGCTCGTCGCTGCAGGGCTCGGGGGAAGAGGGCGTGGTGTCTGGGGCGTTCCTAGGCGTCGACTACATTGGGAGGGACAGAGAGAGGGAGTGGGGAGAGGTCATAGGTGCGCGCGTGTGAGCCGCGCCATTGGTGCGCTCGGGCGGCCGGTGTTTGCTAGCGTGGAGGCGCGGGGAGGAGGAGAGAGGAGGGTGCCGACCGCGTAGCGTGTTGCGGACACCGAGGCACATCGGTAGGCGCGCGGGGGAGGCCCGAGGTGGCCGGAGGTGGTTGGAAGGGGGCGGCTATAGTGCGGGAGCGCACTGTAGCGCACTCCAGAGAACCCAAATGGCCAGCATGGCCATTCTTTATGCATGGTGAGCGCGTCTTTTGGTGTCTAGCAGGTCTAGGAGTGAGTGCATTGGATGCCATGGATGGCCACTGGAGTGAGGAGGGAGGTGATACATGGGCTGTCCAAAGGGGTAAATGAAGTGGTTTCACCCCTCCATCATTGAGCTGAGGTGCAGCCATTGTTACTGGAGGTAGAGGATTGTTACTGGAGGTAGAGAAGGTCTAGGAGGGGCTGTGGTAAAAAGTTGAGCTCAAGGAGAATAGTTTTAGTGGTCAAAATGGTGTTTTTGCAAAAATGGCAGAAGGTGTTTGTTGTTGGTTTGGGAAAGAAAATGAACTCCAATTGCCATGATACTTAACAAGATGGAATGACACTTAGAAATAGGGTGTGTCACCAAATTTGAGCTCATTTGGGAAAAGTTGCCAATGTAACTTTGGTAAACCCTAGAAATCAATAGAAATGGGTTTTCCAAGATCTAGTCATGCAAAACCATTCTCCTTGATGCACCACTTGGTGTAGTGTCATCATTTGGGGATTTGAACATGCTCACAAAAGTTGAGGTCAAGGAGAGAAAATTGGTAGTACAAACTTGCTCAAATTAGGTTCTGAACAGAAAGGGTTGTGGGGCATTTTGGTGGACCAAAATGACCTTGATTGAAGTGAGGCTTTGCAAGATCATCACAATATGCATTTGTGACTTGCTAGATTTTCCCTGGATTTTTATGAAAATATTTCCTGTAGAAATATTTCAAATCCTTGAAATGGGCAGAAACAGTTTTGGGAGGTTTTGTCCAATATTTTGATCATAACCATGTGTTGAAACTCATATATATGGAAACTATATGTCCACTAAGATTCCCTAAATTTTCTCAAATATTTTTGAAACATTAAAATAATTTTAACCTATTAAAGACCATTTCTGGCCTTAAGGAAAAGTGTTTAAATAAAATAGGAAAATAACTTTTAAAATTATATTTTTGTGGTTTATGGGAGCCCTATACCTAATAGGTTTCAAATATACTTTTTGAAATATTTTTCATACCCCAAATCAGGTACTTGTAGTGCAAACCTCAATCCAGGGGTTTTTGGAAAACTAATTTTTGAAAATACTGTTTGGCCAAATTATTTTTGTAAGAAAATACTATATTGCTCTATACACATGGCATGATCATTGGGCAGAAGTTTGGGGCAAGGAGATTAAGTATAGAAGGTGGAGTTGTGTTGACTTTAAAGAGCACTTGAAAAACACAGAGAGAAAACCAACTCCAAATAAAAGCCAAATAATGCAAAAGTTTTTGTTGGTCCAATTTTTCATGATTTATTAATGCAAATGAAGAGTTACAAAATGCAGGGTGTGACAGACCTACCCCCCTTACAAGAATCTCGTCCCCGAGAGTCCTAAACTAGGCTTTAAAGAGATACGAAAACTCGGATCTAAGGTAGTCTTCACGTTCCCAGGTTGCTTCTGCTTCAGTGTGGTTGCTCCACTGGACCTTGAAGTGCCTGATAGTGCGGCTTCGAGTGCGTCGCTCAGCCTCATCCAAAAAGCAGATGGGCCTCTCATGGTAAGTCAAATCAGGCTGAAGGTCAATGGCTTGGTGATCGACGTCCTTGTAAAGATTAGACTTGCCTGGGACTTGGAGACACTTCCGGAGTTGTGACACGTGGAATACGTTGTGCACATCGGATGGTTCAGGTGGCAGTTCCAACTGGTAAGCCACTTCTCCACGTCGTGCGGTGATCTCGAAGGGGCCGATAAATCTTGGTGCGAGTTTTCCCTTAAAGTGGAAACGCTTGGTTCCCTTAAGAGGAGTTACTCGCAGGTATGCATGGTCTCCGACTTGGAAGTCTACTTGTCGGCGACGAGTGTCAGCATAGCTCTTCTGTCTGGACTTAGCGGTCTTCAGTTGTTCTCTGACTAGCTGAACTTACTCTTCTGCTTCACGGAGGATTTCAGGCCCAAATACTAGTCCTTCTCCGGTTTCTGACCAATTGAGGGATGTGCGGCACTTCCGACCGTACAATACCTCAAATGGTGCCATCTGGAGGCTTGACTGATAACTGTTGTTGTAGGAGAACTCGGCAAAAGGGAGGCAATCTTCCCACCTAGCTCCATATGCTAAGACACAGGCTCGGGGCATGTCTTCGAGTATCTGATTCACTCGTTCTGTCTGACCTCCGGTCTGTGGGTGGAAAGTAGTGCTGAAGGACAACTTGGTCCCCATGGCCTCTTGGAACTTCATCCAAATCCTTGAGGTAAACTGGGTTCCTTGATCTGACACAATCTCCTGGGGAACACCATGAAGACTTACGATTCTGTTGATGTATAGAGTCGCTAGCTGGTTGCCATCATAGGTAGTCTTCACAGGAATGAAATAGGCTACTTTAGTCAAATGATCGACTATGACCCAGATGGAGTCACGTCCCTTGTTTGACCTAGGTAGTCCAGTGATGGAATCCATTCCGACTTTATCCCATTTCCACTCGGGAACCTTGAGTGGTTGGAGCAATCCAGCAAGTCGCTGATATTCAGCTTTGACCCTTTGGCATACATCACACTTCGCAACATAGGTGGTAATCTCCCTTTTCATCCCGTGCCACAAAAATCTTTCCTTCAGGTCTTGATACATCTTGGTTCCTCCGGGGTGGATGGAATACGGGGTGTCATGAGCTTCTTGCAAGATCAACTTCTTGAGCTCAATCTTGTTGGGTACGCAAATGCGATTCCCAACCACACGATTCCTTGCTCATCCTCTGAGAATCCTGGGGCCTTGCCTGCCTTGATCTTCCTCTTGATGTCTTCAATACTTTTGTGTCCCTTCTAAGCTTCCTTAATTTCATCCATCAGGGTAGGCTTGACTTCAAGGTTGGCTAAGAATCCTGGTGCAACCTGTTCCAACCCGAAGCTTTCAAGTTCTTCATACAAGGCGGGTAGCCTTTCCTTAAGCATAGCATTCAAGGAACAAGCCTTCCTGCTTAATGCATCTGCTACCACATTAGCCTTTCCAGGGTGGTATTGAACACTAAGGTCATAATCCTTGATCAACTCTAGCCACCTTCTCTGTCTCATGTTCAATTCCTTCTGAGTGAAAATATACTTCAGACTTTTGTGATCCGTGCATATCTCACACCACTTCCCTAGGAGGTAATGTCGCCATGTTTTCAGGGCATGAACTACAGCTGCCAACTCAAGGTCATGAGTAGCATAGTTCTCTTCATGAGGCCGTAGTTGCCTTGAAAGGTAAGCTATGAATCTGCCTTCTTGCATCAGAACACCTCCCAGTACGGTTCTTGACGCATCACAATATATCACAAACTCCTTGTGTATATCTGGTGTGGCCAGAATTGGGGCAGTGGTCAATCTCTTCTTCAGCTCCTGGAAGCTTTCTTCACACTTCGGCGTCCATTCAAACTTCTTGTCCTTCTTCAAGAGCTGAGTCATGGGTCGTGCAATGCTTGAGAATCCTTCAACAAACTTGCGGTAATATCCCGAGAGTCCGAGGAAGCTTCTGACTTCCTTCACATTGCTTGGGGATTGCCATTCAGTCACGACTTCAATCTTAGTGGGATCGACCGACAATCCTTCTTCAGTCAAAACATGACCCAAGAATCCAACTTCGTGCAGCCAAAATTCGCACTTGCTGAACATGGCATACAGTTGGTGCTCTCGAAGCTTGTCTAGGACCATCCTCAAGTGTTGCTCATGCTCTTCTTCCGTCTTTGAGAAGACAAGAATGTCATCAATGAAGACAACGACGAACTTGTCCAAATATTCCATGAAGACCTTATTCATGAGATACATGAAGTAAGCTGGGGCATTGGTCAATCCAAAGGACATGACCGTGCACTCATACATGCCATATCTAGTTACAAATGTCGTCTTCGGAATATCTTGGGGTCTGATTTTCAGCTGGTAGTACCCAGATATGAGGTCAATCTTGGAGAACACCTTGGCCCCATTGAGTTCATCAAACAGATCTTCAATCTTGAGAAGTGGATACTTGTTCTTGATTGTAACTTCATTGAGGGAGCGGTAGTCAATGCATAAGCGGATGGTACCGTCCTTCTTTGCCACAAATAGAACAGGTGATCCCCAAGGGGAGGCACTAGGGCGGATAAATCCCTTCCTCAACTGCTCTTCCAGTTTCTTCTTCAACTCTGCTAACTCTTCCGATCCCATTCTATAAGGCTTCTTATAGATGGGTCCTACTCCGGGTATGAGCTCGATGATGAACTCAATATCTCGGTCAGGAGGCATTCCCGGTAGCTCATCAGGAAAGACATTGGGGTATTCGCATACTACCGGCACTTGCTCCAATCCAACTTCTGACAGAGAGTTGACTTGGTTGGCTTGAGCAAAGGAGGGGTTGGAGGCAAATTTAACTTCGACTCCTTGGTCATTGGTTACAGTGACAGTCCGGTTGGCACAATCTAGCAAGCCTTGGTGCTTGATGAGCCAATTCATTCCTAAGATCACATCCAAGCCTTGTGATCTTAAGATGATAAGGTCTGCTAGGAAGTCTACCCCATTAATGACAATCCCGACTCCCTTACATCCTATCTTGGCTCTCATCTCTGCTCCGGGGGTTCGTACCACCATAGGGTTATCCAGGGGTGTAGGAGTCATGCCACTTTTTAATGCAAACTTTTGGGTGACAAATGAATGCGTGGCTCCAGAATCAAACAAGACAGTTGCAGGTGTTGAGTTGACAAGGAACGTACCCAGCACAACGTCCGGGTCTTCCTGGGCTCCTTCTGCAGTGACATGATTCACACAACCCTTGCCGTTGTTGGGCAGGTTGCGGGGAGCTTGGTTCCTTGGTGGCATTCCACGGCCTTGTCCTGGGTTCTGCGCATTGGGGCGCGGGGCGTCGGGCTTCTTGTTGGGGCAATTCTTGGAGTAGTGTCCTGCCTGACCACATCCGAAGCAAGTGACTTGATTGGGGTTGCTGCTCTTGCCGGCATTGTTATTGGGGTTGTTGTAAGCTGGCCTGGGGTTGGAGTACTGCTGAGGTGCATAGTTGGTGCGGGGTGCAGGAGCTCTTGGCTGCTGATAGGTTGGCTTGACCGGGGCTGGCTGCCACGGGCGAGGCTTCTGGTTGCTGGAGCTACCCTTGCTGATCATCTTGCACTTACGGGTATCATCCAAAGCACGTCGCTTGTCCTCAAGCATGAGTGCCTTGTTCACCAGATCAGGAAAGGTCGGGCAGTCACACACAACAAGCGAGTACTGCAGAGTCTGGTTAAGGCCTTCCATGAAGCGCTCCCTTTTGGCAGCATCAGTGCTGACATCTTTAGGGGCATACCTTGAGAGAACACTGAACTTCTGCATGTACTCCTAGACAGTGCTACTACCTTGCTTCAGGGCTCGGAACTCACGCTTCTTGATGGCCATGATTCAGGAGGGAATGTGGGCCTTGCGGAATTCTACCTTGAAGTCATTCCAAGTGATGTTTCACTCAACATGCATGGCCTTGAATTCATCCCACCAAGCTCTAGCAGTTCCCCCAAGATAGTGAGCAGCATATGCCACCTTCTCACGGTCCTCAGTGCATCCGACTAGTTCCAGGAGATCCTCAATGGTGCGGACCCAGTCGCCTGCATCCAGGGGTTCAGCAGTCTCGATGAAGGTGGGTGGTGCATGTTTCTTGAACTCCACCAACGTGGAACGTCCATTGTCGTTTCCCGTCGGCTGGCGGTTGACAGCTTGAGCAATCATCTGGAGGGATGCAGTGTTGGCTTGGCGTTCCTCTCGGAAGGCTTGGAGAAGCTGAGCCATGTCCATGCTTGGAGGTGGTGGCGGTGGTGGAGCTTGTCCTTGGGTTTAGTCCTGACTGGCTCCTTCTCCGGCTTCTGGCTGCTGGGTAGAGGTACCAGTACGAGTTACAACAGGCATCCTGTTGGAGCGGTCAAGGTCTCCTGATTGGGAAAGATGGGGAAAGCAATATAGATGGGACGCCTAGTAAGGGGGTTGGTATGACACTAATTGTTTTCATGCAAGGGCCAAAAGGCCAAACACATTCATTAAAATCCAAATGGGTGATGTAGTCGCTTACAAGTTCCCGAAGGAAAGCACGACGTCCATCAAACACATCAAAAGCAATCACAATATTACATGGTTTCATATGAACCATTACAAGGACTCGACTTTGCATAGGGGTACATGACCTATCCTGCCGTAAGGGTTACTAACGGGCATATCCGGGTTGCGAATGATGCCTAAGTGGTGGAATGCTCGGTCGCGTAGTATGGCTCTTCTGGGTCTTCCTCGTCGTCATCGGTGGCCTGACTTTCCTCTTCACTTGAAGGGGTGGGGGAGTGGAGGAGCTCAACACGGCGTTGCTTTGCCGGTGGTGCGAAGAGCTTGCGGTATTCCTTTGCGCTCATCCGGTGTTGCTGCGGTGGTTCTCCATCCTTTGGGGGTCTTCCGCCTCTGTATGCGATTGCGGGTTGTCCAGGGGGAGCACCTTCCTTCTTGATCCTATCCGTCTTCCCTTGTGCTTGAAGAAGAAGTGCCTTGGTCTCATGAAGTTCCTTTCAGAGTTCCATTGATTCAGAGGCCAAGTGTTGTGCCAAACTATCGGCACAAAGGCTGAAGTAGGTCTGGAATTGGAGTGGAAGTCCTTCTTCTAATGGTGGAGCTGGTGCACTGCTCTCATCCTCACCTTCCTTCCGATAAGGAAAGAAACGGGTTGCCAACTCGTTTGCCATCTCTGGAAGAAGGTCTCGGAGGCGGGTGAGTGCCTTGAGGGTTGTTGTCTCGACGGCAAGAACTAGTGTTGCCATCCGGGGTCCCTCGAAGAACCAGCTTGTTGGGGAGTCATTAGCCTTCACGATCACTTCCACATGATACTCCATCTCGGTGTCATTGATCCAATGCTCATGGTAGGTGAAAATGGGGGCTCGGTGGAACTGGCACTTCTTGAGGCTATCCTCGAGAAGCACGGGAAATCCTGTGGTCAGGAAGTCTTCAGGTACGGCAGCCATCTACAAAGGTTGAATGGGAGAGGTTAATAAGGGAAATGTATCTTGGGTTGGGTAAGCTTTAGAAAAGAAGAGAAGTTTAGATGGTCTCAAGCTAACTAATGCCCATGCTAACTAAGGCTTCCTACAGTCAGGATGGCTCTGATACCAGCTCTGTGGGGACCCCGACTCATAAGTCGAGATCACCGAATGCACGTGTACAGTGATCCCAGAGATCAATGCTCACTGAACACACAGAAGCTGAATAACAAGAGTCTTACATCCATACATACCTTCTTACACAAATTATGACCATTATGGTCAAGTCTTACATTGATAAAGCCTTAGGGGCTGAACATCAAATGAAACACAAGCAGCGGAAATCTTCGTCGATAAGTAGAACCCATGCCATCTGCCTTAACCCTGCAGGCATTCTGACTGGGAAATGTCCTAGTTCGCATGTTCGTCTCCAAAGTATTCTTCTTCGAACTCCTGTTCTTCCATGCCTGGCCAATTAAATAACCAGTGGCAAGCCAATGAGTACTTTGAATGTACTCGCGAGCAACCCATCTTTTGGTTCAAGGTACAAAAATGCATGATATAGATAATTTTTTGTGGAGAGCTAGTTTTGAGTGCAATGACATGTTCAACAACTTGTAAGACATGCATCAGGACAATTCAATTAACCATGAGGACAGGTTACAGATATCAACATAAATAGAGTGGGCATCAACCCACATCAATCATGTCAAGTCCTTGACTTGGCCCAAGTAGTTCTTCCCACTTATCCGAACACTCACACTGGTTTGTAAACATGTGGACGTAGTTTAAGCAGCACTGCCCAACTGTCCTTGACCGTGGACACGCCTATTCGAATAGTTTTACACTCTGCAGAGGTTGCACACTTTACCCACAAGATCCGGGGAACTTCCGTGTCATCCACGACCCGCGGTACCTCAAGTACCCGGGGTAAGCACCCGATCACTATCTTTCCCTAGACGACACTAACATGGAGTCCACTCGATTGGTAGTAACCCCCGTGCCCAACATTTCACAACTTAAAATTGTGGAGCCTCGCTCCTATATTCATCACATACCACTAGCACGGGGTACCAACGGTGTGTCCGGTGCCCCATAAAAATGTTCTTGGCCGCCCTACCTGGCACGACCCCATCCCGAGAGAGAGCACCAAATCTCCCCCGTCACTAGTAATGCGGGCTCTAGCTAGTATCAGTCTAGGTAATCAATAATGCCCTTTCCCATATAAGGGTAGAGTGGTTGCGCATGTACGGTTGGGACAGTCGACAAATCTTAAATCTAATCCGTTTTCGAAAACAACACACACACTTGCCTCGGTACACCACTTCGTCATCAAGTGGTTACCCATCTCATTGTCTCCCTCGGGCATAAGTGGCACCCGACGGGTTTTTTGAAAAGTCTTTTGAAAGTACTTGTCTCCATCACCATGCATTTTCCCGTCCCTTTTTGCGTAGCACTACTTTAGCATCCTATCTATTCCCACCGGCATAACCCTCATAAGGAGGTAGGGTCATGCACAATGCAAGTATCAACAAGGAGGAAATGAAGGCAACCCACCAAAGTGGCTACCCTCTCATCATGATTCCGATGCAACAATAATAAAGTGCTATATGAAATGCATAAAGAGGGTTTCATAGACATGGTCAAAGGGCTGCTTGCCTGGCTCAGCAAAGTCTTCTAGGTCTTCAAAGTCTTCTAGTCCAACTCCTTCGTCAGCAACGCATTCTATCGTCGCAAAATAATAACAAGAAAATAAGGCAATAATAAAACAGAAAAACCAAAGTGCTCAGAAAAATGTCAACTTATTTTTGTAAAATACTAGGTGGAAAACTAAGAAGGGGAAAATTCCTAGTTTTGGATTTGGAGTTGTATAATAGGAGAAATGGATTTTCAGAGGGGAATATAAATGCTCAAATTTGAATTTAAATTTGAACAGTGCAGAAAAGTGACAGAAAAAGAAAAAGGGGAAGGAGCACTGTGCCTGCTGGGCCAGAATAGCCGCAGCGCAGCAGGCCCAGCTAGAGAGGTGGCCCAGCACACTGGTGCACGCGTGCGCGCCAGGTTTAAACCTGACGGGCGTGGCCTAGGCATCCGCGAGAGAGAGGGGGGCGATGCAGGGGAGAGGCTGACAGGCGGGGCCCGCCTGGCATCCCTAACCCTGAGTCCAGGCGGCTGGCGAGCTCACCAGTGACGATGTAGGCCACAGCGAGGTCGGGCGAGGATACGGCTGGACTCAGCGTCGAGTCGCCGTTCGGGTGGAGGTGGTGGACGTCACCGGAGTTGCCTGGATCACCGGCGACGAGGTCTCGTGGCGGAGAGGTTTCGGGCGTCGACGGCTCGGGCCGTTTCCGGCTGCAAAAGAGGCGGGGAAGAAGGGGGAAATGGTCAGGGGGCTGCAGGGATTGTAGATCGAGGAAAAGGAGGAGCGGGGAAGGCCTGTACCTCGCGAACTCCGGCGAGCCAAAGCGGCGGAGCTCGAGCTCGATCTCGAGCTCGGGCGGCTCTGGAGATGAACTGGGGGTGCAGGGGGATGATTTGGGGAGTGAGAGAGTGAGTGGTGAGGAGAGGAGGGCTCGGGGAGGCCTTTAAATAGGCGAATGGTGGGGTGCCGCGGGCCCGTGCGCCGGAGAGCTCACGCTCGTCGCTGCAGGGCTCGGGGGAAGAGGGCGTGGTGTCTGGGGCGTTCCTGGGCGTCGACTACGTCGGGAGGGACAGAGAGAGGGAGTTAGGAGAGGTCAGAGGTGCGCGCGTGTGAGCCGCGCCATTGGTGCGCTGGGGGGGCCGGTGTTTGCTAGTGCGGAGGTGCGGGGAGGAGGAGAGAGGAGGGGGCCGACCGCGTAGCGTGTTGCGGACGCCGAGGCACATCGGCAGGCACGCGGGGAAGGCCCGAGGTGGCCGGATGTGGTTGGAAGGGGGCGGCTACAGTGCGGGAGCACACTGTAGCGCACTCCAGAGCGCCCAAATGGCCGGCATGGCCATTCTTTATGCATGGTGAGCGCGTATTTTGGTGTCTAGCAGGTCTAGGAGTGAGTAAAGAAATGGGGTGGTGCATTGGATGCCATGGATGGCCACTGGAGTGAGGAGGGAGGTGAGGAAGAGGGGCACAGGGGCTGTCCAGAGGGGTAAATGAAGTGGTTTCACCCCTCCATCATTGAGCTGAGGTGCAACCATTGTTACTGGAGGTAGAGGAGGTCTAGGAGGGGCTGTGGTAAAAAGTTGAGCTCAAGGAGAATAGTTTTAGTGGTCAAAATAGTGTTTTTGGAAAATTGGCAGAAGGTGTTTGTTGTTGGTTTCGGAAAGAAAATGAACTCCAATTGCCATGACATTTAACAGGATGGAATGACACTTAGAAATAGGGTGTGCCACCAAATTTGAGCTCATTTGGGAAAAGTTGCCAGTGTAACTTTGGTAAACCCTAGAAGTCAACAGAAATGGGTTTTCCAAGATCTAGTCATGCAAAACCATTCTCCTTGGTGCACCACTTGGTGTAGTGTCATCATTTGGGGATTTTAACATGCTCACAAAATTTGAGGTCAAGGAGAGAAAGTTGGTAGTACAAACTTGCTCAAATTATGTTCTGAACAGAAAGGGTTGTGGGGCATTTTGGTGGACCAAAATGACCTTGATTGAAGTGAGGCTTTGCAAGATCATCCCAATATGCATTTGTGACTTGCTGGATTTTCCCTGGATTTTTATGAAAATATTTCCTGTAGAAATATTTCAAATCCTTGAAATGGGCAGAAACAGTTTTGGGAGGTTTTGTCCAATATTTTTATCATAACCATGTGTTTAAACTCATATATATGGAAACTATATGTCCACTTAGTTTCCCTAAATTTTCTCAAATATTTTTGAAACATTAAAATAATTTTAACCTATTAAAGACCATTTCTGGCCTTAAGGAAAAGCCTTTAAATAAAATAGGAAAATAACTTCTAAAATTATATTTTTGTGGTTTATGGGAGCCCTATACCTAATAGGTTTCAAATATACTTTTTGAAATATTTTTCATACCCCAAATCAGGTACTTGCAGTGCAAACCTCAATCCGGGGGTTTTTGGAAAACTAATTTTTGAAAATACTGTTTCGCCAAATTATTTTTGTAAGAAAATACTATATTGCTCTATACACATGGCATGATCATTGGGAAGAAGTTTGGGGCGAGGAGATTAAGTATAGAAGGTGGAGTTGTGTTGACTTTAAAGAGCACTTGAAAAACACAGAGAGAAAACCAACTCCAAATAAAAGCCAAATAATGCAAAAAATTTTGTTGGTCCAATTTTTCATGCTTTATTAATGCAAATGAAGAGTTACAAAATGCAGCGTGTGACACCACCCCTCACTGCCTCGCGAGTGGTACGAGCACACAAAAGAGAAATTTATTTTGAAAATTAGAGATGACACATACAAATTTGCTTAGAACGGCAAAAGAATACCGCATATAGGTAGGTATAGTGGACTCCTGTGGCAAAAATGGTTTAAAGGATTTTGGATGCACAAGTAGTGATCATACTTAGTGCAAAATGAAGGCTAGCAAAATATTGGGAAGCGACCAACCAAGAAACGAATAATCTCATATGCGATCATTAAGCATAATTAACACCGAATAATGCACCACAAGTAGGATGTAATTTCATTGCACAACTATTGACTTTCGTGCTTGCATAGGGAATCACGAACCTTAACACCAATATTCTTACTAAAGCATAATTACTCATCAACATGACTCACATATCACATCATCATATCTCAAAACTATTACGAGGAATCAAGTTTATTTTGTCCAATGATCTTCATGAAAGTTTTTATTATATCCTTCTTGGATATCTATCACTTTGGGACTAATTTTCATGTGTTTCTTTTTATAAGCTCAAACAAATATAAGTGAAGATCGTGAGCATAATATTTCTTTCTCTCAAATTAATTTAAGTGAAGCAAGAGAGAATATCTTCAAAAATACTAAAGCAACCATGCTCAAAAAGATATAAGTGAAGCACTAGAGCAATTCCATAGAAAAGAGCTTCGTTGACGGGATGTGAGTGCCGCTTACCTAGCCTCCCTGGCAACTATTTGAGGACTCTATTTTATTTAAAAAAATTCAGATCTAAGTACTTAATTAAAACGGCAAGAAAAACAAAATAGAATGACAATCCAAGGATAGCACAGATCATGTGAAGAAGCAAAAACTTAGGCTCAACCGATATTAACCGATAATTGTTGAATAAGAAAGGTTGGATGCCTACCGGGGCATCCCCGAGCTTAGATGCTTGAGAATTCTTGAAATATTATCTTGGGGTGCCTTGGGTATCCCCAAGCTTGAGCTTTTGCGTCTCCTTAATTCCTCTCATATCAGGTTTTCCTAAATCTCAAAACCTTCATCCACACAAAACTCAACAAGAACTCGTGAGATAAGTTAGTATAAACAAATGCAAAAACCTTATCATTCTCCATTGTAGCAAATCACTGAAATTATTATTCAAAATTGCATACTAAATTCCTCTGCATATTTAATACACCTATCCTCAAATAGAATCATTAAATAGGCCAACATATCCAAACAATGCAAACATAACAACAATCTGCCAAAACAGTATAGTGTGTAAAGAATGCAAGAGTATCTATACTTCTTTAACTCCAAAAATTATGAAAATTTACCACATAGTAGAAAATTTATCAGGTCTTATTTTCAAAAAAATTCAACATTTTATCACATTCTGACTTTTCTAGGGAATTTTCGCAACAGCGGTAAACTTTCTGTTTTCAAACAGCAACATGTATACTTGCGAAATAAGCATGGCAAAGGCTACCATTGCCACTTTTATTGAACTAAAATATGCAAAAAAAATATTCTAAATAACAGAAAGCAAATCCTAAAAAAATAAAATGATGCTCCAAGTAAAACTTATATCATGTGACGAATGAAAATATTGCCCCAAGTAAGATTACCGATAATGTTGGAGACGAAAGAGGGGATGCCTTCCGTGGCATCCCCAAGATTAGTGGCTTGGATCTTCCTTGAATATTACCTTGTGGTGCCTTAGGCATCCCCAAGCTTAGGGTCTTGTCACTCCTTATTCTCCTCATATCAACATATCACCCAAAACTTGAAAACTTCAATCACACAAAACTTAATGAAACTTTGTGAGATAGGTTAGTATGATAAAGAGAAAACCATGTCAGTTTGGTACTGTCAAAGACAAGATTCATAATTGTTTCCACACAATGCCTACTGTAGTATATCATTTCCGCAATTTATGTTGAGCAATATAAGCGATGGAAACTAGAAAACAAGCAAACTATGCAATGAAAGCAGAATCTGTCAAAAACAGAACAGTCTGTAGTAATCTGTACTCCAACCATACTTATGCCACTCCAAAAATTCTGAACAAATAGGAAACCCTTTGCAATCTGTCTATTAATCTTCTACAAAAACAATCATCATTTTATCACGCTTCTATTAAAAATGATAATTGTTTTCCTGAGCGCAAAAGTTTCTGTTTTTCAGCAAGATCAAATCAACTATCACCGTAAGCCATCCCAAAGGTCTTA
Organism: Triticum monococcum; assembly: GCA_034509565.1. Classification (NCBI taxonomy): domain Eukaryota; kingdom Viridiplantae; phylum Streptophyta; class Magnoliopsida; order Poales; family Poaceae; genus Triticum; species Triticum monococcum. The sequence continues at coordinate 168,156,392 of CM067846.1, read as the reverse complement.
CTTGGCACTTTATTGAAAAAAAAGCAATAAAACATGATTACTACAATAGCCTAATCATGTGAACACACAAAAAGTAGGTAAAAGTGTTGGGTTGTCTCCCAACAAGCGATTTTCTTTAATGCCTTTTAGCTAGGCATGATGATTTCAATGATGCTCGCATAAAAGATAAGAAGTGGAACATGAAAAAGAGCATCCTGAATCAAATTACAAGCACATTTAAGCCTAAACCACTTCCTATGCATAGGGATTTTGTGATCAAATAATTCATGGGAGCAAGAATCAACTAGCATAGGAAGGCAAAACAAGCATAGCTTCAAAATTTTCAACACATAGAGAGGAAACTTGATATTATTGCAATACCTACAAGCATATGTTCCTATCTCAAAATAATTTTTAGTAGCATAATGAATGAATTCAACAATATAACTATCACATAAATCATTCTTTTCATGATGCATTAGCATAGAAATTTTGTTACTCTCTACATAATCAAATTTATTCTCATCAATAGTAGTGGGAGCAAACTCAACTAAATAACTATCATGGGAGTAAAAATTAAAATCATGACGACAAGTTCCATGGTTATCATTTGTTCAGAATTTTTGGAGTGGCACAGTCAATTGAAGCCTCATCCAAAATGGTGGATTCATCACTAAATAAAGTCATGACCTCTCCAAATCCACTTTCATCATTATAATCATCATAAATAGGAGGCATGCACTCATTATAACAAATTTGCACATCAAATCTTGGGGGACTAAAAATATCATCTTCATCAAACATAGCATCCCCAAGCTTATGGCTTTGCATATCATTAGCATCATGGATATTCAAAGAATTCATACTAACAACATTGCAATCATGCTCAACATTGAAATATTTTGTGCCAAACATTTTATTGACTTCTTCTTCTAACAATTGAGCACAATTTTCCGAACCATCATTTTCATGAAAGATATTATAAAGATGATCAATAATATGATACAACCTCAATTCCATTTTTAGTTTTCTTTTTATAAACCAAACTAGTGATAAAACAAGAAACTAAAAGATTCGATTGCAAAACCTAAAGATATACCTTCAAGCACTCACCTGCCTGGAAACGACGCCAGAAAAGAGCTTGATGTCTACTATGCAGCTTTATTCCTGTAGACACATGTTGGGCCTCCAAGCGCAGAGTTTTGTAGGACAATAGCAATTTTCTCTCAAGTGGATGACCTAAGGTTTATCAATCTGTGGGAGGTGTAGGATGAAGATGGTCTCTCTCAAACGACCCTGCCACCAAATACAAGAAATCTCTTGTGTCCCCAACACACCCAATACAATGGCAAATTGTATAGGTGCACTAGTTCAACAGAGAGATGGTGATAAAAGTGTAATATAGATGGTAGAAATATATTTTTATAATCTGTATAAATAAAAACATCAAGGTAGAAAATAGTAAATGGGCACAAAAATGGTATTGCAATGCTTAAAAATGAGGCCTAGGGTCTGTACTTTTGCTAGTGCAACCTCTCAACAGTGCTAATATAATTGGATCATATAACTGTCCCTCAACGTGCAACGAAGAATCACTCCAAAGTTCCTATCTAGCGGAGAACATAAGACGAAATTGTTTGTAGGGTACGAACCCACCTCAAAGCTATTATTTTTGATCAATCTATCCTAGAGTTCGTACTAAAATAACACGAAGCTATTCTTTCCGATCGATCTAACCAAGAGTTCGTACTAAAATAACACCAAAGCAAATTCAGATTCATAATATTCAATCCAACACAAAGAACTTCAAAGAGTGCCCCAAGATTTATACCAGAGAGACAAATACAAGAACATGCATCAACCCCTACGCATAGATTACCCCAATGTAACCTCGGGAATCTGCGAGTTGAGTGCCAAAACATATATCAAGTGAATCAATACGATACCCCATTGTCACCACGAGTATTCAATTGCAAGACATATATCAAGTGTTCTCATATCCATAAAAATATTCAATCCGATAACAATGAAACAATTCATCACAACAAGATAAAGATGGGAAAACAACATATGATCCGACTATATTAACAAAGCCTGCGATACATCAAGATCGTGACATCTCAAGAACACGAGAGAGAGAGAGAGATTAAACACATAGCTACTGGTACAAACCCTCAGCCCCGAGGGTGGACTACTCCCTCCTCATCGTGGTGGCCGCTGGGATGATGAAGATGGCCACTAGAGATTATTCCCCCCTCCGGCAGGGTGCAGGAACGGGGTCTATATTGGTTTTCGGTGGCTACAGAGGCCTGCGGCAGCGGAACTTCTGACCTAGGGTTATTTCTGATGGTTTCTCTATTTATAGGAATTTTTGGCGTTGGTTTCACGCTAAGAGGTGAGCACAACCCACCAGGGCAAGCCAGGCGTGCCCTGGTGGGTTATGCCCTCCTCGTGGCTCTTCTAGCCCTCCCACAAAGCTTCGGGGCTCTCTTTTGTCCCAAAAAAATCGTCAAAAAGTTTCAGCTTATTTGGAGAACTTTCATTTTTGCACCAAAAAAACACCACGGTAGTTCTGCTGAAAACAGCGTCAGTCCGGGTTAGTTCCATGAAAATCATATAAAATTGTTGTAAACATGGCATGAGTACTTCATAAATTATAGATACGTTGGAGACGTATCACCCAACTTCGCCAAATGCAGCCTGCGGTGGAGGTCTTGACTTGCCCCATGCAAAGCCACTTGTATGTGGAGCTTGCATTGTATCTTCATGACGCGTGACAAGGCCAAATGAATTGGTCAGGCTCCTCCAAATTCCTCTCCATTGTGTTGATGGCTTGGCATTGTGCGTAGACTTGTATGTGGCCCAAGAAAGAGAGCTCCCCTTGCACATCTTGCGACCAGGCATTATCATTGAGCGCATCTCTCACTGTTTTCCTGTTTTTGTTCCTCGTGCTGGCCAGCTCGTGAAGTAACGGGGCGATGTCAGCAACCGAACTGCTGTGGATCCAACGATCTTTCCAAAGAGGACTTTTGATCCCTCCCCCACCTTGATCTTGACTAAGTTGTTGATGACCTCTCGCGCTTGATCATCCACTAGCATGTGCAACCCTTGCCAGGGCCTGCTCGGATCAGATATTCTCAGCCATTCCCATCGCACACGAAGTGTCAGCGCTTGCAATGCTAGGTTCTTCACACCTATGCCTCCGAATGTTGTAAGTTTGCAAACCGTGTCCCAAGCGACAAGGCATTGTCCACCATGGCTCTTTGTAACACCCACGATGCGGCTATATCTCCCACATGTCGGAGCACGACTTAGAGGCATAACCGCATGGTAGGCATGTCACAAGAGGTGTAATCTTTACACATCCCATGTACTGAATAAGAAAGGGATAAAGACTTGGCTTACAATCGCCCACCGCCTCGGGGCCCACGCTGGTGACCCGTCGTGGACGGCGTCAGAGCCGCCGTGGCTACAGTGCCGCACCGGGCGGGCCGCAGCTGCCCGCACGACGCGCTGTACCAGGCGTGCTCCGGGTTTTGGGGGTGGCAGGCTCGACTGTAGCCACGCCCCGCTTCATCATTGCGGAGTGGACACGTACATTGCGGGTACGGCGTTGACTGATTTATGGGAGCCGGCTTAGCAGTAGCCGGCCTTGCTGTAGCCGGCCCTGCCGTAGCCGGCCCCGAGGTAGCCGGCCTTGCCGTAGTCGGCCCTCCGCAGCCTTCTTCAGGAGGGTGAAAAGGCGGGTCGCCCCCGAAGCCGGCCAGGAAGGTAGCCGGCTGGGGGGAGGCGGCCCAAGTCTTGAGTCGTCTTATGAGCCGGATGGGCTCATAATTTTTTCTGAGGGGCCAGGGGAAGCCGGCTGGGCTACCCATAGCTATTTACCCCGACAGTAGTCCCCGAAGGCGGGCAAGCTTCACGGCGGACGGAAGGACGGGAAGCTTGGCCGGCTTCATAACCTGAGGGGCCGACCTCGTCGTTGCAGCTGACTCCGGAGCACTTTTTGTTTATCAGGGTGGCAGTGGTTGACCCGCGGGCCCCACGACGAGCCACGTGGCGGGGAAGTCCCGCCGTCGCACGCGCGCTACGGGACGCCGCCGCAGGCCCGGGCCCGCCACTCCCTGGCCTCGGCCTAGGCGCAGATCTTCTGTGGCCCGAGGGGACTGCTCGCCTCCCCGCGGCCGTTACTTCGCGTCATCAAGGCGCGCAATTAACGCGGGCGTGGGGGAGATGGGCACAATCGATCCCCACGATCCCCCACGCCGCGCCTCCTCGGCTCTGGCGCACGCGCCTACAAGTAGGGTGGGAGGGGGAGAGGCACAGGCCCGTTCGCTCCCCCGCTCCCCGTCCCTCCCGCTCCTCTTCTTCTTCTTCGCGCCCGACGCAGTTTCGCGCCGCAGCCCACCCACGCCGCCATGTCTCTGGCTCTGTCGAGCTCGTGGGACGGGTCCAATGTCCACGAGGACCATATTGAATTCCTCCGCCAGACCCGGCGCCTGCCCGCCGCCAACCTCGTGCAGGTGCGGCTGGCGCCCACGAAGGAGGTCTCGCCGGCGCCGGAGGAAGGCGAGCGCGTCGTCTTCCACGCGCACTTCCTCCGTGGCTTCGGCTTCCCGGTGAGCAGCTTCATGCGCTCTGTCGTCGAATTCTACAACCTCCAACCACACCACGTCACGCCCAACATAGTGCTGCAGCTCTCGGCCTTCGTCTCGCTCTGCGAAGGATTCTTGGGGGTGCTGCCGACGCTGGAGCTCTGGGCGGAGCTGTTCCAGAACAAGCTCGGCACCGTTTCCGCCGGCGTGCCGGCTCCCTGCGGCGCCTTCATCGCAATGAAGAAGGCGAGAGACGACAACCCCTTCCCCCACATTCCTCTGATCCAGTCTGTCAAGCTTTGGCAGAAATCCTACTTCTACGTCAAGAACGTCGCCCCGCACGGCGATTACGTCAATCTGCCGGCTTATGTAGCCGGCCCGCCGGCTGGGAGGCGGCGGACTTGGGGCTACAGGTCGAAGTCCTTGTCTCCGGCTGGGAATGCCTCCATCGCCCGGCTTCGGGTGATGATCCAGTCGGAAGGCCTGCGCGCATCCGACCTGGTAGCCGCCTTCGTCGAGCGCCGGATTCTGCCCCTCCAAAGCCGGCCGCACATGATGTGCCAGATGAGTGGCCGGTTCGACCCTTGCCGGCTGAGCACATGGGAGATGCCCCATGCCGAGGTGGCTCTGATGGCGAACTACATCGCCAACCTAAAGCTCACCGACGAGTGGCAATTCGGGAAGGCGCCGTACTCCTGCGCCCATCCTCCGCCTGTGGTAAGTCTTTCTTCTCGTCGTCTGCCGGCTTGAGTCAGCCGGCTTCTGACCAGGCGGCTCTTCTCTTTTTTCTCTTCATCAGAATCCTCTCCTCCCGCTGCCAGCCGGGGCGGCTGGAGTCGATCGCGAGTATGCCCCGGACCGCACGGTGGACGACCTCGACGACCCGGACCTTTCCGCAGTCGCCATGGAGGATGCCGCCACGGGGGACGCCGCCGAGCTCGGCGGCACGGGGCTCTCGGCCAGTTTCGACGACTGGCCGGATGATTTCGAAGCCGAAGAAATCCCGCGCCATCAGCCGGCAACCGACCGCCGCGGCGCGGGCTCATCTGCCGCGCCGACTGCCGGTGGTGGAAAGGGGAAACGCCGGGCCGCGCTCCCGCTCTTCGGAAGCCGGCCGAAGAAGCCGAAGGCCTCCGCCGCGGCCACGAAGCGCGAGGAGGCGGCACCGAAGGCGGCCCGCTTCCGGAAGGCGGTGAAGAAGCCCCCCTCAGTTTCCGCGTAAGTCTAGTAGCCGCCTACGTGCTTGTTATTCTGAAGCCTTCCTTTACTTGAATGCTTCTCTAATTTTCTGAGCAGGGCGCCGCTCTCCCTCGAGCGAGGCCCAGCCGGCTCCGTGGTCGGGCCGAGTGCCGGATCCTCAGGGTCCCGCCGAGTGGACCCCCGCGCTGAACTTGACGCAGCCACGGAGCGCAACGCTCGCGAGGCGCGTCGAGAGAGGGAGGCGGCCGAGCGGGAGGCGGCGGAGCGGGAGGTCGCCCAGACAGCGCCGGGGCGAGCGAGCACGGGGGCCAAGACTCCGTCGGAGCGGGCGGCCGCTGAGACGGAGGCGGAAGGCGCGCTTAGCCAGCCTCCGCTACTCGCCATCCCCCTCCAAACTTTGGATCCGGACATCCCTCTGCCCACGGCGGAGGAGATTATCCCCGAGCAGCCGCCGGTGCAGAGGGACGAAGTCTTCGAGATTTCCGTCGAGAGGACGTCGCCGGCAGCGCCAGCCAGAGCAGGCGAAGGCGGCCAATCGTCGGCGGTGCCGGAGGAGCCGGCCCGGGCCGCGCCCGAGGCCGGAGCCAGCCTTGAGATCGAGCTGGCGGCGGGCCGGCATGCCGGAGGGGGCACGGCCCCGCCGGACACGCGCCGAGCCGCGGGGGCTGAGCAGACGGCAGACGCCTTGGAGGCGGCCAGCTCCGCCACGTCCGGATGGACTCCTAGCGGAGGGAGCGGCGAGCTGAACATCGCGGCTCAAGGGGTTCGGAGCCGGCTGCAGGCACAGGCCGGCCTCCTGAGGCAACTTACTCAGGAGTTTCTGTCGATGCGGTCTGCAATCCGGGTAAGTCTTCACTCATTGACCGCTCTGGTCCTTTGAATTTTTTCCGTGGGGGCGCGCTAGCGCACCCACTGGGTGTAGTCCCCGAGATCCGGGCCGACTGCAACGCAGTCGGGTCGGATCTTACTCGACGACTATCTTTGACTGTTGTTTCTAATCTCTTAGGATTATCATAATTCTCGTGCTGCCGCCTTCAACTCCCAGGCTCGGGAGCTGAGCCGGAGGACTGAAGACCTCGCCAGCAGCCGGCGTAAGTGTTTTGTCCTTATTTGTTTCTCGTGGGGGCGCGACAGCGCACCCACTGGGTGTAGTCCCCGAGATCCGGGCCGACTGCAGCGCAGTCGGGTCGGATCTTACTCGACGACTTTTCCTTTCCTGACTTTTTCTCTTTATCTTTTGCTCATGCATAGGCCAACGCCGACCTGCGGAGGGAACTCAGCGAGGTGCAGGCCGCTCTTCGCGCCAAGGACGCCGAGTATGCTGACTTGGTTCACGAGCGCGACCGCCTGGCGACGAAGCTGGCCGACCAAGAGGAGAGCCACAAGGCGGCCTTGCAAAAGGCGCAGGATGGCGAGGCCACCCTGAAGGCGGAGTTCGAGGCCAGGGAGGCGAGCTGGGCCGAGACGCGCCAGGCGCTGGAAGAAGGCTTCGGCCGGATCGAGGATCTTATCGATGGTAGGCCGTCCTTCTTGCTCTTCTTCCGTCCGCCGGCCGCCTGCGGCTTTGTTTTGACATGTGTTTTCTATCTTGCGCAGAGTACTTTCCCAGTCAATCCGTCTTCGCCGCCCAAGCCATCGAAGCCTACCGCGAGGAGCGCCGTCAGGCCGGGGTTGTGATTCTGCCGGACGCGAATCAGACGTTGTCGGAGCAGCTCATCGCCGTGCAGGCGCGGCTGTAGCCGGCCCACCGGCTGCTCCGCCGGCTCCAACGTGCCGGGGCGACGATGCTGGCCGCGCTCTGGCCCGGCAAGACAATTCCCCGCACCCCAAGCCGGACGGCCGACTGGCTCGAAGTCGCAGTCGGCCGCTTCGAGGCCTGGAAGGCGTCCGCGGCCCGTCTTGGAGCCGGGCGTGCGCTGGAGTTCGTCCGCGCGTGGTACCCAGGGCTAAGCCTGGACCAGCTGCGGACGTGGTGGTCGGAAGCCGACGCGGAGCTGGAGGAGGTGCGGCCGGCGATCGCGCAACGTGCCTCGACAATCGCTGAGTGCACCGACACCAGCGTCTTCGCGCCGGAGCTCAATGACGATGGCGCCGCCCAGCCGGAGGAATGGTTCGGGCTGAACCCGGCAGACGGCGAGGACCCAGCCGAAGAGATTGCCTCCAGCGATGAGGGCGAGGACGACGAGGAGGAGGAGGGCGAAGACGCCGAGCCGACTAGTGAGACGGCCGACCGCCCCCCAGCCGACCGTGCCTCCAGCAACGAGCCACGCGGGAGCGCGCCCTCTGCCAGAGACGACGATCAAGCCGAGGTTGGCCAGCCGCCCGCTCCTCCAGCCGGCGCGACTACTTCCACCGCCTAGCCCGGCTCGTCTGCGGCCCCGCCGGCTTGATCTGCCATTCCTTTTGTCCCTGTTTTACTTTTTCGGACAATTTTAAGTTTCTGCAATTCCACCCACTGGGGGTGTATCGAACAATGTTGGATGTCGACCTCTCTGGAGGCCTTTTGTGTAAATATTAATATATGCATGTGTTGGCGTTCATTCAAGTGTACTTTTTTGTCCTTAGGCTCTTTCCTTTGCCGCCTTCCCTCTTTGGGAAGGCAAGTACTTGAGCTTTCTTGGATTTGAAGCAGACTGAATGTAAGCCGGCCGGCCGGCTACTCTGGTAGTCGGTCGGCGGGAGGCACTCAGCCGGCTTTTGTTATATATGCGAGCCTGTTTGGTCCCTAGCCGTTTTTCATGTGCGCACCCTTTCCGGCTTGTGGCTCTTGCCAGCCGGGCAGTCGGTTCTTCGAGCTGCGATTTCGGCAAGAGCCAAGCCTGGGTGTTGGCACATTACTTGTCTAACTGTGGGTAGGGCTCCTAATATAACTCTAGTCGGCCAGTCCCCGGGCCGACTCGTCGGACCCGGTATCGGACAAAATAAATGAATAGGTAATATTATACGCATGATAACTTTCATTCATAAAATAAAGGGTGGCAGTCCCCGAGTCTTTCTCGGGGAGCCTACTGTTTCGTACTTAATACAAAAGTGGGCATAATACATACTGCGTTTTAACTGTAAAACTTCCGAAGGAGATTTGCGTTCCATGGTCGCTCCGACTCCTTGCCGGAGTCATCTCTCTTGCGTGCCTTCGGCTTCTGCGCGTCGATGAGGTAGTAGGCGTCGTTGCCCAAGGCTCTGCTGATGATGAAGGGGCCTTCCCAGTGGGCTGCGAGCTTGTGCTGGCCGGCTGTTCGCTGGATCAGCCGGAGCACAAGGTCGCCCTCCTGGAAGGATCTTGGTCGGACCCTCCGGCTATGGTAGCGGCGCAAACCCTGCTGGTAGATGGCAGACCGGCTGAGGGCTAACAGCCGGGCCTCTTCTAGCAGGTCGACGCCGTCTTCTCGTGCTTCTTTAGCTTCCACTTCCGTGTACATGGTTATCCGAGGCGAGTCGAACTCGATATCTGTTGGGATGACCGCCTCGGCACCAAGGAAGAAGGGAGTGAAGACGGTTGATCTGTTGGGAGTAGTGCGCAGACTCCATAGGACAGCCGGCAGCTCATCGAGCCAGCAGCCGGCTGAACGCTCTAGAGGTACGACCAGTCGAGGCTTGATGCCGGACAAAATGAGGCCATTTGCTCGCTCCACTTGGTCGTTTGACTGCGGGTGGGCGACTGACGCAAGGTCCAGCCGGATACCTTGCGCAGCGCAGAACCGTGCCAAGGCACCTTTGGCAAAGTGCGTGCCGTTGTCGGTGATGATGCTGTGCGGTACGCCGTACCGGGTTGTTATATCTGCAATGGAAGTCACTGCAGTCGGCCCATTCAGCTTCTTGATCGGCTTCGCCTCGATCCACTTGGTGAATTTGTCGACGGCGACGAGCAAATGTGTCATGCCGCCGCGCGCCGTCTTGAATGGGCCCACCATATCCAATCCCCAGACGGCGAAGGGCCAGGTGATGGGAATGGTCTTGAGTGTTGAGGCCGGCATGTGTTGCTGCGAGCTAAAAAGCTGGCAGCCTTTGCAGTGTTTGACTAGCTCTTTGGCGTCGTCCAAAGCAGTCGGCCAGAAGAAACCGTGGCGGAAGGCTTTGGCGACAAGTGATCTTGATGCGGCGTGGTGGCCGCACTTTCCTTGGTGTATATCCCTGAGGATCGCGATGCCTTTCTCCTGCTTGACACATCGCTGCAAGACTCCGGTGGCGCTGCGCTTGACAAGCTCTCTGTTGACGATTGTGTATGCCCAGCCCGGCGCTAAACTTGTCTTGCTTCGTTTTTGTCAGCCGGCAGGTCATGGTTCACCAAAAAGTTGTGGATGGTTTGGGCCCATGATGGGGCGGCGACTTCCTCTGCTACCAATGTGGCCACAGCCACCAGGGTGGGCAGGCTGGGTAATGCAGTGCTGGAGTCGGCCGCCGCTTGCTGTGCTGAAGAAGTCCTCGGGCCGGCTACCGCAGTCCCCGGGCCGGCTACCGCAGTCCCCGGGCCGGGTGCGGCTGTCCCCGAGCCGGGTACTGCAGTCCCTGAGCCAAATATTGAAGTCCCTGGGCCGGCTGCTTGATTCTTGGAGCCGGACTCGGCCTCCTCGGGGTTACGCGGCACGAAGATGGAGTCGGATTCCGGAGACGGCTTGATTGATGGCTTGAGGAGGCGCTGTAGGGCGACGCCGGCTGGTATTGCTTGCCGCGTGGAGCCTATTCGGGCTAGAGCATCTGCTGGCTCGTTGTCGGCTCGCGGTACATGAAGCAATTCACACCCATCAAAGTATCCGCTGATTTGCTGCACTAGGAAGCGGTAGCTTGCCATGTTCGCGTCCTTGGCGTCCCAGTCGCCAGAAGACTGCTGCACCACCAAATCCGAGTCGCCATAGCACAGGATCCGGCGAATGCCAAGTTCCTTGGCAAGCCGGAGCCCGTGTATGAGCGCTTCGTACTCGGCTACGTTGTTGGAGGCGGCGAAGTGGATCTGCAGCGTGTATCTGAGTTTGTCGCCCTTTGGAGAAGTAAGGACGACGCCGGCTCCCAGGCCGGTGCGCATCTTTGATCCGTCAAAGTGCATGCGCCAATGGGTGGAGTCGGGCGCTGGTGGTAAGTACTGGGTCTCGGCCCAGTCGACGAGGAAGTCGGCCAGCGCTTGCGTCTTGATGGTGGTGCGGGGTTGGTAGAAGATCGTGTAGGGGGTCAGCTCGATGGCCCATTTAGCCACCCGGCCGGATGCATCCCGGCTGCCTATGATCTCGGCTAGCGGGGCAGTGCATACGACCGTGATGGGATGCTCTTGAAAGTATGGCTTCAGCTTCTTGGCGGCGAAGTACACGCCATAGCACATCTTCTGATAGTGCGGGTAATTTTGCTTTGAGGCAGACAGCACCTCGCTCAGGTAATAAACCGGCCTCTGGACCGGCTGGGCTCGGCCTTCTTCGGGGCGTTCGACCACAATGACGGTGCTGACCACCCGGCTAGTGGCGGCAATATATAGGAGCATGGGCTCCTTCTCAGTCGGTGCCGCCAAGACAGGCGGCGTGGACAGCATTTTCTTCAGCCTATGGAAAGCTTGGTCGGCCTGGTCATTCCACTCAAAGTGAGTGCTCTTCTTCATGAGGCGGTAGAGGGGGAGAGCTTTTTCTCCAAGCCGGCTGATGAAGCGGTTCAGAGAGGCCAGGCACCCGGTGAACTTCTGAATCTCTCTGAGCTTGGTTGGGACCGCCATCCTCTCGATGGCCTTGATCTTCACAGGGTTGCACTCTATGCCGTGTTCGGAGACCAGAAAGCCTAGGAGCTGGCCGGCTGGCACTCCGAACACGCATTTCTCCGGGTTGAGCTTGATCCGGAAACGGCGCAGGTTCTCGAATGTCTCCTTCAAGTCTTCCAGCAGAGTGCCACGCTTCTCCGTCTTCACCATGACATCATCCACGTAAACGTGGGCGTTCTTGCCGAGCTGCGTGAGGAGGCACTTCTGCATGCAACACTGAAAAGTGGCGCCAGCATTCCTCAAGCCGAACATCATAGTCAGGTAGCAGAAGGCTCCAAACGGCGTGATGAAGGCGGTCTTCAGTTGGTCATCCGGGTTCAGCTTGATCTGGTGGTATCCCGAGTAGGCATCGAAAAAGCTCAACAGCTCGCATCCGGCTGTGGAGTCTGTCACTTGATCAATCCTGGGCAGAGCGAAGGGATCTTTTGGGCAGGCTTTGTTGAGGCTTGTGTAATCTATACACATGCGCCACTTGTTATTCTTTTTCACCACGAGAACCGGGTTCGCGAGCCACTCGGGGAAGAAAACTTCCATGATGAAGCCGGCTGCAAGAAGCCGGGCTATCTCCTCCCCTACGATCCTTCTCTTCTCTTCTGACAGTCGGCGGAGGGGCTGCTTGACTGGTTTAGCATCCTCCCGCACGTGCAATTTGTGCTCGGCGAAATCCTTCGGAACACCCGGCATGTCCTTGGGGGACCATGCAAAGATATCCCGATTCTCACGGAGGAAATCGACGAGCTCGCCTTCTATTTGCTATCCAGGCTCGCCCCAATGACGGCAAACCTCTCGGGGTGCTCGGGGTCGAGCTGTATCTTCTTGGTCTCCTTGGCCGGCTGAAAAGATCCTTGGGCATCATACTCCTTGGAGTCGGCGGGTTGGTTTAGCTGCTTGCTGGCCAGGGCCATGACCCGGTCCAGCGTCTTCTTCTCTGCAGCGATCACGAGGGATTCGGCCAGCCGGCTGCTGGCCGTGGCGCAGTCGGCGGATTTCTTGTAGTCGCCGGCGATGGTGATGACACCCTTGGAGCTCGGTATCTTCATCTTGAGGTAAGCATAGTGGGGGACCGCCATGAACTTGGCCAAGGCGGGTCGGCCAAGCAAGGCATGGTAAGGGCTCTCCAGGTCCACCACCTCGAACCAGATTGCTTCCCGGCGGAAATGGTCCTTGCCCCCAAAGAGTACATCGATCTTGATCTTGCCGATGGGGGCACAGGACAAACCCGGTACGATGTCGTGGAACACCGTTCGAGTCAGCGCAAGCTGCTTTGCCTTGACGCCCAGCTTCTCCATGGTGTCGCGGTACAGGATGTTGATGCTGCTTCCGCCGTCAATCAGCATGCGGGAGAAGCGTGCGGCGCGCGTATCCGTTGCAAGGGTGGCCTCCAGGACCAATGCTTAGGAGCCGGGGGATGGCATCACCTCTGGGTGGTCGGCCCGGCTCCAACTGATGGGTTTCTCCGACCAGTGCATGTGGCCGGCTGGGCTGGTGGCGGCCATATTGACTTCTTGTTGCTCTCGGCGCTTGCTGCGCCGGTCTTCGGGCTGGCTCGTGAAGACAACATAAGATGCTTGCTCATCGGGGAACTCGTCCTGCACGGCGTCGACCGCGGGCCGGGCGGCTTTGGGCGGCGGAGCCAGCGGCGGCGGGCCGGCAGGCGGAGTCGACGTGAGCCCTTCGCCCTTCGAGATTCGGGCGAGCCAGTTGCATTTGCGGGTCGTGTGGTTGGACGGCTTCGCGCCACTGTGGAACTTGCACGGGGCATCAAGGGTTTGCTCGTAGGAGAAGGCCGGCTGCCAAGCTGGCCGGCCGCCCTTGGGCTTCTTGGGTGCGGGCCGCCCTTCAGGCGGCGCGTCTTCGACCGTGGCCACCTGCCGGCTGGCGGGGGGCGGCGCAGGGCCCTTGCGCTTTTGATCATTCTGGTGTTGGCGTCGGCTGCCGTCTCTAGCCGGCGCTTGGGGCGCCGGATTGAGCACTTTTCCGGATGCGTCCACCCGGAGCTCGGTCATCATTGAGGAGTCGGCGGTGGCGTATTTGTCGGCGATGTTCAGGAGCTCGTCGAGGGTAGTCGGCTCATCGCAGAGAAGCTTGTGTTTGAGGAGGGTGCCCTCTCGGCACCCGGCGGTGAAGTATTCGATGGCTTGCACCTCGTGCACCCCCTCGCAGGAGTTGCGGAGCTCGGCCCAACGCGTCAGGTAGTCGCGAGTGGACTCGGCTGGGCCCTGTACGCATAGGGAGGGCTGTCTGGGCTTGGGAGCCCGCTTGTAGGTGCTGGTGAAGTTGCGAACGAAGGCTTCAGTGAAATCCACCCAGCTGTTGATGCTGAGGGGCTTGAGGCTGTTAAGCCAAGTCCGCGCCGTGCCTTGTAGCATGAGGGGCACGTACTTTACGGCAACGCGCCGGTTGCCATTGGCGATGCTGACGGCTGTGGAGTAGTCGGTCAGCCAATCTTCCGGCTTCACCGAGCCGTTGTACTTGGGTTTGTCTCTTGGGAGCGAGAACCCTTTGGGGAAGGGCTCGTCGCGGATGCGGGGGCCAAAGCAAGGCGGGCCGACATCGTCTTCTTCTTCTAGCGCCAGGGATCGGGCCAGGCGGTTGATCCGGTGGCGGGCGTCATTTTCGCCGACTCCCTCTCGGCGACCAAGCCGGCCGCTGAGAGTCGGGTGAGCCACTGGAGGCGGGGTCGGATATCTCTCTCCGCGAGCTCGAGGCGGAGGCGGGGTGCCCCGCCATTCCATGGCTCGGGGGCGGCCGTCCGCATCTCGCTCGATGGAGACTTGGGTCCGGCTTCGGCTGGAAGCCGGCTCTTTCTCGCGCCGCGCGCGGGTGTTGCTTGTAGTCGGTGATCGGGAAGTCGCGCCGTGTTCGCGGCGCGGAGGAGGGCTCCCCGCGTAGGCGTCGGCTTCGTGCCGTCGCGCGGCCGCATCGATTAGTTGCTGGATGCGCCGCGTCATGTGGGGGAGGTCTTCGGCTTCCAAGCCGTCCAGCTCGTCTACGGCCGCCTGGGCGGCGCAGGTTCTCGAGCGGGGTGGCGTAGACCGGGCGATCCACTCCAAGCGTGTCGGCGATGGCGGCGCCGCGTTGCCTGACAACGCCAGCCCGGCTAGGGCCAGTCGAAGCCGGCGTGCCAAAGGCGGCGCGGTCAGCTTCACGCTGGTAGGCCTCGGTGAGGCGTCTTACGGAGGCCAGCCGCCGGCCCTCCGCGAGGAGGGCGAGGCGGCGTGCCTCCAGAACTTCGTCACTGGCGTCATCCGGAAGGGGGGCGGACAAGTCTTGGGCAGCCGCACGCGGGGTGTCGCGGGCGCCCTCGTCAGTCGGGCCGTCGAGGCCGATAACCATCACCTCGGGGGCGTCAGAATCGCGATCGCCAGCCGAAGGGAGCAGGTCGTTGTAGACCGTGATGTTGGTGGGGAAGGTATCGTAGGATGCCGCGTCGGAGTCGACGGGCATCGGGTCGGTGGAGCCAACCGACTCCAAATCCGCTGCGGGCTCGCTAGAGACGTGGAGCTGGCTGAGGAGGTTGGCGAGGTGATCTGTGCCCGCATCAGAGGCAAGCTCGTCGGAGATGCGGGCCTTGTCGAAGAGGTTGGTGAGGCCGCTAGCCGCGCAGACGTTGGCGACGCCATGTAGCGCGTCGCGGCAAGCGCCATCGGGCGAGCCAGGCTGGCTACGCTCACGAGGAAGGAAAACGGTTCCCGTCCAGAACAGGTCTCCGGACGACGGTGCACCTGGCCCCACGGTGGGCGCCAAATGTCGGGTGGTAGGAGCGACATATGCCAACGGGTGGCTTATCATTGCGGGGGCCAATAGAACGTCGCCGGTGCCTGGAAACGGGATGAGGCGAAGACATGCACGCCGGCGAATCTTACCCAGCTTCAGGGCTCTCCGGGGAGATAATACCCCTACTGCTGCTCTGCGGGGTCTCCGCATGGTTACTAAGGGTACAAGTACCTACAATGCTCCTTGAGCTGTTTTGGGTAGAAGGAGGAAGAAGGGCTCGGCTTAGCCTGCTTCCTCTCCTTGTGTTGTGTCTAGGCCTAGGAAGAGAGTCCAGCCCTTTGCATGGGTGCACCGGGGGGTTTATATAGGCCTACCCCCCGGGGGTACAATGGTAATCCGACTGGGCGCGGGGCCCAGCTGTCTGTGAATATGCTCGCCGGCTTCTCCGCCGGCCTCTGGGGCCCGCCGGCTAGTGGGTCCCGCCGGCTGCCGGCTCCTGGGTCGACAGGCCGGCCCCACTAGCCAGGGCCTGGTCGGCAGCTGGTCACTGTTACTTCGTGTCGTTGACGCAGGCTTGGTCGGGGTAAGCGTGGCTACAGTAACGCCGCCCTGGCGGGCGATTACTATAGCCCCGCCGCATCTTGTCTCCTTAATGGGCGTCTCCTTCGAGGAGGGCGGCAGGCCGGCTGCGTGAAGCCGGCCCTCTGTCTTGCCGGCTTGGGAGGAGGTGCGGCCGCCTTCGGCATCTCTCTGCCCGAAGGGGCCCACCGCCTCGGGGCCCACGCTGGTGACCCGTCGTGGACGGCGTCAGAGCCGCCGTGGCTACAGTGCCGCACCGGGCGGGCCGCAGCTGCCCGCACGACGCGCTGTACCAGGCGTGCTCCGGGTTTTGGGGGTGGCAGGCTCGACTGTAGCCACGCCCCGCTTCATCATTGCGGAGTGGACGCGTACATTGCGGGTACGGCGTTGACTGATTTATGGGAGCCGGCTTAGCAGTAGCCGGCCTTGCTGTAGCCGGCCCTGCCGTAGCCGGCCCCGAGGTAGCCGGCCTTGCCGTAGCCGGCCCTCCGCAGCCTTCTTCAGGAGGGTGAAAAGGCGGGTCGCCCCCGAAGCCGGCCAGGAAGGTAGCCGGCTGGGGGGAGGCGGCCCAAGTCTTGAGTCGTCTTATGAGCCAGATGGGCTCATAATTTTTTCTGAGGGGCCAGGGGAAGCCGGCTGGGCTACCCATAGCTATTTACCCCGACAATTGGGCTCCTCTATTGATCATCCGGAAAAGACACATAGTAATGGCTCGAATCCTCGTCGAACTCCCACTTGAGTTCGGTAGCGTCCCCTACACTGGTATCATCAGCACCTGCAATTGTTTGGAAGTATTTGTGAGTCACGGGGACTCAGCAATCTCACACCCGCGAGATGAAGACTATTTAAGCTTAAGGGTAGGAAAGGGTAGTGAGGTGGAGCTGCAGCAAGCACTAGCATATATGGTGGCTAACTTACGCAAAAGAGAGCGCAAAGCACGATCGAGAAGCTAATGGTGATCAAGAAGTGATCCTTAAGCTACGTACGTTCAAGCATAACACGAGACCGTGTTCTCTTCCTGGAGCTCGCCGAGAAGAGACCATCACGGCTACACACACGGTTGATTCATTTTAGTTAAGTTAAGTGTCAAGTTCACTACAACTAGACATTAACAAATTCCCATCTTCCCATAACTGTGGGCATGGCTTTCGAAAGTTCAAAACCCTGCAGGGGTGTCCCAACTTAGCCCATCACAAGCTCTCATGGTCAACTTAGCCGGGTTACAAGACATTTTGACAATGGTAAAACAAGACCAGCAAAGCCACCCGATGTGCCGACATCCCGATAGGAGCTGCACATATCTCGTTCTTAGGGCAACATCGGATGAGCAATCCGTACAACTAAAAACAGCCCTCAAGTTTCCCCAAGGTGGCGCTACAAGGGGCTCTAATTCGGACCAACACTTAGAGAAGCACTCGCACGGGGGGGTTAAATAAAGATGACCCTTGAGTCTGCAGAACCCAAGGGAAGGTGATAGGTTGTTAGGAAAATGTAAAACCAAGGTTGGGCCTTGCTAGAAGAGTTTTATTCAAAGTGAACTGTCAAGGGGTTCCCATAACACCCAACCGCGTAAGGAACGCAAAATCAAGGAACATAACACCGGTATGACGGAAACTAGGGCGGCAAGAGTGGAACAAAACACCAGGCATAAGGCCGAGCCTTCCACCCTTTACCAAGTATATAGGTGCATTAAAGTAATACAATATAATAATGATATCCCAACAATATCCATGTTCCAACAAGGAACAAACTTCATCTTCACCTGCAACTAGCAACGCTATAAGAGGTACTGAGCAAAGCGGTAACATAGCCAAACAATGGTTTGCTAGGAAAGGTGGGTTAGAGGCTTGACATGCCAATATGGGAGGCATGAAATAGCAGGTGGTAGGTATCGCGGCATAGCAAAAGAGCGAGCAACTAGCAAGCAAAGATAGAAGTGATTTCGAGGGTATGGTCATCTTGCCTGCAAAGTTCTCCGAGTTGACGAAAGCTTGATCCTCGTAAGCATACTCAACGGGTTCCTTGATCACGCACTCATCTCCCAGCTCTACCCAAAGCAAGAACACAAGCAAAGGACCAACAATCAATCATGGTGCAATGCACAATCAACATGATGCAAAACATGACATGACATGCGGGATGTGATATGCAATGCATATGCGTGCTCCTGGAGGAAAAAGGATGAACAAGGAATCAACTTGTCAAACCAAGTGTGCCCCTGGAAAGATGAGTTGATTTCGGTCGAAATCGATATAAAGATCACTGGAATCGCATGCACGGTTTGCAAATGGCAAGCAAAACAAGAATGGCACAATTCTGCGATTAACAGCATGATGCCATCTAGAATGCAACAAGAAACTAAGCTACTGCACTCCAACATAACAACAAAGCACATGGCAGTGATCTACTCAAGATGCTTGACAAAAGATGAACACTGAGCTAAGGCTAAAACACACAAGAGCAGGTTCAAACAAGCATGGCAAAAGTGCAAAAGATATCAGCATCACAGACTTGGTGAAAATACTAACATGCCAGGAATAACATCAGGCAGCAATATTTAGAGCAAGCTAACAACATGCTACAGGAACAGATCATAGCAAACAAAGGCATGGCATGAATCTACTCAAAGCATAGAACAAAAGTCCCTTACTGACTATAAGCCAAAAAGGCACATAAGATATGATGGCACCCATGTAAACATAGCAAGTTACGTTAACAGATTCAGACTTAGCAGAAAACTGAGCATGGCATAAACAGAGTTATGAAGGCATCTTTGCGAGCTCGATTCACTTAACACAAGGCATTGCATGACAAGATAAGCATAGCATCATCAAGAAGACATGTTCATGAAGCTAACCATGGCAAGAGCAAGTTCATAGCATGCATGGATCAACTACAACAACCATGGCAAAATTGATTAACATGTAAACAATCTGCCAGGAACATTTTATAGCAAAAGTATAGCAAGATTAAGTCATGCTATGGCACTCCATAATTGCAAACAGGGGCGTGGATGGATAGAGCACAACCATATGTCCAAATCATCCTTACTGAAGCAACTCAAATACAGCATGGATCTCACTGTAGCAACATGGTTACATGTAACAGTAGACAAAGACTTAGCCAAAATCCTGAGATCCTGAAATCAACAATATCACGAAGGCTACTTTGCATGCTTGTGCTAGTCACCACAAAGATCACAAAAATACATGGTATACACCCCTGTAAAGTTGGCATGGCATAGATCAAAATACATGTAGAGCTCATGCCCATATGCAGCACACAATAATTGGAGCAAAAATAACAAATGATCATAATCTGATAAGTAACAGCAACTAACAATTTATAGCACTCTTGCATCAACTATTTGGGCATCAAGATGGACTCAAACAAGCATACCACAATGTAACAAAATGCAGAGCATCTCATGATGAACATTTTTATATATCATGCGCATGAAACGGAGCAGTATGCAACAAGTTATGACATGATGAACATGGGCATAAAACTTAACAGAAAAAGTTACTTCAAAATCTTGTCAAGGTATGTACTCATTGAAAAAACTTATCAAGCGTCTTGATCTATCTCTATAGATCTTGATGCTCAATGTGTAAGTAGCTTCATCGAGGTCTTTCTTCGAAAAAACTCCTTTCAAACACACCTTTATGCTTTCCAGAAAATTCTACATTATTTCCGATCAACAATATTCATTCACATATACTTATCAGAAATGATGTAGTGCACCCACTTACTTTCGTGTAAATACAGGCATCACCGCAAGTCTATATAAAACCATATGCTTTGATCACTTTATCAAAGCATATATTCCAACTCAGAGATGCTTGCACCAGTCCATAAATGGATCGCTGGAGCTTTCTCACTTTGTTAGCACCTTTAGGATCGACAAAACCTTCTGGTTGCATCATATACAACTCTTCTTTAATAAATCCAATAAGGAATACAATTTTGACATCCAATTGCCAGATTTCATAAAATGCAGCAACTACTAACATGATTCAGACAGACTTTTAAGCATCGATACAAGTGAGAAAATCTTATCGTAGTCAACACCTTGAACTTGTCGAAAGCATTTTGCGACAATTTGAGCTTTGTAGATAGTAACACTACTATCAGCGTCCGTCTTCCTCTTGAAGATCCATTTATTCTTAATGACTCACCAATCATCGGGCAAGTCAATCAAAGTCCATACTTTCTTCTCATACATGGATCCCATCTCAGATTTCATGGCTTCAAGCCATTTTGCGAAATCTGGGCTCATCATCGCTTCCTCATAGTTCGTAGGTTCGTGATGGTCAAGTAACATGACCTCCAGAACAGGATTACCGTACCACTCTGGTGCGGATCTTACTTTGGTTGACCTACGAGGTCCAGTAGTAACTTGATCTGAAGTTTCGTGATCATCATCATTAGCTTCCTCACTAATTGGTGTAGGTGTCACAGGAACCGGTTTCTGTGATGAACTACTCTCCAATAAGGGAGCAGGTACAGTTATGTCATCAAGTTCTACTTTCCTCCCACTCACTTCTTTTTGAGAGAAACTCCTTCTCTAGAAAGGATCCATTCTTAGCAACAAATGTCTTGCCTTCGGATCTGTGATAGAAGGTGTACCCAACAGTCTCCTTTGGGTATCCTATGAAGACACATTTTTCTGATTTGGGTTCGAGCTTATCAGGTTGAAGCTTTTTCACATAAGCATCGCAGCCCCAAACTTTAAGAAATGACAACTTTGGTTTCTTGCCAAACTATAGTTCATAAGGTGTCATCTCAATGGATTTCGATGGTGCCTTATTTAACGTGTATCCAGCTGTCTCTAAAGCATAACCCCAAAACGATAGCAGTAAATTAGTAAGAGAGATCATAGATCGCACCATATCTAGTAAAGTATGATTACGATGTTCGGACACACTACTACGCTGTGGTGTTCCGGGCGGCGTGAGTTGCGAAACTATTCCATATTGTTTCAAATGTAGACCAAACTCGTAACTCAAAAATTCTCCTCCACGATTAGATTGTAGAAACTTTATTTTCTTGTTACGATGATTTTCCACTTCACTCTGAAATTCTTTGAACTTTTCAAATGTTTCAGACTTATGTTTCACTAAGTAGATATACCCATATCTTACTCAAATCATCTGTGAAGGTGAGAAAATAACGATACCTGCCACGAGCCTCAACACACATCGGACTGCATACATCAGTATGTATTATTTCCAACAAGTGTGTTGCTCGCTCCATTGTTCCGGAGAACGGAGTCTTAGTCATCTTGCCCATGAGGCATGGTTCACAAGTATCAACTGATTCATATTCATGTGATTCCAAAAGCCCATCAACATGGATTTTCTTCATGCGCTTTACACCAATATGACTTAAATGGCAGTGCCACATATAAGTTGCACTATCATTATTAACTTTGCATCTTTTGGCTTCAATATTGTGAATATGTGTATCACTACCATTGAGATTCAATAAACCATTCACCTTGGGTGTATGAGCATTGAAGGTTTTATTCATGTAAACAGAACAACAATTATTCTCTGACTTTAAATGAATAACCGTATTGCAATAAACAAGATCAAATCATATTTATGCTTAACGCAAACGCAAAATAACATTTATTTAGGTTCAACACTAATCCTGAAAGTATAGGGAGTGTGCGATGATGATCATATCAATCTTGGAACCACTTCCAACACACATCGTCACTTCACCCTTAACTAGCCTCTGTTCATTCTGCAACTCCCGTTTGGAGTTACTAATCTCAGCAACTGAACTAGTATCAAATAATGAGGGGTTTCTATAAACACTAGTAAAGTACACATCAATAACATGTATATCAAATATACCTTTGTTCACTTTGCCATCCTTCTTATCCGCCAAATACTTGGGGTAGTTCTGCTTCCAGTGACCAGTCCCTTTGGAGTAGAAGCACTTAATCTCAGGCTTAGGTCTAGACTTGGGCTTCTTCACTTGAGCAGCAACTTGATTGTCGTTCTTCTTGAAGTTCCCCTTCTTCCCTTTACCCTTTTCTTGAAACTAGTGGTCTTGTCAAACATCAACACTTGATGCTTTTCTTGATTTCTACCTTTGTCGATCTCAGCATCATGAAGAGCTTGGGAATTGTTTCCGTTATCCCTTGCATATTATAGTTCATCACGAAGTTCTAGTAACTTGGTGATAGTGACTAGAGAACTCTGTCAATCACTATCTTATCTGGAAGGTTAACTCCCACTTGATTCAAGTGATTGTAGTGAAGGAAATATGCCCCAGAGGCAATAAAAAGTTATTATTTATTTCCTTATATCATGATAAATGATTATTATTCATGCTAGAATTGTATTAACCGGAAACATAATACATGTGTGAATACATAGACAAACAGAGTGTCACTAGTATGCATCTACTTGACTAGCTCGTTGATCAAAGATGGTTATGTTTCCTAGCCATAGACAAAGAGTTGCCATTTGATTAACGGGATCAATTCATTAGGAGAATGATGTGATTGACTTGACCCATTCCGTTAGCTTAGCACTTGATCGTTTAGTTTGTTGCTATTGCTTTCTTCATGACTTATACATGTTCCTATGACTATGAGATTATGCAACTACCGTTTACCAGAGGAACACTTTGTGTGCTACCAAACGTCACAACGTAACTAGGTGATTATAAAGGTGCTCTACAGGTGTCTCCGAAGGTACTTGTTGGGTTGGCGTATTTCGAGATTAGGATTTGTCACTCCGATTTTCGGGGAGGTATCTCTGGGCCCACTCGATAATACACATCACTTAAGCCTTGCAAGCATTACAACTAATGAGTTAGTTGCGGGATGATGTGTTACGGAACGAGTAAAGAGACTTGCCGGTAACGAGATTGAACTAGGTATTGATATACCGACGATCGAATCTCGGGCAAGTAACATACCGATGACAAAGGGAACAAACATATGTTGTTATGCGGTTTGACCGATAAAGATCTTCGTAGAATATGTAGGAGCCAATATGAGCATCCAGGTTCCGCTATTGGTTATTGACCGGAGACGTGTCTCGGTCATGTCTACATAGTTCTCGAACCCGTAGGGTCCGCACACTTAAAGTTCGATGACGGTTATATTATGAGTTTATGTGTTTTGATGTACCGAAGGTAGTTCGGAGTCTCGGATGTGATCATGGAGATGACGAGGAGTCTCGAAATGTTTGAGACGTAAAGATCGATATATTGGACGACTATATTTGGATACCGGAATGGTTCCGGGTGAGATCGGAATAATACCGAAGCACCGGGAGGTTATCAGAACCCCCCGGGAGGTATATGGGCCTTAATGGGCTTTAGTGGAAAGGATGGGAAAGGAGCAAGGGAGGGGCACCCCCCCCCCCAAGCCCAATCCGAATTGGGAGGGGGGCTGGCCCCCCTTTCCTTCCTCCCTCCTTCCTCTTCCTCCCCTCTCCCTCACCAAATAGGAAAAAGGAGGAGTCCTACTCCCGGTGGGAGTAGGACTCCCCCCTTGGGCGCGCCTCCTCCCCTTTGCCGGACCTCTCCTCCCCTCCTTTATATACGGAGGAGAGGGGCACCCCATAAACACAACAATTGATCTCTTAGATCTTTTAGCCGTGTGCGGTGCCCCTCTCCACCATAGTCCACCTCGATAATATTGTAGCGGTGCTTAGGCGAAGCCCTGCGACAGTAGAACATCAACATCGTCACCACGCCTTCATGCTGACGGAACTCTCCCTCAAAGCTCGGCTGGATCGGAGTTCGAGGGACGTCATCGAGTTGAACGTGTGCAGAACTCGGAGGTGCCGTGCGTTCGGTACTTGATCGGTCGGATCTTGAAGACGTACGACTACATCAACCGCGTTGTGCTAACGCTTCCACTTTCGATCTACGGGGTTACGTGGATGATGTCTACTACACAACCTTCTTCTTGTAGACGTTGTTGGGCCTCCAAGTGTAGAGGTTTGTAGGACAGTAGAAAATTTCCCTTAAGTGGATGACCTAAGGTTTATCAATCCGTAGGAGGCGTAGGATGAAGATGGTCTCTCTCAAACAACCCTGCAACCAAATAACACTACAAAAAAATACACATCTGTGACATTTTGGGCTGAATGAAAAAAAATTCTGTCATACATATGACACTTCTATGACGATAATTGTGACAAAACCCGGTATCATCATAGATGTGGTGGGCTCATACTTCTATGACAAAAAATCATGACAGAAAATGGGCTTTTCGTCCTGGGCGGGCCGGAGACGCAGTTGCATGACATTCTTTGGGCCATCCATGATGGAAAAAACCGTGGTAGAAGTGAGGGGGACGAAAATTTTAGGGAGTTCCCGGTTACGGTGGGAGGTCGGGGGCTGAGCGATGCGCGTTTCTCTCGTACACGTACGCGCGTGTGTGCGAGGCATTGGCTCTAACTGAACCCGAGCGAGGCATTGGGCTCTAACTGAACTCGAGCGATTGCACTGCAGGCTACGCGTTACTGAACCCGAGTGATCGATCGATGGATGTTAACTGAACCCGATCGCCTTCGCTACTGCTGCTAACAGAAGCCGATCGATGCTGCCTCTGGGATGAACAGTGAGCGTTGCGGGGGGTTTGGATGAACAGTGAGCAGTGGCGTTGCCTCTGGATGAGCAGGACCCCGTGGTGTGGTGGAGGGCTGGATGAACAGTAGACGGTGGAGGGTGCCCGTGGAGGGGTGGTTGAACAGGACCCCGTGGTGTGGAGGGCTGGATGAACAGTAGACGGTGGAGGGGTGCCATTGAGGGGTGGTTGA
This sequence comes from Triticum monococcum, assembly GCA_034509565.1. Lineage (NCBI taxonomy): Eukaryota > Viridiplantae > Streptophyta > Magnoliopsida > Poales > Poaceae > Triticum > Triticum monococcum. Next base: position 168,131,796 of record CM067846.1, on the reverse strand, counting down.
ACAGGACCCCGTGGTGTGGTGGGCTGGATGAACAGTAGACGGTGGAGGGGTGGTTGAACAGTAGCCGGTGGAGTAGCGCACGGTGGAGGCTGGATGAACAGGAGCCCGTGGAGGCTGGAGGAGGTCGACGATGGAGATGAACAGTATCCCGTGGAGTCCCGTTTTGCGGTACGCCACAGCCCTCCCGATGAACAGGACCCCCGTTTCGACCGTAGCGCTCCAACACAAGTCCGTTTCCTCCGTTTTGCGGTACGCCACACCCCTCCCGATCAAAAGGACCCCTGTTTTGATCGTAGGAGGTCCGTTTCCTCTGTTTTGCGGTACGCCAGACCCCTCCCGATCAACAGGACCCCCGTTTCGACTGTAGGAGGTATGTTTCCTCCGTTTTGTGGTACGCCACACCCCTCCCGATGAATAGGATCCCGTTTCGAACGTGGCCGGTCGAACACATGGTCGTTTCCTCCGTTCTGCGATACGCCAGGCCTTGTTTCCATCGCCTGTTCCATCCAAGCCCTCCCGATGAACAAGGCGCATTCTGTTGCCTCCCCATGAACACGACGCATTCTGTTGCCTCCCCATGAACATGGCGCATTCCGTTGCCTCCCCATGAACACGACGACGACGATGTTTCTCCGTTCCGACCCAGCCATGTACACGAGCCCTCGCCGTATGTATGCGCGAGTAGGCGTTCGAGACCCCGCCCATATGTACACATACGTGGCCGTATTTTCTTTCTTGCAACCTGACCGCCTCTACTACGACACGTGCGCGCCTCTACATCGACTAGTATATATGTACGTACACGTTCCCGACCAAAATGACAACGCTACGTACGCTTCGACCAGGTGGGTCCCGACTGTCAGGCACTTCCTTGCGTGCGAAGATGTAGCTGGTGGGTCCCAGCAGTCAGGGGGGCGAAATACGGTGGCCCGTCCGGTGGGTCCCGCTGTCAGGTGGAGGAATAATTATTTTGCATGTAATAAGGAGGCACTTCCTTGCTGGGGCCGTGGACCCAGCTGTCAGCCTCTCCACGTACAGTCCACATCCGATGGAAACTGTTCCTTGACCACGTTGACCATGCCGCGCCGAGAGCACCAGGGCGGTGGACGACGGCAAGGCCTAGGAACGGGACAACGCGGAGTCGGGGAAGACGCGACAGTGGATGCCCACGGGTATAGGAGTACGAGGATTCAGTGGTTCGCTGCGGTGTTAGGCTGCCGTTGCCGTAGAATAACAGGGGGTGTGGGTGAGAAGAGGGATGGCCTGGCCAGCGGTGGGAGTAGTAGGGGGCGGTGAGGCCTTCGCCGCATCGCAGCCGGCCACGGGAGGCAGGAGCACGAGGCACGACCGGCGCTGATATGGGCGGCTGGAGCAAGAAGACCAGAGGTTGAAGAAGCACCACGGCCGTTGGATGGACATCGTACGGTCACTGGAGCTAGAATCGTGCATATTGACTAAGTTGACAAAGCCCTCCGTCCCCGTCAACTTAGTAGGCCCACAAGTCAGCCTGCCACTATACTGGGTCCTAGCTAATAGGGGGAGTATTCATTTTTTTGTGTAATAAGGAGGCACTTCCTTGCGTGCGAAGATATAGCCGGTGGGTTCGAGCTGTCAGCGGCGGTGATGTTTTTTTCGCGAAATACAGAGGCCCTTTCGGTGGGTCCCTGATGTCAGGTGGAGGAATCATTATTTTGCACGTAATAAGGAGGCATTTCCTTGCGTGTGGCCGTGGACCAAGCTGTCGGCCTCTCCACGTAAAGTCCACTTCAGATGCATGTCGATCGTTGACCATGTTGACCAGGCCGCGCCGAGAGCACCAGGGCGGTGGACGACGGCGATGCCTAGGAAGGGAATGACACGGAGGCAGGGAAGACTCGACAGTTGTTTCCCACACGGAGGGGAGTACGATTGTACGAGGGTTTACTGGTTCGTCTGCCGTCGCCGGAGAATAACAGCAGGTGTGGGTGAGTAGAGGGATGGCTAGGCCAGCGATGGGAGTACTGTGGGGCGGTGAGGCCTGCGCGGCAGCAGAGCCGGGCGGGGGGAGGAGGGAGCAGGCAGTCCCGCCGGCGCCTGTTTGAGCGGCTGGACCAGGAAGAGGAGAGATTAAAGAAGCACGGCGGCCGTTGGATGGCCATCCAACAGTCACTACTTGTGCATCAACCTTTTTTAGGAAAGCCTGAAATCTGTGGAAAACAGCATACAACCCATCTGCCATTATTTCTAATAATTTACAGCCCATTTGCTAATTATTAAGGCTTTTTTGGAGCCCATATTCTTTTTGTTAGCATTACAGCCCATATTGTGGCCACGGTTAAAAAATTATACGAAATTTTGCATATTTCGGTGCGGTCCGAACTGTTTTTAATCCCGAAATTTCGACTCACATTCAAACTGATTTTAAAAATAAATGTATATCAATATAAAATCCAACAAATTCTCCATGCATAAAAATTAATGTAATTTCAAATCTTGAAATGAAAAAAAGATATTTGAAACTAATTGCCAGTTTGATGTGTTCTAAAAATGTACATCCCATTTCTCATTACTGATGGGCCATTTTCTCGGCCAGCCGAATGAAAGCTCTCCTCGTCTTGAAAGATTTGCAGCCCAATAGGCCTGACAAAGCGACTTACTTGGCAAATGACAAAAAAACTGGGTTGTGGCCGTGGACCCAGCTGTCAGCCTCTCCACGTACAGTACTATTCCGATGGAATGTCGTTGACCACGTTGACCACGCCGCGCCGAGAGCACCAAGGCGGTGGATGACGGCGAGGCCTAGGAAGGGGATGGCACGGAGCCGGGGAAGAAACGGTAGTGGATGCCCACGCGGAGAGGAGTACGAGCGTTCACTGGTTCGGCTGCGGTGTGAGGCTGCCGTCGCCGGAGGGCCTGGCTAGCGATGGGAGTAGTAGGGGGCGATGAGGCCTGATCGGCAGCACAGCCGACCACTGGAGGTAGGAGCCGGCGGTCTCCCCGGCGTTGGTTTGGGCGGCTGGTGCAAGAAGAGCAGCGATTGAAGAAGCAGCATGACCGTTCGATTCAAATCCAACGGTTACTGCTGCTAGAATCATTTGTTGACTAAGTTGACAAGCCCTGCGTACGCGTCAACTTAGTAGGCCCACAGGTCAGCCTCCCTACTGGTGCGCCCCAGATGTCAGTGGGAGGAATTATTTTTTCCCGTAATAAGGAGGCAGTTGATTGCGTGCGGCCAAGCCAGCGAAGGGAGTAGGGTGGGCCGGGGAAGCCCGCGCGGCACCACTGCGGGCCACAAGAGGAGGGAGCAGGAAGTCCGGCCGGCGCTAGTTTAGGCTGCCGGAGCAGGAAGATCAGAGATTGAAGAAGCATGTAGGCCATTGGATGGACATCCAACACTAATTTCTGCTAGAATCGTCTGTTCACTGACAAAGCCTTGCGTAAACAAGTCAGCCTCGAAATCTGTGGCGTGTACAGCCCATTTGCTATTATTTTTATAATTTTTACTTATTTTCTAATTCATATGGAATTTATTGCAGCCCGTTTTCCATTTTTAGAATTGCTGGCCATTTTCTGGTCAGTACCAGGGTCAAAAAATTAACTAAATATGTGGGAAATTTTGAAAATTCGCAAATTTTTGCTAGGGAACAAACTATTCTTAATCCAAAAATTAATAGCCATACTAAAACAAATTTAAAAATAAATTAGTACTATGTCATGTTAAATCCAATGAAATACGTATAAGATATCAGTGAAGAACAAAAACAAAAAAAGAAACTTATATCCCATTTGTTATAATTTTTTTGGAATTTTCAACCCCTTTTGATATTACTTTTAAGAGACATTGACCATACTCTTAAGCCACGCCGGAATGCATCCCTCCTTGTCTTGAAAGATTTGCAGCCCAGTAATTCGGAGAAAACAAATAGGCCTAGCTTGGGTATTCTTCAAAAAGAAATAGTGGGCTACCTATTTTCACAAAGAACTGGTGCATGAGCATTTAGCTTTATTTATTTATTTACTTATTTATGTTTAGGGGACCATGAGCATGTACCTGGGCCGGATTCATGTGAGAGACTCCCTTCCAGTTAATTATGGGCTTCTCTATTGGGCCTTCATCAGTGGGCTGCATGTTATCAACAAGTGGAAAATGTGTTCCGAGTTTCAAAAAAATGTCTTCCGTATGATAAATAGTATGCGCTACGTACGGTACGGGGCACTAAAGGATCGAACCATGCAACGACTTCCAAAACATTGTGTTTGTCGTTCTAACAACACGTTTATTCAACCAATAGATGAAATATACTACTGATTGTACATTGAAAACAGCAGCAGCAGCAACCAGGGCTGGGGGTGCAACAGAAGCAGTAAGCAGGCCGGAAGAGTGAAGACGCAGCTCTCTCTTCCAAACCAGACATCAGCCATCATTACAAAAGGGCTACCAAAAAAACAATTGTATGCATCAAACTAAATAAAGATCCTACTACACCAAGTGTACGCATCTAACTAACTGGCTCAGTTAGACGTTACTATTTATTAAGCTGTGGAGATTGGCTGATGGCTTGAACCAGATGGGTGCCTGACGGGGGAAACTCCAGCCAGCAGGTCGAAGTCTGATACTTGCGACCCTCTCTCCTACGTTGGGCTGCAGAGCGTGGCGGCACATATCAGGGTATGGTGCATGCAGAGACGCATGGTACGGTGTGTACACACAGTTTTGCCTGATGAACGAAACCGCGCTGCCATCATGATCCTTGCCATCGGTTATCTCCTGGTTAATCGGATAATTCAGTCCGACAAATAGAGAGCGTGTACCAAGGCTACTTACCAGCCTCCAGTCAAAAATTCCTAAAGGCCCAAAGAAGCTGGGATCCTGCTCAAAGACCTTGCAGTGACTGTGATTGTATTCCGCGAAATAACACGTCCGGTACGTGCGAACAATCATCAATCTTTCGCCGTCGTCTGATCGAGATAGGAACCACCTGCAACTGCCATGCCGGTTTTCTTTGAAAGGTTCTGGGATTAGGAAGGGTAGGGACACCAGGCGGCATACAACATCATATCAAGTTGGAGTCAAATAAAAAAGGGCTCTTGGTTTAGTTAATCTTAAGAACAGCATGTTATGAGCATGAATATGTTTTAAGCAAATGTTGACAGTAATATAAGCAAGCCATCATGATATCATAGGAAAGTAACATACTACTATAACAGCCGTTTGTAGCGACGACTGGAGAAGGCCAGCAATACGTCCAGCCATAGAAGGAGTCGACAGCGTAAATGAAGCCCTTGTGTTCAATGGCATCAGAGAACCATGGAGGATGTATGATCCTGCGATGGACGTGCAGATTTATCCACTTACCGTAGTGACCTGTCAGATAGGCGAGACCGCGGATGAAGAACGCAATTAGCCTGAAGTCTTTATAATTCGCAGATCCTGTGGGCACTTGGCAGATTACAACCTTGAGCAAATCAAACTTGGTATCATGTTGGCTACTGTAAGATTCCGATTATCCTGGGCCGCGGTGCCAAAGCAGTGCAGTATTAATCGAAGGAAGGGGGATCAATCGCCGGGTGTAGACCTCCATGAGCATCCAGCTGCCGCAGCCGTCGATGAGCACCATCCAAGACGTGTTCATGCCGACCCAGTACATATCGTTAATGTAGTTGAGGCTGACGGGGATCGGATCACAGTCAAGGGGCTTGATGCTCGCCACCCTACGATCGTTATGCTGCATGAACACGCCGTTTCTGAAGATCAGGCGGCATCAGCAAGCAATGAGCTGGCTTAAAAAGCTCTGGCCTAAGGGCTTTGAGTAAATGGTACGGCCCCGACGAGCACGCGGCGAGCGGCATGGTACTGAGATTGTCCACACGCGAAACAATGAGCTTGATTACCTCTATGGGGAGCGAATTCCAACCACTCTTTTGGCGGATGCTGCTCGGTTCTGTCATTGTTAGTGCTTGGGTTTCGGACGAGGGGGAGGGGACTTAGCGGGGATGGAAGATTGGACGAGATTATGTGCGGACAAAGATGGAGAAGCGAATATGTGCTGCGGGAAGTGGACAGGTGATGATGACTACAACACGCCACTTGACTTACGAGACACATACCAGCAGCATAGGGTCATGTTGATGCCACACAACTTGCTTGAGTGATCACAGTACTGGTACTCCCTACAATGCTATGCCCTAACTTGCTTGAGTAGAGTAGTAGAGTAGGACTCTGCTCTACTACTAGCACCGGAGGAGTAGTATATTCTAATCTAAAATAGTTACAAACTTCAATGCCTGAGCGTGGAACGACTACGAATCATGCTCAAAGACCGTGTCTACATGGTGTTTGGACATGGGTGACAACCTCAACGCCAACGGTGCTGCTCCCGTTGCACCGTATGTGTTTCTGTCCTTCCTGTTCGAAATCGTGGTAGAATTCATGTTTCTACTCTGTATCCTACTACTATAGTAGTCCACATGATTAGTTTCATCTCTGTTATAGCAGTCATGATTTATTTTGTGCTTATTCGGATTAAATCTCGTAGTAACTTGCTCATATATTCAACTAGCACAACGTCCCCTACAGCCACTCCTGTCTCATCGATGGCCTGGTCGATGTTGGAATTTTGCTAGTAGGCCTTTATAAGGTGAGATCTTCTACCACTTGTATGAGCATGAGAAGAGGAGACCTACACACGTGCTCCTCCTCCTCGCTCGCCTCGCCACGCCACGCCTCGTCACGATGCGCCGTGGGTTGCGGGATTGAGCCAAGCCGAGTACAGAGCTATACTCCCATGACCTACCCGGCCCGCACTATATAGTTTCTCACCACCATTCCAGATCATTGCGCCGCCAAGCAAGTCTTCTCCATCCCTCCTTTTGGTGTGCACCGGGAGAAGGGACAGTAGGCCTCCAGAACCCCGCCTCTCGTGATCTGTATGGGAGAGGGGCGATCAGGTTTTTGGGGAGCGCACTCGCGCGACTGCTGGCAGTGACGACTTTGCGAACGACGACTTCTTCCCCGACCTCGGCAACCTCATCCTCTATGACATGGGCGACAACGTCAACACCGGCAACCAGTGAGATACAGGGTGTAGGAAGCAGTTTGGGAATTTGCATGCCTTTCCAACCAGTGAGATACTCCGTACGAAGTGCGACAGAGAAATAACCACAGAGAAGGAAGCTAAAAGTAAACAATCAAATGAGCATTTTTGCATTTGTTTTGCATTGAATCATTTCACAAGCTTGACTAGTGCTGTTTTTCTACTTTTACAAAAACCGCATCGTAATGTTAAAACATGCATTTGCATATACATAAGTAATAGTAGTACTCCCTCCGTCTAGGTGTATAAGTCTTCCCACCTTCTTGGTCACGGTGCACAACCGAAGATGACTTATTGACCTGGACGGAGGGAGTAGCACAGTCTGCAAGCATATATCGAGAGAGACGTGTAGTGCGATAGTATATAGTAAAGTTTGTGCTATATGCCCATACTTGCAAAATGCGTATGAATACACAAGGTTTCCAAACATTCCCTTTTACATACTTACTTAAGGACGCTAAAAATTCCTGAACGTTCGGGATTTATCATTTGCGTCCCAAAACTAATGAGATCGCCTTACGAAACAAAAATTATACTCCTCCTAAAAGCCACGGCACTCACAGGAGCGCTTGCGGCGCGCCACGAGTGCCCTAGTGCATGGCCGTTTCCCAGCGCGCCGACACAACGCCTCTTCCTCAGCCTCGCAACTCGCGAGGTGTTGATTGGCGGCTTGCCAGCGGGCGAGCACGATCTCACCGGTGTGGTGATCCGATGCCAACAGGTACTCATCCTCGCTGGAAGCGTGCACCCAGTCCACGTACGCCAAGTGTAGATAAGGCGCGTGGGCCCGACTGCACTCAGGGCGTCGGCACAGGTGTCCTCCGCCACCCTCACGGCCCTCACACGAGCCTTCTGCCAAAGAGCCAATTGCCTGACTCTCTCGGACGTGACATAGGCCTCCCAGGCAGCTTGTTCCACAGTGCGCTTCTCTTCCTCGGCCTTCTTCTCTGCCTCTATTTTGGCGCGCTCTGCTAGAGGCAAAGCCTCCCATAAGGCGACATCCATTTCTTTCCAAAGCTCCTCAAGGCTGGGGGGGGGGGCTTGGCGGGCGGCGCGGCGTTCTCCTTGTAGCGGGGAGCCGACGCATCCTTCGGCGCGTGTGCTGGCGAGATTGGGAACGCCGATGTGTCCACCTCGACACGTCGCAGTGAGGACGGAATGCCGACGCGTCCTCCTCGACTAGTGGCGGTGAGGAACGGAACGGTGATCCGTCGCGTCGCAGCGAGGAGTGGAATGCCGACATGTCCTCCTCGACTAGTGGCGGCGAGGAACGGAACGGCGACACGTCGCATAGCGGCGAGGAGCGGAACACAGACGCGTCCTCCTCGACTAGTGGCGGCGAGGAACGTGAGGGGGAGGAGATAGCGATGTCGTGGGAGGCGCGGTATTTATAGTGAGCAATGGCACACCTACGTAAGATATGGACTGAGCTACACTGACTTAACTGCCGGTCCAGTTGCATCACTGACATGTGGGCCAGACCCCTGTTGGGCCCATATGCCAGTGACTGAATGCACCTGCAGTTAAGTAACAGCTATGTGGGCATATTTGTTGCAGTAAATTACGGGGGAGCGAAGGGGTGGAAATATTGCTGGTCACAACGGATTGGACGAGCGTGGGGGGAGGAGAGTCATGCATGCAGATTTTTTTCACACGGGGTGGAGTGGTGGGACCGCAGGAGGGAGAAGGAGAGTTTGGCAGGCATATTGTTTCCACACATGGAGAGGAAAAGATTTGGAGATGAACGGGCTTCCTGCAGGTATGGGGAACGGTGCATAATATGGCATCTTGCATGTCGGGCTAGGTATAGTCTCAAGTCATTAAAAACAAACATGCCCCACACATGTTCATATTTCAAGGTGCACTAAATTATTACATGCGATGATTAAGGCTGGCCATAATGGTGGTATCTTAGCTGGTATCATGCACACGGGAATAGCAAACATGCTGATGTGGCAAAGAATAAAAGAAGAGAGGGGGTTAGAGTAACTAGTGTTCATGCATGCATTGGTAAACACATTTTTTGTGGAGAGCGACAGCACTAGTTGGGTACTTTTGCAAACTTCAAAAACTATTCCACAATGTGTCAACATTCACAATGTCAAATCAATATTTTTACACTCATTATAAAACGTAGTTCTTATACTCATTATAATCAGTACTCCCTCCATCTAGGTGAGCAAGTCATCTTAGATTGTGCACTATGACCAAGGAGGAGGGGAAAACGAGAGATCTTAATGTTTATTTGCTAATTAATAGCATTGCATGCAATGAACTAACCACTGCATGTCGTTTTTGGTAGTCTCAAGTCATTAAAAGCATGCACACCCACATCTCCTATTGGTTGATATGTCAAGAAACAAGAAATGAGGTAGAAGTTAATGCACCGCGCCTAAGTGTTTTGGGAGTATTGTAGATATTGATATTTTTAGTATAAATTTGGTCGTGGGATTTCATTGATGCCTGTCAAAGCGTTGACAGGTCTGCTATGCGTGACCTGAAGATGAAAGCGTTGAGCATCTCGAAGTTGATCAACAATCTTCAATTGTCAAAGATTAGTCGTTCAGCCAATAAGGTGGCACACTTAATCGCTAAGTATAGCTTTGACAATAGACTAGATGGTATTCTTGTAAATAACGTACTGCCAAGTGTGGTGAATATTGTTTCGAATGAGTGTACTAGTGTGGCTGGTTAATTAATATAAGGTGGTATTCAAAAAAGGTATAAATTTGGTCAAACACTTTGCAAATGGTTGACGGGAGTAAAAAGGACCAGAGGGAGTATCATGCATGCGGAGTAGGCAAAAGAAATTACTTGTCTAAAAAAGGCAAAAAAATTGCTCATTAATAGCCGGTCAAAGTGTCAAAGGGCGCGACCGCGTGAGGGAGGCGAAGGTTGTGGGAGGCGCGACGTTTGACGGAATTAAGTGAAGTTACATCCACGTGCCGGCATGGCGTGCGAACAGGCAGAAGCTATACCGTCAGGCCTACGATATGGGTCTAGTAGACATGACATCTAGTGGGTCCTGCATAGTTCTCAAGAACTCTTTGGGGGCTTGCAGCCGTTTATCCACCGGGCAAGCTAGCAACCCCACGCCGTTCGCACGCCCTACTCGTCCCCATCTTCTACCTTACAACAGTTCACTCCCAGTCGTCCCGTCCTTTCACATTAGTTCGCTCCCAGTTTTTTTGTGGGGTACAACAGTTCAACTTCTCCTAACCCTCCTCCAAAATCCATGGCCTCCCAAATCTCCATGGTCGCCGCTGAGTACCAAGTTAGAGCCATCACCGGCGATCAGTTCATCGTCATCTACACACGTGGATCCGAGACGGTGAAAGCATGGCTTGCTCGCTTCCTATGCATGTTCAACAGTTCAACGGATGAGTGGGTCGCTGGCTAGATGTTGAGTACACCACAGTCCTGGGACGAGAGAAGGATCTAAAGGACGAAGAGAGGAAGAAGCCCGTCGTGATCCAGGTTTGCGTACATAATGTTTGCTTGGTCTACCACATATGCCATGCCGACGTTGAGTGCCAGGATTTTAAGAACTTCCTCAAGGACAAAAGAGTGAAATTCGTTACGGTAGGCTTTAAGAACGACAGTGACGTCCTGCGTCGGATATGTCTCGTTGTAGGCCAGCCCTTCGATCTCCAGAAGGCAAGCCTGGTGTCCTCCTCTCAACCTTCAATGTTGACCCTGGCAGCAGCCATGATTGATCCTTCGTACGCTAGCGCGCAGAAACCTCATCACAAGTTTCATCATGCATGGGAGTCGGACATTAGATGAAGATCACATCATGTACGCAGCAATGGATGCCTACCTTTGTTTAAATATCTACAAGGGTTGGATGAAGAAGCAGAGCTTAGTGACCGGTTCAAGCAAAGAAGCGTCGGCGAAGAGGAAGAGGAAGAGGAAGAGGGACAAGGACGAAGTCGAGGACGTGGACTTGGACTCCAAGTAGGTGGCAGTGCTGTCGCTCATGCTGGTTCTACTGCAGTGTCAAGCGGACTAGTTGCTTAGTAGTTTATTTTCAAGGGTGTGTTGTGCTGAGGCCCCAGCAGAACTATGTTTATGTTATTTCTCGTTATTTGAACTCTTTAGTACGTACAGTAGTACTAGTACTATGTCTTACTATTGTTCTTCTTGCTGTTGGTACTACTGCTCGTATCTTCGTGTTCCTACTGTACTTATGTAATGCCCCGAGACTGATGTGCCAGGTGTCCTCCGTTTATTCGCTGTTGTTGCCTTGTCATTGCTTGCGTGTCATGCATTTCATATCATGTCATCATATGCATTTCATTTGCATACATGTTCGTCTCATGCATCCGAACATTTTTCCCGTTGTCCGTTTTGCAATCCGGCGCTCCTATGTCATCCGGTGTCCCTTTCTACCTCTTTTCATGTGTGGGGGTTAAACATTTCCGGATTGGACCAAGACTTTCCAAGCGGCCTTGGTTTACTACCGGTAGACCGCCTGTCAAGTTTCATACCATTTGGACTTCGTTTGATGCTCCAACGGTTAACCGAGGGACCGAAAAGGCCTCGTGTGTGTTGCAGCCCAACACCCCTCCAATTTGGCCCAAAACCCACCAAAACCTCCTCCATCATCTCGGTCGTTCGATCACGATCGCGTGGCCGAAAAACGCACCTCATTTGGACTCTCCTAGCTCCCTCTACCTATATATATGTGGCTCTCCCCGAATTTTTTGCGCAGTCCAAACCCTAGCGTCTTCCTCCTCGCGCCACCGGACATGTCCGTCCCGCCGCTGGATGTGTCCGCCGCCGCCGCCACATCGCTCCGACCAATGGTGTGCTGCCACATCACCTGCCCCAACGGCCGCATCCAACCAGCAGCCGCCACCTCAGCGTCGCGCCGCCACACTTCGCCGCGGGCCCGCAGGAGCCCATCGCGGGCCCGCCCGGCCCATCCGGTCGCCGCCCCACGCCGGGTTGTCCCCGCCGCCTCGGGACCTCGCCGCCTCGCCGACCGGCAACCGCCGCCACCGCGTGAGTTCGCCGGCGCCCGCTCGCCGCCCGGCCGTTTCTCCGCCGCCACCACTCCTTCCCGCCGGCGCCGCCGGAGCTCCACCACGCCTCGCCAGAGCTCGCGCCGACCTCGTCGGCGTCTTCCTCCGCTCCGGCCGGATCCGATCCGGGGAGTGGGATGAGATCCACCACTCCCCCGATCCAAACGTCTTCGTCCCGATCAGGATCCACACCGTCCCGGATCTCCTCGTCCGCCCGTTGACTTTTCCCAGAGAGGTCTATATTTCTTCTAAGTCGCCGAAATTTCCTGTTTCAAATGCCCATGTTCATCATGTCGTAACTTTGCATCCGTAGCTCCGATTCATGCGTGTAGCATATCAAAATGTTCATCTCAGAGAGTACATCATTTTATCTCATTCCATCATTTTCATTTGAGCTCATCTTGATGCCCGAAATGCTGTTGGAAGAGAGCTATTTGAGTTAATTGTCAGTTTTGCTGCTCCAAATGGCTTTTTGTCATTTTTGCCATGATTATTGTGTGCATGATATGCCCGTGAGCTCTACAATAGTTTTGTTATATGCTTTGCCATTTTTACAGAGGTGCTGTGCATGTATTTTTGTGATATGTGTGGTGACTAGCACAAGCTTGCAAAGTGGTGCAGTCGTTAATGTTGATTTCAGGGACTTAGAATTTCACCAAGTCCTTGACCTGTTTTTATCAATATGCCATATGTTCATGTTGTTTCCTAGTGATCCGTGCCTCTTTTGGGGATGATTAGTAAGGATGATTTGTTAATCTTGTAGTGCTCTATCCATCCATGTCTTTGTTTTCAATTATGGAGCACCCTAGCTTGAGTCAATCGAGCTCTACTTTTGCTATTTCGTGAATCTGGGCAGATTGTCTACTTATTAGCGAATTTGCCGAGGATGTTGTTGTTGATCCATGCATGCTATGCTGTTGTTCTTGCCATGTCTAGCTGATATAATGTGTATTCTTGATGGGTGTATGCTTAGTTTGTCCTGCATTGCTCTGTAGTGAGTACATCGAGCTCGTAAACATGTCTACTTGATATCTGATTTGCATGCTCCAGTTTTTCACAAAGTCTGATATCTGATTATGTTTTTGCCATGTTCACATGCTTGCAATTGTATTTTCTGATCCCTTTTGGCTCAAGGTCACTAAGGGACTTTTGTTAAGCTCTTTGTGTAGCTCCATGCCATGCCTTGATTTGCCATGTTAAGTTCCTGTAGCATATATTTTTCTTGCTCCAAAGTGTGCTACCTGATCTGAAATTCCAGGCTTGTGTTAATTTCACTAAGTCTGAAACCTGTTTATCAATTGCACTTTTGCCATGCTTGTTTGAACCTGTTAATGGATGAATTGGCCATAGCTCAGTGTTCATCTTTTGTTAAGCATCATTAATGGATCCATGCCATGTATTTTTTTGCCATGTTTGAGTGTTGTAGCATGTTTGTCTTGTTGCATTTAGATGGCTACTTGCTGTTTATCGCAGACCGGTGCAATATTTGTTTTGCTTGCCATTTCCAAACCGCGCATCGGATTCCGGTGATCTTTATATCGATTTCAACCGAAATCACCTCACCTTTCCAGTGGCACTCTTGGATTTCCATGTTGAGTCCAGGTTCAATCATTCCTTTTCAAATCATGCATATGCATCGCATACCGCATCCCGCATATCATACCATGTTCATGTGTTGGTTGTTTACTATGTTGTGTGCTTCTTTCCGGTGTTTGCTTCTTCAGGTTGGTTCTGGTAACGTCGCGTTTGTGAGGACCCGTTCGACTACGTCTGTTTGTCTTCTTCATGGACTCGTTCTTCTTTCTTGCTGGATTTCAGGCAAGATGATCATACCCTCGAAATCACTTCTATCTTTGCTTGCTAGTTGCTCGCTCTTTTGCTATGCCTATGCCGCGATACCTACCACTTGATTATCATGCCTCCCATGTTGTTGAACCAAGCCTCTAACCCACCTTGTCCTAGAAAACCGTTGTTTGGCTATGTTACCGCTTTGCTCAGCCCCTCTTATAGCGTTGTTAGTTGTAGGTGAAGATTGAAGTTTGTTCCTTGTTGGAACATGGAGATGTTGTTCCTTGTTGGGACATGTTTACTTGTTGGGATATCACAATATATCTTATTTAATTAATGCATCTATATACTTGGTAAAGGGTGGAAGGCTCGGCCTTATGCCTGGTGTTTTGTTCCACTCTTGCCGCCCTAGTTTCCGTCATATCGGTGTTATGTTCCCAGATTTTGCATTCCTTACGCGGTTGGGTTATAATGGGAACCCCTTGACAGTTCGCCTTGAATAAAACTCCTCCAACAAGGCCCAGCCTTGGTTTTACCATTTGCCACCTAGCCTTTTTCCCTTGGGAGTCGCGCATCCCAAGGGTCATCTTTATTTTAAACCCCCGGGCCAGTGCTTGTGTAAGTGTTGGTCCAAGCCAGAGCACCGTGTGGGGCCGTCCATTGGCAACTTGGGTTACGTTGGCTCCCGTACGCTTAGCTTATCCGGTGTGCCCTGAGAACGAGATATGTGCAGCTCCTATCGGGATTTGTCGGCACAGCGGGTGGTCGTGCTGGACTTGTTTTACCATTGTCGAGGATGTCTTGTAACCGGAATTCCGAGTCTGATCGGGTCTTCCCGCTAGAAGGAATATCCTTCGTTGATCGTGAGAGCTTGTGATGGGCTAAGTTGGGACACCCCTGCAGGGATTTTAACTTTTGAAAGCCGTGCCCGTGATTATGGGCAGATGGGAATTTGTTAATGTCCGGTTGTAGATAACTTGAACCTTAACTTAATTAAAATGAATCAACCGTGTGTGTAACCGTGATGGTCTCTTTCCGGCGGAGTCCAGGAAGTGAACACAGTGTTGGAGTTATGCTTGACGTAGGTTGTTCTAGGATCACTTCTTGATCATACTTTTATCGACCGTGCTTTTCCTTCTCTTCTCGCTCTCATTTGTGTATGTTAGCCACCATATATGCTAGTCGCTTGCTGCAGCTCCACCTCATACCTTTACCTTACCCATCAGCTTAAATAGTCTTGATCGCGAGGGTGCGAGATTGCTGAGTCCCCGTGGCTCACAGATACTTCCAAAACCAACTTGCAGGTGCCGATGAGTCCGTGCAGATGATGCAACCAAGCTCAGGTGGAGCTCGATGAAGATCTTGTCCTTTGTGTTGTTTCATTCTAGTTGATCAGTAGTGGAGCCTAGTTGGGGTCAATCGGGGTCCTTGTCGCATTTGGGGTTCTTCTTTTATTTTGGTTCTGTAGTTGGACCTTGATTGTATTTGGATGTTGTAATGCTTTATTCATGTATTGTGTGAAGTGGCGATTGTAAGCCATCTATGTATCTCTTTCACTTATGTATTACATGGGTTGTGTGAAGATTACCTCATTTGCGACATTGCTTTAAATGCGGTTATGCCTCTAAGTCGTGCTTCAACACGTGGGAGATATAGCCGCATCGAGGGCGTTACAAGTTGGTAACCAGAGCCTTCCCCGACCTTAGGAGCCCCCACTACTTGATTGTTTTTAGCAGCCGTTGTTGAGTCTAGAAAAATGTTTTGAGTCATTTAGGAATTATATATCGGAGAGTTTAGGAATTATTTTTACTCCTCAGACCATTCATCGCTCTGGTAAGGCATCCTGACGTAGAGTTTTGATTCTTCTCTTCTCAAATCTCACTAAAAAAATTTAGGATCACGCGGGTATCTTGGAATCGTTTCGATCGAATTATGGTGAGAACATTGTTCTTGGTGCCTCCTGTCATTTAGGGGTTGTGGCAGTGTCCCGAGGAGTTGAGCTCCGAGGTGTTGTCGTCATAATTTTATCATTGCAGTTCTAGAATACCTGAGATTAGTTTCACCGACATCGAAATTCTCTTTTATGCAGTTGTTGGTGAGATAACCTCGACGCCACCCAGTACTGGGGCGGGAGTTCGGGAGTATTGCCATAACTCGTATAACGGATGCTTTTCGAAGGTTGAGGTAGACGATTTCCGAAGGTTTCTTGGTTATGTGTTGAAGGATGGATACAGCTGGATGTAGGATTTGCTAGTTTGGGTGAGATATTATGCTTCCCCTGTATCCCCAACACCTGATTGCATAACCAAAAAATTTCGGGAGTTTATAAGTGGGAATTCAAGTAGCTCTTAGGATATCTTTCAACAGATGTATGATATGAAATTTGGGTTCGACGTCTAGTGGTCCGCCTATTCACGGTTGGTTTTACCGTGGTCTCGTTGTGTCTTAAAGAGTCCTTGGCTATGCCGACTCGAGGACGCTTCGTATGTCATGTGCACTGCCTTGTACATGATGGTGCTGTACGATCGAGCCCGTGTAGGCCCCACCACGAAAACTTCGGACGAAATCTCTATCATTTGTTTGTTCCGGTTTATTCTTCAAGCCAATCCTTGTTTTGTTTTGAGTTGTGGTATTCGAGTTGCTTTGAAGTCAAATGTTGACTCCACACCTTCCCCAAATGGTGTTCTGATGTTCCCATGTGAATACTAATCCTTCATGATAATCGATATTGTCATGTCAAACCTTTTCAACCGGTGTGCTTCTCTTCAAGCGGATCCGTCCATTTTCAACATCCGCAAGATCAATTATCAGTTCTTTTCAACAGTGTTCATCTCATCCGCCCCAAGCTTGCCTTTGTTTTCCCGCCCACCCACCCTTTTTCTTCAAGGACTAAGTTTTCTTAATCAAGTATCCTTTTATTCATATGAAGTCTCTCCATTCTTTTCCATCAATGTTCTTATCCGGTGATTCTCAGGAAGATGCTAACGGAGCTTCTAGTTCATCATTCTTCGTCCTCTTTTATCCGATGAATTCAATTCAATCTTTGCCAATTATATCCTTTCCTCATTGCAAATACCTTCTCATGCTGGTGCACCTCATATTCAGTCATTTCTCGCTATTCAATTGTTCCGGAGTGCTCAAGATATCTCGAAGATTCGTGTTTCCACTCTGCATTCGTTCAAGATCTTTCGAGGATGTTATCTCATTCAAGTCATTTAATTCAACTGGTGCAACCTCTCTTTTTAATCTTTTCAACGATGTATATTTTCAGTGGGCCCTAACCCACAGGTCTTTTCCCAGGATCTTACCTGACTCTTCTCTTTTTCCCGGAGCTACCATCAAATTCTTTTCAAATTTTGACGTAAGATTGAATTTTCATCGGTCAGAGGGTTTCTCCAAGATCTTTCAAATTCTTTTCATCATTGGCTAAACCTTTCCATTCTTCATTCCGGAGTGCCTCAACAATTCATGGTGGTGTTTCTCATCGTCATTCTCAACATTTGAAGACCGAAGAAGAGTTTTACCTCTATATCTTATCCGTTCTCTCAGAGATTCATGGTTCTAATTCGAGACCATCCTCTCATAATTGTTTTGATTGTGAGAATTCTTTTCACCCATCCGAAGCATTTCTTGAGTTGTTTTCCATTTCTTTCCTCCAAAGGCCATCTTTTCAAATATTATTCATTTCAGCTGGCAGCTCTCATTCTCCAATCTTACCGGTGCATCAATCAAATATCCTCTAATCAATTCTTGATCTCTTCGTTCTGATGTATCTAAATCCCCTCAAGCTTCTTCGTTCATTTCCTAATTCTTTTCGGTGTTTCTTTATATTTTCTTCGTTCATTTTAAATTCTTATGGTGGTTTGTTCAAGATTCCTCTTCTTACGTTATCATACTTCCGTTCTTTCAAATCCTACCGGTGGATCATCGAAGGCCTCTTCAAGTTTGCGCATTATCTATCTTAATCCTTTCTACGAGAATAAGTAGTATGCCAATTCCATTGGTTGTCATCAATTTGAGTTGGTGAAGGATAAGCATAATGTAATCCTTATTCTTGTTTCATCAAGTTGATTCAATTCTTTATTCCAGAGTGGTTCATCATACATATTCTTGGTTTCAAGTGCTCATCTTTCTTTCCCGGAGTTCCAAGCTCTCGCAATTATGTTAGCACGGAGATCTGTCTAAATCTTTACAAGGTTCCACCTTGTGTTTTCAACTACCCTTTCTTTCCGTTTGATCATTCTTTTGTTTAACGAAGTTCTTCATGGAGGTTCTACATGATGGTTCTTCTAGGATTTATTTACTTCTCGAAGTGTTCATCGACATTCTTTTCTAAGAAGCTAAAGTTTTCTTCATCTTGCTATACGGAGTGCAATTCTTTCTTCCGTATTATTGGAGGTGGTGTTATGTCATTCCTGATAATTTTCCTTCGTGTTTCATGATTCACAAGTTATCAAGTATGAGATATTTTAAATCCATCAACCTATTCGTTGGAATTATCTTGGGTTATATTTCACCTAAAGCCTTCCCTAAGGTTTGTTGCTATCTAGGGTGCTTATAAAGGACGCAAGTTCTTCATTTATCCTCCTGGTGAAATAAGTTTCTCGTCTCCTCGTTCATATCAATCCAATTCTTTTCCCGTGAGTGGCAGGTGGTCACCTCATGATTTGAGATGTATTCCATAAGACCATATCAAGCTTATTCTTTTCATTGTTGGTTTTCCAACAACTCCGTTCTCACATTTGTTGTAACCGTGCTCTCTCACGATCTTGTTTCCCTTTGTTTCGGAGGCATTGTGATGTTGCTCTCTCTAACCCATCTTCTTGCTTTGTCAGGTTCGTGTTCTTTTCTTCCTTATCCTTTTAACCGGAGTGTCGTGCCTGCTTTTCGAGTTCTTCCCATCCTGTCAAGTTTTTCCTCCCTTCTCAACCGGAGTGCCGCCTGAAATCGTTCTTACCCTTTGTGCCATTCTTTCAATAGTTCCGGAGGCAGTGTATTGTTCTTTTCATCAAGTATCCCCTCATCTTGTCAAATTCATGTTCAATTCCTTCCATTTACAGTTGGAATGTTGTCCAAATTATATCATTCTTAATCCTTCTCTATCTTGTTTTAACCGGAGTGGTTTCAATATATATCTTGCCCTTCAACCTCAGGGTTTTTTTCGCAATGTTCTTTGTCCCTCTTTTCTAACGAAGTGTTTTTGACTTGGTTCATCTTCGTTGTATTCTTTTCTCGAATCTATTCAACCTTGCAAGGTTCTTTGGTTTCACTCGTTTGTCAAAGAAGCAACTTAGTTTTACCTCTTCTCTTTCTTTTCCGTTGTCCCTCCGGTGCCATTCTAGATCTCGAGACGAGATCCTCTCGTAGTGGTGGAGTGTTGTAACGCCCAGAGACCGATGTGCCAGGTGTCCTCCGCTTATTCTCTGTTGTTGCCTTATCATTGCTTGCGTGTCATGCATTGCATGTCATGTCATCATGTGCATTTCATTTGCATCCATGTTCGTCTCATGCATCCGAACATTTTTCCCGTTGTCCGTTTTGCAATCCGGCGCTCCTATGTCACCCGGTGTCCCTTTCTACCTCTTTTCATGTGTGGGGGTTAAACATTTCCGGATTGGACCGAGACATGCCAAGCGGCCTTGGTTTACTATCGGTAGACCGCCTGTCAAGTTTCGTACCATTTGGACTTCGTTTGATGCTCGAACGGTTAACCGAGGGACCGAAAAGGCCTCGTGTGTGTTGCAGCCCAACACCCCTCCAATTTGGCCCAAACCCCACCACAACCTCCTCCATCATCTCGGTCGTTCGATCACGATCGGGTGGCCGAAAACCGCACCTCATTTGGACTCTCCTAGCTCCCTCTACCTATATATATGTGGCTTTCCCCGAATTTTTTGCGCAGTCCAAACCCTAGCGTCTTCCTCCTCGCGCCACCGGACATGTCCGTCCCGCCGCTGGACGTGTCCGCCGCCGCCGCCACATCGCTCCGACCAATGGCGCGCCGCCACATCAACTGCCCCAACCGCCGCATCCAACCAGCAACCACCACCTCAGCGTCGCGCCGCCCCACTTCGCCGCGGGCCCGCCCGGCCCATCCGGTCGCCGCCCCGCGCCGGGTCGTCCCCGCCGCCTTGGGACCTCGCCGCCTCGCCGACCGGCAACCGCCGCTGCCGCGCGAGTTCGCCGGCGCCCGCTCGCCGCCCGGCCGTTTCTCCGCTGCCACCGCTCCTTCCTGTCGGCGCCGCCCTTCGCCGGCACGGCCCCGCCGCCGCCACCGAGGCTCCCCGTCGCCAAGCCGCCGGAGCTCCACCGCGCCTCGCCGGAGCCCGCGCCGAACTCGCCGGCGTCTTCCTCCGCTCCGGCCGGATCCGATCCGAGGAGTGGGATGAGATCCACCACTCCCCCGATCCAAACGTCTTCGTCCCGATCCGGATCCACACCGTCCCGGATCTCCTCGTCCGCCCGTTGACTTTTCCCGGAGAGGTCTATATTTCTTCTAAGTCCCCAAAATTTCCTGTTTCAAATGCCCATGTTCATCATGTCGTAACTTTGCATCCATAGCTCCGATTCATGCGTGTAGCATATCAAAATGTTCATCTCAGAGAGTAAATCATTTCATCTCATTGCATCATTTTCATTTGAGCTCATCTTGATGCCCGAAATGCTGTTGGAAGAGAGCCTATTTGAGTTAATTGTCAGTTTTGCTCCTCCAAATGGCTTTTTGTCATGTTTGCCATGATTATTGTGTGCATGATATGCCCCTGAGCTCTACATGAGTTTTGTTATATGCTTTGCCATCTTTACAGAGGTGCTGTCCATGTATTTTTGTGATATGTGTGGTGACTAGCACAAGCTTGCAAAGTGGTGCAGTCGTTAATGCTGATTTCAGGGACTTAGAATTTCATTAAGTCCTTGATCTATTTTTATCAATATGCCATATGTTCATGTTGTTTCCTAGTGATCCGTGCCTCTTTTGGGGATGATCAGTAAGGATGATTTGTTAATCTTGTCGTGCTCTATCCATCCATGTCTTTGTTTTCAATTATGGAGCAACCTAGCTTAAGTCAATCGAGCTCTACTTTTGCTATTTCGTGAATCTGGGCAAACTGTCTACTTGTTAGCGATTTTGCCAAAGATGTTGTTGTTGATCCGTGCATGCTATGTTGTTTTTGTTGCCATGTCTAGCTGATATAATGTGTATTCTTGATGGGTGTATGCTTAGTTTGTCATGCCTTGCTCTGTAGTGAGTACATCGAGCTCGTAAACATGCCTACTTGATATCTGATTTGCATGCTCCAGTTTTTCTCTAAGTCTGAGATCTGATTATGTTTTTGCCATGTTCACATGCTTGCAACTGTATTTTCTGATCCCTTTTGGCTCAAGGTCACTAAGGGACTTTTGTTAAGCTCTTTGAGTAGCTCCATGCCATGCCTTGCTTTGCCATGTTACGTTCCTGTAGCATATATTTTTCTTGCTCCAAAGTGTGCTACCTGATCTGAAATTCCAGGCTTGTGTTAATTTCACTAAGTCTGAAACATGTTTATCAATTGCACTTTTGCCATGCTTGTTTGAACCTGTTAATGGATGAATTGGCCGTAGCTCAGTGTTCATCTTTTGTTAAGCATCATTAATGGATCCCTGCCATGTATTTTGTTGCCATGTTTGAGTGCTGTAGCATGTTTGTCTTATTGCATTTAGATGGATACTTGTTGTTTATCGCAGACCGGTGCCATATTTGTTTTGCTTGCCATTTCCAAACCGCGCATCCGATTCCGGTGATCGTTATATCGATTTCAACCGAAATCACCTCACCTTTCCAGTGGCACTCTTGGATTTCCATGTTGAGGCCAGGTTCAATCATTCCTTTGCAAATCATGCATATGCATCGCATACCGCATCCCGCATATCATACCATGTTCATGTGTTGGTTGTTTACTATGTTGTGTGCTTCTTTCCGGTATTTGCTTCTTCGGGTTGGTTCCGGTAACGCCGCGTTTGTGAGGACCCGTTCGACTACGTCCGTTTGTCTTCTTCATGGACTCGTTCTTCTTCCTTTTGGGATTTCAGGCAAGATGATCATACCCTTGAAATCACTTCTATCTTTGCTTGCTAGTTGCTCGCTCTTTTGCTATGCCTATGCCGCGATACCTACCACTTGCTTATCATGCCTCTCATGTTGTTGAACCAAGCCTCTAACCCACCTTGTCCTAGCAAACCGTTGTTTGGCTATGTTACCGCTTTGCTCAGCCCCTCTTATAGCGTTGTTAGTTGTAGGTGAAGATTGAAGTTTGTTCCTTGTTGGAACATTGAGATGTTGTTCCTTGTTGGAACATGTTTACTTGTTGGGATATCACAATATATCTTATTTACTTGGTAAAGGGTTGAAGGCTCGGCCTTATGCCTGGTGTTTTGTTCCACTCTTGCCGCCCTAGTTTCCGTCATATTGGTGTTATGTTCCTGGATTTTGCGTTCCTTACGCGGTTGGGTTATAATGGGAACCCCTTGACAGTTCGCCTTGAATAAAACTCCTCCAGCAAGGCCCAACCTTGGTTTTACCATTTGCCACCTAGCCTTTTTCCCTTGGGAGTCGCGCATCCCGAGGGTCATCTTTATTTTAAACCCCCGGGCCAGTGCTTGTCAAAGTGTTGGTCCAACCCAGAGCACCGTGTGGGGCCGTCCCTTGGCAACTTGGGTTACGTTGGCTCCCGTACGCTTAGCTTATCGGGTGTGCCCTGAGAACGAGATATGTGCAGCTCCTATCGGGATTTGTCGGCACAGCGGGTGGTCGTGCTGGACTTGTTTTACCATTGTCGAGGATGTCTTTTAACCGGGATTCCGAGTCTAATTGGGTCTTCCCGCTAGAAGGAATATCCTTCGTTGACCATGAGAGCTTGTGATGGGCTAAGTTGGGACACCCCTGCAGGGATTTGAACTTTCGAAAGCCGTGCCCGCGGTTATGGGTAGATGGGAATTTGTTAATGTCCGGTTGTAGATAACTTGAACCTTAACTTAATTAAAATGAATCAACCGTGTGTGTAACCGTGATGGTCTCTTTCCGGCGGAGTCCGGGAAGTGAACACGGTGTTGGAGTTATGCTTGACGTAGGTTGTTCTAGGATCACTTCTTGATCATACTTTTATCGACCGTGCTTTTCCTTCTCTTCTCGCTCTCATTTGCGTATGTTAGCCACCATATATGCTAGTCGCTTGCTGCAGCTCCACCTCATACCTTTACCTTACCCATAAGCTTAAATAGTCTTGATCGTGAGGGTGCGAGATTGCTGAGTCCCCGTGGCTCACAGATACTTCCAAAACCAGCTTGCAGGTGCCGATGAGTCCGTGCAGATGACGCAACCAAGCTTGGGAGGAGCTCGATGAAGATCTTGTCCTTTGTGTTGTTTCGTTCTAGTTGATCAGTAGTGGAGCCCGGTTGGGGTCGATCGGGGTCCTTGTCGCATTTGGGGTTCTTCTTTTATTTTTGTTCCGTAGTCGGACCTTGATTGTATTTGGATGTTGTAATGCTTTATTCATGTATTGTGTGAAGTGGCGACTGTAAGCCATCTATGTATCTCTTTCCCTTATGTATTACATGGGTTGTGTGAAGATTACCTCACTTGCGACATTGCTTTCAATGCGGTTATCTCTCTAAGTCGTGCTTCGAGACGTGGGGGATATAGCCGCATCGAGGGTGTTACAACTTAATACGTTCGTACTAGTAGTATAATTTGGGTCAGTCGATTTGTGACAGAAGTTCGACGGAGCGAAGGAAGAAGATAACAGAAGAGGTGGAAGAAGCCCTTCTAGCCATCCATGTTGCATCAAACAGCTCACATGAGTCGACTGACCCAAATTGCTCCTTCAGATTGCAGGATCAACGTAGCATTCAAGGTCTTGAAGGTAGATTCCGCGTCTGCACCCGGTTTGCGGGCTCGACGCGCGCGCGACCGGCTTCCGCCGCGACAGCCACCATGCGCACCCCCTCCGTGTGGGCAGAGACGACAATGACACGCTAGTTCCTCCTCGCCGGCGTGATGGAGCACGCGCTCGTCCTCCTCTTCGTACGTTGCGTGCATAGACGCGGCTCCACCAGCTGCTCGCATGCTTGGCAGCGCGGCGGCATCGCGAGGAGGGACTGCAGACGACGTGAGCGGGCGAGCCTTCGGCTTCATGGCACAGGGATGGCGGCGACACGGCGGTGATGGGCGAGAAATTGTTGGCCGGAGTAGGCGGGCGCCGGCATGCGCAACGGTGGCGGCATATTGATGAGTGCGCGTGTGGGAGCTTACTTTAGTTTTATATATAAGGTTGGTCAAACTTAAAAGAAAACCGTACTAGTACACGTAAACATTAGACTTAGGCAGCGCTTTTATTAGTTACTAGCTTATGTTCTTGCCCATTGTGACCAGCCTTAGTACCACGGCCACGATACAGAATCCTGTGCAAGTGCGTGAACCACGGCCGCGTGGTCGATCGAACGGTGCATCACCGTGTCGCGCTCGAAGGACATCCATCGAACCTTTTTGTGTGTGTGAAAACAATCCTCGAATATTACTCAACTTTTTTTCCTGTGAAAGTTCTTGACGTTGCAATATTTCCATATATTTGAATTTAGCTCCAGCTCGTGTTTATTTGGATTTGGACGTTTTAGGTGCGCCCTAGTTTTTTTTAATACTGATTTTGTGTGTGTGACTGAGAGAGAACGTGTGTATGTGTCCATATGTGTGTTGTGGTAGAAGGGCAATGTGGAGACGGTGTGCGTGTGATACAGACATAGAGAGGTGTGAATGTGCAAATGATCGTGCATGAGTGAGACATAGACAGATGCCGATACGTTGTGTACACATGAGAGAACGGTCTACTAGTTACTTGTGTGTGTGTGTGTGAGGGAGAGAGAGAGACAGAGAGAGGAGCATCCGTAACACAACAACCATCTCTCTCGATTCATCCGTCCCTCGCACGGTCGCATGCAACACATGCATCAACGCGCACATTTTGACACCCTCACCCGGCCCCTACCCACCTCAAGGCCCACACAATCTCTTCGTGAATACCCATTTCTCTCCTTAGGTTTGTTTTCTCTCAATATCTGACACACACACACACACACACAGAGAGAGACACATGCAGCACAACACACACACACACACACTCCCTCGAGCACACAATTCATCCCCATCCAAGGTTATACGGCGACCACTCTCGCTTGTGCTTCTTTGCACCCCAACATGCACAACACCTAAATCTTCAAAGAGGGCAACGAGCAGATCGAAGACGGCGACCACACCGCCCTAGAGAATGCGGGGTCATTTGGAAGCAGGGTGATGTGACAACGGCTGACTGACTCCTCCCCCCACCCTCTCTCTCTCTCTCTTGCACAAAATTACCAATCCCTCTCTCCCCCGCACAAAATTGTCAATCCCTCAACCCACAAGATCCTTCCCCTCTCGTCCATGTTTTTCCTGCTCTCTCATCAAACATGTTGTCTCTTCTCCTTCCACGTATACAGAATCCAGATGCACACGCATCTCATGTATATTACATGTATGCATCTTTCTCACAGACCTAACTTCTTCCTCTCTCTTTCTCTCTCTATCTCTCTCTGTATCGTTAGGTTTGTCTCCTACTCTCTCGTCCACATACATACAATCTTTCCCACCCTATCTGCTCCATCTTCAAAAGCTCTCTCTGCACGTTTCATTCACACATTGGGATATGTCAAAATGTTGCTTCTATAATGGCTGATGTAGAGTTATGGTTGTTCTTGTTGCATCCTACAAAGTAATAACTATGAAATGCATTTAGATTCTCATTTGACTGGGATTATGTGAGTTTGAGTATGTTGTGAAGTACTATAGACCTTGTATACATCTTGGGATTCGACAATGATTGTAACTATTGAATTGTATAGACCATTACATTCGAAGTCAATAGCCTAATATATTTATTTCACAATTTCAACAGATGATTAGTTCACTACAAACTAAGAAAACAAATGTGTACTCCCTCCATTTTTATTTAAGTCCGCGTATTAGCATTGGTCAAAGTCAAGTTTTGTAAACTCTCAGAAAGCTTATAACAAAAAATATTAACATATACAATAACAAATAAATACCATTAAATTCATTATTGAATGTACTTTCACATCATACATATTTGTTATGGTAAATGTTTATATTTTTCTATAAACTTGGTCAAACTTTAGGAAATTTGACTTCGGTCAAACCTAATATGCAGAGTTTACTACTACTACTCGCTAGTTGCTTAGCCGAATCACTCAACACGCCACACGGGGAGTCCAGTGTCACAAAATTTTGAGGTCGGCGGGAAAATCTCCCGCGACCCTGATTCGAGCAGTGGGAAGTTACCATCATAGCCTTCGGAACAGGCCTACGGATGACGCTTGGTAGGGGGCTGTTTTCATAACTTCAGGTTCAACCTACCCAGCCAACCCCACCACAGCACCCAGAGTAGTACACCTGAATACTCCCCAATTTCTATCCCCACCGCAAAATAGACTTCTCCACGGCACTGCAACCTTCATACTCCTCCCCTTTACATCGGCGCACTCGGCCACTGCAGCGCATCTACCTCATCGATGACCTCGTACGCCGCACTGGAGCCGGTCCACCGTCGTCGTTGTACACGGAGCCTCTTCCCCGGCATTGTCTTCCACGGTCTCGGATCTGCTTCCCGGAAGCCGACACCAAGCGTAGAAGTACCACCGTCGTGGACAATGAACTGACTCCCGTTGCCGACCATGACTCACAGAGGCTGCCGCGACCATCATTCTCCTCCTCGATTGGTAATGTGTGTATTGAATCACTTAGCAGTACATGTGCAGTTCCAATTTTGTTCATACCTACCCTTCAAATTTCCTGGGTGCTATTGTTCCCGTAAAAGTAATTGGTTATAGCCTCCATTGTCCAACAGAATATCAGCTTGTAATTGTGCGTCGCTCCTGTATCGCGTTGTGCTTGGGTAGGTTTTTCATCTGCAACCAGTAGTGTGGCAAATGATGGAAAGGTTTTTAGAACTAGCAAAATGCCCATGTGTTGCACGCATCAAGATGCATTTGTATGAGTAGTTTATCTTCTTGGAGATGCTCTAACATAGCAGACGAGTGCTTTAATGTTGCCCACAAGATGCACGAGTATTACTAGTAGTATATTTTTCTTGCCATGTTGAGATTTTAAAACCACGAGTGCGAAAATGCAGAGGAGCAATGAAGACCAAACACGGGATATTCGGGACATCTTCAAGGAGCGTGGCAAGTTAAAGAGGAGCTGCACCGGACCTGTAAAACGAGCTTTGGTAAGTAACACCCTTTTAATTACTTTCGTGTAGCCTCGTGTTCTTCGATGTGTACATGTTGTAGTTTATGTTTCTCTTAAGCGTGGTGTTCTTCGATGTGTAATACGAAGAGTCTTAATCGTCCTAATGCTTTCGTTTTTAGCTTGATGTAGGAAGTGGGTGTTCTCACCTTGTAGTCTGTTTTTATTTATTTTTTCCTTTTGAATTCACTTCTCTGAGTTCTGTTTATCTGGCTTCTACTAAATGGATCTAGGTTGCTCTGAGTATTGATCTAGAAAAGAAGTAACTTCATGTCAGGATGCAGTTCCTGCGAGGAGGGAAGTATGGTCAACCTCGAGATCATGTTTCCAAAATGAGGTTGGATTACACACAAGGTGCCAGTTCCCTAATGATGCTGGATTAGAGACAAGGTGCAAATTCCGAGATGGTGCTGGATTACACACAAGCCATGTGGAGTCGTCAGTTGTTCGTGTCCTCGTGGCATTAGTAAAGGCCAAAAGAAAGCGTGCAGCAGCCCTTGAGAATGTAGCTGAGTTCCTGAAGAAGTGAAAAGAGCAATCAGATGCTCTCTTCACCCAAGCCAAAGAAGAGATGGAAGAAGCCAAAAATAAGCTAGCAGAGGCAGAGCAGGCTAGGCGTCTCCTGCTATCTAAAACGGTTGTCAATACAAAATTTCCTTCATAATAGCTAGGTTCAAATGTTTATCCAGTCAGCATGCCTGTTGTGATGTCCGTGCATCTACTAATGTGGCACAAAATGTTTTTTTCGGGTCATGTAATAACCGCAATTACTTTCCAAACAATAACAGATGAAGCATTGGACATAGTATAGTTCACGCGCAAGCCCGACATTCCAAGTTCAACTTCCACATCAAACTCATGTTCATAGATATCTGCACATTCATACATAATGTCCACAACCATGATTCACTTCAAAGCCAAAAAAATGTGAGGAGAGTTATAAATAAAGAAAATCCTCTACTAGTTCCTGCTACCAGTGCGAGCACAGCAAGTCAAGACCATGCGTAAATTAATTATATTTTAGTCATTTTTTGTGTTCTAAAATGCCTGCCGGCTTGCGGAAGGACGTGTTGCCGACACACGCATGGATTCAATGAAGGAAGGCGGGGTAGTCTTAAGCTGGTTGCATGCGGTGAGGAGGCGTGCTCAGCCGGTCCTACAACGAGTGCGGCCCTCTTGTCCGGCGCGCCGGTTCAATGCCTGCGCTATGAGAGGTCGCGTCCGTGTCAGAGCAATCACTCCATCCATTCCTTTTTTGTTTGGGTATAACAAAATCTCGTTTTCCATTCACATTTTACAAGTAAAGTTCATGGACAAACTTTGACCCAAAGTACGATGGGGACTAGTAAACCAGAATGGAGGTAGTAGTTTTTTTAATCAAAGAAGGGTTTCCCCTTCCGATTTTCATTAAAGAAAACCAGCATCTAAATCTAAACCATAGTATTTGCCCTTGAACTGCCAGGTTCAACATCTCGCAACATAAACCCATACAACCTCCATCGCAAAAAACAAACAAACCATACAACCATACGCCAAGGAGGTACATAGTACTATGAATTCCATTTTCGCTCCATACCAATCATTCTAAAAACTACTTACTACTTATAACGCGCCATTGAAAATCGGAACTCTTAACCCTGCTAAAAACGATATTTTAAATGTGGTTACTCGATCTGTGGCAACTGGCGAGCCACCGCGCTCCAAGTCGTTCACTTGTGGTCCCGACCATCAACTCCTATGGATCAAATTATCACACGAGCTGACTATTCCTACAAAGGTGCTCCACCATGTACCCGGTACCCGTGAATGCAGCAATCGTGCCCCTAGGGTTTTAGGGTTTATTTGTTAACGTCGCCTTTACGTAACACTCATGTGTGTGAGACAGCAAGAGGCCGACTGCGTGCGTGCGCCTCTTCTCTTCACCGTTTGTCTGGTGTCCAAAAAATTATAATAACTACTAGCAATGTGCTAATGCGTTGCCACACGATCAAAGTAGATTAATACATTGGCGGAGCTAGATGCAGACTACGCCTGGGGCTGTGCTATGTTGAGTGATAAACTTCTACGATTTTCTATGCTTTGCATGAAGAAATTACAAAGGAAGTTGTTTCTAGGCCTGGGGCTATAGCCCTAGCTGCCCCAGGCCTGTCTCCGCCACTAGATTAATACATATTCACCGATTTGATAGAAAAAAAAGTCTAGCTTTGAAATGCGTATATCACTAAAAATATGTTATGTTTCACTCAAAATATATTTCCTTTGGCGGTTTTGATGAGATAAGGAAGGAATGTTGTTGGTTTCAAGATTCGAGAAGTGGTATATGTCTAATTTCTACTCTTACTAGCAAGATGCCCGTGCGTTGCACAGAACATCAAGATCTTGTGGGAGAAAAGGATGAATGAGGGAAGGCCTTATCTGCAAATGTGGTGAAGAGTGCGGGTAAATTGCCATACTTTCCTTCCTATCCATCAGATATAAATCAGATGACCTACATAGCAGGATGGCAGGCCCACCATCATCACCAACTCTATTTTTTATCCCTACTCTAATAATAAGCATTGTCGGTGATGATCGTGTGTCTGCCATCCTGCAATATAGGCCGTCCGATCTGTATCTGACGGATAGGAAGGAAACTATGGCAATTTTGAAAAAAGATACCCACACCCCTCTCCACATTTGCAAATAAGGCCTTCCCTCGTTCATCATTTTCCCCCACAAGATAAACTACTCATACAAATGCATCTTGATGTTCCGTGCAACGCATGGGCATCTTGCTAGTTGTTGCAAAAGCCCATGTGTGTGTGAGAGAGGGCGAGTGGAGGAGGACGGAGTGCATGTGTGACAAAGACACAAGGAGTGTGTGTGCGATAGGTATCAGCTTGAAATGAGGCGATAGTGTGTGTGTGCATGATCGAGAGGGCGTGTCTCAAGAAGGGAAGAAAAATCTACATAGATACAAGGAGCGGGAGAGAGAGACATGTATGCAATGGTGGAAGCACGAGTGTGCGGGTGTATAAACCTATCTAGAGGCTAGCTAGTCGATAAATGTTTGTGAGAGAAATACGAGTCGGGGTGCGAAAGCGAGAGTGTTGTGTGTGTGAGAGAGAGAGAGACGGTAGTCGGGAAGGGGAGTGGAAGCAGGAGTTGTGTGTGTGTGTCTGTGAGAGAGAGAGAGAGGAGATGGTAGTCGGGGTTGTCTGATCGGTAAACAAATGAATAATGTCAGTCTGGGATGGAGACGAAAAGGAGACCACAACAAATGTTGTGTCTACATGAGAGATAGAGTACTTTTAGTGGAATGAGTCATATGTAGAGACATATAGGGTGTGTGAGAGAATCCCATAGAGAGAAAGACAAAGTGAAAGACGAGTGGAGACTATGTGTTTGGCGGTGAAAAAGAAAGCTTAGGTACCGAGTGATACCATAGAAGAGTAAATACGTGAGAGATAATGAAAATCGTGTAATTTATAATGATAGCGAGAGTGTGACACTTCTCAAGCGAGACGTTGAGAGATGTCGGAGTAATGGGCCATGGGTAGGCTAACCCGAGGCCCATAACCTTTCAAGACATCGGGGCTGACTGCGCCCCTCAAGGCAATAGACGGAGAGCCGACTTTAGGAGGGCGGCTGGAGGAACAGTCGATAGCCTATATGCGTCCGAGTCCTAGAGAAGAGATCAAGACCGGCCGACTCCGACTGGAATCTTCCAGAGAAGCCGGCCACCGGGAGTCGGCCCACGACATCAGCAAAGCCCATGCCCTCATCAGGGGGGATGGGACAGGGAGTGGCAACAATGAAGCCCACTCTCTCCCCTTTTCCGGGGGATGGCCAGGGCACAGTGCATTGTACCAGCGGAGATCTCCGTCTAGCGCAACACTGTTGCCATGCCATCCCTGGCGTCAGCCACAGTGGGCGGAGTCCTATACCCACGACGGTGTGACAGTACGATCCATGGAAGACGGCCCTACCAGTCAGTGAGCATCCGGAAGACGGCAAGGGTGCCCCCAGTCGGACCCGTAGGGAGCCGGCCCGTGGAAGTCGGCCTGCCCCTCCCATGGGTCCCACACGCCATTAACCAAACGATATGGGGAGTGGCTACAGTAATCACCTGCCAGGCGGCGGGCCTGTAGCCACGACCCCATGACCAAGCATGCGTCATTAGAGGCACGGCTACAGTAATCAGCAGCCGGCAGGACCCGCCAGCGGCGGGTGCGGCCTGTCGGCTCCGTACTAGACTAGTCGGCTGGGGGGCCCACGGGCGAAGAGACTGACAGCTGGGCCCTATGTCCATACAGTTTACCATTGTACCCCTGGGGGTAGGCTTATATAAACCCCCAGGACACCCATGCAAAGGGTTCTGATTCATTAGAACTAGACCAGACCTTAGACAAAGGAGAGAGCTAGCCCTGCCTTCTCCTGCCCACGGATACAGCTCGAGGAGCACCTTTGTACTCACTTTGCCTTAGTGATCATGCGGAGACCCCGCAGAGCAGGACTAGGGGTGTTATCTCCTAGGAGAGCCCCGAACCTGGGTAAAGCACGCCGGCGTTAGTGTCTACGCCTCATCCCATTTCCAGGCACCGGCGATGTTCTACTCGCCCCCACCATGATAAGCCATCCATTGGCATATGTCGCACCCAACCCCCGAGATTTGGCGCCCATCATGGGGCCTGGTGCACCGTCATCCGGAGACCTGTTCTGGACGGGAACCCTTTTTCTCCCTGGCGAGCGCAGCCAGCCCGGCACGCCAGACGGAGTCTGCGCCGACGCGCTGCATGGCGCTGAAATCGCCTACGCGGCCAATTGCCTCGCCGATCTTGTCGGCGAGGTCCGCCTCTCCGACGAGCCTGAATCCCACGCTGGCACGGGCGGCCCTGAGAGCCTCCTTGCGGTCCTCCTCGATCAACTCCACGTCGCCAGCGAGCCAGCTGGGCACTTGGAGTCAGTAGGCTCCACCGATCCGATGCTGGTTGACTCCGACACCGCGTCGCTTGACACGTTCCCCATCAACGGGGTGGTCTACGACAAACCGCTTCCTCGCGCGGAGAGCGGCAGAAGCACCGTCATGGAAGTGCTTGTCATTGATCATGACGAGCATTCTGTCCGGGGTGATTATGACCCGCTCAACGCGGTGCTACGAGACCTGGCGGCGACCATTCCCGAAGATGCCGATGCCGAGACGCTGGAGGCACGCCGCCTACAGCTAGTCGAAGGCGCCGAAAAGCTGGCCAGCATGAGACGCCTGTCAGAAGCCTACCGTTGTGAGATGGACCACGCTGTGGGCGGCATGCCAGCTGCGGCTGGGCCTAGCCGCCTTGGCATGGTCCAGCAGCGTGGCGCGGCTATTGCCGATCTGTTCGGGGCGAATCGCCCCGTCTACGCCACACTTGTGGAGAACATTCGAGCCGCCCAGGCGGCGGCAGACGAGCTGGACAAGTTCGAGGGCGAAGAACGTTGCTTGATGACGGAGCACATCCAGCGACTCCTTGACGCGGCTGCAGAGCAGAACGAGGCCGGCTGCCACACTAATGCGCCGCACCGCAGAATGACAACCTGCTTCCGCGCCGAGACCAAGGCGCGGAGTCTCGGATGCCAACTGGCGACGTCCGCGGAAGAAAGGACAAGGAGCCAGCTGCCAGCCGCAGTCAGACTCGCATCACCATAGAGCGCGACCGAGACGGCCGCCCAAGAACAATGGAATGACGGGACGACTGTCCGCCTCCTCCCCCTCGGTGGGAAAGGCGAGTCTCCCCGCTGCCTGTTGATCACCCGACGCTCGGCGACCGCCTTGGCCGCCGAGAGGGAGACGGAGAGAATGACGCCCGCCACCGGATCGACCGTCTCCACCGATCCCCGGCGCTTGAAGAAGAAGATGAGTTGGGTCCGCCGTGTTTCGGCCCCCGCATCCGAGACGAGCCCTTCCCCAAAGGGTTCATGCTCCCTAGAGATACACCCAAATACACCGGCTCTGTGAAGCCGGAAGACTGGCTGGTCGACTACTCCACGGCCGTCAGCATAGCAAACGGCAACAAGCGTGTTGTCGTGAAGTACGTTCCGCTCATGCTCCAAGGCACGGCCCGGACTTGGCTAAATAGCTTAAGGCCCCGTAGCATCAACAGCTGGGTCGACTTCACTGATGCCTTCATCCGCAACTTCACCAGCATGTACAAGCGGCCTCCCAAGCCTCGCCAACTCTCCTTATGTGTACAGGGCCCCAGCGAGTCAACTCTTGACTACCTCACGCGCTGGGCCGAGCTTCGCAACTCCTGCGAAGGCGTGCACGAGGTGCAGGCCATTGAATACTTCACCGCAGGATGCCAAGAGGGCACCCTCCTCAAGCACAAGCTTCTCTGCGATGAGCCGGAAACCCTCGACGAGCTGTTGATCATAGCGGACAAGTACGCCACGGCCGACTCCTCCTTGAAGACGGAGATCCAAGTCAGCGCAACCGGCAAGGTGGCTCCTCGGGCTCCTCGAACTCCGGCCGGAGACACCAGTCAGCGTCAACAGCAGAGCGACCACAAGCGCAAAGCCCCACCACCGACTTCCGCTAGTCGGCAGGTGGCAACAGTCGAGAACCTGCAGCCGGAAGGGCAGCTCCCGCCCAAACGCCAGAAGGGCGGCAAGCCCAACTGGCAGCCGGCTTTCTCATATGAGCAGACCTTGGACGGACCCTGCAAGTTCCACAGTGGTGCAAAACCGTCCAACCACACCACTCGGAAATGCCACTGGCTCACCAGGATAGCCAAGGGAGACGGACTTTTGCCTCCCCCACTTGCGGGGCAGCCGCCTCCTCCGCCCCAGCAGCCGGCGGTCAGACCAGTCGGCGCAGTACAAGACGAGTACCCAGAAGAGCAGGGAGCTTATGTCTTGTTCACCAGTGTGGCCGACGATCGACGCAGCAGGCGGCTGCAGCAGCAGGAGGTGAATGCAGTAGTGTCTGACACCCCAGAGTTTATGCACTGGTCTGAGAAGCCCATCAGCTGGAGCAGAGCTGACCACCCTAAAGTAATGCCCAAACCCGGCTCCTATGCCTTGGTTTTGGACGCCACCTTTGCCATGGACAAACGAGCTGCTCACTTCTCCAGAGTCCTGATAGACGGCGGCAGCAGCATCAACATCCTGTACAAAGACACCATGGAGAAGTTAGGGGTCAGGCAGAGGCAACTACAGTCCAGCCGGACGGTGTTCCACAGCAGAGTTCCTGGACTTTCCTGCTCCCCAATCGGCAAGATCTTGATCGACGTCCTCTTCGGAGACAAGGATCATTTCCGCCGAGAGTCAATTTGGTTTGAGGTGGTGGACCTGGAGAGCCCATACCATGCTCTGCTTGGCCGGCCAGCCCTGGCCAAGTTCATGGCCGTCCCCCCCACTATGCCTACCTCAAAATGACGATGCCGAGTTACAAAGGGATCCTGACCATAACTGGCGACTACAAGAAGTCGTCCGCCTGCGCATCAGAGAGCAGTCGGCTGGCCGAGTCCCTCGTGATCGCAGCTAAGAAGCGACTGCTAGATCGGGTTGTGGCGATGGCAAGCAAACAGCCAGAGAAGTCGCCTGATCCCAGAGAGTCGGAAGCTGAGGGCTCGTTCAAGCCGGCCAAGGAAACAAAGAAGATACCTTTGGACCCAGAGCACCCAGAGAGGTACGCTGTCATAGGTGCCAACCTCGATAGCAAATAGGAAGGCGAGCTCGTCGATTTCCTCCGTGAGAATCGGGACATCTTCGCATGGTCCCCCAAAGGCATGCCAGGTGTCCTGACGGAATTCGCCGAGCACAAATTACACGTCCGATCTAATGCCAAGCCAGTCAGGCAGCCTTTGTGCCGCTTGTCAGAAGAGAAGAGGAGAGTTGTTGGAGAAGAAATAGTCCGGCTGCTTGCGGCCGGCTTCATCATGGAAGTATTCTTTCCAGAATGGCTGGCCAACCCGGTCCTGGTACTGAAGAAGAACAAGCAATGGCGAATGTGTATTGACTACACTAGCCTCAACAAAGCATGCCCCAAGGACCCGTTCGCTTTGCCAAGGATCGACCAAGTGATAGACTCCACAGCCGGATGCAAGCTGTTGAGTTTCTTGGATGCATATTCGGGGTACCACCTGATCAAGTTGAGCCCGGCCGACTGGCTGAAGACGGCCTTCATCACGCCGTTTGGAGCTTTCTACTACCTGACCATGACGTTCGGCTTGAGGAACGCCGGCGCCCAATGATGCATGCAGAAGTGTCTCCTCAAGCAGCTCGGCAGAAATGCTCATGTTTACGTGGATGATGTGGTGGTAAAAACAGAGAAGCGTGGGGCACTACTAGAAGACCTCAAGGAGACCTTCGAGAACTTGCGCCGATTTTAGATCAAGCTCAACCCGAAGAAGTGCGTCTTCGGAGTACCAGCCGGCTAGCTCCTTGGTTTCCTGATCTCCGAACGCGGCATAGAATGCAACCCTGTGAAGATCAAGGCAATTGAAAGGATGGAGGTACCCAGCCGACTGCTGGACGTGCAAAAGTTCACCGGCTATTTGGCGTCCATCAGCCGATTCATCAGTCGGCTGGGCGAGAAGGCCCTTCCCCTGTACCAGCTCATGAAGAAGACCATTTTTTCGAGTGGAACCACAAGGCGGACAAAGAATTTTTCCAGCTAAAGAAGATGCTGACTAATCCACCTGTCCTGGCGGCTCCGACTCCCAAGGAGCCCATGCTCCTCTACATCGCTGCCACCAGCCGAGTGGTCAGCACAGTCATTGTGGTAGAACGCAAGGAGGAAGGCAAAGTGCTACCAGTACAGAGACCGGTATATTATTTGAGTGAAGTACTGTCGACCTCCAAGCAAAACTACCCTCACTACCAGAAGATGTGCTATGGTGTGCACTTCGCCTCCAAGAAATTGAAGCCTTACTTCCAAGAACATCCAATCACAGTGATCTGCACGGCTCCTCTAGCCGAGATCATCGGCAGCCGAGACGCTTCGGGTCGAGTGGCCAAGTGGGCCATAGATTTGGCCCCTTACACCATCTACTACCAACCTCGCAGTGCCATCAAGTCACAAGCGCTGGCCGACTTCCTCGTCGACTGGGAACCCAGTATCTACCGCCAGCGCCCGACTCCACCCATTGGCGAATGCATTTCAATGGTTCCAAGATGTGCATCGGCTTGGGAGCCGGCATCGTCCTCACCTCTCCCAAGGGCGACAAGCTCAAGTATGTGCTGCAAATCCATTTTGCTGCCTCCAACAACATCGCCAAGTATGAGGCACTCATTCACGGGCTCCGGCTAGCCAAAGAGCTCGGCATTCGCCGGATCCTGTGCTATGGTGACTCCGACTTGGTGGTCCAGCAGTCGTTAGGCGATTGGGATGCCAAGGACGCAAACATGGCAAGCTACCGCTTCCTCGTACAACAACTTAGCGGATACTTTGAGGGGTGCGAGTTTCTCCATGTACCAAGGAACGACAACGACCAAGCAGGTGCCCTGGCGCGAATCGGCTCCACCCGTCAGGCGATACCGTCCGGCGTCGCCCTCCAGTGCCTCCTCAAGCCGTCCGTCAAGCCATCACCGGAGTCAAACTCCATCTTCGTGTCGGCTCCTCCTGAAGTAGTCGGATCCGACTCAAGAGCCCCCGCAGACGGCACGAGTATTCCGGCAGGCGACACGGAAATTGTAGCAGTCGCACCCGGCTCGGGGACTGCGGCAGTCAGCCCGGAGACTTCAGAACCCGGCCCGAGGACTGCGCCAATCCGCCCGGAGACTTCAGAGCTCGGCCCGGGGACTGCGCCGATCCACCCGGGGACTTCGTCAATGCAACAAGCGGCCGCCGACTCCAACCCGCCACCTCCCGGCCCGGCCGCCCTCGTCCAAGTCACAGTCTTGGCTGTTGCAGAAATCGCGTCACCTTCATGGGCCCAGCCCATCCTCAAATTCATAGTGAACAAAGAGCTGCCAGCCGATGAGATCTCGGCTCGGCAAGTACAACGCTGGGCGGCAGCGTACACCATCATCAATAGAGAGCTCGTAAGGCGCAGTGTCACTGGTGTTCACTAACGATGTGTGGAGCCAGAGCAAGGCCAAGCAATCCTCAAAGACATCCATCAAGGCGAGTGTGGCCACCATGCGGCTTCGAGAGCACTCGTCGCCAAAGCTTTCTGCCATGGTTTCTTTTGGCCGACTGCTCTTGAAGACGCCAAGTCTTTGGTCCAAAAATGCAAGGGGTGCCAGAAGTTTCGCTCTAAGCCTCATCAGCCGGCTTCGGCACTCAAAACTATTCCTATTGCCTGGCCCTTTGCCGTTTGGGGCCTGGACATGGTCGAACCATTCAAGACAGCACGAGGCGGTTTGACTCACTTACTTGTCGCAGTGAACAAGTTCACCAAGTGGATAGAAGCAAAACCAATCAAGAGTTTAAATGGTCCGACCGCTGTGACCTTCGTCTCTGACATCACAACTCGGTACGGCATACTGCACAGCATCATCACCGACAACGGCACAAATTTTGCCAAAGGTGCCTTGGCCCGTTTCTGCGCGACGCAGGGCATCCGACTGGACTTAGCGTCCGTTGCCCATCCGCAGTCCAACGGCCAGGTAGAGCGAGCAAACGGCCTAATCCTGTCCGGCATCAAGCCTCGGCTGGTCGAGCCTTTGGAGCGCTCGGCAGGCTGCTGGCTTGATGAGTTTCCAGCCGTCATCTGGAGCCTGCTCACGACTCCAAACAAGTCAACCGGCTTCACGCCCTTCTTCCTCGTCTACGGTGCTGAATCCATCATCCCAACGGACGTAGAGTTCGACTCCCCTCGAGTCACCATGTACACCGAGGAGGAAGCAGAAGAAGCACGTCAAGATGGCGTCGATCTGCTGGAAGAGGGCCGGCTGTTGGCACTCAGTCGATCCAGCATCTACCAGCAAAGCCTACGCTGATATTACAACCGGAAGGTCAAGCCGCGATCTTTCCAAGAAGGAGACCTTGTGCTCCAGCTGATTCAGCGAACAGCCGGCCAGCACAAGCTCTCAGCACCTTGGGAAGGCCCTTTCATCATCAACAAAGTGTTGGGCAACGACTCCTACTACCTAATCGATGCTTAGAAGCCCCGAGCACGCAAGAGGGACGACTCCGGCAAAGAGACGGAGCGGCCATGGAATGCAAACCTCCTCTGAAGATTTTACAGTTAATGCAGTATGTATCACGCTACCCTTTGTATTAAAGTACGAGACAGGGACTGCCTTCTTTTCTCTATATGATAAACAGTTATGCCAATGAATTTGTTATTCTTCGTTATGCCACTTGGCACCGAGTTCGACTAGTCGGCCCGGGGACTTGCCGACTTGTGCTATGAAACGACTTCCTGCAGCCGGACAAGTAATGTGTGGCACTTAAGCCGTCTCCTGTTAAAAGCCGCAGATCATAGAGCGACTGGCCGGCGAACAGGACTAAGGTAGAATGGGTGCACATATGAAAAATGGCTAAGGACTCAAAGCTCGCTCATAGTTAAAAGCCGGTTTTTAGCCTTTTACAACCAACTCTTTTAGCAGTCGGCTTGCCGTTTCCTAAATTAACTTGCTAAAAACTCTAAAAGGCTAAGTACTTGCTTTCCCAAAGAAGCCAGGTTTTTGATCTAGCGGCAGTCCGCAGAGCGGCTGTTCGACGGGCAAGACGGCAACCAAGGGAAAGCGGCAAAGGAAAAAGTCAAAGAGCAATAAGCAAGAAGAGATAGAATGCGGATAAATATTTACATAGAAATGCCCTTGGCCGAATCATCAAACAAAAGTTCAAGATACACCCAGTGGGTGGAATTGTGCAAAATAACAAGTTCATTGAGAATTCTAGGCAGGTAAAATAAAGATAAAGTGGTAGCCTAGGAAGCCGCGGGTGGACTCGGAGGACCGGACAGGTCGGCGGTGCCGGTTGCCGGGGCGGCCGGCTGGTTGGTCTTCGCTTGATCACCTCTAGCAACAGCCGGCTCAGTTGGGCGCGGCTCGTTGCTAGAGGCACGGTCGAGCTGGGGCTAGCCGTCTGCCTCGACCTCTGGCACCTCCTCCTCGTCTCCTTCCTCCTCCTTGCCTACCTCTTCGCCACTGGAGTCGGTCACCTTTGTCGAGTCCTCGCCGTTGTCCAGGTTCAGCCCGAACCACTCCGGTGGCGCCTCCTTGCCGTTCTCAGCCCGCTCTGGGACAAAGACGCTGGTGTTGGTGTACTCGGCGATCGATGTGGCGCGCTTGACAAGATCGTCTTCCACCACAGCCAGCTCCGCCTGGGCCTCCAGCCGGAACGTGGCTAAGTGGGCTAAGCTCAGCCCAGGATACCACGCCTTGGTGAATTCTAAGGCACGGCATGCTCTAGCCAGCGCCGAAGAACCCTTCCACGCCTTAAGACGGCCGGCTGCGACCTCCAGCCAGTCGGCAGTCCGACTGGGTGTGCGCGGTTCCTGCATATCCGGCCATAGGGCGGCAATCGCCTGGGCGCCGACACGTTGAAGCCGGCGCATCATTCGGTGGGCTGGCCGAAGGCGGGCCTCGATGCTAAGGATCTGATCGCCAAGAATTCGGGGGGAGTTGGCGGCGATCTGTGCGCTGTCCGCCCTCCGCACTTCACGATCAGCCTCGATGGCTTGATTGGCGGCGTCCGAATGGCCGGGGAAGAAGTCTGCTAAGGAAGAACGAAGAAACAAGGTTAAAAATCTTAAGACCGACTCGACTAGTAGTCGGCAGCCCAGAAAAGGAAACGAGGGGAAGCTCACCATCGACAAGATCCTCAATTGCGTGGAAGCCGGAGACCAGCGTCGCCTCCTTGTCGGTCCAGGAGGAGCGCTCGGACGCAAATTCGGCGAGAAGGGTGGTCTCCTTGTCCTCCGCCTCCTTCTGGGCCCTCTAGAGCAACTCCTTCTGCTCTGCCAGCGGCGTAGCCAGCCGGTCGCGCTCCTCCTTCAGCCGACCACACTCCTCCTCCTTGACGTGCAGCGTGGTGTTGACTTCGCCCAGCTGCTGCTGAAGGGCGGCGTTGGCTTCTGAAGAAGGAGGGGGGTGTCGGTCGTCAACAAAGAAGAAAGGTCGCCGGGGAGATCTGACCCGACTGCTCAGTAGTCGGCCCGAATCTCGAGGACTACAACCCGCGAGTGCGCCAGCGCGCCCCCGTAGAGAAAGAAGAGGACTTACCCCGGCTGTCCGACAAGTCGACGGTCCGCTTGGCCAGCTCCTCGACATTGGAGTTGAAGGAGGTCATGCGAAGATTGTGGTAATCCTGCATCAAAATTTCATAAAAAATGTTGGTACTTGGAACTCACCGATTAGAGTTCCGAGCTGCCTGCTCAGCAGCCGGCTCGAAACTCAGGGACTACACCCAGTGGGTGCGCTGGCGCGCCCCCATAAAGAAAAACAAGGAAGCAAAGAAAAAAGAAGGGATGCATACCCGGATGGCCGTTCGTGACGCCAGATATGCCTTGGTGCACTCCTTGATGGCGTCACTCTCGGCCCGGAGCTTGGCTTGGATGTCCAGGAGCGCCCGGTTCAACAGGCCCGTCCTGCCTCCCCGCACCCACCCGGTGGGCGCGGTGCTCGACACCTCGCTGTCCGGGATCGAGGAGCTCGCAGCGCCGGTCTCCAATGGACGCGGTGCTGAGGCCGCCTTCGCGAGACGGCGGCGCGTCGGTGTACTGACCTCGAGGGCCAGGCCCGTCGCCGCCGCGCCTCCATGTGGCGGCACTGGAGGGTCCGCCGGTTGTCCGCCTGGCGTGCCTCTGGAGGGTGGCGGTGGCAGCACAATGACTTCCGGCGTAGCGGTGACATCGGCGTCCATCTCCATGACTGGGTTCTCGGCACCGACTTCCCCAGTCTGCACCGTGAACTCCGGTGACGGCGGCGCGGAGTTCAAAGGGACGACGAACACCGCCGACTGCCGGTGTGCGGCTTCCTCTGCGCGCTTCTTCTCCGCATCGGCGGCCTCGGCCTCCGCCAGCTTCTTCAGAGCGGCGGCCTCCGCTTTGTCGGCTTCCGCCTTCTTCAAGCGGGCGGCTTCCCGCTCCTCACACGCCTCCCGCGCGTTCCGCTCTGTCGCCTCCCGGAGGTCGGCGGCGGGATCAATCCGCCGAGTGGTGGAGGAGGTCTCCGCCGACTTTACGACGGAGCCGGCGGCCGATTTCTCAAGAGAGAGAGGGGCCCTAAAGTCGGGAAAATAAAGTAAAGGGATTTCAGATAGACTCAATAAAGAAACATGAAGGTACGAAGGGAGGTAGTACTTACGCCGAAATCAGCTGCGGCGTCTTCACCACCTTCCGGAAGCGGTTGGCCTTTGCGGCCGCTTCGTCCCGCTTGGTCGCCGCGATTGAGCCCTTGGGCTTCTTCGGCCAGCTGCTGAACAGGCTCGTCCCGGCCCTGCGCTTCTTGCCGCCGCCTTGAGCGTCTGGTGGGGCTGACGAGCCCGCGCCTGGTTGGCCGGCTCCTGGCTGATGGCGCGGGGCGACCTCCTCGTCATCATCAGGCAGTCCTTGAGAATGGCCCCAAGTCTCGGACCACTTGACGCGCTGCCTCCTCCCTCGGCGTCGTCCTCCAGGGCCGCCACCCCCAAGTCGGGTTCGTCCACATCGCTCTCCGCCCTGTCGGGGAGAAACTCGCGGTCACCCTGCGGTGCCGGCTGCTGGCTGGAGGAGGGGGTTCTGACCAAAGCCGACTGGTCAGAACGAGCAAGACGGACTCGGTAGTAAAAATGTCAGGAGAATCAAAGAAAAAGAGAGAAGGAAAACAACTCACCAGAGGCGGGGGGCTGCACGTGAATACGGCTCCTTGCCGAACTGCCACTCTTCGTTGAGGTCGCAGCTCGCAAGGTAGTTCACCATGTAGGCTACCTCCTCGCGAGGCATCTCCTTGGTGCACATTCGGCTCGGATCTCGGTGCCCGCTCATCTGGCAGATCATGTGGGGGCGACTTTGGAGGGGTAGCACTCGGGGTGCTACGAAGGCGGCCAGCAAGTCCGGCCCGGTCAGGCCCTCCGACTGCGCCAGCACTCGAAGCCGCACAATGGCACCGTCTCCTGCAGGCGTCAACGTCCGGGCCCGGTGTGACCAGTTGGGCTGTCTCCCAGCTGGTGGGCCGGCTACGTAGGCCGGCAGGTTGACCCAATCACCCTCCGCGGAGACGTTCTTCACGTAGAAGT
Source organism: Triticum monococcum (assembly GCA_034509565.1). Lineage (NCBI taxonomy): Eukaryota > Viridiplantae > Streptophyta > Magnoliopsida > Poales > Poaceae > Triticum > Triticum monococcum. The sequence continues at coordinate 168,089,451 of CM067846.1, read as the reverse complement.
ACGACTGCTGCCACATCTTCACCGACTTGATCAACATGATGGAGGGAAATGGGTTGTCGGCCCCTGACCTCCGCACGGCGATGAACGCGCCGCACTGAGCCGGCACGCCCGCGGCTTGAGTGCCGAGCTTGGAGAAGAAGAACTCCCCCCAAAGCTCGATGGTGGGGAGAACACCGATGAAGCCTTCGCACAGGGTGACGAAGGCGGATAGTAGCACCACCCTATTGGGGGTGAGGTGGTGCGGCTGGAGTCCGTAGAACTCGAGGAAGGAGCGGAAGAAGTTGCTCGCCGGCAGGCCCAGGCCGCACAGGCAGTTCGAGCGGAAGACGACCCGCTCGCCCTCCTGTGGTGCCGGCAAAATCTCTCCCCTCCGCGCGAGGCGGACCCTCACGAGGTCCTCGCCGGGCAATCGACGCGTCTTGCGGAGGAAGTAGATGTGATCCTCGTGGACCTCCGAACCATCCCAAGTACCGGAGTGCGCCATCGGGGGCGTAACGGCGGAGGAAGAGCTCATCGTGAGCGGACCGCCGCAATGTTCGACGAGGCTCGAGGTGCTGAGAGAGAGAGAAGAAGGAGAGGATGCAGTGGGGAGGCGGGACGCGCGTGCTCCGTCGTTTCCCCTCCTCCCCCTACTTATAGCCAAGTGGGCTGGGAAGCCGAGGGGCGGTTGTGGGATTTACTGCACCCACTACCCCATGCCCCCCACATCTATCGCGCAAAGTTACTGCACGCGATAATTCCGTGAGAACCTCAACCGTCCCCCACGGTCGCAGTAGATCCACTCGCGTGCCGAGGCGCGGTAGTGGCGGGCCCCCGCCTGCAGGCATGTCCCATCTCGCGGATGGGTAGGCAGGCTGGCCCGGCCACTAGTTGCCGCGTGGCGGGCACGAAGTGGGTGGAGGCCAGGAAGCTTAGCTTGTATGCCACTGAGTTCCCGCCAGGGGGTTCGAAAGTATTTTTTGGACGAATCAAAGTCAGGCTACTCCGACCCCTACCAGTCGGTCCGGCAGAGTCAAGTGGAGTCTCCACCTCGAGTACTCGGAGAATGAAGCTACTGAGGCTCCTCGGCTGAATGTCCACGGCGCCTCATCAGCTTCGGGGACTACTGTCGGAGTAATGGGCCACGGGTAGGCTAACCCGAGGCCCATAACCTTTCAAGACATCAGGGCTGGCTACGCCCCTCAAGGCAACAGATGGAGAGCCGACTTCAGGAGGGCGGCTGGAGGAACAGCCGGCAACCTATATGCGTTCGAGTCCTAGAGAAGAGATCAAGACCAGCCGACTCTGACTGGCGGCTTCCAGAGAAGCCGGCCACCGGGAGTCGGCCCACGACATCAGAAAAGCCCATGCCCTCATCAGGGGGGATGGGACAGGGAGTGGCAACAGTGAAGCCCACTCCCTCCCCTTTTCTAGGGGATGGCCAGGGCACAATGCATTGTACCAGCAGAGATCTCCGTCTGGCGCAGCACTGTTGCCATGCCATCCCTGACGTCAGCCACAGTGGGCGGAGTCCTGTACCCATGACGGTCTGATAGTACGATCCACGGAAGACGGCCCTACCAGTCAGTGAGCATTCGGAAGATGGCAAGGGTGCCCCCAGTCGGACCCGTAGGGAACCGGCACGTGGAAGTCGGCCTGCCCCTCCCATGGGTCCCACATGCCATTAACCAGACGAGAGGGGAGTGACTACAGTAATCGCCTGCCAGGCGGCAGGCCTGTAGCCACGACCCCATGACCAAGCATGTGTCATTAGAGGCACGGCTACAGTAATCAGCAGCCGGCAGGACCCGCCAGCGGCGGGTGCGGCCTGTCGGCTCCATACCAGACCAGTCGGCCGGGGGGCCCACGGGCAAAGAGACTGACAGCTGGGCCCTATGTCCATACAGTTTACCATTGTACCCCTAGGGGTAGGCTTATATAACCCCCCCCCTAGGACACCCATGCAAAGGGTTCCGATTCATTAGAACTAGACCAGACCTTAGACAAAGAAGAGAGCTAGCCCTGCCTTCTCCTTCTCACGGATACAGCTCGAGGAGCACCTTTGTACTCACTTTGCCTTAGTGATCATGCGAAGACCACGCAGAGCAGGACTAGGGGTGTTATCTCCTAGGAGAGCCCCGAACCTGGGTAAAGTACGCCGGCGTTCGTGTCTACGCCTCATCCCGTTTCCAGGCACCGGCAACGTTCTACTCGCCCCCACCATGATAAGCCATCCATTGGCATATGTCGCACCCAACCCCCGACAAGAGACCATGTTTGCGAGGATAGGAGCAACATGAAGTGAGCGTGCGGGTGAGCTGGAGAAAAGAGAGTGATAGCTACCTGAAGGAGCATGCATGCGAGGGAGATGGGCGTGAAAGGAGTGAACAAAAAAAGGGATTCAAATATTTGAATTCGAGATGATGATACATGTAATCCATACTCGAACCAAAATTGATCTATCAAACATGCATACTCATATGAATTCACGCACATCTATGTTATTTAATATGTAGATATTACTGATCAATACATTTTAGTAGAACATAATTTGGTTAATTTTTTCGAATTCAACCTTAAGATTTTGAGATCGTTGTATTTGTAAATCATATTATACATATAAAGGAGCAGAATTCTTTGTTGTGCTTTTGAAAGTATATATAAAAAAATGATGTATATAGAATGTAATTCCAATTGAAAATGGATCCCGCCCGAAAAAAAAATAGAATACAAATGGGATTCAAATTGAGTTGGCACGGTAAACGTGCACTCTGCAAAATTTGAACGAAGCGGGGAAAGTCGCAGTAACCGCCCGAAACCAAAATCTGCGAGATGGAAATCACTACTGCCTATCCCTGCCACGCAAAGCCTATATGCTGGATTTCTATAGGTTTCGATAGGGGTAGGTTTGTAATTTCACCCAAATGTGACGTAACCGCCTCTCACCCGGATTCATACACGGTGGGCGCCAAAACACAGTGTGTCCTCGGCCGAAATCGACTCCCTCGCCGATTCATATTCATACACGGTGGGCGCCAAAAACAAACTCTCGTCGGCAAATATTTGGTGTATGCAAGATTACCGTCCTATCCCCAACTGACTAGTGTTGTTGTGATGTAGTAGAAATTTGAAACGGGGGCTAAGTTTGTAAATTTCCTCGCATTTGAGACAAGTGTGCCATGAATACATGGTTCCCCCCTTCCTCTCTACCTCCCTTTTCCCCATTCGTACTCCATGGGTGCCAAAACACCCTCTCCACCCCACCCTCCTCCGTCCGCCGCCGTCCGCCACCCCATCCATCACCATCCTCCTCCACCATGCCGGAGCTGATACCCCGACATCGCCGTCCATTACAAGAGATCGACCTCTCTCATCCACGGCTTCGGACCGGGATCCTTGCATCCCGTCCTCTCGCTTCATCCCCGTTGTCGTCCACCTTGTCGGCGCTGCTCCTACAAACGTCTCGTCCACCGCGCCCCGCCGCCACCGTCTACCCTCCTAGATCTACTTCCACGCCAATGACGGCCATCGCTACCGCGGCACCATCAAATTCTCAGCAGATGCGTACACGGCGCCGCACCAGAGGCGGTACTCTTTCGTATCTGCTCAACTTATTTATCGCAGCAAGAAAATAGATCGCCACTGCTTTACTCTGATTTCTTGTCTTGGTTGCGCAGTTTCCTTTGTCCGGTTTGCACCTTCCGATCCGCCATGGCACGCTCAACACCATACTCGCAATGCTTATGGTTTTCCCTTTTTATTCCACACTAGCTAAATCAAAGTAGACTAAATTTCAAAATTGGGTCATTCGATTTTTGAGAGCTCGCCAGAGTTCGCCGGTGCGATCGAAGGAGCTCGGGTGGGGATGGTGGTTGTGGGGGCGGTGGTGGGGCCTCATCGAACGAAGAAAACTCGACGCGGGTGGGGGCAGGGGTGGGGGTGGCGAAGGAACACAGGCGGTGGGGCCGGTGGTTCGGCCGGCGGCCCATGCGGTGTTCTGTTTGGGAAGCACAGTATGTTCCTTGTCAGGAAGGGAAGCAGGGACATCTACAGTCAACAGCTGATAGAGCTGGCCTATACGTGATCGATAGGCTTTCAATTACTAGCGGCAATACAACACCGTAATTTCCAGCCAGTTCCACTTTCCCAATTTATATATCCTGGTTATGGTGTACCCCTGTTATGTACACTATGATCTGCCTAGTTGCTGTGTGCTCTTGTTATCATGGTTTGGCAATAAACTCTCTATACAGTATATTATGAACCTATCATCTGCCAGCTATCCTTACTTCTGGAGCCTATTTTTTGTGTACTTGTGCCAGATTATATAAATGCACGCACCATATTACAGCACACATGAGCTCTCTCATCAGAATCCAGTGATAGCACACAAGTGTTTACAGGGGCGCCCCTATATTAGAATATCATCTGCATTACAAAGATAATCTCACAACTATTTATGTTTTCATGGTTCTCACATATTATACGCAATTACAGTGAATATCAGAATCCATGCATCAGAAGAATATTGTGGAACACTGCAATGACTTACAAAATTGGCAGCAAGGCATTGAGTGCCATTCTGGAAGCAATGAAACTCGTACGCTCCCCACCTATTGATTCTTGTTCAGAATATCATCCTAATGACTATTCTAACCTCGAGGAGTCAAAGGCAGATGGCCTGTCCTGTTCACCCATCAAGGTGTCTGTTCTAATTTGGCAAGGTTTTATTGATTGCGCTTATCTTGCATATGTTGTCTTGAATTTCTTCTACTTTGTTGCACCCCCATCTGCTTAGTTTATTCATCATATATGTCGAGATGCCATGCCCATCCATTATCAATACATATTCCATCTATCATCATACCATGTTTTTCCACTCAAATGTTGTTCTTGTGCATCAGACATCAAAAAGGAAGAGGATGATTGCCGAACCTGAAGGAGCACCAGCAAAGTCCTTGAAAAACGTGGTGGTGCCGGAGAAATCAGACAACACCCCAGTTATATTGGCTGTACAACCAGTGACACAAAACGCTCCAGTAGACTGTACCCATACTTCACTGGCCACACCACTAGCCCCACCGCACAGGACCTGCACTCCAGCAAAAGGTATACCGGTTTCATTTGCCATAGCACCAGCTGTACCACAGAAAAATCCCACTCCAGCAAAAAGTACAACAAGTCCACCGGCCGAAGACCTATCCCAACTGCAGAGACGGCCAATTCCTGCAGATTGGAACCCCATTCCATTTATTCCTAGTTTAAAAGACAATGCTTTCAATGTTGTTAGGGACTACGTGCATATATTCCCATCATGGGAAGATTATTGTGAAGACAAACACCATTTTCACATCTTCCTGTCCAACTTACGTGTAAGTGCTATTATTCATGGTTATTATTTTCCTGTTTTCTGCTGATTGAACACATCAATGATTTACATTACATTGTTGTAACTAGGCGAGGGTCAATCTGGATATTCATGACGAGCAAAGCTTGCTTGTGCTTTTCAAGGAAGCATTGCAGCAGTATTGGTGTTACCTGAGGAAATCACACTTTGATGGCAAGTCTATAAACGAATTTCCAGTGAAGTCTCATGTGCTAAATTAAGAAGACATTGAATGGAAAAACCTTGTTATGCACTGGTCTCGTTCCCAGGATGAGGTACTGTCTATGAAATCACATGACAATTTGAACTTCTACTTTTCCGCATGTGCCTTACGGATCTTTTTTGCAGGAAATCTGCTCGAAGAAGAATTCCGGTTTGACAAGAACGACAGGATATCGCAAATATGTTGCCTGGTGCTTTGCTCTTGTTAGTACTTGTTGTCCTGTATCACTGTACTTGCACACATACATGGTTCATTATGTGACAGCAGTATGCATGATAGCTTGCTTATCAATTGTTCGCTCCAAATTATCTGATCTGTATGAAACATTAGTGTAGAATATATCTAATGCCAATGTTTTTTAGCTCTGCATTGTTCTTGTAAGTACATGTTGTCCTTTATCAGTGTAGTTATAATGACAGGTAGTTGTTCATGTACCATCACTCTGCAGCTTATTTTCCTTTGCCCTCCATTTTCTACACATCAGATCTATATTTACTCTTACCATAAGGTTGGTACTGAAGAAGTTTAGCTGTGCATTGCTTGGTTGTACCTTTTGCCTGTATCGTTGCACTTACATTTATAGCTACTTGGTTATGTAGCATCACTCTTCATCTTATCTTAGATATTCTCCATTTTTTGTATATTATCACATCTATATTTACTCTTAACAAAATGTAGAATAAAGGCAATGCTTTTGAAGAAGATTCTGTGGTAAACTTCTTGAATTACCCCCCCCCCCAATCAGCATGGACAAGGCCTTTATAGAGCCTGTCTTCACCAATAATGTAAGTTTGTCCATCTCAAGCCTTCAAACTTTGTTGTATATATTTGGTTATGCATGACTGCAACAGCTGTTTATTTTTGGTGTTTGCATCAAATTGCTTGTTTAAAGTTTATTATATGTAGTTCATAAACAAAATTTCGTCCTTTCTCAATTTAAGTTTTCAATTGTACAACCAAGTTCCTTCTTCATACAATGTACATTAAACTATACAGAGCAAGTGATCTTCTTTTGCACTGCATGTATGCGTCTGTTCTTCATCTGTAATCCAGTGGTGTGGTGAACCTACCCACTACAGCACAATGTCATATTCTGCAATGTCTTAACTATGAAAAATGTCATATCATTCTACTATTATTTAAACCATCTCTTTATTTGCCAATTTGAAATGGTATAAATTGACAGCACACTAACCATTGATACTTATGAGTTCTTGATCTGTAATCCAATGGTGTCGTGAAGCTGCCAACTCCTTCACAATGTCATTTCCTGCCATGTCTTGACCTAAACAATACCATATTGTGTTAATGCAAATTTAAACCGTGTCACTTTATTTGTCAATAAGAAATGTGATGAATTGTCAGCACTAATACTTTCATGTGCAAAACCTGTCATCTGTCTGCTTGTTTATCTTTCAGAGTGAGGAAGATATAAGTGTTGAACAAGCGCAGTCTCATCATCTTGCTCAGCTGCTTGCGCTGCAGCTCCCTAGCAGGGCTAACCTTTCTTGAACTCTATTGAAGTGCTGTCGGTTTTGTATATTATTTTGTCGGCGTGTTTATTTGCACTGGTGGCGATCTTTGATGCCCAGTGTATGTAATCTATTGTCTGCTTGTGCTTTATTATCATAGTGGCGAACTTTGATGCCCAGTGGATGTAATATGCCGTAATTTCTTTATTGTATAGTATAGGTTTTTTTCTTATTCACGATGCTGCAGTTATTTTACTGTATATATATCCTGTCTTCGCAGTAAACCGGCCAAACCGTAAAATTACGATACATAATCGGGTCGTCATGTAATCACGATGTAGGTTGGGCCTGAAACGTGCCGATCAGCTCATGGGTCGGCAGCAGCCCGAAATGAACCCCGGCCCATGATTGTGCGAATCAAATCACGGGCTTTTAACAGGCCAAAAAATTGTCTCATTCCTTGTTTGGCCCAATCAGATATCGGCTGCGAGCAGGCCGGATGCAAACCGGGCCGTAGTTAGGCCCAACTATATGATGGGCTTTTAACAGGCTGAAATTAATATAGGGCCGAAATGTTAAACGGGCCCTTAACAGGCCAAAACTAATATCAGGCCGAATTACTAAGTGGGCCTTTAGCAAGTGGGCCCAAAAGCATAGTGTCCAGTTGACGGGCCGAATCTGATATGGGCCATAATTAGGCCCAAAACCTCTTAAAGGGCCAGACCTGATTTGGGCCGTAATTTGGCCTAGAACGTGGTAGGCTTTTAACGGGCTGGATCTCATATGGGCCACTATTAGGCCCGGAGCGTGGCAGGCCATTAATAGACCGGATCAAATATGGGCCGGCATTTAGCCCAAAACATGGAAGCCAGTTAACGGGCCGGCCTACTAGGGTCCTCAAAATCTTGTGGGCCTACAGCTGGGCCGACCCATTAATGTCGGCGAAACCTCGTGGGCCTTTAGCTGGGCTGGCCCATTATGATCCACAAGAATTTGGTGGGCCTTTACCTGGGCCGGCCTATTATGGCACACAAGAATCTTGTGGGCCTTTACCTGGGCCGGCCCATTATGGCCTGCGAAATCTTGTGGGACTTTATCTGGGCCAGCTCATTATGGTCCGCAAAATCTCTTGGGCCTTTAGCTGGGCCGGCCCATTATGGTCCACAAAATCTTGTGGGCCTTTAGTTGGGCCGGCCCATTTAAACTTGTTGGGCCATGCCACATGTCGACATATCATAGGCACCTTCTATCCAATGAGTGGATGACATCAGTCCCGACGATGAGCCGACACGTGTTTCCTCTAGCCAATGATGATTTTACACATGGAAAATCCCCATTGGTCGGGGCTGTTAACGGGTTATCGGATCCAAAACCCGACCCGGTAGCTTAACGGCGTTCTGTTACAGTGGATGCCACGTGTCGGTCACCCTTGACGAAAGCACTTCTGTGACGCGCGATTTATCGTCATGGAAGTGGACACTTCCATGATGATAATTTTGGTAATGTCATGGAACACTTCTATGACAGCACAGGTATGACTATCTTGATTCTTTCATAAATTTGTCATGGATGTACATGCATGACCAAAAAAGCGACCTACTGTGACAAACACATGTCATCACGGAAGTGTATTTTTTTGTAGTGTAACAAAGAGTCTCTTGTGTCCCCAACACACAACACACCCAATACAATGGTAAATTGTATAGGTGCACTAGTTCGGCGAAGAGATGGTGATACAAGTGGTATATGGATGGTAGATAAAGGTATTTGTAATCTGAAAATATAAAAATAGCAAGGTAACTAATGATAAAAGTGAGAGTAAATAGTATTGCAATGCTAGGAAACAAGGCCTAGGGTTCATACTTTCACTAGTGCAAGTCCTCTCAACAATAATAACATAATTGGATCACATAACTATCCCTCAACAAGCAACAAAGAGTCACTCCAAAGTCACTAATAGCAGAGAGCAAATGAAGAGATTATGGTAGGGTACGAAACCACCTCAAAGTTATTCTTTCCAATCAATCCGTTGGGCTATTCCTATAAGTGTCACAAACAGCCCTAGAGTTCATACTAGAATAACACCTTAAGACACAAACCAACCAAAACCCTAATGTCACCTAGATACTCCAATGTCACCTCAAGTATCCATGGGAATGATTATACGATATGCATCACACAATGTCAGATTCATCTATTCAACCAACACATAGAACCGCAAAGAGTGCCCCAAAGTTTCTACCAGAGAGTCAAGACAAAAACGTGTGCCAACCCCTATTCATAGGTTCATGGGTGGAACCCGCAAGTTGATCACCAAAACATACATCAAGTGGATCAATAGAATACCCCATTGTCACCACGGGTATCCCATGCAAGACATACATCAAGTGTTCTCAAATCCTTAAAGACTCAATCTGATAAGATAACTTCAAAGGGAAAACTCAATCCATTACAAGAGAGTAGAGGTGGAGGAACATCATAAGATCCAACTATAATAGCAAAGCTCGCGATACATCAAGATCGTGCCAAATCAAGAACACGAGAGAGAGAGAGAGAGATCAAACACATAGCTACTGGTACATACCCTCAGCCCCGAGGGAGAACTACTCCCTCCTCATCATGGAGAGCACCGAGATGATGAAGATGGCCACCGGAGAGGGATTGCCCCCTCTGGCAGGGTGCCGGAACTGGCCTAGATTGGCTTTCGGTGGCTATGGAGGCTTTTGGCGGCGGAACTCCCGATCTATTGTGCTCTCGGATGTTTTTAGGGTATATGGAGATATATAGGTGGAAGAAATACGTCAGGGGGGACACGAGGGGCCCACGAGGGTGGAGGGCACGCCCAGGGGGGTGGGCACGCCCCCTACCTTGTGGCCTCCTTGAAGCTTCCTTGACGTAGACTCCAAGTCTCCCAGGCTTCTTCTGATCCAAAAATAAGTTCCGTGAAGTTTCAGATCAATTGGACTCCGTTTGGTTTTCCTCTTCTGCGATATTCTAAAACAAGGTAAAAACAGAAACTGGCACTGGGCTCTGGGTTAATAGGTTAGTCCCAAAAATAATATAAAAGTGTATAATAAATCCCATAAACATCCAAAATAGTAGATAATATAGCATGGAGCAATAAAAATATATAGATACGTTGGAGACGTATCAGCATCCCCAAGCTTAATTCCTGCTCGTCCTCGAGTAGGTAAATGATAAAAACAGAATTTTTGATGCGGAGTGCTACTTGGCATAATTTCAATGTAATTCTTATTAATTGTGGTATGAATATTCAGATCCAAAAGATTCAAGATAAAATCTCATATTGACATAAAAATAATAATACTTCAAGCATACTAACTAAGTAATTATGTCCTCTCAAAATAACATAGCCAAAGAAAGTTCATCCCTGCAAAATCATATAGTTTAGTCATGCTCCATTTTCGTCACACAAGAATGCTCTCATCATGCACAACCCCGATGACAAGCCAAGCAATTGTTTCATACTTTAGTAATCTCAAACCTATAAACTTTCACGCAATATATGAGCGCGAGCCATGGACATAAAACTATGGGTGGAATAGAATATGATGATGGGGTTATGTGGAGAAGACAAAAAGGAGAAAGTCTCACATCAACGAGGCTAATCAATGAGCTATGGAGATGCCCATCGATTGATGTTAATGCAAGGAGTAGGGATTGCCATGCAACGGATGCACTAGAGCTATAAATGTATGAAAGCTCACAAAAGAAACTATGTGGGTGTGCATCCAACTTGCTTGCTCACGAAGACCTAGGGCACTTGAGGAGGCCCATTGTTGGAATATACAAGCCAAGTTATATAATGAAAATTTTCCCACTAGTATATGAAAGTGACAAAACAAGAGACTCTTTGTCATGAGGATTATGGTGCTACTTTGAAGCACATGTGTGGCAAAGGATAGTAGCATTGTCCCTTCTCTCTTTTTCTCTCATTTTTTGGGGCCTTCTCTTTTTTTATGGCCTTTCTCTTTTTTGGGGGCCTTCTATTTTTATGGCCTTTCTCTTCTCTTTTTTTTATTCTGCACATGGGACAATGCTTTAGAAAATGATGATCATCACACTTCTATTTATTTACAACTCAATGATTACAACTCGATACTAGAACAAAAGATGACTCTATATGAATGCCTCCGGCGGTGTACCGGGATTGCGATAAATCAAGAGCGACATGTATGAAAAATTATGAATGGTGGCTTTGCCACAAATACGATGTCAACTACATGATCATGCAAAGCAATATGACAATGATGATGCATGTCATAATAAACGGAACGGTGGAAAGTTGCATGGAAATATATCTCGGAATGGCTATGGAAATGCCATAATAGGTAGGTATGGTGGCTGTTTTGAGGAAGATATAAGGAGGTTTATGTGTGATAGAGTGTATCATATCACGGGGTTTGGATGCACCGGCGAAGTTTGCACCAACTCTCAATGTGAGAAAGGGCAATGCACGGTACCGAAGAGGCTAGCAATGATGGAAGGGTGAGAGTGCGTATAATCCATGGACTCAACATTAGTCATAAAGAACTCACATACTTATTGCAAAAATCTACAAGTCATCAAAAACCAAAGAACTACGCGCATGCTCCAAGGGGGATAGATTGGTAGGAAAATACCATCGCTCGTCCCCGACCGCCACTCATAAGGAAGACAATCAAATAACACCTCATGTTTCAAATTTGTTACACAACGTTTACCATACGTGCATGCTACGGGACTTGCAAACTTCAACACAAGCATTTCTCAAATTCACAACTACTCAACTAGCACGACTTTGATATTATTACCTCCATATCTCAAAACAATCATCAAGCATCAAACTTCTCTTAGTATTCAATACTCTATATGAAAGTTTTTACTATTCTTGGATGCCTAGAATATTAGGATTATTTAAGAAAATTACCATGCTATTTAAAACTCTCAAAATGATATAAGTGAAGCATGAGAGTTCATCTATTTCTATAATACCACCACCGTGCTCTAAAAAGATATAAGTGAAGCACTAGAGCAAACGACAAACTACTTCGAAAGATATCAGTGAAGATCAATGAGTAGTCGACTAATTATGCAACTATGTGAAGACTCTATAACATTTAAGATTTTAAGGTCTTGGTATTTTATTCTAACAGCAAGCAAAACACAATGAAATAAACTGATGCTCCAAGCAAAACACATATCATGTGGCGAATAAAAATATAGCTCCAAGTAAAGTTACCGACGAATGAAGACGAAAGAGGGGATGCCTTCCGGGGCATCCCCAAGCTTAGGCTTTTGGTTGTCCTTGAATATTACCTTGGGGTGCCTTGGGCATCCCCAAGCTTAGGCTCTTGCCACTCCTTATTCCATAGTCCATCGAATCTTTACCCAAAACTTGAAAACTTCACAACACAAAACTTAACAGAAAACTCGTAAGCTCCGTTAGTATAAGAAAATAAATCACCACTTAGGTACTGTTGTGAACTCATTCTAAATTCATATTGGTGTAATATCTACTGTATTCCAACTTATGTATGGTTCATACCCTCTGATACTACTCATAGATTCATCAAAATAAGCAAACAACACATCGAAAACAGCATCTGTCAAAAACAGTAAAGTCTGTAGTAATCTGGATCAAACGTATACTTATGGAACTCATAAAATTCTCAAATAAATTGCTGGACCTCAGTAATTTATCTATTAATCATCTTCAAAAAGAATTAACTAAATAGCACACTCCAAATAAAAATGGCAGAAATTCTCGTGAGCCCTAAAGTTTCTGTTTTTTACAGCATGATCACAAAGACTTTCCCGAAGTCTTCCCAAAGGTTCTACTTTGCACAAGCACTAATTAAAAGCATAAAACCACATCTAAACAGAGTCTATATGAATTATTTATTACTAAACAGGAACAAAAAGCAAGTAACAAAAATAAAGTTGGGTTGTCTCCCAACAAGCGCTATCGTTTAATGCCCCTAGCTAGGCATGATGATTTCAATGATGCTCACATAAAAGATAAGAATTGAAACATAAAGAGAGCATCATGAAGAAAATTACTAGCACATTTAAGTCTAACCCACTTCCTATGCATAGGGATTTTGTGAGCAAACAACTTGTGGGAACAAGAATCAACTTGCATAGGATGGTAAAACAAGCATAACTTCAAAACTTTAAGCACATAGAGAGGAAACTTGATATTATTGCCATTCCTACAAGCATATATTCCTCCCTAATAATAATTGTCAGTAGCATCATGAATGAATTCAACAATATAACCATCACATAGAGCATTCTTATCATGATCTACAAGCATAGAAAATTTACTACTCTCCACATAAGCAAAATTCTTCTCATGAATAATAGTGGGAGCAAACTCAACAAAATAATTATCATGTGAGGCATAATCCAATTGAAAACTAAAATCATGATGACAATTTTCATGGATATCATTATTATTTATAGCATACAAGTCATCACAATAATCATCATAGATAGCAACTTTGTTCTCATAATCAATTGGAACCTCTTCCGGAATAGTGGATTCATCACAAAATAAAGTCATGACCTCTCCAAATCCACTTTAATCAATATAATGATCATAAATAGGAGGCATGCTTTCATCATAATAAATTTGCTCATCAAAACTTGGGGGACAAAAAATATCATCTCCATCAAACATAGCTTCCCCAAGCTTGTGGCTTTGCATATCATTAGCATCATGGATATTCAAGGAATTCATGCTAACAACATTGCAATCATGCTCATCATTCAAATATATAGTGCCAAACATTCTAATGCATTCTTCTTCTAACACTTTGGCACAATTTTCCTTCCCATCATACTCACAAAAGATATTAAAAAGATGAAGCATATGAGACAAACTCAATTCCATTTTTTTATAGTTTTCTTTTATAAACTAAACTAGTGATAAAACAAGAAACAAAAAGATTCGATTGCAAGATCTAAAGATATACCTTCAAGCACTCACCTCCCCGGCAACGGCGCCAGAAAAGAGCTTGATGTCTACTACACAACCTTCTCCTTGTAGACGTTGTTGGGCCTCCAAGTGCAGAGGTTTGTAGGACAGTAGCAATTTTCCCTCAAGTGGATGACCTAAGGTTTATCAATCCGTAGGAGGCGTAGGATGAAGATGGTCTCTCTCAAACAACCCTGCAACCAAATAACAAAGAGTCTCTTGTGTCCCCAACACACCCAATACAATGGAAAATTTTATAGGTGCATTAGTTAGGCGAAGAGATGGTGATACAAGTGGTATATGGATGGTAGATAAAGGTATTTGTAATCTGAAAATATAAAAACAGCAAGGTAACTAATGATAAAAGTGAGCGTAAACGGTATTGCAATGCTAGGAAACAAGGCCTAGGGTTCATACTTTCACTAGTGCAAGTCCTCTCAACAATAATAACATAATTGGATCACATAACTATCCCTCAACATGCAACAAAGAGTCACTCCAAAGTCACTAATAGTGGAGAGCAAACGAAGAGATTATGGCAGGGTACGAAACCACCTCAAAGTTATTCTTTCCAATCAATCCGGTGGGATATTCCTATAAGTGTCACAAACAGCCCTAGAGTTCGTACTAGAATAACACCTTAAGACACAAATCAACCAAAACCCTAATGTAACCTAGATACTCCAATGTCACCTCAAGTATCCATGGGTATGATTATACGATATGCATCACACAATGTCAGATTCATCTATTCAACCAACACATAGAACCTCAAAGAGTGCCCCAAAGTTTCTACCGGAGAGTTAAGACGAAAACATGTGCAAATCCCTATGCATAGGTTCATGGGTGGAACCCACAAGTTGATCACCAAAACATACATCAAGTGGATCAATAGAATACCCCATTGTCACCACGGGTATCCCACGCAAGACATATATCAAGTGTTCTCAAATCCGTAAAGACTCAATCTGATAAGATAACTTCAAAGGGAAAACTCAATCCATTACAAGAGAGTAGAGGGGGAGAAACATCATAAGATCCAACTATAAAAGCAAAGCTCGTGATACATCAAGATCGTGCCAAATCAAGAACACGAGAGAGAGAGAGAGATCAAACACATGGCTACTGGTACATACCCTCAGCCCCGAGGGAGAACTATTCCTCCTCGTCATGGAGAGCACCGGGATGATGAAGATGGCCACCGGAGAGGGATTGCCCCTCCGGCAGGGTGCCGGAACGGGTCTAGATTGGCTTTCGGTGGCTACGGAGGCTTCTGGCGGCGGAACTCCCGATCTATTGTGCTCTCGGATGTTTTTAGGGTATATGGAGATATATAGGCGGAAGAAATACGTCAGGGGGGCACGAGGGGCCCACGAGGGTGGAGGGCGCACCCCCCTACTCGTGGCCTCCTCGAAGCTTCCTTGACGTAGACTCCAAGTCTCTTGGGCTTCTTCTGATCCAAAAATAAGTTCCGTGAAGTTTCAGGTCAATTGGACTCCGTTTGGTTTTCCTCTTCTGCGATATTCTAAAACAAGGTAAAAACAGAAACTGGCACTGGGCTCTGGGTTAATAGCTTAGTCCCAAAAATAATATAAAAGTGTACAATAAAGCCCATAAACATCCAAAACAATAGATAATATAGCATGGAGCGATCAAAAATTATAGATTTGTTGGAGACGTATCAGTGGACACACTCTCCCCTCTTGTTGCTATGCATCACCATGATCTTGCGTGTGCGTAGGAATTTTTTTGAAATTACTACGTTCCCCAACAGTGGCATCCGAGCCAGGTTTTATGCGTTAATGTTATATGCACGAGTAGAACACAAGTGAGTTGTGGGCGATACAAGTCATACTGCTTACCAACATGTCATACTTTGGTTCGGCGGTACTGTTGGATGAAGCGGCCCAGACCGATATTACGCGTACGCTTACGCGAGACTGGTTCTACCGACGTGCTTTGCACACAGGTGGCTGGCGGGTGTCAGTTTCTCCAACTTTAGTTGAACCGAGTATGGCTACGCCCGGTCCTTGAGAAGGTTAAAACATCACTAACTTGACGAACTATCGTTGTGGTTTTGATGCGTAGGTAAGAACGGTTCTTGCTCAGCCCGTAGCAGCCACGTAAAACTTGCAACAACAAAGTAGATGACTTCTAACTTGTTTTTGCAGGGCATGTTGTCATGTGATATGGTCAAGGCATGATGCTGTATTTTATTGTATGAGAAGATCATGTTTTGTAACCGAGTTATCGGCAACTGGCAGGAGCCATATGGTTGTCACTTTATTGTATGCAATGCAATCGCCTTGTAATGCTTTACTTTATCACTAAGCGATAGCGATAGTCGTAGAAGCATAAGTTGGCGAGACGACAATGATGCTACGATGGAGATCAAAGTGTCGCGCCAGTGACAATGGTGATCATGACGGTGCTTCGGAGATGGAGACCACAAGCACAATATGATGATGGCCATATCATATCACTTATATTGATTGCATGTGATGTTTATCTTTTATGCATCTTATTTTGCTTTGATTGATGGTAGCATTATAAGATGATCTCTCACTAAATTTCAAGATAAAAGTGTTCTCCCTGAGTATGCACCATTGCCAAAGTTCGTCATGCCCAGACACCACGTGATGATCTGGTCTGATAAGCTCTACGTCCATCTACAACGGGTGCAAGCCAGTTTTGCACACGCAGAATACTCGGGTTAAACTTGACGAGCCTAGCATATGCAGATATGGCCTCGGAACACTGAGACCGAAAGGTCGAGCGTGAATCATATAGTAGATATGATCAACATAATGACGTTCACCATTGAAAACTACTCCATTTCACGTGATGATCGGTTATGGTTTAGTTGATTTGGATCACGTGATCACTTAGTTGATTAGAGAGATGCCTATCTAAGTGGGAGTTCTTAAGTAATATGATTAATTGAACTTAAATTTATCTTGAACTTAGTACCTGATAGTATTTTGCATGTCTATGTTTGTTGTAGATAGATTGCTCGTGCTGTTGTTCCGGTGAATTTTAATGCGTTCCTTGAGAAAGCAAAGTTGAAAGATGATGCTAGCAATTACACGGACTGGGTCCATAACTTGAGTATTATCCTCATTGCTGCACAGAAGAATTACGTCCTGGAAGCACCGCTGAGTGCCAAACCTGCTGCAGGAGCAAAACCAAATGTTATGAACACCTGGCAGAGCAAAGATGATGACTACTTGATAGTTCAGTGTGCCATGCTTTATGGCTTAGAACGAGGACTTCAATGACGTTTTGAACGTCATGGAGCATATGAGATGTTTCAGGAGTTGAAGTTAATATATCAAGCAAATGCCCAGATTGAGAGATATGAAGTCTCCAATAAGTTCTATAGCTGCAAGATGGAGGAGAATAGTTTTGTTAGTGAGCATATACTCAAAATGTCTCGATATCATAATCACTTGACTCAACTGGGAGTTAATCTTCCTGTTGATAGTGTCATTGACAGAGTTCTTCAATCACTGCCACCAAGCTACAAGACCTTCGTGATGAACTATAATATGCAAGGGATGAATAAGACAATTCCCGAGCTCTTCGCAATGCTAAAGGCTGCGGAGGTAGAAATCAAAAAGGAGCATCAAGTGTTGATGGTCAATAAGACCGCCAGTTTCAAGAAAAAGGGCAAAGGGAAGAAGAAGGGGAACTTTAAGAAGGACAACAAACAAGTTGCTGCTCAGGAGAAGAAACCCAAGTCTGGACCTAAGCCTGAGACTGAGTGCTTCTACTGCAAACAGACTGGTCACTGGAAGCGGAACTGCCCCAAGTATTTGGTGGACAAGAAGGATGGCAAGGTGAACAAAGGTATATGTGATATACATGTTATTGATGTGTACCTTACCAAAGCTTGCAGTAGCACCTGGGTATTTGATACTGGCTCTATTGCTAATATTTGCAACTCGAAACAGGGACTACGGATTAAGCGAACACTGGCTAAGGACGAGGTGATGATGCGCGTGGGAAATGGTTCCAAAGTTGATGTGATCGCCGTCGGCACGCTACCTCTGCATCTACCTTCAGGATTAGTTTTAGACCTAAATAATTGTTATTTGGTGCCAGCGTTGAGCATAAACATCATATCTGGATCTGGTTTAATGCGAGACGGTTATTCATTTAAATCTGAGAATAATGGTTGTTCTATTTATATGAGTAATATCTTTTATGGTCATGCACCCTTGAAGAGTGGTCTATTTTTGATGAATCTCGATAGTAGTGATACACATATTCATAATGTTGAAGCCAAAAGATGCAGAGTTGATAATGATAGTGCAACTTATTTGTGGCACTGTCGTTTGGGTCATATTGGTATAAAGCGCATGAAGAAACTCCATACTGATGGACTTTTGGAATCACTTGATTATGAATCACTTGGTACTTGCGAACCATGCCTCATGGGCAAGATGACTAAAACGCCGTTCTCCGGAACTATGGAGCGAGCAAATGATTTATTGGAGATCATACATACTGATGTATGTGGTCCAATGAATATTGAGGCTCGTGGCGGGTATCGTTATTTTCTCACCTTCACAGATGATTTAAGCAGATATGGGTATATCTACTTAATGAAACATAAGTCTGAAACATTTGAAAAGTTCAAAGAATTTCAGAGTGAAGTTGAAAATCATCATAACAAGAATATAAAGTTTCTACGATCTGATCATGGAGGAGAATATTTGAGTTACGAGTTTGGTCTACATTTGAGACAATGCGGAATAGTTTCGCCACGCCACCCGGACACCACAGCGTAATGGTGTGTCTGAACGTCGTAATCGTACTTTACTAGATATGGTGCGATCTGTGATGTCTCTTACTGATTTACCGCTATCATTTTGGGGTTATGCTTTAGAGACGGTTGCATTCACGTTAAATAGGGCACCATCAAAATCCATTGAGACGGCACATTATGAACTATGGTTTGGCAAGAAACCAAAGTTGTCGTTTCTTAAAGTTTGGGGTTGAGATGCTTATGCAAAAAATCTTCAACCTGATAAGCTCGAACCCAAATCGGAGAAATGTGTCTTCATAGGATACCCAAAAGAAACAGTTGGGTACACCTTCTATCACAGATCCGAGGGCAAGACATTCGTTGCTAAGAATGGATCCTTTCTAGAGAAGAAGTTTCTCTCGAAAGAAGTGAGTGGGAGGAAAGTAGAACTTGATGAGGTAACAGTACCTGCTCCCTTATTGGAAAGTAGTTCATCACAAAAACCGGTTCCTATGACATCTACACCAATTAGTGAGGAAGTTAATGATGATGATCATGAAACTTCAGATCAAGTTGTTACTGAACCTTGTAGGTCAACCAGAGTAAGATCCGCACCAGAGTGGTACGGTAATCCTGTTCTGGAGGTTATGTTGCTAGACCATGACGAACCTACAAACTATGAAGAAGCGATGGTGAGCCCATATTCCACAAAATGGCTTGAGGCCATGAAATCTGAGATGGGATCCATGTATGAGAACAAAGTGTGGACTTTGGTTGACTTGCCCGATGATCAGCAAGCCATCGACAATAAATGGATCTTCAAGAAGAAGACTGACGCTGATGGTAATATTACTGTCTATAAAGCTCGACTTGTTGCAAAAGGTTTTCAACAAGTTCAAGGGATTGACTACGATGAGACCTTCTCACCCGTAGCGATGCTTAAGTCTGTCCGAATCATGTTAGCAATTGCCACATTTTATGATTATGAAATTTGGCAAATGGATGTCAAAACTGCATTCCTGAATGGATTTCTGGAAGAAGATTTGTATATGATGCAACCGGAAGGTTTTGTCTATCCAAAGGGAGCTAACAAAGTGTGCAAGCTCAAGCGATCCATTTATGGACTGGTGCAAGCCTCTCGGAGTTGGAATAAATGTTTTGATAGTGTGATCAAAGCATATGGTTTTATACAGACTTTTGGAGAATCCTGTATTTACAAGAAAGTGAGTGGGAGCTATGTAGCATTTCTAATATTATATGTGGATGACATATTGTTGATTGGAAATGATATATAATTTCTGGATAGCATAAAAGGATATTTGAATAAGAGTTTTTCAATGAAAGACCTCGGTGAAGCTGCTTATATATTGGGCATCAAGATCTATAGAGATAGATCGAGACGCTTAATTGGACTTTCACAAAGCACATACCTTGACAAAGTTTTGAAGAAGTTCAAAATGGATCAAGCAAAGAAAGGGTTATTGCCTGTGTTACAAGGTGTGAAGTTGAGTAAGACTCAATGCCCGACCACTGTAGAAGATAGAGAGAAAATGAAAGATGTTCCCTATGCTTCAGCCATAGGCTCTATCGTGTATGCAATGCTGTGTACCAGACCTGATGTGTGCCTTGCTATTAGTTTAGCAGGGAGGTACCAAAGTAATCCAGGAGTGGATCACTGGACAGCGGTCAAGAACATCCTGAAATACCTGAAAAGGACAAAGGATATGTTTCTCGTTTATGGAGGTGACAAAGAGCTCGTCGTAAATGATTACGTAGATGCAAGCTTTGACACTGATCCGGATGATTCTAAATCGCAAACCGGATACGTGTTTTTATTAAACAGTAGAGCTATCAGTTGGTGCAGTTCTAAACAAAGCGTCGTAGCGGGATCTACATGTGAAGCGGAGTACATAGCTGCTTCGGAAGCAGCAAATGAAGGAGTCTGGATGAAGGAGTTCATATCCGATCTAGGTGTCATACCTAGTGCATCGGGTCCAATGAAAATCTTTTGTGACAATACTGGTGCAATTGCTTTGGCAAAGGAATCCAGATTTCACAAAAGAACCAAGCACATCAAGAGATGCTTCAACTCCATCCAGATACAAGTCCAGGTGGGAGACATAGAGATTTTCAAGATACATACGAATCTGAATGTTGCAGACCCGTTGACTAAGCCTCTTCCACAAGCAAAACATGATCAGGACCAAGGCTCCATGGGTGTTAGAATCATTACTATGTAATCTAGATTATGGACTCTAGTGCAAGTGGGAGACTGAAGGAAATATGCCCTAGAGGCAATAATAAAGTTATTATTTATTTCCTTATAGCATGATAAATGTTTATTATTCATGCTAGAATTGTATTAACCAGAAACATAATACATGTGTGAATACATTGACAAACAGAGTGTCACTAGTATGCCTCTACTTGACTAGCTCGTTGATCAAAGATGGTTATGTTTCCTAGCCATAGACAAAGAGTTGTCATTTGATTAATGGGATCACATCATTAGGAGAATGATGTGATTCACTTGACCTATTCCGTTAGCTTAGCACTTGATCATTTAGTTTGTTGCTATTGCTTTCTTCATGACTTATACATGTTCCTATGACTATGAGATTATGCAACTCCCATTTACCGGAGGAACACTTTATGTGCTACCAAACGTCACAACGTAACTGGGTGATTATAAAGGTGCTCTACAAGTGTCTCCGAAGGTACTTGTTGGGTTGGCGTATTTAGAGATTAGGATTTGTCACTCCAATTGTCGGAGAGGTATCTCTAGGCCCACTCGGTAATACACATCACTTAAGCCTTGCAAGCATTGGAACTAATGAGTTAGTTGTGGGCTGATGTGTTACGGAACGAGTAAAGAGACTTGCCGGTAACGAGATTGAACTAGGTATTGAGATACCGACAATTGAATCTCGGGCAAGTAACATACCGATGACAAAGGGAACAAACGTATGTTGTTATGCGGTTTGACCGATAAAGATCTTCGTAGAATATGCAGGAGCCAATATGAGCATCCAGGTTCCGCTATTGGTTATTGACCAGAGACGTGTCTTGGTCATGTCTACATAGTTCTCGAACCCGTAGGGTCCGCACGCTTAAAGTTCGATGATGGTTATATTATGAGTTTATGTGTTTTGATGTACTGAAGGTAGTTCGGAGTCCCGGATGTGATCATGGACATGACGAGGATTCTCGAAATGTTCGAGGCGTAAAGATCGATATATTGGACGACTATATGTGGATACCGGAATGGTTCCGGGTGAGATCGGAATAATACCGGAGCACCGGGAGGTTATCGGAACCCCCCGGGAGGTATATGGGCCTTAATGGGATTTAGAGGCAAGGAGCAAGGGAGGGGGCGCCCCCCCCCCCCAAGCCCAATCCGAATTGTGAGCCCCCCCCCCTTCGAAAAAGAATTTCACGTTCTTCCTGAAAGGAAGGGAGGATTAGGTAAGTCCTATTGATTGCTGCTTTCTCCAGACCACCGGGAAAAGCATGAAAAAAGGCTCGAATGGTACGATCCCTCCGTCACCCCTCCTTCCTCTTCCTTCCCTCTCCCTCACCAAATAGGAAAAAGGAGGAGCCCTACTCCCGGTGGGAGTAGGACTCCCCCCCCCCCTTGGGCGCACCTCCTCCCCTTGGCCGGCCCTCTCCTCCCCTCCTTTATATATGGAGGAGAGGGGCACCCCATAAACACAACAATTGATCTCTTAGATCTTTTAGCCTTGTGCGGTGCCCCTCTCCACCAAAGTCCACCTCGATAATATTGTAGCGGTGCTTAGGCGAAGCCCTGCGATAGTAGAATATCAACATCGTCACCACGCCGTCGTGCTGACGGAACTCTCCCTCAAAGCTTGGCTGTATCTGAGTTCGAGGGACGTCATTGAGTTGAACGTGTGCAGAACTCGGAGGTGCCGTGTGTTCGGTACTTGATCAGTCGGATTGTGAAGACGTACGACTACATCAACCATGTTGTGCTAACGCTTCCACTTTCGGTCTACGAGGGTACATGGACACACTCTCCCCTCTCGTTGCTATGCATCACCATGATCTTGCGTGTGCGTAGGAATTTTTTTGAAATTACTACGTTCCCCAACATGTAGTACTCAGACATTCTGAGCACATGCTCATTAACTAAGCTATTCTCCTCCATCTTGTAGGCAAAGTACTTGTCAGAGGTCTCATACCTCTCGACTCGGGCACGAATCTGAAATACCAATTTCAGCTCTTGGAACATCTTATATGCTCCGTGGCGTTCAAAACATTTTTGATGTTCTGGTTTTAAGCCGTAAAGCATGGTGCACTAAACTATCAAGTAGTCATCATACCGAGCTTTGTCAAACATTCATAACGTCTAAATCTGCTCCGGCAATAGGTCTGTCACCTAGCGGTGCATCAAGGACATAATACTTTTGTGCAGCAATGAGGATAATCCTTAGATCACGGATCCAATCCATATCATTGCTACTAACATCTTTCAAATTAGTTTTCTCTAGGAACATATCAAAAATAAAACAGGGGAGCTAAACGCGAGCTATTGATCTACAACATAGATATGCAAATACTATCAGGACTAAGTTCATGATAAATTTAAGTTCAGTTAATCATATTACTTAAGAACTCCCACTTAGACAGACATCCCTCTAATCATTTAAGTGATCACGTGATCCATATCAACTAAACCATAACCTATCATCACATGAAAAGGAGTAGTTTTCAATGGTGAACATCACTATGTTGATCATATCTAGTATATGATTCACGCTCGACCCTTCGGTCTCAGTGTTCCGAGGCCATATCTGCATATGCTAGGCTCGTCAAGTTTAACCCGAGTATTCTGAGTGTGCAAAACTGTCTTACACCCGTTGTAGATGAACGTTGAGCTTATCACACCCAATCATCACGTGGTGTCTCGGCACGATGAACTTTGGCAACGGTGCATACTCAGGAAGAACACTTATACCTTGAAATTTAGTGAGGGATCATCTTATAATGCTACCGTCAAACAAAGCAAAATAAGATGCATAAAGGATAAAGATCACATGCAATCAATATGAGTGATATGATATGGCCATCATCATCTTGTGCCTTTGATCTCCATCTCCAAAGCACCGTCATGATCACCATCGTCACCGGCGCGACACCTTGATCTCCATCGTAGCATCGTTGTCGTCTCGCCATGTATTGCTTCTACGACTATCGCTACCGCTTAGTGATAAAGTAAAGCAATTACAGGGCGATTGCAATGCATACAATAAAGCAACAACTATATGGCTCCTGCCAGTTGCCGATAACTCCATTACAAAACATGATCATCTCATACAATAAATATAGCATCATGTCTTAACCATATCACATCACAACATGCCCTGCAAAAACAAGTTAGACGTCCTCTACTTTGTTGTTGCAAGTTTTACGTGGCTGCTATGGGCTGAGCAAGAACCGTTCTTACCTACGCATCAAAACCACAACGATAGTTCGTCAAGTTAGTGTTGTTTTAACCTTCTCAAGGACCGGGCGTATCCACACTCGGTTCAACTAAAGTTGGAGAAACTGACACCCGCCAGCCACCTGTGTGCAAAGCACGTCGGTAGAACCAATCTCGTGTAAGCGTACGCGTAATGTTGGCCCGGGCCGCTTCATCCAACAATACCACTGAACCAAAGTATGACATGCTGGTAAGAAGTATGACTTGTATCGCCCACAACTTACTTGTGTTCTACTCGTGCATATAACATCTACGCATAAACCTGGCTCGGATGCCACTGTTAGGGAACATAGTAATTTCAAAAAAAATCCTACGCACACGCAAGATCATGGTGATGCATAGCAACGAGAGGGGAGAGTGTCGTCCAAGTACCCTCGTAGACTGTTAAGCGGAGGTGTTATAATAACGCGGTTGATGTAGTTGTACGTCTTCACGATCGACCGATCCTCAGCACTGAACGTACGGCACCTCTGCGTTCAGCACACGTTCAGCTCAGTGACGTCCCGCGAACTCACAATCCAGTAGAGCTCGAGGGAGAGTTTCGTCAGCACGGTGGCGTGGTGACGATGTTGATGAAGCTACCGTCGCAGGGCTTCGCCTAAGCACCGCTACGATATAACCGAGGTGGATTATGCTGGAGGGGGCCACCGCACACGGCTAAGAGATCAACATATCAATTGTTGTGTCTCCAAGGGGTTCCCCCTCCCCGTATATAAAGGAGGGAGAGGAGGAGGGGCGGCCAAGGAGGAGGAGGCGCGCCCAAGGGGGGGCAATCCTACTCCAAGTAGGATTCCCCCTCTTTCCTAGTCCTAGTAGGAGAGGGGAATGAAGGGGAGGAGAAGAAGAAGGAAAGGGGGCCCGCCCCCTAGTCCAATTCGATTTGGGCTAGGGGGGCCGTGCGCCCCTAGCTGGCCGCCTCTCCTCTTCCTCCACTTGGGCCCATAAGGCCCAATAACCCCCCGGGAGGTTCCGGTAACCTCCCGGTTCTCCGGTATTTAGCCAATAACCCCTGGAACTCATTCGGTGTCCGAATATAACCTTCCAATATATCGATATTTACGTCTCGACCATTTCGAGACTCCTCATCATGTCCGTGATCACATCCGGGACTCCAAACTACCTTCAGTACATCAAAACACAAAACCTCATAATACCGATCATCATAGAACTTTAAGCGTGCGGACCCTACGGGTTCAAGAACTATGTAGACATGACCGAGACACGTCTCCGGTCAATAACCAATAGCGGAACCTGGATGCTCATATTGGTTCCTACATATTCTACGAAGATCTTTATCGGTCAAACCGCATAACAACATACGTTGTTCCCTTTGTCATCGGTATGTTACTTGTCCGAGATTTGATCGTCAATATCTCAATACCTAGTTCAAACTCGTTAGTGGCAAGTCTCTTTACTCGTTTCGTAATGCAACATCCCGCAACTAACTCATTAGTCACATTGCTTGCAGGGCTTGTAGTGATGTGCATTACCGAGAGGGCCCAGAGATACCTCTCCGACAATCGGGGTGACAAATCATATTCTTGATCTATGCCAACTCCACGAACACCATCGGAGACACTTGTAGAGCACCTTTATAATCACTCAGTTACGTTGTGAAGTTTGGTAGCACATAAAGTGTTCCTCCGGTAATCGGGAGTTGCATAATCTCATAGTCATAGGAACATGTATAAGTCATGAAGAAAGCAATAGTAGTAAACTAAAACGATCAAGTGCTAAGCTAACGGAATGGGTGAAGTCAATCACATCATTCTCCTAATGATGTGATCCCGTTTATCAAATGACAACTCATGTCCATGGTTAGGAAACATAACCATCTTTGATCAACGAGCTAGTCAAGTAGAGGCATACTAGTGACACTTTGTTTGTCTATGTATTCACACATGTATTATGTTTCCGGTTAATACAATTCTAGCATGAATAATAAACATTTATCATGATATAAGGAAATATAAATAACAACTTTATTATTGCCTCTAGGGCATATTTCCTTCAGCATGAGATAATCCAGGTAGGCCAACTCTCATTCAACCGAAACTAGCATTCTGTCTATTTTGGTTAAGGTCGGAGTGTTTCTCTCGTTTGACCAAGTGAACCTGCACCCATGCATGTATAGTTCCTTGAGCTCGTGGTCATCAACAAAGTTTTGGAACTTGGTCATCATGGTTTTGTTCATATTCCGGTTTCTCTTCTCTAAGCCACAGAGTATCATGTTGAAATCACCAAGGCACATCCATGGTCCTGGGCATTGCAGTCTTCGCACATATAAGTCATTGAGGAATTGTGTTTTTAGCTCATCACCCTAGGGGGCATACACCACTGAGGTCCACCACTCATTTCCATCAAGCTATCGAACTTTGTTGGTTAGGAAGTTAACATCATACTAAAGGTTATCAACAGTCACGCATGTCGAATCCCAAGCAAGCAAGATACCACCACGCGTCTCTATTGCTGGAAAGTAAGCAAAACCATCGAAAGATGGTCCAAGACATTGCATTACTATGAACTAATCCACGACCTCCAACTTAATTAGTCTCCTGTAGACACACAACGTTGACTCTCAATGAAGCAATGAACTCCCTAACTACTTTCCTCTTAGCTAGGTTGTTTAAGCCTCTCACATTCCAGCATATAATCCATGGGTTGTGATCCATGACAAGTAATCAACAACACCAGCACCTACGTTCATGCTCAAAGCACTCCAACCGCTACCTCAGAACCACCGGCAAGGTCAATGTTGTTGGGGACGCACTCGCCGAAAAGCACGGCAATGACCCTCACGTGCTGGTCGCGGAGTGGTGAGTCGAACAGATCTTGGAGCTCCTTGACAACCTCATCATCAACCACCATGTCTTCAGGAACTAGGCCGAGTGCACGCAGCAGCATGTTTTCCACCTTGCCGGTCTTGGAAGCGCATGGCCCAGTAGCTCTCTTGGTGGACCGCTGGTACACTTGGGGGTGAATGGCTCTGCTTCCGGACGTAGCGAGGAGACTTCGCGGAGCAGGGGGCGAGCTTCTTGACGATGGAAGAGCAGAATCTCTTTAGACGTGCATATGCGATCACTTATTGCGGGGTCATGCCCTCCATCGTGTCTGTCTCCGGCAGGGTCAGGGGCTGGAGCATCAGTGTTGAGGACGAGGTGACAGATTGATTTGTGGCAATGCATGGGCAGGTCTCTCCTTGAAGCGCCAACTCAGCCGTGCATGGGGTTTCAGTATCCGCCAATGGCGTGATTGCATGGTTCCCATCAGGCCGTCCCATCTGTGCAGCAGTGGCCATCGTTGGGTCATGCACAATCTCCCCAGGATGCCTCTCCATGATGGGTGTGCGCGTGTCAGCTCACACAATGATTGGCCTCTCGGTCTCCTTGGGTCCGGTGTTGTCGTAGCCTGGTATCTCAGGATTGGCAATCCTTGACTTAAAGTTTTTAAAGGCAACGATATTTTTCATGCTTATTATCATTTCTCGAAGCTTTGATCTATATGTTGTCATCAATTACCAAAAAGGGGGAGATTGAAAGTGCAACTATCCCTAGGTGGGTTTGGTAATTCATAACAACATATAGCTCATTGAGCTAATGCTATTCCAAGATGATTATTTCAGGAAAGCTCAATGATTGGCATGGCATGGATGGTGAAAGTGGAACCCTCAAAATGCTAAGGAGAAAGGATTGGCTCAAGCTCAAAAGCTCAAGACTCTTCATTTTATATTTTAGTGATCCAAGATCACATTGAGTCTTTAGGAAAAGCCAATACTATCAAGGAGGGATGAGGTGTTGCTTAATGAGCCTCTTGCTTCATGTGCTTAGTGATATGCTCCAAAACCCTCAACTACTTTCCCATATCCACATTTGACCTAAACCCTAAGCCAAACTCGGCCCTACCGATTCTTTCAATCCGGCGTCACCGAGTTTCACTTGTCATAGCCATTGCCAAACCCTAGCAAATCGGTTCTACCGATAGGGATCTCGGTCTCACCAAGATGGGATTGCAGACTCTCTGTTTTCCTTTCGTAACTTTTCGGTCTCACCAAAAGAGCGGATCGGTCCCACCGAGATTGCAATGTAAATTCAGTGTTTCCTTTTTGTAACTTTTCGGTCTCACCGAAAGAGCAAATAGGTCCCACCGAGTTTACCTGACCAACTCTCTGGTTAGATTATTACCAAAATCGGTCTCACCGAGTTTGTGTAATCGGTCTCACCGAGATTACGTTATGCCCTAACCCTAACAAAATCGGTCCTACCGAGTTGCATGTCAGTCCCACCGAAAATCTCTAACGGTCACTAGGTTTACTATTTCGGTCTGACAGAGTTTGTTGATTCGGTCCCACCGAGATTGGTAAATTGTGTGTAACGGTTGGATTTTGTGTGGAGGCTATATATACCCCTCCACCTCCTCTTCACTCGTGGAGAGAGCCATCAGAACACATCTACACTTCCAACTCATATGTTTTGAGAGAGAACCACCTACTCATGTGTTGAGACCAAGATATTCCATTCCTACCATATGAATCTTGATCTCTAGCCTTCCCCAAGTTGCTTTCCACTCAGATCTTCTTTCCACCAGATCCAAATCCTATGAGAGAGAGTTGAGTGTTGGGGAGACTATCATTTGAAGCACAAGAGCAAGGAGTTCATCATCAACACACCATTTGTTACTTCTTGGAGAGTGGTGTCTCCTAGATTGGCTAGGTGTCACTTGGGAGCCTCCGACAAGATTGTGGAGTTGAACCAAGGAGTTTGTAAGGGCAAGGAGATCGCCTACTTCGTGAAGATCTACCGCTAGTGAGGCAAGTCCTTCGTGGGTGATGGCCATGGTGGGATAGACAAGGTTGCTTCTTCGTGGACCCTTCGTGGGTGGAGCCCTCCGTGGACTCGCGCAACCGTTACCCTTCGTGGGTTGAAGTCTCCATCAACATGGATGTAGGATAGCACCACCTATCCGAACCACGGGAAAAACATCCGTGTCTCCAATTGCGTTTGAATTCTCCAAACCCTTCCCTTTACATTCTTGCAAGTTGCATGCTTTACTTTCCGCTGCCAATATACTCTTTGCATGCTTGCTTGAATTGTGTGATGATTGCTTGACTTGTCCTAAAATAGCTAAAATCTGCCAAGAACTAAAATTGGGAAAAGGTTAAGTTTTTATTTGGTCAAGTAGTCTAATCACCCCCCCTCTAGACATACTTTTGATCCTACAAGTGGTATCAGAGCCTTGGTCTCCATTTGCTTTGATTTCCATAGCTTTTGGTGGTCATAGCCTTGGTTTCACAACCTAGGAGAGTATGGCGTCTAGCGAGGGAAATTATCACCGTAGAGGTCCTTACTTTGATGGTACTAATTTTGCTAGTTGAAAGCATAAAATGAAAATGCATATTCTTGGACATAACCCCGCCGTTGGGGCTATTGTGTGTGTTGGTTTGCAAGGTGACTTCTTTGATGGGAGAGAACCAAACCGTGAAGCTACCGCGGATGAGTTGAAGATGTTGCAATACAATGCTCAAGCTTGTGATATTCTCTTCAACGGATTGTGCCCCGAAGAATTCAACAAAATCAGCCGTCTTGAGAATGCAAAGGAAATTTGGGACACTTTGATTGATATGCACGAAGGTACCGACTCCGTCAAGGAATCCAAATTGGATGTGCTTCAAAGTCAACTTGACAAGTTCAAAATGAAGGATGGTGAAGGTGTCGCTGAAATGTACTCTAGGCTTGCTCTCATCACAAATGAGATTGTCGGCTTAGGAAGTGAAGAGATGAACGATAGATTCATCATCAAGAAGATTCTAAGAGCCTTGGATGGAAAATATGATACCTTCTGCACATTGATCCAAATGATGCCCAATTACAAAGATCTCAAGCCAATAGAGGTAATTGGAAGAATTGTTGCTCATGAGATGTCACTTAAGGATAAAGAGGAACTTCACAACAAATCAAGTGGTGCCTACAAAGTCTCATGTGAAGCCCCTACATCATCAAGTGAGAAACAAAACTTCAATGAAGAATTGAGCTTAATGGTGAAGAACTTCAACAAGTTCTACAAGAGTAGAAGCAAAGATAGAAGCTCCAAGTCAAGGTCCTACAATGACAAAAGATCTTCTAGTCAAGAGCGAAACTGCTACAATTGTGGAAGACCCGAACACTATTCCAATGAGTGTACGGCTCCCTACAAGAGAAGAGAAGACTCTCCAAAAAGAAGAAGCAAAAGAGAAGAATCACCACCAAGAGAGAGAAAGAGTAGAGATGATCGTTATGAACGAAGATACTCACAGAGAAGCAAGGATTCGGAAAGGAAGGAAAAATCATCAAGGAGCTACACAAAACGAAGACATCAAGCTCATGTTGGTGAATGGGTATCCGGCTCCGACTCCGACAACCACTCCGAGAGAAGTTATCACTCCGATTCCGAATATACTCAAGATGAAGGTGTTGCCGGTCTAGCACTTGTGTCAACCAACTCCTACGACATATTTGACTCACCAAATGAAGGAATTGGAAGATGCTTCATGGCCAAAGGTCCTAAGGTAACACACCCCGAGTATGTTGATTTTAATAGTGATGAAGATGACTTGTTAGGTGATGATGATTTACTTGTTGAAAACTCTAGTGATGAATACTATGATGAAACGTCAATTAATCATGCTAATCAAGATAAAACGAATGACAATGATAAGGAGAAGATTGAGGCTCTAACTAAAGAACTAAACACTCTTAAGTTAGCTCATGAAACTATCTTCGAAGATCATCGAGAACTTTTAAGAGCTCATGAGAAGTTACGCTTTGAAAAGCTCAATCTTGAGCAAGAGCATGAGTTTTTAAAGGCAATCAATGATGATCTCCGCAAGAAAATTTCTTCTTACATTGCCAAGCGTTTACTCTTATCCACTTACATGCCTCAAGTCAAGTCTAGTAACAAGAACAAGAAAGATTCTTCCTCTAGTCGTAACAATGATCATGCTAAATCCAATATTGTTGCTTCTAGTAGTTCTCTTGATTCCACTAATGATTCTCTTAGCCAAGTTACACTTGAGCAAGAAAATAGCTTATTGAAGGGAATTATAGAGAAAGGAGTGTACAAAAGCCTTGCAGGGAGTAAGCAATTCGAGGAAATTGTGCGCAAGCAAGGAATGCACCGGAAGAGTCAAGGTGTTGGTTTTGAACGAAAGTTCAATGCCAATGGAGTTGAGTGGGAAGAAGATCAATACCCCAAGACAAAGTTTGTTCCTCAACAAGAGAAGTATGATACTTCCTTTAAGGGGACACAAGCTCAAGATGATCTTCCACCACAAGACTACAAGCAAAAAGGCAAGGACAAGCTTCAAGAGGAAATTGATGCATTTGAAGAAGCTCCTAAGACCTTAGTCAAGTGGATTCCCAAGACCACTTCAAGTTCCACTTCATCAAGTACGACTACAACTCCAAGGATTCCCATCAAGATGGTGTGGATCCAAAAGAAGAAGAACTAGAGAGTTCTTGAGGGTGACTCCGCCAACATACTTCACTCTTATCATTTTGGCAAGAACAAGTGCAATCAACTTCCACATCTTGCACTAGTTCAAGGAGTCACAAACCCTCTTGTTGGTAAGACAAGGGACAAGGTAACTTAAAGTTTTCATGGACATCATCTTGTGTGTGCATCACTCTATGTCTATGGATATCCTTGTTTGTTCCTTGTGGGACTAACCCATGTAGGTATTGAAAGTGCAATTCACTCAAATGGATAGCTCCAAGTGATCTACATCAACATTGAGCATCCACATCTTCAACATCTACATGAAGTCATCATCGACAAAACCCAAGGTTAGTTCATCCCTCTTAGGGGGGATATCACATCTAGGGGGAGCTTTACTCTAAGACTTGAGCTAAAGCAACTCTAAAGATGTGAACACAACAATGCTTTATGTAAAAGTGGTAACCCCACTTGAGCTTAAACGATGAGTATGACCTATGATCAAGTGTTCTCACTTGACTCCTAAGTCAATATACTCATATATAGATGACCTAGTCATCGCAAATTGCTTGATAGATGCTAGAATTGGTTGTGCATGCTTTGTCACATATTTCAATTGCCATCTTATTGTGTGAGCATGTTGGTTGCATATTTTACTCATTCGAGGACATTCACTTGTTGTTTTGATTGTTTGGTTTTATTTCCTTTTGCCAAGTGGATGGCCAAGAATGCCTAAGAACCTCCTCTAGCTATCTATGATTTTCTCGTCTCAAACTCTATTCATGCTACATCACAAAATTTGATCAAGTCATATTCGAACCACTCTGTGTGAGGAGCACTCGGAGTCCCCGATTCGTCATAGACTTAAACTTCCAAAACCTCTTTGTGATTCTCGGTCTGACCGATATCCTACTTTCGGTCCTATCGAGATCATTAAGTTGATCTGAATTTTCGATCTCGGTGCAACCAATTTGAACCATTCGGTCACACCGAGTTGCAACAACTGTATACAGTTTTGCATCTCGGTGCCACCGAGTTGTTCCACTCGGTCACACCGACAGGGTCGGGCTATATATAGTCACGGGCAAAAATTTGGAAATTTCATCGAACCCCTTCGCTCGCGCGATAGCTCGCTCTGCCAACGTGGTCTCCGAATCGTCTCCTCGCCGCCAGCCGCCTCCAGTCGCTGGTCTCCATCGCCGTCAACGGAATTCAACCCCGCCGTAGCGAGTCTCCGCCGAACTAGGGTATGGACTCGATCTTTGTGCTATCCCCAATCTGATTCCTAGCACATTGTGTTCTTAATGATTCTTGCCACGATTGAAACACTCTTATCCAGTCAATGCGTTCATAGAATAGGATTGATTCGAAAATTTTAGGGTTAGGTTTCCGCCGAAACCATCTCAGACCCACCGACTTGAAAAACTCGGTCCCACCGATTTGGCTCATGCCATTGCACAAGTGAGACTCGGTTTGACCGAGAATTACTTATCGGTGTGACCGATTTTGGAACTTTGTGAAACCCTAGCAGTCTCGGTGCCACCGAACTGTGACTCGGTCTGACCGAGTTCACTAGTTTAGGTTCCAAAACTGCTTCGGTATCACCGAGTTTAAAAATCGGTCGATCCGAGATGATTTCAGTGGGAAACTAAAACTAAGTTTTTGAATCATTCTTTTGCAAAAATCTCTGCATTTTGTGATGCTCATCCACTCTACCTCATATATAAACTCTTCACAGGGTCAGTAGTCAGCTTTTACATCATGTCTGATCAGAGTGACAGCCAGAACAGATCAGAAGAGCATGTGCTCATGAGTGAGGGCACTAATCCCTCCAGCTCTTCAGATGATGGCAGCAGAAGTACCCCAAGCAATTTGCCAAAAGCTGCCACCAGACAAAGGAAGAAGAGAACTTCAGATTCCGAGAATGAAGATTATGTGACAGAGGAAGAGGAAGCCACATCAAAGAGAGTTGTGCTCAAGAAGGAATATGGCTCAGCTCAAGGCACAAAGCCAGGCTTAAAAATCAAAAGGCCAGCAGGTAGGCAGCCTATGCCAAAGGCCAGAGCTTCAACTCAGATTCCTGAAAAGCCTGCAACCATAGAGCCAGTTGCTGCTGAAGGAAAGAAAAGGAAGGAAAGGGTCAAGAAGACTGTAGCCAGAGTGCTTCGAAAGGCTTCCATCATGGAAGAAGAGGAAGAAGAAGAGGTTGCTGCACCAGCACCTAAGGCACCTAAGCTTATGGGTGATGCTATCAGGACAGGGGCTGCTGCATCCAAGCCCAAAGAAGCACCCAAAGCTGCCTCCAAGCCCAAAGAAGCACCCAAAGCTGCCTCCAAGCCCAAGTCTGCCCCAAAGAGAAATACGAGGAGCATACCTGCAACTGAGAAGAACAAGGCCCCAGTGCCTGAAGCTGCTGAAGAAGATGATGAAGAGCATATTCTGAGAAAGCTCAAGCCCAAGATCCCAGACCACAATGATGCTCATCCTGTGGCTGAGGACATGAAGCTCGGAAGAGATTCAGGGCTGAGGAAGTGGAGAGAAGCAGATCCATATGCTTCAAGGAGAAGAACTGCTGTTGATTATAGGTTCCACACTAAGGAACATCAGGACTTCTATGAGACAGTTTTGTTGGACAAGAAGCCCATAGTTTGTGACATGAGATGGGTCAATTGGGAGTACATCAAAGAAAATGAAGAACACTACCCTGGAGTGTATGACAGCTTCAATGCTTGTGGAGTACCAGACTTTGTTGGGCAGAAGCTCACAAAGTGGAACGAGGAACTCATTATGCAATTCTACTCCACAACACATTTCTACCCAGATGGAAAGATCACATGGATGTCTGAAGGTACGAGGTACCAATCTACTATTGCTGAGTGGGCACAGCTCATCAATGCCCAGAGGAGCATGAGGATAACTTGGATATCTATGCCAAGAAGAAGATGGACCACAACTCTATATCCAATATGTACAAGGAAATTCCAAACGAGGCACTTGATACTTTCAAGTTTGGGTCTGTGCATTATCTTCTATCAGGGCTGCCAACCATTAACTGGATCCTTAGGCACACTCTGTTGCCCAAGTCAGGTGATCACAAGATGATCAGAGGCCATGCAATCAATTTGCTTCATGTATTTGATGTGCCTCAGAAATTCAAGGTCATGAGCCTCATAGTAGAAACTATCAAGAGGACTGCAGCAGATCAGAAGAGGAGCTGTGGTTATGCCCCTCAGATTCAGGAGTTAATCAACTCAAAGATGGGCACAGGCATATACTTGTTGGACAAGGAACACTTGCCTATTCATCCAGACTTTGAGGACAACCAAGTTGTGATGAATGAGAATGAACCATCATCAGTTCAAGTACAAGCAAAGAAGGAACAGGCAAGGAAGGAGAAAGCTGCCAAGATGCCAACTCAAGAGGAGGCATCTGAGTATTTCTTGAAAACCAAAAAAGAGCAGCTTGGTTACTTGATTGCATCCACACTGAGGATTGAGCAAGGACTGGCCACCCTCACTTAGAATCAGCAGAGCTTAGAGAGGATCATGGAACAAAAGTTCTATGACTTGGATGTCAAAGTAACAAAGATTCAGTCTGCAGTGGAACAACTTCAGGATGACATGCAGGAGAGGAGAGACAAGACTACAACTCATGCATTTGCCAGAGTGCCAAGAGCTCAGAGATCACATGCAGTGCCAGTTGCTGACACTAGAGCCACCACTTCTGCACCAGCTACAGCTTCAGTTCCACCAGCTCCAGCATCTACTTCGGCCTCAACTCCAACCACGTCTACAGAAGGCTTCGTCCTTGGAGTGCTCCGGACTCCACCATCACCAGAAGATCAAGCCTGAGAGTCGATCTAGCA
Organism: Triticum monococcum; assembly: GCA_034509565.1. Taxonomy (NCBI): domain Eukaryota; kingdom Viridiplantae; phylum Streptophyta; class Magnoliopsida; order Poales; family Poaceae; genus Triticum; species Triticum monococcum. The sequence goes on along the minus strand of CM067846.1, from coordinate 168,053,824 downwards.
CTATGCATTTTCTAGGAACTTTTTGGTAACTTGTTGCCAAAGGGGGAGAAAAATGTATAGATCATAGGCTTCGAGAGAGAGAGAGAGAGAGAGAGAGAGTGTTCCTTTTATTCTCTCCTGCTTTATTTGGTGGTTTTTCGAACTTTGTTTGCTTTTGAGTGCTTGAGATACTATGCCGTTATCTGTGAGACATTGATGATCATGTGTTTGATCATAAGCTACACTTAATGCTTGGTGAATGCTACTATCTTATCTATCTTATGTGATCATTCACTTTTCTTGGTGATGAGTGCATGTATTTCATTCTTATCATTTTAAGCGCTCCACCAAGATGTATGTGACATGGAAGAGTAACCCATGACTCTAACTCTTTGTGCATTTGCAGTCCAAAGCAAATCTGAAATATGCACAAATTTAGGGGGACCTCTTACTTATCACATACTTCTCAAAGCAACGATATTTTTCATGCTTATTATCATTTGTCGAAGCTTTGATCTATATGTTGTTATCAATTACCAAAAAGGGGAGATTGAAAGTGCAACTATCCCTAGGTGGTTTTGGTAATTCATAACAACATATAGCTCATTGAGCTAATGCTATTCCAAGATGATTATTTCAGGAAAGCTCAATGATTGGCATGGCATGGATGGTGAAAGTGGAACCCTCAAAATACTAAGGACAAAGGATTGGCTCAAGCTCAAAAGCTCAAGACTCTTCATTTTATATTTTAGTGATCCAAGATCACATTGAGTCTTTAGGAAAAGCCAATACTATCAAGGAGGGATGAGGTGTTGCTTAATGAGCCTCTTGCTTCATGTGCTTAGTGATATGCTCCAAAACCCTCAACTACTTTCCCATATTCACATTTGACCTAAACCCTAAGCCAAACTCGGCCCTACTGATTCTTTCAACCCGGCGTCACCGAGTTTCACTTATCATAGCCATTGCCAAACCCTAGCAAACCGGTTCTACCGATAGGGATCTCGGTCTCACCGAGATGGGATTGCAGGCTCTCTGTTTCCCTTTCATAACTTTTCGGTCTCACCGAAAGAGCAGATCGGTCCCACCGAGATTGCAATGTAAATTCATTGTTTCCTTTTTGTAACTTTTCGGTCTCACCGAAAGAGCAAATTGGTCCCACCGAGTTTACCTGACCAACTCTCTGGTTAGATTATTACCAAAATCGGTCTCACCGAGTTTGTGTAATCGGTCTCACCGAGATTACGTTATGCCCTAACCCTAACAAAATCGGTTCTACCAAGTTGCATGTCAGTCCCACCGAAAATCTCTAACGGTCACTAGGTTTACTATTTCGGTCTGACCGAGTTTGTTGATTCGGTCCCACCGAGATTGGTAAATTGTGTGTAACAGTTGGATTTTGTGTGGAGGCTATATATACCCCTCCACCTCCTCTTCACTCGTGGAGAGAGCCATCAGAACACATCTACACTTCCAACTCATATGTTCTGAAAGAGAACCACGTACTCATGTGTTGAGACCAAGATATTCCATTCCTACCATATGAATCTTGATCTCTAGCCTTCCCCAAGTTGCTTTTCATTCAAATCTTCTTTCCACCAGATCCAAATCCTATGAGAGAGAGTTGAGTGTTGGGGAGACTATCATTTGAAGCACAAGAGCAAGGAGTTCATCATCAACACACCATTTGTTACTTCTTGGAGAGTGGTGTCTCCTATATTGGCTAGGTGTCACTTGGGAGCCTCTGACAAGATTGTGGAGTTGAACCAAGGAGTTTGTAAGGGCAAGGAGATCGCCTACTTCGTGAAGATCTACCGCTAGTGAGGCAAGTCCTTCGTGGGCGATGGCCATGGTGGGATAGACAAGGTTGCTTCTTCGTGGACCCTTCGTGGGTGGAGCCCTCCGTGGACTCGCGCAACTGTTACCCTTCGTGGGTTGAAGTCTCCATCAACGTGGATGTAGGATAGCACCACCTATCCGAACCACGGGAAAAACATCTGTGTCTCCAATTGCATTTGAATTCTCCAAACCCTTCCCTTTACATTCTTGCAAGTTGCATGCTTTACTTTTCGCTGCCAATATACTCTTTGCATGCTTGCTTGAATTGTGTGATGATTGCTTGACTTGTCCTAAAATAGCTAAAATCTGCCAAGAACTAAAATTGGGAAAAGGTTAAGTTTTTATTTGGTCAAGTAGTCTAATCACCCCCCTCTAGACATACTTTCGATCCTCCATCGGGGCGCCTGGTCCCTCGCGCCACTTTTGCCGTCGCAGAGCGCCTGAGGTCCTCCTCCGGCGAAGGGCTCCGAGGTCTCTTGCAGTCCTTGGACTCGTGGCCGGGGAGCTTGCAGCGGAAGCAGACGACTTGGTTGGTGCAGTCTGACTTGAAGTGGCGCTCCTCGAAGCACTTGAAGCAGAGTCCCACCATCTCCAATGAGACCTCACGGCGCGCCCTAGCAGGGGGGAGCGACACGCGAAGGGCCCGAGCCATCGGCGAGGCGGCGTCTCTACAGCTCCTTCCTAGACGGGCGGGGCCACACCCAGACCGTGCCCCAGCCGTCGTCGTCGCCAGGGCGCCAGCGCCGGCCTCCAGTCCAGCCGAGCCCTGCGCCTCAGAGGCCCCAGAACTAGAAGAGAGGCCGAGGCCGGACACGACGGGCCGCTCTCCGACGCGGCGGAAGGAGGAGGTCACGGAACACGGGCTGCTTGACATGGCGGACTGGGCGCACGAGGGTGGGAGAGAGGCAGCCGACGGAGGAGAGAGGCCTGGGGTGGCCGCCGTTGCCGGAGTGGCAAGCGACGGGAAGGTGGACACCGTCGCCGGAGTGGCGAGGAGAGGGGGGGCGCTAGCCTCTTGTTCCACCCCCTAGTTCACAGCTCGAGCTTGAAACAGAGCGAAAAAATAGTTTCTTTCGTGCCCGGTTTGAGCGGATACTACTCCACGTGCTAAAAACCGCGTCAGCAGTCGGCACTCGGCACGGCGCCCACGCCCACGTGTCAGCAGCAGCACGAGTCGTGGGCCCCGCGGCCCAAACGGCCCGCCTAACCGCACCCACACCATCCTCGTTCGCTCCGCGCACCCAGCTCGCTCTCTCGCCCCCAACCCTCCCCCACCCCACGCCTCCCTCCTCCCTCCGTTCCATCCTCGCCCGAGCTCTCTCCCCCTCTCCCCGCATCGGCTCGCAATCCCCGCGCGCGCAATCGAGCTCCTCGTCCCCCGACCGACCGACCGATCCCCGCCGCCCGAGCACTTCCTCGCCGTGGTATTCCGATCGATGCATTGAGCTCCCGCCCAGGCAAGGCCCGTTTCTCGGCTCCTTCATCTCTGCCCATTCCCGTCTGGTCTCCATGATTTCTCGATCCTCGTCTGTTTTGCATGATGACATAGAGATTTGGAATCCGGTGCAATGGCAACGTTCTGGTTCGCGGCGGGGGGGTACGGTGTGGATGTGTGGGTTTCTAAAAAAATTTGGATGAATTTGGTGGCTCGTCGTGGGGTCTTTGTTAAATTACTTCTTTGATAATGATTTGCTGGTCCTGCCATTGACTTTTTTGCCTTTCCATTAATTCTAATTTTATGTTTCGGCAATATATATTAATCGGTTTAAGGTACTATGATTATTCGTTGTTGATACGCTGTTTCCTTCAATACCAGCCTTTTTCAATTAGTATTATTATTATTGTTTATGAAAATGTGATGTTGTTATGGCCTATATTTTTTTCCCTTTCTTTTGTATAATGTGTTGGTTGAGTGAGTCCTTTAACTCATGATGATGTGTGTATTGATATCGACAAGCGAAAATTGTGGCCATGTTTGACGAAAATGCGTGGCCACAAGGCAATCAATCTAATATGTTATCATAACTCTAAATACTGGAATGCTGAGAATTAGACAGGGAGATCCTATTTTATGAGAGGCCGATGTGATGAATGCTTTCTTGGCCCTCATTGGCCACATGCTGCTAGTCATAGCAAGTTGGCAACACTGTTGCTTTTCAGCCTTGTGCCGCCTTTAGCTTCGGCCAGGGAGATCAAGTAACACCTCAAGCACCATTGTTGTCTGTTTTCATTGTTGCTGCCGTTGCTCTCCATCAAAGTTTCCTTTTCAACTACGTTATCCCCTATGTCCATTCGTTCTTCCAGAGGCACCTGAAACTGAATTCAGTGGCACACCTTTGACCATGAACGTTAAATTATGACTGTGTAATCAATGTATTTCATTCCCGGCAGTAACTAGGAGAGTTTATTTAGTTCCTAGTGTCACTTCAAGAAGAGCTATGCTCAATTTGGAGTTAGGCAGTCAACTAACGTGTGTACACATATCTTACTCTTCTTTGTTTTTTTCAAGAGTGGATCTCAATTTGTGTTTTGTCTAGTGTTGGCGTCTATTGGTGGCTTGACGGGCTTACAAGCTAGTGACCCTTAAATGTGTGAAAATATCCTCAGAAGAAGGATAGTTAGTTATGCCCAAGCTCTCATCCCTGATATGACGTACATTTCCAGGTAACAGGTTTCTACCACTCTACAAAATAGAGCAATTCGCTGAAATGGGGGGTGTGATTGGAAAGGGAGACACCCCAAGGTACAGTTCAGCAGCTACAAAGTTAGAGCAGAAGATGGTTGATGCCATGCAGCAGAGGGCACAACAAGGGACTTCTCTGAAGTCATTCAACAGTGTCATCATGAAGTTCCCTAAAATTGACGAGAATTTGAGAAACTGCAGGATTATCTTTCAGCAATTTGGTGAGCATTATCCCCCTGTATGTAAAGTTGTCGACTAATGTTGGTAGTGTTAACCTTGTATTCTACCATGCCATCGAAATTTCAAAACTCAAGTCTGAGAACTAGTTTGAGATACGTTAATTCTGAAGTTTCTGAACTTAACCTACTTGGGATAATTTTTATTTCGTGTATTGTATAGTAATTTCATATGTAAATCGTACTATCCTTTATTGTTCTCTCTTTTCCTAATATCTTTCTTTTTCATGCTCTAACAAATAATGTTCTGTATTTTGCAGATGAAGATTCAAATGGTGAAATAGATCAATTAGAACTGAAACATTGTTTCCAAAAGCTGGATATCTCATTCACAGATGAGGAGATAAAAGATCTATTTGAAGCGTGTGACATATATGAACACATGGGCATGAAGTTCAATGAGTTCATTGTCTTCCTGTGCCTTGTTTATCTTCTCAATGATCCAGCTGTGTCAGAAGCAGTATCCTTCATACTTCCAAATATAAAATACACGTACTTCCAGATTCCTGCTATCACTTGGTGCTTTACTGCTGCTGCTACACCATGTGAGAACTATAATTAGTAAGAAATACATGACCCAGTTCATAAAAGCAACATTGATTTTCTCCATTTTTATGAACAAAATATCAGTATGCTTATTTATGTTTGGCAGACTACATAATACGAATTAATTTATCAAAGCTAGTGATAGATAGGTTCTCTTGCGATATATATGCTTATCATGCAATACATTAATTAATCAACATAGGGAGTAGGAATCGCATGCAAAGTGCCTTCGATCAGGTTATTCAGTAAAGATATAAATTATGTGAAGTTCCATAAAATACTTCAAGAGAAGTACTTCAAAATTGTCCAAGGTATTCAATTTTTTTCATGAAAGTTTTGGTCATTGCAAGAAAAGACATCATATAAGGGCAACTAGGTAGATATGTCAGACTTCTGCACTGGGATCCTGGTTTACATGTTTCTTTGTTCTGTTTTGATAAGGAGACGTGTTATGTCCTTGATGTGTTGCTTTAGAGAAAAAGAATGGGATTAGGTAACCTTGAGCCGACTTTTGAGACGTTGGTTGATGCATTTGTGTTCTTGGATAAGAACAAAGATGGATATGTCAGTAAGAATGAGGTGATAGAAGCTATAAATGAGACCAGTGCAGGAGAACGCTCTTCTGGACGCATAGGCGTGAAAAGATTTGGTGAGTGATCTAACCTGCAGCGGCATATTGAATCCTCTATAAAATCTGAAGTATTACACAAACTCCCATACTTTTCTGTTTCTCAACTAATCTTTGGTTTCTCAACTAACTTTAGATTGCAAATGCTAATTGGCTTTAGACATGTTATACTGCTGCACCATTACTTTTCTAGGCATCTCGGCAGTTCAGAAGGACACTTTTAGAAAGTGAATCTGGTGGCAAAAACAACTATGACTATGTTTTCACTTCCTTTCTAGTTTTTCCTTCTGGAATTACCACCTCTCTCTACCTGCTTTGCAATGGCCTTGTGACATAGGCAACCCTTTTTGGGTTAAAAATAATCGATACAAGTCTCAAGCTGCTGGCAATTTTAATTTCCTTTGGAACATTGGTGCCAAGCCTCAGCAGTAGGGATGCCTCCAAGTTTATTTATATTCCTTCATGCTTTGGCTTTTGAAGAAATTTTGTTTAAGTTCGGGAACTGCATAGGAGGTTTGGTGCTTAGTGCTTATTCCAGCCCACATTATGAGAGTTTCCTCATTTATGTTGACCCTGATGTTTACTCTTTGGTGGTTCCAGAGGAAATGGATTGGGATAAGAACGGAACGGTGACCTTCAAGGAGTTTCTTTTTGCCTTTACTCGCTGGGTGGGGATCGACGATAATGAAGATGACGATGATGATGAATAAGCGCAGCTGAAGGTCTAGCCATTCTGAATAGGCCATGTCAGCCCTCGGTAGCCTCCAGCAGCTTTCCTACTTATGATAATGAAAGAGTAGTTTAAAATGTTCATTGGTGCCTTGCCAAATGTCTGTATATGTTTTGTTAATAGAATGAACCAAAGTTGTTGAGAATTTGGCGATAAAACTTTGTGCTTTGGTGTTGTCTGATTATAGATAACCATGCCATTGAAAACTTTGTGCGCTCAGGTATTGGAAGCAAAATTGTGAAGTTTGGAAGAGAGGTGGTCTTCTTCCCATTGAAATTAAACAATTTTTTAGTGTGAATTCAAACTTTTTTTCTCCTTAAAAAAAGAAAGAAACTAAACATTTTTTCCTTAGATAGTAGACGAGCTTTATTGCTCTGGTGGCCTCCCTCTGCATAGATAGATGCACATCTTTTTTTAACACAGTACAGACGCAAGCGCTCATATATATATGTGCATACACTCACCTCTTATGAATGCACACACGCATGCCCTATCCTTATGAGCACCTCCGAAAGACTGAGTCGGCATATCATCTTGAGATTTACGAAGTCACCGTAGGCGTCTCGTCATCGATGGAAACATCTCCGCCTACTAAAAGCGCATCGCTGAAAATCCTGAAATAAATTCAGAAATAATGCGAGCACCAAGACTTGACCCTGATGGACTGAGGATACCACTGTCCCTCTAACCATTCAACCACAGGTTGATTCGCATAGATGCACACATGCACGGGCCACAAAATTACAATGTCCAGTTGCAAGTATATTTCACTGTCATTTAGGCGCGACAAAATTACATTGTCAAGTTGCAAGTATATTTCACTCGAATTTAGGCGCTTCTGCTGTTGCAGAAAGAGCGATATTTTTCATACCGTTACCGTTACAGATACAGTATATGGTAGAGTTATCCATGTCAGGGCTTGTCAATCCCCTCCAATCCCTCTGGGAAAGGAGTGTTAACGGAACAAGCGCTTAAAGTATTAGCACCAGTCTCAGGGCATCTCCAGCCGTTGGCCCCCCTAAGAGGGGCAAAAAATCGCCCTCTGGGGGCGTACCGGCGCTAAACCGCGCACTAGGGTGTGATGCTGTGATGCCCCGAGACCGATGTGCTAGGCGTCGTCTAGTTATTCGCCGTTGTTGCCTTGTAATTTCTTGCGTGTCATGCATTGCATATCATGTCATCATGTGCATTGCATCATCATATTTTAAAACTCGCATTCGTCCGGGTTCTCCGAGTTTCTCTCTGTTGTCCGTTCTGAACCCAACCACACTTGCACGCGCCCGCAGCATGTCCGAAATAGTATTTATAAATGGCCGGAAAATGTTTTCGGAATGGGATGAAAGTTGGCGTGTGGTGTTGTTTTGTTGTCAGTAGACCGCCCGCCAAGTTTCATCGCGTTCGGAGCTCGTTTGATAGCCCAACCGTTAAACTATAGCGGCAATATAGCCGGTCTAACGTCGGACGTTTTCGGTCTCCGGAAACAGTCGCCGGGCCTCTTTCTCTTCTCTTCTCTCAGCTCGAGACCGTCTACACAGCTCATTACCTACCGCCAGGTCCAACCTAACCTCTCTCGTCAGCCCGCAGCCCCCCTCGTGCGCGTCCGAAAGTTGTCCCGAACCCGACCCGGACTATCGCCACCGTTGTGTCCGGATCATCCCCAAACATCTACAAAGCGTCTCCGTTTTCTTATATGGGCTCCCTAGCCTATTTATTCTCGACCGCCCGATTACGATCGGAAGGTCCTTCTAGCCCCTAATCAGCCACCTACTGTATATATATTGTACAACCCAAAAAATTAGGGGAGCTGTCCCATCCACTCCTCCTCGCGCTGCCACTCTCTCAAAAATCCCCATCGGGATCTTCCCCGATCCAGAATTCCACCAATCAGCTCTCCACCAGATCCACCTCTCCCCCTGATGCACTTCCATCGATCCAGCCAACAACCAGAGAAGCCCCTGCTCCTCTCTTTCCGCGCCTTGCTCCATCCTCTCCGTCCTCCTACCGTTGAGCAGCGCCCGGGCTCGTGGATGCCCGGCGCCCGAAGCCTCCTGCCCCCCTGTTGATGCAGCTCCCCGTCGCCTCTCTCCTTCCCCTGTTTCTTCTCCCTCCCTCACCTCGTGGCCTCTATTTTTTTCTTCAGGACGACAGGAGCATGCCCACCATGGCCGCCTCGCCCCGGAGCAAGCTCGCAGGCGTCCTCGTCATCCTAGCACCGTCCGCCACCAAGACCGGCCGGATCCAGACGAACTCAAGCTTCCTCGCCATGGAGACCACCGCGGACTTCGACGCCGCCGTCCTCGTGCTGCATCGCCGCCGATGCTCGTGTCAGCGAACGCCACTGCCTCCTCTGCTTCAGGCCACCGCGTCGGTCACCGGATCCGAACCCAAACGCCTCCCTCACCCGCTCCCGCGTCCGGTCGTCGTCGATCCTCGCCTGCATCGCCTCGCTAAGTCCCTGCAATCGCGCCGTAGTTCATCCGTTGCTGTCGCTGTTTCTTCAGAGCAAGCAGTTTGCCCGCTCGCCTGCCCCATGCGTTGACCGCGCCCTGCCTCTTCGGTTGAGGCCCAGTCGCTGCTAGATGCAGCCCGCGTCCAGCCTCCCCACCGAGCCGGCCCATGAGGCCTGGTGAGCACCAGATCCAGTGCCCTCTCCTGTACACTGTTGGGCCATTCAGTTTCGGCCCAGATTCTGTTTTTTTCTCTGTCTGCGATTTTAGCATTATCCAGAGAGCAACAGTTTTGCAGTTAGGTCCCTCATGTTCATGCATATAATAACTCTCCAATGGTGCATCATATGTAAAAACTTTAAATATGAGACTTGCTTAGAATTTTGTGTGGTTTAATAATTTGCCACTTTCACCCATGTTTAAAATGTTTAAAATGATGTTTGGTTAAATTTGCTCCTATGCCATGCTAAAATGGTTTAATTCATAACTAAATAACCGTAGCTCCGTTTTTAACAAACTTTATATGTACTTGGGGTAGAAACATGCCTAGTTTATCATGGTGGCATCTCTTTGCATGTTTAACAACTCTAAAATTGTGTTTAGGGCAGAACAGTACCAAACCTAATATATGCATATGAGGATTTACCGGAATTGTTGTTCGTTGCTTCCGGCCTCATTTAAACTTGACTAGATACATAGTTTTACTTAGCTTCACCCCTTGCCATGTTAATCAACATTTAATATTGTTGGGTACATAAACGAGATCGAACTAAATAACTTCTTGTGGTGTTTCGTCAATATGCAACTCGTTGCATATTGAGCTCCACTTAATTTGTGGGGTTGCTTGTGCATTTTGCCATGGCATGCCTCATTAAACCGGACATGCATCATACTTGGTTGTGCATCATGCCATGCTTATGTGATGGTTGTTTACTATGTTGTTTGCTTCTTTCCGGTGTTGCTTCTTCGGGTTAGTTCCGATAACATCGCGTTTGTGAGGATTCGTTCAACTACGTCCGTTTGTCTTCTTCATGGACTCGTTCTTCTTCCTTGCGCGATCTCAGGCAAGATGACCATACCCTCGAAATCACTTCTATCTTTGCTTGCTAGTTGCTCGCTCTTTTGCTATGCCTATGCTGCGATACCTACCACTTGCTTTTCATGCCTCCTATATTGTTGAACCAAGCCTCTAACCCACCTTGTCCTAGCAAACCGTTGTTTGGCTATGTTACCACTTTGCTCAGCCCTCTTATAGCATTGTTAGTTGCAGGTGAAGATTGAAGTTTGTTCCTTGTTGGAACATGGAGATGTTGTTCCTTGTTGGAACATGTTTACTTGTTTGGATATCACTATATATCTTATTTAATTAATGCATCTATATACTTGGTAAAGGGTGGAAGGCTCGGCCTTATGCCTGGTGTTTTGTTCCACTCTTGCCGCCCTAGTTTCCGTCATATCGGTGTTATGTTCCCGGATTTTGCGTTCCTTACGCGGTTGGGCTATTATGGGAACCCCTTGACAGTTCGCCTTGAGTAAAACTCCTCCAGCAATGCCCAACATTGGTTTTACCATTTGTCACCTAGCCTTTTCTTTCCCTTGGGTTCTGCAGACTCAAGGGTCATCATTATTTTAACCCCCCCGGGCCAGTGCTCCTTTGAGTGTTGGTCCACCTGTCAGTTGCCGGTGGCCACCAGGGGCAACTCTGGGCTGGCCTACCCGTACCTAGGACAATCTGAGTGTGCCCTGAGAAAGAGATATGTGCAGTTCCTATCGGGATTTGTCGGCACATTCGGGTGGTGTTGCTGGTTTAGTTTTGCCTTGTCGAAATGTCTTGTAACCGGGATTCCGAGTCTGATCGGGTCTTCCCGCTAGAAGGAATATCCTTCGTTGACCGTGAGAGCTTGTGATGGGCTAAGTTGGGACACCCCTGCAGGGATTTGAACTTTTGAAAGCCGTGCCCGCGGTTATGGGCAGATGGGAATTTGGTAACGTCCGGTTGTAGAAAACCTGAAGTTGACCTTAATTAAAATGCATCAACCGCGTGTGTTACTGTGATGGTCTCTTTCCGGCAGAGTCCGGGAAGTGAACACGGTGTTGGAGTAATGCTTGACGTAGGTTGTTTTAGCCTTTTAGGATCACTTCTTGATCATACTTTTATCGAACGTGCTTTGCCTTCTCTTCTCGCTCTCATTTGCGTATGTTAGCCGCCATATATGCTAGTCGCTTGCTGCAGCTCCACCTCATACTTTTACCTTACCCATAAGCTTAAATAGTCTTGATCGCGAGGGTGTGAGATTGCTGAGTCCCCGTGACTCATAGATACTTCCAAAACCAGCTTGCAGGTACCGATGAGTCCGTACAGATGACGCAACCCAGCTCAGGAGGAGCTCGATGAAGATCTTGTCCTTTGTGTTGTTTCGTTCTTTTTGATCAGTAGTGGAGCCTAGTTGGGGTCGATCGGGGACCTTGTCACATTTGGGGTTCTTCTTTTATTTTGGTTCCGTAGTCGGACCTTGATTGTATTTGGATGATGTAATGCTTTATTCATGTATTGTGTGAAGTGGCGATTGTAAGCCAACTATGTATCTCTTTCCCTTATGTATTACATGGGTTGTGTGAAGATTACCTCACTTGCGACATTGCTTTCAATGCAATTATGCCTCTAAGTCATGCTTCGACACGTGGGAGATATAGCTGCATCGAGGGCGTTATAAGTTGGTATCAGAGTCTTCCCCGACCTTAGGAGCCCCCACTGCTTGATCGAATTAGCAGCCGTTGTTGAGTCTAGAAAAATATTTTGAGTCATTTAGGAATTATATATCGGAGAGTTAGGAATTCTTTTTACTCCCCAGTCCCTTCAACGCTCTGGTACACTAGTAGAAAAAGGGTCAAACGTGAAGCACATTAGTGCCGGTTTGTATTTGAGCCGGCACTAATGTGCACATTAGTGCCGGTTCGTGGCGGCGATCAGTAGTACCGGTTCGTGGCGAACCTTTAGTACCGGTTCGTGGCATGAACCGGTACTAAAGAGGCTGTGTCATCCTGCGGTCAGGCTATGGCCCCACCATCACCATTTAGTGCCGGTTCGTACCACGAACCAGTACTAATGAGCGGTGCCGGTTACGGCAAGCTGTTTTTAGTCCCACCTCGCCAAGAGAGAGGCAATATGAGCGGTTTATAAGCCGTGAGTGCGCAGACAATGATGAAGAGTTGCAATGCTCACCTACATGTTGATTTGCTTCAAGCCTTGCGGAATAGTATAGATTGCACTGAGCTATGTGCAGTGGCTTAGTGCAATCTACACTATTCCGAATGGCTTGAAGCAAATTAACCAGCATTGCACCTCTTTTTTTATTTTTAATAACTTATTTAAACTCCGGACTTCTTTTGTGTTCAGTATGCAGCATTTAAAGCTTGTTATGCCTCAAGGTTGTTGTGGTTTGGAAATTATGGATTTGACAACCATGAATCATAGCTTTTTGTGTAAGTGACTTGGGAAACTCAAGTTTGGCAAACTCTATTGACTAGTAGAAAAACGGTCAAATGTGAAGCACATTATAGTGCCGGTTTGAATTTGAGCCGGCACGAATGTGACCATTAGTGCCGATTCCAACGGCTAGGCGGGCTGCTACCATTAGTACCGGTTCGTTGCCAATCTTTAGCACCGGTTCGTGGCACGAACCGATACTAATGTGCATCCCACCAATCAGGAAGAATCACACGGATCGTGTGTTTCTTTCTAGCTCTTGCGAGTCGTTGGATCAAGGGTGTGTTTCTTCCTAGCTCATGTGAGTCGTTGGATCGAAACTATCACAATCACTTTGTGAGCCAGACGACCCTATATATAGCCCATCTCTCGCCTTCGTCCCTGCATAAGTCTTTCAGTTCATCGACTACATACATCTACCAGTTCATCGACTGCATACATCTACCAGTTCATCGACTGAATACAAATCATTCGGATTCGCCATCATACACCCAACCGTACATTCGATATGCATATATATGCATCACGAGCCACGGTAGGGCTGTATGATGGCGATACCGATTGGTTTGTTCTAGATCCGACATAAAAGGTTTGATACAACTTCTTTTTTGTGACATAAGATCTAACATTGTTGCTTCTAGTAGTTCTCTTGATTCCACTAATGATTCTCTTAGCCAAGTTACACTTGAGCAAGAAAATAGCTTATTGAAGGGAAGAATCAAGGTGTTGGTTTTGAACGAAAGTTCAATGCCAATGGAGTTGAGTGGGAAGAAGATCAATACCCCAAAGACAAAGTTTGTTCCTCAACAAGAGAAGTATCCTACTTCCTTCAAGGGGACACAAGCTCAAGATGATCTTCTACATGTTGATTAGCTTCAAGCCTTGCGGAATAGCGTAGATTGCACTGAGCTATGTGCAGTGCAGTCTACACTATTCCGAATGGCTTAAAGCAAATTAACCAGCATTGCACCTCTTTTTTTATTTTTAATAACTTATTTAAACTCCGGACTTCTTTTGTGTTCAGTATGGAGCATTTAAAGCTTGTTATGCCTCAAGGTTGTTGTGGTTTGGAAATTATGGATTTGACAACCATGAATCATAGATTTTTGTGTAAGTGACTTGGGAAACTCAAGTTTAGCAAACTCTATTGACTAGTAGAAAAACGGTCAAATGTGAACTCTGTTACATGGCCACACTTCAATGTTTTTTAAACTTATTTGAACTCCGGACTTCTTTTGTGTTCAGTATGCAGCATTTAAAGCGACGTCATCAATATCCAACATGTTCTGACATCATTTGTTGTTTTTCGGTCATTTACCTAGCTAATTGTTTAGAGAGCTAAATGACCGTGAAATTGAAAATCACTACAAAATGAATCCTGAAAATGTTGAAACTTGGCATGGTATCATCATATCACCCGCATAGCATGCGCGAAAGAGTAGAGAGGGTCACGGCAAAAACTGGACGCACTTCGTGTACAAACTGGACCTACTCTTTCCGAGTATCAGGGTTTTGGACGAGAACTCATCTGTTACATGGCCACTTCAATGTTTTTTATACTTATTTGAACTCCAGACTTCTTTTGTGTTCAGTATGCAGCATTTAAAGCGACGTCATCAATTTTCAACATGTTCTAACATCATTTGTTGTTTTTCGGTCATTTACCTAATTGTTTAGAGAGCTAAATGACCGTAAAATTGAGAATCACTACAAAATGAATCCTGAAAATGTTGAAACTTGGCATGGTATCATCGTATCACCCGCATAGCATGCGCGAAAGAGTAGAGAGGGTCACGGCAAAAACTGGACGCACTTCGTGTACAAACTGAACAAACTCTTTCCGAGTATCAGGGTTTCGGACTATGCAAAAATAAGTAATGCAGAAAATAAAAGAACTATACAAAAAATTACTCAAAAATAAATAGAAGAAAATAAATAATGCAGAAAAAAAACTATATAAAAAACTACTCAAAAATAAATAAATAAAAATAAGTAATGCAGAAAAGAAAAAACTATATAGCAAATTTGTTGGCGCACTGCCCTGTGGGTCTACCAGACCTAGGGTGTGCAAATGCAGGCCCAGAAGGGCCAGCAGACTCACAGGGCAGCGCGCCTTAATTAATTAGGCCTAGAAGCCTGCTATATAGAGGAGTTCGAAGAGGTAGCCGCGGCTTGGTTTATAAACCAGTGCGGCTGCCCTTCGCCGGGCGAGGTGGGACTAAATTTTGGGGTGGCAGCGCAAACTCTAAATACAACAAAAAAAACTAAATGAAAAAAGCCCACCTACTGGGCCACAGCGGCCTGCATACGACTAGAAACCCAACCTGTTGTTGGGCTAGGATGCAGGCCCGCAAGCCCAATAGGCCCCACAGGGCAGAGTAGCAGAGGTAGGCCCAAAAGGCCTGCTTTAGAGAGGAGCTCGAGATAGCAGCGGCGGCGGGGCTTATAAGCAGGTGCGAGTGCCCCTCGGCTAGCGAGGTGGGACTAAACTTTTGTGCACCGCGGGTGGCAGCGCACCCCCTTTAGTACCGGTTCGTGGCTCCAACCGGTACTAAAGGGGGGGTCTTTAGTACCGGTTCGTGGCACGAACCGGTACTAAAGGGGTCGTTTCCCGCCGCTTGGCCTGGGGAAAATAGGCCTTTAGTACCGGTTGGAGCCACGAACCGGTACTAAAGGCCAATCCTATATATACAGCACTTACGAAAATTTCAGTTTCAACTCCACTTCGTCTCCAACCTCCGCCGCGCGCGCCGCTCGATCCCGTCGTCGCCGTCCGTCGTCATCGTCGCTGTCCCCGCCGCCGCCCGTTGTCGTCGTCGTCTCGCGCTGCCCCGCGCCCCGAACGCCGCCGCCGTCCATCGTCATCACCGCGGCCGTACGTCTCTCTTTCGCTCCCGCACACACATACACATACACACACATATACACACACACATACACACACACACCGGCGCCCCCGCCCCGTACGCCGGCGCCCCCGCTCGTACGTACGGGGCGGCGGCATGACGTACGTCGTACGCCGGCGCGCACACACATACACACACACACGCATATACACACACACATACACACATATGTATACGTATATATACACACACATGCATACATTTTTAGTAAATGTTAGATTAATGTCGAATGTTAGATGCATACATTTACTTATTTTCTGTTTTTTAGAAAAGTTAATTAGATGATCGAATGTTAGATTAATGTCGAATGTTAGATGAATTAGCTAGCTAGATAGAAAAATTGTCGAACTAGAGATTAGAACTAGTTGAATAATTAATATAACTAGTTTATTTTCAATAAAAAAATTTAGGTATATGAGATTAGAACTAGTTGAATAATTAATATAACTAGTTTATTTTTAGTAAGAATATTTATATGAGATTAGAACTAGTTGAATAATTAATATAACTAGTTTATTTTTAGTAAGAAAATTTAGGTATATGAGATTAGAACTAGTTGAATAATTAATATAACTAGTTTATTTTTAGTAAGAAAATTTAGGTATATGAGATTAGAACTAGTTGAATAATTAATATAACTAGTTTATTTTTAGTAAGAAAATTTAGGTATATGAGATTTGATGATCTAATTAAAATATTATTTGTTAATGAATTAGATAGAAAAGTTAAATATATAGTAATGTCAATTGAATATATAGTTAGATATATTAATGTCAAATGTTAGATGAATATATATTTGGCTAGATATAGGTGTTTAATGTTTCACCTATATGAACATAGGAAATGTCATCTGACGACGAAAAAGATTTTATTATGTGCGAACACTGTGAAGACCAGCGCGGCCTGTGCGACCAAAATTTCCTTGTTGATGGTAGGCGCTTCAGCATCAAGCTGGATGAGACATTCAAAGTTGATACAGTAAGTCACTTTGTTAATTATTATTTGAATGCAAAACTTATGCTTCATTTGCTTCAACTTATAATTTTAAATTTTCACTATTCTACTAGCGCATCCCCTACCATGCAAGAATTTTTGTCTCGGATAAGATAGGTTTCAGTGCTATAGATGATATGGAGGTAAAGAGAGTTTACTTGAAGACGCAGCATGGGTATACTTTCAACGTCAAATTATATAATGGAGACACATACACCCATTTTGAATGCAAAACTTGGCAAGCACTATGCAAGGCTTATGCATTTGAGCCTGATATGGTTATCACCTTTAATATTCGTCCGGAAGATGATATTGAAGGTAATATAGACATCTGGGTCGATGTGCAAACGCCTCCAGTTCTACCATTTGGTGAGTTTTTCTCAACCATGCATGCATATGTTTATGTCTTTCGTACAGTTTATTCAAAAATAGTTGACAACTATTTTGTATTGTCAGCTTATTTCGGTTCAAGCAAATATGTCCGGCGCTTGGTAGACAGGACCTACTAGTGCCCCGGGGCTCAACTAAACTGCGAGGAGATAAGTCATTATGTTTCATGGCTTGAGGATCTTAATACTGTCAAGACAAATTTTTTCCCTACACTTAGAAATGTTAGTACTCAAAACGTGCGACCAATGGTGATCGTATTGAACTACGGTCACATCTATAATCAAAAGATGGTAAGATTTTAAATATTTGTCCTTAATTTAGTGCATCTTTTGCATACATTATTTTTGAAGCTAAACTTTCATTGCTTAGTATATTAATTACTATACGATGTTGTTCAACAGGGACTTCCGATGACAGTTGTGCCCCAGTGGATCGAGACAAAAGGTCGCATGTCAATGGTTAGCTTACGACCAAGATTTCCTACATTGCACATGAGTGCATTCAGGATTTCTAAAAGCGAAGAATGCTTAATAGTGAAAGATTGGAGCAAAATTGTTAACGATCGCAGAGAAGTACTAGGGGGCAGTACGGAGAAGCGCAACCCAAGATTAGGAGACAGATTCATCTGCATGCTCCAGTATGATGAATCAGGAGAGCTATACATGTTCTATGCTATTCTACCTGAGAGGGAGCAGCAGGATCAGTAGCTACTCTTCATGCTCTTAATTAGTACTTGTCTCATGGATCCGTGTCCTGAACTTCGATGTTGGTGATGATTATGTTGAACTTGATGATATCTCTTTGCTTCTGTTACAAAGTGAATGTTTCCTATTTAAGCTAGCCAACGTTGATGATGAATTACATAGCTAGCGGTAATGACTATGATGATTAAATAGTGGTAATTAGACGACCACGATGATTTTTAGCTAGCTAGAGTTTATTTATTTATTAATATGCGATGATGATGATGATGATGACGACTACAACTCATTATAACGTAAAACAATCCTAAATTAAATTGATAACACAAATTAAATTGAAAAATACAAAATAAAACAAAAACCCACAACCATTTAGTACCGGTTGGTTTTACCAACCGGTACTAAAGGGCTCCCGGCCCCCGGAGCTGGCTCGTGCCATGTGGTACCCCTTTAGCACCGGTTCGTGCTGAACCGGTACTAAAGGGGGGGGGGGCTTTAGTGCCGAAATAATAGTGCCGGTTCCATAACCGGCACTAAAGGCCCTTACGAACCGGTGCTATTGCCCGGTTTTCTACTAGTGGTAAGGCATCCTGACATAGAGTTTTGACTCTTCTCTTCTCAAATTTCACTAATTTTTTTAGGATCACGCGGGTATCTTGGAATTGTTCCGATCGATTTGTGACGAGAACATTGTTCTTGGTGCCTCCTGTCATTTAGGGGTTGTGGTAGTGTCCCGGGGAGTTGAGCTCCGAGGTGTTGTCGTCACAATTTTATCGTTGCTGTTCTGGAATACCTGAGTTTAGTTTTGCCGACATCGAAAATCACTTTTATGAAATTGTTGGTGAGATAACCTCGACGCCACCCAGTACTGGGGCGGGAGTTCAGGAGTATTGCCATAACTTGTATAACGGATACTTTTCGAAGGTTGAGGTAGACAATTTCCGAAGGTTTCTTGGTTATGTTTTGAAGGATGGATACAACTGGATGTAGGATTTGCTAGTTTTGGGTGAGATATTATGCTTCCCCTGTATCCCCAACACCTGATTGCATAACCGGAAAGTTTCGGGAGTTTATAAGTGGGAATTCAAGTAGCTCTTAGGATATCTTTCCGACAGATGTATGATACGAAATTGGGGTTCGACGTCTAGTGGTCCGCCTATTCACGGCCGATTTTACAGTGGTCTCGTTGTGTCTTAAAGAGTCCTTGTCTATGCCGACTCGGGGACGCTTCGTATGTCATGTGCACTGCCTTGTACATGATGGTGCTGTACGATCGAGCCCGTGTAGGCCCCACCACGAAAACTTCGGACGAAATCTCTATCATATGCTTGTTCTGGCTTATTCTGCAAGCCAATACTTTGTTTTGTTTTGAGTTGTGGTATTCAAGTTGCTTCGAAGTCAAATGTTGATTGCATCCCTTGTCTAAGTGGTGTTCTCATACTCCATTGTGAATACCAATCCTTCTCGATAATTGAGATTGTTATGCCAATCTTGTTCTACCGGTGTGTCTCTCTTCAAGTGGATCCGATCACTTCAACATTCGCAAGATCAATTATCAGTTCTTCTCAATGTTGTTTGTTTCATCCATCTCCAAGTTGCCTTTGTTTTTTCCCGCCCTCCCTCCCTTGTTTTTTTTCAAGGACTCCGATTTCTTAATCGAGTATCCATCTTATTGATGTGAAGCCTCTCCATTCTTTTCCTTCAATGTTTTTACCCGGTGTTTCTCATGAAGATGCTCTACTCATTCGTCATTCTTCATTCTTTTCATCTCTGGTGGTTTCAAGTCAAGCTTTGTTGATCATATCCTTTCCTCGTTTCAATGCTTTCTCATGCCGGTGCAATTCTTAATCATTCACTTCTCGCTATTCAATTGTTCTGGAGTGCTCAAGATATTTCGAAGATTCATGTTACCACTCTGCTTTCGTTCAAACTCTTTTGAGGATGTTATATCATTTAAGCCTTTTAATTCAACCGGTGCAATCTCTCTTTTCAAGTAATCGTTCAACGGTGTATCTTTTGAGTGGGCCCCAACCCACAGGTCTTTTCCCAGGTACCTGACTCTTCTTATTTTCCCGGAGCTATCCTCAAATTCTTTTAAAGTTTGACGTAAGAATGATTCATCATCTGTCATATGTTTTTCTCCAAGATCTTCCAAATTGTTTTCATCATTGGTTCAACTTTTCTATTCTTCTTTATTCTGGAGTGTCTCAATAATTCATGGTGGTGTTTCTCGTCGTAATTCTCAGATTTTGAAGACCGAAGAAGAGTTCTCCTCCATATCTTGCTCCATTCTCTTCAAGATTCGTGATTCTAGCTTGTTGCCATCCTCTCATATTTGTTTTCGATTGTGAGAATTCTTTCCACCTATCTGGAGCAATTCAAGAGTCTGTTCAGTTTGATTATCCGGAGCCCATCATCTCAGATTTATTCATTCCAGCTTTCAGCTCTCATACTCTAAATCATACCGGTGTCTAAATCAAGGATTCTCTAATCAGCTCGTAATCTCTTCGTTCTCATGTATCTAGTTTCTCTCAAGCATCTTCGTTCATCTGCAAATTCTTCCCAGTGATTCGTTATCTTTTAGTCATTCATTTTCAATTCATACGGTGGTTCGTTCAAGATTTCTTCTTCTTTCTTATCATATCAATTTATTCGTTGTTTCAACCCTTCCGGTGGTTCGTTCAATACCTTCCCAAGTCTGATGTTATATCTCTCTTAATCTTTTCTACGAGAATAAGTAATATGCCAAATCCGTTGATTGTCATCAATTTAAATTGGTGAAGGATAAGCATAATGTAATTCTTACTCTTGTTTCATCCAAGCGATTTAATTCCTTATTCCGGAGGTTCATCAAAATTCTTGATTTCTTTTGTTCATCTTTCCTTTCCGGAGCTCCAAGTTATTTCAATTATATCACCACGGAGATTCATCTAAATCGTCGCAAGGCTTCGCTTGTGTTTTCAACTTCGCTTTCCGTTTTGATCATCCTTTTATTACCGGAGTTCTTCATGGAGGCTTTACATGACGGCTCATAAAGGATTTAATTCTTTCTCGAAGTGTTCATCGAGATTCTCTTCAGAGGAGCGCATGCATTCTTCATCTTGCAATCCGGAGTGCAATTCTTTCTACCGTATCATTGGAGGTGGTATTATGTCATTCTTGATAATCTGAGTTCATGTTTCATGATTCACATGTTGTTAAGCATGGGGTAGTTTAAATCCATCAACCTCTTCGTTGGAGTTATCTTGGGTTATATGTAACGCCCTTGATGCGGCTATATCTCCCACGTGTCGAAGCACGACTTAGAGACATAACCGCATTGAAAGCAATGTCGCAAGTGAGGTAATCTTCACACAACCCATGTAATACAATAGGGGGAAAAGATACATAGTTGGCTTACAATCGCCACTTCACACAATTACATGAATAAAGCATTACATCAACCAAATACAATCAAGGTCCGACTACGGAACCAAAATAAAAGAAGAACCCCAAATGCGACACGGTCCCCGATCGACCCCAACTGGGCTCCACTACTGATCAACTAGAACGAAACAACACAAAGGATAAGATCTTCATCGAGCTCCTCCTGAGCTTGGTTGCGTCATCTGCACGGACTCATCGGCACCTGCAAGCTGGTTTTGGAAGTATCTGTGAGCCACAGGGACTCAGCAATCTTGCACCCTCGCGATCAAGACTATTTAAGCTTATGGGTAAGGTAAAAGGTATGAGGTGGAGCTGCAGCAAGCGACTAGCATATATGGTGGCTAACATACGCAAATGAGAGCGAGAAGAGAAGGCAAAGCACGGTCGACAAAAGTATGATCAAGAAGTGATCCTGGACTACCTACGTCGAGCATAACTCCAACAACTGTGTTCACTTCCCGGACTCCACCGGAAAGAGACCATCACGGTTACACACGCAGTTGATTCGTTTTAATTAAGGTCAACTTCAGGTTTTCTACAACCGGACATTAACAAATTCCCATCTGCCCATAACCGCGGGCACGGCTTTCAAAAATTCAAATCCCTACAGGGGTGTCCCAACTTAGCCCATCACAAGCTCTCACGGTCAACGAAGGAATAGACCTCCTCCCGAGACGTTCCGATCAGACTCGGTATCCCGGTACAACAAGACATTTCGACAGGGTAAAACTAAACCAGCAACACCGCCCGATGCGTCGACATCCTGATGGGAGCTGCACATATCTCGTTCTCAGGGCAACACCGGATAGGTCAAGCTACGAGTAAAACCAGCCCTCAAGTTTCCCCGAGGTGGCCCCGCAGGCTGCCCATTTCGGACCAACACTTAGACAAGCACTGGCCTGGGGGGGGGTTAAAATAAAGATGACCCTCGAGAGAGCGACTCCCAAGGGAAAAGTAGGTGGTGGTGAGGCAAATGGTAAAACCAAGGTTGGGCATTGCTGGAGGAGCTTTACTTAAGGCGAACTGTCAAGGGGTTCCCATTATTACCCAACCGCGTAAGGAACGCAAAATCCGGGAACATAACACCGATATGACGGAAACTAGGATGGTAAGAGTGGAACAAAACACCAGGCATAAGGCCGAGCCTTCCACCCTTTACCAAGTATATAGATGCATTAATTAAATAAGATATATTGTGATATCCCAACAATTAAACGTGTCCCAACAAGGAACAACAACTCCATGTTCCAACAAGGAACAAACTTCAATCTTCACCTGCAACTAACAACGCTATAAGAGGGGATGAGCAAAGCGGTAACATAGCCAAACAACGGTTTGCTAGGACAAGGTGGGTTAGAGGCTTGTTTCAAAAATATGGGAGGCATGATAAGCAAGTGGTAGGTATCGCAGCATAGGCATAGCAAAAGAGCGAGCAACTAAGCAAAGCAAAGATAGTAGTGATTTCAAGGGTATGATCATCTTGCCTGAAATCCCACAAGGAAGAAGAACGAGTCCATGAAGAAGACAAACAGACGTAGACGAAGGGGTCCTCACAAACACGATGTTACCGGAAACAACCCGAAGAAGCAACACCGGAAAAGAAGCACACAACATAGTAAACAACCAACACATGAACATGGTATGATATGCTGGATGCGGTATGCGATGCATATGCATGATTGGACAAGGAATGCATGAACCTGTCCTAAACTTGGAAAACTAAGTGTGCCACTGGAAAGATGAGATGAAATCGCTTCAAAACAATATAAAGATCACCCGAATCGGAGTTACGGTTTGGAAATGGCAAGCAATTCAAATATGACACCGGTCTGCGATTTACAACAAGTAGGCATCTAAATGCAATGAGATGAACATGCTACAGCACTCAAACATGGCAACAAAATACATGGCAGGGAAGCATTCAAGATGCTTAACAAAAATCTAGCACTGAGCTACGGCCAATTCATCCATTAATGGGTTCAAACAAGCATGGCAAAAACGCAAATGGTAAACAGATCTCAGACTTTGTGAAATTAACACTTGTCTGGAATTTCAGATCATATAGCCCTCTTCGGAGCAACAAAACAACATGCTACAGGACCTGAACATGACAAAGTAAAGCATGGCATGGAGCTACTCAACAAGCTTAACAAAGTCCCTTAGTGACCTTGAGCCAAAAGGGATCACAAAATATACTAACAAGCACACGAACATAGCAAAAACATAATCAGTTTTCAGACTTAGTGAAAACTAGGACATGCTGAAACATAACTCACGAAGGCATGTTTACGAGCTCGATGCACTCACTACGGACCAAGTCATGGCAAGACAAGCATACATCCATTAAGAAGGCACAAAATGCAAGCTAGACATGGCAAGAACAATGGCATAGCATGCACGGATCAACTACAATAACATCGGCAAAATCGCAAACAAGTTGACAATCTGCCCAGTTTCACAACGAAGCAAAAGTAGAGCTTGATTGACTCAAGCTAGGGTGCTCCATATATGCAAACAAAGACATGGATGGATAGAGCACTACAAGGTTAACAAAACATCCTTTACTGATCATCCTCAAAAGAGGCACGGATCACTAGGAAACAACATGAACATATGGCATCATGAACTAAACAATCCCAGGGCTTAGTGAAATTACTAAGTCCCTGAAAACAGAATTACCGAGTGCCTCACTTTGCAAGCTTGCACTAGGCACCACACACATCACAAAAATACATGGGTTGCACCTCTTGAAAGATGACAAAACCCTTAACAAAACATATGTAGAATTCATGGGCATATCATGCACACAATAATCATGGCAAAAATGACAAATGTCTAAGATGAACTAGTAGATCTGACAATTAACTCAAGTAGCCCTCTTCTAACAGAATTTCGGGCATCAAGATGAACTCTAATGAAAATGATGCAATGGAATGAAATGATGTACTCTCTGAGACGAATATTTTGATATGCTATATGCCAAAAACGGAGTTACGGATGCGGAGATATAGCACGATGAACAGAAGCACATGGATCTGGGAATTCGGGGACTTAGACGAATTTATACCTCCGGAAAGTCAAATCGGGACGAAGTGGAGCGGGACGGAGCGGTTCAGGCGCGGGCGAGGCGTGTTTGGATGGACGCGCGGGTGGATCTGATCCACCCCGCGGTGGATCCGGACTAGGCGGGCGGCGACGGCTTCCCGGGCGGCGGATCTCGCCGGCGGGACCAGTCGCCGGCGACGAGGGGTGGCGGGGAGGCGCTCCGGCGGGGCCGCGGGCTCTCGGGGAAGGCCCGCAAGGCACATGGCGGCGGAGTTGGAGGCAGTTCCGGCGAGCTTCGCGGCAAAGGCTGCGGCGTCCGGCGAGAGAGATGGCACGGGGCGAGGCGGCACCCTTGCCGGAGATGGAGCGTGGCGGCGGGGCGGATCCCGGCGACGGGGAAGGCGCGGGCGGGCGAGGGAGACGAGCCCGGGCGGCGGCGCGGGTCAACGGGCCTCGGGGGCCCCTCCTGGGCCTCCCGGGCCGGCGGGGATGTGGGGCGGCGGAGCGGCCAACGGGGCGGCAACACGTGGCGGCGGCAGGGAGGCCGGACAATGTTCGTCGACAGATATTTGTCCGGCGCGGCGCGGATCTGGGATTTAGGGTTTCGGGGAGAGGGGATCCGGGATATTTCGAGGGGGGCCTATTTATAGACATAGAGGGAGCTAGGAGAGTCCAAATGAGGTGCGGTTTTCGGCCACGCGATCGTGATCGAACGCTCTAGATGATGGAGCAGAGTTAGGTGGGTTTTGGGCCAAAATGGAGGGGTGTTGGGCTGCAACACACACGAGGCCTTTTCGGTCCCTCGGTTAACCGTTGGAGCATCAAACGAAGTCCAAATGATACGAAACTTGACAGGCGGTCTACCGGTAGTAAACCAAGGCTGCATGAAAAGTCTCGGTCCAATCCGAAATGTTTAATCCCCACACATGAAAGAAAGGTAGAAATGACCACCGGAGGAGAACGAAGCGCCGGAATGCAAAATGGACAACGGGGAAAAAGCTCGGATGCATGAGACGAACATGTATGCAAACGAAATGCACATGATGACATGATATGCAATGCATGACACGCAAGCAATGACAAGGCAACACCAGCGAATAACTGGAGGACAGCTGGCACATCGGTCTCGGGGCGTTACATTATGTTTCACCTAAAACTTTCCCTAAGGTTTGTTGCTATTAATGGTGATAATATATGATCCAAGTTCTTCTTCTATCCTCCCGGTGAAATATTTGCTCGTCTCCTTGTTCATACCAATCCAATTCTTCTTCCCGTGAGTGGCAGGTTGTCACCTCATAATTTTGAGATGTATTCCATAAGACCATATCAAGCTTATTCTTTTCGTTGTTGGTTTTTTTCCAACAACTCTGTTCGACCCTTCTCCTGAAGATGCCTCTTCAAGCTCTTTTGTGGCAGAAGTTGGCATTTTCTCCTCCTTTCTCCTATCTCAATTACCTATCTTCTATTCTTTTGTTCCGGAGGTATTGTGATGTTGCTCTTTTCAACCCATCATTTTGTTCTGTCAAAATCATGCTTCTTTCTTTTGCTTATCCATTTAACCGGAGTGTCGTGTCTTCTGCTCATGTTCTTTTCATCTTATCAAGTCTTGTATCACTTTTCAACCAGAATGCTGACCGAAGTGTGTCTTCCTTGTTCATCTTTGCTAACGGAGTGCTTTCAATTTCATTTATCTCCGTTGTATTCTTTTCTCGAAGTGGCTTAACCTCTTCAAGGTTCGTGTTTTCACTCGTTTGTCAAAGAAGCAACTTAGTTTTACCTCTCCTCTTCCTCTTCCGTTTCCCTCCGGTGCCATTCTAGATCTCGGGACGAGATCCTCTCATAGTGGTGGAGTGTTGTGACGCCCCGAGACCGATGTGCCAGGTGTCGTCCAGTTATTCGCCGTTGTTGCCTTGTAATTTCTTGCGTGTCATGAATTGCATATCATGTCATCATGTGCATTGCATCATCATATTTTAAAACTTGCATTCGTCCGGGTTCTCCGAGTTTCTCTCTGTTGTCCGTTCTGAGCCCAACCACACTTGCACGCGCCCGCGGCATGTTCAAAATAGTATTTTATAAGTGGCCGGAAAATGTTCTCGGAATGGGATGAAGTTGGCGTGTGGTGTTGTTTTGTTGTCAGTAGACCGCCCGCCAAGTTTCATCGCGTTCGGAGCTCGTTTGATAGCCCAACCGTTAAACTATAGCAGCAATATAGTCGGTCTGACGTCGGACGTTTTCGGTCTCCGGAAACAGTCGTCGGGCCTCTCTCTCTTCTCTTCTCTCAGCTCGAGACCGTCTACAAAGCTCACTACCTACCGCCAGGTCCAACCTAACCTCTCTCGTCAGCCCGCAGCCCCCCTCACGCGCGTCCGAAAGTTGTCCCGAACCCGACCCGGACTGTCGCCACCGTTGTGTCCGGATCATCCCCAAACATCTACAAAGCGTCTCCGTTTTCTTATATGGGCTCCCTAGCCTATTTATTCTCGACCGCCCGATTACGATCGGAGGGTCCTTCTAGCCCCTAATCAGCCACCTATTGTATATATATTGTACAACCCTAAAAATTAGGGGAGCTGTCCCATCCACTCCTCCTCGCGCCGCCACTCTCTCAAAAATCCCCATCGGGATCTTCCCCGATCCAGAATTCCACCAATCAGCTCTCCACCAGATCCACCTCTCCCCCTGATGCACTTCCATCGATCTAGCCAACAACCAGAGAAGCCCCTGCTCCTCTCTTTCCGCGCCTTGCTCCATCCTCAACGTCCTCCTACGGTTGAGCAGCGCCCGGGCTCGTGGATGCCCGGCGCCCGAAGCCTCCTGCCCCCCTGTTGATGCAGCTCCCCGTCGCCTCTCTCCTTCCCTTGTTTCTTCTCCCTCCCTCACCTCGCGGCCTCTATTTTTTTCTTCGGGACGACAGGAGCATGCCCCACCATGGCTGCCTTGCCCCGGAGCAAGCTCGCAGGCGTCCTCGTCATCCTAGCACCGTCCGCCACCAAGACCGGCCGGATCCGGACGAACTCAAGCTTCCTCGCCATGGAGACCACCGCGGACTTCGACGCCGCCGTCCTCGTGCTGCATCACCGCCGATGCCCATGTCAGCGAACGCCACTGCCTCCTCTACTTCAGGCCACCGCGTCGGTCACCGGATCCGAACCCAGACGCCTCCCTCACCCGCTCCCGCGTCCGGTCGCCGTCGATCCTCGCCTGCATCGCCTCGCTAAGTCCCTGCAATCGCGCCATAGTTCATCCGTTGCTGTCGCTGTTTCTTCAGAGCGAGCAGTTTGCCCGCTCGCCTGCGCCGTGCGTTGACCGCGCCCTGCCTCTTCGGTTGAGGCCCAGCCGCTGCCAGATGCAGCCCGCGTCCAGCCTCCCCACCGAGCCGGCCCATGAGGCCTGGTGAGCACCAGATCCAGTGCCCTCTCCTGTACACTGTTGGGCCATTCAGTTTCGGCCCAGATTCTGTTTTTTTTCTCTGTCTGCGATTTTAGCATTATCCAGAGAGCAACAGTTTTGCAGTTAGGTCCCTCATGTTCATGCATATAATAACTCTCCAACGGTGCATCATATGTAAAAACTTTAAATATGAGTCTTGCTTAGAATTTTGTGTGGTTTAATAATTTGCCACTTTCACCCATGTTTAAAATGTTTAAAATGATGTTTGGTTAAATTTGCTCCTATGCCATGCTAAAATGGTTTATTTCATAACTAAATAACCGTAGCTCCGTTTTTAACAAACTTTATATGTAATCGGGGTAGAAACATGCCTAGTTTATCATGGTGGCATCTCTTTGCATGTTTAACAACTCTAAAATTGTGGTTAGGGAAGAACAGTACCAAACCTAATATATGCATATGAGGATTTACCGGAATTGTTGTTCGTTGCTTCCGGCCTCATTTAAACTTGACTAGATAGGTAGTTTTACTTAGCTTCACCCCTTGCCATGTTAATCAACATTTAATATTGTTGGGTACATAAACGAGATCGAACTAAATAACTTGTTGTGGTGTTTTGTCAATATGCAACTCGTTGCATATTGAGCTCCACTTAATTTGTGGGGTTGCTTGTGCATTTTGCCATGGCATGCCTCATTAAACCGGACATGCATCATACTTGGTTGTGCATCATGCCATGCTTATGTGATGGTTGTTTACTATGTTGTTTGCTTCTTTCCGGTGTTGCTTCTTCGGGTTAGTTCCGATAACGTCGCGTTTGTGAGCATTCGTTCAATTACGTCCGTTTGTCTTCTTCATGGACTCGTTCTTCTTCCTTGCGGGATCTCAGGCAAGATGACCATACCCTCGAAATCACTTCTATCTTTGCTTGCTAGTTGCTCGCTCTTTTGCTATGCCTATGCTGCGATACCTACCACTTGCTTTTCATGCCTCCTATATTGTTGAACCAAGCCTTTAACCCACCTTGTCCTAGCAAACCGTTGTTTGGCTATGTTACCGCTTTGCTCAGCACCTTTTATAGCGTTGTTAGTTGCAGGTGAAGATTGAATATCGTTCCTTGTTGGAACATGGAGATGTTGTTCCTTGTTGGAACATGTTTACTTGTTGGGATATCACTATATATCTTATTTAATTAATGCATCTATATACTTGGTAAAGGGTGGAAGGCTCGGCCTTATGCCTGGTGTTTTGTTCCACTCTTGCCGCCCTAGTTTCCGTCATATTGGTGTTATGTTCCCGGATTTTGCGTTCCTTACGCGGTTGGGCTATCATGGGAACCCCTTGACAGTTCACCTTGAGTAAAACTCCTCCAGCAATGCCCAACATTGGTTTTACCATTTGCCACCGAGCCTTTTCTTTCCCTTGGGTTCTGCAGACTCAAGGGTCATCATTATTTTAACCCCCCCCCCGGGCCAGTGCTCCTCTGAGTGTTGGTCCACCTGTCAGCTGCCGGTGGCCACCAGGGGCAACTCTGGGCTGGCCTACCCGTACCTAGGACAATCTGAGTGTGCCCTGAGAAAGAGATATGTGCAGCTCCTATCGGGATTTGTCAGCACATTCAGGCGGTGTTGCTGGTTTAGTTTTGCCTTGTCGAAATGTGTTGTAACCGGGATTTCGAGTCTGATCGGGTCTTCCCGCTAGAAGGAATATCCTTCGTTGACCGCGAGAGCTTGTGATGGGCTAAGTTGGGTCACCCCTGCCAGGATTTGAACTTTCAAAAGCCGTGCCCGCGGTTATGGGCAGATGGGAATTTGTTAACGTCCGGTTGTAGAAAACCTGAAGTTGACCTTAATTAAAATGCATCAACCGCGTGTGTTACCGTGATGGTCTCTTTCCGGCGGAGTCCGGGAGGTGAACACGGTGTTGGAGTAATGCTTGTTGTAGGTTGTTTTAGGATCACTTCTTGATCATACTTTTATCGACCGTGCTTTGCCTTCTCTTCTCGCTCTCATTTGCATATGTTAGCCACCATATATGCTAGTCGCTTGCTGCAGCTCCACCTCATACTTTTACCTTACCCATAAGCTTAAATAGTCTTGATCGCGAGGGTGCGAGATTCCTGAGTCCCCGTGACTCACAGATACTTCCAAAACCAGTTTGCAGGTGCCGATGAGTCCATACAGATGATGCAACCCTGCTCAGGAGGAGCTCGATGAAGATCTTGTCCTTTGTGTTGTTTCGTTCTTTTTGATCAGTAGTGGAGCCCAGTTGGGGTCGATCGGGGACCTTGTCGCATTTGGGGTTCTTCTTTTATTTTGGTTCTGTAGTCGGACCTTGATTGTATTTGGATGATGTAATGCTTTATTCATGTATTGTGTGAAGTGGCGATTGTAAGCCAACTATGTATCTCTTTCCCTTATGTATTACATGGGTTGTGTGAAGATTACCTCACTTGCGACATTGCTTTCAATGCGATTATGCCTCTAAGTCGTGCTTTGACACGTGGGAGATATAGCCGCAACAAGGGCGTTACAGATGCCCCCCAGTCGCGGCGCCCACGTTTAAAAAAAAGTCAAATACGGCACAAACACGACTCAAATTTAACGCAAACATCGGCGAGTTCGTTCAAATTTAAACATAATTTACAAAAAAGGGAAAACTACCGCGGGCTACCCCCGCCGTCTCCCTCGCCGCCCGCCCACGCGGTTCTACATGTCGAGGAGGCGGTAGAACCGCGTGTAGTCACCGTCGTCGTCGTCGCCCCCGCCGATGCCTCCGCCGTCCCTGCTGCATCCCTCCCCCGGTTGGCGCGGTGGGTTGGACGGTCCGGGGGCGTCGTCATCGTCGTCGTTGTCGAGGACCACGACGCCGTGCTCGTCCTCGCGCCCACGCTTGCGGGCGGCGATCTCCTCCAGGGCCCGGTGCTGCCGGACCATCTCGTCGCGGAGGTAGTCATCTCGCGCCCACCGCAGGGCGTCCTCGTCGGAGAAGGCATGCCGGGCTATCTCCTCGTATTCCGCGGGGAGGCCGGGCTCCGGCTTGGGCTCGACAAGGACGAAGCGGCTGGTGGGGGAGGCGTTGTCGCCGATGCGGACACCGGAGTTGTGGGTGTGTGCGCTGACAGGCGTGCCCTGGGGCTCCGGCTTGACGGGGCGGAGGTGGAGGTAGGGGAGCCGCCGGACGTGGAGGAGGACCCCCCGGTCTCCATGCGCCTCGGGGTCCAGGAGCTTCCCCGATGGCGTGGGAAGGGCGGGGGAGCGGGGTACTCGAGGCGCGGCGTGTTGCTGCCCTCGATGTACTCGAGGACGGCCTCCAACGTGCGCCCGGGCACGCCCCACCACCGATGCCGGCCGACGGCGTTGAGCCTGCCGGAGGGCTCGACGCCGTTGGTGGCTTCGAGCTACTCGGCGTGATGGCGGCGGAAGTAGGGCTCCCAGAGCGGGCTGTCGGGGCCGTACCGTGGCCCCTCCCTCACCGCACGCGGCAGGGACGAGCGGATGCGTGCGATCTTTGCACGCCGCGCTGCGCCGGTGGGTATCGGGGGCACCGGCACGCCGCCGGCGCTGATCCTCCATGCCCCGGGTACCCGCATGTCCGGTGGGACCGGGTACTTGGGCTCGAAAAGGAGGCGAGCCTCGCTCTCATGAAGATGGCGGCGGCCGAAGCCGTTCGCCGCCGCGCCGTCGCCTGGGAAGCGCTCGGCCATGGGTGCTGGAGACGGCGAGAGAGAGGAGAGGGAGGAACGACGACGACAAGAGAGTACGAGTCACCGAGTGCGCTGGGGCGCATCTTATATAGGCCGAGGCACCGCCCGTGCATGAGCCGCCATGAGTACGCGTGGCGGGCAAGGGAGGGCGAGGGACGCGCGTCATCCGGCCTTCACTGCGCCGCCCGTGAGGCATCAATGGCGCAGGCTGACCGGCGCGGCAGCTCGGCAGCTTTGGCATTGATTCGCCGCGGGAACCGAGGCGATGAGGATGACGAAGGGGCGAGAAGAGGGTAGAGTCGCTGACGCGGCGGGCCCGCGGCTGTTTCGCGCCAAAATAGTTCACCCCGGCGCCCCCGGGCGCCCCCCAGCGCGTCGGTTTCGGCCTGGGTCCGTCGGCGCTGTTTTCGGCCCAAGCCGGCGAAAATCGGGCTCCTGGGGGCGCGACTGGGCCGATTTTTCGGCGCCGGCGCAAAAAAAACGTCTCGGGAGG
The DNA here is from genome assembly GCA_034509565.1 of Triticum monococcum. Lineage (NCBI taxonomy): Eukaryota > Viridiplantae > Streptophyta > Magnoliopsida > Poales > Poaceae > Triticum > Triticum monococcum. Next base: position 168,022,196 of record CM067846.1, on the reverse strand, counting down.
CCTTCTTGGGGCGCGGCTGGAGATGCCCTCAGGCTTTGTTGGTGACCAGGGGGAGAACGCGAGGATACTAAATCCCTTTTTATTTGAAAAACATCGATCAAATCTATTATAAAAGTTCATCAAAGAACAAAGCATTTCAAACGTAATAAAAATTACTTGGAGATTCTGAAACCACCGAACGACCACTAACGCGCTGCTGTCGCCGCTCCCCTTCCGGAGCCGCTTGACCTTGTCGATGAAAGCCAGAAAGTCTTCGTACATGTGCCTCTGAGGTCCGGCGCTCTAGAGCCACAGTCGTCGTCGTTGAACCCTTGCATAGATTTAAAGCATCTTACACCAAATCTCGTCACATAACGAGAAATCATAATCTCACCGCCTTAAGGAGGCGGCGGGAATCTACACTGTCGGTGCACAAAAGGAGGGGGTCCTATTTTGTACCCTTTTACTTGTGCGCGGGCAGTTGGAGTTGCGCATGCGGCCACACCTAGCGGGGCAGAGGAAGGAAGCAAAGCCACAAGACAGAGTTCAAGAGTTCCAACACCATCAACCACTTTGGAACCGAGGCTCGGGAGGCGCCTCCATGGTGGCATGCAGATCTTTGTGGAGACCAGAAGCACACAAGACTAGATGATAACCAGAAGATGATGATCCTCGGCGACATCCTTGCCAAGGATACCCACGAGACCCCCGGCAAGACCCTTCTCGGGGACGACCACGATTTTTCGGCAAGGCTCTTGCCGAAAACATCCACGGGGCCACAGCCAGGCCCATGTCTGCCAAGACTCCATCGCCGTTCCCATGCAGCTGCCAACCCACCAGCTAGGCAGGCGCCTATGTGGCGATGTGCGGCCTCTAGGCCGACTCGGCAAGCACCTGCGTGGTGGCATGCAGATCTTCGTGAAGACTCTGCCACCGCACCAACTCAACAGCCAGCCAGCGTGGCGCTACACGCCTCGTCAGTTCGGACACGCGTCAAAGCCAAGCAAGGCGGCGACAGTTGGGACGAGCTTCCTTGCCGTCCCCGATAAAGCAAGAAGGGCACGTCAGCAGCGCATTAAATGCGTTTGTCCTACGGTTCCAGGAGATAGACTCGACTACTGTATAGCTTTCCACCTCATGTGTGCCACGGTGGCAGCCCCTTTGACTATAAAAGGAGGCCCGCGGCATACTGAGAGAGGATTCGGATTGTTTGGACCCTGCACACCTTGTAGCTAGTCCAAGAACACCAGATAAAAAAAACCAGCAGGAGTATGGTATTACGCATCACTTACGGCCCGAACCTGGATAATCCCCCCGCGTTAATCTCTTAATCCCGCTCTTTCCACAACCCCGCGCCCGCCAACCGTAGAAAAAAGGGATTTCTCATGATCCCGTAGGTGTCGTTTCCCCGACATATTTGGCGCGCTAGGTAGGGGGCGCAAGCTGTGAAAATCCGGTTTGAAGGTTAGCACACCGACTTCATCATCACCATGGCCCCCAAGAGAAAGGGGATCACAGTGATCGGCTCGTCCGGGGCCGGCCCGTCCGTGCCAGCGCGAGCAGACAGCCGGGTGCCCACGGATGGGGACGGACACGTGGCCCGTGAGCATCCACGACATTCTGGCGTTCGGAGCCAGGCGAGCGGCATCGTCCGAATCCGAGACGACGAGCCACTGGGTCCGGGGGTGGGCCGGTGCTACCCATGGACGGCGCAGCAGCCTCTATGGCACCCCAGCTCGCGCCCGCGCCGCGCCCTTCCCAGGCCGGGTGCGATGAGCAACACCGCGATGCCAGAGCCCCTGGGCACCGCCGCGGAAAGAGCCTTATGCGCCACTCGCAGGGCGAAACAGGCCGGCGTGCGCGCTCAGACTCCGGTGTAGGCGGCGCATGACCGCGAGATCATGACAGAGCCCCTTCTAACCCGGTTAGAAGTCGGAGTGCATCTCGGTCTACGCAGATCTCGCCGCCGCCTACGCCAGCAGAAGCGCTGGCGCGCGTGCAGCTGCTCCTCGACTTCCCCCCGCTGTGGAGAAGCTCGGCGAGTGGAGAGCCATGATACATCTCCAACGTATCTATAATGTTTAGATTGCTCCATGCTATTATATTATCTGTTTTGCATGTTAATGGGCTTTATTTTACACTTTTATATTATTTTTGGGACTAACCTATTAACCGGAGGCCCAGGCCAAATTGTTGTTTTTTTGCCTATTTCAGTGTTTCGTAGAAAAGGAATATCAAACGGAGTCCAAACGGAATGAAACCTTCGGGAGCGTGATTTTTGGAACAAACGTGATCCAGGGGACTTGGAGTGGACCTCAAGCAATCAACGAGGCAGCCACGAGGCAGGGGGCGCGCCCTCCACCCTCGTGGGCCCCTCGTTGCTCCACTGACCTACTTCTTCCTCCTATATATATCTACGTACCCCGCAAACATCCAGGAGTACCATGAAAACCTGATTCCACCGCCGCAACCTTCTGTACCCAAGAGATCCCATCTTGGAGCCTTTTTCAGAGCCCCATCGGAGCGGGCATTGATCACGGAGGGCCTCTACATCAACTCCATGGCCCCTCCAATGATGTGTGAGTAGTTTACCTCAGACCTTCGGGTCCATAGCTAGTAGCTAGATGGCTTCTTCTCTCTCTTTGGATCTCAATACAAAGTTCTCCTCGATTCTCTTAGAGATCTATTCGATGTAACTCTTCTGCGGTGTGTTTATCAAGATCCGATGAATTGTGAGTTTATGATCAAGTTTATCTATGAACAATATTTGAATCTTCTCTGAATTCTTTTATGTATGATTGGTTATCTTTGCAAGTCTCTTCGAATTATCAGTTTGGTTTGGCCTACTAGATTGATCTTTCTTGCAATTGGATAAGTGCTTAGCTTTGGGTTTAATCTTGCGCTGCTCGATCCCAGTGACAGAAAGGGAAACGACACGTATTGTTTTGTTGCCATCGAGGATAAAAAGATGGGGTTTATATCATATTGCATGAGTTTATCCCTCTACATCATGTCATCTTGCTTAAAGCGTTACTCTGTTCTTATGAACTTAATACTCTAGATGCATGCTGGATAGCGGTCGATGTGTGGAGTAATAGTAGTAGATGCAGGCAGGAGTCGGTCTACTTGTCACGGACGTGATGCCTATATACATGATCATACCTAGATATTCTCATAATTATTTGCTTTTTTATCAATTGCTCGACAGTAATTTATTCACCCATCATAATACTTATGCTATCTTGAGAGAAGCCACTAGTGAAACCTATGGCCCCCGGGTCTATTCTCCATCATACAAGTTTCCAATCTATTTTATTTTGCAATCTTTACTTTCAATCTATATCATAAAAATACCAAAAATATTTATCTTATTATAATTATCTCTATCAGATCTCACTCTTGCAAGTGGCCGTGAAGGGATTGACAACCCCTTTATTGTGTTGGTTGCGTGGTTCTTATTTGTTTGTGTAGGTACGAGGTGACTCGCGCGTGGTCTCCTACTGGATTGATACCTTGGTTCTTAAAAACTGAGGGAAATACTTACGGTGCTTTGCTGCATCACCCTTTCCTCTTCAAGGGAAAACCAACGCATGCTCAAGAGGTAGCAAGCCACCATCCGAAGCCTTGTCAGCTTCGCCAACAAAGACGAGCCACTCCCAGCGGGACCCTCGCACCGGTGTCCTGGCGAGTCGGTGCATGCCGATGGTTTGGGGACCAGGGATGTTGCGACCATGGTGCACTCCCTCCCCCCCCCCCCCCCCCCGTAGCCGCGACAACAGCCGCCGGCCTGTCGCCCCGACGTCGGTGACAAAATTTCCACCACGTTGTCCGACCCACGAACCCGCCGCGATCAATGTCAAGTCCTTCAGGAACGGGCCCAGGAAGATGCTCGAACTACCATCGAACGACGACGGGAGACGTGCCATCAGTCAGAACGGCGTGCGGGGCCTACTATGGACCACCCAGCGCCGGGGGCCCCGACGACCTACCTTACGAGGTGGGTTGTCCAGCCTTTACCCGAGAGTTGTGATATGTCTCCAACGTATCTATAATTTTTGATTGCTCCATGCTATATTATCTTCTGTTTTGGACATTATTGGGCTTTATTATCCACTTTTATATTAGTTTTGGGACTAACCTATTGACCCAGAGCCTAGTGCCAGTTCCTGTTTTTTCCCTTGTTTCAGTGTTTCGAAGAAAAGGAATATCAAACAGAGTCGAAACGGAATGAAACCTTCTGGAGAAGTTACTTTTGGAAGGAAAGCAACCCGGGAGACTTGGAGTCCACGTCAAGGAAGCTTCGAGGAAGCCACGAGGTAGGGGGCGCGCCCTCCACCCTCGTGGGCCCCTCGTGGCTCCCCTGACGTACTTCTTCCTCCTATATATCTTCGTATACCCTAAAATGATCGGGGAGCACAATAGATCGGGAGTTCCGCCGCCAGAAGCCTCCGTAGCCATCGAAAACCAATCTAGACCCGTTCCGGCATCCTACCAGAGGGGGAATCCCTCTCCGGTGGCTATCTTCATCATCTCGGTGCTCTCCATGACGAGGAGGGAGTAGTTCTCCCTCGGGGCTGAGGGTATGTACCAGTAGCTATGTGTTTGATCTCTCTCTCTCCCGTGTTCTTGAAGTCATACGATCTTGATGTATCATGAGCTTTGCTATTATAGTTGGATCTTATGATGTTTCTCCCCCTCTACTCTCTTATAACGGATTGAGTTTCCCCTTTGAAGTTATCTTATCGGATTGAGTCTTTAAAGATTTGAGAACACTTGATGTATGTCTTGCCGTGCGTATCTGTGGTGACAATGGGATATCACGTGATTCACTTGATGTATGTTTTGGTGATCAACTTGCGGATTCTGCCCATGAACCTATGCATAGGGGTTGGCACATGTTTTCGTCGTCATTCTCCGGTAGAAACTTTAGGGCACTCTTTGAAGTACTTTGTGTTGGTTTGAATAGATGAATCTGAGATTGTGTGATGCATATCGTATAATCATACCCACAGATACTTGAGGTGACATTGGAGTATCTAGGTGACATTAGGGTTTTGGTTGATTTGTATCTTAAGGTGTTATTCTAGTACGAACTCTAGGGCTGTTTGTGACACTTATAGGAATAGCCCAACGGATTGATTGGAAAGAATAACTTTGAGGTGGTTTCGTACCCTACCATAATCTCTTCGTTTGTTCTCCACTATTAGTGACTTTGGAGTGACTCTTTGTTGCATTTTGAGGGATAGTTAGATGATCCAATTATGTTATTATTGTAGAGGGAACTTGCACTAGTGAAAGTATGAACCCTAGGCCTTGTTTCCTATCATTGCAATACCGTTTACGCTCACTTTTATCATTAGTTACCTTGCTGTTTTTATATTTTCAGATTACAAAAACCTATATCTACTATCCATATACCACTTGTATCACCATCTCTTCGCCCAACAGTGCACCTATACAATTTATCATTGTATTGGGTGTGTTGGGGACACAAGAGATTCTTTGTAATTTGGTTGCAGGGTTGATTGAGAGAGACCATCTTCATCCTACGCCTCCTACGGATTGATAAACCTTAGGTCATCCACTTGAGGGTAATTTTCTACTGTCCTACAAACCTCTGCACTTGGAGGCCCAACAACGTCTATAAGTAGAAGGTTGTGTTGTAGACATTAAGCTCTTTTCTGGCGCCGTTGCCGGGGAGGCGAGTGCTTGAAGGTATATCTTTAGATCCTGCAATCGAGTCTTTTAGTTTCTTGTTTTATCACTAGTTTAGTTTATAAAAGAAAACTACAAAAAATGGAATTGAGTTTGCCTCATACGCTTCATCTTTTTAATATCTTTCGTGAGTATGATGGAAAGGAATATTGTGCCAAAGTGTTATAAGAAGAATGCATTAAAATGTTTGGCACTAAATCTTTGAATGATGAACAAGATTTCAATGTTGTTAGTATGAACTCCTTGAATATGCACAGTACTAATGATGATTGCACTAGTTATGATGAGAATGTCTCCTATAAACATGTCAATTTTTGTGGAGTGCATTGGGTTTGCAAGTACACACCAAATAGGGAAGATAGATATTGCAAGAGGCATAAGCACTTAGAAACTAATTTGTTGCAAGAAAGGCTAGATGTTTGTGCTGAAGATTTAAATTTTCTTGGCCGTACTTGTGGACTTTGCAATGAACAGGGTCATTTAGCTATCCGATGCAAATTGTTTCATGATCTAATCGTGTCCAAAAATTGTGACGACTTGATTTCCCTTGCACATTATAATGAACTTAGTTTGCTTATGGACTACGAAGAAATGAAATGTATAACTAAGCATCTTCCAGAATTTGCCCGTTATAAACTTCTTGGTTTTGATCTAGAGGAAATTTATATGTATTGTGCGGTGAATTGTATTGAAAATCCTTATATTGCCAACTACATAAAGAAAAGAAAATAAATAGAAGATGAAGAGAATACTAATGAAAGGGAAGAGACTTCCCAATACCCTCCTTTTATTTCTTATGATGAATCAGGTAACGAGGAGGAGCCTCCTATTCAACTAATCTCATTAATAAGGAGCTCCAAAAAGAGGATTGAACCCACACATGATGTGGTGAAGAAGAAGAAAAGAAAAAGGAAGAGAGGTAAAAAGATATCTCCCCCAAATAATGCTGCTCCTATTACTATTGTGCCTCATGAAAATATAATTGTGAAAGATAATGATACTTCTTATGATCTTGAAAATCTTTTTGGCACTTGCTTGGAAGAATATGATAATTGCTATACTATTGGTGCTATCCATACTATTAATGATGAGAGTGATTATGCTTATGATATGAAAAGGCCCAAGCTTAGGGATGCTATGTTTGATGAAGATGATGTTTTGAGAATATATTTGCTGCAATTAATGTTTGTCCCAAGCTTGGGGATGCTACGCTTAATGAAGATGATATTTTTAGTTTCCCAAGTTTTGATATGCAAATTTATAATGATGATAGCATGCCTCCTACCTATGATGATTATTGTGATGATACTTATGCTATAAAAAGTAGTGATTATATTTATAAAACTTGTCATGATTATTATTACCCCTTTTCTGAACATTACTCTTTTAATGTGGAAACAATTTATAGTATTTGAGTCTCTTATGATACTCCCACTATTCCAATGAGAAGAATTTTGCTTATGTGGAGAGTAATAAAAATTCTATGCTTGTAGATCATGAAAAGAATGCTTTAGGTGATGGTTATATTGTTGAATTCATTCATGATGCTACTGAAAATTACTATGAGGGAGGAACATATGCTTGTAGGAATTGTAATAATATCAAGTTTCCTCTCTATGTGCTTAAAGTTTTGAACTTATGCTTGTTTTGCCTTCCTATGCTAGTTGATTATTGTTCCCATAAGTTGTTTGCTCACAAAACCCCTATGCATAGGAAGAGGGTTAGAATTAAATGTTCTAGTAATATTCTTCATGATGCTCTCTTTATGTTAAAATTCTTATCTACTATATGAGCATCATTGAAATCATCATGCCTAGCTAGGGGCGTTAAACGATAGCGCTTGTTGGGAGGCAACCCAACTTTATTTTTGTTCATTGCTTTTTGCTCCTGTTTAGTAATAAATAGTTCATCTAGTCTCTGTTTAGATGTGGTTTTATGTTTTAATTAGTGTTTGTGCCAAGAAGAACCTTTGGGAATACTTGGGTGAAGTCTTTATGATCATGCTTTAAAAAAACAGAAACTTTAGCGCTCACGAGAATTGCTGCCATTTTTTATTGGAGAGTGCTATTTAGTTAATTATTTTTGCAGATGATTAATATAAAAATTCATCAGGTCCACCAATTTATTTTATAATTTTATGAGTTCAATAAGTGGTCGAAACCTACATATTACTACAGACTGTTCTGTTTTTGACAGATTCTGTTTTCATCGTGTTGTTTGCTTATTTTGATGAATCTATGAGTAGTATCGGAGGGTATGAATCATAGAGAAGTTGGAATAAAGTAGATATTAAACCAATATGAATTTAGAATGAGTTCATTACAGTACCTTATGATGGTGATTTGCTTTCTTATACTAACGGAGCTTACGAGTTTTCTGTTAAGTTTTGTGTTGTGAAGTTTTCAAGTTTTGGGTAAAGATTCGATGGACTATGGAATAAGGAGTGGCAAGAGCCTAAGATTGGGGATGCCCAAGGAACCCCAAGGTAATATTCAAGGACAACCAAAAGCCTAAGCTTGGGGATGCCCCGGAAGGCATCCCCTCTTTCGTCTACGTTCATCGGTAAGTTTACTTGGAGCTATATTTTTATTTACCACATGATATGTGTTTTGCTTGGAGCGTCATTTTATTTTATTTAGTTTTTCTTGCTTCTTGAATAAAATACCAAGATCTGAAATTCTTAAATGTTAGAGAGTCTTCATATAGTTGCATAATTATTCGACTACTCATTGATCTTCACTTATATCTTTCGGAGTAGTTTGTCATTTGCTTTAGTGCTTCACTTATATCTTTTTAGAGCACGGTGGTGGTTTTATTTTGAAGAAATAGATGAAATCTTGTGCTTCACTTATATTATTTTGAGAGTCTTTAGAACAGCATGGTAGTTTGCTTTGGTTATGAAACTAGTCCTAATATGATGGGAATCCAAGAGGGATATAATAAAAACTTTCATATAGAGTGCATTGAATACTAAGAGAAGTTAGATACTTGATAATTCTTTTGAGATATGGAGATGGTGATATTAGAGTCATGCTAGTTGAGTAGTTGTGAATTTGAGAAATACTTGTGTTGAAGTTTGTGATTCCCGTAGCATGCACGTATGGTGAACCGTTATGTGACGAAGTCGGAGCATGATTTATTTATTGATTGGCTTCCTTATGAGTGGCGGTCGGGGACGAGCGATGGTCTTTTCCTACCAGTCTATCCCCCTAGGAGCATGCGCGTAGTACTTTGTTTCGATAACTAATAGATTTTTGCAATAAGTATGTGAGTTCTTTATGACTACTGTTGAGTCCATGGATTATACGCACTCTCACCCTTCCACCATTGCTAGCCTCTCTAGTACCGCGCAACTTTTGCCGGTACCTTAAACCCACCATATACCTTCCTCAAAATAGCCACCATACCTACCTATTATGGCGTTTCCATAGCCAATCCGAGATATATTGCCATGCAACTTTCCACCATTCCGCTTATTATGACACGCTCCATCATTGTCATACCGCTTTGCATGATCATGTAGTTGACATCGTATTTGTGGCAAAGCCCCCGTTCATAATTCTTCCATACATGTCACTCTTGAGTCATTGCACATCCCGGTACACCACCGGAGGCATTCATATAGAGTCATATTTTGTTCTAAGTATCGAGTTTTAATTCTTGAGTTGTAAGTAAATAAAAGTGTGATGATCACCATTATTAGAGCATTGTCCCAGTGAGGAAAGGATGATGGAGACTATGATTCCCTCATAAGTCGAGATGAGACTCCGGACGAAAAAAAGAGAGGGCAAAGAAGCCCAAATAAAAAAAGAGGCCATAAAAAAGAGAAGGCCCAAATAATAATAATAATAATAAATGAGAGCAAAAGAGAGAAGGGGCAATGCTGCTATCCTTTTACCACACTTGTGCTTCAAAGTAGCACCATGATCTTCATCATAGAGAGTCTCCTATGTTGTCACTTTCATATACTAGTGGGAATCTTTCATTATAGAACTTGGCTTGTATATTCCAATAATGGGCTTCCTCAAAACGCCCTAGGTCTTCGTGAGCAAGCAAGTTGGATGCACACCCACTAGTTTCTTTTATTGAGCTTTCATACACTTATAGCTCTAGTGCATCCGTTGCATGGCAATCCCTACTCACTCACATTGATATCTATTAATGGGCATCTCCATAGCCCGTTGATACACCTAGTTGATGTGAGACTATCTTATCCTTTTTGTCTTCTCTACAACCACCATTCTATTCCACCTATAGTGCTATGTCCATGGCTCACGCTCATGTATTGCGTGAAGATTGAAAAAGTTTGAGAACACCAAAAGTATGAAACAATTGCTTGGCTTGTCATCGGGGTTGTGCATGATTTGAATACGTTGTGTGGTGAAGATGGAGCATAGCCAGACTATATGATTTTGTAGGGATAACTCTCTTTGGCCATGTTATTTTGAGAGGACATAATTGCTTAGTTAGTATGCTTAAAGTATTATTATTTTTAAGTCAATATGAACTTTTATCTTGAATCTTTTGGATCTGAATATTCATAGCACAATTAAGAAGAATTACATTGAAATTATGCCAAGTAGCACTCCGCATCAAAGATTCTGTTTTTATCATTTACCTACTCGAGGACGAGCAGGAATTAAGCTTGGGGATGCTGATACTCTCCAATGTATCTATAATTTTTTATTGCTCCATGCTGTATTATCTTCTGTTTTGGACATTATTGAAGGAAATATGCCCTAGAGGCAATAATAAAGTTATTATTTAGCTTAGCACCCCGATCGTTTAGTATGTTGCTATTGCTTTCTTCATGAATTATACATGTTCCTATGACTATGAGATTATGCAACTCCAGTTTATCGAAGGAACACTTTGTGTGCTACCAAACGTCACAATGTAACTGGGTGATTATAAAGGTGCTCTACAGGTGTCTCCAAAGGTACATGTTGGGTTGGCGTATTTCGAGATTAGGATTTGTCGCTCCGATTGTCAGAGAGGTATCTCTAGGCCCTCTCGGTAATGCACATCACTTAAGCCTTGCAAGCAATGCAACTAATAAGTTAGTTGCAAGATGATGTATTACGGAGCGAGTAAAGAGACTTGCCGGTAACGATATTGAACTAGGTATTGAGATACCGACGATCGAATCTCGGGCAAGTAACATACCGATGACAAAGGGAACAACGTATGTTGTTATGCGGTCTGACCGATAAAGATCTTCGTAGAATATGTAGGAGCCAATATGAGCATCTAGATTCCGCTATTGGTTATTGACCGGAGACGTGTCTCGGTCATGTCTACACTATTCTCGAAACCGTAGGGTCCGCACGCTTAACGTTACGATGACAGTTTCATTATGAGTTTATATATTTTGATGTACCGAAGGTTATTCGGAGTCTCGGATGTGATCACGGACTTGACGAGGAGTCTCAAAATGGTCGAGACATAAAGATCGATATATTGGACGACTATATTTGGACATCGGAAAGGTTCCGGGTGAGATTGGGACAATACCGGATCACCGGGAGGTTATCAGAACCCCCCGGGAGGTATATGGGCCTTATTGGGCCTGAGTGGAAAGGAGGGGAAAGGAGCAAGGGAGGGGGCGTGCCCCCCAAGCCCAATCCAAATTGGGAGGGGGGCCGCCCCCCTGTAACACCCCGGATATAACTTTCCCAATTTGTAATCCAACTCTTGCCGTTTCCGGTGTTAAGTTATATTTATTCCTCGGGTTCGGGTCTTTGTCTTCGTGTGTTGTTGTCGTTGTCATGCATCTCATATCATGTCATCATGTGCATTGCATTTGCATACATGTTCATCTCATGCATCCGAGCATTTTCCCCGTTGTCCGTTTTGCATTCCGGCGCTTCGTTCTCCTCCGGTGATCATTTCTAGCTTTCTTTCATGTGTGGGGATTAAACATTTCCGGATTGGACCGAGAATTGCCAAGCGGCCTTGGTTTACTACCGGTAGACCGCCTGTCAAGTTTCGTACCATTTGGACTTCGTTTGATACTCCAACGGTTAACCGAGGGACCGAAAAGGCCTCGTGTGTGTTGCAGCCCAACACCCCACCAATTTGGCCCAAAACCCACCAAACTCTGCTCCATCATCTAGAGCGTTTGATCACGATCGCGTGGCCGAAAACCGCACCTCATTTGGACTCTCCTAGCTCCACTTATGCCTATAAATAGCCCCCTCCGTTTTCGGATCTCCTCCCCCACGAAACCCTAAAAAATTTCATCTCTCCACGCGCCGGACACGTCCGCCCGGCGCCGGACACGTCCGCCGTGCCCCCACCGCCAATCCACCACCGCCACGTGACGCCGCCACCTCGCCGCCGCCGCGGCCCGGGAGGCCCAAACCGGGCCCCCGCGAGCCCGAGCGCCCCCGCGCCTCCCGGCCTCCTCTCGCCGCTGCCTCCCTCGGCTCCGGCGGGCGCCGCCGCTGCGGGCCGCCACCGCCGTCGATGCGGGCCGCCGCCGCCACCTCGCCGCCCCGCCACCGCTCCGCCCCGAGCCGGCCGGCCGCCGCCCCGCGCCTTCCTCCTCCACAACGGCCGCCGCCTCCTCCTCCCCACATCCGGCCTCCTCCTCCCCGAGCTCCGGCAAGTCCCCGGCGTCGATCTCCTCCTCCGGCGAGCAGTGAACTCCGGCGAGCCTCGGGAACCGCGCCAGATCCAGATCTGAGAAATTCCTCCCAATTGACTTTCCCTCCGAACCCTAATTTTTTATGCATACTTTGACCTGCCATATCTCCGCATCCGTAGCTCCGTTTTGGACATATAGTATATCAAAATGTTCGTCTCGACGAGCACATCATTTCATTACATTGCATCATTTTCATTTGAGTTCATCTTGATGCCCGAAATGCTGTTAGAAGGAGGCTTCGTGAGTTATTTGTCAGATCTGCTAGTTCATCTTAGACTTTTGTCATTTTTGCCATGATTGTTGTGTGCATGATATGCCTGTGAGTCCTTCATATGTTTTGTTAAGCATCTTGTTTTCTTTCCAGAGGTGCAACCCATGCATTTTTAGGATGTGTGTGGTGAATTGTGCAAGCTTGCAAAGTGAGGCACCCGGTAAATCTGTTTTCAGTGACTTAGTGATTTCACTAAGTCCTGGGATTATTTAGTTCATGATGCCGTATGTTCATGCTGTTTTCTAGCGATCCGTGCCTCTTTTGAGTATGATCACTAAAGGAGTTTTGTTAATCTTGTTATTCTCTATCCATCCATGTCTTTGTTTGCATATATGGAGGACCCTAGCTTGAGTCAATCGAGCTCTACTTTTGCTTCGTGGTAAATCTGGGCAGATCGTCAACTTGTTTGCGATTTTGCCGGAGTTATTGTAGTTGTTCCGTGCATGATATGCCATTGTTCTTGCAATGTCTAGCTAGCATTTTGTGCCTTCTTAATGGATGTATGCTTACCTTGCCATGACCTGCTCCGTAGTGAGTGCATCGAGCTCGTTTACATGCCTTCGTGAGTTACTTTTCAGCATGTCTCAGTTTTCACTAAGTCTAAAAACTGATTGTGTTTTAGCTATGTTCGTGTGCTTGTTAGTATATTTTGTGATCCCTTTTGGCCCCAGGTCACTTAGGGACTTTTGTTAAGCTTGTTGAGTAGCTCCATGCCATGCCTTTCTTTGTCATGTTTAGGTCCTGTAGCATGTTGTTTTGCTGCTCCGAAGAGGGCTTCATGATCTGAAATTTCAGACAAGTGTTAATTTCACTAAGTCTGAGATCTGTTTACCATTTGCATTTTTGCCATGCTTGTTTGAACCTCTTAATGGATGAATTGGCCGTAGCTCAGTGCTAGTCTTTTGTTAAGAATCTTGAATGCTTCCCTGCCATGTATTTTGTTGTCTTGTTTGAGTGTTGTAGCATGTTCATCTCATTGCATTTAGATGCCTACTTGCTGTAAATCGCAGACCGGTGTCATATTTGAATCGCTTGCCATTTCCAAACTGTAACTCTGATTCCAGCATTCTTTATATCGTTTTCAAGCGATTTCATCTCATCTTTCCAGTGGCACACTTGGTTTTCCAAGTTGAGGCCAGGTTCATGCATTTCCTGTCATATCTTGCATTTTGCATCCCGCATAGCATATCATTGCATCGTATTGTTTGAGTTTGCACGTGGTTGATTGTATCCTTGTTGCTTGTTTGTCTTGTTTGGGTAGAGCCGGGAGACGAGTTCGCTAGTGAGGAGCCCATTGAGTTTGCTTTTGAGGATCCAGTCAACTCTGACAACTTTGCAGGCAAGATGATCATACCCTCGAAATCACTACTATCTTTGCTATGCTAGTTTGCTCGCTCTTTTGCTATGCCAATGCTACGATGCCTACCACTTGCTTGTCAGCCTCCCAAATTGCCATGTTCAACCTCTAACCCACCATTGTCCTAGCAAACCGTTGATTGGCTATGTTACCACTTTGCTCAGCCCCTCTTATAGCGTTGTTAGTTGCAGGTGAAGATTGGAGCCGTTCCTTGTTGGAATATCTATTTACTTGTTGGGATATCATTATATTGCTATGTTATCTTAATGCACCTATATACTTGGTAAAGGGTGGAAGGCTCGGCCTCTCGCCTAGTGTTTTGTTCCACTCTTGCCGCCCTAGTTTCCGTCATATCGGTGTTATGTTCCCGGATCTTGCGTCCCTTACGTGGTTGGGCTATAATGGGAACCCCTTGATAGTTTGCCTTGATTAAAGCTTTTCCAGCAATGCCCAACATTGGTTTTACCATTTTCCTCCTAGCCTCTTTTTCCCTTGGGTTTCCGGAGCCCGAGGGTCATCTTATTTTAACCCCCCCCCTGGGGGCCAGTGCTCCTCTGAGTGTTGGTCTGACCGAGTAGACTGCGGGGCCACCTCGGGGCAACTTGAGGGTTGGTTTTACTCATAGGATGTCTCATCTGAGTGTGCCCTGAGAACGAGATATGTGCAACTCCTATCGGGATTTGTCGGCACATTCGGGCGGTGTTGCTGGTCTTGTTTTAACCTGTCGAAATGTCTTGTTGTACCGGGATACCTAGTCTGATCGGAATGTCTCGGGTGGAGGTCTATTCCTTCGTTGACTGTGAGAGCTTGTCATGGGCTAAGTTGGGACTCCCCTGCAGGGATTGAACTTTCGAAAGCCGTGCCCGCGGTTATGGGCAGATGGGAATTTGTTAATGTCCGGTTGTAGATAACTTGAACCTTCATTAATTAAAATGAATCAACTGAGTGTGTTACCGTGATGGCCTCTTCTCGTCGGAGTCCGGGAAGTGGACATGGTGTTGGAGTTATGTTTGCGCAGGTTGCTCTCTAGTTTCTCGCTCGCGCTTTGCCTCTTCTTCTCGCTCTCTTTTGCGAATAAGTTAGCCACCATATATGCTAGTCGCTTGCTGCAGCTCCACATATATTTACCCTATCCTACCTATTAAGCTTAAATAGTCTTGATCGCGAGGGTGCGAGATTGCTGAGTCCCTGTGGCTCACAGGTTACTATTACACCAGATGCAGGGACAGATGATACAGCTCCAGATGGCGCGCTTGAGCTCAAGTGGGAGTACGACGAGGACTCTCAGCGTTACTATGTTTCTTTTCCTGATGATCAGTAGTGGTGCCCAGTTCGGGTGATCGGGACCATGTCGCTTGTTGGGTTGTCTTTTATTTTGGCGCCATAGTCGGGCCATGAGTGTTTGGATGATGTATGTTACTTATGTACTTTGATGTGACGTGGCGAGTGTAAGCCCACTATGTATCTCCCCTTTTATTCTATATATTACATGGGATGTTGTGATGATTGCCTAACTTGTGACATTGCCTTCAATGCGGTTATGTCTCTAAGTCGTGCCTCGACACGTGGGAGCTATAGCCGCATCGAGGGCGTTACACCCCCTTTCCTTCCTCCCTCCTTCCTCTTCCTTCCCTCTCCTACTCCTAATAGAAGGGGGAGTCCTACTCCCGGTGGGAGTTGGACTGTCCCCCTTGGGCGCGGCACCCTCCTTGGCCGGCCCCCTCCTCCACTCCTTTATATACGGGGTCAGGGGGCACCCAGAGACACAACAATTGATCATTGATCTCTTAGCCGTGTGCGGTGCCCCCCTCCACCATAATCCTCGATAATATTGTAGCGGTGCTTAGGCGATGCCCTGCGACGGTAGAACATCAAGATCGCCACCACGCCGTCGTGCTGACGGAACTCATCCCCGACACTTTGCTGGATCGGAGTCTTGGGATCGTCATCGAGCTGAAAAACTCGGAGGTGCCGTAGTTTCGGTGCTTGATCGGTCGGGCTGTGAAGACGTACGACTACATCAACCGTGTTGTTATAACGCGTCCGCTTCCGGTCTATGAGGGTACGTAGACAACACTCTCCCCTCTCGTTGTTGTGCATCACCATGATCTTGCGTGTGCGTAGGAATTTTTTTTTAAATTACTACGTTCCCCTACAGTGGCATCCGAGCCTAGGTTTTGTTGATGTTATATGCACGAGTAGAACACAAGTGAGTTGTGGGCGATATAAGTCATACTGCTTACCAGCATGTCATACTTTGGTTCGGCGGTATTGTTGGATGAAGCGGCCCAGACCGACATTGCGCGTACGCTTACGCGAGACTGGTTCTACCGACGTGCTTTGCACACAGGTGGCTGGCGGGTGTCAGTTTCTCCAACTTTAGTTGAACCGAGTGTGGCTACGCCCGGTCCTTGCGAAGGTTAAAACAACACTAACTTGACAAACTATCGTTGTGGTTTTTGATGCGTAGGTAAGATTGGTTCTTGCTAAGCCCGTAGCAGCCACGTAAAACTTGCAACAAACAAAGTAGAGGACGTCTATCTTGTTTTTGCAGGGCATGTTGTGATGTGATATGGTCAAGGCATGATGCTAAATTTTATTGTATGAGATGATCATGTTTTGTAACCAAGTTATCGGCAACTGGCAGGAGCCATATGGTTGTCGCTTTATTGTATGCAATGCAATCGCCCTGTAATGCTTTACTTTATCACTAAGCGGTAGCGATAGTCGTAGAAGCATAAGATTGGCAAGACGACAACGATGCTACGATGGAGATCAAGGTGTCGCACCAGTGACGATGGTGATCATGACGATGCTTCGGAGATGGAGATCACAAGCACAAGATGATGATGGCCATATCATATCACTTATATTGATTGCATGTGATGTTTATCTTTTATGCATCTTATCTTGCTTTGATTGACGGTAGCATTATAAGATGATCTCTCACTAAATTTCAAGATAAAAGTGTTCTCCCTGAGTATGCACCGTTGCCAAAGTTCATCGTGCCCAGACACCACGTGATGATCGGGTGTGATAAGCTCTACGTCCATCTACAACAGGTGCAAGCCAGTTTTGCACACGCAGAATACTCAGGTTAAACTTGACAAGCCTAGCATATGCAGATATGGCCTCGGAACACTGAGACCGAAAAGTCGAGTGTGAATCATCTAGTAGATATGATCAACATAGTGATGTTCACCATTGAAAACTACTCCATTTCACGCGATGATCGGTTATGGTTTAGTTGATTTGGATCACATGACCACTTAGAAGATTAGAGGGATGTATTTCTAAGTGGGAGTTCTTAAGTAATATGATTAATTGAACTTAAATTTATCATGAACGTAGTACCTGATAGTATCTTGCTTGTTCATGTTTGATTGTAGATAGATGGCCCGTGATGTTGTTCTGTTGAATTTTAATGTGTTCCTTGAGAAAGCAAAGTTGAAAGATGATGGTAGCAATTATACGGACTGGGTCTGTAACTTGAGGATTATCCTCATTGCTGCACAGAAGAATTACGTCCTGGAAGCACCGCTGGGTGCCAAGCCTGCTGCTGATGCAACTGACGACGTTAAGAACGTCCGGCAGAGCAAAGCTGATGACTACTCGATAGTTCAATGTGCCATGCTTTACGGCTTAGAACCGGGTCTTCAACGACATTTTGAACATCATGGAGCATATGAGATGTTCTAGGAGTTGAAGCTAATATTTCAAGCAGATGCCCGGATTGAGAGATATGAAGTCTCCAATAAGTTCTATAGCTGCAAGATGGAGGAGAACAGTTCTGTCAGTGAGCATATACTCAAAATGTCTGGGTATAATAATCACTTGATTCAACTGGGAGTTAATCTTCCGGATGATTGCGTCATTGACAGAATTCTCCAATCACTTCCACCTAGCTACAAGAGCTTCGTGATGAAGTATAATATGCAAGGGATGGATAAGACAATTCCCGAGCTCTTCACAATGCTAAAAGCTGCGGAGGTAGAAATCAAGAAGGAGCATCAAGTGTTGATGGTCAACAAGACCACTAGTTTCAAGAAAAAGGGCAAGGGGAAGAAGAAGGGGAACTTCAAGAAGAAGAACAAGCAAGTTGCTGCTCAGGAGAAGAAACCCAAGTCTGGACCTAAGCCTGAAACTGAGTGCTTCTACTGCAAGCAGACTGGTCACTGGAAGTGGAACTGCCCCAAGTATTTGGCGGATAAGAAGGATGGCAAGGTGAACAAAGGTATATGTGATATACATGTTATTGATGTGTACCTTACTAGAGCTCACAGTAGCACCTGGGTATTTGATACTGGTTCTGTTGCTAATATTTGCAACTCGAAAGAGGGACTACGGATTAAGTGAACACCGGCGAAGGACAAGGTGACGATGCGCGTGGGAAATGGTTCCAAAGTCGATGTGATCGCGGTCGGCACGCTACCTCTACATCTACCATCGGGATTAGTATTAGACCTAAATAATTGTTATTTGGTGCCAGCGTTAAGCATGAACATTATATCTGGATCTTGTTTGATGCGAGACGGTTATTCATTTAAATCAGAGAATAATGGTTGTTCTATTTATATGAGTAATATCTTTTATGGTCATGCACCCTTGAAGAGTGGTCTATTTTTGATGAATCTCGATAGTAGTGATAGACATATTCATAATGTTGAAGCCAAAAGATATAGAGTTGATAATGATAGTGCAACTTATTTGTGGCACTGCCGTTTAGGTCATATCGGTGTAAAGCGCATGAAGAAACTCCATACTGGTGGACTTTTGGAACCACTTGATTATGAATCACTTGGTACTTGCAAACCGTGCCTCATGGGCAAGATGACTAAAACGTCGCTCTCCGGTACTATGGAGAGAGCAACAGATTTGTTGGAAATCATACATACAGATGTATGTGGTCCAATGAATGTTGAAGCTCGTGGCGGATATCGTTATTTTCTCACCTTCACAGATGATTTAAGAAGATATGGGTATATCTACTTAATGAAACATAAGTCTGAAACATCTGAAAAGTTCAAAGAATTTCAAAGTGAAGTTGAAAATCATCATAACAAGAAAATAAAGTTAATACGATCTGATTGTGGAGGAGAATATTTGAGCTACGAGTTTGGTTTACATTTGAAACAATGCGGAATAGTTTTGCAACTCACGCCACTAGGAACACCACAGCATAATGGTGTGTCCGAACATCGTAATCATACTTTACTTGATATGGTGCGATCTATGATGTCTCTTACAGATTTACCGCTATCGTTTTGGGGTTATGCTTTAGAGACGACCGCATTCACGTTAAATAGGGCACCATCAAAATCCGTTGAGACGACGCCTTATGAACTATGGTTTGGCAAGAAACCCAAGTTGTCGTTTCTAAAAGTTTGGGGCTACGATGCTTATGTGAAAAAGCTTCAACCTGATAAGCTCGAACCCAAATTAGAGAAATGTGTCTTCATAGGATACTCGAAGGAGACTGTTGGGTACACCTTCTATAACAGATCCGAAGGCAAGACATTTGTTGCTAAGAATGGATCCTTTCTAGAGAAGGAGTTTCTCTCGAAAGAAGTGAGTGGGAGGAAAGTAGAACTTGATGAGGTAACTATACCTGCTCCCTTATTGGAAAGTAGTACATTACAGAAACTGGTTTGTGTGACACCTACACCAATTAGTGAGGAAGCTAATGATGATGATCATGAAACTTCAAAACAAGTTACTACTGAACCTCATAGATCAACCAGAGTAAGATCCGCACCAGAGTGGTACAGTAATCCTGTTCTGGAAGTCATGCTACTAGATCATGATGAACCTACGAACTATGAAGAAGCAATGGTGAGCCCATATTCCGCAAAATGGCTTGAAGCCATGAAATCTGAGATGGGATCCATGTATGAGAACAAAGTGTGGACTTTGGTTGACTTGCCCAATGATCGGCAAGCAATAGAAAATAAATGGATCTTCAAGAAGAAGACTGACGCTGACGGTAATGTTACTGTCTACAAAGCTCGACTTGTCGCAAAAGGTTTTCGACAAGTTCAAGGGATTGACTACGATGAGACCTTCTCACCCGTAGCGATGCTTAAGTCTGACCGAATCAGGTTAGCAATTGCCACATTTTATGATTATGAAATTTGGCAGATGGATGTCAAAACTGCATTCCTGAATGGATTTCTGGAAGAAGAGTTGTATATGATGCAGTCGGAAGGTTTTGTCGATCCAAAGGGAGCTATCAAAGTGTGCAAGCTCCAGCGATCCATTTATGGACTGGTGCAAGCATCTCGGAGTTGGAATAAACGCTTTGATAGTGTGATCAAATAATTTGGTTTTGTACAGACTTTTGGAGAAGCCTGTATTTACAAGAAAGTGAGTGGGAGCTCTGCAGCATTTTTGATATTATATGTGGATGACATATTGCTAATTGGAAATGATATAGAATTTCTGGATAGCATAAAGGGATACTTGAATAAGAGTTTTTCAATGAAAGACCTCGGTGAAGCTGCTTACATATTGGGCATTAAGATCTATAGAGATAGATCAAGACGCTTAATTGGACTTTCACAAAGCACATACCTTGAGAAAGTTTTGAAGAAGTTCAAAATGGATCAAGCAAAGAAAGGATTCTTGCCCGTGTTACAAGGTGTGAAGTTGAGTAAGACTCAATGCCCGACCACTGCAAAAGATAGAGAGAAAATGAAAGATGTTCCCTATGCTTCAGCCATAGGCTCTATCATGTATGCAATGCTGTGTACCAGACCTGATGTGTGCTTTGCTATAAGTCTAGCAGGGAGGTACCAAAGTAATCCAGGAGTGGATCACTGGACAGCGGTCAAGAACATCCTGAAATACCTGAAAAGGACTAAGGATATATTTCTCGTATATGGAGGTGACAAAGAGCTCATCGTAAATGGTTACGTTGATGGAAGCTTTGACAATGATCCGGACGATTCTAAATCGCAAACCGGATACGTGTTTACATTAAATGGTGGAGCTGTCAGTTGGTGCAGTTCTAAACAAAGCATCGTGGCGGGATCTACATGTGAAGTGGAGTACATAGCTGCTTCGGAAGCAGCAAACGAAGGAGTCTGGATGAAGGAGTTCATATCCGATCTAGGTGTGATACCTAGTCCATCGGGTCCAATGAAAATCTTTTGTGACAATACTGGTGCCATTGCCTTGGCAAAGGAATCCAAATTTCACAAGAGAACCAAGCACATCAAGAGACGCTTCAATTCCATCCGGGATCTAGTCCAGGTGGGAGACATAGAGATTTGCAAGATACATACAGATCTGAATGTAGCAGACCCATTGACTAAGCCTCTTCCACGAGCAAAACATGATCAGCACCAAGGCTCCATGGGTGTTAGAATCATTACTACGTAATCTAGATTATTGACTCTAGTGCAAGTGGGAGACTGAAGGAAATATGCCCTAGAGGCAATAATAAAGTTATTATTTATTTCCTTATATCATGATAAATGTTTATTATTCATGCTAGAATTGTATTAACCGGAAACGTAATACTTGTGTGAATACATAGACAAAAAAAGTGTCACTAGTATGCCTCTACTTGACTAGCTCGTTAATCGAAGATAGTTATGTTTCCTAACCATAGACATGAGTTGTCATTTGATTAACGGGATCACATCATTAGGAGAATGATGTCATTGACATGACCCATTCCATTAGCTTAGCACCCGATCGTTTAGTATGTTGCTATTGTTTCTTCATGACTTATACATGTTCCTATGACTATGAGATTATGCAACTCCCGTTTACTGGAGGAACACTTTGTGTGCTACCAAACGTCACAACATAACTGGGTGATTATAAAGGTGCTCTACAGGTTTCTCCAAAGGTACATGTTGGGTTGGCGTATTTCGAGATTAGGATTTGTCTCTTCGATTGTCGGAGAGGTATCTCTGGGCCCTCTCGGTGATGCACATCACTTAAGCCTTGCAAGCAATGCAACTAATAAGTTAGTTCCAAGATGATGTATTACAGAACGAGTAAAGAGACTTGCCGGTAACGAGATTGAAGTAGTTATTGAGATACCGACGATCGAATCTCAGGCAAGTAACATACCAATGACAAAGGGAACAACATATGTTGTTATGCGGTCTGACCGATAAAGATCTTCATAGAATATGTAGGAGCCAATATGACAATCCAGGTTCCGCTATTGGTTATTGACCGGAGACATGTCTCGGTCATGTCTACATTGTTCTCGAACCCGTAGGCTCCGCACGCTTAACGTTATGATGATAGTTTCATTATGAGTTTATATATTTTGATGTACCGAAGGTTGTTCGGAGTCCCGGATGTGATCACGGACTTGACGAGGAGTCTCGAAATGGTCAAGACATAAAGATTGATATATTGGACGACTATATTTGGACACCGGAAAGGTTCCAGGTGAGATTGGGACAATACCGGATCACCGGGAGGTTATCGGAACCCCCCAGGAGGTATATGGGCCTTATTGGGCCTTAGTGGGCCTTAGTGGAAAGGAGGGGAAAGGAGAAAGGGAGGGGGCGCGCCCCCAAGCCCAATCTGAATTGGGAGGGGGGCCGGGCCCCCCTTTCCTTCTTCCCTCCTTCCTCTTCCTTCCCTCTCCTACTCCTAATAGGAAAAGGGGGAGTCCTACTCCCGGTGGGAGTTGGACTCCCCCCTTGGGCGCGCCACCCTCCTTGGCCGGCCCCGTCCTCCACTCCTTTATATACGGGGGTAGGGGGGCACCCCAGAGACACAACAATTGATCATTGATCTCTTAGCCGTGTGCGGTGCCCCCTCCACCATAATCCTCGATAATATTGTAGCGGTGCTTAGGCGAAGCCCTGCGGCGGTAGAACATCAAGATCGTCACCACGCCATCGTGCTGACGGAACTCATCCCCGACACTTTGCTAGATCGGAGTCCGGGGATCGTCATTGAGCTGAACGTGTGCAAAAACTCGGAGGTGTCGTAGTTTCGGTGCATGATCGGTCGGGCTGTGAAGACGTACAACTACATCAACCGTGTTGTTATAACGCTTCCGCTTCCGGTCTACGAGGGTACGTAGACAACACTCTCCCCTCTCGTTGCTGTGCATCACCATGATCTTGCATGTGCGTAGGATTTTTTTTGAAATTACTACGTTCCCCTACAATTATTGGGCTTTATTATCCACTTTTATATTATTTTTGGGACTAACCTATTGACCCAAAGCCAAGTGCCAGTTCCTATTTTTTTCCTTGTTTCAGTGTTTCGAAGAAAAGGAATATCAAACGGAGTCGAAACAGAATGAAACCTTCTGGAGAAGTTATTTTTGGAAGGAAAGCAACCCGGGAGACTTGGAGTCCACGTCAAGGAAGCTTCGAGGAAGCCACGAGGTAGGGGGGGCGCGCCCACCCCCCTGGGCGCGCCCTCCACCCTCGTGGGCCCCTCGTGGCTCCCCCGACGTACTTCTTCCTCCTATATATCTCCATATACCCTAAAACGATCGGGGAGCACAAGAGATCGGGAGTTCCGCCGTCAGAAGCCTCCGTAGCCACCGAAAACCAATCTAGACCCGTTCCGGCACCCTGCCAGAGAGGGGAATCCCTCTCCAGCGGCTATCTTCATCATCCCGTTGCTCTCCATGACGAGGAGGGAGTAGTTCTCCCTTGGGGCTGAGTGTATGTACCAGTAGCTATGTGTTTGATCTCTCTCTCTCGTGTTCTTGAGGTGATACGATGTTGATGTATCGCGAGCTTTGCTATTATAGTTGGATCTTATGATGTTTCTCCCCCTCTACTCTCTTGTAATGGACTGAGTTTCCCCTTTGAAGTTATCTTATTGGATTGAGTCTTTAAAGATTTGAGAACACTTGATGTATGTCTTGCCGTGCGTATCTGTGGTGACAATGGGATATCACGTGATTCACTTGATGTATGTTTTGGTGATCAACTTGCGGGTTCCGCCCATGAACCTATGCATAGGGGTTGCCACATGTTTTCGTCGTGATTCTCCGGTAGAAACTTTGGGGCACTCTTTGAAGTACTTTGTGTTGGTTTGAATAGATGAATCTGAGATTGTGTGATGCATATCATATAACCATACCCACGGATACTTGAGGTGACATTGGAGTATCTAGGTGACATTAGGGTTTTGGTTTATTTGTGTCTTAAGGTGTTATTCTAGTACGAACTCTAGGGCTGTTTGTGACACTTATAGGAATAGCCCAACGGATTGACTGGAAAGAATAACTTTGAGGTGGTTTCGTACCCTACCATAATCTCTTCGTTTGTTCTCCGCTATTAGTGACTTTGGAGTGACTCTTTGTTGCATGTTGAGGGATAGTTAGATGATCCAATTATGTTATTATTGTTGAGGGAACTTTCACTAGTGAAAGTATGAACCCTAGGCCTTGTTTCCTATCATTGCAATACCGTTTACGCTCACTTTTATCATTAGTTACCTTGCTGTTTTTATATTTTCAGATTACAAAAACCTATATCTACTATCCATATACCACTTGTATCACCATCTCTTCGCCGAACTAGTGCACGTATACAATTTATCATTGTATTGGGTGTGTTGGGGACACAAGAGACTCTTTGTTATTTGGTTGCAGGGTTGCTTGAGAGAGACCATCTTCATCCTACGCCTCCTACGGATTGATAAACCTTAGGTCATCCACTTGAGGGAAATTTCCTATTGTCCTACAAACCTCTGCACTTGGAGGCCCAACAACGTCTACAAGAAGAAGGTTGTGTAGTAGACATCATGTTGCGGCAGTTCCAGTGGCCCCCCACCGCACGTTCAAGCCCGATGTTGGCGAGAAGTACAACGACAAGACCCACCCATTGGAGTTCCTCGGCATCTACACCATCGCGATGCAAGTTGCTGGAGCCCGCGACGACAAGGTGCTTGCCAATTACTTCCCATTGGCACTCAAACCCAACGTCGTGTCGTGGTTGATGCACTTGCCAATGGATTCCATTTCTTCTTGGTCGGATTTGTGTCATGAGTTTGTTGGCGCCTTCACTGGAGGCCACCAAGCTCATGGCCAAGCAAGCGATTTGCACCTCATCCCCAGAAAAGAAGGAGAAAACATGCGCAGGTACATACAGAGGTTCAGCCGAGTGCAGTACAACATCCCAGATGTTCATCTCGCCACAGTTATCAGCGCATTCCATCAGAATGTGCGCAACCGCAAGATGCGTGAAGAGTTGATGATGAACAAGGTCAATGATGTGGCCGAACTTTATGTTCTAGCCGATAGATGTGCTCGAGCTGAAGAGGGGAGGAAGTACCCCGGCAAGGACGCCGGTGCAGAAACCGACTCCACAGACGAACACACCGCCGCCCCGGCAAAGAAGGGTTGGCGCCGCAATAGGAAGCGCAAGGGCAAGACTGTGCTTGCTGTTGAGGGATCCGGTGAGCTCGGCGCCGCCAAAAAGGCCAAGGCTGAAGACCCCGGCAAGGAGGTTGCCGGTGTGCCGCCTGCTTGGCCCTAGCGGCCGCCGGCAAGCCAAGAGGATCCGACAAGGAGTACTGCAAGATCCACCACACCAAGGGCCATGACCTCCAGAACTGCCGACAAGTTGGGCTGCTTGCTGAGAAGCAGAAGGCTGAATATGAAAGGCGAGACAAGGAGAAGGGCCAGGATGGTGCTGAGGGATCCGGTAAGAAGCGTGGCGGCCAAGGGGGTCACCGCGGCAAAGATAACCAACAAGAGAGGCCTGCTCGGAGCCGCGACAAGAAAGAGGAAGATGAAAATCATGACGAAGACGACGAGTTCGGCGAGCACGAGTTCCAGAAGGCTACAGAGGCCATGTGCGTCAATGGTGGCGCCTCGCTACACACCTCACATCGCCAGCTGAAGCAGTGGGCGCGTGAGGTCACTACGGCAGAGCCGTCGTTCGATGCCCAGAATCCCCTGAAGTGGTCCCGCACGCCCATCGTTTTTGACACCGAGGATCACCCTGATCGCACAACTGCGGTCGGGTGTTTGCCATTGTTGGTCTCGCCAACAATACGCAACCTCAAGGTGACGAAAGTGCTGGTTGACGGTGGGGACAGTCTGAACTTGATCTCACCCGCTGTGATCAAGAAGCTACAGATTCCTGATGGAGACCTCGAAGAGATGGGCACGTTTCAAGGGGTCAACCCGGGATGGAGCCAGCCTAAAGGTAAAATCACGCCGCCCGTTACATTTGGAGGCGAGCTGAACTATAGGACGGAGAAGATCGTCTTCGATGTCGCCGAGATCCCCTTGCCATATAATGGGATCCTTGGCCGCCCAGCGCTGGCCAAGTTCATGGCGGCGTCCCACTACGCCTACAACACTTTAAAGATGCCAGGGCCGCTAACCATCATCATCGTCCCCCCCCCCCCCCGACAAGAAAGATGCGCTCATCTGCGCCGATCAACTTTACCGAGAGGCAGTTGCAGCAACTGCCGCGAAGACACTTGCCCCTGCCGCTGAAGCTCCAGGGAAGAAGAAGGCCGACAAGAACCCTTCCGGCAAGACGTCTTCCGACGAGACCTCTTGCACCCACTCCGGCAAGCGCACCTCTTCGGAGTGCTGCGCTCCCATTGAGGACGTGCCAGAGAGCTCCGTCGGCAAGAGAAAGAAGTCCAAGGCTGCACCACCAGAAACCAAGCAGGTGTCCATCAAGGAGGACAACACGGGCAGGGCTTTCACCATAAGCTCCACCCTTGACAGCAAATAGGAAAGCGCGCTCGTCGCCTTCCTGCGGACGAATGTCGATGTGTTTGCATGGCAAGCATCCGACATCCTCGGCGTTCCCAGGGAGGTGATTGAGCACCATCTTTCTGTCTATCCTCATGCGCGGCCCGTCAAGCAAAAGGTCAGGAAGTAAGCTTTGGAGCGACAAGAGTTCATCATAGAAGAGATCAGAAAGTTGGAGGCGGCAGGTCTGGTTAGAGGAGTACTCCACCCCACGTGGTTGGCCAATCTGGTGGTGGTGCGTAAGGCAAATGGGAAGTGGAGGTTGTGTATTGACTACACAGATATCAATAAAGCTTGTTGAAAGGATCCATTCCTCCTGCCACTCATCGACCAGATTGTAGACTCCACTGTCGGGTGTGACCTGCTGTCATTCCTCGATGCCTATTCAGGGTACCACCAGATCTTCATGGTGAAAGGAGACGAAGAGAAGACCGCGTTCATTACCCCATGTGGTACATACTGTTTTGTACGGATGCCTTTCTGGTTGAAGAGCACCGGTTCGACGTTTGCCCGAGCGGTCCAAATTGGTTTTAAGCCCCAACTACATAGAAATATGGAAGCCTATATGGATGATATAGTGGTCAAAACCAAGGACAGGGCCACGCTTATACAATACCTAGAAGAAACATTTGCAAATCTGCGTAAGATCAACCTCAAGCTCAACCCAGAGAAGTGTGTGTTCGGTGTCCCGTCTGGCAAACTTCTTGGGTTCTTTGTGTCTCAGTGCGGAATTGAAGCATATCCCGGCAAGATTAAGGCGATCGAGCATATTGAAGCACCAAAGCGGTTCAAAGACGTCCGTAGGCTCGCCAGCTGCGTTGCCGCCCTGAGTAGATTTATCTCCAAATCTGCTGAGCGCGAGGCGGGTCCAGTAAAGTGGACTCCAGAGGCAGAGGCTGCACTACAAAATTTGAACAGGTATCTCTCCTCCACGCCGATACTAGTCGCGCCCAAACCGCAAGAGCCGTTGCTGCTAAACTTGGCAGCAACGAATCAAGTGGTTAGTGCCGCGCTGGTGGCGCAGAGGGAACTTGAGGAAGAGGCAGCAGTAGCAGCGGAGCCATCGAGTGGCGGGCCGGGGCCATCCTCGGCAGGGTCTGACAACGGCAAGACAGAACCACCGGCGAGACCCGATCCCGGCAAGGCGGGGTCTGAGCAGATGAGCAAAGTAGGACAGAAGAAGAAGATGGTGCAGCACCTAGTCTATTTTGTCAGTTCCCTCTTGCAGGGGGCTAGGTCGAGATATTATGGTATGAAGAACCTACTTTTCAGCCTCCTCATGGCCTCGAGAAAGCTGCGCCACTATTTCCAAGCACATGAGATCACCGTCGTCACACGCCTCCTGTTGCAACGAATCTTTCACAACCCAGATGTGACTGGGAGGATTGTGGAGTGGGCATTGGAGCTGTCGAGCTTTGGCCTCAAGTTTGAAAGTACTTCCACAATCAAGAGCCGAGCCCTGGCGGAGTTCATAGAAGAATGGACCGCAACGCCCGACGAGGAGATTCAAGAAACCACCCTCCCCGGCAAGGAGACAAGCAGTGAGTGGATTATGTACTTTGATGGAGCTTTCTCACTCCAAGGTGCTGGTGCCGGCATATTGCTCGTTGCGCCCACCGGAGAGCGCCTCAAGTACGTAATCCAGATGCACTTTCCCCGGGATAAATCAACGAACAACACGGCGGAGTACGAGGGGTTGTTGGCCGGTCTCAGGATTGCGGCAGACCTTGGAATCAGAAAGCTCATCGTCGGAGGTGATTCGCAACTCGTCGTCAAGCAAGTAAACAAGGACTACCAAATACCATTGATGGATGCCTATGTGGATGAAGTGTGGAAGTTGGAAGAGCGCTTTGACGGATTGCAAGCAGAGCATGTTCCCCGAGTGGAGAACGGCATTGCTGACGACCTGTCAAAGCATGCTACCCTCAAGTTGCCTGTGGAACCAGGTACCTTTGTGCTTCAGTTAACTCACCCATCCGTTGAACCATCAGTAGGATAGAACAAACGAAGGAAGGCGGGCCCCGGCAAACACTTTCTTGCTGAGCTCCCAGGAGCCGCCGGCAAGGACGTTGCCGGGAGTCCCAAGCTTGCCGGAGGGCAGCAACCCTCGGCAGGGCCTCACGCCCTGGCCATAGAAGCAGCTGCCCTTATGGCCAAAGATGAGCCTTTAGTCCTTGACGTCGAGCCCCAGGCTCCGGCATGGGCACAACCCACCGTCCGTTCCCTTCAAACAGGAGAGCTCCCCGAGGAGCAGGAAGAAGCAGAGAAACTAGCCCGTCGGTCCAGCATGTACCAGTTTGTGGATGATGCCCTCTATAGAAGAAGACCGAACGGTGTGAAATTGAAGTGCATTCCTCGGGAGGATGGACTAAGGTTTTTGGCAAAAATACATGGAGGCATGTGTGGCTCCCACATAGGGTCAAGGGCTCTTGCCGGCTAAGCGTTCCGGCAAGGTTTCTTCTGGCCCACCGCCCTCTAGGATGCAACTGCACTAGTAACCAAGTGTGAAGCGTGCCAGTTCCATTCAAAGAAGATTCATCAACCCGCCCAAGCTCTTCAGACAATCCCTCTTTCCTGGCCATTTTCGGTCTGGGGCTCGACATACTAGGCCCCTTCCCCCGTGCTGCTGGGGGCTTTGAGTACTTGTACGTCGCGATCGACAAGGTCACGAAGTGGCCGGAAGTGGAGCCAATGAGAAAGGTAACATCACAGTCCGTCGTCAAGTTCTTCAAGGGACTAGTCTATCGTTTCGGTGTCCCGAACAGAGTCGTCACCGACAACGGCACGCAGTTCACGAGCCGCACCTTCATGCAGTACATTCAAGACCTCGGTGGCAAGGTCTGTTTTGCTTCTGTTGCCCATCCCAGAAGTAACGGCCAGGCTGAGAGGGCGAATGCAGAAGTGCTGCGGGGCCTCAAGACCAGGACTTTTGACAAGGTACACAAGTGCGGAAGGCACTGGATTGATGAGTTGCCAACGGTCCTTTGGTCAATCAGGACAACACCAAATCGAGCCATTGGCCAGACACCCTTTGCCCTGGTATACGGGCAGAAGCAGTTCTCCCCACTGAACTCATATACGGGTCACCTCGAGTGCTCAATTATGATGAACTTGAGAAAGAGCAGTTAAGCCAAGATGATGTGACGCTCCTTGAGGAAGATCGTCTTCGAGCTGCTGTGCGAGCCGCTCGATATCAGCAAGCCTTGCGCCACTATCATAGCCGCAAGGTTCACGCCCGAAGCCTTGAGGAAGGCGACCTTGTTCTTCGGTGGATCCAATCCCCCAAGAATCCAAACAAGTTGACGCCAAAGTGGGAATGCCCTTATCGGGTAATACGAGTCACTAGGCCTGGCACAGTCTGCCTGGAGACCGAAGATGGCATTCCGGTGAGCAACTCCTGGAATATTGAACATCTTCGCAAGTTTTACCCCTAAGGCGCGGTTGCCAGGAGCCCCGGCAACCCCCGTTTTGTACTAGCCTTGTCGCCGAGGCATGTAACCCTATGTACGGAGCCAAGCGCAGACCCTATGCGCAGTCAGGGAAAAGGAATTCCTGAGTATATATAGTTTCCTGACGATTTCATGTTTGTGTATATACGTATATGCATTCTTGTCCAGGGCACTGTACTGCTTTTTGATTCCAGTAAATGTTAGTGAACCACCGAGGTTCCGTGCTTTTGTCCTCACTTCTTTCCAATCACGGCAAAGACGCACGATCCCGCCAAGGACCCGGCTCCGGCAAGAAGTTGAGAAGACCGTCTGGCATGGCGATCCCCGGCAAACCAAACAGATAAAGTTTACCTCTTGCCCATTCGTATTCGTAACCTATGACTTGTGCATTAGAAAACCTCGCCACTCGTCTTTAAGGACTCGGGAGCTCCCATTTCCGACTCGAACGCTGCTTCAGTCATAATGGCCGTGGTGACCCTTGTCAAAAAGAGGTGGATGGGGGGCTGGGCCCTTTGTCTGTAACCCGGCAGATGTGATTCTCCGGCAGGCGCAAGGGGCGCCGGCAAGGTGGCTTGCCGGAAGGACTCGTTTATTTACACTAAGGAGGCATTTTGCCTCCGCACGAACATACACGTGCATGAGTTACCGCAGGACTAAACTTTTTCATTAATATGCTGATGCAAGTACAAAGGTTACAAGATACAAGCATGGGCTCGAGAGATTACCTTATATAGAAATTAAGATTTGGCAAGTGCCTACAATTTAAAAAGAAAGATAGGTTCCCTGTGATCTCCGTTCTTGCCCCTGTCCTCCCAGGTGCGGCAGATGAAGGCAAAAAGGGAGTGGCGGGGAACACGCCGATGGAGAGCTTGACGAGGAAGACCCTCGGCAGGGCACGGGGCTGAGGGAGGGGGACGGCGCGGTCAGTCGGAGTCGACATCCTCCCGCTTGATTCTACCTCTTGAGCACTGCGTTGGTTTTCCCTTGAAGAGGAAAGGGTGATGCAGTAAAGCAGCGTAAGTATTTCCCTCAGTTTTTGAGAATCAAGGTATCAATCCAGTAGGAGACCACGCGCGAGTCACCTTGTACCTACACAAACAAATAAGAACCTCGCAACCAACGCGATAAAGGGGTTGTCAATCCCTCCACGGCCACTTGCAAGAGTGATATCTGATAGAGATGATAATAATAAGATAAATATTTTTGGTATTTTTATGATATAGATTGAAAGTAAAGATTGAAAAATAAAATAGATGGGAAACTTGTATGATGGAAAATAGACTCGGGGACCATAGGTTTCACTAGTGGCTTCTCTCAAGATAGCATAAGCATTACGGTGGGTGAACAAATTATTGTCGAGCAATTGATATAAAAGCGAATAATTATGAGAATATCTAGGCATGATCATGTACATAGGCATCACGTCCGTGACAAGTAGACCGACTCCTGCCTGCATCTACTACTATTACTCCACACATTGACCGCTATCCAGCATGCATCTAGAGTATTAAGTTCATAAGAACATAGTAACGCCTTAAGCAAGATGACATGATGTAGAGGGATAAACTCATGCAATATGATATAAAACCCATCTTTTTATCCTCGATGGCAACAATACAATACGTGTCGTTTCCCTTTCTGTCATTGAGATCGAGCACCGCAAGATTGAACCCAAAGCTAAGCACTTCTCCCATTGCAAGAAAGATCAATCTAGTAGGCCAAACCAAACTGATAATTCGAAGAGACTTGCAAAGATAAACCAATCATACATAAAAGAATTCAGAGAAGATTCAAATATTGTTCATAGATAAACTTGATCATAAACCCACAATTCATCGGATCTCGAAAAACACACCGCAAAAGAAGATTACATCGAATAGATCTCCCAGAGAATCCAGGAGAACTTTGTATTGAGATCCAAAGAGAGATAAGAAGCCATCTAGCTACTAGCTATGGACCCGAAGGTCTGAGGTAAACTACTCACACATCATCGGAGGGGCCATGGAGTTGATGTAGAGGCCCTCTGTGATCAATGCCCCCTCCGGCGGAGCTCCGGAAAAGGCCCCAAGATGGGATCTCTTGGGTACAGAAGGTTGCGGCGGTGGAATTAGGTTTTTGTGGTGCTCCTGGATGTTTGCGGGGTACGTAGATATATATAGGAGGAAGAAGTAGGTCGCTGGAGCAACGAGGGGCCCATGAGGGTGGAGGGTGTGCCGAGGAGGGTGGGTGCGCCCCCCTGCCTCGTGGCCGCCTCGTTGATTGCTTGACGCCCACTCCAAGTCCTTTGGATCATGTTTTTTCTCAAAATCACGTTCCTGAAGTTTTCATTCCGTTGGGACTCCGTTTGATATTCCTTTTCTACGAAACACTGAAATAGGCAAAAAAACATCAATTTGGGCTGGGCCTCCGGTTAATAGATTAGTCCCAAAAATAATATGAAGTGTAAAATAAAGCCCATTAACATCCAAAATAGAATATATATATATATATATATATAATAGCATGGAACAATCAAAAATTATAGATACGTTGGAGACGTATCACTTGACGCCCTCATCGTCACTGTCACTGTTCTCCTCGTCACTCCCGCTCGAGGAGGAGGGTTCGCCGTCAGAGGAGCTCTCCGCACAACACCTTAAGTGAGTTCCCAAGAGTCCGAAGACCTTGGCGGAGAGTAGGTTTTCCTCCATCAATTTGAATTGGAGGACGAACCCTTCCGACAGGCTATGGGCACGGGCTAAGGTCTTCCATCCACGGCGGAGATACATAACATGAGGGGCTGGGAAGTTGACGTCGACCCGCATGTTGCCATTCCCGCAGCCCCTCATATGCAGCCTCAGAGCCTGAGGCGGGTCAAGATCCATATCCCGAGCAAACGGAGTGGGGATATGAAGACGACCGCGAACTGGCCCGCGTAGCCTGACGTAGAACTCGCGGGGATGGTCTCCGACATGGCCCTCCATTGGAGGAGGGGCCGCAGACGGAGGCGAAGCTAGTGCGCCGCCCCGTCCTCCTCCTCCCCGAGAGCCACGATGGCCTCGGCCTCGCCCCTCCCTCTTCCTATCGCGGCTGGCTCCGCCGCCATGAGCTCTTGGGAAGGAATGGCACGCTGTCGAGCGGAGGCCCTCGTCGCCGCCATCGGAGCCACAGCACGCCCTCTCGCCATGATGAAGGGAAGAAAGATGTCGAGGCGGAGGAGATGAGTGCTGAAGGATCGAAGGACCCCGTCCCCCTCCCCTTCTTCTTATAAAGAGGCGGGGCCGAAGCTCGTCCGCCCCGCTCAACCACTCTGGCCGCCAAGGGGCGCAGGGAATCGGAACCGACCCGCTGCTCCAATCAGCGACGACCCAGTTTCCCGCCTCCACATTATGGTCTGTGCCCTCCGTGTCCACCACCTACCCTCCTCGGGGCATGGAGGACACGTGGCAAGCAAACCGGAATCAAGAGGACGACTGAAGCGACCGCACTCCACCCCGTGACCGTGGGGCGCGGGCACCTTGAAGGCCGCGACCCGAGTCCACCTAGTAAATGAGCTGCGCCCCTGCGCTTTCCTCCCTTTTATGGGGAAGGCGCGGTCCGCCTCTTTACTATTTACTACGATGTGACACATGAGGGCAGCAACCGCCCCATGCATGTGTTGGGGAACGTAGTAATTTCAAAATTTTCCTACGCACACGCAAGATCATGGTGATGCATAGCAACGAGAGGGGAGAGTGTTGTCCACGTACCCTCGTAGACCGAAAGCGGAAGCGTTATATCAACGCGGTTGATGTAGTCGTACGTCTTCACGATCCGACCAATCCAAGCACCGAAACTACGGCACCTCCAAGTTCTAGCACACGTTCAGCTCGATGACGATCGCCGGACTCCGATCCAGCAAAGTGTCGGGGAAGAGTTCCGCCAGCATGACAGCATGGTGACGATCTTGATGTTCTACCGTCGCAGGGCTTGGCCTAAGCACCGCTACAATATTATCAAGGATTATGGTGGAAGGGGGCACCGCACACGGCTAAGAGAACGATCACGAAGATCAACTTGTGTGTCTATGGGGTGCTCCCTGCCCCCGTATATAAAGGAGTGGAGGAGGGGAGGGCTGGCCCTCTCTATGGCGCGCCCTAGGGGAGTCCTACTCCCACCGGGAGTAGGATTCCCCCTTTCCTAGTCCAACTAGGAGTCCTTCCAAGTATTAGGAGTAGGAGACAAGGAAGGGGAAGAGGGAAGAGAAGGAAGGAGGGGGCCCAGCCCCTCCCCTAGTCCAATTCGGACTAGGCCTTGGGGGGCGCGCGGCGTGCCTCTCCCTCTCCCCTAAAGCCCAATAAGGCCCATATACTTCTTCTCCCGTATTCCCGTAACTCCCCGGTACTCCGAAAAATACCCGAACCACTCGGAACCTTTCTGATGTCCGAATATAGTCGTCCAATATATCGATCTTTACGTCTCGACCATTTCGAGACTCCTCGTCATGTCTCCGATCTCATCTAGGACTCCGAACTCCTTCGGTACATCAAAACTCATAAACTCATAATATAACTGTCATCGAAACCTTAAGCGTGCGGACCCTACGGGTTCGAGAACAATGTAGACATGACCGAGACACGCCTCCGGTCAATAACCAATAGCGGAACCTGGATGCTCATATTGGCTCCCACATATTCTATGAAGATCTTTATCGGTCAGACCGCATAACAACATACGTTGTTCCCTTTGTCATCGGTATGTTACTTGCCCGAGATTCGATCGTCGGTATCTCAATACCTAGTTCAATCTCGTTACCGGCAAGTCTCTTTACTCGTTCCGTAATACATCATCTCGCAACTAACTCATTAGTTGCAATGCTTGCAAGGCTTATGTGATGTGCATTACCGAGAGGGCCCAGAGATACCTCTCCGACAATCGGAGTGACAAATCCTAATCTTGAAATACGCCAACCCAACATGTACCTTTGGAGACACCTGTAGAGCATCTTTATAATCACGCGGTTACATTGTGACGTTTGGTAGCACACAAAGTGTTCCTCCAGCAAACGGGAGTTGCATAATCTCATAGTCATAGGAACATGCATAAGTCATGAAGAAAGCAATAGCAACATACTAAACGATCGGGTGCTAAGCTACTGGAATGGGTCATGTCAATCAGATCATTCACCTAATGATGTGATCCCGTTACTCAAATAACAACTCTTTGTCCATGGTTAGGAAACATAACCATCTTTGATTAACGAGCTAGTCAAGTAGAGGCATACTAGTGACACTCTGTTTGTCTATGTATTCACACATGTATTATGTTTCTGGTTAATACAATTCTAGCATGAATAATAAACATTTATCATGAAATAAGGAAATAAATAATAACTTTATTATTGCCTCTAGGGCATATTTCCTTCAGTTTCCCACTTGCACTAGATTCAATAATCTAGATCACATCACCATGTGATTAACATCGATAGTTCACATCATCATGTGATTAACACCTATAGTTCACATCGCCATGTGACCAACACCCAAAGGGTTTACTAGATTCAGTAATCTAGTTCACATCGCTTATGTGATTAACACCCAAAGAGTACTAAGGTGTGATCATGTTTTGCTTGTGAGAGAAGTTTAGTCAATGGGTCTGCCATATTTAGATCCGTATGTATTTTGCAAATTTCTATGTCAACAATGCTCTGCACCGAGCTACTCTTAGCTAATTGCTCCCACTTTCAATATGTATCCAGATTGAGACTTAGAGTCATCTAGATCAGTGTCAAAATTTGCATCGACGTAACCCTTTACGACGAACCCTTTTTGTCACGTCCATAATTGAGAAACATATCCTTATTCCACTAAGGATAATTTTGACCGCTGTCCAGTGATCTACTCCTAGATCACTATTGTACTCCCTTGCCAAAATCAGTGTAGGGTATACAATAGATCTGGTACACAGCATGGCATACTTTATAGAACCTATGGCCAAGGCATGGGGAATGACTTTCATTCTATTTCTATCTTCTGTCGTGGTCGTGTTTTGCGTCTTACTCAATTTCACACCTTGTAACACAGGCAAGAACTCTTTCTTTGACTGTTCCATTTTGAACTACTTCAAAATCTTGTCAAGGTATGTACTCATTGAAAAAACATATCAAGCGTTTTGATCTATCTCTATAGATCTTGATGCTCAATATGTAAGTAGCTTCACCGAGATCTTTCTTTGAAAAACTCCTTTCAAATACTCCTTTATGCTTTGCAGAATAATTCTACATTATTTCCGATCAACAATATGTCATTCACATATACTTATCAGAAATGTTGTAGTGCTCCCACTCACTTTCTTGTAAATACAGGCTTCACCGCAAGTCTGTATAAAACTATATGCTTTGATGAACTTATCAAAGCGTGTATTCCAACTCCGAGATGCTTGCACCAGTCCATAGATGAATTGCTGGAGCTTGCATATTTTGTTAGCACCTTTAGGATTGACAAAACCTTCTAGTTGCATCATATACAACTCTTCTTTAATAAATCCATTAAGGAATGCAGTTTTGTTTATCCATTTGCCAGATTTCATAAAATACGACAATTGCTAACATGATTTGGACAGACTTAAGCATAGATACGAGTGAGAAACTCTCATCGTAGTCAACACCTTTAAACTTGTCGAATTTTTTTTTGCGACAATTCTAGCTTTGTAGATAGTAACACTACTATCAGCGTCTGTCTTCCTCTTGAAGATCCATTTATTTTCTATGGCTTGCCGATCATCGGGCAAGTCAACCAAAGTCTACACTTTGTTCTCATACATGGATCCCATCTCAGATTTCATGGCCTCAAGCCATTTTGCGGAATCTGGGCTCATCATCGCTTCCTCATAGTTCGCAAGTTCGTCATGGTCTAGTAACATGACTTCCAGAACAGGATTGCCGTACCACTCTGGTGCGGATCTCGCTCTGGTTTACCTACGAGATTCGGTAGTAACTTGATCTGAAGTTACATGATCATCATCATTAGCTTCCTCACTAATTGGTGTAGTAATCACAAGAACATATTTCTGTGATGAACTACTTTCCAATCAGGGAGATGGTACAATTACCTTATCAAGTTTTCTACTTTCCTCCCACTCACTTCTTTCGAGAGAAACTCCTTCTCTAGAAAGTATCCATTCTCAGCAACGAATGTCTTGCCTTCAGATCTGTGATAGAAGGTGTACCCAATAGTCTCCTTTAGGTATCCTATGAAGACATATTTCTCCGATTTGGGTTTGAGCTTATCAGGATGAAACTTTTTCATATAAGCATCACAACCCCAAACTTTAAGAAACGACAATGTTGGTTTCTTGCCAAACCACAGTTCAGATTGTGTCGTCTCAACGGACTTAGATGGTGCCCCTTTTTAACGTGAATGCAGTTGTCTTTAATGCATAACCTCAAAAACGATAGTGGTAAATCGGTAAGAAACATCATAGATTTGCACTATATCTAATAAAGTACGGCTATGACGTTCGGACACACCATTATGCTGTGGTGTTCCAGGTGGCACGAATTTGTGAAACTATTCCACATTGTTTTAATTGAAGACCAAACTCGTAACTCAAATATTTGTCTCCGCGATCAGATCATAGAAACCTCATTTTCTTGTCACGATGATTTTCCACTTCACTATGAAATTCTTTGAACTTTTCAAATGTTTCAGACTTATGTTTCATCAAGTAGATATACCCATATCTGCTCAAATCATCTGTGAAGGTCAGAAAATAATGATACCCGCTGCAAGCCTTGATATTCATCGGACCACATACATCAATATGTATGATTTCCAACAAATCTGTTGCTTGCTCCATTGTTCCGGAGAACGGCGTTTTAGTCATCTTGCCCAAGAGACATGGTTCGCAAGCATCAAGTGATTCATAATCAAGTGATTCCAAAATCCCATCAGCATGGAGTTTCTTCATGCGCTTTACACCAATATGA
Organism: Triticum monococcum; assembly: GCA_034509565.1. Taxonomy (NCBI): domain Eukaryota; kingdom Viridiplantae; phylum Streptophyta; class Magnoliopsida; order Poales; family Poaceae; genus Triticum; species Triticum monococcum. The sequence goes on along the minus strand of CM067846.1, from coordinate 167,984,116 downwards.
CCTAAACGGCAGTGCCACAAACAAGTTGCACTATCATTATTAACTTTGCATCTTTTGGCTTCAATATTATGAATATGTGTATCATTACAATCGAGATCCAACAAACCATTTTCGTTGGTGTGTATGACCATAGAAGGTTTTATTCATGTAAACAGAACAACAATTGCTCTCTAACTTAAATGAATAACCGTATTGTAATAAACATGATCAAATCATATTTATGCTCAACGCAAACACCAAATAACACTTATTTAGGTTCAACATTAATCCCTAAAGTATAGGGAGTGTGCGATGATGATCATATCAATCTTGGAACCACTTCCAATACACATCGTCACTTCACCCTTAACTAGTCTCTGTTTATTCTGCAACTCTCGTTTCGAGTTACTAATCTTAGCAACTGAACTAGTACCAAATACTGAGGGGTTGCTATGAACACTAGTAAAGTACACATCAATAACATGTATATCAAATATACCTTTGTTTACTTTGCCATCCTTTCTTATCCACCAAATACTTGGGGTAGTTCTGCTTCCAGTGACCAATCCCTTTGCAGTAGAAGCACTTTGTCTCAGGCTTAGGACCAGACTTCGGTTTCTTCACCTGAGCAGCAACTTGCTTGCCGTTCTTCTTGAAGTTCCCCTTCTTCCTTTTGCCCTTTTCTTGAAACTAGTGGTCTTGTCTACCATCAACACTTGATGTTTTTCTTGATTTCTACCTTCGTCGATTTTAGCATCACGAAGAGCTTGGGAATCGTTTCCGTTATCCCTTGCATACTATAGTTCATCACGAAGTTCTACTAACTTGGTGATGGTGACTAGAGAATTCTGTCAATCACTATCTTATCTGGAAGATTAACTCCCACTTGATTTAAGCGATTGTAGTACCCAGACAATCTGAGTACATGCTCACTACTTGAGCGATTCTCCTCCATCTTGTAGCTATAGAACTTGTTGGAGACTTCATATCTCTCAACTCGGGTATTTGCTTGAAATATTAACTTCAACTCCTGGAACATCTCATATGGTCCATGACGTTCAAAACGTCTTTGAAGTCCCGATTCTAAGCCGTTAAGCATGGTGCATTAAACTATCAAGTAGTCATCATATTGAGCTAGCCAAACGTTCATAACGTCTGCATCTGCTCCTGCAATAGGTCTGTCACCTAGCGGTGCATCAAGGACATAATTTTTCTGTGCAGCAATGAGGATAAACCTCATATCACGGATCCAATCCGCATCATTGCTACTAACATCTTTCAACATAGTTTTTCTCTAGGAACATATCAAAACAAACATAGGGAAGCAACAACGCGAGCTATTGATCTACAACATAGATATGCTAATACTACCAGGACTAAGTTCATGATAAATTTAAGTTCAATTAATCATATTACTTAAGAACTCCCACTTAGATAGACATCCCTCTAATCATCTAAGTGATCACGTGATCCAAATCTACTAAACCATGTCCGATCATCACGTGAGATGGAGTAGTTTTCAATGGTGAACATCACTTGTTGATCATATCTACTATATGATTCACGCTCAACCTTTTGGTCTCCAGTGTTCCGAGGCCATATCTGCATATGCTAGGCTCGTCAAGTTTAACCCGAGTATTCCGCGTGTGCAAAACTGTCTTGCACCCGTTGTAGATGGACGTAGAGCTTATCACACCCGATCATCACGTGGTGTCTGGGCACGACGAACTTTGGCAACAGTGCATACTCAGGGAGAACACTTTTATCTTGAAATTTAGTGAGAGATCATCTTATAAAGCTACCGTTGAAATAAGCAAAATAAGATGTATACAAGATAAACATCACATGCAATCAAAATATGTGACATGATATGGCCATGATCATCTTGTGCCTTTGATCTCCATCTCCAAAGTACCGTCATGATCTCTATCGTCACCGGCATGACACCATGATCTCCATCATCTTGATCTATATCAATGTGTCGTCACGTGGACGTCTCGCCAACTATTGCTCTTGCAACTATTGCTATCGCATAGCGATAAAGTAAAGCAATTATTTGGCGCTTGCATCTTATGCAATAGAGAGACGACCATAAGGCGTTTGCCAGTTGCCGATAACTTCCACAAAACATGATCATCTCATACAACAACTTATATCTCATCACGTCTTGACCATATCACATCACAACATGCCCTGCAAAAACAAGTTAGACGTCCTCTACTTTGTTTGTTGCAAGTTTTACGTGGCTGCTACGGGCTTAAGCAAGAACCAATCTTACCTACGCATCAAAACCACAACGATAGTTTGTCAAGTTGGTGCTGTTTTAACCTTCGCAAGGACCGGGCGTAGCCACACTCGGTTCAACTAAAGTTGGAGAAACTGACACCCGCTAGTCACCTGTGTGCATAGCACGGCGGTAAAACCAGTCTCGCGTAAGCGTACGCGTAATGTCGGTCCGGGCCGCTTCATCCAACAATACCGCTGAACCAAAGTATGACATGCTGGTAAGCAGTATGACTTATATCGCCCACAACTCACTTGTGTTCTACTCGTGCATATAACATCAACACATAAAACCTAGTCTCTGATACCACTGTTGGGGAACATAGTAATTTCAAAAATTTCCTACGCACACGCAAGATCATGGTGATGCATAGCAACGAGAGGGGAGAGCATTGTCCACGTACCCTTGTAGACCGAAAGCGAAAGCGTTATATAAACGCGGTTGATGTAGTCATACGTCTTCACGATCCGACCGATCCAAGCACCGAAACTATGGCACCTCCGAGTTCTAGCGCATGTTCAGCTCGATGACGATCCCCGGACTCTGATCCAGCAAAGTGTCGGGGAAGAGTTCCGTCAGCACGACGGCGTGGTGACGATCTTGATGTTCTATCGTCGCAGGACTTCGCCTAAGCACCGCTACAATATTATCGAGGATTATGGTGGAAGGGGGCACCGCACACGGCTAAGAGAACGATCACGAAGATCAACTTGTGTGTCAATGGGGTGCCCCCTGCCCCCGTATATAAAGGAGTGGAGGAGGGGAGGGCCGGCCCTCTCTATGGCGCGCCCTAGGGGAGTCCTACTCCCACCGGGAGTAGGATTCCCCCTTTCCTAGTCCAACTAGGAGTCCTTCCAAGTATTAGGAGTAGGAGACAAGGAAGGGGAAGAGGGAAGAGAAGGAAGGAGGGGGCGCAGCCCCCCCCCCCCTAGTCCAATTTGGAATAGGCCTTGGGGGGGCACGCGGCCTGCCTCTCCCTCTCCCCTAAAGCCCAATAAGGCCCATATACTTCTTCTTCCGTATTTCCGTAACTTCCCGGTACTCTGAAAAATACCCGAACCACTTGGAACCTTTCCGATGTCCGAATATAGTCGTCCAATATATCGATCTTTACGTCTCGACCATTTCGAGACTCCTCATCATGTCCCCGATCTCATTCGGGACTCTGAACTCCTTCGGTACATCAAAATTCATAAACTCATAATATAACTGTCATCGAAACCTTAAGTGTGCGGACCCTACGGGTTCGAGAACAATGTAGACATGACCGAGACACGCCTCCGGTCAATAACCAATAGCGTAACCTGGATGCTCATATTAGCTCCCACATATTCTACGAAGATCTTTATCGTTCAGACCGCATAACAACATACGTTGTTCCCTTTGTCATCGGTATGTTACTTGCCCGAGATTCGATCGTCGGTATCTCAATACCTAGTTCAATCTCGTTACCGGCAAGTCTCTTTACTCGTTCCGTAATACATCATCTCGCAACTAACTCATTAGTTGCAATGCTTGCAAGGCTTATGTGATGTGCATTACCGAGAGGGCCCAGAGATACCTCTCCGACAATCGGAGTGACAAATCCTAATCTCGAAATACGCCAACCCAACATGTACCTTTGGAGACACCTATAGAGCACCTTTATAATCACCCAGTTACGTTGTGACGTTTGTAGCACACAAAGTGTTCCTCCGGCAAACGGGAGTTGCATAATCTCATAGTCATAGGAACATGTATAAGTCATGAAGAAAGCAATAGCAACATACTAAACAATCGGGTGCTAAGCTAATGGAATGGGTCATGTCAATCAGATCATTCACCTAATGATGTGATCCCGTTAATCAAATAACAACTCTTTGTCCATGGTTAGGAAATATAACCATCTTTGATTAACGAGCTAGTCAAGTAGAGGCATACTAGTGACACTCTGTTTGTCTATGTATTCACACATGTATTATGTTTCTGGTTAATACAATTCTAGCATGAATAATAAACATTTATCATGAAATAAGGAAATAAATAATAACTTTATTATTGCCTCTAGGGCATATTTCCTTCAGCATGACCCCCACGTCACGCATGACCCCCACGCCACGCATTCAACGCAGGTCGTGGTGAAGTGCGACGAGCGAGGGAGTTACAGCAGTACAACTTAGCCCCGCATGCTCGCGCACCATTTTGGGCCTAGCCCAACAACGCGTCGCGCTTATGTATGGCCCAGGCCTGGGGGCTCCTGTCGGTGCACAAAAGGAGGGGTCCTATTTTGTATCCCTTTACTTGTGCGCGGGCAGTTGGAGCCACGCCTGCGGCCACACCTAGCAGGGCAGAGGAAGGAAACAAAGCCATAAGACAACCAGAGCAACACCAAGCCAGAAACACGAAGAGCAGAGGGCCGAGGTGACCCCCCCCCCCCCCCGCAAGGCCCTTGCCGGGGCGGCCTCCACACCCCCGGCAAGAACCTTGCTGGGGCAACTTGCCTAACGCCAGCAGAGCCGCCACCCTTGAGCCCAAGAGTTCCAACACCATCAACCACTTTGGAACCGAGGCTCGGGAGGCGCCTCCATGGTGGCATGCAGATCTTTGTGGAGACCAGAAGCACACATGACTAGATGATAACCAGAAGACGACGATCCTCGGCAAGATCCTCGCCAAGGATACCCACGAGACCCCCGGCAAGACCCTTGCCGGGGACGACCACGATGCCACGACAAGTCCCTTGCCGAGGCCCTGGCAAGACTTGCCGAAAACATCCGCGGGGCCACAGCCAGGCCCACATCTGCCAAGACTCCACCGCCGTTCCCATGCAGCTGCCAGCCCACCAGCTAGGCAGGCGCCTGCATGGCGACGTGCGGCCTCTAGACCGACTCGGCAAGCACCTGCGTGCTGGCATGCATATATTCGTGAAGACTCTGCCACCGCACTAACTCAGTAGCCAGCCAGCGTGGCGCTACACGCCTCATCAGTTCGGACGCGCATCGAAGCCAGGCGAGGCGGCGACAGCTGGGACGAGCTTCCTTGTTGTCCTCGATAAAGTAAGAAGGGCAAGTCGGCAGCGCATTAAATGCGTTTGTCTTACGGTGCCAGGAGATAGACTCGACTACTGTATATAGCTTTCCACCTCCTGTGTGCCACGGTGGCAGCCCCTTTGACTATAAAAGGAGGCCCGCGGCATACTGAGAGAGGATTCAGATGTTTTGGACCCTGCACGCCTTGTAGCTAGTCCAAGAACACCAGATAAACAGAAACCAGCAGGAGTAGGGTATTACGCATCACTTGTGGCCCGAACCTGGATAATGCCCCCACGTTAATCTCTCAATCCCGCTCTTTCCACAGCCCCGCGCCCGCCAAACGTAGCAAAAAGGGATTCCTCGTGATCCTGTAGGTGTTGTTTTCCCCGACATACACCGGTGCTTCGTCGACTATGTCCATACGGAAAAACTCGAGGAGGATTGGAGCCCCGATGACAAACTCGAAGAAGAAGCGCCGCCATCGCCCGAGCACCGCACCTGCGAGGACTAATAAACCCTAACCTAAACTACTAGCCAAAGCGAGGCACCGGGATTTTTCTCCCTGCCACCAGCCGCCGGAGCGGCAGGCAAAGGGAAGTCGAATTCATGGCTCGCCGGTGAAGTCTGGAGGGGAGAGTTTGCCGTAACCACCTAGGGTTAGTTAATCAATAGGATTGGTGCCTAATCTTAGTTTTTTTCGGGGAGATGTTGTTTTGCATATTTGTTCTCAGGGTACTAAATCCCGATAGGGAAAATTTCTAGAGCACACGTGACCACCTTCCTTCCACGGGGGAGATCTACGCCTTGGGATGGTGATTTGGTGGTAGAGCGGATGAATAGAAGACCATCGAAAAGGCAACGCCAAAGGGAGACGGAGCGAGGCGGAGGAGGGTCGCATGTTCAGATCGTGCGGGAAAAACGACGTGGGGAAATTTTCCATGAGTATCGAGGCGTGGGACCTCTACTCGAGGAAAGAGCGGGGTTCGGGCAGGCCTACCTCAAACTGGTAGTCGAAATGTCGAGCTCGTTTCCCTGGTGAATGTCTCTGCGTGGGTTTCGACCCCTTGGGTAAACGCAAGGATCCGAGGGGAACCCAAGCAACCTATAAATATTGACATGATTTGCAAGTTCTATCCCTCAGATCAAACAACTTGTATAACCACCCAATTCTATCTGTAACCAAACAAATGGTATAACAAAACCGAGTTCTATAAATATTGACATGATTTGACAGTTATTTTGCCACCAAAATCAACATGTAATTTGAATAGTGCCTTTTGTAACGTCAATCTATAAATATTAACATGATTTGCCAGTTATGTTGCTGTCAGAATCAACATGTACTTTTATGTTGTAATTATGAGCTAATCTCACCAACTCAATAAAAAGGGTCACCATAAGGAAGATACACAGAAGTATCTGGGTGCTCCACCCCCTATACGAAAATTAAATTCAAAAAATACCAGGAAAAGTCAAAAAATCTGAAATCTTAGGATCTCAAACCTTGGCGCCCACTCTACTCCCGTATGAAGTTTCATAGAATTTCATATCCCCAAACCCCATATTTTTTAAATTTTCTAGTATTTTAATGTTTATACACGGGTGTGGAGCACTCAGGTGCTGCAAATCCTCTTCGGTCACCACAACTCTTATCTACCACTCATCCTTTGAACTGAACACACAAATGATTATCTTCAACCACTTACACATCCTACCCAACGAAATAGAAAAAGAAGATATCCCTAATCAGCTGGTTGGGGAACCTAACCCGAGGGCGCGTGCATGCAGCACTAGGCTGCAACACCGTCGCGCCCAGCAATTTTGTGCGCTGTCATCGTGCCCTACGCCCTCAAGCCGCCCCTAAGCTCCTAGATCCAGCCACCCTCAACCTCAGGCCGGCACTGCCGCACGCCTCCGGCCACCTCCGCATAGCCGTCGTCGCAGTCCTTGTGCGAGGAGAGAGAGGAGAAGAAGGGGATTCGATCTGTTTGAGCAAATGAGTCGTCAGATTTTTAGCCATGAGGTAAATGATGAACAGTCGAAGGGTCGGGATAATAAGGCACTAGTTTAAAGTTTAAAAGAGCATGTACAAGGCAAGTTATGTGCATGCGTTCATAAAGACGAATGTATGTGCGTATGTGAACATTTATAACTGTACTATGTTTAAAAAAATACAAGTCAAAGGTAGCATGAACGCCAAGTGCAAAGCCAAGCTTTTTTAATGGATAATCTGCGTACTGCGTATTAGGTGAAGTTACCGACCAGGCCACGTGGACCGCAGCTGTTCTAGAGAGAGAGAGAGAGAGGGAGAGAGAGATCTGAGGAGTCAGGTTGGTAGCCCTGAAGAACCCTCTCGCAGGCAACCGGAAGGGGAGAGATCCGAGGTAGGCAACCCAGCAAATTCTTTCTTGGTTTCTCCAATCTCTGATTCCATATGATCCGATCCTAATACGAGGGAAAAACAAGACCATTTCTTGGTTTCGTTTCTGCCGTAGTACTACAACATGTCTTGACGATGACAATTCGTCTTGGTCCTCCGTTGGATTCCATAGTAGGGTAGGATTAACCTCCTGGAATGTCGATGGATATCATGTATCATCAATAGATAGAAAGGGGTTCAGCCCATATTGAAATAGTTCCTTAATTCTTTCTTGCTTGATTGCAAACTGAACTTCTTTTGGGTGGGTGGATTGAATTCCCCAATTTGCTTAACTGATTCTAGAAGGAAACTGCTAAATCTGCATGATCCCCATTACTAAGATGAGTGCAAGACATCTTTGCAGGGGCTGGCAGCTGAGATGAGTGGAGGGCATGGTGATGCTGGGATGGCTTCAGGTAGAGACCTTTTCAGAACAGTATATATACAGCAGGACTGACTTATCTTGGAGTTGCAAAGGAAATGCAGGAGTAAACGGCATATAGCGTGTTCGCTTCTTCTTTTTCGTCATTGGGCCGCTTTGTTACTACTCCAGTTAATAGTTCTTGAATTCAAACATTTTTACACCCATGGTGGTAAATATCGCTGCCGCGCGCCCACTCCGTCGCGCCAATGCAGCACCCTTGTTGTGGTAGTGTTGTTTGGCAAAAACTAGTTAGTTTCTAAAAAATAATATGGTTGGGCATGTGTGCGGTGTGGCAATGTTCGTGTGCCACAAGACTGAGAATTACTTGTGGAGCAGTGAGCACTGTTGTAAATGAATTAGGGAGAGATTTAAAAAAATATTAGCAGTCATGCGCGAACTTGGGATATACACAGATATGTGTATCTCTTAGATATTTGAGTGCTGGCTATTAAGATCAAATCAGGTCACTTGCCCAATCCATCTTGCACCGTGAACTCAAATTTCACCTTTGAATTGCAGGTAAGATGGCAAAGCTGAAGGAGTTATTGCAGAAAAGTGAAAATCGCATTTGTGCTGACTGCAGCGCACCTGATCCCAATTGGGCGTGAGTCACGATTTAAGCTATCATTATTCAAACAGTAATGACTAGCTAGTTATCAGCCTGATTCTCATCGTTTCTGACATTTTATACGTACCCCCTTTTGGTTCTGATATGCTTTTGCACAAGAAAGTACTAGAATTTTCTTTATTTTTGTTTATTCACTCATGTTTCGTTGCAAATAACCGAGTATTTCCTTACAGGTCAGCTAATATTGGAGTGTTCATATGCGTAAAATGTTCTGGCGTTCACAGAAGTCTCGGTACACATATCTCAAAGGTTAAACTAGCTGCAACTCAATGATAATCTTATGTGTGTATTTATCCCTTTTAAAAAAAATTATCAACTAGTAAGTGTGTAAACTAGTACTCCCTCAGTCCCGAATTACTTGTCGCAGAAATGAATAAAATTGGATGTATCTAGAACTAAAAATACGTCTAGATACATCCATTTTTGCGACAAGTAATTTTGGACGGAGGAATTATTAACATTGCAACCAATGTGTAGTTGCAAGTAGCACGCATCATGTAAGATAGCTGCAGGATAGAACACACTTACCTTCATTACCATATCAGTTTTGTTGCGATTTAACTGTTGGGAATGAGCTGATTTATAGAATCAATGAGTTCCAAACAAGTCGTAAGTTAACCTTTTTTTCCCTTGGCCCAGGTCATGTCAGTGACACTAGATAAGTGGTCTGACGATGAAATTGACTCGATGGTAGAAGTTGGTGGAAACTCGCAAGCCAACGCAATCTATGAGGCCTTTCTCCCAGAAGGCTACCGCAAGCCACACCCAGATTCCGCCCAGGAAGAGCGACAAAAGTTTATCAAGTATTTCATCTTGTTTCTCAGATGGAACTTCCTTATGGTTCAGTTTATACCTTGCAGTTTCGAGTTTGATCGCCTAGCATAACTTAGCAAATGGTTGTATACCTTGCAAAAACTCCATAAAGGGCATTTACAATCCGATCGATAAAATGGTTCGTTCATGAACTCCATATCACTACCACTGTTAACTACTGTCTCAATGTTTCAGGTCCAAATATGAACTTCAAGAATTCCTGGAGCCAAGCTTACGGATCGTCTCTAATCATCCTAGCGATGCCGGAAAACAAGCATCCAATTCACATTCTGGTAGCTCCAAGAGTGAGGCAAGGCTGCCCCAAGATTGAAAATTAAGTAATTAAGACAATCTCTTTGTTTCTTAGGATGTTATACATATCACATGTTCCTCCTCTCCGCAGATTGGCATGGTTGAGTTCATCGGGATACTGAATGTCAAAGTCATTGGAGGCACCAAATTAGCTATCAGAGATATGTCTAGCAGCGACCCTTATGTTGTCTTGACCCTGGGACAACAGGTAATCACATAGAAAAGTCTTGTTGACATTGAGATTTCGACATTCTTGCAGAGTCATTTAGCAAATCTGAAAATGTGAGCGTTGTTGTGTACAGAAAGCACAGACTTCAGTGATCAAAGGAAACCTGAACCCTGTCTGGAATGAAGAACTCAAGCTCTCTGTTCCTCAGAAGTACGGGCCTCTGAAGCTGGTAACAATAATCTCATGAGAACCTTAGCACTAAGAAACAAACGCAAAACTCAGATCTAATCTTATGGCCAAAAATTACATTTCTAACTAGATCCTTTTGTTATCAACTCTTGACCACAACTAGCAAGTGTTGGACCACGACATGGTGTCCAAGGACGACCTGATGGGGGAGGCCGAGATCGACCTGCAGCCCATGATCAATGCGGCAGCATCGTTTGGAGATTCAGAACTGCTCGGCGACATACAGATCGGCCGGTGGCTCAAGTCCAACGATAACGCTCTAACCGCCGACAGCGCTGTCATGGTGACCGGAGGCAAGGTGAAGCAGGAGGTCTCCCTGAACCTGCAGCACACCGAGTCGGGGGAGGTGACGGTGGAGATGGAATGGATGGCTCTAAACATTTAGAGAATCCGGGTACGATGGCAAATTTGTATTTCGCTGCAAAGGATCCATTGAATCGACTTTTTTTTGGGAAAAATAATAATTTTTGCTACTAGTAGTAGGCAATAACAAACATAATTTGAACTCAAGTTTCAAAGAGCAAAAGCAGTTTCGGTGAATGCAGTCAGGCAGTCAGCAGCCAGGAGTGTCGACAAATAGTTACGCCATCTGATTCAAAATAAAGGTCATGGAATTAAAATCACGACACTTATTTTAAATCAGAGAGTATTAAAAGAAAAGAGTGTCAACAAATAATGCTCCGCCCACCATACAATCTAGGTGATGTAGTGAAAAATTGTAGAGAAAGCAAATGGTGTCCAAAGAGATCTCGTCGATAGTGATGATGACATAGTGGTTATATAGGAAAAGCAACTAATTAAAAGGAGTTCCGCTAGGATAGCCATGCTCCCGCCGCTGGCCGCTCCGGCCCCGGCGGCCACCAAATCCGGCCGCATGGCCCACTCCCCCCCCCCTCGCGGGCGGGCCCCTCCCGGTGCTGCCCCCCCCTCCTCTGGCGGGACCGCTCGGCCTGGCGGTCCCTCTCGGCCCCCTTTTCTAGATCCGTTGCGTCAACGGCGGCTGTGTCAGATTCGGCCTCGACGCCGCAAATCCTGCAGCGGGATGGCCAGCCTTGGGTGGGGGCGCGCCTCGGACTGGCGGATCTGAGCGAGCCCCCCCTCCCCCCCAATGGAGGATGGCCGCCTCAAATCCGTTGTGGTCTTCCCCTCCCCCCCGGTCAGCCCTTCCCCTTCGACCAAGCAGCGGGTGATGGAGGGAGATGGACAGAGGTCACCTCGAGGAAGAACCGGAAGGCGTGCTCGAAGATGGCCTTGCCGACCGCCATGGGGTTGGAGGAGCAGTGCTCGGACCGTCGCCGGGGCTTCAATGCGGTTGGCAGGCGCGAGGCCTTCTTAAGCCAGTTCAGGGGCAAGTGTTTCCGCTGCCTTAGCAAACTCCACCGCCGTGCTGACTGCAGAGACCCGCTGCGCTGCATCATCTGCAAGCGAGCCGGGCACTTCAGCAAAGAGTGTCCTCAAAATCCAAAGAACGGGGGTCCAGGCGGCTCCGCCCGTGCCAGGTTGGGGTCGCAGCCTCCTCGGGTCCCCATGCGCGACTATCTGCGCTTTCCGCCGGCGCCGGAGCCGACGCCGATGGACCGCCCGCTGCACTGTGACCCCGCGCGGCAGCCTCGCTCCAGCAACAAGGTGATCATGGCGACTCCGGCCCTCGAGCGCGACGAGTTCATCCTACGCCAGCACGCCGTCACGCTCACCGCGCATGATCGCCGCCACTCCTCCAACCCCATGGCGGTCGGCAAGGCCATCTTCGAGCAACTCAGCACTCCGGCCCACCTGCTCCGCGTCACCATGCACCACCTGGAGGCCTTCCTCGTCCACTTCGACCTCCCCGCGCACTGGGACGACGCGTTGCGGCGCTGCGTGCTCAAGGTCGACGGCGGCAAGTACTTCGTCTGAGCCTGACATGAAGATGATCACGCGACGATCCTCAAGCTGAACCTGCACGTGTGCCTCGTCATCGAGGACCTTCCCATGCAGTTCTGGTCCTTGGAAGGGGCGGAGGAGGCCTTCGACGACTTCGTCCGCATTGACCGCATGGACTCGCGCACGCTGGAGCGGGGGCACACCAAGGATTTCGCCTGCTAGCTCTGGGTTTGGGATGTGGCCCACATCCCGATGAGGCGCGCACTCTGGGTGCTTAAGCGCGGTGCCGGCCGCGTCGGCGAGGTGATCGGCTTCACTCCTCTGGACCGTTGCGTCCCCCCCCCCCCCGCCACTAGGAGTGCACTGCTTCGACCTCCTGGTGCACGTCGACCTGGTGGAGGACTAGACCCCGCACTCGCCACGCTCGTCGCACTTCGGCCAGAGCGGGCTGCCCTCCTCCTCCTCCGACGACGATTGCCCCATGCCGCGTGTCGAGCCGGGCACGTGGGTGGCATGCGTAGAAGATGGCCATGGCCCGGGCCGCCGCTCGGTTTAGCGTGCCCCGACTGCAGGTTGTGGCGGCCCCATCTGCGGGGCTTCACGGCGCGAGCACGAAGACGGCAACAACAGCGGCGGCTCGGGGCGCTCCTGGAGGGACCGCCTGCTCGGCCGTGGGTGCCACGCCAAGGAGAGCTGGGCGGACGTCGTCGACGGCGCCCACCGCCGTGAAGGAAATATGCCCTAGATGCAATAGTGAAGTTATTAGTTTATTTCCTTATATCACGAGAAATGTTTATTATTGATGCTAGAATTGTATTAACCGGAAACTTGATACATGTGTGAATACATAGACAAAACAAAGTGTCCCTAGTATGCCTCTACTAGACTAGCTTGTTATTCAAAGATGGTTAAGTTTCCTGACCATAGACATGTGTTGTCATTTGATGAACGGGATCACATCATTAGAGACTGATGTGATGGAGAAGACCCATCCGTTAGCTTAGCATTATGATCGTTGAGTTTTATTGCGATTGCTTTCTTCATGACTTATACAAGTTCCTCTGACTATGAGATTATGCAACTCCCGAATAATGGAGGAACACCTTGTGTGCTATCAAACGTCACAACGTAATTGGGTGATTATAAAGATGCTCTACGGGTGTCTCCGATGGTGTTTGTTGAGTTGGCATAGATCGAGATTAGGATTTGTCACTCTGTGTATCGGAGAGGTATCTCTGGGCCTCTCGACAATGCACATCACTATGAGCCTTGCAAGCAATGTGACTAATGAGTTAGTCACGGGATGATGCATTACGAAACGAGTAAAGAGACTTGCCGGTAACGAGATTGAACTAGGTATGATGATATCGACGACCGAATCTCGGGCAAGTAACATACCGATGACAAAGGGAACAATGTATGTTGTTATGCGGTTTGACCGATAAAGATCTTCATAGAATATGTAGGAACCAATATGGGCATCCAGGTTCCGCTATTGGTTATTGACTAGAGAAGTGTCTCGGTCATGTCTACATAGTTCTCGAACCTGTAGGGTCCACACGCTTAACTTCGTTGACGATATAGTATTATATGAGTTATGTATGTTGGTGACCGAATGTTGTTCGGAGTCCCGGATGAGATCACGGACATGACGAGGAGCTCCGGAATGGTCCGGAGGTAAAGATTGATATATAGGATGATATGGTTCGGCCAAGGGGTGAAGCCCACAGGGGTTTAGGTCGGTGCAAAATGAGTTTTGTGGAGGCCAGGGGGCCAAACGCCGGATACCCTGGCGTCTGGGCCAGATGCCAAGGACCGTGGCGTCTGGTCCTGGAAGTCTGAGAAGGACTCTTCCTTGCGGGCAAAACCGACTTTGAGGAGGCTTTTGCTCCAAGTTTCGACCCCAGGGCTTAACATATAAATAGAGGGGCAGGGCTAGCACCTGGAACACATCAAGAATCACCAAGCCGTGTGCCGGCAACCCCGTCCCCTCTAGTTTATCCTTCGTCATAGTTTCCGTTGTGCTTGGCGAAGCCCTGCGGAGATTGTTCTTCACCAACACCGTCACCACGCCGTCGTGCTGCCGGAACTCATCTACTACTTCGCCTGTCTTGCTGGATCAAGAAGGCGAGGACGTCATCGAGCTGAACGTGTGCTGAATGCGGAGGTGTCGTACGTTCGATACTGGATCCGGACGAATCGTGAAGGTGTATGACTACATCAACCGCATTGATAAACGCTTCCGCTTAACGGTCTACGAGGGTACGTAGACACACTCTCCCCCTCTTGTTGCTATGCATCTCCTAGATAGATCTTGCGTGAGCGTAGGAATTTTTTTGAAATTGCATGCTACGTTCACCAACAGTGGCATCCGAGCCAGGTCTATGCGTAGATGTTATATGCACGAGTAGAACACAGTGAGTTGTGGGCAATGTTGGGGATATCGCTTATCGGGAACTTACCGATCGGCCCATGATAAGGGGTAAATCGACCAGTTTATCGGCATATCGGCCGATTTATCGCCATATCGGCTGATTTATCGGCCGATTTATCTTATCGGTCTGACAGCGGTAAGCGATAAATCGACCGATTTATCGGCATATCGGAAGATACCTTAAACAGTGGTTGTGGGCGATAATAGTCATACTGCTTACCAGCAACGTCTTACTTTGATTCGGCGGTATTGTTGGATGAAGCGGCCCGGACCGACATTACATGATTGCGTTCATGAGACTGGTTGTACCGACGTGCTTCGCACATAGGTGGCTAGCGGGTGTCTGTTTCTCCAGCTTTAGTTGAATCGAGTTTGACTACGCCCGATCCTTGTTGAAGGTTAACACAGCACACTTGACAAAAAATCATTGTGGTTTTGATGCGTAGGTAAGAAGGGTCCTTGCTAGAAGCCCGTAGCAGCCAGGTAAAACTTACAACAACAAAGTAGAGGACGTCTAACTTGTTTTTGCAGGGCTTGTTGTGATGTGATATGGTCAAGACGTGATGATATACAAATTGTTGTATGAGATGATCATGTTTTGTAACAGATATCGGCAACTGGCAGGAAACCACAACGATTTTTTGTCAAGTGTGCTGTGTTAACCTTCAACAAGGATCGGGCTTAGTCAAACTCGATTCAACTAAAGCTGGAGAAACAGACACCAGCTAGCCACCTATGTGCGAAGCACGTTGGTACAACCAGTCTCATGAAGGCAATCATGTAATGTCGGTCCGGGCCGCTTCATCCAACAATACCGCCGAATCAAAGTAAGACGTTGCTGGTAAGCAGTATGACTATTATCACCCACAACCACTGTTTAAGGTATCTTCCGATATGCCGATAAATCGGCCGATTTATCGCTTACCGCTGTCAGACGATAAGATAAATCGGCCGATAAATCAGCCGATATGGCGATAAATTGGCCGATATGCCGATAAACTGGCCGATTTACCCCTTATCATGGGCCAGCTGGTTGTCGCTTTATTGTATGAAATGCAATCGCCATGTAATCGCTTTACTTTATCTCTAAGCGTAGCGATAGTTGTAGAAGCAATAGTTGGCGAGACGACAATGATGCTACGATGGAGATCAAGGTGTCAAGCCGGTGACGATGGTGACCATGACGGTGCTTTGGAGATGGAGATCAAAGGCACAAGATGATGATGGCCATATCATATCACTTACTTTGATTGCATGTGTTGTTTATCCTTTATGCATCTTATTTTGCTTAGTACAACGGTTGTATTATAAGATGATCCCTCACTAAATTTCAAGGTATAAGTGTTCTCCCTGTGTATGCACCGTTGAGATAGTTCTTCGTGCTGAGACACCACGTGATGATCGGGTGTGATAAGCTCTACATTCACATACAATGGGTGCAAGCCAGTTTTGCACAAGCAGAATACTCGGGTTAAACTTGATGAGCCTAGCATATGCAGATATGGCCTCAGAACACTGAGACCGAAAGGTTGAGCGTGAATCATATAGTAGATATGATCAACATAGTGATGTTCACCATTGAAAACTACTCCATCTCATGTTATGATCGGACATGGTTTAGTAGATATGGATCACGTGATCATTTAGATGACTCGAGGATGTCTATCTAAGTGGTAGTTCTTAAGTAATATGATTAATTGTACTTAAATTTATCATGAACGTAGTCCTGATAGTATTTGCAAATTATGTTGTTGATCAATAGCTCGCCATGTAGTTCCCCATTTATTTTTTGATATGTTCCTAGAGAAAATTAAGTTGAAAGATGATAGTAGCAATGATGCGGACATGGTCTGTGATCTGAGGATTATCCACATTGCTGCACAGAAGAATTATGTCCTTGATGCACCGCTAGGTGACAAACCTATTGCAGGAGCAGATGCAGAGGTTATGAACGTTTGACAAGCTCGGTATGATGACTACTTGATAGTTTAGTGCACCATACTTTATGGCTTAGAACCGAGACTTCAAAAATGTTTTGAACGCCACAGAGCATATAAGATGTTCCAAGAGTTAAAATTGGTATTTCAGACTCATGCCCGAGTTGAGAGGTATGAGACCTCTGACAAGTACTTTGCCTACAAAATGGAGGATAATAGCTCAACCGGTGAGCATGTACTCAGACAAGTGAGCATGTACTCAAAATGTCTAAGTACTACAATCGCTTGAATCAAGTGGGAGTTAATCTTCGAGATAAGATAGTGATTGATAAAATTCTCAAGTCACTATCACCAAGTTACTGGAACTTCGTGATGAACTATAATATGCAAGGGATGACAAAAACGATTCCCGAGCTCTTCGCAATGCTAAAATCAGCGAACGTTGAAATCAAGAAAGAGCATCAAGTGTTGACGGTTAACAAGACCACTAGTTTCAGGAAAAAGGGCAAAGGGAAGAAGGGGAACTTCAAGAAGAATATCAAGAAAGTTGCTGCTCCCGGAAAGAAGCCCAAGTATGGACCTAAGCCTGAAACTAAGTGCTTCTACTACAAAGGAAATGGTCACTGGAAGCGGAACTACCCCAAACCTTTGGCGGATAAGAAGGATGGAAAAGTGAACAAAGGTACATTTGTTATACAGATTATTGATGTGTACTTTACTAGTGTTCATAGTAACCCCTAGGTATTTGATACCAGTTCAGTTGCTAATATTAGTAACTCAAAACAGGAGTTACAAAAATGAACAGAGAATAGTTGAGGGCGAAGTGACGATGTGTGTTGGAAGAGATTCCAAGGTTGATAAGATCACCATCACAGACTCCCTCTACCTTCGGGATTAGTGTTGAACCTAAATAAATGTTATTTGGTGTTTGCGTTCAGCATGAATATGATTGGTGTCGGGGGTTTGGTGCGACATGTGCCAAAGGATGGCTAATCACGATGGGGGCTAGTAGGGCGTCGCCTGTGCCAGGAAACGGGATGAGGCAAAGACATGCACGTCAGTGAATCTTACCCAGTTTCGGGGCTCTCCTAGGAGATAACACCCCTTGTCCTGTGATACGTCTCCAACGTATCTATAATTTTTGATTGCTGCATGCTATATTATCTACTGTTTTGGACAATGGGCTTTATTATCCACTTTTATATTATTTTTGGGACTAACCTATTAACCGGAGGCCCAACCCAGAATTGCTGTTTTTTTGCCTATTTTACGGTTTCGAAGAAAAGGAATATCAAACGGAGTCCAAACGGAATGAAACCTTCGGGAACGTGATTTTCTCACCGAACATGATCCAGGAGACTTGGACCCTACGTCAAGCAACCAACAGGGAGGCCACGAGGTAGGGGGGGCGTGCCTACCCCCAGGCGCGCCCTCCACCCTCGTGGGCCCCCTGTTGCTCCACCGACGTACTTCTTCCTCCTATATATACCAACGTACCCCCAAACGATCAGATACGGAGCCAAAACCCTAATTCCACCGCCGTAACTTTCTGTATCCACGAGATCCCATCTTGGGGCCTGTTCCGGAGCTCCGCCGGAGGGGGCATCGATCACGGAGGGCTTCTACATCAACACCATAGCCTCTCCGATGAAGTGTGAGTAGTTTACCTCAGACCTTCGGGGTCCATAGTTATTATCTAGATGGCTTCTTCTCTCTTTTTGGATCACAATACAAAGTTCTCCCCCTCTCTTGTGGAGATCTATTCGATGTAATCTTCTTTTGCGGTGTGTTTGTTGAGACCGATGAATTGTGGGTTTATGATCAAGTTTATCTATGAACAATATTTGAATCTTCTCTGAATTCTTTTATGTATGATTGGTTATCTTTGCAAGTCTCTTTGAATTATCAGTTTGGTTTGGCCTACTAGATTGATCTTTCTTGCAATGGGAGAAGTGCTTAGCTTTGGGTTCAATCTTGCGGTGTCCTTTCCTAGTGACAGTAGGGGCAGCAAGGCACGTATTTTATTGTTGCCATCGAGGATAACAAGATGGGGTTTTCATCATATTGCATGAGTTTATCCCCCTACATCATGTCATCTTGCTTAAGGCGTTACTCTGTTCTTATGAACTTAATACTCTAGATGCATGCTGGATAGCGGTCGATGTGTGGAGTAATAGTAGTAGATGCAGGCAGGAGTCGGTCTACTTGTCTTGGATGTGATGCCTATATACATGATCATACCTAGATATTCTCATAACTATGCTCAATTCTGTCAATTGCTCAACAGTAATTTTTTCACCCACCGTAAAATACTTTTGCTCTTGAGAGAAGCCACTAGTGAAACCTATGGCCCCCGGGTCTACCTTCAGCATATTAAATCTTCCAATACCTAGTTATTTGCTTTTCTTTTATTTTACTTTGCATCTTTATCATAAAAATACCAAAACTATTATCTTATCATATCTATCAGATCCGACTCTCGTAAGTGACCGTGTAGGGATTGACAACCCCTTATCACGTTGGTTGCGAGGATTTATTTGTTTTGTGTAGGTGCGAGGGACTCGCGCATAGCCTCCTAGTGGATTGATACCTTGGTTCTCAAAAACTGAGGGAAATACTTACGCTACTTTGCTGCACCACCCTTTCCTCTTCGAGGGAAAACCAACGCAAGTGCTCAAGAGGTAGCAAGAAGGATTTCTGGCGCCGTTGCCGGGGAGGTTCGCGCAAGTCAAGATTTGACTCCCGACAACGAGCCATTTCTGGCGCGGTTGCCGGGGAGGTCTACGCAAAAGTCAACATACCAAGTACCCATCACAAACCCTTATCGCCCGCATTACATTATTTGCCATTTGCCTCTCGTTTTCCTCTCCCCCACTTCACCCTTGCCGTTTTATTCGCCCCTCTCTCTCTCTATCCTCCCTCTCTTTCTCTATTTGACGTTTTATTTGCCCGTTCCTTGTTTGCTTGTGTGTTGGATTGCTTGCTTGTCATGATGGCTCAAGATAATACTAAATTGTGTGACTTTACCAATACCAACAACAATGATTTTATTAGCACTCCGATTGCTCCTCTTACCGATGCTGAATCTTGTGAAATTAATGTTGCCTTGCTGAGTCTTGTCATGAAAGATCCGTTTTGCGGCCTTCCTAGTGAAGATGCCGCTACCCATCTAAATAGCTTCGTTGATTTGCGTGATATGTAAAAGAAGAAAGATGTGGACAATGATATTGTTAAATTGAAGCTATTTCCTTTTTTGCTAGAGATCGTGCTAAAGCTTGGTTTTCGTTTTTGCCTAAAAATAGTATTGATTCGTGGAATAAGTGCAAAGATGCTTTTATCTCTAAGTATTTTCCTCCCGCTAAGATCATCTCTCTTAGAAATGATATTATGAATTTTAAGCAACTTGATCATGAACATGTTGCACAAGCTTGGGAGAGGATGATATTAATGATACGTAATTGTCCAACACATGGTTTGAATTTGTGGATGATTATACAAAATTTTTATGCCGGATTGAATTTTGCTTCTAGAAATCTTTTAGATTCGGCCGCAGGAGGCACTTTTATGGAAATCACTTTAGGAGAAGCTACTAAACTCCTAGATAATATTATGGTTAATTATTCTCAATGGAACACTGAAAGATCTACTAATAAGAAAGTGCATGCGATAGAAGAAATTAATGTTTTGAGTGGAAAGATGGATGAACTTATGAAATTATTTGCTAATAAAAGTGTTTCTTCTGATCCCAATGATATGCCTTTGTATACTTTGATTGCTAATAATAATGAATCTCTGGATGTGAATTTTGTTGGTAGGAATAATTTTGGTAACAACGCGTATAGAGGAAACTTTAATCCTAGGCCTTATCCTAGTAATTCCTCTAATAATTATGGTAATTCCTACAAAAATTCTTATGGAAATTATAATAAGATGCCCTCTGATTTTGAATCTAATATTAAAGAATTTATTACTTCACAAAAGAATTTTAATGCCTTGATTGAAGAAAAAATGCTTAAGATTGATGAGTTGGCTAGGAACGTTGATAGAATTTCTCTTGGTGTTGATTCTTTGAAAACATAGATCTATTCCTCCTAAGCATGATATCAATGAGTCTCTCAAATCCATGAGAATTTCCATTGATGAGTGCAAATAAAGAACCGCTAGGATGCATGCTAAGAAAGATTCCTTCATAAGAGCGTGTTCTTCTAGTTTCCATGATAATAAAGATGAAGATCTAAAAGTTATTGATGTGTCCCCTATTAAATCTTTGTTTTGCAATATGAATCTTGATAATGATGGGACTGAATATGATCCACCTTTACCTAGAAGGTGTTCCAAACATTCGGAGTTTTTAGATCTTGATGCTAAAATTGATAAAAGTGGGATTGAAGAGATCAAAACTCTAGATGTCAATGAACATACTATTTTGGATTTCAAGGAATTTAATTATGATAATTGCTCTTTGATAGATTGTATTTCCTTGTTGCAATCCGTGCTAAATTCTCCTCATGCTTATAGCCAACATAAAGCTTTTACTAAACGTATCATTGATGCTTTGATGCAATCTTATGAAGAAAAACTTGAGTTAGAAGTTTCTATCCCTAGAAAATTTTATGATGAGTGGGACCTACTATTAAAATTAAATTAAATATCATGAATGCTATGCTTTGTGTGATTTGGGTGCTAGTGTTTCCACGATTCCAAAGACTTTGTGTGATTTGTTAGGTTTCCGTGATTTTGATGATTGCTCTCTAAACTTGCACCTTGCAGATTCCACTATTGAAAAACCTATGAGAAGAATTAATGATGTTCTTATTGTTGTAAATAGGAATTATGTGCCCGTAGATTTTATCGTTCTTGATATAGATTGCAATCCTTCATGTCCTATTATTCTTGGTAGACCTTTCCTTAGAACGATTGGTGCAATTATTGATATGAAGGAAGGAAATATTATATTCCAATTTCCGTTAAGGAAAGGCATGAAACACTTTCCTAGAAAGAAAATTAAATTACCTTATGAATCTATTATGAGAGCCACTTATGGACTGCCTACCAAAGATGGCAATACCTAAATCTATCCTTGCTTTTTATGCCTAGCTAGGGGCGTTAAACGATAGCGCTTGTTGGGAGGCAACCCAATTTTATTTTTATTCCTTGCTTTTTGCTCCTGTTTAGTAATAAATAATTTATCTAGCCTCTATTTTGGTTGTGTTTTTTGTGTTTAATTAGTGTTTGTGCCAAGTAGAACCGTTGGGAAGACTTGGGGAAAGTCTTGTTAATCTTGCTGTAAAAAACAGAAACTTTAGTGCTCACGAGAAATGCTGCCATTTTTATTTGGAAAGTGATATTTAGTTAATTCTTTTTGCAGATGATTAATAGATAAATTCCTCACGTTCAGAAATTTATTTTAGAATTTTTGGGGTTCCATATCTTGCGCTAGCTACAGATTACTACATACTGTTCTGTTTTTGACAGATTTTGTTTTTCGTGTGTTGTTTGCTTATTTTGATGAATCTATGGCTAGTAAAATAGTTTATAAACCATAGAGAAGTTGTAATACAGTAGGTTTAACACCAATATAAATAAATAAGGAGTTAATTAAAGTACCTTGAAGTGGTCTTTTGTTTTCTTTCGCTAACGGAGCTCACGAGATTTTCTTCTTTAAGTTTTGTGTTGTGAAGTTTTCAAGTTTTGGGTAAAGAATTGATGGATTATGGAACAAGGAGTGGCAAGATCCTAAGCTTGGGGATGCCCATGGAACCCCCAATATAATCTAAGGACACCTAAAAGCCAAAGCTTGAGGATGCCCCAGAAGGCATCCCCTCTTTCGTCTACTTCTATCGGTAACTTTACTTGGAGCTATATTTTTATTCACCACATGATATGTGTTTTGCTTGGAGCGTCTTGTATGATTTGAGTCTTTATTTGTTAGTTTACCACAATCATCTTTGCTGTACACACCTTTTGAGAGAGACACACATGATTCGGAAATTATTAGAATACTCTATGTTCTTCACTTATATCTTTTGAGTTATATAGTCTTGCTCTAGTGCTTCACTTATATCTTTTAAAGCACGGTGGTGGAAGTGGATTTGTTTTATAGAAACTATTGATCTCTCATGCTTCACTTAGATTATTTTGAGAGTCTTAAATAGCATGGTAATTTTCTTAAATAATCCTTATATGCTAGGTATACAAGATTAATAATAAAATTCTCTTATGAGTGTGTTGAATCCTATGAGAAGTTTGAAACTTGATAATTGTTTTGAGATATGGAGATGGTGATATTAGAGTCATGCTAGTTGAGTAGTTGTGAATTTGAGAAATACTTGTGTTAAAGTTTGTGATTCCCGTAGCATGCACGTATGGTGAACCGTTATGTGATGAAGTCGGAGCATGATTTATTTATTGATTGTCTTCCTTATGAGTGGCGGTCGGGGACGAGCGATGGTCTTTTCCTACCAATCTATCCCCCCAGGAGCATGCACGTAATACTTTGCTTCAATAACTTGTAGATTTTTGCAATAAGTATATGAGTTCTTTATGACTAATGATGAGTCCATGGATTATACGCACTCTCACCCTTTCATCATTGCTAGCCTCTCTAATACCGCGCACCTTTCACCGGTATCATACACCCACCATATACCTTCCTCAAAATAGCCACCATACCTACCTATCATGGCATTTCCATATCCATTCCGAGATATATTGCCATGCCACTTTCCACCGTTCCATTTATCATGACACACTTCATCATTGTCATATTGCTTTGCATGATCATGTAGTTGACATAGTATTTGTGGCAAAGCCACCGTTCATAATTCTTTCATACATGTCACTCATGAGTCATTGCATATCCCGGTACACCATCGGAGGCATTTACATAGAGTCATATTTTGTTCTAAGTATCGAGTTGCAATTCTTGAGTTGTAAGAAAATAAAAGTGTGATGATCACAATTATTAGAGCATTGTCCCAAGTGAGGAAAGGATGATGGAGACTATGATTCCCCCACAAGTCGGGATGAGACTCCGGACGAAAAAGAGGCCATAAAAAAGAGAAAAGGCCCAAATAAAAAAATGAGAGAAAAAGAGAGAAGGGACAATGCTACTATCCTTTTACCCAAGGTTGTCAGAATCGCGATTTTGAATCGGATCGGAGCTCTGATGGTAGAATCGTAAATTGTAGAATCTTCACTACCAGGATCATAGAAACGTAGATTTTATGAACTAAAATCGTAGAATCAGATGGGTAAGTTTGGATCGTAAAGTCGTAGAATCGTATAACAGAATCGCGATTCTAACAACCTTGCTTTTACCACACTTGTGCTTCAAAGTAGAACCATGATCTTCATAGTAGAGAGTCTCCTTTGTTATCACTTTCATATACTAGCGGGAAATTTTCATTAAAGAACTTGGCTTGTATATTCCAATGATGGGCTTCCTCAAAATGCCCTAGGTGTTCGTGAGCAAGCAAGTTGGATGCACACCCACTTAGTTTCTTTTTGAGCTTTCATATACTTATAGCTCTAGTGCATCCGTTGCATGGCAATCCCTACTCACTCACATTGATATCTAGTGATGGGCATCTCCATAGCCCGTTGATATGCCTAGTTGATGTGAGACTATCTTCTCCTTTTTGTCTCCTCCACAACCACCATTCTATTCCACCTAAAGTGCCATGTCCATGGCTCACGCTCATGTATTGCGTGAAGATTGAAAAAGTTTTGAGAATGTCAAAAGTATGAAACAATTGCTTGGCTTGTCATCGGGGTTGTGCATGATTTAAATACTTTGTGTGGTGAAGATAGAGCATAGCCAGACTACATGATTTTGTAGGGATAACTTTCTTTGGCCATGTTATTTTGAAGAGACATAATTGCTTAGTTAGTATGCTTGAAGTATTATTATTTCTATGTCAATATTAAACTTTTATCTTGAATCTTTCGGATCTACGAGGGTACGTAGACACACTCTCCCCCTCTCGTTGCTATGCGTCTCCTAGATAGATCTTGCGTGAGCGTAGGCATTTTTTTTGAACTTGCATGCTACGTTCACCAACAGTGGCATCCGAGCCAGGTCTATGCCTAGATGTTATATGCACGAGTAGAACACAGTGAGTTGTGGGCGATAATAGTCATACTGCTTACCAGCAACGTCTTACTTTGATTCGGCGCTATTGTTAGATGAAGCGTCCCGGACCGACATTACATGACTGCGTTCATGAGACTGGTTGTACCGACGTGCTTCACACATAGGTGGCTAGCGGGTGTCTGTTTCTCCAGCTTTAGTTGAATCGAGTTTGACTACGCCCGGTCCTTGTTGAAGGTTAAAAAAGCACACTTGACGATAAATCGTTGTGGTTTTGATGCATAGGTAAGAAGGGTTCTTGCTATAAGCCCGTAGCAGCCACGTAAAACTTGCAACAATAAAGTAGAGGACATCTAACTTGTTTTTTCATGCCTTGTTGTGATGTGATATGGTCAAGACGTGATGATATACAAATTGTTGTATGAGATGATCATGTTTTGTAACAGTTATCGGCAACTGGCAGGAGCCATATGGTTGTCGCTTTATTGTATGAAATGCAATCGCCATGTAATTGCTTTACTTTATCTCTATGCGTAGCGATAGTTGTAGAAGCAATAGTTGGCGAGACGACAACGATGCTACGATGGAGATCAAGGTGTAAAGCTGGTGACGATGGTGATCATGACGGTGCTTTGGAGATGGAGATCAAAGGCACAAGATGATGATGGCCATATCATATCACTTACTTTGATTGCATGTGTTGTTTATCCTTTATGCATTTTATTTTGCTTAGTACAATGGTAGCATTATAAGATGATCCCTCACTAAATTTCAAGGTATAAGTGTTCTCCCTGTGTATGCACCGTTGAGATAGTTCTTCATGCTGAGACACCACGTGATGATCGGGTGTGATAAGCTCTACATTCACATACAATGGGTGCAAGCCAGTTTTGCACATGCAGAATACTCGGGTTAAACTTGATGAGCCTAGCATCTGCAGATATGGCCTCAGAACACTGAGACTGAAAGGTCGAGCGTGAATCATATAGTAGATATGATCAACATAGTGATGTTCACCATTGAAAACTACTCCATCTCATGTGATGATCGACCATGGTTTAGTAGATATGGATCACGTGATCATTTAGATGACTCGAGGATGTCTATCTAAGTGGGAGTTCTTAAGTAATATGATTAATTGAACTTAAATTTATCATGAATGTAGTCCTGATAGTATTTGCAAATTATGTTGCCGATTAATAGCTCGCCATGTAGTTCCCCGTTTATTTTTTGATATGTTCCTAGAGAAAATTAAGTTGAAAGATGATAGTAGCAATGATGCGGACTTGGTCCGTGATCTGAGGATTATCCTCATTGCTGCACAGAAGAATTATGTCCTTGTTGCACTGCTAGGTGACAAACCTATTGCAGGAGCAGATGCAGACGTTATGAGCGTTTGACAAGCTCGGTATGATGACTACTTGATAGTTTAGTGCACCATACTTTATGGCTTAGAACCGAGACTTCAAAAATGTTTTGAACGCCACAGAGCATATAAGATGTTCCAAGAGTTGAAATTGGTATTTCAGACTCATGCCCGAGTTGAGAGGTATGAGACCTCTGACAAGTACTTTGCCTACAAAATGGAGGATAATAGCTCAACCAGTGAGCATGTACTCAGACAAGTGAGCATGTACTCAAAATGTCTGAGTACTACAATCGCTTGAATCAAGTGGGAGTTAATCTTCGAGATAAGATAGTGATTGATAAAATTCTCTAGTCACTATCACCAAGTTACTGGAACTTCGTGATGAACTATAATATGCAAGGGATGACAAAAACGATTCCCGAGCTCTTCGCAATGCTAAAATCAGCGAAGGTTGAAATCAAGAAAGAGCATCAAGTGTTGACGGTTAACAAGACCACTAGTTACAAGAAAAAGGGCAAAGGGAAGAATGGGAACTTCAAGAAGAATAGCAAGAAAGTTGCTGCTCCTGGAAAGAAGCCCAAGTATGGACCTAAGCCTGAAACTGAGTGCTTTTACTACAAAGGAAATGGTCACTGGAATCGGAACTGCCCCAAACCTTTGGCGGACAAGAAGGATGGAAAAGTGAACAAAGGTATATTTGATATACAGATTATTGATGTGTACTTTACTAGTGTTCATAATAACCCCTAGGTATTTGATACCGGTTCTGTTGCTAATATTAGTAACTCAAAATAGGAGTTACAAAAATGAATAGAGACTAGTTGAGGGCTAAGTGACGATGTGTGTTGGAAGAGATTCCAAGGTTGATAAGATCACCATCACATACTCCCTCTACCTTTGGGATTAGTGTTGAACCTAAATAAATGTTATTTGGTGTTTGCATTGAGCATGAATATGATTGGTGTCGGGGGTTTGGTGCGACATATGCCAAAGGATGGCTAATCACGATGGGGGCTAGTAGGACGACGCCGGTGCCAGGAAACAGGATGAGGCGAAGACATGCATGCCAGCGAATCTTACCCAGTTTCGGGGCTCTCCTAGGAGATAACACCCCTAGTCCTGTGATACGTCTCCAACGTATCTATAATTTTTGATTGCTCCATGCTATATTATCTACTGTTTTGGACATTGTTGGGCTTTATTATCCACTTTTATATTATTTTTGGGACTAACCTATTAACCGAAGGCCCAGCCCAGAATTGCTTTTTTTTTGCCTATTTTAGGGTTTCGAAGAAAAGGAATATCAAACGGAGTCCAAACGGAATGAAACATTCGGGAACGTGATTTTCTCACCGAACATGATGCAGGAGACTTGGACCCTACGTCAAGCAAACCACAGGGAGGCCATGAGGTAGGGGGCGCGCCTACCCCCCAGGCGCGTCCTCCACCCTCGTGGGCCCCCTGTTGCTCCACCGATGTACTTCTTCCTCCTATATATACCAACGTACCCCCAAACGATTAGATACGGAGCCAAAACCCTAATTCCACCGCCGTAACTTTCTGTATCCACAAGATCCCATCTTGGGGCCTGTTCTGGAGCTCCGCCGGAGGGGCATCGATCGTGGAGGGCTTCTACATCAACACCGTAGCCTCTCCAATGAAGTGTGAGTAGTTTACCTCAGACCTTCGGGTCCATAGTTATTAGCTAGATGGCTTCTTCTCTCTTTGTGGATCTCAATACAAACTTCTCCCCCTCTCTTGTGGAGATCTATTTGATGTAATCTTCTTTTGCGGTGTGTTTATTGAGACCGATGAATTGTGGGTTTATGATCAAGTTTATCTATGAACAATATTTGAATCTTCTCTGAATTCGTTTATGTATGATTGCTTATCTTTACAAGTCTCTTCAAATTATCAATTTGGTTTGGCCTACTAGATTGATCTTTCTTGCAATGGGAGAAGTGCTTAGCTTTGGGTTCAACCTT
Organism: Triticum monococcum; assembly: GCA_034509565.1. Classification (NCBI taxonomy): domain Eukaryota; kingdom Viridiplantae; phylum Streptophyta; class Magnoliopsida; order Poales; family Poaceae; genus Triticum; species Triticum monococcum. Next base: position 167,956,148 of record CM067846.1, on the reverse strand, counting down.
GCGGTGTCCTTTCCCAGTGACAGTAGGGGAAGCAAGGCACGTATTGTATTGTTGCCATCAAGGATAACAAGATGGGGTTTTCATCATATTGCATGAGCTTATCCCTCTACATCATGTCATCTTGCTTAAGGCGTTACTCTGTTCTTATTAACTTAATACTCTAGATGCATGCTGGATAGCGGTCGATGTGTGGAGTAATAGTAGTAGATGCAGGCAGGAGTCGGTCTACTTGTCTTGGACGTGATGCCTATATACATGATCATACCTAGATATTCTCATAACTATGATCATACCTATATACATGATCATACCTTGCTGGAGGCCCGTCGGGTCCGACTGGTCAGTTGCTGCCGCTCTATGGGTTCTCGCTGTCTGGTAGGGCCCGCCACTTGCAGGCCGTACCAACAGGCCGTCGTGGGAACAAGGGGTCCGCCTGACAGGGGTGGCGTCAAGGGTGAGATGGCAACAGTGTCATGCCGTCCGGAGATCTCGGCTGGTATGGGACACTGTGGCCGTGCCCCGCCCTGGATGCGGGGGTGATGGGCTATACTGTAGCCACACCCTGTCTTGTCTTCTTTATGGGGGCACATACTTTGAGGGCGCCGTGGGCCGCCTGCCAGGAGCCGGCCTCTCTGGAGGCCGCCTACTGGGAGTCGGCTCGTCTTGGGGCCGTCTGCTGGTACTTGGCCGTCCTTTGGCAGCCGGCCGCTTTGAGCCAGCCGGCCACCAGAAGGCGGCGCTTCGTCCTTGACGCTCGTTGGGTGCAGCCAGCCCAATGTCTTGAAATGCTCAGGGACTCGGATTAGGCTACCCGTGGCCCATTACCCCGACAGTAGTCCCCGAAGCTGGTGAGGCGTCACAGTTGTGAAGCCGAGGTGCCTCAGCAGTTTCCTTCTCCGAATGCTCTTGCCTAACGCACCCATGACTAGGCGGACTCGTCTGGTGATCTTGAAATGTCAGGGCGGGAAATTAGGTGACGTGCCATCTAAGCCTCTAGCCCGCCGCCGCTGCAAGTATGCCACGCGGCGCCAACTAGCCGGGCCAGCCTGCTAGCCCACGCACGCGATGGGACGCGACAACAGGCTAGGCCCACCATGACCGGGCCTCGGCGCGCGAGTGGATCCGCTGTGGCCGAGGCGGACCATTGCGATTCCGCGCGGAGTTACTGCGCGCAGTAACTCGTGCAATAACCGTGGGAACGTGGGGTCGTGGGCGCAGTTAATCCCACGATCCCACGCCCCGCCCCCTCGGCTTTGCAGCCCAGGGGCTATGAGTAGGGGGAAAATGGGGAGCGGCGGAGCACGCACGCCCTCCTCCCGTTTGCCATTTCCAACCTCCTCCTCCTCTCGCTGCTGCCGCACTTCTGCACTCTGCCGAAGCGCTGCTGCAGCTCATCGCCAACAACCTCCCCCGCGCCAAGCTTCTTGCTTTGCCGCGGTCCTCGCCTCTGCCGCCGCGCCATTTCCCCGCCGAGCTCGGACTCCATGACGCGCGAGAGGGTAGGGGACTGGGATGGCTCGGTCATCATCGACGACCACCTCGCCTTTCTTCCCGCCACACAGCGGCTCCCCGGCGCGAAGTACGTCAAGGTGCGTGTGCTGTCGGAGGCAGAGATCTCGCCGGTGCTGCAAGGAGGCAAGCGGGTTATCTTCCACTCGCAGTTCCTCCACTTCTTCGGCCTGCCGGCGAGCGAATTCTTCCGCTCCTTCCTCAACTTCTACCACCTCCAGCCACATCATCTGACGCCCAACACCGTGACGCTGCTGTCCGCCTTCGTCACGATGTGCGAGGGCTACCTTGGCATCCTCCCCACCATCAAGTTGTGGGGAGCATTCTTCTACACCAAGTTGGGCACCTCCGCCAGGGAGAAGGCAGCCCAGTGCGGCGCCTTCGTCGCGGTGCGCCGCCCGTCCGTGAAGAACGCCTTCCCCGCCATCAAGCTGTCATAGTCGGTCAAACTGTGGCAGAAATCATACTTCTACATGGAGAACGTCGACCCTGCCCTCGACTTCATCAACTTGCCGTCCTATGAAGCCGGCCCTCCGGCTGAACCTCGGGCCAACTGGGGCTACAAGCCGAAGTCCTTGTCAGCCGAGGCCACCGCCTCCATCAACCGGCTCCGGGTGCGGACGGACACGGCAGGCCTCAAGGCGTCCGACCTGCTGATCGCCTTCGTCGAGCGCCGGGTTCTCCCGCTCCAAGGCCGGCCTCATCTGATCTGTCGGATGAGCGGACACCGGGACCTGAGCCGGACATGCATGAGGGACATGCCGACTGCCGAGGTTGCCTGAATGGTGAACGAGATCTCCGACCTCAAGTTGTCGGAGGGGTCTTGGCGGTTTGGTATGCGGCCATACTCCCGGGCCAACCCGCCGCCTCATGTAAGTTCTTCAACTCTTTGCTTTTAGTATTTGTTTTGGTTTTGGTCTTGCCGTCTTGAATAACTGGTCTTGTGAACACAGATCTTCATGTCTCCGGCGACGGCCGCCATCATAGGGCCGGGTGGAGACTACCTGCCAGACCGGGCAGTGAGCGATGTGGATGACCCCGACTTGGGGGCGGCCGCCTTGGAGGACGACGCCATAGGCGGCGGTGATGGAGCGGGCGCCTCCGAAGACGTGGGCGGCATCGAGACCCAGCCCGATGATGACGAAGATGAAGACGAGCCGCGCCATGCACGAGGCGCCGGCGGGCGGACGTAGGCCCTTCTGCCGAGCCGGCTGCTCAAGGCGCCACATGCAAGTGCAAACAAGGCGTCGCCTTGTTTGGTAGCACGCCGAAGAAGCCCAAGAACCCGACCGCGCGACCAAGCGGAAGGAGGCCGCCGTGAAAGCGACCAAATTCCAGAAGCTTCCGAAAGCGCCTCCCATGGTGTCAGGGTAAGTGCCCTTTCCTTGTGTTTTTCTCTTTTGTTGATTCTATCTAAGTTTTTCTGCTTTACTTTCTTGTCTTAGGGCTCGTCTCTCTCTTGAGAAGTTGGCCGCCGCCTCTGTCATCAGGTCGGGGGAGACTTCTACCACCACCCGACGAATCGAACCTGCAGCCGACCTCCGGGAGGCGCATGAACGAAATAGGCGGGAGGTGCACGAAGAGCGGGAAGCCGCCCGCAGGGAGCAGGCGGAGGCAGACAAGGCGGAGGCCGCCGCGCTGAAGAAGCTTGCGGAGGCTGAGGCCGATGCCACGGCGAAGAAGCGGGCCAAAGAAGCCGCGTACCGCCAAGCGCCGTTGTTCGTCATCCCCCTGAACTCCACGCTGCTGCCTCCGGAGTTTACAGCGCCGACTAGGGGAGCCGGCGACAAACAACCAGTCATGGAGAGGGGGGCCGGTGACGTTGCCATGCCGGAGGTAGCCATGCCTTCGCCGCCGCCGGTTGACAGATTGTGCGATAAGCAGCCGGCCGCCCCACCGGCACCGCCAGCCGGGAACAAGGTGGTGACGGGCCCGACTCCTGAGGTCCGCACACCATCGCGCTGCCGAGGCATGAAGGCGACTTCGGCGCCATGACCGCTGGAAGCCAGCGCTGCGAGCTCGTCAGCCCCGGATGCCAAAGCAACCAACGCCGCTCCCGCTAAATGGGTGCGTGGAGGCGGGACGGGCATTTTGAATCAAGCAATCCTGGATGTCCAGACCAAACTCCGAGCTGAGGCCATCGCTCTTCAGCAGTGCAACAGGGCGTTCCTGGATTCGCGAGTGGCCATTTGGGTATGTTTCTCACTTCTTTGTCTTTGATTTTTGTACTTCTCTGTGGGGGCGCGCCAGCGCACCCACTAGGTGTAGCCCCCGAGTTTCGGGCCGGCTGCTGAGCAGGCGGCCTGGAACTTTACTTGGCAGGCTCTGAGTGCTAAGTTTTCTTCTATCTTCATTGTAGGACTATCATAATATTCACGCGGCCACCTTCAACTCCAACGTCCGAGATCTGGACCGACGAACCATCAACTTGGCGGAAAGCCGGAGTAAGTCACTATTTTCTTTCTCTGCGGGGGCGAGATAGTGCACCCGCGGGCTGTAGTCCCCGAGATTCGGGCCGACTACTGGGCAGTCGGGCTGGATCTCCCCGGCAACTATACTTCTTCTTTGTTGGTTATTGACATCTTTTTTTCTTTCTCTGCTCTTGCAGAGGCCAATACTGCCTTGCAGCGGCAGCTGGGTGAAGCCAACACCGTGTTGCGAGCCAAGGAGGCAGAGTGCAACTAGATGGCCCAGGAGTGCGACCGACTGGCCACACAACTGGCGGAGCAGGCGGAGCTTCTCCAGATGGCCCGAAAGGAGGCGGAGGTGAAGGAGTCCAATCTCCTTGCCGAGTTCGAGACTGAACACTCCACCTGGACCGACAAGGAGGCGTTGCTGAAATCCGGCTTCAGCTGGATTGAAGACATGGTTGATAGTAAGTTTTATTCTTTTCCTTTTTCTTTCGGCTGCCGGCTGCCGATCGAGCTGGCCTCCACCTTCTTGTCGGCGTTCTGGGAACGGGGGTCCCCAGACTTGCCTGCCTGCGGCGTGGCTCAAAGGGGGGACCAGCATGGCCCATCTTCATCAACATAGACCCAAGACCCTCGCGAGGGGCCAAGCCTCACGGGGCGGATGACACGGAGCTTCCTCAGGCATGGCCTCATCAGGCTGGCTCGCGAGGAGGCGGAGAGATCAAGGCGGGGTACCTCACGAGGTGCCCGTGACGCAAGGCATGACAACCAAGGGTGCCATGCGGGTGCCAGCCCGCGCAGTGTCCTCCTTTCCTCTTTGGTGCAAAGGGAGCAAGCGCAGGCGAGAGCATCAAGCAAAGGCACCCGTTTCGGTGCAACGAGACCAAGACCAGTCCAACGGCAGGGAGGAGGTCATTGTGGAGCCCAAGCCAGCGTCACCACCAGAGCCTTTGGCAGGCGAGGACCAACTTTAGTTAGGATAAGTGTACCAGATGTTCCCCTTCAAAATGGCCAATTGTTGGCGCCCTTCCTGCTCAATATTTGGGAAGAGGCCCAGGGCCTTTGCCTATAAATAGGACTAGCCACCCACAGGATATGGGGATCGGGTCAAAATCGGAATCGAGAAGAGAGAGAGAGAGGGGGGTGACCGAACTCCTCCTAGCAGTTCATCCCCTCAGCCAAGAACAGACCCTCGCGAGGCTGTTCTTCCTTGTATTTCTCATCATCATCAGCCCAAGAGGCAACCCACCACACCACACACTGGAGTAGGGTATTACACCACAACGGTGGCCCGAACCAGTATAAACCCGGTGTCTCTTGTGCTGTTCTTTCCATAGCTTAGATCTTAGCGAGGCGGAGGGGTGCAGGTAGGTAGGAGGCAAAATCTCCGCGCGCACCCCAGTGTTCGAACCTCAAGGGTGTGCCGGAACCCGAAATCCGACATTTGGCACGCCAGTTAGGGGTGCATCGGAGTTTGCCCTTCCGCCACCACCACGACCTGCCTCGCGATGAGTAGCGCACCACCCGCTCCGGCCGCCGGCGCCAGCACGGGGGCTAGGGGGCTCCGAGCCCTGGCCCCAGCCCTGCAACGGGTACGGTGGCTGGACAAGTTCAAGCCAACGACACCACCGCGCTACAGCGGCGCGACTGATCCGCTGGCCTTCTTGCTGCCGTACGAGGAGGCCATCCTCGAAGCTGGAGGTGACGATAGAGTCATGGCCAACTGGCTCCCCATGGCCCTCACCGGCGCTCCACGCGCATGGCTGCTCCACCTGCTGGCAGCCTCCGTGGCCTCTTGGGAAGAGCTCCGCCGCCTCTTCCCCGCCCACCACACTACGCCAACACCCGGTCGTCGCGGCCCTCCTGGGCGGCTCGCAGGTGCCGCCTACGAGTCACCACGTCAAGCCGTTCATTCGCCGGGTCAGCGCCGCTTCCACGTGGCAGGGGGCTCTCCCGGGCCGGGCGGCGCCCAAGGCCGGCCTGACCTTCAGCTTGGAGGATCACCCCTCCAACTCGGCCTGCTCGGGTGCGCTCCCCATGTTGTGCACCCCCACCATCTGCCAGGTGGCCGTCACCAGAACTCTCATCGATGGCGGTGTGGGCCTCAGCGTGCTCTCGATTGAGGCCTTCAACCTCCTCTGCATACCCCTGGAACGGCTGCAACCCAGCCGACCCTTCTCAGGCGTTGGGGGCGGATCATCCAGCTCCTTGGGACAGATCTGGCTCCCAGTAACCTTCGGCACCTACAACAACTTCCGCACGGAGCTGGTCGACTTCGACATCGCTCCCATCGGCCTCCCCTACAAAGCCATCCTCGGCTACCCAGCGCTGGCCCAGTTCATGGCTGCGACACACCCGGCGTACAACCTCATGAAGATGCCCGGGAGCAGCGGTGTCCTCACCGTGCATGGGGACACCGGAGACGCGCTGCGAGTGCTCAAGCTCGCCTTCAAGACGGCGGCGACGGCACAGCCCGCCGACTCGGAGACCCTCGAGCCCAAGGGGGCTGCACCCGCCAAGAAGAAACAGTTGTTCACCCAAGACAAGGCAGAAACCAAGCAGATACCCATCGATGAGGACGGGTCCACCAATGCCACTTTCACCATAGGCGCCAACCTCAAGCCCGAGCAGGAGGAGGCCCTGGTCAGGTTCCTGCGTGCAAACAAGAAGATATTCGCTTGGGAGCCTAACCAGTTGGCGGGGATCCCTAGGAGCGTAATCGAGCATCACCTCAACATGTGCCCCAATGTGCGCCCTATGAAGCAGAAGGCAAGGCGGCAGTCCACAGAAAAGCATGCCTTCATCGTCCAAGAGACCCGCAAACTAGAAGCCGCTGGGGTCATTCGTGAGGTCCGATACCCAGATTGGTTGGCCAACCCTGTCGTTGTGCCAAAGAAGGGAGGGAAGGAGCGCATGTGTGTCGAATTCACCAACCTCAACAAGGCGTGGCCGCATGATCCGTTCCCGCTCCCCCGCATCGACCAGATCGTCGATTCCACCGCAGAATGCGACCTGCTATGCTTCTTGGATGCCTTCTCTGGGTATCACCAGATCAAGATGGCGGTTAGGGAGGAGCGTCGAATCAAAACCACAGCAGTAGCCCGGGACAAGGCAAAACAGGAACAAGGAAGGCCCACAGAAACCGCCACCGCGGCTGAGGAGGATCAGCCGCCGCAGAGGAATGCACCGGAGGCGGAAGAGGCCCCTCTCCCAGATGGCCAGCCTCAGGAGGCCTCATCGCCTCAGGAGGCGCCATGGTCTCCGGAGGGCGCCACCAGCACTGACGCACCCAACCTCGTCAAGCACCCAGTGTACTTCGTCAGCACGGTGTTGCGGGACGCGAGAGCACAGTACCCCATGCCTCAGAAGCTCCTCCTCGCGCTACTGGTGGCCTCGCGCAAGCTGCGTCACTATTTTCAGGGTCACCCCATCAAGGTCGTCTCGTCATACCACCTGGAGAGAGTGCTCAGGAGCCCTAACTCAGCTGGAAGGGTCGCTGAGTGGAACATAGAGCTGCAAGCATTTCAGCTCGAATTCAGCACGACCAGAGTCATCAAGGGAGCAGCATTAGCGGATTTTGTGGCAGAATGGATGGAGGCACCAGGCCTCAAGGTCGACGAGGATTGGTCCCTCTCCCCGGGAAGCGAGGCGCCAGAAGGCTGGGTCATGTACTTCGATGGGGCGTTCTCCAGGCATGGCGCTGGGGCTGGGGCGGTGCTTATATCGCCCACTCAGGACAAGCTCTACTACGCTGTACAGCTTTGTTTCCAGCAAGGTGAAAAGGTCTCCAACAACATAGCGGAGTATGAAGGTTTAATAGCGGGCTTGAAGGCCGTAGCTGCCCTGGGGGTGAAACGCCTCACCATCAAGGGCGATTTGCAGCTCCATGTCAATTTCTCCAACAAGGTGTACGAGCCGAAAGATGAGCACATGGAAGCCTACCTTGCGGAGGTCCGCAGGATGGAGAAGCAGTTCTGGGGGTTGGAGTTGCAGCATGTGCCCCGCGGCACCAATCAGGAGGCCGACGACATCTCCAAACGGGCGTCCAGGCGGTTACCTCAGGATCCTGGCGTCTTCGAGGAGCGGCTCTTCAAGCCCTCAGCCCTGCCATCATTGTCAAACACGGCTCAACCTTGGGAGGAGCTCCCCCAGCCACCTGCCTCAGGAGCCCCGGTCTGTGGCCTGGCCTCAGGAGCACGCCTGCTCCTGACGATGGAACCTCAGGAGGGGTGCTGGATCACGGAGCTCCGGAGTTACTTAACGCAAGGGACCCTGCCGGAGAAGGAGGAGGAAGCGGAGTGTGTGGCACGGCAGGCCACGACATACTGCATCAAGGATGTAGAGCTCTACCGGAAGCGACCAAACGATGTATCCCTGCGCTGCATCTCCAGGGAGCAAGGAAAGGAACTGCTGGAAGATATACACGGCGGAGACTGTGGACATCATTCATCATCGCAGACCCTCGTCGGCAAGGCGTTCCGCAATGGGTTTTATTGGCCCACCGCACTCAATGACGCCGTCAAACTGGTGAAAGGTTGTGAGGCCTGCCAGTTCCACGCCAAGCAGATCCATCAGCCGGCAGGAGGCCTGCAGACTATACCCCTTTCGTGGCCATTCGCAGTCTGGGGGCTGGACATCCTAGGCCCGTTTCCTCGGGCGCCAGGGGGCTACCGCTACCTCTACGTCGCCGTGGATAAGTTCACCAAGTGGGCTGAAGTAGAGGCCGTCCGCACCATCCCCGCGGGTTCCGTGGTCAAGTTCATCAGGGGCATCGTGAGCCGGTTCAGGGTGCCGAACCGCATGATCACAGACAACGGTTCGCAGTACCAGTAACCTCTTCAAAACATACTGTGCTAACCTTGGAACGCAGATATGCTACGCTTCGGTGGCGCACCCCCGAAGCAACGGCCAAGCCGAGCGAGCCAACGCAGAGGTCCTGAGGGGCCTCAAGACCAGGAAGTTCAAGAAGAAGCTGGAGGCCTGCGGCAGAGGTTGGTACGACGAGCTTCAGTGCGTGTTGTGGTCCATCCGCACAACAGTGACCAAGCCTACTGGAGAGACCCCGTTCTTCCTAGTCTACGGAGCCGAAGCGGTCCTCCCTCACAAGGTCAGACGTCGCTCCGCGTGGGTCCTGGCGTTCGACGAGGCGTAGCAGGACGCCATGCGAGGGATGGACCTCGTGCTGGGGGAGGAACGTCGCCGAGAAGCCGCGCTACGAGCGGCGAGGTACCAGCAAGCACTGCGACGATATCACTACCGCAACATCCGCACCAGAACTCTCGAGGTAGGAGACCTCATGCTCAGGCGGGTTCTCTCCAGGGAGGGACTGCACAAGCTCTCTCCCATGTGGGAGGGCCCGTTCAAGGTTGTTCATGTTTCCAAGCCCGGCTCCGCGCGCTTGGAGACTCAGGAGGGGGTGCCGGTCCAGAACGCATGGAACATCCAGCACCTCCGGAGGTTCTACCCCTAAAAAGGCCCAGAGCCTGTGAAGAAGGCGAATGCCTGTGAAGCTGTCGCATTTTGGAAAAGGCCCAGAGCCTATGAAGAAGGCAAATGCCTATGAAGCTGTCGCATTTTAGAAAAGGCCCAGAGCCTGTGAAGAAGGCGAATGCCTGTGAAGCTGTCGCGTTTTGGAAAAGGCCCAGAGCCTGTGAAGAAGGCGAATGCCTGTGAAGCTATCGCGTTTTGGAAAAGGCCCAGAGCCTATGAAGAAGGCGAATGCCTGTGAAGCTGTCACATTTTGGAAAAGGCCCAGAGCCTGTGAAGAAGGCGAATGCCTGTGAAGCTGTCGCATTTTGGAAAAGGCCCGGAGCCTGTGAAGAAGGCGAACGCCTGTGAAGCTCGCCGCCCATGACACTCTCATGTAATAATGAGTTGGGGCTGTACACGCCCTGGAGTCTCAGGAGCGCCGGCCTCAGGCCCTGGGGCTCCCTCCTACGCCCAGTGGCAGCACTTAGCTCCGCGCTGGTGAGAAGATGTCGAAGACTAGATTAGGTGCCGGACGCGGCTTTTTCATTTGCTTTCCGCAGTTGGCTTGTTCATTCTCATTCGAAGTTTTATTGAATCTGTTGCCGTCTTTGGCTTGTGGTTCTTCGACTTTTCACTCTCCTGCCTCGATTTCTCTTATGAAAGGCCTCGCGAGGGGGGCAGCCGAGCGCCCTCGCGAGTGTTCCTGTCCTAGTCATTCAAAGGTTTCGCGACCTGGGTCCATTATAGGAGCACCCCTCCAGTCCGTGCCCCACGGGCACCGCGACACGAACACAGGGCCTGGGTCGGTCGCCCCCCCACGGCTGGGGCCGGGAACTATCCACGCGCGGGCACGTAGCCGGAAGGCATGATAACGAAAGCAAAGTGATGATTAACAGCAATAACCCAAACACGCCCCCACGGGGCACCACACTACTGTCTTTTTACGCAGGAAAAAGGAAAAGAAAGAACAAATCAGGCGCAGCTCGCCTCACACCGGCCTGCAGGGAAGACTCGAGCTGCCTCCGAGGCTCAGGCAGACTCCCTCTCGCGCTTCACCGAGGCGCGACGGCGCGCAAACACGCTACCACCTCCCAAGCAGGTACGGCGGCATGGAGGCTGACCGCGGCCGCCGCTAGAAGAGTTGCTGCCTGAAGAAGAACCGGTGAAGCTTGGGGAACCCTGAGCGCCGCCAATCACGCGAGTGCTATCCTCTCCATCATCGCCAGGGCTGGGTTCCCGGCCGCGGTCGTCGTCCTCAGGGCAGCACCCTACGCGGCGACCATCTTCCCCAAACACCCTCATGTAGAGGGTGGCATCGCCGTCAAACTTGAAGTGCAGGGTGCACCGACGGCTTAGGCCACGCGCGCGGGCAAACGTCTGCCAACCACGGGTCAAGGCCAGGCTCCCGGCTGCGGAGACCTCCAGTGAAGCTCATGAGGCCCGGCTACAGCAGCCGTCTGCCTGAAGCCAGAGGCCGCCCGGGAGCTCGCCGAGGAGGAAGCGAGGAAGTTGAAGCCGGGTGCTCGTCGGCACCGCCGACCACACAACGAACTCCGGCAGCAGCTCTGCAGCGCGAAAGCGCGGCCTAGGGGAAAACGCGACCGAAGCGCACCCCCCGGCCGCAGCAGTCCGCCCGTCACCGTGCTGGAAATCGTCTCCACGGCCGCAGGGAGCTGCCGTGGTGGCCACGGGATGTTTGCGAGGGCGCCCTCAGCCGCACTTGGGCGGGGGAGAGGCAGGCTCAACCTGGCGAGCCTTCCCCTTCTCTGCGGCCGAGAACCTCCTCGACGGGGCCATGAAGAAGAAGGAGAAGCAAGGAGTGATGGACTGGAAGGGCGCGCGCCGTTCCATACTTATGGCCGACGAAGGCCAACCGCCGACATCCACGATCGCAGGTAATCATGACCCGCTTTGCATGCAGGGACTTGTCCAATCCATGCAGTTGTCGAGGCGCCGTGGGGAAGTGGAGACGCCCACGTCCAATCAACCGCTACGCGACGCCCAAGGCCGCAGGCTGTTAGGGCCCGCGGCGCTTCGCCCTTGCCCTTTCTCCTCCCTGCACGGCCAAGTCCAGGCGCGCCTTGGGCCCGGGGGCTACTGTCGGCGTTCTGGGAACGGGGGTCCCCAGACTTGCCTGCCTGCGGCCTGCAGCGTGGCTCAAAGGGGGGCCCAGCACGGCCCATCTTCATCAACACAGACCCAAGACCCTCGCGAGGGGCCAAGCCTCGCGGGGCGGACGACACGGAGCTTCCTCAGGCACGGCCTCATCAGGCTGGCTCACAAGGAGGTAGAGAGATCAAGGCAGGGTACCTCACGAGGTGCCCGTGAGGCAAGCCATGACGACCAAGGGTGCCAGGCGGGCGCCAGCCTGCGCAGTGTCGTCCTTCCTCTTTGGTGCAAAGGAAGCAAGCGCAGGCGAGAGCATCAAGCAAATGCACCTGTTTCGGTGCAACGAGACCAAGACCAGTCCAACGGCAGGGAGGAAGTCATTGTGGAGCCCAAGCCAGCGTCACCACCAGAGCCTTTGGCAGGCGAGGACCAACTTTAGTCAGGATAAGTGTAACAGATGTTCCCCTTCAAAATGGCCAATTGTTGGCGCCCTTCCCGCTCAATATTTGGGAAGAGGCCCAGGGCCTTTGCCTATAAATAGGACTAGCCACCCATAGGGTAGGGGGATCGGGTCGAAATCGAAATCGAGAAGAGAGAGAGAGAGAAGGGTGACCGAACTCCTCCTAGCAGTTCATCCCCTCAGCCAAGAACAGACCCTCGCGAGGCTGTTCTTCCTTGTATTGCTCATCATCATCAGCCCAAGAGGCAACCCACCACACCACACATTGGAGTAGGGTATTACACCACAATGGTGGCCCGAACCAGTATAAACCCGGTGTCTCTTGTGCTGTTCTTTCCATAGCTTAGATCTTAGCGAGGCGGAGGGGTGCAGGTAGGTAGAAGGCGAAATCTCCGCATGCACCCCAGTGTTCGAACCTCAAGGGTCTGCCGGAACCCGAAATCTGACACTTCTGACTTCTGATTTCTGACTTCTTTGCTTTCTGTCTGTGCAGACTTCTTTCCTAGCCATTCTAACGCCGCCAATGAGGCCATCGAGGCTTATCGTGAGGAACGGAGGGCAGAAGGTGTGCAGATCGCTGCCGATGCCCCCCGGACCCTTAGCGAGCAGCTTCTCACCATCCAAGCCCGCCTTCGGTTGGCTCATCAGATGTTGCGCCGCCTTCAGTCTGTCGGGGCCTAGGCGATCTCCGCCCTTTGGCCAGACATGCCGGCTCCGTGCACTCGCAGTTAGATTGCCGACTGGTTGGAGGTGGCAGCCAGTCGACTCGAGGCTTGGAAGGGCTCTTCGGTCTGAGCTAGAGCGCGCCGGGCCTTGGAGTTCGTCAAGGCATGGTATCTTGGGCTAAACCTAGCCCAGTTGGCCATGTTTCGGCAGGAGGCCCAAGAGGAGCTAGTGGCGGTGGAGCGCGACCTTGTCAGACGGGCAACGGCGATCACCGACTACACCAACAACAGCATCTTTGTTCCTGAGCTGGCTGAGGATGGAGTCGAGGCGCCACCGGAGTGGTTCGGACTGAACCCGGAGGACGACGAAGACTCGGCCGAGGTGATCGACTCTAGCGACGAGGGGGAAGACGAGGAGGATGAGGAAGGCGAAGAAGATGCGCCAGAGGTCAGAGCAGATGGCCAGCCCCAACTTGATCATGCCTCGAACAACGAGCTGCACTCGAGCACGCCAACTGTGGTTGGGGGCGACCAAGCGGAGACTGACCAGCCGTCCACTCCACCAACCGGCACCACCGACTCTACCAGCCACACGGACCCCTCTGCAGCTCCCTAGGCCACCAACTTATCTTTATTTTCCCTGTTTTATCAGTCTCGACAAACTTTGTTAAATTTGCACAATTCCACCCGTGGGGTGTATTTCAAACTCTGTTGAATGTTGTCCAAGGGCCTTTTGTTATGTAAATATGCTTTCTCTGAAGTTATGCTTTTGCCGAGTTCTTACTTGTCTTGTTTTCTGCCTCTTGGCCTTTTTCCTTTGCCGCCCTCCCTTGGCTGCCGTCTTGCCAGGCAACAGCCGCTCTGCGGATTGTTGGCTGGTCAAGTACTCAGCTGCTTTCGGGAGGGCAAGTAGTTAGCCGACTAGAGCGTTAACAAGTTAAGTAGAAACCGGCCGGCTGGCTGTTTCAGCAGCCGACCGATGAGGCGGGAAGCCGGCCTAAACTATGTGCATGCTTGGGGTCCTTAGCCATTTTTCATGCGGACACCCTTTCCTGCCTGTAACTCCTTCCCACCGGACAGTCGCTCTGCAAGCTGCGGCTTCTGGCAGGAGAAGGCTTAGGTGCCAACACACTACTTGTCCAACTGCAGGAAGCACCACATCATACAAGGCGGCGATCCCCCGGGTCGACTGGTCTAACCCGGTGTCAGGCAGAAATAATGAAATAACACATTGATAGGCATAATATTTATCATATATAGAAAAGAGGGTAGTCCCCGAGCTCTTCTCGGGGGACCCAGAGTCTTCGTACTCAATACAAAGGATAGCATGGTACATACTGCATCAACTGTAAAAATCTTCGAAGGAGGTTTGCATTCCATGGCCGCTCTGTCTCTTCGCCGGAGTCGTCTCTCTTGCGTGCTCTGGGCTTCTGAGCATCGATCAAGTAGTAGGAGTCGTTGCCCAAAACTTTGCTAACGATGAATGGGCCTTCCCAAGGTGCCGAGAGCTTGTGCTGGCCGGCTGTTCGCTGGATCAGTCGGAGCACAAGGTCTCCCTCCTGGAAAGATCTTGGCTTAACCTTCCGGTTGTAGTAGCGGAGTAGACTCTGCTGGTAGATGGCGGACCGACCGAGTGCTAACAGTCGGCCCTCCTCCAATAGATCAATGCTGTCTTCTCGCGCTTCTTTTGCTTCTGCCTCGGTGTACATGGTGACGCGAGATGAGTCGAACTCAATGTCCGTCGAGATGAAGGCCTCGGCACCATAGACGAGGAAGAATGGAGTGAAGCCGGTTGACTTGTTCGGAGTGGTGCGGAGGCTCCAGAGGACGGTAGGCAGCTCATCAATCCAACAGCCGGCCGACCGCTCCAGGGGCTCGACCAGTCGGGGCTTGACGCCGGAAAGGATGAGGCCGTTTGCTCGCTCAACTTGGCCGTTTGACTGCAGATGGGCAAGGGACGCTAGGTCCAGTCGGATGCCCTGCGTCGTGCAGAAACGGGCCAAGGCTCCTTTGGGAAAATTTGTGCCATTATCCGTGATGATGCTGTGTGGTACTCCATACCGAGTGGTGATGTCTACAATGAAGGTCATGGCAGTCGAACCATTCAACTTCTTGATTGGCTTTGCTTCTATCCACTTAGTGAATTTGTCCACGGTGACAAGTAGATGGGTCATGGCGCTGCGTGCTGTCTTGAATGGTCCCACCATATCCAAGCCCCAAACGGCAAAAGGCCATGTTAAGGGGATGGTCTTGAGTGCAGAAGCCGGTAGATGTTGCTTCGAGCTGAACTTCTGACACCCTTTGCAATGCTTGACTAGATCCTTGGCATCCTCCAAGGCAGTCGGCCAGAAGAAACTGTGGCGGAAAGCTTTGGCCACTAGTGACTTGGAAGCCGCGTGGTGGCCGCACTCGCCTTGGTGGATGTCTTTTAAGGACTGCTTGGCCTTTCTCCGGCTCCATGCAGCGCTGGTACACACCAGTGACATTGCGCCTCACAAGTTCTCTGTTGACAATGGTGTATGCTGTTGCTCGACGTTGCACTTGTTGGGTTGAGATCTCATCAGTCGGCAGCTCTCTATTTATCAGGAAGTTGAGGATGGGCTGTGCCCATGAAGGTGCTGCTATTTCTTTGACTGCCAGAACTGCAACTTGCACGAGGGCGGTTGGGCTGGGAGGCGGCGGGTTGGAGTCGACTGCCGCCTGCTGTGTCGATGAAGTCCCCGGGCCGACTACCATAGCCCCCGGGCCGGGTCCTGAAGTCCCCGGGCCGGGTGCAACTGCTGCAGTCCCCGAGCCTCTTGGTGAGGTCGTTGGGCCGACTGTTGCAGTCCCCGGGCCGGGTTGTGAAGTTTCCGGGCCGGGTGCGACTGTCACAGTATCTGCCCCAACTGCCGAGGTCCGCGAGCCGGCTGCCGTAGCCCTAGAGTCGGATTCGTCGGCCTCGGGAAGAGCTGGCACAAAGATGGACTCCGACTCCAGAGAGGGCTTGATCGACGGCTTGAGGAGGCGCTGAAGGGAGACACCAGCTGGTATTGCTTGCCGGGTGGAGCCAATTCGTGCCAAGGCATCTACTTGCTCATTATTGGCTCTTGACACATGAAGGAACTCGCACCCTCGAAGTATCCACTGAGTTGCTGGATGAAAAAATGGTAGCTTGCCATATTTGCATCCTTGGCATCCCAGTCACCAGAGGACTGCTAGACCACTAGGTCGGAGTCGCCGTATCATAGAATCCGGCGGATGCCGATTTCCTTGGCCAACCAGAGGCCGTGTATTAGTGCTTCATACTCGACCACATTGTTGGAGGCGGCAAAATGGATTTGCAACATGTACTTGAGCTTGTCATCTTTGGGAGAGGTGAGGATGATGCCGGCTCCAAAACCGGTGCGCGTCTTTGAACCATCAAAATGCATCCGCCAATGGGTGGAGTCCGACGCTGGCGGGAGGTATTGGGTCTCGGCCCAGTCGACGAGGAAATCAGCCAGTGCTTGGGACTTAATGGCGGTGTGAGGATGGTAGTAGATGGTGTAGGGGGCCAACTCGATTGCCCATTTGGCCACTCGGCCAGAAACATCTCTGTTGCCAATGATCTCAGCGAGTGGGGCGGTGCAGACAATAGTGACCGGGTGCTCCTGAAAGTATGGCTTCAGCTTCTTGGCGGCGAAATGCACGCCGTAGCACATCTTCTGCTAGTGGGGGTAGTTCTGCTTGGAGGCAGACAACACTCCACTTAGGTAATACACCGGCCTCTAGACTGGTAATGCCTTGCCGTCTTCCTTGCGCTCCACAACTATGACTGTGCTGACCACCCGACTGGTGGCGGCGATGTACAGGTACATGGGCTCTTTAGCAGTCGGAGTCGCCAGGACAGGCGGCCTGGTCAACATCTTTTTTAGCTGGAGAAAAGAGTCATTCGCCTTGTCGTTCCACTCGAAATGAGTGGTCTTCTTCATGAGCTAATACAGGGGAAGAGCCTTCTCGCCTAGCCGACTGATGAACTAGCTGATGGATGCTAACCAGGCGGTGAATTTATGGACATCTCGCAGTCGGGTGGGCTTCTCCATCCTCTCGATGGCTTTGATCTTCACAGGGTTGCACCCAATGCCGCGTTCTGAGACCTGGAAGCCAAGGAGCTGGCCGGCTGGTACTCCGAACATGCACTTTTCCGGGTTGAGCTTGATTTGAAATCGGCGCAGATTTTCAAAGGTTTCCTTGAGATCTTCGAGGAGTGTGTTGTGATTCTTCGTCTTCACCATGATATCGTCTACATAGACGTGGCCATTTCTGCCGAGTTGCTTGAGGAGGCACTTCTGCATGCAACGCTGAAAAGTAGCACCGACATTCCTCAGGCCGAATGTCATAGTCAGGTAGCAGAAGGCTCCAATTGGTGTGATGAATGCAGTCTTCAGACGGTATGCCAGGTTCAATTTGATCTGGTGATATCCTAAGTAGGCATCCAAAAAACTCAACAGCTCGCATCCGATTGTGGAGTCTATCACTTGGTCTATCCGTGGCAGAGCAAACGGATCCTTTGGGCAAGCCTTGTTGAGGCTGGTGTAGTCAATGCACATGTGCCATTTTTTATTCTTCTTCAGTACAAGGACTGGGTTGGCAAGCCATTCTGGGAAGAAAACTTCCATGATGAAGCCGTCTGCCAACAGACGGGCGATCTCTTCCCCAACAATTCTTCTCTTTTCCTCCGGCAGCCGGCGGAGGGGTTGCTTGACTAGCTTGGCATCTTCTCTGACGTGTAGCTTGTGCTTGGCGAAATCAGTCGGAACACTTGGCATGTCTTTGGGAGACCATGCGAAGATGTCCCGATTCTCATGGAGGAAATCGACGAGCTCGCTTTCCTATTTGCTGTCAAGGTTTGCACCTATGACAGCGTACCTCTCCGGGTGCTCTGGGTCCAATGGTATCTTCTTTGTCTCCTTGGCCGGCTTGAAGGATCCTTCAGCTTCTGCCTCCTTGGGATCATGAGACATGTCCGGCCGCTTGCCGGCCATGGCCACAACCCGGTCAAGGAGCCGCTTCTCGGCAGCGATCACAAGGGACTCGGCCAGCCGGCTGCTGGCGGCCGGACAATCGGACGACTTCTGATAATCTCCGGAGATGGTAATGACTCCCTTGGCACTCGGCATCTTCATCTTGAGGTAGGCATAATGTGGCACCGCCATGAACTTGGCCAAAGCAGGTCGGCCAAGCAGTGCGTGTACGGGCTTTCCAGGTCGACCACCTCAAACCAGATGGGCTCTCAGCGGAAATGGTCTTTATCCCCGAAGAGGACATCTAACTAGATCTTGCCGATTGGTGAGTGAGAAAGGCAAGGAACTATGCTGTGGAAGACAGTCCGACTGGGCAGGAGATGCTTGGGTTTGATCTTCAACTTCTCCATGGTATCACGGTACAGGATGTTGATGCTGCTGCTGCCATCTATCAAGATTCGGGAGAAACGAGCAGCTCACCTCTCCGTGGCTAAGGTGGCGTCCAACACCAAAGCATAAGAGCCCGGGGAAGGCATTACTTCCGAGTGATCGGGCCGGCTCCAACTGATTGACCTCTCTGACCAGTGCATGAACTCTGGAGCTTCAATGGCCACGACATTCACCTCACGAGACTGTCGGCGCCGGCTGCGCCTGTCATTAACCACACTGGTGAAAACAACATATGTTCCATGTTCTTCAGGGAATTGATCTTGAAGGGCGTCGACTTCTGGATGGGCCCCCGACTGCTGAGGAGGCGAAGGCGGCTGGCCAGCAGGCGACGGTGGTTGCAGCCCTTCGCCCTTGGAGATTCGTGTGAGCCAATGACACTTCTGGGTGGTGTGGTTGGACGGCTTCGCGCCGCTATGGAACTTCCAGGGAGCGTCAAGAGTCTGCTCGTAGGAGAAAGCGGGTAACCAGTTGGGCTTGCCGCCCATCTGGCGCTTCGGAAGAGGCTGCCCTTCCGGCTGCCGGTCTTTGACTGCAGCCACCTGCTGGCCGGTGGGAGCCGGCATCGGGGCTTTTCGCTTGTTGTCACTTTGCTGCTGGCGCCGACTGGTATCACCAGCCGGGGTCCGAGGAGCCTGAGGAGCCACCTTGCCAGATGCATCAACCTGAATCTCCGTCTTCATGGACTAATCAGCCGTGGTGTACTTGTCCGCTATGATTAGCAGCTTGTCGAGGGTCGTCGGCTCATCGTGGAGGAGCCGGTGTTTGAGCAAAGTGCCTTCTCTGCATCCGCCCGTGAAGTACTCGATGGCCTGCACCTCGTGCACACCCTCGCAAGAGTTGCGCAGCTCGGCCCAACGCGTGAGGTAGTCGCGAGTCGATTTGTTGGGGCCTTGGACGCACAGGGAGAGCTGGCGAGGCTTGGGCGTCTGCTTGTATGTGCTGGTGAAGTTGCGGACGAAGGCCTCGGTGAAATCTACCCAGTTGTTGATGCTGCAGGGCTTCAGGCTGTTCAACCATGTCCGGGCGGTGCCCTGGAGCATGAGTGGAACGTACTTCACGGCAACACGCTTGTTGCCGTTTGTAATGTTGATGGCTGTGGACTAGTCGACCAGCCAGTCCTCTGGCTTCATGGATCCGGTATACTTGGGAGTATCTCTTGGGAGCGTGAACCCTTTGGGGAAGGGCTCATCTCTGATGTGGGGGCCGAAGCAAGGCAGGCCCAGCGCATCTTCTTCTTCTAGCGCCAGGGATCGGTTGAGACGATCGATCCGGTGGCGGGAATCATTCTCTCTAATTCCTTCTCGGGGGCCAAGACGGCCTCCAAGACTCGGATGATCGACAGGCGACAGAGACACGTTCCTTTCTCTGCACTGGGGAGGCTGGTAGCCGCCTGGTCGTTCCACCGCACGAGGGCGGCCGTCTTGGTCGCGCTCGATGGTGATGTGCATCCGGCTGCGGCTGGCAGCCGGCTCCTTGTCTCGTCATATGTGGTTGCCATCAGTCGGCGTCTGGGACGTCCCGCCATGCTCCTGGCGGGGAGGTGGGTCGTCGTTCTGCCGATTGGGGTCCTCAACGCGGCAGCCGGCTTCTTGGCACTCGGCAGCCGCATCGATGAGTCGCTGGACGCGCTCCGTCATGTGGCGACGCTCGTTGCCTTTGAGGTTGTCCAGCTCATCTGCTGCCGCTTGGGAAACTCGTATGTTCTCCAAAGGCGTGGCGTAGACGGGGTGATCAGCCCTGAACATGCTGGCAATGGCCGCACCATGCTGCCGGACCGTACCGATGTGGCTGGGCCAGCCAGGAGCCGGCGTGCCGCCAACGGCGCGGCCCATCTCACGCTGATAAGCCTCTGAAAGGCGTCTCATGCTAACTAGATTCTTGGCGCTCTCGACAAGCTGGACGTGGCGGGCTTCCAGCGTCTCGGCGTCGGCGTCTTCTGTGATGGGTGCAGACAGGTCTTGCAGCCTTGCCTAGAGCGGGTCTCCGGCACCGTCACCGGAAACTCCATCGTGGCTGATCACGGGCACCTCTGTGATGGTGCTGCCGCCACTGTCGGCACAGGGGAGGGGATCATCAACGGTCACCATGTTGGTAGGGAACGCGTCGAGCGACGCCGTGTCGGAGTCGACGAGCATCGGGTCGGTGGAGCTGAACGACTCCAAGTCGACGGCCAGCTCGTCGGCGACGTGGAGCTGGTCGAGGAAGCTGACGAGGCAGCTCTCGGGGCCGTCGTTGCCCGCGTCAGATGCAGGCTCGTCGGAGAGGCGGATCTCGCCAACAAGGTCGGCGAGGCAGCTCGCCACGCAGGCGACCTCCGCGCCATGCAACACGTCGGCGCAAACGCCATCCGGCATGCCTGGCTGGCTGCGCTCAGCAGGGAGGAAGAGGGTTCCCATCCAGAATAGATCTTCGGACGACGGTGCACCTAGCCCCACGGTGGGCGCCAAATGTCGGGAGTTTGGTGCGACATATGCCAAAGGATGGCAAATCATGATGAGGGCTAGTAGGACGTCGCCGGTGCCAGGAAACGGGATGAGGTGAAGACACGCACGCCGGCGAATCTTACCCAGGTTCGGGGCTCTCCTAGGAGATAACACCCCTAGTCTCGCTCTGCGGGTTCTCCACATTATCACTAAGGAGCTAGCAAGTGCAATGGTGCTCCTCGAGCTGTATGCTAGGGGTAGCAGAAAGCGGGGCTGGCTTTCCTCTCCCTCTATATGTGTCTAGGTCTAACAGGTTGGGAACCCTTTGCATGGGTGCCCTGGGGGTTTATATAGGCCTACCCCCTAGGGGAACAATGGTACAATGGGAACCCTTTGCATGTGTCTTCTGTCGCCGGCTCCTCCGCCGGCCGCTGGGGCCCGCCGCCTGGTGGGCCCTGCCAGCTGGTCTGGTACAGAGCCGACAGGCCGCCTCCACCGCTTGCGGGTCTGGCTGGTTGCTTGTTGTTGTAGCCGTAATGCTAATGACACATGCTTGGTCGGGGGGGGGGGGGGGGGGGGGGCGTGGCTACAGTCCCGCCGTCCAGTGGGAGATCATTGTAGCCACACCGTGTCTCCTCTGGTTGACGGCACGTGGACTCTGAGGGAAAAGTGGGCCGCCTGCTGGAGACCGGCCTTCCTCGGGTCCGACTGGTCAGGCACTGCCGCTCTCTGGGTTCTCGCTGTCTAGTAGGGCCCGCCGCTTGCAGGCCGTACCGACAGGCCGTCGTGGGAACAGGGGGTCCGCCTGACAGGGGTGACGTCAAGGGTGAGATGGCAACAGTGCCGTGCCGTCCGGAGATATCGACCGGTACGGGACACTATGGCCGCGCCCTGCCCTGGATGCGGGGGTGATGGGCTATACTATAGCCACAACCTATCTTGTCTTCTTTATGGGGGCGCAGACTTTGAGGGCGCCGTGGGCCACCTGCCAGGAGCCGGCCCCTCTGGAGGCCGCCTGCTGGGAGTCGGCTCGTCTTGGGGTCGTCTGCTGGTACTTGGCCGTCCTCTGGTAGCCGGCCGCTTTGAGCCAGCCGGCCACCAGAAGGCGGCGCTTCGTCCTTGACGCCCGTTGGGCGCAGCAGGCCCAATGTCTTGAAATGCTCAGGGACTAGGATTAGGCTACCCGTGGCCCATTACTTCGACAATTGGATCATTTTTATTGCGATACGGTTATTCATTTAAGTCAGAGAATAATTGTTGTTCTGTTTACATGAATAAAACCTTCTATGGTCATACACCCAATGTAAATGGTTTATTGAATCTCGATCGTAGTGATACACATATTCATAATATTGATGCGAAAAGATGCAAAGTTGATAATGATAGTGCAACATATTTGTGGCACTGCCATTTAGGTCATATTGGTGTAAAGCGCATGATGAAACTCCATGCGGATGGATTTTTGGAATCACTTGATTATGAATCATTTGATGCTTATGAACCATACCTCACGGGCAAGATGACTAAGATTCCGTTCTCCGGAACAATGGAGCAAGCCAATAACTTACTGGAAATAATACATACCGATGTATGCGTCCAATGAGTGTTGAGGCTCGCGGCGGGTATCGTTATTTTCTAACCTTCACAGATGATTTGAGTAGATATGAGTATATCTACTTAATGAAACACAAGTCTGAAACGTTTGAAAAGTTCAAAGAATTTCAGAGTGAAGTGGAGAATCATCATAACAACAAAATAAAGTTTCTACGATCTGGTCACAGAGGCGAATATTTGAGTTCCAAGTTTGGCCTTCATCTAAAACAATGTGGAATAATTTTCACAACTCACGCCACCTGGAACACCATAGCGTAATGGTGTGTCTGGACAACATAACCGTACTGTATTAGAAATGGTGTGATCCATGATATCTCTTATTG
This sequence comes from Triticum monococcum, assembly GCA_034509565.1. Taxonomy (NCBI): domain Eukaryota; kingdom Viridiplantae; phylum Streptophyta; class Magnoliopsida; order Poales; family Poaceae; genus Triticum; species Triticum monococcum. Next base: position 167,933,730 of record CM067846.1, on the reverse strand, counting down.
ATTTACCGCCATCGTTTTGGGATTATGCATTAGAGACAGCTGCATTCACGTTAAATAGGACACCATCTAAATCCGTTGAGACGACACCATATGAATTGTGGTTTAGCAAGAAACCTAAGCTGTCGTTTCTTAAAGTTTGGGGTTGTGATGCTTATGTGAAAAAATTTCAACATGATAAGCTCGAACCCAAATCAGAGAAATGTGTCTTCATAGGATACCCAATGGAAACTGTTGGGTAGACCTTCTATCACAGATCCGAAGGCAAGATATTCGTTGCTAAGAATGGATCCTTTCTAGAGAAGAAGTTTCTTCGAAAGAAGTGAGTGGGAGGAATGTATAACTTTATGAGGTAATTGTACCTTCTCCCGAATTGGAAAGTAGTCCATCACAGAAAGTAGTTCAAGTGATTCCTACACCAATTAGTGAGGAAACTAATGATGATGATCATAAAACTTCAGATCAAGTTACTACCGAACCTCATAGGTCAACCAGAGTATGGTCCGCACCAGAGTGATACAGTAATCCTTTTTGGAAGTCATGTTACTAGACCATGACAAACTGATGTCTACAACACAACCTTCTTCTTGTAGACATTGTTGGGCCTCAAAGTGCAGAGGTTTGTAGGACACTAGCAAATTTCCCTCAAGTGGATGACCTAAGGTTTATGAATCCGTGAGAGGCGTAGGATGAAGATGGTCTCTCTCAAGCAACCCTGCAACCAAATAACAAAGACTCTCTTGTGTCCCCAACACACCCAATACAATGGTAAATTGTATAGGTGCACTAGTTCGGTGAAGAGATGGTGATACAAGTGCAATATGGATAGTAGATAATGGTTTTTGTAATATGAAAATATAAAAAAGCAAGGTAACTAATGATAAAAGTGAGCACAAATGGTATTGCAATGCTAGGAAACAAGGCCTAGGGTTCATAATTTCACTAGTGCAAGTTCTCTCGACAATAATAACATAATTGGATCATATAACTATCGCTCAACATGCAACAAAGAGTCACTACAAAGTCACTAATAGCGGAGAACAAATGAAAAGATTATGGTAGGGTACGAAACCACCTCAAAGTTATCCTTTCTGATTGATCTATTCAAGAGTCCGTAGTAAAATAACACGAAGCTATTCTTTCCATTCGATCTATCATAGAGTTCGTACTAGAATAACACCATAAGACACAAATCAACCAAAGCCCTAATGTCACCTAGATACTCCGATGTCACCTCAAGTATCTGTGGGTATGATTATACGATATGCATCACACAATCTCAGATTCATCTATTCAACCAACACATAGAACTTCAAAGAGTGCCCCAAAGTTTCTACCGGAGTATCAAGACGAAAATGTGTGCCAACCCCTATGCATAAGTTCACGTGGTCATGGAACTCGCAAGTTGATCACCAAAACATACATCAAGTGGATCATTTGATATCCCATTGTCACCACAGATAAGCATGTGCAAGACATACTAATGACCCACAAGTATAGGGGATCTATCGTAGTCCTTTCGATAAGTAAGAGTGTCGAACCCAACAAGGAGCAGAAGGAAATGATAAGCGGTTTTCAGCAAGGTATTCTCTGCAAGCACTGAAATTATAGGTAACAGATAGTTTTGTGATAAGATAATTGGTAACGAGCAACAAGTAACAAGAGTAAATAAAGTGCAGCAAGGTGGCCCAATCCTTTTTGTAGCAAAGGACAAGCCTAAACAAATTCTTATATAGAGAAAAGCGCTCCCGAGGACACATGGGAATTATCGTCAAGCTAGGTTTCATCATGATCATATGATTCACGTTCGGTACTTTGATAATTTGGTATGTGGGTGGACCGGTGCTTGGGTACTGCCCTTACTTGGACAAGCATCCCACTTATGATTAACCTCTATTGCAAGCATCCGCAACTACAACAAAAGTATTAAGGTAAACCTAACCATAGCATGAAACATATGGATCCAAATTAGCCCCTTATGAAGCAACACATAAACTAGGGTTTAAGCTTCTGTCACTCTAGCAACCCATCATCTACTTACTACTTCCCAATGCCTTCCTCTAGGCCCAAATAATGGTGAAGTGTCATGTAGTCGACATTCACATAACACCATTAGAGGAAAGACAACATACATCTCATCAAAATATCGAACGAATACCAAATTCACATGACTACTAATAGCAAGACTTCTCCCATGTCCTCAGGAACAAACGTAACTGCTCACAAAGCATATTCATGTTCATAATCAGAGGGGTATTAATGTGCATATAGGATCTGAACATATGATGTTCCACCAAGTAAACCAACTAGCATCAACTACAAGGAATAATCAACACTACTAGCAACCCACAGGTACCAATCCCGGACTTAGAGACAAGAACTGGATACAAGAGATGAACTAGGGTTTGAGAGGAGATGGTGCTGGGGAAGATGTTGATGGAGATTGACCCCCTCCCGATGATAGGATCGTTGGTGATGACGATGGTGATGATTTCCCCCTCCCGGAGGGAAGTTTCCCTGGCAGAACAGCTCCACCGGAGCCCTAGATTGGTTCCGCCAAGGTTCCACCTCGTGGCGGCGGAGTCTCATCCCGAAAGTTGGCTTATGATTTTTTCCTCATCTAAAGACTCCATATAGCAGAAGATGGGCATCGGAGGGCCACCAGGGGGCCCAGGGTGTGCCCCCCTCAGGAACTTCTTGCGCTCAGTATTTTTTATATATTTTGAAAATGACTTCCGTGAAGTTTCAGGACTTTCGGAGCTGTGCAAAATAAGTCTCTAATGTTTGCTCCTTTTCCAGCCCAGAATTCCAGCTGCCGGCATTCTCCCTCTTTATGTAAACCTTGTAAAATAAGAGACAATAGGCATAAGTATTGTGACATAATGTGTAATAACAGCCCATAATACAATAAATATCGATATAAAAGCATGATGCAAAATGGACGTATCAACTCCCCCAAGCTTAGACCTCGCTTGTCCTCAAGCGGAAGCCAAAATCGAAAAATAATAACAGGATATATCTTTTTCTCATCAAAATAAGCATATTTAAGAGTATCAGGTAACGGTTTGAGCTCAAACACGGGATCACTCTTGGGTGGAGGAGGATCCCCTAGGATTTCAACAGGCAAATTGTGTTTCAAGATGGGTTCCTGTTTAAAGAATACTTCATCTATTTCCCTTCTTTCATTCATGAACATATCATTTTCATGGTCTAGCAAATACTATTCTAAAGGATCACTAGGAGGCACGACAAAAGAAGCAAGACCAATAATTTCATCTTTACAAGGCAATTCCTCTTCACGGTGTTGTCTACGAAATTTAGAGAAATTAAACTCATGAGACATATCACCTAAACCAATAGTAACAACATCCTTTTTGCAATCTATCTTAGCATTAACTTTGTTCAAGAAGGGTCTACCAAATATAATGGGACAAAAACTATCTTGTGGGGAACCAAGAACAAGAAAATCAACATGATATTTAGTTTTCCCACACAAGACTTCAACATCTCTAACAATTCCAATTGGTGAAACAGTATCTCTATTGGCAAGTTTAATTGTGACATCAATATCTTCTATCCCAGTAGGTGCAATATCGTGCATAATTTCTTTGTATAAGTCATGAGGTATAGCACTAGCACTGGCACCCATATCACATAAGCCATGATAACAATGATCTCCAATTTTAACAGAAATAACAGGCATGCCTACCACAGGTCTATGTTTATCTTTAGCACAAGGTTTAGCAATTCTAGCAGTTTCATCACAGAAATAAATAACATGCCCATCAATATTATCAGACAGGAGATCTTTAACAATAGCAATATTAAGTTCAACTTTAATTTTCTTAGGAGGTGTATAGGTTCTAATATTTCTTTTATGAACCACAATTGAAGCTTTAGCATGATCTTTTATCCTAACAGGAAAAGGTGGTTTCTCAAGATAAGCAGTAGGAACAATAGGATCATTATAAGTGACAGTCTTTTCTTCAACTTTAATAGGTGCAGCTACTTTTACTTCTATGGGAGGATGATATTTAAACCACTTCTCTCTAGGGAGATCAACATGAGTAGCAAAAGATTCACAGAAAGAAGCTACTATATCAAAGTCAAGTCCATACTTAGTGCTAAATTTACGGAAAACATTGGTATCCATAAAAGATTTAACACAATCAAACTTAGGTGTCATACCTGAATCCTTACCTTCGTCGAGGTCCCAATCTTCAAAGTTGCGTTTAAATGTTTCCTATAAATCCCATTTGAATTCAACAGTCTTCATCATAAAAGATCCAGCACAAGAAGTATCGAGCATGGTGCGATTGTTATCAGAAAGCCGAGCATATAAATTTTGAATAATTATTTCTCTTGAGAGCTCATGATTGGGGCATGAATATAACATTGATTTAAGCCTCCCCCAAGCTTGAGCGATGCTTTCTCCTTCGCAAGGCCACAAATTATATGTATAATTGCGATCACGAGGAACAATATGCATAGGATAAAACTTCTGATGAAATTTCAATTTCAATCGTTTGTAGTTCCATGATCCCATATCATCACATAGCCTATAACATGTCAATGCATCTCCTTTCAAAGATAAAGGGAATACCTTCTTCTTAATAACATCATCGGGCACACCTGCAAGTTTAAATAATGCACAAACTTCATCCACATATATTAGGTGGTCATCAGGATGCATTGTTCCGTCTCCTGCAAAAGGATTAGCTAGCAGTTTTTCTATCATACCCGAAGGAATCTCAAAGTAGACATTTTCAGTAGGTTCAGTAGGGTGATGAGCAACTCTTTGCTCTACTAGTCGGGGTGAAGATACCCCGAACAAGCCCCTCAGAGGATTACTTTCCATAGTAATAAGTGACAGTAAATTTCAGCACACTATATACATTTTTCCTTACCAAATTCCACCTACCAAAGGTTCTTCACTCCCCAGCAACGGCACCAGAAAAGAGTCTTGATGACCCACAAGTATAGGGGATCTATCATAGTCCTTTCGATAAGTAAGAGTGTCGAACCCAACGAGGAGCAGAAGGAAATGATAAGCGGTTTTCAGCAAGGTATTCTCTACAAGCAGTGAAATTATAGGTAACAGATAGTTTTGTGATAAGATAATTGGTAACGAGCAACAAGTAACAAGAGTAAATAAAGTGCAGCAAGGTGGCCCAATCCTTTTTATAGCAAAGGACAATCTTGGACAAATTCTTATATAGAGAAAAGCGCTCCCGAGGACACATGTGAATTATCGTCAAGCTAGGTTTCATCACGAACATATGATTCGCGTTCGGTACTTTGATAATTTGGTATGTGGGTGGACCGGTGCTTGGGTACTGCCCTTACTTGGACAAGCATCCCACTTATGATTAACCTCTATTGCAAGCATCCGTAACTACAACAAAAGTATTAAGGTAAACCTAACCATAGCATGAAACATATGGATCCAAATCAGCCCCTTATGAAGCAACACATAAACTAGGGTTTAAGCTTCTGTCACTCTAGCAACCCATCATCTACTTATTACTTCCCAATGCCTTCCTCTAGGCCCAAATAATGGTGAAGTGTCATGTAGTCGACATTCACATAACACCACTAGAGGAAAGACAACATACATCTCATCAAAATATCGAACGAATACCAAATTCACATGACTACTAATAGCAAGACTTCTCCCATGTCCTCAGGAACAAACGTAACTACTCACAAAGCATATTCATGTTCATAATCAAAGGGGTATTAATGTGCATATAGGATCTTAACATATGATGTTCCACCAAGTAAACCAACTAGCATCAACTACAAGGAGTAATCAACACTACTAGCAACCCACAGGTACCAATCCCGGAATTAGAGACAAGACTTGGATACAAGAGATGAACTAGGGTTTGAGAGGAGATGGTGCTGGTGAAGATGTTGATGGAGATTGACCCCCTCCCGGTGAGTGGATCGTTGGTGATGACGATGGCGATGATTTCCCCCTCCCGAAGGGAAGTTTCCCTAGCAGAACAGCTCACCGGAGCCCTAGATTAGTTCCGCCAAGGTTCCGCCTCGTGGCGGAGGAGTCTCGTCCCGAAAGCTGGCTTATGATTTTTTTCCTCTTCGAAATACTCCATATTGCAGAAGATGGGCATTGGAGGGCCACTAGGGGGCCCACAAGGCAGGGGGCGCGCCCAGGAGGGTAGGGCGCCCCCCCCCTCGTGGGCAGGGTGTGGCCCCCCTCAGGAACTTCTTGCGCTTAGTATTTTTTTATATTCTGAAAATGACTTCGGTGAAGTTTCATGACTTTTGGAGCTGTGCAGAATAAGTCTCTAATATTTGCTCCTTTTCCAGCCCAGAATCCCAGCTGCCGACATTCTCCCTCTTTATGTAAACCTTGTAAAATAAGAGACAGTAGGCATAAGTATTGTAACATAATGTGCAATAACAACCCATAATGCAATAAATATCGATATAAAAGCATGATGCAAAATGGACGTATCAACTCCCCCAAGCTTAGACCTCGCTTGCCCTCAAGCGAAAGCCAAAATCGAAAAATATGTCCACATGTTTATAGATAGAGGTGTCGATAAAAATAAAATACGGGCATGAGGGCATCATGATCATTCTTAGAACATCAGCTTATATAATTATTGTCATATGATCTCTTATGCTAGAGTAACAATTCAATCACAATTTCAAGTATGAATCATAAACTTCATTGAAAACTAACATACTATAATCTCAGTCATTGGAGCAATTGCAATTTATCATAACATAGGAAAGAGTCAATATAAGAGCTTTTCAGCAAGTCCACAGACTCAACTATCATATAGTCTTTCACAATTGCTAACACTCACGCAATACTTATGGGTATGGAGTTTTAATCGGACACAAAGAAAGATAGGGTAATGTCAAATAATTCATGAAAACTCACATCCAATTAGCCACATATACCAGGATATTTCCAACATGTTGTGCTTTCCAAAAGATAAAATGTAAAAAGGAAGGGTGAGGAACACCAAGACTCTTATGTAAGGTAGGAGATAAAAGTAAAAGATAGGCCCTTCGCAGAGGGAAGCAGAGGTTGTCATGCGCTTTTATGGTTGGATGCACAAAATCTTAATGCGAAAGAACGTCACTTTATATTGCCACTTGTGATATGGACCTTTGTTATGCAGTCCGTCGCTTTTATTTCTTCCATATCACACGATCATATAAAGCTTATTTTCTCCCACACTAATAAGTCATACATATTTAGAGAGCAATTTTTATTGCTTGCACCGATGACAACTTACTTGGAGGATCTTACTCAATCCATAGGTAGGTATGGTGGACTCTCATGGCAAAACTGGTTTAAGGGTGTTTGGAAGCACAAGTAGTATCTCTACTTGGTGCAAAGAATTTGGCTAGCATGAGGGGGAAAGGCAAGCTCAATGATGTTGGATGATCCATGACAATATAATTTATTTCAGATGTAAGAAAACATAAACCATTACGTTGTCTTCCTTGTCCAACGTCAACTCTTTAGCATGTCATACTTTAATGAGTGCTCACAATCATAAAAGATGTCCAAGATAGTATATTTATATGTGAAGACCTCTCTTTCTTTATTACTTCCTATTAATTGCAACGATGACCAAAACTATGTTTGTCAACTCTCAACAACTTTTATTCATCATACTTTTTATATGTGAGCTCATTACTCTCCATAAGATCCATATGATCTCTTTTATTTCTTTTTATTCTTTCTCTTTTCTTTTATTCACTCAAGATCATGGCAAAACAATCAAGTCATTGACTCAACACTAATCTTTATTATATATAGCTCATGGACTCGATTACATAGAAGGATCATAAAGAAAAACTCACAACTAGTTCATACTAAAACTTTATGCTACTAGATCAAGATATTACCAAAAGGATCGAACTAAGAAAAATGGTAAAGATAGAAGCGATGGTGATACGATACCGGGGCACTCCCCCAAGCTTGGCAGTTGCCAAGGGGAGTGCCCATACCAGATACTCAGTTCTTCTTTGTTGGTGAAGAAGGTGATGGTTTTGTTGATGGTGTAGGCTTCTTCCTTGATTTGCACTTGAGGACAGAATTTTGGTCCCTTAGGTCCTCGATCTCCTGCTCCAGGCTCAGTATCTTTTTGCATAGTTCCTGCTTGTTTTCCTGCAAGAGGCGAAAAGGAATAAACTCGATCTTAGGTTTCTTTACTCTATCCGGGAGGCTTGAATTTTTGAACTCCACATGCATGTCCCTAGGTTGAGGTAATGGGATTTCATCTTCTTCTGAGCTCATCTCCTCCCTTCCCTTGGGTTCATAGTCCTCTTCTTCTTGTTCCGTAGTCCAACCACAATGCTCCACATCCCCATAGACCTTAGGATCTGCAAGGTAGTCAGCCACATAGCTTTCTCCTTACGAATCCTGGGATGACATGTTGCTCTAATCTGCAGTAGGAGAGCTCGAAACAAAGATAGGAGATTTTTGCGTGATACGATGGTCAAAACCTTCGGGAGGTTATATAGTGAATTTTTACCGACCAAAATACGTAACATGCAAGAAAACGGAGTCCGGAGAGCACACGAGGTGCCCACGAGGTGGGGGCGCACCCAAGGGGGTAGGGCGCGCCCTCCACCCTCGTGGAGCCCTCGTGTCCTTCCCGGACTGCTTCTTATTTTTCTATTTTTCTAAATATTCCAAAACGGAAGAAAAATGCCATTAGAACTGTTTTGGAGTCAGTTTACTTACCGTACCACATACCTATTCCTTTTCGGAGTATGAAACATTCCGGAAACTGTCCCTTATGTATTCCTCCAGGGTTACAGTTTCAATAACATTGGTTTCAACATTTATAGGATTATCCGAGATATAATGTTTAATTCTTTGACCGTTCACCACCTTCGGATTTGTGCCTTCGAAGTTGTTGATTTTTAAAGCACTGGAACAATAGACCTCCTCGATAATGTAAGGACCTTCCCATTTAAAGAGAAGTTTTCCTGCAAAAAATCTTAAATGAGAGTTTTATAGCAATACATAATCACCTACATTAAACTCACGCTTTTGTATTCTTTTGTCATGCCATCTTTTAACTTTTTATTTAAATAATTTGGCATTCTCATAGGCTTGGGTTCTCCATTCATCAAGTGAGCTAATGTCAAATAACCACTTTTCACCGGCAAGTTTGAAATCATAATTGAGCTCTTTAATTGCCCAATAAGCCTTATGTTCTAGTTTGAGAGGTAAGTGACATGCTTTTCCATAGACCATTTTATACGGAGACATACCCATAGGATTTTTATATGCAGTTCTATAGGCCCATAATGCATCATCAAGTTTCTTGGACCAATTCTTTCTAGATCTATTAACAGTCTTTTGCAAAATTAATTTGAGTTCTCTATTGCTCAATTCCACTTGACCACTAGACTGTGGGTGATAAGGAGATGCAATTCTATGATTAACATCATATTTAGCAAGCATTTTATAGAAAGCACCATGAATAAAATGTGAACCACCATCAGTCATTAAATATCTAGGGACTCCAAACCTTGGAAAAATAACTTCTTTAAGCATTTTAATAGAGGTGTTATGATCAGCACTACTAGTTGGAATAGCCTCTACCCACTTAGTAACGTAATCAACAGCAACTAAAATATGTGTATATCCATTAGAGGCAGGAAAAGGTCCCATATGATCAAAGCCCCAAACATCGAATGGTTCAATAACAAGTGAATAATTCATAGGAATTTCTTGACGTCTATTAATATTACCAATTCTTTAACATTCATCACAAGACAAGACAAACTTACGGGCATCCTTGAAGAGAGTAGGCCAATAAAAACCGGATTGCAATACCTTGTGTGCAGTTCTATCTCCAGCATGGTGTCCTCCATAAGCCTCGGAGTGACACTTGCGTAGGATCTGTTCCTATTCATGCTCAGGTACACAATGTATAATAACACCATCTACTCCTTTATAAAGATATGGGTCATCCCAAAAGTAATGTCTCAAATCATAGAAAACCTTTTTCTTTTCCTGGTATGTGAAACTAGGTGGTATAAATTTAGCAACAATATAATTAGCATAATCAGCATACCATGGAGCAGTACAAGAAGCATTTATGACATTTAATTGTTCATCAGGAAAGCTATCATCAATAGGTAGTGGGTCATCAAGAACATTCTCTAGCCTAGACAAGTTGTCTGCAACGGGGTTCTCAGCTCCCTTTCTATCAATAATATGCAAATCAAATTCTTGTAGCAAGAGAACCCATCTAATAAGTCTATGTTTAGCATCTTTCTTTTCCATAAGATATTTAATAGCAGCATTATCCGTGTGAATAGTTACTTTAGAATCAACAATATAAGGTCTGAACTTATCACAAGCAAATACAACTGCTAATAATTCTTTTTCAGTAGTAGCATAATTTCTCTGGGCATTGTCTAAAGTTTTTACTAGCATATTGAATAACATTTAATTTCTTATCAACTCTTTGCCCTAGAACAGCACCTACATCATAATCACTAGCATCACACATAATTTCAAAGGGTAAATTCCAATCAGGTGGCTGAACAATAGGTGCAGAGATCAATGCTTTCTTAAGTATTTCAAATGCTTCTACGCAGTCATCATAAAAAACAAATAGTATATCTTTTTGTAATAAATTAGTCAAAGGCACAGAAATTTTTGAGAAGTCCTTAATGGACCTCCTATAAAAACCGGCGTGGCCAAGGAAACTTCTTATACCTTTGATGTCCTTGGGACATGGCATCTTTTCAGTAGCATCAACCTTAGCTTTATCAACTTCAATACCTCTTTCAGAAACTTTATGCCCCAAGACAATACCTTCATTAACCATAAATTGCCACTTCTCCAAATTCAAGACAAGGTTAGTTTCTTCACATCTCTGCAAAACTCGATCAAGGTTGCTTAAGCAATCATCAAAATAGGATCCATAAACGGAGAAATCGTCCATGAAAACCTCACAAATCTTTTCACAAAAGTCAGAGAATATAGCCATCACGCATCTTTGAAAGGTAGTAGGTGCATTACATAAACCAAAAGGCATACGTCTATAGGCAAAAGTACCGAATGGGAAGGTAAAAGTGGTCTTAGATTGATCATCAGCTGACACAGGTATTTGAGAGAAACCAGAATAACCATCTAGAAAGCAAAAATGTGTATGTTTGGATAATCTTTCTAGCATTTGATCAATAAAAGGTAAGGGGTAATGATCCTTTTTACTAGCCTTATTTAATTTGCGGAAATCAATTACCATCCTATAACCCGTAATAATTCTTTGAGGAATCAATTCATCTTTATCATTAGGAACGACAGTAATACCTCCCTTTTTAGGGACACAATGGACAGGACTTACCCACTGACTATCAGCAACGGGATAAATTATACCTACCTCGAGGAGCTTTAGTATTTCCTTTCTTACCACTTCTTTCATCTTAGGATTCAGTCGTCGTTGGTGATCACGAACTGGTTTGGCATCTTTTACCAGATTTATTTTGTGTTGATATAGTGTGGGAGTAATGCCCTTAAGATCATCGAGAGTATATCCAGTAGCAGCACGGTGCTTCTTTAGAGTTTTCAATAATCTCTCTTCTTCATGCTCTGAAAGGTTAGCACTAATACTACAAAAAAAGACACATCCGTGACATTTTGGGCCGAACGAATTTTTTTTCTGTCATACACATGACACTTCTATGACGATAATTGTGACAAAACCCGGTATGACAAAAAATCATGACAGAAAATGGGCTTTTCGTCTTGGGCAGGTCAAAGACGCAGCTGCATGACATTCTTTGGGCCGTCCATGACAGAAAAACCATGGTAGAAGCAAGGGCGAGGAAAATTTCGGGGAGTTCCCGGTTATGGTGGGATGTCGGGGGCCGAGTGATGCGCGTTTCTCTCGTACACGTACGCGCGTGTGTGTGAGGCGTTGGGCTCTAACTGAACCCGAGCGATTGCACTGCAGGCTACGCGTTACTGAACCCAAGCGGTCAATCGATGGCTGTTAACTGAACCCGATAGAACGATTCCTTCGCTACTGCTGCTAACTGAAGCCGATCGATGCCCCCTCTGGATGAACAGTGAGCGTTGCGGGGGGGGGGGGGGTTGGATGAACAGTTCCCGGCGGGGGTGGATGAATAGGACCCCGTGGTGTTGCCTCTAGATGAACAGGACCCCGATCGATCGAGTCGGTTGGGGCTGGATGAACAGGACCCCGTGGAGGGCTGGATGAACAGGACCACCCCGTGGAGGGCTGGATGAACAGTAGCCCATGGAGGGGTGGTTGAACAGGAGCCTGTGGAGAGGGCTGGTTGAATAGTAGACGGTGGAGTAGCGCGCGGTGGAGGCTGGACGAACAGGAGCCCGTGGATGAACAGTCGCAGGTGGAGGCTGGAGGGGGTCGACGGTGGATGAACAGTAGCTCGTGGAGGCTGGAGGGGGTCGACGGTGGAGATAAACAGTATGCCGTGGAGTCCCGTTTTGTGGTACGCCACACCCCTCCCAATGAATAGGACCCCCGTTTCGATCGTAGCACTCCAACACAAGTCCGTTTCCTCCGTTTTGCGGTACGCCACACCCCTCCCGATCAACAGGACCCCCGTTTCGACCGCAAGAGGTCCGTTTCCTCTGTTTTGCGGTACGCCAGACCCCTCCCAATCAACAGGACCCCGTTTCGAATGTAGGAGGTCCATTTCCTCCGTTGTGCGGTACGCCAGGCCTCGTTTCCATCGCCTGTTCCGTCCAAGCCCTCCCGATGAACACGACCACGCATTCCGTTCCGACCCAGCCGGTTGGCTCCCACGCGTTCCATTGCCTCCCGATGAACACGACGCATTCCGTTGCCTCCCCATGAACACAATGCATTCCGTTGCCTCCCCATGAACACGACACATTCCGTTGCCTCCCCATGAACATGACGACGACGCTGTTTCTCCATTCCGACCCAGCCATGTCAACGAGCCCTCGCTGTACGTATGCGCGAGTAGGCGTTCGAGACCCCGCCCGTATGTACACATACATGGCCGTATTTTCTTTCTTGCACCCTGGCCGCCTCTACTACGACACGTGCGCGCCTCTACATCCACCAGTATATATGTACGTACACATTCGCGACCAGAATAAAAACGCTACAAACGCTTTGACCAGGTGGGTCCCGACTGTCAGGCACTTCCTTGCGTGCGAAGAAGTAGCTGGTGGGTCCCAGTAGTCAGGGGGGCAAAATACGGTGGTCCGTCCGGTGGGTCCCCGCTGTCAGGTGGAGGAATAATTATTTTGCACGTAATAAGGAGGCACTTCCTTGCTGCGGCCGTGGACCCAACTGTCGGCATCTCCACGTATAGTCCACGTCCGATGGAAGCCGTTCCTTGACCATGTTAACCACGCCACACCGAGAGCACCAGTGCGGTGGACGACGGCGAGGCCTAGGAAGGGGACGACGCGGAGCCGGGGAAGACGCGGCAGTGGATGCCCACGCATAGAGCAGTACGAGGGCACTGGTTCGCTGCGGTGTGAGGCTACCGTCGCCGCAGAGTAACAGGGGGCGTGGGTGTTTAGAGGGATGGCCTGGCCAGCGGTGGGAGTAGTAGGGTGCGGTGTGGCCTCCACCGCATCGCAGACGGCCATGGGAGGCAGGAGCACGAGGCATGACCGACGCTGGTTTGGGCGGCTGGAGCAAGAAGACCAGAGGTTGAAGAAGCACTACGGCCGTTGGATGGACATTGTACGATCACTGGAGCTAGAATCGTGCATATTGACTGAGTTGACAAAGCCCTCCGTCCCCGTCAACTTAGTAGGCCCACAAGTCAGCCTGTCACTATACTGGGTCCCAGCTAATAGGGGGAGTATTCAATTCTTTTTGTGTGTAATAAGGAGGCACTTCCTTGCGTGCGAAGATATGGCTAGTGGGTCCGAGCTGTCAGCGGCGGTAACATTTTTTTCGCGAAATACAGAGGCCCTTTCGGTGGGTCCCTGATGTCAGGTGGAGGAATCATTATTTTGGGCATAATAAGGAGGCATTTCCTTGCGTGCGGCCGTGGACCCAGCTGTCGGCCTCTCCACGTACAGTCCACTTCAGATGCATGTGGGTCGTTGACCACGTTGACCAAGCCGCGCCGAGAGCACCAGGGCGGTGGACGACGGCGAGGCCTAGGAAGGGAACGACACAGAGGCAGGGAAGACTTGGAAGTTGTTTCCCACGCGGAGGGGAGTATGACTGTACGAGGGTTTACTGGTTCGTCTGCCGTCGCCGGAGAATAACAACAGGTGTGGGTGAGTAGAGGGATGGCTAGGCCAGCGATGGGAGCGGTGGGGCGGTGAGGGCTGCGCGGCAGCACAGCTCGCCGCGGGGAGGAGGGAGCAGGCAGTCCCGCCGGCGCTTGTTTAACCGGCTGGAGAAGGAAGAGCAGAGATTGAAGAAGCACGACAGCCATTGGATGGACATCCAACAATCACTGCTTGTGCATCAACCTTTTTTAGGAAAGCCTCAAATCTGTGGAAAACAGCATACAGCCCATCTGCCATTATTTCTAATAATTTTCAGCCCATTTGCTAATTCTTAAGGTTTTTTTGGAGCCCATATTCTTTTTGTTAGCATTACAGCCCAAATTGTGGCCACGATTAAAAAATTATATGAAATTCTGCATATTTCGGTGCGGTCCGAACTGTTTTTAGTCCCGAAATTTCGACTCACATTCAAACTAATTTTAAAAATAAATGTATATCAATATAAAATCCAACAAATTCTCCATGCATAAAAATTAATGTAATTTAAAATCTTGAAATGAAAAAAAGATATTCGAAACTAATTGCCGGTTTGATGTGTTTTAAAAATGTACAGCCCATTTCTCATTACTGATGGGCCATTTTCTCGGCCAGCCGAATGAAAGCTCTCCTTGTCTTGAAAGATTTGCAGCCTAACAAGCTTGACAAAGTGACTTACTTGGCAAATCACAAAAAAACTGGGCTGTGGCCGTGGACCTAGCTGTCAGCCTCTCCATGTACAATACTCTTCCGATGGAAGTCGTTCCTTGACCACGTTGACCACGCCGCGTAGAGAGCACCACGGCGGTGGACGACGGCAAGGCCTAGGAAGGGGACGATGCGGAGCTGGGGAAGATGCGGCAGTGGAAGCCCGCGCGGAGAGCAGTACGAGGGTTCACTGGTTCGGCTGCGGTGTGAGGCTGCCGTCGCCGCAGGGCCTGGCCAGCGGTGGGAATAGTAGGGGGTGGTGAGGCCTCCGCGGCAGCACAGCCGGCCACGGGAGGCAGGAGCATGCGGCATGACCGGCGCTGCTTTGGGCGGCTGGAGCAAGAAGACCAGAGGTTGAAGAAGCACTACGGCCGTTGGATGGACATTGTACGATCACTGGACCTAGAATCGTTCATATTGACTAAGTTGACAAAGCCCTCCGTCCCCGTCAACTTTGTTGGCCCACAAGTCATCCTCCCACTATGGTGGGTCCCAGCTAGTAGGGGGTATTCATTTTTTGTGCGTAATAAGGAGGCACTTCCTTGCGTGCGAAGATATAGTTGGTGGGTCTGACATGTAGGGTGGGGTGGTGCGGCCTGTGCAGCAGCACAGCCGGCCACGGGAGGCAGGAGCAGGCAGTCCTACCGGAGCTGGTTTGGGCGGCTGGAGCAAGAAGATCAGATATTGAAGAAGCATTACGGCCGTTGGATTAACATCCAACGGTCACTGCTGCTAGAATCGTTTGTGGACTAAGTTGACAAAGCCAAAGTACACGTCAACCTAGTAGACCCACAAGTCAGCCTCCAAATCTGTCCCAAACAGCATACAACCCGAAATTTCTAGCCAGATTCAAATTAATTTTAAATCTAAATATACCTTAATTTAAATTCAATGAAATTTTACCCGCACAAAAACAATGAAATTTAAAATATCAAAATCTGAAAGAAAACAGTATTTTGGAACTAATTGTCTGTTTGTTGTAAATTTTCATTTTACTGCCCATTTATTATTACTTATAGCCCATTTCTTATTACTTATAGCCCATTTTCTGGGCAAAATGCATCCCTCCTCATCTTGAAAGATTTCCGGCCCAGCAGGGCATAGAAAAGCAAGTAGGCATACGTTGGTTATTCTATAAAAACCAAAATAGCTGGCTAGCAATTTTCAGAAAGGAAAAAAACAAACTGGGCTGGTCATGTGCTAAACATATGAAATAAAAGCCTGGGCTAGACGGGCCACGGGCCCCGCACAACCCAGTTGATACCCTTCTCCGCCGCGAAAAAACAGAATTACTATGCGCGCTGCTGGGTCCCTACTGTCATTCTCACCATGTACATTCATCTCCTTATTCCTCTCGGTTGTTGACCATGTTGACAACACCGGAGGGCGGCGCCGCGGCAAGTGAACCAAGGCGGAGGAAGATGGTGAGGCCTCGGACAGGAATGAACAGGAGCCGGGGCAGATCACAGCCAGCCGTGGGAGGCGGGAGCAGGCGGTCCCGCCGGCGCTGGTTTGGCTTTGGCGGCTCGAGGAAGAAGAGACTAAAGAAACACGACAAACATTGAATGTCAATCCAACGGTCAAGGTTGGCACAATCGTTTGTTGACTAAGCGGACACCAAGTAGCATACTTTGTTATATATAGGAAGAAAACTGCGAGGAAAGTGCGTTCGTCTGCCGTCCTCCTCACAGGGAACATTCGCCACATAAGTGACTAGCACCCTTGGTTTTCAACCAAGAGGTCTTGGGTTCGAGTCCTAGGAACTCTCAATTTTGTCCTCCTTCCTTCCTCACAAAAAAGGGAAAGAAAATCAAAGACTTGGGAAGGCATACAGAACAAGCTAGTGTACCATTAAAGAGACATTGCCGAGTTTTAGAAAAAAGAAAGACGTGCTCCTGTAGCTGGTTCGAATCGAAACCTAGACTATGACTATATATGGTGCTATGCTACTCTGCAAGTAATGAAACTGACATATCCAACGTTCACTTCTCCTCTTCTCTACTTACTCTGCCTAGCATCAGAAGCTCTGGCCGCGGCAACCATGTCTGCCAGCTGCTCGTCTATCTGCTCTTCAGCAGGCAACAACCAGATATGCGCCAAGTCGCAACTCGTACCATCGCTTGTGGGTCTCATCACACCCTCGCCGGCACGCGCACCGCAGCCGATTGCTCATCGCAACCCGCTGCCGTTGGTGTGGTGCCACTTCTGCAAATCATGCAGAGTCATCCATCGCGTCTCAACCACAATCCGCAACCCTGGCCGAGTCTTCTACAAATGCCCGAATCATGGGGTAATAATATGTTTAAGTGTTGTTCTGCTGCTTTCAGTTGCTGATTTTTTAATAGTTTGGTTGATGATCTACCAATTTGATTCATGCAGAAAAGGGAAGATTCGTGTGATTTATATTTCTGGGAAGTTGCTAATGTGGGGGAATGCAACTACGCTAATTATTTGGTTAGCCGAGGGATCCCAATACCAATAGGATGGGGTGTTGGACAAGTAACTGAAGGAACGACAGAAGAGGAAGATGCAGAGCAGAAGGTTAAAGATGCAGTTCCTCTGATCATGGCCCAGCAACAGCTGCTGAACGGCCTTGACAACAATGAGGAGATGAAAGAGCTAGTGAATATAATGGGCAAAACTGATGTGCTCTGTAGGATGATTGTCTCTTTATTTGCAGTGTATGTAGCACTCGTGATGTATTCAATGGCTACGACATGAGCACTTTGCTGAAACTAGTAATGAATGAAACTTGTGTAGCAGGCTGGGCGTAGTGTTGTGAACATCTAATGATTTCTATTAACGGAAATCAGGTGGTATCCCCTTTTGCTCATATAAATAAATAAATAGCAGAGGCCCCGTCGGGTCAGCTTTGTTCTCATTCGAAGACGTCGAGAAAATTGTAGTCCAACAGCAAACTATGTCATCAAATTCAAGTTTCACAGCCAAATATGAGTACAACTAAACAACAATGTCATTATGTTTTAGTTGTCATACAATCACCAAACACAAATCAGCATACATAACAAGTGATGTTCTCACAGCAAAATACTAAACAACATGTTCATCAGGTTTCAGTTGTCATAGCAAACACAATTTCACATAGTAGATAAAAAATGTCTTCTGACAGGCAAATACGACAAAAGCAATGTAATCATCATCCGCAGCAGCAGTGTCAACATCTTCGCCATGTGTATCCGTCTGAATCGTAATTCCCCATGGTGTCATCTTCTTCTTCGTCCTCAACATCCTCGAACGTTGGCTTCTTCTTGGTCAACTCTTGTATGTCCACAGCACGACAGACAATCTTTTCGCCGGCGTCATTGACATGATGGTTCTCAAAGATATTAGGAACATCTGTGTTATCTTGTACATCAGGAGCAGTGTAAGCATCATCTTGTTGTGGAACTTCATTAAACAAATTCCTCTGCTCAAACCTTTGCAATACTCTCCAGTCATCGCTATGTGCAAATGTGTCTTCCAAGAAAAATATCTGTGTTGCTTGATTTGCCAAAATAAAAGGCTCATTGGTCTGGTACGCCGCCTTGACATTGATGGATTTGAAATAATCATCAGCTCTTGGTTTTGTGATACTAGAAAACAGGTTATACCAACGACAGCACAACAGAACCACACACCGATGATCCTCGAAACTGGAGATATACTGCAACTGAATAATGTCTGTTATGTTAGCATACTTTTTAGTTGTCTCTTTGTGATACGTATCCGTGCTCATGATGGCACTGTTTTGCGTCTTCCTACCTTCGTCTCGTGCAAGGGTGTTGTAGCGCACATCTCCAACAACGCAAGATTCATAATGTCTTACCCGAGTATCAGGACCCATTGCTAGTGAGTAACGGGCATCATCAACTGCCTGCCCATCCTCCCACATCTTCTTAACCTATGGTTAGAAAATAGACAAGCTAATCATCTTATGTATTCAATATATTAAAAAAACTGATAGTGCACTTCAAAAGCTTACATGGTTCTTGAACCATTTCGCAAATCCTGCCATAACCAGTTTGTCAATGTTTCTTGGATTTTGCGGCAGTAACTCCTCTCTGTAGATGCTGCACAACATAGTGATCGCGTCAAACATCTAAATATATAAGAATGTGCTGCAAGTTTAGTAGATTACGATGTATAAGCTACAGTACTGCACTTACTTGATATAAGGTAGTATCTCAGGACAGTTATTCAACACATACCAAACCATTTTGTCCAAATCTTTAGGTTTGTCCTCTTGTCGACTCTTCCCTGTAACTCGAACAGAATAATCGAAAACATTGAGCCCGGGATTGTCTTCACCCACCTCTTTGCTAAGCTGATCAACCGTTTCAATGTATTTTGAGCAGAATGTCAACGCTTCTGTAGCAATGTAGGCCTCTGCAATGGAACCCTCGGGTCTAGCTCTGTTCCTAACATAGCCCTTGAAAGTGCCTAGCCGCCTTTCAATAGGGTACATCCAGCCATACTGTACTGGACCTCTAAGTAGTGCCTCATAAGGTAGATGAACAACCAAATGCACCATCACATCAAAGAAGGCTGGAGGATATATCTTCTCAAGGTCGCATATGATAGTTGGTATCTTGTCTCTAAGACGCTCCAAAGCATCTATCCTGATATTCCTACTGCAGAGTTCCCTGAAGAATTGTCCCAACTCGGCAACTGCTCTGTATAAGTCAGGGCGGCCCAATCCTCTAAGGATAACAGGTAAAACCCTTCGAAGTAGGACGTGGCAGTCATGAGTTTTCAACCCTTGTACCTTGTTTCCATCTGCACTGACTCTCCTTTCAGGGTTGGAAGCAAATCCATGTGGGAATCTCACACGTGACAGGACCTCGCATAATTCTTTTGTTTTTACCTTGTCCAAGACGTACACAGCTGGTGCCATATCCCGTGGTTTACCTTCATCTTGCACCTGCAAATCCTTTCTGATACCTAGGTGTGTCAAATCAATCCTAGATTTTAAGGTATCTTTCATCTTGCCTTCAGTATTAAGAAGTGTGCCGATAATGCTGTCACATATATTTTTCTCAGTGTGCATCACATCAAGATTATGCCTCAAATCCAAATCTTTCCAATACTCCAAGTCCCACAAAGTGGACCTGCGGGTAAACAATAATCTCTCTTCTGCCCTGCCACACTTCCTTTTCCCGCTACCATTACCAGGATGGTTTCCTGATGTAATATGCCTGACCTTCTCTAATTCCACTTGCAACTCATCGGCGGTGAGCCTCTTTGGCGCATCACGGTTTTCATGCTTTGCATTGAACACATGTCTTCGGTATTTTCTAGGATGTGGCTTGTCCTTGGCAAGGAAACAGCAGTGTCCAATGTAACAGATCTTGCTAAGTATTGCGTATGACAGCGGATTCTTGTCACAGCGAACACATGCATTGTAACCATGTGTCGTTCGCCCTGACATAGTGCCCAAAGCCGGATAATCATGGATGCACCAAATTATAACAGCACGCAGAAAGAAATCAGCTGGTGGGATGCTATATAGGTCTCGAGTGAGAACACCCTTCCATAGCTGTTGAAGTTCCTCCACAAGAGGCTCCATGAACAAATCAAAATCCTTTCCAGGACTTTTTGTACCTGGGATGAGCAAGGCCATCATGTAGTTTGATTCTTTGGTGCAGACATTTGGAGGCATGTTGTAAGGGGTAACAAGCACTTGCCACATGCTATATGTGGCGCTCTGGTGGCCAAATGGGTTAAATCCATCTGAAGCTAAGCCAAGTCTAATGTTTCTCGGGTCAGCAGCAAACTCTTTGTGTTTATCATTGAAGCTTTTCCACTAACTACCATGAGATGGATGGCTCATTACATTCTGATCTCTGTACTCCTGGTTCCTAGAATGCCACAGTACATCCTCTCTTGTTTCAGCATCATGAAACAACCTCTGCAATCTAGGTGTAATTGTAAAATGTCTCAGAACATTATGAGGAATCCTCTTCACAGCATCGCCATCTTTCCATCTTGATGATTTGCATTTAGGGCATTCACTTAAGTTGGCATAATCCTTCCGGAACAGAACACAATTATTCTTACAAACATGGATCATATCATATCCAATTCCAACTGCACGAAGGAAATTCTTTATTTTACTGTAGGTGTGTGGCAGCTCAGACACATCTGGGAAAGATTCGCGGAAAGCAGCCAACATCGCATTGAATGATTTGTTGGTCATCCGCTGAGATATCTTCACCTGAAGAAAGGTGACCATAGCTGAGAATACTGACATCTTATTTCCTGGGGTGACAGCAACGTTGCATTGTTCCAACATGCAGGCCCACCATTTTTCTTCTACAGGTGAAAGTTCACGGAATGCACGAGCATTTCGTAGCATTGTTTCAATGTTGGTCAAACTCACTGGCTCCGCCACCACCACCACCTCCTCCTCCTCTTCCACCTGAGCATCATGCAGATCAAGATGGTGATCTGCTGCTTCCACGTAGTCAATAACATTGACATTCACAGCTTCACCGTGATGAACCCACCTAGTATATGTGACCGACATCCCATACAAGTGTAGATGATTTTGCACAATTGACTGGGGTCTTGTAACTGAATTCATACAACTGCTACACGGGCAAAGCACATCTAATTTCGGACCACCGTACTCAGCTCTGATAAAGTTCATGAAGTTTTCAACCCCCTCGACATATGCAGCGGAGAATCTTCGAGCAGAAGTTATCCAAGTCCTATCCATCTGTTAGACATATGAATTAGTTCTTCTACTAGATATTACAGGAAAAACATATATGCTTTTTTATGAAGTCCGGAAAAAATACCTAGGTCGATGTCTAAAGCTATGGCAAGATATTTGGACGAGAGGATCTAAGTAACAAAATATATGTAAAGCTAATTCAGCAAACAGATTTGAGTGCCAAATTATGGCAGGTTGTTTCAGCAGTCAATGAGGATGAGCACACAGCCATCAAACTATCGAAGACCATCGCAGCAACAAAGATCGAATATAAAACGATGTTGAGCTATTTCAGCTAACAGATTGGCTACTAGACCATGGCAATCTACGTCACAATAAATATATGGCAGGATATTTTAGCAACTAATCAGCCTTGGCATGCCATCTCAGCTAAGCAGATTGAGTGCAGAACAGGGCAAGGAAGCTTCTTAAGCAGAGCATATTGACAGTAAACTACTTCGGCAAACAGTGAGATTAACAGCGTCTATCAGCTAACATTCAGTGCTACACCGACATGAACGGGGCCTCAGTCTAGAATGCGCGTACCGTGGGAGAAGCTGACCGCCATGCGTCTCCACACGAACATCGCCAGCGGTGGCGGCACTGACCGCCGTGCGCCTCCACAAGAACGTAGCCAGAGGTGGCGGCGGGGCTAGAGGTCGGTAGTCTATGAGAGCGTACTGTGGGAGCGAGAGGATCGTCGAACCGCGGCGCCGACATATCAGCGCGGCGGGGAGGGCGGCTTTGGCGGAGCGAATGGAGTGGAGGGGGACAGGGGGGAGGGGGTTTGGGGAATATTATTGGCTAGTTGGACGAAGGGCGGTTGAATCGGATTTGGGGGGAATTTTTGGGTGTGTGGGGGGGGGGGGGATTTTCGCGCAGTGGGCGGGGGGAGTTTGGCGCATGGTCGGTTTCTCCAAGTGCAGTCCCACGTGTCAGTGAAGAGGTAAGCCGAAGCGTGTTCCGTTTGCGTGAGCCGTGTGTAGGACCGAATGTGTGTGGGGTGCAATGCGACCGCGAGAGGAGTGATGTGACTGTACCGCATTTTTCCTTTTAAACTAGGTGCTTTGCCCCCTCAAAAAAAATCTGTTGCTTCGTGCGATCCATCGATACTACTACTAGTAATCCGGTAATCCCGACTAAAACGGCGCGGCCGGGTCTTTTCCCGCGTGATATGCTGGGAGGTTGGCTTAGTTGGGTTTTTAGGACGAGTAATGCTACACCTACGTAATCCCAGTTACGTAATTAACGTAATGTGAAACATGTGAACTGTTGATTGTAGATTGGGGGGAGGGAGGGGCCCACCACCATGAAAATCAGGGGAGGAGAGAGAGAGGCAATTTACGTTAACCCTTTCGTAGGTTCCCGTAGATGTAGAAAGATGTGTCCGATCCTGCAATATAGGCCGTCCGATCTATATCTAACGGATAGAAAGGAAACTATGACAATTTACCCACACTCCTCTCCACATTTGCAGATAAGGCTTTCCCTCGTTCATCCTTTTCTCCCACAAGATCTTGATCTTCCGTGCAACGCACGGGCATCTTGCTAGTACTCCTACAATATGTATATTATTGTGAAAGTTCATATACACCGGCCGAGATTAATGCAAACATGGCAGATTTTCATTACATTTTGAACTTTTATAGGACAAAAAATAAAAGAAACCCGACCCTAAACCTATTCTACGGCGGCGACCGACGTCCTCCATCTGTGATCTCCATGTACGGGGGCGGGGTTCAAGACCCGTGAAGTGAAGGTGCGGTCTCCGGCGAGGAAAAGCAGAACACGGGAGACGGACCGGCCAGTTGGCACACCATGCCCTGCCGCCTCCCATGCCCTACTCATCCTCGAAGTAGTCCCCAACCTCGGCGGTGCCGGACGTTGGACGACGGCAAGTAGGACGCATGGCTGATGGTGCTCCCGTCGTTGGCCACTAGCGTGGCCACCGCTTGTGGGGCGACTTGAGCAAGGGCGGCGAACTCGAGCTCCATCCCCAAAGATAAGCTCTCCCGCAAAGCGTTCGCGCTTGCGGTCATGGCGGATGTGGTTCTAGGTAGGAGGACGATGCGCTATGGTGTGGAGGTTAGCTGGGCGTCGCCGCTTTAAGTAGCGCATTCCGGTGAGGCCAAGCATCTGAGTGCGTCATTAAGTCACCGGAGTTGGTTCCGCAGGCACCGAGCCTCTTAATGAAGACATACGAATGGATGGCATGAATGCGGGCAGCTAGCGCCGACTGGGAACGCACCGCGCGACGGCGCGAGAGACGAGGGTTTTGGTGTTCCAGGGTAGTCAGCTGCGGTCGTGGCAACGTTGGAGATGCCCTTTGCTCACATGCGATCCCCGCATGTCATTGAAAAAATAAGACGACCCGTTATGGTCTCAGGTCCAGAGGATGCAGTTGGTCGCGCTACACCACTCCGCGGACGCGTCGCGGCGCCCCGTGCATCCTCGACGAGTCGGGTGTTGGGGTGTGTTTGGATTGTGGCCATAGTGCACCTTGCCAAAATTTTGGTCATGACCAAAATATTGGTCTTTGTTTGGATGGTTGCCATTTTTTGGCATGCCAATGAACTCTAGCCAACTCTAGTTCATTTTTCTTGCCAATGTCGGCAAAATCATGGGCAACCAATACCTCAACCAAAATTTTGGTCATGACCCAAAGATTGGTCTTTGTTTGGATGGTTGCCATTTCTTTGGCATGCCAATAAACTCTAGCCAACTCAAGTTCATTTTCCTTGCCAATGTCGACCAAATCATGGGCAACCAATACCTCAACCAAAATTTTGGCTACCCAATGCTTTGATGGGGCAACCTTGGGCATAAACCAAACATACCGTTTGTCGTGCCATAGCACTAACGCCACCCTCGGCAAACTGAAACCGATCGTGTCTAGCAACGATATGAGCGTGTCGCTCACCGCGGTCGCCATGTCCAGAGACGGAGCTGGAGCTGCGCCCCGTTGTTGGCCCCAACGACCCACATGAATGGTTGTCGGTGGCGAGGAGGTCGTGGGCCAGCTCCTCCATTGGACTAGTCTGCGCTACGTCGTCCCGACGGGTGTGCCCCACATGTCTGTTTCCCTATGTTCCCAGCCATATTCGAGCGTTAGTGCTCCACGTTGCGCATTAGGCCTATCACTATGTAGGCCAAGCGAGACAACTTATTGTTTATTTGAGCCGTTCAAGTATAATCATGTGGCGTTTGCTTATTTCTCATTCCTCTCCAACCCTCTTCTCCATCGATCATGTTGCCCTCCAGTCGAGTCCATCCTCCTGCATGCCTCATTTGAACATTCCGCCGAGTATCATTTGCATGTACCCACCCTAGTCCTCTTTCAATAGATCTCGGGACCCCGAGATGAAATAGAGAGGGAACGAGTGGGGGCACGTGATACCTAAGGCGGATTCAAAATTTTGAACCGGTGATCATAGCATCCGCAAATCATATATAAAGGGTATTCAATGTTCGTTTCGTTTTTGAACGTACAATATACTCCCCCCTATCCTTTCTAGTTTACATATAAGTTTTATGTGTAGTCAAAGTATATCTACTTTGATCAAAAAGGTATCAACATTCAACAACGCCCAATCAATATTGTTAGATTCGTACATACTCCTAGATTTGTACTCGAGATGGTTTCCAATTTGACTATTCACAAGATTAATAGTACATGAGGTGTATAATGTGAAAATTATATCATTGGAAACTCCTTTCACATACGAATTTGACCATATGGTTTGTGTAAGTTGCATGTCATATATTATTACTCTAACATTTGGTCAAAGTTAGCCTCGAAAAACGCATTAGACCCTGTATGCTTTGTGTAAGTTGCATGTCATATATTATTACTCTAACATTTGTGTAAGTTGCATGTCATATATTATTACTCTAACATTTGGTCAAAGTAGTATAGTGGAAGTGGATCCTCTGACGTAGGTATCCCTGCCTTACCCTCCCTTTCGGTCACTTACTGGCGGACCCCATGCTTGCTAGGCCCCGCATGGCAGTTACTCAATGGGTTCGGCCACGTCAGGGGATCCTCATCCGTAGTATACTCCCTCTGTTTTTATTTACTCCACATAAAATGGAGGGAGTGGTGGTATAATAAATGACGCGGGCGGGGGAGGGGGAGGGACGTCGGTTTGCTCTCAACTGCGGTCCCACAAGCAAGCAAAAACGCAAGACGAAGCGGGTTCCATTTGGTGAGCGACATGGAGGGTGCAGCGTGCTGGGCTGCAACGCGAACGCGACAAGAGCGATGTACAGTCAAAACCGATTGACCGATCGTCACCGGAACCACTATTCACACCAGAACCTTCGCTGCTCGGCCTACGCCAGCCACTGCCCTAAAACCACACCAAATCTCGAGCCCATTCCCCCACCTTTCGATCCCCTAGGCCGCATCAAGCGTCCCCTAGTTCGCTGGAAAGCCATGGTGCGCCGCAAGATCACTTACTACAAGATGCTGATGCCGGAGCGCCGCGCAGAAATCGCGGCAGCGGTCGGTGCCACAGACCTCCGTTCCCAAGCTCGCTTTGCGGCGGGCCAATCCCCGAGTTCACTGGAGCCAAGCTACGAGGAGGAGGAAGCCGATCCAATGTTCTTGGCGGAGGTCGCGGCGCAGAAGGCCCCCGATGGGTATGAGACGATGGACGTCGACTTCGTGCCGGCGTCCGAGTCCCCCATGGTGCAGGCGGACCAGCGGTTCAACATGGCGATACTAAAGGAGGACCGGGAGGCAGAGGCTCAACTCGACGCGGAGCGCACGCATGCCGCTGCCATCGAGGCTCTCCTGCAGGTGGAAACGGATATCATGGATGTGAACCGGGCGGCGGAGGCTCTACTTGAGGCGGAGCGCACGGATGCCGCTGCCATCGAGGCCCTCCTACAGGCGGAACCGGACGTCCTGGACTTGAACCGGGCGGCAGAGGCTCGACTCGACGCACAGCACGCGGATGCCTCTCTCATCGACACCCTCCTGCAGGTGGAACCGGACGTCCTGGACTTGAACCGGGTGGTAGAGGCTCGACTCGACGCGGAGCGCGCGGATGCCGCTGCCATCGAGGCCCTCCTGCAGGGGAACCGGACGTCCTCGACTTGAACCGGGCTATGCTCTCGTCCGTGCAGAGTGCCCGCACGCTCCGCTTGAACGAGTAGCTGGAGGCCGAGGACAACCATGGTGCAGAGACACACGTCGACAATGATGGCTGGTTCACGCTGGCAGCCAAAGACGACGAGGTCGTCTCTTTCCACGAGCAGTGATAGTTTTTCTTTATGTTGTTGTTTTTATGGATCTTTTGCTGTGTAAAAACATATATTTGTTATGCAAGTCGCCTGACTTGGGTCAGTCTACCATTTCAGGCAGTTGGATGAATATCCTACGTCTCCTAACCCTTCTTTCCTTCTTCCTCACCTCTTCTTCATCCCCAACAGACCACCGCACGGGCCGTACGGATACTCCCCAACATGCGGTTTGATAAACATACTCTATGAACGAAAATTATGTGCCAGCGATAGGATGGCTGAGTTTGGTGTGTTCACATGTGACAGCACATGTCAGTGAGGGTGCATTCCCTTGGTTGGGTTTGCGGCGTGCAGGAGCGACTGTGTGAGGGTGCGGTGCAACCGCGGCGTGCAGGAGAGACAGTGTGAGGGTGCGGTGCGACCGCGATAGCCGTGCGCAAGTGTACCTCCTTCTCATTTTGAAAACTCTAGGAAAGCTTGGCAAAAATGTGTGGCGAAGTTTGGCAATGCAAGGCCTAGACCCAAACATGATAAGTATGTACGTACTAGGAGTACTAGTATTAAAAAAGAAAGGCTGGGTTTTCCTTCGCGGGATTTAATCGATACAAATCCTCGTTTCACGTGTCAATTAATGCGTATTTTTTTCTCCAAAGACCAAAGAGCTAACCATCTCACTCCTCATCGCTTGATTAATGCAGCGCCATGCAAACCAACCTTCTCACTTCCGCATGCATGCAGGGGATATTAATGTCCTTGGTTGCTAACCCCATCAATTTTGCCTCGATTAGTGTTAGTGGCCCTTTGCAAATTGTAATTTTGATATACTGGCCTTGCGTACAAAAAATGGATGTAGTAACTATATTTGACTTCCTTCCCATTGCGGTGACGTCGACGATATTTATTTATTTATTTTTGGTGGTTTGGCGAAGTGCGTTCGATGGAGAACACCATTGAGGGAGACCACGATAAGTCGTTCGCAAGTGCCGCCTGCAAGCCGAGACAACCGCCTTATTTGCATCCAGGAAGTCCGTTACTAGTACTACTAGGAGTAACTAATGCGGTGAGATGGCTTCTCGAAGAAGACGATGGAGAAGCGGAGTCAGCGAAGAGTGGAATGATGGTTGCTTCGTCCGTGATTTTGTGATTTGACGCCTCACTGCTTTGTGATTTGTGATAGAAGGGATAGGGGAGTAGACTCTGTGCTCTATAATGTACTACATGCGTCCAAGCATGGGAGAAAGAGGAGAGACGTTGCATTTTTCTATTCCTTCAGTCACTCAATCAGGGAGCTTCGGTTCCATCTTTTTGGCTTTGGCAACACCGTCCACAATGGTTCCCACGATGCTAAAAGCTATTTTCACATTTGGCTACACATTGTGGATGCCCTTCACCGTACCACTTGGTTTTGCTCCTGTGTGTTATCTATACAAATCTCAATTATATTGATCTAAAAAATTATAGAATTGAGATGAGTAAAAAGGAGGTGATTTTGCCGCGCAGATGGCGGGGGAGGTTTCTTATTTGAGCAATGCTACATCCACGTAATGGTTTACGTAAAGTTACGAATTGATGTGATGTGGGACTATTTGATTGGATTAAAGGAGAGGATTAGGCCCACCCCACCTGAAAATTAGGGGGGCATATATAGATTAGATGGAAAGTATATGTAGCAGCTACGTAGCCCTTTGTAAGTCTAGGATTAGGCTTCTTATTTTCGGAGGACATTGTCCTGGCGGTTTGCTAACATACGGTCCCACGTGTCAGTGCTTTACCAAGCTGACCCGCGTCCCACATGAGGCAGAACAACGGCAGAAGCAACACGTGGTTAAGTTGAAGCGGATTCAGCAACAAGTGAAATGATGGTTGCTTCATCCCTCCAACTTAACTGCGGGAAAGGTGCAGCTTTGTGATTTGACGCCTCATTGCTCATTACTATGCCGGCGCCATGACTAGGGTGCTTCACCGTGGCTGCTCTGCACTGTATTCCGGTATGGCACGTGGACCCGGTAGCTTTATGTCCCACATGTCGGCGAAAGGGACTAGAAGATTTATGAAAGCGAGCGCTCCACTCTTATGACAGAGGAGTAGACGACACGACGGCCCAGTGAACTGTCACTTGTACTGTATAGTACTATAGTCAATCCATTGACACAAACCCGATTAAACAGGAAAGGGCGGGATTTTTCCCGCGTGGTAGATGATATTGGCCATACATTTCAAAGGCAATTTTAATGTATGCAAACTGAATAATTATAAGTAACAATATGATATCTAGTAAAACTAAAAACACATATGATTTATTGTGTTAGAGTGTAGTAGTAGTGATGTATTGCATAGTTGTTAGATGTAACATGCGAGAACGTGTAGAGATGTAGTTTTGGAGGGCCTACAGAGAGAAAAGCGTAATACGGTCACTGAACTTCAGAATAAGCTGATTATGGTCACAATATACGTTTTGCGGTGATTATACGGTCACTTGCTCATAGCTCAGCATTGGATTGCACTCTGTTGACCAGCCAAATAGTCTGCGTGGCGCCATGTTGACTAGTTAAATTGACCACGTTCGTTGTGGGTCCCACCTGTCAGTTCGCATAGGCAAAAGTTCAGATAAACACAAATTTACGCATGCACGACAAGGCTCCAACCCGTGCGCGGGAATCACCTGGTTGTGTATGTGTCTATCAGGGCCTGATGTGTGCGCATGCACGTGTAGGTTGAGCACTTGAGCGTGAGAGTGTGTCTTGGTCGTGAGGTGTACTGGTGTGTGCATGCATGCGTGCGTGTGTGCGTGTGAGTGTTGCGTGCGTGCGTGGATGCGTGTGTACGTGTGAGTGTTGCGTGCGTGCGTGGGTGCATGTGTTTGTGTGAGTGTTGCGTGGATGCAGTTCGTGTGCATGCGTGCGTGTGTGTATAATCACCACACCAGCTCCTGTGTGTTAAAACAGACGGCTCAGCATACCAATACAAGGCCACCTTGTCCACTGTGCCCGCGGTCAAGACTTCGAACCACCGTCCAAATATTTTTTGTCGTTTGTTTTCATTCTTACTAGCAAGATGCCCCTGCGTTGCATGTAACATCAAGATGCATTTGTATGACTTGTTTATCTTGTGAGAGAAAAGGATGAACGAGGGAAGGCCTTATTTGCAAATGTGGAGAGGTGTGTGGGTACCTTTTTGCAAAATTGCCATAGTTTCTTTCCTATCCGCTAGATATAAATCGGACGGCCTATATTGCAGGATGGCAGGCACACCATCATCACCAACTCTGTTTTTATAAGAGTGTATTTTATGTATTTTATAAGAGTGTAGATGTAGATTAGATACAAGTCGACGGGTGGGCACGATGGTAGTGTGATAATATGATGCAACACTACAGGTGCCACGTGGAGCGTTTAACTGGTCAACTAGTCATGTCATGAGCAAATACAGAGTTGTACGGTGAGCCCGTGACTGCATAATAACCACTAAATGTAAATGGTGACCGTAATGAGTGGATTCTGAAGTCCAATGTACGTATCGTGCTTTCGCTTCAAATACAATGATCGTCATTGCATATATCACGAGAGAAAGATGAAACATGCATGATTTTTCTAGGGGCTTACTTTTAGAGGACCTGGAGATAGTTTTGTGTGCATACGTGAAAGGGGCGTACAGGGGGGTATGCGATGGAGAGAGAGATGCTCTTCGTTTCTCTTTATTATGACTAACTTTGTATATAGTATAAAAATATACAAATTCACAGTGCGGAATAAAGATCATTGTGGGCACCATGCAATGCAAATTAGTGTTCGTACTCCTCCATATAACTTTGTAATGTTGTATATATGTAGAAACTCTAAAATAATTTTTTGGCCACACTTTATTCAAAAGGAATGTTGTATGCGAAATAAACGTGAAGAGAGGGCTTTTTAGATCAATGGGGTACGTGATGTAACATGTGTGAATGTTTAGTTGATGCATTTGGCGGGGCCTAGAGAGGTATGTGTGTGTATTACGTATTCGAGAGAGGCATGATAGAGGGGCCGATGGGGGGGCGTGGGAGAGATAGCACGAGAAATGAGAGTGGCCTAGAGAGAGAGACGAATATGACGTCACGACAAGAGATTCCATTCCCTTGAGTGTGTATATGCAAGGGGGAGGGAATAGAGGCACCAGGAGAAATTTTCTGTGTGTGTGCTGTTTGTGTTGGTATGTGTGGGTGTTACAAGATAATGAGACGTGGGGGCAGAGGGTGTGTCACCGCGTGAGGTCCGGTGGGTCGAGGTGAGGCCCTTCGTTCTGTTCCGTCCTGCGCCACATTGGTCGGCCCGTGATGCATTTAGGAAGACCCATGGATGACTAGTCGTACAAGACAAAGATAGCAGAATTGTGAAGGACTCTGTGTCCACTGACAAAGCCGGCTAGGATTTGTAACCCTAGGTTCTTGGACTAAGGTAATGTAACGCCCCGAGACTGATGTGCCAGGTGTCTTCTAGTATTCGCTGTTGTTGCCTTGTCATTGCTTGCGCGTCATGCATCTCATATCATGTCATCATGTGCATCGCATTTGCATACATGTTTGTCTCATGCATCCGAGCATTTTCCCCGTTGTCCGTTTTGCAATCTGACGTTCGTATGTCCTCCGGTGTCCCTTTCTACCTCTTTTCGTGTGCGGGTGTTAAAATTTTCGGAATGGACTGAGACTTGTCATGCGGCCTTGGTTTACTACCGGTAGACCGCCTGTCAAGTTTCGTGCGATTTGGACTTCGTTTGATACTCCAACGGTTAGCCGAGGAACCGAAAAGGCCTCGTGTGTGTTGCAGCCCAACACCCCTCCAAACTGGCCCAAAACCCACCTAAACCTCCTCCATCATCTAGGCCGTTCGATCACAATCGCGTGGCCGCAAACCACACATCATTTGGACTCTCCTAGCTCCCTCTACCTATATATATGTGGCTCTCCCCAAAATTTCGCGGTGCAAACCCTAGCTTCTCCTACCTCGCGCCACCGGACAAAAATTCCACGCGCCCGGACATGTCCAGCCGCCGCCCCGGCCAATCCCGCGGTGCCACGTCATCCCACCGCCGAAGCCCGCCGGCCTAGATCCGACCCGCGCGGGGCCGAACCGGGCCAGATCCCGCGCCACCGCCTCCTCGCGTCTCCCCGCACCGCGCCTTCACCGCTATCGCCAAGCTCTGCCGCGGTGCGCTCACCGGCACCGCCCGCGGCCACC
This sequence comes from Triticum monococcum, assembly GCA_034509565.1. Lineage (NCBI taxonomy): Eukaryota > Viridiplantae > Streptophyta > Magnoliopsida > Poales > Poaceae > Triticum > Triticum monococcum. The sequence goes on along the minus strand of CM067846.1, from coordinate 167,901,584 downwards.
TCGCCGCCCCTTCGTGCTCGCTGCAGTCGGCAGCGGCTCGCCGGCCGCCTTCCGCGCCCCTGCCGTGCCCTCCGTCACCGATCCTCCCCGCGACGCCCGCCTCTGCCCGGTGCTCACCGGAGCCCATCGCCGGTCATCGCCGGAATGGCCGCCCCTCGCCGGAGTTTCTCCGGTCAGATCTGGTCCGAGTGGGATCAGCTCCACCCGCTCATCCATCCAAACGCAACGTCCCCATCCCGGATCTCTTCATCCCACTCCGTCCGATCCCGTTGACTTTCTCGGAGAGGTTGAATTTCCACTAAGTCCCAGTAATTTTGTGCATGCTTCATCGCATCATAACTTCATCACCGTTGCTCCGATTCGTGCGTGTAGCATACCGAAATGTTCGTCTCAACGAGTACTTCATTTCATCTCATTGCATCATGTTCATTTGAGCTCATCTTGATGCCCGAAATGCTGTTGGAAGAGGGCTATGTGATGTTAGTTTCAGATTCTTATCAGCAAATGCACTGTTGTCATTTTAGCCATGATTAATGTGTGCATGCTATGATCTTGAGCTCTACATATGTTTTGAAGTATGCCATGCCATCTTTACAGGGGTGTATGCCATGTATTTTTGTGATCTTTGTGGTGACTAGCACAAGCATGCAAAGTAGCTTACTCAATGTTGCTGATTTTAGGGACTTAGAAATATTCTAAGTCTCCGCCCTGTCTTTATTTTTATGTCATATGTTCATGTTGCTACCAAGTGATCCATGCCTCTTTTGAGCATGATGAGTAAGGATGTTTTGTAGATATTGTGGTGCTCTATCCATCCATGTCTTTGTTTGCATTTATAGAGCACCCTATCTTGACTCAATCGAGCTCTACTTTTGCTATAAAATGTTCCTGGCAGGTTGTTAACATGTTTAGCATTTTTGCCGAGCTTGTTGTAGTTGATCCGTGCATGATATGTTATTGTTCTTGCCATGTTTAGCTTCCATGCCATGTCTAATTGCTGGGTTTATGCTTAGTTTGTCATGCAATGCCTTGTAGTGAGTGCATCAAGCTCGTAAACATGCCTACTTGATATCTGTTTTGCCATGTTCCAGTTTTTCGCTAAGTCTGAATCTGTTAGCGATAATTGCTATGTTCACGTGGTTGCAATTGTATTTTCTGATCCCTTTTGGCTTATGGTCAGTAAGGGACTTTTGTTGTATGCTTTGAGTAGCTTCATGCCATGCCTTGCTTTGCCATGATATGTTCCTGTAACATGTTGTTATGTTGCTCTAAAGATTGCTTCCTGATGTTAAATTCCTGACTTGTTGTTGTTTTCTCTAAGTCTATAACCTGTAATCATTTGCACTTTTTCCATGCTTGTTTGAGCTTGCTATTGAGTGAATTAGCCATAGCTCAGTGTTCATCTTTTGTCGAGCATCTTGAGTGGATCCCTGCCATGTATTTTGTTGCTATGTTTGAGTGCAGTAGCTTATTTATCTTGATGCATTTAGATGGTCTCGTGCTGTTAATCGCAAACCGGTGCTATATTTTTTTTGCTTGCCATTTGCAAACCGTGCATCCGATTTCGGTGATCTTTATATTGATTTCAACCGAAATCAACTCCTCTTTCCAGTGGCACTCTTGGTTTTTCAAGTTGAGGCCAGGTTCAATCATTCCTTTCCAAATCATGCATATGCATCACATATCGCATCCCGCATATCATACCATGTTTGCATCATGTTGTTTATGCATTGCACGTGGTTGATTGTGTTCCTTTTGCTTGTGTTCTTTCTTTGGGTAGAGCTGGGAGACGAGTACGTGATCGAGGAGCCCGTGGAGTATGCTTACGAGGATCAAGTCAACTCAGAGAACTTTGCAGGCAAGATGACCATACCCTCGAAATCACTTCTATCTTTGCTTGCTAGTTGCTCGCTCTTTTGCTATGCCTATGCTGCGATACCTACCACTTGCTATATCATGCCTCCCATATTGTCAAGCCAAGCCTCTGACCCACCTTGTCCTAGCAAACCATTGTTTGGCTATGTTACCGCTTTGCTCAGCCCCTCTTATAGCATTGTTAGTTGCAGGTGAAGATTGGAGTTTGTTCCTTGTTGGAACATGGATATTGGTTGGGATACCACAATATCTCTTATTTGATTAATGCATCTATATACTTGGTAAAGGGTGGAAGGCTCGGCCTTATGCCTGGTGTTTTTTTCCACTCTTGCCGCCCTAGTTTTCGTCATACCAGTGTTATGTTCCTTGATTATGCGTTCCTTACACGGTTGGGTTATAATGAGAACCCCTTGACAGTTCACCTTGAATAAAACTCCTCCAGCAAGGCCCAACCTTGGTTTTACCATTTGCCACCTAGCCTCTTTTTCCCTTGGGTTGGCCAGCCCAAGGGTCATCTTTGTTAAACCCTCGGGCCAGTGCTTCTCTGAGTGTTGGTCCATTTTGTCAGCCGCCGGTGGCCACCAAGGGCAACTCTGGGCTGGCCTACCGGAAGTTTGGACAATCCGGTGTGCCCTGAGAACGAGATATGTGCAGCTCCTATCAGGATTTGTCGGCACATTCGGGTGGCTTTGCTGGTTTAGTTTTACCATTGTCGGGATGTCTTGTATCCGGGATTCCGAGTCTGATCGGGTTTTCTTGGGAGAAGGAATATCCTTCGTTGACTGTGAGAGCTTGTGATGGGCTAAGTTGGGACACCCATGCAGGGATTTGAACTTTCGAAAGCCGTGCCCGCGGTTATGGGCAGATGGGAATTTGTTAATGTCCGGTTGCAGAAAACCTGAAACTTAACTTAATTAAAATGCATCAACCACGTGTGTAGCCGTGATGGTCTCTTACCGGCGGAGTCCGGGAAGTGAACACGGTGTTGGAGTTATGCTTGACGTAGGTTGTTCTAGGATCACTTCTTGATCATAGTTCATCGACCGTGCCTTTGCCTCCTCTTCTCGCTCTCATTTGCGTAAGTTAGCCACCATATATGCTAGTGCTTGCTGCAGCTCCACCTCACATACCTTTCCCTACCTATAAGCTTAAATAGTCTTGATCGCGAGGGTGTGAGATTGATGAGTCCCCGTGACTCACAGAGACTTCCAAACCAGTTTGCAGGTGCCGATGAAACCGTGCAGGTGACGCAACCGAGCTCAAGGAGGAGCTCGATGAAGACCATGTTCGTTATGTTGTTCCGTTTTCAGTTGATCAGTAGTGGAGCCCAGTTGGGACGATCAGGGATCTGTATAGCATTTGGGGTAGTCTTCTTTTATTTTGGGTTCCATAGTCGGACCTTGTGGGTATCTGGATGATGTAATGTTATATTCATGTATTGTGTGAAGTGGCGATTGTAAGCCAAATATGTATCTCTTTCCCTTATGTATTACATGGGTTGTGTGAAGATTACCTCACTTGCGACATTGCTTACAATATGGTTATGCCTCTAAGTCGTGCTTCGACACATGGGAGATATAGCCGCATCGTGGGCATTACAGGTAACCCCTTTATCTCTGATATTACAATTCATCCAACCTAACTTTAAGGGGCATCCTACAGAATGCTCTGCTAGAATCATACTTGTCGATTAGGAAGAGAGGTGTGAGACAATGCGTGAGAGACAGACGTAAAGATAATGTGCGTACATGAGACACATAGGCAGGTCCATGTATATAGAAAGGGTCGATGAGGATTGTTCATGCGTATGTTTGTGAGAGGAAGAGTGCTTGTGATAAAGGTTAGTGAAAACAATTGTAAATGGTTATGAGAGGGAGGGAGGGTTATATCTAGAGCATGTGTGCGAGAAAGACACCTCGGGAGGGAGTGTGTGAGCATGTGTGAGAGACCACCGATGGAGAGTGAAACTACACATAAAAGATTGCTCTACACATTGATTAAAGATATAAATTGTATCCAAATATTAGGATGGGATCATGATATTTGCAATTCGTGTAAGGAGCGGTCATTGATCCATCAGACATCTAGATTTTATCAAATTTGAGCATGTCTATGTTATTATTCTACACAATTGATCCACATAGTTAGTATTTTGAAATCCAGACAATGCATCGCTTTAGCAATTGAATATAAATGTGACTATAGTTCATGTTGTGTGTGTAAAGCACATTATACATATGAAAGTTACACAATGGACATTATAAATAGCTACTACCTATGAACTAGCATACATTTGAATTCAACTTAAGGTGGTTTAAAAAATCGAATTCAACATGAAGTCCATTCAATTATTTGAATTTGATATCATGGCATTTGTAAACCATACGTAAATTATGGGGGCACCAATCTTTGCTCTGATTTTGTACATAATAGCATATGTAGTCGTGTACAAAATAGATTCAAATTTAGCTCCTCCATTCCAAAATAATCGTAGTTATAGGATTTTCAAGTGTCAAAATTTAAAAAAGAAACGGATAATTTAATGAGGTTTTCAAACATACAAGGTCAAATATAACATTGTATATTTAGGTCAATCCTCATAGTTCAAGAGTACTCTAAACGTGAATGCTTGTGTTTCAAAAATTTCAACGAAGCGCCAAAAGAGCCTCTACTTGCCCGAAACTGCGTGAGATCAATGTTTGGTAGTACAAGGAAATTACTTTTCTAATAACTCCGACCCGTGAAACCTACCGGCCTGACGCCCAAAGGTCTAAACCGGGGTAGGTTTGTAGCTTCATCTAGACACCATGTAACCGCATCCAAAAAACATTCATACACAATGGCCGCCTAAGCACACATGCTCGCGGCCGAAATCGCTCCCGCCCACTATTTGGGACACCTGGGATTACCATCCTACCCCCAACCCATAGTAGGTCCGAAATTTAAGAGGGGGGCAAAGTTTGTACTTTCCCCAAATTTCAAACAAGCGCGTCCCATCTTCTGTTCAAAAAAGCCAAAAACAAGCGCGTCCATGATCGAAACATGGTTCCCCCCACCCGTACGATTCCCCATTCGTACTCCGTGGGCGCCAAAACTACCTCTCCACCAGCCGCGAAACCCCGGCGTCCTCCGTCCGCCACCCCATCCCACCCATCAACCGCTGCCCTCCGCCATCACGCTGGAGCCGATACCCTGACGTCGTCGTCCACCGCAACCTCAACCGCAATGCCCTCTGTCGGTGTCAAAACAGGCGGATCTCGGGTAGGGGGTCCCGAACTATGCGTCTAGGCCGGATGGTAACAGGAGGCAAGGGACACGAAGTTTTACCCAGGTTCGGGCCCTCTTGATGGAGGTAAAACCCTATGTCCTGCTTGATTAATATTGATGATATGGGTAGTACAATAGTAGATCTACCACGAGATCAGAGAGGCTAAACCCTAGAAGATAGCCTATGGTATGATTGTTGTTCTGTATGTTGTTCTACGGACTAAAAAACCTCCCGTTTATATAGACATCGGAGAGGGTTAGGGTTACACAAAGTCGGTTACAATGGTAGGAGATCCACTTATCCATATCGCCAAGCTTGCCTTCCACGCCAAGGAAAGTCCCTGCCAGACACGGGACGAAGTCTTCAATCTTGTATCTTCATAGTCCAGGAGTCTGGCTGAAGGAATAGTCCGGCCATCCGGACACCCCCTAATCTAGGACTCCCTCAGTAGCCCCTGAACCAGGCTTCAATGACGACGAGCCCGGCGCGCAGATTGTCTTCGGCATTGCAAGGCGGGTTCCTCCTCCAAGTACTTCATAGAAGATTTTGAACACAAAGATAGTGTCCGGCTCTGCAAAATAAGTTTCCACATATTGCCATAGAGAGAATAATATTTACACAAATTTAATCTGCTGACGTATTCCGTAGTGTGACATCGCACCACGGCCAAGCCTTTATTCGAATCGTTTTATTGTCCCACCTCAGCGTGTCATGCGAGGTGGTTTCCTTGGCACATCTCGTTGAAGTAGAGATCGTGTCCCCTTATTCCGGGTTTCTCATCAATACGGGCGTGGGTAACCCAACTGCACCATTGATTACGGCGCTTGGAGATAAGCGAGTTTTACCAGGCTGGTGGGGACATGTAGTTGCGTCCACCCATATAAGGGGATAAGGATCCACCTTTTCACCTATGCCTTCTTCCTCCTTTGCCTATCCATTTTCGCGCACTCGAGCTCCAGCGCCCAAGTCCGCACTCCCCACCTCAACCTTCTCCAGCCATGTCCGGAGCGGGAGGCAAGTGGATGGTCTCCTCCGTCACGGAGGGACACATCAAAAAACTAAGGAAGGCCGGATACTTGTCTAACGACATCACGTGCCGGCTTCGCGAAGAGGGGCAGCTCCTTCCCACCCCAAGGCCCCATGAGAGGGTAGTGTTCCTTCCCCACTTCCTTCGCGGACTGGGCTTTCCTATCCAGCCATTCGTCCGGGGACTCATGTTCTACTACGGCCTGGATTTCCATGATCTGGCCCCGAACTTCATCCTCAACATCTCGGCGTTTATCGTCGTGTGCGAGGCTTTCCTCCGCATCCGCCCCCATTTCGGCCTAGCTCAAGACTTTCAATGTCAAGCCGAAGGTGGTGCGCGGCAACCATTCGGAGTGCGGAGGCGCCATGGTGGGCAAGATGCCCAACATCTTATGGCTCGAGGGCTCCTTTGTGGAGACCCTGAAGGGGTGGCAATCGGGGTGGTTTTACATCACCGAGCCGCGCGACCCTGAGTGGGTCGCAGCCCCTGAGTTCCGGTCTGGACCCCCAACGCGGCTCACATCCTGGAAAGAGACGGGCCTATCGTGGGGCAGCAAAGGAGAGGTGACTGGACTGCAAACATGCATCCAAACCCTGGTGAACAAGCAGCTCAAGCTTGTCAACGTAGTCCGGGTTATGCTCATCCGCCGGATCCTCCCGTGTCAACAACGGGCCTTCAATCTGTGGGAGTTCAACCCGGCACAACACCGAACTCTGAGCAGGATCTTCGACACGACGTACGAAGATGCCTGGAAGGTGCTTTTCAAGGGCGCCGAGGCTCCCGCATCTTCTACCGAGGATCGCGGATTCAGCGCACAGCATCACGCTAGTGCGGTAAGTTGTTTGTACCTTTTACAGGGTATTAGTTTTTCATAGTTTAACTCTATGTGGGATCTAAGCTCCCTTACCTTTTACAGGATTGCCAGGCGAAGTCCGGGCAGATCAATTGTCCGGCTCCTTTGCCCGAAGACCCAGCCGATGCCCGCTTGGCGAAGCTGCTGGTTCCGGCACCCTATGTGGCGCCGGAGAAGAAGGCCACGAAGAAGGCCACGGGGACTCGAAAAAGTGCCCGGCGCCAGGAGGTGTCGGGTTCATCATCCGATGGCTCCAAGGTGCCTACGGAAGTGGACACGCTAAAGCAGAACCTCGAGCAGTCCGAGCAAGAGATCGGGCGTGCCAAGAAGCAGCTCGAGGACAAGGAAGGTAAGAAATACCTTGTTTAAATATATAAAAAAAGTGCAATTGCAAAAAATGACAGGATTATCGTGGCTATTGTAGGGGCCACGTCTGAGGTGGCGACCCTTAAGCAAGCGTTGTTCGAGGCCGGGAAGAGGGCGGCCACGGAGCGCACCGAGCGGGAGAAGTATGAGGCCCAGGTTGGCAAGGTGCGGCAAGAGCTCTAGGCTCTCATGAAAAAACATGATAGTTTGGAGCTTGACTCAAAGACGCGAGCGTTCGAGCTCGCGGTGGCTATTGAAAATGCCAAGTCTGCCAAGGCCGAATCCCAGAAGACCCTCCAGGAGTTGGATGCGGTGAAAAAGATAGCGGCGGGTAAGGCATTCTTTATGCAAAGCAAACACATAAACGTGAGTTACTTGTTACTTACCCGAATCCGGAGCTCTCCAGGAGCATTCGCAGATCTTCCCCGTAGCGTGTCTGATGCCGCCGCATTCTATCGGGCCGAGGAGGGCAGCTCGACAGAGAAGGTGTTCTGGTCTCAGTATGCTGAGGCCAGACACCCCGTGCCCCTGAGCGACCAGCTGAAGGAACTAGTCGAGCTCCACAAGGCGCCCGAACAGGCCATGAAGGGCCTCATAGTTCGGCTGTGGCCTGGAGAGGCTGTGCCTGGGAGCTATTTTGGGCTGGTGCGGCGGCTGGTGGGGGCCTGTCCAAGGCTCGAAGTCATCAAGCGCTCCGTCAGCATTGAAGGTGCCCGTAGGGCCCTTGCCCGTGCTAAGGTGCACTGGGGCAAGCTGGATGCTGAGAAGCTTGTGAAGGACGGGCCACCGCCGTGGAAAGAGCATCGCAAGCCCGAGAATTATTATAAGGATGTTCTGAAGGGTGCCTGCCTTATGGCGGATGAATGTTCCAGGGATGTAATTTTTGAGTAAAACTCGCTCGTTTTGTCCTGTGCGCTGAAAACTTGTTCATATGCGCTAAGCAATGCTGTTGGAATTAAAAATATTACCTTCTGTGCGGCTATTTATCAATTCTGAGAGATGGCGAGTGCTGGGGTGTTCGGGGATAAACCTGAGCGCTCTCTTTCCCATGTTTGGGTCCTTCGAGGGAGGCGCTCAGCACAACGAACAAGGCAATCGGACTATAATGCGTGAACAGTCTCACTTAGCCATAGAATTCTATAATTTTAAATTTCAGCGAAGCCCTTGGTATTCGGAAGACCGAGTTCGGGGCGCTATCGACGACTTGGCCGGACAGAGCTGACTCCTCGCTCTAAGCGGCATAAGTCTTTAGGGACTCGAAAAACCACTCGAACAGCGACCAGCTCTCGCTTCATCATGACAGTCAGTTTTAGCTTTCTCTACTGAGGTGCTCGACCCAGCTCAACTGGGGCCCAATCGCAGTAGTTCTCCTAGTGCTACCTTAGCCGACATAGCGGAACGTAAGGCACCAAAACATAGGAGCCGAGCAAACCCAACTATTGACCCAAGACATGATTCAGAGCCGATGCATATAATGCTATAAGTTCGGGGTGCCGCACTTGTTAAAGTGTTCGGACTTCTCACACCATATTGAGGGGTACTAAAGCCCCTGGCGTATTTTGGCCGTACCAAAGTGTACGGGTGCAACATGTCGTTAAGGAACATATATTTGTAAAAAAAAGTAATGCAAAAATAGAAAAAAGCTATGCATTGTTTATTAAAAAGGGCTGCGATCAAAGCAGAACGATACAAATAATGCGATAAGCAAAAGGTTGGACTATTTAACATGTCCGTTCCAGGGGCAGGCTGCGGAATGGTATGCGAAACAGGTATACTGCTCGTGATAGAGACCACCTGGGAGTTCCGTAATGCGGCATGGTTTGTCTGCTTCCCTGGTTCTTGCATCGTTTGTGCGGCAATTGAACTGCCGAACATGCCTTCCGAAGAATGGAGTCCTGAAAGTAAGAGAAAATTAAAAAAATTGGCAGCCCCTGGTGCGGTTTAAGCCGTGTTTTGGGCGTGCCGTGATGGTGCCCCTCCCCCTGTACCCATGGTATTTCTAGAGCGTAGTTATGTACGCGAAGCACTGGTGTCGCATTTTTGCGAGGGCTGGGGTTGGGGCCGCATTGCTACGCCTGCTCGGAACGTGCCAGGCGGTCTTGTTGTAGGTTACTCCGGGAGCGCTTGACGGTGTCCGGACGTTTAATGGCCGGACTGGAGAATTGCCTGGAGAGGCTGCTTTGTACTTCCGCTGCAAGGGCCGCCGTGTGCTCCTCCGTTCGGAGGGAGCGTTCGGTGTTTCCATTGACCGTAATTACTCCTCGAGGGCCTGGCATCTTGAGCTTAAGGTATGCTTAGTGCGGTACCTTATTGAACTTGGCGAATGCGGTTCGCCCGAGCAGTGCGTGATAGCCACTGCGGAATGGGACTATGTCGAAGATTAACTCCTCGCTTCGGAAATTATCCGGAGATCCAAAGACCACTTCAAGTGTGACTGAGCCTGTACAGTTGGCCTCTACACCTGGTATTACGCCTTTAAAGGTCGTTTCGGTGGGCTTAATCCTCAAGGGATCTATGCGCATTTTCCGCACTGTATCCTAGTAAAGCAGGTTCAGGCTACTACCGCTGTCCATAAGGACTCTAGTGAGATGAAATCCGTCAATAATTGGGTCTAGAACCAATGCGGCGAATCCGCCATGACGGGTGCTAGTGGGATGGTCCCTTTGATCAAAGGTGATCGGGCAGGAGGACCATGGGTTGAACTTTGGGGCGACTGGCTCTACCGCGTATACGTCCCTTAACACGCGCTTCCGCTCCCTCTTGGGGATGTGGGTTGCATATATCATGTTCACCGTCCACACTTGTGGGGGAAAACCCTTTTGTCCACTGTTGTTCGGCGGCCGGGGCTCTTCGTCATCATCGTTATGCAGCCCCGTGTCTTTATTTTCGGCATTAAACTTGCCTGCCTGCTTGAACACCCAACAATCCCTGTTGGTGTGATTGGCCAGCTTTTCGAGGGTGCCATGTATCTGGCACAAGCGGTCGAGTATTCGGTCCAAACTGGACGGGCCCCTAGGATTTCTTTTGAATGGCTTTTTCCGCTGACCGGATTTATAGCCTCTGAATCCGGCATTAACTGCCGTATCCTCAGCATTGTCGCTGTTAATGCGGCGCTTCTGCATTTTGCGACGCGACCTGCCACTACTGTCCCTGGTATTCGAATTACCAGGGTTCTTGGTCATATTGTTGCTACAAGCAAGCCAGCTGTCTTCTCCCGTGCAAAAGCGGGTCATGAGTGTCGTGAGTGCTGCCATAGATTTCGGCTTTTCCTGTCCGAGGTGCCGGGAAGCCACTCATCACGGATATTGTGCTTGAAGGCTGCTAGGGCCTCTGCGTTCGGACAGTCGACTATTTGATTTTTCTTTGTTAGGAACCGTGTCCAGAATTGCCTGGCCGATTCCTCTGGCTGCTGAATTACGTGGCTTAGGTCATCAGCATCTGGTGGTCGCACATAAGTGCCCTGGAAATTGTCGAGGAATGCGGCTTCCAGGTCCTCCCAACAAATGATTGATCCTGCTGGCAAGCTGTTAAGCCAATGTCGAGCTGGTCCTTTAAGCTTGAGTGGGAGGTATTTGATGGTGTGGAGATCATCACCGCGGGCCATGTGGATATGAAGGAGATAATCCTCGACCCATACTGCAGGATCTGTTGTGCCATCATATGATTCGATGTTTACGGGTTTGAAACCCTCGGGGATTTGATGATCCATTACTTCGTTTGTGAAGCATAGTGGGTGTGCGGCGCCTCTGTACTGGGCTATATCACGACATAGCTCCAATGAGCTTTGTCTACTGTGTTCGGCCCTACCGGATTTGTGTCCAGCGTGACGGTTATCGTCTCGAGTCGTGGGGGGCCCACGCGATCTGTAGATCGATCTTGTTTGCCTTGCCTTGTCCTCCAACATATCTTGCAGGTCTGGCGCATTTTCCCGTGCCTTGGTACGGGGTGCGGCTTGAGTGGAGGGCCGAGAGGCCTCTCTGTCGCGGCCATGAGGTGGTCGGTCGGCCGTATCAAGTGCTGGTGATGTAGGTTTAAGTGCTTCCTCCTCTAATCGGGGTAGCAACCTGCGCTCTGGGTAGCTCTTGGAGGGGCGTTCGAGTTTATGCTCTTCGGCCGCAAGGACTTCAGTCCATCTGTCGACTAGCAAATTTTGATCAGCTCTAAGCTGTTGCTGTTTTTTCTTGAGGCTTCTTGCCATGGCCATAAGCCTGCGTTGAAAACGCTCTTGCTCGATGGGATCCTCTGGCATGACGAATTCGTCGTCGTCGAGGCTTGCCTCGTCTTCGGAGGGAGGCATATAATTATCGTCCTCGACCTCTCTGTCTGCCGCTCTCTCATGAGGGTTGGCTTCTCCATCCTCCTATGCTGAATCTTGCTGGAGGGGGTTTTCTTTGGCACTCTCCGGAGTATTATTATCTCCCGTGTTGGAATCACCGTATTTGCTTTGGCGGGATTTTGAGCGGCGCCGCTGACGCCGGCGCTTAGGCTGTTTCTTGGAGGGGTCATCCTCCGATGTTCCATCGCCATCTCCTTCTTTTGGGGTGTCCACCATGTATATGTCATATGACGAGGTGGCTTTCCAGGGCCCAATAGGCGCTGGTTCTTCATCGTCTCCTGCATCAGCGTCCATACCGTCGATGTCTTCGGAGTCGAAGTCAAGCATGTCGGTTAAATCGTCGACAGTGGCTACAAAGTGGGTGGTGGGTGGGCTTTGATTTTCTTCATCGTCCGTATCCCAACCTTGCTGACCGTAGTCCGGCCAGGGCTCTCCTGATAAAGAGAGAGACTTTAGTGTCTTCAGAATATCGCCGAAAGGCGAGTGCTGAAAGATGTCCGCGGTAGTAAACTCCATGACCGGAGCCCAATCGGATTCGACCGGCAGGGGCGCGGAGGGTTCGGAGTCCGACTCCTTGGAGTCACGAGTCTCGCAGAGTGCAGGGCTGGTGTTCGACTCGATTGCCATTGGGATCGCAGCCCCCGAGGCGGCGTCCAACCACCCATCCTTCATCGGCGCAGTTGGCTCCGAATTAAGGGTTGAAGCCGATGCGGGTGCGGCCTCCATGGCACTGTTCGGCGGTAGAGCTAGATCATGCTCGTCGTGACAGTGCGGCGCGCTCGGCAGTGGCTCAAATCCGTCGAAGATCAAGTCCCCACGGATGTCAACCGTGTAGTTTAAACTTCCAAATCTGACCTGACGGCGAGGGGCATAGCTTTCGGTCTGCTCTAGATGGCCAAGTGAAGTGGCCCGCAGTGCGAAGCCACCGAAGACGAAGATCTGTCTGGGGAGGAAGGTTTCACCCTGGACTGCATCGCCATTGATGATCGTAGGAGCCATCAAGCCTAACGGCAACGACACAGAGGAACTCTCAATGAAAGCACCAATGTCGGTGTTAAAACCGGCGGATCTCGGGTAGGGGGTCCCGAACTGTGCGTCTAGGCCGGATGGTAACAGGAGGCAAGGGACACGAAGTTTAACCCAGGTTCAGTCCCTCTTGATGGAGGTAAAACCCTACGTCCTGCTTGATTAATATTGATGATATGGGTAGTACAAGAATAGATCTACCACGAGATCGGAGAGGCTAAACCCTAGAAGCTAGCCTATGGTATGATTGTTGTTCTGTATGTTGTCCTACGGACTAAAAACCCTCCGGTTTATATAGACATCGGAGAGGGTTAGGGTTACACAAAGTCGGTTACAATGGTAGGAGATCCACATATCCGTATCACCAAGCTTGCCTTCCACGCCAAGGAAAGTCCCTCCCGGACATGGGACGAAGTCTTCAATCTTGTATCTTCATAGTCCAGGAGTCCGGCTGAAGGTATAGTCCGGCCATCCGGACACCCCCTAATCCAGGACTCCCTCACCCTCCACGGCTAGTAGTTGAAGCCGAGGTCGAGCCGTCCGTACCCAAGCCAGTTCAACCACGCCGTCCTGCGCCTCACTGCTGCCGCTCCAACTTCGCCACCATCCACCGCACCGGAGCTGTTCCTGCTACGCCGTCCTTCACCGCCTCGGATCTGCTTCCCCTTCGCTGACATAATGCCATGGCAACACGGTCAACAATTTGGCCATGGGTTTGTCTAAGCCTGCACCCTCCAGAACATCGGTTTCCCCGGTAAAAACAAGAAAATCGGCGCGACTTGTGGAGGTGACCACATCGGCAAAACCTAAGAAGGTACTCCTCTTCCCTTATTCGTGCAAATCTTACGTCTCTGCTTGCACGGTATTCATCCCAGAGAAGACACTAGTTGACCGCTTCTTCTTGATACTAGATGTTCCTAGTAACTCGCGATGCACAAGGTTTCTCCTCATATACTATTTCACCTTAGCTAGAGGTCTGTCGCCCCCCTGAATTTCAATTTCTGGCCACTTGATTCCCAATTAACGGAAGCATTCCCCGGCGTAATAGGCTCTAGTACGCATATTATGCCAGGGAAGCAGCGCCTTGGTGTTTACCTTAGGGGCGTGTGCGGCCTAGAGCTACTGGCGTCCGATTTGGAGGTCGGCCGGGATTAAAGGGATGGCCTGGGGGCGCTGCCAAGCACAACGGTGGTGTGAGGGCGATGGGAGGGCGGGGCGGCGGAGGCAGGGGTCTAGGCTGGTGGTCGCTGGCGGTTCGAGAAAGATCGGCAACAAGACTAGCGGGAGGTAGACGAAGGCCATCTGCCCGTTCCTTATAGATCGGATGGTTCATTAAAAAAATCGACTGACCTATTTATTTTCAGTCCGCTGTTATCTTAGATATGACCACATGTGGTGGTGTGCTGGAGGAGTACCTGCATTTCCTGTGCTCATATATTACAAAATCATACATAGTAGAATCTAATTTTGTTTGCCATGCAATGTTGTAGAGCTATCATATGTCTCCTGTCATTTATTTTTCAGCCACCTGCTATCTGCTACTTTTACAGTGCACTAGTTATGCACACACTTCACCCTTACTCTCACTGTTGTGTTTTTATGCAAGGGTATTTCAGACTTTGCTGCCATGAGAGAAGCCAAAAAGAAAAGAGAGAAGTCGCTCCAGTTTGGTGTGTGGCTAGGCAAGACACGTTTCAATGCTTTAAAGGGTGTAGTGTCAGCAGATGGAGACGGGGAACGTAGCTCTGGAGTAGATGACCTCGCTCGCAATGAACCACCATCCCAGGTGCTTGCTTTAACTTCGTGGTGTCATATGTGGTTGCATGTTCCATATGGTGTCTAGCTTGTATTCGAAAGGCCGAAGTCGGTAAGATAAGGAAAGATATTTTTTTACATGAACCACCATCCTGTGAGCACCAGAAGACAGATAGCTAGTCAGGGCACTGGCCGAGCCAGTGACAAGCCCAACAAAGATAGGCATCACCTGGAAGCCAACAAAAAAGCTGTGATGGTGGCAAAGCAGCCCACCTCCCACCAGGCTCTCAGGTCCTAGATGATCATGCTCACCACTCCAGCCGGATGTCTAGCTTGTATTGCTTCCAATTTGGTTAAATTGCATCTGCTTACCTTACACATTACACCTTTGAATATGACATGCCTTTCTGTTTTTGGTACATACTAGTACATCTGTGTATTAACCATGTTCTACATCAAACTAATGTTCTTGTGTATCCCTCATCAATCAATTATGACGAGGCTGGCAGGCAACGGGACTACTCCTCATTTAAACAATGCAGCGTCAGCCTCCCGAAATGATTCTCAAGAAACAAAAAAGCTAGATGAAGATAGTGAACATAGCTCTGTAGTTGATTACAACATTTCCCCTACACTAGCATCGCAAGTGCTTGCTCTAACTTGGCAGCGTGATACGTGGTTGCATGTTGCATATGGTGTCTAGATTGTAATTCTTCCAATCTGGTTAAACTGCATGTGCTAGTCTGCTTAGCTTGTACATTATACCTGTTAATGTGACATCCCTTCCTGTATTTAGTATATAGTACATCTGTCTATTAAGCATGTCCTTACATAAAACTATTGTTTTTTTGTATCCCGCATCAATCAATATGACGAGACACCTTTAGTATATGAAGTGCGATATTAGTTGCATCTTTCATATGATTTATAGCATGCGCTGCTTCTAATTTGTTGAAATTCCATTTATTATGGGATGCTTTTAACTTGGCAGAGTCATATTGGTTGCATCTTTCATGTGGTGTCTAGCTTGCATTGCTTCTTAATTGCTGGAATGGTTTTTGCTTAGTTTACACAAACAGTTGTGAACATGCCATGCCGTCCTATTTTTCGTACATATTCCATCCTGGTATCATGTGTTTGCCTTACATCAAAGTAGTGATTGTCAGTATCATGCATGAATGAGTTCTGAAGAGAGAATTTTATTGCTTTTTCTTGCCGGTTTTACTTGACAATTCAAAATCAATAAAGCGGAAGGAAGTTAGCAAGGCAGCGGATAAAGGTGCTCCTTCCGAACGGAGGGCCTCTACAGTTTCTACTCCTCCACACCCCCAAGATGATTTCCAAGACAACACGTGCATAGACACTCAACAAAGCTGTGTTTATGATTAGCACGTCTCCCCTAGTGCAGCATCACCGGTGCTGCCTCTAACTTGGCGTTGTTATATGTGGTTGCATGTTATGTGTGATGTCTAGCTTGTATTGCTTCTAATTTTGTTGAATTCCATCTGCTTACTTTACACATTATACTTGAATAAGACACGTGTTACTATTTCTAGAACATACAACATCTGTCTATCACACCATGTTCTTACATCAAATTACTACTATAGTGTAACCTGCAACAATCACTTATCATAAGACACGTTTGACTTCAGAGTGTGATATAGGTTACATCTCACATTCTTTTCTAGCTTATATTACTAATTTGTTGAAATGGCACTTATGACGAGACAGTTTTAACTTGGTAGAGTGATATTCGTTGCATCTTTCATATGGTGTCTAGCTTTCATTGCTTCTAATTTGTTGAAATGCCTTCTCCTTAGTTTACACAACATACGCTGTGAATATGCAATGCTGTGAATATGCAGTGGCACTAATGACGAGATACCTCTAACATGGTAGTGTGATGTTGTTTGCATCTTGCATATGATTTATTTCTTGTACTGCTTTACATTTGTTTAAACGCCATTTATGATGAGACACTGTTAACTTGGCAGAGTGATATTTGTAGCATCTTTCATATGGTGTCTACCTTCCATTGCATTGCTTCTAATTTGGTAAAATGTCTTCTTCTTAGTTTACACATCATAGTTCTGGTTATCTCTTCCATCCTGTTTTTCATACATATTACATCCTCCTATCATGTGGTTGTCTAACATCAAAGTTCAGTTCGTCTGCATCACGCATCAATTTGTTTTGAAGAACTAAATTTTTATTCGTTTTTCTTGTCGGCTTGACTTAACATGTCACAGAGAAAGAGGAAGAAACATAGAATGGCAGGGAATGAGAAGCGGATGAATCCAGCAGATTCTGCTGGTACTGATGGTGCAATAGAAGGTCAAAGTCCAGCAGAAAATTCTACAAACACGGCATCCCATGCTACACGAGTTGCAAAAAAAGACAAACAGAAACAAATAGCTGCCACCAAACAAGCAGAGACAACCCTAGTTCTTGCAACACCTACCAGAGTACTACCAGCTGCACGACGTACTCGTGCGTCAACTGAGCTAGCAGCACGTTCCCAAGCTCCCTTGCCACCTGACACTACTTCCCAAGCACTCTTGACACAAGACGAGTTGGCAATATCAGATGAACCTTGTGAGCTTCAACAGCAAGAAGGTAGTTGCTGGAGTCAAGTTACAGTTGCATGCTTCTTTATATGTAGTCTCACAGTTTGATGTACACTAACACTTCCTATGTTTGTTGTTTGACTAGCACCTAGGCGCAAGAGGAAACAAACATCAGGGATAATGCTCGATAGGTTAACTAAATCTAGAGGAGGAAGAATGGAGGTCCATTTTGAGGCAGGTTTAAAAAGGCCACGTGATGCTACAGAGTCAGCCAAGTTAGAATCAGAGGCAGCAGTTGCTGCTAGGTGTCATGTACGTATCCTCCCAACATGGATTCAGTACAGGAATGATAAAGACGAAATCCAGTTCAACATCTTCCTCGACCACTTATCTGTAAGTATGGTTATGTATGGAAACTAGTAATATCGTCTTGCTTTGTCGAATACTTTCTAGGTTGGTGATAATGAGACTCCCATAATTTTCAACAGATGAGGTTCAAGTTGGATAGCCAAGATGATGCAACCAGACAAGCTTGCGCTCATGTTTTCAAGTCTGCTCTGCGACAGTATTGGTATAACTTGAGGAAAACTCACTTTGAAGGCAAGGCTAATAGTGAACTTGCCCAAACATCTCTAGTGGAAAATATATCTGATGAAGACTTGAGAGGCCTCGTTAAACACTGGTCCAATCCGAAGTATCAGATATATTATATATATGTCATCAGATCACATGTTGAAGTCCTATTTACGCATGTGCCACACAAATCTATCTTCTTGTAGGTGAACTGTTCAAAGAACATGGCCAACCGTACGAAAGTGAAATTCCAACAGACAGAAGGATCTCGTAGCTATATTGCACACTGCGAGGCTCTTGTAATTAGCTGCTGTTTCACTCTTTTCGCCGTACCATATTATCAGATCTATATTGACTTGTTCCAAATGCAGAGGAAAGCCCGCAAGAACCAAAAAGTACCTGAACCAAATGCTGTGGAAATCTTCAAGGACCGTCACACCAGCAAGAAGAAGGGCATGACTACACCAGTCAAAGCCGCCGTTGTAAGTCCTTAATCCTCATGCCTTTTAACTACTACTTACTCTGACTTGTGCCTTGAACTGCATGGTTTGCAGCCAATGTCTATTACTCTTTTCAATTTTATACACAATTGTCTTAGCGTATCATTGCACCTTACAAGGTTTAAAAGAGAGGAGTGATGTTCCTTTGATCTTGACCCGTAATCTAGTTCCGTGCTGGACTTGCCCACACAATGTTACAATTGCCTGTTTGTCTGTTCTTAGTTGTTTTGTGATATGAATGACGCCATACTATGCTTACAGTATTATAAACTTCGTCTCTTTATCCTTAGCCCTCAATACAATGTGAAGAAATAGATAATACATTAGCGATGGTACATGGTCATATGTTTGGAACCTGGTTTTATTATGTACTTTGCAATAAAATACAACTAATATTTTACATGAGTTCACCAGAATAAGTTCTGTATATAGACCAAAGCTATTTTGTTTGGTTTTGCTGCCTCCTTAATATCTTCTGTTCTGGTACAACTAATGTAAAACCTCAACTTTTCAGCGAGCTATGGAAAAAATGGTGGAACCGCCACCTTCTGAAGGTGGCGAGGCAACTTTAACCGCAATGTCATCTCTTGCTGCAGTGGGTCAGTACCTGTCCACTAACAGTGCCAAAAGCACGTTCCTGCGTAATACTGGGTTGGTTGTTAAGGCAATATCGTCCAAACCGCCTCATGATCAAGATATGCAAGCTCAAAGCAATGTTGTATCTGCGCTCCAGACACAAGTCCATTCCCTAACAGAGACCCTTTGTGAAACAAGGAGAAACATTGCTCAAGGTCGTCAAGATATGCATGGTTTTGAAACCAGACTATCAGACATTTGCTATGTTGTTCAGGAGCCTAGGGGAAATGAAGGCGAGGGTTATGGTGCTCCATCGAACAATACAGCACGAAAACGTAACAGTCAGGTCAAATGAACTGAGCTTCTGAACTTCTGGTGGTGCATTTATCTGCTAGACTGTTAAGTTTTATGCCAACCTTCCTTTTGTTATATAGTTGTAATTTGTTTTGGTGCGATACAAAATTTATTCTTAACGTGCAGCCACCGCCTGAAGAAAACAGCAAGCCATTTTTGTATAGTGTAGGGTGTTCCCTATATTTGCACTGGTGGCGATCTTTGATGCCGAGTGGATGTAATCTATGCAATCGCCTTAATAGCCTAGCGTTAGTTTCGGCCTTATTTATTTCCTAGTATTCTTTTTCCCTGGTTTGCTAGTGGCCGCAACTACCATGGGCCGTATACGGGTCGTAAGATCCATGGGTCTCCTACGGGCCGTCGATAAATGGGCCTGTAATCGGTGGGCCTCGGGCCGTCGGATAAATGGGTCTACATAGGCCATAATCGGGCGTAATTGGTATCGGCCCAGCACGGTAACATGCCGTTAACAGGCCATAGGACAGCAAAGGCTTAATTCTGTCACATGCATAACGGGTCGTTAATGGGCCAGAATATAGGACGGGCTGGAAACGGCGCAACGGGTTAACAAGCCAGAAATGGGCTGACTCTTGCCATGGGCCGAATTTGGCCCATTAGGGTAACAGGCCAGTAACGGGCCGACTCTTGCCATGGGCCGAATTTGGCCCATTAGTGGAACAGGCCAGTAACGGGCCGACTCTTGCCATGGGCCAAATTTGGCCCATTAGGGGAACATGCCAGTAATGGGCCAGAAGTAATCGAGGGCCGAAAAGGAGCCCAAGAACGTATGGGTCGTGAATAGGCCGAAAGCTAACACGGGCTGGAAACGGCCCATGTAAATCACGGGCCGTTAACGGGTATAAAGAAAATTACTATTCATTATGGGCTAGAGTCATCGTGGGCCTTTACCTGGGCCGGCCTATTATGGCACACGGAAATCTTGTGGGCCTTTAGCTGGGCCAGCCCATTATGGTCCGCAAAATCTCGTGGGCCTTTAGCTGGGCCGGCCCATTTAAAATTGTTGGGCCGTGCCACGTGTCGACATATCATAGGCGCCTTCTGTCCAGTGAGTGGATGACATCTGTCCTGACGATGAGCCGACACGTGTTTCCTCTAGCCAATGATGATTTGACACGTGGAAAATCCCCATTGGTCGGGGTTGTTAACGGGTTATCGGATCCAAAACCCGACCCCATAGCTTAATGGTGATCCGTTACGGTGGATGCCACGTGTCAGTCACCCTTGACGAAAGCACTTCTGTGACGCGCGATTTATCGTCATGGAAGTGGACACTTCCGATGATAATTTTGGTAATGTCATGGAACACTTCTACGACAGCACAGGTATGACTATCTTGATTCTGTCATAAATTTATCATGGATGTACATGCATGACAAAAAAAGCGACCTACTGTGACAAACACGTATCATCACGGAGGTGTATTTTTTTGTAGTGTAATAATAACAGGATATATCTTTTTCTCATCCAGATAAGCATATTTAAGAGTATCAGGTAACGGTTTGAGCTCAAACACGGGATCACTCTTGGGTGGAGGAGGATCCCCTAGGATTTCAACAGGCAAATTGTGTTTCAAGATGGGTTCTTGTTTAAAGAATACTTCATCTATTTCCCTTCTTTCATTCATGAACATATCATTTTCATGGTCTAGCAAATACTGTTCTAAAGGATCACTAGGAGGCACAAAAATAGAAGCAAGACCAATAATTTCATCTTTACTAGGCAATTCCTCTTCACCGTGTTGTCTACGAAATTTAGAGAAATTAAACTCATGAGACATATCACCTAAACCAATAGTAACAACATCTTTTTTGCAATCTATCTTAGCATTAGCTGTGTTCAAGAAGGGTCTACCAAATATAATGGGACAAAAACTATCTTGTGGGGAACCAAGAACAAGAAAATCAACAGGATGTTTAGTTTTCCCACACAAGACTTCAACATCTCTAACAATTCCAATTAGTGAAATAGTATCTCTATTGGCAAGTTTAATTGTGACATCAATATCTTCTATCTCAGCAGGTGCAATATTATGCATAATTTCTTTGTATAAGTCATGAGGTATAGCACTAGCACTGGCACCCATATCACATAAGCCATGATAACAATGATCTCCTATTTTAATAGAAATAACAGGCATGCCTACCACTGGTCTATGTTTATCTTTAGCACAAGGTTTAGCAATTCTAGCAGTTTCATCACAGAAATGAATAACATGCCCATCAATATTATCAGACAGGAGATCTTTAACAATAGCAATATTAGGTTCAACTTTAATTTGCTTAGGAGGTGCATAGGTTCTAATATTGCTTTTACGAACCACAGTTGAAGCTTTAGCATGATCTTTGATCCTAACAGGAAAAGGTGGTTTCTCAACATAAGCAGTAGGAACAATAGGATCATTATAAGTGAGAGTATTTTCTTCAACTTTAATAGGTGCAGCTACTTTTACTTCTATGGGAGGATGATATTTAAACCACTTCTCTCTAGGGAGATCAACATGAGTAGCAAAAGATTCATAGAAAGAAGCTACTATCTCAAAGTCAAGTCCATACTTAGTGCTAAATTTATGGAAACATTGGTATCCATAAAAGATTTAACACAATCAAACTTGGGTGTCATACCTGACTTCTTACCTTCATCGAGGTCCCAATCTTCAGAGTTGCGTTTAATTCTTTCCAATAAATCCCATTCGAATTCGATAGTCTTCATCATAAAAGAGCCAGCACAAGAAGTATCGAGCATGGTGCGATTGTTATCAGAAAGCCGAGCATATAAATTTTGAATAATTATTTCTCTTGAGAGCTCATGATTGGGGCATGAATATAACATTGATTTAAGCCTCCCCCAAGCTTGAGCGATGCTTTCTCCTTCATGAGGCCAAAAATTATATATATATATAT
The DNA here is from genome assembly GCA_034509565.1 of Triticum monococcum. NCBI lineage: Eukaryota > Viridiplantae > Streptophyta > Magnoliopsida > Poales > Poaceae > Triticum > Triticum monococcum. Next base: position 167,879,584 of record CM067846.1, on the reverse strand, counting down.
AATTGCGATCACGATGAACAATATGCATAGGATAAAACTTCTGATGAAATTCCAATTTCAATTGTTTGTAGTTCCTTGATCTCATATCATCACATAGCCTATACGATGTCAATGCATCTCCCTTCAAAGATAAAGGGAAGACCTTCTTCTTAATAACATCATCAGGCACACCTGCAAGCTTAAATAGTCCACAAACTTCATCCACATATATTAGGTGGTCATCAGGATGCATTGTTACGTCTCCTGCAAAAGGATTAGCTAGCAGTTTTTCTATCATACCCGAAGGAATCTCAAAGTAGACATTTTCAGTAGGTTCAGTAGGTTGAGGAGCAACTCTTTGATCTACTGGTCGGGGTGAAGATACCCCGAACAAGCCCCTCAGAGGATTACTTTCCATAGTAACAAGTGACAGTAAATTTCAGCACACTATATAAATTTTACCATAGCAAATTCCACCTACCAAAGGCGCTTCACTCCCCGGCAACGGTGCCAGAAAAGAGTCTTGATGACGCACAAGTATAGGGGATCTATCATAGTCCTTTCGATATGTAAGAGTGTCGAACCCAACGAGGAGCAGAAGGAAATGATAAGCGGTTTTCAGCAAGGTATTCTCTGCAAGCACTGAAATTATAGGTAACAGATAGTTTTGTGATAAGATAATTGGTAACGACCAACAAGTAACAAGAGTAAATAAAGTGCAGCAAGGTGGCCCAATCCTTTTTGTAGCAAAGGACAAGCTTGGACAAATTCTTATATAGAGAAAAGCGCTCCCGAGGACACATGTGAATTATCGTCAAGCTAGGTTTCATCACGATCATATGATTCGCGTTCGGTACTTTGATAATTTGGTATGTGGGTGGACCAGTGCTTGGGTACTTCCCTTACTTGGACAAGCATCCCACTTATGATTAACCTCTATTGCAAGCATCCGCAACTACAACAAAAGTATTAAGGTAAACCTAACCATAGCATGAAACATATGGATCCAAATCAGCCCCTTACGAAGCAATGCATAAACTAGGGTTTAAGCTTCTGTCACTCTAGCAACCCATCATCTACTTATTACTTCCCAATGCCTTCCTCTAGGCCCAAATAATGGTGAAGTGTCATGTAGTCGACGTTCACATAACACCACTAGAGGAAAGACAACACACCTCTCATCAAAATATCGAACGAATACCAAATTCACATGACTACTAATAGCAAGACTTCTCCCATGTCCTCAGGAACAAATGTAACTACTCACAAAGCATATTCATGTTCATAATAAGAGGGGTATTAATGTGCATATAGGATCTGAACATATGATCTTCCACCAAGTAAACCAACTAGCATCAACTACAAGGAGTAATCAACACTACTAGCAACCCACAGGTACCAATCCCGGACTTAGAGACAAGAATTGGATACAAGAGATGAACTAGGGTTTGAGAGGAGATGGTGTTGGTGAAGATGTTCATGGAGATTGACCCCTTCCCGATGAGAGGATCGTTGGTGATGACGATGGCGATGATTTCCCCCTACCGGAGGGAAGTTTCCCCGGCAGAACAGCTCCGCCGGAGCCCTAGATTGGTTCCGCCAAGGTCCCGCCTCATGGCGGCAGAGTCTCATCCCGAAAGCTGGCTTATGAATTTTTTTCCTCATCGAAAGACTCCATATAGTAGAAGATGGGCATCGGAGGGCCACCAGGGGGCCCACGAGGCAGGGGGCGCGCCTAGGGGGGTAGGGCGCCCCCCCCACCCTCGTGGGCAGGGTGTGGCCCCCCTCAGGAACTTCTCGCGCCCAGTATTTTTTATATATTCTGAAAATGACTTCCGTGAAGTTTCAGGACTTTTGGAGCTGTGCAGAATAGGTCTCTAATATTTGCTCCTTTTCCACCCAAGAATCCCAGCTGCCGGCATTCTCCCTCTTTATGTAAACCTTGTAAAATAAGAGAGAATAGGCATAAGTATTGTGACATAATGTGTAATAACAACCCATAATGCAATAAATATCGATATAAGAGCATGATGCAAAATGGACGTATCACATACATCAAGTGTTCTCAAATCCTTAAAGACTCAATCTGATAAGACAACTTCAAAGGGAAAACTCAATTCATCATAAGAGAGAAGAGGGGGAGAAACATCATAACATCCAACTATAATAGCAAAGCTCGCGATACATCAAGATCGTATCACCTCAAGAACACGAGAGAGAGAGAGAGAGATCAAACACATAGCTATTGGTACATACCCTCAGCCCCGAGGGAGAACTACTCCCTCCTTGTCATGGAGAGCGTCGGGATGATGAAGATGGCCACCAGAGAGGGGTTCCCCCCTCCGGCAGGCTGCCAGAATGGGTCTAAATTGGTTTTTGGTGGCTACGGAGGCTTCTGGCGGCGAAACTCCCGATCTATTATGCTTTCTGATGTTTTTAGGGTATATGGATATATATAGCCGAAAGAAGTCGGCCAGGGGAGCCATGAGGGGCCCACGACGATGGGGCCCGCGCCCAGGGGGCAGGCACACCTCCCTGCCTCGTGGCCACCTTGAAGATTCCCTGACGTATACTCCAAGTCTCCTAGATTGCTTCTGTTACAAAAATAACTCTCCGGAAGGTTTCATTCTGTTTGGACTCTGCTTGATATTTCTTTTCTTCGAAACACTGAAATAGGCAAGAAAACAACAATTTGTGCTGGGCCTCCGGTTAATAGGTTAGTCCCAAAAATAATATAAAAGTGTATAATAAAGCCCATAAATATCCAAAACAGATAATATAATAGCATGGAACAATAAAAAATTATAGATACGTTGGAGACGTATCATAAACCTACGAACTATGAGGAAGCGATGATGAGCCCAGATTCCGCGAAATGGCTTGAGGCCATGAAATCTGAGATGGGATCCATGTATGAGAACAAAGTATGGACTTTGGTTGACTTGCCCGATGATCGGCGAGCCAATGAGACTAAATGGATCTTCAAGAGGAAGACAGACGGTGATAATAGTGTTACTATCTACAAAGCTCAAATTGTTGCAAAAAGCTTCCGACAAGTTCAAGGTGTTGACTATGATAAAATTTTATCACTCATAGCGATGCTTAAGTCTGTCCGAATCATGTTAGCAATTTCCACATTTTATGAAATCCGGCAAATGGATTTCAAAACTACATTCCTTAATGGATTTCTTAAAGAAGAGTTGTATATGATGCAACAAGAAAGTTTTGTCAATCCTAAAGGTGCTAACAAAGTGTGCATACTCCAGCGATCCATCTCAGAGTTGGAATATACGCTTTGATAAGGTGATCAAAGCATATAGTTTTTTTTACAGACTTGTGGTCAAGCCTGTATTTACAAGAAAGTGAGTGGGAGCACTACAACCTTTCTAATAAGTATATGTGAATGACATATTGTTGATCGGAAATGATGTAGAATTTTCTGGAAAGCATAAAGGAGTGTTTGAAAGGAGTTTTTCAAAGAAAGACCTCGGTGAAGTTGTTTACATATGAAGCATCAAGATCAATAGATATAGATCAAGACACTTGATAAGTTCTTTCAATGAGTACATGCCTTGACAACTTTTTTGAAGTAGTTCAAAATGGAACAGTCAAAAAGGAGTTCTTGCCTGAGTTGTAAGGTATGAAGTTGAGTAAGACTCAAAACCCAACCACGACAAAAGATAGAGACAGAATGAAAGTCATTCCCTATGCCTCAGTCATAGGTTCTATAAAGTATGCCATGTTGTGTTGTCTACCTTGCCATGAGTTTGGAAAGGGGGTACGATAGTGATCCAGGAGTGGATCACTGGACATCAGTCAAAGTTATCCTTAGTTACCTAAGAGGACTAAGGAAATATTTCTCGGTTATGGAGGTGATAAAGACTTTGTCGTAAAGAGTTACGTCGATGAAAGCCGTAGAAGTGTCTCGGTCATCCTGGTTCTGCTATTGGTTATTGACCATAGAAGTGTCTCGGTCATGTCTACATAGTTCTCAAACCCGTAGGGTCTGCATGCTTAACGTTCCTTGACGATATAGTATTATATGAGTTATGTATGTTCGTGACCGAATGTTGTTTGAAGTCCCGGATGAGATCAAGGACATGACGAGGAGTTTCGGAATGGTCCGAAGGTAAAGATTGATGTATAGGATGATATGGTTCGGCCAAGGGATGAAGCCCACAGGGCTTTAGGTCGGTGCAAAAGGAGTTTTGCAGAGGCCAGGGGGCCAAACGACGGAGACCCTGGCGTATGGCCCTGGGCCAGACGCCGGGGCCCATGGCATCTGGGCTAGACGCCAAGGATCATGGCTTCTGGTCCTCTAAGTCCAAGAAGGACTCTTCCTTGCGGGCAAAACCGACTTTGAGGAGGCTTTTACTCCAAGTTTCGACCCCAGGGCTCAACATATAAATAGAGGGGCAGGGCTAGCACCTGGAACTCATCAAGAATCACCAAGCCGTGTGTCGGCAACCCCATCCCCTCTAGCTTATCCTCCGTCATAGTTTCCGTTGTGCTTGGCAAAGCCCTGCAGAGATTATTCTTCACCAACACCATCACCACGCCATCGTGCTGCTGGAACTCATTTACTACTTCGCCCGTCTTGCTGGATCAAGAAGGCGAGGACGTCATCGAGCTGAACGTGTGCTGAATGCGGAGGTCCCGTATGTTCGGTACTTGATCAGCACGAATCGTGAAGGTGTACGACTACATCAACTGCGTTGATAAATACTTCCTCTTAACGGTCTATGAGGGTACGTAGACACACTCTCCCCCTCTCGTTGCTATGCATCTCCTAGATAGATCTTGTGTGAGCATATAATTTTTTTTTGAAATTGCATGCTACGTTCCCCAACGCGCCACCATAGCCGCATGCCAATGGGCAGGCACCGCGGGTCGCAGAGCCACGACCAGGTCAAGGCGTCCGTGGTACGTCTCCATCGTATCTACTTTTCTAAACACTTTTGCCCTTGTTTTGTACTCTAACTTGCATGATTTGAATGGAACTAACCCGGACTGAAGCTGTTTTCAGCAGAATTACTATGGTGTTATTTTTGTGCAGAAATATAAGTTCTCGGAATGACCTAAAAATCAACGGAGAATATTTTTGGAATATATAAAAATACTGGCGAAAGAATCAAGCTTAGGGGGCCTACACCCTGTCCACCAGGGTGGGGGCTCGCCTACCCCCTGGGCGCGCCCCCCTGCCTCGTGAGCCCCCTGGTGCTCCACTAACCTCAACTCCAACTCTATATATTCATGTTCAGCGAGAAAAAAAAATCAAGGAGAAGGATTCATCGCGTTTTACGATACGGAGCCACCGCCAAGCCCTAATCTATATCGGGAGGGCTGATCTGGAGTCCGTTTGGGGCTCCGGAGAGGGGAATCCATCGCCATCGTCATCGTCAACCTTCCTCGATCACCAATTTCATGATGCTCACCGCAGAGCATGAGTAATTCCATCGTAGGCTTGCTGGATGGTGATGGGTTGGATGAGATTTATCATGTAATCGAGTTAGTTTTGTTAGGGTTTGATCCCTAGTATCCATTATGTTCTGAGATTGATGTTGCTATGACTTTGCTATGCTTAATGCTTGTCACTAGGGCCTGAGTGTCATAATTTCAGATCTGAACCTATTATGTTTTCATGAATATATGTGAGTTCTTAATCCTATCTTGCAAGTCTATAGTCACCTATTATGTGTTATGATCCGTTAACCCCGAAGTGACAAAATCGGGATACTTACCGGTGATGACCGTAGTTTGAGGAGTTCATGTATTCACTAAGTGTTAATGCTTTGGTCCGGTACTCTATTAAAAGGAGGCCTTAATATCCCTTAGTTTCCAATAGGACCCCGCTGCCACGGGAGGGTAGGAAAAAACATGTCATGCAAGTTCTTTTCCATAAGCACGTATGACTATATTCAGAATACATGCCTACATTACATTGATGAACTGGAGCTAGTTCTATGTCACCCTATGTTATAACTGTTGCATGAGGAATCTCATCCGACATAATTATCCATCACCGATCCATTGCCTATGAGCTTTTCATATATTGATCTTTTCTTAGTTACTTTTCCATTGCCACTGTTATAATCACTACAAAACTGCTAACGTTACTTTTGCTACCGTTACCCCTACTATCATATTACTTTGCTACTAAATAATTGCTACAGATTGTCGGCGTTCTGGGAATGGGGGTCCCCAGACTTGCCTGCCTGCGGCGTGGCTCAAGTGGGGGCCCAGCGCGGCCCATCTTCATCAACACGAGGCTCAAGACCCTCGCGAGGGGCCAAGCCTCGCGAGGCGGGCGACACGACGCATCCTCAGGCACAGCCTCGTCAGGCTGGCTCGCGAGGAGGCGGAGAGTTCAAGGCGGGGTACCTTGCGAGGTGCCTATGACGCAGGCCATGACGACACGGGGCACCAGGCGGGTGCCAGCGCGCGCAGCGTCCCTCTTTTCTCTTTGGTGCAAGGGGGGCAAGCATATCAGCGGAGTACCGAGGCATCAGGCAAAAGGTTGCCACTTCGGTGCAACGAGACCAGGACCAGGAGGACTCCGAGACGGAGGTCACCATGGAGCCCAACGCGGCGTCATCTCCAGAGCCTTTGGCAGGCGAAGACTGCTTTTGTCAGGATAGATGTACTCGCTGTTCCCCTTCAAATTGGCCTGCCATTGTTGGATCCCTTCCCGCTCAATATTTGGGGAGAGGACCAGGGCCTCTATAAATAGGACTAGCCACCCACATAGCAAGGGGTTCGATGCCTGGTCCTTCGGTCCGGGACGAGGACGAGAGAGAGAGAGAAAGCAGAGAGAGAGAGAGAGAGGGTGACTGAACTCTTCGTAGCGGTTCATCACCACAACCAAGAACAGAGCCTCGCGAGGCTGTTCTTCCTTGTATTGTTCGTCCCCACCAGCCCCAGGAGGCAATCCATCCACCACACACTGGAGTAGGGTATTACACCAAATCGGTGGCCCGAACCAGTATAAATCTTGTGTCTTTCGTGCAGTTCTTTTAGTAGTTTAGATCACATTGAGACGGAGAGGTTGGAGGTGAGGTTTCCACGCGCACCCCAGTGTTCGAACCTTAAGGGTCTGCCGGAACCCGAAATCCGACACAGATATTAAGTCTTTCAGGTGTGGTTGAATTGACAACTCAACTGTTAATACTTGAGAATATTCCTTGTGTCGAATCAATAAATTTGGGTTGAATACTCCACCCTCGAAAACTGTTGTGATCCCCTATACTTGTGGGTTATCAAGACTATTTTGTGGCGCCGTTGCCGGGGAGCACAACTCTATTCTTTTAGTCAATTGGGATTTATATCTGCTGATCACTATGGAGAACTTGAAAGATAAAAGAACAACGATTTTTCCCTCAACTACGAGGGGAGGTAAGGAACTGCCATCTAGCTCTGCACTGGATTCACCTTCTGTTTTGAGTAAACTTGCGACACCTACTCCTACTATTCATTCTGATATGTCACATGTTATTGATGATGCCACTTCTGCTTTGCATGATACTAATGATGAAACTACTTCTATGCTTGATAATACTGTGCCACTAGGTGAATTTCTTGATGAACAACTTGCTAGGGTTAGATAGAATGAAATTATTGAAACTGATAATACTGATGAAAGTGATGATGAAGATTCTCCCCCTAGATATGAATTGCCCGTTGTGCCTGAGGGTTATGTTATGGATGAAGAAACTGCTAGAGACTTTTTAGCTTGCAATGATAGATCTGATCTTAAGAAATTATTAGCTAAGCTCAAAGAAAAATCCTTGAATGCTAGAATGAAATATGACCCTGCTTCTGCTACTTGACCTATCTGTATTTCCGATAAGGATTATGATTTCTCTATTGATCCTGAGTTAATTACTTTGGTTGAATCTGATCCTTTTTATGGCTATGAGTCTGAAACTATTGTGGCACATCTTACTAAATTAAATGATATAGCCATCCTATTCACTAATGATGAGAAAACTCGCTATTACTTTATTCATAAGTTATCTCCGTTCTCATTAAAGGGTGATGCTAAAACATGGTTTAATTCTCTTGATCCTGGTTGTGTGCGTAGTCCCCAGGATATGATTTATTACTTCTATGCTAAATATTTCCCCACTCATAAGAAACAAGCTGCCTTAAGGGAAATATATAATTTTGTGCAAATTGAAGAAGAGAGTCTCCCACAAGCTTGGGGGAGGCTTCTCCAATTACTTAATGCTTTGCCTGATCATCCTCTCAAGAAAAATGAAATACTTGATATCTTTTATAATGGACTAACTGATGCTTCCAGAGACCACCTGGATAGTTGTGCTGGTTGTGTTTTCTGGGAAAGAACAGTTGATCAAGCTGAATTGCTATTGAATAATATGTTGAGTAATGAAAATGATTGGACACTTCCTGAACCAACTCCTAAGCCAACTCCGAAGAAAATGGGTATTCTATTTCTCAGTCCTGAAGATATGCAAGAGGCAAAGAAATCTATGAAATAAAAAGGTATTAAAGCTGAATATGTTAAGAATTTACAACCTATTGAATAAATACATGGTCTTGATAACCCGACACAGGTAGTAAAGGTAAATTCTCTCTATAGATTTAATGAAGGTGATATTCCTCGTAATAAGTCTGCTAGCCAATGCTTAGCTGAGTTTGATAATTTTATTGTTAAGCAAGAAAACTTCAATGCTTATGTGGGTAGAGAATTGAAACACAATGCTTATATGATTGAACACTTGAGTGATTATATGTCTAGAGTTAAATGTGAACTTAAACTTATTAGCAAACATGCTTATATGGTTACCACTTGATAAACCACAAGTATAGGGGATCGCAACAGTTTTCGATAAGTAAGAGTGTCGAACCCAACGAGGAGCTAAAGGTAGAACAAATATTCCCTCAAGTTCCATTGACCACCGATACAACTCTACGCATGCTTGACGTTCACTTTACCTAGAACAAGTATGAAACTAGAAGTACTTTGTAGGTGTTTTTGGATAGGTTTGCAAAGTAATAAAGAGCATGTAAATAAAAGGTAGGGGTTGTTTAGATAAAGACACAACTAAGTTAGTTTTAGTAGAGAGCTTTTTGTTACGAGAAAGTTATTTGTCCCTAGGCAATCAATAACTAGACCGGTAATAATTATTGCAATTTTATATGAGGGAGAGGCATAAGCTAACATACTTTCTCTACTTGGATCATATGCACTTATGATTGGAACTCTAGCAAGCATCCGCAACTACTAAAGATCATTAAGGTAAAACCCAACCATAGCATTAAAGCATCAAGTCCTCTTTATCCCATACGCGACAACCCCCTTACTCGGGTTTGTGTTTCAGTCACTCACGCAACCCACTATAAGCGAAACATGAACGTATTGCAACACCGTAGAGCGGGGATCCCTCATGCTTGCGCGACATGGAGAGCACCATAGGACATCACCAATAATAAAACATGCAACTCAAACCAATCTTGATCATCAAATAGCCCATAGGACAAAACAGATCTACTCAAACATCATAGGATAGCCATACATCATTGGGAAATAATATATAGCATTGAGCACCATGTTTAAGTAGAGATTACGACGGGTAAGAGAGAGGTTACACCGCTGCATAGACGGGGGAAGAGTTGGTGATGATTGCGGTGATGATGATGGCCCCCGGTGGCACTCCGGTGCCACCGAAAGAGAAGGGAGAGGGGGCCCTTCGTCTTCTTCTTACTTGACCTCCTCCCAAGATGGGAGAAGGGTTTTGTAACGCCCTCGATGCGGCTATATCTCCCACATGTCGAAGCATGACTTAGAGGCATAACCGTATTGAAAGCAACGTCGCAAGTGAGGTAATCTTCACACAACCCATGTAATACATAAGGGAAAGAGATACATAGTTGGCTTACAATCGCCACTTCACCCAATTACATGAATAAAGCACTACATCAAACAGATACAATCACGGTCCGACTACGGAACCAAAATAAAAGAAGACTACCCCAAATGCTACACAGATCCCCGATCGTCCCGACTGGGCTCCACTACTGATCAACTGGAAGCGGAACAACATAAAGGACAAGATCTTCATCGAGCTCCTCCTTGAGCTTGGTTGCGTCATATGCACGGTTCAACAGCACCTGCAAACTGGTTTTGGAAGTATCTGTGAGCCACGGGGACTCAGCAATCTCGCACCCTCGCGATCAAGACTATTTAAGCTTATGGGTAAGGTAAAGGTATGAGGTGGGGCTGCAGCAAGCGACTAGCATATATGTTGGCTAAACTGTTCGCAAAAGAGAGCGAGAAGAGAAGGCAAAGCGCGAACGAATAACTAGAGAACAACCTGCGGCAAGCATTACTCCAACACCGTGTTCACTTCCCGGACTCCGCCGAGAAGAGACCATCACGGTAACTCACATAGTTGATTCATTTTAATTAAGTTAAGGTTCAAGTTATCTACAACCGGACGTTAACAAATTCCCATCTGCCCATAACCGTGGGCACGGCATTCGAAAGTTCAAATCCCTGCAGGGGTGTCCCAACTTAGCCCATGACAAGCTCTCACGGTCAACGAAGGATATTCCTTCTAGCGGGAAGACCCGATCAGACTCGGAATCCCGGTTACAAGACATTTCGACAAGGTAAAACTAAACCAGCAACACCGCCCGAATGTGCCGACAAATCCCGATAGGAGCTGCACATATCTCTTTCTCAGGGTACACTCAGATTGTCTTAGGTACGGGTAGGCCAGCCCAGAGTTGCCCCTGGTGGCCACCGGCAGCTGACAGGTTGGACCAACACTCAAAGGAGCACTGGCCCGGGGGGGTTAAAATAATGATGACCCTTGAGTCTGTAGAACCCAAGGGAAAGAAAAGGCTAGGTGGCAAATGGTAAAACCAATGTTGGGCATTGCTGGAGGAGTTTTACTCAAGGCGAACTGTCAAGGGGTTCCCATAATAGCCCAACCGCGCAAGGAACACAAAATCCGGCAACATAACACCGATATGACGAAAACTAGGGCGGCAAGAGTGGAACAAAACACCAGGCATAAGGCCAAGCCTTCCAACCTTTACCAAGTATATAGATGCATTAATTAAATAAGATATATTGTGATATCCCAACAAGTAAACATGTTCCAACAAGGAACAACATCTCCATGTTCCAACAAGGAACAAACTTCAATCTTCACCTGCAACTAACAACACTATAAGAGGAGCTGAGCATAGCGGTAACATAGCCAAACAATGGTTTGCTAGGACAAGGTGGGTTAGAGGCTTGGCTTAACAATATGGGAGGCATGATAAGCAAGTGGTAGGTATCGCAGCATAGGCATAGCAAAAGAGCGAGCATCTAGCAAGCAAAGATAGAAGTGATTTCGAGGGTATGGTCATCTTGCCTGAGATCCCGCAAGGAATAAGAACGAGTCCATGAAGAAGACAAACTGACATAGTCAAACGGGTCCTCACAAACGCAACATTATCGGAACCAACCCGAAGAAGACACACTGGAAAGAAGCAAACAATCATGGTAAACAACCACCCCATAAACATGGCATGATGCACAAACAATTATGATGCATGTCTGGTTTAATGAAGCATGGCATGGCAAAGTGCACAAGCAACCCTACAAATTAAGTGGAGCACAATATGCAACGGAGTTGCATATTGCCAAAACACCACATAACGTATTTAGTTTGATCTTGTTTATGTACCCAACAATATTAAATGTTGTTAGCATGGCAAGAAGTGAAGCAAATGAAAACTACCTATCTAGGCAAGTTTAAATGAGGCCGGAACAACAAACAACAAATTCTGGTAAATCCCCATATGCATATTTTAGATTTGGTGCTGTTCTGCCCAAAACCATATTTTGGAGTTGTTAAACATGCAAAAAAAAGTACACCATGTTAAACTAGACATTTTTCTACCCCATTTACATATAAAGTTTATTAAATTCCGAGTTACGGTTATTTAGTTATGAATTAAAGCATTTTAGCATGGCATAGGAGCAAATTTAACCAAACATCATTTTAAACATTTTAAACATGGGTGAAAGTGGCAAATTATTAAACCACACAAAATTCTAAGCAAGTCTCATATTTAAAGTTTTTACACATGATGCACCGTTGGAGAGTTATTATATGCATGAACATGAGCGACCTTTCTGCAAAACTGCAGTCTCTGCATAATTGATAAAATTGCAGGTAGGGAAAAAAACATGCATTGGGCTGAAACCACTGGAACTAGGCCGGACTAGTGGGCGCTGGATCTGGGACTGCTCAACAAGTGGCCTTGGGCCGGTTTAGACGCAGAGGGAGGCCTGCAGGGGAAAACAGCAGCAGGCCGGCTCGGGTGGACTCGGTCAACGAAACAGGAGCGCTGCGCTCGTCTCCCTCGCGTGGATGAAGCAGAGACTGGGCGCTGCCTAGGCGAACGAAGCAGATGGCAGGGTCAATGGCGAGGCATCCGGCGGAGCTCCGGCGATGGAGGGAGGCAGAGCTCGCCGGGGATGGAGGGATCCGGGCGCGGAGAGGACCGGAGAGGATAGATCTGGCCCCGGGGCCTCATTCCCGGTGACGGCGAGCTCGAGAAGATCCGGGCGGCGGCGCTCCCTGGTGAAAGGGAGAGAGAGATTCGGTGAGAAGGGAGCGGGAAGAAACAGGAGGAAGAAGGGAAGGAGAGGTGCAGCCTGGTGGTGGCCACCGACGGCAGGGCTCCTCCTTGAGCTGCGGGAGCTGCTGCTGCTTGCGGGGGTGCTCGAGGCAGGGGCTGCAGGTCCTCTGCTCTTTCTTGTAGAAGAACGAGCAGCGCCATGTCCCTGGGGCGTGCTGATGCTCGCCGGCGGTGACGAGCGCAAATCCTCAGGCTTCCTGCGAGTATGGACAGAGACGAGAGAGAGATGAGATACAGAGAGGAGGAAAAACGGAGGAAGGAGAGGGCACGACGGGGCTCATCTGCTCGGGCTCCGATCCAAAACGGGCAGGGAGGCAGAGGAGGGTTGGATCGAGGGGAGGCCTTGGTTGGTGGGGAGAGATCGAGAGAATATTTTTTTGAATCGGGGGTTTTTTGCGGGTTGGTCCGGGAGGGATCCCGAGGAAAAACAGGTGGCGTGGCGGCGCGGTGGGATTGATGGGACAAGACCCCTCGGATCTAGGGTTGGACCTTATATTTATAGCTGATGAAATCGGTTTAGGGCGGTTATGTCCCTCCGATCGTAATCGGACGGACGGAAAAAATAGGCTAGGTAACCCAAAAAGAAAAACGGAGACGTTTTGTAGATGTTTGGGGATGATCCGGACACGATGGTGACGACTGCTCGGGTCGGGTTTGGGTAAGTTTCGGACGCGCACGAGAGGTCTATGCGCGGCGCAAAGAGGGGTAGGCTGGGCCTAGGAGGACCGTGGAGAGCTGTTTGGTCTAAGAGGAGAGGGGAGAGATGCAGCCCGGCACGGTTTCCGGAGACCGAAAACGTTCGACGTTAGACCGGCTATACTGCCGCTATATTTATCCGTTGGGGCGTCATACGGACTCCGAATGCGATGAAACTTTGCAGGCGGCCTACTAACAACAAAACAACACCGCACGCCAACTTTCATCCCATTCCGAGAACATTTTTCGGCCACTTATAAAATAATATCTCGGACATGCCGCGGGTGCGTGCAAGTGTGTCTGGGTTCAGAATGGATAACGGACGGAACGAGGAGACCGGGACAGATGCAAGTTTTGAAAACATGAAGATGCAATGCACATGATGACATGATAAGATGCAACACGCAAGCAAATGACAAAGCAACAACAACGAAAAGCTGGACGACAACTGGCACATCGGTCTCGGGGCGTCACAACACTCCACTATGAGAGGATCTCGTCCTGAGATCTAGAATGGCACCAGAGAGAAAACAGAAGAGACAGAGAAGAGGTAAAACTAAGTTGCTTCTTTGACAAACGAGTGAAACCAAAGAACCTTGAGAGGTTGAACAAATTCCACAAAAGAATACAATGAAGGTGAACAAGGTCGAAAACACTCCGTTAGAAAAGAAGGACAAAGAACATTGCGAAAAACCTTGAGGTTGGAGGGCAAGATATATATTCAAACCACTCCGGTTAAGTCAAGATAGAGAAGGATTAAGAATGATATAATTTGGACAGCACTCCGTCTGAGAAGGGACGCAAAACTTGATAAGATGAGAGAACTTGAAAAGAGGGCACGACACTCCGGTAAAATGGATAACACGAAAAGAACATGATCCTGATAAGAACAAGAAGAAGGTTTGAAGAGAGCAACATCACAATGCCCCCGGAACAAAAGTAAGAATGGAATGAACGAAGGGAAAAACGAGAGCACGCTTACAACACATGCTAGAACGGAATTGTTGGAAAACCCACAACGAAAAGAATAATCTTGATATGGTCTTGTGGAATACATCTCAAATTATGAGGTGACAACCTGCCACTCACGGGAAAAGAATTGGATTGATATGAACGAGGAGACGAGAAACTTATTTCGCTGAGAGGATAAATGAAGAACTTGGGACATTTATAAGCACCAAAATTAGCAACAAACCTTAGGGAAGGCTTTAGGTGAAGTATAAACCCAAGATAACTCCAAAGAAGAGATTGATGGATTTAAAATACCTCATTCTTAACAACATGTGAATCATGAGACATGAACTCAAATTATCAAGAATGACATAATACCACCTCGAATGATACGGTCGAAAGAATTGCACTTTAAAATGCAAGATAAAGATGAAGGAAATATGCCCTAGAGGCAATAATAAAAATATTATTTATTTCCTTATATCATGATAAATGTTTATTATTCATGCTAGAATTGTATTAACCGGAAACATAATACATGTGTGAATACATAGACAAACAAAGTGTCACTAGTATGCCTCTACTTGACTAGCTCGTTAATCAAAGATGGTTGTGTTTCCTGACCATGGACAAAGAGTTGTCATTTGATTAACGGGATCACATCATTAGTTGAATGATCTGATTGACATGACCCATTCCACTAGCTTAGCACCCGATCGTTTAGTATGTTGCTATTGCCTTCTTCATGACTTATACATGTTCCTATGACTATGAGATTATGTAACTCCCATGTGCCGGAGGAACACTTTGTGTGCTACCAAACATCACAACGTAACTGGGTGATTATAAAGGTGCTCTACAGGTGTCTCCAAAGGTACATGTTGGTTTGACGTATTTCGAGATTAGGATTTGTCACTCCGATCATCAGAGAGGTATCTCTAGGCCCTCTCGGTAATGCACATCACTTAAGCCTTGCAAGCATTGCAACTAATGAGTTAGTTGCAGGATGATGTATTACGGAACGAGTAAAGAGACTTGTCGGTAATGAGATTGAACTAGGTATTAGATACCGACGATCGAATCTCGGGCAAGTAACATACCGATGACAAAGGGAACGACGTATGTTGTTATGCGGTCTGACCGATAAAGATCTTCGTAGAATATGTAGGAGCCAATATGGGCATCCAGGTCCCGCTATTGGTTATTGACCAGAGACGTGTCTCGGTCATGTGTACATTGTTCTCGAACTGTAGGGTCCGCACGCTTAAAGTTACGATGATAGTTTCATTATCAGTTTATGTATTTTGATGAACCGAAGGTTGTTCGGAGTCCCGGATGTGATCATGGACATGACGGGGAGTCTCGAAATGGTCGAGACATAAAGATCGATATATTGGACGACTATATTCGGACACCAGAATTGTTCCGGGTGATTTCGGATAAAACCGGAGTGCCGGAGGGGTTACCGGAACCCCCCGGGGAAGTAATGGGCCTTAGTGGGCCTGAGGGGAGAGAGAGGGCAGCAGCCCAGGAGGTGGCGCCCCCCCCCCTCATGGGGAGTCCGAATTGGACTAGGAGGGGGGGCGCGGCCCCCCTTTCCCTCTCCCTCTCCCTCTCTTTCCTTCTCCCTCTCTATTCCTAGTTGGACTAGGAAAGGGGAGTCCTACTCCCACTAGGAGGAGGACTCCCCCCCTCCCCTTGGCGCGCCCCAAGGGCCGGCCGGCCTCCCCCTTGCTCCTTTATATACGGGGGCAGGGGGGCACCCGAGGACACACAAGTTGATCACCGTGATCGTTACTTAGCCGTGTGCGGTGCCCCCCTCCACCATATTCCACCTCGGTCATATTGTAGCAGCGCTTAGGCGAAGCCCTGGGACGGTAGAACATCAAGATCGTCACCACGCCGTCGTGCTGACGGAACTCATCCCCGAAGCTTTGCTGGATCGGAGCCCGGGGAGCGTCATCGACCTGTACGTGTGCCAAGAACTCGGAGGTGCCGGAGTAACGGTGCTTGGATCGGTCGGACCGGGAAGACATACGACTACTTCCTCTATGTTGCGTCAATGCTTCCGCTTCGGTCTACGAGGGTACGTAGACAACACTCTCCCCTCTCGTTAATATGCATCACCATGATCTTGCGTGTGTGTAGGAATTTTTTTGAAATTACTACGTTACCCAACAGTGGCATCCGAGCCTAGGTTTTATGGTTTGATGTTATATGCACGAGTAGAACACAAGTGAGTTGTGGGCGATATAAGTCATACTGCCTACCAGCATGTCATACTTTGGTTCGGCGGTATTGTTGGATGAAGCGGCCCGGACCGACATTACGCGTACGCTTACGCGAGACTGGTTCTACCGCTGTGCTTTGCACACAGGTGGCTGGCGGGTGTCAGTTTCTCCAACTTTAGTTGAACCGAGTGTGGCTACGCCCGCTCTTTGCGAAGGTTAAAACGGCATCAACTTGACAAACTATCGTTGTGGTTTTGATGCGTAGGTAAGATTGGTTCTTGCTTAAGCCCGTAGCAGCCACGTAAAACTTGCAACAAACAAAGTAGAGGACGTCTAACTTGTTTTTGCAGGGCATGTTGTGATGTGATATGGTCAAGACATGATGCTAAATTTTATTGTACGAGATGATCATGTTTTGTAACTGAGTTATCGGCAACTGGCAGGAGCCATATGGTTGTCGCTTTATTGTATGCAATGCAATCGCGCTGTAATGCTTTACTTTATCACTAAGCGGTAGCGATTGTCGTGGAAGCATAAGATTGGCGAGACGACAACGATGCTACCATGGAGATCAAGGCGTCGCGCCGGTGACGATGGTGATCATGACGGTGCTTCGGAGATGGAGATCACAAGCACAAGATGATGATGGCCATATCATATCACTTATATTGATTGCATGTGATGTTTATCCTTTATGCATCTTATCTTTCTTTGATTGACGGTAGCATTATAAGATGATCTCTCACTAAATTATCAAGAAGTGTTCTCCCTGAGTATGCACCGTTGCCAAAGTTCGTCGTGCCCAAACACCATGTGATGATTGGGTGTGATAAGCTCTACGTCCATCTACAACGGGTGCAAGCCAGTTTTGCACACGCAGAATACTCAGGTTAAACTTGACGAGCCTAGCATATGCAGATATGGCCTCGGAACACGGAGACCAAAAGGTCCAGCGTGAATCATATAGTAGATATGATCAACATAATGATGTTCACCATTGAAAACTAATCCATTTCACGTGATGATCGGTTATGGTTTAGTTGATTTGGATCACGTGATCACTTAGAGGATTAGAGGGATGTCTATATAAGTGGGAGTTCTTAAGTAATATGATTAATTGAACTTAAATTTATCATGAACTTAGTACCTGATAGTATCTTGCTTATGTATGTTTGATTGTAGATAGATGACCCGTGTTGTTGTTCCGTTGAATTTTAATGCGTTCCTTGAGAAAGCAAAGTTGAAAGATGATGGTAGCAATTACACGGACTGGGTCCCTAACTTGAGGATAATCCTCATTGCTGCACAGAAGAATTACGTCCTGGAAGCACCGCTGGGTGCCAGGCCTGTTGCTGAAGCAACACCAGATGTTATGAACGTCTGGCAGAGCAAAGCTGATAACTACTCGATAGTTCAGTGTGCCATGCTTTACGGCTTAGAATCGGGACTTCAACGATGTTTTGAACGTCATGGAGCATATGAGATGTTCCAGGAGTTGAAGTTAATATTTCAAGCAAATGTCTGGATTGAGAGATGTGAAGTCTCCAATAAGTTCTATAGCTGCAAGATGGAGGAGAACAGTTTTGTCAGTGGGCATATACTCAAAATGTCTGGGTATAATAATCACTTGATTCAGATGGGAGTCAATCTTCCAGATGATTGCGTCATTGACAGAATTCTCCAATCACTGCCACCAAGCCACAAGAGCTTCGTGATGAACTATAATATGCAAGGGATGAATAAGACTATTCCTGAGCTCTTCGCAATGCTGAAAGCTGCGGAGGTAGAAATCAAAAAGGAGCATCAAGTGTTGATGGTCAACAAGACCACTGGTTTCAAGAAAAGGGGCAAAGGGAAGAAGAAGGGGAACTTCAAGAAGAACAGCAAGCAAGTTGCTGCTCAAGAGAAGAAACCCAAGTCTGGACCTAAGCCTGAAACTGAGTGCTTCTACTGCAAGCAGACTGGTCACTGGAAGCGGAACTGCCCCAAGTATTTGGCGGATAAGAAGGATGGAAAGGTGAACAAAGGTATATGTGATATACATGTTATTGATGTGTACCTTACTAGAGCTCGCAGTAGAACCTGGGTATTTGATACTGGTTCTGTTGCTAATATTTGCAACTCGAAACAGGGACTACGGATTAAGAGAACACTGGCAAAGGACGAGGTGACGATGCGCGTGGGAAATGGTTCCAAAGTCGATGTGATCGCGGTCGGCACGCTACCTCTACATCTACCTTCGGGATTAGTATTAGACCTAAATAATTGTTATTTGGTGCCAGCGTTGAGCATGAACATTATATTTGGATCTTGTTTGATGCGAGACGGTTATTCATTTAAATCAGAGAATAATGGTTGTTCTATTTATATGAGTAATATCTTTTATGGTCATGCACCCTTGAAGAGTGGTCTATTTCTAATGAATCTCGATAGTAGTGATACACATGTTCATAATGTTGAAACCAAAAGATGCAGAGTTGATAATGATAGTGCAACTTATTTGTGGCACTGCCGTTTAGGTCATATCGGTGTAAAGCACATGAAGAAACTCCATACTGATGGACTTTTGGAACCACTTGATTATGAATCACTTGGTACTTGCGAACCGTGCCTCATGGGCAAGATGACTAAAACACCGTTCTCCGGTACTATGGAGAGAGCAATAGATTTGTTGGAAATCATACATACAGAGGTATGTGGTCCGATGAATATTGAGGCTCGTGGTGGATATCGTTATTTTCTCACCTTCACAGATGACTTAAGAAGATATGGGTATATCTACTTAATGAAACATAAGTCTGAAACATTTGAAAAGTACAAAGAATTTCAAAGTGAAGTTGAAAATCATCGTAACAAGAAAATAAAGTTTCTACGATCTGATCATGGAGGAGAATATTTGAGTTACGAGTTTGGTGTACATTTGAAACAATGCGGAATAGTTTCGCAACTCATGCCACCCGGAACACCACAGCGTAATGGTGTGTCCGAACGTCGTAATCGTACTTTACTAGATATGGTGCGATCTATGATGTCTCTTACTGATTTACCACTATCGTTTTGGGGTTATGCTTTAGAGACGGCCGCATTCACATTAAATAGGGCACCATCAAAATCTGTTGAGACGACGCCTTATGAACTATGGTTTGGCAAGAAATCAAAGTTGTCATTTCTTAAAGTTTGAGGCTGCGATGCTTATGTAAAAAGCTTCAACCTGATAAGCTCGAACCCAAATCGGAGAAATGTGTCTTCATAGGATACCCAAAGGAGACTGTTGGGTACACCTTCTATCACAGATCCGAAGGCAAGACATTCGTTGCTAAGAATGGATCCTTTCTAGAGAAGGAGTTTCTCTCGAAAGAAGTGAGTGGGAGGAAAGTAGAACTCGATGAGGTAACTGTACCTACTCCCTTTTTGGAAAGTAGTTCATCACAGAAATCGGTTTCTGTGACACCTACACCAATTGGTGAGGAATTTAATGATGATGATCATGAAATTTCAGATCAAGTTACTACTGAGCCTCGTAGGTCAACCAGAGTAAGATCCGCACCAGAGTGGTACGGTAATCCTGTTCTGGAAATCATGCTACTAGATCATGATGAACCTACGAACTATGAAGAAGCGATGGTGAGCCCAGATTCCGCGAAATGGCTTGAAGCCATGAAGTCTGAGATGGGATCCATGTATGAAAACAAAGTATGGACTTTGGTTGACTTTCCCGATGATCGGCAAGCAATTGAGAATAAATGGATCTTCAAGAAGAAGACTGACGCTGACGGTAATATTACTGTCTACAAAGCTCGACTTGTCGCAAAAGGTTTTCAACAAGTTCAAGGGGTTGACTACGATGAGACCTTCTCACCCGTAGCGATGCTTAAGTTTGTCCGAATCATGTTAGCAATTGCCGCATTTTATGATTATGACATTTGGCAGATGGATGTCAAAACTGCATTCCTGAATGGATTTCTGGAAGAAGAGTTGTATATGATGCAACCGGAAGGTTTTGTCGATCCAAAGGGAGCTAACAAAGTGTGCAAGCTCCAACGATCCATTTATGGACTGGTGCAAGCATCTCGGAGTTGGAGTAAACGCTTTGATAGTGTGATCAAAGCATTTGGTTTTATACAGACTTTTGGAGAAGCCTGTATTTACAAGAAAGTGAGTGGGAGCTCTGTAGCATTTCTGATATTATATGTGGATGACATATTACTGATTGGAAATGATATAGAATTTTTGGATAGCATAAAGTGATACTTGAAAAAGAGTTTTTCAATGAAAGACCTCGGTGAAGCTGCTTACATATTAGGAATAAAGATCTATAGAGATAGATCAAGACGCTTAATTGGACTTTCACAAAGCACATACCTTGACAAGATTTTGAAGAAGTTCAAAATGGATCAAGCAAAGAAAGGGTTCTTGCCTGTGTTACAAGGTGTGAAGTTGAGTCAGACTCAATGCCCGACCACTGCAGAAGATAGAGAGAAAATGAAAGATGTTCCCTATGCTTCAGCCATAGGCTCTATCATGTATGCAATGCTGTGTACCAGACCTGATGTGTGCCTTGCTATAAGTTTAGCAGGGAGGTAGCAAAGTAATCCAGGAGTGGATCACTGGACAGCGGTCAAGAACATCCTGAAATACCTGAAAAGGACTAAGGATATGTTTCTCGTATATGGAGGTGACAAAGAGCTCATCGTAAACGGTTACATTGATGCAAGCTTTGACACTAATCCGGACGATTCTAAATCGCAAACCGGATACGTGTTTACATTAAACGGTGGAGCTGTCAGTTGGTGCAGTTCTAAACAAAGCGTCGTGGCGGGATCTACATGTGAAGCAGAGTACATAGCTGCTTCGGAAGCAGCAAACGAAGGAGTCTGGATGAAGGAGTTCATATCCGATCTAGGTGTCATACCTAGTGCATCGGGTCCAATGAAAATCTTCTGTGACAATACTGGTGCAATTGCCTTGGCAAAGGAATCCAGATTTCACAAAAGAACCAAGCACATCAAGAGACGCTTCAATTCCATCCAGGATATAGTCCAGGTGGGAGACATAGAGATTTGCAAAATACATACAAATCTGAATGTGGCAGACCCGTTGACTAAGCCTCTTCCACGAGCAAAACATGTTCAGCACCAAGGCTCCATGGGTGTTAGAATCATTACTGTATAATCTAGATTATTGACTGTAGTGCAAGTGGGAGACTGAAGGAAATATGCCCTTGAGGCAATAATAAAGATATTATTTATTTCCTTATATCATGATAAATGTTTATTATTCATGCTAGAATTGTATTAACCGGAAACATAATACATGTGTGAATACATAGACAAACAAAGTGTCACTAGTATGCCTCTACTTGACTAGCTCGTTAATCAAAGATGGTTGTGTTTCCTGACCAAGGACAAAGAGTTGTCATTTGATTAACAGGATCACATCATTAGTTGAATGATTTGATTGACATGACCCATTCCACTAGCTTAGCACCCGATCGTTTAGTATGTTGCTATTGCTTTCTTCATGACTTATACATGTTCCTATGACTATGAGATTATGTAACTCCCGTGTGCCGGAGGAACACTTTGTGTGCTACCAAATGTCACAACGTAACTGGGTGATTATAAAGGTGCTCTACAGGTGTCTCCAAAGGTACATGTTGGGTTGATGTATTTCGAGATTCGGATTTGTCACTCCGATCATCGGAGAGGTATCTCTGGGCCCTCTCGGTAATGCACACCACTTAAGCCTTGCAAGCATTGCAACTAATGAGTTAGTTGCAGGATGATGTATTACGGAACGAGTAAAGAGACTTGCCGGTAACGAGATTGAACTAGGTATTAGATACCGACGATCGAATCTCGGGCAAGTAACATACCGATGACAAACGGAACGACATATGTTGTTATGCGGTCTGAACGATAAAGATCTTCGTAGAATATGTAGGAGCCAATATGGGCATCCAGGTCCCGCTATTGGTTATTGACCGGAGACGTGTCTCGGCCATGTCTACATTGTTCTCGAACCATAGGGTCCGCACGCTTAAAGTTACGATGATAGTTTCATTATGAGTTTATGTATTTTGATGTACCGAAGGTTGTTCGGAGTCCCGGATGTGATCACGGACATGACGAGGAGTCTCGAAATGGTCGAGACATAAAGATCGATATATTGGACGACTATATTCGGACACCGGAATTGTTCCGGGTGATTTCGGATAAAACCGGAGTGCCGGAGGGGTTACCGGAACCCCCCGGGGAAGTAATGGGCCTTAGTGGGCCTGAGGGGAGAGAGAGGGAAGCAGCCCAGGAGGTGGCGCCCCCCCCCTCATGGGGAGTCCGAATTGGACTAGGAGGGGGCGCGGCCCCCCTTTCCCTCTCCCTCTCCCTCTCTTTCTTTCCCCCTCTCTATTCCTAGTTGGACTAGTAAAGGGGAGTCCTACTCCCACTAGGAGGAGGACTCCCCCCCTCTCCTTGGCGCGCCCCAAGGGCCGGACGGCCTCCCCCTTGTTCCTTTATATACGGGGGCAGGGGGGCACCCTAGGACACACAAGTTGATCATCGTGATCATTCCTTAGCCGTGTGCGGTGCCCCCCTCCACCATATTCCACCTCGGTCATATTGTAGCAGCGCTTAGGCGAAGCCCTGCGATGGTAGAACATCAAGATCGTCACCACGCCGTCGTGCTGACGGAACTCATCCCCGAAGCTTTGCTGGATCGGAGCCCGGGGAGCGTCATCGAGCTGTACGTGTGCCAAGAACTCGGAGGTGCCAGAGTAATGGTGCTTGGATCGGTCGGACCGGGAAGACGTACGACTACTTCCTCTACGTTGTGTCAACACTTCCGCTCCGGTCTACGAGGGTACGTAGACAACACTCTCCCCTCTCGTTGCTATGCATCACCATGATCTTGCGTGTGCTTAGGAATTTTTTGAAATTACTACGTTACCCAACAAAAGAATACTTCAGCTCCTCTGAAAAGAATCTCGATGAACACTTCGAGAAGGAATTAAATCCTTGGTGAACCATCATGTAGAGCCTCCTTGAAGAATTCCGGTAACAAAAGAATGATCAAACGAAAAGAAAGATAAGTAAAGAACACAAGGTGAAGCCTTGCAATGCTTAGATGGATCTTTGCAATGAAATAATTGAGAAAACTTGGAACTCCGGGAAAAGAATAGATAAAGCATCTCGAACCGAGAATTTGATGAGCCTCCGGAATAAAGAATTCATCATTTGGGTGAATCAAGAATAAGAATTATGTTATGCTCCTCCTTCACCAATTAAATTGATGACGAGCAAACGAATTGCATACAACTTATTCTCGAAGAAAGGATTAGGAAAGATACGGTGCCAACTTGAGAAGGTCTTCAACTAACCATCGGTGGAGTCGAAACAACGAATGAAGTGGTATGATAAAGAAGGAAGAGAAATCTTAGACGAACCACCGTAAGGATTGAAAAAAGAACGAATAAAAGATAACGAATCACCGGGAAGAATTATGAAATGAACAAAGATACTTGAGAGAATTTAGATACAAGTGAAGGAAGGGATCACAAACTGATTAGAGAATATTGAATGATACACCGGTAAGATTGGAGAATGATAACTGGAAGCTCAAAATGAAATAATTATGAGGTGATGGGCTCCGGAGAAACAAACTGAAAAGAATCTTGAATTGCTCCGGATAGGTGAAAAAAATTCTCACGATCAAAACAATTACGAGAGGATGGCAACAAGCTAGAATCACGAATCTTGAAGAGAATGGAGCAAGATTAAAGAGAAACTCTTCTTCGGTCTTCAAAATCCGAGAATGACAACGAGAAGCACCACCGTGAATTGTTGAGACACTCCGGAATGAATAATGGAAAGGTTGAGCCAACGATGAAAAGAATTTAACCGATCTTGGGGAAATGCTTTTGACTGAAGATAAACCATTCTTACGTCAAACTTCAAAAAGAATTTGATGGTAGCTCCGAGAAAATAAGAAGAGTCAGGTAAGATCCTGGGAAAAGACCTCTGGGTTAGGGCCCACTCAAAAGAAAACACCGTTGAATGATTTACAAGAGAGAAAGCACCGGTTGAATTAAATGGCTTGAATAAGATAGCATTCCCGAAAGATCTTGACAGATTGAGAATAAAATCCAACATCTTCTGAGGTATCTTCAGCACTCAGGAACAATAGAATAGCAAGCGGTGAAAGATTATGAGGTGCACCGGCATGAGAAGGTATTTGAAACGAGGAAAAGGATATGATACACAAAGCTTGAATTGGTCCCACTGGAGAAGAAAGAGAATGAATAATGATGAACTTGAAGCTTCGTTGGCATCTTCCTGAGAATGAACAGATAAGAACATTGACGGAAAAGAATGGAGAGACTTCACAACATTAAAATGATACTTGAATAAGAAATCTGGTACCTTGAAGAAAACAAGGGAGGGTGGGTGGGAAAAACAAAGGCAACTTGGAATGGATGAAACAAAAAACGTTGAGAGGACTTGAGTTGATCTTGCGGATGTTGCAATCACCAGATCCACTTGAAGAGAGACAAACTGGTTGAACAAGATTGGCATGCCAATCTCGATTATCAAGAAGGATTAGTATTCACATAGGAATATGAGAAGACCACTTAGGGAAGGTATGGAATCAACACTTGACTTCGAAGCAACTCGAATACCACAACTCAAAACAAAACAAAGGATTGGCTTGCAGAAAAAGTGGGAATAAACATATGATAGAGCTTTCGTCCGAAGTTTTCGTGGTGGGGCCTACATGGGCTCGATCGTACAGCACCATCATGTACAAGGCAGTGCACATGACATACGAAGCGTCCCCGAGTCGGCATAGCCAAGGACTCTTTAAGACACAACGAGACCACTGTAAAACCAACCGTGAATAGGCAGACCACTAGACGTCGAACCCCAATTTCATATCATATATCCATCGGAAAGATATCCTAAGAGCTACTTGAATTCCCACCTATGAAACTCCCGAAATTTTCCGGTTATGCAATCAGGTGTTGGGGATACAGGGGAAGCATAATATCTCACCCAAAACTAGCAAATACTACATCCAGCTGTATCCATCCTTCAACACATAACCAAGAAACCTTCAGAAATCATCTACCTCAACCTTCGAAAAGCATCCATTATACAAGTTATGGCAATACTCCCGAACTCCCGCCCCAGTACTGGGTGGCGTCGAGGTTATCTCACCAACAACTGCATAAAAGAGATTTTCGATGTCGGCGAAACTAAACTCAGGTATTCCAGAACTGCAATGATAAAATTGTGACGACAACACCTCGGAGCTCAACTCCCCGGGACACTGCCACAACCTCTAAATGACAGGAGGCACCAAGAACAATGTTCTCGTCACAAATCGATCCGAACGATTCCAAGATACCCGCGCGATCCTAAAAAAATTAGTGAAAATTGAGAAGAGAAGAGTCAAAACTCTACGTCAAGACGCCTTACCAGAGCGATGAAGGGACTAAGGAGTAAAAAGAATTCCTAAACTCTTTGATATATAATTCCTAAATGACTCAAAACATTTTTCTAGACTCAACAATGGATGCTAAAAACGATTAAGCAATGGGGGCTCCTAAGGTCGGGAAAGGCTGTGATTACCAACTTGTAACGCCCTCGATGCGGCTATATCTCCCACGTGTCGAAGCATGACTTAGAGGCATAACCGCATTGAAAGCAACGTCGCAAGTGAGGTAATCTTCACACAACCCATGTAATACATAAGGAAAAGAGATACATAGTTGGCTTACAATCGCCACTTCACCCAATTACATGAATAAAAAACTACATCAAACAGATACAATCACGGTCCGACTACGAAACCAAAATAAAAGAAGCCTACCCCAAATGCTACACAGATCCCCGATCGTCCCGACTGGGCTCCACTACTGATCAACTGGAAGCGGAACAACATAAAGGACAAGATCTTCATCGAGCTCCTCCTTGAGCTTGGTTGCGTCATCTGCACGGTTCAACGGCACCTGCAAACTGGTTTTGGAAGTATCTGTGAGCCACGGGGACTCAGCAATCTCGCACCCTCGCGATCAAGACTATTTAAGCTTATGGGTAAGGTAAAGGTATGAGGTGGAGCTGCAGCAAGCGACTAGCATATATGGTGGCTAAACTGTTCGCAAAAGAGAGCGAGAAGAGAAGGCAAAGCGCAAACGAATAACTAGAGAACAACCTGTGGCAAGCATTACTCCAACACCGTGTTCCCTTCCCGGACTCCGACGAGAAGAGACCATCACGGTAACTCACACAGTTGATTCATTTTAATTAAGTTAAGGTTCAAGTTATCTACAACCAGACGTTAACAAATTCCCATCTGCCCATAACTGCGGGCACGACTTTCGAAAGTTCAAATCCCTGCAGGGGTGTCCCAACTTAGCCCATGACAAGCTCTCACGGTCAACGAAGGATATTCCTTCTAGCGGGAAGACCCGATCAGACTCGGAATCCCGGTTACAAGACATTTCGACAAGGTAAAACTAAACCAGCAACACCGCCCGAATGTGCCGACAAATCCCGATAGGAGCTGCACAAGTTTCTTTCTCAGGGCACACTCAGATTGTCTTAGGTACGGGTAGGCCAGCCCAGAGTTGCCCCTGGTGGCCACTGGCAGCTGACAGGTTGGACCAACACTTAGAGGAGCACTGGCCGGGGGGGGTTAAAATAATGATGACCCTTGAGTCTGCAGAACCCAAGGGAAAGGAAAGGCTAGGTGGAAAATGGTAAAACCAATGTTGGGCATTGCTGGAGGAGTTTTACTCAAGGCGAACAGTCAAGGGGTTCCCATAATAGCCCAACCGCGTAAGGAACGCAAAATCCGGGAACATAACACCGATATGACAGAAACTAGGGCGGCAAGAGTGGAACAAAACACCAGGCATAAGGCCGAGCCTTCCACCCTTTACCAAGTATATAGATGCATTAATTAAATAAGATATATTGTGATATCCCAACAAGTAAACATGTTCCAACAAGGAACAACATCTCCATGTTCCAACAAGGAACAAACTTCAATCTTCACCAACAACTAACAACGCTATAAGAGGGGCTGAGCAAAGCGGTAACATAGCCAAACAACGGTTTGCTACGACAAGGTGGGTTAGAGGCTTGGCTTAACAATATGGGAGGCATGATAAGCAAGTGGTAGGTATCGCAGCATAGGCATAGCAAAAGAGCGAGCATCTAGCAAGCAAAGATAGAAGTGATTTCGAGGGTATGGTCATCTTGCCTGAGATCCCGCAAGGAAGAAGAACGAGTCCATGAAGAAGACAAACTGACATAGTCGAATGGGTCCTCACAAACGCAACGTTATTAGAACCAACCCGAAGAAGCCACACCGGAAAGAAGCAAACAATCATGGTAAACAACCACCCCATAAGCATGGCATGATGCACAAACAATTATGATGCATGTCCGGTATAATGAAGCATGGCATGGCAAAGTGCACAAGCAACCCTACAAATTAAGTGGAGCACAATATGCAACGGAGTTGCATATTGCCAAAACACCACATAACGTATTTAGTTCGATCTTGTTTATGTACCCAACAATATTAAATGTTTTTAGCATGGCAAGAAGTGATGCAAATGAAAACTACCTATCTAGGCAAGTTTAAATGAGGCCGGAACAACAAACAACAAATTCCGGTAAATTCCCATATGCATATTTTAGATTTGGTGCTGTTCTGCCCTAAACCATATTTTAGAGTTGTTAAACATGCAAAACAAGTACACCATGTTAAACTAGACATTTTTCTACCCCATTTACATATAAAGTTTATTAAATTCCGAGTTACTGTTATTTAGTTATGAATTAAAGCATTTTAGCATGGCATAGGAGCAAATTTAACCAAACATCATTTTAAACATTTTAAACATGGGTGAAAGCGGCAAATTATTAAACCACACAAAATTCTAAGCAAGTCTCATATTTAAAGTTTTTACATATGATGCACCGTTGGAGAGTTATTATATGCAGGAACATGAGGGACCTTTCTGCAAAACTGCAGTCTCTGCATAATTGATAAAATTGCAGGCAGGGAAAAACATGCATTGGGCTGAAACTACTGGAACTGGGCCGGACTAGTGGGCGCTGGATCTGGGACTACTCACCAAGTGGCCTTGTGCCGGTTTAGACGGAGAGGGAGGCCTGGAGGGGAAAACAGCAGCGGGCCGGCTCAGGAGGACTCGGTCGACGAATCAGGAGCGCTGCGCTCGTCTCCCTCGTGTGGATGAAGCAGAGACTAGGCGTTGCCTAGGCGAATGAAGCAGATGGCAGGGTCAACGACGAGGCATCCGGCGGAGCTCCGGCGATGGAGGGAGGCAGAGCTCGCCGGGGATGGAGGGATCCGGGCGCGGAGAGGACCGGAGAGGATAGATCTGGCCCCGGGGCCTCATTCCCGGTGACGGCGAGCTCGGGAAGCTCCGGGCGGCGGCGCTCCCTAGTGAGAGGGAGAGAGAGATTCGGTGAGAAGGGAGGGGGAAGAAACAAGAGGAAGAAGGTAAGGAGAGGTGCAGCCTGGTGGTGGCCACCGATGGCAGGTCTCCTCCTTGAGCTGCGGGAGCTGCTGCTGCTTGCGGGGGTGCTCGAGGCAGGGCCTGCAGGTCCTCTGCTCTGGCTTGTAGAAGAACGAGCGGCGCCATGTCCCTGGGGCGTGCTGATGCTCGCCGGCGGTGACGAGCGCAAATCCTCGGGCTTCCTACGAGATGGGACAGAGACGAGAGAGAGATGAGATACAGAGAGGAGGAAAAACGGAGGAAGGAACGAGCGCGACGGGGCTCATCTGCTCGGGCTCCAATCCAGAACGGGCAGGGAGGCAGAGGAGGGTTGGATCGAGGGGAGGCCTCGGTTGGTGGGGAGAGATCGAGAGGATATTTTTTTGGATCGGGGGTTTGGTGCAGGTTGGTCCGGGAGGGATCCCGAGGAAAAACAGGTGGAGTGGCGGCACGGTGGGATTGATGGGACCAGACCCCTAGGATCTAGGGTTGGACCTTATATTTATAGCTGATGAAATCGGTTTAGGGTGCTTATGTCCCTCTGATCGTAATCGGACGGACGGAAAAAATAGGCTAGGTAACCCAAAAAGAAAAACGGAAACGTTTTGTAGATGTTTGGGGATGATTCGGACACGACGGTGACGACTGCACGGGTCGGGTCCGGGTAAGTTTTGGACGCGCACGAGAGGTCTATGCGCAGCGCAGAGAGGGGTAGGCTGGGCCTAGGACGACTGTGGAGAGCGGTTTGGTCTGAGAGGAGAGGGGAGAGATGCAGCTCGGCACGGTTTCCGGAGACCGATAACATTCGACGTTAGACCGGCTATACTGCCGCTATAGTTATCCGTTGGGGCGTCAAACGGACTCCGAACGCGATGAAACTTGGCAGGCGGCCTACTAACAACAAAACTACACCACACGCCAACTTTCATCCCATTCCGAGAACATTTTTCGCCCACTTATAAAATAATATCTCGGACATGCCGCGGGCGCGTGCAAGTGTGTCTGGGCTCAGAACGGATAACGGACGGAATGAGGAGTCCGGGACGGATGCAAGTTTTGAAAACATGAAGATGCAATGCAAATGATGACATGATAAGATGCAACACGCAAGCAAATGACAAAGCAACAACAACGAAAAACTGGAGGACAACTGGCACATCGGTCTTGGGGCGTCACAGGTTTCCCCTCTGGTCCATGGCATCCATGGCATGGGAGGGGCGAGAGCCCCTCCGAGATTGGATCTGTCTCTCCGTCTCTCTCTGTTTCTGCGTTCTCTTCTGCTGCCCTTTCACCGTTTATTTTATATCCGGAGATCTGTAACTCCAATTGGGTTGAAACCTTCACCTAGATTTTTTTCCAAAAATTATCTTTCTTGCAGCCAAAGTAGAGCATCAACCGCCTTATGGGTGGCCCACGAGGGTGGGGGCATGCCTTCTTGTAGTGGCCGTGGGCCCCACCCTCGTGGCCACCCCGGGCACCGTCTCGCGTTGATTTTTTTCCCAAAAATCACAAATATTCCAAAATA
This sequence comes from Triticum monococcum, assembly GCA_034509565.1. NCBI lineage: Eukaryota > Viridiplantae > Streptophyta > Magnoliopsida > Poales > Poaceae > Triticum > Triticum monococcum. The sequence continues at coordinate 167,849,010 of CM067846.1, read as the reverse complement.
ATTCTCCGTCTGTTTTTATCCTGTTTGGATTCCGTTTGATATGGATATTCTGCGAAACCAAAAACATGCAACAGACAGGAACTAGCACTGGGCTCTAGATCAATATGTTAGTCCAAAAAATAGTATAAAAAGTTGCCAAAAAGTATACGAAAGTTGTAGAATATTGGCATGGAACAATCAAAAATTATAGATACGACGGAGACGTATCAGCATCCCCAAGCTTAATTCCTTCTCGTCCACGAGTAGGTAAATGATAAAAAGATAATTTTTGATGTGGAATGCTACCTAGCATAATCTTGATCACATATCTAATCATGGCATGAATATTGAGATACGAGTGATTCAAAGCAATAGTCTATCATTTGACATAAAAACAATAACACATCAAGCCTACTAATAAAGTAATCATGTCTTTTCGAAATAACATGGCCAAAGAAAGTTATCCCTACAAAATCATATAGTCTGGCTATGCTCCATCTTCACCACACAAAATCACATCATGCACAACCCCGATGACAAGCCAAGCAATTGTTTCATACTTTTGACGTTCTCAAACCTTTTCAACTTTCACGCAATACATGAGCGTGAGCCATGGGCATAGCACTATAGGTGGAATAGAATGGTGGTTGTGGAGAAGACAAAAAGGAGAAGATAGTCTCACATCAACTAGGCGTATCAACGCGCTATGGAGATGCCCATCAATAGATATCAATGTGAGTGAGTAGGGATTGCCATGCAATGGATGCACTAGAGCTATAAGTGTATGAAAGCTCAAACCGAAACTAAGTGGGTGTGCATCCAACTTGCTTGCTCATGAAGACCTCGGGCGTTTGAGGAAGCCCATCATCGGAATATACAAGCCAAGTTCTATAATGAAAATTCCCACTAGTATATGAAAGTGATAACTCAAGAGACTCTCTATATGAAGAACATGGTGCTACTTTGAAGCACAAGTGTGGTAAAAGGATAGTAACATTGCCCCTTCTCTCTTTTTCTCTCATCTTTTATTTTTATTTTTTTTATTTTTTTGGGCCTTCTCTTTTTTTGGCCTTTTTTTTTGTTCGTCCGGAGTCTCATCCCGACTTGTGGGGGAATCATAGTCTCCATTATCCTTTCCTCACTGGGGCAATGCTCTAATAATTAATGATGATCATCACACTTTTATTTACTTACAACTCAATATTACAACTCGATACTAGAACAAAGATATGACTCTATATGAATGCCTCCGGCGGTGTACCGGGATGTGCAATGATCTAGCATAGCAATGACATAAAAAACGGACAAGCCATGAAAACATCATGCTAGCTATCTTACGATCATGCAAAGCAATATGACAATGGATGCTCAAGTCATGTATATGATGATGATCTAAGTTGCATGGAAATATATCTCGGAATGGCTATGGGAATGCCATGATAGGTAGGTATGGTGGCTGTTTTGAGGAAGGTATATGGTGGGTTTATGGTACCGGCGAAAGTTGCGCGGTACTAGAGAGGCTAGCAATGGTGGAAGGGTGAGAGTGTGTATATTCCATGGACTGAACATTAGTCATAAAGAACTCACATACATATTGCAAAAGTCTATTAGCTATCGAAACAAAGTACTACGTGCATGCTCCTAGGGGGATAGATTGGTAGGAAAAGACCATCGCTCGTCCCCGACCACCACTCATAAGGAAGACAATCAATAAATACCTCATGCTCCGACTTCGTTACATAACGGTTCACCATACGTGCATGCTACGGGAATCACAAACCTCAACACAAGTATTTCTACTAATACAAAACTACCCACCAGCGTGACTCTAATATCACCATCTTTATATCACAAAACTATTGCAAGGAATCAAACATATCATATTCAGTGATCTACAAGTTTTATGTAGGATTTTATGACTAACCATGTGAATGACCAGTTCCTGTCATCTCTCTAAATAGATATAAGTGAAGCAAGAGAGTTTAATTCTTTCTACAAAAGATATGCCCACGCTCTAACAAATATAAGTGAAGCAAAAGAGCATTCTACAAATGGCGGTTTTCTATGTAAAGAGAAACATGCAATCCAAACTTCAAATGATATAAGTGAAGCACATGAAGCATTCTATAAAGCCATACTCAAAAGATATAAGTGAAGTGCATAGAGAATTCTATAAATAAACCAAGGACTATCTCATACCAGCATGGTGCATAAAAGAAAAATGAAAACTAAATGCAAAAGACACTCCAAGATTGCACATATCGCATGAACGAAACGAATCCGAAAACATGCCGATACTTGTTGAAGAAAGAGGGGATGCCTTCCGGGGATTCCCCAAGCTTAGATGCTTGAGTCTACTTGAATATTTACTAGGGGTGCCTCTGGCATCCCCAAGCTTGATCTCTTTCCTCTCTTCCTTCTTGTCACATCGAAACCTTCTCGATCATCGAACACTTCATCCACAGAAAACTTCAACAGAAAACTCGGTAAGATCCGTTAGTATAATAAAGCAAATCACTACTCTAAGTACTGTTGCAAACCAATTCATATTTTGTTTTGGCATTATTTCTACTGTAATATAACTTTTCCATGGCTTAAACCACTGATATAAATTGATAGTTTTATCAAAACAAGCAAACTATGCATCAAAAACAGAATCTGCCAAAAACAGAACAGTCTGTAACAATCTGAAAATTCACCATACTTATGATACTTGAAAAATTCTGCAAAAATTAGGAAAAATAAAAATTTGTATAGAAAGACATTTCAAAAAGAATCAGAACCTTTTGACGTTCCAGCTAAAAATGTAAAATCGTGCACTACAGCCGAAGTTTCTGTCCTGCACCGTACAAACCATCAAGCAAATGTAAACATCCTAAAGGCAAACCTTGGCACATTATTTTTATAATACAATGGAATTGTACAAGGGGATAATTATTTTTGTTGAAAAGTTTCTGTAATCAAGATTCACAAAGTTGCCGTGAGCATGAACAAAGTTCAAGGAGCTCTCCCACTTCAACAATGCTTGTCTTTCTCACTTTCACTTTCCTTTTTGAAAAATTTTGGGTTCCCCTCTTTATTTTTGTTGTTTTTAAACTATATGAAAGCATTCAACAGAAATAAATGACTCTCTAAAACTTCCGAGGTGTCTACCTGGCAGCGCTTTCTTTAAAGCCATTAAGCTAGGTATATAGTGCTCAAGTAATGAATCCACCTGGATCCCAAGGTATATCAAAGCCAATTTTAATTAACAATGATTTCTAATTTAGTAGTGAGCACAAAGTAACATATATCATGTAACAACGAAGTCTAACTCTCTTCCTATTCGTCGACATGTCATAACAGAACAATTCATGCACACATAGTAAAGGCCAATGCATAGCATAAGCAGTTTCTTGCAATTTTATCATATTGGAAACATAGAGAGGTGGAGATATAGTTCCTCTCTCATAATAATTTCAAGTAGGATAAGCAAGCACATGCATATTATATTCATCAAAATCATCATGTGCAATTATAAAAGGCAACCCATCAATATAATCCTTAATAAGTGCAAACTTCTCTGATATAATGTAGTCGGGAGAATTCAAAAAGATAATAGGACTATCGTGTGTGGGTGCAATAGAAACAATTTCATGTTTAACATAAGGAACTAGAGCAAGTTCTTCTCCATAAGCATATTTCATATTGGCATCTTGGCCACAAGCATAGCAAGCATCATCAAAAAGGGGTATTTCAAGAGAATCAACGGGATCATAACAATCATCATAGCAATCATCATTCGGTAAGCACGAAGGGAAATTAAACAATGTATGAGTTTAAGAGTTACTCTCATTTGAAGGTGGGCATGGGTAGCTAATCCGCTCTTCCTCCTTTTGTTCTCGCTCTCCTCCTCATCTTTTTCATCCAATGAGCTCACAGTTTCATCAATTTCTTCCGCCACAGGCTCCTGCAAAATATTAGTCTCTTCTTGGACAGCGGGGTAGTCCTCAATATATAGTTCAACATAGGCATTATAAGCATAATTATCATAGCAATAATTAAGTATGTCAAAATTTTCAGATTTGTAAAGAGTAGCATCATACTTTTCAATCAAAGAAGCAATTTCATAAGCACCCTTTAAAGCAACAAATTCTTCAATTTGTTGAACATCATAGTAACTATAAACACCCTTAGCATACAAAGATACGATTCCATTATCACTAAACTCACATTGATAGGGAAGGTGTTTCTTAGGGTTTTCAGAACAACAAGTAATATCATATATTTCGCATAAATTCCAAGCATAGCATTGCAAACAATGAATTTGACCGAGTAAAATTTTCCCTTTTTCAGATATTCGGTGTCGCACATAACAAGCATGCTCATGTAAAGATTTTCCCTCAACTAAGCTAGTTCGGGTTTCAGCACGAGCACATAGGGACCGAAGATGATCCAAGTAATAAGCTTCAACAGTGTGATAGATTTTTTGAGTGGTTCTTCAACCATTGGTTTAGTAGGTACAACTATTTTTTGGTATTTTGCGTTTCCTACCCATAACTAAAGATAGAAAACAACTAAGAATAGCAAATAAAAATTACTTAGTGATAAAGCAAACAAGCACACACGAGAATATTCACCCCACGCTATTGTTCCCCGGCAACGGCGCCAGAAAAAGGTCTTCATAACGCACAAGTATAGGGGATCGCAACAGTTTTCGATAAGTAAGAGTTTCGAACCCAACGAGGAGCTAAAGGTAGAACAAATATTCCCTCAAGTTCTATCGACCACCGATACAACTCTATGCACGCTTGACGTTCGCTTTACCTAGAACAAGTATAAAACTAGAAGTACTTTGTAGGTGTTTTTGGATAGGTTTGCAAGGTAATAAAGAGCATGTAAATAAAAGGTAGGGGCTGTTTATATAAAGAAACAACAAAGTTAGTTTTTGTAGAGAGCTTTTTGTTACGAGAAAGTTATTTGTCCCTAGGCAAACGATAACTAGACCGGTAATCATTATTGCAATTTTATATGAGGGAGAGGCATAAGCTAACATACTTTCTCTACTTGGATCATATGCACTTATGATTGGAACTCTAGCAAGCATCCGCAACTACTAAAGATCATTAAGGTAAAACCCAACCATAGCATTAAAGCATCAAGTCCTCTTTATCCCATACGCGACAACCCCCTTACTCGGGTTTGTGTTTCAGTCACTCAGGCAACCCACTATAAGCGAAACATGAACGTATTGCAACACCGTAGAGCGGGGATCCCTCATGCTTGCGCGACATGGAGAGCACCATAGGACATTACCAATAATAAAACATGCAACTCAAACCAATCTTGATCATCAAATAGCCCATAGGACAAAACAGATCTACTCAAACATCATAGGATAGCCATACATCATTGGGAAATAATATATAGCGTTGAGCACCATGTTTAAGTAGAGATTACGGCGGGTAAGAGAGAGGTTACACCGCTGCATAGAGGGGGGAGAGTTGGTGATGATGGTGGTGAATTTGTTGGTGAAGATTGCGGTGATGATGATGGCCCCCGGTGGCACTCCGGTGCCACCGGAAGAGAAGGGGAGATGGGGCCCCTTCGTCTTCTTCTTCCTTGACCTCCTCCCTAGATGGGAGAAGGGTTTCCCCTCTGGTCGTTGGCCTCCATGGCATGGGAGGGGCGAGAGCCCCTCCGAGAATGGATCTGTCTCTCTGTCTCTCTTTGTTTCTACGTTCTCTTCTGCTGCCCTTTCACCGTTTCTTTTATATCCGGAGATTCATAACTCCGATTGGGTTCAAACCTTCGCCCATATCTTTTTCCAAAAATTAGCTTTCTAGCGGCCAAAGTAGAGCATCAACTGCCTTACGGGTGGCCCACAAGGGTGGGGGCGCGCCTGCGGTAGTGGTCGTGAGCCCCACCCTCGTGGCCATATCGGGCACCGTCTCACGTTGATTTTCTTCCCAAAAATCACAAATATTCCAAAATAATTCTCCGTCCGTTTTTATCCTGTTTGGATTCCGTTTGATATGGATATTCTGCGAAACCAAAAGCATGCAATAGACAGGAACTGGCACTGGGCTCTAGATCAATATGTTAGTCCCAAAAATAGTATAAAAGGTTGCCAAAAAGTATATGAAAGTTGTAGAATATTAGCATGGAACAATCAAAAATTATAGATACGACGGAGATGTATCACCACTCAAGTATAACAAGTACTTAAAGCTCAGAATGATTTGCTCAATGAATTAAACAATAAGAAAAATGATAATATTGTTAGAGTCATGACTAGATGGGGTAAAATGACTCAGGAACCTTTGTATCCAGAGGGCCACCCTGAGAGAATTGAGCAAGATTCTCAGAGAACTAATGTTGATGCACCTAGTTCTTCTAAGAAGAATAAAAAGAAAAATGATAGGACTTTGCATGCTTCTAGTGAACTTGTTGTTGACACACCTGAGAATCCCAATGAGATTTCTATTTCTGATGCTAAAACACAATCTGGTAATGAACATGAACCTAGTGATGATGTCCATGTTGATACTCAACCTAGCAATGACAATGATGTAGATATTGAACCTGTTGTTGATCTTGATAACCCACAATCAAAGAATCAACGTTATGATACGAGAGACTTTGTCGCTAGGAAGCACGGTAAGGAAAGAGAACCATGGGTTCAGAAACCCATGCCTTTTCCTCCTAAACCATCCAAGAAAAAGGATGATGAGGATTTTGAGCGCTTTGCTGAAATGATTAGACCTACCTTTTTGCGTATGCGTTTGACTGATATGCCTAAAATGAACCCTTATGCTAAATACATGAAGGATATTGTTACTAATAAAAGAAAGATACCGGAAGCTGAAATTTCCACCATTCTTGCTAATTACACTTTTAAGGGTGGAATACCAAAGAAACTTGGAGCAGGAGTACCAACAATACCATGCTCCATTAAAAGAAACTATGTTAAAACTGCTTTATGTGATCTTGGAGCCGGCTTTAACACCAGCTCCAAGAACAGATAATAAAATAAACTATTGTTACTAATAAAAGAAACTATGACTCTAACCCGGCTCCAAAACTGCTTTACCAAAAACTATTGTTACTAATAAAAGAAACTATGAATCTAACACCGGCTCCAAGATCACGTAAAGCAGTTTTAACATAGTTTCTTTTAATGGAGCATGGTATTGTTGGTTCTCCTGGATCTCGAAGTTTCTTTGGTATTCCACCCTTAAAAGTGTAATTATCAAGCATGGTCGAAATTTCAGCTTCCGGTATCTTTCTTTTATTAGTAACAATATCCTTCATGTATTTAGCTTAAGGGTTCATTTTAGGCATATCAGTCAAACGCATATGCAAAAATATAGGTCTAATCATTTCAGCAAAGCGCTCAAAATCCTCATCATCCTTTTTCTTGGATGGTTTAGGAGGAAAAGGCATGGGTTTCTGAACCCATGGTTCTCTTTCCTTACTGTGCTTCCTAGCAACGAAGTCTCTCTTATCATAACATTGATTATTTGATTGTGGGTTATCAAGATCAACAACATGTTCAATCTCTACATCATTTTCATTGCTAGGTTGAGCATGAACATGAACATCATCATTAACATTATCACTAGGTTCATGTTCATTACCAGCTATTGTTTCAGCATCAGAAATAGAAATATCATTGGGATTCTCAGGTGTGTCAACAACAGGTTCACTAGAAGCATGCAAAGTCCTATCATTTTTCTTCTTCTTCTTCTTAGAAGAACTGGGTGCATCAATAGTAGTTCTCTGAGAATCTTGCTTAATTCTCTTAGGGTGGCCCTCAGGATACAAAGGTTTCTGACTCATTTTACCCCCTCTAGTCATAACTCTAACAACATTATCATTTTCCTTATTATTTAATTCATTGAGCAAATCATTCTGAGCCTTACATACTTGTTCTACTTGAGTGGTAACCATGGAAGCATGTTTACTAATAAGTTTAAGTTCACCTTTAAATGTAGACATATAATCACTGAAGTGTTCCAGCATATCAGCATTGCGTTTCAATTGTCTACCAATATAAGCATTGCAATCTTCTTGCTGAACCATAAAGTCATCAAACTCATCCAAGCATTGGCTAGCAAACTTAGTAGATGGGATTTCACATTTATCAAATCTATAGAGAGAATTTACCTTTAATACCTGTGTCGGGTTATCAAGACCATTTATTTCTTCAATAAGTGGTAAATTTTTTAACATCTTCAGCTTTAATACCTTTTCTTTCAAAGATTTCTTTGCCTCTTGCATATCTTCGGGACTGACAAATAGAATACCCCTTTTCTTCGGAGTTGGCTTAGGAGTTGGTTCAGGAAGTGTCCAATCATTTTCATTATTGAACATATTATTCAATAGCAATTCAGCTTGATCAACAGTTCTTTCCCTGAAAACACAACCAGCACAACTATCCAAGTAATCTATGGAAGCATCAATTAGTCCATTATAAAAGATATCAAGTATATCATTTTTCTTGAGAGGATGATCAGGCAAAGCATTAAGTAATTGGAGAAGTCTCCCCCATGCTTGTGGGAGACTCTCTTCTTCAATTTGCATAAAACTATATATTTCCCTTAAGGCAGCTTGTTTCTTATGAGCGGGGAAATTTTTAGTAGAGAAGTAATAAATCATATCCTGGGGACTGCGCATACAACCAGGATGAAGAGAATTAAACCATGTTTTAGCATCACCCTTTAATGAGAACGGAAACAACTTAAGGATAAAGTAATAGCGAGTTTTCTCATCATGAGTAAACAGGGTGGCTATGTCATTTAATTTAGTAAGATGTGCCACAACAGTTTTAGATGCATAGCCATAAAAAGGATCAAATTCAACCAAAGTAATTAACTTAGGACCAACAGGGAAATCATAATCCTTATCAGTAATAAAGATAGGTGAAGTAGCAAAAGCAGTGTCATATTTCAGTCTAGCATTCAAAGACTTTTCTTTAAGCTTAGCTAATAATTTCTTAAGATTAGATCTATCATTGCAAGCAAGAAAGTCTCTAGCAGTTTGTTCATCCATAACATAACCCTCAGGCACAACAGGCAATTCATATCTAGGGGGAGAATCTTCATCATCACTTTCATCAATATTATCAGTTTCAATAATTTCATTCTCTCTAACCCTAGCCAGTTGTTCATCAAGAAATTGGTGATGGAGGAAGGTTGATAATGATGATGGTGATGGATTCCCCTCTTCGGAGCCCCGAAGGGACTCCGGATCAGCCCTCCCGAGAGAGTTTAGGGCTTGGCGGCGGCTCCATACCGTAAAACGCGATGAATCCTTCTCTCTGATTTTTTTCTACCCGAACACGAATATATAGAGTTGGAGTTGAGGTCGGAGGAGCACCAGGGGGCCCACGAGGCAGGGGGCGCGCCCCCACCCTCATGGACAGGGTGTGGCCCCCCTGGCCTTGATTCTTTTGCTAGTATTTTTCATATATTCCAAAAATAATCTTTGTTGATTTCAGGTCATTCCAAGAACTTTCATTTCTGCAGAAAAATAAAACCATGGCAATTCTGCTGAAACCAGCATCAGTCCGGGTTAGTTCCATTCAAATCATGCAAGTTAGAGTCCATAACATGGGCAAACGTGTTTGGAAAAGTAGATACGTTGGAGACGTATCAGCCCCCGAGTGATACTCGAAAGAGGTAAGCTTGCTACAGAGCATGATATGAGGTTTGATCATATGAGTAACTTAGTCGTTCCCGTGTTGGGGGTGTAGAGGTAAAGACATGTCCAACTGATGGTGACACGCGAGGCGGCCGAGGGGCGATGATGTGTACAACCGAGCGACGACGTGCAGGACGACCGAGTGGTGAAGACGTGCACAACCGAGTGGCGACACGCGAGGCGGCCGAGTCATGATGTGCGAGGTGGTCGGATGATTAAGCATGCACAACTGAGTGACAACGCACGGGGCGACCGAGTCATGATGTGCGAGGTGGTCGGATGATGAAGACGTGCACAATTGAGTGGCAACGCGTGGGGCGACCGAGTGGTGAAGATGTGCACGACCGAGTGGCGACGCACGGGACAGCTGAGTGGTGATGACGTGCGAGGTGTTCGAATGTAGGACTACATATCAAGCCAAGTGGTGACATGCGAGGCGACCGAGGGGCATGGATGTGTACAATAGAGTGATGACGCGCGGGGCGGCCGAGTGGTGAAGACGTGCACAACCAGGTGGTGACGCGCGGGGCGGCCGTGTGGTGAAGACATGCACAACCGAGAGGCGACGCACAAAGCAGCCGTGTGGTGAAGGCATGCACAACCGAGAGGCGACGCGCGGGGCGGTCGAGTGAGGATGCGCGAGGTGGCCGAGTGAAGGACTACGTGTCCAGCCAAGTGGTGATGCGCGGGGTGGCCGAGTGAAAGATTGCGTGTCCAGCCAAGTGGATGAAATGGTCTTCGAAGGAGTTAGCCAGATGCTTTCGAAGCTAATGTAGCGACGAGGTCGGTGTAGTGTGGTTGTGACGCAACAAGACCGGCGTGACAAGTGAGTCTGAGTAGGAATGAAGATGGCGCGCAGAGCGTCTGGGCGATTATGAAACTTGTCAAAGTGGCGGATCGAATGCACTTGTTGAAGTGAAGGATCTGACTGGTGATGAAGTACTCGACCACTCAGGAGAGTGTCATTCCAAGTGAGATGCAACCCCCGTACTATAGTCTTCGACAATGGACATGTCGGAATACGAGAAATATAGTTTTGAATGGATGATTTGCAATTCATCGAGTCAGACTCGGGTAAAGATGAGGAGAAGCTTCCGAGTGATGCTTGAAAAAAGCAAACTCGCAAAGGAGTGAAGTGTGAAGTTTAATTATAAAAGGGGCTTATCTGTCTCATGCCTGGCGAGGTCTATATCATTGATACGATGAAGAGGATTCCGCAGAGGGGTTGGACGGATGTGTTTGAAGTCAACAGAGCGACAAGGTCGGTGTTGTGGTGCGCTGGGACCGGTACGGTGACCTAGTCCGAGCAGCGATGAAGTTGGCACATAGGGTCGTCGAGTGATCGCGTAACTTGTGTAAAAAAATGGCACAAGCCAACGAAATAATATCTCGAGGAAATTTGATTTGTGCTGAAATGATTTGTGTGAATAACACCCATAGACACCCGCTGGGAGTGCAAGGGGCTTGCTGGTTAACTAGCAAGAGTCTGAAAGAGCGGAGGATCCATTCGAACTTGTTGAAGCGACGGATCTGACTGAACTCATTGGAATAATGGCTCAAATAAAATGGAAGTGTAGTGTTTTGACTGAGTTGCAGCCCTAGAGGACCGATGCGAACTCGAAATGAAGAACGACCCATGGTGTTCGTGAATGATGTATGCGAAAAAAATGGAAATTGGACTCGGGAGTCACATAACCAGTACTAAGCAAGTGTGTGAAAATAAGGAGCCAAGCGTAGAGGTACACTTGGTGGCGTGGCCTCCGAGTGAACGTGATGTGTGAATTACGGGATACTAGGGAAGGCGGAAATAACAGAATGTAAAATGACTTAACTGTCTGAAGGCGCGCGAGTGGCCGAGTGGTGATGAGGTGACCAACCGAGTGGCGATGCGTGGGGCGGCCGCGTGGTTATGAGGTGACCAACCGATGGCGACGCGCGGGGCGGTCGAGTGGTGATGAGGTGACCAACCAAGTGGCGACGCGTGGGGCGGCCGAGTGGTGATGAGGTGACCAACCGAGTGGAGACGCGCGGGGCGGTCGAGTAGTGATGAGGTGACCAACCGAGTGGAGACGCGCGGGGCGGCCGAGTGGTGATGAGGTGACCAACCGAGTAGCGACGCGCGGGGCGGCCGAGTGGTGATGAGGTGACCAACCGATGGCGACGCGCGGGGCGGCCGAGTGGTGATGAGGTGACCAACCAATGGCGACACGCGGGGCGGCCGAGTGGTGATGAGGTGACCAATCGAGTCGCGACGCGCGGGGGGGCGAGTGGTGGTGAGGTGACCAACCGATGGCGACGCGCGGGGCGGCCGAGTGGTGATGAGGTGACCAACCAATGGCGACGCACGAGGCGGCTGAGTGGTGATGAGGTGACCAACCGATGGCGACGCGCGGGGTGGCCGAGTGGTGATGAGGTGATCAACCGACTGGCGACGTGTGGGGCGGCTGAGTGGTGATGAGGTGACCAACTGAGTGGCGACACGCGGGAGAGCCGAGTGGTGCTGAGGTGACCAACCGATGGCGACGCGCGGGGCGGCCGAGTGGTGCTGAGGTGACCAACCGATGGCGACCCGCGGGACGGTCGAGTGGTGATGAGGTGACCAACCGAGTGGCGACGTGCGGGGCGGCCGAGTGGTGATGAGGTGACCAACCGAGTGGCGACGCGCGGGGCGGCCGAGTGGTGATGAGGTGACCAACCGAGTGGCGACACGCTGGACGGCCAAGTGGTGATAAGGTGACCAACCGACTGGCGACGTGCGGGGCGGCCGAGTCGAGCATGTTGTCGAAGATGTACCCAACTGAGTGACAGTGTGCCGTGCGGCCGAGTAGGTAGGTTGATGAAGACACGCCCAACCGATTGGTGGCGTGCAGGATGGCCGAGTCAAGCATGTTGTCGAAGATGTACCGAACCGAATGCCAGTGTGCTGGGCAGCCAAGTGGGCAAGTTGATGAAGACGCGCCCAACAGGGTGGCGACGCACGGGGCAGTCGAGTGACGAGGACATGCCCAGCCGAGTGGCGATGCATGATGCGGTCGAGTAGGATATGTTGATGAAGTCGCAGACATCCGGATGACGATGACGTGCAGGCGGCTGAGTATCAACGGAACGTCCGAGTGGATCTTGACCGACGCGAATGTCGCTGGTGTAAATCTCCCGACCAAGTGAACGGCCGAGTAAATCCGGCCGAGTGACACCGTCTAGCACCTGGCCACAGGGAGGCATCACCATGTGCGGGACATGGCCGGCCTCGACGCCTGTGTCGTATCGGGTCCACGCTCCGAATGCACAAGCCACCGCCGAGCCTGCGACCGGATGAGGGTTGCTGTCGGGCAGACGATACATGAGGAATGAGCTGGTGTGGATGTGTCCAACTGATGACGACGTGCGGAACGGCCAAGTTGAGCATGTCACTGGATAGGCGTCCGAGTGAGTGGGAACACACGAACGATCGAGCGCCTGTTCGAGTGTAGACTTATGCCTGTCCGACTGTACACGAGTACCTGCTCGGAGTAGCGAAGCGTCTGGCTTGTAAGCAACGCAGGGTGTGCGTGCGCTGGAGGCTGGTGCCTGTGGCTTTCCAAAACATGGACCAAAGCAGATTAATTGCAAAGCTTGCATGGTGCAACTAATTAATCCGGTGTTGAGACGTCCTCCCGTTAGCTTGCATGGCACAGCTAATTAATCTGGTATTGAAGACATCCTTCCATTTTCTGTACTGGGTGCATTTATATGCATGCATGTAATGAAGGAGGAGGAGGCCCACTCACCTTGCATGGCTGAAGGAAAAAGAAAACAATGGCCAGCAGCCGGCGACAGAGGGAAGAACCGCCGTGCCCGGAGGAGCGACGGGCTTCCTATTTCCGCGTCGTGCTGGACCCGCACACACGCCGTGGCGACCACGCTAGAGAAGCTGATGAGGGAGGAGTGCAGTGCGCCTGCGATGCCGGCGGGAGGTGCGCCTCCACCATGGAGATCACATCGGCATCAAGCCGTAGGCGGGATCCGGGAACATCGCTAGAGGTGTGGTTCCGGCTCGGATGGACATGCCAGAGGTCAGCAAAGCCGGACGAGCGACAGTTGACTTGGTGGAGGCGTCGGTGGTTGACGACGAAGAAGATGGGCGACATCGGACTGGCCATGAGCTCGGCCTCCATGGCGCTCGTCAGAACGGTGCTTGGTGGCGCGACGGCACTGCAGCTGTTGCTCGCGCTCGCTCATGTACATACGGAAGAAAAAACAACCATTGTTAGATTAAAGATCGATTGTAGAGAACAAAATAATATGGAATGGGACTCCCTGATCCTTTTGTTTGTACGAATGGCGCGATGACCAAAGCTCTAGCGACCGATTTCTCTGGCGATGGTAGTTGATTCGCTGTTGAAGTTTGAAGAAAAAACCATTTGCATCATGGCTCGATAGACGCCATGCCCCATGATGGGCGCCAACTATCGTGAGAATGATTCCGACAATAATAAGGGATAGGGTAAAGAAGCATGATCTATCGAGATGCAAATGGGTGACATGGTGGTTTTAGCGAGTTCGGGCGTCTCACGATGGAGATAACAACCCTACATCTCGTGCTCCGGAGAGGCTTTGTTTTATCTGAGTATGTATCCGGAGATTACAATGTGTGTGAGCGAGAGAGGAGAACCGATCCCCATGCCTGAGCTAAGTCCGGAGACTAGATGTAGCGACCTGACCTCAAACGGTCAAGTCTCTGTGCTTCAGTGTCATCCCTGGATCATTAATGCTGACACACAGTACTCGAGGATTTATAACAGAGTAGCAATCACACACGTATTACATCAAATGTCTCCAAAGAGAACTTATTACAATAAATATGGCTTAAGCCCAACTAATACGATAACATCGGAATGCTTGGAAGATAAAGTGAGTCCATCAACTCCAACGACACAGCTGAGCTGCACGGCAACGACCTAACGAACCTTACTCCTCGTCTCAAAAGTCCGCAACATAATACGTTGCAGCCCAAAAGCAGGTCAACACATGGGATATGCTGGCAATATAACACAGTAGAGCAAGAATAGAATAATGCTATCACTACCTGCATATTTGGCTGGTGGAAAGCTCTATGGTTATAGTTGTTACGAAAAGCCAATTTTTTCCTACAACAAAGAAATAGATTTTAATTTAAGGGATAATTAGATTTATGCCCCTAGTTGTGTCCCACTCGTCTGTTTTACCCCTAATTCCCAAAAGTCACCGGTTCTGTCCAAGTCACTTTGATCCTCTTATGCTTTTGCCCTTTGACCGTCTGACCGTCAGTTCGAAAACTTCATAACTAATTCATACAAAATCAAAAAAATGCAAATAAGATACCAAAATGTTCAGAAAAACATCACCTATATGTCAGTGTCATTTGCATTCATGAAAAAAGTGTTGGAAAGTGCACATCCGAGTTTTAGCTTTTTTGATACCACCATGAATAGTAAACTCTAAAAAATTCAAAAAAAAATATGGTGGCAAAGAACGACATGTGTTCTAAGTGCTTGCCAAGTTTCATTAGGGAACGACATTCGTGGAAGTCGTGGCAAAAAAGTAATCTATTTTGGAGTGCTGATTGTGTTTTTTTTGCCGTGGCACCCACGCATGTTATTCCCTGATGAAACTTGGCAGACACTTAAAAAATTTGTCATTCTTTGCCACCAAATTATTTTTGAATTTTTTGAACTTTTTTAGATTTTACTATTCATGGTGGTAGCATAAGAGCTAAAACTCGGATGGGCACTTTCCAACACTTTTTTTCATGGATGCAAATGACACTGACATATAGGTGATGTTTTTCTGAACATTTTGGTATCCTATCTGCATTTTCCTGATTTAGTATGAATTAGTTATGAAGTTTTCAAACTGATGGTCAAACGGTCAAATGGCAAAAGCATAAGAGGAGCAAAGTGATTTGGACAGAACCGGTGCCTTTTGGGAATTAGGGGTAAAATAGACGAGTGGGACACAACTAGGGGCATAAATCTAATTATCCCTTAATTTAACTATCATGGTAGTTGAAACATCATTGAGAAGGTTCCTCCAACTCAATCCCAATTAAGGTAATTATCAACCCAACAATATTAATTAAGAGTGATGAGATACTTAAGATACTCCAAGTACTAGATACTCAAGATTTGTCCATAACCGGGGACATGGCTAACCATGATTAGTTTGTACACTCTGTAGAGGTTTGCGCACTTTTCCCCACAAGACTAGATCGCCTCCGTTGGATTTCTCGCACTACATGGTGTTTGAGAAACGGATGACCCAGACACAGTCTTTCAGAAACATTAACTCTCTACTCCGGGCAGACCATACCAACACTACAACCCACTACCTGCTGATCCACCTCTTCAAGAGCTTCATGTAACTTACTCAACTATGCTAGAGCCCATAATAGCTTGTGGCTGCACACGATAGTTTCTAGCATGAATAATCTCAGTTCCCTTTGAGCCTGGGTGGCGATCCATAGGAAGATCACACGGGTAATCCGGGATTTCCAAAAATATAGGCAACACTGGGTACTCCAGGTGCCTCAATCCACCCATATGTGTATTTAAGTTGCCACCTTAAGTTGAACCATTAATTATCAATCTCACATCTGTCATGGATTTCACTCACCCAAACCTCGTCTACGAGCATAGCATAGCAATATAAGCAACGCGTAGAAGTAACTCCTAAGGGTTTGAATGTAACAGGGTAACAGGTTCTACCTCATCAACTACTGCCCAACCCACATGTTAATGACATCCTAACTATGCAATGTTTGGGGATTGGCACTAATGCATAAAAATTGGGTGATAAAGAGGTATGATCAAAGTGTTACTTGCCATACTTACGATCCGCGTAACCTAGAGACTCCAAATAACACGCTTCGCACTCCGGGAATTCTATCGCCAACAAACAATAGCATACATAAGCAATCAAGCAGAGAAGCACGGGTAAAACTCAAATAAGAAGGTCTAACCAGAAAGTTCAACTTAAGAACTCCGGTTTGCAAAAAGAATCAAATCGAACGGAGCAACGAAACTCAAACGGCAAAAGAAACAAGATCCGTTTACTAATATGGACCTAGGTCAAATTTTACAGTAGCAAAAACTTGTGCAAATTGGTTAAGCGGAAAGAGGGTCTCGAGACAAAGATCTAGGCGCTTGAATCGCCTGGTTCCGACTAACGAGCGAAAAGATAAACTAGAACGAAAATCGGATCAGAAATCACGATCAGAAATAATCACGGAATAATCCGATAAAAGAAAACTGACGAACAGGCTAACGAACGAGCGTTCGTTATCTGTAACTAACGAGCGGAAAACGTTCGTTAAAACAAACGTATGGATGAACATCCGCTAAAAAGAAAAACCGGGAAAAACCGGCGAACGAAAAAAACGAGTTAGGGTTTTCTAAAAAACCAAATCGGTTTTCTAAAAAATCCGATGGCGACGTTGCGTTACCTCGTCGGATACGGCGGGGTGCGGCTCCGGCGGGGCTCAGGCGGCGGCACGCAGCAGCAGCGGCACGGGCGGCGGCACACGGCGGCGCGGGCGACGGGGCTCGGCGGCGCGGGCTGTGGCGGTGGGGCTGGCGGGCGGCTCGGCGGCGCGGGCTGCGGCGCTATTTAAAGGGGCGAGGGGGCGGCATGGCTTGGGCGAGGGGGCGCCCGGGGAGGAGTCCGGCTTGGACTCCCCTTGGCGTCCGTGCTGCGCACGGCGGCGCACGCGAGGGAGACGGCGGCAGAACGGGCCGGCTGGGTTTCGGCCCAGCTTGGTCCGGAATTTTTTTTAAATAATTCCACCGAAACTAAGAAAAATCCTAGAAAATAAAATAAAAATCTAAAAATGCCAAAACAAATTTTCTCTATCTAAATAAAATATTTAGAATGAGATGAACATTTTCTTGGCCCTAAAATGCAATTTTGAAAACGTGCAATTTTTCTGCAAACAAAATTGCATATAAAATCCAAATAAAAACAAATATTGATTTTAATATTTTTCCTCCAACATTTCATTTATTTTGGAGAAGTCATATTATCTCCTCTCATATATTTTTATTACGAAATATTTTCGGAGAGAAAAATAATTAAAACCAAAAATCCTCGTTTCAAAATTTGATAAAATCAAATTTGAAAACTGGGGAAATCCCCAACTCTCTCCGAGGGTCCTTGAGGATCTTAGGATTTCGAGGATTGTGAGACGAAATGCAATAAAATATGATGTGCAAGAATGATCTATGTATAACATTCCAAACTGAAAATTTGGGATGTTACAAACCTACCCCCTTAAGATGAATCTCGCCCTCGAGATTCGGGTTGGCTAGAAAAGAGGTGTGGGTGGTCTTTACAAAGATCATCCTCGTTCCCACGTGGCTTCATCCTCGGTATGGTGGCTCCACTGAACTTTGCAAAACTTAATAACCTTGTTGCGGGTGACTCGACTGGCAAACTCCAAAATCTTGACTGGCTTCTCCTCATAAGTCAAGTCATTGTCCAACTGAATCGCCTCCAAGGGTACGGTATCTCTTAGCGGTATGTCGGCCATCTCAGCGTGGCACTTCTTCAATTGGGAAACGTGAAACAGATCGTGAACACCTGACAGTCCTTCAGGTAACTCCAACTTGTAGGCCACTTCTCCCATCCGTTCCAAAACACGATACGGTCCTACAAACCTCGGGGCTAACTTTCCCTTAACTCCAAAACGTTTCACTCCTCGCAAAGGTGATACTTGCAGATATGCTCTGTCTCCAATTTCATAGGTTACCTCCTTTCGTTTCGAATCTACATAACTCTTCTGTCTGGACTGAGCTATCTTCAGTCTATCCCGAATCATTTTAACCTTCTCCTTAGACTCTTTGATCAAGTCTGGTCCAAACAACTGTCGGTCTCCAACTTCATCCGACATCAATGGTGTTCTGCACCTTCAGCCGTACAGGGCTTCCAACGGTGCCATTTTCAAACTGTCTTGGTAACTATTGTTGTATGAGAACTCTGCGTAAGGCAGATTGTCATCCCAACTAGACCCATAATCTAGCGCACATGCTCCCAACATGTCCTCCAGAAACTGGTTGACTCTCTCGGTCTGTCCATCCGTCTGCGGGTGAAATGTTGTACTGAACTCCAATCTCGTTCCCAAAGTCTGGTGCACTCGATGCCAAAACTTTGAGGTAAACTGGGTTCCCCTATCTGATATGATGGTCCTCGGAACTCCATGCAGACATACGATCCTGGTCATATATATCTTGGTCAACTTTGCACTGGTATAAGTTGTTTTCACTGGGATAAAGTGTGCTACTTTGGTCAAACGGTCAACTACTACCCATATAGAATCATATCCTGATTTGCTCCTGGGCAATCCGGTGATAAAATCCATGCCAAGTTTATCCCACTTCCATTCGGGTATTGGCAAAGGGTGTAGCAATCCTGCTGGCATTTGATGCTTTGCCTTCACTCTCTGACATACATCACATACGGCCACATACTTA
This sequence comes from Triticum monococcum, assembly GCA_034509565.1. Classification (NCBI taxonomy): domain Eukaryota; kingdom Viridiplantae; phylum Streptophyta; class Magnoliopsida; order Poales; family Poaceae; genus Triticum; species Triticum monococcum. Next base: position 167,829,865 of record CM067846.1, on the reverse strand, counting down.
GCGATATCCTTCTTCATCCCTGTCCACCAGAAACGTTCCTTCAAATCCAAATACATCTTGGTGTTTTCGGGGTGTATCGAGTATGGTGAGTCATGAGCCTCCTAAAGTATTAACTTCCTGATCTCTGTGTTATTGGTCACATAAACATGATCCTCAAACCATAAGGTGTCGTGTTCATCCTCACCAAAACCTTTGGCCTTTCCTTCGCTCATTTTCTCCTTTATCTCGGCAATCTTGTTGTCATCTTTCTGAGCTTCTCAAATTTTCCCCAACAATGTAGACTGTACCTCCATTGTTCTGACAAAACCTCTAGGAACAATCTCCAATCGAAGTTCCTAGAGATCCTCTGCTAAATCCTTCGACATATCCGTGCTCACTAGGGTATTAGCGTAACTCTTCCGGCTCAAAGCGTCTGCTACGACATTGGCCTTTCCTGGATGATAGTTAGGCTTCATGTCATAATCCTTTATAAGCTCCAACCGTCTTCTTTGCCTAAGGTTCAGTTCCTTCTGGGTGAAAATGTACTTCAAACTCTTATGATCCGTGTACACATCACAATGATTTCCAATAAGGTAATGTCTCCAAGTCTTCAACGCATGAACTACGGTTGCTAGCTCCAAATCATGCATGGCATAATTTAACTCGTGCAGTTTTAGTTGTCGCGAGGCATACGAAACAACTCTTCCATCCTGCATGAGCACACTTCCAAGTCCTAAGCGAGAGGCGTCGCAGTACACATGGAAATCCTTATGCATATCTGGCAATGTCAGCACTAGGGCTGTAGTCAAACATTTCTTTAGCTCCTGGAAACTTGCCTCACAATCTTCCATCCATTTAAACATGGTATCCTTCTTCAATAACTCCGTCATTGGCTTCACAATCTTGGAAAAATTCTCAATGAATCTACGGTAGTATCCTGCGAGTCCAAGAAAACTGCGGATCTGGCTAACTGAAGTGGGTGCCAACCATTCAGTGACTGACTGAACCTTGGTGGGGTCTACTGCTATACCTTCTCCTGATATAACGTGTCCAAGGAATCCGACTTCCTTCAACCAAAACTCGCATTTGCTGAACTTGGCATACAACTGATGTTCCCTGAGTTTCTCGAGAACTAAACGCAAATGCTCCTTGTGTTCCTCTTCATTCTTCGAATATACCATTATATCATCAATGAACACCACAACAAACTTATCCAAATATTCCATGAATACTTTGTTCATCATGCTCATGAAATAGGCAGGGCCGTTAGTCAGTCCAAATGACATGACCGTATACTCATATAGCCCGTACCGTGTGGTGAAGGATGTCTTTGGTATATCCTTTTCTCGTATCTTCAACTGATGATATCCTGATCGCAGATCAATCTTCGAAAACACCTTAGCTCCTTGCTGCTGATCAAATAGATCATTGATCATCGGCAATGGGTACTTGTTCTTAATCGTCACTTCATTCAAGGCTCGATAATCAACAACCATTCTTAGGGATTTATCCTTCTTCTCCACCAAAAGCACTGGGGCTCCCCATGGTGATGAACTCCATCGAATGTAACCTTTCTCCAATAACTCCTTGATATGTTTCTTAATCTCATCCAGATCATTCGCGGGCATCCTATAGGGTCTCTTGGATATTGGCCCTGTGCTTGGGAATAGCTCTATCAAAAACTCAATATCTCGGTCTGGTGGCATGCCTGGTAACTCCTCTGGGAAAACATCTGGATAATCCTTTACTAGAGGCACTTCTTCCTGAACAACTCCCATGAGGGTATTTACTTGGCTACTTCTTGGAACATGCCTAGATATATACTTGATCCTTTTTCCCTCCGGGGTGGTGAGACAAATTGACTTACTAACACAGTCAATGCTTCCTCCGTACTTTGACATCCAGTCCATTCCTAATATCACATCCAATCCTTGTGACTCCAAGATAATTAGGTCAGACGGAAAAACATGGTTGCCAATGGTTAAGGATATCTGGTCACACCATCGACTAGCCATATACTCTGCTCCAGGTGAGCTTACTAACAGAGGGGTCCTAAGGGTTTGGGTCGGTAGTTTAAACTTATCCACGAATTCCCTTGATATGTATGGATGCGATGCACTAGTATCAAAAAGAACAAGAGCGGTAAATGACTTAACCAAAAACTTACCTATAACCGCGTCTGGCTGCTCTTCAACCTCCTCCACGTTAACGTGGTTCACTTGTCCTTTGTTTAATGGATTGGGCTTCTTCCCAGTGCTCCCATTTTCGTTTCCATTCGTCCATTCAGGGCACTCTATGGCATAGTGTCTAGTCTTCCCGCACTTGAAACATGTAACGTGGCTTAGGTCTCTCTTGGTGGGTGTGGCTGGATTGGGGCGGTTCTAATTGTTGCTTGCTCCATTCCCATTCCCATTCCTAGGGCCAGTATGATTATAGTTACTTCCTCCATTATGGGTGTGGCCTCCATGGTAATGAACAAGTCCTCCCAAGTTTGGGGTTAGGCGAGGCTTCTGCTGTGCTCCTGAGTTATACCTCCCTTGTCCATACTTCCTCTTACGGCTCTCAATCTATTGCTGCTTCCCTTCAATCATAAGAGCCTTATCTACCAACTCCTGGTAATTGGTGAATGTTTCCACCATCAACAGCATACTCATCTCATCATTCAGCCCTTCCATAAACTTCTCCTGCTTTGCGGCATCGGTGGCCACATCATCAGGGGCATAGCGAGATAACTTCTAAAATCATCCCCGTACCGTGCCACAGTACGGTTCCCCTGGCGTAAGTTGCGAAACTCACGCTTCTTCAAGTTCATGGCTCCAGTTGACACATGGGCTGTATGGAAGGCTTGCTGAAATTGGTCCCATGTCACCGTGGCTATAGGGTAGGTGACAGTGTAATTCTCCCACCATGATGATGTTGGTCCATCCAACTGATGTGCGGCAAAACACACCTTCTCAGCATCAGTACATCCTACAGTGGTTAACTCCCTTCCAATCCTGCGGAGCCAATCATCTGCTGCTATAGGCTTGGTGCTACTGGAAAACACTGGTGGCTGCAACCTTAGAAAACGGGCTAAGTTGTCCATTGGTGGTGGTGGATTGTTGTTGTTGTTGTTGCCTTGGTTCTGAACTAACAACTGTATCAGGGTATTCTGTTGCTGGATCAACTGAGTGAGCTCCGGTGGGAAAGTAAATCCGGGGTCACGTCTCGGAGGCATCTGATGGGTTTAGATGGGAGAGATTTAGAATAAAATGAGGTCTAATGAGAAAGCGCTACCCATATGCACATGAGACAAAAAAAATCATTTCACTCAATCAATCAAGCAAGGCATACAATCGGTCTAGAACTATCGTAAAAGTGCTCGGACTATACTATTCACATGGTGGAATACTACTACTGATGTGGTGGTCTACTAAAAATATTCCTCGGTTGCATACTCCATGATATCTGCTCCAGCTTCGTCTTCAAAGTCATCATCGCTCAGGTCGGAGTCGGTGTCGTCGATGATGATGTAGTCCTCTGGGCGAATCTCCTTGGGTTCTTCGCCTTCTTCTACTGGTGTGGGGTCTCCCATGAATATTACGATCTTCTTAATCAGGTCGTCATTCTTCTCCACTAGTACGACGATTTCCTCATCATAATCTTCACAGGTAGCCTTGAGTTCTTCCTCCAGTTCCGTGATCCTAGTCATTGCCTTCTCCAGATCTATCATGCCTGCGCACATCTGGTTCTCCTGGCGTCGAATGTGCTGGTTTAGTTCCTGGATGAAAGCTGCAATTGATCTATCCTTCCTGGTGCTGATCATCTCCCATTGCTCATCTCGGCGTCCACAAATCTGGTAGATAGTATCCTTAAGCAACTTTTGGTAAACTTCTCCAATGCGTCCCATGGTGATGTGAGCTGCCATACTCTTTCCTAAACTCCAGGTTGGTGCATCGAAGGAAAACTCTATGGGTTTACTGACTCGCGTGAAGGTTCTTCCTGGAACTTGAACTTGAATCATCCATCGCTCCTCTTCTGGTAAAGTGGCGTTGTAGGTCCTTATGAAGATTGGTATTCCTATGTTCAGGTACCTAGTGACTTCCTTCAAGTGTCGTCCAAAAGGTGCTTCTTCATCCGGTTGTGCAAACTTGTTCCTTGCATCCGCCATCCTAAAGAGTAGAAAATGGAGAGGAGTCAGAAATGAGAGAGAATAGTGATCTATGGCTTTTAGCTTAGTGGTCGTGTCCTACACTCAGCGTGTGCTCTGATACCATCTTGTAGTGACCCGACCTCAAACGGTCAAGTCTCTGTGCTTCAGTGTCATCCCTGGATCGGTAATGCTGACACACACAGTACTCGAGGATTTAAAACAGAGTAGCAATCACACACCTATTACATCAAATGTCTCCAAAGAGAACTTATTACAATAAATATGGCTTAAGCCCAACTAATACGATAATAGCGGAAGGCTTGGAAGATAAAGTGAGTCCATCAACTCCAACGGCATAGCTGAGCTGCACGGCAATGACCTAACGAACCTTACTCCTCATCTGAAAAGTCTGCAACATAATACGTTGGAGCCCGAAAACGGGTCAGCACATGGAATATGATGGCAATATAACAGAGTAGAGCAAGAACAGAATAATGCTATCACTACATGCATATTTGGCTGGTGGAAAGCTCTATGCTTATAGTTTTTGCGAAAAGCCAATTTTTCCCTACAACAAAGGAATAGATTTTAATTTAACTATCATGGTAGTTGAAATATCATTGAGAAGGTTCCTCCAACTCAATCCCAATTAAGGTAATTATCAACCCAACAATATTAATTTAGAGTGATGAGATACTTAAGATACTCCAAGTACTAGATACTCAAGATTTGTCCATAACCTGGGACACGACTAACCATGATTAGTTTGTACACTCTCCAGAGGTTTGCGCACTTTTCCCCACAAGACTCGATCGCCTCCGCTGGATTTCTCGCACTACATGGTGTTTGAGAAACGGATGACCGAGACACAGTCTTTCAGAAACATTAACTCTCTACTCCGGGCAGACCATACCAACACTACAACCCACTACCTGCTGATCCACCTCTTCAAGAGCTTCATGTAACTTACTCAACTATGCTAGAGCCCATAATAGCTTGTGGCTGCACACGATAGTTTCTAGCATGAATAATCTCAGTTCCCTTTGAGCCCGGGTGGCGATCCATAGGAAGATCACACGGGTAATCCGGGATTTCCAAAAATATAGGCAACACTGGGTACTCCAGGTGCCTCAATCCACCCATATGTGTATTTAAGTTGCCACCTTAAGTTGAACCATTAATTATCAATCTCACATCTGTCATGGATTTCACTCACCCAAACCTCGTCTACGAGCATAGCATAGCAATATAAGCAACGCGTAGAAGTAACTCCTAAGGGTTTGAATGTAACAGGGTAATAGGTTCTACCTCATCAACTACTGCCCAACCCACATGTTAATGACATCCTAACTATGCAATGTTTGGGGATTGGCACTAATGCATAAAAATTGGGTGATAAAGAGGTATGATCAAAGTGTTACTTGCCATACTTACGATCCGCATAACCTAGAGACTCCAAATAACATGCTTCGCACTCCGGGAATTCTATCGCCAACAAACAATAGCATACATAAGCAATCAAGCAGAGAAGCAGGGGTAAAACTCAAATAAGAAGGTCTAACCAGAAAGTTCAACTTAAGAACTCCGGTTTGCAAAAAGAATCAAATCGAATGGAGCAACGAAACTCAAACGGCGAAAGAAACAAGATCCGTTTACTAATATGGACCTAGGTCAAATTTTACAGTAGCAAAAACTTGTGCAAATTGGTTAAGCGGAAAGAGGGTCTCGAGACAAAGATCTAGGCGCTTGAATCGCCTGGTTCCGACTAACGAGCGAAAAGATAAACTAGAACGAAAATCGGATCAGAAATCACGATCAGAAATAATCACGGAATAATCCGATAAAAGAAAACTGACGAACAGGCTAATAAACGAGCGTTCGTTATCTGTAACTAACGAGCGGAAAACGTTCGTTAAAACAAACATATGGATGAACGTCCGCTAAAAAGAAAAACCGGCGAACGAAAAAAACGAGTTAGGGTTTTCTAAAAAAACCAAATCGGTCCTTGACCTCTTCAAGAGCTTCACGTAACTTACTCAACTATGCTAGAGCCCATAATAGCTTGTGGCTGCACACGGAAGTTTCTAGCATGAATAATCTCAGTTCCCTTTGAGCCTGGGTGGCGGTCCACAGGAAGATCACACGGGTAATCCGGGATTTCCAAAAATACAGACAACATTGGGTACTCCAGGTGCCTCAGTCCAGCCAGATGTGTATTTAAGTTGCCACCTTAAGTTGAACCATTAATTATCAATCTCACATCTATCATGGATTTCACTCACCAAAACCTCGACTACGAGCATAGCATAGCAATATAAGCAACGCGTAGAAGTAACTCCCAAGGGTTTGAATGTAATAGTGTAATAGGTTCTACCTCATCAACCACTTCCCAACCCACATGTTAATGACATCCTAACCATGCAATGTTTGGGGATTGGCACTAATGCATAAAAACTGGGTGATAAAGGGGTATGATCAAAGTGTTACTTGCCTTGCCGACGATCTGCGTAACCTAGAGACTCCAAATAACATGCTTCGCACTCCGGGAATTCTATCGCAAAAAACAATAGCATACATAAGAAATCAAGCAGAGAAGCACGAGTAAACCTCAAATAAGAAGGTCTAACCGGAAAGTTCAACTTAAGAACTCCGGTTTGCAAAAAGAGTCAAATTGAACGAAGCAACGAAACTCAAACAGTGAAAGAAACAAGATCCGTTTACTAATCTAGACCAAATTTTACAGTAGCAAAAACTTGTGCAAGTTGGTTAAGCGGAAAGGGGGTCTCGAGATGAAGATCTAGGCGCTTGAATCGCCTGATTCCGACTAACGAGCGAAAATATAAACTAGAACGAAAATCGTATCAGAAATCGCGATCAGAAATAATGACGGAATAATCCGATAAAAGAAAACTGACGAACAGGCTGACGAACGAGCGTTCGTTATCTGTAACTAATGAGCGGAAACCGTTCGTTAAAACGAACGTACAGACGAACGTCCGCTAAAAAGAAAAACTGAGAAAATCGGCGAACCTGAAAAAACGAGTTAGGGTTTTCTAAAAAACCAAATCGGTTTTCTAAAAAACCAACAGCGACGTCGCCTTACCTCGTCGGATCCGGCGGGGTGCGGCCCCGGCGGGGCTTAGGCGGCGGTGGGGCTCAGGCGGCGGCGGCGACGCGACTCAGCGGCGGCGGCACGCGGCAGCAGCGGTGCGGGCGGCGGCAGGCGGCGACGCGGGCGGCGGGGCTCGACGGCGCGGGCTGCGGCGGCGGGGCTGGCGGGCGATGGTGGTGGCGAGGCGGGGTGGGGCGGCGCTATTTAAAGGGGGCAAGGGGGCGGCGTGGCTTGGGTGAGGGGGCGCCCGGGGAGGAGTCCGGATCGGACTCCCCTCAGCGTCCGTGCTGCGCACGGCGGCGCGCGCAAGGGAGACTGCGGCGGAACGGGCCGGCTGGGTTTCGGCCCAGCTTTGTCCGGAAACTTTTTTTTTAAATAATTCCGCTGAAACTAAGAAAAATCATAGAAAATAAAATAAAAATCTAAAAATGCCAAAACAAATTTTCTTCGTCTGAATAAAATATTTAGAACGAGATGAACATTTTCTTTGCCCTAAAATGCAATTTTGGAAACGTGCAATTTTTCTAATGCAAACAAAATTGCAAATAAAAATAAATATTTATTTTAATATTTTTCCTCCAACATTTCATTTATTTTGGAGAAGTCATATTATCTCCTCTCATATATTTTTATTATGAAATATTTTCGTAGAGAAAAATAATTATAACCAAAAATCCTCGTTTCAAAATTTGATAAAATCAAATTTGAAAACCGGGGAAATCCCCAACTCTCTCCGAGTGTCCTTGAGTTGCTTAGGATTTTGAGGATCGCGAGACGAAATGCAATAAAATAAGATATGCGAGAATGATCTATGTATAACATTCCAAATTGAAAATTTGGGATGTTACACTAGAGAGAGAGAGAGGTAGAAGAAAAAGCCCCCTAGTCTAGTGGTGGGGGTGGCTTATATAGAGTGCGCCACCCCCTCACCCCCTATGTTACAAAGTGGGGGTGTTAATGCCATAAGTCAACCTACTACTAAGATGATGCTTCGAGTGCCTTGTCGACTGCTGGTCTTCGCATATCCGAGTGAGATCAGATGCTCCGAGTGGAATGAGTTGGTCGAGTGGAGTGCTATGCTCCGAGTGATTGTTGTCGTCTGAGTGACTTGGAGATCATCCGAGTGGATAGTATGTCTGTATAAATTTATCTAGACTCACATGTTGTGTGGACCCCATGCTTTATGATATTTCGACCCTTCGTGGGCCTACCTGTTATGTGTATCCCCAACAGGTGTTGCACCATTGCCCTTTGATCCTATCCTACCCACGCAGTATTTAGATTTTATCACCCTAAAAGAACATAAGTTTCTCAAGGGAAAGGTTGACAACTTCACTTATAATCTGCTGTTTAACCAAACAACTATTGTGCACACATATTTGCCTGCGCCTGCTCTTTTTGATTATCACAGCAAAGGAAGATATTTTGTTCTTGAGAGTGAGGCCCGAGCTCACAACGCAGCAGTGGAGGCAGCATAGCAGGTCGAGGCATCTGCATCGCGAGCCTCCGTGAGCTACCACGCCAACTACTATCCGGAGTACTAATCTACTACCAAGTTAGGCCAAAAGCCTAAGCTTGGGGGAGTATGTGTTTATCACCGACATTACATTTATGTCTACATATCATTCTATTTGTTGGTGTTCACACTTTTTCATTGTATCATCCATGCTTAGATTTATTTTTCTTACTTTCTTCTTGTGTGTTTGAAAAACTTCAGAAAAACCAAAAAAATAGTTGTAGTAGTTTACTTTCTATGCATGCTTAGTTGTTATATTAAAAAGAAAACCCAAAAAGTTTTCCTTGTTCTTCTTTTGCTTATTGGGAGCTTTCCCGCATATTTCTCGTTTTTGCTTTTCCCTTTTATTTGCTTGTTCAAGAAAACCAAAAACTCCAAAAATGTTTCAGTGCGTTTATCTGAATTTCTTTTCCTTTTATTCGAGTTGTACTAAGGAGAAGACCACGATGAAAATGTTGAGTGGGTCTCACATGAATAATTGTTGAACTAATAAAGAGCACATTTTACCTTCTCTTCTCATATTGAATAAAATGTTTTGCTGATTCCAGCTTAGTCCACGGCACTCTTGCACTATTATTATTCTCACATCATTCGGTCGTGCAAGTGAAAGGCAATAATGACAATATTCGATGAACTGGCCGTGGCAGAGAGACACTGGTATGAACTCGACTTGTTCTTATAATGTAAATATGTTTAACCAAGTATCCATGATCCAGCCCATTATGATTAAACATGTTTGCAATGACAATTAGAGATTACAGTTTCTCATGCCATGCATAAGTAGCTGGGAGTTGATAATAATTTAACTTGTATATCAACATTGCGTTAAAATGATTATGATGTAGTATGATGATATGGTATCCTCCTCTGAATGTTCAAGTGGCTTGACTTGGTACATGCTCATGCATGTAGTTGAATCAAAAACAACATAGCCTCTATGATATTTATGTTCATGGTGTTCATATCCTACTCATGCTAGTGTCCAATGTTACTTATGCATAATGCATGGTTATGATCACTGTTGCTCTCTAGCTGGCCGCTTCTCAATCTAAATTGCTAGCTTTCACCTATACTAAGTGGCAACTCTGCTTGTACATCAAAAACCCTGAACCCAAAGTTATTCCAGATGAGTCCACCATATCTACCTATATGCGGTACTACCCTGCCGTCCTAAGTAAATTTGCATGTGCCACCTCTAAAAAACTTCTAAAAAAATATCTATTTTGTGTGCCTGGATCGTTCATGGAAGGACATGAGGTAGTCGGCATCTACCATCCTAAGCGGGTTATTCTCAGGTTGAGTGTTTATTCACTCGCCATCGCACGAGAAAAAGGCGGAAATAGGGATTCCCAGTCCCAAACTTCAAAATACAAAAAGAGTTAATCGCTCGAGTAATCAAACAAAAACTCCCTATGGAGTCAAAACCTTTACTTTTGCCGCTTGGGAACCGCCACTAGCCTGTTTAGCATGGGAGATATTGATAACTGATAGTCGTGAAGTAAATGAGAAGGGTGCATGTCTCAAAATAATCATTTATCTCTGTTTTAAAACTTGAGCTCTGGAACCTCTGCAAATCACCGCGCCCCTCTGCAAAGGGACTATCTATTTACTTTTATGTTGTGTCATCACCTTCTTATACAAGCGCTAGAAACTGAGAGAGCACAGCTGTCTTGATTTATGCATTGTGTGTAGCTAATGTTGGGTGCATCATGACTGGATCTTTTCTACCATGAAGTACAATGTTTAGTCGCTGCTTGGACTTCGGAGGTGCTTTGCATTTATGTTTTGCGGTCTTAGAAAGGGCTAGCGAGATACCACTATTGTCATGTTATCTCATGGTTGTTTTGACAACGTGTTGTCGTTTGAGATGCCTTATTATTGCTCACTAGCTGATTATGTCATTGATATGAGTCATTATAATCTTTAAGAGTTATTATTGACATGGTTAGTTATAATGACGGCTGAAAACCTGGGTCTTGTTTAAGCTTATTTATGCAAACAAGATCAAAAGAGTTCACAAAAGTTTTTCTTTTTCACTTTCAGTTTATCAACTGAATTGCTTGAGGACAAGCAAAGGTTTAAGCTCGGGGGAGTTGATACGTCTCAAACGTATCTACTTTTCCTAACGCTTTTCCTCTTGTTTTGGACTCTAGTTTGCATGATTTGAATGAAACTAACCCCGGACTCACGCTGTTTTCAGCAGAACTACCATGGTGTTGTTTTTGTGCAGAAAAAGTTCTCGGAATGGAACGAAACTTTGCGAGGAATTTTTATATAATATATAAGAATTTCTGGAGCCAATACCTACCGGAGAGGGGCCCCTGGGTGGGCTCAACCCACCAAGGCGCGCCCCCCTCTCCTGGCGCGCCCAGGTGGGTTGTCCCCACCTGGTGGCCACGCAGACCCTGAAACCAACGCTATAAAATCCTATTTTCGGAGAAAAAATCAAGGAGAAAGAATTATCGTGATCAACAAGACGGAGCTGCCACCAAGCCCTGTTCTTCCTCGGGAGGGCAGATCTGGAGTCCGTTTGGGGCTCAGGAGAGGGGGATCTTCATTCTTCGTTATCACCAACCCTTCTCCATCGCCAATTCCATGATGCTCCCCACCGGGAGTGAGTAATTCCTTCGTAGGCTCGCTGGTCAGTGAGCAGTTGGATGAGATTCATCATGTAATTGAGTTAGTTTTGTTAGGGCTTGATCCCTAGTATCCACTATGTTCTTAGATTGATGTTGCTATGACTTTGCCATGCTTAATGCTTGTCACTTTGGGACCGGGGCCATGATTTCAGATCTGAACTGTTTATGTTATCACCATTATATTCATGTTCTAGATCCGATCTTGCAAGTTATAGTCACCTACTACGTGTTATGATCCCGTAACCCCGGAGTGACAATAACCGGGACTTCCTCCGGTGATTACCGTAGTTTGAGGAGTTCATGTATTCACTATGTGTTAATGCTTTGTTCTGGTTCTCTATTAAAAGGTGGCCTTAATATCCCTTAGTTTCCAATATGGACCCTGCTGCCACGGGGGGTAGGACAAAATATGTCATGCAAGTTCTTTTAATAAAGCACGTATGACTATTTACGCAATACATGCCTACATTATATCGATGAACTGAAGCTAGTGTCGTATCGCCCTAGGTTATAGTTGTCTCATGATGAATATCATCCAACAAGTCACCGATCCAATGCCTACGAATTTATCTTATATTGTTTATGCTAATTTACTACTGCTATCATCACTGTTACACTTGCTACAAAATTACTGCTATCACTGTTATTGTTACCGTTTCTGCTGTCACTATTAGCAAAACTATCAAACTACTTTGCTACTGATCACTTCACTGCAGATAATTAATCTATAGGTGTGGTTGAATTGACAACTCAGCTGCCAATACCTTCAAATATTCTTTGGCTCCCATGGTGTTGAATCTATAAATTTGGGTTGAATACTCTACCCTCAAAAATTGTTGCGATCCCCTATACTTGTGGGTTATCATGTCGCCACCCCGAGCAACCGAGATGGCCCCGGCCGAGGAAGCTGCCCGCAGCCCTAGCCGAACTCTACCCGCGCTGCCATGACGTCAGATCAGGCCATGTCGCCGCTGTTGCCGTCCCGACCCCTAGCCTGCACCACCACCTCTCCCCCGGACAACGTAGAAGAGGAGCCGGAGGCCGAGACCACCATTGTTGCGCCGCCACCTCCCCCAACCGGTTGCCACGGCAAAGGCTGAACGCAGCCGCCCACGGCCCGCTCCAACCATTGCATAGCTTGACACGACACCAATACACCCGCGCGCCATCGCCTGCACTGATGTGGGGCCACGTCGCTCCGCGAGAACGCCACGTCCAGATCAAAGTCAGTCGGCCTGCGCCAGCCCTCCTGCATGTGGAGACGAAGATGCCCCACCGTCGGCGGCGGCGACCGAGCTTTTCCTAGCCCCACCCTTTGGCGGTGGAAAGAGAGGGAACGGCGAAGACGGAAGCTAGGTCGCCCTCCCTGTCGCATGCAGGAGCGACACAGGAGGGGAGAGGGGCTCTACCTTTTCTCAGGGCATGGAATTCAGGAGTACCTAAACACCCGGGGGTGATATGATCCAATCACGCTCGTAAACTTCACCTCTCCGAGCAGGTAGCTGTATGATAACCCACAAGTATAGGGGATCACAACAGTTTTCGAGGGTAGAGTATTCAACCCAAATTTATTGATTCGACACAAGGGGAGCCAAAGAATATTCTCAAGTATTAGCAGCTGAGTTGTCAATTCAACCACACCTGGAAACTTAATATCTGCAGCAAAGTATTTAGTAGCAAAGTAATATGATAATAGTGGTAACGGTAGCAAAAGGTAATGATAACAAAAGTAATGTTTTTGGTATTTTGTAGTGATTGTAACAATAGCAACGAAAAAGTAAATAAGCGAAGAACAATATATGGAAAGCTCGTAGGCAATGGATCGGTGATAGAGAATTATGCCGGATGTGGTTCATCATGCAACAGTTATAACCTAGGGTGACACAGAACTAGCTCCAATTCATCAATGTAATGTAGGCATGTATTCCGAATATGGTCATATGTGCTTATGGAAAAGAACTTGCATGCCATCTTTTGTCCTACCCTCCCATGGCAGCGGGGTCCTAGCGGAAACTAAGGGATATTAAGGCCTCCTTTTAATAGAGTACCGGACCAAAGCATTAACACATAGTGAATACATGAACTCCTCAAACTACGGTCATCACCGGGAGTGGTCCCGATTATTGTCACTTCGGGGTTGCCGGATCATAACACATAGTAGGTGACTATAGACTTGCAAGATAGGATCAAGAACTCACATATATTCATGAAAACATAATAGGTTCAGATCTGAAATCATGGCACTCGGGCCCTAGTGATAAGCATTAAGCATGGCAAAGTCATAGCAACATCAATCTCAGAACATAGTGGATACTAGGGATCAAACCCTAACAAAACTAACTCGATTACATGATAAATCACATCCAACCCATCACCGTCCAGCAAGCCTACAATGGAATTACTCACACACGATGGTGAGCATCATGAAATTGGTGATGGAGGAAGGTTGATGATGATGGCGATGGATTCCCGTCTCCAGAGCCCCGAACGGACTCCAGATGAGCCCTCCCGGGAGGTTTTAGGGCTTGGCGGCGGCTCCGTATTGTAAAACATGATGAATCCTTCTCCTTTATTTTTTATCCTCGAAAGCAAATATATAGAGTTGGAGTTGAGGTCGGAGGAGCTCCAGGGGGCAACGAGGTAGGGGGCGCGCCCAGGGGGTAGGCGCACCCCCCACCCTCGTGGCTAGAATGTGGGCCCCTGGTCTTGATCTTTTGCTAGGACTTTTTATTATTTCAAAAAGACATTCCGTGAAGTTTTAGGTCATTCCAAGAACTTCTGTTTCTGCACATAAATAACACCATGGCAATTCTGCTGAAAACAGCATCAGTCCAGGTTAGTTCCATTCAAATCATGCAAGTTAGAGTCCAAAACAAGGGCAAAAGTGTTTGGAAAAGTAGATACGACGGAGACGTATCAACTCCCCCAAGCTTAAACCTTATCTTGTCCTCAAGCAATTCAGTTGACAAACTGAAAGTGATAAAGAAAAACTTTTACAAACTCTGTTTGCTCTTGTTATTGTAAATATGTAAAGCCAGCATTCAAGTTTTCAGCAAAGATTATAGACTAACCATATTCACAATAACGCATAGGTCTCATGTTTACTCATATCAATGGCATAATCAACTAGCTAGCAATAATAATAAATCTCGGATGACAACACTTTCTCAAAACAATCATAATATGATATAACAAGATGATATCTCGCTAGCCCTTTCTGAGACCGCAAAACATAAATGAAGAGCACCTTTAAAGATCAAGGACTGACTAGACATTGTAATTCATGGTAAAAGAGATCCAGTCAAGTCATACTCAATGTAAACTAACAGTAATGAATGCAAATGACAGCGGTGCTCCCCAATTGGTGCTTTTTAATAAGAGGGTGATGACTCAACATAAAAGTAAATGGATAGGCCCTTCGCAGAGGGAAGCAGGGATTTGTAGAGGTGCCAGAGCTCGGTTTTGAAATAGAGATGAATAATATTTTGAGCGGTATACTTTCATTGTCAACATAACAACCAAGAGATGGCAATATCTTCCATGCTACACACATTATAGGCGGTTCCCAAACAAAATGGTAAAGTTTATACTCCCCCTCCACCAACAAGCATCAATCCATGGCTTGCTCGAAACAACGAGTGCCTCCAACTAACAAGAGTCCCGAGGGGAGTTTTTTTTGCAATTATTTTGATTTAGTTTGCATAAAGCATGGGACTGGGCATCCCGGTGACCAGCCATTTTCTCGTGAGTGAGGAGCGGAATCCACTCCTCTTGAGAATAACCCACCTAACATGGAAGATATGGACAGCCCTAGTTGATACATGAGCTATTCGAGCATACAAAACAGGATATTTATTTGAAGGTTTAGAGTTTGGCACATACAAATTTACTTGGAACGGCAGGTAGATACCGTATATAGGTAAGTATGGTGGACTCATATGGAATAACTTTGGGGTTTATGAGATTGGATGCACAAGCAGTATTCCCACTTAGTACAGGTGAAGGCTAGAAAAAGACTTGGAAGCGACCAGCTAGAGAGCGACAACAGTCATGAACATGCATTTAAATTAATCAACACCGAATGCAAGCATGAGTAGGATATAATCCACCATGAACATAAATATCGTGAAGGCTATGTTGATTTTGTTTCAACTACATGCGTGAACATGTGCCAAGTCAAGTCACTTAAATCATTCAGAGGAGGATACCACCCTATCATACCACATCACAACCATTTTAATAGCATGTTGGCACACAAGGTAAACCATTATAAGCTCCTAGCTAATCAAGCATGACACAAGAAACTATGATCTCTAGTTGTCATTGCCAACATGTTTATTCATAATAGGCTGAATCAGGAACGATAAACTAATCATATTTACAAAAACAAGAGAGGTCGAGTTCATACCAGCTTCTCCCATCTCAAACAGTCCATCATATATCGTCATAACTGCCTTTCACTTGCACGACCGAACGATGTGAATAATAATAATGGTGCGCATGCATTGGACTAAGCTGGAATCTGCAAGCATTTAATAAACATAAGAAGACAAGGCAATATAGGCTCTTTTGTCAGATCAACAATAATGCATATAAGAGCCACTTCAACAATTTAATCATGGTCTTCTCCTATCGACCCCCAAAGAAAAGAAAAGAAATAAAACTATTTACACGGGAAATCTCCCAACAAGCAAAAGAAGAACAGGAAATCTTTTTTGGGTTTTCTTTTTAATTACTACTACAAGCATGGAAATTAAAACTAACTAGAAGCTACAACTAATTTTTTTGGTTTTTCTTAAGGTTTATTAAACACACAAGAAGAAAGCATAAAAAGAGAAAATAAACTAGCATGGATGATACAATGAAAAAGTATGAGCATCGACATCTAGCAATGAGTGTGTGAACATGAATGTTATGTCGGTGAGAAATACATACTCCCCCAAGCTTAAGGTTTTAGCCTAAGTTGGTCTATGGCCACGGCTGGCCTGGCGGATATCCATAATAATAGTTGGGGTCGTACTACGATGCAACAGTCATTGCATCGTGGGCTGCAGCTTGGAGGCGAGCTATCTCAGCTCTCCTCTTATACTCTTCCGCCTCCTCTCTGGTTATAAAATATCTCCCTTTTGCGTGAAAGTGAAAGAAAGTAGAGGTAGGGAGAGCGACATGATAGGTGCGTCGTCTGTCAAAGATTAGTCGGTACTGGAGGAACTGATCATTCCTCTCAACAAACTGATGATGAACCATAGCCTCATAATCCAAATAAGCAGGAGGCAACTCAATATCATCCTCACGTATGGTTATACCAAGAAAATTAGCTATGCGGGTTGCATAAATTCCACCAAAGAAATCTCCATTAAATCTATTAAGATGCAACCTACGTGCAACAATGGCTCCCAAATTATAAGATTTATCTCCTAACACAGCACTCCTAAGAATACTGAGGCCAGGGACACACATGTGACATGCCTCATCTTTACCATTAATGCATCTACCTATGAAGAGAGCAAAATAATGTATAGCAGGAAAGTGAATGCTCCCTATGGTAGCTTGTGTTATATCTCTAGATTCCCCCACAGTTATACTAGCAAGAAATTCTCTAAATTCAGATTTGCGAGGTTCCCTAACACTACCCCATTGTGGAGGTTTGCAAGCAGTGGTAAAATCCTCTAAGTCCATCGTATAAGATTTTTCATAAAGATCAAACATGACAGTTGGAGAATTGCGTGAAGATGAAAATTCAAACCTCCTCACAAAGGAACTACTGAGATAGTGGTACTGGCAGCACTTTTCCTCTTCTAAGCTCACAAGATCAGCGTTACGCAAATATGCGTTAAATTCTTCCTTGATTTCCGCTCGATCCATAAAGTCCTTTGAAGGCCATTCACAGGGCCGCACTGGAGCGTCCCATGGTGGCTCATCATCAGCATCACGCATTGCAAGCCTGGGTTCTTGTTTCCCTCAAGAGACACCTTGGTACATTTTCCTAAACATATTTCTTCCTCTGAAAAATTTCTGAAATTTTTAGTAGCTTCAAATAAAGGTGAGCCAAGCTCAAAAAAGTTGATAGCAACTACACCTACAAGTGCCTAGAGCATATATCATGCATCAAAACTACTTGGAACCATATAAATTTGACACGCAAGCTCAAGAACAGGGTCACCTAGGCAGAACAAATTTGCAATGAATAAAGCACTAGAACAAAAACTAATTTGACCAATGGAGGAGTCACATACCAAGGAACAATCCCCTCAAGCAGTTTTATGAGAGGTACTTTGAGCACGGAGATCGAAAATGGCAGCAAAATGAGCTTGGACTCGGGTTTGAGCGGGATAATGGTGTTTGTGGGAGGAAGGAGTGTGTGGGTGCAGGAATAAGTGGAGGAGGGCCACCGTGGGCCCACGAGGCAGGGGGCGCGGCCAGGGGGTAGGGCGTGCCCTCCACCCTCGTGGCCAGGTGGATGCCCCCCATGCTGTTCTCAGTGCCAAATATTCTCAAATATTCCAGAAAAAATCATATTTAAATTTTAGGGCATTTGGAGAACTTTTATTTTCGGGGTATTTTTATATTGCATGGATAATTCAGATAACAGATGAAAAATACTAATTTTTATTTTATTTAATATAAATAACCGAAAGTAAAAGGAGGGTACCGAGAGTTGTGTTTTCTAAATTCATCCATCTCATGATCATCAAAAGGAATCCACTAACAAGGTTGATCAGGTCTTGTTAACAAACTCATTCCGAATAACATGGAACCGGAGAATTTTCGAATAACACTAGGTTACCTCAACGGGGATATGCACATCCCCAACAATAAGAATATCATAGTTCTTCTTAACAGTAGGAAGAGGAAATTCAAAACCTCCAAAAATAATGGACGGAATTTTTCTAATAGAATTGATACTGTGGACTTGAGGCTGTTTCCTTGGAAAGTGTACCGTATGCTCATACCATTAACATGAAAAGTGCCATTGCCTTTGGTGCAATCAATAACAGCCCCTGCAGTATTCAACAAGGGTCTTTCAAGAATAATAGACATACTATCATCCTCAGGAATATCAAGAATAACAAACTCCGTTAAAATAGTAACGTTTGCAACTACAACAGGCACATCCTCACAAATACCGACAGGTATAGCAGTTAATTTATCAACCATTTGCAAAGATATTTCAGTAGGTGTCAACTTATTCAAATCAAGTATACGATATAAAGAGAGAGGTATAACACTAACACCGGCTCCAAGATCACATAAAGCAGTTTTAACATAGTTTCTTTTAATGGAGCATGGTATAGTGGGTACTCCTGGATCTCCAAGTTTCTTTGGTATTCCACCCTTAAAAGTATAATTAGCAAGCATGGTGGAAATTTCAGCTTCCGGTATCTTTTTTTTATTAGTAACAATTTCTTTAATGTACTTAGCATGAGGATTCATTTTAAGCATATCAGTTAATCACATACGCAAAAAGATAGGTCTATTCATTTCAGCAAAGCGCTCAAAATCCTCATCATCCTTTTTCTTGGATGGTTTGGGAGGAAAAGGCATGGGTTTCTGAACCCATGGTTCTCTTTCTTTACCATGTTTCCTAGAAACAAAGTCTTTCTTATCATAACGTTGATTCTTTGATTGTGGGTTATCAAGATCAACAGTAGGTTCAATTTCTATATCATTATCATTACTACGTTGGGCATCAACATGAACATTATCATTAACATTATCACTAGTTTCAGGTTCATTACCAGATTGTGTCTCAGCATCAAAAATAGAAATATCATTTGGATTCTCAGGTGTTTCAATAATAGGTTGTTCTTCACCAACACTGTCACCACGCCGTCGTGCTGCCGAAACTCATCTACTACTTCGCCCCTCTTGCTGGATCGAGAAGGCGAGGACGTCACCGAGCCGAACATGTGCAGAACTCGAAGGTGCCTTGCTTTCGGTACTTGGATCGGTCGGATCGTGAAGACGTACGACTACATCAACTGCATTGTTATAACGCTTCCGCGAACGGTCTACGAGGGTACGTAGACAATACTCTCCTCTCTCGTTGCTATGCATCACCATGATCCTGCGTGTGCGTAGGAAATTTTTTGAAATTACTACGTTCCCCAACAGTTGTCAGGGGGGTATTTTTTTGCCCATAATAAGGACGCACTTCCTTGCGTGCGAAGATGTAGCTGCTGGGTCCCAGCAGTCAGGGGGTGAAAACATTATTTTTCAGGGTAAAAAGGATGCAGTTGCATGCATGCGTCCATGGGCGTGGTGCGTCCCCACTGTTAGCCTCTCATGTACAGTCATCTTCCGACGACTCTCGGTTGTTGACCACGTTGACCACACCATGCTAAGCGTGCCGAGGCCAGTGGACGACGGCGAGGCCCCAGACTGGAACGACCCAGAGATGGTGAAGACACAGCAGTGGAGTCGCAGATGGAGAGGAGTGGAAACTACTGGTTCGGGTGTGCGGTAGCACTGCCGCCCATAGGAGACAAGAGAAAGAACAGAGGTTGAAGAAGGAGCACAGTTGTTGGATTAACATCCAACGGTCCAGCTACTAGAATCATTTGTTGATTAAGTTGACAAAGCCCTGCGTACACGTCTGCTTAGTAGGCACACAAGTCAGCCACCAAATCTGCCGGGTCCCAGCTGTCATGAGGAGGAATGGTTTTTTCGCATAACAAGGAGGCACTTCCTTCCGTGCGAAGATACAACCAGTGGGTCCCAGCTGTCTGGGGAGGAAACAGCTTAATAAGGAGGAACTTTCCTTGCGTGTGACCATGGACCTCGTGGGTCCTAGCCATCAGGCTCTTCACGTACAGTCCTCTTCCGATGACTCTCGTATGTTGACCACGCCACGTCGAGCACTGCGAGGTGGTGGACGATGGTGAGGCCCCAGACTGGAACGACCTGGAGATGGGGAAGAAGCAGAAGTGGAGTCACAGACAGAGAGGAGTGGGAAACTTGACTGGTTCGGGTGTGGGGTGGGCCTACACTCGGCAGAGAATAACAGGAGGTGCAGAGTGGAGGGATGGCCTGGCCATCGGTGGGGTAGCATTTCGTTGAGGTGCGCCAAACAACACTGCTGGATGCCGGAGGCTGGAGCAGGCGGTCCTGGCAGCACTGGGGTAAGAAGACGAGAGATTGAAGAAGAATGCCAGCCGTTGGATGTAAATCCAACGCCTTTCTTAGGCTTCGACCTACTGGCCCACATGTCAGCTAGTCCATTTGTTTTTTTAGTCCATTTGGTGAGCTGGGTGAAACAATGATGTAGCATCTATGCAGCCCGTTTATATATATGGTAGAATTTAAAGCCCATTTGCGTTTGTCTTGAAATCCACAGACTTGCTAGGCTGGGTGAAAATATCAAGTTGGGCTGGACGGAGAAATGTTATAAAAACATAAACACATGATTGCACATCTATTATTGCATTGTCCAGTAAAATCTTTACAAGCTTATGTACGCAATCACTAGGAGTTAACTTGCCAAGTTGTATATAAACAGTTATTATTATTATTTTGTAAGAACTTTCAATTTACGAAATAAAATATCATTTTAATTTGATGAGTTAATAGGACGTGGGGTATTATTATTTTTTAGGCTAGACGTGGGACAGTTGAGTTGGTTCTAGGGAAAAGTACTGGGAGAAAACTCAGTTTACATCGAAAAAGAAAGTGGGAGAAATTCAGATATAGGATTAATGAAAACGAAAAATAAAGGAAGTGGGAAGGTCTATAAAATAGTTGGACGAACGACATGTTTAACGGAACCTTATGTTGTTTCTATTATATATATGTAATAAAATAAGATATAAATATAGGTTTAGCTTTGCATTCTTATAGAAAACATAGTTTCAGTTTTGCATTCTTATAGAAAAATAGAACTAAGTTGTGCGTCGTCTTGAAAAAACAAACATAACTTGGGCTGCTGATGTTATAGAAAAGCTTGGTTGGGAGGCCCAGAGGCCGCTTGATACCTGTTGGATCCAAAAAATGTTGAAACATGTCATGGGCTGCCCATGTTAAACAACAAAACCTAGGCCATGGACCTGGTGGGCCCGGGACTGTCAGCCTCTCGACGAACAGTTGTCTCCCAATTCCTCTTGTTTTGCTGACCATGTTGGGAACGACAGACGGCTTTATTGTATGCATTGCAATCGCGTTGTAATGCTTTCTTTATCACTAAGCGGTAGCGATAGTCGTGGAAGCATAAGATTGGCGAAACGACAACGATGCTACGATGGAGATCAAGGCGTCGCGCTGGTGATGATGGTGATCATGATGGTGCTTCGGAGATGGAGATCACAAGCACAAGATGATGATGGCCATATCATATCACTTATATTGATTGCATGTGATGTTTATCTTTTATGCATCTTATCTTGCTTTGATTGACGGTAGCATTATAAGATGATCTCTCACTAAATTATCAAGAAGTGTTCTCCCTGAGTATGCACTGTTGCCAAAGTTCGTCGTGCCCAGACACCACGTGATGATCGGGTGTGATAAGCTCTACGTCCATCTACAACGGGTGCAAGCCAGTATTGCACACGCAGAATACTCAGGTTAAACTTGACGAGCCTAGCATATGCAGATATGGCCTCGGAACACGGAGACCGAAAGGTCGAGCGTGAATCATATAGTAGATATGATCAACATAATGATGTTCACCATTGAAAACTAATCCATTTCACATGATGATCGGTTATGGTTTAGTTGATTTGGATCACATGATCACTTAGAGGATTAAAGGGATGTCTATCTAAGTGGGAGTTCTTAAGTAATATGATTAATTGAACTTTAATTTATCATGAACTTAGTCCTGGTAGTATTAGCATATCTGTGTTGTAGATCAATAGCTCGCGTTGTTGCTTTCATATGTTTATTTTGATATGTTCCTAGAGAAAATTGTGTTGAAAGATGTTAGTAGCAATGATGCGGATTGGATCCGTGATCTGAGGTTTATCCTCATTACTGCACAGAAGAATTATGTCGTTGATGCACCGCTAGGTGACAGACCTATTGCAGGAGTAGATGCAGACGTTATGAATGTTTGGCTAGCTCAATATGATGACTACTTGATAGTTTAGTGCACCATGCTTAACGGCTTAGAATCGGGACTTCAAAGACGTTTTGAACGTCATGGACCATATGAGATGTTCCAGGAGTTGAAGTTAATATTTCAAGAAAATACCCGAGTTGAGAGATATGAAGTCTCCAACAAGTTCTATAGCTAAAAGATGGAGGAGAATCGCTCAACTAGTGAGCATGTGCCCAGATTGTCTAGGTACTACAATCGCTTGAATCAAGTGGGAGTTAATATTCCAGATAAGATAGTGATTGACAGAATTCTCTAGTCACCATCACCAAGTTAGTAGAACTTCGTGATGAACTATAGTATGCAAGGGATGACGAAAACGACTCCCGAGCTTTTCATGATGATGAAATCGATGAAGGTAGAAATCAAGAAAGACATCAAGTGTTGATGGTTGACAAGATCACTAGTTTCAAGAAAAGGGCAAAGGAAAAGAGGGGAACTTCAAGAAGAACAGCAAGCAAGTTGCTGCTCATGTGAAGAAGCCCAAGTCTGGTCCTAAGCCTGAGACTAAGTGCTTCTACTGCAAAGGGACTGGTCACTGGAAGCGGAACTACCCCAAGTATTTGGCGGATAAGAAGGATGGTGAAGTGAACAAAGGTATATTTGATATACATGTTATTGATGTGTATTATACTAGTGTTCGTAGCAGACCCTCGGTATTTGATACTGGTTCCGTTGCTGTGAGTAGTAACTCGAAACGGGAGTTGCAGAATGAACAGACTAGTTAAGGGTGAAGTGACGATGTGTGTTGGAAGTGGTTCCAAGATTGATATGATCATCATCACACACTCCCTATACTTTCGAGATTAGTGTGGAAGCTAAATAACTGTTATTTGGTGTTGAGCATGAATATGATTTGATCATGATTATTGCAATACAGTTATTCATCTAAGTAAGAGAATAAATTGTTGTTCTATTTACATGAATAAAACCTTCTATGGTCATACACACCAACGAAAATGGTTTGTTGGATCTCGATCGTAGTGATACACATATTCATAATATTGAAGCCAAAAGATGCAAAGTTAATAATGATAGTGCAACTTATTTGTGGCACTGCCGTTTATGTCATATTGGTATAAAGTGCATGAAGAAACTCCATGCTAATGGACTTTTGGAATCACTTGATTATGAATCACTTGATGCTTGCGAACCATGCCTTATGGGCAAGATGACTAAAACTCCGTTCTTCGGAACAATGGAGGGAGCAACTGACTTATTGGAAAGAATACATACTGATGTATGCAATTCAATGAGTGTTAAGGCTCACGGCAAGTATCGTTATTTTCTGAACTTCACAGATGATTTGAGCAGATATGGGTATATCTACTTGATGAAACATAAGTCTGAAACATTTGAAAAGTTCAAAGAATTTCAGAGTGAAGTGGAGAATCATCGTAACAAGAAAATAAAAGTTTCTACGATATGATCGTAGAGGTAAAATATTTGAGTTACGAGTTTGGCCTTCAGTTAAAACAATGTAAAATAGTTTCACTACTCACGCCACCTGGAACACCACAGCATAATGGTGTGTCCGAACGTCATAATCGTACTTTATTGGATATAGTGCAATCTATGATGTTTCTTACCGATTTACCACTATAGTTTTGGGGTTATGCATTAGAGACAGTTGCATTCACATTAAAAAGGGCACCATCTAAATCCGTTGAGACGACACCGTATGAACTGTGGTTTCGCAAGAAACCAAAGTTGTCGTTTCTTAAAGCTTGGGGTTGTGATGCTTATATGAAAAAGTTTCATCCTGATAAGCTCAAACCCAAATCGGAGAAATATGTCTTCATAGGATACCCAAAGGAGACTGTTGGGTACACCTTCTATCACAGATCCGAAGGCAAGACATTTGTTGCTGAGAATGGATACTTTCTAGAGAAGGAGTTTCTCTCGAAAGAAGTGAGTGGGAGGAAAGTAGAAAACTTGATAAGGTAATTGTACCATCTCCCTTATTGGAAAGTAGTTCATCACAAAAATCTGTTCTTGTGACTACTACACCAATTAGTGAGGAAGCTAATGATGATGATCATGTAACTTCAGATCAAGTTACTACCGAATCTCGTAGGTAAACTAGAGTGAGATCCGCACCAGAGTGGTATGGTAATCATGTTCTGGAAGTCATGTTACTAGACCATGACGAACTTGCGAACTACGAGGAAGCGACGATGAGCCCAGATTCCAAAAAATGGCTTGAGGCCATGAAATCTGAGATGGGATCCGTGTATGAGAACAAAGTGTAGACTTTGGTTGACTTGCCCGATGATCGGCAAGCCATAGAAAATAAATGGATCTTCAAGAGGAAGACGGACGTTGATAGTAGTGTTACTATCCACAAAGCTAGACTTGTCGAAAAAGGTTTTTGACAAAGTTCAAGGTGTTGACTACGATGAGAGTTTCTCACTCGTATCTATGCTTGAGTCTGTCCGAATCATGTTAGCAATTGCCGCATTTTATGAAATCTGGCAAATGGATAACAAAACTGCAATCCTTAATGGATTTCTTAAAGAATAGTTGTATATGATGCAACCAGAAGGTTTTGTCAATCCTAAAGGTGTTAACAAAATATGCAATCTCCAGCGATCCATCTATGGACTGGTGCAAGTATCTCGGAGTTGGAATACACGCTTTGATAAGTTGATCAAAGCATATAGTTTTATACAGACTTGCGATGAAGGCTGTATTTACAAGAAAGTGAGTGGGAGCACTACAACATTTCTGATAAGTATATGTGAATGACATATTGTTGATCGGAAATAATGTAGAATTATTCTACAAAGCATAAAGGAGTATTTGAAAGGAGTTTTTCAAAGAAAGACCTTGGTGAAGCTGCTTACATATTAACCATCAAGATCTATAGAGATAGATCAAGATGCTTGATAAGATTTTTCAATAAGTACATACCTTGACAAGATTTTGAAGTAGTTCAAAATGGAACAGTCAAAGAAAGAGTTCTTGCTTGTGTTACAAGGTGTGAAGTTGAGTAAGACTCAAAACCCGACCACGGCAGAAGATAGAAAGAGAATGAAAGTCATTCCCTATGCCTTGGCCATAGGTTCTATAAAGTATGCCATGCTGTGTACTAGATCTATTGTATACCCTACACTGATTTTGGCAAGGGAATACAATAGTGATCTAGGAGTAGATCGCTGGACAGCGGTCAGAATTATCCTTAGTGAAATAAGGATATGTTTCTCAATTATGGACGTGACAAAAAGGTTTGTCGTAAAGGGTTACGTCGATGCAAGTTTTTGACACTGATCCAGATGATTCTAAGTCTCAATCTGGATACATATTGAAAGTGGGAGCAATTAGCTAGAGTAGCTCCGTGCAGAGCGTTGTAGACATAGAATTTTGCAAAATACATACGGATCTGAATTTGGCAGGCCCGTTGACTAAATTTCTCTCACAAGCAAAACATGATCACTCTTTGGGTGTAAATCACATAGCGATGTGAACTAGATTATTGAATCTAGTAAACCCTTTGGGTGTTAGTCACATGGAGATGTGAACCAATCACATAAAGATGTGAACTATTGGTGTTAATCACATAGCGATGTGAACTAGATTATTGACTCTAGTGCAAGTGGGAGACTGAAGGAAATATGCCCTAGAGGCAATAATAAAGTTATTATTTATTTCCTTATTTCATGATAAATGTTTATTATTCATGCTAGAATTGTATTAAACGGAAACATAATACATGTGTGAATACATAGACAAACAGAGTGTCACTAGTATGCCTCTACTTGACTAGCTCATTAATCAAAGATGGTTATGTTTCCTAACCATAGACAAAGAGTTGTTATTTGATTAATGGGATCACATCATTAGATGAATGATCTGATTGACTTGACCCATTCCATTAGCTTAGCACCCGATCGTTTAGTATCTTGCTATTGCTTTCTTCATGACTTATACATGTTCCTATGACTATGATATTATGTAACTCCCGTGTGCCAGCGGAACACTTTGTGTGCTACCAAACGTCACAACGTAACTGGGTGATTATAAAGGTGCTCTACAGGTGTCTCCAAAGGTACATGTTGGGTTGACGTATTTCGAGATTAGGATTTGTCACTCCGATCGTCGGAGAGGTATCTCGGGCCCTCTCGGTAATGCACATCACTTAAGCCTTGCAAGCATTGCAACTAATGAGTTAGTTGCGGGATGATGTATTACGGAACGAGTAAAGAGACTTGCCGGTAACGAGATTGAACTAGGCATTGGATACCGACGATCGAATCTCGGGCAAGTAACATACCGATGACAAAGGGAACGACGTATGTTGTTATGCGGTCTCACCGATAAAGATCTTCGTACAATATGTAGGAGCCAATATGGGCATCCAGGTCCCGCTATTGGTTATTGACCGGAGACGTGTCTCGGTCATGTCTACATTGTTCTCGAACCGTAGGGTCCGCACGCTTAAAGTTACGATGACAGTTTCATTATGAGTTTATGTATTTTGATGTACCGAAGGTTGTTCGGAGTCCCGGACATGATCATGGACACGACGAGGAGTCTCGAAATGGTCGAGACATAAAGATCGATATATTGGACGACTATATTCGGACACCGGAATTGTTCCGGGTGATTTTGGATAAAACCGGAGTGCCGGAGGGGTTACCGGAACCCCCCGGGGAAGTAATGGGCCTTAGTGGGCCTAAGGGAGAGAGAGGGCAGCAGCCCAGGAGGTGGCGCGCCCACCCTCTTGGGGAGTACGAATTGGACTAGGAGGGGGGGTGCGGCCCCCCTTTCCCTCTCCCTATCCCTCTCTTTCCTTCCCCCTCTCTATTCCTAGTTGGACTAGGAAAGGGGAGTCCTACTCCCACTAGGAGGAGGACTCCCCCCCTCTCCTTGGCGCGCCCCAAGGGCCGGCCGGCCTCCCCCTTGCTCCTTTATATACGGGGGCAGGGGGGCACCCTAGGACACACAAGTTGATCATCGTGATCGTTCCTTAGCCGTGTGCGGTGCCCCCCTCCACCATATTCCATCTCGGTCATATTGTAGCAGCGCTTAGGCGAAGCCCTGCGACGGTAGAACATCAAGATCGTCACCACGCCGTCGTGCTGACGGAACTCATCCCCGAAGCTTTGCTGGATCGGAGCCCGGGGAGCGTCATCGAGCTGTACGTGTGCCAAGAACTCGGAGGTGCCAGAGTAACGGTGCTTGGATCGGTTGGACCAGGAAGACGTACGACTACTTCCTCTACATTGCGTCAACGCTTCCGCTTTGGTCTACGAGGGTACGTAGACAACAATCTCCCCTCTCGTTGCTATGCATCACCATGATCTTGCGTGTGCGTAGGAATTTTTTTGAAATTACTACGTTCCCCAATAGTAGGAGTAGGAAACAAGGAAGGGGCGCAGCCCCTCCCCCTAGTCCAATTCGGACTAGGCCTTGGGGGGCGCGCGGCCTGCCCTAGGCAGCCCCTCTCTCTTTCCTGTATGGCCCAATAAGGCCCAATACTTCTCCCGGCAAATTCCCGTAACTCTCGAGTACTCCAAAAAATACTCGAATCACTCGGAACCTTTCCGATGTCTGAATATAGTCGTCCAATATATCGATCTTTACGTCTCGACCATTTCGAGACTCCACGTCATGTCCCAGTTCTCATCCGGGACTCCGAACTCCTTCGGTACATCAAAACTCATAAACTCATAATATAACTGTCATCGAAACCTTAAGCGTGCGGACCGTACGGTTCGAGAACAATGTAGACATGACCGAGACACGTCTCCGGTCAATAACCAATAGCGGGACCTGGATGCCCATATTGGCTCCTACATATTCTACGAAGATCTTTATCGGTCAGACCGCATAACAACATACGTTGTTCCCTTTGTCATCGGTATGTTAATTGCCCGAGATTCGATCGTTGGTATCTCAATACCTAGTTCAATCTCGTTACCGGCAAGTCTCTTTACTCGTTGCGTAATACATCATCCCACAACTAACTCATTAGTTGCAATGCTTGCAAGGCTTAAGTGATGTGCATTACCGAGAGGGCCTAGAGATACATCTCCGACATTCAGAGTGACAAATCCTAATCTTGAAATACGCCAACCCAACATGTACCTTTGGAGACACCTGTAGAGCTCCTTTATAATCACCCAGTTACGTTGTGACATTTGGTAGCACGCAAAGTGTTCCTCCGGCAAACAGGAGTTGCATAATCTCATAGTCATAGGAACATGTATAAGTCATGAAGAAAGCAATAGGAACATACTAAACGATCGGGTGCTAAGCTAATGGAATGGGTCGTGTCAATCAGATCATTCAACTAATGATGTGATCCCGTTAATCAAATAACAACTCTTTGTCCATGGTTCGGAAACATAACCATCTTTGATTAACGAGCTAGTCAAGTAGAGGAATACTAGTGACACTCTGTTCGTCTATGTATTCACACATGTATTATGTTTCCGGTTAATACAATTCTAGCATGAATAATAAACATTTATCATGATATAAGGAAATAAATAATAACTTTATTATTGCCTCTAGGGCATATATCCTTCAGTCTCCCACTTGCACTAGAGTCAATAATCTAGATCACATCGCCATGTGATTTAACATCAATAGTTCACATCTTTATGTGATTGGTTCACATCTCCGTGTGACTAACACCCAAAGGGTTTACTAGATTCAATAATCTAGTTCACATCGCTATGTGATTAAGACCCAAAAAGTGATCATGTTTTGCTTGTGAGAGAAGTTTAGTCAACGGGTCTGTCACATTCAGATCCGCATGTATTTTGCAAATTTCTATATCAACAATGCTCTGCATGGAGCTACTCTAGCTAATTGCTCCCACTTTCAATATGTATCCAGATTGAGACTTAGAATCATCTGGATCAGTGTCAAAACTTGCATCGACGTAACCCTTTACGACGAAACTTTTGTCACCTCCGTAATCGAGAAACATATCCTTATTCTAGTAAGGATAATTTTGACCGCTGTCCATTGATCTACTCCTAGATCACTATTGTACTCCCTTGCCAAACTTAGTGGTAGGGTATACAATAGATCTGGTACACAGCATGGCATACTTTATAGAACCTATGATCAAGGCATAGGGAATGACATTCATTCTCTTTCTATCTTCTGCCGTGGTCGGGCTTTGAGTCTTACTCAATTTCGCACCTTGTAACATAGGCAGGAAACTCTTTCTTTGACTGTTCCATTTTGAACTACTTCAAAATCTTGTCAAGGTATGTATTTATTGAAAAAACTTATCAAGCGTCTTGATCTATCTCTATAAATCTTGATGCTCAATATGTAAGCAACTTCACCGAGGTCTTTCTTTGAAAAACTCCTTTCAAACACTCCTTTATGCTTTGCAGAATAATTCTACATTATTTCCGATCAACAATATGTCATTCACATATACTTATCAGAAATGTTGTAGTGCTCCCACTCAATTTCTTGTAAATACAGGCTTCACCGCAAGTATGTATAAAACTATATGCTTTGATCAACTTATCAAAGCGTATATTCCAACTCCGAGATGCTTACACCAGTCCATAGATGGATCGCTGGAGTTTGCACATTTTGTTAACACCTTTAGGGTTGACAAAAACTTCTGGTTGCATCATATACAACTCTTCTTTAAGAAATCCATTAAGGATTGTAGTTTTGTTATCCATTTGCCAGATTTCATAAAATGCGGCAATTGCTAACATGATTCGGACAGATTTAAGCATAGATACGAGTGAGAAACTCTCATCGTAGTCAACACCTTGAACTTGTCGAAACCCTTTTGCGACAATTCTAGCTTTGTAGATAGTAACACTACTATCAGTGTCCGTCTTCCTCTCGAAGATCCATTTATTTTCTATGGCTTGACGATCATCGGGCAAGTCAACCAAAGTCCATACTTTGTTCTCATACATGGATCCCATCACAGATTTCCTGGCCTCAAGCCATTTTGCGGAATCTGGGCTCATCATCGCTTCCTCATAGTTTGTAGGTTCGTCATGGTCTAGTAACATAACTTCCAGAACAAGATTACCGTACCACTCTGGTATGGATCTCACTCTGGTTTACCTACGAGATTTGGTAGTAACTTGATCTGAAGTTACATGATCATCATCATTAGCTTCCTCACTAATTGGTGTAGTAGTCACAGGAATAGATTTCTGTGATGAACTACTTTCCAATAAGGTAGAAGGTACAATTACCTTATCAAGTTCTACTTTCCTCCCACTCACTTCTTTCGAGAGAAACTCCTTCTCTAGAAAGGATCCATTCTTAGCAACGAATGTCTTCCCTTTGGATCTATGATAGAAGGTGTACCCAACTGTCTCCTTTGGGTATCCTATGAAGACATATTTCTCCAATTTGAGTTTGAGCTTATCGAGATGAAACTTTTTCACATAAGCATCGCAACTCCAAACTTTAAGAAACGACAACTTTGGTTTCTTGCCAAACCATAATTTAGATTGTGTCATCTCAACGGATTTAGATGGTGCCCTTTTTAACGTGAATGCAGCTGTCTCTAGTGCATAACCCCAAAACGATAGTGGTAGATCGGTAAGAGACATCATAGATTGCACTATATCCAATAAAGTACGGTTATGACGTTCGGACACACCATTATGCTGTGGTGTTCCAGGTGGCGTGAGTAGTGAAACTATTTTACATTGTTTTAACTGAAGGCCAAACTCGTAACTCAAATATTTTACCTCTGCGATCATATCGTAGAAACTTTTATTTTTCTTGTTACGATGATTCTCCACTTCACTCTGAAATTCTTTGAACTTTTCAAATGTTTTAGACTTATGTTTCATCAAGTAGATATACCCATATCTGCTCAAATCATCTGTGAAGTTCAGAAAATAACGATACTTGCCGTGAGCCTTAACACTCATTGAATTGCATACATCAGTATGTATTCTTTCCAATAAGTTAGTTGCTCGCTCCATTGTTCCGAAGAACGGAGTTTTAGTCATCTTGCCCATAAGGCATGGTTCGCAAGCATCAAGTGATTCATAATCAAGTAATTCCAAAAGTCCATTAGCATGGAGTTTCTTCATGCGCTTTATACCAATATGACATAAACGGCAGTGCCACAAATAAGTTGCACTATCATTATTAACTTTGCATCTTTTGGCTTCAATATTATGAATATGTGTATCACTACGATCGAGATCCCACAAACCATTTTCGTTGGTGTGTATGACCATAGAAGGTTTTATTCATGTAAACAGAACAACAATTTATTCTCTTACTTAGATGAATAACTGTACTGCAATAATCATGATCAAATCATATTCCTGCTCAACACCAAATAATACTTATTTAGGTTCCACACTAATCCCGAAAGTATAGGGAGTGTGCGATGATGATCATATCAATCTTGGAACCACTTCCAACACACATCGTCACTTCACCCTTAACTAGTCTTTATTCTGCAACTCCGATTTCGAGTTACTAATCTTAGCAACTGAACTAATATCAAATACTGAGGGGTTGCTATAAACACTAGTAAAGTACACATAAACAACATGTATATCAAATATACTTATGTTCACTTTGCCATCCTTCTTATCTGCCAATCACTTGGGGTAGTTCCGCTTCAAGTGACCAGTCCCTTTGCAGTAGAAGCACTTAGTCTCAGGCTTACGATCAGACTTGGGCTTCTTCACTTGAGCAGAAACTTGCTTGCTGTTCTTTTTGAAGTTCCCCTTCTTCCCTCTGCCCTTTTCTTGAAACTAGTGGTCTTGTCTACCATCAACACTTGATGTTTTTTTCGATTTCTACCTTTATCAATTTCCGCATTACGAAGAGCTTGGGAATCATTTCCGTTATCCCTTGCATATCATAGTTCATCACGAAGTTCTACTAACTTGGTGATGGTGACTAGAGAATTATGTCAATCACTATCTTATCTAGAAGATTAACTCCCACTTGATTCAAGCGATTGTAGTACTCAGACAATCTGGGCACATGCTCACTAGTTGAGCGATTCTCCTCCATCTTTTAGCTATAGAACTAGTTGGAGACTTCATATCTCTCAACTCGGGTATTTGCTTGAAATATTAACTTCAACTCCTGGAACATCTCATATGTTCCATGACGTTCAAAACGTCTTTGAATTCACGATTCTAAGCCATTAAGCATGGTGCACTAAACTATCAAGTAGTCATCATATTGACCTAGCCAAACGTTCATAACGTCTGCATCTGCTCCTGCAATAGGTCTGTCACCTAGCCGTGCATCAAGGACATAATTTTTCTGTGCAGCAATGAGGATAAACCTCATATCACAGATCCAATCCGCATCATTGCTACTAACATCTTTCAACATAGTTTTTCTCTAGGAACATATCAAAACAAACATAGGGAAGCAACAACGCGAGCTATTGATCTACAACATAGATATGCTAATACTAGTAGGACTAAGTTCATGATAAATTTAAGTTGAATTAATCATATTACTTAAGAACTCCCACTTAGATAGACATCCCTCTAATCATCTAAGTGATCACGTCATCCAAATCAACTAAACCATAACCGATCATGACGTGAAATGGAGTAGTTTTCAATGGTGAACATCACTATGTTGATCATATCTACTATATGATTCATGCTCGACCTTTCGGTCTCCAGTGTTCCGAGGCCATATCTGCATATGCTAGGCTCATCAAGTTTAACCTGAGTATTCTGCGTGTGCAAAACTGGCTTGCACCCGTTGTAGATGGACGTAGAGCTTATCACACCCGATCATCACGTGGTGTCTGGGCATGACGAACTTTGGCAACGGTGCATACTCAGGGAGAACACTTTTATCTTGAAATTTAGTGAGGAATCATCTTATAATGCTACGGTCAATCAAAGCAAGATAAGATGCATAAAAGATAAACATCACATGCAATCAAAATATGTGACATGATATGGCCATCATCATCTTGTGCCTTTGATCTCCATCTCCAAAGCATCGTCATGATTTCCATCGTCACCGGCATGACACCATGATCTCCATCATCTTGATCTATATCAATGTGTCGTCACATGGTCGTCTCGCCAACTATTGCTCTTGCAACTATTGGTATCGCATAGCGATAAAGTAAATCAATTATTTGGCGCTTGCATCTTATGCAATAAAGAGATAACCATAAGGCTTTTGCCAGTTGCCGATAACTTCGACAAAACATGATCATCTCATACAACAACTTATATCTCATCACGTCTTGATCATATCACATCACAACATGCCCTGCAAAAACAAGTTAGACGTCCTCTACTTTGTTGTTGCAAGTTTTACGTGGCTGCTACGGGCTTAAGCAAGAACCAATCTTACCTACGCATCAAAACCACAACGATAGTTTGTCAAGTTGGTGCTGTTCTAACCTTCGCAAGGACCGGGCGTAGCCACACTCGGTTCAACTAAAGTTGGAGAAACTGACACCCGCCAGCCACCTGTGTGCAAAGCACGGCGGTAGAACCAGTCTCGCGTAAGCGTACGCGTAATGTCGGTCCGGGCCGCTTCATCCAACAATACCGCCGAACCAAAGTATGACATGCTGGCAAGCAGTATGACTTATATCGCGCACAGCTCACTTGTGTTCTACTCGTGCATATAACATCAAACCATAAAAACCTGGCTCTGTTACCACTGTTGGGGAGCGTAGTAATTTCAAAAAAAATCCTACGCACATGCAAGATCATGGTGATGCATAGCAACGAGAGGGGAGAGTGTTGTCTACGTACCCTCGTAGACCGAAGCGGAAGCGTTGACGCAACGTAGAGGAAGTAGTCTTACGTCTTCCCGATCCGACCGATCCAAGCACCGTTACTCCGGCACCTCCGAGTTCTTGGCACATGTTCAGCTCGATGACGCTCCCCAGGTTCCGATCTAGCAAAGCGTCGGGGAGGAGTTCTGTCAGCACGATGGCATGGTGACAATCTTGATGTTCTACCGTCGCAGGGCTTCGCCTAAGCACTGCAACAATATGACCGAGGTGGAATATGGTGGAGGGGGGCACCGCACACGGCTAGGGAACGATCACGAAGATCAACTTGTGTGTCTATGGGGTGCCCCCTGCCCCTGTATATAAAGGAGTGGAGGAGGGGAGGGCCGGCCCTCTCTATGGCGCGCCCTAGGGGAGTCCTACTCCCACCGGGAGTAGGATTCCCCCTTTCCTAGTCCAACTAGGAGTCCTTCCATGTAGTAGGAGTAGGAAACAAGGAAGGGGCGCAGCCCCTCCCCCTAGTCCAATTCGGACTAGGCCTTGGGGGGCGCGCGGCCTGCCCTAGGCAGCCCCTCTCTCTTTCCCGTATGGCCCAATAAGGCCCAATACTTCTCCCGGCGAATTCCCGTAACTCTCCGGTACTCCGAAAAATACCCGAATCACTCGGAACCTTTCCGATGTCCGAATATAGTCGTCCAATATATCGATCTTTACGTCTCGACCATTTCAAGACTCCTCGTCATGTCCCCGATCTCATCCAGGACTCCGAACTCCTTCGGTACATCAAAACTCATAAACTCATAATATAACTGTCATCGAAACCTTAAGCGTGCGGACCCTATGGTTCGAGAACAATGTAGACATGACCGAGACGCGTCTCCAGTCAATAACCAATAGCAGGACCTGGATGCCCATATTGGCTCCTACATATTCTACGAAGATCTTTATCGGTCAGACCGCATAACATCATACGTTGTTCCCTTTGTCATCGGTATGTTACTTGCCCGAGATTCGATCGTCGGTATCTCAATACCTAGTTCAATCTCGTTACCGGCAAGTCTCTTTACTCGTTCCATAATACATCATCCCGTAACTAACTCATTAGTTGCAATGCTTGCAAGGCTTAAGTGATGTGCTTTACCGAGAGGGCCCAGAGATACCGCTCCGACATTCGGAGTGACAAATCCTAATCTCAAAATACGCCAACCCAACATGTACCTTTGGAGACACCTGTAGAGCTCCTTTATAATCACCCAGTTACGTTGTGATGTTTGGTAGCACACAAAGTGTTCCTCCGGCAAACGGGAGTTGCATAATCTCATAGTCATAGGAACATGTATAAGTCATGAAGAAAGAAATAGCAACATACTAAACGATCGGGTGCTAAGCTAATGGAATGGGTCATGTCAATCAGATCATTTAACTAATGATGTGATCCTGTTAATCAAATAACAACTCTTTGTCCATGGTTAGGAAACATAACCATCTTTGATTAACGAGCTAGTCAAGTAGAGGAATACTAGTGACACTCTGTTCGTCTATGTATTCACACATGTATTATGTTTCCGGTTAATACAATTCTAGCATGAATAATAAACATTTATCATGATATAAGGAAATAAATAATAACTTTATTATTGCCTCTAGGGCATATTTGCTTCATTAACTACAACGACGCTACAAGTTCTTACTCATGTACAATAAATAACAAATTGAAAATTTTATGAGGAAGGTAAATATAACTGCAACAACATAGCGACAGTGTTTGGATGACAGCAAATTGATACTAATAGGTGTGTACATGCACAAATTTAGTAACATAGAACTAATAGCACTAAGGCCATCCACTATGTATGCCAAAACTGGGGTAAAGACAACTGTTGCTACATCTCGCACCGGTGCCCTGCACTGGCGAGCCGATGCAGCGGAAAAAAATCAGGGACCCAGACTCGGAAGCACGTAGTTGCACCGATGCCCGGTTCCTTTGTGCCATAAAGATTTAGTATTTTACTTCTTGGCTACTCAGATGTGTGGCCAAAGTTGACTGCACAAACTGCTGAAGCGGTGCCAAATAATTTTCTAATGGCACCGCTAATGAGATGGCAATAATTTAAGATACTAGGTACAAACTGTGACACTGTCTTAGGATGCGTTTGGTTGAAGGTGTGGTATGAATGGGTTGGGACCGTGACTGTGTTTGAATCACATCTAACAAATGATTTGTAACAACGAAAGAGGGTCTAACCTTCTCTGCACATGCCAGAAACTTCCTCCCACTATCCACATAATCAAACGCAACTAGCTTCACGCATGGAGATTGATGGTCACAACGAGAAGATAGATCTTTAGCCACCCCGCTCCATTTGTTGCCACTGATGGTCTTAGGGAGCTCCAAGAGGAAGAAATGACTCAAATTGACCGCCAGGTAAAAATCCTTCATTCCAAGTCATAGCCCGAGAGAGAGAAGAGAGGCATACCCGGGTGGTGAAGGAGTAGTCGCCGGAGGAGGAACCGCTGGAGAGGTCTTTGAAGAACACCATGGCGACCCCGAGCGGTAGGATGCGAGACGGCGAGAGCGAGGAAGCGGCTATAGCTTAGCAAGGAAGGAAGGAAGGAGGAAACAGGGGAAATGTGACTTGTGGTCGGGGAGAAAAGGGGGTGGGGAAGGGGGGCGGGGCGGGGGTAGATATTTTGGTGGTAGGCCAAAATTTTGGAAATATGGAGGGACACTTTGCGCGCGGTGCTGCCAGACCATTCACTTTGAACGATTGTGTGCATCACGAATGATTCTTCTTATTTACGCGCATGGGATGAGTTTGATAATTCAAATTTTGGTGGAAATTTCCCCGGGTACATCATTGCGTAATTTAACATCGCTTGCTAATTTAGGCACACAAAAGAGCGTACAGCAGACAGACCACACTTACTGAATCGAGCAATTTTAGTAATTAAACAGAGCCAGTTGACCTAAACATTGCTCTAACAAAAGACCAGCATTAAAAATAAAGCCTAAGTACGCATACTTTTAACAAATCCGCCGCCACGCTGGCCTATGCATCGCCGGTGTGAGACGAGACGTTGATGACTTGTCCTGGCGACATGCCGCAATTGGTGGACTCCGCGTCCCCCCTGCTGAAGTCGACCGCGTCCTCGTCCTCGTCCTCGGCGCCGCCCTCAAGGTTGTAGTACTTGTAGTAGTGGCTGCGCTAGAGCTCGCGTTGGTACTCCACCGCCGATTCCTCGACGGACAAACTCTGCTCTACCTCGACCTCGGCCACACGCAACTCCTCCTCCTGGCGCTCCTCAATCTCCGCTGCCTCCTGCATCTCCAGCTCCCGCTCGGCGACCTCATGAGGAAGTAGGTGCTCCTAGAATATCTTGGCGTGGATGGCCTCGACCCGGGCCAGGGTGACATCAGCGGCACGGATGGCAGCTCGAGCGCTCTCGGCGTTTGCAGCCGTGGACGCAGCAATAGCTGCAGTCGTCTCGGCTGCTGCAGCTGCCCTGTCGGCTGCCATAGATGCCCTCTAGGCGGAAGCGGCCGCGCTCAATGCAGATGCGGCGACACTCTCGGCGTAGGCGGATGCGCTCTCGGCGCAGGCGGCGACGCTCGGGGGGACGCAGCCATCGTACGGGCCTTCACGAAGCGCCGGCACTGGAGCAGACGAGCCGGCGAAGCTTATGGAGGGAGACTTAAATAGACCCAGATACTTCCATCGCGAACGGTTCCTCGAAAACAATTGTCTGTGATGTTGTAGATATTTTTTATTAGCTGTGAAACACAAATTTGGAGTAAAGTGGCAACGGATGGTATTTTAAATGTACAAGAAATTTTGTAGTACTAATACAATTGTCATATCAAATTTTGGAAAATTTGAGGGGTCATTTGACCTTTTGAGACATTTAAGTGATTTTCTAGCCATTTAATGACAGTAATTGAAATTTGAACCACATGTACATGCAACAGCTAACCATAACGGTTTGAACACTCATATTTTGTGTACTTGTGTGCAATTTAATTCCATGTGCAGTAAATTGGAAGGAATTTTCAAACATATTGGTCTCAAGGCTATGACACAATTAAGCATGGAGTGACATGGCATTTTAATTCCAAAAAATTAAAAAAAATCAGAAACACATGAAACCTTGGTTGATGTAATTTCATGCCACCAAGATGATGTGGAAAAAATTGGGCATGTTTGATGAAAGTTTGGACACACACCCCTCACAAACCGGAGCAACTCACTAGAAGGCTCGTGGTTTCGAGAGGGGACAATGCATGTTTGATGAAAAATGGGAGATAGCTTCCTCTTAGGGCCTTCAATTTTTTCTATTTTTAACATGCACTACTACAACTGTAATGTGAAATTTTAGAATATTCTAGGTGTCATTTGACATTTGAAAGACATTTAAGTGATTTTCTAGCCATTTAATTCAAATTTGAACTACATCTACATGCAACACCTAACCATAACGGCTTGACAAATCATATTTGTGTACTTCTGTGCGATTTAATTCCATGTGCAGTAAATTAGAAGGAATTTTCAAACATATTGGTCTCAAGGCTATGACACAATTAAGCATGGAGTGACATGGCATTTTAATTTCAAAAAATTTAAAAAATATCAAAAACACATGAAGCCTTGGTTGATGTAATGTCATGCCACCAAGATGATGTGGTAAAAAATGGCATGTTTGATGAAAGTTTGGACACACACCCCTCACAAACCGGAGCAACTCACTAGAAGGCCCGTGGTTCCGAGAGGGAACAATGCATGTTTGATGACGAATGGGAGATAGCTTCCTCTTACGGCCTTCAATGTTTTTTCTACGTCTAGCATGCACTACTAAAACTGTAATGTGAAATTTTCGAAAATTCTAGGGGTCATTTGACCTTTTAAAAAATTTAAGTGATTTTCTAGCCATTTAATGACCGTAATTCAAATTCGAACTACATATACATGCAACGCCAACCAAAACGGTTTGAAAAATCATATATGTATACTTGTGTGCAAGTTAATTCCATGTGCAGTAAATTAGAAGGAATTTTCAAACATATTGGTCTCACGACATGGACACATGCATACGTATGCATGGAGTGACATGGCATTTTAATTCCAAAAAATTTAAAAATGATCAGCAAAACATGAAACCTTGGTTGATTTAATGTCATGCCACCAAGATGATGTGGTAAAAAATTGGCCTATTTGACGAAAGTTTGGACACACACCCCTCACAAACCGGAGCAACTCACTAGAAGGTTCGTGGTAACGAGAGGGACCAATGCATGTTTGATGACGAATGGGAGATAGCATCCTCTTACGGCCTTCAATTTTTTCTACATCTAACATGCACTAATACAACTGTCATGTGAAATTTTTGAAACTTTCAGGGGTCATTTGGCCTTTTAAAGACATTTAAGTGATTTTCTAACCATTTAATGACCGTATTTAAAATTTGAACTACATCTACATGCAACGCCTAACCATAACGGTTTGAAAAACAATATATTACTTGTGTGCGAGTTAATTCCATGTGCAGTAAATTAGAAGGAATTTTCAAACATATTGGTCTCCAGGCTATGACACAATTAAGCATGGAGTGACATGGCATTTTAATTTCAAAAAATTAAAAAAAATATCAGAAACACATGAAAGCTTGGTTGATGTAATGTCATGCCACCAAGATGATGTGGTAAAAAAATTGGCATTTTGACGAAAGTTTGGGCACACACCCCTCACAAACCGGAGCAACTCACTAGAAGGTTCATGGTTCCGAAAGGGAACAATGCATGTTTGATGACGAATGGGAGATAGCTTCCTCTTACAGCCTTCAATTTTTTTATGTTTAACATGCACTAATACAACTTTCTTGTGAAAATTTGGAAAATTTCATGGGTCATTTGACCTTTTAAAGACATTTAAGTGATTTTAACCATGTAATGACCATAATTCAAATTTGTAGATCTACATGCAACGCCTAACCATAACGGTTTGAAAAATGATATTTTTTGTGTCCTTGTGTGCGAGTTAAAAAATCATCACATGATGTAAATATCTGATGTTCAAAAAAGAAAATGTACAGATCTGGCAAGACAACCGGCCCCCACACAATTGGCAGTCTATCTCACGGCTCGAGGTTTGGTAGGTGAATGGCGGGGATCATTAATCGAACATGGTTCTGCATTGGAAACCGTCAGCTATTATGTTTACACACGGATTTTGGCTATTATGTTCACACATGGATTTTGCTGCGGGAATCGTGTGTAATTCAAACTACAGTACTCATAAATTCTGGTGACCAGCATGTGTACTGTCCCCGTCGGTCTATATTCTGGCGGCCAATAAATACTACCTTTCTCACGGTGTCCTGCCTGCATTCTCATCTACATCCTCCCCTCGCTCGCCCTCTCTCCCTCTCTCTCTCAAATCTCTGCCATGGCGACGTCGATCTGCCAACACGCTGACGAGGAGTAGCCGCCCCCCGAGGACGCTCACTCGATTAGCAGCGACGAGGACCCCTACGCGCCGCCTGACGAGGTTTCGTCGACCCCCCCCCCCATCTTTGGATTGGTTTTGGGGCTAGTACAATCTTTGTCTATGGAAGTCGCTGCCGCCGGCTGAGAAAGCCAGGCAGTGGCGTTCAAGAAGGAGATGGCGGAGGAGGAAGCCAGGTACCAGGTGGCCTGTGAAGCCCATGATGCCGCCTGGGAAAGGAGGCAGCGGAGCTTTGGGGCCGGGCGTGTCATCGTGCCGCGGAGGTGTACGAAGACGGGTACTTCACGAGGAAGGTCATAGGAGCTGGGCGCCTCATCGCTGCGTGGAGGTGAGCCGATAAGCTCCAACATGCCACCGACGAGGAGCTTCGGTGGGTGCCCAACGAAATGGCAAGATCGTCCGCGTGCGTCCGCCAGCAAAAGGCAGATCGATACGTCAAGCGCTGTGAGGCGGAGGAGACGGAGTACTGCCTTCGCACTAGGAAGACACCACGCACCAGGGAGCTGCTGGCGAGGGGCTGCTGGAATACTGGCCCCAGGAGGGATTATTAGTTTTAGTATTGTTTCTTTTCAATTTTATGCATTGTATATAGTAGTTAAGTATCGTCACGTATATGTGATGATATTATATATATATATATATATTATGTGAGGAACTAATGAACATTTAATATATATATATATATTATGAATTCCATTTTCTGTCTGTTTTTGTATACTAATTTGAATCTAGCTGTTATCATCCACATATACAGAATGGAAAGCGTATATACACACATTGAAAAAGAACATACAAGAATGGAAAATAGAGTACACACATTGAAACAGAGCAATACTATGATTGTTGTGAATACATAGCTATCCACGTCGAAATGACTTTTCAAAATAAAATGCGTCCATGAGACCATGACCAGCATCCCTTGCCTACGGTAGCTCTTGTCTTTGCCTGAACTCGTGCAGGCGTTCGTCCAAGCGGTTGACACGCTCGTGGTACATCTAGAGCGTGATCTCGAGCTCCAAGCTGGCTATTTCATCGGATATCACCAGCTCGAGGATGCGACAGCCATGTTCCTCTACTGCGCCCAGGTGGACACCTGGGCCAAGGAGGCGGTCGAGCCTATGGACCAGCGCATTGGCATCCAGCGGGCCGCAGACAAGGCGAAGGGCGGCACCCATGCGAACGGCGCATCGGGCGTCCGGTGCAAGTACAGCACGGCTGGCCTCTGGTGCAAGTACGGCGCTGAGGGCCTTTGCCCACTCCTGGTGAGGAATGGGGGTACTGACCGGACGTGTACCTAGTTGCGACGCCATGTCGACAGCAGGCAAGCACCGAAGGATCCGCTCTTGCTGTGCGGCGTGCCGCGTCTCTCGCTCTGCGGCGCTCCAACGGTCTCGCCTGCGGCGAGCCGCAGCCTATCGGCATGGACGCACCTAGCTTGCTCTGCGGCGCGCGGTCGATCATGTTGTGCAGCGAGCTGTAGCTTGTCGGCGCTGACATGCCTATCTTGATTTGCGGCGCTCAAGTGCCATGCGCCAATGGTATGCTCAACCCTGGCAATGACGCGCATCACGGCGTCGTCCATCGCGTTGCCGGGGAGCGCCTCGACCTCGACGGGCCGTGGCGCCTGCTCATTTTCCTCGTCGACGAGGTTGATGGCAGAGGCGGTGCTTTGGTGGGTTGGCATGCTTGGAAAAGGTGGATGTGCTACAGGCTGCGCTTGTCGCCTCTATGCGTCGCGCGCCGCCTATGCGTAATATCGCTGGATGGCGGGAAACAGGTGAGGAAATGGTGGAAAACGGTGGCGTGTTCATAAAACGCCATCAATTAATGGAAACTTAGCATAGAAGGAACATCGAGCTAGCACAAGAAGGAGATGATGATCAGATGAACACGGACCACACTAGGGAACCGTTTCTGTTATTATCGGTATTCGCACACATTTTTTATTACAGACATGTTTGCGGCGTGTCACAAACATCTTGTTATATTGAACCGATTCTGTTCTCTTGCCTCAACGCAAACAGTTCATCCGAGTGAACCGCATGCCATATATTGCACACACCTTCATCTAGCTGCCCGTTTTTTTTGTGTTGCCTAATCACAAACAGTTCATCCGAGTGAACTGTATGATGTATATCACACACACCTTCATCTGCCTGCCCGTTTCTTTTGTTCCTCCTCATCGCAAACAGTTAATTGAGCTGAAACATATGCCCTGCATCGCACACGCAACTAAAATCTAAACCGTGTTTGATGCATCCTCCATCACAAATGTTTTGCATCTTTTTTGACGGGTTTTTTACACCACCGTTTGTGATTATGGCATCGCACATAGTATCGTCGAAGGGTCTCTGATCGTAGTGTCGCGTTACCAGCATCCCGCAGCAGTGAAGATTCAGAACCAACCCATTAGAGCCTTTTGATAAAGTGAATGTTGGGATTAAATCCATCTTGGCTAGCCGTGTCATACAATCGAAGAACTTGGCGAATGCTCTTGACCGTCACAACATCTATAGTTGAGTATTCCTATTTGCACAGCACAAATAAG
Organism: Triticum monococcum; assembly: GCA_034509565.1. NCBI lineage: Eukaryota > Viridiplantae > Streptophyta > Magnoliopsida > Poales > Poaceae > Triticum > Triticum monococcum. The sequence continues at coordinate 167,786,643 of CM067846.1, read as the reverse complement.
AAGAGCATGATTACTATAATAATGGCACTCCTTGAACTCAACCTCCAACTCCACTCGGATGAGGCTTGCCTGGAGTTCCATGATTCAATTCATGCGCCTTTTTCTGCACTTCACCTGAAATGAAGCAAAGATTGGATCATTCAGCTAGCAAGAAGTACTTGCTCTCGTGAGCTGGCAGGTTCTTCTTTAGTAGTTGTACTAAAATTGAGGAACGTTAAGGTTGGATGTATGGCTCATGTAAGGTAAAACTATAATTTTCTTATCCTTTTGTGCAGTTCCACTAAAATAAAGTGCCATTGTGGTGACAGTAATGGCCCATCTTGCAAAGGCTAATAAAATGTTGCACGAGATTACCAGCAAAATTTGACAGAGATTTTGGAAACTCCAATCACCATTTTGTGCAGTTGCACCAAAATTGAGAGATGTTGCCCACGTGACATTTTACTTGAACTGCACAAGACATTCTGAAAGTGCGTTATATCGACTAGAGGGGGGGTGAATAGGCGATTTTTATGAAAGTCTTCAAAATGTGGAAGTTATGAAGACAAACAGAGTGAACAAGCCTATCACTATGCAGCGGAAGTTAGATTACACAACGCAAGCCATGGTCAAGTATACAATATAGTGAAAGCACAGTGACAAACAGCTTCAGTGTAATGAGGATCAGGTTGGAAGAAGTTATGAAGCCAAACAGATCATACAGTCAAGTTGTGAAGACAGAAGATAAAGCAAGCATGCAATAGCTTCACAATGTATACTGGTAAGTAAAGGGAGGCAAAGATGAAACCAATGACACGTTGAAGACAATGATATGTTGGACCAGTTCCAGTTGCTGTGACAAATGTACGTCTGGTTGGAGCGGCTAGGTATTTAAACCAAAGGACACACAGTCCCGGACACCCAGTCCTGAACACGCAGCTCAGGACACCCAGTCCTCACCATTTTCTCCTTGAGCTAAGGTCACACAGACCCCGCCCAATCACTCTGGTAAGTCTTCAAGGTAGATTCCCAAACCTTCACAGACTTCGTTCACCGGCAATCCACAATTCCTCTTGGATGCTCAGAACGCGACGCCTAACCGTCTGGAGGATGCACAGTCCTCAAGTGTAATAAGTCTTCAGATCACTCAGACAAGAAGACTTAAGTGATGCCCAATTACTCTGGCTCTGGGTGGTTAGGGCTTTTCTCCTCACTAAGGATTTTCTCTTAAATGCTTCGAGGTGGGTTGCTCTCAAACGACAAAAGCCGTGCACTGAAATCTGAGTAGCCAACCGTTTATGGTTGTAGGGGTGGACTATTTATAGCCACTTGGCAACCCTGACCTGATTTGTCCGAAATGACCCTGGGTCACTAAGGAACTGACACGTGTACTAACGGTCGGATTTCGAACTCTCACGGCAACTTTGCTTGGGCTGCAAGTAAAGCTGACTTGTCTGACTCTGGATAAGATTTTCTCTCATTGTCTTCACTCGAAGACATAGGATTTGAATTAGGCATCACTTCAGTCATCCTGACTGGTTCTCCTGGACCCCACTTAACAGTACGGTGGTTCCTATGACACAACATGAATAAAGTAAAACTACGAAGGATCTAAGTCTTCGAGTTCCATAGGCTTCATGGGGAGTCTTCATATGTCATTGTCTTCGACATGAATGTCTTCATGAACCACCATTGTCTTCAATGTCTTAGTACATTTTTAGGGGTCATCTCTGGTAACTAAACCGAATCAATGAGGGACTTCTACCTGTGTTATCCTGCAATTCTCACAAACACATTAGTCCCTCAACTAGGTTTGTCGTCAATACTCCAAAACCAACTAGGGGTGGAACTAGATGCACTTACAATCTCCCCCTTTTGGTGATTGATGACAAACCAGTTGAAGTTTTCAATGGGGAATATAATTTGTGAAATTGTAAAGGAACTGTCTTCATAAGCTGCAATGGCTCCCCCTGAAGATGTGCATATAAGTGATTTGCTTCTGGAACGGAAATGCACATAGCAGGTTGTATTTGTGGGAATCCACTTCAACTTATGATGACAATCCATCATGTATGTAAAGATATACGAAGATAATGATATGCATAATGAAAAATGGACGTCTGCGAAATGATATAAGTGCGGAAATTATTGTCGTACATGCGGAATTTATCTTCGCAAAAACACAGTGGCAAACATAGTAGCAGACGACCATCAAGTTTAAGTGTTACAATTCAAAGAACCGAATGTGGCAAAACAAGAGTTGTAAGCACGAAGCAAAATGCAAAATATAAAGCACCCGCCCTTATTATTGACCCGCTTGAAGACTATAAACATCATATGCTTCTCCTCCTTTTGTCAGTGATGACCAAAAAGGTTTGAAGACATAGAGTTTTCTACGCGTTCCCAGGCGCAGCAGGGTCGGTGGAGGCGTTTGGTGGAGCTGGCGAGCTTGGTGCAGTGACGACATGCGCTGAAGAAGGTGGTGGTGATGTAGCGTCGTCTTCTTCCTCAATGATTTTTCCAGTCACTATGGCAGCAGAGGAAGAGAACTCTGATTCTTCAAGCGACGGAGTTCCACGCAACACAGCTCTTCTGGGGGGTGTGGAGTCAAACTTGAATCTCTCTTTGAAGCCATCCTCTTGCAGTTCAGCTTCAGTGCACATCATTGTGAGGCCTTTCCAAGTGCGGCGACAGGTTTCATGTGCGACAAAGGCATTCTTGGTGGCCAGATTCCTGATGCGATTGACGTCTTGCATGATACTGCGCATCTGCCTTTTGAGCCAGTCGTGATGCCTATCTTGCTTTTGGTGCAGAGCCACAAGAAGTTCACGGTCAGTGAGTGTACGAGCGCGTTTCTTGGGTCTCTGTGCAGCTGTGCTGTCAGTGGCTTCAGTTGATGCAGGGGCACGTGTGGTGCCAGCCATTGGATAGACTCTGGAAATGGCTTCAACACCTTCAGCATGCTGAGTGAAGCTCTGGTGTTCTGCATTCTGAAGACTTAATGGCTGCTTGGCAGGCTCAGGATAAATCGCTTCAGCAGAGGTGTCCACATCAGGTAAGAAGATTCTGTGGTTGCGGGCAGAGGGTTGATAGGATATTGCAGAGTGGAGCTTGATGAGCCTCATAACCCATGGAGCATAAATCTTCAGACCAAAGAGATCTGAGCCAGACGCTGCAAGTTGACGTATAAAGAGATCCTGGGCATTGAAGCATTTGCCATGCAGGATGCAGAAGATGAGAGTCTTCATGGCACCTTCAACCTTGGCATATCAAGAGTGCCCCTTAATGGGCCATAGAGTCCGCCTGACGATGTGATAGATAGTTCTGGGCAGGTACTCTAAGTCTTCAACGAAGAACTCGGTTGGGTAAGGTGCGTCAGGAAGCAATGGCTTCATCATTGAGAGCATCTGACTCATATTTGGCTCAGGTCGCTGAAATATGCTCTCAACTGCTTCAGCATGGAGTTGGCAGCCTTCTTCGAAGAGTTCGCCAGGAGTGGGTAGGCCGGTGAGCTCAATGATATCAAATGCATTGGCTTCATGATGGACATTGCCGGTCATCCACTCCAGGACCCAAGTCTTCGGATCTCTGTTGTAGCCTTTGATGTGCAGTGTGGCATAGAACGGGGGCAAAAGCTCTTCATTCCAGTGCTCTTCATCTGTGACAAATGGTAGCAGGCCAACTTGCTTGAAGCAGTCCAGTGCTTCTTCCAGACCAGGCAGACCAGCAATGGCTTCAACCTCAAGGCGCTGGTGTGGAAAGATACAGCCTTGGTTGTAGAGGATGCAGGAGTAGTAGCTGCGCTGTGGGTAGCTCCAGAACCTATCTGATACGATCCGTTCCCTTGAATAAGGGTTCTTGGAGCGGTTGAAGAAAGTGTTGTCTGCCTTGAAGCTATTGACATTGAAGGTGCCAGGAGCTGTTGCAGGACCTAGGAACCTTGGCAGTCGTGGGATTGGCTTCTGGACCTAGGGCCTGTGCGCAACATGATAGTTGAACTGTGGACCGGCAGCAGACTCAGGCACAGAAGGGTCAGAGGCAGTAGCTTCAGTATCTCTTGAAGCTGTTGGCTGGTCGGGCTCCACAAATGCTTCAGTATTGGGTGTGGCAGCCGCAAAGGTGTCAGCCTCATCACGTGTAGTGAGAGGGATGGATTCAGGTACGTTCTCCTTGAGAACTTCTTCTTGTTGGTGCGGCGGAGATGGAGCTTGAGGTTCTTCGTGCTCTTCTTCATGTTCTTCGGCTGATGCAGCCGGAATGTCGTCAGCAGTCTGAGCCCTTGGCCCTTTGCGAAGCCTACGGAATGCAGGCGAAGCTGGTGGAGTTGCAGTGGGCTGGGGCTCATTCTCTTCCTCCTGCGGGCGATCTGCCCACGATGCATCTTGGGTGATTGGCGTCAAGGGACGACCAATGCTGATCATTTCGCTCGTTTCGATCTGAGGAAGGACTGCATCACCTTGCACGTTGTCTTGGAGACTAATGTCTTCAGCAGCGTTGGGGCCGGCTGCTGGAATGTCTTCAGCGTGTGGAGCCTCTGTGAAAGTAGGCTCATGCACGGTCAGCTGACGATCTTCGTTCAGAAAGCGGACGGAGAGGGGTTCGACTATCAGGGGCTCTGTGGGAGCAGCCCGAGACTTCTTGGTCTTGCGTTTCTTGATGGTGGGGTCTGAAGGAGAGGCTTCAGGGTGTTTCCTCTTCCTTGCTTCAGCTTCGGCTGTCCTTGTCTTCTTAAGCTCTGAAGCGGTTGAGCGGTGCTTTGGCTTCGAGCCAGGCTTGGCAGTGGGGAAGACAATCGGAACAGCTTCTTGTCGTGGGGCCTCTTGTTCAGCCACAGTGGGCTTCTTCTTTTTCTTAGCGGCCATCCTGGGGTCGATGCCGGGACGCCCAAGTGCCTTTCGCTTCTCGGCCTCATTGTAGGCCTGCACACAGAGATCAGCCAAATTCTTCATGCGCTCACGTGAACCCTGAGCCTCTGCATGTTTCTGCATAAAGTTTTCCTTCAACTCATGCAGCATGACTTTGAAGTCTTTGACTTCTTGGACGCTGAGCATGGCCATGTTCTGCTTGAACTGAGCCTTTTCAAAATCTATCTTCTGCTTCAGTTCCACTATGCGTTGTGCAATTGCGAGTTCTGAAGCAATAGCTCCTTGGAAGGCTACGCTGAGGCCAATGGGCAGCTGCAGATCATCGAAGCTGATGTTGGGTGTATCAAACCACTCATCAATGAAGTTGTGGATGATTGCTGCATCGAACAGAGGCAGATTGTTGAAGATTTCAGCCTCCTCCTTGCTCTTGATTAGCTGCTCAAGAGCGTCATCGGCAAGATCGTCGTCACTTGACAGATCAATGGCCTCGCAGCGCAGAACGGCAGTGGCAGTGAGCTCTTTGCCAGTATGTGGCTGAGGCTTCTTGGCTTCTTGGGGCTTTGAGACTCGTGATAAGTCTTCAGACTGCACACTTGCTTCAGGAGGTGTAGTGGCCAATGGCTTCGCTCTGGAGATCTTGGGAGAAGCGGCTGGCTTGGAAGCTTTTGGCTTCTTCTTCATCTGCTTCGGCTCCGGGGCAGCAGGAGTGTCATCAGACTCAGTATCTGCTGGAGGGTCGTTCACGGCAGTCCCTTGGACTAGAATGCGAGTGATGAGGCCTTCGAGATTGGCATACGGCCCGATGACATTGGGATTTGCGTCGCGTGTGCCATCCGCCCTTGGCTTAGAGGGACCAGGGTTGAAGTCCAGTCCAAACTCCTTCTTATTTTGCTTCGCAGAGTTCTGAGCAAATTGGAAGTTGCGCTTGAAGAGATTGTCATCGCGACACCAGAGAAGTGATGATGGATGTGCTTCAGCTGGCTGTGGTCCTCTGACCATGCATGGATAGAAGCCTTGAGCAATGGCTTCGTCTCTGGACCGGGGTACGAGATTTTTGTACAAGACATCTCCCCATGGCCTTGTGATGGCGCACTTCTCTGCATATTCCTTGGTGACGAAGCGGTATTGAAACCACTGCTCTGCCCAATATCTTCGAATCCATTGGATTCGTGTCTTGCGCTGACCATAGCTCTCTTCAGGATCAGTTTGGTACATTTCTGCCAAATCTTCAGGCAGATCTTTAGACGTTTCACCATGTCTCTGTCTGCCTCCCTTCCTTGCTGGTTTTTCTGTTGCCATGAAGCTTAACTTGGAAGGCTTCAAGAGATTCAAAGTCTTCAAAGGCTTCCTTTTGCTTGACCAACAGGAACTTGCTTCGGGTGAATTGATGTGATGCTGTAGGAACTCTGCAAATGAATGCAGACTATGAGAACCAAAAGATTCTCCCACGGACATGTACCTATGACAGCATTAAGGTGCGAGGGAAGGGGAAGAGGTCATATGCATTCTCAGAAGATTTTGAAGATAAATCAGTTTAGAAGATATTGACCTCATCATGCGAAGACATTCACTTTATAGAAAAGAAGTTGGTTCCAGATTTGTACGAACCCATAGATCAGTACAAGTGAGGAATCTAACTACTTCATGAAGAACAAGTGAATATACTAGGCAAGTTATGAGATGCAGATGAGAGGGATGAAACTTGTGTGAATGGAAACCTCTTTTGGCAGAAAGTGATGGAGCTATAGGATCAAAAGAGGCTGTAAAAAGACTTGTTATTTACCAGACTTGGAACTGCTAGACAAGGTGAGAGTTGAGGCCGAGCAGTTCGATCCTCCGTGCCCTAACTTGGCGACGGAAGACACCTACGGCAACGGCGGAGAAACTGATGTCCGCGGTCGGCGTGAGAACGGCGTCGGAGAGGTTGCGGCAGTGAAGCACTTCGTCGCCGGCGTCGTTGAGAGTTAGCGGTGGCGCTAGGGTTCGTGCGAGGGTGGAAGAAGAGATAATGACCGCGGTGAAACGTGTATTTATAGGGATATGGGCGGCAGTGTGCTATTACTCAGGTGCCCCTGGCGATTCGCATCTGATCAGTACATGGCCAACATGCGGAATTGTGGGGGCAGTTTCACCCCACGCACGCCTTGTTTGTCGGGAGCCGTTCCTACTTCTCCGGATTTCTTGTTGATGGAAAAACATTGAAAGCTGTTTTAAAGTTTGTCTCTGTGTCTTCTTCTGACAAGGATGCAGTGAAGACATTCGACAGTTTCAATAGAATGCATATGACTTGGAGAGATAGAGTTTGAGGTAGGAAGCATGGAGAGGTTAGGGTCCGATCACATTCACTTAGTTCAAAAGATTCAAACAAGAAGACATAGCTATAAGTGAATGCTGTAGAGGACAGAACACCAGTACATATATAATCAACATAGTGAAGATAATCATGAAGACATGTTGAGATTGAAGCCAAACCAAATGTGAAGACATAGCAAATGTAATGCCATGAGTGAAACACTTCAAGCAGAAAAATTTGGTGGTGGCGCTACCCACCGTATAGGAAGTATTAGACCCAGAAACGGCGCACAATTATCGTGGTGCTCCGAAGTCAAATTCCATGTTAATGTATTCACACTTAGAATGTATGTCTTCATTGATTGAAGATATACGTTACTTCGTGTGTTGCACATCTAAGTCATCATCATGCATAAGTGTTAGGATGTGTGCCTGATCATAGGACATTTGAGGATTCCAAGATATTTAGCTCACACCGTAACTTGCAAAATCTCTTCTCATCCAAGGGCTTGGTGAAGATATCTGCCAATTGCTCTTCAGTGTTGACGTGTATGATATCAATGTCTTCCTTTGCAACATGATCTCTGAGAAAATGATGACGAATTTCAATGTGCTTTGTCTTCGAGTGCTGAACTGGGTTGTTGGCGATCTTGATGGCGCTTTCGTTGTCGCAGTAAAGTGGCACTTGCTTCAGATGAATGCCATAATCCTTGAGGGTTTGCTTCATCCATAGAAGCTGAGCGCAGCAGGATCCAGCAGCAATGTATTCAGATTCAGCAATGGAGAGAGATACACAGTTCTGCTTCTTTGAAGACCAACAGACAGGTGATCGGCCCAGAAAGTGACATGTGCCTGATGTGGACTTCTGATCAACCTTGTCACCAGTGTAATCAGCATCCGAAAATCCAACCAGATCAAACTCTGAGCCCTTTGGATACCATAACCCTAGAGTTGGGGTGTGAGCCAAATATCGAAGAATTTGCTTCACAGCTAAGTGATGCGAGTCCTTTGGTGCCGCTTGGAACCGAGCACACATGCAAACACTAAGCATAATATCTGGCCTAGATGCACATAAATAAAGCAAAGAACCAATCATGGAGCGGTATACCTTTTGATCGAACTCTTTACCATTGTCGTCGGGACCCAGATGATGTTTGGCTGGCATTGGTGTTGTGAAGCCTTTGCAGTCTTGCATACCGAACTTCTTCAGGCAGTCTTTGAGATATTTCTCTTGAGATATGAAGATGCCATTGCATTGTTGCCGTATCTGAAGACCGAGGAATAATTTCAGCTCCCCCATCATAGACATCTGATATTGCTCTTGCATCATATATCCGAACTCCTCACTGTACTTCTGATTGGTGCAGCCGAAGATAATGCCATCCACATATATTTGGCACACAAACAGTTCACCATCATATGTCTTTGTGAAGAGAGTGGGATCCAGGGAACCAGGTATGAAGCCTTTGCTCTTCAGGATGTATTTGAGTGTATCATACCAGGCCCGAGGGGCTTGTTTGAGGCCATATAGTGCCTTTTTGAGCTTGTAAACCATGTCAGGATGTTTTGGATCTTCAAACCCAGGTGGTTGTGCAACATACACTTCTTCTTCAATTTTGGCATTGAGGAAGGCACTTTTTACATCCATTTGACACAGAATTATGTTGTGATGATTTGCATAGGCCAGCAGTATACGGATGGCTTCAAGTCTGGCAACAGGAGCAAATGTTTCATCGAAGTCAATGCCTTCCACTTGAGTATATCCTTGAGCAACAAGACGAGCCTTGTTTCTGACGACTTGGCCATGCTCATCTTGCTTGTTGCGGTATATCCATTTGGTGCCTATTATGTTATGCTTCCGTCGATCAGGACGCTTAACCAACTCCCATACATTGTTCAACTCAAATTATTGAAGCTCTTCTTGCATAGCTTGAATCCATTCAGGTTCCATAAAGGCTTCATCAATTTTCTTGGGTTTTGTGATTGAAACGAATGCGAAGTGTCCGCAGAAGTTTGCCAATTGAGTTGCCCTTGAACGAGTCAGTGGACCAGGTGCATTGATGCTATCAATTATTCTGTCAATCTGCACTTCATTGGCAACACGAGGATGTAGGGGTCGAAGACTTTGCTCTTGCTGATCTACGTTGTCATGGGGAGGAATGTCTTCAGGCTGAGCATTGTCTTCATGTGGATCAGGTGCTGAGATGATAAGTTCTTCTTCAGGACGAGCTTCAGAAGGTATAATTTCTCCAGTTCCCATTAGCTTGATTGATTCACTGGCTGGAACTTCATCTAGCACATCTGGTAGTTGCTCTCTTTGTGACCCATTGGTCTCATCGAACCGCACATCCACTGTTTCAACCACTTTGTAGTGAAAGAGATTGAAGACTCTGTAGGAGTGCGAATCCTTTCCATATCCAAGCATGAAGCCCTCATGTGCTTTTGGAGCAAATTTTGAGGTGTGGTGAGGGTCCTTGATCCAGCATCTTGATCCAAATACTCTGAAGTAACTGACATTTGGCTTCTTGCCAGTCAGAAGTTCATAAGATGTCTTGTTCAGCAGCTTGTGAAGATATACACGGTTGATAGTATGGCATGCAGTGTCAATGGCTTCAGTCCAGAATTTTCTTGGTGTCTTGTACTCATCTAACATTGTTCTGGCCATCTCAATGAGTGTTCTGTTCTTGCGTTCGACGATGCCATTCTGTTGTGGCGTGTATGGAGCTGAGAATTCATGAGTGATGCCCAATGTATCAAGATATGTGTCAAGGCCAGTGTTCTTGAATTCTATGCCATTGTCACTTCTGATGTGCTTTATCTTGGCGCCATAATTGTTCATAGCCCGATTTGCGAAGCGTCTGAAGACATCCTGCACTTCAGTCTTGTAAAGGATTATGTGCACCCAAGTATATCTAGAGTAATCATCAACAATGACGAAGCCATAGAGGTAAGCAGTAGTGGAAAAAGTTGAGTAGTGAGTGGGACCGAAGAGATCCATGTGAAGCAGTTCGAAGGGTTGAGTAGTGGTCATGATTGTCTTCGAAGGATGTTTTGCCCTTGTCATCTTCCCAGCTTCACAGGCACCGCATAAGTGATCTTTCTTGAATTTGACACCCTCGATGCCTATAACATGCTTCTTCTTCGCAAGGGTGTGGAGGTTCCTCATGCCAGCATGCCCAAGTCTTCGATGCCAAAGCCAGCATTCTGAAGCCTTTGCGAGAAGACAAACTGCAAGCTGTGGCCCTGCTGAGAAATCTACCACGTACAAATCATCTTTTCGATACCCTTCAAACACTAGAGACTTGTCAGATTCCATGAGTACCAGACAACGATATTTTCCAAAGATTACAATCATGTTCAAATCGCAAAGCATTGAGACAGACATTAAGTTGAAGCCAAGGGATTCAACAAACATGACTTTATCCATGTGTTGATCCTTTGAGATTGCAACTCTACCTAGACCCAGTACCTTACTTTTACCAGTGTCAGCGAATGTGATGTGGCTCTTGTCAGATGGACGTAAGGTTGAGTCCATAAAGAGACTTCTTTTGCCAGTCATGTGATTTGTACACCCACTGTCAATAATCCAGTCTGAAGACTCTGAAGTTACTAGTGTCGTACCCTACAGTGCAGTTAGGGGGATAGGCTTCACGAAGAGTGTTGTGAAGCAAAAACATTTGACGAACCAGTGGATTATGAAAACTTAGATCCAGGTTAGGACAAGTAGGGAGAGTAGCATGCGATTCAGGTATGAAATACATAGTGATGCCATTCAGGCATTTGATCTTGCGCCCCACAAGATTTTTAAGGTCCCCAGCAATAGCGTCAGAAGATTTTGGTTTTGTGCTGGAGACCTTTCCCTGCAAAAGAGAGTTAAGCTTTCTTAACCACCCACATCTTCAAGGGTGGCTTAGAAGCAATAATTCTAAGTGCAGCATCTGAAAATTTTGGCTTTGGAGCCCTAGCAAACAATCTAGCAGGTGGGCAATAGTACTCATAAGAATAGGCAGAATAGTTTTTGGTCATATGAGAATGACGGTTTGAAGAACCGCTCTCATATGCCTGAGCATGGTTTCCCTGCAAAACATTTGTGTTAGTGCGACTCAAATGAGTCCTCTGCCTGTATGAAGCCTTTGGACCATATGAAGCCTTTGGTCTGAGGTTTGTCTTCTTCATGTGAGGTGTCATGAGGACATTCACAGGAAGATTCTCAAGACACGTTTTTGGAACCCAGATCTTCTTCATAGGCGGTCCATTCCTGCAGTTAGTACCAATGTACCTGGCAAATACTTCACCATTCTGATTCTTAAACAGTTTATAGTTTGCATCAAAGGATTCATCAATGATAAATGGATTAGCACAAGTGAAGCCAGATAGATTGGATGGATCTGCTGAGGATTCCTTTGCAGCAACCCATGTGGTTTTGGGGTACTGCTCGGGTTTCCAGTAAGAGCCATCTGCATTAATTTTCCTCATGAACCCAACACCCTCTTTCCTAGGGTTTCGGTTCAGAATCTGCTTCTTGAGGACATCACATAATGTCTGATGTCCTTTGAGACTTTTGTACATCCCTGTTTCAAGCAATGTCTTCAACCTAGCATTTTCATCAGCAATAGCAGTGGTATCCTCAGCAGAGGGGTTAGTTACCACTTCAACAGTTGAAGATATTGCAACAGCAGTAGCAGTGGAACATTCAGCAACAGAAATAGCATTATCACGCTCAATGCATTTAAGGCATGGTGGTTCAAATCCTTCCTGAGCAGAACTGATCTGTTCGGCTCGAAGTGACTCGTTTTCCTTTTGAAGATCTTCATGATCCGCTCTCAACTTCTCAAGATCTTGCTTCTTTTGAAGATAATCATAGGAAAGCTTTTCATGAGTAGTTGAGAGAGTCTCAAGACGATCTTCGAGTTCCTGATACTTAACATGAAGATTTTTTATGTCTTCAATTAAGGATTCAGAACGAGTCATTTCAGCACCCAACAGATCATCGCTTCTGTCTAACAGTTTTTGAATATGTTCCATGGCCTTTTATTGTTCTGTTGCAATTTTAGCAAGTGTTTTGTAACTGGGTTTTGAATCACAATCAGAGTCATCGTCACTGCATGTTTGATAGTGAGTAGTGCGTGTGTTTACCTTGGCACCACGTGCCATGAAGCAGTAGGTAGGAGTAGAGTCGTCCTTGTCATTTGCATCGGTGTTGGTGATGGAGTCATTGTCTTCAGTGTAGAAGATGGACTTGGCGACGTAGGCTGTAGCCAGACTCGCAATGCCTGAATCAGACTCCTCCTCAGACTCCACCTCTGCCTCCTCAGAAGCGGACTCCTCCTCTGAATCCATTTCCTTGCCAACAAACACACGAGCCTTGCCAGATGAACTCTTCTTATGTGATGAAGACTTTGAGGAAGACTTGGATGAAGACTTTGAGGAAGACTTGGACGAAGACTTTGAGTATTTCTTCGTCTTCTTATCGTCAGAGTCATATTCCTTGCTCTTCTTCTTCTTTCTGTTCTCATTGTCCCATTGTGGACACTCAGAGATGAAGTGTCCAGTTTTCTTGCACTTGTGACATGTTTTCTTCTTGTAGTCATGAGCAGAAGCTTCATCACTCCTTGAAGCTCATTTGTGATGTCAGTGAGCCGGTCAAATGTGTGCTGGACATTCTCATTGTCATTTCGCTTGAAGCGGTTGAAGAGATTGCGAAGAACACTGATTCTCTGATCTCTCTGGATTGAGATGCCTTCATTGACCTTGGAGAGCCAGTCCCAAACCAACTTGGATGTCTTCAAGGCACTCACACGGCCGTACTGTCCCTTGGTCAGATGACCACAGATAATATTCTTGGCAGTGGAGTCTAGTTGAGTGAACTTCTTGACATCAGCCGCAGTGACACCTTCTCCAGCCTTGGGAACGCCGTTTTCGACGACATACCATAGATCGACGTCAATGGCTTCAAGATGCATGCGCATCTTATTCTTCCAGTAGGGATATTCAGTTCCATCGAAGACGGGACACGCAGCGGAGACTTTAATTATCCCTGCAGTCGACATAGCTAAAACTCCAGGTGGTTAAACCGAATCACACAAAACAAGGGAGCACCTTGCTCTGATACCAATTGAAAGTGCGTTATATCGACTAGAGGGGGGGTGAATAGGCGATTTTTATGAAAGTCTTCAAAACGTGGAAGTTATGAAGACAAACAGAGTGAACAAGCCTATTACTATGCAGCGGAAGTTAGATTACACAACGCAAGCCATGGTCAAGTATACAATATGGTGAAAGCACAGTGACAAACAGCTTCAGTGTAATGAGGATCAGGTTGGAAGAAGTTATGAAGCCAAACAGATCATACAGTCAAGTTGTGAAGACAGAAGATAAAGCAAGCATGCAATAGCTTCACAATGTATACTGGTAAGTAAAGGGAGGCGAAGATGAAACCAATGACACGTTGAAGACAATGATATGTTGGACCAGTTCCAGTTGCTGTGACAACTGTACGTCTGGTTGGAGCAGCTAGGTATTTAAACCAAAGGACACACAGTCCCGGACACCCAGTCCTGAACACGCAGCTCAGGACACCCAGTCCTCACCGTTTTCTCCTTGAGCTAAGGTCACACAGACCCCGCCCAATCACTCTGGTAAGTCTTCAAGGTAGACTCCCAAACCTTCACAGACTTCGTTCACTGGCAATCCACAATTCCTCTTGGATGCTGAGAACGCGACGCCTAACCGTCTGGAGGATGCACAGTCCTCAAGTGTAATAGGTCTTCAGATCACTCAGACAAGAAGACTTAAGTGATGCCCAATTACTCTGGCTCTGGGTGGTTAGGGCTTTTCTCCTCACTAAGGATTTTCTCTTAAAGGCTTCGAGGTGGGTTGCTCTCAAACGACAAAAGCCGTGCACTGAAATCTGAGCAGCCAACCGTTTATGGTTGTAGGGGTGGACTATTTATAGCCACTTGGCAACCCTGACCTGATTTGTCCGAAATGACCCTGGGTCACTAAGGAACTGACACGTGTACTAACGGTCGGATTTCGAACTCTCACGGCAACTTTGCTTGGGCTGCAAGTAAAGCTGACTTGTCTGACTCTGGACAAGATTTTCTCTCATTGTCTTCACTCAAAGACATAGGATTTGAATTAGGCATCACTTCAGTCATCCTGACTAGTTCTCCTGGACCCCACTTAACAGTACGGTGGTTCCTATGACACAACATGAATAAAGTAAAACTATGAAGGATCTAAGTCTTCGAGTTCCATAGGCTTCATGGGGAGTCTTCATATGTCATTGTCTTCGACATGAATGTCTTCATGAACCACCATTGTCTTCGATGTCTTCGTACATTTTTAGGGGTCATCTCTGCTAACTAAACCGAATCAATGAGGGACTTCTACCTGTGTTATCCTGCAATTCTCACAAACACATTAGTCCCTCAACTAGGTTTGTCGTCAATACTCCAAAACCAACTAGGGGTGGCACTAGATGCACTTACACATTCATTCCAAAAAAGTGTTTTGTGCAGTTCACCAAAAGGTCACAATAGCAACAAAGTGAAATGGATATCCCTATCTGCACAAAAAGATAGAAAGTAAACAGTTGGTGGTCAATAAGAATATACGAAACATACACGAAATGAAAAGAAGCATCTTAATTATGTTCATGGCAATCACGCAAGGACAGTAGAAATTTTAAAACATCAGCAATGCTTCATGTTACCGGAAGCATTACGATCAACAATGACATTCGTCAAATATGGGATTACTTTAATGGTGGCATTGCTTGTTTACCAGATATAGTAAATCAACAGCAGCTAAAGAGTTGGTTTAAGGGCATGGGACCGTGGGGACACCAGGACACTCAGCAGCGTAAAGGAGCAACTTACTTATCATACTAGGGAAAATAGCAGGAGTACCATTTCTAACACAGTTTAATTGCATCATATCACTGGAGGCATTAGATTAATAATAACACTGGTTAGACATGTTTTTTAAGGTAACAATGTAATCGCTTCATTTTACATGCGCCCTTACATTAACAACAACAAAAGGTTGGTATAAGGACATGCAATAGTGGACGCATCAGCACAATGTACCTACAAGGAGGCATAAAGTGGTGATGCCGAGTTTGTTAATGCTCTGTGAGGGCAGCAAATCTAATCCTGGAGACCTTTTACTATGTGAGGGCAGAAAATCTAATCCTGGAGACCTTTTACTATGTGAGGGCAGCAAATCTAATCCCGGAGACCTTTTACTATGTGAGGGCAGAAATTCTAATCCCGGACCTTTTACTATGTGAGGGCAACAAATCTAATCCTGGACATACTCTGTTGACTTGTCCACCAGCTGCCACCTTCTATCATTTTTTCAACCAATAATAGATTTGTTCCTTATCCAGTTTGTACTGCGTTTTCCCATTATTTCCCTTTTCAACCAAGAGACCGGTTGGGTATCCGGTCTCTACAACTTTCACCATATTATTTCCTCTTTGAATCAAGTCCTAGATTCATGCTACAACTTTCCCCCTTTCTTCGTTGTTTGAACCAAGTCCTAGATTTGAATGCATGAAGTAGCTTTACCTCTAATATTACTAAAAATTTAGGTGGCCTTGGAAGAGCTGATGGGAGTAGAAAAATATGCACATGCAGACACATGGGAAGCTAGGGCAGTAGAGCAAGGCCGTTTTCAAAGAACTTATACCTGAGGGTCGCCGGGATGTCGGCGGCGGTAGGTCGGATCTGCACACAATACGGCAGGGAGGAGGAAGGGTCGGAAGACCACCCAAGCCGGCTCTGTGTTGGAGAAAAGAGCACGGGCAGAGGATCGGGCCCCTCCAACAGCTGTGGGTTTCCTCCCTCGCCAGCGATGACCGGGTGAACGATGCACCTAGTCCTCTACACACACCAGCCAAAGGGATCCGGCCAGATCTGTGACTTATGTCTACTACACAACCTTCTTCTTGTAGACGTTGTTGGGCCTCCAAGTGCAGAGGTTTGTAGGACAGTAGCAAATTTCCCTCAAGTGGATGCCCTAAGGTTTATCAATCTGTAGGAGACGTAGGATGAAGATGGTCTCTCTCAAGCAACCCTGCAACCAAATAACAAAGAGTCTCTTGTGTCCCCAACACACCCAATACAATGGTAAATTGTATAGGTGCACCAGTTCGGCGAAGAGATGGTGATACAAGTGGTATATGGATGGTAGATAAAGGTTTTTGTAATCTGAAAATATAAAAACAGCAAGGTAACTAATGATAAAAGTGAGCGTAAATGGTATTGCAACGCTAGGAAACAAGGCCTAGGGTTCATACTTTCGCTAGTGCAAGTTCCCTCAACAATAATAACATAATTGGATCACATAACTATCCCTCAACATGCAACAAAGAGTCACTCCAAAGTCACTAATAGCAGAGAACAAATGAAGAGATTATGGTAGGGTATGAAACCACCTCCAAGTTATTCTTTCCAATCAATCCATTGGGCTATTCTTATAAGTGTCACAAACAACCCTAGAGTTCGTACTAGAATAACACCTTAAGACACAAATCAACCAAAACCCTAATGTCACCTAGAT
The DNA here is from genome assembly GCA_034509565.1 of Triticum monococcum. NCBI lineage: Eukaryota > Viridiplantae > Streptophyta > Magnoliopsida > Poales > Poaceae > Triticum > Triticum monococcum. The sequence continues at coordinate 167,769,937 of CM067846.1, read as the reverse complement.
ACTCCAATGTCACCTCAAGTATCCGTGGGTATAATTATACGATATGCATCACACAATCTTAGATTCATCTATTCAACCAACACATAGAACCTCAAAGAGTGCCCCAAAGTTCCTACCGGAGAATCACGATGAAAACGTGTGCCAACCCCTATGCATAGGTTCATGGGCGGAACCCGCAAGTTGATCACCAAAACATACATCAAGTGAATCACGTGGTATCCCATTGTCACCACAGATACGCACGGCAAGACATACATCAAGTGTTCTCAAATCTTTAAAGACTCAATCCGATAAGATAACTTCAAAGGGGAAACTCAGTCCATTACAAGAGAGTAGAGAGGGAGAAACATCATAGGATCCAAATATAATAGCAAAGTCCGCGATACATCAAGATCGTATCACCTCAAGAACACGAGAGAGAGAGAGAGAGAGAGAGAGAGATCAAACACATAGCTACTGGTACATACCCTCAGCCCCGAGGGAGAACTACTCCCTCCTCGTCATGGAGAGCACCGCGATGATGAAGATGGCCATCGGAGAGGGATTGCCCCCTCCGGCAGGGTGCCGGAAAGGGGTCTAGATTGGCTTTCGGTGGCTACGGAGGCTTCTGGTGGCGGAACTCCCGATCTATTGTGCTCCCCGATCGTTTTAGGGTATATGGAGATATATAGGCGGAAGAAGTATGTCAGGGGGCCACGAGGGGCCCACAAGGGTGGAGGGCGCGCCCAGTGGGGGTGGGCGCGCCCCCTGCCTCGTGGCTTCCTCGTAGATCCCCTGACAGGCACTCCAAGTCTTTTGGGCTTCTTCTGATCCAAAAATAAGTTCCGTGAATTTTCAAGTCAATTGGACTCCGTTTGGTTTTCCTTTTCTGCGATATTCTAAAACAAGGTAAAAACAGAAACTGGCACTAGGCTCTGGGTTAATAGGTTAGTCCCAAAAATAATATAAAAGTGCATAATAAAACCCATAAACATCCAAAGTTGATAATATAATAGCATGGAACAATCAAAAATTATAGATACGTTGGAGACGTATCAGTGACCAGCGATGAGCAGAGAGAAAATGTCGCTACCGCTGTCTTGTTTAGATCTGGAGTGGACGGGAGAATGAAGAGAGCAACCCTAGTAAAGCAAGCGCTCAGGCCCCCGTGTACATATATAGTGGAATGATTATCTTTTTCTCTCCACAACAAGTGTTTCAATTTGTGCACATGCCATTAAAGAAAAGAAACTATATATTTAAGGTGACTAACTGTATGACTCCTACTTACTACTACTACTAGTAGTATTGTTCACTTGTGCTCCCCGGCCCTCCATTCATTGAACAATCCCACTGGTGAATAAACATACAGTACTAGTATTTTTATAGAACGAACAATCTCGAACTATTTTTGCGTAGTTAAAAGTTGAGGGCGGGGCTTTTCTCGGGCAGTACGCGCGGCAGTTTTCGCGTAGGCGCTTTGACAGAGAGGCGAGTGGGGTGAGGGAGTAGCGGATTCAACTTACTTACAGCTGGAAAGGTCGGGCTCTGCGATTTGACGACGTGTTACTGCTGGAAAGACTTGTGATATGACTACTCACTATAGTCATGAATTACTGGCGGTATGACCGGGGTGATGCCCCCTTCCATTCCACACTCTAATCTGGTGCATCACACGTTGACCCGGATGCTGGCTCTCCCACATGTCGGCGAAGTACGTAGTAGTAAGAAAGAGCAAAGAATCATGTGGTATATACTAGTAGTACTACTACTCACGTCGAAGGAGTGCGAACCACGGCAGCCTAGTGAACCAGCAGTAGAAAACAATGTGTTGATATGGCCATAAAAAACAATGTGCTATGGTCCAGAATGTAGCATGTACAGTACTACTCCTCTTTGTTTGGATCCCTTAGTTAGAGCTAGTTTGGGTTGAAATAGCCTCAAATTATCCAAACAAGAGGGGTTAGATTGAGCTAGTTTGCTCTAACCCAGCTAAATAAACTAGCCGGTGGAGAGGTTCTAATTGGATTAGTTCTCCTCGGGGCCACTAAAAGAGAACTAAAAAATCTCCCCTGCCCGCACCAGATCGCTCCGTCCCCCCCCCCCCCTCGCACGGCTCCTCTTTGTTCCCCATCGGGCTGCCCGCCCAAGCGTCGCTCCGCCGCTCGCCCTCTCTCTCCTCTGGCCGCCCTCTCCCTCCGGCCTCCGCCGCCCTCCCCGGCCGCCCTCTCCCTCCGGCCTTCGAAGCTCGCCCTTCTCCCCCTTCACCGGTCATTTTTCTCCCTCTATCATGTGCGGCGGCGGTGCATCTAGGAGGGAGGTCGCGAGAGGGGTGAGTTTGTTTGTTCCTTCTGTGTCTCATAGCCATATCATTAATCTTGCTCGCTCTAGCGCTAATTCTGATTTGGAAAAATAGATCCTGATTAAACTTTATATAGATTTGTGGTGCACGCATGGAATTGTTTGATGCTACTTAAGGAGGTAATAAATCTTTCTAGAGTCCCAAAGATTCAATTCACCTTTCTAGGTATTTCAGTTTCAGGCTTGCATTATTTCTAGAGGCCCAAAGAATCAGTTCACCTTTCTAGGTATTTCAGTTCCAGGTTTGCATTATTTCTAGAGGCCCAAAGATTCAGTTCACCTTTTTAGGTATTTCAGTTTCAGGCTTGCATTACTTCTAGAGGCCCAAAGATTCAGTTCGCCTTTCTAGGTATTTTAGTTCCAGGCTTGCATTATTTCTAGAGGCCCAAAGATTCAGTTCATAGTCGTCGGCAAGTGGCCCTGCTACCCATGCCGGTGTCGACCTCAACTCGCAAGCGCCGGCGTCGGAGGGGTTCCCGGGGCTTGGGCTCTACAGAGCCTTCCTCCAGAGCGACGATGACGAGCTCCTACCTAGGTGCGTGAGGGGCTTCAGTCTCCGTCCCTATCGTGAATGACTTCCGTGATGAGTTAGCTCATCCTTTGTTTCATGGAGTGAATTGTTTTTTGTCAAGCTTGATTGAGGACTTGTATGTTTAAGTGGGATATCTCATTTGTATGGACAAAGTAAAATTTATCATGTTTTACATGCTTGTTTTGTAAAGATGGTTTGTTTATGTCAATTATGAGCGGGAGGAGGCCACAAAAGATTCGGACACACCAAATCCGACAGGAAATAGGGTCCAAAGTAGTCAAATGATCGAGAAAGAACATTTATTGTCAATCTAACCCTGCCATCCATACACCTCTTTGGTTTAGAGTTAGTTCAGGGTTAGAATGTAACTCTAACCTCTAACTGAGTTAGAGTTCTCCTTGTCTTGATTCATCACCATCATACTTTCCCCATTCTTGTGTTTTCAATATCCTGCGAATCAAAGAGGCCCTTAGACTGGTTTAGGTCCGGTATTTTTTTTATAAATGTGTTATGTCCAAAATTTAATGAACATGCTCCAGTTTCTATGAAAATAATCCAGTTTCATGTAGTAATTTATTTATTTATTTATTCTTCTGCGGGGGTTTGCATGTAATTCGTGAGGTCTGAAATATAAAGTACCCCGGCATATGCTCCGAGTCGTGCATGCACTACAACCCGGATGCTCAATGTCCCACATGTCGGCAAAAGGAAGCACGTGGAAATAGCCTAGGAGTACATATAGCTATAGGAGGATAAATGCATGAAAAAATATGTACGGTGAAGCGCAGATACGGTTCAAAAGGAGACCTAAAGTGATGACAGGTATAGGTCGTGCGCACCCAACTAGTGGTATTACTAGAAATATGACTAATTTTTCCCTCAAAAAAAGAGGTACGAGTGCTCGGTACTCCTATTCTATCAATACGAGTCCCATCTAACAACAGCGTCCATGCTACAGCTAGCTCTTCTCCCTCATTTCTCTTTTATAATTCTAAACTCAGCCAACGCCCGGTGGGCGGGGTGGGGATTTGTCGATGGTCGGTTTGCTCAACTGTGGCCCCACCTCACAGTGAAAACGTTACGCCTGGAATAAAAATGACATATACACCCTCCGTTCCTAAATATAAGCCTTTTTAGATATTTCAAATGGAATACAACATACGAATGTATGTAGACATATTTTAGAGTGTACATTCACTCATTTTGCTCCGTATGTAGTCACTTGCTGGAATCTCTAGAAAGACTTATATTTGGGAATGGAGGGAGTACTATACTAATAAAACATTAAGGCCATGAGGCGATGCAGTGCTGGTTATAGGAGGCAAGAAGAAGAGATGCATCCATCGACGACATCCACCTCCTCGACTCAGGGCGCTGATGTCTACTACAGAACCTTCTTCTTGTAGATGTTGTTGGGCCTCCAAGTGCAGAGGTTTGTAGGACAGTAGCAAATTTCCCTCAAGTGCATGACCTAAGGTTTATCAATCCGTGGGAGGCGTAGGATGAAGATGGTCTCTCTCAACAACCCTGCAACCAAATAACAAAGAGTCTCTTGTGTCCCCAACACACCCAATACAATGGTAAATTGTATAGGTTCACTAGCTCGGCAAAGAGATGGTGATACAAGTGCAATATGGATGGTAGATATTGGTTTTTGTAATATGAAAATATAAAAACAGCAAGGTAGCAAGTGATAAAAGTGAGCGAAAATGGTATTGCAATGCGTTAAAACAAGGCCTAGGGTTCATACTTTCACTAGTGCAAGTTCTCTCAACAATAATAACATAATTGGATCATATAACTATCCCTCAACATGCAATAAAGAGTCACTCCAAAGTCACTAATAGTGGAGAACAAACGAAGAGATTATTGTAGGGTACGAAACCACCTCAAAGTTATCCTTTCTAATCAATCTATTCAAGAGTCCGTAGTAAAATAACATGACGCTATTCTTTCCGTTCAATCTATCATAGAGTTTGTACTAGAATAACACCTTAAGATACAAATTAACCAAAACCCTAAAGTCACCTAGATACTCCAATGTCACCACAAGTATCCATGGGTATGATTATACGACATGCATCACACAATCTCAGATTCATCTATTCAACCAACACAAAGAACTTCAAAGAGTGCCCCAAAGTTTCTACCGGAGAGTCAAGACGAAAACGTGTGCCAACCCCTGTGCATAAGTTCACGAGGTCACGGAACTCGCAAGTTGATCACCAAAACATACATCAAGTGGATCACATGATATCTCATTGTCACCACAGATAAGCACGTGCAAGACATACATCAAGTATTCTCAAATCCTTCAAGACTCAATCTGATAAGACAACTTCAAAGGGAAAACTCAATTCATCACAAGAGAGTAGAGGGGGAGAAACATCATAAGATCCAACTATAATAGCAAAGCTCGCGATACATCAAGATCGTGCCGACTCAAGAACACGAGAGAGAAAGAGAGAGAGAGATCAAACACATAGCTACTGGTACATACGCTCAGCCCCGAGGGTGAACTACTCCCTCCTCGTCATCGAGAGCGCCGGGATGATGCAGACGGCCACTGGAGAGGGATTCCCCTTCCGGCAGGGTGCCCGAACGGGTCTAGATTGGTTTTCGGTGGCTACGGAGGCTTCTGGCGACGGAACTCCCGATCTAGGTTTCTTTCTGGAAGTTTCTGTATATATAAGAGGTTTTGGCGTCGAGAACAAGTCAGGGGAGTCTCCGGGCTGTCCACGAGGTAGGGAGGCGCGCCCAGGGGGGTGGGCGCGCCCCCCACCCTCGTGGGCAGCCCAAGACTCTTCTGGCCCAACTCTTTTACTCCATGGCCTTCTTCTGGTCCAAAAATAAGCTCCGTCAAGTTTCAGGTCAATTGGACTATGTTTGGTTTTCCTTTTCTGCGATACTCAAAAACAAGGAAAAAACAGAAACTGGCACTGGGCTCTAGGTTAATAGGTTAGTCCCAAAAATTATATAAAATAGCATATAAATGCATATAAAACATCCTAGATGGATAATATAATAGCATGGAACAATCAAAAATTATAGATACGTTGGAGACGTATCAAGCATCCCCAAGCTTAATTCCTGCTCCTCCTCTAGCAGGTAAACGATAAAACAGAATTTTTGATGTACAATGCTACCTAACATAATTATCAATGCAATTTTCTTTATTGTAGCAAGAATATTCAGATCCATAAGATTCAAGACAAAAGTTTAATATTGACATAAAAATAATAATACTTCAAGCATACTAACCAAGAAATTATGTCTTATCAAAATAACATTGCCAAAGAAAGCTTATCCCTACAAAATCATATAGTTTGGCCATGCTTCATTTTTGTCACACAAAATGCTCCCATCATGCACAACCCCGATGACAAGCCGAGCAATTGGTTCATACTTTTTAACGCGCTTCAGCCTTTTCAACCCTTACGCAATACATGAGCGCAAGCCATGGACATAGCACTATGGGTGGAATAGAATATGATGATAGGGGTTATGTGAGCAGAAAAAAAGGAGAAAGTCTCACATTGACATGGCTAATCAATGGGCTATGGAGATGCCCACCGACTGATGTCAACGCAAGGAGTAGGGATTGCCATGCAACGGATGCACTAGAGCTATAAGTGTGTGAAAGTTCAAAAAGAAACTAAGTGGGTGTGCATCCAACTTGCTTACTCACGAAGACCTAGGGCATTTTGAGTAAGTCTATCATTGGAATATACAAGCCAAGTTCTATAATGAAAGATTCCCACTAGTATATGAAAGTGACAACATAGGAGACTCTCTATCATGAAGATCATGGTGCTACTTTGAAGCACAAATGTGGTGAAAGGATAGTAGCATTGCCCCTTCTCTCTTTTTCTCTCATTTTTTTGTTTTTTTTGGCCTTCTCTTTTTATGGCCTCTTTTTTTATCTTTTTTTTATGTTTCTTCCGGAGTCTCATCCGGACTTGTGGGAGAATCATAGTATCCATCATCCTTTCCTCACATGGGACAATGCTCTAATAATGATGATCATCACACTTTTACTTACTTACAACTCAAGAATTACAACTCGATACTTAGAAAAAAATATGACTCTATGTGAATGACTCCGGTGGTGTACTGGGATGTGCGATGAAGCAAGAGTGACATGTATGACAAATTAAGCATGGTGGCTTTGCCACAAATACGATGTCAACTACATGATCATGCAAGGCAATATGACAATGATGATGCGTGTCATAATAAACGGAACGGTGGAAAGTTGCATGGCAATATATCTCAAAATGGCTATGGAAATGCCATAATAGGTAGGTATGGTGGCTGTTTTGAGGAAGATATAAGGATGTTTATGTGTGATAGAGCGTATCATATCACGGGGTTTGGATGCACCGGCGAAGTTTGCACCAACTCTCAAGGCGAGAGAGGGCAATGCACGGTACCGAAGAGGCTAGCAATGATGGAAGGGTGAGAGTGCGTAATATCCATGGACTCACATTAGTCACAAAGAACTCATATACTTATTGCAAAAGTTTATTAGCCCTCAAAGCAAAGTACTACTACGCATGCCCTTAGGGGGATAGATTGGTAGGGAAAAACCATCGCTCGTCCCCGACGGCCGCTCATAAGGAAAGCAATCAAAGAACACCCCATGCTTCAAATTTGTCACACAACATTTACCATACATGCATGCTACAGGACTTGCCAACCTCAACACAATTATTTCTCAATTTCACAATTACTCAACTAGCACAACTCTAATATTACCACCTTTATATCTCAAAACAATTATCATGTATCAAACTTCTCATAGTATTCAATTCACTTTATATGAAAGTTTTTATTATATCCCTCTTGGACGCCCATCATATTAGGACTAAATTCATAACCAAAGCAAATTACCATGTTGTTTAAGACTCAAAATAATATAAGTGAAGCATGAGAGTTCATGTATTTCTTCAAAATAAAACTACCATCGTACTCTAAAAAGATATAAGTGAAGATCAATGAGTAGTCGAATAATTATGCAACTATATAAAGACTCTCTAACATTTAATAATTTTAGATCTTGGTATTTTATTCAAACAGCAAACAAAACAAAAGAAAATAAAATGACACTCCAAGCAAAACACATATCATGTGGTGAATAAAAATATAGCTCCAAGTAAAGTTACCGATGAACGAAGACGAAAGAGGGGATGCCTTCCGGGGCATCCCTAAGCTTAGGCTCTTGGTTGTCCTCAAATATTACTTTGGGGTGCCTTGGGAATCCCCAAGATTAGGCTCTTCCCACTCCCTATTTCATAGTCCATCGAATCTTTACCCAAAACATGGAAACTTCACAACACAAAACTTAACAGAAAATTCGTAAGCTCCGTTAGTATAAGAAAATAAATCACCACTTAGGTACTGTTGTGAACTCATTCTAAATTCATATTGGTGTAATATCTACTGTATTCCAACTCATCTATGGTTCATACCCTCCGATACTGCTCACAGATTCATCAAAATAAGCAAACAACACATAGAAAACAGAATCTGTCAAAAACAGAACAGTCTGTGGTAATCTGGATCAAACGTATACTTCTGGAACCCCAAAAATTCTAAAATAAATTGCTTTACGTGAGTAATTTATCTATTAATCATCTTCAAAAAGAATCAACTAAGTATCACTCTCCAATAAAACATAGCAGCAAATCTCGTGAGCGCTGAAGTTTCAGTTTTTTACAGCAAGATCGCAAAGACTTTCCCCAAGTCTTCCCAAAGGTTCTACTTGGCACAAACAGTAATTAAAACATAAAAACGCAATCATAACAAAGGCTAGATGTCACGACCCTGGATCTGCTTGTAACTAGTTGCATGAAAGCATTCATGTCATCATGTTAAATTCAAGAAATTTGAAATGGGGATTGGTAAACCCTAGCACCAAATGAAATTCAAATAGGTTCAAATAAAATATTTTTCAATGACCCAGAATGCCCTTTGGAAATGTTCGTGATTTATGATAAAGGTGAAAACCTCTCCCAAAAATGATGAACATAATTATAGATCATTTATGGATTTTTGAATTAAATCATAAATATTTGCATTTGGACATTTAAATCCTATAAATAATTTTAAATGTCCAGATAATCTTGAAAGTATTTTAAGGTTGTTGGAAATAATCCAATCATATGCCACAATCATTTTCAAGATTTTTCAAAATGAATTAGTATTTTTACTAATTCAAAATAGAATAAAAGTAATAGAAAAAAAACTAAAACATAAATGGAAAAGAGAGAGAGAGAGATAGTACCTGGCCACTTACCCCGGCCCACCACTGTAGAGGCCCAGCCCATAGGGGCATGACCGTCTTCTACCTCTGCCAGTAGGCAGAGGCAGACCAGAGCACGACGCCGGCTGCGCCAGCTCCTGCTTCACGCTGGCGAGCTCTCCTTTCCCCCCTTAGGCCCTTTGCGACGCCACGCTACCCCCCTGTACTCCTCTCCTCTCTCCCTGGACCTCTCTCCCTCCTCTGCTCTCTCCCTATGACGCCACCGAACACGCCCATCGCCGCCGTTGGCCATAGCCGCGGCCACCGTGCTCCCCTCGCCTCTCCGGCGCGCCCCCGAGCTCCGCCTCATCGCCATCGTCATCTCGGTCGACGCACGCAACGCCAAATGCCCCAAGTGACGACCCGAGCTCTTCTTCAACCTCCGGCCGCCGGAGATCCCCTCGCCGCCCCGCTTCGCTCCGGTACCTCCCCGAGCTCGCCGTTGGCCTCGTCGCAACCGCAGTGAGCTCCTGCCCTTGCTTCCCTTCCCCGCTCCCTCTCTTGCACGCCGTAGCTGCTGCACCGCGCTCACCCGTACGCGCCGCCGCCCGCCCTCATCGCCGGCATGCTTCCGGCCAACTAATGGACCGGCCGTCGTGCCCAACCTGCTCGCCGTGCTGCGTAGAGCCCATAGGTGCCACGCCCGCGCTGCTACGGCCACCGCAACCGCATCGCCGCGCACACCCGAACGCCGGTCGCCGCGGTCGAGCTCCTCGCCGTCGTTCCGGCCACCCCCGAGCCGAGCCACCACCCCGGCTGGATGCGGGCGAGCCTCAGCTCCCCGTAGGTGGTCTCCTCCGTTCAAATGGTCGCCGGAGCAGCGTTTCCGCGCTGCTCTACCGCGCCTATCGTCGCCGGTGACACGTCGCCGGTAGGGGTTGACCCGCTGACCGGCGTGGTTTGACCCCGCTGGCTGGGTTGACTCCCCCCCTCTCTGTCTCACTAACATGTGGGCCCAAGCCCCTAATTAGTTAACTCAAGATTAATTAGAGCTAACTAATTTAGTTAACTAAACTAGACACCGACGTGTGGGCCCCGCCCTGCTAACAGCCTGGTTAGGGTTAGTTTAGCACTAACTAACTCAGTTAGTTGGCTGAGTCACTGACCAGTGGGTCCCACTGGTCAGGTTTGACCTAGAGGCGCCCAGTTGACCAGCTGACGTCACCCTGACGTCATGTGTAACATCCCAAAATTCTAAATTTTGGAATGTTATAATAAATAGATAGATTTGATTGATTGATTGATTGAAAGTGAGTGAATTCGAAACTTTTTGAAAGTTAAATGAGAGGGAATAAAAGGACTTTCCCAAACTTACATTTTTCTTTTATGATCTCCATGAATTCAAATTCTTTTCAAACACAAAACCCTGGAGAGAAGATGACAAGGGGGTGTTGAAAATATTTGAATTTCATTTGGAAAATACTTCCACTTCTGAAACTTTATGCAACTCAATGATTTTCATGAGAGAAGATAAAATGACTTCTTCAAGACATATGAAATATGAGTTGGGAGTTTCGAAGAATCAAATTCAAAGCCCTTTTGAATTTATTTTCAATTTGGAGTTATTTGAGTTTTATTCAAATTATTTTTCTCCAAAAATAAAATATACAAAAAATAGGGTAACATGATTCCCTACAACAGAAAATTGGAGAGAAATAAATTTGAAATCATTTTGGTATTTTAAGATGATTTTTATTGGATTTTATTAAACCAGTAGCACTCTTTGAATTATCTGAATTTGTGTGAATTTTATTTAATTCTAGAAAAATGTTCATGTCGTAGAAAATCTTTTTCTGAAAATTTTGATATATAATTGTAACATCCCAAATTTTCAATTTGGAATGTCATACATTAGATCATCATGCATATCATATTTTATTTTGCTTTTGGTTTTGATCCTAGAAAATCCTAAGCAATTCAAGGACCCACGGAGAGAGTTGGGGATTTCTGGGCTGTTTGGTTTGTGACTAACTTAGCCAAAGATTGCCACAACTAAGGTTAGGCAAGTTTGACCAACTTAGGTGAGTGTTTGGTTCATGCCACACCTTAGGCAAGCCATATTTGGACCCCACATGCCATACACACAAAAAGTGTGGCAAGATTCCCTTAGGCTTGCCAACTTGTGGCTCTCATTTTGATGAACTAACCTTAGGCAAGCTTGGCAAAAATGTGTGGCAAGGTGTGGCAATGTTAGTCCTAGAACCAAACAGCCCTTTCGTTATTTACATATTTGAGTTTTCTCAAATTTTGTAAACAGGATCATTTGATTTTATTTATTTTATTGTCAATTATTTCTATTACAAAGATATGAGAGAGGGAATAAAATGACTTTCCCAAAATATAGAAATATTGAGGATTTAATTAAAAAATCAAATAAGATTTATTTCGGAGTTTTTCGGTATTTTTAATTGAATTTAGGAAAAATACACATTTTTCAAAGTTCTATTTTGGGCCCAAATAAATGTTCACTTTATCGGGCTTGATTTTAGAAACCCGGGAAAATTTATTTCATGATTTTTGGAGTCCGTTTAGTATTTCTTTTTATTTTTTTTCCGAGCGTAATTATTTAAAAAAACTAAACCGACTATGGGCCGTACCCGAGCGGGACTCCGCCCGGGGGCGCCTTTATATAGCGCCGCACCCGAGCCCCAGCCCACACCAGCCCCGCGCCCGAGGTTCGCCGCAGCCTCGACTTCCGTGCCGATTTTTTTTGTCGGTTTTATTTTCGATTTTTTTTATTATTATTTTAATATTATTTTTTTATTTTACTTATTTTCGTATTAGGTTAATTAACGATTAATCTGTTCGTCGTTTTTCTTTTTCGTCGGATTTTCTGCGGTTATTTTCTGATCGCGATTTCTGATCCGATTTTCGTTTTAGTATAACTTTTCGCTCGTTTATCGGAATCAGACGATTCAAGCGCCTGGAGTTTCGTCTCGAAACCCTCTTTCCGAATAATCAACTTAAACAAGTTTTTGGTACTGTAAAATTTGACTTAGATCCAGATTACTAGAACAAAGTTGATATTTTTCGCCGTTTGATTTCTTTTGTTTCGTTCGATTTGATTCTTTTCGCAAACCAGGGTTCTTAAGTTGAACTTTCTGGTTAGATCTTCTATAAGAGTTTTACATGTGCATTAGTTGAGTACTTATTGTATGCTTGTTTGTTTGTCTGTGATAGAATACCCGGAGTGCGCCGCCTGTTACTTCGAACCGTTAGGTTTCGCGGATCATCAGCAAGGCAAGTTCACACTTTGATCATACCTTTTCTACAACCCAGTTTTTTTGCATTAGATCAATCCTCACACATTGCATGATTAGGATCTAATTAAATTGTGGGATGGGAAGTAGATGAGGTAGTACCTATTACCTGTTTATTATCAAACCTTTGGGAGTTATTTCTACGTTTGCTTATTATGCCATATTATGCTAGTAGACGTGGATTGGGTGAGTGATATCCATGACAGATGTGAGATTGTTAATTAATGATTTATCTAAGGTGGCAACCTAAACACACATCTGGGTGGATTGAGGCACCTGGGTATTCCAGGACTTGCCTGTCTAGGCACCTGGGTATTCCAGGACTTGCCTGTTTTTCTTTTGGACCGCCACCCAGGCCCAAAGGGATAATAAGATTATTCATACTAGAAACTTCCGTGTGTAGCCACAAGCCACTATGGGCTCTGGCATAGTTGATTAAGTCGTGCGAACTCTTACAGGGTAGACTAGCAGATGTAGGGGAAAGTAGGTGTACCGGTCTATCCAACGTAAGGTGCTAGCGCTTCTGAAAGACTATGTCTCGGTCATCCGTTTCTCAAACACCATGTAGTGCGAGAAATCCAACAGAGGCGATCGAGTCTTGTGGGGAAAGTGTGCAAACCTCTGCAGAGTGTACAAACTAATCATGATTAGCCGTGTCCCCGGTTATGGACATCTTGAGTATCTAGTTCTTGGATTATCCTATTGATCTCATCACATTACTTTAATTAATTTTGTTGGGTTTTAATGATGATACTTAATTGGGATTGAGAATGCTGTCAACCATTCTCAATGTTTAACAACCACCATGATAGTTAATTAAAATGTATTCATTTGCGAGAGATGGTTGTGCACGAGGAGGGCGAGATCATGCAGATAGAACAGGACCCGACGATGGAGCTCTCTATGGTCTCGATGGACCTCTCCTTGCTCCACAGCCCCTTGTGCCAACGCCACTTGAAGCCTCCAGTGTATGAGGTTCGAATACACCTCGTCTGTTCGGCTGATCGAGCAAGGGGCAGGTTTCTTGATTGATGTGTTGTTCGATTGATTTGTGCAGTGCAAGGGAGGGCACCTGGTCTGTGTGGACTGCCGCGTCGAGCGCCCCAGGAACCAGCGGTAGTGCCAGAAGTGTGAGTGCGGTGGTGGCTTCGTGATACGTCTCCAATGTATCTATAATTTTTGATTGCTCCATGCTATATTATCTACTGTTTTGGACATTACTGGGCTTTATTATCCACATTTATATTATTTTTGGGACTAACCTATTAACCGGAGGCCCAGCCCAGAATTGTTGTTTTTTTGTCTGTTTTAGGGTTTCGAGGAAAAGGATTATCAAACGGAGTCCAAACGGAATGAAACCTCCGGGAACGTGATTTTCTCAACAAACAAGACCCGGGAGACTTGGACCCTACGTCAAGACACAAAAGAGGAGGCCACGAGGTAGGGGGCGCGCCTACCCCCCACCCCCCCCCCCAGGCACGCCCTCCACCCTCGTGGGCCCCCTATTGCTCCACCGATGTACTCCTTCCTCCTATATATACCTACGTACCCCCAAACGATCAGATACGGAGCCAAAACCCTAATTCCACCACCGCAACTTTCTGTATCCATGAGATCCCATCTTGGGGCCTGTTCCGGAGCTCCACCGGAGGGGGCATCGATCACGGAGGGCTTCTACATCAACACCATAGCCCCTCCGATGAAGTGTGAGTAGTTTACCTCAGACCTACGGGTCCATAGTTATTAGCTAGATGGCTTCTTCTCTCTTTTTGGATCTCAATACAATGTTCTCCCCCTCTCGTGTGGAGAACTATTTGATGTAATCTTCTTTTTGCGGTGTGTTTGTTGAGACCGATGAATTGTGGGTTTATGATCAAGTCTATCTATGAATAATATTTGAATCTTCTCTGAATTATTTTATGTATGATTGGTTATCTTTGCAAGTCTCTTCGAATTATCAGTTTGGTTTGGCCTACTAGATTGATCTTTCTTGCAATGGGAGAAGGGCTTAGCTTTGGGTTCAATCTTGCGGTGTCCTTTCCCAGTGACAGTAGGGGCAGCAAGGCACATATTCTATTGTTTCCATCGGGGATAACAAGATGGGGTTTTTTATCATATTGCATGAATTTATCCCTGTACATCATGTCATCTTGCTTAAGGCGTTACTCTGTTTTCATGAACTTAATACTCTAGATGCATGCTGGATAGCGGTCGATGAGTGGAGTAATAGTAGCAGATGCAGGCAGGAGTCGGTCTACTTGGCTCGGACGTGATGCCTATATACATGATCATACCTAGATATTCTCATAACTATGCTCAATTCTGTCAATTGCTCAACAGTAATTTGTTCACCCACCGTAGAATACTTATGCTCTCGAGAGAAGCCACTAGTGAAACCTATGGCCCCGGGTCTATCTTTATCATATTAATCTCCTACTACTTAGTTATTTCCTTTCTTTCTACTTTGCCTTTATTTTACTTTGCATCTTTATCATAAAAATACCAAAAATATTATCTTATCATATCTATCATATCTCACTCTCGTAAGTGGCTGTGTAGGGATTGACAACCCCTATTCGCGTTGGTTGCGAGGATTTATTTGTTTTGTGTAGGTACGAGGGACTCGCGCGTAGCCTCCTACTGGATTGATACCTTGGTTCTCAAAAACTAAGGGAAATACTTACGCTACTTTGCTGCATCATCCCTTTCTCTTCGGGGAAAACCAACGCAGTGCTCAAGAGGTAGCAAGAAGGATTTCTAGCGTCGTCACCGGGGAGGTCTATGCAAAATTTAACATACCAAGTACCCATCACATACCCTTATCTTCTGCATTACATTATTTGCCATTTGCCTCTCGTTTTCCTTTCCCCCACTTCACCCTTGCCGTTTTATTCGCCCTCTCTCTCTCTATCCTCCCTCTCTTTCTCTATTTGCCCCTTTTTGCCAGCTTGCTTTTTGTTTGCTTGTGTGTTAGTTCGTTTTCTTGTCGTTATGGCTAGTCCTTTACCTTCTGCCTCTATGTCTGAAATTGGGGAAATTATTGTCGATATGGACAATAATAATATCATGAAAAATTCTGATGCTCCTGCTAAAGAACCATCCATCTTACATACAAAAAAATTCCGTGTTGGTAGTGGTAATATTATTGGAAAAGGAGTTATTCAAGATTTCTTTACTTGTGTCGGTGCTTTACCTTCTATGGGTAGTTCTATCCTTCATAGAACTAGTAGTCTTGCGGATGCTATTGCCATGCTTGTAGTTGAACTTGAAAGACAATTCATGCACATGCATCCTTGCATACAAAGGATCTTCCTGGAATTTTCTAATACTGAGCATTCTTCTATTAAGCGTGCCACTACTATCTTTTTGGCTCATGAGTTTAGATTCATAATAAAAGAGGCCAAAGAAATATTTGCACATTATAGGGTGGACGCTTGCCGTCCTCCCATAGAGGCTATCCTCTTTGATCAAGAAGAAATAATGCGTTTTCAGTCTCTAGACTATGTTGCTTTCAATGAAAATCTTAGAAAAAGGGTTCCTACCAATGTTTTAGTTGACAGAATCTCTGAACTTAATGATGATTTGGCTATTCGAAATAATGAACTAGGATATTCTCTTGAATATAGGCTCACAAAGTTATGTCAGAAGAATGCTTATAATAATGACTTGGTTGTGCAATATGAAGGACCAAAGGAGGAACCTATACCTCCCAAGGTTGATCTTGGGGGTTTTTGTCCCATTAAATTTAGCCCTTTTGATTACGTTTGCTTGCCTCAAAGAAAACTTGCCGCCGAACTTAGAGAATAGGATATGAGTTTTAATAATATATCTTACTATTATGGCAATACCTAGATCTATCCTTTCTTGTTATGCCTAGCTAGGGGCGTTAAACGATAGCGCTTGTTGGGAGGCAACCCAATTTTATTTTTATTCCTTGCTTTTTGCTCCTGTCTAGTAATTTATCTAGCCTCTGTTTTGGTTGTTTTTTTTGTGTTTAATTAGTGTTTGTGCCAAGTAGAACCGTTGGGAAGACTTGGGGAAAGTCTTGTTACACTTGCTGTAAAAAACAGAAACTTTAGTGCTCACGAGAACTACTGTCATTTTTATTTGGAAAGTGATATTTAGTTAATTCTTTTTTCAGATGATTAATAGATAAATTCCTCACGTCCAGAGTTTTATTTTAGAATTTTTGGGGTTCCAGATATTGCGCTAGCTACAGATTACTACAGAGTGTTCTGTTTTTGACAGATTCTGTTTTTCGTGTGTTGTTTGCTTATTTTGATGAATCTATGGATAGTAAAATAGTTTATAAACCATAGAGAAGTTGGAATACAGTAGGTATAACACCAATATAAATAAAGAATGAGTTCATTACAGTACCTTGAAGTGGTCTTTTATTTTCTTTCGCTAACGGAGCTCACGAGATTTTCTACTTTAAGTTTTGTGTTGTGAAGTTTTTAAGTTTTGGGTAAAGATTTGATGGATTATGGAACAAGGAGTTGCAAGAGCCTAAGCTTGGGGATGCCCATGGCACCCCCAAGATAATCTAAGGACACCTAAAAGCCAAAGCTTGGGGATGCCCCGGAAGGCATCCCCTCTTTCGTCTACTTCTATCGGTAACTTTACTTGGAGCTATATTTTTATTCGCCACATGATATGTGTTTTGCTTGGAGCGTCTTGTATGATTTGAGTCTTTACTCTTTATTTTACCACAATCATACTTTCTGTACACACCTTTTGAGAGAGCCATACATGATTTGGAATTTGTTAGAATACTCTATGTGCTTCGCTTATATCTTTTGAGTTATATAGTTTTGCTCTAGTACTTCACTTATATCTTTTAGAGCACGGTGGTGGATTTGTTTTATAGAAACTATTGATCTCTCATGCTTCACTTAGATTATTTTGAGAGTCTTAAATAGCATGGTAATTTTCTTAAAATCCTAATATGCTAGGTATTCAATATTAGTAAAATTTTCTTATGAGTGTTTTGAATACTAAGAAAAGTTTGATGCTTGATGATTGTTTTGAGATATGGAGGTAATAATATCAAAGTCGTGCTAGTTGAGTAGTTGCGAAATTGAGAGATACTTGTGTTGAAGTTTGCAAGTCCCGTAGCATGCACTTATGGTAAACGTTGTGTAACAAATTTGAAACATGAGGTGTTATTTGATTGTCTTCCTTATGAGTGGCGGTCGGGGATGAGCGATGATCTTTTCCTACCAATCTATCCCCCTAGGGGCATGCGCGTAGTACCGAGGTTTTTGATGACTTGTAGATTTTTGCAATAAGTATGTGAGTTTTTTATGACTAATGTTGAGTCCATGGATTATACGCACTCTCACCCTTCCATCCTTGCTAGCCTCTTCGGTACCGTGCATTGCCCTTTCTCACATTGAGAGTTGGCGCAAACTTTGTCGGTGCATCCAAACCCCGTGATATGGTACGCTCTTTCACACATAAACCTCCTTATATCTTCCTCAAAACAGCCACCATACCTACCTATTATGGCATTTCCATAGCCATTCCGAGATATATTGCCATGCAACTTTCCACCATTCCGTTCATCATGACACATTCATCATTGTCATATTGCTTAGCATAATCATGTAGTTGACATAGTATTTGTGGCAAGGCCACCGTTCATAATTCTTTCATACATGTTACTCTTGGTGCATTGCATATCCCGGTACACCGCCGGAGGCATTCATATAGAGTCATACTTTGTTCTAGTATCGAGTTGTAATTATTGAGTTGTAAATAAATAGAAGTGTGATGATCATCATTAATAGAGCATTGTCCCCAAAAAAGGAAGGGCCAAATAAAAAAATAAAAAGAGAAAGGCCAAATATATATATATATATACATATAAAAGGGGCAATGTTACTATCCTTTTTTCCACACTTGTGCTTCAAAGTAGCATCGTAATCTTCATGATAGAGAGTCTCTTGTTTTGTCACTTTCATATACTAGTGGGAATTTTTCATTATAGAACTTGGCTTGTATATTCCAACAATGGGCCTCCTCAAGTGCCCTAGGTCTTCGTGAGCAAGCAAGTTCGATGCACACCCACTTAGTTTCTTTTGTTGAGCTTTCATACATTTATAGCTCTAGTGCATCCGTTGCATGGCAATCCCTACTCCTTGCATTAACATCAATCGATGGGCATCTCCATAGCCCATTGATTAGCCTCGTTGATGTGAGACTTTCTCATTTTTTGTCTTCTCCACATAACCCCCTCATTATATTCTATTTCACCCATAGTGCTATGTCCATGGCTCGTGCTCATATATTGCGTGAAAGTTTATAGGTTTGAAATTACTAAAGTATGAAACAATTGCTTGGCTTGTCATCGGGGTTGTGCATGATGAGAGCATTCTTGTGTGACGAAAATGAAACATGACTAAACTATATGATTTTGTAGGGATGAACTTTCTTTGGCCATGTTATTTTTAGAAGACATAATTGCTTAGTTAGTATGCTTGAAGTATTATTATTTTTATGTCAATATGAACTTTTGTCTTGAATCTTTCGGATCTGAATATTCATACCACAATTAAGAAGAACTACATTAAAATTATGCCAAGTAGCACTCCGCATCAAAAATTATGTTTTTATCATTTACCTACTCGAGGACAAGCAGGAATTAAGCTTGGGGATGTTTGATACGTCTCCAACGTATCTATAATTTTTTATTGCTCCATGCTATATTATCTACTATTTTGGACATTATTGGGCTTTATTATCCACTTTTATATTATTTTTGGGACTAACCTATTAACCGGAGGCCCAGCCCAGAATTGTTGTTTTTGCCTGTTTTAGGGTTTCGAAGAAAAGAAATATCAAACGGAGTCCAAACGGAATGAAACCTTCGGAACATGATTTTCTCAACAAACAAGACCCGGGAGACTTGGACCCTACGTCAAGACACAAAAGAGGAGGCCACGAGGTAGGGGGCGCGCCTACCCCCCCCCCCCCCCCCAGGCGTGCCCTCCACCCTCGTGGGCCCCCTGTTGCTCCACCGACGTACTCCTTCCTCCTATATATACCTACGTACACCCAAACGATCAGATACGGAGCCAAAACCCTAATTCCACCGCCGCAACTTTCTGTATCCACAAGATCCCATCTTGGGGCCCGTTCCGGAGCTCCGCCGGAGGGGGCATCGATCACGGAGGGCTTCTACATCAACACCATAGCCCCTCCGATGAAGTGTGAGTAGTTTACCTCAGACCTACGGGTCCGTAGTTATTAGCTAGATGGCTTCTTCTCTCTTTTTGGATCTCAATATAATGTTCTCCCCCTCTCTTGTGGAGAACTATTCGATGTCATCTTCTTTTTGCGGTGTGTTTGTTGAGACCGATGAATTGTGGGTTTATGATCAAGTCTATCTATGAATAATATTTGAATCTTCACTTAATTCTTTTATGTTTGATTGGTTATCTTTGCAAGTCTCTTCGAATTATCAGTTTGGTTTGGCTTACTAGATTGATCTTTCTTGCAATGGGAGAAGGGCTTAGCTTTGGGTTCAATCTTGCGGTGTCCTTTCCCAGTGACAGTAGGGGCAGCAAGGCACGTATTGTATTGTTGCCATCGAGGATAACAAGATGGGTTTTTCATCATATTGCATGAGTCTATCCCTCTACATCATGTCATCTTGCTTAAGGCGTTACTCTTTTTTAACTTAATACTCTAGATGCATGCTGGATAGCGGTCGATGAGTAGAGTAATAGTAGTAGATGCAGGCAGGAGTCGGTCTACTTGTCTCGGACATGATGCCTATATACATGATCATACCTAGATATTCTCATAACTATGCTCAATTCTGTCAATTGCTCAACGGTAATTTGTTCACCCACCGTAGAATACTTATGCTCTCGAGAGAAGCCACTAGTGAAACCTATGGCCCCCGGGTCTATCTTTATCATATTAATCTCTTACTACTTAGTTATTTCCTTTGCGTTCTACTTTGCCTTTATTTTACTTCGCATCTTTATCACAAAAATACCAAAAAAATTATCTTATCATATCTATCAGATCTCACTCTCGTAAGTGGCCATGTAGGGATTGACAACCCCTATTCGCGTTGGTTGCGAGGATTTATTTGTTTTGTGCGGGTACGAGGGACTCGCGCGTAGCCTCCTACTGGATTGATACCTTGGTTCTCAAAAACTAAGGGAAATACTTACGCTACTTTGCTGCATCATCCCTTCCTCTTCGGGGAAAACCAACGCAGTGCTCAAGAGGTAGCACTTCGACGTGTGGAACACAGCGGTGGAGGCTGCTCCTCGGTGAGGGTGGAGTGCCTGCACGAAGGTTGTGGGCTCTATGTCACTTACCACAAGCTCGCCAATCACCAGAGCGTGTGTCCGCTCGTGCCCTAGAAATGCCCCATGCCCGTCTGCGGCTAGGAAGGCCCGCCGCCGGCGCTCTCCCACCACATCATCACCGTGCATCCCATGCCCGTTCACAGGATCCAGTACGGCAAGGTGCTCTAGCTGCAAGTGCGACTGTCGAAGCCACGGCTCTTGCTGTTCACGGAGGAAGAAGGCCGCGCGATTTTCTTGGTTGATGTCATGCTCGACATCGGCGCGCCTATCGCTGTGTTAGTCGTCTGCATCAGAGCAGGGTCGTCCCCACTGCCACACTACGTGGCCAGCTAAGCTGTGGGCGAACGGCCCGCTGGGGGAGCCCAAAGGCAGGACCAACGCCGTCAAGGTGGAAATGGAGGTGAAAAGCAGTAAGGATCCTGGCGACGTCGTCGTGCGGGAGCTGACCTTCTTCACAGTTCCGCCCAAGCTGCTGGTCGGGGCTAAGCTGGTGTCCCTCCACATTCAGATTGACAAGCTCACGTCCTAAATGATTCTATAGTGCCTTCTGTTTATCTTAGTAATATGATAATATAGGGGTTAGCTCGCTCTACTTTAACTTAAGAGATGGTGGGTTTTGGTGGCGATGCAGCAATTACTTCGACATCAGATCAACAGTTAAAGTAATTTCAAACAGTTGATCGGATATTTTGTGTCTGATGGACATAAAGGCCCTTTGGGTAAGAAGTATAATAGCTTATATGCTTGTTTGTTCAGGAAGTGTTGCATACTTCTGCGAGTTGACGCGACACATCAAAGTAGTACTACTAGTAGTAGTACTCCCTCCGATCCTAATTTCTATATGCATAAGTCGAGGCGCAGATACCAAGGAGGGCCTGGTTGTGTTTATACTTGGACAACCCACCCGACTGCGCACCAGGCAGACGAAGCTCGTGTCGTGTTGGTGCCATGTGCGGCCCGCACATTAACCAAAACCTCGCACCTCCAGCTTAGCCTCCGCGTTTTAAACTTCTCAATCTCAACGCCAAGGAGCAACGTGAAACCTATGATAGAGCCAATCGGATGGTTGAGAACACTACAATTCGTAGCTATAGATGCGTGTGTGTGAGATGATGAGTGTATGCGTGCACCTCTTCTCTTCCTGTATAACGTACTAAACTCAGAGTACAAGTGTATGTGGGTGGCATCGACCTAGGGAGCTAGAGATGGTGTGTACAATAAGTCTCGAGAGATAGGTGTGTGCGTGGGAAAGAGGGAGAGAGATGATATGTGTCGATGTAATGTGTGTGAAAAAACACTAGTCTATAGCTCGCCACGATGCTATTCCTATCGAACACCCCAATAACCGTAAAATATGTATCCGACGGTGCTAGTTATTGCACGTACACAGTAGTGGAAAAAGAAGTACCATGGCATATGCTACACTAGGGCCGAGAACACGTGCCCATGTTACGCCATCCAAGAATAGTGCCGCACTTCAAAACTAGAATCGTCACTAAATTTTAAGCTTGCGTCTCGTCACATTCCAAATTACTACCACGCTATTGCTACCTCTTGAGCACTACGTTGGTTTTCCCTTGAAGAGGAAAGGGTGATGCAGCAAAGTAGCGTAAGTATTTCCCTTAGTTTGTGAGAACCAATGTATCAATCCAGTAGGAGGTTGCACGCGCGTCCCTAGTACCTGCACAAAACAAATAACTCCTCGCAACCAATGCGATAAGGGGTTGTCAATCCCTTCATGGTCACTTACGAGAGTGAGATCTGATAGATATGATAGGATAATATTTTTGGTATTTTTGTGATAAAGATGCAAAGTAAAATAAAAGGCAAAGTAAAAAATAAAAGGAAATAACTAAGTATTGGAAGATTAATATGATGAAGATAGACCCGGGGGCCATAGGTTTCACTAGTGGCTTCTCTCAAGAGCATAAGTATTTTATGTTGGGTGAATGAATTATTGTTGAGCAATTGACAGAATTGAGCATAGTTATGAGAATATCTAGGTATGATCATGTATATAGGCATCACGTCCGAGACAAGTAGACCAACTCCTGCCTACATCTACTACTATTATTCCACTCATCGACCGCTATCCAGCATGCATCTAGAGTATTAAGTTCATGGAAACAGAGTAATGCCTTAAGCAAGATGACATGATGTACAGGGATAAATTCATGCAATATGATAAAAACCCCATCTTGTTATCCCCGATGGCAACAATAGAATATGTGCCTTGCTGCCCCTACTGTCACTGGGAAAGGACACCGCAAGATTGAACCCAAAGCTAAGCACTTATCCCATTGCAAGAAAGATGAATCTAGTGGGCCAAACAAAACTGATAATTCGAAGAGACTTGCAAAGATAACCAATCATACATAAAAGAATTCAGAGAAGATTCAAATATTGTTCATAGATAATCTCGATCATAAACCCACAATTCATCGGTCTCGACAAACACACCGCAAAAAGAAGATTACATCGAATAGATCTCCACAAGAGAGGGGGGGAACATTGTATTGAGATCCAAAAAGAGAGAAGAAGCCATCTAGCTAATAACTATGGACCAGAAGGTCTGAGGTAAACTACTCACACTTCATCGGAGAGGCTATGGTGTTGATGTAGAAGCCGATCTGTGATGGATACCCCCTCCGGCGGAGCTCCGGAACAGGCCCCAAGATGGGATCTCGTGGATACAGGAAGTTAGGGCGGTGGAATTAGGGTTTTGGCTCCGTATCTGATCGTTTGGGGGTACGTAGGTATATATAGGAGGAAGGAGTACGTCGGTGGAGCAACAGGGGGGCCATGAGGGTGGAGGACATGCCTGGGGGGTAGGCGTGCCCCCTACCTCGTGGCCTCCTCCTTTGTTTCTTGATGTAGGGTCCAAGTCTCCTGGATCATGTTCGGTGAGAAAATCACGTTCCCAAAGGTTTCATTCTGTTTGGACTCCGTTTGATATTCCTTTTCTTTGAAACCCTAAAATAGGCAAAAAAACAGCAATTCTGGGCTGGGCCTCCGGTTAATAGGTTAGTCCCAAAAATAATATAAAAGTGGATAATAAAGCCCAATAATGTCCAAAACAGTAGATAATATAGCATGGAGCAATCAAAAATTATAGATACGTTGGAGATGTATCAAGCATCCCCAAGCTTAATTCCTACTCGTCCTCGAGTAGGTAAATGATAAAAACAGAATTTTTGATGTGGAATGCTACTTGGCATAATTTTAATCTAATTCTTCTTAATTGTGGTATGAATATTCAGATCCGAAAGATTCAAGATAAAAGTTCATATTGACATAAAAATAATAATACTTCAAGCATACTAACAAATCAATCATGTCTTCTCAAAATAACATGGCCAAAGAAAGTTATCCCTACAAAATCATATAGGTTGGCTATGCTCTATCTTCACCACACAAATTATTTAAATCATGCACAACCCCGATGACAAGCCAAGCAATTGTTTCATACTTTTGACATTCCCAAACTTTTTCAATCTTCACGCAATACATGAGCGTGAGCCATGGATATAGAACTATAGGTGGAATAGAATGGTGATTGTGGAGAAGACAAAAAGGGAGAAGATAGTCTCACATCAACTAGGCGTATCAACAGGCTATGGAGATGCCCATCAATAGATATCAATGTGAGTGAGTAGGGATTGCCATGCAACAGATGCACTAGAGCTATAAGTATATGAAAGCTCAACAAAAGAAACTAAATGGGTGTGCATCCAACTTGCTTGCTCATGAAGACCTGGGGCATTTTGAGGAAGCCCATCATTGGAATATACAAGCCAAGTTCTATAATGAAAAATTCCCACTAGTATATGAAAGTGACGAAATGAGAGACTCTCTACTATAAAGATCATGGTGCTACTTCGAAGCACAAGTGCGGTAAAAGGATAGTAGCATTGTCCCTTCTCTCTTTTTCTCTCATTTTTTTATTTGGGCCTTTTCTATTTTTATGGCCTCTTTTCTTTCTCTTTTTTTTATTGTCCGTCCGGAGTCTCATCCCGACTTGTGGGGGAATCATAGTCTCCATCATCCTTTCCTCACTTGGGACAATGCTCTAATAATGATGATCATCACACTTTTATTTTCTTACAACTCAACAATTACAACTCGATACTTAAAACAAAATATGACTCTATATGAATGCCTCCGGCGGTGTACCGGGATATGCAATGACTCATGAGTGACATGTATGAAAGAATTATGAATGGTGGCTTTGCCACAAATACAATATCAACTACATGATCATGCAAAGCAATATGACAATGATGGGGTGTGCCATAATAAACGGAACAGTGGAAATTTGCACGGCAATATATCTCGGAATGGCTATGGAAATGCCATAATAGGTAGGTATGGTGGCTGTTTTGAGGAAGGTAGATGGTGGGTGTATGATACCGGTGAAAGGTGCGCGGTATTAGAGAGGCTAGCAATGGTGGAAGGAAGAAAAGTGCGTATAATCCATGGACTCAGCATTAGTCATAAAGAACCGATATACTTATTGCAAAAATCTACAAGTTATCAAAGCAAAGTATTACGCGCATGCTCCTAACGGGATAGATTGGTAGGAAAAGACCATCACTCGTCCCTGGCCGCCACTCATAAGGAAGACAATCAATAAATAAATCATGCTCCGACTTCATCACATAACGGTTCACCATACGTGCATGCTATGTGAATCACAAACTTTAACACAAGTATTTCTCAAATGCCCAACTACTCAACTAGCACAACTTTAATATCACCATCAAACTTTCATATCTCAAAACAATTATCAAGCATCAAACATCTCATAGCATTCAACACACTCATAAGAGAATTCTATTATTAATCTTGTATACCTAGCATATAAGGATTTTTTAAGCAAATTACCATGATATTTAAGACTCTCAAAATAATCTAAGTGAAGCATGAGAGATCAATAGTTTCTATAAAACAAATCCACCACCATGCTCTAAAAGATATAAGTGAAGTACTAGAGAAAAACTATATAACTCAAATGATATAAGAAAAGAACATAGAGTATTCTAACAAATTCGAAATCATGTATGGCACTCTCAAAAGGTGTGTACAACCAGGATGATTGTGATAAACTAACAAATAAAGACTCAAATCATACAAGACTGTAACACCCACGATGCAGCTATATCTCCCACGTGTCAGAGCACGACTTAGAGGCATAACCGCACAGTAGGCATGTCGCAAGAGGGGTAATCTTTACACATCCCATGTACTGAATAAGAGAGGGGTAAAGAGTTGGCTTACAATCGCCACTTCACACAATACATAAATATAGCATTACATCATCCAGAATACAATCAAGGTCCGACTACGGAACCAAATAAAGAAAGAAAACCCCTAATGCCCCAACTGGGCTCCTCTACCGATCGTCCAGAAAGGACACATAATAACGTCCTGAAACCTCGTTGAACTCCCACTTGAGTTCAGTCGCATCCCCTGCACTGGCATCATTGGCACCTGCATCTGGTTTTGGAAGTAATCTGTGAGTCACGGGGACTCAGCAATCTCACACCCTCGCGATCAAGACTATTTAAGCTTAAGGTAGGAAAAGGGGGCTAGTGAGGTGGAGCTGCAGCAAGCACTAGCATATATGGTGGCTAACTTACGCAAATGAGAGCGAGAAGAGAAGCAAGGCACGATCGAGAGGCTATAAAGATCAAGAAGTGATCCTAAAACTACTTACATTCAAGCATAACACGAGACCGTGTTCTCTTCCCGGACTCCGCCGAAAAGAGACCATGACGGCTACACACGCGGTAGTTTCATTTTAAATAAGTTAAGTGTCAGGTTTTCTACAACTAGATATTAACAAATTCCCATCTGCCCATAACTGTTGGCACGGCTTTCAAAAGTTCAAAACTCGGCAGGGGTGTTCCAAATTAGCCCATCACAAGCTCTCACGGTCAACGAAGGATATTCCTTCTCCCAGGACGACCCGATCAGACTCGGAATCCCGGTTACAAGACATTTCGACAATGGTAAAACAAGACCAGCAAAGCCACCCGGATGTGCCGACAAATCCCGATAGGAGCTGCACATATCTCGTTCTCAGGGCACACCGGATTGTCCAAACTTCCGGTAGGCCAACCCAGAGTTGCCCCTGGTGGCCACCGGTGGCTGACAAGTTGGACCAACACTCAGTGGAGCACTGGCCCGGGGGTTTAAAATAAAGATGACCCTTGAGTCCACGAAATCCAAGGGGAAAAGGCTAAATTGGCAAATGGTAAAACCAAGGTTGGGCCTTGCTGGAGGACTTTTATTCAAGGCGAACTGTCAAGGGGTTCCCATTATAACCCAACCGCGTAAGGGACGCAAAATCAAGGAACATAACAGCGGTATGACGGAAACTAGGGCGGCAAGAGTGGAACAAAACACCAGGCATAAGGCCGAGCCTTCCACCCTTTACCAAGTGTATAGGTGCATTAAAGTAAACAAGACATAATAATGATATCCCAACAATAATCATGTTCCAATCAAGGAACAAAGTCCATCTTCACCTGCAACTAGTAACGTTATAAGAGGGGCTGAGCAAAGCGGTAACATAGCCAAGCAACGGTTTGCTAGGAAAGGTGGGTTAGAGGCTTGGCATGGCAATATGGGAAGCATGATAAAGCATGTGGTAGGTATTGCGGCTTGCAAAAGAGCGAGCAACTAGCAAGCAAAGATAGAAGTGATTTCGAGGGTATGGTCATCTTGCCTGCAAAGTTCTCCGAGTTGACGTAAGCTTGGTCCTCGTAAGCATACTCAACGGGTTCCTCGATCACGAACTCGTCTCCTGCCTCTACCCAAGACAAGAACACAAGCAAAGGAAACCACAATCAACCACGGTGCAATGCGCAAGCAACATGATGCAAAACATGGCATGATATGCGGGATGTGCTATGCAATGCATACGCATGCTTCGGAAGGAGAAGATTGGACCAGGCCTCAAATTGGCAAACCCAAGTGTGCCGCTGGAAAGATGAGTTGATTTCGGTCGAAATCGATATAAAGATCACCGGAATCGGATGCACGGTTTGCAAATAGCAAGCAAAACAAGAATGGCACAATTCTGCGATTAACAGCACGATGCCATCTAACATGCAACAAGAAACTAAGCTACTGCACTCCAACATAGCAACAAAGCACATGGCAGTGATCTACTCAAGATGTTTGCCAAAATATGAACACTGATCTACGGCTAAATCACACAATAGTAGGTTCAACCAAGCATGGCAAAAGTGCAAAAGATATCAGCATCACAGACTTAGTGGAAAAAAACTAACAAGTCAGGAATTAACATAAGGAAGCAATGTTTAGAGCAAGATATCAACATGCTACAGGAACAGAACATAACAAACAAAGGCATGGCATGAATCTACTCAAAGCATATAACAAAAGTCCCTTACTGACCATAAGCCAAAAAGGAATAGAAGATATGATGGCACCCATGTAAACATAGCAAGTTTCGTTAACAGATTCAGACTTAGCAGAAAACTGGACATGGCAAAAACAGAGTTATGAAGGCCTCTTTGCGAGCTCGATGCACTCATCACAAGGCATTGCATGACATGCTAATCATACTACCAGCAAGAAGACATGTTCATGAAGCTAACCAAAGTAAGAACAAACTTATAGCATGCATGGATCAACTACAACAACCTTGGCAAAATTGATTAACACGTAAACAATCTGCCAGGAACATTTTATAGCAAAAGTAGAGCAAGATTGAGTCATGCTACAGCACACCATAATGCAAACAGGGACATGGATGGATAGAGCACAGCCATATGTCCAAAACATCCCTACTGAACATACTCAAAAGAAGTATGGATCTCTCTGTAGCAATATGAATACATGGCATAAAAATAACAGCAGAGCAAAGACTTAGTGAAATTCTAAGTCCCTGAAATCAGCAATATTACGA
The DNA here is from genome assembly GCA_034509565.1 of Triticum monococcum. Taxonomy (NCBI): domain Eukaryota; kingdom Viridiplantae; phylum Streptophyta; class Magnoliopsida; order Poales; family Poaceae; genus Triticum; species Triticum monococcum. The sequence goes on along the minus strand of CM067846.1, from coordinate 167,741,232 downwards.
CAGCTACTTTGCATGCATGTGCTAGTCACCACATTGATCACAAAAATACATAGCATACACCCCTTTAAATATGGCATGGCATAGCCCAAAACACATGTAGAGCTCATGCTCATATGAAGCACACAACAAATGTAGCAAAAATGACAAATGCTCAAGATCTGTTAAGAAACAGAAACTGGCATTTTATAGCACTATTGCATCAACAATTTAGGCATCAAGATGGACACAAACAAGCATGGCACAATGGAACAAAATGAAGAGCACATCCAGATGAACAATTTGATATATCACATGTGCAAAACGAAGCTACGGATGAGAAGTTATGGCATGTTGAACAAGGCATAAAACTAACCAGAAAAAGGGACTTAGGGAAAATTGGGTCAACCTAGGGTTTTCACAGATCCAGATCCGGGCGGCACGGTTTACGAGGATGACCAGAACAGGCTCGCCTAAGAGGACAGGAACTGTCGGGGATATACCCCGCGGTATGACCCGTTCGGATATATAACCCGGCCGGACTTGATGTTTCATTGGTAACCCACCAGAGGATTGGCGACTCATGTGTCTGGCGGCTCACTGGTGTGACGATTCACGAGCATGAAGACTCATTGGTGACCCGGCGGGTGTTTCAGATGGATGACAAGGCCCAGAAGGCCGGCTCATGTTATGATGGGCCAGATTAAGAGGAAAGACATAAGGAATATTCTCCTACAAAGGAAGCAAGACTAGGACTCCACTTATAATAAAGTAATCCTAATCCTACTAGGACTAGTCATGTAACCCGCCCTTCCAACATATATAAGGAGAGGCAGGGCTCCCCAAAGAGGGACAAGCAACAAGAAACAATCTCGAGGGCTAGACACAAAGGGGGAGCCGGCTTATGCGGCGACTCTCTCATGAGCATAATGAGATCTAGCCACAAACAACACGTAGGGCTATTATCGGATGAAGTTTCCCGTGGCCCGAAGCTGTCTAAATCCTTCTCTTGTGCGTTGATCCGCCCTGCGTCTCTCATCCCGATCAACCCCTCTCAAGCTACCACAAAGATGCGATGGCCTCACGACTAAGTCCTCACACTAGGACATCTGTCATGATAATTCCACGATAGTTGGCATCCACCATGGAGCTCGCACGGTGGTGTTGAGTTCTTGGAGGGATCTCTACCAGGGATCGAGGGGTTTGTGATTTTTTGGATGAAGAAGAATCTGTTTGGAATGATCTGCATCAACTTCAAGTTTATCGGTTCAGATTTATAGTCTGTGAGATTTGAGGTTAAGAAAAAGTAGGTTTGAATCCGTGCGCCGCCGCATGCGACCTGGTGGTCCATCCGTCCGGGGCCAAATCAATTACAAGAGTACCACTGCAAGAGGCTAAGTGCAAAAAGGAATTCCATCCGTACGGATGAAAATCATTAAGTTACGGTTATTTTTTATCTGATTCGCCAAGTTGCCGCCGCTGCGTACAGGATTTGCCGAGACGGTCAAATTTTTTCCATCACATCAAGCATCACAACCTAATGGTTTCAAAGGCTGGTGTACTTCTCCACTAGTATATCACCTGAAGCCAAATCAGTTTTCTTTAGTCAACTCTGATTGCTACAAGGAATCTACCAAAAGGGGGAGTCAAATCAACTACGACTCGGTTTCTGAGTCACCACCGAGCGCGCCTCTGCCGGTCGAGCCGCCGCAGCCGTTCTGAGCCGCCTCCTGCTGCTGTTGTCTCTGTGGCCACAAGCCGTCGCTTGCCAAAACTGCCACAGCTCTTATCCCTGAAGCGTACGAGCAAACAGATTAGTGAGTTATGCGACGTCCAAAGGCTAGTTCACTGGAGGGGAAGGCCCGTATAGAGTCCTACGCCTGATAAATAAATCCAACAGGACCTCCAAAAAATTGTATGTATTAGTTCCACGTACTGTCTCAATGGCACAAGGACCAAGGATTTTGATACTCTTGTCTCTCACCAGAAGGAAGCTACCAAGGCTGATCAATTGTGGTTCTGTGCTACACGGAAGTCGTCTGTCCGGTTATTCGCCGCCGCGGGCTACATCAATACACAAGAGCCCGTATCCAGCATGGTTTTCGCTCTGAAGCTACCTGATGGACCTTTGCCCGTCTCAACTGCAGCAGGGGAGAGTTGCCGGCCGCCTCACAGCCCTCCGCTTCCGGTCGTCGCTCCTCCGTGTTGAGCCGCCTGTCTTCGTCAACTTGAGCTGGTTACTGTGAGGGTGGAAGTGGATCCTCTCGATTACTAGCAATTCCACTCTCAGGATTCGATATGGTAGCGATTACAGAAAGGATTACACGAATGGGGAACTAGGGTTCGTAGCCAGCGAGAAAGAGGAAGGGAATTAGAGCCGAGCTGCCGAAGCCGTGATCCACTGGATAACCCTAGCTTGCTGTCGCCTCTCTCTTAAGTAGCTGCCGCATGGGCTTCAGTTAACCCACGCTGGGCCGACGATGCGTGGGTTGGGCTTCCTGGGCCAGGCCGCACGCGGGGTCGTGGAGACAGGATCCTTGGAGATGCCTTGCGGGCCGGCCTCGTTAGGGACGCTGACATCCCCCTCTCCTTGAGCAGAGGCTTGTCCCCAAGCCTCTGCAAGCGGGAAGCGCCCCTTGAGCCGTGCCTTGTCTTCCCAGGTTTCGCCAAGCGCCTCTGAATTGGACCAACGGACGAGCACCTGCTCCCTCATCTTGCCCTTCTCCTGGCGCCACCTTGATTGCAGAACTGCCACGGGGACTGTGAGCTCATCAGAACAATGAGGTAACTGAGGTTCAACAGCCGTACCCCTGCTCAGGACGCGTCGAAGGAGCGAGACGTGGAAGACTGGATGGATTGTTGCTTGCGACAGGAGCTGTAGCTTGTAGGCGACCTCGTTGATCTTGCCGATGATAGCAAAAGTCCCATAGTACTTGAATGCCAGCTTGTGATTTGCCCGCGGAGCGACGGAAGTTTGGATATAAGGTTGTAGCTTCAGGTAGACTTGATCGCCCACTTCAAACTGACAGAATGATCGTTTCTTGTCCGCCTGGCTTTTCATCAGTTGCTTTGCTCTGTTCGGGTGTTGTTGTAACAGTTCCTGCATCGTATCCCTTTTCGCGAGCCACGAGTTGAGGGCTGGGACAGAACAGGTGTTTTCTGCTGTTATGCCCCAGTGTCGTGGCTCGTACCCGAACATAGCTTTGAAAGGAGTCATGCCAATGGCCGAATGGTAAGAGGTGTTATACCAAAACTGAGCCAAAGGTATCCAGAAACTCCACCGCCGGGGGCATCATTGTGTGAAACATCTCAGGAAGGTTTCCACGCATTGGTTAACTCGTTCAGTCTGCCCGTCCGTTTGAGGATGGTTGGCTATGCTGAGTCTGAGCTGAGTGCCCGTGGCCTTGAAAAGCTCCTGCCAGAAATGGCTAGTGAACACAGGATCACGATCTGATACGATCGCCCCGGGCAGTCCGTGTACCTTGTAGACCTGCTGAATGAACAGTTGAGCCACAGAAGCTTCCGTGTATGGGTGCGCCAGAGGCAAGAAATGACTGTACTTGGTTCTCTTATCCACGATCACCAGCAGATAGTTGAATCTGCTCGATTGTGGCAAGCCATCCACGAAATCCATAGTAATCATGTCCCATGGCTTGTTGGGAATTGGCAACAGAGATAACAGACCTGGAGAGGCCGCTCTGTCTGGCTTAGCCTGTTGGCACACCGAACAAAACTGCACATACTGCTTGATTTGCACCTTCATCTTGGGCCACGCGAACAGACGCCGTATGCGTCTGTACATGACAGGAAATCCTGAATGTCCTCCTATCAGGCTGTCATGGAAAGCTTGTATGATATGTTGTTGGATCTGTGTTCCCCCCCCCCCTAGCCAAATCCTGCCTCTGAACCTAATGATGCCTTGCTGAAACGTGAACCGTCCTTTTGGGTCGTCATGCACTGCCAGTTGCTCCAGAAGTTTCTGCGCGTGCAGATTGCCATTGTAGTTGTTGATGACGTCTTCCAGCCAGCTTGGTTGGCATGATGTGACCACAAGTAGTGTATCTGCTTGGTTCGCTCGTGAAGAGCATCTACGCCGTGATTATCAGCTCCTTTCTTGTACTTGATTTGGTACCTGAGCCCTAACAATTTGGTGAAAGCCTTGTGTTGCCACGGGGTGTTCAGGCGTTGCTCTTCTAGATGTGTGAGGCTCTTCTGGTCAGTGTAAATAACAAATTCTGTGTGTTGCAAATACGGGCGCCACTGGTCCACTGCTACTATGATTGCCAGGTATTCCTTCTCGTAGGTTGACAGCCCTTGATACCTCGGGCTGAGTGCTTTGCTCATGAATGCGATTGGGTTCCCCTGTTGCTGCAGAATTGCCCTGATGCCATGGTCGCACGCGTCTGTCTCCATTGTGAATGGCTGAGCAAAATTGGGTAAAGCCAGCACTGGTGCTGAGATGAGCTGTTGCTTCAAAACTTGAAAGGCAGTTTCTGCGATGGACGTCCAGAGGAATGGAACGCCTTTCTTCAGCAAGTTAAAGAGGGGTCGGGCGATCACTCCAAAGTTGTGCACAAAACGACGATAGTAGCCTGCGAGTCCCAAGAAACTCCGAACTTCCTTGATATTTTGGGGTGAAGACCAATTTGCCACCGCAGCCACCTTTGTTGGATCTGTTGCAACCCCTTGCGCGCTGATAACGTGGCCCAAGTACGAGATCTTGATTTGCCCGAAAGCACACTTGCTGCGTTTCACTTTCCAGTTTTCCCTACGGAGAAGCTCCAGCACTTGCTTGACATGGCATATGTGATCCTCCAACGTGGCACTGAAAATCAAGATGTCGTCGAAGAAACAGAGAACACAGACGCGAATCACTGTTTTGAGAGTAGTTGTTAGCCCTTCAATGAAAGTGGGGGGTGCTCCAGCTAGCCCAAAGGATAAAACCTTGAACTCAAAGTGCCCCTGATGAGTTGAAAATGCTGTCTTGTGTTCTTCCCCGGGCGCTAACCTGATTTGATGGTAGCCTGCTCACAAATCTAACTTAGAGAACCATGCTGCTCCATGTAACTCATCGAGAAGTTCTTCAATTACTGGCACCGGAAACTTGCCGACCACCATGATTGCATTTAACTGCCTGTAATTGATGCATAGACGCCAGGTGCCGTCCTTTTTCTTCACGAGAATGACTAGTGAGGAGAATGGGCTGTTACTACGCTGAATCACCCATGATTTCAACAGTGCCTCCACTTGAGCTTCTATCTCAGTTTTCTGCTCTGGTTTGTATCTGTACTGCCAGACATTCACTGGTCGTGCTCCTGGAATCAGAGGGATGCGATGATTGCACGCCCTCCTAGGTGGGAGTCCGGTTGGCTCTTCGAACATGTCAGGGAACTGGTTCAACACTTCTTGAATGCATTCTGGAGTTTGCTCCAAGTCCTCAGGCAACGGTGCTACCACGCAAAGATGTATGACATGTGTGATAGAGCCTTTGTTGCACAAGTTTTGCAGCTGCAGACTATTGATGGATTGGCAAGTTGTCGACACTGCGTCGTGTCCTCGCAGGCGAAGCGGTCCTGCTGGGGTAGGGATCTCCAGGAAGCGCGTGCGCCAGTCAACCTGCATCGGACTGTGTTCCTCCAGCCAATCCATGCCCAAGATGACATCGTACGTGCCCAGAGCCAGTACCTTCAAGTCCGTATAGAATTCATGCCCTTGCACATACCAGGCGCATCGAGTGGCCACTTCTGAACAAAGCAGTTCACTTCCGTCTGCCACCCGCACACGGCTGGGCTTGGCGAGGGGTTGGACTCCTAAAAGATGTTGGGCGAGCTGCTGGTTGATGAACGAATTGGAGCTGCCCGAATCCACTAACATGAGAACTTCACGGCCTTGCAGCCACGCCCTGAGTTGGAAAGCTTTTGGCTGACACTCCCCCTGTAACTGCAGACAGTGAAATGGCCATGGCTGTTTCTTGTGGTGGCTCGTCTTGACCCAGCTGTGTGTCGACGAAGCTGTCGAGGCCGAAGACGTCCAGCAGTTCCTCCACCACATGTAGCTGGACGGTGGTGGGGCACACATGGTCGTGCCCCCACCTCTCGCCGCATTTGAAACACAGGCCACGAGCTCGTCGATAGTCCCGGAGTGACTTCAGCTTGGCTGTGTCTGCGCGGGCCGCATCCGTGCCGCGGCGATCTGCCGCTGGCACCGAGCGCACCGGAGGGGGAGGAAGCGGCATGGGAGTGCCTCCTCGCGGGGGTGGCTCTGGTGGGCGAGCTGGGCTACCGAAAGCGCCATCGGCCACCTCTTCCTGGAGTAATGCCAGCGCGCACGCCGTATCCAAGTCCGATGGTCGTTGCACGAGGGCCACCGCTCGAATGTCCCTCCGCAGACCCTCGACGAAACGAGTTAAGAAGTAAAAGGGATGGATCGAGTCAGAATAAGATGATAAATGATTGATAATTAACTCAAATTGCTCTATGTAGTGTGCTACAAAGGACGTTTGTCGGACAGTGTAAAACTGCCTGATCAGCGTCTGGTGCCGATCGCGTCCAAAACGACTGCAAAGTAATGAGGTGAAAGTATCCCAATCGAACTCAACGAGACGCTTCTGTGTGGATTGCAGCCACACAGTAGCTGACCCGGAGAAATTCATGGCCGCCATGGGTACCCAGAACGAAGGCAAGATGCCGAACATTTGGAAGTACTATTCGCACATAGTTTTCCACAAATTCGGGTTATCACCCGTGAATTGTGGAAATGTGATAGATGGGTGAGTTTGGCCTAGACCAGACAGCATCTGACTTGCGTGCGCGAACGATGATGGTGGTGTGGAAATTGTTGTGAGGGAGGAGGACGGACCTGTTGCCGGGGGTGGCGGCGGCGTCTTCCAGACGCCGCCACATTCCCCCGTGGTAAGTTGAAGATGCCGTGGCCATCGGGCCCATGGGAATCGTTGCCCGCGCCGCCACCGGCCGTGGAGGATGCCGGTCGTCGCAGAAGAGCCTTGCTTCGAACTCATGCCAATCGGCTCCTCGCTCGGCTTGGACGGAGGTGGCTGCGCCAGTTGGAGCGTCACCACCGCGTCGCCCAGATCTGCCACCCGCTTCTCCATATCCGGTCGCTAGTTGACGAGGTCGTCGATTTTCGCCGTGGAGGCCTGGATCTCCGCGATGGCCTTGTTCTGGGCCTTGAGGGTGTTGTCGAGCCTGTCGAGAAAGGCTTCGATGGCCGGATCCATGGCGACGAGATGCGTACGGGCTTGACGGATGCCTCTGGTTTCGATGATCTGCGCCAGGATGGCGCGGTGGTGGTGGATTGCTGGTCTCTGATACCAGATGTGAGGGTGAAAGTGGATCCTCTTGATTACTAGCAATTCCACTCTCAGGATTCGATATGGTAGCGATTACAGGAAGGATTACACGAATAGGGAACTAGGGTTCGTAGCCAGCGAGAAAGAGGAAGGGAATTAGAGCCGAGCCGCCGAAGCCGTGATCCACTGGATAACCCTAGCTCGCTGTCGCCTCTCTCTTAAGTAGCTGCGGCACGGGCTTCAGTTAACCCACGCTGGGCCGACGATGCGTGGGTTGGGCTTCCTGGGCCGGGCCGCACGCGGGGTCGTGGAGACAGGATCCTTGGAGGCCTCGTTAGGGACGCTGACAGTTACTTGCCAACGTGCTTCGCCAGCTGTCCGCCTTCTCCGACGCACAACTTTGCTGCTGCTGCTCACCTCCGCGGGCGCCTCAATGGAGAAGTGTTGTGGACCGCCGCCGTGGTCACCTCTGCACCCGGCTTCCGCAGCGGCCGACCGGTGCCTCGAGCCGCTGCTGCGGCCAGCCCCGTCGCTCCTCCTCGAGCCACCGGGGTGCTGCTGTTACGCCGAGCCGCCCTGTGCAAAACCGTCGGGCCCCTAACGTTGTTGCCTCGCGCCGCTTCGAGCGCTCGCACGCCTGACCCGCCCGCCGTGAGACGACGTGCGCCGCCGTGCTTTGGTACAATCCGCCTCGCCTTCACGGCCTTGGTCTCCGCCGCGCGCTGCAAGTTTTCCTGTAGGCTGCCTCTGCCACCCTGCTGCCGTGGGATTACTAACGCGACCAAGCCGCCGTTGCCCGGTGCCGTGCTAAAGCGCTGCTTCACCTCGCATGCTTTTACTGCAGTTTTTTTTAGAGACGGGAAGGCAGAAGCAGATAATAAGAGATAAGGAGAAACCTACTACGTGCATGGATTATGCGACCAGAGTGCTAATCACATGCATATACTATTCGTTTTCTATGCACTTCCAGTACTTCATGCACGGTTCAATCCCCAAACTTGATATTATCCAGCGATGCATAGCGTGGTTGCCTAGATAAAACAGAGGAAGCCAGAGGAGATGTATTGGTCCAGCATTATCCATAGCCAGTGTCCGCGTTCGTCCGACAAAACATCAGATGCTATTTTTTCTAAGTATTTTATCAACACATCTTTTGCAATATTTTTTCAAGCAGGGCAACACAACTCTGAAAAAGGCTTCATCTCAAGTCGCCGCCGCTTCAAGTTGTTTACATCTCCACCGCGATCGCATCGCTGGGCCACCCTTCATCGGAAGCCGCCGAGGCCGTGATTGGCCCGCACCTCGGTTCAGCCGCCGCGGTTTTTGCATGTGCAGCTCTGGTCTTGCTTCCGCCAGTGATCACCGTTGCAGCCTGTCTTAACTGAGCCGCCTATGCAGCCGCGCGTCCAAACGATGGAGCCGCCGCCGTGTTCAATTGACCCGGCCCATCTCTGCTCTGCTCCGTGCACGTAGCCGTCCGGCTCACCTTCCGTCCAGGACGCCCGATCTATTACCTTCGCTGCCATCCTGTGTACTTCACCGCGTTTCCAAGTCGCCGAGGCGGGCTTTGTTTCCGCATTGTCCCGTGGATGGCCATTAATTACTTATGGACGCTTTACGGACTATTTGGCATCCTTACAAATCAGGTAATATCCATCTAACTATATTTTTAGTACATGTTGTTTTTTCCAAGAACAATTACTCTTGTCCGCGATATATTTTGTGCAAGACAATGATTATTAAAAAGATGGTGCCATACTGTGCCTATGGAGGGCGCGTTAGCGTTATCACTCCCCGATGTTTTCGCCCGCTTGCTGTTGAACGGGTGTGCGCAAGCCGCCGCCCGTGCAGCTCGATCTACATCAACTCGCCGAGACCGCGCCCGCGATTGACTTGTCGTCTGCGTGGCGTATCGCGCCTGCAATTAATTCGCTCATTCGCACCGGCTTACAACGCCACGGCCGGCTCATCTGTCTGCACCTTTGATCGGCTCAACAGCGGTTGATTTCAAGCTTCGCCGTGATGATCATCAACTCTGCGGTGAATATTTACTGGCCTGACATATCAGGTGAAATCCATCTAGTATATTTTTATATTATATATTGCTTTATTTAAAGGAGCAATTACTTCAGCTTGCAAAGTTATCTAATGCAGGACCCTAAAACTGCCATATTGATGCAAATTTAAAGGCCGTCAGAAAATTTCCGGCTTAAAAAGAAGGATTCCGGTTTAAAATCCAGCTCAAGGGAAAGCTGTCTCCCACAAAAGCTTTGAAGCTCTCAATATCCGGTTTAAGAATTTCCGGTTCAAGAGAATACTCTCTCGCAAGTTCGAGTTCTCAGAAAAAATTAAAGGGACCAAAGAGAGTCTGTTGGAAAAGCACAGCTCAAACATAGGTGCCCCTTGAGCACAGCTCACAAGGTCATTTGGGGGCTTCCTGTTCAAACATAGGTCGTATTCGAACCAAAGAGAACATAGCTGTCGGTACCCTCTTGATAGGCACAATGCCAAACCCACTAGGGGGCTTCTTGATCGTATTCGAATCATAGCTTAACCCCTTTTGGGTCCAACTTTGATCGTATTTGAATCATGGTCATTAAAAAAACTCTCAAGGTCATTTGGGGGCTTCCTGTTCAAACATAGGTCGTATTCGAATCAAAGAGAACATAGCTGTTGGTACCCTCTTGATCGGCGCAATGCCAAAACCACTAGGGGGCTTCATGATCGTATTCGAATCCTAGCTTAACTCCTTCTGGTCCGGTTTACTGATCGTGTTCGAATCAGAAGCCTCATTTTTTTCTCTATTTGGCTTAAGATTTTTGAAAACAATCTTTGTTTTTATCTTGAGACCTTTTTGTTCATATTTGAAGCATATATGTGGTTTCGATTAACCCGGCTTGACTTTGGATGATAAGTCGCCATCATATGACAATCATAAACATTTGGTGGTTTCGCCTTCTAAAGATTGGGTTATCACCCTTACTACACAGGTATCCTAAACCGGCAGTACGATTCAATATCAAAGGAACCGGTTTTCCAAACCGGATTATATTGTTCAAATCTTTAATAACCAACATGGCTGGATTTTTATTATGGTTATCAATAGTCAATGTTATGATGGAGGTCTTCAAAGTCGCTTCAGCGCAATGGTTATTATTTTATTAATGGACATGGTTTATTTTTACAATGGAGAGAATAGTCTCGAGTCGCTGCAGGCTTACGACCCGGCACTTGGGGGCTACATTATTCAAATTGAGATTGCATCAAATATGCAAGTCCCATGCCATTGCCAGCATGCACCATGGCACTTGGGGGCTAATGTAAAGTCATTTTTTGATCAACTTATTGAAGACCCGACTCATCCCATTGTAATGAGCCGGCCCTTGGGGGCTACCAATTGCTCTTGTCAAAAATTCAAGGTACACAAGCCTCAGTCCATTATATTGAAAGATCCACTACTCAATTGGTAGAGTACAAAGCTCTTAACCTTATGGACGTGGGTTCAAGCCCCATGGTTGAGATTAAATCATATGATGTTATTATCAATGAATTATATATGAAGTCACAGCTCAATATTATCTTATTGAGCCGGCCCTTGGGGGCTACATGTTGCTGCTCACATCTACATGATCATATTTACAAAGTCCCTGCTCATTATTGCATAATGACCCGGCCCTTGGGGGCTACAAATAATATGGATATAAGGGAGAAATATCTTCTAATTTTCAGTTTTGAGTAAACCAGATTGACCCGGTGTCTGCAACAATCATGACCCGATGTCACCAACAATCATGACTCAACGTCACCAATAATCATGAACCAGCGTTGGCAGTAATCATGACCCGGACTTACCAGTTTTTATAACCCGGCAATGGTGGTAATCATAAACCGGCAAGTTCTACATCTTCAAGCCGGCTGAATATCAGTTGAATATTTAAAGACCAATATTTTTGTCAAGAGAGCATTGAAGACCGACTCAAATGGATTCTTTATTTACAATATTTCTTCTACAAGCAAGTTGATTATGAAGCCGGCCTATTGACCCGGATTTTCTAGAAGGAGGAAATGACAAGGACTTAAGGATGATCAGGTGCCGGCTTACAAGAATATTTAACCCGAAGCACAACCTGTCAAATTTGCTCTTGTGTTTATATTGCAGATCAGTTTAACATGGATAAATCCAAATTAAACTGGGGGCTAATGTCGGGGATATACCCCGCGGTATGACCAGTTCGGATATATGACCTGGCCGGACTTGATGTTTCATTGGTAACCCACCAGAGGATTGGTGACTCATGTGTCTGGCGGCTCACTGGTGTGACGATTCACGAGCCTGAAGACTCATTGGTGACCCGGCGGGTGTTTCAGATGGATGACAAGGCCCAAGGCCCAGAAGGTCGGCTCATGTTATGATGGGCCGGATTAAGAGGAAAGACATAAGGAATATTCTCCTACAAAGGAAGCAAGACTAGGACTCCACTTATAATAGAGTAATCCTAATCCTACTAGGACTAGTCATGTAACCCGCCCTTCCAACATATATAAGGAGGGGCAGGGCTCCCCAAAGAGGGACAAGCAACAAGAAACAATCTCGAGGGCTAGACACAAAGGGGGAGCCGGCTTATGCGGCGACTCTCTCATGAGCATAATGAGATCTAGCCACAAATAGCACGTAGGGCTATTACCGGATGAAGTTTCCCGGGGCCCGAAGCTGTCTAAATCCTTCTCTTGTGCGTTGATCTGCCCTGCGTCTCTCATCCCGATCAACCCCTCTCAAGCTACCACAAAGATGCGCTGGCCTCACGACTAAGTCCTCACACTAGGACATCTGCCGTGACAATTCCACGATAGGAACGGCGGCCGGAGTAGTGGAGGAAGACGGGGCGGCGCCGGAGCTGGGCGGCGCCGACGGTGGACGGCGGCGCAGCGGCCTTGGGCAGCGCGCGCGAGACGGTCGGCGTCAACGGCGGGGCCGGCCGGCGCTGGGCGAGGCGATGCGGGGCGGTGGTCCGACGAGGCAGGGGCGGCGGTGGAGGCCAGCGACGGCGCGGGTAGGCGGAGGACGAGCGGGCGGCGGAGATGGGCCGCGGGGGCCAGCGTCGGGCCTGGCGGGCCGCGGCGCGCGCGGTGGGCGGGGCTGCCACGTGGCGTCCTGTGAGTGGAGGAAAGTAGCGCGTGATTTTTGTCCAGCCGGACCGGACGTGTCCGGCGGCGCGGGGTGGAAGATGGCTAGGGTTTCGCCCGAAAATTCGGAGGAGTGCATATATTTATAGGTAGAGGGAGCTAGGAGAGTCCAAAAGAGGTGCTGTTTTCGACCACGCGATCGTGATCTAACGGCCGAGAGGATGGAGAGGGTTTGGATGGGTTTTGGGCCACTTTGGAGGGGTGTTGGGCTGCAACACACACGAGACCTTTACGGTTCCCCGGTTAACCGTTGGAGTATCAAACGGACTCCAAATGACACGAAACTTGACAGGCGGTCTACCGGTGGTGTACCAAGGCCGCTTGGCAAATCTCGGTCCATTTCGAGAATGTTTAACACCCGCACACGAAAAAAGGCAAAAGAGGGCGCCGGAGGACGTAGGAGCGCCGGATTGCAAAACGGACAACGGGGAAAATGCTCGGATGCATGAGACGAACACGTATGCAAATGCGATGCACATGATGACATGATATGAAAAGCATGACATGAGCAAAATGCAAAACAAAGACAAAACCTAACCACGAGGGAATATCATAACTTAGAGCCGAAAATGGCAAGAATTGGAATACAAATATGGTCAGCTACATCCGGGGTGTTACAAAGACGCTCCAAGTAAAACACATATCATGTGGTGAATAAAAATATAGGTCCAAGTAAAGTTACCGATAGAAGTAGACGAAAGAGGGGATTCCTTCCAGGGCATCCCCAATCTTTGGCTTTTAGGTTTACTTAGATTATCTTGGGGGTGCCATGGGCATCCCCAATCTTAGGCTCTTGCAACTCCTTGTTCCATAATCCATCAAATCTTTACCCAAAACTTGAAAACTTCACAACACAAAACTCAAAGTAGAAAATCTCATGAGCTCCGTTAGCGAAAGAAAACAAAAGACCACTTCAAGGTACTGTAATGAACTCATTCTTTATTTATATTGGTGTTAAACCTACTGTATTCCAACTTCTCTATGGTTTATAAACTATTTTACTAGCCATAACATCAAAATAAGCAAACAACACAAGAAAAACAGAATCTGACAAAAACAGAACAGTCTGTAGTAATCTGTAGCTAGCACAAGATCTGGAACTCCAAAAATTCTAAAATAAATTTCTGGACGTGAGGAATTTCTCTATTAATCATCTGAAAAAATAATTAACTAAATAGCACTTTCCAAATAAAAATGGCAGCAGTTCTCATGAGCGCTAAAGTTTCTGTTTTTTACAGCAAGACATCAAGACTTTCCCCAAGTCTTCCCAACGGTTCTACTTGGCACAAACACTAATTAAACACACAAAAACACAACCAAAACAGATGATAGGTAAATTATTTATTACTAAACATGAGCAAAAAGCAAGGAATAAAAATAAAATTGGGTTGCCTCCCAACAAGCGCTATCGTTTAGCGCCCCTAGCTAGGCATAAAAAGCAAGGATAGATCTAGGTATTGCCACCTTTGGTTGGTAATTCTTCAATGAGGCATCTACCATCCTTAGGAATTTCTTTCTTTTTAGTTATTATCAAACTTATAGGCACAAGATCGAAAAATTCATTTGTAACAAATGGTTCCTTAATGATAGCAACAAGATTGGGATGAATACTTATAGATTTGAGATCCGTAGTTTCCTTACTAGAGGATTCACCCTTATTTTTAGGAACATACATAAGCTTGGAAATTTTAGTTGGAGGACTTGGAGTATTCTTTACGGAAGAAAAAGCAGTTCCCAAGTTGGTAATGATACCCTCAAGTTTATCGATTCTAGTGGAATCATGATTTATTTTCTCATTAACTATGGGTTCCTTCTCTTTAATATTTTTCAAAGTGACTCCTACTTTAGATCCATATTGAGAGATTAGGTTGTGGATCTTTTTATCCAAATTTTCAATTTACTCTACGGTAGCAACCTTATTTTCAATAATTCCGAGCCTTTGCATTACATGCTCCAAAGTTAATATAGTTTCATTAACCAAAAGAGGTGGTGAGCCAAATAAATCTATCATGGCATTATAAGAATCAAAAGTGTGTCTACCCAAGAAATTCCCTCTGGTAATGGTATCAAGGACATATCTATACCAAGGAGCAATGCCTACATAAAAATTGCGAAGAAGAACGGAAGTAGATTGCTTCCTGGTAGATTTATTTTGAGCATTGCAAATTCTATACCAAACGTATTTTAGATTTTCTCCCTCCCTTTGCTTAAAATTTAGAACTTCATTCTCGGGAGACAACAGAGGAGATAGAGGACTCGCCATAACGACAAGCAAATGGAAAAGAGGCAAACGGAAAAGAAAGGGAGGATAGAGAGAGAGGGCGAATAAAACGACAAGGGTGAAGTGGGGGAGAGGAAAACGAGAGGCAAATGGCAAATAATGTAATGCATGAGATAAGGGTTGTGATGGGTACTTGGTATGTTGACTTTTGCGTAGACTCCCCGGCAACGGTGCTAGAAATGGCTCGTTGTCGGGAGTCAAATCTTGACTTGCGCGAACCTCCCCGACAACAGCGCCAGAAATCCTTCTTGCTACCTCTTGAGCACTGCGTTCGTTTTCCCTTGAAGAGGAAAGGGTGATGAAGCAAAGTAGGGTAAGTATTTCCCTCAGTTTTTGAGAACCAAGGTATCAATCCAGTAGGAGGTTGTGTGTGCGTCCCTAGTACCTGCACAAAACAAATAACTTCTCGCAACCAACGCGATAAGGGCTTGTCAATCCCTTCACGGCCACTTACGAGAGTGAGATCTGATAGATATGATAGGATAATATTTTTGGTATTTTTGTGATAAAGATGCAAAGTAAAATAAAAGGCAAAGTAAAAAAGCAAAGGAAATAACTAAGTATTGGAAGATTAATATGATGAAGATAGACCCGGGGGCCATAGGTTTCACTAGTGGCTTCTCTCAAGAGCATAAGTATTTTACGGTGGGTGAACGAATTACTGTTGAGCAATTTGACAGAATTGAGCATAGTTATGAGAATATCTAGGTATGATCATGTATATAGGCATCACGTCCGAGACAAGTAGACCGACTCCTGCCTGCATCTACTACTATTACTCCACTCATCGACCGCTATCCAGCATGCATCTAGAGTATTAAGTTCATAAAAACAGAGTAACGACTTAAGCAAGATGACATGATGTAGAGGGATAAATTCATGCAATATGATAAAAAAACCCATCTTGTTATCCTCGATGGCAACAATACAATACATGCCTTGCTGCCCCTACTGTCACTGGGAAAGGACACCGCAAGATTGAACCCAAAGCTAAGCACTTGTCCCATTGCAAGAAAGATCAATCTAGTAGGCCAAACCAAACTGATAATTCGAAGAGACTTGCAAAGATAAACAATCGTACATAAAAGAATTCAAAGAAGATTTAAATATTGTTCATAGATAATCTTGATCATAAACCCACAATTCATCGGTCTCACCAAACACACCGCAAAAAGAAGATTACATCGAATAGATCTCCACAAGAGAGGGGGAGAACATTGTATTGAGATCCAAAAAGAGAGAAGAAGCCATCTAGCTAATAACTATGGACCCGAAGGTCTGAGGTAAACTGCTCACACTTCATCGGAGAGGCTATGGTGTTGATGTAGAAGCCCTCCGTGATGGATACCCCCTCCGGCGGAGCTCCAGAACAGGCCCCAAGATGGGATCTCATGGATACAGGAAGTTACGATGGTGGAATTAGGGTTTTGGCTCCGTATCTAATCGTTTGGGGGTACGTAGGTATATATAGGAGGAAGGAGTGCGTCAGTGGAGCAACAAGGGGCCCATGACGGTGGAGGGCGCGCCTGGGGGGGGGGGTAGGCGCGCCCCCTACCTCGTGGCCTCCTCCTTTGTTTCTTGACATAGGGTCCAAGTCTCCTGGATCATGTTTGGTGAGAAAATCACGTTCCCGAAGGTTTCATTACATTTGGACTCCGTTTGATATTCCTTTTCTTCGAAACCCTAAAATAGGCAAAAAAAATCAATTCTGGGCTGGGCCTCCGGTTAATAGGTTAGTCCCAAAAATAATATAAAAGTGGATAATAAAGCCCAATAATGTCCAAAACAGTAAATAATATAGCATGGAGCAATCAAAAATTATAGATACGTTGGAGACGTATCAGCTATATGTAATTGCAAACCTATTCACACCGATCACAACCTAAACGGTTTCCCACTTAGGAGTGTATTAGTACTACTCAGTTATAAATACTACTATGCAAAGATGACTGCACATTCCTCCTCAAGTCCTCATCCACAAAAAACAATCAAGTCATTTAGCATCATTCCCTTGCGTCTTCCATGGCCAATGTGAGTTCTGGGTAAGAGATTTCCACCAGGGAGAGGCGAGCATGGAAGAGGAAGCACGAGAGATGTCCCGCCTCGCCGTGAAAGCAGCCGACATGTCCAGCCGCACAGTAGTAGCATCACAGAGGTCCCGCCGCGCTCGCCGAAGCAGCATGGAGGTCTCGCCGCCGTCGATGTAGCAAACTGGTCCGGCCGCGCCGCCGAAGCAGCAGAGATGTCCCACCGCGTTGCCGGAGCAGCATGGAGGTCCCACCATGTCGTGGCGTCCTGGGAAAATTTCTCGCGGTCAAGCGAGGACTCTTACAGGCGCATGCATGCGATCATCCATAGCCAGATGGATCAGATCACCGGCTGGGCAAGGTTGCAGGACGAGGCTACCGGCGTCATCCGACAACTAGGGGAGGGCAATGCGAAGCTCCGGGCCGAGCACGACCTACTGAGGGCAAAGATCGCTGGAAGGGCGAAGCACGCGGAGGAGACCGCTGCCTTGTTGCAGAGGACGGGCGTCATCGTCAAGAAACTGATGGACGAGAATGCCATGCTCCGCATCGAGCGCAAAAGGCTGGTGGAGGAATCCAAGGATGCTGCCAAGCAGCGTATTAAGGACATGAAACTGATGAAATAGATCATCGCCACTCGCCGCGAGAACTAGTCTCCGCGACCTGCAGCGCATAAAGAAAGTGGAGATCGGCGAGCCAGATCATTGTATGTGTCTTCCTTCTTCTTTTGCCCTTGTGTATTTCGGGCATAGCCGCATGTGGCTTTTTCAATTATCTTCCTAATTATGTAAGACAATTATTATCCACTCTCGCCGTCCTTATATATATTCATCAGTCTTGCTATAAGTCGCAGTAGATGCTATATAGGTCCATCGGATCTTACATCAAGATCCATGCAAAAATTTCTTTTCAGACTTTCTTTTTTCTCTCTTAAATCTCAGTCGAGGGAGACATAGCCACGCCACTAAACAGACCTTGGGAGAGAGGTGGATGGCAGATGGAGGTCAAAGGGCTCTCTTCCTGATAAGCACGCGTAGGGGTCTGATCACACGCCTCCCGTACTCAAATAGCTACCCTGCACAGCGCCTCCTAGCTAATAAAAAAAGGGGAGGCGTGGTTGCACGTAAATAGTAAATAGAATGCCCATGGTTTCAATAATACTTGTGTTTCCGATTGTAACGTGACAACACTTGTTCCAAAATGACTTTGTTGATTGTTAATGTGTGCGCCTTCACAAATCGGACAGCAAAATTACCACATCATGTTGGTGCCATGTCATGACACCAAGCCAAGTTTCATGATTTTCACGCGTGTTTTGGAATTACAAGAATTACAAAACCAAGTTTCTCAATGTTTCCAGCCGAGCCACGATGCCCGGATGTTTGAATTTCATTCCCATTTCTTGCATGGGACCTAGAAATTCACCCGAGGACACACATGTAATTTTTCAACCAACTTTGGTGCACGAGAGCATGTGCTCGTAGTTCAAATTTGAATTATGCACATTAAATGACCAGAAACTCAATTAATGTAGAAAAAAGGCCAAACGAACCTAGAATAGTTCCAAAATTTAACAGGGCACTCATGTAGTTCTATGTTGCCTCTGTAAAGAAACTCAAGGGGGGCAGCGTATATCGTTTCACACTCAAAGGTGACATGTTCCCTCTCAGAACCATGAGCCTTCTTGAGAGAAGCTCTGGTTTGCAAGAAGCTTATACCAAAACTTGTTCCAAATCGGCCTAATTTTTACCACATCATGTTAGTGCCATGACATGACACCATGACAAGTTTCATGATTTCCAGGCAAGTTTTGGATTTACATGAATTTTAAAACCAAGTTTCTCGATGTTCTCGGCCGAGTCACGACAGCAAGATGTTTGAATTTGATTCCCATTTCTTGCATGGGACCTAGAAATTCACCCAAGGACACACATGTGATTTTTCAACCAACTTTGGTGCACCGGAGCTTGCGCTTGCAGTTCAAATTTGGATTATGCACATTAAATGTCCAAAAACTCAATTAATGTATAAAAAGGCCAAACGAACCAGGAATAATTCCAAAAATTAGCAGGGCACTCATGTAGTTCTATGTTGCCTCTGTAAAGAAAATCAGGGGGGAGGCAGCGTATATTGTTTCGCACACAAAGGTGACATGTGTAACGCCCTCAATGCGGCTATAGCTCCCACGTGTCGAGGCACGACTTAGAGACATAACCGCATTGAAAGCAATGTCGCAAGTTAGGCAATCATCACAACATCCCATGTAATATATATATATATATATATATATATATATATATATATTAAAAGGGGAGATACAATAGTTGGCTTACACTCGCCATGTCACATCAAAGTACATAGATAACATACATCATCCAAACACTCATGGCCCGACTACGGCACCAAAATAAAAGACAACCCAACAAGCGACATAGGTCCCGATCACCCCAACTGGGCACCACTACTGATCATCAGGAAAAGACACATAGTAACACTGAGAATCCTCGTCGTACTCCCACTTGAGCTCAAGCGCGCCATCCGGAGCTGTATCATCTGTCTCTGCATCTGGTGTAATAGTAATCTGTGAGCCACAGGGACTCAGCAATCTCGCACCCTCGCGATCAAGATTATTTAAGCTTAATAGGTAGGATGGGGGTAAATGTAACTGGAGCTGCAGCAAGCGACTAGCATATATGGTGGCTAACTTATTCGCAAAAGAGAGCGAGAAGAAGAGACAAAGCACGAGCGAGAAACTAGAGAGCAACCTGCGCAAACATTACTCCAACACCGTGTCCACTTCCCGGACTCTGCCGAGAAGAGGACATCACGGTAACACACTCGGTTGATTCATTTTAATTAATTAAGGTTCAAGTTATCTACAACCGGACATTAACAAATTCCCATCTGCCCATAACCGCGGGCACGGCTTTCAAAAGATCAATCCCTGCAGGGGGTCCCAACTTAGCCCATAACAAGCTCTCACGGTCAACGAAGGAATAGACCTCCACCCAAGACAAACCGATCAGACTCGGTATCTCGGTACAACAAGACGATTCGATAGGTTAAAACAAGTCCAGCAACACCGCTCGAATATGCCGACAAATCCCGATAGGAGCTGCACATATCTCGTTCTCAGGGCACACTTAGATGAGACATCCTACGAGTAAAACCAACCCTCAAGTTTCCCCGAGGTGGCCCCGCAGTCTACTTGGTCGGACCAACACTCAGAGGAGCACTAGCCGGGGGGGGGGGGGTTGTTAAAATAAGATGACCCTCGGGCTCCGGAAACCCAAGGGAAAAAGAGGCTAGGTGGCAAATGGTAAAACCAATGTTGGGCATTGCTGGAAAAGCTTTAATCAAGGCGAACTATCAAGGGGTTCCCATAATAGCCCAACCGCGTAAGGGACGCAAAAATCCGGGAACATAACACCGATATGACGGAAACTAGGGCGGCAAGAGTGGAACAAAACACTAGGCGAGAGGCCGAGCCTTCCACCCTTTACCAAGTATATAGATGCATTAAGATAACATGGCAATATAATGATATCCCAACAGGTAAATAAATGTTCCAACAAGGAACGGCTCCAATCTTCACCTGCAACTAACAACGCTATAAGAGGGGCTGAGCAAAGCGGTAACATAGCCAATCAACGGTTTTCTAGGGCAATGGTGGGTTAGAGGTTGAACATGGCAATTTGGGAGGCTGACAAGCAAGTGGTAGGCATCGTAGCATTGGCATAGCAAAAGAGCAAACTCAAAAGCAAACTCGTCTTGCCTGCACAGTTGTCAGTGTTGACTGGATCCTCAAAAGCAAACTCAACAGGCTCAAAAGCAAACTAGCATAGCAAAGATAGTAGTGATTTCGAGGGTATGATCATCTTGCCTGCACAGTTGTCAGGGTTGACTGGATCCTCAAAAGCAAACTCAACGGGCTCCTCGTTAGCAAACTCGTCTCCCGGCTCTACCCAAACAACACAAACAAGCAACAAGAATATAATCAACCACGTGCAAACTCCAACAATAAGATGCAATGATGGTATGCTATGCAGGATGCGATGCAGGATGCAAAATGCAAGACGTGACAGGAAATGCATGAACCTGGCCTCAACTTGGAAAACCAAGTGTGCCACTGGATAGAGGGGATTAAATCGCTTGAAAACGATATAAAGATCATTCGAATCGGAGTTACGGTTTGGAAATGGCGAGCGTTTTAAGAATGACATCGGTCTGCGATTTACAGCAAGTAGGCATCTAAATGCAACGAAATGAACATGCTACAGCCACCAAATATGACAACAAAATACATGGCAGGGATGCCCACAAGATGCTTAACAAAACACTAGCACTGAGCCACGGCCAAATTCATCCATTATAAGGTTCAAACAAGCATGGCAAAAACGCAAATGCATAACAGATTTCAGACTTAGTGAAATTAACACTAGTCTGAAATTTCAGATCACGAAGCTCTCTTCGGAGCAGCAAAACAACATGATACATGACCTGATTATGAAAAGTAAGAACATGGAATGGAGCTACTCAACAAGCTTATCAAAAGTCCCAAAGTGACCTGGGGCCAAAAGGGATCACAAAATATACTAACAAGCACACGAACATAGCTCACGCACAATCAGTTTTCAGACTTAGTGAAAACTGAGACATGCTGAAATTTAACTCACGAAGGCATGTAAACGAGCTCGATGCACTCACTACGGTGCAAGTCATGGCAAGGCAAGCATATATCCATAAAGAAGGCACAAAATGCTAGCTAGACATGGCAAGAACAATGGCATAGCATGCACGGATCAATAACAATAGCATCGGCAAAATCGCAAACAAGTTGACGATCTGCCCAGATTTACCACGAAGCAAAAGTAGAGCTCGATTGACTCAAGCTAGATTACTCCACATGTGCAAACAAAGAGATGGATGGATAGAGCATAACATGAATAACAAAAGTCCCTTACTGATGATCCTCAAAAGAGGCACGGATCACTAGGAAACAAGCTGAACATATGGCATCATGAACTAAATAATCCCAGACTTAGTGAAATCCACTAAGTCCCTGAAAACAGATCTACCAAGTGCCTCACTTTGCAACCTTGCACAAGTCACTACACACATCCTAAAAATGCATGGGTTGCACCTCTGGAAAGAAGACAAAATGCTTAACAAATCATATGAAGGACTCACAGGCATAGCATGCACACAATAATCATGGCAAAAATGACAAAAGTCTAAGATGAACTAGCAGATCTGACAAATATCTCACGAAGCCTCCTTCTAGCAGCGTTTCGGGCATCAAGATGACCTCAAATGAAAATGATGCAATGGAATGAAATGATGTACTCGTCGAGATGAACATTTTGATATACTATTTGTCCAAAACGGAGCTACAGATGCGGAGATATCACTGATCAAATTATGCACAAAAATTAAGGGGGAAAGGGAAGAAAGTCAACCGTTAGGGCTTATTTTGGATCCGGATCTCAGATCTAAGATGCACGCGGAACGAGGATCGTCGGAGAGCTCGCCGGTGATGGGGACGTTCGCCGGTGTTGGAAGAAGAGGAGGCCGGCGAGGAGGTGAGGTCGACGCGGTGGTCCGGCACCCGAGGACGGCGCGGTTGTCGGGGCGGAGCGGAGGATGGAGAAGGGCGGCGGGGCGCGGTTGCTGGCCGGCGGAGAGATGGCCGCGGCGGCGCAGTGGTGGTGCGTGGCGGTGCCGCCACCTGAGGCGAAGAAGACGGCGGCGACGGGATCTGGGAGGCGCGGGGTGGCTCGGGCTCGCGAGCCGGCGAAGTGGGGCTCCGCGGTGGCTGACGTGGCGGCGGCGGGCTGGATCCGGATGTTGTCCGGCCTGTGCGGACACGTCTGGCGACGGTTGGACTGTTTTTTTAGCTAGGGTTTCGGGGGAAGGGAGAGATCCGAATTTGGAGGGGGCTATTTATAGGCATAGAGGGAGCTAGGAGAGATCCGAATTTGGAGGGGGCTATTTATAGGCATAGAGGGAGCTAGGAGAGTCCAAATGAGGTGTGGTTTTCGGCCACGCGATCGTGATCGAACGCTCTAGGACATGGAGCAGAGTTTGGTGGGTTTTGGGCCAAATTGGAGGGGTGTTGGGCTGCAACACACACATGGCCTTTTTTCGGTCCCTCGGTTAACCGTTGGAGTATCAAACGATGTCCAAATGGTACGAAACTTGACAGGCGGTCTACTGGTAGTAAACCAAGGCCGCATGAAAAATCTCGGTCCAATCCGGAAATGTTTAATCCCCACATACGAAAGAAAGCTAGAAATGGCCACCGGAGGAGAACGAAGCGCCGGAATGCAAAACGGACAACGGGGAAAATGCTCGAATGCATGAGATGAACATGTATGCAAATGCAATGCACGTGATGACATGATATGAGATGCATGAAAACGAAAACAACACACGGAGACAAAGACCCGAACCCGAGGAATAAATATAACTTAACACCGAAAACGGCAAGAGTTGGAGTACAAATTGGGAAAGTTATATCTGGGGCGTTACAACACTCCACCACTACGAAAAGATCTCGTCCCGAGATCTAGGACTGAAAGAACTCCGGGTACTCAGAACGGAGGTGATCCTCGCGTTCCCAGATAGCTTCACGGTCGGAATGGTGTCACCACTTTACTTTGAGAAATTTGATTGATTTGTTGCGAGTCCCACGTTCAGTCTCTTCAAGGATTGCAACTGGGTGCTCATGATAGGAGAGATCTTCTTGGAGCTCAATGTCCCCGAAGTTGATGGTGCGATCAGGCGTCTTGAAGCACTTTCGGAGTTGAGAGACATGGAACACATCATGAACATTTGCAAAGTTTGACGGAAGCTCGAGTTGATAGGCGAGGTCGCCTCTCTTGCTGACAATCTTGAAAGGTCCGGCGTATCTAGGGGCAAGCTTCCCTTTGATACCGAAGCGACGAGTCCCTTTCATAGGAGAGACGCGGAGGTAAACATGATCTCCGATCTCGAAAGCCAAATCACGGTGCTTACTATCATAGTAGCTCTTCTGGCGGGATTGGGCTGCTTTGAGGTTATCACGAATGACCTTGCACATTTCTTCTGCCTCTGTGATTAAGTCATTACCCAGCAGCTGACGTTCACCGGTTTCAGACCAGTTGAGAGGGGTACGGCATTTCCTACCATACAGAATTTCAAAGGGGGCCTTGCCCGAACTTGCTTGAAAACTGTTGTTGTATGAGAATTCAGCATAAGGAAGACAATCCTCCCACTTCATGCTGAAGGAGATAACACAAGCCCTGAGCATATCTTCAAGAATCTGGTTGACACGCTCGACTTGACCGCTTGTTTGAGGATGGAAAGCAGTGCTGAAGCGGATGTTGGTGCCCATGGCCTTCTGAAAAGAATCCCAAAACTTGGAGGTAAAGATGCTGCCATGGTCTGAAGATATCACTTGAGCAATACCGTGCAGAGAGACAATTCGAGAGGTATAGAGTTTCGCCAATTGAGCTGCAGTGATTGACTCTTTGATAGGCAGAAAGTGAGCCACTTTGGTGAGCTTGTCGATGACAACGAATATAGCATCATTGCCACACTTGGACTTTGAAAACCCAGTCATGAAGTCCATTTCAATGTGGTCAAACTTCCATTCTGGAATGGCAAGAGGTTGGAGGAGACCTGCTGGCCTTCGGTGTTCTGCCTTCACTCTTCTGCAGACATCACATTCATTCACGAATTGAGCGATCTCGCGCTTCATTCGAGTCCACCAATAAGTTTGCTTAAGATCCCGATAACATCTTCGTGCTCCCAGGGTGGATGGAGAGGAGAGAATTGTGAGCCTCGTTCATGATCACTTTACGGAGGTCACCTTTGGGTACCACAATTCGATCCTTGAAGAAGAGAGTGTCCTTGTCATCAAGGCGGTAGCACTTGTACTTGGACTGACTCTTGGCAATCCCAATCTTCACCTTTTTCACCATAGCATCAAGAAGCTGGGCTTGGCGAATCTGGTCTTCCAAGGTAGGGGAGACTTGAAGGTTGGTGAGGAAACCTTGAGGAACAACTTGCAGATTAAGTTTGGGGAAAGCTTCACAAAGCTCTGGTTGATAAGGCTTAAGAATCAGACTGTTGCAATATGCTTTCCTGCTCAAAGCGTCGGCAATCACATTGGCCTTACCTGGAGTATACTCAATACTCGGATTGTACTCTTGAATCATTTCGACCCATTGAGTTTGCCTGAGGTTGAGATTAGGCTGGGTGAAGATGTACTTGAGACTCTTGTGATCAGTGAAAATGTCCACTTTTCTTCCCAATAGAAGATGTCTCCAAGCCAAAAGAGCATACACAACTGCCGCCAACTCGAGATCATGAGTGGGGTAGTTCTTCTCATTGGGCTTCAACTGGCGAGAGGTATAAGCAACAACTTTCTTCTCTTGCATCAGTACAGCACCGAGACCTTGGAGAGAGGCATCACAAAAGACCTCGTACGGCTTGCACTCATTAGGCGGAGTCAGAACTGGAGCAGTGATCAACTTCTCTTTCAAAGTGTTGAAAGCAATATCACACTCTGGAGACCAAACGTACTGACGTGCTTCTGAAGAAGATTTGAGAGAGGCTTCGTGATCTTAGAAAAGTTTTCAACGAATCTTCGGCAGTAGCTTGCGAGACCGAGGAAGCTACGGCGTTGCTTCACGTTCTGAGGAGGTTCCCAATTAACAATTGCAGACACCTTCTCAGGATTCACGGCAATGCCCTTGGCAGAGATGATATGACCAAGATAAAGAACCTCATCGAGCCAAAATTCACACTTGGAGAACTTGGCGTAGAACTGATGTTCCCTGAGATTGTCAAGAACCAAACGCAAGTGCTTGGCATGATCCTCCTTGTTCTTGGAGAAAACCAGAATGTCGTCGAGATAGACCAAAACGAAGTCATTGGTGTAGGGGTTGAAGATGAAGTTCATCATGCGAGAGAACGTCGGAGGACCGTTGGCGAGGCCAAAAGACATGACAGTGTATTCATATGACCCATAGCCTGTCCTGAAAGCCATCTTGGGAATATCTTGCTCACGGATTCGAATCTGATGATAAGCCATATGGAGATCAAGCTTGGAGAATACTTGGGCACCCTTGAGTTGTTCGAACAGCTCATTGATGTTGGGGAGTGGGTATTTGTTCTTGATGGTCTTCTTGTTCAATGGACGGTAATCAACACAAAGTCGGTCCGTTCCATCCTTCTTCTTCACAAAAAGAACACCACAACCCCACGGAGAAGAACTAGGCTAGATGAGACCCACTCTTTCTTGAATATCGAGTTGTTTCTTCAACTCCTTCAACTCTCCAGGTCCGAGCTTGTAAGGACGCTTGCACACAGGTTCCGTACCGGGCTCAAGATCAATAACAAATTCAACGGGCCGGTGCGGAGGCATTCCTGGGAGCTCTTCTAGGAAGACGTCTTGATACTCACAAACAACCGGAATCTGCGAAATAGCATCCAGTTCACCCTTCTCACTGAGAGAAAACAACCGGATGGTATTATCCCGAGCAGCAAAGACAATTACATCCTCAGACGAATGAGTCAATTGAATCTGCCTGGCAGCACAATCGAGCTGAGCCTTGTGCTTAGAGAGCCAATCCATCCCGAGAATAAGATCAATATCCGAATTACCAAGAACCACCGGAGAAGAGAGAAACTTGTAATCGCCCAACGTGATAGAGATATCGGGAGCAACCAAACTTGAAGTCAAAAGCTTGCCGGGAGAAACAACTTGCATGGCTTTGGGCATAATCTCAGTATCAACATTGTGCTTCGATGCAAACGGGCATGACAAGAAAGAATGTGATGCACCAGTATCAAAAAGTACTTTTGCGGGAACATCGTTAACAGGAAGGTTACCCATGATGACATCTGACGAATCCTTTGCCTGAGCTGCGTTCATCAAGTTGACCTTGGCGGACTTGGGGTTATGCTTGACCACTGCTGTACTTGCTGATCTCACGGGAGGAGGAGGAGGAAGACGCCTCTAGTTGAAACACTTGTTGGCGTAGTGACCCTTCTGTTGGCACTTGTTGCACGTGACCTCTGAAAGCGGACGGTGGTACGGAGCACTCGATCTTGCAGGTTGAGACGAAGACTTGTTCTGGAAGCCAGGGTTGGGTGGGTGGGAAGAACCACTGCCACCTTTGCTCTTCTGCTGATACGGCTGACGGAACGGAGGAGGAGGAAGCCAATACTTCTGCTGCTTGGCCACTTGAGTAGAGGAAGAAGGCGTAGTGTCTCTGACTCGCTTCCTGGAAGCATCACACCTCAACTGAGTAGCCTCTTGCTTCAGTGCCATGTTGTAGAACTCATCGTACCTCAACGGCTCAAAAAGGACAAGAGCAAGCTGAATTTCTTCTCTGAGACCATCCCTGAACTGGTATATCATGCTCTTCTCATCAGGAACATCCTGCTTGGCAAAGCGGGCGAGCTTCTGGAACAACTTGTTGTAGTCATAGACAGACAAAGAGCTTTGCTTCAGATTGCGGAATTCCTCGCGTTTGCTTTCAGTCACACTCTGAGGGATGTGATGAGCTCGGAAATCTCGACGGAAATCATCCCAAGTGATCAAACGTCCACCTCTGGAATCCTTGTACTGCTGGAACCACTCTACAGCCTGATCTTTGAGTTGGAAGGAAGCGAACTTGACGAAATCTTCAGGCCTGACATTGCCGCATTCAAAATGCTTGCCCAGGTCCACTAGCCAATCGTCAGCATCGGAAGCCTCAACAAAATTGCTGAACGTCTTTGGACCATTTGCAAGGAACTGGTTCAGTGTAGCAAAATGGTTCTGATTGTTGCCTTGATTCCCTTGACTGCCTTGATTGCGCTCTTGGAGGATTTGCATGATCAACTGTGTGTTTGCATTGGTTGCGGCCATCACAGCTTGCCAAGCCTCCGGAGGAGGTGAAGGTGGTGGCGGATCAGGATTCGAAGTCGTGCGCGTTGGAGGAGCCATCCTGAAGAGGTTGACCACCATTAGCACATAGATAGACCAATATTGAAGCTGAATCCAACAGAATGAAAATTGCAACATAAATCTTCACATCCGAACACAATGAATGAATGCACTTCTCTTGAAGTGGTCACATATCCCTAAATTGCGAAGCCATGTAGAATTAGGTAGAAGAGGTAAATCAACAAGGGATGGAATCAACATATGACTTCGAAGCAACTCGAATACCACAACTCAAAATAAAACCAAGGATTGGCTTGCGGAATAAGCCGGAACAAACATATGATAGAGATTTCGTCCGAAGTTTTCGTGGTGGGACCTACACGGGCTCGATCGTACAGCACCATCATGTACAAGGCAGTGCACATGACATACGAAGCGTCCCCGAGTCAGCATAGCCAAGGACTCTTTAAGACACAACGAGACCACTGTAAAATCGACCGTGAATAGGCGAACCACTAGACGTCGAACCCCAATTTCATATCATACATTTGTCGGAAAAGATATCCTAAGAGCTACTTCAATTCCCACCTATGAAACTCCCGAAACTTTCCGGTTATGCAATCAGGTGTTGGGGATACAGGGGAAGCATAATATCTCACCCAAACTAGCAATACCTACATCCAGCTGTACCCATCCTTCAACACATAACCAAGAAACCTTCGGAAACCATCTACCTCAACCTTCGAAAAGCATCCGTTATACAAGTTATGGCGATACTCCCGAACTCCGGCCCCAGTACTGGGTGGCGTCGAGGTTATCTCACTAACGAACTGTATAAAAGAGATTTTCGATGTCGGGGAACATATCTCAAGTATTCCAGAATTGCAACGATAAAATTATGATGACAACACCTCAGAGCTCAACTCCCCGGGACACTTCCACTAAACCCCTGACAGGAGGCACCAAGACAGTATTCTCATCATAAGCCATCGGAACAAATCCAAGATACTCGCGTGATCCTAAAAAAAATTTAGTGAAATTTGAGAAGAGAAGATTCAAAACTCTACGTCAGGATGCCTTACCAGAGAGATGAGGAGACTGGGAAGTAAAAAGAATTCCTAAGCTCTCCAATATATAATTCCTAAATGGCTCAAAACATTTTTTCTAGACACAACTCGGCTGCTAAAAACGATCAATCAGTGGGGGCTCCTAAGGCCCTCAATGCGGTTATAGCTCCCACATGTCGAGGCATGACTTAGAGACATAACCGCATTGAAAGCAATGTCGCAAGTTAGGCAATCATCACAACATCCCATGTAATATATATATATATATATATTAAAAGGGGAGATACAATAGTTGGCTTACACTCGCCATGTCACATCAAAGTACATAGATAACATACATCATCCAAACACTCATGGCCCGACTACGGCACCAAAATAAAAGACAACCCAACAAGCGACATAGGTCCCGATCACCCCAACTGGGCACCACTACTGATCATCAGGACAAGACACATAGTAACGCTGAGAATCCTCATCGTACTCCCACTTCAGCTCAAGCGCGCCATCCGGAGCTGTATCATCTGTCCCTGCATCTGGTGTAATAGTAATCTGTGAGCCACAGGGACTCAGCAATCTCGCACCCTCGCGAAAAAGACTATTTAAGCTTAATAGGTAGGATAGGGGTAAATGTAAGTGGAGCTGCAGCAAGCGACTAGCATATATGGTGGCTAACTTATTCGCAAAAGAGAGCAAGAGGAGGAGACAAAGCACGAGCGAGAAACTAGAGAGCAACCTGCGCAAACATTACTCCAACACTGTGTCCACTTCCCGGACTCTGCCGAGAAGAGGCCATCACGGTAACACACTCGGTTGATTCATTTTAATTAATTAAGGTTCAAGTTATCTACAACCGGACATTAACAAATTCCCATCTGCCCATAACCACGGGCACGGCTTTCGAAAGATCAATCCCTGCAGGAGGATCCCAACTTAGCCCATAACAAGCTCTCACGGTCAACGAAGGAATAGACCTCCACCCAAGACACACCGATCAGACTCGGTATCTCAGTACAACAAGACGATTCGACAGGTTAAAACAAGTCCAGCAACACCTCCCGAATGTGCCGACAAATCCCGGTAGGAGCTGCACATATCTCGTTCTCAGGGCACACTCAGATGAGACATCCTATGAGTAAAACCAACCCTCAAGTTGCCCCGAGGTGGCCCCGCAGTCTACTCGGTCGGACCAACACTCAGAGGAGCACTGGCCCGGGGGGGTTGTTAAAATAAGATGACCCTCGGGCTCCGGAAACCCAAGGGAAAAAGAGGCTAGGTGGCAAATGGTAAAACCAATGTTGGGCATTGCTGGAAAAGCTTTAATCAAGGCAAACTATCAAGGGGTTCCCATAATAGCCCAACCGCGTAAGGGACGCAAAAATCCGGGAACATAACACCGATATGGCGGAAACTAGGGCGGCAAGAGTGGAACAAAACACTAGGCGAGAGGCCGAGCCTTCCACCCTTTACCAAGTATATAGATGCATTAAGATAACATGGCAATATAATGATATCCCAATAGGTAAATAAATGTTCCAACAAGGAACGGCTCCAATCTTCACCTGCAACTAACAACGCTATAAGAGGGGCTGAGCAAAGCGGTAACATAGCCAATCAACGGTTTGCTAGGGCAATGGTGGGTAAGAGGTTGAACATGGCAATTTGGGAGGCTGACAAGCAAGTGGTAGGCATCATAGCATTGGCATGGCAAAAGAGCGAGCAAACTGGCATAGCAAAGATAGTAGTGATTTCGAGGGTATGATCATCTTGCCTGCACAGTTGTCAGAGTTGACTGGATCCTCAAAAGCAAACTCAACGGGCTCCTCGTTAGCAAACTCATCTCCCGGCTCTACCCAAACAACACAAACAAGAAACAAGAATACAATCAACCACGTGCAAACTCCAACAATAAGATGCAATGATGGTATGCTATGCAGGATGCGATGCAGGATGCAAAATGCAAGACGTGACAGGAAATGCATGAACCTGGCCTCAACTTGGAAAACCAAGTGTGCCACTGGATAGAGGGGATTAAATCGCTTGAAAACGATATAAAGATCATTGGAATCGGAGTTACGGTTTGGAAATGGCGAGCGTTTTAAGAATGACACCGGTCTGCGATTTACAGCAAGTAGGCATCTAAATGCAACGAAATGAACATGCTACAGCCACCAAAAATGACAACAAAATACATGGCAGGGATGCCCACAAGATGCTTAACAAAACACTAGCACTGAGCCACGGCCAAATTCATCCATTATGAGGTTTAAACAAGCATGGAAAAAACGCAAATGCATAACAGATTTCAGACTTAGTGAAATTAACACTAGTCTGAAATTTCAGATCACGAAGCTCTCTTCGGAGCAGCAAAACAACATGATACATGACCTGATTATGAAAAGTAATAACATGGCATGGAGCTACTCAACAAGCTTATCAAAAGTCCCAAAGTGACCTGGGGCCAAAAGGGATCACAAAATATACTAACAAGCACACGAACATAGCTCACGCACAATCAGTTTTCAGACTTAGTGAAAACTGAGACATGCTGAAATTTAACTCACGAAGGCATGTAAACGAGCTCGATGCACTCACTACGGTGCAAGTCATGGCAAGGCAAGCATATATCCATAAAGAAGGCACAAAATGCTAGCTAGACATGGCAAGAACAATGTCATAGCATGCACGGATCAATAACAATAGCATCGGCAAAATCGCAAACAAGTTGACGATCTGCCCAGATTTACCACGAAGCAAAAGTAGAGCTCGATTGACTCAAGCTAGAGGACTCCACATGTGCAAACAAAGACATGGATGGATAGAGCATAATATTAATAACAAAAGTCCCTTACTGATTATCCTCAAAAGAGGCACGGATCACTAGGAAACAAGCTGAACATATGGCATCATGAACTAAATAATCCCAGACATAGTGAAATCCACTAAGTCCCTGAAAACAGATCTACCAAGTGCCTCACTTTGCAACCTTGCAAAAGTCACCACACACATCCTAAAAATGCATGGGTTGCACCTCTGGAAAGAAGACAAAATGCTTAACAAATCATATGAAGGACTCACAAGCATAGCATGCACACAATAATCATGGCAAAAATGACAAAAGTTTAAGATGAACTAGCAGATCTGACAAATATCTCACAAAGACTCCTTCTAGCAGCGTTTCGGGCATCAAGATGAACTCAATTGAAAATGATGCAATGGAATGAAATGATGTACTCGTCGAGGCGAACATTTTGATATACTATATGTCCAAAACGGAGCTACGGATGCGGACATATCACTGATCAAAGTATGCACAAAAATTAAGGGGGAGAGGGAAGAAAGTCAACCGTTAGGGTTTATTTTGAATCCGGATCTCAGATCTGAGATGCACGCGGAACGAGGATCGTCGGACAGCTCGCCGGTGATGGGGACGTTCGCCGGAGTTGGAAGTAGAGGAGGCCGGCGAGGAGGTGAGGTCGGCGCGGTGGTCTGGCACCCGAGGACGGTGCGGTCGTCGGGGCGGAGCGGAGGATGGAGAAGGGCGGCGGGGCGCGGTTGCCGGCCGGCGGGGAGATGGCCGCGGCAGCGCAGTGGTGGTGCGTGGCGGCGCCGCCACCTGAGGCGAAGAAGACGGCGGCGACGGGATCCGGGAGGCGCGGGGCAGCTCGGGCTCGCGGGGGCCCTCCCGCGGGCCGAGCGGGCCGGCGAAGTGGGGCTCCGCGGTGGCTGATGTGGCGGCGGTGGGCTGGATCCGGACGTTGTCCGGCCTGTGCGGACACGTCCGGCGGCGGTTGGACTGTTTTTTTTAGCTAGGGTTTCGGGGGAAGGGAGATATCCGAATTTGGAGGGGGCTATTTATAGGCATAGAGGGAGCTAGGAGAGTCCAAATGAGGTGTGGTTTTCGGCCACGCAATCGTGATCGAACGCTCTAGGACATGGAGCAGAGTTTGGTGGGTTTTGGGCCAAATTGGAGGGGTGTTGGGCTGCAACACACACGAGGCCTTTTTTCGGTCCCTCGGTTAACCGTTGGAGTATCAAACGAAGTCCAAGTGGTACGAAACTTGACAGGCGGTCTACCGGTAGTAAACCAAGGCCGCATGACAAGTCTCGGTCCAATCCGGAAATGTTTAATCCCCACACACGAAAGAAAGCTAGAAATGGCCACCGGAGGAGAACGAAGCGCCAGAATGCAAAACGGACAACGGGGAAAATGCTCGAATGCATGAGATGAACATGTATGCAAATGCAATGCACGTGATGACATGATATGGGATGCATGAAAACGAAAACAACACATGGAGACAAAGACCCGAACCCGAGAAATAAATATAACTTAACGTCGGAAACGGCAAGAGTTGGAGTACAAATTGGGAAAGTTATATCTGGGGCGTTACAACATGTTCCCTCTCTGAACCACGAGGCTTGTTGAGAGAATCTTTGGTTTTGCAAGAAGCTTATACCAAAACTTGTCCCAATCCAGCCAAAAAATATACATATGAAAACAAGGTTTAGATTATCCCGAACATCTCGCTACCTAGACCAATGTACTCTGATTTGAATTCAACATAAAATGGATACAGATATTTGAATTGGAGATCGTATGGTACATGTACTTCATAGTGAAATTTGATTACTGCTATATGCATGTTTTTTGTTAACAAGATAATATTCAAATTATTGTATAACTTGAAAACAATCGTATTCAAATAAGGAAAATTGATTCAAATTTAGTCCATATCGTAGACGAAAATATATATGTTCCTAGGGTGGAGTAAAATGTTCATATATGATGGAAGATCAAAATGTAGTACTACATCCATTATAAACCGCAAGGTCACCTAATGATATATTCGAATTCAACATAACGTGGATTAAAAAATTGAAATTCCAGATCCTGGCATTTGTAATCATATAAAAAGGGACATGACTCTTTCTTTTGGTGGGAATTGATTTGTTTTTTGTTGTTGTTGAGGGAAGTGCGAATCGATTTGGTACTGTATAGGGTAAACTTGTTCTCCCAATTTTTTACATTTTTCTTGTAGTTTTTTCAATGACATCTATAGCAATACAGTAAAAGGGGACATGACTCTCGGGTGTCTTGTATGAATTGTTTTTTGTACATGTTAAGTTTGTTCTGCCGAACAAGGAATCCGCGCCTTGTTATCCCGAAATTTTCAAACTCGAATATCTTTTGTCTCATCTGCTTTGAAACTTTCGCCTCTTCAACCCGCTTCGTGCCTTGTTATCCCGAAATTTCGACCCGCACGAAAACTCTCTCTGAGGGAGTCCTGGATTAGGGGGTCTCGGGACAGCAAGACTATATCTTTTGGTCGGACTGTTGGACTATGAAGATACCAGATTGAAGACTTCATCCCGTGTCCGGATGTGACTCTCCTTGGCGTGGAAGGCAAGCTTGGCAATATGGATATGTAGATCTCCTCCCTTGTAACCGACTTTGTGTAATCCTAGCCCCCTCCGGTGTCTATATAAACCAGAGGGTTTGGTCCGTAGGACAACATACAATCATACCATAGGCTAGCTTCTAGGGTTTAGCCTCTACGATCTCGTGGTAGATCAACTCTTGTAATACTCATATCATCAAGATCAATCAAGCAGGACGTAGGGTATTACCTCCATCAAGAGGGCCCGAACCTGGGTAAACATCGTGTCCCCTGCCTCCTGTTACCATCCGCCTTAGACGCACAGTTCGGGACCCCCTACCCGAGATCCGCCGGTTTTGACACCGACATTGGTGCTTTCATTGAGAGTTCCACTATGTCGTCATCGTAAGGAGGGATGGCTCGTCTCGTTGTCAAGGACAACATCACCTCTGGGGGAGCCCTGGCTGTAGGCCAAACTCTCTGACTAGGCGGCTTCGTCATGACCGCCCGCTCGGCTGATGCGCCGACGATGAATTCTCGGGTCATCGAAAATAGCCTCCACATCGGCTCGAAATTCACCGAGCAGATGGATCCAATGGATCTCTCCCATTCGAACAAGCTCTTGGATCGCATGCCGCTTAGGGAGTCGCTACGGACTACGATCGGATTGGGCATAAACCCAACCAAAGGGAGATTAACTCTCCGACGGTCACCCATCAGATAGCGGTGGTGGAGGAGCAGTGCGGCGATTCTCCCTCTATCCTGAGGATGAACTATGTCTGGATTCCTGACCTCTCCGAGCCGGATACCCGCCCACGGGAGGACATCTCCCTAACCCTGAACCTAGAATCTGGTTGCATGCCGAACCTGCGGGGCAACATCCCGGAGCCCGAACTTCCAAGATCGGAAACTCCCCCACCCCGGGGTCTCACATTGGGTCAAGGTCTGGACTTAAATCCACCCACCCACCCAGATATAAACGATCTTTCCCACATTAGGCAGGAGCCCCAAGAGACAGTACATCACTATTGGGCCAGATTCCTCCTTGTAATGAACAAGGTCAAGGACTGTCGCGAGGAAGACGCAATTTCGTCCTTTTGCAACAATTGCACGGACAAGGGAATCCTCAATGCCATAAGTCGCCGTGACATAGCACACTTCGCTGACTTGGCGGCCATAGTACGGAAGTACTGTGCGATGGAAAGCGCCTGGAAAACCCAAACAAAATTTTGGGATAATCTGGCTCTGACAAAACCCCCAGTCCGAACTAAAAGGGTGCACTTTCATAAGTCGCCTGACTCAATTACAAAGAAGCAAAAGCCCACTATAGGGCGTGGAACTGTATTGGAGGGATGGCTTAACGGGCCCTGCAAAATTCATAGTACAGCGGATACTATACCAACACACGGCCTTAGAGCATGTTGGGTACTTCAGCAGGTAGCCAAGAGCGGTGAGGATCTCCTCATCCAAAACACCTCAGAGCACCATCCCGTGGAAAACAATACAGTATTGACAGTCTTCGAGACCTTCGCCTCAAATAATAGGCGTAAGTGAGTGTGACGCCCCAAGACCGGAGCTTCAGATGCCTTCCAGGGTTTTCGGGTTTCGTCGTGTGTTTTGTTTGGTTCGTTGCATCATGTGCATTGCATCATGTCATCATGCCATCATCTCATAAATCTTTTGCAACTCAACTAAATAAATTGCATGGATCTTCGATCCATTTAAACCGAGGGAATTCACATGGTGATTCTCTTTATAACATATCCTCCCGATATTAGGGAGCTATATTAAATATTCTATTTGTTGGAATTCACCAGAACACACTTGCAAAATAAATCTCAATGCCTTTGTTATCACAACTCTTGGCCTCTAACTTTGCTATTTATTCTTTCATCATATTCCGACGTTCCTCCAAAAATCCAAACATTTTTGGATACTCCTAAAACCTCATCCTAGTTGAAATCTTTTGAATTAAATTTAAATGAGTTTGATTTAAACTCTTCTATTTTGCGTGAAACTTCTTTTCTTGGACTAAGTATAATTCTTAGACTCGGTAGGAGAAGTTTTAGCATTTTATAAAACCCCTAGCTATTCCTTTCCTTCCTTTTCCTCGTGTCTACTTTTCTGTAAATGAGAAATAGCAAAAGGTTGGCCTTTTTTATCCGAAGCGGCAACTGGCCGGCCCATCTGTAGGCCCAGCCGAACCCTCCCTCCTAATCCTCTCTAAGACCCAGCCCGCACCGGCTCCAACCCTAACCCTCGCTCCCTATCCCCTCGTTCGATCTCTCCCGTTTCCACTCACTGCACCGCCAGGAGAGCCGTGGCTCGATCCATCTCTCCCTCCTCTCGTTCTCTTACTCACACGCTAGGCAGAAGCCCCACGCCCGACCCCATCTCCTCGATCTCCCTCACTCCCACGTCTCCTTCCCCTGCTCGTGCGCCAGAGAGGAGCGAGAGCCTCTCGCCGATCCCCACCATCGCCAGCGCGCCCTGTCGCCCGGTCGCTAGACCTCGCCTGGTCTTCCTCCACCACCACCACTGGCCTACTTCCTCTCCTGCAACCTTGTCACCGACGCCAGCCAGATCCCCCGCCACCACCTTGCTCCGTCGCCCGCCTTCCTCGTGAACCGCCGCTTCAGGCCGCCGGTCGTGGAGACCACCGCGACCAGGAGGAGCTCCACGCTCCAACGTGCTCCTCCCTCGCCTCAGACGCGTCACCGGCCAACCTTCGCTAGAGCACGCGCCTGAGTCGGCTCGACCCGCGTCCTCGCCTACAACGCCTCAAGCTCCCTGCGCTTGATCCCACGCATCCTCTGCTCGCGAGCCTCGCCCGTTGCCTCCGTCCTCAACCACGTCGGCCACCGGAGTCGTTGCCGGCTACCACCCCGTCGTAGCTCCATGCTGCCTGCGCTGCTTCCCCTCCTCGTGACTAGGCGGAGTAGTTTCACCGCTGGCCGAAGTCCCGCAGGAGCAGGAGTTTGTGTCGTCTTTGCCGTCCAGCGTCGCCTCCCTCCTTCCTCTCCTGCACCTCGTGCCCGCCAAGTTCCAGGAAACCCAAGTATGACCTCGTGTACGTCTACGTGATGAGCCGCCAAGTTCCACGAAGCTCCAAGTTCGACTACATTGTGAGACGAAGAACGCCAAGTACCTCTCCGTAAACGAACATGCACCACTACGCCCGGAGGCCTCAGATCCGTCAAGTCCAACATTGTTTGTGCTCAACTACCCACGACCCCGAACGTCTACGGAAACGGGTACTACTACCGTCGCCGAGATCGCGAGAACCTCTATCTACGAACCTGGAGCAAGTGAGAACGTCTACCGACGAACTCGGAGCGCATACGACGACCGTTGTCGAAGAACCATGCACGACTACTTCCACTAAGAACGTGAACGACTACTTCCACAATGAACGTGAACGACTACCGTCGCGAGAACAACTACATCCCGTCAAACTCGTTCCGCCCCGAAAACGCATGCTTCGAAGGTATAACCACCGAGACGACGCCCGTGAACGAATGTGGTGTGATGTATGAGATGCTCGTTGTTGCACCGCGTCCGAGTTGTTCTTTGCAAGTTCCTCGTTGCCTTGCCGTTGGCATGTGGGAACCTGGTATCCAGGATCACCCCACCGTCCTTGCATGACACGCTTCCGTCACTTTTCCTTTTACACCGGTATCTCCATGAGCTACCGGAACCGAGATGTTGCCGTGGCATCATTTTCGGATTCGTTGTCGTGGCACCCCTTTCGTTTCCGCCACTTTGACAAATGCTTCATAATATGCTCATGCCAACATTTTCATAAAATTTCATAAACTTGAACATGGCATCTGCATCATGTTAACAACATTAAGATGGTTTAAATTGTTGTTTGCATTAATTTGCTAAATGCATATGGGGATCTACCGGGTTTGTTGTTTATTATACCTGGCCCCATTTAAATTGTTTAGATGGTATAGTTTTGTTATGTATCTTCTCTTGACATGCTTAACAACATTTAATATTGTTGGGTACATAAACGAGGTCGAACTAAATAACTTGAATGTGGTGTTTCATCAATATGCAACGGAGTTGCATATTGAGCTCCACTTAATTTGTAGGGTTGTTTTTCCATTTTGCCATGCCATGCCTCATTAAACCGGTCATGCATCATACTTGTTTGCGCATCGTGCCATGCTATGTCGTGGTCGTTTACTATGTTGTTTGCTTTCTTTCCGGTGTTGCTTCTTCGGGTTGGTTCCGATAACGTCGCGTTTGTGAGGATCCGTTCGTCTATGTCTGTTTGTCTTCTTCATGGACTCGTTCTTCTTCCTTGCGAGATTTCAGGCAAGATGACCATACCCTCGAAATCACTTCTATCTTTGCTTGCTAGTTGCTCGCTCTTTTGCTATGCCTATGCTGCGATACCTACCACTTGCTATATCATGCCTCCCACATTGTTAAGCCAAGCCTCTAACCCACCTTGTCCTAGCAAACCGTTGTTTGGCTATGTTACCGCTTTGCTCAGCCCCACTTATAGCGTTGTTAGTTGCAGGTGAAGATTGGAGTTTGTTCCTTGTTGGAACATGGATATTTTGTTGGGATATCACAATATCTCTTATTTAATTAATGCATCTATATCACAATATGTCTTATAGTGGTCTTTTGTTCCACTCTTGCCACCCTAGTTTCCGTCATATTGGTGTTATGTTCCCGGATTTTGCGTTCCTTACACGGTTGGGTTATAATGGGAACCCCTTGACAGTTCGCCTTGAATAAAACTCCTCCAGCAAGGCCCAATATTGGTTTTACCATTTGCCACCTAGCCTTTTTCTTTCCCTTGGGTCGGCCGGCTCAAGGGTCATATTTATTTAACCCCCCCCCCCCCCCCCCGGGCCAGTGCTCCTCTGAGTGTTGGTCCAACTTGTCAGCCACCGGTGGCCACCAGGGGCAACACTTGTAGCGACCAGACCTCAAACAGTCTGATCTCTGTGCGCCGGTGTCATCCCTGGATCAGTAATGCTGACACCACACAGTACTCGGAGGATTTATAGTAG
Organism: Triticum monococcum; assembly: GCA_034509565.1. Taxonomy (NCBI): domain Eukaryota; kingdom Viridiplantae; phylum Streptophyta; class Magnoliopsida; order Poales; family Poaceae; genus Triticum; species Triticum monococcum. The sequence goes on along the minus strand of CM067846.1, from coordinate 167,702,053 downwards.
AGTAGCAATCACACACTTATTACATCGAGTGTCTCAAAAGAGAACTTATTACAATAAATATGGCTTAAGGCCATCTAATAACGATAACAGCGGAAGGCTTGGAAGATAAGTGAGTCCATCAACTCCAACAGCATCTCTGAGTATAGAACCACGACCTAAAACTCCTTAATCGTCGTCTGAAAAGTCTGCAACATTAACATTGCAGCCCGAAAACGGGTCAGCACATGGAATATGCTGGCAAGGTAACACATAGAGGGTAATGGAATGAAACAGCTATACTATATGCATATTTGGCTGGTGGAAAGCTCTATGGTTACAGTTTTGTGTAAAGCCAAATTTTCCCTACTGCAAAGGAATAAATTTTATTTAACTATCATGGTGGTTGTTAAACATTGAGAATGGTTGACAACATTCTCAATCCCAATTAAGTAACATCATTAAACCCAACAATATTCATTTAAAGTAACATGATGAGATCAACAGGATAATCCAGGTACTAGATACTCAAGTTGTCCATAACCGGGGGCACGTCTAATCATGATTAGTTTATACACTCTATAGAGGTTTGCGCACTTTTCCCCACAAGACCCGATCTCCTCCGTTGGATTTCTCGCACTACAAGGTGTTTGAGAAATGGATGACTGAGACATAGTCTTTCAGAAGCGTTTGCACCTTACGATGGGTAGACCGTTCCACCTACAACCCCTACATCTGCTAGTCTACCACTGTAAGAGTTCACACGACTTAATCAACTATGCTAGAGCCCATAATAGCTTGTGGCTGCACACGGAAGTTTCTAGCATGAATAATCTTATGATCCCTTTGAGCCTGGGTGGCGGTCCATAAAAAAACAGGCAATCCTGGTCTACCCAGGTGCCTAGATAGGCAATCCTGGAATAACCTGGTGCCTCAATCCACCCAGATGTGTGTTTAAGTTGCCACCTTAGATAAACCATTAATTAACAATCTCGCATCTGTCATGAATACTCTCAAAACCCAATCCACGTCTACGAGCATAGCATGGCAATGTAAGCATAACGTAAAAGTAACTCCCAAGGTTTGAATGCAGGGCAATAGGTTCCTACCTCATCAACTACTTCACAATACCCACATGTTATTAGTCCTACTCATGCAATGTTTGAGGGTTGTAACTAATGCATAAAAACTAGGTATGAAAAGGAATATGAACAAAGTGTGAACTTGCCCGCAATGTTGATGAAGATGATTCACACTCAAAACTTTTGATAGTTCTACTCATCACACTCCGGTCAATCTATCGTAAGCAAGCAATAGTAACCACACATAAGCAATCACTGAAAGTATCAGAAAGATCGAACAAGACAATTCGGAAAACATCAAAACCAAGCAAATAACTCTTGCAACATAAAACAATTTCAAACAGTACCAAAATTATATGAATTTGGCCTTATCAGAAAGTTTAGGTCAAGAGCTTCGATTTGCAAAAAGAATCAACTCAAACGGAGCTACGAAACTCAAGTTATGATCAAACGAAGTTTGAATTCAAATCTGATCTAATTTAAATTTTAAACTTTTCAAAAACATGTTTGAGTTGGATTACTGGATAGAGGAGATCATAACGAAGAAGTGGGCGCTGGTTTCGTTGGATTTGGACAAACGAGTAAAAAGTTATGGCTATTTGAAAAATCAGGGCCAAGCTGTTTTACGGAAGAAAAAATAGCTACGGGCTAGGGTCTAATGTATAAATACGTAGACTAATTGATAATCTAATTATTTTATCATATTAGTCTAAAAATAATAAACTACGGAGGTATAAGAAGAAAAAAAACAAAGAAAGATACCTTTATAAGGCAGAGAAAAGATAACTTTGGAGAGAGGAGACAATTTCTAGAAGTTGCGCCGGAGAGGAGAAATATATTTTTCTTAAATGAATATAGTCAAACCAAAATATTGATTTAACCCGAATTGGATGATTTTTGGAGGCTCTATGGGTCTATATTTATTGGTGGAAAAGAGGTTTAGAGGTCAAAGGCTAGGCAATATGGGACTAAACGTAGAGGAAAATATACGAACAAAGAAGAAAAGAGACGGATGGGCCTAAAGACCGGCCGCGCACACGCTGCGGTACAGTTTTTTTTGGAAAATTCGGCCTAAGAAAAAAACTGAAAAGGCTGGCTGCGCCTAGCCCATATAGGATAAAGAGAAAAATAGGACGCCCGCTGGTACTATAATGCGCACGTGGTCGACAGTTAGTTTCAGGCGCGCGCGTAGTTTTTTTTAAACAGAATGCGATAAACTAAAAAACGAAAATAAAATAAAACTTTCTATAGGCATATTATATATCAAAATTTTTAGAAAAAGATTTTCCACAAGGTGAACATTTTCTTAGCATTAAATAAAATTCACACAAATTCAGATAATTCAAAGAGTGCTACTGGTCTAATAAAATTCAATAAAAATCATTTTAAAAAATATCAAAATGATTTCAAATTTATTTCTCTCCAACTTTCTATTGTAGGGAATCATGTTACCCTAATTTCCATATATTTTATTTTTGGAGAAAATAATTTGAATAAAACTCAAATAACTCCAAATTGAAAATAACTTCAAAAGAACTTTGAATTTAATTCTTTGAAACTCCCAACTCATATTTCATATAATTTGGAGAAGACATTTTATCTTCTCTCATGAAAAACATTGAGTTTCTTAAAGTTTCCGAATTGAAATATTTCCAAATGAAATTCAATTATTTTCAAATACTCTTTCATTTAAAAATGGAAGAAGTCATATCATCTTCGCTCAAGGGTTTTGTATTTGAAAAGAATTTGAATTCACGGAGATCAGAAAGCAAATATGAAAGTTTGGGAAAGTCCTTTTATTCCCTCTCATTTAACTTTCAAAAGTTTCGAATTTCGCTCACTTTCAGTCAATCAATCAAACAGTCAATCAAATCTATCTGTTTATTATAACATTCCAAAATTTAGAGTTTTGGAATGTTACAAAACTGGGCTGGCCTACCGGAAGTATGGACAATCCGGTGTGCCCTGAGAACGAGATATGTACAGCTCCTATCGGGATTTGTCGGCACATTCGGGTGGCTTTGCTGGTCTTGTTTTACCATTGTCGAAATGTCTTGTAACCGGGATTTCGAGCCTGATCGGGTCTTCCTGGGAGAAGGAATATCCTTCGTTGACCATGAGAGCTTGTGATGGGCTAAGTTGGGACACCCCTGCAGGGATTTGAACTTTCGAAAGCCGTGCCCGCGGTTATGGGCAGATGGGAATTTGTTAATGTCCGGTTGTAGAAAACCTGAAACTTAACTTAATTAAAATGCATCAACCGCGTGTGTAGTCGTGATGGTCTCTTTTCGGCGGAGTCCGGGAAGTGAACACGGTGTTGGAGTTATGGTTGACGTAGGTTGTTCTAGGATCACTTCTTGATCATAGTTTCTCGACCGCGCCTTTGCTTTATCTTCTCGCTCTCATTTGCGTATGTTAGCCACCATACATGCTAGTCGCTTGTTGCAGCTCCACCTCATACCTTTACCTTACCCATGAGCTTAAATAGTCTTGATCGCGAGGGTGTGAGATTGCTGAGTCCCCGTGACTCATAGATACTTCCAAACTATCTTCCAGTTGATCAGTAGTGGAGCCCAGTTGGGACGATCGGGGATCTGTGTAGCATTTGGGGTAGTCTTCTTTTATTTTGGTTCCGTAGCCAGGACCTTGATTGTATCTGGATGATGTAATGCTTTATTCATGTATTGTGTGAAGTGGCGATTGTAAGCCAACTATGTACCTCTTATTCCCCTATTTCATTACATGGGTTGTTGTGAAGATTACCTCACTTTTGACATTGCTTTCAATGCGGTTATGCCTCTAAGTCGTGCTTCGACACGTGGGAGATATAGCCGCATCGAGGGCGTTACAGTGAGCACTCCGCAGCCTTGCCGAAGTCTACCACGTGGCAGCAATAAATCCATGGAGCGACACGGCTATCACCTTCAATGTCAGTGACGAACCTAAATTCCGAACAGCCCGAGCACCAGCCGCCTTGGTCCTCGGTCCAATTGTGGATGGCTTTCGGCTCACTAAAGTGCTCATGGACGGCGGCAGCGGATTAAACCTTATTTATGAGGAGACTCTTCAAAAAATGGAAATAGAAAAAAACTGTATTGAGCAAAGCAGCGCGACCTTCCGAGGAATCATCCCTAGTCGGGAGGCACGTTGCGCTGGGAAAATCACACTAGATGTGGTATTCAGCACTCTGGAGAATTACAAGTCCGAAGAATTACATTCCAAGTGGCCCCGTTCAGTAGCGGATACCACGCCCTTCTAGGGCGGGAGGCATTCACGATCTTCCAAGCCATACCCCATTACGGGTACATGAAGCTCAAAATGCCCGGGCCCAATGGAATCATCACTCTAGCTAGTGATCCGGACATAGCACTCCGCACCGAGAACAGAACAGCCGCACTAGCCCTCGAGGCATTATCCGAAACCTTTGTGGCGGAGGAATTAACCGCGCTGCGCTCCACGGTGGACAGGGACGACGTGATACTAGACAAAAGATCCAAGTCCACCTCTTTTAAACCAGTGGATGAAATAGTCAAATTCCAAGTCCACCCAACGGACCCCACAAAAACAGCATCCATCGGGGCACAGTTAAACCCCGCTATAGACGCCGCACTACGGGAGTTCCTGCGCGAGAATTGGGACATATTCGCCTGGCATCCTTCAAACATGCCAGGAATCCCACGTAGGCTGGCCGAGCATAGCCTTAACATTCGAAAAGGATTCAAGCCGGTCAAGCAGACTCTTCGGTGTTTCTATGAACCTAAGCGACAAGCCATGGGAGAGGAGCTAGCCAAGTTATTGGAGGCCGGATTCATTAGAGAAATAAAGCATCCAGATTGGCTAGCAAACCTGGTGATGGTACCAAAGAGGGACAAATCATGGCGCCTATGCGTCGACTTCAAGGACCTTAATAAGGCTTGCCCAAAGGATCCCTTCCCCCTCCCTCGCATCTATCAAATTATAGACGCTACCGCAGGACATGACTCATTGTGCTTCCTCGACGCATACTCCGGTTACCACCAAATTAAGATGGCGGGGTCCGATCAAGCCGCAACAGCATTTATCACTCCATATGGCCCCTTCTGTTTTAACACAATGCCCTTCGGCTCAAAAACATCGGCGCAACGTATCAGCGCATGATTCAAACATGTCTGGAAAAGCAGATCGGCAAAACAGTGGAGGCATACGTAGACGATGTGGTTGTTAAAACCAGACACGTCGACTCCTTAATAGACGACTTGAGGCTCACGTTCGACAATCTCCGAACATATGACATTAAGCTCAATCCGGAAAAATGCGTTTTCGGCGTACCCGTCAGAAAGCTCCTGTGCTTTATCGTCTCCAGTAGAGGAATTGAAGCAAATCCGGCCAAAATCCGAGCTCTGTCGCAGTTGGCTATCCCAACTGACCTCAAGCAAATCCAGAAGTTAACTGGATGTGTGGCAGCCTTAAGCCGCTTTATCTCCCGATTAGGAGAAAAGGCACTCCCCCTTTATCGCCTTCTTCAGCACACCGAACACTTCGAGTGAAAGGACGCAGTCACGGCTGGATTGGAAGAAATAAAAGCCATCCTGGCCACCAATCCAATCTTGGCCGCGCCAAATGTCGGCGAACCAATGCTGTTATATATAGCGGCAACTCACCAAGTGGTAAGCGCAGTGCTCGTCGTCGAATGAGAGATGGACAGACATAAATTCCCACTTCAAAAGCCAGCATATTATGTATCCATTGTCCTCACTCCATGAAAATCACGGTACCCACATTATCAAAAGATAGCATACGCTGTATTCATGGCATCCCGGAAATTACGACACTACTTTCAAGAGTGTTCAATTACAATGGCCTTAGAAGTACCACTCAACGACATAATAAACAACCGCGATGCTACGGGTCGGATTGCCAAATGGGCTATCGAGCTCCTCCCGTTCGACATAACATATAGACCACGGCGAGCCATTAAGTCGCAAGTACTGGCCGATTTCGTCGCCGAATGGACAGAAGCCGAACTCCCTAAAGAGTATGGCGCGTACTCCAATTGGATCATGCACTTTGACGGCTCTAAAATACTGGCTGGTCTGGGGGCTGGCGTCGTCCTGACGTACCCCACCGGTGATACAGTCCAATACATACTCCAAATACTATACACAGACTCCAACAACACAGCCGAATACGAGGCCCTATTACATGGTCTCCGGATGGCAGTTTCCATGGGCATTCAACGCCTGGAGGTGCATGGGGACTCGAACCTCGCAATATCTTCGATGCCAAGGATCCGAAAATGGTGGCATATCGCAACGCCGTCCTCAAAATGTCAGCTTGTTTCGAGGGGCTTGAATTCCACCATGTGGCTCGGGAAAACAATTAGGCGGCGGATATCCTCGCCCGTATCGGCGCTAAGCGCGACCCTGTCCCACCTAACATCTTCCTGAAAAAGTTGTTTAAGCCATCCGTGGTATGGGAAGGGGATACCGGTAACAATAGTCCGGACCCGGCCAAAACACCAGATACCGAAAACTCTGACACAATCGGAGGCTCTGCCATCGAAATAACACCTTCAGTCCACGCGATAATGGCCATCATCGCCCCGTGGACAGAACCATTCCTGGCCTACCTAACTAGGCAGGAACTACCCGAGGACCAAAATGAGGCACGCTGCATAGTGCGGTGATCTAAAGCCTACAAGGTCCACAAGGGAGAGCTTTATAAGAAAAGCACTACTGGAGTCCTTCAAAGGTGCATCTCCAAAGAGGAAGGGCGGAAGCTTTTGGCAGAAATCCATGCTGGACTCGGCAGCCATCACGCCGCAACCCAGGCCCTTGTAAGCAAGGCCTTCCGTACAGGTTTCTATTGGCCGACGGCCAGAGCAGATGCACAGTATCTGGTCCAACATTGTGTCGGTTGCCAGCTTTTCGAAAACCAAAGCCATATGCCGCCTACCGCTCTCCAAACAATCCCCATTACTTGGCCCTTTGCGGTCTGGGGGCTTGATATGGTCGGACCCCTTAAAGGGGGAACCCATAAGAAAAAATACTTACTGGTCATGGTGGATAAATTCACCAAATGGATAGAAGCCAAACCCGTTAAAACGGCTAAAATCCGGACCGGTGATAGACTTCATATCTGGGGTTGTACACCGTTATGGCATCCCCCACAGCATCATCACTGACAATGGCACGAACTTTACAACCGACGAGGTAAAACTTTGGTGCAGCAACATGGGCATCAAGCTCGATTATGCTTCTGTCTATCACCCGCAAACTAACGGTCAAGTCGAGTGAGCAAATGGTCTTATCATGAGCGGCATCAAACCCAGATTAGTGCGGTCCTTAAAGGAATCAAACACGCACTGGGTAGAGAAGCTCGACTCCGTACTATGGGGGCTGCGGACCACGCCGAATCACACTATCGGATACACACTGTTTTTTATGGTGTGCGATGCAGAGGCGGTTCTGCCTTGTGACATAATTCATGACTCACCTCGAGTGCGCATGTACGAAGAAAAAGAGGCCGAGCTCGATCAGCAGGACAGTTTGGACGCCCTGGAGGAGGAGCGCGACGTGGCAAAAGCCTGTTCCGCATTCTATCAGCAACAGGCTCGAAGGTATCAAAGCAGAGAAGTACGGGCCAAAACCTATAACGTTGGCGAACTAGTTCTACGCCTGCCGGAGAAGAAAAAGAACAAGCTCAAGCCCAAATGGGAAGGTCCCTTCATTATTGACCAGGTTCTGACTGGTGGAGCGTACCGTCTGCGGGATTCATCGGACAATTGACTCGAGCCAAACCCATGGAACGCAGCCAGACTCCGAAGATTCTACACCTAGTGTCGGACTCTATGTTCGTCTCCTTACCCCCGTCAATTTTTTGCATATCCGTTATCTGTCTTTTCTCTCTTTCTCTCTTCCTTTTTCTTCTCCTCAAGGCCTTAAAAGGCTAACTTGTGTCTTGACTACACAATCTTGACGCGCTCAACTGCGCTCATTATACCTGGGGGCTTCTTATACAGAAGCTTAATATAACTATTTTTCTGTGCTTATGCCCCGCACATGTGTTATTCTTCCGCATGTACCTTTTTCGCCATTGTATGCATCGATATGACTTAAGTTTTGGCCAAGCTGGGTTGCCTGGCTCTTGTATTTATGCCCTATGTTCCCATTAATTCGGCTAGGGCATAAGGGGAGCACCTCTGTGATTGTTACTACCGGGTCAGTCGGATGTGTACCTCAGACTGGGTGAAGCCGAAAGCTAGCGTTCTTAAGGGAATATTCGGTCGGTGAACAAAAGATGACTTTTATTTATTTTGATACATGCCCCCAGATGTTTATAGCCTGCGTCTCTTTTCGTAGTTCAGACATGCACATTAGGGCATGCGTACCTAGGGAAAGGAACCCTTAACGGAACTATTCTCCCTGGAAGATGTTTCTTACTATCCATGTAATATAACATAGCTAGTTGGGTACTTGTCTGTTCAAGCACTTATGACCCCTACGCCTGGTTTCCACGCATACCCCGGTTTTTACATAACCGAGCGAGTATTCGGATACACTCCGGACTATCGGGTCCAGAGGTCGAAGCGAAAAGGTCCGCCATGATAAATGATATACAATCCGGCTAGGGACATTATATATGTCACTTAAAGTACATAGTCACTAAGACTGATTAAATTCTTCTTCCATACCATCCAACAGGCTGTCTAGCCTACAATCCTATTGGGAATACTTTGCGGCTAATTCTACTTGGGCATACACCAAACTGACGGGGGTCTCTTTCCCATCGGGCCCCACAGGTCCGACCTCGGCCATGTGGTTTGGGCCAGCTTTGGTATATGGTGTCTTCACCATGGCCCAGGCTTCCCTTGCACCTTGTCGGCAGGCTGATATCTTCCATAATCGGAAGCGCTGTCGCGCTCCCTTGAGCTTCTCTATAAGCTCCCCCATGCCTCCTGGTGGGGAGGCGGATGGCCACAAGGCTTGGGCAATACCCTGCATCACCTGCCGAACTTGTTCGTGCAGTTGTGAGAGCTCTGGTAGAAGATCACCCGCAGACCCGGGCATCTCCTCCGCGGGACGACCCGTCAGCATACCTGCAGACATAACTCTGTTAGCCGGCTTCTTCGCCGAACTCTTTCAAAAGTTCGTTCAAGCACTTACTGAAAATGTCGCGTCGAAGCCGCTTATCCTCCTTCACGGAGTCCGCAAGTTGGGCTCGGACATCTTTTAGTTCCATGCCCAGCCGGATATTGGCGTCCTGGAGATTATTTTTCTCATGCTTGACCCGCGTAAGCACACGCTCGCCAGCATTTAGCTATCGATTAACATGTTGTGCATCCTTCGGCACGGCCTCCGGATTCGCTCCGGCGTCATCTGCAATGTCTATTGTTAGATTTGCATGCATGCCGCATACTATCTGGTACCTGTCATTCTTTGCAATGGAAACAAGTGTTACCAGAGGGGGCCTTCTCGGACTCCTTCAACGCGGACACCGCGGCCCGTAGCTGGGCTTTGCACTCTTCCAGCTCTTGAGACAATTGGGTATTCTTCTCTGTAAGAACCTGCACAAATAATGATCCTTAAATCAGTTGTGTCAACTGTTTCAAGTCTCAGGGGCTACTGATATATATAATCGTCAGATTTTCTTACCTGTATATCCTTTACATATTGGTTTGTGGCTCTGGCAAGATCGTTTTGAGCAGCACGGACGTACGTGTCTCCTGAGTTGAAGGCATCGAACGCATCTTGGGAGAAACAAGCGTCACGGAGTACGGCCCGGCGACGCCTGTGATTCATGGCGCTTTCCACTTTGGAGTTTGTAGCGGATAGTCTATCCACATCCTCTATAGGAGGAGCATCCGGCGTTCACCCCGTGTTAGCTTCCGCCTCTATGTCCGGCCCTGGAGCCTGACTGGTGGAGGCGTGATCGGCAACCTCTCCGGATATAGTCCGGCGAGCGTTTTTCTTACTAGGAAACATGGACATCATTATATTTTAAGAAAGACGACAACCACGGAGCAAGGTTCGGTATCATATGTAACGCCCTCGATGCGGCTATATCTCCCACGTGTCGAAGCACGACTTAGAGGCATAACCGCATTGAAAGCAATGTCGCAAGTGAGGTAATCTTCACACAACCCATGTATTACATAAGGGAAAGAGATACATAGTTGGCTTACAATCGCCACTTCACACAATTACATGAATAAAGCATTACATCATCCAAATACACTCAAGGCCCGACTACGGAACCAAAATAAAAGAAGAACCCCAAATGCGACAAGGTCCCTGATCGACCCCAACTGGGCTCCACTACTGATCAACTAGAACGAAACGACACAAAGGACAAGATCTTCATCGAGCTCCTCCTTGAGCTTGGTTGCGTCATATGCACGGTTCAACGGCACCTGCAAGCTGGTTTTGGAAGTAACTGTGAGTCACGGGGACTCAGCAATCTCACACCCTCGCGATCAAGACTATTTAAGCTTATGGGTAAGGTAAAGGTATGAGGTGGAGCTGCAGCAAGCGACTAGCATATATGGTGGCTAACATACGCAAATGAGAGCGAGAAGAGAAGGCAAAAGCACGGTCGAAAATCTATGATCAAGAAGTGATCCTAGAGCAACCTACGTCAAGCATAACTCCAACACTGTGTTCACTTCTCGGACTCCACCGGAAAGAGACCATCACGGTTACACACGCGGTTGATGTATTTTAATTAAGGTCAACTTCAGGTTTTCTACAACCGGATATTAACAAATTCCCATTTGCCCATAACCGCGGGCACGGCTTTCGAAAGTTCAAATCCCTGCAGGGGTGTCCTAACTTAGCCCATGACAAACTCTCACGGTCAACGAAGGAATAGACCTCCTCCCGAGACATTCCGATCAGACTCGGTATCCCGGTTCTACAAGACATCCTCGACAATGGTAAAACAAGTCCAGCAAAGCCGCCCGATGTGCCGACATCCTGATGGGAGCTGCACATATCTCGTTCTCAGGGCAACACCAGATAGGTCAAGCTACGAGTAAAACCAGCCCTCAAGTTTCCCCGAGGTGGCCTCGCAGGCTGCCCATTTCAAACCAACACTTAGACAAGCACTGGCCCGGGGGGTTAGAATAAAGATGACCCTTGGGCTGGCCTAACCCAAGGGAAAAAGAGGCTAGGCGGCGAATGGTAAAACCAAGGTTGGGCCTTGCTGGAGGAGTTTTATTCAAAGTGAACTGTCAAGGGGTTCCCATTATACCCAACCGCGTAAGGAACGCAAAATCCGGGAACATAACACCGATATGACGGAAACTAGGGCGGCAAGAGTGGAACAAAACACCAGACATAAAGCCGAGCCTTCCACCCTTTACCAAGTATATAGATGCATTAATTAAATAAGAGATATTGTGATATCCCAACAAAATATCCATGTTCCAACATGGAACAAGCTCCAATCTTCACCTGCAACTAACAACGCTGTAAGAGGGGCTGAACAAAGCGGTAACATAGCCAAACAACGGTTTGCTAGGACAAGGTGGGTTAGAGGATTGGTTGAACAATATGGGAGGCATGATAAGCAAGTGATAGGTATCGCAGCATAGGCATAGCAAAAGAGCGAGCATCTAGCGAGCAAAGATAGAAGTGATTTCGAGGGTATGGTCATCTTGCCTGAAATCCCACAAGGAAGAAGAACGAGTCCATGAAGAAGACAAACGGGCGTAGACGAACAGGTCCTCACAAACGCGATGTTATCGGAACCAACCCGAAGAAGCAAACACCAAAAAGAGTACACAACATAGTAAACAACCAACACATGAACATGGTATGATATGCGGGATGCGGTATGCGATGCATATGCATGATTTGACAAGGAATGATTGAACCTGGCCTCAACTTGGAAATCCAAGAGTGCCACTGGAAAAGTGAGGTGATTTCGGTTGAAATCGATATAAAGATCACTGGAATCGGAGTTACGGTTTGGAAATGGCAAGCGATTCAAATATGGCACCAGTCTGCGATTCACAGCAAGTAGCCATCTAAATGCAACAAGATAAATATGCTACAGCACTCAAACATGACAACAAAATACATGGCAGGGATCCATTCATGACGCTTCACAAAAGATGAACACTGAGCTACGTCCAATTCATCCATTAACAGGTTCAAACAAGCATGGCAAAAATGCAATTGGTAAACAGATTCAGACTTAGTGAAATTAACACAAGCCTGGGATTTCAGATCAGGTAGCACACTTTGGAGCATGAAAACTATAAGCTACAGGGCCTGAACATGGCAAAGCAAGGCATGGCATGGAGCTACTCAAAGAGCTTAACAAAAGTCCCTTAGTGACCTTGAGCCAAAAGGGATCAGAAAATACATTTGCAAGCATGTGAACATGGCAAAAACATAAACAGATCACAGACTTAGTGAAAAACTGGAGCATGAAAATCAGGTATCAAGTAGGCATGTTTACAAGCTCGATGCACTCACTACAGAGCAAGTCACGACAATATAAGCATACACCCATCAAGAATACACATTATACAAGCTAGACATGGCAAGAACAATAACATAGCATGCATGGATCAACTACAACATCCTCGGCAAAATCGCTAACAAGTAGACAATCTGCCCAGATTCGCGAAATAGCAAAAGTAGAGCTCGATCGACTCAAGCTAGGGTGCTCCATAATTGCAAACAAAGACATGGATGGATAGAGCACTACAAGATTAACAAAACATCCTTACTGATCATCCGCAAAAGAGGCACGGATCACTAGGAAACAACATGAAGATATGGCATATTGATAAAAAACAGATCAAGGACTTAGTGGAATTGCTAAGTTCCTGAAATCAGCATTAACGAATGCACCACTTTGCAAGCTTGTGCTAGTCACCACACACATCACAAAAATACATGGGTTGCACCTCTGGATAGATGGCAAAGCATATAACAAAACACATGTAGAGCTTATGGGCATATCATGCACACAATAATCATGGCAAAAATGACAAATAGCTATTTGGTGCAGCAGATCTGACAACTAACTCATATAGCACTCTTCTAACAGCATTTCGGGCATCAAGATGAAATCAAATGAAAATGATGCAATGAGATGAAATGATGTACTCTCTGAGGCGAACATTTTGATATGCTATATGCGCAAAACGGAGCTATGGATGCAAAGTTACGACGCGGTGAACATGAGCATATGAATCTGGGAATTTCAGGGACTTAGTGAAATTATACCTCCGCGAAAGTCAACGCGGGACGGAGATATCCGGGACGAGGAGATCCGGATCAAGGGGCCACGTTTGGATGAGATCCCGATGGATCTCGTCCCGATCCACCGGATCTCACCGGAGAGGACGATGGCAGCCGGAGGGAGGACGACGCCGGCGAGGTTGGTGGCGGCGGCCGGGGTCGGCGGCGAGCTCTGCGGCGGAGGCGGCGGCCGACGGCGAGGGAACATGGCGGCGGGGCGATGGCGGCGAGGAGAGGTGCCGGCGCCGGTAGAGTGGCGCGGCGGCGCGAAGTCCGGCGCGGTGGCGGTGCACTGCGGTGGCGGCGGCCACGCCGACGAGGGCGGCGCGGTGGAGCACCTGGCGGCGGCGGCGGGTGCCTCGGGCGCGCGGCAAGGAGGCAGGCGACGCGCGGGGGCTCGGGCAGGCCGGCCTCGGGCCTCGCGGGCTGCGGCGGCGGGAGGAGAGAGAGAGGGTGACGTGGCGGCGCGGGATTCACCGGGGACGGCGGTGCGGACACGTCCGGTCCAGGATGGACACGTCCGGCGGCTGGAGGTGGAAGAAGGCTAGGGTTCATCCGCGAATTTCGGGAGGGGAGCACATATTTATAGGTAGAGGGAGCTAGGAGAGTCCAAATGAGGTGCGGTTTTCGGCCACGCGATCGTGATCGAACGCCCGATATGATGGAGGAGGTTTAGGTGGGTTTTGGGCCAAAATGGAGGGGTGTTGGGCTGCAACACACACGAGGCCTTTTCGGTCCCTCGGTTAACCGTTGGAGTATCAAACGAAGTCCAAATGGTACGAAACTTGACATGCGGTCTACCGATAGTAAACCAAGGCCGCTTGGCAAGTCTCGGTCCAATCCGGAAATGTCTAATCCCCACACACGAGAAGAAGGTAGAAATGACCACCGGAGGAGAACGAAGCGCCGGAATGCAAAACGGGCAACGGGGAAAATGCTCGGATGCATGAGACGAACATGTATGCAAATGAAATGCACATGATGACATGATATGCAATGCATGACACTCAAGCAATGACAAGGCAACAACAACGAATAACTGGACGACACCTGGCACATCGGTCTCGGGGTGTTACATCATACCTCTGCACCGGCGTCTCAGTCCTGACCGCCTTCCTCTTGGGCCTACCTGGCTTCGGTGTCCCTCGTTGGTGAGTCACTGCGGGTTCGGCATGGCGTCCCGAAGGCCTTCCCTGTAAAACACCATATGTGTACATTAGGTGAAGTGCATAAAAGGGGATCCTTCTCGGAAGTTGGGACTTCAGTTTTTCTTACATGCGACGCAGGGAGTAGCCCAGGATAGTCGGCCATGATGGCCACCATGGCATCATCGCAGCTCAATTGGTAGAATGTCCAGTCTATTAGCTCCACAAATATATCCGGATCCTCTTCGAGTCCGGGATCGAGGGCCCGGTCAGGGTCCTCCGGTTGTGGAGATGGGCTGTTGACCTCCCTTACAGCTTATCGCAGTTCCTGCCATGAAACGGCAAGGTGGGTATTTATGACGAAGAATGCGGGAAGGTTGGGAGTAAAAAGTGACAGCTCACCCAGCTTGGAGGGTTGTACATGGAGAATCCATCCCGTGGCTTAATACGGATGAACTCCTCTTCCTCTCCCTTGAACAACTCGGATAGAATTTTTGCTAGAGCAGCAGCTGAGTGCGGTCCCTTACGCCCGTAGCGAGTGGCATCATCTTCCCGTTAAAGCGCCACCTGGGGTGCCCTCGATACTGAAGTGGCTACACCCCCCGCATTATACATATTGACGTAACCTCGATTATTGTCAGTCCTGATTGAGCCAGCACTTTAATCCGGTCCATCAGGTAAAGGACTTCTCCGTTATCTTCCTCTTGGGGGCTCCGTGGGCGCCAGCTTCGGCGTTTCTTCAGAGGAGCATTGTGGAACTCGGGAAGACCCCTCCGAATAGGATCTGGAAGGGGGACGTCCTCCATGTAAAACCACTCCGAAGGCCAGTCTTGGGACGTATTCTTCGGGGTACCGGACAGGTATCCGGTCCCGGCGATGCGCCATATTTCGGCTCCGCCCACTTGATATAGTGACCCCTCCTGTGTACGGGGCACAAGGCAGAATAGCCTCTTCCATAGCTCGAAATGAGCCTCGCAGCCCAAAAACAGCTCACAAAGGGCGACATAACCAGCGATGTGTAATATGGAAGCGGGGGTGAAGTTATGCAACTGGAGGCCGTAAAACTCCAGGAGCCCATGGAGGAACGGATGGATTGGAAATCCAAGTCCCCTTAGTAAATAAGGGACAAGGCACACCCGCTCACCCTTGGAGGGATTGGGGAAGCTCTCCGCTTGCTCCCCGCCATTATAGGTGGCGAGTCCGGCTCAAACGGGGACCATATATGCTGGAGGGAGAAATCCCTGGGTCTGTAACTCTACTAATTGGTTGTGCGGGACGGAACACTTCTCCCAATCGCCGGGCTTAGGGCTATGGGAGCGGGAGGAGGAGCTGCGATGGCCAGCCATGTTGGAATGGATTTTTCCGAGCGCGCTCCGATGGATACTCGCCGTGGGAGGATGGTGTGGTTTGGATCTAAGAATCCCCGTCCCTTTAATAGGTAGTTTACTTACATGGCTAGGGTGGCGAATGTAAAAATGCCCCGGCTCCTCGCATCCGCTCGATACGTGGAAGATAGCCCTTATTGGGTGTAGAAGCCAAGAAGTGCAACATTTATGGGGAGCCGGACACTACTCGGCAGATATTCAGAATTTGGAGAAGAACCCGCCTTGCAATGCCGAAGACAATCTGCGCGCCGGACTCATCGTCATTGAAGCCTGGTTCGGGGGCTACTGAGGGAGTCCTGGATTAGGGGGTCTCCGGACAGCCGGACTATATCTTTTGGCCGGACTGTTGGACTATGAAGATACAAGATTGAGACTTCGTCCCGTGTCCATATGGGACTCTCCTTGGCATGGAAGGCAAGCTTGGCAATACGGATATGTAGATCTCCTCCCTTGTAACCGACTTTGCGTAACCCTAGCCCCCTCCGGTGTCTATATAAACCGGAGGGTTTGGTCCGTAGGACAACATACAATCATGCCATAGGCTAGCTTCTAGGGTTTAGCATCTACGATCTCGTGGTAGATCAACTCTTGTAATACTCATATCATCAAGATCAATCAAGCAGGACGTAGGGTATTACCTCCATCAAGAGGGCCCGAACCTAGGTAAACATCGTGTCCCCTGCCTCCTGTTACCATCCGCCTTGGATGCACAGTTCGGGACCCCCTACCCGAGATCCGCCAGTTTTGACACCTACACTCTCCTCATCCGAAATCGGTACCGCAGCCTAGGCATGCAAAATCCCCCTTCTACCCCTCAGCCGGAAATGCCGGCTCGACGTCGCGGTGTCAAAACCGATGGGGGTACGCTGGTAACTTACCCTACATTTCGGACAAGCGCATACCTAAGCCATGGCTCCTCCTACCTTCCCCTTCATCCCCCCATTCGTACATCGAGGCCGCCAAAACCCGTGAAACCCCACGCTCCTCCGTCGGCCTCCCGACTGCCGCCCAGCCGGAGACTCTTCCCCGATGACATCGTCCATCGCAACATCTCGCCGTCCCTCATCGACCGCACCGGATGAGGATCCATCGTCGATCTCGTCGTCCCACCGGATCACCCGCCCCGTCCTCCACCTCCAAGGAGCCGCCCTAATGTTCGCCTCGTCTATCGCACCACTTCCATCCCCATAGCACCGTCTTGACCTGCCCCACCGGAACCGCAGCACCCTCACCGATTCCTCCGATGAAGTCGAGGCACACTCGGCGCCACCAAGGAGGTTCTGCACTCACCGCTGCATTTTATCTTTTATTTGATCTCACGAGGCTGCCGGTGCTCGATACCGAGCAGCCATGGTGGGTCTCCATCGACGGCGTCGTCGCCGGCCACTTCATCCATGGCGTCTCTCCCCCATGTCGTTGCTTCCTCGGTGGCGACTTCCACACCGGCACTAGCTGCAGCTGCTCCATCTCTCGCTAGCGTTGCTGCTGCTACTCCGGCTCTCGCTCGCGCTGCGGCTCTTTTCTTGCTTGTCGGTCGCACTTCTGCACTGCTCTTACTTTCGTTCGTGCTGCTGCTCTTCTCTGCTATTGCTATCGGTCGCGCTGGTGCTCCGCTCTTGCTCTTGTTCGTGCTGCTACTCTCGCTTGTGCTACTGTTGTTGCACGACCTCCGGCAGCTATAGGAGTTGCTGCTTTAGCACTCGCTCGCAGTGCTGCTGCACGACTTGCTCTCTGCTAGTGTGTTCCCTGCTAGAGCATCTGCTGATTTAGATCATTGCTTCTCTGCTACTAGTGCTCAAACGCCCTAAACATCTATTGCCATGCTCTCCTACTAGTTCAATCAGTTTCAACAGTAAAATTCAGTTTCAACTGTAAAGTTTAGTTTCTTCAGTTAAGTTCAGAGTGAACAGAATTTACAGCTTCTGTCGAAGCGGTCGTGGCGCGGCTGATGCGTTTTACATCTAGCACTTTTTGTGATGTATTTTACATCATCTATTGCAGATGATATTAGAGTCCCACTTTAGATTAACGTTGCATGTCTTGTCCTGCTTCAGCCTCGCCGTCGTACACCTCATCGGAGCTGCTCCAACGACGGAACCATCCACCATAGCAGAGCAGTACCCTCGGTGCCGTTTCTCGAGGCCTTAGATCTTCTTCCCCGCCTCTGACAGTCACACCAACATCACCATCCTCCACGTCCAACCCAATGATGTTGAGGTCGACAAGGCTATGCCAAAGAGGTCGTACACTTGTTGCATCACTTTGTTACTCTGCATTCATGTCGATCCCTCAGGGATCCTTTGCTATGGAACTACTACGGTACTACTATTCATGCTTTTGGTTAGAAGGAGTGGAGCAAAGCATAACTGGAGGATTGTTTTCCTTTGGTGTCTCTTTCAAAGAAAAAACGTAGGAATTTCAATATCCACTTGGACGTCCTTTTCAAATTAATATGCATGAAGAACGGGACTAATTGCATTACTGGCATAATAAGATTCTTATTTTTCATTTTCACGTGGTTTGACTTTAATTTGACCATGTTTCTCCATTCCTGTGTTCTTCCAATTCAGTGAACCAAACACCCAGATTGACAGAAATCCTATGTTTCCAAATGCTCTGTTTTGCACGTGCATTCCTATCCTATTCCTGTGTTTTTCCTGTCCCTGCGTTTATAGAATCCTCCAATTCTAAGGAGCCCTTCCAGATTTACTTCATTTTCAAATAGGCATCAAAGAAAACTCTGTGTGTTATGTCCTGCTCCTATCGTGCCGTCATCCACCCCACCTGAGGTGCACCATCGACAGAAGCGTTCACTCTAGCAGAGATTCCCCCCTGCAGACTTTCTTTCGCCGCCTCAGATCATCTTCCCCATTGCCAGCAGCCACGCCAACTGCATTACCATCATCGACTAAGCAGATGAACCTGAGGACTACACAGTTCCGAAAGAGAGGTCGCAGTCTTTCGTGTTTGCTTACGTTATACATCGGTTATTATTATCTGCTACTTTATCGTTCAAACTTGAGTTTTAAAATGCCCGTGGGTCTCATATCGAGGCAGCAACAAATAGTATCTGTCTACTATCTGGTACATCTGGGGTCTTCTATGTGGTTCATGTTGGGTGGGCAACAAACAGTAGATGATCCATTCTCTATCTTTTTAAAACTGAAGCTATAATCTACCCGCTATCATTACTTTTGGATCTATCCACTCGTTTGCTACCATCAGTCTTGATTTCTGCATGCACCCCTTAGGCCTTACAAACTCTAACAATATTTTTTTATTATGCATGTCAGTTATGGTACACAATCGTACTGAACATGTAGAGAAAAAGAGAAGACCGTTGCATGGGAATATAATGTCATGCAGACGCCGCTCCATGGTGGGTGAAGTGCCCCCCCCCCCTCCCGCCATTCCAGATTGTATTCCAGAGGAAGATAAATGTTCAGATGGGGATTCAGAGGGAGCCGGCCACTCCTATTTACCACCTGAGGTGTTTTCTCTAACCTGGCATGCTGATGTTGGTCATATCATGCATATGGCACCTCGCATTGCTTACATTATACATCTTATATGTCATCAGCTTAGTTTAGATTTTCTTTGTGTGAATGCCACCTATTTGGTTTCTATATCATACTCCCACCGTTCCTAAATATTTGTCTTTTTAGAGATTTCAACAAGTGACTACATACGGAGCAAAATGAGTGAATCTACACTCTAAAATATGTCTATATACATCTGTATGTGGTAGTCCATTTGAAACCTCTAAAAAGATAAATATTTAGGAACAGAGGGAGTATATGGGAATTATGCAATGCCATCTTCTTTAGCCAGGCATCATATACGTGAATCATACAATGCCATCCTGTTTAGCCAGTCATCGTATATGTGAATTGTATCGTGCCATTTTTCATAATGTACTCCATTTGTCAACAATGTTTATACATTCATCTACTCTTCCTCTGCATCAGCCATTTGAGTCGGTCATGGGAAAATCTAGAGTGAAAACAAGGTCTTCTAAGCAGTAAGTGCTACCTGTCGATGCAGATTTCTTGTTGGTTACAGATAGCTCCTCGGAAGAGGATTCAGAGATAGATGACCAGTCGTACCCCCCCCCCCCCCCCGAGGTGCATGCTCTAACTTGGCAGGGTTATATTTCTCATATCATGCATATGGTGTCTTGCATTGCCATGCCATCTGCTTAGATTAGACATGCTTTGTGTGAACGTCTCCTGTTTGCTTTCTATATCAGATATGTGAATTATGCAATGCCATGTTTTTCAGCCAGTTATCATATATGTGAATTATGCACCGCCATGTAGCCAGGCATCATATATGTGAATTATCTCATGCCATCTTTTTTTCATTACGTATTCCATTTGTCGACAATCTGTATATATTGAAGTACTCTTCATGTGTATCAGCCATTTGAGCTGGTTATGGAAAAATCAGGAGTGAAAACAAGGTCCTCAGAGCAGGCAATGGTACCTAGGGGTGGGAAAAATAAACCAAGGACCGAAAACCGCACCGAATAAACCATGACCGAACCCGAATAAACCAGGAACCGAAAATCCATTTTTCTGTTCGGTATAGAATGGTGAAAACCCGAATTTAATTCGGTGAACTTGGTTTCCAACTTCGATGCACCGAACTGACCGAAAACACCGAACAGGATGGAAAAGCAAATGAGCCCAGAAGCCCAACAACCAGGTGGCCCAACGGGCCAACACACGCATCGTAATGGTCCATAAAGGATCCTACAGCACGTGTCCACCCACTCATGCGAACACCAATTCTCCAATCCTACCCTAGCCGCCATGCGCTCTCTCTCTCTCTCTCTCCTGGCCTCGTTCCCGACCGACGGCGGCAGCGACACAGCGGCCTGGCCACCTCGCAATCAGCGGCTTATTTCTTCCCTCCCCATATGTCTACTGTGTTCCACTTCCACTGGATTGCATCGTCCTCTCTTTTATCTCTTTTATTTACCACGGGTTGGTAATTGTTCTTTGCTTTGTTTATCTGTTCACAAGAAGTTGATTCATACATAGGAGCACTACTGCTAGGAAGATTCGATTTTGTGTTGTCTTTCTTCCACCGCTCAAATATTCAGAGAACTTCCTTTCTTCCATGAAGCGTGCTGTCAGGCAAATTCGGTTTTCTTGGGTTAAAACCGAACGCTGAACCGAAATTTCGGGGCACCGATCTGTCGGTTTGTTGATTTTTTGTTAGCTGATCGGTTAGCATTTTCTAAAAACCGAATTTGTCAGAGCACCGAAGCACCGAACCGATCGGTTCGGGGGAACCGAATGCCTAGCCCTAATGGTACCTGTTGAAGCATATATCTCGATGGTTACAGGGAGCTCCTCAGAGGAGGATTCAGAGACAGATGACTAGTCCTATATCCCACCTGAGGTGTATGCTCTAAGTTGCAATGTTTATATTTCTCATATCATGCATATGGTGTCTTGCATTACTTAGTTTAGACATCATATGCACAATATTGAATTCCATCTGCTTAGTTTAGAGATCATACATGCGAGTGCCAGCTGCTTAGTATATGAATCAATTATGTTAATTGTATCATGCCATCATGTATACTTAGACAACATGTATGTGAATTATTTCATCCCAACCTATTTTAGAAAGACATCATATAGTTTTGTCATGTCATCCTGTTTAGATACTCATCATATGTTGAATTATGCCATTATATCTTGTTAAGTTATCCATCATATATCTGAAACTGTGTCATGCTATCCCGTTTAGTTAGGCATCATATATGTGAAATTGTGTCATGCTGTCCTATTTGGTTAGAAAACATATATGTGAATTACCACATCTGTCTATCATACAATGTGTGTAAGTTCAATTTATTTTCTTGTTTATCGGCCATTTGAATTGGAGGGGATGATGGTAGTGTCTAAGGGAGCAAAAACCCGTTCTTCACAAAAGATAGTGCTACTGGTTGATGTAGATAGAACCATGGTTGTACTGGCCCACAAACTAGCCCCACCACACATAATCAAGACTCTTCCAGATTGCACACTTACACCGTTGGGCAGAGAACCAGCTACAACCCATCTAACCCCAACCCCAGCGGATAGTAATCCACTTCTAGTTGACAAAGCACCATGTCCACCACAGAGTACCCCACACAGGTAGTTTGTAAAGCAACTGCAGTGCCCGAAGCATGAAGACCACCACAGCGAACCCAAACTCCACGTTTAAAGCAGAAGAGCAATTGTTCTCAGGTCAGGTTCCGTAGCTATGGTCCGTACTCCTTTGCTGTTGCATCACTGTATTTACTCATACCAACTACTTTCGAATTTGAAGGATCCAATTAAAACTCCAATGGTGCAACATGTATGTTTTAAACCTATTCCTTTAACTGGATTGTTGTTCTAACTTCTTGCTCTATGTTGATTTTCAGTTTAAGTTGTATAGACAGTTATGTTCTCATGTGATGCACATTACAAGTGTTGCCAATGTTGTGTAGTTTCTCACACTTATATTCTGTCTATGCTGTCGTGTCTTAAAAAATATATGAGTTGAACTGTGTCTCTATCTTGATTTGGCAACATAAACTAGAATGATATGGATAATACAGTGACCATGGTACATAGATATATGTTTGTTTCATGATGTTATCTTGTCCACCTTACTACTGAACCGGTTTACCAAAATGAGTTTCATATACTACATGCTAAACCTGTGATGTGTCTGCTTGTTTCTCTTGTAGTATGCGAACAGAGTATTGGAGAAGAGCACCCCTCTATGCAATGGTACAGAAAGTAATGCAGATAAGGTTCAAGATAGTGAGACAACCCTGTTGGTCTCCAAGAAAGGTGATAAAAACAATCTTGTAGACAGTGAGAAAACCCCATAGTCCTACCTTGATGTAGTGTTCGAGTTACTGGCCAGTACCGCTGGCACAAGCTCTTCGAACTCGATGCCTGGATCACTTCGGCTTCTTCAGTCTCAGCTACAAGCTGAAAGGCATCAGTCAGCTGTGTTGTGGCAAGAAGCCGAAGGACCGAGGAAGTCCCTGTAGAATTCAGATGCATACTTTCTTGTGCAGCAGCAAGTGCTGGAGGATTTAAGCGCCAAACAAGAGAAAGTTAATAAGCTTGCTAAGCATCTTGCCAGCATTATGGGTACCCAGGATATTGTTTCTTGAGCTCTTTTGAAGTGGTTTCAGTTCTGGACTTGTTTTGCTGCGGCGTTTATTTGCACTGGTCACCAAGTTTGACAACCAGTGTATATGATATGCGGCTTTGTTCCCAATATTTGCACTGGTGGTGAACTTTGATGCCCAGTGGATGTAATATGTGTAATAGCCGTGATAGCCTAGCGTAAGTTGCTTGCTTATTTATTTCCTTCTTGTCTTGTTTATTTGTTTGCTTGTAGTCAGTGCAGTTCTTTTTCCGCAGTTTGCTAGTGGCCGCAATAACCTATTTTTTAAAACTAGTCCACAATAACCATGGGCTACATATTTACTGTAGTTACCATGGGCCTCCTACGGGCCGTAGAAACAATTGGCCTTCTAAGGGCTGTAGAAACGATGGGCCTTCTACAGGCTGTAGCATCAATGGGCCTTCTATGAACTGTTTGATCGATCGTCCAAACATGGGCCAATAACAGACCGCATTATGGGCCGTAAATGAGCTAGATTTGGAATCGTCCGTTCATGGGCCGACCATAACGGCCATCGTTAATCTGCCGTATTTGATGACGCTACAAAAATGGCCCAACGGATTAACGGACTGCAAATGCCAGTAACGGGCCATAAGTAACCGAATGCTAGAAATAAGCCCAAGAATAAATGGGCCGAAGGCCGAAAGATAACACGGGTTGAAAATGGCCCAATGGAATAATGGGCCGTTAATGGGTATAAAGCGGTACACTGTTCATTGCGGGCCAGATTCACCATGGGTCGTTAATGGGCCAAGAGTTTCAAATGGCCTCGTATGGGCCGAAATACATCATGGGACATACATGGGCCGGAAGTTACAATGGGCTGGAATCATATTGGACGGCCCAAATGAAGCTACTGGGCTTAATTCCGGTAGGCCGTAACGGGCCGTGAGTTAGCGGGCCGTAAATGGGCTATATGCGAACAGGCCGTTAACAGGCTTTCCGTGGGCCGGCCCGTTACCATTTGACCAAGTCAAACGAGCCGGCCTTTTCACCGGAATGGGCCTTTGTTGGGCCATGCCATGTGTCGACGTATCATAGGCACCCCCTATCCAATGAATGGATGGCATCTGTCCCAACGGGGAGCCAACACGTGTTTCCTCCGGCTAATGACAATTTTACACGTGGAAATCCTCATTGGTCTGGGCTGTTAACGGGTTATCGGATCCAAAACCGGACCCGATAGCTTAACAGCGATCCATTACGGTGGATGCCACGTGTCGGTCACCCTTTACGAGAGCACTTCTATGAGACGCGATTTATCGTCATGGAAGTGGACACTTCCGTGATGATAATTTTGGTAATGTCATGGAACACTTCTACGACAGCACAAGTATGACTATCTTGATTCTGTCATAAATTCGTCATGGATGTACATGCATGACAGAAAACGTGATCTACTGTGACAGACATGTATCATCACGGAAGTGTTTTTTTGTAGTGTAATGATTGGGCGGTAGTACCGCACGCAAGCGGTACTACCGCTCCACTTCTGCTTAAGTTCCTGACCTACAGCGAGATCAGCAGAGGTGGGGCGATAGTAGAGACGGAAGTACCGTAAGTGGTATTGCTACTCTACTTTCGCTCAACTGTCGCTGAGCGCGAAGAAGCAATAGAACACAAAGAATAAGTGGCAGTAGTCATGGAACTGGATCAGCGGCAGTACCTGCCGCTGCCTCGGGACAGGTTATCAGAAGCACAGAGGATGAACTCCAAAGGTGCGGGAATGGAAGTGGGTGCAAATGAAGATGTGTAAGTGTTGATTCCACCCAAACCTTTCCGATGCGGACCCCATCCTGATAGTACGGTTTTCTTACGACTCAAGTCCATCGAAAAAGAAACGCAGGAAAAATAACCGTCTTCACTCTATAACTCCGAGGGGCTCAAATCGTCTTGTGCCATAGAATATCTGAAATGCTCAATGCACACGATTAGTCCGCAAATGCATTGTCATCAATCACCAAAACCACTAAGGGAGAAATATTCCCTAACAATAATAATCAGACAAGAGCGTCGGCGTTTAATGACTACGCCTCACGAATCCCCAAGGATTGGATCCGTGTTACCATACTAAACCCTTCTGTCACTGTTGTTCAGAATAACACTTCATGTTCTCCCTTCACTTAGCCTCACCATTGCTCGATCTCCACGATCTTGGGTACCAGGAGGGATGAAGATCGCAGACAAGACAAGAGACATCTACGGAACAATTTTATTTCACACATACGGGATGTTAATTCAAAGCCCTTCCATTGACCCCCACAACAAATACAAAGGGTTGCAAGGCCAATGCCTCAACCCATACCTTACCAAACTACTCACACATGGAGATCAGATCGCAAGAACAAAACATTGAAGAACACATCTTGAAAGATTGATTGATTGCAAATATGTATTACAATGGGTGCTTTGTGCGATGCACGATTGCAAGTATGAACTAGAGGGAGTTGGGCTATGGTGGTGATGGGGCTATGGAGCTGGAAATGGTGGCGGCTAGGGTTGATGAGAGGGGATGACGATGGTTTTGTTCTGGCTTCGTTCGACGCATCTCTGTTGACATTTTGATGGGGTCCCCTTTATGTAAATTGTTCATGTGGACAAGCTGCCTCAGAATTCATGCCATATGACCGCTCATACGGGTGCTCGCAGTCGTATGGAATGTCATCTTTTGTGTTGTTTCTTCTAGTGTGCCTCCTGGTGATTCCTTCTTTCTTCATTTCCATTCATTTCCTTGTTCACACGTGATTTCTTCCCTTTTTAGCCCATTTCCTATGGAAACATATCAAAGAGAGGATTTGTGGAATATTTTGCATTCATTAGTCATTACTAGCAATATCGGATCGAATATCTCAGTTTTAATGAAATAATATATCTCGATTTAAACTAAGGGTGGATGAGTGTAAAAATATCACTCGTCAACTTTCCCAAGCTTAAACTTATTGCCCTAGAGCAACATAGAGAGAAATCCGAATCATAAGGAACTCAGTTGTTTAAACCAAAATAACGAAAAGGTTTTGGTTCACTTAGATCGGTACGCCTAGATAGCCCTCCCCTTCTTGACCTGAAAACTTAGTGCAGTTGTAGCGGTGGCATGGTTATTGCGCAATGTTAGTGAAGCAAAGATAATCAACACAAAGTTTTTGATCTACTAGATAAAACAACTTTGCAGCACTCAATTC
Organism: Triticum monococcum; assembly: GCA_034509565.1. Taxonomy (NCBI): domain Eukaryota; kingdom Viridiplantae; phylum Streptophyta; class Magnoliopsida; order Poales; family Poaceae; genus Triticum; species Triticum monococcum. Next base: position 167,675,859 of record CM067846.1, on the reverse strand, counting down.
TATTTATTCTATACGACACTTGCTTGTCGGAAATGCACGGAAGAGTTTTCTTCGATAGAGCCATAAAAACATAAGTTAGGGACTAAAAGGCATGTAGAAAAACATGATGCTAGAGTGCTCATAAAAATGCCCACAATTATCTTATCCTCAAGGCTCTTAAGCACTTCATTTCAATCATTGTTTGCTGAAACTTTGATTGTCACATGAAGGGATTATGCCAAGTAAGTGATCATGCATAGAGATTCGCTGTGGCTTAATTTTTGGAACTATAAACCTTTGGTATTGTCTCTTTCGAGATCTTGTGACCAGTCCCCTTTATTTACCACATACACACTCATTCAAAAGAAAGTCGAATAATATCCGTTTGTAGTGTTGCTACTACATATGGTAACAAACTCATAGCCAAAATTCGAGTTGTTCCTCTGGTGGATCGTCCGTTGGCTAGCGGGGTCCTCAACATAACATCAAGAAAGGTGACAAAGCCACATTTACACATGTACACGTGCATAGAGTAGAAGGGCCATAGCACCAGCGAGTAGCAGGGATGGAGACGTAGGGTCTGAGTGTGGTTTTTGATGGGGACAAATGTTGGAGTCCTACAATGGTCCAAACTCTCGCAAAGTCCTCCTAGTTTGCTTCTGGTTGGTCCACGGATCGATGCGAGATAGCGTTAGAAGTTTTGCTAATCTTCGCGGTCTGAACATAGATGTTTGCACACGATATAAGGGTCCGCTTTCAAGATGCCCTAGAGCCTACGATATCACATGTTATGTAAGATACTTTAATAAATTTATTTGTTTACTAAGAGCATGATTAATAAACAGCCAACTGATGGTTATATGATGTTGTCATATCATTTATAGTTACTCATATAATAAGATTGGCTATAAGGTTGACTATAAAATTAGTACTTTTTCTCGTCTTCTCTCCATCTATTTCTTCACATTGATTGAGAGCACGCGTATACCTAGGCTCTTGCATGAGAGCCCACTACCCTTTTTCTTTTTCGAGAGTACGCAAAATGCGTACCTTAGCTTTATAGAAGATAGGGAAATAATTACAAGAGGTTATATTCCGGTGCCCAGCCACAGGCGGCTGTCACCATGACATCCACTCCACACACACAAAGCGACTACTCTATGATATTGGGTTCTCCTCTTCCTCGCACGGCTGCCCGCAGAAGAAATTCCTTGTGAACTGCCTCGGCTACTTCCACTTCCGAGGCCGTGGTGTTGTTGCGAAAAACTCTGTCGTTCCTCTGTTTCCAAATGTTCCAACATGCCGACGTGCATAGGGTATCGAAACCTCTGCGATCCCTCTTGTTGATGCGCTTCCTGGAGGCCATCCACCAATCACCCAGTGTATGGTCCCTGGTAGGTGTGAGCTCAGTGTCGATGCCAAGTCTCCTGAAACTGAGAAATCATACTTGCCTGGCATACACACATTGCACGAGAAGGTGCTCGACCGTGTCCTCCTCCTGCTCACACAGGAAGCAGGGTGAACTATGCTCTTGCAATCCATGCCTGTGCCTACGGTCAGATGTCCAAATCCTGTGTTGAAGTGCTAGCCACATGAAGATCTTACACGTTAGCTTAGCCCAACATCGCCAAACTACCGACGCACATTGAAACCGAACACCTCCATGGCACATCATCTTGTAGGCAGAATTTGCCGAATAAGTGCCACTAGCCTCCCACTGCCAGATCGGGACGTCCTCCATGTTTGGCCTTAGCTCCATTTGGAGCATTATCTCCCACATTCTTAAGAACTGGAGCAGCTCCTCCGTGTTCATGTCACCCCTAATATCCTGGGTCCAAGCATGGAAGAGAAGTGCTTCATTGACCTTTCTCCTATTAACCACTTGCTTCCTGACCTTGCGAATGAGGAGTGGCGCGATCTCGCTGATGTTAGAACCATTGATCCAACGATCCCTCCAGAACAACACTTGCGAACCCTTGCCAACATTCCATTTTACCAAGTTGTCGAATGCCTTAGTCACATCTTTGCCTGAGTTGAGGTTCAAACCTTGCCAAGGTCGATCATTATTTATCCGCTTCAACCACTCCCACCTTAGTCTGAGCACCAGTCCATGTTTGTAAAGATCCATGACTCCAAGGCCTCCCAACTCTTTGGGACGGCACACCCTTTTCCAAGCAACCGCGCACTTGCCTCCTTGGATCTCCTCAGTCCCAGCCCAAAAGAACGTGCGGCAACCCTTATCGAGCTTCTCCAGCGCCCACTTGGGGGCCTCAGCCACGATCAGATGGTGCGTGGGCCGCACGCGCACCACCTGATTAACAAGGATCAGGCGCCCCCGCCTAGTCACCATGCCGCGTTGCCATCCTGGCATTAGCTTCAGCATGTTGTCCACAATGGGCTGCCAGTCCGATCTCGTGAGTTGCTTGAGCCCCAACTTGAGCCCTAGATACTTGATGGGAAACTTCTCCATCCGCCAAGGCAACGCCTGACGCACCCGCTCCTCCTCCTCTTCGTCAAATCGGATCAAAACAGCCGAGGATTTAGTGAAGTTGACCCTGAGACCCGATGCTTCACCAAAGATCGAGAGCGCATCCTGGACGAACCAAAGATCCGATCTCCAAGGCCGAATAAACATGATCACCTCATCAGCGTACAGCGAGAGTCTTTGCATTGGCGTGCAACCTGGCATCTTCCTAACCACATTCAATCCATGTGCCTTGATCACAAGGGACGTGAGCACATCCATCGCAATGACAAACAGGGGCGGGAAAATGGAGTCCCCCTGCCTTAAACAACAAGCATGCATGAACTTCCTGCCTGCGCATCCATTTACCACCACTCGCGAGCTGGCAGTCCTGAGGAGGATCGAAATTCAAGATCTCCAAGTGCTCGAAAAGCCCTTTGCCTGTAGCACCTCGAAAAGAAAAGGCCACGACAAGGAGTCAAACGAGCGCGAGATATCCAACTTGAGCATAACTCCCTTCATCCTCCTTTTGTGAAGTTTCCTTGCTAGTTGTCTCACAAGCAAGAAGTTATCATGAATATTCCTTCCCTTGATGAAGGCCGATTGGTTCACTTGGACCAACTCACTCATACGCGGCCGCAACCGCATTGCCAACAGCTTCGAGGCCATCTTCAGGATGCTATGAAGTAAACAGATTGGCCTAAACTCATTGATCTGGCAAGCATCCGATTTTTTTGGGATCAGAGTGATCAGCGCCTGGTTGAGCCTCCCAAATCCACGTCCATTGTTGATAAAGATCTTATGCATAGCAGCAATCACATCCCGCTTGACGATCGTCCAAGCTTTCTCGAAGAAAATCCCAATAAAACCATCCGGCCCCGGTGCGCGATCCAAGGGCATGTCCCTCACCACATTCCAAATTTCCTCCTCTTGAAATACCATGTCTTGGTCAGCCAGGTCTACTTGCTCGATGTCCAAGAACTCCAAGTCCAGCGTGTGCTCGCGAGGCATACAGGTGCCAAGCAACTCGCTATAAGCTTCGAAGAACGCCTCCTCCTTCCCAGCCTAGTCTGTTATAGTGCGACCATCCACTGAGATTGCGGGTATGAAATTTTTTGCTTTCCTCCCATTCGCCACCAAGTGGAATAACTTGGTATTGGCGTCACCCTCTTGCAACCATCTTAGACGGGATCGTTGCCTTGCTATAGTTCACCATCCGACATCGTTCACCAGTCCCACTACCCTTTTTCATGTCTCTCTTCCACATAAGCAAAATTGTCATGTAAGCGGGCTACAAGTCTATGCAAGAGTCCACTTCCCTTACTTTTTCACGTCTCTCTTTCACATAAGCAAAATCCCTTACTTTTTCACATCTCTCTTTCACATAAGCAAAATTGTCATGTAAGCGGGCTATAAGCCTGCCATTGTACTTGCTCTAACATTGAAGCCAGTGCTTGCAAGTAACAGCTTGTTTACTTCACATCATTTTCTCATTTCCAGGTTACCAAATATATTTGTTTACTTACTACTACTGGTATCTAAAGTTAACATTGCAAACAATGTTACAACTAGCACGCATCATGTAGAAAATAACTGTAGGGGCCTGCCTACAGTTTTCAGTTCAGAAAAAGAAAGCAAGGTCGCCGTTGAGATCTTGATGAGAATCCTGAATTTTATCCTCCCTTCTTCGCTGGAAATGAGCTTGATTTATATGAAATTAATGAGACCTTTCTACCAGACGACTACCGCAAGACACATCCAGATTATGCCCAGGTAGAACGACAAAATTTCATCAACTATGTCATCTTCTTTTTCAGATCGAACTTCCATATGGTTCATTTTATCCACATCCACTGATGAGGCACCAGGAAGCAACTACACATCCACTGATGACTCGAAGGAGGAATTCTTTTACAGCTCGAGGACCAGAGATGAGGCATAACTCCTGCTAAAACCACATTTGACATTGTAATCTAGCAACCTATACTCTAAGAGCCAACTGATCCTGCCATGAGATCTTCCTCTTCCCAGCTCGCGCCGCCGCAGGGTTCCGAGCATCCCAGAACGCCGACATTTTCGAGTCACTAGGACCGGCGACAACATTGCCCTCTAACATGTACTTGTTCACCTTGTCTGCCCTAGCAGTCTCCTGGTAACCATGAAATTCTTCGGTCTCCTCAGAGGAACTCTGAAAGAGCAAAACCCATTCAGATGAGATGAGATCAGATGAAACAGCAATGTCACTACCAAAGCTAAGATTTCCAAAGCCATTACCAGCTCACAAGCCTCGTTGAGGTCGATAACCGGAGACGCCCGTGGAACCGGATGCTGCCTTTGCTGCTGTGCGGGCTGATGACCTTTGCTTGAACTCCCAACAGCCTGAACGGACCGGTGGTGATCAACCCACACGGCTGTCCGGGAAGTAGGCGCCATTGCCGGGTTCTTCAATCTATAAACAGCAGTCTGAGATGCCATTGCCGGGTTCTTCAATCTATAAACAGCAGTCTGAGATAGATTTTCGGACATCGATGTGTACCTTCTCCGCAAAAACCTGCAATGTCATAGGGTTCAAATGAAAAATGGTGTTCATCATCAGAGCGCATTGATTGGCAATCAGAAAATATAACGAAGAGTTGAGCATTTGGTGATTACTTGACTTCAGCCGAAAGCCTTTGCTTTTTCAGCTTCTCCAAATGCAATCTGTTCTTCTTTGCTGCAGTTTCCTGATGAAGTCAACAAAAGCAAATTATCAGACACCAACGGCCTGAGTGTTGTTGGCACATGATAACCCCAACAGATTAACAAATCAAGAAGGCAATTTGCTGGAAATCCGCTCAGGCCAAGTAATGCACGATCCTTTGCTAAAAGGATCATGAATGGAGTATAAAATGGACTAGTACGCCTCAATCAAATCTTGAACATATGCTCTGATGAGGCGAAAAGATCAAACTTGGAACCTCGAATTTAACCCCGAAGGTTGAGTTTAACCCTAAGAACACCAGATCCAAAAGAAACACCCCAAGAAACAAAAGGCAGAATAACTCCTGGGGAAAAGGGGGAACAGTAAAACCACAAAGATCAGATCAAACACAAGGCGAAGAACAAGAAAACAAGATTGACATCGAACACAAGAAAACCCCCAAACCTGAGATCAGATCGGGGATCAAAATCAAAGAAACAGTAAAAGAAGCCGGCGCGCCCACCTTGAGGAGCTCCTTGTAGTCCTGGAGGAGGCTCTGGTACCTCTGGCTTGCCCTGAACGCCTCGCCCCCGTCGCCGCGGACGGGCCGGGGCGCGCGAGGCAGCGGCCGAGGCGGCGTCGCAGCAGCCGCCGCCGGCTGGGCCAGGACCACCTTGTGAGCCCTCTTCATCGCCGCCTCACCTCACCGCGGTTGGGAACAAGAAGAAGCCCGGCGGATCGTGGAGAGACGGAGGAGAAAGCGAGAGGGGACGGGACCGAGGGAGGGAGGGGGAAGGAAGGAGATAATACTAATAAAGGTTGGAAGGGGAAGCAGGGGAGGTGTGGGTGGAAGTTTCTTGCGCCTGCTCCGTCCGCCCTCTCTCTCTCTTTCTCTCTCTCTCTCTTCCCGCGCCGTGTGAAGGGAGGGAGCGGAGGGGACTGCTCTGACCCATGAGTGAGATGGTGGTGCCGAAAACCCAAAAAGGCCCATGGTGACTGAGGATGGATGAGAACAGGGAGGGAAGGCGAGGAGGCCAGCGCGCACGCAATGAACACCAACAAGGCAACAACTCTTTTCTCTCTCCCGTTGTTTCTCTCTCTAGGCAGACTCGGCTCGGCTCTAGTGGGCGGTGGTAGAGGGGGAGGTGGTGGGTGGTAATGGCATATGGAGTGGACGGGAGTAGTGGGGCGCTGTCTCTCCTTTCCCTCGCTCGCTTGCTGCCCGGCCTCCACGAGGAGCGAACCAGTCGGTCGTCTCTCGTGTCATTGGTGGCTAGGAGGCTACTAGAGCGAGCGACTGGGCTGGGGGAGGGAGACAAAGAAAAGGGGAGGGTGAATGTGACGATGCAGACCGGCCCCGTACCTCCTCCCCTTGCCGTGTTTCTCCCTCTAGAAATGTCATGGCCAGTTGGCCACACATCCATCCAGCCCTGGGAAAAAGCAGGTATGGGCGTGGGTGGACGTCAGGACATGGACGCCGGCTTTGTCTCTCTCCCCTCTCCACCTCTCCAATTCTCCATGGATGGCTGGGATCTCTTCTTTATTTCCCGGCAGCCTGTCCTCTAGAGAGAGAAAGCCGCGACCCACAATTTGTGGGTGGGTGTGCGTGATGGTGGCTGCGACATGGCTGCTGCCGCTGCTGCCCCGCACGCATTGATACAGGATGATGGGTGCGGTGGGGCTCGGTGGGTGGGCAATGGCGTTTGACATTGTAGCTCTGCCAATTAAATATTGCTGCTGCTGCTAGGCTGGGGAATGACGGAACTGTCCTCAACTGCGAATCTTGCCGAATGAGATGCTGAAAAACAAGCAACTTCCGATTCACATTCTGGCACCTCCGAAAGCAAGAGCATCTCCAGCCGTTGGGCCTCCTAAAAGGCATAAAAATCGTCATCTCAGAGTGATCCGGCGGTAGAATCGGCGTTGGGGCGGTTGGGTATTGAGCCGTCACCCCAGTCGCCTATAGAATGGGCCGCTTTTCGGTCTAGATAAATAGAAAAATGGCCTGATATCGACGAGAAATGGCCTATATTTGGTGTGGTTTGCCGTTGAATTCCCAACATAAATAATTTTTTATCACATAATTTATCACAGAAAATCAAATAATTCAACAACAAATAGTTCAATACAAATTATATAGTTCAACAAATAAAAACTCATCACACGTTGAGCTAGGCGTCTCCCTTAATCCTTCATAGGTGCTCCACCAGATCCTGCTGCAGTTGATGATGCACTTGTGGGTCTCGGATCCCCTGATGCATACTGAGATAGGCAGTTCAGGTTGCCGGTAGCTGGTGATCAATTTCGACTAGAGGACCCTGCCTGTAGTATGGTTCAGTGTCAAACACTGACTCTTCCTGCCCGCTCTCGATGATCATGTTGTGCAAGATGACACAACAAGTCATGATCTCCCCTATTTGATTTTTCGACCAGGTCTGAGCAGGGTACCGGACAGTAGCAAATCGAGATTGGAGCACACCAAATGCCCACTCGACATCCTTCCTGCAAGCCTCCTGCACCTTGGCAAAGTGGGACTTCTTGCCTCCTGGCACATCGTTTGAGATAGTCTTCACAAATATAGACCATCTCGGATATATGCCATTAGCTAAGTAGTACCCCTCGTTGTAGTGTCGCCCATTGACCTCGAAGTTCACCGGAGAAGAATGACCTTCAACAAGCTTGGCAAAGACAGGGGAGCACTGTAGCACGTTGATGTCATTGTGAGTTCCTGGCATACCAAAGAAGGAGTGCCAAATCCAGAGATCGTCACCGCTCCGTCCCATAATGTAAATTTGGTGATGTAAATCTTCTACTTCAACAAATAATTTTGTTGAGCATGTTGCGTGTGACGTGGAAGAAACCGGCCGATGGTGGGTCGGAGCGTTGATGGGCAGCTCAAAGCCCATCTGGGGTGGGCGGCGGCTGCTTCAATAGCCTCTGGTTGGCTGCGCGGTTGCCCAAGGACTCCGCTCGCGACGACGCAACGACAGAGAAACCGCCGGCTTGGTGGGTTGTGGTGGTCGCACGGCTGCCCTATTAGCTTCGGCGGTGGGCAGCGGCTACCAGGGAAGGCGGCCTTGACCTGCTACAGCCATTACGGCCGCCGGAGCTCCAACGAACTTCCGCATCTGCCGCGCGGTCATTGGAGGGGCGGACTAAATTCGGCGGGTCATCAGCGACTACGGTGGCGCAGTTGGCAGGGGGACAGGCCGCGGGGTCGCGGCAGGGTCGGGGATGGACGGATGGGCGGCGGCCGAGCAAAAATCGCTGCGACGGAGGTGGACGGTCATCGGCGGGGCGAACTCAAATCGGCGAGTCATCGCCAGCTAGGGTTGCGCGGCTGGCGGCGGGGATGGATGGACGGGCGGCGGTGTTTTCAGGCAGAAATCGCCAGCGGCGGAGGCGGGGCAGGCGGCAAACGGGCAGGCGAAAACGAAATGAAGGTGATTGGGCGGTTGGCATGCGGGTGCCTCTTTTACATCTCCTGTAGGTGTAGATGTATATTTGCATTTCGAGGTATTGTATTTTACATCTCCGGGAGGTGGAGATGTAATTATTTTTGCATCTACATCTGTGTTGAAGATGTGATTTGGGGTCTCGGAGATGCAAAAGTTAGTTATTTTTACATCTACATCATCTATTGGAGATGCTCTAACAGTCTCTTGAAGGTGCTAGGTATCGACTAGAGGGGGGATGAATAGGCGATTTTTATGAAAGTCTTCAAAACATGGGAGTTTCGAAGACAAACGATAGAAATGAACATATAACCATGCAGCGGAAGGTAGACTACACTAGACAAGCCATAGTCAAGTATTCAATAAAGTGAGAGCACGAAGACTAATAGCAGCTAGGCAGTACAGATCAGGATGAAAGATAGTATGAAACCAATCTGAACAAACAGTCACACAGTGAAGACAAATGGACAATGCAAACAGGCAATGACTTCAGAAGGACCAACTGTAAATAAAGAGATGGGAAGGATAGAACCAGTGGCTTGTTGAAGACAATGATTTGTTGGACCAGTTCCAGTTGCTGTGACAACTGTACGTGTGGTTAGGGAGGCTGAGATTTAACTCAGAAGATCGTGTCTTCACCTTATTCCCCTTGAGCTAAGGACACCCAGTCCTCGCCCAATCACTCTGGTAAGTCTTCAAGGTAGACTTCCAAACCTTCACAGACTTCGTTCACCGGCAATCCACAATGACTCTTGGATGCTCAGAACGCGACGCCTAACCGGCTGGAGGATTCACAGTCCTCAAGTGTAACAAGTCTTCAGATCACACAGACAGGAAGACTTCAGTGATGCCTAACACTCTTTGGCTCTGGGTGTTTAGGGCTTTGTCCTCGCAAGGATTTCTCTCTCAAAAGTTTCGAAGGTGGGTTGCTCTCAAACGACAAAAGTTGTGCACTAACTCTGAGCAGCCACCAATTTATGGTGTAGGGGGTGGGCTATTTATAGTCACTAGGCAACCCGACATGTTTTGTCCCAAATGATCCTGGGTCACTAAGGAACTGGCACGTGTTCCAACTGTCAGATTTCAAACACACGCGGCAACTTTACTTGGGCTACAAGTAAAGCTGACTCATCCAGCTCTGGATAAGATTTGCTCTCATTGTCTTCGCTCGAAGACATAGGATTTTGGTTAACCATCACTTCAGTCACTCTGACTTTGTTCACTGGGACCCCACTTAACAGTACGGTGGTTCCTATGACTCAACAAAGAAGAAAAGGAAACAAGGAAACAACTAAGTCTTCGTGCTCCATAGTCTTCACGCAATGTCTTCTCTTGTCATAGTCTTCAATGTGAATGTCTTTACATACCACCTTTGTCTTCAATGTCTTCATACATTTTTAGGGGTCATCTCCGGTAGGTAAACCGAATCAATGAGGTACTACTACCTGTGTTATCCTACAATTCTCACAAACACATTAGTCCCTCAACCAAGTTTGTCGTCAATACTCCAAAACCAACTACGGGTGGCACTAGATGCACTTACAATCTCCCCCTTTTTGGTGATTGATGACAAACTGGTTGAAGTTTTCAACAAGGATAAAAGTATGTGAAATTGTAAAGGATTTAGGTATTGTCTTTGTAAGTAGCATAAAGGCTCCCCCTGAAGATGTGCATATAAGTATTTTTTTCTTTTGACTGCAAATGCACATGGCAGGTTGTACTTGCGGAGCTCCTCTTCTACTTATGAAGACAATTCATCATGCATGAAAGGATATAACAAAGATAATGACATGCATAATGAAAAAATGGACGTCTGCAAAATGACTTCGTGCGGAATTTATCGTCGCACATGCGGAATTTATCATTGCATCACATAGTGTCGAAAAGGTAGCAGACGACCATCAAGTTTAAGTGTTACAACTCAAGACAAACTAAATGTATCAAAAGCGAGAGTTGTAAGCACTTGGCAAATGTAGAAAAAGTATAGCAACCACCCATATGGACCCGCTTGAAACTATCAACTCATGCTTCTCCCCCTTTTGTCAGTAATGACCAAAAAGGTTTGAAGACATTGAGCTTCTACTCGTTCCCATGAGGAGTAGGAGATGCAACAGGGTCGTCGTTGAGGTTCGGTGGTGCAGAAGAACTTGGTGCAATGTCGATACGCGCTGAAGTTGGAGGTGGTGAGGTAGCATCATCTTGATCATCTATGATTCTGGCATTAACTATTGGAGCTGAGGAAGAATAGTCAGAGTCTTCAAGTGAGGGAGTCCGACGCAAGTGAGCATTCCTCGGAGGAGTTGAGTTGAACTTGAATATCTCTGTGAAGCCATCATCTTGAAGATCAGCTTCAGCACTGAGTAACGTCAAACTCTTCCATGACCTCCAACATGTTTCATGTGTAACAAAGGCATTCTTGGTGGCAAGATTTCGAATGTGATTGACGTCCACCAAGAGGCTTTGCATCTGACGCTTAAGCCAGTCATGATGCTTATCTTGTTTCTGATGTAGAGCGACGAGAAGCTATCGGTCATTGAGAACACGAGATCGCTTCCGAGGCCTTTGGGCGATGGTACTTGCAGTGGCTTCAATTTGGGTGCGAGGGGCACGTGTATTGCCGGCCAAGTGATAAACACGAGAAACGGCCTAAACTCCTTCAATGGGCTGGGTGAAGCTTTGATGATCGACATTGTGAAGATAAATTGGCTCCTTTGTAGGCTCTGGGTAAATGACTTCGACAGACAGATCAACCTATGGCAAGAATATAAGGTGATTGCGCACAGATGGCTGATAGTTGATAGCAGAGTGAAGCTTGATGAGGCGCATTACCCATGGAGCATAGAACTTCAGACCAAAGATATCGGAGCCAGATGCAGCCAATTGCCTGATGAAGAAGTCTTAAGCATTGAAGCTGATGCCATTGAAGATATAGAAAACCAATGTCTTCGTTGCTCCTTCAAGCTTCGCTGCAGGAGAATGTCCTTTGACCGGCCAGAGAGTTTGCCTGATAATATGATAAATAGTGCGAGGCAGATACTCTAGGTCTTCAACAAAGAACTCCTTAGGATAGTCAGCATCTTGTGGCAGTGGCTTCATCATGCCAGCATTTGGCTCATATTTGGCTCTGGCTTCTGGAAGATGCTTTCCAACGCATTCTGGTGTAGCTAACAACCTGGTTCATAATGTTCGCCAGGAGTGGGCAGGGCAGTAAGCTCAATGATGTCTTGGGCTTTAGCTTCATGGTGTACATCGCCTGTCATCCACTCAAGGATCCAAGTCATCGGATCCCTGTTGTAGCCGCGAATGTGAAGGGTAGCGTAGAATTGTAGCAGAAGCTCTTCATTCCAATGTTCTTTGGCAGACACAAACTATAGAAGGCCAGCATCTCTGAAGCAGTTAAGGGCTTCTTCTAGGCATGGCAGGCCAGCCATGGCTTCGCTGTCTAGACGCATATGAGGGAAAATGCACCCCTGATTGTATAAGATGCAGGAATAGTAGCTGCACTACTGATAACTCCAGAATCGATATGAGGAGATTCTTGGCCTTGTGTAGGGGTTCTTGGCACTGTCAAATAATGTGTTGTGTGCCTTGAAGCCATTCAGATTAAACGATCCTGGTGAAGTTGCAGTACCTGGAAACCTTGGTAGCCTTGGCTTTGGCTTATGGACCTGAGGCCTGTGCTCCACATGATAGTCAAATTGCGGACTGGCAACAGGTGGAGGAACCAGAATGGGCCAGCAGACGGTGGTAAGTTGGCCTTGATAGAATGTTTTCTCAAGGGTGTGTGGCCGTGGAGGCGGTACAGGAGCAGTGGCATTGAATTCTGGCTGCAAATTGGCTTCAGGTGCAATCACTTCTGGCACCACATTAACTTCATGCGCCACAGGAGCTTCAGCCATGACAACGTCATTGGCGTCAGGATGGTTGTTGGTGGTTGCCTCAATGTTATCAACCTCCACTCGAGTAGCTGGAGGGTCGGACATGTTCTCCTCGAGAACAACTTCAGGGTTGGTTGGGGTGTAGCAACACGTTCTTCTTCATGTCTTGGTTCTTCTTGTTCATCGGCTGATGCAGCCAGAATATCTTCAGCCGCTTTGGCTTCAGACTCGGGGATGTTCGTAGTAGGAGAGGCTTCAGGAAAGACTTGGCGTGAAACGGATTGGCGCTCTTCTCCTTCTGGAACACTTGACAAAGTGACCTGTGGCCTTGGTCCTTTGCGAAGCCTGCGGAGTGCGGGCGACGCCTTTGGAGAGGGAGTTGGCTGGGCCACAAAGTCATCGTCTTCAAGCACCGAAGTGGTGACTTGAGGTGGGGAGTACTTGGGGATTATTCTTGATGGGGGGAGTCTTGTGGGTGATCAGCCCATGAGTCATCCTAAGCAGTTGGTGTCAATGGATGACCAATGCTGATGAGTTCGTTGTTCGTGAGAACAAGCGATGATACCACATTGTGTTCGATCTGAGGAAGGACTTCATCATCTTCAACATTGTCTTGATGACCAATGTCTTCAGCTGCGGTGGGGTCAACAGCTGGAATGTCTTCAACTTCTGGAGCCTCTGTGAAAGCAGGCTCATGAACTATCAACTAGCGCTCACGATGTTCAGACGCAGGACGGGCCACTGAGATTGGCTTGACAATAAGGGGCTCTGCGGGAGCAGCTCGGTCTTTCTTCTTTGTCTTTCTCTTCTTGGTCGGTGGAGCATCATCAGTGGTGGCCTTGGTCTTGCACTTTTGGGCTTCGGCTTCAGTTGCCCTAGTTTTCTTGAGATCTGAAGCCACTATGTGGACCTTAGGCTTCGAGCCTGTCATACTGGCCGGGGAAGACAATGCGAGGTTCTTCCTGCCTTGATACTTCTGGTTGGGCCACAACAGGCTTCTTCTTCTTGACATCCATTCTGGGGTCGATGCCTGGTCGCCCCAAAGCCTTGCGCTTTTCAGCTACAGTGTATCCTTGAACACATTTGGCAGCGAGATTCTTCATGCGCTCACGAGAACCTTTTGCTTCTTCACGTTTCTTGTGGAACGCCTCCTTGAGCTCATGCAGCATGACCTTGAAGTTTTGGACGTCTTCCACGTTGAGCTTGGCCATGTGCTTCTTGAACTGAGCCTTTTCATAATCAATCCTGTGCTTCAGCTCAACAATTTTCTGTGCAAGAGCCAGCTCAGGAGCAATGGCTCCATGGAAAGAGATGCTGAGGCCAATTGGGAGCTGAAGATCATCAAAACCGAGGTCTGGGCTGTCAAACCACTCATCAATGAACTTGTACAGGATCTCCACGTCAAAGAGGGGAAGATCATTGAAGATTTCCGCCTCTTGCTTGCTCTTTATAAGCAGGTCAAGAGCATCATCACCAAGATCGTCGTCGCTAGACAGATCAATGGCTTCGTTCTCGTTCCTCAGAACGACAGCAGGGGTCAATGCTTGACCAGTTGGTTGCATGGGCTTCTTCATCTTGTCAGACTTGGAGATGCGAGAGAGATGTTCAGACTGCACACTGGCTTCAGGAGGTGCAGTGGCCAGAGGCTTCGCCCGTGAGACCTTTGGTGCGGAGGAGGGCTTTGAAGCCTTTGGTTTCTTTTGCTTCACAGGCTTCAATGGTGCAGGCGCTTCGTCAGAATCAGCGTCATCTGCAGAGTGATCAACGGCTGCCCCTTGAACCTGAATGTGAGTGATGAGACCTTCAAGGTTGTAGAAGGGACCAACAATATTGGGTTCAGCATCGCGTGTGCCGTTGGCACGAGGAGCAGAGGGACCGGGGTTGAAGTCTAACCCTAGTGACTTCTTGTTCTCTTTGGCAGAAGTTTTGGCAAACTGGAAGTTGCGCTTAAAGAGATTGTCTTCACGACACCATAACAGAGAGGATGGGTCGGCATTAGCAGGTTGAGGTCCACGGATCATGCAGGGGTAGAAGCCTTGAGCAATAGCTTCGGACTTCGACTTGGGCTGAAGACCTTTGTATATAATATCTCCCCAAGGGCCCTTGATGGCATTCTTTTCAGCATATTCGTCAGTGACAAATCTGTACTTGAACCATTCCTCTGCCCAATGTCTTTGAATCCATTGGATTTGGTTCTTGCATTCTCCATAGGTCTCTTCTGGATCTGACTTTGTATAGCTCATAGAGATCCGGTGGTAGGTCCTTAGCAGTGTTTTCACGGCGCTGTCTGCCGCCCTTTCTGACTGATTTTTCTGTCGCCATGAAGTTCAGACTGAAAGGCTTCAGAACGTGCAAAGGCTTCCTTCTGCTGGTCAGACAATAATTAGCTTAGGGAGAATTGATGTGATGTTGTAAGAACTCTGCAAATGAATGCAAACTATGAGAACCAAGGGATTCTTCCACGAACATGTACCTGTGACAACATTAGAGATGCGAGGGAAGGGGAAGTGGTCATATGCATTCTCAGAATGAAGATAAATCTGTTTAGAAGACATTGACCTCATAGTGCGAAGACATTCACTCATATGTAGAGAGTTGGTTCCAGATTTGTACGAATCCACGAATAAGTACAAGTGAGGAATCTAACTACTTTGTGAAGCATAAGTGAACATACTAGGCATGTTATGAGATGTAGAAAAGGATAGATTCAATTTGTTGGGACAGAAACCACTTGTGGTTGAAAAGGATGAATCTATCGGATAAAAAAGGACTGTAAAAAGAGTTTTTATTTACCACTCGAGGAACTGCTAGACGGAGTAGGAGATGAGGCCGAGCAGTTCGATCTTCTGTGCCCTAACTTGGCGACGGAGGACACCTACGACGACAGCTAAGCGCTTCGTCGCCGGTGTCGTCAAGAGCTAGCGGTGGCGCTAGGGTTTGTGCGAGAAGGAGAAGTGGGAAAAGAGATAATAACTACGGTGTGGCGTGTATTTATAAGGACAGGGACGGCGTAGCGTTATTACGCAGGTACCCCTGGCGGTTCACATCTGAAGGACACGTGGCGAACATGCAACACATTGGAGGTTGTTCCATGTTCCCACGCATGCCTGGATTGTCAGGTGGTTGTTCCCGCTTATCCGGGTTTCAGGCAAAAGGATAGAGCATTTAAATCAGATTTAATGTTTGTCTCTGTGTCTTCTGCTGACAAGGACGCAGAGAAGACATTCGACAGTTTCAATAGAATGCATATGGTTTGGATAGATAGATTTGAGATGGGAGCATAGAAAGGTTAGGGTCTGATCACATTCACTTAGTTCAAAAGATTCAAAATGAGAAGACATAGCTATAAGTGAATGTTGTAGAGGACAGAACACTATTATATGAATATATCCGAATAAGACCAAATCAATATAGGGAAGATAAACATGAAGTCATGTTAATATTGAAGACAAACCAAACGCGAAGATTTTGTAAATGTAACGCCAACAGAAAATACTTCAAGCAAAAGTTTGGTGGTGGCGTTACCCACCGTATAGGAAGTATTAGACCCAGACACGGCGCACAATTATCGTGGCGCTCCGAAGTCAAATTCCGCGTTAATGTATTCACACTTAGAGTGTAAGTCTTCATTAGTTGAAGATATACGTTACTTCGTGTGTTGCACATCTAAGTCATCAACATGCATAAGTGTTAGGATGTGTGCATGATCACAGGACATTTGAGGATTCCAAGATATTTAGCTCACACCGCAACTTGCAAAACCTTTTCTCATCCAGGGGCTTTGTGAAGATATCTGCCAGTTGCTCTTCAGTGTTGACATGAATGATATCAATATCTTTATTCATGACATGATCTCTGAGAAAGTGATGACGGATCTAAATGTGCTTTGTCTTCGAGTGCTGAACTGGGTTGTTGGCAATCTTGATGGCACTTTCATTGTCGCAGTAGAGTGGCACTTGCTTCAGATGAATGCCATAGTCTTTGAGTGTTTGCTTCATCCATAGAAGCCGAGCCCAGCAAGATCCAGCAGCAACGTATTCAGATTCAGCAGTGGAGAGAGATACACAGTTCTGCTTCTTTGAAGACCAACACACAAGTGATCGTCCCAGAAAGTGACATGTGCCTGATGTAGACTTGCGATCCACCTTGTCACTAGCATAATCAGCAACCGAGAATCCAACTAGATCAAACTCTAAGCCCTCTGGATACCATAATCCTAGTGTTGGGGTGTAAGACAAATATCGAAGAGTTTGCTTCACAGCTAAGTGATGTGATTCCTTTGGTGCTGCTTGGAATCGGGCACACATGCAAACACTAAGCATGATATCTGGCCTAGATGCACATAAATAAAGCAAAGAACCAATCATGGAGCCGTATACCTTTTGATCAAACTCTTTACCATTGGCATCAGGACCCAGATGACTTTTGGTTGGCATTGGCATCGTATAACCTTTGCAGTCTTGCATTCCAAACTTCTTCAGGCAATCTTTGAGGTATTTCTCTTGAGATATGAAGATGTCGTTGCGTTGCTGCCGTATTTGAAGACCAAGAAAGAACTTCAGCTCACCCATCATGGACATCTGATATTGCTCTTGCATCATGTGTCCAAACTCATCATTGTATTTCTGATTAGTGCAGCCGAAGATAATGTCATCCACATATATTTGGCACACAAACAGTTCACCATCATCTGTCTTTGTGAAGAGTGTGGGATCCAGGGAACCAGGTTTGAAGCCTTTGCTCGTTAGGAAGTCTTTGAGTGTGTCATACCAAGCACGAGGGGCTTGTTTTAGGCCATACAGTGCCTTGTTGAGCTTGTAAACCATGCCAGGATGTTTTGGATCTTCAAAACCAGGCGGTTGTGCAACATACACTTCTTTTTCAATCTTGCCATTGAGAAAGGCACTCTTCACATCCATTTGATATAGAAGGATGTTATGATGATTTGCATAGGCTACTAGTATGCGTATAGCTTCAAGCCTAGCCACAGGAGCAAATGTTTCATCGAAGTCAATTCCTTCAACTTGAGTGTATCCTTGAGCAACGAGACAAGCCTTGTTTCTGACAACTTGACAATGCTCATCTTGCTTGTTGCGATATATCCATTTAGTGCCTATGATATTGTGTTTACGAGGATCAGGACGCTTAACCAGTTCCCATACATTATTCAGCTCGAACTGTTGAAGCTCTTCTTGCATAGCTTGAAACCATTCAGGTTCCATGAAGGCTTCATCAACTTTCTTGGGTTCAGATATTGAGACGAATGCAAAGTGCCCACAAACGTTTGCTAGTTGTGTTGCCCTTGAACGAGTGAGTGGACCAGGTGCATTGATGCTATCAATTATCTTCTCAATCTGTACTTCATTTGCAACACGAGGATGAACTGGACGAAGATTTTGCTCTTGCTGATCATTGTCATCATGTGAAGGATTGTCTTCAGGCTGAGCATTGTCTTCAGGTTGATTAGGTGCACAAATGATAAGTTCCTCTTCAGGCTGTACTTCGGACAGTATGATTTCTCCAGTTCCCATAAGCTTGATGGATTCACTGGGTGGAATTTCATCTAGCACATTTGGCAAGTGCTCTCTTTGCGAGCCATTAGTCTCATTGAACCGCACATCCACAGTTTCAACCACTTTATAGTGAAAGAGGTTGAAGACTCTGTAGGAGTGCGAATCCTTTCTGTAACCAAGCATAAAACATTCATGTGCTTTCGGTGCAAATTTTGAGGTGTGATGTGGATCCTTGATCCAGCACCAAATACTCTGAAGTAACTGACATTTGGCTTCTTACCAGTGAGGAGTTCATAGGATGTTTTCTTTAGAAGCTTGTGAAGATAAACATGGTTGATGACATGACATGCAGTATCAATAGCTTCAGGCCAGAACTTTCTTGGTGTCTTGTATTCATCAAGCATCGTCCGAGCCATCTCAATGAGTGTTCTGTTCTTGCATTCCACGATGCCATTCTGCTGCGGCGTGTACGGAGCTGAGAACTCATGAGTGATGCCCAGTGTATCAAGATAAGTTTCGAGGCTGGTGTTCTTGAATTCAGTGCCATTGTCACTTCTGATGTGCTTGATCTTGATGCCATAGTTGTTCATGGCTCGATTGGCAAAGCGTCTGAAGACATCCTGCACTTCGGTCTTGTAGAGGATTATATGTACCCATGTATATGTTGAATAATCATCAACAATGACGAAGTCATAGAGACAAACAGTAGTAGTAAGGGTAGAGTAGTGAGTAGGGCCAAAGAGGTCCATGTGTAGCAGTTCGAAGGGTTGAGTCGTTGTCATGATTGTCTTCGAGGGATGCTTGGCCCTCGTCATCTTTCCAGCTTCGCAGGCACCGAATAAGTGATCCTTCTTGAACTTGACGCCCTTGATGCCTATGACGTGCTTCTTCTTCGCAAGAGTATGCAAGTTCCTCATGCCAGCATGCCCTAGCCTCCGATGCCAGAGCCAACAATCTGAACCTTTTGCAAGAAGGCATACGGCAAGCTGTGGTCCTGCTGAGAAATCTACCATGTACAAATCATCTTTCTGATACCCTTCAAAGACTAGAGACTTGTTAGATTCCATTAGAACAAGGCAACAATATTTTCCAAATATCACAATCATGTTCAAATCGCAAAGCATTGAGACAGACATTAATTAAGTTGAAACCAAGGGATTCAACAAGCATCACTTTATCCATGTGCTGATCCTTTGAGATTGCAACTCTACCTAGACCCAATACCTTGCTTTTACCAGTGTCAGCAAATGTGATGTGACTTTTGTCAGATGGACGTAAGGTTGAGTCCATGAGAAGACTTTGTTCGCCAGTCATGTGATTAGTACATCCACTATCAATAATCCATTCTGAAGCAGTTGGTGTCATACCCTATAGTGCAGTTAGGGGGATAGGCTTCACGAAGAGCATTGTGAAGCATAAACATTTGACGAGCAAGTAGATTATGAAAGCTTAGATCGATGTTAGGACTGATAGGACAAATAGCAAGCGACTCAGGAACAAAATACATAATAAGACCATTTGGGCATTTGATCTTGCGCCCTACAAGATGTTTTAGGTCCCCAGCAATAGCTTCAGACGCATTTGATTATCAGCTGGAGACCTTTCCCTGCAAAAGAGAATTAAGCTTTCTTAGCCACCCACGTCTTCAAGGGTGGCTTCGAAGCAATGAGTCTAAGTGCAGCATCTGAGAACTTTGGCTTTGAAGCCCTGGCAAATAGTTTTGCAGGAGGTGAATAATACTCATACGAATAAGAAGAGTAGTTCTTGGTCTTATGAACATGGCAGTTTGATGAAACACACTCATATTCATAGGCCTAGGTATGATTTCCCTGCAAAACATTTGTGTTAGTGCGACTCAGGTGAGTCCTCTGTCTGTATGAAGCCTTTGGACCATATGAAGCCTGTGGTCTGGGGTTTGTCTTCTTCCCTTGTGGTGTCATGACAACATTCACAGGAAGATTCTCCAGACACCTTTTGGGCACCCAGACTTTCTTCAGAGGTAGCCCATTCCTGCAGTTAGTACCAATATACCTGGCAAACACTTCACCATTCTGATTCTTAAACAATTTATAGTTTGCATCAAAGGATTCATCAATGACAATAGGATTAGCACAAGTGAAGCCAGATAGGGTGGATGGATCCACTGAAGGTTCCTTTGCAGCAACCCATGTGGTTTTGGGGTACTGTTCAGGCTTCCAGTAAGAGCCATCAGCATTCATTTTCCTTTCGAACCCAACACCCTCTTTCCTAGGGTTTTGATTCAGAATCTACCTTTTGAGGACATCACATAGTGTCTGATGCCCTTTGAGACTTTTGTACATCCCTGTTTCAAGCAATGTCTTCAACCTAGCATTTTCATCAGCAATAGCAGTGGCATCCTCAGCAGAGGGGTTAGTTACCACATCAACAAGTGAAGATATTGCAACAGTAGCAGCAGTAGAACATTCAGAAACAGAAGTAGCGTTATCACGCTCAAGGCATTTAAGACATGGTGGTTCAAATCCTTCCTGAGCGGGACTGATCTGTTCAGCGTGAAGTGACTCATTTTCCTTTTGAAGATCTTCATGAACCGCTCTCAATTTCTCAAGTTCTTGCTTCCTTTGAAGATAATCATAGGAAAGCTTTTCATGAGTTGTTGAGAGCATTTCATGACGACTTTCAAGTTCCTCATACTTAACATGAAGATTTTTTATGTCTTCAATTAAGGACTGAGATCGAGTCATTTCAGCGTCCAACAGGTCATCGCTTCTGTCTAACAGTTTTTGAATATGTTCCATAGCTTTCTGTTGTTCAGTTGCAATTTTAGCAAGTGTTTTGTAGCTGGGTTTGGAACCACAATCAGAGTCATCTTCACTGGATGTTTGATAGTGAGTATTGCGTGAGTTTACCTTGGCACCGTGTGCCATGAAGCAATAGGTGGGAGCGGAGTTATCCTTGTCATTAGCATCGGCGTCGGTGACGAAGTCATTGTCTTTAGTGTTGAAGATGGACTTGGCAACGTAGGCTGTAGCCAGACTTGCAACGCCAGAATCGGACTCCTGCTCAGACTCCACCTCCGCCTCCTCAGAAGCAGACTCCTCCTCTAAATCCATTTTCTTGCCAACAAACGCACGAGCCTTGCCAGATGAGCTCTTTTTGTGTGATAAAGACTTTGAGGAAGACTTGGAAGAAGGCTTTGAGTATTACTTCTTCTTCTTGTCGTCAGAATCATATTCCTTGCTCTTCTTCTTCTTCTTCTTGTTCTCATTGTCCCACTGCAGACACTCAGAGATGTAGCGACCAGGTTTCTTGCACTTGTGGCATGTCCTCTTCTTGTAGTCATGAGTAGAAGCTTCATCATTCCTTGAGCTGGATCATGAAGACTTTCTGAAGCCTTTCTTCTTGGTGAATTTCTGGAACTTCTTCACAAGCATAGCAAGCTCCTTTCCAATGTCTTCAGGATCATCAGAACTGCAGTCAGATTCTTCTTCAGATGAGGAAACAGCTTTTGCCTTCAAGGCGCGAGTTCGACCATAGTTGGGACCGTAGATATCTCTTTTCTCAGAAAGCTAAAACTCATGTGTGTTGAGCGTTTCAAGTATGTCAGACGGATCGAGTGTCTTGAAGTCAGGGCGTTCTTGAATCATCAGGGCTAGGGTGTCAAACGAGCTATCAAGTGATCTCAGGAGTGTCTTGACGATTTCATGCTTGGTGATCTCAGTAGCGCCGAGAGCTTGAAGCTCATTTGTGATGTCAGTGAGGCGATCAAATGTGAGCTGAACATTCACATTATCGTTTCTCTTGAAGCGGTTGAATAGGTTGCGAAGGGCACTGATCCTTTGATCTCTCTGGGTTGAGACGCCTTCGTTGACCTTGGAGAGCCAGTTCCAGACTAGCTTCGATGTTTCTAGAGCACTCACACGGCCATACTGCCCTTTGGTCAGATGACCACAAATGATGTTGTTGGCAGTGGAATCCAGTTGAACGAACTTCTTGACATGAGCAGCGGTGACACCTTCACCAGCCTTGGGAACGCCATTCTTGATGACATACCAGAGGTAGACATCAATGGCTTCAAGATGCATGCGCATCGTATTCTTCTAGTAGGAATATTCAGTTACATCGAAGATGGGGCACGCAACGGAGACTTTAATTATCCCTGCAGTCGACATAGCTAAAACTCCAGGTGGTTAAACCGAATCACACAAAACAAGGGAGTACCTTGCTCTGATACCAATTGAAAGTGCTAGTTATCGACTAGAGGGGGGTGAATAGGCGATTTTTATGAAAATCTTCCAAACATGGGAGTTTCAAAGACAAACGATAGAAATGAACCTATAACCATGCAGCGGAAGGTAGACTACACTAGACAAGTCATAGTCAAGTATTCAATAAAGTGAGAGCACGAAGACTAATAGCAGCTAGACAGTACGGATCAGGATGGAAGATAGTATGAAACCAATCTGAACAAACAGTCACACAGTGAAGACAAATGGACAATGCAAATAGGCAATGACTTCACAAGGACCAATTGTAATTAAAGAGATGGGAAGGATAGAACCGGTGGCTTGTTGAAGACAATGATTTGTTGGACTAGTTCCAGTTGCTGTGAAAACTATACGTGTGGTTAGGGAGGCTGAGATTTCACTCAGAAGATCGTGTCTTCACCTTATTCCCCTTGAGCTAAGGACACCCAGTCCTCGCCCAATCACTCTGGTAAGTCTTTAAGGTAGACTTCCAAACCTTCACAGACTTCGTTCACCGGCAATCCACAATGACTCTTGGATGCTCAGAACGCGACGCCTAACCGGTTGGAGGATTCACAATCCTCAAGTGTAACAAGTCTTCAGATCACACAGACAGGAAGACTTCAGTGATGCCTAACACTCTTTGGCTCTGGGTGTTTAGGGCTTTGTCCTCGCAAGGATTTCTCTCTCAAAACCTTCGAAGGTGGGTTGCTCTCAAACGACAAAAGTTGTGCACGAACTCTGAGCAGCCACCAATTTATGGTGTAGGGGGTGGGCTATTTATAGTCACTAGGCAACCCGACCTGTTTTGTCCGAAATGACCCTGGGTCACTAAGGAACCGACACGTGTTCCAACGGTCAGATTTCAAACACACGCGGCAACTTTACTTGGGCTATAAGTAAAGCTGACTCATCTAGCTCTGGATAAGATTTTCTCTCATTGTCTTCGCTCGAAGACATAGGATTTTGGTTAAGCATCACTTCAGTCACTCTGACTTTGTTCACTGGGACCCCACTTAACAGTCGGTGGTTCCTATGACTCAACAAAGAAGAAAAGGAAACAACGAAACAACTAAGTGTTCGCGCTCCATAGTCTTCACGCAATGTCTTCTCTTGTCATAGTCTTCAATGTGAATGTCTTCACATACCACCTTTGTCTTCAATGTCTTCATACATTTTTAGGGGTCATCTCCGGTAGGTAAACCGAATCAATGAGGGACTACTACCCGTGTTATCCTGCAATTCTCACAAACACATTAGTCCCTCAACCACGTTTGTCGTCAATACTCCAAAACCAACTAGGGGTGGCACTAGATGCACTTACATCTCTCCAATAAATAATGTAAAATTGGAAATGTATTAGTGTTAGATTAAAATTTACATTATCAAAAAGTGTTTTTACATCACCAAAAAATGCTCCAACAGATGATGTAATAATAGACCAGCCGCACAAATTTGTTCTTCACAATTGCATATATATTGAACAAAACTTCAACTATAAATATTATTTTAATTTTGAAAAATCATCACACACATAATCAACAACATTATGCAGCAGCAGCAGCCAAAGTCTTGTACTGGAGCAACAACATCGTGCGGAAGCACCAAAATCACCGTGCGTTGCTCCTCCCAAGGGCGACACGGGCGGACACCAGAACCGTCGATGTCGGCGTCTCCTCTCTTTGTCCACGCCCCTCCCCCTCGACACCGCCGGAGGATGCGGCTGGGCAAAGCCCGCGCGTGGACGGCGGAGGTGGGGCCTCGTCTTCTCTTGGTGGCGTGGGGCAGGGCTTGGCCCTGGTGCTGCAACTGGGTGCTCGTAGGGCAGTGGCTCAGCTCACACCACTGGCTATCCTCAGGGTGGATGCTCGGCGTCAGTGGAGACTCACGGTGGAGGGGTGGTGTAGAGTTACGTCAGAAGGCGCTGCTCACAGCCTTGCGGCTCGATCTGGGCATGTGTGGGTCTGTGGCTTGTGCGCTCGATCCTGGATGCGTCGTGGTGGGCCGGTGCACCGACGGCCGAGCCTTCCGCTGGTGGCATCGTCTGGGGACGGCTATCTGCGGGCGGTGGCAGCGCACGTGGATCTCAGCAAAGTTCGGTTGCGGGGGGAGCGGGCTTGCTGTAGATGGTCGCCTATGGCCGTGATTCTCTGGATCTGGGCAAGCGGCTTTGATTTCTGTCGTTGCTTGATACATCTCCATCGTATCTACTTTTCCAAACTCCTTTGCTCTTGTTTTGGACTCTAATTTGCATGATGAATGGAACTAACCCAGACTGATGATGTTTTCAGTAGAATTGCCATGGTGTTGTTTTTGTGCAGAAATCAAAGTTCTCGGATTGACCTGAAAATTTACGGAGAATATTTTTGGAATATATAAAAAACTCCATATATACCTATTCGCCAAGGAAAAATCAAAGAGAAGGATTCATCGCGTTTTACGATACGGAGCCGCCGCCACCTTTTGTTGTTCATCGGGAGGGCTGATCTGGAGTCCGTTCGGGGCTCCGTAGGGTGGAATTCGTCGCCGTCGTCATCATCAAGCTTCCTTCACCGCCAATTTCATGATGCTCACTATCAGGAGTGGGTAATTCCTTCGTAGGCTTGCTGGATGATGATGGGTTGGATGAGATTTATCATGTAATCGAGTTAGTTTTGTTAGGGCTTGATCCCTAGTATCCACTATGTTTTGAGATTGATGTTGCTATGCTTAATGCTTGTCACTAGGGCCCGAATGCCCATGTGTTTTCATAAAAAAGTCCGCAACTGGATTTTGCATTATTTTTGTGTATGTTCATGATCTGAACATCATTGGAACCACACAAGTATTGATGAAGCACGCAATCACCTAAACACGGAATTTGAGATGAAAGATTCGGGTAAAACCAAATTTTGCTTAGGATTACAACTTGAGCACATTCCCTCGAGTATTTTGGTTCATCAAACCGCCTATATCCAGAAAATATTGGAGAAATTCAATATGGACAAATCCTGTCCATCCAAAACTCCTATGGTAGTTCGATCTCTAGACGTAGAGAAAGATCAATTTAGACCAATGGATAATGGAGGAGATATTAGGACCTGAAGTTCCGTATCTTAGTGCTGTTGGAGCGCTCATGTATCTTGCAAATTGCACCAGGCCTGGTATTGCATTTGTAGTGAATTTATTAGCTAGACATAGTGCAGCTCCTACTAAATGCCGTTGGACAAGAGTTAAGAATATCTTTCTATCTCTCCAAGGCACAAAGGATCTTGGCCTATTCTTTCAATTCCAGAGACATTTGGACATTGATATGATTGGGTATGCTGATGTTGGCTACTTATCTAGCCCCCATAATGCCAGATCACAAACCGGTTTCATGTTCCTACATGGTGGGACAGGCATATCATGGAAGTCTTCCAAGCAGACTCTTGTGGCTACATTCACCAATCATTCTGAAAAAATCACATTATATGAGGCAACATGTGAATGTGTGTGGCTTCGCAGAATGATAAACCACATACAAAAATCATGTGGTAAAGGTTCTATCGAATCTCCAACCATTATCTACGATGATAATGTAGCTTGTATTACTCAAATTCAAATAGGTTACATAAAGAGAAATATCACTAAGCATATTTCTCCTAAATTATTCCCCCCATCAGTTACAAAATAAAGGGAAGATAAATATTTTGCAAGTAAAATCATGCGATAATCTAGCTGATCTATTCACAAAGTCACTCCCGGCTTCAACATTTGAAAAATATGTTCATGGGATTGGTATGCGACGACTTTGAGATTTGCAAAGATCAGGGGGAGAGTCTCTCTGAATCATAACCTGTTCAAACATTATATTGCACTCCTTTTCCCTTTATGAGTTTACTCTCATGGTTCTCATCAAGGTTGTTAATGAGGTAATATCAACATAAGAATATATGTCATACATCCTACTTTTCCCCACCGGGGTTTTTAATGGGTGTATACAAGACATATTAATTATTCTCTAAACTGACCAATGAGTTTTATCCTCAAGGTTTTCTCATATAAATTATCAAAGAGACAATAACATATGTTGTATCATTTTCTCCTTATTTTTCCTACTGGGTTTTAATGGAGTTTTTACAACATATCAAGTTCTATTCTCCTCATATTTTTCCCACAGAGTTTTTGGAGGAGTTATTCAAGATCATATACGCTTGTGATTAAGAGCAATATTCTCAAAGTTACACGCCCGAAACGGAGCCATGGATGATGAGTTATGATGCTGCGAGGAATGCACAAAATTACTGGGACAGGAGAGAAAGTCAACCCTCGAGAACTAGGGTTCGCACACGTCCCGAGGTCACCAGATCCGAGCTCGCCGGAGGAGGGCCGGATCCTCGCAGGAGAGGGGCGCGGGCGCCGGATCTGGGCGTGGGGACGCCGGATCTGGCCGCTAGCGGGGCGGCGCCGGTGGTCGAAGGAAGCGGCAAAGCGGCAGATGTCGCCGGGCGGTGAAGGGCGGCAGTCGCCGGCGAGGGGCGTCGACGGCTGCGCGGCGGAGCGGCGGAGGCGGACGGGCGGCGCAAGGGCGGAGGAGAGGCGCAGCGGGGCGCGGCCCGGTGGCAGCGCGGGAGGGCCGGCCGCGGGCTTCCGCGGGCCGCGGCGGCGGACGACGCGGTGGCGACAGGTGGCGGACTCTAGTTGGCGGCGGCGGGAATGTCCGGCGCGCCCGGACACGTCCAGCGCGCGAAGAGACGAGGGGAACTAGGGTTAGGGTAGAAAGATCCGAAATTTTCGGGGGGAGGCTAGTTTTATAGGTAGAGGGAGCTAGGAGGCTCCAAATGAGGTGTGGTTTTCGGCCACGCGATCGTGATCGAACGATCTAGATGATGGAGGAGGTTTAGGTGGGTTTTGGGCCACTTTGGAGAGGTGTTGGGCTGCAACACACACGAGGCCTTTTCGGTCCCTCGGTTAACCGTTGGAGTATCAAATGAAGTCCAAATGGCACAAAACTTGACAGGCGGTCTACCGGTAGTAAACCAAGGCTGCATGACAAGTCTCATTCCAATCCGAGGACGTTGGACACCCACACATGAAAAGAGGTGGAAAGGGACACCAGTGGACATAGGAGCGCCGGAATGCAAAACGGACAACGGGGAAAAAGCTCGGATTTATGAGACGAACCCGTATGCAAATGCAATGCACATGATGACATGATATGAGATGCATGACAAAGACAAAAGCACACGAAGACAAAAACCCGACAACGAGGAATTATCATAACTTAGTGCCGGAAATGGCAAGAGTTGGAATACAAATATGGCAAGTTACATACGGGGTGCTACACCATGATACCTGAGAATGCACAAAGTGTTCGTATGAGGTAGTAGCCATGTCTCATGTGCATCAAAGTGGAAATGTGAGAGGAGAGATGTCACCTCGGTTTCAAGGGCTCTTGCACGTGCTCATTGCATGGGTCCAAGAGGTGTCGTAGGAGATGTAGTTGGGTTCATGGGGATGGCCTTGGGATGCTCCGCATCATCTCCCCTCCCTTGGGGAAGATCCGTCCTCGGATCAAATTCGTCATCACCATGGAAGGGAGAAAGATCTTTGACGTTGAAGATGTCGCTAACGTTGTACTTGTCGCGCGGGAGGTCAATCTTGTAAGCGTTGCCGTTGTATCGTGCGAGCACCTTGAATTGTCCATCCGCTCGGGGTCGAAGCTTGGACTTGCGTTCTTGTGGAGAGCGGTCCTTGCGAAGGTGTAGCCACACGAGATCACCAATGTTGAAGACCATAGGTTGCTTGTTGAAGTTGAGCTTGGTCGCAAGGCGTTGAACTTGGCGCTCGATTGTGTTTCTTGTATCTTCATGCACCTTCTTGAGATGTGTCACACGTGCACTTGCGTCCAAGTTGGTGCGCTCTTGGAGTGGTAGAGGGAGAATGTCCAAATGGGACAAAGGGTTGAAACCGTAGACGACCTCGAAGGGGGACTTGCCGGTTGTTGAGTGTTTTTCTCGGTTGTAGGCGAACTCGGCGATAGGTAGGCACTCCTCCCACTCCTTGATGTTCTTCTTGATGAGTACCCGAGTAGAGCGGAGAGTGTGCGGTTGGTAACGTCCGTTTGGCCATCGGTTTGTGGATGATATGCCGTAGAGAAAAGTAGCTTGATTCCTAGCTTAGCGCATAGGGTCTTCCAAAAGTAGCTAAGGAACTTGACGTCGCGGTCCGAGACGATAGTCTTTGGCACTCCATGTAGACGCAATATTTCCCTACAAAAGAGAGTAGCAACATGTGAAGCATCGTCTATCTTGTTGGAAGGAATGAAATGTGCCATTTTTGAGAAACGGTCCACAACGACAAATACCGAATCCTTGCCATTTCTAGTCCTAGGAAAACCAAGTACAAAGTCCATGCTAATGTCTTCCCATGGTTGATATGGAATTGGTAGAGGCATATAAAGGCCATGAGATTGAGCTTTGGACTTTGCTTTGCGACATGTAGAGCAACGATTGGTGAAGCGATTGACGTGGCGAAACATATTTGGCCAAAAGTAGTTCTTCGAGAGCGTAGCGAATGTCTTGTCGCGTCCAAAATGTCCCATTAAGGCTCCTCCATGAGATTCCTGCAAAAGCAACAAATGAAGAGAAGGCTCGGGGATGCAAAGTTTGTTAGCTTTCATACGATATCCGTCTTTTATGTAATAGCATTCCCAAGATGTGTGCGTCAAACACTTGGCATAAGGAGTAGCAAAAGTAGGACCATGCTAATACAATTATTTCATATGCTCAAAGCCAAAGACATCTAGCTCAAGTTGAGTAACAAGCATGCATATGCGGGAAAGGGCATCCGCCAAAATGTTTTCCTTACCCTTAATGTACTTGATGACATAAGGAAAAGATTCAATAAATTCACTCCATTTAGCATGACGCTTGTTCAACTTTGTTTGGCCCTTAAGATACTTGAGCATTTCATGATCAGTATGAATGATAAACTCTTGAGGGCGAAGATAGTGTTCCCATTCATGTGAAACGCGGACTAAAGCATATAGCTCTTTGTCATAGATGGGGTAATTGAGTTGCGCACCGGAGAGTTTCTCACTAAAGTAAGCTATGGGGCGCTTCTCTTGCGTTAACACGCCTCCTATGCCATTACCACTAGCATCGCAATGAATCTCGAAGGGTTTTTCAAAGTTGGGTAAAGCAAGCACGGGAGCATGAGTAAGCAAATTTTTAAGCTCATTGAAAGCGATATCTTGGGATGGTCCCCAAACAAAAGGCGCATTCTTCTTGCTCAAAGCATGCAAAGGCGAAGCAATGGTGCTAAAATCCTTCACAAAGCGACGATAGAAACCTGTAAGGCCAAGAAAGCTACACACTTGTTGCAAATTAGTTGGTTGTGGCCAAGTCTTAATAGCATTGATCTTGGACTCATCAGCATGAACACCCTTAGAGGAAACAACAAAACCCAAGAAAACGAGCTTGTCTACACCAAAAAGGCATTTCTCCATATTAGCATAGAGATGCTCTTTTCGAAGAGTTTGCAAAACAATTCTAACATGGGTGACATGCTCTTTGAGAGACTTGCTAAAAACAAGGATATCATCAAAGTAGACCACAACAAATATTCTAATGTAAGGGCGAAAGACATGATTCATAAGACACATAAAAGTACCAGGTGCTTCTGATAGACCCATAGTCATGACTAACCACTCATACAAGACAAACTTGGTTTTGAAAGTGGTTTTCCATTCATCACCCTCTTGTATGCGGATTTGATAGTAACCACTCTTAAGATCAATTTTAGAAAAGATAGTGGCACCACTAAGTTCATCAAGCATATCGTCAAGGTGTGGAGTGGGATACCTATAGCGAACGGTGATAGCATTGATAGGTCTACAATCGGAGCACATGTGTAACGCCCTCGATGCGACTATATCTCCCACGTGTCGAGGCACGACTTAGAGACATAGGCGCATTGAAAGCAATGTCGCAAGTCGGGAAATCATCACACATCCCATGTACATATATAATCTAAAGGGGAATAACATAGTTGGCTTACACTCGCCACGTCACATCAAAGTACATAAATAACATCCATCATACATTCACTCATGGCCCGACTGCGGCGCCAAAATAGAAAAGACCCCCAAGAAGCGACAAGGCCCTGAATCTAACCCCGAATAGGCATCCCTACTGATCATCAGGAAAAGACACATAGTATCGCTGAGTCCTCGTCATACTCCCACTTCAGCTCGAGCGCGCCATCCGGAGAGGTATCATCGGTGCTTGCATCTGGTGTAATAGTAATCTGTGAGCCACAGGGACTCAGCAATCTCGCACCCTCGCGATTAAGACTATTTAAGCTTAATAGGTAGGAAAGGGATAATGTATAAGTGGAGCTGCAGCAAGCGACTAGCATATATGGTGGCTACCTTATTCGCAAAAGACAGCGAGAAGAGAGAGCAAAGCGCGAGCGAGGAACTAGAGAGCAACCTGCGCAAACATAACTCCAACACCGTGTCCACTTCCCGAACTCCGTCGAGAAGAGGCCATCACGGCAACACACTCGGTTGATTCATTTTAGTTAATTAAGGTTCAAGTTATCTACAACCGGACATTAACAAATTCCCATCTGCCCATAACCGCGGGCACGGCTTTCGAAAGATCAATCCCTGCAGGGGGTCCCAACTTAGCCCATAACAAGCTCTCACGGTCAACGAAGGAATAGACCTCCACCCAAGACACACCGATCAGACTCGATATCCCGGTACAACAAGATGATTCGACAGGTCAAAACTAGTCCAGCAAAACCGCCCGAATGTGCCGACAAATCCCGATAGGAGCTGCACATATCTCGTTCTCAGGGCACACTCAGATGAGCCAGACGTCGGGTAGGCCAGCCCAGGGTTGCCCCTAGTAGCCCCGGACATCGCTCGGTGGGACCAACACTCAGAGGAGCACTGGCCCGGGGGGGGGGGGTTAAAATAAGATGACCCTCGGGCTCCGGAAACCCAAGGGAAAAAGAGGCTAGGTGGCAAATGGTAAAACCAATGTTGGGCATTGCTAGAAAAGCTTTAATCAAGGCGAACTATCAAGGGGTTCCCATTATAGCCCAACCGCGTAAGGGACACAACAATCCGGGAACATAACACCGATATGACGGAAACTAGGGCGGCAAGAGTGGAACAAAACACTAGGCGAGAGGCCGAGCCTTCCACCCTTTACCAAGTATATAGATGAATAAAGATAACATAGCAATATACTGATATCCCAACAAGTAAATAAAGGTTCCAACAAGGAACGGCTCCAAACTTCACCTGCAACTAGCAACGCTATAAGAAGGGGCTGAGCAAAGCGGTAACATAGCCAATCAACGGTTTGCTAGGACAAAGGTGGGTTAGAGGCTCAATCATGGCAATTGGGAGGCTGACAAGCAAGTGGTAGGCATGGTAGCATTGGCAAAGCAAAAGAGCGAGCAAACTAGCATAGCAAAGATAGTAGTGATTTCGAGGGTATGATCATCTTGCCTGCACAGTTGTCAGAGTTGACTGGATCCTCAAAAGCAAACTCAACGGGCTCCTCGTTAGCAAACTCGTCTCCCGGTTCTACCCAACAACACAAACAAGCAACAAGGATACAATCAACCACGTGCAAGGGCAACCAATAGTATGCAAAGATGATATGCTATGCGGGATGCGGTGCGGGATGCAAAATGCAAGACGTGACAGGAAATGCATGAACCTGGCCTCAACTTGGAAAACCAAGTGTGCCACTGGATAGAGGGGAAGAAATCCCCTGAAAACGATATAAAGATCAAAGGAATCGGAGCTACGGTTTGGAAATGGCAAGCGTTTTACGAAACGAGCCGATCTGCGATTTACACCAAGTAGGCTCCTAAATGCAACGAAATGAACATGCTACAGCCACCAAACATGAAAACAAATTGCAGGGCAGGGATGTACACAAGAAGCTTAACAAATCACCAGGACTGAGGCATAGGCAAATTCATCCATTAAGGGGCTCAAACAAGCATGGCAAAACTGAATAAGCAAAACAGATTTCAGACTTGGCGAAATTAACGCTAGTCTGAAGTTTTAGACCACGATGCTCTCTTCGGAGCAGCAAAACAACATGAAGCAAAACCTGAACATGGCAAGTAAGAGCATGGCATGGAGCTACTCAACAAGCTTAACAAAACACCCAAAATGACCTGGGGCCAAAAGGGTTCACAAAATACTCTAACAAGCACACGAACATCGATGAAACACAATCAGTTTTCAGACTTAGTGAAAACTGGGACATGCTGAAATTATAACTCACGGAGGCATGTAAACGAGCTCAATGCTCTCACTACGATGCAAGTCATGGCAAGGCAAGCATATATCCATAAAGAAGGCACAAAATGCTAGCTAGGAATGGCAAGAACAATGGCATAGCATGCATGGATCACTAGCAATAGCTCCGGCAAAATCGCAAAAGAGTTCACGATCTGCCCAAATTAACAACTATGCAAAAGTTGAGCTCGATTGAGTCAACCTAGGGTGCTCCAACATAACAAGTAAAGACATGGCTGGATTAAGCACAACAAGCATAACAAATCACTCTTACTGATCATTCTCAAAAGAGGCACAGATCACTTGGAAATAAGCTGGACATATAGCATCGTGAACTAAAACATCCCAGACTTAGTGATTTTCACTAAGTCCCTGAAATCAACAATCTCAGGTACCCCTCTTTGCAAGCTTGCACAAGACAACACACATATCCTAAAAATGCATGGGAGGCACCTCTGGAAAGAAGACAACATGCTTAACAATTCATCCCAAAGGGGCATAGGCATATCATGCACACAATAATCATGGCAAAAATGACAAAAGTCAATGTAGAGCTAACGGATCTGCAATTTAACTCATGATGCCTCTTTCCAACAGCATTTTGGGCACCAAGATGACCTCAAATGCAAATGATGCAATGTAATGAAATGATGTACTCGTCGAGACGAAGATTTTGATATATCATGTGTCCAAAACGGAGCCACGGATGCAAAGTTATGATGCGACAAAGAATGCAAAAAAACTGGGAATTAGGGTTTCGGGGGAGAGGGGTCAACCCAGATCCAGATCCAAAGTTACTGTAGCAGGCGCGGGGGTATTGTTCACCCGAGGCGGATCCGGCGAGGTCGGCCGACTCCGGCGACCGGTCGGCGGTGAGGGGAGGCGGGGCGCGCCCGGGGCGGCGCGGCGACGAGGGAGGCGAGCCTCGGCGAGCCTCGGGCGGGGGCCGGCGACGAGCGGGACGGCGGGGCTCCGGTGCGGCGGGTGGCGGCCGGCGAGGTGGCGCTGGTCGGCGATGGCGCCACGGCGGTGCGGCGGCGCCGGACGGCGAGGCAAGGGGCGGCGCGACCCGCCGGACTTGAAGGAGACGGCGGCGGGGACAGGCGCGAGGCGGATGGGCCTCGGGGGCCGGTTGCGGGCTCCCGGGCCTCGGCGGCGGCTGGCGGCGGGAGCGCCACGTGGCGGACGGCGATTGGCGGCGGTGGGCGGTGCGGACGCGTCCGGCTGGGGACGGACGTGTCCGGCCGGCGCGAGGAGGATTTTTTTTAGGGTTTGAGGAGGGGATCCGGAATTTGGAGGAGGGGGTCTATATATAGGCATAGAGGGAGCTAGGAGATTCCAAATGAGGTGCGGTTTTCGCCCACACGATCGTGATCGAACGACCGAGACGATGGAGCAGAGTTTGGTGGGTTTTGGGCCAAATTGTAGGGGTGTTGGGCTGCAACACACACGAGGCCTTCTCGGTCCCTCGGTTAACCATTGGAGTATCAAACGAAGTCCAAATGACCCAAAACTTGACAGGCGGTCTACCGGTAGTAAACCAAGGCCGCATGGCAAGTCTCGGCCCAATCCGGAAATGTTTAATCCCCACACTCGAAAGAAAACTAGAAATGGCCACCGGAGGAGAACGAAGCGCCGGAATGCAAAACGGATAACGGGGAAAATGCTCGAATGCATGAGATGAACATGTATGCGAATGCAATGCACGTGATGACATGATATGAGATGCACGAGGAGGAAAACAACACACGGAGACAAAGACCCGAAC
Source organism: Triticum monococcum (assembly GCA_034509565.1). Taxonomy (NCBI): domain Eukaryota; kingdom Viridiplantae; phylum Streptophyta; class Magnoliopsida; order Poales; family Poaceae; genus Triticum; species Triticum monococcum. The sequence continues at coordinate 167,641,599 of CM067846.1, read as the reverse complement.
CCGAGAGATAAATATAACTTAATGCTGGAAGCGGCAAGAGTTGGAGTACAAATTGGGAAAGTTACATATGGGGCGTTAAAACATGCGAAAGCTACCATCTCGTTTAGCACAAGAATGACCAGGACGGCACAAGGGCTCAAACTTTCACACACATGTCCATGGTCTATGAGATGCTTTACTTGCCTTTGTATTTCTTTGGCTTCTTCGGGGTTGACGTGGTAGGGAGCTTTGTTCGGAAGCGGTGCTCCGAGGATGAGGTCGATGCGGTGCTCAATGCCTCGTAGTGGAGGTAGTCCTGGAGGTAGCTCGTCGGGGAAAACATCATGAAATTCCTGCAAAAGAGAGGACAACACTAGAGGAAGAGTATGAGAAGTGTTAGTTTGTGGTGCATTGTCCTTGCACACAAGAACATAGTGTAGGACACTAGATGCGTTCTCACACACTCCTCTTATCTCACTTTTGGTGGCAAATAGAACTAAGTTCTTCTTGTCGCTCATCATGGAGGTGCTCGATTTGGGTTTGTGGCACTCACTCTCTTTTTGGTGGCTCGCTCTCTCACTTTGATCTCCACGATGGGTGGCTTGCTTATAGGCGACAACCTGGCTTGGAGACATGGGACGAAGTACATACTCCTTTCCCTTCATCTTGAATATGTAGTGGTTCGTTCGGCCATTGTGGATGACTCCTCTATCAAATTGCCATGGGCGTCCAAGGAGAAGATGGCAAACGGTCATTAGAACGACATCGCACTCCAAGGTGTCTTCGTAGGCGCCAATTTTGAAGGAGACTTGTACTCGATGCTCGACTTGGATAGTGCCGGAGTCGCTAAGCCATTGCACTTTGTATGGATGTGGATGCTTCGTCTTGGGCAATTGGAGCTTGGAGCAAAGTTCTTCACTTGCAATATTATGACAACTCCCTCCATCGATGATGACCTTGACGGATCGTCCATTGATGCTGGCCTTGGTGTGGAATATGTGGCATCTTTGGTATTCTTCTTGGTGATGTTGGAGAGTCAAGACCTTGGAGACAACAAGGGCGGGACTTGAATCTTCATCGCAAAAGACTTGTTCCTCTTTATCGTTCACTTGCCGGTGCATGGCGACTTGCTCGACGGCGTCCATTTCTTCTTCACTCATTGAGTCGTAAGTGTCGTCATCATTGAGGATCATGGTCCGCTTGTTGGTGCACTCATAGGACTTGTGGCCTTGGCCTCCGCATGTGAAGAATTCGAAGGAACTTGTCTTGATGGTCTCATCGGTTGGAGTGGATGATGATGAAGCTCTCGGCTTGAAGTTGCTCATAGTAGGAGGATGACTTGGAGTTGACGAAGCTTTCTTGGAACTCGACTTGTCGATGTTGCTAGTAGAAGGCTTGGTAGTCGGTGTTGGAGTCGTTGAAGCTTGGTTGTTGGAGAAACCGCATGTCTTGTAAGAGAACTTGGCATACTTGAAATCATCTTGCACTTGGCGTTCCGCTTTGGTAGCTTGATGCACTAGCTCGATGAGGTTTGAGTATGGTTGGAAGTCGGTGATCTACTTGATAGGATGGTTGAGTCCATTCAAGAAACGTGTCATTGTTTGCTCATCATCTTCCGTGACATTGGCTCTTATCATGGCAATCTCCATCTCCTTGTAGTACTCTTCAACGCTCTTGGTTCCTTGCTTGAGTAGTTGGAGTTTCTTGAAGAGGTTGCGATTGTAGTAGGTGGGCACAAAGCGTGCTCTCATGACATCCTTCATTTGCGCCCAAGTAGTGATGGGTGGTTCACCTCTTGCCTCTCGGCGCTCTATGACTTGTTCCCACCAAATGAGGACATAGTCTTGGAATTCAAGGGATGTCATCGTGATCTTCTTCTCTTCTTCATAGTTGTGCAAATGGAAGATTTTGTCGACCTTCAATGCCCATGAAAGGTACTCTTCGGGATCGTTGCTTCCATTGAACTTGGGCATGGTGAACTTGAGCTTTCCGTAGCATTGCTCTTCATTGTGTTGGGGTCGAGGATGATGACGCCCGTGTTGTAGATGATTGTCAAGCTCGTGTCGCTCTTGGTGAGGAGGGTTGTTAACCTCATGTTGCTCTTGTCATGGAGGATTTCCGTTGTCGTCATGCTCTTGATGAAATTGATGTTCTTGGCGAGCTTGTGGAGGAGCTTGTCGAGCTCGAGGAGGAGCTTGAGGAACTTGACGATGCACGCGAGCTTGTAATCTCCGTTCTTGAATTTCTTCGCGAAGTGCTTCTTCTTGTTCTCGAGCTTGTCGGCCTCGGTTGGCTAAGACTCTACTTGAATCTTGGAGGGCTTGTTGCGCGGCAAGTGCTTGAGCTTCACGGAGTTGTTCTTCTTGGCGTTGTGCATCGGCGTCTTGTGCAACATGGTGTAGACGCGCTCGCTCTTCCTCTTCATGTTGGCGTTGTCATTGTCGTTCTCATGCTAGCGCAAAGGCCTCTTGAGTTTGACGTTGTCGGCGCTCTTGAGAGTTGGTGTCACGTAGGGGATTGAGGCTTGCTTGACAATCGTTGCACGCGGCACGGTGTAGACTGTTCAATGTCGGTGTACTTGAGCCGGAGAGGGTGAAGTCGGAGTGTCGACTTGAGCGGGTCCTTCTTGATGAGGATGAAGTGGAAGAAGAGCGGTTGAGCAACAAAGCGCGAATTTCGTCCATCCTTGCGTCATTCTCTTGCTTGTGATCCTCGAGCTTGTGGTCGAAGTAGTCCCTTGTACATTGCTCAGAGAGTCGCAAGTCGGCGGTGAGGTTGTCGATGTGTTCACTCATAGCTTGTTGCTCTTGATGCAAAGCACGTTGTGCACCAAAGAGGTGGCCCTTGCTGACGTAGGAGTTCATGTTGTCTTCGTGCTCAATGAAGAGTGGGTTGGTAGAAGTACTTGGCCTATCCATCATTCCAAGACAAATGTGAGTGGTAGAAAGAGAAGAACGAATACCAAATGTACCTTGACCGAAGTTGAAAGTGGATCGATGATCACTCCAATGTAGGACAAGGAAATAGCACAATTGGTACTAGCTCTTGTCGGTTTCTCACACCTACACAAGTAAAAGCTTATGGTGGAGCTTGGTTAGGATGGTGGCACAAAATTTGATGCAATTGTAAGTGAGCTTCAATAATGTTGGAAAACATTCACAAGATGCAATGTAACAAGTAGACCAAGCATATAAGGTACACGGAAACACACACGCAAAAAGATAAGTGGGATTGGGCAACCAAGGATGAGCCAAAATGTGGAATCCACGAAAATGCTCTTGTTGCACAACACTAGAGAGACGCTAGCATGATTGCACAATAGGCGGATACAAGAACTTGTGCACAACCTATTTAGCAAAAATGCAACGACTTCTATCCCAAGTATTCTCTATGCAAGGTGTTTCTGTGATATGATCCAAGATGATCGAGTATGACAATCTTAACGTTGTATGATGCTATGGTTCTTGCTTAAAAGCTCTTTGCTTATATTTCCTATTTTCTTAAAAGCTTTTTTGGCTCTTTGATGTTGGAGCTCTTTTCTCATGCAATGCTTGACGAACCAATATAGCAATTGTGTATGCGACGACAATGTTGTGACACAAGAGATGATACCAATATATGCAACAATGATGTATGTATGCTATGGGAAGTATGATCACTAATGTACACAAGTCTCATTGCCGGCAATACTCAATGGCTAGTCTCGATGGGTAAGCAACGCAAAGGAGTAAGGCTATGATGGCTATCAATGTAATGGCAAGAGTGATATGTCCAATACCAAGACGAGGTTACCGGTCTTGCTTCCGGTTTGGTGTCAAAATGGTGGCATGAATGCCAAGGTGTAGTCGAGGTGGTCATTATTGATGATGTGTCCGTGGCGAAGATGAGAGGCGGTGATGTCGATGTCGAACCGTACCTAGATAACCGAGACACAAAAGGATACGGAACCGCAACTCAGATTCTCAAAGCTCGAAGTGGCAACTCGTGTTGGAGTGCTAAACGGTCCAAATGGTGGTGGTATGCGGAAGTGGTGATGGTGTATTGGTGGTGGGAGTGCGTATGCGGAAATGTGGGGCGGTGGTGGTGACTATACTAGAAAAAATTCAGTTTCGTCAGGGTCGGTCGGACGTCTGGGCTGGGCCGGTCATCCGGTTGTCGGACGTCCGAGCTGGGTCGGATGTCCGGTGCGTGGGCGAATTTCAGGCACGGGATGAACAGCTAGGGTTCGAGGTGGAGATGGCGAAAATGGTCAAATCCGGAGGGTTTTGTGGATGGAAAGGGTGGGGAAAGGGGGGAAAGGTAGATCCACTCAAAACAAAGCAAATCCACGGGTCCAAACCAACAAAATCTCAACACACTAACAAATCAAAAAAAAAATTGGGGCTATTTTTGTGGGGAATTTTCGAATTAGGACGAAAAACAACAAAAACTAGGCTAGCAACACAACGGGGAAGCTCCGAAATCATGATCAACGTGGCTCATGATACCAAGATGATGTAGAGTAGAACCCTAATCGGCCGATATTTCACGAAAGGAGTGGATCCCGCGACGAACACAAAGAACATGAGGAGGGAAACGAGGGAAAACAAAAGGGAAACACAAGAGGAACACTCAAACTAACAAGAACAAGTCACACATGTGCTAGATCCTCGAGTACAAAGGGGAAAATACACGATCCAAAGTCAACAACGGACGATACACGGTAGCCGGTCTTCTCTGTGAGCAGGTCTTGATGTTCTTCCCTAAAGAGGGGTCTTGAATCCGCTTGGGGGATCTTCTCCGTAGGAGGTTCGAATCTTCGAGGAGAAGGTAACCAAGTGGATGAGCAAAGCTCTCACACGATATATGAGCTAATCCTTTGCTGACCCTAGAAAGTTGGACGAGGTGGAGTATATATAGTCCTAGTGCAAAAGAGGGGGTGAAGGGGTACATGGGCTGCGGCCCAACTCGAAACGGTGCTCAGGCGTCGGACATCCGGGGGTCACCGGTTGTCCAGAGGATCGCGAGGGTCCAGACGTCCGGTGCTTGTCGGACGTCCGTAGATTCTTCTCGGGTGGTCTTCGGTCGGACATCCGGTCAGGGTCGGTCGTCCGGGTGGCGCCGAACGTTCGTCTGTTTTGGCTTGGATGTGGCTGTGTCGGTCGTCCGGAGGGGTCCGGACGTCCGGAGCCTGGAGGTTGTCGGATGTCCGGGGTTCGTCAGTCTTCCGGAGCCTCGAGACTTTGATCTTCTCTTCTTCTTCGTCTTCGTCTTCACGTCCATCTTCCTCTTCCTCTTCTCCTTGCTCCTTAGCTTCTCCATGATACCTGAGAATGCAAAAAGTGTCCGTATGAGGTAGTAGCCATGTCTCATGTGCATCAAAGTGGAAATGTGAGAGGAGAGGTGTCACCTCGGTGTCAAGGGCTCTTGCACGTGCTCGTGTCATGGGTCCAAGAGGTGTCGTAGGAGATGTAGTTAGGTTCATGGGGTTGGCCTTGGGATGCTCCACATCATCGTGAGAACGCGAAAATCGGACTCCGGATGAATTAGTTATGGCCAAAACAAAAATCAACCGAAATGGTAATGTACAGGTATCGGACGTCCGAAGATGGTCGAACGACCGGTGACCGGATGTCGGTGTCAAAACCGGCGGATCTCGGGTAGGGGGTCCCGAACTGTGCGTCTAGGCCGGATGGTAACAGGAGGCAGGGAACACGATGTTTTACCCAGGTTCGGGCCCTCTTGATGGAGGTTAAACCCTACGTCCTGCTTGATTAATATTGATGATATGGGTAGTACAACAGTATATCTACCACGAGATCAAGGAGGCTAAACCCTAGAAGCTAGCCTACGGTATGATTGTTGTCTATGGAGTTGATGAAGTTGTCCTACGGACTAAAACCCTCCGGTTTATATAGACACCGGATAGGGTTAGGGTTACATAGAGTCGGTTACAATGGTAGGAGATCTTGAGTACCTGCATCGCCAAGCTTGCCTTCCACGCCAAGGAAAGTCCCATCCGGACACGTGACGAAGTCTTCAATCTTGTATCTTCACAGTCCAGGAGTCCGGCTGAAGGTATAGTCCGGCTACCCGAACACCCCCTAATCCCGGACTCCCTCAGTAGCCCCCGGACCAGGCTTCAATGACGATGAGTCCGGCGTGCAGATTGTCTTCGGCATTGCAAGGCGGGTTCTCCTCCAAATTCCGTGTACTTGTTGAATAAAGTCCGGTTTCTTGTAAATGTTGCACTCCTTGGCTTCTACGCCCAATAATGGCCATCTTCCACGTGTCAAACGAATGCGAAAAGCCGGGGCGTTTTTACATCCACACCCCTAGCCATATAAACGAGCCGCCTATTTAACTGGATGGGAATTTAGGTTCAAACCACATCTTCTCCTCTCCGCGAGTTATCATCAGAGTGCTTCCAGCAAAGGTCCATTCCAACATGTCCAGCCGTCGCAGCTCCTCCCCTCGCCCCTCCGGTCCCAAACCCGGGGACTAGGAGAGTTGCACCATCCCGCACAGCGAGTTGGTGTCGCTTCAGGCCAAAGGATTTCTTCCCCCGGCATACATGGTCCCGGTCCGAGCCGGTCTCGCCACCTACAATGGCGGAAAACAGGTGGAGAGCACCCCCAATCCTTCTAAAGGAGAGCGGGTGTGCCTTGTCCCCTATCTAATAAGGGGACTGGGATTTCCAATTCATCCATTTCTTCGCGGGCTTCTGAAGTTTTACGGTCTCCAGCTGCACAATCTCATGCCCGCTTCCCTATTACATATCGCGGGTTTCGTCGCCCTTTGCGAGCTATTTTTAGGCGTTGAGGCTCATTTCCCGTTGTGGAAGAGGTTATTCTGCCTGGTGCCCCATTCTCAAGAGGGGTCTATCTATCAACTGGGCGGAGCCGAAGTATGGCGCATCGCCGGGACCGGATACCTATCCGGAACCCCGAAGAAGGCGTCCGAGGACTGGCCTTCGGAATGGTTTTACATGGATGACATCCCGCTACCGGACCCTATCCGGGTCGGTCTCCCTGAGTTCAACAATGCCCCGTTGAAGAAACGCTTGAGCTGGCGTCCACGGAGCTCTCAGAGAGAAAGCGACAGAGACGTCCTTTACCTGATGGGCCGGATAAGACTGTTGGCTCATTCCAGACTAACCATGATTGGAGTCATGGCCGCATGCATTATGCGGGGGGTGCAGTCGCTTCAATATAGAGGCCACCCCATGTGGGATTTCAACGGGGAGGATGACGCCACCCGTTACGGTCGTAAGGGGCCGGCCTCAACCGCCGCCTTAGTAAAGATCTTATCCTCTTTGTACAAGGGAGAAAAGGAGGATTTCCTCCGTGTCAATCCGCAGGCCGGATTCAGTATGTACGACCCTCCAAGTTGGGTAAGTGAACAATTGTGCTTGCCCGTTTGCTTTATACTCCCACGATTAGATAGGCAGTCTAATGATTTCAACGTAGGAACTGCGACAGGAGGTAAAGGACATAAACAGCCGTCCTCCACAGCCCGAGGACCCAGAACGGTCCCTCAATCCGGACTTCGAAGAAGATGCGGACATATCGGTGGAGCTTATTGACGGGGTGTTCTATCAGCTAAGCAAGGACGATACCTTGGTGGCCATTACGGCGGATTACCCAGGGTTAATCCCGGCCTCCCAGGTGAAGGAAACCGGAGTCCCATTCCCTTAAAAGAGATTCCATTCTCACGTATTCTGGTGTTTCCAACGATAACCGTGTTTTGCAAGGGAGATTTCCGAGGCAGGAGGCCGAACCTGCAGCTGCTAGCCAACGAGGGGTCGCAAGGCCCCGTGGGGCAAAAAGGAATGTAGTCCGAACTGAGATGCCGGCGCAAAGGTATAGCGTGCCCTCTGTTTCCCTCGAGTTATTCTGTCAGGGCATATTAACGTCCGTGCTATCTTCAAAACGAAGAGACCTTGCCGGACTACATCCGGAGAGGTTGCCAATCGCGCCTCCACCAGCCAGGCTCCAACGTCTGGCCAGGAAGCGGAGGCGAGCACAAGGCGCGCACTGGACGCTCCTCCGACAGAGGATGAGGACAGGCTGTTTGCCATAAATTCCGAAGTGGAGAGTGCCATGAACCATAGGCGTTGCCGGACCGTTCTACACGACGGTTGTTTCTCCCAAGAGGCTTTAGATGCCTTTAATTCGGGAGATGCGTACCTCCGTGCCGCTCAAAATGGTTTAGCCAGAGCCACGGAGTAGTATGTAAAAGACATACGGGTAAGAAAATTTTGGTTAAATATATATATGCCAGTAGCCCCCGAGACTTGAAGCAGTTAGAGAAACTGATTTAAGGATCATTTAATATGCAGGTTCTTACAGAGAAGAATACCGTATTGTCCCAGGAGCTAGAAAAGTGCAAGGCCCAACTAGAGGCCGCACTGGCCGCAGCAGGGGAGCCCAAAGCGACCCCCTCAGGTAAGATACACTTCGAAAGATTAGTATTGTGCGGTGTGGGTGCAAATCTGACAGATCATATTGCAGATGGCGCCGGACTAGATCCGGACAAACAACAACTCTTACGCCGATTAAAGGCCGGTGAGAGTATGTTGACAAGGGTGAGGCTGGAGAAGAATGATCTTCAGGATGCCAACACCAAGCTGGGCGTCGAACTTAAAGATGTTCGTGGCCAGCTGTCGGACTCCACGAAGGAGAATCAGCGGCTTCGACGCGGCATATTTAATAAGTGCTTGAACGAACTTTGAAAAAAAAAGTTCGGCGAGGAAGTCGACTAACTGAGTAATATCTATAGGTATGCTCACAAGTCGTCCTGTAGAGGAGATGCCCGGTTCTACGGGTGACCTTCTTCCCGAACTCTTGCAACTGCACGAGCGAATTCGGCAGGCAATGCGAGGTGTTGCCCAAGCCTTATGGCCTGTCCACTCCGTGCCCGAGGGCCTTGGAGAGCTTGCGGAGAAGCTGAAGGGAGCTCGGCGGCGCTTCCGGTTGTGGAAGATATCGGCTTGCCGACAAGGCGCTAGGGAGGCCTGGGCCATGGTGATGACCCGTTTTACGAAGTCTGACCCAAACCACATGGCCGAGGTCGGACCAGTGGGGCTTGACGGGAAGGAGATCCATGTAAGCTTAGTGTACGGCCAAGTAGAGTTGGCCGCGAAGTATTCCCAGCAGGACTGTAAATAGATAGCCTGTTAGATGGTATAGAAGAGGAATACAATCAGTCAAAATGACTGTGTAATTTTGAATTGACATGTGTAATGCCTTCTAGCCGGATTGTAGATCGTTTGTCGTTGCCGACCTTTTCGCTTCAACCTCGGGACCTGACGGTCCAGAGTGTGTCCGAATACCCTAGCGGTTATATAAGAACCGGGGTATGCGTGGAGACCAGGCGTAGGGGTCATCAGTGCTTTATCAGACAAGTGCCCAACTAGTTATGTTATATTACATGGTTAGTAAGAAACATCTTCCAGAGAGAATAGTTCTGTTAAGGGTTCCTTTCGCTGGGAGGCATGCCCTACTGTGCATGTCCGGATTGCGTGAAGAGACACAGAAAAAGCATCTGGGGGCGCATAAAATGAGTAAAAAAGATCATCTTTTATTTCACCGACCGAATATTCCCTTAAGAACGCTATCTTTCGGCTTCACCCAGTCTGAGGTACACATCCGGCTAACCCGGCAGTAACAATCACAGAGGTGCTCCCTATCGCCTAGCCGAACAATCGGGAACGTAGGGGTAAGCACAGGAGCCAGGCAACCCAGCTTGGCCAAAACTTAAGTCATATCGATGCATATAATGGTGAAGAAAAAGGTACATGCGAAAGTTTGACGCATGTGTTGGGCGTGAAGCCCGTATAAATAAGCTTCTGTTAAAGAAGCCCCCAGGTTTAATGAGCGCGAGTGGCGCGTCACTATATGAGCCTTTAAGGGCTATAGAAGAAAGAATGGGAAGGAGAGAAATGTAAGACAGAAAAATTCAAAAAGGAAAGGACATAGGAAGGAGACGAACACAGAGTACGGCGCTAGGCATAGAATCTTCGGAGACGGGCGGCGTTCCACGGGTTCGGCTCGAGTCGGTTGTTCGATGCATCTCGCAGGCGGTACGCCCCACCAGTCAGGACTTGGTCGATTATGAATGGACCTTCCCACTTGGGCTTGAGTTTGTCCTTTTTCTTATCCGGCAGGCGTAGAACTAGTTCGCCAACATTGTAAATTTTTGCCCGTACCTCTCTGCTTTGATATCTTCGGGCCTGCTGTTGATAAAACGCGAAACGGGCTTTTACCACGTCACGCTCCTCCTCCAAGGTGTCCAAGTTGTCCTGCCGATGGAGCTCGGCTTCTCTTTCTTCATACATGCACACTCTTGGTGAGTCATGAATTATGTCGCAGGGAAAACTGCTTCTGCACCGTACACCATAAAAAATGGTGTGTATCCGGTGGTGCGATTTGATGTGGTCCGCAGCCCCCATAGCACGGAGTCGAGCTCCTCTACCCAGTGCGTGTTAGATTCCTTGAGGGACCGCACCAGTCTGGGTTTAATGCCGCTCATGATAAGACCATTTGCACGTTCGACCTGGCCGTTGGTTTGTGGGTGATAGACGGAAGTATAATCGAGCTTGATGCCCATGTTTTTGCACCAGAGTTTTACCTCGTCGGCGGTAAAGTTTGTACCGTTATCGGTTATGATGCTGTGGGGGACGCCATAACAGTGTACAACCCCGGATATGAAGTCTATCACGGGTCCGGATTCGGCCGTTTTAACAGGCTTGGCTTCTATCCATTTGGTGAACTTATCCACCATGACCAGTAAGTATTTTTTCTTATGGGTTCCACCTTTGAGGGGTCCGACCATGTCAAGCCCCCAGACCGCAAAAGGCCAGGTGATGGGTATAGTTTGGAGTGCGGTGGGTGGCATATGGCTTTGGTTGGCAAAAAGTTGGCAACCAGCGCATCGTTGGACTAGGTCCTGAGCGTCTGCCCGGGCCGTCGGCCAGTAAAAGCCTGTACGGAAAGCCTTGCTAACAAGGGACCGAGCAGCGGCGTGGTGACCACCGAGTCCGGCATGAATTTCAGCCAGAATGTTCCGCCCTTCCTCTTCGGAGATGCACCTTTGAAGGACTCCGGTAGTGCTTTTCTTATAAAGCTCTCCCTCATGGACTCTGTAGGCTTTAGATCGCCGCACTATGCAGCGGGCCTCGTTTTGGTCCTCCGGGAGTTCCTGCATAATAAGGTAGGCTAGGAATGGTTCTGTCCACGGGGCGATAACCGCCATTATTACGTGGGCTGAAGGTGTAATTTCGTTGGCAGAGCCTCCAATTGTGTCAGATTGTTCGGCGTCGAGTGGTGCGGCTGGGTTCGGGCTGTTGTTTGCAGGTTCCCCCTCCCATGCTACGGATGGCTTGAACAATCTTTCCAAAAAGATGTTGGGGGGACTGCATCGCGTTTTGCTCCGATGCGTGCTAGGACGTCCGCCGCTTGATTGTTTTCTCGGGCTATATGGTGAAACTCCAGCCCTTCGAACCGAGCTGACATTTTTAGGACGGCGTTGCGGTAAGCTGCCATTTTTGGGTCCTTGGCGTCGAAGTCTCCGTTTATTTGGGATATCGCGAGGTTTGAATCCCTGCGTACCTCTAGGCGCTGGATACCCATGGATACTGCTATCCGGAGGCCATGTAGGAGGGCCTCATATTCGGTTGCGTTGTTGGAATCCGTGTACATGATCTGGAGCACATATTGGACTGTGTCTCCTATGGGGGACGTCAGGACGACGCCAGCCCCCAGTCCGGCCAACATTTTGGAGCCGTCGAAGTGCATGATCCAGTTTGAATATGTGCCGTACTCTTTAGGGAGCTCGGCCTCCGTCCATTCTGCGACAAAGTCGGCCAAAACTTGCGATTTAATAGCTCGCCGTGGCTTATAAGTTATATCGAATGGGAGAAGCTCGATGGCCCATTTTGCAATCCGGCCCGTTGCATCGCGGTTGTTGATAATATCGTTGAGTGGCACTTCCGAGGCTACTATTATGGAACACTCTTGAAAGTAGTGTTGTAGCTTCCGGGATGCCATGAATACCGCGTATGCAATCTTTTGGTAATGCGGGTACCGTGATTTGCATGGAGTGAGGACAGTGGACACGTAGTAGACCGGCCTTTGAAGGGGGAATTTGTGTCCTTCCGTTTCCCGCTCGACAACGAGCACTGCGCTGACAACTTGGTGTGTTGCTGCGATGTACAATAACATTGGCTCACCGGTGTTTGGCGCGGCCAGGACTGGGTTTGTTGCCAATATGGCTTTTATTTCATCAAGTCCGGCCGTGGCGGCATCTGTCCACTCGAAGTGTTCGGTGCGCCGAAGGAGGCGATAGAGGGGTAGTGCCTTTTCTCCCAAGCGGGAGATGAAGCGGCTTAAAGCCGCCACGCATCCGGTTAATTTTTGTATTTGTTTAAGGTCCTTTGGGACATCCAATTGTGACAAAGCTCGGATCTTGGCTGGATTTGCTTCAATTCCTCTACCGAATACAATGAAGCCCAAGATTTTTCCGGCTAGAACGCCGAAAACACATTTTCCCGGATTGAGCTTGATGTCATATTTTCGGAGGTTATCGAATGTAAGCTTCAAGTCGTCTACTAGAGATTCGACATGTCTTGATTTGACGACCACATCATCCACGTACGCCTCCACTGTTTTGCCGATTTGGTTTGCCAGACATGTCTGGATCATGCGCTGATATGTTGCACCGGCATTTTTCAGCCCGAAGGGCATTGTGTTGAAGCAGAATGGGCCGTATGGTGTGATGAATGTTGTTGCAGCTTGATCTGATTCCGCCATCTTGATTTGATGGTAACCGGAGTATGCGTCGAGGAAACACAACGAATCGTGTCCTGCGGTGGCATCGATAATTTGATCGATACGGGGAGGGGGAAGGGATCCTTTGGGCACGCCTTGTTAAGGTCTTTGAAATCGACACACAGGCGCCAGGATTTATCCTTCTTTGGTACCATCACCAGGTTTGCTAGCCAGTCCGGATGTTTTATGTCTCTGATGAATCCGGCCTCCAATAGCTTGGCTAGCTCCTCTCCCATAGCCTGTCTCTTGGGTTCGGAAAAACGCCGAAGGGCTTGTTTGACAGGTTTAAATCCTTTTTGGATATTTAAGCTGTGTTCGGCCAGCCAGCGTGGGATCCCTGGCATGTCTGAAGGGTGCCAGGCGAAGATGTCCCAGTTCTCTCGTGGGAACTCTCGCAGTGCGGCGTCTACATCAGGGTTCAATCGTGCCCCGATGGAAGCTGTTTTATTGGGGTCCGTTGGATGGACCTGGAATTTGATTATTTCATCTGCTGGCTTGAAGGATGTGGATTTAGATCTTTTGTCGAGTATCACATCATCCCTGTTAACTGTGGAGCGCAGCGCTGTCAGTTCCTCGGCCGCTAAGGCTTCGGATAGTGCCTTAACGGCTAATGCGGCCGTTTTGTTTTCGGCACGGAGTGCTATGTCTGGATCACTAGCTAGAGTGATAATTCCATTCGGCCCGGGCATCTTGAGCTTCGTGTACCCGTAATGGGGTATTGCTTGGAAGATTGTGAATGCTTCCCGCCCTAGTAAGGCGTGATGTCCGCTTTTAAACGGGGCCACCTGGAACGTGACTTCTTCGGACCTGTAATTATCCGGCGTGCCGAACACCACATCTAGTGTGATTTTTCCCGTGTAGCGCGCTTCCCGACTGGGGATTATTCCTCTAAAGGTTGTGCTGCTTCGCTCGACGCGGTTCTAGTCTATTTCCATTTTTGAAGGGTCTCCTCATAAATGAGGTTCAGTCCGCTGCCTCCATCCATGAGCACCTTGGTAAGGCGAAAGCCGTCCACTATGGGACTGAGGACCAATGCGGCTGGTGCTCGGGCTGTTCGGAATCTAGGTTCATCACTTGCGTTGAAAGTAATGGCAGTGTCGCGCAATGGATTTATTGTTGCAACTTGATAGACTTCGGCGAGGTTGCGGAGTGTTCTTTTTCGCATATTGTTTGATGCGAAAGTCTCAAAGACTGTGAGAACGGTACTGGTGACCTCGGGCTGGCTTTCTGCGGCCTCCCGATTTAAGAGGTCCTCGCCAATTTTGGCTACCTGCCGGAGTATCCAACATGCTCTAAGGTTGTGAGTTGGTGTAGCGTCCTCTGTACTGTGAATTCTACAGGGTTCATCAAGCCACCTTTCCAGTACGGTTCCATGCCCTGCAAAGGGTTTTGGCTTTTTGCTATTTATCCCGGGTGTCTTATGATGATGCACCCTCTTAGTTCGGACGGGATTACTATTCAAGGCCGGATTATCCCAAAATTTTGTTTCGGTTTTCCAGGCACTTTCCATCGCACAGTATTTTTGTACTATGGACGCCAAGTCAGTGAAGCGTGTAATATCACGACAACTTACGGCGTTAAGGATTCCCTCGTCCATGCAATTGCTGCAGAAGATTGATATCGCGTCTCCCTCGCGATAATCTTTTATCCTGTTCATAACTAGGAGGAATCTGGCCCAGTAATGATGTACTATTTCGTCGGGCCTTTGCCTGACTTGGGAGAGATCGCTTATGTTCGGGTGGGTGGGTGTCGTTGAATCTGAGACCTCACCCAATCCAAGATTCGGAGGCTGAAGAGTTTTCGAATTCTGAAGTTCGGATTCCTGGACATTATCCAACGAATCCGACCCATTGCCTGATTCTAAGCTCAGGTCTTGAGTTACATCCTCCCCTCCGCAGGTATCCGGCTTGGAGGGATCGGGAATTCGGACGTAACTAGTCCTTAAAATAGATGAAGGGTCGCCGCACCGCGCCTCTACCACGGCAACGTGGTGGGTGACTTGGGGAGAGTTAATTTCTCTTAGATCGGGTCTAAGCCTAACCTGGTCGTAATCCGTGGCGACCCCCAGGGCGGCGATGCGATCCAAGAGCTCGTTTACGGATGAGAGCTCCATTGGATCTAACTGCTCAACGAGCTCCGAGCTGACGCGTAGATTGCTTTTGATGACCTGAGAGGTCACTGTCGGCGCAACAGCCGAACAGGCGGTCATGAGGAAACCACCTAGCCGGAGGGTTTGGCAAACAGCCAAGGCTCCCTTAGCAACGGCGCCGTCTTTGAAGACGGGAGAAGTCATCCTTCCTGATTGCGACGGCACAGAGGAACTCTCAATGAAAGCACCAATGTCGGTGTCAAAACCGGCGGATCTCGGGTAGGGGGTCCCGAACTGTGCGTCTAGGCCGGATGGTAACAGGAGGCAGGGAACACGATGTTTTACCCAGGCTCGGGCCCTCTTGATGGAGGTAAAACCCTACATCCTGCTTGATTAATATTGATGATATGGGTAGTACAAGAGTAGATCTACCACGAGATCAAGGAGGCTAAACCCTAGAAGCTAGCCTACGGTATGATTGTTGTCTATGGAGTTGATGAAGTTGTCCTACAGACTAAAACCCTCCGGTTTATATAGACACCGGATAGGGTTAGGGTTACATAGAGTCGGTTACAATGGTAGGAGATCTTGAGTATCCGCATCGCCAAGCTTGCCTTCCACGCCAAGGAAAGTCCCATCCGGACACGGGACAAAGTCTTCAATCTTGTATCTTCACAGTCCAGGAGTCCGGCTGAAGGTATAGTCCGGCTACCCGAACACCCCCTAATCCCAGACTCCCTCACCGGACGTCTGGGCGGGCTCAGAAATCCGTAGATTTGGCTCGGGTTGGGGGTTTCGGATGTCCGGAAAAGGTCGGACGTCCGGTCGTTCCAGGGGCTCCGGACGTCCGTGAAAGGCCGGTCGTCCGGTGGGTCAGGGTCAACGCGAGATGCTAGTTTTGGGGCGCGATTTTGGGGTCAAAATTGATGAGATTTCATGGATGAAAGATGGGGAAACTTGGGGAGATGCTAGATCCACTTGAAACCAAGCAAATCTATGGATCAAATCCAACAAAACTTCGTCAAACCAAGAAATCACAAAAAAATTGGGGCTATTTTTGGTGGGGATTTTCGAAATTGGGGAAGAACCCTAATCGGCCGATCTTTCACGAAAGGAGCGGATCCCGTGACGAACACAAAGAACACGAGGAGGGGAACGAGGGAAAACACAAGGGAAACACAAGAGGAACACTCAAACTAACAAGAACAAGTTACACATGTGCTAGATCCTCGAGTACAAAGGGAAAGATACACGATCCAAAGTCAACAACAGACGATACACGGTAACCGGTCTTCTCCGTGAGGAGGTCTTGATGTTCTTCCCTAAAGAGGAGTCTTGAATCCGCTTGGGGGATCTTCTCCGTAGGAGGCTCGGATCTCCGAGGAGAAGGTAACCAAGTGGATGAGCAAAGCTCTCACACGAAATATGAGCTAATCCTTTGCTAACCCTCAAATGGTGGAGGTGGAGGAGTATATATAGTCTAGGGTCACGAAGGGGTAAGTGAGGGCGAAGGGATATATGGATTCAGCCCGATACACTGTGCACAGACAGGCGTCGGACGTCTGACGGGTAGCGGACGTCCGGTGGCTCGCGAGGGTCCGGACGTCCGGCATTTTGGCTTGGGAAAGCCATCGTCGGATTTCCGGACGAGGCCTGTCGTCCGGGCGGTGGAGGATGTCGGACGTCCGGTCAGCGTCGGTCGTCTGACCGCTGTAGGTCTCGCTGGCTGGGACTTGGGCTGGCTATTGAAGACTCCAAGCGTCAGACGTCTGGTCCAGACCGGTCGTCCGGTGGTTGTAGATTTCTGGCAGCTTCTTCTCTTGGTCCTTGTACTTGGCGTCCTCGCTAGCTCATCCGTTGGATGTGGTGGCTCCGTGGCTTTCCTCTAAGTACCTGATCATGCATAGCACACACATTGGAGGTAGTAGCCATGTCTCACATGTAGAAATTGAAAGTTCGGAGAGGAGCGAGTTCACCTTGTGTCCAATGGCGTATGTTCGAGGTCTCGTCATATGTCTTCTTGGGGCTTGGAGAGTTGTCGGAGTGTACATGGGGATGGACATGGGATGTTCCGCATCATCTCCCCCGCCACTTGGGAATGATCCGACCACGGATCGTGATCCTCATCACCATGGAAACGGTTGTCGGGGACGAACTTGTAGTTGGACGGAGTTGAAAACATGGCGCAATCCAAGTACTCCAAGGTGTCGCCGGAGTGGTATACATGCAAAAAGAGCAAACACAAACGACACTCGGAAATACAATGGTTAGCACTCAAAAGGTGTCCATCAAGTAAGCATAATGTCGTCCAATGAAGTTGTTCATAGCAAGGCACAAGATGCTTGTCCAAATGATGTAAGATGACATGTAAAGCATTCATGTTGGCAAATGCAATCATTGTGCACGCCAATGTGTCGTGAATATGATCAATGCAATCTCGGTGCAAAATGATGTCACGGTGAGACGGTTTATCAATAGCATGAATATGGAAATTGGTGCTCAATGTGACTATGTGATCATGCAATTGATGATGGACAATATGATCATGGTGTAAGAATATGGCATCAAGGAAGATCACAACAAATTTGCTAAGGAAATGCACAAGCTCATATATCATGGATGACATGGGAATACAAGATGCAACAAGGCAATCATAATGTGAGTCAATCCATGCATAAGATGCAAATTTGTCGTGTGTATGATATGTCCATCGAGCATGACATGTGTGAGCATAATCAACAAATATGGAGGTGTTGGTGTACCAATGCTCGACGTCGTGGCATGAGTGGAGGTTCAAAGGTGCATCCACTAAGTCCGAGCGCTCCTCAATGTGAAGGTTCATAGAGCCAATCTTCAATGTCGCTCCTCCGTTCGCGAGATGTACCATGTAGACAACAAGAAGGAAACAACAATGAAAGAATGACCCATACAATATGCGCATGTGAGGCTGGCTCAAAGGGAAGGAGGTCAGCTTTAGGAGATTCTCGCAAATGTTGTTGTTGCGCATCGTGTATGCCTTCGCATGACCAAGATGTCGCATAACGGCACCGCCTTGTGAATCCTCCAAAATGAAAGAACATGACAAACACTTGGAAAAACAAATGAGGTTAGCGGAAGTGCAAAACCCATCATTCATGTGGTAAGATACCCAACAAGTGTATGCATCATGCTCATCATAAGAAAGGACAAGGGAGCATTTCATAGTATTGAGGCATATGATGCGAGAACAACCAAATACAATAGGCGCAATCAAGCAAGCATGCATCACAAGTAAAGTGTCCAAGTCTCCAAGATCAATAATCATATATGTATCAATTGGAGGCAAGCGACAATGAACAAATTTATCATGTGAGAGGCATGAACATATACGTCATCAACCCAAGAAAGCAAGTAATAATGGAACATGGGTGATGCGACAAAGCAAGCAATCATAGCAATCAAGTGATGTGAGCTAGTAGTGTGAAGATGCAACATACTAGAGGGAATCATAGCAAGCATGTCATGGGGGCAAATAGTGTGCATGAATAATTCACATGACATAGCACAAACATGAAAGGAGGATATGAGCAAAATAGCATCAATAGCATGAGGCACATGATAAACATGGCAATAGCAATAAGGATTTCCACCAAGCATGCAAATACACATAGGAGTAGTATAATGGTGAATCATGGGTAGATGCAAGCAAGGGTCACAATTGCATGGCAAAGAAGCAAGCATAGCATGCAAAGTGAACACGGTAAAATGAGCATGAAGCGACAAGCAGTGTATAGCCCATAGCCGTGTGAGAGCCAAGTGAGGGAGATGCGCGTAGTCGGTGTGCGAAGAGAGCGGTGGGAAGGATAGTTCACGGGATCCCAAGTCATCTTTGCTCTCAAGAGCTTGTTTCGTCAACTCTTGGGATTGAGAGGTTGACGAGTATACGTGAGTACCTACACAAAACAAAGACAAAGGGAAAATTGTGTGTGCATAGTAGATGTACACATCATCCATCATGATGTGCACGTGCTTGTGTTGGTTAGCACAATATATCCAATGCTCGAATAAATGAGATGCGTGATATAGAACATGTCATCCATCATGAGAGGTTTGTTATTATGTATAGCATAATGGAGACTCAAATTGTGCAATGCATCATGAGAAATATGTAGAGCATTTTTATGCGTGGAATGCATATGGTGTAAGCAATTATGAGAATCATGCAAAGTATGGAATGCATCAAAATCTCCTAATATGTATGAGGAAACTATGGGGGTCTCCTCATGAGCATTAACGGAAACATCACATGGAGAATATTGACAACATCCAAAACAATGCATATTTGGAACAATGTGATCATGGCATGGCATATTAGATGAATTGCGCAAATTTTGCAAAGGAAGCATAGCAATATCATCGCAAGAGAAACAAAAGCCAATGACCATGATCTCGTCATCTATGCCATAAGTGCAAATATGATTTATTGTAATGGGGCATGCATAGCCACTATGTTGAGATTGAATGATGCAATATGGGATATCTCACTCATAGCATATGACAAGGTTAATGGATTGTCAAACATGATGTGACCAAAAGAATTTGCACATGATATCCTCTGGAGCATAACATCACAACTAGGCAACTCGACATGCTCGTCATCATATTCATCATAAATAGGTAAGTCATGACATGAAGAAGTCGCACTAGCATGAAGCATGGGTATAGGTGTGTCAACATCATGCAATCTATCATTCGTAAAATAGTCCACTAGTGGGACAAGAGAAGCACCATCACCTATGTTACCTTTATAGCATCGCTCATGTGTTGCAGGTGAGGTGTTGAAGACGAAGTCGTGGTCATCTTTATCTTGATGGAACCATGTGGGTGGTGCAGCGTCTTCCACCATGGCCATCGTTGTCTCCATTGGAGGTATGGACTCGTCGAGGATAGGCATGTAGTCATGTAGGAGACCTAGCACCAAAGAAGAAAACACACTCGGAGTAGAGGTTAAGTCGTTAGAAATCATAGTGGCCTCACGTGTCGTGTCAACTACCTCACTCACTAAGTGTGGTGGCTCACTCACTCCCTCTTGGATGCTCTCAAGTGTGGGGCTAGTGGTGGTCACACTCATCCTCTCATAGGAAATGCACTCAATGTCACAAATGGTGGAGTCACTCATATCACTCATGGTGGGGTGGCTATCCTCACATGGGAATTTGGGCATCTCTTTATATGTGGGTGTCGGAGAGATGTTGGTGCAAATGTCTCCATGCTCAATCATGTCGTAGTTGTAGCCGTGGATGAAGGCCGAAGATGGCACATCATCACTCTCTTCTAAGACCAAATGATGTGGAGCATCCTACGTTCATCCCCATGTACACTCGGACTACTCTCCAAGCCCCAAGAGAACATATGACGAGACCTCATACATACACCATTGGACGCAAGGTAAACTCGCTCCTCTTCGAACCATCACTTTCCACATGTGAGACATGGCTACTACCTCATATATATATGTGCTATGCATGACCAGGAACAAGGAGGAAGGCCATGGACTAGACATCGAGGACACCAAGTACAAGAACTACCGAAGAAGCTCCAGCGAGCGGACGTCCGGACGACACCGGATGACCGGCCTCTCACAGCGAGCGAGCGGACGTCCGGTCAGGACCGGACGACCAGCGACACCGCACCCGAGCCAAAACAGCGGATGTCCGACTCCACCGGACGATCGGCCACCTCCGGAAAATCCGGTGCCTCCTCAACCGAGCCGGATCGAGTGGACGTCCGGCGACTAGCGGACAACCGGTCCCTCCTGAGCCACCGGACGACCGTTACATGCCTGTGCGCAGCCGGACCTTTGGCCTTGTATCCCTCTCCCACTTACCCCTTTGTGGCTCTAGACTATATATACTCCTCCACCTCCTCCATTTGAGGGTTAGCATTGGTTTAGCTCATGTTTAGAGATAGAGCATTGCTCATCCACATCGGATCTACTCCACAAGAGAGACCGCGGCCTCTACGGAGAAGATCCCTTTGGATTCAAGACCTCCTCACGGAGAAGACCGGTTACCTCTTGTATCGTCTGTTGTTGAATTTGGCTCTTGTATCTTCCTTTGTGTTCATGAATCTAGTGCATGTGTGATCATTCTTGTTGGTTTGAGTGTTCTCTTGTGTTCCCCTCGTGATTTTCCCCTTGTTTCCCTCCTCGTGTTCTTCGTGTTCATCGCGGGATCCGCTCCTTTCGTGAAAGATCGGACGATTAGGGTTCTACCCTACATCATATTGGTACCATGAGCCACGTTGATCACGATTTCGGAGCCTCCCCTCTTCGTTTTCTAGCCTAATTTTGTTGTGTTCTTCCTCAATTTCGAAAATCCCCACCAAAAATAGCCTCAATTTTTTTGTGATTTGTTGGTTTGACGAAGTTTTGTTGATTTTGATCCATGGATTTGCTTGGTTTCAAGTGGATCTAGTATCTCCCCAAGTTTCCCCGTCTTTCATCCATGAAATCTCATCAATTTTGACCCCAAAATCCCCAAATTCCGCCCAAAATCGCGTCCCGAATCTCGGATCTGGAGTTGACCCCGATACACCGGACGACCGTCACCTTACCGGACGTCCGGAGCCGCGGGAACCACCAGACGTCCGACCTTATCAGACAACCGGAACCCCCTAACCCGAGCAGAATCATCGGATTTCCGACCCGACCAGACATCCGGCGACCGGACGACCGTTTTTTCCGGACGTCCGCTACCTGTAGATATCAACTTCGGCTGATTTTTGTTTCAGCCATAACTAATTCATCTGGAGTCCGATTTTCACGTTCTTTAGCTCGCTGGAAAGCTCTTGACATCCCCCTTCCCACAAAAATACTACCATCACCATTTGACTCCATCAAATTTTGACAATTTTGGCATCTTTGCCTAGGGCTTCCACCACATCATCTGCTACACCACCACCGACTTCCGCAACCTAACCCATATTGATCCCCGTCGCATATGTCGTTGCTTGAGGAGTGATTTGAGTCTCCTAAGGTGTCTAGGCTACTTAGGGACGGTTGCTTCTTCATCAACCACCACCACTTCCGCATAGGCTTGACCACTATACACTTCCGCCACCCCAACTTAACCTAATTTTGTTTGTGTTGCGAGTTGTGTCTCCTAAGGTATTTCGGCTACTTAGGGACCGGGCTTCCAACTCCGACACCATGTATAGTCCACCACCTTCCCTCCACTTCTGCATTGCATACTCCACAACCCATCATTGCATTTTCGCAATCCCTTTGAGCTTCCGCAACCACCACCGCATCCCGCTACCACCATTTTGATATTTGACGTTTGAGATTTTGAGTTCACGGTTTTTCCGTTTCCTAAGGTGTTTCGGTACTTAGGGACGAGTCTCCATCATCTTGGTATCTACATCAAGAACACCGCTACTCATCATCGCCAAGGACGATAACCTCCATATCATCTTGGTATCGTGGTATCCCTCCATGGTATATTCCCTTGCCATTGCATTGTTAACCCCTAGCCCATTTTGCGTCACTTGCCTATAGGGACTAGCCATTTGAGTATTGCCGGCAACGTTACTTGTGCACATTAGTGATCTACACCATACATTGCATACATACCATATCATATTGGTATCATATCATCTCGTGTGCCTCAAGTTTGTTCCCGCATATACGCAATCACTATCTTGGTTTGTGCATTCCGCATAGTGGCCATACAAAAAAAAGAATAAGCTTTTAAGCAAAAGAGAAAGAGCAAAGAAGCTTGTAAGCAAGAGCCATAGCATCATACCACATTGCATATAAGATTGTCATATCCGATCATCTTGGATCATACCACCGGAACATCATACATAGCATACTTGGGATAGAAAGTTCATACATTTTGAATTTTATAGGTTGTGCACAAGTGTCGTATCCACCTATAGAGCAATCGTGCTAGAGTCTCTCTTGAGTTGTGCAACACGAGCGTTTTTCGATTCCACATTTTGTGCTCATTCCTTGGTTGCACGACCCCATTTATCTATCTGTGTGTGTTTCCGTGTGCCACATATTGCTATTGGTCTACTTGTTTCACTTGTGAATTTGTGAATCTCTTTCAACATTATTGACTCTTGCTAACATTTTGCATCAAATTTTTGTGCCACTATCCTCACCGAGCTCAACCATAAGCCTTACTTGTGTAGGTGTGAGAACCCGACAAGAATTGGTACCAATTGTGATATTTCCTTGTCCACATTGGAGTGATCATTGATCCACTTTCAACTTCGGTCAAGGTACATTTGGTATTCATTCTTCTCCTATTACCACTCAAAAATTTCTCTTAGAGTGATGAATAGGCAAGGCATTTCATCTCCGGTCTTCCACAACAACGACGGCGTGAACAACTACATCACCAAAGCATCAATCTTTGACCTACAACGACAAATCCAAGGCGCACAATCAAGATTGAGAGAGAGCATCGAGAACCTCTCCATTGACATTCGCCACTCCGAAGAGAGGAAAAGGGACTACATCGACAACAAGCTTTCCGCACAAAAGGAGGAGCAAGATGCAAGGATGGAGGAGATTCGGGCCTTGATCAAGTCTACTTCCCCTTTGTCATCTTCAAGGAGGCGGCGAGAAAATCGATCATCTTCGGAGCGCCCAAGCGACACAAGCACAAGTTGTCCTCGTCCACATCTCCATGGCGACCACCATCACCTACGTGATTCACCTCGTCATGAAGGGCAAGTCACCTCCAAGCAACATGTGCACGACGACGACAAACGACATCTACTACGAGCTCAAGTGCGACAACGCCAACATCATCATGACGATGCTCACCAAGCGCCTACCTACAAGTCCCAACAAGCCCTACTTCACACCAAGTCCAAACTTCATGACCACACGAGAAGACCGCGAGACAAGCACCACCAAGAGCACGCTACGGCTACTACCACCGCCACTTCGACATCTTCGCCAAGTGTTCTCAAGGCATCTTCGCCTTCGGACGTACGGCATCTTCGCCTACTTCACATGAGTTCGCCTACATCGACATCTTCAAGTACAAGGCGACCACCTATGAGCGAGGGCGACACTTCCATCTTTGGAAGCCCCTCAAGGAAGATGGCCGAGCACGGGAAATTCCCTTCGGTCATGGAGACGAGCTACAAGGTGCCACATCATATGGGCCTCCTACAACAAGACGGCGACAAGAAGGTCGAGCAAGGGCCATCCCCTTCGACCACGGAGACGAGCGCGAACCTCTTCAACAACATGAAGACAACGCCCATATTGGACTCATACTCCGAGTCAAGCTACGAGACCGCACATGAGACCTTATCTTTGATCTTGGAGGATAGTGATAATGTGCCATCTTCGGCCTTCATCCATGGCTACAACCACGACATGATTGAGCATGGAGACATTTGCAGCTACATCTCTACGACACCCATATATCATGAGATGCCCCAATTGCCATGTAAGGAGCGCCATCACCCAATGAGTGAGGTGAGTGACTGCACCATACGTGACATTGAGAGCATTTCCTATGAGAGGATGAGTGTGACCACCACTAGCCCCACACTTGAGAGCATGCCACACATTCTATGTGAGGTTGAGAGCCATTTGAGTGACTCCACCAACCATATGAGTGAGAGCATCCAAGAGGGAGTGAGTGATCCAAAACACTTAGTAAGTGAGTTAGTTGACACGGCATGTGAGGCCACTTTGATTTCTAACAACTTAACCTCTACTCCTGGTGTGTTTTCTTCTTTGGTGCTAGGTCTCCTACATGACGACACACCTATCCTCGATGAGTCCATGCCTCCAATGGAGACAATGATGGCCATGGTGGACGATGATGCACCCCCCACATGGTTCCATCAAGATGAAGATGACCACGACTCGGTCTTCGACACCTCACCTACAACACATGAGCTATGCTCCAAAGATAACATAGGTGATGGTGCTTCTCTTGTCCCACTAGTGGACTATTTTGTGAATGATTGCTTGCATGATGTTGACACACCTGAGCATGTTGATTTGCCTATTGTGATGCTATGCTCCATAGGATATCATGTGAAAATTCTATTGGTCACATCATGTTTGATAATCCTTTGAACTTGTCATATGCTATGAATGAGATCTCCCACATTGCATCATTTCAATCTCAACATAGTGACTATGCATGCCCCATTAAAATAAATCCCATTTTTACTTATGGCATAGATGACGAGATGATGATCATTGGCTTTTGTTTTTCATGTGATGATATTGTCATGCTTCCTTTACATGATTTGCGCAATTCATCTACTATGCCATGCCATGATCACATAGAACCAAATATGCTTTGTTTTGGATGTTGTCAATATTCTCCATGTGATGTTTCCATTAATTCTCATGAGGAGACCCCCATAGTTTCCCCATACATATTAGGAGATTTTGATGCATTCCATACTTTGCATGATTCCCATAATTGCTTGCACCATATGCATTCCATGAATAGCAATGCTCTACGTATATCCCATGATTCATTACACAATTTGAGTCTCCATTATGCTATACATAACAACAAACCTATCATGATGGATGGCATGTTTCAATATCACGCATCTCATTTATTTGAGCATTGGATATTTTGTGCTAACCGACACAAACACATGCGCATCATGATGGATGATGTGTACATATACCATGCACACACAATTTTTCCTTTGTCTTTGTTTTGTGTACGTACTCACGTATACTTGTTAACATCTCAATTGCAAGAGTTGACGAAACGAGCTCTTGAGAGCAAAGATGACTTAGGATCCCGTGAACTATCCTTCCCACCGCTCTCTTCGCGTACCGACTACGCGCATCTCCCTCACTTGGCTCTCACACGGCTATGGGCTATATACTGCTTGTCGCTTCATGCTCATTTTATTGTGTTCACTTTGCATGCTATGCTTGCTTCTATGCCTTTGCCATGCAATTGTGACCCTTGCTTGCATCTACCCATGATTCATCATTATGCTCCTATGTGTATTTGCATGCTTGGTAGAGATCCTTGTTGCTATTGCCATGTTTATCATGTGCCTCATGCTATTGATGCCATTTTGCTCATATCCTCCTTTCATGCTTGTGATATGTCTTGTGCATTATCCATGCCCACCATTTGCACACACGACATGATTGCCATGATTCCTTCTAGTACGTTGAATATTCGCACTACTAGCTTGCTTGCCTTGATTCACAATATTGCTTGCTTTGTCGCATCACCCATGTTCCATTCTTACTTGCTTTCTGGGGCTGATGACGTATATGTTCATGCCTCCCACATGATACATCTTGTTCATTGTCGCTTACCTCCAATTGTTGCATCTATGCTTATTGATCATGGAGACTTGGCCATATTACTTGTGATGCATGCTTGTTACTTGAGCGTATTGTATTTGGTTGTTCTCGCATCATATGCCTCCATACTATGAAATGCTCCCTTGTCCTTTCTTATGATGAGCATGATGCATACACTTGTTGGGTATTTTACCACACGAATGATAGGTTTTGCATCTCCGCTAACCTCATTTGTTTTTCCGAGTGTTTTTCATGTTCTTTCATGTTGAAGGATTCACAAGGCGATACTGTCATGACACAACTTGGTCATGCGAAGGCATGCACGATGTGCAACACCAACTTTGGCGACAATCTCCTAAAGGTGAACTCCTTCCCTTTGAGCCATCCTCAAATACGCAT
This sequence comes from Triticum monococcum, assembly GCA_034509565.1. NCBI lineage: Eukaryota > Viridiplantae > Streptophyta > Magnoliopsida > Poales > Poaceae > Triticum > Triticum monococcum. The sequence goes on along the minus strand of CM067846.1, from coordinate 167,615,012 downwards.
ATTGGATGGGTCATTCTTTCATTGTTGTTTCCTTCTTATTGTCTACATGTTGCACCTATTGGATGGAGGACCGACATTGAAGATTGGCTCTATGGACCTTCACATTGAGGAGCGCTCAGACTTATTGGATGCACTTTCGAATATCAACTCATGCCACGACATCGAGCATTGGTACACCAACACCTCCATATTTGTTGATTGTGCTCACACATGTCATGCTCATTAGACACCTTACACACATGAAAAATTTGCATCCTATGCATGGATTGACTCACATTATGATTGCCTTGTTGCATCCCGTATTCCCATGTCATCCATGATATATGAGCTTGTGCATTTCCTTACCAAATTTGTTGTGATATACATTGATGGCATATTCATACATCATGATCATATTGCCCATCATCAATTGCATGATCACATACTCATTTTGAGCATCCATTGCCATATTCATGCTATTGATAAGCCATCTCACTATGACATCATTTTGCACCGTGGTTGCCTTGATCATAATCACAATACATTTGTGTGCACAATGAATGCTTTTGCTCCCATGAATGCTTTACATCTCATTCCATATCATCTTGATAAGCTTCATGCGCTTTGTCACAAACAATATTGCCGAACGGACTCATTCTTACATGATGGACACTTTGTGTGCTCTAACCATTGTATTTTCGAGTGTCGTTTGTGTTTGCTCTTTTTGCATGTATACCACTCCGGTGACACCTTGGAGTACTTGGATTGCACAATGTTTTCCACGCCGTCCAACTACAAGTCCGTCCATGACTATCGTTTCCATAGTGATGAGGATCACGATCCGAGGTCGGATATTTCCCAAGGGGGGGAGATGATGCGGAGCATCCCACGTTCATCCCCATGTACACTCCGACTACTCTCCAAGCCCCAAGAGGACATATGACGAGACCTCGTACATACACCATTGGACGCAAGGTGAACGCACTCCTCTTCGAACCATCACTTTCCACATGTGAGACATGGCTACTACCTCATATGTATGTGCTATGCATGACTAGGAACAAAGAGGAAGGTCATGGACCAGACGGCGAGGACACCAAGTATAAGAACTACCGAAGAAGCTCCAGCGAGCGGACGTCCAGACGACACCGGACGACCGGCCTCTCACAGCGAGCGGACGACCGGCCTCTCACAGCGAGCGGGCGTCCGGCCAGGACCGGACGACCGGCGACATCGCACCCGAGCCAAACCACCAGATGTCCGACGCCACCGGACGACCGGCCACCTTCGGAAATCCGGTGCCTCCTCAACCGAACCGGATCGAGGGGACATCCGGCGACTAGCGGACGGCCGGTCCCTCCCGAGCCACCGGACGACCGGTACCTGCCTGTGCGCAGCCGGGCCTTTGGCCTTGTATCCCTCTCCCACTTACCCCTTCGTGGCTCTAGACTATATATACTCCTGCACCTCCTCCATTTAAGGGTTAGCATTGGTTTAGCTCATGTTTAGAGATAGAGCATTGCTCATCCACATCGGATCTACTCCACGAGAGAGACCGCAGCCTCTACGGAGAAGATCCCTTTGGATTCAAGACCTCCTTGCGGATAAGAACTTCAAGACCTCCTCACGGAGAAGACTGGTTACCTCTTGTATCGTCCGTTGTGTTGACTTTGGATCTTGTATCTTCCTTTGTGTTCATGCGCATGTGTCATCATTCTTGTTGGTTTGAGTGTTCTCTTGTGTTCCCCTCATGATTTTTCCCTCGTTTCCCTCCTTGTGGTCTTCGTGTTCATCGTGGGATCCGCTCCTTTCATGAAAGATCGGGCGATTAGGGTTCTACCCTACATCACCAAAGGTAAGGTCTCATGTGCGGTCTCGTAACTTGACTCGGAGTATGAGTCCAATATGGGCGATGTCTTCATGTTGTTGAAGAGGTTTGTGCGCGTCGTCGTGGTCGAAGGGGATGGCCCTTGCTCGACCTTCTTGTCGTCGTCTTGTTGTAGGAGGCCCATATGATGTGGCACCTCATAGCTCATCTCCATGACCGAAGGGAATTTCCCGTGCTCGGCCATCTTCCTCGAGGGGCTTCCGAAGATGGAAGTGTCGCCCTCGCTCGTAGGTGGTCGCCTTGTACTTGAAGATGTCGATGCAGGCGAACTCATGGGAAGTAGGCGAAGATGTCATGCGTCCGAATGCGAAGATGACTTGAGAACACTTGGCGAATATGCCGAAGCGGTGGTGGTAGTATCTGTAGCGTGCTCTTGGTGGTGCTTGTCTCGCGGTCTTCTCTTGTGCTCTTGAGGCTTGGCCTTGGCGTGAAGTAGAGCTTGTTGGGACTTGTGCATTTGCGCTTGGCGAGCATCTTCATGATGATGGTGTCGTTGTCGCACTTGAGCTCGTAGTAGATGTCGTTCGTCGTCATCGTGCACATGTTGCTTGGAGGTGACTTGTCCTTCATGACGAGGTGGATCACGAACGCGATGGTGGTCGCCATGGAGATGTGGACGTGGACGACTTGCGCTTGCATCATTTTGTGCTCCGAAGACTTGTGGCTTGAACATCGCCGCCTTGAGGATGATGAAGGGGAAGAACGGTTGATCAACAAGGTCCGAATCTCCTCCATCCTTGCATCTTGCTCCTCCTTTTGTGCGGAAAGCTTGTTGTCGATGTAGTCCCTTTTCCTTGCTTCGGAGTGACGAATGTCGATGGAGAGGTTCTCGATGCGCTCTCGCAATCTTGATTGTGCGCCTTGCATTTGTCGTTGTAGATCGAAGATTGACGCTTTGGTGATGTAGTTGTTCACGCCGTCGTTGTTGTGGAAGACCGGAGATGAAATGTCTTGCCTATCCATCACTCCAAGAGAAAAATGTGAGTGGTAGAAAGAGAAGAACGAATAGCAAATGTACCTTGACCGAAGTTGAAAGTGGATCAATGATCACTCCAATGTGGACAAGGAACTAGCACAATTGGTACCAATTCTTGTCGATTTCTCACACCTACACAAGTAAGGCTTATGGTGGAGCTCGGTGAGGATAGTGGCACAAAAAATTTGATGCAAAATGTTAGTAAGAGTCAATAATGTTGAAAAAGATTCACAAATTCACAAGTGAAACAAGTAGACCAATAGCAATATGTGGCACACGGAAACACACACACGGATAGATAAATGGGGTCGTGCAACCAAGGCTGAGCACAAAATATGCAATCCACAGAAAACGCTCGTGTTGCACAACTCAAGAGAGACGCTAGCACGATTGCTCAATAGGCGGATACGACACTTGTGCACAACCTATAAGATGCAAAATGGATAACTTTCTACCCAAGTATGATATGTATGTATGGTTCCCGGTGTTTCTCACAAGGTGATCCAAGATGAACTTATATGCAATGTGGTATGATGCTATGGCTATTGCTTACGAGCTCTTTGTTCACTCTTTTGCTTAAAAGCTTATTCTTGTTTTTTTGTATGGCCACTTTGGCACAATGCACAAACCAAGATAGCAATTGTATATATGCGGGAATAAACTTGAGGCACAAGAGATGATATAATGATACCAATATGATACGGTATATATGCAATGTATGGGCGGATCACTAATGTGCACAAGTAACATTGCCGGCAATACTCAAAGACTAGTCTCGATAGGCAAGTGACGCAAAATGGGCTAGGGGTTATCAATGCAATGGCAAGGGAATATACAATGGAGAGATACCACGATACGAAGATGATATGGAGGTTACCGTCCATGTCGATGATGAGTGGCAGTGATCTTGATGAAGATACCAAGATGATGGAGACTCGTCCCTAAGTAGCCGAAACACCTTAGGAAACGAAAAAACCGCGAACTCAAAATCTCAAATGTCAAAATGGTGGTAGCGGAAGCTCAATGGGATTGCGGAAATGGAGGGTATGGTGGTGGACTATACACGAGTGTCGGAGTTGAAAGCACGGTCTCTAAGTAGCCGAAACACCTTAGGAGACACAACTCACAACACAAACAAAATTGGGTTAAGTTGGGGTGGCGGAAGTGTTGGAAATATGTCCTAGAGGCAATAATAAAATGATTATTATATTTCCTTGTTCATGATAATTGTCTATTATTCATGCTATAATTTTATTATCCGGAAATCGTAATACATGTGTGAATACATAGACCACAATGTGTCCCTAGTGAGCCTCTAGTTGACTAGCTCGTTGATCAACAGATAGTCATGGTTTCCTGGCTATGTATATGGGGATGTCATTGATAACGGGATCACATCATTAGGAGAATGATGTGATGGACAAGACCCAATCCTAAGCTTAGCTCAAAGATCGTGTAGTTCGTTTGCTGTAGCTTTTCTGAATGTCAAGTATCATTTCCTTAGACCATGAGATTGTGCAACTCCCGGATACCGTAGGAGTGCTTTGGGTGTGCCAAACGTCACAACGTAACTGGGTGACTATAAAGGTACATTACAGGTGTTTCCGAAAGTGTCTGTTGGGTTGGCACGAATCGAGACTGGGATTTGTCACTCCGTATGACGGAGAGGTATCTCTGGGCCCACTCGGTAATGCATCATCATAATGAGCTCAATGTGATCAAGTGGTTGATCACGGGATCATGCATTACGGTACAAGTAAAGTGACTTGCCGGTAATGAGACTGAACAAGGTATTGGGATACCGATGATCGAGTCTCGGGCAAGTAACGTATTGATTGAGAAAGGGAATTGTATACGGGGTTGCTTGAATCCTCGACATCGTGGTTCATCCGATGAGATCATCGAGGAGCTTGTGGGAGCCAACATGGGTATCTAGATCCCGCTGTTGGTTATTGGCCGGAGAGCCGTCTCGGTCATGTCTACATGTCTCCCGAACCCGTAGGGTCTACACACTTAAGGTTCGGTGACGCTAGGGTTGTAGAGATATGAGTATGTAGTAATCCGAAAGTTGTTTGGAGTCCCGGATGAGATCCTGGACGTCACGAGGAGTTCCAGAATGGTCCGGAGGTGAAGAATTATATATAGGAAGTGTAGTTTTGGCCATCGGGAAAGATTCGGGGTCACCGGTATTGTACCGGGACCACCGGATGGGTCCCGGGGGTCCACCAGGTGGGGCCACCCATCCCGGAGGGCCCCATGGGCTGAAGTGGGGAGGGGAACCAGCCCATAGTGGGCTGGTGCGCCCCCCCCCTTGGGAGATCCCATCTCCAGGGCCGGCGCCCCCCCCAAGGGGCCTATATAAAGGGGGGAGGGAGGGCAGCTACACCTCAAGTCTTGGCGCCTCCTTCTCCCCTGCTACACCTCTCCCTCTCGCAGAAGCTCGGCGAAGCCCTGCTGCGATCATTGCTGCATCCACCACCACGCCGTCGTGCTGCTGGATCTTCATCAACCTCTCCTTCCCCCTTGATGGATCAAGAAGGAGGAGACGTCATCCGCTTCGTACGTGTGTTGAACACGGAGGTGCCGTCCGTTCGGCACTTGGTCATCGGTGATTTGGATCACGGCGAGTACGACTCCATCATCCCCGTTCTCTTGAACGCTTTCGCTCGCAATCTACAAGGGTATGTAGGTGCACTCTCCTCTTGTTGCTAGTTGACTCCATAGATTGATCTTGGTGAAACGTAGGAATTTTTTTTGTTTTCCGCAATGTTCCCCAACAGGAAGTGTATGGTGGGTAAGCCTATGCGGAAGTTATGGTGGTGGTGGTTTATGAAGAAGCAACCATCCCTAAGTAGCCTAGACACCTTAGGAGACTCAAATCACTCCTCAAGCAACCACTAATGCAATGGGGATCAATATTGGTTAGGTTGCGGAAGTCGGTGGTGGAGTAGCGGATGATGTGGTGGAAGCCCTAGGCAAAGATGCCAAAATTGTCAAAATTTGATGGAGTCAAAAGATGTTGGTGGTATTTTTGTGGGAAGGGGGGTGTCAAGAGCTTTTCAACGAGCTAAAGAACACGAAAATCGAACTCCGGATGAATTAGTTATGGCCAAAACAAAAATCAGCCGAAATGGGAATGTACAGGTATCGGACGTCCGAAGATGGTCGGACATCCAGGCGGGCTCGGAAATCCGTAAATTTGGCTCGGGTTAGGGGTTCTGGATGTCCGGAAAAGGTCGGACATCCGATCGTTTCAGGGGCTCCGAGCGTCCGTGAAAGGCCGGTCGTCCGATGGGTCGGGGTCAACACGAGATGCAAGTTTCGAGACGCGATTTTGGGTTGAAAATGGAGATTTTAGGGTCAAAATTGATGAGATTTCATGGATGGAAGATGGGGAAACTTGGGAAGATGCTAGATCCACTTGAAACCAAGCAAATCTATGGATCAAATCCAACAAAACTTTGTCAAACCAACAAATCACAAAAAAAAATTGGGGTTATTTTTGGTGGGGATTTTCGAAATTGGGGAAGAACACAACAAAATTAGGCTAGAAAACAACGAGGGGAGGCTCCGAAATCGTGATCAACGTGGCTCATGATACCAAGATGATGTAGGGTAGAACCCTAATCGGCATTTGGTAGCGGTAGTACCGCTTAACCCAGCGGTAGTACCGTTGTCTCCTGCGGTACTACCGCCCCAAGGTTCATGTTTTGTTGCTCCTTTTCCCTGTTTCTTCCACCTGAGCGGTAGTACCGCTCGTGGAGCGGTAGTACCGCTCGTGTGCAGGCTGAGCACATAACGGTTGGATTTTCCCCCTCCTATAAAAGGGGGTCTTCTTCCCCAATGAACCTTATCCTGTGAGCTCGTGTTCTTCCTCCATTGTTGACCTTCTTCGAGCTTGTTAACTCTCAATCCCTCCATGGATTCTTGCCAGTTTTTGAGGGAAAAGAGAGGAGATCTAGATCCACATTTCCACCAATCACTTTCTCCTCTATGTGAGGGGAACCCCTTGGATCTAGATCTTGGAGTTCTTGGTGTTCTCTTTTTTGTTCTTCCTCTCATTTTCCTCCCTAGCATTAGTTGCTTCGGTGGGATTTGAGGGAGAAAGACTTGGGCACTCCGTGTGCCCTTGCCATTGCATTTGGTGCATCGGTTTGAGTTCTCCACGTGATACGTGGAAGTTACAAGTTGAGAAGCTTATTACTCTTGGGTGCTTGGTACCCTTGAGCTTGTTCCTCTTGGGTGTGTTCGGAGCTCAATCATTGTGGTGCAAAGCTCCGGGCAAGCGTCGGGGTCTCCAATTAGGTTGTGGAGATCACGCCGAGCAATTTGACGGGTACCGGTGACCGCCCCCAAGGGTTGCCAAAGTGTCCGGGTTCGGTGACCGCCCCCAAGGGTTGCCATTTGTACGGGTTCGATGACCGCCCTCAAGGGTCCCTTGGTGGAATCACGGCATCTTGCATTGTGCGAGAGCGTGAGGAGATTACGGTTGGCCTAGTGGCTTCTTGGGGAGCATTGTGCCTCCACACCGCTCCAAACGGAGATTAGTATCCGCAAGGGTGTGAACTTCGGGATACATTGTCGTCTCCTCATACCTCGGTTATCTCTTATCTGAGCCCTTTACTTATGCACTTTACTTTGTGATAGCCATATTGTTTCTTGTCATATATCTTGCTATCACATAGTTGCTTATCTTTCTTAGCATAAGTTGTTGGTGCACATAGGTGAGCCTAGTTGTTTTAGGTTTTGTGCTTAGCAAATTAACCGCTAGGTTTATTCCGCATTTGTTCAAGCCTAAACCGTAATTATTTTAAAAGCGCCTATTCACCCCCCCCCTCTAGGCGACATCCACGATCTTTCAATAGTGCACACAATGACCGGGACATCGGAATACCCGACTCAGTAGCATTGGGAAATCGCGAGAAGTCGGCATGGGTAACGATATTTCTATCAAGTCTATATTGATATATAGATTCTGGAGAATCATATAACTGAAAGTCTACAATTGTCGACATATATTTCTCAACTAGATTGCAAAAACCTTTCAAATGATTCAGATCCAAAGACTATGGCCATGGCAAAGTGTGAACAACACTCGGACTGAACTCGAGCAAAGGGTATATCTAGGTAGAAATGATCTTGCTCAATAGTGGGAAGGTATTCATAAGCAATACCTACACCAGTTCTCTTCTGGAAACAGAATTGAGAACAATGAGGTGGTGAAACAAAAAGCAAGTATTGTAGCACAAGGGTTCACGCAGATACCTAACTATTCTCCAGAGGTGGAACCTCTTTCCGATAACTTATATTATTGGTAGTACAAAATCATCTATCTCTGCAGTTGATAGGTGTAGTGATTACATATCCATGTGGATCACTAGATTCGGACATATATGATTGATTCCCGGTGGAATCTCAATTCTGAATCGAAATACAAAATGCAACATGCATTGTGTAAAATCAATAAGTCACCATAAAACTTATTGTTGTCGGTACATATGGTACAACCGATGTACCTTTATACTTACTACTACAATGATGATTATCCATGTTTGTGTGTCTGCAATGATGACACATGTAATCATCTAAATGACAGAGTTTAAAATAAAGGATTTGGTAAACCAAAATACCGCTCGTTACTACAACTTGAGCACCTTCATTCATACATTATGCTACATTGTCTATATTCAAAATATATTAGAGAAATTCGTTGTGGACAAATCTTATCCACCCATAACTCTCATGATAGTTCATTCTCTAGACGTAAAGAAAGATCTATTTAGACCAAGAGATGACGGAAATGAGATATTGGGACTCAACGTTCCATAATATCATTGGATCCACCAAACACAATTGGTTGGTACTCAAAAATATCTTTCGATATCTCCATCTCCAAGGCATCAAACATCTTGTCCTGGTTTTTCAGTTTCACTGAAAATGTGAACACCAATATCATTGGATACATCGATCAGATCCCCACTATGTCAGATCGTAGACAAGCTTAGTGTTCCTACTAGTTGTGGTAACCCCCTCATGAAGAGTCTTCGAAACAGACCTCATGGCTATATTCACCAACCATTATCTCAGCGATAATATTTTTTGTGTTTCCCAGATGCAAACAGATTACATAATAAGCAATATCACTATATTACATATTTTGCAAGTCAAATCATGCGAATGATTTGTTCAACGGGTCTCTACTAACTTCTATGTTTTGGTATGTGGGCTTCAAATTTTGTAAGAATCAAGGGAAATATCTTCCTGAATTGTTTTTGTTCAATGCATCATATTATACTCTTTTTCCCTTCATAAGTTTACTTTACAGGTTCTCATAAAGGTTTTTAATGAGGTAATATCAATATGAAATCATATGTCATACTTTCTGTTTTCCCCACCAACATTGGGTTTTTTTGTATTGAGTAAAAAGAGACAATAATCATTATATATTGCATTATTTTCTCCTTATTTTCTCACATGATTTAAAGTTTTAGCAACATATCAAACACCCATCTCCTCATATTTTTCCCACAGGGTTTTTCAAAGAGACTCATATTTTTCCCACAGGGTTTTTCAAAAAGGCTTACCTAAGTTGATGATGATGATACTACATGGACAAGCGTAGAGTAGGAGTGTTAAGACTTAATTAACACAAGTTAATTAAGGGTTAAATCTCCACTTATCCAAACTGTCACACAAAGAGACACAACTGTTGTAACCCTCATGTCTCTCCGGATGCGCCCCTTCGGAGACTAAATATGTAACTTGTCATCATCAATAAAGACAGTTTTTCATGTCTCTCCGGATGGGCCCCTTCGGAGACTATAAATATGTAACTTGTCATCATCAATAAAGACGGTTTTTCATTACTATCAGATTGCGTCTTTTTCTATTTCAATAGGAGCATCGCTGGAGGCCCTCAGAGCTCGGGCGGTGCTGCAATTTAATATCAAAGCCCGTTGGTGTTGCAACTCAAACGATGTTGCCTAAGCTGCTGGTTGCACTGCCGGTGCTGCATTGCAATAGAGCTTTGCTGGGATGAATCAGCGCTGTATTGAAGCTCCTTCGGTGCATTGATATGTCACAAGCTCTCATGAGGACAGACCTCTGAATAACAAACGCAAAAATTCACAACTTACAAACAAATTACAGCTCTTTCCCTTGATATGCCATGCATGACCAAGATCGACCAGCAGCCAAAATCAATTCAGCAATTATGTAACCAAGCACTGCTCGGTCGAGGACATGGAGATCTGACAGCTTTAGGGCGTGCAGCAGTCCACCAACTCCTTCAAATTCTAGAATTTGAGGGAAACCGAGCACCTGTACATTCATCAACATATGAAGGTCTAGCAGAAGCTGCGGCAGAATCCAGATTCAGGAATAAATTGAGGCCCTGTTTGGTTCAAGTCCTACGATTTTTGTTAGTCCCAACTTATATAAGTCTCAAGTCCCTAAAAAAATCCCTAACTGTTTGGTTCGTAAGACAGATGGACTAAAAAAACCATATTACAACTATAAGACCCAACTTTTTGGTTCCTAAGATTTTTGTTAGTCCCAACTTATATAAGTCTCAAGTCCCTAAAAAAATCCCTAACTGTTTGGTTCCTAAGATTTTTGTTAGTCCCAACTTATATAAGTCTCAAGTCCCTAAAAAAATCCCTAACTATTTGGTTCCTAAGACTTAAGATGGACTAAAAAAACCATATTACAACTGACCCTCCTTGAGAGTCTTATTTCATAAGTCCCAAGTGCCCAACTTAAGTCCCTATAAGTCCCTCTGTTTGGTTTAGATGGGACTTAGGGACTTTTTTAAGTCCCTAAACAAGTCCCTGGAAACAAACACCCTCTGATTCAGTTCCAACTGCACTAGACATACAGCAGAGCAAAAGTAGTTGTTGTAATAGCCATCAGATAGCAGCAGAAGACTATTTGTTCAACTGATCACAGTTAGACCATCTGAACCATGCATCTCATCTGGCTGAAAAACAAAATTAAAATACTTGCAAAACAAAAAAGATGGTTATATTTTTAAAATCCATTTATTCTTCTGTATTGGTTCATCCTCAGAAGTTGCATAAGCTTCTCATAGTATTTGATCAAACAATGTAGGCAATACAGTTCGCAACTCATCATAGGTATGAAGAACAATTTTTTAAAACAACATAAAATACTACTCAAAACATGAGACAACAGCCACCAAACATCAAACAAAATGAAGATACCAAAAATGCGAAACATTTATTTGGAGGACTCCGAATATGGGTGGTGATATAGCAGTATGGTCGGCAAGGCAAACAAATGCCAGTTACAACGAACAAGACCAAATATCAATCTTCACCGTCCTAAACAAAAATCAAACAATTTCATTCATTGTATCTAAAACCAGGTTATAAACTGCAAAATTAATGAGCAAATTGTGCATCTAATGGTAGTTTGTACAGCTGAAATTCATGGTTTTGCTAACATTCATTCATATCTCCCGCTGCTCTCTGCACAGCTACCTTATTGGGATATTCTACACAGAAGCATAAAGCAGACACCAAAAAAGAATATTAAATTGGGGAAATCAACATGGCTCAGACATCCAAGGAAGGAATTAGCAGCATTAGCTCTCAAGCCTGGCAGGGCGAAAGCTCTTAGACGGCAACTGCGAATGTTTTGAGAAACAAGCCTAAGTTTTATCATCATCGCCAATGATTTAGCCAAATTTCAAATCACCTACAGCAACTAGTACTATATTATGGTTATGCAATCAAAATGTGTAATCACAAAAAACGGCTCTGTGTACCGACTGATTCACAGCCACAGGTTCCTATCAAATGTGAAACGTCCAAGAACTCCCTCTCGGCACAATGTAGCATCTCCGGTCAAGGCTGTAGCTACCGGAGACGTGGCATCGGGCCCAATCAAAAACACCAAAACGATCTAGGTTAAGAGAAAGAATAGAAGGCGCTGCATAAGTCCCTCAGAGACCCGTTTAAAATCACGCACACAGCTGAATCAAGCTGGTGCAAATGGGTATTTCCATCCCAGACCAAACCACAGAGGTTATGATAAAGAGGACGGACACTTGCAGCGGCGGAGAAGCAGCTGCTGTTTACAGTGTCATACGGCACTTCCTATGGTCGAGAGCTCTTCACCGAGACGAGATGAATTCAAGAAACGAACGAAAACATACGAGGTAAGAACCATGTTAAAAGGGCGATGCTCAGTGGAAAGAGAAGTCGTTTTTGGTTTGAAAGCTCACGGCGACATATGCCACCACTGCCGAAAAACCTATATGAATCATCATCGCGTCGCATCTCAGGAAAACCAAGAAGAAAAGAGAAAGTGAGAACGGAAACATCGGAATAAAAAGGCCTCCATCGTGTGTAAGAGCATGATTCGATCAGCGGCGGATGAATCCGCCACACCGACATTTTGAGATGAACCATCACGACCCAACCTACTTCGATAAACGAAAAGAAATCACCAGAGAAGACAAGGAATGGGCAATCGAATTGGAGGGAAAGCTTCAGCGTGTGTAACAACATGAATCGATCAACGGCGGACGAATCCGCCTCACCGAAATCCGCTAAGATCCTCTCGGACCTGAATCATCACAAGCAATCCCCAATCATACACCAAGAAAATACGAAGATGGATAAACGGAAGTACCATGGATGAAGTTTGGAAAGAAGTCGAGACAGATTGCGGCTAGGGTTTCAGCGCTGGGATTTGAGGTTTGCTCTCGGTCTGACCAGCATATATAGGGGCAGAAATAGATCTCGGTTTCCCTTCGAGGCCGTGCAAGACGAAGAGAGATCTTCGCGCGTGGGCTGGGGTTGGGTTACGGGAGAGTCGACCGATTTAGAATTCAATACGGCCCGTGGGTGGTTAGGGTGTGTGTTCGGTTTGGAGACGGGCTTGAGCTAATTATGGATAATATTATGCTGGCCCGTGTGGGTGTGTGTTGGGTTCGGCGTTGGGCTTGACCTAGTTATGGATAATATTCTATTGCCTCATGAAAGTACAGGGACCCCTAAAAAAATGGAAGTACGGGGGGAACCCGCTCAAAAAAAAAAAACAAATTCGGCCCTCATTATGATCAACCTGCACCTAAACAATATTGTTCCAGCATGATATAAAATATACTAGCAGAATACCCGTGCGTTGCTATGGGCTACAATGCATGTAAATAAAATAAACAAATGATTAAGATCATCTTTAAGGTTGAAGCTCATTTTTTCCTCATACGTCCAAGCATGTTCGAACACCAAATAAACGTCCAGTGGGCACCCCAAAATCCAACCGCCTGTACCCCTAATTCAAACCCATATAGAGGGTTCTGCTTAACCGAATAATTCATCATGTTATCTCAAACACCTGGTCCCCACAACAAAAATACAACCCCACGACGCACTTTCCCTTTTCCTGTCGAACCCTTCCCTTCCCACTTGATTCCCCGCTAGAGCCCTATCCTTTAAAACCATATGACGCCCACGCCACCTTCGTCATGGCACTTCTTTCCTTCACACCGTACTTTCCCATAGACCGTCAAGGAGGAGCCCCCTCCCCACCAACCACCCCGCTCTCTGCCCTGATCCCCTCCCCCCTCCCCCAGTGTTCATGCCGATCCGCCACCATCATCAAGGAGGACGAGCCGTGTGCCGCCCCCGCCCACAAGCCAAGAAGACAAATCCAATGTCTTCTGAGAAATTGCCGCATTGTAACATACAGTTGAATGTCGTGCGTTATCATGAAACAAAATATGATGTCCATTATTGGGCTTGCAACTGATATGCTACCATGTCCATTATTAACTCTTGAAGTAATCAACCAATGCATTTACCTTTCGATCCTAACCAGAAAATTGTATGACTTGATCAAAAACAATATATGAATTGCTTGCTCATGCAATTTGCTTCAAAGCCATCTCTAATAAAATGCAATTTGCCATATTTTTTAAAGTAGGGAAATTATTCCGCTCATAACTGAATAGACCAATCCCAACCCCCGCCCCGCTCACTCTAAACCCTCACTCTTATAAAAAAATCCACTAACTCATGTTTTTAGTGAGCCAGTGATCGATGACGCCGCAGCAGGACAACAAGGGACAAGGACAACAACCACCTTCCTATCTTAGTTCTAGTACCTCCTAGTTCTAAATTGGACCCACCATTCATCCCGGGCTCTAACACAACAGTGGAACACAAAATATTTTCAAACAATGTACCAACATTTCTGTTCTTGGAGCATGGAGGTGTGAGCTTTTCAAGTGGAGCGAGGCACTGTGATAAGAATACCAACAACTTAATAAAAGGGATCGGCTGTGTAAACTACAGGGAATATAACCTCCAAGGGAGTGAGTAAATAGTTTAACCTTTGTAATGCGCATACATTTACTGAGACATTTTCTTTCCAGTTTTTTTTCCTAGAGTATGTGTAAGAATAAAATCTTATAGATTGAAGGTGGATTTTCATCCTAACGTGCATTTTCTATTCATGGTCAAGTACAATTCTCTGCAATAACAAGCATAAATGGACTGAACTGAGTTAGAGTAAATGGCAAAAAAATGCCGAGTATAGTACAATTGTTGTTCATCTAAAATCATCACAGTATGAAAATTGTTCGAGCATATGGGATTAAAGTGTCAACTTTTTCCCCATAGTAAAAGAAGGGAGAGCCAATTGGCCATAATCGCAATATGGACAAAGAAATAGGAAGAAAAACTTTACAGGATGCAACATGAGATGGAGAGGCATTCTAATAAAATAGGTTATTGCCCGTGTGTTGCAAATAGGGCATAAACAATTGTGTCAACCATGTATTTTAGTATTGTCAACTTATTTACCAACTCATCACCCTTTTTCTTCTTCCTCTACCCACCATCTCCGCCTATCTAATACATTCTTGCAACCATACTCAATGGCACATCCAGCTAACAATCAAATTTCAATATATTTTAGTAGATTCATAGAACTATATTGAGATGAATATGAAATATACATAGTTCTCAATAAATAAAGCTAATGGAAAGGTACATCTTGTTATAATTTACATTGAAGCTACATATAACCGATTTTTTTTGTGGTAACAAAGAAAAGAAAATTACCCCTAATTTGACCAATTGTAAAAAAAACTATGAAGAGAATCTTTAACAACCTAGAAAAGGCCTTGACCGTTGTATTCACTTGTTCTTCGCAAGAAATAATTTAGTATAGAGAATCTGTCACCATTTTGGGTCGTAGAGAGGTGAGTTTTTCTGAGCGGTAGGAGGAAGTTCCTCCCAGCTCCATTTGCAATAACCTACTGAGTGAATGATAATGCTGACTTGTTTGAGAAGTTGTTTGCTAACAAAAGGAAAGCTTAGAATATTTGATGTCTATATCAATTGGAGAATAGGTAAGCTTCAATATAACCCAGAAATAACTTGGCACATTTGAATATAGTAGAGATTCTTTAAACCATGGTCATACATACTCACTCCGTCCCAAAATAAGTGTCTCAATCTTAGTACAACTTTGTACTAAACCTAGTATAAAGTTGAGACACTTATTTTGGGACAGAGGGAGTATTCATTATCAGCAATGATCAAGATGTACTTACTGCTACTATATTTTTTCTCAAACTTTGTTGGAATAAAATTACAGTAATTCACAAAGAAATTAAAGGTAAGTAGGTAGCTATCTAATGTAACTACTACAAAGATGTTCAGATTTATTTTTGTAAACAGATGTATCAAATGGTGTATCAATTAGTGAAATATAAGTACCACATGCTTTGGACAAAGAAGAGACCCGCAGATAAATAACACGGTTAAAAAAACAAGTACTGAAATATAAGTGTTCCGCATTAAGCTTGCTAGTAAGAAAAGGACCTCTAAAACAATAATTCTAATACCTCAAACCTCCTTATAGCAGTAAGAAAAATATCAGGAGATGGCTTTCTAGCTTTCACCTCCTCACCCCCATGGCAACTTGATACATCAGGGCAAACACTTCCCAGTGGTTACAAGCCTTCAGTGCAAAATGACAAATATCAGGAGATGGCTTGCTAGCTTTCACCTCCTCACCCCCATGGCAACTTGATACATCAGGGCAAACAGTTCCCAGTGGTTACAAGCCTTCAATGCAAAATGACATTCATGGGTTCTGAAGACATCACCAAGAAATATCAGGTTCTATATGATTCTAACTATTGAAGAACATAGAGCAACGAAGAAAAGTGCAGTACATTAAATCAAGGCCAAATGATACATTTCATGCATAAGCGAGCAGAAAAATAAATGGTGTGTAACATTTTTCCCCTTTCAATAGAGAGACTCTTTGTATATTTTAACCAGTGATTACTTCTTGTTACACCAACTAAACATAGTTCTAAATGCTACCAACATTTTTTATGAAACAAAGGACAACAAAAATTAACTCCCCTCGCATCGAAACTTCATGTCCTTTCAACTCTGAAATTCCAGAAAAGGTAAGCATACAATAATTTTATAGTGTATAATTATACTAGAGAAGAACATGCTATGTGTGTCATCAACGCAAGTTGGCATATTATCATTGAGAGCATATATTAGTACACAGTGTGATGATAATTGGAACCGGATGTGCTATCAGCATGTCTTTCTCCTGGCGATATTAAACATCATGGTGCAACAAATTAAAAATATTAGTGTTAACATAGGTTAATATATATTACTTATGTGTGCAGTTCAATATACTCTGAAAAAAAGTTGAATTATTCCTAACTATCACCATCAGATCTAGGCAAATAAGCATTATAATCACAGCCTGAGCCAGAACTTAGGATTGAGGAGGGATTGGGAAATCCTCAAAGAAAGGAAGAAGCTCACCAAAACACAATTACAGGCCCCAACTATCTCGACCTTGCGCTCAAAACGGCTTGAAAGAGTGATAAGGGATCAACAAGAGTGCCAGTCGCATAAAGCTTGTTCAGATTGCCAAGGCCTGGTTGCACCTGACAGCAAGACAAAAACTTGAAATTTGGAGTCCGAATGTGGTTAGACAAGCTGCAATAACCTCATATTGATTTTGATCAGACATATGCATTAAACATAGCATGGACCATGATTGAACAGAGCGACCGCTGCAAAATAAATGTATATCAAGAGCGGGAAGCATCAACATGTAATAGACGTGTATTGTTATCTATGAGTGTTGTCGCTAGTGAACGCATACAGTTGCAGTTGCACTTCTGCAACCTAAAGGGGAAAGAAAAATCCAGTTGTTAACCCGAAGGACTGAAAAAAATTCATTACAAAAGAAAAAAACAGCTGTCCTAAGTTCACTTGCTGGGTGAAAAAAATCAGCTATTATAAAAGTGAGCTCTAGATTTTAGCATGTATCATGCAGTTTTGTGTATATGGTTCACACATGAAAAAAGGATTTTGGCCAGTGCTAGGACATGGCATTTGTGGCCTGATAAAAGATTAGTTTGTGCTATCTTCAGGACAAAATGGGCACGTGAGTTACCAAACCAGAAGAGGAGGCCATGAGTATAGGTGGACTGAAACTTCTTGCTCGGTTGGAGCTTAATGAATCTGATCAATAGAAAATGATTTAATTATTTGAAATTAGTATACTAAAAAATGTAAGGTACATTGCAGAAACAACAGATTAGCAAAATTCAATAATGCAAAACCAAACCCACCATAGGGGAAGCATAGAAAGAAAATCATCGTCTGAACCCTATTATCCTAATCCACATACATATCCAATTTATATGCATCATGCCATGGAATTTCCAAAAGCATGGATGCAGCCGCTGACAACGATGTTGACCCAATGGTGCTTGTGCGGGCGAAGTACATCACTGTTGGGCTTGTCGTCGAGGAGTTCTGCAACTCACCGCAGCCTCAGGTCGAGAAGGTCGAACCCTCGGGGTGGGATTGGATCCAGCTTCCCCGTAGCATCAGAAGTTCGAGTCCATCGCAATGATGTGCTACGCGACGACGAAGGACGGAGGGTGAGAGGAAGACCGGTGAGGAGGTATCGATAAGGAGAGGCAGCAAAAGCGACGTGGGCCGATGGTGTGTTGGCGGGTGCGAGGGGACATTGAGGACAGCGGCCAGCGCCGTGCGCGAGAGCACGATGGTGCCTGTGGAGGAGCCGATCGAGCGGCGGGTGTGACTGGCAGCTGCTAACCCTAGCTTGTCGTGCTTTTGTTGACACAGAGACGTGGGTTGGATCTCATTCTCTTGCAGCGCTTGGCCCATGTATGGGTGTGCGGGCAGGGACGAACCGACGACCGTCAAAGAAGCGGTAAAAGAATCGGTAGCGGGGATGCCTTCGATCGATGGTACGTTGGGCAGGAACGAATGACATACTAAGAGTAGAGATTAGGAAAGGTAACAATCAATGCGTTAGGAAAGTTAGGATTTTGATTTGATTTTTATGAAAATAAGGTTTTATTATTTGGTAACGTGATATTATTACATGCTTGTTTGTGACATGCCTAGTTAGGAAAGTTTAAACATTAGGATTTGGAATTGATTGGGATGAAACTAAATTTTATTGATTGGTAACGCGCTATCAGTTCCTGCCCGTTTATAACGTGTCTAGTTACGAAACTTTGGAAAGATTAGGAAAGTTTTTATTCTGAGGGTAAAAAAATCAACGTGAGGAGAGATGCTGATGGGATGTGAAACGAAAATAAACCGGACGAAAATAAACCAGACGAAATATAACCAGACGAAAATAAACCGTGGACGCAATCCTACCAACTCAGACATTAGGAGTAGAGATAATCGAATGCACCAAGCAAATATATTTCTTTTCTTGTGACATCAACCAAATGTTCAACATGTCTTGTGACATAGGGTTGGCTCCATCTTGACCACTATACACCCTCCATTTCCTTTTCGTTGACATCTCCAAACACACACTCCACTCATCTCTTTTCCATTCGCATCTCCTTGTACACCGACCACAAGTCCTTTCCATTTACGTCCATGGCTCCCACCAGCAGAGATGGTGAATTGATAATGAAGAAGAAGGGCCATGTAACAAGCTATAGCATTCTCCAATATTTAGCAGCCACTGAAGGAAATATGCCCTAGAGGCAATAATAAAGTTATTATTTATTTCCTTATATCATGATAAATGTTTATTATTCATGCTAGAATTGTATTAACCGGAAACGTAATACATGTGTGAATACATAGACAAACAGTATGTCACTAGTATGCCTCTACTTGACTAGCTCATTGATCAAAGATGGTTATGTTTCATAACCATAGACATGAGTTGTCATTTGATTAACGGTATCACATCATTAGGAGAATGATGTGATTGACTTGACCCATTCCGTTAGCTTAGCACTTGATCGTTTAGTTTGTTGCTATTGCTTTCTTCATGACTTATACATGTTCCTATGACTATGAGATTATGCAACTCCCGTTTACCGGAGGAACACTTTGTGTGCTACCAAACGTCACAACGTAACTGGGTGATTATAAAGGTGCTCTACAGGTGTCTCCAAAGGTACTTGTTGGGTTGGCGTATTTCGAGATTAGGATTTGTCACTCCGATTGTCGGAGAGGTATCTCTGGGCCCTCTCGGTATTGCACATCACATAAGCCTTGCAAGCATTGCAACTAATGAGTTAGTTGCAGGATGATGTATTATAGAACGAGTAAAGAGACTTGCCGGTAACGAGATTGAACTAGGTATTTAGATACCGACGATCGAATCTCGAGCAAGTAACATAACGATGACAAAGGGAACAACGTATGTTGTTATGCGGTCTGACCGATAAAGATCTTCGTAGAATATGTGGGAGCCAATATGAGCATCCAGGTTCCACTATTGGTTATTGACCGGAGACGTGTCTCGGTCATGTCTACATTGTTCTCGAACCCGTAGGGTCTGCACGCTTAAGGTTTCGATGACAGTTATATTATGAGTTTATGAGTTTTGATGTATCGAAGGAGTTTGGAGTCCCGGATGAGATCAAGGACATGACGAAGAGTCTCGAAATGGTCGAGACGTAAAGATCGATATATTGAACGACTATATTCGGACATCGGAAAGATTCCGAGTGATTCGGGTATTTTTCGGAGTACCGAAGAGTTACGAGAATTCGCCGGGGAGTATATGGGCCTTATTAGGCCATACGGGAATAGAGGAGAGAGGCCAAAAGGAAGGAGACGCGCGCCCCCCCTCTGGTCCGAATTGGACAAGGGGTGCAGCCCACTTTTCCTTGTTCCTCTCCCCCTCTTTCCTTCTCTCCTACTCCAACTAGGGAAGGAGGAGTCCTACTCCCGGTGGGAGTAGGACTCCCCCCTTGGCGCGCCCTCCTCCTAGGCCGGCCGCCTCCCTCCCTTGCTCCTTTATATACGGGGGCAGGGGGCACCCCATAGACACAACAATTGATCATTGATCTCTTAGCCGTGTGCGGTGCCCCCCTCCACCATAATCCTCGATAATATTGTAGCAGTGCTTAGGCGAAGCCCTGCGATAGTAGAACATCAAGATCGTCACCACGCCGTCGTGCTGACGGAACTCTTTCCCGACATTTTGTTGGATCAGAGTCCGGGGATCGTCATCGAGCTGAACGTGTGCTAGAACTCGGAGGTGCCGTAGTTTCGGTGCTTCGTCGGTCAGGCCGTGAAGACGTACGACTACATCAACCGCGTTGTGCTAACGCTTTCGCTTCCGGTCTACGAGGGTACGTAGACAACACTCTCCCCTCTCGTTGCTATGCATCACCATGATCTTGCGTGTGCGTAGGAAAATTTTGAAATTACTACGTTCCCCAACAGTGGCATCCGAGCTAGTTTTATGCGTTGATGTTGTGCACGAGTAGAACACAAGTGAGTTGTGGGCGATATAAGTCATATTTCTTACCAACATGTCATACTTTGGTTCGGCGATATTGTTGGATGAAGCGGCCTAGACCGACATTACGCGTACGCTTACGCGAGACTGGTTCTACCGACGTGCTTTGCACACAGGTGGCTGGCGGGTGTCAATTTCTCCAACTTTACTTGAACCGAGTGTGGCTACGCCCGGTCCTTGCGAAGGTTAAAACAACACCAAATTGACAAACTATCGTTGTGGTTTTGATGCGTTGGTAAGAACGGTTCTTGCTAAGCCCGTAGCAGCCACATAAAACTTGCAACAACAAAGTAGAGGACGTCTAACTTGTTTTTGCAGGGCATGTTGTGATGTGATATGGTCAAGACATGATGCTAAATTTTATTGTATGAGATGATCATGTTTTGTAACCGAGTTATCGGCAACTGGCAGGAGCCATATGGTTGTCGCTTTATTGTATGCAATGCAATTGCGCTGTAATGCTTTACTTTATCACTAAGCGGTAGCAATAGTCGTGGAAGCATAAGGTTTGCGAGACGACAACGATGCTACGATAGAGATCAAGGTGTCGCGCTAGTGACAATGGTGATCATGACGGTACTTCAGAGATGGAGATCACAAGTACAAGATGATGATGGCCATATCATATCACTTATATTGATTGCATGTGATGTTTATCTTTTATGCATCTTATCTTGCTTTGATACACGGTAGCATTATAAGATGATCCCTCACTAAATTATCAAAGTATAAGTGTTCTCCCTGAGTATGCACCGTTGCGAAAGTTCTTCGTGCTGAGACACCACGTGATGATCAGGTGTGATAGGCTCTACGTTCAAATACAACGGGTGCAAAACAGTTGCACACGCGGAATACTCGGGTTAAACTTGACGAGCCTAGCATATAACAGATATGGCCTCGGAACACGGAGACCGAAAGGTTGACCGTGAATCATATAGTAGATATGATCAGCATGGTGATGTTCACCATTGAAACTACTCCATCTCACGTGTTGATCGGACATGGTTTAGTTGATATGGATCACGTGATCACTTAGAAGATTAGAGGGATGTTTGTCTAAGTGGGAGTTCTTAAGTAATATGATTAATTGAACTTTAATTTATCATGAACTTAGTCCTGGTAGTATTAGCATATCTATGTTGTAGATCAATAGCTCGCGATGTTTCTCCCAGTTTATTGTGTTCCTAGAGAAAAATTATGTTGAAAAATGTTAGTAGCAATGATGCGGATTGGATCCGTGATCTGAGGATTATCCTCATTGCTACACAGAAGAATTATGTCTTTGATGCACCGCTAGGTGACAGACCTATTGCAGGAGTAGATGCAGACGTTATGAACGTTTGGCTAGCTCAATATAATGACTACCTGATAGTTTAGTGCACCATGCTTAACGGCTTAGAATCGGGATTTCAAAGACGTTTTGAACGTCATGGACCATATGAGATGTTCTAGGAGTTGAAGTTAATATTTCAAGCAAATACCCGAGTTGAGAGATATGAAGTCTCCAACAAGTTCTATAGCTAAAAGATGGAGGATAGTAGCTCAAGCAGTGAGCATGTGCTCAGATTGTCTGGGTACTACAATTGCTTGAATCAAGTGGGAGTTAATTTTCCAGATAAGATAGTGATTGACAGAATTCTCTAGTCACCATCACCAAGTTAGTAGAATTTCGTGATGAACTATGATATGCAAGGGATAACGGAAATGATTCCCAAGCTCTTCGTAATGCTATATCAACGAAGGTAGAAATCAAGAAAAATATCAAGTGTTGATGGTAGACAAGACCACTAGTTTCAAGAAAAGGGCAAAGGGAAGAAGGGGAACTTCAAGAAGAGCGGCAAGCAAGTTGCTGCTCAAGTGAAAAAACCCAAGTCTGGGGCTAAGCCTGAAACTGAGTGCTTCTACTGCAAAGGTACTGGTCACTGGAAGCGGAACTACCCCAAGTAATTGGCGGATAAGAAGGATGGCAAAGTGAACATAGGTATATTTGATATACATGTTATTGATGTGTACTTTACTAGTGTTTATAGCAACCCCTCAGTGTTTGATACTAGTTCAGTTGCTAAGAATAGTAACTCGAAACGGGAGCTGCAAAATAAACACAAACTAGTTAAGGGTGAAGTGATGATGTGTATTGGAAATGGTTCCAAGATTGATATGATCATCATCGCACACTCCCTATACTTTCAGGATTAGTGTTAAACCTAAAATAAATGTTATTTAGTGTTTGCGTTGAGCATGAATATGATTGGATCATGTTTATTGCAATGCAGTTATTCATGTAAGTTAGAGAATAATTGTTGTTCTGTTTACATGAATAAAACCTTCTATGGTCATACACCCAATGAAAATGGTTTATTGGATCTCGATCGCGGTGATACGCATTTTCATAATATTGAAGCCAAAAAGATGCAAAGTTAATAATGATAGTGCAACTTATTTGTGGCACTGCCGTTTAGGTTATATTGGTGTAAAGCGCATGAAGAAAATCCATGTTGATGGGCTTTTGGAATCACTTGATTATGAATCAGTTGATGCTTGTGAACCATGCCTCATGGGCAAGATGACTAAGACTCCGTTCTCCGGAACAATGGAGCGAGCAACAGATTATTTGGAAATCATACATACTGATGTATGTGGTCCGATGAATATTGAGGCTCGCGGCATGTATCATTATTTTCTGATCTTCACAGATGATGTGAGCAGATATGAGTATATCTACTTGATGAAACCTAAGTCTGAAACATTTGGAAAGTTCAAAAACATCAGAGTGAAGTGGAAAATCATCGTGGCAAGAAAATAAAGTTTCTACGATCTGATCACAGAGACAAATATTTGAGTTACGAGTTTGGTCTTCCATTAAAACAATGTGGAATAGTTTCACAAAATCGTGACACCTGGAACACCACAGCATAATGGTGTGTCTGAACGTCATAACCATACTATTATTGGATATAGTACAATCTATAATGTTTCTTACCGATTAACCACTATAGTTTTGAGGTTATGCATTAGAGACAGCTACATTCACGTTAAATAGGGCACCATCTAAATCCGTTGAGACGACACCATATGAACTATGGTTTGGCAAGAAACCTAAGCTGTCGTTTCTTAAAGTTTGAGGTTGCAATGCTTCTGTGAAAAAGTTTCAACTTGATAAGCTCAAACCCAAATCAGAGAAGTGTGTCTTCATAGGATACCCAAAAGAAAATATTGGGTACACCTTCTATCACAGATCCGAAGGCAAGATATTCGTTGTTGAGAATGGATCCTTTCTAGAGAAGGAGTTTCTCTCGAAAGAAGTGAGTGGGAGGAAAGTAGAACTTGATGAGGTAACTGTACCTGCTCCCTTATTGGAAAGTAGTTCATCATAGAAATCTGTTCCTGTGACTACTACACCAATTAGTGAGAAAGCTAATGATGATGATCATGTAACTTCAGATCAAGTTACTACCAAACCTCGTAGGTAAACCAGAGTGAGATCTGCACCAGAGTGGTACGGTAATCCTATTCTGGAGGTCATGTTACTTGACCATGATGAACCTACGAACTATGAGGAAGCGATGATGAGCCCAGATTCCGCGAAATGGCTTGAGGCCATGAAATTTAAGATGGGATCCATGTATGAGAACAAAGTGTGGACTTTGGTTGACTTGCCCATTGATTGGCAAGCAATTGAGATTAAATGGATCTTCAAGAGGAAGATGGACGCTGATAGTAGTGTTACTATCTACAAAGCTAGAATTGTCGCAAAAGGTTTCCGACAAGTTCAAGGTGTTGACTACGATGAGAGTTTCTCACTCGTATCTATGCTTAAGTCTATTTGAATCATGTTAGCAATTGCCACATTTTATGAAATCTGGCAAATGGATAAACAAAACTACATTCCTTAATGGATTTATTAAAGAAGAGTTGTATATGATGCAACAAGAAAGTTTTGTCAATCCTAAAGTTGCTAACAAAATATGCAAGCTCCAGCGATCCATCTATGGACTGGTGCAAGCATCTCGGAGTTGGAATATACGCTTTGATAAGTTGATCAAAGCATATAGTTTTATACAGACTTGTGGTGAACCCTGTATTTACAAGAAAGTGAGTGGGAGCACTACAACATTTCTGATAAGTATATGTGAAGGACATATTGTTGATCAGAGATAATGTAGAATTATTCTGCAAAGCATAAAGGAGTGTTTGAAAGGAGTTTTTCAAAGAAAGACCTCGGTGAAACTGCTTACATATTGAGCATTAAGATCTATAGAGATAGATCAAGACGCTTGATAAGTTTTTCAATGAGTACATACCTTGACAAGATTTTGAAGTAGTTCGAAATGGAACAGTCAAAGAAAGAGTTCTTGCCTGTGTTACAAGGTGTGAAACTGAGTAAGACTCAAAGCCCGACCACGGCAGAAGATAGAAAGAGAGTGAAAGTCATTCCCTATGCCTTGGCCATAGGTTCTATAAAATATGCCATGCTATGTACCAGTTCTATTGTATACCCTACACTGTTTTTGGCAAGGGGTACAATAGTGATCTAGGAGTAGATCACTGGACAGCGGTCAAAATTATCTTGAGTGGAATAAGGATATGTTTCTTGATTATGGAGGTGACAAAAAGGTTCATCGTAAATGGTGACGTCGATGCAAATTTTGACACTGATCCAGATGACTCTAAATCTCAATCTGGATACATATTGAAAGTGAGAGCAATTAGCTAGAGTAGCTCCGTGCAGAGCATTGTTGACATAAAAATTTGCAAAATACTTACGGATCTGAATGTGGCAGACCCGTTGACTAAACTTCTCTCACAAGCAAAACATGATCACACCTTAGTACTCTTTGGGTGTTAATCACATAGCGATGTGAACTAGATTATTGACTGTAGTAAACCCTTTGGGTGTTGGTCACATGTCGATGTGAACTATGGGTGTTAATCACATGGTGATGTGAACTATTGGTATTAAATCACATGGCGATGTGAACTAGATTATTGACTCTAGTGCAAGTGGGAGACTGAAGGAAATATGCCCTAGAGGCAATAATAAAGTTATTATTTATTTCCTTATATCATGATAAATTTTTATTATTCATGCTAGAATTGTATTAACCGGAAACGTAATACATGTGTGAATACATAGACAAACAGTATGTCACTAGTATGCCTCTACTTGACTAGCTCATTGATCAAAGATGGTTATGTTTCCTAACCATAGACATGAGTTGTCATTTGATTAACGGGATCACATCATTAGGAGAATGATGTGATTGACTTGACCCATTCCGTTAGCTTAGCACTTGATCGTTTAGTTTGTTGCTATTGCTTTCTTCATGACTTATACATGTTCCTATGACTATGAGATTATGCAACTCCCGTTTACCGGAGGAACACTTTGTGTGCTACCAAACGTCACAACGTAACTGGGTGATTATAAAGGTGCTCTACAGGTGTCTCCAAAGGTACTTGTTGGGTTGGCGTATTTCGATATTAGGATTTGTCACTCCGATTGTCGGAGAGGTATCTCTGGGCCCTCTTGGTAATGCACATCACATAAGCCTTGCAAGCATTGCAACTAATGAGTTAGTTGCGGGATGATGTATTACGGAACGAGTAAAGAGACTTGTCGGTAACGAGATTGAACTAGGTATTTAGATACCGACGATCGAATCTCGGGCAAGTAACATACCGATGACAAAGGGAACAACGTATGTTGTTATGCGGTCTGACCGATAAAGATCTTCGTAGAATATGTGGGAGCCAATATGAGCATCCAGGTTCCGCTATTGGTTATTGACCGGAGACGTGTCTCGGTCATGTCTACATTGTTCTCGAACCCGTAGGGTCCGCACGCTTAAGGTTTCGATGACAGTTATATTACGAGTTTATGAGTTTTGATGTACCGAAGGAGTTCGGAGTCCCGGATGAGATCGGGGACATGACGAGGAGTCTGGAAATGGTCGAGACATAAAGATCGATATATTGGACGACTATATTCGGACATCGGAAAGGTTCCGAGTGATTCGGGTATTTTTCGGAGTACCGGAGAGTTACGAGAATTCGCCGGGGAGTATATGGGCCTTATTAGGCCATGCGGGAATAGAGGAGAGAGGCCAAAAGGAAGGAGGCGCCCCCCCCTCTGGTCCGAATTGGACAAGGGGTGCAGCCCACTTTCCCTTGTTCCTCTCCCCCTCTTTCCTTCTCTCCTACTCCAACAAGGGAAGGAGGAGTCCTACTCCCGGTGGGAGTATGACTCCCCCCTTGGCGCGCCCTCCTCCTAGGCCGGCCGCCTCCCTCCCTTGCTCCTTTATATACGGGGGCAGGGGGCACCCCATAAACACAACAATTGATCATTGATCTCTTAGCCGTGTGCGGTGCCCCCTTCCACCATAATCCTCGATAATATTGTAGCAGTGCTTAGGCAAAGCCCTGCGACAGTAGAACATCAAGATCGTCACCATGCCGTCGTGCTGACGGAACTCTTCCCCGACATTCTACTGGATCAGAGTCCGGGGATCGTCATCGAGCTGAACGTGTGCTAGAACTCGGAGGTGCCGTAGTTTCGGTGCTTCATCAGTCAGGCCGTGAAGACGTACGACTACATCAACCGCGTTGTGCTAACGCTTCCGCTTCCGGTCTACGAGGGTACGTAGACAACACTCTCCCCTCTCGTTGCTATGCATCACCATGATCTTGCGTGTGCGTAGGAAAATTTCAAAATTATTATGTTCCCCAATAGCCACGACGAAGATGGAGTGGCAGTGTCTTCATTTGGCACTATTATCCATCAACTCGGAAGAAAAGACGAGGAGCAACATATGTGTGCATGTTATTTTCATTGGCATAATATTTTAAACAAGTGTGCAATCCTACCAATGCGATGGAATTATTTATATGTCCTTTTACATCCAGGGGTCAACCAGTGCAACAAAGATACAACATAACACATATTTATTTTCTTTCCCATCAACATGATATTGCCATCATTAATATGTAAATATGTACACAGAGGTAAAAACAAGCATTTGGAACTGGAAAAAATTATTAGCCAAAAGCTATGCCTGAAACAAATGGACCAGATAGCTTTGTTAGTGTGTTCCAACAATGCAAATAAGAGCACACAGGAAGGAAATACATTTCAAGCCTTCATACATTTTTTGATACTAAAAGAGAGCTCTTTCACTTGAGAGATGATCCTATTATGAGAATGCTAATCTGAGTGATGTATCTAGAGGTATTGATTGAGATCAACTCAACAGGATAACTAAAACTTGGCAATAGTCATTTTGTTATGTTAGGAAAGTAATATAGACCAAAAGAACATGGTAAGAAAGTGAAAGATTTAACTTAACTTTACCATGACTTCCGTAGATGCAAAACCAATTTCAAGCCTGAATGGTTTAACTAAGCGCTTCTCTTGTCTTTTTTCCTTCATCAATATCACCCTTCGATGAAGAATATCTCATTGCAAAATTCTAACATATGAAAATAAGAATGCCAACAATTAGTTTTAAGTAACCGACAACATAATCTCATTACTACTGTATAGTAGCATAACAACACCTTAAATTAGGCTAAAAGCAGTGGAAATGTAGCATCACCTAGTCTAGACAATCAGTCTTCCGAACAACAACCGTCATCAGTGGAGGAGCACAAGTAATCAAATGCAATGAGGGAATAGGTACTACTTATAATGGATAAAAAACATGATGTAAAATAAACATAAATTCCTTGGATATGATATATCTATTAATCAAAAGAGAAGCTGAATTGTTGTGCAGGGTGATGAGCTTCCTACAACACAATACAATAGAATATGTTGTTGGGGAGGGAATAATATAAGGGCAAAACAGAAAGTAATCCTGGAAATATGGTGGTTCCGTCCTTCCATGACATACATCAGCAGAAAATAAAAAAAATGATCATCATCCCACTAATTGTTGCTCCACATTCGTATATGTCTATGAGGAAACTCAGTTAAATAACCAGCTCACTTGAGCTCATGCTTTGCTATTCCCTACAATTATAGCCATTATCAAATGAAAGTGTGTAAATTAAAGGTGGACAATATTAATTAACTATAGATGCCATACAACCATTCATATAATGAATTTCTTTCGAATAACATAATCTCGGTCACTGCGAGTTCTCGGCGGATCCATACCACATGAAGGGGAAAGCTGGTATGTGGACTCCAACCAATGGACTCAAGGGAGGTGATAGGAGGCTAGAGGAAAGGGAGGACGTGAGGCAACAAAAGACCTTACTACTATCAACCCTCACACCTAATGAGCAATATGCTACAGTAGACACATGGTTATGTCATTGTTCAATAGTACATCCAAATACTATCATTTTATCTATACAATCACATGACTTACTACTATCGCTTTGTACTATCACTTTATCTATACATATCAGTAATGGTTAATCATGCATGGAAATCAAATTGAGTACAAACACACGTACTTGGATGAATTTGAGTACAAACACACGTACACACGACAGGGAAAAAGCATCAAAGAAACACCATGCAGCCTCCCAAAAGCAATTGTCAAGAAATCATTAGTTGCTAATTAACCAATTACCCATGTCTTGTTTGGCCGGTGCAGTATCTCCTATCAGTTCCCATGGAGCCACAACCACAACTCGCCGCTATCGCCCACCGACGACTGAGGGCTGATATGAGGGGAGAGATCTAGAGAAACACGCGGGATCGGCAATTTGTTATTAAGGAATATCTTATTTTATTTTGGAAGGCTATCGAGAAAAATCTCATGTGTGTCTATTAGAAAGGTGATATCACACATATGATGTGATTTATGAATTCTTAATTACCTATCATTTATGTGATTGAATTAAAGCCGCACCTGCTAAAGCAAGCACGAAACAAGATGTCCCCCTTTTATGGGATTTGGTTTTTTAATGAGAGGGAGAAAATCCGGTGGGAAGGGACGGTGGGAGGTGAGACGAAAAAATCAAACAAAAAAACTACAGAGGGGAGGCTACCAACTCCCCCTTTAGGAGTAGAGATACCAGATAGATAGACGAGTCTAACAAAAAGACACACACTTCAGTACATCAAAAATAAATATAGAACAAAGCGTTGAGCTAAGTGGCAGAACAGAGAAGTATTCAATATAGTTTTCAGATAAGGGAAATGGTCGATTTCTTTGGAACATGCAAAGCACATGAAGTAAATTGACATGAAGAAATTAGAACCCATCAGCTCGGTAAAAACACATGATTTTGTTGACCCAGTTCAAGTTACTGGCACAACTCTATGTCTGGTTGGAGGGCTTAGCCAAAGCTCATAAGACACAAAAGTATTACCCTATTCTCTTTGAGCTAGGTTCACTTAGAAGCCGCCCAACTACTCAGGGTAGATATTCTAGTGATCTTCGAACCATCACCGACTTGCCCTTTAACCAGCCCATAGGCCAAAGGCTCTGAAAAAATACCTAATTGTCTGGAAGATGCAAAATCTTCAAGATTAACAAGTCTTTAGTGAACTTTGATCAGTTTCTTCATTGATGCTCACTGGCATTGCTATTAGGATTTGCTCAAATTCGTCAGGAGAATGAGTTGCCTGGCTAGCACCTATCTCAGTTCACGTGAAGCAGCGAACCATTTCGAAGGAAATATGCCCTAGAGGCAATAATTAAGTTGTTATTTTATATTTCCTTATATCATGATAAATGTTTATTATTCATGTTAGAATTGTATTAACCCGAAACTTGATACATGTGTGGATACATAGACAAAACACCGTGTCCCTACTAAGCCTCTACTAGACTAGCTCGTTAATCAAAGATGGTTAAGTTTCCTAACCATAGACATGTGTTGTCATTTGATGAACGGGATGTAACACCCCCAGTGTCATTGCTACAGTAATCCCCTGTTAATGGTGCCATGTCATCACATTTACTGTTGCTAATCTTTCACTTGATCCAAATCACAATCCAAATTCAAATCCAATCTGAAGTCAAAAATTCATATTTGTCAGACATGAAAACTAAAATGTTCATCTTGTGGCAAATATTCATTTGTTAGTATTGGTGGTGAACCAACATTTTTGCAAGGTGTTTAAATGGCCTAAACCAAATAAAGCAATGGCTAAAACAATAGATTAAATGGCTTTTTAATTTAAAAAAATTGCAACCTTTTTCAAAAGCCTCACAATCTTTTTGTGGCAGTGCACAATAATTCTTTGAAATTGTTCTGGCCAGTGGCATATTTTTTTGCAAAGTCATTTGTGGCTAAAAAAAAGCAAAAGATGCTAGAAAAACAAAAACAAAAAAAGAGAAAATGTAATGCAGAGGGGAGAGAAAGCCCCTGCCCCACTTCGGCTTCGGCCCACCCGAGCCAGCTGGCCCAGCAGGCCAGCCCACGCCCCCTCCCCAGTCGCTCTCCCGTCCCTCCTATTCCCCCGGTGCACGCCGCTACAGGGGCTCGTCGCCGCCCGACCACCTTGAAGGAAATATGCCCTAGAGGCAATAATAAAGTTATTATTTATTTCCTTATATCATGATAAATGTTTATTATTCATGCTAGAATTGTATTAACCGGAAACATAATACATGTGTGAATACATAGACAAACAGAGTGTCACTAGTATGCCTCTACTTGACTAGCTCGTTAATCAAAGATGGTTATGTTTCCTAACCATGGACAAAGAGTTGTTATTTGATTAACGAGGTCACATCATTAGTTGAATGATCTGATTGACATGACCCGTTCCATTAGCTTAGCACCCGATCGTTTAGTATGTTGCTATTGCTTTCTTCATGACTTATACATGTTCCTATGACTATGAGATTATGCAACTCCCGTTTACCGGAGGAACACTTTGGGTACTACCAAACGTCACAACGTAACTGGGTGATTATAAAGGAGTACTACAGGTGTCTCCAAAGGTAGATGTTGGGTTGGCGTATTTTGAGATTAGGATTTGTCACTCCGATTGTCGGAGAGGTATCTCTGGGCCCTCTCGATAATGCACATCACTTAAGCCTTGCAAGCATTGCAACTAATGAGTTAGTTGCGGGATGATGTATTACGGAACGAGTAAAGAGACTTGCCAGTAACGAGATTGAACTAGGTATTGGATACCGACGATCGAATCTCGGGCAAGTAACATACCGATGACAAAGGGAACAACGTATGTTGTTATGCGGTCTGACCGATAAAGATCTTCGTAGAACATGTAGGAGCCAATATGGGCATCCAGGTCCCGCTATTGGTTATTGACCGGAGACGTGTCTCGGTCATGTCTACATTGTTCTCGAACCATAGGGTCCGCACGCTTAAGGTTTCGATGACAGTTGTATTATGAGTTTATGAGTTTTGATGTACCGAAGGAGTTCGGAGTCCCGGATGAGATCGGGGACATGACGAGGAGTCTCGAAATGGTCGAGACATAAATATTGATATATTGGAAGCCTATGTTTGGACATCGGAAGTGTTCCGGGTGAAATCGGGATTTTACCGGATTACCGGGAGGGTTACCGGAACCCCCCGGGAGCCAAATGGGCCAACATGGGCCTTAGTGGAAAGGTGAGAGGGCAGCCCACATAGGGCTGCGCCTCCCCCCTCTCCCTAGTCCTATTAGGACTAGGAGAGGGGCCGGCCACCTCTCTCTTCTCTTCCCCTTTGGGGAATCCTATTAGGAATAGGATTGGGGGGGGGAGTCCTACTCCCGGTAGGAGTAGGACTCCTCCTGCGCCTCCCTCCTTTGGCCGGCCAGCCCTCCCCCTCTCATCCTTTATATACGGGGGCAGGGGACACCCCATGACACACAAGTTGATCATTGTTGATCATTCCTTAGCCGTGTGCGGTGCCCCCTGCCACCAAATTCCACCTCGGTCATATCGTTGTAGAGCTTAGGCGAAGCCCTGCGTCGGTAGTACATCAAGATCATCACCACGCCGTCGTGCTGACGGAACTCTTCCTCGACGCTTTGCTAGATCGGAGCCCGAGGATCGTCATCGAGCTGAACATGTGCTAAGAACTCGGAGGTGCCGGAGTAACGGTGCTTGGATCGGTCGGATCAGGAAGAAGACATACGACTACTTCCTCTACGTTGTGTGATCGCTTCCGCAGTCGGTCTGCGTTGGTACGTAGACAGCACTCTCCCCTCTCGTTGCTATGCATCACCATGATCTTGCGTGTGTGTAGGAAAATTTTCGAAATTACTACGTTCCCCAACAGTGGCATCCGAGCCTAGGTTTCATGGTTTGATGTTATTTGCACGAGTAGAACACAAGTGAGTTGTGGGCGATACAAGTCATACTGCCTACCAGCATGTCATACTTTGGTTCGGCGGTATTGTTGGACGAGACGATCCGGACCAACCTTACGCGTACTCTTACGCGAGACCGGTTCCCTCGACGTGCTTTGCACATAGATGGCTTGCGGAAGACTGTCTCTCCAACTTTAGTTGAACCAAGTGTGGCTACGCCCGGTCCTTGAGAAGGTTAAAACGGAGTCTATTTGACAAACTATCGTTGTGGTTTTGATGCGTAGGTGAGATGAGTTCTTACTTAAGCCCGTAGCAGCCACGTAAAACTTGCAACAACAAAGTAGAGGACGTCTAACTTGTTTTTGCAGGGCATGTTGTGATGTGATATGGTCAAGCCATGATGCTGATTTTATTGTATGAGATGATCATGTTTTGTAACCAAGTTATCGGCAACTGGCAGGAGCCATATGGTGTCGCTTTATTGTATGCAATGCAATCGCGATGTAATGCTTTACTTTATTACTAATCGGTAGTGATAGTCGTGGAACCATAAGATTGGCGAGACGACAACGATGCTACGATGGAGATCAAGGTGTCGCGTCGGTGACGATGGTGATCATAACGGTGCTTCGGAGATGGAGATCACAAGCACAAGATGATGATGGCCATGTCATATCACTTATATTGATTGCATGTGATGTTTTTCCTTTTATGCATCTTGTATTGCTTTGATTGACGGTAGCATTATAAGATGATCTCTCACTAAATTATCAAGAAGTGTTCTCCCTGAGTATGCACCGTTGCCAAAGTTCGTCGTGCCCAGACACCACGTGACGATCGGGTGTGATAAGCTCTACGTCCATCTACAACGGGTGCAAGCCAGTTTTGCACACGCAAAATACTCAGGTTAAACTTGACGAGCCTAGCATATGCAGATATGGCCTCGGAACACAGAGACCAAAAGGTCGAGCGTGAATCATATAGTAGATATGATCAACATGACGATGTTCACCATTGAAAACTACTCCATCTCACGTGATGATCGGTTATGGTTTAGTTGATTTGGATCACGTGATCACTTAGAGGATTAGAGGGATGTCTATCTAAGTGGGAGTTCTTAAGTAATATGATTAATTGAACTTAAATTTATCATGAACTTAGTCCTGGTAGTATTTTGCAAATTATGTTATAGATCAATAGCTCGCGTTGTTGCTTCCCTGTGTTTATTTTGATATGTTCCTAGAGAAAATTATGTTGAAAGATGTTAGTAGCAATGATGCGGATTGGATCCGTGATCTGAGGTTTATCCTCATTGCTGCACAGAAGAATTATGTCCTTGATGCACCGCTAGGTGACAGACCTATTGCAGGAGCAGATGCAGACGTTATGAACGTTTGGCTGGCTCAATATGATGACTACTTGATAGTTTAGTGCACCATGCTTAATGGCTTAGAATCGGGACTTCAAAGATGTTTTGAACATCATGGACCATATGAGATGTTCCAGGAGTTAAAGTTAATATTTCAAGCAAATACCCGAGTTGAGAGATATGAAGTCTCCAACAAGTTCTATAGCTAAAAGATGGAGGAGAATCGCTCAACTAGTGAGCATGTGCTCAGATTGTCTGGGTACTACAATCGCTTGAATCAAGTGGGAGTTAATCTTCCAGATAAGATAGTGATTGACAGAATTCTCTAGTCACCATCACCAAGTTAGCAGAACTTCGTGATGAACTATGCAAGGGATAACAGAAACAACTCCCAAGCTCTTCGTGATGCTGAAATCAACGAAGGTAGAAATCAAGAAAAACATCAAGTGTTGATGGTTGACAAGTTTCAAGAAAAGGGCAAAGGGAAGAAGGGGAACTTCAAGAAGAACGGCAAGCAAGTTGCTGCTCAAGTAAAGAAGCACAAGTCTGGTCCTAAGCCTGAGACTAAGTGCTTCTACTGCAAAGGGACTGGTCACTGGAAGCGGAACTGCCCCAAGTATTTGGCGGATAAGAAGGATGGCAAAGTGAACAAAAGTATATTTGATATACATGTTATTGATGTGTGATTTACTAGTGTTTATAGCAAACCCTCAGTATTTGATACTAGTTCAGTTGCTAAGATTAGTAACTCGAAACGGGAGTTG
Source organism: Triticum monococcum (assembly GCA_034509565.1). Classification (NCBI taxonomy): domain Eukaryota; kingdom Viridiplantae; phylum Streptophyta; class Magnoliopsida; order Poales; family Poaceae; genus Triticum; species Triticum monococcum. The sequence goes on along the minus strand of CM067846.1, from coordinate 167,579,960 downwards.
CAGAATAAACAGAGACTAGTTAAGGGTGAAGTGATGATGTGTGTTGGAAGTAGTTCCAAGATTGATATGATCATCATCGCACACTCCCCTATACTTTCGGGATTAGTGTTGAACTTAAATAAGTGTTATTTGGTTTTTGCGTTGAGCATGAATATGATTTGATCATGTTTATTGCAATACGGTTATTCATTAAAGTCAGAGAATAATTGTTGTTCTGTTTACATGAATAAAACCTTCGATGGTCATACACCCAATGAAACAAGTTCATTGGATCTCGATCGTAGTGATACAGATATTCATAATATTGAAACCAAAAGATGCAAAGTTAATAATGATAGTGCAACTTATTTGTGGCACTGCCGTTTAGGTCATATTGGTATAAAGCGCATGAAGAAACTCCATGCTGATGGGCTTTCAGAATCAATTGATTATGAATCACTTGATGCTTGCGAACCATGCCTTTTGGGCAAGATGACTAAAATGCCGTTCTCCGGAACAATGGAGCAAGCAACAGATTTGTTGGAAATCATACATACTAATGTATGTGGTCCAATGAATATTTAAGGCTTGCAGCGGGTATCATTATTTTCTGACCTTCACAGATGATTTGAGCAGATATGGGTATATCTACTTAATGAAATAGAAGTCCGATACATTTGAAAAGTCCATATAATTTCAGAGTGAAGTAAAAATCCTCGTAACAAGAAAATAAAGTTTCTGCGATCTGATCGTGGAAAAGAGTATTTGAGTTACGAGTTTGGTCTTCAGTTAAAACAATGTGAAATAGTTTCACTACTCACGCCACCCGGAACACCACAGCATAATGGTGTGTCCGAACGTCATAGCCGTACTTTATTAGATATAGTGCAAATCTATGATGTTTCTTACCGATTTACCACTATCGTTTTTGGGGTCATGCATTAGAGACAGCTGCATTCACGTTAAAAAGGGGCACCATCTATATCCGTCGAGACGACGCCTTATGAACTATGGTTTGGCAAGAAACCAAAGTTGTCGTTTCTTGAAGTTTGGGGTTGCGATGCTTATGAGAAAAAGTTTCATCCTGATAAGCTCAAACCCAAATCGGAGAAATATGTCTTCATAGGATACCCAAAGGAGACTGTTGGGTACACCTTCTATCACAGATCCTAAGGTAAGACATTCGTTGCTTATAATGGATCCTTTCTAGAGAAGGAGTTTCTCTTGAAAGAAGTGAGTGGGAGGAAAGTAGAAAACTTGATAAGGTAATTGTACCTTCTACCTTATTGGAAAGTAGTTCATCACAAAATTTGTTCTTGTGACTACTACACCAATTAGTGAGGAAGCTAATGATGATGATCATGAAACTTCAGATCAAGTTACTGCCGAATCTCGTAGGTAAACCAGAGTGAGATCCGCATCAGAGTAGTACAGTAATCCTGTTCTGGAAGTCATGTTACTAGACCATGACGAACTTGCGAACTATGAGGAAGCGATGATGAGCCCAGATTCTGCGAAATGGTTTGAAGCCATGAAATCTGAGATATGATCCAGGTATGAGAACAAAGTTTGGACTTTGGTTGACTTGCCCGATGATCGGCAAGCAATTGAGAATAAATGGATCTTCAAGAGGAAGACGGACGCTGATAGTAGTGTTACTATCTACAAAGCTAGAATTGTCGCAAAAGGTTTTCGACAAGTTCAAAGTGTTGACTACGATGAGAGTTTCTCACTCGTATCTATGCTTAAGTCTATCCGAATCATGTTAGTAATTGCCGCATTTTATGAAATCTGGCAAATGGATAAACAAAACTGCATTCCTTAATGGATTTATTAAAGAAGAGTTGTATATGATGCAACAGAAGGTTTTGTCAATCCGAAAGGTGCTAACAAAATGTGCAAGCTCCAGCGATCCATCTGTGGACTGGTGCAAGCATCTCGGAGTTGGAATATACGCTTTGATGAGTTGATCAAAGCATATAGTTTTATACAGACTTGCGGTGAAGCTTGTATTTACAAGAAAGCGAGTGGGAGCACTACAACATTTCTGATAAGTATATGTGAATGACATATTGTTGATCGGAAATAATGTAGAATTATTCTGTAAAGCATAAAGAAGTGTTTGAAAGGATTTTTTCAAAGAAAGACTTCGATGAAGCTGCTTACATATTGAGCTTCAAGATCTATAGAGATAGATCAAGATGCTTGATAAGTTTTTTCAATGAGTACATACCTTGACAAGATTTTGAAGTAGTTCAAAATGGAACAGTCAAAGAAAGAGTTCTTGCCTGTGTTACAAGGTGTGAAATTGAGTAAGACTCAAAACCCGACCACGACAGAAGATAGAAAGAGAATGAAAGTCATTCCCTATGCCTCATTCATAGGTTCTATAAAGTATGCCATGCTGTGTACCAGATCTATTGTATACCCTGCACTGACTTGGCAAGGGAGTACAATAGTGATCTAGGAGTAGATCACTGGACAGCGGTCAGAATTATCCTTAGTGAAATAAGGATATGTTTCTCGATTATGGACGTGACAAAAAGGTTCGTCGTAAAGGGTTACGTCGATGCAAGTTTTTGACACTGATCCAGATGAATCTAAAGTCTAAATCTGGATACATATTGAAAGTGGGAGCAATTAGCTAGAGTAGCTCCGTGCAGAGCATTGTAGACATAGAAAATTGCAAAATACTTACGGATCTGAATGTGACAGACCCGTTGACTAAAATTATCTCACAAGCAAAAACATGATCACACCTTAGTACTCTTTGGGTGTTAATCACATAGCGATGTGAACTAGATTACTGAATCTAGTAAACCCTTTGGGTGTTGGTCACATGGCGATGTGAACTATGGGTGTTAATCACATAATGATGTGAACTATCGATGTTAATCACATGGTGATGTGATCTAGATTATTGACTCTAGTGCAAGTGGGAGACTGAAGGAAATATGCCCTAGAGGCAATAATAAAGTTATTATTTATTTCCTTATATCATGATAAATGTTTATTATTCATGCTAGAATTGTATTAACCGGAAACATAATACATGTGTGAATACATAGACAAACAGAGTGTCACTAGTATGCCTCTACTTGACTAGCTCGTTAATGAAAGATGGTTATGTTTCCTAACCATGGACAAAGAGTTGTTATTTGATTAACGAGGTCACATCATTAGTTGCATGATCTGATTGACATGACCCGTTCCATTAGCTTAGCACCCGATCGTTTAGTATGTTGCTATTGCTTTCTTCATGACTTATACATGTTCCTATGACTATGAGATTATGCAACTCCCGTTTACCGGAGGAACACTTTGGGTACTACCAAATGTCACAACGTAACTGGGTGATTATAAAGGAGTACTATAGGTGTCTCCAAAGGTAGATGTTGGGTAGGCGTATTTCGAGATTAGGATTTGTCACTCTGATTGTCAGAGAGGTATCTGTGGGCCCTCTCGGTAATGCACATCACTTAAGCCTTGCAAGCATTGCAACTAATGAGTTAGTTGCGGGATGATGTATTATGGAACGAGTAAAGAGACTTGCCAGTAACGAGATTGAACTAGGTATTGGATACCGACGATCGAATCTCGGGCAAGTAACATACCGATGACAAAGGGAACAACGTATGTTGTTATGCGGTCTGACCGATAAAGATCTTCGTAGAATATGTAGGAGCCAATATGGGCATCCAGGTCCCGCTATTGGTTATTGACCGGAGATGTGTGTCGGTCATGTCTACATTGTTCTCGAACCGTAGGGTCCGCACGCTTAAGGTTTCGATGATAATTGTATTATGAGTTTATGAGTTTTGATGTACCGAAGGAGTTCGGAGTCCCGGATGAGATCGGGGACATGACGAGGAGTCTCGAAATGGTCGAGACATAAAGATTGATATATTGGAAGCCTATGTTTGGACATCGGAAGTGTTCCGGGTGAAATCGGGATTTTACCGGATTACCGGGAGGGTTACCGGAACCCCCCGGGAGCCAAATGGGCCAACATGGGCCTTAGTGGAAAGGTGAGAGGGCAGCCCACATAGGGCTGCGCCTCCCCCCTCTCCCTAGTCCTATTAGGACTAGGAGAGGGGCCGGCCACCTCTCTCTTCTCTTCCCCTTTGGGGAATCCTATTAGGAATAGGATTGGGGGGGAGTCCTACTCCCGGTAGGAGTAGGACTCCTCCCGCGCCTCCCTCCTTTGGCCGGCCAGCCCTCCCCCTCTCATCCTTTATATACGGGGGCAGGGGACACCCCATGACACACAAGTTGATCATTGTTGATCGTTCCTTAGCCGTGTGCGGTGCCCCCTGCCACCAAATTCCACCTCGGTCATATCGTTGTAGAGCTTAGGCGAAGCCCTGCGTCGGTAGTACATCAAGATCGTCACCACGCCGTCGTGCTGACGGAACTCTTCCTCGATGCTTTGCTGGATCGGAGCCCGAGGATCGTCATCGAGCTGAACGTGTGCTAAGAACTCGGAGGTGCCGGAGTAACGGTGCTTGGATCGGCCGGATCGGGAAGAAGACGTACGACTACTTCCTCTACGTTGTGTGATCGCTTCCGCAGTCGGTCTGCGTTGGTACGTAGACATCACTCTCCCCTCTCGTTGCTATGCATCACCATGATCTTGCGTGTGCGTAGGAAAATTTTCAAAATTACTACGTTCCCCAACACACCTCGCCGACAATGTCACTGGTGGATAAGAGCACCCCCTCCAGATCCTCGAGTCCTCCCCCACCTACCTCCGCCCACTCCCCTACTCGCCCTCCTCGTTCTTCCTCTTGCTCCCCACCTCAACCGAGCACCGCCGTCGCCATGGCTATGCCGTAGCTGCGACCACCGCCCACCCCGCGCCTCACCAGAACGTCCACGAGACACGCCGTCGACCTCTACCTCGACTACGCCTCGCCATCGAGCTTGGAGACGACCGCACGGTCGGGATCGAGCTCGTCCCCATCTTCTCTGTCACCGGTGACCGCTGTCGTCTCAAGCCACCTCTGCGCTCCTAAGCTGTCGCAAGCTTTTCATAGCCGCTCATTGAGCTCCTCCCTCACTCCATTCTTCTCCTTGCACCGCGTGTTTCCCCCTAGCTAGCTCATCGCCTTCGCCGTCGCCGTAGCTCGTCGCCGTGGCCAAACCCGCCGGTGAGCTCAGCCGAACACGGCCTCGTGCTTTGCTCGCTCCTCGCAGCCCAGCGCCCTGGACCGCATCCCGTGCCGTGCCTCGTAGCACCATCCTCATCGTCGCCCAAGCACGACCGCCGCCCTCGCCGCTCGTTGGCACCGCTCCGGCGACGCCACCGCCCCCAGTCAACCCGCCTTCATGCGCTTGTTCGAACACGCCAAGTCTCGCGCCAAAAGACCCCCTGTGCGCGATTACCGGCGAAGTCCGGCGAGCCCCGCCACTGTTTTGGTCGCCGGCGTCGCGTCTCCGGTCGTCGTCAACGTGGCCTCACAAGTTGGCTCCCTACGAGACTGCCGTTGGGCCCCATGGGCCCCAGTTGACCCTGTGACTGGGTCAATTGCTGACTGGGCACTCTGACCCACTGACATGCAGGCCCCACTAGCTTAAACATTTTTATAAATAAATAAAACTGCTAGTTAAAATATGTTATTTAATTAGTAGTTAGTTAGTCACTGACACTTGGGGCCCACCCCTCTAATTAGTCTGTTAGATTAGTTTAACCCACTATTTAACCCAAAGAGGCTAACAGGTGGGCCCCACCTGTCAGTTTGACGAGTTAGCAGGTCAGCCAAATGCTGATGCATTGCTGACGTCGTACTGACGTAGTAACTCTTTTTCTGTTATTTTAATCATTTCAGAATATGTTTAAAACATTGAAAAATCATAGAAATTAATCCATAACTCGGATGAAAATGTTTTCTACATGAAAGTTGCTCAGAATGACGATAAGAATCCCGGTCTGTTTACCTGTCAGACGCTGCTAACTATTTGAACATGGAACATTCCTCCTTTGTCATCTGTTTGACACACGTCCGGAACCGGGAATACATTCCCGGTTGAATCCCCCTTCACCTATATCATGCAGTACTACGTTAGGTCGACCCTAGTTCTGCTTTTCATCATGTCATGCTTAGTGGTACCTCTGTTTGCTCTGTATTTACTGTTTCTTCCCCCTCTTCTCTCCGGTAGACCCTGAGACCGATGATGCCCCTGTGATCGACTACGTCACCGACGGCACTTCTCCCTTTTCAGCAGAGCTTCCAGGCAAGCCCCCCTTTGATCATCTCGATGTCGCCCATTCCATTCTCTCATGCTTGCATTAGTTTTTGCTACTGTTATTGTTTGCTCCTATTCTGATGCATAGCCTGCTTTTGTAACCTGCTTATATTTACCTTACCTACTTACCCTAAACTGCTTAGTATAGGTTGGTTAGTGATCCATCAGTGACCCCCACCTTGTCCTTGTTGCCCTTGCTTCATCATCGACGACTCGATCAACGTGATCGACGACCAGAGCCCGACACCTCACATCACATCACCCCCCTAGTTGTATGACTCTGCAGAGTTACTATCGAGTGCCGAGGGTGACACCTCATACATCACTCCTGATGAGATCTCGGTAGTGTAGCTATTCGGTCATGGTCATCGAGGGTGATTTCCTCCTTAACCACTTCCGATACAACTCTGTCGTGCAACCCCTCTAGTGTGAACCTCGAGGGTGGTTCCTCTTACGTTCACCTTGATAATTACATCGAGTGGAATCCACCGAGGGTGGTTCCTCAGGGTTCCCCTTGATGTTAGACACACAGTTACTATTGTTACTATGACTTTACACTGAACCATGTTACTAAAGACGGGTCGACCCTGAGGGGTACCCGCATGAGCTTATTTGCGAGTGATGTGGAGTCAGGTTTACCTGGAAGGTGCCCGCGAGATACTTATGAGGCGTGGCTGGGCATTCTTAGCCCTTGCCGCAGGTCCTCGAGACAGGGTGGCGGGGTCACATTTTTCGTGAGTCTCTGCTTGTTACCGCGCGTTCCTAATCCACTATTATTTGGATATTTGATCCGAGGGGCCTCTGGCCTGATAGCACTAACCATCACGTGGGCATAGTATGGGCGTTCTCCGTCGTATGCATCAGCCAAAGCTAAATAGACGTTAGCGACTAAGCGACGCGCGCCGGGTTGGATTGGTAAGCACCTGCCTTTTTGAAGGAGGTAGCTAGGTCTGCTCACCGGCCGCATACGCAACATGCAGGAGTTCCTAGGGCGATGGCCAGGACCCCTGGGGGCATAACTTTAGTCTCGTGTGCTGACCTCTCTATTAAGCCTAGGTCGGGTTGCGACGTATTGTTTGGCCGAGGCCGGGCATGACCCAGGAAAGTGTGTCCAGCCGGAGTTAATCGAGCATGGTGGGTAAGTTGGTGCACCCCTGCAGGGAAGAAAACATCTATCAATAGCCTGCCCTACGGTAACGGACACTTGGAGTTGTATCCCAATCGATACAACTAGAACTGGATACTTGAGGTGATAACTGGATAATATGGCTCTGGGATTGCTTTCTCGCAGGGAGTTGAGAAAGGATCTCTGGCCGAGGTTGATAACACTGCTACTACTTTACTTTATGCTACTCTTATCTCTTCGGATGCTGCAAGATTGTTGAAGCTGCTTGAAGATGCTAGTCTTTGATAGGCTAGGCTTTCCCCCTTCTCTTATGGCATTTTGTAGTTCAATCCACAAATACTACCTGATGGTGTCCTGGACTAGGGGGTACTCATCACGTCGTCGTATACTCATGGGCCGAGGACCGAGGACCCCCATGGCCATATACTCATGGGCCAGTTCGGACAGCTGCCGCATACAAGGAAGATTCCACAAGACTTGGTGATGAAGACAAGGACTCCCCCCCCCACCGGCGTATTCGGCTAGGACTCTTGTTATCCTAGGACTCTAGTGCATTATATAAAACAGGGCCAGGCTAGTCGATAGATAGATACAACAATCATACCATAGGCTAGCTTCTAGGGTTTAGCCTCTACGATCTCGTGGTAGATCAACTCTTGTAATACTCATATTATCAAGAACAATCAAGCAGGATGTAGGGTATTACCTCCATCGAGAGGGCCCGAACCTGGGTAAACATTGTGCCCCCCATCTCATGTTACCATCGATCCTAGATGCATAGTTCGGGACCCCCTACCCGAGATCCGCCAGTTTTGACACCGACATTGGTGCTTTCATTGAGAGTTCCGCTGTGTGATCGACAAAAGGATCAATGGCTCGCCCGCAGGTCAACTGCGACGCCGACATCTTTGTCGCCAGCTCGACAGGTCACCTTGGCTCGACCGAGGACCGTGCTCCATCTCCGATCGTCATGTTCGTACGTGGGCCTTCTTCAACATCAACTCGGATCTCTATCATGATCATAGAGGAATCATCCATGGAGCTCGAGGGCTCAACGTCAACATTGCCCTCGGGCAGCCATGTTGTTTTTATGGTCAGCGAACTCGTATCCGTCATCACCGCCTCCTCGAGCGTCGGTTTGACGATTGCTTCGGTGGAATAGTGCGGAATTACGTCTACAACAGCCATGCAAAATTTCGTCGAGTTCTGATGGAGGAATCTCCGACAATCTACGATATACCGGAGCCCTGTCAAACCTGGATGGGAATCTAGACGAGTTTAGGGCGTGGTCTCCAGAGCCCAGATCGGAGGTCCTTTGGAAGATCCAACTGTTCATCTATTGCGGCATTCCCATATCTACCACCCGTCCAAATTTCAGCTCGATCCGATGGTTCAAACTCCGGGAACCTTCCGATGAGTGGACCAATTTTCGGATCTATTTTCTGCGCGAATACGGATCCGATCCGAATTCATGTTTCTTTATGAACGTGATATTGGACAACCTTTTTAGAGGAATTCTCTTCTAGGGTATTGCGCATTGTTTTTAAACACATGCCCGTAAATTGTTAAACCTCCTCTGAGGTCATCTTCATCATCATGCTGGTGTCAAACCAGTCCGGCAATATTGCTCCAAGGCTGCCGACATGCGCTAGACACGTCGTCACTTTTTGAGCCGATCTCAACTTCTTCGGATCATCATCTCGTCAAGCCGAACAAGAGTTCGGCATCGCGAAGGATAAATCATCACCAACATTGCCGCCCCACAGATTACACAGAGCGGGCACACCGGCATCGCCGCACGGTCACTTCATCAAACCGGCATCGACCACGTCACGACCGGCATCGGCAGGGCCGCACTATTGCTTCTTCAAGCCGATGTCCATCATGCCGGCCTACTTCGACTCATCGGCTGACATCGAGGCTTCGACATCTCGGGTGGACCGGGGGCTTCGCCATCTCTTCATCAACCTACTACGGAGACTCCAGCGTCACTAGCCGACCAGCTTCGTCACGTTAGCTGGACCGAGGGCTTTGCCTCCGCAAGCCAACCTTTGCCAGCATCACCATGCCATCGCTTTATCGCCCATCAGGCAATGGGTGTGCGGATCGAGTCCCAATTTTGGGAGTCACCTTTCTTTGGATTGCTACAACAAATAAACCAGGTGCTATTAATCCTAGTAAATTTTGTTTGTTGGAGTTTATGTTTCCCAAGAAATTATTACTCTAGTTTGTTCCTGTACACAGGTCTATCGAATGATGTCCGCACTAACGACAGTCGCGTGGTGGTTCGGTCAGTTTCCATACATAGTCCGGCGAACGCCGCATCCGGAACTCGGAATGACCTGTGAATTCAGGCTTTTCCACACCTTTACCGCATCACGTCGACGCCCTGCATCGACATTGACTTCGACGCCAGACCATATTTCTTTTATTACTCACTTTGCATAAATTATTTATTATGCAACAATTTTTTATCATTACTATTATCTCCGGTTTGCACTATTTCTTGTGCACAGGAAAATGATCCGGGTTGGGCAGTATCGTCAACTCGGTGTACTGACATACCACGTCACCTCGGCTGGACGGGGGGCTTCGTCAACACTTCATTACCCCATGCCGGGGACTTTGGCATCACTCTGCCGGCCTGCATTGACCGTGCTATGTCACCACTTCGGAGTGCCGAGCCCTTTGCTCCGCCACCTCGGGACCGGCTTGGGGGATGGAACCTTGTCCCGCATCAAGCTCAAACCGCGTCATCAATACCGAACACATTAACCAGCTAAGTTGCCTTCATGTTCAAAGTTTTAAATTTTTAACTTGTGTTCGGTTCGACCAAGCATTATACTTTTTTGGAAAAAAGTTGCTTGTAAAAAATTTCCTTGTCCAAACTTTGTTTGTGACGCACAAATTCAAATACCCCGTTTATTTGGGGGCTTCCTTTATGAAGCTTTTCCTCTTGCATATGATTATACTTGTACGGCTTTGTTCCTTGTTCGTGTATTACGCCACAATATGCACCATATTGACTTAAGCGATTTGCAAGCTGGGTTGCCTGGCTCCTGTGCTTACCCCTACGTTCCCGATTGTTCGGCTAGGGAGTAAAGGGAGCACCTCTGCGATTGTCACGACCGGGTCCTCCGAGCTCTGACCTTAGACTGGGTGAAGCCGAAAGCTAGCGCTCTTATTGTTTTCAATCATGGTCGGCACACAACGGAACTCATGAGTACAAAAAATCTATTGCACAAGTCTCATAGTAATAATGAGCACCGAAGAAAGGTATCGGTGGGGGTACTATTTTCTTTGAAGATGCTTCTTACACTTCGTCTGTAATATAGCATAAGTTCCCTGAGCGCGCTTTGTCTGTTACAACCTTATGGCCCGGTTGCCTGGTTATCGAAAACACTGTCGATATTCTCGACAGGTGGAGTACATAACACTTTTCGGTCCTTGACCGAAGAGGGAGAAGCCAACGGTCGGTTAAGACTCGTTTAAAGTTTGGGTGAACAAAGATATGATATTAGTACTTTGGTACATACAATCATTATACATAAAATTCTTTTACCGAAGTCACTTGGGGGCTCTTAAATTTATTTGAGCCGTTTTATAATAAGTGTTCTTCTTCTTAGTTGTTGCAAAGTTTTTATTACTATTATTATTCATCACTCCTTTTTTCGACACGAGTGTGTGGTCACTAGCTGAGGAGCCTAATTTCTCTCTCAAAGCCACTAGAGTTTAGTTTGCTAAACTGGCCTAATGAGAAGTACTCCGCCTTCGGGATAGGAGGTTGAAGCCGTAGGCTGACCCACTTGAAGTCTTGAGATAGGATGTGACATGTTAAGGCACGACAGAAGCACTCTTTTTTTCTAAGACCAATTTTCGGATTGGCACCGAACACTTGATCTTGTTCGGACGTCAAGTTTTTACTGATGTTTTTTGGTTTTCCAAGCTTATGACACTTTTAAACTATTTGTGTGTTTTCAGCACAAGTCTCGCAGTGCAACGCCGGACACCTTTAGAGATTCGGCAAAAACATTCTCGGATATTGCTATGTATGCATCGGTTTCGAATTGTGTCTTCGGTCGATAGTTGGGTTGCCTGGCTCCTGCACTTGCTTCCTACGTTCCGCTTTGCTCGGCTAGGCGTGCAAAGGGAGAACCATTGCGACTGTGCTTCCAGCTCACATGGTTAAGCACCTCAGTGGAGAAAGCTGAAAACTGACTGTCACAATAAGCGTAAACTGGTCAGCGATCCGATGACTGTGTTAAATGATGGGCCATTCATAACAATGGCCGAAGTGTTTATGGCTTGACCTCGACTGTCGCCGAACACTACCGGGGGCTATTAACTGGCCTCCCAAACTAAATCCTTGATATTTTGCTCTTACATTAGAGCTGAGGTTTCATGTTCAAGCTTAGCATGACAACCCAAAGAAAGGAACCGATAGCGGGACTATTTTCTTTGGAAGACATTTCTTATGTTAAACACTAACATAACATATATCTCTGCGTACCTTTGTTTATAAAACCGTATGGCCAGATTGCCTTGTTTGTCGTAAATCTTTGCCCTCATAAAGGCTTTATAAAGTAGGATGAAAGTGCAACTTTCCCTAGGTGGTTTCGGTAATTCCTAACAACATATAGCTCATTGAGCTAACATTATTCCAAGATTAATATTTCAGGAAAAGCTCAATGAATGGCATGGCACGGATGAGGAAAGTGGATCCCTCTAAATTCTAAGGACAAAAAGTTTGGCTCAAGCTTCAAGCTCAAGACTCTACATTTTATATTTTAGTGATCCAAGATCACATTGAGTCTATAGGAAAAGCCAATACTATCAAGGAGGGATGAGGTGTTGCTTAATGGCTTGCTTGCTCAAAGTGCTTAGTGATATGCTCCAAAATCCTCAACTAACTTCCCACATCCACATATGACCTAAACCAAAAGTCAAAATCGGCCCCACCGATTCTTTCTATCCGGCGCCAACGAGTTTCAAATGTCATAGCCACTGCCACAAACCCTAGGCAAATCGGTCTCACCGATATGGATCTCGGTCTCACCGAGATGGGATTGTAATCTCTTTGTTTCCCTTCGTAACGTTTTGGTCTTACCGAGATGAGCGATCAGTCCCACCGAGATTACAATGTAAACTCTCTGTTTCCCTTTTGTAACATTTCGGTCTCACCGAGATGAGCGAATCGGTCCCACCGAGTTTACCTGACCAACTCTCTGGTTAGCTTATTACCAAAATCGGTCACACCGAGATTATGTTATGCCCTAACCCTAACCATATCGCTCCTACCGAGTTGCATCTCAGTCCCACCGAAAATCCTAACGGTCACTAGGTTTGCTGAATTGGTCCGACCGAGTTTAACCATTCGGTCCCACCGAGTTTGGCAAATTGTGTGTAACGGTTAGATTCTGTGTGGAGGCTATATATACCCCTCCACCCACTCTTCATTCAAAGAGAGAGCCATCAGAACATACCTACACTTCCAATACACATATTCTGAGAGAGAACCACCTACACTTGTGTTGAGGTCAAGATATTCCATTCCAACCATATGAATCTTGATCTCTAGCCTTCCCAAAGTTGCTTTCCACTCAAATCTTCTTTCCACCAAATCCAAATCCTGTGAGAGAGAGTTGAGTGTTGGGGAGACTATCATTTGAATCACAAGAGCAAGGAGTTCATCATCAACACACCATTTGTTACTTCTTGGAGAGCGGTGTCTCCTAGATTGGCTAGGTGTCACTTGGGAGCCTCCGACAAGATTGTGGAGTTGAACCATGGAGTTTGTAAGGGCAAGGAGATCGCCTACTTCGTGAAGATCTACCGCTAGTGAGGCAAGTCCTTCGTGGGCGACGACCGTGATGGAATAAACAAGGTTGCTTCTTCGTGGACCCTTTGTGCGTGGAGCCCTCCGTGGACTCGCGCAACTGTTACCCTCCGTGGGTTGAAGTCTCCATCAACATGGATGTACGATAGCACCACCTATCGGAACCACGACAAAAACATCCGTGCCTCCAATTGCGTTTGAATCCTCCAAACCCTTCCCTTTACATTCTTGCAAGTTGCATGCTTTACTTTCCGCTGCTCATATACTCTTTTGCATGCTTGCTTGAATTGTGTGGAGATTGCTTGACTTGTGCTAAGATAGCTAAAATCTGCCAAGAACTAAAATTGGGAAAAGGCTAGATTTTTATTTGGTCAAGTAGTCTAATCACCCCCCTCTAGACATACTTTCGATCCTACAAGTGGTATTAGAGCTTTGGTCTCCATTTGCTTTGATTTCCATAGCTTTTGGCAGTCATAGCCTTGGTTTCACAACCTAGGAGAGTATGGCGTCTAGCGAGGGAAAGTATCACCGTAGAGGTCCTTTGATGGCACTAATTTTGCTAGTTGGAAGCATAAGATGAAAATGCATATTCTTGGACATAACCCCGCCGTTTGGGCTATTGTGTGTATTGGCTTGCAAGGTGAAATCTTTGACGGGAAAGAACCGAACCGTGAAGCCACCGCGGAAGAGTTGAAAATGCTGCAATACAACACTCAAGCTTGTGATATCCTCTTCAACGGATTGTGCCCCGAAGAATTCAACAAAATTAGACGTCTTGAGAATGCAAAGGAAATTTGGGATACTTTGATTGATATGCACGAAGGTACCGACTTCGTCAAGGAATCCAAATTGGATGTGCTTCAAAGTCAACTTGACAAGTTCAAAATGAAGGATGGTGAAGGTATTGCTGAAATGTACTCTAGGCTTGCTCTTATCACAAATGAGATTGCCGGCTTAGGGAGTGAAGAGATGACCGATAGATTCATCATCAAGAAGATCCTAAGAGCCTTGGATGGAAAATATGATACCGTGTGCACATTGATCCAAATGATGCCCAATTACAAAGATCTCAAGCCAACGGAAGTCATAGGAAGAATTGTTGCTCATGAGATGTCACTCAAGGATAAAGAGGAACTTCACAACAAATCAAGTGGTGCTTATAAAGCCTCATGTGAAGCCCCCACATCATCAAGTGAGAAACAAACCTTCAATGAAGAATTGAGCTTAATGGTGAAGAACTTCAACAAGTTCTACAAGAGTAGAAGCAAAGAGAGAAGCTCCAAGTCAAGGTCCTACAATGACAAAAGATCTTCTAGTCGAGAGCGAAATTGCTACAATTGTGGAAGGCCCGGACATTATTCCAATGAGTGTACGGCCCCCTACAAGAGAAGAGAAGATTCTCCCAAGAGAAGAAGTAGAAGAGAAGAATCACCATCTAGAGAAAGAAGGAGTAGAGATGATCGTTATGAACGAAGACCCTCACGGAGAAGCAAGGATTCAGAAAGAAAGGACAAGTCATCAAGGAGCTACACAAAACGAAGACATAAAGCTCATGTTGGTGAATGGGTATCCGGCTGCGACTCCAACAACCACTCCGAGAGAAGCTATCACTCTGACTCCGAATATACTCAAGATGAAGGTGTTGCCGGTCTAGCACTTGTGACAACCAACTCCTACGACATATTTGACTCACCAAATGAAGGAGTTGGAACATGCTTCATGGCTAAAGGCCCAAAGGTATCACACCCCGAGTATGTTGATTTCAATAGTGATGAAGATGACTTGTTAGGTGATGATGATTTACTTGTTGACAACTCTAGTGATGAATACTATGATGAAACATCAATTAATCATGCTAATTAAGATAAAACAAATGACAATGATAAGGAGAAGATTGAGTCTCTAACTAAAGAACTATACACTCTTAAGTTAGCTCATGAAACTATCTTAGGAGATCATCGAGAACTTTTAAGGACTCATGAGAAATTACGCTTTGAAAAGCTCAACCTTGAGCAAGACCACGAGTTCTTAAAAGCAATCAATGATGATCTTCGTAAGAAAAGTTCTTCTTACATTGCCAAGCGTTTACTCTTATCCACTTACATGCCTCAAGTCAAGTCTAGTAACAAGAACAAGAAAGATTCTTCCTCTAGTAGTAACAATAATCATGCTAAATCCAATATTGTTGCTTCTAGTAATTCTCTTGATTCCACTAATGATTCTCTTAGCCAAGTTACACTTGAGCAGGAAAATAGCTTATTGAAGGGAATTATAGAGAAAGGTGTTTACAAGAGCCTTGCCGGAAGTAAGCAATTCGAGGAAATTGTACGCATGCAAGGAAGGCACCGGAAGAATCAAGGTGTTGGTTTTGAACGAAAGTTCAATGCCAATGGATTTGAGTGGGAAGAAGATCAATACCCCAAGACGAAGTTTGTTCCTCAACAAGAGAAGTATGATCCTACTTTTCTCAAAGGGACACAAGCTCAAGATGATCTTCCACCACAAGACCATAAGCAAAAAGGCAAGGACAAGCTTCAAGAGGAAATTGATGCATTTGAAGAAGCTCCTAAGGCCTTGGTCAAGTGGGTTCCCAAGACTACTTCAAGTTCCACTTCATCAAGTACAACTACAACACCGAGGATTCCCATCAAGATGGTGTGGATCCTGAAGAAGAAGAACTAGAGAGTTCTTGAAGGTGACTCCGCCAACATACTTCACTCTTATAATCTTGGCAACAACAAGTGCAATAAACTTCCACATCTTGCACTAGTTCAAGGAGTCACAAACCCTCTTGTTGGTAAGACAAGGGACAAGGTAACCTAAAAGCTTTCATAGACATCATATTGTGTGTGCATCACTCTATGTCTATGGATATCCTTGTTTGTTCCTTGTGGGACTAACCCGTGTAGGTATTGAAAGTGCAACTCACTCCAATGGATAGCTTCAAATGATCTACATCAACATTGAGCATCCACATCTTCAACATCTACATGAAGTCATCATCGACAAAACCCAAGGTTAGTTCATCCCTCTTAGGGGGGATCTCACATCTAGGGGGAGCTTTACTCTAAGAATTGAGCTAAAGCAACTCTAATGGTGTGAACACAACAATGCTTTATGTAAAAGTGGTAACCCCACTTGTGCTTAAACGATAAGTATGACCTATGATCAAATGTTCTCATTTGACTCCTAAGTCAATATACTCATATATAGATGACCTAGTCATCGCAAATTGTTTGATAGATGCTAGAATTGGTTGTGCATGCTTTGCCACATATTTCAATTGCCATTTTATTGTGTGAGCATGTTGATTGCATATTTTACTCATTCGAGGACATCCACTTGTTGTTTTGATTGATTGGTTTTCTTTTCTTTTGCCAAGTGGATGGACAAGAATGCCTAAGAACCCTCTCTAGCTATCTATGCTTTTCTCGTCTCAAACTCTGTTCATGCTACATCACAAAATTTGATCAAGCTAGATTCGAACCACTCTATGTGAGGAGCACTCGGAGTCCCCGATTTGTCATAGACTTAAACTTCCAAAACTTCTTTGTGCGTTTCGGTCTGACCAATTCATCCATTTCGGTCATACCGAGATCACTAAGTTGATCTAGGTTTTCAATCTCGGTGCAACCGATTTGAACCTTTCGGTCACACCGAGTTTCAGTAACTGATTGCAGTTATGAATCTTGGTGCCACCGAGTTGTTCCACTCGGTCACACCGACAGGGTCGGGCTATATATACCCACGGGTCAAATTTTGGAAAACTTTTCGAACCTCCTCAACCCGCGCTTAGCCCGCTCTACCTCCAGGGTCTCCGGATCGTCCTCCTCGTCGCCAGCCGCCTCCTGTCGCTGGTCTCTGCCGCCGTCAACGGAATTCTTCCCCGCCGTTGCCGTTGTATCGAGTTCATCGCCGAACTAGGGTATGAACTTGATCACTGTGCTGTCCTCAATCCGATTCCTAGCACATTGTGTTTACCATGAATCTTGCCATGATTGAAACGATCTTATCCAGTCAAAACACTCTGTAGATTAGAGTTGAATTGAAAATTTAGGGTTAGGTTTCCGCCGAAACCATCTTGGACCCACCGAGTTGTGGAACTCGGTACCACCGATTCGGCTCAGGCCATTGCACATGTAATTTTCGGTCTGACCGAGAATTGCAAATCGGTGTGACCGAGTTCAGGACTTTGTGAAACCCTAGCAGTCTCGGTGCCATCGAATTGTGACTCGGTCTGACCGAGTTCACTAGTTTAGGTTCCAACAGCTGCTTCGGTATCACCGAGTTTACAAATCGGTTGATCCTAAATGCTTTTTGTGGAAAACTAAACCTAAGTTTTGGACTCATTCTTTTGCAAAAACCTCTGCATTTTGTGATGCTCATCCACTCTATCTCATCTATATCTATTCACAGGGTTTGCTGTCAGTGTTTGCAATATGTCTGATCAGAGTGACAGCCAGAACAGGTCAGGGGAGCAGGTTCACCTGAGTGAGGGCACTAGTCCCTCTAGCAGTTTAGATGATCGTAGCAGGAGCACCCCAAGCAACTTACCCAAAGCTGCCACCAGGGCCAGAAAGAAGAAGACCTCTGAATCTGAGGATGAAGACTATGTGGCAGTTTAGGATGAGGCCACTTCCAAGAAGAAAGTGGTTAAGAAGGAATATAGCACTGCTGCTGCCACCAAGCCAGGTATGAAGCAAAAGGTTCCTGCAAAGAGAATTCCAATGTCTAAGGCTAGAGCATCTACTCAAGTCCCTTTGGGATCTGAACCCAAAGAGGCTGCTGCAGAAGGGAAGAAGAGGAAGGAGAGGATCAAAAAGACCACTGCTAGAGTGCTTGGGAGATCCTCAATCATGAGAGATTCTGAAGACGAAGAGGAAGAAGAGGTTGCTGCACCAGCACCCAAGGCACAAAAGCTGATGGGTGATGCTATAAAGTCAGGGGCTGCAACATCAAAGCCCAAAGAAGCACCCAAAGCAGCCTCCAAGCCCAAGAGTGCACCTAAGAGGAATACCAGGAGTATACCAGCTGCTGAGAAGAACAAGGCCCCAGTGCCTGAAGTTGCTGCTGATGAAGATGATGAAGGACAAGTCCTGAGAAAGCTCAAACCCAAAATCCCAGATCACAATGATGCTCATCCAGTAGCTGAGAACATGAAGATAAGGAAGGACTCAGGACTGAGGCTATGGAGAGAGACATATCCATATGCTACTAGGAGAAGGACTGCTATTGATTACAGGTTCCACACAAAGGAACAACAAGACTTCTATGAGACAGTGTTGTTGGACAAGAAGCCTATAGTGTGTGAAATGAGGTGGGTCGACTGGAAGTATATCAAGGAAAATGAGGAACACTATCCTGGTGTGTTTGACAGCTTCAATGCTTGTGGAGTTGCAGACTTTGTTGGGCAGAAGCTCACAAAGTGGAATGAGGAGCTCATAATGCAATTCTACTCCACATCACACTTCTATCCAGATGGCAGGATAGTATGGATGTCTGAAGGTACAAGGTACCACTCAACTATTGAGGAATGGGCAAATCTGATCAATGCTCCTAAGGAAGAAGAAGATGACTTGGATGTCTATGCCAAGAAGAAGATGGATCACAACTCTATGGCAAACATGTACAAGGAGATTCCTGGAGATGATCTTGAGACTCACCAGTTTGGGTCAGTAAAACACTTGCTGTCAGGGCTGCCTACAATCAATTGGATCCTTAGGCACAATCTCTTGCCCAAGTCTGGTGATCACAGAATGATCAGAGGCCATGCAATTAACTTGCTACATATATTTGATGTGCCACAGAAGTTCAAGGTCATGAGCCTTATAGTTGAGACTAATAAGAGGACTGCAGCTGACCAGAAAAGAAGTTGTGGATATGCCCCACATATCCAGGAGTTGATAAACTCAAAGATGGGCACAAGCGCATACCTGTTGGATAAGGAACACTTGCCTATCTATTCTGACTTTGAGGACAATCAAGTTGTGATGAGTGAGAATGAACCATCATCAGTACAAGCTCAAGAGAAGAATGAGAAAGCAAAGAAAGAGAAGGCTGCCAAGATGCCAACTCAAGAGGAGGCATCTGAGTACTTTTTGAAAAGCAAGCAAGATCAGCTTGGCTACCTGATTGCATCCACTCTGAGGATTGAGAAGGGACTGGCCACCCTGACTCAAAACCAGGAGAGCTTGGAAAGAATAGTGGAGCAAAAATTCTATGACTTGGATGTGAAGGTAACTGAGATTCAGTCTGTTGTGGAGCAACTTCAAGATGATATGCAGGAGAGGAAGGGCAAGACAACCACTGATGCATTTGTCAGAGTGCCTAGAGCTCAAAGATCTGCTGCAGTGCCTGTTCCAGACACTAGAGTCACTTCATCTGCACCAGCACCAACTCCATCAGCTCCATCCACATCAACTGAAGCCTTCGTCCTTGGCGTTCTCCGGACACTACCACCTGAAGACCAAGCCTGAGAGACGTTTTAGTGCTATGCATTTTCTATGAACTTTTTGGTAACTTGTTGCCAAAGGGGGAGAAAAATGTATAGATCATAGGCTTCGAGAGAGAGAGAGAGTTTGCTTTTTATTCTCTCTTGTCTTCTTGGTTGAACTTTGTTTGTCTTTTGATTTCTTGAGATACTATGCTATTATCTGTGAGACATTGATGATCATGTGGTTGATCATAAGCTACACTTATGCTTGTTAGATGATATTATCTTACTTATCCTTATATGATCATTCACTTTGCTTTGTGATGAGTGCATGTATTTAATTCTTATCATTTTGAGCGCTCCACCAAGATGTATGTGACATGGAAGAGTAACCCATGATCCTAACTCATTGTGCATTTGCAGTCCAAAGCAAATCTTAAGATATGCACAAATTTAGGGGGAGCTCTTTTCACATACTTCTCAAAGCGACAATATCTTTCACTCCTATTATCATTTGTCGAAGCTTTGATCTATATGTTGTCATCAATTACCAAAAAGGGGGAGATTTAAAGTGCAACTATCCCTGGGTGGTTTTGGTAATTCCTAACAACATATAGCTCATTGAGCTAACATTATTACAAGATTAATATTTCAGGAAAAGCTCAATGAATGGCATGGCATGGATGAGGAAAGTGGATCCCTCAAAATTCTAAGGACAAAAAGTTTGGCTCAAGCTTGAAGCTCAAGACTCTACATTTTATATTTTAGTGATCCAAGATCACATTGAGTCTATAGGAAAAGCCAATACTATCAAGGAGGGATGAGGTGTTGCTTAATGGCTTGCTTGCTCAAAGTGCTTAGTGATATGCTCCAAAATCCTCAACTAACTTCCCACATCCACATATGACCTAAACCAAAAGTCAAAATCGGCCCCACCGATTCTTTCTATCCGGCGCCACCGAGTTTAAAATGTCATAGCCACTGCCACAAACCCTAGGCAAATCGGTCTCACCGATAGGGATCTCGGTCTCACCGAGATGGGATTGTAATCTCTCTGTTTCCCTTCGTAACGTTTCGGTCTTACCGAGATGAGCGATCGGTCCCACCAAGATTGCAATGTAAACTCTCTGTTTCCCTTTCGTAACATTTCGGTCTCACCGAGATGAGCGAATCGGTCCCACCGAGTTTACCTGACCAACTCTCTGGTTAGCTTATTACCAAAATCGGTCCCGTCGAGTTTGTGTAATCGGTCACACCGAGATTACGTTATGCCCTAACCCTAACCATATCGGTCCTACCGAGTTGCGTCTCAGTCCCACCGAAAATCCTAACGGTCACTAGGTTTGCTGAATCGGTCCGACCGAGTTTAACCATTCCGTCCCACCGAGTTTGGCAAATTGTGTGTAACGGTTAGATTCTGTGTGGAGGCTATATATACCCCTCCACCCACTCTTCATTCAAAGAGAGAGCCATCAGAACATACCTACACTTCCAATACACATATTTTGAGAGAGAACCACCTACACTTGTGTTGAGGTCAAGATATTCCATTCCAACCATATGAATCTTGATCTCTAGCCTTCCCCAAGTTGCTTTCCACTCAAATCTTCTTTCCACAAAATCCAAATCCTGTGAGAGAGAGTTGAGTGTTGGGGAGACTATCATTTGAAGCACAAGAGCAAGGAGTTCATCATCAACACACCATTTGTTACTTCTTGGAGAGTGGTGTCTCCTAGATTGGCTAGGTGTCACTTGGGAGCCTCCGACAAGATTGTGGAGTTGAACCAAGGAGTTTGTAAGGGCAAGGAGATCGCCTACTTCGTTTGAATCCGTGTCTCCAATTGCGTTTGAATCCTCCAAACCCTTCCCTTTACATTCTTGCAAGTTGCATGCTTTACTTTCCACTGCTCATATACTCTTTTGCATGCTTGCTTGAATTGTGTGGAGATTGCTTGACTTGTGCTAAGATAGCTAAAATCTACCAAGAACTAAAATTGGGAAAAGGCTAGATTTTTATTTGGTCAAGTAGTCTAGTCACCCCCCTCTAGACATACTTTCGATCCTACATAGGACAAACACTCCTCGCTACTGGCCGAGGAGGTGGAAGCCGATGGTCGGTCAACAAAGTTTTGTACAATGTGGATCCGAGCATTAATGACATAAAGTACTTGGATACATAGAGTCATTACACATAATTTGTGATTTTACTATGGATATCGATCCTTAATTCGGCCACCCGTGCCTGCATTAAGGCTCGGGGCTACTGGGCTTCGGGCTTATTATTTACAAATATTAAAGGGGCACATCGATCACCTGATCTCGTGTTGCCACCCGACCAGTGTCTCGTGGGCTACTGCATTGCCTGTTCAATGCAGAAAATTTTAAGTGCAATACAATTTCCGACGAGATTTTGATCCTCAGGTTGGTTGGCCGCACCCAACCTAAGTCTCGAGGATCGAGCACGCCGCTTTTTGTGTCCCGAAGTATTCTGCCAAGCTAGGACTTGATCCTCAGGCCGATTTTGCAAATCAACCTGAGCCTCAGCGGCTACTGGGATCAGCAGTCTTACGTCATCCTTCAGGTGCATCTCGGGTTTTAGACCGATACACACCTTGAGGGCTACTAGCTATATATCTCGGCAGAGAATAAATTGCACCAATAAAAATATTGACAAAAAATCGGCCCACAGTCAGGGTGGTGCACCACCTCGGAAGTAGTCCGGCATAAAGCTCATGCTCTAGTGGCTGGCTCCATAGAGGGCATTTCCGGCATTAAGCTCGGCTAAACTCCTTCAACTTTTTTGAACCAAGGTGATTTATGACAGTCCGGCATTGGAGCTTGGACATAGTTCGGCATTGGAGCTCGGATACAGTCCGGCGTTGGAGCTCGGATACGGTCCGGCGTTGGAGCTCGAAAGCGGTCCGGCGTTGGTGCTCGTCTGCAAAAGATACCTTGAATGCAGTCCGACGTTGGAGCTCGGACGCAAGAGGACACTGCCTCCCGGGAACAACCTCAAACCCGATGTGTGGCCTAAAAATAACAAGGCATTGATAAAGGCCGGAAACTTAAAGGGGCTCCTCGGATACCCGACGTATAAACTCGTCGAATGCATTTCGGCAATCCTCAAGATCGAAGATGAGAAGATTTATTGAACCAGTTTTCAAGACCAACGACCGAAGATGAAGAGCAGTTCGGAAGAATCGAGGAGCGTCCCTAACTTGAAGACCGGTTCAGGGGGCTATTGACGGTGTCCTGGACTAGGCGGTACTCATCACGTCGTCTCCCGGTCAGTTGGATTGGGCCGAGGACCCCCATGGCCGTATACTCATGGGCCAGTCCGGACAGCTGCCGCATACAAGGAAGATTCCACGAGACTTGGTGATCAAGACAAGGACTCCTCCCCCACCGGCGTATTCGGCTAGGACTCTTGTTATCCTAGGCCTCTGGTGCATTATATAAACCAGGCCCAGGCTAGTCGATAGATAGATACAACAATCATACCATAGGCTAACTTAGGGTTTAGCCTCTACGATCTCGTGGTAGATCAACTCTTGTAATACTCATATCATGAAGAACAATCAAGCGGGACGTAGGGTATTACCTCCATCGAGAGGGCCCGAACCTGGGTAAACATTGTGTCCCCCGTCCCCTATTACCATCGATCCTAGATGCACAGTTTGGGACGACCTACCCGAGATCCGCCGGTTTTGACACCGACACTACCCATTTCATTGACACTGATGCATATGTAGTGTAGATCCTTGCTTACGAGTACTTTGGATGAGTACTCACGGTTGCTTTGCTCCCTGATGAGGACATCAATACCATAGTTACACCCACAACCCCTGTTGCTATACATACTGGACCAATTACTAGAGCTCGCGCGCACCAATTGAATTATCAGGTACTTTCGTTTCTTAGTAACAATTCTAATGTTCATGAGAATATGATGCTACCTAAATTGGATACATTTGTTTTGCTTACAAATGAAGGGCCTAGCTTGGACAAGAAAGATGAACCTTGGAGCAACTTCAAGCATGGAGATGATGGCGTGCACAAGGGGAACAAGAATGGAGTTACAAGTGATGATTCTAGGACTTTGAAGCCACCATGATGAGTGCACAAAGCCTTGGACGAAATATACTAGATGCCACTTCATAAATTTCGTCCAGAGGCTATTCTAGGTGCTGCGTCACCTTAGTTTTGGACCAGGCCCATGTAATTTCGAAATACTTGATTATAGGCAGTTTTTAGAGTCCGCATGTGTGGGGAAACAAGAGTTAGGGTTGGTTTCGGACCCCTCCTTCAAGGGCCATGAAATTCCCCCCTCTCTCCTCCATATATATAGCCCTTAGGGCATCATTTAGACTTTGGGTTTTGTTTAGATTAAAAGTTCGCCATAGCTGCAACTTCGCATACTTCGTTTGTGTTCAACGACTAGACCAAGATGTCACAGAACCCCACCTTGATCAATAAAGCTTCCATCTTATATTCGCAATATCCATATTGAAAGTGCAACTATCCCTAGGTGGTTTTGGTAATTCATAACAACATATAGCTCATTGAGCTAATGCTATTCCAAGATGATTATTTCAGGAAAGCTCAATGATTGGCATGGCATGGATGTGAAAGTGGAACCCTCAAAATGCTAAGGACAAAGAAATGGCTCAAGCTCAAAAGTTCAAGACTCTTCATTTTATATTTTAGTGATCCAAGATCACATTGAGTCTTTAGGAAAAGCCAATACTATCAAGGAGGGATGAGGTGTTGCTTAATGAGCCTCTTGCTTTATGTGCTTAGTGATATGCTCCAAAATCCTCAACCACCTTTCCATATCCACAAATGACCTAAACCCTAAGCCAAACTCGGTCATACCGATTCTGTCAATCCGGCGCCACCGAGTTTCACTTGTCATTTGCCACTGCCAAACCCTAGCAATTCGGTCCTACCGATAAGGATCTCGGTCACACCGAGATGGGGTTGCAAACTCTCTGTTTCCCTTTCGTAACTTTTCAGTCTCACCGAAAGAGCGAATCGGTCCCACCGAGAATGCAATGCAAACTCTCTGTTTCCTTCTTGTAACTTTTCGGTCTCACCGAAAGAGCAAGTCGGTCCCATTGAGTTTGCCTGACCAACTCTCTGGTTAGCTAATTGCCGAACTCGGTCTCACCGAGTTTGTGCGATCGGTCTCACTGAGATTACGTTATGCCCAAACCCTAACCGAATCGGTCCTACCGAGTTGCATCTCAGTCCCACCGAAATTCCTAACGGTCACTAGGTTTACTATTTCGGTCAGACCGAGTTTTCTGATTCGGTCCCACCGAGATTGGTAGATTGTGTGTAACGGTTGGATTTTGTGTGGAGGCTATAAATACCACTCCACCTCCTCTTCGTTCGAAGAGAGAGCCATCAGAACACATACACCATTCCTACTCATATGTTCTGAGAAAGAACCACCTACTCATGTGTTGAGACCAAGATATTCCATTCCTACCATATGAATCTTGATCTCTAGCCTTCCCCAAGTTGCTTTCCACTCAAATCTTCTTTCCATCAGATCCAAATCCTATGAGAGAGAGTTGAGTGTTGGGGAGACTATCATTTGAAGCACAAGAGCAAGGAGTTCATCATCAACACACCATTTGTTACTTCTTGGAGAGTGGTGTCTCCTAGATTGGCTAGGTGTTACTTGGGAGCCTCCGACAAGATTGTGGAGTTGAACCAAGGAGTTTGTAAGGGCAAGGAGATCGCCTACTTCGTGAAGATCTACCGCTAGTGAGGCAAGTCCTTCGTGGGCGATGGCCATGGTGGAATAGACAAGGTTGCTTCTTCATGTACCCTTCGTGGGTGGAGCCCTCCGTGGACTCGTGCAACCGTTACCCTCCGTGGGTTGAAGTCTCCATCAACGTGGATGTAGGATAGCACCACCTATCCGAACCATGGGAAAACATCCGTGTCTCCAATTGCGTTTGAATCCTCCAAACCCTTCCCTTTACATTCTTGCAAGTTGCATGCTTTACTTTCCGCTGCCAATAAACTCTTTGCATGCTTGCTTGAATTGTGTGATGATTGCTTGACTTGCTCTAAGATAGCTAAAATCTGCCAAGAACTAAAATTGGGAAAAGGCTAAGTTTTTAGTTGGTCAAGTAGTCTAATCACCCCCCTCTAGACATACTTTCGATCCTACAAGTGGTATCAGAGCTTTGGTCTCCATTTGCCTTGATCTCCATAGCTTTTGGTGGTCATAGCCTTGGTTTCACAACCTAGGAGAGTATGGCGTCTAGCGAGGGAAATTATCACCGTAGAGGTCCTTACTTTGATGGCACTAATTTTGCTAGTTGGAAGCATAAAATGAAAATGCATATTCTAGGACATAACCCTGCCGTATGGGCTATTGTTTGTGTTGGTGTGCAAGGTGAGTTCTTTGATGGGAGAGAACCAAACCGTGAAGCTACCGCGGATGAGTTGAAGATGTTGCAATACAATGCTCAAGCTTGTGATATTCTCTTCAACAGATTGTGCCCCGAAGAATTCAACAAAATCAGCCGCCTTGAGAATGCAAAGGAAATTTGGGATACTTTGATTGATATGCACGAAGGTACCGACTCCATCAAGGAATCCAAGTTGGATGTGCTCCAAAGTCAACTTGACAAGTTCAAGATGAAGGATGGTGAAGGTGTCGCTGAAATGTACTCTAGGCTTGCTCTCATCACAAATGAGATTGTCGGCTTAGGAAGTGAAGAGATGACCGATAGATTCATCATCAAGAAGATCCTAAGAGCCTTGGATGGGAAATATGATACCGTGTGCACATTAATCCAAATCATGCCCAACTACAAAGATCTCAAGCCAACAGAAGTAATTGGAAGGATTGTTGCTCATGAGATGTCAGTCAACTATAAAGAGGAACTTCACAATAAATCAAGTGGTGCCTACAAAGCGTCATGTGAAGTCCCCACATCATCAAGTGAGAAACAAAACTTCAATGAAGAATTGAGCTTAATGGTGAAGAACTTCAACAAGTTCTACAAGAGTAGAAACAAAGATAGAAGCTTCAAGTCAAGGTCCTACAATGACAAAAGATCTTCTAGTCGAGAGTGAAACTGCTATAATTGTGGAAGACCCGGACACTATTCCAATGAGTGTACGGCTCCCTACAAGAGAAGAGAAGATTCTCCAAAAAGAAGAAGCAAAGAATCTCCACCAAGAGAGAGAAGGAGTAGAGATGATCGTTATGAACGAAGATACTCACGGAGAAGCAAGGATTCGGAAAGGAAGGAAAAATCATCAAGGAGCTATACAAAATGAAGACATCAAGCTCATGTTGGTGAATGGGTATCCGGCTCCGACTCTGACAGCCACTCCGAGAGAAGTTATCACTCCGACTCCGAAGATACTCAAGATGAAGGTGTTGCCGGTCTAGCACTTGTGTCAACCAACTCCTACGACATATTTGACTCACCAAATGAAGGAATTGGAAGATGCTTCATGGCCAAAGGTCCTAAGGTAACACACCCCGAGTATGTTGACTTTAATAGTGATGAAGATGACTTGTTAGGTGATGATGATTTGCTTGTTGACAACTCTAGTGAAGAATATTATGGTGAAATATCAATTAATCATGCTAAAACGAATGACAATGATAAGGAGAAGATTGAGGCTCTAACTAAAGAACTAAACACTCTTAAGTTAGCCCATGAAACTATCTTCGAAGATCATCGAGAACTTTTAAGAGCTCATGAGAAACTACGCTTTGAAAAGCTTAATCTTGAGCAAGAGCATGAGTTCTTAAAAGCAATCAATGATGATCTCCACAAGAAAAGTTCTTCTCACATTGCCAAGCGTTTACTTTTATCCACCTACATGCCTCAAGTCAAGACTAGTAACAAGAATAAGAAAGATTCTTCCTCTAGTAGTAACAATGATCATGCTAAATCCAATATTGTTGCTTCTAGTAGTTCTCTTGATTCCACTAATGATTCTCTTAGCCAAGTTACACTTGAGCAAGAAAATAGCTTATTGAAGGGAATTATAGAGAAAGGTGTTTACAAGAGCCTTGCCGGAAGTAAGCAATTCGAGGAAATTGTGCGTAAGCAAGGAATGCACCGGAAGAATCAAGGTGTTGGTTTTGAACGAAAGTTCAATGCCAATGGAGTTGAATGGGAAGAAGATCAATACCCCAAGACAAAGTTTATTCCTCAACAAGAGAAGTATGATACTTCCTTCAAGGGAACACAAGCTCAAGATGATCTTCCACCGCAAGACTACAAGCAAAAAGGCAAGGACAAGC
This sequence comes from Triticum monococcum, assembly GCA_034509565.1. Classification (NCBI taxonomy): domain Eukaryota; kingdom Viridiplantae; phylum Streptophyta; class Magnoliopsida; order Poales; family Poaceae; genus Triticum; species Triticum monococcum. The sequence goes on along the minus strand of CM067846.1, from coordinate 167,552,050 downwards.
TTCAAGAGGAGATTGATGCATTTGAAGAAGCTCCTAAGACCTTAGTCAAGTGGATTCCCAAGACTACTTCAAGTTCCACTACATCAAGTACGACTACAACTCCAAGGATTCCCATCAAGATGGTGTGGATCCAAAAGAAGAAGAACTAGAGAGTTCTTGAGGGTGACTCCGCCAACATACTTCACTCTTATCATTTTGGCAAGAACAAGTGCAATCAACTTCCACATCTTGCACTAGTTCAAGGAGTCACAAACCCTCTTGTTGGTAAGACAAGGGACAAGGTAACCTAAAGTTTTCATGGACATCATCTTGTGTGTGCATCACTCTATGTCTATGGATTTCCTTGTTTGTTCCTTGTGGGACTAACCCATGTAGGTATTGAAAGTGCAATTCACTCAAATGGATAGCTCCAAGTGATCTACATCAACATTGAGCACCCACATCTTCAACATCTACATGAAGTCATCATCGACAAAACCCAAGGTTAGTTCATCCCTCTTAGGGGGGATATCACATCTAGGGGGAGCTTTACTCTAAGACTTGAGCTAAAGCAACTCTAAAGATGTGAATACAACAATGCTTTATGTAAAAGTGGTAACCCCACTTGAGCTTAAACGATGAGTATGACCTATGATCAAGTGTTCTCACTTGACTCCTAAGTCAATATACTCATATATAGATGACCTAGTCATCGCAAATTGCTTGATAGATGCTAGAATTGGTTGTGCATGCTTTGCCACATATTTCATTTGCCATCTTATTGTGTGAGCATGTTGGTTGCATATTTTACTCATTCGAGGACATCCACTTGTTGTTTTGATTGTTTGGCTTTCTTCTTTTGCCAAGTGGATGGACAAGAATGCCTAAGAACCTCCTCTAGCTATCTATGCTTTTCTCGTCTCAAACTCTATTCATGCTGCATCACAAAACTTGATCAAGTCAGATTCGAACCATTTTGTGTGAGGAGCGCTCGGAGTCCCCGATTCGTCATAGACTTAAACTTCCAAAACCTCTTTATGAATCTCGGTCTGACCGATACTCCATTTTCGGTCCTACCGACTTCATTAAGTTGATCTAAGTTTTCGATCTCGGTGCAGCCGATTTGTACTTTTCGGTCACACCGAGTTGCAATAACTGCACATAGTTTTGCATCTCGGTGCCACCGAGTTGTTCCACTCGGTCACACCGACAGGGTCGGGCTATATATAGTGATGGGCAAAATTTTGGAAATTTCTCCGAAACCTCTTCGCCCACGCGATAGCCTGCTCTGCCTTCGTGGTCTCCGGATCGTCTTTTCACCGCCAGCAGCCTCCAGTCGCTGGTCTCCGCCGCCGTCAAAGGAATTCTGCCCCGCCGTTGCCGCCGTAGCGAGTCTCCGCCGAACTAGGGTATGGACTCGATCTTTGTGCTATTCTCCACTCCGATTCCTAGCACATTGTGATCATCATGATTCTTGCCATGATTGAAACACTCCTATCCAGTCAATGAACTCGTAGATTAGGTTTAATTCGAAAATTTTAGGGTTAGGTTTCCGCCGAAACCATCTCGGACCCACCGAGTTGAAAAACTCGGTCCCACCGATCTAGCTTTTGCCATTGCACAAGTGAAACTCGGTCTGACCGAGAATAACTTATCGGTGCGACCAATTTTGGAATTCTGTGAAACCCTAGCAGTCTCGGTGCCACCGAACTGTGACTCGGTCTGACCGAGTTCACCAGTTCTGGTGCCAAAACTGCTTCGGTGTCACCGAGTTTGAAAATCGGTAGATCCAAGATGCTTTCTGTGGAAAACTAAAACTATGTTTTTGAATTAATCTTTTGCAAAAATCTCTGCTTTTTGTGATGCTCATCCACTCTATCTTATCCATAATCTATTCACAGGGTCAACAGCCAGTTTGCAACATGTCTGATCAAAGTGACAGCCAGAATGTGTCTGAGCAGCAAGTTGTGATGAGTGAGGGCACTAGCCCCTCAAGTTCTTCTGATGATGGCAGCAGGAGCACCCCCAGCAATCTGCCTAAGGCTGCCACACGTCAAAGGAAGAAGAGAACGTCTGGTTCTGAGGATGAAGACTATGTGGCAGAGGAAGAGGCCACATCAAAGAGAGCTGAACCAGCTCAAGGCATAAAGCCAGGGCTGAAAATCAAAAGGCCAGCAGGCAGGCAGCCCATGTCTAAGGCAAGAGTTCCCACTTCCAAACCTAGGAAGGCTGCAACTGAGGAAACCATGAAGCTTGCGCTAGAATCTGAAGAGGAAGCAGGTGGCCAAGGCAAGAAGAGGAAAGAGAGGGTGAAGAAGACTGTAGCCAGAGTGCTTGGGAAGGCCTCCATCATGGTAGATGAGGAGGAGGAAGAAGAAGAGGTTGCTGCACCAGCACCCAAGGCAGCCAAACTCATGGGAGATGCTATAAGGTCAGGAACAGCTGCATCCAAGCCCAAGGAAGCACCTAAGGCTGCATCTAAGCCTAAGAGTGCACCAAAGAGAAACACACGAAGCATCCCAGCTGCGGAAAAGAACAAGGCCCCAGTGCCTGGAGCTATCGAAGAAGAGGAAGAGAGTGTCCTTAGGAAGCTCAAGCCCAAGATCCCAGACCACAACGATGCTCATCCTGTGGCTGAGGATATGAAGCTCAGGAGAGATTCAGGGCTGAGGAAATGGAGAGAAGCAGATCCGTATGCTTCTAGGAGAAGGACTGCCATGGATTACAGATTTCATACCAAGGAGCAGCAAGATTTCTATGAGACTATTTTGCTTGACAAGAAGCCAATCGTTTGTGACATGAGATGGGTCGACTGGACCTACATCAAGGACAATGAAGAGTACTACCCCGGTGTATCTGACAGCTTTAGTGCGTGTGGAGTTGCAGACTTTATTGGGCACAAGCTCACAAAGTGGAACGAGGAGCTGATCATGCAATTCTACTCCACAGCACACTTTTATCCGGATGGCAGGATCACATGGATGTCAGAGGGTACAAGGTACCAATCCACTGTTGAAGAATGGGCGAAGTTGATCAATGCCCCAGAGGAGCAAGCTGATGACTTGGACATTTATGCCTAGAAAAAGATGGATCACAACTCCATGTCCAACATGTACAAGGAGATCTCGAATGAAGCACTCGACACGTTCAAGTTTGGCTCAGTGCACTATCTGCTCTCAGGATTGCCTACGATCAACTGGATCCTTAGGCACACCCTTCTACCCAAATCTGGAGATCACAAGATGATCAGAGGTCACACGATCAACTTGCTTCATGTCTTTGACGTGCCTCAGAAATTCAAGGTCATGAGTCTCATTGTGGAAACAAACAAGAGGACAGCTGCAGACCAGAAGAGGAGTTGTGGGTATGCCCCACAGATTCAGGAGCTCATCAACACCAAGATGGGCACGGGCGTGTATTTATTGGATAAGGAACACCTGCCCATCCGTCCAGATTTTGAGGATAACCAAGTGGTTATGACTGAGAATGAACCCTCATCTGCCCATGCACAAGCTCAGAAGGAGAAGGCGAAGAAGGAGAAAGCTGCCAGGATGCCTACTCAAGCGGAGGCATCTGATTACTTCTTGAAGACCAAACAAGAGCAGCTTGGTTACCTGATAGCGTCCACCCTGCGGATTGAGCAGAGTATAGCTACCCTGACTCAAAACCAGGCAAGCCTAGAGAGGATCATGGAACAGAGGTTCTATGACCTGGACATCAAAGTGACTGAGATACAGACTGTCGTGGAGCAGCTCCAGGACAACATGAACGAGAGAAGAGGCAGAACCACAACTGATGCTTTTGCTAGGGTGCCACGAGGTCCGAGGTCGTCTGCACTGCCAGTTGCTGACACTAGAGCTACAACGTCTGCACCAGCTACAGCCTCCGTTCCACCAGCTCCAGCATCCACCACAACCTCAACTCCTACCACATCTACTGAAGGCTTCGTCCTTGGCGTGCTCCGGACTCCACCACCACCTGAAGATCAAGCCTGAGCGTCGACTTAGCACTATGCATTCTCTAGGAAATTTTTGGTAACTTGTTGCCAAAGGGGGAGAAAATGTATAGATCATAGGCTTCGAGAGAGTGTGTTGCTTTTATTATCTCTTGTTTTTATTTGGTGGTTTTTCGAACTTTGTTTGCTTGCGTGTGCGATACTATGTCATTATTCGTGAGACATCGATGATCAATTGTTTGATCATAAGCTACACTTAATGGTTGCTTAATGCTTGCTAAATGTTATCATTCTATCTATTGTCTATGATCATTCACTATTCTTGGTGATGAGTGCATGTATTTCAATCTTATCATTTTTTTGAGCGCTCCACCAAGATGTATGTGACATGGAAGAGTAACCCATGATTCTAACTCCTTGTGCATTTGCAGTCCAAAGCAAATTTTAAAATATGCACAAATTTAGGGGGAGCTCTTACTTATCACATACTTCTCAAAGCGACGATGTATTTCATGATTATTATTATTTGTCAAAGCTTTGATCTATATGTTGTCATTAATAACCAAAAAGGGGGAGATTGAAAGTGCAACTATCCCTAGGTGGTTTTGGTAATTCATAACAACATATAGCTCATTGAGCTAATGCTATTCCAAGATGATTATTTCAGGAAAGCTCAATGATTGGCATGGCATGGATGTGAAAGTGGAACCCTCAAAATGCTAAGGACAAAGAATTGGCTCAAGCTCAAAAGTTCAAGACTCTTCATTTTATATTTTAGTGATCCAAGATCACATTGAGTCTTTAGGAAAAGCCAATACTATCAAGGAGGGATGAGGTGTTGCTTAATGAGCCTCTTGCTTTATGTGCTTATGATATGCTCCAAAATCCTCAACCACCTTTCCATATCCACAAATGACCTAAACCCTAAGCCAAACTCGGTCATACCGATTCTGTCAATCCCGCACCACCGAGTTTCACTTGTCATTTGTGACTGCCAAACCCTAGCAATTCGGTCCTATCGATAAGGATCTCGGTCACACCGAGATGGGGTTGCAAACTCTCTGTTTCCCTTTCGTAACTTTTCGGTCTCACCGAAAGAGCGAATCGGTCCCACCGAGAATGCAATGCAAACTCTTTGTTTCCTTCTTGTAACTTTTCGGTCTCACCGAAAGAGCAAGTCGGTCCCACCGAGTTTCCCTAACCAACTCTCTAGTTAGCTAATTGCCGAACTCGGTCTCACCGAGATTACGTTATGCCCAAACCCTAACCGAATCGGTCCTACCAAGTTGCATCTCAGTCCCACCGAAATTCCTAACGGTCACTAGGTTTACTATTTCGGTCAGACCGAGTTTTCTGATTCGGTCCCACCGAGATTGGTAGATTGTGTGTAACGGTTGGATTTTGTGTGGAGGCTATAAATACCCCTCCACCTCCTCTTCATTCGAAGAGAGAGCCATCAGAACACATACACCATTCCTACTCATATGTTCTGAGAAAGAACCACCTACTCATGTGTTGAGACCAAGATATTCCATTCCTACCATATGAATCTTGATCTCTAGCCTTCCCCAAGTTGCTTTCCACTCAAATCTTCTTTCCATCAGATCCAAATCCTATGAGAGAGAGTTGAGTGTTGGGGAGACTATCATTTGAAGCACAAGAGCAAGGAGTTCATCATCAACACACCATTTGTTACTTCTTGGAGAGTGGTGTCTCCCAGATTGGCTAGGTGTTACTTGGGAGCCTCCGACAAGATTGTGGAGTTGAACCAAGGAGTTTGCAAGGGCAAGGAGATCGCCTACTTCGTGAAGATCTACCGCTAGTGAGGCAAGTCCTTCGTGGGCGATGGCCATGGTGGAATAGACAAGGTTGCTTCTTCGTGGACCCTTCGTGGGTGGAGCCCTCCGTGGACTCGCGCAACCGTTACCCTCCGTGGGTTGAAGTCTCCATCAACATGGATGTAGGATAGCACCACCTATCCGAACCACGAGAAAACATCCATGTCCCCAATTGCGTTTGAATCCTCCAAACCCTTCCGTTTACTTTCTTGCAAGTTGCATGCTTTACTTTCCGCTGCCAATAAACTCTTTGCATGCTTGCTTGAATTGTGTGATGATTGCTTGACTTGCTCTAAGATAGCTAAAATCTGCCAAGAACTAAAATTGGGAAAAGGCTAAGTTTTTAGTTGGTCAAGTAGTCTAATCACCCCCCCTCTAGACATACTTTCGACCCTACACATATTGCAATCTCAGTTTCTTGCTTGTTCTTCGTTTGCTCGCAGGAAATAGACCCTCTTGGTTGATCGTGCTCCGGCGTGGTCAATAACCCCTCGGAAGTTGGTTGAGCGATTGCTAAGGCGCGACGTCTCGCACGTTCGTAGTCGGATCATCAAGGTTGACTCCCACAGAAAACGATAGCCACCATCTCATCGAAACATGGGGACACCTCTGCCTCTATCAAGTGGTATCAGATTTCCGGGTTGCTCGGTGAGATTTTATAGTTTTTTCGTAGTTTCGACCGAATATGTTCTTCATACCTACAACTCACAAAAAAGCCAAAAAAATTGAGTGAGGCTAGTCTGAATTATTCTACTTATGATAAAGAATTATATGCTCTTGTTTGGACTTTAGAGACATGGCAACACTATTTATGGCCAAAAGAATTTGTTATACATTCTGATCATGAATCTCTGAAACATATTAAAAGTCAAGCTAAACTGAATCGTAGACATGCTAAATGGGTTGAACTCATTGAGACTTTCCCTTATGTTATTAAACACAAGAAGGCTAAAGAAAATGTTATTGCTGATGTATTGTATCGTCGTTATACTATGCTTTCACAGCTTGACTTCAAAATATTTGGTTTGGAGACCATCAAAGATCAATATGTGCATGATGCTGATTTTAAAGATGTAATGCAGAATTCTAAAGAAGGAAGAACGTGGAACATGTTCGTCGTTAATGATGGATTTGTGTTCCGTGCTAACAAGCTATGCATTCCAGCTAGCTCCGTTCGTCTTTTGTTGTTGCAGGAGGCGCATGGAGGAGGATTAATGGGACACTTTGGCATGAAGAAGACAGAGGACATACTTGCTATACATTTCTTTTCGCCAAAGATGAGATGGGATGTTGAGCGTTTTGTTGCTCGCTGCACTACATGTCAAAAAGCTAAGTCACAACTCAATCCTCATGGTTTATATATGCCTTTGCCTGTACCTAGTGTTCCTTGGAAGGATATTGTCGGTGTCAAAACCGGCAGATCTCGGGTAGGGGGTCCCGAACTGTGCGTCTAGGCCGGATGGTAACAGGAGGCAGGGGACATGAAGTTTTACCCAGGTTCGGGCCCTCTTGATGGAGGTAAAACCCTACGTCTTGCTTGATTAATATTGATGATATGGGTAGTACAAGAGTAGATCTACCACGAGATCGGAGAGGCTAAACCCTAGAAGCTAGCCTATGGTATGATTGTATGTTGTGATTGTTGTCCTACGGACTAAAACCCTTTGGTTTATATAGACACCGGAGAGGGTTAGGGTTACACAAGGTCGGTTACAAAGGAGGAGATATCCATATACGTATTGCCTAGCTTGCCTTCCACGCCAAGTAGAGTCCCATCCGGACACGAGACGAAGTCTTCAATCTTGTATCTTCATAGTTTAACAGTCCGGCCAATGGAGATAGTCCGGCTGTCCGGAGACCCCCTAATACAGGACTCCCTCAGTAGCCCCTGAACCAGGCTTCAATGACGATGAGTCCGGCGCGCAGTTGTCTTCGGCATTGCAAGGCGGGTTCCTTCTCCGAATACATCATAGAAGAATTTGAATACGAGGATAGTGTCCGACCCTGCAAAATAATTTCCACATTCCACCGGAGAGAGAATAATTTTTCCACAGATCTAATTTGCTGGCTTGTTTTGGCAGGATGACGTTATGTCATGGCCCGGTGATTATTCGAACTGTTTCTTTTAACAAGCTCCACACATAACGCGAGGCGGTTGCTTGGCACGTCTTGCCGAAGCCAAGATCGTGTTCCCCTAATTACGGGATTCTCATTAATGCGGTCATGGGTAACCCAACCGTGTCTAGGACTCCTAGATTATAGGCAAGTCCCAAACGGCCACGGAGAGGATGCTTGATATTCACCCTCTTTATAAGGGGACATGGCTTTCGCTTTTTCCCTCTCATGCTCAATCAAACCCTTCCCCCGCCTCGAGTTCTAACACCCAAAGCCCAGGTTAGGTGCTCCGGATCTTCAACCATGTCCGGATCTAGCCTTCAAGGCCGATGGACGCCCTCCTCCGTTATGGAAGAGGACATTAAGAAGTTGAGGGAGGCCAGATACCTGACCGCCGAGGTTTCGCATCGGCTACCTGCTCGAGGGCAGATCGTCCCTACTCCCGAACCCAATGAGAACGTTGTGTCCGTCTCCCATTTCCTCCGAGGTCTAGGCCTTACTCTGGATCCTTTCGTCAGGGGTTTGATGTTCTATTATGGGCTAGATTTCCATGATCTAGCTCCGAACTCCTTTCTCCACATCACGACATTTATTGTCGTGTGTGAGGCCTTCCTCCGTGTTACCCCTCACTTTGGCATGTGGCTCAAGACCTTTGAAGTAAAGCCGAAGATGATCGAGGGGCAACATGCAGCGTGCGGAGGTGCATCAATAGGCAAGATGGTAGGAGCTCCATGGCCGAAAGGTTCCTTTCCAGAGGTGTCCGAATTATGGCAACGGGAGTGGTTTTACGTCACGGCTCCCAGAAGTGCCAAGTGGGCGGCTGCCCCGCTTTCCGCTCGCCCGCCCACCACAACTGGTGTCATGGATTAGCAGGGGTCTGAGCTGGGGTCCAACCAAGGACGTGCCTATACTGCAAAGCCGCATCCGAGATCTCTTCGAGGGAGATTTTAGTTTGGTTGCGGTAATACAAGTTATGCTGGTTCGTCAAGTCCAGCCTTGCAAATGCCGGCCCCTTCGCTTGTGGGAGTTCAACCCAGAGGGACCACGTGCCGTTCAGAGTTTCCTCGGCCTGACACATGAGGAGATGTACAAGTCATTCTTCGGACCTCAAGTGGAATGTACGGATATTACCGAGGACGTGGGCCTGAGCAGTAACCGTGCCGCCGAACAAGTAAGAAATCCTCTAGGCAAACACACTGTCTTTTATTCGAAGTTATTTCTGAGAGTTCGCTTTTTGACCAGGACTGGTTAACAAAGGCGAAGATGATTCGGTGTTTGGCCCCCCTCCCGGAGGGTTTGGAAAATCCGGTATTGGAGAAGATGCTCGAGGTCGCACCTTGCCCGGAGCCCTTGAAGGGAGATACGGGGGGGGGGGGGGGGGTAATACGGGCAGACGCGGGCCCCCATCGCTGCTCGTTCCAACCGAGGGAACGAGCGTCTCCACGAAGGAGGACGACCGGGGGAGGAAAAGGACTACTTCCGAGGATCCGGAAGCCAAAGCCTCCAAACGGGAGAAGAAGTCTCCCACAGAGGGTCCTGCCTCGGGGGGTGCTTTTACCGCACAAAGTCCGCGGGGGGATCAGCCCTCCAACGAGTCGTAAGTGATCCAAAAATATTTTAATAGTAAGGGTATGCTTTTTTTTCCTCTGAGAAAATAACCACCGCATATATCTTGCAGTTCGGGCCTTAGCCCCTCTTAAATGAGCTCGTCTTCAGGGGATCTTCTTCTAGAGATGATGGAGAGCGAAACGCCTCCCCCGGGCTCCTCCGCTCCAGAAGCGGGCGACCCCGAAGTGTCGTCTCGGAGGGCCTCTCCGGATCCGGTGAGGCCAGAAGGTAATCCCGTAGACCCCCGAAGTCCCCAGTGTCCGGCTCCCGAAGAGAGCATACAAAAGAGTCCGGCACCGTCTGGTGTGCGGTCGGACATTCTGAGGGAGTTGGTGGGGCGAGCGGCCATCTCAGAAGAGCACCGTATGCTGATGGGTACGTTGATGGAGAGAATCTCGTCCGCTGAAAGCGGATTACATGAAGACTTTATGAGTCTACTAACAGGCTTTGAGGTATGTGAGATAATATGTGATAGTACTGCACATGTTAGGTGTGCCCTGTGTAGATAGTAGCCCCTGAGACTCTGGTTGTCGTCGAGAACGGCGGCGAACAGAGGATCATATTCCCAGGCAATAACCAGACTGCCCCTATGTGCAGGTGGTGGAAGCTCCGGTGGCTAGCCGGACTAGTGAGTTTGCCAAATTAAAATGACAACTGGATGCGGCAGATGCCAACATCATGCTTGTTAACAAGAGGCTTGAAGAGGCACAGGGTAAGTGTTATTATCCGGTGAATGCCACATAGTAAGAGCAGCATAATGCCAGTATCTTTAATATGTTGTGAATGTACATGGAGCTTCCACCGTGGAAGCCTTGCGGGCGGAACTTGCCCGTGCCAAGGAACAAGCGAGGATTAGTAATGTGGCTGCTTTGAAGGCGGCCGAAGAGTTGAAAGCCGAGAAGGCCGCACATTGCGAGAGCCAAGAGAAGATGGCCAAGATGGCCGTAGAATGAAAAGACACTGCCAACCGTTGCCGGGTTCTTGAAAAAGAAAACCAAGTGAAGGCAACGGACCTTGAGAAGGCCGCGGCGGCGGACAAAGACACCCATTGTGCTATGAGAGCGAAGAAGGAGGAGCTGCGGGAAGCCGGGGATATTGCGGCTGGGAAACCCTTCATGTTACGGAAGAAGTTCGGAGATCCACGGTATGCCCCTCTGGATCGGCTATGGAGTTCGGCAGATGCGTATATGGATTTGGCGGCGAGCGCTGCCGATGCGGCCAAGTACTTCCAAGGTCAGACAGATCATGAAGTGGACAAGCTATTCTGGACAAAATTCCATGTTCCAGAGCGTCCGCTTTCATTGACTGATCAGCTAGCCGAATGGGCCAAACTGAATAGGTTGTCCGGACTCGCCATGAGGTCTGTTGTGGATCAGCTACGGCCGGAAAGGCCAAAGCCGAACGGCTATTTCAGCTTAGTGCAGCAATTCCTTGATGCGGTGTCGTGCATTAATGCGATGAAGAGGTAGGCGTGCATAGAAGGCTCGCGGATAGCCCTTGCCCGTGTTAAAGCATACTGGGTGGAGATGGACGCTACCACTGTTGTGGCGTAGGGTTCAGCCATAGGCCGGGTGGCTGCCGAGCACTATTTCGAGGAGGTTCTCAAGGGTGCTCATTTGATAGAGGCCCAGTGCTCAAAAAAATATTATGTTTGAGTGATATGCATTCTCATTGTAAGCACAATGCTTTTTATGAAGTTTTTATAAGGTTATGTTTATACTTTTTCCTGAAAGTAGTATGATGCCTCATGTGCGGCTGTTTATGTATACATGTGTATAACTTGAAAGATTGCAGCCGTCGGCTTCAACCCCCACGCATATAATGCGGAGGTGCTTGCAAAAAACGCGTGTTCACACTTAACCAACGTCTTGGTCCTATTAAGGAGGTGATAGCGTAGCGAGCAAGGCAACTAGACTATAATGCTTTAACTCTTTCACTTAGCCATAGGAGTTTGACAGTGGGGCTACTAGATAGCCCCTGGTGGCTCCGCACTCTCCCAATCACGGGGTGCGTACATGCCTGGCCGGAAAACGACCCTTCGTTAAGGCGGAGGAATTCTAACATTCCGATAGGTCATCGAGTGGTTGACCAGTCTCACGCTATATCATGACGGTCAGTTTTCGGCTTTCTCTACTGAGGTGCTCGTCCGGATGAACCAGGGCACAATCGCAGTAGTTCTCCTGGTGCTACCTTAGCCGGTAAAGCGGAATGTAAGGCATCAAAACACAGGAGCCGGGCAAACCCAACATTTGACCAAAGACAATGATTCAGAGCTGATGCATATAAGGCCAAACTCGCGATGCCGGACACTCCCTGAGGTATTCGGTCTTTATTGTATAAACCGGGCCTAAATAGTGCCCTTCGTAAGAAGCCCCTTGTGTCTAGGTACGTGTATTATTATGACGTGGCCACATGCCAAAACGTCAGCATCCTCCTCAACTGTGCTGAGAATTCAGTGGATATGTATCAACAAGAGAAAGTAAAAAAGGTTTACGTAGGGTCTTAATCTAAAAAGAATCCTTGGAGCGGGTCCCTGCTGCACGTCTGCGCCTGTGTCTCTGTTGTGTCGTATCTGGACGGGTGTAGCACGATGATCATCTGTAAAATAGAGGAACTTAGGTGAAAAAGTTGTCGTGCCAAAGGACAGTTTTTAACGGAACCAAGTATAATTCAAGATGAGTAAAAACTGCCACTTGTCTGCGCGCGTTGAGCCCCTTGTATAGGGGTGTGACCATTGATCCGGTATGAATTACATATAGCTGTGCCGGACTCGTCTAACCGTGTCCGAGGTCTTGACGACCTGTTAAATGCTTTAGTTGGTGAGGCCATTTTTAGTGTGCAGTTGCCAAGGCAGCCGCACTCTCTTCGGTGCGCAAAGATCGCTTAATACTTTCGTGTACTGTAACGATGCCACGTGGGCCGGGCATCTTGAGTGTGAGGGAAGCATAGTGCGGTATTGCATTAAAGCGAGCAAAAGCTTCGCGTCCGAGTAGTGCTTGATAGCCACTTTGGAACGGAGCGATGTGGAGGTTAAATGTTCGCTTCGGAAGTTATCGGGGAAGCCGAATATAACTTTTAGTAGCAGGGAGCCCGTGCAATGAGCCCCTGGGCCTGGCGTTACTCCTTTAAAGGTAGTATTGCTATGGCAAATTTTTGTTGGGTCTATCCCCATTTCGCGGATTGTATCCTGATATATCAGGTTTAGACTGCTGCCATCGTCCATCAGGACTCGTGTGAAGTGATATCCGTCAATTATTGGGTCTAATACCAGGGCAGCCCATCCTGCACGCCGGATACTTGCTGAGTAATCATGATGGTCGAAAGTGATCGGTTGAGACGACCAGTGGTAGGACTCCGTGGTGATAGGCACTTGGGCATATTTTTCTGGGAGTGCCGTTTTGTTTCTTCCCTTGATCATGTGTAACACGTTTACTATTTTGACTTCCGGTGGAAATTTCTTTTGTTCCCCAGTGTCTTGCTTGAGAGGCTCATCCTCGTCTTCGCTTGGTGTATCCTCCCCCTTGTGTACGGCGTTGAGCTTATCGGACTGCTTGAAGACCCAACATTCTCTGTGGGTATGATTAGCAGGTTTACCCAGCATGCTATGGATCTGACATATTTGGTCCAGAATTTTGTTTAGGCTGGACAGTTCGTCTCTGGCGCCTTTAGAGGGTGGCTTTTGCTGACCTGGCCGAGAGCTTTTGAATCCGGCGTTTACTGCCGTGCTATTCGTGTTGTGTTCTTTATTCCGGCGTTTGTTACTGCTGTTGTGCCATGATTTCCCATTGCCATCTCTAACTTCAGATGTACTGGGGTCGCTGGTGCTGCATCTGGCTAGCCAGCTGTCCTCACCCGTGCAAAAGCGGTTCATGAGGCTTGTTAATGCTGTCATCGTTCTCGGCTTTTCTTGGCCGAGGTGTCTGGCGAGCCATTCGTCACGGACACTATGCTTAAAAGCTGCCAAGGCTTCGGTGTCTGGACAGTCGACAATTTGGTTCTTTTTAGTAAGAAACCTGTTCCAAAGTTTTCGGGCTGACTCTCCGGGCTGTTGAGTTATATGACTCAAATCATCCGCGTCCGGAGGTCGGACATAAGTTCCTTGAAAATTGGCCCGAAAAGCGTCTTCGAGCTCTTCCCAGCTTCCAATGGAGTTTTCAGGGAGGCCTTTAAGCCAATGACGAGCTGGGCCTTTGAGCTTGAGGGGTAAGTACTTGATGGCGTGGAGATCATCTCCTCGAGCCATATGGATATGGAGGATATAATCCTCAATCCAGACCCCAGGGTCTGTTGTTCCATTGTATGCCTCTATGTTTACGGGTTTGAATCCATCTGGAAATTCATGGTCCAACACCTCATTGGTGAAACATACGGGGTGTGCGGCACCCTTGTATTTGGGTGAACCGCGTTGTTCGGATGTTTGTTGTGTTATTTGTATGCTGGGGCGCGCTTGCGTGGTCCATAGATGGATCTGGTTGCGCCGTCCTTTTGGTGCGAGCCCTCGCGTGGATCGCGTATTGGCTTGTGAGTGGCGTTGTTTGCCGCTCGATGTTGACCATGAGGTCATCTATCCGGCCAGGTGGCTTCTTTGATACTTGGTTGTGGGGGGTCTGAGGTCTCCTCATCGAATTCAGGTAGCAACTTCCGCTTTGGGTAGCTCTTGGTGGGGCGATTGTCGCCGTACCTTGCTGCTGTGTTGAGTACTTTACTCCATCTGATTTGGAGTGTGTCTTGTGTAGCCTTGAGCCTTTGCTTCTGCTTTTTCAGACTCCTCGCGGTGGCAACAAGCCTTTGACGGGCATTCTGCTGCTCTGGGTGCCTGTCCGGCGTTATGTCGTCCGGACTTTTATGCTTGACCGAATTGGTTTGTTCAGTTTGATTCCCCGGATTGCAGTGGTCCGGCAGTAGTTTGCCCTGCTCCAACACTGGGTCTGTGTGATTGTTATTTCTATCGAGTCTGGATTTGGGGCAGCGCGCCGCTTTGACTGCTTCTCTAGGGAACAAGCCTTCGGTGCGTCCTTCCGTTCCTCGTCGCCGTCTTCTTTTGGTGTGTCCACCATGTATACGTTATATGATGAAGTGGACGTCCAGTGCCCTGTGGGCGGTGGTTCCTCTTCGCCTCCCGCATCGTCGTCCATACCATCAATGTCTGCGGAGTCAAAGTCGAGCATGTCGGTTGAGTCATCGACAGTGGCTATTAAGTGGGTGGTGGGTGGGCGTCGAATTTATTCGTCGTCAGCATCCCAATCCTGTTGGCCATAATCCGTCCAGGGCTCTCCTGACAAAGAGAGAGACCTTAGTGAATTCAGAATGTCGCCAAAGGGCGAGTGCTGAAAGATATCTGCGACGGTGAATTTCATGATCGGCGCCCAATCGGATTCGATTGGCGGGGGCACGAGCGGTTCCAGAAAAAGAGTCCGGCACCTTGGAGTCACAGGCTGCGCAGAGGATTATGCTGGTGTTTGGCTCGATCGCCGTTGAGACTACAGCCCCTGAGGCGGTGTCTAACCACCTGTCCTCGATTGGCATAGCTGGCTCCGAGCTAAGGATCGGAGCGGGTGTGGGCGCGACCTCTGGGGTACTGTTCGGCGGCAGAGCTAGGTCATACCCACCGTGACAGTGGGGCGCGCCCGGCTGTGGCTCGAATCCGTCGAAGATCAAGTCTCCACGGATGTGGGCCGTGTAGTTCAAACTTCCAAATCTGACCTAATGGCCAGGGGGCGTAGCTTTCAATCTGCTCCAGATGGCCAAGCGAATTAGCCTGCAGTGCAAAGCCGCCGAATACAAAGATCTGTCCTAGGAGAAAAGTCTCACCCTGGACCACATCGCTATCGATGATAGTAGGAGCCATCAAGCCTAACGATGACGACATAGAGGAACTCTCAATGAAAGCACCAATGTCGGTGTCAAAACCGGCGGATCTCGGGTAGGGGGTCCCGAACTGTGCGTCTAGGCCGGATGGTAACAGGAGGCAGGGGACACGAAGTTTTACCCAGGTTCGGGCCCTCCTGATGGAGGTAAAACCCTACGTCCTGCTTGATTAATATTGATGATATGGGTAGTACAAGAGTCGATCTACCACGAGATCGGAGAGGCTAAACCCTAGAAGCTAGCCTATGGTATGATTGTATGTTGTGATTGTTGTCCTACGGACTAAAACCCTTCGGTTTATATAGACACTGGAGAGGGTTAGGGTTACACAAGGTCGGTTACAAAGGAGGAGATATCCATATACGTATTGCCTAGCTTGCCTTCCACGCCAAGTAGAGTCCCATCCGGACACGAGACGAAGTCTTCAATCTTGTATCTTCATAGTATAACAATCCGGCCAATGGAGATAGTCCGGCTGTCCGGAGACCCCCTAATACAGGACTCCCTCAGATATATCTATGGACTTTTTTAGGTTTACCTCGAACAAAGAAGGGGAGGGATAGCATATTTGTTGTCGTGGATAGGTTCTCGAAAATGGCACACTTTATACCATGTCATAAAAGCGATGATGCTGTTAATGTTGCTGATTTGTTCTTTTGTGAAATTATTTGCTTGCATGCAGTGCCAAATAATATTGTTTCAGATCGTGATACTAAATTTCTTAGCCACTTTTGGAGATGTTTATGGGCTAAGTTGGGGACTAAACTGCTTTTTAGTACTACTTGTCACCCCAAACTGATGGACAAACTGAAGTAGTCAATAGAACATTGTCTACTATGCTTAGGGCTATTTTGAAGAATAATAAGAAAATGTGGGAAGAATGCTTGCCTCATATTGAATTTGCTTATAATCGTTCATTGCATTCTACTACTAAGATGTGCCCTTTTGAAATTGTGTATGGTTTCCTACCTCGTGCACCTATTGATTTGTTGCCTCTTCCATCTTCGGAGAAGGTTAATTTTGATGCTAAAGAACATGCTGAATTGATTTTAAAAATGCATGAGTTAAATAAGGAAAACATTGAGCGTATGAATGCTAAATATAAACTTGCTGGAGATAAGGGTAGAAAACATGTTGTGTTTACACCTGGAAATCTTGTTTGGTTACATTTGCGTAAGGATATATTTCCTAATTTGCGCAAATCAAAGCTAATGCCACGTGTTGATGGTCCTTTAAGGTGTTAGAGAAAATAAATGATAATGCATATAAACTTGAGCTGCCTGCAGATTTTCGGGTTAGTCCCACTTTTAACATTGCAGATTTGAAGCCTTATTTGGGTGAGGAAGATGAGCTTTTGTCGAGGACGACTTCATTTCAAGAAGGGGAGGATGACGAGGACATCAATACCATTGTTACACCCACAGCCCCTGCTACTATACATACTGGACCAATTACTAGAGCTCGCGCACGCCAATTGAATTATCATGTACTTTTGTTTCTTGGTAACGATTCTAATGTTCATGAGAATATGAGGCTACCTAAATTGGATACATTTGTTTTGCTTACAAATGAAGGGCCTAGGTTGGACAAGAAAGATGAACCTTGGAGCAAGTTCAAGCATGGAGATGATGGCATGCGCAAGGGGAACAAGAACGGAGTTACAAGTGATGATTCCAGGACTTTGAAGCGACCATAATGAGTGCATGAAGCCTTGGACGAAATATACAAGATGCCACTTCATAAATTTCGTCCAGAGGATATTCTAGGTGCTGTGTCACCTTATTTTTGGGCCAGGCCCATGTAATTTCGAAATACTTGATTATAGGCAGTTTTAGAGTCCGTATGTGTGGGGAAACAAGAGTTAGGGTTGGTTCCGGACACCTCCTCTAAGGGCCACAAAATTCCCCCTCTCTCCTCCATATATACAGCCCTTAGGGCATCGCTTAGACTTTGGGTTTTGTTTAGATTAAAAGTTCGCCAGAGCTGCAACTTCGTGTACTTCGTTTGTGTTCAACGACCAGACCAAGACGTCACAGACCCCCACCTTGATCAATAAATCTTTCATCTTATATTCGCAATATCCAGATTGCAATATCAGTTCCTTGCTTGTTCTTTGTTTGCTCGCAGGAAACAGACCCTCGTGGTCAGGTTGATCGTGCTCCGGCATGGTCAATAACCCCTCGGAAGTTGGTCGAGCGATTGCTAAGGCGCGACGTCTCGCACGTTCATAGTCGGATTGTCAAGATTGACTCCCATAGAAAACGATAGCCACCATCTCATCGAAACATCAGGACACCTTTGCCTCTATAACTCCCCCCTTTCCCCCTTTTCCATTATTCTCGGATGTCGCAACCAGATGGTGGAGCACAGGATCTAGACGCCACCTTCGACGACGACTGCTACTACCCTGAGGGTGCCTACTACTACGTGGAGGCTGCCGACGACCAGGAGTAGGTAGGAGGCTCCCAGGCAGGAGGCCTTACCTTTTCGATCGATGTTGCTTTTGTGCTAGCCTTTTTAAGGCAGACTTGTCTAACTTATGTCTATACTCAGATATTGTTACTTCTGCTGACTCTTGTGAATTCGAGCTTATGTATTCGAGCCCTCGAGGCCCCTGGCTTGTAATATAAAGCTTGTATTATTTTAATTTGTGTCTAGAGTTGTGTTGTGATATCTTCCCGTGAGTCCCTGATCTTGATCATACACATTTGCGTGTATGATTAGTGTATGATTGAATCGGGGGCGTCACAGGTTGGTATCGGAGCCGACTGCGTGTAGGTATCTCCCTTTCCAACTGCTTGGCTGAAGTTGAGTCTAATAACCAAAAACTATTTTACGAACTTGGTTGTGTGGCTTACGGGCCCATGTCGCCAATTGGGTGGTGTCGGTGTCAAAACCGGCGGATCTCGGGTAGGGGGTCCCGAACTGTGCGTCTAGGCGGATGGTAACAGGAGACAAGGGACACGATGTTTTTACCCAGGTTCGGGCCCTCTCGATGGAGGTAAAACCCTACTCCTGCTTGATTAATATTGATGATATGGGTAGTACAAGAGTAGATCTACCACGAGATCAAGGAGGCTAAACCCTAGAAGCTAGCCTATGGTCTGATTGTTGTTCGTCCTATGGACTAAAACCCTTCGGTTTATATAGACACCGGAGAGGGCTAGGGTTACACAGAGTCGCTTACAATGGTAGGAGATCTACATATCCGTATCGCCAAGCTTGCCTTCCACGCCAAGGAAAGTCCCTTCCGGACACGGGATGAAGTCTTCAATCTTGTATCTTCATAGTCCAGGAGTCCGGCCGAAGGTATAGTCCGGCTATCCGGACACCCCCTAATCCAGGACTCCCTCAGTAGCCCCTGAACTAGGCTTCAATGACGACGAGTCCGGCGCGCAGATTGTCTTCGACATTGCAAGGCGGGTTCCTCCTCCAAGTACTTCATAGAAGATTTTGAACACAAAGGTAGTGTCCGGCTCTACAAAATAAGTTTCCACATATTGCCATAGAGAGAATAATATTTACACAAATCTAATCTGCTGACGTATTCCGTAGCGTGACATCACACCATGGCCAAGTCTTTATTCGACTTGTTTTACTGTCCCATCTCAGCGCGTTTAGCGAGGCGGTTTCCTTGGCACGTCTTGTCAAAGCAGAGATCGTGTCCCCTTATTCCAAGATTCTCATCAATACGGGCGTGGGTAACCCAACCGCGCCATTGATTACGGCGCTTGGGAGATAAGCGAGTTTTACCAGGCTGGTGGGGACGCATAGTCACGTCCGCCCATATAAGGGGATAAGGATCCACCTTTTCATCCACGCCTTCTTCCTCCTTTGCCTATCCATTTCCGCGCACTCGAGCTCCAGCGCCCAAGTCCGCACACCCCACCTCAGCCTTCTCCAGCCATGTCCAGAGCGGGAGGCAAGTGGATGGTCTCCTCCGTCACGGAGGGACACATCAAAAAACTGAGGAAGGCCGGATACTTGTCTAACGACATTGCGCACCGGCTTCCCAAAGAGGGGCAGCTCATCCCCACCCCTAGGCCCCATGAGAGGGTGGTGTTCCTCCTCCATTTCCTCTGTGGACTGGGCTTCCCTCTCCACCCATTTGTCCGGGGGCTCATGTTCTACTATGGCCTGGATCTCCATGATCTGGCCCCGAACTTTGTCCTCCACATCTCGGCGTTCATCGTCATGTGCGAGGCTTTCCTCTGCATCCGCCCCATTTCGGCCTATGGCTCAAGACTTTCAATGTCAAGCCGAAGGTGGTGCGCAACACCCAGGCGGAGTGTGGAGGCGCCATGGTGGCAAGATGCCCAACGTCCTATGGCTCGAGGGCTCCTTCGTGGAGACCCTAAAGGGGTGGCAATCGGGGTGATTTTACATCACCGAGCCGCGCGACCCTGAATGGGTCACAGCCCCCGAGTTCCGATCCGGACCCCCTACGCGGCTCACCTCCTGGAAAGAGACGGGCCTGTCGTGGGGTAAAAAAGGAGAGCTGACCAGACTCCAAACATGCATCCAAACCCTGGTGGACAGGAAGCTCAAACTTGTCAACGTAGTCCAGGTTATGCTCATCCGCCGGATCCTCCCGTGTCAACAACAAGCTTTCAACCTGTGGGAGTTCAACCCGGCGCAACACCGAACTCTGAGCAGGCTCTTTGACACGACGTACGAAGATGCCTGGAAGGTGCTTTTCAAGGGTGCCGAGGCCCCCACATCCGCTACCGAGGATCGCGGATTCAGCACACAGCATCACGCTAGTGCGGTAAGCTGTTTTTACCTTTTACAGGGTATTAGTTTTTCATAGTTTGACTCCATGCGAGATCTAAGCTCCCTTACCTTTGACAGGATTGGCAGGAGACGTCCAGACAGATCAACTGTCCGGCTCCTTTGCCTGAAGGCCCAGCGGACGCTCGCTTGGCGAAGCTGCTGGTTCCGGCACCCTATGTGGTGCCGGAGAAGAAGGCCAAGAAGAAGGCCACGGGGACTCGAAAGAGTGCCCGACGCCTGGAGGTGTCGGATTCATCATCCAACGACTCCAAGACGCACTCCTCCCGTGAAGACGAGGATGAGGAAGAAGAGACCTCTCCCCCTCCAGCGGGGGGAGGGAAGAAAAGGAAGGCCGCCCCAACTGGGGAGGCCGAAGGGTCCAAGAAGGGGAAGACCCCACCTCCGGATTACTCCACCAACGCCGACGACGGCGAAGAGGAGTGGCCGCATAGGGCCAAGCCCCTGGGGAGATCGTAAGTATTCGGACACCAGAGCAATTCATAGTGTTCCTTTCTTGCACAACTCCTCCTTACGTCGAATATGACTATGCAGTCTACCCAAAGACCGGCTCGACGTGTCGTCGAGCGGTTCCATGGATTCGTTGGATGTGAATTCGCTTCCGACGGCCACCTCCCCCACCCTACGGACGACGCCGAGGTGGCGTCCCAACAAGTTCCAAGCCAGGAGGAGGTGGTCCTGGAGGCGCCGCAAGGCGACCTCCCGGACTCCAGGCGCAAAGGGGATAAAACCCCCAAGGGCTCCGAGTCCGGCCTTGAGCCGGACACCGCGCCGGAACCTTCAACAGTTCCGGACTCCGATAGGCAGCCTCCTTCCAAGAGGAGCAAGCCTACCGAGCCGGCGACCTCCGTCCAACCGGAGGCACCGGACAATTTGCTGGAGGTGCTTAACGGCGCCTCCATCGACGAGGAGCACCGCACTATTATGAGTGCAGTGATCCAGAAGGTTCAGTCCGCCAAGAGCGGACTGACTGAAGCCTATGCCAGCCTTCTAACAGGCTTTGAGGTAAGTAAAGAATATGTAAAAATATTACCGCATAGACAGTAGCCCCTGATGCTCTGTTCGGCGTTCGGAAAGAAAAGCCAAATAGAGGATCTAATAACATTTGCAGGAGTCTAACATAATCAAGTCAATATGCGTATGCAGGCTTCGCTGCTGGCCTCCGCCGCACTGACTGCGGAGGTGGATACGCTGAAGCAAAACCTCACGCTATCCGAGAACGAGCTCGGCCATGCCAAGAGGCTACTCGAGGAGAAGGATGGTAAGTAATACCTTGCGCAAGTATATAGAGAAGATGTGGTTGCAAAAAATGATAGGATCAACGTGCTATCATAGGGGCCACGACTGAGGTGGCAACCCTTAAGAAAGCGCTGTCCGAGGCCGAAAACAGAGCGGCCGTGGAGCGCACAGAGAGAGGGAAGCAGGAGGCGTGGGTGGAGGAGGTGCAGAAAGAGCTCCAGGCTCTCATGAAAAACACAAGAGTTTGGAGCTTGACTCAAAGACGCAAGCGTCCCAGCTTGCGGCAGCCCTCGTAAGTGCGAAGTCTGCCAAGGCCGAAGCCCAAAAAGCCCTCCAAGAAATTGAAGCGATGAAGAAGATAGCCGCGGGTAAGGCATTCATTATGCAAAGCAAGCACGTGAAAGTGAATTACTTGTTACTTACCCAAGTCCGGAGCTCTCTGGGAGCATTCGCAGATTTGCCCCGCAGTGCGTCTAATGCCGCCGCCTACTACCGAGCCAAGGAGGGGAGCTCGACGGAGAAGGTGTTCTGGTCTCAGTATGTTGAGGCCAGACACCTGGTGCCTTTGAGCGACCAGCTGAAGCAAATGGTCGAGCTCCACAAGGTGGTCGAACAGGCCATAAAGGGCCTCATAGTTCGGCTTTGGCCTGGAGAGGCTCTGCCTGGTAGCTACTTCAGGCTGGTGAGGCGGCTGGTGGATGCTTGTCCACGGCTTGAAGTAATCAAGTGCTCCATCTGCATTGAAGGTGCCCGTAGGGCGCTTACCCGTGTGTTGGATCACGGGTTCCGGTAGACCCTTAAGGTTCGAACACTGGGGTGCGCGCGGAGATCACGCCCTCTACCTCCCCGTCTCACAAAGATCTAAACTACTGAAAGAACTGCACAAGAGACACAAGGTTTATACTGGTTCAGGCCACCGTTGTGGTGTAATACCCTACTCCAGTGTGTGGTTGGTGGATTGCCTCCTGGGGCTGGTGATGATGAACAATACAAGGAAGAACAGCCTCGCGAGGGTCTGTTCTTGGCTAGGGCGATGAACTGCTAGGAGGAGTTCAGTCACCCTTCTCTCTCTCTCTCACTCACTCTCTCTGCTTGCTAGCCGGACCAACCAATGAACCAACCGAACCCCTCTGCTACGTGGGTGGCCGGTCCTATTTATAGGCAAAGGCCATGGGCCAATTCCCAAATATTGAGCGGGAAGGGCGCCAACAATTGGCCAATTCTAAGGGGAACATCTAGTACACTTATCCTGACTAAAGTTGGTCTTCGCCTGCGAAAGGCTCTGCGGTGACACCGTGCTGGGCTCCATGGTGACCTCTGTCTCATAGTCCGCCTAGTCTTGGTCTCGTTGCACCGAAATGGCAACCTTTGCCTGATGCCTCAGTACTCCGCGGCTGCGCTTGCCCCCTTTGCACCAAAGAGGAAAGAAGGACGCTGCGCGCGCTGGCGCCCGCCTGGCACCCTCGATCGTCATGGCTTGCGTCATGGGCACCTCGCGAGGTACCCCGCCTTGATTTCTCCGCCTCCTCGCGAGCCAGCCTGAGGAGGCTGCACCTGAGGATGCGCCGTGTCGTCCGCCCCACGAGGCTTGGCCCCTCGCGAGGGTCTTGAGTCTTGTGTTGATGAAGATGGGCCATGCTGGGCCTCCTTTGAGCCATGCCGCAGGCCGCAGGCAGGCAAGTCTGGGGACCCCCGTTCCCAGAACGCCGACAGTATCCCCCGGGCCCAAGGCGCGCATGGACTTGGCCGTGCCGAGAGGCGAAAGGGCAAGGGCGAAGCGCCGCGGGCCCTAACAGCCTGCGGCCTTGGGCGCCGCGTGGCGGTTGATGGGACGTGGGTGTCTCCACTTCCCCACGATGCCTCGGTGACCGCGCGAGGTGGACAAGTCCCTCATGCAAATCGTGTCATGATTACCTATGATCATGGAGGCCGGCGGTTGGTCTTCGCCGGCTATAAGTATGAAGCTGTGTGTGCCCTTCCAGTCCATTCCTCCTAGCTTCTCCTTCTTCCCGATCCTTGCTCTGTCTTGCTGTGATGGCTTCGATCCGCCGGTTCTCTGCAGCGGAGAAGGGAAAGGCTCCTCGAGAGGGGCCAGACCCGCTCCCGCTGAAGAAACGGCTCGCCATTTGCAGCCGGGGCGAGGAAGACCGTCAGGTGGTGCCGAGGCCCTGGTGCGAGCGGGCTCCGCCGGGGTTCCCACTTCCCTTGTATGCCCACGTCGAGGGCCCCGAAGGTGTCGATGCTGATCTCCGCGGTCGGCGCCGTCGTAGGCGCCGTCGGGTCGTGAAGGCGTGGGTTGTTCCTCCTGGAGTCCATGCCGAGGGCTCCTCCCAAGAGTTCATGCTCCATGTCGTCGTTCCTCTCCAGTCCTGGATCCGTCTGCCTCCCTTCTTCGGCTCCATCATCCCTCCAGGAGGGCCCCTGGAGCTCTGGCTGCAGCACGCCGGCTGCAGCGCCCTCGCGACCGTGGCAGAGGTCGTGGTCGCTGCCCCGGGCGAGGTCTACTTGTCCCGCGGCTGGAGAGAGATCACCCGGGTTTGTAGGGAAAGGGGCGTCTTCACGGTCCACTTGGAGTACGATGGCGCTGCTGGGATGTTCTCCAATGTCTTCGACGCGAACGGGCGCCGGCTGGAGTGTTGCTCCGGGAGAGGTGGCCAGGACCTTGCCCTGGTGAGGGCTAGGCCCGTCGACTGCTCCCTTGGCGGAGGCGCCGGAGGGTCCAGCGACTCCAGCGAAATCTTCGCGACTTCGGAGACGAGCGATGACAGCTACGAGCCCCCGAGTCGGCGCCGCTCCCGGAGCAGGGCGAGCTCGTCGGGCCGTCGTCGACCCTGATCTCGATGGGGTTGGCGCCGGCGCCTGACGGCCCACTGTTGATGATGGCATCTTTTGCAGGAGCTCGTGTAGTTAGCACCCCTTAGGATCCGTTCCCTGCGAGGAATCAAAATGCGCCCCATGGGGGCTTGTAAGGTGCTTGTAGTCCCGTTTGTTAATACATAACCTTTGCCGCAGAGCTGTGTGAGTTGCTGATTTCGTCTTAGCTTAGTTCTCCCTTTCGAACCTTGCGAGGGTTTGGTGCTCTGCGTCGACAGGTCCCAGTCCCAAGGCGGCGTCAGCCGTCGCTGGTATGCCAGGTCGCGATGCCGTGGTCAAGGCCAGGAGGTGAGCGACCCGGGGTCCGGTAAGAGCCCCTGAGTCGCGATGCTCAGGAGGTCCCCTTTGGCGCCCAAGCAGCTGTCGCTTGGTGAGAAAGGGAAGCAACGTTGCTAGTACGGAATTGCTTTAGGTGCGGGAGTAGTGCCACGGTAGCCAGTGCTTTGGATGGTGACTTATCTTGAGGATCAGGGATCGCCCCCAGCGCTTCGTCGGGTCCGTGGGGTAGTTGGGACGGAGTTGCTCGGCGAGGTCCTCACGCGCCCCTTCTCCCTTGCCTCTGCTCCCCTTTCTGCTCTACATCCTCGGGTCCCGGCCCTCGAGCTGGTCTCAGCCGTCGCTAGTATACCAGGCCGCGATGCCGTGGACAAGGCCAGAGGGTGAGGGCTGGAGAGCCAGTAAGAGCCCTGAGTCGCGATGCTCAGGCGCCCCCCTTTAACGTGCAAGCGGTTCGCGCGGGCGAGGGTGAAGGGAACTCCGTGAGGGCCTTGGCTAGCGCAGTTCCCTCCAAGGATCCTGCAGGTTCATCACAGAAAGAAGATGGGGTTGCCATGGCAGTCATTAGCCGATCGTTAGTCACTCAAGAGCTCGCTGGTTGGGGCAGGTGAGGTGTATCAGGGCACCCGTGAGCCAGCGCGGGACTCACGAGGCCCTACCTCTAGGCGGGTTGCGCCTGGCACTGGGCCGTATCTTGAGATGTGTCCCTGCAAAATTTGGTTAGATGCCGTTACTCTATGTCCTCGGGTCCCGGCCCTCGAGCTTGTCTCAGCCGTCGCTGGTATGCCAGGCCGCGATGCCGTGGACAAGGCCAGAGGGTGAGGGCTGGAGAGCCAGTAAGAGCCCTGGGTCGCGATGCTCAGGCACCCCCCCTTTAACGTGCAAGTGGCCGACATGGAGAAGAAGGGATGCCACGGACAGGCATTAAGCAATCAAGCGTGATAGGCAATGCATAGTTGGAAATAAACGCGAGGGCGATACATGCCGCTAGGCCTAGCCCGAGCGGCTTGGGGATGATGCAGACCGAGGGGCGCCCCCAACAAGGCAAACTAACGACCGAAAAATAAAAGGGGATACATGCCGCAGGGACGGACCCACGCGGCCTGGGAGTGATGCAACCCTGGGAGGGTGCTCCCAGCTGGGAATGAAGCTTGAAAGATGTCACCTGAGGATGTCGTCGGCGAAGTGGCGTTGGTGCAGCAGACTCGGTGGGCTGCGGAAGCCGATCCTCACGAGCCCCCAGGCCCCGGGGCCTCGGGAGGCTCCGGAGGCACTGGTGGCTCCTCGCAAGCTGTCTTCATCTCCGCCAGGGACGCAGAACGCCTGTCTTCCTAAGCCTCCATGATGCCCCTCATGAGGCGCTGCTACGCCGCAGCCATGCTCGGCAAGCCGTAAGGCATGCGAACATAGCTGTGGGGTGGACCCCCGCAGCGCCCCACTTGCGAGGGCCAGAGACGCTCCGTCGTGGCGATCTGATTGAGCCCTAGTACGTCGACACAGACGCGCAGCCCACCATCCTCGCCTGGATGTGGGGCCATAGCTGGTAGACGGCGGCAACCTCTCATGATCCTTGACTCCTATAGTTCTTGAATGGCCTCGTTAACGAACTCCTGCTGGTCTGATCTTCCTTGCCCGGCTCCTTCTCGAGGGAAACGTGCTTCGAAGCACGCCTCCACATGGTGCCCAAGCGCCTCCCTTGTGACCCTGGCTAGGTCGGTGGCCCTCCAGGTGAGAGCCCCCGAGCCCTGCCTGAGGAGGGCACTGAGCATGCTTCCCTATGCGATGGATGGGGGTCCCCCTGGGCTGACACGAGCCCTGAAGGGCCTGCCTCCTGAGGGGCTGAGCCTGACGACGTCTTCTTCTTCTTAGGGGTGGTCTCAGGAAGCCTCCTGCTTCCACGATCTAGGTCTTCTAGCGACGCGGCCTGATAGGATCGCTCCAGGGAACACACTGCATCCTTCTCTTCATAGGGCACCGTGATGACGCCGCCACTTCCTGGCATCTTGAGGACGTTGTAGCCGTGGTGAGTCACGGCCATGAACTTGGCCAGCGCTGGGTACCCGAGGATGGCGTTGTACGACAGGCGGATGTGGGCGACGTCGAAGTCGATGAGCTCGGTGCGGTAGTTGCTGCGAGCCCCGAAGGTGACAGGGAGGCGGACCTGCCTGATCGGGACTGTGGAACCGTCGGTGATTCCGGAGAAGGGCTTGGTTGGCTGAAGCTGTTCATAGGGTACTTGGAGATTGTTGAATGTTTCCACAGGCAGGACGTTGAGCCCCGCCCCTCCGTCGATGAGGGTCTTGGTGACCAGCACGTCGCTGATGATTGGGGAGCAAAGCATCGGGAGGACTCCGGCCGTGGCCGCGCACTTGAGCTGGTCTGCTGAGCTGAACATGATGGCGCACGCCGACCACCTGAGGGGGCGCGTTGCTTCGAGCTTGGGGAGAACTGCATTCACATCGTGGGCAAACTGCTTGAAGATACGTTGAGAGGCTGGGGCTTGAGCTCCGCCCAGGATGCAGGCGATTGCGCGCGGCTCTTGGAAGCCCCCAGCCCCCTCGTCCTGATGGCAGTCTTCGTTCCTCCTTGGCTGAGGCGGCAGCGGAGGTAGGCCTGCGTTGCCATGAGGGCGATCCTCACGAGGCTGATCCCTCCAGCCTCCCTCGTGAGGCAGGTCCCGCCAGCGGTCCTCGCGAGGTTGGTCGCGCCACCCCTGGCGCGGGCCGCGATCTTCCCAGCGTCCTGGGTTTCTTCCTCTTCCTCCTCGGCCGTAGCCCCGGTCAGCACGGTCAGGGCGAGAGCCGATCCTTCCTTCTCGCACGGCGCGGAGTTCTTGACATTCGTTGGTGTTGTGGGTGTGGAGGTCGTGGTACACACAGTACCGGCACCCTGGAGGGTTCGGGCAGATCCTTGCCCCGCTTGGTGTCTGGTTCTGCCGCGAGTACGGCAGCCCCCTTGCGCTTCACGTCCTTGGCCTTGGGCTTCTTCTCTTCTGGGTCCGTGGCAGGCAGCTCGAGGAGGGAGAGACGTCCCTCCTCAGCCCTGGCGCACTTGGTCGCCAAGTTGAACAGCTCCAGGGAGGCGCAGAGGTCTTCGTGCATCGCCAGCTCCTCCTTCATCTTGACGTCGCGCACGCCATCGGGGAAGGCCGAGATGATGGCTTCCTCGGACACCTTGGGGATCTTGAGGCGCGCGCTGTTGAAGCGCTGGATGTACTTTTGCAGGGTCTCTCCGGGTTGTTGCTTGATGCGGCGCATGTCGCTCACGGCGGGTGGCCGGTCGCGAGTACCTTGGAAGTCGGCGATGAAGTGGGTGCGCATCTGGTCCCAGGAGGAGATCGTGCCTGGAGCCAGATTCAGGAGCCAGGTTCGAGCTCCTTCCTTGAGCGCCATGGGGAACCAGTTCGCCATGACCTTTTCATCCCCGTTGGCAGCCTCGATGCCCAGCTCATAGAGCTGGAGGAACTCTACGGGATCAGTTGTGCCGTCGTAGCGAGGAGGCAGGTCTGGCTTGAACTTGCCGGGCCACGCGACGCTGCGCAGCTCGGTGGTGTAGGCGCGGCAGCCGGCGGTGGCCACGAAAGGCTTCGGCTGGTGGAGAGCTTGGTCTTGAGGGTCCCCACGCGCTGCAGCTAGGAGCAGAGCGGGGTCTTGGCGTGCCGGAGCTGGAGCAGGGTCGCGGCGTGCCGGAGCAGGGAGCGCCCGGGCAGCTCCTTGCGGGCAAGGGACTTCTTGGCAGCTCCGTTCTTGTTGCGCTGGCACCTGACGGAGCGAGTTCTGCCCAGGGGCCACGCGCCTTGGAGCCATGGCATCTTCTTGGAGAGGAGACGGCTGGTGCGCCTCTGGAGCTTCGTTGCCCGCGCGGGGCAGGGTGTGGCGCAGAGGAACGGACGACGCGGAAGAGCCCCCTGCGGCGCGGAGAAGCTCGGCGACGCGGTCGAGCCACTCTTCGTAGACTTCATCGATGGGGCAGTAGCGCAGGAGCTCGTTTGCCGCGAGGAGCGCAGCTCGAGCCTCCAAGGGTGCGCGGAGTGCGCGGGACGAAGAGCCAGCTGGTGCGAGCGATGGAGTAGCGGTGCGGCCGTCTTGGCGCACGGATGGATGCTGAGACGACGCTTGCTGCTCGCCCCCCGCCGGGCCAGTGGCGGCGTTGACGGTGGGCGGCGGGGAACGACGAGGACGCCCACCGACGGGGGCCGTCTGGGCGACGCGAGAAGCGATGGTGGCCCGGCGCTCGGCGCGGGCCCGACGAGCGTCAGACATGGATGCGACAGTCGGAGGAGAACGGAGTGGTGGAAGGCAGATTCCGGCGCACCCCTACCTGGCGCGCCAAAATGTCGGATCACGGGTTCCGGCAGACCCTTAAGGTTCGAACACTGGGGTGCACGCGGAGATCACGCCCTCTACCTCCCTGTCTCACAAAGATCTAAACTACTGAAAGAACTGCACAAGAGACACAAGGTTTATACTGGTTCGGGCCACCGTTGTGGTGTAATACCCTACTCCAGTGTGTGGTTGGTGGATTGCCTCCTGGGGCTGGTGATGATGAACAATACAAGGAAGAATAGCCTCACAAGGGTCTGTTCTTGGCTAGGGAGATGAACTGCTAGGAGGAGTTCAGTCACCCTTCTGTCTCTCTCTCTCACTCACTCTCTCTGCTTGCTAGCCGGACCAACCAATGAACCAACCGAACCCCTCTGCTACGTGGGTGGCCGGTCCTATTTATAGGCAAAGGCCATGGGCCTCTTCCCAAATATTGAGCGGGAAGGGCGCCAACAATTGGCCAATTCGAAGGGGAACATCTAGTACACTTATCTTGACTAAAGTTGGTCTTCGCCTGCGAAAGGCTCTGCGGTGACGCCGTGCTGGGCTCCATGGTGACCTCCGTCTCGTAGTCCGCCTAGTCTTGTTCTCGTTGCACCGAAATGTCAACCTTTGCCTGATGCCTCGGTACTCCGCGGCTGTGCTTGCCCCCTTTGCACCAAAGAGGAAAGAAGGACGCTGCGCGCGCTGGCGCCCGCCTGGCACCCTCGATCGTCATGGCTTGTGTCATGGGCACCTCGCGAGGTACCCCACCTTGATTTCTCCGCCTCCTCGTGAGCCAACCTGAGGAGGCTGTGCCTGAGGATGCGCCGTGTCGTCCACCCCGCGAGGGTCTTGAGTCTTGTGTTGATGAAGATGGGCCATGCTGGGCCTCCTTTGAGCCACGCCGCAGGCCGCAGGTAGGCAAGTCTGGGGACCCCCGTTCCCAGAATGTCGACACCGTGCTAAAGTGCACTGGGGCAAGATGGATGCGGAGAAGCTGGTGAAGGACGGGCTGCCGCCGGGCAAGGAGCATCGCGTCCCGGAAGCGTATTATGAGGGCGTCCTGAAGGGTGCCCGCCTTATAGTGGATGAATGCTCCAAAGATGTAATTTTTGAGTAAACTCGCATTTGTGATCCTGTAGGCTGAAAACTTGTTCATATGCGCTAAGCAACGCTTTTGAATTTAAAATATTACCTTCTGTGCGGCCGTTTATCAAATTTGAGAGATGGCGAGTCGTCGGCTTCTGCCCCCATGCCACGAGTGCTGGGGTGTTCGGGATAAACATGAGCGCTCTTTTTCCCATTCTTGGGTCCTTCGAGGGAGGCGCTCAACACAACGAACAAGGCAATCAGACTATAATGCTTGAACACTCTCACTTAGGCATAGAATTCTATAATTTTAAATTTCGGCGAAGCCCCTAGTGTTCGGAAGACCGAGTTCGGGGCGCTATCCACGCCTAGGCCGGACAAAGCCGACTCCTCGCTCTAAGCGGCATAAGTCTTTAGGGACTCGAAAACCTCTCGAACAGCGACCAGCTCTCGCCTCATCATGACGGTCAGTTTTAGCTTTCTCTACTGAGGTGCTTAGCCCAGCTCAACTGGGGCACAATCGCAGTAGTTCTCCTAGTGCTACCTTAGTCGATATGACGGAACGTAAGGTACCAAAACATAGGAGCCGGGCAAACCCAACTATTGACCCAAGACATGATTCGGAGCCGATGCATATAATGCTATAAGTTCAGGGTGCCGCACTTGTGAAAGTGTTCGGACTTCTCACACCGTGTTATGGGGTACTTAAGCCCCTGGCGTATTGGCCGTACCAAAGTGTACGGGTGCAACATGTCGTTAATGAACATATATTCGTAAAAAAGAGTAATGCAATAATAGACGGAAGCTATGCATTGTTTATTTAAAAAGGCTGCGATCAAAGCAGAACGATACAAATAGTGCAATAAGCAAAAGATGGGACTATTTAACATGTCCTTTCCAGGGGCGAGCTGCGGAATGGTATGTGAAACAGGTATACTGCTCGTTATAGAGACCACCTTAGAGTTTCGTAGTGCGGCATAGCTTTCTGCTCCCCTGGTTGTTGTATCGTTTGTGCGATGAGTGTATTGCCGGACAGGCCTTCCGAAGAGTGGAGTCCTGAAAGTAAGAGAAAATGAAGAAGTCGGCAACCCCTAGTGCGGTTTAAGCCGTGTTACGGGTGTGCCGTGATGGTGCCCCTCCCCCTTTGTCCTTGGTATTTCCAGAGCATAGTTATGTACACGCAACACTGGTTTCGCAAGTTCGCGAGGGATGGGGTTGGGGCCGCATTTCTATGCTTGCTCGGAATGTGCCAGGCGGTCTTGTTGTAGGTTACTCTGGGCGCGCTTATCGGTGTCCATACGTTTAATGGCCGGACTGGAGAATTGCCTTGAGAGGCTGCTTTGTACTTCTGCTGCGATAGCCGCCGTATGCTCCTCCGTTCGGAGAGAGCGTTCGGTGTTTCCATTGATCGTGATGACTCCTCGAGGGCCTGGCATCTTGAGCTTGAGGTATGCGTAGTGCGGCACCGCATTGAACTTGGCAAATGCGGTTCGCCCGAGCAGTGCGTGATAGCCACTGCGGAACGAGACTATGTCAAAGATTAACTCCTCGCTTCGGAAATTATCCAGAGATCCGAAGACCACTTCAAGTGTAACTGAGCCTGTACAGTTGGCCTCTACACCTAGTATGACGCCTTTAAAGGTCGTTTTAGTGGGTTTAATCCTCGAGGGATCGATGCCCATTTTCCGCACTGTATCCTGGTAAAGCAGGTTCAGGCTGCCGCCGCCGTCCATAAGGACTCTAGTGAGGTGAAATCCATCAATAATTGGGTCTAGAACCAATGCGGCGAATCCGCCATGATGGATGCTAGTGGGGTGGTCCCTTCGATCAAAAGTGATCGGACAGGAAGACCATGGGTTGAACTTTGGGGCGACTGGCTCCATCGCGTATACGTCCCTTAGCGCATGCTTCCGCTCCCTCTTGGGGACGTGGGTTGCGTATATCATGTTCACCGTCCGCACTTGTGGGGGAAAACCTTTCTGTCCACTGTTGTTCAGCGGCCGGGGTTCCTCCTCGTCATCGCTATGCAGCCCCTTGTCCCTGCTTTTAGCATTTAACTTGCCTGCCTGCTTGAACACCAAACAATCCTTGTTGGTGTGATTGGCTGGTTTTTCGGGGGTGCCATGTATCTGGCATGAGCGGTCGAGTATTCGGTGCAAACTGGACGGGCCCGAAGTATTTCTTTTGAATGGCTTTTTCCGCTGACTGGGTTTAGAGCCTCTGAATCCGGCATTAACTGCTGTATCCTCAGCATTGTCGCCATTAATGCGGCGCTTTTGCTTGTTGCGGCGCGACCTGCCACTGCTGTCCTTGGTATCCGAATTACCAGGGCTCTTGGTCATGTTATTGCTGTGAGCTAGCCAGCTGTCTTCTCCCGCGCAAAAGTGGGTCATAAGTGTCATGAGGGCTGCCATAGATTTCGTCTTTTCCTGTCCTAGGTGCCGTGCAAGCCACTCGTCATGGATGTTATGCTTGAAGGCTGCTAGGGCCTCTGCGTCCGGACAGTCGACGATTTGATTTTTCTTGGTTAGGAACAGTGTCCAGAATTGTCTGGCCGATTCCTCTGGCTGCTGAATTATGTGGCTAAGGTCATCGGCGTCTGGTGGTCGCACATAAGTGCCCTGGAAATTGTCGAGGAATGCGGTTTCCAGGTCCTCCCAACAACCAATTGATTCTGCTGACAAGCTGATAAGCTAATGCCGAGCTGGTCCTTTAAGCTTGAGTGGGAGGTATTTGATGGCGTGTAGGTCATTACCGCGGGCCATGTGGATATGAAGGAGATAGTCCTTGATCCATACCACAGGATCTGTTGTGCCATCGTATGATTCGATGTTCATGGGTTTGAAACCCTCGGGGATTTGATGATCCATTACTTCATCTGTGAAGCATAGTGGGTGTGCAGCACCTCTATATTGGGCTATATCACGACGCAGCTCAAACGAGCTTTGTCTACTATGTTGGGCCCGGCCGGATTGACTGTATCCGGAGTGACGATTACCGTCTCGTGCCATGGGGCGCCCACGCGATCCATAGATCGATCTTGTTTGCCTTGCCTTGTCCTCCAATATATCTCGCAGGTCTAGCGCATTTTCCCGTGCCTTGGTATTTTTTGAGCGGCGCCGTGGTGCGGCTTGAGTGGAGGGCCGAGAGGCCTCTCTGTCGCGGCCATGGGGTGGCCGGTCGGCCGCA
The DNA here is from genome assembly GCA_034509565.1 of Triticum monococcum. Taxonomy (NCBI): domain Eukaryota; kingdom Viridiplantae; phylum Streptophyta; class Magnoliopsida; order Poales; family Poaceae; genus Triticum; species Triticum monococcum. The sequence goes on along the minus strand of CM067846.1, from coordinate 167,518,925 downwards.
TCATGCGCTGGTGATGTAGGTTTAGGTGCTTCCTCCTCTAATCAGGGTAGCAACCTGCGCTTTGGGTAGCTCTTGGAGGGGCGTTCGAGTTCATACTCTTTGGCCGCAAGGACTTCAGTCCATCTGTCGGCTAGCAAATCTTGATCAGCTCTAAGCTGTTGCTGTTTTTTCTTGAGGCTGCTCGCCGTGGCCATAAGCATGCGTTTGAAACGCTCTTGTTCGACGGGATCCTCCAGCACGACAAATTCGTCGTCGTCGAGGCTTGCCTCGTCTTCGGAGGGAGGCATATAATTATCATCCTCGACCTCTCTGTTTGCCGCTCTCTCATGAGGGCTGGCTTCTCCATCCTCCTGTGCTGAATCTTGCTGGAGGTGGTTGTCTTCGGCACTGTCCGGGGTGTTATTATCTCCCGTGCCGGAATCACCGTTTTTGCTTTGGCGGGATTTAGAGCGGCGCCGCTGACGCCGACGCTTAGGCTGCATCTTGGAGGGGTCATCCTCCGCTGTTCCATCGCCATTGCCTTCTTTTGGGGTGTCCACCATGTATATATCATATGACGAGGTGGCTTTCTAGTGCCCTATAGGCGCTGGTTCTTGATCGTCTCCTGCATCGGCGTCCATACCGTCGATGTCTTCGGAGTCGAAGTCTGTGGGGACCCCGACTCACAAGTCGTGACCACCGAATGCACGTGTACAGTGATCCCACAGATCAATGCTCACTGAACACACAGAAGCTGAATAACAAGAGTCTTACATCCATACATACCGTCTTACACAAATTATGACCATTATGGTCAAGTCTTACATAGATAAAGCCTTAAGGGCTGAACATCAAATGAAACATAAGCAGTGGAAATCTTCGTCGATAAGTAGAACCCATGCCATCTGCCTTAACCCTACAGGCATTCTGACTGGGAACGTCCTAGTTCGCATGTTCGTCTTCAAAGAACTCTTATTCGAACTCCTATTCTTCCATGCCTAGCCAAATTAAATAACCAGTGGCAAGCCAATGAGTACTTTGAATGTACTCGCAAGCAACCCATGTTTTGGTTCAAGGTACAACAATGCATGATATAGGTAAATTTTTGCGGAAAGCTAGTTTTTGAGTGCAATGACATGTTCAACAACTCGTAAGACATGCATTAGGAGAATTCAAGTAACCATGAGGACATGTTATAGATATCAACATAATCAGAGTGGGCACCAACCCAACTCAATCATGTCAAGTCCTTTGACTTGACCCAATGTAGTGGTATCAACATAAAAAGAGTCGGCACCAACCCAACTCAATCATGTCAAGTCCTTTGACTTGACCCGAGTAGTTCTTCCCACTTATCCAAACACACACTAGTTTGTAAACATGTGGACGTAGCCCAAGAGCGGTTACCCAACTGTCCTTGACCGTGGACACGGATATTCGAATAGTTTTACACTCTGCAGAGGTTGCACACTTTACCCACAAGATCCGGGGAACTTCTGTGTCATCCACGACCCGCGGTACCTCAAGTACCCGGGGTAAGCACCCGATCACTATCTTTCCCTAGACGACACTAACATGGAGTCCACTCGATTGGTAGTAACCCCCGTGCCCATCATTTCACAACTTAAAAATTGTGGAGCCTTGCTCCCATATTCATCACATACCACTAGCACGGCGTACCAGCGGTGTGTCCGGTGCCCCATAAAAATGTTCTTGGCCGCCCTACCTGGCACGACCCCGTCCTGAGAGAGAGCACCAACTCTCCCCCGTCACTAGTAATGCGGGCTCCAAGCTAGTATCAGCCTAGGTAATCAATAATGCCCTTTCCCATATAAGGGTAGAGTGGTTGCGCATGTAAGGTTGGAATAACGGTCGCAACTTAAACCAATCCGTTTTTAAAAGCAACACACACACACTTGCCTCAGTACACCACTTCGTCATCAAGTGGTTACCCAACTCATCATCTTCCTCGGGCATAAGTGGCACCTGATGGGGTTTTCGAAAAGTCCTTTGAAAGTACTTGTCTCCATCACCATGCATATTCCCGTCCCTTTTAGCGTAGCACTACTTAGCATCCTATCTACTCCCACCGGCATAACCCTCATAAGGAGGTAGGGTCATGCACAATGCAAGTCTCAACAAGGAGGAAATGAAGGCAACCCACCAGAGTGGCTACCCTCCCATCATGATTCCGATGCAACAATAATAAAGTGCTATATGAAATGCATAAAAAGGGTTCCATGGACATGGTCAAAGGGCTGCTTGCCTGGCTCAACAAAGTCTTCTGGGTCTTCAAAGTCTTCTGGTCCAACTCCTTCGTCAGCAACGCAACCTATCGTCGCAAAATAATAATGAGAAAATAAGGAAATAATAAAACAGAAAAACCAAGGTGCTCAGAAAAATGTCAACTCATTTTTGTAAAATACTAGGTGGAAAAATAAGAAGGGGAAAATTCCTAGTTTTTGATTTGGAGTTGTATAATAGGAGAAATGGATTTTCAGAGGGGAATATAAATGCTCAAATTTGAATTTAGATTTGAACAGTGCAGAAATGTTTGATGGATATTTATGAAAGTTACATCATTAAATAGGTGGGATTTTTACAAGAATTTAGGAGTTGGAATTATTGCATTTGGATTAATATTTATTCCTGTGGAATTTTTGCAAATTTCCAGAAAAGAAAAAAGGGGAAGGGGCACTGTGCCTGCTGGGCCAGAACAGCCGCAGCGCAGCAGGCCCAGCCAGAGAGGCGGCCCAGCGCACTGGTGCGCGCGCGCCAGGTTTAAACTTGACGGGCGGGGCCCAGGCATCAGCGAGAGAGAGGGGGCGATGGAGGGGAGAGGCTGACAGGCGGGGCCCGCCTGTCATCCCTAACCCCGAGTCCAGGCGGCCGGCGAACTCACCGGCGATGATACAGGGCACGGCGAGGTCGGGCGAGGGCACGGCTGGGCTCAGCGTCGTGTCGCCGTTCGGGCGGAGGTGGAGTTGGTCACCGGGGTGGCCTGGTTCGCCGGCGACGAGGTTCGCGGCGGAGGAGCTTAGGGCGTCGATGGCTCCGACCATTTCCAGCTGCAAAAGAGGTGGGGAAGAAGGGGGAAATGGTTAGGGGCGCCCGGGGGTTCCAAATCGACGCAGAGGAGGAGCAGGGGAGGCCTGTACCGTGGGATCAACGGCGACCCGAGGCGGCGGAGCTCGGGCTCGTCTGGAGAGGGGTGAGTGATGCAGGGGGGTGTTTAGGGGAGTGAGAGAGCGAGTGGTGAGGAGAGAAGGGCTCGGGGAGGCCTTTAAATAGGCAAACGGCGAGGTCCAGTAGACCCGTGCGCCGGCGAGCTCACGCTCGTCGCTGTAGGGCCCGGGAGGAGCTGGCGTCGTGTCTGGGGCGTTCCTGGGCGTGGACTACGCCGAGAGAGATAGAGAGAGGGAGTGGGGAGAGGTCAGAGGTGCCGCGCGTCTGAGCTCGCTCACTGGAGCTCTCGGGCGGCCGGTGCGCATGCGAGCAGGGGCAGGAGAAAGAGAGGGAGGAGGGGGCCGACCAGCTGCCGTGTCCCGGACGTCGAGGCGCATTGGCAGGCGCGCAGGGGAGGCCCGAGGTGGCCGGATGTGCTTGGCAAGGGGTGCCTATAGTGCGGGAGCGCACTGTAGCGCGCTCTAGAGCGCCCAAATGGCATGCCAAGCCATTTTCTATGCTTGTGGGCGCGCCCTGGCATGTCTGGTAGCTCTAGAGAGGAGTAAAGAAAGGGGGGAGAGCATAGGATGCCATGGATGGCCACTGGAGTGAGGAGAGAGGAAGAAGAAGAGTGGAAATGGGGCTGTCCAGAGAGAGAAGGTGAGGGTTTCTCCCCCAAATAATTGATCTGAGGTCTTGCCATTGCTAATGGATGTATAAGGTGACTAGATTAAGCTCTGGTAAAAAGTTGAGCTTACCAAGAATAGTGGAAGGGGTCAAAACAGTGGTTTTTGTAAAATGGCAGAAGGTGTTTGATAAGGGTTTGGGCAAGAAAATGAACTCCAATTGCCATGATACTTAACATGATGGAATGACACTTAGAAATAGGGTGTGCCACCAAATTTGAGCTCATTTGGGCAAAGTAGCCAATGCAACTTTTGTAAACCCTAGAAATCAATCAGCATCCCCAAGCTTAATTCCTACTCGTCCTCGAGTAGGTAAATGATAAAAGAAATAATTTATGAAGTGTGAATGCTAGCAAAGTGCACAAGTTTGATCAATGATAATTTCAATCACTTTTCCTTGCATCATAACAACAAGGGCCAATTCCAGTTGTGCCACTAACTCGAACCCACTACTCATTTTTGCCCTTAATTTTTTGGTATGCTCGGTTTTGCCCCTCCGCCATTAGTGTCACTTATAGAAATGCTATTTTGCGCCATTACCGCCCGGTTAAAGGACTTTGACCATCCAGGAAAAAATAGCAAAAAAATTCAAAAAAATCTGAAATTTTGTGGGATTGAAGATAGTCATGTCCGCAAGGCACGTGCAAATATTTGTGTTGATTGGACACTCCGGGAGCTCGTGGCAAAGGAAAACAAAAATAATTTATGCCTATGAACAGTAAATTCGGAAAAATAAGAAAACAAAATTAAAAAAAGTTGATTTTTTTGGCTTCAAAGAGGCTTGACTGCACAAGATGCTTGCAAGTTTTGGTGATCAAATGACATACGAGGCGCTCTAGAGAAAAAAAAACCAAAATAGTGCATTTTTTCAAAGTTTTTTTGAGCTAAATTTTGTTTTTTTTTCTCCACGAGCTCCTACGATGTCCAAACACAACAAAAATGTGCACACATCTTGCGCACCTGAGTATCTTCAGTCCCACAAAATTTCATATTTTTCTGTTTTTTTCTCTATTTTTTTGAATTTAATGTTCACATACGTACACATTTTTTGTTTTCCTTTGCCATGAGTTCCCAGGTGTCCGAACGGCATGAAAATTTGTACACACCTTGCAGACATGAGTATCTTCGATCCCACAAAGTTTCATTTTTTTGATTTTTTGCTATTTTTTTCAAGACGGCCAAAGCCCTTTGACCGGACGATAACGGTACAGAAGGTCATTTCTATAAGTGAAACTAACGGCGGAGGGGCAAAACTGAGCATACCTAAAAATTAGGGGCAAAACTGAGTAGTGGGTTCGAGTTAAGGGCATAGATGTAAATGTCCCTAACAACAATTCTTTCTTATGAAACTTCTCATGTTATAGTGGCAACCAATTAACATGTTAAGGTTCAAACAATGAATTCTCTTGAAACCCAACAACCTATGTTCTTAGTAACCAAGCAATTGCAATTCAACTTATCCAACGGAGTTTAAGTAAGAGCTCCACATACTCAAACATCATATAGTCTTCTATGATTGCTAACACTCACCTTGTACACATGAGCAAAACATTTCAACCGGACACATAGAAAGATAGGGGCTTATAATTTCGCCTGCCAACATATTCACCTCAAGGGTGATGTCAACAATAATGACTCATGCTACCCATATTCAACTGGACATATGTGCCTAGATCTTTCCTCACCACATGATGCTTACCAAAAGAGAAAATAAAAAAGAATATAGAGGAATATTTTGACTCTTTTCATAAAAGTAAATACTGAAAAGTAAAAGATAGGCCCTTCGTAGAGGGAAGCAGAGGTTGCTATGCGCTTATTTGTTTGTATGCTCAATCCCTTAGTGCAAGAGAACGTCATGTTGTATTGCCCCTTAAGATGACAACCTTTATTATGCAGTCTGTCGCTTTTATTCTTTGTCATCTAAGTTCGTACAACGCTCAATTTTCTCTTACACTAAATGATCTTACACTTTTAGAAGCAATTTTTATTGCCTTATTGCACTGATGACAATTTACTTGAAGGATATTGCTCAATCCTTCGGTAGGTATGGTGGACTCTTGAAAATAAGATTTGGGTTTAAGGGTTTTTGGATGCACAATTAGTATCCCTACTTGATGCGGAATTTTTGGCTAGCAAAGATGGGGGGCAAGCACCATATGTTGAAGGATCTATGACAATATAACTTCTATGTGAATATGAACAAACATAAACCATTACGTTGTCTTCCTTGTCCAACGTCAACAATTTTGGCATATAATATTTTGATGGGGGCTCACAATCACAAAATATTTCCATGATAGTGTATTTGCATGTGAAAGTTCTCTTCCTTATACTAATTATTCGTGAGTTGCTTGTATGACCAATATTGTGATTGTCAAGCCTCAAAAGATTTCACTTTCTAAACCCAATGTGAAGATACCACTAGGCATGATATGATTTCAACTTCATGACATTCAATTTATTCAACAATTTACTCATAGGATATAAGTGAAGCACAAGAGTAAATGACATAGAAAAGAGCTTCGTTGACGGGATGTGAATGCCACTTACTTAGCCTCTCTGGCAACTATTTGAGGACTCTATTTTATTTAAAAACTTTCAGATCTAAGTACTTTATTGAAAAAAGCAAGAAAAACAAAATAAAATGACATTCCAAGAATAGCACACATCATGTGAAGAAGCAAAAACGTAGGCCGAACCGATACTAACCGATAATTGTTGAAGAAGAAAGGTGGAATGCCTACCGGGGCATCCCCAAGCTTAGATGCTTGAGACCTCTTGAAATATTATCTTGGTATGCCTTGGGCATCCCCAAGCTTGAGCCTTTGTGTCTCTTTAATTCCTCTCATATCACGGTTTTCCTAAATCTCAAAAGCTTCATCCACACAAAACTCAACAAGAACTCGTGAGATAAGTTAGTGTAAACCAATGCAAAAACCTTGTCATTATCTACTGTAGAAAATAACTAAAATTATTATTCAACATTGCATACTAAATGCCTCTGCATATTTACTACTCCTATCCGCAAATAGAATCATTAAACAAGCAAACATATGCAAACAATGCAAACATAACAACAATCCGCCAAAACAGTACAGTCTATAAAGAACGCAAGAGTATCAATACTTATTTAACTCTAAAAATTATGAAACTTTACCACACTGTAGAAAATTTATCAGAGCTCATTATGGGAAAAAATTCAACATTTTATCACATTCTGACTTCTATAGGATTTTTGCAACAGCGGTAAACTTTTTGTTTTCAAACAGCAACATGTATACTTGCAAAATAAGCATGGCAAAGGCTATCATTGCCACTTTTATTGAAATAAAAGATGCAAAAAATTATTCTAAATAACATCAGGCAAATCCTAACAAAATAAATTGACGCTCCAATCAAAACACATATCATGTGAGTAATGAAAACATAGATTCAAGTGAGGTTACCGATAATGTTGGAGACGAAAGAGGGGATGCCTTCCGGGGCATCCCCAAGCTTAGCTTCTTGCATCTTCCTTGAATATTTCCTTGGAGGTTCCTTGGGAATCCCAAGCTTAGGTTCTTGTCACTCCTTATTCTCCTCATATCGATATCTCACCCAAAACTTGAAAACTTCAATCACACAAAACTTAACGGAACTTTGTGAGATAGGTTAGTATGATAAAGAGCAAACCATTCCACTTTTGGTACTGCCAAAGACAAGATTCATGATTGTTATCACACAATGCCTACTGTATCATATCATTTGTACAATTTATATTGAGCAATATAAGCCATAGAAACTAGGAAGCAAGCAAACTAAGCATTGAAAACGGAATCTGTCAAAAACAGAACAGTCTGTAGTAATCTGTACGCAAACCATACTTCTGCTACTCCAAAAATTCTGAAAAATTAGGACAACCTGAGAAAATTGTTTATTGATCTTATGAAAAAATAAACAACATTTTATCACGCTTGTGTTAAAAATGAGAATTGTTTTCCTTAGCGCAAAAGTTTCTGTTTTTCAGCAAGATCAAATCAACTATCACCGTAAGCCATCCCAAAGGTCTTACTTGGCACTTTATTGAAACAAAATCAATAGAACATGATCAATACAGTAGCATAATCATGTGAACACACAAAAACAGTTGGTAAAAGTGTTGGGTTGTCTCCCAACAAGCGCTTTTCTTTAATGCCTTTTTAGCTAGGCATGATGATTTCAATGATGCTCGCATAAAAGATAAGAATTGAAACACAAAGAGAGCATCATGAAGCATATGATAGCACATTTAAGTCTAACCCACTTCCTATGCATAGGTATTTTGTGAGCAAACAACTTATGGGAACAAGAATCAACTAGCATAGGAAGGCAAAACAATCATAACTTCAAAATTTTCAACACATAGAGAGGAAACTTGATATTATTGCAATTCCTACAAGCATAAGTTCCTCCCTCATAATAATTTTCAGTAGCATCATGAATGAATCCAACAATATAAATATCATATAGAGCATTCGTTTCATGATCCACAAGCATAGAAATTTTATTAGTCTCCACATAAGCAAATTTATTCTCATGAATAGTAGTGGGAGCAAACTCAACAAAATAACTATCATGAGAGTGAAAATTAAAATCATGATGACAAGTTTCATGGTTATCATTATTATTTATAGCATACATGTCATCATCATAATCATCATAGATAGCAACTTTGTTATCATAGTCAATTGAAGCCTCATCCAAAATGGTGGATTCATCCCTAAAAAAAGTCATGACCTCTCCAAATCCACTTTCACCATTATAATCATCATAAATAGGAGGCATGCAATCATTATAACAATTTTGCACATAAAATCTTGGGGGACTAAAAATATCATCTTCAAACATAACATCCCCAAGCTTATGGCTTTGCATATCATTAGCATCATGGATATTCAAAGAATTCAAACTAACAACATTGCAATCATGCTCATCATTTATACCAAACATTCTATTGAATTCTTCTTCTATCAATTGAGCAAAATTTTCCGAACCATCATTTTCAAGAAATATATTATAAAGATGATCAATAATATGATGCAACCTCAATTCCATTTTTTGTAGTTTTCTATTATAAACCAAACTAGTGATAAACAAGAAACTAAAAGATTCGATTACAAGATCTAAATATATACCTTCAAGCACTCACCTCCCCGACAACGGCGCCAGAAAAGAGCTTGATGTCTACTACGCAACTTTATTCTTGTAGACACGTGTTGGGCCTCCAAGCGCAGAGTTTTGTAGGACAGTAGCAACTTTCCCTCAAGTGGATGACCTAAGGTTTATCAATCCGTGAGAGGTGTAGTATGAAGATGGTCTCTCTCAAACGACCCTGCAAGCAAATACAAGAGATCTCTTGTGTCCCCAACACACCCAATACAATGGAAAATTGTATAGGTGCACTAGTTCGGCGAAGAGATGGTGATAAAAGTGTAATACAGATGGTAGAAATATATTTTTGTAATCTGAATAAATAAAAACAGCAAGGTAGCCAATAGTAAACAGGCACAAAAATGGTATTTCAATGCTTAAAAACAATGCTAACATAGTTGGATCATATGTTTATCCATCAAAGTACAACAAAGAATCACTCCCGAGTTCCTATTAGCGGAGAACAAAAGATAGGAATTGTTTGTAGGGTGCGAAGCTACCTCAAAGCTATTCTTTCCGATCGATCTATTCAGGAGTTCGTACTAAAATAACACAAAGCTATTGTTTCCGTTTGATCTATCCTAGAGTTCGTACTAGAATAACACCAAAGCATATTCATATTCATAATAGGCAATCCACACAAAGAACTATAAAGAGACCCCGAAGTTTCCGTCGGAGAAAAACGTGCATCAACCCCTATGCATAGATTACCCCAATATCGCCACGGGAATCTGCGAGTTGAATGCCATAACAAATATCAAGTGAATCAATAAGGTACCCCAATTGTCACCTCAAGTATTCATACCGCAAGACATATATCATGTGTTCTCATATCTGAATATTCAATCCGACATGACAAAACTTCAAAGGGTAAAGATTCAATTCATCACAACAAGGCGAGAAACATCATACGATCCGACTATATTAACAAAGCCCATGATAAAGATCATGAGAGAGAGAATAAACACGTAGCTACTCGTACAAACCCTCACCCCCGAGGGTGGACTACTCCCTCCTCATCGTGGTGGCCGTCGGGATGATGAAGATGGTCATTGGAGATGATTCCCCCCTCCGGCAGGGTGTCAGAATGGGTCTAGATTGGTTTTCGGTGGCTACGGAGCCCTGCGGCGGTGGAACTTCTGATCTAGGTTAACCCTGAAGGATTTTAGAATATTTGGGAATTTATAGTGCAAAGAAGGGGTATGGGAGGCCACCAAGGTGGGCACAACCTACCTAGGCACACCAGGGGGCCCTGGCGCGTTGTGCCCCCCTCGGGGCACCCCCTAGGTGCAGCTCTGGCCCATTGGATTCTTTCTGGTCCAAAAAATCTCTTTAAAGTTTCGCGGTGTATGGACTCCATTTGATATTGGTTTCCTACGATGTAAAAAACAAGCAAAAAACAACAACTGGCACTGGACACTGGGTCAATAGGTTAGTCCCAAAAAATGATATAAAGTTGCTATAAAATGATTGTAAAACATCCAAGAGTGATAATATATTGGCATGAATACTTCATAAATTATAGATACGTTGGACACGTATCAACTCTCCCCTCTCGTTGCTATGCATCTCCTAGATAGATCTTGCATGATCGTAGGAATTTTTTTGAAATACTGTGTTCCCCAACACATTTAAGGTTGAGGTAGGGGGTATATGTAGACAGGGTCGCAACCCAAGGGGCTGATATGACTGATGGACGAGAAGTGCCCACGAAAGTGTTGTTGCAAGCTATCGTAACGGTTGGAATTTTGAAGTCTGAAATTCCTCGACATATATAGGGTAACCTTATAACATGTTTGCTAACAGTGTTGTTTGCCCTATTGACTTAAAGAAGAATAAATGTGTTCACAACATTTTTAGGGGCCATGACCAATAGTTAAATCAAATCCTCAGGGACTTTCAGCTTTGTAGACTCACAAACACCTTTGTGTCTTAACCACTTTTGTCATAAATCATCCAAAAACTACAAAGAGGGCACTAGATGCACTTACAATCTTCCAATTTTATGGTGATTGATAACAAAACCGTATACATTTTTAACAGAGATGAATAATTTGAAAGAAAAAATTCCATGATATATACCCCCCCCCCCAACATGTGCATATTGAAGAATTTGCTTTTGTATGCAAATCTACATGGTAGGCTCGAATTGTGGAGAACTCCCCCTATAGTTTTTTTGGGAGTATGCCAATGGCGTACCTTATCTTTATATAAGAGAGAAAGGACAATGTACAAGAAGCTGACAAGTGAACATCCACTATCGGCAACACTGTTTAGAACCATCAGAAAGAACTAAAGTCTACTCTCTCACAAATCGCGATAAATCTCCGGCTCCTACTCCGGCCATCCTTGACTCCTGAACTTCACGCAAAATAGTGTCGAACAATTATGAGGGTGTCTTCTATTGCAGACATGTGCGTTCCTTTGCTTCCATAACGCCCATGCGACTGCGATGCTCGAGGGTATCGAACCCACATTTGTTGGCCCTTTGGAAATCTCTCCTAATATCCAACCAGCACTCCAAGTGGTTAAGCGCAGCACATCGAAACACTCAAGCCACACCCCTCGTGCATACAAACATTGAACTAAGATGTGCTCGGCCTTGTCCATGTCATGGATGCATGTGTAGCAAGCCGACGGTTGGTCTTGCATGCCGTGTTTAACTCTCCAGTCGGAGGTCCATATACGATGTTGCACGGCTAGCCAAGCAAATATCTTACACTTAGTGTCCAGCTTCTCTAGATGCAAGAGGCGTAGGGTACCCTATGGGCACCTTGACACAGTCAGAGGTAAGTAGATTTTGCCGTATAGACACCAGACGGATCAGCCGGAAGAGTATGCCAATTCATAGCAAAATGTCATCATGCATATATAATTAAAAACTCCAAAATTTCATCACCAATGGTGATGGTGGTCTTTGGCTTGACATCATTAGGAAGAAATACCTTCGGGGCCAGCCTCTGGCCTTTTGCCAGTGCTCCGGAGGGTCCCAGTTCTGGCAGTCTGTCATTCAGCTGCTACCGGTCCTCCATATTGGCTCGTCCATCTCGATCGGTTTCGGCTCCGTTACGTTGTTCCGGTTCGATAGGTGGGCGGGTGACGTCCCCTTTGCCGCCCGATTCCCGGACTTATTCTCCATAGCGGTGGAGCCTACAACCTCTGTCAAGGTCGCCCTTTCGGATCTAGGGCACCTCGCGTTCCACCGCCCCTTTGGTCCCCCAGATGTTGCTGCCTGGGATGAGATGCTTGAGTGCATCGCCCTCCACCCCCGACGTTGACAGTGTCTCGGATTGCATATCTTGGCGCCTGTAGCCCTCGGGCCGCTTCTCCACTAGGTCCCTGTACCAGGCCATCACCCCGTTGACGGCCTCGGAGGCTATCACAACTGTCTGGGCCATCAAACTACCGCTCAAGATTAGGATATTCTTGTGGCAATGGATTACGGGTCGGGTACCTTCTGGGGTGGAGGTGCTCAAATGTAATGGTCCTGGGGATGGGATGTGTCCCCTCTACGATATGATGGAGGACTCAAACCACATCTTCTCTACGTGTGTTACGGTCCAATTCCTTTGGAGTTGTTTTCGCGAAGTCGTTGGCGGTCACTGGTGCCACACCAATGTCCCTGACCTCTTCGCGGAAATCCAGTCCATCCCTCCATCCGCCCGCCACATTAGGTGGCTATCCATTGGAGTTCTCGCTTCGACGCTCTGGACAGTCTGCAATAAGCTTGTGATTCAGCGTGTTCCCCTTTGACGTGCCACTGATACTATCTTTAAAATGTGTGGTTTCCTGCAGCTTTGGCAGCCGCTTAGCCGCTCTTCCGACCGGGACACCATCAACACCATCATCGCCGACCTTCGCTCGATGGCGCTTTGACTGTCACCCCCGCTCCTGCCGCCTCCTCCCGAGCCTGATTAGCCTACTATGGCTGCCCCACCCTGTGTCGGGTCTGGGCGTGTGTGTGTCTTATAGGGCTTGTTGAGCTGTGCCCTTAGCAGTACCCCCGTACTATTGTCTTATGCTACTTTGTGTGTGTGTGTGTGTGTGTGTCGGGGGTGAAATTATGTACGATGTTGTGCTCTGGCGGTTTGCTTTATATATAAAACGGGGCAAAAGCCTTTTCCGGTATATAATTAACACGGTAAACATGCATTTGACTCATCATGCCGTTCATCTATACCCCTACAAAGTTTTGGCTTGAGCTTCCCAAAATGTTCCCTATCTCAGCTTTATATTAATTCACCATCGAAGAGAGGTTTGTGATTCACTTAACAAAGAGATCTGCCTAGGGATAGTTCATTTGATTTAACAACTGGAAACAACCAACCCGAAGACAAATCCCGTGACAGCCAAATTTCTGATTTCATTGGCTGACATCTAACATGTAATCACATAACTCAACTCTCCAGAGAGGTTCAGCTACCAAATTTACTCTTTCTTTGGAAAGCAAATCTTGCTTGCCAGTATGAAACAATTACCAACCCACTATGAACAGAGAGAATGGAGCCATCTCTACCTGTATACATATTTTCTGCACATTGTGTGCGCTCTATGGGATGATTGGCTATCTGCACACAGAGCATGGTGATGGGGTTCATGCATCTTCTAAGCTTATTTTCAAGGAACTGAGAGCTTCCCGGAGTCGTGGTGGTAGGGGCACTGGGCCAAGCTCTACTGGGCCGGGAGGTGGTGGTGGTACAACTAGTGCTTCTATGGATGTTGATAATAACAATACAGAGCTTGCTGCAGTAGTGGATTCAGACCTTAATAGAAAGAGGGATACTGATACTCAGCAGGATTTTCCTCCGGAAACGACACTGAACCAGCTTGCCTTGCCAGGAGTTGGTGTGGTTCCACCCAGGTCATCCAATCAGGATCCCAAAAGAATAAGGACTGCTATTAAATCTGCTTCAAGTGGTCAGAACAAAAACAACATTATGTCATCATTGGCGGGCTCCCCGGAGGGGCTCCGCCGAGACCAATGAATCTCATCAGTTGGAACTGCCGGGGTGGGGGGAACCCTCGAACAGTTCGTGAAATAGCAACTATCTCTCAGTTGCATTCCCCCATGTTTGTGTTTCTATGTGAGACTAGGCAAAAGGCTTCTAAGATGAGAAGAATCCGTGCACCGGTTTGCAAGGTTTTGCAGGAGTTGATAGTAATGGTTTGAGTGGAGGACTAGCCTTTTTTGACACGAATCGTGTTTGGTCGAAATTTTAGATAAGGATGAGCGCTATATTGATGCGCTCATTAGACTGCATATGGATGCAGAACAATGGAGATTAACACTTGTTTATGGTGAACCGCATACTGAAAATCGGCATATGATGTGGTCTAAGTTGCAGAGTTTAAAACATGTGAATGACCGACCATGGCCTATAATTGGAGACTTTAATGAAGCTCTTTGGGACTTTGAACATCTCTCATCTAGGCCACGACCAGAACCACAAATGGTTGCATTCAGAGATACTCTCGAAGTGTGTGAGTTGGTGGATCTAGGCTTCTCTGGCATCGCCTTCACTTATGATAACCTGAGAGCAGGTGCAAGTAATATTAAGGTCCAGCTTGACAGGGCAACGTCAACTAATGATTGGCGTAATATGTTTCCGCACTATTCTGTATAGCATGTTGTTTCATCGTGTTCCGATCATGTCGCTTTGGTGCTGAAAGGTGCGCCTGATACATGTCATATTGGACCTAAGTGTAGGCGCTATGAGGTTTTTTTGGGGGAGAGATGTGTCTCTCCCGAATGTGATTAAAGAGGCTTGGAACTCTGTTGGAGACGTTGATAATCTTGAGAAGCTCCAATTTTCTCTAAGCAAGATGTTGGCTACTATCATTTTGTGGAGTAATAAAAACTGAAGGAAATATACCCCAGAGGCAATAATAAAGTTGTTATTTTATATTTCCTTATATCATGATAAATGTTTATTATTCATGCTAGAATTGTATTAACCGGAAACTTGATACATGTGTGGATACATAGACAAAACACTGTGTCCCTAGTAAGACTCTACTAGACTAGTTTGTTAATCAAAGATGGTTAAGCTTCCTAACCATAGACATGTGTTGTCATTTGATGAACAGGATCACATCATTAGGAGAATGATGTGATGGACAAGACCCATCTGCTAGCTTAGCATAATGATCGTTCAGTTTTATTGCTATAGCTTTCTTCATGTCATATACATATTCCTTTGACTATGAGATTATGCAACTCCCGGATATCGGAGGAATGCCTTGTGTGCTATCAAACGTCACAACATAACTGGGTGATTATAAAGATGCTCTACAGGTATCTCTGAAAGTGTTTGTTGGGTTGGCATAGATCGTGATTAGGATTTGTAACTCCGAGTATCGGAGATGTATCTCTGGGCCCTCTCGATAATGCACATCATAATAAGCCTTGCAATAAATGTGACTAATGAGTTAGTTGCAGGATGATGTAGTACGGAACAAGTAAAGAGACTTGCCGGTAACGGGATTGAACTAGGTATGAAGATACCGACGATCGAATCTCGGGCAAGTAACATACCAATGAAAAAGGGAATAACGTATGTTTTCACTACGGTACGACCGATAAAGATATTCATAGAATATGTGGGAACCAATATGAGCATCCAGGTTCTGCTGTTGGTTATTGACTGGAGACGTGTCTTGGTCATGTCTACATAGTTCTCGAACCCGTAGGGTCGCACGCTTAATGTTCTATGATGATTTTGTATTATATGAGTTATGTGATTTGGTGTCCGAATGTTGTTCGAAGTCCCGGATGAGATCACGGACATGACAAGGAGTCTCTAAATGGTCGAGAGGTAAATATTAATATATAGGACGATAGTATTCGGACACCGGAAGTGTTCCGGGGGTACCGGGTATGTATCGGGTCACCGAAAGGGGTTTCGGACAACCCCCGGCAAATTATATGGGCCTAATGGGCCAAGAGAGGGACATACCAGCCCCTAAGGGGCTCATGCGCCCCCCATATGGGCTGGACAAATTGGAGTAGAAAAGGGGAAGGAGGAAAGGAAAAGGGAATAGGATTCCCCCTTCCCCTCTTCCCTTCCTACTCCAAATAGGAATAGGAAAGGGAGGAGGCCGAATTGGGAGGATCCCAAGTAGGATTCCTCCTACTTGGGGCGCCCCCTTGGCTGCCTCCCCTCCCCTCCAGACCTTATTCTAATAACACCTACCCCTTATTCTGATAACAGTTCCACCCGGCGAAACGAAACGCACCAGAGAACTGAACCGAGCTGCATGAAAAAAGAAAAACAAACCCACGCCCACCCACCCACCCATGATCCAACCACCCCTGCTCCTTGCACAAACACCACACCAAACACCCGCGCCGCCAGGCCCGGCCAGCACAATCTGCCGCCTAGCCCTGGCCTCCTCCGAGCACCGCCCAGCCCTGGCCTCCATCGCGCACCGCCCCCGCCACCACAGCGCGCCGCCTCGCCACAACCACCATCCATGCCGCCCCGCGCTGCCCTCTCCACCAGGCCCCCACCGCGCGTAGCCCCTACCACGACCACCAACCATGCCGCCTCCGCGCCGCCCTCTCCACCCGGCCAGCACTGCGCGCCGTGCCGCCCCAGCCACCACTCTGCGACGTCCCGCCTCCATTGCCTGTCCCGTCCCGGGTCCGGCATGGATCCACCGTCCACATCAGCTGCTGCTCTGGGTCTGGGGAGTCCCTTCGCCGCCCGATACAGGTGGAGAGCTGCGTCACCGGATACCCCTGCCTCGTACTCCGGTGACCCGCTGCTTCCCAGAGCTCCGACGCGCCAACCTCCCTAGCCCCTCCCCACCCCCACCCCCGAGCTTCCACTGGGTGGTGGTTTGTTGCATCTCCACGCCGACGACAGAGAGGAAATCCACCTTGATGCCGTCGAGGTTCATTTCAGGGAGAAGACAACGACCACCCCTGTCCTCCACTCGATCAGGTGCCAAAATCGACGACCATGATGTGTAGATCGGCGAACCACTTGCGTGCAGGTCTGTGCTCACCAACATGAAGTTCCTTGGCGCCTCCATCCACGCCGCATGTACAAAAAAATGCCAAGATCCAATTCTTCACAATTTGTTATTTGTTGGCGAGCAAGCAGTGTAGGTTGCTCTTTAGTTGCATGGCGACATGCGGCTCTATCAACGGCGGCATGCAGTTCTGACCACGGGCCCATGCACTATGGCAATGCCCTTCGTGTTCCCCATCTCCACTTGCAGTCTAGTCACCGGATGCGTGAATAACATCTCTTCACTCCGTGTAGTCCTCTCCGCCGACGAGCGTCGTCGTGCCTTTTTTGCACATTGTTTCGCCTCTACCTACAATGCTCTATTTGTTTTCGTGTAAAAAAAGTCACCCTCGGGCCGCACTGCAGTACGATGGCGGGGCGCGTGCAGTGCTCTGTTGCTTTGGTGGGAGAAAAGGGAGTCCTAGTGTCGCCTCTACCTCTTTTGGTGATCCAGCTATGCCCACATGCACGCACAACCCAGAAAAAATAGTGACTACATGGTTGGTTGTTCCTGGGTTCAGTTCACCAATGGAGTGGCCGTGTAATGAATGGATACATATGTTTTGAAGCTCAATTTGTCCTCTCACGCAGTTCACTAAAAAACTCCTCGCGGGTTACTTGGTAACCAGAAACAAAAACATGTCAAATGAAGCTCGCTTCTCATTATATGTGGTTCACTCGCTCAATCTATGCGGTCCACTCGCCCGGCCTACGCACACGAAAAATATTGAGTTTGGAAAAAACTCACACGGTTTACTTTCGATAGTGTCGTGGCCCGTGTACGGTAGTCTCGAGGTTCACTTTTCATAGTATTGCGGTTCACCAACGCTCGACATGAAGTGCACTCCACCTCGTTTGGGAAAATTTATGTCCCACAAAAAAGAAAACATGCAGCGCACTTGTTCGTCTGATGAAGTTCGGTGTCGTGGCCCGTTTACGGTAGTCTCGAGATTCACTTTTCATAGTATTGTGGTTCAACAACACTCGACATGAAGTGCACTCCATCTCGTTTAAGAAAATTTACGTCCGACAAAAGAAATTATGCAGCTCGCTTGCCCGTCCGATGCAGTTGGATTTTCATTCTAAAGCAGTGCGGTCGGCCGTGTGATGTTGTTCATCCCGTAAGTTCAAAAAAATTATTACGAAAGCGAAAAAATTAATGTGGTTCACTTCTTGATAGTATTGTGGTTCATTTACATCTGATGTGAAGTGCACTTTCCTTTCTCGTCCTTGAAAAAAAATTATGTTTGAATAAAATAAATCATGCAGTTCTTTAACACGTCTGATGCAGTGTGGTTTTTCGTCCGATGCAGTGTGGTTTTCAATCGGATGAAATACCCACGTTGATTTGGGTGTCGTGAAAAAGAGAGTGTCCGAATTCGATAAATTTAAAACTGCTTTTAAACTGTAAGGAATTAGAGAGACTGTGTTCTACATGAAAAAGTTGCATCTCGTTGATATCTTTCCAACGGCATATCATTTGAATCATTTCGACGACCGGTTTGTAAATTTTTTGCGAAAAACGGCCGCTGCCACTTGTCGTCTACCACACGATTTTCAAAATTAACTTAAAACTATAAGGAATCTCAAAACCATTTCTACATGTGAAAGTTGCGCCTTGTCCATAGCTTTCCAACGACATATTACACGCCTCGTTTCAACAAATGGTTAAAAAACTAGAACAAAAACAGTACCGAAAATTTGAAAATTTTGAAAAAAACAGAATTCCGCGATTTAGTAAATTTGAAACTGCTCTTAAACTGTAACGAATTAGAGAAAGAAATAGATATGAAAAAGATGCGCCTCGACGATATCTATCCAACGGTGTATCATTTGCTTCATTCCGACGAGCGGTTTAGAAAAAAATTGTGAAGAAACGCTCGCTGCCACTCGTTGTGGGCCGCACCATTTTCAAAACTGCTCTTAAACTGTGAGGAATCTCGAAAAGTACTCAACATGGCGAAGTTGCGCCTAATCCATAGCTTTTCAACCATATATTACACGCCTCGTTCCGACAAACGGTTAAAAAACTAGAGCGAAAACAGTACCAGAAAAACACTGCGTGCAGTTTTTTACCACGGGAAGTTCTCTCGCCTCAGTACTGGAGCACACTTGGTTCAAACAATGACATGCACTTGCGTTGAGCGTGCAGTGCTGAAGTGTTATCAGAATAACTATTCTGATAATATTATCAGAATAGACCGGCTATATATATACATATATATAGGGGCACCGCTAGAACACACAACAACAATTGTTAGCCGTGTGCGGCGTACCCCTCCACAGTTTACGCCTCCGGCCATATTCACGTAGTGCTTAGGCGAAGCCCTACGCGGATTACTTCACCATCACCGTCACCATGTCGTCGTACTGACGGAACTCTCCCTCGACACTTTGCTGGATCAAGAGTTCGAGGGACTTCATCGAGCTGAACATGTGCAGAACTCGGGGGTGTCGTACGTTCGGTGCTTGATTGGTCGGAACGAGAAGAAGTTCGACTACATCAATCGCGTTGTCAAACGCTTCCGCTTTCGGTCTATGAGGGTACATGGACAAACTATGCCCCTCTCATTGCTCTTCATCTCCTAGGTAGATCTTGTATGATCGTAGGAATTTTTTTGAAATTGCATGCTACGTTCCCCAACACTAGTATCAGAGCCAGGTCTATGCGTAGGTGATATGCACGAGTAGAACACAAAGAGTTGTGGACGGTGATAGTCATACTTCTTACCATCAACGTCTTATTTTGATTCGGTGGTATTGCTGGATGAAGCGACCCGGACCAACCTTACATGACCATGTTCATGAGACCGGTTCCACCGACATAAATGCAACTATTTTTGCATAAAGGTGGCTGATACGTCTCCATCGTATCTTCTTTTCCAAACACTTTTGCCCTTATTTTGGACTCTAACTTGCATGATTTGAATGGAACTAACCCAGACTGACGCTATTTTCAGCAGAATTGCCATGGTGTTATTTATGTGCAGAAACAAAAGTTCTTGGAATGACCTGAAACTCCACGGAGATTAGTTTTGGAAATAATAAAAAATACTAGCAAAAGATCAAGGCCAGGGGCCCCACACCCTAGCCACGAGGGTGGGGGCGCGCCTGCCCTCCTGGGTGCACCCCTACCTCGTGGGCCCCCTGGAGCTCCTCCGACCTCAACTCGAACTCTATATATTCATGTTCGGAGAGAAAAAAATCAGAGAGAAGGATTCATCGCGTTTTACAAGACGGAGCCGCCGCCAATGTAACGCCCCAAGACCGATGTGCCAGGTGTCCTCCAGTTATTCGTTGTCGTTGCCGTGTCATTTGCTTGCGTGTTGCATCTTATCATGTCATCTTGTGCATTGCATCTTCATGTTTTCAAAACTTGCATCCGTCCCGGCCTCCTCGTTCTCTTTGTTGTCCATTCTGAGCCCAACCACACTTGCACTGCGCCCGCGGCATGTCCGAAATAGTATTTTATAAGTGGCCAGAAAATGTTCTCGGATTGGGTTGAAATTTGGTGTGCGGTCTTATTATAGTGTAGACAGACCGCATGTCAAGTTTCATCGCAATCAGAGTTCGTTTGACGCCCCAACGGATAAATATAGCGACAATATAGCCGGTCTAATGTCGGATGTTTTCGGCCTCCGAAAACTGTTGCCGGGCCTCCCTCTCTTCTCTTCTTTCAGCTCGAGACCGTCTACACAGCTCACTACCTACCGCCAGGTCCAATCTAACCTCTCTCGTCAGCCCGCAGCCCCCCTCGCACGCGTCCGGGAGTTGTCCCGAACCCGACCCGGAGTGTCGTCACCGTTGGATCCGGAACATCCCCAAACGTCTACAAAACATCACCTTTTTCTTATTTGGGCTCCCTAGCCTATCCTTTCTGAACCGTCCGATTTTGATTGGATGATCCAAACTCCCCTCTTTCCTTATATATATAGGACCTCTAATCTAATTTGAGACAAAACCCTAAATTCTAGGCAGCTTGTCCCGTCGAGCCGCCGCCACTCCTCTCCTCAGGATCCTAGCAACCATCTTCACACTCTTTTTCCTCACCGCACCAACCACCAGCCAGACCCCCTCCCGATCCAAAAATCCCCTCAGCCAACCACATCTCCTCGATCCAAATCCTCCCCGATTCAAGTCCCTCATTTTCTTCACCGAGCCAACCAGCCACCACCGAAGCCTCCAACACTCCCGTCGCCCAGCCAGCTCCCGCCATGGAGGGCCCGATGCAGAAGCCACGCCACCCCTGCAAGCAACCGCGTCGCCCCGCTCCTCCCACCTCTCGCTCGGTCCCGATGGGATTGGGAGCGCCCGCTGCCTCCCTCGAGCTCCAACGAGACTGCGTCCCTGCATCCTCCTTCCCCGAAGCTCCTCGACTTTGCGCACCGCTGCTCCGCTCGACCGGATCGGGAGGAGCCCGATCCCGAGCTTCCCCGTCGCTACTCTTCCCTGCCGGCCACTCCCTCTCCCTGACCCTCTCTCTGCCCTTGGACATGCACCACTGCCGGAGTGCCGTACCTCGCCGCCCTATCGCCCCTTCCCCGCCGTCTGCCGGCGTCCTGCTTCCCTGGAGCCGCTGCGCCGTCCCCTGCTTCACGAACGAGATGATCCGCGCGCCACTGCCTCCGTGGAGCTCCCACGCTGATCCTCGTCGTCGTTTCGCGCCAGATCCGGCCGAGGCCGCTGGATCTCGCCGCCTCTGCTCCTCCCTGCCGTCGCCGGGCGCCACCAAGTACCCCTGCCTCGCCTGCAAGTTCCATGACGCTGGGGCCTCTGCTTCCATCGAGAGAGAGGACGACTTCGTTGACTTTCCCCAATCGAACCCAGCAGGCGGCCCAGCGCGCCCTGCCGGCCACTCCCTCTCCGCCAACTGGGCCTCAGCCCAATGTGAGCCACCCCCAGCGCCCCACCTTTTTTTCTTTATTTTCTCTTGTTGGGCCACACAGTTTCGACCCAGTGTAGTATTTTTTTTAGATCTGCGAATTTGTCTATTTTTTCCAGAGAACGATGTTTTGCAGAAAACCCCGTCATGTTCATTCATTTAATAACTTCTCAACCGTGCTTCGGTTTAAAATGAGTTATATATGAAACTTGCTTAAAATTATGTGTAGATTAATAATATGTCACTTTCACCCATGTTTAAAATGTTTAAAATGATGTTTGCTTAAATTTGTCCCTATGCCATGTTAAAATGATTTAATTCATAACTAAATAACCGTAACTCCGATTTTAATAATCTTTATATGTAAATGGGGTAGAATTTTGCCTAGTTTATCATGGTGCACTCATTTTGCATGTTTAACAACCCTGAAATATGGTTTAGGGCAGAACAGTACCAAACCTAATTTATGCTCATGAGGAGTTTCCGAAATTGTTGTTCGTTGCTTCCGGCCTCATTTAACCTTGAATAGATAGGTTGTTTTCATTTGCTTCACCTCTTGCCATGTTAACCAACATTTAAATTTTGTTAAGTACCTAACCGAGAGAGAACTAAATAATTAATGTGGTGTTTTGTCAATATGCAACTTGTTGCATATTGATCTCCACTTAATTTGTAGTTTTGTTTGTGCACTTTGCCATGCCATGCATATTTAAACCGGACATGCATCATTCTTGATTGTGCATCATGCTATGTTGATGTGTGGGTTGTTTACTATGTTGTTTGCTCCTTTCCGGTGTTGCTTCTTTGGGTTGGTTCCGATTACGTCGCGTTTGTGAGGATTCGTTCGGCTACGTCCATTTATCTTCTTCTTGGACTCGTTCTTCTTCCTTGCGGGATCTCAGGCAAGATGATCATACCCTCGAAATCACTACTATCTTTGCTATGCTAGTTTGCTCGCTCTTTTGCTATGCCAATGCTACGATGCCTACCACTTGCTTGTCAGCCTCCCAAATTGCCATGTTCAGCCTCTAACCCACCATTGTCCTAGCAAACCGTTGTCTGGCTATGTTACTGCTTTGCTCAGCCCCTCTTATAGCGTTGTTAGTTGCAGGTGAAGATTGGAGACCGTTCCTTGTTGGAACATTTATTTACTTGTTGGGATATCACTATATATCTTATTTAATTAATGCATCTATATACTTGGTAAAGGGTGGAAGGCTCGGCCTTATGCCTAGTGTTTTGTTCCACTCTTCCCGCCCTAGTTTCCGTTATATCGGTGTTATGTTCCCGGATTTTGCGTCCCTTACGCGGTTGGGTTATAATGGGAACCCCTTGACAGTTCACCTTGAATAAAACTCCTCCAGCAAGGCCCAACCTTGGTTTTACCATTTGCCACCTAGCCTCTTTTTCCCTTGGGTTAGGCCAGCCCAAGGGTCATCTTATTTTAACCCCACTGGGCCAGTGCTTGTCTAAGCATTGGTCCAACCCAGAGCACCGTGCAGGGCCATCCCTTGGCAACTTGGGTTACGTCGGCTCCTATACGCTTAGCTTATCCGGTGTGCCCTGAGAACGAGATATGTGCAGCTCCTATCGGGATGTCGGTGCATCGGGTGGTCTTGCTGGACTAGTTTTACCATTGTCGAGGATGTCTTGGAGTACCGGGATACCGAGTCTGATCGGAATGTCTCGGGAGGAGGTCTATTCCTTCGTTGACCATGAGGGCTTGTCATGGGCTAAGGTGGGACACCCCTGCAGGGATTTGAACTTTCGAAAGCCGTGCCCGCGGTTATGGGCAGATGGGAATTTGTTAACGTCCGGTTGTAGAAAACCTGAACTTGACCTTAATTAAAATGAATCAACAGCGTGTGTAACCGTGATGGTCTCTTTCCGGCGGAGTCTGGGAAGTGAACACGGTTGTTGGAGTTATGCTTGACGTAGGTAGTCCAGGATCACTTCTTGATCATACTTTTATCGACCGTGCTTTGCCTTCTCTCCTCGCTCTCTTTTGCGTATGTTAGCCACCATATATGCTAGTCGCTTGCTGCAGCTCCACCTCATACCTTTTACCTTACCCATAAGCTTAAATAGTCTTGATCGCGAGGGTGCGAGATTGCTGAGTCCCTGTGGCTCACAGATGCTTCCAAAACCAGCTTGCAGGTGCCGATGAGTCCGAGCAGATGACGCAACCAAGCTCAGGAGGAGCTCGATGAAGATCTTGTCCTTTGTGTTGTTTTGTTCCAGTAGATCAGTAGTGGAGCCCAGTTGGGGTCGATCGGGACCTTTGTCGCATTTGGGGTTCTTCTTTATTTTGGTTCCGTAGTCGGACCTTGAGTGTATTTGAATGATGTAATGCCTTATTTATGTAATTGTGTGAAGTGGCGAGTGTAAGCCAACTATGTATCTCTTTCCTTATTATATTACATGTGTTGTGTGAAGATTACCTCACTTGCGACATATGCCTTCAATGTGATTATGCCTCTAAGTCGTGCCTCGACACGTGGGAGATATAGTCGCATTGAGGGTGTTACAAGTTGGTAATCAGAGCCTTCCCCGACCTTAGGAGCCCCATTGCTTGATCGTTTTTAGTGGCCGAGTTGTGTCTAGAAAAATGTTTTGAGTCATTTACGAATTATATATCAGAGAGTTTAGGAATTCTTTTTACTTCCCAGTCTCCTCATCGCTCTGGTAAGGCATCCTGACGTAGAGTTTTGACTCTTCTCTTCTCAAATTTCACTAAAAAAAAATTTAGGATCACACGGGTATCTTGGAATCGTTTTGATGGTTTTATGATGAGAACATTGTCTTGGTGCCTCCTGTGAGGGGTTTAGTGGAAGTGTCCTGGGGAGTTGAGCTCTGAGGTGTTGTTGTCATAATTTTATCGTTGCAGTTCTGGAATACCTGAGTTTAGTACGCCGACATCGAAAATCTCTTTTATGCAGTTCGTTGGTGAGATAACCTCGACGCCACCCAGTACTGGGGCGGGAGTTCGGGAGCATCGCCATAACTTGTATAACGGATGCTTTTCGAAGGTTGAGGTAGATGGTTTCCGAAGGTTTCTTGGTTATGTGTTGAAGGATGGATACAGCTGGATGTAGGATTTGCTAGTTTGGGTGAGATATTATGCTTCCCCTGTATCCCCAACACCTGATTGCATAACCGGAAAGTTTCAGGAGCTTATAAGTGGGAATTCAAGTAGCTCTTAGGATATCTTTCCGACGGATGTATGATATGAAATTGGGGTTCGACGTCTAGTGGTTCGCCTATTCACGGTCGATTTTACAGTGGTCTCGTTGTGTCTTAAAGAGTCCTTGGCTATGCTGACTCGGGGACGCTTCGTATGTCATGTGCACTGCCTTGTACATGATGGCGCTGTACGATCGAGCCCGTGTAGGTCCCACCACAAAAACTTCGGACGAAATCTCTATCATATGTTTGTTCCAGCTTATTCTGCAAGCCAGTCCTTTGTTTTTGTTTTGAGTTGTGGTATTCAAGTTGCTTCGAAGTCAAATGTAGATTCCATCCCTTGTCTAAGTGGTGTTCTCATATTCCTATGTGAATACTAATCCTTCTTGATCATCGAGATTGTCTTGCCAATCCTTTTAACCGGTGTGCTTCTCTTCAAGTGGATCCGATCACTTCAACATTCGCAAGATCAATTATCAGTTCTTCTCAATGGTGTTTGTTTCATCCGTCTCCAAGTTGCTTTTGTTTTCCCTCCCACCCACCCCTTTTCTTCAACGATTCAGATTTCTTATACAAGTATCCTTTTATTCATGTGAAGTCTCTCCATCCTTTTTCCGTCAATATTCTTATCCGGTGTTTCTCATGAAGATTTTAACGTTGTTTCTAGTGCACCATTATTCATTCTTTCTCTTCTCCGGTGGATTCAAATCAAGCTTTCGGTGTTGATCTCATATCCCCTTTTCCTTGTTTCAAATACCTTCTCTTGACGGTGCACCTCATAATATTTCACTTCTCGCTATTCAATTATTCCGGAGTGCTGAAGATATCTCGAAGATTCGTGTATCCACTCTTCTTTCATTCAAACTATTTCAAGGATGTTATATCATTCAAGCCTTTTTATTCAACCGGTGCAATCTCTCTTTTAAATCTTTTCAACGGTGTTCTTTTGAGTGGGCCCTAACCCACAGGTCTTTTCCCAGGATCTTACCTGACTCTTCTAATTCTCCCGGAGATATCCTTAAAAATTCTTTTCGAAGTTTGACGTCAAAATGAATTGCCATCAGTCAAATGTCCTCCTCTAAAATCTTTCAAATTCTTTTCATCGTTGGCTAAACCTTTCCATTATTCATTCCGGAGTGCCTCAACAATTCACGGTGGTGTTTCTCGTTGTCATTTGAAGACCGAAGAAGTTCTTCTCTTAATCTTGCTCCATTCTCTTCAAGATTCGTGATTCTAACTTGTTGTCATCCTCTCGTAATTGTTTTCATCGTGAGAATTCTTTTCACCCTTCCGGAGCAATTTAAGAGTCTTCTCAGTTAGTTATCCGGAGTCCATCAAGTCAGGTTTATTCATTCTCAGCTTTCAGTTATCATTCTCCGATCTTACCCGTGCAGCGTTCAAGTGATCTCTAATCGGTCCATGATCTATTATATTAAATTGTATCTAAATTGTCTCAAGCATCTTCGTCCATTTGCTAATTCTTCCCGGTGATTCGTTATCTTTTATTCGTTCTTTTTCAATTCTTACGGTGGTTCTTCCAGATTTCTCTTCCTTATCAATTTAGTCGTTGTTTCTATTCTACCGGTGGGTCGTTCAAGATTTTCTCAAGTTATCGATATCTCTCTTTAATCCTTTCCACGAGAATAAGTAATATGCCAAATCCATTGTTTGTCATCAATTAAATTGGTGAAGGATAAGCATAATGTAATTCTTATTCTTGTTTCATACATATGTTAATCTTTTCTCCCGGAGTTTGTTCACGATGACTAAATTCTTGGTTTCAAGTACTCATCTTTCTTTTCCCGGAGTTCCAACCTTTTTCAACTATTTCATCACAGAGATCCATCTAAGTCATTACAAGGATTCACCTTGTGCTTTCAACTTCTCTTTCTTTCGTTTGATCATTCTTTCTTTACCGGAGTTTCTTCATGGAGGCTATACTTGATGGTTCATCAAGGATTTATATCCCTTCTCCAAGAGTTCATTGAGATTCTTTTCTAAGGAGCTCAAGCATTCTTCATCTTGCATTCCGAAGTGCAATTCTTTCAACCGTACCATTCAAGGTGGTATTATGTCATTCTTGATAATTTGAATTCATGTTTCATGATTCACATGTTATTAAGGATGAGGTATTTAAATCCATCAATCTCGTCAATGGAGTTATCTTGGGTTATATTTCACCTTAAGCCTTCCCTAAGGATGGTTGTTATTATGGTGCTTATATATGATCCAAGTTTCTTCATTTATCCTCCCGGAGATATAAGTCCTCGTCCCCTTGTTCATTCTAACCCAATTCTTTTCCCGTGAGTGGCAGGTTTTCATCTCTTAATTTGAGAGGTATTCCATAAGACCATATCAAGCTTATTATTTTCGTTGTGGGTTTTCCAACAACTCTGTTCTACCTTCTGTTGTAACCGTGCTCTCTCAAAATATTGTTTTCCTTCGTTCACTCCATTCCATTCTTACTTTTGTTCCGGAGGCATTGTGATGTTCATCTTTTCAACCCATCATCTCGTTTTGTCAAAGATCATGATCTTTCCATGCCTATCCTTTCAATCTGAGTGTTGTGTCCTCTTTTCAAGTATCCTCTCATCTTGTCAAGTTCAATTCCTTCCATTTACAGGCGGAGTGCTGTCCAAATTATATCACTCTTATTCCTTCCCTATCTTGCTTAACCGGAGTATTGTGCCCCTTTGTTCAAGTTCTTTTCGCCTTATCAAGTCTTGCATCCCTTCTCAACCAGAGTGTCGTGTTTTCATTCGAGCTCTCTCACCTTATCAAATTTTGACTCCCTTCTCAACCGGAGTGCGGTCTAAGATCTTTCTTACCCCTTGTTCCATTCATTCAATAGTTCCGGTGGCAGTGTGTTGTGATTTCATCAAGTATCTTCTCATCTTATCAAGACCTTATTCAATTCTTTTTCTTTCCAACCGGAGTGCTGTCCGAATTTGTTCTTCCTTATTAATCTTCCCTACCGGAGTGCTTTCAACTTTGTTCTTCCTTGTCCCTCTTTTCTAGCGAAGTGTTTTCAAATTTGTCATCCCCGTTGTAATCTTTTCTTGAATGGCTTAACCTTTTCAAGGTTCTTTGGTTTCACTCATTTGTCAAAGAAGAAACTAAGTTTTACCTCTCCTCTTTCTCTTCCGCTTTCCCTCCGGTGCCATTCTAGATCTCGGGACGAGATCCTCTCGTAGTGGTGGAGTGTTGTAACGCCCCGAGACCGATGTGCCAGGTGTCCTCCAATTATTCGTTGTCGTTGCCGTGTCATTTGCTTGCGTGTTGCATCTTATCATGTCATCTTGTGCATTGCATCTTCATGTTTTCAAAACTTGCATCTGTCCCGGCCTCCTCGTTCTCTCCGTTGTCCGTTCTGAGCCCAACCACACTTGCACTGCGCCCGCGGCATGTCCGAAATAGTATTTTATAAGTGGCCAGAAAATGTTCTTGGATTGGGTTGAAATTTGGTGTGCGGTCTTATTATAGTGTAGACAGACCGCCTGTCAAGTTTCATCGCAATCGGAGTTCGTTTGACGCCCCAACGGATAAATATAGCGACAATATAGCCGGTCTAACGTCGGACGTTTTCGGCCTACGAAAACTGTTGCCGGGCCTCCCTCTGTTCTCTTCTTTCAGCTCGAGACCGTCTACACAGCTCACTACCTACCGCCAGTTCCAATCTAACCTCTCTCGTCAGCCCGCAGCCCCCCTCGCACGCGTCTGGGAGTTGTCCCGAACCCGACCCGGAGTGTCGTCACCGTTGGATCCGGAACATCCCCAAACGTCTACAAAACATCACCGTTTTCTTATTTGGGCTCCCTAGCCTATCTTTTCTGAACCGTCCGATTTTGATTGGATGATCCAAACTCCCCTCTTTCCGTTTATATATAGGACCTCTAATCTAATTTGAGACAAAACCCTAAATTCTAGGCAGCTTGTCCCGTCGAGCCGCCGCCACTCCTCTCCTCAGGATCCTAGCAACCATCTTCACCCTCCTTTTCCTCACCGCACCAACCACCAGCCAGATCCCCTCCCGATCCAAAAATCCCCTCAGCCAACCACATCTCCTCGATCCAAATCCTCCCTGATTCAAGTCCCTCGTTTTCTTCACCGAGCCAACCAGCCACCACCGAAGCCTCCAACACTCCCGTCGCCCAGCCAGCTCCCGCCATGGAGGGCCCGATGCAGAAGCCGCGCCACCCCTGCAAGCAACCGCGTCACCCCGCTCCTCCCACCTCTCGCTCGGTCCCGATGGGATTGGGAGCGCCCGCTGCCTCCCTCGAGCTCCAACGAGACCGCGTCCCTGGATCCTCCTTCCCCGAAGCTCCTCGACTCTGCGCACCGCTGCTCTTCTCGACCGGATCGGGAGGAGCCCGATCCCGAGCTTCCCCGTCGCTACTCTTCCCTGCCAGCCACTCCCTCTCCCTGACCCTCTCTCTGCCCTTGGACAGGCACCGCTGCCGGAGTGCCGTACCTCGCCGCCCTATCGCCCCTTCCCCGCCGTCTGCCGGCGTCCTGCTTCCCTGGCGCCGTTGTGCTGTCCCCTGCTTCACGAAAGAGATGATCCACGCGCCACTGCCTCCGTGGAGCTCCCACGCTGATCCTCGTCGTCGTTTCGCGCCAGATCCGGCCGGGGGCCGCTGGATCTCGCCGCCTCCGCTCCTCCCTGCCGTCGCCGTGCGCCGCCAAGTACCCCTGCCTTGCCTACAAGTTCCATGACGCTGCGGCCTCTGCTTTCATCGAGAGAGAGGACGACTTCATTGACTTTGCCCGATCGAACCCGGCAGGCCGGCCCAGCGCGCCCTGCCGGCCACTCCCTCTCCGCCAACTGGGCCTCAGCCCAATGTGAGCCACCCCCAGCGCCCCACCTTTTTTTCTTTATTTTCTCTTGTTGGGCCACACAGGTTCGACCCAGTGTAGTATTTTTTTTAGATCTGCGAATTTGTCTATTTTTTTCCAGAGAACGATGTTTTGCAGAAAACCCCGTCATGTTCATTCATTTAATAACTTCTCAACCGTGCTTCGGTTTAAAATGAGTTATATATGAAACTTGCTTAAAATTATGTGTAGATTAATAATATGTCACTTTCACCCATGTTTAAAATGTTTAAAATGATGTTTGCTTAAATTTGTCCCTATGCCATGTTAAAATGATTTAATTCATAACTAAATAACCGTAACTCCGATTTTAATAATCTTTATATGTAAATGGGGTAGAATTTTGCCAAGTTTATCATGGTGCACTCATTTTGCATATTTAACAACCCTAAAATATGGTTTAGGGCAGAATAGTACCAAACCTAATTTATGCTCATGAGGAGTTTCCGGAATTGTTGTTCGTTGCTTCCGGCCTCATTTAACCTTGACTAGATAGGTAATTTTCATTTGCTTCACCTCTTGCCATGTTAACCAACATTTAAATTTTGTTAAGTACCTAACCGGGAGAGAACTAAATAATTAATGTGGTGTTTCGTCAATATGCAACTCGTTGCATATTGACCTCCACTTAATTTGTAGTTTTGTTTGTGCACTTTGCCATGCCATGCATATTTAAACCGGACATGCATCATTCTTGATTGTGCATCATGCTATGTTGATGTGTGGGTTGTTTACTATGTTGTTTGCTCCTTTCCGGTGTTGCTTCTTCGGGTTGGTTCCGATTACGTCGCGTTTGTGAGGATTCGTTCGGCTACGTCCGTTTTTCTTCTTCTTGGACTCATTCTTCTTCCTTGCGGGATCTCAGGCAAGATGATCATACCCTCGAAATCACTACTATCTTTGCTATGCTAGTTTGCTCGCTCTTTTGCTATGCCAATGCTACAATGCCTACCACTTGCTTGTCAGCCTCCCAAATTGCCATGTTCAGCCTCTAACCCACCATTGTCCTAGCAAACCATTGTCTAGCTATGTTACCGCTTTGCTCAGCCCCTCTTATAGCGTTGTTAGTTGGAGGTGAAGATTGGAGACCGTTCCTTGTTGGAACATTTATTTACTTGTTGGGATATCACTATATATCTTATCTAATTAATGCATCTATATACTTGGTAAAGGGTGGAAGGCTCGGCCTTATGCCTAGTGTTTTGTTCCACTCTTGCCGCCCTAGTTTCCGTTATATCGGTGTTATGTTCCCAGATTTTGCGTCCCTTACGCGGTTGGGTTATAATGGGAACCCCTTGACAGTTCGCCTTGAATAAAACTCCTCCAGCAAGGCCCAACCTTGGTTTTACCATTTGCCACCTAGCCTCTTTTTCCCTTGGGTTAGGCCAGCCCAAGGGTCATCTTATTTTAACCCCCCCAGGCCAGTGCTTGTCTAAGTGTTGGTCCAACCCAGAGCACCATGCAGGGCCATCCCTTGGCAACTTGGGTTACGTCGGCTCCTGTACGCTTAGCTTATCCGGTGTGCCCTGAGAACGAGATATGTGCAGCTCCTATCGGGATGTCGGCGCATCGGGTGGTCTTGCTGGACTAGTTTTACCATTGTCGAGGATGTCTTGGAGTACCGGGATACCGAGTCTGATCGGAATGTCTCGGGAGGAGGTCTATTCCTTCGTTGACCGTGAGAGCTTGTCATGGGATAAGTTGGGACACCCTGCAGGGATTTGAACTTTCGAAAGCCATGCCCGCGGTTATGGGCAGATGGGAATTTGTTAACGTCCGGTTGTAGAAAACCTGAACTTGACCTTAATTAAAATGAATCAACAGCGTGTGTAACCGTGATGGTCTCTTTCCGGCGGAGTCCGGGAAGTGAACACGGTTGTTGGAGTTATGCTTGACGTAGGTAGTCCAGGATCACTTCTTGATCATACTTTTATCGACCGTGCTTTGCCTTCTCTCCTCGCTCTCTTTTGTGTATGTTAGCGACCATATATGCTAGTCGCTTGCTGCAGCTCCACCTCATACATTTTACCTTACCCATAAGCTTAAATAGTCTTGATCGCGAGGGTGCGAGATTGCTGAGTCCCTGTGGCTCACAGATACTTCCAAAACCAGCTTGCAGGTGCCGATGAGTCCGAGCAGATGACGCAACCAAGCTCAGGAGGAGCTCGATGAAGATCTTGTCCTTTGTGTTGTTTTGTTCCAGTAGATCAGTAGTGGAGCCCAGTTGGGGTCGATCGGGACCTTTGTCGCATTTGGGGTTCTTCTTTATTTTGGTTCCGTAGTCGGACCTTGAGTGTATTTGAATGATGTAATGCCTTATTTATGTAATTGTGTGAAGTGGCGAGTGTAATCCAACTATGTATCTCTTTCCTTATTATATTACATGGGTTGTGTGAAGATTACCTCACTTGCGACATATGCCTTCAATGCGATTATGCCTCTAAGTCGTGCCTCGACACGTGGGAGATATAGTCGCATCGAGGGTGTTACAGCCAAGCCCTAAACTCTCTCGAGAGGCCTGATCTGGAGTCTATTCGGGGCTCCAGAGAGGGGAATCCGTCGCAATCGTCATCATCAACCATCCTCCATCACCAATTTCATGATGCTCACTGCCGTGCGTGAGTAATTCCATCATAGGCTTGCTGGACGGTGATGGGTTGGATGAGATTTATCATGTAATCAACTTAGTTTTGTTAGGGTTTGATCTCTAGTATCCACTATGTTCTGAGATTGATGTTGCTATGACTTTGCTATGCTTAATGCTTGTCACTAGGGCCCAAGTGCCATGATTTCATATCTGAACCTATTATGTTTTCATGAATATATGTGAGTTCTCGATCCTATCTTGCAAGTCTATAGTCACCTACTATGTGTTATGATCCGGCAACCCCAAAGTGACAATAATCGGGACCACTCCCGGTGATGACCGTAGTTTGAGGAGCTCATGTATTCACTATGTGTTAATGCTTTGGTCCGGTACTCTATTAAAAGGAGGCCTTAGTATCCCATAGTTTCCATTAGGACCCCGCTGCCACGGGAGGGTAGGACAAAAGATGTCATGCAAGTTCTTTTCCATAAGCACGTATGACTATATTCGGAATACATGCCTACATTACATTGATGAATTGGAGCTAGTTCTGTGTCACCCTAGGTTATGACTATTACATGATGAACCACATTCGGCATAATTCTGCATCACTGATCCATTGCCTACGAGCTTTCCATGTATTGTTCTTTGCTTATTTACTTTTCCGTTGCTATTGTTATCATCACTATAAAACACCAAAAATATTGCTTTTGCTATCGTTACCTTTTTCTACCGTTACCACTACTATCATGTTACTTTGCTACTAAACACTTTGCTGCAGATATTAAGTTATCCAGGTGTGGTTGAATTGACAACTCAGCTGCTAATACTTGAGAATATTCTTTGGCTCCCCTTGTGTCGAATCAATAAATTTGGGTTGAATACTCTACCCTCGAAAACTGTTGCGATCCCTATATTTGTGGGTTATCAGTGGCTGGCGGGTGTCTGTTTCTCCAACTTTAGTTGAATCGAATTTGACTGTGGCCGATCCTTGTTGAAGGTTAAAACAACAAACTTGACGAAACACCGTTGTGGTTTTGATGCGTAGGTAAGAACGGTTCTTACTAGAAGCCCGTAGCAGCCACCTAAAACTTGCAACAATAAAGTAGAGGACGTTTAACTTGTTTTTGCAAGGCATGTTGTGATGTGATATGGTTAAGACATGAGGTGATACACATTATTGTATGAGATGATCGTGTTTTGTAAAAGTTACTAGCAACTGGCAGGAGCCTTATGGTTGTCTCTTTATTGTATGAAATGCAAACACCATGTAATTGCTTCACTTTATCACTATGCGTTAGTGATAGTTGTAGAAGAAGTATTTGGCGAGACGACCACGACGCTACAATGGAGATCAAGGTGTCGAGCCGGTGACGATGGAGATCATGATGGTGCTTTGGAGATGGAGATCAAAAGCACGAGATGATGATGGCCATACCATGTCACATATTTTGATTGCATGTGATGTTTATCTTTTATGCATCTTATTTTGCTTAGTACGGTGGTAGCATTATAAGATGATCCCTTAGCTAAATTTCAAGGTATAAGTGTTCTCCCTGAGTATGCACCATTGCGAAAGTTCTTCGTGCTGAGACACCATGTGATGATCGGGTGTGATAGGCTCTACGTTCACATACAATGGGTGCAAGACAGTTTTGCACATGCAGAATACTTGGGTCAAACTTGACGAGCCTAGCATGTACATACATGGCCTCAGAACACTGGAGACCGAAAGTTTGAATGTGAATCATATAGTAGATATGATAAACATAGAGATGTTCATCATTGATGACTACTCCATCTCACGTGATGATCGGACAAGGTTTAGTTGATTTGGATCACGTATCATTTAGATGACTTGAGGGATGCCTATCTAAGTGGGAGTTCTTAAGTAATATGATTAATTGAACTTAATTTATCATGAACTTAGTCCTGATAGTATTTGCATATCTATGTTCTAGATCAATAGCTTGCGATGTACCTCCCTGTTTTTTTGATATGTTCCTAGAGAGAAATAAGTTGAAAGATGATAGTAGAAATGATGCGAATTGGGTCCGTGATCTGAGGATTATCTTCATTGCTGCACAGAAGAATTATGTCCTTGATGCACCGCTAGGTGACAGACCTATTGCAGGAGCAGATGCAGACGCTATGAATGTTTGGCAAGCTCGGTGTGATGACTACTTGATAGTTTAGTGCGCCATGCTTTACGGCGTAGAACCGGGACTTCAAAAATGTTTTGAACGCCACGGAGCATATAATATGTCCCAAGAGCTGAAATTGGTATTTCAGACTCATGCCCGAGTCGAGAGGTATGAGATCTCCAACAAGTACTTTGCCTACAAGATGGAGGAGAATAGCTCAACCAGTGAGCATGTGCTCGGAATGTCTGAGTACTACAATCGCTTGATTCAAGTGGGAGTTAATCTTCCAGATAAGATAGTGATTGACAGAGTTCTCTAGTCACTATCACCAAGTTATTGGAACTTCATGATGAACTATAATATGCAAGTGATGACAAAAATGATCCCCGAGCTCTTCGCGATGCTAAAATCGGCGAAGGTAGAAATCAAGAAAGAGCATCAATTGTTGATGGTTAAAAAGACCACTAGTTTGAAGAAAAGGGGCAAAGGAAAATAAAGGGAACTTCAAGAAATAATGGCAATCAAGTTGCCACTCCCGTGAAGAAACACAAAGCTAGACCTAAGCCTGAAACTGAGTGCTTCTACTGCAAAGGGAATGGTTACTGGAAGCGAAACTACCCCAAATACTTGGAGGATAAAAATAATGGGAAAGTGAACAAAGGTATATTTGATATACATGTTATTGATGTGTACTTTACTAGTGTTCATAGTAACCCCAGGGTATTTGATACTTGTTCAGTTGCTAAGATTAGTAACTCGAAACAGGAATGGCAAATTGAACAGAGACTAGTTAAGGGCGAGGTGACGATGTGCATTGGAAGTGATTCCAAGGTTGATAAGATCACCATCGCACACTCCCTCTACCTTCGAGATTAGTGTTGGACATAAATAAATGTTATTTGGTGTTTGCGTTGAGCATGACTACGATTGGATCATGTTTATTGTGATACGGTTATTCATTTAAGTTAGAGAATAATTGTTGTTCTGTCTACATGAATAAAACCTTCTATGGTCATACACCCAATGTAAATTGATGACCCACAAGTATAGGGGATCAATTGTAGCTCTTTTCGATAAGTAAGAGTGTCGAACCCAACGAGGAGCAGAAGGAAATGACAAGTAGTTTCCGGTAAGGTATTGTCTGCAAGTGCTGAAATTGTAAGTAGCGGAGTAGTTTGATAGCAAGATAATTTGTAACGAGCAAGTAACGATAATAGTAAAAAAATGCAGCAAGGTATCCCAATCCTTTTGAGGCAAAGGACAGGCCAAAACGGTCTATTATGATAAGCAAAGTATTCTTGAGGGTACACGGGAATTTCATCTAGTCACTTCCATCATGTTGGTTCGATTTGTGTTCGCTAGTTTGATAATTTGATATGTGGGTGGTCCGGTGCTTAGGTGCTGTTCTTACTTGAACAAACCTCCTACTTATGATTAACCCTCCCGCAAGCATCCGCAACTATGAGAAAAGTATTAAGAATAAATTCTAACCATAGCATTAAACTTTTGGATCCAATCAGTCCCTTACGGAATAGTGCATAAACTGGGGTTTAAGCTTCTGTCACTCTCGCAACCCACCATCTAATTGCTACTCAACAATGCATTCCCTTAGGCCCAAATATGGTGAAGTGTCATGTAGTCGACATTCACATGACATCACTAAGGGAATAACAACATACATACTATCAAAATGTCGAACACATATCAAGTTCACATGATTACTTGCAACATGATTTCTCCCGTGACCTCAATAACAAAGGTAACTACTCACAAATAATAATCATGCTCAAGATCAGAGGGGTATTAAATAGCATAATGGATCTGAACGTATAATCTTCCACCAAATAAACCATATGGTAATCAACTACAAGATGTGATCAACACTACTAGTCACCCACAAGCACCAATCTATAGTTCTGATAACAAGATTGAACACAAGAGATGAACTAGGGTTCGTGAGGAGATGGTGTTGTTGAAGATGTTAATGGATATTGCCCTCCTCAAGATGGGAGAGTTGTTGGTGATGATGATGATGATGATGATGATGATGATGATGATGATGATGATTTCCCTCTCCGGGAGGGAAGTTCCCCCGGCGGAATCACTCTACGGGAGGGCAAAAGTGCTCCTGCCCAAGTTCCGCCTCGAGGCGACGATGCTCCGTCCCAAAAGTCTCCTCCCCATTTTTTCTAGGTCAAAATCACTTATATACCAGAAGATGGGCACCGGAGGTGGGCCGAGGAGGCCACAACCCACCAGGGCGCGCCTGGGTGGCCTGGCGCGCCCAAGTGGGTTGTGCCCACCTAGTGGCCCCCTCTGGTGTTTATTGGCTCTAGTATTTCTTAAATATTCCATAAAAAATCTCTGCGAAGTTTCAGCTTATTTGGGGTTGTAGAATAGGTAGCCCGACGTAGCTTTTTTAGGTCCAGATTTCCAGCTGCCGGAATTCTCCCTCTTGGTGTGTTCCTTGCAAATTATGAGAGAAAAGGCATTAGAATTACTCCAAAAAGCATTATTATGGATAAAAACATTATAAATAACCGTAAGAAAACATGATGCAAAATGGACGTACCAACTCCCCCAAGCTTAGACCTCGCTTGTCCTCAAGCAAAAACCGAAATCGAAAAACATGTCCACATGCTTGGAGAGAGAGGTGTCAATAAAAACAAAATACGACCATCAAAGCATCATGTTGATTATTATAACAACAACAAAATTAAACATAGGACTTTTATCATATACTTTTTTCGCGGGATATCCGTGGCCACCTATGGGACCGGGCGACCCCTTGCTGGTTCGGCGGGGGACGTCACATTGCACAAAGAGCAGACCAGCGCGGCAGCACAACAGAGAGCACACAAGCAATTTACCCAGGTCCGGGCCGCCGCGAGGCATAAGACCCTACTCCTGCTTGGGGGGATTGATGGTGGAAATGAACATGGTAGTGCATGGTACACTTGCCCGGCAAGGCTTACCTAAGGGTTACAGTGACCACAAGCGTATGGTGGCTTGGGTTTGTCAAGTTTCCAACCCTCCACCCCCTCCTATGATTGCCATGGGCAATCATAGATTAAGGGGTCACCATAGTGGCAAAACAGTCATTACCCACTGATATGATAGCAAACAGTGCTGTCATACCTAACTCTGCGGGCTGACAGGGTGCATTAAATGCACTGCTCAGTGTCACACCACTAGCTGCCCGACAAGGCCTGCCGGGCTTATCTCGCCAGCTCCGCACCTGTTCTCTTAACACGTCGCTGGACGGGTGTCACCTATGGGTTTCTTCTATAGCGGATGGCTGCCATGTGGCAAATGCTGCCACTTAATCACCTTGCGGCTTGACACCGCACTGATTGACGACGTGGGTCGTACTTGCATGGTTGTTCAGGCCCCGCAAGCCCCGGCAGGCGCTGCCGGCGAGTCTTGGTTGCTTGCTTCTGGTGGTGCCGGGATCGCCTGCCCGACGAGAGAGATCCTTCTCTTGCCGATATCTTGTTCCTTTGGCTCGATCTCGATCTCTCCGAGCTGCATGTTGGTCCTTCAAGTCTCTTGATTCTTCGACCTATGACTTAACCTGGTGTCCCAATCTTGATCTTGTGCCTCTGCATAGCTGGGCAACATACCCGGTGTCGGGGATATACCCCGCGGTATAACCCGGCTGGATCTTGGCGACTTACTGGTGACCTTCCCGGAGCTTGGCAATTCACGGGTAACCCGCCCGACCTTGGCGGCTCATTAGTAACCCGGCGGGCGGGTCAGGCAGACGACAAGGCCCGGTGGCCCAGAAGGCGGTTCATGGAAGTCCGGCTCAAGCTATGGTGGGTCGGTTTAAGAGGAAAGCATAAGGAATATTCCCTTACAAAGGAAGCAAGACTAGGACTCCACTTGTAATAGAGTAATCCTAATCCTAATCCTAATAGGACTAGTCATGTAAGCCGCTGCTTCAACATATACAAGGAGGGGCAAGGCTCCCCAAGGGGGACGGATTCACAAATTCCACAGGTGAGACAAGTTAGGTTTAGACAGACAACTCAATAGCTCTCGAGATAGAGCATGTTTGTAATCATGATCATCATCATCAATATCAATGAAGCAGAATGTAGGCTTTTACCTCCACCGTGAGGGGCCGAACCTGGGTAAAACCTTGTGTCTCTCGTCCCGCTTAACCCCTCTCATGCTACCACATAGATGCGTCCGCCTCACGACTAACTCCTTTCACAGGACATCTGCCGTGACAATTCCATGACAGTTAGCGCCCACCGTGGGGCTCGCGCACGGTGGTGTTGAGTTCTTGGAGGGATCTATTTCTGGGATTGAGAAGTTTGCGATGTGCTGGATGAAAAAGAGCCGGCGCAAAAGACATCCGACGAACAGCCAATGCGGCATATACAAGATTTAAGATCAAGAGAAAATTAGGGCTGCGTCTAGGCGCCAGCGCACACGACCAGATGATCCGTCAAGGCCGGGTTAATTTTTTCTGCCACTGCAAGTTGAAGTCTCGTATTCGAAATCAATTGGTATGAGATACGAGATACAAGTCGCCGAGTCCGACAGATTTGACGACTCATTTCTAAATCCAATTCGGAGGTGTATTTTCCTGCGTTTAAATCCAGATGTGCTGACCCAGTACGAGTTACTCTGATGGTTGTTGCTCCCAAGGATAAATCATGGCAGCAGAGGCAAAGCTAGCAGCCTATGCGTCAAATCAGTCATTGCCACTACTTTTTCTGGCCTGAAGCCCGAGTCAAATGCAAATAACCCCCAAGCACTTCCACTAGTACTGTAAAAAGGATAATATTGTTTGAGTACTAGTAGATCGGGAAAAGAACAAGGAAATTATTGGATTGGCTGGCTACAATTGCATGAACACGTGAAAAAAGGGAGGAGTAGCTACGACCTGGAGAAGGACTCGAACATGATTGGTAAAAAACTCCACCATTCAGAGAAGGACTCGGCCATCGCTCGCGAGCGCCTCTGCTGCCACTGGCCGCAGACTGGCCCGGCACCCTACCTTGTCAGTCAGCCACCCACGCGGCCTCCCACGCAGGCGTCTCCCCCGCCCTCTGCCTCCGCACCTCCACTGCTACTGCGGCCATGGCCTGTTTGAGTCGCCGCCCACTCGTGCCTCTAAAGGCAAAGACCACGCCTCTGAACTACTCTGTTGCAGCAGCTACCGCCATAAGCCGCCCGTGCCGGGCCGGGCTCGCCTTCGCCTTGAGCTGCCACTCCATCTACACTGCGGGTGAGCCGCCCCTTGCTTCGTTAATTCGCCGTGACTCGCCACGGTCAAGTCACTGCTGCCATGGTGAAAAAGAAAAAAATGTGCGTCCGTACCGCGCCGAAGTACTGATGTCTATGCGGCATTGCAAGTCACCAAAAATCAGGTCCTGAGGCCGTAAATGAAAGCTCAAATGGCCAAGGCGTCTGTTTGTGCCACTGCTCTCTACATTATCACATAAGGGGTCAACCGAATTGCTGCTGCTCGCAATTGCGAGTACTTCTACTACTCACTTCAAATTCAAGGAATTTCCACAGCATGGGAATCTGCAAACCAACAGATATCAGTCATAGAGTGAACGTCTGATGTTAATTCAGCAAAGCCAATTCTGATGGTTACCAGGAAAGAAACAAAAAAGATCCAACATTATGCATCATCAGGGTCCTCGTTCATCTGGCAAAAAACACCAGGTGTTATTTTTCCTATGTATTTTATCAGTACATGTTAATTCATTCGACAACAATTACTCTGGTCTGTAATATTTTTATGCATGGCGACTATTAAAAGAAAAAAGGGTGGTGTTATACCACGGATGCACGTTCGGCTGTGCCGCACGGCTTCACAGACAGGCATGTCACGGTCCGGTTTTCATCAACGCGCCGGCCGATTTGCTTATCCACGCCGCCTTACAGCGCCATGGACGACTCGCCCGTCCGCCCTCGCGACCGGTTCACGCATCCGCACCGGCTTACAATGAGGAGGACAACTTGCTCGTCCGCACCGGATTACAACGCCGTGGCTGACTCATCTGTCTGCTCCCGTGGCCGACTCGCTTGTGATTGATTTCAGCTCGCCATGGTGATCATCAACTCCGCGGTGATAATTACTGGCCTGATGCATCAGGTGAAATCCATCCAGTATATTTTTTATATTACATATTGCTTTATTTAAAAGAGCAATTACTCTGGCTTACAAATTCTCTAATGCAGGACAAGTGGTCTACTACAAAAGGAACTATTATATCACTGAGCTATTGAATGACTCATACCGGTTTATATCACGGTTAAATATGGAGAATCTCAAGCCAACTCCTCGAGTAGTCTTGAGACTCGGGGGCTACAATGACATGACTCGGCAGAATTGGCCGGTTTCAGTGAATTCAAGAACTCGGAGTCATTGGAGGGAAAAATAACCCGGCCCCAGAGGCTATTACCTTATTAGCAAATGTTTAAAGGCCGTCAGAAAATTTCCGGCTTAAAAAGAAGGATTCCGGTTCAAAATCCGGCTCAAGGGAAATCTGTCTCACACAAAGCGCTAAAGTTCTCAATATCCGGTTTAAAATCCGGCTCAAGGTAAATTGGTCTCTCACAAAGCTTTGAAACTTTCAATATCCGGTTTGAATTTCTGGTTCAAAAAGAATTTATTTCTCACAAGTTCTAGTTCTCAGGAAAAATAAAGGCTGCCAAAGAGAACTTACTACCATGATGCACGGTTCAAACATGGGTGTCCTGCCTTTTGGGCTTATCTTATTATGGTCACATGGGGGCTTCCTGTTCATTGAGCGAAGTTATGATTACCCTTTGATCCGGCTTATTGGTCACACACAAAAAAACTTGGGGGCTTTTACCCAAGTTAAAGGGACCAAAGAGAGTCTGTTTCAAAAAGCACAACTCAAACATAGGTGCCCCTTGAGCACAGCTCAAAATATTGCTTGGGGGCTCTTTTGTTCTAAAGACCAAGGAGTTTGTATAACCCTTGTAATAGGATTAAAAGCCAGGCTTGGAAGCCAGGTGTATTCACCTAAAACCCCGGGTTATCCTGCCTTTTTAAGTAAGCCACTCTGCCCAGGTAATCCTGGAATGACCCGCCGAACGTTTGACAAGTCAATCTTATACAGACACTTAACTTGTCAAAATTAAAACGACGATTGGTTAATGTGAGGTCCATCTTATAAGGTTTGTATATAGGTTTAACTCAGTGGCCTGGCAGCCCATGAAAAGCCTCGTTTTTCGGCCTGGCAGCCCATGAAAAGCCTCATTTTTCGTTGGTTTTTTATTCGACAGTTTCTTTCTTTTTTGAGGTTTATTTGATAAGGCTTATAAAGCTTTATGATTAAAATTCACCGGTGTTTATTAACCCGGCCTGGTTGTGGACTATAAGTCACCAGTTGTCGGTGTCAAAACCGACGGATCTCGGGTAGGGGGTCCTGAACTGTGCGTCTAGGCCGGATGGTAACAGGAGGCAGGGGACACGATGTTTTACCCAGGTTCGGGCCCTCTTGATGGAGGTAAAACCCTACGTCATGCTTGATTAATATTGATGATATGGGTAGTACAAGAGTAGATCTACCACGAGATCAGAGAGGCTAAACCCTAGAAGATAGCCTATGGTATGATTGTATGTTGTGGTTGTTGTCCCCTACGGACTAAAACTCTTCGGTTCATATAGACACCGGAGAGGGTTAGGGTTACACAAGGTCGGTTACAAAGGAGGAGATATCCATATCTGTATTTCCTAGCTTGCCTTCCACGCCAAGTAGAGTCCCACCCGGACACGAGACGAAGTCTTCAATCTTGTATCTTCATAGTCTAACAATTCGGCCAATGGAGATAGTCCGGCTGTCCGGAGACCCCCTAATCCAGGACTCCCTCAGTAGCCCCTGAACCAGGCTTCAATGATGATGAGTCCGGCGCGCAGTATTGTCTTCGGCATTGCAAGGCGGGTTCCTTCTCCGAATACATCACAGAAGAATTTGAATACGAGGATAGTGTCCGACCCTGCAAAATAAGTTCCACATACCACCGTAGAGAGAATAATAGTTTTGCAAATCTAATTTGCTGACTTGTTTTGGCAGGATGACGTTATGTCATGGTCCGGTGATTATTTGAACCATTTTTCATCAACCAGCTCCACACATAACGCGAGGCGGTTTCTTGACACATCTTGTCAAAGCAGAGATCGTGTTCCCCCAATTATGGGATCCTCATTACTACGGTCGTGGGTAACCCAACCGTGTCTAGGATTCCTAGATTATAGGCAAGTCCCAAACGGCTACGGAGAGGACGCTTGATATTCACCCTCTTTATAAAGGGACAAGGTTTTTGCTTTTTCCCTCTCGTGCTCAATCGACCCCTCCCCCGCCTCGAGTTCTAACACCCAAAGCCCAGGTCAGGTGCTCCGGATCTTCAATCATGTCCAGATCCAGCCTTCAAGGCCAGTGGATGCCCTCCTCCATCACGGAAGAGGATATCAAGAAGTTGAGGAAGGCCAGATACCTGACCGCCAAGGTTTCGCATCGGCTTCTTGCTCGAGGGCAGGTTGTCCCCACTCCCGAACCCGACAAGAACGTCGTGTTAGTCTCCCACTTCCTCCGAGGTCTAGGCCTCACTCTGGATCCCTTCGTCAGGGGTTTGATGTTCTATT
This sequence comes from Triticum monococcum, assembly GCA_034509565.1. NCBI lineage: Eukaryota > Viridiplantae > Streptophyta > Magnoliopsida > Poales > Poaceae > Triticum > Triticum monococcum. The sequence goes on along the minus strand of CM067846.1, from coordinate 167,475,599 downwards.
ACGGGCTAGATTTCCACGATCTAGCTCCGGACTCCTTTCTCCACATCTCGACTTTTATTGTCGTGTGTGAGGCCTTCCTCCGCATTACCCCTCACTTCGGCCTGTGGCTCAAGACCTTTGAAGTGAAGCCGAAGATGATCGAGGGGCAACATGCAGCATGCAGAGGCACGTCAATAGGCAAGATGGCAGGAGCTCTGTGGCCGAAAGGTTCCTTTCCAGTGGTGTCCGAATTATGGCAACGGGAGTGGTTTTACGTCATGGCTCCCAGAAGTGCCAAGTGGGCGGCTGCCCCCGCTTTCCGCTCGGGCCCCCCACCACAACTGATGTCATGGATTAGTAAAGGTCTGAGCTGGGGTCCAGCCAAGGACGTGCCTATACTGCAAAGCCGCATTCAAGATCTCTTCGAGGGAGATTTTAATTTGGTTGTGGTAATGCAAGTTATGCTGGTTCGTCGAGTCCAGCCTTGCAAACGCCGGCCCCTTCGCTTATGGGAGTTCAACCCAGTAGGACCGTGTGCCATTCAAAGTTTCCTCGGCCTGATGCATGAGGAGATGTACAAGTCATTCTTCGGACCTCAAATAGAGTGTCCGGAGACTACTGAGGATGTGGGCCTGAGCAGTAACCGTGCCGCCGAACAAGTAAGAAATCCTCTAGCTGAACACACCGTCTTTTATTCATGAAGTTATTTCTGAGAGATCGCTCTTTGACCAGGACTGGCTAACAAAGGCGAAGATGATCCAGTGTTCGGCCCCCCTCCCTGAGGGTTTGGAAAATCCGGTTTTGGAAAAGATGCTCAAGCTCGCACCTTGCCCGGAGCCCTCGAAGGAAGATACAGGGGGGAATAATATGGGCGGAAGCGGGCCCCCATCGCTGCCAGTTCCAACCGAAGGAATGAGCGCCTCCATAAAGGAGGATAACCGGGGGAGGAAGAGGACTGCTTCCGAGGATCCCGAAGCCGATGCCTCCAAATGGGAGAAGAAGTCTCCAACAGAGGGTCCTACCTCGGGGGGTGCTCTTGCCGCACAAAATCCGTGGGGGGATCAGCCCTCCAACGAGTTGTAAGTGGTCCAGAAAATACTTTAATAGTGAAGGTATACCATCTTTCTTCTGAGAAAATAACCACCGCATATATCTTGCAGTTCGGGCCTTAGCCCCTCTCAGCTGAGCTCGTCTTCAAGGGATCTTCTTTCGGAGACGATGGAGAGCGAAATGCCTCCCCCGGACTCCTCCGCTCAAGAAGCAGGCGACCCCGAAGTGTCGTCACGGAGGGCCTCTCCGGATCAGGTGAGGCCAGAAGATAATCCCATAGACCCCCGAAGTCCCCAGCGTCCAGCTCTCGAAGAGAGCAAACAAAAGAGTCCGTCACCGTCTGGTATGCAGTCGGACGTTCTGAGGGAGCTGGTGGGGCGAGCGGCCATCTCGGAAGAACACCGTACGCTGATGGGTATGGTGATGGAGATAATTTCGTCCGCCGAAAGCGGATTACATGAAGCCTTTATGAGTCTACTGACAGGCTTTGAGGTACGTGAGATAATATGTGATGGTACCGCACATGTTAGGTGTGCCCTGTGTAGATAGTAGCCCCTGAGACTCTAGTTGTCATCGAGAATGGCGGCGAACAGAGGATCATAGTCCCAGGCAATAACCAGACCGCCTTTATGTGCAGGTGGTGGAAGCTCCGGTGGTAGCCGGACTAGTGAGTTTGCCGAATTAAAACGGCAACTGGATGCGGCAGACGCCGACATCGAGCTTGTTAACAAGAGGCTTGACGAGGCGCAGGGTAAGTGTTATTTTCTGGTGAACGCCACATAGTAAGAGCAGCATGATGCCAGTATCTTTAATATGTTGTGACTGCAGATGGAGCTACCACCATGGAAACCTTGCGGGCAGAACTTGCCCGAGCCAAGGAACAAGCAAGGATTAGTAATGCGGCTGCTTTGAAGGCGGCCGAAGAGTTGAAAGCCGAGAAGGCCGCACATTGCGAGAGCAAGGAGAAGATGGCCAAGATGGCCGTAGAATTAAAAGACAGTGCCGACCGTTGCCGGCTGTAACACCCTCGATGCGACTATATCTCCCACGTGTCGAGGCACGACTTAGAGGCATAATCGCATTGAAGGCATATGTCGCAAGTGAGGTAATCTTCACACAACCCATGTAATAATAATAAAGAAAGAGATACATAGTTGGCTTACAATCGCCAATTCACACAATACATGATTAAAGCATTACATCAATCAAATACACTCATGGTCCGACTGCGGAACCAAAATAAAAGAAGAACCCCAAAAGCGACAAAGGTCCCCGATCGACCCCAACTGGGCTCCACTACTGATCTACTGGAACAAAACAACACAAAGGACAAGATCTTCATCGAGCTCCTCCTGAGCTTGGTTGCGTCATCTGCTCGGACTCATCGGCACCTGCAAGCTGGTTTGGAAGTATCTGTGAGCCACGGGGACTCAGCAATCTCGCACCCTCGCGATCAAGACTATTTAAGCTTATGGGAAAGGTAAAGGTATGAGGTGGAGCTGCAGCAAGCGACTAGCATATATGGTGGCTAACATACGCAAATGAGAGCGAGAAGAGAAGGCAAAGCACGGTCGATAAAAGTATGATCAAGAAGTGATCCTGGACTACCTACGTCAAACATAACTCCAACAACCGTGTTCACTTCCCGGACTCCGCCGGAAAGAGACCATCACGGTTACACACGCAGTTGATTCATTTTAATTAAGGTCGACTTCAGCTTTTCTACAACCGGACGTTAACAAATTCCCATCCACCCATAACCGCGGGCACAGCTTTCGAAAGTTCAAATCCCTGCAGGGGTGTCCCAACTTAGCCCATCACAAGCTCTCACGGTCAACGAAGGAATAGACCTCCACCCGAGACATTCCGATCAGACTCGGTATCCCGGTACAACAAGACATTTCGACAGGGTAAAACTAAACCAGCAACACCGCCCGATGTGCCGACATCCTGATGGGAGCTGTACATATCTTGTTCTCAGGGCAACACCGGATTGTCTCAACTTCCGGTAGGCCAGCCCAGAGTTGCCCCTGGTAGCCACCGGCGGCTGACAGTTTGGACCAACACTTAGACAAGCACTGGCCCGAGGGGGTTAAAATAACGATGACCCTCAGGAGCGCGACTCCCAAGGGAAAAGAAAAGGCTAGGTGGCGAATGGTAAAACCAATGTTGGGCATTGCTGGAGAAGCTTTACTTAAGGCGAACTGTCAAGGGGTTCCCATTATAGCCCAACCGCGTAAGGGACGCAAAATCCGGGAACATAACACCGATATGACGGAAACTAGGGCGGCAAGAGTGGAACAAAACACCAGGCATAAGGCCAAGCCTTCCACCCTTTACCAAGTATATAGATGCATTAATTAAATAAGATATATAGTGATATCCCAACAAGTAAAACAATGATCCAACAAGGAACGATCTCCATGTTCCAACAAGGAACAAACTTCAATCTTCTCCTGCAACTAACAACGCTATAAGAGGGGCTGAGCAAAGCGGTAACATAGCCAATCAACGGTTTGCTAGGACATGGTGGGTTAGAGGTTCGACATGGCAATTTGGGAGGCTGACAAGCAAATGGTAGGCATCGTAGCATTGGCATAGCAAGAGCGAGCAAACTAGCATAGCAAAGATAGTAGTGATTTCGAGGGTATGAACATCTTGCCTGAAATCCCGCAAGGAAGAAGAACGAGTCCATGAAGAAGACAAGCGGACGTAGTCGAACGGATCCTCACAAACTCGACGTTACGGGAACCAACCCAAAGAAGCAATCACCGGAAAAGAAGCACACAACATAGTAAACAACCAACACATCAACATGGCATGATGCACAATCAAGTATGATGCATGTCCGGTTTAAAGAGGCATGGCATGGCAAAGTGCACAAACAACACTACAAGTTAAATGGAGCTCAATATGCATCGGGATGCATATTGACAAAACACCACAACAAGTATTTAGTTCTCTCTCGTTTATGTACCCAACAATATTAAATGTTGATTAACATGGCAAGAGGTGAAGCACAACAAAACTACCTATCTAGGCAAGTATAAATGAGGCCGGAAGCAACGAACAACAATTCCGGAAAATCCTCATATGCATAATTTAAGGTTTGGTACTGTTCTGCCCTAAACACAATTTTAGAGTTGTTTAACATGCAAAGTAAGGTCACCATGATAAACTAGGCAAAATTCTACCTCATTTACATATAAAGTTTATTTAAATCGGAGCTATGGTTATTTACTTATGAATTAAATCATTTTAACATGGCATAGGAGCAAAATAATGCAAACAACATTTTAAACATGGCTGAAAGTTGGATATTATTAATCTACACAAAATTCTGAGCAAGTTTCATATATAATTCATTTTAATCCGATGCACGGTTCATGAGTTATTAAATGCATGAACTAGGGGGACTTTTCTGCAAAACTGGCAGCCTCTGGATAATGGACAAATTCGCAGTGGGGAAAAAAACAACACGGGCCGAAACTGGCTACGGGCCTAACAGGAATAGGAGCTGGAGGGGCTGCTCACCCTGGGCCGAGTCCCGTTCGGTGGAGAGGGAGGCCGGCGGATCTGGCGTAGGGGAGCTGCACCGCAGCTGGAGAGGAGGCCTGGCGCTGGCTGCGGGCCTGCCGCGAGGTGAGTAGGCGCTGTCCTGATGCGCGCTTGCGGCCCAGGGGGCTGGGGAGGAGGCCGGCCCACGCGCAACCGACGATGCGGAGACAACCTTCTTCACGCGTCTGGCCACGCCAAGAAGCAGGACGACGGCGGATGGCTCTCCGGCAACGGCGAGGGCCGAAGACGGCGGGAAGACTGGGGAACGGACGGATCTGGCCGGAAACTTGCCGGATCCGACGAATCCGAGCGACGTCGGAAGCTGAGCGGCGACGAGGAGTTTCGGGCAGCGGCGTCATCCATGGCCAGAGAGAGAGAGAGAGCTGTAAGAGAAAGACGAAGGGAAACGAAGGAAGGGAGGAGAGGGCGACCGGGACGCGACCTGGGCGACTTCGCGGAGCAGGGGTCGCCGGTGATGACTCCGGCGTCTTGTCGGCCAGTGGCGGGCTGGACGGGGAGAGGACCTCCTGCGCGAGGCTCGGGAACCAGGCGCGGGGCTCTCAGAAGCGGCGGCGGGATCCGGGCTTCGATGGGCTCGGCGGGTCTCAGATGGGCTTGGCAGGGCCGCAGGAGGTGGGAGGAGGCCAGGGGCGACGTGGCATCGCCCCGTTGGCTGCGGGTGACCACGCGGTGGCGGCTGGCCACTAGGAGCGCGCCATGTGGAGCCGGCGAGGTGGCGGTGCGGGAAGAGGCCAAGGGCAGCGGCAACAAGTGGAGGCCAGGGAGGTGTTCGGCGCTGAAATTGAGGGGAGGGGGCTAGAGGTAGGTGGATGGCTAGGGATGCCAAAAATGGCATGGAGGGGGTCTATATATAGACAAGGGGGCTAGGTTAGGGGGATTTTTGTCCGTTTCGGAGCCGTTCGATCCCGATCGGACGACCCGAAGCGGAGAGGGGTTAGATAGGTGGGCTAGTGGGCTGTGAAGAGAGGTTGGGCTGAGATGAGAGGAGAGGAGTGCAGCCCTGCAACTGTTTCCGGAGACCGAAAACGTCCGACATTTTGACCGACTATAATGCCGCTATATTTATCCGTTGGGGCGTCAAACGAACTCCGATTGCGATGAAACTTGGCAGGCGGTCTACCTACACTATAACAAGACCACACGTCAACTTTCATCCCATTCCAAGAACATTTTCCGGCCACTTATAAAATAATATTACAGACATGCCGCGGGCGCGTGCAAGTGTGTCTGGGCTCAGAACGGACAGCGGAGAGAACGAGGAGGCCGGGACGGATGCAAGTTTTGAAAACATGATGATGCAATGCACATGATGACATGATGAAATGCAACACGCAAGCGAATGACATGGCAACGACAACGAATAACTGGAGGACACCTGGCACATCGGTCTCGGGGCGTTACAACACTCCACCACTACGAGAGGATCTCGTCCCGAGATCTAGAATGGCACTGGAGAGAAAACGGAAGAGATATGAGAAGAGGTAAGAACTAAGTTCCTTCTTTGACAAACGAGAGAAACCAAAGAACCTTGCGAGGTTGAACAAAAGACAGACAGAAAGCAACGGAGATGAACGAAGTTGAAAAACACTCCGTTAGAAAAGAGGGACAAAGAACAATGAAAAACCTTGAGGTTGAAGGGAAGATATATATAGAAAAAACACTCCGGTTAAGGAAGGGGATCAAGGAAAACCCAAAGTTCGGGCAGCACTCCGGTTGAAAAGAAAAGGAATTGAATAAGGACTTGATAAGATGAGAAGATACTTGATGAAATCACAATACACTGCCACCGGAACTATTGAATGAATGGAACAAGGGGTAAGAAAGATCTCAGACCGCATTCCGGTTGAGAAGGGAGTAAAAATTTGATAAGATGAGAGAGCTCAAATGAAAACACGACACTCTGGTTGAGAAAGGGATGCAAGACTTGATAAGGCGAAAAGAACTTGAACAAAGGGGCACAATACTCCGGTTAAGCAAGATAGGGAAGGAATAAGAGTGATATAATTTGGACAGCACTCCGTCTGTAAATGGAAGGAATTGAACTTGACAAGATGAGAGGATACTTGTAAAGAGGACACAACACTCAGATAAAAGCATAGGCATGGAAAGATCATGATCTTTGACAAAACGAGATGATGGGTTGAAAAGATGAACATCACAATGCCTCCGGAACAAAATTAAGAATGGAATGGAGTGAACGAAGGAAAACAATATCTTGGGAGAGCACGATTACAACAGAAGCTAGAACGGAGTTGTTGGAAAACCCACAACGAAAATAATAAGCTTGATATGGTATTATGGAATACCTCTCAAATTAAGAGATGAAAAACCTGCCGCTCACGGGAAAAGAATTGGATTGATAAGAACAAAGAGACGAGAAACTTAATTCACCGGGAGGATAGATGAAAAACTTGGATCATATATAAGCACCATAATAACAACCATCCTTATTGAAGGCTTAAGGTGAAATATAACCCAAGATAACTCCAATGACGAGATTGATGGATTCAAAATATCCCAATCTTGACAACATGTGAATCATGAAAACATGAACTCAAATTATCAAGAATGACATAATACCACCTCCAATGATACGGAAGAAAGAATTGCACTCCGAATAGCAAGATGAAGAAAGCTTGAGCTCCTTTGAAAAGAATCTCAATGAACACTTCGAGAAGGAATTAAATCCTTGAAGAACCATCATGTAGAACCTTCATGAGGAACTCCGGTAACAAAAGAATGATCAAACAGAAAGAAAGGTTAGTTGAAAACACAAGGTGAAACCTTGTAATGATTTAGATGGATCTCCGTGGTGAAATAATTGAGAGAACTTGGCACTCCGGGAAAGAAAAGATAAGATGAACAATTGAGATCAAGAATCTTGATGAACCTCTGGAATAGGGAAATAATTATTGGGATGAAACAAGAATAAGAATTACATTATGCTTATCCTTCACCAATTTAAATTGATGACAATCAACGGATTTTGCATATTACTTATTCTCGTAGAAAAGATTAAGATAGATATTGCGCAAATTTGAAGAGGTCTTTAATGATCCACCGGTAGGATTGAAATAACGAACAAATTGATAAGTAAGAGAACTCTTGAACGAACCACCATTAGAATTAAAATAAACGAAGAGAAGATAAGGAAACACCGGGAAGAATTAGAGAACAAATGAAGATACTTGAGGGGAATTCATATACATGAGACGAAGAGATCACGAGCTGATAACAGAATACTTGAATGATGCACCGGTATGATATGGGGAACGAGAGTTGAAAGCTGGAATGAATAATTATGAGATGATGGGCTTCGAATAATCAAACTGAAAAGACTCCTGAATTACTCCGGATGGTTGAAAAGAATATCTCACAATCACAAATAATTATGAGAGGATGGCAACAATACAGAATCGCGAAACTTGAAGAGAATGGAGCAAGATTAAAGAGAAACTCTTCTTCGGTCTTCGAAATCCGAGAATGATGACGGGAAACATCACCAAGAATTATTTAGACACTCCGGAAGAATCAAAACGAAGAGATTGAGCCAACGATGAAAAGAATTTGAAAGATCTTGGAGAAAGACATTTGACTGATGACAATTCATTCTTACGTCAAACTTCGAAAGGAATTTGAGAATACCTCCGGGAAAATAAGAAGAGTCAGGTAAGATCCTAGAAAAAGACCTGTGGGTTAGGCCCACTGAAAAGATACACCGTAGAACGATTAGAAAGAGAGATTGCACCGGTTGAAATTAAATGGCTTGAAAGAGATAACATCCTCGAAATAGCTTGAATGAAAGAAGAGTGGATACACGAATCTTTGAGATATCTTCAGCACTCCGGAACAATTAAATAGCGAGAAGTGAATGAATATGAGGTGCACCGGCATGAGAAGGTATTTGAAACGAGGAAAAGGATATGATCAACACCGAAAGCTTGAATTGGCAACACTGGAGAAGAAAAAGAATGAAGAATGGTGAACTAGAAACTCCGTTAGAATCTTTATGAGAATCACCGGATAAGAATATTGATAGAAAAGAATGGAGAGACTTCACATGAATAAAAGGATACTTGAATAAGAAATATGGTTCCTCGAAGAAACAAGGGTGGGAGGGAGGGAAAAACAAAGGCAGTTTGGGACGAATGAAACAAACACCGTTGAGAAGAAGTGATAATTGATCTTGCGGGAGTTGAAATGATCGGATCCACTTGAAGAGAAACACGCCGGTTTAAAAGAAATTGGCATGACAATCTCGATTATCCAGAAGGATTAGTATTCACATCGGAGTATGAGAACACCATTTAGGAAAGGTATGGGATCAACTCTTGACTTCGAAGCAACTCGAATACCACAACTCAAAATAAAACCAAGGATTGGCTTGCGGAATAAGCCGGAACAAACATATGATCGAAATTTTGTCCGAAGTTTTCATGGTGGGACCTACACGGGCTCGATCGTACAGCACCATCATGTACAAGGCAGTGCACATGACATACGAAGCGTCCCCGAGTCAGCATAGCCAAGGACTCTTTAAGACACAACGAGACCACTGTAAAATCGACCGTGAATAGGCGAACCACTAGACGTCGAACCCCAATTTCATATCATACATCTGTCGAAAAAGATATCCTAAGAGCTACTTGAATTCCCACCTATGAAACTCCCGAAACTTTCCGGTTATGCAATCAGGTGTTGGGGATACAGGGGAAGCATAATATCTCACCCAAACTAACAAATCCTACATCCAGCTGTATCCATCCTTGAACACATAACCAAGAAACCTTCGGAAACCATCTACCTCAACCTTCGAAAAGCATCCGTTATACAAGTTATGGCGATACTCCCGAACTCCCGCCCCAGTACTGGGTGGCGTCGAGGTTATCTCACCAACGAACTGCATAAAAGAGATTTTCGATGTCGCGCACATATCTCAAGTATACCAGAATTGCAACGATAAAATTATGATGACAACACCTCAGAGCTCAACTCCCCGGGACACTTCCACTAAACCCCTGACAGGAGGCACGAAGACAGTGTTCTCATCATAAGCCATCGGAACAAAACCAAGATACTCGTGTGATCCTAATTTTTTTTTCGTGAAATTTGAGAAGAGAAGAGACAAAACTCTATGTCAGGATGCCTTACCAGAGCGATGAGAAGACTGGGAAGTAAAAACAATTCCTAAGCTCTCCGATATATAATTCCTAAATGACTCAAAACATTTTTTTAGACACAACTCGGCTGCTAAAAACGATCAATCAGTGGGGGCTCCTAAGGTCGGGGAAGGCTCTGATTACCAACTTGTAACACCCTTGATGCGACTATATCTCCCACGTGTCGAGGCACGACTTAGAGGCATAATCGCATTGAAGGCATATGTCGCAAGTGAGGTAATCTTCACACAACCCATGTAATAATAATAAGGAAAGAGATACATAGTTGGCTTACAATCGCCACTTCACACAATACATGATTAAAGCATTACATCAATCAAATACACTCATGGTCCGACTACGGAACCAAAATAAAAGAAGAACCCCAAAAGCGACAAAGGTCCCCGATCGACCCCAACTGGGCTCCACTACTGATCTACTGGAACAAAACAACACAAAGGACAAGATCTTCATCGAGCTCCTCCTGAGCTTGGTTGCGTCATCTGCTCGGACTCATCGGCACTTGCAAGCTGGTTTGGAAGTATCTGTGAGCCACGGGGACTCAACAATCTCGCACCCTCGCGATCAAGACTATTTAAGCTGATGGGTAAGGTAAAGGTATGAGGTGGAGCTGCAGCAAGCGACTAGCATATATGGTGGCTAACATACGCAAATGAGAGCGAGAAGAAAAGGCAAAGCACGGTCGATAAAAGTATGATCAAGAAGTGATCCTGGACTACCTACGTCAAACATAACTCCAACAACCGTGTTCACTTCCCGGACTCCGCCGGAAAGAGACCATCACGGTTACACACGCAGTTGATTCATTTTAATTAAGGTCGACTTCAGGTTTTCTACAACCGGACATTAACAAATTCCCATCCGCCCATAACCGCGGACACGGCTTTCGAAAGTTCAAATCCCTGCAGGGGTGTCCCAACTTAGCCCATCACAAGCTCTCACGGTCAACGAAGGAATAGACCTCCACCCGAGACATTCCGATCAGACTCGGTATCCCGGTACAACAAGACATTTCGACAGGGTAAAACTAAACCAGCAACACCGCCCGATGCGCCGACATCCTGATGGGAGGTGCACATATCTTGTTCTCAGGGCAACACCGGATTATCTAAACTTCCGGTAGGCCAGCCCAGAGTTGCCCCTGGTAGCAACTGGCGGCTGGCAGTTTGGACCAACACTTAGACAAGCACTGGCCCGAGGGGGTTAAAATAACGATGACCCTCAGGAGCGCGACTCCCAAGGGAAAAGAAAAGGCTAGGTGGTGAATGGTAAAACCAATGTTGGGCATTGCTGGAGAAGCTTTACTTAAGGCGAACTGTCAAGGGGTTCCCATTATAACCCAACCGCGTAAGGGACGCAAAATCCGGGAACATAACACCGATATGACGGAAACTAGGGCGGCAAGAGTGGAACAAAACACCAGGCATAAGGCCTAGCCTTCCACCCTTTACCAAGTATATAGATGCATTAATTAAATAAGATATATAGTGATATCCCAACAAGTAAAACAATTATCCAACAAGGAACGATCTCCATGTTCCAACAAGGAACAAACTTCAATCCTCTCCTGCAACTAACAACGCTATAAGAGGGGCTGAGCAAAGCGGTAACATAGCCAATCAACGGTTTGCTAGGACATGGTGGGTTAGAGGTTCGACATGGCAATTTGGGAGGCTGACAAGCAAATGGTAGGCATCGTAGCATTGGCATAGCAAGAGCGAGCAAACTAGCATAGCAAAGATAGTAGTGATTTCGAGGGTATGATCATCTTGCCTGAGATCCCGCAAGGAAGAAGAATGAGTCCAAGAAGAAGAAAAATGGACGTAGTCGAATGGATCCTCACAAACTCGACGTTACCGGAACCAACCCGAAGAAGCAATCACCGGAAAAGAAGCACACAACATAGTAAACAACCAACACATCAACATGGCATGACGCACAATCAAGTATGATGCATGTCCGGTTTAAAGAGGCATGGCATGGCAAAGTGCACAAACAACACTACAAGTTAAATGGAGCTCAATATTCATCGAGATACATATTGACAAAACACCACAACAAGTATTTAGTTCTCTCTCGTTTATGTACCCAACAATATTAAATGTTGATTAACATGGCAAGAGGTGAAGCACAACAAAACTACCTATCTAGGCAAGTTTAAATGAGGCCGGAAGCAACGAACAACAATTCCGGAAAATCCTCATATGCATAATTTAAGGTTTGGTACTGTTCTGCCCTAAACACAAATTTAGAGTTTTTTAACATGCAAAGTAAGGTCACCATGATAAACTAGGCAAAATTCTACCCCATTTACATATAAAGTTTATTTAAATCGGAGCTACGGTTATTTAGTTATGAATTAAACCATTTTAACATGGCATAGGAGCAAAATAATGCAAACAACATTTTAAACATTTTAAACATGGCTGAAAGTTGGATATTATTAATCTACACAAAATTCTGAGCAAGTTTCATATATAATTCATTTTAATCCGATGCACGGTTCATGAGTTATTAAATGCATGAACTAGGGGGACTTTTCTGCAAAACTGGCAGCCTCTGGATAATGGACAAATTCGCAGTTGGGAAAAAAACAACACGGGCCGAAACTGGCTACGGGCCTAACAGGAATAGGAGCTGGAGGGGCTGCTCACCCTGGGCAGCGGCCCGTTCGGTGGAGAGGGAGGCCGGCGGATGTGGCGAAGGGGAGCCGGGCCGCAGCTGGAGAGGAGGCCTGGTGCTGGCTGCGGGCCTACCGCGAGGTGAGTAGGCGCTGGCCTGATGCACGCTTGCGGCCCAGGGGGCTGGGGAGGAGGCCGGCCCACGCGCAACCGACGACGCGGAGACGACCTTCTTCACGCGTCTGGCCACGCCAAGAAGCAGGACGACGGCGGATGGCTCTCCGGCGACGGCGAGGGCCGAAGACGGCGGGAAGACTGGGGAACGGACGGATCTGGACGGAAACTTGCCAGATCTGACGAATCCGAGCGACGTCGGAAGCTGAGCGGCGACGAGGAGTTCCGAGCAGCGGCGTCATCCATGGCCAGAGAGAGAGAACTGTAAGAGAAAGACGAAGGGAAACGAAGGAAGGGAGGAGAGGGCGACCGGGACGCAACCTGGGCGACTTCGCGGAGCAGGGGTCGCCGGCGATGACTCCGGCGTCTTGTCGGCCAGTTGCGGGGCTGGACGGGGAGAGGACCTCCTGCGCGAGGCTCGGGAACCAGGCGCGGGGCTCTCGGAAGCGGCGGCGGGATCCGGGCTTCGATGGGCTCGGCGGGTCTCAGATGGGCTCGGCGGGGCCGCAGGAGGTGGGAGGAGGCCAGGGGCGACGTGGCATCGTCCCGTTGGCTGCGGGTGACCACGCGGTGGCGGCTGGCCACTAGGAGCGCGCCATGTGGAGCCGGCGAGGTGGCGGTGCGGGAAGAGGCCAAGGGCAGCGGCAACAAGTGGAGGCCAGGGAGGTGTTCGGCGCTGAAATTGAGGGGAGGGGGCTAGAGGTAGGTGGATGGCTAGGGATGCCAAAAATGGCATGGAGGGGGTCTATATATAGACAAGGGGGCTAGGTTAGGGGGATTTTTGTCCGTTTCGGAGCCGTTCGATCCCGATCGGACGATCCGAAGCGGAGAGGGGTTAGATAGGTGGGCTAGTGGGCTGTGAAGAGAGGTTGGGCTGAGATGAGAGGAGAGGAGTGCAGCCCGGCAATTGTTTCCGGAGACCGAAAACGTCCGACGTTTTGACCGACTATAAGGCCGCTATATTTATCCGTTGGGGCGTCAAACGAACTCCGATTGCGATGAAACTTGGCAGGCGGTCTACCTACACTATAACAAGACCACACGTCAACTTTCATCCCATTCCAAGAACATTTTCCGGCCACTTATAAAATAATATTACAGACATGCCGCGGGCGCGTGCATGTGTGTCTGGGCTCAGAACGGACAGCGGAGAGAACGAGGAGGCCGAGACGGATGCAAGTTTTGAAAACATGATGATGCAATGCACATGATGACATGATGAAATGCAACACCCAAGCGAATGACATGGCAACGACAACGAATAACTGGAGGACACCTGGCACATCGGTCTCGGGGCGTTACATCGGCTCCTTGAAAAAGAAAACCGAGCGAAGGCAACGGACCTCGAGAAGGCCATGATGGCAGACAAAGACACCCGCTCTGCTATGAGAGCGAAGAAGGAGGAGCTGCGGGAAGCCGGGGATATTGCGGCTGGGAAGCCCTTCATGCTACGGAGGAAGTTCGGAGATCCACGGTATGCCCCTCTGGATCGGCTATGGAGTTCGGCAGATGCATATATGGACTTGGCGGCGAGACCTGCCGATGCGCCCAAATACTTCCAAGGTCAAAGAGATCATGAAGTGGACAAGCTGTTCTGGTCGCAATTCAACATTCTAGAGCGTCCGCTTCCATTGACTGATCAGCTAGCCGAATGGCCCGAACTAAATAGGTTGTCCGGACTCGCCATGAGGTCTGTCGTGGATCAGCTATGGCCGGAAAAGCCAAAGCCGAACAACTATTTCAGCTTAGTGCAGCAGTTCCTTGGTGCGGTGCCGCGCATTAATGGGATGAAGCGGTCGGCGTGCATAGAAGGCTCGCGGATGGCCCTTGCCCGTGTTAAAGCATACTGGGCGGAGATGGACGCTACCAGTGTTGCAACGCAAGGTTCAGCCATAGGCCGAGTGGCTGCCGGGCACTATTTCGAGGAGGTTCTCGAGGGTGCTCATTTGATAGAGGCCCAGTGCTCGAAGAATATTATGTTTGAGGGATATGTATTCTCATTGTAAACACAATGTTTTTATGAAATTTTATAAGGTTGTGTTTATACTTTTGCCTGAAAGTAATATGATGCCTCCTGTGCGGCCGTTTATGTATACATGTGTATAACCTGAAAGATTGCAGTCGTCGGCGTCAGCCCCCACGCATATAATGTGGAGGTGCTCACAAAAAACACGTGTTCACACTTAACCCAATGTCTTGGTCCTATTAAGGAGGTGATAGCGCAGCGAACGAGGCAGCCGGACTATAATGCTTTAATACTTTCACTTAGCCATAGGAGTTTGACAGTGGGGCTACTAGATAGCCCCTGGTGGCTCCGCACTCTCCCGATCTTCGGGGTGCGTACATGCCTGGCCGAGAAACAGCCCTTCGTTAAGGCGGAGGAATTCTAACATTCCGATAGGTCATCGACTGGTTGACCAGTCTCACGCTATATCATGACAGTCAGTTATCGGCTTTCTCTACTGAGGTGCTCGTCCGGATGAACCAGGGCACAATCGCAGTAGTTCTCCTGGTGCTGCCTTAGCCGATAAAGTGGAACGTAAGGCACCAAAATACAGGAGCCGGGCAAACCCAACATTTGACCAAAGACAATGATTCGGAGCTGATGTATATAAGGCCAAACTCGCGACGCCGAACACTCCCTAAGGTATTCGGTCTTTATGGTATAAATCGGGCCTAAATAGTGCTCTTTGTAAGAAACCCCTTGTGTCCAGGTACGTGCATTATTCTGACGTGGCCACATGCCAAGACGTCAGCATCCTTCTCAATTGTGCTAAGAATTCGGTGGATGTGTATGAACAAGAGACAGTAAAAAAGGTTTACGTAGGGTCTTAATCTAAAAAGAATCCTTGGAGCGGGTCCCTGCTGCACGTCTGCGCCTGTGTCTCCATTGTGCCGTATCCTGGACGGGTGTAGCACGATGGTCATCTGTAAAAGAGAGGAACTTAGGTGAAAAAGTTGTCGTGCAAAAAGGTGATTTAAAGAAACCATGTATAACTAGAAATGAGACCCTTGTATTTGTAATAGGGGTGTGGCCATCAATCTGGTACAAATTACATATAGCAGCGCCGGACTCGTCTAACCGCGTCCGTGGTCTTGACGACCTATCAAGTGCTTTAGTTGGTGAGGCCGTTTTTAGTGTGCGGCTGCCAAGGTAGTCACATTCTCTTCGGCGCGCAAAGGTCTCTTAATACTTCCGTTCACTGTAATGATGCCACGTGGACCGGGCATCTTGAGCGTGAGGGAAGCGTAATGCGGTATTGCATTAAAGCGAGAAAAAGCTTTGCGTCCAAGTAGTGCTTGATAACCGCATTGGAACGGGGCAATGTGGAAGGTTAAATGTTCGCTACGGGAGTTATCGGGGAAGCCGAATATAACCTTTAGTAGCAGGGAGCCCGTGCAGTGAGCCCCCGGGCCTGGCGTTACTCCTTTAAAGGTAGTGTTGCTATGGCAAATTTTCGTTGGGTCTATCCCCATTTTGCCGATTGTATCCTGGTATATCAGGTTTAAACTGCTGCCACCGTCCATCAGGATTCGTGCGAAGTGGTATTCGTCAATTATTGGGTCTAATACCAGGGGAGCCCATCCTGCCCGCCGGATACTTGCTGACTTATCACGATGGTCGAAAGTGATCGGTTGAGATGACCAGTGGCAGGGTTCCGCGGTGATAGGCCCTTGGGCATATTTATCTGGGAGGGCCACTTTGCTTCCCTTGATCACGTGTAATATGTTGACTGTTTTGACTTCTGCTGGAAACTTCTTTTGTTCCCCAGTGTCTTGCTTGAGAGGCTCATCCTCATCTTCGCTTGGTGTATCCTCCCCCTTGTGTACGGCGTTGAGCTTGCCGAACTGCTTGAAGACCCAACATTCTCTGTGGGTATGATTAGCGGGTTTACCAGGGGTGCTATGGATCTGACATACTTGGTCCAGAATTTTGTTCAGGCTGGACAGTTCATCTCTGGCGCTTTTAGAGGGCGGCTTTTGCTGGCCTGGCCAAGAGCTTCGGAATCCGGCATGTACCGCCGTGCTCTTCGGGCAATCTTCTTTATTTCGACGCTTATTATTTTTGCTGCGTCGTGATTTCCCATTTTCATCTCTAACTTCGGATGTGCTTGGGCTGCTGGTGCTGCATTTGGCTAGCCAGTTGTCCTCACCCGCGCAAAAGCGGGTCATGAGGCTTGTTAATGCTACCATTGTTCTCGGCTTTTCTTGGCCGAGGTGTCTGGCAAGCCATTCGTCGTGGACGCTATGCTTAAAAGCTGCCAATGCTTCGGCATCCAGGCAGTCAACTATTTGGTTCTTCTTAGTAAGAAACCTGTTCCAAAGCTTTCGAGGTGACTCTCCGGGCTGTTGAGTTATATGACTCAAATCGTTCGCATCCGGGGGTCGTACATAAGTCCCTTGAAAATTTCCCCGAAAAGCGTCTTCGAGCTCTTCCCAGCTTCCAATGGAGTTTTCAGGGAGGCTTTTAATCTAGTGCCAAGCTGGCCCTTTGAGCTTGAGGGGTAAGTACTTGATGGCGTGGAGATCATCTCCTCGAGCCATATGGATATGGAGGATATAGTCCTCAATCCAGACCCAGGGTCTGTTGTTCTGTCGTATGCCTCTATGTTTACGGGTTTGAATCCCTTTGGAAATTCCTGGTCCAGCACCTCATCGGTGAAACATAGGGGGTGTGCGGCACCCCTGTATCTGGGTGTACCGCGTTGTTCTGATGTTTGTTGTGTTACATCATATGCCGGGGCGCGCTTGCGTGGTCCATAGATGGATCTGGTTGCACCGTCCTTTTGGTGCGAGCCCTCGTGTGGATCGCATATTGGCATGTGATTGGCGTTGTTTGCCACTCCATGTTAGCCGTGAGGTCTTCTATCTGGCCAAGTGGCCGTTTTGATTTTTGGTTGTGGGGGATCTAGGGCCTCCTCATCGAATTCGGGTAGCAATTTCTGCTTCGGGTAGCTCTTGGTGGGGCGATTACCACCATACTTCGCTGCTCTGTTGAGTACTTTACTCCATCAGATTTGGAGTGTGTCCTGCGCAACCTTGAGCCTTTGCTTCTGCTTTTTCAGACTCCTCGCGGTGGCAACAAGCCTTTGACAGGCATTCTGCTGCTCCGGGTGCCTGTCCGGCGTTATGTCATCCGAACTATTATCTTTGACAGAATTGGTTTATTCGGTTTGATTCTCCGTATTGCCGTGGTACGGCAGTGGTTCGCCCTGCTCCAATGCTGGGTCTGTATGATCATTATTTCTGTCGAGGCGGGATTTGGGGCGGCGCTTACGCCACCACTTTGACTGCTTCTCGAGGGGACAAGCCTTCGTTGCGTCCTTCCGTTCCTCGTCGTCGTCTTCTTTTGGTGTGTCCACCATGTATACGTCATATGATGAGGTGGACGTCCAGCGCCCTGTGGGCGCTGGTTCCTCTTCACCTCCCGCATCGTCGTCCATACCGTCGATGTCTTTGGAGTCGAAGTCGAGCATGTCAGTTGATTCCTCGATAGTGGCTAGCAAGTGGGTGGTGGGTGGGCCTCGAATTTCTTCATCGTCCGCATCCCAATCCCGTTGGTCATAGTCCGGCCAGGGCTCTCCTGACAAAGAGAGAGACCTTAGTGAATTCAGAATGTCGCCGAAGGGCGAGTGCTGAAAGATATTCGCGGCAGTGAATTCCATGATCGGCGCACAATCGGATTCGATTGGCAGGGGTGCAGACGGTTTGGAGTCCGGAAAAGAGTCCGGCACCTTGGAGTCACGGGCTTTGCAGAGGATTAGGCTGGTGTTTGGCTCGATCGCCGTTGAGACTGTAGCCCCTGAGGCGGTGCCTAGCCACCCATCCTCAATTGGCGCAGTTGGCTCCGAGCTAAGGGTCGGAACCGATGCGGGCGCGGCCTCTGGGGTACTGTTCGGCGGCAGAGCTAGGTCATACCCATCGTGACAGTTCGGCGCCCCCGGCTGTGGCTCGAATCTGTTGAAGATTAAGTGTCCGCGGATGTCGGCTGTGTATTTAATACCTCCAAACCTGACCTGATGGCCAGGGGCGTAGCTTTCAATCTGCTCCAGATGGCCAAGCGAATTAGCCCGCAGTGCAAAGCCGCCGAACACGAAGACCTGTCGGGGGAGAAAGGTCTTACCCTGGACCGCATCGTTGTTGACGATCGGAGGAGCCATCGAGCCTAAAGGTGACGACACAAAGGAACTCTCAATGAAAGCAGCAATGTCGGTGTCAAAACCGGTGGATATCGGGTAGGGGGTCCCGAAGTGTGTGTCTAGGCCGGATGGTAACAGGAGGTAGGGGACATGATGTTTTACCCAGGTTCGGGCCCTCTTGATGGAGGTAAAACCCTACATCCTGCTTGATTAATATTGATGATATGGGTAGTACAAGAGTAGATCTACCACGAGATCAGAGAGGCTAAACCCTAGAAGCTAGCCTATGGTATGATTGTATGTTGTGGTTGTTGTCCCCTACAAACTAAAACTCTTCGGTTTATATAGACACCGGAGAGGGTTAGGGTTACACAAGGTCGGTTAGAAAGGAGGAGATATCCATATCCGTATTGCCTAGCTTGCCTTCCACGCCAAGTAGAGTCCCACCCGGACACGAGACGAAGTCTTCAATCTTGTATCTTCATAGTCTAACAATCTGACCAATGGAGATAGTTCGGCTGTCCGGAGACCCCCTAATCCAGGACTCCCTCACCAGTGTATGATGTTCTTATATACTTGGAAGCGTTGTGCTCTAAGTTTTGGGATATTACCCCTTGTTGCATATGGTGTGGTAAGCCGGCGGCATGACTAAAGTGAACAGGGCGTTGTGCTCTATATCTTCAGGGTTATTGCCCTTACTGGCATGATAAGCCGGCAATGATCATAAGTATCACAAAGGCTATGAGCCCCGGGTTACAAAAATTCCGGCTTACAATGAATGCGCATTAAGTCGCCATCGGCCAAGAGCCGTCGAGTATTTAAACTTCGAATTTAGTTGTCAACTAATAAGGCATTTGCATCTTTCATAGCCAAAATTGGCTGGATTTTCATGATGATATTGAATGATTGAGGTTTTCATACCGGATTATATTATTCAAATCTTGAATAGCCAACATGGCTGGATTTTATGGTTATCAATAAACCAGTATTATGATTGAGGTTTTCAAAGTTGCTTTCGTGCAATGGCTATTATTTTGGATATGATTTATTCTACAATGGAAGGAATAGTCCCGAGTCGCTGCAGGCTTACGACCCGGCACTTGGGGGCCACATTATTTAGTTCAGATTACATCAAATATGCAAGTCCCATGTCACTGCCAGCATGCACCATGATACTTGGGGGCTAATGCAAGGTCATTTCTTACTTGCCTCATTGAAGACCCGACTCATCACATTATAATGAGCCGACCGTTGGGGGCTACCAAGTGCTCCTGTCAGAAATTCAAGGTACACAAGCTTTAATCCATTATATTGAAGGGTCCACTGCTCGGTTGGTAGAGTACAAAGCTCTTAACCATGTGGACATGGGTTCAAGCCCCACAATGGAAGCTACATCATATGATGTTATTTTCAATGAAGTATATATATAAAGTCCCAGCTCAGTATTATCTGACTGAGCCGGCCCTTGGGGGCTACATGTTGTTGTTCAAGTCTACATGATCATATCTACAAAGTCCCTGCTCATTATTGCATAATGACCCGACCCTTGGGGGCTACACTGGTTGAAGTTTTTATGAGCATAAGGCAATTTCAAGTCCCAGTTGCTGCAAGCATGACAACCCGACCCTTGGGGGCTACATATGGATTTCTTCAAAGGTTGCAACATTTATATTGAAGCAAGTCTTAAAGCTATCACTATGTTCTCTTCTTAAGACTTGGGGGGCTACAGGTGATATGAATATAATGGAGGAACATCTTCAAATTCTCGGTTTTGAGTAAAACAGGGAGATCAATTGTGTGACCCGGCGTTGGCAACAATCATGAACTGGCGTTGGCAACAATCATGACCCGGAATTATCAGTTTTTATAACCCGACGATTTTGTAAATCATAACTCGGCAAGTTCTACATTTTCAAACCAGCTGGATATCACTTGAATATTTCAAAGACCGATATTTTTGTCAAGTCAGAGCATTGAAGGCCGACTCAAATGGATTCTTTATTTACAATATTTCTTCTACAAGAAAATTGATTATGAAGCTGGCCTAATGACCCAGATTTTCTAGAAGAAGGAAATAACAAGGACTTAAGGATGATATGGTGCTGGTTTACAAGAATATTTAACCCGGAGCACAACCTTTCAAATTTGTTCTTGTGTTTGTGTTGCAGATTAGTTTAACATGATAAATCCAAATTAAACTGGGGGCTAATGTTGGGGATATACCCCACGGTATAACCCGGCTAGATGTATGACCCGGATGGATCTTGGCGACTTACTGGTGACCTCAGCTCTAATGTAAGAGCAAAATATTGAAGATTTAGTTTGGGAGGCCAGTTACTAGCCCCCGGTAGTGTTCAGCGACAGTCGAGGTCAAGCCGTAAACACTTCGGCCAATGTTATGAATGGCCCGTCATTTAACACAGTCATCGGATCGCTGACCAGTTTACGCTTATTGTGACAGATAGTTTTCGGCTTTCTCCACTGAGGTGCTCAACCATGTGAGCTGGAAGCACAATTGCAGTGGTTCTCGCTTTGCGCACCTAGCCGAACAAAGAGGAACGTAGGAGGAAAGCGCAGGGGCCGGGCAACCCAAGTATTGACCGAAGACCCAATTCGAAACCGATGCATATATAGCAATATCGGAGAATGTTTTTTGCCGAATCTCTAAAGGTGTCCGGCGTTGCACCGCGAGACTTGTGCTGAAAACACACAAATAGTTTGAAAGTACCATAAGCTTGGAAAACCAAAAAACATCAGTAAAAACTTGACGTCCGAACAAGATCAAGTGTCCGGTGCCAATCCGAAAATAGGAAAAAAATTGTGCTTATGTCGTGCTTTAACATGACACATCCGATCTCAAGACTTCACGCGGGTGAGCCTACGACTTCAAGCTCCTTGCCCCAAAGGCGGAGTAGTTCTCCGAGGTCAGTTTAGCAAACTAAACTCAAGCGGCTTTCAGAGAGAAGACATGCTATCCGGCTATTGACCATAAACTCGAGTCGAAAAAGGAGCGGTAGAAAAAGACTTTGCAACGACCAAGAAGAAAACACATCTACTATAAAACAGCTCATATAAATTTTAAGAGCCCCCAAGTGACTTGGGTAAAAGAATTTTATGTATAATGATTGTATGTACCAAAGTACTTATATCATATCTGTGCTCACCCGAACTTTAGACGCGTCTTAACCGACCATCGGCTTCTCCCTCTTCGGCCAAGGGCCGAAAAGTGTCATGAACTCCACCTGTCGAGAGTATCGACGGTGTTTCTGATGACTAGGCAACCAGGCCATAAGGCTGTAACAGACAAAGCGCGCTCAGGGAACTTATGCTATATTACTGATGAAGTGTAAGAAGCACCTTCGAAGAAAATAGTACCCCTACCGATACCTTTCTTCAGTGCTCATTATTACTATGAGACTTGTGCAATAGATTTTTTGTACTCATGAGTTCGCTGTGTGCCGACCATGATTGAAAACAATAAGAGCGCTAGCTTTCGGCTTCACCCAGTCTGATGTCAGAGCTCGGATGACCCGGTCGTGACAATAGCAAAGGTGCTCCCTTTACTCCCTAGCCGAACAATCGGGAACGTAGGGGTAAGCACAGGAGCCAGGCAACCCAGCTTGCAAATCGCTTAGGTCAATATGGTGCATATGGTGGCATAATACAAGTATAGTCATATGCAAGAGGAAAAGCTCCATCAAGGGAGCCCCCAAATAAACGGGGTATTTGAATATGCGCGTCACAAACAAAGTTTTGACAAGGAACTTTGTCACAAACAACTTTGTGCCGAAAAGTATAATGCTTGGTCGAACCAAACAAAATTTAAAACTGAAAGTTTTTGAGCATGAAAGCAACTTAGCTGGTTAATGTGCTCGGTGTTGATGACGTGATTCGGGCTTGTGGCGGGACGAAGACACCCATTAATTTGTGACAGATCCGACATGGTTCGCAGTCCTTGGCATGGCCGAGGTCCCAGCCCCCAGGCCCGAGGTGTCCGAGCAAGGAGTTCGGCACTTCGGAGTAGTGACCACCTAACACAGTCAAAATCGATTACCTGCACACATAAAACAGTGCGGTCCAGGAAATAATAATATATATATAATCATTGCATAATCGCTTTACGCAAAAATAATTTATTTAAAGAAATGTGGCCTGGCGCCGAAGCCAATGTCGATGCAGGGTGTCAGCGTGACGCAGTGAAGGCGTGACAAAGCCTGAATTTGTAGGGCGGTCCGGGCTTCGGATGCGGCGTTCGCCGAACTATGTATGGAAACTGACCAAACCACCACGCGACCATTTTTAATGTGGCCGCCATTTGATAGACCTGTGTATAGATGATGGAGCAAACCATAATAATAATTCCTTAAGAAAAATAAACCCAACAAGCAAAAATTGTTAGGATTAATAGCACCTGGTTTATTTGTTATAGCATTCCGAAGAAAAGCGACTCCCAAAATCGGGAATCGATCCGCACATCCATTGCCTGATGGGCGATAAAGCGATGGCCTCGTGATGCTGGCAAAGGTTGGCTTGCCAAGGCGAAGTCCTCGGTCCAGCTAACGTGACGAAGCTGGTCGGTTGGTGACGCCGAAGTCACTAGAGTATGTTGATGAAGAAATAGCCAAGTCCCCGGTCTAGCCGAGGTGACGGAGCAGGCCGGTGAGGAGTTGTTGTAGCTGCCATGTCAGCCGAGGTGTTGAAGTAGTTCGGCGTGACGGACATTGGTTCAAAGAAGCAACAGTGCGGCCATGCCGACCCAGGTCGTAACTTGTGATGCAGCCAATGCTGGTCTAATGAAGTGACCATGCGGCGATGCCAGTGTGCCTGCTCCATGTAATCCGTAGGGCGGCGATGTTGGTGATGATTTATCCTTGGCAATTCCGAACTCTTATTCGGCTCGCTGAGGTGAGGATCCGAAGAAGTTGAGCTCGACATGTCTAGCGCAGGTCGGGAGTCGTGGAGCTATATTGCCGGACTGGCGTGACACCAGCGTGATGGCGAAGATTAGCTCAGAGGAGGATTAAAATTTTATGGACGCATGTTAAAAACAACGCACAATACCTTAGAAGAAAATTCTTTAAAAAAGGTTGTCAAATATCACGTTCATAAAGAAACATGAATTCGGGTTGGATCCGTATTCGCGCAGAAAACAGATATGAAAAGTGATGCACTAATCGGAAGGTTCCCGGAGTTTGGACGGTCGGATCAAGCTGAAATTTGGAAGGGAGATAGATATGGGAATTCCGCAGTAGATGAACGGTTGGATCTTCCAAAGGACTTCCGATCTAGGCTCTGGAGACCATGCCCTAAACTCGTCCAGATTCCCGTCTGGATTTGCCAGGGCTCCGGTATATCATACATTGTCAGAGATTCCTCCATGAGAACTCGACAAATTTTTTTAGGGTTGTCGTAGACTCGATTCCGCATAATTCCACCGAAGTGATCGTTAAAACGACACTCGAGGAGGTGGTGGCGGCGGATACGCGTTCGCCATCTAGAAAAACAAGACGGTCGTCCGAGGGCAATGTTGACGTTGAGCCCCCGAGCTCCATGGACGATTCCTCCATGATCTTGATAGAGATCGGAGTTGGTGTTGATGAAGGCCCTCGTACGAACATGACGATCGGAGGTAGGGCACAGTCCTCGGTCAAGCCAAGGTGACTAGTCAAGCCGGTGACGAAGATGTCGACGTCGCAGTCAATCTGCAGACGAGGCATCGATCCTTTTGCCGATCACACAGCGGAACTCTCAAGGAAAGCACCAATGTTGGTGTCAAAACCGGCGGATCTCGGGTAGGGGGTCCTAAACTGTGCATCTAAGGTGGATGGTAACAGGAGGCAGGGGACACGATGTTTACCCAGGTTCGGGCCCTCTTGATGGAGGTAATACCCTACGTCATGCTTGATTGTTCTTGATGATATGAGTATTACAAGAGTTGATCTACTACGAGATCAGAGAGGCTAAACCTAGAATCTAGCCTATGGTATGATTGTATGTATATCTATCGACTAGCCTGGCCCTGGTTTATATAATGTACCAGAGGCCTAGGATAACAAGAGTCCTAGCCAAATACGCCGGTGGGGGAGGAATCCTCGTCTTGACCACCAAGTCTTGTGGAATCTTCCTTGTATATGCGGCAGCTGTCCAAACTGGCCCATGAGTATACGGCCATGGGGGTCCTCGGCCCAATCTAACTGACCGGGAGACGACGTGGTGGGTACCCCCTAGTCCAGGACACCGCCAGGCCTAATAAGTGCACAGGCAGGGCTGTTGAAGGAGTTGGTTCCTTGAGGTTTTCCTTTTCTGCTTCATTAGTCTTGATCTTGGGGCGGGTTCCGATTCCCCCGCGCATGGTGTAAAGCCAACAGTGGTGGGGCCGCGGCAGTGATGGCCCGTGAATGACTTCTACGCACGGGGTAGAAATCGCCAAATTACTCTTCCCATAGCGCGCTCTTATCCTTACCCACGTATAACGCATGCATAACGCGGGGTAGGTAATGGAGGCGTGTGGTGCGGAAGAGCATCTTGAAGTGGGTCTGTCCTTCTTGAATTGGAGGAGGAGGGCGACGGTTGCCCGTTGATGGAGCAGCTGCCCTTCCCTACCTGGCCTATAAAAGGAGGGGCGAAGGAGGGCGAAGTCATCCACCTCTGCATTCTTCCTCCTCTTCTCTTGGTTCTCTGCTTCTTCTAGTAATGCTGAAGGCAAGGGCCCGGGGCCAGGCCCCGGGCTTCTGCTCAAGGCAATTGCTGCCTCAGGTTGGTGCTGATGCTCGGGGAGTGAGCTTTGTCCTTGGTGTGGTGAACCTCTTGGTCTCTTTGAACTTGGCTGGGAGGCATGGCTGGAAATCACTGGTAATCCCAACATTGCCCCTCCCAGAGGCCTTGGGGCCGTTGTCGACGAGAGGCGCGCCCTCTTGCCCACCAAGGAGGGGTGCGATGCGCCTCAGGCCCTTTGGTAGCTCTGGCTGTTTGCTGTTTCTCCGCTGGAGGCGTCGGGCCGAGGGCTTGGTGCATTCCGGGAGCAGCGGTGGTGAGGAGAAAGCGATGGAAGACGGAGAAGGCGGGTGGCAGGGGGTCAGGTCAGAGTATGATGGCGCGGATGCCTTCATCTCCGACCGTCGACCTGCCGCCTTGTCTTTCCTCTCTTCCCCTCCCTCCCTGGCACCGTCATCACCAGGCTCTTTGGGTGGTAGTCGGGGAGGGATGTTATCTTGGCGCCTTCTCCTCGCCTCCAGCAGTCTTCTGGCTAAGCTTTGGTGGATGACTCCACCGGCGCTTAAGCCGGGGCTTCTTGTCGGGTCTGGAGGTGGCGACCAGAAGGCGTCGCCCCATCTCCCGCACTCCTCCTTCGCAGCCTCACCACTCCCGGTCTTGTTAGGCCATGTTTGACGGGCCCTGACAGGATCGGGGTGGGCTCCTGCTTGGGTGCCCCTTTTCTCGTCTTTTCCTCCTTCCGTTGCAGTGCCTGAAAGAGGGGATCATGGGGCACTTATCTTTTTTCAATCTTAAACTAGTCGGCAATTGCCAAATTTTAATTCAAATAATGTAATCTCGAGTCCATCTTTGTATTCTGTAATGCTTGTACTTGCAACTTCATATGAATGAAAAAAAGATGAATCTTGTCGGGAACTCGTGCATGTGTATGTCCATGCAGAGGCAAAGTGCCTCTTTAATAAAATAAACGAGTTTTCCCTGGGAGGATATCCTGCTGGCACCCTCTTTGTCTGCCGGAGAACTACGTCTGCTAGGGAACAGACAGAGGGGCCAGCCCCCCGCCACCTCATTTTCCCCAAAGGCCACTGCGACTACCCTGACCGAAGCAGCGTTCAAGTCATGGATGGGAGCACCTAAGTTTCAAAGAGGGAGGAGAGGTTTTCTCATGCAAAGTTGTAGCTTTAGAGAATACTAATGGACAAGAGGTGGACTTATCTGTTTGGCTTGCTGGGGATCGCCATGTCGTGCAATCTTCTCGTCCTTTGCCGAAGCCAGGTTCACAGCAAGAACCTACAACTCCATGTAGATGAGAATGAATGCAAGATGCAATCCTATCTATATGCATATGCAAATGCTCATGAAGTGCTTATGCAATGATCTAGGTGTGCTTGTGCATGCATGCAATCTTAGTTGGGGCCCCCTACAACGCTTCTTTATTTTCTCTTGCACGGGGTCATCGCCCTGGCTTGTACAAGGGGTTACATGCAACCTTGGCAATGCCATGTACAATGGGTGGCTGCCGGGCAGGGCCCGGCAGCCTCTGCGCCTTATGGGTAGAACTTACAGAGATGCTCAATGTTCCATGACTTTTGCAACGGTGTGCCATCTCCGGTCTCCAGACGGACTGCACCGGGTCTGGAGACTCGTACTACCCGGTAAGGGCCTTCCCACTTTGGTGATAACTTGAGTGTACCCTTGGCGGAGTGAACATGCCCAAGGACAAGGTCACCTTCCTCAAAACACCGGGCACGAACCCTATGGATGTGATAGCAACACAGGGCTTGCTGATAGCGTGTAGCACATGTAGCGGCCCGGAGACGGTTCTCCTCGAGTAGCATAATGTCGTCACGTCGGTGCTGATCTTGCGCTACTTCATCATAGGCAAGCACCCGAGGAGACCCGTAAATGAGTTCTATGGGGATAAATGCTTCTGCCCCGTAGACCAGGGAGAAGGGAGTCTGCCCGGTAGCTTGATTAGGTGTCGTTCTGAGGGACCAGAGAACTACCGACAGCTCCTCGATCCACTGCCTGTCGTGCTTCTGCAGCATATCGAAAGTCCTTGTCTTGAGTCCACAAATCACTTCAGCGTTCTCCCTCTCAGCTTGTGCATTGCTCCGGGGGTGTGCCACAGAGGCAAATGAGATCTTGCACCTGAGGGTTTGAACATATTGCGTGAAGGCATGGCTCGTGAACTGGGTGCCGTTGTCATTTGCCTCTGTGGCACACCCCCAGAACTCCAAAACGACACCAATTCTTTAAAGAACTTGAGAGCTGACTGAGCAGTCACCTTCTTCACGGTAGTCACTTCCGCCACTTTGTAAACTTGTCGATGGTGACGAACAATAATTCAAAGCCCTCGATTGCTCGGGGGAAGGGGCCGAGGATATCGAGTCCCCAGACCGAAAATGGCCATGATAGAGGGATTGTCTGAAGAGCTTGGGCAGGCAGGTGTGTTTTCTTGGAATGGACTTGACAGGCTTCACATGTCGTGACGAGCTCAACCGCGTCTTGGCAGGCCGTGGGCCAATAGAATCCTTGCCGGAATGCTTTCCCAACTAATGTCGTTGATCCAATGTGTGAGCCGCACATTCTTCTGTGAATCTCAGCCAACAGTTCCTTTCCGTCCTCCCGGCAGACACACTTCAATTTCACACCGTTGGGCCTCCTTCTGTACAGAGTGTCATCGACAAACTGATACATACTGGCCCTCCGGGCTACTTTTTCAGCTTCATCTGGCTCGCCGGGGAGTTCT
The DNA here is from genome assembly GCA_034509565.1 of Triticum monococcum. Taxonomy (NCBI): domain Eukaryota; kingdom Viridiplantae; phylum Streptophyta; class Magnoliopsida; order Poales; family Poaceae; genus Triticum; species Triticum monococcum. The sequence goes on along the minus strand of CM067846.1, from coordinate 167,447,410 downwards.
ACGGTTTGGAGGAAGCGGACGATGTGACTTTCCCAAGTTGGAGCATGATGCTTGATACGTCTCCAACGTATCTACTTTTTCTCACGCTTTTCCTCTTGTTTTGGACTCTAATTTGCATGATTTGAATGAAACTAACCCCGGACTGACGTTGTTTTAAGCACAACTACCATCGTGTTATTTTTGTTCAGAAATAAAAGTTCTTGGGATGGAATGAAACTTTGCGAGGATTTTTATATTAATAATAATAATAATTTCTGGAGTCGAGACCCACCAGAGAGGGCCCCCCTGGGTGGGCACAACCCACCAGGGCGCGCCCCCTCTCCTGGCGTGCCCAGGTGAGTTGTACCCACCTGGTGGCCCCGCTGATGACCCCCCTGATACTATAAAATCACATATTTCCAGGAAAAAATCAGGGAGAAAGAATTATCGCGATCCACGAGATGGAGCCGCCGCCAAGCCCTGTTCTTCCTCGGGAGGGCAGATCGGGAGTCTGTATGGGGCTTCGGAGAGGGGGATCTTTGTTCTTAGTCATCACCAACCCTTCTTCATCGCCAATTCCATGATGCTCCCCACCGGGAGTGAGTAATTCCTTCATAGGCTCGCTGGTCGGTGAGGAGTTGGATGAGATCCATCACGTAAGCAAGTTAGTTTTGTTAGGGCTTGATCCCTAGTATCCACTATGTTCTTATATTGATGTTGCTATGACTTTGCCATGCTTAATGCTTGATACTTTGGGCCCGGGTGCCATGATTTCAGATCTGAACCATTTATGTTATCATCATTATATCCATGTTCTAGATCCGATCTTGCAAGTTATAGTCACCTACTATGAGTTATGATCCGGCAACCCGGAGTGACAACAACCGGGCCCACTCCCGGTGATGACCGTAGTTTGACGAGTTCATGTATTCACTATGTGCTAATGCTTTGTTCCGGTTCTCTATTAAAAGGAGGCCTTAATATCCCTTAGTTTCCAATATGGACCCCGCTGCCACGGGAGGGTTGGACAAAAGATGTCATGCAAGTTCTTTTAATAAAGCATGTATGACTATTTACGGAATACATGCTTACATTATATCGACGAACTAGAGCTAGTGCCGTATCGCCCTAGGTTATAACTGTCACATGATGAATATCATCCAAGAACTCACCGATCCAATGCCTACGAATTTTCCCATATTGTTTCTGCTAAGTTACTACTACTATCATCACTGTTACACTTGCTACAAAGTTACTATTATCACTGTTACTGTTACCATTGCTGCCGTCACTATTATCAAAACTATCAAACTACTTTGCTACTGATCACTTTGCTATAGGTAATTAAGGTCCATGTGTGGTTGAATTGACAACTCAACTGCTAATACCTTCAAATATTCTTTGGCTCCCCTTGTGTTGAATCTATAAGTTTGGATTGAATACTCTACCCTAAAAAACTATTGTGATCTCCTATACTTGTGGGTTATCAAGGCTTGGCAATAAGGACTAGCGGCACCTCCTCGGCTGCGGGAGCACCAGCCTCGTTCACAGGGTCCATAGGCCCAGCTGGAGGGGGTGGTCTAGCAGGCTGTGAGGAGTTGTTTCCGGCAGGGTCTCCGCCGGGAGCGGATGGCTCGATCGGGAGAGGCTTACCGTAGTCCAACTTTCTCCTTTTCCGGGCCATTGTGGTTGGTGATACGGAGGGTTGAGAGAGGTGTAGAACAAAATTTCTTGGTTCCATAGGAAGCTTCTGCGCAACACACTTTGACAGGTGATCAGCTATGCTGTTTTCCGCACGGGGTACGTGCTCTATTTGTGAAAGTGCAACTATCCCTAGGTGGTTTTGGTAATTCATAACAACATATAGCTCATTGAACTAATGCTATTCCAAGAAGATCATTTCAGGAAAGCTCAATGATTGGCATGGCATGGATGGTGAAAGTGGAACCCTCAAAATGCTAAGGACAAAGGATTGGCTCTAGCTCATATGCTCAAGACTCTTCATTTTATATTTTAGTGATCCAAGATCACATTGAGCCTTTAGGAAAATCCAATACTATCAAGGAGGGATGAGGTGTTACTTAATGAGCCTCTTGCTTCATGTGCTTAGTGATATGCTCCAAAATCCTCAGCTACTTTCCCATATCCACATTTGACCTAAACCCAAAGCCAAACTCAGCCCTACCGATTCTTTCAACCCGGTGCCACCGAGTTTCACTTGTCATAGCCACTACCAAACCCTAAGCAAATCGGTTCTACCGATAGGGATCTCGGTCTCACCGAGATGGGATTGCAATTTCTCTGTTTCCTTTTCGTAACTTTTCGCTCTCACCGAAAGAGCGGATCGGTCCCACCGAGATTGCAATGCAAACACTCTGTTTCCTTTTTGTAACATTTCGGTCTCACCGAAAGAGCAAATCGGTCCCACCGAGTTTGCCTGACCAACTCTCTGGTTAGCTAATTGCCAAAATCGGTCTCACCGAGATTATGTTATGCCCTAACCCTAACCATATCGGTCCTACCGAGTTGCATGTCAGTCCCCCCGAAAATCACTAACGGTCACTAGGTTTACTATTTTGGTCCGACCGAGTTTGTTGATTCGGTCCCATCGAGATTGGTAAATTGTGTGTAACGGTTGGATTTTGTGTGGAGGCTATATATACCCCTCCACCTCCTCTTCACTCGTGGAGAGAGCCATCAGAACACATCTACACTTCCAACTTATATGTTCTGAGAGAGAACCACCTACCCTTGTGTTGAGCCCAAGATAATCCATTCCTACCATATGAATCTTGATCTCTAGCCTTCCCCAAGTTGCTTTCCACCAAATCCAAATCTTGTGAGAGAGAGTTGAGTGTTGGGGAGACTATCATTTGAAGCACAAGAGCAAGGAGTTCATCATCAACACACCATTTGTTACTTCTTGGAGAGTGGTGTCTCCTAGATTTGCTAGGTGTCACTTAGGAGCCTCCGACAAGATTGTGGAGTTGAACCAAGGAGTTTGTAAGGGCAAGGAGATCGCCTACTTCATGAAGATCTACCGCTAGTGAGGCAAGTCCTTCGTGGGCGATGGCCATGGTGGGATAGACAAGGTTGCTTCTTCGTGGACCCTTCGTGGGTGGAGCCCTCCGTGGACTCGGGCAACCGTTACCCTTCGTGGGTTGAAGTCTCCATCAACGTGGATGTAGGATAGCACCACCTATCCGAACCACGGGAAAAACATCCGTGTCTCCAATTGCGTTAGAATTCTCCAAACCCTTCCCTTTACATTCTTGCAAGTTGCATGCTTTACTTTCCGCTGCCAATATACTCTTTGCATGCTTGCTTGAATTGTGAGATGATTGCTTGACTTGTCCTAAAATAGCTAAAATCTGCCAAGAACTAAAATTGGGAAAAGGTTAAGTTTTTATTTGGTCAAGTAGTCTAATCACCCCCCCTCTAGACATACTTTCGATCCTACAAGTGGTATCAGAGCTTTGGTCTCCATTTGCTTTGATTTCCATAGCTTTTGGTGGTCATAGCCTTGGTTTCACAACCTAGGAGAGTATGGCGTCTAGCGAGGGAAATTATCACTGTAGAGGTCCTTACTTTGATGGTACTAATTTTGCTAGTTGGAAGCATAAAATGAAAATGCATATTCTTGGACATAACCCCGCCGTTTGGGCTATTGTGTGTGTTGGTTTGCAAGGTGACTTCTTTGATGCGAGAGAACCAAACTGTGAAGCTACCGCGGATGAATTGAAGATGTTGCAATACAATGCTCAAGCTTGTGATATTCTCTTCAACGGATTGTGCCCCGAAGAATTCAACAAAATTAGCCGTCTTGAGAATGCAAAGGAAATTTGGGACACTTTGATTGATATGCATGAAGGTACCGACTCCATCAAGGAATCCAAATTGGATGTTCTTCAAAGTTAACTTGACAAGTTCAAAATGAAGGATGGTGAAGGTGTCGCTGAAATGTACTCTAGGCTTGCTCTCATCACAAATGAGATTGTCGGCTTAGGAAGTGAAGAGATGACCGACAGATTCATCATCAAGAAGATTCTAAGAGCCTTGGATGGAAAATATGATACCGTGTGCATATTGATCCAAATGATGCCAAATTACAAAGTTCTCAAGCCAACGGAGGTAATTGGAAGAATTGTTGCTCATGAGATGTCACTTAAGGATAAAGAGGAACTTCACAACAAATCAAGTGGTGCCTACAAAGCCTCATGTGAAGCCCCTACATCATCAAGTGAGAAACAAAACTTCAATGAAGAATTGAGCTTAATGGTGAAAAACTTCAACAAGTTCTACAAGAGTAGAAGCAAAGAGAGAAGTTTCAAGTCAAGGTCCTACAATGACAAAACATCTTCTAGTCGAGAGCGAAACTACTACAATTGTGGAAGACCCGGACACTATTCCAATGAGTGTACGGCTCCCTAGAAGAGAAGAGAAGACTCTCCAAAAAGAAGAAGCAAAAGAGAAGAATCACCACCAAGAGAGAGAAGGAGTAGAGATGATCGTTATGAACGAAGATACTCATGGAGAAGCAAGGATTCGGAAAGGAAGGAAAAATCATCAAGGAGCTACACAAAATGAATACATCAAGCTCATGTTGGTGAATGGGTATCTGGCTCCGACTCCGACAACCACTCCGAGAGAAGTTATCACTCCGATTCCAAATATACTCAAGATGAAGGTGTTGCCGGTCTAGCACTTGTGTCAACCAACTCCTACGACATATTTGACTCACCAAATGAAGGAATTGGAAGATGCTTCATGACCAAAGGTCCTAAGGTAACACACCCCGAGTATGTTGATTTTAATAGTGATGAAGATGACTTGTTAGGTGATGGTGATTTACTTGTTGACAACTCTAGTGATGAATACTATGATGAAACGTCAATTAATCATGCTAATCAAGATAAAACGAATGACAATGATAAGGAGAAGATTGAGGCTCTAACTAAAGAACTAAACACTCTTAAGTTAGCTCATGAAACTATCTTCGAAGATCATCGAGAACTTTTATGAGCTCATGAGAAGTTACACTTTGAAAAGCTCAATCTTGAGCAAGAGCATGAGTTTTTAAAGGCAATAAATGATGATCTCCGCAAGAAAAGTTCTTCTTACATTGCCAAGCGTTTACTCTTATCCACTTACATGCCTCAAGTCAAGTCTAGTAACAAGAACAAGAAAGATTCTTCCTCTAGTAGTAACAATGATCATGCTGAATCCAATATTGTTGCTTCTAATAGTTCTCTTGATTCCACTAATGATTCTCTTAGCCAAGTTACACTTGAGCAAGAAAATAGCTTATTGAAGGGAATTATAGAGAAAGGAGTGTACAAAAGCCTTGCCGGGAGTAAGCAATTCGAGGAAATTGTGCGCAAGCAAGGAAGGCACCAGAAGAATCAAGGTGTTGGTTTTGAACGAAAGTTCAATGCCAATGGAGTTGAGTGGGAAGAAGATCAATACCCCAAGACAAAGTTTGTTCCTCAACAAGAGAAGTATGATACTTCCTTCAAGGCGCACAAGCTCAAGATGATCTTCCACCACAAGACTACAAGCAAAAAGGCAAGGACAAGCTTCAAGAGGAAATTGATGCAATTGAAGAAGCTTCTAAGACCTTAGTCAAGTGGATTCCCAAGACCACTTCAAGTTCCACTTCATCAAGTACGACTACAACTCCAAGGATTCCCATCAAGATGGTGTGGATGCAAAAGAAGAAGAACTAGAGAGTTCTTGAGGGTGACTCCGCCAACATACTTCACTCTTATCATTTTGGCAAGAACAAGTGCAATCAACTTCCACATCTTGCACTAGTTCCAGGAGTCACAAACCCTCTTGTTGGTAAGACAAGGGACAAGGTAACATAAAAGTTTTCATGGACATCATCTTGTGTGTGCATCACTCTATGTCTATGGATATCCTTGTTTGTTCCTTGTGGGACTAACCCATGTAGGTATTGAAAGTGCAATTCACTCAAATGGATAGCTCCAAGTGATCTACATCAACATTGAGCATCCACATCTTCAACATCTACATGAAGTCATCATCGACAAAACCCAAGGTTAGTTCATCCCTCTTAGGGGGGATATCACATCTAGGGGGAGCTTTACTCTAAGACTTGAGCTAAAGCAACTCTAAAGATGTGAACACAACAATGCTTTATGTAAAAGTGGTAACCCCACTTGAGCTTAAATGATGAGTATGGCCTATGATCAAGTGTTCTCACTTGACTCCTAAGTCAATATACTCATATATAGATGACCTAGTCATCACCAATTGCTTGATAGATGCTAGAATTGGTTGTGCATGCTTTGTCACATATTTCAATTGCCATTTTATTTGTGAGCATGTTGGTTGCATATTTTACTCATTTGAGGACATCCACTTGTTGTTTTGATTGTGTGGTTTTATTTCCTTTTGCCAAGTGGATGGACAAGAATGCCTAAGAACCTCCTCTAGCTATCTATGCTTTTCTCGTCTCAAACTCTATTCATGCTACATCACAAAATTTGATCAAGTCAGATTCGAACCACTCTGTGTGAGGAGCACTCGGAGTCGCTGATTCGTCATAGACTTAAATTTCCAAAACCTCTTTGTGATTCTCGGTCTAACCGATATCCTACTTTCGGTCCTACCGAGATCATTAAGTTGATCTGAATTTTCGATCTCGGTGCAACCGATTTGAACCATTCGGTCACACCGAGTTGCAATAACTGTATACAGTTTTGCATCTCGGTGCCACCGAGTTGTTCCACTCGGTCACACCGACAGGGTTGGGCTATATATAGTCACGAGCAAAAATTTGGAAATTTCTCCGAACCCCTTCGCCCGCGCGATAGCTCGCTCTGCCAACATGGTCTCCGGATCGTCTCATCACCGCCAGCCGCCTCCAGTCGCTGGTCTCCATCGCCGTCAATGGAATTCAACCCCGCCGTTGCCGCCGTAGCGAGTCTCCGCCGAACTAGGGTATGGACTCGATCTTTGTGCTATCCCCAATCTGATTCCTAGCACATTGTGATCTTATTGTCTCTAGCCACGATTGAAACACTCCTATCCAGTCAATGCATTCGTAGAATAGGATTGATTCAAAAACTTTAGGGTTAGGTTTCCGCCGAAACCATCTCGGACCCACCGAGTTGAAAAACTCGGTCCCACCGATTTGGCTCATGCCATTGCACAAGTGAGACTCGGTCTGACCGAGAATTACTAATCGGTGTGACCGATTTTGGAACTTTGTGAAACCCTAGCAGTCTCGGTGCCACCGAACTGTGACTCGGTCTGACCGAGTTCACTAGTTTAGATTCCAAAACTGCTTCGGTATCACCGAGTTTAAAAATCGGTAGATCCGAGATGATTTCTGTGGGAAACTAAAACTAAGATTTTGAATCATTCTTTTGCAAAAATCTCTGCATTTTGTGATGCTCATCCACTCTACCTCATCTATAAACTATTCACAGGGTCAGCAGTCAGCTTGTTCATCATGTTAGATCAGAGTGACAGCCAGAATGTGTCAGAACAGCAAGTGCACATGAGTGAGGGCACTAGTCCCTCCAGTTCTTCAAATGAAGGCAGCAGGAGCACCCTAGCAACCTGCCAAAAGCTGCCACCAGACAAAGGAAGAAGAGAAGCTCGGACTCAGAGGATGAAGACTATGTGGCAGAAGAGGAAGCTACTTCCAAGAAAGTAGTGCTCAAGAAGGAGGATGGCCCAGCACAGAGCACGAAGCCAGGGACGAAAGTCAAAAGGCCAGCAGGAAGGCATCCTATGCCAAAGGCCAGAGCCTCAACTCAGATTCCTGAAAAGCCTGAACCTAAAGAGGCTGCTGCAGAAGGGAAGAAGAGGAAGGAGAGGATCAAAAAGACCACTGCTAGAGTGCATGGGAGATCCTCAATCATGAGAGATTCTGAAGAGGAAGAGGAAGAAGAGGTTGCTGCACCAGCACCTAAGGCACCTAAGCTGATGGGTGATGCTATAAGATCAGGGGCTACTGCATCAAAGCCCAAAGAAGCACCCAAAGCTGCCTCCAAGCCCAAGTCAGCTCCAAAGAGGAATACAAGGAGCATACCAGCTGCTGAAAAGAACAAGGCCCCAGTGCCTGACATTGCTGAAGAAGAAGAAGGTCAAGTTCTGAGAAAGCTTAAGCCCAAGATCCCAGACCACAATGATGCTCATCCTGTGGCCGAGGACATGAAAATCAGAAGAGATTCAGGGCTGATGAAGTGGAGAGAAGCAGATCCGTATGCTTCAAGGAGAAGAACTGCTGTTGATTACAGGTTTCACACCAAGGAACAACAAGATTTTTATGAGACAATGCTGCTAGATAAGAAGCCTATCATTTGTGACATGAGATGGATTGATTGGGAATACATCAAGGACAATGAAGAGCACTATCCTGGAGTGCAAGACAGCTTCATAGCTTGTGGAGTAGCTGACTTTGTTGGGCAGAAGCTCACAAGGTGGAATGAATAGCTCATCATGCAATTCTACTCCACAGCACACTTCTATCCAGATGGCAGAATTGTGTGGATTTCAGAGGGAACCAGATATCAATCAACTGTTGAGGAATGGGCAAAGTTGATCAATGCCCCAGAGGAAAATGAGGATGACTTAGACATATATGCCAAGAAGAAGATGGATCACAATTCTATGTCCAACATGTACAAGGAGATCCCAAATGAAGCTCTTGAAACTTTCAAGTTTGGCTCAGTGCATTATCTTTTGTCAGGGCTGCCAACTATCAACTGGATCCTAAGGCACACTCTGTTGCCCAAGTTAGGTGATCACAAGATGATCAGAGGCCATGCAATAAATTTGCTTCATATATTTGATGTGCCACAGAAGTTCAAGGTGATGAGCCTCATGGTAGAGACCATTAAGAGGACAGCAGCTGATCAGAAGAGGAGCTGTGGATATGCCCCACAAATTCAGGAGTTAATCAACTCAAAGATGGGCACAGGCACATACTTGTTGGACAAGGAACATTTGCCTATTCATCCAGATTTTGAAGACAATCAAGTTGTGATGAGTGAGAATGAACCATCATCAGTTCAAGCACAAGCAAAGAAGGAGAAGGCAAGGAAGGAGAAAGCTGCCAAGATGCCAACTCAAGAGGAGGCATCTGAGTACTTCTTGAAAAACAAGCAAGAGCAGCTTAGTTACTTGATTGCATCCACACTCAGGATTGAGAAAGGACTGGCCACCCTCACTCAGAATCAGCAGAGCTTAGAGAGGATCATGGAACAAAAGTTCTATGACATGGATGTCAAAGTAACAGAGATTCAGTCTATAGTGGAGCAACTTCAAGATGACATGCAGGAGAGGAGAGGGAAGACTACAACTGATGCATTTGCCAGAGTGCCACGAGCTCCGAGGTCGACGGCAGTGCCAGTTCCTGACACCAGAGCCACCACCTCAGCTCCAGCCACAGCACCAGCCCAACCAGCTCCAGCATCTACTTCAGCTTCAACTCCAACCACGTCTACAGAAGGCTTCGTCCTTGGAGTGATCCAGACTCCACCACCACCAAAAGATCAAGCCCGAGAGTCGATCTAGCACTATGCATTTTCTAGGAACTTTTTGGTAACTTGTTGCCAAAGGGGGAGAAAAATGTATAGATCATAGGCTTCGAGAGAGAGAGAGAGTGTTGCTTTTATTCTCTCTTGCTTTATTTGGTGGTTTTTCAAACTTTGTTTGCTTTTGGTTGAGATACTTTGATATGCCTGTGAGACATTGATGATCATGTGTTTGATCATAAGCTACACTTATGCATGCTTGATATTATCCTATCTATCTTATGTGATCATTCACTTTCTTTGGTGATGAGTGTCGGCGTTCTGGGAACGGGGGTCCCCAGTCTTGCCTGCCTGCGTCCTGTGACGTGGCTCGAATGGGGGCCCAACATGGACCATCTTCATCAGCACAAGACTCAAGACCCTCGCGAGGGACCAAGCCTCGTGAGGCGGACGACACGGCGCATCCTCAGGCGCAGCCTCCTCAGCCTGGCTCGCGAGGAGGCGGAGATATCAAGGCGGGGTACCTCGCGAGGTGCCCGTGACGCAAGCCATGACGATCGAGGGTGCCAGGCGGGCGCCAGCGCACGCAGCGTCCTTCTTTCCTCTTTGGTGCAAAGGGGGCAAGCGCAGCCGCGGAGTACCGAGGCATTTAGCAAAGGTTGCCATTTTGGTGCAACAAGACCAGGACCAAGCGGACTACGAGACGGAGGTCACCATGGAGCCCAGCATGACGTCACCGCAGAGTCTTTCGCAGGCGAAGACCACCTTTAGTCAGGATAAGTGTACTAGATGTTCCCCTTCAAATTAGCCCGCCATTGTTGGCACCCTTCCCGCTCAATTTTTGGGAAGAGGCCCAGGGCCTTCGCCTATAAATAGGGGCTGGTCACCCACGTTGCAGGGGGTTCGATCGGTTCGACCGGTCGATCAGTTCGTAGAAAGGGTTCAGTTCGGTTTGGCGTGTGGATCCGGCTAGCAAGCAGAGAGAGTAAGTAAGAGAGAGAGAGAGAGAGAGAGAGAGAGAGAGAGAGAAGGTGGCTGAACTCCTACCATTAGTTCGTCGCCCCAGCCAAGAACAGACCCTCGCGAGGCTGTTCTTCCTTGTATTGCTCATCACCATCAGCCCCAAGAGGCAATCCATCCACCACACACTGGAGTAGGGTATTACACCACAACGGTGGCCCGTACCAGTATAAATCTTGTGTCTCTCATGCAGTTCCCTTAGTAGTTTAGATCTTTGTGAGACGGGGAGGTAGAGGACGTGATTTCCGCGCGCACCCCAGTGTTCGAACCTTTAGGGTCTGTCGGAACTCGAAATCCGACATTTGGCGCGCCAGGTAGGGGTGCGCCAGAATCTGTCCTCCGCCACTCCGTTCTCCTCCGACCGTCGCATCCATGTCCGACGCTCGTCGGGCCCGCGCCGAGCGCGGGGCCCCCATCACCTTTCGCGTCGCCCAGACGGCCCCCGTCGGTGGGCGTCCTCGTCATTCCCCGTCGCCCGCCGTCAACACCGCCACCGGCCCGGTGAGGGGCGAGCAGCAGGCATCGTCTCAGCACCCGTCCGTGCGGCAAGACGGCCGCACCGCTACTCCATCACTCGCACCAGCCGGTTCTTCGTCCCGCGCGCTCCGCGCGCCCTTGGAGGCTCGAGCTACGCTCCTCGTGGCAAACGAGCTCCCGCGCTACCGCCCCGTCGACGACGTCTACGAGGAGTGGCTCGACCGCGTCGCCGAGCTTGTCCGCGCCGTAGGGGGCTCTTCTGCGCCGTCCGTTCCTCTGCGCCACACTCCGCCCCACGCGGGCAACGAAGCTCCAGAGGCGCACCGGCCGCCTCCCCTCCAAGAAGATGCCATGGCTCCAAGGCGCTTGGTCACTGGGCGGAACCCGCTCCGTCAGGCGCCAGTGCAGCAAGAACGGAGCTGCCAAGAAGTCCCTCGCCCGCAAGGGGCTGCCAGGGAGCTCCCTGCTCCGGCACGCCGTGACCCTGCTCCAACTCCGGCGCACCAAGACCCTGCCTTGCTCCTAGCTGTAGCGTGTGGGGACCCTCAAGACCAAGCTCTCCACCAACCGAAGCCTTTCGTGGCCACTGCTGGCTGCCGCGCCTACACCACCGAGCTGCGTAGCGTCGCGTGGCCCGGCAAGTTCAAGCCTGACCTGCCTCTCCGCTACGACGGCACAACTGATCCCGCAGAGTTCCTCCAGCTCTATGAGCTGGGCATCGAGGCTGCCAGCGGGGATGAAAAGGTCATGGAGAACTGGTTCCCCATGGCGCTCAAGGAAGGAGCTCGAAGCTGGCTCCTGAATCTGGCTCCAGGCACGATCTCCTCCTGGGACCAGATGCGCACCCGCTTCATCACCAACTTCCAAGGTACTCGCGACCGGCCACCCGCCGTGAGCGACATGCGCCACATCAAGCAACAACCCGGAGAGACCCTACAAAAATACATCCAGCGCTTCAACAGCGCGCGCCTCAAGATCCCCAAGGTGTCCGAGGAGGCCATCATCTCAGCCTTCTCCGACGGCGTGCGCGACGTCAAGATGAAGGAGGAGCTGGCGATGCACGAAGACCTCTGCACCTCCCTGGAGCTGTTCAACTTGGCGAACAAGTGCGCCAGGGCTGAGGAGGGACGTCTCTCCCTCCTCGAGCTGCCTGCCGCGGATCCAGAAGAGAAGAAACCCAAGGCCAAGGACGTGAAGCGCAAGGGGGCTGCCGTACTCGCGGCAGAACCAGACACAAAGCGGGGCAAGGATCTGCCCGAACCCTCCAGAGGCAGCCGGTACTGTGTGTACCATGACCTCCACACCCACAGCACCAACGAATGTGAAGAACTCCGCGTCGTGCGAGAAGGAAGGATCGGCCGTCACCCTGACCATGCTAACCGGGGCTACGGTCGAGGAGGAGGAAGAAACCCAGGACACTGGGAAGATCGCGGCCCGCGCCAGGGGTGGCGCGACCAACCTCGCGAGGACCGCTGGCGGGACCTGCCTCGCGAGGGAGACTGGAGAGATCAGCCTCGTGAGGATCGCCCACACGGCAACGCAGGCCTACCTCCGCTGCCGCCTCAGCCAAGGAGGAACGAAGACCGCCATCAAGACAAGGGGGCTGGGGGCTTCCAAGAGCCGCGCGCCATCGCCTGCATCCTAGGCGGAGCTCAAGCCCCAGCTTGTCAACGTATCTTCAAGCAGTTTGCCCGCGAAGTGAATGCAGTTCTCCCCAAGCCCGAAGCAACGCGCCCCCTCAGGTGGTCGGCGTGCCCCATCACGTTCAGCTCAGCAAACCAGCTCAAGTGCGCAGCCATGGCTGGAGTCCTCCCGATGCTCTGCTCCCCAGTCATCAGCAATGTGCTGGTCACGAAGACCCTCATCGATGGTGGGGCGGGGCTCAACGTCCTATCCGTGGAAACATTCAACAATCTCCAAGTGCCCTATGACCAGCTTCAGCCGACCAAGCCTTTCTCCGGGATCACTGACGGTTCCACAGTCCCGATCAGGCAGGTCCGCCTCCCTGTCACCTTTGGGGCCCGCAGCAACTACCGCACCGAGCTCATCGACTTCGACGTCGCCCACATACGCTTGCCGTACAATGCCATCCTCGGGTACCCAGCGCTGGCCAAGTTCATGGCCGTGACTCACCACGGCTACAACGTCCTCAAGATGCCAGGAAGTGGCGGCGTCATCACGGTGCCCTATGAAGAGAAGGATGCAGTGTGTTCCCTGGAGGGAGCCTATCAGGCCGCGTCGCTAGAAGACCCAGATCGCGGAAGCAGGAGGCTTCATGAGACCACCCCCAAGAAGAAGAAGACGTCGTCAGGCTCAGCCCCTCAGGAGGCAGGCCCTTCAGGGCCCGTCTCTGCTCAGGGGGACCCTCCTTCCATCGCATAGGGAAGCGCCCAGCGCCCTCCTCAGGCAGGGCTCGGGGGCTCCCACCTGGAGGGCCACCGACCTAGCCAGGGTCACGAGGGAGGCGCTTGGGCACCATGTGGAAGCGTGCTTCGTAGCATGTTTCCCCCGAGAAGGAGCCAGGCGAGGGAGGTCAGACCAGCAGGAGTTCATTAACAAGGCCATCCAAGAACTACATGAGACAAGGATCATGAGAGGTTGCCGCCGCCTACCAGCCGTGGCCCCACATCCAGGCGAGGATGGTGGGCTACGCGTTTGCGTCGACGTACCAAGGCTCAATTAGATCGCCACGACGGAGCGTCTCTGGCCCTCACAAGTGGGGCGATGCGGGTGTCCACCCCACAACTATGTTCGCATGCCTTACGGCCTGCCGAGCATGGCTGCGGCGCACTAGCGCCTCATGAGGGGCATCATGGAGGCTCAGGAAGATAGGCGTTCCGCGGCCCTGGCAGAGATGAAGGCAGCTCGCGAGGAGTCACCAGTGCCTCCGGAGCCTCCCGAGGCCCCGGGGCCTGGGGGCTCGTGAGGATCAGCTTCCGCAGCCCACCGAGTCTGCTGCACCAACGCCACTTCGCCGACGACGTCCTCAGGTGACATCTTTCAAGTTCCATTCCCAGCTGGGAGCGCCCTCCTAGGGTTGCATCACTCCCAGGTCGCGTGGGTCCGCCCCTACGGCATGTATCCCCTTTTATCTTTCAGTTGTTAGTTTGCCTTGTTGGGCGCGCCCCTCGGGCTGCATCATCCCCAATCCGCTCGGGCCAGACCCAGCGGCGTGTATCTCCCTCGCGTTTATTTCCAACTATGCATTGCCTATCACGCTTAACTGCATGGTGCCTGTCCGCGGCATCCTTTCTTCTCCATGTCGGCCACTTGCACGTTAAAGCGGGGGTGCCTGAGCATCGCGACTCAGGGCTCTTACTGGATCTCCAGCCCTCACCCTCTGGCCTTGTCCATGGCATCGCGACCTGGCATACCAGCGACGGCTGAGACAAGCTCGAGGGCCGGGACCCGAGGACGTGGAGTACTGTAACGCCCCACATGTAACCTTCCCCAATTGTACTCCGACTCTTGACGTTTCCGGCATTAAGTCATATTTAATTCTCGGGTTCGCGTCTATGCCTCCGTGTGTTGTTTTCGTTTTCGTGCATCTCATATCATGTCATCACGTGCATTGCATTTGCATACATGTTCATCTCATGCATTCGAGCATTTTCCCCGTTGTCCGTTTTGCATTCCGGCGCTTCGTTCTCCTCCGGTGGCCATTTCTAGCTTTCTTTCATGTGTGGGGATTAAACATTTCCGGATTGGGCCGAGACTTGCCATGCGGCCTTGGTTTACTACCGGTAGACCGCCTGTCAAGTTTCGGGTCATTTGGACTTCGTTTGATACTCCAACGGTTAACCGAGGGACCGAAAAGGCCTCGTGTGTGTGCAGCCCAACACCCCTCCATTTTGGCCCAAAACCCACCAAACTCAGCTCCATCGTCTCGGTCGTTCGATCACGATCGTGTGGGCGAAAACCGCACCTCATTTGGACTCTCCTAGCTCCCTCTAGGTCTATATATAGACCCCCTCCTCCAAATCCCGGATCCCCTCTCCAAACCCTATTTTTTTTTTCTTTCCAGATCCGCTCCTCCGCCGCCGACGGACGTGTCCGGCCCGCGCCGGACAGCGTCCGCCCTCGCCGCCGAGCCTCTCAGAGGCCGCCACGCGTCCCCCCCGCGGGGACCACTTCGCCCGCCGCCGCCGCGCCCGCAGAGGCCCGCCGCGGGCCCTCCACGGCCCACATCGCCTCGCCGCCCGAGCCGCCGCGGGAGCCCGCCGCCTCGATCCTGCTCCGGCCGCCGCGGGGCCCTGCTCCGGCCGCCGCCGTCCCCGCCGGCCGGCAGCCCTCGCCGGCGCCGACTCCGTCCTCGCCGGAGGCCCGCTTCCTCGCCGAAGAAGCTCCGGTGAACAGTGCCGGCCGTGCCTCGGTTCCCGTGCGAAACCCTAGATCTGAGAGAGGTTGTTTTTTTTTGTCTAAGTCCCAGTTCTTCTCAGATCCAAGTGCCCATGTTTGACCTGCCATATCTTTGCATCCGTAGCTCCGATTTGGGCGTATAATATGTCAAATTCTTCGTCTCGACGAGTACATCATTTCATTCCATTGCATCATTTGCATTTGAGGTCATCGTGTTGCCCAAAAGGCTGTTGGAAGGAGGCATGTTGAGTTAAATTGCAGATCCGTTAATCCAACATGCACTTTTGTCATTTTTGCCATATTTAATCCGTGCATGATATGCCTGTGCCCCTTTGGGATGAATTGTTAAGCATGTTGCCTTCTTTGCAGAGGTGCCTTCCATGTATTTTTAGGAGGTGTGTGTTGTCTTGTGCAAGCTTGCGAAGGGGGCTACCTGAGATTTCAGATTTCAGGGACTTAGTGATTTTCACTAAGTCTGAGCCGTTTTAGTTCACGATGCTATATGTCCGGCTCGTTTCCTAGCGATCCGTGCCTCTTTTGAGGATGATCAGTAAGAGTGTTTTGTTATGCTTGTTGTGCTTAATCCATCCATGTTTTACTTGTTATGTTGGAGCACCCTAGGTTGACTCAATCGAGCTCAACTTTTGGATAGTTGCTGTTTTGGGCAGATCGTTAACTCTTTTGCGATTTTGCCGGAGTGAGTGCTAGTGATCCATGCATGCTATGCCATTGTTCTTGCCTTGTCTAGCTAGAATTTTATGCCTTCTTAATGGATATATGCTTACCTTGCCATGACTTGCACCGTAGTGAGAGCATCGAGCTCGTTTATATGCCTCCGTGAGTTATTATTTCAGCATGTCCCAGTTTTCACTAAGTCTGAAAACTGATTGTGTTTCATCGATGTTCGTGTGCTCGGTAGAGTATTTTGTGAACCCTTTTGGCCCCAGGTCATGTTGGGCGTTTTGTTAAGCTTGTTGAGTAGCTCCATGCCATGCTCTTACTTGCCATGTTCAGGTTTTCCTTCATGTTGTTTTGCTGCTCCGAAGAGGGCATCGTGGTCTGAAATTCCAGACTAGCGTTAATTTCGCTAAGTCTGAAATCTGTTTTGCTTATTCAGTTTTGCCATGCTTGTTTGAAGCCCTTATTGGATGAATTTGCCTATGCCTCAGTCATGATGATTTGATAAGCTTGATGAGAACATCACTGCCATGTATTTTGTTTTCATGTTGGGTGGCTGTAGCATGTTCATTTTATTGCATTTAGGAGGCATGTTGCTGTAAATCGCAGATCGGTTCGTTTAGTAAAACGCTTGCCATTTCGTAACCGTAGCTCCGATTGCCATGATCTTTATATCGTTTTCAGGGGATTTCTTCCCCTCTATCCAGTGGCACACTTGGATTTCCAAGTTGAGGCCAGGTTCGTGCATTTCCTGTTACATATTGCATTCTTGCATCCCGCATCGCATCCCGCATAGCATATCATCTTTGCATCTTATTGGTTGCCCTTGCACGTGGTTGATTGTATCCTTGTTGCTTGTTTGTGTTGTTGGGTAGAGCCGGGAGACGAGTTCGCTAACGAGGAGCCCGTTGAGTTTTCTTTTGAGGATCCAGTCAATTCTGACAACTGTGCAGGCAAGATGATCACACCCTTGAAATCACTACTATCTTTGCTATGCTAGTTTGCTCGCTCTTTTGCTTTGCCAATGCTACGATGCCTACCACTTGCTTGTCAGCCTCCCAATTGCCATGATTGAGCCTCTAACCCACCTTTGTCCTAGCAAACCATTGATTGGCTATGTTACCGCTTTGCTCAAGCCCCTTCTTATAGCGTTGCTAGTTGCAGGTGAAGATTGGAGCCGTTCCTTGTTGGAACATTTATTTACTTGTTGGGATATCACTATATTGCTATGTTATCTTACTCACCTATATACTTGGTAAAGGGTGGAAGGCTCGGCCTCTCGCCTAGTGTTTTGTTCCACTCTTGCCGCCCTAGTTTCCGTCATATCGGTGTTATGTTCCCGGATTGTTGCGTCCCTTACGCGGTTGGGCTATAATGGGAACCCCTTGATAGTTCGCCTTGATTAAAGCTTTTCCAGCAATGCCCAACATTGGTTTTACCATTTGCCACCTACCCTTTTCTTTCCCTTGGGTTTCCGGAGCCCGAGGGTCATCTTTATTTTAGCCCCCCCACGGGCCAGTGCTCCTCTGAGTGTTGGTCCGGAACGTCAGCCGCCGGTGGCCACCAGGGGCAACTCTGGGCTGGCCTATCGGAAGTTTGGACAATCTGAGTGTGCCCTGAGAAAGAGATATGTGCAGCTCCTATCGGGATTTGTCGGCGCATTCGGGCGGTGTTGCTGGACTAGTTTTGACCTGTCGAATCATCTTGTTGTACCGGGATACCGAGTCTGATCGGTGGGTCCTGGGTGGAGGTCTATTCCTTCGTTGACCGTGAGAGCTTGTTATGGGCTAAGTTGGGACCCCCCTGCAGGGATTGATCTTTCGAAAGCCGTGCCCGCGGTTATGGGCAGATGGGAATTTGTTAATGTCCGGTTGTAGATAACTTGAACTTAATTAATTAAAATGAATCATCTGCGTGTGTTGCCGTGATGGCCTCTTCTCGGCGGAGTCCGGGAAGTGGACACGGCGTTGGAGTTATGCTTGCGTAGTCTGCTCTACTTAGTTACCGCTCGTGCTTTGCCTTCTCTTCTCGCTCTCTTTTGCGTATAAGTTAGCCACCATATCTGCTAGTCGCTTGCTGCAGCTCCACTCACATTACCCCTTCCTAACCTATTAAGCTTAAATAGTCTTGATCGCGAGGGTGCGAGATTGCTGAGTCCTTGTGGCTCACAGATTACTATTATACCAGATGCAGGGACCGATGATACTCCTCCGGATGGCGCGTTCGAGCTGAAGTGGGAGTACGACGAGGACTCTCAGCGATATTATGTTTCTTTTCCTGATGATCAGTAGTGGTGCCCGCTCGGGGTTCGATTCAGGGTTTAGTCGCATGTTGGGGGGTCTTTTCTATTTTGGCGCCGTAGTCGGGCCATGAGTGTTTGTATGATGGATGCTATTTATGTACCTTGATGTGACGTGGCGAGTGTAAGCCGACTATTATTATTATTCCCCCTTTATATTTATATGTACATGGGTTGTGTGAAGATTGCCTCACTTGCGACTTATGCCTTCAATGCGATTATGCCTCTAAGTCGTGCCTCGACACGTGGGAGATATAGTCGCATCGAGGGTGTTACAAGTACCGGCACCTAACCAAATTTTGCAGGGACACATCTCAAGATACGGCCCAGTGCCAGGCACAACCCGCCTAGAGGTAGGGCCTCGTGAGTCCCGCGCTGGCTCACGGGTGCCCATATACACCTCACCTAGCCCTACCGTGCCGGCCACGTGTCAGGGCGGGGCTGTACACGCCCCGGGGGCTCCTCCCAGAGGGGAGCCCCCTCCCACGTACCAGTGGAAGCACCATGCTCCGCGCTGGCTGACGACACCCTCGCCGCTCACTGGTTCCAGCAGGCCGTCGAGGTCGGTATTGGGATCACGAAGGTAGATGTGGGCGAAGACCCACGTCAGCGGAGCAGAAGACAAGACGTGCGCCTCGGCCTCGGCCGCGGGGCCGATGCCAAGGGAGACATCCCCAAGGGCCTTAACCAGAAAGGGAAGCAGCTTGGCGGGGCCGTCCCCATCATCGGCTAGCGGGCTGTCCAGGCCGCTCTCGTAAAGCATCTTCAGCGAAGCACGGGCATCTTTCTCCATGTCCGCGAAGGCCGCGCGATCCTCGGCAAGAACCCGGGCCTTAGCGTCCAACTCGGCCTTCGTCACCTCCAGCTCCTTCTTCAACGCGCCTAGGTGGTCGCGGCGTTTCTTGAGCTTGGCCTCCCGGTCCTCGAGCGCCGCCTCGCGCGCCTTCGCCCCCTTCTCCAGCTCTTGGCGCAGGCGGACCTCCTCCGCAAGCTGGCCCCGCAGGCCTTGCGGCTTGTCCTCCAATGCCTTGCAACGATCGCGGACTTCGACCACTTCTCCCATGGCTGCGTCGCGAGTAGCCTTCGCCTCGAGGGTGGCCTCCCTCTCTCCGTCGCAGGCTGTTGAGGCCTGAACCAACGCCGCCCGAATCGAAGCATCAGAACGAATCCACCCCGAAGCCAGTTACAGGCGCCCGGCCACCAGGCGAGGGTCGGAGCCGAGAAGATCCTGCCGCAGCCGGTCCAGTTCGGCAACGACGCGCTCCAAGATGGAAGAAGGAGGCGGAGAAACGTCGGTGCACCCCAAGACAACAGGAGGAGCCGGGGAAGCAACGGTCAGTGGAATGGGAGGGGAAAGTAGCGGCGGCGAGGCCGCAGTGTCCTGAAGCAGAGTCCGCTGCGCCTCCACACCCGTAGCAGCGGCGCCAGACGAGGGCACCTTCAGAGTCACTTGGGCCATGGGGGCTGAGCTCGCCCCAGCCAGCTCAGCCAAGCCTCGCAAGGATGAATGGGCAGGAGAGGCCCGCGCGTCACGATCTCCCTCCCCTGCAGGCGAAGGCGTCGCTGTAGGTGGGGCCTCGGGGGATCCCTTCGGCTTCTTCGCCGCAGGCGCCAGCCTATCCAAGAGAAGCAATCATCAAGCCTCGTCGGCGGAACGAGAAACAAAAGATCAAGGATCAAGCACTTACGGGTCTTTGCCGGTGAGCTCGGGCAGCCTCCGGCCTAACTTGAAACCTGACAGCCGGCTGGAAGGGTCGACCTCAGAAGCAGAAGGCGCATCCACGGTTCGCCCCGGAGTCAGGACGGACCCGCGGGAGATCAGCCCGGTCCTGTCCTTCTTCGGGATCATGGGCGAGCTCCCGCTACCCAGAACGTCATCATCATCATCATCATCATCATCATCATCATCATCATCATCATCATCATCATCGTCATCGCTCTGCGAAAGGCGGAGAGTGCGGGACACGCGCTGGGAGAGGGGAGCCCTCGACTCTCCGTCAGTCGCCCCAGAGTCGGGCCCCTCTCCCCGCTCCTCTTCCTCCTCCTCATCGCTGGAGTCGCCGGAGGGCACATCCACCGGTCCTTCAGAAGCCACCACGGGCACGAGCCCGACCCCGTTAAAAACAGGCATGGACTTCACCACCCGCTTCAAGTCGTCACGAAGGAACAAGGCTTGGGAGCGTCCTTCGGCCTTGCCACCTCGACCCCGACCAGAGATTGGAGAACCGCAGTCACATCCTCTTCGTCCACAGCCTCAGGGCACGGGTGAGGCCTCCACATTGGAGGAGAGTACTCCCGGAGCGGGGCCAGCTGGTGTTCCAGGAACTCCTTCAGCAGCGACGCACCGGTCAACTTCGCTGCCGCCATGTTGGCCGGCCTCAGGTCCGCGTCCATCTTCTCCAACACCGGTTTCGTGCGGGGGTCCGTGAGCTCTGCTCGGCACCATTCACTGGAGCTCACGGGTTGCTCCGTGGGCAAGATCAGCCAAGGGTGGATGCGCCCGGCATCCGCCAAGACCCACTTGCTCCTGAAGCCCTCAATCCTCTTCCCGGGATTCGAGAGGGCAATGGTGCCGCCATACGCGACGAAGCCCGCGCACGCAGAAAGAGAGCTGCCAGAGATCCGGAGGGAGAAGTAGTGGCGCAGCAGGGCCACCGAAGGCTGCACCCCTATGTGGGCCTCGCAGTAGTAAGCGAAGATCGCCAGAAGGAGGACAGAGTTGGGGTGGAGATGCAGATCCTGCAAGTCGTAATGGCGGAGGACGAAGAAGAAGAACTCGGAGAAGGGAGGCACCAAGCCCGCAGCAATGGAGCTCACAAAGAGAGGATAAAAGGTGCTCCCTCGGCCCTCGGGGGTGGCGGAGCCGGCCTTGAACACCTCCGTCCCTTTAACGCCCTACGCCGTCGCCATCCGGCACAGCCGGGCAAGGCTCGCCTTGGACACATTCGGCAGGTCCGGAGCAGGGGAATATCAAGCTTTGGCCGGAGGATGGCGAGGCGCCATGGCTTCCTAGGTCGCGCAGCTGGAGTAGATCTGGAAGTTTAGAGGAAGGAAGGGAAGGCGCAAGAAAGGGGATCTGAGCAGCGACCGGAGTGAGCAAAAGGCGAAGTCTGGGCAGACGCCGCTCCTTTACCAACCTGCACGGTTGCTGAAGCACCCACGTCCAATCAACCACCACGCGGCACCCAAGGCCACAGGCTGTTAGGGCCCGCGGCGCTTCGCCCTTGCCCTTTCGCCTCTCGGCCCGGCCAAGCCCATGCGTGCCTCGGGCCTAGGGGCTACTGTCGGCGTTCTGGGAATGGGGGTCCCCAGACTTGCCTGCCTGCGGCCTGCGGCGTGGCTCGAATGGGGGCCCAACATGGCCCATCTTCATCAGCACAAGACTCAAGACCCTCGCGAGGGACCAAGCCTCGCGAGGCGGATGACACGGCGCATCCTCAAGCGCAGCCTCCTCAGGCTGGCTCGCGAGGAGACGGAGATATCAAGGCGGGGTACCTCGCGAGGTGCCCATGACGCATGCCATGACAATTGAGGGTGCGAGGCGGGCGCCAGCGCGCGCAGCGTCCATATTTCCTCTTTGGTGCAAAGGGGGCAAGCGCAGCCGCGGAGTACCGAGGCATTTGGCAAAGGTTGCCATTTCGGTGCAACAAGACCAGGACCAAGCGGACTACGAGACGGAGGTCACCATGGAGCCCAGCACGACGTCACCGCAGAGTCTTTCGCAGGCGAAGACCACCTTTAGTCAGGATAAGTGTACTAGATGTTCCCCTTCAAATTAGCCCGCCATTGTTGGCGCCCTTCCCGCTCAACTTTTGGGAAGAGGCCCAGGGCCTTCGCCTATAAATAGGGGCCGGTCACCCACGTTGCAGGGGGTTCAATCGGTTCAATCGGTCGATCAGTTTGTAGAAAGGGTTTGATTTGGTTCACCGTGTGGATCCGCCTAGCAAGCAGAGAAAGTAAGTAAGAGAGAGAGAGAGAGAGAGAGAGAGAGAGAGAGAGAGAAGGTGGCTGAACTCCTCCCAATAGTTCGTCGCCCCAGCCAAGAACAGACCCTCGCGAGGCTGTTCTTCCTTGTATTGCTCATCACCATCAGCCCCAAGAGGCAATCCCTCCACCACACACTAGAGTAGGGTATTACACCACAACGGTGGCCCAAACTAGTATAAATCTTGTGTCTCTGATGCAGTTCCCTTAGTAGTTTAGATCTTTGTGAGACGGGGAGGTAGAGGACGTGATTTCCGCGCGCACCGCAGTGTTCGAACCTTAAGGGTCTGCCGGAACCCGAAATCCGACAATGAGTGCATGTATTTAATTCTTGTCATTTTGAGCGCTCCACCAAGATGTATGTGACATGGAAGAGTAACCCATGACTCTAACTCTTTGTGCATTTGCAGTCCAAAGCAAATTTTAAATGTGCACAAATTTAGGGGGAGCTCTTACTTATCACATACTTCTCAAAGCAACGATATATTTCATTCTTATTATTTGTCGAAGCTTTGATCTATATGTTGTCATCAATTACCAAAAAGGGGGAGATTGAAAGTGCAACTATCCCTAGGTGGTTTTGGTAATTCATAACAACATATAGCTCATTGAGCTAATGCTATTCCAAGATGATCATTTCAGGAAAGCTCAATGATTGGCATGGCATGGATGGTGAAAGTGGAACCCTCAAAATGCTAAGGACAAAGGATTGGCTCTAGCTCATATGCTCAAGACTCTTCATCTTATATTTTAGTGATCCAAGATCACATTGAGTCTTTAGGAAAAGCCAATACTATCAAGGAGGGATGAGGTGTTGCTTAATGAGCCTCTTGCTTCATGTGCTTAGTGATATGCTCCACAATCCTTAGCTACTTTCCCATATCCACATTTGACCTAAACCCAAAGCCAAACTCGGCCCTACCGATTCTTTCAACCCGGCGCCACCGAGTTTCACTTGTCATAGCCACTGCCAAACCCTAAGCAAATCGGTTCTACCGATAGGGATCTCGGTCTCACCGAGATGGGATTGCAATTTCTTTGTTTCCTTTTCGTAACTTTTCGGTCTCACCGAAAGAGCGGATCGGTCCCACCGAGATTGCAATGCAAACTCTCTGTTTCCTTTTTGTAACATTTTGGTCTCACCGAAAGAGCAAATCGGTCCCACCGAGTTTGCCTGACCAACTCTCTGGTTAGCTAATTACCAAAATCGGTCTCACCGAGTTTGTGTAATCGGTCTCACCGAGATTACATTATGCCCTAACCCTGACCATATCGGTCCTACTGAGTTGCATGTCAGTCCCACTGAAAATCACTAACGGTCACTGGGTTTACTATTTTGGTCCGACCGAGTTTGTTGATTCGGTCCCACCGAGATTGGTAAATTGTGTGTAACGGTTGGATTTTGTGTGGAGGCTATATATACCCCTCCACCTCCTCTTCACTCGTGGAGAGAGCCATCAGAACACATCTACACTTCCAACTTATATGTTCTGAGAGAGAACCACCTACCCTTGTGTTGAGCCCAAGATATTCCATTCCTACCTTATGAATCTTGATCTCTAGCCTTCCCCAAGTTGCTTTCCACTCAAATCTTCTTTCCACCAAATCCAAATCTTGTGAGAGAGAGTTGAGTGTTGGGGAGACTATCATTTGAAGCACAAGAGCAAGGATTTCATCATCAACACATCATTTGTTACTTCTTGGAGAGTGGTGTCTCCTAGATTGGCTAGGTGTCACTTGGGAGCCTCCGACAAGATTGTGGAGTTGAACCAAGGAGTTTGTAAGGGCAAGGAGATCGCCTACTTCGTGAAGATCTACCACTAGTGAGGCAAGTCCTTCGTGGGCGATGGCCATGGTGGGATAGACAAGGTTGCTTCTTCGTGGACCCTTCGTGGGTGGATCCCTCCATGGACTCGCGCAACCGTTACCCTTCGTGGGTTGAAGTCTCCATCAATGTGGATGTAGGACAGCACCACCTATCCGAACCACGGGAAAAACATCCGTGTCTCCAATTGCGTTTGAATTCTCCAAACCCTTCCCTTTACATTCTTGCAAGTTGCATGCTTTACTTTCCGCTGCCAATATACTCTTTGCATGCTTGCTTGAATTGTGTGATGATTGCTTGACTTGTCCTAAAATAGCTAAAATCTGCCAAGAACTAAAACTGGGAAAAGGTTAAGTTTTTATTTGGTCAAGTAGTCTAATCACCCCCCCCTCTAGACATACTTTCAATCCTACAGTTTGCAACACGTCAAAGCGCTCCTCCAACCTCCTTACTTTCTCAACGTATGCTTCCATCAATGGGCTTTGGTAATCCTTGTTGACTTGTCTCACCGCTAACTGTGCATGTCCTCGATGATCAGCTTCTCGATTCCCAGTTCTGTTGCAAATCTGAGCCCGGCAAGGAGCCCTTCATACTCAACTGCATTGTTGGTGGCTTCTTCCCAGGCAAAGTGCACTTGGATGACGTACTTCAGGTGCTCCTCGGAGGGGGCAACAAGAGGCACGCCAGCTCCTACACCTTGTAGGGAAAAAGCACCATCAAAATACATAATCCATTCTTGGGGTGATTCCTTGATGGGGAGAGTTGTTTCTATTGCTTCCTCACTAGGGGTTGGCGTCCATTCTGCAATAAACTCTGCCAGCGCCCTGCTTTGAATGGTTGAAGTGCTCTCAAACTTCAAACCAAAGCTGGATAACTCCAAAGCTCACTCCACTATTTTGCTAGTAGCCTCAGGGTTCCGGAGTATCCTCTGCAATGGAAGATGAGTAACAACCGTGATCTCATGGGCTTGGAAGTAGTGGTGCAGTTTCCTTGAGGCCATGACAAGGCCAAAGATCAACTTTTGCACACCAGAGTACCTCGATCTAGCCCCTTGCAACAAGGAGCTGACAAAGTACACTAGGCGCTGCACCACTTTCTTCCTTGCCGCATCCTTGGGGTTGCACTCGTTGTTGTGCTTACTGCTGTTCTGTTCCTCTTCTGACTCTACTGCGGTCTGGCCGCTCTCTGCTTCATCCACTTCTCGCTGTGCTACCAAGGCTGCACTGACCACTTGGTTGGTTGCTGCCAAATAAAGCAGTAATGGCTCTTGAGGTTTGGGTGCAACCAAGGTAGGCACAGATGACATGTAAGCCTTCAACTCTTGCAAGGCTGTATCTGCGTTCGGGGTCCACTTCATAGGCCCTGCCTTCTTCAAAATTTTGAAGAACGGCAGGGCACGCTCAGCAGACTTGGAAATGAATCTGTGATATGTCCATTTTGCATCATGCTTTTATATCGATATTTATTGCATTATGGGCTGTTATTACACATTATGTCACAATACTTATGCCCATTCTCTCTTATTTTACAAGGTTTACATGAAGCGGGAGAATGCCGGCAGCTGGAATTCTGGGCTGGAAAAGGAGCAAATATTAGAGACCTATTCTGCACAGCTCCAAAAGTCCTGAAACTCCACGAGAGTCATTTTCAGAATATATAAAAAATATTGGCCGAAGGAAGCACCAGAGGGGGGTGACCCACCATCCACGAGGGTGGGGGGCGCGGCCTACCCCCTGGGCGCCCCCTGCCTCGTGGGCCCCCTCGCAGGCCTCCAGTGCCCATATTCTGCTATATGAAGTCTTTCGTGCGAGAAAAAAATCATAAGCAAGCTCACGGGACGAAACTTCTCTGCCACGAGGCAGAACCTTGGCAGAACCAATCTAGGGCTCCGGCGGAGCTGTTCTACCGAGGAAACACCCCTCTGGGAGGGGGAAATCATCACCATCGTCATCACCATCGATCCTCTCATCGGGAGGGGGTCAATATCCATCAACATCTTCACCAGCACCATATTATCTCAAACCCTAGTTCATCTCTTGTATCCAATCTTTGTCCCAAAGCCTCAGATAGGTACCTGTGGGTTGCTAGTAGTGTTGATTACTCCTTGTAGTTGATGCTAGTTGGTTTATTCGGTGGAAGATCATATGTTCAGATCCTTTATGCATATTAATACCCCTCTGATTATGAACATGAATATGATTTGTGAGTAGTTATTTTTGTTCCTGAGGACATGGGAGAAGTCTTGCTATAAGTAGTCATGTGAAATTGGTATTTGTTCGATATTTTGATGAGATGTATGTTGTCTCTCCTCTAGTGGTGTCATGCGAACGTCGACTACATTACACTTCACCATTGTTTGGGCCTAGGGGAAGGCATTCGGAAGTAATAAGTAGATGATGGGTTGCTAGAGTGACAAAAGCTTAAACCCTAGTTTATGAGTTGCTTCGTAAGGGGCTGATTTGGATCCATATGTTTCATGCCATGGTTAGGTTTACCTTAATACTTCTTTTGTAGTTGCAGATGCTTGCAAGAGGGGTTAATCATAAGTGGGATGCTTGTCCAAGGAAGGGCAGTACCCAAGCACCGGTCCACCCACATATCAAATTATCAAAGTACCGAATGCGAATCATATGAGCGTGATGAAATCTAGCTTGACGATAATTCCCATGTGTCATCGGGAGCGCTTTCCTTTATATAAGAGTTTGTCCAGGCTTGTCCTTTGCTAAAAAAAGATTGGGCCATCTTGATGCACCTTATTTACTTTTATTACTTGTTACCCGTTACAAATTACCTTATCACAAAACTACCTGTTACCGATAATTTCAGTGCTTGTAGAGAATACCTTGCTGAAAACTTCTTATCATTTCCTTCTGCTCCTCATTGGGTTCGACACTCTTACTTATTAAAAGGACTACGATAGATCCCCTATTCTTGTGGGTCATCAAGACTCTTTTCTGGCGCCGTTGTCGGGGAGTGAAGCGCCTTTGGTAGGTGGCATTTGGTAAGGAAAAATTTATATAGTATGCTGAAATTTACTGTCACTTGTTACTATGGAACATAATCCTTTGAGGGGTTTGTTAGAGGTATCTTTACCCCGACCAGTAGAGCAAAGAGTTGCTCCTCAACCTACTGAACCTACTGAAATGTTTACTTTGAAATTCCTTTGGGTATGATAGAGAAACTGCTAGCTAATCCTTTCACAGGTGATGGAACATTACATGCCGATTTGCACCTAATCTATGTGGATGAAGTTTGTGGATTATTTAAGCTTGCGGGTATGCCCGAGGATGTTATCAAGAAGAAGGTCTTCCCTTTATCTTTGAAGGGAAATTCATTGACATGGTTTAGGCTATGTGATGATATGGGATCATGGAACTACAGCTGATTGAAATTGGAATTTCATCAGAAGTTTTATCCTACGCATCTTGTTAATTGTGATCGTAATTATATATATATATATATATATAATTTTTGGCCTCACGAAGGAGAAAGTATCGCTCAAGCTTGGGGGAGGCTTAAGTCAATGTTATATTCATGCCCCAATCATGAGCTCTCAAGAGAAATTATTATTCAAAAAATTTATGCTCGGCTTTCTCTCAATAATCGCTCCATGCTCAATACTTCTTGTACTGGTTCTTTTATGATGAAGACTATTGACTTCAAATGGGATTTATTGGATAGAATTAAATGCAACTCTGAAGATTGGGATCTCGACGAAGGTAAGGAGTTAGGTATAACCCCAAAGTTTGATTGTGTTAAATCTTTTATGGATACCGATGCCTTTCGTGAATTAGCACTAAATATGGACTTGACTCTGAGATAGTAGCTTCTTTCTGTGAATCCTTTGCTACTCATGTTGATCTACCTAAGGAGAAGTGGTTTAAATATAATCCTCCCATTGAAGTAAAAGTATTTGCACCTATTAAAGTTGGAGAAAAGGCTATCACTTATAATGTTGATCCTGTTGTTCCTAATGCTTATATTGAGAAACCACCTTTCCCTGTTAGAATAAAGGATCATGCTAAAGCTTCAACTGTGGTTCGTAAGAGTAATACTAGAACACCTACACCCTCTAAGAAAATTAAAGTTGAACCTAGTATTGCTATGGTTAAAGATCTCTTGGCCAATAATATTGATGGGCATGTTATTTACTTCTGTGATGAAGGTGCTAGAATTGCTAGACCCGATACTAAAAATAAACATAGACTTGTTGTAGGCATGCCTGTTATTTCTGTTAAAATAGGAGATCAGTGCTATCATGGCTTATGTGATATGGGTGCTAGTGCAAGTGCAATACCTCATTCCTTATATAAAGAAATTATGCATGATATTGCACCTGCTGAGATAGAGGAAATTGATGGTACAATTAAGCTTGCCAATAGAGCCACTATTTCACCAGTTGGGATTGTTAGAGATGTTGAAGTCTTGTGTGGGAAAGTTAAATATCCTCCTAATTTTCTTGTTCTTGGTTCCCCACAAGATAACTTTTGTCCCATTATATTTGGTAGACCCTTCTTGAATACCGTTAATGCTAAGATAGACTGCAAAAAGAATGTAGTTACTATTAGTTTGGGGGATATGTCTCATGAGTTTAATTTTGCTAAATTTCGTAGACAACCCCATGATAAAGAATTGCCTAGTAAAGATGAAATTATTGGTCTTGCTTCTATTGCCGTGCCTCCTAATGATCCTTTAGAACAATATTTGCTCGACCATGAAAATGATATGTTTATGAATGAAAGAAGGGAAATAGATGAAGTATTCTTTAAACAGGGACCTATTTTGAAACACAACTTGCATGTTGAAATTCTAGGGGGTCCTCCTCCACCTAAGGGTGATCCCATGTTTGATACTCTTAAATATGCTTATCTTGATGAGAAAGAGATATATGCTATTATCATTAGTGCTAACCTTTAGAGCATGAAGAAAAAAAAATATCGAAAACTATGAAGATGCACCGTGCTGCTATTGGATATACTCTTGATGATCTTAAGGGCATTAGTCTCACTCTATGCCAACACAAAATAAAATTTGAGAAAGACGCGAAACCGGTTGTTGATCACCAACGACAGTTAAATCCTAAGATGAAAGAAGTGGTAAGAAAAGAAATACTAAAGCTTCTGGAGGCAGGTATAATTTATACCGTTGCTGATAGTCAGTGGGAAAGTCCTGTCCATTGTGTCCCTAAGAAGGGAGGTATTACTGTTGTTCCTAATGATAAAGGTAAATTGATCCCACAAAGAATTGTTACAGGTTATAGAATGGTAATTGATTTCCGCAAATTAAATAAAGCTACTAAAAAGGATCAT
This sequence comes from Triticum monococcum, assembly GCA_034509565.1. Lineage (NCBI taxonomy): Eukaryota > Viridiplantae > Streptophyta > Magnoliopsida > Poales > Poaceae > Triticum > Triticum monococcum. The sequence continues at coordinate 167,417,968 of CM067846.1, read as the reverse complement.
TACCCTTTGCCTTTTATTGATCAAATGCTAGAAAGATTTGAAGGAAATATGCCCTAGAGGCAATAATAAAGTTATTATTTATTTCCTTATTTCATGATAAATGTTTATTATTCATGCTAGAATTGTATTAACCGGAAACATAATACATGTGTGAATACATAGACAAACAGAGTGTCACTAGTATGCCTCTACTTGACTAGCTCGTTAATCAAAGATGGTTATGTTTCCTAACCATAGACAAAGAGTTGTTAGTTGATTAACGGGATCACATCATTAGGAGAATGATGTGATTGACTTGACCCATTCCGTTAGCTTAGCACTCGATCGTTTAGTATGTTGCTATTGCTTTCTTCATGACTTATACATGTTCCTATGACTATGAGATTATGCAACTCCCGTTTACCGGAGGAACACTTTGTGTGCTCCCAAACGTCACAACGTAACTAGGTGATTATAAAGGAGCTCTACAGGTGTCTCCAAAGGTACATGTAGGGTTGGCGTATTTCGAGAGTAGGATTTGTCACTTCGATTGTCGGAGAGGTATCTCTGGGCCCTCTCGGTAATGCACATCACATAAGCCTTGCAAGCATTGCAACTAATGAGTTAGTTGCGAGATGATGTATTACGGAACGAGTAAAGAGACTTGCCGGTAACGAGATTGAACTAGGTATTGAGATACCGACGATCAAATCTCGGGCAAATAACATACCGATGACAAAGGGAACAACGTATGTTGTTATGCGGTCTGACCGATAAAGATCTTCGTAGAATATGTAGGAGCCAATATGGGCATCCAGGTCCCGCTATTGGTTATTGACCAGAGAGGTGTCTCGGTCATGTCTACATAGTTCTCGAACCCGTAGGGTCCACACGCTTAATGTTCGTTGACGATATAGTACTATGTGAGTTATGTATGTTGGTGACCGAATGTTGTTCGGAGTCCGGGATAAGATCACGGACATGACGAGGAACTCCGGAATGGTCCGGAGATAAAGTTTGATATATGGGATAATAGTGTTTGGTCACCGGAAGGGTTCCGGAAATCACCGGAAGGGGTTCGGAATGTTTCCGGAAATGTTTGGGTATGAGAACACTTTATTTGGGCCAAAGGGGAAAGCCCACAAGGTTTTTGGAAAGCGCAAAAGGAAGTTTTGCGGAGTCCAGGGGCCAGACGCCAGGGTCCCTGGCATCTGGGTCCAGACGCCGGGAACCCTGGCGTCTGGCCCTGGATTCCGAGAAGGACTCTTGCCTTTCGGGTGAAACCGAATTTGTGGAGGCTTTTACTCCAAGTTTCGACCCCAGGGCTCAACATATAAATAGAGGGGCAGGGCTAGCACCAAAGACACATCAAGAAACACCAAGCCGTGTGCCGGCAACCCCGTCCCCTCTAGTTTATCCTCCATCATAGTTTTCGTAGTGCTTAGGTGAAGCCCTGCGGAGATTGTTCTTCACCAACTCCGTCACCACGCTGTCGTGCTGCCGGAACTCATCTACTACTTCGCCCCTCTTGCTGGATCGAGAAGGCGAGGATGTCACCGAGCCGAACGTGTGCAAAACTCGGAGGTATCGTGCTTTCGGTACTTGGATCGGTCGGACATGAAGACGTACGACTACATCAACCGTGTTGATATAACGCTTCCACGAATGGTCTACGAGGGTACGTAGACAGCACTCTCCCCTCTCGTTGCTATGCATCACCATGATCTTGCGTGTGCGTAGGAAATTTTTGAAATTACTACGTTCTCCAACAGTGGCATCCAAGCCAGGTTTTTATGCGTTGATGTTGTGCACGAGTAGAACACAAGTGAGTTTTGGGCGATATAAGTCATACTGCTTACGAGCATGTCATACTTTGGTTCAGCGGTATTGTTGGATGAAGCGGCCCGGACCGACATTACGCGTACGCTTATGCGAGACTGGTTCTACCGATGTGCTTTGCACACAGGTGGCTGGCAGGTGTCAGTTTCTCCAACTTTAGTTGAATCAAGTGTGGCTACGCCTGGTCCTTGCAAAGGTTAAAACAACACCAACTTGACAAACTATCATTGTTGTTTTGATGCGTAGGTAAGAACGGTTCTTGCTAAGCCCGTAGCAGCCACGTAAAACTTGCAACAACAAAGTAGAGGACGTCTAACTTGTTTTTGCAGGGCATGTTGTGATGTGATATGGTCAAGACATGATGCTAAATTTTATTGTATGAGATGATCATGTTTTGTAACCGAGTTATCGGCAACTGGCAGGAGCCATATGGTTGTCGCTTTATTGTATGCAATGCAATCGCGCTGTAATGTTTTACTTTATCACTAAGCGGTAGCGATAGTCGTGGAAGCATAAGATTGGCGAGACGACAACGATGCTACGATGGAGATCAAGGTGTCACACCGGTGACGATGGTGATCATGACTGTACTTTGGAGATGGAGATCACAAGTACAAGATGATGATGGCCATATCATATCACTTATTGATTGCATGTGATGTTTATCTTTTATGCATCTTATCTTGCTTTGATTAACGGTAGCATTATAAGATGATCCCTCACTAAAATTATCAAAGTATAAGTGTTCTCCCTGAGTATGCACAGTTGCGAAAGTTCTTCGTGCTGAGACACCACGTGATGATCGGGTGTGATAGGCTCTACGTTCAAATACAACGGGTGCAAAACAGTTGCACACGCGGAATACTCAGGTTTAACTTGACGAGCCTAGCATATAATAGATATGGCCTCGGAACACGGAGACCGAAAGGTCGAGCATGAATCATATAGTAGATATGATTAACATATTGATGTTCACCATTGATACTACTCCATCTCACGTGATGATCAGACATGGTTTAGTTGATTTGGATCACGTGATCACTTAGAGGATTAGAGGGATATCTTTCTAAGTGGGAGTTCTTAAGTAATATGATTAATTGAACTTAAATTTATCATGAACTTAGTCCTGGTAGTATTTTGCAAATTATGTTGTAGATCAATAGCTCGCGTTGTTGCTTCCTTGTGTTTATTTTGATATGTTCCTAGAGAAAATTGTGTTGAAAAATGTTAGTAGCAATGATGCGGATTGGATCCGTGATCTGGGGTTTATCCTCATTGCTGCACAGAAGAATTATTTCCTTGATGCACCGCTAGGTGACGGACTTATTGCAGGAGCAGATGCAGACGTTATGAACGTTTGGCTAGCTCAATATGATGACTACTTGACAGTTTAGTGCACCATGCTTAATGGCTTAGAATCGGGACTTCAAAGACGTTTTGAACGTCATGGACCATATGAGATGTTCCAGGAGTTGAAGTTAATATTTCAAGCAAATACCCGAGTTGAGAGATATGAAGTCTCCAACAAGTTCTATAGCTAAAAGATGGAGGAGAATCGCTCAACTAATAAGCATGTGCTCAGATTGTCTGGGTACTACAATCACTTGAATCAAGTGGGAGTTAATCTTCCAGATAAAATAGTGATTGACAGAATTCTCTAGTCACCATCACCAAGTTAGTAGAACTTCGTGATGAGCTATGATATGCAAGGGATAATGGAAACAATTCCCAAGCTCTTCGTAATGCTGAAATCGACGAAGGTAGAAATCAAGAAAAATATCAAGTGTTGATGGTTGACAAGACCACTAGTTTCAAGAAAAGGGAAAAGGGAAGAAAGGGAACTTCAAGAAGAACGGCAAGCGAGTTGCTGCTCAAGTGAAGAAGCCCAAGTCTGGACCTAAGCTTGAGACTAAGTGCTTCTACTGCAAAGGAACTGGTCACTGGAAGCGGAAACTACCCCAAGTATTTGGCGGATAAGAAGGATGGCAAAGTGAACAAAGGTATATTTGATATACAGATTATTGATGTGTATTTTACTAGTGTTCATAGCAACCCCTCGGTATTTGATACTGGTTCAGTTGCTAAGAGTAGTAACTCCAAACGGGAGTTGCAGAATGAACAGAAACTAGTTAAGGGTGAAGTGACGATGTGTATTGGAAGTGGTTCCAAGATTGATATGATCATCATCGCACACTCCCTATACTTTCGGGATTAGTGTTGAACCTAAATAAGTGTTATTTGGTGTTTGCGTTGAGCATGAAGATGATTTGATCATGTTTATTGCAATACGATTATTCATTTAAGTAAGAGAATAAATTGTTGTTCTGTTTACATGAATAAAACCTTATATGGTTACACACCCAATGAAAATGGTTCGTTGGATCTCGATCGTAGTGACACACATATTCATAATATTGAAACCAAAAGCTGCAAAGTTAATAATGATAGTGCAACTTATTAGTGGCACCGCTGTTTAGGTCATATTGGTGTAAAGCGCATGAAGAAACTCCATGTTGATGGGATTTTGGAATCACTTGATTATGAATCACTTGATGCTTGCGAACCATGCCTCATGGGCAAGATAACTAAGACTCCGTTCTCCGGAACAATGTAGCGAGCAACTGACTTATTGGAAATACATACTGATGTATGCGATCCGATGAGTGTTAAAGCTCGCGGCGGGTATCTGAAAGTGCAACTATCCCTAGGTGGTTTTGGTAATTCATAACAACATATAGCTCATTGAGCTAATGCTATTCCAAGATGATTATTTCAGGAAAGCTCAATGATTGGCATGGCATGGATGGTGAAAGTGGAACCCTCAAAATGCTAAGGACAAAGGATTGGCTCAAGCTCAAAAGCTCAAGACTCTTCATTTTATATTTCAGTGATCCAAGATCACATTGAGTCTTTAGGAAAAGCCAATACTATCAAGGAGGGATGAGGTGTTGCTTAATGAGCCTCTTGCTTCATGTGCTTAGTGATATGCTCCAGAACCCTCAACTACTTTCCCATATCCACATATGACCTAAACCCTAAGCCAAACTCGGTCCTACCAATTCTATCTATCCGACGCCACCGAGTTTCATATGTCCCAAGCCACTGCCAAACCCTAGCAATTCGGTTCTACCGATAGGGATCTCGGTCTCACCGAGATGGGATCACAAACTCTCTGTTTCCCTTTCGTAACTTTTCGGTCTCACCGAAAGAGCGGATCGGTCCCACCGAGATTGCAATGTAAACTCTCTGTTTCCTTTTTGTAACTTTTCGGTCTCACCGAAAGAGCAAATCAGTCCCACTGAGTTTGCCTGACCAACTCTCTGGTTAGCTAATTACCAAAATCGGTCTCACCGAGTTTGTGTAATCGGTCTCACCGAGATTACGTTATGCCCTAACCATAACAAAATCGGTCCTACCGAGTTGCATGTCAGTCCCACCGAAAATCTCTAACGGTCACTAGGTTTACCTTTTCGGTCCGATCGAGTTTGTTGATTCGGTCCCACCGAGATTGGTAAATTGTGTGTAACGGTTGGATTTTGTGTGGAGGCTATATATATACCCCTCCACCTCCTCTTCATTCAAGGAGAGAGCCATCAGAACACATCTACACTTCCAACTCATATGTTCTCAGAGAGAACCACCTACTCATGTGTTGATACCAAGATATTCCATTCCTACCATATGAATCTTGATCTCTAGCCTTCCCCAAGTTGCTTTCCACTCAAATCTTCTTTCCACCAAATCCAAATCCTACGAGAGAGAGTTGAGTGTTGGGGAGACTATCATTTGAAGCACAAGAGCAAGGAGTTCATCATCAACACACCATTTGTTACTTCTTGGAGAGTGGTGTCTCCTAGATTGGCCAGGTGTCACTTGGGAGCCTCCGACAAGATTGTGGAGTTGAACCAAGGAGTTTGTAAGGGCAAGGAGATCGCCTACTTTGTGAAGATCTACTGCTAGTGAGGCAAGTCCTTCGTGGGCGATGGCCATGGTGGGATAGACAAGGTTGCTTCTTCGTGGACCCTTCATGGACTCGCGCAACCGTTACCCTTCGTGGGTTGAAGTCTCCATCAACGTGGATGTAGGATAGCACCACCTATCCGAACCACGGGAAAACATCCGTGTCTCCAATTGCGTTTGAATTCTCCAAACCCTTCCCTTTACATTCTTGCAAGTTGCATGCTTTACTTTCCGCTGCCAATATACTCTTTGCATGCTTGCTTGAATTGTGTGATGATTGCTTGACTTGTCCTGAAATAGCTAAAATCTGCCAAGAACTAAAATTTGGAAAAGGTTAAGTTTTTATTTGGTCAAGTAGTCTAATCACCCCCCTCTAGACATACTTTCGATCCTACAGTATCATTATTTTCTGACCTTCACAGATGATTTGAGCAGATATGGGTATATCTACTTGATGAAACACAAGTCTGAAACATTTGAAAAGTTCAAATAATTTAGAGTGAAGTGGAGAATCATCGTAACAAAAATAAAAGTTTCTACGATATGATCGTAGAAGTAAAATATTTGAGTTACGAGTTTGGCCTTCAGTTAAAACAATGTGAAATAGTTTCACTACTCACGCCACCTGGAACACCACAGTGTAATGGTGTGTCCAAACGTCGTAATCGTACTTTACTGATATGGTGCGATCTATGATGTCTCTTACAGATTTTGCGCTATCATTTTGGGGTTATGCATTAGAGACAACTACATTCACGTTAAATAGGGCACCATCTAAATCTGTTGAGACGACATCGTATGAACTATGGTTTGGCAAGAAACCTAAGCTGCCGTTTCTGAAAGTTTGAGGTTGCAATGCTTATGTGAAAAAGTTTCAACCTGATAAGCTCTAACCCAAATCGAAGAAGTGCGTCTTCATAGGATACCCAAAAGAAAATGTTGGGTACACCTTCTATCACAGATCCGAAGGAAAGTTATTCATTGCTGAGAATGGATCCTTTCTAGAGAAGGAGTTTTTTCTTGAAAGAAGTGAGTGGGAGGAAAGTAGAACTTGATGAGGTAACTGTACCTGCTCCCTTATTGGAAAGTAGTTCATCACAGAAATCTATTCCTGTGACTACTACACCGATTAGTGAAGAAGCTAATAATGATGATCATGTAACTTCAGATCAAGTTACTACCGAACCTCGTAGGTAAACCAGAGTGAGATCCGCACCAGAGTGGTACGGTAATCCTATTCTGGAGGTCATGTTACTTGACCATGACGAGCCTACGAAATATAAGGAAGCGATGATGAGCCCAGATTCCGCGGAATGGCTTGAGGCCATGAAATCTGAGATGGGATCCATGTATGAGAACAAAGTGTGGACTTTGGTTGACTTGCCCAAAGATCGGCAAGCAATTGAGAATAAATGGATCTTCAAGAGGGAGACGGACGCTGATAGTAGTGTTACTATCTACAAAGCTAGAATTGTTGCAAAAAGGTTTTCGACAAGTTCAAGGTGTTGACTACGATGAGAGTTTCTCACTCGTATCTATGCTTAAGTCTGTCCGAATCATGTTAGCAATTGCCGCATTTTATGAAATCTGGCAAATGGATAAATAAAACTGCATTCCTTAATGGATTTATTAAAGAAGAGTTGTATATGATGCAACCAGAAGGTTTTTTCAATCCTAAAGGTACTAACAAAATAGGAAAGCTCCATCCATCTATGGACTGGCGCAAGCATCTCGGAGTTGGAATATACGCTTTGATAAGTTGATCAAAGCATATAGATTTTTACAGACTTGTGGTAAAGCCTGTATTTACAAGAAAGTGAGTGGGAGCACTACAACATTTCTGATAAGTATATGTATGACATATTGTTGATCGGAGATGATGTAGAATTATTCTGCAAAGCATAAAGGAATGTTTGAATGGAGTTTTTTTCAAAGAAAGACCTCGGTGAAGCTGCTTACATATTGAGCATCAAGATCTATAGAGATAGATCAAGATGCTTGATAATTTTTTCAATAAGTACATACCTTGACAAGATTTTGAAGTAGTTCAAAATGGAATAGTCAAAGAAGGAGTTCTTGCCTGTGTTACAAGGTGTGAAGTTGAGTAAGACTCGAAACCCGACCATGGCAGAAGATAGGGAGAGAATGAAAGTCATTCCCTATGCCTCAGCCATAGGTTCTATAAAGTATGCCATGCTGTGTACCAGACCTATTGTATACCCTGCCCTAAGTTTGGCAAGGGAGTACAATAGTGATCTAGGAGTAGATCACTAGAAATTGGTCGAAATTATCCTTAGTGGAATAAGGATATGTTTCTCGATTATGGAGGTGACAAAAGGTTCGTCGTAAAGGATTACGTCGATGCAAGTTTTGACACTGATCCAGATGACTCTAAGTCTCAATCTGGATACATATTGAAAGTGGGAGAAATTAGCTAGAGTAGCTCCATGCAGAGCATTGTTGACATAGAAATTTGCAAAATACATACGGATCTGAATGTGGCAGACCCGTTGACTAAACTTTTCTCACAAGCAAAACATGATCACACCTTAGTACTCTTTGGGTGTTAATCACATAGCGATGTGAATTAGATTATTGACTCTAATAAACCCTTTGAGTGTTGGTCACATAACGATGTGAACTATGGGTGTTAATCACATGATGATGTGAACTATTGGTGTTAAATCACATGGCAATGTGAACTAGATTATTGACTCTAGTGCAAGTGGGAGACTGAAGGAAATATTCCCTAGAGGCAATAATAAAGTTATTATTTATTTCCTTATTTCATGATAAATGTTTATTATTCATGCTAGAATTGTATTAACCGGAAACATAATACATGTGTGAATACATAGACAAACAGAGTGTCACTAGTATGCCTCTACTTGACTAGCTCGTTAATCAAAGATGGTTATGTTTCCTAACCATAGACAAAGAGTTGTTATTTGATTAACGGGATCACATCATTAGGAGAATGATGTGATTGACTTGACCCATTCCGTTAGCTTAGCACTCGATCGTTTAGTATGTTGCTATTGCTTTCTTCATGACTTATACATGTTCCTATGACTATGAGATTATGCAACTCCCGTTTACCGGAGGAACACTTTGTGTGCTACCAAACGTCACAACGTAACTGGGTGATTATAAAGGAGCTCTACAGGTGTCTCCAAAGGTACATGTTGGGTTGGCGTATTCCAAGATTAGGATTTGTCACTCCGATTGTCGGAGAGGTATCTCTGGGCCCTCTCAGTAATGCACATCACATAAGCCTTGCAAGCATTGCAACTAATGAGTTAGTTGCGAGATGATGTATTACGAAACGAGTAAAGAGACTTGCCGGTAACGAGATTGAACTATGTATTGAGATACCAACGATCGAATCTCGGGCAAGTAACATACTGATGACAAAGGCAACAACGTATGTTGTTATGCGGCCTGACCGATAAAGATCTTCGTAGAATATGTAGGAGCCAATATGGGCATCCAGGTCCCGCTATTGGTTATTGACCAGAGAGGTGTCTCGGTCATGTCTACATAGTTCTCGAACCCGTAGGGTCTGCACTCTTAATGTTCGTTGACGATATAGCACTATGTGAGTTATGTATGTTGGTGACCGAATGTTGTTCGGAGTCCGGGATGAGATCACGGACATGACGAGGAACTCTGGAATGGTCCAGAGATAAAGTTTGATATATGGGATAATAGTGTTTGGTCACCGGAAGGGTTCCGGAAATCACCGGAAGGGGTTCCGGATGTTTCCCGAAATGTTTGGGTACGAGAACACTTTATTTGGGCCAAAGGGGAAAGCCCACAAGGTTTTTGGAAAGCGCAGAAGGAAGTTTTGCGGAGTCCAGGGGCCAGACGCCAGGGTCCCTGGCGTCGGGGTCCAAACGCCGGGAACCCTAGCGTCTGGCCCTGGAGTCCGAGAAGGACTCTTGCCTTTCGGGTGAAACCGACTTTGTGGAGGCTTTTACTCCAAGTTTCGACCCCAGGGCTCAACATATAAATAGAGGGGCAGGGCTAGCACCAAAGACACATCAAGAAACACCAAGCCGTGTGCCGGTAACCCCGTCCCCTCTAGTTTATCCTCCGTCATAGTTTTCATAGTGCTTAGGTGAAGCCATGCGGAGATTGTTCTTCACCAACTCCGTCACCACGCCGTCGTGCTGCCAGAACTCATCTACTACTTCGCCCGTCTTGCTGGATTGAGAAGGCAAGGACGTCACCGAGCCGAACATGTGCAAAACTCGGAGGTACCGTCCTTTCGGTACTTGGATCGGTCGGACGTGAAGACGTACGACTACATCAACCGTGTCGATATAACGCTTCCACGAACGGTCTACGAGGGTACGTAGACAACACTCTCCCCTCTCGTTGCTATGCATCACCATGATCTTGCGTGTGCGTAGGAAATTTTTGAAATTACTACGTTCCCCAACAGTGGCATCCGAGCCAGGTTTTTATGCGTTGATGTTGTGCACGAGTAGAACACAAGTGAGTTGTGGGCGATATAAGTCATACTGCTTACCAGCATGTCATACTTTGGTTCAGCGGTATTGTTGGATGAAGCGGCCCGGACCGACATTACGCGTACGCTTACGCAAGACTGGTTCTACCGATGTGCTTTGCACACAGGTGGCTGGCGGGTGTCAGTTTCTCCAACTTTAGTTGAACCAAGTGTGGCTACGCCCGGTCCTTGCAAAGGTTAAAATAGCACCAACTTGGCAAACTATCGTTGTGGTTTCGATGCGTAGGTAAGAACGGTTCTTGCTAAGCCCGTAGCAGCCACGTAAAACTTGCAACAACAAAGTAGAGGACGTCTAACTTGTTTTTGCAGGGCATGTTGTGATGTGATATGGTCAAGACATGATGCTAAATTTTATTGTAGGAGATGATCATTTTTTGTAACCGAGTTATCGGCAACTGGCAGGAGCCATATGGTTGTCGCTTTATTGTATGCAATGCAATCGCGTTGTAATGCTTTACTTTATCACTAAGCGGTAGCGATAGTCGTGGAAGCATAAGATTGGCGAGACGACAACGATGCTAAGATGGAGATCAAGGTGTCATGCCGGTGACGATGGTGACCATGACGGTACTTCGGAGATGGAGATCACAAGTACAAGATGATGATGGCCATATCATATCACTTATATTGATTGCATGTGATGTTTATCTTTTAGGAATCTTATCTTGCTTTGATTGACGGTAGCATTATAAGATGATCCCTGACTAAAATTATCAAAGTATAAGTGTTCTCCCAGAGTATGCACCGTTGCGAAAGTTCTTCGTGCTGAGACACCACGTGATGATCGGATGTGATAGGCTCTACGTTCAAATACAACGGGTGCAAAACAGTTGCACACGCGGAATACTCAGGTTTAACTTGACGAGCCTAGCATATGACAGATATGGCCTCGGAACAGGGAGACCGAAAGGTCGAGCGTGAATCATATAGTAGATATGATTAACATATTGATGTTCACCATTGATACTACTCCATCTCACGTGATGATCGGACATGGTTTAGTTGATTTGGATCACGTGATCACTTAGAGGATTAGAGGGATATCTTTCTAAGTGGGAGTTCTTAAGTAATATGATTAATTGAACTTAAATTTATCATGAACTTAGTCCTGGTAGTATTTTGCAAATTATGTTGTAGATCAATAGCTCGCGTTGTTGCTTCCTTGTGTTTATTTTGATATGTTCCTAGAGAAAATTGTGTTGAAAAATGTTAGTAGCAATGATGCGGATTGGATCCGTGATCTGGGGTTTATCCTCATTGCTGCATAGAAGAATTATGTCCTTGATGCACCGCTAGGTGACAGACCTATTGCAGGAGCAGATGCAGACGTTATGAACGTTTGGCTAGCTCAATATGATGACTACTTGATAGTTTGGTGCACCATGCTTAATGGCTTGGAATCGGGACTTCAAAGACGTTTTGAACGTCATGGACCATATGAGATGTTCCAGGAGTTGAAGTTAATATTTCAAGCAAATACCTGAGTTGAGAGATATGAAGTCTCCAACAAGTTCTATAGCTAAAAGATGGAGGAGAATCGCTCAACTAGTGAGCATGTGCTCAGATTGTCTGGGTACTACAATCACTTGAATCAAGTGGGAGTTAATCTTCCAGATAAAATAGTGATTGACAGAATTCTCTAGTCACCATCACCAAGTTAGTAGAACTTCGTGATGAGCTATGATATGCAAGGGATAACGGAAACGATTCTCAAGCTCTTCGTAATGCTGAAATCAATGAAGGTAGAAATCAAGAAAAATATCAAGTGTTGATGGTTGACAAGACCACTAGTTTCAAGAAAAGGGCAAAGGGAAGAAAGGGAACTTCAAGAAGAATGGCAAGAGAGTTGCTGCTCAAGTGAAGAAGCCCAAGTCTGGACCTAAGCCTGAGACTAAGTGCTTCTACTGCAAAGGAACTGGTCACTGGAAGCGGAAACTACCGCAAGTATTTGGCGGATAAGAAGGATGGCAAAGTGAACAAAGGTATATTTGATATACAGATTATTGATGTGTATTTTACTAGTGTTCATAGCAACCCCTCGGTATTTGATACTGGTTCAGTTGCTAAGAGTAGTAACTCCAAACGGGAGTTGCAGAATGAACAGAAACTAGTTAAGGGTGAAGTGACGATGTGTGTTGGAAGTGGTTCCAAGATTGATATGATCATCATCGCACACTCCCTATACTTTCGGGATTAGTGTTGAACCTAAATAAGTGTTATTTGGTGTTTGCGTTGAGCATGAATATGATTTGATCATGTTTATTGCAATACGGTTATTCATTTAAGTAAGAGAATAAATTGTAGTTCTGTTTGCATGAATAAAACCTTATATGGTTACACACCCAATGAAAATGGTTCGTTGGATCTCGATCGTAGTGACACACATATTCATAATATTGAAACCAAAAGACGCAAAGTTAATAATGATAGTGCAACTTATTTGTGGCACTGCCGTTTACGTCATATTGGTGTAAAGCGCATGAAGAAACTCCATGCTGATGGGATTTTGGAATCACTTGATTATGAATCACTTGATGCTTGCGAACCATGCCTCACTTGATGAATTGCAACTAATGAGTTAGTTGTGAGATGATGTATTACAGAATGAGTAAAGAGACTTGCCGGTAACGAGATTGAACTAGGTATTGAGATACCGACGATCGAATCTCGGGCAAGTAACATACCGATGACAAAGGGAACAACGTATGTTGTTATGCGGTCTGACTGATAAAGATCTTCGTAGAATATGTAGGAGCCAATATGGGCATCCAGGTCCCGCTATTAGTTATTGACCAGAGAGGTGTCTCGGTCATGCCTACATAGTTCTCGAACCCGTAGGGTCTGCACTCTTAACGTTCGTTGACGATATAGTACTATGTGAGTTATGTATGTTGGTGACCGAATGTTGTTCGGAGTCCGGGATGAGATCACGGACATGACGAGGAACTCTAGAATGGTCCGGAGATAAAGTTTGATATATGGGATAATAGTGTTTGGTCACCGGAAGGGTTCCGGAAATCACCAGAAGGGGTTCCGGATGTTCCCGAAATGTTTGGGTACGAGAACACTTTATTTGGGCCAAAGGGGAAAGCCCACAAGATTTTTGGAAAGCGCAAAAGGAAGTTTTGCGTAGCCCAGGGGCCAGAAGCCAGGGTCCCTGGCGTCTGGGTCCAGACGCCGGGAACCCTGGCGTCTGGCCCTGGAGTCCGAGAAGGGCTCTTGCCTTTCGGGTGAAACCGACTTTGTGGAGGCTTTTACTCCAAGTTTCGACCCTAGGGCTCAACATATAAATAGAGGGGCAGGGCTAGCACAAAACACACATCAAGAAACACCAAGCCGTGTGCCGTCAACCCCGTCCCCTCTAGTTTATCCTCCGTCATAGTTTTCGTAGTGCTTAGGCGAAGCCCTGCGGAGATTGTTCTTCACCAACTCCGTCACCACGCCGTCGTGCTGCTGGAACTCATCTACTACTTCGCCCCTCTTGCTGGATCGAGAAGGCGAGGACGTCACCGAGCCGAACGTGTGCAAAACTCGGAGGTGCCGTGCTTTCGGTACTTGGATCGGTCGGACGTGAAGACATACGACTACATCAACCGCATTGATATAACGCTTCCGCGAACGGTCTACGAGGGTACGTAGACAACACTCTCCCCTCTTGTTGCTTTGCATCACCAAGATCTTGCGTGTGCGTAGGAAATTTTTGAAATTACTACGTTCCCCAACAAGATTATCCAAACATACACATTTTTTGCTTTCTAGATGGTTATTCTAGTTTTTCTCAAATACCTGTGTCAAAAGAGGATTGATACGTCTCCGTCATATCTACTTTTCCAAACACTTTTGCCCTTGTTTTGGACTCTAACTTGCATGATTTGAATGGAACTAACCGGGACTAACGTTATTTTTAGCAGAATTACCATGCTGTTATTTATGTGCAGAAACAAACATTCTCGGAATGACCTGAAACTTCACGGAGCAACTTTTCAGAAAATATGAAAATACCTGCAAAATATGAAGGCCAGGGGGCCCACCACCTCTCCACGAGGGTGGGGGGTGCGCCCCCTACCTCGTGGGCCCCCTGCTGCCTCTCCGACTCCAACTCCATATATTGTGTTTCAGGGAGAAAAAAATAAGAGAGAAGAAATCATCACGTTTTACGATACAGAGCCGCCGCCAAGCCCTAAAACCTCTCGGGAGGGCTGATCGGGAGTCCGTTCGGGGCTCCGGAGAGGGGAATCCGTCGCCATCGTCATCATCAACCATCCTCCATCACCAATTTCATGATGCTCATTGCTGTGCGTGAGTAATTCCATCGTAGGCTTGCTGGACGGTGATGGGTTGGATGGGATCTATCATGTGATCGAGTTAGTTTTGTTAGGTTTTGATCCCTAGTGTCCACTATGTTATGAGATTGATGTTGCTATGACTTTGCTATGCTTAATGCTTGTCACTAGGGCCCGAGTGCCATGATTTCAGATCTGAACCTATTATGTTTTCATCAATATATGAGTGTTCTTGATCCTATCTTGCAAGTCTATAGTCACCTATTATGTGTTATGATCCGTTAACCCCGAAGTGACAATAATCGGGATACTTACCAGTGATGACCGTAGTTTGAGGAGTTTATGTATTCACTATGTGTTAATGCTTTGTTCCAGTACTCTATGAAAAGGAGGCCTTAATATCCCTTAGTGTCCATAAGGACCCTGCTGCCACGGGAGGGTAGGACAAAAGATGTCATGCAAGTTCTTTTCCATAAGCACGTATGACTATGTTCGGAATACATGCCTACATTATATCAATGAACTGGAGCTAGTTCTGTGTCACCCTAGGTTATGACTGTTACATGATGAACTGCATCCGACATAATTCTCCATCACTGATCCATTGCCTACGAGTTTTCCATATATTGTACTTTGCTTATTTACTTTTCCATTGCTATTGCTATCATCACTACAAAATACCAAAAACATTACTTTTACTACTGTTACCTTTTGTTACCGTTATCACTACTATCATATTACCTTGCTACTAAATACTTTGCTGCAGATATTAAGTTTCCAAGTGTGGTTGAATTGACAACTCAGCTGCTAATACTTGAGAGTATTCTTTGGCCCCCCTTGTGTCGAATCAATAAATTTGGGTTGAATACTTTACCCTCGAAAACTGTTGCGATCCCCTATACTTGTGGGTTATCAAGACTATTTCTGGCGCCGTTGCCAGGGAGCATAGCTCTATTCTTTGAGTTACTTGGGATATATATCTGCTTATCATTATGAAGAACTTGAGAGATCCAAAAACCAAGATCTATCCCTCAACTACAAGGGGAGGTAAGGAACTGCCATCTAGCTCTGCACTTGATTCACCTTCTGTTTTGAGTAAGCTTGCGACACCTACACCTGCTTCTGCTATTCGTTCTGGTATGTCACATGTTATTGATGATGCCACTTCTGCTATGCATGATACTTATGATGAAACTACCTCTATGCCTGATACTACTGTGCCACTTGGTGATTTTCTTGATGAACAACTTGCTAGAGCTAGAGAAATTGAAAATATTGAATCTGATGATACTGATGAAAGTGATGATGAAGAAACACTTGTTATTCCTAAGGGTTATTGTTAGTGTCAAAACCGGCGGATCTCGGGTAGGGGGTCCCGAACTGTTCGTCTAGGCGGATGGTAACAGGAGACAAGGGACACGATGTTTTTACCCAGGTTCGGGCCCTCTCGATGGAGGTAAAACCCTACTTCTGCTTGATTAATATTGATGATATGGGTAGTACAAGAGTAGATCTACCACGAGATCAAGGAGGCTAAACCCTAGAAGCTAGCCTATGGTATCATTGTTGTTCCTACGGACTAAAACCCTCCGGGTTATATAGACACCAGAGAGGGCTAGGGTTACACAGAGTCGGTTACAATGGTAGGAGATCTACATATCTGTATTGCCAAACTTGCCTTCCACGCCAAGGAAAGTCCCTTCCGGACACGGGACGAAGTCTTCAACCTTGTATCTTCATAGTCCAGGAGTCCGGCTATCCGGACACCCCCTAATCCAGGACTCCCTCAGTAGCCCCCGAACTAGGCTTCAATGACGACGAGTCCGGCGCTCAGATTGTCTTCGGCATTGCAAGGCGGGTTCTCCTCCAAATTCCGTGTACCTGTTGAATAATGTCCGGTTTCTTATAAATGTAGCGCTCCTTGGCTTCTACGCCCAATAATGGCCGTCTTCCACGTGTCAAACGAATACGAAAAGTCAGGGTGTTTTTACATTTACACCCCTAGCCGCGTGAATGAGCCGCCTATTTAAGGGGACGAGGATTTAGATCCAAACCATACCTTTTCCCCTCCGCGAGTATTCATTAGAGCGTATCCGACACAGGTCCATTCTATCATGGTTGGCCGCCGCAGCTCCTCCTCTCGCCCTTCCAGCCCTCAGCCTGGAGATTGGGAGAGATGCTCCATCCCGCACAGCGAGCTAGTGACGCTCCAGACCAAGGGATTTCTCCCCCCGGCCTATATGGTCCCGGTTCGAGCCGGACTTGCCACCTATAATGGCGGAGAGGAAGCGGAGAGCGCCCCCAATCCCTCCAAAGGAGAGCGGGTATGCCTTGTCCCTTACTTAATAAGAGGGCTCGGATTTCCAATTCATCCGTTTCTCTGGGGGCTCCTGGAGTTCTATGGCCTCCAGTTGCACAACCTCACGCCTGCCTCCATATTACATATCGCGGGCTTCGTAGCCCTTTGTGAGTTGTTTTTGGGCTGCGAGGCTCATTTCGCGCTGTGGAAAAGGCTATTCTGCCTTGTGCCCCATTCTCAGAAGGGGTCAATATATCAAGTCGGTGGAGCCGAAGTGTGGCGCATCGCCGGGACCAGATATCTATCCGGAACCCCAAAGAAGGCGTCCGAGGACTGGCCTTCGGAATAGTTTTATATAGAGGACGCCCCACTGCCGGATCCTGTCCGGATCGGCCTCCCTAAGTTCGACAGTGCTCCCCTAAAGAAGTGCCTAAGCTGGCATCCACGGAGCCCTCAGAGGGAAAGTGACAAGGACGTTCTTTACCTGATGGGCCGGATAAGATTGTTAGCTCATTCGGACTGACCATGATCGGGGTCATGGCCGCATGCATCATGCGAGGGGTGCAGCCGCTTCAGTACAAAGGCCACCCCATGTGGGACTTCAACAGGGAGGACGACGCCACCCACCACGGCTGTAAGGGGCCGGATTCGGCTGCCGCTCTAATAAAGATCTTGTCCGCTTTGTACAAGGGAGAAGAGGAGGAATTTCTCCGCGTCCTCCCACAGGGTGGATTTTCTATGTACAATCCCCCAAGTTGGGTAAGTGGACACTTTTACTTGCCCATCCGTTTTATATTCCCATCGTTAAATATTCAGTCTAACGACTTCAACACAGGAACTGCGCCAGGCTGTTAAAGAAATAAACAACCCTCCTCCACAACCCGAGTATCCGGGACGGTCCCTTGACCCGACCTCTCAAGAGGATCCAGACTTATCTGTGGAGCTGATTGATGGGGTGTTTCATCAATTGAGCAAGGACAATGCCTTGGTGGCCATTACGGCCGATTACCCAGGGCTACTCCCAGCCTCACAGGTAACTGAGACCAAAGTCCCGGCACTTTGAAAAGGGATCTATCCTCGCGTGTTTTCGATTGCCGTATGACAACCGTGTTTTGCAGGGGAGGTCCTTGAGACGGGAGGCCGAGCCTGCGGCGACTAGCCAACGAGGGGCGGCAAGGCCCCGCGGGCTGAAAAGAAGTGCGGTTCGGACTGAGACGCCGGCGCAAAGGTATAGCACGCCATCTTATTCCCAGGTGTTATTCCTTCAAGGCATATTAATGCTCGTGCTTTCTTCAGGACAAAGAGACCTCGCCGGACTATATCCGAGAGGTTGCCAATCGCGCCTCCACCAGCCAGGCTCCAAAGCCTGGTCCGGAAGCGGAGGCGAACACAAGGCGCGCACCGGATGCTCCTCCGACAGAGGATGCGGATAGGCTGTCTGCCACCAATTCCTAGGTGGAGTGCCATGAACCACAGGCGTCGTTGGACAGTTCTTCGCGACGCTTGTTTCTCCCAAGAGGCGTTGGATGCCTTCAATTCGGGAGATGTGTACCTCCGTGCCGCTCAAAATGGTCTAGCCAGATCCACGGAGCAATATGTAAAAGACATACGGGTAAGAAAATTTTGGTAATTATATATACCAGTAGCCCCCGAGACTTGAAACAGTTAGAATAACTGATTTAAGGATAATTTGTTATGCAGGTTCTTACAGAAAAAAATACCCTACTGTCCCAGGAGCTGGAAGAGTGCAAAGCCCAACATGAGGCCACACTAGCCGCAGCAGGGGAGCCCGAGGAGACCCCCTCTGGTAATATATGCTTCGAAAGATAAGTATTTTGCGAAGTGCGGCGTGGGTGCAAATCTGACAAATGAAATTGCAGATGGCGCCGGATTAAATCCGGAAAAGCAACAACTCCTACGCCAGCTGAAGGCTGGTGAGAGTGTGCTGACAAAGGTGAGGTGGGAGAAGAACAATCTCCAAGATGCCAACACCAAGCTGGGCGTTGAACTGAAGGATGTTCGTGCCCAGCTGTTGGACTCCGTTAAGGAGAATTAGCGGCTTCGACGCGGCATATTTAGTAAGTGCTTAAACGAACTTTGAAAAAAGAGTTCGGCGAGGAAGTCGACTAACAGAGTAATGTCTGTAGGTATGCTAACAGGTCATCCTGCAGAGGAAATGCCCGGTTCTACGGGTGACCTTCTTCCCGAGCTCTCACAACTGCACGAGCGAGTTCGGCAGGTGATTCAAGGCGTCACCCAGGCCTTGTGGCCATCCGTCTCCATGCCCAAAGGCCTTGGATAGCTTGTAGAGAAGCTGAAGGGAATGCGGCGGCACTTCCGATTGTGGAAGATGTCGGCCTGCCATCAAGGCGCCAGGGAGGCCTGGGCCATGGTGAAGACGCGGTACACGAAGGCTGACCCAAACCACATGGCCGAGGTCGGACCCGTGGGGCCCGATGGGAAGGAGATCCCTATGAGCTTAGTATATGGCCAAGTAGAATTGGCCGCAAAGTATTCCCAACAGGACTGTAAGCTAGACAGCCTGTTAGATGGTATTGAAGAGGAATACAATCAGTCAGATTGACTATGTAATTTTAATTGACATGTGTAATGCCTTCTAGCCGGATTGTAGATCGTTTGTCATGGCCGACCTTTTCGCTTCAACCTCGGGACCTGACGGTCCGGAGTGTGTCCGAATACCCTTGTGGTTATATAAGAACCGGGGTATGCATGGAAACCAGGCGTAGGGGTCATTAGTGCTTGAACAGACAAGTGCCCAACTAGTTATGTTATATTACATGGTTAGTAAGAAACATCTTCCAGGGAGAATAGTTCCGTGAGGGGTTCCTTTCCCTAGGAGGCATGCCCTAAAGTGCATGTCCATTCTGCGAAAAGAGACGCAGGAAAAACATTTGGGGGCGTATAGATAAATAAGTGAAAAAAAGATCATCTTTAGTTCACCGACCGAATATTCCCATAAGAACACTAGCTTTCGGCTTCACCCAGTTTGAGGTACACATCCGGCTGACCCGGCAGTAACAATCGCAGAGGTGCTCCCTTTACCACCTAGCCGAACAATCGGGAACATAGGGGTAAGCACAGGAGCCAGGCAACCTAGCTTGGCCAAAACTTAAGTCATATCGATGCATATAATGGTGAATAAAAGGTACACGCGGAAGTGTGACACATGTGTTGGGCATGAAGCCCGTATAAATAAGCTTCTGTTTAAAGAAGCCCCCAGGTTTAATGAGCACGGATAGCGCGTCACTTTATGAGCCTTTAAAGGCTATAAGAGAGAGGGAGGGGAGAAGGAGAGAAATGTAAGACAGAAAGTATATAAAAAATGGAAAGAGGAAGGAGACGAACACAGAGTCCGGCACTAGGCATAGAATCTTCGGAGACGGGCTGCGTTCTATGGGTTCGGCTCGAGTCGGTTCTCCGATGCATCTCGCAGGCGGTACGCTCCACTAGTCGGGACTTGGTCAATTATGAAGGGACCTTCCCACTTGGGCTTGAGTTTGTCCTTTTTCTTGTCCGGCAGGCATAGAACTAATTCGCCAATGTTGTAATTTTTGGCCCGTACTTCTCTGCTTTGGTATCTTCGAGCCTGCTGTTGATAGAATGCGGAACGGGCTTTTGCCACGTCACGCTCTTCCTCCAAGGCGTCCAAACTGTCCTGCCGATCGAGCCCGGCTTCTCTTTCTTCATACATGCGCACTCGAGGTGAGTCATGAATTATGTCGCATTGAAAAACTGCCTCTGCGCCCTACACCATGAAGAATGGTGTGTATCCGGTGGTGCGATTCAGTGTGGTCCACAGCCCCCAGAGTACGGAGTCGAGCTCCTCTACCCAGTGCGTATTAGATTCCTTAAGGGACCGCACTAATTTGGGTTTGATGCCGCTCATGATAAGACCATTTGCACGTTCGACCTGGCCGTTAGTTTGTGGGTGATAGACGGAAGCATAATCGAGCTTGATGCCCATGTTTTTGCACCAGAGTTTAACCTCACCGGCCGTAAAGTTCGTGCCGTTATCAGTGATGATGCTGTGGGGGACGCCGTAACAGTGTGCAACCCCGGATATAAAGTCTATCACCGGTCCGGATTCGGCCGTCTTAACAGGCTTGGCTTCTATCCATTTGGTGAACTTATCCACCATGACTAGTAAGTATTTTTGCTTGTGGGTTCCGCCTTTAAGTGGCCCAACCATGTCAAGCCCCCAAACCGCGAAGGGCCAAGTGATGGGGATAGTTTGGAGGGCGGTGGGTGGCATATGGCTTTGGTTTACAAAAAGTTGGCAACCGACGCATCGTTGGACTAAGTCATGGGCGTCTGCCCGGGCCGTCGGCCAATAAAAGCCTGTGCGGAAGGCCTTGCTTACAAGGGACCGAGCTGCAGCGTGATGATCGCCGAGTCCGGCATGAATTTCAGCCAGGAGGTTCCGCCCTTCCTCTTCGGAGATGCACCTCTGAAGGACTCCGGTAGTGCTTTTCTTATAAAGCTCTCCCTCATGGACTTTATAGGTTTTAGATCGCCGCACTATGCAGCGTGCCTCATTTTGGTCCTCGGGGAGTTCTTGCCTAGTAAGGTAGGCGAGGAATGGTTCTGTCCACGGGGCAATGACGACCATTATTACGTGGGCTGAAGGTGTTATTTCATTGGCAGAGCCTCCAATTATGTCAGAGTGTTCGGTGTCGGGCAGTGCGGTTGGGTCCGGGCTGTTATTGCCGGGTTCCCCTTCCCATACTACAGATGGCTTGAACAGCCTTTCCAAGAAGATGTTGGGGGGACTACATCGCGTTTTGCACCGATGCATGCCAGGACATCTGCCGCCTGATTATTTTCCCGGGCTATATGGTGAAATTGGAGCCCTTCGAACCGAGCTGACATTTTTAGGACGACGTTGCGATAAGCTGCCATTTTTGGATCCTTGGCATCAAAGTCTCATTTATTTGGGATATTGCGAGGTTCGAGTCCGCGCGCAACTCTAGGCGTTGAATGCCCATGGATATGCCATCCGGAGACCATGTAAAAGGGCCTCATATTCGGCTGCATTGTTGGAGTCTGTGTACATTATCTGGAGTACGTATTGAACTGTGTCTCCTGTGGGGGACGCCAAAACGACGCCAGCCCCTAGACCGGCCAACATTTTGGAGCCGTCGAAGTGCATGACCCAGTTTGAATATGTGCCGTACTCTTTAGGGACTTCAGCCTCCGTCCATTCTGCGACGAAGTCAGCCAAAACTTGCGACTTGATAGCTCGCCGTGGCTTGTAAGTTATGTCGAACGGGAGGAGCTCAATGGCCCATTTTGCAATCCGGCCCGTCGCGTCGCGGTTGTTTATAATATCGTTAAGTGGCACTTCCAAGGCTACTGTTATTGAACACTCTTGAAAGTAGTATCGCAGCTTCCGGGATGCCATAAATACCGCGTACGCAATTTTTTGATAATGCGGGTACCGTGACTTGCACGGAGTAAGGACAGTGGACACATAGTAGACCGGCTTTTGTAGGGGGAATTTGTGTCCATCCGTTTCTCGTTCGACGACGAGCACTGTGCTTACGACCTGATGGGTTGCTGCAATGTATAATAGCATTGGTTCGCCAATGTTTAACGCGGCCAGGACTGGGTTTGTTGCCAAGATGGCTTTTATTTCGTCGAGTCCGACCGTGGCTGCATCCGTCCACTCGAAGTGTTCGGTGCGCCGAAGGAGGCGGTAAAGGGGTAGGGCCTTTGCTCCCAAGCGGGAGATAAAGCGGCTTAGAGCTGCCACGCATCCGGTTAATTTTTGTATTTGTTTGAGGTCCTTCGGAATATCCAATTGTGACAGAGCTCGGATCTTGGCTGGATTTGCTTCAGTTCCTCTACCGGATACAATGAAGCCCAAGAGCTTTCCGGCTGGAATGCCGAAAACGCATTTTTTTGGGTTGAGCTTGATGTCGTATGTTCGGAGGTTATCGAATGTTAGCCTCAAGTCGTCTACTAGAGATTCAACATGTCTTTTTTAACGACCACATCATCTACGTATGCCTCCACTGTTTTGCCGATCTGGTTTGCCAGACATGTCTGAATCATTCGCTGATATGTTGCGCCGGCATTTTTGAGCCCGAAGGGCATTGTGTTGAAGCAGAATGGGCCGTATGGTGTGATGAATGCCGTTGTGGCTTGGTCTGAATCTGCCATCTTTAGATGGTAGCCGGAGTATGCATCGAGGAAACACAACGAATCGTGTCCTGCGGTAGCATCGATAATTTGATCGATGCGGGGGAGAGGGAAGGGATCCTTTGGGCAAGCCTTGTTAAGGTCTTTAAAATCAACGCACAGGCGCCAGGATTTGTCCTTCTTTGGTACCATCACAAGGTTTGCTAGCCAGTCCGGGTGTTTTATATCTTTGATGAATCTGGCCTCCAATAGCTTGGCTAGTTCCTCTCCCATGGCCTGTCTCTTAGGTTCGGAAAAATGCCGAAGAGCCTGTTTGACTGGCTTGAATCCTTTTAGGATATTTAAGCTGTGTTCGGCCAGCCTGCGTGGGATTCCTGGCATGTCTGAAGGGTGCCAGGCGAAAATGTCCCAGTTCTCTTGTAGGAACTCTCGTAGTGCGGCGTCTACATCAGGGTTTAACTGTGCCCCGTTGGAAGCTGTTTTATTGGGGTCCGTTGGATGGACCTGGAATTTGACTATTTCGTCCGCCGATTTAAAGGAGGTGGACTTGGATCTTTTGTCGAGTATCACATCGTCCCTATTCACCGTGGAGCGTAGCGCAGTCAGTTCCTCAGCCGCTAGGGCTTCGGATAGCGCCTCGAGGGCCAGTGCGGCTGTCTTGTTTTCGGCACCGAGTGCTATGTCTGGATCACTAGCGAGAGTGATGATTCCATTAGGCCCGGGCATCTTGAGCTTCACGTACCCGTAATGTGGTATTGCTTGGAAGATTGTAAACGCTTCCCGCCCTAGCAGAGCGTGATATCCGCTACTGAACAGGGCCACTTGGAACGTGACCTCTTCGGACCTGTAATTATCCGGCGTGCCGAACACCACATCTAGTGTGATTTTTCCTGTACAGCGCGCTTCTCGACCGGGGATTATTCCTCTAAAGGTTGTGATGCTTCGCTCAATGTGGTTCCAGTCTATTTCCATTTTTGAAGGGTTTCCTCATAAATGAGGTTCAATCCGCTGCCGCCATCCATGAGTACCTTGGTAAGACGAAAGCCGTCCACTATTGGACTGAGGACCAATGCGGCTGGTGCTTGGGCTGTTCGGAATTTAGGTTCATCACTCACGTTAAAAGTAATAGCCGTGTCACTCCATGGGTTTATTGTTGCTACTTGGTAGACTTCGGCAAGGCTGCGGAGTGTTCTTTTTCGCATATTATTTGATGCGAAAGTCTCGAAGACTGTTAATACCATACTGGTGTCTCTGGGGTGGCTTTCTGTGGCTTCTGGAATTAGAAGATCTTCGCCAATTTTTGCTACCTGCCAGAGTATCCAACATGCTCTAAGGCTGTGAGTTGGTGTGGCGCCCTCTGCACTATGACTTTTACAGGGTCCATTAAGCCATCCTTCCAGTATGGTTCCATGTCCTGTAGAGGGCTTTTGCTTTTTGGTATTGAACCCGGGTGTCTGGCGATGATGCACCCTTTTATTTCGGACTGGGTTTGTATTCACGGCCGGATTGTCCCAAAATTTTATTTCGGTTTTCCAAGCGCTTTCCATCGCACAGTACTTTCGCACTATGGACGCCAAGTCAGCGAAGCGTGTAATATCACGATGACTTATGGCGTTGAGGATTCCCTTGTCCGTGCAATTATTGCAGAAGAATGAAATTGCGTCTTCCTCGCGGCAGTCCTTTATCATGTTCATAACCAGGAGGAATCTGGCCCAGTAATGATGTACTGTTTCTTCAGGCTCTTGCCTAATTTGGGATAGATCGCTTATGTGCGGGTGGGTGGGTGGAATCAAATCCGAAACCTCACCCAATCTGAGACCCAGGGGCCAAGGAGTTTCCGAACTCGGAAGTTTGGATTCTTGGATGCTGTCCAATGAATCTAGCCCGTTGCCTGACTTTAAGTTCAGGTCTTGAGTGATGTCCTCCCCTCCGCGGGTATCCGGCTTGGAGGGATCGGGAATCCGGACATAGCTAGTCCTTAAGATAGATGAAGGGTCGCCGCACTGTCCCTCTACCACGGCAACATGTTGGGTGACCTGGGGAGAGTTAATCTCTCTTAGATCGGGTTTAGGCCCAATCTGGTCGTAATCCATAGCGACTCCCAGGGCGGCGATGCGATCCGAGAGCTCGTTTAGGGAAGAGAGCTCCATTGGATCTAGCTGCTCGGCGAATTCCGAGCTGACGTGAAGATTGCTTTCGATGACCCGAGAGGTCATCGTCGGCGCAACAGCCGAACATGCGGTCATAAGGAAACCACCTAGCCGGAGAGTTTGGTCGACAGCCAAAGCTCCCTTAGCAACGGTGCCGTCTTTAAAGACGGGATGAGGCATCCTTCCTAATGGTGATGGCACAGATGAACTCTCAATGAAAGCACCAATGTCAGTGTCAAAACCGGCGGATCTCGGGTAGGGGGTCCCGAACTGTGCGTCTAGGAGGATGGTAACAGGAGACAAGGGACACGATGTTTTTACCCAGGTTTGGGCCTTCTCGATGGAGGTAAAACCCTACTTCTGCTTGATTAATATTGATGATATGGGTAGTACAAGAGTAGATCTACCACGAGATCAAGGAGGCTAAACCATAGAAGCTAGCCTATGGTATGATTGTTGTTCCTACGGACTAAAACCCTCCGGTTTATATAGACACCGGAGAGGGCTAGGGTTACACAGAGTCGGTTACAATGGTAGGAGATCTACATATCCGTATCGCCAAGCTTGCCTTCCACGCCAAGGAAAGTCCCTTCTGGACACGGGACGAAGTCTTCAATCTTGTATCTTCATAGTCCAGGAGTCCGACCGAAGGTATAGTCCGGCTATCCGGACACCCCCTAATCCATGACTCCCTTAGTTATGTTTTTGACCAAGAAGCTTCTTTAGCTATTTTAGCTTGCAAAAATAGAAATGAATTCAAAAGGTTATTAGCTAAATGGAACGAGCAATCTCTAAATGCTAGAATGAAACCTGACCCTGCTTTTGCTACTTCACCTATCTACGTTACTGATAAGGATTATGAATTCTCTATTGATCCTGATATAATTACTTTGGTTGAATCTGATACTTTTCATGGCTATGAATCTGAAACTGTTGTGGCACATCTTACTAAATTAAATGATATAGCAACCATGTTCACTAAAGATGAGAGAACTCGTTACTTTTATATCCTTAAGATATTTCCGTTCTCATTAACGGGTGATGCTAAGATATGGTTTAATTCTCATGATCCTGGTTGTGTGCGTAGTCCCCAGGATATGGTTTATTACTTTTCTGCTAAATATTTCCCTGCTCATAAGAAACAAGCTACTTTAAGGGATATATATAATTTTTTGCAAATTGAAGAAGAGAGTCTCCCACAAGCTTGGGGGAGGCTTCTCCAATTACTTAATGCTTTGCCTCATCATCGTCTTAAGAAAAATGAAATACTTGATATCTTTTATAATGGACTAACCGATGCCTCCAGAGATTACCTGGATAGTTGTGCTGGTTCTGTTTTCAGGGAAAGAACACCGGATGAAGCTGAAATTCTATTGAATAATATGTTGGCAAATGAAAATAATTGGACACCTCCGGAGCCAATTCCTGAGCCTATTCCTAAACCAACTCCAAAGAAGAGGGGTATTCTATTTCTCAGTCCTGAAGATATTCAAGAGGCAAAGAAATCTATGAAAGAAAAAGGTATTAAAGCTGAAGATGTTAAGAATTTACCTCCTATTGAAGAAATACATGGTCTTAATTTACCGCCTGTTGAAGAAACATATAATCCAGATCCTTCTCCTATTGAAGAAACTCATGGTCTTGATAACCCGACATAGGTAGTAAAGGTAAATTCTCTCTATAGATATGATAAAGCTGAAATCCCATTTACTAAATTTGCTAGGCCATGCTTAGATGAGTTTGATAAATTTATGGCTAAGCAAGAAGATTTTAATGCTTATTTTGGTAGACAATTGAAATACAATTCAAATATGCTTCAACACTTGGGTGATTATATGACTAATGTTAAAGGTGAACTTGAACTTATTAGTAAACATGCTTCTATGGTTACCACTCAAGTAGAACAAGTACTTAAAGCTCAAAATGATTTGCTTAATGAATTGAATAGTAAAGATAATGATAATGCTGTTAGAGTGGCTACTAGAATGGGTAGAATGACTCAGGAACCTTTGTATCCTGAAGGCCACCCTAAGAGAATTGATCAAGATACTCAGAGAAATAATATAGATGCACCTAGTTCGTCTAAAGAGAAGAAAAAGAAAAATGATAGGACTTTGCATGCTTCTAGTGAAGCTATTACTGAAACACCTGAGAATCCAAATGATATTTCTATCTCTGATGCTGAAACTCAATCTGTTAATGAACCCGAAACTAGTGATAATGTTAATGATAATGTTCATAATGATGCTCAACCTATTAATGATAATGACATAGAAATTGAACCTGCTGTTGATCTTGATAACCCACAATCAAAGAACCAACATTATGATAAGAAAGACTTTGTTGCTAGGAAACATGGTAAAGAAAGAGAGACTTGGGTTCAGAAACCCATGCCTTTTCCTCCCAAACCATCTAATAATAAGGATGATGAGGATTTTGAGCGCTTCACTGAAATGATTACACCTATCTTTTTGCGTATGCGATTAACTGATATGCTCAAAACCATTCCTTATGCTAAGTACATGAAAGATATTATTACAAATAAAAGAAAGATACCAGAAGCTGAAATTTCCACCATGCTTGCTAATTATACTTTTAAGGGTGGAATACCAAAGAAACTTGGAGATCCCGGTGTACCAACTATACCATGCTCCATTAAAAAAACTATGTTAAAACTGCTTTATGTGATCTTGGAGCTGGTGTTAGTGTTATGCCTCTCTCTTTATATCGTAGACTTGATTTGAATAAGTTGACACCTACTGAAATATCTTTGCAAATGGCTGATAAATCAACTGCTATACCTATCGGTATTTGTGAGGATGTGCCTGTTGTAGTTGCAAACGTTACTATTTTAACGGACTTCGTTATTCTTGATATTCCCGAGGACGATAGTATGTCTATTATTCTTGGAAGACCCTTTTTGAATACTGCAGGGGCTGTAATTGATTGCACTAAAGGCAATGTCACTTTTCATGTTAATGGTAATGAGCACACGATACACTTTCCGAGGAAACAACCTCAAGTTCATAGTATCAACTCTATTGGAAAAATTCTATCAATTATATTTGGAGGTTTTGAATTTCCTCTTCCTACTGTCAATAAGAAATATGATATTCTTATTATTGGGGATGTGCATATCCCTGTTGAGGTAACATAGTGTTATTCAAAATTTCTCCGGTTCCATGTTATTCGGAATGAGTTCGTTAACAAGACTTGATCAACCTTGTTAGTGGATTCCTTTTGATGATCATGAGATGGATGAAACTAGAAGGCACAACCTTCTGTACCCCACTTTTACTTTCTGTTTTATATTAAATAAAATAAAAATAAATATTTTTCTGTCTGTTATCTGATTATCCGTACAATATAAAAATACCTCAAAAATAAAAGTTCTCCAAATGCCCTGAAATTTAAATATAATTTTTTCCAGAATATTTGAGAATATTTGGCACTAAGAACACAACAGGGGGGGTCCACCACCTGCCCATGAGGGTGGAGGGCGCGTCCTACCCCCTGGGCGCGTCCCCTGCCTCATGGGCCCACGATGGCCCTCCTCCACTTATTCTTTCACCCATACACTTCTTCTTCCTCCCACAAACACGAATATCCAGCTCAAGCACGAGTTCTAGCTCACTTTGCTGCCATTTTCGATCTCCTTGCTCAAAGCACCTCTCACAAAACTGCTTGGGGAGATTGTTCCTTGGTATGAGACTCCTCCATTGGTCCAATTAGTTTTTGTTCTAGTTCTTTATTCATTGCAATTTTTTGCTGCTTAGGTGACCCTGTTCTTGAGCTTGCATGTCAAATTTATATGCTTCCAAGTAGTTCTGATGCATGATATAGGCCCTAGGCACTTGTAGGAGTAGTTGCTATCAGTTTTATTGAGTTTGGTTTACTTTTATTTTGAAGTTACTAAAAAATTTCAGAATTTTTCAGAGGAAGAAATATGCTTAGGAAAATGTTCCAAGGTGGTTCTTCAAGGAAGCAAGGACCCAGGCTTGCAATGCGTGATGCTGATGATGAGCCACCAAGAGACGCTCAAGTGCGTCCTTGTGAATGGCCTTCTGAGAACTTTATGGATCGAGCGGGAATTAAGGAAGAATTCAATGCATATTTGCATAACGCTGATCTTGTGAGCTTCGAGGAAGAGAAGTGCAGCCAGTATCACAACCTCACCAGTACCTTTGTGAGGAGGTTTGAATTTTCAACTTCACATAATTCTCCAACTGTCCTGTTTGATCTTTATGATAATTCTTACACTATGGACTTAGAGGATTTTACCACTGCTTGCAAACTTCCACAATGGGGTAGTATAAGGGATCCTCGCAAATCTGAATTTAGAGATTTTCTTGCTAGCATAACTGTAGGAGAATCTAGAGATATTACACAAGCTACCATAGGGAGCATTCACTTTCCTGCTATACATTACTTTGCTCTCTTCATAGGTAGATGCATTAATGGTAAAGATGAGGCATGTCACATGTGTGTCCCTGACCTCAGTATTCTTAGGAGTGTTGTGTTAGGAGATAAATCTTATAATTTGGGAGCCATTGTTGCAGGTAGGTTGCATCTTAATAGATTTAATGGAGATTTCTTTGGTGGAATTTATGCAACCCGCATAGCTAATTTTCTTGGTGTAGCCATACGCGAAGATGATATTGAATTACCTCCTGCTTATCTAGATTTTAATGCTATGGTTCACCACCATTTTGTCGAGAGGAACGAATGACCTCTCCAGTATCGACTAATCTTTGACAGACGCCATGATGTCCGTATTACTCTACCTGATCCTGCCTTCTTTGATTATCAGGCAAGAGGAAGATATACTATTACCAGAGAGGAGGCAGATGAGTACGAGAGGAGAGCAGAGGCCGCTCGTCGCCACGCTGCAGCTCAGCACACAATAGCCGCTGCATCGCAGTACGACCCCAACTACTATTATGGATATCCGCCAGGCCAGCCGTGGCCATAGACCAACTTAGCCCAAAGGCCTAAGCTTGGGGGAGTACGTATTTCCCACCGACATTACATTTATGTTCACACACTCATGGCTAGATGTCAGTGCTCATACTTTTTCATTGTATCATCCATGCTAGTTTATTTTTCCTTTTTATGCTTTCTTATTGTGTGTTTAATAAACCTTAAGAAAATCCAAAATAAATTAGTTGTAGCTTTTAATCAGTTTAATTTCCATGCTTGTAGTAGTAATTAAAAAGAACACCCAAAAAGATTTCCGGTTCTTCTTTTACTTGTTGGGAGCTCTCCAGTGTAAATAGTTTTATTTCTTTTCTTTTCTTTGGGGGTCGATAGGAGAAGACCATAATTAAATTGTTGAAGTGGCTCTTATATGCATTATTGTTTATCTGACAAATGAGCCCATATTGCCTTGTCTTCTCCTGTTTATTGAATGCTTGCAGATTCCAGCTTAGTCCAATGCACGTGCACTATTATTATTATTCACATCATTCGATCGTGCAAGTGAAAGGAAATTATGATGTTATATGATGGACTGGCTAAGATGAGAAAAGCTGGTACGAACTCGACCTCTTTTGTTTTTGTAAATATGATTAGTTCATAGTTCCTGATTCAGCCTATTATGAATAAACATGTTTGCAATGACAATAGAGATCATAGTCTCTTGTGCCATGCTTGATTAGCTATGAGTTATAATGGTTTACCTTGCGTACCAACATGCTATTGAGATAGTTATGATGTGGTATGATAGGGTGGTATCCTCCTCTGAATGATTTAAGTGACTTGACTTGGCGCATGTTCACGCATGTAGTTGAAAGAAAATCAACATAGCCTTCACAATATTTATGTTCATGGTGGATTATATCCTACTCCTGCTTGCATTCGGTGTTGATTAATTTTAATGCATGTTCATGACTGTTGTCGCTCTCTAGCTGGTCGCTTCCCAGTCTTTTGCTAGCCTTCACCTGTACTAAGCGGGAATACTGCTTGTGCATCCAATCCCTTAAACCCCAAAGTTATTCCACATGAGTTCACTATACCTACCTATATATGGTATTTACCCGCCGTTCCAAGTAAATTTGTATGTGCCGAACTCTAAACCTTCAAATAAATATCCTATTTTGTATGCTCGAATAGCTCATGTATCAACTAGGGCTGTCTGTATCTTCCATGTTAGGCGGGTTATTCTCAAGAGGAGTGGACTCTGCTCCTCACTCACGAGATAAATGCCTGGTCACCGGGATGCCTAGTCCATTTCTTTATGCAAACTAAATCAAAATAATTGCAAACAAAACTCCCCCTGGGACTCTTGTTAGTTGGAGGCACTCGTTGTTTCGAGCAAGCCATGTATTCATGCTTGTTGGTGGAAGGGGGAGTATAAACTTTACCATTCTGTTTGGGAACCGCCTATAATGTGTGTAGCATGGAAGATATCGCCATCTCTTAGTTGTTATGTTGACAATGAAAGTATACTGCTCAAAATATTATTCACCTCTGTTTCAAAACCGAGCTCTGGCACCTCTACAAATCCCCGCTTCCCTCGGCGAAGGGCCTATCTATTTACTTTTATGCTGAGTCATCGTCCTCTTATTAGAAAGCACCAGTTGGAGAGCACCGCTGTCATTTGCATTCATTACTGTTAGTTTACATTGAGTATGACTTGACTGGATCTCTTTTACCATGAATTACAATGTCTAGTCAGTCCTTGGTCTTTAAAGGTGCTCTGCATATATGTTTTGCGGTCTCAGAAAGGACTAGGGAGATACCATCTTGTTATATCATATTATGATTGTTTTGAGAAAGTGTTGTCATCCAAGATATATTATTATGGCTCGCTAGTTGATTATGCTATTGATATGACTAGACTTGAGACCTATGCGTTATTGTGAATGTGGTTAGTTATAATCTTTGCTGAAAACTTGAATGCTGGCTTTACATATTTACAACAACAAGAGCAAACAGAGTTTGTAAAAGTTTTTCTTTATCACTTTCAGTTTATCAACTGAATTACTTGAGGACAAGCAAAGGTTTAAGCTTGGGGGAGTTGGTACGTCTCCGTCGTATCTACTTTTCCAAACACTTTTGCCCTTGTTTTGGACTCTAACTGCCATGATTTGAATGGAACTAACCCGGACTGACGCTGTTTTCAGCAGAATTACCATGGTGTTATTTATGTGCAGAAAGAAACGTTCTCGGAATGACCTGAAACTTCACGGAGCAACTTTTCAGAAAATATGAAAAATACCTGCAAAAGATGAAGGCCAGGGGGCCACCACCTCTCCACGAGGGTGGGGGGCGCGTCTGCCCCCCAGGGCATGCCCCCTACCTCGTGGGCCCCCTGCTGCCTCTCTGACTCCAACTCCAACTCCATATATTGTGTTTCGGGGAGAAAAAAATCAGAGAGAAGAAATCATCGCGTTTTACGATACGGAGCCGCCGCCAAGCCCTAAAACCTCTCGGGAGGGCTGATCGGGAGTCCTTTCGGGGCTCCGGAGAGGGGAATCCGTCGCCATCATCATCATCAACCATCCTCCATCACCAATTTCATGATGCTCACCGCCATGCATGAGTAATTCAATCGTAGGCTTGCTGGACGGCGATGGGTTGGATGGGATCTATCATGTAATCGAGTTAGTTTTGTTAGGGTTTGATCCCTAGTGTCCACTATGTTCTGAGATTGATGTTGCTATGACTTTGCTAGGCTTAATGCTTGTCACTAGGGCCCGAGTGCCATGATTTTAGATCTGAACCTATTATGTTTTCATCAATATATGAGTGTTCTTGATCCTATCTTGCAAGTCTATAGTCACTTATTATGTGTTATGATCCGTTAACCTCGAAGTGACAATAATCGGGATACTTACCGGTGATGACCGTAGTTTCAGGAGTTCATGTATTCACTATGTGTTAATGCTTTGTTCCGGTACTCTATTAAAAGGAGGCCTTAATATCCCTTAGTTTTCATAAGGACCCCGCTGCCACGGGATGGTAGGACAAAAGATGTCATGTAAGTTCTTTTCCATAAGCACGTATGACTATGTTCAGAATACATGCCTACATTATATCAGCGAACTGGAGCTAGTTCTGTGTCACCCTAGGTTATGACTATTACATGATGAACCGCATCCGGCATAATTCTCCATCACTGATCCATTGCCTACGGGCTTTCCATATATTGTTCTTCAATTATTTACTTTTCTGTTGCTATTGCTATCATCACTACAAAATACCAAAAACATTACTTTTACTACTGTTACCTTTTGTTACCGTTATCACTACTATCATATTACCTTGCTACTAAATACTTTGCTACAGATATTAAGTTTCCAGGTGTGGTTGGATTGACAACTCAGCTGCTAATACTTGAGAGTATTCTTTGGCTCCCCTTGTGTCGAATCAATAAATTTGGGTTGAATACTTTACCCTCCAAAACTATTGTGATCCCCTATACTTGTGGGTTATCAAGGATCAAGAAAAGACAGCTTTCACTTGCCCTTTCGGTACCTTTGCTTATAGACGTATGCCTTTTGGTTTATGCAATGCACCTGCTACCTTTCAAAAATGTATGACTGCTATATTCTCTAACTTTTGTGAAAAGATTGTTGAGGTATTCATGGATGATTTTTCTGTGTATGGAACTTCTTTTGATGATTGCTTAAGCAACCTTGATCGAGTTTTGCGGAGATGTGAAGAAACCAATCTTGTCTTGAATTGGGAGAAGTGCCACTTTATGGTTAATGAAGGTATTGTCTTGGGGCATAAAATTTCTGAAAGAGGTATTGAAGTTGATAAAGCTAAAGTTGATGCTATTGAAAAGATGTCGTGTCCTAAGGACATTAAAGGTATAAGAAGTTTCCTTGGTCATGCCGTTTTTATAGGAGGTTCATTAAGGACTTCTCTAAAATTTCTAGGCCTCTGACTAATCTCTTACAAAAAGATGTTCCTTTTGTCTTTGATGATGATTGTGTAGAAGCATTTGAAATAATTAAGAAAGCTTTGTTTTCTGCACCTATTGTTCAGCCTCCTGATTGGAATTTACCCTTTGAAATTATGTGATGCTAGTGATTATGATGTAGGTGCTGTTCTAGGACAAAGAGTTGATAAGAAATTAAATGTTATCCAATATTCTAGTAAAACTCTAGACAGTGCCCAATGAAATTATGCTACTACTGAAAAAGAATTTTTAGCAGTTGTATTTGCTTGTGATAAGTTCAGACCTTATATTGTTGATTCTAAAGTAACTGTTCACACTAATCATGCTGCTATTAAATATCTTATGGAAAAGAAAGATGCTAAACCTAGACTTATTAGATGGGTTCTCTTGCTACAAGAATTTGATTTGCATATTATTGATAGAAAGGGAGCCGAGAACCCCGTTGCAGACCACTTGTCTAGGTTAGAGAATGTTCTTGATGACCCACTACCTATTGATGATAGCTTTCCCGATGAACAACTAGCTGTCATAAATGCTTCTCGTACTGCTCCATGGTATGCTGATTATGCTAATTACATAGTTTCTAAGTTTATACCACCTAGTTTCACATACCACCAAAAGAAAAAGTTCTTCTATGATTTAAGACATTACTTTTGGGATGACCCACACCTTTATAAAGAAGTAGTAGATGGTGTTATTAGACGTTGTGTACCTGAGCATGAACAAGAAGAGATCCTACGCAAGTGTCACTCTGAGGCTTATGGAGGACACCATGCTGGATATAGAACTGCACATAAGGTACTGCAATCTAGTTTTTATTGGCCTACTCTCTTCAAGGATGCCCGTAAGTTTGTCTTCTCTTGTGATGAATGTCAAAGAATTGGTAACATTAGTAGATGTCAAGAAATGCCTATGAATTATTCACTTGTTATTGAACCATTTGATGTTTGGGGCTTTGATTATATGGGACCGTTTCCTTCCTCTAATGGGTATACACATATTTTAGTTGCTGTTGATTACATTACTAAGTGGGTAGAAGCTATTCCAACTAGTAGTGCTGATCATAACACCTCTATTAAGATGCTTAAAGAAGTTATTTTCCCAAGGTTTGGAGTCCCTAGATATTTAATGACTGATGGTGGTTCACATTTTATTCATGGTGATTTTCGTAAGATGCTTGCTAAGTATGATGTTAATCATAGAATTGCATCTCCGTATCACCCGCAGTCTAGTGGTCAAGTAGAATTAAGTAATAGAGAGTTTAAATTAATTTTGCAAAAGACTGTTAATAGATCTAGAAAGAATTGGTCCAAGAAACTTGATGCTGCATTATGGGCATACAGGACTGCATACAAAAATCCTATGGGTATGTCTCCGTATAAAATGGTTTATGGAAAAGCATGTCACTTACCTCTTGAACTAGAATATAAGGCATATTGGGCCATTAAAGAGCTCAATTATGATTTCAAACTTGCCGATGAGAAGAGGATTTTTGACATTAGCTCACTTGATGAATGGAGAACCCATGCCTATGAGAATGCTAAACTGTTTAAAGAAAAAGTTAAAAGATGGCATGACAAAAGGATACAAAAACATGAGTTTAATGTAGGTGATTATGTATTGTTATACAACTCTCGTTTAAGATTTTTTGCAGGCAAACTCCTTTCTAAATGGGAAGGTCCTTATGTCATTGAGGAGGTCTATCGTTCCGGTGCCATAAAAATCAACAACTTCGAAGGCACACATCCGAGGGTGGTGAATGGTCAAAGAATCAAACATTATATCTCAGGTAATCCCATAAATGTTGAAAGTAATGTTATTGAAACCGTAACCCCGGAGGAGTATATAAGGGAAACTTTTCGGAACATCTCAGACCCCGAAAAGGAATAGGTATGTGGTACGGTAAGTAAACCGACTCCAAAACAGTTCTAATAGCAATTTTTCTCCATTTTGGAATATTTAAGAAAATAGGAAAATAAGAAGTAGTCCGGGAAGGACACAAGGCGTCCATGAGGGTGGAGGGCGCGCCCTACCCCTTGCATCGTGGGCACCTCGTGTGCTCTCCGGACTCCGTTTTCTTGCACGATACTTCTTTTGGTCGGTAAAAATTCATTATATAATCTCCCGAAGGTTTTAACCACCGTACCACGCAAATATCCTCTGTTTTGTTTTGAGTTTTTTTTCTGACAGATCTAGGTCACCATGACGTCTCCAAGTGCCCCCAAGGACAAGTTCTTCGAGAAGGTCATCAACCCCTACCCCGCGGAAGTGCTCCAACATCCTCAAACCATTGTGATGCGTGAGGGGTTACTGCACATCCGCGATGTTGAGGAACCAAGGAGGACCGGAAGAATGGAGACGAGGCTCGAGGCAATGGAGCAACAAGTTTTCAAGTGCCAGGAGATGGTGGAATGTGGACTCGATGCCAATCATATAATGATCACGGAGCTCGTCAACAACCACAAGCTGGATGCCAAGAACATTGGGGGGGCATCTTCAAGCTTCATGAGAAAATCAAGCGCCTCCAAGCCCAGATCTATGACCTGCAAAACCAAAACTGTGAGTATGAATATAGATTCAAGAGGATGAGTTTGGCTACAGATTTGAGGATCCCGGAGACTCGATCATCCTTTTACGATGGTGAGCCTATGCCTTGGAAGATGGACGACAAGCCTTCGTCATCAATCTGCTTAGCGCGGCAACGCATCCCGTCAAGCGCCTCACATCCTTAACTGCCCTTGGCGCTTGGATCTGCTCAATGGCCTTGATCTTGTTGGGGTTGGCTTCAATCTCCTGATGGGACACGAAAAATCCAAGTAGCTTGCCGGAGGGAACACCAAACACACACTTCTCCGGGTTAAGCTTCAAGTTGATCTTGCACAAATTAGCAAATGTCTCCTCCAAATCCTGGATAAGGGTGGCCTTATCCTTGGTCTTGAGCACAATGTCATCCATATAGGCTTCTATGTTTCTGTGTAGTTGTGGCTCAAAACCAATCTGGACTGCTCTTGCAAAAGTAGACCCGACACTCTTCAATCCGAAAGGCATGCAGACAAAACAATATGTACCACATGGAGTGATGAATGATGTCTTCTCCTCATCTTCTTTGGACATGAAGATCTAGTGATATCCGGAGTATGCATCCAAAAAGGAGAGCATATCGCACCCTAAAGTAGAATCCACAATCTGATCGATGCGCGGAAAGGGGAATGGGTCCTTTGGGCAAGCCTTATTGAGATCTGTGAAATCAATGAAAAGCCTCCATTTCCCATTCATCTTCCAAACTACCACTGGGTTTGCCAACCAAGTAGGGTGCAGTACTCCTCTGACCAATCCAGCTGCCTCTAACTTCTTGATTTCCTCGGCAATGAACAACTGCCGCTCCAAGGCTTGCTTCCTAACTTTCTGCTTGACGGGTCGGGCATGTGGGCAGATAGCAAGGTGGTGCTTGATTACCTCCCTGGGAACACCGGGGATATCAGATGGTTGCCAGGCAAACACATCGATATTCGCCCGCAGGAAGGCAACGAGTGCGCTTTCCTATTTGTCATCAAGGGTGGCGTTGATGGTAAAGGTACCATCAACACCAGTCAGCCCTGCCTGGACCTTCTTCACTTGGGGTGTTGCAACCTTGTATCTCTTGTTGTTGGAACACTCCGGCACATCGTCAACGGGTGTCGTGTACTCGGAAGGGGCACGCTTCCCGGACTCCTTGCCAGAGGTCATACAATCCCTCCTCTTTCCTTTGCTTTCCTTGGCGGGGACCGTTGTCGCCGCAGCCTCTGCTGCGACGGCATCCCGATACATCCTGTCCACACAGAAAATCGCATCCTTCTCATCTGATGGGATGGTGATGACTCCTAACGGCCCAGGCATCTTCAAGGTGTTGTAAGCATAATGGGATGCTGCCATGAACTTGGCCAAGGCCGACCATCCCAGAATCCCATTATATGGCAGGAGGAGCTCAACCACATCAAACACAATCTTATCAGTCATATAGTTCAGCTCTCCCCCAAACGTCATCGGCAACGTAATTTTTGCCTTGGGACGGCTCCTGCCGAGATTGACTCCTTGAAATGTGCCGGTAACCTACAGCTCTTCCTCTCCTATCTGAAGCTTGTTAATAACTTCTTGGGAAATCAGGTTCAACCCGGCCCCACCATCCACTAACATCTTTGTGACCTCGAGGTTGCGGATTATTGGGGAAACCAACAATGGCAAACACCCTACCGCGCTGGTGCGGCAAGGGTGGTCCTCCTCATCAAAGATGATGGGTGTGCAGGACCATTTGAGCGGCTTTCGGGCCTCTGGCGCTGGCTCCACAACATTGACCTCCCGTGCCCATCGCTTGAGCTGGCGATGGGAGGAGTGCAAGGATGCACCCCCATCAATGCATAAGGCGTTAGTGGCCCTCTGAAATTCCTGCTCACTAGTTTCCTCTTCATTCTCTCCATCACTCAAATCACCACAAGTTTCCTTCTCTTGGCCCCTGGCGGGTTTTCCTTGGTTCCGAAAGGGTTTGCCGGGACGGTTTGCTTCACCGCCTTGGCCCTTTCCGCCAGCAGCATTATGACCTTTCTCCTTATCACACTTATCATACTCTGCTCTCTGTCTCTTGACAAGTTGCTCAACTTGATAACATTCTTGGAGGTCATGGCCCTTGGTCCGGTGGATCTTGCAGTATGGCCCTTCACCTTTCCCGGCTTTCTCCGTGACAGCGGCTTCCCGGCAGGCAGTGCACGCAGCAACTTCCTTGCCGGGGGCCTCAGCCTTGGCCTTCTTGCCGGTACTAGGCATGCCAGAACCTTCCATAGTCATTATTGTCTTGTCTCTTGGCTTCTTGTTGCGCTTCTTGCCATTTCTTTGACTGGTTGATTCATCTTCTTCCTCTGAATCAACATTGATGCAATTCTCCTCCCCGGGCAAGTTCCTTACTTCCTCCATCCGAGCACACTTATCCACTAATGCGTACAACTCCTTCACAGTCTTGGGCAACCGCACATTCATCTTAGAACGAATGCGACAGTTGCGCACATTGGACTGGAAGGCCGCTATAACAACTGTAGGATGGATATTCGGAATATTCCTATGGACTTTAATGAATCTTTGTAAATACTTACGGAGAGTTTCCCCTTCTTTCTATTGGAGAAGTTGTAGGTCGCTGGGCCTGCCAGGCTCCTGGTGGCCACCGATGAACTAGTGGCACAGGTCTGCCCATGATGAAATGGAGTTCTCTAGCAGGTGCATGAGCCAAGATCTCATGTTGGACTTGAGAGCCAACGGGAAGTAGTTGGTGAACACCTTCTCGTCTCTTCCCCCGGCAGCTTGAACAACGATGGTGTAGATGCTCAGGAACTTTGCCGGGTTCAGTCTCCCGTCGTACTTCTCAGGTATCTCTGGCTTGAACGTGCGGACGGACAGCCAACAGACTTGCCGCAACTCGCGTGTAAAGGCAGGGCAGCCGACCTCGAAATGTAGGCACCCGCCAACACCGAACGCAGGCTCGTCGACGTTGAGGCCGCCACACCCGTCGGTCTGGTGGGGGTCGTTGAGAGGCCGCCCCACGATGATGCACGCGTCTCCCCGCCGCCTATCCTTTGAGGTTCACCATTGGTCCGGACATGCTCGAGGGTTGGAAGAGGCCATCTAGACTTTGTTAGGATCTTGTTCTTGCTACGCCCACGCCTGACGCCGTGGTGGGGACTGCACGGTAGGGACAGCCCCCTCTCTTCGGCCAGCAGTACGAGCAGTCATCGCCACTTGGGGAGGTCGTGGCGGGCCAGCATGCCGCGAGCCCCCAGCCTCAGCAAAACTGAGCAGACTCTGGATGGTGGCACGCCATTCATCCATTTGCTCGGCTGCTGGCGGGAACCTTAGTAGTACCTGGGCCCGCGCCATAGCCTCCGTGGCTGAGCTTGGGATGGAAGTCGATGACCTCGACCGCACTGTCGCCTGGCTCCTGATGGTCCCCGCGACGGTGGCGGCGGTGGCGCGCCCGTGCTGCAGTGGGGCTGCCACCTAGGCAGCGGGGTCACATGGTGATGGCGCTCGAGGGTCCGCGGTTCCGTCGGGTGCAGTGGTTGGGTCGGCTCGCCCGGAAGGAGACACACATGCCGTGACCTCCCTCGTGGCAGGGACGGCCAGAGGGTGGTGGTTCATCCCGGACTGAGTGCCGTTGTGGTGGCTGCGCCCATCGGTGGGAGGAGGGGATGTAACTGGAGTCACCCTCCCGTCCATACCTTGCAGAGCTTGACCATCGACACGCTGCTGAAGCTGTTTTCCTCCGATGCCTTCAGCCCCCGTGTTGGCCGCAGGGGGAGTGGCGATGGCGCCACTTGCTCCTGCCACGCCCCCAACAACGCTCACGTCCTCACTTGTCCCCACATCCCCCGTGACATCTGAGGCCGCGGGCGGTGGAGCCTTCGAGGTAGATGGCTGGGCTGAAGGGCCGGACTTCTTCTTCTTAGGTGCCGTATGGTCGATGGCGTCATCGAAGATGAAGATTGTGAAGAAGATGACGCGCTGCACACGCTTCTAGGTTCGCACAAGAGAGCCCCCTACCTGGTGCACCAAAGATGTCGCGGGATATCCGCAGCCACCTATGGGACCAGGCGGCCCCTTGCTGGTTCGGTGGGGGACGTCGCGTTGCACAAAGAGCAGACCAGCGCGCGGCAGCACATTTGAGAGCACACAAGAAATTTACCCAGGTTTGGGCCGCCACGAGGCGTAAGACCCTACTCCTGCTTTGGTGGATTGATGGTGGAAATGAACGTGGTGGTGCGTGGTACACTTGCCCGGCAAGGCCTGCCTAAGGGCTACGGTGACCACAAGCGTATGGTGGCTTGGGTTTGTCAAGTTTCCAACCCTCCACCCCCTCCTACGATTGCCATGGGCCTCCTTTTATATATTAAGGGGTCACCACAGTGGCAAAACAGTCATTACCCACTGATATGATAGCAAACAGTGCTATCATACCTAACTCTGCGGGCTGATAGGATGCATTAAATGCACCGCTCAGTGTCACATAACTAGCTGCCCGACAAGGCCTGTCGGGCTTATCTCGCCAGCTCCGCACATGTTCTCTTGACACATCATTGGACGGGTGTCACTTGTGGGTTTCTTCTATAGGAGATGGCTGTCATGTGGCAAATGCTGCCACTTAATCACCTTGTGGCTTGACACCGCATAGATCGATGACGTGGGTCATACTTGCATGGTTGGCAGGGTGGTTCAGGCCCCGCAAGCCCCGGCAGGCATTGCCGGGGAGTCTTGGTTGCTTGCTTCTGGTGGTGGCCTGGCCCCTTGCCGGGCTCGCCTGCCCGGTGAGGGAGACCCTTCTCTTGCCGATATCCTATTCCTTTGGCTCGATCTTGATATCAATGTTGGTCCTCTCAAGTCTCTTGGTTCTTCGACCTCTGACTTAAGCTGGTGTTCCAATCTTGATCTTGTGCCTGTGCACAGTTGGGCAACATACCCGGGGTCTGTTGCACCGACATACTTCTCGTGAATAAGTAATAATTCTTCACACAATCGAAGTATAAAGCAAAAACTCTATTAGAAACCAACAAACTATGTTCTCGGTCAACTTTGCAACTACAATTCATCATCTTTTTAGGAAGAGTCACGTGTCGGAGCCTTTAGGCAAGTCCACATACTCAACCATCATATAGTCTTCTATGATTGCTAACACTCACCTTGTACCCATGAGCAACACGTTTCAACCAGACACATAGAAAGATAGGGGCTTATAGTTTCGCCTCCCAACGTACTCACCTCAATGGTGATGTCAACAATAATAACTCATGTTATCTATATTCAACTAGACATATGTGCCTAGATCTTTCCTCACCACATGATGCTTGCCAAAAGATAAAAATAAAAGGAATAGAGAGAGAACTTTGACTCTTTGCATAAAAGTAAAATATAGGCCCTTCGTAGAGGGAAGCAGAGGTTGCCATGCGCTTATTTGTTTGTATGATCAATCCCGTAGTGCAAGAGAACGTCATGTTGTATTGCCCCTTAAGATGACAACCTTTATTATGCAGTCTGTCGCTTTTATTTTTTGTCATCCAAGTTCGTACAACGCTCAATTTTCTCTTACACTAAATGATCTCGCACTTTTAGACGCAATTTTTCTTGCCTTTTTGCACTTATGACAACTTACTTGACGGATCTTGGTCAATCCCTAGGTAGATATGGTGGACACTTGAAGATTTGGGTTTAAGGGTTTTTGGATGCACAAGTATTATCTGTACTTTGTGCAGAATTTTTGGCTAGCAAAGATAGGGGGCAAGCATCACATGTTAAAGGATCTATGACAATATGAATTTTATCTGAATATAAACAAACATAAATAATTATGTTGTCTTCCTTGTCCAATGTCAACAATTTTGGCATATAATATTTTGATGAGGGCTCACAATCACAAAAGATTTCAAGGATAGTATATCTATATGTGAATCTTCT
The DNA here is from genome assembly GCA_034509565.1 of Triticum monococcum. NCBI lineage: Eukaryota > Viridiplantae > Streptophyta > Magnoliopsida > Poales > Poaceae > Triticum > Triticum monococcum. The sequence goes on along the minus strand of CM067846.1, from coordinate 167,375,388 downwards.
CTTCCCTTATTAATTCTATCATGAGTTGCATCATTGACTAATGCTATGTTTGTCATTCTCTAATAAAAATTTTCTACTTATACTTTTCCATATTGTAGCGACCCGACATCAGACGGTCAAGTCTCTATGCTTCAGTGTCATCCCTGGATCGGTAATGCTGACACACACAATACTTCTAAGGATTTATAACAGAGTAGCAATCACACACTTATTACAACGAATGTCTCAAAAGAGGACTTATTATAATAAATATGGCTTAAGGCCATCTAAATACGATAACATCGGAAGGCTTGGAAGATAAAGCGAGTCCATCAACGCCAATGGCATAGCTGAGTGCATGACAAACGACCTACGACATCTTACTCGTCATTTGAAAAATCTACAACATGATACGTTACAGCCCGAGAACGGGTCAGCACATGGAATATGCTGGTAATATAACACAATAGAGCAATGAGCAGATAAATGCTATCACTACATGCAATATGGCTGGTGCAGGCTCTATGGTTATATTGTTTTTGCGAAAAACCAATTTTTCCCTACAACAAAGGAATATATTTTATTTAACTATCAGGGTAGTTGAAACATCATTGAGAAGGTTCCTCCAACTCAATCCCAATTAAAGTAATCATTAACCCAACAAATTAATTTAGAGTGATGAGATCAAATCAATAATTCAAGTACCAGATACTCAAGATGTCCATAACTGGGGACACGACTAACCATGATTAGTTTATACACTCTACAGAGGTTTGCGCACTTTTCCCCACAAGACTCGATCTCCTCCGTTGGATTTCTCGCACTACAAGGTGTTTGAGAAACGGATGACCGAGACACAGTCTTTCAGAAGCATTAACTCTTTACTCTGGGTGGACCGTTACACCTACTTTCCCCTACATCTGCTAGCCCGCCACCGAAAGAGGTCACACAACATACTCAACTATGCCAGAGCCCATAATGGCTTGTGGCTGCACACAGAAGTTTCTAGCATGAATAATCTTATGATCCCTTTGAGCCTGGGTGGCGGACCATAGGATGATCACACAGGTACTCCGGGATATCCTAGGACAATACTGGATTCTCCAGGTGCCCACAAGCAATCCACCCAGATGTGTATTAAAGTTGCCACCTTAAGTTGAACCATTAATTAACAATCTCACATCTGTCATGGATACACTCAAACCCAATCCACGTCTACGAGCATAGCATAGCAATATAAGCATAACGTAGAAGTAACTCCCAAGGGCTTGATAATAAAAGGGCAATAGGTTCTACCTCATCAACTACTTCCCAAACCCACATGTTAAGAGATCGTACTCATGCAATGTGTGAGGGTTGTAACTAATGCATAAAACTGGGTAATCAAGGGGTATGATCAAAGTGTTACTTGCCTTGCTGACGATCTGCAAATCCTAGAGACTCGTAGTAGCACGCTTCACACTTCGGGAATTCCATCGCAAACAAACAATAGCATACATAAGCAATCAAGCAAAGATGCATGGGTAAATCTCAAATAAGAAGATGTAACCAGGACGTTCAGCTGAAGAACTCCGGTTTGCAAAAAGAATCAAATCAAACAGAGCAACGAAACTCAAACTGCAAAAGAAACAAGATCAGATTACCAATCTGGGCTAAAGTCAAATTTACAGTACCAAAATCTTGTTTAAGTTGGTAAAACAGAAAGAAGGCTTCGAGACAAACATCTAGGCGCTTGTTTCACCTGATTCGGATAAACGAGCGAAAAGATATACTAGAACGAAGATTAGGGCAAAATCGCGATCGAAAATAATCGCATAAAAACTCTGGAAAATAAAACGAGATGAACAGGCTAATGAACGAACGTTCATTATCTGTGGCTAACTGACGAACAACGTTCGTTAAAACGAATGTATGGACGAACATCCGCTATTTAACCGAACCGAAAAAACCGATCTAAAACAAAAAAACGAGATCTAGGGTTTCGAACAAAAAAAACCCGAGCGGCTTTCTAACGAAAACCGGCGGTGGCGGGCGGCTACCTTGGCGAGGTCCGGTGGGGTTGGCGGCGGTGAGCGGATCCGGCGGCGGGGCGGCGCGATGACGACGCGACACGGAAATCGAGGCAGGGCGCGGGGGCTGGCTAGGGTTTCGGCGGTGGGTCTGGCGGGTCGGGTGGGCTGGCGGGGCAGCTTATAAAGGCCGGCTGGGTCGGAGTCCAGGTCGACACGGCTCGGTTAGGTTGGTAACTTTATTATTTTTTTTAAATCCTGACATGGAAAAACAAATAAAAGAAATACTAAACGGACTCCAAAAATCCTGAAATAAATTTTCACGACCCTATAATAATATTCCGGACAAAGTGAACATTTATTTGGGCCTCCAATGCAATTTTGAAAAACGCATTTTTTTCCTAATTCAAATAAAATAACGGGAAAAAAATCCAAAATAAAATATTTATTTGGTTTTAATATTTTCCTCCAAATTCCATTTATTTTGGAGAAGTCATATTATCACCTCTCATATATTTTTAATATGAAATATTTTTGGAGAGAAAAATTAATTAAAACCAAAGTGATCCTTGTTTCGATATTTGAGAAAAATCAAATATGAGAACTATGAAATCCCCAACTCTCTCCGAGGATCCTTGAGTTGCTTAGCATTTCGAGGATCGCAAAAACGAAAATGCAATAAAATATGATATGCATGAATGACCTATGTATAACATTCCAAACTAAAAATTTGGGATGTTACAAACCTACCCCCTTAAGATGAATCTCGTCCTCAAGATTCAGGTTGGCTAGAAAATAGGTGCGGGTGGTCTTTGAGTAGATCATCCTCTCGTTCGCAAGTGGCTTCTTCCTCAGTATGCTGGCTCCACTGAACTTTGAAAATTTTGATAACTTTGCTGCGAGTAACTCGGCTGGCAAACTCGAGAATCTTGACCGGTTTCTCCTCATAGGTCAGATCATTATCCAACTGAATTGCTTCCAGGGGCACCATATCTCTCAGAGGGATATCGGTCATCTCAGCATGGCACTTCTTCAACTGGGAAACATGAAACACATCATGAACTCCTGATAGTCCTTCGGGTAACTCTAACTTGTAGGCAACCTCTCCCATACGTTCCAAAACACAGTACGGTCCTAAAAATCTCGAGGCTAACGTTCCCTTAACTCCAAAACATTTAACACCTCGCAGTGGTGACACACGGAGATATGCTCTGTCTCTGATTTCATAGACTACCTCCTTGCGTTTTGAGTCTGCATAGCTCTTCTGTCTGGACTAAGCTACCTTCAGTCTATCCCGAATCAACTTAACCTTCTCTTCGGACTCCTTAATCAATTCCGGTCCAAACAACTGACGGTATCCCACATCAATGGTGTCCGACATCTTCTTCCATACAGGGCTTTGAACGGTGCCATCTTCAAACTGGCCTGGTAGCTGTTGTTGTATGAGAACTCCGCGTAGGGCAAGTTGTCATCCCAAATAGATCCATAGTCTAACGCACAAGCTCTCAACATGTCCTCCAAAATCTGATTGACTCTCTCGGTCTGTCCATCTATCTGTGGGTGAAAAGCTGTGCTGAACTCCAGCCTGGTACCCAAAGTCTAGTGCAGCTGGTGCCAAAACCTTGAAGTAAACTGTGTTCCTCTATCTGATACGATGGTCCTCGGAACTCCGTGCACACATACGATCTTGGTCATATATATCTTGGCCAATTTCGCACTTGTATAAGTGGTTTTCACTGGGATAAAGTGAGCTACTTTGGTCAAGCGGTCCACTACTACCCAGATAGAATCATATACCGATCGGGTCCTGGGTAATCCGTTGATAAAATCCATGCCAAGCTTGTCCCACTTCCATTCGGGTATCGCCATAGGTTGCAGTAATCCTGCTGGCTTCTGATGTTCTGCTTTCACTCTCTGACATACATGACATACGGCTACATACTCGGCAATATCCTTCTTCATTCCATTCCACCAGAAATGCTCCTTCAAATCCAAATACATCTTGGTGTTTCCAGGATGTATCGAGTATGGTGAGTCATGAGCCTCCTGTAGTATCAACTTCCTAATCTGTGCATTATTGGGCACAAATATATGGTCCTCAAACCACAAGGTGTCGTGCTCATCCTCACGAAAACCTTTGGCTTTTCCTTCACTCATATTCTCCTTTATCTCGGCAATTTCATTGTCATCCCTTTGAGCTTCTCGAATTTTTTCCAATAATGTTGACTGAACCTCCAATGCTGCAACGAAACCCCTAGGAACCATCTCCAAACGAAGCTCCCTGAGATCTTCTGCTAACTCCTTGGGCATTCCTCCACTCACGAGGGTATTGACATAGCTTTTCCGGCTCAAAGCATCCACTATGACATTGGCCTTTCCTGGATGATAGTGCAACTTCATATCATAATCCTTTATGAGCTCCAACCATCTCCTCTGCCTGAGGTTCAGCTCCTTCTGAGTAAAAATGTACTTCAAACTCTTATGATCCATGTACACATCGCAACGGTTTCCAATCAAAAAATGTCTCCAGGTCTTGAGCGCATGCACTACGGCTGCTAGCTCCAAATCATGCGTGGCATAATTCAACTCATGCGGTCGAAGTTGTCGTGAGGCATATGAAACCACTCTTCCGTCTTGCATAAGTACTCCTCCAAGTCCTAAGCGAGAGGCGTCGCAATACACTTGGAAATCCTTGCGTATATCCGGCAGAATCAGCACTGGGGCTGTAGTCAAACGTTTCTTCAACTCCTGGAAACTTGCTTCATATTCTTTAGTCCAATTCAACTTGGTGTGTTTCTTCAACAATGCTGTCATAGGCTTCACAATCTTGGAGAAATTCTCAATAAATCTCCGATAGTATCCCGCGAGTCCAAGAAAACTGTGGATCTCTCCAACTGAAGTGGGTGCCAACCAAACTATGACGGACTGAACCTTGGTGGGGTCCACTGCTATACCTTCTCCTAATATAACATGTCCTAGAAAACCAACTTCCTTCAACCAAAACTCACATTTGCTGAACTTGGCATATAACTGATGTTCCCTGAGCTTCTCGAGAACTAAATGCAAATGTTCCTTGTGTTCCTCTTCATTCTTTGAGTATACCAAGACATCATCAATGAACACCACGACAAACTTATCCAAGAGCTCCATGAACACTTTGTTCATCATACTCATGAAATAGGCAGGGGCGTTAGTCAGTCCAAATGACATAACCATATACTCGTATAACCCGTACCTTGTGGTGAAAGCTGTTTTAGAATCTTCAGCTGGTGGTATCCTGATCGCAAATCGATCTTCGAAAGCACTTTAGCTCCTTGCAACTGATCAAACAAATCATTGATCATCGGCAGGGGGTACTTGTTCTTGATTGTTACTTCATTCAATGCCCGATAATCAACCACCATTCTCAGAGACTTATCCTTCTTCTCAACCAGCAGCACTGGGCTCCCCATGGTGACGAACTTCATTGAATGCAACCTTTCTCCAATAACTCCTTAATCTGCTTCTTAATCTCTTCCAGATCATTTGCGGGCATCTGGTATGGTCTCTTCAATATCGGTCCGGTGCCTGGAAACAGCTCTATCAAAAACTCAATATCACGATCTGGCGGCATGCCTGGTAGCTCCTCTGGAAATACATCCGGGTAATCCCTCACTACAGGCACTTCCTCCTGAACAACTCCTGAGAGAGAATTTACTTGGGTCCTCCTCGGCGCATGCCGGGATACATACTTAATCCTTTTTCCCTCCGGGTAGTGAGCAAAATCGACTTACTGGTGCAATTGATGTTTCCCCCATACATTGATAGCCAATCCATGCCTAGTATCTCATCCAATCCTTGTGACTCCAAAATAATTAGGTCTGAGGGAAGACATGGCTTCCAATGGTTAATGGCATCTGAAAACATCCTTGACTTGCCATATACTCTGCTCCTGGTGAGCTTACTAACATAGGTGTCATAAGTACTTCAATGGGCAACTTATACTTATCCACAAATCCCCTTGATATGTATGAATGCGATGCACCAGTATCAAAAAGAACAATTGCAGTAAATGACTTAACCAAAAACTTACCGATAACTGCACCAGGCTGTTCTTCAACCTCCTCCACATTCACGTGGTTCACTTGTCCCCTATTGAAAGGGTTGGGCTTCTTCCTAGAGCTTCCATTTCCATTCCCATTCTTTGCTTCAGAACACTCGGTGGCATAGTGTCCAGTCTTCCCGCATTTGAAACAAGTAATGTGACTTAGGTCCTTCTTGGCGGGCATTGCTAGATTACAGCGGTTCTGATTGCTGCCTGCTCCATTCACATTTCCATTCCTACGGTTGTTGTGGTTATGCGGAATTCCTCCATTATGGTTATGGGTAAATCCTCCCGGGTTCGGGGTGAGATGGGGTTTCTGCTGAGGTCCTGAATTATACTTCCCTTGTCCATATTTCCTCTTGCGGCTCTCAATCTGCCGTTGCTTTCCTTCAATCATAAGAGCCTTGTCTACCAACTCCTAGTAGTTGTTGAATGTCGCCACCATCAACTGCATGCTCATCTCATCATTCAGCCCTTCCATAAACTTCTCCTGCTTCGCGGCATCGGTGGCCACGTCATCTAGGGCATAACAAGATATCTTGGTAAACTCCTCCACGTACTGCCCCACAGTACGGTTGCCCTGGCGTAAGTTGTGAAACTCACGCTTCTTTATGCTCATAGCTCTAGTTGAGACATGGGCTGTGCGGAAAGCTTGCTGAAACTGCTCCCAAGCGACATTGGCTATAGGAAAAGTGGCTGTGTAATTCTCCCACCATGCGGCTATGGGTCCATCCAATTGGTGTGCAGCAAAACGCACCTTCTCAGCATCTGTGCAACTAGCAATGGTTAACTCCCTTCCAATCCTACGTAGCCAATCATCCGCAACTATGGGCTCGGTGCTACAGGAAAACACCGGCGGCTGTAACCTCAGAAAACGGGCTAAGTTGTCAACTGGTGGTGGTGGTGGTGGGTTGTTGTTGTTGTTGTTGTTGTTGTTCTTGTTGTTGTTCTTGTTGTTGTTGCCCTGATTCTGAACTAGCAACTGCATCAGTGTATTCTGCTGCTGAATCAACTGAGTGAGCTCTAGTGGGAAGGCAAATCCGGGGTCACATCTCGAAGGCATCTGATGGGTTGAGAGAGGAGAGGTTAGAATAGAATGAGGTCTAAGGAGAAAGCACTACCCATATGCACATGAGACAAACACAAGCATATCATATCACTCAATCAATCAAGCAAGGGCATACAATCGATCTAACTACCATTACAGTGCTCGGACTACTAATATTTACATGGGGGAATACTACTAATAGTATGGTGGTCTACTAGAAATTTTGATCGGTGGAAGACTCCATGATATCCGCTCCAGCTTCATTTTCATTGTCATCATCACACTATCAGGGTCGAAGTCGGTGTCATCGATGATGATGTAGTCTTCCGAACGAATCTCCTTAGGTTCGTCGTCTTCTCCTCCTGGCGCGGGGTCTCCCATGAAAACTCCTAGCTTCCTTGCCATGTCCTCATTCCTCTCCACAAGTATCATCATTTCCTCCTCATATCCATCACGAGTAGACTTAAGCTCCTCTTCTAGCTCTGTGATCCTAGTCATTGCCTTCTTCAAACCTATCATGCTTGCGCACATCTCTTTCTCCTGGCGACGAATGTGATGGTTTAATTCCTGGATGAATGCTGCAATGGACCTGTCCTTCCTGGTGCTGATCATCTCCCATTGCTTATCTCGGCGCCCACATATCTGGTAGATAGTGTCCGTAAGCTCCTTGTGGTAAACTTCGCCGATGCGTCCTATGGCAATATGGGCTGCCATGCTCTTTCCTAGGCTCCAGGCGGGTGCATCAAAGGAAAACTCTATGGATTTAATGACTGGCGTGAACGTCCTTCCTGGAACTTGAACTCGAATCTTCCATCGCTCCTCTTCTGGTAAAGTGGCGGTGTAGGTCCCGGTGAAGCTTGCTATTCCGATGTTTAGGTACCTAGTGACTTCCTTCAAGTGTCGTCCAAAAGGTGTGTCTTCATCCGGTTATGCAAACTTGTTCCTTGAGTCCGCCATCCTAAAGAGTAGAAAATGGAGAGAAGTCAGAAATGAGTAGAGAAGAGTGACCTATGGCTTTTCTTAGTGGCCGTGTCCTACATTCAGTGTGTGCTCTGATACCATCTTGTAGTGACCCGACCTCAGACGGTCAAGTCTCTAAGCTTCAGTGTCATCCCTGGATCGGTAATGCTGACACACATAGTACTTCGAAGGATTTATAACAGAGTAGCAATCACACACTTATTACAACGAACGTCTCAAAAGAGAACTTATTATAATAAATATGGCTTAAGGCCATCTAAATACGATAACGACGGAAGGCTTGGAAGATAAAGCGAGTCCATCAACTCCAACGGCATAGCTGAGTGCATGACAAACGGCCTACGACATCTTACTCGTCGTCTGAAAAATCTTCAACATGATACGTTGCAGCCCGAGAACGGGTCAGCACATGGAATATGCTGGCAATATAACACAATAGAGCAATGAAAAGATAAATGCTATCACTACATGCAATATGGCTGGTGGAGGCTCTATGGTTATATTGTTTTTTCGAAAAGCCAATTTTTCCCTACAACAAAGGAATATATTTTATTTAACTATCATGGTAGTTGAAACATCATTGAGAAGGTTCCTCCAACTCAATCCCAATTAAAGTAATCATTAACCCAACAAATTAATTTAGAGTGATGAGATCAAATCAATAATTCAAGTACTAGATACTCAAGATGTCCATAACCGGGGACACGGCTAACCATGATTAGTTTATACACTCTACAGAGGTTTGCACACTTTTCCCCACAAGACTCGATCTCCTCCATTGGATTTCTCGCACTACAAGGTGTTTGAGAAACGGATGACCGAGACACAGTCTTTCAGAAGCATTAACTCTTTACTCTGGGTGGACCGTTACACCTACTTTCCCATACATCTGCTAGCCCACCACTGAAAGAGGTCACACAACATACTCAACTATGCCAGAGCCCATAATGGCTTGTGGCTGCACACAGAAGTTTCTAGCATGAATAATCTTATGATCCCTTTGAGGCTGGGTGGCGGACCGTAGGATGATCACACAGGTACAACGAGATATCCTAGGACAACACTGGATTCTCTAGGTGCCCACAAGCAATCCACCCAGATGTGTATTAAAGTTGCCACCTTAAGTTGAACCATTAATTAACAATCTCACATCTGTCATGGATACAGTCAAACCCAATCCATGTCTACGAGCATAGCATAGCAATATAAGCATAATGTAGAAGTAACTCCCAAGGGCTTGATAATAAAAGGGCAATAGGTTCTACCTCATCAACTACTTCCAAAACCCACATGTTAAGAGATCCTACTCATGCAATGTGTGAGGGTTGTAACTAATGCATAAAACTGGGTAATCAAGGGGTATGATCAAAGTGTTACTTGCCTTGCTGACGATCTGCAAATCCTAGACTCGTAGTAGCACGCTTCGCACTCCAGGAATTCTTTCGCAAACAACCAATAGCATACATAAGCAATCAAGCAAAGATGCATGGGTAAATCTGAAATAAGAAGATCTAACCAGGAGGTTCAGCTGAAGAACTCCGGTTTGCAAAAAGAATCAAATCAAACGGAGCAACGAAACTCAATCTTCGAAAGAAACAAGTTCCGATTAGTAATCTAGGCTACAGTCAAATTTTACAGTACCAAAATCTTGTTTAAGTTGGTTAAACAGAAAGAGGGCTTCGAGACGAAGATCTAGGCGCTTGTTTCACCTGATTCAGATAAATGAGCGAAAAGGTATACTAGAACGAAGATTAGGGCAGAAATCATGATCGAAAATACTCACGGAAAAACCCTGGAAAATAAAACGAGACGAACAGGCTAACGAACGAACGTTCGTTGTCTGCGGCTAACTGACGAACTACATTCGTTAAAAAGAACATACGGACGAACGTCCGCTATTTAACCGAAACAAAAACCCGAAACAAAACCGATCTAAAAATGAGATCTAGGGTTTCGAACGAAAAAAACCAAGCGGTTTCTAACGAAAACCGGCGGCGGCGGGCGGCTACCTCAGCGAGGTCCGGCGGGGTCGGCGGTGGCTCCGGTGGGGTTGGCGGCGGCGACGGTGAGTGGGTCCGGCGGCGGCTGGCGGCAGCGGCGCGACACGGAAATCGAGGCGAGGCGCGGCGGCTGGCTAGGGTTTCGGCAGCGGGTCTGGCGGGTCGGGTGGGCTGGTGGGGCGGCTTATAAAGGCCGGCCGGGTCGGAGTCCAGGTCGGACACGGCCCGGTTAGGCTGGTAACTTTTTTTTTAAATCCTGACACGGAAAAACAAATAAAAGAAATACTAAACGGACTCCAAAAATTCTGAAATAAATTTTCACGGCCCTCTAATAATATTCCGGACAAAGTGAACATTTATTTGGGCCTCCAATGCAATTTTGAAAAATGCATATTTTTCCTAATTCAGACAAAATAATGAAAAAAAATCAAAATAAAATATTTATTTGGTTTTAATATTTTCCTGCAAATTCCATTTATTTTGGAGAAGTCATATTATATCCTCTCATATATTTTTAATATGAAATATTTTCAGAGAGAAAAATTAATTAAAACCAAAGTGATCCTTGTTTCGATATTTGAGAAAATTCAAATATGAGAACTATGAAATCCCCAACTCTCTCCGAGTGTCCTTGAGTTGCCTAGAATTTCGAGGATCGCAAAAACGAAAATGCAATAAAATATGATATGCATGAATGACCTATGTATAACATTCCAAATTGAAAATTTGGGATGTTACACTTATGTGGTGCAATCACCTACCATAGGATTAGTATATAATCTTATTGATTTATTTACTTTCTTATATTTATTTCCTTCCTATTTTTCTTTCTTATTTCTTCTCTTTGTTTGCAACATGAAAGAAAAGAAAGCAAAAACTCATACTAAACTTTATTATATAACTTGCACACGATTACAAGGATAGATCACTAAGCAAACTCTCAAATAAGAAAGGATCGAACTAAACTTTATTTCATCTAAAAGCAAAAGATCAAACTAATACAAGTAAAAGTAAAAAGGTAGTGGGATGATACGATACTGGGGCACCTTCCCCAAGCTTGGCGAAAGCCAAGGGGAGTGCCCATACCCGATACTGAGTTCTCGTTTGGCGGTGAAGAAGATGATGGTGGTGGAGAAGAAGAGATCTTGTCCTTGGATTTCCATGGCAATGGTGGTGGTGAGAAAGTGCGGGGCTTCCCTTTTGCTTCCTCCAGCTTCTGACAGAGAATAAATTTTTCCATCATCAACTCACAATTATCTATCTCAAGTTTTATTATCCTCTTGCATAACGCCTCCATGTTCTCATCCTTGAACCGGGAAGGAACCAATTCATCTTCTTATTCTTCGGAGGTCCAGCTATAGTGCCCCTCATCCTCATAGTACTTGGGGTTTGCGATGAGATCAGCAACATAGCTCTCACCCTCGGAGTCTTGGGAGGACATATTTTCAGATCTACGCTGGAAACAGCAAGAAAAGAGGACCGAGGATTTCTCCGCGATGCGGTGGTTAATAGGTTTGGGAAGTATATATAGTTTCTTTATCTTGGAGGACAAGTATAAGGTAGAAAGATGGAGTACGGGAGGTGTCCCAGGTGGGCACAACCCACCTGGGCGCCCCAGGCGCCTAGCACACCTTGGTGTCTTGTGCCCACCAGGGGACACTTCCTGGGAGTTTCTTTATTTCCGAAATTCTAAAATATTCCAAAACTGATAAAAAATATTTTTGCGGATTTTTCGGAGTCCGTTTACTTACCATATCACGTACCTCCTTATTTTCACGATTCCGGAGAGTTCCAAAAGGACTCTTTTATGTGTTCTTCCGGTGTCATGGTTTGGATAATATTACTTTCAACATTAATAGGCGTACCTGGGATATAATGTTTTATTCGTTGCCCATTGACAACCTTCGGAGTTATTTATTTTGATGGCTCCAGACAGGTAAACCTCCTCGATGACATATGGGCCTTCCCATTTTGAGAGGAGCTTTCCTGCAAAAAATCTAAAATGAGAGTTGTACAAAAGAACATATGCTCCGACTTTAAACTCACGCTTTTGGATTCTTTTGTCATGCCATCTTTTAACTTTTTCTTTGAATAACTTTGCATTTTCATAAGCTTGGGTTCTCCATTCATCTAAAGAGCTAATATCAAATAACCTCTTTTCACCAGCAAGTTTGAAATCATAATTCAGTTCTTTAATTGCCCAATATGCTTTATGTTCTAACTCAAGAGGCAAATGACAAGCTTTTCCATAAACCATTTTATATGGAGACATACCCATAGGATTTTGATAAGCTGTTCTATAAGCCCAAAGTGCATCATCTAATTTCCTAGACCAGTTCTTCTTGGACCCATTGACTGTCTTTTGCAAAATTAATTTTATTTCTCTATTGCTAAGTTCAACTTGACCACTAGACTGAGGATGATAGGGTGATGCAATTCTATGGTTAACATCATACTTGGCAAGCATTTTACGGAAAGCGCCATGAATAAAGTGTGAACCACCATCAGTCATTAAATATGTAGGGACTCCAAACCTTGGGAAAATAACTTCCTTAAGCATTTTAATAGAGGTGTTGTGATCAACACTACTGGTTGGAATGGCTTCTACCCATTTAGTAACATAATCAACAACAACCAAAATATGTGTATACCCATTAGAGGAAGGAAAAGGTCCCATGTAATCAAATCCCCAAACATCAAATGGTTCAACAAAAAGTGAATAATTCATAGGCATTTCTTGATGCTTACCGATATTACCTATTCTTTGGCATTCATCACAAGATAAGACGAACTTACGGGCATCCTTGAAGAGAGTAGGCCAATAAAATCCAGATTGTAATACCTTGTGAGCAGTTCTATCTCTAGCATGATGCCGTCCATAAGCTTCAAAGTGACATTTCCGTAGGATTTGTCCCAATTCATGCTCAGGTACACAACGTCTAATAATACCATCTACTCCTTCTTTATAATATGTGGGTCATCCCAAAAGTAATGTCTTAAATCGTAGAAGAATTTTTTTTCTTTTGCTGGTATGTAAAGCTAGGTGGTAAATATTTAGCAACAATGTAATTAGCACAGTCAGCATACCAAGGAGTACTATTAGAAACATTTATTGTAGCCAACTGCTCATCAGGAAAACTATCATCAACAGGTAGTGGGTCATCAAGCACATTTTCAAGCCTAGACAAGTTATCAGCTACTGGGTTCTCAGCTCCTTTTCTATCAATGATACGTAAATCAAATTCTTGTAACAAGAGAACTCAACGAATGAGTCTAGGTTTAGCATCTTTCTTGTCCATAAGATATTTAATAGCAGCATGGTTCGAGTGAACAGTTACTTTGGAATCAACAATATAAGGTCTAAATTTATCACAAGCAAGCACCACTGCTAAGAACTCTTTTTTAGTAGTAGGATAATTTCTTTGAGCACTGTCTAGAGTTTTACTAGCATAGTGAATAACATTAAGTTTCTTATCAAATCTTTATCCTAGAATATCACCAACAACATAATCACTAAAATCACACATAATTTCAAAAGGCAAGTTCCAATCAGGTGGTTGAACAATAGGTGCAGATATTAAGGCTTTCTTGAGTGTTTCAAAGGCTTCAAGACAATCATCATCAAAAACAAAAGGAATATCCTTTTGCAATAGATTAGTAAGAGGCCGAGAAATTTTAGAAAAGTCTTTGATAAATCTCCTATAGAAACCAGCATGACCTGGGAAACTATGAATACCTTTGATATCCTTAGGACATGGCATTTTCTCAATGTCATCAACCTTAGCTTGGTCCACTTCAATACTTCTTTCAGAAATTTTATGACCCAAGACAATGCCTTCATTAACCATAAAGTGGCACTTCTCCCAATTCATGACAAGATTTGTTTGTTCACATCTCTGCAAGACTCGCTCAAGATTGCTTAAATAATCATCAAAAGACTTCCCATAAACAGAAAAGTCATCCATGAAAACCTCAACAATCTTTTCACAAAAATCAGAGAATATAGCAGTCATACATCTTTGAAAGGTAGCAGGTGCATTACATAAACCAAAAGGCATACGTCTATAGGCATAAGTTCCAAAGGGACAAGTAAAAGTAGTCTTTTCTTGATCAGGTTGAGAAATAGATATTTGTGAAAAGCTAGAATATCCATCAAGGAAGCAAAAATGTGTGTGCTTAGATAATCTTTCAAGCATTTGATCAATAAAAGGCAAAGGGTAATGATCTTTTCTAGTTGCTTTATTTAATTTTCTATAATCAATTACCATTCTTAGGTACACAATTCTTTATGGATTAAGCTCATTCTTATCATAAGGAACAACAGTTGTACCACCTTTTCTTAGGTACACAATGAACAAGATTTACCCATCTACTATCAGCTATGGGATAGATTATACTTGCTTCCAGAAGTTTTAATATTTTAGTTCTTACCACTTCTTTCATCTTAGGATTTAACCGACGTTGGTGATTGATAACCCAAAAGTATAGGGGATCATAATAGTTTTCGAGGGTAGATTATTCAACCCAAATTTATTGATTTGACACAAGGGGAGCCAAAGAATATTCTCAAGTATTAGCAGCTGAGTTGTCAATTCAACCACACCAGGAAACTTAATATCTGCAACAAAGTATTTAGTAGCAAAGTAATATGATAGTAGTGGTAACGGTAGCAAAAGTAATATTTTTGGGTTTTATAGTGATTGTAATAGTAGCAACGAAAAAAGTAAATAAGCGAAGACCAATATATGAAAAGTTTGTAGGCATTGGATCGGTGATGGATAATTATGTCGGATGCGATCGATCATGCAACAGTTATAACATAGGGTGACACAGAACTAGCTCCAGTTCATCAATGTAATGTAGGCATATATTCCGAATATAGTCATACGTGCTTATGGAAAAGAACTTGCATGACATCTTTTGTCCTACCCTCCCGTGGCAGAGGGGTCCTATTGGAAACTAAGGGATATTAAGGCCACCTTTTAATAGAGTATCGGACCAAAGAATTAACACATAGTGAATACATGAACTCCTCAAACTACGGTCATCACTGGTAAGTATCCCGATTATTGTCACTTTGGGGTTAACGGATCATAACACATAATAGGTGACTATAGACTTGCAAGATAGGATCAAGAACTCACATATAATCATGAAAATATAATAGGTTCGGATCTGAGATCATGGCATTTAAGTCTCATGTTTACTCATATCAATGGCATAATCAACTAGTGAGCAATAATAACAAATCTCGGATGACAACACTTTCTCAAAACGATCATAATATGATATAACAAGATGGTATCTCGCTAGCCCTTTCTGAGACCGCAAAACATAAATGCAGAGAACCTTTAAAGATCAAGGACTGACTAAACATTATAATTCATGGTAAAAGAGATCCAGTTAAGTCATACTCAATGTAAACTAACAGTAATACATGCAAATGACAGCGGTGCTCTCCAACTGGTGCTTTTTAATAAGAGGATGATGACTCAACATAAAAGTAAATGGATAGGCCCTTCATAGAGGGAAGCAGGGACTTGTAGAGGTGCCAGAGCTCGATTTTGAATAGATATGAATAATATTTTGAGCGGTATACTTTCATTGTCAACATAACAACCAAGAGATCTCGATATCTTCCATGCTACACACATTATAGGCGGTTCCCAAGCAAAATGGTAAAGTTTATACTCCCCCACCACCAACAAGCATCAATCCATGGCTTGCCGAAACAACGGGTGCCTCCAACTAACAACAATTCTGGGGGAGTTTTGTTTGCAATTATTTTGATTTGATTTGAGCATGGGATTGGGCATACCGGTGACCAGCCATTTTCTCGTGAATGAAGAGTCCACTTCTCCTGAGAATAACCCGCCTAATATGGAGGATACAGACATCCCTAG
This sequence comes from Triticum monococcum, assembly GCA_034509565.1. Taxonomy (NCBI): domain Eukaryota; kingdom Viridiplantae; phylum Streptophyta; class Magnoliopsida; order Poales; family Poaceae; genus Triticum; species Triticum monococcum. The sequence continues at coordinate 167,359,384 of CM067846.1, read as the reverse complement.
TTGATACATGAGCTATTCGAGCATACAAAACGGAATATTTATTTGAAGGTTTAGAGTTTGGCACATACAAATTTACTTGGAACGGCAGGTAGATACGGTATATATGTAGGTATGGTGGACTCATATGGAATAACTATGGGGTTTATGGAATTGGATGCACATGCAGTATTCCCGCTTAGTACAAGTGAAGGCTAGAAAGAGACTGGAAAGCGACCAGCTAGAGAGCGACAACAGTCATGAATATGTATTAAAATTAATGAACATTGAATGCAAGCAAGAGTAGGATATAATTCACCATGAACATAATATCGTAGAGGCTATGTTGACTTTGTTTCAACTACATGCATGAACATGTGCCAAGTCAAGCCACTCGAATCGTTCAAAGGAGGATACCACCCCATCATACCACATCACAACCATTTCAATAGCATGTTGGCACGCAAGGTAAAACATTATAAACCCCTAGCTAATTAAGCATGGCATAAGCAACTACAATCTCTAATCGTCATTGCAAACATGTTTCTTTCATAATAGGATGAATCAGGAATGATGAACTAATCATATTTACAAAAACAAGAGAGGTCGAGTTCATACCAGCTTTTCTCATATCAATGAGTTCATCATATATCGTCATTATTGCCTTTCACTTGCATGACCGAATAGTGTGGATAATAATAATAATAGTGCACATGCATTGGACTAAGCTGGAATCTGTAAGCACTCAATTCAAGAGAGAAGACAAGGTAATATGGGCTCTTTGTTAGATCATCAATAATGCATATAAGAGCCACTCAACATTTTCATTATGGTCTTCTCCTCTCGAACCCCCAAAGGAAAGAAAAGAAACAAAACTATTTACACAGGAAAGCTCCCAACAAGCAAAAGAAGAACGAGAAATCTTTTTGGGTTTTCTTTTTAGTCACTACTACATGCATGAAAAGTAACTAGCTAAAAGCTACAACTAATTTTTTTGGTTTTTCTTAAGGTTTTTCAAACACATAAGAAGTGTCGTGGTTTTGTCACGGCAGATGTCCTCGTGAAAGGACTTAGTCGTGGAGCCATCACTACTGCTTAGCTTAAAGGGGTTAAACCTGACAAGGGACACGAGAGTTTTATACTAGTTCGCCTCCTTATGATGAAGGTAAAAGCCTACGTCTAGTTGTGATGGAATTGCTGGGATTTTGATGACTAGAGAGCGAATCTGCTTTGCTTGGCTCTCGAGTTGTTGTGTGTTATCCCTAAACCACAGCCGGGTCGTCCCTTTATATACATAGGTCGACGCCCGTCGGTTTACAGAGTCCCGAGGACGGATCATCAATGTGTCCAGCTCTGTATCTATCTCTCCTATCTTACAATACAAGTTACATGAACATGTCGGTTTACATCTACAAGCCTTAACCCGCCTTTGGGCCTTGGGCCTTCGTAAAGCGCCACCATCCTTTGTCTTTATGGGCTTCTAATCCTCATAGAGTTAACCCGGCTACTCCTGGCCGGTTTACATCCAGTAGTAATATCCCCAACATTAGGCCCCAGATTGATTTGAATTTATTCATGTCAATCTTCAACACTTAGAAAAATTCCTCCTCTTGCACCTTCGCACGGATCTTGTAAACCGCCCTGCGTCATCTTCCGGATTTGTGGTAAATCGCCGTGATGTCATCCATTCATTGAAGCCGAAGATGCCTTTTATTAATGAGCATCCAACCATCACGGCGACAACTTTATTAAATATCCATTTTTTAGCTCCTCGATTCCCGCGCCTGTCGCTTATCTCTTCGCCTTATAAATAGGGCTGAGGCCCCTTTTTCTTTTTCCTCCGCTGCCTCTTCGTCTCTTCTTCCTCCTCGCGATACCTCTGCACCTGAGCGCCGTCGTCGTCGTCGAGCTTCGTCTCTGCCTCATCCTTGGCCGCTGCATCGACCTGAACGCTCCAGAGAAACGCGGCACACCTCCGCTACTTTAACAGCTTCGGTAAGTCTTCCCCCTTTTCTTCGTAGATCCACTTTAGGGTTTTCGTATTCATCGGAGTTCGTCACAGCTCCGGTGGTGTTCTTCTCTTTTCTTCCCAGTAGCATCAAAAACTAGTTAGATCTGCTAGCTCTTCGTGCGACTGTAGCCATAATCTCACCTTTCCTTATCTGATCGCCCCCTTCATATAGGAGAAAACTCATCTGAACCTGATGAACTGGTATCCGTAACTTAGGTCTTGAATATATTCTCGTTTTCTGTCATATCATAGATCCCGAATTTTCATATAAATCTGTGAAACCTGTTTCCCCTTACTTAGGTATTTTTAGATATGTACTCCTCACACCAATATAGGCAGTTTAACTTTTTGAAGTATGATAAGCTGGCGGGTACCATTAGTACCCTTTTAAACCGCCAATTCATTTATTCTGTCATTTCTTCCATCGCTAAACTCCGGTTTAACAATGTGTGAATACCTTTGCTTCTGCGTACTGCTTTACCATCTATGACTGCATCAGCCTCTAATTTAACCATATGATCTGCTTAAATTCCTGTCTCCTCAACCTGTTGTGCCATACACTTTGTCATTAACGAATCATAAACCGGCATCATTTTCCTTCCAGCTCTTCACTTGCAATGGCCAAACTGGTCTATTCCTGTAACTGGGTCCCTTCTCGGGTTACAAAGGAGCAACTGAATGGAATGGTCAAGATTGGCACCTTACCGAAGAAGAATGTAACGCCCTGGACACACCCGCCGGTAGTCGTTACTCCTGGCAGGATCTAGACTGGCCCCACAGAACAATACTAGTCTTTTCTGCGCACTTTGTCCTCACTCATGCGCACCCGGGAGCAACTTCCCGGTCGGTCACCCATCGTGACACTACTCCAAGCTGAGCACGCTTAACTTTGGAGTTCTATCCGAATGGGCTACCGGAAAAGAAGGAATCCCTTATTGATATGAGTAGTCTATCATCCCTAATAAGCCAGGCCATCACATACAACCCCACTCAGAGGAACCGACGTCCTCGTCGGGCCACAGGAACGTTCCCTCTTGGCACATACGTTTGTGCATCCAGTCCGGTACATGTGCCATGCTTGGTGCCACGACGGGTCACAAATGTCATGAACAACATGATCACGCACCTGTCTGCAACCATCCGTGTAACCATGACGGTCGGCTCTGATAACAACTTGTAACGCCCCGGACACACCCGCCGGTAGTCGTTACTCCTGGCGGGATCTAGACTGGCCCCACAGATCAATACTAGTCTTTTCTGTGCACTTTGTCCTCACTCATGCGCACCCAGGAGCAACTTCCCGGTCGGTCACCCATCATGACACTACTCCAAACTGAGCACGCTTAACTTTGTAGTTCTATCCGAATGGGCTACCGGAAAAGAAGGAATTCCTTATTGATATGAGTAGTCTATCATCCCTAATAAGCCAGGCCATCACAAAGAATGACATCCGATGGCGAGTTCCTAGGCCGAAAAATCGTCCCACCCCCAAACAGGGTGAAGTAGTGGTGTTTGTTGATCATATAGGCCGTGGCTTTAAACTGTCTGGATCTAAGTTTTTTCGAGATGTACTTGCTAGCTTTCAGCTCCACCCTCAAGACGTTGGACCCAACTCGGTATCCAATATATGCAACTTTCAAGTTTTTTGTGAAGCGTACCTACAAGAAGAACCAACTCTTGAGTTGTTCCGAGATTTCTTCCATTTAGACGGACCCAATACTGAACTTGGTGGCGTCTCTATTCAGAAAAGGAAAGAGGTTGAGTTTCCTCATGCCAAACTTCACAGTCACCCAAAAGAGTGGAATCAAACTTGGTTCTATTGCAGAGACACCTCTCGTGAAGATGAGAACCCTCTGTCGGGTTATCATGCTCACCGGCTTGCTAATACCCATCCACTTCCGCAACGACTAAGTGCCCAGGAACGGGCCTTGTACGCCCCTCAACTCGCCAAGCTTAGAGCCTTTATGGCCAACTATTTAACAGGTGTGGACTTCGTCCGTTGCTGGATATCTTGGAGTATCCTGCCATTAAGTCACCGCGCCGGTTTAATGTGCGAGTACACTGGTGATGTACAAGACTCTCAACGTCATATCAATATTCAGCTAACAAATGAGGAAGTCACTGAATCTGTTAAGAAAATGTTGAATGAACCGGAAACTGTCTGCAGCAAGACCGGGTTAAGCCCCTTTTACACGTAAAACAAACCGTCCGCTGTAAGTATTGTCTGTGCTTCCGCTTTACACCTGATATTTTGAACTGTGCAATCTTTGAATACCCTCTGCCCATTTTTAAACAGGGTGATGATCCGTTCTGTAAAAAGAAACCTCAAGAGAAAAGCGGTGAAGCCTTCTCATCCTAAGACGAAAGCCGTCAAGAAAATCACAAAGAGGAAGGCACCTGAACGCATCGGTTTAGAGCTTGATGACGACCCGGATGAACCAAAAGCAGAGGTAGAACTTGATTCACTTGGTTCACTTTTCATGCATCTCATTGACAATGATATTTATCAGGAGGACGTTGAAGGCAGCCAAGCTGACGATCCAGAGGTAATTATCCTTTCCTCCGGTTCATATCCTCTGCCAACACAAAAAATCCGCCAAGCAGTCCGAAAAGTAAGCTTTTATCACCCTTTTGCTCACTAGGATCCAACATTTATTTTGAAGAAGCAGCAGCACGAGGCTCGCTGCACAACCTGGCATAGCGACCAAATGGTCACTTCGGCCGGTTTACCAAATACCTCGGTCCGGAAATGCCGACCTGAGGTCTCACCTACTTCTGACACTTCTTATCCCAAGGCCGGCTATTTCTGACAACCTCTTAATCCGTCCGATTTGAATTATCAGGTGACACCTCCTTCATCCTCTGGCGAGTCAACAACGACACAACTCCCTCCCCTTAAGACCGTTGCTGGGTAAGTTTTAACTGAATCTGTTGACGCTTTGTATTTGCATGTTGTTTTCATCCTTGCATCGTTTCCTTTTCAGGGCCAAGGCCAGACCCAGCAAGAAAACTCAGGTGAATAAACCATCTGAAGCATTGGTTGTTAAACCTAAGCAAACCACTGAACCGAAAGGTCCCCATGTAGACACTGTTTTTCATGAACCACCCCCTCCGGCTCATGATTTGAATGAGCAAATAGAAGCTGAAGTAGCAGACCTTGCCGACAAACCGACGAGCCCGGTCCGTAATGACGATGGACCGCCCAGTCCGGCGAAGGCTACTGATATCCCAACAACCCTAACACAGACTACTGGTAACAAGGAAGATGATGTTGTCATCACTGGTGTTGGTCATACCTCTCCTGGAAACCCTGTCGTATTGGCGAAACATAGTGCCAAAGAAGAACGTGCTGTGATGGAAAAAGGCAAGTGGAGCACCAATTTATCAAGCTATGCCCACTTCAGTGCTCAAGAACTCCACTCGGGCTTTCTAAACCGTCTGCACACAAACCGTGAGTATGAAGTCGGTTTGGTGAATATGATGAAGGAGCTCTATGAGGTAATGACATAACCTTTCCTTTCTTAAGTCTAATTGCAAATACTAACTCTAGTAGTCCCCAAGGGCCGGTTTATGATAGTAATCATAAATCGGGACTTCATAATATCTCAACCCTTGCATACTTATCCTCCATATGTTAGGTGATCCTTTGAAATAAACTGGTACTTGATCGTTGTATTCCTGTAGTTTTCATCTATGTAGCCCCCAAGGGCTGGGTTATCTTTCCAAGGTAAACCGAATCTTTAATCAATGCCTCAATTTGAACAGATGTACATTAGCCCCCAAGTGTCAAGGATGATGATTGCATTGTACTTGGGACTTGCAAAAATTCCTGGTAATAGAGCAAATAGGCATTAGTCCCCAAGTACAAAGTGCATAACTTGTTATGTGCTTGCTACTTCAAATATATACATCCGACTGATGATATGTCATTCCTTTACAGGCTGAGCTGAGCAAAAAGGACTCCCAAACCACTGATCTTCAAGAGAACATCAAATCTCAGCAAGCGGAGGCTTCCAAAGACAAGGAAGATTGACTAATGCCTTATCAGCCATGGAGAAGCTGAAGGAAAATTTTAAGAAGGAATGTGCAGATTGGGACGCCGAGAAGGCCGCTTTAACCAAGAAAACTGAAGACATAGAAGCAACCCTTAAACCGGTGGCTGAGGAACTGACCGGTTTAAAACAGCAAATAAACGATATGACCTCTACTGTATTTGGTAAGCGCCCTCCTCTATCATGTTTCAAGTCCCCCTTTACCTTAGCAGTCACCGGTTTACTGATGCTTGCCATGCTACAAGGACCCGCATTACCCATCTGGGCTCCGATATGCGGATGAAGTTGAAAGCAGCCTACACCTTCATAGAACAATTGTATTTCGGATCCCAACAGGCTATATGCACTGCTATGTACAATAGGCATCCTCCATCATTGATAAAAGAAACCATCGAGAAGCTGTCCATGTTTCCTGCCCAGCTGGAGGAACTTAAAAAATCAGTTGCAAGGTCAGGTGCCTTGACTATGCTAATCCGGGCCAAGGCATGGATTCTAGATCTTGAACCGACAGACATCGGCCAAGGCTACCCCAGCGTGAAGGATGATGGCACAGAATTCAACAACAATGATCTCCGAAGGCTGACAAGGGAAATGCGGCCTATAGCAAGCAAATTGGCGGATGACATAGATCTATCTCATTATCAAGCGGTTTATGATGTTGATCAGAAAAAATATCCCATGTCGATTCATGATGTAGAGGATCTTGTGCCGCCAATCCGTAAGCACACTTATGCTCCTGACATTGATCCTTCCCCTCTTATAAGTGAAGAAGCCGTTTTCCAAGCGTTAACCTGAATCGATTGGACAACAATTGATTTCCACCCACTGGGTAGAGATGAGGAGGATGCACCTACTCAAGATGATCCTCAAACTTCAAGTCGTCCAGATGAGGAATCTTGAATCGGAGGCCGGTTTATCAATCGCAGTCTGCCACTCATTATGGGAACAATTATTCTGTGTGGGCTATTTAAAGCGCCTTGTAATAGGATAGTATAAACACTTTATCTGTTATGCCATCGAGCATGTTTATTTTTCTTGATACTGATAACTCGCCCTGCCTTTGGGATCTATTATATACAGAGTCCATTGCTGCCTTATTCAATTTGCTCCTGCATATAAGAACTCGAAAGTGTCCTAGTGGTTCACCACTGGACGGGTCATGATGCCCAAAATATATACATAGCTTGGATGGATAACCAAGATTGTAATAACCAGATATTAAATAGATGATACCTGTGATGTATCTCGTTGGCTGACCAACTGTTGTTATAATAAGGGTGATAACACCAATCTGGAGTATCAATGACTCCTTTCCTCCTTGCTGGTTCATATAAAAAACCATACCGGGTTCTGGTAAACACCGGTTTGTGTATATAATTCTGGTGACTTCTAGTCAAAACCAGACCGGATCAAATTATTGCCGGTTTAGAACTGATCATGTACCGACAACTGAGCGTTGATAGCCATGTTGGGTTGTAATATACACTGGTTTATCAGAAAATATTCATAAATCCCTTATCAAAAGAGGTTAAAACATTTGCAACAAATACAAAAAATATGCAAGACTTTTCATGGGCTGTCAGGCCCTAAATCGAGGCTTTTCATGGGCTGCCAGGCCGCTGAGTTAAACCATTTTTCAAAGCCTTTTAAGATGAACCTGAATCTTCAACCAATCATCGTTTTAAATTTGGCAAGTTCAGGGTCTATGAGATTGACTTGTCAAACATTCGATGGGTCACACCAGGTTTACCTGGACGGAGTGGCTTACTTAAAGAGGTAGGATAACCCGGGGTTTTAGGTGAATATACCTGGCTTCCAAGCCTGGCTTGATAGGCTATTACAAGGGTGTAAGCTCGTTGTTCTTTGAGAAGCAAGGAGCCCCCAAGTAATATATATGAGCTGTGCTCAGTGCGTACCTATGTTTGAGTTGTGCTTTTTTGCAATAGACCCTCTTTGATTCCACATAATTCCCTTTTTTGGCTTTAAGCCTATCAAAAGATGTAGCTATGGTGTAAATACAACCAAGCCCCCTAATGATTTCCCTGTTTGGCCTTAAGCCGATCAAGAGGCATAGCTATGGTTCGAATACGAGCAAGCTCCCTAATGATTCCCTATATATCTGTGTGGCTTTATAAGCCGGGTTAGTAGAACTCCATTTCATAAGTAGAAGCCCCCATGTAACCACACACGATGTAAAAAACAACAGATACCTCGCTTTAGCTGAGGCTCTGGTTTATTATATAATATATACATTGTCATAAGTATGTACATAAGAAGAGCCTGTGGCTCAAGCATAGTTTGGCCGAAGAAGAGCTATATTCCACGGCCGCTGGGTCTCCTCCTCCGATTTGCATGAGTCTTTGTGCTCTCGAACATCGATAAGGTAGTATGACCCGTTGTGCAGGTTTTTGCTGACCACAAAAGGTCCTTCCCAAGGTGGGGATAACTTGTGCATATCAGTCTGATCCTGGATGAGCCGGAGCACCAGATCGCCCTCTTTAAAAGTTCTGATTTTAACCTGGCGGCTGTGATAACGTCGGAGATCTTGTTGATAAATCGTCGAACACGCCGCTGCCAGATCACACTCCTCATCTAACAGGTCCAGTGAGTCCTGACATGCCTTCTCATTATCAGCTTCAACGTAAGCCGCCACACGGGGTGAGTCATGACAGATGTCACTGGGGAGAACCGCCTCTGCTCCGTAAACCATGAAGAAAGGCGTGTAACCCGTAGATCTGTTTGGTGTGGTGTTGATACTCCATAACACTGAAGGTAACTCCTACACCCAACAACCCGGCGTCCACTTTAAAGGGACCATAAGCCGAGGTTTAATACCTCTCAAAATTTCTTGATTTGCCCTCTCTGCTTGACCATTAGATTGGGGGTGATCCACTGATGACACATCAAGCCGGATGTGCTCACGTTGACAAAATTCTTCCATAGCACCCTTGGACAGATTAGTACCATTATCAGTTATAATGCCGTGTGGAAAACCAAACCGGAATATCACCTTTTTGATGAATTGGACCGCCGTGGCTGCATCACACTTACTGACTGGCTCTGCCTCTACCCACTTGGTAAACTTATCAACTACTACCAACAGGTGGGTCTTTTTGTCCTTGGACCTCTTATAGGGTCCAACCATATCTAGCCCCCAAGTTGCAAACGGCCAACTGATTGGAATCATTCTCAACTCCTGAGCCGGAACATAAGCGCGACATGCAAATTTCTGACAACTGTCAAACCTTTTTACTAAATCCTCAGCATCAACATGAGCCGTCAACCAATAGAAGCCGTGACGAAAAGCCTTGGCCACCAAGGATTTTGAACCGGCGTGGTGACCACAATCTCCTTCGTGGATCTCTCGCAAAATCTCACAACCTTCTTGAGGAGACACACAACACTGAATCGCCCCTGTCACGCTGTAACGATGTAACTCCCCATTGATAATGGTCATTGACTTGGATCGCCGGATTATCTACCGGCTCAAGTTTTCATCGCCTGGTAACTCGCCCCGGTTCATATAGGCCAGATATGGGACTGTCCAATCCGGTATAACATGAAGAGCCGCTACCAACTGGGCCTCCGGGTCAGGAATAGCCAACTCCTCCTCTGTGGGTATCTTGACCGACGGATTATGAAGTACGTCGAGGAAGACATTAGGTGGCACTGGTTTACGCTGAGAGCCTAGATGACTTAAAGCATCCGCCGCTTCATTCTTTCGCCGGTCTATATGGTCAACTTGATAACCCTTGAAATGACCGGACACTATGTCCACCTCTTGTCGATATGCAGCCATGAGTGGATCCTTAGAATCCCAAGTGCCAGATACCTGCTGAGCCACCAGGTCCGAGTCACCGAAGCACTTAACTCAGCTTACATTCATCTCCTTAGCCATCTGAAGGCCATGGAGCAAGGCCTCATATTCAGCTGCATTGTTAGTACAAGGGAACATTAAGCGGAGAACATAGCAAAACTTGTCACCTCGTGGGAAGTTAACATGACTCCAGCCCCCGAGCCCTCCAATTGTCTGGACCCATCAAAATGAATAGTCTAGTACGCATTATCTGGCTTCTCCTCCGGTGCCTGCAACTCCGTCCAATCATTGATGAAGTCCACAAGTGCTTGTGATTTGATTGCTGTGCGAGGCGTATATTTTATCCCGTGAGGTCCAAGCTCAATAGCCCACTTGGCAATCCGGCCAGTCGCCTCTCTGTTTTGGATGATATCTCCCAGAGGGGCTGAACTAACCACTGTGATGGGATGACCTTGAAAATAATGTTTGAGCTTCTGGCTTGCCATGAAGACTCCATACACCAACTTCTGCCAATGTGGGTACCTCTGCTTTGATTCAATAAGCACCTCACTGATGTAATAAACCGACCGTTGAACCGGATACTCCTTTCCGGCCTCCTTACGTTCCACCACAATAGCCACACTAACAGCCCGGGCATTAGCAGCCACATATAGCAATAAGGGCTCTTTATGAACCGGAGCCGCAAGGACGGGTGGCTCGGCCAACTGTCTCTTCAAATCCTCAAACGCTTTATCAGCTGCGTCACTCCAGATGAAATCATCCGCTTTCTTTAGCATCTGATACAAAGGAATAGCCTTCTCCCTAAGGCGGCTGATAAACCAGCTTAGAGCTGCAATCCGGCCTGCCAAACGCTGAACATCATTGATACACGCCGGTTTAGCCAGGGACGTGATAGCTGAAATCTTTTCCGGGTTAGCCTCAATGCCTTTGTTGGACACTAGAAAACCCAAGAGCTTGCCTGCTGGAACATCAAAGACAAATTTAGCCGGATTAAGCATCATCTTATAGACCCGGAGGTTATCAAAAGTCTCCCTTAGGTCCTCTATCAATGTTTCCTCCTTCCTAGATTTCACCACAATATCATCCACATAAGCATGAACATTGCGCCCAATCTGTTTATGAAGACAATTCTGAACACATCGTTGATAAGTCGCCAGGGCACTCTTGAGTCCAAAAGGCATAGACACATAGTAGAAGACTCCAAAGGGAGTTATGAAAGTTGTCTTCTCCTGGTCCTTAACTGCCATTTTAATATGATGATAACCATAATAAGCATCCAGAAAACACAAACGGTCACAACCTGCCGTAGCATCAATAATCTGATCAATACGCAGGAGAGCAAATGGATCAGCTGGACATGCCTTGTTCAAGTCTGTGTAATCCACACACATAAGCCAAGTGTCGTTTTTCTTAAGTACTAGCACCGGATTAGCTAGCCACTCAGGGTGAAAAACCTCCACGATAAACCCTGCTGCCAAAAGCCGGGCTACCTCCTCACCAATAGCCTTAGGCCTCTCTTCGTTGAAGCGGCGGAGAAACTGCCTGACCGGTTTGAACTTAGGATCTATATTAAGGGTGTGCTCAGCGAGTTCCCTCGGTACACCTGGCATGTCAGAAGGCTTCCATGCAAAGATGTCCCGGTTCTCATGGATGAACTCGATGAGCGCGCTTTCCTATTTCGGATCCAGGTTAGTGCTAAAGCTGAACTGCTGAGATGAATCGCCAAGAACAAAATCAACTGATTTAGTGTCTGTAGCCGATTTAAATTTCAGCGCAGATCATGCTCTGTAGTTGGCTTCTTCAGAGAAGTCATATCTATCGGATCAACATTGTCCTTATAAAATTTCAGCTCCTCTGTGGCACAAACCGACTCAGCATAAGCCGCATCCCCTTCTTCACATTCTAAAGCAATCTTCCTGCTCCCATTTACCGTGATGGTCCCCTTGTGACCTGGCATCTTAAGCTGCGGATAAACATAACACGGCCTCGCCATGAAATTAGCATAAGCCGGCCTTCCGAACAGGGCATGATATGGACTCTTGATTTTCACCACTTCAAAAGTCAAAGTTTCTGATCTTGAATCATGATCGTCTCCAAAAGCCACCTCCAGGGCGATCTTGCCAACTGGGTATGCCGATTTACCAGGCACCACTCCATGAAAGACGGTGCTCGACAGTTTAAGACTCTTGTCCATCAGCCCCATGCGACGGAAGGTATCATAGTAAAGGATATTGATACTGGTCCTTCCATCCATAAGCACTTTGGTGAACTTGTAGCCCCCGACTTGAGGTGCCACTACTAAGGCTAGATGACCCGGATTATCAACCCGGGGCGGAGGATCTTCTCGACTCCATAAAATGGGTTGTTCAAACCAACGCAAATACTGAGGCACCGCCGGTTCAACGGAGTTCGCGACCCTTTTGTGAAGCTTATGATCGCGCTTACACAAGCTAGTGGTAAAAACATGATACTGCCCACTATTCAACTACTTCGGATTGCTCTGATAACCCGACTGCTGCTGCTGATTCCCCTGACGGTTGTAACCTTCCTGATTGCCCTGGTTACCTTGATTGCCATGTCCGTTCTAATTGCCCTGGTATCCTGAACCGGAGCTGCCGCCTCCGTAGCCCGGCCCATGAAAACCGCCTCCTGAACCACCAAGCGGGCCATTGTCGTATTGAAACATATTGGATTTTTGAATTCTCGCATGATGAAACAATCCTTCCAAAGATGCGAAGCTGGCTTCTCCTTCAATCTGTGCTTTGGACAAGGTTGATTTAGTAGGCGCTCCAGATTGGGGCCAGACCCTCCACCCCTCTGGGGCGGTTTACCCTTACGACGCTGATCGTTATCCTGGGCGTTGGTGTTAGCAACAAAATCTAGGCTATTGTCCGCTTTGCGCTTACCATTGTTCCCATGACCTGCCGGGTTATGCTGCTGCCCCTTGGCACTGCCGTTCTTTTTCCCTTTCCCTGGTTTGTCCTCTTCAGAATCAGGATCCTTGGTACTATCTGAATCGGCATATTTAACCAAAGCGGCCATAAGTGTTGACATGTCATTACAGTGATGTTTGAGCCTTCCCAACTTCAATTTTAATGGCATGAACCAGCAGCTGCCCTCCAATGTCAAAACTGTTGTATCTGCATTGATGCGGTCTGATGAATGCAAAATAGCTGAGACCTGCTTCACCCAATGGGTCGTAGACTCCCCATCCTCTTGAACACAAGCGGCTAGGTCCATAATTGACATGGGTTGCTTACATGTATCCTTGAAATTCTGGATAAACCGGCTCTTTAACTCGGCCCATGACCTAATGGAATTAGCTAGTAAACTCTTTAACCAGGTACGGGTTGTTCCTTCCAACATCATGGTGAAATACTTAGCACACACCGCTTCGTCCACATCCAGCATATCCATTGCCATCTCATAACTCTCAACCCATGATTTAGGGGGCAAATCGGCAGTGTAATTGGGCACCTTACGAGGGCCCTTAAAATCCTAGGGTAGTCGCACATTACGCAAGGCCGGGGTGAGGCACGACACCTCCAAAGAACTGAAGACCACACCTGGTTCCACTGAGGTGGTTGGATGAATAGGAGTAGGCTGACGAGCTGCATGCTGAGCTGCTAACTCAGCCTCTCGGCGTGCTTAGCGATGATCCACCACATCTTGTGCATTAGCACCACCAACCGCCGGGTTACGGTGCCGTGCATTGCTTGACATAGTCGGTTCATCAATATGCCTGCTATAACTCCGGATTGGACGGGGGGTGGAATGAATCCTCTCACGACTATGCGAATAAGCCTGCTGTTGGGTTAAAGCTGTTTGGAGGAGTTCCCTCGCCCGCCGTGTCTCAACTACCACTGGTGACTCGCCTTCAATCGGGAGAGCTGCCAATCGTGAAGCGGCGGCCACAATGTTATCCAACGGGTTGGAGTAATGCCCCGGGGGCGTCGGAACACGCTATGACACAATGTTGTTCTGACGAGGCGGTCCATCGTGCGCGGCTGAACCGGTGCCCCTGTTACTGGTGCCTCAGTCTGGTTTACCACTGGCTGGTTACTGGTTTCCGCCCCGGGTGTGTTGAAGAGGTTCCTTGCCTCGAAGGCTGACGGAAGGCGCAATTGGTATCTTCTCCTCATGGCATCATCCGACACGCTCCGATCCAGCATAAGCCGGTACGCCCGAGCCTCCAATCCGGCCCGCTCTGTGGCCATCCTGGCGCTTTCTGTCGCAAGGTCCGCTTTAGCTTGAGTTACCTGATCCTTCACCTTTGCGATCTCCGCATTGTGCTGATCCCGGTTTGCTGTGTCCACCTCCATTGCTAGTAACGTTGCTAAAGTGGTGAACAGATCGGACAAAACCTGAGCCAGAGGCGGTGCAGAGCCCCGTGCTCCCGCTGGTGTTGTTGTTGCTGAACCGGAGATTATTGCCGTGGCGGTAGAAGAGTGTTGCACTAGTTGTGTGCCGGCCATGAAGACCGCGACCCGGCTTGGCAGATCGAGGGGGTCCGGAATACTGTTGCCATCGGAGCCTCCACTAATCTGGACCGTCCTGCAGCTGGTACAGCGACTCGGTCTCTCCGGTTGTAGACTCATCATCAGAGAAGACAATGGTTTCACCACCAGATGCCGATCTATCCTCATATTCCGCCCCATGGATGACACCTACGAAGACATGCTTCACGGCGGGCTGAACCTGTGCGGAGCTTGCACGCTGAGTCATCTCGACGATGTCGGTGCAGATGTCTGGCTCAGGGCCCGGTTCGTCGATCTTGCCGATGAAAACGTGAATTCCACCAAAGGGGACCCGGTACCCGTACTCGATTGAACCGGCCTCGGGACCCCATCCCGCGTCGTCAATGTAGAGCTTGTCGCGACGACTTTTAGTCATCCGGCCCACAGCGTATCCCTTGAGTCCTTCGAAGCTGCCCTTCAAGAACTCGAAACCCTCGTGCGATATCCCCACGGTGGGCGACAACTATCATGGTTTTGTCACGACAGATGTCCTCGTGAAAGGACTTTGTCGTGGAGCCATCTCTACGGGTTAGCTTAAAGGGGTTAAATCGAACAAGGGACACACGAGTTTTATACTAGTTCGGCCCCTTATGATGAAGGTAAAATCCTACGTCTAGTTGTGATGGAATTGCTGGGATTTTGATGACCAAAGAGCGAATCCGCTTTGCCTGGCTTTTGAGTTGTTGTGTGTTATCCCTAAACCGCCGCCGGGTCATCCCTTTATATACATAGGTCCACGCCCGTTGGTTTATAGAGTCCCGAGGCCGGATCATCAATGTGTCCAACTCGGTCTCTATCTCTCCTATCATACAATACAAGTTACATGAACATGTCGGTTTACATCTACATGCCTTAACCCGCCTTTGGGCCTTGGGCCTTCGTAAAGCTCCATCATCCTTTGTCTTTATGGGCTTCTAATCCTCATAGAGTTAACCCGGCTACTCCTGGCCGGTTTACGTCCAGTAGTAATATCCCCAACAAGAAGAAAGCTTAAAAAGAAAATAAGCTAGCATGGATGATAGAATGGAAGAGTATGAGCACCGACAATTGGCATGGGTGTGTGAACATAAATGTAATGTCGGTGGGAGATACGTACTCCCCCAAGCTTAGGCTTTTGGCCTAAGTTGGTCTATGCCCATGGATCAAAGTTGTAGCTAGGGTCGTACTGAGACGCATCGGCAATTGCCTGATGAGCTGCAGCTTGGAGGCGAGCTGCCTCCGCCCTCCTCTCATACTCGGTCGCCTCCTCCCTGGTTATAACATATCTCACATTTGCCTAAAAGTCAAAGAAAGTAGGACCAGGGAGAGCGACATGATAGGTGCGTCGTCTGTCAAAGATTAGTCACTACTGGAGGAACTGATTGTTCCTATCAACAAACTAATGACGAACCATAGCATTATTATTTAAATAAGCAGGAGGCAACTCAATATCATCTCCGCGTATGGGTATGTCAAGAAAATCAGCTAAACGGGCTGCATAAATTGCACCAAAGAAATCTCCATCAATACTATTATTATGCAACCTACGTGCAACAATGGTCCCCAGGTTATATTGTCTATCCCCTAATACAGAACTCTTGAGAACACTAAGGTCTAGAACACACGTGTGACATGCTTCATCTTTACCATTAATGCATCTGCCCATGAAGGGAGCAAAATAATGTATTGCAGGAAAATGAATGCTCCCTATGGTAGCTTGTGTGATTTCCCTAGATTCTCCTACAGTGATACTAGCAAGAAAATCTTTATATTCAGGTTTGCGAGGTTCACTAACATTACCCCACTGTGGGAGTTTACAAGAAGTATTAAAATCTTCTAAGTCCAGGGTATAATATTTATCATAAAGATCAAATAGGACAGTTTGAGAATTGCGTGATGATGTAGATTTAAGCCTTCTCACAAATGAATCAGTCAAATAGAGGTACTGATGACACTTATCCGCCATGAAGCTCTCAAGATCGGTGTTACACACATATGCTTCAAATTCCTCCTTAATCCCTGCTCGAACCATGAAGTCCTCTGACGGCCATTCACAAGGCCGCACTTGAGCATGCCTTGGTAGTTCATTGTCCGGCTCGCGTAGTGCGGTCCTGGGTCCTTGCTTCCTTGAGGAACCACCTTGGTACATTTTCCTAAACATATTTCTGTTGGAAATATGCCCTAGAGGCAATAATAAAAGCATTATTATTATATTTCCTTGTTCATGGTAATTGTCTTTATTCATGCTATAATTGTGTTATCCGGAAATCGTAAATACATGTGTGAATAACAGACACCAACATGTCCCTAGTAAGCCTCTAGTTGACTAGCTCGTTGATCAACAGATAGTCATGGTTTCCTGGCTATGGACATAAGATGTCATTGATAACGAGATCACATCATTAGGAGAATGATGTGATGGACAAGACCCAATCCTAAAACATAGCATAAAGATCGTGTAGTTCGTTTTGCTAGAGTTTTGCAATGTCAAGTATCTTTTCCTTAGACCATTAGGTCGTGTAACTCCCGGATACCGTAGGAGTGCTTTGGGTATACCAAACGTCACAACGTAACTGGGTGACTATAAAGGTGTACTACGGGTATCTCCGAAAGTGTCTGTTGGGTTGACACGGATCAAGACTGGGATTTGTCACTCCGTATGACGGAGAGGTATCACTGGGCCCACTCGGTAATGCATCATCATAATGAGCTCAAAGTGATCAAGTGTCTGGTCACGGGATCATGCATTACGGTACGAGTAAAGTGACTTGCCGGTAACGAGATTGAACGAGGTATTGGGATACCGACGATCGAATCTCGGGCAAGTAATATATCGATTGACAAAGGGAATTGCATACGGGGTTGATTGAATCCTCGACATCGTGGTTCATCCGATGAAATCATCGTGGAGCATGTGGGAGCCAACATGGGTATCCAGATCCTGCTGTTGGTTATTGACCTGAGAGTCGTCTCGGTCATGTCTGCTTGTTTCCCGAACCCGTAGGGTCTACACACTTAAGGTTCGGTGACGCTAGGGTTGTGAAGATAAGTATATGCAGTAACCCGAATGTTGTTCGGGGTCCCGGATGAGATCCCGGACGTCACGAGGAGTTCCGGAATGGTCCGGAGGTAAAGAATTATATATAGGATGTGCAGTTTCGGCCATCGGGACAATTTTCGGGGTACCCGGTATTGTACCGGGACCACCGGAAGGGTCCCGGGGGTCCACCGGGTGGGGCCACCTATCCCGGAGGGCCCCTTGGGCTGAAATAGGAGGGAACCCAGCCCATAATGGGCTGGGGCGCCAGCCCCCCCAAGGCCCATGCGCCTAGGGTTGGGGGGGAACCCTAAGGGGGGCCACCCCTTGCTTGGGGGGCAAGCCCCCCCACCCCTTGGCCGCCGCCCCCCTGGTAGATCCCATCTACCAGGGCCGGCGCCCCCCCTGGCACCCCTATATATAGTGGGGGAGAGGAGGGACTTGATGCCTACGCTTTTGGTGCTTCCTCTCTCCCCGTTACTTCTTCCTTTCTCGTAGTACACGGCGAAGCCCTGCTGTCGAGACGCCCTGCATCCACCACCACGCCGTCGTGCTGCTGGATCTTCATCAACCTCTCCTTCCCCTTGCTGGATCAAGAAGGAGGAGACGTCTCCCGTCCCGTACGTGTGTTGAACGCGGAGGTGCCGTCCGTTCGGCGCTGGTCATCGGTGATTTGGATCACGACGTGTTCGACAACATCAACCATGTTCTAACGAACGCTTCCGCTCGCGATCTACAAAGGTATGTAGATGCATCTCGTGACTCGTTGCTAGATGAACTCCTAGATGATCTTGGTGAAACGAGTAGGAAAATTTTTGTTTTCTGCAACGTTCCCCAACAGTGGCATCATGAGCTAGGTCTATGCGTAGTTCTTCTTGCGCGAGTAGAACACAATTCGTTGTGGGCGTGGATTTGTCAACCTTCTTGCCGCTACTAGTCTTTTCTTGCTTCAGCGGTATTGTGGGATGAAGCGGCCCGGACCAACCTTACACGTACACTTACGTGAGACCGGTTCCACCGACTAACATGCACTAGTTGCATAAGGTGGCTGGCGGGTGTCTGTCTCTCCCACTTTAGCTGGAGCGGATTCGATGAACAGGGTCCTTATGAAGGGTAAATAGAAGTTGACAAATCACGTTGTGGCTTTCACGTAGGTAAGAAAACGTTCTTGCTAGAACCCTAATTCAGCCACGTAAAACTTGCAACAACAATTAGAGGACGTCTAACTTGTTTTTGCAGCAAGTGCTTTGTGATATGATATGGCCAAAGTTGTGATGAATGATGAATGATCTATATGTGATGTATGAGATGTTCATGCTATTGTAATAGGAATCACGACTTGCATGTCGATGAGTATGACAACCGGCAGGAGCCATAGGAGTTGTCTTTATTCTTTTATATGACCTGCGTGTCATTGAGAAACGCCTTGTAAATTACTTTACTTTATTGCTAAACGCGTTAGCCATAGTAGTAGAAGTAACAGTTGGCGAGCAACTTCATGGAGACACGATGATGGAGATCATGATGATGGAGATCATGGTGTCAAGCCGGTGACAAGATGATCATGGAGCCCCAAGATGGAGATCAAAGGAGCTATGTGATAATGGCCATATCATGTCACGTTTATTATTTGATTGCATGTGATGTTTATCATGTTTTGCATCTTGTTTACTTAGAACGACGGTAGTAAATAAGATGATCCCTCATATTAATTTCAAGAAGTGTTCCCCCTAACTGTGCACCGTTGCGACAGTTCGCTGTTTCAAAACACCACGTGATGATCGGGTGTTTTATTCAGACGTTCACATACAACGGGTGTAAGACAGATTTACACATGCAAACACTTAGGTTGACTTGACGAGCCTAGCATGTGCATAGACATGGCCTCGGAACACAGAAGACCGAAAGGTCGAGCATGAGTCGTATAGAAGATGCGATCAACATGAAGATGTTCACCGACGTTGACTAGTCCGTCTCACGTGATGATCGGACACGGCCTAGTTAACTCGGATCATGTAATACTTAGATGACTAGAGGGATGTCTAATCTAAGTGGGAGTTCATTATATAATTTGATTAGATGAACTTTATTATCATGAACATTAGTCTAAAATATTTACAATATGTCTTGTAGATCAAATGGCCAACGTAGTCCTCAACTTCAACGCGTTCCTAGAGAAAACTAAGCTGAAAGACGATGGCAGCAACTACACGGACTGGGTCCGGAACCTGAGGATCATCCTCATAGCTGCCAAGAAAGATTATGTCCTACAAGCACCGCTAGGTGACGCACCTGTCCTCCCTGCCGAACAAGACGTTATGAACGCCTGGCAGGCACGATCCGATGACTACTCCCTCGTTCAGTGCGGCATGCTTTACAGTTTAGAACCGGGGCTCCAAAAGCGTTTTGAGAGGCATGGAGCATATGAGATGTTCGAAGAGCTGAGAATGGTTTTCCAAGCTCATGCCCGGGTCGAGAGATATGAGGTCTCCGACAAGTTCTTCAGCTGTAAGATGGAGGAAAATAGTTCTGTCAGTGAGCACATACTCACGATGTCTGGATTACATAACCGCTTGACTCAGCTGGGAGTTAATCTCCCGGATGATGCGGTCATTGACAGAATCCTCCAGTCGCTTCCACCAAGCTACAAGAGCTTTGTGATGAACTTCAATATGCAGGGGATGGAAAAGACCATTCCTGAAGTATTTGCTATGCTGAAATCAGCAGAGGTAGAAGTCAAGAAGGAACATCAGGTGTTGATGGTCAATAAAACCACTAAGTTCAAGAAGGGCAAGGGTAAGAAAGCCTTCAAGAAGGACGGCAAGGAAGTTGCCGCGCCCGGCAAGCAAGCTGCCGGGAAGAAGCCAAAGAATGGACCCAAGCCCGAGACTGAGTGTTTTTATTGCAAGGGAAGTGGTCACTGGAAGCGGAATTGCCCCAAATACTTAGCGGACAAGAAGGCCGGCAAAACAAAAGGTATATGTGATATACATGTAATTGATGTGTACCTAACCAGTGCTCGTAGTAGCTCTTGGGTATTTGATACCGGTGCAGTTGCTCACATTTGTAACTCAAAGCAGGAGCTGCGGAATAAGCGGAAACTGGCGAAGGACGAGGTGACGATGCGGGTCGGGAATGGTTCCAAGGTCAATGTGATCGCCGTCGGCACGCTGCCTCTTCATTTACCTACGGGATTAGTTTTAAACCTCAATAATTGTTATTTAGTACCAGCTTTGAGCATGAACATTGTATCGGGATCTCGTTTAATTCGAGATGGCTACTCATTTAAATCCGAGAATAATGGTTGTTCCATTTATATGAGAGATATGTTTTATGGTCATGCTCCTGTGGTGAATGGTTTATTCTTAATGAATCTCGAGCGTAATGCTACACATGTTCATAGTGTGAATACCAAAAGATGTAAGGTTAATAACGATAGTCCCACATACTTGTGGCACTGCCGCCTTGGTCACATAGGTGTCAAACGCATGAAGAAGCTCCATGCAGATGGACTTTTAGAGTCTCTTGATTATGAATCATTTGACACGTGCGAACCATGCCTCATGGGTAAAATGACCAAGACTCCGTTCTCAGGAACAATGGAGCGAGCAACCAACTTATTGGAAATCATACATACTGATGTGTGCGGTCCAATGAGTGTTGAGGCTCGCGGTGGCTATCGTTATGTTCTCACTCTCACTGATGACTTGAGTAGATATGGGTATATCTACTTAATGAAACACAAGTCTGAAACCTTTGAAAAGTTTAAGGAATTTCAGAGTGAGGTTGAGAATCAACGTGACAGGAAGATCAAGTTTCTACGATCAGATCGTGGAGGAGAATACTTGAGTCATGAATTTGGCACACACTTAAGAAAATGTGGAATAGTTTCACAACTAACGCCGCCTGGAACACCTCAGCGTAACGGTGTGTCCGAACATCGTAATCGCACTCTATTAGATATGGTGCGGTCTATGATGTCTCTTACCGATCTACCACTATCTTTTTGGGGCTATGCTTTAGAGACTGCTGCATTCACTTTAAATAGGGCTCCGTCAAAATCCGTTGAGACGACACCGTTTGAATTATGGTTTGGAAAGAAACCTAAGCTGTCGTTTCTAAAAGTTTGGGGATGCGATGCTTATGTCAAGAAACTTCAACCTGAAAAGCTCGAACCCAAGTCGGAAAAATGCGTCTTCATAGGATACCCTAAAGAAACTATTGGGTATACCTTCTACCTCAGATCCGAAGGCAAGGTCTTTGTTACCAAGAATGGATCCTTTCTAGAGAAGGAGTTTCTCTCGAAAGAAGTAAGTGGGAGGAAAGTAGAACTAGATGAAGTATTGCCTCTTGAACCGGAAAATGGCGCAACTCAAGAAAATGTTCCTGAGGTGCCAGCACCGACTAGAGAGGATGTTAATGATAATGATCAAGATACTTCTGATCTAGCTTCTACTGAAATTCGAAGGTCCACAAGGACACGTTCCGCACCAGAGTGGTACGGCAACCCTGTCTTGGAAATCATGTTGTTAGACAACGGTGAACCTTCGAACTATGAAGAAGCGATGGCGGGCCCGGATTCTGACAAATGGCTAGAAGCCATGAAATCCGAGATAGGATCCATGTATGAAAACGAAGTATGGACTTTGACTGACTTGCCCGTTGAACGGCGAGCCATAGAAAATAAATGGATCTTTAAGAGGAAGACAGACGCGGATGGTAATGTGACCATCTATAAAGCTCGGCTTGTCGCTAAGGGTTATCGACAAGTTCAAGGGGTTGACTACGATGAGACTTTCTCACCGGTAGCAAAGCTGAAGTCCGTCCGAATCATGTTAGCAATTGCCGCATTCTACGATTATGAAATATGGCAAATGGACGTCAAAACGGCATTCCTTAATGGTTTCCTTAAGGAAGAATTGTATATGATGCAGCCGGAGGGTTTTGTCGATCCTAAGAATGCTGACAAGGTGTGCAAGCTCCAACGCTCGATTTATGGGCTGGTGCAAGCATCTCGGAGTTGGAACATTCGCTTTGATGAGATGATCAAAGCGTTTGGGTTTACACAGACTTATGGAGAAGCCTGTGTTTACAAGAAAGTGAGTGGGAGCTCTGTAGCGTTTCTCATATTATATGTAGATGACATACTTTTGATGGGAAATGATACAGAACTCTTGGACAGCATCAAGGCCTACTTGAATAAGAGTTTTTCAATGAAGGACCTTGGAGAAGCTGCTTATATATTAGGCATCAAGATCTATAGAGATAGATCAAGACGCCTCATAGGTCTTTCACAAAGCACATACCTTGATAAGATATTGAAGAAGTTCAATATGGATCAGTCTAAGAAGGGATTCTTGCCTGTACTGCAAGGTATGAAATTGAGCTCGGCTCAAAGTCCGACCACGGCAGAAGAAATAGAAGAGATGAGTGTCATCCCCTATGCCTCAGCCATAGGTTCTATTATGTATGCCATGCTGTGTACCAGACCCGATGTAAATCTTGCCGTAAGTTTGGTAGGAAGGTACCAAAGTAATCCCGGCAAGGAACACTGGACAGCGGTCAAGAATATCCTGAAGTACCTGAAAAGGACTAAGGAGATGTTTCTCATTTATGGAGGTGACGAAGAGCTCGTCGTAAAGGGTTACGTCGACGCTAGCTTCGACACAGATCTGGATGACTCAAAGTCACAAACCGGATACGTGTATATTTTGAATGGTGGGGCAGTAAGCTGGTGCAGTTGCAAGCAGAGCGTCGTGGCGGGATCTACATGTGAAGCGGAGTACATGGCAGCCTCGGAGGCAGCACATGAAGCAATCTGGGTGAAGGAGTTCATCACCGACCTCGGAGTCATACCCAATGCGTCGGGGCCGATCAAGCTCTTCTGTGACAACACTGGAGCTATTGCACTTGCCAAGGAGCCCAGGTTTCACAAGAAGACAAGGCACATCAAGCGTCGCTTCAACTCCATTCGTGAAAATGTTCAAGATGGAGACATAGAAATTTGTAAAGTACATACGGACCTGAATGTAGCAGATCCGTTGACTAAACCTCTCCCTAGGGCAAAACATGATCAACACCAGAATTCCATGGGTGTTCGATTCATCACAATGTAACTAGATTATTGACTCTAGTGCAAGTGGGAGACTGTTGGAAATATGCCCTAGAGGCAATAATAAAAGCATTATTATTATATTTCCTTGTTCATGGTAATTGTCTTTATTCATGCTATAATTGTGTTATCCGGAAATCGTAAATACATGTGTGAATAACAGACACCAACATGTCCCTAGTAAGCCTCTAGTTGACTAGCTCGTTGATCAACAGATAGTCATGGTTTCCTGGCTATGGACATAAGATGTCATTGATAACGAGATCACATCATTAGGAGAATGATGTGATGGACAAGACCCAATCCTAAAACATAGCATAAAGATCGTGTAGTTCGTTTTGCTAGAGTTTTGCAATGTCAAGTATCTTTTCCTTAGAGCATGAGGTCGTGTAACTCCCGGATACCGTAGGAGTGCTTTGGGTATACCAAACGTCACAACGTAACTGGGTGACTATAAAGGTGTACTACGGGTATCTCCGAAAGTGTCTGTTGGGTTGACACGGATCAAGACTGGGATTTGTCACTCCGTATGACGGAGAGGTATCACTGGGCCCACTCGGTAATGCATCATCATAATGAGCTCAAAGTGATCAAGTGTCTGGTCACGGGATCATGCATTACGGTACGAGTAAAGTGACTTGCCGGTAACGAGATTGAACGAGGTATTGGGATACCGACGATCGAATCTCGGGCAAGTAATATATCGATTGACAAAGGGAATTGCATACGGGGTTGATTGAATCCTCGACATCGTGGTTCATCCGATGAAATCATCGTGGAGCATGTGGGAGCCAACATGGGTATCCAGATCCCGCTGTTGGTTATTGACCGGAGAGTCGTCTCGGTCATGTCTGCTTGTTTCCCGAACCCGTAGGGTCTACACACTTAAGGTTCGGTGACGCTAGGGTTGTGAAGATAAGTATATGCAGTAACCCGAATGTTGTTTGGGGTCCCGGATAAGATCCCGGACGTCACGAGGAGTTCCGGAATGGTCCGGAGGTAAAGAATTATATATAGGATGTGCAGTTTCGGCCATCGGGACAATTTTCGGGGTACCCGGTATTGTACCGGGACCACCGGAAGGGTCCCGGGGGTCCACCGGGTGGGGCCACCTATCCCGGAGGGCCCCTTGGGCTGAAATAGGAGGGAACCCAGCCCATAATGGGCTGGGGCGCCAGCCCCCCCAAGGCCCATGCGCCTAGGGTTGGGGGGGAACCCTAAGGGGGGCCACCCCTTGCTTGGGGGGCAAGCCCCCCCACCCCTTGGCCGCCGCCCCCCCTGGTAGATCCCATCTACCAGGGCCGGCGCCCCCCCTGGCACCCCTATATATAGTGGGGGAGAGGAGGGACTTGATACCTACGCTTTTGGTGCTTCCTCTCTCCCCGTTACTTCTTCCTTTCTCGTAGTACACGGCGAAGCCCTGCTGTCGAGACGCCCTGCATCCACCACCACGCCGTCGTGCTGCTGGATCTTCATCAACCTCTCCTTCCCCTTGCTGGATCAAGAAGGAGGAGACGTCTCCCGTCCCGTACGTGTGTTGAACGCGGAGGTGCCGTCCGTTCGGCGCTGGTCATCGGTGATTTGGATCACGACGTGTTCGACAACATCAACCACGTTCTAACGAACGCTTCCGCTCGCGATCTACAAAGGTATGTAGATGCATCTCGTGACTCGTTGCTAGATGAACTCCTAGATGATCTTGGTGAAACGAGTAGGAAAATTTTTGTTTTCTGCAACGTTCCCCAACAATTTCTTCATCTGAAAAATTTCTAAAATTTTTAGTAACTTAAAATAAAAATGAACCAAACTCAACAAAACAGATAGCAACTACTCCTACAAGTGCCTAGAGGCTATATCATGTATTAAAACTACTTTTGACCACATAAATTTGACATGCAAGCTCAAGAACAGGGTCACCTAAGCAGCAAAAATTAGCAATAAATAAAGCACAAGAACAAAAACTAATTGGACCATTGGAGGAGTCACATACCGAAGAACAATCCCCCAAAGCTGTTTTGTGAGAGGAGCTTTGAGCAAGGAGATCGAAAATGGCAGCAAGATGAGCAAGAACTCGGGTTTGAGCTGGCTAGTGATTTTTTGGGGAGGAAGAAGGAGTGTGTGGTGGCTGGAATAAGTGGAGGAGACCCACATGGGGTCCACGAGGCAGGGGGCACGCCTAGGGGGTGGGCGTGCCCTCCACCCTCATGGGCACGTGGCTGCTCCCCCTGCTATGTTTTGAGTGCCAGATATTCTCAAATATTCTAGAAAAAATCATATTTAATTTTCAGGGCATTTGGAGAACATTTATTTTCAGGGTATTTTTTATTGCATGGATAATTCAGAAAACAAACAGAAAAATACTATTTTTGCTTTGTTTAATATAAATAACAGAAACTAAAAAGAGGGTATAGAGAGTTGTGTTTTCTAACTTCATCCATCTCATGCTCACCAAAAGGAATCCACTAACAAGGTTGATCAGGTCTTGTTAACAAACTCATTTCGAATAACATGAAGTCGAAGAAATTTCGAATAACACTAGGTTACCTCAACGGGGATATGCACATCCCCAATAATAAGAATATCATATTAATTCTTGACAGTAGGAAGAGGAAATTCAAAACCTCCAATAGTAATTGTTGAAATTTTTCCAATAGAATTGATACTGTGTACTTGAGGTTGTTTCCTCGGAAAGTGTACCGTATGCTCATTACCATTAACATGAAAAGTGACATTGCCTTTGTTGCAATCAATAATAGCCCCTGTGGTATTCAAAAAGGGTCTTCCAAGAATAATAGACATACTATCGTCCTCGGGAATATCAAGAATAACAAAGTCCATTAAAATAGTAACGTTTGCAACCACAACAAGCACATCCTCACAAATACCGACAGGTATAGCAGTTGATTTGTCATCCATTTGTAAAGATATTTCAATAGGTGTCAATTTATTCAAACCAAGTCTATGATATAAAGAGAGAGGCATAACACTAACACCGGCTCCAAGATCACATAAAGCAGTTTTAACATAGTTTCTTTTAATAGAGCATGGTATAGTTGGTACTCCGGGATCTCCAAGTTTCTTTGGTATTCCACCCTTAAAAGTGTAATTAGCAAGCATGGTGGAAATTTCAGCTTCCGGTATCTTTCTTTTATTTGTAACAATATCTTTCATGTATTTAGCATAAGGATTTATTTTGAGCATATCAGTCAAGCGCATACATAAAAAGATAGGTCTAATCATTTCAACAAAGTGCTCAAAATCCTCATCATCCTTTTCTTGGATGGTTTAGGAGGAAAAGGCATGGGTTTCTGAACCCATGGTTCTCTTTCTTTACCGTGCTTCCTAGCAACAAAGTCTCTCTTATCATAACATTGATTCTTTGATTGTGGGTTATCAAGAGCAACAACTGGTTCAGTTTCTACATCATTATTATTGCTAGGTTGAGCATCAACATGAACATCATCATTAACATTATGACTAGGTTCACGTTCATTACCAGATTGTGTTTCAGCATCAGAAATAGAAATATCATTGGGATTCTTAGGTGTGTCAACAACAGGTTCATTAGAAGCATGCAAAGTCCTATCATTTTTCTTTTTCTTCCTCTTAGAAGGACTAGGTGTGTCAACATTAGTTCTCTGAGAATCTTGCGCAATTCTCTTAGGATGGTGTTACGCCCTCGATGCGACTATATCTCCCACGTGTCGAGGCACGACTTAGAGACATAGGCGCATTGAAAGCAATGTCGCAAGTCGGGAAATCATCACACATCCCATGTACATATATAATATAAAGGGGAATAACATAGTTGGCTTACACTCGCCACGTCACATCAAAGTACATAAATAACATCCATCATACAATCACTCATGGCCCGACTACGGCGCCAAAATAGAAAAGACCCCCAACATGCGACAAGGCCCTGAATCTATCCCCGAATAGGTACCACTACTGATCATCAGGAAAAGACACATAGTAACGCTGAGAGTCCTCGTCGTACTCCCACTTCAGCTCGAGCGCGCCATCTGGAGCGGTATCATCTGTCCCTGCATCTGGTGTAATAGTGATCTGTGAGCCACGGGGACTCAGCAATCTCGCACCCTCGCGATCAAGACTATTTAAGCTTAATAGGTAGGAAGGGGAAATGTATAAGTGGAGCTGCAGCAAGCGACTAGCATGTATGGTGGCTAACTTATTCGCAAAAGAGAGCGAGAAGAGAGAGCAAAGCGCGAGCGAGGAACTAGAGAGCAACCTGCGCAAACATAACTCCAACACCGTGTCCACTTCCCGGACTCCGCCGAGAAGAGGCCATCACGGCAACACACTCAGTTGATTCATTTTAATTAATTAAGGTTCAAGTTATCTACAACCGGACATTAACAAATTCCCATCTGCCCATAACCGTAGGCACGGCTTTCGAAAGATCAATCCCTGCAGGGGGGTCCCAACTTAGCCCATAACAAGCTCTCACGGTCAACGAAGGAATAGACCTCCACCCAAGACACACCGATCAGACTCGGTATCCCGGTACAACAAGATGATTCGACAGGTTAAAACAAGTCCAGCAACACCGCCCGAATGTGCCGACAAATCCCGATAGGAGCTGCACATATCTCTTTCTCAGGGCACACTCAGATTGTTCAAACTTCCGGTAGGCCAGCCCAGAGTTGCCCCTGGTGGCCACCGGCGGCTGACGTTCCAGACCAACACTCAGAGGAGCACTGGCCCGTGGGGGGGCTAAAATAAAGATGACCCTCGGGCTCCGAAAACCCAAGGGAAAAAGGGGTAGGTGGCAAATGGTAAAACCAATGTTGGGCATTGCTGGAAAAGCTTTAATCAAGGTGAACTATCAAGGGGTTCCCATTATAGCCCAACCGCGTAAGGGACGCAACAATCCGGGAACATAACACCGATATGACGGAAACTAGGGCGGCAAGAGTGGAACAAAACACTAGGCGAGAGGCCGAGCCTTCCACCCTTTACCAAGTATATAGATGCATTAAGATAACATAGCGATATAATGATATCCCAACAAGTAAATAAATGTTCCAACAAGGATCGGCTCCAATCTTCACCTGCAACTAACAACGCTATAAGAAGGGCTGAGCAAAGCTGTAACATAGCCAATCAATGGTTTGCTAGGACAAAGGTGGGTTAGGGCTCAATCATGGCAATAGGGAGGCTGACAAGCAAGTGGTAGGCATCGTAGCAATGGCAAAGCAAAAGAGCGAGCAAACTAGCATAGCAAAGATAGTAGTGATTTCGAGGGTATGATCATCTTGCCTGCACAGCTGTCAGAGTTGACTGGATCCTCAAAAGCAAACTCAACGGGCTCCTCGTTAGCGAACTCATCTCCCGGCTCTACCCAACAACACAAACAAGCAACAAGGATACAATCAACCACGTGCAAGGGCAACCAATAATATGCGAAGATGATATGCTATGCGGGATGCAAAATGCAAGACGTGACAGGAAAAGCATGAACCTGGCCTCAACTTGGAAAACCAAGTGTTCCAATGGATAGAGGGGAAGAAATCCCCTGAAAACGATATAAAGATCAAAGGAATCGGAGCTACGGTTTGGAAATGGCAAGCGTTTTACTAAACGAACCGATTTGCGATTTACAGCAAGTAGGCTCCTAAATGCAACGAAATGAACATGCTACAGCCACTAAACATGAAAACAAATTGCATGGCAGGGATGTACACAAGAAGCTTAACAAATCACCAGGACTGAGGCATAGGCAAATTCATCAACTAAGGGGTTCAAACAAGCATGGCAAAACTGAATAAGCAAAACAGGTTTCAGACTTAGCGAAATTAACGCTAGTCTGGAATTTCAGACCACGATGCCCTCTTCGGAGCAGCAAAACAACAGGAAGCATAACCTGAACATGGAAAGTAAGAGCATGGCATGGAGCTATTCAACAAGATTAACAAAACACCCAAAATGACCTGGGGACAAAAGGGTTCACAAAATACTCTAGCAAGCACACGAACATCGATGAAACACAATCAGTTTTCAGACTTAGTGAAAACTGGGACATGCTGAAATCATAACTCACGGAGGCATGTAAACGAGCTTGATGCTCTCACTACGGTGCAAGTCATGGCAAGGCAAGAATATAACCATAAATAAGGCACAAAATGCTAGCTAGACATGGCAAGAACAATGGCATAGCATGCATGGATCACTAGCAATAGCTCCGGCAAAATCGCAAAAGAGTTCACGATCTGCCCAAATGAACAACTATGCAAAAGTTGAGCTCGATTGAGTCAACCTAGGTTGCTCCAACATAACAAGTAAAGACATGGATCGATTAAGCACAACAAGCATAACAAATCACCCTTACTGAGCATCCTCAAAAGAGGCACGGATCACTAGGAAACAAGCTGGACATATAGCATCGTGAACTAAAACATCCCAGACTTAGTGATTTTCACCAAGTCCCTGAAATCAGCAAACTCAGGTACCCCTCTTTGCAAGCTTGCACAAGACAACACACACATCCTAAAAATGCATGGGAGGCACCTCTGGAAAGAAGACAAAAAGCTTAACAATTCATCCCAAAGGGGCACAGGCATATTATGCACACAATAAACATGGCAAAAATGACAAAAGTCAATGTAGAGCTAACGGATCTGCAATTTAACTCACGATGCCTCCTTCTACCAGCATTTTGGGCACCAAGATGAACTCAAATGCGAATGGTGCAATGGAATGAAATGATGTACTCGTCGAGGCGAAGATTTTGATATATCATATGCCCAAAACGGAGCCACGAATGCAAAGATGTGATGCGTCAAAGTTTGCATAAAAAATTTGGAAATTAGGGTTTCGGGGGAGAGGGAGTCAACCCAGATCTAGATCCAGAGCACTGTAGCAGCGCGGGGCATTGTTCACCCGAGGCGTCGCCGGACTTGGGCTCACCGGGGAAGGCGACGACGGCCGGCGGAGGAGGAGGCAGGCGCGGGGAGGCGCGGTGGCCGCCGGCGAGGGGCGCGGTGGCGCCGGGCGACGAGGGGCGGCGGAGCGTGCGCGGCGGGGGCGGCGCGGACGCCAAGGCGAGGTGGCGGCGGTGGCGACCGGCGACGGCGGGCGCGGTGGCGCGCGACTGTTCCGGCCACCGGAGCGGAGGGAGGTGGCGGCGGGGCGGCGGGCGACGTGGGCCGGGAGGGCCCGCGGCGGGCCTTGCGGGCCGGCGGCGGCGAGGAGGTGCGCCTGCCACGTGGCGGCACCGGAGCGGACGCGGTCGGACCGGACAATGTCCGTCGGCGGGGAAATTTGTCCGGCGCGCGCGAGGGGGTGGATCTAGGGTTTGGACGAGGGGGGTCCGGATTTGGAATGGGGGTCTATTTATAGGCATAAGTGGAGCTAGGAGAGTCCAACTGAGGTGCGGTTTTCGCCCACACAATCGTGATCGAACGACCGAGATGATGGAGCAGAGTTTGGTGGGTTTTGGGCCAAATTGGAGGGGTGTTGGGCTGCAACACACACGAGGCCTTCTCGGTCCCTCGGTTAACCGTTGGAGTATCAAACGAAGTCCAAATGACCCGAAACTTGACAGGCGGTCTACCGGTAGTAACCCAAGGCCGCATGGCAAGTCTCGGTCCCATCCGGAAATGTTTAATCCCCACACACGAAAGAAAGCTAGAAATGGCCACCGGAGGAGAACGAAGCGCCGGAATGCAAAACGGACAACGGGGAAAATGCTCGAATGCATGAGATGAGCATGTATGCAATTGTAATGCACGTGATGACATGATATGAGATGCACGAAAAGAAAACAACACACGGAGACAAAGACCCGAACCCGAGGAATAAATATAACTTAATGCCGGAAACGGCAAGAGTTGGAGTACAAATTGGGAAAGTTACATATGGGGCGTTACAACACTCCACCACTACGAAAAGATCTCGTCCCGAGATCTAGGACTGAAAGAACTCCGGCTACTCAGAACGGAGGTGATCCTCGCGTTCCCAAGTAGCTTCACGGTCGGAATGGTGTGACCACTTGACTTTGAGAAATTTGATTGACTTGTTGCGAGTTCTGCGTTCAGTCTCTTCAAGGATTGCAACTGGGTGCTCACGGTAGGAGAGATCTTCTTGGAGCTCAATGTCCTCGAAGTTGACTATGCGCTCAGGCGTCTTGAAGCACTTTCGGAGTTGGGAGACATGGAACACATCATGAACATTGGCAAAGTTTGCAGGAAGCTCGAGTTGATAGGAGAGGTCGCCTCTCTTGCTGACGATCTTGAAAGCCCCGACGTATCTGGGGGCAAGCTTCCCTTTGATACCGAAGCGACGAGTCCCTTTCATAGGAGAGACGCGGAGGTAAACATGATCTCCGATCTCAAAAGCCAAATCACGGTGCTTACTATCATAGTAGCTCTTCTGGCGGGATTGGGCTGCTTTGAGGTTATCATGAATGACCTTGCACATTTCTTCTGCCTCTATGATTAGGTCATTACCCAGCAGCTGATGTTCACCGGTTTCAGACCAGTTGAGAGGTGTACGGCACTTCCTACCATACAGAATTTCAAATGGGGCCTTGCCGGAACTTGCTTGGAAACTGTTGTTGTATGAGAATTCAGCATAAGGAAGACAATCCTCCCACTTCATGCTGAAGGAGATAACACAAGCCCTGAGCATATCTTCAAGAATCTGGTTGACACACTCGACTTGACCGCTTGTTTGAGGATGGAAAGCAGTGCTGAAGCGAATGTTGGTGCCCATGGCCTTCTGAAAAGAATCCCAAAACTTGGAGGTAAAGATGCTGCCATGGTCTGAAGATATCACTTGAGGAATACCGTGCAGAGAGACAATTCGAGAGGTATAGAGTTCCGCCAATTGAGCTGCAGTGATTGACTCTTTGATAGGCAGGAAATGAGCCACTTTGGTGAGCTTGTCGATGACAACGAATATAGCATCATTGCCACGCTTGGACTTTGGAAACCCAGTCACGAAGTCCATTTCAATGTGGTCAAACTTCCATTCTAGAATGGCAAGAGGTTGGATGAGACCTGCTGGCCTTTGGTGTTCTGCCTTCACTCTTCTGCAGACATCACATTCATTCACGAATTGAGCGATCTCGCGCTTCATTCGAGTCCACCAATAAGTTTGCTTCAGATCCTGATACATCTTTGTGCTCCCAGGGTGGATGGAGAGGAGAGAGTTGTGAGCCTCGTTCATGATCACTTTACGAAGTTCACCTTTGGGCACAACAATTCGATCCTCGAAGAAGAGAGTGTCCTTGTCATCAAGTCGGTAACACTTGTACTTGGACTGACTCTTTGCAATACCAATCTTCACCTTTTTCACCATAGCATCAAGAAGCTGGGCTTGGCGAATCTGGTCTTCTAAGGTAGGAGCGACTTGAAGGTTGGCGAGGAAACCTTGAGGAACAACTTGCAGATTAAGCTTGCGGAAAGCTTCACAAAGCTCGGGTTGGTAAGGCTTGAGAATCAGACTGTTGCAATATGCTTTTCTGCTCAAAGCGTCAGCAATCACATTGGCATTGCTTGGAGTATACTCGATACTCGGATTGTACTCTTGAATCATTTCGACCCATCGAGTCTGCCTGAGGTTGAGATTAGGCTGAGTGAAGATGTACTTGAGACTCTTGTGATCAGTGAAAATGTCCACTTTTCTTCCCAAGAGAAGATGTCTCCAAGTCAACAAAGCGTGCACAACTGCCGCCAACTCGAGATCATGAGTGGGGTAGTTCTTCTCATTAGGCTTCAACTGGCGAGAGGTATAAGCAACAACTTTCTTCTCTTGCATCAATACAGCACCGAGACCTTGGAGAGAGGCATCACAAAAGACCTCGTACGGCTTGGTTTCATCAGGCGGAGTTAGAACTGGAGCAGTGATCAATTTCTCTTTCAAAGCGTTGAAAGCAATATCACACTCCGAAGACGAAACGTACTTGACATGCTTCTGAAGAAGATTTGAGAGAGGCTTCGCGATCTTGGAAAAGTTTTCAACGAATCTTCGGCAATAGCTTGCGAGACCGAGGAAACTATGGAGTTGCTTCACGTTCTGAGGAGGTTCCCAATTAACATAGATGCACAATTACTCCTGACTATCAATTGATAGACGATGGTCGGAATACAAATGAAGAGGGACAACTCAAGAGGACATATATCTTTCTGAGTTGTGGATGCATAGATTAATATGTCGAACCAAGTTCAACAGGTTTCTTCCAGATAACCCATGCAGGAAGGTAGAACTGGCGGTATCACAATTATGAATGCAGAACTCCTCAAGAGTACTCTGATTGTGAGCTTTTGGTTCAAAGAACTTCTGCCTTAATGGTTCATGGTACTTGGAAGAAGGAAATACCACGGACCTCAAGGACTATCGCAAATGTTACTAATATCCTAAAGGAACTAACAAACACTATCAACATGAAGTAAGTAGGGTGAATCTCGGGTCAAGAACCCAGGAGTAGAATACCTACTAACTAATAACATCATGGGATGCTTTCGAGAAGAATGGCCAGAATCATCACACTGGAACACAAAACATGGCTAGATTACTAGGTGATCCTCTAAGACACCTATGGTCATAGTAATAGCTCCAACATATATGTCAAGGCAATGGAGTACCTCAACGGAACGGTTAGTGTGGTTGAACTGGCCCAAAGGGACATCGGGAACAGAAAGAAGGGATTTGCAAATGCATCAGACTATTTAGAAACCTGGGATGACTCGAACAGCATAACGGCTGTAATTGCTCAAAAGATTTGAGACAACCTGCAAAAATGGTGGAATAGCCACTCAACATCACAAACTCAAAGTTCTGAGGCCAGCTATGAACATATGGAAGTAGTAGGAACTGAACTGAGGCTTGAACTCAATAATCCTAGGCAACTACGATTTAGTAACACATCATCCTGAGAGATAGAAGAGAAGCCTAGTTCTTAACCCCTTAGAAAAGAAAAGGTTGACTCAGATCAGAAGGGCATAAGGTATAAGGAGTAAAAAGAGCCTTACGTTCCCTTCCACAATCAATTCCCTGACATAACTAAAGCATTTCTAGACTCAACTTCGACGGGTATGGCTTGGTAATCCTACATGCAGTCAGGCTCTGATACCAAAGCTGTCAGGACCCCGATTCCAACTCACATCAATCTAGCCGGTAACACCTCATATCACTTTGCGGCCTCACGCACGGTATTCCCACGGTGGCGTCTTACCATGGCCCAGTACTATTTGCGCCTTTTGGCTCACGTATATGATAGTGTTGCTAGCATCCATATGACAGAGAACCCGGGCCGACATGGCTAGTCGTGAACCCAAGTGGCACCAACCTATGGGGATAGGCATACATGAATCACATCGAGCATGTCGGTCAGCAGCGTGTGAATCCGAGCTGTAGCACTAGGCTAACAGGACTCCGGGAACCCGAGCTGTAGCAGGCTAGGCAGGACTCCGGATGTCATCGCATGACATTTCCCCGAAGGGACAGACACAGGAATGAAGTGAAACACATGCCGGCCAGGCAAGTGTCCTGAGCAGTAGTGCTGGGCTAGCAGGACTCCGGTGAACCGGGCTGTAGCGGACTACTATGGCTCATGGAAGCACTAGATTACATTTCCCCATAAGAGAGGCTTCCAAGGATAAACAACTAGATTGTCGGATCCCACACATACCAAGCATTTCAATCATACACACAATATGCTCGATATGTGTAAATACAACATGGCATCACAACATAACTCTACGACTCAAGTATTTATTCATTAGGCTCCGAGGAGCGAGATATTACAAACATGGGTCTCATGACCCAACAATCATAGCATACAAATCAAGCACATGCGGAAGCTTAACATGTCTGAGTACAGACATCTACAAATGAAAAAGGCTAAGAAGCCTGACTATCTACCAGATCCTGCCGAGTGCACAAGATCATAGCTGAGGTATCAAGCTAAATGTCGAAGTCCACGCGGAACTACTAGCGAGACTGAAGTCTCTCTACAAAACATAAATTAAGAAAACGTGAGTACAGATGTACCCAGCAAGACTTACATCAGAACTAACTGCATATGCATCGGTATCAACAAGGGGGGCTGGTGGAGTTTAACTGCAACAAGCCAGCTTTGACTCAGTGGCTAACCTGAACTAAGACTGCAAGCAACTCTTTTGAGGTGGCGCACACGAGTCCACATATTCACCATATCACACCACTATGGATCCGCTCCCGTCTCCCTACGAGAACACCATCCTTAGCACTCACGCTTATCTTGCGCATTTTAGAGTATCCGCTTTCACTTGTCTATGAACTATGCAAGGGGTCCAAGTTTCCATATCTGAGGAATCCGGCTATTCGAATAGATAATGATAACCCTGCAGGGGTGTACTTCTTCACACACGTTCCCACCACTTACCGTCGTTTACACGACATGTACCCGGCAACCTTCAAGCGGAAGCCCAACGAGGGTGTCGGCCACGGCCTACCTAAACACTCAAGTCTCTAGTCCAGGTTTATCGCCTATCCAGGTTCCATCCGCAGGGAGTCCGGCCGAGGTTTCCACATACGGCCCCGAACAATGTGAACAGGGTTCCCGAGACACCAAACAGGCGCCCGGTACACTGTGCCATGGTGTATCTACCGCATCGTAGCCCACCCCTAGGGTCAGTGCTACGCACGGCCGCCAACACATAACCTACAAACACCATAAACTAGTTGCAACTCCTGGACAAAGTACTAGGGTGATTAAGAAGCCGAGAGGGTCAATTAAGGATCCCAATGAGTGGTAGTAGCTGTTCATGGATCACAGACACAGAACTCAGTTCCTAAGAACGGTTTCAATGAGACAACCCATCATGTACTCCCACATGGCCTCTCATCGCTACCTTTACCAAATCGTGTTCACACACTTAGCTCACACACAGTAGGACATGTTCATCACCATTCCAATTCATTCCCGATGAATTAGACCTGACACAACTCTATGCAATAGCAGGCATGACAAACAAGCATGAATGAGTAGGCACATCAGGGCTCAAACAACTCCTACTCATGCTAGTGGGTTTCATCTATTTACTATGGCAATGACAGGTCATGCAGAGGAAAGGGGTTCAACTACCGCAGCATGTAACAGCTGAATCGTTGTTGTCCTAATGCAGTAAAAGAGAGCAGGAGCGAGAGAGTGGGATTGTATCGGAATGAACGAGGGGGTTTTGCTTGCTTGGCACTTCTGAAGATATCATTGGGTCTTCATCAGTGTCAACGGTCACAGCGTCGGTACAATGTCTATCGAGAGGGGACAACCACCGGCAACAGAGAAGGAACACAATCAATGCAATGCACAACATGATGCATGATAATGACATGGCAATATGTTGTTGATTGAGCTAATGCAACTAGCAACACAATTAAATGAAGTTGGTTTGAACCCAAAGTTCAAATTTAAACTCCACATGTGGCTATTTAAATACCATTCATTTGATTTGTCCTAAACAGTGGCCTTAAATTGTTCTAACATGCATGAAAATGGTACAGATGGATTCCTTGAATTTTTCTGATAATTTTTCATATATAATTTATTTTATTTGGTGTTACGGTTGAATTTCTATGATTTTTAGAAGTTTTGGGCATTTTCTGAAAATAATAAATCATTTAAGATTTATTTAGATTCCGAAAAGGAAATATTGCGTCAGCATTAGGTCATGCTGACGTCATCTGGTCAATAGGACCGTCCAAGTCAAACCTCACAGGTGTGGCCCACCTGTCATTGACTCAGTGCTAACCAGGGTTTAGTTAAATCCTAACTAAAGTAATTAGAAGGGCTGGGGCCCACGGTCAGCGAGTCAGTGGGTTAGCTAAATTTTAATTAGCATCTAAACTAATTAGCAGGGCCTCGAGCCCTCATGTTAATGACCCAGAGGGGTCAAACCCTGGTCCACTCGGTCAAACCTGCCAGCGACTAACTGTCGGCGAGGTCCGAGATGGCGGCGATGCGCGGAATCGCAGCACAGGCCACGGTTCGAGGCGCGGATGGCACCGTTGGAACCATGAGCCTCGTCCGTGTCGGCCGGTGCTAGTGGGGTCGCCAGAGACGACCTAGATCGACGGTGGTGTCCGCTTCCGCGGTGGCCGGAGTTCGGGCGCGGACGGTGTTGATGCTACGGTGCACAAGAGGAGAAGACGAAGAGTGCTACGTGCTCCTGGGAGTGTGCTGAGCGCGCTGATGGGCTCAGACGCGAGCTACAGCAGCTGTGGCCGCGGCGGCGCCATGGCCGGCGGCGAGGAGCGCTCGGCAAGGTGGTTAGGGCGGTTAGGGGAGGCAATCGAGCACGGGGTTAGGGGGGAAGGATCGTGGCCTCACAGCGCATCGATTGAAGTATTCGGCGGGCTTGGGGAAGGCTTGCAGACGACGGAGCGACAACGGCGACCGTCGGATCCCGTGGAAGAATACGGCGGCGTTCAGGAAGAAGCATGGCTTCCCGACCCGCGCGGCTCGGCGAGGAGGAGTAGGACGACGGGGCGGTTCTTCTAGACACGACGGAGAGGTGGGGCAGTGGCTCTGGCCGCAGCGAACGACGTCGGTGGCGGTGGGTATGCTCGGCCATGGGGAGGGAAAGCAGAGGAGCGAGGGGGGAGAGAACCAGAGAGCGAGAGAGAGGCAGAGAGGTGCGTGGCATCTCCAGGGCGACGTCGAGAAGGCGGCAGCAAGCAGGAGGTGGCGCGCGCGTGCTGGCGCGCGTCGGGCACACGCCCTCCTGCCTACTGGTAGGAGGTTGAAGACGGTGGCGACTGCGGTGGGCTGGGCCAGCTGGAGTTGGGCCAGGTGGGCTGCCAGGTCAGCGCCAGGTAATTTACTCTCTCTCTCTCTCTGATTTTCTATTTTAGTTACTGTTTTCTATTTCTTTTGTCTGTTTTAATTTAGTTCTGGGACCAAATCATTTTTGTAGCTTCTTAAAATAATTATGGGGTTAGATATGAAATATCCAGAAACACATAAACAGTTCCAAAATTATTGGATGTATATTTAATATATAACAAATATAATCCAATGCAAATAATTATTAGATTAACTCAGATGGCCAAAAATAAATATTTCTGTCTCCTAAAAATATTGGTTTGAATTTTACCTCTTGCCAATATTTTTACAGAATAACAAGAACATTTCCTTGGACTCATTTGAAAAGATATTTTTTAACGTTGATTATTTCTGAAGTGATTTTTGAGGGTTTCAACTAACCTCAATTCAAGTTTCAGAATTTAGACATGATGCATGGATGCTCTCTTATGCAACTATTGCAAACAATTCTAGGGCTGTGACATTATATATGTTGAAGGGGCGGTTTACATGACTAGTTCTAATTGGATTAGGATTACTCTATTACAAATGGAGTCCTAGTCTTGGTTCCTTTGTAGGAGAATATTCCTTGTGCTTTCCTCATAAACCGGCCCACCATAACATGAACCGGCCTTCTGGGCCTAGTCCTTTACCTGACCCGCCGTCGGGGTCAGTCCCGAGTCGCCAGGCTCGTGAATGGTCAGACCAGTGAACTGCCTAACCCATAAGTCGCTAGTCTTCCGGCGGGTAATGATGAAGCCCCAAGTCCGGCCGGGTCATACTGAAGGAAATATGCCCTAGAGGCAATAATATAGTTATTATTTATTTCCTTATTTCATGATAAATGTTTATTATTCATGCTAGAATTGTATTAACCGAAAGCATAATACATGTGTGAATACATAGACAAACAGAGTGTCACTAGTATGCCTCTAATTGACTAGATCGTTGAACAAAGATGATTAAGTTTCCTAACCATAGACATGAGTTGTCATTTGATTAATGGGATCACATCATTAGGAGAATGATGTGATTGACTTGACCCATTCCGTTAGCTTAGCACTTGATCATTTAGTTTGTTGTTATTGCTTTCTTCATGACTTATACATGTTCCTATGACTATGAGATTATGCAACTCCTGTTTACCGGCGGAACACTTTGTGTGCCACCAAACATGTAACATCCCAAAATTCTAAATTTTGGAATGTTATAAACAAATAGATAGATTTGATTGATTGTTTGATTGATTGTCTGAAAGTGAGTGAATTCGAAACTTTTAAAAGTTAAATGAGAGGGGATAAAAAGACTTTCCCAAACTTTCATATTTGCTTTTTGATCTCCGTAAATTCAAATTCTTTTCACCACGAAACCCTGGAGAGAAGATGACATGACTTCTTCCATTTATTTAAATGACAAGGGGTGCTGAAAACATTTGAATTTCATTTGGAAAAATATTTCCAATTCCGCAACTCTATGCAACTCAATGATTTTCACGAGAGAAGATAAAATGACTTCTTCAAATTATATGAAATATGAGTTGGGAATTTTCTCAAATTTTGAAAAAAGGGTCGTTTGATTTATTTATTTTATCTTCAAATATTTTCCAATGTCAAATTATATGAGAGGGAATAATATGACTTTCCCAAAATTTAGGAAAAATGAAGATTTAATAAATAGATCAAATTTTGTTTTCCGGTATTTCTTGCGCGTGTTTATCTGGATAGGGAAAAATGTGCGTTTTAAAAGTTTGTATTTTAGGCCCGTAGAAAAGTTCATTTTGTTCGGCTCATTTTTAGGAGTCGGGGAAATTTACTTTTAGAATTTTAGAGTTCGTTTAGTTAGTTTTCTTTTAGTTTTTCTACACGCGAAATCTGTTAAAAAGAATCAGATCCAGCGACTTGGGGCCTAAGGCCCAAGCCACCGAACCAAGCCAGCGGCCGGCCAGGCCGAAGGCCATCGAGCGCCCCAAGCCTAGGGAGCCGCGCGCCAGGCGCAAGGCGCCAGGCCGCCGTCTTGTCTTTTAGATTCCTAGTAGGATTCGTCTACGTTCGTTTTTTTTCTAGATCTCTTTCCTTTTTTCTATTCCTAATTCTAGTCTATTTCCTTGACCCCTATACCAAGTTTTTTTCCTCCCCAATATAAATACCCACACATCCCCCTCTAAACACATCAAATCTAAGGCCTCAAAGCCCCAAGCACACCGCGCCCTGCGTCACGCACCGCGCCCTAGTGCCCCGCCGCCGCCGCGCCACCCCGCCACACCCGTGCCGCCGCACCACGCCGCGCCCTACACCACGCCGCGCCCAACGCCGCCACCCCGCGCCCTAGTGCCGCCGCCGCTGCCATACACCGCCGCCGCCGCCGCCATGCGTCGCCACGCCGCCGCCGCCGCCGGAGCCCCCGTTCGCCGGAGACTTCGCCGGAGGTACCGCGCCGCGTCTCTTCTTTTCCCTCGGATCGGTTTTCTTCTAGATCGTTCCGTTTCTTCCGATTCGTTTTCTTTCTGGTTCTTCGCTAAACCGTTCCGGTTTTCTACATTGGTTTTTTCGTTCCGATTTCTTTTCCGAAAACCCTAGATCGGTTTTCGTTCTTCTTTCGTACCGTTCGTCTCAACGAACGTGATCACCGGATTCTTCTAGGTTAACGAACGTCCGTTCGTTTAACCGTTCTTCGTTTTCTTTCTCGTCGGATTTATTCCGCGTTCTCTCCGATCGCGATCTCAGATCCGATCTTCTTTTTAGTCTTTCTTTTCGCTCGTTTATCGGAATCAGGTGATTCAAGCGCCTGGAGTTTCGTCTCGAAACCACCGTTTCGTCTAATCAACTTGAACAAGCTTTTGCTACAGTAAAATTTGACCTAGTTTCAACCTTCTAGAACCGAGTTGTTTTCTTTCGTCGTTTGTTTTCCGTCGTTTGTCGGTTTTTTCTTTCTTTGCAATCGGAGTTCTTAAGTTGAACTTTTTGGTTCGTTCTCTTGTTCGAGTTTTACCTGTGCATTAGATGAGTACTTATTATGTGGTTACAATTGCTTAATTACGATAGATTGACCGGAGTGTGATGAGTAGATCTATCAAGAGTTTTGAGTGCGCATCATCTTCATCAACATTGCAGGCAAGTTCACACTTTGATCATACTTTTTTTACAACCCAGTTTTATTGCATTAGATCCATCCTCACACATTGCATGATTAGGATCTAATTAAATTGTGGGATGGGAAGTAGATGAGGTAGTACCTATTACCTGTTACTATGAAACCTTTGGGAGTTACTTCTACGTTTGCTTATTATGCCATGCTATGCTAGTAGACGTGGATTGGGTGAGTGAAATCCATGACAGATGTGAGGTTGATAATTAATGGTTTTATCTAAGGTGGAAACTTAAACACACATCTGGGTGGATTGAGGCACCTGATGTCTATCAGGACTTGCCTGTTTTTTTTGGACCGCCACCCAGGCTCAAAGGGATCATAAGATCTTTCATGCTAAATACTTACGTGTGCAGCCACAAGCCATTATGGGCTCTGGCATAGTTGACTAAGTCGTGCGAACTCTTATAGGGATAGACTAGCAGATGTAGGGGTTGTAGGTGGTACGGTCTACTCCGTCGTAAGGTGCTAGCGCTTCTGAAAGACTATGTCTCGGTCATCCGTTTCTCAAACACCAGTAGTGCGAGAAAACCAGCGGAAGCGATCGAGTCTTGTGGGGAAAAGTGTGCAAACCTCTGCAGAGTATACAAACTAATCATGATTAGCCGTGTCCCCGGTTATGGACAATTTGAGTATCTAGTTCTTGGATTATCCTGTTGATCTCATCATGTTACTTTAATTAATTTTTGTTGGGATGCTAATGATTACTTTTAATTGGGATTGAGAATGCTGTCAACCATTCTCAATGTTCAACAACCACCATGATAGTTAAATAAATTTATTCCTTTGCAGTAGGGAAAAATTGGCTTTTCGCAAAAACCTTATAACCATAGAGCTTTCCCACCAGCCAAATATGCATGTAGTGATAGCCTTTATTCATCATTCTCTATGGTGTGAATTTGCCAGTACATTCAATGTACTGACCCGTTTTCGGGCTGCAACGTCTCATGTTGCAGGTTTCTTACGACGAGTAAGTGATACGTTAGGGTTATGATTTCTACACTCAACTTTGCCGTTGGTGTTGATGGGAATCCACAACCTTGTTGCTTCCACTTTTTGGATTGAGGTAACAGTATTTACGTTACTTTATACATGTGATTTACCTCTGTTATAAATCCTTCAAGTACTGTGTGTGTCAGCATACTAATCCAGGGATGACACATAAGCACAGAGACTTGATCCATTCGGGCCAGGTCGCTACAAGATGGTATCAGAGCACATGTTGACTGTAGGACGTGACCCTAGAAACTGGCAAGCCCATAGCAAAGATTTTCTCTACAATTTTCCCTTTCAAAAAGACCTTTTACCTCTCTTCTCTTCTGAGCTTATTCAAAAATTCCCTTTAGTGAGAC
The DNA here is from genome assembly GCA_034509565.1 of Triticum monococcum. NCBI lineage: Eukaryota > Viridiplantae > Streptophyta > Magnoliopsida > Poales > Poaceae > Triticum > Triticum monococcum. The sequence continues at coordinate 167,316,578 of CM067846.1, read as the reverse complement.
CACACCCCTTTTCCATTTTGACCACACGAAGATTCGACTGATGAGACCACTCCAAGAAGTACAAGATATCAGACAACTAAGACCACTTCAGAAGGAAGAAGATTTTACCGTGCATGGAAACTACAACTGTTGAAGACTCCGAAGACTAGGAGAATCTGAAGGCTCTATAGAATCCCTAGATTTGTATGACCTAGGAAGGCTATCCTTATGGAACTTGGTAGACTATGGAAGCTGTCAATACCCGAGATCGAGGTGTATGGGAGAAAGACCGGGACATGGAGAGTTGAGAACTCGAAGTTTTGTCAAAGAAAACCCTAAGGCAGGAGATATCAACTATGGAATGAAAGCTCATGGAAATGACAAGAGCAGGAACATGGTTATCCGTGATGTCATCGCCCGCTGATGCTACTGTCACCGTGCTGAGTTAAGGATGCATTTCTTCAGAATGAATTTGATGGAAGAAGGCTGATGGAGCACCTATTAGTAAGATAAAGTTTTAACCTTAGTCGGTGTATCACCAGGATCTGGAGTAGTACATCAAGAAGTTAAGGTGGAGCTCCATGAAGCCGTACTAGACAAGGAGCATTTCGTGAAGAACTTAGGTCCAAGAAGTTGAAGTAGCCAAGCTGGAGGAGCTACAACCTCGAGATACCGGAGATTTGTCAGGAACTGAAGGACAGTATGACCATGGCTCATGCCAAGGATGTTGAAACCAGAAGTTTGGAACGCAACTCCAGAATATTGAAGGACGTCACGAGAGACTTCGCGTCAACAGAGTTGATCTGGCAAAAGAACTTGAGAAAGACAAGCGCGATGAGAAGAAGCCGTTGGAGGCATGAACAAAACTGGAAGAGTTTGACGACGTTGACCTTTAGAAGACCAAACCCCTGTTATATACGTACGTTAGATGCGATGATTGTGAGCTGTCATTTGTTTGATGTTTTTCCGACAGCCACAATAAAATCTGTCTTTTCAAAACTTTGTTTGTATTGTGTGTATCCCTCTCTATCTTTCTTATCTCACCCCAAAACCCATGAACCTAATAGAGGATGAATGGAGATGAGCTTGTATTTTCGGGACCGATGAGTCAATTGGAGACAGACCGATGGATTCAGAACATGGAGGATCATATGGAGAACAATCCTATAGCCGGAAAGGATATGGCCCGGCATGCTCTTCAATGTTTTGAAAGAGGTGCTGCTACTTGGTGGAAGATGTACCAAACGATCAATGGATGGCAAGGAGTAACCACTTGGAAAGAATTAAAGTTGACTCTGCCAAAGTCTCGGCTTGTTTCCCAGAAGTTGAAGTCTTATGGAAAGGATATGAGGAAACCATGTGCATGCAAGATTTGTGGAGAAATAGGACACAACCATAAAGAACACAAGGATGAATGCCCTAACTGTGAAGGAAGTCACCCAGCTGAAGAATGCCCAACTAGGCAGATCACTTGTTTCTTGTGTGAAGGGACTACCCACTACCCTGCTCAGTGTCCCATTTACCCCTTGGTACAAAGAACCATCCAGCAGAAGGAAGAAGCAATGAAAGGAGCTCTTATGGAAAGTTTAGAAGAACCTGCGATGAAGGAAGAGGTGGAGGACACACCAAAAGAGGAACCAATTAAACCCTGCACCAAGTCATGCTATTCATGTGGAGAAGAAGGACACATCTCCCAGAATTGTATGAAGGGGGATCTAATAGAATTCCCGACAGAGAAAGTGGAATATGACCCACAGGAAATAGAAGCCCTGATTGGAATGGAAAAGTCCAGGAAGAGAAAACGATTGGAGCCCAGGAGGAACCTGAGTCATATCATCTGTTACAGGTGCAAGGAGTCAGGGCACTACCTCAACAGTTGCCCAAAAAGGAAACCTCGATACTTGTCAGAAGTAATATGTTTCAGTTGTAATGGAGCAGGGCACTTTGCCAGAGAATGCCCCAAGGAGAAGGAAACTTGTGCTAGATAGTTGAGTTTGAAACAAAAGAAATGGAGTAGTAGAAGTGAGAACATTTTATTTTCTATTAAGGTGTTGAGTTGAGGCATGTAATGGAAAAACAGGAGATTGTAATAATTTGAGAAATCAATAAAGTTAGCAGTGTTGGTACTGATTTGGATTTTATGAGTTACTCTACGAGGAAATATGTTGACCATTTTTGAGGATATGAGAAATATGGTCTATAAAATATTGAAGCATTTTAAGGGTGGTATTTCCCTGTAAGAACCGTTGACCCCTGGAAAAGATAAGGATACTCCACTGAGTGGATTTCGGACAAAATGAATACGAGTTTTGTCTTGATATGTGTGATACCCCAGGAGTGTGTGGGATGAAGATGGAGACCGCCAGTTGTTTGGACCAAATGTGATCAAGGAGTCAGAAGAGAAGGTTAAGTTGATTTGAGATAGACTGAAAGTAGCTCAGTCTAGGCAGAAGAGTTAGATAGACTCAAAAACTCAAGGAGGTAGTCTATGAAATTGGAGATAAAGCATGTCCTCGCGTGTCCCCTATGTGAGGAGTTAAACGTATTGGAGTTAAGGGACAGTTAGCCCCGAGATTTGTAGGATCATACCGAGTTTTGGATCGTATGGGAGAAGTGGCCTACAAGTTGGAGTTACCTGAAGGACTGTCAGGAGTTCATGATGTGTTTCACGTTTCCCAGTTGAAGAAGTGCCATGCAGAGATGGCCAATATTCCCCTGTAAGGATGCTTGATCCTGAAAAGGATAATGATGTTCCACGAAGTGAATATGGACTTCATAAGTATAGGTTTTTATCTTGGTATGTGGGATATCCCATGAGGATGAAGAGATGAGTTACCATTGGATATAAAGGAGGTATGATGTTGGAAATATGGATCCATGGAAATTCCATGATGAGTCTGAGTAATCATGTCCTAGTTGATGCCAATAGAAGGAAGGAAGACAGTATAATTGGATGTATTTAAGAATACTAGGAAGTTGGAAGTTGGAATAGTGATCAGTTGCCCGATGATAAGTTCAAGGACTACAAGTGATGAGATGGGCCATAACCCACAGGCCCCAGGACCTGCCAAGAAGCAAGCACATTCTTGCTCAAGGAAAAACCCTGGAAGAAGTTACGATTTTATCGATAGACTATTTTATAGGAGTAACGCAAAACCTGAGAGTTGTGAAGGAATGATAGATGTTTGTCTGGCTTGCAGAATCTATGGATATATCCGAATTTGATTCGTCGACAAGAGAAATTCTGCAATGCTTGTGAGGATGACCAAGTGTTAGTATGCGAGATTCGCTAAACTGTATACAGGGTAATGATTTGGGTGCGGGATGGATTGATCACCATACCGACTTACTCTTATTATTCTCCTTGCTATATGAGATGGTAAATCTGAGTGACTTACCTATAGTAGAGAGACGACGATCAAAACCTTGTTTAAGCCTTAGAATGGTATAGGTATCTTTCCCTTGTACAAGGCAGCTTTGCCAACCGTAGGTTATACGGTGAGGATCAACCCAGACCCATTTCCTGCAGGAGAAACCATAAATTGTTGACCACCATGAGATATCGATAGTTGTTTAGTTTTGGCGCCAGACCCGTCAGCTAAGAAGACCCAATCTCGGAATAACCTTACCAAGATGAAAGGACAAAAGAATTGAGGAAAAGGTTACGCCACTACCAAAAAAGCCAGAGAAGGAATTTTCTCGAGGATCTGAGAAGACCGACACTGTTAAGACTAAGGATGGACTATATGAGATTCGATGGAGCTGTAACCATGCTTCTAAGGATGGTAGCACCCCAGGCACCGTGTGATGATCGATGGATTTTGAGGAGACCCCCAAACCCTAACCTTTTCTTTCTAGCCTCTCCGAATCTCGAGGACGAGATTCATTTTAAGGGTGGTAGGTTTGTAACATCCCAAAATTCTAAATTTTGGAATATTATAAACAAATAGATAGATTTGATTGACTGTCTGAAAGTGAGTGAATTCGAAACTTTTTGAAAGTTAAATGAGAGGGGATAAAAGGACTTTCCCAAACTTTCATATTTGCTTTTTGATCTCCGTAAATTCAAATTCTTTTCACCACGAAATCCTGGAGAGAAGATGACATGACTTCTTCCATTTATTTAAATGACAAGGGGTGCTGAAAACATTTGAATTTCATTTGGAAAAATATTTCCAATTCCGTAACTCTATGCAACTCAATGATTTTCACGAGAGAAGATAAAATGACTTCTTCAAATTATATGAAATATGAGTTGGGAGTTTTCTCAAATTTTGAAAAAAGGGTCGTTTGATTTATTTATTTTATCTTCAAATATTTTCCGATGTCAAATTATATGAGAGGGAATAATATGACTTTCCCAAAATTTAGGAAAAATGAAGATTTAATAAATAGATCAAATTTTGTTTTCCGGTGTTTCTTGCGCGTGTTTATCTGGATAGGGAAAAATGCGCGTTTTAAAAGTTTGTATTTTAGGTCCGGAGAAAAGTTCATTTTGTTCGGCTCATTTTTAGGAGTCGAGGAAAATTTACTTTTAAAATTTTGGAGTCCGTTTAGTTAGTTTTCTTTTAATTTTTCTGCGCGCGAAATCTATTAAAAAAATCAGATCCAGCGACTTGGGCCTAAGGCCCAAGCCAGCGAACCAAGCCAGCGGCCGGCCAGGCCGAAGGCCATCGAGCGCCCCACGCCCAGGGAGCCGCGCGCCAGGCCGCCGTCCTTGTCTTTTAGATTCCTAGTAGGATTTGTCTACGTTCGTTTTTTTCTAGATCTCTTTCCTCTTTTCTATTCCTAATCCTAGTCTATTTCTTTGACCTCTACATCAAGTTTTCTCTCCCCTCCCTAATATAAATACCCACACCCCCCTCTAAACACATCAAATCCAAGGCCCCAAAGCCCCAAGCACACCGTGCCCTGCGTCACGCACCGCGCCCTAGTGCCCCGCCGCCGCTGCGCCACCCCACCACACCCGTGCCGCCGCACCACCGCACCCTACACCACGCCGCGCCCAACGCCGCCACCCCGCGCCCTAGTGCCGCCGCCACCGCCGCCATACACCGCCGCCGCCGCCATGCGTCACCGCACCGCCGCCGCCCTGCGTCACCGCCGCCGCCGCCCCCCTGTTCGCCGGAGACTTCGCCGGAGGTACCACGCCGTGTCTCTTCTTTTCCCTCGGATCGGTTTTCTTCTAAATCGTTCCGTTTCTTCCGATTCGTTTTCTTTCTGGTTCTTCGCTAAACCGTTCCGGCTTTCTAGATCGGTTTTTTCGTTCAGATTTCTTTTCCGAAAACCCTAGATCGGTTTTCGTTCTTCTTTCGGACCGTTCGTCTCAACGAACGTGATCACCTGATTCTTCTAGGTTAACGAACGTCCGTTCATTTAACCGTTCTTCGTTTTATTTCTCGTCGGATTTATTCTGCGTTCTCTCCGATCGCGATCTTAGATCCGATCTTCTTTCTAGTCTTTCTTTTCGCTTGTTTATCGGAATCAGGTGATTCAAGCGCCTGGAGTTTCGTCTCGAAACCGTCGTTCCATCTAATCAACTTGAACAAGCTTTTGCTACAGTAAAATTTGACCTAGTTTCAACCTTCTAGAACCGAGTTGTTTTCTTTTGTCGTTTGTCGGTTCTTTCTTTCTTTGCAACCGGAGTTCTTAAGTTGAACTTTCTGGTTCGTTCTCTTGTTCGAGTTTTACCTGTGCATTAGATGAGTACTTATTGTGTGGTTACAATTTCTTGATTACGATAGATTGACCGGAGTGTGACGAGTAGATCTATCAAGAGTTTTGAGTGTGCATCATCTTCATCAGCATTGCAGGCAAGTTCACACTTTGATCATACCTTTTCTACAACCTAGTTTTATTGCATTAGATCCATCCTCACACATTGCATGATTATGATCTAATTAAATTGTGGGATGGGAAGTAGATGAGGTAGTACCTATTACCTGTTACTATGAAACCTTTGGGAGTTACTTCTACGTTTGCTTATTATGCCATGCTATGCTAGTAGACGTGGATTGGGTGAGTGAAATCCATGACAGATGTGAGGTTGATAATTAATGGTTTTATCTAAGGTGGCAACTTAAACACACATCTGGGTGGATTGAGGCACCTGATGTCTATCAGGACTTGCCTGTTTTTTTTTGGACCGCCACCCAGGCTCAAAGGGATCATAAGATCTTTCATGCTAAATACTTACATGTGCAGCCACAAGCCATTATGGGCTCTGGCATAGTTGACTAAGTCGTGCGAACTCTTATAGGGGTAGACTAGCAGATGTAGGGGTTGTAGGTGGTACGGTCTACTCTGTCGTAAGGTGCTAGCGCTTCTGAAAGACTATGTCTCGGTCATCCGTTTCTCAAACACCAGTAGTGCGAGAAAACCAACGGAGGCGATCGAGTCTTGTGGGGAAAAGTGCGCAAACCTCTGCAGAGTATACAAACTAATCATGATTAGCCGTGTCCCCGATTATGGACAATTTGAGTATCTAGTTCTTGGATTATCCTGTTGATCTCATCATGTTACTTTAATTAATTTTTGTTGGGATGCTAATGATTACTTTTAATTGGGATTGAGAATGCTGTCAACCATTCTCAATGTTCAACAACCACCATGATAGTTAAATAAATTTATTCCTTTGCAGTAGGGAAAAATTGGCTTTTCGTAAAAACCTTATAACCATAGAGCTTTTCCACCAGCCAAATATGCATGTAGTGATAGCCTTTATTCATCATTTTCTATGGTGTGAATTTGCCAGTACATTCAATGTACTGACCCGTTTTCGGGCTGCAACATCTCATGTTGCAGGTTTCTTACGACGAGTAAGTGATACGTTAGGGTTATGATTTCTACACTCAACTTTGTCGTTGGTGTTGATGGGAATCCACAACCTTGTTGTTTCCGCTATTTGGATTGAGGTAATAGTATTTACGTTACTTTATACATGTGATTTACCTCTGTTATAAATCCTTCAAGAACTGTGTGTGTCAGCATACTGATCCAGGGATGACACATAAGCACAGAGACTTGATCCATTCGGGTCAGGTCGCTACAAAATGTCACAACGTAAATGGGTGATTATAAAGGTGCTCTACAGGTGTCTCCAAAGGTACTTGTTGGGTGGCGTATTTCGAGATTAGGATTTGTCACTCCGATTGTTGGAGAGGTATATCTGGGCCCACTCGGTAATGCACATCACTATAAGCCTCGCAAGCATTGCAACTAATGAGTTAGTTGCGGGATGATGTATTACAGAACGAGTAAAGATACTTGCCGATAACGAGATTGAACTAGGTATTGAGATACCGACGATCGAATCTCGAGCAAGTAACATATCGATGACAAAGGGAACAAGCATGTTGTTATGTGGTCTGACCGATAAAGATCTTCGTAGAATATGTAGGAGCCAATATGGGCATCCAGATCCCGCTATTGGTTATTAACCAGAGAGGTGTCTCAGTCATGTCTACATAGTTCTCGAACCCGTAGGGTCCGCACGCTTAACGTTCGTTGACGACATAGTATTATATGAGTTATCTATGTTGGTGACCAAATGTTGTTCGGAGTCCCGGATGAGATCACGGACATGACGAGGAGCTCCGGAATGGTACGGAGGTAAAGATTCATATATTGGATGATATGGTTAGGCCAAGGGGTCAGGCCCACGGGTCTATAAGTCGGTGCAAAAGGAGTTTTGCGGAAGCCAGGGGGCCAAACGCCGGGGACCCTGGCCTCTGGCCCTGGGCCAGACGCCGAGGCCCATGGAGTCTGGGCCAGACGCCAAGGATTGTGGCGTTTGGTCCTGGAGTCCGAGTGGGACTCTTGCGTTTCGGGCAAAACCGACTTTGAGGAGGCTTTTTCTCCAAGTTTCGACCCCAGGGCTCAACATATAAATAGAGGGGCAGGGCTAGCACTAAAGACACATCAAGAAACACCAAGCCGTGTGCCGGCTACCCCATCCCCTCTAGTTTATCCTCGGTCATAGTTTTCGTAGTGCTTAGGCGAAGCCCTGCGGAGATTGTTATTCACCAACACCGTCACCACGCCGTCGTGCTGCCGGAACTCATCTACTACTTCGCCCCTCTTGCTGGATTGAGAAGGCAAGGACGTAACCGAGCCGAATGTGTGCAGAACTTGGAGGTGCTGTGCTTTCGGTACTTGGATCGGTCGGATCGTGAAGACGTACGACTACATCAACTGCATTGATATAATGCTTCTGTGAACGGTCTACGAGGGTACATGGACAACACTCTCCCCTCTCGTTGCTATGCATCACCATGATCCTGTGTGTGCGTAGGAATTTTTTTGAAATTACTACGTTCCCAACAGTGGCATCCGAGCCAGGTTTTATGTGTAGATGTCATATGCACGAGTAGAACACAAGTGAGTTGTGGGCGATATAAGTCATACTGCTTACCAGCATGTCATACTTTGGTTCAACGGTATTGTTGGATGAAGCGGCCCGGACCGACATTACGCGTACGCTTACGCGAGACCAGTTCTACCGACGTGCTTTGCACACAGGTGGCTGGCGGGTGTCAATTTCTCCAACTTTAGTTGAACCGAGTGTGGCTACGCCCGGTCCTTGCAAAGGTTAAAACAGCACCAACTTGACGAACTATCATTGTGGTTTTGATGCGTAGGTAAGAACGGTTCTTGCTAAGCCCAGTAGCAGCAACGTAAAACTTGCAACAACAAAGTAGAGGACGTCTAACTTGTTTCTGCAGAGCATGTTGTGATGTGATATGGTCAAGACATGATGCTAAATTTTATTGTATGACATGATCATGTTTTGTAACCGAGTTATCGGCAACTGGCAGGAGCCATATGGTTGTCACTTTATTGTATGCAATGCAATCGCCCTGTAATGCTTTACTTTATCACTAAGCGGTAGTGATAGTCGTAGACGCATAAGATTGGCGAGACGACAACAATACTACGATGGAGATCAAGGTGTCGCGCCGGTGATGATGGTGATCATGACGGTGCTTCGGAGATGGAGTTCACAAGCACAAGATGATGATGGCCATATCATATCACTTATATTGATTGCATGTGATGTTTATCTTTTATGCATCTTATCTTCCTTTGATTGACGGTAGGATTATAAGATGATCTCTCACTAAATTTCAAGATAAAAGTGTTCTCCCTGAGTATGCACCGTTGCCAAAGTTCGTCGTGCCCAGACACCACGTGATGATCGGGTGTGATAAGCTCTACGTCCACCTACAATGGGTGCAAGCCAGTTTTGCACACGCAGAATACTTAGGGTAAACTTGACGAGCCTAGCATATGCAGATATGGCCTCGGAACACTGAGACCGAAAGGTCGAGCGTGAATCATATAGTAGATATGATCAACATAGTGATGTTCACCATTGAAAGCTACTCCATTTCACATGATGATCGGTTATGGTTTAGTTGATTTGGATCACGTGATCACTTAGAGGATTAGAGGGATGTCTATCTAAGTGGGAGTTCTTAAGTAATATGATTAATTGAACTTAAATTTATCATGTACTTAGTCCTGGTAGTATTAGCATATCTATGTTGTAGATCAATAGCTCGCGTTTAGCTCCCCTGTTTTATTTTTGATATGTTCCTAGAGAAAACTAAGTTGAAAGATGTTAGTAGCAATGATGCAGATTGGATCCATGATCTGAGGTTTATCCTCATTGCTGCATAGAATAATTATGTCCTTGATGCACCGCTAGGTGACAAACCTATTGCAGGAGCAGATGCAGATGTTATGAACGTTTGGCTAGCTCAATATGGTGACTACTTGATAGTTTAGTGCACCATGCTTAAACGTCTTAGAATCGGGACTTCAAAGACATTTTGAACGTCATGGACCATATGAGATGTTCCAGGAGTTGAAGTTAATATTTCAAGCAAATACCCGAGTTGAGAGATATGAAGTCTCCAACAAGTTCTATAGCTAAAAGATGGAGGAGAATAGCTCAAGCAGTGAGCATGTGCTCAGATTGTCTGGGTACTACAATCGCTTGAATCAAGTGGGAGTTAATCTTCCAAATAAAATAGTGATTGGCAGAATTCTCTAGTCACCATCACCAAGTTAGTAAAACTTCGTGATGAACTATAATATGCAAGGGATAACGGAAACGATTCCCAAGCTCTTCGTGATGCTGAAATCGATGAAGATAGAAATCAAGAAAAGCATCAAGTGTTGATGGTAAACAAAACCACTAGTTTCAAGTAAAGGGACAAAGGGAAGAAAGGGAAACTTCAAGAAGAACGGCAAGCAAGTTGCTGCTCAAGTGAAAAAAAACCAAGTCTGGACCTAAGCCTGAAACTGAGTGCTTCTACTACAAAGGGACTGGTCACTGGAAGCGGAACTACCCCAAGTAATTGGCGGATAAGAAGGATGGCAAAGTGAACATAGGTATATTTGATATACATGTTATTGATGTGTACTTTACTAGTGTTTATAGCAACCCCTTAGTATTTGATACTGGTTCAGTTGCTAAGAATAGTAACTCGAAACGGGAGTTGTAGAATGAACAGAGACTAGTTAAGGGTGAAGTGACGATGTGTATTGGAAATGGTTCCAAGATTGATATGATCATCCTCGCACACTCCCTATACTTTCGGGATTAGTGTTAAACCTAAAATAAATGTTATTTAGCGTTTGCGTTGAGCATGAATATGATTGGATCATGTTTATTGAATACGTTTATTCATGTAAGTTAGAGAATAATTGTTGTTCTGTTTACATGAATACAACCTTCTATGGTCGTACACCCAATAAAAATGGTTTGTTGGATCTCGATCGTGGTGATATACATTTTCATAATATTGAAGCCAAAAGATGAAAAGTTAATAATGATAGTGCAACTTATTTGTGTCACTGCCGTTTAGGTCATATTGGTGTAAAGCGCATGAAGAAAATCCATGCTGATGGGCTTTTGGAATCACTTGATTATGAATCAGTTGATGCTTGCGAACCATGCCTCATGGGCAAGATGACTAAGACTCCGTTCTGTGGAACAATGGAGCGAGCAACAAATTTGTTGGAAATCATACATACTGATGTATGTGGTCCGATGAATATTGAGGCTCGCGGCAGGTATCATTATTTTCTGATCTTCACAGATGATTTGAGCAAATATGAGTATATCTACCTGATGAAACACAAGTCTGAAACATTTGAAAAGTTCAAAGAATTTCAGAGTGAAGTGAAGAATCATTGTAACAAAAATAAAAGTTTCTATGATATGATCGCAGAAGTAAAATATTTAAGTTATGAGTTTGGCCTTCAGTTAGAACAATGTGAAATAGTTTCACTACTCACGCCACCTGGAACACCACAGTGTAATGGTGTGTCCGAACGTCGTAACCATACTTTATTAGATATGGTGCGATCTATGATGTCTCTTACCGATTTACCACTATCATTTTGGGGCTATGCATTAGAGACAACTACATTCACGTTAAATAGGGCACCATCGAAATCCGTTGAGACGACGCCTTATGAACAGTGGTTTGGCAAGAAACCAAAGATGTCGTTTCTTAAAGTTTGGGGCTGCGATGCTTATGTGAGAAAGCTTCAACCTGATAATCTCGAACCCAAATTAGAGAAATGTGTCTTCATAGGATACCCAAAGGAGACTGATGGGTACACCTTCTATCACAGATCTGAAGGCAAGATATTCATTGCTGAGAATGGATCCTTTCTAGAGAAGGAGTTTCTCTCGAAAGAAGTGAGTGGGAGGAAAGTAGAACTTGATGAGGTAACTATACCTGGTCCCTTATTGGAAAGTAGTTCATCATAGAAATCTGTTCCTGTGAATACTACACCAATTAGTGAGGAAGCTAATGATGATGATCATGTAACTTCAGATCAAGTTACTACCGAACCTCGTAGGTAAACCAGAGTGAGATCCACACCAGAGTGGTACGGTAATCCTGTTCTGGAGGTCATGTTACTTGACCATGACGAACCTACGAACTATGAGGAAACGATGATGAGCCCAGATTCCACGAAATGTCTTGAGGCCATGAAATCTGAGATGAGATCCATGTATGAGAACAAAGTATGGACTTTGATTGACTTACCCAATGATTGGCAAGCCATTGAGATTAAATGGATCTTTAAGAGGAAGACGGACGCTAATAGTAGTATTACTATCTACAAAGCTAGAATTGTCGCAAAAAGGTTTTCAACAAGTTCAAGGTGTTGACTACGATGAGAGTTTCTCACTCGTATCTATGCTTAAGTCTGTCCGAATCATGGTAGCAATTGCCGCATTTTATGAAATCTAGCAAATGGATAAACAAAACTGCATTCCTTAATGGATTCATTAAAGAAAGAGTTGTATATGATGCAACCAGAAGGTTTTGTCAATCCTAAAGGTGCTAACAAAAATATGCAAGCTCCAGCGATCCATCTATGGACTGGTGCAAGCATCTCGGAGTTGGAATATACGCTTTGATAAGTTGATCAAAACATATAGTTTTATACAAACTTGCAGTGAAGCCTGTATTTACAAGAAAATGAGTGGGAGCACTACAACATTTCTGATAAGTATATGTGAATGACATATTGTTGATCGAAAATAATGTAGAATTATTCTGCAAAGCATAAAGGAGTGTTTGAAAGGAGTTTTTCAAAGAAATACCTCGATGAAGTTGCTTACATATTAAGCATCAAGATCTATAGAGATAGATCAAGACGCTTGATAAGTTTTTCAATGAGTACATACCTTGACAAGATTTTGAAGTAGTTCAGAATGGAACAATCAAAGAAAGAGTTCTTGCTTGTGTTACAAGGTGTGAAATTGAGTAAGACTCAAAGCCCGACCACGGCAGAAGATAGAAAGAGAATGAAAGTCATTCCCTATGCCTCAGCCATGGGTTCTATAAAGTATGCCATGACGTGTACCAGATCTATTGTATACCCTACACTATTTTTGGCAAGGGAGTACAATAGTGATCTAGGAGTAGATCACTGGACAGCGGTCAAAATTATCCTTAGTGGAATAAGGATATGTTTCTCGATTATGGAGGTGACAAAAGGTTCATCGTAAAGAGTTACATCGATTCAAGCTTTGACACCGATCTGGATGACTCTAAGTCTCGATCTAGATACATATTCAAAGTGGGAGCAATTAGCTAGAGTAGCTCCGTGTAGAGCATTGTTGACATAGAAATTTGCAAAATACATACGGACCTGAATGTGGCAGACCCGTTGACTAAACTTCTCTCACAAGCAAAACATGATCACACCTTAGTACTCTTTGGGTGTTAATCACATGGCGATGTGAACTAGATTACTGACTCTAGTAAACCCTTTGAGTGTTGGTCACATGGCGATGTGAACTATGGGTGTTAATCACATAGTAATGTCAACTATTAGTGTTAAATCACATGGCGATGTGATCTAGATTATTAACTCTAGTGCAAGTGGGAGACTGAAGGAAATATGCCCTAGAGGCAATAATAAAGTTATTATTTATTTCCTTATTTCATGATAAATGTTTATTATTCATGCTAGAATTGTATTAACCGGAAACATAATACATGTGTGAATACATAGACAAACAGTGTGTCGCTAGTATGCCTCTACTTGACTAGCTAGTTGATCAAAGATGGTTAAGTTTCCTAACCATAGACATGAGTTGTCATTTGATTAACGGGATCACATTATTAGGAGAATAATGTGATTGACTTGACCCATTCCGTTAGCTTAGCACTTGATCGTTTAGTTTGTTGCTACTGCTTTCTTCATGACTTATACATGTTCCTATGACTATGAGATTATGCAACTCCCGTTTACCGGAGGAACACTTTGTGTGCCACCAAACGTCACAACGTAACTGGGTGATTATAAAGGTGCTCTACAGGTGTCTCTGAAGGTACTTGTTGGGTTGGCGTATTTTGAGATTAGGATTTGTCACTCTGCTTGTCGGAGAGGTATCTCTGGGCCCACTCGGTAATGCACATCACTATAAGCCTTGCAAGCACTGCAACTAATGAGTTAGTTGCGGGATGATGTATCTCTGGGCCCACTCGGTAATGCACATCACTATAAGCCCTGCAAGCATTGCAACTAATGAGTTAGTTGCGGGATGCTGTATTACGGAACGAGTAAAGAGACTTGCCGGTAACGGGATTGAACTAGGTATTGAGATACCGCCAATCGAATCTCGGGCAAGTAACATACCGATGACAAAGGGAACAACGTATGTTGTTATGCAGTCTGACCGATAAAGATCTTCATAGAATATGTAGGAGCCAATATGGGCATCCAGGTCCCGCTATTGGTTATTGACCAGAGAGGTGTCTCGGTCATGTCTACATAGTTCTCGAACCCGTAGGGTCCGCACGCTTAACGTTCGTTGATGATATAGTATTCTATGAGTTATGTATGTTGGTGATCAAATATTGTTCGGAGTCCCGGATGAGATCACGGACATGACGAGGAGCTCTGGAATCGTCCGGAGGTAAAGATTCATATATTGGATGATATGGTTAGGCCAAGGGGTCCGGCCCACGGGGCTATAAGTCGGTGTAAAAGGAGTTTTGCGGTGGCCAAGGGCCAAACGCCGGAGACCCTGGCGTCTGGCCCTGGGCCAGACACTGAGGCCCATGGCGTCTGGGCCAGACGCCAAGGGTTGTGGCGTTTGGTCCTAGAGTCCGAGTGGGACTCTTGCCTTTCGGGCAATACCGACTTTCAGGAGGCTTTTGCTCCAACTTTCGACCCCAGGGCTCAACATATAAATAGAGGGGCAGGACTAGCACCAAAGACATATCAAGAAACACCAAGCCGTGTGCCGGCTACCCCGTCCCCTCTAGTTTATCCTCGGTCATAGTTTTCGTAGTGCTTAGGCGAAGCCCTGCGGAGATTGTTATTCACCAACACCATCACCACGCCGTCGTGCTGCCGGAACTCATCTACTATTTCGCCCCTCTTGCTGGATCGAGAAGGCGAGGACGTCACCGAGCCGAACGTGTGCAGAACTCGGAGGTGCTGTGCTTTCGGTACTTGGATTGGTCGGATCGTGAAGACGTACGACTGCATTAACCGCATTGATATAATGCTTCCACGAACGGTCTACGAGGGTACGTAGACAACACTCTCCCCTCTCGTTGCTATGCATCACCATGATCCTGTGTGTGCGTAGGAATTTTTTTGAAATTACTACGTTCCCCAACACATACTTCCGGTCGGGTTACACCATGGGGTATATCTCCGACATAGCCCATCAGTCTGGCCCATAGATAACAGGCCGGACGCCCGAGGACCCCTTAGTCCAGGACTCCCTCAGTAGCCCCAGAACCTGGCTTCAATGACAAGGTATCCGACGCATAGTGCTGTCTTTGGCATTGCAAGGCGGGTTCCTCCTTCCGAACTCCCGAATAGTCTCTAGACGAAATGATTGTGTCTGGACCTGTAATACACACTGCACACAACCGCAGAGAGAATATAATAACACACAAGTCCAATCTGCTGACAACTTTAGTAATGTGACGTCACGCCCGTCCGGTCATAATTTCGAACCATTTTTCGCCCCATGTTTCGAGACACGGTTGTCATTGGCACGTCTTATCAAAGCAGAGATCGCGTCCCCTTATTACGAGATTTTCATCAATACAAGTGTGGGTAACCCAACCGTCCTGCGGGAAAGATTCCTTAGGAATAGGCAGGTTCTTAGGCTTAGGAGGAGACGTTCAATACCGGAGGTGTTTATAAAGGAACCAAGGGCCGTCTTTTTATGCCACACCTCTCCTAAGCCTCCCCAACCCCGAGTTCCAGCACCCATGGTTCGACTCCATTGCTTTCAGTCTTCCCATCATGTTCGGATCCAGCTCCCAAGGCCGATGGGTGGCTTCCTCCGCTACATAGGAGGATATCACAAAGCTTCGGGTGGCCTGATATCTGACCGCAGAGATCCACCACCGGCTTCCTGCTCAAGGGCAAGTTATTTCGACCACCAGATCTGGCGAGAGGGTGGTATTCGTCTCCCACTTGCTCCAGGGGTTAGGGTTTGCTCTTCACCCCTTTGTCCATGGGCTAATGTTTTATTACAGACTAGATTTTCATGATCTTGCCCCGGACTCTATCCTCCATGTCTCGGTGTTTATCATTACATGTGAGGCCTTCCTTCAAATCCACCCACACTTCGGCTTATGGCTCAAGATCTTTAGTGTGAAGCCGAAGGTAGTCGACGGGGAACAGGCAGAGTGCGGCGGTGCTACAATGAGCCAACTCGACAAAACCCCCTGGCCAAAAGGTTCTTTTACCGAGGCTTCCAATTACTGGCAGCGGGAGTGGTTTTATATTACAAAGCCCCGCAGTGCTAAATGGGCAGCTGCCCCCACCTTCCGTCCCGGCCCACTGTTACAGCTCGCATCATGGGTCAACAAGGGGCTTGACTGGGGATTAGTGGATGAAATGCGGACCTTACAAAGCTGCATCCTAACCCTCCTCGAGAGAGATATAGATCTCGTCAGAGTGATCCAAGTGATGTTAGTTCGCCGAATCCTACCCTGCCAGCGCAGGCCTCGCCGCATGTGGGGGTTTAGTCCTGAAGGACCACGAACCCTCCAACACTTCTTCGGCACCACACACGCAGGGATGTGGAAGTTTGTAAGGGCTTATTTATCCCTACGGTGTTTTGGTGATTGATGACAATGCATTTTGCAGACTAATCATGTGCTTTAAGTGCTTTCAGATATTCATCCCTCGGCACGGAATGATTACTTCCCTTTGGCGCTCTACTCAAGACGGTGTAGTCTATTCCGTGACCTTGTTGGTGGACTAGGTTTCGTAGTAGTCACCGTACTATCAAGAGGGGGTCCGTTTCGGTATGACTTGGGTGGAATCAACACGTACACGTTCTCTTCACTCCCTCCAATCTTTTCCGCACCTTGGGGCCTTTCTTTCCCTCCTTCCTCTGTCTGTCCTGGACCCAGCGGTAGTACCGCGGTCCACAGCGGTAGTGCGGCTGAGACCTCCTAAGCGGTAGTACCGCTCCCCGAGCGGTAGTACCGCTGGGTGGCCTCAGCTGCAGCACCTCTGCGGTACCGTGCTACTGCCGCCCTGCCACTGCGTCAGCCGCGGTAGTACCGCTCCTCGAGCGGTAGTACCGCTTGCTGGGGCTCAGCCGCAGTACCGTGGTGGCATGGTGCTCCTTCCGCTTCGATTCTTGCGCACATTTTCTCGTGTCGGGTTTTGCGGTACTAGGCGCGGCAGTAGTGGCGGTAGTACTGCTCTAGAGCGGTAGTACCGCTCTACCTCCGCGGTAGTACCGCTGGGGGGGAGCAGTAGTAGCGCTCGAGGGCGGCAGTACCGCCCTGGGCCCCTGCCCTAGGCCTTTTCTTTTGGCGCGGTAGTACCGCTGAGGGGGAGCGGTAGTACCGCTCTGGGGCGGCAGTAGCGCTCTGGCTCAGCGGCAGTACCGCCCTCTGCGGGGCTGAGTGGGGGGGGGGTAACGGCTCACTTGTTTCCCCCACTATATAAGGGCTCCTTCTTCTCCCTCTTTGTCTTACCTCTTCCACCAACCCTCATTATTGCCCAAGCACCATTTATTGCTCAAGCTCCATTGCATACCCCAAGCTTCCTCTTGCCCGATCTATCTCCCTAGCCAATCAAACTCGTTGATTTGCTCGGGAGTGGTTGAGAAGGCTCCGATCCACACTTCCACCAAGGGATTTTTGATTCCCCCGATTCATCCTTAGCGGATCTTGTTACTCTTGGGTGTTCGAGCACCCTAGACGGTTGAGGTCACCTCGGAGCCATATTCCATTGTGGTGAAGCTTCATGGTCTTGTTGAGAGCCTCCGATTAAGTTGTGGAGTTTGCCCCAACCCTGTTTGTAAAGGTTCGATCGCCGCCTTCAAGGGCACCAATAGTGGAATCACGGCATCTCGCATCGTGTGAGGGCGTGAGGAGAATACGGTGGCCCTAGTGGCTTCTTGGGGAGCATCGTGCCTCCACACCGCTCCAACGGAGACGTACTTCCCTTCAAAAGGAAGGAACTTCGGTAACACATCCTCGTCTTCACCAGATCCACTCTTGGTTATCTCTTACCTTTACTTGTGCAAGCTCTTTAGTGATTATTCCCTTGCTTGCTTGTGTGCGTGTTGTTGTTGCATCATATAGGTTGCTCACCTAGTTGCACATCTAGACAACCTACTTTGATGCAAAGATTAATTTGGTAAAGAAAAGCTAAAAATTGGTAGTTGCCTATTCACCCCCCCTCTAGTCAACCATATCAATCCTTTCAATTGGTATCAGAGCCTCGTCTCTTTATTAAGGACTTTACCGTCCAAAGAGTATGGTTGATACCGTAGATGGTGCGAAGGAACACTCCGGTGTGAATCCTATCTCGTCTACGGGCGATGGGGGAACTTCGGTCTCTCGTGAAGAGTTCAATGTAGCCTTGGAGACATTGAAAACCTCCATGACGACCGAAGTTGAAAACATGTTTACTAAATTCCTTGAGGGGCTTAAACTGTCCACCACACCGTTGAAAGTGGGGGATCCCGCCAACAAGGTGTCGGATGCTACCCCCGACAAAGGGGAAGCTAGTAGTGAAAAGGCTCCTTCTTTGAGTGGCAAGAATGGCACCGGCATCTTTGCCCATGTGGAACCACCACTTGTTTATGGTGGACCGGTTCCTTCTACTCATTTGAATCATGCCGGTCCTCCTCCTAAGATTGTGAAAAATGAGGATTTTGATTCTTGGGTTTACCGCTTTAAACGACATTTAAATCATGTGAACACTAACCTTTGGAGAATCATTGAAGAAGGTTTTTATCCACATGATCCAAGCAACCTCACTCCTCGAGAAGCCGCGGACAATCAATTCAATGAGAATGCTCTCTTCATCATTCAAGATGCAATTCCACCCGAAGACCTACCTCATCTTCGCCCTTACTCCTTGGCCAAAGATGCATGGCATTGTGTCGTGTCTCTCTACCGTGGAAGCGCAAGCATTCAACGCTCCAACTATGAAGTGGTACAAGATGAGGCCGATGAGTTTGCAATGAAGGAAGATGAAGAGCCTCGTGAGCTCTTTCGGAGAGTCACCAAACTCGCGGTCTCACTACGAGATCATGGGAGCAAGGACACGGATGATAATTGGATCAAGCGCAAATTCCTCAAGGCTATGATGCCCTACCACAAGGCCATGTCCTCCGTCATCCGCCAAAGACCGGACTTCCACACCTTGACCTCAAGCGAGGTGTTGGATGAGTTTGTGGCCATGAACATCTTGGACAAGACCGCCGATAATGCGGTGCTCCGGTCTCAACGGGCAAAGAAGCCCAACCTTGCTTTGAAGGCCAAGATCACCGTGGAAGAAGAAGAAGAGGAAGAAGAGGAGAGCAACCCCGAAGATACAAAGTATGCATATCATGAACACATGGCTCTTGCTTCAAGGCAATTTTGGAGCAAGAAAAACTCGAGGCCCAACTTTAGCAAAAACAACTCAAGTGGGACAAGGGGCAAGCAACGTGTGAGGACTTGCTACAATTGCGGCAATGTGAGTCATTTCGTGGCGGAATGCCCGTATGAGAAGAGGGAAGATAATGGTGGCAAACTCATCCGAAAGGACAAGGCCAAGTCGTTCCCCAACAAGAACAACTTCATCAAGAAGACTCCTCCCAAGGCCTTGGTTGTGCAAGAAGAGTACAATGAGGATGATGATGATGATGAAGATGATGAGACGATTGCCATGGCCTCCGTTGCCATTGCAACAACGTCACAAGTGTCTCTCTTCGACTCACCCAACGAGAGCACCAACGCCAAGTGTCTCATGGCTAAAGCCACCAACAAGGTAACCCCCAACATCAAAACTACCATCATTAATCATCCTTCCCCATTGGATTGCATGAATAAAGTTGAGGGAGCTAATGTGGAGGCTAACGAGTTTGAGGCCTTTATGGGTAAACTCAAGGGAAAATCCAAGAAGCACTTTGTTGCTCTCTTGGAACAACTTGGTGAGGCCAATGACATGATCGAGGCTCACGAAGACACCATCTCAAAGATGGAAGGGCATAGTCGTGACTATGCCGATGAGATTTCGGATCTTTCCAATGCTCTTGAGGAAGAGCGTGGTCTTCGTTTGGCTCTTGAGGAGTCACACAATGTTGATCATGCTAAGTTAGAGAAAGATTATGATCATGTCCTAGTTGTGTCTCGTGTACTAAACTCCGAGAAGGCCAAACTTGGGGTTGATCTTGCTAGACTCAAAGAGGAGTTTGATATACTCGACAAGGCCCACAAGGCCTTGAAGAGTATTCACACGAGTCTCAAGGAGTCTCATGATCAACTCCAAGTGAAGCTAACTAAAGAGAAAGCAACTTTTCCTCATATGGTTTTACTTGATAACGCAAATGCTACTAACCCGTGTTGTGAGCATATGCATCTTGTTGAGGAAAATGCATCATTGAAGGCGCAACTTGAGAGAGGCCTTGTGACGTGCATACAAGGCAAGAAGAACCTCAATGATCTCTTGATCAACCAAAAGGGAGGTGTGGCGAAGGAAGGGGTTGGGTACGTCCCCAACTCTAAGAACAAGAAGAAGGATGACAAGACCAAACGACCTCCTCCCCTCATGCAAACTTTTGTGAGGGCGGGAGAGAGTGTTCCCGTGGAGAAGAAGAAGAACAAAATCAAGAAGGGCAATGTCACCTCACCCAACAAGGCCGGCGATTTTAATCCTTCTTATGTGTTGTGCCGTGCTAGTGATGGGCATGTTTATGCCAAATTTGTTGGCCCTCTTCATGAGTACATTGAATGGTCTATTTGGGTTCCTAAGACCCTTGTTACTAACATCAAAGGACCCATTACGAAATGGGTACCTAAAACCAAGCATTGATCTGTTGTAGGTGTTTGCTTCCGGTGGTGGATCATGGTTGCTCGACAGCGGAGCTACAAATCATATGACCGGAAGCAAGGACTTGGTGGTGGATGTGCGCACGGTTCCATCTATGCCCACCAATGTCGAATGGGGTGACGCCTCATCTTCTAAGGTATTGGGACTTGGCAAGGTGGTCATCTCTCATGATCTCACGATCGAGAAGGTCATGCTTGTTGAGTCCCTTGCATACAATTTACTTTCCGTTCGTCAACTTGCGATCATGGTCTTTGCCACTTTCTTTGATATCGATACCGTGGCCCTCTTGTGGAGCAAGACTCTTAAAGTAGCCTTTGTTGGGCATGTCGAGAACGGTCTATATGTGATTAACTTTTCGGAGCGACCCACTAAGACCGCGACATGCCTAATGGCTAAAGTTGATGTGGGATGGCTTTGGCATCGCCGTTTAGCCCATGTCAATATGAGATCTTTGCAAAGTCTCCTAAAGGGGGACCATGTCCGTGGACTAACAAATGTTAGTTTTGCTAAAGATCGTGCTTGCAGTGCCTGTATCGAAGGGAAGCTACATGAGAAGGCTCACCCTCCCACGACTATCATTTATTCAAAAAGGCCTTTGGAGCTCCTTCACATGGATCTCTTTGGGCCTCCATCCTTCGATAGTCTTGGAGGAAGAAAGTATTGCTTGGTGATTGTGGATGACTACTCAAGGTACACGTGGGTGTATTTCTTCAAGAGGAAGAGTGAGACCCAACAAACCGTCATTGACTTTGCAAATGAAGCACAACGTCAACACAATGCAAAGATTTTGACGATAAGAAGTGACAACGGCACCGAGTTCAAGAACTACACCTTGGATGAATTTCTTAGTGATGAGGGAATCAAGCATCAATATTCCGCACCATACACCCCTCAACAAAACGGTGTTGCGGAGAGGAAGAACCGGACGTTGATGGATGCGGCAAGGACCATGATGGCGGAGTTCAAGTCTCCATACAACTTTTGGGCCGAAGCCATCAACACTGCGTGTCATGCATCTAATCGGCTCTACCTCCGCAAGGGTTTGAACAAGACTCCTTATGAGATACTCACCGGTAACAAGCCCAACCTCAAGTACTTCCGGGTGTTCGGGTGTAAGTGCTTCATTCTCAAAAAGGGTGTTCGTTTGTCTAAATTCGAGGCTAGAGCTTATGAGGGCATATTTGTTGGTTATGCTACAAACTCTCATGCTTACCGTGTCCTCAATAAATCCACGGGACTTATTGAGGAGACGTGTAACGTGGAGTTTGATGAAAATAACGGCTCCCAAGTGGAGCAAAGTGGCACTTGTGATGTAGGTGATGAAATTCCTCCTCAAGCCATAAGAAGAATGGGTGTTGGATTCATCCTACCCATTGAGGAACCCCTTGTGGCCGAAGGAGAAGGACAATGCTCCACTCAAGTGGAGCCATCACCAACCCAAGGCCCACACGCTTCCGAAGAACAACGTGAAGGCCCTCAACCTCATGAA
The DNA here is from genome assembly GCA_034509565.1 of Triticum monococcum. NCBI lineage: Eukaryota > Viridiplantae > Streptophyta > Magnoliopsida > Poales > Poaceae > Triticum > Triticum monococcum. The sequence goes on along the minus strand of CM067846.1, from coordinate 167,294,251 downwards.
CAAGACCTAGGGCAACATCATGCTCAAGAGCAAGTTCAAGACCAAGAACAAGCTCATGACGACACTCAAGATAATCAAGTAACCGCTCCTCAACTCACTGCCGAGGAGGAATTAGAGCGTCGGGCCGCCAAGGTTGCTTCCAAGCTCTCCACCAAAGACCATCTCATGACGAATGTGCTTGGAAGCTTAAGAAAGGGGGTAAGCACTCATAGACAATTAGCAAATTATTGTGATCATCATGCGTTTGTCTCGTGTGTGGAACCCCACAAGGTTTATGAGGCGCTAGAAGATCCAGATTGGCTTAATGCCATGCATGAAGAACTCAACGACTTCGAGCGCAACAAAGTGTGGAGATTGGTGCCAAGGCCAATGGGGACCCACAATGTCATTGGAACCAAGTGGATATTCAAGAACAAGCAAGATGCCCATGGGATTATCGTTCGCAACAAGGCTCGTTTAGTAGCACAAGGCTACTCCCAAGTCGAGGGTATCGACTACGGTGAAACCTTTGCTCCCGTTGCTCGTCTTGAATCCATTCGCATGTTGATTGCATATGCTTCTCATCATAACTTTAAGTTACATCAAATGGATGTGAAGAGTGCTTTTCTTAATGGTCCCATTAATGAATTGGTGTACGTCAAGCAACCCCCCGGGTTCGAGGATCCCTACTTTCCCGATCATGTGTATCAACTCGATAAGGCACTCTATGGCCTTAAACAAGCCCCACGTGCGTGGTATGATCACCTTACCGAGTTGTTACAAGACCGTGGGTTTGAAGTTGGGGTAATCGACCCCACTCTTTTTTACTAAGAAGGTCAAAGGGGAGTTGTTTGTGTGCCAACTATATGTTGATGATATTATCTTTGGTTCTCCTAACAAAGCCTTCAATGAGGAATTTGCCGCTCTCATGACCTCAAAGTTCGAGATGTCCTCCATGGGGGAGTTGAAGTTCTTTCTAGGGTTCGAAGTGAAGCAAAGAAGAGAAGGAACCTTCATCAATCAATCCAAATACACCCAAGACATGCTCAAGAGATTCAAGCTAAGTGACGTCAAGCCGGCTTCCACCCCAATGCCCACCAAGTGCCAACTCGACCTTGATCCAAATGGTAAAGTAGTGGATCAAAAGGTATATCGTTCCATGATTGGTTCCTTGCTTTACCTTTGTGCATCTAGACCGGACATCATGTTGAGTGTGGGAATTTGTGCACGGTTTCAAGCCGCACCTAAGGAAAGTCACTATGTGGCGGTCAAACGAATCTTTCGATATTTGGTTCATACCCCAAACTTTGGCCTATGGTACCCAAGAGGATCAAACTTCAAGCTTGTAGGGTTCTCGGATTCCAATTGGGCGGGAGACAAAGTGGATAGAAAGTCCACCTCCGGAGGATGCCAATTCCTTGGTTGCTCTTTGGTAGGTTGGTCTTCCAAAAAGCAAAGTTGTGTGTCTCTCTCGTCCACCGAAGCGGAGTATGTTGCGGCCGGTAGTTGTTGTGCACAACTCTTGTGGATGAGGCAAACTTTGAAGGATTACGGTGTCACTTTTGACAAAGTGCCTCTTTGGTGTGACAACGAAAGTGCCATCAAGATTTCTCTCAACCCGGTGCAACACTTCAAGACGAAGCATATTGAGATTCGGTATCACTTCATCCGGGATCACATCAGGCGAGGAGAGATCGAGCTCAACTATGTCAACACTCATGACAACCTTGCAGATATTTTCACGAAGCCCTTGGATGAAGCAAGATTTCGCGAGTTAAGGCATGAGCTAAATATCATTGATTCGAGCAATGTTGCGTGAACCCGTGCACACCCTACCTCACTCAATTTGTTGTCTAGTTTAGGTGTAGGCATGGACATAGGGGGAGTGTTGTTCTTTCAATGAACTCTCCTTCCCCCCATTATGCATAAATTGATTAAGTCTTTCACTTTTTGCCATTGTTGATGGCACGCGTGCTTAAAAGACGAGTTTTGGTCATGGGCCCAAGGTTAAAATCTTCGCGGCGCCATACCTCTTGACTCAAACATAGGTGGTTTCGGCCACCGCCCTCTCTTGGCCTCTTGCTGGGGTGCTTCTTTCTGTTTCTTCTTCGTTGCGGTGTTCTTTTTGAGCAAGGCCTTGTGATCTAGTGGTCGCCGTGTGCTGGGGCGGTACTGCCGCTGCTGGCGAGCTATACTACCGCTGGAAGCGGTACTACCGCTCCCAGCGCGGTACTACCGCGCTGGGGCGGGGGTTAGGGGTATTTATAGGGGCAGGGGAGGTTTCTTCCTCCCCATACCCATTACCCCCTCGTGCCTCTCTCTCTCTCTCCAGCACTGTTCCGGCGCGGAAGGGCTCCGGTGGATCTCCTCCTCCGGGGCATCCCTCTCCATTTCCTTCGGTGGAGTGGATCCCCACCTCGTCCTCTTGCCATGGATGCCGGTATTGCCCCCGTTCCTTCTCTCTTTTGGTCGTGTGTTTAGATCTTGTGCTTTAGGGGCAATGTTGGTTGCATCTCTAGATTTTTTGCTAAATCTAGGCTTGAGTTAGTTGGAGTAAGCAACTAGATCATTGAGATTGCTGTTTGGTAGGATTATGTTTGAATTTGGTAGGCCGGTAGTGCCGGATCTGTCCACGGTAGTAGCAGGCCACTGCTTCATGGTGGAGGTTCCGCGCCATGCTTTGAAACTGCTGTGCATCCGCCTCAAGCGGTACTACCGCTACCCCTAGATCGGTACTACCGCTTGACCTCGTGCGGTACTACCGCTCCCTCTGGGGCGGTACTACCGCTAGGGGTGGTACTACCGCGGTTAGGGCACGGTACTACCGCTACATGCCCACTTCCATCATTCTCCTACATTGCATTTGATTTGCTTGTTTGCTTATGCTCGTCTCCTCTGTTTGTTTTGCGTCCTTTGTGTGTTTTGGCTCCAGGTGATGACACTACTGAGCAGCATGGTCGCCGTATCAACCCTGGACGTGCCACCTCAAAGCGTTACCGGACCTCAGAGCCTGCCGGTGTTTCTTCCAGCACTCAGCCACCTCCAGCGCAGGCTTCAGCAAGTGTTCCTCCTCCTCCTCAGCACCAGAAGCGACCCGCCAACAAGCCAAAAGGGAAGTCTGTAACTGAGATGACCAACAAGGAGTACTGGGAGAGGCGTCGTCGCAACCCCTATACAGAGGATCAAGATTCCACTTTGGTCAACCGCCCGTTCTGGAACCGTTTTCAGTTTGCCATTTTTTTTGATGTGATCAAGGCCAAGAAGAATCTGTTTGTTGATGTTCGCTCTATTGACGTTGATGCCATGGAGAAGGATCCAGAGTACTTTGGGGAAGCCCCTCAGATGTGCACCCAGCTGAACATTATCAAGATCATGCAGTTCAACAAGGATTTCGACGCGGATCTGTTGGCTCAGTTCTTTGCCACCGTTCACCTTGGTACAGATGGTGACCGGACCTTGACCTGGATGACCAATGGCAAGCTGCTTTCTGTCAAGTGGCGGGCGTTCATGGAGTTGCTTGATGTGGTGGATGACGGGCTTGAGACTCCAGTCGGTTTCCGTCCTCACCGCCATGATACTTCCACCCATAAGCAAGCCCTTTGGCCCTACTGCACTGTCAAGATCCACCCTGTCACTAAGAAGAAGACCTACGAGCTGTCTCCGTATCTGGACATTCTTCATCGTATCTTCCGTGAGACTCTCTTCCCTCGCATTGGGAATCTGGATATGGTCCACTCTTATCTCGTGGACATGCTTCTTTTCTGTCAGCATGAGAAGGATGCCAACACTGGAGAGAGCCTGGATATCTCTCATGTCATGTGGTCTGAACTTGTCTCCGCCGTGTCTGAGCGCAAGTGTCCTATCTACGGCCCCTTCATCATGAGGCTCATTGAGCGGGCCTGGGCACAGACCTACCCCAGAGTGTTGCTTGAGACTGGAGATTTAGTTTCCCATGAGGTCAAGCGTCTGAGGAAGAAGGACAACTGGTCTGCACCTCACACAGGGGGTCCTTCTACTGCTGCCACCGGGGGCCCGTTTGCCGCTGCTACTGCCATGGACACTGAGGGTGGGGATGCTCCTCCTGGCCATGATGCGGACCTTGGCCACTCCAGTACCGAACCATCATGGGCCCAGAAACTCAAGCGCAAGATGAAGAAGCTCTTCTGTCTGGAGTCCCATGGTCAGTATATGACTCATGTGGCGGAGAAGAATGCCAGGTCGCGCCACAAGGAGCTCATGCGCCAGCTGGGCGCCACAGTTGTCAGTGGATCCGAGGGTCAGATCACTGAAGAGGAAGACTGGATACATCAGAACTGCCACTGGACCGACTCCGATGCCGAGCAGTTCTCTCCCCACGGCGCAGATGCAGAGATGTGATGATCACCTGGAGTCGTAGTGTCTCTCTTGACCTTTTTGGTGTCTCGCTGCCAAAGGGGGAGAGAGTGTAGGGATTTGATTTGCTCATTTTCGTTTCTTGTGTCGTGCTTTGCTTTTAGTCTTGTGCGTTTCCCTTGGTTTGGTTTGTTGTGAGACTTAAGTTCCCGTCATATGGTGTAAGACATATGCTACCTTAGCTATCTTATCTATGATCATGCACCTCGGTATCTTATAGCTTGTTTATCCTATCATATATGTTGTTTGCATGAATCTTTCTTAGGTTATTTGGTCTCTAAAATATAGCGGGAGCTGTGATCCCAGTGTGTGTGCCTTTAAGTCCCTAGTATTCATCTAGTTTGCACACATCCAGGGAGAGCCTATCTATATTTTAGAGGCGTGAGCACTCTTGTATTCTTTGTCATTACTCTTTTTTGTGCAAATCCCGTATTGTCATCAATCCACCAAAAAGGGGGAGATTGTAAGGGCTTATTTATCCCTACGGTGTTTTGGTGATTGATGACAATGCATTTTGCGGACTAATCATGTGCTTTAAGTGCTTTCAGATATTCATCCCTCGGCACGGAATGATTACTTCCCTTAGGCGCTCTACTCAAGACGGTGTAGTCTATTCCGTGACCTTGTTGGTGGACTAGGTTTCGTAGTAGTCACCGTACTATCAAGAGGGGGTCCGTTTCGGTATGACTTGGGTGGAATCAACACGTACACGTTCTCTTCACTCCCTCCAATCTTTTCCGCACCTTGGGGCCTTTCTTTCCCTCCTTCCTCTGTCTGTCCTGGACCCAGCGGTAGTACCGCGGTCCACAGCGGTAGTGCGGCTGAGACCTCCTAAGCGGTAGTACCGCTCTTGGAGCGGTAGTACCGCTCCCCGAGCGGTAGTACCGCTGGGTGGCCTCAGCGGCAGCACCTCTGCGGTACCGTGCTACTGCCGCCCTGCCACTGCGTCAGCCGCGGTAGTACCGCTCCTCGAGCGGTAGTACCGCTTGCTGGGGCTCAGCCGCAGTACCGTGGTGGCATGGTGCTCCTTCCGCTTCGATTCTTGCGCACATTTTCTCGTGTCGGGTTTTGCGGTACTAGGCGCGGCAGTAGTGGCGGTAGTACTGCTCTAGAGCGGTAGTACCGCTCTACCTCCGCGGTAGTACCGCTGGGGGGGAGCAGTAGTAGTGCTCGAGGGCGGCAGTACCGCCCTGGGCCCCTGCCCTAGGCCTTTTCTTTTGGCGCGGTAGTACCGCTGAGGGGGAGCGGTAGTACCGCTCTGGGGCGGCAGTACCGCTCTGGCTCAGCGGCAGTACCGCCCTCTGCGGGGCTGAGTGGGGGGGTAACGACTCACTTGTTTCCCCCACTATATAAGGGCTCCTTCTTCTCCCTCTTTGTCTTACCTCTTCCACCAACCCTCATTATTGCCCAAGCACCATTTATTGCTCAAGCTCCATTGCATACCCCAAGCTTCCTCTTGCCCGATCTATCTCCCTAGCCAATCAAACTCATTGATTTGCTCGGGAGTGGTTGAGAAGGCTCCGATCCACACTTCCACCAAGGGATTTTTGATTCCCCCGATTCATCCTTAGCGGATCTTGTTACTCTTGGGTGTTCGAGCACCCTAGACGGTTGAGGTCACCTCGGAGCCATATTCCATTGTGGTGAAGCTTCGTGGTCTTGTTGGGAGCCTCCGATTAAGTTGTGGAGTTTGCCCCAACCCTGTTTGTAAAGGTTCGGTCGCCGCCTTCAAGGGCACCAATAGTGGAATCACGGCATCTCGCATCGTGTGAGGGCGTGAGGAGAATACGGTGGCCCTAGTGGCTTCTTGGGGAGCATCGTGCCTCCACACCGCTCCAACGGAGACGTACTTCCCTTCAAAAGGAAGGAACTTCGGTAACACATCCTCGTCTTCACCGGATCCACTCTTGGTTATCTCTTACCTTTACTTGTGCAAGCTCTTTAGTGATTATTCCCTTGCTTGCTTGTGTGCGTGTTGTTGTTGCATCATATAGGTTGCTCACCTAGTTGCACATCTAGACAACCTACTTTGATGCAAAGATTAATTTGGTAAAGAAAAGCTAAAAATTGGTAGTTGCCTATTCACCCCCCCCTCTAGTCAACCATATCGATCCTTTCAAAGTTATTTTCCGGGAAGCGGAAACATTGGCCGGATACTGCTGAGGACACTGACCTTAACTATAATCGTCCGGATACCCCGGTAAGCACTTGACTTTCGAATACTTTGTGGTCATGCATGCAGTAATACAGTACTGAGCAAGCTATCTTTTTCCAGGGCTGGATAAAGAAGGCGGAACTGATTATGTGTTCGGCCCCTCTGCCCGAGGGTCCAGCGAATCCTGTCCTAACAAGGATGCTGGCCCCAGCACTGTACCAGATGACAAAGAAGGAGGATGAGGCGGAGGGCAAGAGGACCAAGGATGGCCTCTATTCCCAGGGAACCTCGGACTTTGTGTCCGGAGGAATAAAAATCCCCTCATCCGAAGACAAAAGTGAAGGGGGCCACTATCTCCGTCCCTCCCAGGAAGAAGAGGGATGCCTCCGAAGATTGGGAGAAGCAGGCTCCTAAGCGAGGCAAGATGCCTCTCGGGGGCGGCCCGGGCCTGGAGGACGTCAAAGTGCAGTCTCATAACAAGGACAAGCCTCCGGCCAAATCGTAAGTGAACAAGGCTGTTTTAAGCCTATCCCATTATTTTCTTATGATGTCTGGAATATATTTTTTGCAGCTCAGCGCGTAGTCCCCGTCAACAATGCTCTTACTCGGGGGACCTTCTCTCGGAGATGATGGAAAGTGAGACGCCCCCACCGGTTTCTCCGTCCAATAGGGCAGACGACCTTGAGGTGTCGTCGCGGAGGGTCTCCCCTGACCAACAAGTGGTGCAAGGGATGACGAATACGCTACACGAAGGTGATACTTCAGCGGCCCAGGATCCGGGGAACAACAATGAAGACCCCGAACAATACGGAATGTGGCCGGATACAAATAAACAGATCCCTTCAATGGGTGATCGTGCTCCCACGGCTGCCTCCAGAGACCCAGAGGCGCCGGATATCTTGACGAACATGCTGTGGCAGGCGTCCATTTCAGAGGAACATCGTACCTTAATGGGTACAGTGGTTAAAAAGGTCCTATCCGCAAAGAGCGGATTGAATGAGGCTTTTGCGAGTCTGCTGAGAGGCTTCGAGGTTTGTATTGTAATATGTGCAATTGTGTTTTATTCAGAAAATACACCTATGTATAGATAGTAGCCCCTGAGACTTAGGTTGGCTTCCCATAGGAAGCGAACGGAGGATCAAAAGAAATATCCGAGGTGGTTAACTTTGAACACAGGCTGCTTCCCCCTGGCTACTTCCCAGACTGCGGATATTGCTGAGCTGCAACGGAAGCTTGATGTAGCCGGGATGACATTACGTTAATCAATATGCGTCTTGATGAGTCGCAAGGTATGTATTCGGAGTAGTCCATGTACATACATTTTTGTGATATAAGCATGACGCTGAAAGTTGTGCCTGGCTGTAGATGGTGCTACCGCCGTTGAAATTCTTCGGGCGGAGCTAGCCCGGGCCAAGGAGCAGGCCCGGTGTAGTAATGCGACTGCCGAGAAGGCATCGGCTGAGTTAAAAGCCGAACGTGCTGCTCGGCGTCAAGACGAGGAGAAGATATCCACGATGGCGCTCGAGCTAAAAAGTGCAGCTAGCCGGTGTGAACTCCTTGAGAAGGAGAATGAAGCGAAAATGGCTGAAATTGACAAGGCCCTACGAGAGGCGAGAGAAGTGCGGTCTGAATCTAGAGCAGCCCGTGAGGAGATCCGGCAAGCTGGGGAGATTGCAGCTGGTATGCCATTTTTGCTACAGGCTAAGTTCGGCGATCCTAACTATGCCCAGCTTAACCAATTATGGAGTTCTCCGGACGAGTTTTTAGACTTGCCGAAGAGTTCTTTCGATGCGGCACAGTATTATCAGGCACGAGACGGGTACGCAGCGGAGAGGCTTTTCTGGTCACAATTCGGCGCCTCGAAGCGCCCCCTGTTGCTGAATGAGCAGATGTCCCAGTGGGCCGAGCTTCATAGGATATCTGATGCTGCCATGAAGAACGTCATAATCCGCTTATGGCCAACTCAGCATGTTCCGAACAGTTACTTCGGTTTGGTGCAGCGGCTTGTTGACGCAGTGTCACGTATCGACGCTGTGAAGTGATCGGTGTGCATCGCGGGTGCACGGATGGCTTTTGCCCGAGTCAAGATGTTCTGGGGGAATATGAAGGCCATCGACGTTGCGGTGAAGAGTCCGCCCAAGGGCAAGGACCGCCACGAACCGGAGCATTATTTTGAAGACGTCCTTGTAGCCGCCCGCTTGATAGAGGGTCAATGCTCGAAAGACATAATGTTCGAGTGAAGTGTATGAGAATTGTACGAGACAATTTTGTAGTAAATCGATTTGTATATTTTGCTCGAAAGCTTGTGTTCCTCCTGCGCGGCCGTTTTAATATAATCTGAAAGTTTTCCAGTCGTCGGCTTCAGCCCCCTTATAGGAAGTACACGGGTGTTCGAAAAAGCATCTGATCACTCTTGACCCAACGTCTTGGTCCATGAAGGAGGTGTCAATGCGGAGAACCAGGAAACCACACTATTGGGCGTTAACACTTCCAGTTAGCCATAGGAGTTTTATGGTGGGTCTATGACATAGCCCCTAGTATGTATGCGGCTTACTCATACGATGCGTTTACATAATTGACCGGAAAAGAGGTCCTTCGTGTGACATGGAGGAATCGCTAGAGATTCCGATAAGTCATTGAGTGGTTGACCAGCTCTCGCCACATCATGACAGTCAGTTTTCGGCTTTCTCTATTGAGGTGCGTCACTGGGTGAACCGATAGCACAATCGCAGTAGTTCTCCCTTTACTACCCTAGCTGATAGAGCGGAACGTGGGATAGCAAGCACAGGAGCCGGGCAACCCAACTATTGACCCAAGACATGATTCGGAGCTGATGCATATAAGGCCAAACTCGCGATGCCGAAGTACACTATAAAAGTTGTTCAGACTTTGTTGGCAACTCATTTGTTCCCGTACCGAGCCCCTGGCAAGTTAAGTCGGGGTATATCTATGAAACAACCATAGGAAGCGTATTCATTTTGCCAAAAGACATGAGGGATTAATTCGGATAATTTGAACTGGGACCTGAATGATATGCCAATGGTTACTTGATATACATAAAGGCCACGACCCCGGTGATTTGATATGCCCTGGGTCGAAGGCAGAGTAAAAAGGCATTTTACAGGCTTGAAAAGAGAGTGCAGTCTACAAGAAGTTATTTTGGACCTCCTGTCGCACGTCTGCGCCACCTCTCCTCAGCTAGGGGAATCCTTGAAGGGAGTAGCCCCGTAGGTGAGTGTACGGATGCGAACTCCTATGGGGTCGGCTGTAGGTGTTTTCCCTTTGTGCCACCTGCTTTTAAGAGATAATGAAACAAAAGAAAATAGGAAAGCAGTTAAAGAATGTTTACCGGTGTGCCTGCAGACTTGTCTGTATTATGCTTCCATTAATGCCCATGGTATCTTGAGTGCGTAATTATGTATGCGCGGTATAGTTTTAACGGGTATACAAGATGGGCAGCGCAAGCCGAACTGCTATTTCTGTTCCGGATTTGATCGATCTTCAGGGGGAATTGCTTCCGCCCTTCGGCATTTAGCTGGTGAGCTGCTCCGTTGTCCCTATTGCCTGGTGACCCATTTCCATTGTGTCCGGCGTTGAGCCTGCCGGCCTGCTTGAGGACCCAACAACTTCTGTTGGTGTGCTTAGCTGGTTTATTGGGGTGGCCGTGAATCTAGCAGGGCCGGTCCAATATCTTGTCTAGTTTGGATGGTCCATCTGTGTTTGCCTTGAATGCCTTTTTCCGTTGACCGGGCTTGGGATTGCTAAATCCGGCGTTGACCGCTGTGTCGCGTGATCTTTCATTATCATTGCGATTGTTGTGTATGCTTCATCGTGGCTTGCCATTGCCGTCTCAGATTTCGGAAGTGCCTGAGTCGCTGACGCTATTGCTTTTACAAGCGAGCCAGCTATCTTCTCCCACACAAAAGCGGGTCATTAGATCGGTAAGGGCTGTCATGGATCTAGGTCCTTCTTGACCGACGTGGCGTGCAAGCCATTCATCCCGGACGCTATGTTTAAAGGCCGCAAGGGTCTCTGCGTCCAGACAATCGACGATTTGGTTCTTTTTAACTAGGAACCAGGTCCAGAGCTTCCTGGCTGACTCTCCGGGCTGCCGGACAATGTTACTTAAGTCATCGGCATCCGGTGGCTGGACATATGTTCCTTGGAAGTTGTTGCGAAAGGCGTCCTCCAAATCCTCCCACCTGCCGATAGAATTTTCTGGCAGACTGTTTAACCAGTACCGAGCTGGTCCTTTGAGTTTAAGTGGTAGGTATTTGATAGCATGAAGGTCGTCTCCGGGGGCCATGTGGATATGGAGGAGGAAGTCCTTGATCGATACCGCGGGATACATTGTTCCATCGTATGATTCGATATTCATGGGTTTGAACCCGTCTGGGAATTCATGCTCCATTACTTCATTTGTGAAGCAAAGAGGGTGTGCGGCGCCTCTATGTTGGGCCACACTGCGGCGTATCTCCGACAGAGTCCATTTGCGGGTTTCAATCCGGGTGTGGCTAGGTTTGTCACGTCCGAATAGGTGGCTGTCGTCACGTGTCGAGGTATGTCCTTGCGATCTTTAGATCGCTCTTGAGTGTCCTGCTTTGCTACCCAAGTCTTGTTGACGGTCGTATGTATAACCCTGAGCTGTTTTGTTCTTGCTTTTACTGCGAGGTGTGGTGGTCTGGTGTTCGGCTTGAGTTGCCGCTTTACCTGAGCCCAGTTGTGGTCGACATGCCGCATTGTACGATGATGGTACGGGCTCCAGCGCCTTATCGTCGCCCTGAGGTAGCAATCTATGCTTGGGGTAGCATTTGGCCGGTCCACTAAGGCCATATTCTTCGGCGGCTAGGACTTCGGTCCATTTATCATTGAGCAGATCTTGGTCGGCTTGGACCTGCTGCTGCTTCTTTTTCAGGTTCCTTGAAGTGGCTATTAGTTGGCGCTTAAAGCGCTCCTGATCACGAGGTTCCTCAGGCATGATGAAATCCTCAGTGCCGAGGCCCACCTCATCCTCGGAGAGCGGAAGGTAATTGTCGTCCTCCGAATCTTCGTGTGTGGCCTGCTTAGCAGGGCTAACCTGCCCATCTTCCTGTTCATCTTGTTCATTAGTTGTATCAACGAGGTCTTCGTTGTCATCGACATCATTGTCCATGCCATCGATATTCTCGGAGTCGTAATCAAGTGTATCGGTCGAATCCTCGATTGTGGCTATGAAGTGGGTGGTGGGTGGGGAGCACAATTCTCCACCGTCAGCCCCTAGTTTGAGCCGGGTATAGTTCGGCTGAGAGTCCTCCGCCAAGGCGAGTGCTGGAAGATGTCTGCGGCACTGAATTTGAAGATCGACAAACGATCAAGCTCGGCGTCCACGGGCTCGCGTGATTCGAAACCTACGGCCGGAGATGAGTTCGGCGTTCCGGTGGCATGGGCATCGTGTGAGACCAGGTCCATGTGCGGCTCCAATGCCGTGGACTTTGCGGCCTCCGATGTGGGGTTAATCCTCCCGTTTTTGGATGGCGCGGCCTGCTCCGGCTCTAGGGCCAGAATGGTTACAGGAGCGATCTCCTAGCTGCGGCCTGATGACATATTTAGGTCATGATCATCGGGGTGACTGGGAGCGGCCACCGCGATACCGAATCCGGCGAAGATCAAGTCTCCATGGATGTCCGCTACATAGTTCAAGCTCCCGAATCTGACCTAATGGCCAAGGGCGTAGCTTTCGATCTGCTCCAGATGGCCAAACGAGTTGGCCCGCAGTGCGAAGCCGCTGAATACGAAGATCTGCCCGGGGAGGAAAGTTTCTTCGTAGACATCATCATTATTGACGGTTGAAGGCGCCATCCAACCTTTCAGCAACAGCACAGAGGAACTCTCAATGAAAGCACCAATGTCGGTTTCAAAATCGGTGGATCTTGGGTAGGGGGTCCCGAACAGTGCGTCTAAGGTAGATGGTAACAGGAGACAGGGGACACGAAGTTTACCCAGGTTCGGGCCCTCTCTATGGAGGTAATACCCTACTTCCTGCTTGATTGACATTGACGAATATGAGTATTACAAGAGTTGATCTACCACAAGATCATAATGGCTAAACCCTAGAAGTCTAGCCTGTATGACTGGGGTATTGACTATTGAGTATATCCTTTCTGAACTACACCCTCCGGTTTATATAGACAACGGAGGGATCTAGGGTTACATAGAGTCGGTTACATAAGATGGAATCTTCATAGTTTTTCGCCAAGCTTGCCTTCCACGCCAAGGAGAGTCCCATCCAGACAGGGGTACAGTCTTCGGTCTTCATATCTTCACAGCCCATCTGTCTGGCCCATAGAAAACAGGCCGGACGCCCGAGGACCCCTTAGTCAAGGACTCCCTCAGCGGGGTCCTATTGGAAACTAAGGGATATTAAGGCCTCCTTTTAATAGAGTACTAGACCAAAGCATTAACACATAGTGAATACATGAACTCCTCAAACTACGGTCATCACCGGTAAGTATCCCGATTATTGTCACTTCGGGGTTAACGGATTATAACACATAATAGGTGACTATAGACTTGCAAGATAGGATCAAGAACTCACATATATTCATGAAAACATAATAGGTTCTAATATGAAATCATGTCACTCGGTCCCTAGTGACAAGCATTAAGCATAGCAAAGTCATAGCAACATCAATCTCAGAACATAGTGGATACTGGGGATCAAGCCCTAACAAAACTAACTCGATTACATGATAAATCTCACCCAACCCATCACCGTCCAGCAAGCCTATGATGGAATTACTCACGCACGGCGGTGAGCATCATGAAATTGATGATGGAGGAAGGTTGATGATGACGATGGCGACGGATCCCCTCTCTGGAGCCCTGAACGAACTCCAGATCAGCCCTCTCGAGAGAGTTTAGGGCTTGGCGGCGGCTCCGTATAGTAAAACGCGATGAATCCTTCTCTCCAATTTTTTTCTCCCCAAATATGAATATAGGGAGTCGGAGTTGAGGTCGGTGGAGCGTCAGGGGGCCCACGAGGCAGGGGCGCGCCCAGGGGGTAGGCATGCCCCCACCCTCGTGGACAGGGTGTGGCCCCCCTGAGGTGGATTCTTCTTCCAATATTTTTTATATATTCCAAAAATAATCTCCGTTGATTTTCAGGTCATTCCGAGAACTTTTATTTCTGCACAAAAATAAAACCAGGGCAATTCTGCTGAAAACAGCGACAGTCCGAGTTAGTTCCATTCAAATCATGCAAGTTAGAGTCCAAAACAAGGGCAAAAGTGTTTGGAAAAGTAGATACGACGGAGACGTATCAACTCCCCCAAGCTTAAACCTTTGCTTGTCCTCAAGCAATTCAGTTGATAAACTGAAAGTGATAAAGAAAAACTTTTACAAACTCTGTTTGCTCTTGATGTTGTAAATATGTAAAGCCAACATTCAAGTTTTCAGCAAAGATTATGAACTAACCATATTCACAATAACATTTAGGTCTCGTGTTTATTCATATCAATGGCATAATCAACTAGCGACCAATAATAACATATCTCGGATGACAACACTTTCTCAAAATGATCATAATATGGTATAACAAGATGGTATCTCGCTAGCCCTTCCTGAGACCGCAAAACATAAATGCAGAGCACCTTTAAAGATCAAGGACTGACTAGACATTGTAATTCATGGTAAAAGAGATCCAGTCAAGTCATACTCAATGTAAACTAACAGTAATACATGCAAATGACAGCAGTGCTCTCCAACTGGTGCTTTTTAATAATAGGATGCTGACTCAACATAAAAGAAAATGGATAGGCCCTTCGCAGAGGGAAGCAGGGATTTGTAGAGGTGCCAGAGCTCGATTTTGAAACAGATATAAATAATATTTTGAGCGGTATACTTTCATTGTCAACATAACAATCGAGAGATCTCGATATCTTCCATGCTAGACACATTATAGGTGGTTCCCAAGCAGAATGGTAAAGTTTATACTCCCCCACCACCAACAAGCATAAATCCAGTGCTTGCCCGAAACAACGGGTGCCTCCAACTAACAACAATCCTGGGGGAGTTTTGTTTACAATTATTTTGATTTGATTTGAGCATGGGACCGGGCATCCCGGTGACCATCCATTTTCTTGTGAATGAAGAGCGGAGTCCACTCCTTTTGAGAATAACCTGCCTAGCATGGAGGATACAAACAACCCTAGTTGATACATGAGCTATTCGAGCATACAAAACAGAATGTTTATTTGAAGGTTTAGAGTTTGGCACATACAAATTTACTTGGAACGACAGGTAGATGCCGTATATAGGTAGGTATGGTGTACTCATATGGAATAACTTTGGGGTTTATGGAATTGGATGCACAAGCAGTATTCCCGCTTAGTACAAGTGAAGGCAAGAAAGAGACTGGGAAGCGACCAGCTAGAGAGCGACAACAGTCATGAACATGCATTAAAATTAATCAACACTGAATGCAAGCATGAGTAGGATATAATTCACCATGAACATAAATATCGTAGAGGCTATGTTGATTTTGTTTCAACTACATGCGTGAACATGTGCCAAGTCAAGCAACTCGAATCGTTCAAAGGAGGATACCACCCCATCATACCACATCACAACCATTTTAATAGCATGTTGGCACGCAAGGTAAACCATTATAAACCCCTAGCTAATTAAGCATGGCATAAGCAACTACAATCTCTAATCATCATTGCAAACATGTTTCTTTCATAATAGGCTGAATCAGGAATGATGAACTAATCATATTTACAAAAACATGAGAGGTCGAGTTCATACCAGTTTTTCTCATCTCAATCAGTTCATCATATATCGTCATTATTGCCTTTCACTTGCAGGACCGAATAGTGTGGATAATAATAACACTACACGTGCATTGGACTAAGCTGGAATCTGTAAGCATTCAATTCAAGAGAGAAGACAAGCTAATATGGGCTCTTTGTTAGATCAACAATAATGCATATAAGAGCCTCTCAACATTTTCATTATGGTCTTCTCCTCTCGACCCCCAAAGGAAAGAAAACAAACAAAACTATTTACACGGGAAAGCTCCCAACAAGCAAAAGAAGAACGAGAAATCTTCTTGGATTTTATTTTTAGTTACTACTACTACAGGCATGAAAAATAAACTAGCTAAAAGCTACAACTAAATTTTTTTTGGTTTTTCTTAAGGTTTTTCAAACACACAAGAAGAAAGCTTAAAAAGAAAATAGACTAGCATGGATGATACAATGGAAAAGTATGAGCACCGACAATTGGCATGGGTGTGTGAACATAAATGCAATGTCGGTGAGAGATACGTACTCCCCCAAGCTTAGGCTTTTGGCCTAAGTTGGTCTATGCCCATGTATCAAAGTTGTAGCTGGGGTCGTACTGAGACGCAACGGCAATTGCCTGATGAGCTGGAGCTTGGAGGCGAGCTGCCTCCGCCCTCCTCTCCTACTCTGTCGTCTCCTCCCTAGTTATAACATATCTCCCTTTTGCCTGAAAGTCAAAGAAAGTAGGAGCAGGGAGAGCGACGTGATAGGTGCGTCATCTGTCAAAGATTAGTCGGTACTGGAGGAACTGATTGTTCCTCTCAACAAACTAATGACGAACCATAGCATTATAATCTAAATAAGCAGGAGGCAACTCAATATCATCTCCGTGTATGGGTATCTCAAGAGAATCAGCTAAACGGGTTGCATAAATTCCACCAAAGAAATCTGCATCAATACTATTATTATGCAACCTACGTGCAACAATGCCCCCCGGGTTATATTGTCTATCCCCTAATACAGCACTCTTGAGAACACTAAGGTCTAGAACACATATGTGACATGCTTCATCTTTACCATTAATGCATCTGCCTATGAAGAGAGCAAAATAATGTATGGCAGGAAAATGAATGCTCCCTATGGTAGCTTGTGTGATTTCCCTAGATTCCCCCACAGCAATACTAGCAAGAAAATCTTTATATTCAGATTGGCAAGGTTCACTAACATTACCCCACTGTGGGAGTTTACAATTAGTATTAAAATCTTCTAAGTCCATGGTATAAGATTTATCATGAAGATCAAATAGGACAGTTTGAGAATTGCGTGATGATGCAAATTTAAACCTTCTCACAAATGAATAAGTCAAATAGAGGTACTGGCGGCACTTATCTGCCACGAAGCTCTCAAGATCGGCGTTACGCACATATGCTTCAAATTCCTCCTTAATCCCTGCTCCAACCATGAAGTCCTCTGACAGCCATTCACAAGGCCGCACTTGAGGATCCCTTGGTAGTTCATTGTCCGGCTCGCGTATTGCGGGCATGGGTCCTTGCTTCCTCGAGGAACCACCTTGGTACATTTTCCTAAACATATTTCTTCCTCTGAAAAATTTCTGAAATTTTTAGTAACTTAAAATGAAAGTGAACCAAACTCAACAAAACTTATAGCAATGTAACACCTCGGTAGTTAAGCTACAGTAATCACACACAAATGGTGCCATGTCATCACAATTAATTTGCTAAACCACACCTTGGTCCAAACCGAGTTCAAATTCAAATTTTAAGGTAAAGTCAAATAAATCATTTCTTCAAACTGCAAAACAAAAGTGTTCATAATATTTCAGATAATCCACTGATATTTTTCATGAAGAAACCCCACTTGAGAGAGTTTCTAAAATTCCCCTAACTAATCGTAGAATGTACCAACATCATTTAAAGTGGCCCAATTAAATGCAAACGCAATTATAAACTTTTCCAGTTGGCCTCAAAATTGTTGAGCGACCTCAAAATATTCCAAAGAATTTATTTACCAAGTTTAATATTTAGCAAGAAAATGTTTAGACACTCTTTCAATTAGAAAATAGTGGCAAAAATTGAAAAAAGAGAGAATTGTAAATTGGCAATGTGTAACTAGGCTTCTAGTGCATAGGGTGCAGGCCCAGCCCACAACGCCATTGTCTTGCTCCCTGTTCATCCCCAGTGTGCTGGACGCTGGCCGTGCATCCGTGTCGCAGATTGCCACGCGCCGGCCATCCCGCGGACCTCCCCATGAGGATAAGGATACCACCCGAACCCCCTCTGCCCATGGACGAACCCTAGCTCCTCCTTTCTCCTCCTCGCATAACTGCTCTCTCCCCCACCCACATCGACGCCGCCGTCACCGTGCCATTGTCGTCCGCACGCACCGGACCCACCCCGAGCCGCGCCAAGGGGTACAAAGGCTTCACCCAGGTCTTCTTCGTCGACTACACCGCCGGCTCGGAGCTGGGAGGCCGGCGCCACGTCGCCTGCACCGATCTCCACGCCACGGCCACCGCGAGCCCGTTGTTCGAACTGTCAGCCTCGACCTTCCTCGGCCTCCTCGAGCGCACCAATGGCTCCACTGTGAGCACCCACCCTTCCCCTTCTCTAGATTGCTCGAATTCACGCTGTAGCTAGAGATCCACGCAGCCGCATCATTGTTGTAGCCAAGTTGTCGCTGATGTGCTCAAGGAGGATGATGTAGTCAACCCCGAGATGAACTAACAGAGTCTTCGTGCCCGTGAAGCCCCTAGGGAGCCGCCTGACCATCTTAGTCGGCAAATCCGAGTTTGAGGCCTCGATCCCGTTGGGCCAGTGCCACCGCGCCCCTGCTCATGCTCCCGTGCGCCTCTGCCCGCCCAGGGCCGGCGCCCTCCCGCGTACGCGTACGCCCCGGGTCTTGCCCTGCATACTGTTGTTGATGCTTTGCGCTCGCCGCGCCCCGTTGATGCCCCTCCCTGCCCGCTGCCGCCATTTCCGGCGCCGCGCCCTTAGCCGCGCGTTGGCCCGCTCCTGCTGCTGCCCATCCACCCGTGGTCGTGCCAGCTCCGCCCGCCGCTGGCTGTAGCTTGTCCCGCCACTATTGCGCCCGCCAGCGCCCTGCCGCGCACGGGGCTCTCTGGTCGTGCCCAGGTGCGCCCCCGCCGCCGGGCTCCCCTGCTCTTCTTGCCGCTGCTCGTCGCCTGCTGCCAACGCCACACCACTGCCAATGCTCTGCATATACTACTACTGGTAGTACTGTAGCTACACTAGCTAGCTTTTGTATTTCTACAATGTCTAGCCCTTTAAACAGCCCTTGAACAGCGATAAGATAAATCCTAACATGGATAAAAATTATATGAACAGAAAGTAGATGTAACAAGGTTTATTTTGTTCCATTGGACCTGCTTCAAATAATGCGTGGATTAATTCCTACGAAAATCACAAAATGCTATCTTCTGTTAACAGAAAACTGATTTAACCTCTAGCATTGTGTGTGAGTGTGTTGTGTGCGTGGCAGCGTGACTGTGTGTGCACGGCTGTGCCCAGGCCGGCCCTTACTTAATTAGTTGCTAGGCTTAGTTAGTAGTAGTACTAGTTTAGTGCTAAGTTAGTCTAGTAGTAGATGACATGTAGGCCCCACTTTAAATAAGTTAGATTTATTTATTTGTGTAGGTAAATAGTCTATGACATGTGGGCCACACATCCCCTTTTGACTAGTCAAATTGACTTAGTCAACCCGAATTAGAATAATATGTTAATTCTAGAAAATAAATTAAACTTTAAAATCAGTATAAAATAATCCGTAATTCGGATGAAAATACTTTGTACATGAAAGTTGCTTAGAACGACGAGACGAATCCAAATATGCAGCCCGTTCGTTCGCCACACATCCCTAGCATGAAGAATACGCAACTTTCCCCCTCCGGTTCATCTGCTCGAAAACGCGAAACATTGGGAATACTTTCCCGAATGTCCCCCCCCTTCGCCGGTATCGCCTATCCTTATGTTAGGTCACCCCTAGCACAACGTATTGCCGCATCTTACTTTGTGTTACATTTGATTGCTTTATTATTTATTGTGTTCCCCCTTCGTTACTCCTTTCCGGTAGACTCAGAGACCGCTGCCGATGTCCGTGTGTTCGACTACATCGGAGACGACCACTCTCTCTTGCCAAAGCAACCAGGCAAGCCCCCCCCCTTGATCACTAGATATCGCCTACTCTCCTATATACTACTTGCATTAGAGTAGTGTAGCATGTTACTGCTTTCCGTTATCCTATCCTGATGCATAGCTTGTTCTTTCTACTACTGTTGTTACTTTTACCTGCAATCCTAAATGCTTAGTACAGGATGCTAGTTTACCATCAGTGGCCCTACATTCTTGTCTGTCTGCCATGCTATACTACTGGGCCGTGATCATTTCGGGAGGTGATCACGGGCATATGCTATATACTTTACACTGTTACATTACTGGTGATACTATTTGGAGATGGGGGCTGAAGGGGCAGGCGGCTCCATCCAGGTAGTGGTGGGCCTGAGTTCCCGACGGCCCCCGACTGTTACTTTGAGGCGAAGCGACAGGGCAGGTTGAGACCACCTAGGAGAGAGGTGGGCCTAGCCCTGGTCGGCGTTCGCGAATACTTAACACGCTTAACAAGATCTTGGTATTTGATCCGAGTCTGGCTACTGGCCTATACGCACTAACCATCTACTCGGGGACAGTTATGGGCACTCGACATCGTGGTATCAGCCGAAGCCTTCATGACGTTAGCGACTGAGTGGCGCGCGCCGGGTTGGACCGCGTAACGCAACTTCCTTTGTAATGGAGGTTGCTAGGTCTGCTCACCGGCCGCGTTCGCAACGTGCAGGTGTGCAAAGGGCGATGGGCCCAGACCCCTGTGCCATAGGATTTAGACCGGCGTGCTGACCTCTCTGTTGTGCCTAGGTAGGGCTGCGACGTGTTGATCTTCCGAGGCCGGGCATGACCCAGGAAAGTGTGTCCAGCCAAATGGGATCGAGCGTGTTGGGTTATGTGGTGCACCCCTGCAGGGAAGTTAATCTATTCGAATAGCCGTGATCTTCGGTAACAGGACGACTTGGAGTTGTACCTTGACCTTATGACAACTAGAACTGGATACTTAATAAAACACGCCCTTCCAAGTGCCAGATACAACTGGTGGTCGCTCTCTCACAGGGCGACGAGGGGAGGATCATCGGTTAGGATTATGCTATGCGATGCTACTTGGTGAACTTACCATCTACTCTCTTCTCCTGCTGCAAGATGGAGGTTACCAGAAGCATAGTCTTCGAAAGGACTAGCTATCCCCCTCTTATTCCGGCATTCTGCAGTTCAGTCCATATATGATACTCTTAATCCATTTGATACCAATGCATACATATGTAGTGTAGCTCCTTGCTTGCGAGTACTTTGGATGAGTACTCACGGTTGCTTTGCTCCCTCTTTTCCCCCTTTCTTTACTCGATTGCTGCAACCAGACATTGGAGCCTAGGAGCCAGACTCCACCGTCGACGATGACTACTACTACTCAGGAGGTGCCTACTACTACATGCAGCCCACTAACGACGACCAGGAGTAGTTTAGGAGGATCCCAGGCAGGAGGCCTGCGCCTCTTTCGATCTGTATCCTAGTTTGTGCCAGCCTTCTTAAGGCAAACTTGTTTAACTTATGTCTGTACTCAGATATTGTTGCTTTCGCTGACTCGTCTATGATCGAGCTCTTGTATTCGAGCCCTCGAGGCCCCTGGCTTGTAATATGATGCTTGTATGACTTATTTTATTTGTAGAGTTGTGTTGTGATATCTTCCCGTGAGTCCTTAATCTTGATCGTACATGTTTGCGTGTATGATTAGTGTACGATTGAATCGGGGGCGTCACAAGAAACTACTCCTACAAGTGCCTAGAGGCTATATCATGCATTAAAACTACTTTTGACCACATAAAATTTGACATGCAAGCTCAAGAACAGGGTCACCTAAGTAGCAAAAATTAGCAATAAATAAAGCACTAGAACAAAAACTAATTGGATCATTGGAGGAGTCACATACCAAAGAACAATCCCCCAAAGCAGTTTTGTGAGAGGAGCTTTGAGCAAGGAGATCGAAAATGGAAGCAAGATGAGCAAGAACTCGGGTTTGATCTGGCTAGTGATTTTTTTTGGGAGGAAGAAGGAGTGTGTGGTGGCTGGAATAAGTGGAGGGGACCCACGTGGGGTCCACAAGGCAGGGGGCGCGCCCAGGGGGTGGGCGCGCCCTCCACCCTCGTGGGCACGTGGCTGCTCCCCCTGTTGTGTTCTCGGTGCCAGATATTCTCAAATATTCTAGAAAAAATCATATTTAATTTTCGGGGCATTTGGAGAACTTTTATTTTTGGGGTATTTTTTATTGCATGGATAATTCAGAAAATAGACAGAAAAATACTATTTTTGCTTTGTTTAATATAAATAATAGAAAGTAAAAAGTGGGTACAGAGAGTTGTGTTTTCTAACTTCATCCATCTCATGCTGATCAAAAGGAATCCACCAACAAGGTTGATCAGGTCTTGTTAACAAACTCATTTCGAATAACATGAAACCAGAGAAATTTCAAATAACACTAGGTTACCTCAACGGGGATTTGCACATCCCCAACAATAAGAATATCATATTTCTTCTTGACAGTAGGAAGAGGAAATTCAAAACCTCCAATAGTAATTGTTGAAATTTTTCCAATAGAATTAATACTGTGGACTTCAGGTTGTTTCCTCAGAAAGTGTACCGTATGCTCATTACCATTAACATGAAAAGTGACATTGCCTTTGTTGCAATCAATAACAGCCCCTACAGTATTCAAAAAGGGTCTTCCAAGAATAATAGACATACTATCGTCCTCAGGAATATCAAGAATAACAAAGTCCGTTAAAATAGTAACGTTTGCAACCACAACATGCACATCCTCACAAATACCGACAAGTATAGCAGTTGATTTTTCAGCCATTTGCAAAGATATTTCAGTAGGTGTCAATTTATTCAAATCAAGTCTATGATATAAAGAGAGAGGCATAACACTAACACCGGCTCCAAGATCACATAAAGCAGTTTTAACATAGTTTGTTTTAATAGAGCATGGTATAGTTGGTACTCCGGGATCTCCAAGTTTCTTTGGTATTCCACCCTTAAAAGTGTAATTGGCAAGCATGGTGGAAATTTCAGCTTCCGGTATCTTTCTTTTATTTGTAACCATATCTTTCATGTATTTAGCACAAGGGTTCATTTTGAGCATATTAGGCAAACGCATACGTAAAAAGATAGGTCTAATCATTTCAGAAAAGTGCTCAAAATCCTCATCATCCTTTTTCTTGGATGGTTTAGGAGGAAAAGGCATGGGTTTCTGAACCCATGGTTCTCTTTCTTTACCGTGCTTCCTAGCAACAAAGTCTCTCTTATCATAACATTGATTCTTTGATTGTGGGTTATCAAGATCAACAACAGGTTCAATTTCTACATCATTATCATTGCTAGGTTGAGCATCAACATGAACATCATCATTAACATTATCACTAGGTTCACGTTCATTACCAGATTGTGTTTCAACATTAGAAATAGAAATATCATTGGGATTCTCAGGTGTGTCAACAACAGGTTCACGAGAAGCATGCAAAGTCCTATCATTTTTCTTTTTCTTCCTCTTAGAAGGACTAGGTATATCAACATTAGTTCTCACAGAATCTTGCTAAATTCTCTTAGGATGGCCCTCAGGATACGAAGGTTCCTGAGTCATTTTACCACCCCTAGTCATAACTCTAACAACATTATCATTATTCTTATTATTTAATTCATTGTTCAAATCATTCTGAGCTTTAAGCACTTGTTCTACTTGAGTGGTAACCATAGAAGCATGTTTACTAATAAGTTTAAGTTCACCTTTAACATTAGCCATATAATCACTCAAGTGTTCAAGCATATCAGCATTGTGTTTCAATTGTCTACCAACATAAGCATTGAAATTTTCTTGTTTAACCATAAAGTCATCAAACTCATCCAAGCATTGGATAGCAAACTTAGTAAATGGGATTTCACATTTATCAAATCTATAGAGAGAATTTACCTTTACTACCTATGTTGGGTTATCAAGACCATGTATTTCTTCAATAGGTGGTATTCTTAACATCTTCAGCTTTAATACCATTTCTTTCATAGATTTCTTTGCCTCTTGCATATCCTTAGGACTGAGAAATAGAATACCCCTTTTCTTCAGAGTTGGCTTAGGGGTTAGTTCAGGAAGTGTCCAATTATTTTCACTAGTCAACATATTATTCAATAGCCATAAAAAGGGTGGCTATATCATTTAATTTAGTAAGATGTGCCACAATAGTTTCAGATTCATAGCCATAAAAAGGATCAGAATCAACCAAAGTAATTATCTCAGGATCAACAGAGAAATCATAATCCTTATCAGTAATAAAGATAGGTGAAGTAGCAAAAGCAGGGTCATATTTCATTCTAGCATTCAGAGAGTTTTCTTTAAGCTTAGCTAATAATTTCTTAAGATCAGATCTATCATTGCAAGCTAAGAAGTCTCTATCAGTTTCTTCATCCATAACATAACCCTCAGGAACAACAGGAAATTCATATCTAGGGGGAGAATATTCGTCATCACTTTCATCAATATTATCAGTTTCAATAATTTCATTCTCTCTAGCCCTAGCAAGTTGTTCATCAAGAAATTCACCTAGTGGCACAGTATTATCAAGCATAGAAGTAGTTTCATCATAAATATCACACATAGCAGAAGTGGCATCATCAATAACATGCGACCTATCAGAATCAATAGCATGTTTAGGTGTCGCAAGTTTACTCAAAACAGAAGGTGAATCAAGTGTAGAGCTAGATGGCAGTTCCTTACCTCCCCTCGTAGTTGAGGGAAAAATCTTGGTTCTTTGATCTTTCAAGTTCTTCATAGTTACCAGCAGATATAAATCCCAACTGACTCAAAGAATAGAGCTATGCTCCCCGGCAATGGCGCCGGAAAATAGTCTTGATAACCCACAAGTATAGGGGATCGCAACAGTTTTCGAGGGTAGAGTATTCAACCCGAATTTATTGATTCGACACAGGGGGAGCCAAAGAATATTATCAAGTATTAGCAGCTGAGTTTTCAATTCAACCACACCTGGAAACTTAATATTTGTAGCAAAGTATTTAGTAGCAAAGTAATTTGATAGTAGTGGTAACGGTAGCAAAATTAATATTTTTGGGTTTTATAGTGATTGTAATAGTAGCAACGGAAAAGGAAATAAGCGAAGAACAATATATGAAAAGCTCGTAGGCATTTGATCAGTGCTGGATAATTATGCCGGGTGTGATCGATCATGCAACCGTTATAACATAGGGTGACATAGAACTAGCTCCAATTCATCAATGTAATGTAGGCATATATTCCGAATATAGTCATACGTGCTTATGGAAAAGAACTTGCATGACATCTTTTGTCCTACCCTCCCGTGGCAGCGGGGTCCTATTGTAAACTAAGGGATATTAAGGCCTCCTTTTAATAGAGTACCGGACCAAAGCATTAACACATACTGAATACATGAACTCCTCAAACTATGGTCATCACCGGTAAGTATCCCGATTATTGTCACTTTGGGGTTAACGGATCATAACACATAATAGGTGACTATAGACTTGCAAGATAGGATCAAGAGCTCACATATATTCATGAAAACATAATAGGTTCATATCTGAAATCATGGCACTCGGACCCTAGTGACAAGCATTAAGCATAGCAAAGTCATAGCAACACCAATCTCGGAACATAGTGGATACTAAGGATCAAACCCTAACAAAACTAACTCAATTACGTGGTAAATCTCATCCAACCCATCACCGTCCAGCAAGCCTACGATGGAATTACTAACGCACGGCGGTGAGCATCATGAAATTGGTGATGGAGGAAGGTTGATGATGATGATGGCGACGGATTCCCCTCTCCGGAGCCCCGAACGGACTCCGGATCAGCCCTCCCGAGAGAGTTTAGGGCTTGGCGGCTGCTCCATATCGTAATACGCGATGAATTCTTCTCTCTGATTTTTTTCTCCCCGAACACAAATATATGGAGTTGGAGTTGAGGTCAGCGGAGCGTCAGGGGGCCCACGAGGCAGGGGGCGCGCCCAAGGGGTAGGCGCGCCCCCACCCTCGTGGACAGGGTGTGGGCCCCTGACGTGGATTCTTCTTCCAATATTTTTTATATATTCCAAAAATAATCTCCGTTGATTTTTAGGTCATTCCGAGAACTTTTATTTCTGCACAAAAATAACACGATGGCAATTCTGCTGAAAACAACGTCAGTCTGGGTTAGTTCCATTCAAATCATGCAAGTTAGAGTCCAAAACAAGGGCAAAAGTGTTTGGAAAAGTAGATACGACAGAGACGTATCAGTGATCAACAACGGTTTTAGCATTAGGTTCCATATTAATCTTGTGCTAACATAGAGTGGGACTAATTCCTTTTAAATCATCAAGAGTATATCCAATAGCAGCTCGGTGCTTCCTTAGAACTTTCAATAATCTTTCTTCTTCATGTTCTGAAAGGTTAGCACTGATAATAACATGATATATTTTCTTTTCATCAAGATAAGCATATTTCAAAGTGTCTGGCAATTGTTTTAATTCAAACACATGATCACCTTTAGGTGGAGGAGGACCTCCTAGAGTTTCAATAGGAAAATTGTGTTTAAGTAGAGGACGTTGTTCAAAGAAAATCCTATCTATTTCATTTCTTTCATGCATATGTGAATCATTTTCATGGTCTAACAAATATTGTTCTAAAGGATCAGTAGGTGGAACAACAATAGAAGCAAGACCAATTAATTCATCCTTACTAGGAAATTCTTTTTCATGATGATTTCTAATAAATTTGGAAAAATTAAACTCATGAGACTCATCACCAAAGCTAACACCAATAGTTTGTTCTTACAATCTATCTTAGCATTAACTTTGTTCAAGAATAGTCTACCAAAGATAATGGGACAAAATTCATCTTGTTGGGAACTAAGAACAAGAAAATCAGTAGGGTATTTAATTTTCCCACACAAGACTTCAACATCTCTAACAATCCCTGATAACCCACAAGTATAGGGGATCGCAACAGTTTTCGAGGGTAGAGTATTCAACCCAAATTTATAGATTCGACACAAGGGGAGCCAAAGAATATTTGAAGGTATTAGCAGCTGAGTTGTCAATTCAACCACACCTGGAGATTAATTATCTGCAGCAAAGTGATCAGTAGCAAAGTAGTTTGATAGTTTTGATAATAGTGACAGCAGCCATGGTAACAGTGATAGCAGTAATTTTGTAGCAAGTGTAACAGTGATGATAGCAGTAGTGACTTAGCAGAAACAATATGGGAAAATTCATAGGCATTGGATCGGTGACTTTTTGGATGATATTCATCATCTGACAGTTATAACCTAGGGCGATACGGCACTAGCTCCAGTTTGTTGATATAATGTAGGCATGTATTCCGTAAATAGTCATACGTGCTTTATTAAAAGAACTTGCATGACATCTTTTGTCCTACCCTCCCATGGCAATGGGGTCCATATTGGAAAGTAAGGGATATTAAGGCATCCTTTTAATGGAGAACTGGAACAAAGCATTAGCACATAGTGAATACATTAACTCCTCAAACTACGGTCATCACCTAGACTGGGCATGGTTGTTCTCACTTCGGGGTTGCCGGATCATAACACATAGTAGGTGACTATAATTTGCAAGATCGGATCTATAACATGGATATAATAATGATAACATAAACGGTTCAGATCTGAAATCATGGCACCCGGGCCCAAAGTGACAAGCATTAAGCATGGCAAAGTCATAGCAACATCAATTTAAGAACATAGTGGACACTAGGGATCAAGCCATAATAAAACTAACTTGATTACATGATGAATATCATCCAACTCCTCACCGACCAACGAGCCTACGTAGGAATTACTCACTCCCGATGGGGCGCATCATGGAATTAGCGATGGAGAAGGGTTGGTGATGACGAAGAACGGAGATCTGCCCTCCCGAGGAAGAACAGGGCTTGGCGGCGACTCCATTTCATGGATCGCGATAATTCTTTCTCCCTGGTTTTTTTTCTGGAAATATGTGATTTTATAGTATCAGGAGGGGTCGTCAGCGGGGCCACCAGGTGGGTACAACCACCTGGGCGCGCCAAGAGAGGGGCACGCGCCCTGGTGGGTTGTGCCCACCCATGGCCCCCTCTCTGGTGGGTCTTGGCTCCAGAAATCCTTATTATTGATATAAAAAATCCTCACAATGTTTCATTCCATTTTGAGAAATTTTATTTCTGCACAAAAATAACACCATGGTAGTTCTGCTGAAAACAGCGTCAGTCCGGGGTTAGTTTCATTCAAATCATGCAAATCAGAGTCCAAAACAAGAGGTAAAGCGTGAGAAAAAGTACATACGTTGGAGACATATCAACTCCTCCAAGCTTAAACCTTTGCTTGTCCTCAAGCAATTCAGTTGATAAACTAAAAGTGAGAAAGAAAAACTTTTACGAACTCTTTTGCTCTTGTTTGCATAAATAAGCTTAAACAGCACCCAGGTTTTCAGCCAACATTATAACTAACCATGTCAACAATAACTCTTAAAGATTATAATGACTCATATCAATGACATAACCAGCTAGCGAGCAATAATAAGATATCTCAAATGGCAACACGTTGTCAAAACAACCATGATATAATATGACAAGAATGGTATCTCGCTAGCCCTTTCTGAGACCACAAAACATAAATGCAGAGCACCTCCGAAGTTCAAGCAGTGACTAAACATTGTAATTCATGGTAGAAAAGATCCAGTCATGATGCACCCAACATTAGCTACACACAATGCATAAATCATGACCACTGTGCTCTACTCAGTTTCTGGCGCTTGTTTTTTTAGAAGGTGATGACACCACATAAAAGTAAATAGAAAGTCCCTTCTTAGAGGGAAGTAGTGATTTGCAGAGGTGCCAGAGCTTAGTTTTTAAAACAGAGATAAATGATATTTTGAGACATGCACCCTTCTCATTCACTTCATGACCATTAGTTATCAACATCTTCCATGATAAGCACGCTAGTGGCGGTTCCCAAGCGGTAAAAGTAAAGGTTTTGACTCCATTGGGAGTTTTTGTTTAATTATTTCAGAGATGAACTCTTTTCCATGTTTGCAGTTTGGGACTAGGCATCCCTGTTACCGCCCATTTTCTCGAATGATGGCGAGTGAATAAACACTCGACCTGAGAATAACCCGCTGAGCACGGAAGATATCGACCACCTCCCGTCATTCCATGAATGATCTAGCCACACAAAACGGATAATTTTTAGAAGGTTTTAGAGGTGGCACATGCAAATTTACTTAGGACAGCAGGGTAATACCGCATATAGGTAGATATGGTGGACTCATCTGGAATAACTTTGGGTTCAAGGTCTTGATGTACAAGGAGAGTCCCCACTTAGTACAGGAGAAGGCTAGCAATTAATATTGAGAAGCGGCCAGCTAGAGAGCAACAACGATCATAACCATGCATTATGCGTAAGTAACATTGGACACTAGCATGAGTAGGATATGAACACCATGAACATAAACATTATAGAGGCTATGTTGGTTTTGATTCAACTACGGGCATGAACATGTACCATGTCAAGCCACTTGAACATTTAGAGGAGGATACCATATCATCATACTACATCACAATCATTTTAACGCTATGTTGATATCCAATCTAAATCATTATTAACTCTTAGCTACTTATGCATGGCATGAGAAACTATAATCTCTAATTGTCACTACAAACATGTTTAATCATAATGGGATGAATCATGGACGCTAGGTTAAACATATTTACACAGACAAGACAAGTCGAGTTCATACCAGTTTCTCTTTGCCATGGCCAGTTCATCGAATGTCGTCATTATTTCCTTTCACTTGCATGACCGAATGATATGAAAATAATAATAGTGCAAGAGTGCCACGGACTAAGCTGGAATCTGCAAACATTTTTTTCAATGGGAGAAGACATGGTAAAATGGGCTCTTTATTAGTTCAACAATTATTCATATGAGAGCCACTCAACATTTTCATCGTGGTCTTCTCCTCGGTACAACTCGAATAAAAGAAAAGAATTTCAGAGAAACACACTGATTTTTTTTGGAGTTTTTGGTTTTCTTCAACAAGCAAATAAAACAGAAAAGCAAAAACGAGAAAAACTATTTACACGGGAAAGCTCATGTCGTGGTTCTAAGTCTGACAGTAGAATGGGGGTAGGAATGTAGAGGCAAGATCTTAGCTATGGAGGAGTTGTACACGTGAGTTTTACGAGTTCCGGCCCTTCTCGGAGGAAGTAACAGCCCTACGTCTCGGAGCCCGGAGGCGGTCGACTGGATTATATGCGTGTGTGTTACAGGGGGTGCGAACCTTTGTCCCTGAGGAGGGGGGTGGCTTATATAGAGTTCGCCAGACCCCTCCCGCCCTCAGTTACAAGGGTTTAAGCTATGACTTAATTCCCGACCGTTGCAGAGTGAAGTGGCTCTAGATCTTCTAGTAGTTGAGTGATTGCCCATACGGTCGAGTGTCTTCAAGACTGTCGAGTGGAACATAACTTCATGGTCGAGCGGATGATGATTTTTCTTCGAATGCTTCTGGTTCTTTTTAGAGATGTCCTTGGGGAGGGTATCTTGGACAGATCCATGACCCTACCCTAGGTACATAGCTTCATCATTAGCCCCCGAATGGATCAGGGCTTGAGTGAGGAAGGAGTTGAGAACACTTCCGACTCATTTTTCGTGCTATGAGTATATCTTGTTCTGGATCAATGAGCTGAGGTGATGACACCAACTTCTTTTTCAGTCGCCTTGATCCATTCTTAGTTTTTGTCGAGTGAACTTTTACTGAAGAGTTCCGAGTGATGATGTGGAGGATGTCTTCCGTCTGATAAGTTGTTCTGTTGTCTCCTTGAGCTTGGTTGCGTCACCTGCGCGGTATCATCGGCACCTGCAACTGGTTTTGGAAGTAATCTGTGAGTCACAGGGACTCAGCAATGTCACACCCTCGCGATCAAGACTATTTAAGCTTATGGGTAGGGAAAAGGTATGAGGTGGAGCTGCAGCAAGCACTAGCATCTATGGTGGCTAACATACGCAAATGAGAGCGAGGAGAGAAGGCAAAGAACGTTCGAGAATCTATGATCAAGAAGTGATCCTAGACTACTTACGTTCAAGCATAACACGAGACTGTGTTCTCTTCCCGGACTCCGCCGAAAAGAGACCATCACGGCTACACACGCGGTTGATGCATTTTAATTAAGTTAAGTGTGAAGTTTTGTACAACGGACATTAACAAATTTCCATCTGCCCATAATCGCGGGCACGGCTTTCGAAAGTTCAAAAACCCTGCAGGGGTGTCCCAATTTAGACCATCACAAGCTCTCACGGTCAACGAAGGATATTCCTTCTCCCAGGAAGACCCGATCAGACTTGGAATCCCGGTTACAAGACATTTCGACAATGGTAAAACAAGACCAGCAAAGCCGCCCGGATGTGCCGACAAATCCCGATAGGTGCTGCACATATCTCGTTCTCAGGGCACACCGGATGAGTGCTCCGTACAGCTAAAACCAAACCTCGACTTTCCCCGAGCGGGCGCTGCAAAGGACTCTAGTTTGGACCAACACTCAGAGGAGCACTGGCCCAGTGGGGGGTTAAAATAAAGTTGACCCTCGGGCTCCGGAAACTCAAGGGAAAAAGGCTAGGTTGTTAGTGCAAATGTAAAACCAAGGTTGGGCCTTGCTGGAGGAGTTTTATTCAAGGCGAACTATCAAGGGGTTCCCATTATAACCCAACCACGTAAGGAACACAAAATCAAGGAACATAACACTGGTATGACGGAAACTAGGGTGACAAGAGTGGAACAAAACACCAGGCATAAGGTCGAGCCTTCCACCCTTTACCAAGTATATAGATTCATTAATTAAATAAGATATATTGTGATATCCCAACAATAATCATGTTCGAACAAGGAACAAACTCCAACCTTCACATGCAACTAACAACGCTATAAGAGGGGCTGAGCAAAGCGGTAACATAGCCAAACAACGGTTTGCTAGGAAAGGTGGGTTAGAGGTTTGACATGGCAATATGGGAGCCATGATAAAGCATGTGGTAGGTATCGCATCATAGGCATAGCAATAGAGCGAGCAACTAGCAAGCAAAGATAGAAGTGATTTCGAGGGTATGGTCATCTTGCCTGCAAAGTTCTCCGAGTTGATGTAAGCTTGACCCTCGTAAGCGTACTCAACGGTTTCCTCGATCATGTACTCGTCTCCCGGCTCCACCCAAAGCAAGAACACAAGCAAAGGGAACCACGATCAACCATGGTGCAATGCGCAAGCAACATGATGCAAAACATGGCATGACAAGCGGGATGTGAAATGCAATGCATATGCATGCTTCAGAAAGGAAAGATTGAACCAGGCCTCAACTTGGAAAACCAAGAGTGGCACTTGAAAGATGAGTTGATTTCGGTCGAAATCGATATAAAGATCACCGGAATCGGATGCACGGTTTGCAAATGGCAAGCAAAACAATAATGGCACAAATCTGCGATTAACAGCACGAGGCCATCTAAATGCATCATGAAAAATAAGCTACTGCACTCTAACATAGCAACAAGGCACATGGCAGTGATCCACTCAAGATGCTTGACAAAAGATGAACACTGAGCTATGGCTAATTCACACAATAGCAGGTTCAAACAAGCATGGCAAAAGTGGAAAAGATATCAGGTTCACAGACTTAGTGAAAATAACATGTCAGGATCTAACATCAGGAAGCAATGTTTATAGCAAGATAACAACATGCTACAGGAACATATCATGGCAAATCAAGGCATGGCATGAACCTACTCAAAGCATACAACAAAAGTCCTTTACTGACCATAAGCCAAAAAGGATCAGAAGGTATGATGGCACCCATGTAAACATAGCAAGTTTTGTTAACAGATTCAGACTTAGCAGAAAACTGGACATGGCATAAACAGAGTAACGTAGGCATGTTTATGAGCTCGATGCACTCACCACAAGGCATTGCATGACAAACTAAGCATACACCCAGCAATAATACATGATCAAGTAGCTAACCATGGCAAGAACAAAGTCATAGCATGCATGGATCAATTACAACAACCTTGGGAAAATTGAATAACATGTAAACAATCTGCCAGGAATATTTTATAGCAAAACTAGAGCAAGATTGAGTCATGCTAGGGCACTCCATAATTGCAAACAAAGACATGGATGGATAGAGCATAAAAATATCTCAAAATCATCCTTACTGAACATGCTCAAAAGAGGCATGGATCACTCTGTAGCAACATGAATACATGGCATAAAAATAACAACAGGAAAATGACTTAGTGAAATTCGAAGTCCCTGAAATCAGCAACATCACGGCAGCTACTTTGCATGCTTGTGCTAGTCACCACATTGATCACCAAAATAACTGGCATACACCTTGTAAATATGGCATGGCATATAACAAAACACATGTAGAGCTCATACTCATTGGAGGCACACATTAATCATGGCAAAAATGACAAATGTCCATAATCTGTTAAGAAACAGAGACTAACATTACATAACACTCTTGCAACAGCATTTAGGGCATCAAGATGAACTCAAACAAGAATCATGCAATGGAATGAAATGAAGAGGGCATCATGATGAACATTTTGATATCTCATGCATGCAAAACAGAGCAACAAGCACAAAGTTATGACATGATGAACATGGGCACATGAATCTGGAATCTCAGGACTTAGTCGTTTTTAGAAAGGAAAACTGAGATGAGCGCAAGTTACTATGTGACGCGCAGGGCACGGGATAGCGAGTGGGCTCACCTTGCGGCCCCAGGACATTTGGTGGAGCTGGGCTGGGCTGCGGGGAAGTGGGCCGGCGGATGGGAGGCGCTGAAGCTGGGCCCCATCAAGCGGACACGGCCCACGCATGCGATGCAAGCGGGACGTACCGCTCTTGCTCGAACCCGAACACAGCCATGGCGGTGGCGGCGCTATCGCCGAAGAGGGGCACTGGTGAGGCTCGCTTGGCAGGGACCGGCGGGAAGGTCGCGAGGCGCTGGGGCAACTGTATCCGGTCCCTCCGGATCCGTTCCGGCCGGATCCGGCGGCAACTCGCGGCGGGGCGGCGACGAGGGAGCTCCGGCGCTGGGCGGAGCAGCGGTCAGTGGTGGCGGGGAACAGTGCATGCGGCAGGGCGGCAGCCCAGGCGCACGGTGGTGGAGATGCGGCGAGGGTCATCGGGCGCGGGCGGCGGCGCGCAGATCCGGGCCCGGGTGAGCCCGCGATGGGCTTCCCCGGGCCACGCGATGGAGGAGGGAGGCAGCGCCACATGGCGACACGCTAGTGGAGGAGGGAGGCGGCGGTGACGATGTGGTGGCCGCTGATTGGCCAGAATGACGTGGCGGCAGGGGTGGACGCGTCCGATGCCGACAGACATGTCCGGCGGCGCGGAGGGAGTTGGATCTAGGGTTAGACCGCGCGAAAGTTTCGGAGGGAGACACATATATATATAGGTAGAGGGAGCTAGGAGAGTCCAAATGAGGTGCGGTTTTCGGCCACGTGATCGTGATCAAACGACCGAGAGGATGGAGGGGGTTTGGATGGGTTTTGGGCCACTTTGAGGGGGTGTTGGGCTGCAACACACACGAGGCCTTTACGGTTCCTCGGTTAACCGTTGGAGTATCAAACGAAGTCCAAATGGCATGGAACTTGATAGGCGGTCTACCGGTAGTAGACCAAGGCCGCTTGGCAAGTCTCGGTCCAATCCGAGAACGTTTAACACCCGCACACGAAAAGAGGCGAAAGGGGACACCGGAGGACATAGGAGCATCGGGTCGCAAAACGGATAACGGGGAAAATGCTCAGATATGAGACGAACATGTATGCAAATGAAATTCACATGATGACATGATATGAAATGCATGACACGCAAGCAAAAGACAGGGCAACAACAGCGAATAACTGGAAGACACCTGGCGCAATGGTCTCGGAGCGTTACAACACTCCACCACTACGAGAGGATCTCGTCCCGAGATTTAGAATGGCACCTGAGGGAAAAAGAAGAGGAAGATGAGAGGTAAAACTAAGTTGCTTCTTTGACAAACGAGTCAAACCAAAGAACCTTGAAAGGTTGAACAACTTCGAGAAAAGAATACAACAGAGATGGACGAAGTTGAAAACACTCCGTTAGAAAAGAGGAACAAGGAAGAACAAATTCGGGCAGCACTCCGGTTGAAAAGTGATAAGCAACTAGATAAGATTAAAATAACTAGAAGAGATGACACAACACTCCGGTTGAGAAGGGAGGTAAAACTTGTCAAAATGGGAAGAACTTGATAAGAGGGCACGACACTCCGGTTAAACGGATAAGCAAGGAAAGGAACATGATCTTCTGACAAAAATGGGATGATGGGTGGAGAGAGCAACATCACAAGCCTCTGGAAGAAATGAGAGGATGGAATGGAATGACAGGAGGAGAAAACAATATCTTCTACCTCGAATGAGCTTGAAAGCATCTTTAGGAGAAAGGTCGAACGGAATTGTTGGAAAACCACCAACGAAAAGACTAAGCTTGTTGTGGACTTATGGAAACATCTCAAATTCTTGAGGTGAAATTCTGCCACTAATGAAACAATGGATTGGATTGATATCAACAAGGAACGAGAAACTTATTCCACCGGGAGGATAAATGAAGAACTTGGATCATTTATAAGCACCATAATTAGCAACAATCCTTAGGGAAGGCTTTAGGTGAAATATAACCCAAGATAACTCCAACGTAGAGGTTGATGGATTTACAATACCTCATTCTTAACAACATGTGAATCATGAAACATGAACTCAAATTATCAAGAATGACATAATAGCACCTCCAATGATACGGTAGAAAGAATTGCACTGTGGATTGCAAGATGAAGAATGCTTGAGCTCCTCTGAAAAGAATCTTGATGAACACTTCGAGAAGGAATTTAAGTCCTTGATAAACCAACGTGTAGAGCCTACATGAAGAAACTCCGGTAACAAAAGGATAACGAAAAGAAAGAGAAGTTGAAAACACAAGGTGAAACCTTGTAATGATTTAGATGGATCTCCGTGATAATTAGAGCTTGGAACTCCGAGAAAGAAAAGATGAACAAAAGAAATTCAAGAATTTGATGAGCCTCCGGAATAAAGAATTAAATTCACTTGATGAAACAAGAATAAGAATTACATTATGCTTATCCTTCACTAATTAAATTGATGACCAACAATGTTTTTGGCATACTACTTATTCTCGTAGAAAGGATTAAGATAGATATGGCGCAAACTTGGGAAGATCTTCAATGAACCACCGGTAGAATTTGGAAAGCACGAATGCATTGATATGATAAACGAAGGAAGAAGAATCTTGGAAGAACCACCGTAAGAATTGAATAAGGAAATAGCAAAAGCACAAATCACCGGAAGGAATTGGAAAACAAATGAAGATACTTGAGGGAATTTGATACAAGAGAACGAAGAGATCATGAACTAATTAGAGGGTATTTGATCGATGCACCGGTAAGATTTGGAGAATGAGAGATGAAAGCTGAAATGAATAATATTTGAAAAGATGACCTTCAGAGGAAAGAAATGGAAACAACTCATGAAATGCTGTGGATGGGTGAAAAGAATTCCCAAAATGAAAAGAAATTATGAGAGGATGGCCTCAAACTAGAACCACGAATCTCTGAGAGGCCAGATAAGATATGGAGGAATAACTCTTCTTCGGTCTTCAAAATCCGAGAATGACAACGAGAAACACCACCAAGAATTGTTGAGGCACTCCGGAATTAAAATTGGAAAGGTTGAACCAACAATGAAAAGAATTTGAAAGATCTTGAAGAAAAACATATGACTGGCGATAATTCATTCTCACGTTAAAACAAAAAGAATTTAGGATAGCTCCGGGAAAATTAGAAGAGTCAGGTAAGATCCTGGAAAAGACCTGTGGGTTAGGGCCCACTCA
The DNA here is from genome assembly GCA_034509565.1 of Triticum monococcum. Taxonomy (NCBI): domain Eukaryota; kingdom Viridiplantae; phylum Streptophyta; class Magnoliopsida; order Poales; family Poaceae; genus Triticum; species Triticum monococcum. The sequence goes on along the minus strand of CM067846.1, from coordinate 167,257,847 downwards.
AAAGATACACCGTAGAACGAATTAACAGAGAGAATGCACTGGTTACAAGAGAACGAAGAATGATAACTTGTAGAACATCTTCATGAGAATCACCGGATAAGAACATTGGCGGAAAAGAATGGAGAGACTTCTCATCAATAAGATGATACTTGATTAAGAAATCTAAGTCCTTGAAGAAAAAAGGTGGGTGGGCGGGAAAACAAAGGCAACTTGGAGACGGATGAAAACAAACACCGTTGAGAAGAACTGATAATTGATCTTGCGGATGGTGAAATGATCGGATCCACTTGAAGAGAAACACGCCGGTTGACAAGGATTGACAAGACAAACTCGATGATTGAGAAAGATTGGTATTCACATAGAAATATGAGAACACCGTTTAAGAAAGGTATGGAATCAACACTTGACTTCGAAGCAACTCGAATACCAAAACCCAAAACAAAAAAAGGGATTGGCTTGCAAAATAAGCCGGAACAAACATATGATAGAGATTTCGTCCGAAGTTTTTGTGGTGGGGCCCACACGGGCTCGATCGTACATCACCATCATGTACAAGGCAGTGCACATGACATACGAAGCGTCCCCGAGTTGTCATAGCCAAGGACTCTTTAAGACACAACAAGACCACTGTAAAATCAACCGTGGATAGGCGGACCACTAGACATCGAACCCCAATATCATATCATGCATCTGTCGGAAAGATATCCTAGGGGCTACTTGAATTACCACTTATAAACTCCCGAAACTTTCCGGTTATGCAATCAGGTGTTGGGGATACAGGGGAAGCATAATACCTCACCCAAATCTAGCAAATCCTACGTCCAGCTGTATCCATCCTTCAACACATAACCAAGAAACCTTCGGAAATCGTTTACCTCAACCTTCAAAAAGCATCCGTTATACGAGTTATGGCAATACTCCCGAACTCCTGCCCCAGTACTGGGTGGCATCGAGGTTATCTCAGCAACAACTGCATAAAAGAGATTTTTGATGTCGGCAAACTCAGGTATTCCAGAACTGCAACGATAAAATTGTGACGACGACACCTCAGAGCTCAACTCCCCGGGACACTGCCACAACCCCTAAATGTCAGGAGGCACCAAGAACAATGTTTTGGTCACAAAACCATCGGAACGATTCCGGGATACCCGCGTGATCCTAAATTTTTTTAGTGAAATTTGAGAAGAGAAGAGTCAAAACTCTACATCAGGATGCCTCACCAGAGCAACGAAGCGACTGAGGAGTAAAAAGAATCCTACTCTCCGATATATATAATCCTAAAAGACTCAAAACTTTTTTTTCTAGACTCAACAACGCCAACGATTCGATCAAGCAGGGGGCTCCTAAGTCGGGGAAGGCTCTGATACCAACTCGTAACACCCAAGATGCGGCAATATCTCCCACATGCCGGAGCATGACTTAGAGGCATAACCGCATTATAGGCATGTCGCAAGAGGGGTAATCTTTACACATCCCATGTACTGAATAAGAATGAGATACAGAGTTGGCTTACAATCGCCACTTCACAAAATACAGGAATAAAGCATTACATCATCCAGATACAAACAAGGTCTGACTACGAAACCAAAATAAAAGAAGACTACACCCAATACAAAAGATCCCCGATCGCCCCGACTGGGCTCCACTACTGATCAACAGGAAACGAAACAACACAACGAACATGATCTTCATCGAGCTCCTCCTTGAGCTCGGTTGCGTCACCTGCACGGTATCATCGGCACCTGCAACAGGTTTTGGAAGTAATCTGTGAGTCATGGGGACTCAGCAATCTCACACCCTCGCGATCAAGACTATTTAAGCTTATGGGTAGGGAAAAGCTATGAGGTAGAGCTGCAGCAAGCACTAGCATCTATGGTGGCTAACATACGCAAATGAGAGCGAGGAGAGAAGGCAAAGCATATTCGAGAATCTATGATCAAGAAGTGATCCTAGACTACTTACGTTCAAGCATAACACGAGACCGTGTTCTCTTCCCGGACTCCGCCGAAAAGAGACCATCACGGCTACACACGCGGTTGATGCATTTTAATTAAGTTAAGTGTCAAGTTCTCTACAACCGGACATTAACAAATTTCCATCTACCCATAACCGCGGGCACGGCTTTTGAAAGTTCAAAAACCCTGCAGGGGTGTCCCAATTTAGACCATCACAAGCTCTCACGGTCAACGAAGGATATTCCTTCTCCCAGGAAGACCCGATCAGACTTGGAATCCCGGTTACAAGACATTTCGACAATGGTAAAACAAGACCAGCAAAGCTGCCCGGATGTGTCGACAAATCCCGATAGGAGCTACACATATCTCGTTCTCAGGGCACACCGGATGAGCGCTCTGTACAGCTAAAACCAAACCTCGAGTTTCCTCGAGCGGGCGCTGCAAAGGACTCTAGTTTGGACCAACACTCAGAGGAGCACTGGCCGGGGGGGGGGGGGGGGGTTAAAATAAAGTTGACCCTCGGGCTCCGAAAACCCAAGGGAAAAAGGCTAGGTTGCTAGTGCAAATGTAAAACCAAGGTTGGGCCTTGCTGGAGGAGTTTTATTCAAGGCGAACTGTCAAGGGGTTCCCATTATAACCCAACCGCGTAAGGAACGCAAAATCAAGGAACATAACACTGGTATGACGGAAACTAGGGCGGCAAGAGTGGAACAAAACACCAGGCATAAGGTTGAGCCTTCCACCCTTTACCAAGTATATAGATGCATTAATTAAATAATATATATTGTGATATCCCAACAATAATCATGTTCGAACAAGGAACAAACTCTAATCTTCACATGTAACTAACAACGCTATAAGAGGGGCTGAGCAAAGCGGTAACATAGCCAAACAACGGTTTGCTAGGAAAGGTGGGTTAGAAGTTTGACATGGCAATATGGGAGCCATGATAAAGCATGTGGTAGGTATCGCATCATAGGCATAGCAATAGAGCGAGCAACTAGCAAGCAAAGATAGAAGTGATTTCGAGGGTATGGTCATCTTGCCTGCAAAGTTCTCCGAGTTGACGTAAGCTTGACCCTCGTAAGCGTACTCAACGGGTTCCTTGATCACGTACTCGTCTCCCGGATCTACCCAAAGCAAGAACACAAGCAAAGGGAACCACGATCAACCACGGTGCAGTGCGCAAGCAACATGATGCAAAACATGGCATGACAAGCGGGATGTGAAATGCAATGCATATGCATGCTTCAGAAATTAAAGATTGAACCAGGCCTCAACTTGGAAAACCAAGAGTGCCACTTGAAAGATGAGTTGATTTCAGTCGAAATCGATATAAAGATCATCGGAATCGATGCACGGTTTGCAAATGGCAAGCAAAACAATAATGGCACAAATCTGTGATTAACAGCACGAGGCCATCTAAATGCATCAAGAAAAATAAGCTATTGCACTCTAACATAGAAACAAGGCACATGGCAGTGACCCACTCAAGATTCTTGACAAAAGATGAACACTGAGCTACGGCTAATTCACACCTAGCAGGTTCAAACAAGCATGGCAAAAGTGCAAAAGATATCAGGTTCACGGACTTAGTGAAAATAACATGTCATGATTTAACATCAGGAAGCAATGTTTAGAGCAAGATAACAACATGCTACAGTAACATATCATGGCAAATCAAGGCATTGCATGAACCTACTCAAAGCATACAACAAAAGTCCTTTACTGACCATAAGCCAAAAAGGATCAAAAGATATGATGGCACCCATGTAAACATAGCAAGTTTCGTTAATAGATTCAGACTTAGCAGAAAACTGGACATGGCATAAACAGAGTTACGTAGGCATGTTTACGAGCTTGATGCACTCACCACAAGGCATTGAATGACAAACTAAGCATACACCCAGCAAGAAGACATGATCAAGTACCTAACCATGGCAAGAACAAACTCATAGCATGCATGGATGAACTACAACAACCTTGGGAAAATTGAATAACATGTAAACAATCTGCCAGGAATATTTTATAGCAAAACTAGAGCAAGATTGAGTCATGCTAGGGCACTCCATAATGGCAAACAAAGACATGGATTGATAGAGCATAACAATATCTCAAAATCATCCTTACTGAACATGCTCAAAAGAGGCATGGATCACTCTGTAGCAACATGAATACATGGCATAAAAATAACAGCAGGAAAATGACTTGGTGAAATTCTAAGTCCCTGAAATCAGCAACATCACGAGAGCTGCTTTGCATGCTTGTGCTAGTCACCACATTGATCACAAAAATACATGCATACACCCCTGTAAAGATGGCACGGCATATAACAAAACACATGTAGAGCTCATACTCATAGGAGGCACACATTAATCATGGCAAAAATGACAAATGTCCATAATCTGTTAAGAAACGGAAACTAACATTACATAGCAGTATTGCAACAACATTTAGGGCATCAAGATGAACTCAAACAAGCATGTTGCAATGGAATTAAATGAAGAGGGCATCATGATGAACATTTCGATATCTCATGCACGTAAAACGGAGCAGTGAGCACAAAGTTATGACATGATGAACATGGGCACATGAATCTGGAATCTCGGGACTTAGTCGTTTTTAGAAAGGAAAACAGAGATGAGCGCAAGGTACTATGTGATGCGCAGGGTGCGGCCCCTGGACATCTGGTGGAGCTAGGCTGGGCTGCGGGGAAGTGGGCCGGCGGCTGGGAGGCGCTGAAGCTGGGGCCCATCGAGTGGACGCGGCCCACGCAGGCAACGCGAGCGGGACGAACCGCTCCTGCCCGAACCGGAGCACAGCCATGGCGGTGGCGGCGCTGTCGCCGGAGAGGGGCACCGGCGAGGCTCGCTTGGCAGGGACTGGTGGGAAGGTCGTGGGGTGCTGGGGCAACTGGATCCGGTCCCTCTGGATCTGTTCCGGCCGGATCCGGCGGCAACTCACGGCGGGGCGGCGACGAGGGAGCTCCAGCGCTGGGCGGAGCAGCGGTCAGTGGTGGCGACGAACGGTGCATGCGGCGGGGCGGCGGCCCAGGCGCATGGCAGCGGAGACGCAGCAAGGGTCGCCGGGGGCGGCGCGCAGATCTGGGCTCGAGCGGGCCCGCGATGGGCTTCCTCGGGCCGCGCGGTGGAGGACGGAGGCAGCGCCACATGGCGACGCACTAGTGGAGGAGGGAGGTGGCGGTGACAACGTGGCGGCCGCTGATTGGCCAGAACGACGTGGTGGTAGGGGTGGACGCGTCTGATGCCACGGACATGTCCGGCGGCGCGGAGGGAGTTGGATCTAGGGTTAGACTGCGCGAAATTTTCGGAGGGAGACACATATATATAGGTATCGGGAGCTAGGAGAGTCCAAATGAGGTGCGGTTTTCGGCCACGCGATCATGATCGAACGACCGAGAGGATGGAGGGGGTTTGGATGGGTTTGGGACACTTTGAAGGGGTGTTGCGCTGCAACACACATGAGGCCTTTATGGTTCCTCGGTTAACTGTTGGAGTATCAAACGAAGTCCAAATGGGACGAAACTTGACAGGCGGTCTACCGGTAGTATACTAAGGCCGTTGGCAAGTCTCGGTCCAATCCAAGAACGTTTAACACCCGCATACGAAAAGAGGCAAAAGGGTACATCGGAGGACATAGGAGCGTCGGATCGCAAAACGGACAACGGGGAAAATGCTCGGATGCATGAGACGAACATGTATGCAAATGAAATGCACATGATGACATGATATGAAATGCATGACACTCAAGCAAAAGACAAGGCAACAACAGCGAATAACTGGAAGACACCTGGCGCAACGGTCTCGGGGCGTTACAGCGGTGATCATGACGGATTTGGCAGATCGCCTCGATCCCCGCACCACCTTTTTTCCATGTATCGCGTGCGCGACTGTTGCGGGATTTGATAAGATCACCCGGGCCAACAAGTCAGTCACTCGGAAGTGTCCTTATAAAAGGCACCGGACTGGGCTTTTGAACAGTGCACCCTCATTCTCCTTCTTCTTCCTCAGATTTCTCCGCTGCGCCTGCTTCAGCTCTCGGCGTCATAGCCCCGCTCGGACTCGATTCACTACCATGGGGAAGGAGAAGACAGTGGCGTTGGAGCGCGCAAAGAAGGCGACGATGAAGGCAAAAGGAAAGAGGACCACCCGGGGTGGATCCTCGTCAAGGTCCGGCCTGCCGCCGGGCTGGATCCAGGGCGACTGGATCCGCTCAACGATCAGCCAAGACGACATCAACGATCTGGTTGAGGGGGGACTGATCCCCCACGAATCGGCGCGGCTCCCGGGGAACAAGACTGAGCCGCGGCCGCAGGAGGGTGAGTGCGTTCTCCTCGCCACTCATGTCGACCGCGGGTTTTCTTTGCCTCCCCACCCTTTCTTTCGTGGTTTTTTGAACTTCTTCGGGGCTCAACTTCACCACTTTACTCCAAACACCATCGTGTCCCTTGCTACCTTCGTGTCCATGTGCGAGAGTTTCTTGGGTTGCCGACTGCACTAGGGTCTCTTCAAGCACATATTCACATGTCGCTCTCAGATAGTCAAAAAGGCCAACCCGAGTGATGAGAGGACACACGTGATACAGATGTGCGGGGGCCTCGGAATTCAAATGAGGAACAAGAGCACCTTCCCAGCTATGATCCTTCCCGACTCGGTCCGGGGCTGATAGTCGACCTGGTTTTACTGCAAGGATCAGCCGACCCTGGGACAGTCGACTAGACTTCCCCCCTTTTCCTTGGCTCGAGTGGAGAAGCCCTCCTGCTTGAGGGTGATCCCGGAAGAGAAGGCGCAGGTGAAGGTGTTGGTCGAGCGGGTCGTCCAACTTGTCTGCGATGGAGTGACTGGTATGGACCTGCTAGAGGTCTTTCTCAGTCGACGCATCCAACCACTCCAAGCCCGTGACCATCCGATGTGGATGTACTCGGGACTCGAGGACTCCACTCGGATCCACCCGAAGGACGTTAGTGAAGACACGGTGGAGAAGTGGCTGAGAGGAATCACCGGCAACAAAGATAATCCCCGGGGGTCTACGAGGGTGATTCCATTCAACCATTTGCGCCAGCCGAAACAGGTATGATTCTGCATTGCCAAGTATCTTCTTGATTCACTGTGTAACATCTTGTTGACGGTCGACTGTATTTCTTTTGTTCATTGTCTTTTCAGGCTCTTATTGATATGTACTCGATGCCCAATGGAGTGCACGAGCAAAATGTCAAGGAAGGGGCGAGCGGGGGCGAGAGCGGGGAGTGGCGCTCGGATGCAGAGGAGGACGAGGAGAGCGACGACTCGAGTGATGAAGAAGAAGTCGACTCGCCGCCTCGCAGAGAGAGAAGGTCCAAGCATGCTCATGACCCGGCGAGCACCCCTGACCTCGCAGAAGGAGCTCAAGATAAGACTGCCCTTGCAGACCAGAAGCTGGCTTCGGTCGGAGCGTTGGAAGGAGAAGTATCCAAGCTGAAGTCCTCTCTCAATGAGTCCAACCGAGAGGTAACTCGTCTGAAGAAGGATAAAATTGCTCTGAATGAGAAGCTGGAGCCTGCGGTCCGTAAGAGAAATGACACGGAAGCCTATCTGAGAACTCTTGCCAAGAAGCTCTATCTTATGCTGGAAGGTACTCCTTTTAATCCGACTGCTTTACTGCTTGCAAGTTAATCCTGTCCAGTCGACTCACTAACTCTTTGACTGCAGAATTCTGCCAAAACTTTGACGAGGAAACTGGAAGGATCGAGATGGGTTTAGACCCTATCGTTTCTCCGGTCGGCGACGAGGCTGCCATGAATGTGCTTCGACTGGAATCCCGCGTCGCCAGCGTCACAAGTTACCTCGCTCGTTTGAAGGTGGCAATTTCACGAATCGACTCATCACTCTGGCCAGGGGCGACACTTCACAATGACCTCGAATCTCTGATGACTCGGCTCAACGAGATTCCTGGTCAAGTGCAAGAGTGGAAGAAGTCATCTGCCTGGTGTGGTGCTGGCGTGGCATTGTCCTTGGTAAGGGTCCACTACAAGGAAGCTTGTGAAGACAAGCTGGCGGCGATCAAGGTCGCCAACACCAAAAGGCATGACTTCCAGTCCTTTATGGAGACTTTCATCGCTGCTGGCACTTGGATCGCAGATGGAATCAACTTGGATGAATTCGTCGAACCTTCCAGCCCTCCTCCTGACGAGTGAACAAACTATGAGATTTAAATCTGTCTTAAATTTGCCTCGGAATGCCGAGTGGTTGCTATAACCATTAAATGTGGGGACCCCGACTCATAAGTCATGATCACCGAATGCACGTGTACAGTGATCCCAGAGATCATTGCTCACTGAACACACAGAAGCTGAATAACAAGAGTCTTACATCCATACATGCCGTCTTACACAAATTATGACCACTATGGTCAAGTCTTACATAGATAAAGCCTTAAGGGATGAACATCAAATGAAACATAAGCAGTGGAAATCTTCGTCGATAAGTAGAACCCATGCCATCTGCCTTAACCCTACAGGCATTTTGACTGGGAAACGTCCTAGTTCGCATGATCTTCTTCAAAGAACTCTTCTTCGAACTCCTGTTCTTCCATGCCTGGCCAATTAAATAACCAGTGGCAAGCCAATGAGTACTTTGAATGTACTCGCAAGCAACCCATGTTTTGGTTCAAGGTACAACAATGCATGATATAGGTAAATTTTGTGGAAAGCTAGTTTTCGAGTGCAATGACATGCTCAACAACTCGTAAGACATGCATCAGGAGAATTCAAGTAACCATGAGGACAGGTTACAGATATCAACATAAATAGAGTGGGCTCCAACCCATCTCAACCATGTCAAGTCCTTTGACTTGACCCGAGTAGTTCTTCCCTCTTATCCAAACACACACTGGTTTGTAAATATGTGGACATAGCCCAAGAGCGGTTACCCAACTGTCCTTGATCGTGGACACGGCTATTCGAATAGTTTTACACTCTGCAGAGGTTGCACACTTTACCCACAAGATCCGGGGAACTTCCGTGTCATCCACGACCCGCGGTACCTCAAGTACCCGGGGTAAGCACCCGATCACTATCTTTCCCTAGACGATACTAACAAGGAGTCCACTCGTTGTTCCATATCCTCACGATGTACATCATACGAGACTCACTCGAGGTCGTAACATCCGAGAGGGGACACAACGGTGTATCCGGTGCCCTGTGAAAACAGTCATGGCCGCCCTACCTAGCACGACCCCGTCCCGAGAGAGAGCACCAACTCTCCCCCGTCACTAGTAATGCGGGCTCCAAGCTAGTATCGGCCTAGGTAATCAATAATGCCCTTTCCCATATAAGGGTAGAGTGGTTGCGCATGTAAGGTTGGAATAACGGTCGCAACTTAAACCAATCCGTTTTTGAAAACAACACACACACTTGCCTCGGTACTCCACTTCGTCATCAAGTGGCTACCCAACTCATTGTCTCCCTCGGGCATAAGTGGCACCCGACAAGGTTTTCGAAAAGTCCTTTCAAAATACTTTGTCTCCATCACCATGCATATTCCCATCCCTTTTGCGTAGCACTACTTAGCATCCTATCTACTCCCACCGGCATAACCCTCATAAGGAGGTAGGGTCATGCACAATGCAAGTATCATCAAGGAGGAAATGAAGGCAACCCACCAAGTGGCTACCCTCTCATCATGATTCTGATGCAACAATAATAAAGTGCCATATGAAATGCATAAAAAGGGTTTCATAGACATGGTCAAAGGGCTGCTTGCCTGGCTCAACAAGGTCTTCTGGTCTTCAAAGTCTTCTGGTCCAACTCCTTCGTCAGCAACGCAATCTATCGTCGCAAAATAAAAATGAGAAAAATAAGGCAATAATAAAACAGAAAAACCAGAGTGCTCAGAAAAATGTCAACTTACTTTTGTAAAATACTAGGTGGAAAACTAAGAAGGGGAAAATTCCTAGTTTTGGATTTGGAGTTGCATAATAGGAGAAATGGATTTCCAAACAGAGATTAAACTGCTCAAATTTGAATTTAAATTTGAACAGTACATAAAAGTTGGTTGGATTTGAATGGAAGTTGCACCATTAAATAGGTAGGATTTTTAGAAAAATATGGGAGTTGGAATTATTGCATTTGGATTATTATTTAATCCTATGGAATTTTTGCAATTTTTCAGAAAAAGGAAAAGGGGAAACGACACTGTGCAACTGGGCCAGAAGGGCCACAGTGCAGCAGGCCCAGAGGGGAAATCAGCCCACGCAAGGCGGCCACGTCGAAGGCATCTTTGGAAAATACGCCTCCAGCCGATGTAGCGAATCGGTGCGCGCGCGTGCGTGTTTAAACCTGACGGGTGGGGGCCACCCGTCAGCATGTGAGGCTGACTGACGGGCCCCACGGCCGCCGTCGTCTACCTCCGTACAGGGGCGACGGCGAGCTCACCGGCGTCGCTGTGGTCAACGGCGAGGCAATCCGAGCGAACCGGCTTGCTCAGGGCGGAGTCGCCGTTCGAGTGGAGGTGGAGGCGTTCACCGGAGTGCAGGGGTTCACCGGCGTCGAGGTTCGCGGCGGAGGAGCGTCGGGCGTTGACGGCTCCGGCCGTTTCCGTCTGCAAGAGAGAGGGGAAACAGAGGGGAAATGATCAGGGAGGTGCGGAGGGTCCAGATCGAGAGAAAGGAGGGGCAGAGGGAGCCCGTACCCCGAGATCGACGATGACCCGAGGCGGCGGAGCTCGAGCTCGATCTCGAGCTCGGGTGCTCCTGAAGGAGAGTGGAGGGCACAGAGGGCCTATTTGGAGGGGATAGGAGCGAGTGGTGGTGAGGGAGAGGCTCGGGGAGGCCTTTAAGTAGGCGAGCCACGGCTCACCGTAGACCCATGCGTCGGCGAGGCTGTTGCCGTCGCTGCAAGCCACGGGGGCTCGTGTGGGCGTGTTCGGGGTGTTTGTAGGGGTGGTCTACGCCCAGAGGGAGGGAGAGGAGGAGCGGGGAAGCGTCCGGGCAACGCGCGTGTGAGCGTGCTCATTGGAGCTCTCGGGCGGCCGGTGCGCGTGCGAGCAGGGGCAGGAGAGAGAGACGGAGGAGGGGGCCGACCAGCTGCCGTGCCCCGAACGTCGAGGCGTCTCGTCGGGCGCGCTGGGGAGGCCCGAGGTGGTCGGAAGTGGCTGGAAGGGGGCGGCTATAGTGCGGGAGCGCACTGTAGCACGCTCCAGAGCGCCCATATGGCTGTCCAAGCCATTTTATATGCTTGTGGGCGCGCCCTTGCATGTCTGGTAGCTTTAGGGAGGAGTAAAGAAAGGGGAAAGAGCATAGGATGCCATGGATGGCCACTGGAGTGAGGAGAGAAGAAGAAGAAGAAGAAGAGTGGAAATGGGGCTGTCCAGAGAGAGAAAGTGAGGGTTTCACCCCCAAATAATTGACCTGGGGTCTTGCCATTGCTACTGGAGGTATAAGGTGACTAAATTAAGCTCTGGTAAAAAGTTGAGCTTACCAAGAATAGTGGAAGGGGTCAAAACAGTGGTTTTTGCAAAATGTCAGAAGGTGTTTGATAATGGTTTGGGCAAGCAAATGAACTCCAATTTCCATGATACTTAACAGGATGTAATGACACTTAGAAATAGGGTCTGCCACCAAATTTGAGCTCATTTGGGAAAAGTTGCCAATGTAACTTTGGCAAACCCTAGAAATTAGCAGAAATGGACTAGTGTAGATCTGGTTGAGCAAATCACTTCTCCTTGATGCACCACTTGGTGTAGTGGCCTCATTTGGCCACATGAACATGCTCACAAAAGTTGAGGTCAAGAAGAGAAAGTTGGTAGTACAAACTTGCTCAAATTTGATTCTGGTCAGAGAGGGGTTTGGGACATTTTGGTGGACCAAAATGACCTTGATTGAAGTGAGGCTTTGCAAGATCATCACAATATGCATTTGTGACTTACTGGATTTTTCATGGATTTTTATGAAAATATTTCCTGTAGAAATATTTCAAATCCTTGAAATGGGCAGAAATGGTTTTGGGAGGTTTTGTCCAATATTTTGAACATGACCATGTGTTTAAACTCATATATATGGAAAATATATGTCCACTGAGTTTCCCTAAATTTTCTCAAATATTTTTGAAACATTAAAATAATTTTAACCTATTAAAGACCATTTCTGGCCTTAAGAAAAAGCCTTTAAATAAAATAGGAAAATAACTTTTAAAATTATATTTTTGGGGTTTATGGGAATCCTATATCTAATAGGTTTCAAATATACCTTTTGAAATATTTTTCACACCCCAAATCAGATACTTGCAGTGCAAACCTCAATCCAGGGGTTTTTGGAAAACTATTTTTTGAAAATACTATTTGGCCAAATTATTTTTGTAAGAAAAATACTATATTGCTCTATACACATGGCATGATCATTGGGCAGAAGTTTGGGGCAAGGAGATGAAGTATAGAAGGTGAAGTTGTGTTGACTTTAAAGAGCACTTGAAAAACACAGGGAGAAAAACCAACTCCAAATAAAAGCCAAATAATGCAAAAGTTTTTGTTGGTCCAAATTTATCATGCTTTAATAATGCAAATGAAGTGTTACAAAATGCAGGGTGTGACATTAAACTCCTTCGGTCCTGATGCTCGAATACTTTTGATTTGTCGCTTGGAACTTTAGGATTTATCCAAACTGCTTTTGAGTATGCTTGCGATTGCTTTTGGAATCTGCTCCCTATTTGGAATGACCTTAGTGTTTGAGATGCAGCCTTGAAATGGAGACTTCAATCGAACTGCGTCTTGCCGTCCTTGCGGACAAGGATGGAGCGCACGTTGTATCTGTGGCGTAGCTCGAAGGAGAAGGTTGCAGTCGACCTGCACCTCATCGTCCTTGTGGACAAGGATGGAGCGTACGTTGTATTTGTGGCGTAGCTCGAAGGAGAAGGTTGAAGTCGACCTGCACCTCGTCGTCCTTGCGGACAAGGATGGAGTGCATGTTGTATTTGTGGCGTAGCTCGGAGAAGAGGGCCATGGTCGACCTGCACCTCGTCGTCTTTGTGGGTAAGGATGGAGCGCACATTGTATTTGTGGTGTAGCTCGGAGAAGAGGGCTGCGGTCGACCTGCACCTCGTCGCCCTTGCGGGCAGGGATGGAGCGTACATTGTACTTGTGGTGCAGCTCCAAAGGAGAAGGTTGTAGTCGACCTGCACCTCGTCGCCCTTGCAGGTGAGAGCTGGACTGTAGCTAAGCCTCCGAGTGGGAGGATTGCTCACCACTCGGTAGAATTTACTAACTTAGGCGAGTACTGGACTGCAGCTAAGCCTCCGAGAGGGAGGATTGCTCACCACTCGGTAGTATTTTACAAACTTAGGCGAGTACTGGACTGCAGCTAAGCCCTCGAGTGGGAGGATTGCTCACCACTCGGTAGGATTTTACAAACTTAGGCGAGTACTGGACTGCAGCTAAGCCCCCGAGTGGGAGGATTGCTCACCACTCAGTAGGATTTTACAAACTTAGGCGAGTACTAGACTGCAGCTAAGCTCCCGAGTGGGAGGCTGGCTCACCACTCGGTAGGATTTTGAAAAACTTAGGCAAAACGGGTTCGCAGCTAAGCCCCCGAGTGAGAGGCTTGCTCTCCACTCGGTAGGATTTTGAAAAACTTAGGCAAAACGGGTTCGCAGCTAAGCCCCCGAGTGAGAGGCTTGCTCACCACTCGGTAGGATTTTGAAAAACTTAGGCAAAACAGGTTCGCAGCTAAGCCCCCGAGTGAGAGGCTTGCTCACCACTCGGTAGGATTTTCTTAAACTTAGGCGAGTACTGGACTGCAGCTAAGCCCCCGAGTGGGAGGCTGGCTCACCACTCGGTAGGATTTTGAAAAACTTAGGCGAAACGGGTTTGCAGCTAGGCCCCCGAGTGAGAGGCTTGCTCACCACTCGGTAGGATTTTGAAAAACTTAGGCGAAACGGGTTCGCAACTAAGCCCCCGAGTGAGAGGCTTGCTCACCACTTGGTAGGATTTTCTTTCAAACTTAGGTGAAACGGATTCGCAACTAAGTCAGGCGAAACAGATTCGCAACTAAGTCACCACTGGGGGTTTTCAAACGTAAACAAAAGCAACAACAATTGTGCCAGAGGACTGTAAAGCTCTTGTCTTTGATAAACAAATTACAAAGGTATTTCTTATTACATTTTATTCGAACGAATACTTAAGTATAAAAGGGGCGGAGCAGCTCCGCGTTCCAAGCCCGTGGCTCGTCCTTCTTATGCTCGACACTGTAAAGGTGGTATGCTCCATTGTGGAGCACTTTGGTGACAATGAAGGGACCTTCCCAAGCTGGGGCGAGCTTGAGTGGTTTCTACTAATCCACTCGAAGAACCAAGTCTCCCTCTTGAAAGTCTCGACCCTTCACGTGTTTAGCATGGAATCGACGCAAGTCTTGTTGATAAATTGTTGACCGGATCAAGGCCATCTCTCTTTCCTCCTCTAGGAGGTCGACTGCATCTTGCCGAGCTTGTTCTGCTTCATCTTTAGAGAAGAGCTCAACTCGTGGTGCATTATGAAGCAAGTCACTCGGTAGAACAGCTTCAGCCCCATAGACCAAGAAGAATGGAGTTCGGCCAGTCGACCGATTAGGAGTTGTCGTCAATCCCCAGAGAACTGAAGCATAGTCGACTCGTGTGCCTTGTGAGGCGTAGAAGGTTCTGAACTCATCAGAATCGAAGTTCGATCCGTTGTAAGTGATGATGCTGTGCGGAACCCCATATCTGAAAATCAACTCTCTGATGAAGCTGACGGCAGTACTAGCTTCAAGATTCTTAATAGGCTTGGCTTCAATCCATTTGGTAAACTTGTCGACTGCTACAAGCACATGAGTGAAGCCGCTCCTACCAGTCCTCACTGGACCAACCATGTCCAATACCCAAACAGCAAAGGGCCAGACGAGTGAGATGGTCTTCAAGGCCGATGGAGGTTTGTGCAACATATTGGAGTAGAACTGGCAGCCTTCACATTTGTCGACTATATCTTTCGCCATTTCATTTGCTCGTGGCCAATAAAATCTAGCTCGGTATGCTTTAGCCACAATGGTCCGAGAGGACGCATGGTGACCACAGGTCCCCGAATGGATGTCGTGGAGGATCACTCGGCCTTCTTCTGGTGTTATGCATTTCTGGCTAACTCCAGTTGCACTTTCTTTGAACAGTTGACCCCTTATTACAATAAAGGCCTTGGATCGATGGACGATCTGTCGAGCCTCTTCTTCATCCTTTGTGAGCTCTTTCCTAAGGATATATGCAATGTATGGCACTGTCTAGTCAGGAGTGATGACCAACACCTCCATGATTAAGTCGACCACGGCTGGGACCTCGACTTCAGTCGGATCTGTGGCACTCCTAGGCTGCGGGGGCTCTTCAGCGAAGGGATCTTTTTGAACTGAAGGTGCATGAATGTGCTCCAGGAACACGTTCCTGGGAATAGCTTCTCTCTTGGAGCCTATCTTTGCTAAATCATCTGCTGCTTGATTTTTCAGTCGGGGTACATGAGGGAGCTCTAACCCCTCAAACTTCTTTTCCAACTTCCTCACCGCGTTGCAGTAACCAGTCATGGCTGGATTTCTGATGTCCCACTCCTTCATGACCTGATTAACTACCAAATCTGAGTCGCCATAGACCATGAGGCGACGGACGCCGAGTGAAATGGCCATACATAACCCATACAAGAGTGCTTCATATTCTGCTTCGTTATTGGAGGAATCAAAGTGAATCTGGAGGACATATCTGAGCTTGTCTCCTCGGGAGGATACCAGTACCACCCCAGCACCGGAACCATTCAGCATCTTGGAACCATCAAAGAACATGGTCCAGTGCTCCGAGTGAACTTGACTCGGCAGTTGTTGTTCAATCCACTCAGTGAGGAAATCTGCTATTGCTTGGGACTTGATAGCTTTCTTTGCCTCGAACTTGATATCTAAGGGAAGGAGTTCAATCACCCACTTTGCCACTCGACCAGTTACATCTCTATTGTTCAGAATCTCTGATAATGGAGCGTCGCTGACGACTATAATGGAGTGATCAGAGAAGTAATGTGCAACCTTCTTCATGGTCATACAAATCCCATAAACAAGCTTCTGGTAATGTGGATATTTTTGCTTTGATGGAGTCAAAACTTCAGAAACAGAGTATACTGGGCGCTGAACTTTGTAAGCTTTTCCTTCTTCTTCCCGCTCGACCGTAAGTACTGTACTGACGACTTGTCCAGTGGCTGCAATGTAAAGAAGTAAAGGCTCTTTGCTGATTGGAGCAGCAAGCACCGGCTGGGTGGAAAGCAGGGCTTTGAGCTCTGCAAATGTTGCGTCAGCTTCAGAAGTCTACTCGAACTTATCTGACTTCTTCATCAGTCGGTAAAGAGGCAGTGCCACCAAGGCGAGAAATGAATCGAATTAGGGCGGCCAAACAACCAGTAAGCTTCTGGACATCATGCACACGCACAGGGCGTTTCATCCGGAGTATGGCACCCACTTTCCCTGGGTTAGCGTTGATCCCTCGTTCGGAAATGAGAAAACCGAGTAATTTTTCACCTGGAACTCCAAACGTGCACTTTGATGGATTAAGCTTGATATCATACCTTCTGAGGTCGGCAAAGGTTTCAGCAAGGTCAGCCAGTAGGTTGGAATCTTTTCGTGACTTGACCATGATGTCATCCATGTATGCTTCCACATTCCGACTGATTTGAGTGAGCAGACACTTCTGGATCATCCTCATGAATGTGGCTCCGGCATTCTTCAAACCAAATGGCATAGTGACATAACAGAAGCATCCAAATAGGGTGATGGAAGTTGTTTTTATCTCATCGGGTCCGTACAGATGGATTTGATGATACCGGGAATAAGCGTCCAAAAAGGACAAACACTCACATCCCGCAGTCGAGTCGACTATTTGGTCGATGCGAGGGAGAGGAAATTGATCTTTCAGGCAGGCCCGATTGATACGTTTGAAGTCGATGCACATGTGAAGTTAGTCATCCTTCTTAGGGACCATGACAACATTAGCTAACCACTCGGAGTGGTAAATCTCTCGGATAAACTCAGCTGCTAGAAGTCAAGCCACTTCTTCACCGATTGCCTTCCTCTTCTGTACGGCGGACCGTCGAAGATGTTCCTTAACCGGTTTCACCTTTGGGTCGACTCACAAACAATGCTCAGCCAGTCCCCTGGGAACACCTGACATGTCAAAAGGTTTCCATGCAAAGATGTCCCAGTTCTCACGGAGGAACTGGATGAGCGCTTCTTCCTATTTAGAGTCGAGTGTTGTTGAAATGTGAGTCGGAGTAGCATTGCGATCCGTTGGACGAATATGAATCTGCTTCGTTTCACCAGTCGACTGGAATGCTGAATCAGTGGCAGGCTTCTTAGCTCGCAACAAATCACTCGGATCTGCATTTTTTTGATATTCCTGCAACTCCACTACCGCCATCTGTGCATCGGCGATCTTTGAGCCCTTCTGGAAGCACTCTTCTGCCTTCTTTCGACTCCCAGTGATAGTGATCACCCCTTTAGGACCAGGCATCTTCAATTTGAGGTACACGTAACATGGTCGAGCCATAAAACGTGCATAAGATGGCCTTCCTAGAATAGCATGATAAGCACTCTGGAAATCCACAACTTCAAATGTCAACTTTTCTTTGCGGTAATTCTTGGAATCACCGAACACTACATCGAGAGCGATCTGGCCGAGTGATGCAGCATTCTTGCCAGGAATGACCCCATGGAAACTCATATTACTTTCGTTGAGTCTAGACATCGGAATGCCCATTCCTTTCAACGTCTCTGCATTTAGTATATTCAGACCACTGCCACCATCCATCAGAACCTTAGTCAATCGGGTGCCTTCAACTACTGGGTCGACCACCAGCGCTTGCCTCCCGGGGTGGCTATGTGCGCTGGGTGATCGGACTGGTCGAATGTAATGGCATTCTGAGACCACTTCAAATAACTGGGTGTCACCGGAGCGACCATGTTCACTTCTCTGTTGATGACTTTCAGTCGACTCTTACTCTCAACGTCAGCGAAAATCATCAGAGTGGAATTGACGTGGGGGTAACCATCATCGTCCTCCTCCTCAACTTTGTCTGCTTCCCTCTCCTTTTCCTTAGGCTATTTCTCTCGGAATTGCTGGATTAGGAGTTGACACTGTCGAGTGGTATTCTTTGGGTAAATGAGATTACCCTCTTCATCTTTCTTGGTGTGAATGTGGCATGGTAAATCCAGCACATCATTTCCATCTTGATCTTTTACTTTCTTGGGGTTACACGGCCCTTTGGGTTTCCAATTGAACTTCCCTTGAGTCACGGCCAAGGCTTCTCCAGGAGCAGCTGGCTCGGCTTTGCACTTCTTCTTCCGACTGGAGTTCCCCCCCTCCGGTTTCGTGGGCAACCGTTTTGTGCTTGCTACTCCGGAGTCGGTCTTCTTCTTCACCATTGGCGTACTTGGTGGCAATCTCCATCATCCGAGTCAGAGTCATATCTCCTGTTCGACCGAATTTCAGATTCAACTCCCGATACTTAATGCCTTCTTTGAAGGCACAAATTGCTTGGTGATCTGACACATTCTCCACTGTGTGGTGCAACGTGATCCATCTCTGGATATAATCTCTCAAAGTTTCATTCGGTTTCTGAACGCAACACTGTAACTCTGTCAACCCTACTGGCCGCTTGCAAGTACCTTCAAATGTTCTGACGAATACTCGGGCAAGATCTTCCCAAGTACAAATACTACCAGGAGCTAACTGATTCAGCCATGCCCTGGCCGAGCCCTCTAACATCAAAGGAAGGTGCTTCATGGCCACTTCATCGTTGCCGCCACCGATCTGTACAGCCAATCGGTAATCCTCAAGCTAAATGTCAGGCTTGGACTCACCAGTGAACTTATTGACTCCAGTCGCCAACCTGAAGTTGGGAGGAATCACTGCGGCCCTGATGGCTCTGTTGAAGCACTCTGGGCCTGAGACATGCACTCTGCTGTTGGTTGGAAAATCTCTGTCGGGGCCTTCTCTGTGAGCTTTGTTTCTGTCGACCAGACCCTGAACGAGAATAGATCTCGCATCAAAGCCCGGTTCCCTGGGATCGACTGAAATCCTTCACCCACCACTGTGAGGGCGCCTATCATCCTGCTGCCGAGGCACGTATGATCCACTCCTCGGGGGAGGCGTGGGCACTCGACGACGATCATTGTGATTGAGTTAGTGATCATACTGCTCACGGTTTCTATATTGATCTCGTCGGTCTCCACGTACCTCACGCCTCGGGGGTGATCTTGGGCTGTGAGCCGACTGGACTGTGTCTGCAACCACGGATCTGCTATGAATCCTATTCCACGACTGAGATACTACTGTATTCTGCTCTCTCGTGGCTTGGAGCAAGGCCCGGATCTGCACCAAACCTTGACCAGCTTCTGATTGGGAAGGTTGAATTGACTCTGCTATTCAGGCCGCAGCTACGAGATTCTGGATTGGAGTTCGGTATACCTGAGTCGGAGGTGGGAAAAGTTGACGTCGACTGGATTCGGGAGCACGCTGCTGAGCACGCTCGTCGAGTGCTCGCTAGAGGTTCTCCAGTCAAGTGCGCTCAGCCAAGTTGGCCAGGTGCGCCGCCTCCAAGGCCTGGGCCTCAGGGGTTTCTTCAACGATGGGAGTGTGAAGTGCATCCATGTTTCGGCGGCGAAGCTCCTCCCTCTTGTGCGAAGAGAGGGGTTCGGGTCGGTACTCTTCGTGGACACGCGACGGATCACCGCCGCCATCGCCTCCGCCCTCGCGGGTGAAGCCAGGAGGACTACGTGGTCCATTGACCATCAAAACTTCCGCCACAGGGTCGCTGTTGTCGCACTCGGACGCAGTCTCTATGGAGCCACTCGAATAGGCCGTAGAGAGTTTCGTCGGGCTCGATTGCCGCAATCTGGGGGGTGGCCGATTAGCGAGCCACCGCATGCCTCACCCACCGCTGAAGCCTCGACCGACCGGAATGTTTGCCCAGGAGGGCTGCAGGGAGGGAGGTCGACACGGGAGCCGACCGATACTGAGTCGATGGCTGCCGTAGGAGGAAGCCACGGATGCACGCGTGAAAGTGTGTTGCCTCGTGGACGGGGAGCGCCTCGACATCGAGTGGCGCTTCCTGGAGCCAAGCGGAGTCGTCGGCGATGAATACTAGTGCACCGAGACGGATCTCGTGGCCCTTGGCCAAACCTCCGCCTGAAACCATGTTGATGGGGATCGGAAAAATCACAACTTCTCCAACAAGTCGCTAAGACACCTGCCCCACGGTGGGCGCCAACTGTCGTGGTTCTAAATCCGACAGTAGAATGGGGGTTAGGAATGTAGAGGCAAGATCTTAGCTATGGAGGAGTTGTACACGCGAGTTTTATGAGTTCAGGCCCTTCTCGGAGGAAGTAACAGCCCTACGTCTCGGAGCCCGGAGCGGTCGACTGGATTGTATGCGTGTGTGTTACAGGGGGTGCGAACCTTTGTCCCTGAGGAGGGGGGTGGCTTATATAGAGTTTGCCAGACCCCTCCCGCCCTCGGTTACAAGGGGTTTAAGGTACATAAAGATGAGGACATTACTGCCCATACGGTCGAGTGTCTTCAAGACTGTCGAGTGGAACATAACTTCATGGTCGAGTGGATGATGATTTTTCTTCGAATGCTTCTGGTTCTTTTTAGAGATGTCCTTGGGGAGGGTATCTTGGACAGATCCATGACCCTACCCTAGGTACATAGCTTCATCAGCTCCCAACAAGCAAAAGAAGAACAAGGAAATCTTTTTGGATTTTATTTTTAGTACAACTACTAAGCATGCATAGAAAGTAAATTAACTACAACTAATTTTTTTTGTTTTTTCTAAATTTTTCAAACACACAAGAAGAAAGCAAAAAAAATCTAAGCATGTATGATACAATGAAAAAGTGAGAACATCGACGAATGAAATAAGTAGACATCAATGTAAAGTCAGTGGAAACACGTACTCCCCCAAGCTTAGGCTTTTGGGCAAACTTGGTAGTCGATCAGTAGCCTGGAGGGTAGTAGGGATCCTGAGGAGCGGGCATCCATTCATCCCACTGCGGAGGTGCCTCATGTGCTGCCTCAGCAGCAGCCTGAGCGTTCCGGTAGGTGATGATATCTGCTGGCATAATCCTATATCCGCCCCTGGCAACAGAATCAAACAAAGCAGGAGCAGGCAATGGAATAACATCACAAGTCCTCACACTAAAAACCAGGTTATACGAAATAGGGATGTGAGGAGATTCGATATCAGTAAAATGGTGGTGATCCATGGTTGCACGGTCTAGGTAAACTTTGGTCAGAGGGAAATCATGAGGGCGTATCTCAACCTTGAAGTGAGCTGCCAAACGAGCAGCATAAATCCCACTATGTATTTCACCCTGTGATTTATTAAGATGGAGGCGACGAGCCACAATAGCTCCCAAGCTATAGGTGTTGTCGCCCTCTAGTGCTCGGCATAAAACAACAAAGTCTGGTGCATTGAGCGCACCTACTTTCTTTCTAGCAAGCAAGCACTTAGCAACAAATAAAGCAAAATAATGTACGGCAGGAAAGTGTATGCTAGCAGCCGTAGTGGCTGACACTCCTCTCTCATCACCCACTATCAGAGTGCGATAAAAATCCTCAAACCCAGCCGGCCTAGGCTCAGCCAAGCTCCCATCAGACGGGATCAAGCATATGTCACAAAACTCAGTAAGTGGTATCTGATGGTTTTCAGCATATAAATCAAAGCTCACTTCAGGAGGATTATCTCTAGGCAAGAAAGTGAAGCTATGAATAAAGATGTTTGTGAGGATGTGGTCCTGGTCACACTCATCGGCGATGAAGTCGGTGAGGCCGGCATTAGCAATATATTTCATGAAGTCCTCAAGAATTCCAGCCTCTTGCAGGAACAGGGTGTGCGGCCATTCGCATCGCCGTACTTCCGCCAACCTCTGAGGGTGGAGATCATTATCGAAAGACTCCCCAACAAACACCCTTGGAGTTCTTCTTAGAGCCAAACTTCCTGAAGATATTCATGTCCGCGTACAATTTTCTGAAAATAAAATTTTTTGAGTGACCAAAATTTGTCAACAAAACTTTGTAAGATTGATAGCAACTACTCATAGGGATACATAGAGGCCATAGGAAGCATTCAAACTACTTAGAACACTGAGAATTCAACATGCAAGCACATCTACAGCGGCACCAAGAGTAGCTAATTATTCAAAGTATAAACCACTAAAACAAAAACTAATTGGATAAATGGCAGACTCACATACCAAGCAACAATCCCTCGAAACAGTTTCAGAAACAGAGCTTTGAGCAAAGATATCGAAATCCGTGGGTTTGAGCTCAAGAACACAAGAGAGAGAGAGAGCAATGGGAATTTTTTTTCTGGAGGTAAGTGAGGGGCCCATGTGGAGACCACAACCCGCCAGGGCATGCCTGGGGGTGCTGGTGCGCCCACGTGGGTTGTGCCCACCTGGTGCACCTCCCTCTGATGTTATTTACACCAAAAATTCTCAAATATTCAGAAAAAATCGTATTAAAATTTTAGGGCATTCGGAGAACTTTTATTTTTGGGTCATTTTTGTCTTGCACGGGAAATTCATAAAACAGACAAAACTTGACATTTTATTTTATTTAACTAATAAAAACAGAAAACAAAAGGTAGGGACAGAAAGTAGTGCTTACTAAATTCATCAACTTCACTGTTCAAAAATGATCCATTAATAAGGTTGATCGGGTCTTATTAACAACCACTTTCAATTAGCATGAAACTGAAGAACTTTCATAAATCACTAAGTTACCTCAATGGGGATATGCATTTCCCCAACAATAAGTATTTCATATTTCTTTTTGACAATAGGTAGAGGTATTCGAAAACTTCCAATACTGACTGTCGGAGATTTTGCAATAACATTAATACCGTTCACATGGAATTGTTTCTGCGGAAAGTGCACCATATGCTCATTACCATTAATATGAAAGGTGACCTTGCTTTTATTGCAATCAATAACAGCCCCTGCAGTATTCAAGAAGGGTCTACCAAGGATAAACGACATGTTGTCGTCCTCGGGCACCTCAAGTATAACAAAGTCATTCAAAATAGTAACATTAGCAACAACAACGGGCACATCTTCATAGGTACCGATAGGTATGGCAATTGATTTGTCAGCCATTTGCAAAAATATTTCAGTAGGTGTGAGTTTATTCAAGACAAGTCTTTTATATAAAGAGAAAGGCATAACACTAACACCAGCTCCTAAGTCACACAAAGCAGTTTTAACATACTTCTTTTTGATAGAGCAAGGTATAGTGTGTATTCCCGGATCTCCAAGTTTTTTGGATACTCCATCTTTAAAACTGTAATTAGGAAGCATAGTGGAGATTTCAGCTTCCGGTATTTTTCTCTTATGTGTGATGATGTCTTTCATATAGTTTACATAAGGAGGCATTTCCAAGATATCAGTCAATCGAGTACGCAAAAAGACTGGCCTCAGCATTTCAGCAAAGCGTTCAAATTCTTCATCATCATTCTTTTTAGTTGACTTGGGTGGAAAAGGCATAGGTTTTTGAACCCACGGTTCTCTTTCTTTACCGTGTTTCCTAGCCACAAAGTCTCTTTTGTCATATATTTTATTTTTAGCTTGTGGGTTATCAAGATCAACAGATGGTTCTATCTCAACATCATTATCTGGTTCTTTATCATTGGTTGGTTGAGAGTCTTCATGAACCTCATCATTATCTTTTTCATTATCATGAGGTGAGTGTTCAATACCAGATTGAGTTTCAACATCAGAGATAGAAATTTCATTATCATTATTAGGAGGTTTCTCTATTTCAGGTTCACTAGAGGCATGCAAAGTCCTATCATTTTTCTTTTTCTTTTTCTTCCTGGAAGGACTAGGTGCACTAGTGTTAGCTTCTTGTGAATCTTGTTCAATTCTTTTAGGGTGTCCCTCAGGATAGAGTGGTTCTTGAGTCATTTTACCTCCTCTAGTTGCAACTCTAACAACAAAGTCATGCATATTATGATTCATTTCATCAAGCAATTCTCTTTGAGATTTGGCAAGTTGTTCTAACTGAGTTAGAACCATAGAAGCATGCTTTCCAACACCTCTAACATCATTTGATATTCTAAATAAAGTCACTCAAGCAAGCAATCATATCAAAATTATATTTCTATTGTTTCATAACATTTGCATTGAAGTGATCTTGTTTTCTAATGTAGTTTTCAAACTCATAAAGGCATTGACTAGGATGCATATTGTGAGGATTATCACTATCATTAAACTCCATAAGAGAATTTACCTCTACCACCTTAGGCAATGGTGGTTTTATTAAGCCCATGTATTTCTTCAATAGGAGGTAAATTTTTAACATCCTCAGCTTTAATACCTTTTTCCTTCATAGATTTCTTTGCCTCTTGCAAATCTTCGGGAGTGACATGTAATATACCCCTCTTCTTCAGAGTGGGTTTATGCGGTGGTTCAGGAATAGTCCAATCATCATAATTTTTCAATATTTTATTCAATAATTCTTCAACTTGAGCAATAGTTCATTCCCTGAAAACACAACCAGCACAACTATCTAGGAAGTCCCTAGAAGCATCGGTTAGTCCATTATAGAAGATATCAAGTATTTTATTTTTCTTAAGCAAAGCATTAAGTAACTGGAAAAGCCTCCCCCAAGCTTGTGGGAGAGTCTCTTCTTTAGTTTGCACAAAGTTAAATATTTCCTGTAAGGCAACTTGTTTCATATGAGCAGGAAAGTATTTTTCAGAGAAGTAATAAATCATATCCAAGGGACTACACACACAACCAGGAGCAAGAGTACTATACAAAGCTTTAGCATCACCCTTTAATGAGAAAGGAAATAATTTGATAATAAAGTAATAGCGAGTTTTCTCATCATGAGTAAAAATGGTGGCTATGTCATTCAACTTAGTAAGATGTGCCACAACAGTTTCAGTTTCATAACCATGGAAAGGATCAGATTCAACCAGAGTAATTAGCTCTAGGTTGACAGAGAATTCATAATCCTTGTCATCAATAAATATAGATGAAATTTCTCAAAATAAATAAATATAGATGAAGTAGCAAACTTTGGATCACATTTCATTCTAGCATTCAGAGATTTTTCTTTATACTTGTGTAGTAATTTCTCTAGATCATCTCTATCATTGCAAGCAAGAATATCTCTAGTTGCTTCTTCACTCATAACATAACCTTCTGGTACCTTAGGCAATTCATATCTAGGAAGGCTAGTTCTAGCAGGTGTTTCAGGAGATTCAGTTTCAAGCTCATCATCAGATTAAACAACATCATGTTGTATAACTCTAGCAATTTGTTTATCAAGAAAGTCACCAAGTGGCACATCATCATTATCAAGCAAGGTACTAGTATCATCATAAGCATCATTCATAGTAGAAGTAGCATCATCAATAACTTGCGACATATCAGAATTTATAGCATGTGGTGGTGTTGCAAGTTTACTTATAACAGAAGGTGAATCTGAAGCAGAACTGGATGGCAGTTCCTTACCTCCCCTCGTCTTTGAGGGAAATATCTTAGTCTTAGAATCCTTCAGATTCTTCATAGTGATAATATGATAATAATCCCAAGTGACTCAACAAATATAGCTATGCTCCCCGGCAACAGCGCCAGAAAAAGGTCTTGATAACCCACAAGTATAGGGGATCGCAATAGTTTTTGAGGGTAGAGTATTCAACCCAAATTTATAGACTTGTGTTAGCAGCTAAGTTGTCAATTCAACAACACCCGGAGATTAATTATCTGCAACAAAGTGATCAGTAGCAAAGTAGTTTGATAGTTTTGATAATAGTGACAGCAACAACGGTAACAGTAACAGTGTTAGCAGTTATTTTGTAGCAAGTGTAACAGTGATGATAGCAGTAGTAACTTAGCAGAAACAATATGGGAAAATTCGTAGGCATTGGATCGGTGACTTGTTGGATGATATTCATCATGTGACAGTTATAACCTAGGGCGATATGACACTAGCTCCAGTTCATCGATATAATGTAGGCATGTATTTCGTAAATAGTCATACGTGCTTTATTAAAAGAACTTGCATGACATCTTTTGTCCTACCCTCCCGTGGTAGCGGGGTCCATATTGGAAACTAAGGGATATTGAGGCCTCCTTTTAATACAGAACCGGAACAAAGCATTAGCACATAGTGAATACGTGAACTCCTCAAACTACGGTCATCACCGGGAGTGGGCCCGATTGTTGTCACTCCAGGGTTGCCGGATCATAACACGTAGTAGGTGACTATAACTTGCAAGATCGGATCTAGAACATGGATATAACGATGATAACATAAACGCTTTAGATCTGAAATCATGGCACCCGGGCCCAAAGTGACAAGCATTAAGCATGGCAAAGTCATAGCAACATCAATCTAAGAACATAGTGGATACAAGGGATCAAGCCCTAACAAAACTTACTCGATTACATGATGAATCTCATCCAATTCCTCACCGACCAGCGAGCCTACAAAGGAATTACTCACTCCCGGTGGGGAGCATCATGGAATTGGTGATGGAGAAGGGTTGGTGATGACAAAGAACGAAGATCCCCCTCTCCGGAGCCCAAAACGGACTCCGGATCTGCCCTCCTCAGGAAGAACAGGGCATGGCGGTAGCTCCATCTCGTGGATCACGATAATTCTTTCTCCCTGTTTTTTCTGCAAATATGTGATTTTATAGTATCAGGGGGTCGTCAGTGGGGCCACCAGGTGGGTACAACCCACCTGGGCATGCCAGGAGATGGGGCACGCCCTGGTGGGTTGTGCCCACCAAGGGGCCCCTCTCTAGTGGGTCTTGGCTCCAGAAATTCTTATTATTGATATAAAAAATCCTCGCAAAGTTTTGTTCCATTTCGAGAACTTTTATTTCTGCACAAAAATAACACCATGGTAGTTCTGCTGAAAACAACGTCAGTCCGGGGTTAGTTTCATTCAAATCATGCAAATTAGAGTCCAAAACAAGAGGAAAAGCGTGAGAAAAGGTAGATACATTGGAGACGTATCAATCCCAATTGATGATATGGTGTCTCTATTGGCAAGTTTAATAGTAACATCTATTTCTGCTATCTCAGCAGGTGCTATGTCTTTCATGATTTCTTCATATAAAGTGTAAGGAATAGCACTCACACTAGCACCCATGTCACATAAACCATGATAACAGTGATCTCCTACTTTAACTGAAATAATAGGCATGCCAACCACTGGTCTATGTTTATCTCTTTTGTCAGGTTTAGCAATTCTAGCAGCTTCTTCATAGAAAGAAGTAAATAACATGCCCATCCATATATTTTTCTAAGAGATCTTTAACCATACCAATACAAGGTTCAACTTTAATTTGTTCATCAGGTTTAGGTGTTCTAATATAATTTTTGTTAACCATGGTTGAAACTTTAGCATGTTCCTTTATCCTTAGAGGGAAAGGTGGTTTCTCAATATAAGTAGAGGGAACAACTGGATCAACATTATAAAGTATAGTTTCTTCTTTAACTGGCACTGGTTTTTTAATTTCTTATTTAATAGGTGGGTGATATTTAAACCACTTCTCCTTAGGGAGTTCAACATGAGTAGCAAATGATTCACAAAAGGAGGCTACCATCTCAGAGTCAAGTCTGTATTTAGTGCTAAACTTTTGAAAAGCATCGGTATCCATATAAGATTTAACACAATCATATTTAATTTTAATACCTGACTCTTTACCTTCGTCGAGTTCCCAATCTTCAGAGTTGTGTTTAATTCTTTCCAAAAGATCCCACCGGAATTCAATAGTCTTCTTCATAAATGGACCAGCACAAGAAGTATCAAGCATGGTTTGATCATTACGAGAAAGCCGAGCATAAAAATTATGAATAATAATTTCTCTTGAGAGCTCATGTTTGGGGAATGAATATAACATTGACTTAAGCCTCCCCCAAGCTAGAGCAATACTTTCTCCTTCACGGGGCCAAAAATTATATATATATATATATATATATAATTCCGATCATGACGAACTAGATGCATAGGATAATTTTTTTGGTGGAACTCCAATTTCAAATGATTCCAATTCAATGATCCAATATCATCACATAGCCTATACCATACCAATGCTTTTCCCTTCAAACATAAAGGGAAAAACTTTTTCATCACTTCATCCTTGGGTAAACCTGCAAGCTAAAACAATCCACAAATTTTTTCCACATATGTCAAGTGCATATCAGGATGTTCCGTTCCATCTCCTGCATAAGGATTAGCTAGCAGTTGTTCTATCATACTCGAAGGAATTTCATATTCAATATTTTCAGTAGGTGCATTAGGTTGAGGGGTGGCTAATTGTGGTTCCGTACGAGGTGAAGATACCCCGAACAAATCCCTTAAAGGATTGTTTTCCATAGTAACAAGTGACAATAAATTTCAGCACACTATATAAATGTTTCCTTACCAAATTCCACTTACCAAAGGCGCTTCACTCCTCGGCAACGGTGCCAGAAAATAGCCCTGATGACCAACAAATATAGGGGATCAATTGTAGCTCTTTTCGATAAGTAAGAGTGTTGAACCCAATGAGGAGCAGAAGGAAATGACAAGTAGTTTCCGGTAAGGTATTGTCTGCAAGTGCTGAAATTGTAAGTAGCGGAGTAGTTTGATAGCAAGATAATTTGTAACGAGCAAGTAACGATAATAGTAACAAAAGTGCAGCAAGTTAGCCCAATCCTTTTGAGGCAAAGGACGGGCCAAAATGGTCTCTTATGATAAGAAAGTGTTCTTGAGGGTACACGGGAATTTCATCTAGTCACTTTCATCATGTTGGTTAGATTTGTGTTCGCTACTTTGATAATTTGATATGTGGGTGGACTGGTGCTTAGGTGTTGTTCTTACTTGAACAAACCTCCTACTTATGATTAACCCTCCCGCAAGCATTCGCAACTACGAGAAAAGTATTAAGAATAAATTCTAACCATAGCATTAAACTTTTGGATCCAATCGGTCCCTTACGGAATAGCGCATAAACTGGGGTTTAAGCTTCTGTCACTCTCGCAACCCACCATCTAATTGCTACTCCACAATGCATTCCCTTAGGCCCAAATATGGTGAAGTGTCATGTAGTCGATGTTCACATGACACCACTAAGGGAATCACAACATACATACTATCAAAATATCGAACACATATGAAGCTCACATGATTACTTGCAACATGATTTCTCCCGTGACCTCAAGAACAAAAGTAACTACTCACAAATGATAATCATGCTCAAGATCATAGGGGTATTAAAATAGCATATTGGATCTGAACATATAGTCTTCCACCAAATAAACCATATAGGAATCAACTACAAGATGTAATCAACACTACTAGTCACCAAATAAACCATATATTCCAACAGAGCTTGCAACATGATTTCTCCCATGACCTCAAGAACAAAGGTAACTACACACAAATAATAATCATGCTCAAGATCAAAGGGGTATTACATAGCATAATGGATCTGAACATATAATCTTCCACCAAATAAACCATATGGTAATCAACTACAAGATGTAATCAACACTACTAGTCACCCACAAGCACCAATCTATAGTTCCGGTAACAAGATTGATCACAAGAGATGAACTAGGGTTTGAGAGGAGATGGTGCTGTTGAAGATGTTGATGGAGATTGCCCTCCCTAGGATGGGAGAGTTGTTGGTGATGATGATGATGATGATGATTCCCCCCCCCCCCGGGAGGGAAGTTCCCTCGATGAAATCGCTCAGCCGGAGGGCAAAGGTGCTCCTGCCCAAGTTCCGCCTCGAGGCGGCGGCGCTCCGTCCCGAAAGTCTCCTCCCCATTTTTTCTAGGTCAAAATCACTTATATACCAGAAGATGGGCACCGGAGGTGGGCCGAGGAGGCCACAACCCACCAGGGCGCGCCTGGGGGGCCTGGCGCGCCCAGGTGGGTTGTGCCCACCTGGTGGCCCCCCTCTGGTGGTTATTGGCTCCAGTACTTCTTAAATATTCCATAAAAAATCTCCATGAAGTTTCAGCTTATTTGGAGTTGTGCAAAATAGGTAGCCTAACGTAGCTTTTTTAGGTCCAGATTTCCACCTGCCGGAATTCTCCCTCTTGGTGTGTTCCTTGCAAATTATGAGAGAAAAGGCATTAGAATTACTCCAAAAAGCATTATTATGGGCAAAAACATTATAAATAACAGTAAGAAAACATGATGCAAAATGGATGTATCATAAATGGTTTATTGAATCTCGATCGTAGTGATACACATATTCATAATATTGATGCCAAATTATGCAAAGTTAATAATGATAGTGCAAAGCGCATGAAGAAACTCCATACGGATGGATTTTGGAATCACTTGAGTATGAATCATTTGATACTTGCGAACCATGCCTCATGGGCAAGATGACTAAAACTCCGTTCTCTGAAACAATGGAGCGAGCCACTAACTTATTGGGAATAATACATACCGATGTATGCGGTCCAACGAGTGTTGAGGCTCGCGGCGGGTATCGTTATTTCCTGACCTTCACAGATGATTTGATCAGATATGGTTATATCTACATGATGAAACACAAGTCTGAAACATTTGAAAAGTTCAAAGAATTTCAGAGTGAAGTGGAGAATCATCGTAACAAGAAAATAAAGTTTCTACGATCTGATCGCGGAGGCAAATATTTGAGTTACGAGTTTGGCCTTCATTTAAAACAATGTGGAATAGTTTCACAACTCACGCCACCTGGAACACAACAGCTTAATGGTGTGTCCGAACATCGTAACCGTACTTTATTAGATATGGTGCGATCAATGATGTCTCTTACCGATTTACCACTATCGTTTTGGGGTTATGCATTAGAGACATCTGCATTCACGTTAAATAGGGCACCATCTAATTCCGTTGGGACGACATCATATGAACTATGGTTTGGCACGAAACCTAAGCCGCCGTTTCTTAAAGTTTGGGGTTGCAACACATATGTCAAAAGGATTCAGTCTGATAAGCTTGAACCCAAATTGGAGAAGTGTGTCTTCATAGGATACCCTAAGGAAACAACTGGGTACACCTTCTACCACAGATCCGAAAGGAAAGATCTTTGTTGCCAAGAATGGAACATTTCTAGAGAAGGAGTTTCTGTCAAAAGAAGTGAGTGGGAGGAAAGTAAAACTTGATGAGGTAATTGTACCTTCTCTCGAATTGGGAAGTAGCTCATCGTAGAAAACCATTCTCGTGATGCCTACACCAGCTAGAGAGGAAGCCAATGGTAATGATCATGAAACTTCAGATCAAGTTACTACCGAACCTTGTAGGTTAACCAGAGCACGTTCCGCACCAGAGTGCTACGGTAATCTTGTCCTGGAAGTCATGTTATTAGACCATGACGAACCTACGAACTATGAGGAAGCGATGATGAGCCCAGATTCCGATAAATGGCTTGAGGCCATGAAATCTGAGATAGGATCCATGTATGAGAACAAAGTATGGACTTTGATTGACTTGCCCAATGATCAGTGAGCCATTGAGAATAAGAATGATCTTCAAGAGGAAGACGCACGCTGATAGTAGTGTTACTATCTACAAAGCTCAAATTGTCGCAAAAGGTTTTTGACAAGTTCAAGGTGTTGACTGCGATGAGATTTTTTCACTCGCATCGATGCTTAAAGTCTATCTGAATCATGTTAGCAATTGTCGCATTTTATGAAATCTGGCAAATGGATGTCAAAACTGCATTCCTTAATGGATTTATTAAATAATCATTGTATATGATGCAGCCAGAAGGTTTTCTCAATCCTAAATGTGCTAACAAAGTGTGCAAGCTCCAGCGATCCATCTATGGACTGGTGCAAGCATCTCGGAGTTCGAATATACGCTTTGATGAGTTGATCAAAGCATATAGTTTTATACATAGTTGTGGTGAAGCCTGTATTTATAAGAAAGTGAGTGGGACCACTACAACCTTTCTGATAAGTATATGCAGTACAAAAAAAGACACATCCGTGACATTTTGGGCCGAATGAAAAAAAAATGTCATACATATGACACTTCTATGACGATAATTGTGACAAAACCCGGTATCATCATAGATGTGGTGGGCTCCTACTTCTATGATAAAAAATCATGACAGAAAATGGGCTTTTCGTCCTGGGCGGGCCGGAGACGCTGCTGCATGACATTCTTTGGGCCGTTCATGACGGAAAAAACCGTGGTAGAAGCGAGGGGGAGGAAAATTTCGGGGAGTTCCCGGTTACGGTGGGAGGTCGGGGGCCGAGCGATGGGCATTTCTCTCGTACACGTACGCGCGTGTGTGCGAGGCGTTGGCTCTAACAGAACCCGAGCGAGGCGTTGGGCTCTAACTGAACCCAAGCGATTGCACTGCAGGCTACGCGTTATTGAACCCGAGCGATCGATCGATGGCTGTTAACTGAACCCGATCGAGCGATTCCTTCGCTACTGTTGCTAACTGAAGCCGTTCGATGTTGCCTCTGGATAAACAGTGAGCGTTGCGGGGGGGTTTGGATGAATAGTTCCCGGTGGGGGTGGATGAACAGGACCCCGTGGTGTTGCCTCTGGATGAACAGGACCCCAATCAATCGAGCCGGTTGGGGCTGGATGAACAGGACCCCGTGGAGGGCTGGATGAACAGGACCACCCCGTGGAGGGCAGGATGAACAGTAGATGGTGGAGGGCAGGATGAACAGTAGCTCATGGAGGGGTGGTTGAAGAGGAGCCCGTGGAGAGGGCTGGTTGAATAGTAGCCGGTGGAGTAGCGCGCGGTGGAGGCTGGATGAACAGGAGCCCGTGGATGAACAGTCGCAGGTGGAGGCTGGAGGAGGTCGACGGTGGATGAACAGTAGCTCGTGGAGGCTGGAGGGGGTCGACGTTGGAGATGAACAGTATCCCGTGGAGTCCCGTTTTGCGGTACGCCACACCCCTCCCGATGAACAGGACCCCTGTTTCGACCATAGGAGGTCCGTTTCCGTTTTGCGGTACGCCACACCCCTCCCGATGAACAGGACCCCCGTTTCGACCGTAGGAGGTCCGTTTCCTCTGTTTTGCGGTATGCCAGACCCCTCCCGATCAACAGGATCCCGTTTTGAACATGGCCGGTCGAACACAAGGCCGTTTCCTCCGTTCTGCGGTACACCAGGCCTGGTTTCCATCTCATGTTCCGTCCAAGCCCTCCCGATGAACACGACGCATTCCGTTGCCTCCCCATGAACACGACGCATTCTGTTGCCTCCCCATGAACACGACACATTCCGTTGCCTCCCCATGAACACGACGACGATGTTGTTTCTCCGTTCCGACCCAGCCATGTACACGAGCCCTGGCCGTACGTATGCGCGAGTAGGCGTTCGAGACCCCGCCCGTATGTACACATATGTGGCCATATTTTCTTTCTTGCACCCTGGCCGCTGTACGTACGTGTACATGCTACGTGTGCGCCTCTACTACAACACGTGCGTGCCTCTACATCGACCAGTATATATGTATGTACACGTTCGCGACCAGAATGCCAACGCTACGTACGCTTCGACCAGGTGGGTCCCGACTGTCAGGCACTTCCTTGCGTGGGAAGATGTAGCTGGTGGGTCCCAGCAGTCAGGGCATACGTTTTTTTCGTGAAATACGGTGGCCCGTCCGGTGGGTCCCTGCTGTCAGGTGGAGAAATAATTATTTTGCGCATAATAAGGAGGCACTTCCTTGCTGCGGCCGTGGACCCAGCTGTCAGCGTCTCCACGCACAGTACTCTTCCGATGGAAGTCGGTCGTTGACCACATTGACCACGCCGCGCCGAGAGCACCACAGCGGTGGACGACGGCGAGGCCTAGGAAGGGGACGACGCGGAGCCGGGGAAGACGCGACAGTGGAAGCCCGCGCGGAGAGGAGTACAAGGATTCACTGGTTCGGCTGCGGTGTGAGGCAACCGTCGCCGCAGGGCCTGGCCAGCGGTGGGAATAGTAGGGGGCCGTGAGGCCTCCACGGCAGCACAGCCGGCCATGGGAGGCAGGAGCATGCGGCATGACCGGCGCTACTTTGGGCGGCTGGAGCAAGAAGACTAGAGGTTGAAGAAGCACTACGGCTGTTGGATGGACATCGTATGGTCACTGGAGCTAGAATCATTCATATTGACTAAGTTGACAAAGCCCTTCGTCACCGTCAACTTACTAGGCCCACAAGTCAGCCTCCCACCAAGGTGGGTCCCAGCTAGCCGGGGGAGTATTCATTTTTTTGTGCGTAATAAGGAGGCACTTCCGGTGGGTCCGAGCTGACAGCGGGGGGGCATTTTTTTCGCGAAATACGGTGGCCCGTCCGTTGGGTCCCAGCAGTCAGGGGGAAACGATTTTTTTTCACAAAATACTGGTGGCCCATCCGGTGGGTCCCCGCTGTCAGGTGGAGGAATAATTATTTTGCGCGTAATAAGGAGGCACTTCCTTGCGGCTGCCGTGGACCCAGCTGTCAGCCTCTCCACGTACAGTACTCTTCCGATGGAAGTCGTTCGTTGACCACATTGACCACGCCACGCCGAGAGCACCACGGCGGTGGATGACGGCGAGGCATAGGAAGGGGACGACGCTGAAAGAACATGCGGTGCCCCCATGTTTGGTTTTGGTAATTGATGACAATCTCTATGGACTAATGGTTGCCTTGAGTTACATTTGAAGGTTTTGTCCATAGGCTTTTCTTGGAGTACATATGTTGGTTTCAAGGAGAGTTTGAGTCGACCAAGGTGCTATTCAAGGAATTACCTAAAGATTGGTCTTGTGAGAGGTTGATCAAGACTAAGTTAAAGAGTGAATCAAGTTGATCAACCCACAAAGCGTAGAAGATGTACCGAGAGGGATCAAGTGATCCCATGGTATGGTAAGCATGGTCAATTACGCTTTGTGTACTAACCCATGGTCTTCGTGAGGGTTCTTTGTGGGGTTAGGTTGCGGTGTGCAAGTTCAAGTGGAGCACCACGAAGAGATCAAATGCTTGAAGCTTGCTGTCCTTTGTGGTGACAATGGACCTGTGAAGATGTGCGGAAGAGTAGCTCACCCATAGTAGAGTATGGGGGAGCAATCAACTAGTCTTCATCGACTCAACACAATCAAGAAAGGTTGCGGTGTGCAAGTTCAAGTGGAGCATCACGAAGAGATCAAATGCTTGAAGCTTGCCGTCCATTGTGGTGACAATGGACTTGTGAAGATGTGCGGAAGAAAGGCTCACCCATAGTGGAGTATGGGGGAGCAATCAACTAGTCTTCATCGAGCCAACACAATCAAGAAAGGTGGTCCAACTTGAGGAAGTCAAGATCGTCATCATCTAGCTCAAGTGGACCATGTGCAAGGCAAAGGTTTGCCCTTGATAGGTTTTCTATTTTACCGGTCTCATGATGGTAGTTGGGAGACCGGGTTATAGGATCGATTGTCGTACTATCAAGGGGGGCTCTCGATGACTAGCTTGATCGTATCGTTCGTTGAGAGCTCAAACCATTGCATCCTTGCATCATCTTTCTTGGTTCTTGTTTGGTTCTCTTTGTGAGTCTTAGAGCTTATAGTCATCTTGATGACAAGCTTGAGTTCATCGAAAACGGAGTTCGCATGCATCTTCTATGATGTTTTCGATGTTGGAGGTTTTGCCGATTCTTCTCGGTTGGAGGTTTCACTCCTCTTTTTGTTAGGCATATCTCCCCTAACTCTTCTATGATGAGTCGCTGTTTTGATGCTACTCGTCGTCTTGTTTCCAACAAGCTTGAGTTTGCTCAATTCGGAGCTCATATGAAGAAGTTATGGCAGTTCTTGTTTTCTTGAGTGTGGTTTTTATCAGGGTCCCAGCGGTAGTACCGTGGTACCCAGCGGTAGTACCGCTGAGGGGTCACAAGCGGCAGTACCGCTTCGCAGCGGTAGTACCGGCGGTGACTCCGCGGCAGTACTACCGCTAGCTTACCAGGTCCCTACCGCGTTGATTCGAGGGGTCTTTTTCTGTGTCGGATTGCGCGGTACCTCGCTGCGGCAGTAGTGCGGTAGTACCGCTCCTTAGCGGCAGTACCGCCCTTCCTCCGCGGTAGTACCGCCCGGTCCCTCTTTCCCTTTACCCTTCGTTCTACGTGGCAGTACCACCGAAGGGAGCGGTAGTACCGCTTAACCCAACGGTAGTACCGCTGTCTCCTGCGGTACTACCACCCCAAGGTTCATGTTTTGTTGCTCCTTTTCCCTGTTTCTTTCACCTGAGTGGTAGTACCGCTCGTGGAGCGGTAGTACCGCTCGTGTGCAGGCTGAGCACATAACGGTTGGATTCGAGAGGCCCTATAAAAGGGGGTCTTGTTCCCCAATGAACCTTATCCTTTGAGCTCGTGTTCTTCCCCCATTGTTGACCTTCTTCGAGCTTGCTAACTCTCAATCCCTCCATGGATTCTTGCTAGTTTTGAGGGAAAAGAGAGAGGAGATCTAGATCCACATTTCCACCAATCACTTTCTCCTCTATGTGAGGGGAACCCCTTGGATCTAGATCTTGGAGTTCTTGGTGTTCTCTTTCTTGTTCTTCCTCTCATTTTCCTCCCTAGCATTAGTTGCTTCGGTGGGATTTGAGAGAGAAGGACTTGGGCACTCCGTGTGCCCTTGCTATTGCATTTGGTGCATTGGTTTGAGTTCTCCACGTGATACGTGGAAGTTACAAGTTGAGAAGCTTATTACTCTTGGGTGCTTGGTACCCTTGAGCTTGTTCCTCTTGGGTGCTTGGGTGCCCTAGACGGTTGTTGGTGTTCGGAGCTCAATCGTTGTGGTGCAAAGCTCCAGGCAAGCGTCGGGGTCTCCAATTAGGTTGTGGAGATCGCCCCGAGCAATTTGACGGGTACCGGTGACCGCCCCCAAGGGTTGCCAAAGTGTACGGGTTCGGTGACCGCCCCCAAGGGTTGCCATTTGTACGGGTTCGGTGACCGCCCTCAAGGGTCCCTTAGTGGAATCACAGCATCTTGCGTTGTGCGAGAGCGTGAGGAGATTACGGTGGCCCTAGTGGCTTCTTGGGGAGCATTGTGCCTCCACACCGCTCCAAACAGAGATTAGCATCCGCAAGGGTGTGAACTTCGGGATACATCTTCGTCTCCTCGTGCCTCGGTTATCTCTTACCTGAGCCCTTTACTTATGCACTTTACTTTGTGATAGCCATATTGTTTCTTGTCATATATCTTGCTATCACATAGTTGCTTATCTTGCTTAGCATAAGTTGTTGGTGCACATAGGTGAGCCTAGTTGTTTTAGGTTTTGTGCTTGGCAAATTAACCGCTAGGTTTATTCCGCATTTGTCCAAGCCTAAACCGTAATTATTTTAAAACGCCTATTCACCCCCCCCCCCCCTCTAGGCGACATCCACTATCTTTCAGACGCGGAGCCGGGGAAGACGCGGGAGTGGATGCGCACGCGGAGAGGAGTACGAGCGTTCACCGGTTCGGCTGCGGTGTGAGGCTGCCGTCGCCGCAGAATAACAGGGGGTGTGGGTGAGTAGAGGGATGCCCTGGCCAGTGGTGGGAGTAGTAGGGGGCGTTGAGGCCTGCGCGGCAGCACAGCCGGCCACGGGAGGCGGGAGTAGGCAGTCCCGCTGGCGCTGCTTTGGTGGCTGGAGCAAGAAGATCAGAGATTGAAGAAACACGACGGTCGTTGGATTGACATCCAACGGTTATGTCTGCTAGAATCGTTTGTTGACGTATATAATAACTAAAAAAAATCTTGCATACGCGTCAACTAAACAGGCCCACAAGTCAGACCACTCCCTCTTTTTTTAATAATTTATATATAGCTCATGGCAACTTCTTATGCAATTTATTGCTGTCGTTTTTTTTGGCTGGCCAAGGCCAATTTCGCATATTTCTGTGGGTTCCAGGCTATTTTTAATACCGAAATGTCCAGCCAGATTTAAAGTACTTTGAAGATATATTTAAATTAGGTTAATGCCCAGTGAAATAGGAATCTGAAAATGTAATAAAATTCAGAAATTATAAAGTAAATGCCAATTTGTCATCTGTTTTTATATTTACAACCCATTTCATATTACTTTCAAGATTTGCAGGCGTCTTGAAAGAGTTGCAGCCCATCAGGGCGTAGAAAAATAAGTAGGCCTGGATTGGGTATTCTTCAGAAAAAATAAACTGGGCTCATTTTCACAAAGAAAAAATAGCTGGGCTAGTCACATGGTGAATATAAAATATAAGCCTGGGCTAGACGGGCCACAGCCCAGTTCAAACCCTGCTCCGTCTCAACTATACCAAACAAAAAAATACTGCTCGAGTAGCTACGTCCCAGGTGTCAGCCGATCTTGTGTTGTTTTCTTGTCTATTGACTATATACGCTCCCAATGTCATGGGTCCTAGATGTCAGGAAAACACTAGGAGGAAGCATTTTATTTTTCCATACACGTGGTGGGCCCCTACTGTCATCCTCTCCACGTACTTCTGCCGATTCCTATTGTTTGTTGACCATGTTGACAACAAGAGAGGGCGGCGTCGCGGCGAGCGCACCAAAGCACGCGGAGGACGTCGGCGTTAACGATTTAGGAGATGGTGGGGCGGCGATGCGTGCGCTAAGGCGCAGCCAGCCGTGGGAGGCGGAAGCAGGCGGCCCCGCTGGCGCTGGTTTGGTTTTGGAGGCTGGAGAAAGACAGGACTGAAGAAACACGATAGACTGTAGTACTTAACAACCTTAACTGAAACTAGCAGGGGCACTTAGCAACCAAAGCTGAAAGCAGTATGAGTACTTATACAGGTTCAACCATACAAAGCACGCCTCGAACAGTGCTACTTCGCCTACAGTTAACCAAGGGTGAGGCCGCCAAGCCCTAGGACAAGGCCAGAAGCCACCCCGCGCATCCACAACCTTCTGAAAGCGGCTTCATCTCACAACGTGGCCAATAAACAGGATATTCGCTTTAGAGCCATGGAAAAGCATGAACATAATCTTCTGTCCTATTCTCCAAGATGGACGGGCCTTCATTATTTGAGACCACCCTTGAATAAGTATCTTTTCACCTCCAAGGGGAATTGAGTAGGTCGACATAAACATCATGTTGTGACCAAGCGCAAGTCTGACCCGACAATGGTCAGGCATCTGTATAGGAACAATTGAACTCGACAGTTCCTGTTTCAAGAAGATCACAGCCATAAAACTGTGTATAAGCAATAGTTTATGAACAACATATATAACAGAAAACAGCTCGTACCATAAGTTTCTCGACACAGTTGGACCTGTTCAATGAGTGCAGAAGTGGCACACATATCCCACGTGGCCTTCACCATTGAAACGCCCCACAAGGACCTTGTCGGTGTCAAAACCGGCGGATCTCGGGTAGGGGGTCCCGAACTATGCGTCTAGGCCGGATGGTAACAGGAGGCAAGGGACACGAAGTTTTACCCAGGTCTGGGCCCTCTTGATGGAGGTAAAACCCTACGTCCTGCTTGATTAATATTGATGATATGGGTAGTACAAGAGTAGATCTACCACGAGATCGGAGAGGCTAAACCCTAGAAGCTAGCCTATGGTCTGATTGTTGTTCTGTATGTTGTCCTATGGACTAAAACCCTCCGTTTTATATAGACACCGGAGAGGGTTAGGGTTACACAAAGTCAGTTACAATGGTAGGAGATCCAAATATCCGTATCGCCAAGCTTGCCTTCCACGCCAAGGAAAGTCCCTCTCGGACACGGGATGAAATCTTCAATCTTGTATCTTCATAATCCAGGAGTCCGGCTGAAGGTATAGTCCGGCCATCCGGACACCCCCTAATCCAGGACTCCCTCACCCGTGCTAAGGTGCACTGGGGCAAGCTGGATGCTGAGAAGCTTGTGAAGGACGGGCCACCGCCGGGGAAAGAGCATCGCAAGCCTGAGAATTATTATAAGGATGTTCTGAAGGGTGCCCGCCTTATGGCGGATGAATGTTTCAGGGATGTAATTTTTGAGTAAAACTCGCTCGATTTGTCCTGTGCGCTGAAAACTTGTTCATATGCGCTAAGCAATGCTGTTGGAATTTAAAATATTACCTTTTGTGCGGCTGTTTATCAATTCTGAGAGATGGCGAGTTGTCGGCTTCTGCCCTCGTGCCTCTAGTGCTGGGGTGTTCGGGGATAAACCTGAGCGCTCTTTTTCCCATGTTTGGGTCCTTCGAGGGAGGCGCTCAGCACAACGAACAAGGCAATCAGACTATAATGCGTGAACACTCTCACTTAGCCATAGAATTCTATAATTTTAAATTTCGGCGAAGCCCCCGGTATTCGGAAGACCGAGTTCGGGGCGCTATCCAAGCCTTGGCCGGACAGAGCCAACTCCTCGCTCTAAGCGGCATAAGTCTTTAGGGACTCGAAAAGCCTCTCGAACAGCGACCAGCTCTCGCTTCATCATGACAGTCAGTTTTAGCTTTCTCTACTGAGGTGCTCGACCCAGCTCAACTGGGGCACAATCGTAGTAGTTCTCCTAGTGCTACCTTAGCCGACATAGCCG
This sequence comes from Triticum monococcum, assembly GCA_034509565.1. Lineage (NCBI taxonomy): Eukaryota > Viridiplantae > Streptophyta > Magnoliopsida > Poales > Poaceae > Triticum > Triticum monococcum. Next base: position 167,217,409 of record CM067846.1, on the reverse strand, counting down.
AACATAAGGCACCAAAACATAGGAGCCGGGCAAACCCAACTATTGACCCAAGACATGATTCGGAGCCGATGCATATAATGCTATAAGTTCGGGGTGTCACACTTGTTAAAGTGTTCGGACTTCTCACACCATATTGAGGGGTACTAAAGCCCCTGGCGTATTTTGGCCGTACCAAAGTGTATGGGTGCAACATGTCGTTAAGGAACATATATTTGTAAAAAAAAGAGTAATGCAAAAATAGACAAAAGCTATGCATTGTTTATTAAGAAGGGCTGCGATCAAAGCAGAACGATACAAATAATGCGATAAGCAAAAGGTTGGACTATTTAACATGTCCATTCCAGGGGCAGGCTGTGGAATGGTATGTGAAACAGGTATACTGATCGTGATAAAGACCACATGGGAGTTCCGTAATGAGGCATGGCTTGTCTGCTTCCCTAGTTCTTGCATCATTTGTGCGGCAATTGAACTGCCGAACAGGCCTTCTGAAGAATGGAGTCCTGAAAGTAAGAGAAAATTAAAAAATTGGCAGCCCCTGGTGCGGTTTAAGCCGTGTTTCGGGCGTGCCGTGATGGTGCCCCTCCCCCTGTACCCATGGTATTTCTAGAGCGTAGTTATGTACGCGAAGCACTGGTGTCGCATTTTTGCGAGGGCTGGGGTTGGGGCCACATTGCTACGCCTGCTCGGAATGTGCTAGGCAGTCTTGTTGTAGGTTACTCCAGGCGCGCTTGACGGTGTCCGGACGTTTAATGGCCGGACTGGAGAACTGCCTGGAGAGGCTGCTTTGTACTTCCGCTGCAAGGGCCGCCGTGTGCGCCTCCGTTCAGAGGGAGCGTTTGGTGTTTCCATTGACCGTAATTACTCCTCGAGGGCCTGGCACCTTGAGCTTAAGGTATGCATAGTGCGGTACCGCATTGAACTTGGCGAATGCGGTTCGCCCGAGCAGTGCATGATAGCCACTGCGGAATGGGACTATGTCGAAGATTAACTCCTCGCTTCGGAAATTATCCGGAGATCCGAAGACCACTTCAAGTGTGACTGAGCCTATACAGTTGGCTTCTACACCTGGTATTACGCCTTTAAAGGTCATTTTGGTGGGCTTAATCCTCGAGGGATCTATGCCCATTTTCCGCACTGTATCCTGGTAAAGCAGGTTTAGGCTGCTGCCGCCGTCCATAAGGACTCTAGTGAGATGAAATCCGTCAATAATTGGGTCTAGAACCAATGTGGCGAATCCGCCATGACGGGTGCTAGTGGGATGGTCCCTTCGATCAAAGGTGATCGAGCAGGAGGACCATGGGTTGAACTTTGGGGCGACTGGCTCTACCGCGTATACGTCCCTTAACGCGCGCTTCCGCTCCCTCTTGGGGATGTGGGTTGCGTATATCATGTTCACCGTCCGCACTTGTGGGGGAAAACCCTTCTGTCCACTGTTGTTCAGCGGCCGGGGCTCTTCGTCGTCATCGCTATGCAGCCCCTTGTCTTTATTTTCGGCATTTAACTTGCCTGCCTGCTTGAACACCCAACAATCCCTGTTGGTGCGATTGGCCGGCTTTTCGGGGGTGCCATGTATCTGGCACAAGCGGTCGAGTATTCGGTCCAAACTGGACGGGCCCCTAGGATTTCTTTTGAATGGCTTTTTCCGCTGACCGGGTTTATAGCCTCTGAATTCGGCATTAACTGCCGTATCCTCAGCATTGTTGCCGTTAATGCGGCGCTTCTTCTTGTTGCGACGCGACTTGCCACTACTGTCCCTGGTATCCGAATTACCAGGGTTCTTGGTCATATTGTTGCTACGAGCAAGCCACCTGTCTTCTCCCGCCCAAAAGCGGGTCATGAGTGTCGTGAGTGATGCCATAGATTTCGGCTTTTCCTGTCCAAGGTGCCGGGCAAGCCACTCGTCACGGATATTGTGCTTGAAGGCTGCTAGGGCCTCTGCATCCGGACAGTCGACTATTTGATTTTTCTTTGTTAGGAACCGTGTCCAGAATTGCCTGGCCGATTCCTCTGGCTGCTGAATTACGTGGCTTAGGTCATCGGCGTCTGGTGGTCGCACATAAGTGCCCTGGAAATTGTCAAGGAATGCGGCTTCCAGGTCCTCCCAACAACTGATTGATCCTGCTGGCAAGCTGTTAAGCCAATGCCGAGCTGGTCCTTTAAGCTTGAGTGGGAGGTATTTGATGGCGTGGAGATCATCGCCGCAGGCCATGTGGATATGAAGGAGATAATCCTCGATCCATTCCGCAGGATCTATTGTGCCATCATATGATTCGATGTTTATGGGTTTGAAACCCTCAGGGATTTGATGATCCATTACTTCGTCTGTGAAGCATAGTGGGTGTGCGGCGCCTCTGTACTGGGCTATATCACGATGTAGCTCCAATGAGCTTTGTCTACTGTGTTCGGCCCTGCCGGATTTGTGTCCAGTGTGACGCTTATCGTCTCGAGTCGTGGGGCGCCCACGCGATCCGTAGATCGATCTTGTTTGCCTTGCCTTGTCCTCCAACATATCTCGCGGGTCTGGCGCATTTTCCCATGCCTTGGTACGGGGTGCGGCTTGAGTGGAGGGTCGAGAGGCCTCTCTGTTGCGGCCACGAGGTGGCCGGTCGGCCGTATCAAGTGTTGGTGATGTACGTTTAAGTGCTTCCTCCTCTAATCGGGGTAGCAACCTGCGCTTTGGGTAGCTCTTGGAGGGGCGTTCGAGTTTATGCTCTTCGGCCACAAGGACTTCAGTCCATCTGTCGACTAGCAAATCTTGATCAGCTCTAAGTTGTTGCTGTTTTTTCTTGAGGCTTCTTGCTGTGGCCATAAGCCTGCGTTGAAAATGCTCTTGTTCGACGGGATCCTCTGGCACGACGAATTCATCATCGTCGAGGGGTGCCTCGTCTTCGGAGGGAGGCATATAATTATCGTCCTCGGCCTCTCTGTCTGCCACTCTCTCATGAGGGCTGGCTTCTCCATCCTCCTGTGTTCAATCTTGCTGGAGGGGGTTTTCTTCGGCACTCTCCGGAGTATTATTATCTCCCGACCTGGAATCACCGTATTTGCTTTGGCGGGATTTTGAGCGGCGCCGCTGACGCCGGCGCTTAGGCTGTTTCTTGGAGGGGTCACCCTCCACTGTTTCATCGCCATCTCCTTCTTTTGGGGTGTCCACCATGTATATGTCATATGACGAGGTGGCTTTCCAGGGCCCAATAGGCGCTGGTTCTTCATCGTCTCCTGCATCGGCGTCCATACCGTCGATGTCTTCGGAGTCGAAGTCGAGCATGTCGGTTAAATCGTCGACAGTGGCTACAAAGTGGGTGGTGGGTGGGATTTGAATTTCTTCATCGTCCGTATCCCAACCTTGCTGACCGTAGTCCGGCCAGGGCTCTCCTGATAAAGAGAGAGACTTTAATGTCTTCAGAATATCGCCGAAAGGCGAGTGCTGAAAGATGTCCGCGGCAGTAAACTCCATGATCGGCGCCCAATCAGATTCGATCGGCAGGGGCGCGGAGGGTTCGGAGTCCGGAGGGGAGTCCGGCTCCTTGGAGTCACAAGTCTCACGGAGTGCGGGGCTGGTGTTCGGCTCGATCGCCGTTGGGATCGCAGCCCCCGAGGCAGCATCCAACCACCCATCCTCGATCGGTGCAGTTGGCTCCGAATTAAGGGTCGAAGCCGATGCGGGTGCGGCCTCCAGGGCACTATTTGGCAGCAGAGCTAGATCATGCTCGTCGTGACAGTGCGGCGCGCTCGGCAGTGGCTCGAATCCGTCGAAGATCAAGTCCCCGCGGATGTCAGCCGTGTAGTTTGAACTTCCAAATCTAACCTGACGGCCAGGGGCATAGCTTTCGATCTGCTCCAGATGGCCAAGTGAATTGGCCCATAGTGCAAAGCCGCCGAAGACAAAGATCTGTCCGAGGAGGAAGGTCTCACCCTGGACTGCATCGCTATTGATGATCGTAGGAGCCATCAAGCCTAACGGCGACGACATAGAGGAACTCTCAATGAAAGCACCAATGTCGGTGTCAAAACCGGCGGATCTCGGGTAGGGGGTCCCGAACTGTGCGTCTAGGCGGATGGTAACAGGAGGCAAGGGACACGAAGTTTTACCCAGGTTCGGGCCCTCCTGATGCAGGTAAAACCCTACGTCCTGCTTGATTAATATTGATGATATGGTTAGTACAAGAGTAGATCTACCACGAGATCGGAGAGGCTAAACCCTAGAAGCTAGCCTATGGTATGATTGTTGTTCTGTATGTTGTCCTACGGACTAAAACCCTCCGGTTTATATAGGCAACGGAGAGGGTTAGGGTTACACAAAGTCGGTTACAATGGTAGGAGATCTACATATCCGTATGGCCAAGCTTGCCTTCCACGCCAAGGAAAGCCCCTTCCGGACACAGGACGAAGTCTTCAATCTTGTATCTTCATAGTCCAGGAGTCCGGCTGAAGGTATAGTCCGGCCATCCGGACACCCCCTAATCCAGGACTCCATCAAGAAGCTTTACAAGAACCACACCCTTCGTAATCGAAGGCATAGCCAGGAAATTGTTGTGGTCAAGTACAGCCTCGAGAACACGCCTGACAACAATGCTACAGGAAAACACTAGTTCAGGACACGTGGCGACAAGGACATAACAGCTGGATAGTTCAGCAGTAGAACTCATCATCAGGTCTTCCAGTTCACATAGCATGACTTTGAGAACTTCATCTCCACCGCGGACCTGGTTCTAATTCAAACAGAAACCATATTTTATTACTACCTCCGTTCAGAAATATAAGATGATTTTCGATATTATACTCCATATATGACTACATATACGCACAGAAATGAGTGAACAAAGACACTAGAACATGTCTTCAAAGGCACGAGAGCAGAGGGATTACATGCAATATCCATAACACAAGTTACTGAGGCAAATATACCCTCTTAAAATGCAGCATTGATGTTCATAAAGTACTCCCTCCATCCCAAAATTCTTGTCTTAGATTTGTCTAGATATGGATGTATCTAGTCACATTTTAGTATTAGATACATCCGTATCTAGACAAATCTAAGACAAGAAATTTGGGACAGAGGGAGTAGTTGAAAGTAATCTATAAGAAATCAGTGTCAACCTCTCGCATGTTTTGGTCAAAAGAGGAATTTAGAACCGTCATTTGGCACACAAAAATCACATGCAAGATCACCCAGAAAGTTGTACTACTAGTACTAGTACTGCGTGTTAGATGAAAAAACACGATCAAGATCGAGAAAAAGATCGTCAAGAAGAGATATTACCTGGACTTGCTTAATGAGGGATCCCAGAGAGGGGGGCTTGGACAGGGCGATGGCTTTGAGCTTGCCTGCGGTAGTCTCGGCGCGGTGCTTGCGCTTCTTCGCACCATGAGCCTCGACGGTTTTGGCCGGAGCCATAGACATCACTTCGGCCGGTGCTCCAGCGTCCATCAAGAAACTATCAAATAGAAATAAAAGAAAAGAAACCATAATAACAAACCCAAAAGAAGAAAAGAGAGGGAGTTATAGGATCAGTCTTGGGGTTGCAAGACCGGGCTTTGGCTAGAATCAACACCATTGATGCGCTCACCTTTCCTTCTTTGGGAGAGAAGAACAATGGCAGAAGCAGGTCGGGGTTTTCTTGAAGAAATGAGGAAAATATGAGGCAGAAGCGAGGGTTGGGTAGAGACGAAGCTGAGAGAGAAGAGTGAAATGATGTTTGCTTCGTCCGTCCAACTTACTGCTGGAAAGGAGGGGGTTTTGTGATTTGACGGCTCATTGGGCATTACTGCGGCGCTTCGATCGGGGTAGTCTACCGTCACTCTGCTACGGAGTAATTTAGTGCATGGCTGGTGGACCCCGATGCTGGCTGTCCCACACGTCGGCAAAAGTGAGTACTTTAGTGCATGGCTGGAGGAGGATCCGCGCGGTAGAGCGTGTCCACTGTTCTTCAGAAGAAAAAAATGATTACAGCAAGCGTTTCCACTCTTACGACGGAGGAGTGCGAAACACGGCAGCCACTTGAACATACACAGTGCTCCTACTAGTAGGCATGTGCAGTGGTTCATACGTCAGTACTACACAATCTTGTTGCTAGTGTAGTAAGATATGACGATAACAAATGATGTTGTGCGCATGTCAACTACTCCTATATGTAACATAGTACCGCTTTTTCGACTGTCCGGTCGAGAATGGACGGTGAGATCAATGTTAACAGAACTAGGTCCACAGCGCACGGAGAGTACGGTGCTACAGTACTCTACGAAACATGAACCACATGAAGCACAAATAGTGTTAGGCAGGGTGTATGAAGGGTGCACGGGATGGGAGCAAAAGTTCCCTTCTCGACCCACTTTTGGGTGTTTGGCAGAGTGCATGAAGGGTGCATGAGTCCACACTAGTAGGTTGACAAAAATACACGAAGAGGAAACAACTATATTGACATGAGAATGCAACCAAACACACCCACACGCTTTGTGCTATAGTGACTGATCTGCACTGTCTGAGTTTGATCCAATGGTCATGTTGCGTTGAGACATGGACATGCCCATGCAGAGGGTTTAGCCCGACGGCCGGCATTGTCGCGCTGGCACGACGATAGGCATCGCGCAGCCGCAACACGTGCATGGCAACTTGGTTCACCAAGTGGCTGAGGCGATCCTGGACCTTGTCACGATCGGCCCGCTCGCGCTCCAGCCGGCTCCCCTGACGGCCTATCGTATCTCCCACTTTCTGCAGCAACGTCGCCGACGCCTCGAGCATCTTTGTGGTGGACGCCTGCCACTTTTGAAGCTCCGTGAACTCCCGCACATAACAGAGGAGCATGGCACTACTCTCCTCCTTGAGCTCACGGAGCTCCACGTCCTTGGCCCTGAGCTCCGCATCCTTGGCATGGAGCTCCTGTGTCAGGAGCCTCACCTCGGACTCTGTGATCTGCTGCGCCGCCATGGCACCAGGTAGAAGCAATGGGGAGAGGAAGCAAAGGGGGCGAAACGGCTGAAAGGCAATGCAATCTACGGGAAGGCGGAGGGAGCGGGGAATCTTTTGGTTTTCACCACGGTAAAACACCAGTCGACGACTTCTCACATCAGGGAGCAGTGGGTACAGGCGGAGTCATCGTGACTAATTGCTGCCGCGCCTGCTCCCGTCAATCAAAAAAATAAAAATCCTGCCACGCCTGCTCCCGTCAATCAAAAAATTAAAAATCCTGCCGCACCCAAACACCAGAGCAACGCCGCAGTGGATATTTAAATTTACCTACCGGCAAGTAGATAAAAAAAGGGGTGAAAAAACAAATGTGGCGGCGGCCTAGCTAATCAGTCGAACTAGCCCAACTAGCTAGCCACTGTGCTTCACTGATGTACTCGGCGGGAAAGGTGGTCTTTCTTGATTTGACGACTCATTTACTTGCTTCGGTGCTACGACCAAGGAGGACCCAGAAAACGCGCAGTAGGGCGTCCCATGTCAGGAAGAATATATGCGTGAAACACCCGGGAGGACCCCGAAACCGCGCGGTAGGGTGTGCCATGTCTCGGCACAGAGGAAAAATGTGCGTGTAAAAATATACTATATCAGACGTAGTAGAGTACCTATGGTTCGACCTCGGGACCCAGCTAGTCGGTTGAAAACACCCCACTAGCCACACAGCTTCATCATGCAAACGTGGCATGAAGGATAGATGTGGTTAGCTCCGTCTCGACCAGCCACAACGTCTCTTGTTCTAGGCGATTCTTCTATTTTCCAAGTTTTTTTTAGTTGTAATAACACCACGGCAAGCTAGCGCCGCTCTTCGTGTGTTCCTGTGCAAAGATTAGACGATGGAGAGAAGAGAGATTGAGATCGCAGACCTGGTACCCACCAGTAAGTGAGATAAAGGTCATGCACGTGTGGAGAGGCACTCCCTCTAGTCTACTCAACGCAAGTACTGTATAAAATCAAGTTATGGGACAAAGCCAACAACCATTCGTTTTTTCAGGCTATCGACTTACGCTTTGTAGTCTAGGTTGCCAGTTCGAATCTCGTCTTTCAGATTTGTTAGTTTTAGGTCCAAATTTGATTAATGACAAGTGGGACCCCCGTGTGTTATTCCGATATTTTAGTGTAGGATGGTTTTTTTTGAACAAACACTTTGCGCGGTTAGACAAGTAATGACACGAGTTACACGTTTTTTGCAAGTTTACGAACAAAAATGACAGCGGCATAGAATATCACATCCACCCACAGCTTAGATACTATGGTGATACGAGTTTTCACACCGTTGGAAGTCAGATCCAATGGCTTGGGAGTAGTCTTTGTAATTATGCGCAATTTCCAAACTCTCCAAAGGTTTTTTTGCAAATAAAACATTCAGGCCTCGTGTGTGCCACCGCATCTTCGATCCAACGGCTCCCCGGTGCTCATATTAGGTGCTCCCCGTAGCTTAATTACCCGCTACGGTGATTGGAGTAGTTGTGGGCCGAATGCTATGAAAATATAATCTAAACCGACCGGAATAAATGCCTACACAAATTAATCCAAGGTTGGAGTGCCCCTTGCAATGTAAATAGCTCCGGCTTTGCGAGGGATGGAGAGGTAGTAGCTTCAACACGTGGAAGATACGGTGTGAGAAAGCAAGGTCAATCGAGAGACATATAGATAGAGAGACAAAGTGAGTGTGGTCCAACATTCATTGAACAAATATATATGCTCTGGAGAGATATTGTCCAATTGAGCTTTTTGGCAAGGGTAAGGGTTGTAAGATAGAGCTTGAGAGATGATCCAGTCACCTACGTGTAGATATATTTTGTGCGTGAGAGGAAGCAAAGTCAACCGATCACATAGGGTCGCCGTGCGATCGAAAGAGTGAGACGGGTTGGAGAGAGTGACCTAGATAGACGATGTGCATGAGAGAGTATACAATGTGAATAGGTCGAATTGGGCTCAACATGGTGATATATCGTTTTTGTCCGAGAAAGAGCAAGGTCAATCGAGACATACGGAGAGAGAGAGAGAGGGAGAGAGAGAGGGAGAGATTGAGTGAGCGTGGCCCACCATGAGGTCGAAAGAGTGGTGGTGGCTTGGATGGACTGGCCTAGATAGACAATCTGCGTGAGAGAGTATAGAGTGTGTCGATCGAGGCCCGAACAGGGAGATATATCATTTGTGTGTGAAAGAAAACAAGGTTAAACGAGACTCAGATAAAGAAAGCGAGATTGAGCAAGTGTGGCCCGCCATCTGGAAGAAATAGTGAGACAGTCTCGAGGGAGTGACCTAGATATACAACGTGCGTGCGTGCGCATGCACGAGAGGTTGGGGGGCTAGATAGGCAATGCATGTATTTAGCGCGAGAGGGTGAGAGGGAAAGGGGGGAGAGAGAGAGCTCGGCATGGGGTCCAATGGCGGGTGTGTGAGGTAAATACATTTGGTAATAGAGTGGAAAAAGGGGCTGTGTAGTTGAGAGACTAAGAGATCGAAACATGGAGAGAAAGAATGAACGTGTGTTGGAAACCGATAGCTTCCTAAGGTGGTTAGGAGAGAAAGATTGACCGATACAGGAAGTATGTAGGGTTTGTGCGGGGGGGGCTAAAAACAACATTTGAATGTACATAGTACGAGACTTAATATCGATGTTTCAATTCGATGTACATTGTAAGATTTGAACCGAGGACCAGGCATACGGGTAATTATTTCGAATTCGTGCCATACTAAGTTTCGAAAAGTTGACATTGACTCAGTTTGTTGTGCTATTTTGTAGGTCATATGTTTGAATCCATCCAAAAGTTTTCTCACTACCATGGTGTTCATCATATACATATGAATTTGTATCAAAAAAGTAGCGTGGATACAGTGAAATGCGAAATCCACCTTAGAATTGGAGATCGCTATGTGACACACACTCTAATTCAAATACCTAATTATGTGACACACACTCTAATCCAAGTTAGCGTGGGTACCATTTCGATTTTTTTTCAAATAACTCCTCATTAATTAATTTATAGTACTCCCTCTGTTCACTTTTATAAGACCTTCAAGACATTTCAAACAATGTGCAAAACGGTTCATTTTAAGTTGTCTGAAACGACTTACAAAAGTGAACGGATGGAGTATCTCGTTTCGAATGACTAATTATTGCAAGGAAAACACGGGCATGGTAATACATACAGATTCGTTTGCAAATGAAAGAAGATTCGTTTGCATTCTCAAATGTAGGCGCACCAGGCAAACCAGGGTCGTGTCAGGGTGGACGCTGCTTTGGTGCCTTAAAGGCAACTGCCTTTGGGTCACTGACATGTGGGCCAGCCACCTGTTGGGCCCATATGTCATGGACATAAAGGCAGGTGCCTTAAGGCACCGAAGCATGGTCCTATCGGGGTGGTCGCGTGTGTCGGACGGACACGTAGCACCCAGCCACCCAACCCCTCCCCCCCAAAAAAGGACGACGACAATATAAGTTCGCGCTTCCATGTTTCGGATTGAAATATCTGGCGGCCCCAATTCCAGCCTTGCAAAATCTCTCTTCTCCACCGTCCCCTTCCGCGCCCAGATTGCTCAAATCCCTAATTCGCCGCCAACCCTCGAATCGCCCCTCGTCTTGCCTCTTTCCCCACCGTTCCCCACCTCTGTGCCGGACGACGACGACGAAGACGACGGTCGCGCTTCACCACCGCACCGGAGCTACCTCATCTACGCCCTCGTCCACTGCACCGGGTGGTCCACCGACAACATCGGCCGCCGCAACCAACGTGCCTCATAGACATCGAGTTCCACCGCATCAGGTGCGCTTCACCGACGCCGTCTCCCAGCTCACCGGGGCTACTTCACCGAGCACATCGTCGCACCTCCGCCCCCCGAGGCCGTTGGGGCTTCACCAACGGTCTCGTCCACCGCATCATAGTGCTCCGCTGCCACTCAAGATCTGCATCCGTGCGCGGCCAGCCAACGCTAGCGCATCACCCTCAACGGCTCTGAAGTGACCCGCACTCTAGCTAGCCGAGCATGCCCAAACACCGGCCCAAACTAGGTATCCACACATCACTCCCTTGTGCACTGTTCCGACAATGTTTGGATATCCTTTCACTGCTCTCTTAGCTTACACGCCTATGCAACTCTGACCTTAACTCTTATTTCTTCTGGAGATATCATCTGAAACAAGCAAATCCATATTTTAGCGAAGCATGATGGCGCTACAGGATCTGGTACACATCCTGCACACCCGTATAACCTTGTAAGTATTTGTCCTCCGGTACAACATCAAGGTCGATTCCTCTTATTTGATCAACCATTCGCCGTGTCAAAAATGCAGAGGGGGATGCAAGGAGCACAAGGCCTGCACATCCAAGCAAGTGGTAACATGGACTTGTACATGGAACATCCCAAGCGCAAGCAAAGCTGCAGTGAGCCTGTACAACGAGCTAGCGTAAGTCCCTGCATTTCATTTAATTCGTACTGGCATTCGTGTATGATTTGTGTGCAGTGGCGGATCCATGAATTCAAGTTACCAGGGGCGAACATTTAACTTAAAAAATACGAAGGCACTTGCACTCCGGAAATCAACATAACTTGAGAAATGTGAAGCTACATGCACTTTGAAAACCAGCTAATGATCCAAAGTAGTTCAGATTATATACACTAAATGATGCAAGCACCAAAAAACACAAAATGCAACATGGTGTACAAGGACTACAAACATGGTTTGTACCTGCTTGAATTATTCGTTCTCTGGCTGAAAATATCGAAGTGTAATTGCACGTATAACCAACGCGCAAACTGCATATCAATATATCTAACCTGCACAAGTATGCCAATGGTTTCAAACAACAGATTAGAAAAGTATTTAGGCTATGTTGTCATGATACGGGGACTTTCTGGTAGATGGCCTCGACGTTTCCTCAAGCTATGAAAATGCACTATAATTTGCTTGTCATCAATGCCTGCAAATCTCTGTCTCTCTCAACATAGTAGATCATCATTAGACACTAAATCCTTCAATCAGCTTGCAAAATGCTTGCATTAGATCCCTCCTTAGACACTATATGTTCATCACCAGGAGCATGTAAAATGTTTGCATCAAATCCTTCATTAGCAGTCTGTTCATTAGACACTTCAGGCTCAAGAACAACATGAGCTTGTATGTTTGCACCGGAAACTTGATTAGATACATCAGATTCAGTCAGTTCAGTATTGATTGGGGGAGTTATAAAATAAGTAGAAATTGGTTTCATTTTCTCATAGATTCCCTACATACAAGCAGTTTTACAACACCGTCAGGTTTAACTATTGGCCAGAAATTGAAGAGTTGAATTAGATATAATCAGGGATGTGATGTACCTGCTCGTTGCGCATGCTACTCTTGCAAGCTGTGACTGTCCGTTTGCGCAAGCTCGATGCCATGCCCGTGCTGCCGCCGCTACCTCCCACGCAGGCTACACCCAGGGTTGGATCTTCATCTTCTTGTCCTTTCGTTCGCTTGAAGCTCGGCGACCGCCCTCCAATGAGGGCGCGAGGAAGTGCTGTGTCAGTCTGTCCAGCGGCAGCTAGGTTAGGAGCGAACCAGACTGGAGGCTGTAGCGAATGAATTGGGATTTTTCCTGCTGTCGATCGATATGGGAGGCGCTCGTTTGGGCCGCGAGCCTGCTATAGGGCCTGCCTTGCACTTATGTTATTGGCCCATCCAAATTGAAACATTTTTCTTCATTTTTTACATTGCCTGCTCATGCGTTGGGACGAACAAAACTAGTGTGGGCCAACCTGGACGACTCAAACTAGGTGCACACTTTCCAGCCACCTGAGGCGGCCGCCCATACCAGCCCCTATGGTGGCGTCGCCCCTTTTTGCGTGTATGATTGGATAGTGAAAAATATTCCAGTGGCGATTTTGATTTACCCACAGAATGGTTGAATTGCTTGTTTCTATGAACTGAGTTCGCCAATAATGTGAAGGATGCCAGTCTTTTCATCCTATTGTAGATTGCTTAGATCTCGATACGCCAAAAGTAATCGCATGAAATGTATAGTAAAAGCCAGTGTGATGTGTTTGGCTACAACTAGTCTGACTACACGTCCTCATATAACATATCAAGGACGCACCATCTTACCAGATTAACCATTCGACTTACCCATGCAGTGTGGGAAGAAAGAAGTATTAGGACTGCGTATCCAAGCAATTGATGCCATGGACTCCTTCGTACAACCTTGTAAGCGAAAAAGAAGTTGCAGTGTGCCTGTACAAAGAACTAGCGTAAGTTCAGTTACCTGCTTCTCGGAATTTTAGTTAGCCACTTATTGCAAAATTGTTCAATTACGTTGCTTGGCTTAATTTAGTTTGCTACTGATTACATAATGGCACAGCCTGTTAATCATATTGTAGACTGCGCCTATCTATGTGTTTGATACTTACTGTTAAGAACTACCTGTTTTCCTTAACTTAAATATCTACTTGTTTGTTTAACTGCTTTGCTTCTGCAACAGCGGGTTACAATGATGTTAATAACTACTTTTCAGCATCCAATTGAAACTCTTTAATTCCTTGTTTGTTTAACTGGTTTGCTGTTATAACTCCCAGATGAGATGTTTTGCTAACTTCAACTTTTCTGAATCCAATCAGAACTTTAGTGGCAAAACAGGTTAGCCCAAGATCAAAGAGCGAGGTCCCCATGGACGTTGCATCATCCCACAGCAGTGGCACCATCCCAATCATGCATTATGAATTGCCAACTGCTGATGCTCTAGAGGCTAAACTAGTGGTAGAAAGAGATTCTGCTTCTGCACTTAGAGATGAAGTTGACATGTTGAGGAAGCAAATAGCACAATCACAAGCAGTACTCAAGACAACCATTAAATATTTGGTGGATTTCAAAACGAAGCAAGCTGAGACTGACCAGATTGTTAAGGTCCTGAAGGAAAAAAGGTAATTAAATTCCTACCTGGTAAATCATAGGTGAAATGTTCTTTCCATAGTTGAATAACCTTTGTGTTGTCTGTTCATGTAATCAATCAAACCATTTGTTTTAGAGATCATGTAATAATTATTATTTTTTTTGTTTGTAATTTTATTTGAGCACAAGTCTGTATTAATTGATAAGACTCGGAGACATTTCATTTGGATTGTTGTGCCAGACCTACAAATATGCCAATCGGGCTGAATGTGCATTCAGCAATAGTAGTATAGATGGACCATAAGTGGCACGCATCGGAAAGGGCCAAGATGCTGGCTAAAAAAGGATGTTGTTGTAGCCAAAAAAAAGTATAGCGGCCTGGCTTATGTATGTTAGTTGATATTATTGATCCATATACTCTATAAGTGTTTATATGTCTGTTAGTTCCGTACATTCTTGGTTGATTGACTTGGTATTTGAATCTTGATACATCGCTTGTGTACATATCTAAATGGGAGTACACATTATGTTGCGTGTGACATTTGAGTTGGACATGAAGTGTTCCAAATATTCGAATTCACCTTAAACTGGATTCTAGTTTCTGAATTTGAGTATCGGCATTTGTAAACCATATTCATATATGACAGTGGAATACATCTTTGTCGTCCTTTTGAATATATATAAAAACACATAGAATGATTTATAAAGATTCATATAGGAATACAAAATGGATTCGAATTTAGTTGCCAGGGTAAACGTGGATGCTTATTGTCCCAAAATTCGAAAGAAACAGCAAAATGTCCACTCCCACATCGGCTGCCCGAAGCCAAGTGTTTGTGTCGTGGGTTTGTCACGGTAGATGTCCTTGTGAAAGGACTTAGTCGTGGAGCCATCGCTACAGGTTAGTTTTAAGGGGTTAAACCAGACAAGGGGACACGAGGAATTTTATACTAGTTCGGCCCCTTCGAGGAAGGTAAAAGCCTACGTCTAGTTGTGATTGGTATTGCTAGGGTTTCGAAGGTCAGGGAGCGAATCCGCTTTGTCTGGCTCTCAAGTTGTTGTCTGTCCCTAAACCGCTGCCGGGTCGTCCCTTTATATACATAGGTTGATGCCCGCCGGTTTACAGAGTCCCAAAGCCGGATCATAAACGTATCCAGTTCGGTCTTTGTCCTTCCTATCTTACAATACAAATTACATGACTAAGCCAGTTTACATTTACAGGCTTTAACCCACCTTCGGGCCTTGGGCTCCATGAAGCGCCATCATCCTTGCATCTTTATGGGCTTCTAATCTTCAAGGAGTCAACCCAGCTACATAAGTCCGGTTTACCTCTAGTAGTAATATCCCCAACATTAGGCCCCAGATTGGTTTGAACTCGTTCATGTCAATCTTCTATAATTTAGAAAAATTCTTCCCTCATATCTTCACCTCGATCTTGTAAACTGTCGTGACGTCATACTTCAAGATTATGATAAACCGTCCTGACATCATCCATCCGTTGATGTCGAAGATTACCTTCATTTAATATATCTTCAGCCATCGAGGCGACACCCTTATTAACTTATCCATTTTTGGGCTCCTCGGTTCCCGCACTTGCCGTTTCATCTCTTCGCCTTATAAATAGGGATAGCGGGCCCCTTTTATTTTCTTTCCGCTACCCATTCATTTCTTCTTCTTCCTCTCGACGACCTCACACCCGAGCGCCGCCGTCATCTTTGAACTCCGCCTCTGCTTCGCCGTTGGCCGCTGCATCAACATGTTTGCACCAGAGTTCCACAACGCCCTTCCGCTGCTTCCGCCGTCGCAGTAAGTCTTTTCCCCTTTCTTTCTTAGATCCATTAGGGTTTCCTTGTTCTTCGCTGTTCTTGAGGTTTATCAGAGCTTTCAGTGTTGCTCTTTCATGGCCTTTAAGTGAATACTTCGTATCTGACGTACTCCTTGCCGTAGCTAACCTTCCGTTGTCATCACAAACCCTTATGCGCAAAGAACTAATCTAGTCCTTCATAAGTTGCTTCGGTTCTGCACCCCTTCTAGATCCAATTATTTTTACTTTTTTGTCTTATCTTAGATCCGAAAATTTCATATGTCACTGTGAGATCTGTTTCTATGTCCCTGTGAGATTTGTTTCTCCTTGCACCAACATAGGCGGTTTAACCTTGTATAAGCAGTCTATGCCATTAGCCCTTTGATAAACCGGAAGAGCATTTTACCTTCATAATTATACTCCGGTTTAACAGTGTATGAGTAATCCTGTGCTAGTATTACCTTTTTCCCTTATTGCATTAGTCTCCGGTTTACACCATTTCACATATCAGTATGTTTCTTACTCCCTTGTCTCTTGCATATAATCATGCGTAATTTATAAACCGGCCTTTCATTTTCAGCTTGTTTGTTTCGCAATGGCCAAACAATTCACTACATGCAACTGGGCTCGTTCCCGGGTTACTGAGACTTAGTTGAATGAGATGGTTAGCATCGGCTCCCGGCCTAAGAAAACTGAAATCAAATGGTGAGTTCCAGGAACAGAAAATCCTCCAACACCAAGGCAGGGCGAGGTGGTGGTCTTTGTTGACTATATAGGCCGTGGCTTCAAACCGCCAGAGTCAAAGTTTTATCGAGATGTGCTTGCCAGCTTCCAACTTCATCCGCAAGATATTGGTCCCAACTCGGTTTCCAATTTATGCTACTTCCATGTCTTCTGTGAAGTATATTTACAAGAAGAACCAACTACAGAACTGTTCCGGGATTTCTTTCACTTAAACCAGTGCACAGAGTTTGTAAATGGCCCGAACACAGAACTTGGTGGTGTCTCGATTCAAAAGCGGAAAGAAGTTGAATTTCCTCATGCCAAACATCATAGCCACCCAAAGGAATGGAATCAAACTTGGTTTTATTGCAGAGACACTTCGCCTGAAGATGAAAATCCCCTCCCTGGCTTTCATGATCACAGACTATCCAATACTCACCCCATGCCACAATGCCTGAGCTCTTCAGAAAGGGCAAAATACGCTCCTCAACTCACCAAACTCCGGGCCTTTACGGCAAACGGTTTAACAGGCGTGGACTTTGTGCGCTGTTGGATATCCTGGAGTATCTTGCCGCTAAGCCAGTGTCCCGGTTTAATGTGTGAATATACCGGTGAGGTTGACGACCCTCAATGCCGCAGCATCCAATTATCTGAGGAAGAAGTCACTGAAGGTGTAAAGAAGATTTTGAATGAGTCGGAACTGATCTGTAGTCAAACCGGTCTGAGTCCCTTCTATGCCAAGAACAAACCACCTGATGTAAGCATTATACTTCCTCTTCATCTCTAATATCTTTAACTTATGCAACCTGTAACCCTTCTTCTTTATATGTAGGGTGATGACCCCTTCTGGAAACAGAAAACCATAGAGAAAGCGACAAAGCCGACTGGAGACAAAGCAGTCAAGCCATCCCGCCCAAAGACCAAAGCCATAAAACGGACGTCAAAACGGAAAACGGCTGACCGGATTAATATGGAGCTTGATGATGATACTGATGATCCAGAAGTTGAGGTAGAACTTGACTCACTTGGCTCTCTTTTCATGCATCTCATTAACAATGATCTTCCTCGGGAGGACGCAGAAGCTAGTCAAGCTGATGACGTAGAGGTAATTACCCTTTCCTCCGGTTCAGACTCTATGCCAACACAAAAAACTCGCCAAGCAGTCCGAAAAGTAAGCTTTTCTCATCCTCTTGCTCACTTGGATCCAACATTTATTTTGAAGACTCAACAGCATGAAGCTCGCCGGACAACCCGGCACAGTGGCCAATAGGTCACCTCAGCCGGTTTACCTGATACTCCGGTTCGGAAGCGCTGGTCTGAGGTCTCTCCTACTTCTGACCATTCTTACCCCAAGGCAGGTTATTTCAGACAGCCTCTTAATCCGTCTGATTCAAATTATCAGGTGACACCTCCTTCATCTTCTGGTGAATCGACAGCAACTCGGTAGGATCGAAAGTATGTCTAGAGGGGGGTGATTAGACTACTTGACCAACTAAAAACTTAGCCTTTTCCCAATTTTAGTTCTTGGCAGATTTTAGCTATCTTAGAGCAAGTCAAGCAATCATCACACAATTCAAGCAAGCATGCAAAGAGTTTATTGGCAGCGGAAAGTAAAGCATGCAACTTGCAAGAATGTAAAGGGAAGGGTTTGGAGGATTCAAACGCAATTGGAGACACGGATGTTTTCCCGTGGTTCAGATAGGTGGTGCTATCCTACATCCACGTTGATGGAGACTTCAACCCACGGAGGGTAACGGTTGCGCGAGTCCACGGAGGGCTCCACCCACGAAGGGTCCACGAAGAAGCAACCTTGTCTATTCCACCATGGCCATCGCCCACGAAGGACTTGCCTCACTAGCGGTAGATCTTCACGAAGTAGGCGATCTCCTTGCCCTTACAAACTCCTTGGTTCAACTCCACAATCTTGTCGGAGGCTCCCAAGTAACACCTAGCCAATCTAGGAGACACTACTCTCCAAGAAGTAACAAATGGTGTGTTGATGATGAACTCCTTGCTCTTGTGCTTCAAATGATAGTCTCCCCAACACTCAACTCTCTCTCATAGGATTTGGATCTGATGGAAAGAAGATTTGAGTGGAAAGCAACTTGGGGAAGGCTAGAAATCAAGATTCATATGGTAGGAGTGGAATATCTTGGTCTCAACACATGAGTAGGTGGTTCTTTCTCAGAACATATGAGTAGGAATGGTGTATGTGTTCTGATGGCTCTCTCTTTGAATGAAGAGGAGGTGGAGGGGTATTTATAGCCTCCACACAAAATCCAACCGTTACACACAATCTACCAATCTCGGTGGGACCGAATCAGAAAACTCGGTCTGACCGAAATAGTAAACCTAGTGACCGTTAGGAATTTCGGTGGGACTGAGATGCAACTCGGTAGGACCGATTCGGTTAGGGTTTGGGCATAACGTAATCTCGGTGATACCGATCGCACAAACTCGGTGAGACCGAGTTCGGCAATTAGCTAACCAGAGAGTTGGTCAAGCAAACTCGGTGGGACCGACTTGCTCTTTCGGTGAGACCGAAAAGTTACAAGAAGGAAACAGAGAGTTTGCATTGCATTCTCGGTGGGACCGATTCACTCTTTCGGTGAGACCGAAAAGTTATGAAAGGGAAACAGAGAGTTTGCAACCCCATCTCGGTGCGACCGAGATTCTTATCGGTAGGACCGAATTGCTAGGGTTTGGCAGTGGCAAATGACAAGTGAAACTCGGTGGCGCCGGATTGACAGAATCGGTATGACCGAGTTTGGCTTAGGGTTTAGGTCATTTGTGGATATGGAAAGGTGGTTGAGGATTTTGGAGCATATCACTAAGCACATAAAGCAAGAGGCTCATTAAGCAACACCTCATCCCTCCTTGATAGTATTGGCTTTTCCTAAAGACTCAATGTGATCTTGGATCACTAAAATATAAAATGAAGAGTCTTGAACTTTTGAGCTTGAGCCAATTCTTTGTCCTTAGCATTTTGAGGGTTCCACTTTCACATCCATGCCATGCCAATCATTGAGCTTTCCTGAAATAATCATCTTGGAATAGCATTAGCTCAATGAGCTATATGTTGTTATGAATTACCAAAACCACCTAGGGATAGTTGCACTTTCAATCTCCCTCTTTTTGGTAATTGATGACAACATATAGATCAAAGCTTCGACAAATAATAATAATCATGAAATACATCGTCGCTTTGAGAAGTATGTGATAAGTAAGAGCTCCCCCTAAATCATGGGTTACTCTTCCATGTCACATACATCTTGGTGGAGCGCTAAAAAAAATGATAAGATTGAAATACATGCACTCATCACCAAGAATAGTGAATGATCACAGACAATAGATAGAATGATAACATTTAGCAAGCATTAAGCAACCATTAAGTGTAGCTTATGATCAAACAATTGATCATCGATGTCTCACGAATAATGACATAGTATCGCACACGCAAGCAAACAAAGTTCGAAAAACCACCAAATAAAAACAAGAGAGAATAAAAGCAACACTCTCTCTCGAAGCCTATGATCTATACATTTTCTCCCCCTTTGGCAACAAGTTACCAAAAAGTTCCTAGAGAATGCATAGTGCTAAGTCGACGCTCAGGCTTGATCTTCAGGTGGTGGTGGAGTCCGAAGCACGCCAAGGACGAAGCCTTCAGTAGATGTGGTAGGAGTTGAGGCTGTGGTGGATGCTGGAGCTGGTGGAACGGAGGCTGTAGCTGATGCAGACGTTGTAGCTCTAGTGTCAGCAACTGGCAGTGCAGACGACCACGGACCTCGTGGCACCCTGGCAAAAGCATCAGTTGTGGTTCTGCCTCTTCTCTCGTTCATGTCGTCCTGGAGCTGCTCCACGGCAGTCTGTATCTCAGTCACTTTGATGTCCAGGTCATAGAACCTCTGTTCCATGATCCTCTCTAGGCTCGCCTGGTTCTGAGTCAGGGTAGCTATACTCTGCTCAATCCGCAGGGTGGACGCTATCAGGTAACCGAGCTGCTCTTGTTTGGTCTTCAAGAAGTAATCAGATGCATCCGCTTGAGTAGGCATCCTGGCAGCTTTCTCCTTCTTCGCCTTCTCCTTCTGAGCTTGTGCATGGGCAGATGAGGGTTCATTCTCAGTCATAACCACTTGGTTATCCTCAAAATCTGGACGGATGGGCAGGTGTTCCTTATCCAATAAATACACGCCCGTGCCCATCTTGGAGTTGATGAGCTCCTGAATCTGTGGGGCATACCCACAACTCCTCTTCTGGTCTGCAGCTGTCCTCTTGATTGTTTCCACAATGAGACTCATGACCTTGAATTTCTAAGGCACGTCAAAGACATGAAGCAAGTTGATCGCGTGACCTCTGATCATCTTGTGATCTCCAGATTTGGGCAGAAGGGTGTGCCTAAGGATCCAGTTGATCGTAGGCAATCCTGAGAGCAGATAGTGCACTGAGCCAAACTTGAACGTGTCGAGCGCTTCATTCGGGATCTCCTTGTACATGTTGGACATGGAGTTGTGATCCATCTTTTTCTAGGCATAAATGTCCAAGTCATCAGCTTGCTCCTCTGGGGCATTGATCAACTTCGCCCATTATTCAACAGTGGATTGGTACCTTGTACCCTCGGACATCCATGTGATCCTGCCATCCGGATAAAAGTGTGCTGTGGAGTAGAATTGCATGATCAGCTCCTCGTTCCACTTTGTGAGCTTCTGCCCAACAAAGTCTGCAACTCCACACGCACTAAAGCTGTCAAATACACCGGGGTAGTACTCTTCATTGTCCTTGATGTAGGTCCAGTCGACCCATCTCATGTCACAAACGATTGGCTTCTTGTCAAGCAAAATAGTCTCATAGAAATCTTGCTGCTCCTTGGTATGAAATCTGTAATCCACGGCAGTCCTTCTCCTAGAAGCATACGGATCTGCTTCTCTCCATTTCCTCAGCCCTGAATCTCTCCTGAGCTTCATATCCTCAGCCACAGGATGAGCATCGTTGTGGTCTGGGATCTTGGGCTTGAGCTTCCTAAGGACACTCTCTTCCTCTTCTTCGATAGCTTCAGGCACTGGGGCCTTGTTCTTTTCCGCAGCTGGGATGCTTCGTGTGTTTCTCTTTGGTGCACTCTTAGGCTTACATGCAGCCTTAGGTGCTTCCTTGGGCTTGGATGCAGCTGTTCCTGACCTTATAGCATCTCCCATGAGTTTGGCTGCCTTGGGTGCTGGTGCAGCAACCTCTTCTTCTTCCTCCTCATCTACCATGATGGAGGCCTTCCCAAGCACTCTGGCTACAGTCTTCTTCACCCTCTCTTTCCTCTTCTTGCCTTGGCCACCTGCTTCCTCTTCAGATTCCAGGGCAAGCTTCATGGTTTCTTCAGTTGCAGCCTTCCTAGGTTTGGAAGTGGGAACTCTTGCCTTAGACATGGGCTGCCTGCCTGCTGGCCTTTTGATTTTCAGCCCTGGCTTTGTGCCTTGAGTTGGTTCAGCTCTCTTTGATGTGGCCTCTTCCTCTGCCACATAGTCTTCATCCTCAGAATCAGACGTTCTCTTCTTCCTTTGACGTGTGGCAGCCTTAGGCAGATTGCTGGGGGTGCTCCTGCTGCCATCATCAGAAGAACTTGAGGGGCTAGTGCCCTCACTCATCACAACTTGCTGCTCAGACACATTCTGGCTGTCACTTTGATCAGACATGTTGCAAACTGACTGCTGACCCTGTGAATAGATTACGGATAAGATAGAGTGTATGAGCATCACAAAAAGCAGAGATTTTTGCAAAAGGTTAATTCAAAAACTTAGTTTTAGTTTTCCACAGAAAGCATCTCGGATCTACCGATTTTCAAACTCGGTGACACCGAAGAAATTTTGGCACCAGAACTGGTGAACTCGGTCAGACCGAGTCACAGTTCGGTGGCACCAAGACTGCTAGGGTTTCACAGAATTCCAAAATCGGTCGCACCGATAAGTTATTCTTGGTCAGACCGAGTTTCACTTGTGCAATGGCAAAAGCCAGATCGGTGGGACCGAGTTTTTCAACTCGGTGGGTCCGAGATGGTTTCGGCGGAAACCTAACCCTAAAATTTTCGAATTAAACCTAATCTATGAGTTCATTGACTGGATAGGAGTGTTTCAATCGTGGCAAGAATCATGATGATCACAATGTGCTAGGAATCGGAGTGGAGAATAGCACAAAGATCGAGTCCATACCCTAGTTCGGCGGAGACTCGCTATGGCGGCAACGGCGGGGCAGAATTCCGTTGACGGCGGCGGAGACCAGCGACTGGAGGCTGCTGGCGGCGAGAAGACGATCCGGAGACCACGAAGGCAGAGCAGGCTATCGCGCGGGCGAAGAGGTTTCAGAGAAATTTCCAAAAATTTTCCCATCACTATATATAGCCCGACCCTGTCGGTGTGACCGAGTGGAACAACTCGGTGGCATCGAGATGCAAAACTGTGTGCAGTTATTGCAACTCGGTGTGACCGAAAAGTTCAAATCGGTTGCACCGAGATCGAAAACCTAGATTAACTTAATGAACTCGGTAGGACCGAAAATGGAGTATCGGTCAGACCGAGATTCATAAAGAGGTTTTGGAAGTTTAAGTCTATGATGAATCGGGGACTCCGAGCGCTCCTCACACAGAGTGGTTCGAATCTGACTTGATCAAGTTTTGTGATGCAGCATGAATAGAGTTTGAGATGAGAAAAGCATAGATAGCTAGAGGAGGTTCTTAGGCATTCTTGTCCATCCACTTGGCAAAAGAAGAAAGCCAAACAATCAAAACAACAAGTGGATGTCCTCGAATGAGTAAAATATGCAACCAACATGCTCACACAATAAGATGGCAAATGAAATATGTGGCAAAGCATGCACAACCAATTCTAGCATCTATCAAGCAATTTCCGATGACTAGGTCATCTATATATGAGTATATTGACTTAGGATTCAAGTGAGAACACTTGATCATAGGTCATACTCATCGTTTAAGCTCAAGTGGGGTTACCACTTTTACATAAAGCATTGTTGTATTCACATCTTTAGAGTTGCTTTAGCTCAAGTCTTAGAGTAAAGCTCCCCCTAGATGTGATATCCCCCCTAAGAGGGATGAACTAACCTTGGGTTTTGTCGATGATGACTTCATGTAGATGTTGAAGATGTGGATGCTCAATGTTGATGTGGATCACTTGGAGCTATCCATTTGAGTGAATTGCACTTTCAATACCTACATGGGTTAGTCCCACAAGGAACAAACAAGGATATCCACAGACATAGAGTGATGCACACACAAGATGATGTCCATGAAAACTTTAGGTTACCTTGTCCCTTGTCTTACCAACAAGAGGGTTTGTGACTCCTTGAACTAGTGCAAGATGTGGAAGTTGATTGCACTTGTTCTTGCCAAAATGATAAGAGTGAAGTATGTTGTCGGAGTCACCCTCAAGAACTCTCTAGTTCTTCTTCTTTTGGATCCACACCATCTTGATGGAAATCCTTGGAGTTGTAGTCATACTTGATGTAGTGGAACTTGAAGTAGTCTTGGGAATCCACTTGACTAAGGTCTTAGGAGCTTCTTCAAATGCATCAATCTCCTCTTGAAGCTTGTCCTTGCCTTTTTGCTTGTAGTCTTGTGGTGGAAGATCATCTTGAGCTTGTGTTCCCTTGAAGGAAGTATCATACTTCTCTTGTTGAGGAATAAACTTTGTCTTGGGGTATTGATCTTCTTCCCATTCAACTCCATTGGCATTGAACTTTCGTTCAAAACCAACACCTTGATTCTTCCGGTGCATTCCTTGCTTGCGCACAATTTGCTCGAATTGCTTACTTTCGGCAAGGCTCTTGTAAACACCTTTCTCTATAATTCCCTTCAATAAGCTATTTTCTTGCTCAAGTGTAACTTGGCTAAGAGAATCATTAGTGGAATCAAGAGAACTACTAGAAGCAACAATATTGGATTTAGCATGATCATTGTTACTACTAGAGGAAGAATCTTTCTTATTCTTGTTACTAGCCTTGACTTGAGGCATGTAGGCGGATAAAAGTAAACGCTTGGCAATGTGAGAAGAACTTTTCTTGTGGAGATCATCATTGATTGCTTTTAAGAACTCATGCTCTTGCTCAAGATTAAGCTTTTCAAAGCGTAGTTTCTCATGAGCTCTTAAAAGTTCTCGATGATCTTCGAAGATAGTTTCATGGGCTAACTTAAGAGTGTTTAGTTCTTTAGTTAGAGCCTCAATCTTCTCCTTATCATTGTCATTCGTTTTAGCATGATTAATTGATATTTCACCATAATATTCTTCACTAGAGTTGTCAACAAGCAAATCATCATCACCTAACAAGTCATCTTCATCACTATTAAAGTCAACATACTCGGGGTGTGTTACCTTAGGACCTTTGGCCATGAAGCATCTTCCAATTCCTTCATTTGGTGAGTCAAATATGTCGTAGGAGTTGGTTGACACAAGTGCTAGACCGGCAACACCTTCATCTTGAGTATCTTCGGAGTCGGAGTGATAACTTCTCTCGGAGTGGCTGTCGGAGTCGGAGCCGGATACCCATTCACCAACATGAGCTTGATGTCTTCGTTTTGTATAGCTCCTTGATGAGTTTTCCTTCCTTTCCGAATCCTTGCTTCTCCGTGAGTATCTTCGTTCATAACGATCATCTCTACTCCTTCTCTCTCTTGGTGGAGATTCTTTGCTTCTTCTTTTTGGAGAATCTTCTCTTCTCTTGTAGGGAGCCGTACACTCATTGGAATAGTGTCCGGGTCTTCCACAATTATAGCAGTTTCGCTCTCGACTAGAAGATCTTTTGTCATTGTAGGACCTTGACTTGAAGCTTCTATCTTTGTTTCTACTCTTGTAGAACTTGTTGAAGTTCTTCACCATTAAGCTCAATTCTTCATTGAAGTTTTGTTTCTCACTTGATGATGTGGGGACTTCACATGACGCTTTGTAGGCACCACTTGATTTATTGTGAAGTTCCTCTTTATCCTTGAGTGACATCTCATGAGCAACAATCCTTCCAATTACTTCCGTTGGCTTGAGATCTTTGTAGTTGGGCATCATTTGGATTAATGTGCACACGGTATCATATTTCCCATCCAAGGCTCTTAGGATCTTCTTGATGATGAATCTATCGGTCATCTCATCACTTCCTAAGCCGGCAATCTCATTTGTGATGAGAGCAAGCCTAGAGTACATTTCAGCGACACCTTCACCATCCTTCATCTTGAACTTGTCAAGTTGACTTTGGAGCACATCCAACTTGGATTCCTTGACGGAGTCGGTACCTTCGTGCATATCAATCAAAGTATCCCAAATTTCCTTTGCATTCTCAAGGCGGCTGATTTCGTTGAATTCTTCGGGGCACAATCCGTTGAAGAGAATATCACAAGCTTGAGCATTGTATTGCAACATCTTCAACTCATCCACGGTAGCTTCACGGTTTGGTTCTCTCCCATCAAAGAACTCACCTTGCAAACCAACACAAACAATAGCCCATACGGCGGGGTTATGTCCAAGAATATGCATTTTCATTTTATGCTTCCAACTAGCAAAATTAGTGCCATCAAAGTAAGGACCTCTACGGTGATAATTTCCCTCGCTAGACGCCATACTCTCCTAGGTTGTGAAACCAAGGCTATGACCACCAAAAGCTATGGAGATCAAGGCAAATGGAGACCAAAGCTCTGATACCACTTGTAGGATCGAAAGTATGTCTAGAGGGGGGGTGATTAGACTACTTGACCAACTAAAAACTTAGCCTTTTCCCAATTTTAGTTCTTGGCAGATTTTAGCTATCTTAGAGCAAGTCAAGCAATCATCACACAATTCAAGCAAGCATGCAAAGAGTTTATTGGCAGCGGAAAGTAAAGCATGCAACTTGCAAGAATGTAAAGGGAAGGGTTTGGAGGATTCAAACGCAATTGGAGACACGGATGTTTTCCCGTGGTTCGGATAGGTGGTGCTATCCTACATCCACGTTGATGGAGACTTCAACCCACGGAGGGTAACGGTTGCGCGAGTCCACGGAGGGCTCCACCCACGAAGCGTCCACGAAGAAGCAACCTTGTCTATTCCACCATGGCCATCGCCCATGAAGGACTTGCCTCACTAGCGGTAGATCTTCACGAAGTAGGCGATCTCCTTGCCCTTACAAACTCCTTGGTTCAACTCCACAATCTTGTCAGAGGCTCCCAAGTAACACCTAGCCAATCTAGGAGACACCACTCTCCAAGAAGTAACAAATGGTGTGTTGATGATGAACTCCTTGCTCTTGTGCTTTAAATGATAGTCTCCCCAACACTCAACTCTCTCTCATAGGATTTGGATCTGATGGAAAGAAGATTTGAGTGGAAAGCAACTTGGGGAAGGCTAGAGATCAAGATTCATATGGTAGGAATGGAATATCTTGGTCTCGACACATGAGTAGGTGGTTCTTTCTCAGAACATATGAGTAGGAATGGTGTATGTGTTCTGATGGCTCTCTCTTCGAATGAAGAGGAGGTGGAGGGGTATTTATAGCCTCCACACAAAATCCAACCGTTACACACAATCTACCAATCTCGGTGGGACCGAATCAGAAAACTCGGTCTGACCGAAATAGTAAACCTAGTGACCGTTAGGAATTTCGGTGGGACTGAGATGCAACTCGGTAGGACCGATTCGGTTAGGGTTTGGGCATAACGTAATCTCGGTGAGACCGATTGCACAAACTCGGTGAGACCGAGTTCGGCAATTAGCTAACCAGAGAGTTGGTCACGCAAACTCGGTGGGACCGACTTGCTCTTTCGGTGAGACCGAAAAGTTACAAGAAGGAAACAGAGAGTTTGCATTGCATTCTCGGTGGGACCGATTCGCTCTTTCGGTGAGACCGAAAAGTTACGAAAGGGAAACAGAGAGTTTGCAACCCCATCTCGGTGTGACCGAGATCCTTATCGGTAGGACCGAATTGCTAGGGTTTGGCAGTGGCAAATGACAAGTGAAACTCGGTGGCGCCGGATTGACAGAATCGGTATGACCGAGTTTGGCTTAGGGTTTAGGTCATTTGTGGATATGGAAAGGTGGTTGAGGATTTTGGAGCATATCAGTAAGCACATAAAGCAAGAGGCTCATTAAGCAACACCTCATCCCTCCTTGATAGTATTGGCTTTTCCTAAAGACTCAATGTGATCTTGGATCACTAAAATATAAAACGAAGAGTCTTGAACTTTTGAGCTTGAGCCAATTCTTTGTCCTTAGCATTTTGAGGGTTCCACTTTCACATCCATGCCATGCCAATCATTGAGCTTTCCTGAAATAATCATCTTGGAATAGCATTAGCTCAATGAGCTATATGTTGTTATGAATTACCAAAACCACCTAGGGATAGTTGCACTTTCAAACTCAACTCCCCCCTTTGAAAATTGTGGCCGGGTGAGTTGTAAAAACCTTTGCTTTCAATGCGCCATAAATCCTTCGAATAGGATGTCAATCCTCTTTTATTCTGTTTGCAGGGCCAAAGCCAGACCCAGCAAGAAAGCTCGGGTCACCAATCCGCCAGAAGACCTTGTCGCCGAAGAAGAAGAACCAAGAGGTGAACCGGAACAGACTGGTGAACCGGAAGGCCCTCATCCTGAAGCTACTTTTGATGATCCACCTCTTGAAGGCCAACATACCGATGAACCAACACATGTTGAGCCTGCCACACCCGATACTGAACTAGCAGAACCAAATCGGGCTAGTCCAGTGAAAGACACTGAAATTCCTGTATCATCAACCAAAAATCCTGAAGGCCAAGGTGATGATGTTATTATTACTGGAATGGGCCACAGCTCTCCTGGCCATCCCGTCATTTTGGCTCAGCATAGTGCCAAAGAAGAGCAAGCTGCCCGTGATAAAGGTAAATGGAGCAGCGACTTATCAAGCTATGCTCATCTTAACGCTGATGAGCTTCCTTCTGGCTTCTTGAACCGTCTGCACTCAAACCGGAATTATGAAGCTGGCTTTGGTGAACTTGATGAAAGAACGATATGAGGTAAATTCCTCTCCCTTTGTTGATTGATTTACAACTGAATTACTATCCCAAGTAGCCCCCAAGGGTTGTTTATATGATTATTAATCATAAACCGGGTCTTTGTGACACTTTACACTTCTCATCATTGATCCTTGCCATGGTAGGTCTCTAATAAGAGATAAAACTCATCTTGAAATAATTAGATAATGTTCTGCAGCATAGCCCCCAAAGGCCGGTTTAACTTAGAAGGTTAATCCGGGTTCTAATCTGCACCTCCGCTTTAGAATCAACGCACATTAGCCCCCAAGTGTCAAGGATAATGCTTGCATTCTTCTGGAGACTTGTATAAATTGTAGCATTTTTAGAGCAAATAGGCATTAGCCCCCAAGTATGAAGTGTATAACTTGTTATATGCTTTATACTTAGCACATATATATGTTGTTTGTTGAATATACCTTCAATGTTGCAGGCTGAACTGAGAAGCAAAGATGCCCGAAATTCTAACTTGCAAGAAAATGTTGAGGCTGCAAAAGCCAAAGAGGAGCTGACCCAGGCCCTGGCCGTAATGGAAAAGCTGAAAGAATCCTTCAACCAAGAGTGTGCTGAATGGGAAACTGAGAAATCCGGTTTAACCAAAAGAGCTGTAGACGCCGAGGCAGCCCTGAAGCCAATGGTTGAAGAACTAGCCGGTTTGAAATGCCAAATCAATTCTATGACCTCTGCTATCTTTGGTAAGTGTTTGCTTATGTGTTGCGCCAGTCGATGAATCTTATAACTGACCAAAATGTTGATAAAATCTTTGGCAGGCACTCGGATCGCTCATCTTGGTACAGATATGCGGATGAAGCTCAAAGCGGCATATACATTGGTTGAACAGCTATACTCTGGGTCTCAACAGGTTATTAGCATGGTAGCTTATAACAAACCGGCTCCAACTTTGATTAAGGAGACCCTTGAGAAGCTGGGCATGTTACCATCCCGTATTGCCGAGTTGAAGAGAGCAGCTGCCAGAGCAGGAGCTTTAACCGCCCTTATTCGAGCCAAAGCCTGGATTCCAGACCTTGAAGCAGAGGATATCATTAAAGGATACCCAGGCATTAAAGAAGACGGTTCAAACTTCAACAATGATGACCTTCGGTGGCTGACCAAATAGATGCGGCCAGCAGCCAGCAAGTAGGCTGATGATACCGATTTGTCCCATTTTCAACCGTTTTATGATGCAGAAGGGAAAAGACAGTCGGCCGACATCCATGAAGTTGAAGAACTTGTGCCTCCGATTCGTAAGCACACTTACGCCCCTGATATTAACCCTTCCAATCTTATCCATGAAGAAGCAGTGTTCCAAGCATTAACTGGAATCGATTGGTCAACGGCTGATTTCCAGTGTCTGGGGAGGGATGAAGAAGTGCCTACACCAACTGACCCTCAACCGTCAAACCGTCGCGATGAAGAGTCCTGATCTGGTTGTCGGCATTCTGGGAACAGGGGTCCCCAGACTTGCCTGCCTACGGCCTGTGGCGTGGCTCAAGTGGGGGCCTAGTGCGGCCCATCTTCATCAACACGAGGCTCAAGACCCTCGCGAGGGGCCAAGCCTCGCGAGGCAGACGACACAGCGCATCCTCAGGCACAGCCTCCTCAGGCTGGCTTGCGAGGAGGCGGAGAGTTCAAGGCGGGGTACCTCGCGAGGTGCCCATGATGCAAGCCATGACGAGTCGAGGCACCAGGCGGGTGCCAGCGCGCGCAGCGTCCTCCTTTCCTCTTTGGTGCAAAGGGGACAAGCATATCTGCGGAGTACCGAGGCATCAGGCAAACGTTGCCACTTCGGTGCAACGAGACCAAGACCAGGAGGACTACGAGACGGAGGTCACCATGGAGCCCAGCCCGGCGTCACCACCAGAGCCTTTGGCAGGCGAAGACTGCTTTTGTCAGGATAGACGTACTCGATGTCCCCCTTCAAATTAGCCCGCCATTTTTGGCTCCCTTCCCGCTCAATATTTGGGAAGAGGACCAGGGCCTCTATAAATAGGACTAGCCACCCACATAGCAAGGGGTTCGGTTCGGTTGGTCAGTTGGGATCTGGAAGAGAGGAAGAGAGAAAGAGAGAGATAGAGAGAGGTGGCTGAACTCCCCATAGCAGTTCATCACCCCAGCCAAGAACAGACCCTCGCGAGGCTATTCTTCCTTGTATTGTTCATCATCACCAGCCCCCAAGAGGCAATCCATCCACCACACACTGGAGTAGGGTATTACACCACAATGGTGGCCCGAACCAGTATAAACCTTGTGTCTCTTGTGTGATTCCCTTAGTAGTCTAGATCCTAGTGAGACGGAGAGGTTGAAGGCGAGGTTTCCGCGCGCACCCCAGTGTTCGAACCTTAAGGGTCTGCCGGAACCCGAAATCCGACACCGGTCGCCAATTTATATGGCTACTGGGAAAAACAATGATACTATTTGAGCCGCTTTGAAGCTTCATGTAATAGGATAGCTGAAACTCCGTTATCTTCCATGCCATCGAGCATGTTTCGTAATACTTTGAGACAATCTGTGCCGCCCTTTGGGATATATTTATGCATAACCCATGATGAATTGCGTTCCTGGGTACAACAACTTAAAAGTATCTAGCGGTTTACCGCTAGACGTGTTATGATGTCCAAGAAGTATATAGTACCTAGATGAATAGTCAAGTGTTTGTACAAAAAGTAATGTACAGAACATACCTCATTGGTTGACCAAATGTGTAAAGGTGTTAATACCAATATGGAACGTTGATAACTCCATCTTCATAATTCCGGTCTATATATTAAACTGGACCGGAATAACTACCGGATGTTCTTTATAACACTGGCGATTTAGTCAAACCAGACCGGGTCAATAAACACTGGTTTATAATTGATCATGTGCCAACAACTTGTAGTTGAAAAGCACACCGGGTCAAGGACGCCGGTTTTCTAAAAAAATACTTATGATTTTCAACAAACAAAATTCAAACAGGAAAATATGCAAGGCTTTTTACGAGCTGCCAGGCTCCAAATCGAGGCTTTTCATGGGCTGCCAGGCCTCTGAGTTAAACCGTTTAACAAATCCTTTTAAGATGGGCCTCCAATTAACCAATCATTGTTTTAACTTTGACAAGTTAAGGGTTTGTAAAATATTGACTTGTCAAACGTTTGATGGGTCATACCAAGATTACCTGGACAGGAGTGGCTTACTTGATGAAGGCAGGTTAACCCGGGTTTTTAGGTGAATACACCAGGCTTCCAAGCCGTGGGTTGATAGCCAATTACAAGGGTCCTTTCAAACTCTTTGTTGCTTTGCAAAAAGAGCCCCCAAGTAACTTTGTGAGCGATGCTCAGTGTGTGCCCATGTTTGAGTCTGTACTCTATACAACACTCTCTTTGGCTCCACAAATTTTTCCCTTTGTGGCTTAAATGCCTATCAAGAGGTGTAGCTATGGTGCGAGGACAACCAAGCCCCCTAGTGATATCCCTTTGTGGTTTAAAAAACCAATCAAGAGGTGTAGCTGTAGTTCAAATATGACCAAGCCCCCTCGTGATTTTCTTTATATTGATGCAGCTGCTAAAGCCGGTTTAACAACAACTCCGCTTTGTCAGTTAACTTGTAAAAGCACACAGCGGATATAAAAAGAACAGATACCCCGCTTATAACGGAGGCTCCTGTTTATTATATGATATATACACTGTCATAAATATGTACAGATGAAGAGCCTATAGCTTCAAGTATAGTAAGGCCGAAGGAGAGCTATGTTCCATGGCCGCTTGGTCTCCTCCGATTGACGTGAGTCTTCATGCTCTCGAACATCAATGAGGTAGTAAGATACGTTGTGCAGGTTTTGCTGACCACAAAGGGTCCTTCCCAAGGTAGGGATAACTTGTGCATATCAGTCTGATCCTGGATGAGCCAGAGCACCAAATCACCTTCTTGAAAGGTTCTAGTTTTAATTCAGCTGCTGTGATAATGTCGGAGATCTTGTTGATAAATCGCCAATCATGTTGCTGCAAGATCACGCTCTTCATCCAATAGGTCCAGAGAATCCTGACGTGCCTTCTCATTATCAGCTTCGACATAAGCTGCCACACGGGGCGAATCGTGACGGATGTCGCTAGGAAGAACCGCCTCCGCTCCATAAACCATGAAGAAAGGTGTGTAACACGTAGACCTATTGGGTGTGGTGTTGATGCTCCATAACACAAAAGGTAGCTCCTCAACCCAACAACCCAGCATCCGCTTTAAGGGAACCATAAGCCTTGGTTTGATACCCCGTAGAATTTCTTGATTTGCCCTCTCTGCTTGACCATTTGATTGGGGGTGAGCCACCGATGCTAAGTCGAGCCGGATGTGCTCACATTGACAAAATTCTTCCATCTCCCCTTTTGACAAGTTAGTACCATTATCTGTTATAATGTTGTGTGGAAAGCCAAACTGGAATATCACCTTCTTGATGAACTGAACCGTCGTGGCTGCATCACACTTGCTGACTGGCTCTGCCTCCACCCATTTAGTGAATTTATCAACTGCTACTAACAGGTGGGTCTTTTCGTCCTTAGAACGCTTGAAGGGTCCAACCATATCAAGCCCCCAAGTTGCAAACGGCCACGTAATTGGAATCATCCGCAACTCTTGAGCTGGAACGTGCGCACGGCGGGCAAATTTTTGACATCCATCACATCTCTTGACTAAATCCTCCGCATCAGCATGCGCCGTCAACCAGTAAAAACTGTGGCGGAAAGCTTTGGCAACCAACAACTTTGAACCGGTGTGGTGACCGCAATCCCCTTCATGGATTTCTCGCAAAATCTCACAACCTTCTTGAGGAGAAACACAGCGCTGAATTGCCCCTGAAACACTGTAACGATGTAACTCCCCGTTGAGTATGGTCATGGACTTGGAACGCCGGATTATCTGTCGAGCCAACGTTTCATCGTCTGGTAACTCGCCCCAGTTCATGTAAGCCAGATATGGGATCGTCCAATCCGGCATGGCATGCAAAGTTGCCACCAACTGAGCCTCCAGATCAGGAATAGCCAAATCTTCTTCGGTTGGCACTTTGACTGATGGATTATGCAACACATCAAGAAAGACATTGGGCGGGACCGGTTTACGCTGGGAACCAAGACAACTTAAAGCACCCACCGCTTCATTCTTCCGCCGGTCTATATGGTCCACCTGATAACCTTTAAAGTGACCAGCCACTGCGTCCACCTCTGGCCGATATGCAGCCATGAGTGGGTCCTTAGAATCCCAAGTGCCAGACACCTACTGAGCCACTAGATCTGAATCGCCAAAGCACTTAACCCGGCTCAAATTCATCTCCTTAGCCATTCGAAGACCGTGGAGCAAAGCCTCATATTCAGCTGCATTGTTAGTACAAGGGAACATTAAACGGAGGACATAACAAAACTTGTCACCTCGTGTGGAAGTTAGTATGACTCCAGCCCCCGAGCCCTCCAACTGTCTGGACCCATCAAAATGAATAGTCCAATATGTATTATCTGGCTTCTCCTCCAGTGCCTGCAACTCCGTCCAATCATTAATGAAGTCCACGAGTGCCTGGGATTTTATCACTGTGCGGGGTATATACTTGAGCCCGTGAGGTCCAAGTTCAATAGCCCACTTGGCAATCCGGCCAGTTGCTTCTCTGTTTTGAATGATGTCGCCCAGAGGAGCTGAACTGACCACTGTGATGGGATGGCCCTGAAAATAATGTTTAAACTTCTGGCTCGCCATAAATACCCCATACACCAGCTTCTGCCAATGCGGATACCTCTGCTTTGACTCAATGAGCACCTCGCTGATATAATAAACCGGCCGTTGAACCAGATATTCCTTGCCAAGCTCCTTGCGCTCTACCACAATGGCTACGCTAACAGCCCAGGCATTAGCAGCCACATGTAATAATAATGGCTCTTTATCGATCAGTGCTGCAAGCACGGGTGGTTCAGCTAGCTGCCTCTTCAGATCCTCGAACGCTTTATCAGCTGTCTCGCTTCAGACAAAGTTATCTGTTTTCTTGAGCATCTGATATAAAGGGATGGCCTTATCTCCAAGGCGACTGATAAAACCGGCTCAAGGCTATAATCCGGCCGGCCAGAAGTTAAACATCGTTAATACACGCCGGTTTAGCCAAGGATGTAATTGTTGCAATCTTTTCCGGATTAGCCTCAATGCCTCTGTTTGATACCAGAAAGCCTAAGAGCTTGCCTGCCGGGACACCGAAGACACACTTCTCCGGATTGAGCATCATCTTGTAAACCCGGAGATTGTCAAAGGTTTCTCGTAGATCATCTATCAATGTCTCCTCCTTTCTGGACTTGACCACAATATCATCCACATATGCATGAACATTGCACCCAATTTGTTTATGAAGGCAATTCTGAACACATCGCTGGTAAGTTGCCTGGGCACTCTTGAGTCCAAAAGGCATGGAAAAATAGCAGAAGGCTCCAAAGGGAGTTATGACAGTTGTCTTCTCCTGGTCCTTAACCGCCATTTTGATCTGATGATAACCAGAGTAAGCATCCAGAAAACACAAACGGTCATAACCCGCCGTAGCATCAATTATCTGATCAATGCAAGGGAGAGCAAAGGGGTCTGCAGGGCAAGCCTTGTTTAAATCTGTGTAGTCCACACACATGCGCCAAGTGCCGTTTTTCTTAAGAACCAGCACCGGATTAGCTAACCACTCTGGATGAAAAACTTCGAAAATAAACCCTGCAGCCAACAGACGGGCTACCTCTTCACCTATAGCCTTACGTCTCTCTTCATTGAAACGGCGGAGGAACTGTCGGACCGATTTAAACTTAGGATCAATGTTGAGTGTGTGCTCAGCGAGTTCCCTCGGTACACCTGGCATGTCAGAAGGTTTCCATGCAAAGATGTCTCGATTCTCATAGATGAACTCGATGAGCGCGCTTTCCTATTTGGGATCCAGGTTAGCGCTGATGCTGAACTGTTTGGATGAATCGCCAGGAACAAAGTCAACCATCTTAGTGTCTGTAGCCGATTTGAACTTCAACGCTGGATCATGTTCTGTAGTTGGCTTTTTCAAAGAGGTCATGTCTGCCGGATCAACTTGCTCCTTATAGAATTTCAACTCCTCCGTGGCACAAACCGACTCAGCATAAGCCGCATCACCTTCTTCACACTCCAAAGCAATCTTTCTACTTCCATGTACTATGATAGTCCCTTTATGACCTGGCATTTTAAGCTGTAGATAAACATAACATGGCCTTGCCATAAACTTAGCACAAGCTAGCCACCCAAACAAGGCGTGGTACGGACTTTTGATCTTTACCACCTGAAATGTTAATGTTTCTGACCTTGAATCATAGTCATCTCCAAAAGCTACCTCCAAAGCTATCTTGCCAACAGGATATGCAGACTTACCAGGCACCACACCATGAAAGACCGTATTTGACGGTTTAAGATCCTTATCTGTCAACCCCATACGGCGGAATGTATCATAATACAAAATATTGATACTACTTCCTCCATCCATGAGCACTTTAGTGAACTTGTATCCCCCAACTTGAGGGGCTACCACCAGGGCCAAGTGACCTGGATTATCAACTCGGGGTGGGTGATCATCTCTACTCCACAAAATAGGTTGCTCAGACCAGCGTAAATACTGAGGTACTGCCGGCTCAACAGAGTTTACTGCCCTTTTGTGAAGCTTTTGATCACGTTTGCACAAACTAGTAGTGAAGACATGATATTGCCCGCTGTTCAGCTGTTTGGGATTGCTCTGATAACCCGACTGCTGTTGCTGCTGCTGATTCCCCTGATGGTTGTAACCTCCCTGGTTGCCTTGGTGCCCTTGATTGACGTGTCCGGTTTGGTTGCCTTGAAACCCTAAACCGGAACCACCACCTCCATAACCCGGCCCGTGGAAACCTCCTCCTGAACCGCCGGGCGGGCCGTTGTCATATTGGAACATATTGGAATTCTTGAAATCCCACATGATATAACAGTCCTTCCAAAGATGTGATGTCGGCTTCTCCTTCGATCCATGCTTTGGACAGGGCTGATTTAACAAGCGCTCCAAATTGGGGCCTGAACCTCCACCCCTCTGGGGCTGCTTGCCCTTACGGCGCTGGCCATTTTCCTGCGCGTTGGTATTTGCAACAAAGTCCAAGCTACTATTGGCCTTGCGCTTACCACCATTTCCATGGCCTGCCGGATTATGTTGTTGACCCTTGGCATTGTCGTTCTTCTTACCTTTCTCCGGTTTGTCCTCCTCTGAATCCGGATCCTTGGTATTATCTGAATCGGCATATTTAACCAAAGCGGCCATGAGTGTTGACATATCATTGCAGTGACGTTTGAGCCTTCCCAATTTCTGTTTTAGCGGTTTGAAATGACAATTGCCCTCTAATGTTAACACTGCAGTGTCTGCATTGATACGATCTGTTGAATGCAAAGTTGCTGAGACCCGTTTGACCCAATGTGTCGTGGACTCCCCTTCCTCTTGGACACAAGCGGCCAGATCCACGATTGACATCGGCTGCTTACATGTATCCTTGAAGTTCTGGATAAACCGATGCTTCAATTCAGCCCATGATCCAACAGAGTTGGTCGGCAAGCTCTTCAACCAAGTGCGAGCTGTTCCTTCCAACATCATGGTGAAATATTTAGCACACACTACCTCATCCACATCTAACATCTCCATTGCCATCTCATAGCTCTCCACCCACGCCTCTGGTTGCAAATCGGCGGTGTAATTTGGTACCTTACGAGGTCCCTTGAAATCCTTGGGCAGTCTCACATTACACAAAGCGAGGGTTAGACACGGCACCCCTAAGGAACTGAACATCACTCCTGGCTCCACAGAGGCCGTGGGGTGAACCGGAGTATGCTGTCGTGCTCCGTGTCGAGCCGCCAACTCGGCCTCCCGACGTGTGCGGCCATGGTCCACAACATCTTGCACATTAGTGCCTCCCCCAACCGGGTTCTTCCCTCGTGGTGAATTCGGCAACATGCACTACTGGACACGGCCGGTTCGTCCTCCACGTGTCTGCTATAGCTCCGGCTTGGACAGGGAGTGGAATGAATCCTCTCATGACTGTGTGAATACGCCTGCTGTTGATTTAGTGCTATTTGAAGGAGATCCCTGGCCCGACGTGCTTCCACTGCAACTGGTGACTCGCCGTTGGTTGGGAGGGCCACCAGGCGTGAAGCGGCGGCCACAATGTTGTCCAACAGGTTGGAATAATGCCCGGGCGGTGTTGGTACATATTGTGGCACAACGTTGTTCTGGCGAGGCGGGTCCGTCGTGCGCGGCTGAACCGGCGCTCCGGTTCCCGGTGCCCCCACGCGGTTTAGTGTGGGTTGGCTACCAGCTCCTGCACCTGGTGTGTTGAAGAGATTCTGCGGCTCATAAACTGACGGGGGACGTGATCGATACCTTCTTCTCATGACTTCCTCTGAAGCATTCTGATCCAGTCTAATCCGGTAGGCCTGTGCTTCAATTCAGCCCGCTCTATAGCCATCCTAGCATTCTCTGTTGCCAGGTCTGCTTTAGACTGGGCTATCTGATCTTTTACCTTTGCAATCTCCGCATTGTGCTGATCCCTGGCTGCTGCATCCACCTCCGCGGCCATCAACGTTGCCAAAGCGTCGAACAAATCAGACAGGACTTGGGCCGGAGGTGGCGCCGAGCTTCCTGCCCTGCTGGTGTGGCCGTTGTTGAACCGGAGAGCATTGCTGTGGCGCTAGATGAATGAGGCGCCGATTGTGTGCCGGCCATGAAGATGGCAGCCTGGTTTGGTAGATCGGGGGAATCCGGAATACTGTTGCCCTCGAATCCTCCATCAATCTGGCCGTCCTGCAACTGGTAAAGTGATTCGGTCTCCACAGAAGACTCGTCATCGGAATAGACCACGGTCTCTCCATCGGACACCCGTCCATCCTCGTACCTCGATCCATGGATGACACCCACGAAAACATGCCTTGCCTCGGGCTAAACCGGCGAAGGACTTGCACGCCGAGCTGTCTCAACGATGTCGGTGCAGATGTCCGGCTCAGGGGCCGGTTCGCCGATCTTGCCGATGAAGACGTGAATCCCACCAAAGGGGACCCGGTACCCGTATTCGATTGAATCGGCCTTAGGACCCCATCGTGCATTGTCGATGTAGAGCTTGCCGCGATGACTCTTCGTCATCCGGCCCACAGCGTATCCCTTAAGTCCATCGAAGCTGCCCTTCAAGAACTCAAAACCATCGTGTGATAGCCCCACGGTGGGCGCCAACTGTCGTGGGTTTGTCACGGCAGATGTCCTTGTGAAAGGACTTAGTCGTGGAGCCATCGCTACGGGTTAGCTTTAAGGGGTTAAACCGGACAAGGGGACACGGGGAATTTTATACTAGTTCGGCCCCTTCGAGGAAGGTAAAGGCCTACGTCTAGTTGTGATTGGTATTGCTAGGGTTTCGAAGGCCAGGGAGCGAATCTGCTTTGTCTGTCTCTCGAGTTGTTGTCTGTCCCTAAA
Organism: Triticum monococcum; assembly: GCA_034509565.1. NCBI lineage: Eukaryota > Viridiplantae > Streptophyta > Magnoliopsida > Poales > Poaceae > Triticum > Triticum monococcum. Next base: position 167,178,573 of record CM067846.1, on the reverse strand, counting down.
CCGCTGTCAGGTCGTCCCTTTATATACATAGGTTGACGTCCGCCGGTTTACATTGTCCCGAAGCCGGATCATAAACGTATCCAGTTCGGTCTCTGTCCTTCCTATCTTACAATACAAATTACATGACTAAGCCGGTTTACATTTACAGGCTTTAACCCGCCTTCGGGCGTTGGGCCTCCATGAAGCGCCATCATCCTTGCATCTTTATGGGCTTCTAATCTTCAAGGAGTCAACCCGGCTACATAAGGTCGGTTTACCTCCAGTAGTAATATCCCCAACAGTTTGGGAGATGGAAATTACTGTCTACCCATTACACGGACAATCCATCGGCCCGATTTCCACTGCTCTAAATAGGGGTAGGTTAGTAACTTCAATTAGACGTGACACGACCGCCTCTGAGCCCATTCCGACACGGTGGGTGTCAAACATGGGCGGCAAAACTCATTTGATTCAAGCTCGTCCGAAAGACCTCTGTTTCTCCCTCCATTCCCCATTCATACACGGTGGGCGGCAAAACACCCTCTCCTCATCCGAAATAGATGTAGGCTAATATTTTAAATAGGGGCAGATGTGTGACTTCCATCAAATGTGACACAACCGCCCTACCTGTCAGCCCCGTTCATACACCGTCGGCGCCAACTGTGGGCGGCAAAACACCCTCTCCTCGCCCAAAATAGTTACTGGCTAATATTTGGGAGATGCGAGATTACCGTCCTATCCCCAACCGATGAGACGTCCAAATTTGAAACGGGGGATAAGTTCATAACTTTCCCATATTTCAGACAGGCGCGTCCCAAAAACATGGTTCCCCGTACCTCTCCCTCCATTTTCCCATTCATACACCGTCCGCGCTAGAACACCCCATTCCCACACCAGCCTCCGTCCGCCACTCCATCCATCACCGCCGTCCTCCACCACGTCCATCGCCACTCTCCTCCACCATGCCGAAGCGCCTACCAAGACTGCTTTGTCCACTGCTAGAGATGGACGTTTCTCATCCACGGCGACGGACCAATAGCCTTGCATCGCGTCCTCTCGCTTCATCGGCGTCGTCGTCCTCTTTGTCGGGGCCGCTCACACGACCTTCTCTTCCACCACAACGGGACTTATCCCCCGATGCACCCGTCTACCATCGCAGATCTACTTCAACACCACCGACAGCCATCGCACCCCCGATGCCTACACGGCGCCGCAAGAGAGGTGGTACTTCATATCTCCTCAACTTTTTGATCTCAACTAGAAAATAGATCTTAACTTGGTTACTCTACTTTCTTTTCAGCTCTTAGAATTTAGTTCTTAGTTCGAAGCAAACAATGGATGCTAAATATCATTTCTCCAGTTTGCAGCTTCAAATCTGCCATGGCACAGCCATAATACGGTTTAATTGATCATGCTTAGGGTTTAATTGATCATGTTGGTTCCGTGGTGGTTTCTTTAATAGAAATCAGAGGGGAAACCCTCTTTTGCTAAAAAAATATATACTTATAGTTTCCCCCTATTATGATCACTATACGATCAGAATACATGCTTCGTGTCATAATAACACTGCTCCACCCATCAAGCTAAACAAGCTTAGTTGTTCAAATACGAATCTGATATTATTAAAACAGAGTTGTTTAATTGGTCAGCTAAATGTTCCTAAATTAGTTTCAAAAATGCATGTTCGCCGCTCGGGTGTGTATCTCTGTGTGTGGTCTGGTCAGCACGGTTGGGGAGGTGAACTTTGCATATGAAGGGGTTTATAGGGAGACACTCTCCGAGTTGAAACCGCAATGCATTCCATAGATAATCTGACTACTTTTTATGTTTTCATTAATCTCAGATTCTGAACAGCATCATAATGATTATGAGCTTGCGCGCATGAAAAGAATAAAGCAGAACAATGCCATGGCTGTCAAACTTGGCATTAAGGGACCGAAATCAAGTCTGGATGCAATGCAATGCAAACACTCTCCACCTACAGATTCATGCTCAGAATATGATCCTAACAGTGATTCTGAGCTAGAGGGGGACCTAAGTCAATGTAGCTCCCTAGTGGAGGAGTCAGAGGAAGATGCCCTATCTTATTCACCCATCAAGGTACTTGCTCTAACTTTCCAAGGTTACATTGCTCGCACATATCTTGCAACTGATGCTTTGCATTGCTTCTACTTTGTTGAACTGCCATTAGCTTAGTTTACACATCGTGTATGTGAATACGCCCTGCCTATCCATTTTCAGTACATATTCCATCTGTCATCATACCATATTTATCCATTCAAATGTTGTTCTTGTGTATCAGACGTTCAAAAGGAAGAGGGCGATTGATGATCATGGAGGACACAAACAAAGTATTTGGAAAAGGTAGTGGCACCTGATAAATCAAATAGCCCATTAGGTGTAGTTGTAATATCACCTGACCCACAAAATACCCCAACTCTAGCAGACTCTAGCCCTACTACACTGGTCATTTCTGATGCCCCAACTCAGCAGACCCCAACTGCAGCAAACAGTATGATTATGCCAGTTGACATAGCACCAGCTGTACGATGCAAAACCCCCATTCCAGCAAAGAGTACACCAAATCCAGTTGCCAAATCCCTTTTTGAACCAGAGAGGGCCCCAATTGCAGCAAATAGGACCCCTGTTCCATTTCTTCCCAGTTTAGAAGACGAAGCTTATGTTGTTGTCAGGAACTTTGTGCGCATCTTTCCTTCATGGAAAGATTATACCGCAGACACAGAACAATTTCCAGTCTTCCTCCGCAACTTACGCGTAAGTAATGTACTAATGTTATTCATGGTCATTACTGCATATGTTTCTGCTGACAGAAGACACATGATTTCATTCTTTTAAATAGGCGAGGTGCAAACTGGATTGTGATGACGAGCAAGGGTTGGTTGCGCTTTTCAAGCACTCGTTGATGAAGTATCGTTCCTACCTGAGGCAAGCGCACTTCGATGGCAAGCCTCTGAACGAAATTTCTGTAAAGTCTTCGGTGCTACATTTATCCAACGGTGATTGGAATAATCTTGTTACACATTGGTCTCAGCTGCAGCGTAAGGTACTATCTATGATATCACATCACAATTTGAACTACATTTCTGCATTTGCCTTAATGTCTCACTTGTATGAAAACTATTAGCAGAAGAACATTCGTTCTCAAGGGACCACAGAATCTCGCAACTATACTGCACACTGCATTGCTCTTGTGAGTACCTCTTGCCCTGTATGACCATACTTACTTTCATAGCTGTTTAATTATCTAGCATCACTGCACATGTTAGCCTCGTAATCGTCCATTTGGTGGACATTATAAGATCCGTATGGACTCTTACACAAATTTAGAATCAACCCAATGCTTTTGAAGAGGTTTAGCTCTGCAGTCCTCTTGTAAGGACTGAACGTGGTCTATCACTGTACTTACATTAACAGCTACTCCCTCCGTCCTATAATATAAGAATGTTTTGGACAGTACACCAGTGTTCAAAACACTCTTGTATTATCGGAAGAGGGATTGGTCATTTTGTATCATTCTGCATCTTATCTCCCTCGCCCACCATTTACTAAAAAAGATCAGATCTATATTTAATCTTACCAACAAGTAGAATACACAGACAATGCTAGTGCAAAAGTGTAGCCCATTGCTCTTGTCAGTACATTTTGTCCTGTAACGCTTGTACTTCCAGGGATTGGTAGTTGATTATGTAGCATCAATCTGCATCTTATCTTCATTATCCTCTATCCCTTCCAGTATTATCATATCTATAATTACTCTCTACAAAATCTAGAGTACGGGCAATGCTTATGAAGAAGATTCTGTGCTGAAATTCTTGAGTTATCCTTCCCTTGCCATGGAGAAGGGCATTATAAAGCCGGTGTTAACTGTTAATGTAAGTCAGTCCTTCTAAAGCCTTTATCCTCAACTGTTGTTTAATTTGCTCATACTCCCTATCGTTTACTGCTGTTTAGTTTGCTATTTCTACCAAAATGCATGTTCGTAAGAACCGTAAGTTATAAGTTTTACTTGTAAAACCAAATTCCTTATTCATACCATGCACATTACTTAATACTCCCTATATGTATGCTTGTTTTTGTGGATCTATAATCCAGTGTGTGGTGAAGCAGCCCACGTTTGCACCTTGTCATCTCCTGTTTTATCTTGCTGATGTGGCTGATGATATGAACAACATGCCATGCACATTATCCAAAATAGATACAATGATTTTCTTTGCCCTTCATCTATGCTTGTTATGTTGACATGGTAATCCAGTAGTGTGGTGAAGCTCCCCGCATTATGAACAATGCCAAATTATGCTATTGATATTTTGAACATACTCTTTATTTTCTAATTTGAAATTGGATAGAATTGACAGAACAGTTATCATCTTTGTTTATATACGTGCAAAACATGTCATATCTCTGCTTTGTTTCAGGGTGATATGCCTGATGGCATGCACAAGTCTGCTGAAGGCTGTGAGATAAACCCAACATATATTGCAGCAAAGAAGGCAAAACATCTTGAAGATAGCGAGACAACCCCAAAGTCTTGTCTTGATGCAGTGTTCAAGTTACTTGAAACTAACAGTCAGACAAGCTCATAGAATTCATTGTCTGAACCTGTTCGACTTCTTCAGTCCCAAGTTCTAGCAGAAAGGCATTCTGCAACTCAACTTCGACTTGAAGTCCTATCTCTAAGAAAGATTGCGGAGAACACCAATGACAACCTCATCGCTAAACAACTACACCTGGAAGCTATGACCGACACGCTAGGCCGGTCTCACAGCCTTGCTCAGCAGCTTGCGCAGCAGTTCCCCTGCAAGGCTAACCTTTCTTGAACTGTCTTGGAAGTGGTCTCGGTTCAGTATTATTTTGTTACGCTGCAATGGTGCCCAGTTTTTGTAATCTGCTTCTTCATTGCGCTTTATGATCACTGGTGGCGAACTTTGTTGCCCAGTGGATGTAATATACCATAAATCCTTTATTGTGTAGTGTAGGTTTATTCTTAGTTACTATGCCATAATTTCTTTATTGTATAGAGTAGGTTTGTTCTTAATTCCTACTAGTTACGCAGCAGCCCGAAATGAACCCCGGCCCATGATTGTGCGAATCAAATCATGAGCTTTTAACAGGCCAAAATTGTCTGGGTCCTTGTTTGGCCCAATCAGATATCGGCTGCGAGCAGGCCGGATGCAAACCGGGCCGTAGTTAGGCCCAACTATATGACGGGCTTTTAATAGGCCGAAATTAATATAGGGCCGAAATGTTAAACGGGCCCTTAACAGGCCAAAACTAATATCAGGCCAAATTACTAAGTAGGCCTTTAGCAAGTGGGCCCAAAAGCATAGTGTCCAGTTGACGGGCCAAATCTGATATGGGCCATAATTGAGCCCAAAGCCTCTTAAAGGGTCGGACCTGATCTGGGCCGTAATTTGGCCCAGAGCGTGGTAGGCTTTTAATGGGCCGGATCTCATATGGGCCACTATTAGGCCCGGAGCGTGGTAGGCCATTAATGGACCGAATCAAATATGGGCCAGTATTTGGCCCAAAACATGGCAGCCAGTTAATGGGTCGGCCTACTAGGGTCCTCAAAATCTTGTGGGCCTACAGCTGGGCCGGCCCATTAATGTCGACGAAATCTCGTGGGCCTTTAGGTGGGCCGGCCCATTATGACCCGCAAGAATCTTGTGAGCCTTTACCTGGGCCGGCCCATGATGGCACAAAAAATCTTGTGGGCCTTTACCTGGGCCAGCACATTATGGCCCGCAAAATCTTGTGGGCCTTTAGCTGGGCCAGCCCATTATGGTCCACAAAATTTCGTGGGCCTTTAGCTGGGCCGGCCCATTATGGTCCGCAAAATCTTGTGGGCCTCTAGTTGGGCCGGCCCATTTAAACTTGTTGGGCCGTGCCACGTGTCGACGTATCATAGGTGCCTTCTGTCCAGTGAGTGGATGACATCTGTCCCGATGATGAGCCAACATGTGTTTCCTCTAGCCAATGATGATTTTACACATGGAAAATCCCCATTGGTCAAGGCTGTTAACGGGTCATCGGATCCAAAACCCGACCCGATAGCTTAACGGCGTTCCGTTATGGTGGATGCCACGTGTCGGTCGCCCTTGACGAAAGAACTTCTGTGACGCGCAATTTATCGTCATGGAAGTGGACACTTCTGTGATGATAATTTTGGTAATGTCATGGAACACTTCTACGACAGCACAGGTATGACTATCTTGATTCTGTCATAAATTTGTCATGGATGTACATGCATGACAAAAAAAGCGACCTACTGTGAAAAACACGTATCATCACGGAAGTGTATTTTTTTGTAGTGATGTGAATGACATATTGTTGATCGGAAATGATGCAGAATTTTCTGGAAAGCATAAAGGAGTGTTTGAGAGGAGTTTTTTAAAGAAAGACCTTGGTGAAGCTACTTACATATTGGGCATCAAGATCTATAAAGATAGATCAAGACGCTTGATAAGACTTTCGATGAGTACATACCTTGAAAAGATTTTGAACGAGTTCAAAATGGGCCAGTCAAAGAAGGAGTTCTTGCCTGAGTTGTAAGGTATGAGGTTGAGTAAGACTCAAAACCTGACCACGACAAAATATAGAGAGAGAATGGAAGTCATTCCTATGCCTCAGCCATAGCTATATAAAGTATGCCATGTTGTATACCATACCTAGTATGTACCTTCCCATAAGTTTGGCAAAGGGGTACAATAGTGATCCAGGAGTAGATCACTGAACAGCGGTCAAAATTATCCTTAGAAGACTAAGGAAATATTTTTCGGTTATGAAGGTGATAAAGAGAGATCCTCTCTTCTCTTGGTAAAAATATGAATAGACCCCACCTCCCCTCCCCTCCCGGTCGCTCCCGCAAGCGATGCGGAGGGGAAACCCTAGCCGCCGGCCGCAGGCCTCCCCCCCTCCTCCTCGACTCATCCCTCGCCGTCGCCGGCTCGCGTTGATGGGCGAAGCCCATTCAGCCTCGGCGGCGGCGGGGCCTTCCTTCCCCTGCTCTCTAGGGCCGGTGCGGGTCGGGGTCAGCGGGCGGCGGCGTGGCGCTGGCCAAGGGCGTGACGGCACGGCGGCCGGTGGCGGTGGCGAGGCCGGTGCCTGGCGACGGCGAGATGGGCTCGGTGGTGTTCTATTCCGCGTGGTTGCGCCTGGCGTGGTGGTGGCGGCCACTGGTGGAGCGCGTCGGCCCCCTCCAGCGGGTGGCTGATGCAGATGCGGGGAGCGCCGCTCATGGCCACGTGGGCGGCAGATCGGCGGCGAGGGTGGCTGGCTCCTGGGGCTTCCCCGTTTGCCCTTGCTGCAGATCTGGTGATTGTGCTTCCTCTTGGGGGGATGGATTGGGGGAAACCCCTTGGCTATTCGCTGCGGCCACGATGCCGGCGGCGCTCCAGCATCATCCCCCTTCTTGAAGGAGGCTTCGCAATCCCCCCCCTCGCCCTCCCTTCCTCGTCCCGGGTGAAAGCTCCAAATCTTCGGATTGGGTGGTGACGGCGCTCCGGCGTCGGTTTTCTTCTTGAGACACCACCTTGGAGCGGCGGAGTGGTGGTCAAGGCTTTGGCATGGGAGGTGGCTATCGGATATCGCTAGTGGTGTCCATGCTCGGCCACTTGCGGTTGAAGTTGGCGCCGGCGTGCGGCATTGGTGATGCTTGGTGGTGCAGCTACCTGGTGCGGGAGTCGTGCTTGTCGCCCCCTCCCGGCAACCTGTTGGTCCTAGTCATGCGAGCTCAGGGGTGAGCGACTCTGCCTGTCGATGGCGTAGTGTCCTCCGATCCAGGACTAGAGGGCAGGGGGCTCTCTTTGGAGGTAGCGACGGATGGCGGACCGGATGGCTTGGCTCAAGGGAGATGACGGAGCGTGACAATCCTCCTGCAGCGGGATCTACCTCGGCTTAGTCGCGGCGTGCGTTGGCTCCTGTTCACCGAGGGCTTCGATGTTTAAGCTTGTGCTTGGTGCATTCGAGTCTTGTTAGTGGCTCCTTTGGTATCTTGTATCTTTGCCATTTATGGTTTTTTTCTTCCTTTCTTTTGTATCGTTGAACTTGTGACTCGGTGGGTGCTTTATAATATAAAGTGGGGGGAAACCCTTTTTCGGTAAGGAGATAAAGAGTTCATCGTAAAGGGTTACGTCGATGCAAGCTTTAACACCGATCTGGATGACTCCGAGTCTCAATCTGGATACATATTGAAAGTGGGAGCAATTAGCTAGAGTACCTACATGCAGAGCATTGTAGACATAGAAATTTGTAAAATACATACGGATCTGAATGTGGCAGACCCGTTGACTAAACTTCTCTCACAAGCAAAACATGATCACACCTTAGTACTCTTTGGGTGTTAATCACATGGCGATGTGAACTAGATTATTGACTCTAGTAAACCCTTTGGGTGTTTGTCACATGGCAATGTGAACTATGGGTGTTAATCACATGGTGATGTGAACTATTGGTGTTAAATCACATGGCAATGTGAACTAGATTATTGACTCTCGTGCAAGTGGGAGACTGAAGGAAATATGCCCTAGAGGCAATAATAAAGTTGTTATTTTATATTTCCTTATATCATGATAAATGTTTATTATTCATGCTAGAATTGTATTAACCGGAAACTTGATACATGTGTGGATACATAGACAAAACACCGTGTCCCTAGTAAGTCTCTACTAGACTAGCTCGTTAGTCAAAGATGGTTAAGTTTCCTAACCATAGACATGTGTTGTCATTTGATGAACATGATCACATCATTAGGACAAGACCCATCCGTTATCTTAGCATAATGATCGTTCAGTTTTATTGCTATAGCTTTCTTCATGTCATATACATATTTCTTTGACTTTGATATTATGCAACTCCCAGATACCGGAGGAATGTCGTGTGTGCTATCAAACGTCACAATGTAACTAGGTGATTATAAAGATGCTCTGCAGGTATCTACGAAGGTGTTTGTTAGGTTGGCATAGGTCGAGATTAGGATTTGTCACTCCGAGTATCGGAGAGGTATCTCTGGGGCCTCTCGGTAATGCACATCATAATAAGCCTTGCAAGCAATGTGACTAACGAGTTAGTGCTACCTCTTGAGCACTTGTGTTGGTTTTCCCTTGAAGAGGAAAGGGTGGTGCAGCAAAGTAGAGTAAGTATTTCCTCAGTTTTTGAGAACCAAGGTATCAATCCAGTAGGAGGCCACACACGAGTCCCTCGCACCTACACAGACAAATAAATCCTCGCGACCAACGCGATAAGGGGTTGTCAATCCCTACACAGTCACTTACAAGAGTGAGATCTGATAGATATGATAAGATAATATGCTTGGTATTTTTATGATAAAGATGCAAAGTAAAATAAAAGGCAATAAAAATAACTAAGTATTGGAAGATTAATATGATGGAAGATAGATCTGGGGGCCATAGGTTTCACTAGTGGCTTCTCTCGAGAGCATAAGTATTCACGATGGGTAAACAAATTACTGTTGAGCAATTGACAGAATTGAGCATAGTTATGAGAATATCTAGGTATGATCATGTATATAGGCATCACGTACGAGACAAGTAGACTGACTCCTGCCTGCATCTACTACTATTACTCCACACATCGACCGCTATCCAGCATGCATCTAGAGTATTAAGTTCAAGAGAACAGAGTAACGCTTTAAGCAAGATGACATGATGTAGAGGGATAAACTCATGCAATATGAAATAAACCCCATCTTGTTATCCTCGATGACAACAATACAATACGTGCCTTGCTGCCCCTACTGTCACTGGGAAAGGACACCGCAAGATTGAACCCAAAGCTAAGCACTTCTCCCATTGCAAGAAAGATCAATCTAGTAGGCCAAACCAAACTGATAATTCGAAGAGAATTGCAAAGATAACCAATCATACATAAAAGAATTCAGAGAAGATTCAAATATTGTTCATAGATAAACTTGATCATAAACCCACAATTCATCGGTCTCAACAAACACACCGCAAAACAAGATTACATCGAATAGATCTCCACAAGAGAGGGGGAGAACTTTGTATTGAGATCCAAAAAGAGAGAAGAAACCATCTAGCTAATAACTATGGACCCGTAGGTCTGAAGTAAACTACTCGCACTTCATTGGAGAGGCTATGGTGTTGATGTAGAAGCCCTCCATGATCGATGCCCCCTCCGGCGGAGCTCCGGAACAGGCCCTAAGATGGGATCTCATGGATACAGAAAGTTGCGGCGATGGAATTAGGGTTTTGTCTCCGTATCTGGTAGTTTGGGGGTACGTAGGTATATATAGGAGGAAGGAGTACGTCGGTGGAGCAACAGGGGGCCCAGGAGGGTGGAGGGCGCGCTTGAGGGGGTAGGCGCGCCCCCCTACCTCGTGGCCTCCTGGTTGATGTCTTGACGTAGGGTCCCAAGTCCTCTGGATCATGTTCGTTCCGAAAATCACATTCCCGAAGGTTTCATTCCGTTTGGACTCCGTTTGATATTCTTTTTCTGCGAAACCCTAAAATAGGCAAAAAAACAGCAATTCTGGACTGGGCCTCCGGTTAATAAGTTAGTCCCAAAAATTATATAAAAGTGTATAATAAAGCCCAATAATGTCCAAAACAGAATATAATATAGCATGGAACAATCAAAAATTATAGATACGTTGGAGACGTATCAGTTAGTTGCGGGATGATGCATTACGGAACGAGTAAAGAGACTTGCCGATAACGAGATTGAACTAGGTATGAAGATACCGATGATCGAATCTCGGGCAAGTAACATACTGATGACAAAGGGAATAACATATGTTTTCATTACGGTATGACCAATAAAGATCTTCATAGAATATGTGGGAACCAATATGAGCATCCAGGTTCCGTTGTAGGTTATTGATCGGAGAGGTGTCTCGGTCATGTCTACATAGTTCTCGAACCCGTAGGGTCCGCACGCTTAACGTTCGATGACGATTTTGTATTATATGAGTTATGTGATTTGGTGACCGAATGTTTTTCGGAGTCCGGATGAGATCACAGACATGACGATGAGTCTCAAAATAGTCGAGAGGTAAAGATTCATATATAGGACGATAGTATTCGGACACCTAAAGTGTTCCGGGGGTACCGGGTATGTATCGGGTCACCGGAAGGGGTTCCGGGAAACCCCCGGCAAACTATATGGGCCTAATGGGCCATGAGAGGGACAGACCATCCCCTAAGGGGATGGTGCCCCCCATATGGGCTGGCCAAATTGGAGTAGAAAAGGGGAAGGAGAAAAGGAAAAGGGAATAGGATTCCCCCTTCCCCCTCTTCCCTTCCTACTCCGAATAGGAATAGGAAAGGGAGGAGGCCGAATTGGGAGGACCCCAAGTAGGATTCCTCCTACTTGGGGTGCCCCCTGGCTGCCTCTCCTCCTCTCCAATCTATATATATGAGGGGGGCACCGCTAGAACACACAACAACAATTGTTAGCTGTGTGCAGCGGCCCCTCCACAGTTTACGCCTCCGGTCATATTCACATAGTGCTTAGGCGAAGCCCTGCGCGGATTACTTCACCAGCACCGTCACCATGCCATCATGCTGACAGAACTCTCCCTCGACACTTTGCTGGATCAAGAGTTCGAGGTACGTCATTGAGCTGGACGTGTGCAGAACTCGGAGGTGTCGTACGTTCGGTGCTTGATCAGTCGGAACGAGAAGAAGTTTGACTACATCAACCGCGTTGTCAAACGCTTCCGCTTTCGGTATACGAGGGTACGTGGACACACTCTCCCCCTCTTGTTGCTATGCATCTCTTACATAGATCTTGCATGATCGTAGGAATTTTTTGAAATTTCATGCTACGTTCCCCAGCAAAAACATGGTAATATTTCAAGGGAGTTAGCTAAGTCATGATCACAACTCGAAGAGCTCATGAGTATGAATGCAGATAGATAGTAAATAAGAAGTATTACTGACAAACTGAATGAGTTGATCTATCAGGAGGAGATGATGTGGTTACAAAGGTCAAGAATTATGTGGCTGAAAGAGGGTGATCGAAACACAAAATATTTTCAGAGTAATGTTGTTTGGCGAGCACGGAAGAACAAAATCAGAGAATTAACGGGTAGTATTGGAGTGGTTCACACAAATTTAGATGAGATGGTGACACTAAAAATGAGTATTTTCAAGGCATTTTTACTGTTGATCCAACAATTAATCCAACCTTGGTTCTCGAGTTGCTTGAGACTAAGGTTTCCGACCAAGATATTGCGAAGTTGTGTGCTCCTTTTAGTGATAAGGAGATTTCGTATGCGCTATTTCAGATTGGCCCCTTGAAGGCACCAGGTCCTGACGGCTTGTCGGCAAGGTTTTTTCAACGTAATTGGAATATTCTGAAGGAAAGTGTTTTTGCAGCGGTTAAGGAATTTTTTATTACAGGGATTATGCCGGCAGGGGTAAATTCTACCTCCATCGTTCTTATTCCTAAAATTGCTAATCCTACTAGTTTGACTCATTACAGGCCAATAAGTCTATGTATCATTACATATAAAGTCATCTCTAAGTATCTGGTGAATCGTATAAGGCCGCTCCTTGATGATATTGTCTCTCCGGAACAGGGTGCCTTTATACCTGGACATATGATTACAGACAACACTCTAGTGGCTTTTGAGTGTTTTCACCACATCAAACAAGAAAAGGATCCTACGAAAAGCTTTTGTGCATACAAGCTTGATTTATCTAAGGCCTATGATAGGGTGGATTGGAAGTTCTTAAAGCAGGTGATGCAAAAGTTGGGTTTCTCTCAACGATGGGTGGACTGGATAATGTCTTGTGTCACATCGGTGAGGTATTCTGTCAAACTTAATGCGACCCTCTTGGATTCATTTGCACCGTCGCGTGGTCTAAGGTAGGGCGATCCTCTCTCTCTCCCTTTTTGTTCCTTTTTGTGGTTGATGGCTTGTCTGCAATTCTCAAATATTTTGTGTCTTCGGGCGACATTTCTCTGGTTAAGGTGTGTAGAAGAGCACCTGGAATTTCACACCTATTGTTTGCAGATGACACTATGTTGTTCTTTGAGGCATCATGTGATCAAGCTGAAAAGTTAAGTTGGCTCTAGATCTATATGGTACAGCAACAAGACAAAGTCTAAATTTTGACAAGTGTTCAATATTATTTGGTCCAGCATGCCATTTTGCTGTTCAAGAGGAAGTTAGAGGGGTTCTGCATGTTACTACATTGGTCTTTGAAGAGAAATATCTTGGTATCCCTACGCCATATGGTCGCATGTCCAAAGGTCGGTTCCAGAATATCCAAATGAGTTTTAAAAATGTTTGATACAGTGGGGAGATGGTCTACTTGCTCAGCCCGGAAGGGAGGCTCTCATTAAGTCTGTCACTCAGGCTCTACCCACATATATCATGAGTACTTTCAAGGTACCTTTTTCTGTGTGTGATGAACTGACTAGGATGGTCCGAGGATTTTATTGGGGTGCTGAGAAGGGTAAAAGAAAAGTACATTGGCGAGCATGGGATGATCTGATGCAATCAAAAAGTAAGGGAGATGCTGGTTTTAGAGACTTCCGTATATTCAACCAAGCGTTGCTAGCTCGGCAAGCTTGGCGTTTAATCTCTAAACCGAATAGTATATGTGCACAAGTCTTAAAAGCTAGATACTATCCGGATGGTAAACTGGAGGATACCATTTTCTCCGGTAATGCATCGTCATCATGGAATGCTATTAGCTATGGGCTAGACCTACTGAAGATGGGGCTGATCTGGAGAGTGGGTAACGGTCAGAGTATTCAGGTGTGGCGTGATAGTTGGATTCCACATCCCTATTCTTATAAACTCATCAGTGCCCAATGTACATGCAGAATACGTTTTGTTTTCGATTTTCTCAATGATAATGGATCATGGAATCAAGCCTTGCTGTAGGAATATTTTATGCCAGCAGACGTAATAGAGATATTAAAGATTAGAGCGTCTCCTAGGTTAGAGGAGGACACTTTAGCTTGGGGACCTGGGAAGTATGGTATTTTCTTAGTCAAGAGTGCATATCAGCTAGGACTTGATGGTGAGCACAGAAGTACAGCTACTGGTTCCAGCTCCAGACCGTATGGTCGTCGCTCTTGTTGGCAAATGATTTGGGGTCGGAAGTTCCCCCAACAGTATGCAACTTCGCATGGCGGGTCGCGACTGATTCATTGCTGACGTGGAGGAACAAACATGCTCGGAACTTGGAAACAACTGATTTATGCCCTGTTTGCACCACTAAAACTGAGGACAGTTTCCATGCTCTTTGTCGTTGTACATTATCACGGATACTCTGGGATACAATGGCTGAAGTATGGGCTCTACCAAGTCTTTTCTCAGTGATGAATACTGGGAAAGAATGGATTCTGCAAGCACTAGAACCGTTGTGAGAAATTGAACGATCAATGTTTCTAATGACATTATGGCGGGCATGGCATATTCGGAACGAGGTTGTTCATCACAAGCCACCACCACCTATGGAAGTTTCCAGACTTTTTCGGTGAGCTATCTTGATTCCCTCATTGGCATTAAGTCAGATCTCATAGCTGATCCAAATAAGGGAAAATCCATCATCATTTATGAAAATAACTCCAGTAGGCTGCATGTGATAATGAGTGTTGAGGCCAAGTGGATTGCTCTAAAATCTGGTTGGGTAAAACTTTCCACTGATGGGTCCTATGATGATGATGGTTCAGCTGGTGCTGGTATGGTTTTACGAGATGAGAAGGGTGCTATTATTTTTTCTTCATGCAGATAACTATTTTCATGCCGTGACTCTATAGAAGCTGAATTGTGTGATTGAGATGGATTCTCTTATTGCAGTGAAGCTAATCCGGGCCAAGGAGGTGGATAGATCTATTTATGTGTTTCTCATTAAAGAGATGAGCTCTGCTTCGGTACACCCCCCTGCTTAACGTATAAGGGCATTTTGGGCATACGGTGCTTAACATATCCCGCGCCTTATGTGGCGTGTGCATACACGTAGAGTCGAGCGCACGGCTCAAGCCGATACAGCTGACTGGCATCTACCCCGCGCCCCTCGCGCAAAAAAAGACCCACGACCTAGCGGCAATCACGCTGCCCATTCCTATGTTGCCCATCCGGCCGATCGCCGCCCTTCCCCACCGATCGCCGACCATCTCACTTTTCTCCCCGTCTTCACCCGGGATCTGGCCACCGTGGACGTTGTTGGAGTCGCCATCAGTTTTCTCATGACCTAGCCATGATCACGCTGCCCATTCCAATGTCTGCCCATCCGGCCGATCACCACCCTTCCCCACCGATCGCTGACCATCTCAGTTTTCTCCATGTCTTCACCTGGGATCTGGCCGTCGTGGACGTTGTTGGAGTCGCCGCCGTATGCGATATGGCTCGTGCAGGTCGTCGCGCTGACGTGGCCTACGCGGACGTCGTCACCATCCACAATGGCGTGATCAACCTCTCTAGGAACATCCTCGCCGTCCGCAGGCAGGCCGGAGTGCACGTACCTAAACGTTGGACATTGGGACCCGCCAGCATCTAAGTTTTCCCTGTAAGCCGTCTAGTTTGTCAAAAAAATTGGTAGCTGCAAATAATTATCTGCAATCATTTGTTTGTTATGAACTATTCATCGGTATGACCGTAGTACGTCTAGTTTGATTTTGAATTGATAGATCAATTTTTATTTTAAATGTTGAAGTGTTGGTAGTGAGGTCATTCAATGGAGAAATAAACTGGATTTACGGATGCGTTCTTGGAGACGAGTGAGTGGTATGGTAGCGATAGTGTTGATCGTACAAATGATAATGGAAGTAAAAATGATGATGATAGCAGCGACAATGAATCCTGGTCGTCGTACATTATAATTTACCTGAGGAGGATTTTCAAAAGAAGGAGGATGCTCCTTGTAGTGAAAACGTAAGTGACGTGTACATTCATTTCGTCGGACGAAGAACCATATGGGTACTTACATGTGCATATGATTTTTTATGTGCAGGAGGATATTGACGTCCAGAACGAGGAAAATCATGGTGTTGAATCTTTCGCGGATAACATAAGTCAGGTTCGGTCCAAACTTTTAGATGTTATACAATAATAAAAACTTATTAATGACAACTTACACTTGCTTATGTGTAATATTGTAGGCTAACTTCGATGGTTAGAGTGGTGATGATGGCTATGAGCATGAAGATGCAGCTAATATGGACACTGAGGAGGCCGAAATCCAGTAACGGATGCTGGAGACACGGTTGAAGGTTATGGGTATGACCTTTGCATCACAATGGGAGGCTTACACGTTCTACAATAACTACCCCAAAGACCGTGGATTCAGTATCAGAAAAAATAAGGTGAAACGAGGAAAAGGTCTTTCAACCACTATTCAGTATAGGCGGTACATTTGCTCGAGGGCGGGAAAACGACCGAGTAAATTTTTAAACCCCAAGGGCCATACCCGCAGGCTAAGACCTAAGACTCGTTGCGAGTGTGGTGCACATTTGGTCGTGAAGTTGGACAAAGGACGTGGAGTTTGGTTCGTGGCAGCTTTTATGGATGATCACAACCATTTGTTGGCTTGAGCAGATGAGGTGGTATTTCTGCGGTCACATAGAGTGATGGGAGATCACCAGATAGCTGAGATCTTGGCGATGGAAGGAGCTGGGATCAGAAAACATATCATCGTCGACAACTTCATTAGCAGGTATGGTTCGTACAATAAGTGTGGGTTTCTGAGACGAGACATCTACAACCTATGTTGCCGAGAAAAAATGAAATTGATTGCGAAGCGTGATGCTAACACAGCAATTGGGATTATGAGGAGCGGAAAGGAGAAGGATCCAGACCTCTTCTTTGAGTATGTGCTCGATAAGGAGGGTCGTTTAAGAGCATGTTCTGGTGCGATGCACAATCGTGGAGGGACTATCAGTTGTATAGAGATGTGACTATGTTTGACATCACGTATAAGATGAACAGATATGGTATGCTGTTCGTCCCCTTTGTTGGTGTAAATAATCACCGTTGCACCACAACGTTTGGTTGTGCCATTGTGTTCGACGAGACCGAAGCGACGTACGTGTGGCTGCTCCAGACATTCCTGAAGGCCAATTGTCAGAAGAAGCCAAGGTCAATCATCACAGATGGAGACGCTGCAATGATACGAGCTATTCGGTTGGTTTTGGCTGATGTGTTGCACCATCTCTGCTCATGGCACGTGGAAAAAATATGCAGAAGCACCTTAATTACAAATCACTAAATGAGTTCAGGGCACTCTTGTACTACTCCACCTCTCCTGCCAACTTTGAGGCAAGATGGCACGCTTTTTTCCTTAAATGGAAGACTGATAAAACAGAAGAGTGGCTACGTAGGATGTACAGGAAGAGGAGTATGTGAGCAGCATCATATCTGTCAGATGGTTTTTTCTGGGTATGCACAGTAATCAGAGGAGTGAAAGCCTTAACTCTTGTCTTCACCTTCACCTGGGCGGCGGTATGACTATTGTTGATCTAGTTGTGCATTATGAGAATTGCATAGTTCGACTACGTGAGAACAAGGCGCATGATGATTGTGTTTCTAATCAGTCATTGCCACCATCAGGCACTGAATATAAGGACATTGAGAAGCATGCTGCCAAGGTATTCACTCATGCCAATTTTTATATTCTTCAACAAGATCTGAAGAAGATGGGAGAGCTTGAGATTTTTTAGATGCTAGTGGGAGTTGACTGTCACACCTTCACCGTGACATGGAGAAATAACCGCAAATTTTCAGTTCAGCGTGAATTATCGAGCTGAAAACTCCGAGAATACTATAGACTGCAGTTGTGGACGAATGCTTCGGAAAGGGTTTCCTTGCAAACACATTCTGTATGTGTTGGTTCATCTAAAAATATCTAAAATACCTAAGTGTTGCATCCTTAAGAGGATGTCGGAAGTTGCGAGAGGTGGGGTGCCTGCACAACGGAAGAGTGACATATTTGGCTAGGGTTGGAAAGGGGAAGAGCAGCGTGCTCGCTATAGTCAACTCAGTATAACAGGAGCAGAAGCTTTCCATGTTGCATAAAATGATCCATTCGTCTTTGATGAGTTGATGTAGTGTCTGCAGAATATAATAGCTAAGAAAAAGGTCCCTGATGATGATGCTGTTGGTAGTAGAAGGAATGTGCATGAGGAGCCACGTGAGCCGGAACAACATGTTGATGTCATAGGTGATCCCGTGAAAGTTTCCACGAAGGGCACCCCTAAATAGAGCAAGACAGAGCGGGCAAAAAAAGATCCAAATGTTACAAAAAATGGAAGGCCAAAATCATTTTCTGAGAGAAAACCCGGTCCTCTTTGTGGCATATGTCGCGAAGAGGACCATAGACGGCAAACGTGCCCCGGAATGTAAAGTAAGTTTTACATTTTTTTAATTATCTTTTGTTTCTCTCTTTACAATTGTCTGATGAGTTGGTTACAATTTGTTATGTAGGAACCGGGCATAAAGATGAAGTGCTATTAATCAATGGAAGGCACTGGGAAGAGTTCAATTCGCATGTCGTTGTGTTGCTAGACATACTATATTTGTAGACAATTTTTTTACGTTTTATTATCGCTTTCGTGTGAGACTAAACATTTAAATGCGTGTCCAACTATCATTGGTACTATTTTGTGAGATGGGATGTTATAAGTGTGTGCAACTAGTGTAATTTGTACTGTGAAAGTAATATTTTTGCTATGTTAAAATGTATCAGTTTGCGCTTGTGATGTTTACAATGTTTTTGATACGTATTGTTGTTGTTTGTATTCGCGGCGGCCATATTTTTTATATAAAAAATACCCCTGCCATCCTGAGTTGGTGCCAACAAGGCACAGTGGCGCGGCGGCAACGACAAGCGAACCCAAGGCATCAGGACATCTTTGAAGCTTATGAGGGAATGGTGAGGCGGCTATTTAAGCCGGTCCATGCGTCCCTCCGTAGGCGAGGTGGGACTAAACTACAGAAGTTGCACTCGCGGCTGCGCGGACCACTGGGCACACTATGTTGGTCGGCCTACTCAATGCGCGGGTGGGGGAAATGGCACTGTTTGTACGTCGGCCCACTAACGACGCGCGTCGGGCGCGTGGGCCGGCCCTTTAAGGTCGCTTCGTGTGCGGCTGGGGACGCTGGCGCGTTGCGCCGACTAGGTTTAGTCCCACCTCGCCCGCCGAGGGACGCCACGACCGGTTTATATACCCGCGTCGTCGCCGTTCTCACAAGCTCACTACACAATACTACCATGAATGCCCTATTGTACGCCGTGGCTGGGCTGCTCGGCGGCCGAAAGGCTGTCCCTTTCGCCTTCAGGCTCGATCGGGACGGTTCTAGTAAAGTCTCCATGCGCGCGCCCGGCCATGGCTGGGCCTCTTTTATGAAATATGTTTTTTCACATACATTTTTGATATATTAAACAGTCGACAAAAGTCATGATAGCAGTAACACATTAATATAAATATATCATATTTCACACATAACAATTAAAATGCCATGTCTCATATCCTTTAACAAAGTAGCATAACGAATAAACTGAAAGTGCCATGTCTCATATCCTTTAACAAAGCAGCATAATGAATAAACTGAAAGTGCCATGTCGCATTACAATCCAACAAAGTTATAAGTACCCAACAACGGCAGGGAAACCTTCTGCAGGACTAAAAGCTTACCGATGCTAATACCTATTTCTTCTCCATGATTTTAACAATTTTCATCTTGACCTTCTCTAATGTGTTCACCTCTGAAAAAATAATTTCTGCGACAATATGTGGCCTTGACGCATTAATCTCTTCCTGGTCAAATTCATATGTCCAGCGATCTCCGTCCCAGTGTTTTATGCACAACATCACAAAAAGTCCACATGACACTCTGTAATAAACACGTGCGATCAGCTTAGGATGTAGCATGCACTTGCTTGTACTAGTGGTATGCAGTATGAACTTACCCATCTTTTTGTCTCGGCATTTCGTACTCATTTATTGGCCACGATGAAACATCTGGATATTTTTTTGCTTGAAGAGTTGAGTTGGCCTCCATAATATCCTTAGAAATTTCAGCTCTCTGAAACAAATTAACGAAACCAAGATATATTTTTGTTCCAATATAAACCAGAATAATGTATGTCGCAATATAAACTAGAATAATGTATGTCCTAAGATATTTTTCATGTGAGTGCGAAAATTATAGCGTACCAGTGTGGCAATCATATTGCGAATTTTTGGCTAATTGCGCCATTAGAATTTGAGTCAAGAACTTGAAACTCTTCCTTGACGGTGTGCATCACTATGGTTATCTAATGATTCTCGTTAACGTGCATAGGAAAATACGCCTACATAACCACAAAATGATGTTAGTGAAATTAAACACTATTGAATAAGAAAAACTAATAAATATGAAAGCAATACCTTGTCCCGTGCGAAATACTCATCCATCACTCTCGTGAGGACTTTTGTTTTCTTTGTAACTTCTCTGAGTTTATATTATTATCTGACTTGTTCTTTACCCTTGCCCTATTTAACATAAATTTGGGAAACCTCGTTGTTGATATGTGACGATCACGAAAACCACAGGCTTGTAGGTGTTTACAATATGCATTGATGACCTGCATACATTAGTATAAAATTTCTATCAACTTCTGCAGTACAAATGATGGTTCTATTAAAAACAAACTCATACTTACAGCACCACTCAACCATTTAAACATGAGGACATCATGAAGCATAGCTGGCATGCATATGTCCCCATCTGGTGGCGGCACATTAACCAAAGTTCGATGCACATGCTTCTTTGACGATGCAAGAGTCTCAACAAAAACTTTGGCTGGCTCTATGTGATCCGGAGTCATATTAAGTGAACTTGCTACAATTGAAGGTGGTGAAGCAAACAGATCTAAAGCAATGCAGTTACGGTCAGTTAAATAATAATAAAAAGTACATAACGCGTGAATGCATAATAAAGTAGTATTTGACTTACTTTTTTAACACATTTTTTGCGGGTAATCAAAAGGTCGTAGGGGGATTGACAATATTTCGATGGATTTTGTTTGCGTTTACCTTCATTCTCATGACTGCCATCACCATTAGCTATGTTTCTCATTGCCGGGAAACTCTCAAACGTTTCTTCGGACTTTGTTGGTGACAAACCATCCATAGACTCACCAAAAATATCAGCATTCTGCAGGGTTCAGGACATAGACGGAAAGTCTTTTGTCCGTACAGTTGATGCCGAAGATGGAGAGTTTCCATTATCCTCTATAATAAAAGGATCAGTAGCTTCACCTTTACCCAGTGTTGTCGGCGGAGCACCCGTGTCATCAACGGGCATGGAGGTATCATTCATACCCATGAAAGATGTTCCTATCTTTACGTCGGTAGGTGATTCAACTTCTGGCCAATATTTTGACTTGTACTTGCCATTCTCCATCCCAACTCCTTCACCTACATCATCAAATTCTTCAACGTTGTCCCGCTTATTGAGCTTGTATATCACACCTTCCGTGTTCAACCTTTTCATTACCATCTACAAACACAAATGAAACACGATAAGTAGTTGAATAATTAAATCACATTCAATGCAACTTCTAAATTACATGTGCACATCTTTCGGGAATATTGAGAACCTCCTTGTGAAGCAGTTTTATGCATGTGATCACACGGTCCATACTATAATTCGTGTTCGATGAAACCGCCAACGTACTTGGCTTTCTACTCCTGCCACCACCATTCCGTTTAGCTTTCTTTGTTTCTTCCTATGGGACAGTCCCTTCACGTGCAACCTTAGCGCGTCCGTACTCTTCGCTAATGCAGTTTTCAATCTGTATAACAAACAATAAAATAAAATAAATAACAAATATACTTAATTACTATGTGGAACAAATAAAGACTATACTTATTGACTTACATTGCTGGTACCCCGCCCGTGTATGTTGTCATAGTCGTCTTGCTTTTTCCCTTCCGTTTCTGGCCAGTTAAGCATTAGTGGGTATTCACGAAGACAAAGGATCAAATGCATCCAGACCAATTGGCTCAAGTTTTTCCCAGTATATGTACTACATGATAGTAAACACAATTAGTCAGATACATATATCACATATAAAATATATGTACATACAACTATTACGAAATGACTTGTACCTGAAGAAGAGCCAAGTTCCCGATAGGCCAATGGAATTTTTCAAGATCTTCGACCATTTTTAATAGCATCCATGCACACCCCCAACATGAAATTGTTCCAATTGTATGACTTGATAGTGTTGACGTCCTCCACCATTTTTTAATAACAATAAGGAACAAACTTGGTGGATTGTGATGCTAAGGCTGTACCCATAAGCACCAGTACGGCCCTTCTCACAAAATCATAATTATATGACTGACTATCAACAATATTTTTAATCAAGTCATCTATCAGGATTAGGACCGTCCTTTTATCTAGAAACCGAGTCGGAACAATTTTTTTGGCGTCTAGTTGTACTGTTGCTACCATGCTAATCAAATCATCATCCTCGTTACA
Organism: Triticum monococcum; assembly: GCA_034509565.1. Lineage (NCBI taxonomy): Eukaryota > Viridiplantae > Streptophyta > Magnoliopsida > Poales > Poaceae > Triticum > Triticum monococcum. Next base: position 167,156,102 of record CM067846.1, on the reverse strand, counting down.
TAGCCCAAATATGTCATAAACATCTTCATTAAGCACAGTGATGCCGTCATTATTTGGCTGAATAAGAAATCGCTTTATGCTAGTACCATACGTTGTAATCATAAATTCCAATAAGTTTTTCCTTATTTTCACCGAAGGAATTCTCAACATACTGTCCAAATTGGTGCCACGTAGCCTCATGCGTTGTCTAGGTGTGAATTTTCCCACCAATTAGCACCACTTCTCAATCGAACAGTAAACATCTCCGTATTCTTGCATTCTAAATAAGATGAATGTTATTTGACTAGTTACGAGATTTAAAAAACATTACATGTGGTTTAGTACCATACCTTCCGGCGACGCAACGTGCACCGGCAGCCCCCGTTGGCTATGCCCACCTGGTGTGGGTTAGTCGTGGCAACCGCCCTCTGCCAACACCACCGCGGTGGCCGAAGGCCCGCCCTATGGTTCTGGGTGAGGGCGACTTTGCCGAGACGGCCCGGCCGGGCCGACATCCAGGCTGCGCGCGTAGATGCCGGAGTGTATGGCCATCGTGAGGGCGACGGGGAAGGGAGTTGGGATGGCGACGGCGGTGTGACCATGGGATCAGGCTGAGGTCGTGCGTGGAGGCGGCGGGGTTAGGCGGTCGTGGGGCGAGGTAATGACGGTGTAATTTCCCATGCCCATGCATGCACGTACGGCGTCATACACATGGTCAAGCCATAGTGGGTCCGTTGGCTCGTCCTGTAAAACTTCCGCAGGCTGGCCCATGATGCATTTTTTCAAAACAAATAAATGCATTGTACTTTAACACCTCCTAGTTTAATACCACATGGCTAAGCCGGCGCGCCGTTTACTTCTTTATATACTTTTCTTTTTTGACATGAACAAACATCTGTGTTTGTGGGACTCTATTTGGAGGATATGCAGGATCGATGTGAGTCTTCACCTGCTCAGAGCTTGTGAAGGTTCATAAGGATCATGCATATTCTTCAAAAAGAGAGCCATTATCTCTGATGTTTTAAACGACAGAAAATATTAATGCGTTTTTTTCTGACTCACCCATTCAACCATTCAAAATTTCGTAGGGTTTTCTCGGCGAAACGCAACGAAAACACTGACTGGGCGTCACGCAACGTGCGTTTGGTGCCCGAATTCATTCTAATCTTGCGTGGGGTCCTACGATGAGCATGCCCACTTCCTGCCAAAATTGGGTGACATTTCATGCATGCCACCTCGTACCACCTATTGAACAAGCACTCATTAGATCTGAAGGAGGTCAGCTCCGAAGTGCATTTTCTTTTCTGACTCAGCCAGTTGACCCCAAACTTTTTGCACATGCCCACATTACCAGCGCCATCATGCGTGCAAGTTTTCATCATTTTTTGATGTCGTATGAATTTCGTAGGGTTTTCTCAGTGAAACGCACCGAAAACACTGATCAGGCGTGATGCAACGTGCATTTGGTGCCAGAATTCGTTTTAATCTTGCGTGGGGTCCTACGATGGGCATGCCCACTGTCTACCAAAATTGGGTGACATTTCATGCATGCCACCTCGTACCACCTATGCAACCAGCACTCATCGGATCTAAAGGAGGTCAACTCCGAAGTGTGTTTTCTTTTTTAACTCAGCCAGTTGACCCCCAAACTTTTTGCACATGCCCACATCACCAGGGCCATCATGCATGCAAGTTTTCATCATTTTTCGGTGTCGTACGAATTTCGTAGGGTTTTCTCGACGAAATGCACTAAAAACATTGACCAGGCGTGACGCAACGTGCGTTTGGCGCCCGAATTCGTTCTAATCTTGCGTGGGGTCCTACGATGGGCATGCTCACTGCCTGCCAAAATTGGGTGACATTTCATGCATGACACATCGTACCAACTATGCAACCAGCACTCATCGGATCTGAAGGAGGTCAGCTCCGAAGTGCATTTTCTTTTCTGACTCAGCCAGTTGACCCCAAACTTTTTGCACATGCCCGCATTACCAGGGCCATCATGTGTGCAAGTTTTCATCAGTTTTTTACGTCGTATGAATTTTGTAGGGTTTTCTCGGCGAAACGCACCGAAAACACTGACCGGGTGTGACGCAACGTGCGTTTGGTGCCCGAATTCGTTCTAATATTGCATGGGGTCCTAAGATGGGCATGCCCACTGCCTGCCAAAATTGGGTGACATTTCATGCATGCCACCTCGTACCACCTATGCAACCAGCACTCATCGGATCTGAAGGAGGTCAGCTCCGAAGTTCGTTTTCTTTTCTGACTCAGCCAGTTGACCCCAAACTTTTTGCACACGCCCGCATCACTAGGGCCATCATGCGTGCAAGTTTTCAACATTTTTCGACGTCGTACGAATTTCATAGGGTTTTCTCAGCGAAACGCACCGAAAACACTAACCGGGCGTGACGCAACGTGCGTGCCCGAATTCGTTCTAATCTTGCGTGGCGTCCTATGATGGGCATGCCCACTGCCTTCCAAAATTGGGTGACATTTCATGCATGCCACCTCGTACCAACTATGCAACCAACACTTGTCGGATGTGAAGGAGGTCCTCTGAAGTTTTTTTTCTGACTTGGCTACTTGACCCCAAACTTTTTGCACACGCCCGCATCACCAGGGCCATCATGCATGCAAGTTTTCATCATTTTTCGGCACCATATGAATTTCGTAGGGTTTTCTCGGTGAAACGCACCGAAAACACTGATCGGGCGTGACGCAACGTGCATTTGGCGCCCGAATTCATTCTAATCTTGCGTGGGGTCCTACGATGGGCATGCCCACTAAAGGAAATATGCCCTAGAGGCAATAATAAAGTTGTTATTTATATTTCCTTATATCATGATAAATGTTTACTATTCATGCTAGAATTGTATTAACCGGAAACTTAGTACATGTGTGAATACATAGACAAACAGAGTGTCACTAGTTTGCCTCTACTTGACTAGCTCGTTGAATCAATGATGGTTATGTTTCCTAACCATAGACATGAGTTGTCAATTGATTAATGGGATCAAATCATTAGAGAATGATGTGATTGGCTTGACCCATCTGTTAGCTTAGCACGATGATCGTTTAGTTTGTTGCTATTGCTTTCTCCATAACTATACATGTTCTTATGACTATGAGATCATGCAACTCCCGAATACGGAGGAACACTTTGTGTGCTACCAAATGTCACAACATAACTGGGTGATTATAAAGGTGCTCTATAGGTGTCTCCAATGGTGTTTGTTGGGTTGGCATGGATCAAGATTAGGATTTGTCACTCCGATTGTCGGAGAGGTATCTCTGGGCCCTCTCGGTAATGTACATCACTATAAGCCTTGCAAGCAATGTAGCTAATGAGTTAGTTATGGGATGTAGCATTATGGAACGAGTAAAGAGACTTGCCGGTAACGAGATTGAACTAGGTATTTGGATACCGACGATTGAATCTTGGGAAAGTAACATACCGATGACAAAGGGAACAACGTATACCGCTATGCGGTTTGACCGATAAAGATCTTCGTAGAATATGTAGGAGCCAATATGAGCATCCAGGTTCCGCTATTGGTTATTGACCGGAGACATGTCTCGGCTATGTCTACATAGTTCTCGAACCCGTAGGGTCCGCACGCTTAACGTTCGGTGACGACCGGTATTACGAGTTTATGTGTTTTGATGTACCGAAGATAGTTCGGAGTCCCGGATTTGATCACGGACATGACGAGGAGTCTCGAAATGGTCTAGACATAAAGATTGATATATTGGATGACTATGTTTGGACATCGGAAGGGTTCCGAATAAGTTTGGACGAATACCGGAGTACCAGGGGGTTACCGGAACCCCCCGGGGAGTGTATTGGCCATTGGGCCTCATGGGCCTTGGTGGAGAGAGGAAGGGGAGGCCATGGCAGGCCGCGCGCCCCCTCCCCCTCTAGTCTGAATTGGACTAGGAAGGGGGGCGGCGGCCCCCTTTTAACCTTCCCCATCTCTTCTCCTTCCTTCCCTCCTACTCCTACTCATGGAAGGGGTGGAATCCTACTCCCGGTGGGAGTAGGACTCCCCTTGGGGCGCGCCTAGGAGGCCGCCCTCCTCCCCCTCCTCCACTCCTTTATATAGGGGGGAGGGAGCACCCCATAGACACACAAGTTGATCATTGATCTTTTAGCCATGTGTGATGCCCCCCTCCACCATAATCCACCTCGGTCATATCGTAGTGGTGCTTAGGCAAAGCCCTATTCCAGTAGAAACATCATCACCATCATCATGTCGTCGTGCTAACGAAACTCTCCCTCAAAGCTCTACTGGATCGTGAGTTCGCAGGACGTCACCGAGCTGAACGTGTGCAGATCGCGGAGGTGTCGTACCTTCGGTGCTAGATCGGTCGATCGTGAAGACGTACGACTACATCAACCACGTTGTCATAATGCTTCCACTTACAGTCTATGAGGGTACATAGACGATACTCTCCCCTCTCGTTGCTATGTATCACCATGATCTTGCGTGTGCATAGGAATTTTTTTGAAATTACTACGTTCCCCAACAGTGGTATCCGAGCTAGGTTTATGCGTAGATGTTATATGCGCGAGTAGAACACAAAGGAGTTGTGGGCGTGGGTATATACATACTTCATGATGTCACTAGTTGATTCTTGATTCAGCGGCATTGTTGGATGAAGCGGCCCAGACCGACATTACGCGTATGCTTACGGGAGACTGGTTCTACCGACGTGCTTCGCACACAAGTGGCTAATGGGTGTCTGTTTCTCCAGCTTTAGTTGAATCAGATTCAATGAACGGGGTTCTTTCTGAAGATCAAAAAGCAATCACTATACCGCATTGTGGTTTTTGATGCGTAGGTAAGAACGGTTCTTGCTCAGTCCGTAGCAGCCACGTAAAACTTGCAACAACAAAGTAGAGGACGTCTAATTTGTTTTTGCAGGGCATGTTGTGATGTCATATGGTCAAGACATGATGCTAAATTTTATTGTATGAGATGATCATGTTTTGTAACACAGTTCGGCAACTGGCAGGAGCCATATGGTTGTCGCTTTATTGTATGAAATGCAACAGCCATGTAATTGCTTTACTTTATCACTAAGTGGTAGTGATAGTCGTAGAAGCAATAGTTGGCGAGACGAGAACGATACTTCGATGAAGATCAAGGTGTCAAGCCGGTGACAATGGTCATCATGACGGTGCTTTGGAGATGGAGATCAAAGGCACAAGATGATGATGGCCATATCATATCACTTATATTGATTGCATGTGATGTTTATCCTTTATGCATCTTATTTTGCTTAGTTCGGCCGTAGCATTATAAGATGATCTCTCACTAAATTTCAAGGTATAAGTGTTCTCCCTGAGTATGCACCGTAGCTACAGTTCGTCGTGCCAAGACACCACGTGATGGTCGGGTGTGATAAGCTCTATGTTCACATACAACGGGTGCAAGTCAGTTTTGCACACGCGGAATACTCGGGTTAAACTTGATGAGCCTAGCATATGCAGATATGGACTCGGAACACTGGAGACCGAAAGGTCGAGCATGAATCATATAGTAGATATGATCAACATAGTGATGTTCACCATTGAAAACTACTCCATCTCACGTGATGATCGGACATGGTTTAGTTGATGTGGATCACGTGATCACTTAGATGATTAGAGAGATGTCTATCTAAGTGGGAGTTCTTAAGTAATTTGATTAATTGAACTTTAATTTATCATGAACTTAGTACCTGATAGTATTTTGCATGTCTATGTTGTTGTAGATAGATGGCCCGTGTTGTTGTTCCGTTGAATTTTAATGCGTTCCTAGAGAAAGCTAAGTTGAAAGATGATGGTAGAAACTACACGGACTGGGTCCGTAACTTGAGGATTATCCTCATTGCTGCATAGAAGAATTACATCCTGGAAGCACCGCTAGGTGACAAACCCGCTGCAAGAGCAACGCCACATGTTATGAACACCTGGCAGAGCAAAGCCGATGACTACTCGATAGTTCAGTGTGCCATGCTTTACGGCTTAGAACCGGGACTTCAACGATGTTTTGAACGTCATGGAGCATATGAGATGTTCTAGGAGTTGAAGTTAATATTTCAAGCAAATGCCCGGATTGAGAGATATGAAGTCTCCAATAAGTTCTACAGCTGCAAGATGGAGGAGAATAGTTCTGTCAGTGAACATATACTCAGAATGTCTGGGTACCACAACCACTTGACTCAACTGGGAGTTAATCTTCCTGATGATAGTGTCATTGACAGAGTTCTTCAATCACTGCCGCCAAGCTACAAGAGCTTCGTGATGAACTATAATATGCAAGGGATGGATAAGACGATTCCTGAGCTCTTCGCAATGCTAAAGGCTACGGAGGTAGAAATCAAGAAGGGGCATCAAGTGTTGATGGTCAACAAGACCACTAGTTTCAAGAAAAAAGGTAAAGGGAAGAAGGAGAACTTCAAGAAGAACAACAAGCCAGTTGCTGCTCAAGTGAAGAAACCCAAGTCTGGACCTAAGCCTGAGACTGAGTGCTTCTACTGCAAAGGAACTGGTCACTCGAAGCGGAACTGCCCCAAGTATTTGGCGAAGAAGAAGGATGGCAGAGTGAAAGGTATATTTGATATACATGTTATTGATGTGTACCTTACTAATGCTCGCAGTAGTGCCTGGGTATTTGATACTAGTTCGGTTGCTAACATTTGCAACTCGAAACATGGGCTACGGATTAAGCGGAGATTAGCTAAGGACGAGGTGATGATGCGCGTGGGAAATGGTTCCAAAGTCGATGTGATCGCCGTCGGCACGCTACCTCTACATCTACCTTCGGGATTAGTATTAGACCTAAATAATTGTTATTTGGTGCCAGCATTGGGCATGAACATTATATCTAGATCTTGTTTGATGCGAGACAGTTATTCATTTAAATTAGAGAATAATGGTTGTTCTATTTATATGAGTAATATCTTTTATGGTCATGCGCCCCTGATGAGTGGTCTATTTTTACTAAATCTTGATAATAGTGATACACATGTTCATAGTATTGAAGCCGAAAGATGCAGAGTTGATAATGATAGTGCAACTTATTTATGGCACTGCCATTTAGGTCATATTGGTGTAAAGCGCATGAAGAAACTCCATTCTGATGGACTTCTGGAATCACTTGATTATGAATCACTTGGTACTTGCGAACCATGCCTCATGGGCAAGATGACTAAAACTCCGTTCTCCGGAACAATGCAGCGAGCAACAGAGTTACTGGAAATCATACATATTGATGTATGTGGGCCAATGAACATTGAAGCTCGTGGCGGATATCGTTATTTTCTCACCTTCACAGATGATTTGAGCATATATGGGTATATCTTCTTAATGAAACATAAGTCTGAAACATTTGAGAAGTTCAAAGAATTTCACAGTGAAGTGGAAAATCATCGTAACAAGAAAATAAAGTTTCTACGATCTGATCGTGGAGGCGAATATTTGAGTTACGAGTTTGGACTTCATTTGAAACAATGTGGAATAGTTTCACAACTCACGCCACCTGGAACACCACAGCGTAATGGTGTGTCCGAACATCGTAATCGTACTTTACTAGATAAGGTGCGATCTATGATGTCTCTCACTGATTTACCGCTATCGTTTTGGGGTTACGCTTTAGAGACAGCTGCATTCACGTTAAATAGGGCACCATCTAAATTCGTCGAGACGATACCTTATGAACTGTGGTTTGGCAAGAAACATAAGTTGTCGTTTCTTAAAGTTTGGGGTTGCGATGCTTATGTGAAAAAGCATCAACCTAATAAGCTCAAACCCAAATCGGAGAAATGTGTCTTCATAGGATACCCAAAGGAGACTGTTGGGTACACCTTCTATCACAGATCCGAAGGAAAGATATTCATTGCTAAGAATGGATCCTTTCTAGAGAAGGAGTTTCTGTCGAAAGAAGTGAGTGGGAGGAAAGTAGAACTTGACGAGGTAATTGTACCTTCACCCTTATTGGAAAGTAGTTCATCACTAAAATTAGTTCCAGTGATTCCTACACCAGTAAGTGAGGAAGCTAATGATGATGATCATGAAACTTCTGATCAAGTTACTACCGAACCTCGTAGGTCAGCCAAAGTAAGATCCGCACCAGAGTGGTACGGTAATCCTGTTCTGGAAGTCATGTTACTTAACCATGATGAACCTACGAACTATGAGGAAGCGATGATGAGCCCAGATTCTGCAAAATGGCTTGAAGCCATGAAATCTGAGATGGAATCCATGTATGAGAACAAAGTGTGGACTTTGGTTGACTTGCCCGATGATCGGCAAGCCATAGAAAATAAATGGATCTTCAAGAAGAAGACTGACGCTGACGGTAAAGTTCCTGTCTAGAAAGCTCGACTTGTTGCGAAAGGTTTTCGACAAGTTCAAGGAGTTGACTACGACGAGACCTTCTCACCCGTAGCGATGCTTAAGTCCGTCCGAATCATGTTAGCAATAGACGCAGTTTATGATTATGAAATTTGGCAAATGGATGTCAAAACTGCATTCCTTAATGGATGTCTTAAAAAAGAGTTGTATATGATGTAACCAGAAAGTTTTGTCGATCCAAAAGGTGCTAACAAAGTGTGCAAGCTCCATCGATCCATTTATGGACTGGTGCAAGCCTCTCGGAGTTGGAATATACGCTTTGATAGTGTGATCAAAGCATATGGTTTTATACAGACTTTTGGAGAAGCCTGTATTTATAAGAAAGTGAGTGGGAGCTCCGTAGCATTTCTGATATTATATGTAGATGACATATTGTTGATCGAAAATGATACTGAATTTCTGAATAGCATAAAAGGATACTTGAATAAGAATTTTTCAATGAAAGACCTCAGTGAAGCTGCTTATATATTAGGCATCAAGATCTATAGAGATAGATCAAGACGCTTAATTGGACTTTCACAAAGCACATACCTTGATAAAGTTTTGAAGAAGTTCAGAATGGATCAGGCAAAGAAAGGGTTCTTGCCTGTGTTACAAGGTGTGAAGTTGAGTCGGACCCAATGCCCGACCACTGCAAAAGATAGAGAGAAAATGAAAGGTGTTCCCTATGCTTCAGCCATAGGCTCTATCATGTATGCAATGCTGTGTACCAGACCTGATGTGTGCCTTGCTATAAATTTAGCAGGGAGGTACCAAAGTAATCCAGGAGTGGATCACTAGACAACGGTCAAGAACATCCTGAAATACCTGAAAAGGACTAAGGATATGTTTCTCGTCTATGGAGGTGACAAAGAGCTCGTCATAAACGGTTACGTCGATGCAAGCTTTGACACTGATCTGAACGATTCTAAATCGCAAACCGGATACGTTTTCATATTGAACGATGGAGCTATCAGTTGGAGTAGTTCTAAACAAAGCGTCATGGCGGGATCTACGTGTGAAGCAGAGTACATAGCTGCTTCAAAAGTAGCAAATGAAGGAGTCTGGATGAAGGAGTTCATATCCGATCTAGGTGTCATACCTAGTGCATCGGGTCCAATGAAAATCTTTTGTGACAATACTGGTGCAATTGCCTTGGCAAAGGAATCCAGATTTCACAAGAGAACCAAGCACATCAAGAGACGCTTCAATTCCATCTACGATCAAGTCAAGGAGGGAGACATAGAGATTTGCAAGATACATACGGATCTGAATGTTGTAGACCCGTTGACTAAGCCTCTCTCATGAGCAAAACATGATCAGCACCAAGACTCCATGGGTGTTAGAATCATTACAATGTAATCTAGATTATTGACTCTAGTGCAAGTAGGAGACCGAAGGAAATATGCCCTAGAGGCAATAATAAAGTTGTCATTTATATTTCCTTATATCATGATAAATTTTTATTATTCATGCTAGAATTGTATTAATCGGAAACTTAGTACATGTGTGAATACATAGACAAACAAAGTGTCACTAGTTTGCGTCTACTTGACTAGCTCGTTGAATCAATGATGGTTATGTTTCCTAACCATAGACGTGAGTTGTCATTTTATTAATGGGATCACATCATTAGAGAATGATGTGATTGACTTGACCCATCCATTAGCTTAGCACGATGATCGTTTAGTTTGTTGCTATTGCTTTCTCCATAACTATACGTGTTCCTATGACTATGAGATCATGCAACTCCCGTATACCGGAGGAACACTTTGTGTGCTACCAAACGTCACAACGTAACTGGGTGATTATAAAGGTGCTCTATGGGTGTCTCCGATGGTGTTTGCTGAGTTGGCATGGATCAAGATTAGGATTTGTCACTCTGATTGTCGGAGAGGTATCTCTGGGCCCTCTCGGTAATGTACATCACTATAAGCCTTGCAAGCAATGTAGCTAATGAGTTAGTTACGAGATGTAGCATTACGGAACGAGTAAAGATACTTGTCGATAACGAGATTGAACTAGGTATTGGGATACCGATGATCGAATCTCGGGCAAGTAGCATACCGATGACAAAGGGAACAACGTATGCCGTTATGCGGTTTGACCGATAAAGATCTTCGTAGAATATGTAGGAGCCAATATGAGCATCCGGGTTCCGCTATTGGTTATTGACCGAAGACATGTCTCGGTCATGTCTACATAGTTATCGAACCCGTAGGGTCCGCATGCTTAACATTCGGTGACGATCGATATTACGAGTTTATGTGTTTTGATGTACCGAAGATAGCTCGGAGTCCCGGATTTGATCACGGACATGACGAGGAGTCTCGAAATGGTCAAGAAATAAAGATTGATATATTGGATGACTATGTTTGGACATCGGAAGGGTTCCGAGTAAGTTTGGACGAATACCGGAGTACCGGGGGGTTACCGAAACCCCCCGGGGAGTGTATTGGGCCTCATGGGCCTTGCTGGAGAGAGGAAGGGCCGCCAGGGCAGGCCGCGCGCCCCCTCCCCCTTTTTCCTTCCCCCTCTCTTCTCCTTCCTTCCCTCCTACTCCTACTCCTGGAAGGGGTGGAATCCTGCTCCCGGTGGGAGTAGGACTCCCCTTGGGGCGCGCCTAGGAGGCCGGCCTCCTCCCCCTCCTCCACTCCTTTATATATGGGGGAGGGGGAACCCCATAGACACACAAGTTGATCATTGTTCTTTTAGCCGTGTGCGGTGCCCCCCTCCACCATAATCCACCTCGGTCATATCGTAGCGGTACTTAGGCGAAGCCCTGTTCTGGTAGCAACATCATCATCGTCATCCCGCCGTCGTGCTGACGAAACTCTCCATCGAGGCTCTACTAGATCATGAGTTTGTGGGACATCACCGAGCTGTGCAGATCGCGGAGGTGTTGTACCTTCGGTGCTAGATCGTGAAGACGTATGACTACATCAACCGCGTTGTCATAACGCTTCCGTTTACGGTCTACGAGGGTACGTAGACGATACTCTCCCCTCTTGTTGCTATGCATCACCATGATCTTGCGTGTGCGTAGGATTTTTTTTGAAATTACTACGTTCCCCAACACCCATTGCCTGCCAAAATTGGGCGACATTCCATGCATGCCACCTCATACCACCTATGCAACCAGCACTCATCGGATCTGAAGGAGGTGAGCTCCGAAGTGCGTTTTCTTTTCCGACTCAGCTATTTGACCCCAAACTTTTTGCACACGCCCGCATCACCAGCACCATCATGCGTACAAGTTTTCATCATTTTTCGACGTCGTACGAATTTCGTAGGGTTTTCTCGGTGAAACACACAGAAAACACTGATCGGGTGTGACGCAACATGCGTTTGGTGCCCGAATTCGTTCTAATCTTGCGTGGGGTCCTACGATGAGCATGCCCACTGGCTGCCAAAATTGGGTGACATTTCATGCATGCCACCTCGTACCAACTATGCAACAAGCACTCATCGGATCTGAAGGAGGTCAGCTCTGAAGTGCGTTTTTTCTGTCTCAGCCAATTGACCCCAAAGTTTTTGCACACGCCCGCATCACCAGGGCCATCATGCGTCCAAGTTTTCATCATTTTTCGACACTGTATGAATTTCGTAGGGTTTTCTCGGCGAAACACATCGAAAGCACTAACCGGGCGTGACGCAACGTGTGTTTGGTGCCTGAATTCGTTCTAATCTTGTGTGAGGTCCTACGATGGGTATGCCCACTGCCTGCCAAAATTGGGTGACATTTCATGCATGCCACCGTACCACCTATGCAACCAGCACTCATCGGATCTGAAGGAGGTCAGCTCCGAAGTGTGTTTTTTCTGACTCCGCTAGAGGACCCCCAAACTTTTTGCACATGCCCGCATCACCAGGGCCATCATGCGTGCAAGTTTTCATCAATTTTCGACATCGTACGAATTTCGTAGGGTTTTCTCAGCGAAACGCATCGAAAACACTGACCGGGAGTGACGCAACGTGCGTTTGGTGCCTGAATTAGTTCTAATCTTGCGTGGGGTCCTATGATGGGCATGCCCACTGCCTGCCAAAATTAGGTGACATTTCATGCATGCCACCTCCTGCCACCTATGCAACCAACACTCATCGGATATGAAGGAGTTCAGCTCCAAAGTGCATTTTTTTTCTGACTCCATCAGATGACCCCAAACTTTTTGCACACGCCCGCATCACCAGGGCCATCACGATAACAAAATGCACATGACAGTAGTAAACTTTGCATATATGTACAATTATTAAGGGTGTCTTCCAAATAATTATTAAACATTTCATAAATTATTAGTTATAGCAAAAAACTCATTATTATTTTTTAATAAACTGAAATATGTCAGTTCTTACTTATAAATTATAACAAAAAACTCATTATTATTTTTGACACAAATAACAATAGTAAACTTTTTATATATGTATAATTTAAATACTTAATAAATTTTTGATTAAATACTGTTTTTTATAATTATGGAACATTTTGTAACCGATAACAAAAAGCTAATAAAAATATTAAGTAATCAACATTACATAAATATGAAAATAGAATTACTAATATAATATAAATACTTAATAAATTCTAGATTAAATAGTGTATTTTAATAATTGTGGAACATTTATTAAACGATAACGAAATGCACAAATAACTAAAAAACTTAATACTATTTTTGACACAAATAACTAAAAAATGTATTGGATGGCGCGCGTTGGCCGGCCCAGTGACGGTGTGCGACAGCGCGCGTGGGCTGGCCCATTGACGGTGCCGGTGGTGCGGGGGCAGGGTCGGCGGGGGTCAGGACTAAAGTTTAGTCCCACCTTGCCCGCCGAACAACGGCGCGACCAGCTTATATAACTGCCTCCCACCACCCATTCGAACTCATTTATCAGAGACTGTTCGGGTATGAGCGAACCGGCCGTTTTGTCTCAATTTTATTTTACCACTTGTCGTCTCGTAATGTTCAAATGCGCGTATTTCCATTTATTTTTTGAAGCTTTATTGCACGACTAATATCAAATTAAACATAAGGATATATTTTTTTCAGATAAACCATTCCGAGTTCATTCATATTTAAAGATATTTTACATAACTTAGGACCGAATTTAAATCTAAACCTAAAACTAAACTACTCCTCGTCGCTGGCGCTGGTGAGGTCGACGACCGGCGCCATACCTCCGGCGCCTCCTTTGCCGCCGTCGCCATCGTCGTCGTTGAAGTCGTCGTCCCACCAGTCGCCGCCCTCCTGCGCCTGTTGCGCTTGCACCGCCGCTAAGGCCGCCTCCCGGTCCCTCTCCTCGCACGCCGCCGCAGCCGCCGCCTCGTTTGCCGACTGGGCCAGCGCTGCAAATAGCCCCGGGGTGTCGTCGGGGTCGCCGTCTTGCGCGAGGGCGGCCTGCGCTAGCGGGATCGGGAGCAGCGCCGGGGCAGGGGGCGCCTGCTGTGCCGGGGCACTTGGGTCGAGAGCGGGTGGGCCGTGGCGGCGTTGTGACAAGAAGAGCCGACCTTGCTGGTAATGTCTCCGATGGGGCGGCCGGTCGCCGCGTCCCTGAACGCGTCGAGGACGACATCGAAGTCTTTGTCGTGTCAGAAGCTGCGGCGCGCCTTCCTGTTGTACCAGCCGCTAGGGAAGGCGCGGAACTGCTCCCTCGTCGACGGCGGGCCGCGTGTGGGGACGACGTCTGCGGCGATCCGCCATGGCCTCGGCACCTTGGAAGCCAGCGGCACCATCAGGAGGAACCGGGCGAGGTCCTCCGTGTCGCCGATGGTGAGGCTCAACGGCCAGACGCCGCCCGGCCACGCGCCTTCGTCGGAGTCGCTCGAAGACATCGCCGGGGTGCGGCTTGTCGGTGGCGTGGAGAAGAGAGGGACTGCCGTGGAGTGGAGAAGAGAGGGGCTACCGGGAAGACGAGAGGGGCGGGGCGGCCTTTTTATAGCCGGCGGGTGGAGGAAGAGGCACGGGCGAGCCGTCGGTGGCGCGCGCCATGAGGGAGAGGCCGGCGGCGGGCGGCAGGCGCGGCAGCAGTGGCGTGGGAAGGCGGGCGGGCTGCAGGCGCGACAGCGGTGGCGTGTGAAGGCGGGTGCGCTGGTCGCGTCAACGGCCGGCCCGAGGCGGCAGGCGAGCGGTCGCCGCACGCGCGACAGCGGAGAGCGCGGCCTATGAGGGCAGAAGGCGGGCGCCCTGAGGGGAGGCGATGGCCGGCAGGCGGCAGGAGACCGGGCACGAGCAGTCGGCACCTGCATGCACGCCGCAATTAGTGCGGGCAGTTACTGCACGACGATACAGCCATCCGCGCCACGTCCACACGTACGCCCCCATTGGTCAACGCCGACTTTTGTAAAAGAAACACACCCTGCATCTGACATAGTGGGCCCATGGATGCTAACGTCTTGGCTCGGCTCGCGTCCTCACGGCTGCCAAGCGGCTCGGCTCGCCCCGCAGTCCCTTATACACGGACGTGCGGGGTATCGGCGTGGACGCACAGGGATAGATTTTTTTACATAAGACGATCGTGCCTCTAGCAGTCAAGGGGTATGAGCAAATCTCAGCCCTTATTTAAGGGGGGTGTACCGAAGCCAAAGGGTAAAGAGTCTTTTGTCTCTTCGTGAATCTTGTATTACTCATATCAATCGTAGCCAGAATAAGGTTAGTGACTTGGATTGGATCAGAACCATGACTTGGATTGGATCCTGGCCTTCAGTTGCCACAAAACTTTCTACGATTGATTGTATAAATTTTTCGAGTTGAGTAATACAATATTAATGTTACACGGTTCTTCTCCCACGCCGCCCTCAACAGAGGATAGAGCGAGCATCAATCACCGATTACACACATACTCTTTGAAAAGCGAATCTTGCTTGCCACTAACCAATTACACAACTTTCCTCTTCACTTTCTGAAACAATTACAACCCACTATGAACAGAAAGAATGGAGCCATCTCTACCTGTATACATATTCTGCACACTAAAACAAAGCAAAACCGAATTTTCACCTCGGACATATTTCAGATCTTCTCAGCAGAGATCCATCTGAACGTTACACGGTTCTTCTCCCACACCGCCCTCAACAGAGGATAGAGCGAGCGTCAATCACCGATTGCGGTGGATCCAGGTCCTTATCCTGGAGAGCATTGCCCAGCAGCTTTTGCATCTCTGATGCGAAGACGTCATCCAGGATCTGCACAAGGTAGCTCCTCAGGATTAATAGATTTATAAACTACACCATATTACTAGCTCCGTCATCCTAAGGATCTAGTACTTGCTTATTGTTGTCGATATGTTACACTGTGATCTGTAGTTTCACATGGAACTTGGCCGTCCCTTGATAATGCATGGAACCACCCACTGGAAATGTAGTCCAGGGTTCTCTATGAAGTGATACAAACTTTATAGGCACTATAATAGTAACTTCTTTTTTTATGAGGAGCACCATAATTATAACATATTATCTTATATCTCGATGCGTGCTACTGTGCTGTCATCCATTATTATTTTCCAATAGCAGTTTTCATTACATAGAGCTGCTTCCCTAACATAACGTTTTATATTATGAGACGGAGGGAGTATAAGATAAACACTGCAGGTACACCAAACTTATTAGTTTATCTCGGTGTACTATTGCCCGTGCTATTATTCCATATTACTATTTGAACATGTCTTAATAACAGTTTACTTAGAGCTGCTTCCCTAACATAAGATAAAACACTGTAGGACATCTAACCTACTATTCTCTATGAAGTGATACAAACTTTATAGGCACTATAATAGTAACTTCTTTTTTTATGAGGAGCACCATAATTATAACATATTATCTTATATCTCGATGCGTGCTACTGTGCTGTCATCCATTATTATTTTCCAATAGCAGTTTTCATTACATAGAGCTGCTTCCCTAACATAACGTCTTATATTATGAGACGGAGGGAGTATAAGATAAACACTGCAGGTACACCAAACTTATTAGTTTATCTCGGTGTACTATTGCCCGTGCTATTATTCCATATTACTATTTTAACATGTCTTAATAACAGTTTACTTAGAGCTGCTTCCCTAACATAAGATAAAACACTGTAGGACATCTAACCTACTATTTTCCAATAACAGTTTTCATTTCTTAGAGCTGATTCCCAGATGAATATTGATCCACTGGGCTTACCCCTAAAGCGTAATCGGATCCACGGTACCAAATCCTGTTCTCCTTTCTGCTCTCGAGAAACCGCAACACAATCTGCCAAAATGAAGTTAATAAAGTAAGCATAAATTGTCATGGCAGCATTTGGACAAGTTTTTTCTCCTTGTATTTACCTGGCCCAACCTATCCCAGAAACCTCGGCAAATAGCGACAAATATTCTGCAGGAAAAGACCCCGTGGAGGTTGTGTATGGAATCGGAGAGTTGCGCACGGAGAGCCTGCATCCTTTCACGCATTTCACTTTCACCTTCAGTCTCTTTTGTTTCTTCAAGAATTCGTTTTAACCTTGTAGTCCGATTAGCTTGTGTCTGAAATCAACAATCACAATTATGACCTCTATATATGTAATATGTCTTATCTAAATCACATGAAGAACTGTATTAGCATTAAGAATGTGTCAGAATAATCCTTACTTCGCTAACAATCTTCTCCACTATTGCCTGCAGGTATTTCTTGTACTTCTTTCTCAACATGACTGTGATGGAGTTCATTTGCTCTCCAAAAAGTGTGGTCCCGTTTGCTATGGTTAGATATGCTGCCCACGATTTGAGAATATCCTCAACCCGGCAGTGTAACACATCTAGCATTCTTTTAACTGTATTCATGAATGTTCCTAACTGTGATGAAGAACAATCGGCTGGTCATTAGTGAACGACTCACTGAACAAACCAAATTTTTTTAGATAAAGACTGAACAATCGGCAAGCTTATATACCTGATTTGGCACAACATATGGAGCTACCGATTGTCTTCTTGTCAGTCTTTGAACATGCTTCTCAAGAATTTTTGGTATGCCGTCTCTCAGAGGCATTAGAGTCTCCATGTATTGCTTCTCCAGTGCCTTCATAACTTCTCTTTCGACATCAGCAATAGCCTGAATAAGAGAAAAGAAATATCAGTCGAGTGCATTACATGAAAAATGTGGGAAACTGATTCAAGGTGGTGGCACATACACTCTCCAAACTCATTAGATATTGAGGCCATCTGTTGATAACTACTCCATACTCATTTATGCTTTCTCTTATTTGCTCATATATTTGCTCAACAAATGGTGAAGTTGTAGATGCTGCAGGATAGGATAACTGCAAAAGGGCAAGGTGGTTATGCAAGGAAGTCCAACTGCCAAGGTCAGACAAGCGACCTGTTTTTATCTACGATGTGTGTTTATGGTTACCTTCTCAGCTTTGCAATAATCAAGCAAGTGCAACCGGGTATCTTCAATCCACACCATAATGTAATCATGAAACAACTCCCTCGAAAGTACACCCCCATGAACAGGTCTACAATTGTATAAATGAAACAAAACGAATCAGCTGAAAAGAATATGCGGTTTGGGCATTTGGAGACACACATATCAATTGGAGAATACAGTAAAGGGATATCAACTGTATGATCTATTAGTTGTTTGTATCTTACCTGACTTGCCAGGAGTCAAGATCTCTCTCAAAATCAGCAGTCGCAATGAGCAGTTCAGCAACATGTTGTAAGGGTCTTGATGGGGGACTTGCAGAGAGAAAACCCTTCAACCGTTTGCATAGTTCTGTACTATAGAGAGATGCTGCTATGTTTGGAAGATCTATCGAACTAAAGGGGGAAAATGTGAGGGGAGTTCTGAGTAGTATCTAAGCAAACAAAAATACTTTTACTAGAGCAAGCATATATTTGCTACCTTGGGAGTATATTCTGATCGTGAATCTTGATGTCTGCTTGAATCTCAAGACTTATGTTAATGCATAATGTCTTCATTTTGAGATAGGCAGCAGAAATAGTCATGTCGTCTGTAAGAAGATTGTCATTATTGCTTGACATGAACTCGTCTGTCTCAATCATATGCCTCCTGCACCTCTTTGCCGCAGCAGTCTGTAAAAAGGGAGATTTACCTGTTTACCTATGGTTACATAAATAATCAACAAAAGGCGTATACTATCATACGTCTAGACCCTCTATTTATGCTAGTTTAAGTGCAAGTTGCATCATAGGTGAAGCTTTAATCCATCTATGGTACTCCCCCTGTCCACAAATGTAAGCTGTTTTGGCAGTTCAATTTAAACTGCCAAAAATGTCTTACATTTGTAGACAGCGGGGGTATATAATTTTCAGAGTAAGCTGCACCATATGCGAATCAATGAAGCATGTTTTCCAATTCATTCCTAATCCACTTGTCTCCAAACTGGACATTCCTAATTCACTTGTCTCCAAACTTGGACAATTAAATATGCAAGTCTCCAAACTGGACTATTAAATATTATGAAATCTTTAGCTAATGTTAGAAATAATCATAATGATAAACTCATTAGCCTGTACTGTGTTTGAACAATCAGCATAGAATAAGTACTAACTATCACATATATTTGAGCTATAAAATTGGAAATATAAATGCCTTCATCATCCCCTATATAAGTTAGACATGTGCAACTCATCGCTCTGAGAAAAAAATGGCATCTGAATGAAAAATACTTCGTCAGAGTATGCATTTCAGATGT
Organism: Triticum monococcum; assembly: GCA_034509565.1. Classification (NCBI taxonomy): domain Eukaryota; kingdom Viridiplantae; phylum Streptophyta; class Magnoliopsida; order Poales; family Poaceae; genus Triticum; species Triticum monococcum. Next base: position 167,137,067 of record CM067846.1, on the reverse strand, counting down.
CTGACCTGCAGATAGCTCCTGAGTATGCTCTGTGCTTCGTTAGAGAGTATATCATGCAGTACACTGAATATCTGAACTGCAGGTGCCAAAGCTGGTGCAGCACAATCTGATATCGGGCCAAATAGCTCCGATAAGCCCGTAATAGAATGCTCATCCAGTGATTTATAATTTTCGAACACAATCGCAAGAAGAACATTGATCCTATCTTCACAGTCAAGCAGTATACTTCTCTGCACACACATACAAAATAATCATGGCTCCGTAAAGTGTTATCCAATTTCTGCCATAATTCTGTTTTTTTTAGAGAGGAGGTGCTTGCCCAGCCTTAAGAATGAGACCCTTAATAATTCTGTTTATACTTGGCATAAGTGATGAAAAGAGAGGATCACTGGGTGGCTGTACCTTTGGCACACATGCCTATTTTAGTACACGCTGTGTTCACTTGGACATTTTGAACTTCTTACATCTATGTGAATTATTGGTCTATGTATTCATGTCATCTGGCAGTATTTGCATGGAACCTTTTTAATGTAAAGACCTCTCTTATCTCGTGAAAGCTAACGACCACCTTCCTCTTAAAGAAAAAACTGGGGGTGCTAGTAGTCTAGAATTTAGTACACATTGTGTTCACCAGGACATCTTAAAAGTATTGGCCTATGTATTCTTGTCGTCTGGCAGTATTTACATGGAGCCTTTTTCATGTACAAAACCAGGGTATGTCTAGTGGAAGCTAACCACCTTTCCACTTAAAGAAAAACCAGGGGTGTTGGTACACAAATTAGTACATATTGTGTTCCCTAGGACATGTTAAACTTCTATGAATTATTGGCCATATATTCATGTCGTGACATGACCTTTTTAGGGCCTCTCCCAGTGCTCCAAGGTGCAAATAGGCCAAGATGCATGGTGACATCCTAGTTAATGACGAGAGAGATTGCCCTCGAAACAATCTGTGGTGGAGTCATACAAATGCTAGAATGGTCCACGAAAGAGCTTAAGATACAACACTTTAAGATACTATGCAATGTGGAAATTGTATGTAAACACCCATGATGCAACAAGAGACAACCCACTGGAAGTAGCCTAATGTAAAGATTACCTCTTGTCTTGTTAAAGTTCTGTCATCCCGTGCTTTTATGACAGGGAGAAGCAGCTCATATGTAAGTTCCAAGCAATCCTTTGTTGGCGTTGCCACATTCATAATGTAACAAAGGTACCTGTAAAATGTCATAGATACCAATATCAAGTTTTGCTATATTTACTAGCCATCATTGAGCGTACACAACCAAATAATATATCACCTCAGTTTTCTATATGCGTCTGATACCCCATAGTAATCAGAAAATTCATCCAACAGCCATTTCCACGAACCACTGATGTGCAACATTTTGCTGTTGAAATTTTGAGCTCTCATTGCTGCTTCCAGAACCATGTCATATATAATTGTATCGACAGCCAGACCACCTTGCAGCATCTATTTTTACAATGCCATCTAAGATTAAGATAGATATTTAATGTTTGCACACTTATAATAAGTAGGAGAATAAAAGAGCAGACCTTTGCAGATCCATAATTGTCCGCAGGCATGGACAAGTTCAGACAAAGTTGAATTTTGCCCACACATTCTTGATCCTCAAGGTATAGAGGCCACCATCTGGTGACTTCCTCCCGCTGTTTCCAAATTTGTACAATTGAGAAATGGATTTTAGTACAGTCATGAATCAACTGCAACAATGAGGGTGTGAGCACTGAGAATACATACGTGGGCATCACTGAATGATGAAACTTGAATTTCTGCACGGCCTATGACAACTCTATTGTTGTCTTGTACTTCAACAAGAATAACGTCTCCCTGGCCCTCTAGATAACTGAAGCATAAGTATTAACTGTTAGTAGATGGTTCAAGAACGTTGTCTGAGCAAATATTTTAATTCCATTGGTAGAATGAATATGTAAGTGTATAACACAATCATAGCTATTTTCTCTGTTCCCAATTATTTGAAGTTTTAGTTTTGTTTTTAGTCACACTTCTTTATGTTTGACAACTCTATAGAAAAATATGCTAATATTTACAACATCAAATATGATAAGTGTATCTGTTATTTACAACATCAATCATAGCTAAGTCAAACCTCTAGATAACTGAAGCATAAGTATAAACTGTTAGTAGATGGTTCAAGAACATTGTCTGAGCAAATATTTTAATTCCATTGGTAGAATGAATATGTAAGTGTATAACACAATCATAGCTATTTTCTCTGTTCCCATTGATTTGAAGTTCTAGTTTTGTTCCAAGTCAAACTTCTTTATGTTTAACAACTCTATAGAAAAATATGCTAATATTTACAACATCAAATATGCTAAGTATATCTGTTGGTTCAAGAACATTATCTGAGCAAATCTTTTGATTGCATTGATAGAATGAATATACAAGTGTATAACACAATCATAGCTATTTTTCCCAATTATTTGAAGTTCTAGTATTGTTCCAACTTAAACTTCTCTATGTTTGACCAACTCTATAGAAAAATATGTTAATATATACAACATCAAATATATATGGTATGGAAATATATGTTATGATGAATCCAATGAAACTAATTTGATGTTGTAGATGTTAATATATTTTCCTATAGACTTGACCAAACTTAAAGAAGTTTGACTTAGGACAAAGCTAGAAGTTCAGATAATTTGGAATAGAGGGAGAGTAGGATAGAACTTACAAGAGTTGAGATTCACCAGTCCCCGGCTTCAAATATTGCAGAGAAATGGAATCTCTTTGTTGACCTTTGAGGGAGCTTTTTAATTCTAGTGTGCATGTAAACATCTCTGCAGGTATGATATTGTGTTACTAAATACAGAAATGAACTCTGTCAGATATAAGCCATAAAAGCATTTGACCCTCTTAACCTTCTGGCAAAGATGTAGATGATGTGGATGTCAGCATAGTGACCTGGCTCTTCAGAATTTTAGAAATCTGTCTAACATACTCGCTACCAGCTTGCATGTAGAGATTTCTAAAGGATGATGTTGCACGAAGCTTTGGTCTTTGCGGTACAACACGTATCTTTCTTACTGTTAGCAAACAATAAGAATATGAGAACAAACCATTGAAAGCACACACAAAGTAATCTGTACACTTGCATTCTGCAATGCGTTGATTGTAAACTTCTCATTCCAAAAAGAGTTTGCTCAATGATATTATTTCCAGTTTAAGAAAAACTGAAGTTGAAATCTATATTGATGTTCTGTGGTTCTGAGTCATACCTTCGATCTCAATCCGTTTAACAAGTTTCCTTGCCTTCATGCTACAACTTTCATCCTTATCATAGGTATGTTTTCCATCATCTTGATTCTTATGCTTTGGATGAAGCAAAAATTTCTGTATTCTATTCATCATAAAGAGTTGATAAGCTGTGAGCCCAAAGGCAAATTAAGGTCAAATGACATAAAGCTAGATTACCCATAACATTAATTCATGCATGAGTTGTTGCATACCCAAAGGCGCTTCTAAGTACCATGCACTCATCACGGAGGAATTCTGGAGCCTCCATGCAATTTTTTGCCCACGCATTCAGGCAAAGCCGAAAGCATGCATCATATGCAACAAATGACTGCCATGCATTTTGGACACTGTCAAGTAAAAAAGTGGTCGATAAGAACAGAAAACAGATGAAACGTCTACAAATGGGTACCAAGTAAAAAAATAATAACACACACTTGGTTGTGAAGCTGGGTATCTGAGCTAATAAATTGTTCTCGATGTACGGCATGTGAACACCATCCGCCTGAACAGTTGATCTGAATTGCATTTTTTTGGTTAGGCGGAAAAAAAAACAATCATGTGCCTGAACTACTCCAAAATGTAAATTATGATCTACCGTACCTCGTAGGAAGCTCATGAACATCTTGAGCCAGTATATCCGCCACTGAGGAGATCTCAGTCTTCTCAAAGCCTCCGCTCTCGTCAGCTATTTGCACATCAAGTAATGGTCTAATTATCTTTTCCAGGCAAACGGAAATACAAACAAACTATGTTTGCAATAAGTAGTGATCGTTGCTCTCACCAATTGCATCGAGAATGCCATCCACCTCCCCAACTCGTGCAGCAATTGGGGGAGCACTCGGTGGCCCGAAATCCTGGAATTTCTGCACATCAGCGTAGCGCTCCTGGATATAAAAATAATAATTAGAGCTGCATCCTACTTTTGCCAGCACAATTGCGCACCCATGCAAACTCTAATTAGGAAGCATAAACAAGCATGGACGGAACTGTTAACCAACAGGATTCAGTAATCGCTAATTGTACAGTGGAAAATATCAAGCAAGCTGGAGCAGCATCCTTACATGCGAGCTGCAGTCCACCTGATCCTGACCACGGGAGCTTTTCCCGGCAAACGCGGCCGCGGCCGCGGCTCGCACCTCGACCCGAAGGTTCTCCTTGGACTGACCCCGGGCAAGCCCGCCGCCCCTCCGGCTGAACTGCGACGTGACCTCGTCCTCGACGCCATTACCGTACAGGTCCCTCGCCCTGCGGAACAGGCTGGAGTCGCTGGAGCACACCCCGTCCTCCTCGGCCGTGTGGTCAGAGAAGTACCCGTAGCCGCAGTCCTCAGTCAGCCCCCAGGACGCGACGCTCTCCTCCCCCTCCTCCTCCTCCTCCTCGGAGTCGGCGGCGAGGAGCACGGAGTGGCGGCCGAGGAGCCCCGAGTGGCGCGTGGCGGTTCGCACCGGCGGCGGCAGGCTCTTGGGGGAGAAGAGGCCGACGCACGCCCTGTTGTACAGCGCGGGGCTCCTCGGCGCCGCCGCGTCCGCCGAGATCTGGCCCAGAGGCAGCCGCTCCGCCAGCGGGGACCTCGCCGCGGCCGGGGGAGTGTCCGTGCCCTGCTTGATCCAGCTGATGGCCGACTCGTCGAGGCCCTCCGTGAACATCATCGCAGCCGAGGAGCGAGGATTTGGGGATCGATGTCGCCGCGGATTGGGGAATTCTGCGACTGGAGGGGCGTGTGATATGGTAGTAGTAGAGGAAGAATCCTAGGTGGGGACGATGATGGGCGAGATAGTGGGGAAAGTGGGGTGTTGTAACGGCTAGTTCCTCGGGCGCGGCCTTGAATGGATCCGCGCTGAGCTGGCACACGGCCTTCCGGGCTACGACCTGAAGAGGGCCCATGTGTCTGTTGAGGTTGGACTTTGCGTGAGCCCTGGCGCCAGCAAGATAATAATAATAATAATAATAATAACAATAATAATAATAATATACTCTCTCCTTTTATCTTCGTCTCATTTTAAGATTTCGAGGCGCATTAAATCTTTGCATGCAAAAATTAAAACCAAACCCGTCAATGCATGTAATATTCCTACTCATTTAGTGGCCAAGCATGCATTCATTATAATTAATTCAAATTAACGCATCACTTTAATTTAGATAGATTTGTAAAGTACGAGATACATTTCTCCACTTGCCACCCGTCTTGGTTGATAAGATTTCAGAGTAAACCGGAAAGGAGGGAGTAACTCATTTTGTGGATGGTCTATTACCTAAAATTGTGATGTGTTGCATTTAATCGCAAAGCTCCTTAGTAATATAGTTGTAAAAAATAGAAAGTTAATGATTAGCCCACTTTAACCAAACAAAGCCTAGTCAGCGTGTCACATTCATTCTTGCTCTATTGACCTAAGTGAGAACACCATCTTCTACCCTCACAAGACCGGGTAGTATATATTTCTAGAGATACTATTTTTCATGTAATATAAGATCATCCAAAAGCGGATTATGAAATTTTTTGTTTCCTATGTTCTTTCTTTTCCCCTACTCCAGGGCTGCAACTAAAACACTAGTTGTCGCCCCATGTACTTCCCTTCTCGTCACTGCCTGTGGGTGTTGCGTGGGCAAAGTCCGTGTGACACTAACGGTGGCGGGGAGGTCCTGATCGTGGGTGGCCTGCTTGTGGAGGAGTTGGAGGGGCTATCGCAGAATGGCGAAGGAGGTGTGTGCTCGAGTAGTGGTTTTTCGTTAGGTGGTGCTCGACGACGGCGTTGGTGATCCGGAGCAGCAGTATTCTAAGGTGGCCCGGCCTGGTTACATCACCGGAGAAGGAGTTGGTGCATCGTCCGGACCGCGGCGAGCTCGGCATCAGACCCTTGCTTGGCATGCAACGACATGGGCGTTTTTTTCCGTTTAGATTTTCTTTAGAAAGCCTTCGAGTTTGGTTTCGGGCGACAAGGCGGCGACGTTGTTTCAGTGTAGGAATAATGTCTCCCTGCTCTTTCCCCGCTTTGTTGGTGTGCCTATCGCCGACAGAGGACATGTGGAGCCATGTCTATGGTGGGTGTTTCGTGATCCGATCGATTTATGTTTTCGGTGGATCAGTCAAGATTCGGTTGGCTCCCGTGGTCTTCGGAGCTTCTTCAGACCCTTATTGGTGTTTCTTCTCCAGGGCCGTCGTTGCTTTGCAGATTGTGGCTGCCGGTGTCTCCTGGTCTGCATCGACAACTTTTCCGTCTGCTTCTTCTACAAGCTCATGGGTTTAAAAAGTTTGCTTCACCAAGGAGGCCGCCCATAGGTCTTCTGGTCTACACATCGATGACTTTTCGGCCGCTGCTTCTACAAGCTTTTGGGTTTAAAAATGTTTGCTCTGCCAAGGCAGTGGCTTAGAGGTGGCATCGAGCTATGCTTACGACACGCTGCCAATGGATGCAGAAGGAGGAAGACTTCGGCACCCCAAGAATATGAATGTATTTTTATTTTTTGTATGAATGTGTTTGTAAGGACATGTGATGCATAATATATGGCCATAGGTCCTTTCACAAAAAAATCGTCTAAAAGCTGAGACGAACCTAGAATAGAACAACCATGTCAGTTGATGCCAATGAAAGATGAGATATCCTTCACAATATTAGGCTGGCGTTTGGGAGAGCTCTACTCCACCTATAAACTATGGGAGTTTGGAATAAATTGTTTGGGGCATAAGTAACTCTAGCTTCAGATATATGGAATGATAATTGGGCTCCTCCGAGCCCAAATTTGGTGGTGAGAAGACCTCGAGGAGGTATAATGCTGCAAAAATGTTTCAGACCTCATTCATCCAATGACAAGCAATTTGGACGAGGATTTTTTTCACTCTGTTTTTTGGCCGGTTGATGCCGAAGCTATACTATCTATTCACCTTGTCACAGATAGAGAAGATTCCGTTGCCTGGCACAATTCTAGGGATGGGTATTTCTCAGTCAAATCATCTTACTTTGGTGAATGGGAGCACAAATACATTACCCTTGCAACTACTTTGCATATTGTCGGAAGCATGGTAATAAGATACGGTATGTATTATGAAAATAAAATATTCCAACAAAAGTAAAGATCTTCGGACGACGGGCTCTTCACGGCATTGTTCCTTATTTGGGAATCTTGGCGAGTGGACATATTAAAACAAGTGGACAATTTCCTTTGTGCAAAGTGGGCTATGAAGATTTGAAACACACGATCTGTTAATATGAAAGAGCAAGTCAAGTGTGGAAGAAACTGAAGGAAATATGCCCTAGAGGCAATAATAAAGTTGTTATTTATATTTTCTTATATCATGATAAATGTTTATTATTCATGCTAGAATTGTATTAACCGGAAACTTAGTACATGTGTGAATACATAGACAAACAAAGTGTCCCTGATATGCCTCTACTTGACTAGCTCGTTAATCAAAGATGATTAAGTTTCCTAGCCATAGACATATGTTGTCATTTGATGAACGAGATCACATCATTAGAGAATGATGTGATGGACAAGACCCATCCGTGAGCTTAGCACTATGATCGTTTAGTTTATTGCTATTGCTTTCTTCATGACTTATACATGTTCCTATGACTATGAGATTATGCAACTCCCGAATACCGGAGGAACACTTAGTGTGCTATCAAACGTCACAACGTAACTGGGTGATTATAAAGATGCTCTACAAGTGTCTCCGATGGCGTTTTTTTTTTTGAGTTGGCATAGATCGAGATTAGGATTTGTCACTCCGTGTTTCGGAGAGGTATCTCTGGGCCATCTCGGTAATGCACATCACTATAAGCCTTGCAAGCAATGTGACTAATGAGTTAGTTACGGGATGGTGCATTACGAAACGAGTAAAGAGACTTGCCGATAACGAGATTGAACTAGGTATGATGATACCGACGATCGAATCTCGGGCAAATAACATACCGATGACAAAGGGAACAACGTATGTTGTTATGCAGTTTGAACGATAAAGATCTTCGTAGAATATATAGGAACCAATATGAGCATCCAGGTTCCGCTATTGGTTATTGACCGGAGATGTGTCTCGGTCATGTCTACATAGTTCTCGAACCCGTAGGGTCCGCACGCTTAACATTCGATGACGATTTGTATTATGAGTTATGTGATTTGATGTACCGAAGTTTGTTCGCAGTCCCGGATGAGATCACAGACATGACGAGGAGTCTCGAAATGGTCAAGACATAAAGATTGATATATTGGAAGGTTATGTTTGGATACCAAAATGATTTCGGATAGGTTCGGACATTTTCCGGAGTACCGGGCGGTTACCAGACCCCCCGGGGGTTAATGGGCCTTCATGGGCCCTAGTGGAAGAGAGGAGGCGACAGCCAGGTGGAGGCATGCACCCCCCCTCCCAAGCCCAAGCCGTATTGGACTAGGGTTGGGGGGGGGGGCTTTCCTTCTTCTCCTCCCTCTCTTCCCCCCTTCTCCTTCTTGGAATAGGAAATGGGGGATCCTACTTGGACCGGGAGTCCAAGTAGGACTCCCCCCCCTTGGCGTGCCACACCTTGGCTGGCCTCCTCCTCCCCCCTCCTATATATACATGGGAGGGGGCACCCCAAAGACACATCAAAGTTTCTCTTAGCCGTGTGCGGTGCTGTGACGCCCCCGATTTAATCGTACACTAATCATACACACAAACGTGTACGATCAAGATCAGGGACTCACGGGAAGATATCACAACACAACTCTACAAATAAAATAAGTCATACAAGCATCATATTACAAGCCAGGGGCCTCGAGGGCTCGAATATAAGAGCTCGATCATAGACGAGTCAGCGGAAGCAACAATATCTGAGTACAGACATAAGTTAACAAGTTGCCATAAGATGGCTAGCACAAACTGGGATACAGATCGAAAGAGGCGCAGGCCTCCTGCCTGGGATCCTCCTAACTACTCCTGGTCGTCGTCAGCGGGCAGCACGTAGTAGTAGGCACCCCCGGTGTAGTAGGAGTCGTCGTCGACGGTGGCGTCTAGCTCCTGGGCTCCAACATCTGGTTGCGAAAACCAGGTAGAAGGGATAGAGGGAAAAGAAGGAGAAAGCAACCGTGAGTACTCATCCAAAGTACTCGCAAGCAAGGAGCTACACTACATATGCATGGGTATCAAATGGAATAAGGGTAACATATGTGGACTGAACTGCAGAATGCCAGAATAAGAGGGGGATAACTAATCCTTTCGAAGACTACGCTTCTGGCAGCCTCCGTCTTGCAGCATGTAGAAGAGAGTAGACTGAAGTCCTCCAAGTAGCATCGTATAGTATAATCCTAACCGATGATCCTCCCCTCGTCGCCCTGTGAGAGAGTGATCACCGGTTGTATCTGGCACTTGGAAGGGTGTGTTTTATTAAGTATCCGGTTCTAGTTGTCATAAGGTCAAGGTACAACTCCGGGTCGTCCTTTTACCGAGGGACACGGCTATTCGAATAGATAAACTTCCCTGCAGGGGTGCACCACATACCCCAACACGCTCGATCCCATTTGGCCGGACACACTTTCCTGGGTCATGCCCGGCCTCGGAAGATCAACACGTCGTAGCCCCACCTAGACCAACAGAGAGGTCAGCACGCCGGTCTAAACCTAAGCGCCCAGGGGTCTGGGCCCATCGCCCTTAGCACACCTGCACGTTGCGAGGGCGGCCGGAAGCAGACCTAGCCTAGAGGCGTTCCAGTCCAATCCAGCGCGCGCCGCTCCGTCGCTGACGTCAAGAAGGCTTCGGCTGATACCACGACGCCGGGATACCCATAACTACTCCCGCGTAGATGGTTAGTGCGTATAGACCAAATGGCCAGACTCAGATCAAATACCCAGATCTCGTTAAGCGTGTTAAGTGTCCGCGAATGCCGACCAGGGCCAGGCCCACCTCTCTCCTAGGTGGTCGGAACCTGCCCTGTCGCTCCGCCACAAAGATCCACACAGAGGGCCGTCGGGACAAAGGTCCTTTCAGCCCCCAATCCGTGAATCACTCGCGGGTACTCCTCGAGCCAACCCGACTTTGGTCACCACATGTATCATGTATAAAGTATATAGTATATACCCGTGATCACCTCCCGAGTGATCACGGCCCGATAGTATAGCATGGCAGACGGACAAGTATGTAGGGCCACTGATGATAAACTAGCATCCTGTACTAAGCATTAGGTTTGCAGGTAAAGGTAACAACAGTAGTAGCAAGGACAGGCTATGCATCAGTATAGGATTAACGGGAAGCAGTAACATGCTACACTACTCTAATGCAAGCAGTATAGAGAAGAGTAGGCGATATCTGGTGATCAAAGGGGGGGGGGCTTGCCCGGTTGCTCTGGCAAGAGAGAGGGGTCGTCAACTCCGTAGTCGTACTGGGTAGCAGCGGCGTCGGTCTCGGTGTCTATCGAGAGAAGAGGGGGGAGAAACAATAAATATTTAAGCAAGCATATGCATAGGGATGCATGACATGACAAGTAACGGCGTTAGAGGTGCCCTAACGCGGTAATAGGTGATACCGGGGAAGGGGGATGACATCCGGGAAAGTATCCCCGGTGTTTTGCGTTTTCGGGCAGAGGACCGGAGGGGGAAAGTTGCGAGTTCGATAGGTTAGAGAGGTGTGGTGGACGAACGGGTTGCGTATCCGGATTCGTCTCGTCGTTCTGAGCAACTTTCATGTTGAAATTATTTTAATCCGAGTTACGGATTAAAAGATATGATTTTCTAAAGATTTTATTAATTTCTGGAATTTAATTAATTATTTAAATTAATTCGAAAATAAATTAATGACATCAGCATGATGTCATGCTGACATCAGCAGTCAACAGAGTTGACTGAGTCAAACTGACATGTGGGTCCAGTGGGACCCACCTGTCATACACTGTTTAGGTTAATTAGGTCTTAGTTAAACTAATGACTATTTAATTAAGCTAACTAGTTAATTAGATTAATTAAACATGATTAATTAACTTAAATAATTAATTAATTAATTTAATTATTAATGAATTAATTATTTTTTATTCTTTTTATTGCTTTTATTTATTTATTTATTTTTTAAATTTTTTCTCTTTTTTTTTAACGTTCCAGGGGCATGGGGCCCACTGTCATAGGGCCATGGCCTATCGGGTCGGGCGTGCAGGTGACGGGCGCCACCCGAATGGGCACACGGCCACGGGCGGGCCAATCCGGCGCAACGCCGGAGCAGGGGGAGGCCGGTGGCCACGGCCTCGGCCAAGGAAGGCGCGGGCCTGGCGTGGGGAGCGGCACAGCAGCGGGAGAGGCCATGGCGAGCAGCACCAGCAGTGCGGCTCGGAGGGGGAATGGGAGTAGGGCGACGCGCGGGCGGCGCAGCGCGAGCAAGCAGCGCCGCGGCAGAGCGAGGTGGGGCTCGGGCGCGCATGCGCGGGGGCACGCGCGAGCGGTGCGGCGGGCGAGCAGGGAGGCGCGGGCGCGCGCCTGGGCGCAGGGGGACGTCGGCGCGAGGCGGACGGCGGCGGGAGGGCGGGGGGGCAGCGGGGAGCGCGGTCGCGGCAAGCACGCATGTGCGGTGGCTAGGCGCGAGCAGAGGGGGTCGCGCGGGTGCCGGCGAGGAAAAGGGCAGGAGGGAGGCGGCCAGGGTCGGGCGGGCGCGGAGTCGGGCGCGCAGCCGGGTCGCGCGCGGCGAACGGCGTCGGGCAAGGAGGAGAAAAGGGGAAGGACGGCGGCTCACCGGGCCCTGCAGATGTGCGTAAGCGGGCTCGGGGAGGAGGACGAGGACGAGCGAGGTCGAGGCGGCGGTGCTCCGGGAAGGTGGTCCGGCGAGGAGGAGGATGGGGACGACATGGTTCGATCCGGGCGGCGGCGAGGGTCGTTGAGGAAGAGGGAGATGGGAGCGTGAGGTGGCGGGGACGGAGCCGACGAGGGCGGCGACGTGCGCGTCGGGCGCGGCGACGGGACCAAGCCTGTGCGCGGCCGGAGCGCGGTGGTCGTGGCGTGGCCCGATCCAGATCCGGATTCGGGGGGAGGAGAGGAGCGAAACGGGGGAGGGGGCGAGGGAGAGTGGGGGGTGTCGGTGGGAAGTGGGGTTTGACCAGGGGGGTTCGGGTGACCTAATGGAGCGCCGGGGTGGGCCGGCCTGATGGCCTGGGGAGGTGCGGGGTGGGCCGGCTGAGCCGACTGGGCCAAGGGGCCCAGTGGGGGGGGGCTTGTGGCCTGCTGGGCCGAAGCCCAGGGGGCAAGGGGGGTTTCTCCTTTTCTTTTTGTTTTTTTGTCTGTTTTCTTTTGTTTATTTTTCCTTTTCTGTTTTATTCTACTTTTAATTTCTTTAGTTTTGTAAAATATGACAATAGCTCCTAAATTAATGTCTCTGAATAACCCACGGCCTTAAAAAGTTTGGTGACTACATAAACTAGTTTAACAATTGTATATTAATTTAAAGGCATTCACATAATTGTTTTGCTACTGTTTTATTTAGTTAAGTGCATTTAAACTTTTTATAAAGACTTGGTTTATCCACCAATATTATCCATGATTTATTTGTCACATTAAGAACATTTTAGTTTTGACCTTTGAAAACTCTAATTGTTTGACTTGATTTTAAATTTGAATTCGAACCATTTTTGAACCATCGCGAGATTAATAACAGTAATCGAGGTGACGTGGCATCATTAGTGTGGAGTTACTGTAGCCTAATTATCCGGGCGTCACAGGTGCCCCCCTCAACAGTTACTCACCTCGGTCATATCGTTGTAGTGGTTAGGCGAAGCCCTGCGCTGGTAAACTTCATCATCACCGTCGCCACGCCGTTGTGCTGATGGAACTCTTCCTTGGCCTCAACTGGATCAAGAGTTCGAGGGACGTCACTAAGCTGAATGTGTGCTGATCGCGGAGGTGCTGTACGTTCGGTACTTGGATCGGTTGGATCACGAAGACGTTCGACTACATCAACCGTGTTACTAAACACTTTCGCTTTCGGTCTACGAGGGTACATGGACACACTCTCCTCGCTCGTTTCTATGCTTCTCCTAGATAGATCTTGCATGATCGTAGGAATTTTTTTAAAATACTACGTTCCCCAACAGGAACTAGGCTTAAAGGATCTGGTGGATCAACCCCCTCTTTCTTGATCGCTTGGGATCGATGGTGCTAGATGAGATGATTGGAACAAACCAATACTCAGTCTTAGTTCCCGAAATACAAATATTTGATCTTGTTTTTACCGCAAGCTGGTTTTTGTGGTGGCAGCGGAGACAAGTAACACATGGAGAGCGAATACCATACATCGGTAGATCGATGATGCCGATTTTTGCTCTAGCTCTGAACTTCACAAGGGCAGATAAAAATGCCAGTTTCTACCCGTCGTCCTCCTTAAGGGGTTTATGTAGTCAATGTAGATGCAGCCTTTAATCCCGATACAAAACAAGGTTTGCATGGATTGTTATTAGGGATACCACGGGTGGTTTTGTTGTTGTGAGAAGTTTCTAAATCGACAATGTAGTTGTTTTAATGGATGAAGGAATGGCAACTAGAGATGGATTATGGTTCGCTGAACATATAGGCCTAAATAGGATTATTATTCAGTCAGATAATAAGGTGGTAGTTCAAAATATGAATGAAGGAGGGTTTTCTGCAACATCCAGCCCGTCAATTTTCCACCATTACAATCTAAGGGCGAGTAGTTTTGATGAAGTGAAGTTTGTGCACTCTCCAAGGGAAACCAATACGGTGGCGCATGAGGTAGCTAGGTCAGTGTCTTTACTTTCTGAAGCTTGTACCTGGGTCGATGAACCCCCTAATTTTCTCTTGCCCTGGCTCGTATCCGATGTATCTTTGATTCACAATAAATAAAATGCACCAGATGGCTTTCCCTAAAAAAACTCCAGCTTAAGATAGTGAGTAGGTTGATGTGAAAAGACCAAAATACATTAGATCTTGTTTTGATCTATCCAGGTCTATCCTCGTGTTAACTTCAATTTTTTTCCAGTAACCATAAATTAACAAACCACTGCTTGACATGAGCACCTAGTTATCTAGAAAACAATCAACATAATAATGGAGTAACAAACCGATTCATTTTATCCTTCTCAACAAACAAGATCCTTCTCAGCCAATAATTTGTTTGACACAGCAGATCTTTTTTTCTGGCGGGGGACACAACGGATCTGATGAGCTTGAAGTTGCAATTTGCTCCAAGTCGTTTGAAATGAACTACAATTTCAGAAGAAGAAGAAAACTTCTTCAAAATAGGTCATATCAGTTCCACACATGTGTGAGATAGGCATGCGTCTCAGAGAAATTTGCAGCCACAATCATCTAGTATGAGCTTGGACATCAAGAGAACTTGCACCCGCACTCAAACACAAATTATCATCATAGCTGAGGGGACAAACAGAGCAGTGCAAACTATCATCGCACTTGAATCCGCAACTCAACCAGAGGAACAAGCACCGGTGGAAGGTGACCCCAGTAATTGTCGTCTAGCTTTCGTCCCTGTTTGAAAGAGACGAGTTAACAAAACATTTCCCCGCTGAGCACTTGTTCGGTTAATTCTCTCCCCAAGAGAATTGGAGGGGATTGGCGAAAATTAAGATGTATTTTGACTTACAAGGGTTTTAAATCCTTCTCAAAACCCCTTCAATCCCCACGGATCCACGCTCAACCGAACAAGGCCTGATGAAGAGCCACACATTACTGGGTGGAATGGCTGGCTTTCTATGGTGTACAAAAATGTCAGATGGCATCTCTACTCCTAATGGACGACTTGATGAATAGTCGTCTGGTCAAATTTCGCTGGTTTTTTTTCCGTCATACTCTCACTGTCGATTTTTTTCGTCATCGCATTCCGATTTATTTTCGTCATCCTATGGAAAACAAATGGGATCGATCCCTCATTAACTGAATCGAATGACAAAATACCTACGAAGAAAAACCAACGAAAAAAAACCCCTCGAGCTCCGACGGGAACGAGGCTCCCCTCGATCTGAAACAGCGCTAGGGTTTGCCCAGCCGCCACGCTCCGCGCTGCCGCCCAAGGCCCGCTCCCCGCAACGCCGCTGCCGGAGGGCCGGCCGGCGAAGCCGCGCCGCGCCCAGGGACGGCAGCGGCGGGGCGGTTCCGTCTCCCTACCTCCTGCCAGAGCCACCACCCCACCATACATAGATCTGGCTGGGAGCCCCGCCGCCGACGAGGGCCACACCGACGATCTCGTGCAACCTACCTGCCTCATGTTTCCTCTCCGTTCTCCTCCTTCTCTCTCCGACCCTTGTTCATCCGCGGCCGCCCGAGCTCGCCCCGATTCATGGCCCTCTCCTTCCGCCAACTCTGGTCCGTTGCCGGTCGTCTGTGGCGCGAGCGTCGCGCCTCCTCCTCAACCTCCTCAATCCGCGATGCCCTGACTGCACTGCGCACGTGCGCCCCGCGAGCCATGGCCGCCTTTTGCCGAGCTGCGGGATCGACGTCTGACCGCCACCATGACCGGCCTCTTGCGAAGGTCCCGGTCGCAGTCTCCTGTGCCTTTGGACCTTGGGAGCGACTGGGTGATTATATGCCAGGTAATCTATTTTGCTGAATTTGTTCAGAAGGAAAATCCTTGAGGTACAACACTGACCCGCTTCCTTGCTGTCTCATCTCGGCTGTTTTGGTTGAGCTAGACGCCAAAAGCAATATTGCAACACCATGCGTGAGGAACATGATTCTGCCAGTATTTAAGCATTATACTTGCTAACACTGAGAGCTTAATTATCTTTGATGCAACCAGTCCGTCCAAGCATCCAAATGTACGATTCATGTGCCTAGAATCAGTACTTTTGCATGTCTGATGCATGCAGAAATATCCAAATTCGGCCATTAATTTCCCTTTTAGTACTTACTAACGTTTTTTTATTGTTTTGGTTGATCCAGAGTTGATTTGGGATGTAGAGATTAAAGAACAGTAGGGCGTCAGGTTCAGAATTGCCTTGGCATCTTCCAGTGTGGGACGATGTTGATTGTCGGGATTTGAAGATAAGTGTGCCCCATACCGTGGCTGAGCCTGTCGGTTTCGCATAGTGGCTGCACGACACCTCATAGACCCGATGTGAAGGTAGCATATGCTATTCTACAGTGCTTGCCCTCTGAAATCTTAATTGTTGGTTGTACAGTTAGTGCTAAACTGCAGTAATCTACTGCACTTGCATTTGAATTTTACATTTAATAAGTTAATACTTGAGAGTTAAGATAGATCAGTAATCTGGTTGGGGCTCTATCGTTGTGGCAATTTGGCAACCGTTGCTAGAGGTGATAAATCTGCAAGCATAAAGTCAATGTCCTGCTATGCCGCATAATTACAGTGCTTTCACATTATGGTAAATTTGTTTCCTAAAAGTAAAATCTTTGTCGTGCCCAATTCATGGTGCAGGACAAGTAAGCCATCCACACGAAGTCGGCGGCACCAAGGGTGGGGCGTCGGGAGGAGCATCTGGGTTGAAGGTTCTGGCCCTCGCCATTGAGACTACCGTGTTCGTCGCCGAGTACATCTGGTATGTACGCAACGAACCTCCCTAATGCAATGTCGCTGCTGTTTATTTCATCTTTTGATTGCGGCAGACTATATTCCACTAAGGCACATTAGGGAGTAGCTTTGGGATAGGGGCCAAACCTGCATATTTTGATCAATTATTTTTATTAGATTAGCAATGGGAGCTTACTGTTCAGTGAGGATTTTCCCCCTTAAAGTCATATTGTTAATATCCAAAAAATTTAATGGTGGGTGGTGATGTCCTACTGCTTTGCCCTTTTAATTCCAGCACTTAAATACGAATTGGAGGGCAGACGTTGCACAAATGGATCATGTGGCATTTACTACTGTTGTATTATCATATCTAGCATTTCTCTATAAAAAATAAATCTAGCATTAGTTTTGAACTTCTGATGATGTAAGGTAAACACAGAGGCATATCTTCGTCATAGTTGCATCCTTTATAGCAGAGATTTTGTTATGAAAAAAATTATTTTTGTTGATGGAAGCCTTTGTGCTTCTGTCACTTGGACGTGAAGTTTTTGTAGACAATCTTAGGACGTGAAGTGGGATGCAACATCTATAGATCTACTGACACTGAAAGGTGGTTGTTAGTTAGGTTCTGATTGTGCCAATCAATAATACACAATTGTTACTAGGGTTCGGCTACGGATGCCATCCATCAACTCATGTTTTAAAGTGTGCTTGTGAGATGCAATCCGATCTCTCTATCTTTCCCGCTGAGATGCAGAGGAGCTCGGTGTTTTAGGGCCTGGCTGTTGCTGCAGGGGAAGGTGGAGCTGCGAGGAAACAAGACAGGTGGACAATGCGACAGGAAGCAAGAATGAATTTCTAATCAATCTACTGTTTCCCTTGAGTCGGGGGGAACGTACCACGCACCACGTTGTGTTTATTGATCTGGAATCCTAGAGGATCACCCACCCTCGTAATTCAGTATTGAGATGATCTCCTTAATTTCTCAAATGTGTTTTATTAAATTGGATTCCTGTAATTATCCTTGCTCTAATTTGATAGTTTTACCCTCCCGAGCATGTTGTGCTTCCATAAAAACATGAATATTCCTCAGCCATTTTATTGAAAATGTAGTCGTATGCTTTCACATTGACTCTGGATATTCTCCTAAATGAAGGTCAAGAACAATTGATTTTATCGGCAACAGGAGGCGCTTATCAGTCGCCATCAAGTGCCTCAACCAGTGCGGCGTCCAGGTACACACATTGCTTCATCTCCTGTGCTATCTCATCGTCTAGACAATATATCCATGGGTGACCCCTGTACTCACCTCATCTCCAGATTAGAACATAAGTGTCCGTAGGAGGGTAGGATCTAGGCAACTGCAGTACTGATTGTCCAGCTAGGCAACAAAGTCGACGGGGCAAATAACATAATCTTCAGATAAAGTTATATTCGAAAGTCAGTAGGCTTTTCATGATTGCCAGTGGTAAAACAAGCATATATTTCTTTTGATTATTGACATAGCACAACTTAGTAGAGTGGACCAACCAACATTGGGTTTGGGAGGTCATTTAATAGGAAACACTTCGCTGCAAGTTTCTTCACCATTGAACACAATTCATCACAAGACTTTATATATGTTGGCTGTCATGCATGTACGTCTGCAACTAAATAATTACAGGATGTTGTGTGCTTGTTCTATGTCCAGCAGTAAAGATGTTTGAAGTTTTGTACCAGTTTCCAATAGATCATTTCCTACAACAATATTTGTTTTGCAATCCAAACAAGTAAATGTCTTGTAAAGAAGTAGATGTTTCTGCATATCAACACACCATTCAAGTTATTTACAGAATGATTTTCTTGGAGCGTTCATAATTTCACGTATGTTTACATCATTATTCATGTGTGGGTTGTATTGTGTTTTCTTTCATGGGGTGCCGGACGCGCTACTGACGGTACTAGCATGTTTGGGCTGGGGAGACAGAGATGGTATGCGGAGTAAGAAGAGTGATTTAAGGGGAGAGAAATCATAACAGGGGTTGGTGGAGCAGAAGAGGGCGAAGGAAGACTTGTGGGGAGCTGCGAGGAATAGATTTTGGGGTATGTTACTGTTTTATGTGTGATATCAGTTCATAATTTACTGCAGCGGTCAGTTCTCTACTTTCTATGTACTAGGTTAATTCTATTTGCTAGCCTTACGTGTTTTTTCTATAGCAACTAAATATTGTGAAAGTAACCCTGAAACATACACACATCTACTAAATGCAAAATTGTTTCTCTGTTGGTACGAACAATCATGTAGATTACTGCATGTAGTTTCGTTTTGCACACAACATACTCTCCAGTAGTGCCGAAATTAGAATCTCAATCCCTATCCATTATACAAGATGCAAAAGAGTTCAGAATAAGATATTCATCATCATATTCACGCATTTTCCATTATACTATATATTTTGTATTTGTGTACAGGTTGACACATTACACATACATACAGTATGTCTGACTTATGCAGAAGAAAAGGGACCCTTCATATAAATTATTTGCATGCTCCTAGTTATGAACTTAATACACTTTGCCTGGCATTCATAACCATTATACTTCCTCCTGCCCAAATTTGTTGTCCTATTACGTAATAGTGTTCCACTTTGCGCCTACCACTGGTAGCTGGAAATTAGATATAATAATAATCAGTTTCCTTGCTAGATTTGTTTCCTTATAGGATATCCTGCCGATTTGATCTATTTTTGGCTAGAGCACATGGGATCAAACCAGAGGTAATCAATTTTCTATGTTCACCTGATTAGTTATAAGGAATTTATTACCTCTGTTTTATTTCCAGGATACCCAAACCAGTGGTAACGTTTTTTATGGCTTTGAAATTCTGTACAAGGTATTCTCATGTCTAAATACTAGAATTGTTTGTTCATTGCTAAATTGTTAATGAGGGGTCCATGTAGTGCTCTCAATGGAGACACTAGACCATCTGATGTTCATTTAGACATTTCTATTCAAACTTTCAAAGTGATTGTTTTCTTTTTGTGTGTCCACACAGTTGTTTGTGTGCATCCAATATAAAACTTGCTATGAATTTGCACCACCTACACCCTTTTTCCATGTCTTAGTCTATATGAATTACCCACTTTATATACCGCAAAAAGAAATACCCACTTTATAATAACTCACATGTTAATTAAAAGGAAAAAGATCTGAACCATCGACACTCTATAAGTTAAGTTGTTTAGCTAAAATTTAACAAAGAGATATTTGATTACATGGATCTCTAATTTTTCTGTAGTGTTGTAATTATATTGTCTCGGGTGTTGTTGTATGTTCCTTGTATCATGTTGACTTACTCCTTGATCAATAGGGATGTGGATACAAAATTCCGTTTTCCACTACTTATATTATCCTCATTGGACCTTAAGCTATAATCATCGGCTGTTGTTGTGTGTCTGCCTGCCTGGCAATGTTTCACCTCTATTTTTGACCTACTGTTGACTTATTTGGAACCTGAGAAAGAATTATTTTACATGTTAGAGTACTCTCATATGTTCGAAGTCATAAAACCAGCTGAGATAATGAAATAATGCCAGGTAATTACTCGTGGTTTGAAGGTTGCGCAAAGGAGAGGAGGCATGGTTATAGGTCCTCGACAACATCTGCGCCTCATAGGTCAGCCATGATCCTCGGATTTTTTGTTCTGCTGTTATTCCCAAAGAAACATCGTAGTTCTTTTGGACGGTCAAAGATTATTCAGTTACTGAAATACTTCTTATCCAAAGAGCTGGGAATATTTAAAACATCTAAATTGCTTATCTCAACACTATAATAGAAAGTACTATCTCGGAAATAATAACAAAACACCGTGATAAACTGGGCACCGGAGCCATATTGACACAGACCCATGATCAATGATATGTGAGCCAAGTCTTGATACCCGTGAACTTACAGCCACCCATTGAGTGCATGATTTCTTCCATCTCCTTTTCTTTTGTTTTCCAGGGCAGATATTCCACCATGCATTGTATTTGACCATACTTAACCAAGTTGATTCATATCAATAAGTATCTTTTGGTTTTCTTCCAGTTTATTAGGCATGGACCCAGACACAGATTCTGAAGCTTCAATAATTTGGGTGGTCTAATAGTTCCTGTATAGCTTGATGTCGTATCAGGTGTAATATTTTGTTGTTGCTTGATGTTGCATCAAGACAAGCTAGGGTCAACAAGGAACAAAGGGGTTGACACATGGAGAAGCGGGAGCATAAAATTCAAAAGGTACTGAACATGTGTATGGATTACACCGGTGAGTGAATGGTGTGGCACATTGAGTCAGAGAGGAGTAGTTGCTTGTCTGGTATGAAAAATAGTTGTTTCTCGATTAGATTAAGGCCAAACTTATCTTCAACATGTGTGGTCTTTCATCACCATTTTAAAAGAGGTTCATGCAAAATCCTCATACTGCCAATTTTTACTATATTGGAAGTACTTTATCGATATGTTTGGAACAATTCTCAGATTCCATGAAACATATTCGTGGCACCAATTTTAACTAAAGAATAAATCAATCTCAATTTTGTTCTGTAAAAAATTAAAGCACTCTCCTTTCCTATGAGAAAAGAAAACATATACTCCAATTAAAGGAAGGAGTACAAAGTTGAGTCATTTTTGAGTCACTTATTGCGGGACGGAGGGAGTACTACATTGAAGCGATTGCTAATTCAAGGAATCATTTTCTATGGTCAGTCCAAACAAACAAAATTTAACCATATGGAAACAATATTTAGTTGCCATAGAAGTAATTTGACCCGAAATAGTTACCATCCAAAAAAAGGAAGTGAAAAAACCATATGAAGGAAACTAAAGTTCCAAAAGCAAGGAGTATCAACATTTGAAACAAAATATATTTTCATACAGAAGTAATTTACATCTATGGAAGCAATTTTTTGTTCATCACTAATCTGTATCAATATGTGTTGCATTCTCTTTTAGAGAAGTGAACTCTGAAATCCCTCCTCATTCCAAACAATGAAATTCTGAGGCTGAAAGTACAAATTTGTTACGACATGACTGACTTAGAGAAAAAATGGGCGTATTTGGAGCCGGATGGAAACATGGGCAGATTTGGAGCAGTGAGAAGACGGCGCACGCTGGTGTTGCAATGACCAAAAGAGCCGAAGTGAAAGAAGAGATGGAATGACAATGATGCAACCTTGTCGTGTGATTCTTGTATGTATATTTGAGGTCCGTAGGAAAATATGTATTAGTGAGATAAAGTGATGGAGATGCATCTTAGGTGGAAATGGAAGCAGAGCCCAAAGATAAATAGAGAATTATTAGTTTGTGAATGAACATGTGGTGGAAAGATTGTTTTCTTGTTCATATGCCACATTTTCTTACTATTTCTACTAAGGTGAGGTGCCTTGTACATGCCATATTTTTAACATACATAGTAGTGCGAGACAACAAAACAATGACATAGAAGCCACATGCATAATCAAGTTACCGCATATTGAGAGGATGGTTTATGTATGGACAAAGAGGGCTAGGGAGAAGTTCAACAAAAAACAGAGGCTAGATGAGGTGCATGGTGTTTGTTGGAATAGAGAGAAGATACTTGCTTGCAATGCTTTCGTTCGAGGCGGGTAACTTGAGCATTGTTTACAAATTTTTTCCTGGCCGGCAGTCTACTAGTTGTACATAGTGAATGTCGTCAGGTACGTGGGACTGTGTACATCTTTTTTGAGGTATACGTGGGACTATATACATGTGCTCCATCCACGCACAAACACGTACTATGACTAATGGGAGGTACATCGATATATCTTTTTCAGCAATTTACCTATAATGGTATAACTATCTATCTCAAATACAATTCACGCTTTTCAAAGTAGTAAATGCCACAATTCTACCAAAGGCTACACTGAATTTCTCTGCAGATTCATTCACATCCTCTCCTGTGGGAAACCAGGAGCGGACAGGTGACAATTCTTCTGCAGGTGCAGTAGCACATCCTTGGCTTCCACAACCGATGATTTCCTGTGCTTTGCAAGCCTGCACGCAAAATCAGCCGCTGTGTTAATGAAGTCGTCGGCAATCTCCAGAATCAAATCTTCCACCTCTGGATCAACCTCGCAGAGTGGATCCACCTGCGCCACCAAATCATGTATCTTTCTCTTCCCAAGAAGTTGGCTGCAATTTCCCCCTCCTTGATGCGGCGCATTTGCACCCGCCGCGGTTCCGCCTGAGGAAGGTGTCGCCGGCTGCGATCCTGCCATGTTTGCGGGCTTCCCTGCGGCAGATGCTGGCATCCTTGGAGATGTTTGCTGTTGTTGCCGTTGCTGCTGGTTCAGATGTTGGGCATTAAGATGGGGAAGTCGCTGTAGCGCCTGCGCAATCTGCTGGCGATTCAATCCTCTCTGCTGAAGTTGTTGTATCAGTTGCATCATTTGTTCTTGCTGGCGTTGATGTGGAGAAACAGGCGAGGCCATTGCCGATTGCATCTGATGCGTTGGTAACATCTGCACCACAGGACCATTTTGTGATGATCCAGGTTGCTGCTGTGGCCTCATTTGTGCATGATAGGCAGAACGTTGCTGAGTTTGAGCACCATATGGGGTAGTAATTCCATTAGGCCTCATCTGGTTCATCAGGGAAGCACCCATGGACTGCGCTTGTGCAGTGGGAGTGTTGAATTGCACGCCTTGTACCACGCCCCTCTGCCCTGGCTGCGCCATCATCGTTGGCTGGAACTGGAGCCCGTACTGCGCCGCGGAGGCTGCGTTGCCCTGCCCTTGAAGCATCCTCGGCTGCCCCTGCCCAAACATGGCCGCGCGCAGCCCCGGCTGCTGGCCCAACTGCCCCCCGCCGCCCGGGAAGGTCATCTGCGTGGCATATGTCGTGCCGGCTGTCGCGTACCGTGGAGGCTGGCCGACGGCGGGGGCGAGGGGGGCCTGGCCCGAGCGGTGGATCGCACCGAATCCTCCGGCGCCTTCAGCCGCCTGCGCGCGAGAAGGCGCCTGCAGCTGCGGCGGGAGGTCCGTGGATCTGCCTCCCGTAACAGCCGACGCCGGGTTGACCTGCACGGAGGAAACGATGGGGGGCAGGGGGATTTGGGGGTTGGAGTTCGGCGGGATGGAATCAGAGGCGGCGAGCTGGTCGGGCTGCTGCGATGCGGGGGAGGCTAGGGATGGCGGATCAGCCATGGCGGGCCGGTTGTAGGGTTCCGGCGGCGGCAATCGGAGACGACGCGGGGTGGACGGTCTGCGTGATTGCGATGGGTCGTGTTGATGTGTTCCTTTTGACCATCACGCAGAGACCGGTAGTCTCATAACCGCGAAACTTTTTTTTAGCATCAGTACAGACACAAAGCGCTCATATACACGCGCATACATTCACCCCTATGAACGCATACACGCACATCCTATCCCTATGAGCACCTCCGAGAGACTGAGCCGGCATATCATCTTGAGATTTACGAAGTCACCGTAAGCGCCTCGTCGTCGACGGGAACGTTTCCTCCCACTGAAAGCGCATTGCCGAAAATCCTGAAATAAATCCAGGAATAATGCGAGCACCAGGATTTGAACTCTAGTGGGTTGGGAATACCACTGTCCACCTAACCAACTCAAGCACAGGTTGATTCGCAACCGCGAAACTTATTACCATGTAAAAAAAAACCGCTAAACATGAATCCTGACTGGCACGATATTGTCTTTTCCCCCTCCTTATATATGATTTGTTTTTTGAACACATTAACTCCTTATACTAGATGATGCCCCGCGCCTGGGAATTTGTAGCGCCGTGAAGAAGAATGATTTATAGAGTGAGAAAATAATGTAACCATTAAAGGAATATAAAATATGTGTTAATTTCAATCCTTGATGGAATGGAATAATGCAAACTGTAGAAAATTAGTACATTGTAGTCGATAAAGCATTGCTAATGTGTAGACTGGTAGAATGCTTATATATATTGCAAAATATCAATTTGAGATGTTTAAGTTCAGCGGGGTATCTCAAAAATACACATTTAGTTTGAGTGGTCTAAGATTTAGCCACCATATTAATTCAAGAGAGGAACAACAAATAAAAGTATTTAGAAAATGAGAGAGAGAGAGAGAGAGAGAGAACTTCTATAATGTTGGTATTAACCTTGGTGTGTGGCCCATGAGTCCTCATTCTTCAATTTCTTTGTGCTACTGTTTGCCTTAAAAATGCTGGCATTACCCTTGGTGTGTTGCCCATGAGTCCTCATGGTCCAATTTCTTGGTGCTACTGTTTGCCTTAAACGGTCATGGTGAAGCGGCCACGACACTTTGCTCCTGTTGCTTCTACAGCAAATATAATCTAAGTTTTTTGGAAAAACTTTGTTTTTGCCACTCTAGCTTTTGCCAATTTTGTTTATGCCACTTTAGAATTTGACTTCCCACGTTTGTCACTTAGCTTTTGACAATACATCACTTTTGCCATTCCGTGGCAAAAGCAAAATTTTCAGAATGGCAATTGTGATACATTGTCAAAAGCTAAGAGTGGCAAATGTGAAATGAAAAATTATCATTTTTGCCATGGAATGACAAAAGTGATGTATTGTCTAAAGCAAAAAGTGGCAAAAGTGAGATGTCAAATTCTAGAATGGCATAAGCAAAATTGGCAAAAGTAAGAGTGGCAAAAATAAAGTTTTCCCAAGTTTTTTGGGACGCCCGAGGGGGGGGGGGGGGGGGGGTATCTTAAAAATACCAGTTTAGTTTGAATGGTCTAAGATTTAGCTATCGTAATAATCCAAGAGAGAAAAGCATAAAAATAGAAAATGAGATAGGGAGAGAGAGACCTCTTATAATGTTGGTCATTCTCCAATTTCTTCGTGCTAATGTCGGGCTACTGTGATGCTGCGGCAGCCATGACACTTTGCTTGTGTTGCTTCTACATTAAACAAATTTCTGCTTCCATCCATTGCAAATGCTAATTCCCGGGCATGCTCCTGTACTAAAATTGCACCAGATTTACATCACACACATGCACCTCAACGTAGACCTCTCCGAGCTATAGCTCACCTTCTTCATCATGAATTCATGATAAGGTTCCATGACTCACACGGCGGCCATACCAATATCCCCACACTGTTTCTCTTATCAGTCCAGGGTCTCTGGAAACGGAAGATGAAAGGCGAGGACGTAAAACTAATTAGTCCTTATATCCTGAAAATCCAGATGTGTAAAATTTCGTAGCAGACTATGTAAATTACATCACCACTCAAGCATAACTGATTGCATAGAGTAGTGTCTGTGTGATCTAAGCTCAATGAATTGCACATAGTATTAGCCAGATAGGTACAAATTTAATATCCACCCTCATCTAAGGACGGCGAATTGAACGGATTGTTTGTTGGATTGGTCAAACCTAAACGATTTTACTTGCTAGTAAAGTTCCCTACTGTTTAGAGATAAAAAAACTCTGATGTCTGATGAGGTAAATAACTTACACGTACCTCTGAAGTAGAAAAAGTTGGGGGGGGGGGGGGGGAGTAGAAATTGATAGGAAGCTCGAGTCTCCTCGCGTGATCTGATACAACACAAACGGGCCTCGAAGAAGAAACACAGTCGGGAGCGAGAAGAAGCCAAAGGTGTTGGGACGGGACAAAATCCCCGCCGGGCTCTCCTTAGGCAAGGGTCGCTGCCCGCTGGACCTTCTCTTGGCCGCCCGACTATGCACATCGAGGCCTCACCCAGTCGCCTGACCCTCCATGCCACACCTTCGGATTGCTGCCTGCCGAGGCTGACGCTGTCCGTCGACCTGGAATCCGCGTGTTGAAACACTTCGATCCTTGCCCGTGACTACTGTCGTTTCCTTTCCTTTACAAAATTCAGTAATTTCTCGAGAGCATGGACGATGGGGAGATTACCTTACCTTGACCAGGACCAAAGGACATAGGAGTAGAAAGGGAGTGACCTGGGGGAGCATGTGAGGGGGATCGGGGGGCTGTATGTAGATTACCACCAGGAGACGAATCGATGCTAGACAACTGAAAGAATTAGTGATTATGCGACTGGTGGGTTACAGAAGGCGGAAAACAAAACAATCCTTTGGCTTCAATGACTGTCTAGGAAAGAGAAACCGACTTGTACATTGGTAACGGTGAAGGAAATATGCCCTAGAGGCAATAATAAAGTTATTGTTTATTTCCTTATTTCATGATAAATGTTTATTATTCATGCTAGAATTGTATTAATCGGAAACATAATACATGTGTGAATACATAGACAAATAGAGTGTCACTAGTATGCCTCTACTTGACTAGCTCGTTAATCAAAGATGGTTATGTTTCCTAACCATAGACATGAGTTGTCATTTGATAAACGGGATCACATCATTAGGAGAATGATGTGATTGACTTGACCCATTCCGTTAGCTTAGCACTTGATCGTTTTAGTTAACTACTATTGCTTTCTTCATGACTTATACATGTTCCTATGACTATGAGATTATGCAACTCCCGATTACCGGAGGAACACTTTGTGTGCTACCAAAAGTCATAATGTAACTGGGTGATTATAAAGGTGCTCTACAGGTGTCTCTGATGGTACTTCTTGAGTTGGCATAGATCGAGATTAGGATTTGTCACTCCAATTGTCGGAGAGGTATCTCTGGGCCCTCTCGGTAATGCACATCACTATAAGCCTTGCAAGCAATGCAACTAATGAGTTAGTTGCGGGATGATGCATTACGGAAACGAGTAAAGAGACTTGCCGGTAACGAGATTGAACTAGGTATTGAGATACCGACGATCGAATCTCGGGCAAGTAACATACCGATGACAAAGGGAACAACGTATGTTGTTACGCGGTTTGACCGATAAAGATCTTCATAGAATATGTAGGAGCCAATAGGAACATCTAGGTTCCGCTATTGGTTATTGACCGGAGACGCGTCTCGGTCATGTCTACATAGTTCTCGAATTCGTAGGGTCCGCACGCTTAACGTTCGGTGACGATCGATATTATTAGTTTATGTGATTTGATGTACCTAAGGTAGTTCAGAGTCTCGGATGAGATCGGGGACATGACGAGGAGTCTCGAAACGGTCAAGACATAAATATCGATATATTGGACGACTATATTCGGACATCGGAAAGGTTCCGAGTGATTCGAGTATTTTTCGGAGTACCGGGGAGTTACGGAAATACGGGGAAGAAGTATTGGGCCTCATGGCCCAAGTGGTGGAAGAGAGGAGGCAGGGCGCGCGGCCCCCTAGCCCAAACCGAATTGGACTAGGGGGGAGGCCCCCTTTCCTCCTTTCATCCCTCTCCTTCCTTCTCCCTCTCCTCCTTCCTTTCCCCCTTCTAGTAGGAGTAGGAAAGGGGAGTCCTACTCCTACTAGGAGGAGGACTCCTCCTCCCAGCGCGCCCTAGAAGGGTCGGCCGGCCTCCCCCTTGCTCCTTTATATACGGGGGAAGGGGGGCACCCTAGGACACACAAGTTGATTGTTCCAAGCCGTGTGCGGTGCCCCCTTCCACCATAATCCACCTCGATCATATCATAGCGGTGCTTAGGCGAAGCCCTGCGTTGGTAGCAACATCATCACCGTCATCACGTCGTCGTGCTGACGGAACTCTCCCGTGAAGCTCTGCTGGATCGGAGTTCGTGGGACGTCATCGAGCTGAACGTGTGCTGAACTCGGAGGTGCCATGCGTTTGGTACTTGGATCGGTCGGATCGTGAAGACGTTCGACTACATCAACCGCGTTCTCATAACGCTTCCGCTTAAGGTCTACGAGGGTACATGGACGATACTCTTCCCTCTCGTTGCTATGCATCACCATGATCTTGCGTGTGCGTAGGAATTTTTTTGAAATTACTACGTTCCCCAACAGTGGCATCCGAGCCAGGTTTATGCGTAGATGTTATATGCACGAGTAGAACACAAGTGAGTTGTGGGCGATACAAGTCATACTGCTTACCAACATGTCATACTTTGGTTCAGCGGTATTGTTGGATGAAGCGGCCCGGACCGACATTACGCGTACGCTTACGCGAGACTGGTTCTACCGACGTGCTTCACACACAGGTGGCTGGCGGGTGTCAGTTTCTCCAACTTTAGTTGAACAGAGTGTGACTACGCCCGGTCCTTGTTGAAGGTTGAAACATCACTAACTTGACGAAATATCATTGTGGTTTTGATGCGTAGGTAAGAACGGTTCTTGCTCAGCCCGTAGCAGCCACGTAAAACTTGCAACAACAAAGTAGAGGACGTCTAACTTGTTTTTGCAGGGCATGTTGTGATGTGATATGGTCAAGACATGATGCTAAATTTTATTGTATGAGATGATCATGTTTTGTAACACAGTTATCGGCAACTGGCAGGAGCCATATGGTTGTCGCTTTATTGTATGAAATTCAATCACCATGTAATTGCTTTACTTTATCACTAAGCGGTAGCGATAGTCGTGGAGGCAATAGTTAGCGTGACGACAACGATGCTTCGATGGAGATCAAGGTGTCAAGCCGGTGACGATGGTGATCATAATGGTGCTTTGGAGATGGAGATCACATGCACAAGATGATGATGGCCATATCATATCACTTATACATGTGATGTTTATCCTTTATGCATCTTATTCTGCTTGATTGACGGTAGCATTATAAGATGACCCCTCACTAAATTTCAAGGTACAAGTGTTCTCCCTGAGTATGCACCGTTGCCAAAGTTCGTCGTGCCGAGACACCACGCGAAGATCGGGTGTGATAAGCTCTACGTTCACATACAACGGGTGCAAGCCAGTTTTGCACACGCAGAAAAACTCGGGTTAAACTTGACGAGCCTAGCATATGCAGATATGGCCTCGGAACACTGAGACCGAAAGGTCGAGCGTGAATCATATAGTAGATATGATCAGCATAGTGATGTTCACCATTGAAAACTACTCCATTTCACGTGATGATCAGTCATGGTTTAGTTGATATGGATCACGTGATCACTTAGATGATTAGAGGGATGTCTATCTAAGTGGGAGTTCTTAAATATGATTAATTGAACTTTAATTTATCATGAACTTAGTACCTGATAGTATTTTGCTTGTCTATGTTGTTGTAGATAGATGGCCTGTGCTGTTGTTCCGTTAAATTTTAATGCGTCCCTTGAGAAAGCAAAGTTGAAAGATGATGGTAGCAATTACACGAATTGGGTCCATAACTTGAGGATTATCCTCATTGCTGCACAGAAGAATTATGTCCTGGAAGCACCGCTAGGTGCCAAACCCGCTGCAGGAGCAATGCCAGATGTTATGAACGTCTGGCAGAGCAAAGCTGATGACTACTCGATAGTTCAGTGTGCCATGCTTTACGGCTTAGAACATGGACTTCAACGACGTTTTGAACGTCATGGAGCATATGAGATGTTCCAGGAGTTGAAGTTAATATTTCAAGCAAATGCCCGGATTGAGAGATATGAAGTCTCCAATAAGTTCTACAGCTGCAAGATGGAGGAGAATAGTTCTGTCAGTGAACATATACTCAGAATGTCTGGGTACCATAACCACTTGACTCAACTGGGGGTTTATCTTCCTGTTGATAGTGTCATTGACAGAGTTCTTCAATCACTGCCACCAAGCTACAAGAGCTTCGTAATGAACTATAATATGCAAGGGATGGATAAGACGATTCCCGAGCTCTTCGCAATGCTAAAAGCTACGGAGGTAGAAATCAAGAAGGAGCATCAGGTGTTGATGGTCAACAAGACCACTAGTTTCAAGAAAAACGGTAAAGGGAATAATAAAGGGAACTTTAAGAAAAATGGCAAACAAGTTGCTGCTCAAGAGAAGCAACCCAAGTCTGGACCTAAGCCTGAGACTGAGTGCTTCTACTGCAAAGGGACTGGTCACTGGAAGCGAAACTGCCCCAAGTATTTGTCGGATAAGAAGGATGGCAAGGTGAACAAAGGTATATGTGATATACATGTTATTGATGTGTACCTTACTAAAGCTCGCAGTAGCACCTGGGTATTTGATACTGGTTCTGTTGCTAATATTTGCAACTCGAAACAGGGACTACAGATTAAGCGAAGATTGGCTAAGGACGAGGTGACGATGCGCGTGGGAAATGGTTCCAAAGTCTATGTGATTGCCGTCGGCACGCTACCTCTACATCTACCTTCGGGATTAGTTTTAGACCTGAATAATTGTTATTTGGTGCCAACGTTGAGCATGAACATTATATCTGGATCTTGCTTGATGCGAGACAGTTATTTATTTAAATCAGAGAATAATGGTTATTCTATTTATATGAGTAATATCTTTTATGGTCATGCACCCTTGAAGAGTGGTCTATTTTTAATGAATCTCGATAGTAGTGATACACATATTTATAATGTTGAAGTCAAAAGATGCAGAGTTGATAATGATAGTGCAACTTATTTTGTGGCACTGCCGTTTAGGTCATATTGGTGTAAAGTGCATGAAGAAACTCCATTCTAATGGACTTTTGGAATCACTTGATTATGAATAACTTGGTACTTGCGAACCATGCCTCATGGGCAAGATGACTAAAACGCCGTTCTCTGGAACTATGTAGCGAGCAACAGATTTGTTGGAAATCATACATACTGATATATGTGGTCCAATGAATATTGAGGCTCGCGGCGGGTATCATTATTTTCTCACCTTCACGGATGATTTGAGCAGATATGGGTATATCTACTTAATGAAACATAAGTCTGAAACATTTGAAAAGTTCAAAGAATTTCAGAGTGAAGTGGAAAATCATTGTAACAAGAAAATAAAGTTTCTACAATCTGATCATGGAGGATAATATTTGAGTTACGAGTTTGGTCTTCATTTGAAACAATGCGGAATAGTTTCACAACTCATGCCACCCGGAACACCACAGCGTAATGGTGTGTCCGAATGCCGTAATCATACTTTACTAGATATGGTGTGATCTATGATGTCTCTTACTGAGTTACCGCTATCGTTTTGGGGTTATGCTTTAGAGACAGCTGCATTCACGTTAAATAGGGCACTATCTAAATCCATTGAGACGACGTCGGTTTGGCAAGAAACCAAAGTTGTCGTTTCTTAAAGTTTGGGGCTGTGATGCTTATGTGAAAAAGCTTCAACCTGATAAGCTCGAACCCAAATTGGAGAAATGTGTCTTCATAGGATACCCAAAGGAGACTGTTGGTTACACCTTCTATCACAGATCTGAAGGCAAGACATTTGTTGCTAAGAATGGATCCTTTCTAGAGAGGGAGTTTCTCTCGAAAGAAGTGAGTGGGAGGAAAGTAGAACTTGATGAGGTAACTGTACCTGCTCCCTTATTGGAAAGTAGTCCATCATAGAAACCGGTTCCTGGGACACCTACACCAATTAGTGAGGAAGCCAATGATGATGATCATGAAACTTCAGATCAAGTTACACCGAACCTCGTAGGTCAACCAGAGTAAGATCCGCACCAGAGTGGTACGGTAATCCTATTCTGGAGGTCATGTTACTTGACCATGACGAACCTAAGAACTATGAGGAAGCGATGATGAGCCCAGATTTCGCAAAAAGGCTTGAGGCCATGAAATCTGAGATGGGATCCATGTATGAGAACAAAGTGTGGGCTTTGGTTGACTTGCCCAATGATCGGAAAGCCATCGAGAATAAATGGATCTTCAAGAAGAAGACTAGCGCTGACGGAAACGTTACTGTCTACAAAGCTCGACTTGTTGCGAAAGGTTTTTGACAAGTTCAAGGAGTTGACTATGATGAGACCTTCTCACCCGTAGCGATGCTTAAGTCCGTTCGAATCATGTTAGCAATTGCCACATTTTATTATTATGAAATTTGGCAAATGGATGTAAAGACTGCATTCCTGAATGGATTTCTGGAAGAAGAGTTGTATATGATGCAACCTAAAGGTTTTATCAATCCAAAGGTTGCTAACAAAGTGTGCAAGCTCCAGCGATCCATTTATGGACTGGTGCAAGCCTCTCGGAGTTGGAATAAACGTTTTGATAGTGTGATCAAAGCATATGGTTTTATACAGACTTTTGGAGAAGCCTGTATTTACAAGAAAGTGAGTGGGAGCTCTGTAGCATTTCTAATATTATATGTGGATGACATATTGTTGATTGGAAATGATATAGAATTTCTGGATAGCATAAAAAGATACTTGAATAAGAGTTTTTCAATGAAAGACCTCGGTGAAGCTGCTTATAGATTGGGCATCAAGATCTATAGAGATAGATCAAGACGCTTAATTGGACTTTCACAAAGCACATACCTTGATAAAGTTTTGAAGAAGTTCAAAATGGATCAAGCTAAGAAAGGTTCGTGCCTGTGTTACAAGGTGTGAAGTTGAGTAATACTCAATGCTCGTCCACTGCAGGAGATAGAGAGAAAATGAAAAGTGTTCCCTATGCTTCAGCCATAGGCTCTATCATGTATGCAATACTATGTACCAGACCTGATGTGTGCCTTGCTATTAGTTTAGCAGGGAGGTACCAAAGTAATCCAGGAGTGGACCACTGGACAGCGGTCAAGAACATCCTGAAATACCTGAAAAGGACTAAGGATATGTTTCACGTTTATGGAGGTGACAAAGAGCTTGTCGTAAATGGTTACATCGATGCAAGCTTTGACACTGATCCGGACAATTCTAAATCGCAAACCGGATACGTTTTTATATTGAACGATGGAGCTATCAGTTGGAGTAGTTCTAAACAAAGCGTCATGGCGGGATCTACGTGTGAAGCGGAGTACATAGCTGCTTCGAAAGTTGCAAATGAAGGAGTCTGGATGAAGGAGTTCATATCCGATCTAGGTGTCATACCTAGTGCATCGGGTCCAATGAAAATCTTTTGTGAAAATACTGGTGCAATTGCCTTGGCAAAAGAATCCAGATTTCACAAGAGAACCAAACACATCAAGAGACGCTTCAATTCCATCTGCGATCAAGTCCAGGTGGGAGACATAGAGATTTGCAAGATACATACGGATCTGAATGTTGCAGACCTGTTGACTAAGCTTCTCTCACGAGCAAAACATGATCGGCACCAAGGCTCCATGGGTGTTAGAATCATTACTATGTAATCTAGATTATTGACTCTAGTGCAAGTGGGAGACTGAAGGAAATATGCCCTAAAGGCAATAATAAAGTTATTATTTATTTCCTTATTTCATGATAAATGTTTATTATTCACGCTATAATTGTATTAATCGGAAACATAATACATGTGTGAATACATAGATAAACAAAGTGTCACTAGTATGCCTCTACTTGACTAGCTCGTTAATCAAAGATGGTTATGTTTGCTAACCATAGACATAAGTTGTCATTTGATAAATGGGATCACATCATTAGGAGAATGATGTGATTGACTTGACCCATTCCGTTAGCTTAGCACTTGATCGTTTTAGTTTACTACTATTGATTTCTTCATGACTTATACATGTTCCTATGACTATGAGATTATGCAACTCCTGATTACCGGAGGAACACTTTGTGTGCTACCAAATGTCACAATATAACTGGGTGATTATAAAGGTGCTCTACAGGTGTCTCCGATGGTACTTGTTGAGTTGGCATAGATTGAGATTAGGATTTGTCACTCCGATTGTCGCAGAGGTATCTCTGGGCCCTCTCGGTAATGCACATCACTATAAGCCTTGCAAGCAATGCAACTAATGAGTTAGTTGCAGGATGATGCATTCGGAAATGAGTAAAGAGACTTGCCGGTAACGAGATTTAACTAGGTATTGAGACACCGACTATCGAATCTCGGGCAAGTAACATACCGATGACAGAGGGAACACGTATGTTGTTATGCGGTTTGACCGATAAAGATTTTCGTAGAATATGTAGGACCCAATATGAACATCCAGGTTCCGCTATTGGTTATTGACCGGAGACGTGTCTCGGTCATGTCTACATAGTTCTCGAACCTGTAGGGTCCGCACGCTTAATGTTCGGTGACGATCGGTAATATGAGTTTATGTGATTTGATGTACCGAAGGTAGTTCGGAGTCTCGGATGAGATCGGGGACATGACGAGGAGTCTCGAAATGGTCGAGACGTAAAGATTGATATATTGGATGAGTATATTCGGACATCGGAAAGGTTCCAAGTGATTCGGGTATTTTTCGGAGTACTGGGGAGTTACAGGAATACGGGGAAGAAGTGTTGGGCCTCATGGGCCAAGTGGTGGAAGAGAGGAGGCACAACACGCGCCCCCTAGCCCAAACCGAATTGGACTAGGGGCCGGCCCCCTTTCCTCCTTTCCTCCCTCTCCTTCCTTCTCCCTCCCCTCCTTCCTTTCCCCCTCCTAGTAGGAGTATGAAAGGGGAGTCCTACTCCTAATAGGAGGAGGACTCCTCCTCCTGGCGCGCCCTAGAAGGGCCGGCCGGCCTCCCTCTTGCTCCTTTATATACGGGGGCAGGGGGCACCCTAGGACACACAAGTTGATTCTTCCAAGCCGTGTGCGGTGCCCCCTCCACCATAATCCACCTCGATCATATCGTAGCGGTGCTTAGGCGAAGCCCTGCGTCGGTAGCAACATCATCACCATCATCACGCCGTCGTGCTGACGGAACTCTCCCCTGAAGCTCTACTGGATCGGAGTTCGTGGGACGTCATTGAGCTGAACGTGTTCTAAACTCGGAGGTGCCATGCGTTCGGTACTTGGATCGGTCGGACCGCGAAGATGTTCGACTACATCAAACGCGTTCTCATAACGCTTCCGCTTACTGTCTACGAGGGTACGTGGACGATACTCTTCCCTCCCGTTGCTATGCATCACCATGATCTTGCGTGTGCGTAGGAATTTTTTTGAAATTACTACGTTCCCCAACAAACGGAAGACATGCATTTTGCACGCCAAGAGTTGCCGATGTGGCAGGACTGTTTTTTTTCTTGTGAGAGGATTGCTGATGTGGAGGGGCTACATGTAGAGATAAATCCTATAGTGGGGATGAACTTCTTAAGTACTCCCTCCATTCCATATTATTGGACTAAATCAGCGACGAGTAATATGGAACTTGTAGTAAATCAGCGACGAGTAATATGGAATAGAGGGAGTGTATAGGATATGAATTATGAAGCCAAAGTAGCATGGAAAGAAGATGTCAGTACTAGTTTCGTACCATGAAAATGTATTTGTGTGTGAAGGCATATTTTCGTTGAAAATGAGCCATAGAAGAATTAATCAAACTATAAAGTTAAAACATTTACAAAACAAAATAATAAAAGCAAAAAAGCATTAATTGTAAATCCTTGCAAGTCGATGTAAAAAGTATATGCTCTGCATGGGTTACATGTGAACCCTTCCATCTCTTCTCTTTGCAACAACTGAGGTGTGCCTAATTAACATGTGCATTGCTAAAATCAAGACGCTCCTAGCATGACATTCAACCAAATATGCTTTTAACATAGCATTCTTTTTTATCAAACATGCCATCAATATCAATAACAATATCACCCGCAAGAAAAAACAATATAACTGCTAGGTGGAGGTGTAGCAACAAGTTCCTTATAACTCACTCGAAGTCTCTCATAAGACATGACGATCTTAATGAGCTCCTCTTTAATGACTTTGGGTTGTTGAGGTGCCTAAAGTTCGCCTTAAGGTTATTATGAGCAAATGTTAGGTTCATTTAGTTGAAGTTTTGTATTCCTTTGGCAAGTTAAGCAAAGTTTTCAACTTCTTACATTCTTTTAAGAAGTTTTTTAAGAGTTTTTTTGCTCTACATGGAGATCGCTCAAACATGTCATTAACTCCTTTTCTTCTATTATAAAACCCCATTTACTTGTCAAGTAAAGCATTATGCTCCAAAAAAACTATTAAGATGGTTCCTGAAACGCTCTAGAGGAAATCCATTAAGAGTTTTCAAGATCTCAGAAACATTTTTCATCTATTTCTTTATCACTTGCATCATCATAGTAACTTCACATAGGGGAGGATGGAGCAATAGTTGGATCATATTCATTACATTCTCTTGCCATGAGGCAAATATGATAATCATCACCATCCTTGAAGTAGTCAAGTTTGAAGAGTGAAGTGGACTTGGGTGTTGCCCAAATGGCTAACCCGACGATCTCAACTCCTTCATCAGAGTCAGAGGCTCCAAAGTTGTACTCCCTACCAACAAAAGGCTTTGGTTACTTGTCCTTTTTGTAAGACCCGCTATTGTTGTAGAAGGATTTCTTATAGTATATCTTCGCATCCTTCTCTGATTTCTTGTCATTCTTTGTGTGACAACAATAAGCGATGAAATGATTGTGATACCACATTTTGATGGTCTTTTCATTCTTGCTACATTGACCCTTCTTGTTGAACTTGCTGAAATTCCTTGCCATGAGAGCTTAAAATATATTTTGGAATAGCTCAACTTGTCCTTCTTGGCTCTCATCTTTGTTATGCTACTAAGCTTGCACAAGGTTGTATTTTAGGTTAAGGATTGTCTTTTTCTTGGAGATTTGAATGGCATGCATTTTTTGGAGGTTCTTGCAAAGTTCTCACGGGTGACGAACATAGGAATAACATGATATGTGAAGAGGATATTGAGATACAGCATTTGTTTGATAAGGACCACCATGCTAGCATGATTTTGCATGAGTGCTCTCAAGAACTTCTCAACAACAAACTTGTCATTTACCCACTCTCTCTTGAATCATTTGAAAGCAAAGAGAGAGATCGCTGAGTCTAGTAAATAAATTTGAGGTGATTTGTCTTCTATCATAGCAAACAAATACATCTTGCTCTTAGAGGTTGATTGGTTGGATGTTTCGATGCTTGGGTTGCCTCATGCAATCACTCTAGAGCATCCCAAGGCAGTCATGGTCTTCAGAACCATGGTGAAAGCTAGGAAGTTGGATTGACATTCCTTTATCTCACACCAAGATGGTGGGAGTCATAGCCTTGAGAATCATTGTGAAATCTAGGAAGTTGGAATGACATTCCTTTATCTATGTGGGAATGAGGTTCTTTGGATTCACTGAAAATAAACATTATGTAGTAACTTCCTAGAGACCAAAGATAGCTCCATACAGAATTATCTCCATTAGAGTTTTCCAATGAGCATATTGAGCACTATCAAGATGGGTGGAGGGCCTATGTTAGCTATTGCTACTTCTTGAGCTTGTGTTGGTTTTTCCTTGAAGAGGAAAGGGTGATGCAGCAAAGTAGATATAAGTATTTCCCTTAGTTTGAGAACCAAGGTATCAATCCAGTAGGAGACAACACACAAGTCACCGAATACCTGCACAAACAAACAACAACTTGCACCCAACGCGATAAAGGGATCGTCAATCCCTTCACGGTTACTTACAAAAGTGAGATCTGATAGAGATAGATAAACGGTAAAGTAAATATTTCTGGTATTTTTGGTTTATAGATCGAAAAGTAAAAGATTGCAAAAATTAGTAAATTGGAAACTAATATTGTTGATCGGAAACTTATATGATGGAAAATAGAACTTGTATGATGGAAAATAGACCCGGGGGCCATAGGTTTCACTAGAGGCTTCTCTCAAGATAGCAAATAATATGGTGGGTGAACAAATTACTGACGAGCAATTGATAGAAAAGTGCAAAGTTATGACGATATCTAAGGCAATGATCATGAATATAGGCATCACGTCCGTGTCAAGTAGACCAAAACGATTCTGCATCTACTACTATTCAACCACTATCCAGTATGCATCTAGAGTATTATGTTCATAAAGAACAAAGTAATGCATTAAGTAAGATGACATTATGTAGAGGAAGTAACTCAAGCAATATGATGAAAACCCCATCTTTTTATCCTCGGTGGCAACAATACAATACGTGCCTTGATGCGCCTACTGTCGCTGGGAAAGGACACTGCAAGATTGAACCCAAAGCTAAGCACTTCTCCCATTGCAAGAAAAACAAATCTAGTCGGCCAAACCAAACCGATAGTTCGAAGAGAATTACAAAGATATCAAATCATGCATAAAAGAATTCAGAGAAGATCCAAATAATATTCATATCTAAGCTGATCATAAATCCACAATTCATCGGACCTCGGAAAACACAACGCAAGAGTATTACATCGGATAGATCTCCAAGAACAACGAGGAGAACATGGTATTGAGAATCAAAGAGAGAGAGAGAGAGAGAAGAAGCCATCTAGCTACTAGCTATGGACCCATAGGTCTGAAGTAAACTAGTCACGCTTCAATGGAAGGGCAATAGAGTTGATGTAGAAGCCCTCTATGATCGAATCCCCCTCCGGCAGGACACTAGAAAAGGCCCCTAGATGGGACCTCATGGGTACAGAAGGTTGCGGCGGTGGAAAAGTGTTTTCGTGGATGCCCATGTTGGTTTGGGGATATATGGGTATATATAGGCGAAAGAATTAGGTCAGGAGGTGCACGAGGGGCCCACAAGGGTCCCTCCGTCCTTGTGGCTCCTCTGAATTCATCTCCAAGTCTTCTGGTTGTCTTCTGGTCCAAGAAAAATCACCGCGAAGGTTTTATTCTGTTTGGACTTCGTTTGGTATTCCTTTCCTGTGAAACTCAAAAACAAGGAAAAAACCGGCACTGCGCTCTAGGTTAATAGGTTAGTCCCAAAAATAATGTAAAATAGCATATTAATGCATATAAAACATCCAAAACAGATAATATAATAGTATGGAACAATAAAAATTATAGATACGTTGGAGACGTATCAAGCATCCCCTAGCTTAATTCCTGCTCATCCTCGAGTAGGTAAATGATAAAAATAGAATTTTTGATCTGGAATGCTACCTAACATATTTATCCATGTAATAATTCTTTATTGTGGCATGAATGTTCAGATCCATAAGATTCAAAACAAAAGTTTAATATTGACATAAAAACAATAATACTTCAAGCATACTAACAAGGCAACTATGTCTTCTCAAAATAGCATGGCCAAAGAAAGCTTATCCCTACAAAATCATATAGTCTGGCTATGCTCCATCTTCATCACACAAAATATTAAAATCATGCACAACCCCAATGACAAGCCAAGAAATTGTTTCATACTTTTAATGTTCTTAAACTTTTTCAACTTTCACGCAATACATGAGCGTGAGCCATGGACATAGCACTATAGGTGGAATAGAAGGTGGTTGTGGAGAAGAAAAAAGAAGGAGATAGTCTCACATCAACTAGGTTTATCAATGGGCTATGGAGATGCCCATAAATATATATCAATGTGAGTGAGTAGGGATTGCCATGCAATAGATGCACTAGAGCTACAAGTTTATGAAAGCTCAAAAAGAAACTAAGTGGGTGTGCATCCAACTCGCTTGCTCATGAAGACCTGGGGCAATTGGATGAGAGATGGACGTTGGTTAGGAAATGAGAAGAGATAAGTGATGATTCCATCCATTGGATGAGAGATCAACATTGATTAGGAAATGAATCTCTAACAAAGCCTAACTAGACATCAGACATAGAAATGTTGAATTCTTGAGAGTTAGAAGCTTAGATATGGGTGAGGTGGTGTACTTGCACGTGCATGATGGTAGCAGGGGCGACGTGTGTCTCTTCGATGTAGGATGTGTGAGCCAATGGCCAAGGAGTTACGGTGGTACCACAAGTACACATAATTGTCTAGATAAGGTCGAGGGAGAGTTGGAGTCACTTCGCTCGTGGCCTGTGTGAGGAAGGAAAAGAAACCAAAATGGCATCAAGGGTTTAGGTGGTCGTTGTCCTCCTCCTTTGACAGATAGCTGAAGTAGGGGTCAGACTCACGAGCCACATCCGTGAGTCGCCGCTGATCGTCCCCATCGGTGGTTGCGGGGCGGAAGTGCTCGCAGATGTGCTCCCCTTTGTTGGGAATCGTTGCATGGAAAACAAAAAATTCTACGCTCACGCAAAGATCTATCCATGGAGATGCATAGCAACGAGAGGAAGAGTGTGTCTATGTACCCTCGTAGACGGAAGCGGAAGCGTTTGACAATGCGGTTGATGTATTCGAACTTCTTCTAGCTCCGACCGATCAAGCACCGAGCGCATGACACCTCCGAGTTCTGCACACGTTCAGTTCGATGACGTCCCTCGCTTTCTTGATCCAGCAAGGTGTCGAGGTAGTAGATGAGTTCCGTCAGCAGGACGACATGGTGACGGTGATGGTGAAGTGATTCTCGCAGGGCGTCGCCTAAGCACCGCAAAACTATGACCGGGGGTGTAAGCTGTGGAGGGGCTCGCCGCACACGGCTAACAATTGATGTTGTGTGTGCTAGGTGCCCCCTCCTCATATATATAGGTGGGAGGGAGAGGGGAGAGGCCAAGGGGCGCCCCAAGTGGGGCCGAATCCCACTTGGGCTCCTACCCTGGTTCGACCACACCTTCCTTGTATAAGCACCATGGGAAGGAAGCGGGAGGTGGCGTCCCCCTTTCCTTTCTCCCTTGAGGAGGGGAAGGAAGGAGGGACTTGCCCTCCCCCTTTCCTTTCCCTAGGGTTGGCCAGCCTAGTGGAGGGGCACGCCGGCCCCTTGAGGGCTGGTCTGTCCCTCCCTTAGCCCATTAAGGCCATATCTTTGCCGAGGGTACCCGGAACCCCTTCCGATGACCCTATATGTACCCGGTACCCTCCGGAGCACTTCCGGTGTCCGAATACCATCGTCCTATGTATCAATATTCACCTCTCGACCATTACGAGACTCCTCGTCATGTCCGTGATCTAATCCGGGACTCCGAACAACATTCGGTCACCAAATCACATAACTCATATAATATTATATCGTCATCGAACGTTAAGCGTGCGGACCCTACGGGTTCTAGAACTATGTAGACATGACCGAGACACCTCTACGGTCGATAATCAATAGCGGAACCTGGATTCTCATATTATCTCCTACATATTCTACGAAGATCTTTATCGGTCGAACCGTTATGACAACATACACAATTCCCTTTGTCCATCGATATGTTACTTGCCCGAGATTCGATCGTCGGTATCTTCATACCTAGTTCAATCTCGTTACCGGCAAGTCTCTTTACTCATTCCGTAATACATCATCCTGCAACTTACTCATTAGTCACTTCGCTCGCAAGGCTACTTATGATGTGTATTACTGAGAGGGCCCAGAGATACCTCTCTGATACTCAGAGTGACAAGTCCTAATATCGATCTATGCCAACCCAACAAACACCTTCGGAGATACCTGTAGAGCATCTTTATAATTGATACGTCTCCGACGTATCTATAATTTATGAAGTATTCATGCCATGTTTATAACAATTCTACATGATTTTGGTATGATTTGATTACAACTAACCCGGACTGACGCTGTTTTCAGCAGAACAACCGTAGTGTTGTTTTTGTGCAGAAATATAAGTTCTCGAAATGGGCTGAAAATTTATGGAGAATATTTTTGGTACTGGAGAAAAAAGATACCAGAGAAGAGTCCCAGGCTGACCACAAGGGTGGGGCGCGCCCCCTGTTGGGGAACGTAGTAATTTCAAAAAAATCCTACGCACACGCAAGATCATGGTGATGCATAGCAATGAGAAGGGAAGAGTGTTGTCCACGTACCGTCGTAGACCGTAAGCGGAAGCGTTATGATAACGCGGTTGATGTAGTCGTATGTCTTCACGATCCGACCGATCCAAGTACCAAACGTACGACACCTCCGATTTCAGCACACGTTCAGCTCGATGACGTCCCACAAACTCCGATCCAGCAGTGCTTCACGGGAGAGTTCCGTCAGCACGACGTCATGATGACGGTGATGATGTTGCTACCGACGCAGGGCTTCGCCTAAGCACTGCTACGATATGATTGAGGTGGATTATGGTGGAGGGGGGCACCACACACGACTAAGGGATCAATGATCAACTTGTGTGTCTTGGGGTGCCCCTGCCCCTGTATATAAAGGAGCAAGGGGGGAGGCCGGCCGGCCCTTGCAGGGCACGCCAGGAGGAGGAGTCCTCCTTCTAGTAGGAGTAGGACTCCCCTTTCCTACTCCTACTAGGAGGGGGGAAGGAAGGAGGAGAGGGAGAAGGAAGGAGAGGGAGGAAAGGAGGAAAGGGGGTCCGGCCCTAGTCTAATTCAGTTTGGACTAGGGGGGCCGCATGCCCTGCCTTGTCCTGCCTCCTCTTTTCCACCAATTGGCCCATGAGGCCCAATACTTCTCCCCCCGTATTCCCGTAACTCCCCGGTACTCCAAAAAATACCCGAATCACTCAGAACCTTTCCGATGTCCGAATATAGTCGTCCAATATATCGATCTTTACGTATCAACCATTTCGAGACTCCTCGTCATGTTACCGATCTCATCCGGGACTCCGAACCAGCTTCGGTACATCAAAACACATAAACTCATAATACCGATCGTCGCCGAATGTTAAGCGTGCGGACCCTACGGGTTCGAGAACTATGTAGACATGACCGAGACACGTCTCCGGTTAATAACCAGTAGCGGAACCTGGATGCTCATATTGGTTCCTACATATTCTACGAAGATCTTTATCGGTCAAACTGCATAACAACATATGTTGTTCCCTTTGTCATCGATATGTTACTTGCCTGAGATTTGATCATCGGTATCTCAATACCTAGTTCAATCTCGTTACCGGCAAGTCTCTTTACTCGTTCCGTAATGCATCATCCCGCAACTAACTCATTAGTCACATTGCTTGCAAGGCTTATAGTGATGTGCATTACCGAGAGGGCCCAGAGATACCTCTCCGACAATCGGAGTGACAAATCCTAATCTCGATCTATGCCAACTCAACAAGTACCATCGGAGACAACTGTAGAGCACCTTTATAATCAGCTAGTTACGTTGTGACGTTTGGTAGCACACAAAGTGTTCCTCCGGTATTCAGGAGTTGCATAATCTCATAGTCATAGGAACATGTATAAGTCATGAAGAAAGCAATAGCAACAAACTAAACGATCATCATGCTAAGCTAACGGATGGGTCAAGTCAATCACATCATTCTCTTGATGTGATCCCGTTAATCAAATGACAACTCATGTCTATGGTTAGGAAACATAACCATCATTGATTCACCGAGCTAGTCAAGTAGAGGCAAACTAGTGACACTCTGTTTGTCTATGTATTCACACATGTACTAAGTTTACGGTTAATACAATTCTAGCATGAATAATAAACATTTATCATGATATAAGGAAATATAAATAACAACTTTATTATTGCCTCTAGGGCATATTTCCTTTAGTCTCCCACTTGCACTAGAGTCAATAATCTAGTTCACATCGTCATGTGATTTAATACCAATAGTTCACATCTTTATGTGATTAGTTCACATCTCCATGTGACTTACACCCAAAGGGTTTACTAGAGTCAATAATCTAGTTCACGTCGCTATGTGATTAACACCCAAAGAGTGGTCATGTTTCGCTTGTGAGAGAAATTTAGTCTACGGCTCTGCAACATTCAGATCCGTATCTATTTTGGAAATTTCTATGTCTACAACACTCTACACGGAGCTACTCTAGTTAATTGCTCCCACTTTCAGTATGTATCTAGATCGATACTTAGAGCCATCAATATCAGTGTCAAAGCTTGCTTCGACGTAACTCTTTACGACAAACTCTTTGTCACCTCCATAACCGAGAAACATTTCCTTATTCCACTAAGAATATTTTTGACCGCTGTCCAGTGATCCACTCCTAGATCACTATTGTACCCTCTTGCCAAACTTATGGTGAGGTACACAATAGGTCTGGTACACAGCATGGCATACTTTATAGAACCTATGACTGAGGCATAGGGAATGACTTTTCATTCTCTTTCTAATTTTTGCGTGGTCAGGTTTTGAGTCTTTACTCAACTTCACACCTTGCAACACAGGCAAGAACTCCTTCTTTGACTGTTCCATTTTGAACTACTTCAAAATCTTGTCAAGGTATGTACTCATTGAAAATATATCGAGCGTCTTGATCTATCTCTATAGATCTTGATGCTCAATATGTAAGCAGCTTCATCAAGGTCTTTCTTTGAAAAACTCCTTTCAAACACTCATTTATGCTTTCCAGAAAATTCTACATTATTT
This sequence comes from Triticum monococcum, assembly GCA_034509565.1. Classification (NCBI taxonomy): domain Eukaryota; kingdom Viridiplantae; phylum Streptophyta; class Magnoliopsida; order Poales; family Poaceae; genus Triticum; species Triticum monococcum. The sequence continues at coordinate 167,092,370 of CM067846.1, read as the reverse complement.
CCGATCAACAATATGTCATTCACATATACTTGTCAGAAATGCTGTAGTGCTCCCACTCACTTTCTTGTAAATACAGGCTTCACCACAAGTCTGTATAAAACCATATGCTTTGATCAACTAATCAAAGCATATACCAACTCCGAGATGCTTACACCAGTCCATAGATGGATCGCTGGAGCTTGCACATTTGGTTAGCACCTTTAGGATCGACAAAACCTTCTGGTTGCATCATATACAACTCTTCTTTAAGAAATCCGTTAAGGAAAGTAGTTTTGACATCCATTTGCCAGATTTCATAAAATGTGGCAATTTGCTAACATAGTTTGGACAGACTTAAGCGTCGCTACAAGTGAGAAAATCTCATCGTAGTCAACACCTTGAACTTTGTCAAAAACCCTTTTCGACAAGTCTAGCTTTGTATATAGTAACATTACTATCAGCGTCCATCTTCCTCTTGAAGATCCATTTATTCTTAATGACTCACCGATCATTGGGCAAGTCAATCAAAGTCCATACTTTGTTCTCATACATGGAGCCCATCTCAGATTTCATGGCCTCAAGCCATTTCGCAGAATCTGGGCTCATCATCGCTTCCTCATGGTTCGTAGGTTTGTCATGGTCTAGTAACATGGCTTCCAGAAAGGATTACCGTACCACTCTGGTGCGGACCATACTCTGGTTGACCTACAAGGTTCGGTAGTAACTTGATCTGAAGTTTCATGATCATCATCATTAGCTTCCTCACTAATTGGTGTAGAGATCACTAGAACTGATTTCTGTGATGAACTACTTTCCAATTCGGGAGAAGGTACAATTACCTCAGCAAGTTCTACATTCCTCCCACTCACTTCTTTCGAGAGAAACTTTTTCTCTAGAAAGGATCCACTCTTAGCAACGAAGATATTGCCTTTCAAATTTGTGATAGAAGGTGTACCCAACATTTTCTTTTGGGTATCCTATGAAGACACACTTCTCCGATTTGGGTTTGAGCTTATCAGGATGAAACCTTTTCACATAAGCATCGCAACCCCAAACTTTAAGAAACGACAACTTTGGTTTCTTGCCAAACCACAATTCATATGGTGTTGTCTCAATGGATTTAGATGGTGTCCCTTTTTAACGTGAATGCAGCTATCTCTAATGCATAACCCCAAAACGATAGTGGTAAATCGATAAGAGATATCATAGATTGCACTATATCCAATAAAGTACGGTTATGACGTTCAGACACACCATATTGCTGTGGTGTTCCAGGTGGCATGAGTTTGTGAAATTATTCCACATTGTTTTAATTGAAGGCCAAACTCGTAACTCAAATATTTGCTTCTGCGATCAGATCGTAGAAACTTTATTTTCTTGTTACGATGATTCTCTACTTCACTCTAAAAATCTTCGAACTTTTCAAGTGTTTCAGACTTGTGTTTCATCAAGTAGATATACACATATCTACTCAAATCATCCGTGAAGGTCAGAAAATAACAATACCCACCGCGCGCCTCAACACTCATTGGATCACATACATCAGTATGTATTATTTCCAATAAGTCAGTTGCTAGTTCCATTGTTCTAGAGAACGAAGTCTTAGTCATCTTGCCCATAAGGCATGGTTCATAAGCATCAAGTGATTCATAATCAAGTGATTCCAAAATCCCATCAGCATGGAGTTTCTTCATGCGCTTTACACCAATATGACCTAAACGGCAGTGCCACAAATAAGTTGCACTATTATTATTAAATTTGCATCTCTTGGCTTCAATATTATGAATATGTGTATCACTACGATCAAGATTCAATAAACCATTCATCTTAGGTGTATGACCATTGAAGGTTTTATCCATGTAAACAGAACAACAATTATTCTCTGACTTTAAATGAATAACCGTATTGCAATAATCATGATCAAATCATATTCATGCTTAACGCAAACACCAAATAACATTTATTTAGGTTCAACACTAATCTCAAAAGTATAGGGAGTGTGCGATGATGATCATATCAATCTTGGAACCACTTCCAACACACATCGTCACTTCGCCCTTAACTAGTCTCTGTTCATTCTGCAATTCCCGTTTCGAGTTACTAATCTTAGCAATTGAACTAGTATCAAATATTGAGTGGTTGCTATAAACACTAGTAAAGTACACATCAATAAAATGTATATCAAATATACCTTTGTTCACTTTGCCATTCTTCTTATCTGCCAAATACTTGGGGCAGTTCTGCTTCCAATGACCAGTCCCTTTGAAGTAGAAGCACTTAGTCTCAGGCTTAGGTCTAGACTTGGGCTTCTTCACTTGATCAGCAACTTGCTTGCCGTTCTTCTTGAAGTTCCCCTTCTTCCCTTTGCCCTTTTCTTGAAACTAGTGGTCTTGTCAACCATCAACGCTTGACGCTTTTCTTGATTTCTACCTTCGTGGATTTCAGCATCATGAAGAGCTCGGGAATCGTTTCCGTTATCCCTTGCATATTATAGTTCATCATGAAGTTCTAGTAACTTGGTGATAGTGACTAGAGAACTCTGTCAATCGCTATCTTATCTGGAAGATTAACTCCCACTTGATTCAAGTGATTTTAGTACTCAGACATTCTGAGCACATGCTCACTGGTTGAGCTATTCTCCTCCATCTTGTAGGCAAAACACTTTGTCAGAGGTCTCATACCTCTCGACTCGGGCATGAGTCTGAAATACAAATTTTAGCTCTTCAAACATCTTATATGCTCCATGGCATTCAAAACGTTTTTGAAGTCCCGGTTCTAAGCCGTAAAGCATGGTGCACTAAACTATCTAGTAGTCATCATAGCGAGCTCGCCAAACGTTCATAACATCTGCATCTGCTCCTGCAATCGGTCTGTCACCTAGCGGTGCATCAAGGACATAATTATTCTGTGCAACAATGAGGATAATCCTCAGATCACGGATCCAATCCGCATCATTGCTACTAACATCTTTCAACTTAGTTTTTCTCTAGGAACATATCAAAATAAACGAGGAGCTACATCGCGAGCTAGTGATCTACAACATAGTTATGCAAATACTATCAGGACTAAGTTCATGATAAATTAAAGTTCAATTTAATCATATTACTTAAGAACTCCCACTTAGATAGACATCCCTCTAGTCATCTAAATGATCACGTGATCCAAATCAACTAAACCATGTCCGATCATCACGTGAGATGGAGTAGTTTTCAATGGTGAACATCATTATGTTGATCATATCTAGTATATGATTCACACTCAACCTTTCGGTCTCTAGTGTTCAGAGGCCATATCTGCATATGCTAGGCTCGTCAAGTTTAACCCGAGTATTTCTGCGTGTGCAAAACGGGCTTGCACCTGTTGTATGTGAACGTGGAGCTTATCACACCCGATCATCACGTGGTGTCTCGGCACGATGAACTTTGGCAATGGTGCATACTCAGGGAGAACACTTGTACCTTGAAATTTAGTGAGAGATCATCTTATAAAGCTACTGTCGAACTAAGCAAAATAAGATGTATAAAAGATAAACATCACATGCAATCAAAATATGTGACATGATATGGCCATCATAATCTTGTGCTTTTGATCTCCATCTCCAAAGTACTGTCATGATCTTCATTGTTACCGGCATGACACCATGATCTCCATCATCTTGATCTCTATCAACGTGTCGTCACATGATCGTCTCACCAACTATTGCTCTTGCAACTATTGCTATCGCATAGCGATAATGTGAAGCAATTATTTGGCACTTGCATCTTATGCAATAAAGAGACAACCACAAGGCTTCTGCCAGTTGCCTATAACTTCAAAAAAACATGATCATCTTATACAACAACTTATATCTTATCACGTGTTCACCATATCACATCACAACATGCCCTGCAAAAACAAGTTAGACGTCCTCTACTTTGTTGTTGCAAGTTTTACGTGACTGCTACGGGCTGAGCAAGAACCGTTCTTACCTACACCTCAAAAACCACAACACGGTATAGTGATTGCTTTTTGATCTTCAGAAAGAACCATGTTCATAAATCCGATTCAACTCAAGATGGAGAAACAGACACCCACTAGCCACCTGTGTGCGAAGCACGTCGGTAGAACCAGTCTCGTGTAAGCATACGCGTAATGTCGGTCTGGGCCGCTTCATCCAACAATGTCATTGAATCTAGAATCAACTAGTGACGACAAGCAATATGTATCTACCCACGCCCACAACTCCTTTGTGTTCTACTCGTGCATATAACATCTACGCACAAACCTGGCTCAGATGCCACTGTCGGGGAACGTAGTAATTTCAAAAAAATTCCTACGCATGCTACCTCTTGAGCACTGCGTTGGTTTTTCCCCGAAGAGGAAGGGATGATGCAGCAGAGTAGCGTAAGTATTTCCCTCAGTTTTTGAGAACCAAGGTATCAATCCAGTAGGAGGCTACGCGCGAGTCCCTCGTACCTGCACAAAACAAACAAATCCTCGCAACCAACGCGATAAGGGGTTGTCAATCCCTACACGGCCACTTACGAGAGTGAGATCTGATAGATATGATAAGATAATATTTTTGTATTTTTTATGATAAAGATGCAAAGTAAAATAAAAGCAAAGTAAATAACAAAGTATTGGAAGATTAATATGATGAAGATAGACTCGGGGGCCATAGGTTTCACTAGTGGCTTCTCTCAAGAGCATAAGTATTCTACGGTGGGTGAACAAATTACTGTTGAGCAATTCACAGAATTGAGCATAGTTATGAGAATATCTAGGCATGATCATGTATATAGGCATCACGTCCGAGACAAGTAGACCGACTCCTGCCTGCATCTACTACTATTATTCCACTCATCGACCGCTATCCATCATGCATCTAGAGTATTAAGTTAATGAAAACAGAGTAACGCCTTAAGAAAGATGACATGATGTAGAGGGATAAACTCATGCAATATGATGAAAACCCCATCTTGTTCTCCTCGATGGCAACAATACAATACGTGCCTTGCTGCCCCTACTGTCACTGGGAAAGGACACCGCAAGATTGAACCCAAAGCTAAGCACTTCTCCCATTGCAAGAAAGATCAATCTAGTAGGCCAAACCAAACAGATAATTCGAAGAGACTTGCAAAGATAACCAATCATACATAAAAGAATTCAGAGAAGATTCAAATATTGTTCAGAGATAGACTTGATCATAAACCCACAATTCATCGATCTCAACAAACACACCGCAAAAAGAAGATTACATCGAATAGATCTCCACAAGAGAGGGGGAGAACATTGTATTGAGATCCAAAAAGAGAGAAGAAGCCATCTAGCTAATAACTATGGACCCGAAGGTCTGAGGTAAACTACTCATACTTCAGCGGAGAGGCTATGGTGATGATGTAGAAGCCCTCCGTGATCGGTGCCCCCTCCGGCGGAGCTCCGGAACAGGCCCGAAGATGGGATCTCGTGGATACAGAAAGTTACGGCGGTGGAATTAGGGTTTTGGCTCCGTATCTGATTGTTTGGGGGTACGTAGGTATATACAGGAGGAAGGAGTATGTCGGTGGAGCAACAGGGGGCCCACGAGGGTGGAGGGCGCGCCTGGGGGGGGGGGGGGGTTGGCGTGCCCCTACCTCGTGGCCTCCTCTTTTGTGTCTTGACGTAGGGTCCAAGTCTCCTGGATCATGTCGGTGAGAAAATCACATTCCCGAAGGTTTCATTTCGTTTGGATTCCGTTTGATAATCCTTTTCTTCGAAACCCTAAAATAGGCAAAAAAAAACAGCAATTCTGGGCTGGGCCTCCGGTTAGTAGGTTAGTTTGCAAAATAATATAAAAGTGGATAATAAATCCCAATAATGTCCAAAACAGTATATAATATAGCATGGAGCAATCAAAAATTATAGATACGTTGGAGACGTATCAAACATCCCCAAGCTTAATTCCTGCTCGTCCTCGAGTAGGTAAATGATAAAAACAGAATTTTTGATGCGGAGTGCTACTTGGCATAATTTTAATGTAACTCTTCTTAATTGTGGTATGAATATTCAGATCCGAAAGATTCAAGATAAAACTTCATATTGACATAAAAATAATAATACTTCAAGCATACTAACTAAGCAATCATGTCTTCTCAAAATAACATGGCCAAAGAAAGTTATCCCTACAAAATCATATAGTTTGGCTATGCTCTATCTTCACCACACAAAGTATTTAAATCATGCACAACCCGGATGACAAGCGAAGCAATTGTTTCATACTTTTGACATTCTCAAAACTTTTTCAATCTTCATGCAATACATGAGCGTGAGCCATGGATATAGCACTATAGGTGGAATAGAATGGTGGTTGTGGAGAAGACAAAAAGGGGGAAGATAGTCTCACATCAACTAGGCGTATCAACGGGCTATGGAGATGCCCATCACTAGATATCAGTGTGAGTGAGTAGGGATTGCCATGCAACGGATGCACTAGAGCTATAAGTATATGAAATCTCAAAAAGAAACTAAGTGGGTGTGCATCCAACTCGCTTGCTCACGAAGACCTAGGGCAATTTGAGGAAGCCCATCATTGGAATATACAAGCCAAGTTCTATAATGAAAAATTCCCACTAGTATATGAAAGTAACGAAATGAGAGACTCTCTACTATGAAGATCATGGTGCTACTTTGAAGCACAAGTGTAGTAAAAGGATAGTAGCATTGTCCCTTCTCTCTTTTTCTCTCATTTTTTATTTGGGCCTTTTCTCCCTTTTTTATGGCCTCTTTTCTTTTTTTTTCTTTTTTTCGTCCGGAGTCTCATCCCGACTTGTGGGGGAATCATAGTCTCCATCATCCTTCCCTCACCAGGACAATGCTCTAATAATGATGATCATCACACTTTTATTTTCTTACAACTCAACAATTACAACTCGATACTTAGAACAAAATATGACTCTATATGAATGCCTCCGGCAGTGTACCGGGATATGCAATGACTCATGAGTGACATGTATGAAAGACATTATGAACGGTGGCTTTGCCACAAATACGATGTCAACTACATGATCATGCTAAGCAATATGACAATGATGGAGTGTGTCATAATAAACGGAATGGTGAAAAGTTGCATGGCAATATATCTCGGAATGGCTATGGAAATGCCATAATAGGTAGGTACGGTGGCTGTTTTGAGGAAGGTATGTGGTGGGTGTATGATACCGGCGAAAGGTGCACGGTATTAGAGAGGCTAGCAATGGTGGAAGGGTGAGAGTGCGTATAATCCATGGACTCAACATTAGTCATAGAGAACTCATATACTTATTGCAAAAATCTACAAGTTATCAAAGCAAAGTATTACGCGCATGCTCCTAGGGGGATAGATTGGTAGGAAAAGACCATCGCTCGTCCCCGACCGCCACTCATAAGGAAGACAATCAATAAATAAATCATGCTCCGACTTCATCACATAACGGTTCACCATACGTGCATGCTACGGGAATCACAAACTTTAACACAAGTATTTCTCAAATTCACAACTACTCAACTAGCATAACTTTAATATCACCATCTTCATCTCAAAACAATTATCAAGCATCAAACTTCTCATAGTATTCAACACACTCATAAGAAAGTTTTTACTATTCTTGAATACCAAGCATATTAGGATTATTTAAGCAAATTACCATGCTATTTAAGACTCTCAAAATAATCTAAGTGAAGCATGGGAGATCAATAGTTTCTATAAAACAAATCCACCACCATGCTCTAAAAGATATAAGTGAAGTGCTAGAGCAAAACTATATAACTCAAAAGATATAAGCGAAGCACATAGAGTATTCTAACAAATTCCAAATCATGTATGGCTCTCTCAAAAGGTGTGTACAGAAAGGATGATTGTGGTAAACTAAAAAATAAAGACTCAAATAATACAAGACGCTCGAAGCAAAGCACATATCATGTGGTGAATGAAAATATAGCTCCAAGTAAAGTTACCGATAGAAGTAGACGAAAAGTGGGGATGCCTTCCGGGGCATCCCCAAGATTTGGCTTTTAGGTGTCCTTATATTATCTTGGGTGTTCCATGGGCATCCCCAAGCTTAGGATCTTTCCACTCCTTGTTCCATAATCCATCAAATCTTTACCCAAAACTTGAAAACTTCACAACACAAAACTTAAAGTAGAAAATCTCGTGAGCTCCGTTAGAGAAAGAAACCAAAAGACCACTTCAAGGCATGTAATGAACTCATTATTTATTTATATTGGTGTTAAAACTACTGTATTCCAACTTCTCTATGGTTTATAAACTAGTTTACTAGCCATAGATTCATCAAAATAAGCAAACAACACACGAAAAACAGAATCTGTCAAAAACAGAACAGTCTGTAGTAATCTGTAGCTAGCACAAGATCTGGAACCCCAAAAGTTCTAAAATAAATTTCTGGACGTGAGGAATTTATCTACTAATCATATACAAAAATAATTAACTAAATAGCACTTTCCAAATAAAAATGGAAGTAGTTCTCGTGAGCGCTAAAGTTTCTGTTTTTTACAGCAAGATTAACAAGACTTCCCTCAAGTCTTCCCAACGGTTCTACTTGGCACAAACACTAATTAAACACAAAAAACACAACCTAAACAGAGGCTAGATAAATTATTTATTATTAAACAAGAGCAAAAAGCAAGGAATAAAAATAAAATTGGGTTGCCTCCCAACAAGCGCTATCGTTTAACGCCCCTAGCTAGGCATAAAAAGCAAGGATAGATCTAGGTATTGCCATCTTTGGTAGGCAATTATTCAATGAGGCATCTACCGTCTTTAGGAATTTATTTCTTTTTATTGATTATCAAACTTTTAGGCACAAGATCGAAAAAATCATTTGTAACAAATGGTTCCTTAATGATAGCAAAATGATTGGGATGAATACTTATAGATTTGAGATCCGCAGTTTTCTTACTAGAGGATTCACCCTTATTTTTAGGAACATACATAAGCTTGGCAATTTTAGTAGGAGGACTTGGAGTATTATTTACGGAAGAAAAAGCGGTTCCCAAGTTGGTGATGATACCCTCATGTTTATCGATTCTAGTGGAATCATGATTTATTTTCTCATTAACTATAGGTTCCTTCTCTTTAATATTTTTCAAAGTGACTCCTACTTTAGATCCATATTGAGCGATTCGGTTGTGGATATTTTTATCCAAATTTTCAATTAACTCTACGGTAGCAACCTTATTTTCAATAATTTCGATCCTTTGCATTACATGCTCCAAAGTTAATACAGTTCCACTAACCAAAAGAGGTGGTGAGCCAAATAAATCTATCATAGCGTTATAAGAATCAAAACTGTGGCTACCCAAGAAATTCCCTCCGGTAATGGTATCAAGGACATATCTGTACCAAGGAACAACGCCTACATAAAAATTGCGAAGAAGAACAGAAGTAGATTGCTTCCTAGTAGATCTATTTTGAGCATTGCAAATTCTAGACCAAGCGTCTTTTAGATTTTCTCCCTCCCTTTGCTTAAAATTTAGAATTTCATTCTCGGGAGACAACGAAGAAGATAAGGGACTAGCCATAACGACAAGCAAACAAAAAGCAAGCAGGCAAAAAGAGGAAAATAGAGAAAGAGAGGGAGGATAGAGAGAGAGAGAGGGCGAATAAAATGGCAAGGGTGAAGTGGGGGAGAGGAAAACGAGAGGCAAATGGCAAATAATGTAATGCGGGAGATAGGGATTGTGATGGGTACTTGGTATATTGACTTTTACGTAGACTCCCCGGCAACGGTGCCAGAAATGGCTCGTTGTCGGGAGTCAAATCTTGACTTGCGCGAACCTCACCGGCAACGGCGCCAGAAATCCTTCTTGCTACCTCTTGAGCACTGCGTTTGTTTTTCCCCGAAGAGGAAGGGATGATGCAGCAGAGTAGCGTAAGTATTTCCCTCAGTTTTTGAGAACCAAGGTATCAATCTAGTAGGAGGCTATGCGCGAGTCCCTCGTACCTGCACAAAACAAATAAATCCTTGCAACCAACGCGATAAGGGGTTGTTAATCCCTACACGGCCACTTATGAGAGTGAGATCTGATAGATATGATAAGATAATATTTTTGGTATTTTTTATGATAAAGATGCAAAGTAAAATAAAAACAAAGTAAATAACAAAGTATTGGAAGATTAATATGATGAAGATAGACCCGGGGGCCATAGGTTTCACTAGTGTCTTCTCTCAAGAGCAGAAGTATTCTATGGTGGGTGAAGAAATTACTGTTGAGCAATTGACAGAATTGAGCATAGTTATGAGAATATCTAGGCATGATCATGTATATAGGCATCACATCCGAGACAAGTAGACCGACTCCCGCCTGCATCTACTACTATTACTCCACTCATCGACCGCTATCCAGCATGCATCTAGAGTATTAAGTTAATGAAAACAGAGTAACGCCTTAAGCAAGATGACATGATGTAGAGGGATAAACTCATGCAATATGATGAAAACCCCATCTTGTTATCCTCGATGGCAACAATACAATACGTGCCTTGCTGCCCCTACTATCACTGGGAAAGGACACCACAAGATTCAACCCAAAGCTAAGCACTTCTCCCATTGCAAGAAAGATCAATCTAGTAGGCCAAACCAAACTGATAATTCGAAGAGTGAAAGTGCAACTATCCCTAGGTGGTTTTGGTAATTCATAACAACATATAGCTCATTGAGCTAATGCTATTCCAAGATGATTATTTCAGGAAAGCTCAATGATTGGCATGGCATGGATGTGAAAGTGGAACCCTCAAAAAGCTAAGGATAAAGGATTGGCTCGAGCTCAAAAGCTCAAGACTCTTCATTTTATATTTTAGTGATCCAAGATCACATTGAGTCTTTAGGAAAAGCCAATACTATCAAGGAGGGATGAGGTATTGCTTAATGAGCCTCTTGCTTCATGTGCTTAGTGATATGCTCCAAAATCCTCAACTACTTTCCCATATCCACAAATGACCTAAACCCTAAGCCAAACTCGGTCATACCGATTCTATCTACCCGGCGCCACCGAGTTTCACTTGTCATAAGCCACTGCCAAACCCTAGCAATTCGGTCCTACCGATAGGGATCTCGGTCTCACTGAGATGGGATTGCAAACTCTCTGTTTCCCTTTCATAACTTTTCAGTCTCACCGAAAGAGCGAATCGGTCCCACCGAGATTGCAATGTAAACTCTGTGTTTCCCTTTTGTAACTTTTTGGTCTCACCGAAAGAGCAAATCGGTCCCACCGAGTTTGCCTGTCCAACTCTCTGGTTAGCTTATTACCAATCTCGGTCTCACCGAGTTTGTGTAATCGGTCTCATCGAGATTAGGTTATGCCCAAACCCTAACAGAATCGGTCCTACCGAGTTGCATGTCAGTCCCACCGAAAATCTCTAACGGTCACTAGGTTTACCTTTTCGGTCTGACCGAGTTTGTTGATTCGGTCTCACCGAGATTGGTAGATTGTGTGTAATGGTTGGATTTTGTGTGGATGCTATATATACCCCCTCCACCTCCTCTTCATCAAAGGAGAGAGCCATCAGAACACATACACAATTCCAACTCATATGTTCTGAGAGAGAACCACCTACTCATGTGTTGAGACCAAGACATTCCATTCCTACCATATGAATCTTGATCTCTAGCCTTACCCAAGTTGCTTTCCACTCAAATCTTCTTTCCACCAGATCCAAATCCTATGAGAGAGAGCTGAGTGTTGGGGAGACTATCATTTGAAGCACAAGAGCAAGGAGTTCATCATCAACACACCATTTGTTACTTCTTGGAGAGTGGTGTCTCCTAGATTGGCTAGGTTTCACTTGGGAGCCTCCGACAAGATTGTGGAGTTGAACCAAGGAGTTTGTAAAGGCAAGGAGATCGCCTACTTCGTGAAGATCTACCGCTAGTGAGGCAAGTCCTTCGTGGGCGATGGCCATAGTGGGATAGACAAGGTTGCTACTTCGGGGACCCTTCATGGGTGGAGCCCTCCGTGGACTCACGCAAGCGTTACCCTTCGTGGGTTGAAGTCTCCATCAACGTGGATGTAGGATAGCACCACCTATCTGAACCACGGGAAAAACATCCGTGTCTCCAATTGCGTTTAAATTCTCCAAACCCTTCCCTTTACATTCTTGCAAGTTGCATGCTTTACTTTCTGCTGCCAATATACTCTTTGCATGCTTGCTTGAATTGTGTGATGATTGCTTGACTTGTCCTAAAATAGCTAAAATCTGCCAAGAACTAAAATTGGGAAAAGGTTAAGTTTTTATTTGGTCAAGTAATCTAATCACCCCCCCTTTAGACATACTTTCGATCCTTCAAGTGGTATCAGAGCTTTGGTCTCCATTTGCTTTGATCTCCATAGCTTTTGGTGGTCATAGCCTTGGTTTCACAACCTAGGAGAGTATGGCGTCTAGCGAGGGAAATTATCATCGTAGAGGTCCTTACTTTGATGGTACTAATTTTGCTAGTTGGAAGCATAAAAATGAAAATGCATATTCTTGGACATAACCCCGCCGTTTGGGCAATTGTGTGTGTTGGTTTGCAAGGTGACTTCTTTGATGGGAGAGAACCAAACCGTGAAGCTACCGCGGATGAGTTGAAGATGTTGCAATACAATGCTCAAGCTTGTGATATTCTCTTCAACGGATTGTGCCCCAAAGAATTCAACAAAATCAGTCGTCTTGAGAATGCAAAGGAAATTTGGGATACTTTGATTGATATGCACGAAGGTACCGACTCCGTCAAGGAATACAAGTTGGATGTGCTTCAAAGAAAACTTGACAAGTTCAAAATGAAGGATGGTGAAGGTGTCGCTGAAATGTACTCTAGGCTTGCTCTCATTACAAATGAGATTGCCGGCTTAGGAAGTGAAGAGATGACCGATAGATTCATCATCAAGAAGATTCTAAGAGCCTTGGATGGAAAATATGATATCGTGTGCACATTGATCCAAACGATGCCCAATTACAAAGATCTCAATGAAGGAAATATGCCCTAGAGGCAATAATAAAGTTATTATTTATTTCCTTATATCATGATAAATGTTTATTATTCATGCTAGAATTGTATTAACCGGAAACATAATACATGTGTGAATACATAGACAAACAGAGTGTCACTAGTATGCCTCTACTAGACTAGCTCGTTAATCAAAGATGGTTAAGTTTCCTAACCATGAACAAGGAGTTGTTATTTGATTAACGAGGTCACATCATTAGTTGAATGATCTGATTGACATGACCCATTCCATTAGCTTAGCACCCGATCGTTTAGTATGTTGCTATTGCTTTCTTCATGACTTATACATGTTCCTATGACTATGAGATTATGCAACTCCCGTTTACCAGAGGAACACTTTGGGTACTACCAAACGTCACAATGTAACTGGGTGATTATAAAGGAGTACTACAGGTGTCTCCAAAGGTAGATGTTGGGTTGGCATATTTCGAGATTAGGATTTGTCACTCCGATTGTCGGAGAGGTATCTCTGGGCCCTCTCGGTAATGCACATCACTTAAGCCTTGCAAGAATTGAAACTAATAAGTTAGTTGCGGGATGATGTATTACAGAACGAGTAAAGAGACTTGCCGGTAACGAGATTGAACTAGGTATTGGATACCGACGATCGAATCTCGGGCAAGTAACATACCGATGACAAAGGGAACAACGTATGTTGTTATGCGGTCTGACCGATAAAGATCTTCGTAGAATATGTAGGAGCCAGTATGGGCATCCAGGTCCCGCTATTGGTTATTGACCGGAGACGTGTCTCGGTCATGTCTACATTGTTCTCGAACCGTAGGGTCCGCGCGCTTAACGTTACGATGACAGTTATTATGAGTTTATGCATTTTTATGTACCGAAGGTTGTTCGGAGTCCTAGATGTGATCACGGACATGACGAGGAGTCTCGAAATGGTCGAGACATAAAGATTGATATATTGGAAGCCTATATTTGGATATCGGAAGTGCTCCGGGTGAAATCGGGATTTTACCGGAGTACCGGGAGGTTACCGGAACCCCCCGGGAACCATATGGGCGTTATTGGGCCTTAGTGGAAAGGTGAAAGGGGCAGCCCAAGGTGGGCTGCGTGCCTCCCCCCTCCCCTAGTCCTATTAGGACTAGGAGAGGTAGCCAGCTCCCTTCTCTCTCTCTCTCTCTCTCTCTCTCTCTCTCTCTCTCGGAATCCTATTAGGAATAGGATTGAGGGGGGGAGTCCTACTCCCGGTAGGAGTAGGACTCCTCCTGTGCCCTCCTCCTTGGCCGGCCAGCCCTCCCCCTTGGATCCTTTATATACGGGGGCAGGGGGCACCTCTAGACACACAAGTTGATCCACGTGATCGTTCCTTAGCCGTGTGCGGTGCCCCCTGCCACCATATTCCACCTCGGTCATATTGTAGCGGTGCTTAGGCGAAGCCCTGCGACAGTAGAACATCAAGATCGTCACCACGCCGTCGTGCTGGCGGAACTCCTCCCCGAAGCTTCACTGGATCGGAGCCCGGGGATCGTCATCGAGCTGTACGTGTGCTAAGAACTCGGAGGTGCCGGAGTAACGGTGCTTGGATCGGTCGGATCGGGAAGAAGACGTACGACTACTTCCTCTACGTTGTGTCAACGCTTCCGTTGCGATCTACAAAGGGTACGTAGGTCAGACTCTCCCCCTCATTGCTATGCATCACCATGATCTTGCGTGTGCGTAGGAATTTTTTTGAAATTACTACGTTCCCCAACAGTGGCATCCGAGCCTAGGTTTTATGGTTTGATGTTATTTGCACGAGTAGAACACAAGTGAGTTGTGGGCGATACAAGTCATACTGCCTACCAGCATGTCACACTTTGGTTCGGCGGTATTGTTGGACGAGACGACCCGGACCAACATTACGCGTACGCTTACGCGAGACCGGTTCCCTCGACGTGCTTTGCACAAAGATGGCTTGCGGGCGACTGTCTCTCCAACTTTAGTTGAACCAAGTGTGGCTACGCCCGGTCCTTGAGAAGGTTAAAACAGAGTCTATTTGACAAACTATCGTTGTGGTTTTGATGCGTAGGTGAGATGAGTTCTTGCTTAAGCCCGTAGCAACCACGTAAAACTTGCAACAACAAAGTAGAGGACGTCTAACTTGTTTTTGCAGGGCATGTTGTGATGTGATATGGTCAAGGCATGATGCTAAATTTTATTGTATGAGATGATCATGTTTTGTAACCAAGTTATCAGCAACTGGCAGGAGCCATATGGTTGTCGCTTTATTGTATGCAATGCAATCGCGATGTAATGCTTTACTTTATTACTAAGCGGTAGTGATAGTCGTGGAAGCATAAGATTGGCGAGACGACAACGATGCTATGATGGAGATCAAGGTGTCGCGCCGGTGACGATGGTGATCATGACGGTGCTTCGGAGATGGAGATCACAAGCACAAGATGATGATGGCCATATCATATCACTTATATTGATTGCATGTGATGTTTATCCTTTTATGCATCTTATCTTGCTTTGATTGACGGTAGCATTATAAGATGATCTCTCACTAAATTATCAAGAAGTGTTCTCCCTGAGTATGCACCGTTGCCAAAGTTCATCGTGCCCAGACACCACGTGATGATCGGGTGTGATAAGCTCTACGTCCATCTACAACGGGTGCAAGCCAGTTTTGCACACGCAGAATACTCAGGTTAAACTTGACGAGCCTAGCATATGCAGATATGGCCTCGGAACATAGAGACCGAAAGGTTGAGCGTGAATCATATAGTAGATATGATCAACATAACGATGTTCACCATTGAAAACTACTCCATCTCACGTGATGATCGGTTATGGTTTAGTTGATTTGGATCACGTGATCACTTAGAGGATTAGAGGGATGTCTATCTAAGTGGGAGTTCTTAAGTAATTTGATTAACTGAACTTAAACTTATCATGAACTTAGTACCTGATAGTATCTTGCTTGTTTATGTTGACTGTAGATAGATGGCTCGTGCTGTTGTTCCGTTGAATTTTAATGCGTTCCTTGAGAAAGCAAAATTGAAAGATGATGGTAGCAATTACACGGACTGGGTCCGTAACTTGAGGATTATCCTAATTGCTGCACAGAAGAATTACGTCCTGGAAGCACTGCTGGGTGCCAGGCCTGCTGCTGGAGCAACACCAGATGTTATGAACGTCTGGCAGAGCAAAGCTGATGACTACTCGATAGTTCAGTGTGCCATGCTTTACGGCTTAGAAGCGGGACTTCAACGACGTTTTGAATGTCATGGAGCATATGAGATGTTCCAGGAGTTGAAGTTAATATTTCAAGCAAATGCCCGGATTGAGAGATATGAAGTCTCCAATAAGTTCTATAGCTGCAAGATGGAGGAGAATAGTTCTGTCAGTGAGCATATACTCAAGATGTCTGGGAATAATAATCACTTGATTCAATTGGGAGTTAATCTTCCGGATGATTGCGTCATTGACAGAATTCTCCAATCACTGCCACCAAGCTACAAGAGCTTCGTGATGAACTATAATATGCAAGGGATGAACAAGACTATTCCCGAGCTCTTCGCAATGCTGAAAGCTGCGGAGGTAGAAATCAAGAAGGAGCATCAAGTGTTGATGGTCAACAAGACCGCTAGTTTCAAGAAAAAGGGCAAAGGGAAGAAGAAGGGGAACTTCAAGAAGAACAACAAGCAAGTTGCTGCTCAGGAGAAAAAACCCAAGTCTGGACCTAAGCCTGAAACTGAGTGCTTCTACTGCAAGCAGACTGGTCACTGGAAGCGAAACTGCCCCAAGTATTTGGCGGATAAGAAGGATGGCAAGGTGAACAAAGGTATATGTTATATACATGTTATTGATGTGTACCTTACTAGAGCTCGCAGTAGCACCTGGGTATTTGATACTGGTTCTGTTGCTAATATTTGCAACTCGAAACAGGGACTACGGAATAAGCGGACACTAGCAAAGGACGAGGTGACGATGCGCGTGGGAAACGGTTCCAAAGTCGATGTGATCGCGATCGGCACGCTACCTCTACATCTACCTTCGGGATTAATATTAGACCTAAATAATTGTTATTTGGTGCCAGCGTTGAGCATGAACATTATATCTGGATCTTGTTTAATGCGAGACGGTTATTCATTTAAATCAGAGAATAATGGTTGTTCTATTTATATGAGTAATATCTTTTATGGTCATGCACCTTTGAAGAGTGGTCTATTTTTGATGAATCTCGATAGTAGTGATACACATATTCATAATGTTGAAACCAAAAGATGCAGAGTTGATAATGGAAGTGCAACTTATTTGTGGCACTGTCGTTTAGGTCATATCGGTGTAAAGCGCATGAAGAAACTCCATAATGATGGACTTTTATGAATCACTTGGTACTTGCGAACCGTGCCTCATAGGCAAGATGACTAAAACACCGTTCTCCAGTACTATGGAGAGAGCAACAGATTTATTGGAAATCATACATACCAATGTATGTGGTCCGATGAATATTGAGGCTCGTGGCGGATATCGTTATTTTCTCACCTTCACAGATGATTTAAGCAGATATGGGTATATCTACTTAATGAAACACAAGTCTGAAACATTTGAAAAGTTCAAAGAATTTCAGAGTGAAGTTGAAAATCATCGTAACAAGAAAATAAAGTTTCTACGATCTGATCGTGGAGGAGAATATTTGAGTTACGAGTTTGGTGTACATTTGAAAAATTGTGGAATAGTTTCGCAACTCACGCCACCCAGAACACCACAGCGTAATGGTGTGTCTGAACGTCGTAATCGTACTTTACTAGATATGGTACGATCTATGATGTCTCTTACTGATTTACCGCTATCGTTTTGGGGATACGCTTTAGAGACGGCCGCATTCACGTTAAATAGGGCACCATCAAAATCCGTTGAGACGACGCCTTATGAACTGTGGTTTGGCAAGAAACCAAAGTTGTCGTTTCTTAAAGTTTGGGGCTGCGATGCTTATGTGAAAAAGCTTCAACCTGATAAGCTCGAACCCAAATCGGAGAAATGTGTCTTCATAGGATACCCAAAGGAGACTGTTGGGTACACCTTCTATCACAGATCCGAAGGCAAGACATTCGTTGCTAAGAATGGATCCTTTCTAGAGAAGGAGTTTCTCTCGAAAGAAGTGAGTGGGAGGAAAGTAGAACTTGACGAGGTAACTGTACCTGCTCCCTTATTGGAAAGTAGTACATCACAGAAAACCGTTTCTGCGACACCTACACCAATAAATGAGGAAGCTAATGATGATGATCATGAAACTTCAGGACAAGATACTACTGAACCTCGTAGATCAACCAGAGCAAGATCCATGCCAGAGTGGTACGGTAATCCTGTGTTGGAAATCATGCTACTAGATCATGATGAACCTACGAACTATGAAGAAGCGATGGTGAGCCCAGATTCTGCAAAGTGGCTTGAAGCCATGAAATCTGAGATGGGATCCATGTATGAAAACAAAGTATGGACTTTGGTTGACTTGCCTGTTGATCGGCAAGCAATTGAGAATAAATGGATCTTCAAGAAGAAGACCGACGCTGATGGTAATGTTACTGTCTACAAAGCTCGACTTGTCGCAAAAGGTTTTCGACAAGTTCAAGGGGTTGACTACGATGAGACCTTCTCACCCGTAGCAATGCTTAAGTCTGTCCGAATCATGTTAGCAATTGCCGCGTTTTATGATTATGAAATTTGGTAGATGGATGTCAAAACTGCGTTCCTGAATGGATTTCTGGAAGAAGAGTTGTATATGATGCAACCGGAAGGTTTTGTCGATCCAAAGGGAGCTAACAAAGTGTGCAAGCTCCAGCGATCCATTTATGGACTGGTGCAAGCCTCTCGGAGTTGGAATAAATGCTTTGATAGTGTGATCAAAGCATTTGGTTTTATACAGACTTTCGGAGAAGCCTGTATTTACAAGAAAGTGAGTGGGAGCTCTGTAGCATTTCCGATATTATATGTAGATGACATATTACTGATTAGAAATGATATAGAATTTCTGGATAGCATAAAGGGATACTTGAATAAGAGTTTTTCAATGAAAGATCTCGGTGAAGCTGCTTACATATTAGGCATAAAGATCTATAGATATAGATCAAGACGCTTAATTGGACTTTCGCAAAGCACATACCTTGACAAGATTTTGAAAAAGTTCAAAATGGATCAAGCAAAGAAAGGGTTCTTGCCTGTGTTACAAGGTGTGAGATTGAGTAAAACTCAAAGCCCGACCACTGCAGAAGATAGAGAGAAAATGAAAGATGTTCCCTATGCTTCAGCCATAGGCTCTATCATGTATGCAATGCTGTGTACCAGACCTGATGTGTGCCTTGCTATAAGTTTAGCAGGGAGGTACCAAAGTAATCCAGGAGTGGATCACTGGACAGCGGTCAAGAACATCCTGAAATACCTGAAAAGGACTAAGGATATGTTTCTCGTATATGGAGGTGACAAAGAGCTCACCGTAAGAGGTTACATTGATGCAAGCTTTGACACTGATCCGGACGATTCTAAATCGCAAACCGGATACGTGTTTACTTTAAACGGTGGAGCTGTCAGTTGGTGCAGTTCTAAACAAAGCGTCATAGCGGGATCTACATGTGAAGCGGAGTACATAGCTGCTTCGGAAGCAGCAAACAAAGGAGTCCGGATAAAGGAGTTCATATCCGATCTAGGTGTCATGCCTAGTGCATCGGGTCCAATGAAAATCTTTTGTGACAATACTGGTGCAATTGCCTTAGCAAAGGAATCCAGATTTCACAAAAGGACCAAACACATCAAGAGACGCTTCAACTCCATCCGGGATCTAGTCCAGGTGGGAGACATAGAGATTTGCAAGATACATACGGATCTGAATGTTGCAGACCCGTTGACTAAGCCTCTTCCACGAGCAAAACATGATCAACACCAAGGCTCCATGGGTGTTAGAATCATTACTGTGTAATCTAGATTATTGACTCTAGTGCAAGTGGGAGACTGAAGGAAATATGCCCTAGAGGCAATAATAAAGTTATTATTTATTTCCTTATATCATGATAAATGTTTATTATTCATGCTAGAATTGTATTAACCGGAAACATAATACATGTGTGAATACATAGACAAACAGAGTGTCACTAGTATGCTCTACTAGACTAGCTCGTTAATCAAAGATGGTTAAGTTTCCTAACCATGAACAAGGAGTTGTTATTTGGTTAATGAGGTCACATCATTAGTTGAATGATCTGATTGACATGACCCATTCCATTAGCTTAGCACCCGATCGTTTAGTATGTTGCTATTGCTTTCTTCATGACTTATACATGTTCCTATGACTATGAGATTATGCAACTCCCGTTTACCGGAGGAACACTTTGGGTACTACCAAACGTCACAACGTAACTGGGTGATTATAAAGGAGTACTACAGGTGTCTCCAAAGGTAGATGTTGGGTTGGCATTTTTCGAGATTAGGATTTGTCACTCCGATTGTCGGAGAGGTATCTCTGGGCCCTCTCGGTAATGCACATCACTTAAGCCTTGCAAGCATTGCAACTAATAAGTTAGTTGCGGGATGATGTATTACGGAACGAGTAAAGAGACTTGCCGGTAATGAGATTGAACTAGGTATTGGATACCGACGATCGAATCTCGGGCAAGTAACATACCGATGACAAAGGGAACAACGTATGTTGTTATGCGGTCTGACCGATAAAGATCTTCGTAGAATATGTAGGAGCCAGTATGGGCATCCAGGTCCCGCTATTGGTTATTGACCGGAGACGTGTCTCGGTCATGTCTACATTGTTCTCGAACCGTAGGGTCCGCACGTTTAACGTTACGATGACAGTTATTATGAGTTTATGCATTTTGATGTACCGAAGGTTGTTCGGAGTCCTAGATGTGATCACGGACATGACGAGGAGTCTCGAAATGGTCGAGACATAAAGATTGATATATTGGAAGCCTATATTTGGATATCGGAAGTGTTCCGGGTGAAATCGGGATTTTACCGGAGTACCGGGAGGTTACCGGAACCCCCCGAGAACCATATGGGCGTTATTGGGCCTTAGTGGAAAGGTGAAAGGGGCAGCCCAAGGTGGGCTGCGCGCCTCCCCCCTCCCCTAGTCCTATTAGGACTAGGAGAGGTAGCCGGCCCCCTTCTCTCTCTCTCTCTCTCTCTCTCTCTCGGAATCCTATTAGGAATAGGATTGAGGGGGGGAGTCCTACTCCCGGTAGGAGTAGGACTCCTCCTGCGCCCTCCTCCTTGGCCAGCCAGCCCTCCCCCTTGGATCCTTTATATATGGGGCAGGGGGCACCTCTAGACACACAAGTTGATCCACGTGATCGTTCCTTAGCCGTGTGCGGTGCCCCCTGCCACCATATTCCACCCTCGGTCATATTGTAGCGGTGCTTAGGCGAAGCCCTGCGACAGTAGAACATCAAGATCGTCACCACGCCGTCGTGCTGGCGGAACTCCTCCCCGAAGCTTTGCTGGATCGGAGCCCGGGGATCGTCATCGAGCTGTACGTGTGCTAAGAACTCGGAGGTGCCAGAGTAACGGTGCTTGGATCGGTCGGATCGGGAAGAAGACGTACGACTACTTCCTCTACGTTGTGTCAACGCTTCCATTGCGATCTACAAAGGGTACGTAGATCAGACTCTCCCCCTCGTTGCTATGCATCACCATGATCTTGTGTGTGCGTAGGAATTTTTTTGAAATTACTACGTTCCCCAACACTCAAGCCAATGGAAGTGATTGGAAGAATTGTTGCTCATGAGATGTCACTTAAGGATAAAGAGGAACTTCACAAAAAATCAAGTGGTGCCTACAAAGCCTCATGTGAAGCCCCTACATCATCAAGTGAGAAACAAAACTTCAACGAAGAATTGAGCTTAATGGTGAAGAACTTCAACAAGTTCTACAAGAGTAGAAGCAAAGATAGAAGCTCCAAGTCAAGGTCCTACAATAACAAAAGATCTTCTAGCCGAGAGCGAAACTGCTACAATTGTGGAAGACCCGGACACTATTCCAATGAGTGTACGGCTCCCTACAAGAGAAGAGAAGACTCTCCAAAAAGAAGAAGCAAAGATTCACCACCAAGAGAGAGAAGGAGTAGAGATGATCGTTATGAACGAAGATACTCACGAAGAAGCAAGGATTCGGAAAGGAAGGAAAAATCATCAATGAGCTACACAAAACGAAGACATCAAGCTCATGTTGGTGAATGGGTATCCGGCTCCGACTCCGACAGCCACTCCGAGAGAAGTTATCACTCCGACTCCGAAGATACTCAAGATGAAGGTGTTGCCGGTCTAGCACTTGCGTCATCCAACTCCTATGACATATTTGACTCACCAAATGAAGGAATTGGAAGATGCTTCATGGCCAAAGGTCCTAAGGTAACGCACCCCGAGTATGTTGATTTTAATAGTGATGAAGATGACTTGTTAGGTGATGATGATTTGCTTGTTGACAACTCTAGTGATGAATACGATGATGAAGCGTCAATTAATCATGCTAATCAAGATAAAACGAATGACAATGATAAGAAGAAGATTGAGGCTCTAACTAAAGAACTAAAAACTCTTAAGTTATCTCATGAAACTATCTTCGAAGATCATCGAGAACTTTTAAGAGCTCATGAGAAATTACGGTTTGAAAAGCTCAATCTTAAGCAAGAGCATGAGTTTTTAAAAGCAGTCAATGATGATCTCCACAAGAAAAGTTCTTCTTACATTGCCAAGCGTTTACTCTTATCCACTTACATGCCTCAAGTCAAGTCTAGTAACAAGAACAAGAAAGATTCTTCCTCTAGTAGTAACAATGATCATGCTAAATCCAATATTGTTGCTTCTAGTAGTTCTCTTGATTCCACTAATGATTCTCTTAGCCAAGTTACACTTGAGCAAGAAAATAGCTTATTGAAGGGAATTATAGAGAAAGGAGTGTACAAAAGCCATGTCGGGAGTAAGCAATTCGAGGAAATTGTGCGCAAGCAAGGAATGCACCAGAAGAATCAAGGTGTTGGTTTTGAACGAAAGTTCAATGCCAATGGAGTTGAGTGGGAAGAAGGTCAATACCCCAAGACAAAGTTTGTTCCTCAACAAGATAAGTATGATACTTCCTTCAAGGGGACACAAGCTCAAGATGATCTTCCACCACAAGACTACAAGCAAAAAGGCAAGGACAAGCTTCAAGAGGAGATTGATGCATTTGAAGAAGCTCCTAAGACCTTAGTCAAGTGGATTCCCAAGACCACGTCAAGTTCCACTTCATCAAGTACGACGACAACTCCAAGGATTCCTATCAAGATGGTGTGGGTCCAAAAGAAGAAGAACTAGAGAGTTCTTGAGGGTGACTCCGCCAACATACTTCATTCTTATCATTTTGGCAAGAACAAGTGCAATCAACTTCCACATCTTGCACTAGTTCAAGGAGTCACAAACCCTC
The DNA here is from genome assembly GCA_034509565.1 of Triticum monococcum. Lineage (NCBI taxonomy): Eukaryota > Viridiplantae > Streptophyta > Magnoliopsida > Poales > Poaceae > Triticum > Triticum monococcum. The sequence continues at coordinate 167,068,983 of CM067846.1, read as the reverse complement.
TTGTTGGTAAGACAAGGGACAAGGTAACCTAAAAGTTTTCATGGACATCATCTTGTGTGTGCATCACTCTATGTCTATGGATATCCTTGTTTGTTCCTTGTGGGACTAACCCATGTAGGTATTGAAAGTGCAATTCACTCAAATGGATAGCTCCAAGTGATCTACATCAACATTGAGCATCCACATCTTCAACATCTACATGAAGTCATCATCGACAAAACCCAAGGTTAGTTCATCCCTCTTAGGGGGGATATCACATCTAGGGGGAGCTTTACTCTAAGACTTGAGCTAAAGCAACTCTAAAGATGTGAACACAACAATGCTTTATGTAAAAGTGGTAACCCCACTTGAGCTTAAACGATGAGTATGACCTATGATCAAGTGTTCTCACTTGACTCCTAAGTCAATATACTCATATATAGATGACCTAGTCATCGCAAATTGCTTGATAGATGCTAGAATTGGTTGTGCATGCTTTGTCACATATTTCATTTGCCATCTTATTGTGTGAGCATGTTGGTTGCATATTTTACTCATTCGAGGACATCCACTTGTTGTTTTGATTGGTTGGCTTTATTTTCTTTTGCCAAGTGGATGGACAAGAATGCCTAAGAACCTCCTCTAGCTATCTATGCTTTTCTCGTCTCAAACTCTATTCATGCTACATCACAAAATTTGATCAAGTCAGATTCGAACCACTCTGTGTGAGGAGCGCTCGGAGTCCTCGATTCGTCATAAACTTAAACTTCCAAAACCTCTTTGTGATTATCGGTCTGACCGATTCCTTACTTTCGGTCCTACTGAGATCATTAAGTTGATCTAGGTTTTCTATCTCGGTGGAACCGATTTGAACCACTCATTCACACCGAGTTGCAATAACTGCATACAGTTTTGCAGTTTTGCATCTCGGTGCCACCGAGTTGTTCCACTCGGTCACACCGACAGGGTCGGGCTATATATAGTCACGGGCAAAAATTTGGAAATTTCTCCAAACCCCTTCGCCCGCGCGATAGCCTGCTCTGCCAACTTGGTCTCCGGATCGTCTCCTCGCCGCCAGCCGCCTCCAGTCGCTGGTCTCCGTCGCCGTTAACGGGAATCAGCCCCGCCGTTGCCGCCGTAGCGAGTCTCCGCCGAACTAGGGTATGGACTCGATCTTTGTGCTATTCTCCAATCCGATTCCTAGCACATTGTGCTCATCATGATTCTTGCCACGTTTGATAAACTCCTATCCAGTCAATGAACTCGTAGATTAGGTTTAATTCGAAAATTTTAGGGTTAGGTTTCCGCCGAAACCATCTCGGACCCACCGAGTTGAAAAACTCGGTCCCACCGGTTTGGCTTATGCCATTGCACAAGTGAGACTCGGTCTGACCGAGAATTACTTATCGGTGTGACCGATTTTGGAACTCTGTGAAACCCTAGCGGTCTCGGTGCCACCGAACTGTGACTCGGTTTGACCGAGTTCACTAGTTTAGGTTCCAAAACTGCTTCGGTATCACCGAGTTTAGAAATCGGTAGATCCGAGATGCTTTCAGTGGGAAACTAAAACTAAGTTTTTGAATTATTCTTTTGCAAAAATCTCTGCATTTTGTGATGCTCATCCACTCTATCTCATCTATAACCTATTCACAGGGTCAGCTGTCAGAGTTTGCATCATGTCAGACCAAAGTGATAGCCAGAACTTGTCAGAGCAGCAAGTGTAGATGAGTGAGGGCACTAGTCCCTCAAGTTCCTCAGATGATGGCAGCAGGAGCACCCCTAGCAATCTGCCTAAAGCTGCCACAAGACAGAGAAAGAAGAGAACCTCAGACTCAGAAGATGAGGATTATGTGGCAGAAGAGGAAGCAACTTCCAAGAGAGTTGAGCCAGCACAGGGCATAAAACTAGGGATGAAGATCAAAAGGCCAGCAGGCAGGCAGCCTATGTCAAAGGCTAGAGCTTCAACTAAGAAGCCCACTCCCATTGAGCCAATTGCTGCTGAAGGCAAGAAGAGGAAGGAAAGGGTGAAGAAAACTATAGCCAGAGTGCTTGGCAAAGCTTCCATCATGGAAGATGAGGAGGAAGAAGAAGAGGTAGTTGCACCAGCACCAAAGGCACCCAAGCTGATGGGTGATGCCATAAGATCAGGGGCAGCTGCTTCCAAGGCCGAGCCAGCTCCGAAGCCAAAGCCAAAGAGAAATACAAGAAGCATCCCAGCTACTGAAAAGAACAAGGCCCCAATGCCTGAAGCTGCAGAAGAAGAGGAAGAGAGTGTTCTTAGAAAGCTCAAGCCCAAGATCCCAGACCACAACAATGCTCATCCTGTGGCTGAGGATATGAAGCTCAGGAGAGACTCAGGCTGAGGAAGTGGAGAGAAGCAGACCCGTATGCTTCAAGAAGAAGGACTGCAGTTGACTACAGGTTTCACACCAAGGAGCAGCAAGATTTCTATGAGACAGTGCTGCTAGACAAGAAGCCCATTGTCTGTGACATGAGATGGGTCAATTGGCAATACATCAAGGACAACGAAGAGTACTACCCTGGAGTGCAGGACAACTTCAAGGCGTGTGGAGTAGAGGACTTTGTTGGGCAGAAGCTCACAAAGTGGAACGAGGAACTCATCATGCAGTTCTACTCCATAGCCCATTTTTATCCAGATGGTAGGATAATTTGGATGTCAGAGGGTACGAGGTACCAGTCCACAGTTGCTGAATGGGCTCAGCTGATTAATGCCCCAAAGGAGCAAGTAGATGACTTGGATGTTTATGCCAAGAAGAAGATGGACCACAACTCCATGTCCAACATGTACAAGGAGATTCCAAATGAAGCACTTGACACTTTCAAGTTTGGCTTAGTACATTATCTTCTATCAGGGCTGCTCACTATCAATTGGATACTGAGGCACACCTTATTGCCGAAGTTTGGAGATCACAAGATGATCAGAGGCCATGCAATCAACTTGCTTCATATCTTTGACGTCCCACAGAAGTTCAAAGTCATGAGCCTCATGGTAGAAACAATCAAGAGGACAGCAGCAGACCAGAAGAGGAGCTGTGGATATGCCCCACAGATTTAGGAGCTCATCAACTCAAAGATGGGCACAGGCATATACTTGTTGGATAAGGAACACCTGCCCATCCGTCCCGACTTTGAAGATAATCAAGTGGTCATGACTGAGAATGAGCCATCATCTGCCCAAGCACAAGCCAAGAAGGAGAAAGCGAGGAAGGAGAAAGCTGCCAAGATGCCTACTCAAGAGGAGGCATCTGAATATTTCCTGAAAACCAAACAAGAGCAGCTTGGTTACCTGATTGCATCCACCCTGTGGATTGAGAAAGGATTAGCCACCCTAACTCAGAACCAGGCAAGCCTAGAGAGGATCGTAGAACAGAGGTTCTATGACTTGGATATCAAGGTGACAGAGATTCAGACGGCAGTAGAGCAGCTCTAGGATGACATGCAGGAGAGGAGAGGCAAGACTACAACTAATGCTTTTGCCAGAGTGCCACGAGCTCCGAGGTCGTCTGCAGTGCCAGTTGCTGACACCCAGAGCCACAACTTCTGCACCAGCCACAACCTCAGTTCCACCAGCTCCAGCGTCCACTTCAGCCTCGACTCTGACCATGTCTATAGAAGGCTTCGTCCTTGGAGTGCTCCGGACTCCACCACCACCTGAAGATCTAGCCTGAGCATCGACTTAGCACTATGCGTTTTCTAGGAACTTTTTGGTAACTTGTTGCCAAAGGGGGAGAAAATGTATAGATCATAGGCTTCGAGAGAGAGTGTTGCTTTTCTTCTCTCTTGTTTTATTTGGTGGTTTTTCGAACTTCGTTTGCTTTTGTGTGAGATACTATGTCATTATCCGTGAGACATCGATGATCATGTATTTGATCATAAGCTACACTTAATGTTTGCTTACTATTATCATCCTATCTATCTTATGTGGTCACTCACTATTCTTGGTGATGAGTGCATGTATTCCATTCTTATCATTTTAAGCGCTCCACCAAGATGTATGTGACATGAAAGAGTAACCCATGACTCTAACTCTTTGTGCATTTGCAGTCCAAAGCAAATTTTAAATATGCACAAATTTAGGGGGATCTCTTACTTGTCACATACTTCTCAAAGCGACGATATATTTCATGCTTATTATCATTTGTCGAAGCTTTGATCTATATGTTGTCATCAATTACCAAAAAGGGGGAGATTGAAAGTGCAACTATCCCTAGGTGGTTTTGGTAATTCATAACAACATATAGCTCATTGAGCTAATGCTATTCCAAGATGATTATTTCAGGAAAGCTCAATGATTGGCATGGCATGGATGTGAAAGTGGAGCCCTCAAAATGCTAAGGATAAAGGATTGGCTCAAGCTCAAAAGCTCAAGACTCTTCATTTTATATTTTAGTGATCCAAGATCACATTGAGTCTTTAGGAAAAGCCAATACTATCAAGGAGGGATGAGGTGTTGCTTAATGAGCCTCTTGCTTCATGTGCTTAGTGATATGCTCCAAAATCCTCAACTACTTTCCCATATCCACAAATGACCTAAACCCTAAGCCAAACTCGGTCATACCGATTCTATCTACCGGCGCCACCGAGTTTCACTTGTCATAAGCCACTGCCAAACCCTAGCAATTCGGTCCTACCGATAGGGATCTCGGTCTCACTGAGATGGGATTGCAAACTCTCTGTTTCCCTTTCGTAACTTTTCGGTCTCACCGAAAGAGCGAATCGGTCCCACCGAGATTGCAATGTAAACTCTGTGTTTCCCTTTTGTAACTTTTTGGTCTCACCGAAAGAGCAAATCGGTCCCACCGAGTTTGCCTGACCAACTCTTTGGTTAGCTTATTACCAAACTCGGTCTCATCGAGATTACGTTATGCCCAAACCCTAACAGAATCGGTCCTACCGAGTTGCATGTTAGTCCCACCGAAAATCTCTAACGGTCACTAGGTTTACCTTTTCGGTCTGACCGAGTTTGTTGATTCGGTCCCACCGAGATTGGTAGATTGTGTGTAATGGTTGGATTTTGTGTGGAGGCTATATATACCCCCTCCACCTCCTCTTCATCAGAGGAGAGAGCCATCAGAACACATACACAATTCCAACTCATATGTTCTGAGAGAGAACCACCTACTCATATGTTGAGACCAAGACATTCCATTCCTACCATATGAATCTTGATCTCTAGCCTTCCCCAAGTTGCTTTCCACTCAAATCTTCTTTCCACCAGATCCAAATCCTATGAGAGAGAGTTGAGTGTTGGGGAGACTATCATTTGAAGCACAAGAGCAAGGAGTTCATCATCAACACACCATTTGTTACTTCTTGGAGAGTGGTGTCTCCTAGATTGGCTAGGTGTCACTTGGGAGCCTCCGACAAGATTGTGGAGTTGAACCAAGGAGTTTGTAAAGGCAAGGAGATCGCCTACTTCATGAAGATCTACCGCTAGTGAGGCAAGTCCTTCGTGGGCGATGGCCATGGTGGGATAGACAAGGTTGCTACTTCGTGGACCCTTCGTGGGTGGAGCCCTCCGTGGACTCGCGCAACCTTTACCCTTCATGGGTTGAAGTCTCCATCAACGTGGATGTAGGATAGCACCACCTATCTGAACCACGGGAAAAACATCCGTGTCTCCAATTGCGTTTGAATTCTCCAAACCCTTCCCTTTACATTCTTGCAAGTTGCATGCTTTACTTTCCGCTGCCAATATACTCTTTGCATGCTTGCTTGAATTGTGTGATGATTGCTTGACTTGTCCTATAATAGCTAAAATCTGCCAAGAACTAAAATTGGGAAAAGGTTAAGTTTTTATTTGGTCAAGTAGTCTAATCACCCCCCCTCTAGGCATACTTTCGATCCTTCAAAGAGACTTGCAAAGATAACCAATCATACATAAAAGAATTCAGAGAAGATTCAAATATTGTTCATAGATAGACTTGATCATAAACCCACAATTCATCGGTCTCAACAAATACACCGCAAAAAGAAGATTACATCGAATAGATCTCCACAAGAGAGGGGGAGAACATTGTATTGAGATCCAAAAAGTGAGAAGAAGCCATCTAGCTAATAACTATGGGCCCGAAGGTCTGAGGTAAACTACTCACACTTCATCGGAGATGCTATGGTGATGATGTAGAAGCCCTCCGTGATCGATGCCCCCTCCGGCGGAGCTCCGAAATAGGCCCCAAGATGGGATCTCATGGATACAGAAAGTTATGGTGGTGGAATTAGGGTTTTGGCTTCGTATCTGATCGTTTGGGGGTACGTAGGTATATATAGGAGGAAGGAGTACGTCGGTGGAGCAACAGGGGGCCCATGAGGGTGGAGGGCGTGCCTTGGGGGGGGGGGGTAGGCGCGCCCCCTACCTCGTGGCCTCCTCTTTTGTGTGTTGACGTAGGGTCCAAGTCTCCTGGATCATGTTCGGTGAGAAAATCACGTTCCCGAAGGTTTCATTCCGTTTGGACTCCGTTTGATATTCCTTTTCTTCGAAACCCTAAAATAGGCAAAAAAACAAATATTCTGGGCTGGGCCTTCGGTTAGTAGGTTAGTCCCAAAAATAATATAAAAGTGGATAATAAAGCCCAATAATGTCCAAAACAGTAGATAATATAGCATGTAGCAATAAAAAATTATGGATACGTTGGAGACGTATCAACGCACACGCAAGACCATGGTGATGCATAGCAACGAGAAGGGAAGAGTGTTGTCCACATACCCTCGTAGACCGTAAGCGGAAGCATTATGAGAACGCGGTTGATGTAGTCGTACATCTTCATGATCCGACCGATCCAAGTACTGAATGTACGGCACCTCCGAGTTCAGCACATGTTCAGCTTGATGACGTCACACAAACTCCGATCCAGCAGAGCTTCACGGGAGAGTTCCATCAGCACGACGGCGTGATGACGGTTGTTGGTGTCAAAACCGGCGGATCTCGGGTAGGGGGTCCCGAACTATGCGTCTAAGGCGAATGGTAATAGGAGGCAGGGGACACGATGTTTTACCCAGGTTTGGGCCCTCTTGATGGAGGTAAAACCCTACGTCCTGCTTGATTTATTCTTGATAATATGAGTAGTACAAGAGTTGATCTACCATGAGATCAGAGAGGCTAAACCCTAGAAGCTAGCCTATGGTATGATTGTATGTTGTCCTACGGACTAAAACCCTCCGGTTTATATAGACACCGGAAGGGGCTAGGGTTACACAAGGTTGGTTACAAAGGAGGAGATATACGTATCCGTATTGCCTAGCTTGCCTTCCATCTCGTATCTTCATAGTCCAATAGTCCGGCCAAAGGATATAGTCCGGCTGTCCGGAGATCCCCTAATCCAGGACTCCCTCAGTAGCTCCTGAACCAGGCTGCAATGACGACGAGTCCGGCGCGCAGTGTTGTCTTCGGCATTGCAAGGCGGGTTCCTCCTCCGAATACACCATAGAAGAGTTTGAATAAAAGGATAGTGTCTGACCCTGCAAAATAAGTTCCACATACCACTGTAGAGAGAATAATAATACCACAAATCTAATCTACTGACACATTTTGGCAGCATGACATCACGCCACGGCCCGGTAATTATTTGAACCATTTTTCTTTAACCAGCCCCGCACATAACGCGAGGCGGTTTCTTGACACGTCTTGTCAAAGCAGAGATCGTGTTCCCCTTATCACGGGATTCTCATCAATACGGACGTGGGTAACCCAACCGCACCATCAATTATGGCGCTTGGGGGATAAGCGAGTTTTACCAGGCTAGTGGGGGCGCACAGTTTAGTCCGCCCTTATAAAGGGATAAGATCTCACCTTTTTCTACCCACGCCTTCTTCCTCCTTGCTCATCCATTCTCGTGCACTCGAGCTCCAGTGCCCAAGTCCGTATCCTCCTCCTCAACTCTCTCCAAACATGTACGGAGCAGGAGGCAAGTGGATGGCCTCCTCCGTCACGGAGGGGCACATCCAAAAGTTACGTGGAGCCGAATACTTAGCCGCGGATATCGCGCACCGACTGCCAGCCACGGGGCAGGTCGTCCCTACCCCGGAACCTCACGAAAGGGTGGTTTTCCTCCCCCACTTCATCCGCGGACTGGGGTTTCCCCTCCATCCACTCGTCCGTGGCCTCATGTTCTATTAAGGGTTGGACTTTCATGATCTGGCCCCAAATTTCATCCTCAACATCTCGGCGTTCATCGTCGTGTGCGAGGCTTTCCTCTGCATCCAGCCCCACTTTGTCCTGTGGCTGAAGACCTTCAATATCAAGCCGAAGGTGGTGGGCGGCCAACAAGCGGAATGCGGCGGAGCCATGGTGGGTAAAATGGCCAATTTATATGGCTCGAGGGCTCCTTCGTGGAGACCATAAGGGGGTGGCAATCAGGGTGGTTCTACATCATCGAGCCGCGCGACACCAACTGGGTGGCGGCCCCCCGAGTTTCGATCCGGAATCCCCACGCGGCTCACTTCCTAGAAGGAGAAGGGCCTGTCCTGGGGTTCATCGGTGGAGCTGGACGAACTCCAGAAGTGTATCCGAAAGATGACACACAAGAAACTTAAGCTTGTTAACATAGTCCAGGTCATGCTCTTCCACCGGATCCTCCCGTGTCAACAATGGGATTTCAACTTATGGGAGTTCGACCCGGCCCGGCACCAGACTCTAAGCGAGCTCTTTGACACGATGCATAAGGACGTCTGGAGGGTGCTGTTCAAGGGCGCCGAGGTCCCTCCCTCTCTTACCGAGGACCGCGGGCTAAGCGCGAAGCACCCTGCGAATCCGGTAAGTTCTGTACATCTAGTAGGATATTTATTTCCCATAGCTTAACCATGTGCGGGGTCTGAGCTCCCATGCCTTTGACAGGACTGGGTGGAGGCATCGGAGCAGATTGACTGTCCGACCCCTCTGCCCAAAGACACTGCGGACATTCTCCTGACAGAGATGCGGACTCCGGCTCCTTATGAGGTGCCGAGAAGACCAAAAAGAAGGCCAAGGGAACCCGAAAGAGTTCCCGGCGCCAGGTGGTATCAGACTCATCGTTCGATAACACCAAGACACCCTCCTCCCGTGAAAACAAGGAGAAGGAAGATGAAGATTCTCCCCCTCCAGCCGGGGGAGACAAGAAAAGGAAGGCCGCCCCAAACGGGGAGGACGAAGGGTCCACGAAGGGAAGAACTCTCCTTCCGGACTGCTCCACCACCGCTGCCGATGGCAAAGACGAGTGGCTGCTCAGGGCCAAGCCCCTAGCGAAGTCGTAAGTATTCGGATACCAGAGTAACTCATAGCATAACTTTGTCGCATTGCTTCTCCTAATGGCGAATATGATTATGCAGTCCGCCCCAAGCCCGTATCGATGCATCATTGTCGGACGGTTCCTTGGACTCGTCGGACATGAATAGTGATACACTTCCAACTGTCTCCTCTCCTTGCCATACGGACAATGCCGAGGTATTGTCTCAAGGGGCACCGAGCCGGGGAGAGACAGTCCCGGAGGCGCCTCAAGGCGACCTTCCGGACTCCAGGAGCAAAGGGAGCAAGGCTCCCGGGGACTCCAAGTTCGGCTCTCAGCCGAACACCGCACCGGAACCTCCAGTGGTTCCAAACTCGGGCAGGTGGCCCCCTTCCAAAAGGGGAAAGACGCCCGTGCCGGTGACCTTTGTCCATCGAGAGGCACCGAACAACCTGCTGGGAGCGCTTCGCGACGCTTCCATCGACGAAGAGCACCGCACTATTATGAGTGCGGTGATCAAGAAGGTTCAGTCCGCCAAGAGCGGACTAACTGAAGCCTGTGCCAGCCTTCTAACAGGCTTTGAGGTAAGTATTTAAAATATAAGAAAAATATTACCGCATAGATAGTAGCCCCTGATGCTCTATTTGGTGTTCACAAAGAAAAGCCGAATAGAGGATCAAATAATATATGCAGGAGTCTAATATAAGTATGTCTGTATGCGTATGCAGGCTTCGCTGCTGACCTCTGCCGCACTGACTACGGAGGTCGCCGCACTGAAGCAGGATCTCGAGGGGTCCGAGAAAGAGCTCGGCCTTGCCAAGAGGCAACTCGAGGAGAACAAAGGTAAGTAATACCTTGTCTATATATAAAAAAGAAAATGTGGTTGCGAAATGACAGGATCATCATGAATGTGCCAGGGGCCACGACTGAAGTGGCGACCCTGAAGCAAGCACTGTCCGAGGCCGAAGACAAAGCGGCCAAGGAGCGCACCGAGCGGGAGAAACAAGAGGCACGGGTGGGCGAGGTGCGGCAAGAGCTCCAGGCTCTCGTGAAGAAGCACGAGGCTTTGGAGCTTGATTCGAAGACGCGAGAGTCCGAGCTTGCCGCAGCCCTCGAGAGCACAAAGCATGCCAAGGCCGAAGCCCAAAAGGCCCTCCAGGAGATTGAGGCGATGAGGAGGATAGCAGCGGGTAAGGCATTCAATATGCAAAGCAAGCATGTGAAAGTAAATTACTTGTTATTTACCCGAGTCCGGAGCTCTCCAGGAGCATTCGCAAATTTGCCCCGCAGCGTGTCGGATGCCACAAAATTTTCCAGGCCGAGGAAGGAAGCTCGACGGAGAAGTTGTTCTGGTCTTAGTATACTGGGACCGAACACCTGATGCCTATGAGCGACCAGCTGAAGCAACTGGTCGAGCTGCACAAGGCGGCCGAACAGGCCATGAAGGGCTTTATTGTCCGGATGTGGCCTGGCGACTCCCTTCCCAACAGCTACTTCGGCCTGGTGAGGCGGCTTGTGGATGCCTGCCCACGGCTGGAAGTCATCAAGCAGTCCGTCTGCATCGAGGGTGCACGCCGGGCCTTTGCCCGTGCGAAGGTGCACTGGGCCAAGATGGACGCTGAGAAGCTGGTGAAGGAGGGGCCACCGCAGGGCAAGGAGCATCGCCACCCCGAAATGTATTATGAGGGTGTCCTGAAGGGTGCCCGTCTTGTGACGGACGAGTGTGCAAAAGATGTAATTTTTGAATGAACTTGCTCGTGTGATCATGTATTATGAAAACTTGTTCATATGCTCTATGCAATGCTTGTTTGAATTTAAAATATTACCTTATGTGCGGCTATTTATCAAATCTAAAAGATGGCCAGTCGTCGGCTTCTGCCCCCATGCCACGAGTGCTAGGGTGTTCAGGATAAACCTGAGCACTCTTTTTCCCACTGTTGGGTCCTTCGAGGGAGGTGCTCAACACAACGAACAAGGCAACCGGACTATAATGCTTTATCACTCTCACTTAGCCATAGAATTCTACAATTTTAAATTTTGGCGAAGCCCCTAGTATTCGGAAGGCCGAATTCGGGGCGCTATACACGCCTTAAGCCGGACAAAGCCGACTCCTCGCTCTAAGCGGCATAAGTCTTTAGGGACTCGAGACCTCTCGAACAGCGACCAGCTCTCGCCTTATCATGACAGTCAGTTTTAGCTTTCTCTACTGAGGTGCTTAGCCCAGCTGAACTGGGGCACAATCGTAGTAGTTCTCCCAGTGCTACCTTAGCCGATATAGCGGAACGTAAGGTACCAAAACATGGGAGCCGGGCAAACCCAACTATTGACCCAAGACATGATTCGGAGCTGATGCATATAATGTTATAAGTTCGGGGTGCCGCACTGTCGAAAGTGCTCGGACTTCTCACGCTGTATTATGGGGTATGCTTAAGCCCCTAGCGTATTGGCCGTACCAGAGTGTACGGGTGCTGGATGTCATGAATGGATATATATATATATATATATAAAAGAAGAATAGAGAATGCGATAATAGTCTAGTGCTATGCATTGTTTATTCAAAAAGGTGCATTAAAGCAGAATGATACAAGTAGTGCGATAAGCAAAAAGTAGGACTATTTGACATGTCCCCTCCAAGGGCAAGCTGAGGAATGGTATTTAAAGCAGGTATTTCACTCGTTGTCAGAGACCACCTGGGAGTTCCGTGGTGCGATGTAGCTTTCTGCCTCCTTGGTTGTTGCATCGTGTGTCCGGCAACCGTACTACTGGACGGGGTTTCTAGAGATTAAAGTCCTAAAAGAGAGAAAAATAACAAAGCGGGAAGCAAGGTTGTCAGAATCGCGATTTTGAATCGGATCGGAGCTCCGATGGTAAGATCGCAAATCGTAGAATCTTCACTATCAGGATCGTAGAAACGTAGATTTTATGAACTAAAATCGTAGAATCATAGGGGTTAGTTTGGATCGTAAAGTCGTAGAATCGTACAACAGAATCGCGATTCTGACAACCTTGGTGGGAAGCCCCTAGTGCGGTTGAGCCGCGTCTTGGGGCGTGCCGTAGTCATGCCCCCTCCCCACCTGTGCCCATGGTATTTTTAATGCGTAATTATGTATGCGTGGCACGGATTTCACCGTTTGGCTGGTACAGGGGTGGGGGCCGCATTGCTATGCGAGCTCGGAACATGCCAGGCGGTCTTGATGCCGGTTACTCTGGGCGCGCTTGAAGGTGTCTGGGTCTTGAATCGTCGAACTGGTGGATTGCCTTAAGAGGCTGCTTTGTGCTTCTGCTGCGAGGGCCGCAGTGTGCTCCTCCGTACGGAGAGAGTGCTCTGTGTTTCCATTGACTGTGATGACTCCCCGAGGTCCTGGCATATTAAGCTTGAGATATGCATAGTGTGGTACTGCCTTGAATCTCGTGAATGCGGTTCGCCCGAGCAGTGCATGGTAGCCACCGCGGAACGGGACTATATCGAAGATTAACTCCTCGCTTCGGAAGTTATCCGGGGATCCGAAGACCACTTCCAGTGTGACTGAGCCTGTGCAATGGGCCTCTACACCTGGTATGACGCCTTTGAAGGTCGTTTTGTGGGTTTGATCCTTGAGGGGTCTATACCCATTTTGCGCACTGTGTCCTGATAAAGCAGGTTCAGGTTGCTGCCACCGTCCATAAGGACTCGAGTGAGGTGAAATCCGTCAGTGATTGGGTATAGGACCAGTGCGGCGAATCCGCCATGACAGATACTAGTGGGGTGGTCCCTACGATCGAAGGTGATCGTACAAGAGGACCATGGGTTGAACTTTGGGGCGACTGGCTCCAACGCATATACGTCCCTTAGCGCACGCTTCCGCTCCCTCTTGGGAATGTGTGTTGCGTATGTCATGTTCACCGTCCGCACTTGTGGGGGAACCTCTTCTGTCCTCCGGTGTTCGGCTGCCGGGGCTCCTCCTCGTCATCGCTATGCAACCACTTATCTTTGTTTTCGGCATTTAACTTGCCGGCTTGCTTGAACACCCAACAATCCCTGTTGGTGTGGTTGGCTGGCTTGTCGGGGGTGCCGTGTATTTGACACGAGCGATCGAGTATACGGTCCAAACTGGACGGGCCCAGAGTGCTTCTTTTGAATGGCTTTTTCCGCTGACCGGGTTTAGAGCCTTTGAATCTGGCATTGACTGTCGTATCCTCGGTATTGTCGCTGTTAATGTGGCGCCTATGTTTGTTGCGACATGACCTGCCATTGCCATCCTTGGTATCCGAAGTACCATGGTTCTTGGATATGTTATTGCTGCGAGCCAGCCAGCTGTCTTCTCCCACACAAAAGCGGGTCATGAGTGTCATGAGGGCTGCCATAGATTTTGGCTTTTCCTGGCCAAGGTGCCGGGCGAGCCACTCGTCGCGGATGTTGTGCTTAAAAGCTGCTAGGGCCTCTGCATCTGGACAGTCGACGATTTGATTTTTCTTTGTTAGGAACCGTGTCCAGAATTGCCTGGCCAATTCCTCTGGCTGCTGAATTATGTGGCCCAAGTCATCGGCATCTGGTGGTCGCACATAAGTGCCCTGGATTGTTAAGGAATGCGGCTTCCAGATCTTCCCAACAGCCAATCGATTCTGCTGGCAGGCTGTTGAGCCAATGCCGAGCTGGTCCTTTGAGCTTGAGTGGGAGTTATTTGATGGCGTGTAGATCATCACCGCAGGCCATGTGGATGTGTAGGAGGAAGTCCTCGATCCATACCGCAGGATCTGTTGTGCCGTCGTATGATTCTATATTTACGGGTTTGAAACCCTCTGGGATTTGATGATCCATTACTTCGTCTGTGAAGCATAGGGGGTGTGCGGCGCCTCTGTACTGGGCTATATCACGACGCAGCTGAAATGAGTCTTGTCCGTTGTGTTCGGCCCGGCCGGACTTACTTTTACTGTATCCGGCATGACGGTTATCGTCTTGCATAGTGGCGCGCCCTCACGATCTGTAGATCGATCTTGCGTGTTTTGCTTTGTCCTCCAATACGTCTCGCAGGTCTGGCTTATTTCCCCATGTCTTGACATTTTTATTTGAGTGGCGTCGGGGTGTGGGCTGAAATTTTGGCTGGAATGCCTCTTTGTCGCGGCCACGAGGTGGCCGATCAGCCACGTCATATGCTAGAGATGTAGGTTTTGATGCTTCCTCCTCCAGTCGGGGTAGCAACCTACGCTTTGGGTAACTCTTGGAGGGGTGTTCGAGTTTATATTCCTCGGCCGCAAGGACTTCAGTCCATCTGTCAGCTAGCAAATCTTGATCAGCTTGAAGCTGTTGTTGCTTTTTCTTAAGGCTATTTGCCGTGGCTATAAGCCGGCGCTTGAAGTGCTCTTGTTCGACGGGATGCTCAGGCACGGCGAATTCGTCATCGTCGAGGCTTGCCTCGTCTTCGGAGGGAGGCATGCAATTATCATCCTCCGCCTCTCCATCTGCCGCTCTCTCGGGAGGGCTAGCTTCTCCATCCTCCTGCCCTAAATCTTGCTGGAGGGGATTATTGTCGTCTTCGACACTGTCCGGAGTGCTATTATCTCCTGTGCCGATGTCACCGCTTTTGCTTTGGCGAGACTTAGAGTGGCGCCGCTGACGTCAGCTGAGGGAGTCCTGGATTAGGGGGTCTCCGGACAGCCGGACTATATCCTTTGGCCGGACTGTTGGACTATGAAGATACGAGATGGAAGACTTCGTCCCGTGTCCGGATGGGACTCTACTTGGCATGGAAGGCAAGCTAGGCAATACGGATATGTATATCTCCTCCTTTGTAACCGACCTTGTGTAACCCTAGCCCCTTCCGGTGTCTATATAAACCGGAGGGTTTTAGTCCGTAGGACAACATACAATCATACCATAGGCTACCTTCTAGGGTTTAGCCTCTCTGATCTCGTGGTAGATCAACTCTTGTACTACTCATATTATCAAGAATAAATCAAGCAGGACGTAGGGTTTTACCTCCATCAAGAGGGCCCGAACCTGGGTAAAACATTGTGTCCCCTGCCTCCTGTTACCATCCGTCTTAGATGCACAGTTTGGGACCCCCTACCCGAGATCCGCCGGTTTTGACACCGACATTGGTGCTTTCATTGAGAGTTCCTCTGTGTCGTCACTATTAGGCTTGATGGCTCCTACTATCATCGATGGCGATGCAGTCCAGGGTGAGACTTTTCTTTCCGAACAGATCTTCGTGTTCGGCGGCTTTGCAGTGCGGGCCAATTTGCTTGGCCATCTGGAGCAGATTGAAAGTTACGCCCCTGGCCACCAGGTCAGGTTTGGAAGCTTAAACTACACGGCCGATATCCGTGGAGACTTGATCTTCGACGGATTCGAGCCTCTGCCTTGTGCGTCACGCGGTCACGATGAGTACGATTTAGCTCTACCATCTGATAGTGTTCCAGAGATCGCATAGGCAGCCGCTCCGACCCTCAATTCGGAGCCAAGTGCGCCTTCCGCAGACGGTTGGATGGACCCCGCCATGGAGGCCTTACCCTCAGCGGCGATCGAGCCAAACATCGACCTTACCTTGCACGAGAGCCGTGCTGTTAAACTGCCGGATCCTTCTCCGGCCACGGACTCCGAACCACCTGCGCCCGTTCCTGTCGAATCCGATTGGGCGCCGATCATGGAGTTTACCTCCGCGGATATTTTTCAACACTCGCCCTTTGGCGACATACTGAACTCATTAAGGTCTCTCTTCTTGTCAGGAGGATCCTGGCCGGACTATGTCCGGTAGGACTGGGATGCGGACGATGAAGAAATTCGAGGCCCACCCACCACCCACTTAGTAGCCACTGTCGATGACTTAACCGACATGCTCGACTTCGACTCCGAAGACATCGATGGTATGGACGATGATGCGGGACGTGAAGAGGAACCACCGCCCACAGGGCACTGGACAGCCACCTCATCATATGATATATACATGGTGGATACACCCAAAGAAGGCAATGGCGACGAGATAGCGGAGGATGACCCCTCCAAGAAGCAACCCAAGCGCCGACGTCAGTGGAGCCGCTCTAAGTCCCGCCAAAGCAAAAGTGGTGATACTGGCACAGGAGATAATAATACTCCGGATAGTGCCGAAGACAACAACAATCCCCTCCAGCAAGATTTAGAGCAGGAGGATGGAGGAGCCAGCCCTCCTGAGAGAGCGGCAGATGGAGAAGAGGAGGATGATAATTACATGCCCCCCCTCCGAAGACGAGGCAAGCCTCGGCGACAACGAATTTGTTGTGCCAGAGGATCCCGTCGAACAAGAGCGCTTCAAATGCCGGCTTATAGCCACGGCAAATAGCCTTAAGAAAAAGTAGCAGCAGCTTTAAGCTGATCAGGATCTGCTAGTTGACAGATGGACTGAAGTCCTCGCGGCCGAGGAATATAAACTCGAGCGCCCCTCCAAGAGTTACCCAAAGTGCAGGTTGCTACCCTGACTGGAGGAAGAAGCGTATGATACGGCTGATCGGCCACCTCGTGGCCGCGATAGAGAGGCATTCCAGCCAAAAACTCAGCCTCCACACCGACGCCATTCAAATAAAAAAGCATGGGGAGATATGCCAGACCTACGAGACATATTTGTAAGTGCATCTAGTGCCACCCCTAGTTGGTTTTGGAGTATTGACGACAAACCTAGTTGAGGGACTAATGTGTTTGTGAGAATTGCAGGATAACACAGGTAGAAGTCCCTCATTGATTCGGTTTAGCTACCAGAGATGACCCCCCCAAAAATTGTACGAAGACATTGAAGACAATGGTGGTTCATGAAGACATTCGTGTCGAAGACAATGACATATGAAGACTCCCCATGAAGCTTTTGGAACTCGAAGACTTAGATCCTTCGTAGCTTTACTTTATTCATGTTGTGTCATAGGAACCACCGTACTGTTAAGTGGGGTCCAAGAAAACCAGTCAGGATAACTGAAGTGATGCCTAATTCAAATCCTATGTCTTCGAGTGAAGACAATGAGAGAAAATCTTGTCCAGAGTCAGACAAGTCAGCTTTACTTGCAGCCCAAGTAAAGTTGCCGTGAGAGTTCAAAATCCGACCGTTAGTACACGTGTCAGTTCCTTAGTGACCCAGGGTCATTTCGGACAAATCAGGTCAGGGTTGCCAAGTGGCTATAAATAGTCCACCCCCACAACCATAAATGGTTGGCTGCTTAGATTTCAGTGCACGGCTTTTGTCGTTTGAGAGCAACCCACCTCGAAAGCCTTTGAGAGAAAATCCTTAGTGAGGAGAAAAGCCTAACCACCCAGAGCCAGAGTAATTGGGCATCACTTAAGTCTTCCTGTCTGAGTGATCTGAAGACTTATTACACTTGAGGACTGTGCATCCTCCAGACGGTTAGGCATCGCGTTCTGAGCATCCAAGAGGAATTGTGGATTGCCGGTGAACGAAGTCTGTGAAGGTTTGGGAGTCTACCTTGAAGACTTACCAGAGTGATTGGGCGGGGTCTGTGTGACCTTAGCTCAAGGAGAAAACGGTGAGGACTGGGTGTCCTGAGCTGCGTGTTCAGGACTGGGTGTCCGGGACTGTGTGTCCTTTGGTTTAAATACCTAGCCGCTCCAACCAGACGTACAGTTGTCACAGCAACTGGAACTGGTCCAACATATCATTGTCTTCAACGTGTCACTGGTTTCATCCTCACCTCCCTTTACTTACCAGTGCACATTGTGAAGCTATTGCATGCCTGCTTAATCTCCTGTCTTCACAACCTGACTGTATGATCTGTTTGGCTTCATAACTTCTTCCAACCTGATCCTCATTACACTGAAGCTATTCGTCTCTGTGCTTTCACTGTACTATATAATTGACTATGGCTTGTGTTGTGTAATCTACCTTCCGCTGCATAGTGATAGGCTTCAAGTCTGTTTGTCTTCATAACTTCCACGTTTTGAAGACTTTCTTAAAAATCGCCTATTCACCCCCCCTCTAGTCGATATAACGCACTTTCAATTGGTATCAGAGCAAGGTGCTCCCTTGTTCTGTGTGATTCGGTTTAACCACCTGGAGTTTTAGCTATGTCGACTGCAGAGATAATTAAAGTCTCCGCTGCATGCCCCGTCTTCGATGGAACTGAATATCCCTACTGGAAGAATAAGATGCGCATGCATCTTGAAGCCATTGACGTCGACCTATGGTATGTCGTCGAAAGCGGCGTTCCCAAGGCTGGAGAAGGTGTCACTGCTGCTGATGTCAAGAAGTTCACTCAACTGGACTCCACTGCCAAGAATATTATCTGTGGTCATCTGACCAAGGGACAGTACGGCCGTGTGAGTGCCTTGAAGACATCCAAGCTGGTCTGGGACTGGCTCTCCAAGGTCAATGAAGGCATCTCAACCCAGAGAGATCAGAGAATCAGTGTTCTTCACAATCTCTTCAACCGCTTCAAGCGAAATGACAATGAGAATGTCCAGCACACATTTGACCGGCTCACTGACATCACAAATGAGCTTCAAGCCCTCGGCGCCACTGAGATCACCAAACATGAAATCGTCAAGACGCTGCTAAGATCACTTGACAGTTCATTTGACATTCTAGCCCTGATGATTCAAGAACATCCAGACTTCAAGACACTCGATCCGTCTGACATACTTGAGAGGCTCAACACACATGAGTTTCAGCTATCTGAGAAAAGAGATATCTACGGTCCAAACTATGGGCGAACTCGTGCCTTGAAGGCAAAAGCTGTGTCATCATCTGAAGAGGAATCTGACAGCAGTTCTGATGATCCTGAAGACATTGGAAGGGAACTTGCAATGCTAGTGAAGAAGTTCAAGAAATTCACCAAGAAGAAAGGCTTCAGAAAGTCTTCACGATCAAGCTCAAGGAATGATGAAGCTTCTGCGCATGACTACAAGAGGAAAACTTGTCACAAATGCAAGAAAACTGGACACTTCATCTCTGAATGCCCACAGTGGGACAATGAGAACAGAAAGAAGAAGAAGAGCAAGGAATATGACTCCGACGATAAGAAGACGAAGAAATACTCAAAGTCTTCGTCCAAGTCTTCCTCAAAGTCTTCATCACACAAGAAGAGTTCATCTGGCAAGGCTCGTGCGTTTGTTGGCAAGGAAATGGATTCAGAGGAGGAGTCCGCTTCTGAGGAGGCTGAGGTGGAGTCTGAGGAGGAGTCTGATTCAGGCATTGCAAGTTTGGCTACAGCCTATGTCGCCAAGTCCATCTTCAACACTGAAGACAATGACTCCACCACCTACTGCTTCATGGCACGTGGTGCCAAGGTAAACACACGCACCACTCACTATCAATCATCTAGTGACGATGACTCTGGTTGTGATTCAAAACCCAGTTACAAAACACTTGCTAAAATTGCAACTGAACAACAAAAGGCCATGGAACATATTCAAAAACTGTTAGACAGAAGCGATGATCTGTTGGGTGCTGAAATGACTCGTTCTGAATCCTTAATTGAAGACATAAAAAATCTTCATGTTAAGTATCAGGAACTCGAAGATCGTCTTGAGACTCTCTCAACTACTCATGAAAAGCTTTCCTATGATTATCTTCAGAAGAAGCAAGATCTTGAGAAGTTGAGAGCGAATCATGAAGATCTTCAAAAGGAAAACGAGTCACTTCGAGCCGAACAGATCAGTTCTGCTTAGGAAGGATTTGAACCACCATGCCTTAAATGCATTGAGCGTGATAATGCTATTTCTGTTACTGAATGTTCCACTGCTACTGCTGTTGCAATATCTTCAACTGTTGAAGTGGTAACTAACCCCTCTGCTGAGGATACCACTGCTATTGCTGATGAAAATGCTAGGTTGAAGACATTGCTTAAAACAGGGATGTACAAAAGTCTCAAAGGACATCAGACACTATGTGATGTCCTCAAGAAGCAGATTCTGAACCGAAACCCTAGCAAAGAGGGTGTTGGGTTCGTGAGGAAAATCAATGTAGATGGCTCTTACTGGAAACCTGAGCAGTACCCCAAAACCACATGGGTTGCTGCAAAGGAATCCTCATCAGATCCATCCAATCTATCTGGCTTCACTTGTGCTAATCCAATTTTCATTGATGAATCCTTTGATGCAAACTATAAACTGTTTAGGAATCAGAATGGTGAAGTATTTGCTAGGTACATTGGTACTAACTGCAGGAATGGACCGCCTATGAAGAAGATCTGGGTTCCAAAAACGTGTCTTGAGAATCTTCCTGTGAATGTCCTCATGACACCTCACATGAAGAAGACAAACCTCAGACCAAAGGCTTCATATGGTCCAAAGGGTTCATACAGGCAGAGGGCTCATCTGAGTTGCACTAACACAAATGCTTTGCAGGGAAACCATGCTCAGGCTTATGAGAGAGGCTCTTCAAACCGTCATTCTCATATGACCAAAAATTATTCTGCCTATTCTTATGAGTATTATTGCCCACCTGCTAGACTGTTTGCTAGGACTTCAAAGCCAAAATTCTCAGATGCTGCACTTAGACTTATTGCTTCTAAGCCACCCTTGAAGATGTGGGTGGTTAAGAAAGCTTAACTCTCTTTTGCAGGGAAAGGTCTCCAGCTCAAAACCAAAATCTTCTGATGCTATTGCTGGGGACCTTAAAAAACTCGTGGGGCGCACGATCAAATGCCCGAATGGCATCACTATGTATCTCATATCTGAATCGCATGCTACTCTCCCTGCTTGTCCTAACCTGGATCTCAGTTTTCATAATCCACTGGTTCGTCAAATGTTTTTGCTTCACAACACTCTTGGTGAAGCCTATCCCCCTAACTGCACTGTAGGGTACGACACCAGTAACTTCGGAGTCTTCAGTATGGATTATTGACAGCGGGTGTACAAATCACATGACTGGCAAGAGAAGTCTCTTTATGGACTCAACCTTACGTCCATCTGACAAGAGCCACATCACATTCGCTGACACTGGTAAAAGTAAAGTACTGGGCCTAGGTAGAGTTGCAATCTCAAAGGATCAACACATGGATAAAGTCATGTTTGTTGAATCCCTTGGCTTCAACTTAATGTCTGTCTCAATGCTTTGCGATTTAAATATGATTGTAATCTTTGGAAAATATCGCTGTCTGGTACTAATGGAATCTGACAAGTCTCTAGTGTTTGAAGGGTATCGAAAAGATGATTTGTACGTGGTAGATTTCCCAGCAGGGCCACAGCTTGCAGTTTGTCTTCTCGCAAAGGCTTCAGAATGCTGGCTTTGGCATCGAAGACTTGGGCATGCTGGCATGAGGAACCTCCACACCCTTGCTAAGAAGAAGCATGTCATAGGCATCGAGGGCGTCAAGTTCAAGAAAGATCACTTATGCGGTGCCTGTGAAGCTGGGAAGATGACAAGGGCAAAACATCCTTCGAAGACAATCATGACCACTACTCAACCCTTCGAACTGCTTCACATGGATCTCTTCGGTCCTACCCACTACTCAACTTTCTCCACTACTGCTTGCCTCTATGGCTTCGTCATTGTTGATGATTACTCTAGATATACTTGGGTGCACATAATCCTTTACAAGACTGAAGTGCAGGATGTCTTCAGACGCTTTGCAAATCGGGCAATGAACAATTATGGCGCCAAGATAAAGCACATCAGAAGTGACAATGGCACAGAATTCAAGAACACCGGCCTTGACACATATCTTGATACATTGGGCATCACTCATGAATTCTCAGCTCCATACACGCCACAACAGAATGGCATCGTCGAACGCAAGAACAGAACACTCATTGAGATGGCCAGAACAATGTTAGATGAGTACAAGACACCAAGAAAATTCTGGACTGAAGCCATTGACACTGCATGCCATACTATCAACCGTGTATATCTTCACAAGCTGCTGAACAAGACATCTTATGAACTTCTGACTGGCAAGAAGCCAAATGTAAGTTACTTCAGAGTATTTGGATCGAGATGCTGGATCAAGGACCCTCACCACACCGCAAAATTTGCTCCAAAAGCACATGAGGGCTTCATGCTTGGATATGGAAAGGATTCGCACTCCTACAGAGTCTTCAATCTCTTTCACTACAAAGTGGTTGAAACAGTGGATGTGCGGTTTGATGAGACCAATGGGTCACAAAGAGAGCAACTACCAGATGTACTAGATGAAATTCCAGCCAGTGAATCAATCAAGCGGATGGGAACTGGAGAAATTATACCTTCTGAAGCTCGTCCTGAAGAAGAACTTGTCATCTCAGCACCTGATCCACATGAAGACAATGCTCAGCCTGAAGACATTCCTCCCCATGACAACGTAGATCAGCAAGAGCAAAGTCTTCGACCCCTACATCCTTGTGTTGCCAATGAAGTGCAAATTGACAGAATAATTGATAGCATCAATGCACCTGGTCCACTGACTCGTTCAAAGGCAACTCAACTGGCAAACTTTTGCGGACACTTCGCATTTGTTTCAATCACAGAACCCAAGAAAACTGATGAAGCCTTTATGGAACCTGAATGGATTCAAGCTATGCAAGAAGAGCTTCAACAATTTGAGCTGAACAATGTATGGGAGTTAGTTAAGCGTCCTGATCCACGGAAGCATAACATAATAAGCACCAAATGGATATACCGCAACAAGCAAGATGAGCATGGCCAAGTCGTCAGAAACAAGGCTCGTCTCGTTGCTCAAGGATATACTCAAGTGGAAGGCATCGACTTCGATGAAACGTTTGCTCCTGTGGCCAGACTTGAAGCCATCCGAATACTGCTGGCCTATGCAAATCATCACAACATAATTCTGTATCAAATGGATGTAAAAAGTGCCTTCCTCAATGGCAAAATTGAAGAAGAAGTGTATGTTGCGCAACCACCTGGATTTGAAGATCCAAAACATCCTGACATGGTGTACAAGCTCAAAAAGGCACTATATGGCCTCAAACAAGCCCCTCGGGCCTGGTATGATACACTCAAATACTTCCTGAAGAGCAAAGGCTTCATACCTGGTTCCCTGGATCCCACTCTCTTCACAAAGACATATGATGGTGAACTATTTGTGTGCCAAATATATGTGGATGACATTATCTTCGGCTGCACCAATCAGAAGTACAGTGAGGAGTTCGGATACATGATGCAAGAGCAATATCAGATGTCTATGATGGGGGAGCTGAAATTCTTCCTCGGTCTTCAGATAAGGCAACAACGCAATGGCATCTTCATATCTCAAGAGAAATACCTCAAAGACTGCCTGAAGAAGTTCGGTATGCAAGATTGCAAAGGCTTCACAACACCAATGCCAGCCAAACATCATCTGGGTCCTGATGACAATGGTAAAGAGTTCGATCAAAAGGTATACCGCTCCATGATTGGTTCTTTGCTTTATTTATGTGCATCTAGGCCAGATATTATGCTTAGTGTTTGCATGTGTGCTCGGTTTCAAGCGGCACCAAAGGAGTCGCATCACTTAGCAGTGAAGCGAATTCTTCGATATTTGGCTCACACACCAACTCTAGGGTTATGGTATCCAAAGGGCTCAGAGTTTGATCTGGTTGGATTTTCGGACGCTGATTACGCTGGTGACAAGGTTGATCGGAAGTCCACATCAGGCACATGTCATTTCCTGGGCCGATCTCTTGTCTGTTGGTCTTCAAAGAAGCAGAACTGTGTATCTCTCTCCACTGCTGAATCTGAATACATTGCTGCTGGATCCTCCTGCGCTCAGCTTCTATGGATGAAGCAAACCCTCAAGGATTATGGCATTCATCTGAAGCAAGTGCCACTTTACTGCGACAACGAAAGCGCCATCAAGATCGCCAACAACCCAGTTCAGCACTCGAAGACAAAGTACATTGAAATTCGTCATCATTTTCTCAGAGATCATGTTACAAAGGAAGACATTGATATCATACACGTCAACACTGAAGAGCAATTGGCAGATATCTTCACCAAGCCCTTGGATGAGAAGAGATTTTGCAAGTTACGGTGTGAGCTAAATATCTTGGAATCCTCAAATGTTCTGTGATCAGGCACACATCCTAACACTTGTGCATGATGATGACTTAGATGTGCAACACACAAAGTAACGTATATCTTCAATCAATGAAGACATACATTCTAAGTGTGAATACATTAACGTGGAATTTGACCTCGGAGCGCCACGATAATTGTGCGCCGTGTCTGGGTTCAATACTTCCTATACGGTGGGTAGCGCCACCACCAAAATTTTTCTGCTTAAAGTGTTTTACTCACGGCGTTACATTTGCTATGTCTTCACATTTGGTTTGGCTTCAATCTCAACATTTCTTCATGATTATCTTCACTATGTTGATTATATATGCACTGGTGTTCTGTCCTCTACAGCATTCACTTATAGCTATGTCTTCTTGTCTGAATCTTTTGAACTAAGTGAATGTGATCGGACCCTAACCTCTCCATGCTTCCTACCTCAAACTCTATCTCTCCAAGTCATATGCACTCTATTGAAACTGTCGAATGTCTTCACTGCATCCTTGTCAGAAGAAGACACAGAGACAAACTTTAAAACAGCTTTCGATGTTTTTTTCCATCAACTAGAATTCCGGAGAAGTAGGAACGACTCCCGACAAACCAGGCGTGCGTGGGGTGAAACTGCCCCCACAATTCCGCATGCTGGCCACGTACTGATCAGATGCGAATCGCCAGGGGCACCTGAGTAATAGCGCAGTGCCGCCCATATCCCTATAAGTACAAGTTTCACTACGGTCATTATCTCTTCTTCCTCCCTCGCACAAGCCCTAGCACCACCGCTAACTCTCAACGACGCCGGCGACGAAGTGCTTCACTGCCGCGACTTCTCCGACGCCGTTCTCACGCCGACCGCGGACACCAGTCTTTCCGCCGTCGTCCTAAGTGTCTTCCGTCGCCAAGTCAGGGCACAGAGGATCGAACTGCTCGGCCTCACCTCTCCTCTCGTCTAGCAGTTCTAAGTCTGGTAAATAACAAGCTTTTTACAGCCTCTTTTGATCCTATTGATCCATCACTTTCTGCCAAAAGAGGTTTCTATTCCTTCAAGTTTCATTCCTCTTGTCTGAATCTCATAACTTGCCTAGCATATTCACTTGTTCTTCATGAAGTAGTTAGATTCCTCACTTGTACTGATCTATGGGTTCGTACAAATCTGGAACCAACTTCTTTTCTATAAAGTGAATGTCTTCGCATGATGAGGTCAATGTCTTCTACACTGATTTATCTTCAAAATCTTCTGAGAATGCATATGACCTCTTCCCCTTCCCTCGCACCTTAATGCTGTCACAGGTACATGTCCGTGGGAGAATCTTTTGGTTCTCATAGTCTGCATTCATTTGCAGAATTCCTACAGCGTCACATCAATTCACCCGAAGCAAGTTCCTGTTGGTCAAGCAAAAGGAAGCCTTTGAAGCCTTTGAAACCTTTGAAGCCTTTGAAACTTTTGAAGCCTTCCAAGTTAAGCTTCATGGCATCCGAGAAACCATCAAGGAAGGGAGGCAGACAGAGACGGGGTGACACATCAAAGGATCTGCCTGAAGATTTGGCAGAAACGTACCAAACAGATCCTGAAGAAACCTATGCTCAGCGCAAGACACGAATCCAATGGATTCGCAGGTATTGGGCAGAGCAGTGGTTCCTATACCGCTTCGTCACCAAAGAATATGCAGAGAAGTGCGCCATCAAGCGGCCATGGGGAGATGCCTTGTACAAGAATCTCGTACCCCGAACCAGAGACGAAGCCATTGCTCAAGGTTTCTTTCCATGCATGGTCAGGGGACAACAGCCAGCTGATGCACATCCATCGTCCCTTCTCTGGTGTCGCGATGACACTCTGTTCTAGCGCAACTTCCAATTTGCCCAAAACTCTGCGAAGCAAAACAAGAAGGAGTTTGGATTGGACTTCAACCCTGGTCCCTCCAGACCAAGGGCAGATGGCACACGCGACGCTAATCCCAATGTCATCGGGCCATTTGCCAATCTCGACGGCCTCATCACTCACATTATAGTCCAAGGGACTGCCGTGAACGACCCTCCAGCAGACACTGAGTCTGATGATGCTCCTGCTGCCCCAGAGCCAAAGCAGATGAAGAAGAAGCCAAAAGCTTCCAAGCCAGTCGCCTCCCCCAAGATCTCCAAAGCGAAGCCATTGGCCACTGCACCTCCTGAAGCCAGTGTGCAGTCTGAAGGCTTATCAAGAGTCTCCAAGCCTCAAGAAGCAAAGAAACCACAGCCACACACCAGCAAAGAGCTAACTGTCGCTGCCGTTCTTCGCTGCGAAGCCATTGATCTGTCCAGTGACGAAGATCTTGGTGATGACGCTCTTGAGCAGCTCATCAAGAGCAAGGAGGAGGCTGAAATCTTCAACAATCTGCCTCTGTTCGATGCAAAAATCATCCACAGCTTCATAGATGAGTGGTTTGACACGCCCAACATCAGCTTTGATGATCTACAGCTGCCCATTGGCCTCAGCGTGGCCTTCCAAGGAGCTATCGCTTCAGAACTCGCTATTTCCCAGCGCATCGTGGAACTGAAGCAAAAGATAGATTTTGAGAAGGCTCAGTTTAAGCAGAACATGGCCACGCTCAGCGTCCAAGAGATCAAAGACTTCAAGGTCATGCTGCATGAGCTGAAGGAAAACTTCATGCAGAAACGTGCAGAGGCTCAGGGTTCACGCGAGCGCATGAAGAATTTGGCTGATCTCTGCGTACAGGCCTACAATGAGGCCGAGAAGCGAAAGGCACTTGGGCGTCCCGGCATCGACCCCAGGATGGCCGCCAAGAAAAAGAAGACGCCCACCGTGGCTGAAGAAGAGGCCCCACGCCAAGAAGCTATTCCAATTGTCTTCCCCTCCGCCAAGCCTAGCTCGAAGCCAAAGCGCTCACCCGCTTCAGAGCTTAAGAAGACAAGGATAGCCGAAGCTAAAGCCAGGAAGAGGAAACACTCTGAAGCCTCTCCTTCAGACCCTACCACCAAAAAGCGCAAGTCCAAGAAGTCTCGGGCTGCTCCCACAGAGCCCTTGATCGTTGAACCCCTTTCCGTTCGCCGTCCTAATGAAGATCGTCAGATGACCGTCCATGAGCCTGCTCTCACCGAGGCTCAGCGTGATGAAGACATTCCAGCAGCCGACCCCACCGCTGCTGAAGACATTGGTCTCCAAGACAATGTACAAGATGATGCAGTCCTTCCTCAGCTCGAATCGAGTGAATTGCTCAGCATTGGTCGTCCCCTGACGCCAATCACACAAGATGCATCGTGGGCAGATCGCCCACAAGAGGAAGAGGATGAGCCCCAGCCCACTGCAGCTCCACCTGCATCGCCTGCATTCCGTAGGCTTCGCAGAGGACCAAGGGCTCAGACTGCTGACGACATTCCGGCTGCATCAGCCGAAGCACAAGCAGAAGAGCATGAAGAACCTCAAGCTCCATCTTCCCCACACCAGCAAGAAGAAATTCTCAAGGAGGCTGACACCACTGCGGCTGCCACACATAATACTGAAGCATTTGTGGAGCCAGACCAACCAACAGCTTCAAGAGATACTGAAGCAACTGCCTCTGACCCTTCTGTGCCTGTGTCTGCTGCCGGACCACAGTTCAATTATCATATTGCGCACAGGCCCCAGGTACAGAAGCCAATCCCACGACTGCCAAGGTTCCCAGGTCCAGTCACTGCTCCTGGCTCCTTCAATGTCAATAGCTTCAGGGCAGACAACACTTACTTCAACCGCTCCAAGAACCCTTACTCAAGGGAAAAGATTGTGTCAGATTGGTTCTGGAGCTACCCACAGTGCAGCTACTACTCCTGCGTCCTCTACAACCAGAACCGTATCTTTCCACATCATCGCCTTGAAGTTGAAGCTTTTGCTGGTCTGCCTGGTCTGGAAGAAGCCTTGGACTGCTTCAAGCAAGTTGGCCTGCTGCCGTTTGTCACGGATGAAGAGCACTGGAACGAAGAGCTTCTGCTTCAGTTCTATGCAACATTGCACATCAAGGGCTACAACAGAGATCCGAAGGCTTGGGTCCTGGAGTGGATGACCGGCAACGTCCATCATGAAGCCAATGCGTTTGATATCATTAAGCTCACCGGCCTACCCACTCCAGGCGAACACTTCGAAGAAGGCTGCCAACTCCATTCTGAAGCAGTTGAGAGCATATTTCAGCACCCTGAGCCGAATATGAGTCAGATGCTCCCGATGATGAAGCCATTGCCTTCTGACGCACCTTACCCAACGGAGTTCTTCGTTGAAGACTTAGAGTAGCTGCCGAGAACTATCTATCACATCATCAGGCGGACTCTCTGGCCCATTAAGAGGCACTCTCGATATGCCAAGATTGAAGGTGCCATGAAGACTCTCATCTTCTGCATCCTCCACGGCAAATGCTTCAATGCCCAGGATCTCTTCATCCGTCAACTTGCTGCGTCTGGCTCAGATCTCTTTGGTCTGAAGATTTATGCTCCATGGGTTATGAGGCTAATCAAGTTCCACTCTGCGATATCATATCAGCCCTCAGCCCGCAACCACAGAATCTTCTTACCCGATGTGGACACCTCTGCTGAAGCCATTTATCCTGAGCCTGCCAAACAGCCACTAAGTCTTCAGAATGCAGAACACCAAAGCTTCACTCAACATGATGAAGGTGTTGAAGCCATTTCCAGAGTCTATCCAATGGCTGGCACCACACGTGCCCCTGCATCCACTGAAGCCACTGACAGCGAAGCTGGGCAGAGACCCAAGAAACGCGCTCGTACACTCACTGATCGTGAACTTCTTGTGGCTCTGCATCAAAAGCAAGATAGGCATCACGACTGGCTCAAGAGGCAGATGCACAGTCTCATGCAAGACGTCAATCGCATCAGGAATCTGGCCACCAAGAACGCCTTCGTCGCACACGAAACCTGTCGCCGCACTTGGAAAGGCCTCACTATGATGTGCACTGAAGCTGAATTGCAAGAGGATGGCTTCAAGGAGCGTTTCAAGTTTGACTCCACACCCCCCAGACGAGCTGTGTTGCATGGGACTCCTTCACTTGAAGAATCCGAGTTCTCTTCCTCTGCTGCCACCGTGACGGGGAAGATCATTGAGGAAGAAGACGACGCCACATCACCGCAAATGTCTTCACCGCGCGTCGTCACTGCCCCAAGCTCGCCTACACCACCAAACGTCTCCACCGACCCTGCTGCGCCTGGGAACGCATAGAAAACTCTATGTCTTCAAACCTTTTTGGTCATCACTGACAAAAGGGGGAGAAGCATATGATGTTTATAGTCTTCAAGCGGGTCAATAATATGGGCGGGGGCTTTATATTTTGCATTTTGCTTCATGCTTACAACTCTCGTTTTGCTACATTTGGTTCTTTGAGTTGTAACACTTAAACTTAATGGTCGTCTGCTACTATGTTTGCCGCTGTGTTCTTGCGAAGATAAATTCCGCATGTACGACGATAATTTCCGCACTCTTATCATTTCGCAGACGTCCATTTTTCATTATGCATATCATTATCTTCATATATCTTTACGTGCATGATGGATTGTCATCATGAGTTGAAGCGGATTCCCACAAATACAACCTGCTGTGTGCATTTGCATTCCAGAAGCAAATCACTTAATATGCACATCTTCAGGGGGAGCCCTTGCAGCTTATGAAGACAATTCCTTTACAATTTCACAAATTATATTCCCCATTGAAAACTTCAACTAGTTTGTCATCAATCACCAAAAAGGGGGAGATTGTAAGTGCATCTAGTGCCACCCCTAGTTGGTTTTGGAGTATTGACGACAAACCTAGTTGAGGGACTAATGTGTTTGTGAGAATTGCAGGATAACACAGGTAGAAGTCCCTCATTGATTCGGTTTAGCTACCAGAGATGACCCCCCCAAAAATTGTACGAAGACATTGAAGACAATGGTGGTTCATGAAGACATTCGTGTCGAAGACAATGACATATGAAGACTCCCATGAAGCTTTTGGAACTCGAAGACTTAGATCCTTCGTAGCTTTACTTTATTCATGTTGTGTCATAGGAACCACCGTACTGTTAAGTGGGGTCCAAGAAAACCAGTCAGGATGACTGAAGTGATGCCTAATTCAAATCCTATGTCTTCGAGTGAAGACAATGAGAGAAAATCTTGTCCAGAGTCAGACACGTCAGCTTTACTTGCAGCCCAAGTAAAGTTGCCGTGAGAGTTCAAAATCCGACCGTTAGTACACGTGTCAGTTCCTTAGTGACCCAGGGTCATTTCGGACAAATCAGGTCAGGGTTGCCAAGTGGCTATAAATAGTCCACCCCCACAACCATAAATGGTTGGCTGCTCAGATTTCAGTGCACGGCTTTTGTCGTTTGAGAGCAACCCACCTCGAAGCCTTTTAGAGAAAATCCTTAGTGAGGAGAAAAGCCTAACCACCCAGAGCCAGAGTAATTGGGCATCACTTAAGTCTTCCTGTCTGAGTGATCTGAAGACTTATTACACTTGAGGACTGTGCATCCTCCAGACGGTTAGGCGTCGCGTTCTGAGCATCCAAGAGGAATTGTGGATTGCCGGTGAACGAAGTCTGTGAAGGTTTGGGAGTCTACCTTGAAGACTTACCAGAGTGATTGGGCGGGGTCTGTGTGACCTTAGCTCAAGGAGAAAACGGTGAGGACTGGGTGTCCTGAGCTGCGTGTTCAGGACTGGGTGTCCGGGACTGTGTGTCCTTTGGTTTAAATACCTAGCCGCTCCAACCAGACGTACAGTTATCACAGCAACTGGAACTGGTCCAACATATCATTGTCTTCAACGTGTCACTGGTTTCATCCTCACCTCCCTTTACTTACCAGTGCACATTGTGAAGCTATTGCATGCCTGCTTAATCTCCTGTCTTCACAACCTGACTGTATGATCTGTTTGGCTTCATAACTTCTTCCAACCTGATCCTCATTACACTGAAGCTATTCGTCTCTGTGCTTTCACTGTACTATATAATTGACTATGGCTTGCGTTGTGTAATCTACCTTCCGCTGCATAGTGATAGGCTTCAAGTCTGTTTGTCTGCATAACTTCCACGTTTTGAAGACTTTCTTAAAAATCGCCTATTCACCCCCCCCTCTAGTCGATATAACGCACTTTCAATATTGGAGGACAAAGCAAAACATGGAAGATCGATCTATGGATCACGAGGGTGCGCCACTCTGCGAGACGATAAACGTCACGCCGGATACAGTAAAAGCAAATCCGGCCAGGCTGAACACAGTGAGCAAGACCCATTCGAGCTGCGTCGCGATATAGCCCAATATAGAGGCACCGCACACCCCTTAGGCTTCACAGATGAAGTAATGGATCATCAAATCCCAGAAGGTTTCAAACCTGTAAATATTGAATCATACGACGGCACAACAGATCCCGCAGTATGGATTGAGGATTTCCTCCTCCACATCCACATGGCCCGCGGTGATGACTTACACGCCATCAAATACCTCCCACTAAAGCTCAAGGGACCAGCGCGGCATTGGCTCAATAGCTTGCCAGCCGAGTCCATCAGCTGTTGGGAAGATCTGGAAGCCGCATTCCTCGACAACTTTCAAGGTACTTATGTGCGGCCACCAGATGCCGATGACTTGAGCCACATAATTCAGCAGCTAGAAGAATCGGCCAGGCAATTCTGGACTCGGTTCCTAACAAAGAAAAATCAAATTGTCGACTGTCCGGATGCAGAGGCCCTAGCGGCTTTCAAACACAACATCCGCGACGAATGGCTAGCCCGGCACCTTGGTCAGGAAAAGCCGAAATCTATGGCAGCCCTCACGACACTCATGACCCGCTTTTGTGCGAGAGAAGACAGCTGGCTGGCTCGCAGTAATAACATATCAAAGAACCATGGTACTTAGGATACCAACGACGGCAATAGTAGGTCACATCGCAACAAACATAAGTGCCGCATTAACAGCGATAATACCGAGGATACGGCAGTCAATGCCGGATTCAAAGGCTCTAAACCCGGTCAGCAGAAAAAGCCATTCAAACAAAGTATGTCGGGCCCGTCCAGCTTGGACCGTATACTCGATCGCTCGTGTCAAATACACGGCACCCCAGAAAAGCTAGCCAATCACACAAACATGGATTGTTGGGTGTTCAAGCAGGCCGACAAGTTAATTGCCGAAAACAAGGACAAGGGGCCACATAGAGATGACGAGGAGGAGCCTCGGCAGCCACACACAGGAGGACAGAAAAGGTTTCCCCCACAAGTGCGGATGGTGAACATGATATACGCAACCCACATCCCCAAGAGGGAGCGGAAGCGTGCGCTCAGGGACGTATATGCGTTGGAGCCAGTCGCCCCAAAGTTCAACCCATGGTCCTCCTATCCGATCATTTTCGATCGCAGGGACCATCCCACTAGTATCCGTCATGGCGGATTCGCCGCACTGGCTCTGGACCCAATCATTGACGGATTTCACCTCACTCGAGTCCTTATGGATGGCGGCAGCAGCCTGAACCTGCTTTATCAGGACACAATGCGTAAAATGGGTATAGACCCCTCAAGGATCAAACCCACAAAAACGACCTTTAAGGGCGTCATTCCAGGCATAGAGGCCCATTGCACAGGCTCAATTACACTAGAAGTGGTCTTCGGATCCCCGGATAACTTTCGAAGCAAAGAGTTAATCTTCGATATAGTCCCGTTCCGCAGTGGTTATCATACACTGCTCGGGCGAACCGCATTTGCGAGATTCAATGCGGTACCGCGTTATGCATACCTCAAGCTCAAGATGCCAGGACCTCGCGGGGTTATTACAGTCAATGGAAACACAGAGCGCTCTCTCCGAACAGAGGAGCACACTACGACCCTTGCAGCAGAAGCGCAAAACAGCCTCTCAAGGCAATCTACCAGTTCGGTGTTTCAAGGCCCGAACACCTTCAAGCGCGCTCGGAGCATTCGGCAAATAGACCGCCTGGCGCAATCTAAGCTCGCATAGCAATGCGGCCCCCACCCCAGCCCCAGCCAAACGACGAAGCTCGTGCCACGCGTACATAATTACGCATTAAAAATACCATGGGCATAGGTGGGGAGGGGGGCACACTGCGGCATGCCCCAAGACGCGGCTTAAACCACACTAGGGGCTTCCCGTTTGGTTATTTTTCTCTTTTTAGGACCTTAATCTCTGGAAACCCTGTCTGGCAGCACTATTACCAAACACACAATGCAGCAACCAAGGAGGCAGACAACTACGTCACACCACGGAATTCCCAGGTGGATTACAATAACGAGCGAAATATTTGATTTAATACTATTCCTCAGCCTGCCCTTGGAAGGGACATAGTCCCACTCTTTGCTTATCGCACTATCTGTATCATTCTGCTTTAACGCACCTTTTTGAATAAACAATGCATAACATCACGACTATTATTGCATTCTTGTTATATATATATATGTGTGTGTTCATTAACGACGCCTTGCAACCGTACACTTTGGTACGGCCAATACACTAGGGGCTTACGTACCCCACAATATGGTGTGAAAAGTCCGAACACTTTCACAAGTGCGGCACTCCGAACTTATAGCATTATATGCATCAGCTCCGAATCATGTCTTTGGTCAAATGTTGGGTTTGCCCGACTCCTATGTTTTGGTACCTTACATTCCGCTCTATCGGCTGAGGTAGCGCTAGGAGAACTACTGCGATTGTGCCCCGGTTCTGCCGGGCTTAGCACTTCAGTAGAGAAAGCTAGAACTGACTATCATGATAAGGCGAGAGACTGGTCGCTGTTCGGCAAGGTTTTCGAGTCCCTAAAGACTTATGTCGCTTAGGGCGAGGGGCCGGCCCTGTCCGGCTTGAAGGCATGTATCGCGCCCCGAATTCGGCCTTCCGAATACCAAGGGCTTCGCTGAAATTTAAAATTATAGAATTCTATGGCTAAGTGAGAGTGATAAAGCATTATTAGTCCGGTTGCCTTGTTTGTTGTGCCGAGCACCTCCCTCAAAGGACCCAAATATGAGAACAAGAGTGCTCAAGTTTATCCCGAACACCCCAGAACTCGTGGCATGGGGGCAGAAGCCGAGGACTAGCCATCTCTCAGATTGGATAAACGGCCAAACAGAAGGTAATATTTTAAATTCACACAAGCATTGCATAGCGCATACGAAACAAGTTTTTCATCATACAGGATCACACGAGCAAGTTTACTAAAATATTACATCCTTGGAACATTCGTCCGCTACAAGACGGGCACCCTTCAGGACACCCTCATAATAAATTTCGGGGGTGCAATGCTCTTTGCCCTGCGGCGGCCCTTCCTTGATCAGCTTCACGGCGTCTAGCTTGGCCCACTGCACCTTCACATGGGCGAAAGCCCGGCGTGCACCTTCGATGCAGACGGACTACTTGACGACCTCCAGCCGTGGGCAGGCATCCACAAGCCGCCTCACCAGGCTGAAGTAGCTATTCGGAAGGACGTCGCCAGGCCACAGCCGGACTATAAGGCCCTTCATGGCCTGTTCGGCCGCCTTGTGTAGCTCGACCAACTGCTTTAGCTGGTCGCTCAGAGGCATCGGGTGTTCGGTCCCAGTATACTGAGACCAGAACAACTTCTCCGTTGAGCTTCCCTCCTCAGCCTGGTAAAACGGTGCGGCATCCGACACGCTGCGGGGCAAATCTGCGAATGCTCCTAGAGAGCTCCGAATTCGGGTAAGTAATCGGTAATTTACTTATGCTTGCTCTGCATATAGAATGCCTTACCCGCCGCTATCTTCTTCATTGCATCGATCTCCTGGAGGGCCTTTTGGGCTTCGGCCTTGGCACTTTTTGCGCTCTCGAGGGCTGCGGCAAGCTCAGGCTCTTGCGTCTTCGAGTCAAGCTCCAATGCCTCGTGCTTCGTCACGAGAGCCTGGAGCTCTTGCTGCACCTCGCCCACCCGAGCCTCTTGCTTTTCTCGCTCGGTGCGCTCCTTGGCCGCTTTATCTTCGGCCTTGGTTAGCGCTTGCTTCAGGGTTGCCACCTAGGCCGTGGCCCCTGGCATATATACGATGATCCTGTCATTTTGCAATCGCGTCTCTTATATATACATACATATCTATAGACAGGGTATTACTTACCCTTGTTCTCCTCGAGCTGCCTCTTGGCAAGGCCGAGCTCTTTCTTGGACCCCTCAAGATCCTGCTTCAGTACGGCAACCTCCGCAGTCAGCGCGGTGGACGCCAGCAGCGAGGCCTGCATACGCATATGGACATACTTATATTAGACTCCTGCGATATTATTTGATCCTGTGTTCGGCTTTTCTTTGTGAACACCGAACAAAGCATCAGGGGCTACTGTCTATGCGGTAATATTTTTCCTATATTTTAAAACACTTACCTCAAAGCCTGCTAGAAGGCTGGCACAGGCTTCAGTCAATCTGCTCTTGGCGGACTGAACCTTCTGGACCACCACACTCATAATAGTATGATGCTCCTCGTCGATGGAAGTGCTGCGAAGCGCTTCCAGCAGATTGTCTAGCGCCTCTGGATGGACAGAGGTCACCGGCACAGGCGTCTTGCCCCTCTTGGAAGGAGGCCGCCTGCCCGAGCCCGGAACCACTGGAGGTTCTGGCGCGGTGTTCGGTTGAGGGCCGAACTCAGAGCTCTCATGGGCCTTGTCCCCTCGGCTCCCGGAGTCCGGGAGGCCGCCTTGAGGCGCCTCCGGGACTGTCTCCCCTCGACCTGATGCCTCATGAGATAGCACCTCGGCGTCGTCCGCAGGATGAGGGGATGTGGCGGTTGGGACTGGATCGCTATCCATGTCTGACGAGCCCAGGGAGCCGTCCGATGATACATCGATATTGGCTCGTGGCGGCCTGCATAATCATGTTCGGCGTTAGGGAAAGCAGTGCGAGAAGGGAATGCTACGAGTTACTCTGGTATCCGAATACTTATAATCTCCCCAGGGGCTTGGCCCTGGGCAACCACTCATCTTCATCTTCATCGGCGGCGGTGGAGCTGTCCGGAAGGATAGTCCTTCCCTTCTTGGACCCTTCGCCCCCCCAGTTGGGACGACCTTCCTTTTCTTGTCTCCCTCGCCTGGAGGGGGGCATCTTCTTCTTCCCCCTCGTCTTTGGGGGAGGAGTGTGCCGCAGAGTTATCGGATGATGAGTCCGATAACACCTGGCGCCGGGAACTCTTTCGGGTTCCCTTGGCCTTCTTGGTCTTCTCCGGCACCTTGTAAGGAGCCGGAGTCAGCATCTCCGTCAGGAGGGCGCCCGCAGTGTCTTCGGGCGAAGGGGCTGGACAGTTAATCTGCCCCGACGTCTCCACCCAGTCTTGTCAAAGGCATGGAGATTAGACCCCGCAGATGATTAAGCTAGGGGAAATAAATGTCCTACAGGACGTATTGAACTCATCGAACGCGCTAGGCGCTTTGCGCTTAGTCCGCGGTCCTCGGCGAGAGAAGGAGGGACCTCGGCGCCCTTGAACAACACCTTCCAGACGTCCTTGTGCATCGTATCAAAGAGCTTGCTCAGAGTCTGGTGCCGGGCCGGGTCGAACTCCCACAAGTTAAAATCCCGTTGTTGACACGGGAGGATCCGGCGGATGAGCACAACCTAGACTATGTTGACAAGCTTGAGCTTCTTGCTTGCCATACTCCGGATACATTTCTGGAGTCCATCCAGCTCCACAAATGAACCCCATGACAAGCCCTTCTCTTTCCAGGAAGTGAGCCGTGTAGGGAATTCGAATCGAAACTCGGGGGCTGCCGCCCATTTGGCGTCACGCGGCTCGGTGATGTAGAACCACGCCGATTGCCATCCCTTTATTGTCTCCACGAAGGAGCCTTCAAGCCATATAACGTTGGGCATCTTGCCCACCATGGCCCCGCCGCATTCTGCTTGTTGGTCTTGTACCACCTTCGGCTTGATATTGAAGGTCTTTAACCACATGCCGAAGTGGAGCCGGATGCGGAGGAAAGCCTCACACACGATGAT